>BSBN01000324.1:10000000-20000000 GCA_027924645.1 Cunninghamia lanceolata | reverse complement strand
CTGTGAATCTTCATAAGCTCTAAATTCATTACTTCATTTAAATAGATTAGTGCAAAAAAGAAATTAGTAATCTCCCAGGTACACATTAACACTTAGGGGGGTCCCAAAAATTATACCTATCAGGGTTAAGGTCCACTTGGAAGGAAGAGTCGGAAGAGAAATAAATCTAGTTATGCTGCGATCCTTCTTTAATGTAGGTAGGAGTAGTTAGAGATCCATTCTGTCAGCAGATCGTGAGAACAGTTTGCTGCCTAGAATGAAATTTTGCCATAGAACATCTCTATCTCAAACCTAGGTCTAAGCAAACTAGCCGTGGAACAAAGCCACCGAATAATACAAAGGAGATATTGCTTGATAGTAAGAGTTCAAATTGACTCATTCATAAATCATCCTAAGATTTCTATATAGCTCCAAAAAAGAAAGATCTGGTATGATTGTAACATCGTTCAACAAAATGATGATCCAGGGAATATTATGGAAAGAATAGCTGAAATTAGATGATCTGGAATTTAGGGGAAATATGTTGGACAAACACATCATATGGCTAAATAAAATGTGTTATGACAGAAATAAAAGTAAAGCAAACCACAGAAGACAAAGAAGAATGATATTCACACACAGAAAAACAATACTTGCAACAATAACAAAATCACCAACTTTCTTGATATGAGAATCAAGAGGAAGATCCAGCAATCGCTGAGAAGAGATGTGAAACTATTACTCTCTGAGATTTAAATCATCAGCAATAAATCTACAATGAAGTGTCCACAAAGAAGGAAAAGTGGCACCGTTGGAAGATGAAGTGGTTAATCTTGCAATTGTTATTGAAATATTGTTTCAGGAGTGCTTGTCAAGAGACATTTGTGGAGGCCATAACTCCTTTCTTATTGAAAATTATGCAGTTGATCTGTCAGCACAGGCCACTTTTGATAGAATGACTCGGTTTCTTCAAAACCCCATTTTCTTTAATTTTTCTTAACTTGAGATCCATGGTTCCATGTGCACTGATTTATTATTCCAAATCAAATCAAGTAGCCTTCCAAACACATCAAACGAACTATGTCACTATGGGACACCTTAGGGTGGCCAAAATCCTCACTATTTGCTGAGAAAATGCAAAGCAATATTTCAGAAGTGTTCTAGGCCTCCTACAGTTTTACAACGAAGTGGCCAAAAACATTGACTGTCATCGAAATCAGTTGGGACTATTTGAGAAGCAGTGGCCCCCATTGAATAAGTTCTAGAAACTATGTGAGCATTTCCTTTCTATTTGATTCCCTGAGAATCATATTCTTTGGTGGACAGTTTGACCTGCTTTCAACAACCGGATTAACTATAAAGTGGTATAACCCAATTACAGATGCCTTTGATTTATCCACAATTTGATTCATCAATGCTGGTTAACAATTTCAAAATCCAACTCCAGGATCTCTAGTTGTTATGTTTCACCTAAGGTGTCCAACAGAAGAGGAAAAATTAGAGGAGTTGCATTTTATAAAGAAGATGAAAACCAAGGTAGGATGGAAGACTGGGTTCAAAAGCCTTTATTTACCACCTGCTTCATGAGGGTATAGGGTACATAACAAAGTGGTTTGATCTTCCTGTTGCGACATTTGAATCAATTTTGTATTAGTCTGATACCCAATGCCTTATCATGACATCGCTTTTACTTGAATTGAATTTTTACAAGATGTCATGTTCCTAACAATGGATGTATCAAATATGTCCAACAAAATTCATTGCTTTGCTTCCTTCTAAGCACATGAAGAGCCTTCTATTGATGTAATGGGGAGATCTATTTGAAATGAGGTCAATGGTTGGAGCCCCACACACTGGGTTCAAAAGCCTTTATTTCCCACCTGCTTCATGAGGGTATAGGGTATATAATAAAGAGGTTTGATCTTCCTGTTGTGACCTTTGAATCAATGTTTCTGTGTATAAACCTACTCACAATTGTGAATTCTATATTAGTGTGATACCCAATGCTTTATCATGACATTGCTTTTATTTGAATTGAATTTCTACAAGATGTCATGTTCCTGACAATGGATGTATCAAATCTGTCCCACAAAATTCATTGCTTTGCTTCCTTCTAAGCACATGAAGAGCCCTATATTGATGTAATGGGGAGATCTATTTGAAATTAGGGCAATGGTTGGAGCCCCACACACTGGGTTCAAAAGCCTTTATTTTCCACCTACTTCATGAGGGTATAGGGTACATAATAAAGTGGTTTGATCTTCCGGTTGGGACCTTTGAATCAATGTTTCTATGTATAAACAAACTCACAATTGCTAATTTTGTATTAGTCTAATACCCAATGCTTTATCATGACATTGCTTTTACTTGAATTGAATTTCTACAAGATGTCATGTTCCTGACAATGGATGTATCAAATTTGTCCAACAAAATTCATTGTTTTGTTTCCTTCTAAGCACATGAAGAGCCTTCTATTGATGCAAAGGGGAGACCTATTTGAAACAAGGTCAATGGTTGGAGCCCCAAACACACCTAGAAAGGGCTATGTCCAATAGAGTTGTGAATAGATACATTGTAGCTATGGTGTATGTAGGGTAGATTCTAATTCTATGTATGTGGGTGCTTTGAGTTGTACATTCTAAGGAGGTCTCTAACCACTACTTCTTGATATTAGGCTTGGCAATGGCAAACATAGTGCCTAGCTTGATGCATTTGGTGATATCTTTATGCATCCTTTCCCAATGAAAATATAATTGCAATACTATCATAGCCTTTTCCACTCCAAAATGTCTTGCCGCTTGATTGTATTATACATCGAAAATTCCAAATCATCTTCTAACACTTACCTAATGGTATGCAAAAAAACAACCCAACGAACCCAAATGTTTGTCCTATTTATGTTATTCAAAAACTAATTTCCTAAAAGCACTACCTAACACATGCATGTAAAGTCAAGGTTGCCTTTCTACAACTACGGCCAAGCCTAACTATTGTGTCCACTAAAGTCAAGGATAATGGTCAACGGCCTATTATGCTTGAGGTTCTAGTCGAACTACAATAGATAGGTGAACCACTTCTAGTCGCAATCTTTTTGGAACTTGCTTTGTGTATACAAGAACAAAACAGATCTTGACCATAGTGAATGATCATTTACTTGTTCGGTTGTAGTGCTTCCATTGTCAGCGAGTTTGGACAATGGCATAGAGATCCCCATCACATTGAGTATTTTTGAATTGTGAGTAAATGTCTCCTCAAAGTAAGCAATCAAGTGCCCATGTTGAGTGAGAACAACCATTGACCACATACTCTAAACAATTAGTCTCTTTCAAATAATTGTTGTCAATCTACAAGAGCAATGACCAATGCCAAGTAGAGTCAACAAATCAACTCCCTAATGCCTTGCATGGTGTCCCAATCCAAAACGATTTGGCTTTCACTCTTCCTTCCATCACTTGATTTAGGGGGTTCTAGTTATGTGTGAGAACCATAAAACAAAACTAAGTTATAAATTGACTTGGCCCAAAAAGTTGTGAGACTTTAGAAGAGTCCTTGAACAAATACAATCTCAAATTACATGAATCTTCCATATCCATGTGTACTCCACCCCTATCAATAATATTTTCCAGATACAGATCCCATGCATGTCAAACAAACATTTCTCTAGGTTGGCATATAATTTGTGTTGTTAAATGGTGTCCACAAACTAGTCACACATGATCCAAATGGTCCTTTATGTTTTGTTGAGTATGGGTATGTTGTCCAAGTAGATAACCACAAAAGAACCAATGAAAGGTAAATGAATATTGTGTCATTTTCATCACATCACAAGTTCACTATTCAACCTAAACAATATGACCAACAACTACAACAATAATTCCTCTAACTTGAATGTCGTCTTCCAACATCATCCAACTTGATTGCACCCTAGTGGTAACCGCACTTGAGATCAATCTTGGTCAAGCATTTTGCACCTATACTTTTGCCTTGTCAATCATGGATATGGAAATTTGAACTATTTTTCAAGGTCACCTTGTATGGTAAATACAACATTGCCACATTCTGTCCTTTTCCAAGCCAATGTGATCAAGCTTTTATAAAGCACTTGGCCATTTATGGCCATTTTGGATCATCTCTTGAATCTATTGTTTGATCTTGTCATCCTCTAGAATCAACACAAAAATCCATTTGGCAAATGGGTCCCATGGATAAGATCTATCAATTTATTTCCATAACAATACACAAAATCTCCCATTGGCATTTGTACGCTGCTATCAACTAATCCACTTGGAGCTACAACATTACCTTAATGTTTGGGAGTTTAGTAGTGGCAAATCATTGGCCTACCTTTCTTTTTACAAACTGATCGACTTCATGGTACAATTGATCATCTTTATCCATTGTTGCTTACCATCAAACTTGATGCCACCATTCTCCTTCTTAGGCAAAGACCTATTGATGTGAATAAACTTGTGTTGAATCTTGACAACATATTATTGTAGGCCACTACAATACATGAGAACTATGACTGTTACCTTGTGATGTATGCCAACTTTTGCATATCGGTCATGAAATGTACTTGTCTTGCCATGCACTCCATGTTCTCAACCCATGAAAACTACAAATGTTACCTTGTGATGAATGCCAACTTTTGCATATAGGTCATGAAATCTATTTGTCTTGCCATGCACTCCCTATTCTCAAACTGAGCACAATTGACCAAAGTATCCTCATGCTGAAGTGTTAAATTCATGGCCTTGTACTTTCCATTACAATACTTGAGGGCTATACATCTTATCTTGTGACTTATGCCAACTTTTGCAATCAAGTCATGAAATGTATTGGTATAGTCATGCACTCCTTGTTCTCCACCCTAGCACAATCGTTGCCACCTTTTATATTAATCATCATAATTTTCATATGGGAGTATTCCTCCTTGATAACCTCAACAAAGTCTACATGTGTTTTGACCAAAGTATCCTCACACTCAATGTTAAACTTGTTGCCTTCTACTTTCCATTGCAATACTTGTGGTCTGCATATGAACCTTGTGACTTATGCCAACTTTTGCACACATGTAATGAAATGTATTGCTATAGTCATGCAATCCTTGTTCAGAACCCTAGCATAATTATTGTCACTTTTTATAACTATCATCATAATTTTGATATGGTAGTATTCCTCCTTGATAACCTCAACAAAGTCTTCCTATATTTTGACCAAAGTATCATCATGCTCAAGTACTTTCTCCTTGCCTATTTTGAAGAAGCATGATTCCCATCATTTTTGACATGGGAAGCCACTTCTATTAGGGGTAAGTGTAAGAAGATGGGGGGCCAAAAGGGGGTCTTAAGTGACCACTTTTTTTTCTGAAATCAGGAAATGATGTCCTTGGATGAGAAATTGAGCATAGTTACACTCAAAATTTTAAGATGCAACAAAAACAATGTTCGTAGTGCTCTAAGTCTACTTTCTAAATTACTAATTTTTTTTGAAAATGGTATAGATTAAGGGGTTCAAAAGAGGGAGCCACAGAAATTGATGTTGTTTCTGTCAAAAAAACATAACATAGCATATTTTGTGGCTCCCTCAAAAGGTTAACTTTTTTTGGTATTTTTAAAATTGCTTCAGTTGGAAATTAGCTAACAGCATGTAGTTTATGCCCGATTTTTTTGATAATTTTTTAATGAATATTTAATTTTTTACTAATTTTCAAAGTGGACACATCTTGAAAAAAGAAAATTTTCGCTGTGCTACCCCTATAAATTTTGAAAACTAATTGAAAATCATTTTTTTTAAATATGTGTAGAATGGAGTCTAGTTTCTAAAAATGTATTTTTTTTTAAATTTCAATGAACGGTTAATTTACAATGAAAAAAAGACCAAACATTGGTTTTTGTCTAAAAACGGACACACAAACAAAAGAAATTAAAGATGAAAGTCTTAACATTGTCAAAATGTGAAAAAAAATACATCGTAAAATAGCTAAGAGAAAGCCTAACATTACCCAGGTGTTTGATTTGTTTGACCTTGAAACACGTGCAAATCTGAAGGTTAGCACAAACAAAATTATGTGAAATCTTGTAGAATATGGAAAAACATGTCTGTGGAGATTGGGAAGGCACTCCAAGCCTTTGGGTTGGAAATCCAAAGCAAATCTCAAGCCTAAGGCTTGGGATTCCCAAAGAAAAATATAATGCAAGCGCGTTATAACACACTCACGTTATATTGTGTTTTTTTTCTTTTTTGCATGTTTGCCGATGTTTGCCTAGTTCGACATAATGCGAGCACGTTATAACGTGCTCGCGTTATGTCTCCCTTTGAATGATTTATGTTCAAGTTTCATAAGTATGTTTGATGGATGTATATATGTATATATATGCTTGTGAGTATGTATGTATGGTTGTACATGTATGCATGCTTGTATGTATGTATATATGTATGCATGTTTGTATGTATGTATGTACATGTATCTATGTATGCATGTATGTATGCATGTATGTATGTAAGGGTTTTGGGTTTAGGGTATATAAGGACCTGAGCTCGTATAGTTTTTAGGGTTGAGGGTTGTTTTGCAAGTATGTGCCTAATCAGTGTTGTCATTGATGTCAACATATCTTTGTTATGATTAGTGTCAACTGTATCCTATTCTACTACTTGTTTAGAAGCTTTACATGTTGAGAATATTGAGAAAATTGGCCTCTCTGTAGGAATAAAGTGAGTTACAGTGAAGTGCAGTTTAGACAGTGAGTTGTATGCTGAAGAACAGTCTGATAGATTGCTCTGCATTTCTCCCTACTTGAAGATCTTGGTCCATGGATTGGAAGTTATTTGAAAAGATGTCTGAAGATGCTATATCATGAGTTTAATCCTCTGGTGTGAAGATTTGAGAGAGTGGCATTCACCAGAGTAAAACCTGCTTTCTCTGATTATTCTTTGGTGACAGGGAGAGTGTGTTTTGCTCCGCATTCCTCCGCAATAAAGTATTTTTCTTTGCGGTTATAAAGGGAAGTCTGGGATGATGATACATGCCTACAATTGCAGTGGTTCATGTTTTGGTGGTCCGCAAGCTATCTTTCTTTTATGACAATTGAAGACAGTGAAGTTCATGTGTTCCGGTGTGAAGATTCCTATGGCTAAAGTCGTTAAGGTTTGTACGGTTGCTCCTCATGATTATAACATGCTTGTGGATGTCTCCTAATCATATTCCTATCTTGACATTGGTCCACATTAAGGAATTGAGATCGTGTTTGAAGATTGTTCCCAGATAATGCAGTGTGTAACCAGTCTTGGCCGACTTGGTTAATTCCAGTAATTGTGGATATCCCTTGAAGATTATGGAAGCATGTTTTAGCTCCGAAGATCGTGTTTGAGTCCTAGTTAAGGCATGACGTGATCCGCATACACTTGATGATTTCAATGTCGACCTTGACGATCATTCCAAGGTTGTTGAAGTGTATAAATATTTGTAGTTAAGTTGTGGAAAATATGTCTGTGTGTGGAAATGGGAAGATAAGGAAAGAGGTGTAAAGGTAGAGCAGAGCAAAGGAACTATTATGCTTCAATCTCATACATGAAGAAGATGTTGATCATGGCAGTGAGCCGCTAGTAGGGTTTAACAGCCCTCAGGGTTTAACAGCCCTTATTGTAATCTTTCTAGGTTTAGGGTTGAGGCCTTGAGCTTGCTAGACCTAGCTATACTTCATGGCAGTGAGCCAATATGTTGTGGGCCCGTGGACCAAGCCTGAACATCATTTTTCAAAGATTGCAATATATTTTGAGAGCTAATCCTCTCCGTGGTTTTTCCCCGCCTTGGGGTTTTCCACGTAAATCTGGTGTCTTATGTGTTTAATGTTGTATTTGTGACTAAGTTTCTGATTTCATTATTAAATCATAATAATTGTCATCATTAAAGATGAGGGTGAATCCTTTTTTATCATCTGGTATAAACCTTGTGTATTCCCTTTGATGGCAAGTTGATGCTAATAAATGGACAAAATATATTTAATTTTGTCGTCAAGATTATAATCGACGTGTGAGAATTCTCCATCAATAATTGTTCTTACTAAAAAGCAAAATAAGTGTTATAGAGTGCATAGAAGTGATACCTACTAGATAAGTATGTTATATCTATCTACCTATTTGTTTATTATTATTACTATTATTATAGTTAATTTTATTATTATAATTTATATTATTTTTGGTTAAGCATCTCCTTATTCCTCTTTATCGCACTCCCTAGATGCAAGGAGAGTGGAGGAAGGAGCAATCGCTCCACATACTCCATGTTCTCCACATTTTCCTACATTGTAAGCTCATGGGAGTGGAAGCATTAATTATATGGGCAATGCCATTACTACCCACCCATAACTATGAATGCATGGGGGTTAATTAGAGAGGGTAGAGAGGAAAGAAAGCATTGCAAAGAGAGGACGAGAAAAGTTTGGTAGCAATCAGGAATAGTCGAGACATAGTAGGAGATCTCAAAAACATCATAGCTAGCTAGACTTACAAGTAAGTCTGTTAGAAGTCTCTTATATTATGAAAAAGTCTGTATTCGATCCTTATGATCAATTTGATCACTATGCAATAGAAGTAGAGGGAAGTTGTGTTTATTTCTCTGTATGGCACATGCAGACTAATACTGTACATGAGTATATAGAGATAGTTTGTGTATCCTCTACAATGGAATAAGATTTTATGTATATATTAACAAAAGGGAGAGGAGTATAGTTATGAAAGACTCCTTACCTATATCTATACATTGTTGAGAAAGCTTGTTAGGCTACGTAAAATAGCAGTTCTTTTAGTGTCTGAGTCCTTAGAAACTATATGAAGCTACTTCATATGCAGTTTAGAGTGATTTTATTTACCCTCAAATCAAGTATGACAGAGGATCAATTGTTGTGTATACACACACACACACAGATTGACTAAGACAAATAGCCAACTAAGATATATATATATATATATAGATCAACTTTAATTCATGTATTTGGAATTCTTGTGTTTTAAATGTCTAGCCAACTGTGTTGAGCATGGAAGACTAAGTGCAATACTTAAAGGCCACATATATATTATTTTCAAGACATATATATTAAGTGAAGGCCTCATGTGTTAAGTGCATGCCATATGTATGATGTAAAGGCCACATGTGTTAAGTGCAAGCCACATGTATGATGTAAAGGCCACATGTGTTAAGTGCAGGCCATATATATTATGTAAAGGCAACATATAATAAGTGAAGGCCGCATAATATTAAGAGAAAGATGCAAGTATTGTTGGTAGGCCAGATATATTATGTATACATAGAGGCCAACTTTGTTGTTAGTAGGTTGGTTGTGTATGAAATAGAAGTCATCTAGGTTACAAGAAGGGTCGACTATACCTTTTTCAAGATGTCGTTATGTCTTGAGGTACGAGTGTCCCTAGAAATTTTATTATGAGCCATTACAACTTAAGAGAGAAGGACTCAAGAGATGTTCATTCTTGTAAACTAAAGTACTCACCTCTTAGTATTGTTTAAACTATGAAGATTTAGAGTGTGTGGGAAAGCTTAGAAAGCTAGTTAGAGTCAAGTCAATGTGTAGAAGCATTTGACAAAGACCATTATTTCAAGCATATTAAGATGAATGAATTATTCTTAGAAGCTATGCTAGAGTTATTTAAATTATATGTGTATTCTACCTATATTGAGAAATAATCTTCAATCCTATCTTAGGCTAAGAATAGCCACAAGATTGTTGAGTGAAATACTCACAATGTTAATAGAAAGATTATGTTTTAGTTTATTTGATATTATGAAGAAGTGCATTCAAATTTTGGATAACTTTGATAGATTATGAGTCGAATGATTATGTTCATAGTTTTGGACAGATAGAGTCTTAATTATAGAGACCCTATGGCTTAAATGTTAAAATTTGTATCTATAGAAAAATACTTAAGAGCGTGAGAATAGGTAGATAGGCCATTGAGTAGATGATAAAATGTCATAGATTTGTGATTGCAAGGATGCAAATAGGTACTCAATGTATGTTATAATTACCTAAGCTCTTAGCTTAGACTTGTCATAACGACTAGTAGATAAGGTTTATGATATGTTTTTAAGACCAATATGGTATAAGTAAGTCAAAGAGAATTATTTTTATGACTTAGATTGAGAAAAAAAATGTTTTCTCTAAGTTGAGAAAAGAGTGAGTGAACATACGACTATATATTTATATAAATCTTTGGCCAAAGTAATGCAGAAGTCACTACTTGCATTATCAGTTCAGGGTGTACCAGATAGCTGAACAATCAGACTGGGTCATACATAGCTAGAGCTAGACTAGAGTTGTAAACATGATTGTAATGCCTAGAGCACATAACTAGTTCTCAGATGTCACAAAGAATCAATTGTCTCGCATTATCTAATACCTTCATGAAGGGCAAAGCCACTTCCAGGAGGAAGGTGAGCAAGGGACCACCAATCTGTGGTTGGAGGAAAAGCACAAAGGTGATGCTCTCTCTTGCATTTGATTGTTGAAGACTTCTAAACAAGAGTACATTACTTATTCTAGAAAATGATATTGATAAAAGTGTAAGTCATAAGAAATATGACCAATTGATGTCCAGGTGAAATTTTGTTAGTCACATCTGAAGCGTCCATTATTTTAAATATATATGTATTGTACTTGAGAATGTAAATGTAATACCTTTTGATTATATTTTTTTTTAAATAGTGTGGTGTTTTTGCTTAAATAAGGTAATGGAGATCTAATATTCTAGTTGGGATATTATAGCCATACCCTCATCTATAGATTTCTAAAAATTTGGCCGAAGCTCTGTGATCTCCACTATTGGATCTCAAAAAATTGGAAGGAATGTATGGAGGGTGAAATCAACATACACCCCTATGCCAGGGGTTTGTTCTTTCTAGAATTTGACTCTCTCGAAGACAAGGAAAAAGCAATGAAATATGGTCCGTGGATTTTGCAAGGAGATTTCTTATGTATTAAACCCTAGTTCCTCTCTTTTGATCCTCGAACTGAAACTTTGGTTTTTTATTTTCTCTAGATTCATTTACCTTAACTTCCCCTATAATTTTGGGAATTGGAGAGTCTGCACGCTATTGTTGATGGTTTGGGTAAGTATCATTGCTTTTCAAAATAAATAATTAATTTAACCAACACTACCTGTGCATAGTTATGTGTTGAAATAGATCTAACCAAGGGTCTTCTGAATGAGATTTCTCTAAAAGTGGGTAATAGATGTTGGATGAGATCGGTAGATTATGAAAATTTCACTTTCAGATGTCAAAAATGTTTTCTACAAATCATTCCACCCCTCGATGCCTAAAGTTCCAAGCTCGAGTGTGGAGTCATAATGGTGAAAAGTCCACTTGGTAGGTTGGTGCAGAGCCTCACCACTACAACATTCCTCCAAGCACTCAATATGAGATGGCTTCTCCTCATGCTACTCTAGCAACTATTTTGCAACAGACCACTCCACCTCTCGATATGCATAATCCATCTATTGTAGCTATGGCAAAGGCTTATTTAGAAGAAGATAAATCAGGGAATTCATTAGTATTCTTCAAAAATTTAGCTTCATAACTTATGGATCTTGCTAAGGAATCCACTGTTCAGTTAGGCCAAGGGAAAATATTTCAAATACCACAATCTCTCTAAAGATTGGCCAAGAATGGATAGAGATAAAAAGGAAGAAGACAACTCCATCAAAGCTCAAGCACCAAATGGCGTTAAGGTCTTCAAAGAAAGGAAAATCTGAAATTATTGAAGATATGTGTAGACATAGTCATAAAGCTCATATAGGTAATTTAGGCCAAGCTTGAAGATTTATAGCTTTAGAGTTTTAGACTTAGAAGGATTTAGTTTAAGATGGTCCAAAGAAGGATATTATACAGTTGAATAGATTTTGGCAGTATATGGGAAGAATTGCACTAATCTCACATCTTGTGGGATTGGATGCTTATGGGTATATACAGATCCTTTTTTATGGTTCCTAGATCCTAAACCATCTATTTCAACACTACCTGTGCATAGTTATGTGTTGAAATAGGTCTAACCAAGGGTCTTCTGAATGAGATTTCTCTAAAAGTGGGTAATAGATGTTGGATGAGATTGGTAATTATGAAAATTTCACTTTCAGATGTCAAAAATGTTTTCTACAAATCATTCCACACTTCGATGCCTAACATTCCAAGCTCGAGTGTGGAGTCATAATGGTGAAAAGCCCACTTTGTAGGTTGGTGCAGAGCCTCACCACTACAACATTCCTCCAGGCACTCAAGATGAGATGGCTTCTCCTCATGCTACTCTAGCAACCATTTTGCAACAGACCACTCCACCTCTCGATATGCATAATCCATCTATTGTAGCTATGCCAAAGGCTTCTTTAGAAGAAGATAAATCAGGGAATTCATCAGTATTCTTCAAAAATTCAGCTTCATAACTTATGGATCTTGCTAAGGAATCCACTGTTCAGTCAGGCCAAGGGAAAATATTTCAAATACCACAATCTCTCTAAAGATCAGCCAAGAATGGATAGAGATAAAAAGGAAGAAGAGAACTCCATCAAAGCTCAAGCACCAAATGGTGTTAAGGTCTTCAAAGAAAGGAAAATCTGAAATTATTAAAGATATGTGTAGACATGTCATAAAGCTCATATAGGTAATTTAGGCCAAGCTTGAAGATTTATAGCTTTAGAGTTTTAGACTTAGAAGGATTTAGTTTAAGATGGTCCAAAGAAGGATATTATACAGTTGAATAGATTTTGGCAGTATATGGGAAGAATTGCACTAATCTCACATCTTGTGGGATTGGATACTTGTGGGTATATACAGATCCTTTTTTATGGTTCCTAGATCCTAAACCATCTTTTATAAAAAAAAAAAATTGATATATATTAATATTTAAATTTAAAATAAATAGATATTCAATTTATTACTATATTAAAATATCAATATTAAAATTAATATACATATATAATGAATACAAATTTAAAAATTTAATAATCATTTTAATATGAATAGTAGAGATATAATTTATTAATATTTAATATTTATAGAGAAATATTTATTAATATTTAGATATAATTACTAATAAATATATTAAAATAAAAATAAAAATTACCAATACTTTTAATATAACATATTTAATATCTATGTTAATTACAATATAATAAAATCTTTACAAATATAACAATCGTTAGAATGCTTGTCAATATAATATAATTAATATTTTGTTTTAGTATAATATAATCTTTTTTTGTTATAGTAACCCTAGTTATGGACCAGGGACCCATTAAAAAATAGGGCAAATCCCTAACTATATGTATCAGTCTTAATACATCCACACAGAAATATACTATCTAGGTAAGAGGGCAAATTACATGGCCCTCTCCCCATTAACAATCTTACTAACTATAGAAAACTAAGAAGCATGCTATATTGTGCAACACAGAAACTACTAAATGTCATCCTTGCATGTAAGATCCACCAGGTCCATCTCCTCATTGCAGGGGCACTTACAGTCTGCACAGTCTTTAACTTCCACCTAAAATCCCATCCTCTCTACTGACTTCTCCAGCAGCATCCTAGTCTCCACCTATCCAAGCATCAGATCATGAAGATGACCCAAAATCATCTCATACCTATCATCTACCTCATAAATCTTAGCTAAGTCATCATAGACAAGGATTGGCGATGCTGCAATGGATGTAAGGGTGGTCATGGAGAGGGACCACGATGCTCCAAAAATATTCCACTACCCTCTAGTCATTCCCGAGTGAATCAGGAAGTTTGAAATTGCCTCCCTAAGCTTGTCCCCATCATGTCCATCTACTTTCTTAGCCATTGCAAGAATTCTACACATCCATTTTCTTAGCATTGGGTTATGTATCTCCAAGTCAACCAGAGCTATGAAACTCTCCATAGCCTCACCCCCTGACACCTTGGGCATCCTCCTACTAGGAGTGTAAGCTCTCTTCTTCCTTCCTCCAACCGACCTATTGTCCACCTTCCTCTGTATCTGACATTGTCAGGGGATGTGGGGCTCTACCATACCTTTGCTTTTCTCCCTACTTCCGTCGTCCAAAGCCTCGCTCTGCAATCCTTTGCACTTCATTTTGCCTGAAAAGAAAAAACATAATGAAACTGCCAGAAGGAAAGTAGTCTTCATATCAAAAGAGGTAATTGCCTTGACTTCTTACACCCACCACCCTTATTAATTAACGGCTAGCCTAACCTTGATCCCTTCACACACTCGGCCTCTCAGTCTCTTAGTTGAGTGTTAGATTAAACATCTAGCCCTTTATTGAGCATAATATAATATAATATAAATATAAATACAATATAATGATATTTCTATTAATTTGTATAATTAATAATTTAATATAAATTTTATTATTATTTACATTATTAGTATAGATAACAATTAGAAATTAATTGACTGTGTTGTTATTTGGAGCCTAATCAAACGCAGAGGTTAAATTTTCCCCACTTTTATCGCCACAGTTTCCCCCCAAATCATTTAACGAGGAAATTATTTTTCTATTGGCCGACATAGAAAAAAAACCCTATTTTGTAATAGACATAAATCTTGATAAAAATGGCTAAGGGTTAAGGTTTATGTTGGCATTTTGTATTGTAACATTTGCAACAGTATTGAGTTGCAAGGATTGCCGGTTGTAATCGGTTCAATTTGCTAGATAATAATATTGGATTCTTTGTTGGTGGATGTAGCCTGAGTTTCGGTGAACCATGTTAAAATTGTCTCTCGCTATTTTATTTTTGTGTAAATTTCATTCATCTATTTTAATCTTTATTTGCATTTAATTGATATCATCTATCATCTAACCCTAACAAGTGGTATCAGAGCGGGTTGTGTTTAATTATCATCTGCAGGAAGGTCTCACGATTGAGTAGGAGTCTCATAGTTAAGTGGGACCAATGGAGGATGAGAGTAAATTGAAGGTAGATAAATTCAATGGGCAGAACTATCAGTTATGGAAGATGCAAATGGAGGATTATCTCTATCAAAAGGATTTATGGAGGCCGTTGGAAGGAAAAGCCAAGAAACTAGTAGCAATGACTGACAAGGATTTGGATCTTCTAGATAGAAAGGCATTGGGAACCATTCGGTTGTGCCTAGCACCACCTGTGGCATTCAATATAATAGAAGCAAAGACAATAGATGGTCTAATGAAAGCTTTGGCTAAATTGTATGAAAAACCCTCAACCTCAAATAAGGTATTTCAACAGAAGCATTTGTTTAATTAGAAAATGATTGAAGGTGGATCTGTGATAAATCATTTAAATCAATTTAATATGATTATCAGTCAATTAACTTCTATAAAAGTGAGGTTTGATGAAGAGGTGAGGGCTCTCTTGGTTTTTTGTTATTTGCTAGAAATTTGGAATAGCTTGGTAATGGTTGTAAGTAACTCTATCTCTGGTTCAAATACTTTGAAATTTGATGATGTTGTTGGTGTTATTCTTAGCGAGGAAATGAGACAGAAAAGCTAAGGTGGATCCATATCAAGTAGTGTTTTGAATGCAAAAAGTAGGGGCAGATCAAAGGAGAGAGGAAAAGGTCCTGAGGTCATGGGAAGTCATGAGGAAAATCAAAGGACAAGAGGTCCCAATCCAGAGGAAAGAAAGATTGCTAGTATTGTGGGAAACCAGGTCATCTAAAGAAAGATTGTTGGTCTCAGAAGAATAAAGAAGGAGACAAACAGGAAGGTAATAAGGAGGAAAATATGGTAAATAATAAATCTGAAGATGATGCTTTGATTATTTTTGTAGATAATGATGATTCATGGGTTTTAGATTCAGGGGCCTCATTTCATGCTATGCCCCATAGAAGTTATTTTCTTGATTATGTCCAAGGGGATTTTGGGCTGGTTTATTTGAGAGATAACGAACCCTATCAAATTGTTGGAAAGGGAAGAATTAAGATGAAGTTGGAAAATGGGAATCATTGGCTACTACAAGAGGTAAGGCACGTTCCAAGGCTGAGTAGGAATTTAATTTTAGTAGGGCAGCTAGGTGATGAAGGTTGCACAATTATTTTTAATGATAAAAATTGGAAGGTTTCAAGAGGTGCCTTAATAGTAGCAAAAGGTGTGAAAGTAGGTACCTTATATCTTTGTATAGGTCATACTGTTCCTTCTACTTTAGTTGTTGTAGAGAAAAAACAAACAGGTTCAAGAACAGTTGCTGCGGGTCCGCAGGAAGACATTGAAATAGTTGTTGCAAGTTTTCAGACAACACTATGGCATAACAGACTTTGGCATATGAGTGAAAAAGGTATGAAGGTACTTCATTCTAAGAAAGTTTTACTAAGTATAAAATGTATTAATATATTTTTTTGTGAAAATTGTGTGTATGACAAGCAAAAAAGAGTTAATTTTCATAAGGATGGGAAGCAAAAGAAAGATGAAAAGTTGGAGCTTGTGCACATAGATGTATGGGGACCATCTCAGGTATCTTCTCTCGGTGGCTCTTAGTATTATGTTACATTCATAGATGATGCAACTAGGAAGGTTTGAATTTATTTCCTTAGGTAGAAATATGATGTATTTAAAACATTTAAGAAATGGAGAAGCTTGGTTGAGAATGAGATGGATAAAAGATTAAAATGTCTCAGATTTGTTAATGGTGGTGAATATTACAACAAAGAATTTGAAGATTATTGTTCCTTTAATGGAATTCGTAGGTAGAAAATAGTTCCAACTACTCCACAGGAGAATGGAGTGGCTGAGCGCATGAACAGGACAATAATAGAGCATGCAAGGAGCATGAGATTGCATGATGGGTTGCCTTTAAACATGTGGGTAGAGGCTGTCAATACCGTTGTAAGAATTCAAACAGATGAAGATTTCAAAGTAGCATGGGCATTGTGTAAGAATTTAGTTAGCATACTCTGTGGCTAAATTATTTCTTTCAGAAAGGTTTATTGTTTAGGAGACAATAATAGTTGTCTATTCCTCAAGGTTCTACAATAAGACTTTGCATAGTTGAATCAAAGGTATTATTGGACGAAAATGGCAACAAATGTAAAGAGGTATGTAGAGTGTTGCAGGATATGCTAGCTTGTAAAAGGGAAGAGCCAAAATAGTAATTTGTACAAGCCACTATCTATTATAAGTATGGACTGTCTTAGGTTTACCTAGGTCTCAAGGGGGGAGTGAATCCATTTTTGTAATTGTTAGATTATAAAAAATGGCTCATTTTGTTGTATGTAAGAGGACAATGATGTTAAAAATATGGTAAATTTGTTTTTTAGGGAAATAATATAATTACATGGATTATAAAAAATGACTCATTTTGTTGTATGTAAGAGGACAATGATGTTAAAAATATAGTAAATTTATTTTTTAGGGAAATAATATGATTACATGGGTTGCCAATGAGCATACTGTTAGTTAGAGACACCATCTTTGTTGGTCATTTCTAGAGGACTTTGTGGAAGAAATTAAATACATAATTGCAATTCAGTTCAATCTCTCATCTATAATGTGCATAAAAGCCTTGAGAATTTATTAAGATGCCTTGTAGGAGAAAAACCAGGGAGCTAGGAGACAGCAATCGTCAGCAAAAAATGATAAATAAATTCTAATAATGTTTTGACCTAGTCATTCAATTTGTTTTCGTGTTGTTTCTTAACTTCCTCAATTCTTCAAGATATTATAAGCCATATTAGGGCTCTACTAAAAGCACATTTATCCTTCTACTACATCAAATGTGCATACTAGAAGAATGTGGAATACAAGAAGTTCAAGTTATATTTTAGGTGAGGCAAGGTAGCAAATATCAACTAAATCAAATAAAATCTAGCACCCCTAAAGTTTTGGTTGGAGCTAACACCAACAATTAAGGGGAAAGAGCATCAAAAGTTAAGGGAGAGAGAAACAGAATGTGAGTGGGATAGAATCCTTTTTGGAAAGGGAGCATTCAAGCTTGGTCTCTAAATAATCATTTTTATAACTCAAATAAGCTACAGGTCTCTAAGTTAACATTTTTGTACAACAATTTCAGCAAAGCTTTTTGAGTTTCTGTTGGCATTATTTAATATGAGGAAAATATAGAAGATAGTAACATGAAACATAAAACTAGTCTTCAGAATATTTTTCTTCCATTCTGTGACCTTGAACTTCTTCAACATACACGGGCTAAAGAGAAGCCAACAATCAAACCCTCGAACACCCACAATAGAACCATATCTATTATCAACCACCATGGTTGGAAGGAGAAGGGAAACCAAGCATTGCAGAAATCATTGTAACAAGTGTCATCACAAAGCTATCTTAATAAACTAAAGTACAAAGCTAGATGCAATTTACAAACTACTCACACATTTATCATATTTAGTTTCTAAAAAAAATCCTGGTTAAAGATTCCCTTAATTACCACGTTGCTTTCCTCTGTGCAACAGACCATAGATGGTTTCTAACAAAAGACAAGCCTAGTTAAAGCCTCCCTTGATTACCACCTTACTTTCCTCTGTGGAACAGACTATAGATGGTTTCTAACAAAACAAGAGGGTCCTCGTAACTAATTGCCAACATTCACTTAAGTCATTCACCAACTCATTCAAAGCAAAGGAAAACCCTCAGGTTTCCTACCTACATTGTACACATTACTTCCCATTAAGAAATAAATTGAATGATAAACATTCCAAAACTACCGGGAAGTCCGGCACTTGTCAGATTTTGCACAATTCATACTAGAAGGAGCCCTCTTCTTCATGTGAAGCTTCTAAATTCATTACTTCATTTAAATAGATTAGTGCAAAGAAGGAATTAGTAATCTTCTAGGTACACATTAACACTTAGGGGGTGCCAAAAATTATCCCTTTCAGGGTTAAGGTCCACTTGGAAGGAAGAGTCGAAAGAGAAATAAATCTAGTTATGCTTTGATCCTTCTTCAATGTAGGTAGGAGTAGTTAGAGATCCATTTTGTCAGCAGATCATGAGAATAGTTTGTTGCCTAGAATGAAATTTTGCCATAGAACATCTCTATCTAAAACCCAGGTGTAAGCAAACTATGTGAGAATCCAAAAACATTGACTGTCATCGAAATCGGTTGGGCCTATTTGAAAAGCAATGGCCCCCATTGAATAAGTTCTCGAAACTATGTGAGCATTTCCTTTCTATTTGATTCCCTGAGAATCATATTCTTTGGTGGACAGTTTGACTTGCTTTTAAAAACTGGATTAACTATAAAGTGCTATAACCTGATTGTAGATGCCTTTGATTTATCCACATTTTGATCCATCAATGTTGGTTAACAATTTCAAATCCAACTCCAGGATCTCTAGTTGTTATGTTTCACCTAAGGTGTCCAACAGAAGAGTAAAAATTAGAGGAGTTGCATTTTGTAAACAAGATGCAAACCAAGGTTGGATAGAACACTGGGTTCAAAATCCTTTATTTACCACCTGCTTCATGAGGGTATAGGGTACCTAATAAAGTGGTTTGATCTTCATGTTGGGACCTTTGAATCAATGTTTCTGTGTATAAACCTACTCACAATTGTTAATTTCGCATTAGTCTGATACCCAATGCTTTATCATGACAGTGCTTTTACTTGAATTTAATTTCTACAAGATGTCATGTTCCTGACAATGGATGTATCAAATCTATCCAGTAAAATTCATTGCTTTCCTTCCTTCTAAGCACATGAAGAGCCTTCTATTGATGTAATGGGGAGATCTATTTGAAATGAGGTCAAAGGTTGGAGCCCCACATACTAGGTTCAAAAGCCTTTATTTCCCACCTGCTTCATGAGGGTATAGGGTACATAATAAATTGGTTTGATCTTCCTGTTGGGACCTTTAAGTCAATTTTTCTGTGTATAAACCTACCCACAATTGCTAATTTTGTATTAGTCTAATACCCAATTCTTTATAATGACATTAATTTTACTTGAATTGATTTCTAAAAGATGTCATGTTCCTGACGATGGATGTATCAAATCTGTCCAACGAAATTCATTGCTTTGTTTCCTTCTAAGCACATGAAGAGCCTTCTATTGATGTAATGGGGATCTCTATTTGAAATGAGGTCAATGGTTGGAGCCCCAAACACACCTAGAAAGGGCTATGTCCAATAGAGTTGTGAATAGATACATTGTAGCTATGGTGTATGCAGCGCAGATTCTAATTTTGTGTATGCGGGTGCTTTGAGTTGTACATTCTAAGGTTTCTAACCACTACTTCTTGATATAAGGCTTGGAAATAGTACACACAGTGCCCAACTTGATGTATTTGGTGATATCTTTGTGCATCCTTTCCCAATAGAAATATAATTGCAATACTACCATAGCCTTTTCCACTCCAAAATGTCTTGCCGCTTGACTGTATTATGCAATCAAAATTCCAAATCATCTTCTTACACTTACCTAACGGTATGAAAAATACAACCCAACGAACCTGAATGTTTTTTATATATATGTTATTCAAAAAGCAATTTCCTAAAAGCACTAGCTAACACATGCATGTAAAGTCAAGGTTACCTTTCTACAACTAGGGCCAAGCCTAAGTATTGTGTCCACTAAAGTCAAGCATAATGGTCAATGGTACAACTAGTGTTAACTCAAGCATTCAATAATCCATTTGACATTGTGCCTATTATACTTGAGGTTCTAATTGAAGTACAATAGATAGGTGAACCACTTCTAGTCGCAATCTTTTTGCAACTTGCTTTGTGTATACAAGAACAAAATGGATCTTGACCATAGTGAATGATCATTTACATGTTAGGTTGTAGTGCTTCCATTGTCACCAAGTTTTGAAAATGGCATAGAGATCCCCATCACATTGATTATTTTTGAATTGTGAGTAAATGTCTCCTTAAAGTAAGCAATCAACTACCCATGTTGAGTGAGAACAACCACTGACCACATACTCTAAACAATTAGCCTCTTTCAAACAATTGTTGTTGATCTACAAGAGCAAGGACCAATGCCAAGTAGAGTCAACAAATCAACTCCCTAATGCCTTGCATGGTGTCCCAATCCAAAACAATTTGGCTTTGACTCTTCCTTCCATTACTTGATTTAGGGTAGAGTAGTTATGTGTGAGAAACATAAAACAAACCTGAGTTATAAATTGACTTGACCCAAAAAGTTGTGAGGCTTTGGAAGAGTCCTTGAAGAAATCTAATCTCAAATTACATGAATCTTCCATATCCATGTGTACTCCACCCCTATCAATAATGTTTTCCAGATACAGATCCCATGCATATCAAACAAACATTTCTCTGGGTTGGCATTTAATTTGTGTTGTTAAATGACGTCCAAAAACTATTCACACATGATCCAAATGGTCATTTATATTTTGTTGAGTATGGGTATGTTGTCCAAGTAGATACTCATAAAAGAACCAATGAAAGGTAAATGAATATTGTGTCATTTTCATGACATCACAAGTTCACTATTCAACCTAAACAACACAACCAACATCAACAATAACTCCTTTAACTTAATGTCATCTTCCAACATCATCCAACTCAATTGCAACCTAGTGGTAACCCCACTTGAGATCAATCTTGGTCAAGCATTCTGAGCCTCTACTTTTGCCTTGTCAATCATCGATATGGAAATTTGAACTATTTTTTAAGGTCATCTTGTATAGTAAATACAACATTGCCACATTGTGTCCTTTTTCAAGCCAACGTGATCAAGCTTCTATAAAGTACTTAGCCATCTATGGCCATTTTTTATCATCTCTTGAATTTATTATATGATCTTGTCATCCTCTAAAATTGAGAATCAACACAAAAATCCATTTAGCAAATGGGTCCCATAAATAAGATCTGTCAATTTCTTTCCGTAACAATACACAAAACCTCCCATTGGCATTTGTACTCTGTTATCAACTAATCCACTTGTAGCAACAACATTACCTTAATGTTTCAGAGTTTTAGTAGTGGCAATGGCCTTGCTTTCTTTTTACAAACTGATCGACTTCATGGTACAATTGATCATCTTTATCCATTATTGCTTACCATCAAAATCGATGCCACCATTCTCCTTCTTGGGCAAAGACCTATTGATGTGAATAAACTTATGTTCAATCCTGACAACATATTATTGCAAGCCACTACAATACATGAGAACTATGAATGTTACCTTGTGATGTATGCCAACTTTTGCATATCGGTCATGAAATGTATTTGTCTTGCCATGCACTCCCTGTTCTCAACCCATAAGAACTACAAATGTTACCTTGTGATGAATGCCAACTTTTGCATATAGGTCATGAAATGTATTTGTCTTGTCATGCACTCCCTATTCTCAACCCGAGCACAATTGACCAAAGTATCCTCATGCTCAAGTGTTAAACTCATTGCCTTGTACTTTCCATTGCAATACTTGAGGGCTATGCATCTTATCTTGTGACTTATGCCAACTTTTGCAATCAAGTTATGAAATGTATTCATATAGTCATGTACTCCTTGTTCTCAACCCTAGCACAATCATTGCCACCTTTTATATTAATCTTCATAATTTTCATATGGGAGTATTCCACCTTGATAACCTCAACATAGTCTACCTGTGTTTTGACCAAAGTATCTTGACACTCAATGTTAAACTCACTGCCTTCTACTTTCCATTGCAATACTTGAGGGCTGCATAAGAACCTTGTCACTTATGCCAATTTCTGCAAACAAGTAATGAAATATATTGGTATAGTCACGCAATCCTTGTTTACAACCCTAGCACAATTGTTGTCACATTTTATACCTATCATCATATTTTTCATATGGTAATATTCCTCCTTGATAACGTCAACAAAGTCTTCCTATATTTTGACCAAAGTATCGTCATGCTCAAGTACTTTCTCCCTCCCTATTTTGAAGAAACATGATTCCCATCATTTTTGACATGGGAAGACACTTCTATAGGTGTAAATTTTAGCTTTTCAGTACAAGAGAAATTATTAAAAAAGAAATAGGATTCCAATTGGTCCACACTTCTTTATAACATATGCATCAATTTTTCTTTCAAAACAGCAAATATCACAATCAAAATCTACTCTAAATGGTTTTGTTGTCGAGGGCATGTGCATCATGATCATTAATCATTGAAGAGCTCAAGGAACTAGTCCATTATCTAGAGCACAACAGATGTAGACCTATTAGATCAACTCACTCTCGCTAGGTGCAATGTGATTATGTTAACTGGGTGCTATGTCACAACATCAAACTCACTAACTACAATGTACCTAAAAAGACTAATTCATCCTCATTGGTGGAGGGACAAGTACCTTCGCTAGGTGTAATCTCACGGCATCCAATTCATTATGTGTGTCATTCCCTAACAGACCACCTTACCCTCACATGACAAGAAGTGGCTACTTGCGCCAGGTGTAGTGTTTCAACAACCAACTCACCAGATGTGTCATATCTCAACAGACCACCTTGGAGATGTGGTGCATCTAATGTGACCAGGTGCAAAGTACCAACATCCAACTCTCTAGGTGGGGCATCCCCCAATAGAGCAATTCACCCTCACCATGGTGTGAGAAAATACCTTCACCTATTAGTCTAACTCATCCTCACCAATGCAAGTACCTTCATCCAACTGAAAAAAATCACCTACATGCCTTGTAAGCACCTCTATCCAATTGGCAGGGTGCAATGTACCCTAGTGGATAAGTTATTCAATAGTGGCATCTACAAGAACCCTACAAGTAGTTGAACTACAGCCAATAGTTGGACAGTGACTAGAAAAACAACCTTTGATATTAAAAGTTAAACAAAAATTATTACACAGAGAAGTCCTCCCCAAATTTTTCATTTTTCAGGAATTTGTCGTCCAACTACTCACAATATTCCCAGCCACGGAATAAAAACACACCAAAACCCCAAAAGAAGAGCCATTTAAAGAATAGAAACCATACCTTTAACTTTATTGCAGAAAGAACAGGCCTCATACTGGTAAAGAACGAGCTCCTTGGGAACGAATTCATGCAGTGGGTGCTCCTTGGCAATCGCAGTGGAGAAGGAGGACAAGACCGCAAAGGAAAAAGAAATGACCCCCACTACCATCAAAAGCCTCCTCAACCTTTTCCCCTCCTCTCCTCCACCATTGAGGCCTCTCACAGGTAATGTGGAAAATGCTCTGTTGTATTACAATTGTGTTATATTAGAGAGTTCATCATTCTATATTTGAAAGGCTAGTACACCTGTTCAAACAAATTTCCTAAGATAGGAGGCTAAACCCCGAACCCTCATGGCGGACATTTTTTCTTTGTGTGAATGAGGGAGGCAAAATGAATGAGGAGATGAAAATAAAAAAAAATATTTTAGAAAAAGTATTTTTTTTATTGTCTTAATTTAAGATAATTAAAAAATTAAAAATATAACTTAAACATAAAATATATATTTAAGACAAAATTTATATTTTGTCTTAAATTAATGTCTTAAACCCCCCTCTATGTAGTAGTGGTAGGAAAACTTAGAAAGCTAGTTAGAGTCAAGTCAATGTGTATAAGCATTTGACATAGACCATTATTTCAAACATATTAAGAGGAATGAATTATTCTTAGAAGCTATACTAGTGTTATTTAAATTATATGTGTATTCTAGTTATATCAAGAAATAATCTTCAATCCTATCTTACGCTAAGAATAGCCACAAGATTTTGAGTGAAGTACTCACAACGTTAATAGATAGATTATGTTTTAGTTTATTTGATATTATGAAGAAGTGCATTCAAATTTTGGGTAACAATGATAGATTATGAGTCGAATGATTATATTCATAGTTTTGGACATATAGAGTCTTAAGTATAGAAACCCTATGGCTTAAATATCAAAATTTATGTGTAGAAAAATACTGAAGAGCACGAGAATAGGTAGATAGGCCATTTAGTAGATGACAAGATGCCATAGACTCATGATTGCAAGGATGCAAATAGCGACTCAATGTATGTTATAATTACCCAAGCTTTTAGCTTAGACTTGTCATAATGACTAGTAGATAAGGTTTATGATATGTTTTTAAGACCAATATGGTATAAGTCAAAGAGAATTATTTTTATGACTTAGATTGAGAAAAAAGAATGTTGTCTCTAAGTCAAGAAAAGAGTGAGTGAACATATGACTATACTATTATATAAATCTTTAGCCAAAGTAATGCAAAAGTCATTTCTTGCATTGTCAATTCAAGGTGTACTAGATAGTTGAACAATTAGACTGGGTCATACATAGCTAGAGCTAGACTAGAGTTGTAAACCCAATTGTAATCGCTAGGACACATCACTAGTTCTCAAATGGTACAAAGAATCAGTTGATTCTCATTATCTAATGCCCTTGTCAAGAGCAAAGCCAGACCAAGGGACCACCGGTCTGTGGTTGGAGGGAAAGCACCAAGGTGATGTTCTCTCTTGTAGTTGATTGATATTGAAGACTTGTAAACAAGAGTACATTACTTATTCTAGAAAATGATATTGATAAAATTGTAAGTCATAAGAAATACGACCAATTGATGTGCTTGGAAGTTTGTTAGTCACATGCGAAGTGACCATTGTTTTAAATATATATGTATTGTACTTGAAAATGTAAATGTAATATCTTTTGATTATATTTTTATTAAAAAAATAGTGTTTTTTTTGCTTAATTAAGGTTATGGAAATCTAATATTCTAGTTGGGATATTAAAGCCATGCCCTCATCTATAGATTTCTAAAAATTTGGTCGAAGCTCTGTGATACCCAATATTGGATCTCAAAATATTGGAAGGAATGTATGGAGGGTGAAATCAACATATACCCCTACGCTAGGGGTTTCTTCTTTCTAGAATTTGACTCTCTCAAAGACAAGAACAACGTACTAAAATATGGTTCGTGGCTTTTGCAAGGAGATTTCTTATGCATTAAACCTTGGTTCCCCTCTTTTGATCCTCGAACTAAAACTTTTGTTTCTACTTTTCTATGGATTCATTTACATTAACTTCCCTTATAATTTTGGGAATTGGAGAGTCTGTAGGCTATTGCTGATGGTTTGGGTAAGTATCATTGCTTTTCAAAAGAAATAATTAATTTTGCCAACACCACCTATGCACAGTTATGTGCTGAAATGGATCTAACCAAGGGTCTTCTAAATGAGATTTCTCTAAAAGTGGGTAATAGATGTTCAAGGAAACTAGTAGATTATGAAAAAATTAATTTCAAATGTCAGAAATGTTTTGCTACATATCATTCCACCCTTCCGTGCCCAAAGTTTCAAGCTCGAGTGTCGAGTCATAATGGTGAAAAGCCCACTTGGTGGGTTGGTGTAGAGCCTCACCACTACAACATTCCTTGAGGCACTCAAGATGAGATGTCTTCTCCTTATGCTACTCTAGTAACCATTTTGCAGTAGACCACTCCACCTCTCGATATGTATAATCCATCTCCTACATCTATGTCGAATGCTTCTTTAAAAGAAGATAAATCAGGGAATTCATCAGTATTCTTCAAAAATTCAACTTCACAAAATAATGGATCTTTCTAAGGAATCTCATGTTTAGTCAGACCAAGGGGAAATATTTCAAATACCACAATCTCTCTAAAGATTAGCCAAGAATGGATAGAGGTAAAAAGGAAGAAGACAGCTCCATCAAAGCTCAAGCACCAAATGGCATTAAGGTCTTCAAGGAAAGGAAAATCTAAAATTACTGAAGATATGTGTAGACACAATCATAAATCTCATATAGGTAATTTAGGCCAAGCTTGAAGATTTATAGCTTTAGAGCTTTAGACTTAGTGGGATTTAGTGTAGGATGGGAAAGAAGGATATTATACAGTTGAATAGATTTTGGCAGTATATGGGAAGAATTGCACTAATCTCACATCTTATGGGATTGGATGCTTGTGGGTATATACCGGATCCTTTTTATGGTTCCTAGATCCTAAACCAACTTTTATAAAAAAAAAATTGATATGTATTAATATTTAAATTTAAAATAAATAGAAGTTCAATTTACTTTTTTTTTTTGTTACGTAAGCCAAGTATTTATTATAAAGAAAATATGAAGTTACAAAAAGTGGCCTCTTGAGCTAACCGAATGAAGAGCAGGGCTAATACCAAAATGCCCTTCTATTATACTATACTACCCCATCCCCTATCAACAGGCCACACAAGGCCAGATACCTTAGCTTTGAAGTCACAAAAAAGAGCCACGCAGGGCTTTGTTATATCCCCTATTCCAGACATAACTAAACTAAGGCTATGACCATTATAAAGTATCTGTATATCATATTACATTGATATGGTAGGGGAAAAGAGAAACCTGCAACGACATCACATGAACCCAAATTGGCAGCTAGGGTTCCAAAATCATCCACCCATTTGAAATCATCCCTAGCCAGCTCCATCTGTAACTACTTCTTTAGGAAGTTTATATGGGCCTCCACCTGCTCTCTATGAGCAATCAAAGCCATGCCTTTCAGATTGAGTAGGAAAGGGAAATACCTAATGACTTCATCAGAATTCTTAAGGAGGTGGAAATCTATCGGCCTTAGAATTCCAATGCCTAAAGAGGCAGCTCTGAGGGTCTCCTACAAACCACCAATAACCTTTTCCTTGAAGAGATTCCTAAGTAACTGCTCTGCTACATCTTTGGAAAAACATGCATCCACACTGCTGCGAGGAAACGAGAAGCAATGGTGGATACCTTAGCTTTGAAGTCACAAAAAAAGAGCCATGCAGGGCTTTACTATATCCCCTATTGCAGACATAACTAAACTAAGGCTATGACCATTATAAAGTATCTGTATATCATATTACATTGATATGGAAGAGGAAAAGACAAACCTGCAACGACATCACATGAACCCCAAATTGGCATCTAGGGTTCCAAAATCATCCACCCATTTGAAATCCTCCCTAGCTAGCTCCATCTGTAACTGCTTCTTCAGGAAGTTTATACCGGCCTCCACCTGCTCTCTATGACAAATCAAAGCCATGCCTTTCAGATAGGAAAGGGAAATACCTAATGACTTCGTCAGAATTTTGAAGGAGGTGGAAAACTGTCGACCTTGGAATTCCAATGCCTAAGGAGGCAGCTCTGAGGGTCTCCTACAAACCACCAATAAACTTTTCCTTGAAGAGCTTCCTAAGTAACTTCTCTGCTACATCTTTGGAAAAACCTACCTCCAACATTGCTGTGAGGAAACGAGAAGCAATGGTGGAATCTATTCTGTAGAATTCACCTCCATCCACGAATCTCTTGCCAGGAACCATCTTAGTCGTAGCAAGAGAGAAGTCATCACTAAGCTGCAACACATGCCTTAGCCTATGATCTATGATTGCCCCTTTGAAAGCTAGTTGCCTCAATGTGCTTTCCAATTAGATTGGAGTGTCCAAACCCAGACAAACCATACCTTCAATTGCTATCCGTGCCACCAATCTTGTTCTAGTCACCATTGTAGAAGAGGAGAAAAAATGTGCGGGGACATGGGAAAAAAAAGAGAGAAATAGCAGCATATAAAATTACTCCATCTTAGCCCTTCACTTATCAAAGAGTCTAGAACCAAGTGAATTTGATATCACCTCTTCATTATTGTTCTCCTATCAGAAAAAACACCCACGAATTGCCTGACAAGCTTACTATGTTATAATGATTTATTAAAAAGCATGTCCCATCACCTAGCGTAGGAGCCAGCTTGGAGTTGCCACTATGTCCAATGACCATCGACGTGTCGTTCCTCTTCCACCGAGCCCCAAACCTTCCACATTGGGTTGTGTGGAAGGTCTCCCACCCTTCCGCCTACTGAAAATTGGAGTTAAGATACCTCAATTATTGACACAATAGAGGGTAACCTAGCGAGGTTTGAACCTGAGTTGTTGGCACTACATGCAAGAAACCCCACCATTTCACCATAAAATCTCCCCTAGATAAGGTCTCTCAATTGTTGACACAGTAGAGGGCAACCCCACGAGGTTTGAATCTAGGTTGTTGGCACTACAAGCAAGAAGCTCCACCATTTCACCACAAGGTCTCCCATAGAAATTCAATTTATTACTATATTAAAATATCAATATTAAAAGTAATATACATATATAATGAATAAAAATTTAATAATTTAATAATCATATTAATATGATTAGGAGAGATATTATAATATATTTATATTTAATATTTATAGAGAAATATATATTAATATTTAGATATAACTACTAATAAATATATTAAAATTAAAATTAAAATTACCAATACTTATAATAAAATACATTTAATATATTTAATATCCATGTTAATTAAAATATAATAAAATATTTACAAATATAACAATAGTTACAATGCTTGTCAATATTATATAATTAATCTTTTATTTTAGTATAATATAATACTTTTTTTGTCATAGTAACCCTGGTTGGAGACCATGGACCCATCAAAAATAGGACAAAGCCCTAAGTGTCTATATCAATCTTAGTACATCCATATGTACAGAAATATACTATCTAGGTGAGAGGGAAAATTACATTGCCCTCTGCCCATTAACAATCTCACCAACTATAGAAAACTAAGAACCATTCTATATTGTGCAACACAGAAACTACTAAATGTCATCGTTCCCTGTAAGGTCCACCAGGTCCATCTCCTCGTCACAGGGGCACTTATAGTCTGCACAAGCTTTAGCTTCCACTTGAAATCCCATCCTCTCTGCTAACTTCTCTAGAAGCTTCCTAGTCTCCACCTGTCCAAGCATCAGATCATCAAGATGACCCAAAATCATCTCATGCTTGTCATTTGCCTCCTTATAAATCTCAACTAAGTCCTCATGGACTAGGATTGACGAAGCTGCAATGGGTGTAAGGGTGGTCATGGAGAGGGAGCGCGCTGCTCCAAAAACATTCCACAGTCCTCTAGTCGTTCTCGGGTCAATCAGGAAATTTAAAATTACTTCCCTAAGCTTGCCCTCGTCATGTCCATCTACTTCCTTAGCCATTGCAAGAATTCTACCCACCCATTTTCTCAACATTATATTCTGTATCTCCAAGTCAACCAGAAATATGAAACTCTCCATAGCCTCATCCCCTGACACCTTGAGCATCCTCCTACGAGGAGTGTAATCTGTCTTCTTCCTTCCTCCAATTGAACTGTTGGTCGGCTTCCTCTGTATCTGACATCATTGGGGGATGTGGGGCTCTACCATACCTTTACCTTTCTCCCTTCTTCCACCATCCAAAGCCTCACTCTACGATCCTTCACCCTTCATTTTGCCTGAAAAGAAAAAAACATAATGAAACTACCAGAAGGCAACTAGTCTTCATATCAAAAAGGTAAGTGCCTCGACTTCTGACTCCCACCACCCTTATTTATGATCGGTTAGCCTGGCCACGATCCCTTTGCGCACTCGGCCTCTTGATCTCTTCGCTGAGTGTCTAGAAGTCTGGGTAAAAGTACAAAGCTGAGTCACACTTTAATAAAGGAAATAACCAACACTAATCCAACTTTTAAATTTGAATCACTAGAAAGTGGCATATATGTTTTGAATTTTGAAATGATGTAATCTAATAAAATGTTTATTTTTTAGTATATTTTATGTTCATATTTTTAAAAAAAATTTAAAAAATTATTTGAATATAGTTTTTTTAAAATTAACACTATAATTTAGTTGCTGATAAAATGCTGAAAAATGACATTACATGAGACGTCAAGCTTTATATAGTAAATTTTCTTTTTTTTCCTTCAATTTTTTTGTATATATTTATAACTTGAAACTTTAGGGCATGGATATATTTTTTTTGCAATTTTAATAAATATATACTTTTAAATAAATATTTAAATGTGTGTGTATTAAAACATGGTTGTTTCCAGTCCACGTCAACTTTTTTATTAAATATTTATCTAAAATAAAAAACAAATTATACTATCTTAATCTAGATTCTTTTATCTAGGGCATCATATTTTTTTTATTTTTTTTAATAATGGTAATCAACCTTATATTTTTGTGCTGAAAACCTACTTTCAGTAAAAAAATAAAATAAAATATAAATAATAATTGAAATATTAAAATAAATATATATTTAGAAACTACACTTATGGATCTACAAAAGGGTATTTTTACATTTTTTAAAAAATGTTATTTATATGAGTAGGAGTTGTTGAAACATTAAATTTTTTAAATAATTTCATTTTTTATTGGTACTACATATGCATTTAGCCAACAATTTTAGTTGAAAAAGTTGTGGACATATTTAACTTATATAGAATGAATCTTACTAGATCATATGTTTGACCAAAATTGATTTTTATAAGTCAGCTGAAAGTGTGACACAACTTTGTGCTTTTAAATCAAATTAATAATCTAGCCCTTTATCAAGCATCGTATGATATAATATAAATATAAATACAATATAATGATATATTTATTAATTTGTATAATTAATAGTTTAATATAAATTTTATTATTAATTACATTATTAGTAAAAATAACAATTACAATTACAAACTAATTGACTAAGAGTGTGTCTTAGTAGGCATGAGCTTTCCACATCCATAAGGTGATGAAAAAGATACAAAGTTAAATCCAAAAACACTCATTATAAGAGTAAATCTTATTAATAGTTATTACAATATATTTCAAAATTATTACGTTGAGAGGCATTATATACTGGCATCACAAGATGTGTGTACATTTTTATTCTCCCAATTTAATTTGGTATGTACTAAAATGTCATAAGATAAACTATTTAAAATAATTTAAACTATTTAATATTTTGGATAAAGGGAATACGTGGGTAGTTAGGGTTTGGGTTGGAAGTGAACGCCGACACAATAAAATGGAATTAACTAACACCACTACCACACGAAATCCCTTAAGTATGCAAAGGCCAGCGGTCAGAGTTTTACTATTAACAATTCATGAGTCGAGTTATGTATGTTTGGAAAATCTAGAATCTGGGCGTGTTTGTTGCAATTATTCGAATAGGCATTACAATGTTGGTCGGAATGCAGACAACGAGGATGATCACAAATCAGCCATTGGATATATTTTACATGCTTCCTCTTGTGCTTAGAATTAAAGACAATTTTTCAGATATTTGATTTGGGGTTTAAATTGATGAAAAGGGAATTTTTTTGTTAAAAGTTTCATTTCAACATTTTCTGTTATCAACTTTTGCACTATAAATTCCTTCAAGATTTCCATTATTTAGACTAAGTCTACCTTTGAGAGAAAATGTTTTGATGAGGATATGTGTCTGTTACATATGCATGCAGGTCTGTGGAACCTATACTGGTTTGAGATATTTCTCTGGTGTACCTGAGACCAACATTCTTGAACCTCATATTTGACCTCAAGAGGATAAAGCATAGTTTGAGGATGATAATTGGGCATCTGTTGTGGACACAAGAGGTTTAAATGAAAGAGACCCTGGGAGGATTCGAGCGCCTCATGTAGAGAAGAGCGATAGAAAAGTGAACATGGGCAAGAATTACTTCAATGATGAAAGTGGAGATGATGATTGATCACTATAAGCATACTTTGCTCTACAAATTTACGGTTTCTGTGGTTAGAATTTGTTCAATTTTATGGTTTTTCGGTTGAAATTGTTGAATTTTTTAGTCTTTTAGGGTAGAGTTTTTCAATTTTATGGTTTGGCACGCATTTATTGTTTGGGTAAGGATTTAACAAATGGTTTCTATGTGACAGTTGTGTCGACTTAGGGTTTCAATGCTAAAAATTGTGCAAACATAGGGCTTGATAGGCTAATAATTAGTGCTATCAAAAAATGTGAACAATAGCATAAACAACTAATTATCCAATAACTCAATGGAAATAACACAAATGCAAATAAACAAAAGATAATACCTTTGCAACCCAATTTACCTATATGTTTCCATTGATCACCTATCTTGTATTGATCTTGTCATCTTCAAATAGCGAGGAAGTGCAACTTCTAAGATGCTAGAAATGTTATTAGAAAATGTGAACAATAGCATAAACAACTAATATCCAATAACTCAATGGAAATAAGATAAATACAAATTAACAAAGAATATACCTTTCCAATCTGACTTACCTCTATGCTTTCATTGATCGCCTATCTCCTCTTGATCTTGATGGTAATGGAGCTCTCAAATGTTGCACTTCCTCGTTGTTTGAAGATGACAACAGTAAAACAGCTATGGGTAGATAAATGCAATGGAGATTTCACTACAAATGTAATACTAATGGATATGGAGTAATGGAGACATGATTGAATGATGAATGAGATAATGAGGTTGTGTGGATGCAAATGGAGATAACTTTGCCAAAGGCACGCTATAATGATTCCTGCAAAGTAAGTTTGTTTAAGCTTAGATTGATTTGAAATGGGTATGAGGACCTTGTTTCTATAAGCTAAGGGAAGACCAAATCCAAGTGTCATCAAATCCACAATTGGAGGAATTTTCTGAGATGTGTATGGTTGAGAAAGTTTGAGGGAATGTGCGCAAATCAAAAGAGGACAAGTGTCCAAGCTCCTTCATGCATCAGGGGAGTTAAGTGAAATGATTGGGGAGTTGATTGAATAGATTAAGGAGTTAAATCAATGGAATAATCAGTTAACTGGGTTGATTGATGAGTTAACTAATTTGACTGGAGAATAAATAGGACATGTGGGTGAGGGAATGAATAGCTAAATTAAATACTAAAATATTTAATTATGTGTGCAACATGGTGAGGTGGAAAAGGTGAGGTGGAAAGGTGAGGGAATAATTAGTTGATTAAATATTAAAAGATTTAATTATGTGTGCAACATGGTGAGGTGGATTTATGAAATTAGGACTTTGGAATAGAGGAATTTGAGATTAATTAAATAATGTGAATTATTTAATTGTGCGAGATATTAGAAGAATTTAGGGATTTTAATTAAATTGAATTTTATTTAATTATGGGAGAATGAAACAATCAAATAAACTTAGAATATTTATTTAATTGATGGAAGAATAAGAATTAAGATAAATATTAAAATATTTACTTAATTCGACATGAGCCAATTTTAGGTGTATACAATTAGGATGAACTAAGGTTTGGCTAGATAAGTATCCCGCAGAGTTGGTGGTTTGAAGATGATCAAATGTGTCATTGATAGAGGTGAGTTCTGTGCAATGAGGATTTGGTACGGTACCACTTGTACAAATTTAGGGGGACTTGGAATGTAGCAAATCTATAAACTTAGTATTTCATAGTCAATAATTGGGCATTGTTATATGAAGATAATAACTCTATATAATTAGGGTTTGTCATCACTGCAATTCTATAATGTAGGATTAGACCGATAACAATTTTGCAGATCTAGGGTTTGGCATGCAAGGGTTGTGCAAAGGTAGAGTTTGGCATGTGTCAAATATGTGGACTTTGGGGCATTGGCATGGTAAAATCTATGCAGACTAATTGTTTGATAGGCAAAGAGTTGGATTTGGGCATGGTAAGGTTTGGAAGATAATTTGTACAGAGCTAGTGTTTGTTAATGTAATAATTGTGGGTAAATTTCATTTCAATGGCTATCTATTGTAAAGAATTAGGGATTGACAGAGTACTGGTTACACATATTTATGATTTGATATGGCAGCTTTTCTGGACATTGTATGTAGCCATGGGATACTATTGTTGCCTTGAGGTATGCAATCATGGCCTAGCAAGGCACTATTTCTACAAAACTAAAATTTGATGTGAAAGGAGCTTTATGGAATTATGATTTTGCATATAACATTTGAGCTCATTTGGTGTTTGGCCGAGTTAAGTTCTACAGATTTAGGGTTTGATAAGGCAGTTGTTTGCAGAGTTAAGTTTTGGAACTGTAGCAATTGCTCTAATGTTTGACAGGGAATAGTTTTGCAGGAATCAGGCTTTGCTAGTTAATATGTGGACCTATCTTGCAGCCTTCCCCAAGTTGGTATTCAGTAGGCATTTGCTTCTACCAACCCTGGTGTTGATATAAAAATCAACTTTGTTCTTTATTGCAATAATTTTAGGAGATCGTAATGATTTCAGAAGCCTATCAGTGCATTGTGTCTATGTAATTGTATATTCTTTTAGATTATTCTGAATGTGCTCAACTTGAGCAATATTTGTAGTGTAACATTTCCAAATTTTGATTTTATCCTAATTGGGATGTGCATCTTTACTACATAATACAGTACTTGTAGATCATCCTTGATGTTTTATGCTTATGCAGTCTATAGCTTATTAAGCTCATTGATGGAAATGTTTAAATTTACACTTACATTTCTATATGAAAATTAACACCATGATCTTGTCTATTGCAATGATTACCTAACTGCAACAATTTCTGAGTTCTAATCTCATGGTCTAGTGCCTATATGCACCTTACATGTCTTACTCCTATTGGTACTATACAAAGTTCTTAAAAAATGAGTTCCTTATTGAAGGTTCCCTTTTGTTTTTTGGTGTATGAATGCAATTACTAAGTCAACATTAACTTGGTCTTCTGGCTAACATTTGTTTGATGTTAATTGGGATATACACTCATTTGAAATTTAGATTTCAAGTACATTCTTCATTTTCTATTGATCTGAAGATGTTCTTTATCTAGATCTATTAATCAAGGTTGTGCTTCAAGATACAACACAAAGAACTCCAAAATCTTAATACTGAGAGACAACATAAAAATATTGTAAAAAGGACTACAAAATCTCTAAGGATGTACATGCAAGTGATAAAGGCACTCATGTTTATAACTACCAATTTTCATTAAAAAATTGATTTGCTATTCTGCAAGAAGCCTGCACCTGATCTTCAAAACATTAAATACATTTTGAAAGTTATTAACTAACATATGCTTGAAACATTAGTTAGATTGTGAAAACATATCCTGTCATAAGTCTGGTATTGAGAGATCGTAGCTGCCTCAAAGTTATATTGAGTGTTTACATGTTGAAAGTTATTAACTAACATATGTGTGAAACATTAATTACATTGTGAAAACATATCCTACCACTAGCCTAGTTTTCAGAGATGCTAGCTACCACAAAGTTATATTGAGTTGCTCTAATGTTTGACAAAGAATAGTTTTACATCATCATGTGCTTTCTTGGGATAATTATTTTTTATAAGAAGTGAACTTAACCTTTCACCATAAAGCATCTCTGATGAGAGTTAGGACATTTGAAAAATCGTTCAAAATATATATTTTGTGAAACTTGTAACTTGAGTACATAATGAAAAAGTTTGTCCCTAACCACCTTCATCTACTAAAAGAGATCCACAACAAAAGAGCTTAAACTTCAAGGCATTTAAAAACCTAAGTGATTATCATCAAACCTACAGCAACAAAAATGTAGCTGAATCATACTTGCTCTTCATGCCTCACCTCATTAAGTTATAAGAAGTTTCTTCTCATTTATTTCAAAATGATAAGCTAGATGAATGAGTTCATTTTTAATTACCATGATAAACATAGATCCTTGAACATAAATTACACATAATGTTGAAAAATCTCAAAAACTACCTTCTCTAATCTTCTGAATCACTCTTTCAAATACTTTGTCTGTCTTTGTTGTTGACCTAACTCAGGAAGACGAGTGTGATACAAACTTCTTCTATAAGGATAAATGTCTCAGCCTAAATGGCTTGTACAATTGTGTTTTAGAAAAAAGGGTGCAGTACAAAACAAGTTAATTGTGTTTCAAGTGGAAGCCAAAATAGCTCACTCAATTCTCCTAGAGCTCAATGTCATATTCACTTTCCTTGATCCCCAAAACCCAAGACACAAGATGCTCTATGTGTCACATTGCAATACATCATACCAGTTAATCTCTAAGTTGCCAATGTCGGTTCAAGTTTAGTAGTTTGTTGATTTTGTTTAAATTTTAATTATCACACAATCATGTCATTAAATTCAAAAATTAAATATGTTATGAATTTCATAACATATTTAATTATCACACAATCATAAGGATGGATGAATTTCATAAACTATTTTCACTAGGATGGTAAATTATTGATAATAAATAGTTCAATAATACTTTCAAATAAAATAAAGTAGGGAGATAAATAGATAATTGTTGCATTTATGATTATTTGGATTTATGTTAATAATTAAATAACTAATAGATTTATTTATAAATAAATATTACAATTAATTATTGTATGATGAAGAAGAATTTTTATTAGAGCATGCAATTATAGAATAGTCTCTTTAATTTAATAAATTAATTTGGAAAGATTAATTTAAAATCTAGAGAATAAGGTTAATATAAAATAAAATAATAGTTTAATTAGAATTTGAGAAAATTAAATGAATTATTGATTAGGGATAATTTAAGGACTTTTTCAAATTGCATGTACACATGCATTTTGAAAGAAATAGATTAACAAATATGGAATAGTCTCTTTAATTTAATAAATTAATTTGGAAAGATTAATTTAAAATCTAGAGAATAAGATTAATATAAAATAAAATAATAGTTTAATTAGAATTTGAGAAAATTAAATGAATTATTGATTAAGGATAATTTAAGGACTTTTTAAAATTGCATGTACACATGCATTTTGAAAGAAATAGATTAACAAATAGTAAGTCATGTATTTTTTTTGCTTAGTCATTAAATGCAAATGGAGCATGCATGAGTTGTTTGACTTGTATGGAATAATAAATTCATGTCATTCTTCACTTCTCCATGAGTTGAAAAAATAATTAAATTGATATAGTAAAATAAAATAAATAAGATAAAATAGATTTGAAAGTTGTATAAAAAGGGACAAAGGGTAAACATTGGATATTCTTAAATATCATCCACTTCAACAGTTTAAGGTTCATTTTGGCCAATAAAAATAGGACAAATATTTACCACTTTTTTTTGTTGTGAATGAGGTGTAAAATTGTTGTTTAACTATTGAAATGGATGATGTTTAAATATATTTCAAAAATATTACAACATATTACTATTCACATTGTATAAAAAACTAAATCTGAACATATAAAAATTCAATATTTATAACAATTTAAAAAAATAAATAAATAAATATTCTCTCCATATTTTATTCTTCAAAATATCATTAACACCCATTTATATTAAAACAAAAAATTAACACATTTATATTAAAACAAAAAAAAAATTCCTATTTTATATATGCATTTAACTTTAGTTTTGCCGCGTGAACTATTTCTCACCACTATTTCTATCCGCGGTCAGGATAACTCATATGCATTCATTTAATTTTAGTCAAACCAATAACAGAACGTTCTCTACAGACTCCAGTGACTTAGAAAGTAAACTTCTAAAATAAGAATATATTTGCATATCCTCTCAATTTAACTACTTTATAATTAAAATAAAACATGCTTTATATAAAAGCATAAACTAAAATAGGAAAAACTATTTTTCAAAAGGTTCAAAATATTATAAATATGTAGATATTAAGAGGAGTTTATCCCAAGCTTCCAATAAGTCTGCATTGAAGAGGTGCAATTACAGGAAGAAGAAAAAGAGGAGGAAGGGAGAGAAAATCAGAAAAAGAGATGGAGAGGCAGGAAGAAAGAGCACCAGGGTATGACTGTGCTATTCATATGTTAAGGGCCAAATCAGAAAAAGAGATGGAGAGGCAGGAAGAAAGAACACCAAGGTATGACTCTGCTATTCATATGTTAAAGGTGAAATCAGAAAAAGACTACACCAACATGTATAAAGAGATGGAGAAGCTGGAAGGAGGAGCAGCAGGGTATGACTATGCCATTCACATGTTGAGGAGCAATCAATTCCCACCACAGAAAGCAGATATGAGTCATGAGTCACTGCAGAGGGCAAGGGACAGTGAATTGTAATCAAAAGTTTGTTCAAAAGTGAGACTGCCTAAGAGCAGTGATAATTCTAAGACATGTTGTACTGTTTATTCCATTTGTATTGGTTTAGGGTATGAATAAAGTAACAATGCCATGTATTTTGGGTTTGGTATTCCACTTTTTAATTATCTCTATATTGTCTTGTTTCCATTTTTGCCCTGCAGTCAAAGTATTTTCTAGGAGGTGATGTGCAGGACAGAGTATATGTTCTCTTCCACTTTTAAATTATCTCTATATTGTCTTGTTACCATTTTTTGCCCTGAGTAAGGAAATTGCAGTCAAAATAGGTGATGTGCAGGACAGAGTATATGTTCTCTTCCACTTTTTAATTATCTCTATATTGTCTTGTTACCATTTTTGCCCTGAGTAAGGAAATTGCAGTCAAAGTATTTTCTAGGAGGTGATGTGCAGGACAGAGTATATGTTTTCTTGAGGCTAACATGCAGGATCATCTATAGGCTAAGAATACGCCCACCTCCTCATTGGCAAAGACAGTCGGTCACACAGCAAGGAGCCAATGAATATGACGTGATCAACAGACATCCTCACTCTTGTGAAGGTTAGCGATGCAGGAAGGAGCCAATGAATATGCTTTTGAGTCTGTAGGAACAAACCCACCAAGTTTAAAATCTTCACCAATTTTTCCTCCGACTTTAACAAGTTGACAGGCAGAAAGTAATCACTGAATCCAGCACTTCTTCAAGCTTCATGATATCGCCCGTGACCACTTCTTCCCATATTTCTTTATGGTCTTTCACAAACACTGTCTTTAGAGCCACTTTTCCGATGTGCTTCACAGTTTCCCACATTTTCTCTGTGATGTAATATGCAGGCCCATCCTTCATAATCATCTTGTTTCCTTCCATTGGCTCCAGTACAAACTTCTTGCCCAGGTAGTCCACTGAGACTTTCTTATCCTTCTCAAATTTCTCAGTTGTCTCATTATGATTGTCAGATTTCTGAAGATCCTTTGGCTTTTCCACCTTCGACACATCTCCTGCGGACACATCTCCTGCTGTGATGGCATGAGAGATCACCTTTTTGAAGACGAGACCATCTATAGAGCTTGTGAATATGCATGTTAGCCTCAAGAAAACATATACTCTGTCCTGCTGACACATCTCCTGCTGTGATGGCATGAGTGAATTGCCCTTGTTATAAGGGATCATCTATAGAGCTTGTGAATATGCATGATGTTTAAAGAATCTTCTATTAATTTAATCAAAGGAAACTAAGCTAATTTGTTCTTCTTGCGTGGAAAATGGCATTATGGTTGGGCTTCCCTTGCACCATGTTTGTTCACTGTTTTAAGCTATAGCATTGGATATTTGTTCAAGGCTACAAATTGAAAAACTATGGGTGTTAATACCCTAGATGCGATTTTATCTTTTACACTGATCACTAAGAATTGCAGTATATCAACAATACTGGTAAGTTAAATCAATGCCATGTGAAATAGGTAGAATTTCTTCAAAGTTATAAATTTCTGCTTAAGCGTAGGAGTGGGAATTCCAATAAGGTAGTTGATGCATTAAGCAAAAGAGTTCTTTTGTTGCATGAAATGCAAGTAGAGGTAGTAGGATTTGATTGCACGAAGGAGCTATACCAAGATGATGAAGATTTCAAAGTAGCATGGGCATTGTGTAAGAATTCAGTCAACAGATGAAGATTTCAAAGTAGCCTGGGCATTGTGTAAGAATTCAGTTAGCATACTCTGTGGCTGAATTATTTCTTTCAGAAAGGTTATTGTTTAGGAGACAATAATAGTTGTCTATTCCTCAAGGTTCTATGATAAGACTTTGCATAGTTGAATCAAAGGTATTATTGGACGAAAATGGCAACGAATGTAAAGAGATATGTACAGTGTTGCAGAATATGCTAGCTTGCAAAAGGGAAGAGCCAAAATAGTAATTTGTACAAGCCATTATCTATTATAAGTATGGACTGTCTTAGGTTTACCTAGGTCTCAAGGGGGGAGTGACTCCATTTTTGTAATTGTTAGAATATAAAAAATGGCTCATTTTGTTGTATGTAAGAGGACAATGATGTTAAAAATATGGTAAATTTGTTTTTTAGGGAAATAATATGATTACATGGATTATAAAAAATGACTCATTTTGTTGTATGTAAGAGGACAATGATGTTATATATATAGTAAATTTGTTTTTTAGGGAAATAATATGATTACATGGGTTGCCAAGGAGCATACTATTAGATAGAGACACCATCTTTGTTAGTCATTTCTAGAGGATTTTGTGGAAGAAATTGAATACACAATTGCAATTCAGTTCAATCTATCATCTACAATGTGCATAGAAGCCTTGAGAATTTATTAAGATGCCTTGTAGGAGACAAACCAGGGAGCTAGGAGACAACAATCTTCATCAAAAAATTACTAAAAGCACATTTATCCTTCTACTACATCAATTGTGCAGACTAGAAGAATGTGGAATACAAGAAGTTCAAGTTATATTTTAGGCAGAGGCAGTGAACAAATATCAACTAGATCAAATACAATCTAGTTCCCCTGAAGTTTTGGTAGGAGATAACACCAACAATTAAGGGGAAAGAGCATCAAAAGTTAAGGGAGAGAGAAACAGAATGTTAGTGGGATAGAATCCTTTTTGGAAAGGGAGCTTTCAAGCTTTTTATAACTCAAATAAACTATAGGTCTCTGAGTTACCATTCTTGTACAACAATTTCAGCAAAGCTTTTTGAGTTTCTGTTGGCATTATTCAATATGAGGAAAATGAAACATAAAAGTAGTCTTCAGAATATTTTTCTTCCATTCTGTGACCTTGAACATCTTACACATACATGGGCTGAAGAGTAGCCAACAATCAAACCCAGAATATTTTTCTTCCATTCTGTCACCTTGAACATCTTACACATACACGGGTTGAAGAATAGCCAACAATCAAACCCTTGAACACCCACAATAGAACCGTAGCTATTATCAACCACCTTGGTTGGAAGCAGAAGGGAAACCAAGCATTGCAGATATCATTGCAGATATCATTGTAACAAGTGTCATCACAAAGCTATCTTAATAAACTGAAGTACAAAGCTAGTTGCAATTTACAGACTACTCACACACGTATCATATCTTAATAAACTGAAGTACAAAGCTAGCTGCAATTTACAGACTACTCACACACTTATCAAATTTAGCTCCTGAAAAACAAGCCTGGTTAAAGCTTCACTTAATTACCACATTGCTTTCCTCTTAGCAACAGACCATAGATGGTTTCTAACAAAAGACAGGCCTAGTTAAAGCCTCCCTTGATTACCACCTTGCTTTCCTCTGTGCAACAGACCATAGATGATTTCTAACAAAAGACGCGGGTCCTCGTAACAGATTGTCAACATTCACTTCAGTCATTCATCAACTCATTCAAAGCAAAGGAAAACCCTCAAATTGCCTAGCTACATTATACACGATTGTCAACATTCACTTCAGTCATTCAACAACTCATTCAAAGCAAAGGAAAACCCTCAAATTGCCTAGCTACATTGTACACATTACTTCCCATTAAGAAAAAAAACCCAATTCTCAACATTCCAAAACTACCGGAAAGTCCTGCACTTGTCAGATTTTGCACAATTCATACTAGAAGAAACCCTCTTCTTCCTGTGAATCTTCATAAGCTCTGAATTCATTACTTCATTTAAATAGATTAGTGCAAAAAAGGAATTAGTAATCTCCCAGGTACACATTAACACTTAGGGGGTCCCAAAAATTATACCTATCAGGGTTAAGGTCCACTTGGAAGGAAGAGTCGAAAGAGAAATAAATCTAGTTATGCTTTGATCCTTCTTTAATGTAGGTAGGAGTAGTTAGAGATCCATTCTGTCAGCAGATCGTGAGAACAGTTTGCTGCCTAGAATGAAATTTTGCCATAGAACATCTCTATCTCAAACCTAGGTCTAAGCAAACTAGCCGTGGAACAAAGCCACCGAGTAATACAAAGGAGATATTGCTTGATAGTAAGAGTTCAAATTGACTCATTCATAAATCATCCTAAGATTTCTATATAGCTCCAAAAAAGAAAGATCTGGTATGATTGTAACATCGTTCAACAAAATGATGATCCAGGGAATATTATGGAAAGAATAGCTGAAATCAGATGATCTGGAATTTAGGGGAAATATGTTGGACAAACACATCATATGGCTAAATAAACTGTGTTATGACAGAAATAAAAGTAAAGCAAACCACAGAAGACAAAGAAGAATGATATTCACACACAGAAAAACAATACTTGCAACAATAACAAAATCACCAATTTTCTTGATATGAGAATCAAGAGGAAGATCCAGCAATCGCTGAGAAGAGATGTGAAACTATTACTCTCTGAGATTTAAATCATCAGCAATAAATCTACAATGAAGTGTCCAAAAAGAAGGAAAAGTGGCACCGTTGGAAGATGAAGTGGTTAATCTTGCAATTCTTATTGAAATATTGTTTCAGGAGTGCTTGTCAAGAGACATTTGTGGAGGCCATAACTCCTTTCTTATTGAAAATTATGCAGTTGATCTGTCAGCACAGGCCACTTTTGATAGAATGACTCGGTTTCTTCAAAACCCCATTTTCTTCAATTTTTCTTAACTTGAGATCCATGGTTCCATGTGCACTGATTTATTATTTCAAATCAAATCAAGTAGCCTTCCAAACACATCAAACGAACTATGTCACTATGGGACACCTCAGGGTGGCCAAAATCCTCACTATTTGCTGAGAAAATGCAAAGCAATATTTCAGAAGTGTTCTAGGCCTCCTACAGTTTTACAACGAAGTGGCCAAAAACATTGACTGTCATCGAAATCAGTTGGGACTATTTGAGAAGCAGTGGCCCCCATTGAATAAGTTCTAGAAACTATGTGAGCATTTCCTTTCTATTTGATTCCCTGAGAATCATATTCTTTGGTGGACAGTTTGACCTGCTTTCAACAACCGGATTAACTATAAAGTGGTATAACCCAATTACAGATGCCTTTGATTTATCCACAATTTGATTCATCAATGCTGGTTAACAATTTCAAAATCCAACTCCAGGATCTCTAGTTGTTATGTTTCACCTAAGGTGTCCAACAGAAGAGGAAAAATTAGAGGAGTTGCATTTTATAAACAAGATGAAAACCAAGGTAGGATGGAAGACTGGGTTCAAAAGCCTTTATTTACCACCTGCTTCATGAGGGTATAGGGTACATAACAAAGTGGTTTGATCTTCCTGTTGCGACATTTGAATCAATTTTGTATTAGTCTGATACCCAATGCCTTATCATGACATTGCTTTTACTTGAATTGAATTTTTACAAGATGTCATGTTCCTAACAATGGATGTATCAAATCTGTCCAACAAAATTCATTGCTTTGCTTCCTTCTAAGCACATGAAGAGCCTTCTATTGATGTAATGGGGAGATCTATTTGAAATGATGTCAATGGTTGGAGCCCCACACACTGGGTTCAAAAGCCTTTGTTTCCCACCTGCTTCATGAGGGTATAGGGTATATAATAAAGAGGTTTGATCTTCCTGTTGTGACCTTTGAATCAATGTTTCTGTGTATAAACCTACTCACAATTGCGAATTCTATATTAGTGTGATACCCAATGCTTTATCATGACATTGCTTTTATTTGAATTGAATTTCTACAAGATGTCATGTTCCTGACAATGGATGTATCAAATCTGTCCCACAAAATTCATTGCTTTGCTTACTTCTAAGCACATGAAGAGCCTTCTATTGATGTAATGGGGAGATCTATTTGAAATGAGGTCAATGGTTGGAGCCCCACACACTGGGTTCAAAAGCCTTTATTTTCCACCTGCTTCATGAGGGTATAGGGTACATAATAAAGTGGTTTGATCTTCCTGTTGGGACCTTTGAATCAATGTTTCTATGTATAAACAAACTCACAATTGCTAATTTTGTATTAGTCTAATACCCAATGCTTTGTCATGACATTGCTTTTACTTGAATTGAATTTCTACAAGATGTCATGTTCCTGACAATGGATGTATCAAATTTGTCCAACAAAATTCATTGTTTTGTTTCCTTCTAACCACATGAAGAGCCTTCTATTGATGCAAAGGGGAGACCTATTTGAAACAAGGTCAATGGTTGGAGCCCCAAACACACCTAGAAAGGGTTATGTCCAATAGAGTTGTGAATAGATACATTGTAGCTATGGTGTATGTAGGGTAGATTCTAATTCTATGTATGTGGGTGCTTTGAGTTGTACATTCTAAGGAGGTCTCTAACCACTACTTCTTGATATTAGGCTTGGCAATGGCAAACATAGTGCCTAGCTTGATCCATTTGGTGATATCTTTATGCATCCTTTCCCAATGAAAATATAATTGCAATACTATCATAGCCTTTTCCACTCCAAAATGTCTTGCCGCTTGATTGTATTATACATCCAAAATTCCAAATCATCTTCTAACACTTACCTAATGGTATGCAAAAAAACAACCCAACGAACCCAAATGTTTGTTCTATTTATGTTATTCAAAAACTAATTTCCTAAAAGCACTACCTAACACATGCATGTAAAGTCAAGGTTGCCTTTCTACAACTACAGCCAAGCCTAACTATTGTGTCCACTAAAGTCAAGGATAATGGTCAATGGCCTATTATGCTTGAGGTTCTAGTCGAACTACAATAGATAGGTGAACCACTTCTAGTCGCAATCTTTTTGGAACTTGCTTTGTGTATACAAGAACAAAATAGATCTTGACCATAGTGAATGATCATTTACTTGTCCGGTTGTAGTGCTTCCATTGTCAGCGAGTTTGGACAATGGCATAGAGATCCCCATCACATTGAGTATTTTTGAATTGTGAGTAAATGTCTCCTTAAAGTAAGCAATCAAGTGCCCATGTTGAGTGAGAACAACCATTGACCACATACTCTAAACAATTAGTCTCTTTCAAATAATTGTTGTCAATCTACAAGAGCAATGACCAATGCCAAGTAGAGTCAACAAATCAACTCCCTAATGCCTTGCATGGTGTCCCAATCCAAAACGATTTGGCTTTCACTCTTCCTTCCATCACTTGATTTAGGGGGTTCTAGTTATGTGTGAGAACCATAAAACAAAACTAAGTTATAAATTGACTTGGCCCAAAAAGTTGTGAGACTTTAGAAGAGTCCTTGAACAAATACAATCTCAAATTACATGAATCTTCCATATCCATGTGTACTCCACCCCTATCAATAATATTTTCCAGATACAGATCCCATGCATGTCAAACAAACATTTCTCTGGGTTGGCATATAATTTGTGTTGTTAAATGGTGTCCACAAACTAGTCACACATGATCCAAATGGTCCTTTATGTTTTGTTGAGTATGGGTATGTTGTCCAAGTAGATAACCACAAAAGAACCAATGAAAGGTAAATGAATATTGTGTCATTTTCATCACATCACAAGTTCACTATTCAACCTAAACAATATGACCAACAACTACAACAATAACTCCTCTAACTTGAATGTCGTCTTCCAACATCATCCAACTTGATTGCACCCTAGTGGTAACCGCACTTGAGATCAATCTTGGTCAAGCATTTTGCACCTATACTTTTGCCTTGTCAATCATCGATATGGAAATTTGAACTATTTTTCAAGGTCATCTTTTATGGTAAATACAACATTGCCACATTCTGTCCTTTTCCAAGCCAATGTGATCAAGATTTTATAAAGCACTTGGCCATTTATGGCCATTTTGGATCATCTCTTGAATCTATTGTTTGATCTTGTCATCCTCTAGAATCAACACAAAAATCCATTTGGCAAATGGGTCCCATGGATAAGATCTATCAATTTATTTCCATAACAATACACAAAATCTCCCATTGGCATTTGTACGCTGCTATCAACTAATCCACTTGGAGCTACAACATTACCTTAATGTTTGGGAGTTTAGTAGTGGCAAATCATTGGCCTACCTTTCTTTTTACAAACTGATCGACTTCATGGTACAATTGATCATCTTTATCCGTTGTTGCTTACCATCAAACTTGATGCCACCATTCTCCTTCTTGGGCAAAGACCTATTGATGTGAATAAACTTGTGTTGAATCTTGACAACATATTATTGTAGGCCACTACAATACATGAGAACTATGACTGTTACCTTGTGATGTGTGCCAACTTTTGCATATCGGTCATGAAATGTACTTGTCTTGCCATGCACTCCATGTTCTCAACCCATGAAAACTACAAATGTTACCTTGTGATGAATGCCAACTTTTGCATATAGGTCATGAAATCTATTTGTCTTGCCATGCACTCCCTATTCTCAAACTGAGCACAATTGACCAAAGTATCCTCATGCTGAAGTGTTAAACTCATGGCCTTGTACTTTCCATTACAATACTTGAGGGCTATACATCTTATCTTGTGACTTATGCCAACTTTTGCAATCAAGTCATGAAATGTATTGGTATAGTCATGCACTCCTTGTTCTCCACCCTAGCACAATCGTTGCCACCTTTTATATTAATCATCATAATTTTCATATGGGAGTATTCCTCCTTGATAACCTCAACAAAGTCTACATGTGTTTTGACCAAAGTATCCTCACACTCAATGCTAAACTTGTTGCCTTCTACTTTCCATTGCAATACTTGTGGGCTGCATATGAACCTTGTGACTTATGCCAACTTTTGCACACATGTAATGAAATGTATTGCTATAGTCATGCAATCCTTGTTCAAAACCCTAGCATAATTATTGTCACTTTTTATAACTATCATCATAATTTTGATATGGTAGTATTCCTCCTTGATAACCTCAACAAAGTCTTCATATATTTTGACCAAAGTATCATCATGCTCAAGTACTTTCTCCTTGCCTATTTTGAAGAAGCATGATTCCCATCATTTTTGACATGGGAAGCCACTTCTATTAGGGGTAAGTGTAAGAAGATGGGGGGCCAAAAGGGGGTCTTAAGTGACCACTTTTTTTTCTGAAATCAGGAAATGATGTCCTTGGATGAGAAATTGAGCATAGTTACACTCAAAATTTTAAGATGCAACAAAAACAATGTTCGTAGTGCTCTAAGTCTACTTTCTAAATTACTAATTTTTTTTTAAAATGGTATAGATTAAGGGGTTCAAAAGAGGGAGCCACAGAAATTGATGTTGTTTCTGTCAAAAAAACATAACATAGCATATTTTGTGGCTCCCTCAAAAGGTTAACTTTTTTTGGTATTTTTAAAATTGCTTCAGTTGGAAATTAGCTAACAGCATGTAGTTTATGCCCAATTTTTCTGATAATTTTTTAATGAATATTTAATTTTTTACTAATTTTCAAAGTGGACACATCTTGAAAAAAGAAAATTTTCGTTGTGCTACCCCTATAAATTTTGAAAACTAATTGAAAATCATTTTTTTTAAATATGTGTAGAATGGAGTCTAGTTTCTAAAAATGTATTTTTTTTTAAATTTCAATGAACGGTTAATTTACAATGAAAAAAAGACCAAACATTGGTTTTTGCCTAAAAACGGACACACAAACAAAAGAAATTAAAGATGAAAGTCTTAACATTGTCAAAATGTGAAAAAAAATACATCGTAAAATAGCTAAGAGAAAGCCTAACATTACCCAGGTGTTTGATTTGTTTGACCTTGAAACACGTGCAAATCTGAAGGTTAGCACAAACAAAATTATGTGAAATCTTGTAGAATATGGAAAAACATGTCTGTGGAGATTGGGAAGGCACTCCAAGCCTTTGGGTTGGAAATCCAAAGCAAATCTCAAGCCTAAGGCTTGGGATTCCCAAAGAAAAATATAATGCGAGCGCGTTATAACACACTCACGTTATATTATGTTTTTTTTTCTTTTTTGCATGTTTGCCGATGTTTGCCTAGTTCGACATAATGCGAGCACGTTATAACATGCTCGCGTTATGTCTCCCTTTGAATGATTTATGTTCAAGTTTCATAAGTATGTTTGATGGATGTATATATGTATATATATGCTTGTGAGTATGTATGTATGGTTGTACATGTATGCATGCTTGTATGTATGTATATATGTATGCATGTTTGTATGTATGTATGTACATGTATCTATGTATGCATGTATGTATGCATGTATGTATGTAAGGGTTTTGGGTTTAGGGTATATAAGGACCTGAGCTCGTATATTTTTTAGGGTTGAGGGTTGTTTTGCAAGTATGCGCCTAATCAGTGTTGTCATTGATGTCAACATATCTTTGTTATGATTAGTGTCAACTGTATCCTATTCTACTACTTGTTTAGAAGCTTTACATGTTGAGAATATTGAGAAAATTGGCCTCTCTGTAGGAATAAAGTGAGTTACAGTGAAGTGCAGTTTAGACAGTGAGTTGTATGCTGAAGAACAGTCTGATAGATTGCTCTGCATTTCTCCCTACTTGAAGATCTTGGTCCATGGATTGGAAGTTATTTGAAAAGATGTCTGAAGATGCTATATCATGAGTTTAATCCTCTGGTGTGAAGATTTGAGAGAGTGGCATTCACCAGAGTAAAACCTGCTTTCTCTGATTATTCTTTGGTGACAGGGAGAGTGTGTTTTGCTCCGCATTCCTCCGCAATAAAGTATTTTTCTTTGCGGTTATAAAGGGAAGTCCGGGATGATGATGCATGCCTACAATTGCAGTGGTTCATGTTTTGGTGGTCCGCAAGCTATCTTTCTTTTATGACAATTGAAGACAGTGAAGTTCATGTGTTCCGGTGTGAAGATTCCTATGGCTAAAGTCGTTAAGGTTTGTACGGTTGCTCCTCATGATTATAACATGCTTGTGGATGTCTCCTAATCATATTCCTATCTTGACATTGGTCCACATTAAGGAATTGAGATCGTGTTTGAAGATTGTTCCCAGATAACGCAGTGTGTAACCAGTCTTGGCCGACTTGGTTAATTCCAGTAATTGTGGATATCCCTTGAAGATTATGGAAGCATGTTTTAGCTCTGAAGATCGTGTTTGAGTCCTAGTTAAGGCATGACGTGATCCGCATACACTTGATGATTTCAATGTCGACCTTGACGATCATTCCAAGGTTGTTGAAGTGTATAAATATTTGTAGTTAAGTCGTGGAAAATATGTCTGTGTGTGGAAATGGGAAGATAAGGAAAGAGGTGTAAAGGTAGAGCAGAGCAAAGGAACTATTATGCTTCAATCTCATACATGAAGAAGATGTTGATCATGGCAGTGAGCCGCTAGTAGGGTTTAACAGCCCTTATTGTAATCTTTCTAGGTTTAGGGTTGAGGCCTTGAGCCTGCTAGACCTAGCTATACTTCATGGCAGTGAGCCAATATGTTGTGGGCCCGTGGACCAAGCCTGAACATCATTTTTCAAAGATTGCAATATATTTTGAGAGCTAATCCTCTCCATGGTTTTTCCCCGCCTTGGGGTTTTCCACGTAAATCTGGTGTCTTATGTGTTTAATGTTGTATTTGTGATTAAGTTTCTGATTTCATTATTAAATCATAATAATTGTCATCATTAAAGATGAGGGTGAATCCTTTTTTATCATCTGGTATAAACCTTGTGTATTCCCTTTGATGGCAAGTTGATGCTAATAAATGGACAAAATATATTTAATTTTGTCGTCAAGATTATAATCGACGTGTGAGAATTCTCCATCAATAATTGTTCTTACTAAAAAGCAAAATAAGTGTTATAGAGTGCATAGAAGTGATACCTACTAGATAAGTATGTTATATCTATCTACCTATTTGTTTATTATTATTACTATTATTATAGTTAATTTTATTATTATAATTTATATTATTTTTGGTTAAGCATCTCCTTATTCCTCTTTATCGCACTCCCTAGATGCAAGGAGAGTGGAGGAAGGAGCAATCGCTCCACATACTCCATGTTCTCCACATTTTCCTACATTGTAAGCTCATGGGAGTGGAAGCATTAATTATATGGGCAATGCCATTACTACCCACCCATAACTATGAATGCATGGGGGTTAATTAGAGAGGGTAGAGAGGAAAGAAAGCATTGCAAAGAGAGGACGAGAAAAGTTTGGTAGCAATCAGGAATAGTTGAGACATAGTAGGAGATCTCAGAAACATCATAGCTAGCTAGACTTACAAGTAAGTCTGTTAGAAGTCTCTTATATTATGAAAAAGTCTGTATTCGATCCTTATGATCAATTTGATCACTATGCAATAGAAGTAGAGGGAAGTTGTGTTTATTTCTCTGTATGGCACATGCAGACTAATACTGTACATGAGTATATAGAGATAGTTTGTGTATCCTCTACAATGGAATAAGATTTTATGTATATATTAACAAAAGGGAGAGTATAGTTATGAAAGACTCCTTACCTATATCTATACATTGTTGAGAAAGCTTGTTAGGCTACGTAAAATAGCAGTTCTTTTAGTGTCTGAGTCCTTAGAAACTATATGAAGCTACTTCATATGCAGTTTAGAGTGATTTTATTTACCCTCAAATCAAGTATGACAGAGGATCAATTGTTGTGTATACACACACACACAGATTGACTAAGACAAATAGCCAACTAAGATATATATATATATATATATATATATATATATATATATATATATATATATATATATATATATATATATAGATCAACTTTAATTCATGTATTTGGAATTCTTGTGTTTTAAATGTCTACCCAACTGTGTTGAGCATGGAAGACTAAGTGCAATACTTAAAGGCCACATATATATTATTTTCAAGACATATATATTAAGTGAAGGCCTCATGTGTTAAGTGCATGCCATATGTATGATGTAAAGGCCACATGTGTTAAGTGCAAGCCACATGTATGATGTAAAGGCCACATGTGTTAAGTGCAGGCCATATATATTATGTAAAGGCAACATATAATAAGTGAAGGCCGCATAATATTAAGAGGAAGATGCAAGTATTGTTGGTAGGCCAGATATATTATGTATACATAGAGGCCAACTTTGTTGTTAGTAGGTTGGTTGTGTATGAAATAGAAGTCGTCTAGGTTACAAGAAGGGTCGACTATACCTTTTTCAAGATGTCAGTTATGTCTTGAGGTACGAGTGTCCCTAGAAATTTTATTATGAGCCATTACAACTTAAGAGAGAAGGACTCAAGAGATGTTCATTCTTGTAAACTAAAGTACTCACCTCTTAGTATTGTTTAAACTATGAAGATTTAGAGTGTGTGGGAAAGCTTAGAAAGCTAGTTAGAGTCAAGTCAATGTGTAGAAGCATTTGACAAAGACCATTATTTCAAGCATATTAAGATGAATGAATTATTCTTAGAAGCTATGCTAGAGTTATTTAAATTATATGTGTATTCTACCTCTATTGAGAAATAATCTTCAATCCTATCTTAGGCTAAGAATAGCCACAAGATTGTTGAGTGAAATACTCACAATGTTAATAGAAAGATTATGTTTTAGTTTATTTGATATTATGAAGAAGTGCATTCAAATTTTGGATAACTTTGATAGATTATGAGTCGAATGATTATGTTCATAGTTTTGGACAGATAGAGTCTTAATTATAGAAACCCTATGGCTTAAATGTTAAAATTTGTATCTATAGAAAAATACTGAAGAGCGTGAGAATAGGTAGATAGGCCATTGAGTAGATGATAAAATGTCATAGATTTGTGATTGCAAGGATGCAAATAGGTACTCAATGTATGTTATAATTACCTAAGCTCTTAGCTTAGACTTGTCATAACGACTAGTAGATAAGGTTTATGATATGTTTTTAAGACCAATATGGTATAAGTAAGTCAAAGAGAATTATTTTTATGACTTAGATTGAGAAAAAAAATGTTTTCTCTAAGTTGAGAAAAGAGTGAGTGAACATACGACTATATATTTATATAAATCTTTGGCCAAAGTAATGCAGAAGTCACTACTTGCATTATCAGTTCAGGGTGTACCAGATAGCTGAACAATCAGATTGGGTCATACATAGCTAGAGCTAGACTAGAGTTGTAAACATGATTGTAATGCCTAGAGCACATAACTAGTTCTCAGATGTCACAAAGAATCAATTGTCTCGCATTATCTAATACCTTCATGAAGGGCAAAGCCACTTCCAGGAGGAGGGTGAGTGAGGGACCACTAATCTGTGGTTGGAGGAAAAGCACAAAGGTGATGCTCTCTCTTGCATTTGATTGTTGAAGACTTCTAAACAAGAGTACATTACTTATTCTAGAAAATGATATTGATAAAAGTGTAAGTCATAAGAAATATGACCAATTGATGTGCAGGTGAAATTTTGTTAGTCACATGTGAAGCATCCATTATTTTAAATATATATGTATTGTACTTGAGAATGTAAATGTAATACCTTTTGATTATATTTTTTTTTTAAATAGTGTGGTGTTTTTGCTTAAATAAGGTAATGGAGATCTAATATTCTAGTTGGGATATTATAGCCATACCTTCATCTATAGATTTCTAAAAATTTGGCCGAAGCTCTGTGATCTCCACTATTGGATCTCAAAAAATTGGAAGGAATGTATGGAGGGTGAAATCAACATACACCCCTATGCCAGGGGTTTGTTCTTTCTAGAATTTGACTCTCTCGAAGACAAGGAAAAAGTAATGAAATATGGTCCGTGGATTTTGCAAGGAGATTTCTTATGTATTAAACCCTAGTTCCTCTCTTTTGATCCTCAAACTGAAACTTTGGTTTTTTATTTTCTCTAGATTCATTTACCTTAACTTCCCCTATAATTTTGGGAATTGGAGAGTCTGCACGCTATTGCTGATGGTTTGGGTAAGTATCATTGCTTTTCAAAATAAATAATTAATTTAACCAACACTACCTGTGCATAGTTATGTGTTGAAATAGATCTAACCAAGGGTCTTCTGAATGATTCTCTAAAAGTGGGTAATAGATGTTGGATGAGATCGGTAGATTATGAAAATTTCACTTTCAGATGTCAAAAATGTTTTCTACAAATCATTCCACCCCTCGATGCCTAACGTTCCAAGCTCGAGTGTGGAGTCATAATGGTGAAAAGTCCACTTGGTAGGTTGGTGCAGAGCCTCACCACTACAACATTCCTCCAAGCACTCAATATGAGATGGCTTCTCCTCATGCTACTCTAGCAACTAGTTTGCAACAGACCACTCCACCTCTCGATATGCATAATCCATCTATTGTAGCTATGGCAAAGGCTTATTTAGAAGAAGATAAATCAGGGAATTCATCAGTATTCTTCAAAAATTTAGCTTCATAACTTATGGATCTTGCTAAGGAATCCACTGTTCAGTTAGGCCAAGGGAAAATATTTCAAATACCACAATCTCTCTAAAGATTGGCCAAGAATGGATAGAGATAAAAAGGAAGAAGACAACTCCATCAAAGCTCAAGCACCAAATGGTGTTAAGGTCTTCAAAGAAAGGAAAATCTAAAATTATTGAAGATATGTGTAGACATAGTCATAAAGCTCATATAGGTAATTTAGGCCAAGCTTGAAGATTTATAGCTTTAGAGTTTTAGACTTAGAAGGATTTAGTTTAAGATGGTCCAAAGAAGGATATTATACAGTTGAATAGATTTTGGCAGTATATGGGAAGAATTGCACTAATCTCACATCTTGTGGGATTGGATGCTTGTGGGTATATACAGATCCTTTTTTATGGTTCCTAGATCCTAAACCATCTATTTCAACACTACCTGTGCATAGTTATGTGTTGAAATAGGTCTAACCAAGGGTCTTCTGAATGAGATTTCTCTAAAAGTGGGTAATAGATGTTGGATGAGATTGGTAGATTATGAAAATTTCACTTTCAGATGTCAAAAATGTTTTCTACAAATCATTCCACACTTCGATGCCTAACGTTCCAAGCTCGAGTGTGGAGTCATAATGGTGAAAAGCCCACTTGGTAGGTTGGTGCAGAGCCTCACCACTACAACATTCCTCCAGGCACTCAAGATGAGATGGCTTCTCCTCATGCTACTCTAGCAACCATTTTGCAACAGACCACTCCACCTCTCGATATGCATAATCCATCTATTGTAGCTATGCCAAAGGCTTCTTTAGAAGAAGATAAATCAGGGAATTCATCAGTATTCTTCAAAAATTCAGCTTCATAACTTATGGATCTTGCTAAGGAATCCACTGTTCAGTCAAGCCAAGGGAAAATATTTCAAATACCACAATCTCTCTAAAGATCGGCCAAGAATGGATAGAGATAAAAAGGAAGAAGAGAACTCCATCAAAGCTCAAGCACCAAATGGTGTTAAGGTCTTCAAAGAAAGGAAAATCTGAAATTATTAAAGATATGTGTAGACATAGTCATAAAGCTCATATAGGTAATTTAGGCCAAGCTTGAAGATTTATAGCTTTAGAGTTTTAGACTTAGAAGGATTTAGTTTAAGATGGTCCAAAGAAGGATATTATACAGTTGAATAGATTTTGGCAGTATATGGGAAGAATTGCACTAATCTCACATCTTGTGGGATTGGATGCTTGTGGGTATATACAGATCCTTTTTTATGGTTCCTAGATCCTAAACCATCTTTTATAAAAAAAAAAATTGATATATATTAATATTTAAATTTAAAATAAATAGATATTCAATTTATTACTATATTAAAATATCAATATTAAAATTAATATACATATATAATGAATACAAATTTAAAAATTTAATAATCATTTTAATATGAATAGTAGAGATATAATTTATTAATATTTAATATTTATAGAGAAATATTTATTAATATTTAGATATAATTACTAATAAATATATTAAAATAAAAATAAAAATTACCAATACTTTTAATATAACATATTTAAAATCTATGTTAATTACAATATAATAAAATCTTTACAAATATAACAATCGTTAGAATGCTTGTCAATATAATATAATTAATATTTTGTTTTAGTATAATATAATCTTTTTTTTGTTATAGTAACCCTAGTTATGGACCAGGGACCCATTAAAAAATAGGGCAAATCCCTAACTATATGTATCAGGCTTAATACATCCACACAGAAATATACTATCTAGGTAAGAGGGCAAATTACATGGCCCTCTCCCCATTAACAATCTTACTAACTATAGAAAACTAAGAAGCATGCTATATTGTGCAACACAGAAACTACTAAATGTCATCCTTGCCTGTAAGATCCACCAGGTCCATCTCCTCATTGCAGGGGCACTTACAGTCTGCACAGTCTTTAGCTTCCACCTAAAATCCCATCCTCTCTACTGACTTCTCCAGCAGCATCCTAGTCTCCACCTATCCAAGCATCAGATCATGAAGATGACCCAAAATCATCTCATACCTATCATCTACCTCATAAATCTTAGCTAAGTCATCATAGACAAGGATTGGCGATGCTGCAATGGATGTAAGGGTGGTCATGGAGAGGGACCACGATGCTCCAAAAATATTCCACTACCCTCTAGTCATTCCCGAGTGAATCAGGAAGTTTGAAATTGCCTCCCTAAGCTTGTCCCCATCATGTCCATCTACTTTCTTAGCCATTGCAAGAATTCTACACATCCATTTTCTTAGCATTGGGTTATGTATCTCCAAGTCAACCAGAGCTATGAAACTCTCCATAGCCTCACCCCCTGACACCTTGGGCATCCTCCTACTAGGAGTGTAAGCTCTCTTCTTCCTTCCTCCAACTGACCTATTGTCCACCTTCCTCTGTATCTGACATTGTCAGGGGATGTGGGGCTCTACCATACCTTTGCTTTTCTCCCTACTTCCGTCGTCCAAAGCCTCGCTCTGCAATCCTTTGCACTTCATTTTGCCTGAAAAGAAAAAACATAATGAAACTGCCAGAAGGAAAGTAGTCTTCATATCAAAAGAGGCAATTGCCTTGACTTCTTACACCCACCACCCTTATTAATTAACAGCTAGCCTAACCTTGATCCCTTCACACACTCGGCCTCTCAGTCTCTTAGTTGAGTGTTAGATTAAACATCTAGCCCTTTATTGAGCATAATATAATATAATATAAATATAAATACAATATAATGATATTTCTATTAATTTGTATAATTAATAATTTAATATAAATTTTATTATTATTTACATTATTAGTATAGATAACAATTAGAAATTAATTGACTGTGTTGTTATTTGGAGCCTAATCAAACGCAGAGGTTAAATTTTCCCCACTTTTATCGCCACAGTTTCCCCCCAAATCATTTAACGAGGGAATTATTTTTCTATTGGCCGACATAGAAAAAAAACCCTATTTTGTAATAGACATAAATCTTGATAAAAATGGCTAAGGGTTAAGGTTTATGTTGGCATTTTGTATTGTAGCATTTGCAACAGTATTGAGTTGCAAGGATTGCCGGTTGTAATCAGTTCAAATTGCTAGATAATAATATTGGATTCTTTGTTGGTGGATGTAGCCTGAGTTTCGGTGAACCACGTTAAAATTGTCTCTCGCTATTTTATTTTTGTGTAAATTTCATTCATCTATTTTAATCTTTATTTGCATTTAATTGATATCATCTATCATCTAACCCTAACAAGTGGTATCAGAGCGGGTTGTGTTTAATTATCATCTGCAGGAAGGTCTCACGATTGAGTAGGAGTCTCATAGTTAAGTGGGACCAATGGAGGATGAGAGTAAATTGAAGGTAGATAAATTCAATGGGCAGAACTATCAGTTATGGAAGATGCAAATGGAGGATTATCTCTATCAAAAGGATTTATGGAGGCCGTTGGAAGGAAAAGCCAAGAAACTAGTAGCAATGACTGACAAGGATTTGGATCTTCTAGATAGAAAGGCATTGGGAACCATTCAGTTGTGCCTAGCACCACCTGTGGCATTCAATATAATAGAAGCAAAGACAATAGATGGTCTGATTAAAGCTTTGGCTAAATTGTATGAAAAACCCTCAACCTCAAATAAGGTATTTCAACAGAAGCATTTGTTTAATTAGAAAATGATTGAAGGTGGATCTGTGATAAATCATTTAAATCAATTTAATATGATTATCAGTCAATCAACTTCTATAAAAGTGAGGTTTGATGAAGAGGTGAGGGCTCTCTTGGTTTTTTGTTATTTGCTAGAAATTTGGAATAGCTTGGTAATGGTTGTAAGTAACTCTATCTTTGGTTCAAATACTTTGAAATTTGATGATGTTGTTGGTGTTATTCTTAGCGAGGAAATGCGACAGAAAAGCTAAGGTGGATCCATATCAAGTAGTGTTTTGAATGCAAAAAGTAGGGGCAGATCAAAGGAGAGAGGAAAAGGTCCTGAGGTCATGGGAAGTCATGAGGAAAATCAAAGGACAAGAGGTCCCAATCCAGAGGAAAGAAAGATTGCTGGTATTGTGGGAAACCAGGTCATCTAAAGAAAGATTGTTGGTCTCAGAAGAATAAAGAAGGAGACAAACAGGAAGGTAATAAGGAGGAAAATATCGTAAATAATAAATCTGAAGATGATGCTTTGATTATTTTTGTAGATAATGATGATTCATGGGTTTTAGATTCAGGGGCCTCATTTCATGTTATACCCCATAGAAGTTATTTTCTTGATTATGTCCAAGGGGATTTTGGGCTGGTTTATTTGAGAGATAACGAACCCTATCAAATTGTTGGAAAGGGAAGAATTAAGATGAAGTTGCAAAATGGGAATCATTGGCTACTACAAGAGGTAAGGCACGTTCCAAGGCTGAGTAGGAATTTAATTTCAGTAGGGCAGCTAGGTGATGAAGGTTGCACAATCATTTTTAATGATAAAATTAGAAGGTTTCAAAAGGTGCCTTAATAGTAGCAAAAGGTGTGAAAGTAAGTACCTTATATCTTTGTACAGGTCATACTGTTCCTTCTACTTTAGTTGTTGTAGAGAAAAAATAAACAGGTTCAAGAACAGTTGCTGCGAGTCCGCAGGAAGAGATTGAAATAGTTGTTGCAAGTTTTCAGACAACACTATGGCATAACAGACTTTGGCATATGAGTGAAAAAGGTATAAAGGTACTTCATTCTAAGAAAGTTTTACTAAATATAAAATGTATTAATATAATTTTTTGTGAAAATTGTGTGTATGACAAGCAAAAAAGAGTTAATTTTCATAAGGATAGGAAGCCAAAGAAAGATGAAAAGTTGGAGCTTGTGCACATAGATGTATGGGGACCATCTCAGGTATCTTCTCTCGGTGGCTCTTAGTATTATGTTACATTCATAGATGATGCAACTAGGAAGGTTTGAATTTATTTCCTTAGGTAGAAATATGATGTATTTAAAACATTTAAGAAATGGAGAAGCTTGGTTGAGAATGAGATGGATAAAATATTAAAATGTCTCAGATTTGTTAATGGTGGTGAATATTACAACAAAGAATTTGAAGATTATTGTTCCTTTAATGGAATTCATAGGTAGAAAATAGTTCCAACTACTCCACAGGAGAATGGAGTGGCTGAGCGCATGAACAGGACAATAATAGAGCGTGCAAGGAGCATGAGATTGCATGATGGGTTGCCTTTAAACATGTGGGTAGAGGCTGTCAATACCGTTGTAAGAATTCAAACAGATGAAGATTTCAAAGTAGCATGGGCATTGTGTAAGAATTTAGTTAGCATACTCTGTGGCTGAATTATTTCTTTCAGAAAGGTTTATTGTTAGGAGACAATAATAGTTGTCTATTCCTCAAGGTTCTACGATAAGACTTTGCATAGTTGAATCAAAGGTATTATTGGACGAAAATGGCAACAAATGTAAAGAGGTATGTAGAGTGTTGCAGGATATGCTAGCTTGTAAAAGGGAAGAGCCAAAATAGTAATTTGTACAAGCCACTATCTATTATAAGTATGGACTGTCTTAGGTTTACCTAGGTCTCAAGGGGGGAGTGAATCCATTTTTGTAATTGTTAGATTATAAAAAATGGCTCATTTTGTTGTATGTAAGAGGACAATGATGTTAAAAATATGGTAAATTTGTTTTTTTGGAAATAATATAATTACATGGATTATAAAAAATGACTCATTTTGTTGTATGTAAGAGGACAATGATGTTAAAAATATAGTAAATTTATTTTTTAGGGAAATAATATGATTACATGGGTTGCCAATGAGCATACTGTTAGTTAGAGACACCATCTTTGTTGGTCATTTCTAGAGGACTTTGTGGAAGAAATTAAATACATAATTGCAATTCAGTTCAATCTCTCATCTATAATGTGCATAAAAGCCTTGAGAATTTATTAAGATGCCTTGTAGGAGAAAAACCAGGGAGCTAGGAGACAGCAATCGTCAGCAAAAAATGATAAATAAATTCTAATAATGTTTTGACCTAGTCATTCAATTTGTTTTCGTGTTGTTTCTTAACTTCCTCAATTCTTCAAGATATTATAAGCCATATTAGGGCTCTACTAAAAGCACATTTATCCTTCTACTACATCAAATGTGCATACTAGAAGAATGTGGAATACAAGAAGTTCAAGTTATATTTTAGGTGAGGCAAGGTAGCAAATATCAACTAAATCAAATAAAATCTAGCACCCCTAAAGTTTTGGTTGGAGCTAACACCAACAATTAAGGGGAAAGAGCATCAAAAGTTAAGGGAGAGAGAAACAGAATGTGAGTGGGATAGAATCCTTTTTGGAAAGGAAGCATTCGAGCTTGGTCTCTAAATAATCATTTTTATAACTCAAATAAGCTACAGGTCTCTGAGTTAACATTTTTGTACAACAATTTCAGCAAAGCTTTTTGAGTTTCTGTTGGCATTATTTAATATGAGGAAAATATAGAAGATAGTAACAGGAAACATAAAAGTAGTCTTCGGAATATTTTTCTTCCATTCTGTGACCTTGAACTTCTTCAACATACACGGGCTAAAGAGAAGCCAACAATCAAACCCTCGAACACCCACAATAGAACCATATCTATTATCAACCACCATGGTTGGAAGGAGAAGGGAAACCAAGCATTGCAGAAATCATTGTAACAAGTGTCATCACAAAGCTATCTTAATAAACTAAAGTACAAAGCTAGATGCAATTTACAAACTACTCACACATTTATCATATTTAGCTTCTAAAAAAAATCCTGGTTAAAGATTCCCTTAATTACCACGTTGCTTTCCTATGTGCAACAGACCATAGATGGTTTCTAACAAAAGACAAGCCTAGTTAAAGCCTCCCTTGATTACCACCTTACTTTCCTCTGTGGAACAGACTATAGATGGTTTCTAACAAAACAAGAGGGTCCTCGTAACTAATTGCCAACATTCACTTAAGTCATTCACCAACTCATTCAAAGCAAAGGAAAACCCTCAAGTTTCCTACCTACATTGTACACATTACTTCCCATTAAGAAATAAATTGAATGATAAACATTCCAAAACTACCGGGAAGTCCTGCACTTGTCAGATTTTGCACAATTCATACTAGAAGGAGCCCTCTTCTTCATGTGAAGCTTCTAAATTCATTACTTCATTTAAATAGATTAGTGCAAAGAAGGAATTAGTAATCTTCTAGGTACACATTAACACTTAGGGGGTGCCAAAAATTATACCTTTCAGGGTTAAGGTCCACTTGGAAGGAAGAGTCGAAAGAGAAATAAATCTAGTTATGCTTTGATCCTTCTTCAATGTAGGTAGGAGTAGTTAGAGATCCATTTTGTCAGCAGATCATGAGAATAGTTTGTTGCCTAGAATGAAATTTTGCCATAGAACATCTCTATCTAAAACCCAGGTGTAAGAAAACTATGTGAGAATCCAAAAACATTGACTGTCATCGAAATCGGTTGGGCCTATTTGAAAAGCAATGGCCCCCATTGAATAAGTTCTCGAAACTATGTGAGCATTTCCTTTCTATTTGATTCCCTGAGAATCATATTCTTTGGTGGACAGTTTGACTTGCTTTTAACAACTGGATTAACTATAAAGTGCTATAACCTAATTGTAGATGCCTTTGATTTATCCACATTTTGATCCATCAATGTTGGTTAACAATTTCAAATCCAAATCCAGGATCTCTAGTTGTTATGTTTCACCTAAGGTGTCCAACAGAAGAGTAAAAATTAGAGGAGTTGCATTTTGTAAACAAGATGCAAACCAAGGTTGGATAGAACACTGGGTTCAAAATCCTTTATTTACCACCTGCTTCATGAGGGTATAGGGTACCTAATAAAGTGGTTTGATCTTCATGTTGGGACCTTTGAATCAATGTTTCTGTGTATAAACCTACTCACAATTGCTAATTTCGCATTAGTCTGATACCCAATGCTTTATCATGACATTGCTTTTACTTGAATTTAATTTCTACAAGATGTCATGTCCCTGACAATGGATGTATCAAATCTATCCAGTAAAATTCATTGCTTTCCTTCCTTCTAAGCACATGAAGAGCCTTCTATTGATGTAATGAGGAGATCTATTTGAAATGAGGTCAAAGGTTGGAGCCCCACATACTAGGTTCAAAAGCCTTTATTTCCCACCTGCTTCATGAGGGTATAGGGTACATAATAAATTGGTTTGATCTTCCTGTCGGGACCTTTAAGTCAATTTTTCTGTGTATAAACCTACCCACAATTGCTAATTTTGTATTAGTCTAATACCCAATTCTTTATCATGACATTAATTTTACTTGAATTGATTTCTAAAAGATGTCATGTTCCTGACGATGGATGTATCAAATCTGTCCAACGAAATTCATTGCTTTGTTTCCTTCTAAGCACATGAAGAGCCTTCTATTGATGTAATGGGGATCTCTATTTGAAATGAGGTCAATGGTTGGAGCCCCAAACACACCTAGAAAGGGCTATGTCCAATAGAGTTGTGAATAGATACATTGTAGCTATGGTGTATGCAGCATAGATTCTAATTTTGTGTATGCAGGTGCTTTGAGTTGTACATTCTAAGGTTTCTAACCACTACTTCTTGATATTAGGCTTGGAAATGGTACACACAGTGCCCAACTTGATGTATTTGGTGATATCTTTGTGCATCCTTTCCCAATAGAAATATAATTGCAATACTACCATAGCCTTTTCCACTCCAAAATGTCTTGCCGCTTGACTGTATTATGCAATCAAAATTCCAAATCATCTTCTAACACTTACCTAACGGTATGAAAAATACAACCCACTGAACCTGAATGTTTTTTATATATATGTTATTCAAAAACCAATTTCCTAAAAGCACTAGCTAACACATGCATGTAAAGTCAAGGTTACCTTTCTACAACTAGGGCCAAGCCTAAGTATTGTGTCCACTAAAGTCAAGCATAATGGTCAATGGTACAACTAGTGTTAACTCAAGCATTCAATAATCCATTTGACATTGTGCCTATTATACTTGAGGTTCTAATTGAAGTACAATAGATAGGTGAACCACTTCTAGTCGCAATCTTTTTGCAACTTGCTTTGTGTATACAAGAACAAAATGGATCTTGACCATAGTGAATGATCATTTACATGTTAGGTTGTAGTGCTTCCATTGTCACCAAGTTTTGAAAATGGCATAGAGATCCCCATCACATTGATTATTTTTGAATTGTGAGTAAATGTCTCCTTAAAGTAAGCAATCAACTACCCATGTTGAGTGAGAACAACCACTGACCACATACTCTAAACAATTAGCCTCTTTCAAACAATTGTTGTTGATCTACAAGAGCAAGGACCAATGCCAAGTAGAGTCAACAAATCAACTCCCTAATGCCTTGCATGGTGTCCCTATCCAAAACAATTTGGCTTTGACTCTTCCTTCCATCACTTGATTTAGGGTAGAGTAGTTATGTGTGAGAAACATAAAACAAACCTGAGTTATAAATTGACTTGACCCAAAAAGTTGTGAGGCTTTGGAAGAGTCCTTGAAGAAATCTAATCTCAAATTACATGAATCTTCCATATCCATGTGTACTCCACCCCTATCAATAATGTTTTCCAGATACAGATCCCATGCATATCAAACAAACATTTCTCTGGGTTGGCATTTAATTTGTGTTGTTAAATGACGTCCAAAAACTATTCACACATGATCCAAATGGTCATTTATATTTTGTTGAGTATGGGTATGTTGTCCAAGTAGATACTCATAAAAGAACCAATGAAAGGTAAATGAATATTGTGTCATTTTCATGACATCACAAGTTCACTATTCAACCTAAACAACACAACCAACATCAACAATAACTCCTTTAACTTAATGTCATCTTCCAACATCATTCAACTCAATTGCAACCTAGTGGTAACCCCACTTGAGATCAATCTTGGTCAAGCATTCTGAGCCTCTACTTTTGCCTTGTCAATCATCGATATGGAAATTTGAACTATTTTTTAAGGTCATCTTGTATAGGAAATACAACATTGCCACATTGTGTCCTTTTTCAAGCCAACGTGATCAAGCTTCTATATAGTACTTAGCCATCTATGGCCATTTTTTTATCATCTCTTGAATTTATTATATGATCTTGTCATCCTCTAAAATTGAGAATCAACACAAAAATCCATTTAGCAAATGGGTCCCATAAATAAGATCTATCAATTTCTTTCCGTAACAATACACAAAACCTCCCATTGGCATTTGTACTCTGTTATCAACTAATCCACTTGCAGCAACAACATTACCTTAATGTTTCAGAGTTTTAGTACTGGCAATGGCCTTGCTTTCTTTTTACAAACTGATCGACTTCATGGTACAATTGATCATCTTTATCCATTATTGCTTACCATCAAAATCGATGCCACCATTCTCCTTCTTGGGCAAAGACCTATTGATGTGAATAAACTTATGTTGAATCTTGACAACATATTATTGCAAGCCACTACAATACATGAGAACTATGAATGTTACCTTGTGATGTATGCCAACTTTTGCATATCGGTCATGAAATGTATTTGTCTTGCCATGCACTCCCTATTCTCAACCCATAAGAACTACAAATGTTACCTTGTGATGAATGCCAACTTTTGCATATAGGTCATGAAATGTATTTGTCTTGTCATGCACTCCCTATTCTCAACCCGAGCACAATTGACCAAAGTATCCTCATGCTCAAGTGTTAAACTCATTGCCTTGTACTTTCCATTGCAATACTTGAGGGCTATGCATCTTATCTTGTGACTTATGCCAACTTTTGCAATCAAGTTATGAAATGTATTCATATAGTCATGTACTCCTTATTCTCAACCCTAGCACAATCATTGCCACCTTTTATATTAATCTTCATAATTTTCATATGGGAGTATTCCACCTTGATAACCTCAACATAGTCTACCTGTGTTTTGACCAAAATATCTTGACACTCAATGTTAAACTCACTGCCTTCTACTTTCCATTGCAATACTTGAGGGCTGCATAAGAACCTTGTCACTTATGCCAATTTCTACAAACAAGTAATGAAATATATTGGTATAGTCACGCAATCCTTGTTTACAACCCTAGCACAATTGTTGTCACATTTTATACCTATCATCATATTTTTCATATGGTAATATTCCTCCTTGATAACGTCAACAAAGTCTTCCTATATTTTGACCAAAGTATCGTCGTGCTCAAGTACTTTCTCCCTCCCTATTTTGAAGAAACATGATTCCCATCATTTTTGACATGGGAAGACACTTCTATAGGTGTAAATTTTAGCTTTTCACTACAAGAGAAATTATTAAAAAAGAAATAGGATTCCAATTGGTCCACACTTCTTTATAACATATGCATCAATTTTTCTTTCAAAACAGCAAATATCACAATCAAAATCTACTCTAAAAGGTTTTGTTGTCGAGGGCATGTGCATCATGATCATTAATCATTGAAGAGCTCAAGGAACTAGTCCATTATCCAGAGCACAACAGATGTAGACCTATTAGATCAACTCACTCTCGCTAGGTGCAATGTGATTATGTTAACTGGGTGCTATGTCACAACATCAAACTCACTAACTACAATGTACCTAAAAAGACTAATTCATCCTCATTGGTGGAGGGACAAGTACCTTGGCTAGGTGTAATCTCACGGCATCCAATTCATTATGTGTGTCATTCCCTAACAGACCACCTTACCCTCACATGACAAGAAGTGGCTACTTGCGCCAGGTGTAGTGTTCCAACAACCAACTCACCAAATGTGTCATATCTCAACAGACCACCTTGGAGATGTGGTGCATCTAATGTGACCAGGTGCAAAGTACCAACATCCAACTCTCTAGGTGGGGCATCCCCCAATAGAGCAATTCACCCTCACCATGGTGTGAGAAAATACCTTCACCTATTAGTCTAACTCATCCTCACCAATGCAAGTACCTTCATCCAACTGAAAAAAATCACCCGCATGCCTTGTAAGCACCTCTATCCAATTGGCAGGGTGCAATGTACCCTAGTGGATAAGTTATTCAATAGTGGCATCTACAAGAACCCTACAAGTAGTTGAACTACAGCCAATAGTTGGACAGTGACTAGAAAAACAACCTTTAATATTAAAAGTTAAACAAAAATTATTACACAGAGAAGTCCTCCCCAAATTTTTCATTTTTCAGGAATTTGTCGTCCAACTACTCACAATATTCCCAGCCACGGAATAAAAACACACCAAAACCCCAAAAGAAGAGCCATTTAAAGAATAGAAACCATACCTTTAACTTTATTGCAGAAACAACAGGCCTCATACTGGTAAAGAACGAGCTCCTTGGGAACGAATTCATGCAGTGGGTGCTCCTTGGCAATCGCAGTGGAGAAGGAGGACAAGACCGCAAAGGAAAAAGAAATGACCCCCACTACCATCAAAAGCCTCCTCAGCCTTTTCCCCTCCTCTCCTCCACCATTGAGGCCTCTCACAGGTAATGTGGAAAATGCTCTGTTGTATTACAATTGTGTTATATTAGAGAGTTCATCATTCTATATTTGAAAGGCTAGTACACCTGTTCAAACAAATTTCCTAAGATAGGAGGCTAAACCCCGAACCCTCATGGCGGACATTTTTTCTTTGTGTGAATGAGGGAGGCAAAATGAATGAGGAGATGAAAATAAAAAAAATATTTTAGAAAAAGTATTTTTTTTATTGTCTTAATTTAAGATAATTAAAAAATTAAAAATATAACTTAAACATAAAATATATATTTAAGACAAAATTTATATTTTGTCTTAAATTAATGTCTTAAACCCCCCTCTATGTAGTAGTGGTAGGAAAACTTAGAAAGCTAGTTAGAGTCAAGTCAATGTGTATAAGCATTTGACATAGACCATTATTTCAAACATATTAAGAGGAATGAATTATTCTTAGAAGCTATACTAGTGTTATTTAAATTATATGTGTATTCTAGTTATATCAAGAAATAATCTTCAATCCTATCTTACGCTAAGAATAGCCACAAGATTTTGAGTGAAGTACTCACAACGTTAATAGATAGATTATGTTTTAGTTTATTTGATATTATGAAGAAGTGCATTCAAATTTTGGGTAACAATGATAGATTATGAGTCGAATGATTATATTCATAGTTTTGGACATATAGAGTCTTAAGTATAGAAACCCTATGGCTTAAATATCAAAATTTATGTGTAGAAAAATACTGAAGAGCACGAGAATAGGTAGATAGGCCATTTAGTAGATGACAAGATGCCATAGACTCATGATTGCAAGGATACAAATAGCGACTCAATGTATGTTATAATTACCCAAGCTTTTAGCTTAGACTTGTCATAATGACTAGTAGATAAGGTTTATGATATGTTTTTAAGACCAATATGGTATAAGTCAAAGAGAATTATTTTTATGACTTAGATTGAGAAAAAAGAATGTTGTCTCTAAGTCAAGAAAAGAGTGAGTGAACATATGACTATACTATTATATAAATCTTTAGCCAAAGTAATGCAAAAGTCATAATGCAAAAGTCATTTCTTGCATTGTCAATTCAAGGTGTACTAGATAGTTGAACAATTAGACTGGGTCATACATAGCTAGAGCTAGACTAGAGTTGTAAACCCAATTGTAATCGCTAGGACACATCACTAGTTCTCAAATGGTACAAAGAATCAGTTGATTCTCATTATCTAATGCCCTTGTCAAGAGCAAAGCCAGACCAAGGGACCACCAGTCTGTGGTTGGAGGGAAAGCACCAAGGTGATGTTCTCTCTTGTAGTTGATTGATATTGAAGACTTGTAAACAAGAGTACATTACTTATTCTAGAAAATGATATTGATAAAATTGTAAGTCATAAGAAATACGACCAATTGATGTGCTTGGAAGTTTGTTAGTCACATGCGAAGTGACCATTGTTTTAAATATATATGTATTGTACTTGAAAATGTAAATGTAATATCTTTTGATTATATTTTTATTAAAAAAATAGTGTTTTTTTTGCTTAATTAAGGTTATGGAAATCTAATATTCTAGTTGGGATATTAAAGCCATGCCCTCATCTATAGATTTCTAAAAATTTGGTCGAAGCTCTGTGATACCCAATATTGGATCTCAAAATATTGGAAGGAATGTATGGAGGGTGAAATCAACATATACCCCTACGCTAGGGGTTTCTTCTTTCTAGAATTTGACTCTCTCAAAGACAAGAACAACGTACTAAAATATGGTTCGTGGCTTTTGCAAGGAGATTTCTTATGCATTAAACCTTGGTTCCCCTCTTTTGATCCTCGAACTGAAACTTTTGTTTCTACTTTTCTATGGATTCATTTACATTAACTTCCCTTATAATTTTGGGAATTGGAGAGTCTGTAGGCTATTGCTGATGGTTTGGGTAAGTATCATTGCTTTTCAAAAGAAATAATTAATTTTGCCAACACCACCTATGCACAGTTATGTGCTGAAATGGATCTAACCAAGGGTCTTCTAAATGAGATTTCTCTAAAAGTGGGTAATAGATGTTCAAGGAAACTAGTAGATTATGAAAAAATTAATTTCAAATGTCAGAAATGTTTTGCTACATATCATTCCACCCTTCTGTGCCCAAAGTTTCAAGCTCAAGTGTCGAGTCATAATGGTGAAAAGCCCACTTGGTGGGTTGGTGTAGAGCCTCACCACTACAACATTCCTTGAGGCACTCAAGATGAGATGTCTTCTCCTCATGCTACTCTAGTAACCATTTTGCAGTAGACCACTCCACCTCTCGATATGTATAATCCATCTCCTACATCTATGCCGAATGCTTCTTTAAAAGAAGATAAATCAGGGAATTCATCAGTATTCTTCAAAAATTCAACTTCACAAAATAATGGATCTTTCTAAGGAATCTCATGTTTAGTCAGACCAAGGGGAAATATTTCAAATACCATAATCTCTCTAAAGATTAGCCAAGAATGGATAGAGGTAAAAAGGAAGAAGACAGCTCCATCAAAGCTCAAGCACCAAATGGCATTAAGGTCTTCAAGGAAAGGAAAATCTAAAATTATTGAAGATATGTGTAGACGCAATCATAAATCTCATATAGGTAATTTAGGCCAAGCTTGAAGATTTATAGCTTTAGAGCTTTAGACTTAGTGGGATTTAGTTTAGGATGGGAAAGAAGGATATTATACAGTTGAATAGATTTTGGCAGTATATGGGAAGAATTGCACTAATCTCACATCTTATGGGATTGGATGCTTGTGGGTATATACCAGATCCTTTTTATGGTTCCTAGATCCTAAACCAACTTTTATAAAAAAAAAATTGATATGTATTAATATTTAAATTTAAAATAAATAGAAGTTCAATTTACTTTATTTTTTGTTACGTAAGCCAAGTATTTATTATAAAGAAAATATGAAGTTACAAAAAGTGGCCTCTTGAGCTAGCCGAATGAAGAGCAGGGCTAATACCAAAATGCCCTTCTATTATACTATACTACCCCATCCCCTATCAACAGGCTACACAGGGCCAGATACCTTAGCTTTGAAGTCACAAAAAAGAGCCACGCAGGGCTTTGTTATATCCCCTATTCCAGACATAACTAAACTAAGGCTATGACCATTATAAAGTATCTGTATATCATATTACATTGATATGGTAGGGGAAAAGAGAAACCTGCAATGACATCACATGAACCCAAATTGGCAGCTAGGGTTCCAAAATCATCCACCCATTTGAAATCCTCCCTAGCCAACTCCATCTGTAACTACTTCTTTAGGAAGTTTATATGGGCCTCCACCTGCTCTCTATGAGCAATCAAAGCCATGCCTTTCAGATTGAGTAGGAAAGAGAAATACCTAATGACTTCATCAGAATTCTTAACGAGGTGGAAATCTATCGGCCTTAGAATTCCAATGCCTAAAGAGGCAGCTCCAATAAACTTTTCCTTGAAGAGATTCCTAAGTAACTACTCTGCTACATCTTTGGAAAAACATGCATCCACACTGCTGCGAGGAAACGAGAAGCAATGGTGGATACCTTAGCTTTGAAGTCACAAAAAAAGAGCCATGCAGGGCTTTACTATATCCCCTATTCAAGACATAACTAAACTAAGGCTATGACCATTATAAAGTATCTGTATATCATATTACATTGATATGGAAGAGGAAAAGACAAACCTGCAACGACATCACATGAACCCCAAATTGGCATCTAGGGTTCCAAAATCATCCACCCATTTGAAATCCTCCCTAGCCAGCTCCATCTGTAACTGCTTCTTCAGGAAGTTTATACCGGCCTCCACCTGCTCTCTATGACAAATCAAAGCCATGCCTTTCAGATGGAGTAGGAAAGGGAAATACCTAATGACTTCGTCAGAATTTTGAAGGAGGTGGAAAACTGTCGACCTTGGAATTCCAATGCCTAAGGAGGCAGCTCTGAGGGTCTCCTACAAACCACCAATAAACTTTTCCTTGAAGAGCTTCCTAAGTAACTTCTCTGCTACATCTTTGGAAAAACCTACCTCCAACATTGCTGTGAGGAAACGAGAAGCAATGGTGGAATCTATTCTGTAGAATTCACCTCCATCCACGAATCTCTTGCCAGGAACCATCTTAGTCGTAGCAAGAGAGAAGTCATCACTAAGCTGCAACACATGCCTTAGCCTATGATCTATGATTGCCCCTTTGAAAGCTAGTTGCCTCAATGTGCTTTCCAATTAGATTGGAGTGTCCAAACCCAGACAAACCATACCTTCAATTGCTATCCGTGCCACCAATCTTGTTCTAGTCACCATTGTAGAAGAGGAGAAAAAATTTGCGGGGACATGGGAAAAAAAAGAGAGAAATAGCAGCATATAAAATTACTCCATCTTAGCCCTTCACTTATCAAAGAGTCTAGAACCAAGTGAATTTGATATCACCTCTTCATTATTGTTCTCCTATCAGAAAAAACACCCACGAATTGCCTGACAAGCTTACTATGTTATAATGATTTATTAAAAAGCATGTCCCATCACCTAGCGTAGGAGCCAACTTGGAGTTGCCACTATGTCCAATGACCATCGACGTGTCGTTCCTCTTCCACCGAGCCCCGGACCTTCCACATTGGGTTGTGTGGAAGGTCTCCCACCCTTCCGCCTACTAAAAATTGGAGTTAAGATCCCTCAATTATTGACACAATAGAGGGTAACCTAGCGAGGTTTGAACCTGAGTTGTTGGCACTACATGCAAGAAACCCCACCATTTCACCATAAAATCTCCCCTAGATAAGGTCTCTCAATTGTTGACACAGTAGAGGGCAACCCCACGAGGTTTGAATCTAGGTTGTTGGCACTACAAGCAAGAAGCTCCACCATTTCACCACAAGGTCTCCCATAGAAATTCAATTTATTACTATATTAAAATATCAATATTAAAATTAATATACATATATAATGAATAAAAATTTAATAATTTAATAATCATATTAATATGATTAGGAGAGATATAATATATTTATATTTAATATTTATAGAGAAATATATATTAATATTTAGATATAACTACTAATAAATATATTAAAATTAAAATTAAAATTACCAATACTTATAATAAAATACATTTAATATATTTAATATCCATGTTAATTAAAATATAATAAAATATTTACAAATATAACAATAGTTACAATGCTTGTCAATATTATATAATTAATCTTTTATTTTAGTATAATATAATACTTTTTTTGTCATAGTAACCCTGGTTGGGGACCATGGACCCATCAAAAATAGGACAAAGCCCTAAGTGTCTATATCAATCTTAGTACATCCATATGTACAGAAATATACTATCTAGGTGAGAGGGAAAATTACATTGCCCTCTGCCCATTAACAATCTCACCAACTATAGAAAACTAAGAAGCATTCTATACTGTGCAACACAAAAACTACTAAATGTCATCGTTCCCTGTAAGGTCCACCAGGTCCATCTCCTCGTCACAGGGGCACTTATAGTCTACACAAGCTTTAGCTTCCACTTGAAATCCCATCCTCTCTGCTAACTTCTCTAGAAGCTTCCTAGTCTCCACCTGTCCAAGCATCAGATCATCAAGATGACCCAAAATCATCTCATGCTTGTCATTTGCCTCCTTATAAATCTCAACTAAGCCTCATGGACCAGGATTGACGAAGCTGCAATGGGTGTAAGGGTGGTCATGGAGAGGGAGCGCGCTGCTCCAAAAACATTCCACAGTCCTCTAGTCGTTCTCGGGTCAATCAGGAAATTTGAAATTACTTCCCTAAGCTTGCCCTCGTCATGTCCATCTACTTCCTTAGCCATTTCAAGAATTCTACCCACCCATTTTCTCAACATTATATTCTGTATCTCCAAGTCAACCAGAAATATGAAACTCTCCATAGCCTCATCCCCTGACACCTTGAGCATCCTCCTACGAGGAGTGTAATCTGTCTTCTTCCTTCCTCCAATTGAACTATTGGTCGGCTTCCTCTGTATCTGACATCATTCGGGGATGTGGGGCTCTACCATACCTTTACCTTTCTCCCTTCTTCCACCATCCAAAGCCTCACTCTACGATCCTTCAGCCTTCATTTTGCCTGAAAAGAAAAAAACATAATGAAACTACCAGAAGGCAACTAGTCTTCATATCAAAAAGGTAAGTGCCTCGACTTCTGACTCCCACCACCCTTATTTATGATCGGTTAGCCTGGCCACGATCCCTTCGTGCACTCGGCCTCTTGATCTCTTCGCTGAGTGTCTAGAAGTCTGGGTAAAAGTACAAAGCTGAGTCACACTTTAATAAAGGAAATAGCCAACACTAATCCAACTTTTAAATTTGAATCACTAGAAAGTGGCATATATGTTTTGAATTTTGAAATGAGGTAATCTAATAAAATGTTTATTTTTTAGTATATTTTATGTTCATATTTTTTAAAAAAATTTAAAAACTTATTTGAATATAGTTTTTTTAAAATTAACACTATAATTTAGTTGCTGATAAAACGCTGAAAAATGACGTTACATGAGACGTCAAGCTTTATATAGTAAATTTTCTTTTTTTTCCTTCAATTTTTTTGTATATATTTATAACTTGAAACTTTAGGGCATGGATATATTTTTTTTGCAATTTTAATAAATATATACTTTTAAATAAATATTTAAATGTGTGTGTATTAAAACATCGTTGTTTCTAGTCCACGTCAACTTTTTTATTAAATATTTATCTAAAATAGAAAACAAATTATACTATCTTAATCTAGATTCTTTTATCTAGGGCATCATATTTTTTTTATTTTTTTTAATAATGGTAATCAACCTTATATTTTTGTGCTGAAAACCTACTTTCAGTAAAAAAATAAAATAAAATATAAATAATAATTGAAATATTAAAATAAATATATATTTAGAAACTACACTTATGGATCTACAAAAGGGTATTTTTACATTTTTTAAAAAATGTTATTTATATGAGTAGGAGTTGTTGAAACATTAAATTTTTTAAATAATTTCATTTTTTATTGGTACTACATATGCATTTAGCCAACAATTTTAGTTGAAAAAGTTGTGGACATATTTAACTTATATAGAATGAATCTTACTAGATCATATGTTTGACCAAAATTGATTTTTATAAGTCAGCTGAAAGTGTGACACAACTTTGTGCTTTTAAATCAAATTAATAATCTAGCCCTTTATCAAGCATAGTATGATATAATATAAATATAAATACAATATAATGATATATTTATTAATTTGTATAATTAATAGTTTAATATAAATTTTATTATTAATTACATTATTAGTAAAAATAACAATTACAATTACAAACTAATTGACTAAGAGTGTGTCTTAGTAGGCATGAGTTTTCCACATCCATAAGGTGATGAAAAAGATACAAAGTTAAATCCAAAAACACTCATTATAAGAGTAAATCTTATTAATAGTTATTACAATATATTTCAAAATTATTACGTTGAGAGGCATTAAATACTGGCATCACAAGATGTGTGTACATTTTTATTCTCCCAATTTAATTTGGTATGTACTAAAATGTCATAAGATAAACTATTTAAAATAATTTAAACTATTTAATATTTTGGATAAAGGGAATACGTGGGTAGTTAGGGTTTGGGTTGGAAGTGAAAGCCGACACAATAAAATGGAATTAACTAACACCACTACCACACGAAATCCCTTAAGTATGCAAAGGCCAGCGGTCAGAGTTTTACTATTAACAATTCATGAGTCGAGTTATGTATGTTTGGAAAATCTAGAATCTAGGCGTGTTTGTTGCAATTATTCGAATAGGCATTACAATGTTGGTTGGAATGCAGACAACGAGGATGATCACAAATCAGCCATTGGATATATTTTACATGCTTCCTCTTGTGCTCAGAATTAAAGACAATTTTTCAGATATTTGATTTGGGGTTTAAATTGATGAAAAGGGAATTTTTTTGTTAAAAGTTTCATTTCAACATTTTCTGTTATCAACTTCTGCACTATAAATTCCTTCAAGATTTCCATTATTTAGACTAAGTCTACCTTTAAGAGAAAATGTTTTGATGAGGATATGTCTCTATTACATATGCATGCAGGTCTGTGGAACCTATACTGGTTTGAGATATTTCTCTGGTGTACCTAAGACCAACATTCTTGAACCTCATATTCGACCTCAAGAGGATAAAGCATAGTTTGAGGATGATAATTGGGCATCCGTTGTGGACACAAGAGGTTTAAATGAAAGAGACCCTGGGAGGATTCGAGCACCTCATGTAGAGAAGAGCGATAGAAAAGTGAACATGGGCAAGAATTACTTCAATGATGAAAGTGGAGATGATGATTGATCACTGTAAGCATACTTTGCTCTACAAATTTACGGTTTCTGTGGTTAGAATTTGTTCAATTTTATGGTTTTTCGGTTGAAATTGTTGAATTTTTTAGTCTTTTAGGGTAGAGTTGTTCAATTTTATGGTTTGGCACGCATTTATTGTTTGGGTAAGGATTTAACAAATGGTTTCTATGTGACAGTTGTGTCGACTTAGGGTTTCAATGCTAAAAATTGTGCAAACTTAGGGCTTGATAGGCTAATAATTAGTGCTATCAAAAAATGTGAACAATAGCATAAACAACTAATTATCCAATAACTCAATGGAAATAACACAAATGCAAATAAACAAAAGATAATACCTTTGCAACCCAATTTACCTATATGTTTCCATTGATCACCTATCTTGTATTGATCTTGTCATCTTCAAATAGCGAGGAAGTGCAACTTCTAAGATGCTAGAAATGTTATTAGAAAATGTGAACAATAGCATAAACAACTAATATCCAATAACTCAATGGAAATAAGATAAATGCAAATTAACAAAGAATATACCTTTCCAATCTGACTTACCTCTATGCTTTCATTGATCGCCTATCTCCTCTTGATCTTGATGGTAATGGAGCTCTCAAATGTTGCACTTCCTCATTGTTTGAAGATGACAACAGTAAAACAGCTATGGGTAGATAAATGCAATGGAGATTTCACTACAAATGTAATACTAATGGATATGGAGTAATGGAGACATGATTGAATGATGAATGAGATAATGAGGTTGTGTGGATGCAAATGGAGATAACTTTGCCAAAGGCACGCTATAATGATTCCTGCAAAGTAAGTTTGTTTAAGCTTAGATTGATTTGAAATGGGTATGAGGACCTTGTTTCTATAAGCTAAGGGAAGACCAAATCCAAGTGTCATCAAATCCACAATTGGAGGAATTTTCTGAGATGTGTATGGTTGAGAAAGTTTGAGGGAATGTGCGCAAATCAAAAGAGGACAAGTGTCCAAGCTCCTTCATGCATCAGGGGAGTTAAGTGAAATGATTGGGGAGTTGATTGAATAGATTAAGGAGTTAAATCAATGGAATAATCAGTTAACTGGGTTGATTGATGAGTTAACTAATTTGACTGGAGAATAAATAGGACATGTGGGTGAGGGAATGAATAGCTAAATTAAATACTAAAATATTTAATTATGTGTGCAACATGGTGAGGTGGAAAAGGTGAGGTGGAAAGGTGAGGGAATAATTAGTTGATTAAATATTAAAAGATTTAATTATGTGTGCAACATGGTGAGGTGGATTTATGAAATTAGGACTTTAGAATAGAGGAATTTGAGATTAATTAAATAATGTGAATTATTTAATTGTGCGAGATATTAGAAGAATTTAGGGATTTTAATTAAATTGATTTTTATTTAATTATGGGAGAATGAACCAATCAAATAAACTTAGAATATTTATTTAATTGATGGAAGAATAAGAATTAAGATAAATATTAAAATATTTACTTAATTCGACATGAGCCAATTTTAGGTGTATACAATTAGGATGAACTAAGGTTTGGCTAGATAAGTATCCCGCAGAGTTGGTGGTTTGAAGATGATCAAATGTGTCATTGATAGAGTGAGTTCTGTGCAATGAGGATTTGGTACGGTACCACTTGTACAAATTTAGGGGGACTTGGAATGTAGCAATTCTATAAACTTAGTATTTCATAGTCAATAATTGGGCATTGTTATATGAAGATAATAACTCTATATAATTAGGGTTTGTCATCACTGCAATTCTATAATGTAGGATTAGACCGATAACAATTTTGCAGATCTAGGGTTTGGCATGCAAGGGTTGTGCAAAGGTAGAGTTTGGCATGTGTCAAATATGTGGACTTTGGGGCGTTGGCATGGTAAAATCTATGCAGACTAATTGTTTGATAGGCAAAGAGTTGGATTTGGGCATGGTAAGGTTTGGAAGATAATTTGTACAGAGCTAGTGTTTGTTAATGTAATAATTGTGGGTAAATTTCATTTCAATGGCTATCTATTGTAAAGAATTAGGGATTGACAGAGTACTGGTTACACATATTTATGATTTGATATGGCAGCTTTTCTGGACATTGTATGTAGCCATGGGATACTATTGTTGCCTTGAGGTATGCAATCATGGCCTAGCAAGGCACTATTTCTACAGAACTAAAATTTGATGTGAAAGGAGCTTTATGGAATTATGATTTTGCATATAACATTTGAGCTCATTTGGTGTTTGGCCGAGTTAAGTTCTACAGATTTAGGGTTTGATAAGGCAGTTGTTTGCAGAGTTAAGTTTTGGAACTGTAGCAATTGCTCTAATGTTTGACAGGGAATAGTTTTGCAGGAATCAGGCTTTGCTAGTTAATATGTGGACCTATCTTGCAGCCTTCCCCAAGTTGGTATTCAGTTGGCATTTGCTTCTACCAACCCTGGTGTTGATATAAAAATCAACTTTGTTCTTTATTGCAATAATTTTAGGAGATCGTAATGATTTCAGAAGCCTATCAGTGCATTGTGTCTATGTAATTGTATATTCTTTTAGATTATTCTGAATGTGCTCAACTTGAGCAATATTTGTAGTGTAACATTTCCAAATTTTGATTTTATCCTAATTGGGATGTGCATCTTTATTACATAATACAGTACTTGTAGATCATCCTTGATGTTTTATGCTTATGCAGTCTATAGCTTATTAAGCTCATTGATGGAAATGTTTAAATTTACACTTACATTTCTATATGAAAATTAACACCATGATCTTGTCTATTGCAATGATTACCTAACTGCAACAATTTCTGAGTTCTAATCTCATGGTCTAGTGCCTATATGCACCTTACATGTCTTACTCCTATTGGTACTATACAAAGTTCTTAAAAAATGAGTTCCTTATTGAAGGTTCCCTTTTGTTTTTTGGTGTATGAATGCAATTACTAAGTCAACATTAACTTGGTCTTCTGGCTAACATTTGTTTGATGTTAATTGGGATATACACTCATTTGAAATTTAGATTTCAAGTACATTCTTCATTTTCTGTTGATCTGAAGATGTTCTTTATCTAGATCTATTAATCAAGGTTGTGCTTCAAGATACAACACAAAGAACTCCAAAATCTTAATACTGAGAGACAACATAAAAATATTGTAAAAAGGACTACAAAATCTCTAAGGATGTACATGCAACTGATAAAGGCACTCATGTTTATAACTACCAATTTTCATTAAAAAATTGATTTGCTATTCTGCAAGAAGCCTGCACCTGATCTTCAAAACATTAAATACATTTTGAAAGTTATTAACTAACATATGCTTGAAACATTAGTTAGATTGTGAAAACATATCCTGTCATAAGTCTGGTATTGAGAGATCGTAGCTGCCTCAAAGTTATATTGAGTGTTTACATGTTGAAAGTTATTAACTAACATATGTGTGAAACATTAATTACATTGTGAAAACATATCCTACCACTAGCCTAGTTTTCAGAGATGCTAGCTACCACAAATTTATATTGAGTTGCTCTAATGTTTGACAAAGAATAGTTTTGCATCATCATGTGCTTTCTTGGGATAATTATTTTTTATAAGAAGTGAACTTAACCTTTCACCATAAAGCATCTCTGATGAGAGTTAGGACATTTGAAAAATCGTTCAAAATATATATTTTGTGAAACTTGTAACTTGAGTACATAATGAAAAAGTTTGTCCCTAACCACCTTCATCTACTAAAAGAGATCCACAACAAAAGAGCTTAAACTTCAAGGCATTTAAAAACCTAAGTGATTATCATCAAACCTACAGCAACAAAAATGTAGCTGAATCATACTTGCTCTTCATGCCTCACCCCATTAAGTTATAAGAAGTTTCTTCTCATTTATTTCAAAATGATAAGCTAGATGAATGAGTTCATTTTTAATTACCATGATAAACATAGATCCTTGAACATAAATTACACATAATGTTGAAAAATCTCAAAAACTACCTTCTCTAATCTTCTGAATCACTCTTTCAAATACTTTGTCTGTCTTTGTTGTTGACCTAACTCAGGAAGACGAGTGTGATACAAACTTCTTCTATAAGGATAAATGTCTCAGCCTAAATGGCTTGTACAATTGTGTTTTAGAAAAAAGGGTGCAGTACAAAACAAGTTAATTGTGTTTCAAGTGGAAGCCAAAATAGCTCACTCAATTCTCCTAGAGCTCAATGTCCTATTCACTTTCCTTGATCCCCAAAACCCAAGACACAAGATGCTCTATGTGTCACATTGCAATACATCATACCAGTTAATCTCTAAGTTGCCAATGTCGGTTCAAGTTTAGTAGTTTGTTGATTTTGTTTAAATTTTAATTATCACACAATCATGTCATTAAATTCAAAAATTAAATATGTTATGAATTTCATAACATATTTAATTATCACACAATCATAAGGATGGATGAATTTCATAAACTATTTTCACTAGGATGGTAAATTATTGATAATAAATAGTTCAATAATACTTTCAAATAAAATAAAGTAGGGAGATAAATAGATAATTGTTGCATTTATGATTATTTGGATTTATGTTAATAATTAAATAACTAATAGATTTATTTATAAATAAATATTACAATTAATTATTGTATGATGAAGAAGAATTTTTATTAGAGCATGCAATTATAGAATAGTCTCTTTAATTTAATAAATTAATTTGGAAAGATTAATTTAAAATCTAGAGAATAAGGTTAATATAAAATAAAATAATAGTTTAATTAGAATTTGAGAAAATTAAATGAATTATTGATTAAGGATAATTTAAGGACTTTTTAAAATTGCATGTACACATACATTTTGAAAGAAATAGATTAACAAATATGGAATAGTCTCTTTAATTTAATAAATTAATTTGGAAAGATTAATTTAAAATCTAGAGAATAAGATTAATATAAAATAAAATAATAGTTTAATTAGAATTTGAGAAAATTAAATGAATTATTGATTAAGGATAATTTAAGGACTTTTTAAAATTGCATGTACACATGCATTTTGAAAGAAATAGATTAACAAATAGTAAGTCATGTATTTTTTTTGCTTAGTCATTAAATGCAAATGGAGCATGCATGAGTTGTTTGACTTGTATGGAATAATAAATTCATGTCATTCTTCACTCCTCCATGAGTTGAAAAAATAATTAAATTGATATAGTAAAATAAAATAAATAAGATAAAATAGATTTGAAAGTTGTATAAAAAGGGACAAAGGGTAAACATTGGATATTCTTAAATATCATCCACTTCAACAGTTAAAGGTTCATTTTGGCCAATAAAAATAGGACAAATATTTACCACTTTTTTTTGTTGTGAATGAGGTGTAAAATTGTTGTTTAACTATTGAAATGGATGATGTTTAAATATATTTCAAAAATATTACAACATATTACTATTCACATTGTATAAAAAACTAAATCTGAACATATAAAAATTCAATATTTATAACAATTTAAAAAAATAAATAAATAAATATTCTCTCCATATTTTATTCTTCAAAATATCATTAACACCCATTTATATTAAAACAAAAAATTAACACATTTATATTAAAACAAAAAAAAAATTCCTATTTTATATATGCATTTAACTTTAGTTTTGCCGCGTGAACTATTTCTCACCACTATTTCTATCCGCGGTCAGGATAACTCATATGCATTCATTTAATTTTAGTCAAACCAATAACAGAACGTTCTCTACAGACTCCAGTGACTTAGAAAGTAAACTTCTAAAATAAGAATATATTTGCATATCCTCTCAATTTAACTACTTTATAATTAAAATAAAACATGCTTTATATAAAAGCATAAACTAAAATAGGAAAAACTATTTTTCAAAAGGTTCAAAATAAGAATATGTTTGCATTCATTTAAATTTAGAAAAACAAACAGGAAGTAAACTTCTAAAATAAGAATATGTTTGCATATCCTTTTAATTTAACTACTTTATAATTAAAATAAAAACATGCATTATATAAAAGCATAAATATAAATATGTAGATATTAGAGGAGTTTATCCCAAGCTTCAATAAGTCTGCATTGAAGAGGTGCAATTACAGGAAGAAGAAAAAGAGGAGGAAGGGAGAGAAAATCAGAAAAAGAGATGGAGAGGCAGGAAGAAAGAGCACCAGGGTATGACTGTGCTATTCATATGTTAAGGGCCAAATCAGAAAAAGAGATGGAGAGGCAGGAAGAAAGAACACCAAGGTATGACTCTGCTATTCATATGTTAAAGGTGAAATCAGAAAAAGACTACACCAACATGTATAAAGAGATGGAGAAGCTGGAAGGAGGAGCAGCAGGGTATGACTATGCCATTCACATGTTGAGGAGCAATCAATTCCCACCACAGAAAGCAGATATGAGTCATGAGTCACTGCAGAGGGCAAGGGACAGTGAATTGTAATCAAAAGTTTGTTCAAAAGTGAGACTGCCTAAGAGCAGTGATAATTCTAAGACATGTTGTACTGTTTATTCCATTTGTATTGGTTTAGGGTATGAATAAAGTAACAATGCCATGTATTTTGGGTTTGGTATTCCACTTTTTAATTATCTCTATATTGTTTTGTTTCCATTTTTGCCCTGCAGTCAAAGTATTTTCTAGGAGGTGATGTGCAGGACAGAGTATATGTTCTCTTCCACTTTTAAATTATCTCTATATTGTCTTGTTACCATTTTTTGCCCTGAGTAAGGAAATTGCAGTCAAAATAGGTGATGTGCAGGACAGAGTATATGTTCTCTTCCACTTTTTAATTATCTCTATATTGTCTTGTTACCATTTTTGCCCTGAGTAAGGAAATTGCAGTCAAAGTATTTTCTAGGAGGTGATGTGCAGGACAGAGTATATGTTTTCTTGAGGCTAACATGCAGGATCATCTATAGGCTAAGAATACGCCCACCTCCTCATTGGCAAAGACAGTCGGTCACACAGCAAGGAGCCAATGAATATGACGTGATCAACAGACATCCTCACTCTTGTGAAGGTTAGCGATGCAGGAAGGAGCCAATGAATATGCTTTTGAGTCTGTAGGAACAAACCCACCAAGTTTAAAATCTTCACCAATTTTTCCTCCGACTTTAACAAGTTGACAGGCAGAAAGTAATCACTGAATCCAGCACTTCTTCAAGCTTCATGATATCGCCCGTGACCACTTCTTCCCATATTTCTTTATGGTCTTTCACAAACACTGTCTTTAGAGCCACTTTTCCGATGTGCTTCACAGTTTCCCACATTTTCTCTGTGATGTAATATGCAGGCCCATCCTTCATAATCATCTTGTTTCCTTCCATTGGCTCCAGTACAAACTTCTTGCCCAGGTAGTCCACTGAGACTTTCTTATCCTTCTCGAATTTCTCAGTTGTCTCATTAGGATTGTCAGATTTCTGAAGATCCTTTGGCTTTTCCACCTTCGACACATCTCCTGCGGACACATCTCCTGCTGTGATGGCATGAGAGATCACCTTTTTGAAGACGAGACCATCTATAGAGCTTGTGAATATGCATGTTAGCCTCAAGAAAACATATACTCTGTCCTGCTGACACATCTCCTGCTGTGATGGCATGAGTGAATTGCCCTTGTTATGAGGGATCATCTATAGAGCTTGTGAATATGCATGATGTTTAAAGAATCTTCTATTAATTTAATCAATGGAAACTAAGCTAATTTGTTCTTCTTGCGTGGAAAATGGCATTATGGTTGGGCTTCCCTTGCACCATGTTTGTTCACTGTTTTAAGCTATAGCATTGGATATATGTTCAAGGCTACAAATTGAAAAACTATGGGTGTTAATACCCTAGATGCGATTTTATCTTTTACACTGATCACTAAGAATTGCAGTACATCAACAATACTGGTAAGTTAAATCAATGCCATGTGAAATAGGTAGAATTTCTTCAAAGTTATACATTTCTGCTTAAGCGAGTGGGAATTCCACTAAGGTAGTTGATGCATTAAGCAAAAGAGTTCTTTTGTTGCATGAAATGCAAGTAGAGGTAGTAGGATTTGATTGCACGAAGGAGCTATACCAAGATGATGAAGATTTCAAAGTAGCATGGGCATTGTGTAAGAATTCAGTCAACAGATGAAGATTTCAAAGTAGCCTGTGCATTGTGTAAGAATTCAGTTAGCATACTCTGTGGCTGAATTATTTCTTTCAGAAAGGTTATTGTTTAGGAGACAATAATAGTTGTCTATTCCTCAAGGTTCTATGATAAGACTTTGCATAGTTGAATCAAAGGTATTATTGGACGAAAATGGCAACGAATGTAAAGAGATATGTACAGTGTTGCAGAATATGCTAGCTTGCAAAAGGGAAGAGCCAAAATAGTAATTTGTACAAGCCATTATCTATTATAAGTATGGACTGTCTTAGGTTTACCTAGGTCTCAAGGGGGGAGTGACTCCATTTTTGTAATTGTTAGAATATAAAAAATGGCTCATTTTGTTGTATGTAAGAGGACAATGATGTTAAAAATATGGTAAATTTGTTTTTTAGGGAAATAAAATGATTACATGGATTATAAAAAATGACTCATTTTGTTGTATGTAAGAGGACAATGATGTTATATATATAGTAAATTTATTTTTTAGGGAAATAATATGATTACATGGGTTGCCAAGGAGCATACTGTTAGATAGAGACATCATCTTTGTTAGTCATTTCTAGAGGATTTTGTGGAAGAAATTGAATACACAATTGCAATTCAGTTCAATCTATCATCTACAATGTGCATAGAAGCCTTGAGAATTTATTAAGATGCCTTGTAGGAGACAAACCAGGGAGCTAGGAGACTAGAAGCATCTTCATCAAAAAATTACTAAAAGCACATTTATCCTTCTACTACATCAATTGTGCAGACTAGAAGAATGTGGAATACAAGAAGTTCAAGTTATATTTTAGGTAGAGGCAAGGGAGCAAATATCAACTAAATCAAATACAAGTTTTGGTAGGAGATAACACCGACAATTAAGGGGAAAGAGCATCAAAAGTTAAGGGAGAGAGAAATAGTATGTTGGTGGGATAGAATCCTTTTTGGAAAGGGAGCTTTCAAGCTTTTTATAACTCAAATAAACTATAGGTCTCTGAGTTACCATTCTTGTACAACAATTTCAGCAAAGCTTTTTGAGTTTCTGTTGGCATTATTCAATATGAGGAAAATGAAACATAAAAGTAGTCTTCAGAATATTTTTCTTCCATTCTGTGACCTTGAACATCTTACACATAAACGGGCTGAAGAGTAGCCAACAATCAAACCCTTAAACACCCACAATAGAACCATAGCTATTATCAACCACCATGGTTGGAAGGAGAAGGAAAACCAAGCATTGCAGATATCATTGTAACAAGTGTCATCACAAAGCTATCTTAATAAACTAAAGTACAAAGCTAGCTGCAATTTACAAACTACTCACACACTTATCATATCTTAATAAACTGAAGTACAAAGCTAGCTGCAATTTACAGACTACTCACACACTTATCATATTTAGCTCCTGAAAAACAAGCCTGGTTAAAGCTTCCCTTTATTAGCACATTGCTTTCCTCTGTGCAACAGACCATAGATGGTTTCTAACAAAAGACAAGCCTAGTTAAAGCCTCCCTTGATTACCACCTTGCTTTCCTCTGTGCAACAGACCATAGATGGTTTCTAACAAAAGACGCGGGTCCTCGTAACTGATTGTCAACATTCACTTCAGTCATTCACCAACTCATTCAAAGCAAAGGAAACCCCTCAAATTGCCTAGCTACATTGTACACATTACTTCCCATTAAGAAAAAAAACCCAATTCTCAACATTCCAAAACTACCGGGAAGTCCTGCACTTGTCAGATTTTGCATAATTCATAATAGAAGAAGCCCTCTTCTTCCTGTGTTCAGCTTCATAAGCTCTGAATTCATTACTTCATTTAAATAGATTAGTGCAAAAAAGGAATTAGTAATCTCCCAGGTACACATTAACACTTAGGGGGTCCCAAAAATTATACCTTTCAGGGTTAAGGTCCACTTGGAAGGAAGAGTCGGAAGAGAAATAAATCTAGTTATGCTTTGATCCTTCTTCAATGTAGGTAGGAGTAGTTAGAGATCCATTCTATCAGCAGATCGTGAGAACAGTTTGCTGCCTAGAATGAAATTTTGCCATAGAACATCTCTATCTCAAACCTAGGTCTAAGCAAACTAGCCATGAAACAAAGCCGCCGACTAATACAAAGGGGATATTGCTTGATAGTAAGAGTTCAAATTGACTCATTCATAAATCATCCTAAGATTTCTATATAGCTCCAAAAAAGAAAAATCTGGTATGATTGTAACATCGTTCAACAAAATGATGATCCAGGGAATATTATGGAAAGAATAGCTGAAATCAGATGATCTGGAATTTAGGGGAAATATGTTGGACAAACACATCATATGGCTAAATAAACTGTGTTATGACAGAAATAAAAGTAAAGTAGACCGCAGAAGACAAAGAAGAATGATATTCACACATAGAAAAACAATACTTGCATCAATAACAAAATCACCAACTCTCTTGATATGAGAATCAAGAGGAAGATCCAGCAATCACTGAGAAGAGATGTGAAACTATTACTCTCTGAGATTTAAATCATCAGCAATGAATCTACAATGAATTGTCGACAAAGAAGGAAAAGTGGCACCGTTCGAAGATGAAGTGGTTAATCTTGCAATTGTTATTGAAATATTGTTTCAGGAGTGCTTGTCAAGAGACATTTCTGGAGGCCATAACTCCTTTCTTATTGAAAATTATGCAGTTGATCTGTCAGTACAGGCCACTTTTGATACAATGACTCGGTTTCTTCAAAACCCCATTTTCTTCAATTTTTCTTAACTTGAGATCCATGGTTCCATGTGCACTGATTTATTATTTCAAATCGAATCAAGTAGCCTTCCAAACACATCAAACGAACTATGTCACTATGGGACACCTCAGGGTGGCCAAAATCCTCACTATTTGCTAAGAAAATGCAAAACAATATTTCAGAATTGTTCTGGGCCTCCTACAGTTTTACAACGAAGTGGCCAAAAACATTGACTGTCATCGAAATCAGTTGGGCCTATTTGAGAAGCAGTGGCCCCCATTGAATAAGTTCTAGAAACTATGTGAGCATTTCCTTTCTATTTGATTCCCTGAGAATCATATTCTTTGGTGGACAGTTTGACCTGCTTTTAACAACCGGATTAACTATAAAGTGGTATAACCCAATTACAGATGCCTTTGATTTATCCACAATTTGATTCATCAATGCTGGTTAACAATTTCAAAATCCAACTCCAGGATCTCTAGTTGTTATGTTTCACCTAAGGTGTCCAACAGAAGAGGAAAAATTAGAGGAGTTGCATTTTATAAACAAGATGAAAACCAAGGTAGGATGGAAGACTGGGTTCAAAAGTCTTTATTTACCACCTGCTTCATGAGGGTATAGGGTACATAGTACATAACAAAGTGGTTTGATCTTCCTATTGCGACCTTTGAATCAATTTTGTATTAGTCTGATACCCAATGCTTTATCATGACATTGCTTTTACTTGAATTGAATTTTTACAAGATGTCATGTTCCTAACAATGGATGTATCAAATCTGTCAAACAAAATTCATTGCTTTGCTTCCTTCTAAGCACATGAAGAGCCTTCTATTGATGTAATGGGGAGATCTATTTGAAATGAGGTCAATGGTTGGAGACCCACACACTGGGTTCAAAAGCCTTTATTTCCCACCTGCTTCATGAGGGTATAGGGTATATAATAAAGAGGTTTGATCTTCCTGTTGTGACCTTTGAATCAAGGTTTCTGTGTATAAACCTGCTCACAATTGTGAATTTTATATTAGTGTGATACCCAATGCTTTATCATGACATTGCTTTTATTTGAATTGAATTTCTACAAGATGTCATGTTCCTGACAATGGATGTATCAAATCTGTCCCACAAAATTCATTGCTTTGCTTACTTCTAAGCACATGAAGAGCCTTCTATTGATGTAATGGGGAGATCTATTTGAAATGAGGTCAATGGTTGGAGCCCCACACACTGGGTTCAAAAGCCTTTATTTTCCACCTGCTTCATGAGGGTATAGGGTACATAATAAAGTGGTTTGATCTTCCTGTTGGGACCTTTGAATCAATGTTTCTGTGTATAAACATACTCATAATTGCTAATTTTGTATTAGTCTAATACCCAATGCTTTGTCATGACATTGCTTTTACTTGAATTGAATTTCTACAAGATGTCATGTTCCTGACAATGGATGTATCAAATTTGTCCAACAAAATTCATTGTTTTGTTTCCTTCTAACCACATGAAGAGCCTTCTATTGATATAATGGGGAGACCTATTTGAAATGAGGTCAATGGTTGGAGCCCCAAACACACCTAGAAAGGGCTATGTCCAATAGAGTTGTGAATAGATACATTGTAGCTATGGTGTATGTATGGTAGATTCTAATTCTGTGTTTGTGGGTGCTTTGAGTTGTACATTCTAAGGAGGTCTCTAACCACTACTTCTTGATATTAGGCCTGGCAATGGCACACACAGTGCCTAGCTTGATGCATTTGGTGATATCTTTGTGCATCCTTTCCCAATGAAAATATAATTGCAATACTATCATAGCCTTTTCCACTCCAAAATGTCTTGCCGCTTGACTGTATTATACATCCAAAATTCCAAATCATCTTCTAACACTTACCTAATGGTATGCAAAAAAAAAACCCAACGAACCCAAATGTTTGTCCTATTTATGTTATTCAAAAACTAATTTCTAAAAGCACTACCTAACACATGCATGTAAAGTCAAGGTTGCCTTTCTACAACTAGGGTCAAGCCTAAGTATTGTGTCCACTAAAGTCAAGGATAATGGTCAATGGTACAATTAGTGTAAACTCAAGCATTCAATAATCCATTTGACATTGTGCCTATTATACTTGAGGTTCTAGTCCAACTACAATAGATAGGTGAACCACTTCTAGTCACAAACTTTTTGTAACTTGCTTTGTGTATACAAGAACAAAATGGATCTTGACCATAGTGAATGATCATTTACTTGTCAGGTTGTAGTGCTTCCATTCTCAGCGAGTTTGGACAATGGCATAGAGATCCCCATCACATTGAGTATTTTTGAATTGTGAGTAAATGTCTCCTTAAAGTAAGCAATCAAGTACCCATGTTGAGTGAGAACAACCACTGACCACATACTCTAAACAATTAGTCTCTTTCAAACAATTGTTGTTAATCTACAAGAGCAAGGACCAATTCCAAGTAGAGTCAACAAATCAACTCCCTAATGCCTTGCATGGTGTCCCAATACAAAACAATTTGTCTTTGACTCTTCCTTCCATCACTTGATTTTGGGGGTTCTAGTTATGTGTGAGAACCATAAAAAAAACTAAGTTATAAATTGACTTGGCCCCAAAAGTTGTGAGGCTTTAGAAGAGTCCTTGAACAAATACAATCTCAAATTACATGAATCTTCCATATCCATGTGTACTCCACCCCTATCAATAATATTTTCCAGATACAGATCCCATGCATGTCAAACAAACATTTCTCTGGGTTGGCATATAATTTGTGTTGTTAAATGATGTCCACAAACTAGTCACACATGATCCAAATGGTCCTTTATGTTTTGTTGAGTATGGGTATGTTGTCCAAGTAGATAACCACAAAAGAACCAATGAAAGGTAAATGAATATTGTGTCATTTTCATGACATCACAAGTTCACTATTCAACCTAAACAATATGACCAACAACTACAACAATAACTCCTCTAACTTGAATGTCGTCTTCCAACATCATCCAACTCGATTGCACCCTAGTGGTAACCCCACTTGAGATCAATCTTGGTCAAGCGTTTTGCACCTATACTTTTGCCTTGCCAATCATCGATATGGAAATTAGAACTATTTTTCAAGGTCATCTTGTATAGTAAATACAACATTGCCACATTGTGTCCTTTTCCAAACCAATGTGATCAAGCTTCTATAAAGCACTTGGCCATCTATGGCCATTTTGGATCATCTCTTGAATCTATTGTTTGATCTTGTCATCCTCTAGAATCAACACAAAAATCCATTTAGCAAATGGGTCCCATGGATAACATCTGTCAATTTATTTCCATAACAATACACAAAACCTCCCATTGGCATTTGTACTCTGCTATCAACTAATCCACTTCCAGCTACAACATTACCTTAATGTTTGGGAGTTTAGTAGTGGCAAATCATTGGCCTTCCTTTCTTTTTTCAAACTGATCGACTTCATGGTACAATCGATCATCTTTATCCATTGTTGCTTACCATCAAACTTGATGCCGCCATTCTCCTTCTTGGGCAAAGACCTATTGATGTGAATAAACTTATGTTGAATCTTGACAACATATTATTGCAGGCCACTACAATACATGAGAACTATGACTGTTACCTTGTGATGTATGCCAACTTTTGCATGTCAGTCATGAAATGTATTTGTCTTGCCATGCACTCCATGTTCTCAACCAATGAGAACTACAAATGTTACCTTGTGATGAATGTCAACTTTTGCATATAGGTCATGAAATGAATTTCTCTTTCCATGACTCCCTATTCTAAAACCGAGCACAATTGACCAAAGTTTCCTCATGCTCAAGTGTTAAACTCATTGCCTTGTACTTTCCATTGCAATACTTGAGGGCTATACATCTTATCTTGTGACTTATGCCAACTTTTGCAATCAAGTCATGAAATGTATTGGTATAGTCATGCACTCCTTGTTCTCCACCCTAGCACAATCATTGCCACCTTTTATATTAATCATCATAATTTTCATATGGGAGTATTCCTCCTTGATAACCTCAACAAAGTCTACATGTGTTTTGACCAAAGTATCCTCACACTCAATGTTAAACTCGTTGCCTTCTACTTTCCATTGCAATACTTGTGGGCTGCATATGAACCTTGTGACTTATGCCAACTTTTGCACACAAGTAATGAAATGTATTGGTATATTCATGCAATTCTTGTTCAGAACCCTAGCATAATTATTGTCAGTTTTTATAACTATCATCATAATTTTGATATGGTAGTATTCCTCCTTGATAACCTCAACAAAGTCTTCCTATATTTTGACCAAAGTATCATCGTGCTCAAGTACTTTCTCCTTGCCTATTTTGAAGAAGCATGATTCCCATCATTTTTGACATGGGAAGCCACTTCTATTAGGGATAAGTGCAAGAAGATGGGGGGCCAAAAAGGGGTCTTAAGTGAATACTTTTTTTCAGAAATCAGGAAATGATGTCCTTGGATGAGAAATTGAGCATAGTTACACTCAAAATTTTAAGATGCAACAAAAACAATGTTCGTAGTGCTCTAAGTCTACTTTCTAAACTACTAATTATTTTTTAAAATGGTATAGATTAAGGGGTTCAAAAGAGGGAGCCACAGAAATTGATGTTGTTTCTGTCAAAAAAACGTAACATAGCATATTTTGTGGCTCCCTCAAAAGGTTAACCTTTTTTGGTATTTTAAAATTGCTTCAGTGGGAAATTAGCTAACAGCACGTACTTTATGCCCAATTTTTCTGATATTTTTTTAATGAAACTAATTTTCAAAGTGGACACATCTTGAAAAAAGAGAATTTTGGCTGTGCTACCCCTATAAATTTTGAAAACTAATTCAAAATCATTTTTTTTAAATATGTGTAGAATGGAGTCTAGTTTCTAAAAATGTATTTTTTTTTAAATTTCAATGAACGGTTAATGTACAATGAAAAAAAGACCAAACATTGGTTTTTGCCCAAAAACGGACACACAAACAAAAGAAATTAAAGATGAAAGGCTTAACATTGTCAAAATGTGAAAAAAATTACATCGTAAAATAGCTAAGAGAAAGCCTAACATTACCCAGGTGTTCGATTTGTTTGACCTTGAAACACGTGCAAATCTGAAGGTTAGCACAAACAAAATTATGTGAAATTTTGTAGAATATGGAAAAACATGTCTGTGGAGATTGGGAAGGCACTCCAAGCCTTTGGGTTAGAAATCCAAAGCAAATCCCAAGCCTAAGGCTTGGGATTCCCAAAGAAAAATATAATGCGAGCGCGTTATAACATGCTCATGTTATATTGTGTTTTTTTTTCTTTTTTGCATGTTTGCCGATGTTTGCCCAGTTCGACATAATGCGAGCGTGTTATAACGTGCTCGCGTTATGTCTCCCTTTGAATGATTTATGTTCAAGTTTCATAAGTATGTTTGATGGATGTATATATGTATATATATGCTTGTAAGTATGTATGTATGGTTGTACATGTATGCATGCTTGTATGTATGTATATATGTATGCATGTTTGTATGTATGTACATGTTTGTATGTATGTATGTATGTATGTATATATGTATGTATGCATGTATGTATGTAAGGGTTTTGGGTTTAGGGTATATAAGGACCTGAGCTCATATAGTTTTTAGGGTTGAGGGTTGTTTTGCAAGTATGTGCCTAATCAGTGTTGTCATTAATGTCAACATATCTTTGTTATCATTAGTGTCAACTGTATCCTATTCTACTACTTGTTTAGAAGCTTTACATGTTGAGAATATTGAGAAAATTGGCCTCTTTGTAGGAATAAAGTGAGTTACACTGAAGTGCAGTTTAGACAGTGAGTTGTATGCTGAAGAACAGTCCGATAGATTGCTCCGCATTTCTCCCTACTTGAAGATCTTGGTCCATGGATTGGAATTTATTTGAAGGGATGTCTGAAGATGCTATATCATGAGTTTAATCCTCCGGTGTGAAGATTTGAGAGAGTGGCATTCACCAAAGTAAAACCTGCTTTCTCTGATTAATGTTTGGTGACAGGGAGAGTGTGTTTTTCTCCGCATTCCTCTACAATAAAGTATTTTTCTTTGCGGTTCTAAAGGGAAATCTGGGATGATGATACATGCCTACAATTGCAGTGGTTCATGTTTTGGTGGTCCGCAAGCTATCTTTCTTTTATGACAATTGAAGACAGTGAAGTTCATGTGTTCCGGTGTGAAGATTCCTATGTCTAAAGTGGTTAAGGTTTGTGTGGTTGCTCCTCATGATTATAACATGCTTGTGGATGTCTCCTAATCATGTTCCTATCTTGACATTGGTCCGCATTAAGGAATCAAGATCGTGTTTGAAGATTGTTCCCAGATAACACAGTGTGTAACCAGTCTTAGCCAACTTGGTTAATTCCAGTAATTGCGAAGATCCCTTGAAGATTATGGAAGCATGTTTCAGCGTGGAAGATCATGTTTGAGTCCTAGTTAAGGCATGACGTGATCCACATACACTTTTACTTCATTTCCTTTGCATAATGTTGTAATAGGTCAAGACCTATTTTTTAAATGTTTGTAATGTTGACCTTGGAGATTGTTCTGATGGTCGATGATTGCAATGCCAACCTTTATGATCATTCTAAGGTTGTTGAAGTGTATAAATATTTGTAGTTGAGTCGTGGAAAAGATGTCTGTGTGCTGAAATGTGAAGATAAGGAAAGAGGTCTAAAGGTAGAGCAGAGCAGAGGAACTATTATGCTTCAATCTCATACATGAAGAAGATGTTGATCATGGCAGTGAGCCGCCAATAGGGTTTAACAGCCCTTATTGTAATCTTTCTAGGTTTAGGGTTGAGGCAATGAGCCTGCTAGACCTAGCTATACTTCATGGCAGTGAGCTAATATGTTCTAGGCCCATGGAGTGACTAAGCCTGAACATCATTTTTCAAAGATTGCAATATATTTTGAGAGCTAATCCTCTCTGTGGCTTTTCCCCACCTTGGGGTTTTCCACGTAAATCTGGTGTCTTATGTGTTTAATGTTGTATTTGTGATTAAGTTTCTGATTTCATTATTAAATCATAATAATTGTCATCGTTAAAGATGAGGGTGAATCCTTTTTTATCATCTAGTATAAACCTTGTGTATTCCCTTTGATGACAAGTTGATGCTAATAAATGGACAAAATATATTTAATTTTGTCATCAAGATTATAATCGACGTGTGAGAATTCTCCATCAATAATTGTGCTTACTAAAAAGCAAAATAAGTGTTATAGAGTGCATAGAAGTGATACCTACTAGATAAGTATGTTATATCTATCTACCTATTTGTTTATTATTATTACTATTATTATAGTTAATTTTATTATTATAATTTATATTATTTTTGGTTAAGCATCTCCTTATTCCTCTTTATCGCACTCCCTAGATGCAAGGAGAGTGGAGGAAGAAGCAATCGCTCCACATACTCCACATTCTCCACATTTTCCTACATTGTAAGCCCATGGGAGAGGAAGCATTAATTATATGGGCAACGCCATTACTACCCACCCATAACTATGAATGCATGGGGGTTAATTAGAGAGGGCAGAGAGGAAAGAAAGCATTGCAGAGAGAGGACAAGAAAAGTTTGGTAGCAATGAGGAATAGTCGAGACATAGTAGGAGATCTCAAAAACATCATAGCTAGCTAGACTTACAAGTAAGTCTGTTATAAGTCTCTTATATTATGAAAAAGTCTGTATTCGATCCTTATGATCAATTTGATCACTATACAATAGAAGTAGAGGGAAGTTGTGTTTATTTCTCTGTATGGCACATGCAGACTAATACTGTACATGAGTATATATAGATAGTTTGTGTATCCTCTACAATGGAATAAGATTTTATGTATATATTAACAAAAGGGAGAGGAGTATAGCTATGAAAGATTCCTTACCTATATCTATACATTGTTGAGAAAGCTTGTTAGGCTACGTAAAATAGCAGTTCTTTTAGTGTCTGAGTCCTTAGAAACTATATGAAGCTACTTCATATGCAGTTTAGAGTGATTTTATTTACCCTCAAATCAACTATGATAGAGGATCAATTGTTGTGTATACACACACACAGAGATTGACTAAGACAAATAGCCAACTAAGATATATATATAGATCAACTTTAATTCATGTATTTGGAATTCTTGTGTTTTAAATGTCTAGCCGACTGTGTTGAGCATGGAAGACTGAGTGTAATACTTAAAGGCTGCATACATATTATTGTCAAGACATATATATTAAGTGAAGGCCTCATGTGTTAAGTACATGCCATATGTATGATGTTAAGGCCACATGTGTTAAGTGTAGGCCACATGTGTTAAGTGCAGGCCACATGTATGATGTAAAGGCCACATGTGTTAAGTGTGGGCCATATATATTATGTAAAGGCGACATATAATAAGTGAAGGATGCATAAGATTAAAAGAAAGCTGCAAGTATTGTTGGTAGGCCAGATATATTATGTATACATAGAGGCCAACTTTGTTGTTAGTAGGTTGGTTGTGTATGAAATAGAAGTCATCTATGTTACAAGAAGGGTCGACTATACCTTTTTCAAGAGGTCAGTTATCTCTTGAGGTACGAGTGTCCCTAGAAATTTTATTATGAGCCATTAGAACTAAAGTGAGAAGGACTCAAAAGATGTTCATTCTTGTAAACTAAAGTACTCACCTCTTAGTATTTTTTAAACTATGAAGATTTAGAGTGTGTGGGAAAGCTTAGAAAGCTAGTTAGAGTCAAGTCAATGTGTAGAAGCATTTGACATAGACCATTATTTCAAGCATATTAAGAGGAATGAATTATTCTTAGAATCTATGCTAGAGTTATTTCAATTATATGTGTATTCTACCTATATCGAGAAATAATCTTCAATCCTATCTTAGGCTAAGAATAGCCACAAGATTGTTGAGTGAAATACTCACAATGTTAATAGAAAGATTATGTTTTAGTTTATTTGATATTATGAAGAAGTGCATTCAAATTTTGGATAACTTCAAATGATAGATTATGAGTCGAATGATTATGTTCATAGTTTTGGACAGATAGAGTCTTAATTATAGAAACCCTATGGCTTAAATGTTAAAATTTGTATGTGTAGAAAAATACTGAAGAGCGTGAGAATAGGTAGATAGCCCATTGAGTAGATGATAAAATGTCATAGACTCGTGATTGCAAGGATGCAAATAGGTACTCAATGTATGTTATAATTACCTAAGCTTTTAGCTTAGACTTGTCATAATGACTAGTAGATAAGGTTTATGATATGTTTTTAAGACCAATATGGTATAAGTAAGTCAAAGAGAATTATTTTTATGACTTAGATTGAGAAAAAAGAATGTTTTCTCTAAGTTGAGAAAAGAGTGAGTGAACATATGACTATATATTTATATATATCTTTGGCCAAAGTAATGCAGAAGTCACTACTTGCATTGTCAGTTCAGGGTGTAACAGATAGCTAAACATTCAGACTGGGTCATACATAGCTAGAGCTAGACTAGAGTTGTAAACATGATTGTAATGCCTAGAACACATAACTAGTTCTCAGATGGCACAAAGAATCAATTGACTCTCATTATCTAATACCTTCATGAAGGCTAGAGCCACTTCCAGGAGGAAGGTGAGCAAGGGACCACCAGTCTGTGGTTGGAGGAAAAGCACAAAGGTGATGCTCTCTCTTGCATTTGATTGTTGAAGACTTCTGAACAAGAGTACATTACTTATTCTAGAAAATGATATTGATAAAAGTGTAAGTCATAAGAAATACAACCAATTGATGTGCACGTGAAATTTTGTTAGTCACATGTGAAGTGTCCATTATTTTAAATATATATGTATTGTACTTGAGAATGTAAATGTAATACCTTTTGATTATATTTTTTTTTTAAATAGTATGGTGTTTTTTCTTAAATAAGGTAATGGAGATCTAATATTCTAGTTGGGATATTACAGCCATACCCTCATCTATAGATTTCTAAAAATTTGGCTGAAGCTCTGCGATCTCCACTATTGGATCTCAAAAAAATGGAAGGAATGTATGGAGGGTGAAATCAACATACACCCCTATGCCAGGGGTTTGTTCTTTCTAGAATTTGACTCTCCCAAAGACAAGGAAAAAGTAATGAAATATGGTCCGTGGCTTTTGCAAGGAGATTTCTTATGCATTAAACCCTAGTTCCTCTCTTTTGATCCTCAAACTGAAACTTTGGTTTTTTCTTTTCTCTAGATTCATTTACCTTAACTTCTCCTATAATTTTGGGAATTGGAGAGTCTATAGGCTATTGCTGATGGTTTGGGTAAGTATCATTGCTTTTCAAAATAAATAATTAATTTAACCAACACTACCTATGCATAGTTATGTGTTGAAATAGATCTAACCAAGGGTCTTCTGAATGAGATTTCTTTAAAAGTGGGTAATAGATGTTGGATGAAATCGGTAGATTATGAAAAAATCACTTTCAGATGTTGAAAATGTTTTCTACAAATCATTCCAACCCTCGATGCCTAAAGTTCCAAGCTCGATTGTGGAGTCATAATGGTGAAAAGCCCACTTGGTAGGTTGGTGCAGAGACTCACCACTACAATATTCCTCCAGGCACTCAAGATGAGATGGCTTCTCCTCATGCTACTCTAGCAACCATTTTACAACAGACCACTCCACCTCTCGATATACATCATTCATGTAGCTATGCCAAAGGCTTCTTTAGAAGAAGATAAATCAAGGAATTCATCAGTATTCTTCAAAAATTTAGTTTCATAACTTATGGATCTTGCTAAGGAATCCATTGTTCAGTCAAGCCAAGGGAAAATATTTCAAATACCACAATCTCTCTAAAGATTGGCCAAGAATGGACAGAGATAAAAAGGAAGAAGATAACTCCATCAAAGCTCAAGCACCAAATGGCGTTAAGGCCTTCAAAGAAAGGAAAATCTGAAATTATTGAAGATATGTGTAGACATAGTCAAAAAGCTCATATAGGTAATTTAGGCCAAGCTTGAAGATTTATAGCTTTAGAGTTTTAGACTTAGAAGGATTTAGTTTAAGATGGTCCAAAGAAGGATATTATCCAGTTGAATAAATTTTGGCAGTATATTGGAAGAATTGCACTAATCTCACATCTTGTGGGATTGGATGCTTGTGGGTAAATATAGATCCTTTTTTATGGTTCCTAGATCCTAAACCATCTTTTATAAAAAAAATTGATATATATTAATATTTAAAATTAAAATAAATAGATATTCAATTTATTACTTTATTAAAATATCAATATTAAAATTAATATACATATATAAGGAATTCAAATTTAAAAATTTAATAATCATTTTAATATGAATAGTAGAGATATAATATATTAATATTTAATATTTATAGAGAAATATTTATTAATATTTAGATATAATTACTAATAAATATATTTAAATAAAAATAAAAATTACCAATACTTATAATATAACATATTTAATATCTATGTTAATTAAAATATAATAAAATCCTTATAAATATAACAATCATTAGAATGCTTTTCAATATAATATAATTAATCTTTTGTTTTAGTATAATATAATCTTTTTTTTTGTTATAGTAACCCTAGTTATGGACCAGGGACCCAGTAAAAAATAGGTCAAATCCCTAACTATATGTATCAGTCTTAATACATCCACACAAAAATATACTATCTAGGTAAGAGGGAAAATTACATGGCCCTCTCCCCATTAACAATCTTACTAACTATAGAAAACTAAGAAGCATGCTATACTGTGCAAAACAAAAACTACTAAATGTCATCCTTGCCTGTAAGATCCACCAGGTCCATCTCCTCATTGCAGGGGCACTTATAGTCTGCACAGTCTTTAGCTTCCACCTGAAATCCCATCCTCTCTACTAACTTCTCCAGTAGCATCCTAGTCTCCACCTATCCAAGCAGCAAATCATGAAGATGACCCAAAATCATCTCATACCTGTCATCTACCTCATAAATCTTAGCTAAGTCATCATAGACAAGGATTGGCGACACTACAATGGATGTAAGGGTGGTCATGGAGAGGGACCACGATGCTCCAAAAACATTCCACTGCCCTCTAGTCATTCCCGAGTGAATCAGGAAGTTTGAAATTGCCTCCCTGAGCTTGTCCCCATCATGTCCATCTACTTTCTTAGCCATTGCAAGAATTCTACACATCCATTTTCTTAGCATTGGGTTATGTATCTCCAAGTCAACCAGAGCTATGAAACTCTCCATAGCCTCACCCCCTGACAGCTTGGGCATCCTCCTACTAGGAGTGTAAGCTCTCTTCTTCCTTCCTCCAACTGACCTATTGTCCACCTTCCTCTGTATCTGACATTGTCAGGGGATGTGGGGCTCTACCATACCTTTGCCTTTCTCCCTACTTCCACCATCCAAAGCCTCGCTCTGCAATCCTTTGCCCTTCATTTTGCCTGAAAAGAAAAAACATAATGAAACTGCCAGAAGGCAAGTAGTCTTCATATCAAAAGAGGCAATTGCCTTGACTTCTTAAATATTTAGATATAATTACTAATAAATATATTTAAATAAAAATAAAAATTACCAATACTTATAATATAACATATTTAATATCTATGTTAATTAAAATATAATAAAATCTTTACAAATATAACAATCGTTAGAATGCTTGTCAATATAATATAATTAATCTTTTCTTTTAGTATAATATAATCTTTTTTTTGTTATAGTAACCATACTTATGGACCAGGGACCCATTAAAAAATAGGGCAAATCCCTAACTATGTATCAGTCTTAATACATCCACACATAAATATACTATCTAGGTAAGAGGGCAAATTACATGGCCCTCTCCCCATTAACAATCTTACTAACTATAGAAAACTAAGAAGCATGCTATATTGTGCAACATAGAAACTACTAAATGTCATCCTTGCCTGTAAGATCCACCAGGTCCATCTCCTCATTGCAGGGGCACTTATAGTCTGCAAAGTCTTTAGCTTCCACCTGAAATCCCATCCTCTCTACTAACTTCTCCAGCAGCATCCTAGTCTCCACCTATCCAAGCATCAGATCATGAAGATGACCCAAAATCATCTCATACCTATCATCTACCTCATAAATCTTAGCTAAGTCATCATAGACAAAGATTGGCGATGCTGTAATGGATGTAAGGGTGGTCATGGAGAGGGACCACGATGCTCCAAAAACATTCCACTACCCTCTAGTCATTCCCGAGTGAATCAGGAAGTTTGAAATTGCCTCCCTGAGCTTGTCCCCATCATGTCCATCTACTTTCTTAGCCATTGCAAGAATTCTACACATCCATTTTCTTAGCATTGGGTTATGTATCTCCAAGTCAACCAGAGCTATGAAACTCTCCATAGCCTCACCCCCTGACACCTTGGGCATCCTCCTACTAGGAGTGTAAGCTCTCTTCTTCCTTCCTCCAACCGACCTATTGTCCACCTTCCTCTATATCTGACATTGTCAGGGGATGTGGGGCTCTACCATACCTTTGCCTTTCTCCCTACTTCCACCATCCAAAGCCTCGCTCTGCAATCCTTTGCCCTTCATTTTGCCTGAAAAGAAAAAACATAATGAAACTGCCAGAAGGCAAGTAGTCTTCATATCAAAAGAGGCAATTGCCTTGACTTCTTACACCCACCACCCTTATTAATGAATGGCTAGCCTAGCCTTGATCCCTTCACACACTTGGCCTCTCAGTCTCTTAGTTGAGTGTCAGATTAAAGATCTAGCCCTTTATTGAGCATAGTATAATATAATATAAATATAAATACAATATAATGATATTTCTATTAATTTGTATAATTAATAATTTAATATAAATTTTATTATTATTTACATTATTAGTACAAATAACAATTAGAAATTAATTGACTGTGTTGTTATTTGGAGCCTAATCAAACTTAGAGGTTAAATTTTCCCCACTTTTATCGCCGTAGTTTCCCCCCAAATCATTTAACGAGGGAATTATTTTTCTATTGGCCGACATAGAAAAAAAACCCTATTTTGTAATAGACATAAATCTTGATAAAAATGGCTGAGGGTTAAGGTTTATGTTGGCATTTTGTATTGTAACATTTGCAACAGTATTGAGTTGCAAGGATTGTCGGTTGTAATCAGTTCAATTTGCTAGATAATAATATTAGATTCTCTGTTGCTGGATGTAGCCTGAGTTTCGGTGAACCACGTTAAAATTATCTCTGACTATTTTATTTCTGTGTAAATTTCATTCATCTATTTTAATCTTTATTTGCATTTAATTGATATCATCTATCATCTAACCCTAACAAGTGGTATCAGAGCAGGTTGTGTTTAATTATCATCTGCAGGAAGGTCTCACGATTGAGTGGGAGTCTCATAGTTAAGTGGGAGCAATGGAGGATGAGAGTAAATTGAAGGTAGATAAATTCAATGGGTAGAACTATCAGTTATGGAAGATGCAAATGGAGGATTATCTCTATCAAAAGGATTTATGGAGGCCGTTGGAAGGAAAAGCCAAGAAACTAGTAGCAATGACTGATGAGGATTTGGATCTTCTGGATAGAAAGGCACTGGGAACCATTCGATTGTGCCTAGCACCATCTGTGGCATTCAATATAATAGAAGCAAAGACAATAGATGGTCTGATGAAAGCTTTGGCTAAATTGTATGAAAAACCCTCAACCTCAAATAAGGTATTTCAACTGAAGCATTTGTTTAATTTAAAAATGATTGAAGGTGGATCTGTGATAGATCATTTAAATCAATTTAATATGATTATCAGTCAGTTAACTTCTGTAAAAGTGAGGTTTGATGAAGAGGTGAGGGCTCTCTTGGTTTTTTGTTATTTGCTAGAAATTTGGAATAGCTTGGTAATGGTTGTAAGTAACTATCTCTCTGGTTCAAATACTTTGAAATTTGATGATGTTGTTGGTGTTATTCTTAGCGAGGAAATGCGATAGAAAAGCTCAGGTGGATCCACATCAAGTAGTGTTTTGAATGCAAAAAGTAGGGGCAGATCAAAGGAGAGAGGAAAAGGTTCTGGAGGTCATGGGAAGTCACGAGGAAAATCAAAGGACAAGAGGTCCCAATCCAGAGGAAAGAAAGATTGCTGGTATTGTGGGAAACCAAGTCATATGAAGAAATATTGTTGGTCTCAGAAGAATAAAGAAGGAGACAAACAAGAAGGTAATAAGGAGGAAAATATGGTAAATAATAAATCTGAAGATGATGCTTTGATTATTTCCCTAGATAATGATGATTCATGGGTTTTAGATTCAGGGGCCTCATTTCATGCTATGCCCCATAGAAGTTATTTTCTTGATTATGTCCAAGGGGATTTTGGGCTAGTTTATATGGGAGATAACGAACCCTATCAAATTGTTGGAAAGGGAAGAATTAAGATTAAGTTGTAAAATGGGAATCATTGGCTACTACAAGAGGTAAGGCACGTTCCAAGGCTGAGTAGGAATTTAATTTCAGTAGGGCAGCTAGGTGATGAAGGTTGCACAATTATTTTTAATGATAAAAATTGGAAGGTTTCAAGAGGTGCCTTAATAGTAGCAAAAGTTGTGAAAGTAGGTACCTTATATCTTTGTACAGGTCATATTGTTCCTTCTACTTTAGTTGTTGTAGAGAAAAAACAAAACAGGTTCAAGAACAGTTGCTGCGGGTCCACAGGAAGAGACTGAAATAGTTGTTGCAAGTTTTCAGACAACACTATGGCATAACAAACTTGGGCATATGAGTGAAAAAGGTATGAAGGTACTTCATTCTAAGAAGTTGTACTAAGTATAAAATGTATTAATATATTTTTTTGTGAAAGTTGTGGGATGACAAACAAAAAAGAGTTAATTTTCGTAAGGATGGGAAGCAAAAGAAAGATGAAAAGTTGGAGCTTGTGCATATAGATGTATGGGGACCATCTCAGGTATCTTCTCTCGGTGGCTCTCAGTATTATGTTGCATTCATAGATGATGCAACTAGGAAGGTTTGAATTTATTTCCTTAGGTAGAAATATGATGTATTTAAAACATTTAAGAAATGGAGAAGCTTGGTTGAGAATGAGATGGGAAAAAGATTAAAATGTCTCAGATCTATTAATGGTGGTGAATATTACAACAAACAATTTGAATATTATTGTTCCTTTAATGGAATTCGTAGGTAGAAAATAGTTTCAACTATTCCACAGGAGAATGGAGTGGCTGAGCGCATGAATAGGACAATAATAGAGCATGCAAGGAGCATGAGATTGCATGATGGGCTTCCTTTAAACATGTGGGTAGAGGCTGTCAATACCATTGTAAGAATTCAAACAGATGAAGATTTCAAAGTAGCATGGGCATTGTATAAGAATTCAGTTAGCATACTCTATGGCTAAATTATTTCTTTCAGAAAGGTTTATTGTTTAGGAGACAATAATAGTTGTCTATTCCTCAACGTTCTACGATAAGACATTGAATAGTTGAATCAAAGGTGTTATTGGATGAAAATGGCAACATATGTAAAGAGGTATGTAGAGTGTTGCAGGATATGCTAGCTTGCCAAAGGGAAGAGCCAAAATAGTAATTTGTACAAGCCATTATCTATTATAAGTATGGACTGTCTTAGGTTTACCTAGGTCTCAAGGGGGGAGTGACTCCATTTTTGTAATTGTTAGAATATAAAAATGGCTCATTTTGTTGTATGTAAGAGGACAATGATGTTAAAAATATGGTAAATTTATTTTTTTGGAAATAATATAATTACATGGATTATAAAAAATGAGTCATTTTGTTATATGTAAGAGGACAATGATGTTATATATATAGTAAATTTATTTTTTAGGGAAATAATATGATTACATAGGTTGCCAAGGAGCATATTGTTAGATAGAGACACCATATTTGTTGGTCATTTCTAGAGGACTTTGTGGAAGAAATTAAATACACAATTGCAATTCAGTTCAATCTATCATCTACAATGTGCATAAAAGCCTTGAGAATTTATTAAGATGCCTTGTAGGAGAAAAACCAGGGAGCTAGGAGACAACAATTGTCAGCAAAAAATGATAAATAAATTCTAATAATGTTTTGACCTAGTCATTCAATTTGTTTTCTTGTTGTTTCTTAACTTCCTCAATTCTTCAGGATATTCTAAGCCATATTAGGGCTCTACTAAAAGCACATTTATCCTTCTACTACATCAAATGTGCATACTAGAAGAATGTGGAATACAAGAAGTTCAAGTTATATTTTAGGCGAGGCAAGGTAGCAAATATCAACTAAATCAAATACAATCTAGTTCCCCTAAAGTTTTGGTAGGAGATAACACCAACAATTAAGGGGAAAGAGCATCAAAAGTTAAGGGAGAGAGAAATAGAATGTGAGTGGGATAGAATCCTTTTCGGAAAGGGAGCATTCAAGCTTGGTCTCTGAATAATCATTTTTATAACTCAAATAAGCTATAGGTCTCTGAGTTAACATTTTTGTACAACAATTTCAGCAAAGCTTTTTGAGTTTCTGTTGGCATTATTTAATATGAGGAAAATACAGAAGATAGTAACAGGAAACATAAAAGTAGTCTTCAGAATATTTTTCTTCCATTCTATGACCTTGAACATCTTACACATACACGAGCTGAAGAGAAGCCAACAATAAAACCCTCGAACACCCACAATAGAACCATAGCTATTATCAACCACCATGGTTGGAAGGAGAAGGGAAACCAAGCATTACAGAAATCATTGTGACAAGTGTCATCACAAAGCTATCTTAATAAACTAAAGTACAAAGCTAGCTGCAATTTACAAACTACTCACACACTTATCATAGTTAGCTTCTAAAAAAAATCCTGGATAAAGATTCCCTTAATTACCACGTTGCTTTCCTATGTGCAACAGACCATACATGGTTTCTAACAAAAGACAAGCCTAGTTAAAGCCTCCCTTGATTACCACCTTACTTTCCTCTGTGCAACAGACTATAGATGGTTTCTAACAAAACAAGAGGGTCCTCATAACTGATTGCCAACATTCACTTAAGTCATTCACCAACTCATTCAAAGCAAAGGAAAACCCTCAAGTTTCCTACCTACATTGTACACATTACTTCCCATTAAGAAATAAACTGAATGATAAACATTCCAAAACTACCGGGAAGTCCTGCACTTGTCAAATTTTGCACAATTCATACTAGAAGAAGCCCTCTTCTTCGTGTGAAGCTTCTGAATTCATTACTTCATTTAAATAGATTAGTGCAAAGAAGGAATTAGTAATCTTCTAGGTACACATTAACACTTAGAGGGTGCCAAAAATTATACCTTTCAGGGTTAAGGTCCACTTGGAAGGAAGAGTTGAAAGAGAAATAAATCTAGTTATGCTTTGATCCTTCTTCAATGTGGGTAGGAGTAGTTACAGATCCATTTTGTCAGCAGATCGTGAGAATAGTTTGCTGCCTAGAATGAAATTTTGCCATAGAACATCTCTATCTCAAACCCAGGTGTAAGCAAACTATGTGAGAATCCAAAAACATTGACTGTCATCAAAATTAGTTGGGCCTATTTGAAAAGCAATGGCCCCCATTGAATAAGTTCTAGAAACTATGTGAGCATTTCCTTTCTATTTGATTCCCTGAGAATGATATTCTTTGGTGGATAGTTTGACCTGCTCTTAACAACTGGATTAACTATAAAGTGCTATAACCTGATTGCAGATGCCTTTGATTTATCCACATTTTGATCCATCAATGTTGGTTAACAATTTCAAAGTCAAACTCCAGGATCTCTAGTTGTTATGTTTCACCTAAGGTGTCCAACAGAAGAGGAAAAATTAGAGGAGTTGCATTTTGTAAACAAGATGCAAACCATGGTTGGATAGAACACTGGGTTCAAAATCTTTTATTTACCACCTGCTTCATGAGGGTATAGGGTACATAATAAAGTGGTTTGATCTTCCTGTTGGAACCTTTGAATCAATGTTTTTGTGTATAAACCTACTCACAATTGCTAATTTTGCATTAGTCTGATACCCAATGCTTTATTATGACATTGCTTTTACTTGAATTTAATTTTTACAAGATGTCATGTTCCTGACAATGGATGTATCAAATCTATCCAGTAAAATTCATTGCTTTCCTTCCTTCTAAGCACATGAAGAGCCTTCTATTGATGTAATGGGGAGATCTATTTGAAATGAGGTCAATGGTTGGAGCCCCACATACTGGGTTCAAAAGCCTTTATTTCCCACCTGCTTCATGAGGGTATAGGGTACATAATAAATTGGTTTGATCTTCTTGTTGGCACCTTTAAATCAATTTTTCTATGTATAAACCTACCCACAATTGCTAATTTTGTATTAGTCTAATACCCAATGCTTTATCATGACATTAATTTTACTTGAATTGATTTCTAAAAGATGTCATGTTCCTGACAATGGATGTATCAAATCTGTCAAACGAAATTCATTGCTTTGTTTCCTTCTAAGCACATGAAGAGCCTTCTATTGATGTAATGGGGAGCTCTATTTGAAATGAGGTCAATAGTTGGAGCCCCAAACACACCTAGAAAGGGCTATGTCCAATAGAGTTGAGAATAGATACATTGTAGCTGTGGTGTATGCAGTGCAGATTCTAATTTTGTGTATGCAGGTGCTTTGAGTTGTGCATTCTAAGGTTTCTAACCACTACTTCTTGATATTAGGCTTGGAAATGGTACACACAATGCCCAACTTGATGTATTTGGTGATATCTTTGTGCATCCTTTCCCAATACAAATATAATTGCAATACTATCATAGCCTTTTCCACTCCAAAATGTCTTGCCACTTGACTGTATTATGCAATCAAAATTCCAAATCATCTTCTAACACTTACCTAATGGTATGAAAAATACAACCCAATGAACCTGAATGTTTTTCCTATATATGTTATTCAAAAACCAATTTCCTAAAAGCACTAGCTAACACATGCATGTAAAGTCAAGGTTACCTTTCTACAACTAGGGCCAAGCCTAAGTATTGTGTCCACTAAAGTCAAGCATAATGGTCAATGGTACAACTAGTGTTAACTCAAGCATTCAATAATCCATTTGACATTATGCCTATTATACTTGAGGTTCTAATCAAAGTACAATAGATAGGTGAACCAATTCTAGTCGCAATCCTTTTGCAACTTGCTTTGTGTATACAAGAACAAAATGGATCTTGACCATAGTGAATGATCATTTACTTGTTAGGTTGTAGTGCTTCCATTGTCACCAAGTTTGGAAAATGGCATAGAGATCCCCATCACATTGATTATTTTTCAATTGTGACTAAATGTCTCCTTAAAGTAAGCAATCAACTACCCATGTTGAGTGACAACAACCACTGACCACATACTCTAAACAATTAGTCTCTTTCAAACAATTGTTGTTGATCTACAAGAGCAAGGACCAATGCCAAGTAGAGTCAACAAATCAACTCCCTAATGCCTTGCATGGTGTCCCAATCCAAAACAATTTGGCTTTGACTCTTCCTTCCATCACTTGATTTAGGGGAGAGTAGTTATGTGTGAGAAACATAAAACAAACCTGAGTTATAAATTGACTTGACCCAAAAAGTTGTGAGGCTTTGGAAGAGTCCTTGAAGAAATCCAATCTCAAATTACATGAATCTTCCATATACATGTGTACTCCACCCCTATTAATAATGTTTTCTAGATACAGATCCCATGCATATCAAACAAACATTTCTCTGGGTTGGCATTTAATTTGTGTTGTTAAATGACGTCCAAAAACTATTCACACATGATCCAAATGGTCATTTATATTTTGTTGAGTATGGGTATGTTGTCCAAGTAGATACTCATAAAAGAACCAATGAAAGGTAAATGAATATTGTGTCATTTCCATGACATCACAAGTTCACTATTCAACCTAAACAACACAACCAACATCAACAATAACTCCTTTAACTTAATGTCATCTTCCAACATCATCCAACTTGATTGCAACCTAGTGGTAACCCCACTTGAGATCAATCTTGTTCAAGCATTTTGAGCCTCTACTTTTGCCTTGTCAATCATGGATATGGAAATTTGAACTATATTTTAAGGTCACTTGTATAGTAAATACAACATTGCCACATTGTGTCCTTTTTCAAGCCAACGTGATCAAGCTTCTATAAAGCACTTAGCCATCTATGGCCATTTTTTATCATCTCTTGAATTTATTATATGATCTTGTCATCCTCTAAAATTGAGAATCAACACAAAAATCCATTTAGCAAATGGGTCCCATAGACAAGATCTGTCAATTTCTTTCCATAACAATACACAAAACCTCCCATTGGCATTTGTACTCTATTATCAACTAATCCACTTGCAGCAACAACATTACCTTAATGTTTCAGAGTTTTAGTAGTGGCAATGGCCTTCCTTTCTTTTTACAAACTGATCGACTTCATGGTACAATTGATCATCTTTATCCATTGTTGCTTACCATCAAAATCGATGCCACCATTCTCCTTCTTGCGCAAAGACTTATTGATGTGAATAAACTTATGTTGAATCTTGACAACATATTATTGCAAGCCACTACAATACATGAGAACTATGAATGTTACCTTGCGATGTATGCCAACTTTTGCATATCGGTCATGAAATGTATTTGTCTTGCCATGCACTCCCTGTTCTCAACCCATAAGAACTACAAATGTTACCTTGTGATGAAAGCCAACTTTTGCATATAGGTCATGAAATGTATTTGTCTTGTCATGCACTCCCTATTCTCAACCCGAGCACAATTCACCAAAATATCCTCATGCTCAAGTGTTAAACTCATTGCCTTGTACTTTCCATCGCAATACTTCAGGGCTATGCATCTTATCTTGTGACTTATGCCAACTTTTGCAATCAAGTCATGAAATGTATTCGTATAGTCATGTACTCCTTGTTCTCAACCCTAGCACAATCATTGCCACCTTTTATATTAATCATCATAATTTTCATATGGGAGTATTCCTCCTTGATAACCTCAACATAGTCTACCTCTGTTTTGACCAAATTATCCTGACACTCAATGTTAAACTCACCGCCTTCTACTTTCCATTGCAATACTTCAGGGCTGCATAAGAACCTTGTCACTTATGCCAATTTATGCAAACAAGTAATGAAATATATTGGTATAGTCACGCAATCCTTGTTTACAACCCTAGCACAATTGTTGTCACTTTTTATACCTATCATCATAATTTTCATATGGTAATATTCCTCCTTGATAACCTCAACAAAGTCTTCCTATATTTTGACCAAAGTATCATCGTGCTCAAGTACTTTCTCCTTCCCTATTTTGAAGAAACATGATTCCCATCATTTTTGGCATGGGTAGCGACTTCTATAAGTGTAAATTTTAGCTTTTCACTACAAGAGAAATTATTAAAAAAGAAATAGGATTCCAATTGGTCCACACTTCTTTATAACATATGCATCAATTTTCTTTCAAAACAGCAAATATCACAATCAAAATCTACTCTAAAAGGTTTTGTTGTCGAGGGCATGTGCATCATGATTATTAATCATTGAAGAGCTCAAGGAACTAGTCCATTATCTAGAGCACAACACATGTAGACCTATCAAATCAACTCACTCTCGCTACGTGCAATGTGATTATGTTAACTGGGTGCTATGTCACAACATCAAACTCACTAACTACGATGTACCTAAAAACACTAATTCATCCTCATTGGTGGAGGGACAAGTACCTTGGCTAGGTGTAATCTCACGGCATCCAATTCATTATGTGTGTCATTCCCTAACAGACCACCTTACCCTCACATGACAACAAGTGGCTACTTGCGCCAGGTGTAGTGTTCCAACAACCAACTCACCAGATGTGTCATATCTCAATAGACCACCTTGCAGATGTGGTGCATCTAATGTGACCAGGTGCAAAGTCCCAACATCCAACTCACTAGGTGGGGCATCCCCCAATAGAGCAATTCACCCCCACCATGGTGTGAGCAAATACCTTCACCTAATAGTCCAACTCATCCTCACCAATGCAAGTACCTTCATCCAACTGACAAAAATAACCTGCGTGCCTTGTAAGCACCTCTATCCAATTAGCAGGGTGCAATGTACCCCAGTGGATAAGTTATTCAATAGTGGCATCTACAAGAACCCTACAAGTAGTTGAACTATAGCCAATAGTTGGACAGTGACTAGAAAAACAACCTTTAATATTAAAAGTTAAACAAAAATTATTACACAGAGAAGTCCTCCCCAAATTTTTCATTTTCCAGAAATTTGTCGTCCAACTACTCACAATATTCCCAACCACGGAATAAAAACACACCAAAACCCCAAAAGAAGAGCCATTTGAAGAATAGAAACCATACCTTTAACTTTATTTTAGAAAGAACAGGCCTCATACTGGTAAAGAATGAGCTCCTTGGGAACGAATTCATGCAGTGGGTGCTCCTTGAATCGCAGTGGAGAAGGAGGACAAGACCGCAAAGGAAAAAGAAATGACCCCCACTGCCATCAAAAGCCTCCTCAGCCTTTTCCCCTCCTCTCCTCCACCATTGAGGCCTCTCACAGGTAATGTGGAAAATGCTCTATTGTATTACAATTGTGTTATATTAGAGAGTTCATCATTCTATATTTGAAAGGCTAGTACACCTGTTCAAACAAATTTCCTAAGATAGGAGGCTAAACCCTGAACCCTCATGGCGGACATTTTTTCTTTGTGTGAATGAGGGAGGGAAAATGAATGAGGAGATGAAAATAAAAAAATTATTTTAGAAAAAGTATTTTTTTATTGTCTTAATTTAAGATAATTAAAAACTTAAAAATATAACTTAAACATAAAATATATATTTAAGACAAAATTTATATTTTGTCTTAAATTAATGTCTTAAACCCCCCTCTATGTAGTAGTGGTGGGAAAACTTAGAAAGCTAGTTAGAGTCAAGTCAATGTGTATAAGCATTTGACATAGACCATTATTTCAAACATATTAAGAGGAATGAATTATTCTTAGAAGCTATACTAGTGTTATTTAAATTATATGTGTATTCTAGTTATATCAAGAAATAATCTTCAATCGTATCTTACGCTAAAAATAGCCACAAGATTTTCAGTGAAATACTCACAATGTTAATAGAAAGATTATGTTTTAGTTTATTTGATATTATAAAGAAGTGCATTCAAATTTTTGGTAACAATGATAGATTATGAGTCGAATGATTATATTCATAGTTTTGGACATATAGAGTCTTAAATATAGAAACCCAATGGCTTAAATATCAAAATTTATGTGTAGAAAAATATTGAAGAGCATGAGAATAGGTAGATAGGGCATTTAGTAGATGACAAGATGCCATAGACTCATGATTGTAAGGATGCAAATAGGGACTCATTGTATGTTATAATTACCCAAGCTTTTAGCTTAGACTTGTCATAATGACTTGTAGATAAGGTTTATGATATGTTTTTAAGACCAATATGGTATAAGTCAAAGAGAATTATTTTTATGACTTAGAATGAGAAAAACGAATGTTGTCTCTAAGTCAAGAAAAGAGTGAGTGAACATATGACTATATTATTACATAAATCTTTAGCCAAAGTAATGCAAAAGTCATTTCTTGCATTGTCAATTCAAGGTGTACTAGATAGTTGAACAATTAGACTGGGTCATACATAGCTAGAGCTAGACTAGAGTTGTAAACCCAACTGTAATGGCTAGGACACATCACTAGTTCTCAAATGGTACAAAGAATTAGTTGATTCTCATTATCTAATACCCTTGTCAAGAGCAAAGCCAAACCGAGGGACCACCGGTCTGTGGTTGGAGGGAAAGCACCAAGGTGATGTTCTCTCTTGCAGTTGATTGATATTGAAGACTTGTAAAATGGAGTACATTACTTATTCTAGAAAATGATATTGATAAAATTGTAAGTCATAAGAAATACGACCAATTGATGTGCTTGGAATTTTGTTAGTCACATGCGAAGTGACCATTGTTTTAAATATATATGTATTGTACTTGAAAATGTAAATGTAATATCTTTTGATTATATTTTTATTAAAAAAATAGTGTTTTTTTTGCTTAATTAAGGTTATGGAATCTAATATTCTAGTTGGGATATTAAAGCCATGCCCTCATCTATAGATTTCTAAAAATTTGGTTGAAGCTCTGTGATACCCAATATTGGATCTCAAAATATTGGAAGGAATGTATGGAGGGTGAAATCAACATATACCCCTACACTAGGGGTTTCTTCTTTCTAGAATTTGACTCTCTCGAAGACAAGGACAACATACTAAAATATGGTTCGTGGCTTTTGCAAGGGGATTTCTTATGCATTAAACCTTGGTTCCCCTCTTTTGATCCTCGAACTGAAACTTTTGTTTCTACTTTTCTATGGATTCATTTACCTTAACTTCCCTTATAATTTTGGGAATTGGAGAGTCTATAGGCTATTGCTGATGGTTTGGGTAAGTATCATTGCTTTTCAAAAGAAATAATTAATTTTGCCAACACCACCTATGCAAAGTTATGTGCTGAAATGGATCTAACCAAGGGTCTTCTGAATGAGATTTCTCTAAAAGTGGGTAATAGATGTTCAAGGAAACTAGTAGATTATGAAAAAATTAATTTCAAATGTCAGAAATGTTTTGCTACATATCATTCCACCCTTCAGTGCCCGAAGTTTCAAGCTCGAGTGTCGAGTCATAATGGTGAAAAGCCCACTTGGTGGGTTGGTGTAGAGCCTCACCACTACAACATTCCATGAGGCACTCAAGATGAGATGTCTTCTCCTCATGCTACTCTAGTAACCATTTTGCAATAGACCACTCCACCTCTTGATATGCATAATCCATCTCCTACATCTATGCCAAATGCTTCTTTAAAAGAAGATAAATCAGGGAATTCATCAATATTCTTCAAAAATTCAACTTCACAAAATAATGGATCTTTCTAAGGAATCTCATGTTCAGTCAGGCCAAGGGGAAATATTTCAAATACCACAATCTCGGTAAAAAGGAAGAAGACAGCTCCATCAAAGCTCAAGCACCAAATGGCATTAAGGTCTTCAAGGAAAGGAAAATCTAAAATTACTGAACATATGTGTAGACGTAGTCATAAATCTCATATAGGTAATTTAGGCCAAGCTTGAAGATTTATAGCTTTAGATCTTTAGACTTAGTAGGATTTAGTTTAGGATGGGAAAGAAGGATATTATACAGTTGAATAGATTTTGGCAGTATATGGGAAGAATTGCACTAATCTCACATCTTATGGGATTGGATGCTTGTGGGTATATACCGGATCCTTTTTATGGTTCCTAGATCCTAAACCAACTTTTATAAAAAAAAATTGATATTATTAATATTTAAATTTAAAATAAATAGAAGTTCAATTTACTTTATTTTTTTGTTACGTAAGCCAAGTATTTATTATAAAGAAAATATGAAGTTACAAAAACTAGCCTCTTGAGCTAGCCAAATGAAGAGCAGGGCTAATACCAAAATGCCCTTCTATTATACTATACTACTCCATCCCCTATCGATAGGCCACACAGGGCTAGATACCTTAGCTTTGAAGTCACAAAAAAGAGCCACGCAGGGCTTTGTTATATCTCCTATTCCTGACATAACTAAACTAAGGCTATGACCATTATAAAGTATCTGTATATCATATTACATTGATATGGTAGAGGAAAAGAGAAACCTGCAATGACATCACATGAACCCAAATTGGCAGCTAGGGTTCCAAAATCATCCACCCATTTGAATTCCTCCCTAGCTGGCTCCATCTGTAACTGCTACTTTAGGAAGTTTATACGGCCCTCCACCTGCTCTCTATGAGCAATCAAAGCCATGCCTTTCAGATTGAGTAGGAAAGGAAAATACCTAATGACTTCATCAGAATTCTTAAGGAGGTCGAAATCTATCGGCCTTAGAATTCCAATGCCTAAGGAGGCAGCTCTGAGGGTCTCCTACAAACCACCAATAAACTTTTCCTTAAAGAACTTGTTTAAGTAACTGCTCTGCTACATCTTTGGAAAAACATGCATCCAACACTGCTGCGAGGAAACGAGAAGCAATGGTGGATACCTTAGCTTTGAAGTCACAAAAAAAGAGCCACGCAGGGCTTTACTATATCCCCTATTGCAGACATAACTAAACTAAGGCTATGACCATTATAAAGTATCTATATATCATATTACATTGATATGGAAGAGGAAAAGAGAAACCTGCAACGACATCACATGAACCCCAAATTAGCATCTAGGGTTCCAAAATCATCCACCCATTTGAAATCCTCCCTAGCCAGCTCCATCTATAACTGCTTCTTCAAGAAGTTTATACCGGCCTCCACCTGCTCTCTATGAGAAATCAAAGCCATGCCAGGAATCATCTTAATCACAGCAAGAGAGAAGTCATCACTAAGCTGCAACACATGCCTTAGCCTATGATATGTGATTGCCCCTTTGAAAGCCAGTTGCCTCACTGTGCTTTCTAATTAGATTGGAGTGTCCAAACCCAGATAAACCATACCTTCAATTGCTATCTGTGCGACAAATCTCATTCTAGTCACCATTGTAGAAGAGGAGAACAAATGTGCAGGGGCATGGAAAAAAAAAGAGAGAAATAGCAGCATATAAAATTACTCCATCTCAGCCCTTCACTTATCAAAGAGTCTAGAACCAAGTGAATTTGATATCACCTCTTCATTATTGTTCTCCTATCAGAAAAAAAACACCCACGAATTGCCTAACAAGCTTACTATGTTATAATGATTTATTAAAAAGCATGTCCCATCACCTAGCATAGGAGCTAGCTTGGAGTTGCCACTATGTCCAATGACCGTCGACATGTCATTCCTCTTCCACCGAGCCCTGGACCTTCCACATTGGGTTGTGTGGAAGGTCTCCCACCCTTTCACCTACTGAAATTGGAGTTAAGATCCCTCAATTATTGACACAATAGAGGGTAACCTAGCAAGGTTTGAACCTGGGTTGTTGGCACTACATGCAAGAAGCCCCACCATTTCACCATAAAATCTCCCCTAGATAAGGTCCCTCAATTGTTGACACGGTAGAGGGCAACCCCACGAGGTTTGAACCTAGGTTGTTGGCACTACAGGCAAGAAGCTCCACCATTTCACCACAGGGTCTCCCATAGAAATTCAATTTATTACTATATTAAATTATCAATATTAAAATTAATATACATATATAATGAATAAAAATTTAAAAATTTAATAATCATATTAATATGATTAGTAGAGATATAATATATTTATATTTAATATTTATAGAGAAATATATATTAATATTTAGATATAACTACTAATAAATATATTAAAATTAAAATTAAAATTACTAATACTTATAATAAAATACATTTAATATATTTAATATCTATGTTAATTAAAATATAATAAAATATTTACAAATATAACAATAGTTACAATGCTTGTCAATATTATATAATTAATCTTTTATTTTAGTATAATATAATACATTTTTTGTCATAGTAACCCCGATTGGGGACCATGGACCCATCAAAAATAGGACAAAGCCCTAACTGTCTATATCAGTCTTAGTACATCCATATGTACAGAAATATACTATCTAGGTGAGAGGGAAAATTACATTGCCCTCTCAACATTAACAATCTCACCAACTATAGAAAACTAAGAAGCATTCTATACTATGCAACACAGAAACTACTAAATGTCGTCGTTCCCTGTAAGGTCCACGAGGTCCATCTCCTCGTCACAGGGGCACTTATAGTCTGCACACGCTTTAGCTTCCACTTGAAATCCCATCCTCTCTGCTAACTTCTCTAGAAGCTTCCTAGTCTCCACCTGTCCAAGCATCAGATCATGAAGATGACCCAAAATCATCTCATGCCTGTCATTTGCCTCCTTATAAATCTCAACTAAGTCCTCATGGACCGGGATTGACAAAGCTGCAATGGGTGTAAGGGTGGTCATGGAGAGGGAGCGCGCTGCTCCAAAAACATTCCACCATCCTCTAGTCGTTCTCGGGTCAATCAAGAAATTTGAAATTGCTTCCCTAAGCTTGCCCTCATCATGTCTATCTACTTCCTTAGCCACTGCAAGAATTCTACACACCCATTTTCTCAGCATGATATTCTGTATCTCCAAGTCAACCAGAGCTATGAAACTCTCCATAGCCTCATCCCCTAACACCTTGAGCATCCTCCTGCGAGGAGTGTAATCTCTCTTCTTCCTTCCACCAATTGAACTGTTGGCCGGCTTCCTCTGTATCTAACATCATTGGGGGATGTGGGGCTCTACCATACCTTAACCTTTCTCCCTGCTTCCACCATCCAAAGCCTCGCTCTACGATCCTTCACCCTTCATTTTGCCTGAAAACAAAAAACATAATGAAACTACCAGAAGGCAACTAGTCTTCATATCAAAAAAGGTAAGTGCCTGAACTTCTGACTCCCACCACCCTTATTTATGATTGGTTAGCCTGGCCACGATCCGTTCGCACACTCGGCCTCTTGATCTCTTAGATAAGTGTCTAGAGGATGAAGCATAGTTTGAGGATGATAATTGGGCATCCGTTGTGGACACAAGAGGTTTAAATGAAAGAGACCCTGGGAGGATTCGAGCGCCTCATGCAGAGAAGAGTGATAGCAAAGCAAACATGGGCAAGAATTACTTCAATGATGAAAGTGGAGATGATGATTGATCACTGTAAGCATACTTCGCTCTACAAATTTATGATTTTGGGGGTTAGAATTTGTTCAATTTTATGGTTTTTTGGGATGGAATTGTTGAATTTTTTATTCTTTTAGGGTAGAGTTGTTCAATTTTATGGTTTGGCACACATTTATTGTTTGGGTAAGGGTTTGACAGATGGTTTCTATGTGACAGTTGTGTTGACTTAGGGTTTCAATGCTAAAAATTGTGCAAACCTAGGGCTTGATAGGCTAATAATTAGTGCTATCAGAAAATGTGAACAATAGCATAAACAACTAATTATCCAATAACTCAATGGAAATAACACAAATGCCAATAAACAAAAGATAATACCTTTGCAACCCGATTTACCTATATGTTTCCATTGATCGCCTATCTTGTATTGATCTTGTCATCTTCAAACAGCAAGGAAGTGCAACTTCTGAGACGCTAGAAATGTTATTAGAAAATGTGAACAATAGCATAAACAACTAATATCCAATAACTCAATGGAAATAAGATAAATGCAAATTAACAAAGAATATACCTTTCCAATCTGACTTACCTCTATGCTTTCATTGATCGCCTATCTCCTCTTGATCTTGATGGTAATGGAGCTCTCACAAGTTGCACTTCCTCATTGTTTGAAGATGACAAGAGTAGAACGGCTATGAGTAGATAAATGCAATGGAGATTTCACTACAAATGTAATACTAATGGGTATGGAGTAATGGAGACATGATTGAATGATGAATGAGATAATGAGGTTGTGTGGATGCAAATGGAGATAACTTTGCCAAAGGCACGCTATAATGATTCCTGCAAAGTAAGTTTGTTTAAGCTTAGATTGATTTGAAATGGGTATGAGGACCTTGTTTATATAGGCTAAGGGAAGACCAAATCCAAATGTCATCAAATCCACAATTGGAGGAATTTTCTAAGATGTGTATGGTTGAGAAAGTTTGAGGGTATGTGCACGAATCAAAAGAGGACAAGTGTCCAAGCTCCTTCATGCATCAAGGGAGTTAAGTGAAATTATTGGGGAGTTGACTGAATAGATTAAGGAGTTAAATCAATGGAATAATCAGTTAACTAGGTTGATTGATGAGTTAACTAATTTGACTGGAGAATAAATAGGACATGTGGGTGAGGGAATGAATAGCTAAATTAAATACTAAAATATTTAATTATGTGTGCAACATGGTGAGGTGGAAAAGGTGAGGTGGAAAGGTGAGGGAATAATTAGTTGATTAAATATTAAAATATTGAATTATGTGTGCAACATGGTGAGGTGGATTTATGAAATTAGGACTTTAGAATAGAGGAATTTGGGATTAATTAAATAATGTGAATTATTTAATTGTGCGAGACATTAGAAGAATTTAGGGATTTTAATTAAATTGATTTTCATTTAATTATGGGAGAATGAACCAATCAAATAAACTTAGAATATTTATTTAATTGATGGAAGAATAAGAATTAAGATAAATATTAAAATATTTACTTAATTCGACATAAGCCAATTTTAGGTGTATACAATTAGGATGAACTAAGGTTTGGCTAGATAAGTATCCCGCAGAGTTGGTGGTTTGAAGATGATCAAATGTGTCATTGATAGAGGTGAGTTTTGTGCAATGAGGATTTGGTACGGTAACACTTGTACAAATTTAGGGGGACTTGGAATGTAGCAATTCTATAAACTTAGTATTTGATAGTCAATAATTGGGCATTGTTATATGAAGATAGTAACTCTATATAATTAGGGTTTGTGATCACTGCAATTCTATAATGTAGGATTAGACCGCTAATAATTTTGCAGATCTAGGGTTTGGCATGCAACGGTTCTGCAAAGGTAGAGTTTGCCATGTGTCAAATATGTGGACTTTGGGGCGTTGGCATGGTAAAATCTATGCGGACTAATTGTTTGATAGGCAAAGAGTTGGAGTTGGGCATGGTAAGGTTTGGAAGATAATTTGTACAGAGATAGTGTTTGTTAATGTAATAATTGTGGGCAAATTTCATTTCAATGGCTATCTATTGTAAACAATTAGGGATTGACAGAGTATTGGTTACACATATTTATGATTTGACAGGGCAGCTTTTCTGGACATTGTATGTAGCCATGGGATACTATTGCTGCCTTGAGGTATGCAATCATGGCCTACCAAGGCACTATTTCTACAGAACTAAAATTTGATGTGAAAGGAGCTTTATGGAATTATGATTTTGCATATAACAATTGAGCTCATTTGGTGTTTGGCTGAGTTAAGTTCTACAGATTTAGGGTTTGATAGGGCAGTTGTTTGCAGAGTTAAGTTTTGGAACTGTAGCAATTGCTCTAATGTTTGACAGGGAATAGTTTTGCAGGAATTAGGCTTTGCTAGATAATATGTGGACCTATCTTGCAGCCTTCCGCAAGTTGGTATTCAGTTGGCATTTGCTTCTACCAAACCTGGTGTTGATATAAAAATCAACTTTGTTCTTTATTGCAATAATTTTAGGAGATTGTAATGATTTCAGAAGCCTATCAGTGCATTGTGTCTATGTAATTGTATATTCTTTTAGATTATTCTGAATGTGCTCAACTTGAGCAATATTTGTAGTGTAACATTTCCAAATTTTAATTTTATCCTAATTGGGATGTGCATCTTTACTACATAATACAGTACTTGTAGATCATCCTTGATATTTTATGCTTATGCAATCTATAGCTTATTAATCTCATTGATGGAAATGTTTAAATTTACACTTACATTTCTATATAAAAATTAACACCATGATCTTGTCTATTGCAATGATTACCTAATTGCATCAATTTCTGAGTTCTAATCTCATGGTCTAGTGCCTATATGCACCTTACATGTCTTACTCCTATTGGTACTATACAAAGTTCTTAAAACATGAGTTCCTTATTGAAGGTTCCCTTTTGTTTTTTTGGTGTGGACTCAAATTAACAAATACTTGCTTCTAAGTTCCAAGTTTTAAGAAATGTATGAATGCAATTACTAAATCAACATTAACTTGGTTTTCTAGCTAACATTTGTTTGATGTTAATTGGGATATACACTCAATTGAAATTTAGATTTCAAGTACATTCTTCATTTTCTGCTGATCTGAAGATGTTATTTATCTAGATCTATTAATCAAGGTTGTGCTTCAAGATACAACAAAAAGAACTCCAAAATCTTAATACTGAGAGACAACATAAAAATATTTTTAAAAGGACTACAAAATCTCTAAGGATGTACATGCAAGTGATACAGGCACTCATGTTTATAACTACCAATTTTCATTAAAAAATTGATTTGCTATTCTGCAAGAAGCCTGCACGTGATGTTCAAAACATTAAATACATTTTGAAAGTTATTAACTAACATATGCTTGAAACATTAGTTAGATTGTGAAAACATATCCTGTCATAAGTCTGGTTTTGAGAGATCGTAGCTGCCTCAAAGTTATATTGAGTATCTACATGTTGAAAGTTATTAACTAACATATGTGTGAAACATTAATTACATTGTGAAAACATATCCTGTCACTAGCCCAGTTTTGAGAGATGCTAGCTACCACAAAGTTATATTGAGTTGCTCTAATGTTTGACAAAGAATAGTTTTGCATCATCATGTGCTTTCTTGGGATAATTATTTTTTATAAGAAGTGAACTTAACCTTTCACCATAAAGCATCTCTGATGAGAGTTAGGACATTTGAAAAATCATTCAAAATATATATTTTGTGAAACTTGTAACTTGAGTATAATGAAAAAGTTTGTCCCTAACCACCTTCATCTACTAAAAGAGATCCACAACAAAAGAGCTTAAACTTCAAGGCATTTAAAAACCTAAGTGATTATCATCAAACCTACAGCAACAAAAATGTAGCTGAATCATACTTGCTCTTCATGCCTCACCTCATTAAGTTATAAGAAGTTTCTTCTCGTTTATTTCAAAATGATAAGCTAGATGAATGAGTTCATTTTATATTACCATGATAAACATAGATCCTTGAACATAAATTGCACATAATGTTGAAAAATCTCAAAAACTACCTTCTCTAATCTTCTGAATCACTCTTTCAAATACTTTGTCTATCTTTGTTGTTGACCTAACTAAGGAAGACGAGTGTGATACAAACTTCTTCTATAAGGATAAATGTCTCAACCTAAATGGCTTGTACAATCGTCTTTTAGAAAAAATGGTGCAGTACAAAACAAGTTAATTGTGTTTCAGGTGGAAGCCAAAATAGCTCATTCAATTCTCCTAGAGCTCAATGTCATATTCACTTTCCTTGATCCCCAAAACCCAAGACACAAGATGCTCTATGTGTCACATTGCAATACATCATACTAGTTACTCTCTGAGTTGCCAATGTCGGTTCAAGTTTACTAGTTTGTTGATTTTGTTTAAGTTTTAATTATCACACAATCATGTCATTAAATTTAAAAATTAAATATGTTATGAATTTCATAACATATTTAATTATCACACAATCATAAGGATGGATGAATTTCATAAACTATTTTCACTAGGATGGTAAATTATTGAAAATAAATAGTTCAATAATACTTTCAAATAAAATAAAGTAGGGAGATAAATAGATAATTGTTGCATTTATGATTATTTGGATTTATGTTAATAATTAAATAACTAATAGATTTATTTATAAATAAATATTACAATTAATTATTGTATGATGAAGAAGAATTTTTATTAGAGCATGCAATTATAGAATAGTCTCTTTAATTTAATAAATTAATTTGTCAAGATTAATTTAAAATCTCGAGAATAAGGTTAATATAAAATAAAATAATAGTTTAATTAGAATTTGAGAAAATTAAATTTATTATTGATTAAGGATAATTTAAGGACTTTTTAAAATTGCATGTATACATGCATTTTGAAAGAAATAGATTAACAAGTATGGAATAGTCTCTTTAATTTAATAAATTAATTTGGAAAGATTAATTTAAAATCTAGAGAATAAGGTTAATATAAAATAAAATAATAGTTTAATTAGAATTTGAGAAAATTAAATGAATTGTTGATTAAGGATAATTTAAGGACTTTTTAAAATTGCATATACACATGCATTTTAAAAGAAATAGATTAATAAATAGTAAGTCAAGTAATGTTTTTTGCTTAGTCATTAAATGCAAATGGAGCATGCATGAGTTGTTTGACTTGTATCGAATAATAAATTCATTTCATTTTAGTCAAACCACTATTTCTATCCCCGGTCAGGATAACTCATATGCGTTCATTTAATTTTAGTCAAACCATTAACAGAACGTTCTCTACAGACTCCAGTGACTTAGAAAGTAAACTTCTAAAATAAGAATATATTTGCATATCCTCTCAATTTAACTACTTTATAATTAAAATAAAACATGCTTTATATAAAAGCATAAATATAGCTTTCTAAAATAGGAAAAACTATTTTTCAAAAGGTTCAAAATATTATAAATATGTAGATATTAAGAGGAATTTATCCCAAGCTTCCAATAAGTCTGCATTGAAGAGGTGCAATTACAGGAAGAAGAAAAAGAGGAGGAAGGGAGAGAAAATCAGAAAAAGAGATGGAGAGGCAGGAAGAAAGAGCACCAGGGTATGACTGTGCTATTCATATGTTAAGGGCCAAATCAGAAAAAGAGATGGAGAGGCAGGAAGAAAGAACACCAAGGTATGACTGTGCTATTCATATGTTAAAGGTGAAATCAGAAAAAGACTACACCAACATGTATAAAGAGATGGAGAATGACTATGCCATTCACATGTTGAGGAGCAATCAATTCCCACCACAGAAATCACTGCAGAGGGCAAGGGACAGTGAATTGTAATCAAGAGTTTGTTCAAAAGTGACTGCCTAAGAGGAGTGATAATTCTAAGACATGTTGTACTGTTTATTCCATTTGTATTGGTTTAGGGTATGAATAAAGTAACAATGCCATGTATTTTGGGTTTGGTATTCCACTTTTTAATTATCGCTATATTGTCTTGTTACCAAAGGAAATTGCAGTCAAAATAGGTGATGTGCAGGACAGAGTATATGTTCTCTTCCACCTTTTAATTATCTCTATATTGTCTTGTTACCATTTTTTGCCCTGAGTAAGGAACTTGCAGTCAAAGTATTTTCTAGGAGGTGATGTGCAGGACAGAGTATATGTTTTCTTGAGGCTAACATGCAGGATCACAGCAAGGAGCCAATGAATATGACGTGATCAACAGACATCCTCACTCTTGTGAAGGTTAGCGATGCAGGAAGGAGCCAATGAATATGCTTTTGAGTCTGTAGGAACAAACCCACCAAGTTTAAAATCTTCACCAATTTTTCCTCCGACTTTAACAAGTTGACAGGCAGAAAGTAATCACTGAATCCAGCACTTCTTCAAGCTTCATGATATCGCCCGTGACCACTTCTTCCCATATTTCTTTATGGTCTTTCACAAACACTGTCTTTAGAGCCACTTTTCCGATGTGCTTCACAGTTTCCCACATTTTCTCTGTGATGTAATATGCAGGCCCATCCTTCATAATCATCTTGTTTCCTTCCATTGGCTCCAGTACAAACTTCTTGCCCAGGTAGTCCACTGAGACTTTCTTATCCTTCTCAAATTTCTCAGTTGTCTCATTAGGATTGTCAGATTTCTGAAGATCCTTTGGCTTTTCCACCTTCGACACATCTCCTGCGGACACATCTCCTGCTGTGATGGCATGAGAGATCACCTTTTTGAGGACGAGACCATCTATAGAGCTTGTGAATATGCATGTTAGCCTCATGAAAACATATACTCTGTCCTGCTGACACATCTCCTGCTGTGATGTCATGAGTGAATTGCCCTTGTTATAAGGGATCATCTCTAGAGCTTGTGAATATGCATGATGTTTAAAGAATCTTTTATTAATTTAATCAATGGAAACTAAGCTAATTTGTTCTTCTTGCGTGGAAAATGGCATTATGGTTGGGCTTCCCTTGCACCATGTTTGTTCACTGTTTTAAGCTATAGCATTGGATATTTGTTCAAGGCTACAAATTGAAAAACTATGGGTGTTAATACCCTAGATGCGATTTTATCTTTTACACTGATCACTAAGAATTGCAGTACATCAACAATACTGGTAAGTTAAATCAATGCCCTGTGAAATAGGTAGAATTTCTTCAAAGTTATACATTTGTGCTTAAGCGTAGGAGTGGGAATTCCAATAAGGTAGTTGATGCATTAAGCAAAAGAGTTCTTTTGTTGCGTGAAATGCAAGTAGAGGTAGTAGGATTTGATTGCACGAAGGAGCTATACCAAGATGATGAAGATTTCAAAGTAGCATGGGCATTGTATAAGAATTCAGTTAGCATACTCTGTGGCTGAATTATTTCTTTCAGAAAGGTTTATTGTTTAGGAGAATATAATAGTTGTATATTCCTCAAGGTTCTATGATAAGACTTTGCATAGTTGAATCAAAGGTATTATTGGACGAAAATGGCAACGAATGTAAAGAGGTATGTAGAGTGTTGCAGAATATGCTAGCTTGCAAAAGGAAAGAGCCAAAATAGTAATTTGTACAAGCCATTATCTATTATAAGTATGGACTGTCTTAGGTTTACCTAGGTCTCAAGTGGGGATTGACTCCATTTTTGTAATTGTTAGATTATAAAAAATGGCTGATTTTGTTGTATGTAAGAGGACAATGATGTTAAAAATATGGTAAATTTGTTTTTAGGGAAATAATATGATTACATGGATTATAAAAAATGACTCATTTTGTTGTATGTAAGAGGATAATGATGTTATATGTATATATAGTAAATTTGTTTTTTAGGGAAATAATATGATTACATGGGTTGCCAAGGAGCATATTGTTAGATAGAGACACCATCTTTGTTGGTCATTTCTAGAAGACTTTGTGGAAGAAATTGAATACACAATTGCAATTCAGTTCAATCTATCATCTACAATGTGCACAGAAGCCTTCAGAATTTATTAAGATGCCTTGTAGGAGACAAACCAAGGAGCTAGGAGACAACAATCTTCATCAAAAAATGATAAAAATTCTAATAATGTTTTGACTTGGTCATTCAATTTGTTTTCTTGTTTTTTCTTGCGCCACAAATCTTGTTCTAGTCGCCATTGTGGAAGAGAAGAACAAATGTGCAAGGGTTTGGAAAAAAAAAAAAGAGAAAAGCGGCATATAAAATTACTCCCTCTCGGCCCTTCACTTATCGAAGACATTACAACCAAGTGAATTCGATATCACCTCTTCATTATTGTTCTTCTATCAGAAAAAAAAAACCCACGAATTGCCTAACAAGCTTACTATGTTATAACGATTTATTAAAAAGCATGTCCCATCACCTAGCATAGGAGCCAGCTTGGAGTTGCCACCATGTCCAATGATCATCGACGTGTCGTTCCTCTTCCTCGTTCCTCTTCCACCGAGCCCTGGACCTTCCACATTGGGTTGTGTGGAAGGTCTCCCACCCTGCCGCCTACTGAAAATTGGAGTTAAGGTCCCTCAATTGTTGACACAATAAAGAGTAACCTCGCAAGGTTTGAACCTGGGTTGTTGGCACTACACGCAAGAAGCCCCACCATTTCACCACAAGATCTCCCCTAGGTAAGGTCCCTCAATTGTTGACGAGGTAGAGGGCAACCCCACGAGGTTTGAACCTAGGTTGTTGTCACTACAGGCAAGAAGCCCCACCATTTCACCACAAGGTCTCCCATAGAAATTCAATTTATTACTATATTAAAATATCAATATTAAAATTAATATACATATATAATAAATAAAAATTTAAAAATTTAATAATCATATTAATATGAATAGTAGAGATATAATCTATTAATATTTAATATTTATAGAGAAATATATATTAATATCTAGATATAACTACTAATAAATATATTAAAATAAAAATAAAAATTACCAATACTTATGATATAATACATTTAATATATTTAGTATCTATGTTAATTAAAATATAATAAAATCTTTACAAAAATAACAATAGTTACAATGCTTCTCAATATAATATAATTAAAATTTTGTTTTAGCATAATATAATACTTTTTTGTCATAGTAACCCTGGTTGGGGACAAGGGACCCATCAAAAACAGGGCAAAGCCCTAACTATCTATATCAGTCTTAGTACATCCATATGTACAGAAATATACTATCTAGGTGAGAGGGCAAATTACATGGCCCTCTCCCCATTAATAATCTCACCAACTATAGAAAACTAAGAAGCATGCTATACTGTGCAACACAGAAACTACTAAATGTCGCCGTTGCCCGTAAGATCCACCAGGTCCATCTCCTCATCACAGGGGCACTTATAGTCTGCACAGGCTTTAGCTTCTGCTTAAAATCCAGTCCTCTCCACTAACTTCTCTAGAAGCTTCCTAGTCTCCACCTATCCAAGCATTAGATCATGAAGATGACCCAAAATCATCTCATGCCTGTCATTTGCCTCCTTAGAAATCTCAACTAAGTCCTCATGGACCAAGATTGACAACGCTGCAATGGGTGTAAGGGTGGTCATGGAGAGGGAGCGTGCTGCTCCAAAAACATTCCAACGCCCTCAAGTCATTCTCGGGTCAATCAAGAAATTTGAAATCGCTTCCATAAGATTGCCCTCATCATGTCCATCTACTTCCTTAGCCATTGCAATAATTCTACACATCCATTTTCTCAGCATTAGGTTCTGTATCTCCAAGTCAACTAGAGCTATGAAACTCTCCATAGCCTCATCCCTTGACACCTTAGGTGTCCTCCTGCGAGGAGTGTAATCTCTCTTTTTCCTTCCTCCAACCGAACTGTTGGCCGGCTTCCTATGTATCTAACATCATTGGGGGATGTGGGACTCTGCCATACCTTTACCTTTCTCCCTGCTTCCACCATCCAAAGCTTCACTCTACGATCCTTCACCCTTGATTTTGACTGAAAAGAAAAAACGTAATGAAACTACCAGAAGGTAACTAGTCTTCATATCAAAAGAGGTAAGTGCCTCGACTTCTGACTCCCACCACCCTTATTGATGATCAGTCAGCCTGGCCTCAATCCCTTCACATGCTCGGCCTCTCGATCTCTTAGCTGAGTGTCAGATTAATGATCTAGCCCTTGATTAGGCATAGTATAATATAATATAAATATAAATACAATATAATGATACTTTTATTAATTTTTATAATTAATAGTTTAATATAAATTTTATTATTAATTACATTATTAGTACAAATAACAATTTCAAATTAATTGACTAAGAGTGTATCTTAGTAGGCATGAGTTTTCCGCATCCATAAAGTGATGAAAAAGATACAAAGTTAAGTCCAAAAACACTCATTATAAGAGTAAATCCTATTAATGGTTATTACAATATATTTCAAAATTATTACGTCGAGAGGTGTTATACAGTGGCATCATAAGATGTGTGTACATTTTTATTCTCCCGATTTAATTTGGCATGTACTAACCTGTCATGAGATAAACTATTTAAAATAATTTAAACTATTTAATATTTTGGATAAAGGGAATACATGGGTAGTTAGAGTTTGGGTTGGAAGTGAAAGCTGACAAAATAAAATGGAATTAACTAACACCACTACTACATGAAATCCCTTAAACATGCAAAGGACAGCGATCAGAGTTTTACTATTAACAATTCATGAATCGAGCTCTGTATGTTTGGAAAATCTAGAATCTAGGCGTGTTCGTTGCAATTATTCAAATGGACATTACAATGTTGGTTAGAATGCAAACAGTGAGGATGATCACAAATCAGCCATTGGATATATTTTACATGCTTCCTCTTGTGCTCAGAATTAAAGACAATTTTTCAGATATTTCATTTGGGGTTTAAATTGGTGAAAAGGGAATTTCTTTGTTAAAAGTTTCATTTCAACATTTTCTGTTATCAACTTTTGCACTGTAAATTCCTTCAATATTTCCATTATTTAGACTAAGTCTACCTTTGAGAGAAAATGTTTTGATGAGGATAGGTGTTTGTTACATATGCATGCAGGTCTGTGGAACCTATACTAGTTTGAGATGTTTCTCTTGTGTACCTGAGACCAACATTCTTGAACCTCATATTCGACCTCAAGAGGATGAAGCATAGTTTGAGGATGATAATTAGGCATCTGTTGTGGACACAAGAGGTTTAAATGAAAGAGACCCCGAGAAGATTCGAGCGTCTCATGCAAAGAAGAGCGATAGCAAAGCGAACAGGGGCAAGAATTACTTCAATGATGAAAGCGGAGATGATGATTGATCACTATAAGCATACTTTACTCTACAAATTTAGGGTTTTCAGGGTTAGAATTTGTTCAATTTTATGGTTTTTTGGGTTGGAATTGTTCTATTTTTATGTCTTTTAGGGTAGAGTTGTTCAATTTTATGGTTTGGCATGCATTTATTGTTTCGGTAAGGGTTTGACAGATGGTTGCTATGTGACAGTTGTGTCGACTTAGGGTTTCGATGCTCAAAATTGTGCAGACTTAGGGCTTGATAGGCTAATAATTAGTGTTATCAGAAAATGTGAACAATAGCATAAACAACTAATTATCCAATAACTCAATGGAAATAAGACAAATACAAATAAACAAAATATAATGCCTTTGCAACCCGATTTACCTCTATGTTTCCATTGATCGCCTATCTTGTATTGATCTTGTCATCTTCAAACAGTGAGGAAGTGCAACTTCTAAGACGCCAGAAATGTTATCAGAAAATGTGAACAATAGCATAAACAACTAATATCCAATAACTCAATGGAAATAAGATAAATGCAAATAAACAAAGAATATACCTTTGCAATCTAACTTGCCTCTATGCTTTCATTGATCGCTTATCTCCTCTTGATCTTGATTGTAACGGAGCTCTCAGAAGATGCACTTCCTCGTTGTTTGAAGATGACAAGAGTAGAACGGCTATGGGTATATAATGCAATGGAGATTTCACTAAAAATGCAATACTAATGGATATGGATTAATGGAGACAAGATTGAATGATGAATGAGATAATGAGGTTGTGTGGATACAAATGGAGATAACTTTGCCAAAGGCAAGCTGTAATGATTCCTGCAAAGTAATTTTGCTTAAGCTTAGATTGATTTGAAATGGGTATGAGGACCTTGTTTATATAGGGTAATGGAAGACCAAATCCAAGTGTCATCAGATCCACAATTGGAGGAATTTTCTGAGATGTGTATGGTTGAGAAAGTTTGAGGGAATGTGCGCAAATCAAAAGAGGACAAGTGTCCAAGCTCCTTCATGTATCAGGGGAGTTAACAGAATAGATTGAAGAGTTAACAGAATAGACCAATCAGTTAAGTGAAATGACTGGGGAGTTGACTGAATAGATTGAGGAGTTAACTCAATGGATTAATTAGTTAATTAGGTTGATTGATGAGTTAACTAATTTGGCTGTAGGATAAATAGGACATGTGGGTGAGGTAATAAATAGCTAAATTAAATATTAAAATATTTAATTATATGTGCAACATGGTGAGGTGGAAAAGGTGAGGTGGAAAGGTGAGGGAATAATTAGCTAATTAAATATTAAAATATTTAATTATGTGTGCAACATGGTGAGGTGGATTTATGAAATTAGGACTTTGGAATAGAGGAATTTGGGATTAATTAAATTATGTGAATTATTTAATTGTGTGAGACATTAGAAGAATTTAGGGATTTTAATATAATAAATTGATTTTTATTTAATTATAGGATAATGAACCAATCAAATAAACTTAGAATATTTATTTAATTGATGGAAGAATAAGAATTAAGATAAATATTAAATTATTTACTTAATTTGACATGAGCCAATTTTAGGTGTATACAATTAGGATGAACTAAGGTTTGACTGGATAAGTATCCCATAGAGTTTGGTGTTTGAAGATGATCAAATGTGTCATTGATAGAGGTGAGTTCTCTATAATGAGGATTTGGTATGGTAACACTTGTACAAATTTACAGGGGCTTGGAATGTAACAATTCTATAAACTTAGTATTTGATAGTCAGTAATTGGGCATTGTTATATGAAGATAATAATTCTATATAATTAGAGTTTGTCATCACCTCTATAATGTAGGATTAGACTGCTGACATTTTTTTAGATCTAGGGTTTGGCATGCAACGGTTGTGCAAAGGTAGAGTTTGACAGGTGTCAAATATGTGGACTTTGGGGTGTTGGCATGGTAAAATATGTGCGGACTAATTGTTTGACAGGGAAAGAGTTGGAGTTCGGCATGGTAAGGTTTGGAAGATAAGTTGTACAGAGCTAGGGTTTGTCAATGTAACAATTGTGGGCAAATTTCATTTCAATGGCTATCTATTGTAAAGAATTAGGGATTGACAGAGTATTGGTTACAAATATTTATGCTTTGATAGGGCAGATTTTATGCACATTGTAATTAGCCATGGTATACTATTGATACCTTGAGGTATGCAATCATGGCCTACCAAGGTGCTGTTTCTGCAAAACTAAAATTTGATGTGAAAGTAGCTTTGTGGAATTATGATTTTGCATATAACAATTGAGCTCATTTGGGGTTTGGCCGAGTTAAGTTCTATAGATTTAGGGTTTGATAGGGTAGTTGTTTGCAGAGTTAAGTTTTAGAACTATAGCAATTTGTCTAATGTTTGACAGGGAATAGTTTTGCAAGAATGGGGCTTTGCTAGATAATATGTGGACCTATCTTGCAGCCTTCCCCAAGTTGGTATTCAGTTGGAATTTGCTTCTACCAACCCTGGCGTTAATATAAAAATCAACTTTATTCTTTATTGCAATAATTTTAGGAGATCGTAATGTTTTCAGAAGCCTATCAGTGCATTGTGTATATGTAATTGTATATTCTTTTAGATTATTCTGAATGTGCTCAACTTTAGCAATATCTGTAGTGTAACATTTCCAAATTTTGATTTTATCCTAATTGGGATGTGCATCTTTACTACATAATACAGTACTTGTAGATCATCCTTTATGTTTTATGCTTATGCAGTCTATAGCTTATTAAGCTCATTTATGGAAATGTTTAATTTTACACTTATATTTCTATACGAAAATTAACACCACGATCTTGTCTATTGCAATGATTACCTAACTGCAAAAATTTCTGAGTTCTAAGCTCATGGTCTAGTGCCTATATGCACCTTACATGTCTTACTCTTGTTGGTACTATACAAAGTTCTTAAAAATTGAGTTCCTTATTGAAGGTTCCCTTTTGTTTTTTTGGTGTGGACTCAAATTCACAAATACTTGCTTCTAAGTTCCAAGTTTTAAGAAATGTATGAATGCAATTACTAAGTCAACATTAACTTGGTTTTCTGGCTAACATTTGTTTGATGTTAATTAGGATATACACTCATTTGAAATTTAGATTTCAAGTACATTCTTCATTTTCTACTGATCTAAAGATGTTCTTTATCTGGATCTATTAATCAAGGTTGTGCTTCAAGATACAGCACAAAGAACTCCAAAATCTTAATATTGATAGACAAAATAAAAATACTGTAAATAGGACTACAAAATCTCTAAGGATATACATGCAAGTGATAAAGGCACTCATGTTTATAACTACCAATTTTCATTAAAAAATTGATTTGCTATTCTACAAGAAGCCTGCACCTGATGTTCAAAACATTAAATACATTTTGAAAGTTATTAACTAACATATGTATGAAACATTAGTTATATCGTGAAAACATATCATGTCATTAGTCTAGTTTTGATTGATCGTAGCTGCCTCAAAGTTATATTGAGTGTTTACATGTTGAAAGTTATTAACTAACATATGTGTGAAACATTAATTACATTGTGAAAACATATCCTACCACTAGTCTAGTTTTGAGAGATGCTAGCTACCACAAAGTTATATTGAGTTGCTCTAATGTTTGACAAAGAATAGTTTTGCATCATCATGTGCTTTCTTGGGATAATTATTTTTTATAAGAAGTGAACTTAACCTTTCACCATAGAGCATCTCTGATGAAAGTTAGGACATTTGAAAAATTGTTCAAAATATAAATTTTGTGAAACTTGTAACTTGAGTACATAATGAAAAACTTTGTCCCTAACCACTTTCATCTACTAAAAGAGATCCACAACAAAAGAGCTTGAACTTCAATACATTTGAAAACCTAAGTGATTATCATCAAACCTAAAGCAACCAAAATGTAGTTGAATCAGACTTGCTCTTCATGCCTCACCTCATTACTATAAAAAGTTTCTTCTCATTTATTTCAAAATGATAAGCTAGATGAATGAGTTCATTTTTAATTACCATGATAAACATAGATCCTTGAACATAAATTGCATAGAATGTTGAAAAATCTCAAAAAGTACCTTCTCCAATCTTCTAAATCTCTCTTTCAAATACTATGTCTGTCTTTGTTGTTGACCTGACTAAGGAAGATGATTGTGATACAAACTTCTTCTATAAGGATAAATGCCTCGGCCTAAATGGCTTGTACAATAGTCTTTTAGAAAAAATGGTGTAGTACAAAACAAGTTAATTGTGTTTCATGTGGAAGCCAAAATAGCTCATTCAATTCTCCTAGAGCTCAATGTCATATTCAGTTTCCTTGATCTCCAAAACCCAAGACACAAGATGCTCTATGTGTCAAATTGCAATACATCATACCAGTTAATCTCTGAGTTGCCATTGTCGGTTCAAGTTTAGTAGTTTTCTGATTTTTTTTAAATTTTAATTATTACACAATCATGTCATTAAATTTTTAAAAATATGTTCTGAAACCTAAAAATATTTTTTCTTTTTATTATCACACAATCATGTCATTAATTTTAGGAATTAAATATATTATGAAAATTTAAAATAATATTCTAATTTAAATTATTTATTGTGATTAAAAATATGAAATAATTATTCTAATTTAAAATAAATATTTTGATTTGCATAAAATAATGAACATTTATTATAAAATAATAATAATATAAATACATTATTATAATGTTTACTTTATTATACTACGCAATTATGATTTAAAATTATTAAAGTATATAATAATTACAATTAGAGTTTAAAATAAATTGATTATAAGGATGGATACTTCTTGGCCTACTTTAAATATATTTCAACAATATTACAACATATTACTATTCACATAGTATTAACAACTAAATCCCAAAATATAAAAATTCAATATTTATAACAATTTTTAAAAAAAAATCTCTCCATCTTTTATTCTCCAAAATATCATTAACACTCATTTATATTAAAAAAAAAATTAACACATTTATATTTGAAAAAAAAAGTCTATTTCATATAGACCTTTTTTCCTTGCTTTTCATTTTCCTAATTTGATTGCCCGCTTTGTTACCTTAAAATTCTCTCCGTCGCATTACGGACATGAGATGGATGAGTAACAGAAAGTAAAATCTACATTTAGTTTATTTAACTTTAGTTTTGCGGAGTAATTACCACAACCGTAATAACATATGCATTCATTTAATTTTAGCCAAACAAATAACAGAAAGTTCTCTACAGTGACTTAGAAAGTAAACTTCTAAAATAAGAATATGTTTGCATATCCTCTCAATTTAACTACTTTATAATTAAAATAAAAACATGCTTTATATAAAAGCATAAATATAGCTTTCTAAACTAGGAAAAATTATTTTTAAAAAGTTCAAAATATTATAAATACGTAGATATCAGGAGGAGTTTATTCCAAGCTTCCAATAGGTCTGCATTGATTTCCATCTCTGCAATTACAGGAAGAAAAAAAAGAGCAAGGGAGAAAAAATCAGAAAAAAAAAAGATGGAAAGGCAGGAAGAAAGAGCACCAAGGTATGACTATGCTATTCATATGTTGAGGGCCACGGAATCCCTGCCCCATTATCTTTATTCTTTTTGTGAGAGGAAATCAGAAAAAGACTACACCATGTATAAAGAGATGGAGAAGCTGGAAGAAAGAACACCAGGGTATGACTGTGCTATTCATATGTTGAGGAGCAATCAATTCCCACCACACAAAGCACACAAAGCAGATATAGTCACTGCAGAGGGCGAGGGATTTGGTCAAAAGTGACTGCCTAGTCAGTTTGAGAGTAGTGATAATTCTAAGACATGTTGTACTGTTTATTCCATTTGTATTGGTTTAGGGTATGAATAAAGTAACAATGCCATGTATTTTGGGTTTGGTATTACCTGAACATGTTTTCTTCCACTTTTTAATTATCTCTATATTGTCTTGTTACCATTTTTTCCCTCAGTAAGGAAATTGCAGTCAAAGTATTTTCTAGGAGGTGATGTGCAGGACAGAGTATATGTTTTCTTGAGGCTAACATGCAGGAGTAAAGATTGATCTACATCAGGCACATGGAAGGAAGAGAAGTTTAAAAACTCCCTCTTGCTATATTGATTTCACATAACTCCAAACTTGTAAGTTACATTGTAAGGTTCATATTTCTTTAGCCAAAGAGCCTGCAAAGCAAACATTAAGACTATTTTCTCTCTCTGTGTAACTATAAACGAATTGGCCTTGTTATAAGGGATCATCTATAGAGCTTGTGAATATGCATGATGTTTAAAGAATCTTCTATTAATTTAATCCATGGAAACTAAGCTAATTTGTTGTTCGTGCGTGGAAAATGGCATTATGGTTGGGCTTCCCTTGCACCATGTTTGTAGACTGTTTTAAGCGATAGCATTGGATATTTGTTCATGGCTACAAATTGAAAAACTATGGGTGTTAATACCCTCGATGTGATTTTATCTTGAACACTGATCACTAAGACTTGCAGTACATCAACAATGCTCGTAAGTTAAATCAATGTCATGTGAAATAGGTAGAATGTCTTCAAAGTTATACATTTGTGCTTAAGCATAAGAGTGGGAATTCCAATAAGGTAGTTGATGCATTAAGCAAAAGAGTTCTTTTGTTGCATGAAATGCAAGTAGAGGTAGTAGGATTTGATTGTACGAAGGAGTTATACCAAGATGATGAAGATTTCAAAGTAGCATGGGCATTGTGTAAGAATTCAGTTAGCATGGATAAGACTCTGTGGCTGAATTATTTCTTTCAGAAAGGTTTATTGTTTAGGAAACAATATTAGTTGTCTATTCCTCGAGGTTCTATGATAAGACTTTGTATAGTTTAATCAAAGGTATTATTGGATGAAAATGGCAACGAATGTAAAGAGGTATGTAGAGTGTTGTAGAATATGCTAGCTTGCAAAAGGGAAGAGCCAAAATAGTAATTTGTACAAGCCATTATCTATTTTAGAGAGATCGTGGGAGAATATAGTATGGACTTTGTCTTAGGTTTACCTAGGATTCAAGGGATAAAAAATGGCTCATTTTCCTGTATGTACGAGGACAATGATGTTAAAAATATAGTAAATTTGTTTTTTAGGGAAATAATATGATTACATGGGTTGCCAAGGAGCATACTGTTAGATAGAGACACCATATTTGTTGGTCATTTCTAGAGGACTTTGTGGAAGAAATTGAATACACAATTGCAATTCAGTTCAATCTATCATCTACAATGTGAATAGAAGCCTTGAGAATTTATTAAGATGCCTTGTAGGAGACAAACCAAGGAGCTAGGAGACAACAATCTTCATCAAAAAATGATAAAAATTCTAATAATGTTTTGACCTGGTCATTCAATTTGTTTTCTTGTTGTTTCTTAACTTCCTCAATTCTTCAGGATATTCTAAGCCATTTTAGGGGTCTACTAAAAGCACATTTATCCTCCTACTACATCTATTATGCAAACTAGAAGAATGTGGAATACAATAAGTTATATTTTAGTAGAGGTAAGGGAGCAAAATCAACTAAATCAAATGCAATCTAGTTCCCCTATAGTTTTGGTAGGAGACAACGCCAACAATTAAGGGGAAAGAGCATCTAAAGTTAAGGGAGAGAGAAACAGAATGTTAGTGGGATGATATCCTTTTTGGAAAGGGAGTTTTAAATCTTGGTCAAAAAGTGGGCAGTTTAACAATGCTGGAAGAGAAAGGAATTAAAAACTGAACGGGCAAGGAATATGGGGAAAATGGTATTTTGTCCTAATGTGAAGAGGATGTGAAATAGGGTATTCACCAAATAGAAGATTTTTCCTTTTGTATTTTTGTTTTAATTTCATTATAGTCCAAAAGCATAAAATAGTATGCAAGGGCATATAGGCATAGCAGATCTACCAAATAGGCACCTAAAAGAGTGAAGACAAAAAGGGGTCTTTTGGCTTAGAATAGATGCAAGGTACATTAAAAAGGAGGTGTTCAAAAACTCTTCTTGCTGTACGATTTCAAGGTGAACGGTTTCAGCTTCTTCTTCCAGATCTTTTCTTTTTTTTTCATACCATGATAGTTTCCTTGAAGAGTTCTCTCCCGGATCAAACCTTTGTTTACCTTTTACAGAGGCACTGCCTTTGAATGTTGATTCAGTCTTTGGGGGGGCATCTCCAAACTCGGTCATTTCAAATGCAGTCAGTTTACCAACCAATTGATCTCTTGTGACAGTTGTATGGGCTCTGAATTCTTCAATGGCAGCAGCTTTGATTTTATAAGAAGCAGGAAGGGATCTGAGAACTTTGCCAACAATCTCATCTTCATCCAAGACTCCACCAGCACATCTAATGCCACAGACAATCTCATTTACTCTTGGCATAAAAGTAGTGATATTTTCATCGTCTCTCATCTTCAGATTTTCAAATTTCTCTTTCAGACTCTATAACCTTGCACATTTAACATACTTGTCTCCTTCATGCAGAAGTTCCAGTTTTTGCCAAATCTCAAAAGCAGTTGGTAGATCAACAACATTTGAAAGCTCTGAATCAGATAATGCGCTTAGAAGAGCTTCTATAGTCCGCAGATTGTTTTCAGCATCTGTGATTTCATTTTGGGTTTTCAGGCCACCCTGTGGAGGAGTATACTTTGTTGAAGCCATGTTCCAGTACTGCATTCCCATACATTGCAAGTGACATTTCATGCGACTTTTCCAAAGATTAAAATTGGTTCCATCAAACTTCAGACTATCCTTCTTATAGGACGACATCCTGGATCTTCTCAAGCGGTTAAGCTCTTTTTAGAGGAACTTGGCTCTGATACCAATTGTTAGATTCAAGATAGACAACTGAGAGGGGGGGTGAATCAGTTGTCCAAAACTTTCTTCCAATCTAAACACTTAAATCCACTTTGTAATTCAGTAGCATAATAACAATTCAATCATGGAAACACAATGCATTTAAATCAAGAGCAACAACACATCAACACATAAGACACCAAGATTTTGACGTAGAAAACCCAGTTAAGGGAAAAACCATGGGGTAATTAACCCAAGATTGTATTCTCTGTTAGAAGAATAGAAAGAATAAAATGGCACATGCCAATTAGGGCTCACTACCCGAGCACACTGCTCACAAGAAGCCCACTGCCTACAAGAGACACATTGTCTACAAAATAGTAAGTATCACATACATGAACTGGAGAATAGCATCTTCAACATGCTTGAATCAGTTCCATTTAACCCCAATACTTCTCCTCTGCCTTTCACTTTCCTCCTCTCTACCACACTCTCATCTCCACAAGACACTTCTTGAAATGACTTTACAACTTATTTATACAAGACATCGACTTAGGAATAATCATCTAAGTCAGCAAACATATACAAGTACATTCGCAGGATGTGTAACTCATCTGGTCGGCCAGTCTCAGGAAGAACACCTTCATCCGGAAGCAATTCATCAAATGCGAGCTTAAACTCCAATGCGGACCACCAACACGAACTAAACATGATCCAAAGACCTCCACAAGCTTGCATGAATCACCAAGAACATCCACACTTTATCTACTTACTGAAATCCTTCTCTCCTTCATCCGGAACCTCAAGAACATAGTCTATCATCACTGTCATAAAGGAATAGATGCTTGCAAACCTTTAAACCACGAACCAAACGAGTTGACACTTCACAAAGACTTCCTGAACACTCCGTCAAATCCACAGAACAGGATAATGCATTTATGAATCTCACCGGACCTGTCTATATCACTCTGTCACCTCTGAACACCTGCCGAAGCTAGTTTTACTTGTGTGGCCACAACTTCTTCAGATCTTCATGCGGACCTCTGAAATCTCTACTGGATCACTTTAAGACATATCTACAAACCCTTTAAACCGCATCCTTTGATCCTCATCCTATCTTGGACTTTTACCTTATTGTTTTCACTATTCTTCACTGTCCCTGATATGACCAATTTTCTCAATATCCTCAGCAAACAGTTCATCCAATCATTATCATTAATGCAACAAGAGTATGTTGACATCAATGACAACACCGGTTAGGCCCATACTTGCAACAATCTCCCCCTTTGTCATTGATGGCAACATATGATGTGAAAACTGTTTTGACCATCAAGACAAGAACTTCTCCTTACTGTCACAACTCCCCCTATCAACAACAACCATTCAAATGTCTTCTTTTCCTTTCTTGCTCCCCCTTTGATCAGCAACCACTTGTTTTTCACATGTCTTCACTCCCCCTTTGACATCAATGGCAAAGGGCACATACTTGCAATTTCACCACTTCAAAGTCATACCAGCTGCTCCCCCTAAGTAGCAGCTCTCAATCATCAATCCGAACCACAAGATATGAATGTGATAACCACCAAACTGATGCACATCAGTGCACCTTAGTTCATCACCGGAGGCACGATAACCCCTAACTTCTCCCTGAGATACTCAAAAGAGTCCTTAGATAGAGTTTTAGTAAAGATGTCTGCAATCTGATCCTTGGATGGCACAAACTCCAATCTAACTTCATTCTTGTTCACTTGCTCTCTCAAAAAGTGAAACTTGATGGATATATGTTTAGTCTTTGAATGCAACACCAGATTCTTAGATATATTTATTGCACTTGAATTATCACAGAAGATTGTGATAGGCTCCTCATACTCCACTCTTATGTCTCTTAGCATTTGCTTCATCCACAAAACTTGAGTACAACTACCTGTTGCTGCAATATATTCTACTTCTGTAGTGGACAGAAATATTGCCTCTTATTTCTTGCTCAGCCAAGAAACCAACCTCTTCCCTAAGAAGAATGCTCCACCACTGATACTCTTCTGGTCATCCACATCTCCTACCCAATCAGCATCTGTAAATGCATGAAGAGATAAATCATGATCTCTAGGATACCACAAACCATACTCAACTGTCCCTTTTAGATATCTAAAAATCCTCTTGATTGCCATGACATGAGATTCTCTAGGATCAGCTTGAATCTAGCAACAAGACCAACAACATTCATAATGTTAGGTCTGGTTTGAGTGAGATACAACAGTCCTCCAATCATTGACCTATACTTTTTCTGATCAACCTTGGGAGAGTCATCATCCTTGCTCAACTTACATCTGGTTGTCATGGGAGTACTCATTGGCTTTGAGTCTTCCATCCCAAATTTCTTCAACAATTCTTTCACATATTTGGTCTGAGAAATGAAGATTTCTTTCTTTGTTTGAGTGATTTGTGGACCCCAAGAAGAAATTCATTTCCCCAAGCATGGACATCTCAAATTCACTTTTCATTTGATTAGCAAAGGTTTTACACATACTATCTCTTCGTCCAAAAATGATATCATCAACAAACACTTCAACAATCAAGATATTTTCATGATCAATTTTGAAATACAAATTACTCTCAGCAATACCTTTGTTGAAACCAATCTTCAAAAGATGTTTATCCAATCTTTCATACCAGGCTCTTGGGGCTTGCTTCAGTCCATACAGTGCTTTCTTCAACTTGTAGACCATATCACCATGATCAAACAATTGAAATCCATCTGGTTGCTCAATGTACACTTCTTCTAAGTCACCATTCAGGAAGGCAGACTTGACATCCATCTGATACACTTTGAAATCTTTGAAGGCAGCAAATGCAAGAAATAATCTGATTGCTTCAATTCTTGCCACCAGAGCAAAAGTTTCTTCAAAATCAACTCCTTCTATTTGAGAATAGCCCTTGCAGACCAATCTGGCTTTATTTCTGATTACTTCACCAACTTCATTCAGTTTGTTCCAGAAGACCCATTTGGTTCCAATCACATTCTTGTTTCTAGGTCTGGGAACAAGATCCCAAGTGTGATTTTTCTCAATTTGCATCAGCTCTTCCTTCATTGCTTTAGTCCAGTTTTCATCATTGCAAGCTTCATTCACTGTCTTAGGTTCAATCTTTGAAATCAGACAATACTCATCTAAATCTTGAGCAATTCTCCTTCTAGTTTGTACACCTTTGTTTTTGTCACCTATGATCTGATCTTCAGAGTGGTTTAGTCTTACATACCTTGGAACTTTGGGAGTTTCTTGCATTTCTGATTCTTGATCAGGCTCATTAAAACTCATCTCTTCTTCCTGATTTACTAGATCAGTTTGAATCTATTTTTCAGAAGAGGCTTGGGATTCTTGAATCAGAACACCATTCTGATCATCTTCATCATATTCATAAAACCTTGAGGGTTTTTCAATTCCTTCATCAACCTTTACATTTGTACTCTATTATCTTTCTCAGTCTCTTGTTATAACACCGGTATGCTTTGCTTTGAGTAGAGTAAACCAAGAATATTCCTTCATCACTTCTAGCATCAAACTTGCCTAGATCTTCATCTCTTTTAATGTAACACTTGCTACTAAAGACTCTAAAATACCTCACAGTAGGAGGGATGCCAAACCAAAGTTCATAAGGAGTCTTACCAGTATTGCTTCTAATTTGTACTCGATTGAGAGTGTAGACTGCAGTGCTAATAGAGTCTCTCCAATAGATCTGAGGAACATTTGCTTCCATCATCATTGTCCTAGATGCTTCCTGGATGATCTGGTTCTTTCTCTCAACTACTCCATTCTGCTGTGGAGTCCTAGGAGTAGACAACTGTCTCATTATTCCATGTTTCTCACAGAAATCTATGAACTCACCGGATGTGAATTCTCCACCTCTATCAGACCTCAGACATTTCAATTTTAAGCCGGTTTCATTCTCTACCATAGCCTTGAATATTTTAAATTTCTCAAGAGCTTCTGATTTCTCTTTCAGAAAAGTTGCCCACATCATCTGGGAATAGTCATCAATTAGTAACATGAAGTATCTATCACCTTGCACACTCCTGATTCTTGCCGAACCACAAAGATCAGTATGAACTAAGTCCAATAATCCGGTAGAAGATTGTTCCTTGCTTTTAAATGAGACTCTGCTTTGTTTTCCCAACTGACATTCTTTGCACAAACTATTTGTAGGTTTCACCAGTTTTGGAAGATCTCTTACAGCCTGAGTATTGCTTATCTTGATGATATTATCAAAATTCACATGACACATTCTCCTATGCCACAACCAACTCTGATCAACTTGAACAAATAAGCAACTTTTACCCATACCAACCAAGTGGAAGATATTACCTTTAGTTTGAGTACCGGATGCAATCTATGTTTCGAAACTTTCAAAGATCTTGCATTTTCCATTCTTAAATCGGAGATCATAACCTTTGTCCACCAACTATCCAACACTGAGAAGATTGTGCTTCAATCCTTCAACATACAGTACATTACTGGTTTTGTTCCTTCCATCAAAAGAGATAGTTCCTCTTCCTTTGATTCTACCAGCAGAATTATCACCAAACTTTACCACTCCTTCATACTTTTCCAAATCTATGAACTTGTTTTTGTCACCAGTCATATGGTGAGAGCAACCACTGTCAATGACCCAGTCATCCTTTTCTTCAACTTGGGCAGTCAGAGCTCTCTCTACAACTTTATGATTAACAGATTCAAAGGACATTGATTCTTCTTCTTTGATGGTAATAAACACCCAATCACTTCCGGATTTGTTTCTTGTCTCTGATTCATCATCTGTTACTCCTTCATTATCATCTTCCTCATGAACATAGTAACAATTCTTTTGAAACCTTGATTTGTTAGAATTTGGCCTTGAAAATCTTTCTAGACATCTTGAGGCAAAATAACCAATCTTATTGCAGTTAAAACACTTAAAAAATAATTTCCCTTCATACTTATCGGATCCTCTTGGCAGTCTTTTTGCAATAAGAGCTTCAAGGTGACTGGTTTCAGCTTCTTCTTCTTCCAGATCTTTTATTGTTTTTTCATACCATGATAGTTTCCTTGAAGAGTTCTCTCCCGGATCAAACCTTTGTTTACCTTTTACAGAGGCACTGCCTTTGAATGTTGATTCAGTCTTTGGGGGGGCATCTCCAAACTCGGTCATTTCAAATGCAGTTAGTTACCAACCAATTGATCTCTTGTGACAGTTGTATGGGCTCTGAATTCTTCAATGGCAGCAGCTTTGATTTTATAAGAAGCAAGAAGGGATCTGAGAACTTTGCCAACAATCTCATCTTCATCCAAGACTCCACCAGCACATCTAATGCCACAGACAATCTCATTTACTCTTGGCATAAAAGTAGTGATATTTTCATCATCTCTCATCTTCAGATTTTCAAATTTCCCTTTCAGACTCTGTAACCTTGCACATTTAACATACTTGTCTCCTTCATGCAGAAGTTCTAGTTTCTGCCAAATCTCAAAAGCAGTTGGTAGATCAACAACATTTGAAAGTTCTGAATCAAATAATGCGCTTAGAAGAGCTTCTATAGTCCGCAGATTGTTTTCAGCATCTATGATTTCATTTTAGGTTTTTGAGCCACCCTGTGGAGGAGTATACTTTGTTGAAGCCATGTTCCAGTACTGCATTCCCATACATTGCAAGTGACATTTCATGCGACTTTTCCAAAGATTAAAATTGGTTCCATCAAACTTCAGACTATCCTTCTTGTAGGACGACATCCTGGATCTCCTCAAGCGATTAAGCTCTTTTTAGAGGAACTTGGCTCTGATACCAATTGTTAGATTCATGATAGACAACTGAGAGGGGGGGTGAATCAGTTGTCCAAAACTTTCTTCCAATCTAAACACTTAAATCCACTTTGTAATTCAATAGCATAATAACAATTCAATCATGGAAACACAATGCATTTAAATCAAGAGCAACAACACATCAACACATAAGACACCAAGATTTTGACGCGAAAAACTCGGTTAAGGGAAAAACCACAGGGTGATTAACCCAAGATTGTATTCTCTGTTAGAAGAATAGAAAGAACAAAATGGCACATGCCAATTAGGGTTCACTGCCCAAGCACACTGCTCACAAGAGGCACACTGCCTACAAGAGACACACTGTCTACAAAATAATAAGTATCACATACATGAACTAGAGAATAGCATATTCACCATGCTTGAATCAGTTCCATTTAAGCCCAATACTTCTCTGCCTTTCGCTTTCCTCCTCGCTACCACACTTTCATCTCCACAAGACACTTCTTGAAATGACTTTACAATTCCTTATTTATACAAGACATCGACTTAGGAATAATCATCTAAGTCGGCAAACATCTACAAGTACATCCACAGGATGTGTAACTCATCCGGTCGGCCAGTCTCGGGTAGAACACCTTCATCCGGAAGCAATTCATCAAATGCGAGCTTAAACTCCAATGCGGACCACCAACATGAACTGGACACGATCCAAAGACCTCGAGAAGCTTGCCTAAATCACTAAGAACATCCACACTTTATCTGCTTAATGAAATCCTTCTCTCCTTCATCCGAAACCTCAAGAACATAGTCTATCATCACTGTCACAAAGGAATAGATGCTTGCAGACCTTCAAACCACGAACCAAACGAGTTGACGCTTCACAAAGACTTCTTGAACACTCCCTCAAATCCGCAGAACAGGATAATGCATTTCCGGATCTCACCGAACATGTCTATATCACTCTGTCACCTCTGAACACCTGTCGAAGCCGGTTTTACTTGAGCGGCCACAACTTCTTCAAATCTTCATGCGGACCTCTGAAATCTCTACTAGTTCACTTTAAGACACATATCTACAAACCCTTTAAACCGCATCCTTTGATCCTCATCCTATCTTAGACTTTTACCTTACTGTTTTCACTATTCTTCAGTCCCTGATATGACCAATTTTCTCAATATCCTCAACAAACAGTTCATCCAATCCTTATCATTAATACAACAGGAGTATGTTGACATCAATGACAACACCGGTTAGGCCCATTCTTGCAACATTTTTAGGGATCAGGGATTGGTCATTTATGCTCTTTTGTTAATGTCATCAATCTTTTGTAAAGAGACATCTATCATGACATTATGGCCCTAGAGAAAAAATGTGATCCAATGCTTCTTATTCTTCACATTAGTGTTTTATCTTAGATTTTTTCTTTTTATTTTTAACTAGGATGGTAAATTATTGGAAATAAATAGTTCAATAATACTTTTGAATAAAATAAATTAAAGAGATAAATAGATAATTGTAGTATTTATGATTATTTAGATTTATGTTAATAATTAAATAACTAATAGATTTATTTATAAATAAAATTACAATTAATTATTGCATGATGAAGTAAAAATTTTATTAGAGCGTGCAATTATGAAATATTCTCTTTAATTTAATAAATTAAGTTGGAAATTTTAGCTAGATTAATTTAAAATTTAGAGAATAAAGTTAATATAAAATAAAATAATAGTTTAATTAGAATTTGAGAAAATTAAATGAATTATTAGTTAAGAATAAGTTAAGAACTTTTTAAAATTGCATGTACACATGCATGTTGAAAGAAATAGATTAACAAATAGTAAGTCAGGTAGTTTTTTTGCTTAGTCATTAAATGCAAATGGAGACAGTTAACACCGTTAGAATTCTGCATGCATGAGTTGTTTGACTTGTAACTAATAATAAACTCATTTCATTCTTCACTCCTCCATGAGTTGAAAAAATAATTAAATTGATATAGTAAAATAAAATAAATAGGATAAAATAGATTTGAAAGTGTATAAAAAGGGACAGAGGGTAAACATTGGTTATTCTTAAAAATCATCCACTTCAACAGTCAAAGGTTCATTTTTGCCAATAAAAATAGGACAAATATTTACCACTTTTTGTTGTGAATGAGGTGTAAAATTGTTATTGACTGTTTGACTGTTGAAATAGATGATGTTTAAATACAACGTCCCTGTTTTCATCACTACCCACAGATAGTACACTCAAATCTTGCCATGTTCGCCTGACTGAAACCTTCATACCTTTCCCATCAGTTCTCCACTTCCACAATGCCTCACTCACTTCTCTATATTCCCCTCTTTTAACTTATTACAGAGGGAGGATACCAATGAACATTAATGACGTCCCTACATTCTTCTGCAATTAATGACTCCAACTCCACAATGCAGCCATATCACTACTCCTTTGATTTAAATTGTTCTTATTAAACTGTTAAATTAATTACTTTATTATTATCAAGACGTGTAATTTATGAGAATATCTTGTTAATTTGTACAAGAGATGTCTTTTCGATAGAGATGCAAATTTGTGTCATCCACAACAAAATCAGTGTGAAATATAATACAAAGTCTTAGTAGGTCCACTAAAGCTCCAATCAGCAAACTATAGGATTGACAGAGATGTAATTCATATAGTTATTGTGATGCATACTCATCTCAATATTTCTTCATTCTCAAGAAACTCACACAAATAAAATTAAATTGCATAGTTTCATGCAAATCAATGCTAACCAACACTAGGTGATAAGTAGCAAACACAAAAGTTCACAAGTTTTACCAATGCCTTTCTTCTACTTGCAATCTCTAATCTTCTACGTATCCTAGCCTTATAGAATATGCAACTCTATACAAATGTGTCTACAAATGCCATCACATTCAAGAAAACGGTGATTGTTAATTTGATAACAAACGTTAAATAGCATATTGAACAGAAAACTGAAACCTAATGTGAGCTCTGCTGGATATAGGAGAAGCCAATTCCTTATTTGAAATGGTTTATTCCTGCTGATCCTTGTAATAAAACAAAAAAGACTGATCAAAGAACAAATAGATTAGTGGGTTCTAAAAGGTATAAGAAGAATCATACAGGGCACACAAAGGCACATCTCAAGTGTAATATATTCCTTCAGAAGTTCCGCACCGTTGTTTAAAATTGCTCATATTGTTGGCACCAGAGATGTTGGAAAAGCACTGTATGGCCTAAATCCAACTCTCTAGAGTGGAATATCACTAAACTCTGTTATAGGCAACATTCTTGCTAAATAAACGACGAATAAAATAAACTTGCAGTCCACTAGCAAAAATTAGTGCAACGTATTCACCCAACGTGTAGCCAATAAGACGCTTGCGTGTGCTCTCATTTGCTGCATACATAATAGCTTCAATTAAAGCACAATATGTAAAATAATTCTTTACCACAATCATGCATTTAAAGAAATGTCAAACATTACCGTAGCACAATAATCTAATATAATTTGTGAGAAAAAATGATTGCACGTGTAAAACATGCTGCAAAAACTTACATGAGAACAAGCCACATCAAACCCTATGAGAATTCATGTCATACATGGTTATGGTTAATGACGATGCAATAAATATCCTAAAATCAATAGAATTTGGGAGTACATTATGCAATCTATGTGAAAGGTAATCAGAAGTCATAGATGGCGAAGACTTAGTCAGATGAAGATGCTATAAAATTAAATGTATGCACGGCATAATAGGCTTGCTATTTCCAAAAAAAATTGCAGTATTTAACATCTCAATACAATAGAAAAATAATAATTAAATGCCACTCTTACAAAGAAACAAAAAATTAGGCACCTTTAATTTTTGTCCTTTCTGACAAAATTATATGCAAAACTATATACATGTAGTTATTGTGCAAGGCCACATGATCAAGCATCTCTGTTAGGCCACAGCACCATTTTCAACTAGCATTATCGTTTAATCTCATTCGTAAGCAGCACAACCTTTGATAACAATATTGAGTTGGAAATTCTAACCGGTCATCAATTTCGGTGGGCCATAATGGCTTCATTCATTACCACTTTCAACACAATTGCAGAAAGATTTTGATGCAGTGTTTAATTGATGTGGTTTACCCTCTTGCTTTTTTGATCTCCTCCTCTGCAACATGTTTCAAATTTCATTCTTCAACTCTTCAATATTTTTAGATTCTCTACACATTTAATCCAAATAAGACATAACTCGTTCTTCAGCTCTCTGCACATTCTACTGTTTTCATGGCTGGCCATGTGCATGCAAGGGTGGAAATTTTCAAACATTAGTTGATTGTAGTCGCTGGTGATTTTCTTATAATTAAAGCTTTCAATTCAGTTGCTGGGGGTTAATTTACCTATATTTCATAGCTATTTTAGTAACTGCATGTGTGTGCGCCTTCTCTCATTCATATGTTACTGTTTTCCAGTTTCTGGTTTTGTAATCACTCGAACTTTGCATATTTCTAGGTCTTTAAAAATGAAAGCTACATTTTTGGTTTTGTACAAAAAGTCAGATATTTGTGGCATCATATTGTAGAGGAACAAACCTGAGATTTTCAGCGCAATAGAAAATTTTGAATATTTCTGGTTTTGTAAAAAATGTCCAATCTTTTTGTGTATTTCTGGTACAGTAAGTGCATATGCAACAAAACTATCATTTTTAGATTTAATATGGCCTTCATCTTAGACCGGTCCATATGTTAATGTTTTCCAGTTTCTGGTTTTGTAATCACTCAAATTTTGCATATTTGTAGGTCTTTAAAAATGAAAGCTACATTTCTGGTTTGGTACAAAAAGTCAGGTATTTGTGGCATCATATTGTAGAGCAACAAACCTAACATTTTCAGTGCAATAGAAAATTTTGGATATTTCTGGTTTTGTACAAAATGTCAAATCTTTTTGTATATTTCTGGTATAGTAAGTGCATATGCAACAAAACTATCATTTTTAGATTTAATATGGCCTTCATCTTAGACCGTTTCAAAATATTTGATGTTTTCTATTGTTGGAAAGTAAAGACATTAAAGGAAAATTCAAATCTTGCCTCTACAAAAGCAACCTCTCAAAATACTGCTCTTTCATTTTTGTTCTGACCTGCTTCATCAGAATCTCAAGTATCTACTAGTTCAGTCAGGAGTCATCCATTCATGGAGTAAAATACACCAATTGCTGTAAGTGTCTAACAATCCAGTGATTAAAAAAGCTAACATCAACAAACCATGTCTTATGGTTTATTGCTGGTTCACTACCCAGTTCATTCTGTCACCTTTTTTCCACACAATTGAAAGCAACATGCATATGGCATACATTAATCAACCACATATGAACAAAAATCACCTCCTGTCTGCCAATTTAGTTATGTTCAATCTGTATAACTTGCTAGCTTCAAAAAAATGCATATTGTTAGAACGAAGGTTACTGAGACACTGGGATGGAATCATGGAACTAATACCCAAGCCAAAAAATTGCCTCTGTATAGGTAAGAGTCGAATTAATCTTCAGAGTTTTCCTGTGTAAAGGCCATAAAACTGCTGCCTAATTGATTACCGTATCTTGTGTGAAACTTTCCTGTAATTTTCAAGTCCCACTGCTTTTGGTCATCTGTGAATATTAATATAATATCCCTTTTTGCACAATGAAATACCTAAATTTGAACAGTCCCGAAATAGACCGAGAATACCCCAATTTTTGTACAGAACCATAAATCCTTGATATTTTCTCTATTGTACAAAACATGCATCTGGGATGCATTAGACAGCTTTGTATGAGCAAAATATACCTGTCTATTACTGTAGTGCTTGATCTGTACAGATAACTTGCTAGTTTTAAACCAATGCAATTCTTTTGAGCAAAAGTGCTAAGACACTGAGATTGAAACAACCCAAGACAAAAAACAAATTGCCTCTATGGAGGTAAGAGTTGAATTAATCTGTGGACATTAATATAATTTCTTCTTTTCTTTGTACAATACAATACACAAAATTCGTGGAAAACCACAAAGTGCCTATGTCTTTTGTTTTGGCCTAAGAGTTTGCCTATGCACTTTTGTTCTATTCACGTGTTGAATTATAATAGGCAGTTACCCAGCACTTAAGTGTTTTCTTCATGGTGCTATCGTTCCTCCATTCACTTGCTGCAGGGCTGCAATAATCCAGACCATAGTTGGCAGACTCAGACTCGGCAAAAACTCAGCAGACCCAAAATTTTTGACTCGGCAAAAACTCAGCTAAAAACTCGGCAACTTAAAAAATTGCTTAAATTTCGTTAGAAACACAATTTTTTTGCAAACTTCAATTACAAGATGTATCCAAAAGGTCCATAAATGAGTACAAAAGTGTTTTCTATTAGATTTGATTAATTTGAATACAAATTGAGTACAAAATCGCATCATCATGCGGAATCCTAATGTCTAATACAATAGATAGCTGACAACTATTATGAATTTATGATGATTGCTTTTAAAAATCATCATCATAATTCATAAATTACATATTACGAAATGAAAATACAACATTTTACATCTTCCTCTTCCCTAATCTAGTGAAAACCCTTGTAGTTTGTTGCAGCTCCTCACATGGCATAGAAGGTGCCAGCACTAGCAATGACTCCTCTGTAGCCTCATCAATGTCATCCGATCCTATATCTCTTGCTGCACCCACCTCGTCCAATACCTACCTCTCAAAATCAAGAATCTCATCTTCAGTAAACAATGGAGGTTGCTCATCCCACCCTGTCCAATCGCTATAAAGATCAATCTCATCCAAATCAATGATCTCCTTTGATTTGTCCTCTACCTTTCTTGTGCGAACCGAAGGTTGTATTGCACAAAGACAAGGTCATCGAGTTGTATTGCACAAAGACAAGGTCATCGAGGCGTTTTTGAGCTAATTTGTTCCTCTTCTTTGTGTGGATGGCCTCAAACAAGCTCCAATTGCGCTCATAGCTGGATGCACTACAAGGTTAGCACAAAATGCAGAGGGCAAATCTTTGGAGATTTGGGGTATTTGTTGTGCCACGAGTCTGAGCCAGAGACTCACTGAGTTTCTGGCAAGTACTGTAAACAATGGAGGTTGCTCATCCCGCCCTGTCCAATTGCTATAAGGATCAATCTCATCCAAATCAATGAGCTCCTCTGATTTGTCCTCTACCTTTCTTGTGCAAACCGAAGGTTGTATTGCACAAAGACAAGGTCATTGAGGCATTTTTGAGCTAATTTGTTCCTCTTCTTCGTGTGGATGGCCTCAAACAAGCTCCAATTGTGCTCACAGCTGGATGCACTACAAGGTTGGCACAAAATGCAGAGGGCAAATCTTTGGAGATTTGGGGTATTTGCTGTGCCGCGAGTCTAAGCCAGAGACTCGCCGAGTTTCTGACGAGTACTCACCAGAAACTCGACGAGTCTTTCTGGCGAGTAAACCTTGCAAAAACTTGCCAAGCACTCGCCAAGTGTGCCATCTATGATCCAGGCCATCGACACAATGGACATCCAACTTGGAGGTTGTCATTGGGAGGAAGTACAAATGGCGGTTATTGATTGAACCTTCCAAAATGAGTGGAGAGCTGCATAGGCAAACATGTTGGAAGCCTACCAGTTTTAGACTGTGTAGTGCAAATTCACTCTCCAAAAGCCCAAGAACCATCAATCTATGATGACATGTTCAAAGCCTATGCACCTTGGCAAAATGGCAAAATGAAAAAGCACATATCTTGAGTCTAGCAGTTTCACCTATGACTGTTGATCGTGTGTCGATCAACGCACACTGTTGGATCAGTTTGTAGTTTAACCATCTAGTGGCAAAGCTGAAAGTAAGTGTGTGGCCTTCTACAGGACACTTGGACTGATGTGTTTTGTTTTCATTGGTAAGAGGGCAAGTGCATGGATACCTACGTGGGCCTGCGTCATGAGGAACAAATAAAGGCTTGTCAACTGGTCAAATGACTTGGGAATGGTGGGACTGTCATGTCTATTCAGCAGGTGTTCAAGCAAAGTTTTCACGATAGGCACTGGCTATGTGTCCAATTTCTATTCGCATAGGCAAAATGGCAAAAGGTTGTGGCTTGTATCTTTGGGTTTGACCATTTTACCCCTAGCCATTGATCTATTTGCCTTTTAGAGAATCAAGTGTGGGTCCAAAAGATGAGTGAGCAGATTTCAATGGACATTTGGCCTAATGTGTCTTGACTCTTGACCCTATTGGTCGGAAGGTGAGTGCATGGATTACTCACAATGACCCATACCATAAGGGACTAATGGAAAAGTGCCATGTGGTCTTAAGTGGAAAATGGTGGGTCTGGTTTTATTAAGTATTGACAGCCAAAGCAAAATGTTTGGGGGAAGTGAGGTGTCTCTTATCATTGGTCGAAGGGTAAAGTATGTGAGTGACTCAGAGGGGCTTGTACTCTAAGGAACAAATAAAGTGCTACCAAATGTCATCAAATGACAAATGATGGTGGGCCCATTCACTCTACTCAACAAAAGCTCAGCTATATGTTAAACCACTCAATAGTGTTGAATGCTACCGACATGTTCATTTCTTATGCACCTCGCCGAAACAATAAAAGGTAGTAGCCCTCACGTTTGCTCTCCCCATTTAACCCGATCATTGATAGTTTGCTGATCAATGTGAATCATTGATCACGATAAGGTTTTGATGAGCTCAAGTGATGAATTAAAAGGAATATCAGAGGACACCTGGCATCACATATCATTTCCTATTGGTCAGAGGACCAATGTGCAAAATTTCTAATGTGTCCATCTCTGTGGTAACAAATGGGAGAGTGCCACGTGGTTTTTGGTGGCAAGTATAGTGTGTCCGCTATAACTATTTGGCAAATTTTCAAGGCAAGGTCTACATGTAATATGCACCTGTCCTATAGGATTTTTATGCCAAGTTTTTTCATTTTCTGTTTCTGGTTTCACTGCTGAATGTGTGTAGGGTTTTGTTTGTGTTTTTGCATATGATGTTTGCAATATAACAATGAAATATGGTGCATGCAACAATACCCAGAAAATATTAAGCAGAAACACCAAAAAATAATGAAGACCCAGATCATAATATTGCTCAAAAACAATTATGGTAACATACCCATTTCATTTTCTTCAAGTTGTAGTTATGTTGTACATGAACCAGCAATACACACTTCAGAAATCACCTCCAAAACACCAACAGAGGAGTGTTCTCCGTCAAACAATGAATGGCAATGATATTTATGGTCCTAGGCGTCCACCATGAAGGAGATTGAAGCCCTGTTGTGATGTAATCACACATCGCCCCATTGCAAATGGGGACCCCCTCTTTTTTCTTGCTTTTTGTCCTTGTTTTGCTTTAGGTTTAGTTTTCCTCTGAGCTTGTAGGATTTTGATAGTGTTGTGTATCCAAGTCTCAACAGTTTCTTGCCAAGAGGTCTATATGCCTTCATCCTGATGAATGTCACTAAGACCCTGAAAATGACTAAGTCTGATATCCTGAAAATCCTGAAAAAATGACTAAGTCTGAAATCTGGTGGATCCTCAGAAATCTAGAATCTGCATGCTAAATCCTATAGATCCAGGACCTATCTCAAACATCCTGGAAGTATATTGATAAATATTTAAAGTATAAGAAATTCAATATTTGACTTATACTTACACCTATTTTCAATATACTTCCATTCAGGAAAATCCAAAATTTGACTAAGGCAAGAAATTCCTCACTCCATGTCCAAACCCGCCCTACCTAGGCGGCCTCACAAGCTGCTCTTGGACAATGTCTTCACCATGAGAAACTATCTAGACACTGCCTTCAAACCCGCCCAGGGAAAGTTAGGATATTTTCACGAGTTTTTGCTGATTGAACGGAGTTAGGAAGTGATGATGGAGTCTAAAACTAAGATTCTGATGAAAATTCTATGCCTCACCTCCAAACACGCCCTACCTGGGCGGCCTTGGCACAAGGACATGGATTCAACGTCATGCACATGCACTTGTCCAGACAGGACCCTCAAATCCGCCCAAGGAAAAAGTTGTCAAATTTACAAGGTTTTGAGCACAAAAGACATGGAAATGATGAAACTCCAAGGAAACTCATGAATTTGAATGACTCTAAGGCAACACAAAGAGAATCCCATGCACTACTTCCCAACCCGCCCAGCAGGGGCGGCCTCACAAGGTCCTCTTGGACAATGTCATCACTTTCAGGAGAGTTTGTCCAGACAACACCCTCAACCCTGCCCAAGGATAAATTGGTTAAGTTTTCAAGGTTTTCTTGCACAAGGCACTGAGAAATGATGAATTTCAAGTAAAGTTTATAAGTTTGAGGGAAGTTAAGTGAATTTCGAGCAAAATTCCATGGGTCACCTCCAAACCCACCCTTCCTAGGCGACCTCAAGGGGTGCTCATGGATTATATCTCCTCCCACATGAAACTCTCCAAACAACACTCCTAGAACTGCCCAAGGTGAGAACAATACACTTTGCAAGTAGAATTAGTGAAGGTGATGAAGATGACACTTAGGAGATGAGATGACTAAGTTTAAAGGAGTGGAAAGTTTTCTAAGGACAAAAGTCCAAGGGTCACTCTCAACCCCGCCCTACCTAGGCGGCCTAGAGAGGTAAGCTTGGAGTCTGGTGTCTAATCACTCAAGATCACTCCTTAAACTCCTCCTGACAAGGATGAATCAATTGGAAAGAATGATGAAGAAATCACTAAGTCTTGCAAATAGAAGAGAAGAGTGTCAAGGTCAAGAAGTAAAAGGGTTCACATTGCAAAATCCTTACAACCCCTCCAAAGCCGCCCTTCCTAGGCGGGTTTCACCAAGACATGTGGACAAGGTCACCTAACATCCCATGTGTGTCTTTCAACTTCATATGAACACCTCAAAAAATGACTAAGTCTTGAAGTTGAAAGAAAGAGTTATTAAATGGAAGGAATGAGCCTCAGATGAAGTTTAGAGTTGCAAAATCCGTACACTACCTTCCAAGCCACCCTTCCTGGGCGGCCTTGACCACCTTGCATGGATTCCATGTCCTCCACATCACACACTTCGCACACACCCTCCAAACCCACCCAACATAGGCACTCTAGAGATGTAGGCATGGATTTCACGCAAAAGGGTATGTTTTGAAATGCCATTTTTTGATCCCACATGCATAAGATGAATGTAATTTGTTATTGAAAATCCTTTATATCAAGTCTTAATTTGATGTCTTTCTTTTTGTAGGTGATGGAGGGTCCGAGGTGAATGGCGAGAGCTCATACATGAGAAGTTTGGAAGGTGGAGGAAAGTTGCTCAAGTTTGTCATCACCGCCACACGGAGGAGCTCCTGCATCAAGTTTATCTTACTTTGAAGACTTCGTAGACATCAACGCCACGCATGAGGAGTCATCATCCAGAGTTGTCTATTTCATGTGCATCCATCATATGCAAGTCTACTACAAGAAGTCACGCGCAAGACATCTTCCACCTCAACACTCAAAGAGTCAAGGGTCCTGCAAGAACAACATCACAAGATGAGAGATGAGCATGATCATCAAAGCAATCCATGAGTTACACCAAGACAACAAGAAGCAAATATTCTAAGTGAACATGAGGTGAACCAGACTAGTTCGTTTAAAGATGCTAAGGTGGCACGTACACATCATCAAGCCAATCGCATTTTGCCATGTCATTCATTCAAGAGAGCCCACCATAAAGATGCTCCAAAGATGCTTATCACATTGGGAAACGTGCCTTCATTGCCTCTTTCATGTTCTTAAAAATAGCAAATTTTGTAACAAACTGCCTTGTCTCAATCTCGACCGTTGATTGCTAAATCAATCTGGGCCATTCATTGTAATTCTTGAGCTCTCTATAAGGCTCACTTCTCTCATTTGTAGATATAGACATTAGAAGGGGATTAGATGATACATTAGAAGATATACATTAGATTAGAAAGGAGTAGAGTAGAGGAGGCTCTTCGAAGTCATTGAAGAGATAATGAGAGATTGTTGTAAAGATACACTTCAAGATTAATGCAAGCTCATTGTTGAATGTTTCATGGTGATCTTGTGATTTTGGAATGTTAGCATGGTCTTCATTGTCTCCAAGATGGTTAAAAATTGTTTCCAAAGTAGCTTAGTTGATAGATTAGTTGATCATTAATGTAATGCATGTATGTATTGAATATTTGATCAACTCCTAGCTCATGCTTTTGACATCCATCGCTGGTGGAGTGTTGTGTAAAGCTAGTCTGAGCTTTATCATAATTTGCTTAAGTTCGGTTGTGAATGCTTGTTTGAGCTGCGTTGTCCAATGTGTGCTTATATGAGCTTTCATGATTTGAAAACCATTCGCTAACCTTAGGAGATTGCACCTACTCCATGTAGTTGTAGGCATTCTTGGTGAAGTGGAGTTAGGTTTATTGAGGAGTTTGTCTATTCATGCAACATCATTGCCTCATTGACCTTAGATTAGTTTCTCTAAACCCTTGCCTTTTGCCTTTTCTTTTGTAGTTGATTAGAAGAAGTTCCATTTCACAAGGAAAGAGTACATATTTGAATGGAGTGATGAATAAATTCTGCGTAACTCCCTTTGTGTAAACAGCATTATCACATCATACCACTGAGGCTATCCGTTGCAAATCACGTACAAGGAACCTTGGAGCGTTCTTGTTTGATCATGTAGTTCAACATTCGAGACGCTTTGTTCAAGGATAGAGCACTTGGTGTTTTATTCTAATGTTGTTGTTGTCAAGAAAACATCATCAACAAGACCCAAATGAGATCATCACTAGAAACCCCACTTCCCCCTTATGTTGTTGTACGGCCAGTATGGAGGTTGCTACAGCAATAAAATCAGCCAAACACTCTGTTCTGATATAGTCTTTCAATCTGCACTTTTAACAGCAAAATCCCTTTTCAAATCGACTCCAAAAATGGTGTAAATGCTGCCACTAAACAACAACCAGCTGTGATAGAGGTATGGCCAGTCTAGGAAGGTGTACGGCCTGTCATGAATGCATAAAATCTGCTCCAAAATACTCAGAAATACTCTTCAAATCTGCTCTGTAATGCTTATCACCAGCTGCTCATAAAATTAGGATATTATCATTGTGAAATCCCATCAAAATGCATCAATCTAAGCACATTGCGAAGCCTCTAGTTGAGACTTCCAGCAACCCTCCTGATGTTGTCTTTCAAACATGAAGAGAGCGATCTCACAGAGGTTTTTGTCTCTGTAAAACCCTTGTTCAACCTCAAAGCCAAGCGCCAAGTTTGCACAACAATCTATTTTTCAAGAGTGAATGAATGAATGAAATGACTTCTCATCTTTTCCTTTTTACCTCCTCACTCTCAACGCCCAAAAGGAATTTTAATATTTTTATATTTTTATAACTTCAGGTCTCTTCAACCCCTTATGAAGTGGGCGCCCAACTCCTAGCACAATATCTTTTTAAAACAACTTATATCAACCACATATTAGTCACTTTAGCAAAATAAAGTAACTATAACTTTTAAACTATTATTAACTTATACTTCGACATTTAACTTCGTGGCCATCTCGAAACCCAAGTACAATGTGCTAGGTGCTCCAACCGGCAATGCTAAAAATGAAAAGTCAGGTAAACTCCACTGGTGACCCTCCTGCCTGACTTACTATAAATAGTAAGTCCTAGTAAAATGTGACCGAAGTGGTTCCCCAACCAACCTCCATTAACCTACGAGACCCTAGGATAGGCTGACTGCTCCACCTGTCGATCCAGGCTAAGAATGGGACATTACACTACACCACGGTTTTAGCATCGTGTTCATTTTCTATTCACGTAGGTGAAACACTGAAATAGCAAAAGGTAATGCCCTAGGTTTCCTTTACTCCATTTCACCCTCAGTTGTTGATCTTGTAGCAATCAACCTAGACCATTGATCAAAGGCCAAAGTTCAAAATGGTTAAGTCGACCTGCCAATAGAAAGCGGTTAAGTATAAATGCTTGAAGAGGCTTTTCTGATGCTGATGTTGACTATGTATACTGTGAAATCAGCTCACAAGATTGTTCAAATTGATTGGATGATTAGATAATTTATTGTTGCTCGTGTGACAAGAGTTGGAGTGGTAGGGAGTTGGACTACCCTCTTCACGTGGACGAAGTTCGTAGATGATGGTGTTATGGGGTTTGTTGTTAGAAGTTTCCTCTTCATGAGGAAGCAACAAGTGAATGGTTTGGGAATGAGGTTCTCCCAAAGGAGGCCTAACAGCTCGTGGGATAGTGACTAATGTTATGCTCATGGGATAGTGACTAATGTTATGTGCGGAGTGTTTAATATAACATTTTCTTCCAAGATGGTTGGATTCTTCTTTGGTTTTCAAGGGCTTCTAAACATGTGGTTGCATGATCTAGGATTTCAATGAGATTTGCTAGGTGGATTGCTTCCAAATGGGTGTTTTTCCTTTGGATATCTTCAAGTATGGTTGCTTGTTCTTGAACGATTGCAGCTGGAGTAGGTAAGGTTTCCCTCAACTCTCCTAAGATTTCTTCTAAATCCAGCCTCAACCCAGGACACATAAGCATGAAATACAAAGTGGAGACGGAAAACTTGAAGTCCTCTTGATGTATTCGATTTAATGTTTCGATTTGTTGTTTGGTTCTAACTGTAATGAATGTTTCAAATTCAAAGTTGATGTTTCGATGTTTATTGTGCAATGTTTGAAGCATTAATCGCTTGTAGAAATTTGGATTGATATTTAAGTGCTAATGTTTTTGCATTTTCATGTATTTTAGATGTTTTGCTATTTTGGATGATTTTTGAATGCAAGCTGACATAAACTAATTTAATGTGTTTTTTCGGGGGTTTTTGAATATTTTATACAAACTAGATTAACCAATGTAAATCTGTTGACACTGAATAAACAAATCCTTTTGTATTTTTCCGTGCCTTTTAATAAAGGCAATTAACTTAAATCTAATCTGAAAATTGACAGCTTGTTATGAAATAAATCTACTGAACAATAAATACACTTCTTTTGCCTTCCAAATCAATAATGTAAAACAATGTTGAAGCCTTTGTTTTTGCGCGTAAAAATAAATCAATAATGTTGAAACTTCTCCTTCTCTTTCTGAAAAATCAATGTAAAACAACAATCGATGCTTTCCTTTCGCAAAGAGAAACAATAAACTCGAGTTCTTTCTTCCTTTTTTTCGAAAACAATTTCTCAAGTATTAGCAAACAAGGGAGAAGAGAAACATTAAAATTTTAAATCGATTCTCTTTTTATTTCAAAATGCAATCAACAAAATGTTTCTTTTCAATTGTCCTTCCTATACTTGTTCATCATATAAGAGGAAAGAGGCAAAAGCAGCAATTCAGATCTATATTTTTACCCCCTTACAACCACTAATTCAACAAAGCTGAGTGGAATTTTCAATTTTATTTCCTTAATAAACTTGGCAAGGAAGAGTGAAAAGTTTTCAAACTATGAATGCCAAAGATGCTTTAGAAGCAATGGATGGTTTTGCTAACCTAAAACCATAGTTGCAAAACTCTGAGAGTACTTGCACATCCAGAAGCCAAATGAGTACTTGCAAGTATTACTCAATCCTGAGTTATCTAAAAAACATGCCGCAATTTTTTCTAGAAAACTCACCTTACAAAAAAACTGCCATTACTCATGACTCGTGAAAAACTTGGCCACTAACAAAAAAGTTCATAAAGTTCATTACATGACGCATTTTTGTTTTTTTCCTGATTTCTACTCTTCGACGATGTGTTTCTGAGCTGTGTGGACAGTGTTTAAGGCTTGTGTGAGGTCACTCTTTTGGATTTTGCCACAAAATCACAGGTCTGCAGTTTATTTCTACTAGCAGCTGCATATTATGGGATTAGGATCTATTGCTCTATCTGCATTTTTTCATTTTGTGGCTGCATATTTGCTGATTTTTTCAAGTTTCAAGCTTCCTTAAGGCTTTCAACTGTCACTTTGAAGGTCACTGAATTAGGGTGTGTTAGGCTTCTAATTTTTATAATTTTTAATTGTCACGACTCAACCCACAGGTAGACTCTAGCAAAGATTTTTTGTTATTGTCAAAAGGCTTCAGTAATTTTTTTTTTACTTTTTATGACTATCACGGGTTGTATCCTATAATAAACATTTTTTTTATTTAGTTCTAGCATATAAGCTGCTAGGATTATAATTACTTTTTTCTGTTATTTCCATTTTGCTGGGCTTTATTTCTATTTTATCAAAAAGAAAATGGCATCCACAAGTAGGAGAACTAGCAAGCCTAAAGCCCCTTGCTGAAAACATGGGAAAAAGGGACAGAGAAAGGAATGGTTATTTACAACTATTATACCAAGTATATGATAGGAGGCATAAATCATCTCAAATATCACCTTGCACTAATCCATTGCCAAGATGTAGAGCCATGTACACGAGCAAGTCTAGAGGTTGAGAGCATGGTGAAAACTCTCCTTTCAGCATTTGAGCATAAGAAAGCAGAGAAAAAGAGGACGGTAGAGGTAATGGGCACCTTCGCCCAATATTTCAAAACTACAGTTCAAACGTTGAGAGAGATAGGGGTTCTTCTTTTACCATTGGGCCACGAGTACGAGGATTAGGCGGCCACAGTGTGGGCAGTCATAGTTCCAATTTTTCCGTTGCCCATAACACTCCCGAATCACAACCTTTGTTGGAAGGTACTGTGTGGAATAGGGAATTGCATCATGAAGCTAAGTTGGCATGTGCTAAGTTTTGGCACTACAACAACATTTCATTCAATGTCGCTTTGAGTCCTTATTGGGAGTAGCTGGTTAATGTATTGATTGTGGTAGGTAAGAAGTTCAAGGCCCCAAGCTGTTATGAGTTGAGTGGCCTATTATTATAGGATGAGGTTCAAAACACCTATCAACTAGCAGAGAAACAAAAACAAATTTGGAGAAGGAAAGGCTGCAATTTTATCTAACAGGTGGATGGATGGTAGGAATAGGACACTAATTAACTTTTCAGTGGCTTCAAGAGAACAAATAGTCTTTTTGAAATCAGTTGATGTCTCTAGTGAAATAAAAGATTCTACGACCTTGTGTAGCTTATTGGATGAAGTGGTGATGTAAGTGGGAGTGGATAATGTTGTCCAAATAGTGACGGACAATGCATCTACGTATGTGGCAGCTGGTAGACTTCTATAAGCGAGGCACCCTACACTATTTTGGAGCCCTTGTGCTACACACTGCCTTGACCTTCTCCTTGAGGACATAGCAATCTAAGTTGTGTGAAGAACATGGTCGAAGATGCAAGGAATGTCACTAAATACATCAACAGCCACACATGGGTCCTAAATCTCATGAGAGAGCATGCTAATGGCAAGAAGCTCTGTGTACAAGAGTCACACACTTTGCCACTAATTCCCTAACCTTGCAAATTATAGCAACCACAATGCCCAACCTTAAGCACATGTTTGTGAGCGAAAGGTGGTTGGAGAGTCCTTATTGTAGGAAGACTAATGTGGAGAAGGTCGTGAAGACCATTTTTTATGATACATTTGCCAACAGCGAGGAGATCATCAACGTAAGTTTCTATCAAAAAAAAAAAATTAATTTTACAATTTTACAAGTTGCTATTTTTGTAAAATTCCAATATTTGAATTTGCTGATTTTTTTTTTATTTCTGATTTAGTTTATATTTTTAATTTCATTTTCATTCATTCTCTTGTTTTAAGTGTCAAAACCATTGGTTTGGGTTCTATGGTTGGTGGAAGGGGATAAAAACCCCATGGGTATCTATGTGAAGCCATGGATAGGGCCAAAGAAGCAATTCAACATTTGTATGGGTCAAATAGAACAAAATGTGAACCCATATGGCGTATTATTGATCAAAGGTGAAAACAATAACTCCAACATATTCATGTTGTTGCCTACTATTTGAACCCCAAGTTTTTCTTCTCCCCTTTATTCAAAGAAAATGAAGAGGTTATGCTTGGCATCAGCATTTGTACTAAGAGGTTGGTTCTTGATGAGAACCTTCGAGACATCATACACAATGAGTTACAGTTTTACAAGGGGTGGAAGGGAGATTATTTTCTTCATCTTTATGCATTCATAGGAAAGCCCCTCTGCAGCCAAATAAAAGAACATATATGTTTACTATTTATTTTAACTTTTGGGTTTAAAAAATTCTTACAAAGTTATAAAAGTTGTCCTTGCAAATTTGTGGTGGGAAGATTGTTGTCTTTACAAATTTGTGGAGACAAGATTTTGGTGCTACATGCCTAATCTTCAAAAGCTTGCCATCCGCATTGTATCCCAGCCTTGTAGTGCTTTTAGTCGTGAGCGCAAGTAGAGTGTTTTTAAGGCCTTTTGTAAGGTCCAAGCGTGTGTGCCTTTCTCTTTGTCTTGTAGTTGTGTATTAGATATTGTATATGATACTCTATGTTGTTTTGTATTGGTTGGTGATCTCATATGGGTACCAACGTACTAATATTTGGATATATATGTGTTGTTCTCAAAATCAGCTATGCTCATTTTTGTAGACAACCCCTACGAAACTTGTCCGTTTGCTAGCCTACACTCTAAGTTCGCAAATCGAGGCAAGTTCTCTTAGCCTCATGCGAAGTCTTTTGACGCCTTGGGATGACTTATGGCATTCCCCTCAGTTGGTTTCTCGAGATTCGTGAAATCGATTGAGGTCATAAGCTTGTTGGAATATCAATTTTGACTATTCCCAAGTGTTAGTCGTTTTTTCTGACAAACATGCAAGGTCGGTCAAATCCACCGCTTTTACATGCTTGTTTGATTTTGAGTGACATGCAGGGTCGGTAGATTCCGCCGCCCATGCATTTTCCCTATCAAAGTTTAAATATGTTCGAGTGGTCATTTTCGCCGCTTATGCATGTAGCACATTGATATGTATTGTTGGTAGATTCCGCTGCCCAAGTATATCTTTATGGATCACATAAACTACAGTGACATTAATATCACTCGTGTCACCATTAATGTATTCGTTTCAACCTTTTAAAGGTCTTTCCTTGTTTCATTTTGTTATTTCTCATTTCATAAATCTTCCAACCATCTATTGAAGTCTTCCTGAGATCGTTCGATCGCGCGGATTTCAGATTTGGACAGATTTTGGTCTCCAAGGTCACGCTTAGGGTTTCAGTTTATTGTCTAAGGTAAGTTATTATTTTTCGTTTTTAGTTTTTCGTTGTTCGTGGATTTTCCTGTCATGAGTCGGTGGTTTCTTTTTCGTTTGCATTTGTTAAACTTAGATTTTTCTTTGGTCTTAGGATTACCCACATATATTGGCGTTTGAAATCACCGACACTACATGTTTCTTCCCTCATGTATCGGCGGGTGAAATTGCCGACACTTCATGTATCCTTAGCAAGTTTTACCTTCATGTAAGGGCGGTCATCATAACCGCCCCTACATTTCTTCTCGCACATGCAATGGCGGGCGAATTCACCGCCTGGACATATACTACCAAGATCAAACATGTAAGAGCAGCCATTTCGGCTGCCCTTACACAGATCGCCAAGATAAACTTTCATATGTGCAAGCGGCGATTTTTGCCGCTCACACACACCCTTGCCACTCCCATATGCAGAGGCGGTTATTTTGGCCGCTCATACACCAAAATGCAATACACCACATGTAGGAGCGGTCAAAATGACCGCTCGTGCATGTCTTCCTCTAAAAAAGTTTCCTAACAATGGGAAATTCTGGAAAATGATGCCTTTGGCCCGCTTTCGCCCATTTTCTCGACTCGCGTGCTTTGTAGCCCTTTCAAGCATGACCCCGTGATTCATGATCATCAGTTCGCAGTAACCCTAATTTGCCTACTTTTCCCCTAACTGCGAGATCATGAACTTTTGCAATTTCATCAAGTAGCTGGATCGACCTTGTTTCCAGTTCTCTCTCCAAAGTTGATGACAGAGCCGTCTCCTTCAAAGGACAAGATCATGAAGTATAAATATCAAGGGGTTTTCCATGTCACTACAATTTCCAATTAAAGAAACCAAAAGTTTCTTTCCACAGATGAAATAATACAGGCATTGAATAACATGATCCAAAGGAGTTCGAAGATCGAGCTTTCTCAACGGTTTCTATGGATAAGTTGTTGGATACACAGTCGACCTTGGACATTCTCAAGGTATTTCTAGATAAGCATAAGAAGGTTGCTGCCTCCGTGAAAGATTCAGTAGCAAGGACTCGTGTCATTTCTAAGAACACTATTGGCCCGGACAGCCTGGAGATGCAAACGGTGATAACAATGTATGAAGGTTCTCTCAAGAAGGATGCTGATGGGAGTTGATTCAAGTGTTTCGTGCCTTAGTTAATTTTTATAAATATTTTCATATGTACTTTTCATTTGGTTTTGGACACTTTTACATGTACTTTTCTCATATGTAATTACATGTAAAAACATAGGAAGTCCCAACTCAATAAGGACTCCTATTTTTGAATAAGTCAAAGTAGTTAGGTTTTTCCTAAATTTTCTCAAGGCCTCTCCCTATAAATAAAGAGGGCCTCTATTGTATTTTTCATCTTTAATCTTAAGCAAAAAAGTGTTGCCCAAATTGAGACTCAACTTTGAGACTTTGAGTTCAAATTGTATGATCAATTCCAATCAATAAAGACGGCAAGTTTTGATATCAAACTTTGTGTTGAATCAAATTTGTATGAGTGAAGATGTACATATGGCATTTTTGATGATTTCTCTTGTTGATTGATTGGAGAAAGTGGTGTTTGGTTATCATGATTGGAGAACGTTCAAGATAAGTTATATAAACTTTGTGTTATATTATTTCCTTGAATATATGTGTGTTAAAAGTGTTTCTCAGTGGAGGATTATAAAGACTTTGAGCTTGTAGTTGTTCACTTTGTACATGAATCGCGTTGAGGACTTATAGATTTTGTGCTGTGAGTTTCAATTAAATTCGAGTGGATCAGTAGTATTGTTAGTTGACAGACTTTGTGCTCCAACTGGTGATACGGTTACTTTTAAAAATATTTTTGGGGATAATTTGAAGACTTTGTGCTCAAGATTATTCACTTGGTTCGAGAATCTTTTTGTGAAGTGAGTTGAAAGACTTTGTGCTTCAACTCACAAGAATATTGGTAATAATTGTTTAGGTTAATATTAGAAGTGTAGAAACATTATTGACTATTACCATGAAACATTGTAAACATCTTTTCTGAAAGACGAGAAAAGGATGAATGTTAACACACCCCCAAAGCTAATATTTAGTGTAAATAAGTTTGTAATAGTTAAAAGGGAACCTCCCCTTGCTGAGAGGAGAGATTTATCTCATCACACTGCGGTTGATATAACCATTTTGCCATTAGTTAGCTAAACGACAAAATATTCACCCAACAATATGTTATTATTTTATGACTAAATCTATGAGTCTCTTTCAACTTCACTATTTTCTTATACTCGTGAATCTGATGATAGATGATTCATTAAGATAGTGTTATATCAATGATTTGATTTACAATTAAATATGATGTTATCTATGGATATTTCGTGTTGGTTATTATATGGAGCTTCAATTATTTGTATCATGCAAGTACACTGGATATGTTTAGTAAGTGTACAAGTACAGGATTAAAACCGGCAGTGATTAATCAGAGTCAGACACATGGTTTGCCTGGTATTGTAACCCATCTTGCTTCGTGTATGGTGATAAGACATGTGATGTACTTAACCAATGAAATCTTATCTGAATCGTTCGTGATTCTAGATCCCCATCATACTAGCCCGATAGCATGTTTGCATTCTTGCATATTTTCAAATACTTCAAATGTTAAGGGGGGCATTTGGAATTAAAACAGGGAATTTAAGGTATTCTAAAATGTTATGTTTATGTTTCTATTGCAAATTTGAACTTGTTATCTTATGTATATGTGGTTATTCTATTTCTCCTCTCTTGCTTTCTTTCTCCTGATGATGGATCATGTAGTGTGATCTGAAACGTTGAAGAAAAAAATATCACACAGTTTAATCCAAAAGCATCAAATTACAAGTTCTTAACTTATCAAGAAGGTGCAAATTGACTTTCTATGCAAGATAACGGGGTCATATTAGATATGTTGAGTGATATTAGATATTTTGCTTTGAAAAATATATTTTTGGAGAGAATAGATATTATCTTGTAATTAAAAAATGAGTTGAGAGTGTGAAAAGGAGAAAAAGGCATAATTGTTATTGGGGGTTGATATTTATGCAAAAGCGATTCATTTCTTTGAGGAGGGCATTATGCAACTTTCAATTTGAGATTCAAAAAAAAGGACAAACAATTTTCATTTCTTAAACCCTAGTTTGTATTGGAAAGGAGGAGGCTTGGATTGTGCAAAGGATTGTGCTTGCTAAAAGTTTGCTTGTGGAAGAAAAGAGGATCTACCTTCTTTGTGTTTGTGGATTGCAATAAGGTATTTTCCTTGTATTTTTAATTGTAAACTTGTAGGAAAGTGATTTAAATTTGAAGGAAAAACAGAAATTATGTTGTTAAATGCTTTCTTGATCTCACTGTGCAAATGGGTTTTTTAGGATTTTGGAATGGTATTAGATTTCACTTTGTTGTGTAAATTTTAGATTGGGGGTTTTCATTTTGAAAAAGAAATGTAAAATTGCTCCCAAACCCTTTTAAATTTTCCAAAGAAATTTATGTGTTGATAAAAGTGTAATCCCTAGCCTACTTAAATCTAAAGGGCACTCTTAGTTTTTCAATTGGGATTAGATTTCTTTGAGTTGTGCAAATCTTGGATTGGGGGTTTTCATTTTGAAAAAAATGTAAAATGTTCCTTGAAACCTTGCCAAATTCTTATAAAATTTATGTGATAATGAAAGTGTGTTTTCCTTGGTATTTAGATCAAAAGGGTTGATTTGATTTTTGAATTATTGAGTTTCATGTTTTTGTGTGAAAGGCTTCAAGATGCATCAATGGTGGACCCTGCATTCGTATGGTTCCTAAATAATTTGGAAAGATTATTTCTGAAACTTATTTTTAGTATTTTATTTTGTGGCTTTAGAAATGAATAAGGGTAGTGAAATGTCGTAGGTGGGAAATTGGTCTTGTGGGTGAAAACCCAATTTGTCCTATCCAAAGGGCCATTTGTAAAAGTGGTCTCCTTAGTTGTGAAGGTTGATATTGTTGCAAGTATGTGCAGTTGGTGTTGTCATTGATGTCAACAAGCTTGTGTTGTCATTGGTGTCAACTGTGTCATATGTGTGAGTAAGAAATGGTGCAAGAGTATGAGTAGTTCGTGTTGAGTGGATACTGTCTCTGATGATGAGGTTGGTTGAGCAGAGATGAGGTTGTTGCAATGGTATGAGCTGTTTGGTTGAGTTGCTTTGCTGAAGATGATTTGGTTGCTCTTAAGAGGTGCTGAAGGTGTTAAGAATATGTTTTTGTTGATTGGTTTCCAAGTGCTTTTGAGAAAATTTGATTAATAAATAAAACAATGTGTTGAAGTGGCATTTTGGTTTACATAGTAGTGTTATGGTTTTTGCTTCGCATTTCCTCTATGTGGAAGATTTGTCTTTGTGGTTTGGATATGTTGTTCTGAGATGTTTCGAGATGTTATATTCCGAATTTGGTGTTCTGGTTCGTTGTGCATAGGAAGTTGTGTTCACCAGTATGAAGACTGTGTTTCTGAAGGTTTGCAGAGGTGTCTGGGAGAAATGTCTTGGCTCCGCATTTCTCCGCAAAGTGGTTTCCGATCCTGCGGTTCTGGAAATGTGCTCATAAGGTTCATATCTTTCTTCTGTTGAAGTTGTTCGTGGTTTGGTGCTTTGGAAGTTGATTTCTAGAGATACAGTGCATGACAAAAACAGTTAAGCATACTGGATAAACAGGATAAGATTGTGTGGCAGGTGAAAGTTGTTGCGAAGGAATTTGTTGGATTTCAGGATGTTTCAGGGTGTTCGTGAAATACTCTAGATTGTGTTAAAGCTTGGTTTGTGGTCCGCAAAGTTGTATTTTGTCTTGAGGAAGCATGTACTTATAAGATCATTGTGTTAAAACAGGTTTGGCCGACCTTGGGTGTTTACACTAATTGCGGAGTTGCTTTGGTGATTGTGAAAGCGTGAAGTGGCGTGCTTGGACGAATTTAGGTCTGAGCTAAGATGTGTTGTGGTCTGCCTTCATTCCTTTCCACCACAGGAATGTTTAGGTCCAGACCTAATTTTAATTTTCTGGGTTAAGGTGATTTGCCGACCTTGGAGAATGTGTTCAAGGTTGAAGAGGGTATAAATAAGTGTCAAGGGATCGTGATCAAGTGTGCGTGCAATGAAAGTGATGTGAATAACAGTGTGGATGGATGTGTGGTTCAATGTGTGATGCAGTACAAGCTTTTCATGTGTTAGATTACTGGATGCAATGAGCAAAAGGTGTCTACAATTCTTCAGTGTAACTGCGAAGGTGTTGATGGCGTTGCGGTGGAATTCTCTGTTGCATTGAGATAGTTTTCTCCTTGTAACAATCTTCTCTATCTTCTTCTCTATTCTGGCAGTTGTTAGGCGGAAATTATATTTGTTATGTTGTTGTATCGACAAATATGTTGGTTAGTTGGTAGTTACTCCCGACTAGTGTATTGTTGGCGACGGTTGGCAACCATCTGTAAACTATATATGTATCGTCAAGCATTGTATAAGCAGCATTGTGACATTGTGGTGTAATGCTGATATATTCAATGAATGGAAACAACGCTTTATTCTGTGCAATTCTGGTATGAATCATACACTTTATAATTATTGTTGTATATTTCCATTTACTCTAAGTTTTGTTTGAAACACCATATTGCGGGTAAACATTTGGCGCTGTTGCCTAAGCGAATCCGGTGAACATCTAGATGGGAGAATGGCGTCGTGATGGGGCAGCCGATGGAAGAGCCAATACAAGCAAACGAGGATCGTGAAGACGCTCTGACGGAAGACCTCTGCAATCTGTGAGAAATCTCGTTGAAGGACCACGTACGAAGGGAGGCTCTCAGGCGAGAGATCCCTCAGTCGGTCATCTAGGATTGACTGCACAAGAGGTCGACCATCTCCTCACCAGACTGCCAAGGTTGATAGCACGCCACTACATTATCTTACAGGATCTACGGGTTGAGAGAGATCAAGAACGAAGGAGGCAACAGATACTACAACTGTACGAGGAGAGAACCGAGCGAGAAGAGGAGGAACAAGATACAAGCCGATGTTTGGCAACTAAGGCCCGTAGGAGTAGCAATTAATGCCCATACAACTCAATAAGGATAAGAACCGAGTACCAAGTGGGCAAGAAACACCAGAGGAAAGAACACAAAGATCATTAAGATTAAAGGAACAAGAAGAACGAAGGAAAAGACTGAGACAAATTGCCAATGAACATCGTCATGAAATAAATCAAGATACCGAGTTACACCAAAACCTCATCGACGAAACCGACGAAGGAATTTTCAAGACACCACTGATAAATAAAGAAAAGGGAATGAAAATGAATTGACAAAAGAAATTGAAAACAGCATACGCCGCATCGGAGAGTTATCCATATTGGACGACGAAGGGCCGAGAGTTGAAAGATCTAAGCCTAAGACCCCAGGGCAGAGGGAGTATCGGAACAAACCCGAGGAGACTCGAGGTGTAGAGGAAGCCAACAAAGGACACAGGGAAGACTCGAACGTGGCCAAGAGTGCAAGTGACGCATCGGGAGGTTGCGAGAGAACTAGTCCAGTCAGGTCCAACGCACAAGGAGAGCATTGGGGAAGGATGGTGACTCCACCAGCCAAGAGGCAGAAGCTGCCAAAATTTACGGGGAATGGGTCAGAAGATCCAGTACGGCACTGCAAGACGTGAGAGACGATTTGGATAGCCAATGGGCAAGATGATGTGGACTACTGGTTGAAAGCATTTCCAGCGACACTAAGAGATAGTGCCATAGACTGGTACACAGATCTGGAAGTAGCACAGAAAGCCTCATGGCAAGAACTGAAGAAGGCATTCCAGAATGAATTCAAATTGCTGAGAGATGACAATGAAATTGTAGCAAAGATATACAACACTAAACAAGGAAAACATGAGAATGTGAGAGCGTATAATCGCCAACTCAAGGAGTTGTTGGGGAAACTAGAGACTCAACCAGCCGACGGACTGAAGAAGAGATGGTTCATCGAAGAACTACTCCCATCATTGAGGAAGAAAATGAAAGTCGTACCTTCGTCATCGTACGCTGAAGTGTACAATTGGGCAATGGATATAGAAAGTGAAAATAAGACATCCTCCCGAGGAAAGAAGAAGACCAATGATGAGGAGAGTACCGACGACAGCAACGATGGGGAATCAAAAACCATCCAAACATTAAGAAGAGATGTTACACATGATGAAAGAATTCAAGGCCGACAAAGAAACAGCGAAAGAGGGCCAAGAGTTGTGGTGCACTGACTGCAATGGAGGACATATAAAAGCAAATTGTCCAAAGAAATTATTTTGCGATATCTGCCAAGTAATGGGACATTCCATCAAGGAATGCCCATACAATCTAAAAGCAAGGGGTAAGCAAGTACTCTTCACTCAAGGAGAACCGTCAACACCGCTGAACACACCACCAAAGCCCCAGTACAATAGCCATGCATCCCCTGGAGGTTACCAAAGCAATAGAAGTCCGAGAAACAGAATATAGTACGACAGTAAGGGGAGACCCATGATACAATGTCAGAAGTGCAATGAATCGGGCCACTTCGTCAGGGAATGCCACAATGGTCAAGGTTCGGGGGGAAGACTGTGCAAATGGTGTGGACCGGGTGATCATAAAGATAACGACTGCCCAAAGCAGAAAAGCATCAACATGCTGAATGTGGAAGAACAAAACCAAGAGGTACTGGCAGTCACCACCAAAGCCCAAGCAAAGAAGGTTGTCTACCCAGATCCACGTATAGAAAAGCAAAGAATGAAAGAAGCAAAAGCAGAAGTGGAGCGGGCGATGACGAAGGAAGAGAAGACGGCTCTGGATATTCCAAGTACCTCTTGGCAATCAAAGGCGGAGAACAATATTGTCCAGCAGATACTGCAAACCACCGTACCTATCAAGGTGACGGATCTTCTCCGAACTATGCCACAACTCGGAATGGCAATCACAAACGTAGTCGGTAATGACCAACGACAACGACAGGAAAGTCGAAGGAAGAATTAATAGTAGAGCCTCCACCAGAAGGTGAACAAGTCAGTGACCCAATGTTACTGTCGGTAAACATTGGGAAAAAGCCAGCGATCGTACAAATGGAGATTGGAGGGAAAATCCTAAACACGATCATCGACGGAGGAGCAGCAGTCAACGTACTACCCGAAGACACATGGAAGAGCCTCGGGAAACCTACACTCTGGCCACCGACATTCCAATTGGTGGGCACCGACCAGCATGGCATCAAGCCGTTGGGAACATTGATGGCGCAAAAGGTGACGATCGGGACACGGTCGTTCTTGCTGAACTTCATAGTCATCTCGATACAGAAGAGAGGGTATGATGCATTGCTCAGAAGAGGATGGCTGGTGGCAGCCAGAGCGGATCATAATTGGAAAAGAAACACTCTCCATAGAAAGCAATAGAAGAAAGTATGTGATTGATTTGATAAATCAAACAGTGAGCGAAGAATTGGCATCATCAGATTCAGAATGTGAGGAAGGATGTGGAATGGAGGGAGAAAGAGGAACCATAGAGCCAAACGAGGAATGTATTCTCGACCTCCATGAATGCTCGAAGGATGAGACAAATTCACTAAACGGGTTGTTTCATTGGCAGATGGAAGACTATGAATTCTTCCAACCAGAGTGTAACATGATTTCAATAAGAGGAAGTGGTGAATGCTCTCAGGTGACTAGCGAAACACTCGGCAACATTGGACCGAGTGAAACATCGTTGACGAATGAAGCACTTGATGGATTCACAAACCCTCGACCACTTGGCAAGAGGGAACCAGTAACGAGTGACAAAAGGGAGGAAGGTAATAATCAAGAGGAAGTAACGCTTTTCTAGAACTATATGAAGAGTATAAGGAAGGAAAGGCTATAATAGACAGAACACCAGAGCAACTAGTGGCAGAGACAAGTCGACTAGGGGAGGGAGGTAAACTAGAAGAGGCAAGTCAACCAGAAAAGGCACATAAAGAATATATAGAGGATGATGCCAAGATAGATGATACACTTGCACATAAATTTGAACTAGACAAGGTGATCAGGTATGAAGAGCCATTGACAAGCAAGGTGAATCGGGGTGATGGAACTGGCGATGGGAACCCAGCATTGAAAGCATCAGCCAGAAAGAGACCATACCGAAGGAATAAGGACTATTGTAATTTTATTAAAGTTATTTTGAAAAAGTCAAACAGTTTATTTTCGCCGAACGTAGAACATCACTCTCGGAAGACAACAGTTCCGGTTCCAAGAAAAGCACCTGACTCAGCAGACGACCCAGCCGACGATTACAAAGTCAATAAAGGTACATCTCCGAAGAATGAAGTTAAAATAATTAAATTGGAGGATATGGCTACTTCTCGTACTGTGAAATCACCCTCGCAGCAAAATTCCGGAAAAGAGAAAAATATTATGACACAGAAATATTACGAGACAATTTATGCGACAAGAAAGTTCTACAGTCAGAGTTACAAATCAAACGTGGACCCCATCGGAGAAAAATGAAAAAAACCCCATTTAGTTTGCTATGGAAAAAACGGAAAAAAAATAGAAAAGAGAAAATTGTGAAAAAATAAATAAATAAATAAAGAAGAAGAAAGAAAGAAAAATAGAGAAGTTCAAAATAATAAAGAAATAAAATAAAATAAATTTGGAAGGAAGAGTCGTACGACTAAGCCGTATGACCCCACCCCCACCATAGACACTTCAAACCATACGATAAAAAGAGAAGGGATATGGATTAAAAGAAATTTTTTTGAAGTTTTCCAAACATTAAGTCACCGTGTGAGTGTAAAGCTATACGATGATGGAGCCAATCGTACGATACAAGAAGGGAAGGGCAAAAATGAATATTGGAGTGGATGGATGGAGCAATGAAAGCCGTTGTCGAGGCCATTCACGCATCCCCTATACATGCAGTTGTTTACTTCAGCGGAGGCGCATCTCAGGCACTAGGATGGCTAATGAGTGTACATGGAGCATCCTCAACAGTTCTTGAGGCCGTGGTTCCTTATTCTCATTTGTCCATGCTCCAGTTGTTAGGAAAGGTTCCAGCAAGTTTTGCAGCCCAGGAAACTTCGGACAACATGGCTTTATTAGCATATAACCGTGCATTAAAACTTGCTATGACAGGAACTCCAGTATTGGGCATTGGCTTTACAGGAGCACTATCATCTAATGCTTCAAAGCGTGGAAAGCATAGGTGTTATGTATCTGCAAGAACATCACAACATATGTGGAGATCTAATATCGTATTTTCAAAGGGATTAAGGGACCGTGAAGAAGACACATTGTCAAGTCAGCTTCTACTCAAGGGAATTGCTATTGCATGCAATGTTTCAATGGACTCGGTTATGGATTTGCAAGAGGGTGAGTAGAGTGATCGCCAACGGATTTTTTTGTAGAGACCGGGCCAAAGATATCATTAATTCCAGTGGGGAGAACATAAGCAACTTAGAGGTGGAGAATGCCATTTACAGGCATCCCCGAGTGTTGGAAGCCTCAGTTGTGGCCAGGTCAGATGAAAGGTGTGGGGAATCTCCGTGTGCCTTCGTAGCATTGAAAACTTCTGCGACCATTGCCCAAGAGCGTAAGTTTGGCGAATTATTGTCGAGACAGAATGGTTCCTAATTTGGTCCCTTGCCTAAAACTACAACGAGGAAGATCCAGAAGCATCTCCTACGGGCGAAGGTAAAGGAATTGGCACCTATTCGTTACAGAAAATTATGAGGGCTCTTGATAGCTGGTTGGATTGTGAGAACAATAAAGAAACGGCATCCATTTTTTTTCGTGATCAACCAAATTGCTCAAGTATATATTGCATTCGCACTGGAGGGGTAGAACAATTTGAGAAAGTCAAAGGGCATTGAGTATTGGTAGAGTAATCAATGGTAAGCATTGCATTGAGACATAAAACTGGAGCCGGCCGAACAAGCTGAGGTCGCACCAAAGACTGTTCAGTTAAAGGCACCCAAAGGACATAAAATCACTGCAACCGTACTACAGAGGGTTTACTACTAGGTCATACGACAAGCGGCCATACGACTATATATGAAGTTTCGCAAACACATTGGTCCTCCTCTTGTTCACATAAAACATTGATCTGTTGAGATTGTGCTATTTGGCTCGTTCCGCTTCAACAATCCAGTCCGTCCGCAACAACATAGATATCATAAGGATTAGGCACGACGCTTGCGTTGCCAAGCCATAGACCCACAAATTCATATTTTTACACCAAACGCATACTCAACGCAATGGGGGTCCCGATCAAATAGGAGTCCAAATTTATATTTACTCCAATGCCAGTCACACCCAGCGATGATGGAAATTCTAATCAACCTCTCAATGTACGACTAAAGCACGTGACCATACGATATCCATCAGAACTGAGGCAATTAAAAGTAGTACGACTGGTAGAAGATTCACTTTGGCCGTCATATGATTCACACTTCAAAATCCTATGGGCAGGCAAAAGAAATTACCTGGAACGAAGGGAAATGAATCAATAAGGAAATCTAAAAGGAACTTGGACATTCTTTGAAGTTTTTCAAACATTAGATAGGCCGGACCGTACGAGTCATCACTATACGAGAACCCTTGCCGCCGTACGCTGACTGAAGGACGGTGAACGTCATGTTTTCCCGTCGTCTGGAAGACGACTTTTTTTTTGGGGGGGGGATGATGTTAGGCGGAAATTATATTTGTTATGTTGTTGTATCAACAAATATGTTGGTTAGTTGGTAGTTACTCCCGACCGGTGTATTGTTGGCGACGGTTGGCAACTGTCTGTAAACTATATATGTATCGTCAAGCATTATATAGGCAGCATTGTGGTGTAATATTGATATATTCAATGAATGGAAACAATGCTTTATTCTGTGCAATTCTGGTATGAATCATACGCTTTATAATTATTGTTGTATATTTCCGTTTACTCTAAGTTTTGTTTGAAACACCATATTGCGGGTAAACAGCAATGATCCTATTGTTTTTCGGTGTTGATACTACTTTATATTGTGAGCTAATCCTCCCCGTGGTTTTTCCCTTCTTAGGTTTTCCACGTAAATCTGGTGTACTCTTGTGTTTGTTGTTGAGTTGATTTAGTTTCTGTTATTTGCTTTCATGCTTAATCATCATAACAGTTTAAGGGGTAATTGAATTGATGTGGATCTAAATGTGTTTGAGGGTTTTGGAATTATAAGTTACAACTAATTCCCCCCCCCCCCCCCCCCTCTCAGTTGTCTTGTGCATTCAACAGATATTAGTAGAAGGCTTGGAGCACTTTCTTGCTCACCCTAGTTATTAGAGATCCAAGTGAAATGCATCTTCCTTCTCGCCTTTGGGGTAACAGAGATCTAAGGTGTAGTGCTATTCTCACCCACCTTGGCTATTTGAAATTTAGGAGTGGTCTACCTTCTTACGCACCTTGGATACAAGAGATCTAGGTGTAGTATGTTTCCAAGATGCACCTTTGGATATTAAAGATTTAGAGTGGATAACTGCTCCATCTGTGTTTTACGCTGTTATTAAATATTATCATCCTTCTTATTGGAATCATTGTGATTCTTCATGTGTTGAGGAAACGATGTTGCTTGTGTGTTTGCGGCCAATCTTGTGTATTTTGTTTGTGTGATAACCATGGTGTTTGTCTCCTAGCATAGAGGAGTGGACCTTAGGGTCCCACATGGGTGGGTGGTATTGATCACTGTTGGAGCTTCTTGGTGATTGTGCAAGGATCTCATTCCATCCCACACTTATTGTATCTTGAGCAATTAGAACTTGAGTTGTTGTGGAAGTTGTAAACTTGAGAAAAGTTGTAATTGTGTAATTGATGCTTTCAGGATTGTAAACGATTTTGAAAAGCACCCATCCATGTATTTATTGGATGTGAGCTTTGAATTTGTAATGATTATTGTATCATGGAAAATGAATGAAAATGATCATGTAAGCGGGAAATTTCATTTGAACAAAATGAATGTCTCTCTAACAAATCACAACCTTCATTTGGCCAAACATGCTATCTATACACTCATGGGCCCCTTCAAGGTTGGGAATGTCAATATCCCCATATCTGATAATAGTAAAAACAAGGGATACAAAAAACATGATGTATCTCACATCTGACAAATATGTATCACTGACAACATATCGTTAACCCTCTTCCCCTAATCTGTTCCATTAATATTTGCAAATGTTACATTTCTAATATCAATTCTCTCCTCAATTATGCATCATGTTGGCATCAAGAGTTGCTGCAAAATGGTGCAAAGTGTTCACTTGTTATATAGCCCTTTGGCATATTTGGCCAAAATCTTGGAAGGACAGTGAAAAACCAAAGCACTCCCAATTGAACTTTCAACTCAGGAAACTTAAATGCCTTCACCTCTTTCCCTTTCCCACCTCCAATGCCATTTCATACCCATCCTCGTGGTATTTTAACCAACTCATCTTGGCCCTGAAAACATTAACAGCAAAATAAACAAAAAAAACAGCAATTTTGAGGATTTTTAGCACATTGTTGGTGCAAAACAAAAGAGCGATATTTTCAAGCATTTTAGCAAATTGCGAGTGCAAGAAGGACCACAGTTTTTAAACACAGCAACCTTTATGCCCACATGGCAAAGACATATAAATAATAAAAACAGCAAGTTTATTGCCCATGGCAACTGCAAACAACAAACAGCAATATTTGTAAGTTCATTTGAACATTTAGGTGAAAGGAAAAAAACAGCAATTGCCAATAAGCATCCCCAGACCACAAAACAATCAAAAAAGTTTAACAAACAAAAAAAACTAAAATCCATGCCAAATGCTATGAGCTGTCTAATTCATTCACATTGTGAGTCAACCAATGGATGGTTCAACCACAATGTGTTACTCTTTGAGTTTACAAGACAAATAAAAAATTCAATAAAATGTTTTTGTACAAAGCACAGAAATGGCAAGGAGTGAAGAGTGGACATACCTAGAAAGATGATGATGGTCGACCTGCAAATCCTCTTCCTTCTTCTTCTCTCTTCCTCTTGCCATTTCCTTGTTGAAAATGCAAAATGAAACGGGCTTGGGGTTTAGGGATTGCATGAGGGTGGGTGCCTTCGGTGGGCACCCTTTGGTATTAGATTTAGTTTTTAATTTCTTTTGAACGTCTCTGTTTTTTTTTAACTTAAATGTGTTGACAGCCACAGAAGATGTCCTGACATCTCTGGGGATGGCAGAATGTTCTTGGGGAATTTTGGAAATGAAGGATATCCACACATGATGGTGACATTCCCCTGTTTTCTATCAAAAGGGGTGCGAAAGAGACATTCTGCCCCCAACCCTGTCCCTGAGTGGACATTTGATGCAACCCCTCAGCCTAGGGGAAGTGTCCATGTGGAATAGTGCTTTAATTCCTATAAATTTTTGGAATGTTTCCTAAGTAATAAAAAGTACTTGACTATAACATAACCTCTAATGCATTTCATAGGACATACTCTGAAAACCTGTTTTCATGAAAAGGGCTCAGTCAAGACCTGAGACATAACCCATGCAAAGAAGCACAATATTGTACTTGGCATCATAAGACAATGGATGGAAGAAGTAAAATAAGAAAAGCAAGCCACAAATCAAATTGATGGAAAAGTTTATGGGCAGGCTCAGCTAGGTGAATTTGCAGAAAAAAAAGTTATTTACATAGCAGGATAACCTAAATTTAACAATAATTTCTAATGTTACCAAGAAGTTAGAACCTAAACAGGTAGCTCATAATGTTGCAAAGAACAACTATCATTTTAAGCACAAATGCTTATAAAATGAACACAAATATGAGATAACAAATATGTGAGCTAAGAAATGCAGCTTGCTAAACTCACTATGACGATGCCGTGTATCACGAGCTCTGAGATAACGTTGTTCAGCTGAAACTGAATTTAATGCCTCCCTTAACTCTGCAATTCTGACATTAATGGGATCAAGGTGTTCTGCACAGAAAAGGAAAATGAAATCCAAAAGTACATAACATTCATTTGAGTTTAAATTAGCTGTACTAAGAAATACAAACATAATATTATCTTACAACAACTAATCAAGGACGTTAGATATAATAAAGAACATTTTGCTTACCATCCTTAGCAAGGTCATGTTCCCTGGGGATGTGACCAACGTGTATGTAAAAAGAAATTGTCTCTGGAGCTGAATAGCTGTTATGAAAGCAGAATTTATACATGCCACTTCGTGGTGCCCTAAATTGGAACTTGTCTCCAGAGGTTCCTTTCAAGTTATACACAACATTTCCTGCAGGAGCTGTTACCTGTAAACCAGTGAGCACATTTCTAATATCTTCTTGACAAAGCAATTTCAAATTGCACAAAATGGCAAAATACAGTGACCAGGCAATTGTCAAATTTTAAAATGCCTCTATAAGCTCAAAACCAAGAAAAGTCCAGAACAGAAAGCAAAGGAGCAACAACAAGAAAATAGGTAAACAAAAGAGTTCTCCAGATTGTTTGCATAACAGGAGAGAGAGGACAATTTCCATTCCACCTCATGTATATAAATGCACAATACTCACTATAAGACCAATCTCTTGCGTCATCAAGGAATCTAGATTGGAACCATTTACAGAAATATTACAGATTTAATTACATCATCAAGGAATTTAGTCTTAAACCATTTCCTAGAATGTCACAGATTTCAAAAATAATTAGTAAATTTTGAGGAAAAAGTAGGCCTCAAATATGGTGCTAGCAAAAAGGCAACATTTGATCCTCAAGTTAAACTATTTTAAAGAAGTGTCGCCTATCACAGATTGAATCTCCTAGAGCAGGGAACTTCACTAAAATTTAAGATATTACGAAGCCACGTGTGAGGCCCTTCAGTCAACTGTTTTCACAGGAACCAGCTGATGCAAAGAACCTTCCATTTTCATGCTAGAGTGCACATGGAAGTTGACTTGTACAGAGAAATGCCTACCAGTAATCCCAGTTATGTTGAAATGTCAACGAAACTACAACTGGTCAAATATTATCCTGCACGTGTCTGCTTTGTTTGTAGAATAGAGATAACCAAATTAATGACTTCCCTGAGCAATACTGGATAAATAAAGTGAGAGAAAGAAAATCAAAGCTTAGGCATTAAGGCAGCAAAATAAATTGAAGGATGTTGATGCAAACTGACAGCAATAAACGAGAAAGCAAAAACAGAAATATAAGAAAGTCTATCTGGTGAGTCTTACTTGGGTAAAGGTTATGTTACTGGTGCCCCCCACATCCCAGATATGTGTAACTTAGCATTCAGTGTTGATAAAGACTGGATATACGTGAGATACAGCACTAAAACATGTCAATACAGATACAGCTTGGGTATGGTTGGGAGATGTATGTCCTACTGAAAACCAAAAAGAGAAAAAAAAGTGTAATGAAAGATTAACTAGAAAAAATCTTTATTTTGTTGATTTTGTTGCTGCCTGCAAAATCTATGTTATTGATTTTTCAATGCTATGTGGTTCTTTCAGTCATGTTTATTTTATATTTGTTTTATTTATGTTGCATTTCAGATATATCATATCCAAGGTTTGCTAATAATCTGCTGTATTGGCATCAAAAACCATACGATAATCTATATCTGTTTTTATGCAAGTTAGGAGCAAAGAAGTTTATGGAAAAATGCATGTAACAAAAAGCAGTGTTTGAGAAATCTAAACCTCCTTCACTACCTGCCAAAGGGTCCTCCAGAAAATTGACCATCTAGACAACAGAAAAGAGTTCATTTTTAGAGGATCAAATTCAGTAAGAGGAGACATGTACACCTTGAGGGGTCAAGCCTAAAAAAATGATGAACATCCATAAAGAGATCTTTTGACAGTGATAGTGGCACTAGTTGTCCAAAGCTTTTAAAAATTCAAAAACACCAATTACCTCAATAATGATGAAAACTTAGGAAAAGCCTAATGCATTATTTGTCCAAGAATGGAGATCAAAGATATCAGACTACGTTACCAAGTTCTTCAAAACCCCTCATTGTGGTTGAATTCTGCTTCTGATACTGAATCTGATTCCCCTTAGAGACATACCTTGTTCTCCAGAACTACTTTCCAAAAAAACGTAATGGAAACGCGTATAGCATTTCTTGGAAGGGCTCCACCATTCCAGGATGAACCAAAGGGGAACTCTGCTGAATCTTTAAAAAGGAAAAAGAAATAACAAAAACAAAACCAAAACCAAAAAGAACCTACTTAATCAAGATTAGCCCAACCTATTTCTTACCCCATACTAAGAGTAAGTCTGTAAATACTTGCAAAAGAAGAAAGCCCATAGTTGTAAATGATTTTTAATTCACCAACAATGGAAGAAAGAGTAAGGGAGAATAACAAGTGCTTACATGATAGATATAGCGACCATAAGCATCTAATTTGGTAAACGTAGCCATTAAGGAAAAAATACTGGACTAAAGGAAATTTTCAAGCCATTTAAAGAAGAAATATCAAACTTTTCCTACACAAAAGCTCTTTAGAATGATACTATAAGATAAGAGGTTAGTGCTCCTGTAACAAGTTGCTAATCAAAAACCATAAATGGTACCATCTTCTTTTGCTAGAATTATCAAGCACTCACCATGTAGTTGTCCAGACATGAAGAATTATGCACTCTACAAGAAATCTAGGACGAGTAAATGGAGATTGCGATCTATGTATACCAAACTAAAACTCATGAAAATGGAATAAAAGATATAAGTCTCTAAGTGGCATAAATTATGGGCAAGTTAACAAGACCGGAAGCGTAATTGTTGCCCAAGCATATATGTGATGGAAGGACAAAGAGATTCCCTACTCCCAAGACACAAAGTGTTATTGATGCCCCATAATAAACTATCTACATAATATTTAAGCCAACAACAAGTTCAAGGAAGAATGGTGGAAAGGAGAGCTCGTGCAAGTTGATCAATGGAGGAAGGGCTTTCATGGGCATGGTCTTTTGCTTCAGATCTGTCAATGCGAACCATGAGGTTGAGCACGTGGTGCCTACTGGTTGAAAGGGCAAAGATTTGGTGTTTGACATGCATTGTGGCTTGGGGATTCTAGAGCCCCTTCTATCATGCCCTCTCCAGATTCGGCCCAAGGTAGCATCAGCCTTGAGAGCTAATGTTATCCCTATTGGAAGCGGGAGGGCTCAAGAAAGCGATCATGATGGGGGACCCCTACCCCCTCAAACCCTAGCAATTGTGCATTCTTTGCTTTTGGTTGCTCTTGGGGATTATAATCTAGATCCCTTTGTTATTTCCTTTGCAAACTTGGTGATTGTAGGTTTCTACTTGGATTGTTGGCTCTCACTTGCTGATATCAAAGAATGGGTCCTAAGTGTGTGGGGGGAGGAGATTCAAATGTTTTCCATCCCGAAAGGATCCTTTGTGGTCCATCTTTCCTCGCATGAAGAACAACTCAAAGTTTTGTCTTAGGTTTGGTTAATTGTTGAGAAGAAGATAGATTTTATCTCTTGGTCCCCATGTTATGTGGGTTTTTTCCTACCATCTGCTAGATTAATTTTTGGCTAAGATTCTATGGGTTGCTCCTAGAGTTCTCGTACCAACCCTATTGGGAGAAGATAGGTGATATTCTAGGCAAGCTAGTTGTTGTGGATCCTAAAAGAAAAAAAAAAGAGCATACAATGTATGCTCGTTTACTCATTGAAAGGGATTTGAACCTACTTCTATTGAAGCCTGAAGCAATTAGTTATGTCTCTCCCTTTTGGGAAGTTTGTTCAAGTGTAATGTGTCGTACCTGTTTATATTTTTAAAATCTTTTTATGTGTTTATTTTTTATTTTTATGTGTTCTTTCAGACTAGAGAGAGAAATGCAAAAGGGGTTTTCAGTTTTCCTGCAGATGTGTTGCCGGAGCATACAATATAGAGCATATAACCAAAACCCAGAAAATATACAATGAATTTGAAGAAACTATTGACTACCCAGATAGTAAAATGGCCAACAATGAATTACTGTGACATACCCATGTTTAGAAATGCAACTTGGTACAACCACCGGAAAGGACCAGCAAGTGGGTATGGCTGGAAATGCATCAAAACTCCATAAAATGATATAGAATGTTCATACAAATGTTATTAGCATGGAATAGAGTCTCCAACGCCTCACAATGGCTACAAATGAAACTGCAAATGAAAGATAGGAAGCCTTTGGGAATCCCACATCCAAGCTGGGTATGTACAGCCTAGGCTGGGACTGTCAAACAGCAACAAACTCTTCCAATCTCCTTCGTTATCAGCTGCAATAAGTCGGCACACACTTGGACAGCAAAGGCGACCAAGTTCCAACAAATAATAGGCAAGGAAATGACACCAAACTGCCTACACAAGAAGGTACGGCTGGCTGATGGTACGGCCAGCAAGCCGTGCAAACAATACAGTCACAAACTCCAAGGTATCTGCCTTATTTCCACTGTGCTACCGATTTCCCATGGCTGCAATGAAGGTCTGAACTAAATATGTAATGGAATAACCCAAACTCCTCTACAAAATCTCAACTATAAATTCCAATGAAGCACAAAGGTGAATGCCAAATACATCCACTTACAATGGCACCATTGGGTGGTCTTTCACACCTGTAGAATGCCGTCACTAATGGAGGTTTTTGTCTCCAATAGCCTGGTTCGAATGCACAAACCCTTGAAACCCTAGCAGAGCTCTCACAAGAAAATATCATAAAACAAGCATATCCAAATGAGCTTCGAAAACCTCTTTTATTTCCCTCCCAAGTGGGCGTTGGGTTTTTGGGGGATTTTTTATCATTTAAAAACATCTTATAACTCCCTAGGGATGGGCGCCCAAGGTCAAGACATTCAACTTGGTCTTTATTTTCCTTAAGTCACTTTTCCACTATATATTATAAAGTCCATATTTAAATATATCATTAATAACTTCGGACTTTAAAATAACTGCCAAGATGGTGTCAAAATTAAGAGATCTATAGCTCGCCGGAAAGCCCTCGACGAGACAAATCTGATGCCACTCTGAAAATAGCAAACTGACACTGGCCCCAGACTTACTAAAAATAGTAAGTACTGACCAAGAGCAACTGAGCCACTCAGAAAGATGCCAACTGGATCCACTGAATCTGAACGACACTTCCTCCATCGACACAAACCTCCAAAGCCACAACAACTTCAGTTCCCTAACCAAACTGCTAGTCCATGGGAACTCTATGATGGACTAACCATGAGACTAGAAGGGGACATTACATCAAGATGTTGATTATAAAAATGTTCCATTCCATTGCTTTAGTTGCCATAAGGTGGGGCATATTGTGAGGGTATGCAATGTGCTTCATTGCAACAAAACCCTAGGCTCTATGGTGCTACGGTTTCCCAGGTGTTGGGACTCCTATTTTCCAGCCCCATATTTGCAAAATCTTGTCAAATTCATCAAAATTTTCCTAAGGAGTTCCTATGTATTCGCCATGTTTTGTGTGTCCGGTGTTGTCCCCTAAAATCCCTGAAAATTTGGCTCAGTCTGAAATCTATGAGATCCTCCAAATTCTAAAATCTGTAGTTTAACTCTTATGGATCCAAAACCACTCTCAAACATCCTAACAGTATATACATAAAATATAACTTAAAGTATACATTTACTTTCTTATACTTAAATGTTATATTTTATGTATATACTTTATGAAAATCCTAAGTTTTCATGTCCCTTGAGGAAATTTCACCCTCTCTAGAATTACAGAACTTTGCCCCCATGGTTGCAGGGAGACGCGTCTCCCGACCCCTGGGACACATCTCCAGGTCGAGGACGCATCTCGCCGTCTCGGAGTCTGCAGAGAGACGTCCCTCAAATGAGGAGACGCCACAACGAGTACCCTAGCTGTCTCCCGCGCGCCTCCTATTTAACCCATGAATAAAAGGGTGCTTGACATTGTTTTTTTTTTTACCTCCACTACAGCAAAAACGTCGTTAGGAACAAGGAATACGCCGAGTACAACAGGAAAATTTTCAAAATGATGTAGAAAATTGAATATTGAGAAGATATCATAAGGAGGTTAAAGGAATACGCCGATAGGAACAACCGACGAGTTTTGAAAATTTTCCGACGTGAAATTTTTTTTCCGGCATGAATTTATTTTATGGCGTGAGACAATTCCGAGCACTATAATGCTCACATATAAAAGCCTATCGGCTAAATATTTCACATTTTAAATTTTGACATATACATTTTATAAATAATAAATATTAATTATTAATTTGTTATTTAAATATTTAATATTTATTTATATAATATATATATTAATATATGTGTATATATTTATTAATATTATATATCTTAATATTAACATATATTAAATATATTTATTTATGTAATATATAATAATATATGTGTATATATTTATTAATATTATATATCTTAATATATATATAATTGGCGTCTCCAAGTACCCCCCGTCTCCTTTTTGTCAAAAAATGATGTACCAGTACCAGTACTGATACCAGTCTCCTGGCAACTGTGTTTGCCCCCCTTTAGGATGTGGAAGTTTTACCCACTCTTGGACATTGCGGGACTTTCACTTGGTTCAAGACATTTCCATGTCCCCACAAGACTTCCGCTTTCCTCCTTTGCCATTCCTTGGCAAAACTTTCATGCATGTCTGGACATTTCCACTTACCCTTGGAAGTCCCACTTTTCTCCGCCCATCCAAATGCCTTCTCTCCCTGCACCAACTTCTATCTCTTCCGGCGGAGCTTCACCTGTCACTAGGACATGGTCCTATGCAATGCCAAAATTCCGCCATCCATCCTACATATCTCTATTCTCCGCTAGACTTATCATCATTTCCCTTTGCATTGATCTCCTACCCATCAAGATGCATCCTAATCCCTCTAAAAGGTCTACTTCCTGTCCTATGCCAAAGTTTTGCTCCCTCATCCTCCTTTTCTAGCGCTTCCACATACCCCTAGAAGTTCCGCCAACTTTCCTTTTCCTCTCTAGGCGGAGTTTTTGTGCAGATGCGGAAACATCTCGAACCCCCCAAAACTCCCGCATCTGGAACACCCCAAAAGTCTCGCTTCTGGACCCCCCTCGGATTCCCACAATTTGCCTAAAAGGGCGTAAAAATGAAAATCGACAGCCTCCTACGACTTCTAGATGGATGTAGAACAGTACCAGGTTGCCATTAATGAGAAATGGGTAGTTGAAAATGATGTTTTTAATGCAGTTGGTGGGGTTGTTAGGGTTTTCCCTCCCATTCCATCATCAGACTCAAATTGTGAAGGTTGTAAATAGAAGATTGAAACTCATTTCAAGGGTTGGTCTTTTGGCAGTTTTCAGGCAACAAAAGTGCAGAGCTCTCTAGGGTTTCAGAGAACAAAAGTTCCAATTCTCCAACAAGGAAGATAACAAGGTTAAGTAAAGATTCAAATTGGTTTCAAGAATCAGTGTACGAACTTCTCCTTTCTCTCATGTAATTTTTCAAGGAAATCCTAAGTTGCAGCTAGGGTTTCCTCTTGCTACACTTCGTGGTGTGGTTGTAATCATTGATCAGATGAATAGGACAGATTCTAAAAACATTACATGCTATGTGATTGTCACGGCCTCATTTTGAACAAGTTAATAATCTATTAATGAGTGACTTCGTCACCTAAAAAGAAGACTTTGCCACCGCCCTCAATTTATTACCCCACCTAATTCTGGCAGAAATTTATTAAAAAAAGGGCGAGGAGATATCTTTCGTGGCGTAGAAGGAAGAAAAAAAAAAACTAGATTTCTAGAAGGAGATTTCGGGGGGGGGAGAAAGTCAAGGCCATCAATCACATTAAATGTCATTCAATGAAGGAGTAGCGTGGAATGCAAGCCACAACCAGTTTTGGCAAAAAATTTAATTGGAACAGGACTGTGGGTTGGAGGAAGTTTCCGTGGCATGAGATGCAACAAAGAAATTCTTGCCATAAAATTAAATACAATTTAATGCCTTTAGTCTTTTCCCTTGACTAAGCGTTCATGTGGCTACGTCTGAAGATCTTTTCATCAAAGCTGCCACATCAAACATGGTGGGGGCGTTGAACAAGTCGCTCATGGGAGACCTTGATGGGTTAAAAAGGAGGTCACCCTTGCAAAAGAGGAGTGTGCTCCACACCGCTGCATATCATGGCAGTAAGAATTTCGTGGAAATGTTGGCTTGAATGGTGGAGTTTGAATTTACACTGGCCATCTGCATTGCTGGAAAACTTCATAGCAGACCTATATCAAGATAAGCTCCTTTTCTTTCTCTATCGAATGGGTTATTGCTAATTAGAACTGGAAGATTCTTTTCATCTTGCCTTTAGATATGCTTACCTAAATCTAACACCAAATATTGTGTGATAGAGAGTTGTTTGCAAAGATTGGGATTTGACTTAGCGTCTATCAATCGCATCTGCTTGAAAGTTTATTAAAAAAAAAAAAACCTTTTCAACAAATTTATTTATTTTTAATTTATTTTTTTTGTTCACATCCTGCAATGGATTGCAGTTCTTGAGACATTTCGTGGGGATTTTATCAAAACAGCTGACATGCCTTATCCGTGCCTCCTCATTTTGCATATATGTCTACCAGAGAATTTTCAACTATAATATCTGGCAGAAATCCCCCCTCCTTTAGGCTTTGATCGATGCCCATACCCTGATCAATAGCATCCATTTTAGCTCAGGCCAGGAGGATGTTGGAAAAGATTGTGGAGTTTGACTCTAAGCCTTCCGTTTACAGTCGCCTGAAAATTTTAAAAGCCCTTTCAACAAAATCCATTTTGGGCATATCCTTTCATCATTGCAATTTATGAGACCATAACTTCTTCTAGGCATTTTTTTTAACAATTCACGTGCCTTGCCTATAACTCCGCGTTGGCATACCGATCTACCAGGGAACTTGCAACTATCTCATCTGACAAAAATTCCCCTCTCGTTATGCTTTGATGGATGCCCATCCCGTCTTCTAAATTTTCCCATTTTGGCACAAGTAGGTAGGACTCTGGCAAAGGTTGAGAATTTGACTTTATACCAGCCAACCGCAGCTGCTTGAGTTTTTTTTTCTTAAAGCGTTTTGAACAAATCCATTTTGTTCATATCCTAAAATCATTGCATCCCATGAGTTGACATCTCTGAGGCCTTTTGTCAAATAGATCATGTGCATTGACCGTGCTCCTACATTTTGCATCCATGTCTACTAGAGTGTTTCCAGCCATGATATCTGACAAAAAAAAAAACCCTTTCGTTTTGTTTTGATGGATGCCCATACCTTCAACCAAAGCTTCAATTTGTGCATGGGCATGGAGGATGCTGGCAAACATTGAGGAATTGGGGCTTAACAACCGCCAGTTGGAAATCTGACATGCTGCACATTATTATAGCGTAAGCCTATTTTTCAAACTGTTTCCTTTAGCATCATCAATAATCTCCACAAGGACATTGTCCTATTTAAAATGATGGAAAAGGTCTACATCTCACAACAAATTCTCTGGTGGCAATCTTGGAGATAAGCCTTGTTGCAGTGTAGCAACCAACACATATTCTTAGGTTCTTAATAACTCTAATAGTTGTTCTTAAGGACATGTTTAACAATCCCAATGCAAATTTGTTTAATAACTTTGATAGTTGTTCCATGAGGCCTATTTATTAAACCAACTGCAATTGCCAACTTTTACTATGACGACAGAGAAATAGTTCTTTTCCCTATTCTCCTACAACATTAAGTAAATAGCTTAAACTTGGGAAATACCTTGCTGCCTTCATCTTCCATGCCAATTTCTCTAACTTGCATTGATCCGTTTTACAAATGTTGTTTTATATTCTTATTAAGTGTAACATAAAACTTTCCAATGGTATTAGAGCACGTGGCTCTATGTCATGGTATTATATGACACCATTGAGGTGCCAAGTCAATATCGGTGACTATGGTTTATATTTGACAACATTGAGCTTCATGCATTTTTTATGCATTTATAGAATTTTTATGCAAGGCTACATAATGATTCCTTACATAGTGGGGTTCCTAATCTCCTTAAAGTCTATTTTGACCAATGTTGGGAGTATTGTGAAAATAATTAATAGTCATAGTGATAGTCAGACCTTATGATTTCCTTTCCTTTCCAAGTGGTTCGACCCTAACCAATTTTATGTGGTTGAACTTGGTGTATTAATCATGGTCATTTTCTCCAAAAGATTATCGAATTGTTTGGTAGAGAGAAAGTTAATGTTCTCTATGTCTAATTAATATAGATAAATCCAAATGATCTTTTCTAATTAGTCCATTTTTGCATAAATATTTTAGTTAGTGTGCTACTTCAATGACTCTTTGATTACATTGTAAATCATACTTATGACCAAGGAATTCTGTTGTTGATCTCTTAAAAATTAAGTGACCAGATTTAAGTATATCTATATATTAAACAATGTCCTGCAAATGTGTTTTCTTGTTATAGCCAAACACTTGTATTTTCTTGTTTTTAGCGAAACACTTTGTGTGATATTGTATGGATCAATGGTGATTTTATAAGCATTATAAGCCTATTGATGTTATGCTTTCTATACTAGTATTTATGTGATTAGGGAGCAAGATTAATAACATGGGAAATGGATTAAGAACTTGGGGGTTTTAGAGAAAGTATGTAAAACTCCTTAGTTGAGAGTCTCTCGTTGAAACAATAATACCTTGGTTAGTTATTGTTGATGGTTTCTTGAGAACTATTGTAATACTAGAGTTATTATTTAGATAGTGGATACGAAGGAAGATCAAACCATCCTTGATGTTTAAATACCTCCTTGGTGAAATTGTCAAGACAGGAGGTTTTGTCTTTAATGTCGAATGGGCTTGAGATTACTAGTCTCAATTGATCATATTAATAAATTAATTTGAAAACCCTTTTATACATAAGTTGTAATTGGTTGGATTTGTAACTTAAGTTGTTGAATAATTTTACTTTACATTCTCTTCCTTCGTATTAGATCTTATTTAGAATCAATGTCGGCGTTTGACATAGAATGTGTAAGTACCCTTGAAACCAAGACTTTTTAATGGATAAGTAGAAATTTTATATTATGAAATTTTTAGGTAAATACCTATGTGGATTTGATGTCATCAAAGTGATAGGCTGACATTCTCTATCGAGACAATCTAGAAGGTTATATAAGAATTGGAAGATGTTGTCATCAATCTTATGCGGGTGGGCTTTGTGTTTCGCAATGTATTTTCCTTCCTATTAAATCATCATGATATTATTAAGTGACAAGGACAATAGTTGTTTCTTCGATAAATGTTTCTCCATATTGCTTGAGACATTGATTGCCATTGCTTGAGTGTGTAGATTTATAAATATGTGGTAAAACTATAATCTGATCCCAACTACATCGAGGGAGGTAGTGAGGCCTTTTGTCCATTGTATCACCAGATTTAGGGAATTGTGTTTGCAATGAGAATTAGCACCCTTGGTGTAAATAAAGTTTTTGTGTACTTTTTATATGAATAGATCATTGTGTTAGAACTAATACAACATATGTTTTCTCTTTGAGGAAATATACATCTATGACCTAGAGTCTAGTCAAGTGATTGTAGTAACCTTGGAGACCTTTATCTCCCCGGGTTGACTAAATGGAATTATATACATAGCTATGTTATAATCATTGAAATTTAAAGACAGTCAACTTTCTTCTCTTCGGAAATTGATATATTTCTTAACCCTTGAGGTCGAAGCTCATAATCATAAGAGTATTCACTATGTGCTTAGATTCTAAATGTGACGTTAGGGTATCGAATTATAGTTGATCTTGCAAGTAATTTTCCAAATAAGTTAGGGATATCATGAATTAGGAAAACCCTTGATGTAAAATTATAGTACATGTATTTGGAAATAGACTTGCCTTAGGTAAACTTGATGTCTCGGGTAGACACCTGATAGGGATTCCTCCACATTAGGACTAACTGACAAACACCCCTTTAGGTGTTTTTGGTAGTGGACTAACTTCCGTCCCTGTTTCACCGAGTGGGTGGCAGCCGACGAAGAACTGTCTGGGGTAGGGAATAACCCTAGAAAGGGCTGGATACCCGCTCACAGTTACACCAAACATAGTGCAAAACAGAACTACATATTCGCAATCCCCGCGTTAGTCTCATCCGAAGGAGGGGGCCTTGATCCCGTGGATACAGGGTATGTAGGCAGTCTGGACGGCGAAGGATGCCCCCAGTACTCAGGTCCCCTAGATGTAGGGTGTCCTACAATTAGCTTCGGGATCTTAATTCTCTGAGTGGTGATTACTGAGTTGTGTTAACATGAGATTGTTAGTTAATTTTGTGCAGATGATAAGGATATGGTCACTGGGAAGAAAGCAAGCTATCGGAAGTGAATGCAGGACGTAATGCATGACTTAAGGTATGCACTGATCCGTTGTTCTTATAAGTTATCTTGCGTAACGTACTCCCTCTTCACTAGGTTTAAATTTGGTGATCCTTTAGGACTTGATGGTTTTTAGAAAACTAAATTCAAGTCATCCCATCTCTGTAACAAGGATTTAACACTTCTTAGAAGAATTTTTCATTTCCTGCATCTGTTAGATCAAAATTTTAATTACTCAGCATTTTTTTAATTCAGAGTTAGTAATATTTTGTTAATAAGGAGTCGGGTCCTTACAGTGATGATCTCTTCTATGGCTATATATGAATGATTGCATTTTGATAAAGAATCACTAAGCATATTCCTCACTGGTTGTTTTTTCTGCATCTGGGCATCCAGAAAGTGATTGTTTTCATTTGTGTATTATCTTATCCTCTGCTGAACTGTGGACTCCGTAGCCCATCTTAACAAGCACCGATCTGAAATGTTTGATCACCCACAGCTCTCTTAAAAACTAAAATAAATTTTTCAAGTGTGAAGTAAAGTAGTTACAATTGTATGCATTGTTGTGGTTCAGTGCTATAACCAGGAAATATTGTTAGTGAATCTTCCAAGTGCCAATTTTAGTAAACCAAACATGCATACTAGCACCTTCCATTATTGCAAGAGTACTTTTTATCAGCTTACACAGCGGTTTTAGTGTGACAAGCTTGTCTTAATCCAGTGACTGTATTTGGGGATTAAAACTGCAGTTTAGGTATTGTTGCAATGATATGAGTCTAAAAACATTTTCTATTATTGTTAATCCCTATTAAGGGATACCTCAAGGAACACCCTCCTTGGCTTAGCTGAGCAAAAAACAAAGGGGAAATTACCCACTCCTAACCATTGGCCTTTAATCACCTTCCACCTGTGAATGAGCTTGTTTCCTATCTCTCTGATGACACCCCTAGCCTAAGAGATTAGGAAATTAAATCTAGAGTTTTAGGTTAGCCATTTTGGGACCCAATAGGATTAAAAAAGTTGGATACTGAAGTCAGTCTCAAAAGTTTGGAAAGCTTTTTTGGAGTATAGACATCATAGGTGTTTTTTTCCAAGGACTCTTCCCCTCCTACATTGAAGGCTTTTCTTGAGTAGTGGCATAAAACCCCTCTTGCCCCAAAGGAAGTATGCCCCCTTGCCAAGACTCAAATTCAACAAAGTTTGGTAGAACCTTGTCAACCAGAACAACAGGAAGATGTTGCCTCCTCCCTAGGTGAGCCTCCAGTTGAGGTATGGTAAGACCACAGTCACCTTCCACTGTGAATAAAGAGGTGGATGATGATCGGCTTCAATTAGGAGGACTAGAGATCGCTTAAGTAATTGAGGCTTTGGGTGGGATAGCAAGTTCACTATTAAGAAAAGGAGAGGTCGAAGGTTAGAAGTTGAATGTCTTGAAGCATCTACTTGTTAACACATTGATGTTAACACTCCAAAAACAATGGAAGATTCCTTATCTCCACGGAGGAGGAGAATTCCTCCTAAGAAATCAGGATCCTTTCTTGGAATGTGAGGGGCTTAAATGCTCCCTCAAAAAGGCAAGTGGTCTTCAACTTTCTCGCCTTTTCTCCAATAGATTTTGTCTTACTTCAAGAAACCAAGTGTAATGTCCCCTTTTTGGCTTGTTCTCGATTTTGGTATATTAGCCTATTATTTAGCCCTCGTAGGCTAATGCAGATAGTTAGAGGCTCCTGTTTGGCAGTTATCTGAGTGTTTTCTTCTCCAGAGCTCAATTTGGTTCAGGATTGGCCTTTGTTTGGTGATTCAGGACTCAGTTTCACACACTTACTATTTATAGTAAGTCACTTTATTAGTGGAGTCCAGTGTTACTATTTATAGTAAGGCACCTGGACATATCATGGATGCAGTGTTGATCCCCGGGTTCAGTTGATTTGGCAAGTTAATGAGTATTTATGGAGTTATTATCACTAAAGTGACTTTAATGATAATAAAATATTATAAAGGGTTATTATAAAGTTTTTAAATTCACTTTATGACCAACGGGGCCATGACCCTCAATTAAGTCACTTAAAGTACAATTAATGATTCATTAAAAGGGGCGCCCATTTATGAGGATTTATTCTAATGTTATAAAGTGCACATGAAATATATTAAATATCATTTAAATGATTTAAAAGAGACTTCTAGAGGGGATCGACCTACTTGGAAAAAGTATATATTGGCTCATCAAAAGCACAAAAGCATTCATTCAATCATTTGATACTTATGCTTTTTGGTGTGATGGCTGTGAGGAGAAGAAGTGCTATGGTTTCTGCACTATTTGGTCATTGAGAATGAAAAATCTCTTTGATTTTTGCATTCCTGAGGTGGTGAAAGATCTTCTGAGGTCAAATTTGTGCTTAATGGGAGAAGAGATTTCAGAAGTTTACAAGGGTTTGAAGATTAATCATTTGAAGAACTAAGATATACGTTGCTGTTACATTTCCAGCTGTTAGAGCTTTCTTCATGTGGCATGTGGAAATCATATTGGTGCAGATTTAGAGTATTTATCTCCAGAACAAGCAGGGGTTTTTAAATAGCTGATTGAAGACTCCATTTTCAGTGTCGTGAGGATTATTCTCTCTGCTGTATGACTGCTGCAACTTTATATTTTATTCTGGCATCCATTTTCAGAGGGTTTCAAGGCATGTTTACCTGTGAGTTCATGAATTGTAACTCCTAGATTTTTTGGGTATTGTTGTTTTAGATAATAGGGGTTATTTTATGAACTGGGTTGTAATTACATTGTGAAAATACTGAGTATTTTAGATGGTATAAAAATCTGGAATTTTCAGCCATGAATGCCTTATGTGATGTTTAGTTTTGAGTTAAATATTATTATTGCAATATTTTCTTTTTGGCATTATATTGTTGCAAGTGTCAGAGGAAACCAAAGACAAACTAAACAGACAAGCAAAAAACCAGAGAGTTAAATATCCTACCAGGGGTGGGACATTACACCAAGCTCTCGGATGAGGAGTTTCAAAGCTTTTTACTTTAATGGGATGGTTGTGGTCACACCTTTCTTCAACAGAAGTGGGTGCTTCGGGTGGTCTGTGTATTCTTTGGTGGCCTAGTAGAGTTTCCATCTCCTTATTGGTGAAAGAGGTAAATTGGATGGAGCTTTCCTTTCTCTCTTTCTTTGAACTTATCTTAGGGTATCGTTTCAATGTATACAAGTCAAATAGTCTATTTGTTAGCATTTTTTACGGTAAGGGTTGTCTCCAACCATCTTTAATTTGTAGGGTCAAAATGTTGTGTTAAGGGTAACTTCAATGCTATCTCAAGGCCTTTAGAGAAATGGGGTGGCAATTCATTGGCCCTGAGATCGAAACTGGACTTTTCTGCTTTCCTTGTTGAGAACCACCTCATTGATATTGTCCCAAAATCAATAAGATTCTCTTGGAATGATCGTCGTAAAGGGTTTTGTTATATTGTAGAGAGACTGGACAAGTTCTTGGTCATAGCAGAATAGATGAATAATAACTAGGTTTTGTCTTTCGCCATTCTTCCTGCTGCAGGCTCGAATCATTATCTACTTCAGTTGGATGTGACCTTAGATGTTGCTCCCCCCAAAAATCCTTTTAAGTTTGAACTCATGTGGCTCCAACATCATGATTTTAAGGAGGCTAACACACCTTGGTGGAATTCATCCTACCACTTCTTAGGCTCTATAATGTGTCACTTCTTTCTTAGATTAAGGCATATTAAGAATTGTTTGAAGGGCTGGAATAAATTGGTTTTTGGTAGCATATTTGTTGAGAAGACTCTATAGAACAATAGTTGATGGAGGTAAGCATGTAGATTCAATAGAAGGGATTAACCAATGCAACCTTAGGTAGGGAATCTAATCTATTGTTTCAATTGAAAGATATCCTTGTCAAGGAAGAAATTTTCTGGCATCAAAAATCCCAAGGCTGTTGGATAGGCTGAAGGAGATCGAAACACAAATTCTTCCATGCGACTACAAATACCCAACAACAAGTGAATAGGATAGCATGCATAACATCCAAAGAAAGGGTTATTCTTTCCACACTAAAGGAAATAGCGAGAGACGCCTACATCTACTTTGAGAATCTATTTTCGGCCCAAGCGATGCTCAAGGAAGGTGCTTTTGGCCCTCTTCTTCAGTGTATTCCTAAGCTCATTACAGAAATACAAAACTCTATGCTTCTAGATCCCATGTCCCTTGAGTAAAGGGTGCAATTTTCTCTTTCAAAGGTGATAGGGCCTTGGGTCAAATGGCTTTCTGACGATTTTTTTCCAATTCTTATGGGACCTTCTTGATAAGGATCTCACGACTATTATCAATAGTTTTAGATTGTCTAGGGATGTATATAGGGATTTCAAGAGCACATTTGTTACCTTAATCCTGTAGAAATCCAATTTGCAATCTTTTGATGACTTTCGGCCTATTGCCTTGTCTAACATGTTAGGCAAAATTATATCCAAGGTGATAGTGAAGCAAATTAAGTTGATCTTACCTAACATCATCACTTCCAAACAAGAGGCCTTTGTGGTAGGCAAACAAATTATGGATGGGGTCATCCTTACCCACAAAGTGATGCACTCTTTGGTGTCCAGTGGTAGTAAAGGGATGGTCATCAAGATTGATATTGCAAAAGCCTATGATAGATTTTGGTGGAGTTACTTGAAGTCGATTCTCTGCTCCTTAGGTTTCAATGGAGGTGGATTGAATGGGTTATGAATGTAGTCACCAACATGTATTTCTTCGTTCTAATTAATGGGAACCATGTTAGGTATTTTCAGCACTCTTAGGGCATTCAACAAGGAGATCCTCTTTCTCCTTACCTCTTTATTATTATGCCTACAACTTTGGGGCAATTCATTCAAGCCCAAAACTCAGCATTTTGCCTAAGGGATTTGACCTTGGTGTGTGGTTTAGCTCCTCTCACGCATCTTTAGTTAGTGCATGATACAACTTTGTATGGTCAAGCTTTTGTTGGTGAGGCAAAATCTTTTGCTTCCATTCTTAAGATTTACAACTCTGCTTCGGGACAAATAGTTAATGCAACCAAGTCTAAGGTGTTTTCTTTAATGTCAAGCCCGACTACAACGAAGGATTTGTTGGCCCTTAGGTTTTGCTTCGGCTTCTCTTCCCAATAAATATTTGGGGGCCCCCCTTTCAAAGGAGCATGCAGGGCTCAGTTGTGGAAGGAAACTTTGGAAAAAAATCACAAAAGACTAGATTCCTAGAAAGGGAAATGGCTTAGTCTGGTAAGGAGACTCTTAAAAATCAAAGTTGTTCTCTATGTTCTGCCTATTTACCTATTGTTGGTTCTCCCTGTCCCAAAATTGGTGTTCTCTCAGATTGAAAGTATTTGTTGCCAATTTATATGGCAAGGGGCTACTAAAGAAAGGAAATATCCCATGGGAAGCTAGTCAAAGGTGTGTCCAGAGAAGAGAAGTGAGGGAAATAGTATTAAAAATCTGGAGTTTTAAAATCTAGCCCTAGTGGCTAAGCTTGCTTGGCACCTTTTCTTGGAAGAGGAGTGCCCTTAGTGCTCTTTCGTGCGTAGCAAATACTTGGACTTCCAAGGCCCTCTAAATGTGTTAAAAGATGATTCTCCATCTAAAGGCTCAACTATTTGTAACTTTTTGGTGAAGTCTCAGATGTTGATTAGTTCAAAATTGTCTTGCAACCTTGGGGATGGATCTTAGGCAGACTTTTGATTTGACTCTTGGTTAGGTAACCTCTGTTGTTTAACACCATAGATATGGAGAATTTTTGCATCTTCCTTACTATTAGATGGGGGTGAAAGTTTGCAACTACTGGGAAACATCTTTTGTTAATGGTAAACAATTTAGGAGGTGGAAATCTATTGTTTTCCAAAATTTCCTAAGCAATCTTGTATTCTTTCTAATGTTCTCAAAGGAATAAGGATTCCTCACTTAGATAATAGGGTCAAGTCATGCAATCCATTTGATTGGCTTGCGAGTCTTAACAAGATCCTACCTTTGACAATTTGTAAATGTGTGGTTTCTAGAGACCCTCAAGATGCCCTCTTTATTTGAAGCAAGAAGAGACAGGTGAGCATCTACTTATTCGTTGTGACTACATGCCGGCCATTTGGAACAATGCGTATCAACATTTAGATATGTTGTGGCTTTCTCTGACAATGGTGCGAGAGTTTATCTAAAACAGGCCTATTGGTACAAAAAATCTTGAGGCCCTATGGCATATAGCTTTGGTGTGTCTTCTCTGGGCTTGTGGCTTGAGGGAAATAGACGTGTTTTCAGAGATTCCTCTTCCCCATGGCAGATGCTGCAATGAAGGATTGGCAGCAGAAATTTCTCTTGCTCGAAGAGTTGTTGGAGGCTAAATTGTGGCTTCGCCATCAATTGCAATGGGTGGTGCATTAATGGAGAAACAACCCGTGGGGAGGTCTATATTTTGAATAAAGAATTGTTGGCAAGTGCCCACCAAGTTCAAGACCTTCGGTCCTTTTGTTTGGATTTGCAGGCAGTGGTGGGGAATTTGCTCATCACCCATTGCAACAACACCCTTGAAATTACTAGTGCGTTTACCCTCCCACAACTAGGGGATGGCCTTCTTCTTCACTTGGCTAAGCAGCTGGAGGTTATTCCTAGTGTAAACTTCCCCAGTTGGTGAATCAATGTCCCTCCACTAGCAAAGGAAAAAAATGCCTAGGTGGCATCACTGCTGCAAGTGGGGGCATTTCCTCATTGTTGCAATGCAGTTGAGAAATGGGGTGTCACCCCCTTATCATGATGTCTTCTAGTGTAGGGTTTTTTTGCTTATAATGGTAATGATTGGCTTGGCGGTAATCTGTATGCCTGAGGGGGCATTTCGTCTGTACTTGTTCCTGGATTTGGGCTGCAGCAGATTTTGTATGGTTTCGTTTTGCTTCTAGTGGCTAGTCTGCCATGTTTTTTGTTTGTTAGCCTGGTTGGCATGTTTCAGTTGGGCTGAGTCCCTCTATGCATTTCTTTCATTGTACATATCTTTAATTTTTGCAAGGGAGAGGGCCCCAATAGAAACCCTCAGTAAATTATCAAAAAAAAAAATTAAGCCAACAACCCTAGTCAAGGTATTTTGCAACCAGAATAACATGGCATCAAAGGACAGCCAGTCATGCTGATGTAACTTGTAACCCACCGTAAAGAACATTAGCCACTTATGATGCCGCTCACTGGGTATTTTTGATAGGCTATTTTTCACCAATAGGTTAATATTCATATAATTCAATTTTTCTGTCAGCAATTTTTCAAAAACAAAAGCCAGTTTTTTATATAAAACATGAAAGTTATTGGATTTGCCAAAATGTACAAGACTCATCCATAGTTAATCATATGTCTCCATGAATATCATTAGCTTGTCATTCATATACTTCTTTTTTTTCTGATAGTCATCTCAAGCTTTGAGATACAGGTATTGGGATGGAGAAGGGTGTGTTGGAAAATTGTCATTGATGTCAAAGGAAGAATGAGAAGACAGTTGGATAATAAGAATGAGTTTTATTCTTTGGAGAATATTTATCATATATGCAGGCCGACCTGTTTATGGTGCATTGGAGATACATTTTAATATGACTATAGGCCGACTTCATATGCATTGAATAAATAAAAATACAAAATATTTGTTTGAGGCCGACCACCCCTTCCTAGTCGCCACCTTGAGAAAAGCAAATTAAAATAAAAATGATTTAAAAATGGGCCGACTTATATTGGTATATTGGCACCACTTTTGTATTTTTAAATGTCAAATATTAAAAGAAAAAAGAGGCTGACCTAGATGTGATAGCATATGTATAAGAGGTTTGGAAGTACTTTTCATCAAGTAATTCAATGCAAATCATTTCTGATTAAGAGCAGAGTGGAACATATTTGGAGAAGTTATAGAGGCGAATCATATCAGCATATAGAGGTGATTCTGTATCAGCCTATTGAGGCGATTCATATGTGATGTCCCACTATTCAGACATTGTTTAAATTAAAGATTTAAACATCATCATAAAAGACGGTGAAGTTGCTTAGTCAATTTGAATGAAAAAGACAATCGTGTTAGTATTAACGTTTAATACATATATATATAATATTATTTATTTAATAAATAATATTATTATATAAATATCTTAATATAACTAAATTATAATACATTCATATTTTTAATTGATAAGATATACTATTATATTTTATAAATGAAAATATATAAATAAATATTAACAATTTAAATACTATTATAATATAATAGTATATCCATTATAATAGATATATTGGCAATTACAAGAGAGGCCCGATTCCTTCATAAAGAGAGTTAATAAAAGTCAATAAAATAAGAGAGTTAATAAAAGTATAAATATTGAATAGTTAATAAAAGTATAAATATTGAATAGTTAATAAAAGTTAATAAAATATTAAATGGTCAAAAGCTACGTAGGAAGGTTGTGTCTCATAGTGAGACAATCATATAAAGTATAAATCATTTCAAGGAGGTGAGGACAGAAAGGAACGGATGAAAAGAAGAAAAATCTTAAGAAATAAACAAATAAGGAAAAAAGGTATCGGTTCTGAAATTTAAGTCTGCAGTAAAACAACAGCGAGCGATCAGGCAAGGACAAGTATTAATAACAGAACAGCAAGCACAAGAAAGATCTGATATATACAGATCAAGGAGTATTAATTGGAACATATATATTTCTGAGTTTAAAAGGCTGAGTTAACAACATATATTCAAAGGGATATAAGATATGAATTCAGAGAGAGGTGGAATTAGAGTTATATGATAGAGGAGTAAAAAAAAAGGAATATCTCTGATTAGGGAATAAGAACAAGAAAATATATACAAGGCAGTTCTGATCTGCAATAAAGAATAAATGTAGATAATAATCTGAGTTCTAAGTTTTAAGCATACTTGTATATATATTCAAAGGAAAAATCAGATCTGAGTTTTGAGTCTCCACAAGTCATTGAAATACAAGGAATATTCATAGACTGCAGTCATAATCTGCACCAAGGAAAATAGGAAAAGTCTGACATCAGTCTGAGTTGGGACCAGCAATCACACAAATTGGGAAATAAGAAGTATATATATAACAGTCCTGAGTTCCAATCTATCTTAAGCATAAAAAGATCAGCAATCCTGAGCACGGGGAAGTATATATAAAAAGGTGGAATCCAAGGAAAAGAGACATCTGTTCTAAATCTTCAAGTTACAGCTATAAGACAAAAAGATACCAGCAAATCAGATAAGTAGCAGCCACCTTGGTAATAATAAGGTTTACTTATTATTGTTCAATTATCCAATGTGCATTGATATATGATTTTCGTAATGTTTGGAACTAATGCTATTATGAATTTGTATGGATACTATGATGGTCATTATGCATTGCTGGTACGATTGTTTGCAACTATAAGTTTGATTAGTTATTATGCATTAATGTGGATTCTTATGTGTCTACATCATAAAATAATATTTATATTATCTAGCTGTGGTAACCAACCATGATGAGAGAATTGAGGGCCTACGAGGAGGGGAAACGGCGTTGGGATCATCTTCTAAGTACGCCACCCCATGGTGGATGGTTGAGGCCTGCCACATGTGGGCCAAGGGGGCATAAGAGGCCGCTCTTGGGCTTAGAAGGAGTGATTTCCAGGACACCCTGCCGTAGTTGCACCCCAACCTCCCATCATGGTGATTAATTGAATCATAAGAGGAAATAGAATGGCTTTGATAAGGGGTACGGTGATAGGACGCCTCACTAGGCACGCCACCCCATATGGATGGCAAGAGGCCACATGGAGCCAAGAGGGGTGAAGCACCTGCGCTTGGGCCTAGGGTAGAGGGTTTCTTGGGCACCCTATCAAACCATTTTGTTCCAAGAATTAGAAACCCTAACCCTGAACTTGTGGGATTTGAATTTTTAGGGTAAAATTAGTATTGTTCCAATTGGGGACATTACATCATATCAGCATTTGGACAGAGATATAAGGCAATTTTGGAGCAGTCATTATTGCAGATTTATAGCAGACTCTATACCTAATTCAAAGCAGTCATTATTGCAGATTTATAGCAGACTCTATACCTGATTTGGAGCAGCCATTATACCTGTTTTGGAGCAGCATTGGAACATTTTTGGAGCAGATCTTGTGCCTGATTTAGGGCAGAATTTGGAGCAGATTTTGTGCCTGATTTAGGGCGGAATTTGGAGCAGATTTTGTGCCTGATTTAGGGCGGAATTTGGAGCAGACATTACACCATTTGTGGAGCAGATATTAATTCAGTTTTTGGAGCAGATATTGGTTGGTGCCTACCAATTTAGAAGAGATTGGTGTCTCTTGCTGAGTTGGTGCTCAGATGTGGGGATTGGTTTCTCCAATGGGTTGGTGTTCACAAAGTCTACAAGAGGGGATTGGAGTCTCCTATAGGTTGGTACCTACAAAGATTTGTAAGAGAAGTTGTTATATATATAAAGCAATATTTTGCCGTGGTTTTCTCCCGCAGGAGTTTTCAAATTCGTGTGTTCTCTCTGTGTTCATAATTGCTAGATCTTACATGTTTGATTTATTGCAATTGGTTAAAAGTTGAAAAGTGAAAGTTTTTATATATATACTGAGTCACCCCCCCTCAGTATAATCGTGTGCTCATCAGGGTGCATGGATGTCATTTCCAAACAGGGTACAAGATTATATGAATAACGATACAGCCATATTGTACATGAAATGGCAAAGCTGGTTATAAATTGTTAAGGCAGTGAACAAATGGATACAGGAGAAAGCTGAAGAATCTAAAGAATGCAATCAAGGGTCTCTTCTGGTAAATTGTAACAAAATGGGCAAGTTTGAGGAAGGCACTGCTAAGGCTCAACACATCAGAGAGATAAAGTGTGGGCATGAAGCAACTCAGACCCTGTTACTGATAAAATGAGTACACAGCAGGAAGCTCTTCAATGCTATGAAGATGACTCCGAATAGATGTCTCTGTTTCAGTTTTTATTTCAGAGTGTGCTTTGGCTTTTTTACTGCAATTACCATGAAAAACCTGATATCTCCAATGGAGAAGAGCTCCAATTTTAAGAACTGGTTTCTGTTTACATTTTGATTCTACGGTTGATTAATTTTACCATTATCAAAAAACTAACAATGCTGAGATACTACATTTAAATATGGGCAGATCGGATCCACTTCAAAACAAAAAAATCAACCAATCATAAGCAGTGGCAGTATGGTGATCAGAATTTCAAATCCCCAGAGATGTAAAAGAAAAAAGAATACTAACAATTAAAAAGGGCGGAGTGGGTAATTTATTTACCACAAGATCAATCCCAGGATGGTCGGAGCTCCAGAAGATTTCGTGATCGACGACGACGAAATTGCCAGATACGGTGTCTCCTTCGTACTCCACTTTCTCATAAACGCACTCTAACTCATTCACTGTAATAGAGAACCCCATTACGATTCTGCATTGAAGTTGAAGCAGCAAACACACTACTACACTCACTCCTATTCCTTTCATTGTATTCTTGCTAAGCATCGAGCCTGATTTTTTTTTCTGGATCTACTTGGAAATAAAATTTGAAAAGATCTACAGTTCGAATCCCGCCCAGGATCGATCTGTTCTTTCGCTATGTCTTATACTGGCTGTTCAGCGGGGAAGAAGACGCATCTATGGCCACTTCAAAAAAGTAGAAAATACGCGAAGACGCCATATTATTATTTTTATTTTTATTTTTTTCTTCTTTTTCTTTTTGGATGAGTAAGCACCTTATATTACTATTTAAACAAGTGTCACTAAGTGGGCGAGTACATGGTTTTGAAGTGTTTATAATAATAGTATTTGTTTTGTAATTGAAAAATAAATGAAAATGCATTTGAAATAATATAATAATTAAGTTAAGTTGGAGTTTCGAATAAATAATTTGTTTATCCTAGGGCTGCGGCTCCCTGGTCCCTTAAGCTGTTTTGGGCCTCGTGGACGTCATTAAAATTCAATTCAATTCATTTGAAGTGTTGCAACTAGATCTTCATTCACCTATCATGTCTTGATTGGCCAAATTAACCATCGAATAGTATAGATTGATTGTTGGAATTAGATCTTCATTCACCTAAAATGTCTTGATTGGTTGGTAGGCAAAATCATCCCAGCGGCCAATTTAAACATCATATATTTTATTTTGGTAGCTATTGCATTCACCCGTGGATCTTAAGGCTTGTTTAGACGTTGTGCCTTGTAGATTCTCTAGAAAATAGTTTGTTTATACTGCAAACTCTTTTCACAGAGGAGCTTAAGTCAACTGTGTTTGGAATGGCTAACGACAAAGCTTTTGGGTATGATGGTTTTCGTTATAAATTCTATAAAATCCTTTAGGATGATGCTGGTCATGATTTGTTTCAAGTGTATCTTGAAGCATTTCACAATATAGTAATTATATTATTATCAATATAATGTATTGTGTCAATTAATATATTAATTAAATTATATTTATATAATATTATTGTGCTAATTATAATATAATATAAATACAATATTAATTATATTGTACTTATATTAAATATAAATATTACTATATTATTATATTATTAATAATTATATAATTTTTCGATTTTTTTCAGAAGATTTGGAAGATAAGAAAACAAAATTAAATAAAGTGAAAATGCGAAGAAAAGCAGAGTGCCAACGACAAAGCTACAATTTAGCCCAGAATAAAACTAGGGCAAAATACCCTCGCTGCGACTTGCACTGGAAAGAGAAGGCTTCTCAGGGGGGCGGGGCTCCCCCTCCGCAACAATATGAGGAGCAAGGCTGGTAGATTGTTAAGAGTAGGAAATCGCAGAGGGGAGTTAGGGCAAATGCTGGTGGAGAAAATGCCAAAGCCAGGGCTTCCGAAATTTGGGCTATCCTAATTACCTCAGCAACCCCAGCATTCGCAACTGGAGCTAATCGCACTTCGTTAGGCAGGGAAAGAAGCCACAATGCTCAACTACCCTCTGCGGTCTCCCACCCTTCCCTTCCAAGGCAAAGAGTTGCGGAGGGTTTATCAAAATCGACCCCCAGGATCATTCATTCGCAGGAAAAGCCCTTGATAAGTAATATGTTGAATTCCAGAGCACCCCACCATCAGTCAATCTCTCAAAACCCTAAACCCGAATACACAGCATATAACACTCATGGGAGGGGCAACAATCAGGTAGTAATTCAAGGGCAAGCAAACCCCAGACCCCCATGGTCGAACCAACAAATGAGCTCAAGACATTATCAAAAACTGGAGGTCGTGGGGAAGAAAGCACCAATTAACATTAGCAACATTTACTCAGATGGTCTTGGGAATCATTGCAGAACCCACGTTTTTTTATCCGATGGTGTGGGATAGGGCAACCTGCGAAGGTAATCGCGGAGTGGGTACAAGTTCTCAAAAATCAGGTAAGTATCACTATCACCTCTGAAGATTTCATATTTGTTGATTGCAAAAATTTAGATCTCAAAAAAGAAATTCTAAATAGTAGAAGTTTGGTCTACAAAGGGCATAATTTCAAATATATAGACTGGCAACCGAATTTCGACCCTAGTAAAATAAAACTCAAATCAGCCAGATGGGTCAAACTGCCAAACCTCCCAGTTGAGCTCATCCACAGCGAAATCTTAAGGGAAATAGGTAATCACCTGGGAGAATTCATAGGAATGGAAAAGGATTTCTTATCCAATTCTGATGTTCTCTTGTTAGTAAAACTGGATATAAGTATGGAAACCCTCAAACCTCTTGAAATTAAAACTAACTGGGCCAATTACTGTATTAAGCCAATATTTCATAAGGGTCCTCCCCACAGTAATTTTATCAATAGAACACCAAAAACACATACTAATAAGAATCCCAAACCCCAGTCAGCGGAGGTAAACATCAGATTCAATGATAACAAAGGCAGATTTATAGTGGAATACCAAAGAACTAGCCTTCCTTCCCTTAAACAACACCACAGTGATAGAAGAGAGTTAACTAGACAAAATTAGAACCCGAGTATGGTAATAGCTCAACCCAGAAAATGCCCTAAACCATCTCAAAATTCCAAAAGGAATACACAGAGGCAGAGTCATGAACTTGCTATATAGAATATGAACCTCACACAGGAAATACCAGATAAAGGAACACCGCTAGCGGCTGAGACTACAAAGAAGAGTTATGAACCTTAGATAGGCAAGGTTAGGATGGAGCTTGAGGAGGGGGAAGTCCCTGTAGAAGAGACTAGTAATATTAACCCCCAAGCAGGGGGAGGAAGCACAGATCCAGAGGTTTTAGAAACACCAGAATGGGTCTCAAACACTTATGAAATAGAGGGAAAACATAAAGAGAATGGGAATCATAAGAAACCCATAGATAAGGTCAGCCATAGGGACCTAGAGGAGATTTGTAATGAGATCCTTGACAAGGCAATAGAGGAAGTAGTAATTGAAGAAGCAAACAAAGAGAAGGAAAAACTTATCACAAAGATCTTGGAACTAGAAGAACAAGAGATAAGGCAGGAGAATGGTAAAGAGGACCCAAAAGAGTAGGGAGATAGAGAGCTGGAGGAAGCAGACCCACGGTTGGGAATCGCCATAACTGATTTTAGTAAAGAAACCACAGATTGTGCCAAAAGTAATAAAAAAGAGGCAGGAAATCACTACTGGTACTAAGAGAAAAAGCAGACGAGGCAATAGATCAGACTAAGATTACCACGTTGTTTTATGCAGGGAAGGGGAAGGACCTTCCCATGGCGCCATGAGAGTATACACTTGGAATGTTAGGGGTCTCAACGCCCCTAACAAATAGCGAATCATAAAACATTGTATAACCAACACAATACTAGACATACTAATGCTCCAATAAACCAAACTAAATAAAGATGAGATAGACACTCTAAATAAGAAGCTAGGAATATGGGAACTAGTAGGAGTCCCAGCAGAGGGTGCCTCGGGGGGCCTTGGGGTAATCTAGGATCCTAGAATGGTTTTATTTTCAGTAACAAGTTGTAAAAAGAATTGGATGGTGGGGAACGTCAGAAGCATCAAAAGCAATCTACACTTCTTTCTTATTAACATCTATGGTCCTTACCAGAACCAGGACAAGAGATTAGTCTGGACAGAAATAGAACAATTCCTGGGAACCTTACAAGATCAGGTTTGTATTATGGGCAGAGATTTCAATGCAATCTTAGACCCTAAAGAAAAGCTGGGAGGATCTGTCAGGTTATCCACAGCAGCAATTGACTTTAAGGACTGGGTTCATAAGAACAATTTATTGGAAATCAAAACTACACAAGAAGGTTTTACATGGAACAACAGAAGGAAGGGCTTTAGCAATATTGCAGAAAAATTGGATAGATTCCTGGTCAGGGGCAACTGGACACAACTCTCTTCTATTCTGAAGGCTGAGATCTTACCATACTCGGGCTCCGATCACTACCCAGTCCAGCTAAGTATATCAAAAGACTGCCAACCCAAACGGTGCCCCTTCAAATTTGAACAAATGTGGGTCAAAGATAATAATCTTTTAATCTTAATTAAGGAATGGTGGAAAGAAACTAGAGTTTCTGGATCTAAGCTTTTCTGTTGAGTATCCAAATTAAAAACTATCAAATTTAAGCTTCTTAGTTGGAATAAGACTAACTTTGGTAATATCTTCGAAATCAAATCTAAGTTAGAAGAGGAACTTGAAAACCTCAATAGAAGTGTGATAACTAAAGGCATGGACGCAGAATCGTATGCAAAAGAAAAATAGCTGAAAACGGAATATGAAGATATCCTAGCCAAAGAGGAAACCTTTTGGCGACAAAAGTCCAGATAGACATGGCTGGAAGCAGGTGATAAGAACACTAAGTTCTTCCACAACAGCACGAGAGCACGTAGAAATGTAAACAGGATCTTTAAAATTAAAGATGTGAATAATGTCTGAATCGAAGATCCTCAACAAATTGCATATGAAACGGTTAGGTACTTTGAGGATATTCTTAACAATCAGGAAGGATCTAATTGGCTGCACCAACAAGCCATACTGAAAGATATTCTAAGGATTATCTCAGAGGATCAAAACAAAGACCTTAATGGTAAATTTACTAAAACTGAGGTTGAACTGGCGATCTCTCTAATGCAGTCGGACAAAGCTCTGGGACCAGATGGCTTCCCAGCATTCTTCTTTCAAAAATGCTGGCACTTCATAGGAGATGAAATAGTCGATGCTTTAGAAGGGGTAAGAAATTCAGGCAGCCTTCTAAAAGGAAGTAAATAATACTTTTCTCTCTCTCATACCAAAAAAAGAGAAGCCAGAAAATCTGGGGGATCTGCGGCCTATTTCTCTTTGTAATACTATATATAAGATCCTCACTAAAACCTTAGCTAACAGGAAGTAAATAATACTTTTCTCTCTCTCATACCAAAAAAAGAGAAGCCAGAAAATCTGGGGGATCTGCGGCCTATTTCTCTTTGTAATACTATATATAAGATCCTCACTAAAACCTTAGCTAACAGGATTCAGACAGTTCTACCAGACATCATAAGTGATGAGCAAACAGGGTTTGTCCCAGGAAGATCCATATTTGACGGAATTATTATAGCCCAAGAAGCCATTCACTCCATACAACAAAATAAAAAGCCTAGTATGTTAATTAAATTAGATATCAGTAAAGCCTACGACAAGGTTGACTGGCATTTCCTTTGCAAAACTTTAGAAGCCTTTGGATTTTCTAAACAATGGATAAACCTCATTTATGCATGCATTTCTAACCCCAAGTTTTTAGTTTTAGTCAATGGGACCCCTGAAGGTTTTTTTAGTATATCAAGAGGATTGAGACAAGGGGACCCTATCTCCCCTTTTCTCTTTATTATAATGGCAGAAGTTCTAGGGAGAATGATCACCAAGGCAAGGGTAGAAGGAAAGGTTTAAGGAATCAAAATCACTTCGGGCGTAGATCCTACAACTCATCAACAGTTTGTTGATGATACTATGCTCTTTGGTATGGGATGCATCGAAGAAGCTAAGGCGTTCAAAGAAATCTTGGACTCATACTGTAGGGCCTCTGGACAAGAGGTTAATGTTGATAAATCAGTAATTTATTTTTTCAATACAGAGCCGGAAACTAAAAGGGAAATCTGCAGAATTGTATCTTTTAAAAGAGGGGAGATGCCTTGTAAATATTTAGGTATACCTTTGGGTAAAAGGAACAAGACTAATGCTCTCTGGGACCATATCACTTCTAAGATCAGGAAAAAAGCAAAATCATGGAAAGGCAAGTGGCTATCATCAGTAGGCAAAGTTACAATGCTAAATTCGGTTCTCTCAGCTATCCCAGTATACCAATTATCTTGTATGAATTTGCCAGCAGAAAAATATGAAGAAATCAACAAAACTCTAAGAACTTTCCTATGGCAGGGTTCGGAGGTAAGAAGGAAATGGCACTTGTTGCCTGGGATAAAATCTGTAGACCAAAAGAGGAAGGTGGCTTGGGTTTGAAAAACTTCAAGGAGCAGAGCAAGGCATTAGGTGCTAAACTCGTATGGAAAATGTATCAGCAGCCTAATTTAAAGTGGGTTAAAATCCTTAGATACAAATATCTTAGAGGTGAGGAACCGGCCTTCCTATTCAGAATGGCCAATCCCCCTAAAGGCTCTTGCCTCTAGAATTTCATGATGGATTGCAGAAAGCTCATTATGGACAAATTGACTTGGAGTCTTGGTGATGGAAATCAAGCACTTTTTTGGGATGACTCTTGGGGGGGTTCGAGACGTTAAGTAGCTTGGGTAACTTAGAAAATGCCAAAAGAATCCTAGAATCCCAATGGGGAAAGCAAATAAAAGATTACATAGAATTCCCCAATAATGGAGAGAGTCAAGGTTGGAATTGGAAATCCCTAGAAAATATGAACCTCCCGACTAATGAAAAAAAGAAATTGATTGACATCCTTAACAACAGGAAGGTATCCCTCAAAGGAGGCTCAGATAGATTAGTTTGGGATGGGGCCAAATCAAGAAACTATAAAACTAAGGACGGTTATAAAATTTTAATCAAACAACAGCTTAGACCAAAATCAAAGATCCCACTGAGACTCTGTTGGGATAAGAACTGTCTTCCAAAAGCTGGGATGTTTGCATGGATGGCCCTACAGAAGAAAATATTAACAGTGGATAGGTTCACGAAGATGGGTTATGAAGGGCCTAGCAGATGCCCCCTATGTGAAAAGGAGCAAGAAACAGCTCAGATCATATTCTTCTCGATTGTTAATTTTCTAATAAATGTTGGAACTGGCTAAGCAATAAGATGGGATGGATTACAACCCTTCCTAATAACATACTAAACCTATTCCAGTGTTGGCCTGATACGCACAAACAAAGCATTTACCATATGTTATGGACAATTACCCCTTCGATCATGATATGGGAAATTTGGAAAGAAAGGAATAGAAGAATATTTAAAGATAGAAAATTGACTTTTGAACAGCTAATTAGTAAGATTGAAGCCGTTATCATAGAAATTGTCAATAGCAAGGTGCTTAGTAACCCTAAAAATACCTCAATGTATCACTGGGATGATAAGATGCACGAGAAATGGGTAGGATTAAAATTGCCCTCCTTTATGGGACCAGGCAGGCATAATACCGCCAATAAGAGACAGGAATGTAAGTGGCAACCTCCTAAAGAAGGTTGGTTCAAGCTTAATTTCGATGGGGCGTTTAGGGGCAACCCGGGAGCAGCAGGTATAGGCTATATAATTCATGATTCTGAAGAGAGAGAAATCTCAACCTTAGCCAAACCACTAGGAGAAGCAACAAACAATATAGCAGAACTGATTGCTTTGATTGAAGGTCTAAAAATCTGCAAAGACTTGAAAATTGAAAAAGTTGAGGTCGAAGGAGACTCCGCAATCATCATTAACGCCTTACGTAAAGGGAGTATGCCTAATTGGAGACTAAATTCCCTTCTGACTATTGCCCTAGACTTCACTGCTTCTTTTAGAAGGTGCACATTTAACCACATTTACAGGGAAGGTAATAGTAAAGCTGGCTCCTTGGCTAATAAAGGGGCTAATGGCATATGCCTTTCTACTAAAGGTCAACCCTAAAGAAGGAATTTTAAACTCCTAAAAATATGAAGGAGGGATGCTCAATTTTCTATTTAGATCTGCTTACAATCTCATAAGACGCGTATACCTTTATGAAGCCAATAAGATCTCCACTAGTCCAATCACATATTTCGAACTAATACTAAGTCTCCATAGAGTCCTAGTTTTAGGACAACATTGGAGAAGGTAAGAACAACTAAGATGAAATCAAATTCTTATTTATCAGGTGCAGATCACTTCAAATTAAAGATTTGAAGTTTGGTAATGATTTGTAGTCCTTCATACAAAATTAACTATAAATTATAATCAGTTTTCTCTATCTCGTTGACAGACCTCTTAAGAACTCTTGCAGTAACAATCCCAAACTTCTAACATGAATCTTATTTCGGTTCTTGAAACCTGGAACCTTAGATTAAGATTTCTATGTAGACTATCCTCAAACCTAACACCAATAACTGCATCACATTTTTTAGAAGCAGGGATCTTAGTATCTGGTTATTTCTATAATAAAAATTTGTTAGAATACAAACCCTCTCTTTACCTTTTATCCCCAGCGATGCTTTTATTCCTTTGTATATCGGGTATGTATATTATAAACTTACAAGCACCCCGAACATACAAAGACTTTTCAGTATTTAACTTTCTTTTCGCATCCAGTTTGTATCTCTTATTTGCATCCTTTTAACTTGTATATCGGCTTGTTTATCGTTGTTATTTATACAAGCCCGATATGCAAACGGTGGAGCCCACATCACTTTTCTGATTGTATCTTCCGAAATACAACAATACTCGTATCTAATTCTTAGATACAAAGCCAAATACATACAAACTCCTTTGTATCACCTCTTCGAACCTATCGTTTTTATAAACCACAGTTTACTTACTTTTTGGCTCCACGTTGTATATAAAGTGCAATGCATCTTCCGATATACTTTAAGTCATGATGCATCATTTTAACCAAATTTCAACCTTGCTTGAGTTCCACATGGTATGTATACTGAAATGTATAACTTGAAACATACATACAACGCACGAAACATACAACAATAAAACCTCATTTCATAATCTTTTCGGTTCCGCGACATGCATATAGCTTTGTATATCGTCTTGTATGTTTCCTTTTGCCAAACATACAAACTCAAAATACATCCGACAAACTTGACCAATTATTCATTTAAACTGTTAACTCTGTCGGGTCCGGTTCTATGAAAAGTCATCAGGTCCGGATCTTCATGCATCTGCATATTCATATCTACATGCTTTATGAGCTTTGTATCTTGTATACATATAAACAAATATACAAAACTTTTGACCGTTCATATTTCCAATTTTCAGCAACGCTTTTTATTCCTTTGTATATCGGGTATGTATATTATAAACATACAAGCACCCTGAACATACAAAGACTTTTTAGTATTTAACTTTCTTTTCGCATCCGGTTTGTATCTCTTATTCGCATCCTTTTAACTTGTATATCGTTGTTATTTATACAAGCCCGATATGCAAACGGTGGAGCCCACATCACTTTTCTGATTGTATCTTCCGAAATACAACAATACTCGTATCCAATTCTTAGATACAAAGCCGAATAGATACAAACTCCTTTGTATCACCTCTTCGGACTTATCATTTTTATAAACCACGGTTTACTTACTTTTCAGCTCCACATTGTATATAAAGTGCAATGCATCTTCCGATATACTTTAAGTCATGATGCATCATTTTAACCAAATTTCAACCTTTCTTGAGTTCCTCATTGTATGTATATTGAAATGTATAACCTGAAACATACATATAATGCATGAAACATACAACAATAAAACCTCATTTCATAATCTTTTCGGTTCCACGACATGCATATAGCTTTGTATATCATCTGGTATGTTTCCCTTTGCCAAACATACAAACTCAAAATACATTCGACGGACTTGACCAATTATTCATTTAAACTCTTAACTCTGTCGGGTCCGGTTCTATGAAAAGTCATCAGGTCCGGATCTTCATGCATCTGCATATTCGCATCTGCATGCTTTATGAGCTTTGTATCTTGTATTCATATAAACAATTATACAAAACTTTTGACCATTCATATTTGTATCTTATATACATGCTCGAATACAAAAAGTTTGTATGCGCTCCCCTTTTGTATCTGGTATACATATAATTTAATTTGTATCTTGTATACATGCATTCTGACCAATATTCAGTTTGACCTTTGTTGACTTGGTCATAACCTTAAAAAAATAGGGAATTTTCAAAAATTTCAAAAAGCAACCCCAACTCATTTCGATGTTGATTCCAATTTTCAGCGATGCTTTTTATTCCTTTGTATATCGGGTATGTATATTATAAACATACAAGCACCCCGAATATACAAAGACTTTTTCAGTATTTAACTTTCTCTTCGCATCTGGTTTGTATATCTTATTTGCATCCTTTTAACTTGTATATCGGCTTGTATATTGTTGTTATTTATACAAGCCTGATATGCAAACGGTGGAGCCCACATCACTTTTCTGACTGTATCTTCCAAAATACAACAATACTCATATCCAATTCTTAGATACAACGCCGAATACATACAAACTCCTTTGTATCACCTCTTCGGACTTATCGTTTTTATAAACCACATTTTACTTACTTTTTGGCTCCGCGTTGTATATAAAGTGCAATGCATCTTTTGATATACTTTAAGTCATGATGCATCATTTTAACCAAATTTCAACCTTTCTTGAGTTCCACATTGTATGTATATTGAAATGTATAACCTAAAACATACATACAATGCATGAAACATACAACAATAAAACCTCATTTCATAATCTTTTCGGTTCCGCGACATGCATATAGCTTTGTATATCGTCTTGTATGTTTCCCTTTGCCAAACATACAAACTCAAAATACATCTGACGAACTTGACCAATTATTCATTTAAACTCTTAACTCTGTCGGGTCCAGTTCTACGAAAAGTCATCAGGTCCGAATCTTCATGCATCTGCATGCATTATGAGCTTTGTATCTTGTATACATATAAACAAATATACAAAAATTTTGACCGTTCATATTTGTATCTTATATCCATGCTCGAAATACAGAATGTTTGTATGCGCTCCCTTTTTGTATCTGGTATACATACAATTTATTTTGTATCTGGTATACATGCATTCTGACCAATATTCAGTTTGACCTTCGTTGACTTGGTCATAACCTTTAAAAAATAGGGAATTTTCAGAAATTTCAAAAAGCAACCCCAACTCATTTTCGACGTTGATTCCAATTTTCATCATGGGTACGTAAAATTTTGCCATAATTTTTAGGTCCCAATCAATAAATACTTTTCAAAATCTTGCACGACTCCCCTCAGCACGAGGCTCAAGACCCAAGTAGGAAGAGTTTAAGATATGATTTGTTCACCATAATCGTTTAATAATGTCATTATGTGCGAAGCAGATTGTCTCGATGAAAAGGTTAGAACTACTGATGCTTTGATTGAAACTTGAATCACTACTGGCATGTGAGAAGGAAGGAAATTAGACTGGCAATAATGAGGTTTCGAGTCGAGCTTTGGCTTTCATTCTAGCTCATTTGAGAGATATTACCAATTTGACAGGTAATAACATTTTTCTATGATGGGTTAAATTTTAGATGGTTCACCAACATTATCAGTGACTTGATTGATCACTTATGCCCACACTTAGGTATATATATTTGTATTTTTACAAGTATATATATTTAGATGTTGGCATATATAGGGGATCAGTCAACTAGTATGGGATTTAAGTTAATATCGAAGCAAGTGTGTTTGAATATTTATGATAAGATTGGCAAGAGCAAGTATTTTAATTTTTCCTCTCAGGCAAAGGATTTAGAGAACTAACAGGTGTTTGCAAGAAGAGAAGTCTATGTATATCCTTGTTTTGTATAGCTAACATGCGAAAAGAGTTGGAAGTTTTCCCTGTGGTTTCAGGTAAGACAGGTAATCTGGCAAGAGCTAGACAAAAGAAGCCCCTCATTTGATAATAGATAGTTGATCTAATACTATATGTCATGGAGGACATCCCAAGAGCTGGAGAACCAATAAGCCATACAGCAAGAGAATATCATAAGAAAGGCCCTGGTATAGGGCAATGTTTGTACTTGTATCCCAGAAATTGTATAAGAAAGGATTAGTCTTTGTTGGGCTTGACCCCGTATAAGATCTATAAATAAACAGTATGTACTGGACTGCAAAAGTCCCGGGCTAGACCGGAGGTTTTCTTTGCTCTATTCTTTCCTACCGGTGCCCACACTAAACAGAGATGTATTTTATTGTATTTTATTATTGACTTTATATATTAATGGCCTCAGCCTTTTACCAATAAAAAAAAAATTATATAATTTTTAATTTATTATAAGATGGCCTTCACGTTGAGGGGAACATTATAAATCAATAGTTATATAAGTATAGAGAACAATTTATGATTTGATGATTTCTATCATGATAATAAAAATTGATCAACTGTATTGTAGGAAGTCAAAATTAAATGGTGTGTTTGTTTTATGGTTGTTACTAGGCAAGTGTTTTAGCACTTAAGGTAATATATGTACAATGTCTGACTTTGGATTACCATTATCCTATTTGTTTCATATTTAAAACATAGAAATTAATGTTGGATGGATGTTGCGATTAATAATAATAGAAATACCTTCAAATTACATGTTTAGTATACCTACAAGTCTAATTCATATGTTGGCATAACATTTTGACAAGGGGAATATGTTTTTTTTTCAATCTGTGAATTTGGCCCGAGGGGGCCATTCCCATATAAAAAACTGAGAAAAATGGAAATTCTAATTGCTCCAGAGGAGGGCCATACTAATAATCTTTCAAGGTTTTCATATTAATATTACTATCTGTTTACATATCATATGCATGCATAATAAAAAGCATTGAACTTGTATTATCTTAAAACTTATAACAATAAACTATCCAAGCATTTATAACAGAGCTTCTAAACTATAGTAAATCATGTTTGTTGGACCTCCTCCCCTGCCTTGTCTTCACTAGAGTCGCCACTCTCTGAGTCAATAGCAAATGACCAGTCTACTTCCTACACCGAGGATACACCAGCAACTGCTTTGAGGAATTCCAATCCCCATTTGGCCTTCTATTTTCACGCCTCCTCGCACTGGCCAACAACTATAATTACAAATGGCGCTTAGGGACCATTATAGTGCCTGAGGATCACTAGTGAAGTGTCATTACCAATGAGAAAGCCCAACCCTAACACTGCATTGCCCAAAATCCCTTTCAACTTGCCATGCCACCTTGGTTTTATCAATGTCTTCGCTACTACCTTTATGACATCCTTTGGCTTGCCTAAGTCAAGAAGAACAATGATGAACATGGATGAAATGCATGTGTTCACCCAGTAACGGTGGGAGGTTGACAAGAAGGTATCACCCAAGATCATACGAACAACGTGCAACACTATTATTGATTTTGTTCTCAAAACCATTTTCAACCTACAATATGAAATTATACCCATGAAAGATATTTGCTTGTTCTTAGTTTTGAGACATATAGTGGAATCCATGATTCTCGTCTTTTGCAAATACAACCATCAAGATTATTAGAACTCTCCCTGCGGGAGGACACTAATAACTATCTTCATTTATGACTAAGCATGTTTCGGATGTACTTCCGCTCCTTCAAAATTGTTTCCCTATTGTGAATTAATGATTCATCATTCAAATGCCTATCGTGCATGTGTGAGTATGACCTCCAAATCTAAGGATATCTCATGCCACAATCACTAAGAGTTTACACAATGATTACTCTCCAAGTTGATTGTTGTGTTGGCTAAAGTGTCAGCCTCTTTATTCCCTTTGCAGTAAACGTGGCATATTTTGAATTCTTGTAACTGATCAATAAGACATTGACAAAAGTTGAAAATATTGTCAAAAGTTTTCAGTTTTGAACTATTTTTTTCCTTATTGCATTCACTATTAATTGAGAGTCACCTTCAATGTGAACTCTGGTCAAACCAAATGTTTTACAGGAATGGAGCCCAAGTAGTAATGTTTGGGCTTTAGCTTCATTGTTTGTCCCCACTAAATTTTTTTGAGTCATTGCACCAACTAAAGCTTTAGAGTGATTTCTAAGTATACATCCTACCCCTGAAGGGTTGGGTTGCCCTTCACAATTCCATTAAAATTAAGTTTATACCAATTCTCATCTAGCGGCTCCCATTTTATGTTTCTTCTAGGTTTTGAATCTAAAACTGGATGAACCCCAACCTTCCCATAAATAGGATGACGAGGGAATATGTTAATTCTTCAAAAGCATTCTAATTAACAAGAGGTTTGTCGTGTTGTCATGTCATTCAACTACCATATTTTAAAATTTTGTATTTAGACCATATACTTTCAACTTAACTTTAGATTGTTTCCTCTTTTAAAATTTATGAAAAAATATTTAATTTGTGTGCTTTTTTAGATTTTTAGATTATTTATGACTTTCATAATTTAACAATTAGAAAAACTGAAAGTAATTAAGTTAGTTTGGGATGTATGTATATTTTATTGTTTATAACTTATATTTTTAAGTACTTGTTATTAGTATTCCTTCAATTAAAATTTTTAATTAAAATGTACAATTTTAATTAATTGTAATCAAACTTTCAAAATTGTAAAATATATAATTTTTAATTAATTACCATCAAATTTTTAAAATTAATATATAATTTAACTGTAATTTTTATAATTTTGAAGAATAATAATTTTTTTAATATGTATATTTAAAATCTTTGAGTACATCTTTATTGTTTAAATTAAAAAGTTATAATTAAAATCAATTTTAAGTTTCAATGACTTTTTTACTATTAATTTTTTTTTATAAACTATAGCTATTTAAATATAAATTTCCTTATAATATTATATCTCCAAAATTAGTATGAATCTAACTTAGTTTCCTTTCACCATCTTTTATCACAATTATTGTGTACTCTGGAACTTTGATTTATTATTAATTAACATTAATGTTTGGATGAATTTTTATGTCCTAATTTTCTACAATTCTAAACTTAGTGTACTTAAGTGTTATCTCTAAAATTAGTATGAATCTAACTTAGTTTCCTTTCACCATATTTTATCATAATTATTGTATACTCCACTTTGATTTATTATTAATTAACATTAATATTTAGATGATTTTTTATGTCATAATTTTTAGGATTCTAAACTTAGTGTACTTAAGTGTCTTTCATTATGTTGATCATTCTATGGCACTTTATGAATGGAATCCCTGAACATGGGTTGAAAGATGAATTTAAAATGAGTTTAATCCAGCGAAGTCAATGAGGAGTTTGGTTACAAGTGGATGTGTGTAATCATTATCATTGCTTTGCTTAATCAATAGCATAGTAACATGGTCAAACATGATTGATGGCTTGGAAATGCTAATCTTATGTATCAAGGTTGAAAGTGACCAAGGGCTTGCGAAAGAGAGCAATAGCGGATGGTTATATGTGGGATTGTACCATATGATTCAGTGAGAATATGAATCATCTACAAGAATCAAAGGGTGGGAGGAAGTTAAATAGATAATCTCTACCACAAATATGCACAACTGGGTCGAGCAAGGGTAGGGGTAGAGGCTCCTTAGTGTCTGTAAGTGCTAAAAAAGTGCATGGGCCTACATGGTATTCTGATGACGAGTTGTAATCCTAAACACGTACATGTAAGCATGTAATTGTGACCTCTCAACAAGCATTTTTCTTGGTGACACATGGATGGACTTCCCTCATTCATTCTTTATTCTCCTTCCCCCTAGCTAACCTTTCTTAGCCATATTCCTTCTTCACCACCCCTTGTCGACTTTTCATCTTTTCGCCTTTTTGGCCTCATCAACATGACCTACTAGCATCATAACCTAGAAACTTCATCTTCCCTTAGACCATTTCATTTGTTTCAACCCTCTAGATTCCTCCAATTGACCTCCCAAACCTTTCCCAACCTTCAAAACTAACATGTCTTCCCTCTTTTCTAGGTCGCCCCCTTTCAGTTTAGGATCTCCCCTGGGCAACCCTAGATCTCCCCTGGGTGATCCTACTGGTAAAAGGGGTGACCCACCTCATATGCTTCAATTTGGTAAATTTTAGAGGCTAGATGTTATCTTCAGCCCCCCAAGATCATTCTCAGTCATTTAAATCACTTCCAGGTCTTCTCTTTTCTGGGTCGCCCCCTCTGAGTTCAAGATCTCCCCTAGGTGACCCTACTGGTAAAAGGGGTGACCCTATCATGTTTTCAAACATAAATTCCTCTTCAGTTCAGGCCCAAATTAGCTATGTTTTTACTCCAGTTTGAATGCAAATTTGACCCTAACTAAGCCTAGCTTATTCTTAACTTATTCTTCTATTTCAATCAACCATAATTAGCTCTCATTAATCTATTCTTATCTTACCTTCCTCTCATGCTAACTCCCATTCCTCCATGAGTGATAAGCTATCAAGTTTAGTTCTCTATCCAATCAACCCAATTCACTCCCTACTAAATCCTGTTAACTATTCAATCAAATTGAGTTGACTCCTCAATCAATCCCACCTATCGTGAGCTCTTAAACACTATAAATACCCCCTCCCTCAAGCAATAAGGGAAGAAAATTCATTATTGCATCCATCCATCAAGCTTTTGCTCCCCACTTAGTATTTTCATGCTCTTCACATGACTTATGAGCCTTTTACTTTTTAGTATTGTTGCCAAAGCTTTCAAAAGCTTCATTTAGCATTGTTATGCTCGTGAATTGCTAAGCCCAAGTGCTTCATAGATTTCATAGCTCATTCAAGCATAGCTCTCGTAGCTCATTTCAAATCAATTGCTACCCCATCCCTATCGCCAAGAGGAGTACCATGTTGCTGCAAAGGAGAGGAAAGGTTGCCACATAAAGGATTTGTGAGGATACACCAGGCTCATGTGCCAAAGGATCTAAGTTCTTTTCACGTTTTCATAGCTAAGTAAATCACACTTTGCTCTTGGAAAAAGTAATCTTGTTATTGCAATTTCTTTGATAGGAATTATTTCAAGTTGATTAGATTAGCATTGTTTAAGTTAGTTTCATTGCAATTCATAGATTAGATTCCATTCAAATATTTTTCAATTCTTAGTTTTGTTACCCTCATTTTTGAACTTGAAAATTTTTAAACTTTTGTGTCACTTGAATTGATAAACGTTTTTTATTTCCATCCAATTCCCTTGTCAACCAATCATGATTGCAAATTCCCAAGTGTCCTCAAAGTCCAATCTCCTGTCGAATCATGTTTCTCAGTTTCAACATCTGGCCTCATTGCATTTATTCATGAAAGAGATGTTGGATTCATTCATGTTTAAGTATGTGGGGTATAAGAACATAGAAAAGCACATCATGTGTTTGACAAAATGGCTACAAAACATCGCAGATTGATAAAATGTGATTCATAAGATGTTTATTAAATGTTGTAACCATGGGGTTGACATAGAGATCTATGCACCATGAGGGAGATCATCTTATTTTGATCAAATTGGGGAAGCTTGAAATAAGAGGTGTTGTTATTTTGATGAATCTGCAATGGCACATCTATGGAGTATATATGGGTTCAGTAATATAAAACAATACTAAGCGGTCTGCTGAAATTTCCTCTAGAGGTTATTCCACTCATGATTATGACATCAGAGCAGGGAGTATTAATGTAACAAAATGTATTGCAAGTGTTTGGATGGATAAATATTTGATATTGCAAGGGCTAAACTAAATGAGGAACAATCGCATTCAAAGTGGAAGGCTACATTAAAATAATATTGGTCAGCAATTTATGAGGTTTGGAAACTAAACAAATACCTGACTCCTTCATATTGGCAAGTTCAAGAGTTCCAATATCTTCCATTCTGCCGACTGTGAAGAATGAGAGACCTTCGAATGCAATGATAGCGAGATATGCATGAATGGATTTGTTGAAAAGCTTTATAAACTTTCAAATAAATCCAAGTGGGAGAAGTAACGTTGTCTAAAGAAAGATTCTCGTCAGATGTTATAGTTGGTAACTCCAAATTATACGTCTTTTGCCAGCACACTGCTAGCCTCAAATAGAAACAACATAATGAAATATTCTCTCTAGCAGAAATTATAATTGAGAAACTTTCAGGCGTGACTTGACATGAAGTGCAAGGCAAATTTTTAGCAAATATCCTGAAGAGATGTTATCATTTGAGTGCAATCAGGGCTTAAATTTGACAGTCCACCTTGCCTGTCAAGGAATTTTTTTCCTACAGTTTCATCTTCAGTATTGCCTATCACGTGACAATTAATTTTTTTAAATGCAAGTCAAAATTTTATATATAAAGTTGGAGCTTGTCTAACCATATTAAAAACCCAAATAGGTGAATGCTTTACCAAGTGAATATAAAGTGCATTTAAAATGAATATATTCTAATAAAAAACAAATGTATTTCTTAAATAATAGAAGTTCTTATCAAAAAATTTAAAAATAAAAGGAAAAAACTAGAAATTTAGAATGAATATATTCTATAAAAAACAAATCTATTTCTTAAATAATAGAAGTTCCTATTAAAAATTTTAAAAATAAAAGCAAAAAATTAGAAATTTAGAATGAATATATTCTATTAAAAAATAAATCTATTTCTTAAATAATAGAAGTTCCTATTAAAAAATTTAAAAATAAAAGCAAATATATATATATATATATAATTTAGAATGAATATATAATTCTATTTATAAAAAACAAATCTAAAAATTTGGGATATATTCTATTAAAAAACAAATCTAAAAGATATATATTTAGAATGAATATATAATTATATTCATAAAAACAAATCTAAAAATTTGGGATATATTCTATTAAAAAACAAATCTAAGATATATATATATACACACATACAGTCAGATTTTTATATTAATTGTTGTTTTTACAGTTTTTAAAATAAATTACTTGTATATCAATACAGTCAAATATTTATTTTTATTGTATTTTACAGCTAAAATCTTTAAATACAGCTATACAACTGTCAAATTTAATCCTTGAGTGCAATGATCGTAGGACGTGCTAAATGGATTTGTTGATTTTAGAAAATTTCAAGAAAATGCAGTTGGTGGTTGCTAAATATGAAAATATCGACCAGTCATAACGCCAAGATTCTCGCTGACATCTTCATGCCAAAATGGTAGAATTATAATAATGATTTTTGGCAGATATTATAATTCGAATACCCCGTGGATAAGTATGCATGGTTGGATGAATAAAAAGTCATAAGGGTTGCGAGGTATGTGCAAAGGAAAAGAAATGCAATCAACAGCATACGGGTATATAGATCATGGAGATATTCAAGCCGGTGTATTTAGAATGTGTAGTTCGCCAATCTCCACTACTTCTGCCAGCAAATTCCCGCCCATATCAAAATAGAAACAACTTCTTCAAAATGCTAGTTCTATCAGAGTTTGTAGTTGGAAGGATTTGTGGTGACATGCATTTGAAGTTTGAAAGCATAACAAAAGCTAGCTTTCTCGTTGCCAGCATATTCTCATCCCATGGGAACGCATCAAAACATAAGGAAAATAGATTTTTATTAGATATCATAGTTGGGAAGGCTCTAGTAGTATACATGCAAAATATGAAAGCGTCAAAGTGGCTGTGGTCCTCTAAAATATAGAAAAACATTTTTGCGAACTTCGCCATTGTCCTCTTTACATCTTGAAGCGTCCAGATGAGCAAGTATGGTGGGTGGAAAGTGATATTAGAAAGGGTTGTGATCCCCAAATTATGTATCGTTTACCTTCCTTGTTAGTGCTATGACCTACAGTTCAAAAACTCAGTGGCACATTAAGAGATTTATGCTACAAGTTTTGATGACGTTGAGTTTCATGGGACTCACGGATATCTCATCGACCAAATTTTGAAAGATAAAATAATGATCACTCTGACTGTCATGGTGATACACTAGAAAACCATTGTAGATTTGCTCTTGAAGCTGTTGAAGCAGTGGCAAATGAAATTGGATGCAGATCAAGTTGAGAGGCCATTTGGAAAGGATTTACGTTTCAACAGATGCATTGAGTATTCATCTTCGTTTCCCTAGGGAGGGGTGCAACCAGGTTCTTCTGAGTATCATCATTTTACATTATTTGATGGTGAAATGATATTTGACACTACCCATGAAACAAGAAAGCAACAAAGATGATACGTAGTGTATGGTTTGATGGTAGTCACTAGACAAACTAAGATCGAGCAACTCTTCTATGAGAGGTAGGAATTCGATCCTTTCAATCTTTGTGAACATTTTGCTGTATGTGAATCATGAATGTCCCTCGAAGCAAGATGAGAACATTTTCTCATGCCTATGCAAAAACCTAGTGCCTCTAAAAGAGAGCATATGGACTTAAATCTATCTGATGTGAAGTGCAAGACACGGGTTCTGCAACATGATTATGCTTGCAAATGATGTGCTGGTATATAAAGGCTATGTTTGATATGAGGATTTCTTCATTGGGAAATTTCAAGCTAGCTGTTGAATCTGAGGTGATCTCACAAATGTTACATAGCATGAAGTGTTACCATGTATTGGTGTCGTATATTTTGGCTCATATCTATGCATTATGCAATGCATACACATCAAAATTTATCATATGATTAGGGAAAGGTGGTGATGTTTGTATTGGCAGCATGGGCGATGGAAACTGAAGGAAGCATCCCTTGGCTTTATTTGTGAATGATCACAAGCTGGAGTGGAATGGGAAGAGTCATCGGTGACTTTTCAGTTTTCTTTGTCATTTTGTAATTTTCCTTTGTGGGAACGTATGGCTTCTAGGCTTCCTTTCAGGGAGGAAGGTCTTTATAAGCTAATGAGAAGTTATTGTAGAGGATCTTTTTTGGGCTGTTCAACCAAGATCTCCTGTGAGAGCTGTGGGGGTATAGTGATTAGATGTATGTTCTTATCTTTCTAGCCTAGTGTAGCTGAGAGCTTTGTAAAGGGGAAAATCTGGAAACTTTGGGTTCTATGTTCATTTCAATAAATGATTGTTGTTCTTATGTCTGCACTCCTTTGAAGCTGATTATTCATATGTCTAATTAGGTTCTTTGCATTTATTTCCTTTTTCTTTGCTCTGGTATGTAGGTGTTGTAGTAGGACTTGGTGCCTCTGTAGTTAGTAGTTCTCTCTCTTGTAGACTTTGTTCTTCTCTCTTTAGTTTAGTTTATTTTCCTTAAGGGGTTTGTGTTGTGTTGCCTATGCTCACAGGCATATTTCTCCCCTATCCTTTCATCTCTCCTCTCTTTTGCTAGCTTTTTGTACCTTCTGGTTAAAGGTACTCAAAAATCCAAAAACCCATATCATACGAGGGAGTTGCCCCTCTCAAACGTAGAGGATAATCGTTGCACTCACAACAATTACTCCATTTATTGGTATCTTTTTATCACTGCCTTCTTGGGCGTATTGGGTTATTTCTGCAGTGACAAAATTGTTAACCAACAGTTTTTGGCGACTCTATTAGAGATTCAAAATTGAAGACTGGTCTATTGTTTTCCCAAAAATTTGAAGGTGCCTCCTCGAGGATGGAGGCTGGCAACTCTATGAAGTGGAAAGTGCCAAAAGCAGTTTATTTCAACAAAGACTCATGTCTGGTTTGTTTTTCAAAATTGCATTACGGCATTGGTTTCTCCTCAACCATGGGGAAATCACTTTGGACCTCTCTTTTTATCTCAATTTTCACCTCTGCCTAAAGGATCAAGAAAACACTTCCCAAAGTTCAGTGGAGAGAATCATCAAGATGCTGAAAACCACATTCTAGCATTCACCGTTGCATGTGGAATTTTGGGGGTAAGCTAAGAAAATGTTTTTGTTCGGTTGTTTATTGAATCCCTTGTTGGGCCTATAGCATATTGGTTCCATTATTTAGAAGATAAATGTATTACTGATTGGGACTCTTTGAAGAATAAGTTTTTGGGAAGATATAAGGGTCATGTTGATGAAGCTGCTCTGTTGTGCCAATTTTTCAATGTTCAAAAGCAAAAAGGCGAATCCATCAAGGATTTTATGGATAGATTCAACCGGCTACTCAAAAAGATTCTTGCCTCTATTCAACCAAGTGAGCAACTTCAGCTTTGTACTTTTATTTCCTCTTTGCATCCTGATGTTCAATTTGAATTGAAACAGAGTAAAGTGAATGACATTAAAGTTGCTCAACAAGAGGCTATAAAAGTAGAAGATCACTTGATTATGAGCAGTTTGTAGAAAGCACATCAGGTTGTAAATTATTTGGGTAGCAAACCTATGAAGAAATCTATCATGCACAAACAAATCTTTCAGCCTGTAAGTTTCCAAAAAGCACAGCCTCCTTTTGCTGAATGTCTTAACCTCACTATTTTTTATTCAAAGCAGTTTTGTAGAAAAGAGGTAAATAATGTAGAAATCAAGCCTTGGGTGAATAGAAGAATGGAAGCCTATTATTTCCATTATGAGGAAGATAATGATGAATCCAAAAGCCCCTCATGTGGTACAAAAAATGAACAATCCTTCAATGATGCTAGTTATAAAGAGGGTATTGTGAATGGTACTGTTTTATCTTCCTTCTCTACTGCAGAAATGGAATCATTTAATTTTTCCTGCAATGAGGAGCAACTTGAGGCTACACAACATAAAGATGAGGTATTGAATACCTTTTCTCCTCAGTGCATGCAAGTTGAATATGAAGGCTTCACTTTTTCTGAGCAAGGTGATACTGAAGTATGGCTACAAGAAGAGGTCAAGAATGATTTTACATTTGAATCTTTTCATTTTGAAAATGTGGATACCAAAAATTTCAAACAGAAATTGGAAGATGATGTTAAGAGTAGTCATGATAGTCTGAATGAAATTGATCAAATAGACAAGTGTGATGAGCCTCATGTTGTTTACATTCCGAATTGGTGTCTTAATGCAAGTGAGGATGAATTTTTGTGTGGGATGTCTGATTCAAGGTTTGGTTTCTCTTTGTTCGCAAAATCAAGTGCAGTGTGATATTACACATGAGGTTATACAGGCAGATGCTAGTAGTCATATGTTGGGCAATGTTGATATGAGTCATCCAATTGCAGAAGTATACAATGAAGAGTGGCTTTTTGAGTAGCAAATAATATCCAGAGAGTTTTTATGTGATGCCAGTCTTATCACTCTGATCATGGTGGTGGCCGGTCAGCAGCTGGTTGCTTGCAGTCTCCTCATTTACCAAGCATTATTTCGCACTGGCAACTATTTCTTCTAGCCTATAAATGGATTTACAAGATTACTCTGGAGTCTTTGGAGGTAGGGTCTTCCTGACCATGTACATATTAGGAGTTATTGTTGTGTTGGTAGTGTAGTTTTCTTTTCTGTCCTGTTTTTAGCTTGCTCCAGCTCCTTTGTCCACTGTGCTCTCTGACTTTATTGCCCCTTGGATTTAAGCACTAGTCCACGTTTGAGATTCTAGGTCCCTTGCTTCATCCTTTGCTATCCTCGTCTCCAATCAGAGCTTGTTGTTACCCTCATTTTTGAACCTAAAATTTTTTAAACTTTTGTGTCATTTGAATTGATAAACGTATTTTATTTCCATCCAGTTCCCTTGTCAACCAATCACGATTGCAAATTCCCAATTGTCCTCAAAGTCCAATCTCCTATTGAATCATGTTTATCAGTTTCAACATCTAGCCTCATTGCATTTATCCATGAAAGAGATGTTGGATCCATTCATGTTTAAGTATGTGGGGTATAAGAACATAGAAAAGCACATCATGTGTTTGACAAAATGGCTACAAAAGATTGTAGATTGATAAAATGTGATTCATAAGATGTTTATTAAATGTTGTAACCATGGGGATGACATAGAGATCTATGCACCATGAGGGAGATCATCTAATTTTGATCAAATTGGGGAAGCTTGAAATAAGAGGTTTTGTTATTTTAATGAATCTGAAATGACACATCTGTGGAGTATATATGGGTTCAGTAATATAAAACAATACTAAGGGGTTTGTTAAAATTTCCTCTAGAGGTTATTCCACTCATGATTATGACATCAGAGTAGGGAGTATTAATGTAACAAAATGTATTACAAGCGTTTGAATGGCTAAATATTTGATATTACGAGGGCTAAACCAAATGAGGAATGATCACATTCAGAGTGGAAGGCTACATTAAAATAATATTGGTCCGCAATTATTGAGGTTCAGGAACTAAACAAATACCTGACTCCTTCATATTGGCAAGTTCAAGAGTTCCAATATCTTCTGATCCGCCGACCGTGAAGAATGAGAGACCTTCGAATGTAATGACAACGGGATATGCATGAATGGATTTGTTGAAAATCTTTAGAAACTTTCAAATAAATCCAAGTGGGAGAAGTAACGTTGTCTAAAGAAAGATTCGCGTCAAATGTTATAGTTGGTAACTCCAAATTCTACGTCTTTTGCCAGCACACTGCCAGCCTCAAATAGAAACAACATAATAAAATATTCTTTCTAGCAGAAATTATAATTGAGAAACTTTCAGGCGTGACTTGACATGAAGTGCAAGGCAAATTTTTAGCAAATATCCCGAAGAGATGTTATCATTTGAATGCAATGATCATAGGACGTGCTAAATGGATTTGTTGAAAAACTTTAGAAAATTTCAAGAAAATGCAGTTGGCGGTGGCTAAATATGAAAATATCAACCAGTCATAACGCCAAGATTCTCGTCGACATCTTCATGCCAAAATGGTAGTATTATAATAATGATTTTTGGAAGATAAATTATACTTTGAATACCCCGTGGATAAGTATGCATGGTTGGATGAATAAAAAGTCATAAGGGTTGCGAGGTATGTGCAGAGGAAAATAAATGCAATCAACATCATATGGGTATATAGATCATGGAGATATTCAAGCCGATGTATTTAGAATGTGTAACACCAATCTCCACTACTTCTGCCAACAAATTCCCACCCATATCAAAATAGAAACAACTTCTTCAAAATGCCAGTTCTATCAGATTTTGTAGTTGGAAGGATTTGTGGAGACATGAATTTGAAGTTTGAAAACATAACAAAAGCTAGATTTCTCATTGCCAACATATTCTCATCCCACGGAAACGCATCAAAAGATAAGGAAAATAGATTTTTATTAGATATCATAGTTGGGAAGGCTCTAGTAGTATACATGCAAAATATGAAAGCATCAAAGTGGTCGTGGTCCTCTAAAATAGACTGAATACTTTAAATGTTAAAAAGAAGAGTTATCTTCTTAATGCAGATTGTCAGATTTATGAAGAAGCACAAACAAACATTTTCGCAAACTTTGCCACTGTCCTCTTTTCTCACCGAAGTAAGAATTTTGATCAGATATTATGTCTTGAAGCATCCAGATGAGCAAATATGGTGGGTGGAAAGTGATATTAGAAAGGGTTGTGATCCCCAAACTATGCACTGTTTACCTTCCTTGTTAGTGCTACGACCTACAGTTCAAAAATTCGATGGCACATTAAGAGATTTCTACTACAAGTTTTGATGACGTTGAGTTTCATGGGACTCATGGATATCTCATCGACTAAATTTTGAAAGATAACTAATGATTGCTCTGACTGTCATGGTGATACACTAGAAAACCATTATAGATTTGCTCTTGGAGCTGTTGAAGCAGTGGCAAACAAAATTGGATGGAGATCGAGTTGAGAGGCCATTTGGAAAGGATTTATGTTTCAACAGATCCATTGAGTATTCAGCTTCATTTCCCTGGGGAGGGGTGCAACCAGGTTCTTCTGAGTATCATCATTTTACATTATTTGATGGTGAAATAATAATTGACACTACCCCTGAAACAAGCAAGAAACAAAGATGATACATAGTGTATGGTTTGATGGTAATTAATGGACAAACTAAGATCGAGCAACTCTTCTATGAGAGGTGGGAATTCGAGCCTTTCAATCTTTGTGAACATTTTTCTGTATGTGAACCGTGAATGTCCCTCGAAGCAAGATGAGAACATTTTCTCATGCCCGTGCAAACACCTAGTGCCTCTAAAAGAGAGCATATGGACTTAAATATATCTAATGTGAAGTGCAAGACACAGGTTTTGCAGCATGATTATGTCTACAAATGATGTGCTAGTATATAAAGGCTATGTTTGTTATGAGGATTTCTTCATCGAGATATTTCAAGTTGGCTACTGAATCTAAGGTGATCTCACAAATGTTACATAGCATGAAGTGTTACCATGTATCAGTGTCATATATTTTAGCTCCCATCCTGGCATTATGCAATGCATACACATCAGAATTTGTCATATGATTAGGGAAAGGTGGCGATGTTTGTATTGGCAGCATGGGCAATGGAAACTGAAGGAAGCATCCCTTGGCTTTATTTGAGAATGATCACAAGCTGGAGTGGAATGGGAAGAGTCATCGGTGACTTTTCAATTTTCTTTGTCATTTTGTAATTTTCCTTTGTGGGAACGTATTGCTTTTAGGCTTCCATTCAGGGAGGAAGGTCTTTATAAGCTAATGAGAAGTTATTGTAGAGGATCTTTTTTGGGTTGTTCAACTGAGAGCTCTTATGAGAGCCGTGGGGGGTATAGTGATTAGATGTATGTTCTTACCTTTCTGGCCCTGTGTAGCTGAGAGCTTTGTAAAGGGGAAAAACTAGAAACTTTGGGTTCTATGTTCATTTCAATAAAGGATTGTTGTTCTTATGTCTGCATTCCTTTGAAGCTGATTATTCCTATGTCTAATTAGTTTCTTTGCATTTATTTCCTTTTTCTTTGCTCTAGTATGCAGGTGTTGTAGGAGGACTTGGTGCCTCTATAGTTAGTAGTTCTCTCTCTTGTAAACTTTGTTCTTCTCTCTTTAGTTTAGTTTATTTTCCTCAAGGGGTTTGTGTTGTGTTGCCTATGCTCACAGGCAAATTTCTCCCCTATCCTTTCATCTCTCCTCTCTTTTTCTAGCTTTTTGTACCTTCTGGTTAAAGGTACTCAAAAATCTAAAAACCCACATCATACGAGGGAGCTACCCCTCTCAAATGCAGAGGATAATCATTGCACTCGCAACGATTGCTCCATTTGTTGGTATCTTTTTGTCGCTGCCTTCTTGGGTGTATTGGGTCATTTCTGCAATGACAAAACTGTTAACCAACAAGTTTAGATTCAAAATTGTTACAACAATACAAAAACATAGTACAAATTACATTTGGAAAATTCATGTTAACTTGCATTCATATTTCAAATTCCTAGTTAATTACATCATTTTATCATTTATTCAGAAAAGAAACAAAAAAATAGTTTTGCATTCATCTAGTTGCATCCATCAAAATACAAAAACATTAGAACAAGAGAAAATAAAAAAACCCTTGATTTCATCACAAGGTCAATTTCAAACATAGTAAAAAAACTCCTTAGTATCCTCACAAGGTCAAGTCATAGAAAACCTTCGGTTACATCATGAAGTTGAAGTTGAACACAAGGTCAACCTAAGGTCAAACTTTAGTTAACTCTCTCTCATCCAAGCATATGAATGTGTCCTAGAATTAGAGGTTAGTGGGTTGGAGCTATCCTTGAGGAAATAGAATTGATACGCCCAAGACCACAACACACTCAATAGACACAAGAAGAACAAGAACATACCCTTAGGGTCATACAACAATCCAACATCATACAACACATCATACAAGCTAACGAAGAAAGGTTACAACGTTCAATACTCATCAATGAACAAAATCAACATCTATCTAGGTGTTGGAACCTCAGGAACCCAATTAGGAGATCGACAACTAGTGACCCTTAGGGTCATAGGGTTATCTACATTACAGAGCAAACATTGACACAAAACAAGCCCCAAGACCGGCCAACCACTCTACATGACATTCCTCTTCCACGTGAACAGAACTGCCTTGATCTAAATTTAGTTAGGAAATTCAAAGGACAACACCTGGTGAAAACTTGTGGTATTATAAAAAACCAACAACAATTAGTTTTGAGTACTCTAGAAAACTCGTTGAGAGATGTGTGTCTGATTCTCACTATCTTATTCATTTTGAATAAAGTGATATTTATACATGTTCAAAGGTCACCACATACTTTGAAGTGGATTAATTAACTAACATATAACTCGTTTATTTCAGATAATTCGTCCCCCTTGAGAGGTAAAGGGCCCCATTGCATCGATGTTCTGTAACAAATGAGGAAAGTTTTAGGCAATGTGTGCCCTGGTAAACCACTTGCCCTGATGAGGCAACTGTCCTACCTGAACCACACGATAAAGAGGAATCAATTATTTTTTCAACATCTTCACAAGAACATTTATATTCTATTTGATGATGGTGTATGGCCCATATTAAAGAGGACAAAGTTTCATATTAGATCCCTGAAGTCGCTCCTTCTATAGGTGAAGTAAAACTTTTTCACCAACCTGAAAGTGATGAGGTGTACGATGCCGGTCGTGTTGCTCCTTGTACTTTTGGTTGGTGTGTTGCACTATCTCATGAACTTGCTACTAAATATGGAAAAAAAAATTCAACAAACTTGGATGCCTTGTCTACCTCCTTCTCAACATGTGGTGATGGCTCATTCATCATGGATAGAAGTACAACATCCATAGGAGCCAGTGGTTGGCATCCCAGACATACTTCAAATGGGTGGTATTGTTAAACACACAACAAACAATATGTAAAACAATTTTACTTCAAAAATGAAGAGTTTATACAAGCTGGGCAATCTTGTGGGAGATATGTATGCCCTTAGACAATTTAGACAATCCTGTGGGAGAGATGTATGCCTTAGAGATGCCATTTGGGAGAGTTCATACAATTCAGCAAACTCAGTGAATGAGATGTTTGCCTCGAACTCTCCCTTGGGAGGCAATGGGCCCCATTGTACATGCTTGAAATTATGCTCTTCCAGTCAATTGGAACAAATTTCAAAGTTGTCATAGGTAGAGAGATAGGGGAGATTGTGAAAGGCTATGAGTATCCCAATGAGAATTGTTATGTGAATGGCTATGCTCTAAGTGAGAATGGCTGTGCCCCAAATGAAAAGGAAAATGAGAATGAGCATGTGAATGATCATGTTTGCAATCATTCGTGATGTTGTTCATCACTCACTCCCAAGGAAGAACATCTTCCCCAACTTTCATGATTTGAGCTTGAATACGAGGAGCTCAGTCATCATTTTGACCATTCCCTTTACCCTGTTCTGAACATGATTCTACCTCATCTCTCCCTATCTCACAGACAACATAACGATGTTCTATGGTTCCTTCAGGCACAATCATTTTCTGGATTTCTGCAGAAAACTCATACTCATGAAGTGATTCATTTGGTAAAGGCATGCTAGATCCATTGGTTGTGCAAGAAGCTGAAGAAAAGCTAGCTGCCCCAGGTTCTAGCATACAGCTTCTAGTGATGATCTCATATGGCAAAGTCTCATCCACTACATTGCCTAGTTGTAATGCTCCAAGTTCAAAATATTTATCAGTTGTAGGAGTCCCTAAAGCTAACAATTGTGGAGGGTGAAGGATATTAGAAAAGAGGTAGATACTAAATCATAGTAGAACTGGGGACGTGCAGAGTTGTGGTCACCCTCAAACTTGATTATATTCTTGTCTCCCGCATATGATTTGAAAATACTATCAAAATGATGTGGCTGGATGAATACATCTTCAGTTGTGTGTCCAAACAATGCTAGAATGAAGGTTTTTGGAGCTATCAGAGCAACATTTAGATCCATTATATCAAAGCCAACTCTCTTTTGAATAACCTGTCCCATATACTGGACAACCACTTTCACCATAAACTTCTAGAAGGAAAATTTTATAGACATCCACCAGCTCCATCACGAGATCAAACAAATTTAAAAAGGGGTTGTCCAATACTATCCCAAAAATTGATGGATCTTTTTCTCCATAGAGAAGACTTGTAACAACACCCATTGATCTTCCCCATAGTCCAATGAAAGAGATGTTTTTCATACTATGCAAGGTAGGAAATAGTTGCTTCAAGGTCATCTTTCTCATGCCATCCTAGGCTCACAAATCACCATCGGATAGACCTCAGCCAGAAAAATCAAGAGTGAAAATAATTATGTTTGAAGGTAGAAGTATAATTGTTGCCTCGTTGGCATCTTCTCGATGCCAATGTTTCCATGGAAGTAAATAACATGAGGAAGTGGTGCATCTTCTAGAAAAGGTGATGGAAGATAGTGATTGCATTGCAAGGCATGACCCTGATCATTTTTTATCTCCAAATCTTGTCTGCAGTACTTCCGTCCTGCAAGAGTAAAGTCCTTCTCCCATAGGTACCGATCTAGACTATACTCCACCCTGGGAGACTGAATTATAAAATTGATAAAATACTCATTCATCTTATGCCTTTAAAATGTTAGGAAAAGTGTCTCAACCTTACAACTTTGAAAGGTTACTATTCTTCACAGTTTTGGTCTTTTTGAATACCCTTTATCTTGGAGAATGGTCTAAAACTTTCAAAGTTTCCAAAAGGGCTAAAAATGGCAGAACATACTATTTTTAGTAACTCTACATTTGACCTTAGATTGACCTAAAAATTTTCCCAAAAGGTGCAAAACTTCTAAGTAAACATCTCGGGTGAGTTTCAACTCAAGATCATATCTCGATTGTGAGATATTAAAGTTTCTATTTTTTGAAATTGTCAAAAAAAGTTTCAAACCCTTTTTTGAGGCACTTAGAGGTCCCTAAAATCTCAAAATTTGTCATAACTAACAAAGAAGGTTATAGCATGATAGATCTCTTCACGAGCTTTCCAATGCATTAAACGATTCGTCAATCAGACACCCAGATCAAAAGTTATGGCCTCTGGAAGTTAGACCTCCTATTTTTGGGAAATGTAAAAACATGTTGGACACTTAAAAGAGTTGTAAAGGGGAGAGTTACATGTTTTGGCACATCACAAAGCATCTTTTATTGAAGATAATTTGGGCGCTAATTTTGGGTGGTTTTGGTTCATGGTTTTGTAATTACCATTGACGGTTTACTGTATTGTATCTCCTATATATCAAGAGCTTGAGATGGAGATTGTGTGTAAAAGTCTTATAGATGTTGAGTTACATCTTGGATCTCTGGCTGGTTATACTCCTGTGAAAGCTTTCTCTGCAAGTATATTATAATCTTCTTGATTCTTGAATAATATATTGGGCGACTTTGGAGTGTGGGGTTTTTTACTTGAAAGGGTTTTCCCCACATATATCTTGTGTTGTGAGTTTTGCATTTGTATGTTGTTATTGTCTTTCTGTTAATGTGCATCTTAATCTATAACTATAAAAGTTAAAATTTGCATAATCTTTCCTTAGTAGATCAGTGTAGGAAGCATTTTTTACATACCTTGCTTCCTTTCATAAAACCCTAATCTCTTATGTTGTTGCAACAAAAATGGTGAATATTATGTTGAAATGACCCTATTTTATTTTCCCTTTCTCTTCTTTAGTTTTCTCCCTCTTCCTCCTCTAGCACAACGAGAGAGGCCGAGGAAAAGCTTCGTCTTTGTGTAAGCAACGCAGGCCTGTTAGGGATTGCATGTAGAAGATATCAATTAAATGCAAATAAAGATTAAACAGATGAATGAAAATACACATAAATAATAACAACAAGAGACAAGTTTTAATGTGGTTCACCCAAACTCGGGCTACATCCACCAATAGAGAGTCCAATATTATTATCCAGTAAATCAAATCGATTACAACCAACAATCCTTGCAACTCAATACCGCTACAAAATGCTACAATACATCAATGAAAACTCTAACCCTTAGCCACTTTTATCAAGCCTTATGTCAGTTACAAAAATAGGGTTTTTTTAATGTCAGTCAATAGAAAAATAATTCTTGACTCCTTTATAAAATAATAAAATTCGTTTGAGGTTTCGGGGGTGCTGCCCCTTGACCCTGTTAAATAATTTGGGGGGAAAGCACACTGATAAAAGTGGGGAAAATTTAACCTCCAAGTCTGATTAGGCTCCATATAACAACAATCTCCCACTTGGAGACTGACCAAACTCCACACCATATCATCTCCCACTTAGAGACTTATCATAACACCGCTGACCCTGTAGCTCCCACTGGAAATAAGCACCATGAACTCTATTGTTTTGATTTTTTTGTTTTCAATCTTGAAGACCAACTAAAGTTGAAGAGGAGCTCAGCTTCTCCCTTGTCACTGCCTTCGTAAACATATCCGCTAGATTTTCATCTGTATGTATCTTTTCCAACTGTAACTATCCATCATCCAACACCGACCGAATGAAGTGATACCTCAACTATATGTGTTTGGTCTTTAAATACAAGGCATAATTATTTGGAAGATGTATGGCACTTTGGTTGTTCGTAAACAAATAATTGTTAGCTTGTTGTTTGCCCAATTCTTCCATGAAAGATTGCAGCCATATCATCTCCTTGCTTGCCTCTGTTATAGCTACATACTATGCCTCTGTGGTGGATAAAGCAACCACCTTTTGCAACCTGGAGATCCAACTCACTGATGTCCCACCTACAATAAAGACATAACCTGTAGTACTCCACCTGGTATCAATATCCCCTGCCAAATCTGAGTCTACATAACCTGCTAAATTAGTATTAGAGCCCCCAAAACATAAGTGTTTATTGGATGTACCTCTCAAATATCTGAGAATCTATTTTACCACATTCCAATGCTCCAATCCGGGATGAGTCATATACCTACTTACGACTCCTACAGTATGTCCAATATCCGGTCTCGTGCATACCATGGCATACATTAAAGTTCCTACATCTGAAGCATATGGTAGCTTGGACATTTTTTCTTCCTCCTCTTGTGTCTTAGGACACATCTCCTTAGTCAATCTCAAATGACTAGGCAAAGGTGTGCTAACAGATTTTGCATTCTTCATATGGAATCTCTGCAACACCTTTTCAACATAATCAGCCTGAGATAGAGTCAATTTTCTGTTCTTCCTATCTCTGCAAATTTTCATACCAAGGATTTGTTTTGCTGCCCCCAAATCCTTCATAGCAAATGATTGTGCTAACTGTTGTTTTAACTCTCTTATGTGATCCATGTTAGACTCTACTACAAGCATGTCATCATCATATAAACATAAAATAATATAGTTGTCATTATCCAACCTCTTAAAATAAACACAATGGTTAGAATTACACCGGTTGTAGCCTTTCTCAGCCATAAAACTATCAAATTTCAAATACCATTGCCAAGGTGCTTGTTTCAAGCCATACAAACTCTTCTTCAATCTGCACACCAATTTCTCCTTACCTTTGACCTCAAATCCCTATGGTTGTTCCACATATATCTCCTACTCCAAATCACCATGGAGAAAGGCAGTTTTCACATCTAGCTGTTCCAAATGCAAATCTTTAGTAGCCACAATACTTAAAACAGTACGAATAGAAGTCATCTTAACAACCGAAGAAAAAATCTCATCAAAATGAATACATTTTTTCTCTATAAATCCTTTTACAACTGACTTGACTTTAAATCTTTTCTTACCTCCATCTTCCTCTTTCAGCCTGTAAACCCATTTGTTTGGTAAAGCCTTTTTACCTGCAGGCAACTTACATAATTCACAAGTCTGATTTTTCAACAAGGAGTCCATTTCATCTTTCATTGCAAGCTCCCACTGAACCTTTGTATCCACATGCATAGCTTCATCATACCCTTCCAGCTCACCAGCATATGTTAACAAAATAGAATACGAGGGAGAAAACCTTTCAGGAGGTCTACTTAGCCTTGTTGACCGTTTAACATTCACTGGAGTTTGTGGTATTTCTTGTTGCTATTGCGAAGCATGAGAAACCACTGGAACATCATTACCTTCTCATTGAATACAACATCCCTGCTTCTCACAATTTTCTGATTTTCAAAATCCCAAAGCCTATAACCAAATTCATCAATGCCATATCCAGTGAAGGTATACTTTTTTGATTTTACATCCATCTTGGTTCTATTTTCAGAATCTACATGTGCAAATGCTTCACATCCAAAGGTTTTGAGAAAAGAATAACTCACCTTCTTACCTGTCCATACTTCCTTTGGAATACCACAACCCAAAGGAATTGAAGGACCTCTATTAATTAAATATACAGCAGTATTGACAGCCTCTGCCCACATGTTTAAAGGCAGCCCAACATACAATCTCATGGTCCTTGCACGCTCCATTATTGTCCTATTCATGCGTTCAACCACTCCATTTTCTTGTGGTGTCCCTGGAACCATTTTCTGCCTATGAATTCCATTAAAGGAACAATAATCCTCAAATTCTTTGCTGTAATACTCACCACCATTATCAGATCTAAGACATTTTAATCATTTACTCATCTCATTCTCAACCAAGCTTCTCCATTTATTAAATGTTTCAAATACATCAAATTTCTGCCTAAGGAAATAAATCCAAACCTTCCTTGTTACATCATCTATGAATGTAACATAATACCGAGAGCCACCGAGAGAAGATACCTGAGTTGGTCCCCATACATCTGTATGCATAAGCTCCAACTTTTCATCTTTCTTTTGCTTCCCATCCTTGAGAAAACTGACTCTCTTTTGTTTGCCATACACACAACTTTCACAGAAATCCATATTAATACATTTCAGACCTGGTAAAACTTTCTTAGAATGAAGTACCTTCATACCTTTTTCATTCATATGCCCAAGTCTATTATGCCACAATGTTGTCTCAGAACCTGCAGCAACTATTTCAGTCTCTTTTGGCGAACCTACAACGACTATTCCTAAACCTATTTGTTTTGTCTCTACAATAGCTAAAGTAGAAGGAACAATATGACCTGTACAAAGATATAAGGTGCCTACTTTCACACCTTTTTCTACTATTAAGACGCCTCTTGAAACCTTCCAATTTTTATCAGTAAATGTAACAATACTTGCAACCTTCATCAGCTAGCTGCCCTGCTGAAATTAAATTCCTACTTAGCCTTGGAACATGCCTTACCTCTTGTAGTAGCCAATGATTCCCATTCTGCAACTTAATATTGATTCTTCCCTTTCCAACAATTTGACAGGGTTCGTTATCTTCCAAATAAACCAGCCCAAAATCCCCATGGATATAATCAAGAAAATAACTTCTATGGGGCATATCATGAAATGAGGCCGCTGAATCTAAAACCCATGAATCATCAACATTATCTAGGGAAAGAATCAAAGCATCATCTTTAGATTTATTACTTACCACATTTACCTCCTTATTTCCTTCTTGTTTGTCTCCTTCTTTATTCTTCTGAGACCAACAATCTTTCTTTAGATGACCTGGTTTCCCATAGTACCAGCAATCCTTCTATCCTCTAGATTGGGATCTTTTGTCCTTTGATTTTCCTCGTGACTTCCCATGACCTCCAGAACCTTTTCCTCTCTCTTTTGATCTGCCCCTGCTTTCTACATTCAAAATGCTACCTAATGTGGACCCTCCTAAGCTTTTCGATCGCATTTCCTCACTAAGGATAACACCAACAACATCATCAAATTTCAAAGTATTTGAACCTAAGACAAAGTTACTTACAGCCATTACCAAGCTATTCCAACTTTCTGGCAAAGAACATAAAACCAAGAGAGCCCTCACCTCTTCATCAAATTTCACTTTTACATAAGTTAATTGACTGGTAATCATATTAAACTCATTTAAATGATATGTCACAGATCCACCTTCAATCATTTTTAGATTAAACAAACACTTCATGAGAAATACCTTATTTGAGGTTGAGGGTTTTTCATACAATTTAGCCAAAACTTTCATCAGTTCATCTATTGTCTTTGCTTCCGTTATATTGAATACCATCGATGGTGCCAGGCACAACCAAATGGTTCCTAGTCCCTTTTTGTCCATAAGATTATAATCCTCATCAGTCATTGTTGTCAGTTTCTTGGCTATTCCTTCCAACGGCCTCCATAAATCCTTTTGATAGAGATAATCCTCCATCTGCATCTTCCATAACTGATAGTTCTGCCCATTAAATTTATCTACCTTCAATTTACCCTCATCCGCCATTGCTCCCACTCAACCATGAGACCTTCCTATAGATGATAATCGAACACAACCCGCTCTGATACCACTTGTTAGGGATTGCATGTAGAAGATATCAATTAAATGCAAATAAAGATTAAACAAAGGAATGAAAATACACATAAATTATAACAGCGAGAGATAAGTTTTAACATGGTTCACCCAAACTCGGGCTACATCCACCAATAGAGAGTCCAATATTATTATCCAGTAAATCAAACTGATTACAACCAGCAATCCTTGTAGTGAAAGGGGTTGTGCTTGAATGGCAACGCCATAAGGTTCTCACGATGGAGATCCAAGTTCAAATCCCCCAAGTAACATGTGGTTTCTATGTGGCTCTTAAGTTGAATATGTTGATTAAGTGGAATATGTGGATGGGGAGGGGGTCCCTCTTGTAACCTCCAGCTTATGTATATAAAAAAAACAACAATCCTTGCAACTTAATACCACTGCAAAATGCTACAATACATCAACGAAAACCCTAACCCTTAGCCGCTTTTATCAAGCCTTATGTTGGTTACAAAATAGGGGTTTTTTATGTCGGTCAATAGAAAAATAACTCTTGACGCCTTTATAAAATAATAAAATTCGTTTGAGGTTTCAGGGGCGCTGCCCCTTGACCTCGTTAAATAATTTGGGGGGAAACCGCACCAATAAAAGTGGGGTAAATTTAACCTCCGAGTCTGATTAGGCTCCATATAACAATAATCTCCCACTTGGAGATTGATCAGACTCCACACCATATCAAGGTCCTCTCTTTTCCAAACATTTTACGACATTTGACGGGTGAAGCTTGCGTGGATACACACACAACAACAACACTATTTTTCTCTTTTCCCTATCTTGAGGTTGCGTGTTCGAGTCACATCATACTAATAGGTTCTATACTTTGGCCACTGCAACTACTCATCTGTCAAAAAATACAGACTTCAACTCCTTCTCTAATACTATTGATCTGAATTTAGTTAGGAAATTCAAAGGACAATACCTGGTGAAAAACCTGTAGTATTATAAAAACCAACAACAATCAGTTTTAGGTAGTGTAGCAAACTCGTTGAGAGATGTATGCCTAATTCTCACTATCTTATTCATTTTGAAGTTCAAAGGTCACCACATCCTTTGAAGTGGGTTAATTAACTAAAAAATAACTCATTTATTTTGGATCACACCCCTGGGTTATGCCTCCACTTGAATGGCTATTTCCACAAGAGCAAGACTGACTTGGAGGTCGCCATCAACAAGGAGAGGGTTCATGTGTTGTATCGAAGATGAATCATCTGCATTTGTGCTTGAGTTGGATTTTGAGGAGTACATATTTTGGTGAACCCGACGTGAACAATAAAAACTTACGATTAACCATCACTTTCATACTACTCTCACTTTTCATCATTTTCATCTTCATCTTTGCTCTCACCATCTCCATTATTCATTCCATTTATTATGTGGTGTCTATGGCACACCTGAATATGATGGAATCAAGAGAAAATCAAGGAAATGTTCCTTCAAAGGAACCAAAAATACCATCTTTTGATAGGTACATGCCATTTGAGTCTTTGGTACCTATAACAAACTGCTTCTACTATGAAGACTTTGACTATGAAAATGATAGGAGAGAACCTCATCATTTTCTTACATTCAACAATCCCACATGGGAACAAGGAATGGTCATCCAACTAGCTTACTCTAGGGTTCCTAGAACATGTGTGATCATAAATCCACTACGTAGATCAACCCTCAACAAGTGACACAACAACACACCTAGATAATAAGGTAGCGCATTCAAAAAAACACTTGCAAGAGGCTAGGGAGGCTCGAGAGGCCTTACACGTCACTTTCCATCAAGAACATAGAGAAAACACTTCAAGAGAATAAGGGGTTGGAACAAATCTTAGAAACCCACAAAGTAGTGACGCACAAAGAACAGGGAAAACCACTACCACAGATCTCGTAGCGACATTGGTCCAACAAATCAAGGCCCTAGAGACAAAGCAACCTCCACAAGGTAAGAGAACCAAGTTGAAAGAAAGTTCACACAACATGAGAATCAAACAAAATCAGGAGGCATCTCAAAACCCCCCTTATCTAAGCTTTTATTCACGCAATGGAAGTAATGATATGTTTCAAAGTGGATCCCATCCAATGCAAAACTATCAAGCCACTTACTCCACAATACCAGAATATAAAGTACAAGTCCATCAAACTCCACCAATAGGGTTGATACATCTTTGGAGTTTCCACTACAAAGAATGCTTCATCTAGAAAATCAGTGACCAAGGGATGATACGATGTAGTTGGTGCTTCTACCAATTGGTCTGCAATAACTTGTCCCTTTATGGCTTTTCGGTCAACATACTCTATGGCATATTCACTCAATATCATGACCCATTTAGCCAAACAACCTGCCAATGCTACCTTGTTGAGCAAATATTTGAGAGGGTCGATCTTTGCAATGAGCTTTGTTTTGTTATTCAACATGTAATGACACAATTTTTGAGTGGCAAAAACCACTGCAAGGCATGTGTGCTCTATAGGACTATAATTTAACTCGTACACCACTAACATCCTGCTGATATAATAAATATCCCTTTCTTTGCCTTCTTCATCATTTTGTGCCAAAAGTGCCACCAGTGCTGAAGACATTGTTGATATGCACAATAGAAGGGGCTTTCCCGGTATTGGAGGCATGCGGACCGGTGGAGTTAGCAGGTAATCTTTGATTTGTTGAAAGGCCTCTTGACACCTTTCTGTCCATAAAAAAGGTACTCCTTAACGAAGTAGATGTTGGAATGGATGACACATGTCAGCCAGCTGTGCAGTGAACCTACGGATTGCTTGAAGTTTCCCCTGTAAGATACAAAGTTGTTTAAGAGTTGTTGGTGGAGGCATGTCCATTATAGTTTTGACTTCAGCTGGGTTAACCTCTATGCCTCAGCGAGAAACAATATAGCCCAACAACTTGCCTGATGTGACCCCAAAAACTCATTTCTTAGGGTTTAACCTAACCTTGTATTCTTCCAGTCATGTAAAGACTTTATCCAATACATCCAAATGAGTGTTTCGTGTAACTGATTTGGACAATAAGTCATCCACATAGTCTTCCATGAATGTATGTATGTAATCATGAAAGATCATTGTCATCGCTCGTTGGTACGTTGCTCCGACATTTTTGAGACCAAAGGGCGTAACATTCCAGTAGTATGTGCCCCACAGACATGTAAAAGTAGTTTTGTGTTGATCTTTGAGAGCTATCCTTATTTGATTATATCTTGAGAAACCATCCATTAGTGAGAACATTTCAAATCTAGTGGTAAGGTCGACTATAATGTCTATGTTTGGCAACCGAAAATCATCTTTCAGACATGCTTTGTTTAGATCTCAGAAGTCTTCACAGATTTTGATTTGGTTGTTAGGTTTTGTGACTGGTATGAGGTTAGATACCCATTCTGGATAGTCTATTGGTTGGATGAAACCCACATCGAGTAGCTTTTTCAATTTTGCCTTTACCAAGAGTGCGATCTGCAGGTGTATTTTTCTCAATTTATGCTTCACCGGTTTGGCAACAACAGTAGGTGATGTAAGACAAATTGTGAATCAAGTCATGGCATGTCAGCATATGACCAAGAAAATTTACTTTCTTTGCCAAGAATAAAGTTGTAAATTCTGGCTTCTCTTGTTCTGTCAATGACGCAGCAAAATGAACAATCCTGGGATTATCTTCTGTACCAATATTGGTCTCAACAGATTTTTCCACTAGCAGTGGTGATCTCTCTTGTGTGATAGGAAGCATTTCCAACCCTCCATCCTTGGGCACCTCAAAGAGGTTTTCACCCTCAGATATGTCCTTTATTTTACTTTTGTATGGTTAAGAGGTGCCTTTCAATTTTCACCTAGAGACCTTTTTCATTTTCTTTTTCATTTTTGCGATTGGAGGGTGGAGTGGATTCTCCGAAGTATGCTAAATTGTCAAGGTCCATAATGTATCCAACTTTATGATCCCCTTGAGGTATGCCTTCACGGAGTCCCATGAACTCATCAATAGCTTCGTCGTTCTCAAATAAATCCAAGCTAGGTGGTGTCTGTTGATCCCAGTCTATGAGTTCGGGATGGACTAATGGTAAGTCATCATCGATGTTCAAGTAGCTTATTGATATGGGAGTCAAGGTGCATATGGAGGTATTGTCAGGATCCTATAAGATGTTGATCCATGTGGAGTTGTCAGGTAGGTCGAGTTGGGAAGATTCAGGCTTGGGTTCGGGAGGGTCCCTTGGTGTCTTGACGTCTTTGGAAGTACTCGCGTCCCTACCCAAAAGTAACTTAGTACTAGGAGTACTTTCTCTTTGTGATGTATACCCTAGCCCCTTGTTGCGAGGTTACATGGTCAGTTGAATAGGTTCTCTTCTTCCATTTTTGTTAGGCCCAAGTCCACTATGCCCATCGTATCCTTATTTTACAAACTCATATCCTTTTCCATATTGTTCCATGAGCAGTTGCACATGATTAACCTCTTCTTCCTCCTTGTAGAGCCACTTAGAGACATCATTGTCCCCATCCTCTTTGCTAAGTTCTCCCTATTTTGTGAAGGTGGTGGGGGCGACAAAGATAGTCTCCTTTGGTTTGATTGGTCCAGGTTTTTCATGAGACTTTAGCGATGTTGGCAGCTTGCCGATGCAGTATGAGCCTTCTATCTTATATTCCCCACATCCTTTATCATGGATTTGAACCTTAGGGTTAAGTGGGGGAATGAATGTGGTGGCAGATTTTGATAATGTGGATGGGTTGACATAATGTGATGAGGTGGAAGGTGAAATTCCCCTATTTATGAGTACTTGATGTTGAGGAACTTCTCTTAGATGGCCGCAATATTGGAAGATATTGGAAGGCATTGGGATCACCAGGTATAGTGATTTCTGTGCCATTGTAGGGGAATTTAATACATTGGTGATAAGTGGATGGCACGACCTTCATGGCATGAATCCATGGTTGTCCGAGAATAAGGTTGTAGGGAAGTTTGAGATCCAAGACATGAAATACGGTATTTAGAGTGGCAGGCCCAACTCTTACAGAAAGTGAGATCACTCCCTTGGAGAAATGCTCAACATTGTCGTAGGCCTTGATGACAATTATTTTGGCGGGGTCCACACAAGCTTCTGAGTATCCAATATCATGACAAGCTTCAACAGACATATGTTTAATCCAGCTCCACCATCTACCAAGACTTGTCTAATCTTATGCTTGTTAATGAAGACCTCAAGGTGTAATGGGTCAGTGTGATTAGGTTCATTTGAGGGTACATCGCGTTCAATGAAAGTGACATGGTTAGAGGTATCCAAATATCCTATCATGGCTTGAAATTGATTAACATTAAGGTTCGTGGGGACATAAGATTCCAACAGAGCCTTGTCCAGGATGGCCTTATGCTCTGGGGATAGGCGAAGTAATTCAAAAATGGATATTTGCATCAGAGTCTTTTTCAAATGGTCCAAGAGATTATATTGGGTCTTTGGTTGTGAATTAGATGGAGCTCTTTGTAGTGTTAACTTGGCCTTATAGGTGGTGACAGCACACTCAGGACGAGACTTGATGGTGATCGTGGAGACATTATCATCATATGTGCAGATACTGTTGATGGTGTATTCATAAGCGACATTTCTATAATTGACATAGTCATGTTGCTTAGTTCCTGAAGTGGAGGCTTTTCCCAATCCATGATCCTGGAGGGGATTTGTAAAGATGGTGTGATCGGTATTAGAGGAACCCTGTGGATTATCTACAACTATATCTCCTCGGTCAATAAAGTCTTGTATGATGTTCTTTAGCTTGTAACAATTGGATGTTTTGTGACCTTTTATTTGGTGATATTGACAAAAGTCATTGTCATTCCATGAGGGAAGTTTAAAAGCTAGATCGTATTGTTTGACCTCTGGTGGTTGGATGAGGTTGGACTGCAACAACTTATTTAAGATTGATTCAATAGGCTCTGTCAAGGGTTTATAGTTTTGCTGAGGGGGATTGTTCTTTGGAGGTGGTCTTCTTTGGTTGTTTTGAATTGCATTAGCTGTTTGTTGTTGTGGTTGTGGTTGTTGTTGAATGGAAGGCTGATTGTTTGGCACCGGTGGTGCTTTGAGCGTGAGAATGGGGTCAGCCCTATTGATTGCCTTTGCGTCCACTACCCCATCATTGGTGACATTCTTGTTTCAAGACCAAAACTTGTTCTTGTCATAGGGTAGGTTTTGAGTGCTTTGGTTCTTGTTGAAGATTTTGATTGTACCCTTAGCTATGAGGGCTTTCTCAATGGCCTTCTCCTTTTCAACAACTTCTCCAAAGGAGGTGCAATAATGGATTTGCAGTTAGTGCACGAGTTCCTTGTTAAGATTCTCCACAAAAATTGGAACCAATTGATTCTTGGGTATATGACATGGACATTTGCTAGTGAGGCTTCTCCACCTTTGGAAGAATGAAATGAATGTTTCCCCATCTTCTTGTTTTGTATGGCATAAGGTGGCGACATTCACATCTGTTTCTATGTTGTAAGAGAAGTGAGATATGAATTTGTCTGCGAGTTTGAGAAGGTGTGCGAACTACTCAAGTGCTTGACTTGTGAGGCTCCTCAGGAATAATCTCATCAAATATGTGTGCTCAAATGCAATCTCAAGACATGTGTGAAACTCTCGCACATGCTCTATAGGACTCCCTTTTTCCCCTATACTTGTTGAAGTTAGGTACATTGTAGTTTGGAGGAAAAGGTGGCATGTAGATGATTTTGTCAAAGGGTTAAAGACAAATCTTCTATGGAATATGCCTTCTTGGTGGTAGATACTTGCATGTTTGAGAAGCGTTGCTCTAGTGAATGCATCTTGTGTGCCAAGACTTCAAAGGGGGTCAATGATGTGTCTATGGCGTTTGTGGGTGCATTTTGATACGAATTACCCATGTTTAATGTCGACATGTTTTGGGATCCCAAATTTGTAATAAGTGGGTTGGTGTGTGTATTGAGGGGAGTGTGTGATGAAGATGTATTTAGGTTTTGGATGTTGGTATGTACATGGTTTGCAGGGCTGTGTTGGTGTTTTGAAATTGGTAAAGGGGTGGAATGTTTGTGTTGTTTTGATATTGAAGGGAGGTGGAAGGTCTTTGAAAGGTTATGTTTGGGTGCACTTGTTGTTGTATGGGATTAGTATGGGTATTTTGCTGTGATGCATTAGCATTTTGATTAACATTTAGGTGAGACACATGTTGATGGGTTTGGCCAACATTTTGATGACTCAAGGTGTTGTTTTGAGTAGCACCAATTTTCGTGTAAGTGTTGGGTATGACATTATTATTTTGATGATGTGGGTGTATGTGTTGATGACTCAAAACATTACTTTGAGTAGCACCAAAGTTCATGTTCACATTTGGTATGGTGCTATTGTTTTGACATAGCGGGTCCATGTTTTGATTGCCCAAGTTATTATTTGTTTGAGACCTGTTGGTGCCTGAATTGACTGTCAGTTAATTTAGCAATTTTCATGCAGGCACCTTCCCAAAAAATCCAAAAAAATTCCTAAGTGTTGGCCCTCCTCAGCATTTTTCAACAGCAGCATCATATTTTCTCCAAGGTGGTCAGCATCATCATGATTTTCTGTCGACCAGATTTGTCATCAGGATCATCTTGTTTCAATATCGGGTGATGTTTGGATATCATCCCGATCTTGCAGTAGAGCTACAGTGCACCCTGATGTTCTTTGAGTTAAAGGGGTCATCATCATCATCCAGTTTACAGTGCATCATGATATTTTGTTTGGGGGGTGATATTCCGAAATATTAGGTTATATTACTAATATCACCCCGGCGCCTATATGGCGATGACGTCATCCAGATATGAGAGTTGCGCGGTATGCAGATGGGTGATGGTGACATCATCAGGACATGATGATGACGTCATCAGGATTTTTGAAGGCATCGGCGAGACCATGGGCATCGACAAAGGAGTTTTGTGCTGGCCCGATGGTTTATCTCTGGCCGATGGAGCAGATTGTAAGGTAGGCATCGGCGAGACAATTGAGATCGGCGAGAGTTTTTTGGGGTAAGCCGATGGTAGAAGTTTGGCCGATGGGCTTTTGGAGAAGGAGCGTGTGTCGAGCGTGGCAAAAGTGCTCAACACCTATCATGGTTGCGGCCATGCTTTTAAAGTGTTGAAGGAGCCTCCGCACCATGCATGTGGGATAATTGTTATCCTGCATATTTTCAAATATCATGAAGAGGTATTTTGGCGGGAAACGGTTGCGATACACTGTTTGATGTTTTCCCGATGGCTGCGAGGTAGATGGACATTAATGGAAGTTGTTGCTGAAGTATGGGCGATGGCGTGGACAGATCCAGTACCCGACTGAAGTTGTACAACCACGACTAGCGGTGCATGGCTCGAGAACCTCTTCTATCCCCTCTTCTACCTGCCACATTCAATGCGTTGAGTGCCATTTTTCTGATACTGTGTATCTGGTGGGATTTTTGGTCAACTATGTAATTAATGTTGGGAACCTTCCTTGCTATATATAGCAGGTTGTGTTGCTCATTTGAAGGTTGTTGAAGGCCTGAGGCATTTTTGTGTAAATAATGAAGAACAGGGCATGATCTTGGCTGTTTTATCCCATTTTGGAGTTTATGAGTTGCAACATGAATGTATTTTGCACATATTTTCAGTTTTAGTGTTAATGTTATATGAAAAATGCTTATTGCATGTGTTTATCTACTTGTCTCCATTTGCTGCATGTTATTCTCTTTCTTTTGAATCTGGTTGCATGTCAGCAGGGATATCTGTAAGTAGAGGCAGTTAGGTACCCATTCTTGGGTGATGTTTGTAAGGCAAGCATCAGTCCAACCCCCTGAAACTTGAGTGAAAGTTGCAAACCATCTATTGTATACGTCTAGTTGACTCCTTGCCTAATGGATAGGCACCAGTCTGTTCCTGGATCAGTAGTTATGAGCCAAAACCCCCTGTCTTGCATCCCGGACATTATGTCCGCCCATTTCATCACTTCCACTTGTTAGTTGTAGGAGTAGGATTAGGAACCCCATGCATGCTCTCATACCCGACCAGACATATATGTCCAAGAATGTTGCCCACCTTGTGATCTATCATACAGATCTTGGTCCATACATGAGAGTATTCTGCCTGTTGCTGTCAAGCTAAATCATTGTGTTGTTGAGCTAGTCAAGGTTACATCTTAAGTTATAGGGATACCCCCCTTGGTGCGGCAGAACCAGAAGTGAAGGGGAGGAGCTCACGCAACCTCCTGTATTAGTTGGATGAATCTGCATGTGCATAGGAACTGGCAAACCCTGATGCTGATTCAGAAGAAAAACCAACAAGACCCAAGGTTCATGTTTGCATTTGGTGTGGCATTAACTGCTTGTGTTTGCATTCATGAGGTTACTATGCTCATTCTTTGTATTCTTTTGTTTTGACCTATGTTCATCATCGAAATAAATGGATTTACAAAATTCAACGGTTGTGACATGGCATTCACATTGTTGGTATCAAATGGGTGAGGCACACGGGGGATTGGAGAATCTTGTGACATTTCCCCAATGGGAATGTTGGCATGTTCTTGTGTAGGATTCGTGTGGCTAGTGGATGGTGTTGCTTGACCTTGACCTTGTGCGATATTGTTTGGCGATGATCCCACAATCGCATTGATATCTACTCCTGCGAGAAGTTTGGTGCCGGTTTGTAAGAGACACATGAGGTAGGCTTGAGGATTGGTAGCTATCATTTCATCTAGGATGCGTAACATTCTAGGGTCTTGGGAGGCTTCCTCAATTTCTTGTTGGGTAATCCCTTGATTGTTCTCTTGCAAAATGAGGTTTTCAAAGGGGTTTGGCATGTTGGAGTGAGGTTCGTGTTGCTCGTTAGATGAGGCTCCAAATCTCATTGTGTTAGTAGGGCGATCTAAAGACTCCTCTCCCTTTCTTTTCTTTTGCAACCGTGTTTCCACCATAAAAGACTTGCTAGATGGGGAAATGGGAATGACCTAAGGATGACAATGCAAAGTGCACTATACTATATTTTTGGTATTTTTGGGATAAGGTTGTTAAATGCAACTAAGAGCAAAAATGCAAAGTGGCTATGCCCTATGTAATGTTTTTGGTATTTTTGGGATATAAGTATGCCCAATGACACTAAGGATGGTAATGTAAAGTGATAATGCACTATACAAGTGTTTATGGAGACGTGGGGATAAATATAACTAAAGTTGATGCAAAGTGAAGATGTTCTATGCTAATGTTTTTGAGAATCCTCTTGAAATATAGGGATGACAAGAATGCAACTAGGCCTAAGGTGATAAGTGAGACTAAAGCTATGATAGAACCCAATAGGTTTCAATTTTTAAGAGGTTTGATCAAAGGGATATTAATGTCAAATCGTGACCTTATCAAAGTACTAGTTGGATTTATCAAGACCTTGAAATGATAATGTTGAAGAGAATGGTGATTGAAGCGAGCTCAAGATAGACTCATGAGTTGAGACACACTTGCTGATTGGAAAAAGATGAACCTAGACTAGACTTGTGAGTACTAGGCCCAACTTGTCTGACTGATTATGGGAAGAGATAACAAGGTCTTGTATAATCCAAGTTTGTAGCCATGATTGGGGTCAAGTATGATGATTTCTCCTATTTCTCAACCTCAAAGAAAATTGAAACTAATGGTATCCTAGAAATGAGATGGGCCAATTTTGAAAACCTAAGGTGAGCTAAATACAGTAATTTGAAATGAACCACCTATATGATGAAACCTAAACTTGAGGGAATGAAATGGATGGACGAACGAAATATGCAAGTCTTAGGTATGTTGACACAGTTGCAATTTGAGTCCAATAGGGAAGGTAGATGCTCAAAGGTATCCCTACGATTGTGGTGTATTGTTTCTATGTTTGTTTGGACAATTTGTATGGACAATGAGAAAACATAGAAAATACTTGGCAATCAATTTGGTTGTTTTGGTGACTCTTGACTTTGTAACGTATGTGTATGTTTAAGGGTTATTCACCCCAATTTCCACGTGTCCAACACAATTCGAAGACACTTCACACACATAAAACACTTCCTATCCCTAAGGTCATTGGCCAATGGCGTGATGTTCAGGCCCACTTAATTGGAAGCTCCTTCAAATCAAATGTAGGAACACCCTAAAAGGGGGTGTGTACAATTTTGTCTTTCGAGAGAAGATGGATAGGGGCCTCCAGGCCTGGAAGGATAACCCAATCACCCTTTCCCCGAAAAGCTATGTATAGCTTATGCTAAGTTGAGGATTTTCGTCTCATCTCAAGGGAGTTCATATGGTGGGTAACTTCAGGGCACTGTATGCATCCCTTGCACCGAAAATGACGCCAATAAAACTCAATCATCAAGGGTGGGATTCTAACTAGTTTGTCTTCTAGTCACATCTCGCGGACTTACCACGTCATGGGTATCTAGCAAGCCACTTAAGGCTTTGACCAATCCTACTAGTGGTACTAAAAATACCTCACGTAAACATCGGTAGCTTGCACTTTTGGATTGGTACTATACAACAAAGGCTAATGGCAGTTTAGACTTGGCTTTCGCCTTATCCTTTTATATAGTGGCCTGAGGGAAAAACTGCTTTGGGTCCCCAATGAGTTCTCCATACAGATGTGTCTCAAAAGGAGGTCCTATCTAAAGGGTTATACAAAAGTGATACAAGTAAATGCTTTTGATCTCCAAGGTCATACAAATATGCGAGGAGAGAGCATACACATGTTACTTGATCACACTAGTAAGAGTTCATTAACCTTTAGAACACCAAATGTGTGGTGTGACAATGAAAGTGTTGAGAAGTGTTTTTGATTCCCAAGGTCACATAAAGTGCGAGGGAAGAGCATACACACCTCAAAACACAAACAATGTCACAAGACAAAGAAGACAATGATTCTTTTTAAGCCCAAATGATTGTAAAAACAACAAGTTAATGTTCTTTTTATGCACCAAATTGAAGTGTTCCTATGATAGAAAAACACACACTCATGAATGAATGGAACCTTGCACCAAATTTGTTAGTAGTTTCAACTTGAATTCTTTGCCCAGTGAATGCCACAAAGCTGCATATCAGATATTAGTACCAGAAAAAGCCTGCTATCCTAATGTACAAAATAGAAAATAGAAAGTACAATACCCCTTGTTGAAAGCTGCCAAGACAAAAAGAGGACAAGAAACCTATAATTTGCTATTTGGAAAATATCTAAAAAATTTGATTAGTCATAGTAAAATGAACAGCAGCATTAGATAGTTCACAAAATTCTAAGCTGTTTGAAAAAAATTGCACTAAAATTTTATAAAAATTACTCAAGATATGCTCACTTAAAAGTTTAAAGCTAGGGTTGACTTTTACTACAAAGAACAGGCAAACCTGATAGAATTTGACAATGAAACCTGCATTATTTGCAAAGCTAGCTGAGTCACATTTCTAATGAGTTCTTTTTTGCAAAATTCCAACCCTGCATGACGAAGTTATGAAGAAAAGAAAAAAAATGCTCCTTTAGGGCATGTAGAAGGCAAGGGGTCAAGACTGGTAGTTAGCAAAAACTGCTAGTGGTCAGAGAGGATGTTGGTCACATGTCATAGTTAAGTCTGGTGGTTTGAGGGCTGGCAATTTATGCTAGTGGGGCCCTTGGTCGACCATATGACCAAGGGCCAGGTTAAAGCAAAAATAAAAGAGGGGCTGGGAGCACCAGCCCTTGGTCATGACTATGACCGAGACCCTCGAAGGAAGAGCTCGGGCCTAAATCACCAGCGGAGTCAATGATGGTTGGTTTCAAATTGGTAGGAGAATGTTGAACATAAGTGGCAGTTTGGGTGTATGCTGAGCGATTAGGTTAGGGTTTCAGGCGGCAACACAAGGAGAAGAGCAACAAAAGGGAGGGGGTCGGGTGGTGATAGGGCTATAAGGGTGGCAGCAATGAGGTTTTAAGGAGATGGCGACAGGAAGTATGGAGCGGTGGTTGACTCTTGAGTGGGCGGCAAGGACTTCAACCGCGAGCGGTGACGAGGGATTTAAGTCGAGTTACGATGGTGACTAAGGGGATCTGGGTGCCGGTTTGGAGCGGTAGAGTTTAGGGTTTTGGAGGGATAAGGTGGCGGTGGTAGGTTTTAAGACCAACGACGGTGACCAAACCCTTAGTGGTGGCAACTGGATATTACACCATAGATTTTTAACCAAAGATTTAACTTGCATCCCAAAAATTTAACCTGCAAAAAAAATGTCAAACCTGCAACCAAAGTTAAATAATCAAAACCCTAGAATTAACCTGCAATAGAAAATGTTAGTCACAAAAATCAGAGCGTTTATGCCGAACTTGACGGAGGTTCCGTACGGTATGGATTTTAAACTTTTTTTTTTATTTCCAAAATTTTTCCTGCAAGCAAAGTATAGGGTGTTTTATGTTGTTTTTTGCTTGTGAGGCCTCTTGAACGCAACGATGAGGTCCGTTTCAGGCCCAAGAGCAACATACAAAACTTGACTTTCATAAGTTGACAAAAATTGCTCTATTCATGTCAGGTTCACCAAAATGTGTTAGGGTAAAATCTTTCAAGCATGCATAAAACAAACTACAACAACCCTAATTCCTCAATGGAGTGCAAGCAAACTTAGAAATCAAACAAAACAACACAAACAAACTAAGATTCTAAGCTAATGTTCGACTTCTCTCCATTGTTCTCCTCAACCTTGCTATTGTGTTCTCAAATTTTGCAGATTTGCAACAACCGTGAGAAGCTCAAGTAAATGAATTAGCAAAGTATTGGAGTGTATGCAACAAGCTAGAGAGTTGTAAAAGTGTAGAAATGAGGCTGTAGAAGTTGTTTTATAGAAGAATAGGTTTGTATGGATGGATGGGATTGAATGTTGATTTTTGATGGAATGGATGGTGTAGATTGATTAGGGTTTCCCTCCCATTAAAGGACAAGGGATAATTTTAAATTTGAAAATATGATGAGGTGTGTGAGGTTTAAATTAAATAAATTTGGTCAATTTATTTAATTAATTTGAAGTGGGATAATGCATGTGAACCCCCTAATTAAATAAATGTGATTTATTTAATCAAGGTAAGGGCTATAATTTAAATAAATGTTTATTTATTTAAATTAATTGGGTAAAGGGGACATTAGAGAATGAATAATTAAATAGTTAAATTAATTATTTAATTATAAAGGAAAAATAGAGAAAAATAGCTAGTGGTAGGACATGAATTAAATAAATAATTTAAAATGATTTAATTAATAGCAGAATGTGAAATTTAGAAGAGATTGGTGTGAAAATGGTGTTTGCAAGTTGAGGACATTTTTAGGTGTCTACAAATACAAATGGATTTTGGTGCAATTGATTACTTCACCAAGTGGGTTGAGGCTATTCCAACCCGCAATGCTACATCAAAGGTGGTGGTAGAATTCCTAACGAACAACATCATAACTAGGTTTGGTGTACCACATAGAATTATTACTAATAATGTCATGTGTTTTAGATCTTAAGATATATTGAATGTGTGTTCACAATATGAGATTAATTTGATACACTTGTTCCCCTATCATCCTCAAAGTAATAGATAGGTTGAATCTAGCAATAAGAGCCTCATGAAAATTATAAAAATAACCCTAGATTTAAATAAGAAAAGATGGGATGAAAAATTGAAATACGTAGTTTGGGATGACTGAGTGACATTAAAAATAGTTATTAGCAGGACTCCATTTGAGTTGGTGTATGAGACTGAGGCTAAGATGCTAATCACACTCGAATTACCTGTGTATAAACTACTACAACAACTTGATGAGGGTGAGGATGATGCCATCTCCATGAGAATACATGAATTGATTGAATTGGATGAAGCTAGAAGGGATGCAAATGAAATAAATTTACTACAGTAGCAAAAGGTTGAACACTTGTTTGATAAAGGAGTAGTTAAAAGGTGCTTCTAGATTAGTGATCTAGCTCTTGTGTGAACTCCAGGTCAGAAGACAAAGGCAAGCATATAAAATTTGAAGCACTATGGGTTGGCTCATATCAAATTATGGAAAGGTACAACCAGGATACGTTCTACCTCAAAAGCTTGGGTGGAGAGATAATGGAGCTGCTGATTCATGGCCAACATCTCAAGCATTACTCCTCTTGAGTAGTAAGGTGCTCCTTTTTTACTTGTATAGTTATTTCTTCGTGTTTTGCCTTTTGTGTGTGCATTTTTATTTTGCCTTGTTTTCCCCATTTTTGTTTTTAGTGGTCTACATTGGAGATGGTTGGTTCTCATTATGCTAGGTTTGACACATGTCCCTAACCAGAGCCAATGTTGTGCCCTAATTTTATGGCCTTGAATTGTGCCCAAAATCCATCAAAATCCTGATGTGGCCCTCCCTGGTGTCTTGTCTTGCTTCAATACCTTCAAAATTCCTTAAAGATCCTCAAAAAACTAAAATTTTCTAAGTATATGGCCTTTTTTAGTCCTTGTGGGGTAGCTCCAGTGGTTCTTGGAACAATTGAAACCCCCAACGAGTTCCTTGGTTCCCAATTGCCCCTGAACCCATGACCAAGCATGAGGTGGAAAGAAAAAATGAAGAAGTGAAAGGAATTCGGAGCTTCCAGTGGTTCCCAGAACCACTGGAACCTCTGACCCGGTTCCTTAGATCTTGATCACCTCTGAATCACCGACAACTAGGAACAGAAGAGGAAAAGAGAGGAAAAAGAAATTTCGGCGGTTCCGATGATTCCTGGAATCACCTGAACCTTTGAGTTGGTTCTTGATGAGCTTGCAAGCTTCAAAAAAGGAAAATTAAATGATTTTAACATGTTCTAAATGTGTTTTTCACATTTTCTTCAGTTTAAATGCATTCCTACCTCCCATAAATACCATTAATGCCTAGATTGACAAGGTTAAAGGTAGGTGAGATTGAATGCAATGGATAAGAAGGTAGATGGAGGTTAGGTGGAATTTATTCCAGCAGCTAGACGCCCTAAAGGTTTTGCTCACTCAAAGTCTTGTCAGGATAACAAAGGAGGACTGTAATGCTATATATATCTAGCATTAAGATGAAATGGGGTGTTTGAGAAAGATATCCAAGTAGAAGAAGGTGTAGTACTCTCTACAAGATTCAAACCACTTCACTATTGATCTATCAAGAAGCAGATATTCAGATGCATATGCAGATTTGAGGGTTCAACTAGTTTCATTTTGTGAACTTCTCCAACATTTTACATATTCATTTAGGGAAACCTCTCAAGTATTGTCTAGGTTTACTCTTTTTATATTTGATAGCACGAATGCAACTATTGATTTGAGCAATAAGACATACTCTTAATACATTGCAACCATTGCAGTGATCATTTCAGTGTTACATGTGAATGAATGTAGTAAGGTATTGGAAAACTAATCATATTCGCCATTTGTCATCAGTTTTATGTGTAGCACCCATATGCTCTATTGCAAAGAAAGGGACGCCCAAATATATGACAATTATATATTTCTCATGACACAATCATATTACATCTATTATGTGGAAAAAGATGGATGATCAAATTGTGTGTTAATTAGATTCAATCAAACCCTTCTTTCACACATACATTCAAGGGCATAGATCTAGCTAAGTCACAACTATGATAGAGGACTTAGCTACAGGTGTGATGTCATTATGAGATGCTTGGAAAGATAGAATAGATTGATATTTTGTTAAAACCCTAATCCAATTAGGCCTAAATCCCTAATTATGCAAAATTGTAAACAAACGGATGAATCCCAACAAATGCTCACATGGGAAGGCACTAAATATAGATTAGAAACATACTAGGATTTTAATTTCAGAAAGCAGAAACTTTGGGGACAAAATAGGGATCACCATTGTCCAATATGACACTTTTTCTGGAGATCGGGAGCTAAATATGTTGTAGACTGTATCCTGCTCAGAGATTTCTAATAATGATAAATTAAGGGACAAAAGAGGGATCACCCTTGTCTAATTATGGATATTTTCTACTACTTTCTTTAGATCTGGAATCCTTATGTTCTGCAATGATCTCCTGCAACTCCTCTCCGCAAGATCTGACACTTGTCACCTGCAATCACAAGAGAGGGGTTGGGGGTTATGGTGTTTAGGAGCTTGCCTTGGTCAAGCCCCGAAATGGCATTCAAGCCTTCCAACACTGTTGTTAGATAGAGAGTGTGCGTCCTTGGTGGATAGAGGCAAAAGTAAATGATATGATAAATGATTGAAACATAAAGTAAATGTCACCTCAGAGGTGAAGCTCTTATGGGGATATGAAGATCTTTCATGCCACGAGGAGATGGATTGATGAAGACAAATCTGCAACAAATAAGTACAAACACAACACAATACTGCTTTGCAACACAATGAAAGCCTTGAGTATCCATAGCATAAGGTCACAAGTTTGCATTATCCATCTAGTTGTAAAATGAAGTCCTAAACATGATTATATATGCATTCTTGCTAAGATTTCATAATTCAAACTTAAGATACCGAAAAGGAAACCTTTTTAACGATCACAAACCGACATTCAAATTTGGGACCCTGACAAAATAGGGTAGGACAAGGGCGCAGGCGCCCAAGTCTAGGGGCCTATTTTGGGTCTAGATTATGCTTAAGGTTCATCCCTAGGTCCCATTTGACATGGGTTTTAGGGGATTTTGCTTCGAGATTCATTTTAAACACACGATTAAATCTAAAGGACCCGGGTGCTAAACTTAGGAGGTAAAAGTCCTAGGGGGACATTTTATGACATAACATTTAGCCCCCACTTTAATGTATGTATGATCTTACGACCCATACATGCATTAAAGTACGGTTGAAAACACATCAAACACACCAGGCACTTAAAGCTAAGGCATGCACAAAGATTGAGAGACTATTTCTAGCCCCCAATCTTGGGTAAACACTAGAAGACACATCGCAGACACACAAAACACAATGAATATAGTAACAAACATGCAAGACACAGAGAAGACAATATTGAAGATATGCAAAACATGATGAAGACATGAGAGCAGTCATGCAAAACATGATGAATACATTTATATAACATTTTCATAACATATTCAAAACATCTTCATATACATATGCATACAAATAAAATTGTGACATACAACCCTAAGTGTGCGTGGAGACCACACAAGGGGGGAAACACGCCAAACAAACCTCGAGTGTAGGTGGAGCTCGTCGCTACATAGACACAAGAGGGGAAACACGCCATACAAAGCCTAAGTGGGGGTTAACCACACAAGGGGAAAACACACAGAAGACACATGAAATACATGAGCGCCATATAGCATGCCAGAGACATTCTATATGTCTTATACATGGCAAACACGGGTGATGGAAGGAGCTTATTGCTAATTCCCACCATCTCAAACACACTGTAGACACACCTAACAGTTCGGCATATGCCACAACAACCGCCAAAAACACGCTTAAGGGAGGATAGTCTCAAGATCCAACCCTACCTCCGTGGAGGACTTTTGTAATAAAAGGATGTGCACTAGCTTAAGAGATACACCATCCCACCTTCCACAGAAGGGATTTTGAATAAAAGGATATGCACTAGCTCAAGAGATACATTATCTCGCCTCTGTAGAGGGCTTCTTTCTTTCAATATAAATAAAGATGTGCACTCGCTCCGGAGATACAACATCACCTCGTGGAGAGGGCTTACAAACATGCTTCGTTAGTACCAAAATCGTCAAACAAATATCATTATATCTGCCCCCACCTTAAGGTGGTTGATGTCGTGTACTGATATCAAGCACCTTAAGGTAGAGAGAAAAATACGCAAGGAAAAAAGAGCTTTCACAAAGCCCATGCCCCTAAGGTGACATGTGCTCACAATCATCGAATGATCCCACAAACACATTGATATGATATGTTAAGATAAGATAACAAGAGAGAAATTCATTAAAGCTATGCATGAAAACAATCACATCAAGGACCAAGGCTATACTGTAGGTTCAGAACTAAGTATAACCATTGGGCTATACTGCAAGTGCCTTGGAACTGAGTGTAGCAACAAGGTGATATACCAATCAAAGTGTATAAGAGTAGATTGAGTGGATTGTAAAATGTTAGTCACAAGAAATGCCATAAGATGATGCATCACTCGGAGTGATTCTACTAGTCAAGTGTTGGATATATATATGTATCAACCCCATCATCATGTATGGAATAGGTCTATTTTTGCTTTGCTTGCTGAAGGGACACATGGTCCATATCATTATTTTTTGTTTTCGTCATCCACCGACTAGGTAGAATCACTAGAAGAAGGTAAACAATAAAATGAGGGAGGAGAACAAGTGCCTTAGGAATACTACGTAGGAGGATGCCCCCAAAACACCCTCCGCAATGCTATGCCCCTAAGGCATGACACACAACAATAAAATTAGAGGAGAGGAACAATAGAAGAATGATGATACAAATAGAAGAATGGTCACAACAGAGGCGGTCTCCCGATATCCTTGACCTTACAAGAGTATCAAGGGTCATCGAAGGAGACCTAAACAACACATAGCACATCATGGGGGAACACCACATGATTTTAACAACATATATATCTAGGAGGAGGCCACCCTTGAGAGCAACTAGAATAGGTGCTACAGTGAGTGTGGCTTAAAGAGGAAGAAATACTTACTTGATTCATTAGGATATTTCCTAGCGGAAAATTCTTGTCTACCAACTCAGGATATCTCGCATGTTGTTTCAGTCTTGTTGATATTGCATTAACATTAAGTTTAGGATGACGAGAGGCTCTGGTGAGCTTCAAAGAACGGTATCCAATACTAGCCATGTAGTTAATTCTAGCAACTTGTAAATGTACTATGTGTTGGTGCCTGAATTCACTGTCGGTTATTTTAGCAATTTTCATGCAGGCACCTTCCCAAAAAATCCAAAAAAGTTCTAAGTCTTTGGGCCTCCTCAGCATGTTTTAACATCAGCATCATATTTTCTTTGGAGGAGGTCATCATCATCATGTTTCCAGACATCACCCTGATGTTGCTTACGAGGGTCATCATATTTTCTGACAGCATGATCTTTCGCTGGGGTGATATTCTAACATCGGGTGATCTTACTTAAGATCATCCTGATGATGTTGCTGCAAAGTCCTAAGTATGATCCGATCTTCATCAGGGTCATCATATTTGAACATCGGGTGATCTTAGTCAAGATCATCCTGATGTTGTTTTATCACTTCATGTTCGTTGTTTTATCACCCTGATGATGCTGATGTCATTCTTATGTCAGGGTGATATCCGTTTTTCTACCTGTCTGCATCATGATATTTCCGAAGGGAGATATTCGCCTGTCAGCTTCATGCATTGTCCAATGGGGGTGATCATTTCAAATATCAGTCACATATTCATATATCACCTCGATCTTATAGTGGAGCTACAGTGCAGCATGATATGTGTGCATCAGGATGATATTTCCAAATATCCGGTTATCTTCTGAATATCATCCTGATGCCGATGTATGGTGACGTCATCAAGGTCCGGGGGGGTCATATTTCTAACACTGATCATCTTGTGGAGATCCCCCGATATTCGCAAACATAACAATGACGTCATCCGGATATGAGGAGGTGCGTGATAGGCAAATATGCTGATGACGTCAGCAGGATATGACGGTGACGTCATCAAGATGTTCATCGGCCAGACACTTGGTATCGGCTAAGCAGGAGGATCTTCCTCCGATGCATTAGGTTGTGCCGATGAAGGCGATTATCATGTAGGTGATATTGCGATGATGATGCTGACGTCAGGGTGATATTTCAAGTAACAGGATATCATGCTGCTGGAGGATGAGGATGATGAAGGTCTTATACTAGTGTTGTCGGGAGCAAAAGCACCGACATCATATATGCTCGCGACCTAGTATATAAAGTGTTGAAATGGTTGCTACGGGGTGCATGTGGGATAATTGGTATCCTGCATATTTTGAAATATCACGATGAGGTATTTTGGCGGGAAACGGTTGCGATGCACTGTTTGATGTTTTCCCGATGGTTGCGAGGTAGATGAGCATTAATGGAGAAGGTTGCAGAGGTATGGACGGATGTGGTACCTGTTTGAAGGTGTACATCAACGGACAGTGGCGCAGGGCTCGAGGTTTCTTCCTGTCTCCTCCCCTACCTACTGCATTCATGTTTGGGCACCAATCTGGTAATGCGTTGAGCGCCATTTTTCTGATACTGTGTATCTGGCGGGATTTTTGGTCAACCATGTAATTAATGCTAGAGGTACACTTTCTGGCCAATATAGGCAGACTGTGTTACCATTGTTTAGGTGGTTGAAAACTGGACATTTTGGCTCTGTAATAAGATACAACTGGTTTTGGTTGCTCTGTGCAGCAAAACTTGTGAGTTTATGTATATCCTGTTGTACGTTTTGGCATGAATCCACTGATTTCATGGTTAATCTTATATGAATAATGCTATGTTTGCATGTGTTATGCTGATTCTGTCTCCAGTTTTGCATGTATCTTTCTTCCTGCAATAGGGATGCCATAAGTATCGACAGCTTAACACTCTGTATTGGGAGATATCTGTAAGGCAGGTATCATGTGTATCCCCCTGAAATCTAGTTTTAGCTATTCATGCTGATCATTCACAGGTGTATGTCTACCGACTCCAAGCCCTGGATAGGCACCAATCTAGCTCTGTGTTGAGGTTATACACCAGGTCTAGGTTTGCATCCAAACACCATTTTAAACCATCTCATCCTTCCACCTGTTAGTTGTAGGATTAGAAGTAGGAACCCCTGCATGCTCTCATACCTAACCAGACATATATGTCCAAGAACGTTGCCCACCCTGTGATCTATCATACAGATCTTGGTCCATACATGCGAGTATTCTGCCTGTTGTTGTCAAGTTAGATCTTTCTATCTTTGAGCTAGTCAAGGTTACATCTTGAGTTATAGGGATACCCCCCTTGGTGCGGCAGAACCAGAAGTGAAGGGGAGGAGCTCACGCAACCTCCTGTATTAGTTGGCTGAATCTGCCTGTGCATTAGAAGTGGCAAACCCTAATGCTGATTTAGAAGAAAAAACCAACAAAATGGCAACTCTACTGGGGATTGAGAAGTAAAAGTACTATCTAATCATCTCCAGTAATATATCTGTGACCCATCCAAGTCACCAACAAAATGGCGACTCTGCTGGGGAGAAAATTGATGAAAAAGTGTTATATCTTGTGGCCCATCTGAGTCACCAACAAAATGGCGACTCTGCTGGGGACAGAGAGAGTCAAGTAACCTAAGGGCTGGAAAATCTAGTTTCCAGTGAAGTTGTTGCAGCAAAAAGGAACCATGTGGTGCTCTGCTGGGGTGATGAATCCAGAAAACAAAAGTGCCTTGCTGACATTCTGTCCTCTCTCTGAGAGGTGGCGACTCTGTTGAAAGAACCTATCAGTGCTGCAATATATATCCAGGTATTCATCTTTGATTCAAAATGTTGAGTTTAGAACATCAAGCCTGGTCGTGCTCTCAGAGAAGACCATTCTTTATTGAAAGATATAAAGCCCTAAATTTCACAGGGATATATGGTTACCCAAATATTATTCCCAGTAAAATTAGAAGATGTTTGCCAAAATATAGTGGATCAGATTCTGAATCGGCAAACAAACATCTGCAAAGATTTTGTAATTTAATAGAAGATTATGAGGTAGAGGATGAAGATGTAGTAATGAGACTCTTTGTTCAGTCATTAGAAGATGATGCTAGGATATGGTTTTCAGACCTGCCTGTTTGTTCAGTTTCTTCATGGATAGATTTAGAAGTTGCATTCCTAGGGCAGTTTGGTGAAAGGTTTGATGTGGCCTCATTGATCATACATTTTATGAATATCCAAAGGGAAGATGAGGAACTGGTTCCAGCCTTTAATCTTAGGTTTATTAAATTGCTCAGGCAGATCCCTGAATATATGAGACCTAATAATGCATTGTGCTTGACAATTTATTTGGCTGCATTTGATGAAGAAATGAGTTATCTGTTGAGAGATAAAGAACCAGTCACACTTCACCAGGCTTTCCAATTTGCTATGGACATAGAAAACAATGAGAAATATGGAATGCCAGTAGGTTTCATGGCTACAAGTTGTCAAAGCAGTTATCAAAGTGAATATATTTTAGCTCTCCCAGTATGTGCATTGAGAGATGATTGTATAGAGGGAAATATATTTCAGAATAATGTGTGCAGCCATGATGTGATGCATGAAGAAAATGTTGTAGAAAATGTAAGCACATCTTGTAATAATGAAAACAAAGATTGTTATCAGCCTTTAGAAGACAAGCCTGCAAACACAAGGTGCCCTCCAATTGATCAAATGAGAGACATACATGAAGTTGTGTCTTGCAGCAGTGTGCATATCTCAGTTATGCCTGATTATTTATATGAAGTGGATATGCAGAGCTTCACTCTGAATATAGAAAATATTGATTCAAGGGATGGCAGTGAATATGCTAGTGATTGCCAGCATTCAGATGCATATGTGAGCCTTTCAGATGATGAAATATATTTGGATGCTGATTATGAATGTTTCCTTGAAGATTTTGGCCACCTTCATAGTGCAGAGGTTGAAAACTTTGTTTTTGATTATCAGGGCACTGGTGAAGATAAAAAACAAGGTCACTATTCAGAGGTGGATGGGAAAATTGCAGATGTGTGTGCTCATACAGTTGGGAATAGTGTTGATTGCAGGGGTGACTATGAAGCTTTCAGTGTAGGGCTGCATTCTGAGTTATTTCTGCCTTCTCTTGAGACATTTCAGGTGGACATTAATGACAAAACTACCGTGCATGATGATGATGGATATCTATATGTTCATCAAGATAAATTTGATTATGAGATGTTGCTTGTGCCTGAATATTGCATGTTTGATGCAGAGGAGCTCTTATTTTTTGAGGAAGGGCAGAATTCTGATGTGGATTCATTTGTTTCATGTGAGTCTATTATTTTTCCAAGCAACATCAGTGACTCATATGATGATGACATTCTACAACTGATAATGATATATGCTGATGAAGCTAGTTGTAGATTTGTTGAAGAAAAAGAAATGAGCAGCAGCACAAATAATTGCCAAGGGGCTTGCTGCAGACAGTTAAATGCTTTTAGGCTTCATTTGAAGAAATCAAAAGAAAATCAGGTGTTTGACAAAGGAAAAGTCTGGTTTTTCCTTTTTGGTGGCCCTGGGCCACCATGTTTATTTAAAAAATAATGTGTTTGGTGATGCAGATCATGGTAACTTCATGACTCTATGCCCAATAGATAAGGGACTGGTCTGCATCCCAGAGATCTGGGGTTCTCGCTGCAGTCTTGCACCTGCACATCCCCAATCAGAGCCACTGTTGGTGCCTGAATTCACTGTCGGTTATTTTAGCAATTTTCATGCAGGCACCTTCCCAAAAAATCTAAAAAAGTTCTAAGTCTTTGGGCCTCCTCAACATGTTTTAACATCAGCATCATATTTTCTTTGGAGGAGGTCATCATCATCATGTTTCCAGACATCACCCTGATGTTGCTTACGAGGGTCATCATATTTTCTGACAGCATGATCTTTCGCTGGGGTGATATTCTAACATCGGGTGATCTTACTTAAGATCATCCTGATGATGTTGTTGCAAAGTCCTAAGTATGATCCGATCTTCATCGGGGTCATCATATTTGAACATCGGGTGATCTTAGTCAAGATCATCCTGATGTTGTTTTATCACTTCATGTTCGTTGTTTTATCACCCTGATGATGCTGACGTCATTCTTATGTCAGGGTGATATCCATTTTTCTACTTGTCTGCATCATGATATTTCCGAAGGGAGATATTCGCCTGTCGGCTTCATGCATTGTCGAATGGGGGTGATCATTTCAAATATCAGTCACATATTCATATATCACCCTGATCTTATAGTGGAGCTACAGTGCAGCATGATATGTGTGCATCAGGATGATATTTCCAAATATCCAGTTATCTTCCGAATATCATCCTGATGCCGATGTATGGTGACGTCATCAAGGTCCGGGGGGGGGTCATATTTCTAACACTGATCATCTTGTGGAGATCCCCTGATATTCGCAAACATGACGATGACGTCATCCGGATATGAGGAGGTGCGCAATAGGTAGATATGCTGATGACGTCAGCAGGATATGACGGTGACATCATTAGGATGTTCATCGGCCAGACATTTGGTATCGGCTAAGCAGGAGGATCTTCCTCCGATGCATCAGGTTGTGCCGATGAAGGTGATTATCATGTAGGTGATATTGCGATGATGATGCTGACGTCAGGGTGATATTTCAAGTAACAGGATATCATGCTGCTGGAGGATGAGGATGATGAAGGTCTTATACTAGTGTCGTCGGGAGCAAAAGCACCGACATCATATATGCTCGTGACCTAGTATATAAAGTGTTGAAATGGTTGCTACGGGGTGCATGTGGGATAATTGGTATCCTGCATATTTTGAAATATCACGATGAGGTATTTTGGCGGGAAACGGTTGCGATGCACTGTTTGATGTTTTCCCGATGGTTGCGAGGTAGATGAGCATTAATGGCGAAGGTTGCAGAGGTATGGACGGATCTGGTACCCGTTTGAAGGTGTACATCAACGGACAGTGGCGCAGGGCTCGAGGTTTCTTCCTGTCTCCTCCCCTACCTACTGCATTCATGTTTGGGCGCCAATCTGGTAATGCGTTGAGCGCCATTTTTCTGATACTGTGTATCTGGCGGGATTTTTGGTCAACCATGTAATTAATGCTAGAGGTACACTTTCTGGCCAATATAGGCAGACTGTGTTACCATTGTTTAGGTGCTTGAAAACTAGACATTTTGGCTCTGTAATAAGATACAACTGGTTTTGGTTGCTCTGTGCAGCAAAACTTGTGAGTTTATGTATATCCTGTTGTACGTTTTGGCATGAATCCACTGATTTCATGGTTAATCTTATATGAATAATGCTATGTTTGCATGTGTTATGCTGATTCTGTCTCCATTTTTGCATGTATCTTTCTTCCTGCAATAGGGATTCCATAAGTATCGACAGCTTAACACTCTGTATTGGGAGATATCTGTAAGGCAGGTATCATGTGTATCCCCCTAAAATCCAGTTTTAGCTATTCATGCTGATCATTCACAGGTGTATGTCTACCGACTTCAAGCCCTGGATAGGCACCAATCTAGCTCTGTGTTGAGGTTATACACCAGGTCCAGGTTTGCATCCAAACACCATTTCAAACCATCTCATCCTTCCACCTGTTAGTTGTAGGATTAGAAGTAGGAACCCCTGCATGCTCTCATACCTAACCAGACATATATGTCCAAGAACGTTGCCCACCTTGTGATCTATCATACAGATCTTGGTCCATACATGAGAGTATTCTGCCTGTTGTTGTCAAGTTAGATCTTTCTATCTTTGAGCTAGTCAAGGTTACATCTTGAGTTATAGGGATACCCCCCTTGGTGCGGCAGAACCAGAAGTGAAGGGGAGGAGCTCACGCAACCTCCTGTATTAGTTGGCTGAATCTGCCTGTGCATTAGAAGTGGCAAACCCTAATGCTGATTTAGAAGAAAAACCCAACACTATGATTCCTTGTTGATTTACACCACATCCACTACCTGCATAGTCATAATTTTTGTACAAAATCTGAAATCCATGACCATAGAGGGAGTCCATCTCTTTAGAGGAAGGTGAGGCCTCGTAGGTGTCATAATATGTAGTATAAGTAAGAGTATTATCTTTAATGTATACCAAAGAGACTTTAGGTTTCTTAGGTGTTTCAAAAGTTTGCTTGGATGAGATCGATGCAACTTTTGATGTGTCAGAGTTATTAAGTTTATATTCCCTAACCCGAAAGGAGTAAAATCTAAAGAACCCCAATCGTCACCAAAAAGTGCATTCGATGGTGTAGAGTCTTGCACAACATTATCTGTGGCAAGAGGCATTAATGAATCAACTCGTAATTTGTTCATACTCGTATGATTGTTAACGTTTTTTTGCGTTTCAATATGTAAATAACTATTTGGTTCGGGATTGACTTCCACATTGTAGAGCTTGTTTTGATAAATGAACTTTAATGATCGATGAAGGGTAGACGGACTTGCCCCCATGGCATGGATCCACAGTCTACCAAGAATCATATTATATGAAAGCAAACCAGGCATGACATGAAAAAGGGTAGATAATGTCATAGGTCCAACCTTTATAGGTAAAGTTATGGTACTTACGGATTGACTACTAGCATTATCAAAGCCACGAATGTTAAGCCTATCCGGTTTGATTAAAGATGTGTCGATCTTGCTTTTATGTAGTAAGTCAATGCCACAAACATTAAGAGTTGATCCATTGTCAATCATAACTCGCTTTATCAACTTTTGTCTATTAGGACAAATACTGTGAGTGGATCATATTCATCTTTATTGATGGTATTTCATGTTGTTGAAATAGAAAATCCATTTTTGTTGCATGCATACAATCTAATAGAGCTGCTACATCATTTGGATTAACAATAGGTGGTACAATCACCTTTTGTAAAGCTTCTTGGAGCATTCTGTGGTATGTAGGTGATGTTTATATTAAATCCCAAAGAGAGATCTTAGCCGGAGTATCATGAAGTTGTTCGACTAGATCATATGAACTTGACCACTTTTATGAGTAAGACGAGGTGGTGGAGGGAGCATAGGTTGAGAAGATGGAAGAGAGATAGGCACATGAGGTGTTTGCTTTATTTGCTTGTTATTATGGGTGTTGTAGGTGTGAGCAATTATGGGATGCTGCGTGACATTTTGAACACCTTGACTTCTTTGAGTGATTTGTTTTGCATAGTTTAGAATGTAATCAGGGGGTCTAGGTGGTTTTTGATCATGAACTATAATCATCGGTTTTAAACAAGAAGGTGCATTAGGTGCCCCTTGCACAATCATCTTAGGAACATTGCTACATTTATCTAGTAACCCCTTAGTGGGTGGAATAAGTCTATTAATGAAGATTGAATTAACATTGTTTTCCTCTTGATTATACCCAACACCTATCCGTAAAGGATTTAATGTGAGAGACCTTTTCTCATCCACCAATGCTTCTACTTTTGAAGGGAGAGCATCAAGGCTAAGGGAAGGTACAATGTTGTTAAGGATATTATTGGTGATCATATCCTTGGAGGTATCTAAGGGACTTAAAATTACAACCAAAGTAGAGCTATCCCTGGTCTTCTCATCCAAGGTTCTTGAACATTCCTTTGAAGGAGGAATAGGATAGCTTATGGAATCATCATCATCATTGTTATATACTTTAGCTATTAGTTCCAAGGCATTAACGGAAGAAGGATTTTCACACTCATCTTTCTCATGATGATTCATTGAGATGAATTTGGTTAAATCTTTTAATATCAAAGGATATGCATCCATGATCATTGTGAAGCTATCAAAATCATGTATATAACAAAGTAATTTGAGTTCACGTGTAGAACATTTAGAAACATCAATATCAATTGCAGATGCTATGTGCTCTAGAATATGAGGGTTCACATCAGTGAATTTAGAGAAATTTTCAAAATGTAGGATATACTTATGCAAATATATTAAAGAGGGATAACATGAGGATTCCATCATGGAATGTCTTGTATCAGCAATATATAATAGGGTTTAGTAAGATAACTCATGCAAAGTTCTATGATACTTCATACACCTTAGATGTGAGAGTATTTCGCACCCAAGCACTTGTTTGAGGGAAACAGGTAAGAATACACACAGAGTCCACAAAAAACAAAGTGGATAAGAGGAAAGAGTACAACACAACAAGGCCCAGTTGATGATTTCAAAGGTTTTGATCAAAAAGATGCGAAAAGGTGTGTAAACAAGTAGTGTTGAAATACACACTATGTAATCAAGACTATGCCAATTTTCGTACAAGACTATGAAATGAAGGAAAATTTTCAAATGACCAATTAATGCAATTTTGAAAATGATGCAAGATCTGAAATGAAAGATATTTATGACAAATGCAATGAAACAAAGCAAAACTATGCTTGTTTATGCACCTAGAAATCCTCAAATTTTTCAATTTTTTTGATGCAAATGGACAAAATATGTAACAAAACAAAGAGGATGATGAGGGAAAGAAAATTAAAACCTTTTAGTCAGTCCAATAATGCAGAAAAATTTATTACAATGCACTACTCTTGCAATGCTAGATGAAAGATTAGCCAAAATGTAGTAAACATGCAAGGATTTTTGAAACCCTAATAGTGAAATTAAGCCATGAAACTATGTAAAATGATGAATAAATGGAATCTAATTAGATTTAATGTGTAAAATAACTCAGATCAGATTTTAACATGATGTCAAAATTCTACAATGCAAAGTGCAAGTGATTTTAAGAAAAAAATGAATGAATATGCCTCTTTTTGTTAAAATACACAATGTTTAAATGCAAAATTTGAAATGTAGATGCAAAAACACACAATGATGAAACACTACTATCCAAAATCAGATTTGAACAAGTGTTAAAATGAGTAGTAAAATCTAAAACAATATTTTAGCTACAAACCCTAGCTTTTGGAATTAATAGGTTATATGATAAATGCAAAATTTCAAGCAAATCCTAGCAAATAAAGTATGTAAATGCAAGGTAAATGATTATTAAATGATGTATTGCCATAAATTATGTCATATCTAGTGTAAATATCAGATATTTAAATGATTTAGATGAAGTGCAATGAAAATAGTGCAAACTATGCCTAAATGCAAGCCTAGGATGCTTTATTTTTTTCAAAATTTTCAATTTTTATAAAAGATTTTCAAATGTATAATGATGAAAATGAAATGTATGAATGCAAATCTGATTTACAAAACTCAACAAGATGTAATGTTCATAAAAACATAGGTTCACCAAAATGCTATGTGGAAAAAGAGGGATGATCAAATTGTGTGTTAATTAGATTCAATCAAACACTTCTTTCATACATACATTCAAGGACATAGATCAAGCTAAGTCACAACTATGATAGATGACTCAGCTACAAGTCTGATGTCACTATGAGATGCTTGGAAAGATAGAATAGATTGATATTTTGTTAAAACCCTAATCTGATTAGGCCTAAAACCCTAATTATGCAAAATCGTAAACAAGCAGATGAATCTCGACAAATGCTCACATAGGAAGGCACTAAATACAGATTAGAAACATACTAGGATTTTAATTTCAGAAAGAGGAAACTTCAGGGACAAAAGAGGGATTGCCCTTGTTCAATGTGGCACTTTTTCTGGAGGTCAGGAGCCAAATATGTTGTAGACTGTATCCTGCTTAGAGATTTCTGACAGTGATAAATTAAGGGACAAAATAGGGATCACCCTTGTCCAGTTAGGGATATTTTGTACTACTTTCTTCAAATCTGGAATCCTTATGTTTTGTAATGATCTCTTGCAACTCCTCTCCACAAGATCTGACACCTATCACCTGTAATCACAAGAGAGGGGTTGGGGGTTGTGGTGTTTAGGAGCTTGCCTTGGTCAAGCCCCAGAATGACATTTAAGCCTTCCAACACCGTTGTTAGATAGAGAGTGTGTGTCCTTGGTGGACATAAGCAAAAGTAAATGATATGATAAATGATTGAAACACAAAGTAGATGTCACCTCAGAGGTGAGGCTCTCATGGGGAGATGAAGATCTTTCATGCCATGAGGAGATGGATTGATGAAGACAAATCTGCAATAGACAAGTACAAACACAACACAATACTGCTCTACAACACAATGAAAGCCTTGATTATCCTTAGCATAAGGTCACAAGTTTGAAATATCCATCTAGTTGTAAAATGAAGTCTTGAACATGATTATATATGCTTTCCCACTAAGTTTTCATAATTCAAACTTAAGATAGCGGCAAGGAAACCTTTTTAATGGTCACAAACCCACATTCAAATTTGGGACCCTAACAAAATAGGGCAGGACAAGGGCACGGACGCCCAAGTCCAGGGGCCTATTTTGGGTCTAGATTATGCTTAAGGTTCACCCCTTGGTCCCATTTGACATGGGTTTAAGAGGATTTTGCTTTGGGATTCATTTTAAACACACATGATTAAATCTAAGGGACCTGGGTGCTAACTTTAGAAGTAAAAGTCCTAAGGGGGAATTTTACGACATAACATCTAGTAGATCCTCAATAAGGAACCTAATTAAGGAAAAATTTGATGTTGAAACAAATGTACCTCTGCCTGTTTCAGTAAAACTAAATTCCACAATACAATTATAAGGAGTGGCTCTCAATGAAGCATGATGGATTGTTGTGGATATCAAAGCAAATACTATACAACATCCTTCTACTTTCCTCTTTACATAATCAAACTACTTAGACCTTATATATGTTACACACTTCCCCAAACAATTGCTACAACTCTACATGATCGTATAAGAACCAAATACATGCATTAATGAAATTTTATTTGGCTAATTAGATGCCTTTAACCTTCACATTTACATGGGACTTGAAGAAGACATGCTACTTAGCTATTATGGATCCCATCTAAGTCAATTTAGATGCCAAACTTTCATATTGGAACAAATATGTCATGTGTTAAATTCCTCGACTTCATGCATTGAATTTTCTAGATTTAATAGTCAGTTTTCAAGAGGGCATTATGATAGTTTCAAATTTACTCATTTATACTCAAAATATCTACCTTAGCTCCTAATTGGTTCCTTGAAGGTTCAAACATACTCCTCAAAGACTCTTAATTGTCTTTAGGCATATGGTTGAGTGTCATGTCTTCCTTCTTTATCTTCTTCATGTTTGTGACTTTTGTATTTTTTATCTAGGTTGGAGTGTGAACTCATGGTTTAAGATCTTCAATAGATGTTTATGCATATTTTTTGTTACAAACAATCCATTTTGGTCAAGCCTCTCCAATTTGGGAGGATTTTGGCCCCCAAAACTTTATTTCTTCAATAGATGAGGTTGTAATTGCCTTACCTTTTCCTTGGAATACCATGTAGGGTGTCCTTTCAGTTCATCTTGATAATGTTCTTGCATTCTCCTCTTTGTTGCCCTTATCTTCTTCTACACTACTATGTCTTCCTCCAACTCTTCTTAATCATTGAATGCATAGTCCTCTATTGAAGAGAACACTTGTCCCCGTTCTCTTTCATCTAGTTTAGAGGCCTCAAAAGTTCAAGTTTTCAACATTGAAAATAAAATACACCTTCATATAGAAAGGTAGTTAAGATTGAAAGCATTGTTACAAATCTGATGTGTAATTTCAAATGGTCCATGCCACAACAATTTAAGTTTCATCGCATGTCCTTGGAATTTATCTTTGCTCATGTAAAGCCATAACTTATACCCAATTGGAAAAGATACTCCTTTAAATGATGCTCATGGAGAGCTTTGTACTTGATGAGATTCCATGAGCTTCTCTTGCACTTGAAGGTGAATTTGCATTATTTTGTTAATGACTTGTGAAGTATCACTAAATTATAATTATTATTGTATATTATTTAACTTAATAATTATTATATATTAAATTAATATTTATATTATAGTTAAAATAGTTCCTTAAATTAAAATAGTAGATTAAGGAAAACTCATTAATATATATTTTTAATACTATTGTTAAATACTAATATTGATTTTTAAATATTACTATAGAACCTATAAATAAAAATTAATAATTTTTAACTCATATATATGTATAATTATTGTGTAATATTACATTAGACAATAAAATATAATATTAATAAATAAATAACTAAATTATTTATATTTATTAGTATAATAATAAATATATTATTATTAACCCCCCGTTAATGGGGTTCCTGGGGTTGGTCACGAGGGGAGATCAAGGGAAGAAGTGAGATGGTTGGCGCTTGAGGAAGGATGGGAAAAAATTAACTTCGATGGTGTCGTGAAAGGAAATCTGGGTGAAAGTGGGGCTAGTTGCATGATCAAGGACCATGAGGGGAGAATTCTAATGGAAAAAGCCATCTATCTAGGGATTGGAACAAATAATGAAGCATAATTTAGGGCTGCTTTGATTGAGCTCCAATGTGCCAAGAGCATAAATTTGAAGAAAATCCACCTAGAAGGGGTCTCTCTAATAACTATCAATGCTATTAGGACAGGGTGGACTTCTAATTGGAAACTTAGGAGATGGCTAACCCCCATCAACCAAATCCTAGCGGAGCTAGAATCCTTCAAAGTTTCCCATATTACCGTGAAGGTAATGGGCTGGTGGATGACTTGGGCAAAAAAGCCTCGCTGGCAGGCTCCTCTTGAGGTGACCTTACCATTTCGAAAGATGATGGTAGAGCGTGTGCGAGGGGAGTTGAGGGCTTTCAATTTCATGATGAGAAGTGTGCGATGTCAGGAGGAGAGCTGGCGAACGTCATTAAATTTGAGTGTTGCAAGGATTTCAATGCATTTTCATTCCCAACAGGCTAAGTGTGGTTGGATTAAGGTAGTCAGCATGGACACCTTGATAATTCTGGAATGCTTGAGTAGACATATAGCTTTCTTAGGTGAGGTGATGGAGAAAAGGCTGGGATTGATCTTTAAATTGAGGCATGACCTCATTCTCCATGCTCTGAAAGATGGTGTTGGGGGGGATGCATGCATTCCTTCCATAGGTATCGAGTGAATATAGATATAACTGCCATGTTTCTAGCTTCAGTTCTTGACGCAGGGGAGACGAAGGACATGGTGTGGTCTCTCTGCAAAAAGTTGATTTGGGGGAATTTCTGGGTGCGTTGGAGGATGTTTTGGCAAATTACGAGGTGGGGAGGGGGATTCCTCTGCCTAGCGACTATTATGTTCTTTGTTGGCATGGACAACCTCCAGAAAGGTTCCCATTGGTCTAAATGCGAGTGATTCAGCAGCTCTTCCTAAGTTTCGCTTGACTGCAGTGAGAGGAATAAAATTCCTTAAACAAGTTCTGGACCTAATACCAAAGGACAACGCGGGCTGGTTGCAGGAGTTTATTGTAAGTGAAGGGTTGGTGGATGCTGAGGGCTCGGCTAATTGGGGGAGGCCATGCATCCAAGCACGGTGAGTCCATGTGCCTGGTATTATAGGATTATGTTTTAGGTCTGTTCTAGTATGGTATGGTTTGATGGGGAGGTCAGGGTGTTTCCAAGGTTTGGGTTTATATTTTGAGTTTGCATATATATGTAAAAGAAATCTTCAGGGGTTCTGGGTGTTTTGGCAACATTTTGATCTTGGTTGCCTGAAGGAAATCTTCACGGGGTTCAGGGGGATATGGCAACTTTCTGTTCCTGGTTTCCAGTATTAATCATTTTTGTTGGGGATAGATTTGCACAGGGTGAATGTTAATAGTCCCCTGCTTCTGTGTAATGTTCATACTTTAATATTAATACAAGGGTGCAACCCCTTAGTTGCTTTGAAATGATAAATTTTTTTATTAATTAGTATTTATTATATATAGTATTGTATATAATATATTTAATAATGAAATTATTTTATTATTATTATAAATAATTATTAGTGTATAAATATTAATATGATCAATAACTATTATAATTATTATTATATAAATAAAGACAAATATTAATATTAATTTCAATTAATTATAACTTCATTATTTGATATTATAAAATAATAATATAAATTTTATATAATAATTTATATTATTATATTTAATTATAATAAACCAATTAATCAATAATAATAAAATAATAATAATAATTTTATTATTATTATTATAAATAATTATTAATATATAATGGTCAAATAGTTAATAGCAGTTTTACACCTCATTCACAATAAAAAGTGGCAAATATTTGTCCTATTTTTATTGATCAAAATTGACTTTTAACTATTGAAGTGGATGATGTTTAAGAATAACCATAAAATACCAGTACGTTGTACCTCTACATAAAACTCTGATCTTCTATTTTCATCCCTCTTTAGGAGAATGGTGCTCACACGCTTGAAAATCTTTTTGCAGAGCTGGAGGGAGGGCTATGACAAAAATTGGAGAATGCAAGGTAGGCGAAATGAATGGCAGGAATTTAGTTTAGGGCCAAGGTGATATATAGAAGATCAAAGGGGAAGATGGCAGATCAAAAAGGAAAAGGGTTTTGTAGGAACTATGAAGGAGAATGGATCGCAAGAAAACAAATCCATTTGGATACCCAAGGGATCCTCAGTAACATCAGGAGCGAATGTGATTCTAATAATTATGAAAAAAACCTTACCCCTATGTATTTCCTTCAATTTGAATGGAATTGACTTGGTAAATTCAGTCACAAAGCTTAGCTCCCATGCTCTGTTCATAAAATGGGTGGGTCTGTGGCCTGCCAGGGCCAAGGTAGTCCATTGGTGTTAGAAAAATTGGAACAAAGATATCAAAATCAAATCCCTTCTGAAAGGCTTTTACATGATAGTATGCCCATCGATAGAAGCTAAGAAGGTCTTGACAGAAGGGCCCTATCTAATGGATGGTCTAGGGTTTTATATAAAGGAATGGGAGCCAAAACTTCAATCCAGTAAAACACGAAATCTCTATTATGCCACTGTGGCTTCAACTTTACAATCTACCAACGGAGTACTGGGATCCAGGGACTCTAAAACAAATTGCTGAAAATTTGGGCACCTTCATAAAGATTGATGACAACTTGGTGGAAGGATAATTTGGGATGTATGCAAGAATATGTGTTTATGTGGATTTTTTAAAGCCCTTCCCTGAGGAAATTAAGATTAGACCCGATGCTGGAATATGGAGGCAACAAGTAGAAATAGAAAACTCCCCCCAGCCTGTAGAGAATGTAAAGAGCAAGGGCATATGAGAGAAGATTACCCCAAGATGGGAATGGAAGCGTCAGGAAGGAATATGGTGGAAGGTCATAGCATAGAAAAACTGATAGATCATGAGAAAAAAGATGAGGAGCCTATATCGCAATCACCAGAAGAGAGGATGGAAGATCCATCTGAAAGGGTGGAACCTTTAAATACGAATTTTGGGGCATGGAAGAACATCGAGGAAAACCCTATTTTGGAGTTGCTAGATCAGGAGGAGAATCCACATCTAAATAATGAGGATATACAACCCCCTGAGATTAAGGAAGATAAGGGAATTTTGGAGGGAAAGTTTAGAAATGACAACAATGAGCCTCTTGTGGCGGAATTCCCTCTAGGAGGGAAACAACAAGAAATCTTAAATTGTCAACAATTGGGGGCAAAAGGAATGGAAGAGGGTTCTGGCAATGTTGGTAAACACCCTGCCTTGGTAAAGAGCTCAGTTGGAGAAAAATTCCAAGGGGATCTGAAAAAGAAGTCTATATTTGAATTAGCCTTGGAACTGTTTGGATGTCATGAGGACCAGGGTATGAATGGGGAGGCTATTAATGAGGTGTTAGAATGAGATTTTTAGGATTAAGAGGAGGAGGGTTTCCCTCAGATGAAGAATTGGGGGAGCTGGAAGAAAGGACAATTTTATAGAGAAAAACAAAAATAGTAAACCAAAACTAGGAGAAAAAAGTGGGAAAGGCAGGAAAACTAATAGAGTCAGATTGGAAGTTGCAGGGAGTACCAAAGGGCAGAGAAAACTGAGATCTAGGAAGGGATTTTCCCTTCCTAAGGAGCAATGATGCTCCTTACATGGAATGTTAGGGGCATGAATGCCCCTAACATAAGACACATGCTCAAGAGTCAATTGGAAGTGAGCAAACCCGACCTCATGATGCTACAAGAAACAAAACTAAATAAAGAAGCTAAATTGCTGATGAATAAATGGAAGCAATGGAAACGTATGTTTATACCAGTAAAGGGAACTTCAGGTGGTTTAGGAATTATATGGAACCCTTTCATCTTAGATGCTAAAGAGTGGTACTTTGGTGATTATTGGAAAATTTGTAGAATTAAGTTTCTATTGAATGGATAGAACTTTGTGATCATGAATATTTATGGCCCGATCAACACCAATTAGAAAAAGGTGTTATGGGATCAACTCTCAACCTTGCTAAAACCGTTGGAAGAGGAAAGAATTATCCTTGGGGGAGAATTTAATGCTACCCTTAATGTGAGTGAGAAGAAAGGATGTATTGGGGGGTTGTTGAAAGTCTAAAAGGATATCCAAATTTTTGTGAATGATAACTAGCTTCAAGATGTAATCCCAAAGAATGGATGGTTCACCTGGATGAATAGGAGAAAGGGTTTTACTAACATTGTAGAAAGGTTAGACCAGTTTCTAATTGGAGGTAATTAGCTGAACTCATCCTTGCTATTGGATTCTTTCATCCTCCCTCTCACTGGTTTAGATCATTTCCTGGTTCAACTCAAAATGCAGATGGATAGCAGAGGTGGGGGGAGTTCCTTCAAATTTGAAGAAAATGTGGTTAAGAGATCCAGATTTAGAGGACAAGATCAAAACATGGTGGACATAAGTTCCAAGGATTGGAGGATCCAAAATGTTCATTTTGTGGAAAAAACTAAGCTTTGTGAAGATTAAGCTTAAGGAATGGAATAAAGAACACTTTAAAAATATTCTTCAAGAGAAATCAATGTTGGAATCTGAAATGGAAAAACTAAATGAGATAATCCTCAATCAGGGAATGAATACAGAAAGTTTTTTGAAAGAAAAGAGCTAAAACAAAAATATGATGAAATTTTGGCAAGAGAAGAGATCTTCTGGAAGTAGAAATCTAGGGAATGCTAGTTGAAGGAGGGGGATCAGAATACCAAATACTTTCATAATGTAATGAAGGTCAAAAGAGGCATTAAAAGAATTTCCTCCATAAAGGACAAGAATGGGGTTGAGGTCACCTACTCGGAATAGATTGGACAAGTTACAGTGGAATATTTTGAAGAACTCGTGAATAGAGATTTTCAGATAGACCTGGATACTAGGGAAGAAGTGTTGAATGGATCCCCTGCACTGTGAATAAAGATATGAATGAAAATATGGTGAAACCTTTCACGGAGGAGATAAAAGTGTTTGCCTTTCAATTGGCACTTGATAAGGCTCTGAGCTCGGATGGGTCCCCTACCTTTTTCTTTCAAAAATGTTGGAATATCATTGGGATGGATGTAGTAAGGGCTGCATAGGAGTCTAGGAGGAAAGCCACAATGCTGAAGGTGATGAACAACACCTTTATAGCACTAATCCCAAAAAAGAAGATAGTAGACTCATGGATGACTTTAGGCCCATTTCCTTGTGCAATACCATATACAAGATTATTTCAAAAGCAATGGCCAATAGATTGAAGGAGGTTATTCCTTTCATCATATCAGAAGAATATAGCAGATTTTAGCCTGGATGATCAATTTCAGAAGGTATCATTGTAGCACATGAGGTAATCCAAACTATCAAAAGAAGCAAGGTGGAAAGGATGTTAATCGAACTAGATATTAGGAAGGCATATGATCAGGTAAATAGGGAGTTTCTACTAGTAGTTTTGGGAAAGTTTGGCTTCAATCAAGAACGGATCTAGTGGGTAAGAAACAACATCTCAACACCAACAATGTCTGTCTTGGTAAATGGATGCCCTCAGGGTTTTTTAAACACTTCCAATGGTTTGAGAGAGGGGAATCCCCTTTCCCCATCTCCATTCATTATCATGGCAGAAGCTTTGGGGAGATTCATAAATGAAGAAGCAATCATGGGAAGATGGAGAGGTATAAAAGCTACCCCTAACATTGAATCGGTGACTCATCAACAATTTGTAGATGATACAATGTTATTCGGGCTAGCTAACTTCAGAGAGACAAAGGTTATTAGGGAATCCTTGAAAATGTATTGTATTTCTTTAGGGCAACATTTAAATTGGAAAAAATTAGAAATATTTTTCTTTAATACAGAAGTGAGAAAACAAAAGGAGATTGCGAGTAGGTTGGGTATGAAAATTAGAAACCTACCAGGTAAATATCTTGGTACCCCCCTCTTTCATGGGGCCAATAGATCCTCTCTCTGGAACCACATTCTAGTAAATTGCAAGACAAAGATGGAATCATGGAGATGTTGATGGCTTTCCTTAGCTGGAAGAATTTTAATGCTCAAATCGGTAATTTTAGCCATCCCGATTTTTTGATGTCGTGCTTGAAATTGCCCAAGAAAATATAAGATGAGTTGAACAAGATTATGAATAATTTCTTTTGGAGTGGATCGATAGAAGTGAAGAAGTTCCCATTGGTGTCATGGGAGAAGATCTGCAGTCCAAAACTTTTTGGGGGAGTAGGTATGAGAAAATGGAATTCCCTAAACAAAGCTTTGGGAGCCAAATTGATCTAGGGTTTGTACACACAACCACAAGTGAAGTGTGCCAGAATTCTACAAAATAAATATCTGGATTTGGGAGATCCTACTAGAATATTGACATTAGAAAATCCCCCAGTAAGTTCAGCTATGTGGAATTTCCTATTGGAATGTAGAGAGATTATTGCAAAACATATCTCTTGGGAGGTGAGAAATGGGAGAAAAGCTATTTTTTGGGAAGATTCATGGTAAGGATATAAATCATTTAGGGAATTGGGTGAATGGAAATATGTGAAGGAGCTCCTACAGTTAAAATGGGGTGACAAGGTTAGGGATTATGTGCATGCTCTCGAGCAGAATGGTTGTCAAGATTGGAAATGGAAAAGTTTAGAAGAAATAGAGATGCCGAGAGATATAAAAGAAAAACTTTAGTAGGAACTTTCCAATAGGAGGGTCAGCATCTTAGAAGAGGAAGACGTAATAGTGTGGTGTGGATCAAAATTAGGGAATTACAATGTTAAAATTAGGTATATGGTGGCTGAAATAGATAGTGCCAAGGATAATTAGCCTACTCACTTAATCTGGGACAAACAGTGCCTTCCAAAGGCAAGGGCATTTGCCTGGGCAGCTTTACAAAATAGAATACTAACGGGTGATAGATTGAGGAAATTTGGTTTTGCAGGTCCTTTGAGGTGTAGCCTTTGCAAGGAAGAAGAGGAGAATGCGAATCACATTCTCCACAAGTGTAAATTTTCAGACTATTGCTTGAAGAAATTAATGGATAACCTTAGGTGGAGAAGTACATTACCGGGAGACACATTGGGGACCTTCAATGCTTGGCCAATGTTGTATAAAAGGGCTATTTACTCATGCCTTTAGATTATAAGCCCTTCCATTCTAATTTGGGAAATTTGGAAGGAAAGGAATTGGAGGATCTTTCAAGACAAAGCTATGAACGAAGATTCCCTTTGGAAGAAAATTGAAAGAACAATAATAGAAGTCACCGATAATGTAGTAAAAAACTAGAAATTAACAGGGAGGTCATTCATGACTTGGGATGGGTTGATGAGAGATACATGGTAAGGGCTCGTTGTCCCCCCATTCAAGGGATAATACGCTAAATGGCAGAGCAGAGGCAAGATGGAAGGCCCCCGATAAGGGATGGCACAAGATAAACTTTGATGGGGCTTCAAGGGGGAACCCTGGGCTTGCAACAATCAGGTGTATGGTGAGATATGATGAAGGCATGTTTTGTGGAGCAGTTGTGAAACTTATTAGGATCACGTCAAACAATGAGGTAGAAATGCAACCCTTCATTATTGGTTTGCAGCTTTGCCTATCGATAGGAGTTAGAAGGGTCCATATAGAAGGTGACTCCCAAATAATTATCAATGCTATTCTAAAAAAACAAACACCAAATTAGAAATTAAATAATTTACTTCAAAGAGGATTGGCCCTTTTGGACAAAGTCACATATTTCAAATTAAACCATGTTTTCAGGGAGTCCAACAGAGTAGCGGATAGGGTGGCGAACATTGCATTTGATTTGGATGAGGACATGTGGATTGGATACTCATTAGATGAATGGACCAAAGTGGCCCCTGATCTAAGTTTGCTTCTTCAAGAAGAAAGTAAGGTCTCTTTGATAGAGAGCTTGAGAGGGTTACTATAGGACTGGAGGATGGAGACTGAAGGACTGCTAACATAAGGTAAGACGTGGGGCCAGGGGAATGTTGAGTTGTTGGCCAGATGGCTTGTGGAGGATACTGAATAGATACCATAACACGAAGTTATGCAAAGAAAGGCATATGTGAGTCAATAATGATGCATTTAGGAGTAATGTGAGGTCTGGGAATGAGCCAGCCAGCGATGATCAATAATGAATGAGTAAATGCAACTAGTGTGAGAGAATGATTTGAAGTCATTAAATCCCGCTCGCTGGAGACCAAATACATTGCATTGATTCATTGCATAGCTTGATTTTGCAATGGAGTTGATGGTGATGTTAATTAGGAAGCAAAGACAAATGGCCTTCCGAGGCCCAATTACAAACAAAAGACTAAACAGAATCTTCAAGCTTAATTCGGCCATGGCTTTGCACGTGGTTGACATGAATTTAAATGAGAGTTACAGGGTAAACACAGACATTTCAAGCATGTTTATTGGTGTTCTCCTATACCTTCAGGGGAATTTAAGGATGTGGTCCATAAAATGGGATAGGAACTCATTTGGGAAAATGGCAAGGGGGACTGGAGATGATGCTAGAGATCACAATCCCTGGCTTGGGCTTCAGACCAGATGGACGCTGCTAGTCGGAGGTGCTTTCATGCTACAATGGACCATGGATATCGTTTGTGAGTGGCTGGTCATTCGGAGGCTGAGAGACGCAACGAGGCCCATTGGGGGGTGGCCTTCCTAAAGATAGTGGTGGGTCTGGCTGATGGAGCGGGGATAGATTGGGCAGAGCTGCAGACCTCAAAGGAGTCAGAGAAGGATTCGAGAGCTGTAGGGATATGAAAAGGGTGGTGTTTAATATAGTATGTAAATAGTCTACTATAGTATGAAGATGAAATAGTAAATGCACTGATTGTAAATTCTAGAAGATGTAGCAAAAATAGAGCTGACAAAAATAGAATGTAATAACTGAAAGTAGATAATATATAAAATGGCCCTCATTCAATGAGCAACCAAATTTTGGCTCAATTTTTTTGGTTACAATTATACATGGGTTCTGGCTCCCTTAAGTTGAATTGACCAATTAAAAAAATTATTAGTATATAAATATTAATAAGATCAATAACAATTATAATTATTATTATATAAATAAAGATAAATATTAATATAAATTTATATTAATTATAACTTCATTATTTAATATTATAAAATAATAATATAAATTTTATATAATAATATAATTATAATATTAATATAATAATTATTTTATTATTTAATATTATGAAATAATAATATAAATATTATAATAATTTATATTATTATATTTATTTCTATATAATTACTATATATTATTTCTATAACCGAAAAATTTGGACAAATGCGAAAGATAAAACAATGACATGCAATACCTTTGACCAAACCCTCCGAATACCTCATATATCTTGAAAGATCGATGCATGCATATTTGATTTGCTCGAATGATTGGATGTTGATTGCTCAAATACACAGCATGGTGATTGAGATGGAGATTGATAGCATAAAATAGATAGATGAAAGATGATGGCTGGATGAAAGATTGGAAGAAAATAGATAGATAATGGACGAGAGGAAGAATTTCGGTAGCATAATGGTACTTAAAAGATTATCCATGCAAATGTCTTGGTTGTGGGTTAATTTATAGACAAAGATGAGAGGATGGATGGATAAAATTTTCATTTTGTGAGCGGTAGTGGAATTAGAAAGTTGATCGTGCAACAAGAGATAAGAAATGGAAGGCGAAAGAGTTAACTCAAGAGATGATTTGAGTCATCTTGAGAGATGGAAATGGAAGGTGAGCTCAAATAATTTAAATAATTTAATATTATTTAAATCATGAGGAATGTGAGGATAAAATAAAAGTGATAAATTAAAATAAAATAAAAGATTTATTTTATTTAATTCAAGAGGAAAGGGGATTAAATAAATAAATAAAATTTATTTATTTAATAATGTGAAGGGATGGGATAAATTAAATAAATGTTAGATTTATTTAATTTATTAGAGGAAGTGCAAGGATGAAGAGGGTACCTAGGGCAAAACATGCTACAAGATGTAAGGTGTTGCAAGAGATGGACATTTTTGGGTGTCTACAATTTCTAATGCACTTCCATTAATTTTTCAATCAACTTATTAACCTAGGGGAAGGGTTGATTATTGAAGTTAATTTCCATGTAGAAATGTTAAAAAGAACTTGTAATTATTATCTCACCAAACACATGCATTAAAGCTAGAGGATGCAACAACCTCATAAGTAACCCAAAAAAATTGACATTGATAATGCCCACTACCTAATAAAAATACTATTGTAAATAAAAAAATAAAAATTTTGTAGTACTTACAAGTTTTGTCAAAGATTATGTAGTGTTTATTTGAGTGTCAATGTTCTCCATCTAGACTTTCATGTTTTCAACTATTTCCCTCACAAAACGATATTACACATCAATATGTTTTCTTCTAGCATGGTAAACAAGATTCCCAACCAAACAAATTTCACTTTGTGAATCACATTGCAACACTACTTGACTCTTGAAACCAATATTGTTAATCTCTTCAACCATACTGCTTCCTTATAAGCATGTATTGTGGCAATATATTCTACTTTAGTATTTGACAAGGCAATAGTTTGGTATCTCTTGCTCATCCAACTTATTGCTCTTCCAAATAGATTAAACATGTATCCACTTGCAAACCTCTAATTGTCAAGATCTCCAACCCAAACTGAGTCCACAAATCCCTATACTCTCAACAGCTTTCCCATATCATTAGTATCATGATAAATTAAGCAATAATCTATAGTTCCCTTCAAGTACTTGAACAACCTTTTCACATGTGACTAATGTTTTTTACCTAGCTGTGCCATGAACTTACTTAGAACTCCCACTGCTTGGTTAATGTCTAGTCTTTTGTAGACAATCACATACATGAGACTACCTACCACACTTGCATAAGGAACCTTCATCATGTCCTCTAAATCCTCTACAATATAGGACATTATTCATTACTCAACTTCATGCCAACTGGTAGGGGTGAACTTACCAATTTACTATCCTACTGTAATGTAAAAAATTACATACCCTTGCAATTTCACGCTATGTTTTGCAACCACCTTAGTGCTTGCACCTTCTCTTTGCATTATAGGCTAAGGTCCATTTAATTTAGGCTTCTTTCTCTCAATTTCCTCAATTTTTGTTCTAATGCTCAGATAGTCATATGATTCTAAGGTATCGTGTGTGACCAGGAGCTAGTTTTCCCTAGACTTGAGCATTGAGCGCGGATGTATGCATGGCACGCTACCGTCCTACGTCCATTTACCACTAGGTGACCATTTCTAGGCGTTACTAGATGCCTCTAGTGATCATGAGACTTACTGGTAACGCCTCCCCGAGGCGCAAAATGTCCCTTTGCATGATGTTTCATGATTTTTCCCTCCTAAGAGTTGGATTTTGAATCGATCTTGGATAATTAGGCAAACTCACATACTTTCTTCTCACTCTCTCAAGCTCACAACACTCTGTTGGCTTTACTCTGCTAAAAATCCTTTGCAAATTCACTCTCCACAATAGCTACATAGATTTGGACACTTTTTCTTGGTGTGATAATATTTTCATTGGCTCTTGGAGGTTCTTGGGTTTGCTTTGTGCTCATTTGAATCTCTATCTTGCTGGCGTTTGGACCTTTTCAACAACTTGAAGCTCTGGTAATTACGTAGCTTCTTTCCTTCATCAAATTGGTAAGGTTGTTTATTGTTTTGCTCCATAAGCTCTCATTTGAATTTGTTTTATATTAAATAGCATTGTCATGGTGTAGATCACCATTTTTCTTTGGATTGTTATGGTGTAAACCACAATTGTGATATCTTGCACTAGCTGCATGCTTGTGGGTTCCTTCTTGTAGACTAGGGAAGTAAATCCTTTAGTTAATGTGTTTTATTATTTCTCTGAGCTCCTAGGCACACTTAGGATAAGAGAACACACATGTTTTTCCTTTTATTTTTCCTCTACATATCGATCTGTTGCTCATGAAGATCGAAAGACAAAAACTGGGACTTGACTTCTCGGTAAGTCCCTAAGTAGGCCAACCATCTCTCTCTCTCTCTATAGGTGTTTTTGAGGAAGGGACTCTACAACCGCATGAAGGTTTTGCTTTCCCTCTTCCCCTCTTTGTGTCAATTCATTTCATTAGTCTAGTTGGTTCTATTTTTATTTTTTGTGTTGATTAGATATCACTGGGTATACTTGGCATCTGAATTTGTGTTGTGCAGATGACCTAAGTCCATACAGACCTAGTAATTTTAATTTTTGGCAAATTTCAGACTCCAACGCCTAGCATAGATGTTGTCGAGCTCCATTATTAACCAATAAATTGATGCAAAAAGGGCATGCACACTACTCAACAGACCAACATATCCTTTATCAAGCAACCTACTAGTTATATAACGTGTTGCATTTACATTGTCAAACCAAGGAATCATATTTTTCTTGGATGATGCCTGTACTGTGTGTACAGTTAAGGAATCCTGTGTTTTATCCTAGAGGTTGTGTAAGCCCGAACTAAATAAAGAAAATACAATACTCTAAGTAAACAGGAACAATGGAAAATAACTAAGTTTATCTAACACAACAGTAATCAAATGATTCTTTGTAACTTCTATGTAAGAGAGTAACTAACAATTGGTTTAGTCGATGATCATCTTGACTTAATGGACTCAATAACATAAATTACCAAAGTTAAACTATTTCACATATAGATATAAACATATAATTGATATACTGATCATGCCATTTGATTCTCTAGTTTTGTACTAATTCAGTGTGATGAACTGCTTCCATCCTGAGCTCGTCTAATGCGTTAAGCTGATGCAGTCTTTCCTTTTGAGCAATTGACAGGTCCATACCAAGTTGGACAACTATTCTCAGTGTTTTATATTCAAACTCAATAGGAAAGACAACCTTCTTTCCATAAACTAACTCATAATGTGTGTACCTTGTTGTTGTCTTCCATGTAGTTCTATATGCCCAAAATTCTTCAGAGTCTTGTCCAATCTTTATTATGCACTGCAACTATCTTTGTCAATATTGCCTCAAGCTCTTTGTTGGTCACCTCAACTTGACCATTTGACCATGGATGATAGGGGGTGGACTTTTTATGCCTGATTTCATACTCATGAACAAGGCTAGCAATTAGTGCAGATGTAAATTGTGGCCCTTGATCTGTGACTATTTCCCTTGGGACCCCATACCTTATAAATATTTCTTCATAGAGGAATGCAACAACTTTACTATCTCTGGCTACTGTCAAGGCTTTCACTTCCACCCATTTTGTAAGGTAATCAGTGCAAACAAGTATATATTCCTTGTGATTAGAAGGTGGATCTATGGGTCCAATAAAATCAATGCCCCATTTGTCAAACGGTGTGACCACCAGTTGTGGTTGTAAAGGCATTTCATCACTTCTTGTAGGTCTACCCATCCTTTGACAGCAGTCACATCTTCTTGTATAGAGAGCTATATCTTTATGCAATATTGGCCAATAATATCTAGTATTCAGAATTTTGACTGTTGTCCTCTTGGCTGCAAAGTGTCCACCATAGGGTTCATCATGACAAGCTATGAGAATGTCATACACTTCGTTTTCCCTAATACATCTTCTCATTATATGATCAGGTCCTGTATAGAAGAGATAACCAGATACCCATGAATAGGGAAAGCTGTGCTCCACAAGGTGGTGCCTCTCTCTGGGTGAGAGGCGTGGAGGTGTTTTCCTTGTGACTAGATAATTTGCTATATTTGCATACCAAGGAGTTTGTACAGTCAATGCAAATAAGTGTTCATCTAGAAAAGAATCATCAATGACTGGGTCCCCATTACAAGTAGGTAGCCTGGAGAGGAAGTCAACAACAACATTGGCCTTCCCTAGCTTGTCTACAATGGTGATATCAAATTCCTGAAGGAGTACTAACCATCTAACTAATCTGCCACTTACCACTAGTTTATCCATAAGATATCTTATTGCTGCATGGTCAGTGTGAATAAAAACAGGATACCAAGTGATATAATGCCTGAACTTATTAATTGCATAAACAACAGCTAACATTTCTTTCTCAGTAACATTATAGTTAAGTTCAACACCTTGAAGATTCTTGCTAATGTAGTAAATTGCATATTCCACATTCCCTTCTTTCTGTCCTAACACAGCTCCCACAGCAAAATCAGAAGCATTTGTATGTGTATGGAAAGGTATTACCCAATTAGATCCTCTGAGTACAGGTGTCTTTGTTAATGACTCTTTGAGATGGTTAAAGGACATCTGACAGTCAACTATCTAATTAAATTCTACATCTTTAGAGAGTAGGACAAACAAAGGAACAACAATTTTACTAAAATCCTTTATAAATCTTCTATAATACCCTGCATGATCTAGAAAATTTTTGACATCTTTCTATTTTTGAGGAATGTAATGTGCCGTACCTGTTTGTATATTTTTAAAGTCTTTTTATGTGTTATTTTATTATGTTAATGTGTTCTTTCAGACATAGACAGAAGAATGCAGAAGGGTTTTTCTGTTTTGCTGCGGATGTGTTGCAGGAGCATACAAAATATAACTTATATTGCAAACCCATAAAACATACAAGGAATGCAATAGAAATATGAAAGACCCAGTTCATATATCAACAAATAAAGAGGTTCTATCAGATACCCATATGCAGATTTGAAACTTCAATTTTTGGCTACTGCCGAACCAGCCGCTCGCATTACAATATTGCTCAAAATTGTCAAAAATCACAGAGTATCATGCATTCATTATTAATGGCAATACAATAGGCCTTGGAGGCCTCATACAAAGCAAAACAAACACTGCCCCAATGAGAAATAAGCTCCACATTGTCCCACGTCAACCCTAGTGGTATACAACCATGGCTGGAGGGGTCGAACAATCGAGAGAAGTGTCACGAGCCACCAAAATAGCTCTGCAAAGTGTTGTAGGCTGTCAACCAAGAGGGACGATCAGATTTGGAAGAGATTTATGCAAAGAACAACCTTAAAATGCCCTCCAGCTTGGTACGACTGGGCTGGGTAATATGTCTAGCTCGTTGCACTAAAACACAGTCCCCAAATGTATATTTTGCCTCAGATTTCAAATGAACTGCTCTCCAAACTGCTATGAAGAACTCAAGTGAAATGCAAGAGGAATCCTCAATATTTTATCAAATCTCTGTCAAACAAACTCCATTGAAACACATATGCGAATGTTGAATACATCCACTCACAAGGGCACCGTTGGGTGGTCTTTCACACCTGTAGAATGTCGTTACTAGAGGGGCTTTTCATTCCCAATAGCCTTTGGTTTGAATCCTCAAACCCCATGATAGCAGACTCTAGCAGAGCTCAAAAGAAGAAGATATCACATGCAAGCATCCCCCAAATGAGGCACTTTTCCCTCTTTTAAACTCACCAAGTGGGGCGTTTCACTTTGGAGGGAAAAATCACTTTGAATTTCACTTTAATATTTCCCAAAGTGAGCATTCCAAAAAGTAACTTAAGTGACCCTTTTAAATATTTCATTTTTATCACTTAACCAAATGGCTAGTCCACCAGAATTCTATGATGGACTAACCAAGAGCCGGGAAGGGGACATTACAAGGAATAGGTAAGGTTGAAATGATTTCAATTTTGTGTGGATCCACTTGAATTCCTGCTTTGGACACAAAGTGACCAAGCACTACTCCTTCCTACATCATCATGAAACATTTTTCATGACTAAGGGACATATTATGATGTTAACTTCTCTGCAATACTTTTTTAAGGTTCTTCAAGGCCTCCTCATAAGACTCTCCATAAGTGGTAAAATCATCCATATAAACTTCCATAGAGTCATGGGTAAGGTCAGCAAAGATGATTAAAACAACTCTTTGAAATGTGGCAGGAGCATTGCAGAGTCCAAATGGAAGAACATAATAGGCATATGTCCCCATGGGCATGTGAATGTGGTCTTATCCTGGTCTTTAGGGGCTATCTTCATCTAGTTATATCCACTAAATCCATCAAGAAAAGAAAAATACTTTTTACTATCTAAGGAATCTAGGACATGGTCAATGAAAGGAAGAGGGAAATGATCTTTCCTAGTGGCAGTATTTAATTCTCTATAGTCCACAAACTCACCACTTATCTCCTTTCTTTGGAACTATTACTAGTGGAGACACCCATTGGCTATCTGCTATTGGGTATATGAATCCTGCATCCAGTAATTTCTGCAATTCATTCTTCACTATGTCTCTCACTACAGGGTTCATCCTTCTTTGAGGTTGCCTAACTAGTTTGCATCCTTCATTAATGTATATCCTATGCATGCAAAGGTTAGGGTCAATTCCCTTCATATCATTATAGTCCCATGAAAATGTTGTCTTATGAGTTTGCAGCATTTTAATCAGTTCAATCTTCTAGACAAATGTCAATTCATAGTTGATGTTAAGTGTTTTGCTTGGTGTAATGTCAACTGGTGCTTCCATAGGCATAACAAAGGCAATATTCAACCCTGATAGGTTGAGATTGCAACTATGAGGTAGCAACTGATGAAACATTCTACTAGAGGAAGCATAGGCTGGAGTATTGATTGTAGGCAGAACATTGTGAAGAGGGTAGGCCATACACATTAGACATGGGTCTTGCTGTATATCTGTTCCATAATTATTTTGTATGACATTGGAAAGCACTTCATCTTCATATTGGATAGCCAATACTGTGTCTCTTTCAATCGTCATTAATGTCTAAAGAGAATATTGGTCTGGATCCCCTAGGTCTGGCCAAATAGATTGCTCCATATCAGCAAAAGGTTGAGCAGGTGGATAAAGGACCAACTTCTTTGTTACATTCCCATTGGAAATTATCATATTTCCTGACCGACATCCTATGAAGGTATCTGTTGTTTCTAGCCAGGGTCTCCCTAGGATGAGAGGATATCCCCCTAGGCTAGCCTTGGGCTGCAAGACTGTCATGTCCCTATAATGATTTATAATTGAATTATTTATTTAAATAATAAATTAGCCTTATATAAACTAATCTAATTAAAATATAATATATAATATATTTATTTAAAATATATTATTAATATGTATTATTTAATAAATAATATTATTAATTCAATATAATTTAAATATTATAAGATATATGAAATATATATATTTAATTAACTAGATATATTATAAATATAAATATTTTAATATAATATTTATGTGAATAATTAATAAGCTATATTATTATATATAAAAATAAATATTACAAATATTAATGAAGAGCTAGAAAGTAAAGTAATTTAGAATAAGGTAGAACAAAAGGTCAAATTCAAAATAAAATCATATAAAGATAAAAGTCTAATAAGACAAAAACATTATCCCAAGATATATGCTTGTGAATAAAACAAGATAAAAGAGCTCCCATACTTAATAACAAATGTATTATATATAAGTGCAGCGATCACCTTAATAAATAATAAATAAAAAAGACAAACATTATTAATATGTATCCTTATTAACTAAATTAAATCCGCAATCGTTAGAAAGGGTATATCCTTTTACCCGCGGTAAACCCTTGGAAATATATAAAAGGGCATAAGGGTATATGATGGGAAAGGGGGTGAAATATATATTAAAAATATATATATAAACAACAACAGCAATAAAATAAAAATTATATTAGTAATTCCATCGAGCAAAGAAAAACATTGGAAAATAGAAAGAAGACCGCAACGATAGGTAAGAAATAGGAGGTAAAGCTCCAACAGGTAAGTATTTATATTTAATTTGTTCAATCTATAGTTAGTAAATATAAATGGTAAGATTATTATTTATAAAAGAATAAATATATGCATGTTGTAAATGATAGATATATTATAACTAGAATATGCACTCGTTATTAGGTTAAATAAATTGTTTATAATTAAATGTTATTGAAATATGAAATGGAATAAGAAATATGATCACAGACTAATATAATGAATAAATGTCAATGATATATGCTCAATTTTGATATAAGGCCATGATGTTTAATATAAGGCATCTTGTGTTAAATGATAATAAGAACAATTATGATATTTATGAAATAATAATCAATGAAAAGATAAGTTGGTTATATGCTTGGAGCTGACTCAGACTCTCCCTTTAACCCCTCTATCACCTCTAAGGTATGACGTAGTTGGAATAGTTTGTTTTAGCCTAGGATCTCTCGATTGGACATAAGTCCCTCGAGCCAAGTGACGAGGAACCCCGCGTGTGGGTGAAATCCTTGGGCCTAGAAGAACTTGTAAAAGTTAATTTTGCTCTACGAATGGTGACTCTTGTCTGGATGAAGTACTCCGTGTGTGAGTGAAATCCCACGAGCCAAATGGTGAGGGACTCCATGTGTGAGTGAAACCTTTGGGCCACCGTAAGAGATGGTGGAACTATTTCCTTAATGAAATCATACTTGGTGATCTAGAGCTGGTTAACGCAAGAGTCTACCATAAGTCCCTCACAAGTCATATCATGAACCAATGATAACAACGAATAACATATATGTGAATGTATTTATGAATTAGGAATGTTGTAATGAATGATGATGATGAAATAAATTATAATGTGAATATGATCAAATGTGTTATAGTCTTCATGAATTTATATTGAAATAAAAGATGAATGGAATACTAATGTTCTCTTTTACTAAGTTGAAATTGTGCAAGGTGGTAAATTTTTTTGGCTTACTAGAAGGGGACATTACAAGACCATAAAGTCTGCATGGTATTCCTATGAATCCAATGTGATTACAAGATCTTGAATAACCCCTTCTGGCTTGACTGTGGACCTATCTTCTAGTTGGAGTACTGTGGGAGTATGTCTAAGGTTATCTAACTGAAGGTTACTCATTGTTTCTTTTGTCATTACATTGATGGTTGCACCTAGGTCAATCAAGGTGTTTTTGATAAGGGTACCATTGATGTTTACATCAACCACAGGGCTTCCGGGATCTACATATTTTGGAACAACCAAGTTACCTAACATGATATCAACAAGTTGTCCTATAACATGGACTGTCTGAGGATCTTTTCTCTTCCTTCCTAGTTTCTTAAGGCATAAATCCTTGATGGCTTTGGGATATATGGGCACATCCTTGATGGCTTGGATGAGGGGAATTTTAACACAAACATCTTTTAGCTGCCCCATGAAATCAAAATCAAGTTCAGATGGAGTTGGTGGAGGGTGCATTTTCAATCTCTCTAGAAATGGAGGGTTTCTGGTAATGGTTTCTTCTTGCAGAAAGATTTGCTTAGAAGGCTTTTGCTAGTTATTCAGATGGTTGTTAGTGACAGAGGGTGGTTCCTCATCAGGAAGTTCTGTGATGAGCAGTGATGATGGTCCAACAAGCATCTTTCTTGAGCACAGGTGCACATCACTAACTTCAACCGTATAGGTTGGGTATTGGATGGCTTCATTACTATAGGCCTGCTGAACATGCTTGTTGTTAGGGTTAGGTGCAGGTTGTGCCAACAATTGAGTAGCTCTAGGCTGGGTAGGAGTAGGTGAGGCTGTATTGGACATAAGGGCAGGTTGCTGAGGCAGGGTTTGCTATGGATGTGGGTAGTTCACATTTGGATTTTGCTAAGGTTGGTTACCATGCCACTGTTGTGGCTATAGGTTTTGATTGGCCTACCATTGTGGATTATAATTTGAGGATTGTGATGGTTGCTATGGCCATGCCCCTATTGTTGGGTCCAACTAGGTTGCATGGTTGCCCATTGCTATTACGGCCAGTTATACCAAGGTGCATTGTTCCAATTATGAGGATTTGAAACAGGTGGTGCAAATGACATGGAGTTGGTCAAGGGGTCCTAAGGCATACCTTGTATTTTCTGCCATGGCCTTCATTGTACAATGTAGAACACTTGACCTTCTTCATCTTCTATGGCTCTGAAATCTGCTTTCTCATTCTTACCCTCATAAATACTAGCAAGTCCCTTGCAATGGCAATTGGCCTTATTCTGTCGACAATGTGGATAGTATTCACTCAAAGCTACCTCTGATGCCTCTTGTTTCTTCTTTATGTGCAGAGTGTCCAGCTGTGTTGCAAGATGGCTTATGATATCCAGGGGATTGCTGAGCTCTACTGATCTGGAGACTCCAGTGGATAATTTACTTGAAGACAATGTTCTAAAACCTCTATTTTTCTTTAGAGTAGAGCGTGAATAGTTTTTATAGATTTGACAAATTTCATCAAATCCCACTTGAGAGATATCTCCTTCTCCAATTAGATTGAGTGCATCCATACATTCTTCGCTCACACCTCTTAGGAAGACTAGCTTGAGTGACTCTAGAGAGAGCCTATTCTGCCTTGACTTTTTGAGGCAAAACTAAAATCTCACTACATAATCTTCCAAGGGCTCATCTTCTTTTTGTGACATCTTGAAGATGTCATCCCCCTTCATATCTCTGCCATGACAATAGTCCTGATATTTTAGCAAACACTTCTCCTTCATGGTGGCCCAAGTAGTTACAAAATTCTCACCCAAACCCATAAACCATCTTAATGCAACATCCTTGAGGGTGGCTGGGAAGAGATTGAGCTTGCATACATCTATAGTGTAATCATAACTCCTATATAGTACATCAAACTCAAAGAGAAATGTATCAAGGTCTTCAATGATTAGTCCATGAAAATTTGGTGAAGCTGAAGGAGGGATATTTTTCAAGGTGTTAGCTCTCTCCTAGTTTGTAATAGGAAAGGCAAAGGTAACTGGTTCAGCTGGGTTTTCTACTTCTTCATCTTCCATGATGGCTTGGTTCCAATCTACAATATATTCAAAATCCTCAGTATTCTCTAGACCAAGGGATGATTCAAAGTGTTCCTCTTCTTCTTCTTCTATTGAACAAGTTGGAAGAAACCTCCCTCTGTGGTCTCTTGTTGCTGCATACAATAATGTATGAGCTAATGGCTCTGTTCTTGCACTGTGTTAGTGACTATTTTGGAGATAGAATGAATATCTAAGTAATCCTATATGTTGAAAAAGAAAATATTATGTCCTACTAAAGCAAGTACAAGCATAAATCAACAAGAACTCAGAAACTCTAAACCTTAGCACCATCCCCAGCAATGGCACAAAAAATGTTGAGCTCCATTATTAACCAATACATTGATGTAGAAAGGGCATGCACACTACTCAATGGACCAACAGATCCTTTATCAAGTGACCTATTGGTTATATAATGTGTTGCATTTACATTGTCAAACCAGGGAATCGTATTCTTCTTGGATGATGCATGTACTGTGTGTACAGTTAAGGATTCTTGAGTTTTATCCTAGAGGTTGTGTAAGGGAACTAAATAAAGCAAATACAATACTCTAAGTAAATAGGAACAATGGAAAATAACTAAGTTTATCTAACACAACAGTAATCAAATGATTCTTTATAACTTCTATGTAAGAGAGTAACTAACAATTGGTTCAGTCAATGATTATCTTGACTCAGTGGACTCAATAACATAAATTACCAAAGTTAAACTATTCCACATATACACTAATAACACATATAGATATAAATATACAATTTATATACTGAACATATGAACAAAGTGGGGAAATACAATACCTCAAGTGGCCGGCTTGAGTGACTATGATCCCACAAGATCTAACTAAATCTCTACTGAATCTTTGCAGTCATTAACAGAACTCAAAACACATATTCCTTTATTCAATGCAAAAGTAACAATCATACAAAAAAATCTAATATTATATCTTTATCCAATCTGTATGAAGCAAAATCTAATCTCATCTCCTCTAGCTAACCGAGATCAACATTGTTTATATAAATAAAGATACTAAACAATAAATGCCATTATTGTCCATTATCCCACATCGTAGGAAGAGGACTTTATTACAAAGCAACTAGAAAAAGGAAACTAACTAATATGAAGGTGGTGTAGGTGATACAGTCCTACTGTAACTCTATCTCTCTAATTATCCATGAAGAATAATCAAGACTTAGAAACATAATCATAGAGCACAATCCAGGTTCCTCCATTATTTAAGACTGCATCATTTATTGAAAGATAACCATCACAGATTCATGGATGACTCATCCCAAGCAATTCAAGATCTTCTTCACTTGGCTACAGGTACCTATGTCATCTTCTATGGATATCAGCATCTCCTTCGACTACGGGTTGTCCAGTGTTCTTCATGATATGAAGCCACGCTCTTGCTGCATGAGGAGTTAGTACACCACATAGTATTTATGCATCATTATCACTAAAATCAACATAAAGTACTAACATATTCCATAAGCAATCAACCATCCACACACAATTAATTAACATCATATTATATACCATCTTCATGCTTCAGTGTCTTAAGGATAGACATAGACATAATTAATACATATAGAAGTCTGGAAATGTCTCAGGAAATAGGTAATTAAATCAATAAAAACAAGACAAATCATGGTCTCATCAGATGTCCTCATGGTGTGCTATTGTTTGAGACAGTGAGCTCCTCTCTCTAGTTATAGGTTCCATCTTCCTACCCCTTTCTACCTCTTCTATCAGTTTCTTTCAATTTTTCTTACAATAGTTCAATTTCAGCATTTCATTATTTTCCCTTCATTGTCAAACTAGTCTAGTTCATTTTGCATTGATTGGGACATGTAGTGATTTAGTTGCAACCTAGAGTAGGTTCTTGAACATCTAATACCTTAGATAATATAATTCGAGCGTGTTGTTAGTGGAGAATTCACTTAATTGAACTTATTTAACTGAGGAGTAATTTTTCCTACACTACATTTTGTTGAGGTTGACGTGTTGTTCACTTAATCGCTTACTTCTTTGTCATGGTTCCCACTACATTTTGGTGAACCTGACGTGTTGAATTTAAGCATCTTCTTCTTTGTTGTGGTTTATCCTTTCATTGAGGTGAACGTGCTATCCTGAAACAAAAACAAAAACATTTTCCTTTCATCATTTAACACTGTGTGTTGTGAAGTCTGAACATAGTTTATGAGCTTCATGACCTAGTCTTCCAACTCTTCATACATTATGCGTAGGAGCTTACAACATCTTGAGATGGCCTTTTCTGCTAATCCTACCACACCCATTCACAACACTCCCGATTTCACTACTATTTCTACCTCTCTTTCATCTCCTTCTCACACTGTACCAATAACTACCTTTCATGATGCGGAGCTAGTCTTCGATCATGAGGCTTCCTTTGAATATGTCCCACCAGAATGAATTACTGCTTTAGATCATCACTTAGCTGATTTTCAGGACTTTCTACATCATGAAGACATATCTAAGTCTATTGTGCCTCTAGTCGATGTCCTTTGCATTATGTTAACAAACCATCCATAGGGTATCACTTTCCTTTGTGGCATTGCCCACATAGTGCATAGTGATATGCCGCCTCTATTGAGCTATGAATCGAATGCTTAGGAATCTTAGTCCAATATTCCTAGAGGTCAAATCTCCCTTCCTTTACCTACTACTAGTATTCAGACTTTTACTTCTCTTCAAATGGCTATCCATGCCTATCATGTTGGGTAGGGTTTGGTCTGTCTGTTGGGGTGATGAATCCTATTCACCAATATGGATTCATCCCACCCTTGAGATCCTTATGGTTCACTTTTCCTCTCGGTGCCTCCCATGTTTCACAATCACTTTCACAACCTATTGCTTCTGCCCTCTTCCTCCACCCACACATATTGCTAATCCTGTCATCAATCAACTATTGTAAAATGTTGTCTCCTTACAACAACAGCTTGCTACCCTTTCCACCTCTACATCACAACCCCATGTTCCTGCATACTACAGGTGTAGCCTACTCTCATTAGCTATACTTGCTACTCTATTCCCACAAAATTTTGAGGCACTGTGATTTGAGTACACTGGACAAGGAAATCCAAAGACACACATCTCTGTGTTCACTGCTCTATGCGCAGTGATTTTCTATTTCAAGATGCTTTGTTGGTGAAACTGTTCCCGCAATCCCTTAAGGATACTACATTGGATTGGTTTTGCTCACTTCCTGACTATTCAATCCTTTATTTTGATCAGCTTGTTAATCAATTTTTGCAACACTTCCAAGAGAACATAGGACCACATGTCATCTTTACAGACCTTATCCATTACAAGCAAGGAAGTGATCTGAGAAGGTAATGGACTTCATTTGTCGTTATCAGTCTATGTTCTCTCAAATTCCCTATGCTCTGCTAGATTCTGATGTACAAAAGGTTTTCATTGAAAACCTTCAACCTCAGATTCGAGATAGGATTATGCTTATGAACTATTCTTCATTTACACATTTATGCACAACACTCTATGATTATCAGCAGATGCTCAGCCAGTTTGAGGCTTCTCCATCACTGACTCCTACTATCCAATCTGTTTCTTCTTCATCATTCACAAATTATAAGAAAAATATTTTTTTATGAGAATAATTCATCAAATCTAGTTAGCAATGCAGTGGTTGAAGCACCCCCTCAGGCTGCTTTATCCCTCTCTACTCCGAAAGCATCAAGAAATTAAAAGTTTACTCTGAAGGAGCCCCTCTACACCATAATGTAGTAGATCATTAAAAATAGTTTAGTGTAGTTGTCCCCTATCAAGCCTCTTGATATGACTAAGCCTCTGCCACCTTCATATGACCCAAAGGCCTTCTTCCAATTTCATAGGGTCCTTGGACACGACATTGAGTGATGTTTGCATCTTAAGCACATTGTACAAGACCTCTATCGATTAGAATGTAATCTAGGTCTCCAATGTGAACGATGAAAGAAACAAGTCAGTGGCTCTCCTGAATCAACACTTGCAAATTTATACATATCCTATGCCCCGCCATTCTTCAAACTTCGTTGACCTTGCTTCTCCTTCTATAGCGCTAGAGTCAACTTCTAATGTTCCCTTCGTTCGTTCTTATTCTAAGATGATCAGTATGGTGGATGTTTGTTCTCACCCTATTCAAGAATGTCCTATTCTAGAACCCATTATCTCCTCTTCTTCTGAGATACCACCTAACACATTTGAAGGACCTCTGTACATTGCTACAATATCAATGGGAAACTGTTAAGGGTGTCCTCATTGATCTTGTATGTGTAGCTAATGTTATTATGGAGGAATTTTTGTATGTGCACAAATTGTATAAATACATCTATGAGTAATCTAGCATCAAAATATGGTGTCATGATGGGATGTCTTGACCTACCTTGGGCTCGATCACCTTTCCTTTCTAGGTTGGACCTAAAAGGTCCTGGATGTTCCGTTTTCCATTATCCCTACTTTAGGTCATTTTTATGTGAAATTGGGTCATCCATGGCTCACTTTCATGAGAGTGGCCTCTTCTGTGGTTCATCAATGCTTGAAGTTTCCTCATGATGGTGTTGTGCATATAATTCACCACAGTGGATTTACACCACTCGTCATGCGGGGAAATTTCTCTGTGGACTACTTTTTGCCAGCCCACACTAAGCCACTCTAGCCTCGCAATGATTTTATTCTTATCTCATATAAGAAATTCAAAGTAATTTAGATAGCTTAGTTATCCACTAGCCCTTCTTCTTCATGGTCTTCCTTGGTTGTTCCCCCTGTGATGCCTTTGGCTTTGGAGGATGCTTTTGTTCCTTCTTTTGCCTCCCAGACAGATAAAGGAAAGAAACCCGCATAGAGTGCCCCTCCTTTCTCTTGTTCTCATGGCCTATACTCTGCAATACCTCCTCCAATCTCTTATACAAGAGTCTGAGATTGACCTATAGTATAGTCTCGTCCACCGCGCGCTCCTGGGACTTCTTAGCCTCCGTTGGTTGGTTTTGTTCCTCCTGCCTCTTCGAAAGCATTAGGAAACTTGCCTCTACTGAGAAATGCCCCTTCTATGGTGTCTCCCTAACCTTCAGTGGTTTCTTCTATTCCTCTTGCCCCTCCAATGGCATGAGAAAAGCAACCCATGTTTCCAACACCTTTCCCTTCTCCCTCTCCTGTGGTCTCTCCACTGTTAGTGGTTGTCTTTATTTCTCCATGTATCCCTGTGGTTATGGATGAAACAAAACCCATTATAGAAGACCCCCTGACTTCGTCAATGAAATCCTTGGCCTGTACTAGGTAGAATCAGCTTGCAAGAGCTCGCAAGCATTGCCACCATGTTGTGGCCTGAGCAGGTGTTGTTGATGTGTAGCCTCCTCCCAAGGATCCTTCTCCCTCGTAGCTTCATGTTGATCTTGTTTTTCCTAAGGAGCACAAAGTTCCTCCTTCTCCTCCTTCATCCCTTCCATCCCTGACCCCTGCCCCTATTTTTAGTGCCATTCGTAGCGCCATCCTAGCCACTCCTGCGCTTGCTCCATGCGCTTGCCATGTTGTTTTTCTTGATGTTCTCTGCCTTGCTACCATTGACCTTGACCCTCTACCTCTGCCGCCTATGCGTAAGCCTAAGCATTATCCCACCCTATCATTTCGTAGACCTAAATGTGTCTTGTAGCTGTCTTCACTGCCTGCCCATCCTTTTCCTTCTTATCTTCTATTATTGGAGGATGTTACTCCACCCGTGTCTCCTTGTGCTTGCGTTACCACTGATAGCACTATGGAGCCATGCTTAGTTCATTATTCTGATAGTGACTATCCTGAATCCCCTTCTAAGGAGCAAATCACTAAGTCTGTTGTTGATATAATGGGTTTTCCATGATCTTCACATGATCGTTGACCCTAGTTCCTAGTGCCTTGGAGCCTCCACTATTATTGTTGCTCCTTTGTGCTTAGAACTAGGTGAATCTCCTTTGACTGCTCTTGTTGTGGTTCCATTGTCATCTCTTCCATCATCCCTTACACTTACCAAGATTGGGACCAGGATGATTTGATGACGCTTGACCCATGAGGGCTTTACTTGTGTTTTGTGTGTTTGCTTGCTTGATTGTGGTGTTTCTCCTATGATGTGACTTTATGTTTGTTATTTCTTCTTGAAGGACCCATGATGTCCTTATCAACACATGGATACACAAGGAATGCATCTGTCCTACCATTCTTCTCTTTGTCCCTTAATTCTTCTATATGTTGTCTTTTTGTTTATTGTGTGACATTTTGGAGATGATGCAAAGTGTTGGAAGATTTAGCTTCCTTCGATGTTGACCCAAATTTTTTTTCTTTTATTTATCTTTTTGGTGCCTTCTTCCTTTGTGCTCATTGTTCTGCGTACTTGGAGAATGATGACGATTCATTTAGTTGTCCCCTGATGATTCCCCTTCCCTATGCATACTGACCCCAGAGCACGTAGATCCCTTAGTGTCTTTTTGGGTGTTGTTTCTTGTTTTATATGACAGTTGTTAGCATTGTTTGTTGTCATACCATGCTTACACAAGCTTTTGTTTGCCTACAACATCGCCTTTGTTGCCTCTTCTTGGGGACAACCCTCTTTTTCATTTTTGAGATGCAACTCTAAGAACATATTTGCTCATATATGTTTCCTAAGGCTCTGTTTCCCTTTTATCCCTTAAAATTAATTGCATATTGATGCTTTATGCAATTGTTTTAAGGTGGGGGAATAATTTCCTGCTTTACACCTTTTTGCACATACCATATCGATGGTTCACTCATAGAAGTGTTGTGCTCTGGCAACACCTTGTAGCTTGTGGTCATAAGTAGATGCACTTGCTTGGCCTGACCATGCTTTAAGCTACTTGTTTGGCACTCTTTGTGAGTCACCTAACAATGCAGTTTTTTAGTCCTAGTGGCCCACAAGAGTTTTCTATGACCTTCCTAGCTATCGTAATGTGCTATCCCTAGAACCATACTTGGCATCATTCTAGCTCTTGTAGTGTGCTAGAAATGCCTCCCTATTGTTTTGTTTTCTTTGTTTGCTTGTGTGTGTGTGTTTTGTCGTAGATAGTTGTAGATTGTGTATTAGATTATATGATTTGCTAAAAAATGATGTTTGGGTAAACCATATTTAATCTAATCCTTTTTAGGATGTTTATATATATAAGAGGGTTCTGACATTACCTCTTGTGTAGGTTTATTATCTAACACTATGGTTTTGCAGGTTCTCATCCTGGGGGTTTCGTACCTCTGCTTGAAGAGCCCTTGATATCCTTACATGAATCCTTTTTGAGGTAAAATATCTTATGTTATTTTAGTTCTACTTTAGCTTGCATATGCTTGTAGTGTCATACGCTCGCTAAAGTGGGAGCTAAATGTAACGTAAAAAATTACATACCCTTGCAATTTCACTCTATGTTTCACAACCACCTTAGTGCTTACACCTTCTCTTTGCATTATAGGTTAAGGTCTATTTAATTTAGGCTTCTTTCTCTAATTTTCCTCAAATTTCATTCTACTACTTGGATAGTAATATGATTCTAAGGTATCCTGTGTGACCAGGAGCTAGTTTTGCCTAGACTTGAGCATTGAGCGCATACATCTGTGCATCATGCTAGCATCTAGTGTTCATTTGCCGCTAGGTGATTGTTTTTGGGCATTACCATATGCCTCTAGTGATCATGAGACTTTTTGGTAACGCCTCCTTGAGGCGCAAAACATCTCTTTGCATGACTTTTCAGGATTTTTCCCTCTAAGGGTTGGATTTTGAATCAATCTTGGAGAATTGGACAAACTCTCACACTTTCTTCTCACTCTCTCAAGCTCACAACACTTTCTTGGCTCTACTCTACTAAAAATTCTTTGCAAATTTACTCTCTACATAAGCCACACAGATTTGGACACTCTTTCTTGGTGTGATAATATTTTCATTGGCTCTTGGAGATTCTTGGGTTTTCTTGGTGCTCATTTGAATTTCTATCTTACTGGGGTTTGGACCTGTGCAACAACTTTAAGCTCTAGTAATTGTGTAGCTTCCTTCCTTCATCAAATTGGTAAGGTTGTTTATTGTTTTGGTCCATAAGATCTCATTTCAATTTGTTTTACATTACATAGCATTGTCATTGTGTAGACCACCATTTTTCTTTGGATTGTTATGGTATAGACCACTATTGTGATATCTTACACTAGTTGCATGCTTGTGGGTTCCTTCCCCGTAGACCACGGAAGTAAATCCTTTAGTTAAATTGTTTTATTGTTTCTCTTAGATCCTAGACACACTTAGGGTAAGAGCACACACATGTTTTTCCTTTAATTTTTCCTTCACATATCAATCTACTACCTGTGGAGGTCAGAAGACCAAAACTGGGACTTGACTGAGGCAAGTCCCTAAGAAGCCCAACCATTCTCTCTCTCTCTCTCTATAGGTGTTTTTTAGGAAGGGACTTTATAACCACACAAAGGTTTTGCTTCTTCTCTTCCCCTCTTTGTGTCAATTCATTTCATTAGTCTAGTTGGTTCTATTTTGATGTTCTATGTTGATTAGATATTAGTGGGTATACTTGACATCTAAATTTGTGTTGTGCAGACGACCTGGTTTCGTACAGACCTGGTAATTTATTTTTGGTATGTCTTAGACTCTAGCGCCAGTGTAGACGTCCTCGTGGCGCGCTGCCTTCCGAGGTAGTGAGCTCCTCTCTCTAGTTATAGGTTCCATCTTCCTATCCATTTCTGCCTTTGCTATCAGTTTCTTTTAGTTCTACTTACAGTAGTTCAATTTTAATATTTTATTATTTTCCCTTCATTGTTAAATAACTAGTCTAGTTCATTTTGCATTGATTAGGACACGTAGTGATTCTGTTGCAACCTAGAGTAGGTTCTTGAACATCTAAAACCTTAGATAACAAAATCCGAGTGTGGTGTTAGTGGAGAATTCACTTAATTGAAGTTATTCAATTGAGGAATAATTTTTCCTGCACTACACCTACATTCCAAACCTATGCAAGACTATCTCAAGATACTTCTGTTCATCAAAGGACTTGACAAATCTCACCAAAAGGTAGGTAAAGTCACAAGATCACCCTAATTCTCTTGAAAAGTAGTATATCTCAAGAAGAAATCCAACTACTCCAAGGTCTATGCATCACCTAGTCATATCATTGTAAGATAACTTAGTGATCTATGTAGTTGTCCCTTTATATTTTCGCCTTTGGTGAGATTTCAATAGTGCAACTCAAATTTCCCTAGATCATAATTGTTAGTGATCCAAACACCCATATTTTTCAACAAAATTGAGATCTATAAAATTTTAACTTTTAAACCCTAAATCTAAAAATACAAAAATGAGTTATTTTAAAATTTCTGGGTATTAAGATTGATTCCTTATTCATTCACCTAGAATTTATTTAAGTATGAATCAGTTTTCAATATTTTGTATTTTTTATTTTTGTTTGTATTACTTGAATCAATAAAATGAAAAAGGATTAAAGTTAGAGAAAATAAATTAAAATGGATATGTTTTACAACACCACAAACCAAAGATTCTCTGAGAATAATAAAATAAACTAATTTTGCTTGTTTAGTATTCCACACAACCATAAATTCAAAGCAATGCAATCATCTAAGGGTTTTCTTGAAAATGAAAGAAAACATATAAAATTACTATATTACACATGCAAATCTTACATATCACCTCACAAAATCAAGCATGGGAAAAAGAATTTTTATGCAACATGCCTTGGACATCGATCCTTCTCATTGAATTTCAAAATGGGTGTTACAACATAATCCAATTCAAGACTTAGAGCTACTTGCTACCACTATTCTACCATTTTTTTTGCTATCTTATTTTGAAATTTTAACTATTCTTCCCAAAAGTTTTGACCCTTTACAATGTCTTTTAAAGCTACATATGTAACCAACTTGAGTGTCCAAAATCCCAAAACACCTATGGCTAGTTGGTTTGGATCCTAAATTGATTCATGGGCCCAAAATTAAATTACAAGTTAAATGCCTTTATTAATTTGATTGGCCTCATTTGCATTACAATTTTATTTTCACTTTAAATAATCAAAGTGAAATATTTATTCACCAACGAATAAATTAATAAATGAGATAAGAAAGTGAAGCACCTAGATTGTGAACACGCTCTACCCAAAAGTGACATTGTTTTTGATCTGATCCATAGTCAGGGTGCCTCCAATTTTTTTTCTCTAAAATCCCCAATCACCTCAAACAAGGCATTCTAATTTGGACCCTTGTGGTAGTGGCAGTGAATCTTCTTGTTAAATGTTCTCCTCTTGATTGCACTGGCCAACTCTTTGAGTTCTGATAACTGGGATTGTAAAGTAGTAACATCACCCTTGACCTTCACCAATTTATTGATTCCTTCTTCTGTCAAGTTTCCCCAAAGGGAATTAGTGAACTGCTTGATGATCCTAGTAGTAGGGGATAACAAATTGGAATTTTCCCAGAATGTGTAGGATAGGCCCTCTATAAATTTGTGCGGGATATGCCCTCTATAAATTTGTGCGGGATATGCCCTCTATAAATTTCTCAATCTTCACCATGGTGTTATTGGCTACATTCTTCCTAAGGGTAAATTTATCAACGACCTACCAACCACCAAATTCTAGAATGACTTTTTATTTGTTGTGTTTGTCAAGGTTTCTAAAATGGCCATCATAGTCGCTTGTGCTAGGGTAAGTGCACCAAGATGAGGAACAAAAAAGTGGCCAAAGGGGAGTTTTTTTATGAAACATGGATGCACTCTATAAAATGCATACAAGTTGTAATGCATACATGTTATGGCTTGGAACTTACCCAAGCCATAACACATGCATTATGACCTATACACATTATAACATGTATAATTTGTATGGATCATAACTATTATAATTCAAAAAAATTAAAATCACACCCTTTATGCTTGGATTTCATAACCTAAGGGTTGAGCTTCCATTTTGGCTAACAAATATATGTTTTCAACATGAAATAACATATTCAAACTTCATTATTATAAGATTTACATGTTTTATGACAAAATTTCACAAAACCACCACCAATATATTAAGCTATTTCTCAACTTTCTAGTCATATAATATTTTTAATATTAGCATAAACTAAGGTATTTTTTTCTTTTAATAGTGTCTTCATATTCCTCAAATACATATGCATTAAATTTTCTTCATAATTTTATATCTGTTTATCCAAATTTTAAAAAAAATACATAGGATTGTTCTACACTTTGTTCTATACATGTTGAAAAAAATTACATGTTTGATTATTTTTGTTGAAGTTATGAAACCCACACTTAGTGATGTTATTTTCAAGATGCATCCACTTAAAAAAAACTATATATATATATATATATATATATATATATATATATATATATATATATATATATATATATATATATATATATATATATATATATATTGTAATACACACTCTTAGCTATATTTCTAGCAATTGGTTTCGAAAATACTAAACACATTAAAAAATGGGGGTTTGCACCCTAAACACTATGTTATATTTTAGTGATAAAAATATAAACACTTTTATGTGCACTCAGTGTTTCACCCTCTTATTCTTAACCATTTTTAAAAAGTCATAATAGTTTATAAACTAGATTAAGAGTACTACAATTCTTATTTTTATCACATCTTCAAATTTTGAGTGTAAGTATCTCAAATTACTCATTGGAATTCTAGTTTAGTTGTTTTAATAAAAAAAGTGGTCACTTTTGACCCCTCTTTTATCCTCCATTTCCATGCACTTACCCTACAAGAAGACAATCATAGTTTCAGACACTGTATATGTTGGCAAGAGACACTGTGTGGCTTCATGATTGTTGTCATTGATGGCAACAAAGTCTATCCCACACATCCGCAGAACATAGTATGTCTATACCGGAAGTCAGATTGAAGAATGTTTTGGTCCGGTGAACAAGAACAGAGCATGCAACAAGGTCTGACAATCAGGTCCGGATCTCTTAGAGGATGTATCTCAGCAAAGTGCAGACTTGGGGAAGTCAAGAGGAATACCATGACTGCCACATTCTAGAGATTGAGCCTTCGGTGATGAAAGAGTGAAAAGATATGAGCACCTAAGTGTTGGGTTCCTGACAGGCAAAGTAGACTGAGGAAGAATTGACCGGCAGAACATCAGACCTTAATCCGAATGAGAAATTGATGATGGTCAAGCTATTTGAGGGATCATTCATGGTTGGCCGACATGATTGATGACTTCCATGTCTATATTTTTGATACGCATCACATATTAAGCATGGATTCAACCGACATACCAGTATTTAGTAAATATCTTAAGTATTTTGGTTGCCGACTAGAAAGATGTTGAAATCCTTGGTGCAGATATATATACCAGATAGATTTCGGTATGAAGTATGGAATAGTGTGCGAAAAGGAGCAGAGAGAAGTGTGGAAGCAACAACACAAGTCCGGTATGTGATAGAAGAGTAGCACTAAAGCAGAGGAAGAATGAAGTGCAGTAGATCAGTATATTGAACCTGAACTGAATCTCAGCATATGTGGATGCCTCTCTTTAGTTCAAACATCTAGTTACATTCTATATCCTTGTAGACAATGAGTCTCTTGTAGGCAGTGTGCCTCTTGTGAGCAGTGTGCTCGGGCAGTAAGCCCTAATTGGCAAGTGCCATTTTGTACTTCTATTCTTTTAATAGAGAATACAATCTTGGGTTAGTCACCCCATGGTTTTTCCCTTAATAGGGTTTTCCACCTCAAAATCATTGTGTTATGTGTGTTGATTTTATTTCTGCTCTCATGGTTATGTATGCTTATATGTTTTGATGCTGCGCTAATTGTTAAGGAAGAACAGAAAGTTAAATATTTAAGATAACTGATTCACCCCCCTCTCAGTTATCTACCTTGTTTCCAACAATTGGTATCAGAGCCAAGTTCCTCCAAACAGAGCCTAATAGCTTGAGGAATATTTGGGAATCTCAATGGATATGTATGGTATGAGGGAACAACTTCACTCTGCCCTAGATGATCTTGAGCAATCTCACTCTAAAGTCAATAACCTGAGGGAAAGACTCAAACAAACTGATGATTTCATAAATGAACTAAAAGAAAAACTGAGTATCTCTGTGAAAAAGAGAAAGGAACTACTTCAACAATTAGCAAGTCAAAGTGAAGCCAATGATACTAATGAAGATCTGAATGAGAAAAAAAAGTTATGTGAGAAGCTATCAAAAGAGGTCATTATGATGAGACATGAAATGGAATCAGGGGTTATGAAATTCACCCAAGAAATTGAAGAGAAAAGAAAAATTGAAGATAATCTAAAACAATCTCTCAAGGAGAAGTCAGAAAACTACCACAAAATGGATAGAATAATCAGGCATTTGGAATCTGATCTTGAAGAAGCTAGAGATAATGAAGAACAACTTGAGAATCAAATAGACACTCTTAAAAGGGATCTTCAAACAACAAATGAATACAAAGAGAAATTCAAGATAAGCTCTGCTCAAGTTGAAGTTCTTCTTGAAAGCCAAAAGAGGGTAGATGACAAGCATGGCTTGGGGTATGAAAAGGGTGAAAGCTCTGGATCCGGTCAGAAGAACTCTAGATCAGGAAATCCAAGGAACAGGCCTAGAAGACCTTCGATAAGACAACCAAATGCTCAAAGATATCCATCCTTCAATGGATACTGCTATAATTGCAATAACTTTGGTCATAAAGCAAATCGATGCAGAAGAAGAATGACTCAGACTAACTCATCCTTCTCCGGACAATGTTTTAACTACAAAAGGTATGGTCACAAATCTCATGAATGTAGAAATATGCAAATAAACAATTCATTCAATGGTAGATACTTTGCATGCAATAGAATGAGACATATGGCTAATCAATGCAGATCAATATAATATTAGTCAAATATGCAAAGAAATGTTGTTTGCTATAATTGCAATAGATCCGGTCATATTGTCAAATTCTGTAGAAGTAAGATTCAGGGTAAAAAGGGTCCAGTGCATCATAATCAAAATCAAGACAAAGGAAAAGAAAAAGTGAATGCGGATGAAGTTCAAAGGGAGATGAACAGAATTTGGATGAAGAGAAGTATAGAAAATGTTGGGGATGGATCTACACCAGATGCTGGTGCTAATATTTCTTCTGGAAACTAAATAAGATGAGCTCTGGCTCAGGGGGAGTCACCAAGGAAAATAAATTCCCCCAGCCAGTCAATTGGTGCCTAAATTTGGCACATGGAATGCTGCGGATTAAAGGGTCCTTAGAGAAATATCTAAATAACCCTCGGTAAAAATATGAAAGATCCGCAAGGGGTTTGAAGAGGTTAATCATCCAAGATTGATTTAGTTTGCTAGTCATTCGGTAAAAGTAATTTCTTTTTCAGTTAGATCTGGTATGATTCAAAATTGAAATATCTTGATCTACGGATAAATGGAATGATCAAAGAAAGGGAGATAGATTGTCAATTACAATCAAGAACAATTCTAAGTGCATCTCAGTGATTTGGAAGGATCTCTCTCAGAACAAGGTCAGAATAAGGGAACCGAAATGACTTAAGGTGTGCATTTATTGCAATATGAAATTAGGGTTTGCGCAGAAATATAAGGGTTCTTATGTTCATCATTTGCACATTTGCTTTCAAGAAGAAGAAAGAAATAGCTCTGCAACAAGATTGCTTCAACCCTCTCAAGGATCAACCACAAAATCTGATTCAACCAGCGATCTTTTCCAGCTCATCGTGAACCCTTGAAGCATAAAAAGGTATTTCCATTCTTGAATATCTCTCTCTCTGAATCTTTTGGAAGATGGCTACTCCAAATGTTGTTAAGATTACTAATAGGCCACGCCCAAAGTTCAAGAAACATCCTTACAAATCCCTAGAAGTTGATCCCTTAGGCGCCTTCTCTAGCATTCCGCATGGAGTTCTACACGTAGAAGATGTTAGGGTATACATACAAGCCAATATTGTGGAATCCAAGCTGATGGATATCTATCACAAGCAATTAATAGATGAAACATTTGAACTTAAACCTCAATACAAGGGTCTCCGGGACAAGCATTTTGGACATTGCATCTACTTTCCTTGTTTTGTAGAGGATGAATGGGTCTGGTATGTTCTTAGCAGAATACATGACAACTTCATGTGGTTGATGAGGCCATTCAAGATAACAAAAGATGCTATTAGGGTAGTAACCAGATTGCACTCATCCGATGGGTTGTCTGCTCTCAAATCTGTCAAGAATCAGACAGTAAGTGAGGCTACCAGATCAAAATTTGACAAAAGAGCAATGACAATAGAGGATATCATAGATCCAGATATCAAATTTGCTTCTATGATAATTGGTTATAAAATATATCACTTCAGCAGGGAGAATTCAGTGTCCAGAACAATAATATACACTGCTTATCAGATGCTAAGGGAAAATGCAGATTGTGATCTTTGTGAGCTTCTCCTGAACCAACTGTTAGAAAATTTGTAGAAAATAAAGAAGGATAAGAAGAACTCATTTAAGTATGGTGGGCTAATACTATGCCTCTTCTTTTACTATATGAATGAGCTTCCCGGATCCAGTGATTGGGTATGGCAAAATGACAGACCAGTTGCCATACAAATCAGAGATTATATGTATGGACTTGGTGATGCCAAGGCTCAAAGTACTGCACTCGTGGGATACTTCAAAAACTTTCAAAGTATGATGCAGGCTAGAGAAAGAATTCCCCAATCTATAGTTGAAAAATACAAGGATACAATGTGTTTTATGGTAGACACTGATCAATGCCTAATGGAGGCAGTGGAACCCAAAACAGTCTGGATTATGCCAATGGGCTATGAGGTAGATGAGAAAATTTTGGAGCTGCATGTCCAACACCTGCTGAGCCAACCTAAGGACCCTGAGGCAGAAAGGTTTGGAACCTTTCAAGAATTGAGTGTGAAAATTCATGTTGAACTAAGGTAACTTGAAATAAAGAGAAAAGTCAGGAAGGAAGTAGAGGAAATTGCCAAGAAATATGGCATATCAAAGGAGGCAGTTGATGCCAACAGAGAGAAGGTAGAAAGAGCAGAGAAAGAGAGACAAGAAGCAGAAAAAGAAAGTGTTCCGGTGCAAGCCCCCTCCTGGACTAAGAGCTCTGCACCTGCCACCTCTAAGAGCTCAAAAGCCTCAAAACCAGAAGCAAAGACATCTGGAAAAGGAGAGAAGAGAACAAAGACAAAGGCCACAAGGTCATACACAAGCCATAAGGATGATGAAGAGACAGAGACTGATGAGGAGGTTAAGAAAATGAAGAAGAAAAAGAAAACTTCCGGGGAATCCTCTGCCGGTGAAAACAAGGAAGAAGAAGTAGAAGAATTTGTTGAAAGACCTACTCTCTCCATCGATGATATCATCAAGGTGGTCAATGTGGATGGAAATCTGCAACCAATGATAGAATTTTATGATGAGTATAGTGACACAGACAAAAGGATCTTGGAAGAAGCTACAGTTAAGTACCTGAACATTTATAATAAAGCATTCATTGAAATCATCTCTCTAATTCCCAAAAGTTTAGAGAAGGTACTTGAACTCAGAAAAGACAATGCTAAGGAAAAGGATTTGGAGATCTGGGAATAAATAGCTATTCAGCTCTATCCCTCCATTACTCCACAACAAATGAACATGATCTTCAAAGACTACAAGGATGAGTTCAGGAGCAAAGCCAGAATGAACAAACTTATGCTTGGAGAGACAGATCAGGTAGCAAAAGAAACAAAAGACATCCTCCGGAATGCCTTCATGAGATTCAATCTCCCAGTTGTAGAGGAAATAGATGAAGAACCCTCTACCATGGATGTTGAGGGATTAAGTCCTTCAAAAGAAGAATTCTCTGAGAAAAATGTAGAAGAGTCCAAAGAGATGGATGAAGAGAAGACTAAGAACTTGGATTCCTCTGTTCCTGAAGAGGAAGTCCATGAAGAAGTAAACATCTCTTTTCTGAATCCCCCAGCAGACTCCGGAACTAAAGGAGAAGAAAGAAAAGAAGAGAAAATTAGTCAAGGAGAAGAGGTAAAGGGAAGATAAGAAGATCAAACAGAGAAGATCCCTGATGAAAGTTCTGAGTTGGGAAAAGGAAAGAAGACTGTCTCTGGCAAGAGACATTGCTGAGGCAGTAAAGAGCTTCTTGAACAAAGAAATATTAGAGATAGATGAACCAGAATTATTTCAAGGACCACTCAATTTTGACTCCCTCTCTCCAGTCCAGACAATGAAGGTAGCATCTTTTGCTCAAGCTAAAGCAAAAGAGAAGCTTTTGAAGTCTCACATGGAAGACTGTGACCTAATAGAGATTACATCCAGTGTGCTAGAGAAAATCATGCCATCCTTCCAAAAGGATCTTTCGGCCTCTTCATCTGGTAATCTGAAATCTCTTGTTAATTTTGTTAGCACACATTTTGATTCCTTGCAGAAATCAGCAGAAGAGAAAGTGTGGAAAGAGATTCTCGGAAGTGCAGGGATTCATAGTAAATGATAGGAGAAATCTAAATATTGGGATAAAGAGCTTAGAAAATGCTCTTAAAGATGGTAGAGAATTATACAAATTTTGTTTATCTTGGTCCACAGTGACATCAAGCATTGCAAAGAAGGTGGAAGAACAAGAAAGTAAACTGTCAAGTTTATCTCAAAATTTTGATCCTCTAACCTCATCCATAATGAATCAAGAGTGCCAGACTATTGCCACTATAAATGAGATAAAGAGGCTTGAGAAGGAGAAGAAGAATAGAATAAGCAGAATGAGCGAACTTAGTGGGATAATTATCCCTAAGTTAGAGGCCATGCATGAGGCCCTAACTGATGCTCAGACCACAGCCTGGACCAGTGATCTGGCAGACTTAAAGAGGGCGGAAGCTTTTGCATTTTTGTTAAGTGGTCACATCTTAAATTTAGACAGGATGAAGCAGAGTTGGGCAATAGAATTTGTCCAGTTGAAAACCACCTTTGCAGATATACTGAAGTATATGTAAGTACATGTATTTATACTTATGCAACAATATATAGATTGATTTTTGAAAGTTTTGGTGTACGGATTTCACCCTTTGCCATTGAGGGAGTGAGGAGTAGTGAAAAATGTGGAATCCAGCTAAGGGGGAGCTCCGGTAATAGTGTACATAAGACAGAGCATCAGCCAAGGGGGAGTTTGTTATGACACTTAGTCATTTTTCACTAAGTGTTGCCATCAATGCCAAAGGGGGAGATTGTTGGCAAGAGACACTGTGTGGCTTCATGATTGTTGTCATTGATGGAAACAAAGTCTATCCCACACATCCGTAGAACATAGTATGTCTATACCGAAAGTTAGATTGAAGAATGTTTTGGTCCGGTGAACAAGAACAGAGCATGCAACAAGGTTTGACAATCAGGTCCGGATCTCTCAGAGGATGTATCTCAGCAAAGTGTGGACTTGGGGAAGTCAAGAGGAATACCATGACTGCCACATTCCAGAGATTGAGCCTCCGGTGATGAAAGAGTGAAAAGATATGAGCACCTAAGTGTTGGGTTCCTGACAGGCAGAGTAGACTGAGGAAGAATTGACCGGCAGAACATCAGACCTTAATTCGGATGAGAAATTGATGATGGTCAAGCTATTTGAGGGATCATTCATGGTTGGCCGACATGATTGATGACTTCCATGTCTATATTTTTGATACACATCACATATTAAGCATGGATTCAACTGATAGACCAGTATTTAGTAAATATCTTAAGTATTCCAGTTGCCGACTAGAAAGATGTTGAAATCCTTGGTGCAGATATATATACTAGATAGATTTCGGTATGAAGTATGGAATAGTGTGTGAAAAGGAGCACAGAGAAGTGTGGAAGCAGCAATACAAGTTCGGTATGTGACAGAAGAGCAGCACTAAAGCAGAGGAAGAATGAAGTGCAGTAGATCAGTATATTGAACCTAACCGGAATTGAATCTCAGCATATGTGGATGCCTCTCTTTAGTTCAAACATCTAGTTACATTCTATAACCTTGTAGACAGTGAGTCTCTTGTAGGCAGTGTGCCTCTTGTGAGCAGTGTGCTCGGGTAGTAAGTCCTAATTGGCAAGTGCCATTTTGTACTTCTATTCTTTTAATAGAGAATACAATCTTGGGTTAGTCGCCCCATGGTTTTTCCCTTAACAGGGTTTTCCACCTCAAAATCATTGTGTTATGTGTGTTGATTTTATTTCTACTCTCATGGTTATGTATGCTTATATGTTTTGACGCTGCACTAATTGATAAGGAAGAACAAAAAGTTAAATATTTAAGATAACTGATTCACCCCCCTCTCAGTTATCTACCTTGTTTCCAAGAGTATACATCTTTTTCAACCATTTTTACTTTACTTCAAGATTTTGGCCTCAATTGTATTTGTTAGCACTTTCTAGAAAATTCTTCGGACCATGTTGGACACATAATTGAATGGGTCCACAACTTTTCACCCATAGACCAATGAATAGACATAGGTGGTTAATTATACATTGGTTCTCCTTCTATGAATTCACAATAGTGCACATCCATGCACATGGGATGACAATCCACCTTTCACAAACTTGCTTACAATATAACATTGTACAACTCTACATGGTATAGTCCTTTCCAAATATGTCTTGGGTTCCAACCAGTGGCGCCCTTAACATATTCTATCACACACCAACAACTTATGATACAAACACATAAGAACATGAAGTGGAAAAGGTGCAATGACTCATCCAATGAATCCAAGACCTTCATCAATAGGTTCAACAAATTCTTTAGCACCAACAATAGAAGTATAAAGATTTCTATGACACCCATCATGCACCACACCTTCTAAGTTGGTGACAAAATATAGCTTCACCTTCAGAAGGAATGTTTTTTGGTTTGCAGTACAAGATCAAACCTCTATTTTATGGTACTTATGTACAATATTGTGTGCAATTAAAGAGAATACTTTAGTTCTTTACATATTGTGTAATACTTAGGCTTGTATCCTATCTTCAACATACAACTAATCAAACCATACTTCCCTCCTATTTTGGAGTTGGCACAATCTCAACATTTAATAGTTATAGAATCTTCTCATATCAATTCAAAATAAATTATGCCATCATCGACACCATGACAACCAATGCTCACTCAAGCAATCATTGACTATTTTGTATAGTTAAGACCATATAGTACATTGATTAGGCCAAATCGTACTTGGAGTAACTTTGTGCATAATTTTCTTTACTTAGGTCTAATGTAATAGAGACCATTGCTTCTCAAGAAGGGGTGAATGATCTAAGTGCAACCACACACACAATTGTGGTCTCACCCATTCCCTCAACATGCACACATATCTACACACAACACACCAAGTAATCACAACACAATTATGCACACTACTTAGCACCCTATCCTCACACATCTTTGCATTGTATTACTCTCACATAATTTGGCCTTGGACATGGGCTCATAGGTGTACACTTGGATTCATCCATATGAAATCATACAGGTTTGACACTCGACATCATACGAGTTCAACACTTGTTATGTTTTTGTTCATATGAAAAGTACACCATACATGCATGACACTTGTCAACATTTTGTTGAAGGTTTAGCTAACAACCCTATATAAATAGTTGTCCTATACAAGTTGCATATAAAGAATTTTTTAGTAGGAAGTTGTTGCATATGTAATACTATAAAAATCTTCTTCCAGGGAATACAATTACATTGCAAAATCTTCTACTCCTCTTGAATGTGCATTTGCATGCTAGTCTAGATTTTCTTATGCATATTCTACAAATTTTGTAGGTTATTACACTAATTTGTAGATTTATCCTAATCCTCCTAGGGGTTTGATTTAGTTGGACATTGATGTAAACATAGTAGTTGATAGCTCAAAGTGCAAGTATTAGTGATAGATATATGAATCAATTGCCGTATTTTTATTATATGCTCTCCATGATATTCAATTTCTATGTGATGATGCGATGATTGGAATGAACTAGGATGATATCTTTTAATACACAAATCAAGGCTTTTAAGACCTAGTGGTCCATAAATAATCTAGTTTTTATATTTCGTGGCATGACTTGGGATAGTGGATGAATTCTTGGATACTGGAGAATGTTCAGGGTGGTATGGGACATCCATGTTTGGGTTTCAGTATTTAATAAACCCTAAAAACTAAGTATTTTATTGACTATAGTAAAATAATTGGTTTTAAAAAGTGGTGAAAGCATCATCTACCACAATGAATTCATTTCTATTAAGGAAATTTTGCCCCAACCACAACGGAAATGAAATTCTCTTTGTCAAAACTAGTGATTTTGTCACACTAGTTTGTGGCATCTAGTGACATTCTAGTTCTTATTTTTTCTCTTTTGACATGGTTTACAATACTTTTCAGCTTTCTAGACTAATGACATGTTATAAATAAGCATTGTGGGACATGTACATAAACAATCTTAAGTGTTTTATATACCTTGTAGGGAGCTATAGTTAGAGGTTTTGTTGTGAAATCTCTGAGTTTTGGGATTGTCATAGGGATAGAGGCAGAGGAAGTGATTTGAGAGTTCTTGTGATTGTTTTAGAGCTTAGATAGAAGTGTATGAGTTATGTCCAACAAGCCTAAGGATTGAGACCTCTTTGTAATGACATTATTGGAGTACTATGTGAAAGTGTGCCACCTTTTAGCGGGAGTTTTCATTCGAAGAGAATTTCTCTAGGGTATATGCGTTTTCATTTATTGTGTTTTCTCTTTGTCAAGTTTCATTCCTTGCTCAATTAATACTATTTGAATTTAATCATGTTTCTTGTCTTAAACTAAGATCTAAATATGTTGTTAATGAATGATCAAGTGGAATATCCTCCCTATTTACCGATCACCCAATACCACTTAAAACATTATACAAACTAATTAATTCTAAAAGACTACCTTTAAGAACATAAATATTTATTCAAAGTAGTGTAAAACTATATATATACAATTTACATTATTCTAGTCTACAATAATATTCTCACTATTAATTATATTTTTTTTATGTTTTTTAAAATATTACCAAATATTATATCTTAAAAATTATTTACTATAAAGCTTCCTATTTCTTTTATTTTACTACATTATTAAATAACATAAATCTTTTAAGAATTACCAAAATATTAAATTTTTTTAAAAATACGAGAATTAATATTATTTAGAAAAAATTAATTAATAAAATATATTAATATTAAAAGGAAAATTAAGGGAGAGGGGCTAGTAGCCGCCCACCCTAACTTCGCGCACGTCAAGCACATAGCTAGACATATCGAATTTCAACAATTTTTTTTGGGTTTTTCCGTATGCGACCGAAGAGCTTAAAGCTATTCTTTCAGCTTCTGGGCACATATACATTTCCCTGCAGGACGAGTTATGTGCACATGGGTCGAAAAATGGTCATTTCAACATGTCGCCCCATACATCCGCACCAATGTGCTGGTAACCGCTCGCCATCACATTTGTACACTTGTCTTAATTTCATTGGTTAATTTACAAATGTATTGGTGCATTTGTGAACATGTATTGGTGCATTTGTGTTAATTTATTAGGTTGGTATTTTACATGTATTGGTTCTTTTTAAAATTTAATTGGGGGCTCAAGTGATTAAAAACATAGTGGTTATTGGGACGTGGGCGGCAACTGGCCCCTCTCCCATATATATAAAATAGGCATATCTCCTCGTAAGGAAAATATTGTCTCCCATACGATAAAAGACAATCTTAGAATCTAAATCGAAAAAAAAACATTTTTTGGGGAATGGAAAGGAAGACAAAAGAGTGTTACAAAGAGTTTGTTTTTCCGTTAACTAACAGGTCACCTACATCGATGTAGTAGGGAAGAGTATCACGTACATTGGAAGTAGGGAAGAGTACCTCATATTATGATCTTTTGAAAGAAAAATTATTTAGATTTATTTATTTTTTTTTAAATATAAAGATATTAAAATTTTAAAATATATATTAATGTGTATAAATGAAGTATGTTTTTGGTTAATACTAAGGTGAGATATGGTGATCAGGGTCTATAGTATATAATAATTAAAACACCCAATTCACAACTATTTGAAAGTGTTGGGGGCTCACATGTAGGCTTATTGGCTATTACGTATAGAAGACTGTTATCTATAGGTCTGATAATTAGTTGAGTCAGAGGGAGAAAGTGACACTGAAACATCTGAGAAACATGTGGTTTGTCTACCCCTCTAGGTGATTAAAAAGCAATATATAAGTATATAATATTTATTATATTTTTAAAAATTTAATAAAATATCAAAGGCTTATAGTTCAATTGGTTGAGTGCAATGGGTGAGGGTGATGGCATGTTCCTTAATTATACCATCCACTAAGGTTGAAATCTTTCAAAGGTGCAATAATATAAGGAATGGGATCGTATAACTCTTTTTTAAGTAAATAAAATAGCTCGAGACTAATATCTCTTAGCATATTTTTATAAAAAAGTTTGTAAGAAAAAAGAAATGAGTCATAAATTATAATAAGTTTGTATTTTTGAAATTGAGGTCGAAGAAAGGAATTTGAAAGTGAATATTGAGATGAAGAGCTATGTTTGACAATGTTTAAGTATGAAGACTTTATGTTGGATAATCTCTCTGATGAAAAAAGCTACACATCTTTGATCCTCATTATGAAAAAGATCTTGTAGAGAGCTATGTTTTTCTCAAGATAAAGTGCTTTGACTGTATGCGAAGTTAATGAGAGCAAACCTACAATTGGTCTAAAGGAAATCTCAAATCGAAAGCAAGCTTAATAGACTTGGAAGGAATCATTTGTCCTTCTTCTATATGAAATATAGTGCTTCATGTAGTGATGCATTTTTGTTGACAATAATTGTATTGGTTTTGTCCAAATTGATTTTATATAGGCTTTGTAGATCTCATTGCTAATACCTCTACAAACATCTATTTTCAACATGTGGGGATTATTGATGGAAGAGGTACTAAGAGAAAGAGGATTGATATCAATACTAATTCCCTTCGGGCAACACATATATTCAGCATACCGAGTGTTTTTGCTTCCTTGTTCACATAACTTCATAAATGATTGACAAGCTTTCAATGGATTGTTGTATCTACGATACATCTTAATTTATGAAGCAACATCACTACATGAAATACAACTGATATATGACAAGGATGAATGCCAAATTCAACCAATAAATTTGCATAAAGATGACCATTTTACTTGCAAGTTATTAAATAGCATGGAAATGAGAACTTTGTCAACCTAAACCCAACTAGTATTGCAAAGTCCAAGTCCTCAAATCTTACAACCATACAAGATTGTTAGTAACACTAAAGTATGAAAGATGTAATTTTATTTTAACATCTTAAAACTACAATTGAAAATAATATCTCAAATATATTAAATACAATATAACTCTTACATAATCTCTATTCTACAACCAAAAACAAAATATATTAAAAAATCTCTTAAAAAACATATTCATTCCATGAAATTTATTTTAAATTCAACAAAACTTACAAGAAAATTAAAATACACTCCACTCAATTTATGACCAATGAATATTTTTTAAACAAAGTAGTTCACAAATAAACCAATAGCCCCTTCACCATATATTAACATTGAATCCTTGTATATACATATCTATTACTTTATGGAAAGTGAGATTGAATTGAAATCACCGTGAGTGATTAAAGTTTAATAATAAGTAAAATTTTCAAAAATAAATTTATTTAAAGTTGTTTTTTAATTTAAGGGTTGTAGTTTAATTAGATAAGCATAATTGGTGAGGATGATGGTATGTTCTTTTATTACACTATCCATCAAGGTGATTAGATTATATGCTATCCATCAAGGTGATTAGATTATTAGACTATACGCTATCCATCAACGTGATTAGATTAGGTTCGACTATTGGATGACTTTGATGGGTTACTTTGATTGAATCCCCTTATTCATAACAATTTAATTGAAAGAGAACTTCTCATTCAAATATATGCTCTCTTATAATATTATAAAACTTAATTAGCCAAAATGCCTAAATTTGATGCTCGTATGACTATATTTAAGCATTTTTCCCATAAAATACAATCAAAATTTTAAAAATATTGTATCATATGAAAAGAGTGATTTTTGATAGACTGTCAAAATTTATATAAAGTTGAGATGATACATATATTTGGTTTATATAATTTTACTTATGCTACTTGGTGTGTCCTAATATTTTAAGGACACCTTTGAATGGATAACCTGTGATATATGTAATCTATCTGTACTCTTCCTAAACTTTCCCTTTTCACGTGATATATGTAATCTATCTGTACTCTTCCTAAACTTTCCCTTTTCACATGATATAGGTATGCAGTCTATCTGTACTCTTCCTAAATACATTTTAGGTTAAAATACATAAATACGGCCATCATCAAATTCCCAAATCGTACATACATTTCTGGGTTTACCCGAATCAGAATTATTTAAGGTTTTCGTCAACACAGACAGAAAAAGATCCCGATCAGATCCGTATACAAGCAATCGCATTAATGGAATCAAATCTACTTCAGATCCGTATACAAGCAATCGCATTAATGGAATTCAAAATACTGCACCTTAAAACATAGGTATTAAAAGACTTCACCAAATTCACGAAACCCCATCACGACTGGCGAGCAGCTTCTGCGCCCTAGCATCAAGCCACTCCCTCATATCATTAAGCACAATATTACAATTCTCATCAGGCTCCCCTTGAATCAGAGAATGATACATATCCTCATACAATTTAAGCGTCTTGTCATCGCTCTTAGCCCGTTCATAGAGCTGCTTACTGGATTCCGGAGCAGTAACCTCATCAGAAGTCCCATGGCAAGTAAGAAAGGGAACAGTAACCTTTTCAAAATTCTCCTGAAAAAAAGCACAGACACGGCAAAGCTCCCGCATAGTTCCAACCCTAGGTTTCCCCGTATACCTTCTAGGGTTTGAAGCAATAATCTTGAGCTTCTCAGGGTCTTTAATGGCCTTCTTCACCATCTTATTATCCGGCATAACGGCCCAGGTATCAGCAAGCCCGAAGAGGAGTCCATAAGCCGCGAGGCGCCACCATGAGGGTTTCATCGGCTCCGGCATGACGAAAAGCGGCGCCGAGAAAATTAAACCGTCCCAGCCGTCTGGATCCTGGAAATACATGAGCAAAGTGGCGGCGCCGCCCATGGATTCTCCGAAAAGGTAGTGCGGAAGGCCGCGGAATCGATCGCTGTCGCGCATCGATTTGAAGAAAAAGAGCGAGCCGGCGGCGATTTTTTCCATATCGCCCATGTAGCATCTCACGCCCTCGGATCTGCCATGGCCGAGCAAATCCGCCGCCAAGACGGCGTAACCCCACTGTGCAAAGGCTATGGCGATCTTCTGGAACATCCAGCCTGTGTCGCTGCCATAGCCGTGGCTCATGCACACGATTCCTTTCAGCCCTGAATCCTCACCCTCCTGTAAGGGTATGAATGTCTGCGTGTAAAGAGTTCCGTGGGGGGTTTTGAAGTATTCTGGTGAATTGCTCACGCCCTGTGAGGCGTAGTATTCTTCGGCCGGCATTTCGCCCCAGAAATTGGGCGGCGTAGAAAGCTCTGCAGACATGGCGGCGAGCGGGAACAGAGTTGGTGAATGATATGTTTAGAATTTGTGGTGGTGGTATGGCGGAAGGAAATAATATAGGGTAGTGGTTTGGCTTCTTGGGCTAGTCAAATTGAGAGTAGGTAAGATCCCACCAATAAAAGTGGGTCCCATCTCATGTTCCAACATCTTTCTACCAACTACCGGGCCCCACTATCTTGGCTTGGCTTAAATTTGACGGCCGTGTGGTTGTATTTGCTAAAATATAATTAAAATTTTAGGAAGTGTGTATGGCAAAGAAAGGGAGATTTTGGACAGATTATAGACATATAGTTCATCAAAGTTATTTAGAGGTTAAATTTGGTCTAATTAGTCAATAGGCTTTTATATGTGAGCATTATAGTGCTCAGAATTGTCTCACGTCGTAAAAAAAAGTCACGCTGGAAAATTTTTGAATCTCTTATGGGTGCAAGTGCTAGTATATTTTGACGTTGTCTGATTATATTTGCTCTAAAATATAACTAGCATATCTATATTTAAAAAATATATTTGAAGTATGCCAAGAGATATCTTTTTGGAGGCGCTTATTCCATCTATGTGTGGTAAATTGATTAAAAATAGGGGCATAGAAGTGTCTATTCTAAAGTATGCCAAGAGATTTTTTTTTGGAGGCGCCTATTCCATCTATGTGTGGTAAATTGATTAAAAAATAGGGGCATAGAAGCGTGTATTGCATAGAAGGGGAGATTTTGGATAGATTATACGCATCTAGTTTATCAAAGTTATTTAGAGGTTGAATTTGGTTTAATCATATTTTTAAAGGATTGGAACTTTAGATTATCAAAGTTCTTTAAATCATCAAAGTTATTTAGAGGTTGAATTTGGTTTAATCATACTTTTAAAGGATTGGGACTTTAGACCATCAAAGTTCCTTACATCATCAAAGTTATTTAGAGGTTGAATTTAGTCTAACTATACCTTTAAATGATTGGAATCTTGGTAGATGACATAATTACAAAATATATCACATCCTCATTAATTGAGGCACAACTCTTTAGCATATACTAATATTTCAAGGGAATTTTTGAATGGATAAACTCTCAAAAAAATTTTTTGACACAGAGTTGTCTATCAAATATAAGCACACATGTTTTCATCCACAACATATTAAATGACTTTTTTTGCCATAAAATACAATTAAAATTTTATGAAAGGAGTTTTTAGAAACATACATTTTTAAAAATAAAATATATCTAACATTGGAAGGACAATTTTGAATGGATAACTGTCACAAAATAATTGTTCAATAGGTAGTGTTAACTTGTTAGGAAAGGTGTCTCAACCTTGCATCCTAAATGTAATTTTTTATGCTATAGAGGTTTTTTGCCACAAAAATTACCAATACATGTTTTAACTAACTAATGCCAAGTTATAATAATGTGGAGCTCTTTGAGATCTTCAATTTAAAAAAAAAGAGGGGCTCAATTGAGTTTCTAGATCAAAAGTTATGGCCTTCGGAAGTTAGGTCTCCCACATCAAAAATGTAAGAGCTTCTATGACACATAAACTAGTTATAAGAGGGAGTTACACATGTTAACCAAGAATATTCACCAACCTATGACATGGTATTATGGCTATCATAAAGCATCTTTGGAAGTTATGAATAAGACAAATTGGAGTGCCCAATTTGGGAGGATAACTACGACATGTTATGACAAATTCTTATAAGATTGCTCTTGGGATTTGGGTGTTGGAATTTGAATAGGGTATTTGGCACTATTTTGTGTGGTATTAGCTCATGGTTTTGTAATTCCCTTTTGGTGGTTTCATGTATTGGTTTTTTCTATTTATTCAGTGTTTGGAATGGAGTTTGCATAGTGTATTTTGTAAGTATTATTACGTTGCTAGTATTACTTCAGTTTTGAGTGTTGGTGTTGTCTCTGTTGGTGTGAACAGGGTTATTATCTATCCGGTTTACCCCTTGTAGTATGAACTAGGCACATTATCTAACTAGTCATTAGTTAGTGTTAGTCACACATGTTCACATGTTTACTTAGGATAAGTCTAGATAATTCTAGGTTGTCATGAGTTCTTATCCTACACGTGATCTTATCAACTAGTTGGCATCTTATCATCTAGTTGTCTTATCATAGGATTAAGACACTTGTCACATGACTACAACATCCTAGACATCTCATCCTCGCCTTTATAAGCAGGGCATATCATGTACATTATAACAATTTTTGCATTCATTGATATAATAGATTTATTCTATCATTTGATCTCTCTTGTGCTTTCATGAAGTCCTAAATCTTGGGTGGCTACCATCATAGCCAACTCTTACATGGTATCAGAGCTAGGAAGAATCACTTCTTGTTAGTCATTTTTTGAGAGATTTTGAATACAAATTATGGTGGATCTTGATAGTTGAGTATGCTCTTCTCTTGCATCGAATGATGACTTGGAGAATTAGAAAAACTTGATGGAAAAACCAGATTTGTGAGGGTTTCCTCTTTGTGGCCTTGTATTGTAGGTTAGTTTTGGAACATGTTGCAAATCTAAGCACACCATTATGTTTAGGAGGTCCCAAATAGTCAATTTAGCCTTTTGATTTGTCTAAATCAGACATTGGAGACCAAATCTATGAGGGTTTGAATTTGGGAGGTGTATGTCAAATCTAGTAGGTACTTGATCTTTTGGAGCAATTTGGGTCAAATCCGACCCTTCCATCGTGCTCAGGAGGCCCAAAAACCCCAAGATCGACCTTCAAATCATCAAAATTGGAGCAGTTGTAGCAAAAGGCAATTTTTGTTGCTTCCTACCCCGTCATACAGATCGTAGGGGAATATTCCTTGCGTAGAAGGAATATTCTGCAGGCATCAACGAAATCCTTGGCATCATCAAATGAAAAATATCCGCTGGGTAATTAATAAATTTTCAAGTTTTTATTAAAGTCTAAAGGTTGTTAATATTTTTTTTTGTGGATTTTCAAAATCTTGCAGGGTCGTACCCTGCTTGTGCATGGTACCCTGCCACCACTGCAAATTGTGGGGCATCAAATGGGAACCATGTGGCGCAAGACCCACCAAACCCCCACGGTCAACTCTACATCTGATGTTTACTCCACATCCGACAATCAACACCCATAATTTTAAAATCTCGGAGGGCTTTGTTAGTCGTGCCACCAGAGTAGAGGCCTATGGTGACTCCACCACCAATAAACAACCAACAACCTGGTGGTCACATCCAACTTTTTGGGACTGAAAACCGCCCATGACACGCAAATATACTTCTTCATACGCTGTAAAACCACCCTTCGTGCCAGTAAATAGTTTTCTATAGTCAAACCAACAGTTTCAGCAGTCAAAACAACGGTTTCGCCATTTTTTGAGCGGTTTCAGAAAATTAGCAAGCGGATTTGGAATATACCAGTAGAATCTAAGAATATATCAGAAAATCTTTTTTGTGTCGGATGACGTCATATTGATGTCATAACCCGATAAGTGACAATTTTCTGGCCATCGTACAACATATTCTAGTGGAAAGAAGAATATTTTGTCAAGTCAACTGCTGACATCAGCACTGTATCAACAATGACATCATCAGTCTTGGCCCCAATTTGCCCCCCCTCCATTGGAGTTTTCATTTTCACATTCAAACTTCAGAGGCCAATATCTTGCTCAATTTTCCTCCTTTTTTCAAGCAATTTTTTTTATTTGGATCAAAATTTCGTAGGCTTCACAGTGGTGGAATCAAATTTTGGTTTTGGTGCTTGGTTTGTCTAGAAATCATAGTTTTTCATCACTATACCTAGCAATTCTCATTTTCAGAACTTCATAGGCTTCATTCTGGCTCATACGGTAATTTTTTTGGTGAAATGTTTTTTAAAAGTGCATAATTTTTTGAGTACTTTCCAGATCTGCAATCTGTTTGATCCATTTTTACTCATAAATTGTACTTTCAGTTTTAGCCTAATCTTATCTTTTGCATTGTACCAAAATCAAAGACCACTTTGTTGTTTTTTCTTGTGGCAATTGTAATTGGACTGATTATAAAGTCCCACAACCATTTTTTATGGGGGATGCTCTTATTGATTGAGTAAAAGGGGGGTTGTACTTGTGTTGTTCTTTTTTGTACTCTTATATCATGGATCAAACCAAACTTCCTCTACTTACACCATATAACTATCATGAGTGGAAAATAAAAATAGAGAATCATTTGAGAAGCTTGGGTTTACATAGAGTTACAATGGGTACATACATTGAACCAACAACAGCTGCAGAAAAGAGAAAGCGGTACAACAGATGTGATCAAGCCTATGGAACACTATGCTTGTCTATTTCTCCTGATCTCCTTTTTCATATTGAATCATGTAATACACCTAATGCAGTGTGGACTACCTTAGAGAATCTCTTTGGTAAGCAAGATACTATGAGAGGTTTTAAATTGGATAATGAATTAATTGGTTTGAATCCAACTAACTTTGCAAGCATCCAAGACTTCTCCACAAAGCTAAAATCACTTAGATTGTAACTCAAACAATGTGGAATTAAGAAAGAGGACACTCAATTGATTTTTTCAATCCTTGCCAAGCTTGGGCTTGACTATTTGGTCTTTGTTTCTACCTTTTATGCTATGATGGATGCTCTTGGGAAAGCTTTCACAATGCCTTCACTTGATGAGTGTCATGCCCACATTTCCCATGCGGTCACAACACGCAACACACGTGTCATGTCCGCATGCGCCATGTGGTCATGACACAAAATACCAAAAAATTTTCCATGCTTCCCTAGCAATCCCCTCGCACGCGTAGGCGTGCTCAGCGGCGTACGCTTAAGGTGAAAACAATACAGTTGACGGCGGCGTACCAAGTACATGTGCGCACACCCTACGCAAGGAAACGCGTGGTTTCCTAACTTAGGTTAATCTCACGAATTATATTTGAACAACAGTTATTTTAGGTGATAGATCATTTTTCAGCAAAGCACGATCATCTGATTCTTCTTTCCATTTTCTAGAATTTAATATTAATTTCTCCTCCTTTAGACTTAGCATTTTCAACCAAGCCTGTTCATTTGCCCTCTCTTCCTTTTCTTGAAATTTAATTTTGATTGTATTTCTATCATGTTCATTTTACCGTTTCTTTAAAATTTAATTTTGATTGTATTTCTATCTCATTCCTTTTCCCGTTGTGCAAGATCTTCTTATGTTATCCTATTTTTTTTTCTTCACGTTCTTTATTGAACAACAATAACACTACATCCTTTACATTATTCCTAATTTCTTGGTAAACCAGATCACTTACACAGGGTTGGCTAACTTCACTCGACTCAGTCCCCTTAGGGTTCCACTCTAGGTTTTAGTTCAACGTTTGAATTAATTTTAATAATCAACCTGTTCCTAAACAGGATTAACGGTAGGTTAAACTTACTTAGTTCTCTTAGCCCTGTTCGGAAATGTCGTGCATTTTCTCCTCTTTGTTTTCCAAGGTTAGTTGTTATTTCTCTTTCTCTCTTTTTTTTTTCAATTGGACGTTTTTTCTCTAAATCTACAGTTGAGTTTAAAATGGCCACTCATGGAATGCCTGTGATGGCTTGTTTGCGTTTATTTACAGTGTCTTTTGTAAATGAAGGGATCATACTTTCCTCTTCATTTTCTTGTCATTTAATTTAGGATAATTGTTAAAACTTCTGAGAAACTCTTCCTTAAAATTAAAATATATTTACCTATGCTCTTTTTAAATTGTTATTGTATAAACAATGGATTTCTGAATTGCAACTCTGAGTTTAAACATCTATTCAATTCCTATTGTACATTATGCATAAATAAATCCCACTTTCCTCGATTAAAATTTCTATTTCAATTCAAATGTTTTAAACTACATATAGTTTGCCTTCAAATGAATAGTGAAAAGTGAATAGTAAAAGTAAATAGTGAATAGTAAAAATAAATAATGATTAGTGGAAAGTGAATAGTAAATAGTGAAAAGTGAATAGTGAATAGTGAAATGGTCCCCATCCTACGAAGAGACCCTCAAGGTGGTGGTAATTTCAAAAGCAATACTGCAACCCAAATTTCATTTCTTTCATGGTAGCAAAATTACAACTTGACTTATAACAAAATTTAAAACTAATATTTCTACTAAACTTGCACATAAATAATACTTTTACAAATTTAATTAAAACATCAACTAACTCACAACTTTGCAAGTAGAAGAAGAAGGAACTAGACAAGTCTAATATCCTTTTAAAAACAAATTTTCTCTTCCTTTCGTCATTTTAAAATGGTGAAACTTAATGAACAGTAGAATATAAACATCAATCCAATAACAGAGGATTTCCTCACAACTCCAACAATAGAGAGATAATTTTCTCTTTTAGAAAATCGACAAGGAAGGAGCTATTAAAAGATCAGGGTCTCCATAAGACTTAAGGAAAATAAAATATTTTCTAAGATCCAATAATCTTCTCCAAGCTTCACAATAAGCTCCCAGAAAACCTGTATATCACACAAGGAAAGAAACACCACACAAGCTACTCTCCTCCCTACCGTAGACCCGCAAGAGGGTCACCCCCGAGCTAGGGAGATTATCCACACACCTAGGGGATTCAATACCACTTCACAACAAGATAAAAATAACACACCAAAACACAAATACACCCATAGATATTTACACATCACAAAACTCAACCACTGTGAGTTTAAAGAGGGGTAGGAGAGTGGACACACTCAACTCCAGAGTGTCACCCTTTAATTAAATTTCAACATAGTTTCCTTCTCATGGCCTCAAGCCAACTTGCCAACAAAGATTTCAAGGAGTTCATATTTTGACTCTCAAGCCAAATAACACAATTTCTCAAAGTCACACAAATGCCCTCAAGGCTTTCAACATCCCAAAAGAAACAAGGCATGCACTCGAGGAGGATCACTCCTCCCCTACCCCACACTTGATGAGCATTTCTCCCAAGTGGAAGAAGCTCTGTCAACATCCCAATAAAATTTCTCCATAATAACAAAATTTACAACACAAGCAAAATAAATAATTTTCACACATCCTTCATGCAACAAATAGAAATACAAAAGAAAAGCCATGAAATCCAACCTTAAAAAGCCCTTTAATGGATGAAGTTGATGTAGAGCTCCACAAGAATCTTTTGCAACTTAAGCCACCAAACTCCCTCTAACCTTCCTCTCCCAAAAGAAATTTTTCAATCAACAAAAAAAAATCCTCCAAATTCAACAAAACAAAACAACTTTAGCAAGATAAATTTCTCCTCTCCAAATCTCTGCCACCAAACTCCCTCTTTTTTCCTCCCTCAAAAGAAAAGACTCTCCCCCTTCTACGCTAGGAACTCTCCCTTTTATAACTCTTTTCCACTATCCCAAGTGGGATTAAAAAATAACCCCCACTTATTTTCTATTAACTCAAGTGGGATTAAAAAAATAACCCCACTCATTATCCACTATCTCAAGTGGGATTAAAAAAATACCCCCACTCCTTTTCCACTATCCCAAGTGGGAATAAAAAATAAACCCACTCCTTTTCCACTATCCCAAGTGGGAATGAAAAAATAACCCCACTCATGAGGTCCCCCACCATAGTCCTTTTCCAACACATGAAGGAATAAAATAAAATAAGTAAAATAGAAATAAAGAGGGAGTGGATGACACACCACCCTCTTTATGGGGGACTCCCACCAAAAGTGAGGAACAAAAAGACAACCCACTCCATTATTGGTGGATCATGGAGTCATTCCATGACTTGAAAATGGGCTGAGTGTTGATTCCACTCATCCTATTTTCTCCATGCCTCCAAATTCGTCACTTAACTTCACTGTGAAGTTAAAGTGACCATATGGAGGTTATCCCAAGGTTATCTTAGTCAAAAGGGTCCCTAGACCCATGGGGTATAAACTAGGGTTGATTTTAACCTAGTTAGGACTCCCAGGGTCAAGTTAAAGCATAAGTAAAAGGGTCTCAAAAATTTAAAATTAAAAAATAAAATTCCAAACAACAAATCTTACAACTCATATCATAATTCACTTTTATAAGAGGGTAGACCTAATTCCCTTGACCTTATGCAACATTATAACATTACAACATTTCACCATACACGGAGTTGATCTTAGTTCCTTGTGGAACTAGATCGGCTTCGCAAGGGATACAACATAGGGTGTGGAATGATCTCATGTATTTGTGGTTTCGTTAGCAATACTTGCACACTCAATCTCGAAGTTAATACCACATATAAATATCATAGCCGAAGCAAATTAAATACATGCATTCCTAAAACATACTACCATATAAACATACTAAAATCACATTAAAGTTCCCTTTCTAATATTATCCACTCATTATTCTCTTAAAAGCAAACATCTATCTAGCATTGCATAATTTGTTTTCTTAAAACAATTAGGTTTAATAATCAAGATTCTGGGATCAACAGTCCCCCAACATAAAAGTAATAGCAATAGTACTGTAAATAGTCTCATGAACCGAAGTGAAAAAGGTAGGCCTCTCAATGAGTTTGCCACATCACTCACAAGGGAGCAAGCTAAGCTAGTACACATGGGCATATTGAAGTCTCCTAAACCTTAAGCTCTTCTTGCTAATTAAGGTACAAAGGACCAAAATGCTTCAACAAGCAAAAAACAAAAAAGTAAGGATTTCAAGAACAATGAGCAAGAAAAGGAGTCAAGTAAGTCCTCATCCTCTCCCAAAAAGGAATCATCTAAGGAGAGAACAAAGTGCACATATTGCAAGAAACTAGGACATGATGAGCATAAGTGTTATGAGAAGAAAATTGATGAGTTGACTCACATTCTTCAAAACAACAATATCAAATTGCCATCATCTATGTCCTCTAGTCCATCCTCTTCTTTGCTACCATCATCATCTACATAGACAGGGACAGTAGGTTTTGCTAATGGGACAAACAAGGGAAAAGGATAGACACTTTTTGCTTCTACAAGTCTTCAGTCAGAGAGATGACTTCTTGATTCTGGAGCTTCTCATCATATGGCATCTTCACAAGGGATGTTCTCTTCATTTGAGTCATGTACCTTACCACCTATTTTGATGGGTAACAATACATACATGCATGCAACTGGTAAAGGAACTATTAATATTTGTGGGGGTACTTTCAATAATGTATTGTGTGTACCTTCCTTGTTAACCGATCTCCTTTCCATCTACTAGATTACTCATTGTGGTGCAGGGAAGACAGTTGAGTTCACTCCTAATTTAGTGATCATAAGGGACTTGGAGAGTAGAGATATCATTGTTGTTGGGATGGTTGATCATGCATCTCACTTGTATACATTCTCCCATTTTTCTCCTGATGATGTTGTAGATCCATTGATTGATATTCACACCCATGCATCAAGTGTGAATTATGTATGAGGAGAAGTTTGGTCACTTGAACCTTAGTTTTCTTTCATCCACTTCAATTCTTGAGAGTAGTGTTGAGCTTCCATCTCCTCCACCTCCTACTTCTTCAAAGATCGACATTGACCTAGCTTCATCCACTTTAATTAAGCAAGATCATTCTAGTCTTTTAGATACAGCTTTGTTAGATACTTTCTTGACAGGTATATCGGACTTGTTTTGCGAGTCTCATATTGCATATTTAGAGGAAACACTTGAGGGGATGTCTCTCCTCTTTGATGACAGTTACAACATAACTGTTATCCCATCTACTTCGTCATTGGAGATTATTCTTCATGAGTCTACCCATTTTTTTGGATTGGTCACACCTCATTGCATAGTGCCATCCTTTAATCCTGACATGTGGACATTTGAGCAGTTTTCAGAGGCACTCATCATGAGACTTCTTCCCTCATATCTCTTTTTGGAGATGGAGTTTATTCTACATCAACCTTTGGATTGGTTTCTTCTTAAGGGGAGACATGTTGTTTGCAGGTACAAGATACTTTCTAGCATTCATCTTCAGACATTCACCGTTGGCATAGGAGCTACTTCTTTGTGGGGGAACCTATAGTCTCACTCTTGCTCTCCTATGGGGGTATTTTATTGTATATATGTGATAGAAGTAGTCCTTGGGGGGTCATGTTGAGTCTTCATATTATCACTTCTTCTTTCACTTTCATTGTTTTTCTCTCTTTTGGAGAGGGGTTTTTTCCTACGACTTTTTCTCTTTTACTCCGTTTGTGAGAGAATTGTTTGTACATGGGTACCTAACATGGCCTAGTAGCCAAGACCCATCATCTTAATCCACCATTGCATCTTTGCATTTGTCTACTTCTCCCTAAGTTGCACTTAAGGGGGGGTGTTGGTGTGAATAGGGTTATTACCTATCCAGTTTACCCCTTGTAGTGTGAACCTGGCACATTATCTAACTAGTCATTAGTTAGTGCTATTCACACATGTTCACATGTTAAGTTCATTTAGGATAAGTCTAGATAATTCTAGGTTGTCATGAGCTCTTATCCTACACATGTGATCGTATCAACTAGTTGGCATCTTATCCTCTAGTTGTCTCATGTCATAGGATTAAGACACTTGTCACATGACTACAACATCCTACATCTCATCTTTGCCTTTATAAGGACATATCATGTACATTATAATAATTTTTGCATTCATTGATAGAATAGAATTATTCTCTCATTTGATCTCTCTTGTGCTGATTATTGTAGTGCTTTTGGAAAAACTGTGTAGTGTTTTTTTAGCCTCAAATCTTGATCTCTCTTGTGCTTTCATGAAGTCCTAGATCTTGATTGGCTACCATCATAGCCAACTCTTATAGTCTCCTATGAAGACTCCTCACCTGGAATGTATCGTAATTGATATTAATGTTGATCAATACATTGGTTTAGAGTTTGGAGGCTAATTTTTTTGGAAAGTGTTTTCCTAAGATACATCAATGTGTTATGGTGAATGATTTTAATGTGTTTTTTCCCTGCAAATTACATTAGATCGCATTTTTTATTCATCTCTCATCTTATATTATTGTAAGAAGCATGTTCACACCTTACATTCTTTTCACTTGGTATCAAAACCTAATCAACTTGGGTCTTAGGTGGTAGGGACAAAGTCTTTTGGACTAATCTTGGTTTGAATAGAAGTGTGCACAAATAAGATTTTTATTTTAGGGAAAATGGCAAGCACATTTAGAGAATAGAGATGAAAAATTTAGTGGCACTAACTTTGAACTATGGAAGCTCAAAATGGAGGATTTTCTCATAGATCAAGATCTATGGGCTATAGTAGCTAGATCCAAATCAAAAGTAATGTCATTGGATGATTGGGAAGTGTTGGATAGAAATGAGAGAAGTCTTTTTAAGCTTTGCTTGGCAACTTTTGTGTTATTGAATGTTTGTGAAAAATCCACTACAAAAGCCCTTTGGGAAAATTTGGGGAAATTGTACTAGGCAAAATCCCTAGTTAATAATTTTTTACTATGGAAGAAGTTGTACACTTTGAGTATGGTGATGGTGATTTTATTACTTAGTAGCTAGATGCTTTCAACATGATTATAACCCAGTTACAATATATGGGTGTAAAAATGGAAGAGGAAGATCCATACATGACCCTTTTGTGTTCTTTGCCTGACTCGTGGGACAACCTGGTAATGGCTAGTGGAAGCATTATTTTAAAACTAGTGCTTGATGAGATTGTGGTTGCTCTTCTCTTGGAGGAGATGAGAAGACTATTGAATCCACCAAAGAGGTCGTGGGCATTTTGTGGAAGATCTAAGTCTCCTGGAAAGTCCAAGGTAAAATGTTGGAGTTCTATAGAAAGACATGCCACTTCAAAAGAGACTACAAAGAGGATAAAAAGTAGAAAAAGGTTGAATCTAATGATGATTCTAATAAATCTTTTCAGAAGGATGTACAAGAGATGTCTTTATCATAGCCTTGACAATGTATGCATGTGAGGATTCATGGATGATTGACTCTGGAACTTCTTTCCACATCACTCCCCATTGGGAGTAGTTTCTAAATTATGAGAAATATGATGGTGGGAAGGTATACCTCAATGACAACTTATATCTTAGCACAGTTGGCCATGGGAAAAATAAGATTTGATTCTTTGATGGGAGGATCAACAAGATTACTAAAGTCCTGCACATCTTTGGTTTAGCTTGGAACTTTTTATCTATAAGTAAAATGAATGATGCTAGTGTGTAGGTAGTCTTTGGAAATGGAGGTTATAAGATGGTTCAAGGAGATATGGTGCTCACAAAGGAGGTTCGAGTTAGTAGTCTCTTTTACATACAATGTAATGGTTTTTCAATACATGTAATGAAGAAATTTGTAGAGTTTATACCTTAGTTATTGGGACCTATAGTGAAGAGATTGGTTGTATCTAGTTCTAATGACCATGCATTCTAGATACCTAAGCATGCTCTTACCTCATAAAGCAAGTTATCTTCCAAAAAGACAACAATGAGGCACCAATGCATGAGCCATTTTGGTGAGAAAGGTCTACCAACCTTACAAAATAAAAATCTTGTAGAGGGGCTTAATGATTGTTGTTTTGAGTTTGATTTTTGTGAACATTGCATTTAGGGAAAGCAGAAGCGTGTTCAATTTTATTTTAGTTCTCATAAACCTTCTACGTTGTTGGATCTTATTCATTTTAATATATTTGATCTCGTTGATGTTTTTTCCTTATCAAAATTTTTGTATTATGTATCATTTATTGATGATTATTCTTGGAGGACATGAGTATATTTTCTCAAACCCAAGGTCTCTGGTCAATTTAGTGAGTTTAAGGCTTTCTTGGAAAACAAGAGTGGTAGAAAGATTATGTTTTTGAGGATTGATAATGGTGGTGAGTATTTTTCTATAGAGTTTGATAGATTCTATAAGGAGATCAACATTGAAAGATATAATACAACTCTATACACTCCTCAACAAAATGGAGTTGTAGAATACATGAACTTGATTTTGATGGAGAGGGCTAAGACTATGCTCAATGGGTTGATTGAAACAAAAATTCAGAGTATAAGCGATTGGTATTGTATCTTACATGATCAATAGGTTGTTGGAGTAGGTGTGTTGTACACCTTGCATAACATTGATATTATTTTATTATGTAAAATAAATATTTATTTGTGGTGCATCATGTGATGTGTTTATCTACATTAAATATTTATTTGGTGCCACTTGTAAAAGTTATATGTAACATTGGGTTAATTATTTTATGTGTGTGGGACACATAGAGTAGTTAATTATTTATTTGTAATTATTTAAATATTGGAAAAACTTAGTACCAATAATTAAATGTGGGGTCAATGGTTTTGTAGACTCATGGTTTTGGGATAGATGGTTTTACCATACCACATGTTGTATTTGTGTGAGCTTATGTTTATAAAAGCAAACACACGGGTAGTTGTTGTAGAGTGAGGTGAGGGCTTGTTGCCTTTGGCTGGATTTAGGTTGTTGGATCATCTCTTGCAGTTTGCATTTGTGAGGGTTTTAAGCATGGCATTTGATGTATGGTTACATGCTTGTTCACATGGACTACAAGTAGAGAGACCTTGATGTTTCAGTGGTGATCTCTGCATATGTATTGTAATATTTATTGTTAAATAATACATGAGAGATGGATGCTTTTGGAGGCTAGGTTTTTCCCTGATGGAGGGTTTTCCCAGGGTATATCTTGTGTCACCATTGATGTATGATTATCTATTCCTTTTGCATGTGGATTTTTGGTTATTGTTGCACATTAATCTCTTATTGGGTTATGAGGAATTAGTCTATATGGTTGCATATTTCCAACATATGTCTCCTACATGAACACTTGTTGAAAGAAAACCCTTGGAGGATTGGATGAACAAAAAGCCCTCACGTTAGCATCTTTATGTATTTGGTTGTGAGTCACATGTTCATTTGTCTAAGGAGAAGTAGTCAAAGTTAGATAATAAGGTTGTGAAGTGTGTCTTCATTGGATATGGTGTTGGAGTGAAGGGTATAAATTTTTGGATCCTGTGGTTGAATAAGTTCTCTACAGTCAAAATGTGATTTTTAGGGAGGTCAAACTTTCCACTATAATTGAGTAGCCAAAGGAGGATGGGAAGTTAGTTGTCCAACTATAGTCAAATTGAGAAGACTATACCAAATGTTGAACAAGAGGTTTAGGTTGGACCAAATGAAGGGGACAATATAGAGAGATCAAAGAGTTTGGAAGTAGAATCTCTACCTTATATTTTAAGGTCCACTTGATAGAGGAGGGAACCATAAAGGTATAGCCTACTTGATTTTAGATAGATATTTGCTTTGTTAAGTAACACTAATGAACTTCAAACAATTAAATAGGTAATGGAAATGGATGATTGCGAGTCTTGGAAATTGGCCATAGATAAGGAGATGATTACACTATGGAAGAATGATACATGGGACTTGGTTCAGTTGCCTAAAGGATGAAAACTTGTTGGCTACAAATGGGTTTTCAAAACGAAGTTGGGATATGATGGTAACATTGAGAAGTATAAAGCGTGGTTGGCTACCAAAGGGTATTCCTAGGTTGGGTGAATAGATTTTGGTGATATTTTCTCTTTTGTTGCAAAGTTGACATATATAAAATGTTATTATCTTGTGTTGTAGATTTTGATCTTGAGGTTCAGTAGATGGATGTGAAAACAACTTTGTTGATGGTGATTTAGAGGAGGAGATCTACATGTCATAGCCAAAACACTATATTGAGAAGGGTAAGGAAAACTTGGTTTGTCAGTTGAAGAAATCCCTTTATGGTTTAAAGCAGTCTTTTAGAATGTAGTATAAAAAGTTTGATTGATATGTTTTGTGGTTGGGGTTCGTCAAGTCTAAGTCAAATCATTGTGTTTACTATAAACAAAACAATGATTATTTTGTCATAGCACTTTATATGTCAATGATATGTCATTATTTGGTAATGATAAGGAAATGATTAGGGACTTCAAATCTTAGCTTTCAATATAGTTTGAAATGAAAGACTTAGGTGCAATTAAGTACATCCTTGGGATGAAAATGAGATAAGATATGGCTAGCAAAAGAAAGTATATTGGTCAGAAGAAGTATGTTGAGTCTATTTTGCAACATTTCAATACAAATGACAACAAATCAATGATTGTTCCAATTTTTTAGGAGTTACACTTTCAGTTGAGTAATGTCCTAAGACATTTGTAGATATGGAGAAGATGAGTTTAGTGCCCTATGCTAGTGTAGTTGGGAGCCTTATGTATGCTACATGGTCTACACCATATCAAACATTGCCCAAACAATGAGAATCTTAAGTCATTACATGGTTAATCCTAGACAAGAACATTGGAATGTAGTGAAGAGATTCTTCAAGTATTTTTGGGGTACTTTTGAGTATTTTATATGTTATCATAGTGATGTTTCAAAGGGCCAACACTCAGTGGATATACAAGGTTATGTGGATTTAGATTGGGTAGGTTAATAACAAAAGGTCTACTAATGGCTATGTGTTCATCTTATTTGGTAGTGTGTTGGTTTAATATTTATATTGCACCTATTATATTAAGTTTACTTAGAAAATTTCCTTTTACTTAGGTAGGATAGGATAATGAGTACATGTTAGTTTTTTGGGATTCCATTTTTTCCAAGTATCCTCTTCGAATTTGAAAACTCAAAGGCTATATATTATAACTCTTTCCTTTCATTTATGATCTAATTGAACTCAAATATTTAAATACTAAAATTTGTGTCTTTTGATTGTTTTTGAGTTTATGCTATCATAATGTTGTTTTGTTTCTAGGATAAATATATTATTGTACTAGTTTGTTATAAAATTTAATAGTGATGGATGGGCAAGTGATAGGCTATGGTCACTTTATTAACAATAGAGATAGAGTATATGACAACTATTCATGCTTGTAAGGAGTCCATTTAGCTTCTAAGATTATGTTAAGATGTTGGGTTGTGTTAGAGAGTAGTTAAATTTTACTATGATTGTCAAAGTTCCATGAGCTTGGCAAAGAACCTGACCTTTCATGTGTGGACAAAGCACATTGATATATAATATCATTTTATTCATGACATGAAGGAAGATGGGAGGGTATTGTTGGAGAAAGTTGATACTTTGGAGAATGTTGCAGATGCTTTGACAAAGCGAATTAGCACAAAGAAGTTTAGGTGGTGCAGTAAGTCTATAGGCCTCTTGACCCCTAGAAAATAGTTGACAGTGTTGGTATTCTCTTTGCTCTTGTAAGGTGTTTGTCAACTAGGAGAATGTTAGGAAAGGTGTCTCAACCTTGCATCATAATCTAAAAAAATAATTTTTGAATTATAGTGTCAATTTTTACCCCAAAAATTACTAAATGGGATTTAACTGGCTAAATCTAGTTACAATGACATGGAGCTCTTCAAGATCTTCAATTTTAAAAAATGGGGTCGATCAAGTTTTTGGATCAAAAGTTATGGCCTATGAAAGTTAGGCCTCCCACATCAGGAATGTAAGAGTATCTATGACACATAAGAGAGTTGTAAGAGGGAGTTACACATGTTGACCAAGAACTTTCACCAACCTATTATATGTCATTATGACTGTCTTAAAGCATCTTTGGAGTGTTTGAATAAGACAAATTAGAGTACCCAAGTTGAGAGAATATCCAAGACATGTTATGATAAAATTTTATAGGGATTCTCTTGGAATTTGGGTGTTGGAATTCAAATAGGGGATTTGGGTGCCACTTTTGGGCGGTATTAGCTCATCATTTTGTAATTCCTCTTTGATGGTTTCATGTAGGTTTCTCTATTTGTTGGGAGCTTAGGATGGAGTTTGCATAGTGTATTTTGTAGGTATTGGTATGTTGTTGATATTACTTTAGTTCTAAGTGTTGGTGTTGTCTCCTACGAAGGCTCCTTGGTCAGAGTCTATTGTAACTAATATTATTGTTGATTAAGACATCAGTTTCAAGTTTGGAGGTTGGGTTTTCTCCCATAAGGGTTTTCTGAGAATATACTATTGTGTTATGATGACTAATTTTATTATGTTGTTTGTTTATTGCAAAACATTTTAAATCATATTTTATGTTCATCCCTCCTCTTAGATTAGTGTAAAAAGCATTTTCACACATTAGCTTCCTTTCAGAACCATCAAATTTAGGCTTGTGAGTCTTTGTCAAGAATTTTGGATCTATATTGGGGAGATACAAATTGGGTGCTTAAACAAGGATTTTTTTATGAATATAAATGAGGATTTTTTAATTTTTATTTTTGGGCCTTTTTCTATAGAAGACACTAAACTCAAACCTTGATTTCATTTTCCAATCATGTTTTTTGATTATATAAACATGGAATTATATGGACCCACAACTAATTGGCCCAAATACCAATGACCAGTTTCAAATGAATTGTATTCATTACCAGTCAAATGGATGCAACCATCTCTTCATTGGGGCTAGTCAAACATATGCAACTAGTTGCAAGTCAAACAATGTAACCAACAAGTACCTTTTGAGATTTGAACCTAGGTGGGTTGAGGTACACTCAACCTCTTTTACCAACTCATTTGCCTCTTGTTGTCAAATTTTCCAATCATATGTTAATTTCATTTGATTTATTTTTCTTTTTTTTATTAATACATCTTCTTGAACTAATATTTAGCATTATTGTGCCAAGCAAATTGGTCAATATTTAATGAGGGATACACCACATAATTAATGGTTGATCCCTTGGGTTAATTTAATGGTATAATTTAAATACAACCAAATTCTATTTAAGTTTGTATTTTAACTTTTAAAATAATATAATAAATGTATAAATTAATTAAGTTAAATCATCTCGATCTTTTAATAATTAAATATTTGTAAATATTGGTAGTGTTTACAAATATTTTTGGGGAATCTACTGAAAAGTGAGGATTACATTCATCTTAATCACACTTTTAGTTGGACTAATTCAACAACTCTGGAATGAGGACTGAGGATAACTATTATGGGACTTTTCCCCCAAAATGGAAAAGAAATCTATTTTATGAATAACCCTTTAAAATTATAAGAGGATAAAATTTATTTAACCTATTATAATTAAAAGGGAGATGGAAAAATAAGGGATACTATGATCCTTTGGTTAAAATGGAGATAAATAAATAATGTTTATAAATTCCCTTTTAAAAGGGAGGAATTATTATATTTCTTAACTAATTATTAATGACAACCTTTGTGAAAGGGTGTGATGGTTTAGAAACCACCCCTTAAAAGGTTATATAAGGCATTTATGTTAGACTTGGAAAGGGCACGAAGATCACTCAAGGAAGAAGAAAGTGGTTTGGTGGGCTATGGGCACAAGAGAAGAGGATGTACATAGTACATCTTGTAGCTAGGGAAAATTAGATTTAGTGTCAAAAAAACAACAAACTAACTAAACCCTAACAAGCACCATAAAGCACAAACTAGCATGAAAATGAAAACAGAAATGCAAAGCAAACTGATCTTCAAGCTAGGCTTGATTTATCTTAATGGTTCTTCTCGATCTTGCATAAGAATGCAAGATGTCGAAGGATTGTTGATTGCTCACTGTTGTAGCATAACAGAGCTCAAGTGTTGCATGATTGTATGAAAATGACTTGTGTGGGTGAGGGTTTGGAATGGAAAATGAAGTTTTGATTTATAGAGGGAAAGGGAATCAAATGAATGGCTAGGATTAGAAGGGAGAGGGGATGAGGTGGATGGACAAGATTAAGAGTCAAACCTAGTCCTTATGACGCACCATAAAGGGGTATGACAACAGACCAAAATTAGGAGAATAGTGGGAATAAATGGGATTTTTTATTTATTTTGGAGAGGAAGTGCTTATGACGCATAATGAATGAGGATAGAAATAGGGATATGAGTGGGAATAAGTAATTTAAATAATAAAATTATTTAAATCATGAGAGACAAGTGGCATTTATATAAATATTTAATTTATTTAAATTGGATGATGGAGGAAAATGAGATTAAATAACTAAGATTTATTTAATTTGATGCAAGAAGAGGATAAATGGATAAGAGGAATTAGTTAAATAAATATAATTTATTTAACTGATGGGAGTAATGGAAGGGGTCATGGAAGAGGACCTAGGAGAAAATATGTTGAAATGTAATGTCATAAGATATGGTCAATTTTAGGTGTCTACATTTTGCCCCTCTTTGAGATGATGAGATTTATGTCGAGTAACATCATTTCAAAGAAGCTAAGGTATGGATAGAAGATGAAAGGATGGGATGATGATGCCTCCTCGAGAGGATAGGCGGGTTGGACAAACATGGGTAGGCTCTCAAAATGAAAAGGATTGATCAAAGAGAAAGATAAGGGAATGGATAGAAGAAAGGGAAGGATGTGTTATGCTGCAATGAAGGTGAGCAACCATGATGTTTGATATAGCACTAGACATTATGCACTAAGGTATAAGGACCAAGGTGACGATGTGTCTCGTGCCCTAGCGTAATACAACCTTGTCTAGATACAAGATATGAATATTAGCTGGGAATGATTCAGATTTGATACAAATGCAATATAAAAATGATAACACACACAAGCAAGCATGCACAAATGATTCAAAAACAAATAAGGTATTGCCCCTTTCAAGCTGTTAATCGATAATTGATTGATTTGATTGATACTGTTTGGTCTCAGGAATGAAACATGATGTATAAGACGCCTGGTCTAGTTTCGACAATGCAACATTCTGTATAAGACAATTGATATGATTGATTGATTAATTGACACTAGTGTTGTTGGCCATGCGAGCAACACCAGGATTTGATTAATGATTGATGGATTAATTGATTGATTTAGTGTTGTCATTTCAGGGAACGATATATCCCTAGATGAACACAAGGATGCGAGAACAATATATCCCATTGATTATGATTGATGATTGATTGATTGATTTGGTTGACAGCAAGATTAGAACAAAACCAAGGGTGTGATTGGATGATTTGTGTCGATTGGTTTGACTAGATGAGTATGGATTAGGGATTGACTTGCATTTAGATCATTGCGTGGATTGATTTGATGATTTGAAGAATTAGATGATGGAAGAATTAATTTGATTGAATGATTGGATAGATTTTATTGCTTGGGTTTTTTGTTGGATATTTGATTTTTTTGTATTTTTGGGAATATGTGATTTTTTTTGTGTTTTGACATGTTTTGATTTTTTTGGATTTTGGGAATATTTGATTTTTGAATGTTTTGGGATGTCAATGGATGACAATTTGGGTAGCCTTTATGCTAGATACCAGTGACAAGGGAAAACTAACTCTAGGTGCAAGGATGGAGGTAGGATTGGATAAACAAATGGGCGATAGTAAATGAGGTGGATGTATGCATGATAGATAGATGGATTACGCATCATAAAGGGGGGAAGGATGTGATCTCCAAAGACTATGTCGCATAGAAATAACATGCCCCATTCTAGTTAGGATTTGGCATGACAAAGCTTATGACAATAGGAATGATAAGATGGATTGGTTTGGAAATGATGGAAAAATGGGTAATGACAAGAGGGTAAGGATAGGATTTGGTTTGGAAAGAATGAGGTACATCAAGAAATATCCAAAACATTTGTCAACATTGTGCCCCCATATCTTTGTAAATATCAAAAGGTGGAAGGGAGGAGGGATGAACTCATCATGATAAATATGTGAATGTGGGTGTAATGGATAAGGATAGGTAGGATATGATTAGATTGAAATGATAGGTAGGATGAGACAACGTGCCCCCAAGTGTAAGTGGTATAGAAGATCAACCTACACATGACGCCTATTTGCCAAGTTTTCATCATGGTACTTATCCAAGGTGCCACCAAGGGTGGTTTTCACTGTTGGACGAAGGGATTTCTCTTTACTATTTTGATTTTTTTTTTGAATTTTTGGATTTTTGAATGGGAGAAGGGGAATATGGATAAAAGAAACTCAAGTGTCTAGTTCCATGAAAAGTGATAGTCCCATTAGAGGTGGATGTCATCGCATGGACCATGTCAAATGTCATTATGCTCATAGATGTTGGTAAGGGATTGCATGAGAGGGAGATGGATTAGGTAGATAGTGGATTATGAAAGGGCATAGAAAGATAGTGGATTATGAAAGGCTTATGCAAACATGGATGAAAGGATTATCCAAAAGCATGGACCAGGAAGGTGATGGGGAAGATATGTAGGATAATGGATGAGGAATGGGGAGATGGAGGTATGAGGAGATGTTGTGGAATGGAAGGGAACTATGACCAACGGTTGCACACACCATGATAAACATTGAATCTTTTGATTTGGAGGTGGTGTAGGAAGCAATGAAGATGTTTGCTTAGGAGATGGTTGACGAAGTGCTTTAAGTACCCACATAGATTTAGTATTTTTATGATTTTTGTTTTGCTTGTGGGATTTAGGAATTTGAAACTTTTGAATGGAGTGGGATTTTTGGATGGAAGAGGATGGTTGGGATTTTTGAGATGTGGATGCCTCATTTGAATTGCTTTCTTTTTGCTTAGGTACCCATACCATTTTAGTTTTAGACTTTGCTTGTGAAGGTATGGGCTTGGGTAGCCATTTGGATGTATTTTTCTTTGAATTTTTGCATTGATGTCCTAAGGCATGAGGACCTTTAGGATTTTTGGCTTTATAGGTAGAGGCATCCATTTTTGTATTTTTGAATCTCTTGGAATTGGTGGAAGCTTCACGTTTAGACAATGTGTGCATTGATTGGTCATGATTAGGATTTTTAGAGGATTTATGGATGGATGGATTAAAGATATTAGATGTTGGGAGCAATGGAGGTAAAGTGGAAGGTGGGATACTAGGAGTTGGAAGAAGTGAAGGTAAAGTAGATGGTGGAAGGTGTATGGCCACATGCTTTTGATATTTATAGGATGATGGAGGTGGAATGGCAACATATGTTTTGGGAATATGATAGGATTTATGGGATTTGGGATGGAAGGATGTGGATTTAGGAGGCATGAAAGTATTACCAACATCTTGAAATTGTTTACCTTGGGGTGTATATCCAAGGCCATATGAGCGTGGAGGGATATTGATATGGACGAGCTCCAAAATACCTTGTTTGTTAAGGCCTAAGCCTTTACCTTGATAGTTCATGTTTTGGAGCATGCGATGGACTATGTGACTATGTGTGGTTGGAATACTAGACTTGAGTTCATTATTGGATGAAGAAGGTGAAGTGGTGGATAAAGATTGTTGTCTTCCTAGGGAGGAACATTCATGAATGAAGGTGGATAGACCAAGTGGGTATGAAGGTGGACTTGGAATGGGGTCAATAGTGGATGACAAAGGATCATTAGGATCTTGATTATTATCATGCTTATTAAGATCCAAGTTATTGGTTTGATCTTCTACATTTGCTTGGGAGGCATGTGTCTCATTAGGACAAGTGGATAATGTGGGATGATGGATAGGATTAAGTGAATTATGGATAGGCTCTTCATAATAGATAATATCTTGATCATAGAAAATATATAGGTTATGGATAGGTTGAATGGAAGGGCTTTGATTTGTATTTGGATAAGGGGTTAATGTTCCACATGCTTAGGACTAGACTCTTGACATAAACCTTGATTTTGGATAGGAATGGAAGTGGAAGTCGGAGACTCTTGGATAGGCTTGAGAGGCTCTAGATACTCAATGACATAAGGGTATAATATATCTTGACTTGGACTCATGGTGAGAGACTCTTCAATGGGTTGTGGACTACATGATGGATTTGGAGATATAGGCATGGCATTTGAAGGTTCTTTGGTAGGCTCAAGGATAGATGTTTGATGACATAGGGATGGTTTATTCCTTGCTAGTAGCCAGTGGATCACATCCTTCATTAGTATATGAGTGGATGGACAATATAACGGATGGAGAATAATGGTAGATGACATAGGCTTATGATTAAGCTTATGATTGCTTGTGCTAAATGGAGACAAAATTGGATGAGTGGATTTGGATTTCTCCATAGCTTTTCTTTTGCTTTTAGATTTTGCAAAGAATCTTTCAAGAAAATCATTTGAGGATTTGTTGGTTAATGGATTAGAGCTTGGAAAGTTTGATGGTGGTGTTGGTGTAGGACTAGTAGGCTTTGGTATAGGCATTCTCTTGGATGATGATGGAGGACCAATAGATGGATTAGTGTATGATTCCAAACTTAAGGTGGTATCTCCCTTGTCAAGAGTATCATTAAGATGGCTTAAGGATCGACTAGTACTAGCATGCTCATGTTGTGAAGGATTTTGAGATGGATATTTCATGAGTTGTTGGATTTCAACTAGGAGTTTTTGTACTTGTGGTGATTGGTTTTGTTGAAGTGGTTGGCTGATGGTTTGTAATCGTTGTATGATTTGTTGGTTTAGGGGTTGTTTTAGTTGGTGGAAGGTTTGTGGTGGCACCTACCTAGGTCTAGGGTTTTAAGTTTATTCCACAAGTGTTTATCTTCATTTCCCTTTAAACCCTATGTCCCACGGTCCCATTTTCACTTTATGTTTTATTCTATCGTTGACCATCTGTCCTACATTCCCGGTCATCTAAGTCACGACCTCAAAGCCTTTATCATCATGTAATGATCGGCCCCAAGTCCTAGCTTTACCCATTGTAGCCCGTAAGAACCTTAAGTTTTATATCCTAAGTCTTTGTAAAGGTCTGAAAATGCCGTGTGGTTGTATTTCACAACGTTGCAGAGCCTTGAAGATGACGTTAGTTCCCTCCTGCGTGACTACGAAATGAGGATATATGTCAAGGAAGTTGGTCTTACAACCCCTTAATCGAGGATTCTAAATTGAGGAACAACAAGCTGCCAGGTGTCGAACGAATAAAGCAAAGAAGTGGGTCCGATGAAGATCCAACGATAGTGCATGCACGCAGAGGGTTCCTATCAGAGGTGAAGGTTTGTCGCGTAGTCACGAAATGGTGACACGTGGCCATATTTCAAGGAAGAGACGGAAGGCTATGGAGTGGAGGCTTGCGTGGAGGCCTTAGCACACCCGTGCAAAGCAAGTTAGTGGTGGGCCATTTCTGGCTATGATGCCACGAAATGGCGCCACCTGTCCACATCAGACAAAAGGTGAGGTCATCAGTAGAGGAGATACATCTGATATGGCTCATTCTTATTGGCTAAAGACTTTTCAACAAAGGATGCTTAGATTTTCAAATCTAGCAGGAAGATGGTGGCCGTAGATTTCAGAAGGAGGCCTGAATCAATGGCAGAGGTTTAAGCTTGAAGCGACTATCTATCGGCACCATTCCCGCGGGCCTTCACTCTGCAATTAATGAAACTTCGACACGGCTAAGACTAGGATATCAAATCTACTCCTAACAATTGAAGTCTAGGTTGTTTTGTCGGCGGGTTTTCATCAAGAAGTCTGACTGCTTCATCTACTCTCTTAATATCTGTAAGGATCTGATTGTTTCACTAAAAGTTTGTTAGGATATAGGTGGCTGGAGGCTTGTGGCTCCTTTAAAAGGGGAATTCGTGGCCATTCTAGGGGGGATTCTTCTAGGCTTTGGATACAAGGTGTCCACATTTTTGGGAAGTAACTTTCTGTAGGAGAAGGTGACTGGATTTTGGGCTGCAGAGGCATATTTTGCTGTGTAAATGAATAATTTCTGAATGATAACTTTCTTTCCAGGTTGATTTATATGAGTAATAGATTCTGTGTGGATTATTTATGACTGTCTCCTTGGGTATTAGCATTTTTCTTTTGAACAAAGTTGCTAAGAGTTTCTGAGTTCTTCAATATACATTTATTTAAGGAGTAGATTAAATTTGCTTTGGATCAGACATGGAGGAAAATGTGTAATATCAAGCGATTAGTAAAGCATATGGTCATAGATGATTCTCTTTCTTGGACAAACTACTGTAAGACAACAATTTCATTATTTTCAGTCCTCTGGTTATGAGTTTCTACTGTCATAAGGAAACATTTACATTGTTGAGTCTGACTCTGTCACCTAGATAAAGCACTGATTTGGAATCTATTTGCCCAAAGGTCCAGGAAACCCAACAATTTAAAAATAAATCATACAAACCATTTTATGTTTTATTTTGTTTAGGTTTAGGTGCTGCATGTTCTCATATTTATCTAGTGGAGATAATCCAAGAATATTGCCAATCTAGGATTTATCTTACAAATCTTGGTGCATACCTGAGAACATTCTGCCAGAGCTAGTCAAAGATAAATCTTTTGGTTGTGAATAAGGGAACACCCCCTAGGTGCGGCAAAACCTAAAGTGTAGGGGAGATAAGAGATAATCTCCCACTCTATTGGCCAAGTCTTCCATTAAACTTGAGCATAAGAAGTGGCAAATATTTAGAGTTTGATGTGTGTAGATTTGGGAACCAACAGTTTGGATGATGTCTTGTAGTTCTTGTGCTAGGATCTTTTTGTCTAGTATTGGGATGGAGTTACACATAGATTGAAGTCTTTGGATTTCGGTTTGTTCCTCCAAGTATGCCTCAAAATATACAAGATCCTCATCATCATTAGGATCAAATTTTGGATTACCTCAAAGCATATATGGTTTTGGATTTGGCCTAGATTTATTAATGATCATGACCATTTTGACAAATGAAGTTTGGACTAGGTTCAAGGATGAGAATATGAGTAAAATGACACTGACTAAACTTTAAGGGGGTTGATGACAATTCTGAAATAGATCAAGGTAACTCTAGGTCTAACAATGATTATGTAGACAATGATTTCTTGTGTTATGATGGATAGACACAAGGACAATGATCAAGAAAGGGTATGCTAAAGTAGGAGATGATAAACTCCAAGCAAGTTACCCTATCCTAATGATATGTTTCCCTACTCAAGTATGATAGACCTCAAGTGGTAAAGCAGTATGACAGCCAATGCTTGATTGAAGATCAAAGAGAGCAACCTAGATGCGAGCTGAGAATTTTGTTTGAATAATGATGGATTTTTTTACTTATCTATTTAGGAACAAGGATTAGAAAGTGTAGGACTGGTGAAAAGTGACAGTTTCTATTTGTTTTCGGTTGTTTGACTTTTTGAGCAAGCTTTTCAGATTTGCAAGGTTGAAATGTTATAGATTCTAGGTGTGATGTTTGATTAAGATGGAAAATGTTTGTTTTGAACACACACACAAAACATTGCAGGCAGAAAGTTTTGGATGACTCTGATATAAAATCAAAGTAGAAGTCTGAATGGGGGCCTAGATTAGCCCCAAATTTTCACTAGTCTCGACAAATTTGAAAACACTTGTAAGCATGCACAACCTAGGCTGGAAAGAGGATACTACTTGCTGAGTCCCTACTTAGACTACTCCATATACTAAGACAAGGTGGATAACTAGAGATATTGGTGACACTCGCTCCCCCACCATGGCATGGGCACACCAAATCTGTTACCCTGAAGATCCAGAGATCTTATGAACCAAGGGATTTTCTATCTCTACCCTAAATAGTATGTATACCTGGCGGCTTTAGAGGTCTGACCTCCTACACCAGCAAGCAAAAAAGGTTTTTGGCCTCTACAACAAGTGGTTTCTAGTCAATGTTTTAGGATAATCTGGTGTCTATACATGTGGTGATTCACTCATTTAAGAGGTCTCCCAGCCCTCAAAAAGGGTTTTCACGCATCTCATGGATACTAAGGGAGACTTCCATCTGTATAGAACAACGACCCCAGGTGATTGATGACTTTTGTCACAACCACAATTATTTATATAGCAGATCGAAATGAAAGTACCGCTTGGGTCGTTCCCTCTCACAAATCAGGAGGTAGGCCCTCTAAAGGAATAAAAACATAAAAGAGATGGGTCTAGCTTTTGATCATCGAGTTTGTACAAGGTGAGAGCATACACCTACCACCTTACAAGCACAACAAACAATGATTAATTAACCCCCTAGTTAATCTATGTGCAAACAAACATTTGAAAAAGATATCTAATCAACGAAAGCCCTGCAAAACCATCATTAGTAGTTTTAGTTTGGAATCTTTTCCCAGCGGATGCTGCAATGCTGCAAATAAGATATCAATAGCAATAAAATCTCTATGAAAGTGTGAAAAACATGAAACATCAAGTAAATACTCCCTTTGCAAGCCACAAAGACCAAAGAGGCCAAGAAAGCAAAGCTAGAGAATATCTAAAAAATTTGATCAGCTATATCAAAACTAATAGCAACATTAGAAACTAGACAAAATTCTAAGCACTTTGAAAAAAAGTTTCACGAAAAACGGATCAAATTTGCAAAAGTTGTAAGTGTTTGAAATTTGCATGCGAGTTTGACTTTAACTGTGAAAATACCTGATGAAACGACCTCGTTACCTGACGAAACCTATATTGTTGTGTAGTTGACAAAACCAGCTCTCCAACAAGCCCTTTTTTGCTGCAATTTCGATATGTATGGCAAAGTTATGGCAAAAAGAAAAAAAATGCCCCTTTAGGGCATGAGGGAAAGCAAGACTTACCCTAGCCGTTAGCATTATCTGCTATCGGTCAACAGTTAGTGTGTTCACAAGTCACATGTTAGGGATTCCAAGCCCTAACCACCACTGTTAAGGCAAAGACTGGCGAACTCAAAGTTTTAATGCAGGGAGTTAGGGTTTTTACACTATGACGGGGATGAGCAAACTGCGAGTGGCGGAGAATAGCTAAGCAGAGGTGGTGGTGTTAGGAGCTTAGTGGTGAAGGACTTGGAGGAGTCGACACAGCGGTGCAAGGGCAACACAAAGGTGGTGGTGGGAAAGTCATCACCACCGGTGACGATGGTTATCGGTCGAAACACCCAAAGCAGGCGATGGTAAGTGTTGACAGAGACCAGAGCCGAGCGAGGGAATGGAAAGAGGGGAGTGTTGACTGTGGACCTTAAATGAGAGGTGACTGAGCCTCACATCGGTGGTGATCGGTCTTTTGCAAGCAATAACAGTGCGCAAAGAGTTTAGATGCCTAGGGCTTGGTCGAATAAGCCCACAACACAAATAAAAGATGCCTATAAAATCCAACCACCACAGAGACCTTGCACAAAGCCCTTAAGAAAAATCAACAAAGACAAAAATGCAGATATGGAGGCGAGTCCATGTGGTACGGATCCATACCGTATGGCCAACCATACTAATTTTTTGTTTCAAAAAAATTCAAAAATTCACAATGAGCGAAATAGGAGAAATTTTATATGCTTCATAGGGTTTTTGGGTCTTCTGGACTCAATGGCAGGGTCAGATTTGAGCTAGGAGGTCTCCTGCAAAAGTCAATCACAAAACTCAACCAAAAATATTAGATTTTTGCATTTTCATGTTGGGTTCACCATTTTATAGCTAGGGAAAATCATATTTAGTGTCAAAAAAACAACAAACTAACTAAACCCTAACAAGCATCATAAAGAACAAACTAGCATGAAAATGAAAACAAAAATGCAAAGCAAACCGATCTTCAAGCTAGGCTTGATTTATCTTCATGGTTCTTCTCGATCTCACATAAGAATGTAGGATGTTGAAGGATTGTTAATTGCTCATTGTTGCAGCATAACAGAGCTCAAGCATTGCATGATTGTATGAAAATCACTTGTGTGAGTGAGGGTTTGGAATGGAAAATGAAGTTTTGATTTATAGAGGGAAAGGGAATCAAATGAATGGCTAGGATTAGAAGGGAGAGGGGATGAGGTGGACGGACAAGATTAAGAGTCAAACCTGGTGCTTATGACGCACCATAAAGGGGTATGACAGTAGACCAAAATTAGGATAATAGTGGGAATAAATGGGATTTTTTATTTATTTTGGAGAGCAAGTGCTTATGATGCAATGAATGAGGATATAAATAGGGATGTGAGTGGGAGTAAGTAATTTAAATAATAAAATTATTTAAATCATAAGAGCCAAGTGGCATTTAAATAAATATTTAATTTATTTAAATTGGATGATAGAGGAAAATGACATTAAATAAATAAGATTTATTTAATTTGGTGCAAACGGAGGACAAATGGAATTAAATAAATAAGATTTATTTAATTTGATGCAAGAAGAGGATAAATGGATAAGAGGAATTAGTTAAATTAATATAATTTATTTAACAAATGGGAGTAATGGAAGGGGTCATGGAAGAGGACCTAGAAGAAAATATGTCGAAATGTAATGTCATAAGATATGGTCAATTTTAGGTGTCTACACATCTAACTCAGGATTGTGTACACTTGGGATTGTCCTGGCCTTGGATTTGAACACAGTGCGAGTAGGCAAATGTTGTTGGTGCAAGTAGGCACATGCTACGTTTTTACACAGTTTCTCCATAATTTGCCATAGCTATGAGGGTCAAGATCACTAAAATCTTCCTAGGGTGAGAGTGGCCAATCTAAGTACTCCAGTTTAGATAAGTACTGAACTTATTGTTAATAAAAGATATTTGGAATAATATATAAATATGATGTTGATATTAATTTAGTTGAATTATGTGATTATGTTATCCAATTTACTTTGTTAATGATTTACTTTAGAGTTCTTATTAAATTATCACATCTTGTATTTTACATTTGTTATTTACATCTCTTTTAACATCATTAAATATTCTAAATTATCTTAACTTTAAATATTAACTATAATAAATCAATTGCAAGTAGTTAAATAACTACGGGAGAAAAGTAGTGTTGTCATATTTTACCCAAGCCCAAAATATCCCAAAAAATTGCTTCTTCCATAAAAAATATCTAATCTGAGACACCTAAAATGGAAGAAGTTTTCCCTTTAGAGAAAACCCAGAAAAATCCCCAAAATTTTCGAAGTGTTTTGTCTCTTTATTTTGCCTTAGTTAGCAATTTTTTGTTTTGGCGAATCTTTGGTTTGTAGGTTTGATAGTTAGCTGGTTCACTAGTTTTACGACTAAAGAGGCACTACAGGCAAAGGGAGGAATGACTAAGTAAAGGGAAAGAAGTGGAGGAGTACTTTGTTGGCAAATGCTCTGGTTTGTGAACCTCTTTGTTCATCGATCGGCAAGTTTGTTGATCGGCGAATTCACTGACTAAGTAAAATGGACAACCGAAAAATGGCTAAGGTAGGGTAGCTGGATGATTTCAAAGGAGAGCTAAGGCATAGAGAGCAAAGGGAAATTAGTGAAATGTTGAACTTCCTAAGAAGTTCAGAATTTCTTATAATCGCCAATAAGGCGATAAAGGGAACCAAAAGGAGAAAGGAGCCTCGATGGTAGTTCGCGAAATGCATTTTTTTCTGACTAAGGTCTGAAATGAACAAAACAAAAGAAAAGTGTGGCCAAGGTGTTGGTTCGCTAGACAGAAGATTTGCCGATAGGGAAAAACATGAGAAAAGACAGTGGCCAAGCTTGGTTCACAGAAATGGAGATTCGTCGATAAGGTGATTAGAAGGCCAAGTTCATGAAGGGAAGCTTTAGCCGATTGAAGAAAGGCCAAAAAAGGGATAGTTTGGCTAGGGCTTGTTTAGTTCGCTAAATGCAAATTTTGCTGGCCAACTGACAAGATGACCAAGGCAAAGCGGTGAAGGTTCGGGAAAAAGAGAATACGTTAACGAGGCAGAAAAAGGCCGATTGGTCAGGGAATTAGCCAAAAAGAGAACTTGCCAACAAGTTTGTAAAAGTGTGAATTCACCAATAAGGTGAAAAATGAATGCAATTTGGTTCTCCAAGTGAGAAATTCACCGACTGGAGGTGAAAAGTGGCTAAGGCATGTGCTAGTTTTGAAAAAGGTGACTTTGCCAATAGGGTAAAGAAGAAATGGAAGAAGTGGCCAAGTTTACAAAACATAGATTTTGCCGATAAGGCAAAATAAAAGACTAAATGGGCCAGGTTCGCAAAAGAAAAAGTTTGTCGATAAGGCAAAATAAAAAGACAGCGCCAGAGGGAGATGGTTCCGAAAATGAGGATTTTGCTGATAAGGCGACATAAGGGCCTGAATAGTTCGCAAAAGGGACAAATCATTGACCAAAGGAAAATCAAAGGCAGAGAGTTCTGCATGGGGCAATTTTGTTGGCAGAGGCGATAGGGAAGGGGCTACAAACTAGAGGCTCGACCATCTAAGCTGATAAGGAAAATTATACAGGAATTCAAATTCCCCCAGGATGCCATGGCAGATTTTAAAAACACTTTTAAAGTGTTGTAAAAGCTTGCTCATTCCCTGAATTTGTGCCATTTTCTCAGGATGAAGGTATGCTACATTCAAAGTTTGCAGGCCAAAGTCAATTGCAGACAGCTGAAACAGGGGAAATCTTCAAAACTCCTATACAAAGTGGCTGTAAAATGAATTTGCAGGTACGCAGAAGGACTACAAACATTCCTTCTTAAATATGCCTGGCACCCATGCATGCAGGCAATCTCCCTCTGCCATTTTCAGGCCCGTCAGGGGCATGGCCGTCATCCCTCTTCTAGCAATGTTTCTGAGCCAAAATTAATACAACATGGGCACACAAATCAAGTTGATTGACCAAAATTCAATGCCTAGGGCTACTACAATAATTTGAAAATGCTATATATACATGAATCAAAGATGTAAAAAAGAGTAGGTTGGTTGTGCTGGGTCATTTCTAGAGGCAAAAAGTTTGTTGCAGGTTTAGGCCTTGTGGTTTTCTCTAGAACTGGGTGGATTTGATGGACTGTTCTCTTCTGTTGAGCCTACTGTGTCTCTGCACCAATTCACCAATAAAGGAGAGTCTGTCATTTTATGTCTATTTCACGCCTGTAATGAATTTTTCTTCTTTTGTAATGGTTGTTTAGCCTCTATAATCAATATAAACTAAATTTTACCTTTCTCATTGTTCTTGCATTGTGTTTATTTGATAGATGTGAGCTGTGTATTATGGATAAAATGATCCCTTTCATACTTTCATCTCTCTACCTTAACCTCTATTTGAGCTTGCATGAGTCTGTGTGAATCTTCTTCAAAGTTTGAGATCATTATTGTGCTATGTCAATTGCATTCAAACATCTTAAATCTTGGTGCATCACCATTTCCTTTTCTGCATTCCCTCTATCTCTTCTCCCCTGGTGATCATTAGCATTTAGATTTAGTTCAATTCTCTAAGCCTTAAGCTCAGAAAGAGGAACCAATCTTCTCTGGAGATTTGATCTCATATGCAAGGTCCCACACCTTGAGATCAATCCCATTGTGTCATTGGAATGCTTGGACGGGCTACAAGTAGGGTGTAATTTCACATGACAATAGTTTCTAGCACACCCAGTGGGACAAGTTCGATGAATTTTATCATCCATTGAAGAATTTGGTGTATTCTTTAGTGCATTTTGCCATTCAAGGCTGTCTTCTTCAAAACCATGGAGAATCTACTGAATAAATCCATTGGTGAAGCAACCGAAGTGCTTAAAGATTCATCAAAGATTGAAGTTCGGTGATACTTCTGGTCTTTTCTAGCTTTCAGGAGCATCTCAAATCACCTAGTGACTCTCTTCTGGGTACGTATCTAGTTTTCTATTGATATCATACCGTTTTGCTCTAATTCAGATAATTTCTATGATAATTTAGCATTTTGATGCTTTAAAATGTCAAATTTTTGTGGGAATTATGGCTACTTCCCTCCTAGCCAGATTGAAAATTTTATGCCCCTATATCAGCAATATCAACCCCAAAATGCCTATGGTCTTATGCCATACGTCCCTGTCCCTGTAGAATATTAGCATCCTCATGATGCTTACCTCCCACCCCTGCTCAGTCTTCTTGTCATCCTAATAATGCCTATTATCAACCCCAAGAAGACTACCTTGCTCTGCTAGAGATTAAGGAACATTTGGATCATTTTAAAAGACAAGTAGGGTATAGTCAGCCACATGAAGCCTTTAATTTTAACATCCGAAATGAAGGTGATGCGATGGAGATACTCTGAGGTTTCCAATGGGAGTGGGATGAAGTTAAGGAAATGATGGAGTATAAAAGATAGCAAGAGGAGCTTGCTTATCAGGCTCATCTTCAACAACAACAGATGGAGGCCTAGAGGAAAAGGCTCGCTAGGAGCAAATTAAAATGCAGCTCACAACCTTATTTGAGGAGCAGTTAAGGTAAATGCTTGCCGATGTAGAGAGGCGGGAAGCTTAAGAAGTCCCCTCCATTCCAAGTTTTAGGCAGGGGAAAACCTCAAAGCCTCCGAAACCACTTTCCAATTTAAAAATCTCAAGTTTCAGAGGCCCTCAGCCTTTGTAGGAGCCTATTCCTATGCAAATTCAACATATCATTCCTTAGGATCGACCCTCTCAGGAAGTCCTTCCAGTCCCCATTCAAAGTCAGCCCTCTTATCCTGGCACTAGCTTACTCTGTAAAAATAGGCTAGTTTTCTGGCAAGACACTTGGTTTTACAAACTAGAAAAGGAAGTCTTGGAGGTTGGTGTGAACCAACCAGCTATTTGTGAGCCCTCATGCATTATTAAAACTAAAAATTCAGACTTGCTGTAAGAAAAAACTAAGTCTAAGAAAAAACTAAGTCTAAGAGGCAATGCATCAAGCATGAGGTTAGTGTTGATTTAGGTGCTGGGTTGAGTCCCCTGGACATTAGCTCATTTGAGGAGTTTTCTCATGATTTTAACAAGATGAATGAAACCAAAATGTAAAGAAAGCATTGTGAAGAGTTCCAGTTGCAAAGACAACTCAAACAAAATCTAGTGGAGTAGCAGCTAAAGGATAAGGGCATGGTGGAGGAGATTGCTGCAATTGCTCCAAGGGTGGATGATGCTTCCCTGTTTCATGAACTACGTGGTGACATTGAAAACAAAGAAGGCATGCAAATGCTAACATTAGCTATAGTTCTGGAGCAACATAGGGACATCGAGGATGGAGGCAAGTTTCTAGAATATGAAGCCAATTGTGGCAGTGAGGTTCTAGCTCGTGAAAAAGAGCATGTACGTTGCCCTGTGGTGGAAAATGTAGAGGCTAATAACGCATGCCTGTTTAAGGAGCTCCCATATTTTATTGAAGATAACGATGTAAAGATCGTACATGGGCAAGAACAAATTAAAGATTTGTTCTTGATTATCCAACATGGATATCAACTTCTTGGTGGAGAAGATTTCTACATTGAGCATGTGCAGGGCTCATGTTTTGAGCCTGATTTAGAAAATCATGAGCATTTTGATCCCAAGGCGGAGGCAACCATATTTCCAGTTGAGCCACAGGAGCCAGAGTATTCAAACCAGCAACATTAAGAGCTAGAATCAGAGCATAGGCATGAGATCAACTCTGTTGATTTGCATGTCATTTTAGGGGGATGTCCTATTAGACATCTAGCCCAACTAGAGACATGCCATGAAAAGCCACCAATTGTTATGCTTACCTCTGAGCATGAAGTTGAGCATCAAAATGAGTAGGATCAACCCATTTATCCGCCTCTTAGCAACTGCATTTTCAATCAATTTAGGTAGGTGAGTTTGTTCCTATTATTGGGGAAGTGCTTCATCAATTTGTTACATGTCAACCCCTTCCCCACCTCTTGTTAACTACCCATAACTATGTAAAACATTGTAAATTGTTGAGAAAGGGCAGTTACTTTGAAAAACTAGTTAATGGCTTTGTTTAAAGTCATTTCTAGTTGGTTAGTTTAGGTGTAGGTTAGATTTGTTTCTGTTTTAGGTTTCCATTCCTCTAAGTGCTTTTGCACAGGCAACATTCTCATAAGGGAAATTGTTTGCCTTGTTGTGTTTTGTGTTTTCTGGAGGCATTTTCAGTTCTATTTGGTCATGTGGCTACATTTCTTTTGACCCTGTGCCCAATGGATTATATAAGGTAACTGGATCTTTGTGTTTAATTGGCAAATACCCCTACATAGTCGCCAAAATGTTTTCATATTTTGCCCAAGCCCAAAATATCCCAAAAAATCCCTTCTTCCATCAAAAATATCTTATCTGAGACATCTAAAATGGAAGAAGTTTTCCCCTTAGAGAAAACCCAAAAAAATCCCCAAAATTTTCCAAGTGTTTTGTCTCTTTATTTTGCCTTAGTCAGCAAATTTATGTTTTGGCGAACCTTTGGTTCGCAGGTTTGGTAGTTAGTCAGTTTGCTGGTTTTTTGACTGAAGAGGCACTACATGAAAAGGGAGGAACAACTAAGTAAAGGGAAAGAAGTGAAGGAGTGCTTTGTTAACAAATCCTCGAGTTTGTGTACCTCTTGGTTCGCCAATCGGTAAGTTCATTGATCAGCGATTTCACTGACTAAGTAAAATGGAGGACTGAAAAATGGCTAAGGCAGGGCGGCAGGATGATTTCAAAGGAAAGCTAAGGAACAGAGAGCAAAGGGCAATCAGGAAATCAGTGAAATGTTGAACTTCCTAAGAAGTTCAAAATTTCTTATAATCGCTGATAAGGCGATAAAGGGAACCAAAAGGAGAAAGAAGCCCTGATGGTAGTTCACAAATTGCATTTTTTGCCAACTAAGGTTTGAAAGGAAGAAAACAAAATAAAAAGGTAGCCAAGGCATTAGTTTGCCAGACATAAGATTTGTCGATAGGGCAGAACATGAGAAAAGCCAGTGGCCAAGCTTGGTTTGTAGAAATGGAGATTCGCTGACAAGGTGATTAGAAGGCCAAGTTTGTGAAGGGAAGCTTTAGCTGACTGAAGAAAGGCTAAAAAGGTGATAGTTTGGCTAGGGCTGGTTTAGTTTGCTAAATGTGAATTTTGCAAACCAAATGGCAAGATGACTAAGGCAAAGCAGCGAAGGTTCAGGAAAAAGAGAATTCACCGATAAGGTGGAAAAAGGCCATCTGGCTGGGAAATCAGCCAAAAAGTGAACTTGCCAACAAGTTTGAAAAAGTGTGAATTCACCGGTAAAGCAAGAAATGAAGGCAATTTGGTTCTTCAAGTGAGAAATTCACCGACTGGAGGTGAAAAGTGGCTAAGGCATGTGCCAGTTCTGAAAAAGGTGACTTTGCTGACAAGGCAAAGAAGAAATGGAAGAAGCGGCCAAGTTTGCAAAACAGAGATTTTGTCGATAAGGCAAAATAAAAGACTAAGTGGGCCAGGTTCACAAAAGCGAAAGTTTGTTGATAAGGCAAAATGAAAAGTCAACGCCAGAGGGAGATGGTTCCAAAAATGAGGATTTCATCAATAAGGCGATATAAGGGCCCAAATAGTTTGCAAAAGGGAGAAATTGCTGACCAAAGGAAAATCAAAGGTAGCGAGTTCTGCATGGGGCAATTTCACCAACAGAGGCGACATGGAAGGATCTACGAACTAGAGGCTCTGTCGTCTAAGCCGATAAGGAAAATTATGCAGGAATTCAAATTCCCCTAGGATGCCATGGCAGATTTTAAAGTACAACACTTTAAAGTGTTGTAAAATTTTGCCCATTCCATGAATTTGTGCCATTTTCCAAAGATGAAGGTACGCTACATTTAAAGTTTGCAGGCCAAAGTCAATTGTCGGTAATTGAAACAGGGGAAAGCTTCAATACTCCTATATAAAGAGGCTACAAAAAGAATTTGCAAGTACATAGAAGGACTTTAAACCTTCCTTCTTAAATGTGCCTGGCATCTGTGCGTGCAGGCAATCTCCCTCTACCATTTTCAGGCCCGTCAGGGGCATGATTGCTGTCCCTCTTCTAGCAATGTTTCTGAACCAAAATTAATATAGCATAGGTGGACAAATCAAGTCGATTGACCAAAATTCAACACCCATGGCTGCTACAACGATTTGAAAATGCTATATATCTACATGAGTAAATGATGTAAAAAAGGGTTGGTTTGTTGCACTGGGTCATTTCTAGAGGCAAAAAGTTTATTGCAGGTTCAAGCCTGGTGGTTTTCTCCATATCTTGGTGGATTTGATGGACTGTGTTCTTCTTCTAAGCCTCTCGTGTCTCTACACCAGTTTGCCAATGAAGGAGTCTTTCATTTTGTGTGTATTTCATGCTTGTAATGAATTGTTCTTCTTTTGTAATGGTTGTTTAGCCTCTACGATCAATATAAATTAAATTTTGCCTCTCTCATTGTTCTTGCACTGTGTTTATTTGATAGATGTGAGATGTGTAGTGGATAAAATGGTCCCTTTCATACTTTCATCTCTCTGCCTTAACTTCTATTTGAGCATGCATGAATCTGTGTGAATCTCCTTCAGCATTTGAGATCATTACTGTGCTATGTCAGTTGCATTCAAACATCCTAAATCTTGGTGCATCACCATTTCCTTTTCTGCATTCCCTCTATCCCTTTTCGCCTGGTGATCATTAGCGTAGATTTAGTTCAATTCTCTGAGCCTTAAACTCAGAAAGTGGAACCAACCTTCTCTAGAGGTTTGATCTCATTTGCAAGGTCCCACACCTTGAGATCAATCCCATTATGTCATTGGAATGCTTGGATGGGCTCCAAGCAGGGTGCAATTTCACGTGACAACAAGTAGCATTACAACAACAAGCAAGCATTAGATGGACCCAGGATGATGTATGCTAATGTAATATGTTGATAATGCCACTATGATTCTTTTTATTCCCTTTACAAATAAAATTCTAGATGTGTTCAATAAAGTCTTAGGTGATTTCAAAATGAATGAATGAATGAATGTCTTTAGATACAACAACATAGCACACAAATCAATACAAACATACACTAGGTCAACTCAAACGTTTGACTAGTCAAAAGGCTGATGAGGTGTGCATTTAAATTTTGAATATTAAAAGATTAAGGTTTAGATTACAACTATGGAAATGACTTGGTTCATGTCTACATTCGGGATCTAATCTAGGGTGAAAAATGAGGAATCAATGGATTAGAATAAAAAAGAAATAATGGGTTGGGATGTGATGATGTCGTGAGCTGAATTCACACAACAATATTCCACTTATAGACTTGTCATTGCATTAAGGACACTCTAATCAAAGTGAGCCAGAAACATAAGGGAAAAGGGCATTGGTCATAGAAATTTTCACCATTACAAACCTTAATTGAGTTATAATGTGAGGATGCAGATTTTATAGTTATAGAAACAACTCCAATATGTACAAATTTTAGCTATATTCAACTTGAGGGGAAAGTCATTTTTTAGAAGTATGTAGGAATATTTTTTTAACCATAGAAGAGGAGAGGAGAAGTTTAGCAAGCAAACATATCCATTCACGCCAAATCAATAATTATATTAGTAGTAGGGTCATTTCCATTGTGGCATCACCCCCATTGGCATATGAATCATGATATATTGGGGTATATACATTGTTGCAAACCAAGCCTTCCAACCAATGTGAAATTAATTGGTATATTATGAGCTCCATAAGTTTGCATAGTAATTTAGAATTCAATTTTATATTGTAACATGTAAGCATTTGAGCCTTGTCCCTCATTAACTCATTTTTTATTTAGTTTCATTTTGGAGTTAGTTATCTAAATCATTTGTGTTTAAATTAAATAAAGTTAACTAGCATCTTATGATATTTTTATTTTGGGTTGAAACAAATCCTTTGGGGTTATTGCAATAACACCCCTCCTTGTTGAGAAGAGCATCGTTGTAGCATTCTAAGGACTATGACATCCATTTTCCTCTCTCCCTCTATGTCACTTAAGAGGCCACACATTCCCTCATTTCTAACTTTTTCATCCTAATGGAATATGAAGAAGTATTTCTCATGTTTATAGTCCAAGGGATAACAGATTGTTCATATTGAGGAGAGGGAATTTAGGTTTTGTGGGTGGGGGGGGGGGGGATGGGGGCTTTGTTGAACCTTTTAGATACTCTTGGTGTTTTTGTTTGTGGGGGGGGGGGGGTATGAAAATCATGGATTGATACAACTTTGAACTTCAATTTAAAGCCTTGAGGTACCAATCCCACTCTAAGGTCTAAGTATAAGAATATAAGGAATATAAGTATAAGTACATAAGGATTAGTACCACCTTAAATAACATAGGGATAGGTCGCCAACACCACATAACATAAAAAATATGGATTAGTATTTCCTTGGGTAACATAAAGAGTAGTACTGATCCATAAACATGGAGGATGTTCCTCACTCTATTATGAGTAAACAAAATTCTATGTAAAAAACTCTTCAAACACCTCAACAAGAGTTATTAACCCTTAACAAATTTTTATACACACATTGACTAATGCATATCACAGAAATGTAGATGTCTTCACATACATATGCCAAAAAATAAATGAAGCATACACACAAAATTGAACTCGAATAATTTTCCCCAAAGAAAACCCACTTAGGGTGAAAAATACTAATTTTAGGGAGCAATTCACCCTCCATTCCACTATAAAATGGTTTGGTAGAGATGTTTAGAATGCCAACATGGCTACAATGAGCTAAAATTACATGTATATAGAGCTTCAAATACACCTACAACACCTTTCACCTCACTTAGACTTGCATATATACAAACTTCTATCAAGAAGATCCACTTCTAACCTCCATACAATAAGAGCCAACCTCCTCTTGAACATGGAGAATCAACTTATGGCCCTCTCGCAACTTCCTAAACATTAGAAGATGGAATACCAAACACCAAAATGGAAGATCAAATTCTTAAACTCTTTTAATTTCACTCGCTATCTATAATATAACGAGTTCATTAGTTATATCAGCATGTGTTCATAACTTGTTGACAAGTTTGTTGGGGTGAACAGTTGTTCACTGCCTGCACAAAGCAATGAACTCACCAAACTTACTTTTTGGGTCATTTTGTAATATGCAACTTTGAATGAAGGCTTCTTAGAGAAGTTGCATTCCATCCCTGATCAACCTCAACTAATTCCACAATCCTTTTACACTAGTTTGATGATGAATTCTTATTCCTAGCTTTTCAAAAACACTTCAATGAGCTTCTCAACATGACTCCAATGGTCTCGTACACTTTTAGTGATAATTTTTAGGATCATACCCCCCAACCAAGAGGTTATTGGTCCGCAAAAGCTCAACAAAATTGAGGACGAGGACTCTCATCCTCGTTAATTCATTAGGACTTCTTGCAACTTGACTTGGCAAAAGCAAATCCAAGCCAACTCTTTCTCCATTTAAGGATGAAAAAATACTAGCAACCCACCCTTGACTAATCCTTGTAAGACAACAACAAAATTGAAATGAAATTGTTCACACACCCTTTGAGGTATCACCTTGACCTTATACTCAACCTCTTTCAAAAAATGTACATGTTTTCTCTCTTAGGACAACCTTGCCTCAGCTTATTATTCTAGATGCATTTGAGACTTTAGAATAGTCCCACAAATAGTCTTTCCTTGCAAAAATTGTCCCTCTTTTATTGGGGAATCATCCCTTCCAACAAGATGTTGGCATTGACTTCACATTGTCGTATTTGGGCTCCTAAGCATTTATTTTTTTAGCAATAATTGTAGTTTTCACTCCTAAAATGCAAATTTGGTTGCACTAGACATTTTTTTAATAGCTCACACCTAGAAAGTGAAATTGAAAAATCTAATGATGAGGTGAGTTGAAAAACTATTTCATCCAGTGCCTTTAGTCAAAATTTTAGGCCTTTTAGACATGATTTGAACTTGTGGTGGCAATGTCATCAAAGTCTCAATTTAGCAAATTAAAGTTGTGAGCTCTATTTTGTAAGGGGAAAAAATGGTTTAATATCATTTTTAAAATACACGTAATGGACATGTATTTAAGAGTTTAACAAGTGAATATTATGTTATTGGGAGTGACTTAATGTGTTCAATAGTTTTATAGTGGAGCCATCATCGAATCATGGAAAATGACTTCATCCCATCAAACAAACTCTTTGAAATATAAACTATTGCATGATAAATAATTAAAATAAATTATATTCATTTTATTATTAATAGTGCATAGCCATGTTGAAGAATGCAAGGGGAGTTTTAATGTTTTGTGGAGAGTTTTAATACATTGGATGAGATATTAAACATAAATGCAAAGGTGGGGATTAAATATTTAAGGAAAATATTATTGTGTCAAGTTGAATGTTGTTGATTATATGGTGGGCCATAACTTGTGCTTATTGCTTTTGATTAAAGGAAGTTGCATTGCTATTGGCGTGCAACTAAGTTAATTCGCACGCTTGTTTCAACAATCTTCAACCATTGGATTTAATGTCATATTCAAACAACATATAGTTTATAAAAAGGAGTAGCAAACAAATTAATGCACAAGGGAGCAGCCACGTGGCCACTTCCCATTGCATCGGATGTGAAGGGGCCGTTGGACATGTTTTCGTGAGCACTTTCATTTTACCCACTCTCCGATGCTCGTCGATTCCTATTGCCTCTTTTATGCTAGCCATTGATTTAATTCATGTGGTGTGGGTTTTAATTCGTTCATAATGTGTTTTTTAAGAGATGGTGGGTCTCATCGCTATTATGATGCAGGTGCATAATGTTTAAATCTCTTATATGGATTTAACTTTTATTTCATTTGGGAGATAGTTGTTGGAGAGGCATTTTTTTTATATTGATCAAAGCAAATATTTACAAGGAATAAAGCAATCTTCAAGGATTGCTAGAAAGAATAGAACCGACAATTAGAATAGCAAAAACATTATACAACCAGTATACATCCAACTATCAGTTGCAGTACAAGAAAGAACTCAGCCATATTATGGCAACACTATTACAAAGTCTGATATCACCATCAACCATATAATGGCAACATATAACACTATTACAAAATATGATATCACCATCAGCAAACCTACAAAACTAAAACATAACAGCTAACATAAAAAAGCTAGAGCAAGGCAAACAAACCATAAACTTAGATAAATTAGAATAAACACCATTAATAGAGCCACCAACTTGATCCCTGCCACCAAACTAGAAGGAAAGAAATTGATGCTAAGTCTTTTGAAGCTTGTCCAGGTGATTGACTGTAACATTCTCCTGTATCTTCGAACCGACCTCAACTGGAACAGCAAACAAGCCCTGCCCTGTATGACAACCTGTCACACAAAGAGTATTCATCTAATGCCAATACTCAAACCATCCAACCATCCCATCACTCGTTTTATTTGTACTTAACTCAAGAGTTGATTATTTGGAATTAGAGCAAATTGCAATTTGATTTGATTGAGTTGATAGGCGATCTTTTCATTTTTCTTTGATAATCCTAGAAGTTACGAAAACAAATAAGCAATCCAGAACAAGATGTCAGAGTAGAACCTTAGACTTGTTGTTTTCGAGTGAAAGTTACTAGAAAACACTGCTAAACATCTAGTCTTCCATAAATGAAATAAAATTCCTTGTCTAATAGAATCAACAAGCAAATTATTATGAAGGCCATGACCCAATAAAACCTCTTTCCAATTCTAAGAGTAAACTATTAGAACCTAGTGCTTAAGGTTTCTAATAAGGAGTAATGTGCTTTTAGAATTTGAGTGGCCCCCACCATCTTAAATTTGTGAGCTCCATATTCTATGTAAAGGGGTGGTAGTATGTAAAGAAAAAATATTACTTTCACATGGAAAATGAAACATAAGGACCTAGGTAGTTTAAAAGTGAATTTTCATAGAATTCTTTCATGGACTTATTGTATTGAGTGTAAGTCTAAAGGTGGGCTTAAGTTATAGATTTGGAAACTCAAGGGACATGCTTAGTTGTTAAATGGATCACCAAAGCAGTTAAAGGTGATGAACCATGGAAAATGGTATTGAGGCATAGATTGATTTTTGTTGTTGTTAAAGGTAAATGACAAAGTGCTAACTAGTTGGATAAGACTCTCCTTGCTCCATATTTTCACATTAAAGCTTCTTCTTCCATTCAATCCATTTGGAAAACATGGTAGAAAGTTTGTCAATTTTTAAATTGGAAGGAATCTTCATTGCGACATGGTTTTAGCTTCGCTTCCTCCTCCATCTGGTGGAACAAGCATATTCAATTTCAAGGAAAACCATTGGCCATCATGTTTCCTAAGCAAACTTATTATTTGTTTAAAAAGGGGGTTAAAGATTTCAGTGATATATGAGATGTTTCTTCCTTGTAATGGTCCTCTTGGTTAGTTATCAAAGATTGATTTGGTTTGAACAATAAGTACAAGAAAGTTCTTATTTTTGTATAATTTTTGGACCCAATTTTTGTGCAATTTCTTATTTCCAACCGCAAATCTTACATCTATATTTTATGGGAGGTTCATTTTGTTTTTGATTCTCCACTAGTTCAATGAATGGATACTTTGACATCCAATCAATCTAAAAATTCCTTGATAGATCCCACTCATATCTTGCTTTTTATTTGGCTTCTCTTTTCCCCTTTTGTGTAGTATTTCCATTTTCCTAATCACTTTTTGAGGTGGGTTTATTAATATTATTGTTCCCAAGTTACCTGGCGCAAATTTTGATGTTGTAGGTTGATCTGCTAGTACTGAGACACACACATTGCCAAAGTATGACATTATGCTTTTGCATTTTGATGGGTGCCTTTTACCACTTCCAAGAAACTTACTCAACATATCTCATGAATTAGAAACTACAAAAAAATGTCATTGTGTTTAAGATCACCTTCAAAGACTCAACACTAATAATTTCAGTATCATTTGTAACAATGAAACTAGATACACAAAATCAACAAGTTACGTCGTTGCTAGCATTTTTTGTCAGCACATTGCCATCAATGTAGTGACCAAATCTTGAAAATGGCTATTGTATGTCATATTCTCTTCAATGCTAAGGTATTTCTTGTACTCTTGTCCACTATTACTTTATCCTTAAAATATAAAAACAATAACATGCGTCACCCATTACACTACTTTTAACCAACAAATTTTTTAAATGGCCACTTGCAAAAAAAAGCCATTTAAAAAACAAAAATACTCGAGTCTCCTACCCATCACAAGTGAATAATGTTTTTTTCCATATAAAAAAATATTACTAGGGTTGGTGGAAATGGGAATGCGTCACAAAAGACGTCACAAAAGGACGCGGTGTCACTTCGGGGGTTGGTAGCGGTGGACCCCACTTATCAAAGGAATATTTTTTCCTTCGTCAACGTCAAGCATTTCAATGGAGTAGATGTGCAATGCAAATATTTTTTAATCAAATACGTGACGTTCTATCTTTCCTTCACAAATGGAATACGCTTACTTAAAATTGACGGTTACCTATTATGCTAAGCATTATTTTTTTGGGTTGGAAGGATAAATATAGGAATCTTTTCCCTTGGTATTGGGTGTATGGATTGTTGCTTTCTTTTGGTTTAATATTAAAGATGGAGGAGTATTTATTCCGATAAATTCACTTAGTCTCATTTTTTATGGTGTTAGATTTTTGCATTCGATAATAATCAGCGTTTTTTCCTCCTCCTTAAGATGAATCATGAAGTTTGATTTGAAACGTGTAGTTTTTACCAAAGTAATCAAGTTAATTTTAATGAAAACATTATATTTAAAAGGAGTTAATATGTTGATGTGTAAATGTCATTAAGGGAGTGCAAGTACACAAAGAATATGTATTTTTTTATAGACCGTCATGTGACAGGGACATAATTTTTTGTCCTACACAAATAAGATAGGACACTATTATTAGTATTTTACATTTTTTGTAAAGGAAAATAAAGATTCCTCGAGCTTAGTCTAAACTTGATAACCAAGAATGCACAAAGACTAAAAAATATATGTATCTGATAAACCTTGATATTAGGAATAGTAGATGACTTATTGGTAATCGCTTCGAGATCAAAAATTTTTGTTGACTCTTCATAGGAACGAGTCCAAGGGTCTAAGGCTAATATGCAATTGCAAACTTGTCCTACATCTACGAACTCATCTTGTGTGTTATGCAAACTTATGTTCTTCAATTTGTCTGATGTATGACAATCTATTATGCTCTTCCTAAATATCTAGTATTTAGAAATACCTTAAGGATTGTTGATTAGTCACAAGTTCTCCTAGATCAACCCACATAAATTGAACAATGATTGAAAACAACAATCTTCAGTCATGCAAATGCTCCTAGAATGCTTGTGCATAACTAGATTCCTTTAAGTGCACCAATTGCAATGTGCAAAAGAGAATGATATGCCAATGTAGTTCTTAAGTCATCAAATGATAAGAATAAACACATTGAGTGCCTTTAAATACAAGGACATAGCAATATATCGTGCAAACTTGTATTTAGTTGAATCTAAGCGAGAAGGGTAAAGATGGGAAGTCAGCCATATTTGAATTTTAAATTTTAAATTTGGGTGGGACAAGTGCGCAACTACAAAGATGACCCCATGACTATGAACTACTCCTGGAATAGAAAAAGGGATAGATCTATGTGGATGACATATGAATAGAAATAAGTGTATGCAAAAGAGTGATGAACACGTGGATCTAGAGTAGATGCAAAAGGGTATATGAACATGTGAAATATGATAAGTAGTAAATGCATATAAAGGCATGTAATACTAGGTGGACACTATAGGACAAGTGACCTGGCTTTGCACAAGATTATGCCATTTGTCAATATGTTTGTATTAAATTACTTCCTTCAAAATAGGCACAAAACTAAATATGAAATGGCATGGGTATGCAAATTTCACCATTACATTTCCCCCCCACTTTGAGATGCACGTGAATCCTAGAATGATCATGGATCTCCAAGTATGTAGCACTCACAAACATGAATGTAAAGTAAATATTTAGACGCTCAAAGGATATCATCATGGGTTCCATATAAACTGATAGACCTTACAAGCATATGATCTTGTGTGTTCACCTTGTGTGTATGTAATCTCCATATAATGAATCTTTATAAGCTCGTGTAATCATATGCATATTGAAACATAGGAACATTAATGATAGAATATGCCCCAACAATTGGTTGTATCCATAAAATATAAAGAATCATCAAAAGAGGGAAAAATAATAAATGAAATTTAAATGTAATTGAAGCATGTAATCATATAAGTAATAACCATCAGATTTCCACAGTCCATGATAGTGTTCTTGAGTGCTTCAGGGATTACACTGTGAGTTTTTTATTCAACATTTCGGATCACACTCCGTGATCCATTTTCTTATTCTCTTCTCTAGCTCTCCTGATGATGGATCACGGAGTGTGATCCAAAACGTTGAGTAAAAAACTTACACACAGTTTAATCTCTGAAGCACTCAAGAACATCATATAAGTATTTAGGAATTGTGTAAGTATAGATTTTTGTTTAAAATGCAAATTTTTTTCCCAAAATCAACATTTTGCAAGCAATTTTTTAAAATTTTAGTGCTTTTGGAAAAGCTATGTTGCTTTTTTTGTCTCAACGTTTGGGATCACACTCCATGATCCATTAGAAGAAAAGAAAAGAATGTAAATGATGGATCCGAAACATTAAAAAAAAAAAAGCAACACAGTTTTTCTGCTCAACAGTGCTCTCAGCGCAAACCCTCTGTGAAAGCTTCATATTTGGAGCCGTTGAAGCATTTTTCTGCAGGCCGATCTCTAATTTTTGGCTCGTTGTGCCAAGTATCAAGGGTTACTGTCGCTAAAGTTACCACAGATCTTCGTTTTTTTTGGTGTTGCTATTTTCATTGTGCAGGATCTCTTCATCGCCTGTGTTCATTGCTCTGGTCTCGGTCATATTTTGGAGTCGCCATTCACAATCCTTGTTGCTGCTTTGTGGAGAGAGGCAGCATTAAATTTGGTAACCTGTTTGTAGTCACTTGCCATAGCCACCATTTTGGCCACGTAGGTTAGGGTTTCTGGTTGTCGTTTGTTAGGGTTTCTGGAGCTCGCCATTTATGAGGTTGTTGTTTCAAGCATCCACTCACGGCCGTAGTCTTCCTTTGAACACAGGCCGCCATTCAAGGTCACTGATTTAGCTTCATGGTCTCCTATGTGGTCTGTAGATAGCATTACATCTGTTAACTATAATTTTAGGTTACATACTTCTGTATAACTCTTTTTGTAAACCGCCAACATAGGGGAAAAGACCTAATAGGTGAGATTGTTCCCATGGTCGAGATAGAATATGTGCATTTATGGCCCAATATTTCTTGAAGTTTAGTATTAGTAGTTGTGACTTTAAGGTTGTTAGTGTTACTATAATTACTAATAATTGAATGAAATGTACCTTTTAGATTTAAAAAGCAACCAATCATGTGATGTCACATCAGCCCACCAGTAAAACGTGACTTAATGCACACCTATTGGTTCACCTTTTTTGGGGGGAACTATTTGACACCTCGACAAAAAACATGTTGATGTGGCACCATATTTGATGAAGTGGCCCTGAAACCCTAGTTATAAGCAAGGGCATTGCCAAGTAAGCTATTGTAAAATTTTTGGAGTGATTCGAAATTGCCATGTATGATTTTGAGAGGCGTGAAGTTATGGTGCACCACTACTGGGTCCTCTCCCCTAGTGGTCAGTTAGCATTTAATGTTATATTAGTTGCCAGTTAGCATTTAATGTTATTCAGTTAGCACTTTGGTTAAAAGTAACATTTGTTGTTATGTTACTTTAATCAGTTAGTAATTAATGCTAACATACAATGCCAAACATTTTAGTTAACTACTACTTTTTTTGTTAAGCCACAAGCATGATATGTTAGAAACAATGTAACCCCTAGCATAAATGCAACAATTAGTGGTAAGAAAACCACAAAATTTGACATTTTATGTTAGATCAACCATCTAGAGAAAGTTGAATTTACTTAAAAAAAATTTCCCCGGAAGACCCTAATCATGCATAGGGGTGTGCGAAGAGGGTTTTTGTTTTCATTTTATCATAACTTTCGCCCATGGAGGCGAAATTGGGCATATTTATAGTCGACGGGAAGCTAGTTCAAACACCGACAAAGCTACGTTGAGATGGTTTAGGAATTGTCCCATTTTCTCAAAATAACTCAAAAAACGATTGTATCTTTGATTGGCAACTCAAAATTGAGTGCCGCTTTTTTAGAAAGTGAATAATTTTTCGAGACTAATGTAATGTCCCCAATTGGAACAATACTAATTTTACCCTAAAAATTCAAATTCCCCAAGTTTAGGGTTAGGGTTTCTAATTCCTGGAACAAAATGGTTTGATAGGGTGCCCAAGAAACCCTCTACCCTAGGCCCAAGAGCGGGTGCTTCACCCCTCTTGGCCCCATGTGACCTCTTGCCATCCATATGGGGTGGGGTTCCTAGTGAGGCGTCCTATCACCGTTCCCCTTATCAGAACCATTCTATTCCTTCTTATGATTCAATTAATCACCATGATGGGAGGTTGGAGTGCAACTATAGCAGGGTGTCTTGGAAATCACTTCTTCTAAGCCCAAGAGCGGCCTCTTATGCCCCCTTGGCCCACATGTGGCAGGCCTCAGCCATCCACCATGGGGTGAGGTACTTAGAAGATGATCCCTATACCGTTTCCCCTCCTCGTAGGCCCTCAATTCCCTCATCATGACATTCATACAATAATCCACATCAATGCATAATAAACTAATCAAACTCATAGTTGTAAACAATTGTATCAACCATACAAATGAATCATGAATATGATATCACAATATGCATGATCATATCTAAACTCCCATAGATCCTACCAATCATATGTTAACTTACAAATCTACAATCACAAGATAGCTTATGCAAACAAAGATTTTATGGTTTGCTAATCTGTTTCTCTTCTTCCCTCAAATATGCATACTTCTATTTATAAGTCCATTGGTATATATATAATTTATTCTTAAATAAGCATATATTATTCTTCTTAAATCTGTATTTCCTCTATAAACTGTCTTGTCTTAATTAATATCTTAATACTCTCTATTGTTGTCTTATTGCCAATGTTCCTCTGCTGCGTATATTTCATTTATTAGATCTGAATATATCTCCTCTTATTCCCCCTCTCTTCTTCCACCCAATCTGCCCTTTTATACTTAATGATAGTGCCTTGGGAATCGGTGGCACATGGGATCGCACCTCTTTGGAGGTGTCCGCTGCCTCACTAAGATTTTGTTGACTTTTTAGCGCCCTTTTTATTTGGTTATAATCTGCAGTTTATAATGATATTCATTCGATCATATTTATAACAATAGTAATGTTATTTACTTATATTTATAATAATAAGGTATATATTAATATTAATTGAATATATATATATAATATTAATTAGATACTTATGTCTATTTTTGTTATTATATTAATTACTTATCTTGAATAACATTATTATTATTGATTTATAATTGTAACATTAATAACAAAATTGCGATTTTATATTTGTTCTTTGATATTTATTGAATTCCAATACTTCATAATTATGGGGACATGACAGATCATTCAATTATATACATAATTACCATTGAAATTGATGATGGAAAGGATACGATAAACACCATATTTCGAGAAAGCAACTTCACAGTTTATCGTAATGTTTAAATCTTTAATTTAAACAATGTCTTAAAATCGGGACATCACAACTGATCTATTGGAAATAATTTCACACTGCTGTTATAAAGTGCTATTTTTCGTTCCAATTAGACGTGTTTAATGCACTACTGTTCTATAGTGCCAAAATTTAGGGGGGATAAAATATTAAGTCATGGGGGGTTTCTACAACAAACAAATATCTGGGATAAAAATATCAAATTATAGGGGGGGTTCATAAAGTTGTGTCAAGAACACTTCCACAGAGATATGTCGATAGCATTTCCGAGTTGTGCTAAGAGCACTTCCACAGAGATATGTCTACCGCACTTCTAGTACTCCATCATTCTTAAACATTTTTTTTGCATTGTATTGAGTCGTGTCAAGTACACTTTCATTGAGATGTGTCAAGATCACTTCCACTACACCATCACCTAATGCTACATGTGCATCCAGAGTTGATTCTTAGAAGACTTCCAGAGATTCATCACAACATAAGATTTATATCAGTTGATTTGCTTCTACAGATTTTAGAGTTGCTTAATAGAAGGCTTCCACATAATCTTCAAAGCAAGACTTCATATTGGATTTGAATTGTAGCCATATGGCATGCAATTGGCATTCCACACATGGATCTTGCAAGTATTGCAGGTCTATCACTTTCAGTTGTATTGTGTCAAGTGCACTTCCATTGAGTCACGTCTAGAACACTTTCTTATTTTCTCTCTTTTGAAAGATTTTTTTTCCCACAAGGTTTTCTTTCTTTCTCCACCTTATGAGAGATGCATTTGTGCATGGGTCTAGTTGTTGGGACCCATTTTTATTGTGTCCACCTAAGTTGTGCTTAAGGGGGGTGTTAGTGTAAGAATACTAATGTTATTACTTATTATTTAAATAAGGGGGTGTTAGTGTAGGAATACTAATGCTATTACTTATTATTTAAATAAGTAATTATGCATTATTCCACACCTGGCTTTAAGCCACCTTAGGTGGTTAGGTGTCGACTTGGAGAGTCCAACACAACTCTCTAAGACACTTGTCGACACTATTTCTTCCACCTCTAGTTGAGTGTTGAAGTCAAATCTTAAGTCAACTCAACCTCTCTACCCTATATGTACAACTACCTTATTCAGAATCTATTACTCCAATTTGTAATCAACAATGCGTTAGTAGATCCTTTGTTCTAACAGGAACATTGTGCCCCCTGGTGTGACTCAAAAGATGTATCTATATGAGCTCATAGATTCACAAGTGAATAAGTTAGTCATGAATGGCCAAATAGAATTGTGTAATAAGCCATAATGTGAATCATGTTGGTAGATGGGTATGTGGTGCAGGAGCACCTACCTGACAGCTGGTCTTGATAAGGCAGTTAGTAGTTTTAGGTCTTGTTTGTGTTTCCAAGAAGGTCTGTTAAGACCAATTGCATGTAATAATGTCACGCTGATCATGATAAGATCATGCTGACCAGGCTTTTGCTATTTTTAGTTAGTTGGTTATAACAGCTGTCATGATGTATGATCGGTTGGATCTCCCAGCCGCTTGGAGTCGGGTCAGTAGTACTCGAAAGCAAATCTATTTAAGCATGAGGATCGGATGGTATTGCATATATATCATCGATCAGACTTTGCGAGAGTGAGGCAGAGCGAGAGAAACTGAGCATTGTACTTGCATCTTTTGAAATCAAATAAAGTATTCCTGTTTGTGTTCATCCTCTGTTGCATTCCTTTGCTTGATCGATTTGCTGGTTTGAGAGGATTCATGGATGTACTGGTCCATTCCACCGGTTGATCCGTCTGATCGGTGGAATGGTAGTGTACAGTAGGTTAGGTGGTAGATTGTTTTCCGTGTGCATGCAGGTGTGCAGGTTCGCCGTCAAAAGATGTTGAAGACCCTAGCATGGGTATGTGCTAGGTCAAACTGATAAGACAGAGTGTGGAGGATCACCCTGAGGCTGGATCGGGTCATCCCAGGAGGATCGGCGAAGTGAGATTTCGCTAAGTGAAGAAGTTCGCCGAAACGGCATCATCAGGATATCTTGGTGAATATCCTGCAGACAGTTCGGATATCGTCATCCGGATAAGTGGAGGAGAGCATGATGCTTTCGAGTGCATGAAGTGCAGGTGCGTCGGGGCGATCATCATCTGGAGGAGCCGAGGAGGAGTGCATCGGCATCTGGTAGAAGATCGGGTCATGAAACTGTTGGAGTTTGCATGTTGCGAGTGCATCAGGATGTTTTGAGTCGGACATATACTAAGTGCATGTATCGGCATCAGGATCATCATATCGGGAGTGCCAAACATCCGCGTATCGCGAGTAGATGCGGGAGAGAAAGTTCGTGTTTTTCGACTAAGTGTTGAAGAGGTCATCAGGATGTTGGGTGACGTCATCGTCATCAGGATATGACGTCATCGTCATCAGGATATTGAAATATCCCCCTGTGCGAGTTTATCCTGCCGTTGTTAAGCGGTTAAGTATCGGCATCGACAGAAAGTGTGAAGCATCATCAGGAGGTTTCGAGAGAACCGGATAAAGCAGATCATGATGCTGTTGTTTGTGTCGCCGGCTAGCGGAGCATCGAAGGGAAGGTGCTGAAGGTGATCGTCATCAGGATATTTGAGCAACCGGATATTTGATATCCTGCTGACGAAGAGAGTGTTGAAGGTCATGATGATGACGCTAGTGTTTGGAGCCCGATGAACAGTGCAACCGGAGGATGTGTGCGCCCGCTGAATATCATGATGATGATGGGCGACTGGCGGAGGAGGTGAACAGTAGTCGGCAGGAGGATAAGTGTGATCATCCGAAATATGATGATGCTGACTGTGTAACGCAAAACATGATGATGCTGTTGTTGGTTTTGGGAAATATGATGATGATGGCGAAGATGATGATGATGAGGTTGGTCTGCAGACATTCATGCTATATGCGAAGGTTATAGTGTGATAATAAATGATATGTAATAATGTGATAATCAAAGTACATGTATAGATAAAAAAACTCTGTGCAATGTCCCCTTCTAGAGTTGCCCTAGATTAAACACTACAATCACAATTATAATAAATTAGGGTTAGGAAGATGACTTATAGGTGTATACACCTAAAATTGGCTCAGGTCGAATTAAGTAAATACTCTAATATTTATCTTAATTCATATTTTCTTCTGTCAATTAAATAAATATTATAAGTTTATTTGATTGGTTCATTATCCTACAATTAAATAAAATTATTTTATTTAATTAAAATCCCTAAATTCTTCTAATGTCTCAAATCCTAAATCCACCTCATCTTTCCACATCATCTCTTCCACCTCACCATGTTGCACATATAATTAAATATTCTTAATATTTAATTAGCTAATATCCTCCAAAATCTAAAATTAAATATTTAATTCAATGTTCCCCACTAGCCCTCACCAATTGAATATTTAATTCAATTGTTCCCCACTATTCTCCACTCATTGAATTCTTAATTCAATTATTCCCCATTATTCTCCACCATGAATTCTTAATTCAATTGTCATAACTCACTATCCTCCACTATGAATTCTTAATTCAATTGTCATAACCCATTCTTCTAAAAAATAATTTTTAATTCATCCATTAGGAATTAAAGATTCACAAAAAATGAGAGCCATTGATCTCATCTTTTGATCCTCACCATCCATTCCCTTTTCAGAAAATCTATAAATAAACCTCTTCTCTAAGCAATTAAAAAGAACTGCATCTTGCACAATAACTATACCCAAGTTTCTCTTCTTCTCTCTATTTCTAATATCCTCCATTAGTGTGTTGAAGCTCACATTCAACACAAACAGGTATCAAAGCCATTCTTCCTTTGCCATCTTCAACAAGCCAACAGGTAAGGAAAGTTTATGAGGGCTTCACAAATTAAGATCAAAGAAAGATAGGCAAACAATGGAAAATGACAGGTAAAAGGGTTTGTAAGTATGTTCTTAGTCATTTTGGTTTGATTCCTCTTTGCTTTCAACTTCCATTGATGTTTGGGTTATAATTATCTTGATTGACTAATCCATATTCCCATTTACATTTTGGCACCCACCGTGATCTAATCCACATTGTTTGTGAGTGTTTGTCTTAAAGTTTTTGTTGCAGATTCAGGTGTTTCAAAAACCATTCGGGCATCAACTTCCACAAACGGCCTCCCATGCACAAACCAAGCTCATTGTTGAGTCCAGACGGCCTCGGAGGTAAAAAATCACCTATCATTTCCCTCATTTTGTTTTTGAAAATTTTTAAATTTTTTTTTTTACTTTTCAAAATATTTTTTGCAAAAAAATAAAAAAAATAATAATTAAATCATCAAAAAAAAAAATCATCATAATTTTTTTTTAAGTACATTAGATCTTCTTTTTTTTTTAATATATATTTTCGCATTTTCTTTTTATATAAAAAATCAAAAAATCAAACAAAAAAAAAATTAAAAAATTAAAAAAAAAATACAAAAATAAAGAATATACAAGCAAAAAATAAAAACAAAAAATTAAAACTTAAAAAAAAAAAACAAAAAATAAAAATTAAAAAAAATAAAAATAAAAATAAAATAACAATAAACAAAAAAAACCCCACAAACCCCCGATCCCCCTTCCCCCTCCCCCGCCACCTCTTCCCCCTCAGCGGCTCCGCCACCCCCCCTTACCCCCCCCCAACACTCCTCCCATCCCTACGCCTCCCCCTTCCCCCTGCGACCGCACTCCCCGCACCCCTCCCAAACCCCTCCCTCGCGCCACCCTCCCCTCACCTTACACCCCGCAGCACCCTGCATCTCTCCCCCGCGCCACAACTTGGCCTCCCCTCCTCCCCCGCAGAACCCTATTCACCCCGTCCACTCCCTGCCTCCGCCACCCCAACCCTCCCCTTGGCGTCCCACACCCGCCGCCTCTCCCGTCCACTCCCTGCCTCTCCCTCTGTGCTCGCTGCCCCCCTGCGACCCTAACACCCCCGCCGCTCCCTCCTGCGCAGCCCTACCGCACCACCCGCCTCTCCACCGCCGCTCCCTGCTATTGCCGCCCGCACCACCCACCGTTGCCGAACCCTCCGCCCTTTCTCCGCCCGCCACCTCCGCCGCGCTGCCGCCCAGCCACCACGCCGCCCTTTTTCCGCCCCTGCTCCACCACCACCTGCACACACCCACTCAACAATTTCATACCAACAAAATAAATTTTTTTAAAAAAAAATTAACAATTAAAAATTACAAAAAATTACAAAATAAAATAATAATAATAATAATAAAATTAGACAAAAAAAAAGGGAGTTGTTTTTTTTTTTTTTTTTTTCTTTTTTGATGGCCACTTAGCAAAATAGGCCGATTTTTTCAAATTTTCACCACTTTTGCATACGGCGCCAAAAATTTGCAAATTTGGACTTTCCGGAAAGCTGACGAGTCGACCTTAGCAGTGGTGAAGACATTTTCAGGTGACGATACATTTTACCAACAATTTTTTTTGCAATCAAAATCAAAACCTACTTGCATAGCGTGTTTGGTCAATTTGTTTACCTTTTGCTGACTTGTGAGTTTTGGGGAACTAACTGCCTTGTTGTAGCTTCTTATCACTCACACAGAGCAAATACTTTCTCTAACATGTTCATGCAGGACGAGCGTTGAAGAAATCTTGATTTATTGCACTAAGTCTTAGAAACATATTGCCTTCTTAAGGGATAATTAAACAATTCATTTCGACACTCTAAGTCTTAGGAACATACTGCTTTTCTTAAGGGACAATGGGCATGTATGTGAAAACACCTCAATTTTCTAAAGGACAATGGACATGTGTGAAAACACCTCAATTTTCTAAGGGACAATGGACATGAATGCCAAACACTTCAATTTCATAAGGGACAATTGACAACTACAAACGTGTGTGTGCCTAGTTTAGTTGCACCTTATTTTTCTTATAACGAGACAATTGAACCTTTGTTTGACATGCTTGCTCTTACATTTCAATATTTCTTGTAGAAGGGCCTGCTTTTGGATTGCGCTTCATCCAAAAGGGACGACCCTAAGCAGAGTTTTCCTTTGAACCGCTATATAAGAGGGATAAGGCGAAAGCCAAGTCCTAATCGATGTCAGCTTACCTTGTGGTACCAAACTAAAAAGAGCTGTACTAGCTCCTTGTGGAAATGCTTTTCATATTGAGCGAAGTGTTTGATACTCTTAGTAGGATTGGTTAAAACTTTTAGAGCTTGTCATATTGCTCGTAAGGTGTTGGTCCCTCAAAATTATTAAGAACCATTTTAGATAGAGACTACCCGACTTACCTCCAAACATTGCGGTAATCATCAGTGCAAGGGGAATCGATTTAAGCCCTTAAGATACTCACCATTGGCTCCCTTGAGAAGAGATAGTATTCCCTTGGCCATAAATCTCTTGTGACCTACTTGAGCTTTCCAAGGGGAGGGTGAGATATCCCTACCTATTGTCTCTCGCAAAGATAAAAAATATCTGACACCTTTATGGAATGATATTTTTATCGATGGAGTATTAAGCTGTGAGCTGATCTACTACAATGAAACCTTGTCTCTAGGGATAAAAAGTGCTTGATAGTTGTTTGCAAATTGTCTCATACCTGTGGAAACATTGGGCTTTTTTGTGAGCCTCGAACATACACTATTTGTTGTGTCAGTCCGTCTTTGCTGACTTTGTCTGCTGTGTTTTCTCTTGCCAAAAACAAAATCCAATCAGAAACAAACCACCAAAAAACAAAAAACAAAAAAAACCACCAAACAAAAAAAGACAAAATAGTCTGAGCGGCGCAAATCCATCTTCAAGAGAAAGATTTCACTCGTCCCGGATACCCATTTCAATTTAGTCTCAGGTTCAAAGATCAGGTTCCACCTTGCAATCTGTTTTCCATCCATTTCACACCAAAATCTCTCTTTCATTGATCATCCCATTCACCTTCCATCAGGTCTTTCTAGTCAAAAGTTATTCCCTATCAGGTCAACGTAGGCCCCCTTTTTCGTATCACATTGGATTCAAGTAAACCTAGTAGGTCACAGAACCTTACTAGTAGTTTTGGTGCACAGTTAGTCCCTACACAGTAAGACAGGTATCGAGTACCCTTACTAGTGGCTACCGTCTTGTATCGGCCGTCTTACTTGGAATCATTGAGCAAAAAAATCCTTTGTCCAAGTCCCTTCCTCAATATCCTATTCACCACAGTCTCAATTGGCACCTTGCCAAAATTTCTAGTCTCAGTCCACTTCATCTCACGTCACCTTGCATGGTTCTTACTAGATCTCAGTATAAAAAGCAACTTGAAATGGCCAGCTCATCCAACCACATCATCACCCCTCATGATAGTGACGAAGAATTTTCTCACGAAGATTACCAAGAACACATCCAAAGTAGGAAATTCCAACGCACGTTAGAAACGGTGCTCCATGAGGACCCTCATAAGTATTTCTATTACCTCACTAATCTTGGAATTAAACTCCCTGCAGATTTTGATGAACGCACAATCCAAGAAAATGCAGAAAATGCTCCTGAAAAAGGAAAGAAAACCCTAGACTCAAACGCAGAGGATAGAGACAAGAAAACCATGGAAGACATGAGGAAACAACTTGAGTGCCTCAAACAAGAAATGTTAGATCTCAAGATAGGTACGAACACAAAAACTTACTCCTTGGAGGATATCGCGCCATACCCCTTTGACAAAAGTCTAAACATGGCACCCTTTCCCTTCCGATTCGAAGTGCCTAAATTAGATAAGTACAAAGGGAAAGGGGACCCTAGAGATCATATTAGGGAATTCAACGCAGCATGCATGGAAGTAGCTCATGATTAGACCTACTTAATGAGACTTTTTCCTAGATCTTTGGGTAGTCAAGCTATGGAGTGGTTTTCACGCCTCCCACGGGGCATCAAATCTTTTGATGAACTTGTCAACAAATTTATCACGCATTTCTCTTACAATATCGAGCACGAGGTATATATGCTAGATTTATGCAACACCAAGCAAAAGAGTGGTGAATCATTCGCCACTTTCCTACAACGATGGAGACAACTAGCAAGTAAGTGCTCCTATGATATGCCTGAGAAACAGCTAATGGAGATGTTTGTCCATAACCTCAATAACGATCTTAGCTATCAAATACTAATACAATGCCCTACATCATTCTCCAAAGTCATTGAAATGGGATTGTTCATTGAAAAAGCTATGATCGCCAAGGGGCAAATCAAGTTATATAAGGACACACCTACCTCCAATTACTCAATGGATAAATCAAAGTTTTGGACCAAAAATAAGAATGTGGTCAATGATGGGGTAGTAGATGCCAAGGTAGCAGCTCCCAAGCAACAACCCATATTCACTCTTAAAGGAGAAACACATAATGATACCCTCAATAAACCACCCTCTCGGGAGCCTAGACCTTGGTCCAGTTCAAATCCAAGGAGAAAATTCACACCATTGGGTGAGTCACAAGAGTCTGCGCTCCGGAAGTTGCTGGCTAACAATGAAATCTCTCTACCGCCAACAAGTGATTACGAGCCTATAGTCAAACATCCCTACTGGAAGGACACAGACTATTGTGAATATCATCGAGGCAGGGGGCATACAACCAACAACTGCATCGCCCTCAAAAATTTCATACAAGATGTGCTAGATCGGAACCAGGGAGGAACCCAACAGCATACCTCCAATGAAACTCGTGTTGCCTACAGGGATCCACTTCTAAATCACAATAGACCATACAACAACAATAACAACGATGGCAACAATCACAACAGACCATACAACAACAATAACAATAACGACAACAATCGCAACAGGCCAAATCAGAATAGTGGGACTAGTAATGTTAACTATGCAAGTATGCCATTTGATTATACCATAAATTGCATCTTTGAGCAAGTCCCCCAAGTCAATGTCATCTCGCCCAACCAACAATCAGGACCTAACAGAACTGGTTGTAGTATAATTACCCGCAGTGGTAAGTCCCACTCAATACCGCCCCGCCCGGGTCGTCCCTTTCTCCATCCAACTTCCGTCAGTACAATGTCATCGACCAATTACAAAAAACCCCGGCTCACATTTCTATCTTGGAGTTATTGCGTCTATCTCCTTCTCATAAGGAGATCCTTGAAAAATCCTTTGTGGAAACCATTGTCCCCACTAACTTGGCCCAAGAGAAATTCCAGACCATGGTAGGTAATCTGTCTTCCTCCAACACCATATCATTTACTGAGCAAGATGACCTCTCTGTATCTCAACCCCATAATACCCCTCTCCATATTGTCGCCTTCATCCACAAACACCGCATCAAGAGGGTTCTCATTGATGGAGGTGCCAGTCTAAATATTTGCACATTAAAGCTGGTCCTTGCATTGGGGTTCTCCGAACAGGCAGTTGATCCAAGGAGAAAAGTCACCATCAAAGCATATGACAAGGAAGAAAGAACCACAAAGGGAACAGTGGTCCTACCCATTCAAGTGGGACCAGTGATAAAAGATGTTGTCTGTCAAGTCCTTGATCGGGAGCTCACTTATAATATCTTACTAGAGAGACCATGGATTCACGCCATGAAGGCTGTCCCCTCCACCTATCATCAATGCATAAAGTTCCTGCATAATGGCAAGCAAATCACAATTCAAGGTGACCTTGACCCCTATCAACATTGCTACTCTTTCCTTGCAAAACCCGAATGCATCATCTCGAATAACAGAGCATATATATCCCCTATCCCACAGCATGACCATACCGCTGAAGCCTTGTCCTCAAGACCCAAAGAGTAGAAAGTTACCATAAAATAAACTGGAGTAGGAGAGTACTCAATTGAGCACAGTCTCAATCTTGCCAAATTACCTTTGTCTCCTAGATCTTTTGGCCGACCCAAGCATTTTCCAAAGCCATCTGCTCCTCCTGTAGCTCCCGCAACTTCCTTTGTAAAATGGGGGACCTTATCCGATGAAACAGAGGAGAGAGACATCCTGCAATGGCTCTGTACTAAAGAAGAAAACACACCCCAAGATCTGCCTAGACTCCCAACAGAACTCTATGGGCAAGGTGAGACTATTCTGCACAGAATGGGGTACAAAGGACAAGGCCCCATTGGCCTCATAAAAGAAGGAATCATTGAACCTATACAACCTTCTTCATCCTCAATGGCTAGAAACACAAGTGGCCTAGGATACAAAGGCAAAGGTAAAGCCAAGGAAAATGCCTGTCTTGTAGAAATGATCCAAACACTCCAAGAAGACAGTGATACAGATTCAAATGAGTATGAGTGGGATGAGCTAACAGAACATTCCTATGACGACAAGGAGGTTGACACCATTCAAACTTTTAGCCCCTACCATGAGGGACAAACACTACCGAACATACCACTAGAGTCTGATTTGCCCATCTCTGAGATTATGCCTTTCGAGGAAGGTTCAAATTCCATCGCAATAAACAACTTGGAGGAAGGTACCATCTCGAACACCACCATTCCCATACTCCTAGTATATCCATTCACACCATCAATGAATCAGGCCTATCCTCCAATTCCATCCCCCTTGTACATCCTAAGCTTATTAACTGGGATCTGTGAGGAACTCCCCAACTAGACATGTTCCAAAACGATGATGCTTACATTGACTATAAGAACCTTAGGGACAACCTACCCAAAGGAGATCATAAAGTTGGTTTCTCTATTGAACTTAATATCGTGGCTTATTTCAGAGAGGGTGCCAAGCCTTCCAGTCACAAAAATATGAAAATAAAAACTGGATCTGACGGTGAAAACTATTTTGCGGCAGCATCAGGCCCTAAAACAGTGAAAAGAGAGGATGCATCCGAAGGTGAAAACCCAACTGTGGTGCCTGACGATAGAAGGCTTGACACTCTCCCCAGTGACATGCACCAGGAGACGTCTCAGATTGTTGTGGAACCGACAGAACTGGTTAACATTGGAACAGAGGAACAACCCAAGATCATCCACTTTGCTAAATCTCTTACTCCACCAGAAAAGACCAAGTTTGTCCCATTCTTCAAGGAAAAAAGATGCAACTTCACTTGGTCATATGCAGACATGCTAGAGTTAGACCCAAACTTGATCTTGCATCATCTTCCACTAGATCCAGGTGTGAAACCAGTCAAACAAAAGCTTAGAAAGATGCATCCGCACAAAGCACTATTGGTCAAAGAAGAATTGAAGAAGTTGTTGGATGTAGGATTAGTCAGAGAAATAGACTACCCAGAGTGGATATCCAACATTGTACCAGTGTCCAAACCAGATGGCAGAGTCAAACTATGCAATGACTTTAGAGATCTAAACAAAGCCTGCCGCAAAGATGATTTTCCATTGCCAAACATAGATATCATAGTCGACTTGATAGCAGAACATACCATGCTATCTCTCATGGATGGCTTCTCAAGATATAATCAGATCAAGATAGCACCAGAAGACCAGCATAAGACATCTTTCACTTGTCCATGGGGCACTTTCTGTTGGAATGTCATGCCATTTGGGCTAAAGAATGCAGGAGCCACATATCAACGTGCTATGACTACTATATTCCATGATATGATGCATGTAACGATGGAGGACTATGTAGATGATATCCTAGCAAAGTCACTCACAAGGGAATCACATCTAGACGTGTTAGAGAAGGTCTTTCACAGACTAGAACAATTCAAAGTAAGGCTGAACCCAAAGAAATGTGTGTTTGGAGTCACCTCAGGCAAGCTCCTAGGCTTTATTGTATCAGCAAATGGAATAGAGGTGGACCCCACAAAAGTCAAGGCTATCACAGACATGCCACCTCCTAAGACTCTTACACAACTAAGATCTCTACAAGGCAAGCTACAAGTAATCCATAGATTCATATCCCAGCTGGCAGACAAGTGCCAACCATTCAGTCATCTCCTGCACAAGAACATTCCATTCAGATGGGATGAGAGATGTGAAGAAGCCTTCAACAAACTAAAAGAGTACCTCCTGAATCCACCCATTCTCATGCCTCCTATCCAAGGGAAACCACTGATACTCTACATATCTGCTACACCTATAGCTCTTGGAGATCTTCTGGCACAACAAGATTATGAGAATAAAGAAAGAGCCGTCTACTACATCAGCTGAACATTAGTGGGCTATGAGTTGCAATACTCACAGATAGAAAAATCATGTCTGGCGGTAGTTTTTGCTTCCCAAAAACTCTGACATTATATGTTGGCACATGTAGTCAAACTTATTGCAAAAATAGATCCACTAAAATACCTACTAAGCAAAGCAGCTCTCACAGGTCGCCTAGCCAAATGGGTAATGCTCCTGAGTGAGTACGACATTGAATATGTAGACAGAAAAGCTATCAAAGGGCAAGTCATTGCTGATCAGTTAGCAGATGCACCGCTACAGGACACCACCCCAATGCAATTTGACTTTCCAGATGAATCCTTATTCAACATCTCAACACATTCCTGGAAGCTCTACTTTGATGGGTCCTACACAAACCATGGATCGGGGGCAGGAATCTTGTTTGTAACTCCTCATGGTGACACTATTATGAAGTCTTACCATTTTCTATTCCCATGCACCAACAACATAGCTGAATATGAAGCCCTGGTCATTGGTATCAAGATGGCAACCGAATGGAAAATCAGAGAGCTACATGTCTATGGTGATTCTCAACTAGTGATAAATCAGGTCAATGATGATTACCAAACCAAAGATGAAAAGCTTGTCCCTTACAAGCGAATGGTCGATGACTTTAAGGAATACTTTTTGATCATCTCTTTTGAGCAGATACCTCAAATTGAGAACAAAGAAGCAGATGCCATGGCAACCATTGCATCCCTTCTTGAGATTCCAAAGAATGAGTCACGGTACAAGTTCTTAGTAGAAACTATTCGACAGCCAGCTTATGATCTTCCAGAGAACCATACCATATGCCTTTTAGTTGGATCTGATTCACCTTGGTACGATAAGATTTATACTTATCTCAAGGACAACACCTTCCCACCTGACCTATCTTCAAACCAATGACGGACCTTTATATGCCAAACCTCTCGCTATACCATTATTGCCGATACCCTATACTGACGTGGTCTAGATGGTACTTTACTCCATTGTTTAGAACGAGAAGAATCCATAACCACTTTGCAAGACGTACACGAAGGGATTTGTGGAACACACTCTAGTGGTCCTTCCTTAGCCAAGAAACTCATGCGCCTGGGTTATTACTGGCTGAACATGGAAATGGATTCATATTAGTTTGTCAAGAAGTGCAAGCAGTGCCAAATACATGGGAACCTGATACATGCCCCAGCTCAAGAATTGAGACCTTTAACGAGACCTTGGCCCTTTTGCCAATGGGGACTTGACCTTGTGGGAAAGATCCATCCACCCTCATCCAATGGCCACAAATTCATCATAACTGCCATTGAATACTTTACCAAGTGGATTGAAGTCGTTCCCCTCACCACCGTCACAGGTAAGCAAATCTCCTCATTTATCCTAAATTACCTCATCTGCAGATACGGGATTCCTTCATCCATTATCACGGATAACGGAAGACCCTTCAAAAACTAGGATGTCCAAGAACTCTGTGATCGATTCAAAATCCAACACCGCTTTTCCTCACCATATTACCCCCAAGGCAACTGTCAAGCTGAAGCATCCAACAAGACCATCTTGAAAATTCTCAAGAAGACAGTCAATGATGCTGGCCGTGATTGGCATATCCAACTCAATCCCGCTCTGTGGGCCTACAGAACCAGTATACGCACTCCCACAGGTGCTACACCATACGCCCTTGTCTATGGCTCAGAAGCTATCCTTCCCATTAAAGTTGAATTGCCATCTCTCAAGGTGTCGTTAAAAGGTCTCATATCAGATGAAGAATACAGAGTCTCCAGATTACAAGAACTAGAGTTGCTGGAGGAAAGGAGACAGAAAGCCTTTGACCATCTCAAAGCATATCAACAAATGATGTCAAGAAGCTATAACCACAGAGTTCACCCAAGAATCTTCAAAGTTGGAGATCTAGTCCTTAAGGAAAACCCCCGCAATCAACAGGATAGGGAAAAGAAGGGCAAGTTCGAACCCAACTGGCTGGGGCCTTATGTAATTGTAGCTGCTTACGGATCGGGGGCATATCAGTTGGCAACATCCGAGGGTGAGCTGTTCGATGATCCAATCAACAACATGCATCTTCGTCTGTTTTATACCTAGGAGAACCCCAATGTAAGGGAGGCACAAAATACAAAAAAAAAAAAAAAAGTACAAAAAATATCAAAAAATCAAAAACATACAAAAAAATCGTCCTTTGGTGAAAACTTGGCAAACAGGTGCCTTGGATAGGTATCATGATGAAAACCTGGCACACAGGTGTCATGTTTACTTTCTAGCTTCTTGTGCAAATAAAAGCAAGTGATGAAAACCTGGTAAACAGGTGTTACTGGTGATAAACCGCCTTCTCCATCTTTGGGAAACCAATCATCTTGAGTCCATTCTTCCATCACTCATGTCCCATTCGACCCATATCTGTCCCATAATAAACTCTTGACAGTTACCTATCATGGCTTGCTATTCTATCTCTTTGTCAGCCTTGTCAACCAAGGTTTTGTCCCATACCGTATCCATCGCATAAGCCTAGCATAGTGTCTCTCATCGATTTTCCATGGTCCAAGTCCATGAACTACCTTGCCTCTGTGTCGTCACGTAGGCAATGCCATATTCCTATGCGCCCCCGAGGCTCACACGGTCCCATCCGTCCCATTTCTTGTCGTCTTTCTTGTTATCTCTCTTCTAATCCACCCATGGTCCATTAGGGTTTACCCCGAACTACGTTGCCTCTACGTCGTCACGTAGGCAAGGCCATTTAGCAATGAGCCCCCGAGGCACTAGGTCAGTCCCTTAGGGTCCGTCCCACTAATAAGGATTGTGATACCTTCTGCTAGACAAACAAGAGCAACAAAGCACGCTTCCCAAAACAACAAAAATCATGACACAAAAACATCAACCTGTCCAAGGCAAAACAAAGCACCATACCAAAACACTCAAGTTAATTTTATACCAGTTATGGCAAAAAGACACATCTAATGCAAGAACGTTTTGTGATTGGTTAGATTAACTTACAAAGTCTTGATTTATGCTATCATGCCTTTCTATGCTACTCGAGGATGCCAAAAGCTAAAGATGCTATGATGGGGGCATGATTATTTTCTTTGTCTGCTGCTTGTGGATTAAGCTTTAGTAATGTGACGATTTCTGTCTAACGACATGATCGGTAAAAGATCATCGACAACTCTGAGGTCTAAACATGAAAAGGGGCAATCCTTGTCTGTTGAAATGCAAGAAGTACTCAGGTCATCTAGATTCAATTTTGGCTAGATGCTTGTATTAACTTGCTAAATCAAAATCCATGTAAGTAATGCTCAGGTCATCTCGGTTCAATTATACCTAGATGCTTGTATTTTCTTACAACATAATAAAGCCCAATGATGAAAGCACTTCAAAATACTTGCTATATCAAGGTGACAAATATCCATATCCATATCTATACTGTATCTAATTGCAGTTCATATCCATTTCCATATCTATACCATATCAAATTGCGTCTCATATCCGTATCCATATCCATATCCATACCATATCCAATTGCAAGTCTATCCTTAATCCATGCCAATCAAGTCAAGTCAATCTTGTCAAATGATCCAATCACAATCAGTGGTCTTGATCCTTGTCCAGTCGTAAACCAACTCGATCAGTTAATCAATCAATTGTCTTATACAGGATGTTGCATTGTCGAAACCAGACCAACACATGCATCTTAAATGACATGCTTCATTTCCTAAAACCAGACACTATCCTTCGTGTTGCTCTAGGGATCCATCATTCCTCGCCATGACAACACGCCTGCCGTGTTGGTCTAGGGATATATTGTTCCCCGCCATGACAACACTATCGTATCAAATGTCTTAGACATGATGTTATATTGTCGAAACCAGACACGGAGTCTTATACGACATATTTCATTCCTAAAACCAGACATCATCGATCCATATCATTGGTTTACCACTCGACAGGGGCAATACCTTGTTTGTGCTTGTGTCATTTGTGCATACTTGCTTACTTGCTTGTGTGTGTCATCTTTTTATCTTGCATTCCATATCATTCATCCCTTTCTTCTACATCCAACCATTTCATCTCTTGTCAACCTATCTCATCGTGAGATTGTTCATCTCACGCCTTCCGCCTTCTCCCCGTCCAATCTCCCGAGGGGGCATCCTATCATCATAACCTGTACCAGGGGTAAACTAGGGCATGTATCATTATCAGACTATTCTTATTCTTTGAAACAACGTGATAAAACACATTGCTTCAAAGAGGGGCAAAATGTATACACCTAAAATTGGCTCGGGTCTTATTAAGTAAATACTCTAATATTTATCTTAATTCATATTTTCTTCTGTCAATTAAATAAATATTATAAGTTTATTTGATTGGTTCATTATCCTACAATTAAATAAAATTATTTTATTTAATTAAAATCCCTAAATTCTTCTAATGTCTCAAATCCTAAATCCACCTCACAAAATCCACTTCATCAATCCACCTCATCCATCCACCTCATCTTTCCACATCATCTCTTCCACCTCACCATGTTGCACATATAATTAAATATTCTTAATATTTAATTAGCTAATATCCTCCAAAATCCAAAATTAAATATTTAATTCAATGTTCCCCACTAGCCCTCACCAATTGAATATTTAATTCAATGTTCCCCACTATTCTCCACTCATTGAATTCTTAATTCAATTGTTCCCCATTATTCTCCACCATGAATTCTTAATTCAATTGTTATAACTCACTATCCTCCACCATGAATTCTTAATTCAATTATCATAACTCACTATCTTCCACCATGAATTCTTAATTCAATTATCATAACTCACTATCCTCCACCATGAATTCTTAATTCAATTGTCATAACCCACTCTTCTCAAAATTTTTTTTTTTAATTCATCTATTAGGAATTAAAGATTCACAAAAAATGAGAGCCATTGATCTCATCTTTTGATCCTCACCCTCCATTCCCTTTTCATAAAATCTATAAATAAACCTCTTCTCTAAGCAATTAAAAAGAACTGCATCTTGCACAATAACTATACCCAAATTTCTCTTCTTCTCTCTATTTCTAATATCCTCCATTAGTGTGTTGAAGCTCACATTCAACACAAACAGGTATCAAAGCCATTCTTCCTTTGCCATCTTCAACAAGCCAACAAGCAAGGAAAGTTTTTGAGGGCTTCACAAATCAAGAACAAAGAAAGATAGGCAAACAATGGAAAACGACAGGTAAAAGGGTTTGTAAGTATGTTCTTACTCATTTTGGTTTGATTCCTCTTTGCTTTCAACTTCCATTGATGTTTGGGTTATAATTATCGTGATTGACTAATCCATATTCCCATTTACAATAGGTAGTTATTTCTTCGTTATGCTCTTGAATATAAATCCTGCACTCATCACATAGAAAACACAAGTGCATATATATACATATAAACTAATGCCATTGTTAGGGTTAGCTAATACAACTCCAATATTACTATTACTATCAAACACATTTAGAGTATAGGGATAGGGACATGATAGGTTTGACCCAATCAACCCATACTAAGCCCAAGACTAGAAATTTGGCCCTCCTGGCTTTAGTGACAAGACTTAGACATCCACCAAAGTGGGGTACTTAGTAGAGTGTTTGTCTTGCTTTCCTATCCATGCCTTATCTCTTACAGTTAATAACTCATCATGGTAGGAATGGTATGGAGATTGTATTGGGGTTCTCAGCTTATCCAATCTAAGCCCAAGAGTGGGACTTTCACCCTCTTGTCCTTGATGGCAGGGCTTTGGCATCCATCCAAGGTGGGGTACTTAGATGGAAACCTTATACCCTCTTATCTACATCTCCTTCCTTTCCTCCATGATGAGGTTCAATATTTATTAAAGATGATTATTCATTAATACATAATAAGTACTAACATTATCATATATGTTGTATTAGTATTGACATTCCATATTCTCTTTGTTCATATTTGTCCACTCTACATAAGTAATGCAATTGAAAGAAATATCGGTTCTTTGACTGTATCTACATTATCAGATTACATGGCTATTTATATACTTGTTGCCTTCCCTTTTGTCGATTTGTTGTAGATGTATGCCTTCCTTGCCGATTTATTGTAGACTTGATCCTTCTCAATTGTCCTACTGCTCAAGTCTTAAATCTGCCGGTCAATCTCCATTGCATCTTCTTATAGATCTGCTTTTAAACTCAGAAATATGTTCTATATATTTTCTTTCTTTTCCAATCTGCTTTTGATCTTCTTTAATTTTAACGATATTATCTTCCATAATTCCCTCATATTATATTCGATTGTCTTCCTTATATATCGTGTAGATTCCCATAAATAGACACAACTATTGCCAAGAGACAACACAACTATTATAACAGTCACACCTTTCCTTAACAAATACTTCATCTATTTCCCTTTTATGCAAATCGCTGCACTCCCTAACTAATTCGTTGCTTGCTGTTATGAATGAGACTTTTGTTTCTTTATGTATATGATGCTCCATAGATGAATCGTTGCCTTGTAATATTGATGACGATTTAATGAAAGAATGATAAAGAATATGGATTAAAAGCAACATAGCGCTTGTTTCATATGAAGCACTGCCTTTTGTTTGCAACCTTTCACACATTTGATCGCTGCCTCTTTATAAATCAACACAACTTCTAATATGGGCTACCTTTATGCTTATATGTATATAATTATTAGTTTATACATTTATTTATATATATTTATACTTATATTATTATTTATATTAATATATATATATATATATATATATATTATACTTATTTTTATATTATTAATATTTATATTATTTATAAATATTTTTATACTATAATAATAACAATATTTGCATTTCTAATAATATATCTTTGTTAATAAATATATTATACATTAAATTATATTAAAATAATATTTATATAATAATATTATTCGTTCTATATGTTTATTAATATTATTATTATATCCAAATTGACAATAGAAAGGACATGACAAACACCATATTTTACGAAAGTGACTTCACCGTCTTTATCATGATGTTTAAATCTTTAATTTAAATAATGCATTAATATCAGGACATCACACTCTAGATGGACATGATAGTACAATGAAGCTAATGAAATAAGGGGGAATGAAAAGATAATAATCAACAAATAACAACTCCACTACTTGTATGTTAGGAAAAAGATGTGTTATACACCTTGCATAAAAATGAAATATTTAATTATGTAAAATAAATATTTATTTGTGGTGCATCTTAAGGGGTGTTTTGCCACATTAAATACTTATTTGGGGCCACTTGTAGAAGTTGTATGTAACATTGGGTTAGTTATTTTATGTGCTAAGACATAAAACAATTAATTAATTAATTGGAGCATAAAATGAAAACTTAGTTGCAAGAATTAAATGTGTGGTCAATGGTTCAAATGTGTAATCATGGTTTTGACACACATGGTTTGATATTTGACAAGTTTGCTGTGGGACCTTTGGGTCCAAAGTCTTCAGTAGTATCTAGAGGGCTTGGGAGAATTTAAAACATTTGATAAAAAAATAGTAATGTAGTGAACAAAAATGAGGGCAAATTCATGGCCTTTAAATCAATATGGTGGAATCTTGTTTGGAACAATAAGCCCTTGACTCTGACTCAGGGATGTTCTGCAAAATATTGGGATGCCAAAGACATTTCTACTTTTAATGATATTTTTGTTGATGGTAAAATTAAAGAATGGGATGTATTAGAACATAATTTCAAATCCCCTCCAATCATAGAAGAACCTACTCATTTTTGGTTAGAGCTTTATATAATGTGCAATTCCCCATTATTTTAATGTTGAATATTGAAATTTGATGAATTTCAAGTGGTCTAATGGTACTACTTTTGATCAAATGTCTGCAAAAAATGTATTCCATGCTAGTTGAAACAAGGGAAACTGTTGAATGCCTTAACAACAATTGGAATCTTTCTTGGTTTGATAACAAGTGGGCTAGAGCATTAAAGAATATGTGGTTTGATATTATAAAAACCAATAAAGCATGTTTTAGATGGCTTGTGTTGTTGAAGAAAATTACTGTTAACAATGAGTAAGTTGCTATTGGTATTCCTACTAGGATGTGCCCTCTGTGCAATCAATTAGAAACCATTGAGCACTTATTTTTTGAATGTCAATTTGTTGTTCTGCTTTGGTCATCTTTTCTTGGTTATAATATGGGATGGGATAACAAGGATGGGTTCACTTGGTTTGAATTTTTTTTTGGTATGTTAATGTTTTTTTAGGTGAACTTAACAATTTTTGGTTTGTTTTCAAAAATTAAATTTTGTGGTTTATTTGGAAAAGGAGTAACTAAGAAGTATTCAAAGGTAAAAGAAGGTGGCTTATCGAGACTCATTGTGAGCTCACCTATATTGCTATTAAGATGTAGGTATCCATGGTGCTTGAAACTCCTAAAGAAAGATTCTTTATCCTGTTGCATGAAGGACTCACCATAGTTTACAAAAAAGAGATCAAGAATGCTCATTTCTAGCTGCAAGGAAGAGACAACTTGAATGAGGAGGAGCTGAAAAAGTTGAAGGTTTTAAAATAGTGGCTATGATAAGAAACACGTTTGTTTCAGCGGTTAAAGACTTGGACCCTGAAGATGAAGTGGAACCTCCTATTGGTACCTATCTAGGTGATCAGTTTGATCAGAGAAGCAACCAAAGGTGTTGCTAGGAATAGTAAAAGGTTGTGTGTTGACATGAAACATGCTGAAATAAGGTCTATATTTTGATATAATATGTTCTAAGACCTGATTTGGTAGTTGATATATTTTTGGATGTATTTTGTGATGTAAGTGGATTGTACTCCAGGGACTGCTAGAGTTGAAGCTCCTTATATTGTATCTCTTTTTTGTTTACGATATCTAATATAAAAAGAGTATTGTTGTAGCATTGTAAGGACTATGACATCCATTCTCCTCTCTCCCTCTATGTCACTTAAGAGGCCACACATTACCACATTTCTAACTTTTTCATCCCAATGGAATATGAAGAAATATTTCTCATGTTTATAATACAAGGGATAAAATATCATTCATATTGAGGAGAGGGAATTAAAAAATGAACATAGGGCTTGATGTATCTTTGAACCCTTTAGATACCTCTTACTAGTAATCTCACAATAACATAGGTATCGAAATCAGGGATCGATATAACCTTGAACTTTAAATCTAAAGCCTTGAGGTACCAATCCTACTATAACATAAGTATAAGAATATAAGGAATATAACTATAAGAACACAAGGATTGGTACACCTTGAATAACATAAGGATTGGTGGCTAATCCCACATAACATAAAACCATACGAATTAGTATTTCCTTGGATAACATAAAGATTAGTATTGATCTATAAACGTGGAGGATGTTCCTTACTCTATTATGAGAAAACAAATTTCTTTGTAAATAACTCTTCAACAACTCAACAAGCATCATTAACCATTAATAATGTTTTTATACAGACAATGATTGTTGCATATCAAAGAAATATAGATGTCTTCACATACATATGAAAAAAATGAATGAAGCACACACACAAAATTGAACTCAAACAATTTTCCCTAGAGAAAACCCACTTAGGGAAAAAACACTAATTTCAGAGAGCAATTTAACCTCCATTCCACTATAAAAAAGGATTGGTAGAGATGTCTGCAATACTAACATGGCTAGAATGAGCTCACACAACATGTATATAGAGTTTCAAATACACCTACAACACCTCTCACCTCACATATACTTGCATATATACAAGCTTCTATCAAGAAGATGGACTTCTACCACATACAATAAGACCCAACCTCCTCACAGACATGGAGAGTCAAATTATGGCCCTCCTGCAACTTCCTAAGCACTAGAAGATGGAATACCAAACACCAAAATGGAAGATCAAATTCACAAACTCTTATAATTCCACCCACTATCTACAATAGAATGAGTTCATTAGTTATATCAATATGTGTCCACTACTCGCTAACAAGTTTGTTAGGGTGAATAGTTGTTCATCGTTGTGTTTTACATGTTCTATAAGGTGAACACTTGTTCACTACCTGCACAAAGCAATAAACTCACCAAACTTACTTTTTTTGGTCTTTTTAGAATCTACAACTTTGAACGAAGTCTTCTCAAAGATGTTGCATTCCATCCTTGATCAACCTCAACCAATTCCACAGTCCTTTTACACTAGTTTGATGATGAATTCCTACTCCTAGCTTCTCAACGACATTTCAATGAGATTCGAAAAAAATGACTCTAATGGTCTAGTGCACTTGTAGTGATAATTTTTGGGATCATACCTCCCCAAATAAGAGGTTTCAACAAAATTGAGGACGAGGACTCTCATCCCCGTTAATTCATTAGGACTTCTTGCATCTTGACTTGACAAAAACAAACCTAGGCCAACTCATTCTTCGATGGACCAATACTAACAATCTACCCTTTGATCAATCCTTGTAAGACAACAACAAAATTGAAATGAAATTGTCTACACACCCTTTGAGGTATCACCTTGACCTCATGCTCAACCTCTTTCAAGAAATGTACATGTTTGCTCTTTTAGGACAACCTTGTCCTTTGTTGCATTTGCTATCCCTTAGCTTATCATTCTAGATGCATTTGAGACTTTAGAATAGTCCCACGAATAGTCTTTCCTAGCAAAAATTATCCCTTTTTTATTGGGGAAGTATCTCTTCCAACAACATGTTGGCATTAGCCTCACATTTTCGTATTTGGGCTCCTAAGCATTTGTTTTTTAGCAACAATTGTAGTTTTCACTCCTAAAATACAAATTTGGTTGCATTAGACATTTTTTAATATCTCACACCTAGAAAGTGAACCCAAAAAACCTAATGACAAGGTGAGTTGAATAAGTATGTCATCCACCTTTAGTCAAAATTTTAGGCCTTTTAGACATGATTTGAACTTGTGGTGGCAATCTCATCAAAGTCTCAATTTAGCAAATTAAAGTTGCCAGCTCTATTTTATAAGGGGAAAAAATTGTTTAATATCTTTTTTAAAATACACATAATGGACATGACATGTATTTAAGAGTTTAACAAGTGAATACTATGTTATTGGGAGTGACTTAATATGTTCAATAGTTTTTATAGTGGAGCCATCATCTAATTATGGAAAATGACTCCATCCCCATCAAACAAACTCTTTGAAGTATAAACTATGCATGATAAATAGTTAAATTGAATTATATTTATTTTATTATTAATGTTGCATAGCCATGTTGAAGAATGCAAGGGGAGTTTTAATGTTTTGTGGAGAGTTTTAATACATTGGATGAGATATTAAACATAAATGCAAAGGTGGGGATTAAATATTTATGGAAAATATTATTGTGTCAAGTTGAATGTTGTTGATTATATGGTGGGCCCATAACTTGTGCTTATTGCTTTTGATTGCAGGAAGTTGCATTGCTATTGGCGTGCAACTAAGTTAACCCGCGCGCTTGTTTCGACAATCTTCAACCATTGGATTTGATGTCATATTCAAACAACACAGTTTATAAAAGGAGCAGCAAACAAATTAATGCACAATAGAGCAGCCACGTGGCCACTTCCCATTGCATCGGATGGGAAGGGACCGTTGGACAATTTTTGATTCCTCTTCCCTCTTTTATGCTAGCCATTGATTTAATTCATGTGGTGTGGGTTTTAATTCATTTATAATGTGTTTTTCAAGAGATGGTGGGTCCCTTTACTATTATGATGCAAGTGCATAATGTTTTAAATCTCTTATATGGCTTTAAATTTTATTTCATTTGGGAGATAGTTGTTGGAGAGGCATTTTAATATGCTAAGAGTAAACTATTAGAACCTAGTGCTTAAGGTTTCTAATAATAAGTAATGTGCTTTTAGAATTTGAGTGGCCCCCACCATCTTAAATTTGTGAGCTCCATATTATAAGTAAAGGGCTGCTAGTATGTAAAGAGAAAATATTACTTTCACATGGAAAATGAAACACAAGGACCTAGGTAGTTTAAAAGTGATTTTTCATAGAATTATTTCATGGACTTATTGTATTGAGTGTAAGTCTAAAGGTGGGCTTAAATTATAGATTTGGAAACTCAAGGAACACGTTTAGTTGTTAAATGAATCACCAAAGCTGTTAAAGGTGATGAACCATGGAAAATGTTATTGAGGCATAAATTGATTTTTATTGTTGTTAAAGGTAAATGACAAAGTGCTAGGTAACTACTTGGATAAGACTTTCCTTGCTCTATGTTTTCACAATAAAGCTTCTTCTTCCATTCAATCCATTTGGAAAGTATGGCAAAAAGTTTGTCAATTTTTAAATGGGAAGAAATCTTCATTGCAACATGGTTTTAGCTTCACTTCCTCCTCTATCTGGTGGAACAAGCATATTCGATTTCAAGGAAAACCATTAGCCATCATGTTTCCTAAGCAAACTTATTATTTGTTTAAAAAAGGGGTTAAACATTTCAGTGATATATGAGACGTTTCTTCCTTGTAATGATCCTCATGGTTACTTATCAAAGATTGATTTGGTTTGAACAATAAGTACAAGCAATTCTTATTTTTGTGCAATTTCTTATTTCCAACCGCAAATCTTACATCTATATTTTATGGGAGGTTCATTTTTGTTTTTGATTCTCCACTAGTTCAATGAATGGGTACTTTGACATCTAATCAATCTAAATCTTCCTTGATAGATCCCACTCATACCTTGCTTTTTATTTGGCTTTTCTTTTCCTCTTTTGTGTAGGATTTCTATTTTCGTAATCACTTTTTGAGGTGGGTTTATTAATATTATTGTTCCCAAGTTACTTGAGGACTCCTCCCTCTATAATATCATCTTTGGCATTAACACGCACCTCATTAAAATCTTCCTTTGAGGTATTCCCTTGTTCATAAAAAATGGTGCAAATTTTGATTTTGTAGGTTGATCTGCTAGTACTGAAACACACACATTGCCAAAGTATGATATTATGCTTTTGCATTTTGATGGGTGCTTTTTACCACTTCCAAGAAACTATCTCCTACTCAACATATCTCATGAATTAGAAACTACAAAAAATGTCATTGTGTTTAAGGTCACCTTCAAAAACTCAACACTAATAATTTTGGTATCATTTGTAATAATGAAACTAGATACACAAAATCAACAAGTTTTAGCATTGCTAGCATTTTCTGTTAGCTCATTCCCATCGCTGTAGTGACCAAATCTTGAAAATGGCTATTGTATGACATATTCTGTGTCAATGCTAAGGTATATCTTGTACTCTTGTCTATTATTACTTTGTCCTTAAAATATAGGGAGTGGAGGCAAGAAATTATCTATGAAGATTCTTCTATAATGTGCCAAAAATGCTAGAAGATTAGTCATTTTGGTGCTAGGCGTCCCAACTTTAAGAAGATAGTTCACTCTTCAAAGAAAAAGGAAAAGATGAATCCGACTCAACCTTCAAAGGTGGTGCCTTGGACATGTGATGTTATAGATGACTCTATTAGGAGGGTAGCTAAGTTAACTAATTAAGAGGGGAATTTGGTGGAGGTTGGTACCCCATCGATTTCGCCTTCAAAACATAAAGAAAAAAGGATGTCGTCTTCAGATGAGAGGGCTCTTGATTTAGGAGTGACCAAAAAAGAGAAAATGGATAAGGAGAAGTCAAGCACTAATTTTATGGTGAGGTCTAGTGGAAGTATTCAAATCTCATTAGAGTGTTTTGGCTTCAAGCCATCATGATTTGTGCTATGTAGTTTTTTTACCGCTTTTGTTTGGGGATTGCTTATTTGTTGTTATTTTGCTTGTTGTTTTGTTGTTGTTCCATGGTGATGTGTGTGCATATTTGATGCTTCTTGAATGATCATTGTAAAAAGGTGGAGCCCTTTCAAAACCTCACTTTCTAGTTTATAGCTTCGATCAAAAGTGTTTACCCTTTATAAAAAAACAAAAGGAATCATAGATCCTTGGGGTCTAGATGTAGCATTACTCAATATCATTTGTAACAATGAAACCAAATAGATAAATGTAAATAGGAGGAATCTTATATTATAGAATAACAAATAATTATCACTTGCCTCCCTAACTCAATAATGGTTGTAGTTTGTTATGGCTCACTAAAAATAAAATTCTAGGAAGGAAGCATGCACTAGGCATAAAAGAATCCAAAGAAAGGAGTCCACAATAGAATTCTTCAAAGGATGTAAAGATTTAAAAATTGAGTCAATCTAAATTAAGAGTAGAACAAAATGTGTAAAATAATAATTTAGAGTTTTAATTGTATTTATACAAATTTAAATTTAATGAAATCAACCAAATTGTAAAATGGTGGAATAAAAATGTGGTGAATCTCACATGATTGTAAATAGTTGGTGTAAATGTCGAGCAATTGGGACCACGGTGCAAAACATATGTGGTCATTTTGAGGCAATTATGGCCCCAACTGTAGCATGGGGTTATAATGGTATTGGTGAATATGTCGGTTAATTGAAACACGCCTTTAATATTTTAGGTGATTCCCCATTACAAACATAGTCTACTATGGTGAAAATATTACGATATAAATGGTTCATAAATTAATTTTGTAGTTATTTAACACCCATTGGACCAATAAATTGTAAATTCCTAGTTATTTAGGGCCTTGACCTTTTTATTATAATACCAAAATCAAATTGGATGATACAAACTATTCGCTAATTGGTGAAGATTCAACACTAAAAAAATTGTTGGTGAATGCAAGGTTGGGTAGGGTGGCTAAGAGATAGGATATATGAGTAAGCACACCAAATAATGAAAGCTAGGATTGATAAATTTGATAGTCTGCATCAACTATTTTAGGAAAGTAAATGTGGAGGAGAATAATGCATAGCTCTATGACTAAAGAAAGATTGTCCATGTTGAGGATTCTGCAATTTGATTGATGTATGATTATAAAATGGCACCACCTTGTTATTGAGATGTCTCTGGACTTGCTCTAAATTTGTGCTATGTCAGAGATCAAGTCCACAAGTCTGGTTCATGTTTGTAGTAAAAAATTCATCCTCTGAGTTCAAACTTGACCCTATGCAAGATAAAGCTTTGTTATGTTGCTTGCCTAAATGGTCCTCATTTGCATTGCTCCTTTATGATATTTGAGGGTTGGTGGTATTTAGAAATATCTTGGTAGGGTTATTATGTCACTAGGGGACACATTCTCCTCGGTCAACCCACATAAATGTGTGGAACTAATCGAAACCAACACTCTTCAAATATGCATATGCTCCTAGAATGTTTGTGCAGATCTAGAATCCTGTTAGTGCACCAATTGAAGTGTTATACTATGAAAGATTCCTTGATTTTCTGATGTGTAAAATGAATTCATTAAATGTCTTTAAGTGCTAACATAGAGCAACAAAATTCACAAAATGTGTACTTAGTCAATTTAGGGCAAGCAAATAAAGGGGGTCAGGTAGCCCAAACTTGAGTTTGAATTTTAAATGAGCAAGAGTCAAGTCTGTGATTGCAAGGTTGACCTTGTGACAATGGAAATGACCAAGAGTGGGTAAAAGTCGAATCAATGTGGATAATGGCTATGGTGGGGTATGTGTACGGATAAATGTGATAAATGCAAGCCTTGGCAAATGTATCCGCTATATACATATGGGAATAAGGTAGGAACTAAATGTATAAGAATGTGTATATAGGGATAAGTAAAGGTTAGAAGAATGAACCCCACCTCACACAAAATTATTTTTTTCAATATATATATTCTTCTAAAATAAACCCAAAACTAAATAAAAACACTAAGATGGGTCACCCATTACACCATTACAATACTTTTAACAAACAATTTTTAGTTCCTACCTTCGGCAGGTATATTAGTTCCTGCCTTCGGCAGGTATAACTACTGCATCGGCTAGATGCAATTTCTCAAATTATTCGTCCAATCATGTGAAAGAACTAAAAATTTGCAACCACAATGCTATAGTTCATTTTTTTTTTTTTAATTTAATCATTTAAAAAATACCATTTATCTATTGTCTGATTGGTCTATGGTGTGAACAGTAAGGGTAAAAAATGAAATAATGATTTAAAAAATTATTGAATTTTTGAATGATGCCAATAAACAAAACAGTTAAGTACAGGTCGTGCAAAGTGACGGCAGGAACTAACAAATACAGTTAAGTACAGGTCGTGCAAAGTGACGGTGCCGCTGAGCTTGTTGAATTTATTTCGTTTGCAATGTTAATTAATGATTTTTATTTCATTTGCAATGTTAATAATGATTTTTAATCATCCTTACAAGATGACAGGTCATGTCTTGATCGGAGGTTTTCAATTTGTATGCGCTTTGGATTGTTGTTTCTCAATTTGTTTGCACTCAGAGAGTAGTGAAGGTGGGCATCCGGAGGCCTCTGAAGCTGCATCTGTGGTAAGCCTCTATATGGACTTCTATTTCGTAATCCGTGTAGAAAACCAGTGCTACTGTTCACAGAAATTTCAAGATTTCAGATATTATATGAGTTTTAGATTGTAGAGCACTCTCAGTTATAGAAATTTTACAATTTTCTCAAATTTCTGTTAGAGTTCAGATATCTCTTTCTAGAACTTAAGTTTTCTATTTTAGAAACTCGGATATCAATTATAGAATTCCCAGACATTCAGGTATGAATTGCCAAGTTTCAATATATTGACAAATTCATGATTTGGGAACATAAAAGTAGCTATGCAACTGTGTCACTAAATAACAAAGAAGGTTGCAGGAAGAACTAACTATACAAGTGCTCATGCTATATGCAATATTGCTTGTTTCATTTCCAGATACATTGTATATATTCAAGCTGTAAAGCATCTACTTATATTCTGTTGCAACTTTCTACTCTGCAATTTCTATGGTACAACTTACAGTTGCTTTTAAGTGATTTCATGCATGTGTTCACTGTTTAATTTACGTTTGAATGATTGAGGCTCGGAGTTCGCTCAGTACCCATCATATAATATGCTGGAATTTTATGGCGACGGTGCTATAGACCTTACTTATACATAGCAAGGGTGTGAATTTCATACCTTGAAGCAGAGAGTATTAACGAATTTAGGTAATTTGCTAGTAATCCCAATTTGGAACAGAGGCTCGCCCTCTTGTTTGGTCCTCTACCAAATATTCTGTTTTGAAAGAAAGAATAAGGATATGTTATCGTGTCCCTATAATGTTTAATGGCAGAGATTATGGTCACACAAGGAAAATACCCACAAAAAAAGTGTTCCAATCTTGTGAAGGAAAATGCAAATTTATATGTGAAAGAGAATTCATGACAGAACAACATTAGTTGGTACCCTTCTCGACACATTGGAATACTATTTTGTGAAATTCTGTAGAAGAGGTTAATGCTGGACATGAAGAGTTAAAATAAAATAGACTGTTTCCATCTGAATATCTAAACAACAATACCCAAATATATTCCAAATATATTTGCATGCGCATGTTATAATCCTATCGCAAGGTCATCATCATGATATTTGCTGAAGTTCGAAATATGATGATGACAACTTCGTATCCTCCTGATCTCCTTTTGCATAATTATGATCATCATCCTGATCTTTCACGAGGGTCATTCGCTGAAATTCGCTAAGTGATGGAGACATCGTCATCATAAATGGATAAAGGTAGCTTTTATAAACTTTCTGTACTTTGAGCGCAGCTGCTTCCTCTTTAAACCTGTCTCATCTCAATGAGGAAGTCTAAAAATCCATTTTCTTAGAACTGTTTGATCTCAACGATGCCAATTCCAAATCACCAGCTCTGGGACTAATTATTTCCTGGGTAGGAGTTAATAAATCTTGGCCTTTAAAACTGATGCACCTCTCTGAAGCTGTTTCTATGTGGTTGCATTTGAAGATCGTCTGAAAGCTACTAACCTCCGTTCCACATTTGAGAACCTTAAAAGATGCATGTGTTGATAAAATTGTTAGGGCTACAGCTGTGCACCTCTGAGACAGGTGGCGATTGTGTTTGCAGGTGGCGATTGCATTTGCTTTTGTCACGATTTAGATTTTAGGCCAGTTTAATTTTAGTTTCAAGGGTAAAGGAACCGTGGCATTATTGTTTTGCTATGCACTGACTTTTTAGTTTATTTTAAAATTTAAAAGACAATTTCAGATACATAAACTCCTTTTCTAAAAGGGAATTCAAAAGATTATTTAGAGATTCACATTTAAATTTATGTGGGCAATTTTGTTTCTATGACCTCATATTTAGAAAGAGCTTGAAATTCCATGCAGGTTTGCCTTTTACTTCACTCAAAAATTCTTCCATATGTGAAAGTTATGCACGGTCAAAGTTTTGGTCAAACCTGATATTCGTAGGAGGATCATCATATTTTTATATCCTAAGTCATGTTGTCAAGATCATCATGATCTTGGTCTATCACCCGATAAAAATCATGCAGTCACAATATCCGGACGTCAATCTTAGGTGGTAGTGCCCTTTACCCGTCAAATGGCCTTAGGCGCATTGTCAGCATCATGATTTCTTTTAGGAGGGTCATATGTTATAAACTCGGTTTTGGTTACATGAAGATGATCATCATCATCATATTTGAACCCCCCCGATAATATCCTGAGGTTCAAATATCATGATGATATCAACTTTAGGTCAGGGTAAGTTTCCCCATCGAGCGGTCTTTGTATAGCGAGCATCATCATGATATTTCAACATTACCTAATCTTATCATATCATGCTGATCACCCTTAGAAAATCCACCTTCGGCATATTTGCATGCGCATGTTATAATCCTATCGCAAGGTCATCATCATGATATTTGCTGAAGTTCGAAATATGATGATGACAACTTCATATCCTCCTTATCTCCTTTTGCATAATTATGATCATCATCCTGATCTTTCACGAGGGTCATTCGCTGAAATTCGCTAAGTGATGAAGACATCATCATCATAAATGGATAAAGCGGATCATCATCTTCATATCCTCCTGATCGCCTTTTTTGCAATATCATGATGATCACCCTATCTATTCAGAAGAAGGCGATATTTCATTCCTTAAACAGCATGATCATTTTTTTACAATATCACCCTGGCGCAATATCATAATGACCTCAACTCATCCTTGTGCTTCGACGACAAAATATCATGATGGCGTCATCATGATAATTCGATGAGGAGGGTCATCATCATATTGTTTTATCCTGTCATGTTGTCAAGATCATCATGATCTTGTTTGTTCACCCGATGTTTCATAAAGTCCTCCTGCCGATGAAATACAACCTTTTGAAAATATCTTGATGGTCATCATCGTCACATTTTCCCTTCGGCAGGATATTTCCCAAACATGATCCCGTTGGCGAAATATCATGATGTCATCATGTTCTAAGTTTAACAAAGGCTCCGAATATCATGATGACGTCATCCCGATCTAATAAACGAAGAAGCAAATACCCTGATCATCATCATCATCACATTTTTCCTTCAACAGGATATTTTTCAAGCACGATCTGGTTCGCAAAATATGATGATGACGTCTTGTTCTAAGTTCGACGAAGAAGCAAATATCCCGATGCTCATCATCATCCTGATCTTTCGAGAGGGTTGCCTTGGCCGCAAAGGGGTCATATTACATTCATCATCCTGATCATGCTCCTTAGGTGACCCGATATTACATTTATCCCCTGATCTTAACGAAAATGACGATGACGTCATCCTTAGCATTTCAATGAAGCCCGAATGTCATGATGACGTTACCATCATTTTCCTTTCCTCGGCAACATGATCATATTCCATATCCTCCTTTTCTTCTTCAACAATATGATGATGATGATGTTGTTCTTTTCCCCAATATGCAGAAGCGAAATATCATGATGATGAAGTAAATATTGACCAACACGTTTTTTTTTGACACGCCGATGGCGATGATCATGCCGATGGGCGAGAAATGAAGCGGTGGAATTTTAAAGTGTTTTTTTTTTGAGAATAACAAATGATTCCAACATGAAATCATCATAAATAGATGCAGCCATCTCTTCGATGTTCTAGAAAACTATGTAAATTGTAATAACAGTGATGTGGGCAGTTATTTGCAATTTGTGAAAAACACTGTACACTTTTGCATGTCACTTATATTTTATGCATTGGTCTTACTATACTTCTTTGGTGCTAGTTAGCTATTATTGAGTATGAATGCAAAGACATATAACAATAGTAAATTGTAAAAATTGCTTTTAATAGTTTTCAATATTTTTTTGTCTAGATTTCTATAAGACTTGATAACAAGAAAACTAATATTGGAATTATATTCCCGTGATAGTTATATGATTTGCAAGATTCAACAACTAGTTATAATATCTTTTTTTGTGTATAGGCCAGCATTGAAGAAATCTTGATGTTACATGTTTGGTGTCCTAGCTTTGGATCTTGTTACAGTCTATCCATGTCTACTGTATTTGTTATTTTTACGTGTTATAGTTAAATTCAATATCAAAATATAAATAGATAACGCAGTTTGCAAGTTGTAAGTAGCAAAATTCTATTAATGATTATATAAGTGACAAAACCACTTGAAGGCATATACTGTTTAATAATGCACAATACCTTTTCACTTTGTAAAGAAATTAACACAATCCCATCAATATAATATTGCAATTGCAACTAGTTTACAATCCTTTAGACTTTTGCAGATCAATCTAATCCTTCACCTGCATCTACAATCCAAGCACAAGCTTATCAAAATGTTATTGTCATCTATTCAACTTCATTTGCTCCTTCATATCTCTTGTTTGTTTGTTTCTTCCATTGTTTAATTTATATGTTCAATATATTGTTCATATATGCAAATTGCTAATTATTTGAAGCCTATGGCTTAGAGAATATGTGATGTCATTAGAGTTGTCCAAGGATTGTTCCTACACTATTTACACAACTACATAACAATTATTTTTGCAATATTTAAACAATGGCTTGGCTATTTAGTATTTAAACACTGTATTTATTTATTTTTAAATGTAAACCTCTGATTTCAAATATCAAAACCGAGTACAAAATGAATTTCAAAGTCACAGGTCTACACTGTTTTCAAATCAAAACTTGGTTCTTATTTTGAATTTTAATAAACCTTTTGTGGCTATCAATGATCAGAACTATCTACCAAATGGTGATTTCTATTTCTTTATTTTCTGAAGAAAATAATGCAAGTGAATGAATCTGACATTGCCATTGCCACTAGTTTTAAATCCTTCAAAATTCTCTTCTTCATTACAATGCCTTATTTTCTTGTACAATCCAAAAATAACGATTATTTTCATTGCATTTAAACAATGCCTTGACTACTTAGAATTTTAGCATTGAATTTATTTGTGATTTGAAATAAGGAAACCAAATACTAAATGCATTTCAAAATTGCATATCAACATTGCTTTTAGGAAACAGCCTGCTTCTAATTTCCATTTGTAATATGCCTTTTGTAATTATCAATCATCAAAACTATCTAACCAATGGTTATGAATATATTACAGGTGCACCATTTTTTTGATATTCTGGGATCAACGAAATTGTCCTTGTTTGCAAAAAAAATGAAGAGAACAAGAGTGCCAATAGTTGATAAACAAAAACAGATCATAGATGTAGAGAAATACAAATTAGCAATTCAGACTGAAATTCTAAACATTGACTATGCATTGAGAAATGAAGGATTGTGTAGAATTCAAGTATTTAAATACAATGTAGGGGATTGCTTATTTGACTCATTGGAGTTACTTCTTCATTCTCAATACACATCAAGTCAATTACGGAATGGAGCTATAGACCATTTCTTGAGTTGCCTCACACAAGGTGATCCAGAAGCAATCACCTCATATAATTATGAACTGGATAGTCGTACATTGCATGAATTGCACGGTGTACAAAATGTTGAAGAGTACTTGCGTAGAATGCGTATTTCTGCAATGCATTCTACAAATAATAATGAAGTTGGCCTATGGGGTGACTTGTTTTGCATCCGTTGGTTGTCAAAGTGGCTAGACATACAAATATGCCTTTGGTCAACTACTTCAGGAAAAAAATACTTGCACTTCAATCCGTCATCCCAAGGACAATCGTATTCTATCTTATTTCATGATGCAAATCCCATCCAAGGACATTTTGAGCCGCTTGTGCCTTATCTAGTACAAGCAAACAATGCTAGCCCATGTATCACATCTAGACAACTAAAATAATTTCAAAGCAGTAATCAACAACATCATGATGGTGATTTTATTAGAAAACAAAAAATTGCAAATAGCAACACTACATCACTTCGCAAGATCAAACAACAAATACGTGCTAATAATCAAATGGAAAATACAACCAAGAAAACTAGACACTCAGCATCACCAATAGAATTATTTCAAAAAAAAATTCAAGATACACCGATACATACTTGTGCAATTTGTCAGACATTGCATTTTAAGAAAAACATTATGGCTTTTAGAGAGAAAGAAAAGCAAACATATTATAAACTGACAAATCAAAATAACAATGTATTGATGAATTGTATTTGTCGCATATGCCATGAAACATTGCAACAATGCAAGCTTCCAAAATATGCAACACCACACCGTATTCAAATGAATATAGCTTTACAATATGTAAAAATGCTTACGCAACTAGAAGAGCGCCTTGTTTCACTAAGAATTGCATTCGCACAAATATGGGAATTAGGTTACAAAAGACCCCAAATTGGATTGACTGGGTCTATAATTAATGTCCCAGTCAACATGAACATTGTACAAAATGCATTGCCACGCTCTGCCGATGAAACATACACTATTGCAGTTGCGCTAAAAAGACGGCTACAATATAAAAATGCATATCAGAAGGGGATGGTGCGATCGACTATTATAATGAAAGCTTTGAACCAATTGAGCGAAACAACTCTATACAAAAATGAGAAATTCCAATTAAATAAGCACTGGAGACAATCTCTTGAAATAGATGATGAAAGTGGCATAGTAGACGACCCTTGCACAAATGAAACAGGTTCAGAGTCTGATACAGATGAGCAAAATCCTTGTGAGACCTTGGTCCATGGATACACAGAATCTAAATGTATACATGAAATGCAAGACAAAATCATAGAAGTTGCACCAGCAGAAAACCATTATCCTATTGGAATCTTTAAAGACAAATATGCAGAAGAAATGAACTTTCCCACACTATTCTTTGGAAACCCACGTAATGACGACATTGTCAAGAATTTTTCCTATCAAAAAATTGCACAATGGGAACTACTTCATTCCAATAGACAATTTGCATATCATACAACTAATCTATTTTTCAAAACAGTCAAGATATTGATACATCAAGTTTTATCTACAATGTGGATAAGAGTACGAAAAGGTCAGTTAAAAGGAAGAAAACTAATAGCAAAAGATGTCAAATGCAAACCTAACCTAGAGAAGATTCTCAAATCAGACATTGGATATGTTGACTTTAAAAGAATAAGAATATCTCCGGATTATTTACATCAATTAAAAAAAAATGTCTTTGCAATGATTCGGCAACTTGGACCGCCTACATTTTTCCTTACATTTACTAGTGCTGAACAAAATTGGGAACACCTTTCAAAAGCACTTGAAGCCTTGCATAATACATATTGTGCATCTTCACAACAAAAATACGACATACAAAATGAGAAAAATATTTTCTATCTCATAAAAAAAGATCCTGTAACATGTGTACGCTATTATAAACATAGAATCAACGCACTAAAACAATTGATATTTACAGATAACTCTTTCTTCGGAGAGCTCTTGGATTATTTCTCTGTAACTGAATTCCAAAATCGTGGCAATGAACATGACCACTTTCTTTTATGGATTAAAGATGCTCCAATTTATGGAAAAGATGAACTTGCAAATATTGAACAATTTATTGACAAATACATCACTTGTAACACTGATGATTTGACTCCTCAAATAGCTATCCTGCATAGGCACCATCATACAAAACGATGCAGAAAATCAAAACAGCACTGTTGTAAATACAATTTCCCATTTCCACCAATGAAAAAAACTATGATTCTCGAACCGCTGAAAGACAATAATGAAATTATTGTTTCAATGGCAACAAAAATCTTTTCCGTATTACAACAATCTAATTATGACCAATTATTCTCCTTTCAAATGTTTCTACAAGACATCAACTTGAATGAGCATGATTACATCACAGCTATAAAATCAACAATCCATAGGCCTACAATTTTCTTAAAACGAAACCCTTCGCAGATATGGAATAACAGCTTTTCAAAAAAAATACCAGAGCTATGGAAAGCAAATACAGATGCACAATTTGTGCTTAATGCATATGCTGCAGCAATGTATTGCAGCTCATACATGACAAAAGTGGATAAAACAATGACAAATGCATTTAAAAGAATTCGTAGGGACCATCAACAAAATAATATCGATGCTATAAAAATGATAAGTAGACTTGGAAATGCATTGCTAAATCTGCAACAAATGTCTACACAACAGGCTGTTCACATCGTACTATCACTTCCACTAAACTATAGTTCAAGAAAGTGTATATTCATTGATACAAGAGCTGATAGTGATCGAACTTTTGTTCTAAAGTCAGCAAAACAATTGAACAGTGAACCAGATGAATCAGAAAATGTGACCTGTAGATCTTTAATAGATTACTATTTAGCACGACCTAAAACACTCACACATATTTGCCTTGCACAATTCGTATCAGAATATAGAAAAGATGGGAAACCAATGCACCGCAAAGCTAAACCAAATATTATACGTTTTACCAATTTTAACAAACATGTTGACTTGGAAAATTATTGCAAAGAGAATTTATTGCTTTATGTACCCTTCACAATAAATGAAAAAACATTGAACCATGGTTTCCATTCATGGCATCATGCTTATTCATATCATGAAAACACAATTAATACTAATCGTATCAAATACAATTACCACATAAACTCTAAATGGGGCGATATTGACAAAGCTATAGATGAAATCTATTCTGAAAATAATCACATACCAAATGAATTGATCATTTCAAATCAAAATCCACAGAAAGAAACATACAACATAGAAGACGATATTCAAACACTAAAGCATAACAAATCAAAAACTCAATTCTCTAATGCATTTGAAATTGGAAAACATCCACATATTATGGACAATGTTGAATACTTCAATTTGAGACGAATGTTAAACAGTGAACAACAAGCAATTGTAAAGGACATTGTGTTGAAGAAATTAAAAAATATTAAAACTCCACTACACTTGTTTCTAACAGGTGGAGCAGGCACTGGCAAAACCTTTACTGCAAAAGCAATATTTCAATCTCTCCTTCGCATATATAATAACTCCATTGATAGTGATCCGGACAAACCAAAAGGCCTAGTAGTTGCTTATACAGGAAAAGCAGCTTACAATATAGGTGGAGTAACATTACACTCAGCATTTCGAATACCTTTCAACAAATCAGAATTCGTTCCATTGAATACTGAAATCTTAGATACAATTTCAAAGCATTATCAGCAGCTGCGTGTGCTATTAGTAGATGAGATTTCATTGGTAGGTGCAACATTTTTATGTTGCATCGATAAGCGATTAAGAGATATAATGCAAATGCCAACCACATACTTTGGAAATCTTGATACAATTTTTTGTGGTGATTTATATCAAGCACAACCTGTACTAGATTCAGTTGTATTTGATAATACACCAACACTGACTGAATTAATGCCATACAACTTTTGGAAACACAACATAAAATACTATGAGCTACAATCAACAATGCGGAAAACAGATGAGAAGTTTATTGCAATACTCAATAGAATATGTGTAGGTTCACAAACAGATAATGATATACAGTACTTGAATCAGACTTGTTTACGCTCACCACCCATCGACCCAACATTCCCCTATCTATTTTACAGAAGGAAAGATGTTAATGCATATAATCAAAATATGTTGTCAATAGTTCCAAGAGAGCTAATTGTACTGAGTGCAATTGATGAAAATGACGAAAACTACAATGAAATACATCTGTATAATCACACAATGTCTTTACCATCTCAAATACTTTTGAAACCAGACATGCTTGTAGAAATTTATGCTGGTAATTATGATACGCAAGACGGTCTAGTCAATGGGTCAGATGGAACATTTAAAGCACATACCATATCCAATGCTTTTGACATTGTTTGGATAGAATTCAATGACCCAAACATTGGCCACCATCAACGTGTTAAATTAACACAATGTTATAACAATGACATTCATAAACAATGGACACCTATACTTCGCACCACAAGGCCAATCCAAAAAATCTCAAACAACAAGAAAATAACTATTAGAAAACAATTTCCAATTCAACTTGCTTGTGCTAGAACAATACATAGATCTCAAGGACTCACAATGCAAGGCTTGGCATTTGATCCTACAGCCATAAGGCAACATGGATTAACATATACAGCACTTTCGCGGACAAAAACAATCCAGACATTATTCTTGTTAAAGCCTCTTACCAAGCAAAATTTCAAAATAAAAGAAAAAATAGTCCTTGAAATGTCTCGTCTAAAATCAACAGCACACTGGCAATTTGAAAATGGAGATATCAAACAAAAGACTAATTCAAAACTACTATTGTGCACATTAAACACTCGCAATCTACACCTACATATTGAAGACATGATTAATGACACTGATATCATGGCATCTGATATCTTATGCCTTCAAGAAACATATATCCAAGACTACCATACAAATAATCTTTTCAAAGATTTCAATTGTTACTCAACATACCATATACACGGACTAATGTCTATAACCAAGAAAAACATATTAGTCTCTAAAACAATGCAACATTCAACATCATATACAGAAGCAATAACATTAACAATAAGCTCTATGAACAATCAAATTAGCATATGTAACTTATATGCCAAACCCAATGCTCCATTTGCAGATATTATAGCAATCACCAAGCAAGTATTCTCATGTATTGATGGAAATAAAACCTTGTACCTAGTCGGAGATTTCAACATTGACATGTGTACAGAAAACTACAAAAAAAAACAGCTCCTGAATCATATGCAAAACCACAATATGCATTTCTTATTAAGTAGGTGTCATGCTCTATCTAGACCATTGATCGATCATCTATGGACCAATGCACTAACAAAAAAAATTGAAGTTTACAAATCGGAAGCATATTGGAGTGACCATCTTGCTACTTTTTTAAGATTTCAACCCTCTCAGAACACTCAATGTTCTTAAATATCTCAACTATTTTTGTTCAATAACATCCAAATCAACAAAAAACATATTTTGACAAATCCAATCTATGTACAAACTACTGTTCAATTATGTATCATCCAATTTACTAATACAAAAAATCCAAATTTACAAATAAAAAGCGTATTACAGCAACAACCTCACTGATTTTCCCTAATTTTAATCCTTTCAAAAAACTAAATATTCTTAAATATGCCATTTGTTTTAGTTCAAAAGCATCTAAACCAACACCATCAAAATCTTGTCAATCAAATTAATAAATAAAACAATCCCTAATGTCCACGAAGAAAAGACATATGTATTACATAGCTTCATCATTTCAATACAATTTCATTTTCTTCTGTCTACAAATTGTCTTATTCTTTTATTCCATAGTACCAATTCTACATATTCTGATATAACATTAGAACAACAACATATTTTCATTTTGCCTGCAGAAATTTATGCAAATGACAAATTGATAAACAAATACAGGTTACAATGGACACTATTAACCAACAACAATTGAAAAGGTAAACAATATTCTTTGGTTACATGTACACTGTACCTTGTCAAGATTCTAGATTTCAACTAATTTTGTTTTGTTTTTTCCAGATCAAAAGTAAAGAGTCAAAATCAAGTTTCAATTGAAGACTTGAATGCACGTAAAGCAGGCAACATTGTCCAAGGCGATGTCATTGTGAAGTATAAAGCTATATTGGATAAGACAAACAAGACACGTGAAGTACTACGCGCAGACCTCACAGACACAAAAGGTGAAATGACTATTACGCTAAATGCAACTACTGATCTCGTTGCTCACTATGAAGACAAAATAATTCCAGGTTCGGGACTATCCATATCCAACTTCCAGATTGCACCTAGAACAGATTATGATCGTGGAGATTGCGACTGCATACTGGTTCTAACAAAGTCCTCAATAGTGGAAATCATTCCACGAGTTTGTATTGACTATAAATTCATCCCCAGCACAGCCATAAAACAATTGTTGGCAAGTACCGAACAATATGCTATAGGCACCATAGGTGTATTGGTCACAAGAGCAAAAAAAATAGGTCTCCAATATATTGTTGATGTGCAAGATGGAGATTCAGAGTTCAACAAAGCCCAGGTACACTTTTCAAGGTTCCACATACTAGTTTTAACTTTAAATCATTTTGAAAATTTTATTTTATATGGTAACTACACTATATTTTAACATGCTTATCTCTTCCAACTCTTTATCATATCTTCCCAGCTTGAACAAAACAATGTTTCAGTTAACTTGAGACCACAACCCCTCATGATCCATTGTATAAGTTCTCTCAAAAGTCTGCCTGCATGCTACACTGTAATAATATTCATTTTTCTCCTCTCATTATTTGCAAACAATGGTTATCTAAAGTTAAACTTTAAGCCCTTTTAGGTTGTTGTAATTTCTTGCTTGGGATTTGCATTGTTATAGAATTTGATTTTCAAAGGTTATGTGACTGTTGACATATCTGTATACATGGTTATTTTTATAATTGCAATTAGTGTCCTTTTCGCTTTTTGTTGCCATTCAATCAATCAAACCTGCATCATCCAATCATAATAAAGTATTGATTTCCCCAGTAGAAGGGATCATAGTTGTGTAACTCGCCAACTGAGTCACAAAATACATGAGTCTGAGAAGCAAGCAACCCTAATGTGCAAAATGGATCAAATTGTAAAGACTCTCCAAGTCTGAGCATGAGACTTTGATTATTAAAAAATAGAGAAATAGAGCCCTCATTTGCAGGTCAACTACCCCATTTTGGAGTGGCCGGGTATATTGCTACATTCTTGGGAAAACAATTGCCTGCACTAAGTTATTTTGGTGCACCCATCTTGTGGAGTCCAGACCTCTCTAGTACAAAAGAAATTGTAATGACTTCTGCAGTGATTTCATGCTGAGATGACATTTCCAGCCATTTTGGCACCAATGCTCACACTAAAGCCTATCGGCTAATTAAAAATGTTTACACACTAATAAAGCTTGTTTCCTGACAACGATTTCTTGTTTCAAGTTCACTTATAAAAGCCTTTTGCCTAATTAACATCATCTTTTAGTTAACGAGATGACATAAAACAATGGTTAATAAAGATTGCGGCCAACTATGATATGCAGCCCATTCTAATTGATGTTCGGCAAATCGCTGTCGCATTTTCTTAGCTTGAAAATAGATAGATCCCTAAATTATTAGAGCATCTAGAACTACTTCACTACAGAGACAGGTACAGTTTTTTTATCGTTAAAAATATGTTTCAGACTACAATAATGGAATTTACACACAGGCTCACGCAAACACATGTAATTATCCTCCATAACTAATCCTATTCCTTCATCTATCTTATCAATAACAATTCCTAACGTCTTCTATGAAGATTCCACCAACTAAATAGAGGTTTTGACATGAAAACTCCAACTAGTTACGAGTTGGAGAAAAACCCTGTGGCAGCTCATCTAGAACATCCAAGTTTCGAACTCAGACTGCTAATAAGCGAACACTTGTCTTTCAACCTTAAGCCTCGCCAGTTCAAAATTAAGCATCCACATTCAGTCCCATTGCTATTAGATTACTGTTTGATCATTATTGATTAAAGACTCAAGTAAGTATTATTTTAATCTGCTTTCCATGTGGAATACAGTTTGCCCCTCTTTTGCTTAGATACTTGGTCTGGACTCTGCAGTGATTCAGATTTCAGGAGCAATCCAGGGAAAAAAAGTAAACACTAAATCACTTGATCTAAAGTGTTATAAACAAGTATGAATCTACTGACAGCAATGACAGTACAGAAAGGAAATGTAAAACCAATCACATACACAACAATAAAACAATATTGAATAAGAACTGACACTACAAATGCTCATCCTTCATCAGATACAAACCCTAGCATTGACAATCACTAATCTAGCTATATCTCAAAGGCCAAAAAAAAATGCATATAAGCCACAAAAAACAGCAACTAAATTCACAGAAATGCATTCAAGCGTCAACACAGAGCTGGTATCTGCAGGAATGAACAACGGTCTGATGTCACGTCTCTAAGTAAAATTCTAAACATTTGATAACACCGATTAATTGCACATAAGTCAACAATTCACTCAGTTCCATACTTTTTAGAACATAGACTAATGTATCTCTTCATAAATAGGCGACTACTTCAAATCGATTTTTTCATCAAATACAAATGCAAAAATAAAAGCTCTTTGTCTCGGTAAAGCTTCAAAATAAAGCAAAAATTAGGAATTTAAAGTGGACAACATGTTCCAAATGCAAGAGGTACATGTACTTGTTTATGCTTCGACTGTCTCCTTTCTTGTTTAAATTGTTTCTAGTTCTTGAACCTACTTTTCAATTAACATACATTACTCTTTTGCAGTTTCATTTCTTACTTACACTATTTACACCTACAGCTGCAGATGCACCGGAATTTTGAGGACCATTTTGTAAAAATCGAACAACAGCTCCGAAGCAATGAATTTCCACTTATCCTTTTCAAAAATATTGTCAAACGGATCAATGCAAAAGACAACATGCTTCACACTTGCCAGTCAACATATATCGATGTATTAAATGACAAAAGGACCTTGGATCACTTAAACCGTTTACTGCACTCAACATTTGAGGTAACAACTCTTGAAATCTCCAATCTTCTCCCTGGCAAATCTAAAACAAAATTAACAAAAAAAAATCTTCCTAACCAAACAATACTTTCATATGTATTACAGGTACAAGGAACATTGAAAATAGCTAATGCATTTTCCAGTCCTTTCCACGCATTTTGCTCAAAATGCGATTATAAATTTGATACCTATGGAGCACTTGACAATGAAACTGCCCAGTGTGATAGATGCAAGGAACAGGTCGCCTATATCTACTCGCACTATCTCAAGACTATTTTGACAATAGACAACAAACAGACAATACATTGCTCATGCGCCAACAATATCATCCAAATGCTACTGCCAGACCTGCAACAAATCAGCTATGACGAATACCTCAAGGATAAATCAGCAGTCATCTTTATGTTACGAGACTTCAGCAAAAAAGGACAATTTACATTGAATAAGTCCAATGTCATCATTGATGCATGTTGTCCTGAAGAATGAACACAAAGCATACGAAACTACATTTTTGTTACATATATCTTATACACGATACCTCTTTAATACTCTCTTTACTCTCTGAACTACACATTACTTTATCATTTTACCTAATTTTATATGTAATTGGTATTTTTGAGTACAAAATCAAATCCCTTAATCAAATATGTCTTAAATTTTCTTTTCGTTATAAGCAGATATTGGAAAGCTTCTTAAATTCTCTCAACCAAAATAAGAATGCTGTAAACCTCTCTCTCATTATGCATGCTATGATAATCTGCACTAAAATCGTCTTCAACTTTCTTGCTTCGTTGATTTACCTCACGAAGGCGTAAACTTTTGTGTCTGGTTTTGCATGATCTTACTGGTAGTGGCACTTGTATATATATGATGACACATTGTTAAAAAATATTCATTTCTCTCTCCGGTATCTATGAAATCTAATTCTATATATGCAAGTGTCTAAACACTATAAAGCATTCATTCTATTTAAGCAACAGCTATTTAGTCGTGGAGAAGAATCCATTCACGTGTCAACCAACCGTGTACTAAACTGTCAAAGAGAATGACTACTCACATTTCACCAAGTTGTCTCAACTTTTATACACTTCTAAAAGTGTGAATAGCTGTTATCATACATATGGTTTATGTTGTCTGTTTTCTAGACATAAATTTTCAAATTTTTTTTGTTGTGATGGTTTTAAGATTCATGGTGCACCTGACTTCTAAAATTGATACATATTAACATAGACATGGTACAAATTTTATAAAAGTTTAACAATGGTTTTAGGATTTTAAAGTGTTTTTTATTTTTTTACAAGTTTAGGCATTTGCATCTAGAACAGGACACCATTAAATGGAACACAACACTCCATAAATGGAACCATTGCTGTTCCATGGCCACTGCATTACCATTCAAAATGAAAAAACATATTTTCCATCTACAGCAGTTGTTCAGCATTGCAGATCGATTGTCTAATAAAAGGCAAAAAGTAGGGAGTTGGTTGCAACTGTTTATGACAAAATGGCCATCGTACGGTATGATTTTGGGTCTGAAGAAGTGCACTACAGTAAATTCAATAGAAAACTAATTAAGTGCAACTGAGGGCCAGTCAAACACTTCATAGTGTTGTAAAAAGTCTCTTAGCTTTATTAAGATCTGAAAAATGGTCATAAGTCCAATCTGTTTCGGTTCCTGCACTATTAAAAGCCATATTTTTCTCCCAATTGTCAAAATTGTTAAACGATGAGCATCTTTTAGTTATGGACTTTATTATACCTTGATTTAGTAAATACTCTACTACCAATACTGTTTAGTAGTCACGCTATGTTATTAACTGTTTTTTAAGTCACAGTCACACTCTATCAAATTAACTTCAAAAAGTAGGGAGTTCATTGCATTTCTTGCAACATAGCATTGTTGTCAATTGACTAGGTATTAATGTTGCAAACCTAATGAACAAATCAACACATCCACTCAAGATATCTTGCACATGAATGTAAATGTTGCACATAGAATTTTACCCTACCTAACTGAAGTCTTTTCCTTACCTTACCTCTTTCAGGACCTTAGCATTTTGATGTATCATATTCTCTATACCTTTCACTGACTGGACCTATACATGACACAATGCTAGACATGATTACAGCCAGTGTATCTTTCATTTTCTTCTCAAAATAAAAGAGTTCTTCTCAGACCTCCAATGGGCCGTAGCTTCACAAAAATCCCAATTGAACTGTTTATGACAAAATGGCCATCGTGCGGTATAATTTTGGGTCTGAAGAAGTGCACTAGACTAAATTCAATAGAAAACTAATTAAGTGCAACTGAGGGCCAGTCAAACACTTCATAGTGTTGTAAAAAGTCTCTTAGATATATTAAGAACTGAAAAATAGTCATAAGTCCAATCTGTTTCGGTTGCTGGAGTGTTAAAAGCCATATTTTTCTCCCAGTTGTCAAAATTGTTAAACAATCAGCATCTTTTAGTTATGCACTTTATTATACCTTGATTTAGTAAATACTCTACTACCAATACTGTTTAGTAGTCACACTATGTTATTAACTGTTTTTTAAGTCATAGCCGCAGTCTATCAAATTAACTGTTTTTTAAGTAATATGATAGACTGTGACTGTCCATGCACATTTTGGCTGTGAATATGTAACCTGTAGCTTTGATCCAATATGTATATAGAAAAGCACTATGACTGTGCATGCACATTTTGACTGTGAATATGTAACCTGTAGCTTTGATCCAATATGTATATAAAAAAGCTTAAATCACATGTATGTAAAGCAATGAACACAACCCTCAATTATGGATTAGTCTAATTATGTAATGAAAACTGACTACTGTCCTTTTTATGGATTGCTTGAAAGATACAAAAGTTTACTGTCAAAAAGTGTTGATAAGATTAAACCTTTGCAGCCAAGCAATACTATCTGCTTAGATACTATCATGCAATTCTGTTCTAATTTGAAGAGGCAACGATCATTATGGGTCAACTTGCCAATTGAACAAATTCCAATCAGCTATTCCGTAATATAAAATATATTTCCAACTTTTAATTTGGAAGCTTCTCTTCCTGTATGTGCACATAATTCACTCTATTACATCTGTATATTATAGATGGCCAATGCTTTTTCAGATGCAAAGATATTTTAATTATTCTAATGCTTACCAAAATTATTTGCAAATCATTTGTTTAGGCTAGGGCTAATGGTCCTTGGTAAATTTATGGTTCCAATGCACTTGAGTATTATGCGAATTATCTATCTTTAGTGTCTAAATGTTTCGACAATTCAATAGGTTCAAATCATTAACCGTTCAATCGTTCAATCGTTCAGCAGGTTCAACAGGCCAACAGGTTCCACGGTTCAACAGGTACAAGGGTCCGACAGGTTGCACAGTTCAACACGTTCAACAATTCCACCAGCACACCGAACATCAAAGCAGCATATATATGTGTATGCGTCTTATTGATTTTCATAGCTAGGTCAGATCCCTTCTAGAGACTGACCTAGTCACAAAATGTTGAATCGCCTATCAGCCTTAGCATTTTGAGCATCTCAGTTGTGCTATATGACATACACCAAGCCCCAATTCAGTGAACACAACATTCTATCTATCTTGAATTTACAAATAGGTCAAGACCTATTTCAAATATAACGTATATGTAATTTGCAACAAAACGTTTGTACAATCTCTTATTCACAGTCCATGATTCAAAAAACTATAAATATTATCTTACAGAATTTTGTAATACAGAAATTTATGTCATGGCTATTTCAGACAAGGATCTAATTTAATCTACCGAAGGATCTAATTGTTTCTGTCATGCACTATGTAAATACCACAGTAATTTGATCAAAACCACAGTAAAAACCCTGAATGTAAGTTCTAAGCATTTTCACAAACATACATTTAAAATTGCAAGCTCTCAGAGAAGATATTTCAAAATACAAAGAAGAGCAAGAAAACACTCAGAAGATAAATGCAAAACTCCAGATTCTACTGTATTAGAAACGAATAGTCATACATGATTTACAATGTAGGAATGACTCTTAGTTTCACTGATCATACTACAGAGAACTTACAAGCTTTACAGATACAGTAAGGCAGCCAGACATTCCACACGCACCTTACTGCAGACAAACAAGCGACCTCCTTCTACTTCTAAACTATGCTAAGCTAACTCACTGTCTTTTCCTAGAATCCCTGTGTCTAGGCCCTAAAAATCCCTGTTGTCAAGTATTACAGTGTAGAGAGGCACAATATAAAGACATTCTGATTGTCCTCACTACAGCAAAAACCTAACTGAACCCCTGGTTCAAACCCCTGGTTACAGCAATAAATACAGCTGAACCAGCTCTTCAAAATATCTCTGAGCAGTGTCAAATCTCGGTGAAATATTGCCCCTTCTAAGAAGTTCCGGCAGCTCAGCAATAACTTCTGTTTGTCTGTTGTACTAATACCTCCAGCTGCAACTCTGTCTTTCACTTGAATGGCCTTGACTTTTCGCACTTTACCCTTATCTTCTTGCTCCTGAAATTAAATTTCCTTCCTCGATGAGGTCACTGTATTGACTTTCCAGCTGCTTCCTCAACTACAAGCCTGCAAGACAAGACAAGCAATAAGTATTTCATTTATCACATAAATAGCAGGAAATTAAAATAATCATTTGAATCCAGGTGACTATGCAAAATCGTGGAAATCGGATCCAAAATACTCTCAAACGCGCCCAAAATGCGTTCAAACCGCTCAAAATTCACTGGGCCGACCATCGCTGACCGCGAAAATGCCACAGGCGCCCAAAAAAAAAACACTTTAAAATTCCACCGCTTCATTTCCTGCCCATCGGCATGATCATCGCCATCGGCGTGTCAAAAAAAACCTGTTCGTAAATACTTACTTCATCATCATGATATCTCGCTTCTACATATTGGTGAAAAGAACAACATCATCATCATCATATTGTTGAAGAAGAAAAGCAGGATATGGAATATGATCATGTTGCCAGGGAAAGGAAAATGATGGTGACGTCACCATGATATTCGGGCTTCATTGAAATGCTAAGGATGGTGTCATCGTCATTTTCGTTAAGATAAGCGGATAAATGTAATATCGGGTCACCTAAGGAGCATGATCAGGATGGTGAATGTAACATGACCCCTTTGCAGCCAAGGCAACCCTCTCGAAAGATCAGGATCATGATGAACATCGGCATATTTGCTTCTTCGTCGAACTTAGAATAAGACGTCATCATCATATTTCGCGAACCAGATCGTGCTTGAAAAATATCCTGTTGAACGAAAAATGTGATGATGATGATGATCAGGATATTTGCTTCTTCGTTTATTAGATCCGGATGACGTCATCATGATATTCCGAGCCTTTGTTAAACTTAGAACATGACGCCATCATGATATTTCGCCAACCGGATCATGTTTGGCAAATATCCTGCCGAAGCGAAAATGTGACGATAATGATCATCAGGATATTTTCAAAAGGTTGTATCTCATCCGCAGGAGGACTTTACGAAATATCAAGTGAACAAACAAGATCATGATGATCTTGACAACATAACAAGATAAAACAATATGATGATGACCCTCCTCATCGAATTATCATGATGGCGTCATCATGATATTTTGTCTTCGAAGCACAACGATGAGTTGAGGTCATCATGATATTGCGCTAGGGTGATACTGTAAAAAAATGATCATGCTGTTTAAGGAATGAAATATCGCCTTCTTCTGAATACAAACGGTGATCATCATCACATTGCAAAAAAGGTGATCACGACGATATGCAGATGATGATCCCCTTTATCGATTTATGATAATGATGTCTCCATCACTCAGCGAATTTCAGCGAATGACCCTCGTGAAAGATCAGGATGATGATCATGATTATGCAAAAGGAGATCAGGAGGATATGAAGTTGTCATCATCATATTTCGAACTTCAGCAAATATCATAATGATGACCTTGCGATAAGATTATAACATGCGCATGCAAATATGCCAAAGGTGGATTTTCTAAGGGTGATCCGCATGATATAATAAGATTAGGTGATGTTGAAATATCATGATGATGCTCGCTATACAAAGACCGCTCCACGGGGAAACTTACCCTGACCTAAAGTTGATATCATCATGATATTTGAACCTCAGGATATTATCAAAAAAAAACGTGTTCGTCAATATTTACTTCATCATCATGATATTTCGCTTCTGCATATTGCACAAAAGAACAACATCATCATCACCATATTGTTGAACAAGAAAACGAGGATATGCAATATGATCATGTTACCGAGGAAAGGAAAATGATGGTAACGTCATCATGATATTCGGGCTTCATTGAAATGCTAAGGATGACATCATCATCATCTTCGTTAAGATCAGGGGATAAATGTAATATCGGGTCACCTAAGGAACATGATCAGGATGGTGAATGTAATATGACCCCTCTGCAACCAAGGCAACGCTCTCGAAAGATCACAATGATGATGAGCATCGGGATATTTGCTTCTTCGTCGAACTTAGAATAAAACGTCATCATCATATTTCGCAAACCAGATCATGCTTGAAAAATATCCTGTTGAAGCAAAAATGTGATGATGATGATGATCAGGATATTTGCTTCTTCGTTTACTAGATCGCGATGACATCATCATGATATTCGCAGCCTTTGTTAAACTTAGAACATGACGTCATCATGATATTTCGCCAGCCGGATCATGTTTGGGAAATATCCTTCCGAAGGGAAAATGTGACGATGATGACCATCAGGATATTTTCAAAAGGTTGTATTTCATCGGCAGGAGGACTTTACGAAATATCGGGTGAACAAACAAGATCATGATGATCTTGACAACATGACAGGATAAAACAATATGATGATGACCCTCCTCATCGAATTATCATGATGGCGTCATCATGATATTTTGTCTTCGAAGCACAACGATGAGTTGAGGTCATCATGATATTGCGCTAGGGTGATATTGTAAAAAAATGATCATGCTGTTTAAGGAATCAAATATCGCCTTCTTCTGAATAGATAGGCTGATCATCATGATATTGCAAAAAAGGCGATCAGCAGGATATGAAGATGATAAACCCTTTTATCGATTTATGATGATAATGTCTCCATCACTTAGCGAATTTCAGCGAATGACCATCGTGAAAGATCAGGATGATGATAATAATTATGCAAAAGGAGATCAGGAGGATATGAACTTGTCATCATCATATTTCGAACTTCAGCAAATATCATGATGATGACCTATCATCATGATATTGCAAAAAAGGCGATCAGGAGGATATGAAGATGATGATCCCCTTTATCGATTTATAATGATGATGTCTCCATCACTTAGCGAATTTCAGCCAATGACCCTTGTGAAAGATCAGGATGATGATCATAATTATGCAAAAGAAGATCACGAGGATATGAAGTTGTCATCATCATATTTCGAACTTCAGCAAATATCATGATGATGACCTATCATCATGATATTGCAAAAAAGGCGATCAGGAGGATATGAAGATGATGATCCCCTTTATCGATTTATAATGATGATGTCTCCATCACTTAGCGAATTTCAGCGAATGACCCTCATGAAAGATCAGGATGATGATCATAATTATGCAAGAGGAGATCAGGAGGATATGAAGTTGTCATCATCATATTTCAAACTTCAGCAAATATCATGATGATGACCTTGCGATAGGATTATAACATGCGCATGCAAATATGCCGACGGTGGACTTTCTAAGGGCAATCAGCATGATATGATAAGATTAGGTGATGTTGAAATATCATGATGGTGCTCCCTATACAAAGACCACTCGACAGGGAAACTTACCCTGACCTAAAGTTGATATCATCATGATATTTGAACCTCAAGATATTATCGGGGGGGTTCAAATATGATGATAATGATCATCTTCATCTAACCAAAACTAAGTGTATAACATATGACCCTCCTAGAAGAAATCATAATGTTGACAATGCACCTAAGGCCATTTAACGGGTAAAGCGCACTACCACCTAAGATTGACGTCCAAATATTGCGACTGCATGATTTTTATCGAGTGATAGACCAAGATCATAATGATCTTGACAACATGACTTAGGATATAAAAACATGATGATACTCCTACGAATATCAGGTTTGACAAAAACTTTGACCATGCATAACTTTCACATATGGAAGAATTTTCAAGTAAAGTAAAAGCCAAACCTACATGGAATTTCAAGCTCTTTCTAAATATGACGTCATAGAAACAAAATATGAACTTTGACAAACTGACCTCATGATAATGACCTACCTTATCCAATATCATGATGATGATGCACCTAGCCTTCATTTTTACCAAACCGCCAGAAAACAAAAAAACACAAGCAAAAGCAAAAACCAAACACCAGCAGGGGTCCCCATTTTGCTAAGGAGCATAACGGGGCGTCTTGTGAACATCACAACAGCTTCTTAACATATACTTGACCAATATATGTGTACTTTCAGCAAAAATTGATTTTAAAAAATTGGAATTAAAGGCACAATATATACATTTATTTTACAATAATCATTAGTACTGCTATAGCAATCCTAAACAATTTCCATTGCTTTAATTATCAAGACAGTCTGTACACACAAAGTATTTAGAAAAAAGAACTATGGTCCATAATACATAATGAAATAATCTGTTCAGACTATCTTGTATCCAAGATTTCATTGCACATTTTTCATCTAATGCTTTTTCCTCTGTTCTCAATCTTCTATTTGATGGTCTCAAGACTAAATTTGACATATAAAATCAGTACTCACATGACCTACTCTCATCCCATCAAGTTTTCGTTTCTCACAATATACTACACCAACATTAAATGCATAAAGGCAGGAACATGACGCATTGCGTCTCTTGTTTTAAATGGCCACTTGAAAAAATGCCATTTAAAAAAATAAAATACTCCCACCTATCACAAGTGAATAATGTTTTTCGGAACAAAATATTACTAGGGTTGGTGAATGTGGGAATGCGTCACGAAAGTTGTTTAGCCGTTACTTTGAAAAGGACACGGTGTCACTTCGGGGGTTGGTAGCGGTGGACCCTACTTATCAAAGGAATATTTTTTTCCTTCGTCAACGTCAAGCATTTCAATGGAGTAGATATGCAATGCAATTATTTATAATCAAATACGTGACGTTCTATCTTTCCTCCACAAATGGAATAGGTTGGCTTAAAATTGACGGTTACCTATGACGCTAAGCATTATGTTTTTTTGGGTTGGACGGATAAATATATGAATCTTTTCACTTGTTAGGTATTGGGTGTATGGATTGTTGCTTTCTTTTGGTTTAATATTAAAGATGGAGGAGTATCTACTTCAATAAATTTACTCCCTCAGTGTCATCTTTTATGGTGTCGGATTATAATAATAAGTCTTTTTTCCTCTTCTTAATGATGAATCATGAAGTTTGATTTGAAATGTGTTGTTTTTACCAAAGTAATCAAGTTATTTTAATGAAAAAATTATATTCAAAAGCAGTCAATATTTTGATGTGTAAATGTCATTAAGGGAGTGCAAGTACACAAAGAATATGTATTTTTATACACTGTCATGTGACAGTCACATAATTTTTTGTCCTACACAAATAAGATAGGACACTATTATTAGTATTTTCTATTTTGTAAAGGAAAATAAAGATTCCTTGAGCTTAGTCTAGGCTAATCTAATTAAATGCATACATATAAGCATCATTAACTTAGAGTAATTAATTGTAGAGTTGAGTTGACTTTATTATTGGTCTTAGTAATTCAAATGTTTGGGAATGTAAACAAAAAACAAGTTTATTTAACTTGATAACCAAGAATGCCCAAAGACTAAAAAAGATATGTATATGACAAACCTCGAGATTAGGAACAATAGATGACTGATTGGTAATTGCTTCGAGATCAAAATTTTCTATTGACTCTTCATAGGAACGAGTCCAAGGGTTTAAGGCTAATCTGCAATTGCAAACTTGCCTGCATCTATGAACTCATCTTGTGTGATATGCAAACTTATGTTCTTCAGTTTGTCTGATGTATGCCAATCTATTATGCTTTTCCTAAATATCTAGTATTTAGAAATACCTTAAGGATTGTTGATTAGTCACAAGTTCTCCTAGATCAAACCCTAGAAATTGAACAATGATTGAAATCAACAACCTTTAGTCATGCAAATGCTCCTAGAATGCTTGTGCATAACTAGATTCCTTTTAGTGCACCAATTGAAATGTGCAAAAGTGAATGATATACCAATGCAATTCTTAAGTCATCAAATGATAAGAATAAACACATTGAGTGCCTTTAAATACAAGGACATAACAATATATCATCAAACTTGTATTTACTCAACCCTAAGTGGAAAGGGTAAAGATGGGAAGTCAGTCATATTTGAATTTTAAATTTTAAATTTGGGTAGGACAAGTGCACAACTACAAAGATGACCCCATGACTATATGAACTACTCCTAGAATAGAAAAAGGGATAGAGATATGTGGACATGACATATAAGTGTGAGTAGAGGAGTGATGAACAAGTGGATCTAGAGTAGATGTATAAGGGTATTCGAACATGTGAAAAATGATAAGTGGTAAATGCATATAAAGGCATGTAATGGACTAGGTGGATAGTATAGGACAAGTGACCTGACTTTGCAGAAGATTATGCCATTTGTCAATATGTTTGTATTAAATTACTTCCCTCAAAATACAAGCAAAACTAAATATGAAATGGCATGGGTATGAAAATTTCACCATTACATTTTGCCCCCACTTTGAGGTGCATGTGAATCTTAGAATGATCATGTATGTCAAAGTATGTAGCACTCACAAACATGAATGTAAAGTAAATATTTAGACACTCAAAGGATATTGTCATATGGCCCATATAAAGTGATGGGCCCTGCGAGCATATGATCACGTCTGTTCATCTTTTGTGAATGTAATCTCCATAAAATGAATCTTTATAAGCTCATGTAATCATGTATACATATCGAAACATAGGAACATTAGTGATAGGATATGCTCCCCAACGATTGGTTGTATCCATAAGATACAAAGAATCATTAGAAGAGGGAAAAATAATACATGAAAAGTAAATGTAATTGAAGCATACAATCATATAAGTATTTAGGCATCTAATCATGTAATCATATAAGCATCTAATCATATATCAATATAAGCATATAACAATGAATGTAAATAATGCATTGTGTAAACACATGGGCTGGAGATGGTAATGGTGAATAATGATGCCCCTAGCATGGGTAATAAAAATGGTGATGTATCCTACAATGACAATAAAGTGTACCTATGTAAGTATAAAAGGCACTAGGATGGATATATGCCCCAATGTGGCATCCAAGAGCATGAGCACACAAAGGTACATGTAAGGCAAAAGTCCCTAGTGGTATAGAGTCAAAACTATGGGCAAGGGCCCATGTAACTAGGAAGGAAAGCACTTAGTGTAGTACTTCCAAATGTAATTGGAATGGCTCAAAGGAGCACAATAATGTAAGATGTAACTGTGAAATCTCATATGGAATAAGGGGCCCCATAAGGGTAAGATAACACAATAAGGTGTAATAATGTGCAAAAAGGGGAAGGTCAATAACCCTCATATAGAAGGATGTGTCGATAATAGCACAAATGTAAGGGGGGATGCATGATGCCCCCATGTGAAAAGATATGGTAATAATAATATAAATGTAAAGGGGGAAAACATGGTGCCCCCTAGTGTGACTCAAAAGATGTATCTGTGTGACCTTATAGTCATAATCAAATAAGTTAGTTGTGAATGGCCTAATAGAATCATGTGGTAAGTCATAATGTGAATCATGTTGGTAGATGGGTATGAAAGTACAAATAAATGATATGTAATAATGTGATAATCAAAGTACATGTATAGGTAAAAACCCCTAGATGGATATGATAGCACAATGGAGCTCATTAAATGAGGGGGAATGAAAATATAATAATCAGGAATAACAAATCCACCACCTATAGTGGTCAATAGTAATATCATTGTTAGGATTAAGGTGCCATCAACCTTGTAAATCCTATGTAATTAATTACTCCTAATATTGTTTGTAAATCACCCATAAGGGATGAAAGGTTTCACCAGCAATGATCTTGTTTCAGGTACATGTTTATTCCAGTCCTCAACGCTCATTCATCCATGATGGGGGGGTTGCAGGGGGTTTCCCCTTGTGAGGGGTCTGGGGGGATCATCCCTCTAGCGGGGGGTCCGGGACTGTGCGTCTCGGTAGGGGTTTGGGGGCAGCGCCCCTGAAACCACATTTTATTTATATTTTATCATTGTGAATTTAGACCATTCATCATTAGGTCATAGATCTGATGGTCGATATTTTGTTGGTTATCTTGCCCTAGAAGGCAACCCCCTTTTATTAGGATATTTGTAATACATTTTTATAAAATTTGGAGAGTAACAGACGACGTTGGATTGAAGATTGAAGCAGAGAGGAAGTGCATGTATTGTAATCTCATATTTTAAGATAATACAACTTGGAGCCTCTTTTCTTGGTGGAGTTTTTTTACCCGAAAGGGTTTTCTCCATGTTACATATTGTGTTATGTGTTCAGTTCTTAGTGCATGTTATTTCTGTGTAATGGGTTTTAATTTCTGTTGCAATCTACATTGATTCTACATTGTTTAGATGATAATAAGGTTTGAATCAAATTTTCATTGTGTGGTTTGCACCTTCATTTCTAACAATCATTTCAAGTGAATAATGTTAATCGAGTCTTTCACTAGTTTTCCTTTTGGAGTGGAAAGACCAAATGCATCTATGACATACTAGGAAATAATAATGAATGGGTCAATCAAATTAGATCGAAACTTGCCTCGTAACTCCTTTTTATCATTTGGATTATTCGGATTCATATGGACCAAATCTTCAATTTGTCAATTTGAAAGTCTTGTAGAACAATTCCATTATTGTATGTCTTTCTTAATTGTCTTTGTTATATATGCATAATTTATCTAATGCCTTTACTTGTCTCTTATCAAGGGTCTCAAGCTCTTGTAATGACATTCCCTATATGTATTATCATCAATAATGTCACATAGGGAAACATGTAATGATGGAATCTCAAGCTCAAGAGGCATTATGGCCTTCGTGCCATAAACCAAAAAATAAGGTGTAAAGATAGTATGAATGCATATGCTAGTACAATTTACCCATAATGCAATAACAATCTATATATGCCAATTAGTACCATGTTTATCAATTGTCTTTCTTAAGATTTATTTAATTGTTTTATTAGTGACCTTAGCTTGTCTATTACCCTATGGATAATATGGCATCGAAAGCTTATGTTGTATATGAAATTGGTCTAAGAGTTTTTTTACATCTTTTTTCTTAAAGGATGTACCATTATATGTTAGAATAGTGGATGATACACTAAATCTAGAAATAAGATAATCCATTGTAAAATTGTAGACATTTACAATTGTGGTGGTCTTCAATGGTATCACTTCAACCCATGTCATAAAATAGTCTGTCACACTAATAATAAATGTATGCCCTTTAGAAGAGGTGGGACAATCTTACTTACCAAATCAAGCCCTTGTGTAGAGAATGGCCAAGGTGATGTATAAGGCTAAAGATCACTGGTCAGTGCATGTTTCAAATTACTATGTTCATGGCATGTGGCATGTTTTTGGACAAAATCATGTAAGTCATTTTTCATTTTTCTCCAATAATAGCCTATTCATAAGATCTTCTATAGTAAGAGTTTTTCACTAACATGGCCCCCACATATGCCTCATGGGCCTCTTGAAGGGGAATACCTTTTTATATATTATTAAGGAATTAAAGTAATAAACCATTAAAGCTACACTAGTAAAGTACCCTTGCGATCAAAATATATTTAGAATCATGGTTTTGAATGCAAAATTGAGTATTCTAAGAACATCGGGGTGGAAATACCCTTGAATCTATATAAGCACAAATGTCATGGAACTAGTCCTAATGTTGGTTTAGAAACCAAAAGGAAGATCAAATCTAAAAATGATGTGTAAATCAATATAGTACAAATCTAAAAATCCTAATGTTGGTTTAGAAACCCTAAAGAAAATATAGGTTGTGTCTAGGATCAATCAAGTTCACTAAAAATGCAAAGGAAAATGTTGTTTCCTGAAGCTTAGTCTAGGCTAATCCAATTAAATGCATACATATAAGTACCATTAACCTAGACTAATTATGGAGTTGAGCTGACTTGAATATTGAGCTTAGTAATTGAAATGTGTGGGAATATATTTATGGAAAAAAGTGTACATAGCTCGATAATCCATGAATGCATAGAGTGATGAAGATTTGTATCCAATAAGCATCAAGATAAAAAATAGTAGATGGTAGACTAGTAATTGCCTTGGGTTTGGAATTTTATATTGACCTACTTAAGGGTGAGACCAATGGTCTAAGACTAATCAATGACTATGAACTTGTCCTGCATCTACAAATTCATCCTGTGTGATTTGTAGACTTTTATTCTTTAATTCATTTGATGTATGACAACCTATTTTTCTCTTTTTAAATATCTAAGGGGACTTGGTGATATTTTGAAATATCGTATGGGATGTTAATTAGTCACAAGGAGTCAAGTTCTCTTAGATCAACCACCAAGTATTGAACAATAATAAAAAATAATATTTACTAATGCAAATGCTCCTAGAATGCTTGTGCAGAACTAGATTCCTTTTAGTGCACCTATTGACGTGTCCAAAAGTGAATGATATGCCAATGTAGTTCTCAAGTGATTAGATGTTTAGAATGAATGCATTGATTGCCTTTAAATATAAGGATACAACAACATATCACACAAAGTTGTGTTTATTCTGAAACCCTAGGCAAGAAGGAAGGTGGGAAGTTGCTCATATTTGAATTTTATATTTTAAATTTGGATGAGATGAGTCCCCAACCACGAAGACAAACTCACAACTAAAAACTAGTCCTAGGATAGAAAAAGGGCTCGATCTTTGTGGATGGCACACACATGGAAATAAGTATGAGCATATGAGTGATGAACAAGTGGATAGAGCATATGTATAGGGGTATATGAACATGTGAAAGGGGATAAGTGGTAAGTGCATATAATGGTGTGTAATGCAGTAGGTGGATAGCATATGGTGAGTTACCCAAATTTGCACAAGATTACACCATCTGTCAATATATCTATGTATCAGAGCACCCCCTCAAAATAGGTATAAAAATAAATAGAAAATGACATAGGGTATGCAAATTTCACCATTACATTTTGTCCCCACTTTGAGGTTCATGTGAATCCTATAATGATCATAAATATCAAAGTATGTAGCACTTACAAACATGCATGTAAAGTAAATATTTATACACCATGAGGTCCATATAAAGTAATGGAACTTGCAAGGATATGATCTTGTGTGTTTGCATTTGTGTATGTATTCTCTATAAATGAATCTTTATAAGCTCATGTTATTGTTTTCATTTCTAAATAGGAATATTAGTGGCAAGATATGCCCCTTGACATTTGGTTGTATCCATAAGATACACTAAGCCATTAGAAGAGGGGAAAAATACATGAAAAGTAAATGTGATCAAAACATGTAAGCATGTAATCATGTAAGTGTTTAAGCATCTAATCATTTAATCATATAAGCATCTAATATTATAGCAATGTAAGCATTTAATGATGATGATAAACAATGCATCGTATAAGCACATGAGCTAGAGATGATATCGGCAAATAATATTGCTACTCCCATAGGGACAAAATAGCAATGTGGCCCTCAATTGCCAAAATCATACCTATATGAGCATAAAAGGAACTAGGATGGGCATATGCCCCAACTGTGGCATCCAAGAGTATGAGCACACAAAGATATAGGTAAGGTAACAAGTCCCTAGTGATATAGAATAAAAACTATGGGCAAGGGCCCAAAATAAGGCATAAAGCTATAATAAGGGTCAAGGGACCACAACTAGGAAGGAATCAACTTAGCACAATACTTCCAAATGTAATTGAAATGGCTAAATGAAGTACAATAATGTAATATGTAATTGTGAAATCTCTTATACAATTTAAGGGGCCCCATATGGGAAAGATAACACTATACAATGCAATAATGTGTAAAAAGGGGAAGGTCTATACCCCCATATCAAAGGATATGTCGATAATAACACAAATGTAAAAGGGGATGCATGATGCCCCCATGTGAAAAGATATGGTAATGATAAATTCAAATGTAAATGGGAGACAAGACAATGCCTCCTGATGTGACTCAATGGATGTATTGGTGTGAGCTCATAGTCACAATTGAATAAGATAACATTGAATGGCCTAATAGAATTGTGTGATAAGCAATAATTTGAATCATGTTGGTGGATAGGTGTGAAAGTGAAAATAAGTGATATGTAATAAAATAATAATCAAAGTACATGTATAGCTAAAAACCCCCTAGAAGAGCATGATAGAACAATGAAGATCATGAAATAGAGGGGAATGAAAAGATAATAATTAGTGAATAGCAATTCCACTACCTATAATGGTCAATAGCATGTTGTTTCAAGTGCTTAATGTTAACTAGGTCTTTCACTAATTTTCCATCAAGAGTGAAAAGGAAAAATGCATCAGTTCCATACTAGAACATATTAATGACAATTGGACCGATCAAATGAGGTTGAAACTTGCCTCTTAACACAATTTTTTATCATTTGCATTAGTTAGATTCGTACAAAGGACCAAATCCTTAATCTGGAAGTCTTTTCAAACAATTCCCTTGTTGTGTGTATTTCTTGATTGTCTATGATATATACATAAGTAATCTAATGTATTTTCTTATCTCTTACCAAAGGTCTCAAGATCTTGTAAACAATGTTCCCTATATGTATTACCATAAATAATGTCACAAAGGGAAACACATAATGATGTAACCTCAAGCTCAAGAGGCATTATGACTTCCACACCATAACCAAAGAATAAGGTGTAAAGCTAGTAGGAGTGCATATGCTTGTACAATATGCCCACTTGATGCAAGAAAATATTGTGCATGCCATTAGTACCATGTTTATCAACCATCTTTCTTTTAAGATTTGTTTAAATTTTTATTAATGGCCTTAGCTTGTCCATTACCATATGGATAATGTGGAGTCAGAAACTTTTGTTGTATATTAAATTGTTCTAAGAATTTCTTTACCTCTTTGTTCTTAAATGATGCACCATTATATCTCACAATAGTGGATGACAAGTCAACATTGGAAATTAAATTATCCATTATAAACTATAGATATTTGCATTTGTCATGGCCTTCAATGGCATCACTTCTATGCCCTTTAGAAAAGGTCAAGGCAATCTTACCTACCAAATCAACCCTCCATGTAGAGAATGGCCAAGCCAATATATAGGGATGAAGATCATGGATAGGTGCATGTTTCAAATTACTATGTTTTTGCATGTAACACTTTTTGGGAAAAAATCATGTGAATCCTTCTCCATTTTACTCCAATAATAGCTCATTTGTAAGATCTTCTGTATTAAGAGCTAAATGTACTAGCATGCCCACTACATATGCCCCCATTGGCCAATTGAAGGACAATGTCTTTTTATGTATCATTAAGGCATTGAAGCAATAAATCATTAAAGCCACATTGTAAAGTAACCTCATAATTAAAAGATATTTAGTAACAAAATTTTAAATGCAAATTCAAGTATTCTTAGAACATTGAAGTGGAAATTCCCCTAAATCTAGATAGACATGCAAGATGTATCATGAATAGTGGGTTGAGACTATAATAGCCATGCAAGATGTATCATGAATAGTGGGTTGCTTTAAGCTATTATAATCAAAGTGAACTAAGGGCTATCATATTACATGCTCACCAAGGAAGAAATACTATCCATAGCAACAACATTTCAATTCTCTTTATGTGGGATGGCATCAATGGTATATGAATCAAAACACACAAGTAGTTGCAAGGATAGCTCATGATACTGCATTAAGTTTGTTGAACCTTATCTCTATAATCTCCTATTATTTGTCTAGAAATGAGTTGGGAGTCACCATATATCAATAGATTCAACTTTGAGGGATATGGTTGCTTGCAAAGCAATGATTAATGCTTCATACTCGGTCACAATATGCTAGTGCATTGAAAATTCAGCCAAAATGATAATGGTATGAGATCACTTGAAGGAGGGATCAAAATTACTACCACCCCTAAACCAATAATGCTTCTAGATCCATCAAAAGACATACTCCAAGGAGAGGAGGTATCAAAATGTAGAATATCTTCATCAAAGAATGAAGCATCTAATGATTTGTGAGTAGGGAAAATCAGTACAACTAATTGACCTAAAATGACTTATTCTTTTATCGACTTTTGGGCTCGATAAATTTAAGATCAAACTAAAAAAGCAACACCATCCAATCAACAAATTAGCTTTTGAAAACACACATATTTCAAAGGATCTTTTATGATGACACATCTATGATGAAAAGATAACTAAGCATAATCTCTCCATATTTGTATATACTCTTGTCTCGTAATCCAACAAAGTATAATTAATGTAATAAACCACATGTTGCTTACCATTTTTGTCATTTTGAGCCAATAGACCTCAAACAACAAATTCTATGGAAAAAACATATAAAAATAAAGGATTGCCATAGACAACATGCATGAGGACTGGAGGATCCAACAATTATTGTTTCATATCCTCAAATGCCTTTCAAAAATCACCATTCCTCTTAAACTTAACATTTTTCGTTAATAGCTTTGTGAATGTCATCTTATCTACTAATTAGGCAATAAAGCATGGCTAATGGCTTACATTTTCCCTTGAAGGCTACAAAGTTGTGACAAATTCTTTGGAGGAGGCATGTTAATGATAGCTTCGATCTTCTTAGCATCTACCCCAATGCCCCTCTAGGATACAATGCATTCTAATAAGCATCTACTATCAACTTTGAATACACCCTTTTTAAAATTTAACCTTATTTTTGTATTGCCACAATCACTCAAATATTGTCCTTAAATCTTGTAAATGGTCTACCCATTGTTTAGATCTTGCTAAGATATCATCCACATAGTTCTCTAATGCCTTATGCATAAGATCATGGAAAATTCATGTCATAGCCCTTTAATATGTGGCTCTAGCATTTTTAAAACCAAAAGGCATGACAACATAGCAAAAAGTTCTCCAAGGCATGGTAAAAGTAATCTTATGTTGATCTTGAGGATTAATCATGATTTGTTGTAGCTTAAAACTCTATCTGTAAATGATAACAACTCATGTTTAGCAATGAAATCTACAATCATATTGATATTAGGAAGAGTAATGTCATCCTTAGGAGATGCTTTGTTAAGTCTCTAAAGTCAGTACAAATGTGAATACAATCATTAGGTTTTGCAATAGGTACCATATTAGAGATCCAAGGCAAGTAATAAATAGGTTAATAACTCTAGCCTTAAGCATCTTTTCTAATTCTTATTTAATCAATAAAGCAACCATAAGATTCATCTTCTCAATCTTTTGTTTAATGAGTTTAGCATCAAGCCTTAAAATAATATAATATACATCACATTGTTAGGATCAATGCCTGACATGTCTTAATATGACCACACAAAAAAACTCCAAAATCCTTAAGTAATATTGTCATATTACATCATTTTGGCCTAAAGAATGATCAGGTTTCAAGATACTTTCTTTTTTGTTTGGATCCATTTATATGTCATATGTACCATAAATTGTAAGTGTATTACGATCCTCAATGAATGGTTGAATGGGTTAAATATCTAGATCATTATCTAGAGATGAATCACCTTCCCCAAAGTATAAGCAAACCTCAAGTACATGGTGTAATATTATGGTTCACCTAGGATTACACTTTATCCTAAGTGTTATATTGTACCTAGTTATTAAGTTTACTTAGAATAATAGGATTATTTATTATCCTCACCTAGGTAGCTAACAATGACATGTGTGCACCTTGATATGAGATCATCAAGTGCCACAATTGCCTCATCATGCTTGATTGAGGGAAATTAAGTGCCATCTCTATCTAATCAAGGGCCATCTTGTCTTAGTTGACTGAGGTAACTCACCTCTTGATTGAGAGAGGTTGAGAGTTAATTCATGACCTATTGGAGATGTGTCATCTTGACTCATGAATCCATGAATCCAAGAGGCCTCTATAGTTGTACCTCACACTATATTGTGGCTCCATTATATTGAATACAAAATATTTGTATTCTATTTCCTAGTTTTGTGATTACCTCATAGACATTAGGTTCTAGGTAGATTTGTTGTGTTTAGAACAAGTTCTAACAAGGAGCCTCTATCACAATGAAATCTAGGTAAATCCTCAGATACCCAAGTATTCGGCTAAAGCTTCATCATTCACAAATGTGCCTAATGGAGTATAAGTATTCATAAAGCCATCCCAAATGAGATCTAGATAGACTAAGGGCAAATAAATTTTATTAGTAATGACACATGAATATTCAATGCCCCTAGTATCATTATTGTCAAGGATTTTAATAGGTTTATAGATACCTTATTGACTCAAACCTAATCCTTTTCCCTTGTAACCAAGCTTTTGTAAAATGTTGAATCCTTTGCCATAATGACTAGGTAATTTTGATAGTGATGAATGTTCCTCATGATAGTGGCTAGATTTGGATCCACAAGAGGCATCATCTTCACTCAAATGAGTATCTATATGAGAATATGAAGGTGATGTATGTAAATTAGGATCAATGGGCAAAGCAAAATCCTGGTCTTCATTGTTTTTCTCTTGACTTGATGTGTAAAAATATAGACAATGAGCCCCATTCATTGTTAGGATTAGCATGAGAAATAGGAGGATTAAGGATAATCATTGGAGACATCGTAGGCCTAATTAATTTTGTATGGATTATCATTAGTTGTGTCCACATGAACATGCTTATTTTAATGAACAAACTTAATTTTACAATGGGGCATGGATGGGATATCACCAATTGTATGAATCCATGGATGCCCCACAAGGATGTTATACACTAAGATTTTTACATCACATAGAAAATATTCTCAGAGTAATGTGCCTTAAAGTGATAGGTAAAGTGACATAACCAAGGGAATCCTATCTAACATTATCAAAACATTTTATGGTTACCTTAGATTTTATAAGATTAGAGTTACTAACTTGGATCACATTTGGAAATTTTTTACAACATATGTTCAATCTAAATTTGTTGTCTACTAATGCATGTCTTACTCTAATATCTCCATACCTAACCATGATATATAATGGTCTATACTTGTGAAGCACATGTGGAGGTGGTGACTCATTGGGTGTAAAAGAAATAGAATGATCATGTAAATAATATGCCAAAGATGTAGGCCTAAGTGTAGGATTAGTTTGCAGTATAACTAAGGCATGAAAGGTAGGAATAATAATAGCCTTAGTATGAGATGAGAACAATTAAGAATCATAAGCCATGTGACATGTCCCTTCCACATAAGATTTATCATCCATAGAAATAGAAGGTACAAGTACATTTTGTGTATTCATCACAATAGACATGTCATAAGATGAAGCATTTGAAGCAGAGGTGATCAAAGGTAGAATATAACTAGTATCCAACATACTACTACCAAATCCTCTTTGATGTGTGTATCATGTATAGATATATCACCAATGATAGAAGAAAGATAATCAACATCATATTCACCACTAGTATAGTCATCATAAATAGGCAATCCCAAATCAATAAATATATTGCTAGGCATGGTAACATGTGTATCCTCATCACTAGGTAAAGATGAATCTAGAGAAGCACATGGAGGAGGGTTCATAGATGTAAGAGAAAAGCTATCAAATGCATACATGGATGAAGTAGCTAGGTCATTATCTCTAATCACGAAAGATATATCATCATAGAGTGTAGTGACACAATAAGTGACTTTGATAAGAAAAGATGAAAGAATATCCATTCAATGCAATAATGCATATGACATAGAAGAAGTTTCAAACCAAAAGAATTAGAAAATGAAGTGTATATTAGATTTGAAAATAATAATAAAATGTCAACCCTAATGGTAATCTAAGGGTGGGTAGGTTTTGTGTAAGATAGACTATAAATATGCTCACAAAATCCTAGGAGAAAGATAAGTCAATGAAGCAAAAAAATCACAAAAGGAAGATCAAATATGAAAATAATGTGTAAATCAACAAAGTACAGATCTATAAATCCTAATGTTGGTTTAGAAACCCTAAAGAAAAGATAGGTAGTGTAGGATCAATTGAGTTGACCAAATATGTAAGGGAAAATAAAGTTTTCTCAAGCTTAGTTTAGGCTAATCCAATTATGGATGCATACACATAAGCACCACTGACCTAGACTAATTAATTATGGAGTTGAGTTGACTTGAATATTGAGCCTAGTAATTGAAATGTCTGAGAATGTAAATAGAAAACACATGTACTTGGCTTGATAACCAATGAATCCACACAGACTAATGGAGATCTAGATCTAATAAGCCCCAAGATTAGGAACAACATATGACAGATTGGTAATTGCCTTCAGATTAGAACTTTTTGTTGACTCTATGTAATGACAAGTCCATTGGTTTGAGACTAATTTGTGATTGTGAACTTGTGTGATCTACAATTTTTTGTTCTTCAATTCATTTAATGTATGCCAACCTATTCTTCTCTTCCTAAATATCCAAGGGGACTTGACAATATTTAGAAATACCTTAATGGTTGTTGATTAGTCATAGGAAGTCAAGTTCTCCCAAGTCAACCCGTAGAAATTGAACAATGATTGAAAGACAATATTTGGTCATGCAGATGCTCCTATAATGCTTGTAAAGAACCAATTCTTTATTGCACACCAATTGAAGTGCACAAAACTAAATGGTATCAAAATGTAGTTCTCAAGTCATTGGATGATTAGAATGAATGCATTGAATGCCTTTCAATACAAGGACATAGAAGCATATCACACAAACTTGTGTTTAGTCGGCCCTAGGTGGGAAGACGATCATATTTGAATTAGTTGACATGTGCATGGAAATAAGTGCGAGCATAGGAGTGATGAACAAGTGGATAGGGTAGATGTATACGGGTATATGAACATGTGAAAGTACATAAGTGGTAAATGCATAGAAAAGCATGCCATTAAGTAAGTGGATAGCATTAGTAAGGGACCCATCTTTGCATAAGATTATGTTATTTGTCAATATGTCTATGTATCAAAGCACTTCCTCAAAATAGGGACAAAACGAAATGGGAAATGACACAGGCATGCAAATTTCACCATTACAATTTAAAAAAATAGTCACTAGTACACTTAAATAATACCCATATACACAACTACTAAAACTACCTTACTCAGTCAATACTCAATTCCTCCAAAATATCATATCAATTTTTTTCAATTCCTCCTTAATATGAAATGATAACTTTAATGATTTAATAAAACTTATTTGTCACTGTTGTTTTAATTTTCTTACAAGTGATATGATAAGCGTGATGCAGTGGAACATTCTTTGGACCAGTCAAGCCCATTTGATGGTAAAATTTGACCATTCTTTTGTCTCCACTACAAAGCATTCATAGTTTTACATCTGACAAAATCTTGATCATGTGGTGATTATAGTTCCTAGAAAGAACACACATGTGGCAGTTCCTTTGCCAAAGGATGGAGTTAACAACGGTTTATCAATCCAAGTTGGATGGCTTTTGCAGGTCAATTGATGCAAGTTTATTTTCAAGTCATTGCCTATAACGATCCATGAAAAATGTAAGATATAAGGTTCCAACCCATTGCACAAAGTTTATTTGTGTCTCAGCAATTAAGAAGCCATATAATTTGAAATTTTTAATACTTCAAGTATCTGATTTTTGCAGCGAACCTTATAGATGAAAATAACAATGGCCAATCTGCTAATAGTACAACCTCACTTAAATCAAAGAGAAAGAGCTTTGGAGTCTTCCTAGGAGAGTCTAAGGCCATAGGAAGTCTTCCTAATGATGAAGAAGAGCTTTTGGTAAGAATTATAGATGGTTTGGATATGAGAGGAGTCCTCGGCCAGGTTGAAGAATTAGAGGAATATGATCTATGTAGTAGTGGAGGTGGTAAAGAATTAAATTTTGATTCTCAAGAAAGTTTGAATGGGAACATGAACAATTCAAATACCATATTGTTTAAGAGCATCCTTATGGCAAACATACTTCCTGAACATTATTTGTGTGAAGTATTAATAGTAATGCCGAGGACCCTGATCACGATATTTCCTTCAATAAATTTATCTTTACTTACTTTTCAGAATGTTGATCACAATCTTTCTTTCACAAAATGCTTTCTTTATTATTTTAAAATTCAGCAACAAATAAAATGCTTTACCAAATGAATAGTTAAAGGTTGAAGTCCCTGTTATATTTTAACATTCTTTGTAGTCCTAAAAATGGATTTGTTTCATAAGTCCCATATTGAGCCATGTATGACGGAAAGTGATTGCACAGCAATTTAGTCTGCACTATTACATTTAGTTTAATGAAGTCCTGATGCTGGTGTGGAAATTGATTGGCTGTTTGCATTAATTAAAAAGGTTAAACATGTTTAATGAATTAGGTATTGTACTTTCCTAAATATCTAAATATCAATGGAAATTCTCATAATAATTTCATTTGAGCAATATGGAGTTCCATTTAAACCTTCGTAGAAACAAAGGTCATTCTCTTAAAGAAACTTTTTGTTAATAATTTGGTCATTATGAAAAAAATAGTGATAGTTTTTTTAAAATTAATACACTAATTACCCTAAGAAAACAGATGTATACTCAATTTACATGCAGATGGTATATATCTGACAAAGAATAAACAGGTAAATTGAAATTTGTATTTATATCTTATCTCATTTTATGATTAGGTTATAATTAACTATTGCAAAGACTATAATAGGCTAGCTGATATATGTTTTCATGGATACAGGTATATAGACAAGTCTATGCTTATGCAATGCCTAAACACATTGACAAAAGATATCTTAAGCTGACTAAGAATGTTTTTAACCAAAGGAATCATTTTATGTAAGTTTTTGAGATTGAAATACTTTGAAGTTCAAAACTGACTTGGGCTGAAAGGAATAAAACATGGCCACTTGAGATTAGAACATAAGATTTAAACAATTGGTCTATAGATTAGAAAGTAATTGCACCCTTCTAATGGTGTCACTATTTAAGATCACATTTTATATATTTAATATATACAAAGTAAAAAGCAAACTGAATTCTTCTTTTAAAAAGTATATATAAATATGATTTAAACAAATTGGTCTATAGATTAGAAAGTAATTGCACCATTCTGATGGTGTCACTAACTAAAATCACATTTAATATATACAAGGTAAAAAGCAAACTCAACTCTTCTTTTAAAAAGTATATATATATACTCAGAAAGCACTGAAGAAGTATATAGATGCAGTACAGCTTATTTTTCATTGACACTAAAATGGGAATGTCTTTATCAAATAAAAATTTGATTCACCTATGACTTCTATAAACATTACCATTAAACCTAGAGACCCAAAACCCTACAAAATGAATTCGATACCCTGTTAAACATAGGCTAACTTGAGACTGGTAACTGGTAAAGTACGTCTCAGTAAAACCATAATTCACAGCATCAAACTCACACATAACCCCAATAGTGTGTAAAGGTCTCAAAACGGGCGATCTAGAAATAACTGTGAAGGTTAAAAATTTCAAATGTACGTGGTGTGGGCTAAAAGTGAAGTAAATTGCATATTAATAATGATTTAGTTACAGTAGGTTGTACACTAAAATGCCATTTCACACCTCTAAACATACTAAATATGTAAATCATATTTGGTTAAGATCTGTGAACTTACTAGGAAGTGATTCTTTGTATTAAAATTCTGCCTTCAAAAAGTTGTGAATGAAGAGGTGCAAAATCAGCTATAAATAGAAAATGTTTTTCTTGCCTTAACTAGCTTCATCTAATTTTTTAGAACCATGGACCTAACACTTTTTGCTCAGTTCGAGATTTTCTGCATTGTCTATTCCATAAAAGAGTTTTCAATTGTGAAGGAAAAGGTGTGAGATGAACACATGGAGCTGCAAAGTATGAATAGAATTTTCTAGAGGTGCTGTGTAATCAGACCATATCCTTCAAATTTGAGTAGAAATTGAACACAAACCTGAGGTTTTGAGTGGCGAGAAACCATTTGGGCTCGTCATCTGGAGCAGGCAAGTTAAGATCCAGCCATGGACACTTTGTGCTTGCAATTGGAAATGACACTGCCTTAAACTACCGATTCCTCTTCATCACAATGTTGGGGAATAACTTGGATTCAAGCAAATCCTTGGAGAGAGTTTCAATTAAATTTGTTGATGTAGCAAGTTGTATGATGAGTCATACTTCTAAACCTTAGTTGTAAATAGATAAGATTATATGTCATTTTCTAGAAAAATTAGGCCCTACATAATTCCATGTAAGTGCAATATCATCACAAAGTTAATTACCACAACTACTAGCCCCTCTCACCTAATGACCATAAAAAGGATTATTTCAATTTGTGTTTTTTCCTAAACACAAATGAGATTGTCACTTAAGAGAGAAGTTACTAACACTAGGTCAAAATTATTACATAGTTTTTTAAAAATATTTCACCCTAAAGCATGAAATCTCCAAAAATTACTATTAGAAACCCTAAAACTTCGCAAATGTAGAGAAGGGAATTATTTTATTAAGAGGAGCAGTAGGGATTTGAAGGTAAGGGATGAAAAATTGTAGGCAAGAACTCATGGCTAGGGAACCAATGAAAAAGTGACTGATTTTATTTTTTGATATCAATCATTGTTTTCTCACATTTCCTATGCACTCCTAGATTTAGATGTGTAGAGATTTTATCTGGAACCTCTACCTATGATTCAAGATAAGATCCTTCTAATGAGGTATTCTTCATTTTCTCACTTATACACAACTTGTTGTGACTATCATAAACTAGTAGTCAGTTCGAGGCACCAACTTCATAGGCTCTTGTTACATCATTAGGGCCCTCTTCATCATATAAAATAATTATAAAAAGAACAACAAATTCTTCAAAAACATTGCATCAACTATTATTAATTACACTACTATCATTGCAGCTTCATTAGATGCTATGACTCTTTCTTCTTCTAGACAACAAAGAAACTAATAGTTCACACCACTATCTAAGTCTCTTCACTCTATTCTACAGCAACTCCTTACTAATAACTTGGTTCAACTATCATCCATTAGACCTTTGGATACAAACAAGTCGTTACCACCTTCTTATGACTTGAAGGCCTTCTGTTAGTTCCATGGAGTCCTTGGTAGTGACACGAAGTGATGCATGCATTTGAAGAACATTATTCAAGATCTCACCAACTTGAACATCATTGATGCAGAAGCATCCAGAGGTGTAAGGGCAATCTTGCATCACCCAAAAACAATGCTGATTTAAAATTGATGACTTTGTTTTCATTTTTTTTAAAAATTAGTATTTCTGGTTCCATAATCGCTTGAATAATGATGTAGAACCTTCAGTTTCTCCAAACTATTAAATATAGCAAACTGTTATTTTTGGAAAGTTTATGTTTGGACACGTATGGAAGCGAAAATTTACAGGAAGCTTCGTAATTGAAAAATAAGACCTTTGGCAAAGGAATCAGGCAAAGATTATTTGTGGGTTGAAAGATATTAAAGGTTTTGTTTCTTGAAAAACCCCTGAAAAAGTTTCAAAGCCAAGTTTGAGGCACTAAACGGCCTCGAAAATGGGCAGAATCGACAAAATGAATACTTAGCGCTTAGAGCACTCCGCGAGCTTTTCGGCGCTTCAAATGTTTGTCAATTGAACACTCAGATCAAAAGTTATGGCTCCTGGAAGTTAACCTATTTTTGGATAGAGATGCAAAATTTGAAATTTGGTTGGAGGCCACCAAAAAGGGCTATTTATAACCATTTTTGGGAACCCTTGGTAGTAGCAGAGATAAGGGGGAAAGTGTAAAGTCAAGAAAAGGTGGGAAAATAGAAACCCTAGCAAGTTTGGGGCTACAAAAGGCAGAAGGTTCCAGAGTCTGGAGATAGGAAGTTGTAATGTGTCGCAGCCCGTGGAGGATTCATCCTTTGATTATATTTGAGCTTTTGTAATGTAATGTGTTGTCCAAATTAATAAAAGAACATTCCTATTTTCTGTGTGCAATTTCTATTGTTGTGTGTTTTATGATTTACCCCCTTCATCAAGTGGTATCAAAGCAAGGGTTCCTGAGTGTGTAGACATATTGCCGATCGTGAGACAATTTGCACCAGGACCTAAGGTTGTGGGTTTGTTGTAGAGATCAAAATGCCTCCACAAAGAAACCGTGGTGGGAGAAATACTTTGACAGAAGAGAGTTTTAGAGCCCTGCACAGGCAAATCAATACATTGCAAGAGGAGCTGTGAAGAGGGTTTGAGCCAAGTCGAACACGAGGAGAAAGTGAAGATGAAGCTAAAGAAGAGCTATATGAGGAAGAACAAGAAGTTACAGGAGATCCTGCAGAATTTAGGTTGTTGAGGGCCATTTCAAATATTGGAAAGAGACCAAGAATTGAAGTCTCTACCTATTTTGGGAATCTAAACCCATAAGAGCTTATTGATTGGATCAATGATATGGAAGAATATTTTGAGTATGAAGATGTGGAAGATTCAGAACGGGTCAAGTTTGCAAAAACAAAGTTGAAGGGCCATGCTATTATTTGGTAGAAGAAGATCCAGTTAGAGAGAAATAGAAGAGGAAAAGGAAAGATTACCAGATGGGATCAAATGGTGGACAAACTAAAGAAGCAGTTCATTCCCGTGGACTATGAGTTGGAGTTGTTGAAGAAGCTACAAAGATTAAAGCAAGGTAACAAGTCTGTCAAGGAGTATATAGAAGATTTTTATAAGATTACTATCAGGATAGGTCATGCAAAGGCCAACAAGGAGAAGGTAGCCCGTTACATTAATAGGTTGAGGCCAAGTATTCAAGAGGAGCTGAGCTTAGTCAAAATGGCCACCATAGAAGATCCATACCAGCTTTCTTTGAAGGTGGAAGAGAAGCTGAATAAAATATTCAAAAGCAAGCAAAGGGGAAGAGGTCAAGGTGAAAGGACTAGTGGAAGATCCTATGGAGTCCATAATGAAGATCAAAAGAAAAGTGAAGAAGCTAGCACTAGTCAAAATAAGAGAGGAGATAATGCCTACTGCCCTCGTGACCAAAACAATGGTGAGCAAAGAGGAAGACGAAGAGGCAGACCTGGGCAAGGACCTGGAAGGGGAGGTTTTAGAGGAACTTGTTTTTAATGTGGAGAAGGACATCGAGCATATGAGTGTCCACAACATCAAGGAAGGATAAACAAGAAACTTGAAGGTAATGCATGAGTTGCACATGTAGATGAAGACGTGTAGTTTGAGCATTTTAAAGATGCTGAAAGGGGAGAAACCCTAGATGTTAGAAGAACCTTGTTGAATGAGGAGAAAGAACCAGATCAGAGGAAGAGTTTATTTCGCACAGGGTGCAAGTGTGAAGGTAAGTGTTGTGATATTATTATTGATAGTGGAAGCACTGGCAATCTTGTTTTAGAGGAGATGGTTAACAAGTTGAAGTTGACAAAAAGAAGACATCTACATCCATATTGAATTGCATGGTTGTAGAAGGACCATATAGCTTTGGTCAATGAGTAGTGTTTAGTCAAGTTCAAGATTGGGGACTACCATGATGAGGTGTTGTGTGACATCATACTGATGGATGTATGTCATATGCTATTGGGAAGGTCATGGTAGTATGATAGGTGTGCCATCCATGCAAACACCTATTCCCTCACAAAGGATGGAGTTCATCATAAGTTGAAGCCCTTGAAGGAGGTGGAAGAAAAGGCATGTAGTACTGCCATAATTTGCTTGGTAGATGGTAGGAAATTTCTGGAGGGTATGAAGCACAAGCTTCATTGCTTTACATTGATTCCTAAGATCAACAAGGAGAAATGTGAAGATCTACCAGCATAAGTCTCAGATCTATTGCAAGAATTTCAAGACATTGTCTCTGATAATGTACCAGAAGGTTTACCACCAGAGAGGAAGATAAGTCATCAAATGGATTTGATACCAGGAGCCAGTTTGCCAAATAAGGTAGTCCATAGAATGACTCCTGCAGAGAATGAAGAGTTGAACAGATAAGTTCACGAGTTGTTAAGGAAGGGACTGATAAGAGAGAGCCTAAGTCCATGTACGGTACCTATAGTACTAGCATCGAAGAAAGATGGAGAGTGGAGAATGTGTACAGATTCTTGAGCCACCAATAAGATCATGATCAAGTACAAATTTCCATTGCCAAGAATGGATGACATAATGGATTGTTTGAGTGGAGCCAAGTACTTTACAAAGATTGATCTGAAGAGTGGGTATCACCAGATCTGAATCAGAGGAGATGAATGGAAGATAGCCTTCAAGACAAAGGAAGGTTTGTATGAGTGGTTAGTCGTGCCATTTGGGCTAACCAATGCACCAAGCACATTCATGCGGCTCATGAATGAGGTATTGAAAGAATTTTTGGGAAGTTTTGTTCTTGTTTATTTATATGACATTTTAATTTTTAGTAAGACTTGGGATGAGCATCTGATGCATATCAGAAGAGTTTTAGAGAAGTTGTTGATTAATATGAAGAAATGTAGTTTTGCAAAGGAGTTGGTATACCTGGGATTTGTTGTCTCAGAGGAAGGTCTTAAGATGGACCCAAAAAAAGTAAGGGCTATCATTGAATGGCCTACACCAATGAGTGCTATAGAGGTACAACCTTTTCATGGTTTGACAAGTTTTTACAGAAAATTTATCAGGAATTTTAGTAGCATTTGTGCACCCCTAACTGAGACAATGAGAGGGGATAGAAAAGAGTTTAAATGGACTATAGGAGCAACCAAGAGTTTTGATACATTGAAGTAGAAAGTCACAGAGGGGTAAGTGCAAAAAGATGGGGGGCCAAAAAGTGACCAAATTGTTTTCAAAACAATTTAATGCATAATGCGAGCGTGTTATGAATTATTATAAATAATAAAAAAAACTAATCATCTCATTTCATTTCTTTTTTCTCCTCTATACCCATGGCATGCAAACCCTAGGAAGCGCGCTCACGTTTTGGGAAAATCAATTCAACACCAAAATCTTGCTGATTCGTTGCCAAAATGCCGCCACGACATCGAGCACGCCAAAGGAGTGAGTTTTATTTATTTTTTTGTTTGAATTTCTTTCTAAATAGGTAGGTTTGAGTTGATTTTTGATGTATATTTCGTTAAGTGTTAGGAAATATTAATGTACCTCCTCCTCCTCCTCAAAATCCACAAAATTCTGAGGAGGAAATACTTGCGGAACAACAACCTCCTCCATCCATTCCTCGACATGCCCCTGGAACACAAGAAAATATAATGGGGCAAATTTAAAACAACAAAAAAGAAATTGAAGATATAATTGCAAGGTTGAAAGATCCTTCCACTTCAACCTTGCATAGGTCCACGCTTGCTGAATCTCTTGAATCTATGTTATCAAATGTAGATTCAATTAGCAAGCAAATATCTAGTTGGATGGATAAAAGGAGAGAGTTTAGAGACTATTATGTAGACAAGCTGTCATACCAAGATGTGAAAAAATTATAAATTACAAAATTAGACTTGTGTTCGATTTTCACAAACCCACAAACAAATCAACCTCCACCCATTACATGCAAGAGGTTCCCTATCCATTGGTGCAACAACCATGCAATAAGGGACAATTTTGGGCAGAGGTGGTGGATGGTTTTTGACCATCCTCCATGCAATAATAATGAGGTCCCACAATACTTTTTGAAGAAACTCTACTGCGAGTTTCAATAAAGTGCCAAACTATTTTGATATGCGGGACTTCTAGGGTAGAGGTGGGGGGTCAGCACAAGATAGACCAGGGGCACATGTTGACCCACATCGGGCAGTGAGACGAGTAATCAGCAGACCAGCCCATGAGCATGTTTCTATCCCTTCCATTGTGAAGGAAAGTGTTGAGGTTGATACACTTTAATCCATTAGTGCCTTGACCTAGAGCATCATAGAGCATGCCAGTCCTGCAGCACAAAGTGGGTTGGGAGATAGTGCGAGGAGTAGGGTCCCACCCCATGCTTGTCAGACTATGACCCCATAGATAGTTAGGATGCAGGTGCACATGCTACATCTATAGCTGAGCAGATGGTGATGACATATACCCTCCTGAGTGAGACTTTTGGCCTTGATACTCAGGTAAATATTAGCAAGTTTATTGAATTGAATTTATTAAATTTTATTTTTGAAATGCAAGATTAACTAATTTAGTTTGATGATTTTAATGAAATTTTAGGGTCATAGCGTTGATGCAATTTTCAGCGGTTCTCCACTTGCATATTACACTAGATCATCTACTGTTTGGGTATGTAACTAGTAAACAATTATAAATATTACATGTGAATAGCATCGTTATATGAATTGTATTCTAATATCTGATTTTGGATGTTGAATAGGTTAATATTGGAGACTTCACGGAACACTTGCCAGCGGTGGTGGACTTCAAAACTTCACGGAGGTAATAAAATAAATAGTTTAATGAATGAATTGTACTTACTAGATTTTTGTATGTGACTTGTGTGTTTTATTGTGTGTACTTCCATGTTTAGATGAACATGTGTGTATGTTAGGAGCCATGATTTGCATCACTATTATAGTTTTCATAATTGAATAATGTTGTTTTATTTCCAGATGATGCAGGTTGCGGAGACACCTCCTGATGTTCATAGGACAATGGGGCATGGTGTGACCTCTGTGATTCAAAGGTCCATGGCATTGACAGGGGTATAAGGCAGATTAGTAAATTTTAATTTACATTCATTGTTATAGTTGTTTATTTTTGAAAAATCAAAAGATTATTGATTTGAAGTCTAATTTCTATCTGGATGGTTTCTATAGGACATGACATCACCACAGCCTATTCCTGCTACTGAGGCAAGTGAGGAGACAGATTATATGGTAGCGGTAAATGATTATTTTGTTAAATGTTTCATTTTTTATAACATGTAATTTCTATATATTAATGTCTATACTTTTTATTGTAACAACTGAAGATGTAGGAAGAACTAAATAGGAGTAGCAGCCCTCGGGTTCGTAGTAGACCACCCACATGCGTGTCTCCATCCCCTAGAAGATCAAAGGCTACCCATGATCTATTCTCTTCACCAGCTAGAGGGGAATGACTTTTTATTGTGTTCCTTTGTTGTATGCCTATATGGCATTTGTGGACATATATTTTGTATTGCATATAGTTGAAATTGTATGCCTATATGACATTCTTGTAAGCCTATATGTCTATTTTGTATATATGTTATACTTATATCGATAGATATTGATGTATGCCTATATGGATATTTGGTTAATACAAATCTTTTTTATTGATGGCGTCCATACTTGCATTATAAATCCACGTTTGAATGGATATTTGTAGATGGCTACTTTAAATATTTAAAGTCCAACTGTATTACATAGGATGTTTGTTGATCCAATAAGCTAGCTATTGTTATTCAAGTATCACCTAAACCTCATTTTGGAACTAAAAGATAAAAGTGGTATTTAAAAAAAAAAAGAATATTCATGTTGAATAGAAAATATTAATATTCTTTATGAGTTGCTCAATTGAAAATATTCAAATGAGTATGCTAATCCATATTCTTTATGAGTTGGTCAATTAAAATATTTCTTAATTTCTTGTTATTATACCATTATTGGGATGCAAAGAGTATGTTTGTTGTTTTGAATAAGATAGTCAAAATCATATGCTTATGAGCACCTAATGACCATTGTGGTTATTAAATGCAATTCCTCTTGCATATAAGGTGAGGTTATGAGATTACATCGAGTCTTACCTAATTTTAGTATGCAACATAACATTGGGGCTATAGGCTTCCATAAGTCATACCTCAGGGATTTTCAGTTTTAGGGACAAATTTGCTTTAAGACCTTAGGCTCATTTCTCTACTTGCACAACCTCAAAACTCTGCCTAGAACTCAAGGCGCCTTTCATCATCCAAACAACCTCAAAATTGTGCCTTGATATTGAAAGGATGTTTCAAAGTATAAAGGAGGGCGCCTTAAGGGAGGCAGTTCATCTTGACTATCAAAGTTGATCAAACACATCAAATTGAGCATCATACCTCTAGGCGCATTTTTGGCTCTCTCTAAACTATCCATTTTGGTGCCTTGATGTAAAGTGAAGTCTAAACTTAGTGAAGATTGCGCTTAGAAAGATATCACCTTGGATATGTGCCTAGAGTCATCCTAGATCATCCATTTGCACCTAAGGGTCAATATAACATAATATAACTTAGGAAGACTTTGAAAATCATCAAAAGAAGCCTAGGTGCCTTTTCTTGTCTCCACCATCCATTTTGGGTGCCTAGAAGAAAACCAACTTCAAATCACTTCCAACTGTAGCGCCTAGTGTTAGAACCTTCAAAATAACTAAATCTTACCAAAGGAAGTCTAGGCACGTATTGTCATTTGGATCATCTTGAATGAGCGCCTAAGTAGAAGGAGAATAAGCATCTTGTATGGAGGCACACTTTTGTGTTTAAATAACCTCATTTTGGCGCCTTGAAGGAAGATGTTCTAAATCCTAAGATCTAGTGCCTAAGTGTAAAATGGTCTCCTATAGGTTTGAACAAGTGATTGAAGCCATCAAATTACCAAGAAATGAGCTAGGTATACTAAGGCGCCTTTTCTTGTCTAAACTATCCATTTTGGCGCCTAGGAGGAAGGAGATTCAACATCATTAATCAAGGGGCCCTTTGTCATCAAAAAAACCTCACATTGGTGCCTAGATGCATTGGAACTGTTAGTTTGGCCACACGAGGAGAAGAACAAAAGTTACACTCCTTTGCAACTTTACACTGCCTCCTTCTGACGATTTTTGGGGCAACAGAAAACCTTTCACCATGGGCAAACATCTCAGAGATATAAAAACTGAGAGAGGTTATTGTAGAGGCACTCTACGTGATCGTGTTGCCTCAGATAGAATGTTTTTAAGTGACACAGTTTTTGAGTAATATCTCATCAAAGATTGCTGCCTTTTTGCACTTTGGACTCTTCAGGGATATCGTTGGTACAATGTAGCTCGGACTGTTTCGACATGTTTGGGTGAAAAAAAGGACCATACCTAGCGTAAATGTACCCATCCGGACGTGTTGGAATAGTCAGTTTGGTCGCATCAAGAGTAGGATGAAAGTTACACCCCTTTGCAACTTTACACTACCTCCTTCTGACGATTTTTAGGGCAGCAGAAAACCTTTCACCATGGGTAAATACCTCAGAGATATAAAAAATTGAGAGAGGTTATTGTAGAGGCACTCTACGTGATCGCGTTGCCTTAGATGGAATGTTTCTAAGTTACACAATTTTTGAGTAACATCTCGTCAAAGATTGCTGCCTTTTTGCACTTTGGACTCTTCAGGGATTTCTTCGGTACAATGTAGCTCGGACTATTTCGACATGTTTGGGTGAAAAACAGGACCATACCTAGCGTAAATGTAGCCATTCAGATGCATTGGAATAGTCAGTTTAGTCGCATCAGGAGCAGGACGAAAGTTACACCCCTTTGCAACTTTACACTGCCTCCTTCTGACAATTTTTGGGTAGCAAAAAACCTTTCGCCACGAGCAAATACCTCAGAGATATAAAAAATTGAGAGAGTTTATTGTAGAGACACTCTATGTGATCGTGTTTCCTTAGACAGAATGTTTCTAAGTGACACGGTTTTTGAGTAATATCTCGTCAAAGATTGTTGCCTTTTTGAACTTTGGACTCTTCAGGGATATCGTTGGTACAATGTAGCTCAGACTGTTTCGACATGTTTGGGTGAAAAACAAGACCATGCCTAGTGTAAATGTACCCATCCAGACGCGTTGGAACTGTCAGTTTGGCCACACAAGGAGAAGAACAAAAGTTACACCCCTTTGCAACTTTACACTGCCTCCTTCTGACGATTTTTGGGGCAGCAGAAAACCTTTCACCACGGGCAAATACCTCAGAGATATAAAAAACTGAGAGAGGTTATTGTAGAGGCACTCTACGTGATCGTGTTTTCTCAGACAAAATATTTCTAAGTGACACAATTTTTGAGTAACATCTCGTCAAAGATTGCTGCCTTTTTGCACTTTGGACTCTTCAGGGATATCATCGGTACAATGTAGCTCAGATTGTTTCAACATGTTTGGGTGAAAAACAGAACAATGTCTAGCCTAAACGTACCCATATGGACTCATTGGAACTATCAGTTTGGTCGCATCAGGAGCAGGACACCAAAAATGCATAACATGATGATGTAAAAATGTGTGTGTAAAAATGCAGTAGGAAATAAAAAAAGACAAACCTTACAAATTAATGTGCATACTTACAACTCAATGTAACATGACTTTACAAAATCAATGTGATTACTTATAAATTAATCCAATGAACCATCCAGGTCTGCTCTACTCTTTATTGTGTCAAGTATTGCTTCATGGTTAGACTCACACACCTTCCACAAGATTTTGTTCAAAGGTCTACCCTGATACTTTATCAAATGAACATTGGATGCCACAACAAGGTTTGAGTAATGAAGAATCTTCTGATGCGTGTCAAAGTCCTAAAACAACCAAACATTAACACTCTTGACACGCATCAGAAGATTGAGCCTTTAGGGTATTCGATGTTTTCTCCATATGTAACTGGGGCCTCCAATTTCTTTTTGGCCTCAACATGACATAAGTAATAATCTGTTCCCTCTTCATTATCTTTATCTGCAATAACTGCATGTACCTGCCCTACATTGATATGTGTAGCAAATTAGATGAAATTAGTCAACATTACAAAAACACTACAAAGTAAGATGACATTACCTGGTTGAACTAGATGAAATTAGATGCATATATGTGCCCTATATTACTTGGTTGAACTAGATCTGATATGTGGTCAAAGTCAACTGATGATTCCATCTGTGTTAGTTCCAGTGCCGTCGGGGGTCGATACATGTCAAGTAGGCTAAGATAACTTAACTGCCATTTGTCAACCCACTCCTTTGACTCGCACTCATCCCAGGCTTGAATTGAACAGGAAGAACAAAAGCATGACATCTTTCGTGTATGGATACTCCATGAATCTGCAATTAAGCTTCTGAAAGAGTGCATCTCATTTGGTCCTGTCAGTGTAGAACAGTCCTCATATAGTGTAATGTTAGTATCATTTATCAACTAAAAAAATCTACGAACTTAAGACTTACCTTCATTACCTGGACCCATGGAAGCATTACACCACTTGACAATCGATTTTGCATCTGTCAACTTTGCATTGTCTTTATACTTTAACTCTTCTCATGCTATGGCTCTTTTGATACATGCTCCTGCACCGTCATGCTCCCCCTTTCCATGCTTGGCCTCACAAAAGTTCCACATATGCTGAATACCTATAAAATTATGCCTCCTACTCAGCCAATAGAAATTCTGTGAGTTCTTGAATTGTGACGCATAGTTATCTGACCATATGATATGCTGATTGAACGATATGCCCCTTCTAGCCAAATCATTGTAGAACACCTGAAAGCAACCTTGCATGAACTCCATAGAATGCATGCGATCATCACTAATATAGAAATTTTACTCCCTTATGATCTTTCTATCATCCTCTGTACTATCATTCGCATGAATGGATGTGATGTGCACAAATATAGAAACCTGTGTGGAGTTGTAATATTGTGATTGCACCTCACGCTGTGGCTGTAGACTGTAGTTCTCTGCAAAGTCAACGACTGAAACAATGCTACCAACCGGAAATGTGTCCTTGCATAACTTGAATTGCAAGTCCAACCATCAAGCTCTATGGGCATGTCTTGCATACTCATACACTATGTTGTCACAAAATATAGGCATAAACTGATACACTGAAATCTTTTCAATAACCAATTCACACCTCTTTGCTTCTTTACCATTTTTTGTATTGTATGCCACTGTTTTATACTTTCCAAACTCTACTAGTTTATTTCCAACCGCATGTGTTCTTTCCATATGTTCACATATTGGCAAATGTTGCAAGCCACTGCAACGATGACATGTGCCATCCAAGCATAATTTCTTGTAGAATATTTGACCTTCCTCTCTATCACATAAAATTCTTGATATGAAGTCTCTTGAAGATGTTGGTGGGGCACGTATGGCACAACCCTGCAAAACATTGTTAGTATGCATATCTAAACATATAGACCTATAAACATCAAAATGGTTAGAAAATTCAATATGTAATCTACAACAACAAGTAGTGCATGTGTGATTTATCTTGACATAGAAAGGTTTTAGCATTTCAAAATATCTTTGACAAATTTTAATTTGAGGATACTTCTCTAGAAATTTACCATAAAACTGTGTTTGAGTCTCATCTAAAAAATGCTTTGGATGTGGCTCATGGTTCTGACTACCGATTCTCTTTCTTACCACATCCCTTTGATTCGGAGATACCCTTGTGTAATTCTTCCAAAATTCTTCAATTAGTGATCTCAATGCTTCAACAATTGGTTTATCTTTTCATGGTAGTCTCCCTGAGAACACCCATAATTCATTGGTATTAGTGTCCTCAATTCTTTAGCGTCTTCCAACGGCTCTTGATAAAGTTTTCCTATTAATTCTCAATTCTTGACTCATCTTTCTAATGAGACGAGCTTTCCTCATTTGACTACTTACTATAGTCAATGTAATTACACGCCGTGTTGCATTACTATCTTTTGTGCGTGAGGTGTTACCCACACTCTCGTACGCACTCATTAGATTCTTGACAATAGATTTTTCACTTGAAGCCTCTGATGTTCTCAACCCAAGAATCGTCATGATGGACCTATACTTTATAATTTGCATCATTTAAATGAATAGTTGACATCTTGCAGTCTTATTTAACTTTTCAAAGAACAATCTCCAAATCTTATGAGCATATCTTCTACAAGTGCATTTTGGAATCTTACCTTCCATTGGCTACAAAATATTCTCATGAATATCAATCAAATACTTTGGCTTTCTATGTAAAATTCAAGGTGGTGTTAAGTTAGGTAAATTCATCTCAACATTAGGAATTTCATCAATATTTAATTGAGATGGGCTAGATGGCATACCTTCGATCGAAGATGGAGTAGATGACATACCTTGAGGTTGAGGTGGGAATGATGGCGTACCTCCTTCATCGCATGTGAGTGATGATGTACTCTCAACTTGAGATGTGGTAGATGGTGTCCCTACATGTTGACTTGCAGTAGAGGATGTGTCTCCAACTTTGGTATTCAAATCTCTCGTAGCACGAAGTTTTTGCATTCATTCTCTTTGTGCCGCCAATACCATATCTCTTTATGATGGTTGTAGTTCCTCTTCAATTGGCATGTCTTCATTTATCATGTCTAATTTCCTCTTCTCACGAAGTTCCCTCATAGCCACTGCTTTATTTGCATTCTTAGCTTCTATCTCTTCCTGTGTTGGTTTAATTCTTGATCGTTTCCTCGGCATGATAGAGAATTTGTCTGTAGCATGATAAAGAGACCAATATTAGTTCCTAAGAAATGAATACAAGATAATAGTGGGATTGTATTTTTATTATGTTGTAAGGATTTATTCTTGTATAGTTTGACATCATGGTATGTTAAGGTCTGTTTATTACACATAATTATTAAAGAGCCCATGTGTAGAAAATATACATGGCATCATGTGAGATTGTAGGCTGCTTTCTTGATTGAGAATGTGTCTATTTTAAACATGTATGATAAAGCATGATAAAGTAATTCAAATAGAATTAAGGAAAATGTAAAGAACATGCATGTAAAGACTTGACATACCTAAAAAATGAAGATTCGAATGTAGAGAGTACCCAATTATGTAGTGTTTTTTTCTTCTTGCATCAAACTCCTCAACAATTTGAGTTTTTCACCACTTGCTTCCTTTTCAATGTTAAATTGAATAACACTCAAATATAATTACTAACAACAATACTATCAACCAATCTATAATGTTAAATTCCTAAAATTAAATCACAATTAACATTGCAACACTACAAAAAATGAAACTTGAATAGATATATATCAAACTTGGTGTGAAAACTATGTTATTTCCTCCTTCTCAAGTTGGCAAAGCAGAAAAGGTGGTGGAAAGATCATGCAAAGGTGGTAGAATGTGTAAAATGTGCATGTGAACTTCCCAACAACATGAAAGCATTTCTTTTTTGTCGGAGCACGCACATAATCAATATGAAAATAGAGCATGTGGGACTGGATCACGAGGGTCAACACTTTTTTACCATTTCTATAGCAGGACAAAACGCGAGCGCGTTATAACGCGCTCACATTATAATGCGCTCACGTTTTGTCTTGCTATAGATTGATCCATAAATATTTTTACCTATCTCACCTTCGATAGCACCTTTACAATATCTCACCTCTAGTTCCATTAGCTCATGTTCTATATCTCACTTATCTCTCTCCCTCACCTCTCTACCTCTCTACCTTTCCCCTCTCTGTCTCTCAGTCGCTCCGTGTCTACCTTAACCCTAATCCCTCGACCCTCAACCCTATCCCTAAACCCTTGACCCTTGAACCTCAACCCTTAATGTCAAAACCTAATCCCTCAACCCTTAACTCTAATCCCTCGACCCTCAACCCTATCCATAAACCCTAAACCCTAAAGCCTCAACCCTCAACCCTCAACCCTCAATGTCAAATCCTAATCCCTTAACCCTTCACTCTAATCCCTCAACCCTCAGCCCTAATCAGTCATCCCTCAACTCTAATCCCTCATCCCTAAACCCTAAATGCTATCCCTATTCCTAGACCCTCAACAAGATCGACTCTCTACCTTAAACCCTAACCCCTTATCCCTAAACCCTCTAACCCTATCCCTAATCCTTATACCCTCGACACTCTACTTTAACCCTAATCCCTCGACCCTCAACCCTGTCCCGAAACCCTTAACCCTCGAACCTTAATGTACTCAACCCTCAACGTCAAACTCTAATCCGTCAACCCTTAACTCTGATCCCTCGACCCTCAACCCTATCCCTAAACCCTAAACCCTAAAGCCTTAACCCTCAACCCTTAACGTCAAATCCTAATCCCTCAACCCTTCACTCTAATTCCTCAACCTTAAACCCTCAACACTATACCTTAAACCCTAATCCCTCAACCCTCAACCCTAAACCTTATCCTTAAACCCTAATCCCTCAACCCTCAACCCTCAACCCTAATATGTCATCCCTCAACTCTAATCCATCATCCCTAAACCCTAAATGCTATCCCTATTCCTAGACCCTCAATGGGCTCGATACTATACCTTAAACCCTAATCCCTTATCCCTAAACCCTCCAACCCTATCCCTAATCCTTATACCCTCGACACTATACTTTAACCCTAATCCCTCGACCCTCAACCCTATCCTGAAACCCTTAACCCTCGAACCTCAATGTACTCAACCCTCAACGTCAAACACTAATCCCTCAACCCTTAACTCTGATCCCTTGACCCTTAACCCTTAAAACTTGAACCCTAAAACCTATCCCTACACGCTCGACACTCGACACTATATCTTAAACCCTAATCCCTTAACCCTCATCCCTAAAGCCTCAACCCTAAATCCTTAAACCTTCAACCCTAAACCCTATCCCTAATCCCTCTACCCTTGACACTCTTATTTAACCCTAATCCCTTGACCATTAACCCTATCCCTATACCCTCAACACTTGACACTATATCTTAAGCCTTAAACCCTCATCCCTAAAGCCTCAACCCTCAATCCTTAAACCTTAAACCCTAAACCCTATCCCTAATCCCTCTACCCTCGACACTCTAACCCTAACCTCAACATTAAATGCTAATCCATCAACCCTGAACCCTAATCCGTCAAGCCTAAACCCTATCCCTAAACCCTCAAGCCTCAACACTATACCTTAAACCCTAATCCATCAACCCTAAAACCTAATCCCTCAACCCTCAACCCTTGACACTATACCTTAAACCCTAATCCCTCAACCCTCAACCCTAATCCCTCATCCCTAAACCCCAAACGCTATCCCTATTCCTAAACCCTCAACCCTTGACACTATGCCTTAAACCCTAATCCCTTATCCCTAAACCCTAAACCCTATCCCTCAACCCTCAACCCTTAAAAATTAAACCCTAAAACGTATCCATAAACCTTCGACACTCAACACTATATTTTAAAACCTAATCCCTTAACCCTCAGTCCTAAAGCCTCAACCCTCAATCGTTAAACCTTCAACCCTAAACCCTATCCTGAATCCCTCTACCCTCAACACTCTACTTTAACCCTAATCCCTTGACCATCAACCCTTTCCCTAAACTTTCAACCCTCAACTCTCAACATTAAACCCTAATCCGTCAACCCTAAACCCTAATCCGTCAACCTTAAACCCTAATCCCTCAACCCTAAACCCTCAACCCTCAACACTATACCTTAGACCATAATCCGTCAACCCTAAACCCTAATCCCTCAACCCTCAACCCTAAACCCTATCGCTAAACCCAACAAAATTGCTTTGCCCTATGTTAGGTTGTTAGACCCATCATTTTTGACACTCTTCTCTTAAAGATATTTGAGTTGCAAGAATATGTCAGAAAAATGGCTATGAACTTTTTTAATGTTAGTAATGTTATATGGCATGTTTTTCTGGCCCATCTGGGGTTCATTATGCTAATAGGTGTACACACTATGAGAAAAGCTTTGTGTATGGTACATCCACAGTGATTAATTAACAGTTGAAATCATGAGGATGATCATTATGAGAAAAGCTTTGCATTGGGGTACATCTATGTTTCTTGCTGTCCACCCCACACTTAGTGGAGGTATATTGTTATGAAACAGGCAAATAATCTCGCATTGTTTATTGGCTCTATCCACAAGAACTACTAAACTATACCTTAAACCCTAATCCCTCAACCCTAAACTTTCAACCCTAAACCCTATCCCTAATCCCTCTACCCTCAACACTCTACCTTAACCCTAATCCATCAACCCTTAACCCTAAACGCTATCCCTAAAGCCTCAACCCTAAACCCTAATCCCTCAGGTCCTAAACTCTAATCCCTTATTCCTAAACTCTAAATCCTATCCCTAAACACTCAACCCTCAACCTTAAACCTTAATAACTCAATCCTTATCCACCCCTCTCCTCCCCTATTTGGCTCACTCCCATCTCTACCCTCCTCCACCCTCGGCACTATACATACATACATATATACATATAGGCATACATAGATACATACATACATATAGGTATACATAGATACACACATACATATATGCATACATACATACATACATATAGGCATACATACATACATGATTAATAACCTTGAACATAAAAAAATTCAAGGGGAACATAACGTGAGCGCGTTATAACGTGCGAGCACGTTATTTCAGACATGACAAACAACACAAACTTTTGCAGAAAGGGAAAATGCAAAGCAAAAAATAATTCAAGCGTGTTATGTTTTGATTTGGGAATCCCAAGCCTTGGGCTTGGGATTTGCTTTGGATTACCAACCCAAAGGCTTGGAGTGCCTTTTCAACATCCATAGACGTGTTTTTCCATATTCTTCAAGATTTCACATAATTTCATTCGTGCTAACCCTCAGATTTGCACGTGTTTCAAGGTCAAACAAATCAAACACCTGGGTAATGTTAGGCTTTCTCTTAGCTATTTGACGATCTGATTTTTTTCACATTTTAACAATGTTAAGCCTTTCATCTTTAATTTGTTTTGTTTGTGTCTGTTTTTGGGCAAAAACCACTATTTGGTCTTTTTTTCATTGTAAATTAACTATTCGCTGAAATTAAAAAAAAAATACATATTTAGAAACTAGACTCCATTCTACACATATTAAAAAAAGAAAAAAATGATTTTCACTTAGTTTTCAAAATTTATAGGGGTATCACAACCAAAATTCTATTTTTTTAGGATGTGTCCACTTTGAAAATTAGTAAAAAATAAAATATTCATCAAAAAATTATCAGAAAAATTAGGCATAAACTACATGCTATTACCTAATTTCTCATTGAAGCGATTTTAAAAATACCAAAAAAATGTTGAGCTTTTGAGAGAGCGACAAAACATGCTATGTTATGTTTTTTTGACAGAAACAACACCAATTTCTGTGGCTCCCTCTTTTGAACCCCTTAATCTATGCCATTTTTAAAAAATAGTAGTTTAGAAAGTAGACTTGGAGCACTACGAACATTGTTTTGGTTGCATCTCCAAATTTTGAGTGTAACTATGCTCAAATTCTCATCCAAGGCCATCATTTCCTGATTTCAAAAAAAAAGTGGCCACTTAAGACCCCTTTTGGGCCCCCCATCTTCTTGCACTTACCCAGAGCAACCTGTTTTGGCACTTCCAGATTTCAATAAGGTATTTCAAGTAGATTTCGATGCTAGTGGTAGTGCTATATGAGCTGTTTTGAGTCAAGAAGGTAAGCCCATTACCTATTTTAGTGAGAAGCTTAATGATGCCAAGAAAAAGTATTATGTTTATGATCAGGAATTTTATGCAATAGTTCAGTCTTTGAAGAAATGGAGACATTATTTGTGTCTAAAAGAGTTTGTTTTATATACTAATTATTAGACTTTACAATATCTTAATAGTCAAGGAAAGTTAAATCAAAGGCACTTAAAATGGGCTGAGTTTTTGCAGAGCTATACTTTTGTTTTGAAGCACAGGAGTGGGAAGTCCAACAGAGTTGTAGATGCCTTAAGCAGAAGGCAAAATTTGTTGACAAAAATGAAGATAGACATTGTTGGGTTTGATGAGCTCTAAAGTTTGTATCCTGAAGATCCATATTTTGTAGAGGCCTGGGAAGCTTGTTTGGAACGTATTACTTTAGACATGACAACATGGTTAGATTTCATAATCCAAGATGGCATGCTGTTTAGAGGAAGCTAGTTGTGCATTCTGAGGAGTTCCATGAGAGAACCTGATTAGAAGCATAGTGGGGGATTAGCTGGACACTTTGGTGGAGATAAGACCATTGCTATTGTTAATGAACATTATTATTGGCCATAGTTGTAGCAGGATGTGAGGAAATTTGTGTAGAGTTGCAGAGTGTGTTAGATGGCAAAAGGAGCAAGTCAGAATACAGGGCTATAACATCCATTGCCTATACCAAAGAAGCCATGGGATGATATTAGTATGGATTTTGTTCTTGGTTTACCAAGGACATAGAGAGGACATGATTCCATTTTTGTGGTGGTGGACAAATTCTTGAAGATGACACATTTTTTTTTGTGTAAGAAGACTAATGATGTTGTTCATATTGCAGAGTTATTTTTTAGAGAGGTGGTGAGACTACACAGTTTATCTAAGAGCATAGTTTCAGATTGAGATACCAAGTTTATTGGTTATTTCTAGAGGACATTGTGGAAGAAGTTGAAGACAGATTTGAAGTTGACCGTTCGGGGTTTTCCTCAAACAACCAAGAAGTGACAAGGTCACTTCTCAAAATTACCCTGGGTGTTTGATGTAGGAGCATCCAATGGTGTAAGGGAAATCTTACATCACCCAAAAACAATGTTGATTCAAAATTGATGACTTTTTGTTTCATTTCTTTTCAAAATTAGTATTTCTAGTTCCATAATCGCTTGAATAATGATGTAGAACCTTCAGTTTTTCCAAACTGCTATTTTCAGAAAGTTTGCATTTGGACACGTATGGAAGAGAAAATTTACAAGAAGCTTTGTAATTGAAAAATAATACCTTTGGTGAAGGAATCAAGTAAAGATAATTTATGGCCTGAAAGATATAAAGTTTTTGTTTTATGAAAAACCCCTGAAAAGTTTCAATGTCAAGTTTGAGGCACTAAACAGCCCCGTACAGCCCCAAAATGGGCAGAATTGGTAGACTAAATTCTTGGTACATAGAGTACTCTGTGAGCTTTCTAGTGCTTCAAACGGTTCGTCAATCGGACACCAGGATCAAAAGTTATGGCTCCCGGAAGTTGACCTATTTTTGGAGGGAGATGCAAAATTCAAAATTTGGCTGGAGGTCGCCAAAAAGGGCTATTTATAACTATTTTTGGGAACCCTTGGTAGTAGCAGAGATAAGGGGGAAAGTGTAGAGTCAAGAAAAGGTGAGAAAATAGAAACTCTAGCAGATTTGGGGCTACATAAGGCAAGAGGTTGCAGAGTCTGGAGATAGGAAGCTGCAATGTGTTGCAGCCTGTGGAGGATTCATCCTCTGACTATATTTGAGCTTCTGTAATATAATGTGTTGTCCAAATCAATAAAAGAACATTCTTATTTTCTGTGTACAATTTCTGTTGTGTGTTTTATGGTTTACCCCCTTCATCAATCATCTAGTGCATAGGAGTAAACGATAAAGGAAACAAGTTTATTGCTAAACACAATAAGAATCTATAAATCTATGCCAACCCATTTTTCCACCATTCATCCAATTTCACTGACCTTGCCTCGACTCCACTCATTCTAGAGATTGACACTAGTTATTGTAATTCTCCTTTTCGTGCCATGGTGTGGATGGTAGGCACCCAACCTTGAGTACCTCGAGGGATGAATGTCTCTAAAGCCATCATCTCCTTTTGTTCTACTGACATGCATGTGGGCATTTATGATGGCCTTCTTTACATCCTTGCTTAGGTCAACATGAAAGTTGTTCATGGTGTTTTGATTGTCCCTATTGGCATGGTGAATGTTGTCACTAAGGTGTTCCTATATGTTCAACTTCATCGAGATGTGTATGATCCGTCAAATATCTCTATGCACATGCATGATGACCTTTATGTATCTACCTTGGGTTCCATTACCCTTTCTGTCCAGGTTGAACCTAAGAGCTTGCATGTTTCTTTTTCTGTCATCCATACCTCAGACTTCTTTAATCTTTCATCGGTCTAGCCATGGTTCACCATGATGAGAGTTGTCCCTTCTATTATCCATAAGTGTTTGAAGTTTCCACACAATGGAGTTGTACACATTGTCCAACATAGTGGATTCCAAGCACTCTACTTGTGCAATAACTTTTCTCTTGATTATTTCTAGCCAACCCCTACTAGATCCTTCTAACCTTGTATAGAATTTTTGTTTAAAGACTGCTAAAAATATAAGGTGAATTAGATTGTTTCTAACTTGCTCCATCTTATTTTGAGCCTGCTCCCCCAATGGTCTCCCAGCCTCAAACAATTGCTCCTATTCCTCCTCCTACCCCTTTGATAGGTGAAGGAAAGCAACCTATGTCAAAAGATCCTCCCGCTCCTTCTGTTGAGTCCCTAGCATGCATAAGATGCAATTAGCTTGTATAGTTGCGCAAGCATCATTAACGCTCTATTGTTAGAGAATTCTTTTCCCAACCTATTTTTGACCTTGAGTGCCCTCCTCCCATTCAACCACCTCCTAATCTCAAGCCAACTTCTCTTCCTTGGCCTCCTGCTAAGCCTAACCCTCTCCCTAGCTTGCCTTCCCCTCCCCATGACTCTGACAAACATAATCCAAAATGAGTACAAGTAGTCCTAACTCCTTCTATAAAGGATCCCTTGATTCCCCTCATCCCAAATTGATGCCCTTTTTTCTAAGCCCCTTGACCTTCCAAATGTTAGCATCATTTCCATCACCACCCTTGCATCTCTTGTGTCTTTTCAACATACTCGCCATGAGATCTTTCTTGATGTGCTTCACCCCGCCACCATTGACACATATATCCCTAGACCATCACCCAAACAAAAACCAAAGTGCTAGCTAACCCCATCATTCTGAACACCAAAGAATAACCCCCCTTCACCACCTCTAAGCCCCTCTTCATTAGTTCCCCTTGTTATGGAGGCTCCTCCTCCACCTACATCTGCTACTCTCACAACTCAGACATTTTTTTTAGTAGTGAGAAACAACAAATGATGTCATATTCAAATAGTGATTCACATGCCTCTTCCCCTGAGGAGTGCATGTCAAGTCCTTGTTTGACATTTTATCTTTGTCATTGATCTTTACAAGATTATTGACCCTTGCTCTAGGGCGTGTGCATGAAGATGGGGGACCAAAAAGTGGCCACCCCACTTTTAGGCCCTAGGAAACTAAAACGCGATCGTGTTATAATGCAAGCACATTTTAAAGAAGTTAAAATGCTTTCTATGCATATCTCTCTTTGTCTCCCTCTCTCCATCTTGTTTTCTCTATGGACCCCTCTCTCTCTTGCTCTCTCTATTAACCCCCTCTCTCTAACTCTATCTTTCTATATCTCCCTCCCTCTCTATCTTGCTCCTTCCCTATCTCTCTCTCCTCTATCCCTATCTCTAACTCTATCTCCTTGTTAGATGAGGAGATAGCGTTAGAGAGAGGGATAGAGGAGAGATAAAATAGGGAAGGAGAGAGAGAGAGAGAGAGAGAGAGAGAGAGAGAGAGAGAGAGAGAGAGAGAGAGAGAGAGAGAGAGAGAGAGAGAGAGAGAGAGAGAGAGAGGAATACATTAGATAAGTGACCTTGGTAAGGCAAGTTTTAGGCCATATGGAACTTGTTTCAATCCTTACAACTCTAGAGATGATTGGTTCTGTTATTGTTGGTGTTGCCCCTGGGTTTAGAGCCAAAGGATGGTTCCTTGCATTTTTAAGGACCTAATTGAAGTCTACTTGAGCCTCAACCTCTCGTATTGTCACTAGAATGAGTTGTTCCAAAATTTCTAAATAGAATATAAGATGTGACTGTTATCTCTTAGATTTGCACCCTTACTACAGTTGTAAAACTTCAGCAATCTAGAGAACCATGGGAATGATCTCGAAGTGTGGGACCTTGTGAAATGAGATTAGACCTCCGGAGAAGGCCGACTTCCTTAACTGGTTATCACCTAAAAATTACTCAATTTTCATAAGAAAAGGGAGAAGGAATGCTTTTAAAATGAAAGATAAAACTGGAAAACTTGAAAGTAAAGGCTGATTCACCAAGTTGAATAAAAGAATCATCATAGAACTGAGAAAATGCACAACACAACCAAATATAGCAAGTAGATATACACAACTTTAGATGATTCTAGCAGAGGCAAGAAAACAAAATGATTGGGAGGAACAAAGATGTTCACAGACAATCATATGCAGGTTTACACTAAACTAAAAATCAGTAAAAGAGGTAAAAATAACTTGCATCTATTCAATAAGAAGGCATAGTTACAGTAGAGGAAAGTTCTGTTTGGAAATAGAAAGACTGAATACTAAAAATTTCCAACCCTCTTTACATCTCTAGATTATACATATATAGCATTTACAATTTGACCTATGTCTGTTGCAAGGAAAACGCCCCATGGGCTCTATCAAGAAAATATCTGCATCTAAAGGGACGTCCATCTACAAGAAGTTATGGCGTGAAAAATATGGAAACAAGGGCAGATGGCAGATATTTTAAATCTTCAATGGTTAGCTGCTGAATCATCAACCTGCACCCATAAATGTAACAAATATCTGCATTTGCATATGCAAAAATGGTCGCTGAAACGTCCAGTCGCCAAAGCATGCAAATCCATATCCAAATTTTGAAAGTAAAGATATCCTTCCCAAAAGCCCACCAGATGAAAGAAGAGGCAAAAATAAGCACTTTTTCCTTTTGAAGCATGTTGAAATTCGCCAGGATACGGAAGATATTCATGGTCAAAGCTATGGTCAAACTGCATCTGTATCTGCATATTGCATATACAACTGTGGTATATATTGGGCTGTCGGGGCAAGTTTAAATTGAGTTGCTGATACGCATGTCACGCTGAAATGTTCATTGCATTTGCTTTTGCATTGGCATAATGTTTGAGAAACTGTCCATTGATTGGCAATGGAATGTCATCACCTGTAAAGTTCTTAAGCCTGAAAGTACTATTTCCTAGTATCTTAGAAATTTGGAAGGGACCTATCCATAATTTGTCAAACTTACCATGGTCTCCTTTCTTCTCACGGGCTTTATCCCACATCAGGACTAAATCTGATATCCTGAAGGCTTTAATTTTGGCTCTCTTGTCAAACCAGCATTTGACAACAGCCTGATGTTTGACAAACTGATCAATTGCCTGACTTGTTTTCTCTTCCAGGTGCATCAGTTGAAGCAACCTGACTTCTTGGTTATTGTCTATGCCTAGGTACTCTTGGGCAAACTGCAAGGTAGCAATCTCCAGGTTAACAGGGAGGATGGGATCCACCCCATAGACTAAGTGATAAGGTGAGTTTCCTAATGCAGCCTTGTTTCTGGTTCTGTCTACCCATAAGGCATATTTTAGAAGTGTATTCCATTCCCTAGGGTTTTTGTCTACTAACTTCTTTATGATATTCAACAAATTTTTGTTAGTGGATTCTGCCAATCCATTCCCTTGGGGATAATAATTAGATGAAAACTTCAGGATGATCCCATAATCAAAGGCCCAACTTGACAACTTGGTTGAAGTAAAAGCAAAGCCGTTATCACTCACCAAAGCATAGGGAACCCCATACCTAGTGATTATGTTACTTTCCAGAAATCTGATGACGTCTTCCGCCGTATAGGTCTTGCTGCTAGTGGCTTCAGTCCACCTGGTACAATAATCAGTAATTGTTAACACATACCTATGGCCTGAGGATGATGGAGGATTTATAGGTCCTATGAAATCCATGCCCCACTGTGCAAATGGGCACGCCTCCATTACTGGCTGCAAAGGTTGTGCAGCATATCTCTCTCTGTTGGCAACTACTTGACATACATGACAGCTTTTAATGTGCTCAACAGTATCCTTAAAAAATGTAGTCCAATAATATCATGCTCTGAGGATAGCATGTGTTGTAGCCAAGGGTGAGCCATGTGCTGTTCCAAACTTGTCATGTAACTCTGATAATACTTTATCTACTTCTAGCCTCTCCAGGCATCTTAGGTATATTCCTTCATAATTTCTCTTGAAAAGTACTCCTACTTTCATCATGTACTTCTGGGACTTTATTTTTAGGGCCCTTCTTTGTGAAGCCTGCAGTCTAGGACATCTTCCAGTGACCAGGATGTGTCTGATATCTAAGTACCACTCTCTACTGTCCTTTTCATTAATAACATACTGCTGACTTGTGATATTTGGATCAATCTCTGATATCATTTGGCTTAAAGCTTGTCCTCTTACTAATTTCATGGGTGTGATTTCCATGTCATATTCCTGTAGGACTGTGATCCACTTAGCCCTTTTTTCACTAGACTCACTTTGCATTAGCAACATCTTCACTACTGCATCTGGTACCAGAGCAATCACCTTGCTTCTCAAGATATAATGCCTGAATTTCTTTACTGCTCTGACCTAATCAATTGCCTGCCTTTCAACATCCACATATCTCAATTCAGCATCTTTGAAAGGACAACTCATGAAGGCAATTGGTTTTTCTTCTTTTTCTCATTTCTCTGAGTTAGCACTGCTACAGAGGTATGTTCTGAAGCAAATGAATAAATATAAAAGTCTATGGTGTAGTTTGGACTGATGAGGACAGGAGCATCAGAAATAGCCTTCTTTATGTCTTCAAAGGCTGCCTTAGCTTCTGATGTCCACCCAATCTTTGCATCCTTTTTCAGCATAGCATTTAAAGGTCTAACTATTTCAGCAAAGCTAGTCATGAATTTCCTAACAAAATTTATCTTACCAAAGTAAGATTTGAGTTCTTTCTTGCTTCCTAGAAGCTATAATTTCATAATGGACTCCACCCTGTTAGGATCAATGAGAATCCCATTTTCAGTTATTAGGGGGCCTAGCAACTTTCCTGTTGTTACCCCAAATATGCATTTCTTGGGGTTCAGAGATATCCCATATTCTTCACATTTTTTCAACATATTTCTGAGATCTGCTACATGGTTTCCTCTATCTTTAGAGAATATTGTTAAGTCATCCATGTATATGACTATACATTTTCCTATTAAGCCTCTAAAGGCGATGTCCATTGCATGCTGGAATGTTGCTCCAGCATTTATTAGCCCAAAGGGCATACATCTATAAGCAAAAATCCCCCACTTTGTGGTGAAGGCAGTTTTCAGCCTGTCAATTTTGTCAACCATTACCTGATTGTAGCCAGAGAAACCATCTAGAAAGGACATCATTTTAGCACCATTTACAATCTGCAAAACTTTGTCTAAGGAGGGTAAAGGATAATTGTCCTTCTCTGATGCTCTATTTAGATTCCTGAAGTCTACACACAATCTGATGTCCTCATTTTTCTTTCTCACTAGGACCAGATTAGCAACCCAGGTGGAGTGCCTCACAGGAAATATGATCCTGGCATTTAGCAGTTTCTTGACTTCTTAAAAAATTATTGGTTCAAGCAAAGCATTGACTGGTCTTTGCTTTTGTCTGAAAGGTTTAGCATCTGGTTTGAGAGGTATGGTGGAGTTATGACTGATGTGTCATATGTTTTCAACTCATCATAAGTCCATGCAATGACATGGATGTAATCTTTAAGAGCCTGAGTTATTCCTTCTAACTCTTCTAGTGTGCAAACCTTACCAATCAAGATATTTCTCTTGTCATCATTTTGTCCAATATTCACTTGTGAATATTGTCCTCCATCAGCCTTTGGAAGATCTTTCTGTTTTAACATGTTATCCAGGTCAAATGCTCTCTCTAGCTCTATCATCCCTTTGGGAATCTTATTACTGGGTAACTCTAATATTTCTTCCTCTTCCCAAACATGCTCTTCCACATTGTTCTCATCTATGATCTAAGCATCAAATATATCTCTGTTAGAGATGAAATCAAGGATATACTGATCACCATCAAAAACCTGGAGATTAGTAACATTATCAGGTACTGATGGCACTGATATCAGCTCCACTAAAAACCTCTTTAGGCCGGAAATAGACAAAGGCTCTAAGGTACTAGCAACCTGTGCTAGAGCATCCACTCTATGGTTCTGTTCTCTAGGTACATGGGTGATATTAAATGCATCACCGTCTTCAATCAAATCCCACACTTTGTGTCTATAATTTGACAATTTCTTATAGTTGCAAGAGTAAATTCCTCTTACCTGTCTGACAACTAATTTTGAGTCTCCAAAGACATGCAGAATTTTTACTTTCTTCTTGAGAGCAAACAGTATCCCATGTATCAGAGCTTCACACTCTGTCACATTGTTGGTGTAGGGAAACTGCAATCTGTAAGCAGCTAAGTAAGACTTTCCTGATGGATCAATGAGATCAATCCCTACTCCAGCTCCTTGTTTAGACTTGGATCCATCAAATCTCAGGATCCAGGGTTTATCCTCAGCAGGAGGCTTAGCTAAGCTTTCTTTCTTCTTTGCAGCTTTGGCAGCTGCACCACCTGATATCCATTTTAACTTAGGAATTTCAACCTTCTCAGCTTTCATCCTTTCCCTCTTTTGGGAAGCTAATTTATCTGCTTTCTTTTCAACATCAGGAGGATGATCTCCTGGATTAGGCACTATATGCCTCTTTAAAATATGTAAGCATAGTGAACAAGTAGTCTCTGAGTGAGGTGCCTCGTGCAACCTGCACCATCCTTCAGTCAGTGCATCTTGTGGAGGTCTCTCATATTCTATCGTCTTTTTAATTTCCTCTGATAAAAACTTTTCAAATCTGGTCAAATTACTACCTCTATCTTCATCAGACAGTTCATAATCTGACTCCATCAGGAAATCACTCCCAGGGGTGATCTTATTATTTCTGTTATCCTTCTTCTTATTGTAGACTAGAATTTCTTCTATCTTATGGATAAAATCCTCATTCTGACTCACATCTTCTCCTGTTCCTGCAACAAACAAACAAGAATCAATATCATCATCATCACCAGATGTAGAACTTACCTCAGATGATGATGATGCCTCACTGCACGTTTGTTCCAGCTCCATCATGTTGATGTATGTTTCACAAGTTTTCTCTGAATGTGCCTCATCATGTAATCTACACCAACCATCAATCAAAACGTCATGAACAGCTATATCTAATAATCGACAATGTTCTACCTATTTGGACAAGTGTATTTCAAAACTTTTGAAATGATCTACTTCTATTTCATCTCCATGATCATGACCAGATCTTAAGACTACAGTATTATCGTCATGAGGATGATCATGAAGATCATGATCATCCTGAAAATAATACATCAGGACCTCCTCTATTTTGACAGTCTGAGGTCTAATAGAATATACTCCAGGTTCAACATTCACGTACATGATCTCATTTTTTTTGTTGTATTTGGTGATCATGTGTTTCATTCTCGGTTCAGCGTCTACCCTTATTTGGTTTGGTATTCCTTTCCAAGGTAGGCGCATGTGACTGAAGTCAGTAGACATATATCCGTTAAAGATTTTAGACCAGTCCCTGCTAAGTAACATTCCATATGTATCAGGTATGTCTACTACTTGGATGTCAATATACTACTGAATCCTAGGGTCTGATGCCAGTTGCATGTGAATGTGAATTAACTCCCCTATTACATTCACCTCTGTCTTGTCTAGTTGGGTTACCTTCTTCAGGGATTTAGCAGGATGTAGCCCTAGAGCATTACATATGGCCAAAGGCATGACATTCGTGGATGCTTCTGAGTCCACTAAGCAATTGTGTAGGTTTTTACTGAACATTTGTATGGTTAAGAGGAATGGAGGTGATTCACTTTTATCTCTATACAAGGTCATGTGAGAAGTCTCCACAGCTTGGACAGTAGTTGAGACTTTAGTTTTCAGATTATTATCTCTAACAACATGATCTTTACCTCCAGACTGACCTAGTGGATGCATATCCTCTTTAGGAGTAGGATCATCTGGTGATCTCATAAATGCTTTTTTAATGGCTGGAGTTTTCAACAATTCTGACAAGGATAGGCTGATTTTGATCTTCTTCATCTCATCTACCAGGTAAGTGACTAACTTGTCAGACTCATGAGGCATGCTCAAAGCTTTTGATACTATGTTCTATGGTGACAAATACTAAGCATTTACTTTTGGAAATCCCAGATTGTTACTTGCTTTAGGATCGGGAGGTGTGTTAAAATTATTTGGAGGCAAGGAAGAAGTCAATGGACTAGTAGGTCTGTTGGCATTATTTCTCAAGTTGTAATTGTGCTTACCCTGATACTGCTATTGGTAAGCATGTACCTCCTCAGGCTCATTTGATGGCTCATTTTCATCCTTGAAGGGGAAAACATAATTTGACTCAAAAGTCATGGCTGATTCTTCACATGTCTGGGTATGGTGCTGATGGGATGACACAATCTGCTGATGATGCTGATCAGTATAACTTTCCAACACAAATGTTGAGTCATATCCACAAGGGACAATCTCATTCCCCTCTACCTGGGGTGGATTTCCAAAAGTATTAGACACCTCTGTCTGGAAAATACTTGCAGCAATTTGAAATTGGGGACAATCTAGCTCTGCATGAGCATTTGTATTGTGTATTCTACACCAATTGGTGAGGGCTGCCTTAGCAAGATTGACTCTAGTAGTCTGTTTGGTTTCACCAGGTGGCTGATTATCTAAGGGTGATGGTAAGGAACCATTATTTGGCCTAGAATTCCATACTCTAGGCTGTCTAGGAGGATTGTTGTTACCACTGTTATTGTAGTTATTGTTGTTATACCCCCTATCAGGATAACTTGGTCTATCATTGTTATAGCCTATGTTCTGGTTAGGCTGAGAGTAGAAGTTTTGGCTTCTCAAATGAGTGATCTCAGTTGTAAGCTTCCTTAGCTGAGTTGATATTTCTTTGATCTCTTCCTTCTCTTCCTGAACCTTGGCTACCACATTTTCAGTTTGAGGCTTGAAGAAAGAGGATCCAGTGTTATTATTTTGATCTACTCCCTGAGGCACTTGTGTCTGACTTGGATACTATGGCATTTGACCATTTCCATTAGGAGGAGGAGGCATGATACTCAATGGAGATATTTGCAATGGTGTTGGCATGACTGTCGGAGGTACCATAGCTCCATTGTACTGTGGCTGGGGAGGATATTGTCCAAGATATGTTGGACACATGCCAGACAGTGTAGGGAATGCAATATTCAGAGTAGGAGTGGGGACTAACTGTTGATTCACTTTGATAGCTTCTTGGAAGGCTCCTGTCAAAGTTGTGATTTCAGGATGTGCTCTCCTGATGAACATGGAAGTCAAAAGATCCAGAGCTGAATAATAGATACTCCTAGCAGCTGCATCAGCTACAACATATGGAGTGACTAACTTGGATAACATTTTCTGAAACCTAGCATTGAAATTGGCACTAGGTTCTCCCTCAAACCGCTTGATTGTGGTGAATAGGTGATAGTTCATTGAGGGATCTATTGGTACCTTGAACCTATCAGTAAAAGCTTTCTCTAGGACGTCCCATGATCTGACAGAGCTCTGACCCAGACTAATATACCAATTATAAGCCTCTTCCCCTAAGGAAAAAGGAAATACTCTGCATACAACGTCCTAATGTTCTATTCTTGCCCTGCAGCAAGCTTCCTTAAAAGTTCGGATGTGATCATCCGCATCCTAATAAGGATGATATTTTGGATAGATCTTGTCTGGATTCTTTGGCAACTTGTGATATGCAGTGAAGGTCAATGGTGACTCTGCTGCAAAGAAAGACATTGCAACCGGAGGAGGTTGAGCCTGTGGTACAGTTGGCTGAGGTTGGACCTAGGGTTGAGGCTGGACAGGAGGTGTCACAGATAACCCTAAAGGTATCTGTAAACCAATAGGGGTTACAGGAGGAGGCTCTGGTGATGTTCTTGATGCACTAGTCCCTGGAGTGTGATGGATGTCTACAGTTCTAGTTCTAAACCCCATGACAGGTAATTCTTCAAATATTCTACTGGATTTGGACCTGGTATTTATCTTGTGAGCTAGTATGTCTCAAATTTAAGTAAATCAGCTGGATAACTGTAAAGATTGACTGGAATTTACTAGCAAAGGCTATATTCACAGTCAGAAAAGTATACTAACTGGATATTTATGGAATATTTGCAAAGATACTACAAATATGAGATGATATTTGAAGTTCTATGTCACAAGAGGCAGGGTATCAAGTTTTTTGGTTAACTACTTCAAAGATATGAGAAAATTTACACGGGACAAGGTATATTTCAGCAAATTCATGATGATTTGCTACAAAGCTTGCAATATTTATGATTAATCTCAAAAACTTTATACAGGATTGGCATGAATTCACTTAGAACAACAAATATTTGCGTCTAACCTGAACATTTAGCAGTGTCTCAGCATTACCTTTCAATCCTTATCATCACTTGGAGTATTGATGATGTTCCTCTAGCTTAGGCCCTCCTTCTAGTGCCAATTTATGTTGATCATGATGTTAGTCATAAACAAACATAGAATAAAAGTACACATTAACCTTTATTCATCTTGAAAGATACAATGAATTCAGAGAATCCATGATCTCAAGTCTCCGATGATTAGGTCTTAATCTTCTGACATTACTCAGAGGTTGATGTGTGTTGCTATTTCTATTTTGGGGCCTTACATAGATCTCATCAGTAAGATAATGTTTCCTGTAATGATGCTGCACAGAAAGTTATTCTTCACAAGATATGCTTCAAATAATGCTTCTATCTTTAGATCTTTGCATGATATTTGTCATTTTTGACATGCTTTAACCTCAAATATGCTGAATATGTTCAGTTATCTACGAGATGTCTGCATATTTGTATTATTTGCTTAAGATTGTCAATTATTTGCAATTATGATGATGAAATGCTCTGAAATTGAAAGAAATTGAAAGAAATACTTCAAATTAATGTTGAACCTGTTGGTGTTTTTCCCGGATCGGCAGAGGGCTTGCCAATTCCTATACATAGGCTGATCTAGCCAATAGAAATGGGAGGTTGCATGAGCTACCTCCCCTTCTGGTTCTGCTGCACCAAGGGGGGTGTCCCTATTTGATAAAGATGTAACATTTACTCTCCAAATGGCATAAAGATTTAGCTTTCTAATGACAGGTAGAATACTCTCATTTTGGGACCAAGATTTGTGTGACAAATCACAAGGTTGGCAACATTCTTGGACATATGTGTTTGGTTATGGATGAGAGTATGCAGGGGCTCCTATTCCTACTCCTACAACTAACAGGTTGAAATTATGGAATGGTTTGAATTTGATGGTTTGGTTGCAAGATAGGGGTTTTTGGATCATAACTACTTCACAAGAACAGATCGGTGCCTATCTCAAGGCAAGGAGTCAACTAGACGTATACATAAGAATGGCTTACAACTGGCATTCGAGTTTCAAGGGGTTAGGACTGGTACTTGCCTTACAAACACCACCCAAGGATAAGTATTTAATTGCCCATACTTATAGATATCCCAATTGACATACATTCTTCTCTATACCTTAACCTAAAACAATTTAATCCACTCCTTGAATGGAAGTTACAGATTAGGCATGTGGTATAGCAAAACTATACCCTAGAATCTGAGAAACCCTTAGCAACTAGATTCAGAAGAAGAAAATGCATACAACAAGTGGAGATAGACAGATAAACACATGCAATAATGTATTTTTCATATACAATGACAAGAAAGTGAATATATGTGCAAGATACAACTCAGATGCAACACATAAACTCCACAAAGATAAAACAGACAGGAAATACTCTGTATTTCATTATTTTCCCCCAAAATTGCCCAAGTCTTCAACAACTAAAAATGAGTAACACAGTCCTCCTTATACAACAAGGAAGTGTACTCAACACATTAATTACAAGGTGAATAAAAAATTTGCCAGATACAATGCATGATTAGATTGACGCTCGAAATAGTTAATGCAGCAGAGGGACAAGGAGAAAGGAGCAGATGGAATCAGGATCTGGGCCGCCGCCTAAAGGTTCTCTTCGTAAGCCTAGTAGTTCACCTGTCGCCTCACCCATACTTCCTTGCACAATTTGCCATTAAAGCCCCATCCACTCACGGGATGCAACAACAGGTACATTTGGAGATTTTCCCGCTCAAAAAATGGCCACACACGCTCAGGAAAAACCACCACTGAAGGTCCAAAACATGGTCATCGATCTACTTCCCGTCGCTGAGATCCATGGCACTCAAAAATGTTGAAAAGTCATCAGCCAGTGAAAACGTGCCACATAGGCATCCCATGATTCTATCGCTAGAATTTAACGGCTCCAAACCCTGCTGAAAAGTCACCCACCAATGAGGTCATACCACGTCGGCACCCTATGCATCCATCGCTGACTTTTCCAATCACCATTTTGCCACTTTCGCCCCTATATATGCAAAAAACATATGCATATACAATTGCCACTGTTCACCTTTCGAAAATCCTTTGTATATGCAAAATGCATATACATGCAACAGTTTTAATATACAAGGTAGACCCCAAAATATTATGAAGCAGATTGGAAACTTATTCGGGTCCGGCTTGAATCTTGACCTTTGTATCTTCGCTTGTATATTAGCATATACAAGCGCGTTATACAACCCACGGGCGCCAAAAGACTATTTGCCACATCTTAACTCCTCCATCACGTCCGGGTTGCACCTCCCCTTTCTTGCATACCTCAATGTATACTACATACAAGGAGGATCCCAAAAATTATGAAACACATTACATTTGCCTTGAAATCTGGCTTGTACCTCACCTTTTGCATATCAGCGTGTACAAATGCTATATACATGCACGCCACGGACCTCAAAATGTTTATGAAGCAACCTGAAATTTCTATCGGGTCCAGAATGTATGTCCTCTTTTGTATATCGACCATATACAAACTCACTTGCATATACCTGCGGGCCCCACCAATTGTATTCCTGCTACACTGTAGCAAATGTATGCATGCCAGCCTTTGTATATTTTTCAATGTACATTTCCCTTGTATGTATTCCCTTTGAGCCCGATATGTATTCAAAATGCAGACAACTCAATTTTTATCAATTTTTTGGAGGCCGATAGATATTTCTGACCTGCCAATGCATATTTCGACCTGCATGTATATACAAACACCCTTGTATATACAAAAAAACATGCATATGACTGATTTTTTACATTTGTTAGCACTGTAGAGGTCAAAAGAGATAGAACTTTTTGGATTTTTGGGAAGGGGCCTGCATATTTAAATGCTTAAAACTTGATTGCTTATGCAGGCACCACCAGTGGCTCTGGCCTAAAACCCTAAACATAAATGATTACCAACATAGGCTCTGTCTGGTGATGCATGCCTCTTGCAGGCATGGCGAGAACCTCAGATCTCTGGGATGCAGACCGGTCCCCTATCCATTGGGCTACAGAGTCAAACTTGCACCAACCTGCATCACCAAACACACTTGATGGCCTAAGGCCACCAAGAAAAGAAAAACCTGTATCTCCCCTTATCAAACACCTTGTTTTCATCTGCATTCACTGGATCAATCCTGGAGACACTGTCATGACCTACCCACAAACAAATCTTGTCATCTGCATATTCAACCCTCTGATTTAGCTTGTCACCATCACCCCTATGCAAACAACCTTCAGCATCATGTGACATGTGGGTGTCATATTTATCAAACAATGCATATTCAAATGAAATATAACACATGTTATCATCTATGTTAGCATTATGCATTGCAAAATGATCTCCTAGCTGGACTGAAAACTGAAAACATTCAAAGTCTATCATGCAGCTAGGAGCATTAGGGTTCATCTTATCACAAGCTGGCATATCAAGGAAAAAGCTTTCAGATTCATAATTGTGCACATCATGCACACAACCAATAGTAGCACCAAATTGGAAAAGATCAGGCTTTGGCACCTCTCTACAATACCCTTTTTGATGTATGTTGGCCTCTCTTTCATCAAGATGAGAAACAGAATCCAAATCAATAGCAGGGCTCAAATCTTCATCATACTCAAACAGATCCTCATCACCATACGTGTCAAACATGGGTGGTCCAGGTGTTTCAACTTCATCATGGTATGCCGCTGGTTCATGGGCAGCAGAACATGAATCTTCATTACCAATGGATTCACCCTGTGGAGGAGTATCAGCCTGTATGGCATAAGCAAAACTATAATCAAATGAAGAACAATAATGCTCAGCACTAGCACTTGTTTCAATCTCTGACTGCTCTTCATCATCTCCATGTGTCTGAAAAGAAGGCATTGATTCACACATGGAAGTGCTACTCTGTTTGCTTATTTCTTCTCTATCCTGAGCACAATACTCACAATCATCTCCACAAATCTATTCAAATAGATGTTCATTTCTGTCCATAACTTCATCATTATTTTTAGAACCAGACACCTCAACCTTGCAACGGGGGTTATCATTGATCCTTCTACTGGCATGCTCAATTGATGTATTTTCATTCTCATTTTTATCTTCACATGATGCCATAATCACTTGGTCATTTGCAGCCTTATAACCGTTATTCATACCAAAACCTGTGGATAGGGAATTCTGCATGTACTCATTTCTCATTTTTTCTATATTTTCTACGAACTTGTATGCCATCTGCATACTTGTTATCTTGAATTCCCTCAACAATCCACTAGAGCCCTCCTCGAAAGCTTCAAAATATATGCCAACACAGGCTAAAATATCAAGTTTGAAGTTTTCAAGGATTTGTGAAAGGGCTACTACAAATCTATGACTGAAATCAATAGCGGGCTCTTTATCTTGTTTTCTAATTTCCATTAATCTTGCAACAAGATCAGCAGGTTCTCTTGCAAATTCTTCTTTGAAACAGTCAGCAAGTTCATCCCAACAGGAAAAGGATCTGTTTGGAAAGCTCAAATACCAATCTCTAGCTTTTGCATCAAATGATCTAACAAAAAACCTCATCCACATATCCTCAGCTCTAAATGAATGTCTTTCCATAAAATTGTAAAATTTTTGGATATGTGCACCCCCATCACACACATTGTGTCCATTAAATCTGGGCATCTGATTGTAAATTTTAGCAGGCATACTTTCAACTTGATAATCAACCCATGACAAATCTAATTGGTCATACAAAGGATCAAAAGGGCTGACAAGAGGTTTAATTTTATGACTGGCAGACACAACAGGGTTACTACCATTTAACTGAGCCTGTCGAGCTTCTAAGGATATCAGCCTATTCTTTATCTCTTCAATTTTTTTACTCAATACATCATCCCCCTCTTGACTAAGTATGGGTGAATACATACTTGGATTCATATAAACCTCACTCTTAGACATCTTAATCTGCCTAAAACCTAAGGCTTCCCCTCAGCATCTAACTTATGCAATAAAACAACAAATATAAATGGGAAGGAGCTAGGTACCTTTTCTCATCCAAATGCTGAAAGCTTGAACAGAACATTCTTTTATCACAACAACATACATCAACCTTTCATGTGCACTAAAATATTTTTTACAGAGTCGCCACCTCTTCAAAGAGGACACAATTTTCAAATAACTGAAAGCTCATCAAAGAACAGATATTCTTCTGAGTTCCTTCCACCAACAGAGCACCATCATTCACATGAAAGAACTAGATATGCAACAATGATTTCACATTATTTGACTCTCTTCGTCCCCAGCGGAGTCGCCAATTCTGTTGGTGACTCGGATGGGCACACAGATACTTATTTTTTTTCATTAACTCCCTAGCAGAGTCGCTAATTCTGTTGGTGTTTTTCTCGGATTGGCAGAGGGTTTGCCAGTTCCTATGCATAGGCTGATCCGGCCAACAGAAATGGGAGGTTGCGTGAGCTGCCTCCCCTTCACTTCTAGTTCTACTGCACCAAGGGGGGTGTCCCTATTTGATAAAGATGTAACATTTACTCTCCAAATGACATAAAGATTTAGCTTTCTAATGATAGGTAGAATACTCTCATTTTGGGACCAAGATTTGTGTGACAAATCATAAGGTTAGCAACATTCTTGGACATATGTGTCTGGTTATGGATGAGAGTATGCAGGGGCTCCTATTCCTACTCCTACAACTGATAGGTCGAAATTATGGAATGGTTTGAATTTGATGGTTTGGATGCAAGACAGGGGTTTTTGGATCATAACTACTTCATAAGAACAGATCGGTGCCTATCTCAGGGCAAGGAGTCAAGTAGACGTATACATAAGAATGGCTTACAACTGGCATTCGAGTTTCAAGGGGTTAGGACTGGTATTTGCCTTACAAACACCACCCAAGGATAAGTATTTAACTGCCCATACTTACAGATATCCCAATTGACATATATTCTTCTCTATACCTTAACCTAAAACAATTTAATCCACTCCTTGAATGGAAGTTATAGATTAGGCATGTGGTACAGCAAAACTATACCCTAGAATCTAAGAAACCCTTAGCAACCAGATTCAGAAGAAGAAAATACATACAACAAGTGGAGACAGACAGATAAACACATGCAATAATGCATTTTTCATATACAATGACAAGAAAGTGAATATATGTGCAAGTTACAACTCAGATGCAACACATAAACTCCACAGCGATAAAACAGACAGGAAATGCTCTGTATTTCGTTATTTTTCCCCCAAAATTGCCCAAGTCTTCAACAACTAAAAATGAGTAACACAGTCCTCCTTATACAACAAGGAAGTGTACTCAACACATTAATTACAAGGCAAATCAAAAATTTGCCAAATACAATGCATGATTAGATTGGTGCTCAAAATAGTTAATGCAGCAGAGGGACAAGGAGAAAGGAGCAGATGGAATCGAGATCTGGGCCGCCGCCTGAAGGTTCTCTTCGTAAGCCTAGTAGTTCACCTGTCGCCTCACCCATACTTCCTTGCACAGTCTGCCATTAAAGCCCCATCCACTCACGAGATGCAACAGCAGGTACATCTGGAGATTTTTCCGCTCAAAAAATGGCTGCACACGCTCAAGAAAAACCACCACTAAAGGTCCAAAACATGGCCGTCGATCTACTTCTTGTCGCTGAGATCCACAACACTCAAAAATGTTGAAAAGTCATCAACCAGTGAAAACATGCCACGTAGGCATCCCATGATTCTATTGCTGGAATTTAACGGCTCCAAACCCTGCTGAAAAGTCACCCACCAATGAGGTCGTGCCACGTCAGCACCCTATGCATCCATCGCTGACTTTTCCAATCACCATTTTGCCACTTTCGCCCCTATATATGCAAAAAACATATGCATATACAATCGCCACTATTCACCTTTCGAAAATCTTTTGTATATGCAAAATGCATATACATGCAATAGTTTTAATATACAAGGTAGACCCCAAAATATTATGAAGCAGATTGGAAACTTATTCGGGTCTGGCTTGCATCTTGACCTTTGTATCTTCGCTTGTATATCAGCATATGCAAGCGCGTTATACAACCCATGGGTGCCAAAAGACTATTTGCCACATCTTAACTCCTCCGTCACGTCCGAGTTGCACCTCCCCTTTCTTGCATACCTCAATGTATACTTGCACATACAAGCGCCCAATATACATACAAGGCGGATCCCAAAAATTATGAAACACATTACATTCGCCTTGAAATCTGGCTTGTACCTCACTTTTTGCATATCAGCGTGTACAAATGCTATATACATGCACGCCACGGACCCCAAAATGTTTATGAAGCAACCTGAAATTTCTATCGGGTCTAAAATGTATGTCCTCTTTTGTATATCGACCATATACAAACTCACTTGCATATACCTGCGGGCCCCACCAATTGTATTCTTGTTGCACTGTAGCAAATGTATGCGTGCCAGCCTTTGTATATTTTTCAATGTACATTTCCCTTGTATGTATTCCCTTTGAGCCCAATATGTATTCAAAATGCATACAACTCAACTTTTATCAATTTTTTGGAGGCCGATAGAGATTTCTGACCTGCCAATGCATATTTCGACCTGCATGTATATACAAACACCCTTGTATATACAAAAACATATGCATATGACTGATTTTTACATTTTTTAGCACTGCAGATGTCAAAAGAGATAGAACTTTTTAGATTTTTGGGAAGGGGCCTGCATATTTAAATGCTTAAAACCTGATTGCTTATGCAGGCACCACCAGTGGCTTTGGCCTAAAACCCTAAACATAAATGATTACCAACATAACATTTAGCTATTAAGCAACATATACAATCAGATACAGTCATGAAGAGAAGAAATCAAACCATATGTTCACCAGGACATTCCACAGCTAGATACAGTTGATGCTAACTTCAAAGGAAAGGTATGAAAACAACACATGTAAGCAGATATGTGCTTCAAGGGACGCAACAAATCACAACATGTATCAAGAATTCATACACTGATTACTCAAGATTTATGATGGATTATAATCAAAAGAATCTTCTCATTCATTAGGTATGCAAGAACATATATGTATACAACAACTTTGAAATGAGCCCTGAATATTTCAGCAAACAGATTTCAATTAAGTTTCGAATGTTTAAAATGAGGCATCTCTGCACCTTTTATAGAACAAAGTGAGGGAGCCGTTACAACTGATCTATGATCCAGATTTATCTATTAAGATCTACGGTTCACATTTCATTGACCAATTCAACCCTTTTCACGTGGCACAGGTTGCCAGCTGGCAACCATCTAGACAACTTATTTTCTTAAGTACCTGATGCATATATTCCTTTTATGATGCATCTTCATCAGGTTCTTCATCCTTCAAGTTCTTCATCTCCATCATCAGGAGCATCAGGATCGTCACTTTCAAAATCTTCATCATCCTGATGAGCTTCCCCTTGTACATGGACCTGCATGGATGTCCAGATATTTTCATATGACTGTACTATCTTTTCTATCTCCCCGCCATCTTGAATTCTTGGTTTGATGATGGCATGCCTATGCACTTGGTATTTGCCCCAGAGATTTTCTAACTTATTTCTCCGACTGCTAGATGTCTCATTATAATTCTCCATCCTGACCCTGATCCTCATGATCTTATCCATAGTTTCTTCTGTCAGGTGGTTTAGAGGATCATCAGCTACCTGCTGAAAATTGCTATGTAGAGCTTTAATAGCAAACTCTTCATCCTGATTTTCTATCTTGCCCTCTGCCATTCCTTCCAATGTTTCCAAAATTTTAGCCTCGAACGACATCATATCATGCAGCTTCATGCTGATATCTCTTAGTTTACTATTGCATCTTTTAAGCACATCACACTCAAACCTAATGTCCTTATACCATATATCAATCAATAGGGCTGTATTATTATTCAATACTTGATTCTTTATTAAAATAAGAGGGTCAATCCTTTTTATTTCACCCAAAGTGCTCAGGACCTTCTCCAATTGAAACGACCTCCTCCCGATCTCCATCTGCAATTTATCTACCTTTCTCCTGGAGGTGCCCAAAGAATTCCACCTCTTCAAAGAGGCTTTTACCACTTCTTCCGCTTCATCAAATGTGGATAACATCCACTTTCTTATTATGGATGACTCATGTTTCATGATATCTAATTTATTTACCTTCTCTTGAGAAATAGCAGTCAATGGGACTATATGATCACTTGATGTATCCTCAGGGTTAATTAACCCTTTTATGTAAGTGTGCAACTGAGCAATGTGCTCCTTGTGTTGTTTATTTTTCTCTTTTTCCCTTTTCACCTTCTGGGTCAATGAATCAATAATGTCCTTACCTTCTTTGCCTTCCTGATCCTCATTGGAAAATCCCAAGTCTACTGTATTAATCTGGAATTCATCCAGAGTGATCTTGCCTTTTTCTCTGTCTACTGTAGGAATGGCCACCTGGGCGGTCCTTCTACCTGTGATAGGATCTCTTCTTATGGCAGAAGTTAATCTAGCCTTCCTCTTAGGCTTTATTAAGGTTTCAGAAAACAATGTAGATATATCAAATTCCTGTGTCTCCATACCTAATTCTGTGCCAATTTCTTTCTCGAGCCACTGAGGAATTTGATCCTTTGATTGTTGGTCTCCATCATCATCATGATGATCACCCTGATCTTTGGTATCCACCATCATGTTCGATGGGGAGGGTGATCTTCTTATCTCTTCCTCATGATGCTCCTCATGAGGGTGATCTTTGGGTATATCCTCCTGTTGAGGAATTTCTTTTTCTGGAGGATGATCCTGCTGATCATCTGCATGTTGATCATGATCTTGATCCTTTACTTCCTCCATGGGTATCTCATCCACTTCAGCATCTTCTTTTTCTCGAGGTACATCTGTATCCGTGGATGTTACTATATCTACCTTAGATACGCTCTCTTGACCTGAAGCTGCAATTTGCTCCACATCTGTAGTAATTAGTTCTTAAACTTTTGGGGTAGGGTCAACTAATGTTTCTTTATCTTCTTTGTCCCCTAATGAGACTTCCACTACTTTGGGGTTAGCAGATGTTTCTTGTTGTTGTTGACCCATACTTGGAGCTTTTCTCTCCACTTCTTTCTGTTTGAGTTCTTCAATATTCTCTGCTTTCTCAGGTGCACCCGCCATATCCTTAGGATCTACATCCTCTGTATATGTCAAATCTATAATTGCAAGACTTGTCACCATAGAAACCAAGTCATCCAGCCCTATTTGTTGTGCAATGTTTTCCAGGCTCTTTTCTCTTTCTGACTCTATTTGCTTCATCTCTCCTAATATTGCCTGGATTGATGGGGTCCCCTGTGGAGTTATCCGGGTGCTAGCAGCAAGGGTTTCCATTTTTTGTGCAGTTACATCCTTCACTACCTCATCATTAGATAGGTCAACTATCTCATCTAATGAAACTAGACCACCCTGAACTGTCTTAGAGGCCTCTTTCCTTTGTTCTTCTGCTTGTTTAGTTTTAAACTTTACAATGGTGGGAAGAGGAACATTATGTTGCAATTCCTTAGCGAATACTTCTCCACCTGCCCCTTTTAGCATTATAGGGGTTTGTTTTACTTCACTTCTCATTGAAGTTCTTGGTTTCTTAGGTGTGGAAGCCATCACCTGAGGTGCTTTTCTTTTCCTAATGAGGGGCAGCGTGTCTTCTTCTGCAAGTGCTTCATCAAAAGGAACATCCTCTTCAATTTGTGCTTGTGATGCCTGGCCTTCATCACATGCTTTCATAGTTTCAACAGATGACCCCTGGATATTTTTAGCCTTTAGCTTATCTTTAGGAGGCGGTGCTGATGAGGCTGACGCCAGTTTTGATGCTGATGCATCCTTAGCTATTATTATGATTCTCTCAATTATCACCCCTTTTGGTTCAGCATCTACTTTCTTACCTCTTGGGGGTCTCTTGCTTTTCTTAGGTGGTGGTGCCCTCTCTCCTTTGGATTTTCTCTTCTCGTTACAGAAATCATCATACTCAGCTTCTATAACCTCTTGTCTTTTCTTCTTGTTGTCCACCGTAATGGCAACACCTCTCTTCTTCAGTGCATTTATCTGGTCATTGCCCCATGCTTGGGTCAGCTGCAATGTCCTGCCTGTAAACAGATCTAAGGAGATGTCCTCTTGTATGGTGAGATCTGGTGCTGAGATGGTATCATTGTATACCTTTTTCTCCTCATACTCATCAGCCATTACCTTTCCATCATCTTCCTTCAATTGTGCCAGGAGAGGAATGCAATCAAAGGTCTTGATCTGGTTGAGTGTGAGCCTTTGATATCTTCTTCTTCTGGCTTCAGCCTCATCCTCACAATCTGCCCAGGAGTCCTCAAGATGTCTTCGATGGATGGGCTTCCCCATGATCTTCTGCATCCTCCCATATGGATCATATGACCTTTTAAATGGAAATGGCTGGAAATTCATCATACTTAGACCAATTATGGTTCTTTTAATATTCTCTGAATCTAGGCACATATACCAGCCCATTGTGACTGGAAACAATACTGGTGGAAGCTTGTTGTTAGCTTTGTAGCCGTTCAGTATTGTGGAGATTTGCCTTAAAAACTCCATTAAGACAACCGCATCTGTAGGGTATCTTGGGAGCATGAGAGGCTCCTCCTCAAAACCTTCAACTCTGATGTAGGAGAAAGTTGTAAATTGAATAAACCAGGCTCCATGCCTGTATATGACTTCTTGAGCCTCCATGCTCAGTCTCTTAGTTCGGTCCTCCTCCATGGTTCTTACTAGATGCATAGAGAATGCATCATTCACTAGTTTGTAATCTTGGAGGTAATTTACTCTCTGTAGCTGGGGATGATGATCCCATATATGTGCATCAATTGTTGTGCCACCAATTCTCCCAACTGTAGTCAATGCATCAAACGTACCCTTGTAGGCACATGAATAAACTATGTATGAAGTCATGTAAAAGGAGCAATCTGGACCTCCTAGATTCATCAGCTGCTCATCTAGAGCATCACTTATCATTTTAGCCCACATTGGCTTACTATCTATGTACAAGCACATCAGGATGACTGCATACATCCAGTCCCTAAAACTTCCAGCATCAGGCTGACCTGTCACTCTGCTGAGTAGTGCTATCATGTACTGGTATTCATCATCAAAGTCATATTTATATAAGTGCACTAGAAGCTTAGCTTCTGCAGGATATGGACTATTCTTCGCCCTCCATTGGTACATTTTCTTCCTAGCAGACTTCTTGTTATTCTCATATTCCGCTTCTGACTTCTTCAAATCTATATTTGCAACTTTCTTGCCTAATGGCAAACTGAATGTAGCAACAAGACCCTTGATAGATAGATCAGCATATACTCTGCCATGCTTCTCTACCTTCCTGGTTTGAGGGTTATAATTGCTTGCACATTCAATGACCAGCTCAGGAGTTTCCATAGAATAAGGGAAACTAGCTGCACTCCACATCCCTGACACAAAAATTGAATCCAACAAGGTGCTGTGATTCTTTTTATCGCTCATTTTAGCAGACCATGTGGCCAAATCTATATTTCCTTGGTGCGTATCAGTGATGGCACCATACTTAAACCGGACACCCTCAGGTTGAGCAAACATGGGCTTTAGAAATTCTGCCTTTGACTTAGCCAACCGCTTATCTGCCATGGATGCCTGCAATTAACAAAACTTGGTCTTACAATTGATATCTTTCTAGCATGCGTATATACCAATCTTTATCATTCATCATGCATATTATACTCTTTCACATTTCGTTTGTCTTGATATGCAAAAACTAGAACTTTAAACCAGAAAACCACGATACCTGGATATGCAGAACAAGACAACAAGGGGGTTTTAATTACTTACCTGATGTGCTTATCTGCCTAATTATGCTGATAATTGTGTGGACGGAATTCAAACACCCCCAATGCTCATGTATCCCACTCTGGTACAAGCTGTATGCGTCTGCAGGTAGTCTACCGAGGGTTTGAAAGCACAGAGCTCTGTAAAAACTTGTTTTATCGCAAGGTAAGTGTGAAATGATTTAGTAAAGTCACTTTAAACCTCTCCCTTAAGGCAAATTAGGGCAAATTAATTGAAACAGCTGATCTTCTGTATGAAACCTTCAGATCTCGCCAGGTGTATGTATCGGGTTCGTAATCGGCGGGAACCACCTACCTCCTCTGCATGCATTTAATGTTATGGCGGCAAGGCGCGGGGTGGTCTTCGCAGGATAGGGTGATATTCAAATATCAGGTGACATTTAGATATCAGGTGATGTTCAAATATGATCTCTTGAACTAAAGTGACCTCCCGTCGAAATATTAGGATGACGTCATCAGGATAAGGGTTTGGTCCAACATTGTGGCTTTATGATGTCATCATCATGTTATGTATGAAGGGTCATGTTTGGAAATATACCTCCGTGAGATAAAAAAGATGGTGACGTCATCGTTATGTTTATTTCTTTGTTTACCAGGTTTGGATGACGTCACCAAGATATTGGTTCGGGGTCATATTTTGTGATAGGCCAATATTCAAATATCGAGGTGATATTCAAATATCAGGGTGATATTCAAGAATGTAACCTTCACAAAATATATGGTGTTGTTTGTCGGGTAGATATCGCTATCACCTAGAGTTGACGTCCAGATGTTTGGAGCAAATGATTTTATCGGGTGATAAAATGGGATCAGGGCGATCTTTTATAATATGACTGATGTTAAGAAATATGATCCTCCCCTCAGAATATCAAGTTTGACCAGGACTTTGACTCACAATAACTCTCGTTCTCTAAGGAATATCAGGGTGATGCAAAAGGCAAACCTGCATGAAATTTTGTACTCTATCCACCCATGAGGTTATTGTCATGAAATATTAACTTTGAAAAAATTGACCTCATCATGATGACCTACCCGGTCCCCTTTATGCAGGATTATCTGCATGGTCTTACTTTTACCAAACCACCAGCAAGCAGAAAACACAAGCAAAGCCAAGCAAAAAAATTGGGTCCCTATTTTGTCAAGTCAAAATGGGGCATGTTGTGTAACCACACAACAATACTCCTCCAGTCCTTAACTAAAGAAAGCAATTGGCTGCTCAAAGCCTTCACTTTGTTGTTGTACCAGAATTGTAGAAATTGTATCTAGACCACCATAAGCATACAAGATAAAACCTTTTGAGAAATTGGGATTTACTAGAGTTGGGGCAGCCGATAATGCTTCTTTTATGGACTCAAAGCTGAGTTTGGCCTCTTTTGTCCAACTAAAAACTGTATTTTTCTTTAACATAGAGGTTAATGGCTTCAATAAATTTGCAATGTCAGGTATAAATCTTCGCAGAAAATTAATTCTGCCAATAAAACTTTGCAATCCCTTCTTATGGCTGGGCAAAGGCAGGTCCAAAATAGCCCTTACTCTTTCTGCATCAATGGTAACTCCTTCTTTTGACACAATGTGTCCTAAAAGTTTGCCTTCATGCACAACAAAAATGCATTTCTTGGGATTGAGAGATATCCCAAATTCTTTACATCTCTCAAATACTTGCCTCAAGTGGAATAAATGTTCAGCTGCATCCTTAGAGAAAACTGTGATGTCATCTAGGTATAAAAGTACCAATTTATAAAGCAAACCTTTGAAAGCCATATCCATAGCTCTTTGAAAAGTAGAGCCAGCATTTGACAGACCAAAAGACATCCTTTTTTAGGCCATGGTACCCCATTTGGTGGTAAAAGCAGTTTTAAATTGATCTTCCTCCTTGACTAATACTTGATTATAATTGGAATATCCATCAAGTAAGGAGAATCTTTATGAACTAGCCACTACTTGCAAAATTTACTCCATTGAGGGCAGTGGGTAGTGGTCCTTCAGGGAGGCTCTATTAAGGTCTCTAAAGTCGACACATAGCTTAATCTCTCCATTCTTTTTCCTCACAGGAACAAGGTTGGAGACCCAAGAAGTATGCTCGATCGGAAAAATGATGTTTCCCTTGATCAGCTTGGTTAATTCTTTAATCATCAGAGGCTCAAGTTTTGGATTTAAAGGTCTTTGTTTCTGCCTCACAGGTTTTGTACCTGTCTCTAAGTCTATAGTATGCTGGGCAATATGAGGATCAAACCTCTTTAAGTCTAAGTATTCCCAAGCAAACACAGTCTCAAATTCTTGACAAAGAGCAATAAAAGCTTTCCTATCCTCAGGTGAACAGATTTTACCAATTTTGAGAAGCTTACCTTTAAAAATTTCTAGCTCCTTGTAATGTTCCTCTTTGACCTGCATACTAGTTTTGCTCTTCTTCAGCTGATCATCAATACCCAAAATGGATTCCAAGGTTACCAATCCTCTGGGCAGCTTATTAGTCCTTAACTGAACAACTTGATCATCATCATATTGTTGTTTGAGTTTATCCTGATTCATCACAAAAAACTCATGCTCTTCTAACAGGAAATGCAGAATCTGCTCATCACTCTCATAAACCTACCAATGAATGTTATTGTCAGGGATAGAGGGCCTATCAACTATTTTCACATGAGGCTATACCTTTTCTCTTTGAATATCACTGGGGATATCGAACTGAGCCCCAATCGTAGCTAATCTATCTGCATGATAATTCTGATTTCTTGGAATAGAAATTAGATTGAAAGCATCAAACTCCTCAATCATATCCCATACCCTATGTTTATAGCATTTCAAAGCATCATTCTTTGTAACATGCAGTCCCCTCACTTGATTTACAATAAGTTCACTGTCCCCATACCCCTGCAAACAACCAATTTTCCTCTTTCTTGCCCACTGCAAACCTTGAATCAACCCTTCATACTCAGCAGTGTTATTTGTACATGAAAAAGAAAAATGGAAAGAAGAAAAATATCTGTCACCTTGTGGAGGCACAAGCATTGCACCACCACCGGATCCATTCCTATTCTTAGAGCCATCAAAGTACATTTTCCATACCTCATCTTACTATTCTATCTGTTGTTCTGCGCTCTTTACAAGGTTTGGAATTGTTGTTTTAGGTTCGTGCAGTATGTAAACCCCCATAACAGTTTCTTGAATGTGTCCCTCAGGATCATCAACAACATTTTCCAAGGACCACTCCTTTAACAACACTTCTGGTATACTTTCAGCTTGTAGTTCTTGAGCAGCAACAAGTTCAGGATTATAAAAAATAATGCAATTTGCATTAACAACACTTGGTACATAAGACTCTATGTGATATTTGCCAAGTAATTCAGATTTTAGGGTCACTTTTGTGCCATATCTGGTCCTGAAAAATATGTGGGACTAGTCTGAGGATAAATATCCTCCTATCTTGGCTGTGAACTCTCCTGACAAACACATGGCAAAATAAGGAGGCGAATCTATGATGAACACCTCTTGGGAAATGGAAACATTTGGGCAAGTGTGCAAAGTGAGACCTAGATCTTTTATCACACCTACAGTGTTAATAGCTGTGCCATCTAGCTGGAGTACACCCTTCTCCAGGGGGTGGTACTTCAACCCTAATTGGTCTGCAATCTATTTTGGCATTACAGAACTACTTGCACCACTTTCCACCATGCAATTATATACTCACTTGTCTCTAATTATTAATGACACATAAAATGGAAGTGGTTTAGAACTCTTGTTTGGCTGTTTGCTGTTATCCTGGGATAAATTGGCAAGAACAACCCTAGCTGGGTCAACAATTGCATCATTTGACACTTTTAAATCAAATAAGGCATATTGCAACATGTCCTTTTGACCTGGGATCGCTAAGGAATCCCACATAGATATTGTCACATTCATTTTCTTCATATTTTCTATGATATTGAAAGGTGGAGTGACGTTTATCTTCTGATGTGATTTTGTAGCAACAATATCAACCTGCAAATGAGGCTATTCCCTGGCAGTTGCTTGAGTATTCCTTTGCAAAATATGGGGAATGTGGGATGTAGAAGCATCAGCAGGTCCTTTTCCTTTGTTTGTTGCTTGATCAACCTCATAACCCCTCTTTTTAGCTCTTGTATTTGTTGCAACTAAGGCATCATCTCTATTTACGCCACATAATTCATCTTCCTGCCAGTTTAGGAAGGTAGAATCATTCTGAGGTTGCTCTTGCTGCTGTACAGCCCCATCATTTGGGGTGTTTGGCTGTGAGACTATAATATTTTGCACCATTAGAGCTTGATTTATCACCCCATTTGAATAGGTTGCCTGACTGTGTGGCTGATTGCATGGAAAACACCATTCATACTCAGCTGCAAGATTATTCTAAACAGGGACAAGATCCCTAACTGCATGAATGGGTGCCAGATTGTAAGGCTGGAAAGGCCTCTGGTTCACACTTTGCCTAGCACCTTGTAATTTCTTTGATAAGGTGGCCTATTAGCTTGGTATGGCAGGTTTGCCCTTGATAAGGTTGATTTTGCCCTTGAATGTGTGGCTGATAAGGCTGTCTATTCTGGGACTGCTGTCTTTTGATATTCACTAGATCATTCCCAAAAGTTTGCAGAATGTTCTCTATTTTCTATTGGCTATTTTTTATCTCCCTTAACTCTTGTGATGAGCTAGAAACAACAATCTCAGGATTGGCAGTACTTGGCAATGCTGCTACGACAAGTAAAGGTGCAAAATATGGGATCGACAAAGGCATTGAAGCTTGAATTTTAGGAAAAATGGGTACTGGTGGTCTAGGTGCTATTTTCCCAGCCTAAATCAAGTTGTTTTATGCTCTAATAGCTATTTCATATGCATCAGGTAAACTTGTACCTCCCAATGATTGTATCATTATTGAAATATCACTATTTAAAGCTTTCAAAAAGTACAGGAAAGCATACTCTGATGGAGGTCTTATCATAGCAGGAATTCTATCCCATGTCTTCTGGAACCAGAAGTTGAAATGCATCATTTGCTCCTAGGGAGCTCTCTTTATTGTAATCATCTGTTCAACCAGCGATAAGTTATCTAACTTATCTTGAAATTGTTTGTTTAACTTATTGCCCAGATCATCCTAGGTTCCTATGGTCTGCACTGGTAAACTCTTGAACCACTGTAATGCTTTTCCTTTAAACGAGGCAACCAGCAGCCTGATGGCTACATTTTCTTGGGTTACATGATGAACACCACATAGAGAAGCTATGTCTCTAATGTACTCAATTGGGGTAGTTTGATCCTCCCCTGTAAAATAGGGAAAGCTCTTCAAAGCTGCCATGGGTATATTGGCATGCACTATCAAATTCAATGGGCTTCCCCCATCAAAAGCCACAAATGGCTGATTCCTTGCCATTGGAGCAACTAAAGATAGGTTTGTTTGAATTGGTACAGAAACTATAGGTACTGCTGGCTTGAAACTTGGTGGAGTTGATTGTATTCTTTTGGAAACTGGAGTCCCTACCACAACTCTACTCTGTCTTCTAGGCGGAGACAGCTGCAAGTAATCAAATGAACTCAAACTCTGAGTTTGAATTTTTCTCATAAAATGTAACAACAGTACTAATCTACTTGTCTTTCCTCAGTATGAGTTGCCAGATATGCAGAAAACTGTCTCTTAAAAGACTGATAATGCTGGTAGCATATCATAACCAACAAAATGATTGTAGAGTCCCACCGGGCGTGCCAGAAACTGTTGTCTCACAGATTTGCACCCTTACTGTAGTTGTAAAACTTTAGCAATCTGGAGAAACATGTGAATGATCTCGAAGTGTGGGACCTTGCGAAATGAGATCAGACCTCCGGAGAAGGCTGGCTTCCTTAACTAGTTATCACCTAAAAACTACTCGATTTTTAGAGGAAAAGGAAGAAGGAATGCTTTTAAAATGAAAGATAAAACTGGAAAACTTGAAAGTAAAGGGTGATTCACCAAGTTGAATAAAAGAATTAATCTTCATAGAACTGAGAAAATGCACCGCACAACCAAATATAGCAAGTAGATATACACAGATTTAGATGATTCTAGTAGAGGCAAGAAAACAAAATGATTGGGAGGAACAAAAATGTTCACAAACAATCATATGCAGGTTTACACTAAACTAAAAATCAGTAAAAGAGGTAAAAATAACTTGCATCTATTCAATAAGAAGGCATAGTTACAGTAGAGGAAAGTTCTATTTGGAAACAGAAAGATTGAATACTAAAAATTTCCAACCCCCTTTACATCTCCAGATTATGCATATGTAGCATTTACAATTTGACCTAAGTCCATTACAAGGAAAACATCCCATGGGCTCTATCAGGAAAATATCTGCATCTAAAGGGACGTCCATCTGCAAGAAGTTATGGCGTGAAAAATCTGGAATAGGGGCAGATGGTAGATATTTAAAATCTTCAATGGTCAGCTGCTGAATCATCAACCTGCACCCATAAATGCAACAAATATCTGCATTTGCATATGTAAAAATGGTTGCTAAAACGTCCAGTCGCCAAAGCATGCAAATCCAGATCCAAAATTTGAAAGTAAAGATATACTTCCTAAAAGCCCGCCAGATGAAAGAGGAGGCAAAAATAAGCACTTTTGCCTTTTGAAGCATGTTGAAATTTGCCAGGATGCGGAAGATATTCATGGTCAAAGCTATGGTCAAACTACATCTGTATCTGCATATCGCATATACAACTGTGGTATATATCGGGCTGTTGGGGCGACTTTAAACTGAGTCACCGATACACGTCACACCGAAATGTTCATTGCATTTGCTTTTGCATCGGCATCTAAACGGCCTTTGAAATCACCTTTGTATACTTTTTTTGTATATGCAATTGAATCGCCCCTGACACGTGGCATCACCTGATTTGCCGCTGAGTTGAGCCTAAGATCCATCGCTTGAACATTCGCATGCTCCATTGGTCGTAAGAAGGACCAAAAATAGAGTCACCGATACACTAAGACTCGCCGAAATCAATTTGTATCTGACTCTTTGTATATCGATTGTATATGAGATACAATCGCATATACATACAATGTGCAGACCCCAACATTTTATGAAGCAAGTTGAAATTAACATCAAGTCCAGCCTTTGTATCTTACCCCTTTTGTATATATACATATACATGTGCATCAACATACAATTGCGGACTTAACGCTGAATATGCCAAATTTGATTCTCAAGTCGGGTCCGCCTTGTATATCGCCATTGTATCTAACCTTTATACAAAGGAAAACTACATACAAACCACTTGCATGCAAACACTTCATTTTGGCATACACATGTGGCCTTGCATATTGGTTTGTATACAACCCTTGTATGTCTAAACATACAATGCGAACATACAAACAAAAGATACATACAATTACTTGTGCCTCCATCAACCAGAATACATATTCATTTCGGGTCCAGGCCTTGTATATCAGAAATACATACGCCATTGTATATGCGCTTGTATATGCAAATATACAATCGCATATACATGCAATTAGTTGACCCCACCTTTGTATCTGACCCTTGCGTATTTCCTTGCATGTGCCCCTTGTATGCTTCATCGGCCATTGGGGATACCTCGGAATGAGCCGCCGATGAACCTTTGTATCTTCGTTTGTATACTGCCTTGGCACTGCATCGGTCTATCAGAGAGACCTCAAACAGAGTGGCCGATGGGGATGTCACACCGAAGACACTTTTGTATATCTGCCTTTGCATATTTGCCAATATACATTCACCTTTGTATATGGCCCTTGTATGTCAACTTGCATCTACATCGGCCTATCGGAAAGATCTTTAGCTTGGCTGCCGATGGTCGTCACGCCGATAAAACCTTTGTATGTCTGCCTTTGCATATTCAAAATACATACAACAATACATACAAAGGACCCGATGTACATTCACCCTTGCACATGGCCGAGATACAACATACAATTGTATCTAAGATACAATTCGACCAAAAGATAGAAAACCCAAAACAAGGATGATGTCATCATCATATACACGTAAAAATGGCTAAGTATAAAATTGAGAAATCTCTGTGATAGAAGGCACTTGAAGACAAAAGATTTTTGGGTTTTTCTGGGTTTTTTGCAAGGATTCTCAAGGTGAGATTTTTAGGATTTTTTGGCAAGGCATAGCATGAGTACTTGAAGGATTTAAGCCTTGTAGGGTCATCTTCTAAAGGATTTTCAAGGAAAATACAAGGTGAACTAATTAACTCTGGATAGAGGAAAATAGGTCAACAGTGACCAAAGGGGTATAGATTCTATTATTGGTTGCATAAGATAAGGGATGAGACATCCCTTCAAAATGAAATAGGTCATAGGAAACTCTCCGGTGGATTGGTTCTGTTATACCTAGTTGTGCTTTCCAAGACTAGAACTTGGTGTGAAACCTACACCATGATGTGTGCATTAGAGGCATATTTTTATTGAAGTTCCTTAGAGAATTCTTCATCAACTATTGTTGGTTTATGTTTATGCCCCTACCTTGATTGTGCCTCATGCATACTTAGTAAGTGTGATGTTGCATGCCTAGATCCAGTAGGTGTCTCTAGTGCATTTATGTGTAGAGTTGAGATCCCTTATGCTTATTTTTCTTTGGCCTACTAATCAAAGAGGTGATTGATATCTTCATCCATCACATGTTCATAGATATGAGTCATTACTATTTGATTTTGCACTGATAGCACCACCATGCTTGAATATTTGTATTAGACCATGTCACCATTTCCTTAGCCTACTCAATCTTCTTGGAGTGAAGCTTATGGTCAAATTTATGGCCTAATTTGTAGTCTCATTTCATCTTGTAGAAGTGGAAGTGGTAATCCTCTAAAAGAGGATTCTTTTTTATTTCTTGGGTCACAAGAATGACCACTATCTTGTTTTCACATCTAGTGTTAGTTGCTAAGGCTAGTCTTGGAAATTGGAGCATCTTCCATAAGGTTGTGGAGAGCTTTCATTTCTAGCTGGGTTTACTTAAAGGAAAACTCTTTCCCACATTGATATTGGAATTGTCCTATGAATCATTTCTCTACAAATCACCATTCAATTTTGAGGAGAGATTGGAAAGCATGTCCTAGAAGAAATAACTATAATTACATTTCAACACAAGTGAAAGGAGGCAATTGATATTAGACTCCTTTAAATCATAACCTTCTTAATGTTAGTGCCAAACTCATGGTCTAGGATGTCATGCTGTCACATAAGATCTATTGTAAATATGTATGTCTAGTGCATCAAATAGGTAATCAAGTGATGGCCCAAGAGAATCCCTAGACTCAAATCTCCATGTGGTTGGTGAAATAGAACTTGTCTATACTAGGAGGGACAAATGCAACCTTGTATCTACATGGGAGAGTCTCTTTCTACGTATCTTCTATCTCTCTATCTCTATCCTCCCTCTATCTCTCTATTGTAACCCACACACTTTCTCATGCCTCCTCATCCTCATTCTTTGTTCTGTCAATATGAATGCCCAACCTTTTTTATTCTTTGTTCAGCGAATTTGAGGTCATGAATTTCAGGCATAAAAAGTTGAAATGTTTATTCTTTGACATATAAATCACAACCATTCCCTTCATTTATGCTTAGCAATATAATTAATTAAAATTCAAATGCACATTTGACCCTTAGTACAGATATCTTAAACACATCTATTTAAAAAGCTCAGAAATATTGATTTTTTACTTTTTTATAGATATCAAAGTAGGAACTAATAATTAATAGATTTCAAATGTTCACTCAATAAACTATAATATTTTTCTTTAGGTAAGTATTATGTTAGGATTAAAATCTTGGCTCAACATGCAATTACATCTATGTTTTAATTAGATTTGTTTTGATTGGGTTTGTATTATTTTTTGTATTTAACGTAACATCAACTGGAGCTTTATCTCCAACTTATACAGATGTCTGGATGCATGTTGTCAAAGTAGATATTAAGTTGTAAATATTGCATTGAATGTGATGTTGATTGTCATTATTTTTTTGTCAAATCTAAACACATGAAACATAGAATGACATAAGAGACTTTTGCTTTGTTAGTATCTATTCTACAAAAGGATATTGGCTAGAGCTTTATCTCCAAATTATATAGATGTCTGGATGGACATTTTGAAAGTAAACATTACATTGTAAATATTGCATTGAACATGGTGTTGATTGTCATTATTTTCTTTATGAAATCTAAACACAAGTAACATAAAATGACATAAAATATTTCTGCTTTGTTAGTTTGTATTCTTCAAATGTCCCTATCGGCAAAGCCATTGCACCATCAAATGGTGCAATTGCTAGTTATTATCAATATAGAGTGTGACAGGATAACAACTAGAGTGTGCACATTTAATGAATTCTACCCTTGGCTTTCGATATTTTACGTGTGAGTTAAAGTAGCCCGTATCTACTTTCTATATCTATTTACATTATTTTTTCCAAATTCTTTATTTTTGGTGAACCAAAAATGGTTTTCAAACAAATAAAAATAGTTTTCGAGAGTGAGATAGGTTTGCAGGGGATTTGTGGACTTGCAAGTCCACTTAAACTAGCACTTGCACTAAAAGGAGGTGCAATGGTTAGATCGATTGCACTTTATATATAATGCTTTATAAATTTGAAAGTCTAGTATTGGGTGTATAGAGAGGCCTAACATTTAATAAGAGGTCTTAAGTTCCAGTTGTAAATAATCTATAAAAAGTTAAATACAACATTAAAATTTTAGTGACTTGTTTTGCTGATCAAGTGGTTCTATAGAGCTAAACTTTTGTTTGTGAATTTAGGTGTTTATTAAGTGCCGCATAACATTTAATTGAATACGAGTACGTAAATTGACTCTTCATCTCAATTGGCATTCCATGACAAGAGATACAAGTTCTCTTCAGTAGTAGAGAGGAATTACAAGAAGAAATAAGTTTAACATAGGCATTAAAACAATCTCATTCAATGTTCTCAAAGAATACTAAAGTTGAGAATGAAATTAATATAGGTGACAATGAAATTAATACAAGTAACATCAGTGAAAATATTGACAAAGAGACACAAATAGAGACAAAGGGCATTGGCCCCAAGTGCAATAGAAGTGTTGACAATAGTGGAGAAGGAATACAAATGAGTTAAAGTGCAAGAGTTGTAATGCTTACTCCTACTCCTAGCACACAGATATAAAAGCAAAGATAAAGAGGTCAAGGAAGTTGAGTGATGTGGGGAGGGAGATGTGAGGTTTGAATAATTGGCAAGGCATGCTAGAGACCATAGACCATTACCTCCACAATGAGTGCATAAAATATGATCTTTCCTAGACGTGCTACCACACCTTTGAGGTCATCACAAAGGACAAGTAAGAAATAATGAGTTTACTTAATTATCTGCCTTGCTTTCTTTGTCAATTGATAACAAATAAGATGGCTTCATTTTGTCTTTGATCTATTCAAATTTGAGTTTTGGTTATTGTTGTTGCATGTAATAAACATCATGGCCATCACGATGCTCAAGAATATAATTCCATCCATAGTGGCCAAGGAAGGCACCCACAAAGGGGTGGCAATCAGAAGTAGATCTCTCCATAAAAACATATTTCAATTTCCTATTCTGAGCATTTAATAACTAAATTTCATCTACTGTGCATAAATTTATAAAAGCAAAAGTACCAAGTGTGAATCAAGGCAATTTTGCAAAGAATCAAGAAACATTATCCACTACAAAGGAGTTCCAAATTTCCACAATGGCACTTTCACAAATGGATTTTCCTACATTGATCTATAAACCAAATTAAAAATTGAGATTTATTGCATCTTTTGTCTTCTACTTTACTATGGCAACAAATATGCTTTTGGTGGTTTTGTTGAGGATTATAAAGGCAAATTGGCCCTCAAAATGGTCTACAACATAAGAAGCAGGATAAGGCTTATGATCCCTTACGGTTTTGTAGGCTTCAATCACCAATTATACCTCATTCACAGAATTAGATAGCCCATATTAATGTCTTAAGTTTGATAGATTCTCCAGCATCCCCTAAAACTAACAAAATATCTCGTCCTTCACAACAAAATACCTGAAAAAATGTTTAAAAATCATAAATAATTTATTATGCATATGATACCTATATATTGTTATTCAGACAAAAAAAACCTACCCTTGTAACCAACATTAAAAATCATAAATCACCTTATCTTGTCTAACAAATCTACTTCATATACGGGGTAACATTTTAGTGTAATGAGATAAATATGAAGATAGCGAAAAATAGATTCTTAAGGCAAAAATTCTTACTAAGCACATAAGGAATAAGATCAATTTTACTATAGTGGAATAGATGCCTTGATTATTTAATTTTAATTCTTCTTTAAAAAACTCTATGATTGGAGCAACAAAAGATCTAAAAACAATATTTCCGACTATCCAAAGCTTACACTAAAGTTCGTGAAAGTGAAAGTGTACATGTAAAACAGCCTGGAGTTTCCAAGAATGGCCGTCACGCTTAATTCCTTGTAACAGACTGCCTTTCGTGGAAACTTGTAAACTACCTATAGCTGGCATTCCCATTATTTTCTTTGCAGAAACCCCTGTTTTAATTTTCTTTGCAAAAACCCCTGTTTTAACTTTTATCCATGCATGGTGATGATCTGTGTCCAATTTATTCTTTGAAGAAATGTAACTACAAATTCTTGCATTCGATCGAGGAGACTACAAATTCACGCACAGGCGAGTCCTCTCAAGCCAACAACACCTCTCCTTTTGTTTTGATTTGTCAGGTAAGTTTCTTAGGGTTTGCTTAACCGCTTTAAACATCAAAGTAAAAAATCTGTGAACTAAATCGTTCTCTAGCTTATACAATTCAAGTGATGTCAATGATTTGTATGTGTTTTATTAAACCATTTATAGGTTTTTTCAATAGCCAATTTATTGTTTAATGATCTTTGTACATGCTTTTATGTTTGCCCAGGGTTAGGGTTTAGGGTTTAATATCCGCCTTTCTTTGCCCTGGACAAATTTTGCTGGCTTCTAATTATCAGGTAACATGATTTTTTTAAATCGACGGGAATGTAATAGTTTTTGTTGTTACAGCTGTGGTATTTATGTCGAGCATTTTTGTGTGGTTGAATTTGCAGGTGCCGTAAATGTGTTTTACTATGCTCCATTAAAAATTACTTGAATTTTCTCCATAGAATGGATGGAATTGGAAAGAAAAGGTCGGTAAGCAAAGAAATCCTTGAAATTTTCTTATAAATTAAATAAATTTAATTTCTTAGTGAATTATTTTTGGCTTTTAAGTTTCATAAAATATGTTTTTCTCTTTTGGGCTAATTTAGGGTTAGTCGCGGCCACATTTAATCATTGTTTCCTAATTTCCTGCTCCCTGAGTTCCATGTTTTACGTTTTTAAAGCCTACAATCCGTCTGCAACAATGAACATCTCTTGTGAATCTGTATTTTTTGTAACCGTTTGCAACAATGAACATCTCTTGTGGATCTGTATGTTTTTTAAATGTCATACAATGGAAGCCACAGTTGAGATGCATTTTATTTGAACGTTGTTGTCTTTCTTCCAATCCAATGCTAAAACTCCTCTTTATTTTAATTAACAGCGATCACGTAGAGAAGTTTTTGGGCAAAGATATATTTCTCAATCACAGCTGTAAACAGAATTGTAAGGCTGTACAGAGGTAGGGCTTGCCCTGCATCTTTGATGAAGATCATGACAGTTTGCCAGTAGGGGAAGATTTGCTCTTCTGGTATATTTAAAGCCGCTAAAACATTCCATCTTTGATGAAGATTGTGAAAGTTTGCCAGTAGTGGAAGATTTCCCCTCTCGTATATTTAAAGTCGCTGAGACATGCAGACTAGTAGTTTTGCTTCTTTTTAAGGAATTCTTGGAAATGAAGTGGCCTATGGTGGAACTCTCTTACTTTTGTGAAATCTAGAGAAATAACCGGTACAAATACCAATCTCATAATTTTACCTTTGCTCTTTATAACTCCTTTCTGTTGTGCATATATCCTTGTGTATTTATTATATTTTGTACTTGCAGGAAGTTGCAGAGTTTCTCGACACTGTTCATCCTAATGAAAAAGGAGTCGGTATTGCAGGATACTGTTTATCCTAATGAAAAATGAGTCGGTATTGCAGGATTGTATGGAATAGCAGGCCAGGGAAAACTACACTTTGCAAAAGTCTTCCCCCAACTTCAAATTGGGGGATTTTGAAGGTCTCTAGACGCGATGCTCCAAAGAATAAAACTTGCTGGAATATACCTATGTAATCGTATAACTAGCTATTGGACCTAGAGGTAACTAGCTATTGGACCTAGAGGTTCAATGGGCATGCCCATAGTTTTGATAAGAAATTGTAGAATTTGTTTTATATTTTTTAAATTAAAGTTATTTAATCCACTAAATTATATTATCATTACTTTACATTCACTCCTTATCAAGGGATCTCATTACAAAAATATAATTTTCAAAATGATAGTTCAAGATAAAATGTTATAAGGAAAAAAATTAAAAGTTTAAATAGAAATAGTCAACCAACATCTAATTCTTAAACTACAAAATTCAGGAATTTTTTTGAGTATTGCTTTAGCACATATATTTGCTTTCTTTTCAGAAGTTATTTACAAAGCCTTTCAGAAGTTATTTACAAAGTTATAAGATTAACATGCACATGCATTAGGAAATCATGAAAGTAAACAATAACAAAAAAAGATTAGATTTTTAAAATTAAAGTTTGACGTTGGAAGAGCTTGAAAAGGCTTTGTTTTTTATGGCTTCTTATAAGAGCCCAGGTACTTCCAGTAGAGTTCTATCAAGCTATGTGGCCATATATCAAGGATGATTTTTATTCACTGTATTTAGAAGCCTTTGAGCAAGGTTCTTTGGGTCCCATCATCAATAGGGGCGTTATTAAGCTCTTACCAAGGGAAAAGGGAAGATACCATATTAGGTTGGAGACCAATTACCCTCTTCAATACTTCTTATAAAATTATAGCTAAAGCCTTGGCTATCCGAATCAAACCCGTGGTTCAAGATATTATAAGGACCGAACAAATAGGCTTTTTGGGAAGAGATACATTCTTGACAACCTTTTTCTAGCATGGGAAACTGATGAATGGGCTCAACAGTCGGGTCAAGATGCTCTGTTAGTTGAGCTAGATTTTGACAAGGCCTATGATAGAATTCGTTGGAGTTTTATCCTTGAGATGTTGCAGTGGCTTGGTTTTGGACCCAAAATTCGAGCTCATGTTCAAATGTTGTTCTAGGATGCTAATGCTCAGATCTTGATTAACCAGTCTATGACACATTTCCTCTCCAATGATCTATTCGGCAGGGATGCCCACTATCACCATTCCTTTATGTTCTTACAGCAAACGCTTTGGGATATTTGCTGCATAAGGCTAATTAGTTGAAGCTTATATCTGGAGTTTTAATCCCTCAAAACATGGTTGTCATTAATTCGCATTTTGCTGATGACAGCATGTTGTTCTTACAGAATTCTGAGGCGGAGATCAACAATACCATGAAAAATTTAGACCTATATTGTGTTGTCTCAGGTTCCCAACTCGCTCATAACAAAACTGAATTTTGCCAGCATCTAATTACTTGAATTTTCTCCATAGAATGGATGGAATTGGAAAGAAAAGGTCGGTAAGCAAAGAAATCCTTGAAATTTTCTTATAAATTAAATAAATTTAATTTCTTAGTGAAACAAAGTTTGATTATTTTTGGCTTTTAAGTTTCATAAAATATGTTTTCTCTTTTGGGCTAGTTTAGGGTTAGTCGTCGCCTCACTTAATCATTGTTTCCTAATTTCCTAATTTCCTAATTTCTCTTTTTGTAATTGTCTTTACCAATGAATATCTCTTGTGGATCTGTATGTTTTTAAATGTCGTACAATGGAAGCCACAAGTGAGATGCATTTTATTTGAACGTTGTTGTCTTTCTTCGCAAATGAATCCAATGCTAAAACTCCTCTTTATTTTAATTAACAACGATCACATACAGAAGTTTTTGGGCAAAGATATATTTCTCAGTCACAACAGTAAATAGAAAAAAATTGTAAGAGGTTTGACAAACCAGGGCTTGTCCTGCATCTTTGATGAAGATCGTGAAAGTTTGCTAGTAGGGGAAGATTTCCCCTCTCGTATATTTAAAGCCGCTGAGACATGCAGACTAGCAGTTTTGCTTCTTTTAAAGGAATTCTTGGAAACAAAGTGCTAGAACTCTTTTACTTTCATGAAATCTAGAGAAATAACTGGTACAAATCCCAATCTCCTATTATAACTCCTTTATGTTGTGCATACATCCTTGTGTATTTATTATATTTTGTACTTGCAGGAAGTTGCAGAGTTCTCGACAGTGTCCATCCTAATGAAAAGAGAGTCGGTATTGTAGGATTGTATGGAATAGCAGGCCAGGGAAAACTACACTTTGCAAAGGTCTTCCCCTAACTTCAAATTGGGGGATTTTGAAGGTCTCTAGACGTGATGCTCCAAAGAATAAAACTTGTTGGAATATACCTATGTAATCATATAATTAGCTATTGGACCTAGAGGTTCAATGGGCACACCCATAGTTTTGAGAAGAAATTGTAGAATTTGTTTTATATTTTTTAAATTAAAGTTATTTAATCCACTAAATTATGTTATGATTACTTTACATTCACTCCCTATCAAGGGATCTCATTACAAAAATATAATTTTTCATAAAATGTTACAAGGAAAGAAATTAAAAGTTTAAATAGAAAAGCCTTCCTTTCATAAGTTATTTAAAATTGTAGAATTTGTTTTATATTTTTTAAATTAAAGTTATTTAATCCACTAAATTATGTTATCATTACTTTACATTCACTCCCTATCAAGGGATCTCATTACAAAAATATAATTTTCGTAAAATGTTATAAGGAAAAAAATTAAAAGTTTAAATAGAAAAGCCTTCCTTTCATAAGTTATTTAAAATTGTAGAATTTGGTTTATATTTTTTTAAATTAAAGCTATTTAATCCACTAAATTATGTTATCATTACTTTACATTCACTCCCTATCGAAGGATCTCATTACAAAAATATAATTTTCAAAATGATAGTTCACCTTCAATGTAGTAAAATGTTATACTTGGAAAAATATTAAAAGTTTAAATAAAAATAGTCAACCAACATCTAATTCTTAAACAACTTGAAATTTAGGAAATTTTTTTGAGTATTGCTTTAGCACGTATATTTGCTTTCCTTTCAAAAGTTATTTACAAAGCCTTTCAGAAGTTATTTACAAAGTTATAAGATTAACATGCACATGCATTAGGAAATCATGAAAGTAAACAATAACAAAAAAAAAGATTAGATTTTTAAAATTAAAGTTTGGCATTTGCACCAACTATTTGAGGAAGTCATATGTGAAGAAGTGAAGGGGTCAAGTCTTAACTATCATTTTTGCGAAAGGACATCAAATACAAATTTCATTGATGTGGGGTATGATATTGAGGCTGCACAAAGTGGACAATTGCAAGTTAGTAACTAAATGAAGAAATCCAAGGCCAAGCTCAAGTGGATTGTAGGTAGTGGTATGGTAGGATAGAGAGTGTGAATGCATATCAAAAGATCAAATATTATGTGGTGGAAAAGAATTGAGGTATTATTTTTGACAAGAAATAAGTGTACCTCTTATATGCAATCATAGTATTTATCATATCCTAATTGCTAGACCACCTAATGTACGAACTCTTCCATCAAAGGATATAAAGAGCCTAACCTTTAAAAATTATTATTTAGTCTCCTTATCTCGGGAGGTACAACTAAAAATCATATTAAACAAAAAAATCATATAAAACACAAAAAAATCTAAATAGTGGAGGTTTACAAAACCTCCTTTATCTCAAATCTATCAACATTCCCTAAACTAATTTATTAATAGTATGAAACTCTTCTTTCATCTTCTTTATATATAGGAGGTAGTAAGTAGTTGATCATCATATTTCAATTTTTTTCTTTTTATAAGACATTTAGAGATTGCCTTTTTGAAGTGGTTCAATCTAATAATTCATCATTTCATACTTTCGTTTACACATTTATATAGTATTCTATCATTGGTATCTTGTGAATCTGATATGAATTTGCTCTCACAAATATTACTTTTGATTGCACACTTATCTATTATTCTATCATTGATATTTTGTGAATTTGATATGAATATTTATTTGAATTTGCTCTTGCAAAAAATAAATTCAATACAAAATGACCTCCTTACAAGGGATGAGATATGAGGTAATAGGACAGCAACAAAAACTTTTTGTTTAAAAGTCATCTAAATCACATAGAACCCCTATATCAAGATGACGAAATTGTGACAAACGTTATTATCTATAAAGAAATCACTATGTTCATTATTTATTATGCAATAAATTAATTTATAAAATAGAAAATGAAATTGTGATAAACATTTTCATGTATAAATAAATTTCCTCCAGATTGTTAAGAAGGGTAAGTGTGCTTTCTCAATGATTTCATGATTTTGTTTCCGTATAGAAAATGAAATTGTGGACCAATTAATGTGTTGATTGCCACAAGCAAAGCCAAGACTGGTCAATTGGTGGGTTATTTGAGGCATTAGAACCCACCAAACTAATTGAAACCCAATGAACTATGAAACAATTTAAAGTCAAGTCAATGCTTATAACATTATCTTTGATCTAACACCACCAATACCTTGTCAACACACTATCACTAGTTAGCAACACATTTTACTATGTCAATTAAAAAATAAAATAAAGTCACTTAATATTAATGTTTTTGCTTGTTAACCCTTTAGTTTTGTTGTGTTGAGAGGATTAATATTTTGTATCAATTTAATAATCTTTTAATATAGGGAACACAAACCATAAGTGCATGAATAATCCTCCTCTTTTATTGAGCATTATGGATTGAGGGGTATCCATTTCGCTATCAATAACTAAGGAGGGCACTGGCAATCTCTACTAGGGGTTATTGACAAACATACAAAAGAAGCCTACAAAAAATCTCCATGATTTCATTTGGCACATACGTTTTCCTCCAAGTAGTAGCAATTGTTAAGGGGGAGGATGAGCCATTCAAATTCATCATTAATAGTTTGTTATTAATTTGAGAGTGCCTCTGATAAATAATTGTATAGAAGTTCTTTGCATCGAATTAATCACTGTGGAAATGTTGTGTAGCAATAAATTATAGTAGTTTAGAGATTTACCAATTTTGATCAATACATTACTAATTAAGTCTAGTCCAAACCCATTCATTCATATCATATTTATCCTTTACATAGATCAGTGTATTCTAAGAAGTTAATACTATGGAAATATCATGTCTTTGAACTATTTTTATGTTTTTCAAAAATAAAACAATAATGAAAAAATAAAACAAATAAATTAAAATGAGAGAAGAAAAGAATGCTCAAAATGCAATTGTAGTACTATTTGGAAGGCAATGAACATTTAAGGTTTTATCTAATTATAAAATTTAGATGATTGAAGATCTCAGGCAACCTTGAATAGTGGTGTCCTTGATGGATTGTGTTTTGAGAACTTATATGGGGAATAATGTTCACTGATTTTTACCACCATTATATTCTATTTTTTAATATGAATATACTGACATGTTTAGACGGTCAGGTTACATTTATGTTTGGGTGTATCTTTTATTTTATAACATGAACCTTTGACATTCTTACAATGGCAAACATACAGAAATGCTCCTTTTAATATTTATATCGCTATGCCCCTTCTTAAATTGAACAACATTCAAAGCATGTATAGTTTTCCAATGATACTCATCACAGACTTTTTCCCAAATAGATTTTACATGTGCTATTTTGTCCTGTTCTTTAAAAATACTAATATACATATCAACCCTTTGTGTATGGGTTGAGATTATGATCTCTTAAAGCCACTACTTGCAAGGCTAAGTATCACAACAAGATCATTAAATAAAACCATTGCTATAAATTACTACTAGATTTAAAGAATTATTGCATTATTTGAGATTAAGAAGTTATTATTCGAGATTAAAAAGAAGTGATTCAATAGGGATTATCTAGATTGCCAATCCATATGTTGCAAGTATGTACCTAATTGGTGTTGTCATTGATGTCAACATATCTGTGTTTCCATTGGTGTCAACTGTGCCCTCATTTTGTTACTTTCTTGTAGATGTTGAGGATATTGAGAAAACTAGATCATCCGGTAAAAATAGTGAATTGCAGAGAAAACAGTGCATTACATGTAGAAGAACAATCTAGAAGAATGCTCCGCATTTCTTGTAGAATGAAGGACTTTTCTTGCATATTGGAAGTTATTTAGAAGCCTATTTGAAGATGTTATATTCCAAGTTTGGGCCTCTGAAATGAAGATTTGAGTAAGTTATGTTCACCAGAGTGAAAATAACTTTTTCTGTATGGTTGGCAGTGTTAGGGAGAAAGTGTTTTGCTCCGCATTCCTCCACATTAAAGTATTTTGGTCTGCAGTTCTGGAATTAAGTCTGTGATGATGTTAAGTGCTTTCAACTTCAATGGTTCATGATTTGGTGGTCCGCAAGCTATCTTTTACTTGTGACAGTGGTTGGCAGTGTTGTTCTTGTGCTTCAGTTTGAAGAATCCTATTGGCAGAGTAATTTGAGATCGTGCGGTTGTTCCTGGTGATTACAATGTGCTTCTGGATGTCTCCTGATCATGTTCCTACTTTTGGATTGGTCCACAAAGAGAAAATTGGATCGTGAATGAAGTTTGTTCATGCAGACCCAATGCCATCATTAGTCTTGGCTGACCTGGTTGAATTCATCATTTGCAGAGAAGCATCAAAGATTGTAGAAGCATATTGTGACGTGAAGGATTATGTTTAAGTCCTAGCTAAGGCGTGACGTGATCTACATACATTCTTAGATCTTTTCCTTAGCTAAATTTGTATTAGGTCCAGGCCTATTTTATGAATGTTTGTAATGCTAACCTTGGAGATTGATCCAACAGTTGATAAATGTAATGCTATCCTTGATGTACATTCCAAGGTTGATGAGTTGTATAAAAGTGTGTAATGAAGTTACAAAAAAGTGTGTATTGTGAACATGAAGAGATAAGTGCGAAAGTTTGAAAGAGCAAAGAAGAGGAGTCATTTGTTCTTCAATGGAACTGAACCTTGGTATGGAGTAGATGCTATTCAATTAGTTCACCATCTTGGCAGTAAGCCACCCTTTGGCAATGAGCCATTTTTGCAGTGAGCATTTTGGGTAGTGAGCCCTGTAGGCAGTGAGCCTCTATTTTTGGTATTGCTATAACATATATTTTTCTGTGGGCTAACACCCACCGTAGTTTTTCCCTTTTTAGGGTTTTCCACATAAAAAATCTGGTGTCTACTATGTTGAATTTGTGATTGTGATTAAGTTAATGGTTATATGCTTTCATCTGAATATGAATAATTACGTTGGTGATGGTTTTGATCTGCATGTGAAGCTAAGTTTTTGAGACAACTGATTCACCCCTCCCCTCAGTTGTCCAGTGTTTTTCAACACCATATAGATCTTGTTGACATTTATAAAATGGCTTGTAAAAGCAGTAGTCAATCTCTACTCAAGCTTATCAATATCCACATATTAAAATGAAATTACTCTTTACAACATTTATCACAATGAAATTAGTGGTTTGGCTACCTAGGATATGTTAAATGAATTGTCAACTATCAAATATCTTTCTACCAAATTATTTATTTCCAAACCAAAAAAAATAAAAATAAAACAAAAATAAAAAAAATTGTGACAAACATATTACATCTCCAAAAAAGTGAAAGGGCTATGAAGCAGCATTAGAGATCTCTCACCATAAATGAGAAAAAAATCCACATGAAATTATGTAAATTAGATCTGGTATTTGTAAATAATCTCAAATGGCATATCTCTATCTGACGTAGGCACAAGATAATACACTAAACTGAGAGAAAAGTGACATACAAAATGACAAAGCTTAGAATAAAGACCTATAAGAGATGCTCTCTCCATTATGTCAATGTATTGGATTGATTGCAAGCCCTTCTCTCACATCTCCTGCTGACTAGGCATTTTTCAACTTAATTGTTTCTCTCTTTCTACTTTTTTCCATTCCCTACTTCTTTTAGTTACTCATTCTAGAGACATACAGGCTTCCTAAAAAATAGTGCAATGTATTAACACCTCTATGGTATGATAAAACAAGACTTTTATTGTATATACTGATACCCCATTACATACATGAAGTGAGCCACATTGCATACTATACATCTCATTTTATGAGGTCAACAACATGATCTAGACCTCCAAAAGTTGCTTTTTAAAAACTAAAAATGAAACTTGATCCCTAATAGACATGTATGCAAAATGTGGAAACCTACATAAGGCGTATGAGCCATTTGACAAAATTTCTCAATGAGATGTGGTCTCCTGGACTATAATGATTGCAGGATATGCACAAAATGGGTTTGTTGAAGATGCATTGGAAACTTTCAAGCAAATGCAACTGGCCTTGGTGTAAAGCCAAACGCCTCAACCTTTGCCAATATCCTCTCGGCCTGTGCCAAAATGGGAGCTTTGGAACAAGGTATGCACATCCATTAAAGCATAATTGAAAGAAGATTTTTATTAGATGATGTAGTTGCACATGCCTTGATAGATATGTATGCAAAATGTGGAAGCATGCAAAATGCATGTGACCTATTTGACATAATGTCTCAATGAGATGTGGTCTCATGGAATGCAATGACTGCAACATATGTACAAAATGGCTTCTAGGATGATGTTGTCAAACTCTTCGAACTAATGAAGTACTCTCAAACATACCCTAACCATGTAAGCTTTACTTGTGTTTTATTCGCATGTAGTCATGCAGGTTTAGTAGATGAGGGTGGTAAATACTTCAATGACATGATTAACTCTTATTGCATTACACCTACAATTGATCATTATGTATGCATGGTTGACCTTCTTGGGTGTGCTGGCTATCTTAAGGAAACTCTAAACTTTATCATTAAAATGCCAATTGAACCTGTGGTAGTTGTATGGATGTGATTTCTTGGTATCTGTAAATCATAGAATAATATATAATTAGGATCATTTACAACAAGTCTCCTTTTTAAGCTGGCTCCTAAAAATGCTACAACTTATGTTCTTCTGTCAAACATATATGTAGAAATGGCAAGTGGAGTAAGGTTCAAAAGTTAAGGAGATTGATGAAGGATAGAGGAATTAAAAAGACACATGGATGTAGTTGGATTGAAGTCCATAAAATTTTACATGCTTTTTGTGTAGGAGACAAATTACACCCATAGACATAGGAGATCTATGCAATGTTGGAGACTCTTCACCACCATGCTTGAATATTTGTATTAGACCATGTCATTGTTTCCTTATCTCAATCTTCATGGTGTGAATCTTATGAAAAAAATTTACGGCCCAAGTTGTAGTCTTCTTTCATCTTGTAGAAGTGGAAGCGGTAATCCCCTAAAAGAGGATTCTCTTTTATTGATTGGGTCACAAGAATGGCTGCTATCTTATTTTCACATCTAGTTTTAGTTGTTAAGGATAATCTTGGAAATTGGAGCACCTTCCATAAGATTATGGAGAGATTTGATTTATATTTGGCTTTAGTTCAAGGAAAATTCTTTCCCACCTCGATATTGGAATTTTCCTATGAATCATTTCTCTACAAATCACCATTCGATTCTAAGGAGAGATTAGAGAGCATGTCCTAGAATAAATAACTATATAATTACATTTCAACATAAGGAAAAGGAGGAAATTGATATTAGACTCCTATAAATCATAACCTTCTTAATGTTGGTGTCAAACTCATGGTCTAGGATGTTATGCTATCACATAAGATCTATTGTAACTATGTATGTAGTGCATCAAATAGGTAATCAAGTGATGGTCCAAGAGAATTCCTAGACTGGAATCTCCATATGGTTGGTGAAATAGGACTTATCTATACTAGGAGGGACAAATATAACCTTGTATCTACATGGGATAGTGTCTTTCTACCTATCATCTATATCTCTATCTCTATCCTCCCTCTATCTCCCTATTGTTCCTCTATCTAGCTATCTCTTTCCATCTCTCTCCCTCTTTTTCTCTGTCTCTATCTCCATCTCTCTATCTTTCTCCCTCTTTATCTCTCTCCCCATCCCTCTACCTCTCAATCTCTCTCCCTATGTCTCTAGACATCTATTCATCTCTTTCCCTATCTCTATCTCTTCCCATATCCCTATCTCTCCCCTCTCTATCTCTATCTCTATCTCTATCTCTATCTCCCTCTTTCTCTATCTTTCTCCCTCTATGGATCCCTTTGTCTATCTTAACCCTCTCTCTGTCTCTCTCTCTTTCTCTCTTTATATATCCCTTTATCTCTTTATTTCTCTATCCTCCCTTTCTCTAACTTTATCTACCTCTCCATCTCTCTATCTTGCTTTCTCTATCAAGCCCCTCTCTCTAACTCTATCTTTCTATCTCTCCCTCCCTTTCTATCTCTCTCCCCCTCTATATCTCTCTCCCCCTCTCTATCTCTCTCCTTCCCTATTTTTATCTCTGCTCTATCCCTCTCTCAAACTCTATCTCCTCATCTAACAAGGAGATAGAGTTAGAGAGAGGGATAGAGGAGAGAGAGATAGAGTGGGAGGGGGATATATAAAGATAGTGTTAGAGAGAGGGGTTCAATAGAGTAAGATAGAGAGAGAGAGGAAGATAGAGTTAGAGAGACAAATAGAGGAGAGAGAGTTAGAGGGATAGAGTAGAGAGATAGAATTCAAGATTTAGAGAGAGAGGGGGTCTGATGAGAGCATAAAATGTCTCATATTTAGTCAAATAAAAACATATATTTTCTCTTCATTAAATCAGTTTTGAAGTGGACTTGAGTATGGGTTGGAAGATTTTTATCTAAATATCAAATAAACTTGTCTAAATGGAACAATCAATCCCATGCATGAGTTTATCTTGATATTACATGTTCACCTCTGGATCAACAGTTATTTTATCAAGAAAGTGAAGAGAAAGTCCATTTTATGTCATGTTGCAACGCCAAGAAGATTTGCTAGAGAGAAGGACGAACTCAAGAGGAAAAAGTCAAAAATCTAGTCTCAGTAAAACAACAAGATCTCCCTCATTTCTCAATGACATTTAGAATTTCAAAATGATTTGGAAAGATAGAAATGAATTACACAAAACCCAGAAGGTGTTTGAGACAAATCATCAAAAAATTTCAACATTTTGTGACGGAAGTTGACTGTTATGAAACTCCGGAGATGTAGGAGAGAAAAAGTAAAAAATGCAACTTTAGTAAAACTACGACATCTCTCTCATAGTTTAATGAAATTCAGAAGTTCAAAATGATATGGAAAGATGAAATTGAGGGGAACAAAATGTAGAAAACATTTGAGGAGATCTATTAAAACAAATGAGCAGTTAATGACAGAAAATGAATGTTTTAACAGTTCCAGAGATATTCCAGAAATACTTTATGAAGTTGCTGCAGATTCTTCCAATCTACCAACATGCACTCTAAGGTTTTTGAGGGATATATTGACTATAATTACTCCTAAATTAATAGATATAATTATGAGTAATTATCCCATGCAAAAGAATACACATTTAGTGTTGCATCTCTTTCTAAAAGATATCGCATGTCTTCCTTGTAATCAACAGTTGTATAATCAATTAACTAACTGAATAAGTTTAGTTAACTAGATAAGTAAGTTTAGTTAGCTGCATGAATAAGTTCTCTAGTCTAGAGAGACTCTCAATTATAATTTAATAACCATAGTTATATATAGAGAACTATGGCGTAGAATAGAGGCAAGAAGGAAGTTGTAAAAGAATTAATTGAAGGAAAGAAGAAGTCTGTTATTTTACAGCAGCATGTACTCTTGATTTTGAAGGTTTTGAATAAAGAAAGTTGTTCTATCAATTTGCTGATTACTGGAATTGATTAGTCTCTCTCCAAAGGAAGGAGCAAGGGCCCACTCCAACCAAAGGGTAGAGACTATTTCTTAATTTCATTAGTTGCTTTGCTGTTATGTAGAATAATTCCTTTAGCTATTCCACTTTTGCTTTCCATAGAATAATTTATTTTTCTGTTGTGAAATTCCTTTATTCTAGAATTAGATCAGCTACTCAAGTTATTGCTTTCCTTAGATTAAGTTGTCTTTTTTAGCAGAGTTTAAACCCTAGTTTGGTTCATACAATTGTTGTCAATTCCATTTTGTAGAAAAGACTACCATGCAAATTATTTCTCTTCCCTTTTGCATACATCCATGGACATCACCTTGGATTGATATTTATTAAAATTAAATGATGAGGACTACAACGGCCCTCGTCATTTTTGGCACCGTTGCTGGAGATAGGTGTCATTAGGGAGTTGTCATTGATCTGGTGACAATAGGTCAAAAAGAGGGGAAAATTAGTTTGGTAGTCTTTTTAGATTTATTGTTTTAAAGTCTAGGTAGATAAAAGAAGTTCCTCAAAGAGATCTGTATGCCAAAAACCCCCAAATAGTAGATCCAAATCATAAGGTTTTTGCATGCAAAGAAATTGAAAAACCTTGTTGTTCTGTAATTTTAGCTCTTGTGCAGCCTCTTCAACTGGATAACCATGACTCCAATGTCCAGCAAGGAAAAATGCATTTTAGAAGGAGACATTGATGCCCTATTACTTGCAATAGGTAACAAGTATAATGAAGAAATCTTGTCTCCATTGGAGGAGCTTGTATGACAGAGTATTATTTGGATGCCTTCAAAGTCCAAGGAGGGATGCCCGATCAGATATTTGAAGAATAAGGAGCTACCTCTAATCATGCATGTACTAGAATATGAGGAAGGGTTTAAAGATCTCTTCAATCAACCCATGAACAACAAAGAGCTGCCTCTAATCATGCATGCACCAAAATGTAAGGAAGGGTTGCAAGATCTCTCCAATCAGCCCATGCATATACTAGAATCAGAAACTATGGAGGAGGCTATTATTTCAGAGGAATGTGAAGCATCAAAGTTCAATTTTTCAATCATTTTCTTCTCATGGTTTTCCTTTTCTTTCAAGAAGTTAAATGCATGGATCCATATCTTGAGAAAAGGAAGTTATTTTCCATAACCAATTAATGGTTTTGTGTAACCTATCTCTACATTAGTAAGTAGAGTAGGTTAGGGTAGCTTTCTTTTCTGCAAATAAGTGCTTTTCACATGCTTTTTCTATACAAGTTGCTGCTTCCAAGAACTCTTGCAGATATTTTGGCATTTGAAGGCATCCTGGATGATTGGTTGTTGCAAATTTGGGCTCTAGTTCCAACAGTCAAATGTCAATAACATGCAAGCAATGACAACAGAGAAGCAACCTGAGGTATTTATCCTATTCTTTTGTTTTTAATTTAGTTATAAATGTTAACTTACAAAAATCCACTTTTGACCCAAATCCCTAAAATAGCCACCAATCTGTATCTTCCAATCATTCACACTAAGAAGTGGCCAAATTAGCTTTAGAGGAAGCTACAGAACTTCAAATGAAAATATGAGAGAGGTTTTTATTCCTCTTAGCCATATGATGAAAAACCACTGTCCATTTTTACACAACAATAGCCACTAAAAATATATTCCCATTCAAAAATTTTAGCAGCATAAAGCCTAAAAAAATTGACCAAATTTTCAAAATGCTCCAAATCAAATTCTGAAAGAAGTTTTTGTTCTTCTTGACCATATGATGAAAAACCTCTCTCTGGTTTTACACAACAACAATGGTTAAGGAGATATAAGTGTTTTAAATTCTTAGCTCTGTGTAAAAATCTTAGATGGAGGAAAAAGAAAGTAGCTTGTAAAAGGTCATGCAAAAACTAAGTGTGGAGGAGATTATGGGGCTATTATTCTTATCATGTAAACCTAAAAGTAACATCCCTTTTCCCCCTCTTCATTCATTAGCCTTAAAGTGAATTTTATGTAATTTAAGGATTTGTAACTTAATTGAAAGCAAAATGTAGGATGATGCTTGGTTTATTCTTTGGGAGTTGTTTTTCTTTAAAATATTGTTATGTTCTAATGTTCTTGACAAACACTAATTTTCAAGGAAGGTTTTCAAAATTTTCGCAAAATAAGGTTGATATAGTTGTTATTCAGCATAAAGGATCATGTTACAACTCTTAAAAGTTGAAGGCCTCTTTGCATGCATCATGCAAAACATGCGCTAAAAGGATGGAGAAAAAACTGGTGCATGATGGTCACATGGAAGACTAAGATGGACTCAGCTAAAAACAACTCCAGAAATCAAAACAACAACTCTAGAGCTATCAAAATAGCAACCCTGGAGCTCTCAAGACATCATCTCCAAAGCACTTAGAACAATAGTTCCGGAGTTCAACAGAACATCAGCTCTGGAGATGGACAACAAGGTATCAACTCTGGAGATTAGTAGAACACTAGCTCAAGAGATCAACAGAGTAGCAATTTCAGAGATCAGCAGAACAATAGCTCTCAAGATCAGCAAAGCACTAGCTCCGGAGATTAGCAGAGCTTTCATAACAATAGCTCCAAAGATCATCAGAATAGCAACTCCAAAGCATCTCCAGTGCTCTTCTTAGAACAACTCCAGAGCTCTCAAAACATCTCTGGAGATCATCAGAACAACAACTCCGCAGCATCTTCGACACTCTTCTTAAAACAACTCCGAAGCTCTCTAGATAGCATCACCAGTGCTCTTCTTAGAACAACTCTGGAGCTCTCAGAATAGCATCTCCGGAGATCATCAGAACAACAACTCCGCAACATCTTCGACACTCTTCTTAAAACAACTCCGAAGCTCTCTAGACAACATCTCCATAGCTTTCAAAATAGTAGCTCCAGAGATCATCAGAACAACAACTCCAGAGCATCTCCAACACTCTTCTTAGAACAAATCCGGAGCATCTCCAACGCTCTTCTTAGAACAACTCCAGAGTTCTCTAGACAACATCTCTAGAGCTTTTAGAATAACAGCTCTAGAGTTCATTAGAACAGCAACTCCGGAGAATCTCCGGTGCCCTTCTTAGAACAACAACTCTGGAGCTCTCAAGATAGCATCTCTAGAGCTCTTAGGATAGCATCTTTGGAGCTCTGAGGATAGCATCTCTGGAGCTCTCAGAACAATAGATCTGGAGATCAATAGAACATCACCTTTGGATATGGACAATAGGGTATCAACTCCAGAGATGGACAATAGGGTATCAGCTTCGGAGATCAACAGAGTATTAGCATCTCTAGAGATAGACAACAGGGTATGAGCTCCAAAGATCATCAGAATGGAAACTCCAAAGATCATTAGAACAATTGCTCCAGAGAACACTAGAACAACAACTATAAAGCACCTCCGGAGCAACAAGAAAAAAACAAAGAGGTTAGCTCAAAAAGATGATTATGAAGTGCAGGAGGACCTACAACCTCTTAAGTGTGGGGGAGATGATGAGAGCATAAAGTGTCTCATATTTAGTCAAATAAAAGCATATATTTTCTCTTCATTAAATTAGTTTTGAAGTGGACTTAAGTATGGGTTGGAAGATTTATAGCTAAATATCAAATAAAATTGTCTAAATGGAACAATCAATGCCATGCATGAGTTTATCTTAATAGTACATGTTCACCTCTAGATCAGTAGTTATTTTATCAGTAAAGTGAAGAGAAAGTCCACTTTATGTCAAGTTGCAGCACCAAAAAGATTTGCTAGGAAGAAGGACGAACTCAAGAGGAAAAATTCAAAAACCCAGTCTCAATAAAATAGAAATATCTCCCTCATTTCTCAATGAAATTTAGAATTTCCAAATGATTTGGAAATATAGAAATGAGGCACACAAAACCCAGAAGGCGTTTGAGACAAATCGTCAAAATATTTTAACAGTTTGTGACAGAAGATGACTGTTATGAAACTTTGGAGATGTAGGAGAGAAAAAGTTAAAAATGCAGTTTTAGTAAAACTATGATATCTCTCTCATATCTTAATGAAATTTAGAAGTTCAAAATCATATGGAAAACTAAAAGTGAGGGGAATAAAACCCAGATAGAATTTGAGGAGATCTATTAAAAAAATGAGTAGTTAATGATAGAAAATGACTGTTTTAACAGTTCCAGAGATATTTTAGAAATATTTTATGAAGTTGCTGCAGATTCTTCCAATCTACCAACACGCACTCCAAGGTTTTTGAGGGATAGATTGACCATAATTACTCCTAAATTAATGGATATAATTATGAGTAATTATCCCATGCAAAAGAATACACATTTAGTGTTGCATGTCTTTCTAAAAGATATCACATGTCTTCCTTGTAATCAGTAGTTGTATAATCAGTTAACTAAATGAATAAGTTTAGTTAACTAGATAAGTAAGTTTAGTTAGTTGCATGAATAAGTTCTCTAGTCTAGAGAGACTCTCAATTATAATTTAATAACCATAGTTATATATAGAGAACTATGGCGTAGAATAGAGGCAAGAAGGAATTTGTAAAAGAATTAATTGAAGGAAAGAAGTCTATTATTTTACAGCAGCATGTACTCTTGATTTTGAAGGTTTTGAATAAAGAAAGTTGTTCTATCAATTTGCTGACTATTTCTTAATTTCATTAGTTACTTTGCTATTATGCAGAATAATTTCTTTAGCTGTTCCAATTTTGCTTTCCATAGAATAATTTATTTTTCTGTTGTGAAATTCCTTTATTCTAGAATTAGATCAGTTGCTCAAGTTATTGGTTTCCTTAGATTAAGTTGTCTTTTTCATCAGAGTTTAAACCCTAGTTTGTTTCATGCAATTGTTGTCAATTCCCTTTTGTAGAAAAGACTACCATGCAAGTTATTTCTCTTCCCTTTTGCATACAGCCATGGACACCGTCTTGGATTGATATTTATTAAAATTAAATGATGAGGACTTCAACGATCCTTGTCAGGGTCCATAGAGAAAAAAAGATAGAGTGAGGGAGAGACATAAATGCATAGAAAGTAGTTTAACTACATTAAAACATGCTCGCGTTATAATGCAATCACATTTTTGACTACTTTAGGAAATTCCAACCCTAAGGGTTGGATTTTCCTTGGGCATCCAACCCAAAGGGTTGGAGGTACCTTTTGGATGCTAAGGACATGTTTTCTACAAAAGTTAGAAAATTCAACCAAATCCTGTGCATGCTCTCCATCAGGTTTACACATTTTCAATGCCAATATGAAAAAATGCCAGGATGACTTCAAGTTTCTTATTATTTTTCTAATCATATTTTCTTTCATAAATCTAATAAAATTAAGGTTTCCATCTTGAATTTCTTTTGCTAATGTGTTTTTTTGTTAAAAAACCTATGTCTAGTATTTTTGGTGTCATTTTTTACATGTTTATCAAAATTTGAAACAAATTACACTTTAGATTCTAGACTCAATTCTATACACATTGAAAAAAATTGATTTTTGATTAGTTTTAAAAAAAATTAAGGGGGAGCATGCTCAAATTTTTATTTTTCAGGATGTGTCCACTTTGAAAATTAATAAAAAAAATTAGGCATAAACTACATGATGTTATCTAATTTTTCACTTAAGTGATTTGTCAAATACTTAAAAAAAGTCAACATTTTAGAGAGAGCACACCAGACACTATGTTATATTTTTCTAACAAAAATAGGAGTGCTTTGTGTGCTCCCCCTATTTGAACCTCTTAATCTCCACCATTTTTATATAAAAAAAATTTTTTAGAAACTAGATTTAGAGTACTACAAATCTTGTTCTTATCACATATAATTTCAAGCATGGCTATCTTCAATTTCTCATCCAAGATCAATTTTTTCTGATTTTAGAAAAAAGTGGCTACTTTTGACCCCATTTTGGTCCCCCATTTCCATGCACATACCCTCCATAGGTAGACACCCAGGAGGATTCAACTATCATAGTTGCTCTTTCGCATCTTGTTGGAGGCAATTCTCCTATACTTCTCTTGATGTGGTTCCACTATCTAGTTATCCTCCTTCCCCCTATGATATAGATTGGAAACATGATGACTTGATGGATCATGAGCCCTGAGAGTAGTACTCTTTCTTCATATGTATATATGCTTTTTGTCTATTTTCCCCATCTTGGGGTTTGCTAAGTGTTTGTTAGGTCCTTCTGGAGGACTCATGTTACCCTTGTGAGTACATGGATATGGGAGGAACAAAATGTTGTCACATTCTTCTCTTTGTATCCATCTTCTTATATTTGTCATATGTTTTATTTCTTGACATTCTAGGGATGATGCAAAGCATTGACACATTTAGATCTCTTCCATGTTGACCAATTTTTTTTTATCTTGCTTGTTTTCTACATGATATTTGATGAGCCTTATATTTGTCTTTAATATTCCCTATGTTTCCTGTTATAAGAACATATTTGTATAGACATTCCTACCTTTTAAGCTGAGACTTTTAATTAATATTTGGACAAAAGCACTATGTTAGCTATAATATGTTTTAATGAATGTTTGTGTGTTGAAACAATTATTTTCAAATATAATGTAGTATGTTATTTTGTTTGTGATGATCTTAGAGTAGGGATTTTCTATGGGACTAACTCCTTCCTACAACAATTAAGAGTGACAACCTGTACCCAAAGAATAAGCCTCTTGTAGCCAAAGGATCAAGCTCATGTAGCCAAAGGATCAACTTCCTGCAACCAAAAGACCAACTTCCTACAACAAATCTCGTAGATACCTACAACTGTCCAGTAGCGATTAACTCCTATGCAGATAAGGATGAATTTCATAAAAAAGCAAGAAAAAGTGTTTAATAGATGGAAAAATTCCTATCCTTCAACAAGGAATGTGGTAGGATTAAATGGGTCTAGTTATCCATTCTCATGTTCCTTAAATGACTTGTGTGTTCCACGCATAGATTAGGGAGTCCTAGTAGAAATGTTCCTCTTTGATTGTTTTAAGTTTAGTTTCCTAGTTTGGTTTTTCTTTCCAAAAATAAGAGTCCTTCCCTCATATGATGGGAAGTGGTTGACTACTCGTAGGTTTCCATAAATGAATGATGTAGTGATGGATGTGTATATATTGTGTGCATAATCTAGCATATCTAGCGATTGAGATATTTTCAATATATGTATTATATTTCAGATATAATTTGAATACAGAGTGTTTTCTAGTCATATCAGTTTTGCTTTAGATATTATGAATCAGGTGATGTGTTGACTTGATTAATAGTTAGTAAGAGGAGAAGAGAAGTGTGCAGTCAATCCAAGTAAGGGCTCATTGGAGATGGACTACAACTAAGATTTTATCTTGTTAGCATTAGATTCTTGCAATCAAAACTAGATTTATTTGTTATTATTCTATTTTAGTTAATAAGTTAATTTAGTTAGCCTCAGATTTTATAAGGTAGATTTTATATTTAAGCATTACATTCTTTTCTGATTTTGCAAAGAATATCATTTTCTTGCTATACACAATTGTAGTGTTTCAATCCATAGAAATCTTTAGTTGTACATACAATACAATCACCATACCAAGAAAATACATCCCTGGATTCATAAGATAAATGTAGAATGTCATAACGCAATGAGTTGCTTGATATGGGATGAGAAACATTTGTTGAGTTCTATCCAAGCCTTAGTTGCATTAGGTTTGTTGGGAGTTGATATCACTCAACATTTTTGGCATTGGTGCCAGACAATGGTGTCAAGCTTTAGAATAGGTTTTTGAGATAGTTTTCTTTGCTTTCCTTAGATTTTAAGTTCATTCTTTGCATATTACGACTAATAGTTAGTCAAAATTTCTAAAAATATATTCAATAACATTGTGCAATAGGTGACATTTGAGAGCTTTGAATATTGCATGTAGCAGAGAAGAGACTATTGAAGGCACAAGAGAACTGAGAGGGGGGGTGAATTAGTTGTATCAAAAACTTCAAATCCTCATAATAATAATCATATCCACATCAGTTCACTTAAACCCTTAATCTTTTATGAAGTTTAAACATTAAAAGTAGATAATATAAACTTAAACACATCAACACCATGCACAAGAGAACACTAGATGTTTATGTGGAAAACCCTAAAAGGAAAAAACCACAGTGAAGATTAGCTCACAATATAATGTAGTAACAATACCAAATTATAAAAGGCTCACTACCATACAGAGAATGTTCACTGCAGGGGACTCACTACCCACTGAGTAAGAAAGAAAGAAGAGAAGAATGTCTCAAAGCTATACTTTGAACTGATATAATTGCATCTAACATATGCATGGAGTTTAGTTCTAATGAAGCTCAATATACACAACATACACAACACCTTCACAACATCACTGAAAATTGTAGACACCTTCTACTCACTGCATCCGGTAGCCTAACACATGAAAGCCCTTGCTACCCTGATCAAATTTGCATCACCCCATCATATCCTCCATTCACACACATGCATCCATGAATCCTTAACACTTATTTATACTATCACTACCTTTAAAACAATCTTCAAGGTCAGCAACACAATCTCCAAGGTCAGCAAACACATAATATTTGAATTAGGTCTGGACCTAAACATTCCATGGCACAAGGAAATGAAGGAAAAGTATTATATGCCTTAGCTCAAACCCAAATCTATCTAGGAATGCTACACAACACTCACATAATCACAAAATCAATTCCTCAATTAACGCAAACATTCAAGGTCAGCCAAACTGTGTAAACATAAGGAACTCTTAATCACATTCTTCCACGATCACAACCATAACTTGCGGACCATACATAGGTCTTTAAAACAATCTATTAACATCCACGAACATCTTGAAGTCACCTGGAAACCAACAAATTCAGCCACGACAACTTTCACCTGAGCACAACTTTCACCTAAACACAACAACACTGTCGAACTCTACCACACAATAACTCGCTTTCAGGAGCACCAAATCACAAACCTTTTGGAGGGAAGGTATGTAAGATCCTTATGAACACATATCTAGAACTACATCACCTAAAACCTTTCTACGGAGAAATGCAGAGCAAAATACTTTCTCCCAGACACTTCTGCACAACTCAGAAACATTGTCAAATACTGTTCTCAAATTGGTGAACATAACTTTCACTATACAACAATCTGGAGCACCAAATTCTATATTTAGAATCTTCAAGAACTTCTTGACAACATATCTAAACCATGCACTTAGATCTCCAACATAAAGAAATGCAGAGAAAAACATCGAACAATATTATGTAAGCCGGAAGACTTTTCAACACACTATTTCTAGTATTAATCAAATTTTCTCAAAAGCACTTGGAAACTCAACAATAAGAACAATCTACTAACATCATCAACACCTCTACAAGGCATTCAGATCACTTTAACACAACTTAATCAAATAACAACAACATCAGAAGACATAGTTGACACCAATGATACCACAAACATGTTAACATCAATGATAACATCGATTAGCACATACTTGCAACAATCTCCCCCTTTGTCATTGATGGAAACATATGATGTGAAAAACCATCATGGCATAGTTCTGTACAAGTCTCACTCTCCCCCTTTCTTTTATACATCTTACTCTCTTTCTTTCCCTTTGTTTTGAAATGAACTCTCTCCCCCTTTGACATCAATAGCAAAGGGTGATACAATTTTTCAAACTCTCCCCCCTGATTATGATACTGCACATACTTGCACTATTATCAACTGCTTTGAATACTCCCCCTTAGGAGTACACACCAACATGTACCAACTCTTACTCCCTCTAATTGCAACAATCATCAATACCACTACTTGCTCCCCCCTAAGAGGTAGCCTCCAACATCAGTCTAGAAAAGAATGAATCTTGAAATCCACTGGACTGATGCATTTCCTTATGTATCTAGTTGAAAGAAGGAGGGGCAATAACCCCTAACTTCTCTCGGAGATACTTAAATGTATCCTTAGGAAGAACTTAGTGAATATGTCAGCAACATTATCCTTTGTAGGTCCACATACTCCAACTCCACCTCATTCTCTGTAACCTTCTCTCTCAGAAAGTGATACCTAATTGAAATATGTTTTGTCCTTGAATGCATCACTAGGTTTTTTGAAATGTTAATAGCACTGGTATTATCACAGAAGATAGGAATTGGATCATCATACTCAACTTTGATATCCTTCAAGGTTTGTCTAATCCATAACACCTATGTACAACAGGATGCAACTGTAATGTACTCTACCTCTGTAGTAGATAAAGACATTAGATCCTACTTCTTTCTTAGCCATGATATAACTCTATCTCAAATAAAGAATGTACCACCACTTGTACTTTTCCTGTCATCTACACATCCATCCCATTCTGCATTTGTGTAGGCACTTAGGGTAAAGTCATTGTTCTTAGGATACCACAAACCATGATCCGGAGTGCCCTTCAAATACCTAAATATCCTCTTCACTACCATGACATGTGACTCTCCAGGATCTTCTTGAAATCTTGCCACAAGACAAACTACATGGATGATATCTGGTCTGGTAGTAGTTAGGTATAGAAGTGCTCCAATCAGCCTTAGGGGATTCATCATTCTTGCTCAGCTTGCAACCAATTGTCATGGGAGGTGCAAACTGGTTTAGAATCTTCCATTCCAAGCTTCTTCAATAGTTCCTTGACATACTTTATTGTGAAATTAAAATGCCCTTGTCCATCTGGATAATTTGCAACCCAAGGAAGAAGTTCATCTCTCCACACATTGACATCTCAAATTCTTTTTGCATTTCATTTGTAAAGTCCTTACACATACCTTTATTTCCACTGAAGATTATGTCATCCACATAGACCTCAACAATTAGGATTTGATATTTGCTTACCTTGATGTACAAATTACTATTTGCAGACTCTTTACTGAATCCCTGCTACAAGAAATACATGTCTAACCTTGCATACCAAGCTCTGGGAGCTTGTTTCAGTCTATACAATGTCTTCTTCAATTTGCATACCATATATGGTTTGTCTGACAATTGAAATCCATTTAGTTTCTCTATGTATACTTCCTCTTCTAACTCACTATTTAGAAAAGAAGACTTCACATCCATTTGATATACCTTGAAATCCTTATGTGTTGCATAAGCCAGAAACAACCTAATAGCCTCCATTCTTGCCACCGGAGCAAAATTTTCCCCATAGTCTATTCCTTCCACTTGTGATTACCCCTTACACACAAGTCTTGCCTTGTTCCTTACCACTTCTCCATTCTCATTTAACTTGTTTATGTATACCCACTTAGTTCCAATCACTTTCTTATTCTCTGGTCTTGGGAAAAGTTCCCAAGTCTAATTCTTCTCAATCTGCATTAGTTTTTTTTCCATAGCCTTAATGCAATACTCATCCTTGCATGCCTCAACTACTATCTTAGGTTCAACTTTGGATAGGAAACATAGATTTACCTATTCTTAAGTAGCTCTGCTTCTTGTCAATACACCTTTTCTCTTATCACCAATGATTTGATCTTTTATGTGATGCCTCTGCACATATTTAGGAGTTTTAGGAACTTTTTCAGAGCTTCTTGTTCTTCAACTTGTACTTCTATTTATGGAGCTTCTTGTTCTTCAACTTGTACTTCCTTTTCTTTAGTTTCTTCTTTTTCTCCACAACAAGACTCATATGATTCATATCCATTAATCTCTAAAAACTTCTGTATATCTTCATCAACCTTAACATTAGCACTTTCAACAATCTTTCTTAGCCTCTTATTATAGCAACAGTAAGCTTTGCGTTTGTTAGAGTATCCAAGGAAAATACCTTCATCACATCTTGCATCAAACTTTCCTAGTTCTTCATCTCTTCTTATATAACATATGCTTCCAAATACTTTGAAATATTTAATAGTGGGAATCCTTCCACACCATAGCTCATAGGGAGTCTTTGTGTCATTTGCTTTCACCTGTACTCTGTTCTGTATGTAAACAACAATATGAATTGCTTCTCTCTAGTAGACTTCCGGTAGGTTTGTTGCCTTTATCATTGTCCTTGCAACTTCTTGAAAAGTCATGTTCTTCCTTTCAACCACTCCATTCTGTTGAGGAGTTCTAGGTGCAGATAGATGCCTCTTTATCCCATGATTCTCATAGAACATGTTAAACTCATTAGAAGTAAACTCTCCACCTTTGTTAGACCTCAAATATTTGATTTTCATATCCAATTCATTTTCAACCATTGCTTTAAAAGCTTTAAACTTATCTAGGGCTTTTAATTTTTCCTTAAGAAAAGTAACCCAAGTCATTCTAGAGCAATCATTAATAAATAACATGAAATACTTGTCACCTTGAAAACTCCTTACTCTGGTAGGACTACACAAGTCTGCATGCACCAACTCCAACAGTCTGGTAGATATTGATCCTTTCTTTTGAAGCTTCTTCTTGTTTGCTTTCCAAACTGACATTCCTTACAGATAGCAGTAATAGGTTTTGTTAACTTTGGTAGATCTCTCACAGTTTGGACTGAACTTATCCTTATCGAGCTATCAAAGTTGATGTGACATAATCTCCTATGCCATAGCCAACTCTCACTGATCTGAGTCATAAGGCAATAACTAACACCACCTTTGAGATGATAAACATTTCCACCTGTCTTCTTTCCAGCAAAAATTACTATTCCAAAGCTTTTTCTGATCTCACATCCATAATTCTGAAACATAAGATTGTAACCCTTGCAACACATCTATCCAACACTCAAGAGATTATGCTTTAAACCTTTGGCATAAAGAACATCATCAGTGTTATGCTTCCCATCAAAACTGATTGAACCTTTTCCACAAATCTTAGTAGCTTCATCACCACCAAACCTAACTACTCCACCATCAAAATTTTCAAGTTTAATAAACTTACTCTTATCACCTGTCATATGATTTGAGCATCCATTATCAATGACCCAGTCATCCTTTTCACTCCTAGCATGAGAAGAAGATATTACAGTGCCTTTAGGCTTAGTACATGCTTCCAGATTCTTTTCCTTCGCACAACTTCCAGAGTTAGTAGACCCAATTTCATCTCTTATGGCAATAAATAAGCATTCATCATCATTATCATCCTCAAAATTAGATTCATCATCATAAATGCTTGCATAGTAATTGTTCATGAGCATCCTTCCTCTGCTTTCCTTATTCTTAATTCTTAGAGCTCTATCCAGACACCTTGAAGTATAATGACCTATTTTTCCACAACTGAAACATTTAAAAGGAAACTTGCCACTGAACTTACCAGTACCCTTTTTCATCCTTCTCACAAAGTTAGCTTCCACTTCGTCAAAGTCTTTCGGTTCTGATTCAACAGTCTTCTCTATTTTATCGGCTTTAAAAGTAGTCCAATGTTTTGCATTTCCACTAGATGTGCCAAACTCTCTTATTTCAAAAGCAGTTAGTGTGCCAAGCAACTGATCTTTGGTAAATTTACTCAAGTTTTGTAATTCTTCAAAAGAAAAAATCTTATGACCATAAGCTTTAGGAAGAGTTCTCAGTACCTTCAATTTTTCTTCTTGATCATCTATATTTCCACCAAGTCCCTTGATGCCATTGACAACTTCGTCCACCTTCTGTAAGTAGCTTGTAATGTTTTCATCTTTAGACATATGCATGGTCTCATAAGTGAGCTTCAAATTTTGCATTTTAGCCTGTTTAACCTTCTCATCTCCTTCATAGACACTTTCCAACCTTTACCAAATCTCATTTGTAGTTTTCAAGTTCACAACTTTCACCAACTCAGAATTAGTAAGTCCACTTAAGAGAGCATGGTTTTCCTTACCATCTATTTCAGCATCTTTGATTTCATCTTCAATATTTACACCTTTCTTAGGTATAGTGTAATTGGACTTGACACACTTCCAGACCTCATAACCAAGAGAAATTAGAAAGGCTTCCATCCTTACCTTCCAGAGTACATAATCTGATCCATCAAACAAGGGAATATCTTTCTTGTGCATCATCCCAGATCTACCTCAATTTGCTAAACTTTCTTCAAAGGAACCTTGCTCTGATACCAATTGTTGAAGGCATAAGAGAACTGAGAGGGGGGGTGAATTAGTTGTATCAAAAACTTCAAATCCTCATAAACATAATCATATCCACATCAGTTCACTTAAACCCTCAATCTGTTATAAAGTTTAAACATTTAAAGTAGATAACAAAAACTTAAACACATCAACACCATGCATAAGAGAATACCATATTTTTATGTGGAAAATCCTAAAAGGGAAAAACCATGGTGAGGATTAGCTCACAAAATAATGTAGTAACAATACCAAATTACAAAAGGCTCATTGCCATAGAGAGAATGCTCACTGCAGGGGACTCACTATCCACTGAGTAAGAAAGAAAGAAGAGAAGAATGACTCACTACCATACTTTGAACTGATATAATTGCATCTAACCTATGCATGGAGTTTAGTTCCAATGAAGCTTAATAGACACCACAATATACACAACACCTTCGCAGCATCACCAAAAATTGTAAACACCTTTTGCTCACTGCATCTGGTAGCCTAACACATGAAATCCCTTGCTGCCCTGATCAAATTTGCATCACCACATTAGATCCCCCATTCGCACACACGCATCCATGAATCCTTAACACTTATTTATACCATCATTACCTTTGAAATGATCTTCAAGGTCAGCAACACAATCTCCAAGGTTGGCAAACACACAATATTTGAATTAGGTCTGGACCTAAACATTCCATGACACAAGGGAATGAAGGCAAACCACTCTATGCCTTAGCTTGGACCCAAATCTATCCAGGCACACTACACAACACTCACATAATCACCAAATCAATTCATCAATCAGCGCAAACATTCAAGGTCGACCAAATAGTGTAAACATAAGGAACTCTTGATCACATTCTTCCATGATCACAACCATAGATTATGGACCATATACAAGGCTTTAACATAATCTAAAAACATCCATGAACAATTTGAAGTCACCTAGAAACCAACAAATTCAGCCACAACTTTCACATGAACACAACATTCACCTGAGCACAACAAATTTCAACTAAACACAAAAACACTATCGAACTCTGCCACACAATAACTTGCCTTCTAGAGCACCAAATCACAAACCTTTTGGAGGGAAGATAGGTAATATCGTTATGAACACATATCTAAAACTACAACACCTAAAACCCTTCTGTGGAGAAATGCGGAGCAAAATACTTTCTTCCAGACACTTTTGCACAACTCAAAAACACTGTCAAATACTGTTCTCAAACTGGTGAACATAACTTTCACTGTACAACAATCCGGAGCACCAAATTCTAGATTTAGTATATTCAAGAACTTCTTGACAACATATCCAAACTGTGCACTCAGATCTCCAACATAGAAGAAATGCGGAGCAAAACCTTGAATAGTATTTTGTAAGTTGAAAGACTCTTCAACACACTATTTCTAGTATTAATCAAATTTTTTGAAAAACACTTTGAAACTCAGCAACATGAACAATTTACTAATATCATTAGCACCTGTCAAGGCATTTAGATCACTTTAACACAACAAATTAATCAAATAACAACAACAACATCAGAAGACACAGTTGACACCAATGACAACACAAACATGTTGACATCAATGACAACACCGATTAGCACATACTTGCAACAGAGACCGCTTTGGAAAATTCCTTCAAAACGTCTGAGATAATCAAGAAATAGTTTCACAAGGTGAGATAACTGTAACAACATAAGATGTTATGGACTAGGAAGATATAACCAAAGGAACATGATAAACAAGTGACATTACCATAGAAGAAGAACAATTCTACTCAGTCTCGCAACACACATGCCCTTAAGTTACTTTGGATCAAGTTGCAATGGCTGATGAAGAAGTAGAAAATCCTAATGACCCTAATACCTTTTAATTTCCTATGACTAACTAGGTGTGAGGAGAAGCCTTGAAGAACATTCTCCCCTCTTTATCAAATTTTTATGGCGTAATCATAGAGGACTCCGCCACATTTATGTTTGAATTTGACATCCTGTATCAAAGATATGACTATACCATAGATGAGCATAGACTGATACTTTTTCCAACTACCTTCAAAGATGCTTCTTTGAGGTGGTTTATGGGATTAAGAAGAGATGCAGTGGTAGATTGGAAAACCATGAAGGGAAATTTCTTATAGAAATATCAAGATTATTGTTGAGGAAGGGACATGAAGGGAGATGATATATTTAGAATGACTCAAAAAGAAGATGAACCCCTTGAGGATTATGTAGAGAGCTTTTTGTTTTTCCTGCAAAAGTCACGGCAAAACAAGTTGTCTTTGGAATCACTTAAACTTGTATTTTTTTTGAGTAAATGAAGAATGTATGGATGCTCTGGACCTGATTGGAGGAGGTGACATTTCCCACATATAATTTGATGATGTTTGCAAAATCTGCATAAACTACTCAAGGTCCACAATGAAAAAGATTAGTAGCCTCAGGGCTTTGTCTTATACAAAGACTACTGCAGGAGTCTCAAGAGTAGAACTTAGTAATCTTCTTAAGGACATGAAACAAGATATTATAAGTCACCTGAAAACTTAGTTAGATGCATTGCATCTTGTTACCTGCATTCATGATCCTGGAATTTTTTTAAACTTTTCCCCATTCTCTGAGTTATCACTTCTCATCCAATCCAATCTTGCATGATTTATGTATTTTGGCAAGTCACATATGAGTCATTTTACCCTCTCAATTTGGTCAACTGATCAGTGTTGCAACCCTGTACTCTCAAGAAAATAGTTTCATAATAACAAGTCTCTATTTTCATACCTATGATTACTGAGATATATGCTAAAGTTGTACATGAAAACAAATCAAATGAGGATGCTTCCAATTTCATAGATCTTGACATTGAAGATGGGGTCTTCGGTTTCATGCTTTGCATGATAAGTCTTTGCATACTTTAGTTATTTTCTCATGCCACTGTAGGAATAAGAGGCAGAAAATATGGTTTCTCATTAAATATTATAACTACACAACCTGTTGAAATGGAAGATACAACTTCTTATCAGTAACACCTAGGCTATGTTGGTGTTTGAAGAGGTGATAAAGTTATATGGGGAACATCAATTGTTTTGATTTGGGATTCAGTGATCCCCATGAAGAGAGTGATTGGAGTTTTCAGTATTATGCAAAGATGCTACAACCAAAGAGTGATGATCCAGTAGATAGTATGTTTCCTTAATCAACATTCAACTATATGGAGATGATGTAAAGTTGTGTATATGCAAATAGAATTGAGCCACAATCACATTGGATTACCTTTGAATTCATGGCTGTAATATAAATTTTGTGCAATGAGAAGATTATAGAAAATGATGTTAGAAGCCACGACCCATTTTAATATACAAGTTTCAAAACAAAAACAAAATGTTATTCAAGGAATATAATGATTGCAAGATCTACACAAAATTATTTTGTTAATAAAGCCTTTGATATTTTGAGAAAATGCAACTAACAGGTGTAAATCCAACTTCCACATCCTCTGTCAGCGCACTCCTAGCTTGTGATAAGATTGAAACACTGAATAGAAAAGAAGCTTTGATTAAAAGACTATAGCTGGAATTCTCTGGCAGACATGCATAATATTCATAAACGACCTGTGCCAAGACAACAACAGCACATCAAAATGGGATTTTTTGTCAGATAATATAGTTGGAAATGGTAAGATTGCGGGATATGCACAAAATGGATTTTTTGAAAAAGCTTTAGAAACTTTCAAGAAAATGCAATTGGCCTTGTGTAATGTCATATTTTCTCTTATCCGCGTGAAAACTAGGGGCTCTCGAGCAAGCCACAAAAAGTGAGAACCTTCGTCAACAATGTTAATCAGTGTTCCTTTTGAAAATATTTGCAAGATCCTTTTCACGGTTGGATAACAGACGACAATACATACACATCCGTCTTATTGCATTTACAGTACTTGTCCAAACAAGTAATGATGCTAATGATCTGGCTTCTTTTTGTTCACAAATGAACCTAAGTTTATAAATAAACTAGTATCTTTGGTATGCTTTGATGATGTAGTTCCTAAAAATATTCGTATTTTGGCAATTCTGGCCATGGGTGCTCTTTATCAGGATACATCCCGTCAAACAATAGTTTTAAATGTCATCACATCAAGTGGCTATCATGGATTTCCAGGAAAAGTAAAATGGTTGAACTTAGTAAATTTTCAACCTCCTTCATGGTTCTATCACCTTGTTTACACATGATGTCAAGACAAAGAGCTCAGGAGAGGGTTAAGGATGATCATGCTCAGGAAAAGGAAAGTGGGGCAGATAAAATTAGCAGTATATGGACGCTTCGTCAAACTAGAAACCATCAAAAATATAAAAGATAAGGAAACAAGATATCGGAAATGCTATCTAGATTTGATATTTAGTTCAGACGTTAGAAATATATTCATCACAAGATCAAAGATAATATTTTTTGTGCGGCAATTTCTTGACAGACTTAAGTTTCTCGAGGTGGAGACACTAATGATGAATATGGTAGCTGGTGGAGCTGCTGCAAGGTCATTTGTTACTCATCATAATAAACTTAATATGAGGTTATACATGCATATTGCTCTAGACCTTTAGCTGAAACAACTTATTGTGGGTGGTTATTGCAAAATTGAAGGAGGGTTGAAAGCATCTAGATGAAGCAACTTTGGGATTGAATGCAGGTGAAGGAAGTATACCTAGAAGCTTCATAAATGACAACATTGTGGCACACTCTATCAAGAAAAGCAACAATTATGATGAGAAAATGTTGGATCAAACCATAGAGAATAGATTTTCTTTAGAAGAGCTAAATATTTCTCTTGGTAATGAGAGGCAAAAACATGGGGAGCTAGAATCACTAATATCTCAGCTTAAGAGTGAGGACCTTGATGGTTTATACCTTGCAAATCTTGATGATCTGCAAAGTCTTCACGTGGATGCAATTGCAAAGCGTTTCCATGCAAAGGTTCAGATGCAAGAAAAGAGTGAGAAAGAGGGATTAAGAGCTAGCAAGGTTGAATCATATGATGAATCTAGCAGCAACTTCTGTAAAGTTTTCTTTGCTGCACAAACTGCAGCTGTTATCCTTCCTTGTCAGCATTTGTGTTTATGCAAGACATGCATTGTATCCAACACAATGCTGGAAACTCTCCAACTATTTATTTAAATGCTTCAATCAAATGGATTCTCTAATTGGAAGGTCGCAACCAGTTAGAGGAAGAACCACAAAACTAGAGTTTTATCACTTAGAGGTTTAATCCAGAGGTGTCTTTTCTTATTTTTGATGAGCTACAGTGTGGGTTGGGTCTAACAGGAAAGCTTAAGGCACATCAAGCATATGATGTGGAGCCAGACTAATTACTTTGGCAAAGCCCCTGGCTGGAGGCTTACCCATGGGTGTTGTTTTAGTATGGGTTCATACAAATAAATAATATCATTATTTGTTTCAAATCTAGCGTAAGTGGCGTAGGCCGTGGAGCAAAGGAGGAAAAGTTTGTATACTAAAATTGTCAAAGGAATTCATGCATATGATATAACCAGGTATCAAAATGTTCTTGAAATTGAGAAAGGGCTGAGTGATGCTTCAGATTCCAAATTTACCTTTAGCTTTACACCTCATCTAATGTTAATAAGTCAGGGAATGTAGTCTACCCATATATTTAGAAATGACATCTAATAATGATCTTTATCAGCACTTGTCTAGTAGATATGAGGGTGAGGAATTTGTTATTTTGTTACAAAAGGGTCAAGCACTGTAGAATTTAAATGGAGAAGGGCATGTAAACATTTGAAAGAATAGGACAACAAAGAAAAAATAAGGGGACATCTACATCAACATACATTGAGAATGGAAAGGAATGCATGAAGATTTCATATGTAGTGAATATAGGTCATGTGTTTTCTGGGGGAATTCAATGAGTTTTTCTTTTGGAATGAGATTGGAAAATCATAAAATAGAATTTTCAAGAGTCAATTAGGGAGAGGATGACTTTTGGGCTGCCATCTAGGAAGCTCTATAAAATGGGTTTGCTGATCATTGTAAGCGATCTTTTTCGACCTTGTGTAACTGGGAGCTTTGTAGGAGGGATAATTGGAGACTTTGTGTTTCAGTTCAATTTTAATATATGAAAGATTGATGTTCTTATGTCTTCATTTTTTCTCGAGCATTGATTGTTCTTATGTCTAGTTAGTTTCTTTATGTTTGTAATCTCTTTGCTTGCTCTTGATATATAGGTATTTTTGGAGGACTTTGTGCTTCTGTTGTTGGTTTTTCTTTCTTTCTCTTGGAGATTTGTGTTGTATTTCCTAAGTTTTGCAGGTAGATTTCCCCTCTTCTCTTGGCCTTTTCTCTTGTCTTCCTTTCCGTACTTTCTACTTAAAAGTACCTAAAACCCAAAAACCCCCATCATACGAGGGAGGTGCTCCTCTCAAAAGTGGAGGAGAATCGTTGAACTCACAATGATTTCTCCATTTTTTAGTACAATCTTTCACTGCCTATTGGGCAAGTTAGGTTATTTCTACAGTGACAAAACCATATACTAATACTTTTTGGCGACTCTACTAGGGACAAGAGTATACCGGTGCATGTTTATTCTCCAAAAAATTTAAGGTACGTCATTGATGAAGTGAGGTTGGCAACTCTAGAGATTTAAAAATGGTTTGGTTTTAAGGAAAGCTATCTTTTATGGGTGACGATGACAATGATGACAATGATGAGGAAGACTTCTCTATTTCCACAACTGCATTTCAGAAAAAAAAACAAATATTTGATGATCCTAAGCAAGTGAGCTTTTTAAAGAGTTTTTATGGTAATATGCAATTTCAATCTGATAAGGTACATCCAACTTTGCTTCAAACTTTGCAAGAGATTGAACAAAGAGATGGGAAAGATACAAATTTTCTTACTTGCAGCCATATCCTTGTTGATGAAGAAGTTACATTAGATGAAGGATGTCATGCTACAAAATATTATTTACAAAATGAGGACAACAATATGGAGGAAAAAAATTTCTTGAAGAAATGTCCTCTCATAAAGTTATTGATGGATGTAAGGAGAAATCAGATATTTTCACCCTGGTGCATATGCAGTCAAAGCTTAATCATGAGGATTTCAGCAACACTTCTATTAAAAATTTAGAACATCTACAATGCTATGTTAAGGAAGAAATCTTTGTATCCATTGGTGATAGCACTTGCCAGATGCAGGATCAAAAAGAAGTTAAAGACATATACCACTTTGAGCTTGATAATAAGGTCGATACAATATGTAGTTGATGAGAAGGAAGCCTCATATTCAAACTGATGTTTGGTATGCCCAGTGAAGATTATGGAAATCAAAGAAAAAAATTAAAGAATTAAAGGAGCAAGAAGACATTGATGAACAACCAAGCAAATTCCAAGATATTTCTATCTGTTGTCTACAAGTACCAAAATTAGATTTTCTTTGTTTTGAAAATCTTTCATTTGCTGCTCCATCTAATTTTGAAGAAGACTTGCATCATCCAGCCATAGATTTGCATCGTCAAAAATGTATTCATAGGCTTGAGATTGCAATACTTCAAGTGATTCAAGAAGAAGTAATTCACAACATACATGAGGATATTGTAGTTATTCCTGATTTAGACCCCTTCCATGAGGAGTAGTTGTTTGAATTCAATGTCTTATCTAGAGGAGATGTATATGCCAAAGATTACAGAGCTACTGTTCAAAGCCCAAGCAACAACTAAGTATAATAACGCTCCATTGGCTTAGTCTTTTCTTCCATTTAGGCATCTATTTCTCCCAACCTATAAATGGATTTGCATAACTTCTTAAGGTGGTTGTGATTTGTTGTACCTGGTCTGAGTACATAAGAGTCTTATTTTGCTTTATGTTTCCCTGTTATGTGTGTGTTGTTCCATTTCATTTTGGTTTTGGCTTTGTTCAAGTCTCTCATTTTCCCCTTGACTCTATTGGCCCAATGGATAGGCACTTGTCAAACCCAAGATTTTGGAGTTCTCTGCTTTCTGTCATAGAAAATAGTCCCCATTTAGAGCCTATTGTTATCCGCAGTTCATGATTCTGGAAAAAAATTAAACTTTTCCCCATTCTCTGAGTTATCACTTCTCATCCAATCCAAATCTTGCATGTGTTATGTATTTTGGCAAGTCATATATGAGTCATTTCCCCTCTCAACTTGGTCAACTCATCATTGTTGGCACAAAAGGGACATTACACATATATCAACATATTTCATCACCTATTATTTAGGGACATTACACACTTACACCTAGATACTACTGGCCAACATTGCATATAGATGCAATTCTATACACACATAGGTGTGACGACTGTCAATGGATGGGTTAGCCAACCAAAACTAGTGAAATGCCTCAGCAGCCACAATTGGTGCAAAAACCCTTTGATAAATGAGGTATAGACTTCATAGGCCCAATTGATCCTCCATCAAACAGGAAGGAGTATATATTGGTATGCATAGACTACCTCATGAAATGGGTAGAATTTAAGGCTCTACAACATACATGTGATGAAAAAGTAGCAGAATTCCTATATGAGGAGATATTCATCCGTTATGAAGTGCCTAAGGAAATTGTTATTGACCAAGGGCCACATTTTACATTAGAATTGATTGCAACACTTGTCAAGAAATATGAACTCAGACACAAAAAGTCTACTCATTATCACCCTTAGTCCAATAGCCAAGTAGAGGTCACTAATAGAGAGATTGAATCCATTCTTACCAAAACTATAGCTCTTCACTGCATAGATTGTTTCTAGCACACCTTCATGAAGTAGTATGGGCATATAGAACCACATGGAAGACAACAACATGATTCACACCCTATGAGCTAGTATATGGTAAGAAGGATGTGCTTCCTATTGAATTTGAGCATAAGACCTTAAGGACAACACATAAACTAGGAATAGATTTATTTCATGCACAAAAGGAAAGAATAACTCAATTGAATGCACTAGATGAATTAAAGAAATACGTTGTTCATCAGTCATAGATTGTGCAAAAATAGAGAATAAAATGGCATGACTAGTTTATCAAAACAAACGAATTCCAAAAGGTGATTGGGTATTGTTGTATGACTCAAGATACAAAGATCGGAAGGGTAAGTTGCAAACAAGATGGCTAGGGCCCTATGAGATAGAGGGAGTATTTCCTAATGGTGCAGTCAAATTAACAAGCATTGACCCTGTTAGGTTTTCTCTGATGGTCAATGGTCATTGCCTTAAGCTTTACAAGAGACCACTGAACAAGACATAATTTATCTTACAGTTAGTACAAAAAAAGGGACCTAGTATTGCTACAAAATTTTATTGGTCACCAACAACAATAGATTGCAGTGCAGAAATGGTAGAGGAAGAGCCTAATTGCTCAGACACTATCCTCCATTAGGTATGGTTTCTATCCTTCTAGTATAAAAAAGCAATAAAAATCACCAATAGTGAAAACCCTTCTATATACTATTGGTTTTTCTATATTTACCACATTTTACTAGCACACTCATGCCATAGGAAACATATTTCATTGCTTTTTGTTTCTCCAAGTGTAGGGCTTCCTACAACATCTACACTACAACTGCCTGTAGCATCACTATCAAGGCTTCCTATAACATCTACAGTGGCATTGCCTATAGCCTCTACAGTGGAGCTACCTGCAACATCTACACCAAAGTTGCTTGTAGCATCACTATCAAGGCTTCCTACAACATCTACAGTGGCACTGCATGTAGCCTCTAATGTGGAGCTTCCTGATGCCTCCACATTTGGACTCCATTTAGCCTCCACTATGGAGCTACATGCTGCCTCCACATATAGACTCCTTGTATCCTCCACTCTCCTCCACCATTCTTGTAGCCAGTCTCCATCACTGTTCTTGCATCACTGTTAATAAACTAGTGATCCTATAGCACCATCAATAAAAACTCTAATCACATCCACTGAAAATAATGCAACACCATCACAAAAGATACTCTTGTGTCAGACGGTGATCATCTAGCATTAGCACTATCTCAAGTCACCATCATTCCATACAACCAATCTAACTCTTCCGCCCACTCGTAAGGTTTCATTCAACAAATTACATGCTCTTTATTTTCAACAATGATTTTTTACATACAATATTTATTATAATTTATATTTAATGTAGTGCTTATTCTATTTATTATTATTGTTAATATTTAATTACTCATTCCAATAAACACATCTACTCTCCTATCTCTTTCATCATGCAAGGGCATGTGACATGCCTAGCTAGGGGGTGAACGAAATGATTTTGAGTCATCTCATTAAGATGAACTGCCATCCTTACCTCACTCCATCCTTACCTCACCCTTGTAATCCCTACATATGTAGTACATTTGAACTTGAGTGTTTAAGTCTACTTGCAGTGTTTCAAACACCACAATCTTAGCCCACTAGAGCACCAAAACCCTAGCTTGTCAATGAAGAGTGATTTGAAGTAGTAGAAGTGATTATGGGAGTAAGTGGTAAAAATTTGTCTGTAGAAATTGGGTGTATTGTTGAAACATTTGAAACATAAGAATCGGTGGTGACCTCATTCAAAGGGAGCCCACAGACCATACAATGTTCCTAAATGATGGGGAATGCCTTCCTATCTTTCAATAGGCATGGTGGATGGATTATTTTTAGAGGTTGGAAGACTATGATGATGAAGTTACTTCCCAATTTGCATAGACCCTAACCAATAATGAAGCAAATGTAAAAGGGTTAAGGGTGAATTCGTTGAAGGCTGCCATAATGGAGGTGATAGGGCTTCCTACAATAGGAGAGAATTTCCTAGAAAGGGAAAATGCAATTCTAGCCTAGAATGAGTTTGCTTAAGAAGGGGAGCAATTTGAATATTCACCGCAAATAACCAAACACCTCTCATTGCTATCTCTATGGGCTCAATAAGTGACATATATCATCAAATACCTCACCTGTGAAGGTAGGCAGTCTTTCTTACATACTGTGCATTTTAAATTGTTGATCCACCTTCGACATGGTAGGCAGGTCAGTGTTCCAAATTTTTTGTTCAATTTGTTGAATAGAATGGCTAAGGAGTACCAAAAGGGTATGGATACATCATTAGCCCATCACACTCTCATTTAGTTGCTAGTTAAAAAGAGTTTAAATGAACAATTCCTATATGTATCTTGGCAAGACTTTTTGGGACTTAATAATATTAAAAACAAGCTAGATGTTGGGCCACATGGTAGAAAGTTGAGAATTAGACAACCTTAGGCCCTTGATGCAGAGGATATATAGGTGAGAAAACATAAAATTAAGGAAGAGCATGTAGCTTCTCTCCATGCAGCTTCTTCCCATGAACTTGCAACACCTTTCCATGAGCTTGCAACACACCATTGTGATCCTGCAACATCCTCACATGAGCCTGTAGCATCTTCTAGCCATGTAGTGTCTCCTCCTATACATGAACCACATCCTCCTAAAGACACCACTGCACCAAAATTTGTCCCTTCTTCCTCTATAGTTAAAAGGAAACAAAAATTGACTCCTTCCTCCTCTGAGCTAGCCAAAAAATAGAAAGCTACCCCAGTTAAAGCTTTCCCAAGGAATTCACAACACCTCAAAAAGAAAGTGGTAAAAACAAAATTTATTGTCTTAGTTCCTCGTGTGGTTTTCCTTGAAATGAGCACTGACTCCAAAAGGGAAGACTTGTTTGCTAGAAGGGAACATGTTGATACATCTAGCAGTCTTGGATTTAATCTAGACAAGGAATCCACTCCTTCCTCTAAGTTTGTTAATTTGGGTCTTGAAGAAGAAACAACTCATATGGAAATAGAAGCATGAGATGAATTATAAGTTGCTTTGCTGAGAATTGAGCAGTTGGAAAAGGAGCTTAAGGCATATGAGTAGAAATAGCATGAGCTAGATAAGCTATCTCAATTGGCAATAGAAGAAATTGATAAGGAACACGGGAGATCTGAAAAACTAACATGTAATGGCACCCAATCTAGAGATCAAAATCCCCCCTCTACTTGAGGTACTTCTATGGAGCTCCAATCAATGGCCAGCCAAACAAATGGGCCATCTCTTGAATTGTTATTGTAGAAAAGAGAAATAAATTTAGTTCATGAAGAGAACTTGGGCAAGGGAGAAGAAGGAGATGGAACAAAATTTTTCTAAGGAATTGGAGGAGAAAAATGTTGAAATTGATAACTTGTTGAAGAAGAAGGTTGAAAAAATGGTAGAATTAACCAAACAGATTATATAATGTCATCCACCCACTAAGGTTTATGCCCTATTTCTTAAAGAGCAATTTCCTAGTTGTTAGTTCATGCAAGTTTATTGTGACCTCCCATGCAAAATTGACACAGCTAGATCCTTTTTCAAGATATACCAGGTGCCTACTACTAAGTTTCAATTTCAATTGTGTGAGTTATATATTTATGATATGGCCATCCCATGGAACCTAGCATGGAATCTAATTCCATATATATGAGATGTCCAACTCAATGCATTAGCTTCTTTTATGTAAAATGAGAAAAATATGGAAATTGAAATGCATAAGTGTAAAGAGCAGGAAAAATCTATTTCCTTGAGGATTAGAGGAGAAGCTAAAGATCCAAATGAAGTTATAGAAAATTAAATATTTTTGATAAAGAACTCCTCATTGGCTAGGAAGTTTTATCAAGACCAGTAGGCTGATGACTCCATCTTTAAGGAGGTGGTAACAAAAATTGGAAATGAGTCATTCAAATTCAGAAAGGTCAGGTGATAAGAACTCACAACAGAATTACAAAATAAGGAGCCACATTAAATGCACAACTATCATGCAGCAGTGAACAGATCACATAGATATAACGACCTAGCTAGAGAAAATGCATTTGCATGGCTTCTACTCACATTTCAGCCATCACTTCTATGGTTTCCTATTCCACATTTGTGTGGAAATAAGATTTTCACTTTATAGGAATAAATTCTAGATGGGAGCATATAGATGGGAGCATATACAGGGACAAAAAATATTTTACCTAAAGCAATGTGAAAGATAGATGGAGCCATATGATTTTAGGAGTGTAGCCCTCATGTATAATGTGAGGCCCTAGTTGCTTGAGGACAAGCAACCTGCTAAGTTGGGAGGTGTGATGAGTCTTATATTTGTCTTTTATATTCCCTATGTTTCTTATTCTAAGAACACATTTTTGTAAACATTCCTAGCTTTTAAGCTAAGACATCATTAATATTTGGACAAAAGCACTATGTTAGCTATAATATATTTTACTAAATGTTTGTATGTTGAAGCAATTATTTTCAAATATAATGTAGTTTGTTAAATTTTGTTTATGATGATCTCAGAGTAGGGATTTTTGTAAGATGCTACCCCAAAATTTCCAAAATAATGGACAAGGATATGACAATGTTAGCATAAAATTGTATCAACCAACTAAATGCCTCACACTTTCTGATCACCAAGATCCCAAGATGGGCAAGGTGAGAGCATACAGTGATTGGCTTATAATAAGCAACTATGCAACAAGAAATTACAATTCATCCATTGCGGCGGGCATCCACAAGCTGTGGGGATTCACCACTTTCAGAGGGTAAAGAACAATAAATAAATTATTACAAAGCCATCCACTTGTTCAATGGGAATACTCTACTTGTTCAGTGGGTGAGAACAAATTAGGGAGATTCTTTTTCTACACTGGTGGTAAACCATCCAAGGGTCCTTATATGTTTGCATTAAGGAAAGAGTACAATGAATTCAAATACTGTAATAACCAATGATCCATAATTAGAGCTTGTTAATGTACCAATGAAGATCTTGAAATAGAGACCATACCATGTGTATCATCATTGAACAAACATGAATCCATTGCCTTAAGGAAAATGAATATTGTCATGACTATAGATGATCCCTACCCACAACTGATATAAGAAGGAAATCAGGCTGGTACAAACATGTACGACTACCCACAAACTCAACAATCCATCATAAACCCACACACAAGAGGTACCCCTATTCGAACACATCCAATATCATTATAAAATGCTAAGAAAACTACACAACACACTGTTAAACAAACTATCTTTTGATATATGCACGATTTTAGACCATCTAGTGGGCCGTATGACTAGGAGTACGGACTCATCTAAGTAAAAATTCCAAACTCAATATTAAACTGTACATTCAGTCCAAAGGAGGTCACCTAAACATCACTAAAACACTGCAATAAACTCTTAATACAAAAGAGTTGATAATCATTCACAATATGCATTGATTCATCCTCAGTAGGTACGACTTGTGCTATACAAATATGCCTATAGCATCATCAAAAACCATTCAAAACACTTCAAAACATTCTCATAACAGTCGCCCACACATAACATTCAATCTACACTCAAAATGGAATGCAAAGAATTTAACAATAAATTTTGATCTCAGTCGACTCTTTCTAGGCAAGTACAGCCATGGTGGTAGGGGTATCTCATAGCATATTCAAGATTGCATTATACCCACTGCAAATAGACTGGTAAGAGGCATCGAAGACATACAATGATATTACAACTAACTTTATTACCAAAACTTCCACATTAAATTTCTGAATCAAATCGTACCCTCCAACATGGTATGACATTACAAGGTATGAATATGCTCACATAATCTCCAATATGCATTAAAATACCAACAAAGTATGCTTAAAAGAAGCGCTTTAGGCTATCAAGAACATTTCCAAAGATTTGCAAACAAAACTATCTTGCATTTATTTCCTTGTTTCAAATGCACTTGCAGACTGGTACGACCAAGGCAGGTATGGCTAATCTGAGTAATAGAATAAACATCAAAGAACTCCAAAAAGGATTACAAAATTTTATCAAATTCTCATTACAATCAACTCTAAAATGAAATACCAATCACAACTGATAGAAATATGTCATCTCCATAAAGCTCCATGTGATTCCCTATATGAGAACCACCATTATCAGCTAGGGTAGATATCATGCTACCAAAACTGATCTTCTTCGAGCGGGTTTGTATCCACAAGAAGGTAGAAAATGGAAGAACACGTAGGTTTAATCCAATAGAATAATAGTACAAATTCCAAGCATGCCCCCCAAATGAGATTTCATTGTCCTTTTATAACTTTTTTGAGAGGAATATAATATTAATTTTCCTTTTGTCTGTTCATATTACTTCTCTCAAAAAGACCTTTTATTAATTTCCCACCATAACTTAATGTTATAAAGTGACTTTATTTAAGTAAGCTATCATGTCAATTTATAACATTTTAATATAATTATTTAATATTACCTTTTAAACTTAGCATTTTTGCCAGGTAATATTAAATAATTAGAATAATAATTATCCCTTAGGCGAAAGGACAATTGGGGACATTACAGTCCTCCCTTCCCAAAGATTGCTTATCCTCAAGCAATCTTCACTGTAATTCACCAAACGATCACAGCACCTGAAGCCAAATGGGAAAACAACTGTACCTATCCCCCAACCACTTGGATCCCATATCTGAATTTCATCCACAAAGCACTAGCTCCACAAATTGTGGTGATAAATCTCATTTATCATGAATATCCAAGGATGGACTCCACCTGGGTCCCATGCGCAAATTGGAAGTCCATTACTCCCAAGGCGTAATGACTTTTGTTGCACTACTCTGATTAACATAGGAATCCGAACAAGCCAAGTCCCAGACTCCTGATTTTGGTAACAAATATTAGAAGAAGGTAAAGTAGTGGATTTGTAAAGTTTAAATTCAACACAAAAAGTCAAAGATATATCAAACCAAAGTGAACTAGGAACCCCTTTAATCAACCCACCTCTTTGTGATATCAAAGACACAATTAATTCTTGTGTATGTGGGCTAAAAAAACTGATGAGCACACCTCATAATGCAATTGAGGTGAAACTCTCTTGCCTGCACTAATGGAATACTAAAGTAGTCATGTGTATTCCATCCAATACTACCGTCATCAGAAGAGTACTCACAACTCACAACATAATGAGTTGGTCTTGCAACAATGTCATCATAACCCCGTGCGATCTTGTCAACAAGACCTCTATTAGATTGCAATTGCAAGTGTCCTAACTCACTACCAGAAGTGAGTAGAATACCATCATGAATGCCTTCAAACTCCTGGAAAGAGGTTGGCACAACACCGGGGTTCAATGTGCAAGACTCAAAAGTAATCATCTTCTTCTGATAAGATTGACTAATGTCAATATCAAAACTGCCAATGTAGAGCCTGGTGCTCAAATCTCCAATGACGCCTAAACTTGCAACCAAAACTGATGTGATTGTATCATCAACATTCATTCCATACTAAGTGGTCTCCTGCAGATGTGAATGATGCCCCACAAAGGTGCATAAAAACATATACCAACATCTATCAAGCTGTTGGCATAAATTAGAACAACACCATGTAACCTGTGAATCAAGTCCATGATGGAGCAAAAAGTATCTCTGCTTCCCAAGGATGATGAGAACTCATCATTACTCCATCCTCTAACTCCATAGTGACTATCCCAACGTCTCCTATCTGTCTCAATAGCTGCTGCCCTCAAAGTGTAACTCGACAAAGCTCAAACCATCAAAGGAGGACAACCATCAGTCAATGTAGTAGGAGGTAATACCAATGAGGATGGTGCTGGGATACTGCTACCAATATGTAAATCAAGAACAATGCATCCCTCACTAACTGACTCCTCTTGCATGTCCAAAACAAGAGACACTGCACTTGTATCCGAAGTGTGAACGCTCATGCTGCTTAATTCATCCTATGCCCTGGCTGCCATAGATAACCGAGTCTCTGTTGGAAATGAGGAACACCTAGCTAAACTCAACTCTAAGCAGAGCTCATCAATGTGAATCTCAGATTCCTGAAGGGCTAATTGAGTCCTCCTCAATGAATCACTGGTAACCATAAGCTCGTAAGAAAGCTTATCTACTTCATCTTCTTTCCTTCTCAAAGCATCTAAATAGACCTCAAAAAGGTTGAGAAGGTGATACCAATCTGAAAGAAGGTGCAAATAATTTGTTTTCATTATTCCCATACCTTCTTTGATTTTCTGTAGACTATCATGAGAAGACTCTGCACTAACTCCCTTTTGTCTTCCCTCTAATTGAACCACCCAAAGATGATTCTCAATCAGATTGTGCATCTTATCATGATGTGACAATGCTATCACAGTCTCATCCTCACTTAATTTCAATTGGTTCTCCAACTTGTATGGATTGTCAGCCCTATGAACATCCATTATTCCACATGAAGACTCATCAGGTTGTTCCTAAATCAAGCAACTATTTTTTCCTTCATTATCAACCATACGTTCATTCCAATTTGGAATTAGGGCACTAAAACAGAATAGGCAATTAGCACCTAAAATAGCGCTAGTATTTAGTGCAATTGAGCTTAGGAATTAGACACTTTTTCTGGTGCAAAACTCGGCACAAGTTTGCATGCTTACTTCTGTGTCAAATTTAGCTCCAACTTTAGCACTGGATTTAGCGCAGAAAGCAATAGCTAGATTTGGCTTCAAATTTTGCTTCCAAGTTTGCTTCTGATTTTGCTTCCAGATTTGCTTCCAATTGAGTGCCAGATTTGGCCCCCAATTTGGCTTCTGATTTTGCTTCTGGTTTTGCTTCTTGTGTTGCTTCTAGTTTTGCTTCTAGGTTTGCTTCTGGTTTTGCTTCAATTTTTGCTTGCAATTTTGCTTCCCATTTTGCTTCTTATTTTGCTTCCAGATTTGCTTCCAATTTAGCACCGGATTTGGCACCCAATTTGGCTTCCAGTTTGGCTTCCAATTTTGCTTCTGGTTTTGCTTCTTGTGTTGCTTCCAAGTTTGCTTCCAGTTTTGCTTCTATTTTTGCTTCTAGTTTTGCTTCTAGTTTTGCTTCCAGTTTTGCTTCCCATTTTTCTTCTAATTTTGGTTCCAGAATTGCTTCCAATTTAGCGCTAGATTTGGCTTCCAATTTGGCTTCTGATTTTGCTTCTGGTTTGGCTTCTTGTGTTGCTTCCAGGTTTGCTTCTAGTTTTGCTTCCGGTTTTCTTCTAGGTTTGCTTCCAATTTTGCTTCTGATTTTTCTTCTAGGTTTGCTTCGGGTTTTGCTTCCAGATTTGCTTCCAAGTTTGCTTCCAATTTTACTTCCAATTTTGCTTCCAATTTAGTGCCAGATTTGGCACCCAATTTAGCTTCCAGTTTTGCTTCCATGTCTGCTTTGATTTTTGCTTCTAGTTTTTCTCCCAGTCGTGCTTCACATTTTCCTTCTTGTATGGCATCCAAAATAGCTTCTTTTTTGACTTCCTAATTGACACCAAGTTTTGCTTCCATTATGACCTCCTTTGTTGCTTTGGGTTTTGCTTCCAATTTAACAAGATAATTATATAAAAAAACAAGATAATTATTATAAAATAACAAGATAATTATTATAACATGATCATCATCTATAATTAAAACAAGTGAGTCAAATATCTATAATTTAATTGAATTTTACAAAATTCATCTTGAGCAGTAAATTAAAATCATCATACGTAATAAATATCCATCCAAAAATCATCAACCACTTTCAATTTATATAAATTGACAAGTCAATACTGATAAGATCATCATCATATATAACTAAAACAAGTGAAAGTCAAATATGCCAGTAGATCAATAACATGTCAAAATGATACATGTCCAATAGTCGACATAAGTCAAAATGATACATGTAAAAATGATATAAGTAAAAAATGATAGATTATGTAACTCAAAATGATACAAGTCAAGATGATGCATGTCCAAATGATATAAGTCAAATTGATACATGTGAAAATGATACAACTCAATAATATGGTACTGCAAGTTGTGAAAATGATACATATGATAGTAACCATGAAAAGAGGCATCATAACGATATATCAACAATGATCTATGATGTAGTCTATATGATCATGAATGTCACTAGCTATTACCAGCAACTGCCTCATCATCATCATCACCATCGTGATCATCATCATCATGATCATGATCATCATCATCATCATCGTCATTGGCTTCGTTGTCTTCTGTATCTGCATCATCATCATCCTCTACCATGTGATCTATACCAGAACCAATATAATCTGGATCTATATCATCAGGATCATCTTCATCTTCTGGAAGACCCATGTTCTACAAAAAAACATTTAAAATAAAAAGTTATTATTTATTTCATGTAATAATTTATTTTTCTGTTATATATCTAATATTCCAACATATGAAACGAAACCATAATCATATTACATCATATCAAAGTGCACATACCATAATAAAATTTTAAAAAAGTTACAGCTAATATGTCATTCCAATGATGTAAAACATGCAACACTTCTAATAAATGTTACTAAAGATCATAAAAAAATTGTTATACAATTTAACTATCAACTGTAAATTCTTTTACATAACCTTAAGTGCCACAAATTGCGTGGTCAATGTATGTTCTTTTTCACTATTAATCTAATAACCTGCATTAGACAGAAACATTAAAGAGTTTTTAAGTAGCAGTTGATTAAATTCTCTTACATGTCATTAATGAATGCACAATTTTTTTTCAATAATTATTTATCTTAAGGTTGATGAGTAACCTTAAGATAAAGGTCTAATAGTTGTTCCATGGGGCATGTTTAACAAACCAAATGCAATTGCCAACTTTTCACTATGGTGGTAGAGAAATAATTCTTTTTCCCATCCTTCCACAACATTAAGTAAATTCTTGAATCTGGAAAATACCTTTCCACCTTCATATTCCAAGAAAATTTCTCCAACTTTGCATAGGTCTCCTTTGTCTATGGATGTGATCCATCTCCTACACAAAAAAGCATGTACCATTTTATGCCCTTCAATCCAACTGCATCCGGGCATTTTTTTAATTCCTCTATCTTTCATCAATCTCCTTACCTCACCACACCTACCCACTTGTGGATAGATGTTTGAGAGAAGAACATAACTTGTGTAGCATTTTTAGGATCCAAATCAATAAGCAGTGTTGTTGTAAATACTCCTAAGCCTATATTCATATGTGATCTACAGGAACCAAGAAAACACATACATACAACCAGCACATATTTAATAGGTATCTCAATGATAAAGTTTAGGGTGTCTTCAAGATAGACAACATGGGCAAGGAGGTCAACCATGCATGTATACAGAGATGCCAACAAGGTGGCTGATCTCCTAGCGAATTGAGGGGTGGAGCAAGAAATGGAGGAATGCTTTTTTGAAGGGTAGTGTTTCGAGGATCTGAATTTCATAGGTATAACTCAAGGCAGGAGATCTCAGAAGAATCGACGATGAGCATGGCTTTCTCCAAGATAGGAAATCCCAGAGGAGATAGGAAGGATTGTCCCTAGTCTAGTTTGATTAGGGAAGATTCAATCAAGCGTTCCTTTTCTAGAAGTGAGGACGGTTTGGACAGGCAAAAAGCATCATAAAACCTGTAACTTTCAGATAATGTGAGTAAGTCACGAGGAAGGTAATCAAGAGAAACTTCCTATTTTAGGAGGACGAATCGAAGTCTCCCATAATAATGGCAGGTAGAAAACACTTCAGAGTCCGCTACGAGTTCTTGGAGGAGTCGGTGGACCAGCAAGTTTGCCACTTATTCAGTACAAAGGAGGAGGGGCTACATAATGCCATCAAAGAGATTGCAGGGATAAGGGGAGTGCAGGGCAGCCATATCCATGACGGTGTCCTTTTAGAGCATTTCTACATGACTATCGTCCAAGCCACAGGGTCTCTTGCCAGGTCGTCAAGATTTATGGGTTTTCTGGTCAATGAGGGGATCAGGGATGATGTTATTATTACAGGCTAGCACACCAACCCAAATCTAAAAAAAGGTTTCATCTGTGGAGTCTTTGATGCGGAGGCAATCAAGAAGAAGAATAAAACTGAAGAAGCCCTCAAGATCTTCAGAGAGGGACTGTAAAACTATGACATGACTGCTTTTGTAAACTTTGTAAGCCTATATGGCGATCTATTCTTAGCAGAACAACTAGAACGAATTAACTCCCTCGTGGATGGGATAAACTTCATCTCAGAGGCTATGTAACTTTTGATATTTTGATGTAACTTATCATCCTCATGAATGCAAACATCATCACAAATGTTGGAAACACATCCTTGGTTCAAATTGACATCTAGCTCATTAACAAAGCGATTAGAAACTTTAGGTATACTAAGAAGAAAGTCAAGATCATGTATCTCAAGTTTGACTCTTACATCCATGCTTTCCTTTGTGAGACTATCCTTAAGAGTACACTTGTGTAGCTGAAAACTCACATTTACATGACCAACAATTAAAAAAATTGTGCCTATATCATGATTAACACTAAGATCTACAAGTTTTGTCCCCATGGAGTGCACATTTGCAACACTACACAAGCACAAAAGTCTTCAATTACATGTTCAAGATGGTCATCCCAATCATCTAGTTCATCATACAAGGAAATTGGCTCAAGAGGAGTTAGACAATTAACTTCTAGGAACACTAAATGGTACCCTTCCATCAGCCTCAAGGGTTCAGTAAAAAACATAGTGGCGCTAGTTAGCAAGTTGTATGGAGAGAAGGATGCTTCTAATTTTCAAGAATCCTAATTCTCATTGCTACATATGTTGCTTAAAGAAGGGCCAATTTTAAACTAGGTAGTTGTTTTGTCACTCACTTTGTGTAATGAAATGACGAGAGTTGATTCTCCTTATATCACTGTAGATTTGCATACAACAACCTACAATACAATAACACCATACAATGCACACTTAACTTTATGGTACCTTAGCCCAGACATGATGCTATAGAAATCTGTAGGTACCTCCTACTAAAGATGTCATGCCATAGACCAGATACCACTGTACAATATATATCACATATACAGTAACAATTTCCTTCCAAATGTAGGGTTACAGTCTATGATTAACATGCATAGACCTTTCTAGTGTTTACAAGATAATTCCTTAGTCAACACCATACTAGTGTCCACAAGATGTTTCCACAGTTAAAATAAGAAATTAATTCTACTTTGCAAACAATAAGCAAGCCTTCAAAGAGCTTAAAGTTTCCATTTACATCCATGCAAAATAACTTAATCAACCCTTAGGATTTTATGGACAATGAAATAGAAGGTCCTATATTCCATTTACAAGTGCTCTATCCAAATGAAGAAGTGATCACAAGTACATAATATCTACTATTCTGTGGGTAGTGCTCAGTCATTCAAACACAAGGAAGTCCATACTAAGATAAATTTGTTCACAAACAGTCTCCAATTTAATAAATACTAGTTTGAAATCACATTTCTAAGTTAGTGCAAGTCATTACAATGAACTCAAAGGCCATTCTCATCAAATGAATGCCTTCACAATAGACTATTCTAGTTACAAGTATAATACAACTATTGCAATGTTACACAACTGTATGCAATTAACAAAACCCATTCTTTCCAAGAGTCAATTGGTGATCAAATACAATCATGTAGTGTTGTTTCAACATTGTATTCCATTGTGGCTTCAATAATGCAAACCTCATAACCTTGGAGGGTGTGTTGGGGGGCAAGTTGACCTGAACCAAGGATCCAAAACCATCCCAAAACCCCACCTAGGAGTGGCATTATTAATCCCAAGAAGACCTCGCATCCACAATTGAGAGAGTGGACATTTAAAGGTGAAATACCAACACCATTAGGGTTTACAACCATGTCAAAAAAGATAACCATGAACCAGGCCAGGTTTCCTCAAGACTCATGGTATGTTGCAATGATAGCATTCTAGCAATTCTAGCCAGGGTTTGAAACTCCACCTCAAACTGTGACCAAATTAATGTAGCTTCCTTCATGATAGAAATCCAAAACACAATAACCAATAGTTTGCCACAGTTTGTAAGTCCCATGATCTTAAGTCTAAACTCTCACAGTTAATAATATTTTCCTCATCCAAACCCTTTAGCATAGGCTTTCACAAGACCACATACAATTACACAAGTTAAAGGAAATGTTTCACCAAAATGGTTAGTGTAATTTTACAAGAATGGATGACAAGGAGCTTTACTTCAAAGAAAGGTTAGCTTAGTTGAAGAAGACCAGTGGTGATTTGATTCTTAGTCTCCAACCCAAACAACAAGACACTCAACCAACATGATGAGCACACCCAAAGTCTCCCTTCCTCTAAATCACTTATAGTGCAACCATCAACCTTCCTTCCTCAACCCCAAGGCAAAAAGAAGAATTCCCCCCCAAAATGGTTCCCCACTCCTTCCTTTTCTCCCTCACATACCCCAAAACCAAGCACATTAAAGACTAGTACTTCCCAAAGTTGTTATGGCAGAGGAGAGTTAATGCCTACTTTCGATGATGGCTCCTTCTCAACAAAAAAAAATGTGCATATTAAAATTTAAATGTCCACTATTATATTTCAAAGGTTTGAAATATAACCAACAACATAACTGTAATGCATGCCCCCCTATAAGTCTTATAATAAAAGGTTAGGAAACAAAGACTTGAGATAAACCCTTTGGTCTATTCACTTAGGAGGCCACCTGAAAACTCAATGATAACTACATCCACATGATCAACAAGAATGACAAGTGACCTATGAATAACAATCCACTTGAGTCAAAAAGACAAGAAGACTAATAGAAACCAAACACAACAAACAGAGTACAACTGTAACTGTTTGTCTCAAGTATCACTCTATAACCTCTTCAAAGATTATTGAAACTCAACACAAGAAATGCAAATTGACATATTAACACAACAATATCCAACTAAGTTATTGAAAGTCAGCTATTGATACCTCGTTCTCTAGCCAAATTACAAAATCGGTCCACTTTTTGCTTTATAACATTTCCTTTTCAAATTGCATTGGTTGCCGACCATATTTCTCCTCCTGTCAAAACATGGCACATGGACTAGTTAAACTAATTAATATGCAATCATTTGCTTTTTCCTAGGAAATAAAAAATATCTTTTAACATATTAAATATACTTACAAATGTACAAATCAAGGCCTATAAACCTTTCTGGCCACTGTGATGAGTGGCACAAAGTTTATCAAGCCTAGCCTTGGAGGCCTTGTTCTGAAACATATACTAATTCATTTTAATTATGCACAAATAAAATTTAAAAATTGTTTAATAAATTTGATATAATCTTATGAGCAAATTCAAATACCTACGTACTCTCCTCACCGGACTTCCTTCGTGCATCGGACTTCTCATATCCTTTTACAAGCTCTTTCCATACTTTCAGACTTACATCAATTGGCCTTTTTTTGAGCCTTAGCTTAGGAGGGATTTTTTTATCTTCTTTGTTTGGTTGCACTGAAATCTCTTGCAGTTTTGAGACATTTGTAGCTTTATTTTCTTTGTAGACCAACCTATGCCAAATTCAGTCTCCATGTCATGGATAACTACTTTTTGCAGGTACATGGGTATCTTTGAGAATGGCAAATGTAGATGGTCTTTGAACTGTTGAAGGCATGATTCCTTCAACCTATTCACAAACATTTTTCTAGCATCTATCATTCAGACTTCCCCTAAAACCACATCATATTTTATCTTGGTATCGTAGCTACCAATGCAAGATGTAAAACATGGGTTGCTGGTCGAAGAAGTTTGTGTACCAGGAGTGGCTGGGATAGTGGAAGCCTTTGCTCCCTGTTTGAGATTCTTAGAGGTTATTGATATTGATTTCCTCCTAGATCTTTTGCTCAATCGAAAACTAGTTGGGTGTTACATCCCTCCTTTTGAAAACAATTATGCTATTTACTTTCTTGCAAATTTCAGTAAATTACTATGTTGAGAACGACATGAAAACTGACAATTTATCTTACTAAGTTGTTATATGAAATTGCGGAATCTATTGATTACGATCAAGGTGATATGTAGAGTAAATGTCTTTATAATAAATGCAATGATGTTTGAATATATTATATTTGGATCATAGATGCTTTGACCACAAAATTGTATGCGAGTCTGTCGATGCAGGAATAGGTGGATCGTGTTCGACGGAAGAGAAAGTATCTTCGAGAGAGAGTATAGACTCTGGAAACTAACCAAAGGTGTTTGTCACTGAGATCACCAAACAGATAGATAAACCTAGGAACCAACAAGTAACTTGTCTTGTTTGTCGGTTTGGGTAGTTAATTTGTTGTCGACGTCAAAGGATAAAGTATAACATCCTAGTCGAAAGTCGTCTTGTAGAATCTTGGAGTCGTCGTTGGCGTCGTAAGTCCATAATAGCAAGTCGACTTAGTTAGACATTTACTATTTTCGTTTATAAGTATTTAATGAACCATGGTGTGGCAAAATAGTAAATCTTGTTTTGTAGTCGAAAGACGCGAGAAGTCGACCTTGAGCGTCTAACATTGTAAGAATTCGTTTGCGATACAATCAATCCGGCGTGATTGTCGTAAATCGCGTCGAACTTGTGTTGTGAATATTTTCTTTTCGCATAGATCGACGAATGTCGATTTGAAGCCATAGCGTGATGTAATTTATTTTAGTCATCATGTAGCATGAGTCTTTCCTTCTAGTTATGACCATGATTTGTTGTCAATTTAACCTTGAAGCTTTCTTAATAAGTTGGTCTTTGTCTCCTTTTCATTTTCGATCAACACGATGCTCTAGCCATTGCCTAACCACCGCCATGCCGAGCTTAACTCTGTAATACATCTTGTAGTGGCTTTTGGATGGAATTAGATACCTTGGTTATCGAGTGAAGGCGGAGTTGTTATGTCTTCTAGCGGACCACGTCGCCAAAGGAGCCACCACCTTTTGTATGGTCATGTTACGTGAGAAGTCGGGTTCATAATTAGTTATGTCAACCCATGTGTTTAGATTTACGTCAACCGAGAATTCTTGGAGGGATTTTTTTTTAACCAAGACGTGAGAGGTTAGCTTGCAGATTAGAAAGGGTGTAACCATTATTAAATGTTAATACTCCATCACCTTGGAGTGTGGAGAGGCTTCGGTGGTTGTGGTGTAAAAGTAGAAGAATCTGCGGAGAGAGAAAATGTTTTCCTTTATCTCTGCGCATCATGGAAAGTTGTTGCAACTTCCTTCGTGGGCAGAAGGAGTGGAGGGCAGCGTGGAACGGTAGTTTTTGAAGAGAGTTATCTTCGCAAGGTTGAGGGAGGAAGGAGAAGCCTTCGTGGAGGGAGAAACGGCAGAAAGGTTGCGAAGGGAGAGTTATTTTCCTGTGCACCGTCGACGGAAAAAGGAAATCTGTTGCTACGGATAAGGGAGTGCTTGTGTGAAGGCCGTCGCAGAAGTTAGAGTGGAGAGGATCTACTCCAACGTTGGAGGGAATCTAGGAGTCGGGTAAGGTCGGGGGGCAGTTAGTAGAGGAGGCTGCGAAGTTATGCGCAGGAGGAGGTCGTTTTTGGGAAGAGCGAGAGTATAGTAATGGGATAGTGAGGAGAACGAGAGGCAGAGAGAGATAGTTACTGTGCAGTGAAGTAACGAGAGGCAGAGAGATAGTTACTGTGCTGTGAAGTAACGAGAGGCAGAGAGCATTCGGTGTGAAAAGAGCACAAGGTGGGAAGATAGCATAAGTGGGATTAGAGCATAGTCGTAGGAAAAGAGAGGTAACTGTGTAGGAGACATCCACGGGTAGATAGAAGCTGCAAGAGAGTAAAAGGCAGCAGTGGGAAGAGAGTGGAAAGGTCGTGGAATTGCCACAGCAACCTCCGTTTTTAACAACAGGTTCATTTCCTTTACCATTTGTCTCAGTTTAAAACAGTAAGAAAGAGAGTCTCATATTTATGGAAGATTAATACGTTTAATATGAGTAGAATAGAATGACAACGTAAGTTTACTACGATTTCAGTGTGCGGTTAATTCCTTGAAATAGCTTCATTGCTGTGTATAATATGTGAAAAACTCAGAAACTGAAGTATGCTGTTTCATTACTGTGTTTTAAGATTAGAAAAACTCAGAAATAGAAGTGTTACTGCCTTCTAGGAATTGTAAACTCAGAAACTATAACATTTCTCGTCATAAATGACATTGTAAAACAAAAGAACGCTGTTCTCTAAAGTATATGCAATTAGGAACGAACTTATCTTGGTGCAAGATGTAATTTACCTTCTGCGAATGATAGACAATGACGTAAGATAGAAGAGTTTCCTTTAAGACTGTATTATGAACTTAGAACTGCCCTTGGAGGTTTTAAACGATAGCTCCACAGCAAGAAAACACGATGCTCCACGTGCATGCTGTGCAGGAGTCAAACCGCAGTTCTTAGGCATGTTTTGACATAAAATTTAGTTTGTTGATAGCTAGAAAATGTAGTTGCAAACAACCGACGTCTTATCCGTTTAATATCTTTATCTACATATGAAGGATTCTCAAACCTTTTAGATATATTTACGACTCTTAGCTATATGAATCATATGAAACTAAATGACTCGGAAAGAGGAGTAGGAAGATAAAGTGTTGGTAATGTTTAGGAAACCGTCTTGGTTCTGAAATGAACAATTTGAGTTGAAAACCTGCATGTGAGTCAAGATTACGTTGCATGCGACGATGCTAGAATCGTTTAACCTTGTAGACCATATGAGTCTAGAATCCTCAAATTTCAGGATAACGGAAAATGATTTAGATACTTGAGTATGTTGTGTTAACATGGGAACCAAGTAAACAAATTTGAAACCACTTAGGAGTGGACGTGTCTAAACAATGATTTTTTTTTTTACAGGATAATAGGATTATGAAAGTCTGAACTCGAGATTAGAGTAAATATTGCACAATGCGCTATTATAGGAGGATCTCCTAGCCCTTGAGGTCATCAAGGTCAGCAAAATAGTTCAAACTATACAAATAGGAAACTGTAGGATTTCGACCAGTTCAAGTCGAGTAGGGTGGGTGAACCAAGTTCATGCATTTTTAGAACGTTAACTAAATACAAATCCTTTGGCCAAGGTGGTGTACTATCCTCAAGTGCATCAAACGTTCACCATAATTGGATGGCGTTTCTTGTGGAGGGTCGTGCATGACTAGAGGGTATCTAGGGATCTGCACGATAACAAGACACGTAGGTTACAACACCAGAGCTCAGATGGAAAACACCAATGGTTATCCTAAGTCTATCCTCTTGAGTAGGGTAGGGCCACTTCCGGTTAGGAAGGAGTGCGGGAGACCGATGGTCTATGGTTGGAGGTTAAGCTCCTTGAAGATACTTTCTCTTCCAAATATTGAGGAATTGCCGAGTCTTGAACGTGATGGGTTGACAATCGAGATGCATGGTAATGGTATGTTTCTGATATTTGTTATCTTAAGAAAATTTCATTTGTTAGAAAACAAAGTGTATTATGAATATCATTTCCTTCAGTTTATGAAAATGCAATCATGTTTATGATAAAATGAAAAAAAAAATGTTGTATTGGATTATAGATGAGTTACTTTTGTATTTGATTTCCTTGTAAAAAAAAATTTTACCGTTGTGAAAACTTAGTTACTTCTTGTCATTTCGGATGTGGATGTTACATTGGGGAATCAATTGATTCCCTTTGACACTGTTGATTTGGTTGCACTGTTTCAGGGGTTTTACTAGATCATTTTTCTATGTATCTGGCAAGCATTGTCAAGTCCATACCATCCAATTTGTTCACTGCCTCTACCCCCAATATCGAAGCGAATGCCTCTTTATCTTTGTCAGTCTCATGTCCCTATATATATATAATAAATTTCTTCTTTCAAATTTAGAAATAGAAAACTAAATACTAAAAATCAAAGAAGTAATGGAAACATTTACAAATCTATAAATTGACAGTGAATTACCTCATTGTGGCTAGAGTTTTCTCCCTTCCCTCTATTGTTTGACATTTTGAGGCGACCTAGGGAAAATTATTTTTGTCCAGTCTATGGAGGCAATCGTAGCTAGGTATGAATTAACAGCGTGCTTGACCAATCGTAGCCAAAAACAAATCCTAACAGCTTGTATTTTGGGTATGATGTACAAAGAGACCTTATTTGATAGGCCTTCCAGAAATGGTAAATGCAAGTGATACTGCAAGCAAGGATAATTAACAACATTACTACTCAAATTTACCCTAAAGCGTGAGTACATCTTAGAAAAACTTTCTTTGAGCTCAAAATTATATCAAAATCGATAAAAACCTAGGTCAAGAGTAAATTGCTCAACAATTGGAACTTACTTGCTAAAAGGCAGACAAACAAGCTTGATTGAATGGCTGAGGTAGCTAGAAACCCCAAATTTAGCAGCTAGCTAAAGCAATTTTTTATCTTTTGGATGTCTAGAACCAAAATTAAATAAAATACAAATTCACAGATCCATTGTAGAAACTTTTTAGTAACTTCCATTTTCGGCCTAACAAAGTCGTCGGTTTGTAGCCTACAATTCTTAGCAGGAAACCTAAAACAGAGGCAGAGTACACTGTGTTGTGGGCTTAAATGTATTAACTTGAATTTGTGTTTTTTTTGTGTGGTATGTTTTAGCACAGGTGGGATTTTTTTTTTTTGGATTCATTAGTCGGCGTCTCTAATGCTAACTTTAGCACCAACTTTCAGCCCTAAATGTAATCTCTTTGGGTCACCAAAACTGGCGCGAAGTGCACCTATATTAGCACCTAGCTGTGCCAAACCAAAATGTTCCTCATGCCAACATGCCAATTATACCTAGACTCCAACGAATGTTTTGGTGCAAGTCACTTGCACAATTGATGGACTGACATGCAAAGAACAAGAGTAATATTTAGGAGTAAAGATCCCTAAACTCTAATCCCTCAACCCTAATCCCTCAACCCTAAACCCTAATCCCTTATCGTTAAACCTTAAACCCTATCCCTAAAGCCTCAACCCTAAACACTATTCCTTAAACCCTAATCCCTCAACTCTAAACCCTAATCCCTAAACCCTAAACCCTAAACCCTAAACCCTCAACACTATACCTTAAACCCTAATCCCTCAACCCTCAACCCTAATCTTAAAGCTAAACTTAAAGCTTCCACTCATTCCACCATCCCCAAGGGATCTAGAAATGCAGAATTAGATGCCTCTACTGATAAAGCCAAACATCCTAAGGGTCCTCATGCCTCAAGACATAAAAAAAAAGAGTCAAAGAAAAATCAATCCAAAAAGTTATCCAAGCCCATACCTCCACAAGCAAAGTCCAAAACCAAAATGGTATGTGTACCTAAGCAATAAGAAATCAAGTTAAATGAGGCATCTACCTCTAAAAAATCCCAACCATCTACTCCCATCTCAAATTCCCATTCAATTCAAAAGTGTCAAAACATTCCATCCCACAAGAAAAACAAAAGTAATAAAACACCTAAGTCTATGTGGGTTCCTAAATCCCTTCATCATCCATCTCCTAAGCAAACATCTCCATTGCACCCTACACCACCTCTGCATCACAAGCTTCAACGTTTATCACAATGTGTGCAACCATTGGTCATGGTTCCCTTCCATTCTGCAATAAATCTACCATCATTCATCCACTATCCTACATACCCTCCACATACCATCCCTATGGTCCATGCTTTGGCATAAGTCTGACATAATCCACATCATAATCCACCATTTTCCCTACATAATCCACATCATAATCCACTTTTCTCCCCTCTAGAATCCACGTCATAATCCACTATCTACCTAATCCATTTGCCTTCCATGTATCCCTTACCAACATCGATGAGGGTACTCGACATGGTCCATGCAAGGACTGTTGGCAAGAGACACTATATGGATTCATGATTGTTGTCATTGATGGCAACAAAGTTCATCCCACACATCTGCAGGACATGGTGTGTCTCTACTAGAAGACAGAGTGAAGAATGTTGTGGTCCGGTAAACAAGAACAGAGCATGTGGCAAGGTCCGACAGACAGGTCCGGATCTCTCAGAGGACGTATCTTGGTGAAGTGCAGATTTGGGGAAGTCAAGAGGACTACCTTGAATGGTATATTCCAAGGATTTAGCCTCCAGTGATAGATGAGGAAAAAGATATGAATAGTTGAGTACCGGATTCTTGAGTGACAGTGTGAACAGAGGAAGAACTAACTGACAGAACATCAGACTACTTTCTGGATGTGTTACTGATTGTGGTAAAGGTTATGAAGGCATGAATCATGTTTGGCCAACATGATTAATGATTTATACAAGCATATAATTTATCCGCATTACTTGATGTGCAAGGATTCAGCCGACAGATCAGAATTAGTGAAAAGATTGACTATTCTGGGTGCCGACTAGAAAGGTGATGAAATTACTTGTGCGGATATATATACACAATGGATTCAGTTGTGAGAGTTGTTCTTGTTGTTGGGGATGTGCGAATAAAAATAGAAGAATAGAGCAGAAGCAGTAAGGAAGATCTGGTATGTGAAAGGAAAACAACAAAAGAGAAGAGGAAAGATGAAGTGCAGCAGATCAGTATACTGAGCCTAACCAGAACTGAATTCCAGCATTTGTGGATGCTCCTAATCAGTTCAAGTATTGTATAACATTCTCTTTGTAGACAGTGAGTCTCTTGTAGGCAGTGTGCCTCTTGTGAGCAGTGTGCTCGGGCAGTGAGCCCTAATTGGCAAGTGCCATTTTGTATTTCCTTATTCTTCTAACAGAGAATAATCTTTGGGTTAATCACCCTGTGGTTTTCTCCCTTAACAAGGTTACCACGTCAAAAATATTGTGTCATGTGTATCTTCATTTCATGGTTATATTTGCTTGTTTGAATTAAGGCTGCATTGATTAATAAGAAAAGTTCATAAGAAATAATTAGAATAACTGATTCACCCCCCTTCTCAGTTATCAACAATTGGTATCAGAGCCAAGTTCCTCCTAACAGAGTCTAACAGCTCGAGGAAGATTTGGGAATCCAAATGGATGCGTATGGTTTAAAAGAGCAACTCAAGACTGTTCTTGAGGATCTTGAACAGTCAAACTCTGAAGTCAATGAATTAAAGGAAAGACTCAAACAGGCTGATCATTTCATGAGAGAACTAAAAGACAAATTAAGTCTCTCTATGAAAAAGAGAAAGGAACTGCTTCAGCAATTGGCAAGACAAAGTGAAGCAAGTAATGCAAATGAAGAGCTGACTGAGAAAACCAAGTTATGTGAAAAGTTATCAAAAGAAGTCATTATGGTAAGACATGAAATGGAATCAGGAGTTATAAAGTTTACCCAAGAGATTGAAGAGAAAAGAAAAACTAAAGACAATCTAAGACAATCTCTCAAGGAGAAATCAGAAGATTGCCACCAGATGGATAGAATTATCAGACATCTTGAATCTGATCTTGAAGATGCTAAAGATAATGAAGAAAAACTTGAGGATCAAATTGTCTCTCTCAAAAGGGATCTTCAAACAGCAAATGAATATAAAGAGAAATTCAAGATAAGTTCTTCTCAACTTGAAGTTCTTCTTGGAAGTCAAAAGAGGGCAGATGACAAGTGTGGTTTGGGATATGAGAAAGGAGAAAGCTCCAGATCTAGTCAAAAGAATTTTGAATCAGAAAATCCAAGGAATAGGCCTAGAAGACCTCTGGTAAGACAGCCCAATGCTTAAAGATATCCTTCTTTCAATGGATACTGCCACAGCTGTAATCACTTTGGTCACAAAGCTAATCAGTGCAGAAAGAGAATGAATCAGACTTATTCATCCTTCTCCGGACAGTGTTTTAACTGCAAAAGGTATGGTCACAAGTCTCATGAATGCAGAAATATGCAAATGAACAAATCATTCAATGGTAGATGCTTTACATGCAATAGAATAGGTCATATGGCTAATCAATGCAGATCAAGTGGATATCAGTCAAATATGCAAAGAAATGTTGTTTGCCAAATCTGTAATAGGTCCGGTCATAGTGCAAAAGTCTGTAGAAGCAAGAATCAGGACAAAAGAGGTCCAGTATATCATAATCAGAATCAAGACAAGGGTAAACAAAAGATGAATATGGATGAAGTTAAAAGTGAGATGAGCAAGATTTGGGTGAAGAAAAGTACTGAGAATGTAGAGGTTGGATCCGCACCAGACTCTGGTGCTGATATTCCTTCCGAAAATTAAAAAGTGAGCTCTAGCTTAGGGGGAGACACAAAGAAAAACCTTGTTCCCCCAGCCAGTCAATTGGTGCCAGAACTGGCACAAGAAGAGTTGCGGATTGATGGATTCATAAGGAATACATTCAAACAAACTGTGGTTAAGATTTGACAGATCCGCAAGTTGTTTAAAGTTTAGGATTGATCTGGTTCTTCAAGTCATCTGAATAAGGCAAAACCAGAATAATGTAGGTCGAGCATTTATTGCAACCTGATATTAGGGTTTGCGGAGCAATATAAGGGTTTTCTCATTAATCACTTGTTCATTCTGCACTCAAAAAGAAACGAAAAGTGGAGCTCTGCAACAAAATTCTCCAAGTTCATCGAAGATCATTCGCTGAAGCCATTTCTTCCAGAAATCAATCCAACCAACTCCGTGAAACCGAAAGGTGCAAAAGGTATTTTTTGTTTTCAAATATCTCACTGCAAATCTCTTGATAATGGGTACTCTGAATATTGTAAAGATTTTTGATAGGCCTCGCCCTACATTTAAGAAACATCCATACAAATCCTTGGAGGTAGATCCCCTAGGTGCTTTTTCTAGTGTTCCGCATGGTGTTTTACACACCGAAGATATTTGGGTATATATACACGCAAATGTTGAAGAGTTTGGGGAATTCAAACTAAGAGATATCTATCACAAACAACTATTAGATGATTCATTTGAGCTCAAACCCCAATACAAGGGCCTCCGGAACAAACACTTTGCACAATACATACATTTCCCCTGTTTTACAGAGGATGAATGGGTTAGGTACATTCTAAGCAAAATACATGACAACTTCATGTGGTTGAATGGACCATTCAAGATCACTAAGGATGTCATCAAGGTAGTTACTGGATTACACTCATTCGGTGGGATTCCTGTTCTCAAATCTGTAAAGAACCAAATTGTGAGTGAGGCTACCGGATCCAAGTTTGACAAAAGAGCAATGACAGTAGATGACATCACTGATCCAGATGTCAAGTTTGCCTCCATGATCATTGGATATAAGATATATCATTCTAGTAGAGAAAATTCTATACCTGGAACTGCCATCTATACAGCTTATGAAATGTTAAGAAAGGATGCAGACTATGATCTCTATCAGCTTCTCTTGAACCAACTCTTAGAGAATCTACGAAAAATCAAGAAAGATAAAAAGAATTCATTCAAGTATGGTGGATTAATTTTGTGCTTATTCTTCTACTTTATGAATGAGCTTCTTGGATCTAATGGCTGGGTATGGGAGAGTGATAGGCCAGTAGCTATCCAAATCAGAGATTACTTGCATGGACTTGGTGATAACCAAGCACAAAATACAGCTCTGTGGGGATACTTTAAGAACTTTTAGAACATGATGCAAACAAGAGAAAGGATTCCCCTGTCCCTTGTTGAGAAATACAAAGACATAGTCTACTTTATGGTAGAGACTGATCAGTGCCTAATGGAGGCAGTAGAACCAAGGACAGTTTGGATCATGCCCATGGGGTACGAAGTGGATGAACAGATTGTGGAGCTGCATGTTCAACACATGCTATGTCAGCCTAAAGATCCAAAGGTAGAAAGGTTTGGAACCTTTGAGGAGCTGAGTGTAAAGATTCATGTGGAACTCAGAGAACCAGAGATGAAAAAGAAGGTGAGAAAAGAAGTAGAACATATTGCCCAAGGCCTTGGGATCTCAAAGGAGGCACTTGATGCCAACTGGGAAAAGAGACAAAAGGCTGATGAAGAGAAGAAAGAGGCAGAAAAGGGAAGCAAGAAAAGTGCTCTGGTAGAAACTTCCACCTGGACCAGATCTTCAAAGAGACCAGCACCTGTCCCTGCTAAAAGCTCAAAACCGGAAGTCCAAGCATCCGGCAAAGGAGAGAAAAGGTCAAAGACAAAAGCCACAAGGGCTTATGCAAGTCAAAGAGATGAAGATGAAACTGAATCTGATGAAGAAGTTAGGAAAATGAAGAAAAAGAAGAAAACATCCAGTCAACCCTCTACTGGACAGAAGGAAGAAGAAAAGGCAGAGGAATATGTTGAAAAACCCACTCTTCACATTGATGACATAATCAAATCAGTCATAGTGGACGGAAATCTTCAGCCAATGGTTGAGTTTTATGATGATTATGGTGAAGTAGATTAGAAGATATTGCAAGATGCCACAGTTAGGTATCTAAATATTTACAACAAAGCATTTATTGAAATTATATCTTTGATCCCTAAAAGCTTGGAGAAGGAACTAGAAACAAGAAAGAACACTGTCCAAGCTAAAGACCTAGAAATCTGGGAACAAATAGCAATTCAGCTATATCCTTCAATCGACCCCAAGACAATGAATATGATATTCAAAGATTGTAAGGATGAGTTCAGAAGCAAAGCAAGGATGAATCAACTTATGCTTGGTGAAACTGACAAGGTAGCCAAGGACACAGAAGAGATCCTCTGGAAGGCCTTCAAAAGATTTAATCTTCCTATTATAGAGGACTTGGGTACTGATCCCTCAACCACAAATGTTGCAGAAGAAACTCCTGAGAAAATGACAGAAGAGGTGGGCCCTGAACAGACTAACATTTCTCCTCCGGTTTCCCCTACAGTCTCCGGATCTAAAGGAGAAGAAAAATCATAGGAGAAAGAAGCAGAGGTAAAAGAAAAAGAAGATGACAGTGCGAAGACCTCAATAGAAAAGACCACAACTACTAGTGGTGAGAATGTAGGAGGAGAGAAAACTCCAAAGGATAGCTCCAAGGTTGCAGAAGAAAAGAAACATCTGTCTCTGGCAAGAGACACTGCACAAACTGTTCAAGAATTCTTAACAAAAGCCACTATAGAAATTGATGAACCGGACCTACTAAAAGGACCATTAGATTTTGACTCTTTGTCACTGGTGCAAACAATGAAAATAGCCTCATTTGCAAATGAGAAAGTCAAAGAGAACCTACTGAAATCTCACATGGAAGACTGTGAGCTTATGGAGGTAGCATCCGGAATGCTGGAAAAGATCATGCCATCTTTTCAGAAGGATCCCACAGCCTCCTCTTCCGGTAATCTCAAAACCTTAGTCAGCAGTGTTAGTACACATTTTGATTCTCTAGAAAAATCAGCTAAAGAAAAGGTCTGGAAGGAGTTTTTGGATAAAAGGTTCTCTGAGGTACAGGGTTTCATTATTAATGATAGGAGAAACATGAATATTGGAATAAAGAGCTTAGAAAATGCTCTTAAGGACGGCGGTGAAATGTATAAATTTTGTTTATCATGGTCCAAAGTAACACTGGACATTGAGAAGAAAATAAAAGAATAGGAGGATAAACTATCAAACCTATCAAAGAATTTTGATCCTCTCTCTTCCTCTATAACAAATCAAGAATGTCAGACTATCGCAGTCTTGAGTGAAATAAAGAAGTTGGAGAAGGAAAGAAAAAATAGAATAAGCAGATTGAGTGAGCTCAGGGGGTTAATTGTCCCTAAGCTAGAGGCCATGCATGAGGCCATAAAAGAAGCCCAAATTACAGCCCAGACCAATGATCCGACAGATCTAAAAAGGGCAGATGCGTTTGCATTCCTGTTGAGTGGGCATATCTCAATTTTGGACAAGATGAAGCAGAGTTGGGTGACAGAAGTTGTACAGTTGAAGAACACTTTTGCAGACATACTTAAGTATATGTAAGTACAACTTGTATATATATACTTATGTGGCTAAGTATAGTTAAATTTTTGAAAATTTTGGTATGCGGACCCTACCCTTTGCCATTGATGTCAAAGGGGGAGTGAGAAGCAGTGAAAAATGAGGAATCCAACTAAGGGGGAGCTCAAGAAAATGTATATAGAGACAGAGCATCAGCCAAGGGGGAGCATAGTGTAAACACTTAGTCATTTTTCACTAAGTGTTGCCATCAATGCCAAAGGGGGAGATTGTTGGCAAGAGACACTATATGGATTCATGATTGTTGTCATTGATGGCAACAAAGTTCATCCCACACATCCGCAGGACATGGTGTGTCTCTACCAGAAGACAGAGTGAAGAATGTTGTGGTCTGGTAAACAAGAACAGAGCATGTGGCAAGGTCTAACAAACAGGTCCAGATCTCTCAGAGGAAGTATATTGGTGAAGTGCGGATTTGGGGAAGTCAAGAGGACTACCTTGAGTGGTATATTCCAAGGATTTAGCCTCCGGCGATAGATGAGGAAAAAGATATGAATAGTTGAGTACTGGATTCCTGAGTGACAGTGTGAACAGAGGAAGAACTGACTGACAGAACATCAGACTACTTTTCGGATGTGTTCCTGATTGTGGTAAAGGTTATGAAGGCATGAATCATGTTTGGCCAACATGATTAATGATTTATACAAGCATATAATTGATCCGCATTACTTGATGTGCAAGGATTCAGCCGACAAATCAGAATTAGTGAAAAGATTGACTATTCCGGGTGCCGACTAGAAAGGTGATGAAATTACTTGTGCAGATATATATACACAATGGATTCAGTTGTGAGAGTAGCTGTTGTTGTTAAGGATGTGCAAATAAAAATAGAAGAATAGATCAGAAGCAGTAAGGAAGATCCGGTATGTGAAAGGAAAACAGCAAAAGAGAAGAGGAAAGATGAAGTGCAGCAGATCAGTATACTGAGCCTAACCAGAATTGAATTCCAGCATTTGTGGATGCTCCTAATTAGTTCAAGTATTGTATAACATTCTCTTTGTAGACAGTGAGTCTCTTGTAGGCAGTGTGCCTCTTGTGAGCAGTGTGCTCCGGCAGTGAGCCCTAATTGGCAAGTGCCATTTTGTATTTCCTTATTCTTCTAATAGAGAATAATCTTTGGGTTAATCACCCCATGGTTTTCTCCCTTAATAGGGTTTCCACATCAAAAATATTGTGTCATGTGTATCTTCATTTCATGGTTATATTTGCTTGTTTTAATATTAAGGCTGCATTGATTAATAAGAAAAGTTCAGAAGAAGAAATAATTAGAATAACTGATTCACCCCCCCTCTCAGTTATCAACAAGGACATAATTCTCTAATGGGGCTATAACCTTTCAGTGCAGCGTAACACATCCTTTAACCCTCAACCCTAAACACTATACCTTAAACCCTAATCCCTCCACCCTAAACCCTAATCCCTCAACCCTAAATGCTATCCCTAAAGCCTAAAGTCTCAACCCTTAAACCCTAAACTCTATCCCTAAACCCTCAACCCTAAACATTATACCCTAAACTCTAATCCCTCAACACTAAACCCTAATCCCTCAACCCTAATCCCTTATTGCTAAACATTAAACCCTATCCCTAAAGCCTTAACCCTCAACACTTGAACCTTAAATCGTAAACCCTATCCCTAAACCCTCAACCCTAAACACTATGCCTTAAACCCTAATCCCTCAACTCTAAACCCTAAACCCTAAACCCTAAACCCTAAACCCTCAACCGTCAACACTATACCTTAAACCCTAATCCCTCAACCCTCAACCCTCAACCCTAATCTTAAAGCTAAACTTAAAGCTTCCACTCATTCCACCATCCCCAAGGGATCCAGAAATGCAAAGTTAGATGCCTCTACTAATAGAGCCAGACATCCTAAGGGTCCTCATGCCTCAAGACATAAAACAAAGAGTCAAAGAAAAATCAATCCAAAAAGTTATCCAAGCCCATACCTCCACAAGCAAAGTCCAAAACCAAAATGGTATGGGTACCTAAGCAATAAGAAATCAAGTTAAATGAGGCATCTACCTCTAAAAATCCCAACCATCTACTCCCATCTCAAATTCCCATTCCATTCAAAAGTGTCAAAACATTCCATCCCACAAGAAAAAGAGAAGTAATAAAATACCTAAGTCTATGTGGGTTCCTAAAGCCCTTCATCATCCATCTCCTAAGCAAACATCTCCATTGCACCCTACACCACCTCTGCCTCACAAGCTTCAATGTTTATTGTGATGTGTGCAACCATTGGTCATGGTTCCCTTCCATTCTGCAATAAATCTACCATCATTCATCCACTATCCTACATACCCTCCACATACCATCCCTATGGTATATGCTTCGGCATAAGTCTGACATAATCCACTATTTTCCCTACATAATCCACTTTTCTCCCCTCTAGAATCCACATCATATTCCACTATCTGCCTAATCCATTTGCCTTCCATGTATCCCTTACCAACATCGATGAGGGCACTCGACATGGTCCATGCGAGGACATCATTCTCTAATGGGACTATAACCTTTCAATGCAACGTAACGCATCCATCAACCCTCAACCCTAAACACTATACCTTAAACCCTAATCCCTCCACCCTAAACCCTAATCCCTCAACCCTAAACACTATACCTTAAACTCTAATCCCTCCACCCTAAACCCTAATCCCTCAACCCTAAACACTATCCCTAAAGCCTGAAGCCTCAATAATTAAACCTTAAACCCTACACCCTATCCCTAAACCCTCAACCCTAAACACTATACCTTAAACCATAATCCCTCAACACTAAACCCTAATCCCTCAACCCTAAACCCTAATCCCTTATCGCTAAACCTTAAACCCTATCCCTAAAGCCTCAACCCTCAACACTTGAACCTTAAATCCTAAACCCTATCCCTAAACCCTTAACCCTAAACACTATGCCTTAAACCCTAATCCCTCAACTCTAAACCTTAAACCCTAAACCCTAAACCCTAAACCCTCAACCCTCAACCCTCAACACTATACCTTAAACCATAATCCCTCAACCCTCAACCCTCAACCCTAATCTTAAAGCTAAACTTAAATCTTCCACTCATTCCACCATCCCCAAGGGATCCAGAAATCCAACTTCCTAAGCATAATCCCTTGAAACAAATTTTTTTAAGAGCAATGGATCCTTATCAGAAAAATCATGTGCATGTCCTATCGATCAACAAGTTATAGTTCTTTATTGAACATTTTATACATATCAGGAAGAGATAAATAAATTCATAGCGATCAAAGATCCCAAGATAACACTTTCTGCATGATTGGGAAGACAGTGCATAGCGTTTCACCAATTAAAAAGGTTATTGGCAAAAGCAAGCTAGTCAGACTGAAGTTTTCAAATTATACCGATCTCAAGTGTCACGCTGATGGACACTTTTTCAGGGAGAAACTTATATACTCTCATCGATAAAACAAAAGAACACGTGTCAGGGAGACATGAATGATCAGAGTAAGTCCCTCGGATCTTTCTGACTCTATGGGTTACTCCGATAAGGAACACCAGAAGAGTTTTCAGTGAAAGTCCTATCGATTTGTCCCAATGAACAAAGTGATGGAAGAAACAAGTCGGGGAGACTAATTATATCAGAAAAACATCCCATTCTCTCAGCATTGACACATTTCAGCCCGATAACAATAGGAATGACTATTATTCATTGGAAGGACACTCAACGATGACTAAAAGGATTTCTAATAGTTTAGATTACCCTGATATCGGGTAAACTTCATATTGTTTTCCCTGAAACGTTAAGTAAGACAAAAGGCACCTATGCAATATTGGTGAGATTACTAAATGTCTTCCTAACTGAATAAGATAACTAAAGGGACACTGCATATCAAAAAGACATTCAGTGAGTCTTGGTGATCAGTTATGAATATATAAACAAAGATGACACCAAATGAAGCACACAGATCGGCCTGAAACTAGGAGAGTCCCGTCAATACAATCTGATATTTTAAAATTCAAAAAAATCTATTGCATTCATTTCCAGTGATGGACATTAATGGCCACACGAACAAACATTATATGGACAATTTTGATTGAAAAGGGATTGAACTGAAAGCAATTTTCATAAATTGCAGCGGAGAAAAAATGGGAGATTGAAGTGGAGGTCAAGGAGTTCAGTGTGCCCACAATATACAAGTAAGCATCTAAGATATCCCTGTAATTGCTAGATTATAATTCAGTTATGTAGAGAAATAAGATGGAAGGTCCTACAAAAATAAAAAATAAGAAGCAATAGGGTGAAACTAGTCAGTTCAAAAATAAGAAACATAAAACTCAAACAGGGCGAGAATTAAAAGAAAAGGAATGAAAATTAAACCAAGACCTAATTGATCAATTGCCTGGCTCAGGGCCAAAATCTAGGAGATCTGCACAATTGAGGGCTGATGTAGAAAGGTTAGAGGATAAATGCAAACATATAGGAAATTTATATAATCTGTCAGGACACATTTTTTGTTCATGTGTGGTTATCTTGATTGGTTTCTGGTTGGAGTGAATTAAACATCCTTTCAAATAATTCATTTTGATTGGTTGCTACCAAGGATTAAAATCCTTTTAAATAATTATTGTGATTAGTTTCCCTCAATGCCTTATTTAAAGTTTATTTACTTTCTCAAAAATGCAAATATCAACATTAGGAACAACTCACAGTCTTATAGCTACTTCACACCTCTTTGCCATTGTGAAGGTCAAATCAAGTCTGCACCAATCATTAAGGTATACCCACCTAGGTCTAGTAGAGCCTGAAGTGAAGGGGGTTTAGCCATATCTGCCCCATGTTATTAGCCAAAAACATTAAGAGAGCTTGGTAACCTCTTGGTGCACATATGTTATGTGACTATTGTCATTGTTGTGTATTACAGGATCTAGAGGAGGCCATGGAGAAAGGACGTGGATGGTGTAGAACTTTTAAATCATAGAGAGGAAAGTGGGTGGAAATAGATATGACAATGGAATCTACAGATACAATAGAGGTAAGAAGAAAAAGCAACCTCAACCAAAGGAGGAAGGTGTTTATGAATTCACAAATGCTACAACATAGAGGAGATAAAGTCATTTTTTTGTCCATGAGGCCTCTGAGGTCAAACTTATTGGTTGAAAATGCATAGGGATGGTTATTAAATGTGATTCTATGATCAAGGGAAAAGTTTAAAAATTAGGATGGCCAAAACATGATATGAATATGTCACATATATGACTAAAGTGAGGTTTTGTGTTGGATAGCATATTCGTTGCAATGATATAATTGGTGTACTAAACATTATTTACTATGTTGTGTATTATAGGGGCTAGACGAGGCCATGGCAACAGATTGTGTCATATCAAATGAGGACACAACGGATGAAGTGGGACATCAAGTACTCAAATTTTGACTTAACTTAGGAAAAAATGATCTAATGGCATTTTGTGAGACGTCCATCTTTTTTCACAGTATTATTGAAATTGATAATGTATTATCCAATCTTGACATAAATTAATGCATGTTGTTGATTATTTTAGATGGAGATTGGAGCAAATGCAGAACCTGAGCATTCAACTAGCAAAAGAAAAAGATATGTACGTGGATGTGGACCTAAAACTGTTAAATCACATAGACGACAGTGGGTGGAAGAGGATATGACAATGGATCCTGCAGACACAACAAATGATTGCACTGAATAAGAGGTTGGTCAGGACTATAGTACATGGGATGAATACTTTGAGAAAATTGTTGTTTGTGGATGTTCTGTATGTCGTGGAAAGAAACAATTCAAATGAGTGATTGTATGTCATGGATGAATATGAGTGATTTAATCTTTGGCAATCTTACAGGACACTAAAAACTAAAATATTCCTTGAAGAGAATGTGTTGCCATCAACTTGCAAAGAGGCATGTCTATTGTTGGTTGAGTTGGGGATTGAATATAAGCAAATTCATTCATGTAAAAATGATTGCATTTTATACAGAGATGAATATGAAAACAAGGTAGAATTCCCTGTATGCAAAGAAACGAGATATCGTATAGATGTACAAGGTCCTACAGTTCCAAAGAAGGTTTTACGTCACATGCCAATTATACCAAGACTTCAACGAATGTTTCATTGCAAGTCACTTGCACGATTGATGGACTGGCATGCAAAGAATAGGAGTAAAGATGGATTCATTTGAATTCTGGCCGACTCCAAAGAAATGAAACACATAGAGGAAAAATGGCGAAGAAAATTCAAAGATGAACCCCGTAGTATCAAGTTTGGTCTTGAAATTGATGGAGTGTGCCCATTCTCTTTCCTAAGCTCAAATTATAGTGTTTGGCCAGTCGGATTGATAGTATACAATATTCCCCCATGGATGAGTGTTAGAAAGGAGCACCTTATGTTGACTCTCATTGTTCCAGGAAAACATCAAGTTAAAAACATGGATGTTTATCTTGCGCCTTTTATTGATGAGATGCAACTGCTATGGAAATGCATAAGAATGTATGAGATATCACGCCCCCCATCAAATAGGTCCTTCATGTTGTATGGTATGCTATGTTGGACTATCCATTATTTCCCAGGACTTGGTGTTTGTTCTGGTAAGATAAAATATTTACATATTTACACTCATAATTTATTTCCATCCCAACTTTCATACTTAGTTTTATACTATTTTTTTGATGTTATTAACATTACTTATTGAATTGCAGGGCTTCAAACAAAGGGGATATTTGCATGTCCAAGATGTGCAGAATAATTTCAAGGGCGGTATTCTAAAGATCTACATAAATTTATTTACGCAAACAACAGGGTTTTTCTACCACTAGATCATAAGTTTAGAAATTGCCTGAAGAATCAATTTGATGGAAAAGTTGAAAATAGAGGCCCTCCCATGATTATGGGTCTAGGTGATTGGCTTAAGAAGTATGAAGATGTTGAATTGAAAGCTTGGGAGGATTTTTTTGATCGAGATGATTCAATTGAAGAACCATAACAAGTTTTAGTTAATATGCCAGAAGGAATGAAAAGGAAATCCATATTTTATGAGCTCCCTTACTGGAAGGATCTATTAATATCTCACCTATTAGATCTTATGCATATCTTCAAAAATGTCCCAAATTCTATATTTCGACATATATTAGGCAAAGAGAAGGACACCTTGTCTTCAAGGAGAGATATTGCTCTTTTGCGTACCAAAATTGATAGAAAACATATGTGGCCAAACAGGGAAAATGAAACATATGTAGAAGCTCCATGGATTTTTTCTAAAAAAAGAGCTAGACCAACTAAAAAATGTCATCCATTCAATAAGGACACCTAATGGCTATGGGTCATCATTGGCTAAAGCTTTTACAGTTGATGGACATATCATAGGATTTAAAACACATGATTTTCATAATTTTATGAAGGTATTATATATTATCATTTAACATTTACTGGTACCATTGATTAAGTACAAAATATATTTTGATATTTTGTTGTGTGAGAAAAAATTACTAATGACCTTTTCATAAATGTGTTTGATAGCATATCATGCCATTGACAATTAGTGGGGATTCATGTCTTACAATTGACTTAACGAATGCCATAAGTCGATTGTCAGCATTTACAAGGTATGTGGTTATATGAATTTTTAATGTGTGAGAGACATAGAGATATTATATTAGATTTTAATTTTTGACTAAAGGTTCATACTAATTTACTATTCTTATATTAGGTGGGTGACCTCCAAGGAGATCCACAAATGTGAAGTGTCAAAATGGAAGAAGGAAATTGCAGAAATTGTATGTGTATTTGGGAGGGAGCTCCCTACAAGTTTCATGGACCTACAAGTCCATTTACTTATACACCTAGTCGATGACATTGAATTGGCGGGTGTCCTATCAACAAGGTGGATGTTTTTCTTTGAGAGGTATATGAAAACTCTAAAAAGATATGTCCAACAAAAGGCACATCAAGAGGGTTGCATGGCTGAAGGGTATCTATTGAATGAAGCATTTTTCTTCCTGTGTGAATTCCTTGGTAAGGATTTTGAAGATGGGCCATGCTTCTGGGATGAAGAACGAGCATCAAATATTATTGATGGAGAAAAACCACAATCTAATGGTGATCAAGTAGAATTTAGTAAGTAAATTCATAATCAGTGTGGTTGTTTTTCTTGCAATCATTAATTTACTCTGTAATTTATTTGTCAAATTAACAACATGACATTTGGAGTTTGAAATAAACATGTTGACATGTAATAGGTGTAGATGAAAGTGCTATACTCAACAAGTTCATTCTATACCACATGGACTTTATGAACAAATGGATCGATCTGTATGATAAAAAGAGAGAAGTGTTAGAAGCAAGGAGATAGTTTAAGAGATTGAACCCAAGGAATACTCCACTTCCCACTGATCTGCTTGGGGAATGGGGCAAAGATTGCACACTAGAATGGGTTACTAAACAAATTCAAAATAAAATAGAAGATGTAGGTATAGATTCAAACATAACAGAAGACGAAATCAACATGTCTAGAGGATATGAAAGAAAGGTACAGTTAGAATTTTACAAAATGTTGTTTCCTTACAGTTTTGACACTATTAACTATTTTAATATTCGTCATTATATTTGGTTTCACTAAAATAAATGGTCTTTCACAAGCGAGGAAATATCAAACAATGTCGTCATATGGTGACATTATCATGTAGAAAGTGTAGATGTAAGGAGACAATCCTTCAATTGTGGCATCATGGTTGACTTCAAGCAATCTAGTCGATCAAGCTCAAAAGAAAAGAATATAATTGAAGGGAATCTACAATATGTTGGGAAAATACAAGAAATTATTGAGTTGGATTACCACTCTTTTAAATGTTGTGTTTTTAAGTGTAGATGGTATGAAGCATTTGAGAGGACACGAAGACATGATACCCATAGTGGATTGTTTTCTATAGATTCCTCATGTTTCGTACTGGAGGATAAGGAGCCTTATGTTCTACCAATTCATTGTGAGCAGGTATTTCTTTAACTCAAACAAGAAGCGGTAGTGATCATTAATCTATTAATTCATAGTTTATTGCGAATATATACATATGTTTATTAATCAATAAAATTGTTATACCATACGTCTAATATATGTATGTCGTTCATGTGCAGGTATTTTTCTATGAAGATATTTTGGACCCGAAATGGATATTTGTCATACATTATGATCCAAGATTAAGGCATGTATTTGACGATGCATAAGTGGATACTGAGCAAAACAATGATGGCCAACAAAATGAGAAAGAGGGATTAGAGAACATCAAAGAAATTAACATTCATGATGATGTTGAAGATGGTTATGTTCATGCACAAGAAGACAACAATCCAGAGTTAGATGATGTTATGGAAGACAACATTATAAATGGTATAGAAAATGATGATCCACATACATCTGGTAACAATATAGATGGTCTATAATCAAATTTCAATGATGATGAAGATGATGCAGGTCAAGATGAGGATGATGATAATATTAAATACTTGAAAGAACATATGAACATTGATAATGATACACATGATGACATTGTAGCAGACAATAATGTTAATGACCAAGACTTTTTAATTTTTAGAATTATTAAACTTTCAGAATTATTTGCAATCCATGTTTAAAAAAGGATGATTCTTATGGCCTAAACTTTGTAATGCTTCAGTAATATTATTTGTGTTGATACAAATTACTTGTTGCAATATCCTTAAATTGTTCAATCTTTGGTATGAATTGTTGGCATAAAAAATTAGGATTACTTGGATACAATTTCCTTTTCATTTCTTTATATTTTGCTTTAATGTCAAGGTCTCAACCTAATCCTCATTTTGCACTAAGAAGAAACCTTAGGCTTAACTCTACAATGGCCTTGATTCATTGCGAAGAAGTTATGATTGAGGATTTGATGACTACAACATATTTTAATGGGGAAGATGTTTTTCATCACGATGCACATGTTGCACATATGGATAGGCAAGACATGAATCTTACTACACAAATACTTATATCAGACCTTTACAAATTTGAGCAATAATGTTAATTATTCAAATTTGATTGATGTATATATGTGAATGATTTGCATAAGCTTAGTTGACATTCAAGTTTCATGGGGATAAATTGGTATTTGCCTTACAAACACCACCCAAGATTTAGTACTCAGTTATCTCTGCTTATGAATGTCCTTATTGCAGTATGTTCTTCCCAATATTTAACCTAAAACATTTAATCTGCTCCTTGAGCAGAAGTAAAAGATTAAACATTTAATATAGAAAAACCCATATCCTAGAACCTCAAATAACCCTTAGCTATTCAGATTCAAAAGAAAACACACACAACATCGAGACAGATAGCTAAATACATGCAATGAAGCATTACTCATATAACATCAACATGAAACTGAAAATATATATGCAAACATACATTCAACATATAACTCATAAACTTACACTCAAGAGATAGAACAACCCAGAAAAATCTATATTTTCATTACTTCTCCAAAATTTGCAAGTCTTCAACAACCATAAAATGAGTAATACAGTTCCATTATATAATAGGAACGTGTACCCTCAATAGTTAATACATTATCTTTCAAATATAGTGGATACAGATAGGTGCCAAATGGTGTTGAAGAAACATTAATTGCACTAAAGGAAAAGAGAAGAAGATGTGGTTGGCCTTGAGAAGCATGCGAAGCTGCCTGGGGATCTGCATTGTTGTGGTTGGGAGATAGTGGTTGAGTTGTCATCCAGGAGATCCATACTTGTCCTACCACTCATCGAATGTACTTTCAGTCAGCCAAGGGAATGAAATGATTTCTGCTATCTTACCATTGTGGTTGACATATTTTGCATCTAGGATACTTTTGACATTTTTATTAAATAATTCGAATGTAATGTCCACAACATGCAACCTATCAAGCGTCCAACTTAACACATGCAAAGCTGGGTCTCCCTTATCACAACAAGATGGAATTAATTGATTTCCATTATCAATAATTTCTTGCTTCCACTTGTTCATATCTTTTATTGTCCCATCAGCTTCTAGAATGTGGGGGTAACCACTTTGTGTCCTGCTTCTCAATTGCTTGCATTTTATCCTTCAATATTGTATCCAATTTTAATTGATGCGTAGCCACATCCTCAAATTTACCTAGCATACCTACTACTAACTCCATCTCAGGAGGGGCATTTAGATCAGATTTAGAGCACCTAAGAAAATATCTATTTTTTTCCTGTTCTTGGTAGCCACTTGGTCTTCCTGGTTGACAGCCTTTGTTTATCTGATTCATGTTTCTCAAGTGCTATCCTTAATTGGGAGTAGGACCTATGGGTCTCCTCCAACCTAGCCAATATCCTGTTGATCCTATACTTGATCAAATTTGTGGCTACATCCTCCACTTTAGTTTCTATTTCTTCCTTCAGCTCCTTATTTTTCTCTTTCAGTTCCTTTATTTCTTGAAGCAGAGGTTGTGTGTCCACTGGTAATGACTCTGCAGTCTGTATAATTGGAGGGGTTTGAGCTAGGCTAACTTCCAACTGAGGTTGACTCTCATAAGTATTAAGGCTGGCTATTGCTTCTATGTATTTCTCTAATAATTCATTGTACTCTTTCTATAGTTTGAGTGTTGCTGCTTCTGCAAAATGTGTTATTTGTACATTCAAGCTGGTTGCTTGAGGAGTAGGGGTGTCTGACATTACTGTGATTTCATGAAAGGATTTTTAATTCTATTTTGAAGGAAACCAACCAAATGATCTAATTTAAAGGATTTTAACTCAGGGCAGAGACCAATAGATATAAATCATTTAGATGGACTTAAATCAACTTCAACCAGAAACTAATCAGATAACCACACATGAACAACAAATGTGTCCTGACAAATTATATGAATTTGAATAATTTAAAAGAACCACTCTAGAGACAGCACAACAACATGTAAGCATGAAAATTAACACAACAATTGAACACTGAAATAGATCACCATCTAAGAATATTCTACTCCATTATATTTTCTTCAAAGTATATATATATATATCAATTTGCATAAGTCTTTTGGGAGTATGAGAGATGATGGATGAAAAGTAATTTACTAAATATGCTTCTACTTCCTACTATTGCCTCCTTTCTCTATCATAAAAAGATTGACTTATATAACAATATTTTGAAGAGGATGTGCCATTTTATAAGTGTCTTTTGGAACTTAATAACAACTTAACAATAATAAACAACACTTTAAGCTCTAGTTAGCCACAAATGGATCTGGGACATATGATCTAAGTACTTTTGGCTCAGGTGTGTATCGACATACTCCACAACATTCCTTGCTGCTATCTCAATTGATGTCATCTTCTCTAGATGTTGATAGGCTTCTCCTAATGCTAGATCCTTGTCTTTGGCTTACTCCAAAGCTCCCTGTAATATCAATTGGCATTCCTTTGTCCACTCTTCTTGATTTTTCAAATCTTTCTTGTCACTGAACAATGTAGGAACACCTTCTTTTAAAGCCTCTATGAATTCTTCACCCTCTACTTGAATTTTTTCATGATACCTTTTATGTTTCTTAATTAAGTCTTTAGCAGTGGTGATTGGTTCAATATCAGGAGCTTCTCTATTTAGTATTTCATGAAGTTTCTCATGGAGGCTTTCATTTACCCTATTATGCTCTTGAATGATATTGTGATTTTGGCATGTGTATCCCAAAACCTTTTCATCTAAACTATCATGTTTGTATACCTCTTTTGAAGTACCATAGAAAGTGTGTCAATCTTGACTTGAGATACCTGATCATCCAACTGTAATTCTTTGCCTTTGTTTTTTGCTTGTGAACCCTCTCCCTAAGTCAATCTTCTAGTAGATCCTCCAAATGCATCCTTTAGAAAATCATTTTCCTTATTCATTTCCTCACAGCTCATCTTGTACATATCTTTTCTTTTATTGCATCGGTGCAGCTTTTGTAATCTCAAGCCAATCTATGTATTTCTTTAGGAATTATCATTATTTATGTGTATTCAATATGATCACCAAGACCAACTGAATATCTCTTCGATAAGATGTATCGTTTGGCAATTTTATTCTGTCGGTAGGACTTCTTCGTTTTCTGGTCCATGTGCTTGTCTTTTACCCTTAATTCTTACCTTTTCGGGGAGACATTGTAAAGCTTACCCGATGTACTAGTTGGAGGAATGATTCATACCATCATCTGTGTAACTTAAACCATCGCTATGAGATTCACATGACATTTTGATGCTTTGGGTCTTCCCAACATGTTTCTCTATTACTTTATTCATCAGTATGACTCTTCCTGAAATATCCTTGTAGTTTTTACTATCGACATAACCCACATAATCAGCAAGATCAAATGAAGTCACTCTGATTGTATATGTCCCTCTGATGTGCATCCTTTGTTATTCAATGTGATGGGACAATTCAGCAAGAGTCTTATCGAAACTTTGTGGTCTTTATCATCGGAGTGACCCATGCAGTCGGAGAGACCTAGGGAGCTTGCTCCGATTATATATGTTTCCCTGACACAATTCTTAAACTATTTTTCTTTGTCGGTGTGAGTGTGCACATATCTCCCCAATACACATCCATCAGTATGAGGCACAAGTTCGGTATAACTTGGAGATCTTGTTCCGACTATCTTGTTTTTGCCGATGAATATTCATTGGTGAAACGTTAAGTGACATCTTGCCGATCATTTATTCTTGTTGTCTATGGACCTCTTATCGCTGAGAGTTTACTTGTTTCTCCTTGACCATGGATAAAATACTTTGTATAAGATTATGACTTTAGGATCTTGAAAGATATGCCCAAGGTCTTGTCGATGAGGATGAAATTAAGGTTTTCTTGACTATGATCATGGAAATGTTTATCAAGGTCGGATTGATGGGATTTAATAGAGGTTATAATATGGATCTTGTCACACAAATTTTAGGCTAGAATGGATATTGTCACACAAATTTTCACAATTTTTATTGATCATAAAATTACAGAGTGGCCAATTTATGTGTGGTATGTTGGTTCTCAAAAATGCAGGTTTTTAGACCACAAGAGGGTGCCAATCCCTTGATACGTTTTTAGTCAACAAGACAGGGTTTATACAACAAAACCCCTACTCTTTTGACACTGCCAGGCCTAGGTGGGTGTACCTAATCAATAAGGCAAATTTGGAAATATGGATGGATTCTGGTTGGGGAATTTTACTCACTAATGACACACAAACATGAGATATCTGTAGGGTTTGTTAACTACTTTCTAAAAAGAATGCTTGAAATATAAAGAATGTGAGTTATACTTGTATGAAATGCTCTAAGATTGACCAGTGCCTAATTTATTGGGTAAATAGAGTTGATGAGTGGATTGTGATACTGGAGATAGGGTTTTATAAGATGTGTAGATTCACTTCATAGCTTAACTCTAACAGTTGGGCACTTTTATATGTCTGTACCTTATGTAGACATGCAAGTATATTAGTTACCTAGACACTTCTTAATGATCCCAGTGATATCCTCTTATGTTACTGTGAAGTTGTGAAAGGATTTTTAATTCATATGTGAGGAGAAACCAATTAAGACAATTTATTTGAAAGGATTTTAATCCATTTAGGAACCAATCAAAGTAGACTGCTCAAAAGGTAATTTTAATCCTACTGCACACAGAAACCAATTAACAACACCACACAAGTACAGCAAATGTGTATTGACAAATCAAATGTATTTTCACACTCAATTTGAATAACATAAGAAGTCACTTTGGAGACAATCAGATAATGTATAAGTATAATATATCCACACAATTGTTGAACACTTGAAAGTAAACCAATATTTATGCAAACACCTTCTCCATTTATATTTATCTTGAAAATATGGATATTACTTGCATATGTCTAAAATTTGATAACAGACGAACTGATGAAAAGCAAATAAAGACTTCTATTCTTCTCCTAATTGTTGATGATCCTCTAACCTCCTACCACTATATGTTTATATAACCATATTCAAAAGAGGCATGCCTCTTCATAAGTGTCTTTTGAAACTTTTGATTAATAATTAAAAATTTTCATTAGGCTTTAATAAGCCATAAATGGATTTTGGTAATATGAGCTAATTAATTTTGGCTCAGGTGAGTATCTGCACATTCCACACTAGTCTTTGCAACAAATTCCATGGCAACCATTTTCTCCACGCAGGCGTAGGCCCCTTCCAATGTTGGGTCTTCATCTTTCACTACTTCTAATGCTTTGTGCAGGATCATTTGGCATTCCTTTATCTAGTCTTGCTAAATTCTCAGATTTTTGCCATCATTAACCAATGTAGGTACACCTCTTTGAGAGACATTAATAAATCCATTATCTTCTTCTTATAGTTCCTCATGAAAAATTGTATGTGCCCTGATTAATTCTTTTGCATTGGTAATGGCTTCATCATCAAGAGTGCCTCTATCACAGATTTCTTGGGATTTTTCCTGGAGTCTATCAGCCAACCTCTTGTGCTCTTGGAGAGCATTTTGATTCTTTGAATAGGTCACCCAAAACTTATCAATCCATACCATCATGTTAGCATGTCTCCTCTTGAATATGGAGGAAAGTGCATTGAATATGGCCTGAGCTATCTGAATTTCATCTTTGTCTTTTGCCTGGGAACTCTCCCCTTGGGTTAGCATCCTGGTTGGGATAGAATCTTTCAGGAAATCATTTTCTTTGTGCATTCTTTCATAGTACAGTTTGTACATATCTCTTTCTTGAATCAGCATTTGAATATGTGCTTTATTTAACTTAGTAACATTAATACCAATATCCGCAATGACCACAGGATCTGTTTCTCCTACTTTCAGTGTCATCACATGGTTGAATGCCTTCTCTGTGTCAATAATAGCAAGCTTTTGGTGTGGAGGGTATAGGGCCCATATCATAAGTGATTCTTCATCAGGATTATATTGCAATCCAGTGTATACTTCTGTCACACCTTCTAAGATGAGTTTATGTTTGGCATCATTATTGTGCAGAAAACTATCAAAAACCAAAGAAGACTTCAAATCCAAGCCTGGAAAAATCATCACACTAGCTTCTTCTAGGAGTTTCCTCCCTTTCTCCGGAGTCATATTTTTTATTTCATTTTGAACAGTTGTTCTCAGAGTATTCAATAATTGTTTTTCATTATTTGGTGTGATATTTGAAACAGATTCTTCGACTACTTTGCCTTTATGTCTATACAAGAAAGATTTAAATTCTGGGGACTAAATAAACTGATCATTTGAAACAAAAGAATTGCAAGCCAGCTGCCTGGCATCTGTATCAGGTGTTTCCTCAATTTCCAAATCTCTATTTGAAGGCTCAAATTCTTTAATTCTGTGTTTAGGAATTATATCAGAGTGGGCTTGGGGTATTTCATCATGGGATCCTTCACTATCAGAGGATAACACCTCTACCTCTTGTGCCTCTCTCCTCCTCCTTTCCACTTCCTAATTATACTCATCAATGGCAAATTTAACCTCTGCATCTTCTAAATTCCTAATAACATCATCATGTGGGAATGGAATATGAGTATATCCACTTAGATTTTGTTTTCTTCTTGTAGAATCAATAAACCCTTCAGGGTCAAACCCTTTTCTTGACATTGCCTTTCTTAAATTAAAGTGCAATAGTTTGTCATGAATGAGGTTGTATCCTTCCCTGAACAACACAGTAAAGTCCCCAAAACATAATGTACTTGGCATAAGAGATTATTTATCATAGGCACTTAAGTTCATAACATTTGAGTAATCTAATTGCCTAACGATTTCCAAGTACGCGACTCTGTCTGGTACTGTTTTAGGAAATAAGAATGGTGTATCTTCAAACCCATATACCCTGATCATTCTGGAATCTAGAAAACAATACCAATCACCCCAGTTGTGATTGACAGTTGGTGGTCCACCAAAATCCTTAGGCCTTAAAAACCTTTTAATCTCGTCTGACAAAGAATAGCTACATGGATAACCATAGCATATGTACAATGTTTTAACAAAGAATTCTTCAAAATGTGCATAACTAGAATTTACAAACCTACTATCCCATATGGAAGTCCATAACTGTATGGGTAACAGCTGACCATTCTTATCAAATTGTGCAATTTTTAGTTGTTGTGGCCACATTGTTAATTCTTGTCCATAGTATAAAACCATATGCATAAGAGCAGAGTAATGCTTAAAACTTATTGTTGGAGCACCATTTTTAATGGCCATCAGTCTTGAATCAATCCCCTTAGAGAGGTGGGAGGCATAATCAAAAGCTTTGGCATGGTGGCACTGGATATTTGTAGAGATGACCATGGGTGCTATGGACATGAATTCAGAGACCTCTATTCCTAGTACTTGTCCCACTGAATAATATGTGTATTTCATATAAGGTTCAAACAGATCTACATGAAAAGGAGGTCCATCACCTTCCTCAAGTGGCACCAAATTCCCTTCTTCTCTGGGTCTATGCAATGACAATCTCCAACCCTTGTAAGTGGTATCCATTCTCAAGTACTTTTTTTCTAAATCTTCAGATATTATTAGAGTATTGCAGGTGTCATCAAGGGCAAAAACTTCACATACTACATTCTTGGATACATGAATAAATGACTCCCCTTGCAGGTTGTAGATGGCTTTTAGGTCAGGGTTGTAATGATAAGCCAGGAGTTTTACAAGATCTATGTTCACAAAAACATCTGTGACAACTAGCTTGCCTAGGTTGAAATTCCACGGGTTACAGACGGGTTCCAATCTATTCCTTCTGCAATAGTGAAACATAAATAACTCATATCCCCTGATAGGGGTCCATGTGTTCCCTACATGTTTATATTTATCTTCTAATTTTTCCATGTCTGCCCTCAATTGTGCAGTTCTTCTAGCCTTAGGGCTTGAACCAGGTAATTGGTCTATAAGGTCTTGATTAAGTTTTCTTTCCTGTGTTTTTTCCCCTTTTCCTGTCTCAACCTTCTACTTTTTGCCCTTGGTTTGGCTAGTTTCAGTCTGCTTCTTTCTTTTTGTTTTGGAAGGACCCTCCATTCTATCTCTATGCTGAATACTAGATTTAACCTTATAATCAATTAACAACAGGAAGCTTTGCAATGCTTACTTGTATGTGCTCGGTGTTGCGAATTTCTCAGTCTCTCGATGAATCTCCCGCTCTTCCATTGTAACCCTCAGAAATTTGTTTTGATTTTCAATTCATTATGAACCAGAGCAATTTGTATGAGATTATGCTCAGGCAGCCATTAATGTTGGCCATTGGAATTGAATGCAACAGGCTTCTCGGGCTCCAAAAGTGTCAAATCGATTAATGAATTACATCAGGAAGACTATTTTAATCCCATGCCAATTTGTATCTTTGTTTTGGCTCCATCTTTTGTTTATATGTTTTTGATTGATCTCTAAGACTAGCTTTATGTCTCTTTGATGGGAGGTGTTCCTTTAGTTCTTTGATCTTTATCAGAGAGACTCTCATCAATCTTGCTCAGGTCCACATTATTTGCCTTTTTCTATTTTTAACATTTTGGGAAGACTTTATTAATTTCACCCCGATATCAAGGTGGTTTAGACTGTCAAAGTTACTTTTGGACATCGGTGAGTGTTTTCCCGATGAGCAGTGGTTATCTTATAGTCATCGGGTTGACAATCATCATCGCTGAGAGAACAGAATGTCCCTTCAATATATCAAGTTTCACCGATAATGTTTTCTTATGTCTTTTTGTTAATGGGGAACATCGGTGAGACTCTTGTCGAGTTCCTTTAGTTTATTCCTATCAGAGTGACTTATAAAGTCAGGAAGATATAAATTTTTTATCCCGATGGTATATGTCATGCCGATACAACTAGTGTATCGATTTAGCGGCTAGAGAACATATATCTTTTGCCGATCTTATATCTATTGGTATGACCTCTGAGATCGGTGTAGTTTAAAATTTTCATTCTAATTTTATATCTCTCGCTGATACAACTTTTTATCGGCGATACATTATATTGTCTTCCCGATTGTTTTGCACAATCGTTGTCTCTAGGTTCTTTGATCGGTGTAACCTCATTTAGGTCTTCCTGATATATATGAAAATATTAGTTAGGGGATTATGACTTATTTGGTCAGAAAGACATATATGTGATCTTGCTGATAGGGGTTAATTACTTCTATTTGCACAACTATAGTTAGGGAAATGCTTATTTCAAAGGTCATATTTTATGAAATTGTCATGGGCTACAATATGGATCTTGTCACATAAATTTGAACATGTTTTAATCACAAGATCAATGTATGATAAATTTCTATGATATTTGGATGACAAGTGAGTGATGGTTGATGAAAAATGGGAAAAATGTTTAGCTCCAACGTGGTATATATCAAGGATAAGTAGATGGGGACTAAGAAAATTGTGAGATTTTTTTAGTCCTAATAGCAATATAGGCCTTTGTGAACCTAATGATAACATTGCCATTTCCAGACAAGATAGACATGGTCCTAGGGTCATACCTAGTTGCTACAGCTCTCATCAAGTCTGTGTTTACGAAGACATCAAGGCATATTAAATTGGCTAAGTCAAGGGTCCAGGCATGGCAGATTGGGGCTCTATAATCAATTCGCTTGTGCCAATGCTCAAACAGACTCCAAGCAGACACAAGGATCCTAGCATCTCGACAATCTGCACAGAGGTCATATATTTTGTCATTTTTGCCAACCTCTCCTAATTTTGTCAGAGGTTTCTTAGACGATCCAGGACATTGAATCATGATATCCTCATCTAGGCTACGTTTTGAGGTTGAAGCTTGACCTGGCTGACTCATTTTGTATTTGTGTATGCAACCTAGGGTTTATGCAATCAACAGTTGCTCTAAATGCTTCGGAAAGTACTTATAGATAGAAAGACTAAGTGCAGGGGAGAGACCATAATTTACTAGTTTTTTACATCACAGAGGCTCAGAATTGTTTCTCCTTGCTTGTTTTGATGATTCTCTGGCTCTAAACGCAATTGCTCCTTGAAAAATGATAGGAAATGCTTAGAATTATGTTGTTATAACATCAAATTCTTGTACTACTCTTTGTATTAATGGAGGTCATTGCAACCATAACTTTGTTTGTGCCACAATCATTCAAAAATCTCATTTGTTTGCAAGTTTGAATTTGGACCATTGATCACTTCATGCCTTTCTGGAATCCATGGCTTTGATTCATTGACTAGATTTGACAATCTTAGTCATCTTTGTTGACAAGTCATCACCCAATGAAAATGAGCCAAATCATTAGTACCTTCCCTGCACTTTATGTCATCCTTAGCCCAGACTAGATGTGTGTCACCTTTTCGTGACATCACAATTGGGGAGGGCCCACCATATACCTACTGTGCAATGGTGCGATATAGCATCCATGTGCCTTTATTATACTTTCTTTTCAATCAATGCACGCCACGTGTCATTATCTCGCTGCCTCGCAGTGAATATTCCTCCTGAAAAGATTCCCTTGCACTGGAGCACAGCCGTTGGATCTTAGGCTTGCTTTGTGGACATGTGGTAGTGGATAGTTGGCTGAGGTAAGATTTTGAAGTAAACACCTCGTAAGTAGATTGGACAGGTGGCAACCTATCGCAGCGTCGCAGCCGGGTGCTGGCGTCATCTGATATGCTTCGCGATAGTACGATATTCACATTATAAGACCTTTGGACATTTGAACATTAATTAGGTGCTAAATTAGGCACTAAATTCAGTGCTAAATTCGGTGCTAAATTGTGCCTAATTTAGTGCCTACTTATTTAGATCGGCGCAAAAAATGCCAAAAATAGCGCCATCCCGATAAATAGCGCCAACTTTTTCAAAAAATTAGAGAAAAATACATTAAACCAGTGAGTGGAAGCAAAAAATAGAGCAAAAAAGGGAGCTAATCACAGGGATTTGTTGTAGTCGGATAGCACTAATTCCACTTGAAAAAATATCATCAATGCCCTCATTAGGTGTCATAACTTTGAAGGGCTCTGTTTGTTCATTGAACTCATCATCCAACTTAGTTAATTTTTTGGATGATGACATGCTATCACTTGCAGAGAATGAGGAACTTATATACCAAAAGAGATTGACTTTTTTGTAGTCAGCTGGTCCTTGAACTTCTCAATCTTTAGCTCCATCAAATTTGTCATAAAATCATATGTTGTAGTGGAGACATGTTGCTCTTTCCTCCAAATGATCAACAAATTTGACTCTAACTATGAGCAAACATCATCATTACCTTCATCTAGGATCAGGGACATGATGCTGAGCATACTTGTTTTCACACTTTCTTGATGATGTCTCCTGATCCTGGAAATGAAGTAGTCAAACATATAGAGAATCATATCATTGCACTTGAGATCAATCAACAAATAACATAACTTAACCTTTGCCATTATCTCAAGAATTTTCACCCTTTGATCAAAGGTAGAATTTTCATAGTGTCATCATCATAGGGTGCCTTAGGCACTGAAATCCTCGCAACATCACTAATGCAAGTGATAGCTGCAATCCTTATCTCCACGTCTTGATGTCTCATCATATCTGGCTTGACCAACGAGCACACCAAAGGAGCCAATGCTTTACGCATTGCTTGAGAAGGTGATTGACCAACCTTACATAGACAGCCTTCTGCTTCATCCAAGTTGCTAAGAAGAACTTCTTTAGCCCAAGGTAACTGTTCAAGCTTCTTATCAACAATCTTCAGCTTCTCTTGAAAATTTGAGATGGCTTCTTGGTCTTTGCACCATTTTTCAAATCCCTCTTCAATGGAAAATTGATTCTGCTCCAGTGATTTGAACAAAGCCTATAGTGGATTACTCTCAAAAGCCATGAAACCCAAATGAACTCTGAACTAGCTTGACTAACTGCAACAAGATCAATTACCCAATAGGCTAGCAGGATAACTGAAAGCTCTGATACCACTGTAAGATACCACCCCAAAATTTTCAAAATAATGGACAAGGATATGACAATGGTAGCATAAAATTACATCAACCAACTAAATGCCTCACACTTTCTAATCACCCAGATCCCAAGATGGGCAAGGTGAGAGCATACAGTGATTGTCTTACAATAAGTAACTATGCAACAAGAAATTACAATTCATCCGCTGCGGCGGGCATCCACAATCTATGGGGATTCACCACTTTCAGAGGGTAAAGAACAATAAAGAAAGAATTACAAAGCCATCCACTTGATCAGTTAGAATACTCCACTTGTTCAGTGGGTGAGAACAAATTAGAGAGATTATTTTTCCACACTGGTGGTAAACCATCCAGGGGTCCTTATATGTTTGCATTAAGGAAAGAGTACAATGAATTCAAATACTGTAATAACCAATGATGCATCATTAGAGCTTGTCAATGTACCAGTGAAGATCTTGAAATAGAGACCATACCATGTGTATCATCATTGAACAAACATGAATCCATTGCCTTAAGGAAGATGAATATTGTCATGACTGTAGATGATAACTGCCCATAACTGATATAAGAAGGAAATCAGGCTAGTATAGACATGTATGACTGCCCACAGACTCAACAATCCATCATAAACCCACACACAAGAGGTACCCCTATTTGGACACATCCAATATCATTATAAAATGCTAAGAAAACTACACACCACACTGTCAAACAAATTGTCTTCTGATATATGCAAGATTTCAGACCCTTTGTTGGGCCATATGACTAGGAGTATGGACTCAGCTAAGTAAAAATTCCAAACTCAATATTAAACTCTGCATTCAGTCCAAAGGAGGTCACCTAAACATCACTAAAACACTGCAATAAACTCTTAATACAAAGTTGATAATCATTCACAATATGCATCGATTCATCCTCAACAGGTATGGCTTGTGCTATGTGGATATGCCTATAGCATCATCAAAAACCATTCAAAACACTTCAAAACATTCTCATAACAATTGTCCACACATAACATTCAATCTACACTCAAAATGGAATGCAAAGAATTTAACAATAAACTCTGATCTCAGTCGACTCTTTCTAGGCAAGTACGGCCATGGTGGTACAGGTATCTCGTAATAGATTCAAGATTGCATTATACCCACTACAAATAGACTGGTAAGAAGCATCCAAGACATACAATGATATTACAACTGACTTTATTACCAAAACTTCCACATTAAATTTTTGAATCAAATCGTACCCTCTAGCATGGTACAACATTACAAGGTATGGATATGCTCATATAATCTCCAATATAAATTAAAATACCAACAAAGTATGCTTAAAAGAAGTGGTTTAGGCTATCAAGAACATTTCCAAAGATTTGCAAACAAAACTATCTTGCATATATTTCCTTGTTTCAAATGCACTTGCAGACTGGTACGGCCAAGGCAAGTATGACCAGTCTGAGTAATAGAATAAACATCAAAGAACTCCAAAAAGGATTACAAAATTGCATCAAAATCTCATTACAATCAACTCTAAAATGAAATACCAATCAAAACTGATAGAAATATGTCATCTCCATAAAGCTCCATCTGATTCCCTTTATGAGAACCACCATTATCAGCTAGGGTAGATATCACGCTACTGAAACTGATCTTCTTCAAGTGGGCTTCTGTCCACAAGAAGGTAGAAAATGGAAGAACACATAGGTTCAATCCAACAACATAACAATACAAATTCCAAGCATGCCCCCCAAATGAGCTCTCATTGTTCTTTTATAACTTTTTTGAGAGGAATATAATATTATTTTTCCTTTTGTCTCTTCATATTACTTCTCTCAAAAAGACCTTTTATTAATTTCCCGCCATAACTTAATGTTATAAAGTGACTTTATTAAAGTAAGCTATCATGTCACTTTATAACCTTTTAATATAATTATTTAATATTACCTTTAAACTTAACATTTTTGCCGGGTAACATTAAATAATTGGAATAATAATTATCCCTTAGGTGGAAGGGCAAATGGGGACATTACAATTTTCTATGGGACTAACTCCTTCCTATAGTAATTTAGAATGACAATCTGTAACCAAAGAATCAACCTCTTGCAGCCAAAGGATCGGTTTCCTACAGCCAAAGGACTATCTTCCTGCAACAAAGCTCATAGCTACCTACAGTTTCCCAGCATCAATTAACTCCTCTACATATAAGGACAAAATTTATAAATAAGAAAGAAACATTGTTTAATAAATGTCAAAATGCCTATCCTTCAACAAAAAATGTGGAAGGATTAAATGGGTCTAGTTATCCATTCTCATGTTCCTTAAGTGACTTGCTTGTACCATGCACATATTTGGGAGTCCTAGTAGAAATGGTCCTCTTTGATTGTTTTAATTTTACTTTCCTAGTTTGGTTTCTCTTTCCAAAAATAAGAGTCCTTCCCTCATATGATGGGAAGTGGTTGACTAGTTGTAAGTTTTCATAAATGAATGAAGTAGTGTTGGATGGTCTATATTGTGTGGATAATCTAACATATCTAGTGATAGAGATATTTTTAAGATATGTACTAGATTTCAAATATAATTTGAATACAGAGTGTTTTCCAATCATATCATTTTTTTTCAGATATTATGGATCAATTGACGTGATGACTTGATTAATAGAGAGAAGGGTGTAGTTAATTTAAGTAAAGCCCCACTTAAGGTGGACTACAACTAAAACTTTATCCTATTAACATTAGATTCTTGCAATTAGAACTAGATTTATCTGTTATTATTCTATTCAATTAATAAGTTAATTCAATTAGTCTTAGAGTTGATAAGGTAGATTTTATATTTCAACATTGCATTCCTTTCTTATTTTGCAAAGAATGTCATTTCCTGCTATACACAACTGTAGCATTTCAATTCCTAGAAATCTTTAGCCATACATACAGTACCATCACCATACCAAGAAAACACATTCGTGGATTGATAAGATATATGTAGTATGTCATATTTCAATGAGCCACTTGATATGGTATGAGAAACATCTGTTGAGTTGTATGCAAGGCTTAACTGCATTAGGTTTGTTGGGAGTTGATAGCACTCGACAACATTCCTCCTTTGTACTCATTATTCTAGATGCTTGAGGGATGATGATGATTTCATCCTTGTCCCTTGATGATTATAACTCGTATATATACATAGTGACCCCAAGCATGTAGATCCATTTGTGTCTTTGTGCAATGTTGCTTGATTCCATGTGGCACAACTTCATTTTTCTTGTTGTCATTCCATGTTTACACAATCTCACATTTTCACCTTCTCATATTTTTTAGCTTAAAATCAATCGCATACTCTTGGTTTATGCAATTATGTTAAGGGGGGCATACCTTTCACTCTTACATTTGCACACACCACATTGATGGCATGCTCCCTTTAGCGTTAGTAGCTTGTGGTCCCAAGCACACACTCTTTCTTGGACTCACCACCCTTATCAAGATTACCTAGCCATGTTAGTTCATGTAATTTTTGATATTGTTGACATGTGAGCCTCTAGTGACATAATGTTAGACTACATGCTCTATTTTCAGCTACTTTTCATATTTTTTGTGAGTCACCTAGCAACACAATTTGCTAGCACTTACAATTCAAGAAAGTATTGTATGATTTCTAGTCCTCATAGTGTGTTGGGCCTAGAAGCATACTTGGCATCCTTTCTAGAAAAACAACACTAGAAATGTCTCTCTTCATCTCTCTTTTTATCTCCTTATCTATCTCCTCTTCTTGTGTGTTCTTTGTGTATGTTTGTGTTTTGTCTTATGTATCCTTCATTTTATATATGTTTCATGTGTATTAGATTATATGATTTGCTGACATATTTGTTTTGCAAATTGTATTTGATCTAATCTCCCTTGTCTTTCAAATTTATGTGATGTTCTGATAGTGTTCCTTGTGTAGGCTTTTGTTGTTTGATGTATTTGTTTTGCAGGTTCTCAGCCTGGGGGCATAGTTCCTTCTCTTGAAGAATTTTTTGCATCCTCTATAGTATCCTTTTGGGCATCCTTTTCATGATGCTTATTTTTGGCATTTTATATACTTTAGTGTAGCATATCACCTAGTGTCATAAGTGTAGATTGTTTGTCATTGATGTCAAAGTGTCTTGATGGTTTAATGGTGATCATCAGGTTATCAAGAGTTGATGAGTTGAGTGGATCTTTGATGTACTATTATGGTGTTCAGGTTGTCATCAGAATGCTCTTCAAAGTGTCAAAGAATCATGTTGTTCAGGGTGTTATTTATGGCTTGATTTGATCATGTTAAGGTGTTTGATCATTTGATGACACAATATGGATGTTGATCTCTACGGTGCTTTGGTATGGATCATCTCTTATCTCATATGTTGATCATTTCATGTTATAAGCCTTTAGAAGGTGTTCATGTCTTTGTATTCAGTTGGAGGTTTTTGTTCATGCTATGTTTCATGCTTCAAATATTATCCATGCTTCATGTATTGAGTTCATGATGTCTTATTTGAGCAAGGGTTCATAATATTTTATTAGAGTTGATTTGAGAAGTACATAATCAGGTTATCATTATGCTTCATAGTGTGTTCTTGATATGTTGATGAGGGTTTGTTTGTCATTAAGAATAATGGTTGAATGGTTAGGATGATCAAAATTGACATAACAAGATCTTTATAAAAAGATGCAAGACGTTGTGGTTGGTGCATGCCAAGAAGTGTGTCAAGGTGTAGGTTGTATGCCCTCAGTTGTTGAAATAATACCTCAGTCAAAGACAATGTTTGATATTTGGAAGAACATGTTTGGTATTTAGAACAAGAACTCAATATAAACATGGTAATGATCATGGTGATGATGGCCATGGCATGATAGTGTTGGATCCATGACATGGTATGTTCTATCAGGAGGTTATTGTATTTTATCATTATGCAAGACCTTGTTCATGCTTCATAGTATAGTTTTATGCCTGCAAGTTTCATACATCATGCTTGAGATAACATTCATTCATTAAAGATTTGTGGTGTCTCTACAACAAGTTCACTCAGTCTATGTATGGTTCTTTCTTAATGTCAATGGTCCATGTTTGTAGTTAGGGTTTCTATCTAATAAAAATAAGTGCTTAAACCCTAAATCTATTACAAAACCCTAACCTAGAAACCTTAAGTGTCTATATCAAAACCCTAGGTCTAATGTCTATCTAAACTATGCATAAACTATGCAATATCTTCTTTCACCTGTCATTGCTTTATGTTTTATTTTTCAAGTGACCGGGCAAGCAGGTGAAAGTGACTTAAGTTATAAACTTAAGCCATCAATTATCATGAGGTGACCGGCCCTGTCACCTAGGGAAACAAGCAATAACAAGTTCATTTTTAGACTGAGGCAAAGTTAAAAGACAATTGTTGATCTCGAAGGCGGCAAATTATGATTGACGAATCACATTTAAAGTCATTTCAAATTCTAATGACTACTCTCCTCAAATGAATTTGACAGTTGGATTTTATAATTATGCCCTAACTGCTTGTAATTGTATCTTCAATGAAATCGGAGGCTAGAGAAATTTATAAAAGGCTCTGCATAATGTTTAGAAAAGAGTGTGTTGGTGATCCATGGCCTTTGAAGAAAGATCTTCATGCCAGTATGTAGTTTGGAAGAAATAGTGAAAGAAAACATGGGTTTTGATGGAGTGAAAGTTGAAGGACCATTTCAATGTTCATAAGGAGGTTATGCTTGAAGGATGTGTTGGTTTGAGACAAAAGGAGATATAAGGTGTTGAATTTGTTTGTAGAGAAGATTAACATATTTTGCAGAGAGCTGTGTCTATAAGCTCATGCTAATTTTCTAATAATTTTTAGTGTTTTATGTATGATATAGTGTGTGTAAAGGAAAATGGGATCATATATTTTAACAGAGGAGGATGATAGTACAATAGTGTGAAGATTCAGAATGATAAGTGTAGAAAATGTAAAATGGTTGCAGGGGTGGATTATTGGCAACAAAGAAATGATGGAAAGGTCTTAAATTACATCAAGTATTGTTGTTTATCAGCAAAAGAGGATTTGTGTGGTTTCAAAATGATGAGAGCAAACTTAATTGATTATGTGATATGAGATGTAAAATGATATGCAAAATTAGGTGTATGATCAAGGATCTTATGAAAAATGTTGACACAAGTAACTAAGAATGTGAATACAAATGCAGATAGGATATGTTCATTTGTAGGTTGAGACATATGATTATGATATAGGTACATGTGAAGGAGACATAATGTTTTGAAGTGTGATGTGTTGCAGTGAATCAGGATAACTTCCTGAACTAATCTTTTCTTTCTTATGTTCTTGACAGCTAGTGAGGTACTTGTATCATCCAGTGAGGCACTTGTATCATCCAGTGAGGCACTTGTATCAGTCAATGAGGCACTTGTATTAGCTAGTGAGGCTTTGTAATCAGTGATATTTCATTAAGAAAGTGAGGCAAATTTTAGAGTGGTTTTTTATCCCTATGAGGGTTTTCCACTCATCAAAAACATGTGTTATAGTCTCTATGTGTGTGTGCCCTAATATTTTGTTCTTAAGGTCTTGTTCATACTATTTATCATCAAACTTGTCATATGTGTTTGATAAATCATTGAAGTCTTTCTCATTCTCTATCCTGAGAGTTAAAAAGTGAAAAGGTTTTAAAAGTTTATAGACCACTAATTCACCCCCCTCTCAGTGGTCCTATACTCCAACAAGTGGTATCAGAGCATAGGTTCCCTATAGAAGTCTAACAGGCTTGGGTAGGTCTTGATAGTGGAGTACCATGGGAAAGTGTAAAAGAAATAAAGAAAAGAAAGAAGCCAAGAAAAAGGTTGTACAACAATCCTAGTCAAGTCTAGTGATGAGTTGTTGCATGAGTCACCCCTGAAAGTTGACACAAAATGTGATAAAGAAAATGACTTTATTGTTGAGATTGATGACACTGAAGGAGATCTCTTTGTGGATGAAGATGGACAAGAGTTTGATGAAGATGATTGTGAAGTTGATGTTGAAGGAGAGCTCTTATGTGCCCTGGATACAATCAAGCAACTTAGAAAGGAGAATTGAATATTAGAAGACCAACTTCAACAAGAAAAAGATTCCAAAGATAAGGTGTTTTTAGATTTTGTAAAAGTTTCTTAGAGCTTGAAGAAGCAATAAATCAGGTTGTTGACTTAAAGATACAAGTTGAAGAGTCTAATGAATTGATTATTAGTCTAAAGATAGAAATAGAAGAAGCTAAAAGGGTTGTTGATTTTACCAAATCTGATCTTGACGTCAAGACTACTGAATGTCTAAAATTAGAATAAAAAATAGTCTCTTTGAGAAAGGAATTGGAAGAAGCATCTTTAAGTTGCACAAGAATTGATTTTTTGAAAAGAGTACTGATTGTTTGAATGACATATTGAGCAAACAAAAGCATCACAAAGGCACCACATGGCTAGGTTATGAAGAAGGACAATGTTCTAAAGCTAGAAAGACACCTAAAAAGAAGATAGACTTGAGTTTTCATGTTGCTACTCTTGAAGACAAGAAGAAGATAGAAGATTAGGTCTTTGATAGAAGGAGAAGAAGAGGAGACATCAAGCAACACCATTCAATGAGGTACAACTATTCTCAATTTCATGGTTATTGCTATTCTTGTCATGTTTATGGTCATAGATCTAGAGATTGTAGAACTCACTCAAGAAATGGTCTTGGATGGAATAAGGATAAGAGTTCTTATAGTTTGACAAATCAAGACTATAACAATGTTTGTTATAACTGTAATAAAGTTGGTCACATAGAAAAGGATTATTGGATGCATGTAAAGAAAATGGGATATAATAAGAACTCCTTTGAATGGTCAAATAGAAGAAATAAAATCATGTGCTTCAGGTGTCATAGGTTTGGACATATTGCTAGATTTTGTAAGAGTGATCAAATGAAAGCAGTCAATTATCATAAGAAGATAGGTGTTAAGAAGGTGTGGAAAAGAAAACAAGGTCAAGTGGAAGAAAACCCTAATCTTGTGCATGCTGCACAAGAGACATCACAAAGTGCCTGAAAGGTAGCTTGAGGTAAGGGGGAGTAGGTTAGTGTTTTATCTCTTAACCCCTTTGCAAAGATCATGGATAGGTTTCAAGAAAAATGTTGGCAAGTAAAATTTGTAATACTCTCAGTTAGACTTGATGTTCTTTCTTTGGTCTTGATAACAAGGATTGGTGATACAATGGTGATGTCATGATTCATCATGCATGTTTTTGTGTGTTAGTTGTTTCAAAGTTCAAGTCAATACTTGTTTGCCTAGCACAGATAAATGGCAGTGATACTACTATTGCTCATTCAACTTAGTGTTTGCTATGTGATGAGAAACATAAAAGGTGCTTTATTTCTCTTTTTGATAGTTATCATGTAGAGATAAAAGGTTAAGCTCCATTTGACATTGGGAGAGTACATCATAAGAAGAGTTAAATGAGAATCATTGAAACAATAAACCTTACAGTGCTATCCATGATGCTGATTCAAAGTAAAGGTGATTTCAAGGTCATTGATGTGTAAGGACCAAGCTCTTATAGTGGCAGAGGTGATTTCAGGAGTTTTAGGAGGTGCCTTGGAATAGGACACTTGATGTAGACTATTAGAGGAGCAGAGGAATAGACCTCATGAGTAGATCTCTGTAGCAGACTTGATGTTGTAGGAGACTTTATGAGTAGAATAGATCGCTAGTGTGCAACAGACTTTTCAGACCTCTAGTGCAGACTTTTATTTGTAATGAGAGGTTTGGTTCTAATGTCTTGTTGAGGAATCATAGAAGAATGTGATGGTTACAACATGTTAAGTAGGCTAAGGGTTTTACAAGTTCTTGATGGTTTATATCTGGTTCATGATTGAGATTTGAATATGGTAAGTAGAGTCAGATACTGTATTGAAGAATCAACTTCTTGTTTCATCTAGGAGTGGATATACAAGGATTGTAATGATCTTTACATTGATTATTGTGCTTATAATGTATTTACAATGGCTGTGAACACCAAGAAAATAGTGAATCCATTATGGAATTATTTTTTTGATCAAAGGTGTGGATGTAGGTTATGTGATAGTGGTGTTCAATGTTGGTGTTTCAATCTATAGGTGATAGTCCTGTCAAAGGTACCGATGATGACAATAGAATATTTTGAGGTAGTATTCTATATTGTGTGGTGCTCTTTGTTTTTAACCAGTATTCTATATTGTTGTGACAGTGAGGGGTATATGTGTAAATCTTCACTTCAATATGCAGTGACAAGGTTTTCATTCAATGAATTTATGGTGTTGCAGTGTCATGCTTGAATCTATCTTTTCCTGTTCTATGTTGTCAGTGTAACATTCTTTGTTTGGCTCAAAAAGATGTAAACCGATTAAAAGTAAAGATTTGTTGTTCATACAAAAGTTTATAGAGTGCTCTAATTTTTTTTAAGGTGATGATTGAATTGTAAAATATACCTCAGTGCAGTGATTAAGATGGATCTAGGGTTGCAGCAATGAATTAAAGGACAATGACAGTACTCTGCAGAGCAACATGATCTTCAGTCTCAATTCCATGTGAATTATATCCTTGCATACAATGATGTTGTACACAAGAACATAGTGATCACAAAGAAATAGTATGATGTCTTCTATTAGAGATATTTATTCTTGTGTTCAAAGTTGATTGATGAAACAGTGAAATGAAGTATGCTGTGAAGTTCCACATCAGTAGTGCATTAAAGCAGGGTTGCATGTATCAGGTTATATCAGTTAAAATGCAGGCCTCAGAGTATACCTTTTGCAATATTGACAACTCATATCACAAGGGGACAATGCTATCTTGGTATGGCATGGTGTCATTGACAATATGTGATGAATAGTGGTTTAAAAGTAGATATAGTTTTGTTAATTGTTCAAACTCAAATATAACTTACCAAGTTAGTGAGAGTAGGAATTCTATCAAATGTAATGATCCTCTTGTCTCAGTCACATAGAACAGTCACAGTGTACTACATAGTGGTGAGTACAGTAAGTATATGCTTCAATACTTGGAGCAACTTGGAACTTGAAATCCATTCCTCTAAGCAGCCTATTCACAGTTTCTATTTGGCAGGGGGAGTGATTGTTTTGGATCCCTTTGTCATTGGATGTCAAAGGGGGAGTAGGAGTGCAGTTGCATTAGTTTTGCCATCAATGACAAAGGGGGAGATTGTAGATTGTTTGTCATTGATGTCAAAGTGTCTTGATGGTTTGACAGTGATCATCAGGTTATCAGGAGTTAATGAGTTGAATGGATATTTTATGTAGTATTATGATGTCCAGGTTGTCATCAGGATATTCTTCAAAGTGTCAAAGAATCATGTTGTTTAGGATGTTATTTATGGCTTGATTTGATCATGTTAAGGTGTTTGATCATGTTTGATCATTTGACGACACAATATGGATGTTGATCTCTATGGTGATTTGGTGTGGATCATCTCTCATCTCATGTGTTGATCATTTCATGTTATAAGCCTTCAAAAGGTGTTCATGTCTTTGTATTTAGTTAGAGGTTTTTGTTCATGCTATGTTTCATGCTTCATATATTATCCATGCTTCATGTATTGAGTTAATGATGTCTGATTTGAGCAAGAGTTCATAATATTTGATTAGAGTTGATTTGAGAAGTACATCATTAGGTTATCATTATGCTTCATAGTGTGTTCTTGACGTCTTGATGAGGGTTTGTTTGTCATTAAGAATAATGGTTGAATGCTCATGATGATCAGAGTTGACATAATGAGATCTTTCTAAAAAGATGCAAGAGGTTGTGGTTGGTGCATGCCAAGAAGTGTGTCAAGGTGCAGGTTGTATGTCCTCAGTTGTTGAAATAAGACCTTAGTCAAAGACAATGTTTGATATTTGGAACAACTTGTTTGGTATTTAGAACAAGACCTCAATATAAACATGGTAATGATCATGGTGATGATGCACATGGCATGATAGTGTTGGAACCATGACATGGTATGTTCTATCAGGAGGTTATTGTGTTTTATCATTATGCAAGACCTTGTTCATGCTTCAAAGTATAGTTTTATGTCTTCAAGTTTCATACATCATGTTTGAGATAACATTCATTCATTGAAGATTTGTGGTGTCTCTGCAACAAGTTCACTCAGTCTATGTAGGGTTCTTTCTTAATGTCAATGGTCCTTGTTTGCAATTAGGGTTTATATCTAATAAGAATAAATGCTTAAACCGTAAACCTATTACAAAACCCTAACCTAGAAACCCTAAGTGTCTATATCAAAACCCTAAGTCTAATGCCTATCTAAACTATGCAATATCTTCTTTCACCCATCGTTGCTTTATGTTTTATTTTTCAAGTGACCGAGCAACCAGGTGAAAGTGACTTAAGTTATAAACTTAAGCCATCAACTATCGGGAGGTGGCCGATCATGCCACCTAGGGAAACAAGCAATAACAAGTTTGTTTTTAAACTAAGGCGAAGTTAAAAGACAGTCATTGATCTCGAAGGTGGCAAATTATGATCAACGAACCACATTTAAAGTCTTTTCAAATTCCAATGACTACTCTCCTCAAATGAATTTGATGGTTGGCTTTTATATGTATGCCCTAACTGCTTGTAACTGTATCTTCAATGAACCTGGAGGCCAGAGAGATTTATAAAAGGCTCTGTATAATGTTTAGAAACAAGTGTGTTGGTGATCCGTGGGCTCTAAAGAAGGATCTTCATGCCAGTATGTAGTTTGGAAGAAATAGTGAAAGAAAACATGAGTTTTGATGGAGTGAAAGTTGAAGGACCATTTCAATGTTCATAAGGACGTTATGCTTGAAGGATGTGTTGGTTTGAGACAAAAGGAGATATAAGGTGTTGAATTTGTTTGTAGAGAAGATTGACATATTTTGCAGAGAGTTGTGTCTATAAGATCATGCTAATTTTCTAATATTTTTTAGTGTTTTATGTATGATATAGTGTGTGTAAAGGAAAATGGGATTATACATTTTAACAGAGAAGGATAATAATACAATAGTATGAAGATTAGGAATGATAAGTGCAGGGAATGTAAAATGGTTGCAGGGGTGGATTATGGGCAGTAGAGAAATGATGGAAAGGTCTTAAATTACATCAAGTGTTGTTGGTTATCAGCAAAAGAGGATTTGTTTGGTTTCAAAATGATGAGAGCAAACTTAGTTGATTATGTGATGAGATGTAAAATGATATGTAGAATCAGGTGTATGATCAAGGATCTTATGAAAAATGTTGACACAAGTAACTGAGAATGTGAGTGCAGATGCAGATAGGATATGTTCATATGCAGGTTGAGACATGATTATGATATAGGTACATGTGAAGGAAACATAAGGTTTTGAAGTGTGATGTGTTGCAGTGAATCAAGGTAACCCCCTGAACTAATCTTTTCTTTCTTATGTTCTTAACAACTAGTGAGGCACACTTTTCCAGTGAGGCACTTGTATCAGCCAATGAGGTACTTGTATCAGCCAGTGAGGCTTTGTAATCAGTGAGATTTAATTAAGCTAGTGAGGTAATTTTTAGAGTGGTTTTTTATCCCTATGAGGGTTTTCCACTCATCAAAAACATGTGTTATAGTTTCTATGTGTGTGTGCCCTAATAATTTGTTCTTAAGGTCTTGTTCATACTATTTATTATCAAACTTGTCATATGTGTTTGATAGATCATTGAAGTCTTTCTCATTCTCTATCCTAAGTGTTAAAAAGTGAAAAGGTTTTAAAAGTTTATAGACCATTGATTCACCCCCCCCCTCTCAGTGGTCATGTACTCCAACAATAAGTTGCTAAAGTGGGGGCAAAATGTAATGTAGAAAATTGTATATTTTTACAATTTCATGCTATTTTTTGGACTCAATTTTGTGTCCATCTCTCCCAGTGTGTTTTTAAGCTCATTTAGACCTTGTTTATGTTGAAAAACGCAATACAACTGAGAGGGGGGTGAATCAATTGTAACCAATATTTCAAAACCATTAACACATCAACCAATTAACACTATGTTTGTATTTTAACCACGAAAGCATGAAACAGAAATTTAAACACATTCACACATGAGACACTAAATTTTTATGTGGAAAACCCCATAGGGGAAAAACCACGGTGAGTGTTAGCTCACAAAATAATATGTTATAGCAATACCAAAAATCAGAGACTCACTAAAAATGCTCACTACAAGAAGAGGCTCACTACCAATGGGGTGGCTCACTGCCAGTGGGTGGCTCACTGCCAATGGGGTGGCTCATTGCCAGTGGGTGGCTCATTGCCAAATTTGTTGAACTGAGATAGTGGCATCTACACTATGCCAAGGTTTAGTTCCATTGAAGCACAATAAGTATCCGCTACTCTACTTTGCTTTTACACTTCACAATTATCTTTTCATTTTTCACATCCTTCGTACAAATTAATGACTTCATTTCATGTTTTTATACAATTCATCAACCTTAGAATTTACATCAAGGTCAGCATTACAATCATCAACCTTTGGAACAATCTCCAAGGTTAGCAAACATACATACATTAAGATAGGTCTGGACCTAAATAGATCTAAGAGAGAAAAGAATGAATGTGAATCATGCCAAGCCTTGGATGGGACTCAAATGCAATCTTCCACGCAACAATACGCTTCAATAATCTTCAAATCATATCCGCAAGTAGTGAAAACAACCAAGTCGGCCAAGACTGGAGTTAACACTAAGACTTTTAGGAACACGCTTCATGCACGATCTAGATTATACTTTGCAGACAAATCAAAAGGTAGGAACATGATCTAGAGACTCCCATAAGCACGTTACAATCACCAAGAACATATTCACAACCCCCAAACATTCTATCCATAAGATTCTTCAAATCGGAACACTTGAACATTACTGTCAAACACTGTCATAAAGGAAAGATCGCTTGCGGAGCACCAAATCACGAACCATTTGAGCTGAAGGCACATAACATAATCACAAACTAAATTCCAAAACCACATACTATGAAACTTAAATGCGGAGAAATGCGGAGCGGAATACATTCTCCCTATCACCATTAGATACACAGAAAAATAGTTTTTACTCTAGTGAACAGAACTCGCTCAAATCTTCACACCAGAGGCTCAAACTTGAAACATAGCATCTAAAGACATCCCTTAACATTACTTCCAATCTACAGACAAAGATATTCAATCTACAGGATATGCAGAGCAAAACACTGCATTGTTCTGGTAGATAAAACAATTCTGCGCTTGTACTAATTCCTCAAATACTTGTTTGGACTTAGACCTAAATAGATTTAGGAGAGAAAAGAATGAATGTGAATCATGCCAAGCCTTAGCTAGGACTCAAATGCAATCTTCGACACAACAATATGCTTCTACAATCTTCAAATCATATCAGCAAGTAGTGAAAACAACTAAGTCAGCCAAGACTAGAGTTAACACTAAAACTTTTAGGAACACGCTTCATTCACTATCTAGATTATATTTTGTAGATTAATCAAAAGGTAGGAACACAATCTAGAGATTCCCACAAGCATGTTACAATCACCAAGAACATCTACACAACCTCTAAACATGTTATCCATAAGATTCTTCACACTGGAGCACTTGAACATTACTGTCGACCACTGTCATAAAGGAAAGATCACTTGCGGAGCACCAAATCATGAACCATATGAAATGAAGACACATAACGACATCAAAACTTAATTCCAAAACCGCAGACTGTGAAACTTGAATGCGGAGAAATGTGGAGAAAAATACATTCTCCTTGTCACCATTAAATACATAGAAAAATAGTTTTTACTCTGGTGAACACAACTCACTCAAATCTTCACACCGAAGGCTCAAACTTGAAACATAACATCTACAGACATCCCTTAACATTACTTTCAATCCGCAAGCAAAGATATTGAATCTACAGAATATGCGGAGCAAAACACTGTACTATTCTTGAGAGATAAAGCAATTCTACACTTGTACCAATTCCTTAGATACTTGTTTAGACTTATTCAAATAACTTCCTTATGTGTTGACATTAATGACAACACTTACTGCTCATACTTGCAACAATCTCCCCCTTTGTCATTGATGGAAACACATGATTTGAAAAACCATTCAAGACCTATAATCTTGCTTTTCTTCTTTGCTCCCCCTCACTTGATGCTTTCTCTGTCTACAATCTTCTTAGTTTTTTCACATGAAATTATCTCCCCCTTTAACATCAATGGCAAAGGGTACTAGACCTTTTCTTTCTTTTTACTACACAACTCCCCTGTCAATAACACTACAACACTTACTACTTCTGATCAGAAACTTCTTCCTACTCCCCCTTAGGAGTAGCCTTCAAAACATCAATCTAGATCAAAAGATGAAACTTTAGTCACCATTGGACTGATGCATTCCTTATGCATCTTAGTTTAGAGTAGAAGGGGTAATAACTCCTAACTTCTCCCTAATATACTAAAAAATATCCTTAGGTAGAGGTATAGTGAAAATATCTAAAATCTGATCCTTTGTAGACATATACTTCATCTTTACTTCATTTTTTGTTACCTTTTCTCTCAGAAAGCAATACCTTATTGATATATGCTTTGTTCTTGAGTGCATCATTAGATTCTTTGAAATTTTTATGGCACTTGTATTGTTGCAAAAGATTGAAATTGGTTCCTCATATACAACTCTTATGTCCTTCAATGTCTATTTCATCCAAAGTACTTGAGTGCAACATGTTGCAGCAATATATTCTGCTTTTGCAGTAGATAACGAAACTGATTCTTGCTTCTTGCTCAGCCATGAAACTAATTTGTTACCTACGAGGAAAGCACCTCCACTTGTACTTTTTCTATCATCAGCATCTCTAGCCCAATTTGCATCTGTATAAGCATTGAGAGTGAAATCAGTATCTTTGGGATACCACAAACCATAGTCTGAAGTGCCTTTTAAGTATCTCGTGATCCTCTTGACTACCATCACATGTGATTCTTTGGGATCTTCTTGAAATCTTGCGACAAGGTAGACTGCATGCATTATGTCTGGTCTGGTATGGATTAGATAGAGCCATCCTCCAATCATAGACCAATATTTTTTTTTATCAGTCTTAGGTGATTCATCATTCTTGCTCATCTTGCAACCAGTTACCATGGGAGTACATATTGGTTTAGAATCCTCCATTCCAAACTTCTTCAATAATTATTTCACATACTTGGACTAAGAAATGAAAATTCCTTTTTTTGATTGAGTAATTTGTAGCCCTAAGAAGAAATTCATTTCACCAAACATAGACATCTCAAATTCCTTTTGCATTTCCTTTGTAAATTTCTTACACATACCCTCATTTCCTCCAAAGATAATATCATCAACAAAGACTACAACAATCAGAATTTGATCATTATTGATTTTGAAATAGAGATTACTGTATGTAGTACCTTTGCTGAAGCCTAACTACATCAAATACTTGTCCAACCTTACATACCAGGCTCTAGGAACTTGCATGAGTCCATACAGGTCTTTCATCAATCTGCACACCATGTCACCTTTGTCTGATAACTGGAATCCTTCTGGTTGTTCAATGTAAACTTCTTCTTCTAGCTCTCCATTCAAGAAGGTAGACTTCACATCCATCCGGTACACCTTGAAATCTTTGTGAGAAACAAAAGCCAAAAACATTCTTATAGCTTCAATCCTTGCCATAGGAGCAAAAGTCTCTTCAAAATCTATGCCTTCAACCTGAGAATATCCTTTTGCATACCATTCTTGCTTTGTTTCTTAACACTTCACCACTTTCATTCATCTTGTTTATGAAGACCCATTTGGTTCCAATCACATTCTTATTAGCAAGTCTAGAGACCAATTCCTAGGTTTGATTCTTTTCTATCTACATCAGCTCTTCTTTCATGGCTTTTACCCAACTTTTATCTTTGCAGGCTTCACTTACATTTTTAGGTTCAATCTATGAAAGCAAGTAGTAGTTCACCTGTTCTTCAATGGATCTTTTCCTTGTCAATACCCCTTTGATTTTGTCACCAATAATTTGATCTTTAGAATGATTAATTCTTACATACATGGGAGTCTTAGCAACACTTTCTGGAGCCTTTTCTTCTTCACCATTTTCTTCCTCAGCTTGACTATCCTTTTTCCTCTTCCACCTTTTCTTTAATGACTATGATAGCAGGTTGATCTAATTCATAACCTCTCAGATCTGATGTTATTTCTTTCTCTTCATCGACCTTCACATTAGCACTTTCAATGACCTTTTCCAATCTCTTATTATAGCACCGGTAGGCCTTACTCTTAGTAGAGTATCCAAGGAAAATGCCTTCATCACATCTAGCATCAAACTTGCCTAATTCTTCATCTCTTCTGATATAACATTTGCTTTCAAAAACATTGAAATATTTCACTATGGGAACTCTTCCTTACCACAATTCATAAGGAGTTTTAGTTCCATTATCTTTGATTTGGACCCTATTTTGAATGTAGACAATAGTGTGTATGGCTTCTCTCCAATACACTTTCGGTAGGTTAGCCTCCATCATCATTGACCTAGCAGCATCTTGAACTATCTTGTTCTTTCTTTCAACAACTCCATTTTTCTCAGGAGTCCTAGGAGTAGATAGTTGTCTCTTTATCCCATGCTCTTAATAGAAAATATTAAATTTATTTATGTAAAGTCACCTCCTCTATCAGACCTTAAGCAGTTGATCCTCAGTTCCAACAAACAACAATTATCAGTTCCCCTCAAGTGATAAACATTACCTCTAGTTTTCTTACCAATTGCAATCACTGTTCCAGAGCTTTCCATGATCTTGCATGCATTGTCCCTGAATCTCAGATCATACCCTTTATCACACATTTGACCAACACTTAAAAGATTATTCTTTAGACCTTTCACATAGAGAACATCATCTGTATTATGCTTGCCATCAAAAGAAATAGATCCTCTTTCATAGATCTTACCAACCGCATTATCTCCAAATCTAACCAATCCACCATCAAACTTTTCCAAACTTACAAACTTACTTTTGTCACCGGTCATGTGATGTGAACATCCACTATCAATGATCCATTCATCCTTATCCTTCTCAACCTAGAGAGACAGAGCACTTTCTTCCACTGGTTTTTCTTCCTTCACACAACTAGTAGGATTAGTAGACACGGGTTCTTCCTTAATAGCAATTAACAAGCATTCATTTGTATTAATACTATTATCATTAGAATCATCATCTGTTACACCATCATCATCAAGATCTCTAACATAATAGCATATTTTGACAATTCTAGGTCTGCTTTCAAATTTCTTCTTACCTCTTTCAATTCTCTCCAGACATCTGGATGCATAGTGACCAATCTTACCACAAGAAAAACATTTGAATGGTAATTTGCTTTTGTACTTACCAGAACCTCTTTGCATTCTATCGTCAAAGTTGGCTTCAACCTCATCTAGGTCATCATTAGATTCTATAGCATATTTTTGTGCTCTTGAAATTTTTTTTGAAGTGCTAGCTTTGAAAGCAGTCTCAATCTTTGGCAGAGCATCACCAAATTCTCTTATTTTAAAAGCTGTGAGTTTCCTAAGAAACTGATCCTTTGTAACCTTTTGCACACTCATAACCTCTTCAATTGCTGCCACCTTGTGATTATAGGATTTAGGCAATGACCTAAGAATCTTCATCACAACCTCTTCCTCATTAGTAGTACCTCCAAGACCTTTGATTCCATTGACAATTTCATTAACTCTCTGCATTACATAGTTATGTTTTCATCTTCAGGGCTTCATACTTCACCTTCAGGTTTTGTAATTTGGCACTCTTTATAGAATCATCTCCTTCATATAAAATTTTCAACCTATCCTAGATCTCATGAGCAGTCTCCAAATCCATAACTTTCACCAACTCATTGTTAGATAAGGCATTTAATAGAGCATCTCTAGCTTTTCCATTAAATTCATATTGTTTAATTTCATCATCATCTGATGGACCATTTTGAGGAATAGTATACTTTTTCTCTGTTATCTTCCAAACATTATAACCAAGAGAAATAAGATAACTTTTCATCTATATCTTCCAAAGGGAATAATTCATTCCATCGAATTGCGGTGAGTCCCTCCTACGCACCATCTCAGATCTACCTCGAGCTGTTAGACTCTTTACCTAGGAACATCCGCTCTGATACTAATTATTGAAAAGCGCAATACAACTGAGAGGGGGGGTGAATCAGTTGTAACCAATATTTCAAAACATTAACACATCACCCAATTAACACGGTGTTTGTATTTTAACCATGAAAGCATGAAATCTAAACTTAAACACATTCACACAGGAGACACAAAAGACACCATATTTTTACGTGGAAAACCCCATAGGGGAAAAACCACGGTGAGTGTTAGCTCACAAAATAATATGTTATAGCAATATTGAAAATCAGAGGCTCACTGCCAAAAATGCTCACTGCAAGAAGAGGCTCATTGCTAATGGGGTGGATCACTGCCAATGGGGTGGCTCACTGCCAAATTGGGTGAACTGAGATAGTGGCATCTACACTATGCCAAGGTTCAGTTCCATTGAAGCACAATAAGTATCCTCTACTCTACTTTGCTTTTACACTTCACAATTATCTTTTCATTTTTTGTATCCTTCGTACAAATTCATGACTTCATTTCATGTTTTTATACAATTCATCAACCTTGGAATTTACATCAAGGTTGGCATTACAATCATCAACCTTTGGAACAATCTCGAAGGTTGGCAAACATACATACATTAAGATAGGTCTAGACCTAAACAAATCTAGGAGAGAAAAGAATGAATGTAAATCATGCTAAGCCTTAGCTGAGACTCAAATGCAATCTTCCACGCAACAATACACTTCAACAATCTTCAAATCATATCCGCAAGTAGTGAAAACAACCAAGTCGGCCAAGACTGGAGTTAATACTAAAACTTTCAAGAACACTCTTCATTCACAATTCATATTATACTTTGCGGATCAATCAAAAGGTAGGAACATGATCTAGAGACTCCCACAAGCATGCTACAATCACCAAGAACATCCGCACAACCTCTAAACACTTTATCCATAAGATTCTTCAAATTGGAGCACTTGAACATTACTGTCGGCCACTGTCATAAAGGAAAGATCACTTGCGGAGCACCAAATCATGAACCATTTGAACTGAAGGCACATAACAACATCAAAAACTTAATTCCAGAACCGTAGACTATGAAACTTGAATGCGGAGTAGAATACATTCGGTCACCATTAAATACACAGAAAAATAGTTTTTACTCTGGTGAACACAACTCACTCAAATCTTCACACTGGAGGCTCAAACTTGAAACATAGCATCTACAAACATCCCTTAACATTACTTCCAATCCGCAAGCAAACATATTCAATCTACAGAATATGCAGAGCAAAACACTGCACTATTCTTGAGAGATAAAGCAATTCTGCACTTGTACCAATTCCTTAGATACTTGTTTATACTTATTCAAATAACTTCCTTATGTGTTGACATCAATGACAACACTTACCGCTCATACTTGCAACAATTTAAACCTTCCCTCCCCGTGGTTCCAAGTACATGTTTGTGGTGTGGTCCTTTTTGTGCAATTCTATTTTAGGGCCATGTTGTACTAGTTGTTCCCTAGTGATTGGAACTTTTAGATACTAAAGTTGCTTGGATGTGAGCATGACATGTAGACATCCATTAAATGCACTAGAATCCCATTATAGTCAATCATTTTTAGTGTTTCTACCAATTTGCTTGTATGTTCAATCTTTTGTAATACTTCTCTTGCGAATCAAAATGGCCCTCTAGATCCTTGGACTTTATATTTCCCTCTCATTCTCTAATTTTGAAGGGATCTTTTGTTATCACTATCTATCTTTTGTTATCTCTTAATCTTTGCAATCTAATGATCTCCAATAATATTTTTGGCAATATCTTGTACTCTTGGTTACTCTCAGGCAATCTCTCACGTTTTCCAAGATACAACAATACTCTTTTGGTTCCCAAATCTTCTATGTGAATTGCTACAATAGTATTCCAACATTCTTCATGAGGATTTGAATCCCTACATCCAACTGGGTTTCTATTCACACCTTGCTCTTGGTTATGTGGGCTTCAACTCTTGCCATTGGAGGTGATAGCGTTCTTACTTCTCTTTTTGTATTGCAATCTTAGTTGTAGAATCCATTTTGTGCGTTTGGTACTTGTGGGTTTTCACATCAATCTCTCTATTTCATATACACTAGTTTTCCATTCTATTTAGACCTTAGATTTGGTGTCCGTAGATTATTGTTGTTCTTGTTCTTACTTCCTAGATTCACATAAGATAATAACACACACAAATTTCTGATCTCTTTATCACTGGCTATTTGTGAGGTCGAAAGACTTACATAGGGGCTTGATCATTCTTGGGAAGCTCCCATATTAGGAGAACCTAAAATGCACAAAGGTTTGTAGGTATCTTCCACCTTTCATCATTTTTCATCTCTTTTCTTGAAATACATAGATAAACTTGCCATTTGATTTCTATTATCACTTGGAGAGTGTCTTATTTGTTTTTGTTTCTTTGTTGTGTATACTAAGCATGCTCTTTGAAGAAAAGACACATTTCTAGTGTTTCTAGTGCACTACCCATACAGACAATAGTGTGTTGTGTAGATGTCTGAGTGTTGCATAGGCATCCTCAACAATGAACTCTAGATTTCTCTGTCAGTTTCCTCTTTGCCTATTATTTGCAATTCTATATTTATTTTCTTGAATTTACTTTCTAGAATCTGTAAATCAACATCATTTCATTTTTCATTTGTGTTTTATCTTTCTAGAAAGCATTTGTTTTGTAAGGATAAAACATGTTAGGATCAACTAGATCAATTAGTTCATTCTATTTAGAATAACAGTAAGTTATCTTTCAAAAAGAGCTAGTTGTTCTTAGTGTAGTGCCTAAGAGAATATTTGTCTTAGAAGACAAGACTCTTCTTGGTTGAATCAATTTTCCTACACTACAAAGGAAAGGAAGTTATTCACCACTCTATTGAATGACATCATCTAACCATTTCATAACTCTAGCAAACCCTTGAGCCAAGAGGGGCATATGTGCAAGCCAAGACTCACTCAAGAAAAGGAAGGAAAAAATGTACTCAACACAAAATTCAAGTAGTCATAAAGAGAATTAGATAATTTGGTACTAGGATGACAAAATTCAAGTAGTCATAAAGAGAATTAAATAATTTGGTACTAGGATGAACACCATTACAACCCTCTTAGACACACATTATAGACCTACTTTCTCCACTCAATAATACACAATACACATTCAAATAAATAACAATCCATGTATTTAGTAACAACTCAAGAATAAAATAAGATTAAGTATACACATGTATTAAGGAAGACGACACCTTGATCTCCATGTTCTCCATTATAGTGAGCTTATTTCTCTCCCAAGAGCTCCTCCTCAAGCTTTTTCCTCAAAGCCACCCCAAGTTCCCCCTAAAAAATAAAAGAAAGGAACTCCCAAACAAGACCAATTTTCTTACATAAGTAAAGGTGCCATGTCAACTCCCCACTTAATCAATGTGGTGAGGCCACGTGTCATTCCAAACTCCAAGAGCCCCTTCATCTAATCAAGCATTTAAACCTCTTACAAACCATGTGGGTGCATGTCCCTCACATAGTAGATTGTACTCCATCCTTGTGTAAGCATTGATTGCAAGGGACATGGAGGGGACTTATACTCCACCCATTCCTTTATTCATAAATAACTCAACCATCATAACCCATGACCAAAAGAGAAATAAAAAATACTCTTTGACCTTCCAAAGGTACAAAATAATTAACCCTCCCCTAGGTCCTAAGAAAAACCTAAAATTTAAGAATACAATTTTATCACACAAGAAAATTGCCTAATTTTACAAATCCAAATTTTGCAAAAAGGCAAAGGTTGTGAGGCCTCATGCATAAATACTAACAATACTTTATACCAACACAAAGGTAAAAGTGGCAAATTGAGAAGGGGTGGAAAGGGTTAAAAGAATAGGTTATCCAAACCATTATTTGGCTTGGGCAAGGGAGTAACCTTCCATTACTAGGTTTACATATGGATATAAAATTTTTCTCAATATCTATTGAGAAAGGACAAGTTTGGTTTTGAGAACATATGACCCCATTTCGTCTTCTTGTTTTACCGACCTATTATCTACACACTCAATTGAAACATCAAATACATCCACACCATAAATACTTGAAGCATAATATTAATAACACATATTTTAAATGACATTACCATTGTTATGATATTTTTTGGAAATAAATGTAAAAATTAGTAAAATAGCACACCACTTCAAGGGGTGACCCCCAATAATTAAAAATAACATGTGAATTCAATATTAGAAGATATGATGTGTTGGGAGAGTCTTTCTCTTCCTTATTTATATGCATAACTATGTAGGGAGCACCCCTTCATCCTAACTAAGTCATCTTAAGGAATAACTAAGACTAATAAATGAAACTATTAAGGTTAGGCATGCCACAAGTGCTTATCCTTATTATAATTAAGAATATAGCACACTAGGATCATAACATTCCCATCCCCTTTAGAAAAGTGTTTCCATCAACACTTAGCAACTCTAGAATCTTTTTTACGAATTATTCATCATTCCATGTTTTACTATAGATGAAGATGCCATCAAAGAATACCAACACCAATTTTTGAAGAAATGGGTGGAACATTAAATATTGAGGCTTTGAAAAGTTGATTGGGTATTAGTGACACTAAATGACAAATAATAATTCATAATGACCCTCATGTGTTCTAAATGTAGTCTTATTAATATCCTCTTCCTTTAGTTGAATTTGATGATAATCTAGAGAATTACATTATTAGATTCATCTACCAATTCATCAATACTAGGAATGTGAAACTTATCTTTAAGAGTGAGCTTGTTGACCTTGTAATGTGGGCACATTCTCCATGATACATCCTTCTTGTTAACCATAATCATCAGGGATGAATAGGAACTTTTGTTGGGATGAACAATACTTCTTGGTATTAATTCAATGGCATAATCATAGTCTTTGACTATGGGTAGACCCTTGGGTTTTTGAAATGCATGTTGATGGTGTTGAATGATCTCTTGAATTTTTGGTTGATCTTGAGTTTTCACATCTTGCGATTCTAAAAATGTAGTTATATCCCTATGCTATAAGAACCTTTTTAAAGTAATTTCTCCATCCTATGCGAGCTATTAATTTGACTTGGCAGTGATTGTATCCCTATAAGTTTGTACTTTTTCCCATGTGTACTACCTAAATCAACCAACATTGTAACCTTTCACTTTTTGATATAACCAATTACTTTGAGTGTTTGTGGTGCACTTGTGTCATTTAGTGCATGTAGGGAGATAGTAGTGATTTCTTCTTTCTTGGAATTCTCATGCTCAAGTTCCATATTTGGTTCTTTTGTATCTACTTCTCCCTCTTCTTCAACCTCATTCTTAATAACCATTAGTATTTTATCACTATTATCACACTTATGGCTCCAAGACCTTTTACTATCACCATCCAACATAGGTATTTTTCTCTTTTATTTTCCTCTTGTTGAGGAGAGTATTCACTAATTTTTCTTAAGTCAAAATTATCCTCATTTCTATCAATAGGATTAGTCACAATGTTGTCTTTCAATCCTATGGTTTGACCTTGCATGGAATTTTTGGTGGTGGAGTTGTGTTTCTCAATCTACAATGCTTATTCCATAGTTTTCCTAACTATGAAAGGCTCCAACAAACAAACATCATGCTTAATTTGGTAATTAAATGCATTGATGTAGAGTTGTAGCCTTTGATAAGGTGTCACCTCGTGAGCTTGAATTGCTAATCTCATATGCTCCACATTATATTGAACTATAGATCTTAATTGTTTTAAATTTTTTAGTTGGGTAACATAGCTTTCATTCCATGGTTGTTCATAGAGGTTTGCTAAGTCATTACTAAACTCTTTCCAACTAAGCATTTTGCCTTGCTTGTCACTCATCCTCCATTGGTACCATTGATAAGGTTTTGATTCTAATTGTCATGAGGCTATGCTAACCTTTGCATTGTCTAGTATATTATGAAGCTTAAAGTATTGTTCCATAAGACTTATCCATGAAGTTACATCATTACCGTCAAACTTAGGGATATTTATTTTGGGTATGTTCAATTTTGGACCTTGAAAATGTTGTTTTATCACTTGATTTTGTCTAATAGGGTTGTACCCACTGAGGTGGTTTTGTTGGAGCTTTAGTTCATATAATATTTTTTGTTTAAACCTATCTAAACTTTTATTTAAAGATGATGCAAATGGGTTAAACAAATTGTCCTTAATAAAATGTACCATTGTTTCACATCCTAGGGGAATTTTACCCTCAATTTTAGGTGGTGGAGAATTAAGGTCATTTACTTTAAATTTTGTAGAAAAATGTTTGAATCCTAAAGATGACATGGATTCAAATGTGTATGTATTTCAAAATATAGGATTTCAATATATTTCTAAAACTTAAAAAAAATCAAAAATTGAAACCTGTAGAGTAGAATAATAAAATAATTTGACCTAACTTTGACCACTAAATTATGGACTATATTTTACCTCTAATAATAAATTACAAAGAACAGACCCACGCTAATTTTTTATAACCTTTCCAAAAATATATTTTAAAAAAAAATTCCAAAAATTGTGGCGTATAGAGTAGATTAATTAAAAACAATAAAAATAAAATAACTTGCAAAAAACTTATGATAGAACTCTAATTTGTTACTTGGAACCTTATTTATCACATACCTCAAACCCTAGAAAAAATCAGGTCCAAATTCACAATGGTTTGAAAGTTATGGTGGAAACAAAAAACTTGGCCTGAATCACAGCTCTGATACCACTTGGTATGATATTTCTTGGAAATAAATGTAAAAATCAGTAAAATAGCAGACCATTTCAAGGGATGAGCTCCAATGATCAAAAAATAATTTGTGAATTCAATAGTAGAAGATATGATGTGTTGAGAGAGTCTCTTCCTTATTTCTATGCATAACTATGTAGGGACACACCCCTTCATCCTAACTAAGTCGTCTTAAGGAATAACTAAGACTAATAAATGGAACTATTAAGGTTAAGCATGCCACAAGTGCTTATCCTTATTATAATTAGGAATATAGCATACTAGGATCTCATAACAACAATACATTATGGTAGATGAACATCTGAATTGGTTAATCAAGGACAATATAACATTGGACAATAATCTTATTCACACAATATAATTGTCATAATTTAAATTCATATTATATTTATCAACTAAGATTAGGCTCTAGAATATAACTTAACTAACTAGAGAAGTCATCATCACAGTTAGAATCCATGACTAGTTTAGCTCTATCAATAAATAATGCGTGATCTAATTAGACTCAAAAGGATGAAGAAGCATCTAAGAAAATCACATCTCATCTAGTCTAACAAAACATGCTAAAATAACACATGACATGAACATATCACCTAAGACCATCTCACATCATAGAAGTAATTAGGATATCCATTACATTGGGAAACACAAAACAATCAATCACAATAATTGAATTTGGGACTACTGTGCATGATTAAGGGTGTTGTGAGAGGGCCTTACAATTTTCCTATTGTATCTTCCACATCCTTCTGCTTATTGACCTTTTATTTATTCATGATTTTATAACCCTTTACTTACCATTTTGATTTCTCATGATGCCTTTTTTTATCATATTGTTTGTCATACATTACCATACCTACTATGATGCTTATGTCTTATCCTTTGACTATTAATTACTTGCCATGATCCTACATTACCATAACATACATTTTGAGCCTAAATTGACATATCACACTTTGAGAATTAACAAATTAGACTGGGGGACATCATGCCTTCTCCCCTTATTTTCTTATGCTTTTACTTCCACACCTTTACATAGGTTGCACCATGCCTTTCCCCTCACTTTGTACACTTTCCCTTGCCATATACTTCACGCTTATACCTACATCAGTGGGTTATTCATTGATCATTATCCTCCCTATGCCCCTTTTACGTTATGATCTTTGTTTTGTTATCTTGCCCATCTATAGGCAACTAGCTAAAAATTATAAATTCCTTCATGTTCTCATCTCATTTACATGTGCTTTCACATTTATCCATTAACATGATTACAAAATATTAATTATCACATGATGATTATTAGGCCAATTAGGGCTACCCTATTGCATTATTTAGATGATTATTGGGCTAGTTAGGGCTACCCTATTGCAGTATTTGGATGATTACACCTTGATTATGATCCTACATGGTTACACCTTTCAAGATACCTTTACATTTGGTAGGAATCATGTCTTCCCCTCACACTCTATGCTTTCATTGATAAATCCGTATATTTGGGGCATCATGTCTTTCCCCTTACGTCATACGCCTTCACAGACATATCTCTACACTCACAAGCATCATGCTTTCCCCCATCACATACCCTCATGACTCATTACATCATCTTGCCCAGGTGGGGGAATTTACATTGACATGTGCATCCATGCTTACATGATCGCATCACATCCTAAGTAGCTACTTTACCACATTAGGGGGTTATTAGGAGTTATAGCTTCTCAATTGCACTATGTACCCACATGACCTAATCATGTTCTAAGGGTTACACTATGTAATGAAGTAACTTTCACAAGAGAAGAATGAAACAACAAATACTTGTAATTATAATAGGAATCACTTGCAAATACTTGATAGTAATAATCCACTTCAAGGGGGCAACCTCCAAAAGTCTTCAACAAGAATAAAATTTGGAATATGATGATAATAAACTGACTACTACCTCCTATATTTACCATACTAACCTTCTCCACATTATTGGTTGCATGCCATACACTTACATCTTCATCACCACTAGGGACTTATCACTTTACTTGAACCAGTGTGTGCTCGTGTGCTCTTGGATGCTCATTGGTGGCATATGCCACTCTAGTGTTTTATGTAGTTACATGGGTGTTCTTAGCCACTAAGGACCACATCATCATTCTTTTCCCATGCTTTGGGCAACATCATTATTCCATACTACCATTTCTATCCCATTCACTTACCACACTTATCATTTGAGACATTCATATGCTTGAAATATAATTTATTCCTTACATTTTTTGCATTACATGATTATATGCTTACATTCTTACCTTACATTTAATTTCATGTCCTATTTTTCCCTCTCCTCCAATTCCTTGTATCCTATAGATGCAACTGATTGTAAGAGAATATCCTATTGCTAACATTCTCAGATAGTTACAAGTGCTTGTAGAGAGTCATCTTAAGTTCCTATAAAGAGCATATACCAAAGGACACACTTACATGATGATACCTTGTAGGGTCCATTACTTTACATGGACCCCCTTTCATATCCTTTTATGTCTGAATATTTGCTTTACATGTATGTTTGTGAGTGCTACATATTTTGAGATACATGATTATTCTAGGATTCACATACACCTCAAAGTGGGTGTAAAATGTGATGGTGTAATATGCATACCCATACCATTTCCCCTTTAGTTTGGGGGCTATTTTTGGAAGAATGTCTTAATACATGTACATATTGATAAATGGTGGAATCATGTCCAAAGTTGGGCTCATTCTTCTAGCCTTTACCTTCCTTATACACACACGTTCCCATATATTTAGCCTCTACCTTGTCCCCATATGTACATACCTCGATACACTCACCCAAGTCTTGCATTTATCACATCTATCCATAGACTTACCACAATATAGTTGTTATCTACATTAAACTCAACCCCATGGTCATGGACTTGACCCCTACTCGTTAAAATTCAAATTCAATTTTTGCCTAATTGTCCCCCTTTATTTTCCTGCCCTAAGCCAACTGAGTACACATTTCATGAAATTTGATGCTACATGTGCTAGTATTTAAAGACTTTTAATGCATTCATTTTACACATCAAAGGTTCAAGAAATCATTCACATATCATTTTCATTATAACATTTCAATTGGTGCACACTTAAAAGGAATCTAGATTTGCATGAGCATCCTCAGAGATATGCATATATGAAGAGTGTTATTTTATTGTCTACACACATTTCCACAGGTTGACCTAGCAAAACATGTCTCCTAGCAACACAACAGAAGCCTTACCAAGGTATTTCTAAATATTGCTAGTCCTCTAATACTAGAAATATGACTGACAAGGACCATTCAAGAAAAAAACATAGTAGAGTTGTATATTGTGTAGGGTCAAACCCACAGTCATAGAGGACCCATACCTACAAACTTTATCCCTGGCAAATCACAAATTGAGTGTAGGTCCAAGCATCCCACTAATAGATGAATAATTTCCAAACATAGATCAACCAATTCTATAATCTTCAACAAGGACAATCATTCTTTGGTCACAAAGCTAATCATTCTTCTCCTTTGCATTTACTTTCCTAAAATAGTTGTTACAAATTATCATATTTACTAGTCCCAACTATCATTGTTTAGTCTAGGTTAATTGTACTTATTTGTATGCATCTTATTGGATTAGCCTAGACTACACTTAGGAAAATTTTATTTTCCTTTACAATTGTACAAGAGAGAAGTGTATATTTTGTTGTATTAATCTCTATGTTTTATGTTACATTATGTGAATATTTTTGATGCATGATTCTAGAACATAATTTAGTTCTTTTGGTATGCTCACTAACCCTAACCTAAATACAACACTGCAATACGAAAAATCCTTCAATTCTAAATATTTATGCATGGAAACTAACGTGCACAACTTCTTGTGTTAAGAACCTCATGTAACATAATATAAATCTTCCAATGTATTTAGAAATAGGATAAACCCTTGAGGTGATGCAATACCATACAATGCTCCTTATTGAAAGAAAGTCACTTCACTCTATATCTCAATATGAGATTCAAACAAATACAATTCTCTTCACATCTCTTGCCTACAATATACAACACTAACTAATTGCCACTACCACTCACCCCACACATGTGGGATAACTATATTTATTCTAATTAGTGCCAAAAATGTCCAGAATATCAAACAGAAGCCATAAAACTGGCAAACTGAATAAAGAATACCTAGGGCTGAATCTAGAAAAATTGCATGGATGGCTATGTAGATCTCCTTAATACCTTTCTAATGCTGAAGAATCTTGAAAATTGGAGATCATGGCAAAAAGATACGATCTTGGAGGCCAAAAATGGTATCTGGACTTCAAATAACAATAAATTGTACCAACAACAAAATCTAGAAACAATACCAGCACCACTAGATTATTCTCGGAACTGGCTTTCTGACACCTATTCGTTTGTGAACATCTGACTCCACTTGCTCAAGATATGGCAAAAAATAAAGACCCCCTAAAGCACAAATTAGGGCAAAAAATGGCCCCTACTACTAAAATTTACCAAATTGCCAAAAAAGGGAAGACACTGCTAAATCTAGCGGAGCTGTTAAATGTGGCAGATTTGCTATATGGATCACCAAAAAATAGTGTTTTTTTATTTAATATGTATATATATATATATATATACAGAGAGAGAGAGAGGGTTAAACCCCCCACGCAACCCCCTTAAGGAGGGGCAGGGCCCAAGGCACCCGCTGCCCCCTTTAAGGGAGGTGGGGATGGGACCCCACCCTACTCATGACAGGGTACGGGGTACCCCCATGAACCCTCAAAAAAAAATTTGATGCCCTTTTGTACATTAAAAAATAGCTTTCTATAAAAAAAATTCAATAATTTTTTTGAAAAAAAATTGTACAATACAGAATTTTTTTTTTACTGTTACCTTGAGGTGCATGTTGGGGAGGTCGTATGGCTTCCCTGGCAAAAACATTTTGCCCCAGATGAGCCCAAGGTTGATTTCGATGATTTGACAGTCAATCTTAAGGTTTTTGGGCACTCTGAACGCAATGATGAAGTCTGTTTGGGTTGAAAATGCTCCAAAATTATAGGTACCCTCTGGATCCCAAAAAAAGCACCTGCTAAAACCTTCATAGATCTGGCCTCCTGAGACCAAATTCAGCCAAACAAAAGACAAATCTGCCTTTTTTAGCTACTCTGAATCTAATGGAATACTCTGTTTTGCACAAAAACACACGAGCAAACGACCCTTGCTTGAATTTTTCTCCAAATCTGAGAAGGGGCTTGCAGATATGTTCTGATACCATGTTAGAGTTGATAATTAACTCAAGCCACAAAGATTATCTGCAAAACCTAAGATTTACCTTCCACAAGAGAAAAAAACAAAGAGAAATAATTTGCACAATAAGGATGAATTAATGAAATGGATTCATGAATTACATGTAAGAACTTGCTTTTATATTTGCAAGTTAGAGAAAAATCCTAATATGACTTAAGAATAACCTAAGACTAAAATTAGCCCTAAGTAAACTTAATAAAGTGAAATTAAATATTTAATTACACCAACAATTGATAGTCAATGGAACACTAAAAGTTTCATTATCTATTGAAATAAAATCATCTTCCGCATCATCTTCCTTGGTGAACTCATCATAAAAGGGAGGAGAATCATCAAATTCAAAGTAGAAATATTTTTTTGCATCCTTTATGAGAGATCCTTTGAAGAGAAGCCCAAGTAAATTACTCTCATCCAAGTGAAAGAAACCATCATACTACTATATGCATTTATCCTCCAAATCTATCCAAGCATTTATTTCCTTTTCATATTCTCTTTCCACATATGAATGAAGAATAAACTTATCAAAAACACCCATACATCTATGAAAAATATCTTAATTGCATTTACTCCTTCAAGAGTTGCCTTCATTGCTTCATTAATTTTATCTATATCAAACTTAGAAACTGCCATGAAAACTAGGGTTTAAAAAAAGTTCAATAGATCACTTTTCTACCATAGATCTAAAAAATAATAATGTAAAAAGTTAGATTTAAATATTTCCTTCCAATTGCAAAAGATAGAATTTGATTCCCTCAATCGATTTGCAAGATATCAAAATTTACTCTAAAGTCACATGTAAAACATTTGTCAAAAATTAGAATTGTAGGGTCAACTCCAAATCAATATATCTTCCTCACTACTCCAAATCTTTAATGTGACAAATTTTTTAAAAGCTCTCAAAGTCATCTTTTTGACAAATCTAGAATCATTTTTTGAAGACTTATGTGAGGAACATGACCCTCTACAGGAAATCTGGTCCTTTTTGAAAAAAAATCAGCAAATTGGAGCTCTTAGCTAGATTTTAAGAACCTCACATAAAATAATAGAAATCCTCCAATGTATTTAGAAATAGGATAAACCCTTGAGGTAGAGTAACACCATACAATGATCCTTATTGGAAGAAAGCCACTCCACATTGTATTTCAATATGAGATCCAAAAACATACAATACTCTTCACATCCCTCATATGACTATGTTGCCTACAATATATAACACTCAACTACCTACCACTACCACTTATCCCACACATGTGGGATAATACTTTTATTCTAATTAGTTAGTGGGATGACTTACAAACCATATGCACCCATGCCTTTATTTATTAGGTAAAGGGCATCATGCTAGAGTAAGTTGCACAAATTGAAAGCAATTTGAGCCAAAAACTATGGTTGGGGTGTTTAAGAGCAATGTGTGTTCTAATTATTTTACATTAAAATATAATTACAATAAGACTCCTCATATGTTGAATTTATGCTAATTCTTTTCAAGCAAGAAATGAAAATACTATTTTTTACATCTTGCTAAACCCACTTGCAACTTTTTGATTTGGTTGAAGAGAATTCAAGCATGTGTATAATATCGTAAAAGAGAAAATCAACAATAACATAAAGTAAGTTTAACTTGTTTGTGAGCCCCTAGTAGGAGAGTATGAGGATAAGATTAAAAAAGGGGCCTCTCCTAAATTTCTAATAGGCAATTTGGAGTGATAATTAAATAGGAATGAAATAGGAACAAGAAGACTATTTTTTTGAATTGATTATAGATTACTAATAGAAGTATTTGGAGTACAATATAAGTTCCTGCCCCTAAGGCATCAAGTATTCAAAACTATGCCATGTTTTGAACAATTTCAAAAGATCCTCCAACAACATTGAGATCAATAAGGGACTCAAAACCAGACAAAGTAACCATGTATCAGTACATCTGCATGCTGGTCCCAAGAGGATACACAGTCAGAGAACAACATTGTGGGACCATCAATCAACAAAAAAGGAACCAATTATGCCAAGATAGCCTCCATAGATGAGTATACCATATCTGTGTATGGCAAAAAAAAACATGTTATAAGTATATCATTGTCAACCACCTGCACCTGGCCTTCTGAAGCTTTTTCCACAACAACAGGTGACAAAAAGATGTTTTTATCAGTATAGCAACTATTGCAATACTATCATATCAAAAAACTGGTAAGTGAGGAGGCAAGTATGTCAAGGCATCAATCAGTAAGAAATAGGTAACAATTCCCTCTACATATTTCCACTTTCACCGTACTTATCAATTGCTCCAAATGCACCAATGGGGAGTTCAATGACTGAAATGAACTCATTGTCTGACAATTTCAAGAGCAACTTCAAGTGGCAAAGTAGGCTTCCTTAGTCCCATGTCCTCAAGTAGTTTATCAAATGTAGCATTTTTATTATACCATTCTTGAAACCTCATATACTCCTTAACAAATTTGGCATCAACGACTCTTGCATCATGTGGCCAAAAAATGGCAGTTATTATCTCAAACCTTTTCAGCATCGTTTGACCACCATCCATCAGCTCCAAGAACTTTTCTTTTGAAACCTCCAAAGTCATTTGGACCTATACAACAATATTATGGAATATGAGTCTTATAAAAGACTTAGTAAGTACTCTTCTCTTCCCTTGAAAGCATTCTTCATTTTTGAGTTTCCACAAGGCCCACAAGATTTCAATAGAAATAATCAACCAAAAGTTATTAGACACTTTATCAAGTCCCATAACATAACCAAACAATATTTCTTGCCAAGTAAAGAGTTCTTTTGGATCCCACCATTTAAGACCAGACATAAAGACATATCATACATACTTAGCAAAATCACATTCAAAAAAGAGATGTTCAATGGATTCAGGCTGCTTACAAATTCTACACACATTCTTAATGGGATCAGATTTAAAGAAAACAATACCAACAACCAATCTCTTAAGCAAAATTAACCATCTGAAACAAGATTTTTTAGGTTCAAGAAGATTGGACCAACAAATATTAAAGACCTTAGACCACTACAAAGGGCTCAAGTTAATAGATCAACACTTGTTGGCATAACTGATGGGTTCCAAGTGTTAGGATTAAGGTGCCATCAACTTTGTAAATCCTATGTAATTAATTACTCATAATGTTGTTTGTAAATCACCCATAAGGGATGAAAGGTTTCACCAGCAACAATCTTGTTTTAGTCGTATGTTTATATCCAGTACACGACGCTCATTCATCCGCAACAGGTGGTCACAGGGGGCTTCCCCCTGCGAGGGGTCCGAGGGGATCATCCCATTCATCATTAGGTCACAAATTTGATGGTCGATATTTTGTTGGTTATCTTGCCTTAGAAGGCAACCCCCTTTATAAGGATATTTGTACTACATTTTTTATCAGATTGGAGAGTAACAGGTGGCATTGGATTGAAGACTGAAGGAGAGAGGAAGTGCATGTATTGTAATCTCATATTTGAATATAATACAACTTGGAGCCTCTTTTCTTGGTGGAGTTTTTTTTACCTGAAAGGGTTTTCTCCACGTTACATAATGTGTTATGTGTTCAGTTTTTAGTGCATATTATTTCTATGTAATGGGTTTTGATTTCTGTTGCAATCTTCATTGATTCTACATTGTTTAGAGGATAATAAGGTTTGAATCAGATTTTTGTTGTGTGGTTTGCACCTTTATTTCTAACACCAAGGAGCTGGAAATGAGGTTATATACGTTTTTAGATCCTCCTTTGCAGATCTCAGAACCATTAGTCCATTCCAAATCTTCATAAATTTTAGTATTGAATTTAAGGCTCACAGGTACTTGCAATTTATAAAGAGCTTTTTGCAAAATAGAGTATGTTTTCTTTTGTGAGTTAGGGATATCAAATATCTACCTCAAATCATTCCACATTTTCAATTTTCCATTTTCTAATATATCATGCAAATTATTGATCCCTTTATTATCCCAGATGTTTACAAAGCAGCCTTGTAATAATGCTAAGGGCTTGTCCTTCCATTGAAGATTTCACCATATGAACCGAAAATAGAACACTTCTTTCCCATTATTGGTCCAAGAACTACCATTCTCAACAAGAGATCTGACCAATTCCCAAGCCTTCCAAATGCTTCTAAATACACTAGAATCAAAGGTGAGAACAACAAATTTGTTGAAAAGAACACCATGTGGATGAAGATTCCTTCAATAGTTTGCCTTTTTTGGTACTATCAATTATATATTTTTCCTGACTAGGATCTTCCAGGGCTCACTCCCTTCAAAATAATTTAAAATCCATTTAGTGGCCAATGCAATACATTGAGTCCTGAGGTCTTTCAGACCAAGACCTCCACAATCTTTCCCCAAATAACACCATTCCCATTTGACAACTGACCTCTTTTTACTCCCTTTGCCATTAGACCATAAGAAAGCCCTAATCTTTTTTTGTACATCATTGATATGGTAGATGTTGAAGAACCAAATAGATGAATATTAAATAATATAGGAGGATAGGATTTTCTGACAGACTTGCAGTCTACCTGTCATTGATAGGAATTGATGATTCCATTTCACAAACTTCTTGTCAATTTTCTCTTTCACCCATTTCCACATATCATTCAAATAGGGGTTTATAGAAAAAGGAATCCCCAGGTATTAGACTTGCTTGTTGGGTCCTCCCCAATCAAACCCTAAGTCATTGAACCAGTTAGGAGAACTAGTCCAGCTGAGAGGAGTGGACTTTTGAATGTAAATTTTTTATCCTGAGGCTTGGCAGAAGATATCCAATCTACCCAGCATGTTTTTAAATTTATTTTCTTCCATATCTACAAATAAGGCAGTATCATCAACAAATTGTGTATTAATTAGTTCATCCCCAATTGGCAAGGAGAGTCCTCTCACTTTTCCACCTCTAATGGAGGCCCTTAAAAGATAATGCATAACATCTGTTGCAATAACAAATAGGGTAGGAACCAATGGGCATCCTTGCCTAATAGATCTTTGAACAGTGAGTGGATTAGATAATGATACATTAATGTCCACCACAGTAACAACACCTTGACCATGTCACTAAATTTCTTAGGAAAACCAAAGGCTTCAAGTATCATGATGATAAAAGACCATTCAACCTATCATATGCTTTTTCAAAATCCAGGAGGATCATGTCAATATTTTGATTAGTGTGATTTTCCCAATGCATTGCTTCCCAGCTAGTAATCAGATTCTTTAAAATATATTTTCCTTTAATAAATCCAGTTTGAGAGTCATTGATAAATTTTGGTAAAATTTTCTTCAATCTAAGAGCCAATACTTTAGCCAAGATTTTATATGAATCATTGAGTAAAGTGATAGGCCTCCAATTTTTTATTAGTCCTCTCTATCGTCTTCCTTTGGTAGGAGTTTGATAATTCCTTTATTAATATAACTACCCAAGGAACCATTTCTCAATGCTTCTTCATATAACAACCAAAGATCATCCACTATCCAATTGACATTCTTTTTGTAAAATTCAGTAGGAAGGCCATCAACCCCTGGATATTTATCATTTTTGAATGTACTAATAGCATGTATAATCTCATCATTATAGATCTCACTACTCAAACTAGTGGCATCCTCCTCAGTAATCTTCAAAGGAATAAGCTCCTTGCAAACTCTTTGAGCATTGATGCAATTCAAGTCGTTATCATTAGCAAAGAAAAGATTTTGGTAAAATCTTCTAAATTCTTCTTTAACCTTATTAAAGTCTTCTATCTTTTCATTGTCAATCGAGATATGACCAATCTCCTCTTTACATTTTTTACTTTTAATAAAGTTAAAGAAGAATTTAGAACCTTTCTCTCCAGCTATAAGTTAGTTTACTTTTGCTCTAATTTTCAAACCTTGTATTTTCTTATGTAAGATGCTACCCCAATTTTTTTTAAAAAAATTCATACAATGACAGTGTTAGCACCAATGCATATCCAAAATTGCCTCACACTTTCTGATCACCTAGATCCCAAGATGGGCAAGGTGAGAGCATATAGTGATTGGCTTATAATAAGCAATTATGCAATGAAGAAATTACACTTCATCCAATGCAGCGAGCATCCACAAACTATGGGAATTCACCACTACTCAGTGGGTAATGAACAAGGAAAGAAAACATTACAATGCCATCCACTTGTTCAGTGGGAATACTCCACTTTTCCAGTGGGTGAGAAAATAAAAGAAAGATTCATTCTCCACACTGGTGGTAAACCATCCAGGGGTACTTAATGTGATAGAATTACAATGAAGAACAAATATACTCTATTAAATCAAGATCAATAACAAGGAGTTAGAGTCTTGATGAGCAAAATCTCTTGGAAATTCATTGATGAAGAACATACACTGCTTCATAGTTGTCAAATAAAGCATCAATTGCTGATGAAGAATGCAATTTCTGATGAACTCTCTTAAGTCTGATTTAATACTGATTGCTGACTATTGCTGTTGTACGGCAACCATGGAGATAGTTCAAAAAAACACAAACAACCATACATAATTACAACCGCTTGAATGACATTGAATAAGGAATCATACCCTACATCTTACTTTGGCAAATGAACATTCAATTGATTGATCAAGACTGCAAAATTGATGTAACTTGCTGATAAATATTTATTTTCTTTGCTGACTATCCCAGATTGTACGGCAGCCATGGAAGAACATGGAAAATTCATCACACATCACATACATCTGAAATCAACCCCACAATGCATTCAAACTGGTCCATACACAAATAAAAACATATCTAAGCACTTACAACACAGATAGGATAAAATTTGGATCAGCTGCTAATAAATTTCCTTGACAGATCCGTACGGCCAGGCATAAGTACGGTAGTTCCTAGTAATTTCAAAACTTCACCAAAAATCCTCAAATCACTTGCAAAAGAGGCATCTTGGGCAAGCAATAAATATGCAATCAATAAAGGTTCCAAAGACTTCAACATTTATTTCTTATATGCATCGATTTCTTCAGTAGAGGTATGGCCTGGGAATGTATGGCTAAGGTAGGAAACTATCAAACTTCACAAAAACATTCCAAAAGTCACACCACAATTCATAGAAATCACTAGGCATCACTACAAAACTGATTTACATAAACAAACTTCACAAAATCTATCAAATCCATGAAATCTCCAGGGCAAACTCTGTATGAGCTTGCACCAATATCTATCTCCAACACAATGGTGATTCCTGTAATGAAACCACACCCAACCTCAAGAGCATTCCACAAGAGGGTTTTCGTCCTCAAGAGAATATGGAAGAACACACATGTTCAATCTAGCAGAGTAACAATACAAATCCAAGCATGCCCAACAATGAGCCCAACACCTCCTTTTATAACCTTTTTGAGGGAAATAAAATATTATTTCATTTATCCCTTCATATTTCTCCTCAACAAAATAAAAAATAACTCATTATGTGTGCACAACTTAAAGTCACCTTTTAATTAAAAGCTCCTTTTAGCTCCAAAGACCCTTTTTATCAAAATAAATGAAATATTTGATTCGCAAGGTCCCAAAATGATGCATCCATGATTTAAAGCTTTCCATCCCCTTTCCAATAACCTATAAAACTTAAGTGTTAAATGCACATTTCCCAACCTTTTTTAACTTAAGTGCAATAATTAATTGTTTAGCTCATTAAATCAATTGATTTTACAAAAAATCCCAAATATCACCAAACTACAAAATTAAGCATATCAACATACTCCATGATGTTTGGGAAGATGAATGATGCCTTCTAGGTGACTTTCTAAAAATAGACGGCTTCTCTAGGAATCTTGGAGAGCAAACTAGGAACCTGATCAAACATCAAAAAGCATCACTGCGATCCTGAACACCATCTGTGCTCAAAGCCATAACCAATTGATCTATGGCCACTCCAAGAACATTGGATTTCTCCCAACAAAGTCAGATAGCCACTAAGAGACTAAGAACAAGCCAAAATGCTCACAATAATCAATGCACCAAAAATGGAACATTACAATCCTCCCCGCTCAAGATTGATTGTCTTTAAACAATTCATGCTATCCAACCAAGATACCTGCATGATTATCAATAATATACATGGATCCCAAATCAATCTCAAGAATGCTTCACATCACTTCTGCTACGCCACTCTGATATAACTGTGAACTGCACAACTAACACTATGTATAATCCTCTAAAACATTCTTCCAATCACACAACTATTTGGATCCCAAACATCAATAAACCCAAAGATAAAAAAATGAGCAATCATCCAACATGGAACTACTACTGGGAACAAAAATCTGTAATGCTCCTCTGAGGAAGAGCATAAATTAGCTTAATCACAAGCTGGAAACAACTCTGAACAGCCATGAATCAATTGATTCTCACTCTCCAAAAGAGCATTAATAACTGTAACACTTGTTTCTTTCAGCTGATTACTTCTATCATCTTCCCACAAAGAGCTAAAAGAAACAAAAAGATCAATCTCATGGCTGCATAAGTCTAAAATAATCTCATGAAAATTAGATTTCAGTGATCTAAAAATGGGATAGCAACAACAAAACTGAAATCTTTTGAGAACAATAAGAAATTTAGGCCATCTACAACCAGAATATGTCAAAGTTATGACCAAAATTTCTCTCCAATCAATCAATATGTATGCAATTGAACACCTATAATGGATGATGGGGTAAGGACAGCAGATTTATAACTAAAATTTGACTCCAAAATTATCCATAAAACAATCTTACCAACACCACTATCCTCCATGGAACCCTGCAAATAAACTCCATTGTGAAAGTATGTAATGTCCCCTTCTAGACACATGGTTAGTCCATCATGGAGTTCCTATGGGCTAGCAGTTTGGTTAGGGTACTGTGGTTAGTATTGGCTCTAGAGGTCTTTGTCAGTGTTGTTATGGTTCACATTTAGTGGATCCAGTTGGCACCCTCGTGGTTGGCTCAGTGGGCTCTTGGTCGTTACTATTTTTAGTAAGTTTGGGTTCTGTGTTGGTTTGAGATTTTCAGAGTTGGATCAGATGCGTTTCATCGAGACCTTTCCGGCGAGCTAAAGATCATTGAATTTTGACATCGTCTTCATATTTATTTTAAAGTCTGAAGATTTATTAATGTTATATTAATATGGACTTTATTATATTTTGCGGGAAAAGTGACTTTATGGAAAATAAAGACTTAATGCAAGTTGTGACCTTAGACGCCCATCCCTAGGCAAGTAAAAGTTGTTTTTAAAAGACAAAGTCCCCTCTTGAAATCCAACGCCCATCTTGGAGGGAGAATATAAGGAGTTTTGTGAGCTCATTTCAGTTATGCTATGTTTATGATATTTTTGATTTTGAGCTTTTCTAGGGTTTCTTATTGTTTGGGGTTTGAGGATTCGAACTAAAGGCTCTTAGAGACGGAAGCTTCCCTGAGTAACGGTATCCCACAAGTGTGAAAGATCACCCAACGGTGCTAATGAAGGTGGATGTATTCAGCATTCACAAGTGTGCTTGCAATAGAGTTATTCAAAGTTGTATTTGGAGCTGATTGATATATGTTTGTTACTGATTTTGTATGCTGAGATTGGAGGGTATGGAGGCAGATTTTGGTGTAAGTTGAGGAGTTCTTGCTGCTGTGTTTTTTCCTCTTGCTGGCCATACTTCTCTAGAGGTCATACTTCCTTGCTAGGGACGTGAGGTTCACATAGTTTCATTCTCTGGGATTTATAGCAGTTGCATTCCTTATTTGGAGGCGTTTGGGGTCTTTGGACCTGAACATTGCATTGTATATTCATTTGCAAACATTTGTAATGCATTTGGGGTGAAACTGGCTAAACCCATGGTTGGTCTGGCAATAGTCAAAAATTAAAGTTTCAAATCTGCATATGGGTATGTTCTGATAATTGTTTATTAGCCACTGCTATCTGGGTAGTTGATAGTTTTCTTATATATGTTGTAGTTTTTCTGGGTTTCTATATTATACAATATATTGTGTGCTCCAGCACCACATCTGCAAGAAAACATAAAACCCCTTATGTATCTTCTATCTATATGAAAGACCACACAAAAATAATAATAAAATATCACACATAAAAGATTTTAAAAATTACAAACAGGTACGACACATTACAAAGTAAGCCATCATTGAACCTAATCCCTTGCATACCTGAACCTTATGCCCATCTTCAACAACTGATGAAAACTTCTAGTTGAAGAAATTTTTGTGCATAGTAACATTCCATGATTGCTTTGCACCAGGATCCCATATCCTGTTATTATCCTCCTCCATGTTGCTTACATCAAATTGGTTTTCATCATTCAACATGAAAAGAAAATTATCATGACTTAACTCAACTTCCATCATAAAAAGAGTATTACCAAATGATTGGAAGTTGTTTTCACCTTCATGTTCAAATAGATTACCATTTTTTTCCATCTCTGTATTATCATACTTAGGAGACTGTCCTAAGTCAAAACATTCTCGAAACAAATTAAGCTCTTTAGTCATTAGCTTGGTATCATCATCTTTTGCAACTTTATCTTGCTCCTTGAATTGATGTTCATCAATAAGCTGACTTTCAACTTCTAAGAGAGCCATTTGGGTACTCTCTAAAGAATACATAGTTGTTTTAAGCTTAAATGTAAGCTTATCAATTTTAGTATCTCGTCCCTTCAATGCATCACATATTCGACCAACAGACTCAAGGACATTATCTCTATCAATAAGCAGGTTCAAATAATCAAATTTCAAAGTTTCCAATGCTTTCCTGACTACACACCAATCTTCAAGTGAAGCTCCTTTTTTCATGCCCATTTGTCTCCTTTCAACTTGAACTCTCCAAATGTGATCTTCAACAAACTTATGTGAGCTATCCAAATGTGTTAGAACTTGCACAACCTTGTCTTTGGTGACTAATAACTGATTCTTAAAATCCAAATCAGCTGCACACAATAATTTTTTTGTCATTGTTATAGGCACAATCCTTGAAATCAGCTACTTTTAAGTTTTCCTTTTCATGGCCACTTTGACTACAAGAAGTAACATCTTCGAAATCCAATGTTAAACCAACCTTTGAGTTTGATCCAATTTCTTCAACAAGCTCCTCATCAAATGACTCTTCTGCAAGGTTACTAAGTTCTTCAAATTGCATAGGAGTTGAATCTTCTTCTTCATCACTTAGATCAAATGAAATGGCAGTCTCATAATCAAACATTGAATCTTCAGCAATGGCTGATTTAAAGTCTTCATTAGCACATTCTTCGTCAAGGATCTTTGAAGAATCTAACTACTTTTCTCTTTGCATGGAACAATCCCACTCATAATCAAGACTTCCATCACTAGAATGGTGGAAATGCACTTCATTAGGTGTTGTTCTGAAATTTTCAGCAGCATCAACCTTTTCATCTTTTATGAATTCATTGTTTCCCATGTCCTCAACAAGACACTTTGCTTCAATGCTCTCAGGCTCACTTGCAAAGACACCATCTAGCAATCTATCGATCATCTTCAACTCCTCAAAAGTAGTGGCATCTTCAGGATCTTCATCAAATAAAGGACTTGCTAAGTCCCACACCTTAGGCTCATATTCTTCATCAAAGCAAGGGTTAGCTTCATCAATTTCTATTGTAGCCTTCCCCAAATCAGCAAGCTCCTCAATGCATGCTTCTTGATTAGTGATCTTCTCTTCATCATACAGAGGCTCAGTCTTATGTTTTTCAGGTATCAGGACTTCAACTTCTCACTTTTTAGACTCCACATCATCCGAAAGGAAAGAAAATGTAGTGAAGATTGCTGGTTCATCTTCTTTGTCCTTGCATTGATGGTTAGGCTCCCATGGGTCTTTGCATAGGAAACAAAGACTTCTTCTCCTGAGTTCATTCTTACTGACCTCTCTCTTTCTTGAAATGAGAGGTTTCTTGTTTGGTGAGCTGGAAGGTGATGACTTAGGAAAATTCTTGGTCCTTGCCTTTGAAGTAGTTAACTCAGGCTTGCATAAGGACATTTTCTTCATCTCTTCTTCCTTCCTTGTCTTCTGAATGTATTCTATTAAGCCCTCTTTGTCAGGATTCCCCTCTTTGATGATTTTCAAGAAAGCATCCCAAGGAAGTTGTTACTTACAATCATCTCATAGTCTTTCATACTCATTAATAATCTTAGTGGCCTCATGATGATACTTCCTTCGATCCAACTTCTCTTGAACTACTCTTTCTAATTCATCCCGACTTTACCTAAGAGAATCAAATAGAACATCTGTCTCACCTCTCCTCTTAAGAGATGCCATAATCTAACAATCACTGAACAACTTCTTTCAACTACCACACACTGAACAACATGCAAGTGCTGATCACTCACATGCAAGGTTGAAAACTGACTTGCTCAACTGAAAGATCTGCAGCAAATTAGCTCCCCAACAGGTTGGCAAGAACATGCCAGCTCTAATACCACTGTAAGATGCTACCCCAATTTTTTTTTTAAAATTTCATACAATGACAGTGTTAGCACCAATGCATATCCAATTAATTGCCTCACACTTTCTGATCACCCAGATCTCAAGATGGGCAAGGTGAGAGCATATAGTGATTGGCTTACAATAAGCAACTATGCAATAAAGAAATTACACTTCATCCGTTGCGGAGGGCATCCACAGACTATGGGAATTCACCACTACTCAGTGGGTAATGAACAAGGAAAGAAAACATTACAATGCCATCCACTTGTTCAGTGGGAATACTCCACTTTTCCAATGGGCGAGAAAATAAAAGAAAGATTCATTCTCCACACTGGCGGTAAACCATCTAGGGGTACTTAATGTGATAGAATTACAATGAAGAACAGATATACTCTATTAAATCAAGATCAATAGCAAGGAGTTAGAGTCTTGATGAGCAAAATCTCTTGGAAATTCATTGATGAAGAACATATACACTGCTTCATAGTTGTCAAATAAAGCATCAATTGCTGATGAAGAATGCATTTTATGATGAACTCTCTTAAGTCTGATTTAATACTGATTGCTGACTATTGCTATTGTATGGCAGCCATGGAGATAGTTCAAAAAAAACACAAACAACCATACATAATTACAACCCCTTGAATGACATTGAATAAGGAATCATACCCTACATCTTACTTTGGCAAATGAACATTCAATTGATTGATCAAGACTACAAAATTGATGTAACTTGCTGATAAATATTTATTCACTTTGCTGACTATACCAGATTGTACGACAGCCATGGAAGAACATGGAAAATTCATCACACATCACATACATCTAAAATCAACCCCACAATGCATTCAAATTGGTCCATACACAAACAAAAACATATCTGAGCACTTACAACACAGATAGGATAAAATTTGGATCAGCTGCTAATAAATTTCCTTGACATATCCATACAACCAGGCATAAGTATGACAGTTCCTAGTAATTTCAAAAATTCACCAAAAATCCTCGAATCACTTGCAAAAGAGGCATCTTGGGGAGGCAATAAATATGCAATCAATAAAGGTTCCAAAGACTTCAACATTTATTTCTTATATGCATCGATTTCTTCAGCAGAGGTATGGCCTGGGAATGTACGGCCAAGGTAGGAAACTATCAAACTTCACAAAAACATTCCAAAAGTCACACCACAATTCATAGAAATCACTAGGCATCACTACAAAACTGATTTACATAAACAAACTTCACAAAATCTATCAAATCTATGAAAGCTCCAGGGCAAACTCTGTATGAGCTTGCACCAATATCTATCTCCAACACAATGGTGATTCCTATAATGAAACCACACCCAACCTCAAGAGCATTCCACAAGAGGGTTTTCATCCTCAAGAGAATATGGAAGAACACACATGTTCAATCTAGTAGAGTAACAATACAAATCCAAGCATGCCCCAACAATGAGCCCAACACCTCCTTTTATAACCTTTTTGAGGGATATAAAATATTATTTCCTTTATCCCTTTATATTTCTCCTCAACAAAATAAAAAATAACTCATTATGTGTGCACAACTTAAAGTCACCTTTTAATTAAAAGCTTCTTTTAGTTCCAAAGACCATTTTTATCAAAATAAATGAAATATTTGATTCGCAAGGTCCCAAAATGATGCATCCATGATTTAAAGCTTTACATCCCCTTTCCAACGAGCTAAAACACTTAAGTGTTAAATGCACATTTCCCAACCTTTTTAACTTAAGTGCAATAATTAATTGTTTAGCTCATTAAATCAATTGATTTTATAGAAAATCCCAAATATCACCAAACTGCAAAATTAAGCATAGCAACAACTCCATGATGTTTGGGAAGATGAATGATGCCTTTCGGGTGACTTTCTAAAAATAGACGGCTTCTCTAAGAATCTTGGAAAGCAAACTGGGAACCCGATCAAACATCAGAAAGCATCACTGTGATTTTGAACACCATCTGAGCTCAAAGCCATAACCAATTGCTCTTTAAAATTGATCTGTGGCCACTCCAAGAACATTGGAGTTCTCCCAACAAAGCCGGATAGCCACTAAGAGACTAAGAACAAGCCAAAATGCTCACAATAATCAATACGCCAAAAATGGAACATTACATCTTTTGAAAGTATTTGATTTGATGTTCAATAGTGGCCAGATCTTTTACCAAACAATCATAATTTGGAGCATTTTGGAGCCTTCCTTCAATTTAATGTAGCCTATTTTGAATCTCCTCTTCAATTTTCCTTTGATCAAGTGCAAACTTTCTCCAATGGTCTGAAAAATCTTCCTCCATCCTTTGATATTTTTTCCCCAAATATCTACCTGGGATAGATTATTCAACGTAGTCTTGTTTATATTCCTTAGTGTGAGGACCCATCCATGCAATCTTGGGAATTCAACAAATCTGTATTAAGCTTAAAAGGATAAGATTTCCTTATTTTATCTCTCAAACCATGTCTTTTCATTACAATATTAGCTTCAATAGGATAATGATCATACATGGTTTCAATGTAAACAATCACACTATTGCCATTATCCTTGGGCTCAAAGCTAAAAGAATCTCCATTAACATAAAATCTATCAAGCCTGTTGTAGATCCTTTTATGTCCTTCCTGGTAATTACACCAAGTAAACCAGATATCTTTGCTATCCTTTTTACCTTTTTCCAGAGGGTCAAAGAGTTTCAAGTTATTGTTAATTTAGACCCAAAAAAACTGTTCATTACCTTTCCAATTCCAATCTAGACCTCCAATTTAATTTTATCTTTCGCTTGTTCAATCATGTTAAAGTCCCCAGCTAGGATCCAAGGAATTCTAGGAAGAGAATCAATTCATTTCCAAAGCACAATTCTCTCCTTATAATCATTAGTAGCATAGATGGCACAAAGCCCAAATTTCTCACTGTCTCTCTCAATAATCACCCATACTGCTCTATTGCAACTAGAGCATCCAGAATCAGTAACCACTTCGACCACTTATTGTTCATAAGGATAGTAATGCCACCTCTTCCTTTTTCATGCCTACTAACAAATTTATAGCATCTTTCCAGATGATCTTAAGACTTGTTTCTAGCTAAAAGTCTTTGGCTTTTACCTTTTGCAGAAAAAGGAAGTCAATTTATTTTCTCTTCTTTATAAAATCTTTAACAACATATTTCCTATTAGGGGACTCTAGTCCCCTGATGTTCCAACTAAGAATCCTTAGTGTCATCAATTTTAGATGGGGTCAATGGGGGTTTCTGATTTTTATATAATCTATCAAAGCACTTGAGCAATTTTTCTTCTATTCCTTTCTTCTTACCCTTCTAAGGGTTATCTTCTCTGCTTAGTTGCTTCCTTGGCCTCTTTCTCTTGTCCTCAATTGTATCAAACATTTTGTCAATCTCCATTGCTAATTCATCTTCACTGAAATTAGAAGCATCTTCCATATGATGTTCCCCATCTCCCATGATATTCTTATTCAACAGAGTTTTGTCTTCATCCATTGGCTCTAGTGTAATAGAATTGGGAGGTTCTTCTTCTGTTGGTATACTATCCCCACAAACTTTGTTAGATTTTATTTGTTCTCTGATTTTGTCCAGAACAATCTCTTGGGCATTTTTCTTCTTATTTTGACTATTGATGTCTTCTATTAAGACATTTCTATCAGAACACAAAGACTCATTGTCTCCTTTGAGTTTTTTGAAGTTATCAATCTTTTTTTTGAATTTCTATTAGATTATTGGCCACCTCTTCCACAACCACAAACCCATTCTTTCTATTCTCTTGTTCTTCAGCCGAGATATTATTATGTTCCCCTTGATTTTGGTTTCTATCTCTCCTTTCTACACAATTTCTTCAGTTACTTTTCTTTTAGTCACACATTCTGATCTTGACCTGATAGGGTTTCTATTGATTTTAGGGCAATCTTCTTTTGATGCCCTTCTCTTTTGCACAAAAAACATGCATTTAAACCCCCTATCAGGTCAATATCACAAGTTAGTGACTTTCCCCCCTATTTATAGTTATTTTTTCTAGCACAATAGTTCCAAGACAGAGGGAGATCAAAGCTCGAGCATCCAAATGGGGTAAAGAAGCTCTTGTCTCCTCTACTTGGAAGACTTTACCTACATGTTGCAAAATCTGAGGTATAAAAACCCAATATTGAGGTGGTAGGTTTTTTACAACTATCCATCTTGGAATTGTAGACAACATCACTTCATCGTTTTTGGTCTCTGAAGCCCAAGCAACAACATTGAACATAGAGTGTCCAACATTCCAAAACAGTTTGTTCAAAACCCTAGTTTGTATATTGTGATTTTTAAGAAAAACAACAAGAGCCCTCTTTGAATCATCCTCTAGAACGAAACATATATACCAAGTTTTTCCCCATACATTATTGATCCATTCATCAAGAAATTTTCTTGAAGGAATATAATCAATATCCATTGCAGCAAAGAAAATAGCAACATTTCTAAGCCTACTTTCTTCCTTATCCAAATCTTGGGACTTATCTGAATTCGACTCAACCACAAGAATGTTCAACAAGAAGACTATTGGATTAGAAAGAGTGTGAGATTTGGGCTATTGTATGAGCCCAACCCAAACCTCTAATATCTAATAAACAATAAAACAAGAAAGCTTGCTCAAAAAATACATAAATCTTTTTTTTTAATGAATACTTCCTATTTAACTTATATTAAAAGATTGAAGCAATACAATATTCACAAAATAGGGTAGGGTGGTATGAAGGCACACCCACGAAGTCTCAAAGCCTTAAGCAAAGGTGATCAAAATAAGCATTAAATATAGGTGAACAAAATAACAAAGGGTCAAGCCCACAACAAACTAAGCAGCTAATGCAACACTAGTAGAGGGAGAAGGATCTTGATCATCAGGCTTCCTCCAAACATTTCCAAGGGCAACATCATCAATCAGCTCCCAACTGTCGAGAGAATTAGTTCCTTCTTCATTCTCCTTGGGAGGTGGGTGAGCATGAACAAGAGAAATGGTGAGTTGTAAACAAGGAAACTTGCATGTGTAAGACGAGCCAGGGCATCACATTGGAGATGGCGGTCTGGATGGTTGAGACCATCCTCCATGAGCAACAGAATCCTAGGAGGTCTGATGCAAGGGGCCACGAGAGCAAGAGCCACGATCACCACAGTCACATCTGGAAGATTGACTATGACCATGTTGACGCCCTCTAGAAGAGATGGAGTTAGGCGAGACCTGAACAATAGTGCAAGGGGCATTTCCCCAATGGTCCAACAACTCTTGGAGATGGGTAACTTCAAGTGCAACTTTTCTAGCTTGCACTTGAATCTGCATCAAAATATTAGAGAAAATGATAGCTTTAGTGTACAAAGAGAAGTGCTTATTAGCAGTACAATGATTGAAAGTAGTAGCAATCCTATCCTTCCAAATGCTAAAAAGAATTTCCACCCTGAAAGCATGTCATATCTAAGTATACTTTAGCAGGAGAAATGGCCAGTCTCCAAACAAAACCATATACCAAGAGAAAGGGGCAGGTTTGAAGGCCTGAAAAAATCATGGATCCAATTCCATGCTTCCTGAGCTCGAGGGAAAAACCAAAAGAGGTGTTTGAGAGACTCAAGTTTTCTACAAACTAAAATGTCCCCACTAATTTTTTTATTATTTTTTAAAATAGTGCAACAGCATAAACACATAAAACATTGAAATGCAAACATAAATTCACAGATGACACATGTTGAAATCATGAACTTTATTGCTTGAAGTCTTCCAGTGAGTTCTTATACAAAATGAAAGTGCATGTACAGAGAAAATGCAAAGCACAATAGGCTGATATGATTTTCAGCTTGACGGAATGAATGTTGGGAACCACTGAATCCTTTACCAAATGCACACCAGGTCTCTGAATGACCTCAAACCAAATGTAGAAGACACCTTTGACTTAGGTGCCCAAACTCCAATGCAGATAACTAACTAAAAATTGTAGAAATGGTCTGGCATGAATTCCAATGTGCCTTCCAGGCTGGTCGTACACCTCTAGAGGGCAAACTTTTGTAGCAAATTAAATACTCCACGAAAGCTCCTAAAATCTTAGGAAAATGATTGCCCTGGTATGAGAATCAATTGGGTTAAATACCCGGAAGGAGTAATGTCTTCATTTTTCTTCCATGAACAAAACTTTGTTTCAACCCTGTCAAACCAACAATGCCTGAAAGATACAAAAACTCTAAATTTCCACTAAAATCCTTCAATTTGCACTTGTGCAACCTTTGTGTGAAGTTGCTCCAGATAGACCAACTAGGGATTATCTCTCAAATCTAAAACTGATGTTAACAATGAGGGTTTTCGTCCTCAAAGTCCTGGGATGAATGCACAGTCCAACATCATAACCATATCAGCAAATATTCAACATAATGAATGAGGAGCCTTCTTTTCTTTTTTATATTTTCCTCCTTAAAATTTTAGCAACTTCCTCAACAAGGGTGCCCAGATGAGACGGAAACCTTCTTTTTTTGAAAATTAGAAAAAAAACCTTTCATTCCCATCCTTTCTCCATCTTTTCCTTTATTTCTATCTTTTTCCTCTTTATTTCCATCCTTTTCTTTATTTCTATCTTTTTTCCTTTATTTCCATTTTCACTACTTTTTTCCCCTTAGGCGTTCCTCCTCTTTTGCATAAATATTTCATTTTATTATTTATTAAATATTCACATGGCCCCCTTTTTAAAACAACTTTAGGTTGTTACTCCTAGGCATAGGGTACAACTTAACTTTATAACTTTATAATTTTATAATATTTAAATATGCCTAGGTCGCCTTTTTGTGAATATAATAATAAAATATTCATATTATAAAGTCCTAGTCCCCTTCTAGCTAAAACTGACAAGGAAGAATTCCATGTTGAGACCTACCATAACCCATGTTGCCAGAAATAGCGCTTACTAAAAATAGTAAGCTTAGGAAAGTCATTAGTTGCTAATGTAGAACATACCACCCTGAAACTCTCTGAAAACCCAAAAGGAATCCAGCAATCGAACTACCATACATTGACAAACCAATCCCTAAACTCAAAGGAGATTACCACATAGTTGGAAACCCTAATTTTTGCCTCCAATTAGCCTACGGGCCTCCAGAATAGCCTAATGGTTACACTTGGATATCACTGGTGAGAAGGGGACATTACAGTCCGCCCTCCACAAGATTGCTTGTCCTCAAGCAATTGCATATTAGGATGCTGAAAAATCTGATCACTTTCCCAAGTGGCATTCTCAAGCGGTAAGTCCTTCCATTTAACCAAATATTCTGTGATGGTCTTCTTTCTCAATGGACGCTCCCTGGTATCAAGTATTACCTCTAGAATCAAAACCAACTGTCGCTCCTCATCCAATGGAGGTAAAACTGGTGTAGCCACCACATTGTGAGCAAGCGCCTTCTTAAGGCATGATACATGGAAGACATTGTGTACCTTACTATTTGCTGGTAACTCCAACTCGTAGGCCACTTCCCCAACTCTCCTGATGATCTTGTAGGGTCCATAGAAATGTGTCTTGAGTTTTTCCGCTCCACTCTTCTTGAGAGAAGATTGTCTGTAGGCCTAGAGTCTCAAATAAACCATGTCATTAACCTCAAAGGTGCGCTCAGTATGCTACTAATCAGCATACATTTTCTGCTGATTTTGCACATGATGGAGATTGTCTTTAAGTGCTCTCAAGATGTCCTGATTAAGCTGCAACATATCTCTCGCCTGAGGGGCTCTATTGTCACCAAACAACAAATCTGCAAAGCTAGGAGCCTCGTATCCATACAAGGCCAAGAATGGGGACATCCTGATTAACATGTGGTAGGAAGAGTTATAACAATACTCCCCCAAATATAGCCATTTCACCCACACCTTTTGCTTCCCTGAAACATAATTTTGGAGATAGCCTTCGAGCCATTTGTTGACAATCTCTGTTTGGCCATCTATTTGATGATGGTAGCTAGTGCTTGGAGTAAGCATGGTACCACTCAGCCTAAAAATCTCTTGCCAAAAAGTGCTCAGGAACTTGTTGTCCCTGGCACTAACAATATTTTTTAGCAACCCATGTAACCTGAAAACCTCCTTGAAGAACAAATCTACAACTTGGGCTATTGTAAATGTATTGGCAATGGCATAAAAATGAGCAAACTTAGTTAGCTGATCAACTACAACATAGATGCAGTCCTTACCCTGCACTGTGGGCAAGCCGGTGATGAAGTCCATAGATACACTTTCCTATTTTTGATGAGGAATGGGCAAAGGCTACAATAACCCAGCCGGAAAAGTATGCTCATCCTTGTTTACCTGGCAAACTGGACATTTCCTGATGTAACGTAGGACTTCATTTTTCAATCCTTTCCAAGAAAACTTCCCACGACCTGCTTGTAAGTCTTGAAGTACCCTTGATGACCAGCCAAGGGGATGTCATGGAATGTCTGTAAAATCTTCTTTTTTAGCTGTGATTCAAGTACTAGAAAGATCCTTCCCTTATACTGGATTAATTCATCAACTAACTGATATATTTCATCATCCATAGTACCTTCTATAATGGTGGTTGCAAACTAATTTTTGGCATAATCAGTAAGTATTAGCTCCTTCCAATCAGCTATTAACTCCACAATAGTGTTCAAATGTGGTCTTCTAGACAATGCATCAGCCACAATGTTGTTTTTACCTTTGACATATTCAATGTCAAAGTCATACGCTTGGAGCTTGTTCACCCATTTCTCTTGTCTTTCATTTAAATCCTTCTGGTGCATGAAATGTTTGAGACTGTTGTGATCAGTTTTGACCACAAATTTGTTGCCCACCAAGTATTGTTTAAACTTGGCTAATGCATGCATAATTGCAAGCATTTCTTTGTCATAAATAGAATAGGCCTTTTCATCTCCTCTCAGCTTCTTGCTTTCAAAAGCAATCAGATGTTTGTCTTGCATAAGGACAGCCCCAACACCCTCTCCTGAAGCATCACATTGTAACTCAAAGGATTTAGAAAAATCACGCATAGCCAACACTGGACATGAACTAACAAGTTCCTTGAACTTGTCAAAAACCCCTTGTGCTCTTTCTGACCATGCAAATGCTTCCTTTTTAGTAAGGTTTGTAAGAGGGGCAACCATCTATGAATAACCCTTGACAAGCCTCCTGTAAAATCCACATAGACCTAAGAACCCTTTCAGTTGTGTCAGGTTCTTTGGAGGCAGCCAATCCAGAATAGCCTTCATCTTTTCAGGATCAACACTAACACCCTTAGAGTTGATCACATGCCCAAGGTACAATAGCTCCTGCATTCCAAATTCACATTTTGATTCTTTTGCATACAAACCTTCTGACTCCAAGATACCAAGCACCTCATCTAAATGCTTAAGATGCTCTTCCCATGATTTGTTGTATATAAGAATGTCGTCAAAGAAAATCAACACAAATCTTCTTAATTGCTTCTAGAAGATCCTATTCATACAGGATTGGAAAGTAGCAGGTGCATTAGTCAAGCCAAATGGCATGACTAGGAACTCAAAATGCCTAAAGTGGCATCTGAAGGCTATCTTTTCAATATCCTTCTCCCTCATTCTAATTTGGTGGTAACCCGATCTTAAATCTATCTTGGAAAGTACATGGCATCATGTAGCTCATCAATGAGCTCATCGATCCTGGGGATGGGATACCGATTCTTAATTGTCTTTTGATTAAGAGGGACAGTAATCAATGCACATATGTATAGTGCCATCTTTTTTCTTCACTAGAACAACAGCTGAAGCAAAGGGGCTTTTACTTGGACGTATGAAGCCCATATCTAAGAGTTCCTTGATGGCCTTTTCAATTTCATCCTTCTACTTCTTTGTATACCTGTAAGGAGTGGTAATGACTGGTTTGGTACCATCTTCTAATTCTAGGATATGCTCGGTTCCTCTCTCAGGAGGTCTCCCAGGAGGCAAGCTGCTAAACACTTAATTCCTCTTGGTCAGCAAAGCTTGAATCTCTGGATGGTATTGTCCTTTGTTCTCCATTGGGTTTGATGACAGAATCATACATTCTGCTGCCCACTCAACTTGGTCCTGTCTAATCAGCCTTTCCATTCTTTTAAAAGAAATCACTCGAGGGCCACCATTTGACATCCCTCTCAATATAAATCCTCTTTCCATCTGACATAAATTTCAGCTCCATGGTTTGTAGATTGAGAGTGATTTCACCAAGAGATCGCAGCCATTGGATACCAAGTACGGCATCCGTATCACCAATGCTAACTACATAGAAGTCATCCTTGACTTCATAGTTCCCAAACTGAATGGACAAGTTAGAGACTTTCCTTGTGCATGAAATAGTAAATCCATTAGCTATCATTACTTTAAATCCATCGAACTCCTCTACCTTAAGGCCCCTCTTAGCAACTAGGCCTTCATCAATAAAGTTATGAGTTGCTCCTATGTCAATGAAAGCAACCATTCATTGTCCTCCCAGTACTCCACGTACTTTAAATGATTCATTCTTTTGGAAACTAGAGAATTGAGCTAGAGGCTCCTCATCCTCATGTCCTTTCTCTCCTACTGGGGCTTCCTCTTCTTCTTGCTCTTCCAAATCTGATTGTGGCTCATAAAAATCAAGTTCATTTTCTTCTTCTAAAAGTGCCTCCATATGTTGTGCTTTGCCCTTCCCGAAACACTTATGGCCAAGTGCCCATGGTTCTTTGCATGTGAAGCAAAGATTTTTCCTCCTTAGCTCATTTCTTAAATCTTCATCCATTTTAGGTGGTGCTGATGTAAATTTCGGCCTGCTTAAAGTTTTCTGATTTCCTTTAAAGTCCTTGAAATTCTTCTTTATTGGCTGATATGAAGAAGTGTGAGAGGGCTCGAGGTCCAATGCTAATTGAATAGCATCCTGTAGTGTTTGTGGTTTGAGCACTTCGACCAATCCTCACAATTTATCTTGTAATCCTTCTACAAACAGCATAACTACCCTCTTCTCTGACATGTCAAGTACCATAACAACAAGTTGTTGAAAATCATCAACATACTTCTCCACTCTTCCAAATTGCTTGAGCTGGGCCAGCTCCCTATTATAAATTTCTTCATCCTTTCTATCAAATCTTGCAATTAATTTCTCGCAAAACTCATCATAGGAACAAATCTGCCCATGGTTCAGTGATCTCAAGCCATAGTGCCACCATTTATAGGCTACTCCTTCAAGGTGCATGATTGCAAAGTGTATGGCATCTCCCTCTTGCATAGGCTTAAGCGTAAGATAAGTATCCAATTTGTGTATCCACTCCCGAGCGGTGATCTTCCCACGTCCATCAAAAGTAGTAATTCCAAGCTTGCTCAATGCTTGTTTAAAATCCTTATTCTGTGGTTTTGGACCATGATGAGGTTTTGATCTCCTCTCTTCCCTACACTGGCTTATATATTAATTGAAGGTGAGATCCGCTTTAACATGTGCTGGAAAAAGTTCATACTCTTGATGCAGTACCATGACATTGTCTGGCATAATGACCTCATGCTAATTGGGTTCAACCTCTTCTTCTGGTGGCAAGAAGTTAGGCCTCATGGGCCAATTGATACTACTTCCGGAACCTCCAACAGTGTTAGATCCCTCTGCTCTATTGTTGTTGTTTGTTGTCATGCCCACATTTCACGTGCGTTCACAACACGCAAAACACGCATGTTATGTCCACATATGACATGTAGGCATGATTCGAACTAACAAATTTTTTTCTTTTACGACATGAAAACTCCCCTTGCACGCGTAAGCGTGCTCGGTCTCGTTTGTTAAAGTGGACAAGAGATTGTTGCTACGGTTTATATTTTACACACGTATGTATGTAGATGTCGTTCACTAAGTTGAGTCGGTTTATTTTACTTCTTCTAGGGTTCACTTGGTAGGTGGTTGATCTCTGATTGGTTATCTCAATCTATTTAAATTCTACCTCGCATTCCTCGTTTAAATCCGTAGTTGTCCTTTCTTTTATCTATCAAATACATTTTCAAATTTAAATAGAATTAAGGATCAAAGATAGAATAGGAAACAAATGAGTCTTTCCTTTTCAATAACACACAATAGACAAATGGGAATTTGATTTAGAATAATTCCATTTGCAACTTAACTCAAGATGTAATTTTCATTTCAAGGCAAATGCATCATTCATAAAACTGTAAAAGTGACTTTCTCACTAGATAATACAAGAGATATATTTATCAATTGATCCAACCCACAAATATTTACACAAGTTCACATTTTGATAAAACCCACAAGATGACAACAATTATAAATATTCCACAACTCAAACACACTCAAAAGGAGGCATTCACTTTCTTCTCCCAGTTTATACAATAGAGGTAATGTAATAACCAAATTAAGTCTCAACTAAAACATTGTAAGGGAGGATTATCTCTCCACTCCCAAGGTAACAATTTCAAGAGAAGTTCTCTCTACAACTCTTACATAATGAAATCTACAATGACCAAGCTCTCATTGCCAAATAGGAAGACAAGACATTTTCTTTTACAAAGTAAAACTTCTTCAATCTTTTCTACATGCTTCAACAGTAACCTGCAAGACAACAAGGGAGAAACAAGAACCATCTAGCTCTCCTCCCTACCTTTGACCCACAAGAGGGTCACCCCTAAGCTAGGGAGACCATCCTCATACCAGGGTAGAAATTAGACAAAACAACACTCCACAATATTGAATAACAATAACAAAACAAATGACACACACACACACCTCATGGTTGACACACATCACAAAGACTCAGCTTAGGTGAGTTCAAGGAGGGTAGGAAAGTAGACATCTCTATCCCCCAAGTGTCATCCTTTCACATTTAATCACATTGTATCACAAGGCCTCAAGCCAAAAATTATATTCTTCCTCCACAAGGCCTCAAGCCAACAATTTACTCTTCTTCCACAAGGCCTCAAGCCTTCCAATAAACCCAACCACCAGGGATATCGCAATAGGCTCACATGGCCATAAGCCCTCTAGGCTATATAAGTACCAACATGCCCTCAAGGCATTACAAATATCAAGAAACAAGATGACACCTGGGGAGGGTCACACCTCCCCTTCCCTATACAAGATGAGCATTGCATTCTAACTGGAAGGAGTTCTTTCCATACCCAACACTAACCCCAAAATAATAACAGAAAAACACATAGAAGACATTTGCAACTCATTCAACAAGCAAGATCAAACATACAAAACAAGCAATAGATCACAAAAGAGAGTATTCTTGTTACACCAACCTTTCAAAGCCCAATTATGGAATGAAATTTGATGAAGAGCTCCTCTCTAGCTTCCTTCTCTAAAAGCTCCTTCTTCCCACAATAATCCAATCCCCTAACTCTCCTCCTTCTCTCTCTTTTAAACTAATTCTCTCTGTTTTCCTAATTTCTCAAGTGGCATTAAACAACTAACCACAACTCATTCATTATCATAGTGGTCATAAAACAATTTACCCCCACTCCATAGGTTCCCCACTATAGTCCTTTTAACAACACATGGAGAATTTAAAATACAATAAGTAAAATAAAATACAAAGGGAGTGGATAACACACTACCCTAAATAAGGGAAACCCCACCAAAAGAGAGGCACATGGAGACAACCACTCCATTATAAGGGAATCATGGAGTTGTTCCATGACTTGGAAGTGGGCCTGAGTGTGGATTCCACTCATCCCATTGTCCCCCATGCTTCCAATTTCGTCACTTTACTTCACTGTGAGGTTTAAGTGACCATATGGTGGTTAACCCAAGGTTATCCTAGTCAAAAAGGTCCCTAGACCCATGAGGTATAACTCAGGGTTGATTTTTGCCTAGTTAGAACTCCCAAAGTCAAATAAAACACAAGATAAAGGGTCAAAAAGAAATAAAATTTAAACAAGATTAAAACAACATTTATTACACACTTATCATAATAAAAGTAAATCAGAAGATAACCCTTATTCCCTTGACCTCATGCAACATTAACACATTACAACATTACAATATTTTCCAAACACGAGGTTGATCATAGTTTCTCATTGAACTAGATCGGCTCACAAGGGATACGACATAGGTATGAGATGGTCTCCTGTAATTGTGGTTTTGTTAGCAATACCTGCACACTCAAACTCAAAGTCAATATCACATATAGATATCATAGCCGAAGCAATTTAAATACATGCATCCTAAACATATTACCATATAATCACATTGAAGTTCCATATCCATTCATCATTTTCTTAAAAGCAATATCTAAATATCATTGCAACAATTATTTCCTTAAAAATCAATTAGGTTTAATAAACAAGGTTCAAGATCAATAGTCTCTCAACATGAACATAATAGAAATATCACTACAAATAGTCTCATGAACAGTAGTGTAAAAAGTAGGCCTCACATCCTCTCCCCCTAAGATTGCACTTCCTCCTGGAAGTCATCAAAGAGGTGAGGGTAAAGCATCTTCAGTCTCGTAGCATCTTCCCATGTTGCAATGACCTCATCATACATATCCCACTGGACCCTAACCTGGTCCATCTCTCGACCTCGAAGGCCCAGTGTTCGACCAGCCAATATGCATATTGGCTCCAAAGCCAGCTGACCATCTGCCTCTACCTGAAAAGCACTCCAATCCAACACGTGAGACAAATCAGACATATAACATCGTAAAACTAAAACATGAAAGACATCGTGGATACGAGACAGGCTAGGTGGCAAGGCTAAACGGTAGGCTACAGGTCCTATCCTCTCTAGGATCTCAAAAGGTCCTACAAACTAGGGTGCGAGCTTAGAGCCTTTTCGGTAATGGATTGGACTCTTATGCGGTCACACTCTCAAGAATACTCTGTCACCTACTGAGAAGCTTTGATCTGTCCTCTTTGCATCTACATACTTCTTTTGTCTATCCTGAACTTCCTACAGTCTTTGTCTAATCAAGGTAACCTACTGTTCCATATCCTGGATTATTTCGGGCCCAATGGCAACTCGGTCCTCTAACCGATCCCAACTCAAAGGCATTATGCAAGGTCTGCCGTATAGAGCCTGGTAAGGAGGCATACCCAATGAGCTGTGATGCCCATTATTGTAGGCGAACTCAACTAGATACAGGTACTCCTCCCATTTAGACTGATGATCCATAACATACATATGCAGCATATCCTCTAACACCTGATTAACTCTTTCTGTCTGGCCGTCGGTCTTAGGATGATAAGCAGAACTGAAGTTGAGCTATGTGCCCAATGCCTGATATAGAGCTCTCCAAAATGAAGATGTGAAAATAGAGTCTCTATCAGATATAATACGGCAAGGTACTCCATGCAGTTTGACAATCTGATCTAGAAACACCCTCGCCACCGATGGTGCATTGTACGTTGTGCGTACAGGTGAGAAATGCGCCACCTTGGTCAACTTGTCAATACTCACCATGATGGCATCATGGCGTCGTGATGACATAGGTAGACCAACAATGAAGTCCATGGAGATGGTGTCCCATTTCCATTCAAGTATCTCATGTGGGTATAAGAGTACTACTGGATGCTGATGCTCGGCCTTGACCCTCTGACACTCAAGGCATCGAGCAACAAACTCTGCAATATCATGTCTCATCCCAGCCCAATGGTACAACTGTCGTAAATCTGCATGCATCTTCTTTACTCCTGGATGAGCTGCATAGGGTGCTCTATGAGCCTCAGAGAGTATCACTGCACGCAGATCACCCGCACGGGGTACATAGATGCGCTGCTTAAGTCTAAGTAATCCATCTGACTCCAAGGAATATCCTTCAAATTTTCCCTTCAGGACCCTCTGATTCTGAATCTTCTACTACACCTCAAGAAACCACTCGTCCTCAGGTAGATGCTGTAGAATATGTTCTCTCAAATCCACTTTCAAAGTTAGAGTCAGGATCTTGTGGCACCTTCGACTCAATGCGTCGGTGACCACATTTTCCTTTCCCTTGATGTAATGGACATCAAAGTCGTATTCACATAAGAACTCCATCCAATGCCGCTGGTGGGCGTTCAAATTCGACTGAGTGAAAATATACTACAAGCTATGATGGTCTGAATGGAGTTTAAAGCGTCGGCCTTGTTGGTTTTTCTTCTGAATCAGCATTAGGGTTTGCCAATTCTAATGCACAGGCAGATTCAGCCAACTGAATACAGGAGGTTGCGTGAGCTCCTCCCCTTCACTTCTGGTTCTGCCGCACCAAGGGGGTTTTCCCTATTTGATAAAAGTATAACCTTGACTAGCTCAATGACAAAAGGATTTAACTTGACAGCAACAAGCAGAATACTCTCATGTATGGACCAAGATTTGTGTAACAAATCACAAGGTTGGCAACATTCTTGGACATAATGTCTGGTTAGGTATGAGAGCATGCAGAGGTTCCTAATCCTAATCCTACAACTAACAGATGGAAGGAAGAGATGGTTTGATTTGAATTTTGGATGCAAAGCTGGACATGGTGTATAACCTCAACACAGAGCTAAATTGGTGCCTATCCAGGGCTTGGAGTCGGTAGACATACACCTGTGAATGATCAGCATGAATAGCTAAAACTGGATTTCAGGGGGATACACATGATATCTGCCTTACAGATATCTCCCAATACAGAGTGTTAAGCTGTCTATACTTATGGCATCCCTATTGCAGTAAGAAAGATACATGCAAAACTGGAGACAGAATCAGCATAACACATGCAAACATAGCATTATTCATATAAGATTTACCGTGAAATCGGTGGATTCATGCCAAATCATACAACAGGAGATACATAAACTCACAAGTGTAGTTGTACAGAGCAACCAAAACAGACTGTATTGTGTTACAGAGCCAAAAATCTTCAACTTTCAACAACCTAAAAAATGGTAACACAGTCTGCTTATAACAGCCAGAGAGTGTACCACAGCAATTAATTACAAGACTGTTACAAAATTCGCCAGATACTGATCCTTCAAAGGAATGGCGCTCAAAATTTATTGCAGCAGGGACAGAAGGAACCCTCGAGCCCTGCGCCGCCATCTGGGAGTCTTCATGCACGATCAGGCAACTTCACCATTTGTATTCATCGCCCATACCCCTGCACGACCGTCAATGATGGCTCAACCACCCGCATTTCACTTGGAGACTGTCGCTGTAGTCAAAAAGGATTTCCTGCCAAAACACGTCCTTCGCAGGTTCAAAAATAATGCAAGGGGAAAAATCCCACATGCATGGTGAGGAGAACACACCAGCGCTTTATAAACATAGCCGCATGCAAACTAAGTGTCGAGCGCTTTTGCTGCGCTCGACACACATGCCTTCGTCAAAAACCCATCGCTCAGACCTAAGCCATCGGCTTACCTCAAAAATCTCCCACCGACAATAGTAGTCTAGCCGATCACAAACTCCACATTCCCTTCATCGGCCAGAGATTAACCATCGGCCCATCCAAAAGATCCCTCGCCGACACCACTAGTCTCACCGAAGCCAAGTTACTCTGATGGCCAGCTCGCACCCCGATAGCGGTTACCAAACCACTGCCATCGGCTAGACCAACACCGTCGGCCTAGCAAAAAGTTCCATCGCCGACACAGCCAGTCATGCCGATGAACATCCTCGAGCCATCCACCATCAAGCCATCGGCCCAACTCCTACTAATAGCCCACCTCCGTCGGTGAGACCACCATCGTCAGAACAACTGAAAAAACCCTGGCCGATACCTCACGTCATACCGAAGACCAACAAGCCACACTCTGCCCTTTCGTCGGCCAGACACACGCCGATGACTCTTATCGGCCAGACACTACACTGTTGGCCCAACATCTGACCGCTCACCCGACAGCTCCCACTCCTGCCGATGAATACATGACTTACCCCGGTCGGCAAGACCAACACCATCGGCCCAAAACAAACAAATCATGCCGATAACAGCGATCACCCCGACATACATCCCTCGGCGAGACACATGCCGATGACACTTCATCGGCCAAACCTCCATCGTCGGTCGAATAGGAAAATGCTTCGCCAATAGTATACATCACACCGATGGCACCATTGGTAAGAACAATCCCGTCGGGGAACCAGAAAAAAGATATGCCGATGGTGTATGTCACACCGACAGCACATCATTACCACCAACCTGATCGGCAAAACGCCTGCGAGGTCACGCCGATGGGAAAGAATACATAGGGTTTAAGTGAAGAAACCCTCCAACATGCAAGCTCAACCTCTAGGCCAAAATGGGTACCAACACTGGCTCTGTCTGGGGATGTACAGGTGCAAAACTGCAGCGAGGACCCCAGAATCTCTAGTTTCACAGATTGGGCCATATCTATTGGGCAACAGAGTCAATCATTGCACCAACCTACACAAAAACTATATTTTAGTCATCACTTGGGTGGCCCCGGGTAGCCAAAAAGGAAGAACCAAAATTTTTTCCTGCCAAATGCCTGATTCCAAACTGAAAGATCCCAATCCCAACTGAAAAGATTGGCATAATCTGCCCATAATGTCATCTGCTCAATTAGATATTCCACCACCTTTGATAGCTTGCCACTTGTAGTACTACCTCTGTCACTCTGCATTTCAAAATCAAACATGCAACCATACATGCTAAAAAATCCTTCAGCATTAAGCAACATATGCATGTTATACTCTTCAGATGGTACATCATGCTGCTCTTGGCAGTCTTCATCATTTATCTGATTACTGCACACCATCAGGCACTCATCCAGCTGATCCAAAAACTCAAAATACTCAGAAAAAATGAGACCCCCAATATCTACTGATATTGAAAACAAATCCTGATCCACACACCCAATGTTGCACATATCTAAACCAGGTGATGATGAACATCCATCATTCACAGTTTGCAAATCCATAGTATCTTCACAAGAACTGAAGATATTTGATTCATATGTCCCCTCCTCACAAACTGATGTAACACCAAGGTCGACAGTCTCTTTATATTCATCATCATCCTCAAAAAGAGGATTAATCCTGCACCACTGAAAGTCAAGATTCACAGCATCAAAGGCACCTGTAGACTCATCATAAAGGGGATTAACACTCACCGCAAAGGCCTCTGCTTCTTCTTCATGACACTCCAATTCTTCTTCATTATTATCAGATCCAGAGTCATAAGAAGAACAAACCTGATCCATGAATTGATCATGGATATCATTTTTATCATCTAATTGCCCCTCATACAAGATTTTTGCTACTTCAATGCATTCTGAAGTTGAGCTATCTGCATCATTCTCCATCCCTCTAATACTTCCTGATGAAACTGATACTGACTGTTGATCCACATGATCACAACCTTGCACAACTGGATCATTTAAACATGATGGCTCTTTGATAAGGGCTGGTATGTAAATATTACTTGAAAAACCATTGTTTTCAACTTCATTTACTGGGCAAAACAAGACATCCTCCTTTATAACAAAAACATCATCAACTTGGAATGATGCAAAAACTAGGACAACAGGGGTGTGAATACTTTGACATTCATTGTCAACTCCTGAATTAAATCTTTCATTAACACTGGGGGCTGCAGGACAACAAAAATTTTTAGAAAAATAACCCTTTTGTATTCCATACCTCCAATTGTTTTCAATGTCTAATGCAAACTGATGTGCCTGATGCAATGTGGTGGGTTCCTTGTCTCTTAATCTGTAACTCATTTTCTTATCAAAAGCTCCCAAATAGGCAACTAAGCACAGTGCATCATTAGGTCTCATGCATTCTGGAATTCTATTCAATGCCCTCATAAATCTGAGGTTAAAGGCTGGGATCAACTCATCTTCTTCAATATGGATGTACATAAAATTACTAATAACTGCATATTCAGATATTCTTTCACCATACTGTACTAGAAATGCAGATTTAAAACCATGCCAAGAGCTGACAGAGTGAGCTGGAAGGTAGGAAAACCAGTCCCTTGCATCTTCATCTAGAGATTGAACAAATAATCTCATAACCACATCCTCATGGTCAATCTCAAAGTCATCTATCACATTCATAAACTGCTGCAAGTGTCTCTCAGCTGATTCATCCTTTATACCATTAAATTTAGGCAAAAAAAATCTGATTTTAGGTGGAAGAGCATTTGGATAGCCACAAATGCCACTGAAATTTATGGGCTTATATCTGTCTATGTTGAAACTTCTTTTATTACATTGTTGGGACTGACTACTATACATTTTTGCATTTGACACTTCACAAGGGTGCATAGGCTGATAATACATCCTTTATGTTTTTGCAACCCTCCTCTCTACTCAGATTTTCTACTAACAATGACTTTAGGCACTCAAAATTTAGACTATTTTTTCAAACTTTCCTAAAGTCCTTTAAATGAGTCTTTTGAACAACATTGCATGCCCTTTGAAATACAGAGTAAGTTCTATTAAAAGCATGCAAGCTCTGTTTTCACCAATGTTTCCCTTTTAACCAGTGCTATCTCACCAAATAGGGAGTCTGTAAAACAATATGAAATACCTGGATATGTTGCAGGAGCTACAAATTCTTCTCTGACTGATTTTGTTCTTTTATCAGGTTCTTTGATGCAGAGTCGCCACCTCCTTGAAGAGGAATGAGCTTCAAACAAGCTGAAGCTGCAAATTGATTTCCTTCTTTCTGGGTCATCCACCAGCAGAGTCACATATATAACCCTTTTCTCTGCTGCAACAAACAGTTTCCAGGTCTGATTTTTCAATCTTGTAGACTCAAACTTTCATGGATATGGCATTGATCTCCCCAGTAGAGTCGCCAATTTGTTGGTTTTTCTTCTGAATCAACATTAGGGTTTGCCAGTTCTAATGCACAGACAGATTCAGCCAACTGAATACAGGAGGTTGCGTGAGCTCCTCCCCTTCACTTCTGGTTCTGCCGCACCAAGGGGGGTTTCTCTATTTGATAAAAGTATAACCTTGACTGGCTCAATGACAAAAGGATTTAACTTGATAGCAACAGGCAGAATACTCTCATGTATGGACCAAGATTTGTGTAACAAATCACAAGGTTGGCAACATTCTTGGACATAATGTCTGGTTAGGTATGAGAGCATGCAGAGGTTCCTAATCCTAATCCTACAACTAACAGATGGAAGGAAGAGATGGTTTGATTTGAATTTTGGATGCAAAGCTGGACATGGTGTATAACCTCAACACAGAGCTAAATTGGTGCCTATCCAGGGCTTGGAGTCGGTAGACATACACCTGTGAATGATCAGCATGAATAGCTAAAACTGGATTTCAGGGGGATACACATGATATCTACCTTACAGATATCTCCCAATACAGAGTGTTAAGCTGTCTATACTTATGGCATCCCTATTGCAATAAGAAAGATACATGCAAAACTGGAGACAGAATCAGCATAACACATGCAAACATAGCATTATTCATATAAGATTTACCGTGAAATTAGTGGATTCATGCCAAATCGTACAACAGGAGATACATAAACTCACAAGTGTAGCTGTACAGAGCAACCAAAATAGACTGTATTGTGTTACAGAGCCAAAAATCTTCAACTTTCAATAACCTAAAAAATGGTAACACAGTCTGCTTATAACAGCCAGAGAGTGTACCACAGCAATTAATTACAAGACTGTTACAAAATTCACCAGATACTGATCCTTCAAAGGAATGGCGCTCAAAATTTATTGCAGCAGGGACAGAAGGAACCCTCGAGCCCTGCGCCGCCATCTGGGAGTCTTCATGCACGATCAGGCAACTTCACCATTTGTATTCATCGCCCATACCCCTGCACAACCGTCAATGATGGCTCAACCACCCGCATTTCACTTGGAGACTGTCGCTATAGTCAAAAAGGATTTCCTGCCAAAACACGTCCTTCGCAGGTTTAAAAATAATGCAAGGGGAAAAATCCCACATGCATGGTGAGGAGAACACACCAGCGCTTTATAAACATAGCCGCATGCAAACTAAGTGTCGAGCACTTTTGCTGCGCTCGACACACATGCCTTCGTCAAAAACCCATCGCTCAGACCTAAGCCATCGGCTTACCTCAAAAATCTCCCACCGACAATAGTAGTCTGGCCGATCACAAACTCCACATTCCCTTCATCGGCCAGAGATTAACCATCGGCCCATCCAAAAGATCCCTCGCCGACACCACTAGTCTCACCGAAGCCAAGTTACTCCGATGGCCAGCTCGCACCCCGATAGCGGTTACCAAACCACTGCCATCGGCCAGACCAACACCGTCGGCCTGGCAAAAAGTTCCATCGCCGACACAGCCAGTCATGCCGATGAACATCCTCGAGCCATCCACCATCAAGCCATCGGCCCAACTCCTACCGATAGCCCACCTCCGTCGGTGAGACCACCATCGTCGGAACAACTGAAAAAACCCTGGCCGATACCTCACGTCATACCGAAGACCAACAAGCCACACTCTGCCCTTTCGTCGGCCAGACACACGCCGATGACTCTTATCGGCCAGACACTACACTGTCGGCCCAACATCTGACCGCTCACCCGACAGCTCCCACTCCTGCCGATGAATACATGACTTACCCCGGTCGGCAAGACCAACACCATCGGCCCAAAACAAACAAATCATGCCGATAACAGCGATCACCCCGACATACATCCCTCGGCGAGACACATGCCGATGACACTTCATTGGCCAAACCTCCATCGTCGGTCGAATAGGAAAATGCTTCGCCGATAGTATACATCACACCGATGGCACCATCGGTAAGAACAATCCCGTCGGGGAACCAGAAAAAAGATATGCCGATGGTGTATGTCACGCCAACAGCACATCATTACCACCAACCTGATCGGCAAAACGCCTGCGAGGTCACGCCGATGGGAAAGAATACATAGGTTTTAAGTGAAGAAACCCTCCAACATGCAAGCTCAACCTCTAGGCCAAAATGGGTACCAACAGGCCTAAGAGGAAGTGTCTCCATCGAACAAGAGCATGAATGACAGCTGCTAGCTCTAGATCGTGCGTAGGGTAGTTCAGCGCATGTGTTTTAAGCTTTCGTGATTCATAGGCAATCGCTCTACCACCCTGTATAAGCACAGCACCAAATCCCTCTAAAGATGCATCCGTGCAGACAACAAAATCTTCTACCGGATCAGGAACAACTAATATGGGAGCACTGGTAAGACGTTCTTTAAAGATTCCAAAGGTCTTCTCACAATGCTCGGTCCATGTGAATCCTTTCCCTTTTCGTTGAAGGGAAGTGATAGGATGAGCTATTCTGGAGAAACCTTCGACAAACCTACGGTAGTAACCGGCTAGTCCCATAAAGCTCCTCACTTCTGTAACACTGGTGGGTGTTGGCCAGTCTTGAATAGCCCTGATCTTCGATGGATCTACGAAGATACCATCGCTTGATAATATATGTCCCAAATACTGCACCTCTATCCTGAAGAAGGCACATTTCGCCAGATTGCCATACAGCTGATTCTCACTTAAACACTACATTACTTGACGTAAATGGTCCACATGTTCCTCCTCGGTCCATGAATAGATCAAGATGTCGTCAAGAAATATGATCACAAACCGATCTAGGTAAGTACGGAACACCTCGTTCATGAGACTCATGAACACTGCAGGGGCATTCGTCAATCCGAAGGGTACCACTGTGAACTCATAGTGACCATATCTGGTTCGAAAAGCAGTTTTATGAATATCTGCCTCTGTAATTCTCAATTGGTGATAACCAAATTTTAGGTCAATCTTTGAAAACACTCTAGCTCCTTGCATCTGGTCGAAGAGATCATCAATTCTCGGCAGAGGATATCAGTTTCTCACCATCACTTTGTTCAACTGCCTGTAGTCCATGCATAGTCAAAGAAATCCATCCTTCTTCTTTACGAAGATAACCGGTGCACCCCATGGAGATACACTAGGTCAGATGTGTCCCTTCTCTAGTAATTCTTCTAACTGCAGTTTCAGCTCTGTAAGCTCATGTGTAGTCATTTGGTAAGGTGCTCGAGATACTGGTTCTGCCCCTAGTACTAGATCGATGTGGAAATCTACTTCTCTGTGTGGGGGCATACCAAGTAACTCTGGTGGAAAGACATCTACAAACTCCCTCAGGATGGGGTGATCATCTAATGTAGTCTCAGGTTCATCTTCTGATCTATCACTGACTGTGATAGCAAACAACTGACAACCCTTTTACATGCAACGCTTAAGTTGCTGAGTGGTTACCGTTTGAGCAGTTGTGGGTTTCTGTATGCCCACTAACTCTACCGGTGTGCCATGATCATCTGTGCAACTAATCATCTTCTGACGGCAATCCAGCTTGGCTCTGTGAGCCGCAAGCCAGTCCATGCCAAGAACTATGTCGTAGGTTCCTAAAGGCATCACTCTAAGATCACATGTTGTAGTGAATGAACCCAAGGAAACTTCACAATTTCAGACAACAGAATCAACTGACATCCTGGCCCCAAAGGCCAGCTTGACCTCCCACCTAATGTCCTGCCTAGAAGCCACCAGCCTGCAACATTCCACTAACGATGTAGATATAAAGGAGTCGGTAGCTCTAGAGTCAAAAAGGATAGAGATGGGAGATTCTGCTATCATACCTGCTGTCTCAATGACTGAGGCCTAAAAATTGGCCTGGCGGTTGTCAACCACTGCAAACATACAGTGGGATTTACCCACGTCACCCACTGTCTGCTCGGATCCTCCTGCATGATGCTGTCCCCCAGCTGTATAACCCAGTGGGCACTCTCTAGCTATGTGCCCTGCTTCACCACAATTATAACAAGGGCCTCTGACCTGTACCTGTACAGTCTGAGTCCTACTCGACTGCTGCTGTCCTAACCTGCCAGTAGACCCCTGTGAACCCCTAAACGGCTGCTATGGTCTCGCGGGTCCCGCAGATGGTCCCTGCTGTCTCTAATCTCTACGCGGGCCCTGCTGTTGCCAACCTCTGTTATTTCCCCCATAAGATTTCTGTTGTGTTTTAGCTTTCTGTTGCTGCTATGTCTGCTGTTGCTGTGGGGGTCTAGGAGGTAATGGTGCTGAACTGTGTCCTCCTTTAGGGAAATGTTGTGTCGGTCTACAGAATTTTTGTTGATGCTGCTGCTGTCCCCGATCCTGGAACTGAGGGCGAGAATTCTGCCCCCGTCCCTAAATCTCTTCAGTAATGTAAGCCTTTTCGGCAGCATCACTTAGTGTCTGCGGATCTGCCATCCGAACAGGTCCTGATATACTATGGTTTAGACCTCTGATGAACTTATGTACCAGGAGTTTCTCATCATGGAGATACTCCGCATACCTGGATAACTTTGTAAATTTACTCTCATACTATGCCACCGAGAGTCCCCTCTACTGTAGATCATGAAATTTGTCTATACGACGCTGTCGGTAGTGGTCAGATAGATATCGCGCGTTGAAGCGCTCAATAAAAGTCTCCCATGAGAGTGTATCTATGGTAAGGCAGTGCTTGCACTCCTCAGTGTATCTATGGTAAGGCAGCGCTTGCATCACTTAGTGTCTACGGATCTGCCATCCGAACAGGTCCTGATATACTATGGTTTAGACCTCTGATGAACTTATGTACCAGGAGTTTCTCATCATGGAGATACTCCGCATACCTGGATAACTCTGTAAATTTACTCTCGTACTATGCCACCGAGAGTCCCCTCTACTGTAGATCATGAAATTTGTCTATACGACGCTATCGGTAGTGGTCAGATAGATATCGCGCGTTGAAGCGCTCAATAAAAGTCTCCCATGAGAGTGTATCTATGGTAAGGCAGCGCTTGCAGCATCCCGTAACAAGTGCACTGCCACACGGGCCTTCATGTTGCCTGCGTAAGGACGCAATGCGAAGCACCTGTCCAAACTGATAAGCCAGGCCTCTGCCTTGGCTCACTCTATAGTTCTAATGAATGTAGGAGGGTTCAATCTCAGTATATCCCTGATGGGATCTCCTCTGTCACTGCACCCCCTATAAGGCTCATCTGTATGATGCTCATAAGGTCTGGAACCAAATTGCTCTATTCTCACTGTCTCGTCATGCCTGACATGACGTGTGGGGCTCCTGCTCTGGGCCCTACTAGCTGAACCAACCTCCTCTGTATCAGGTAGCTCGACATACAGCTCCACACGAGGTACCCCTTGCGGCTCTACGCAGGGCTCCTCACGTGGCTCGGCATGAGACTCAGTTCGTGCCTCCACACATGGCTCCTCTCGCGGAACATCACGGGGCTCATCACGTGGCTCTACGCGTGGCTCAACTATGACCGGTGGAAACCTATCCAAAATAGCCTATAAGGCCTGTAGTATCTGTGGTCCCATCTCAAGTGGGGCAGGTGGTGCTTGCGGTACCTGAGGAACTAATTGTGCCTGTATAACTGGCTGAACTTGTGGATTTGGCTGTTCTGGTGGGGCTGGCTGTTCCGGTCCCACAACTGAAGAATTAGTGTGCACCTTGGTCGCTGGAGTGCGGCGGGACACTAGTTGCCGAACTCGTCTGGGAGGCATCCTACAAAACAAGGTAACCTCTAGTCAGTTTGATCGCGGAAGTAATAATGTGCTCATACAAGCCCAGTGTTTTAAAACGACTGTGCTCTGATACCAAATGTCATGCCCACATTTCACGTGCGTTCACAACACGCAAAACATGCATGTTATGTCCACATATGACATGTAGGCATGATTCGAACTAACAAAAATTTTTCTTTTACGACATGAAAACTCCCCTCGCACGCGTAAGCGTGCTCAGTCTTGTTTGTTAAAGTGGACAAGAGATTGTTGCTACGGTTTATATTTTACACACGTATGTATGTAGATACCGTTCACTAAGTTGAGTCGGTTTATTTTACTTCTTCTAGGGTTCACTTGGTAGGTGGTTGATCTCTGATTGGTTATCTCAATCTATTTAAATTCTACCTCTCATTCCTTGTTTAAATCTGTAGTTGTCCTTTCTTTTATCTATCAAATACATTTTCAAATTTAAATAGAATTAAGGATCAAAGATAGAATAGGAAACAAATGAGTCTTTCCTTTTCAATAACACACAACAGACAAATAGGAATTTGATTTAGAATAATTCCATTTGCAACTTAACTCAAGATGTAATTTTCATTTCAAGGCAAATGCATCATTCATAAAACTGTAAAAGTGACTTTCTCACTAGATAATACAAGAGATACATTTATCAATTGATCCAACCCACAAATATTTACACAAGTTCACATTTTTATTAAACCCACAAGATGACAATAATTATAAATATTCCACAACTCAAACACACTCAAAAGGAGGCATTCACTTTCTTCTTCCAGTTTATACAATAGAGGTAATGTAATAACCAAATTAAGTCTCAACTAAAACATTGTAAGGGAGGATTATCTCTCCACTCCCAAGGTAATAATTTTACAACAATTTCAAGAGATAAGTTCTCTCTACAACTCTTACATAATGAAATCTACAATGACCAAGCTCTCATTGCCAAATAGGAAGACAGGACATTTTCTTTTACAAAGTAAAACTTCTTCAATCTTTTCTACATGCTTCAACAGTAACCTGCAAGACAACAAGGGAGAAATAAGAACCATCTAGCTCTCCTCCCTACCTTTGACCTGCAAGAGGGTCACCCCCGAGCTAGGGAGACCATCCTCATACCAAGGTAGAAATTAGACAAAACAACACTCCACAATATTGAATAACAATAACAAAACAAATGACACACACACACCCCATGGTTGACACACATCACAAAGACTCAGCTTAGGTGAGTTCAAGGAGGGTAGGGAAGTAGACATCTCTATCCCCTAGGTGTCATCCTTTCACTTTTAATCACATTGTATCACAAGGCCTCAAGCCAAAAATTATATTCTTCCTCCACAAGGCCTCAAGCCAACAATTTACTCTTCTTCCACAAGGCCTCAAGCCTTCCAATAAACCCAACCACCAGGGATATCGCAATAGGCTCACATGGCCATAAGCCCTCTAGGCTATATAAGTACCAACATGCCCTCAAGGCATTACAAATATCAAGAAACAAGATGACACCTGGGGAGGGTCACACCTCCCCTTCCCTATACAAGATGAGCATTGCCTTCCAACTGGAAGGAGCTCTTTCCACACCCAACACTAACCCCAAAACAATAACAGAAAAACACATAGAAGACATTTGCAACTCATTCAACAAGCAAGATCAAACATACAAAACAAGCAATAGATCACAAAAGAGAGTAGTCTTGTTACACCAACCTTTCAAAGCCCAATTATGGAATGAAATTTGATGAAGAGCTCCTCTCTAGCTTCTTTCTCCAAAAGCTCCTTCTTCCCACAATAATCCAACCCCCTAACTCTCCTCCTTCTCTCTCTTTTAAACTAATTCTCTTTACTTTCCTAATTTCTCAAGTGACATTAAACAACTAACCACAACTCATCCATTATCCTAGTGGTCATAAAACAATTTACCCCCACTCCATAGGTTCCCCACTATAGTCCTTTTAACAACACATGGAGAATTTAAAATACAATAAGTAAAATAAAATACAAAGGGAGTGGATAACACACTACCCTAAATAAGGGAAACCCCACCAAAAGAGAGGCACATGGAGACAACCACTCCATTATAAGGGAATCATGGAGTTGTTCCATGACTTGGAAGTGGGCCTGAGTGTGGATTCCACTCATCTCATTGTCCCCCATGCTTCCAATTTCGTCACTTTACTTCACTGTGAGGTTTAAGTGACCATATGGTGGTTAACCCAAGGTTATCCTAGTCAAAAAGGTCCCTAGACCCATGAGGTATAACCCAAGGTTGATTTTTGCCTAGTTAGAACTCCCAGAGTCAAATAAAACACAAGATAAAGGGTCAAAAAGAAATAAAACTTAAACAAGATTAAAACAACATTTATTACACACTTATCATAATAAAAGTAAATCAGAAGATAACCCTTATTCCCTTGACCTCATGTAACATTAACACATTACAACATTACAACATTTTCCAAACACGAGGTTGATCATAGTTTCTCATTGAACTAGATCAGCTCACAAGGGATACGACATAGTTATGAGATGGTCTCCTGTAATTGTGGTTTTGTTAGCAATACCTGCACACTCAAACTCGAAGTCAATATCACATATAGCTATCATAGCCAAAGCAATTTAAATACATGCATCCTAAACATATTACCATATAATCACATTAAAGTTCCATATCCATTCATCATTTTCTTAAAAGAAATATCTAAATATCATTGCAATAATTATTTCCTTAAAAATCAATTAGGTTTAATAAACAAGGTTCAAGATCAATAGTCTCTCAACATGAACATAATAGAAATATCACTGCAAATAGTCTCATGAACAGTAGTGTAAAAAGTAGGCCTCACATTTGTGGCCTCTGCATGATTGGCTCTAGCTCCTGTACTCATGGTATGTAACATATTTGTGAGATGTCTAAGGGCAGTAGCAACGTCCTGTTGCCCTTTTGCAAGACCGTTCATGATAGCCTGACCCTCATGGGCCTCTCGATCCCCTCCACTTCAGGACTGTTATTTCTCCTGTCACCCATACTTGTTGAATGATCCAGTTGTTGTCTCTCTACCTCTGAATGCCAACAACCCCAAAGTTCCTCTTCTCTTTTCCTCTGTCTTTCAAGGTACCTCCTTTCTCTGTCACTCTGATGCATGAACTACTGACCAATACCCAAGGCTGGCAAGATCAATGGCTTTGATACCACTAAAATGTCCCCACTAATTTTTTTTTTTAAATAGTGCAATAGCATAAGCACATAAAACATTGAAATGCAAACACAAATTCACAGATGACACATGATGAAATCATGAAATTTATTGCTTGAAGTCTTCCAATGAGTTCTTATACAAAATGAAAGTGCATGTACAGAGAAAATGCAAACCATAGCAGTTTGATATGATTTTCAGCTTGACGGAATGAATGCTGGGAACCACTGAATCCTTCACCAAATGCACACCAGGTCTCCGAATGACCTCAAACCAAATGTAGATGACACCTTTGACTTAGGTGCCCAAACTCCAATGCAGATAACTGACTAAAAATTGCAGAAATGCCCTGGCATGAATTCCAATGTGCCTTTCAGGATGGTCGTCCACCTCTAGGGGGCAAACTTTTGTAGCAAATTAAATACTCCACAAAAGCTCCTAAAATCTTAGCAAAATGATCGCCCTGGTATGACAATCAATTGGGTCAAATAACCAAAAGGAGTAATGTCTTCATTTTTCTTCCACGAACAAAACTTCGTTTCAGCCCTGTCAAACCAGCAATGCCTGAATGATGCAAAAACTCTAAAATTCCAATGAAATCCTTCAATTTGCACTTGTGCAACCTCTATGTTAAATTGCTCCAGATAGATGAGCTAGGGATTATCTCTCAAATTTGAAACTGATGTTAACGATGAGGGTTTTTGTCCTCAAAGTCCTGGGATGAATGCACAATCCAACAGCATAACCATATCAACAAATATTCAACATAATGAATGAAGAGCCTTCTTTTCTTTTTTATATTTTCCTCCTTAAAATTTTAGCAACTTCCTCAACATGGGCGCCCAGATGAGAAGGAAACCTTCTTTTTTTGAAAATTAGAAAAAAAACCTTTCATTCCCATCCTTTCTCCATCTTTTCCTTTATTTCTATCTTTTCCCTCTTTATTTCCATCCTTTTCTTTATTTCCATCTTTTTTTCCTTTATTTCCATTTTCTCTGCTTTTTTCCCCTTAGGCGTTCCTCCTCTTTTGCATAAATATTTCATTTTATTATTTATTAAATATTCACATGGCCCCCTTTTTAAAACAACTTTAAGTTGTTACTCCTAGGCATAGGGTACAACTTAACTTTATAACTTTATAATATTTCAATATGCCTAGGTTGCCTTTTTGTGAATATAATAATAAAATATTCATATTATAAAGTCCTAATCCCCTTCTAGCTAAAACTGACAAGGAAGAATTCCATGTAGAGACTTGCCATAACCCATGCTGCCAGAAATAGCGCTTACTAAAAATCGTAAGCTTAGGAAAATCCTTAGTTGCCAATGTAGAACATACCACCCTGAAGCCCTCTGAAATCCAGCAATCGAACTGCCATACATTGACAAACCAATCCCTGAACTCAAAGGAGATTACCACATAGTTGGAAACCCTAATTTTTGCCTCCAATTAGCCTATGGGTGTCCAGAATAGGCTAATGGTTACACTTGGATATCATTGGTGAGAAGGGGACATTACATAAACAGACAATGGGGGATGAAAATGCCCATGTGAGCAAGACGGGCTCCCAAAGGGAGGCCCTAGTAGAGCAAACACCAAGCAAAATGAGCCAATTTGGACTCCAACACCACAGACCAAATGCAATGAAATCTTCTATGCCAGGTGCCATGAGAGGCCTGAAGTTCCCAATGATGATTGAGCTGATCCACCATATGCAAGTGTGGAGACAGCCAGGAATAACCTTTGCACGGCCTATAATTCCAAAAAGGGACGCCCGGATACCATTTCCAATCCTTCCACTAGGGTTTGAGAGATCTCGCCCCTATCTTATGAATCATAAAAGGAGGAGTAACATCAATACTAATTGGTAAGTCTCTCGATCTGTATTGATAAACCTATATTTGTGTTTGAACTTGTGCTAAGACGCGAAATTATCGGTGACCTGATGTATAAAGTTAGGTTGAACCCCACACCCCATGCTTAAAAAACTTCAAAGCATGAATCCAAGGCAACTTAGCAAGTGGCCTGCCTTGAGCCCTAAGAACAAGGGACCACCATATGGATTGATGGTTAATGGATAAGCCAGGGCTTGAGGGCTTCCCAAGCCTTCCAAATGTTTTTGATAACAAAGGTGCCTTGAATGGAGACAGGTTCCCTCATAGTGAGAAGGGTTCCTAAATCCAAGTCATTCCAGGTTGGGCGGCCTATAGGAGTGCCAGCACCAATGCAATAACGAACAAGAATTTTCCAAGCTTCATTGCGTTGAATAGCTCTAACGATCCATTTAGCACACAAGGCAATACCTTGCCAGTGAATGGAAGTCAACTCAAGCACTCTGGCCTCACGAGAAAGGCAACAAAATTCCCAGGCAACACGATGGAAGCCTTGATGCCCAAAGAAAATCTCTAAGAAGTTTCTCAACCATCAAATAGGAAGCCTTAGACAGGACCCAACATGAAGAGTAATAAACATGTGTGGCAACCAAAATTTTGGAACAAATTTGAAATTTACTTGCCAGAGAAAGTGGCTCGGTAATCCAATAGTGCAATTTTGTCTCAATTCGTGCAATCACGACCTGCCACAGCTCTGAGGGCAATGCTTGAAAAGCAAAGGGAATTCCCAAAAAAGGAAAAATTTCCCCATGATCAATTCATTTCCAACAAATGAGTCCAGCCAACTTGGTTTACGAAGGAAGGATTGTCTGTAACACAAAGTTTTCTACTACTGAATGCTAGAGCTAGAGGCCTCACAGAAAATGTCTAGGCATTGAAGCGTCTGCTTGACATTATTCTCCTCCTCAATAAGAGAGAGGAAAGAATCATCTACGAAATGTCCATCCACCAGCTACTAGGGAGAGTTAGGATGGGAGTCCCCTTAACATGAGATTGAGAAACAACTTGAGCTAATAAGTATCCAAAGCCTTCAGCTGCCAAGACTTAAAGAGTCGAGGCAAGAGGACAACTTTGCCGAATGGATCTGAAGATGCCAAAAGAATTGGATTGTTGGTTGGATATGGCGATGCAAGAAAAAGCATCTACAAAAAACATTTGGACCATTTTGATGAAAGCATACACAAATCTTGTCTACACTAATAAATAATAAACATATTCAAACTATATATAAAGTAATATAAAACTAATCATTTTTTACTAATCTAACTACTAAAAAAAATTGAAATTACACAAAATAACAAGAAATCAAACTTGAAATGAATTGTTTCAAATACAAGTTCATGTATGTTGTGCATTTCTATATAGAGGTTCATATATGTTTTTCCCTTTCAAGGGGGCTCTTTGTAACAGCTCCCCACTCTCATCTTACAAGGGGGAATATCAAGATTTAGATTTCAAGTTCTTCAAGCATGGTACTGTTGTCTCTCATATTTGCACCCTCGCCGAGTTGTGAAACTGGGCAATCAGGAGAAACATGGGATCTTTCCTAGGTCTGTGGGTGGCCTATGACGGAAAGAACCTCCGGAGAAGGCCGGCTTCCTCTTGGTACTCCACCTAAACTACCTAGACTAAAACTTTTCAGAGAAAAGGGTAAGAAGGATTGCATAAAATGAAACCTACTGTCTAAGGTGATGCACCAAACGATCATCAGAAAATACACAGAAAAATGACACACTACAGGACCATTAATAATCAAAATAACTTACACAACCCAACCAATCACAATCTTTGCATGATCAATTTGTGAGGAGGCTAAATAACAACAGTCCTGTTTAGGAGAAATAGGTTTTCTCACTACCCAAAACTGATTATTATCACTTGCACAGCTCACAACCTGCAAAAATAATGTAACCCTACCAAAAAGGCATCAACATGCAGTACAACTCTAAAGACAGAAAAATATCACAAAGGTTTGTACTAACACTGAAAATACACAATATCAGGAGAAAATGGGAAGGTATAGACTGCTTATTACTGCCAAAGAGGTGTTACAATGCTGCATATCTCTGAAAATGGGTTACAAGACTCTTCACTTCTGCAAAAGAACTCATAAAATTACAATATGCAAAGCTGTGAACAGCCAGAACCTCTTAAAACTGAACAAGGAAGAGGAATATATACAGCTCAAATAGCTGTAAACAGCTCATGCTCCACTCAAAAAAGATCAACCTCCACCAACTCCACTAGCTCCATTCCCATGTATCTCAGAAATAGTGAAAAAATATCCCCTTAAAATGCTCCAAAAAGGGGTCCCAATGCAGAAATGGTGGAGGCATGTCATCCACTATCATGAAGGCACTTAAAAATATTATAGAATATCTTTTAGTGCTCTCTTGTGCTTCAGATCTATGTCATCATCCTCTTGTAGCAAAAAATATCATAAGGACACATTTTCAACATTTAAATAACATTTAACTAAGAGGCTTATAATTATACCATCTTAGTAAATGTTTTACAATTTAAAATTACACAACCCTATGCAGAAAATAATGAAATTTAATTCAAAATCCCTGATTTTTGCATGATTTAGGGACTAATTAAATGTTGTAAAAAGACGACAAAGTAATCGAGAAGACTTACTTTGTCGTTCGTGATAATCTGCCTAATTGTCTCTTTGCATTTTATTACAAGCGATAAAGTAATTTATAATCATTACTTTGTCGTTTGTTTACAATTTTTTAATCTACTCCTAGATTATGCAAAAATCAACAAAACTAGACCTTGGCTCCTAGACACAATATCATGGCTGATATCTGCATCATTTACATGTCACAAAGCTGTATCAACGCAATGTTCTTCAAAACTTCTAGTCATCTTTGTTTTCGCATACATTTTTATCACTATGAAGGTTCAGTGCATATGTTTTAAAAACATCCCTTATGACTCCCAAATGCATCTTACCATGCCATCACATGTCGTTTTACCCATCACCCACACCTTATATCTCCCAACATACACCAAGTCTTAACATGCTATTTGACCTTGTATCCCTAGCCAACATGCACTTAGCACATTACACCCTCAACCTTATATTTCCTACTATACATTTGACTTGTTTTTGACATATAAACAAAAAAGGCATAAATGCCACGGCCCCCCTCTTGCATCACTATGTTCGAATCATGTGAAATTGCCATAAGGATAAGTATGATGTTTCAACTCAAAGATTAAACAAAACTCAAAAAGCAAAATAGGTCATTCGACCTAAAAGGCAGGGAACCTAAAAAAGATTTCATTTTGCATTTGTCTTCAGCTGCTTGAACTTTGCCACCGCCATGAGGGTTTGAGAAAAAAAAAACACAACATTTTTGTCGATTTCTAGCTGTTATTGGTCGATTCTCTGAGAAATAGGAGGTAAGCTGCATTTTGTGAGGCTTAGACTCCATTCTGTAGTTGATTTTTGGGCGATTTGGGCCAATTTTGACTGTGTATTGTTGGATTTTTTACTATTTCTCTTGGCCGACCATCTTCACATCTGTTGCTAGCTATGTTGAGGCCGTCTAAATGAGAGAAATCTCGTTGATTTTGGCCACAAACAAATGGTGAAAACAGAGGTAACCTGCTATTTGTTGTTGTATTCTTTCATTCCCTGAATTTTGCTGCATTTTTCACTGCCTATGTCATGATTCTAAGCATCTATGAGTGTTTATTCTTTTCAATGAGCTGAAAACTTAGTGCTCTGACAGTGCTAAGGCATGATTTCATCAAAAACTGGGCATGTTGTTCCTGCAAAACTACAAAAACCTTTATTTTCTCCTTGGTTATGATACACCCTGCCTCTGGTCGCCACTATGCTGCGAGCTTGCCATGATCAAAGGTTTTGGATCAGGAAAACACTGGTCTTTTCACTGTAATTTTGCATTTCTATGAAGATTTCGACAGAAGACAAGATAAGGATGTTATAAAACTCGAATCTGACTTTTCTTCCTCATTTTAATGTAATCTGGCCCTATGAGACGATATGCATATACTTTTTTCGTCTGTCCTATTCTGAAAGCTCTACTTATTGCTTGTCGAATAATAGAAGGCTTCCATAAAATATCAAGGATGATAACTCTGCTAGCACTTGTAAGATTAATGCCTTCTCCACATGCTTTAATTGAGGCAAAAAGAACCTTTGTGTCCTTCGACTTATTGAATTTATCAATTCTTGCTTCTCTTATCCTCTGAAGCAGTGTTACCATCAAGTCTTAGAATTTCTTTGCCTTTAGTCCAACTCTTTGTTCTAGTAATCATCTTTTCAATTAAGGCCAAAGGGGAAAGGAACTGGCTGAAAACTAATAGCTTCTCTTCATTCACATTGCAAAGTGAAAGCATGTCAAGAATAAATTTAGTCTTCTCACCATCTTTAGGATCCACTACTATATCACCGATATTGCTACTATTAGAATCCGACCAGCCAGAAGCACTGTCTTTTTTCCCAATACTTATTTTTTGCAGCGAATGATGTATGAAAATTGCAGAAGACTCTATGTCTTTACCGAGTCTGGACCCTGTACAGGTTTTCAAACTATTAAGTGCTTCCCACTGTGATGCATTAAGTTTTAAAATCACCACAAACTCTATAAGACCGGGTAATTTTTCAAGAATTCCTTCCTTATAATAATGGATGAATGGTGAAAGCAACTCTTGTCGATTGCCCATGGCAGATGCTTTCATTTCCTAACTGTAAGAAAAGTCTTACCAGTTTCTAGAGCATGAGCCAAAATGCATTCCCCAGGCTCTTCAATTATTAAGTTTTTTTTTTTCAAGAACTTAAAACCATCGAGCTGATGCTGGTGCATACGTTCTTCCAATAGTGGATGGAGAACAAGGTTCAGGACAAGAAATCTTTGTGCTTTTCCTTTCACATTGTGTACCTCAATAATATTACCTTCTGAAAAAATCCTAGAATTTTCATTGTAGGTGTCCCTTGACCTCCTACATGCCTTTGACCACTCAAAGTCAAATATTGTTTCAGCTCTTTGGACCAACCAGCCCACAAAACATGCAAACGTGACCAAGATCTTCTCTGTGAAGGAAGGAATGCTTATAATCTAGTTGATGTTTGTTGAAAAACCTTCATTGTGTTCTATATATCTGCATCTTTTGGGCTATGAACAAACTCTATTCTTAACACAAAACTTGGAACAATGCTATATATGCCTTGCTGCTCTCGAAAACTCTGTAGTTCTGTCAATTCTAGGCATTGTTTTTTGCTGTTCTCCGACTGTGATTGCGATACTCATTTCGTATGCTCTTGCTCATCTATTTGTTTGAAAAACTCAAAAGAGTGCTCAGCTACAAATTAAACCATTGACAAAGTTTGAGATAAGTCTTACTTTACTTCTTTTGATGTCTCTAACAGATGACTGTGCCTCTCTCAAATTGACTGTCTTCATACCTTGTCTCTTCGCCATTATGGGCTGTCTAAACCTGCACTTTGGTCACTATCCCTTTACTACTTGGTAGTTGTTTGCTCCATGGTGATTTGTGACTGTCCCTCAGATTTATTGCTCTATTTGCTGTTGGCTGATTTGCCGTCTTTGCAAGGACACAATAAAATATATTTTTCATAGTGTTTCCATTGTATAATGTTTCCTTTTAGTATGAATGCTCTTTGTATTGTGTTTATTGCTGGTTGTCATCGTTGTTCTGTAAGTTCTCTCACTATCGATGATTATTGTTCCATCATACTTTGCTGTCCTGTTTTGACTGTTGGTTGTCCTTTATTATGACATTCAGTTGTTCAGTGCTTCTGAAATGTTCTGTAAAGGCTTATGAGCTGGGCTCAACCCTTGTGAGAGCCACATTTCCTCCACTCATAACATAACTGATGAATCAAAAGGAAACATAATTACACCTGTATCTACACATGAAGCAAACATATTAGAAAATAAATGCATGCTTGCAGTCGATATGCTTGATTTATCTTCTCAAAAGATTTTGTGACGCTAACTAGTTTACTGCATCTAAAAACACAAATTATATGTTTATCGATGTATATCATATGATGTATGATGCCTTGTCTTTGCTCTAACATCAGTTTTCCAAAATTTTATGCAGATGACCAAGGAAAGCAAGGAGACAACGGCTGGATGCAGGATACACCAAACAAGATAGGAGACGCGACATGAAGGCTCGTCATTCAGGCAATGTATATTCAGTTTTTTAGTTTATGTATAAATGTATAGTTGTCTTTTCTTTTTGCATTGAACCAGTTAGTCTCACGGCTTGTGTGAGAACTTATACACTTATTTTTTCATTCAATCTCTTAAGTCCTGAAAATACATCTGAATGCAACACTACAATTTCATCTCAAGTTGTATCAAATGTGCTTGGGTTTAACACAGCAGAAGTAAAATGTACCTTTTTCTCTTTTAAAACTGGAAAGCTCTACCTGATTGAGCTAGTAGTGAAATCTAGGTAACATTTTTGGCGACATCTGCTATATGTTTGCCTGCTAAACATCAAACCAGTTGCCTGAAGCATATCCATTGGGCATAGAGTCACACATGCTGGACAAAACCGTGAAATCACATCCTTTCTTTCTGCAACTAACCTCAAAACCGCCAACTCTTCTAAGTCATTAAGTGCATGGATATGGTCAGTGATGGTGAATAAACACTATTACTGAGGATATGCATTACTTGATGAGTTAGAGGGAATAACCAACCGGAACACCTCCTTAGCAAACTACTACAATCTATGACAGCTCTATGATGGAGATAGGCGTGATGTGCAATAGTGAGTAAATGTATTCACTGTTTCATATGATGGCTGTCTTTTATATACAGCTGTCATACATTACAACAGTTTCAAACCTTGCACAACCAAACCTGGAAAAATGAACAATTTGTGTAGAAACACACTTAGGGAAACGAAAACTACCACTAATCTAGTGTGCAGCAGCACTTATTCAACAAATAAAACTTCAAGAAAATATGCACAAACACTTAAGACCCTACCTCAAAAGCAATGTTGAGGTGAATCCCATTGACTGGGATTGGCTCGACGCCACCATCTAGCTTAGATAGCTGAAACGCGTTATGCTCTTTGCATTCTGAAACAATGTATGGCCCACTCCAAAAAGCGTCGAACTTGGAGTGCTTCCCAGGTTTGCTTTTCAACACATCCCACTTCAATACTATGTCACCTTCCTGGAAAGTCCTTGGAGATGCCCTTTTGTCAAAATACCTTTTCATTTGGGCTTGATGATGCTCTATGTTTCTCATAGAATCATTTCTGGTTTCTTCAAGCTCGACCAGTTGAGCTAACCTTACAGTCATTGGGCCTTCTTCTAACATGTCGAGCTGATTTACCAAAGCAAGTGTTGGTAACTCAAGCGTGATAGGAAGCCTTGCTTCCTTGCCGTATACTAACATGAAAGGCGAATGTCTTGTTGACCGTTTGGTAGTGATTCTATCAGCCCATAGTGCTAATTTTAACAGTGTGTGCCAGGATCTCTGGTTGCCCTCCATGGTCTTCTTGATGATTCTGATCAAATTCTTATTTGTTGATTCTGCTTGGCCATTGCCTTGCGGATAGTAATTCAAGGATGTACTAAGATAAATGCCATTCCTTACAGCCCAATCAGAAATTCTAGAACCAACAAAGGCAAGGGCATTATCTGAAATGATGGACTCAGGGACTCCAAATCTAATAACCAGCTCTTCATAAAAATTCAAAACAGCAGACTCATTAGCTTCCTTAAGTGTGATTGCTTCAGTCCACTTAGTGAAATAATCAGTGGCTGTAAGAACCCACTTATGGCCAGTGCTAGATGAAGGGTTTATAACCCCAATAAAGTCTAATCCCCACCTCATAAAGGGCTATTCAACCTGAACTGGCTACAAAGGTAAGGCTACCAACTTCTCCTTTCCGGCGAACAGAGCACATTCCTTGCATTTTCTGACCCATAAATATGCATCTTTAAACAAATTGGGCCAATAATAGCCACCTTTCATTACCTTAAGAGCTGTTGCTCTAGGCAAAAAATGGCCTCCAGCTGACCCTTCATGAAATTCATGTAACACTTTTTCGACTTGGTTAGGTTTAATGCATCTCAACAACACTCCATTAAAATCCTTTCTAAAAAGCAAGTCATTGATGAGAACATAAGGTATGGACTGCAATCTGAAATACCTTCGTTTGGCTCTATCCAAGCCTTGAGGACACTCGCCGATCTACAAGAAATGAACCATTTCTTGAACCCAATCAGCAACAGGCTCTGAAACAACTATTTGTTCTTGATCTTGCATTGATAAAACAGCTTCTTGATCACATTCTTCTTTGCTGATAACACCATCAGCAAGCTGTTCGCACAGTCCTTTTCCTCTGACTAACGTGGTAACCTTAATACCCACATCATACTCCATAACCTTAGTCACCCAACCAGCTCTCTTATCACTGAGATCTTTACTTAGCAGAAATTCTTTAATGCTTGGATGAGAAACCATCAAATTAATCTTGTTACTGGATAACATGTGTTTAAACTTTTTTAAACTCCTTATAACAGCAAGTACATGTTTCTCAACAAAAGTATACCTTAGCGCATAATCTTTCAACGCCCGACTGAAAAAGGCTAAAGGCTGCTCCATTGCAAGCTCATTTTTCTGTACCAACATAGCTGAAATAGAATCAATATTACCATATGCATATAAAGTAAAATCTTTATAAAAATCAGGATTTAGCAGTGTAGGCGCAGCAGCCAGAGACTCTTTGATAAGCTCAAAACTTCGTTTTCCCTCTCTAGTCTAGCTGAAAGACATGTTCTTCCTTAACATAGCAGTTAATGGATTTAATAAATCAGCAATGTTAGGGATGAACCTCCTGACGAAGTTGATCCTACCAATGAAACTTTGTAGGCCCTTTTTGTGTGCTGGTAAAGGCAGAGCCAAAATTGCACTTATTCTCTCAGAATCAATAGTGATACCTTGCTTTGAGACTACATAACCAAGCAATCTGCCCTCATGGACAGCAAATACACATTTTTTGGGATTAAGTGATATCCCAAACTCCCTACATCTCTCAAAAATCTGCCTTAGGTGATTTAGATGATCTTTGGCTTCTTTAGAGAAAATGGTAATGTCGTCAAGGTATACCAGAACAATTTTATACATCAGCCCCTGAAAAGCCATATCCATAGCCTTTTAAAAGGTTGCTCCAGCATTGGACAAACCGAAAGGCATCTTCTTGTAAGCCATAGTTCCCCACTTTGTAGTGAAGGCTGTTTTGTACTGGTCCTCCTCTCTAACTAAAATCTGATTGTAACCGGAATAGTTGTCTAGCAAAGAAAACCTTTCTGATCCTGAAACTACTTGGAGTATCTACTCCATGGAAGGTAAAGGATGACGGTCCTTCAAAGAAACCCTATTCAAGTCACGGAAGTCTACACACAGCCTTATCTCCCCGTTTTTCTTCCTAACTGGCACAAGGTTGGAAACCCATGAGGTGTGTTTGATAGGAAAAATTATGTAACTCTCAATTAGCTTATTCAGTTCCTTTTTCATGAGGGGTTCTAATTTGGGATTCAAAGGCCTCTGTTTCTGCCTAACTGGCTTAGCATCAGGTTCTAACTCAATGGTGTGTTGAGCAAGCTGGGGATCAAAACCCTTTAAATCACCATATTCCCATGCAAAAATATCACTAAATTCTTGAAAAAGCTGAATAAATGCATGTCTTTCTTTGGCTGTACATGCCTTGCCTAGTTTAAGGAGTTTACCTTCAAAAATCTCAAATTCTTCATAATGATCTTATTGAACCTATAGGTTGGACCTGGGTTTTACAGCTTCATCATCAGTGTTAAAGATGGACTCCAAGGTGACCAAACCTTTTGGCATCTTGTTATTTTTCAGCTGAATGATTTGGTCACTGTACTAGTGATGTAGCTTCCCCTGGTTGGCATGAGAGAATTCAGCTTCCTCTATCAAGAAATTTACAATCTGTTGATCATTATCAAACACCTGCCAATGTATGTTATTATTTGGCACAGCAGGCCTAACAACAATCTTGACATGTTGATTTGTCTTAACACTACTGATTTCCTTGGGAATATCAAATTCTGCCCCTACAGCAGCCAGTCTATCAGCGTGTTTATTCTGATTTCTAGGTATGGAAATTAAATTGAATGCATCAAAACCTTCCAAAAGGTCCCATACTCTATGCCTGTAAGACTTAAGCAGATCATTCTTTGTGACATTAAGCTTTCTCACCTGATTTACAACCAATTCGTTGTCCCCATAAACTTTCAGACAGCAAATACCTCTTTGTCTTGCCCATTCTAGGCCTTGAATTAGAGCTTCATATTCAGCTACGTTGTTCGTGCAGCTGAAACAGAATTTGAAAGCTGAATAATACTTTTCAGCCTTAGGGGAAACAAGCATGCATCCACCTCCGGCACCTATTTTACTCCTTGAGCCGTCAAAGAACAGCTCCCAGACCTCATTTGTTTGCTACCCATTATTCTGTTCTGCACTTTTTTCAATATTAGGAAGAAATAAATCAGCCTCATGCATCATATATACGCCTAAACAAACCTCGTCCAGGTGTTCACCCGGCTCAAGCACTTGAGTTTGATCTACCCATTCATCAAGAAGGACCTCTGGTGTGCCTTCAATCAGCGTATAGCCTTCTTGAACAACAGGCTGTTCTGTTTCTACTTCACTTGCAATCAAGTTGGCATTGACGGGGCATGTAGTGTAAGACTCAATATGGTCTTTGGCGATGGGCTCTGACCTGATAGTTACTTTAGTGCCGTACCTGGTTCTGAACAGCATATGAGACCAATCTGAGGACAGGTAACCTCCTATCTTTGCTGTAAAATCTCTTGACAGACAAATGGCAAAATAAGGAGGCAACTCGATTACATATATGTTCTGAGGAATAGAGAAATTTGGGTAGGCATGAAGGGTTAAACTCAGTCCTTTGATGACACCCACTGTATTCACAGCAGTTCCATCCAGCTGAACAACTCCCTTCTCTAACGGCTCATATTCAATGCCTAGCTTGTCAACAATCTGTTTGGGCATGACGAAGCTACTAGCACTTGAGTCTATCATGCAGTTATGAACTAAATGATCCCCTATAATCAAAGATACGTAAAATGGTGGGGGTTTGACTTGTGAAACTTGTTCTTCTACATTTTTCTCACATTTATTTGTCAAAACAGCTCTGGATTTACCTATATCAGACTCTTGAAACGGTTTTAAATTTGACAAGGCTGATTGAAGGGGGTCTTTTTGGCCAGGGATACTCAGGGAATCCCACATAGTCATCGAGACATTTACTTTTTTCATATGTTCAAGAATATTGAAAGCAGATGTACCTGATTTAGCTTGGCTTTTAGGGGCAGCCACGTCACCTTGAGCGCAAGTTGGCTAAACTGCTGGTGTAAGTTGTTCCTTGCCTATCAAAGGCTGATCCTTTGATAGGACTTGAGTTTTTTCAACCTTTGATGGGTGAGAAACACCTTGACTGACATTCGGCACTTGTTGCCCATGATTTTGAACTTTACCAGCTTGCTGCCCTTCATCAATAGCCCTTTTCTTGCTGCATGTATTGTCTGCAACTGCTGAACCAACTTGGTACATACCGCATAATTCTTCTCCTTGCCAGTTAAGGAGTGTTGTTTCGTGTGTCTGTTCTTCTTGCTGCTAAACAGGAGGTTCTACAGGCACATGAGACTGCACTGCTGGACTGTTTTGAACCATCAAAGCTTGGTTAATCACCCCATTGGCACATGTGTTTTGGTTATGGGGCTAATTACAAGGAAAACACCAATCATATTCTTGAGCCAAATTGTTTTGTGTGAGTACAATCTCCTTCGAGGAACTGGCAGCATTTGGATTTGTAGGCTTGATAAGGTCTAGAGTTAAATGATTGCCTTGGACCCTGATTATTAGGCTGATAAAGTGTCCTATTTGGCTGAGTTTGTTGGTAATTGGACTAGAATGGGGGCTGATAAGGTCTGAAATTTTGACCTTGCTGCCTCTTGAGGTTCACAATCTCATTACCAAAAGATTACAGCAATCCTTTGGGACAACATTTTTTGAGTTATTGGGCTGCGCATTAGGTGCTGGTAAAGCTGGCACAACAAGTATAACAGCTATAGGAGGCACATGCATTGGCGTTAGTGGCTGAATAGCAAGGAATATTGGCAAAGGAAGTCTAGGGGCAATTTTACCAGCCTGTATGAGGCTGTTCTCAGCTCTTATAGCTATGACATAAGCCTGTGGTAAGGAATTTCCTCCCATGGATTGAATCATAACAGAAATATCACTGTTTAAAGCTCTCAAATAATATAAGAAAGCATGAGCAGCTGTAGGTCTTACCATTGGCAGAATTCTGTCCCAAGTCTTCTAAAAATAGTGGTTGAAGTCTGTCATGACTTCGTGAGGAGCTCTCTTGATTGTGGACAGCTGCTCCACCAATGATAGATGATCTGATTTGTCCTCAAAAAAGTTGCACAGCTCCTCTCCAAAACGATCCCATGAATCTATGGAGTTCGTCGGCAAGCTTCTGAACCACTGCAAAGCCTTCCCTTTGAGAGAGGCTGCCAATAATCTGATTGCGACATTTTCTTCTGTCACATGATGGACAGCACACAGGTTTGGAATGTCTTTTATGTGTTCAGCCGGAGTAATCTGATCTTCACCATTGAAATATGGTAAACTTCTCAAAGCAGCAACAGGAATATCATCGTGCTGAAGTAGATTCAGTGGGCTGCCCTGATTGAATGCAACAAAGGGCTGATTTCTGACAGCAGGAATCATTATAACCGGGATTCTTGTGATTGTATGAGATCCAATAGTAGGAGGAGTAGACTTGGCTCTCCTAGAATAGACACGAGTACTTTTGGGCTTCTCAGCTATTCTCCCTCTTCTCCTAGGTGGGGATAATTGCAAATATGCAAAGGATGAAGAACTACTTCTGGTTTGTATCCTTCTCATAAGCAAAATCTACTGATCTGCTAAATCAAAACTTAGAGTCGCCAGATATGTAAAATAACAAGACCTCTAATAGGCTGAATCTACTGTTGTACATATCAAACAACAATAACAAAATACATAAAATGGACTTCAGTGTCCCACCGAGCGTGCCAAAAACTATTCTCTCAGATTTGCACCCTCGCCGAGTTGTGAAACTGGGCAATCTGGAGAAACATGGGATCTTTCCTAGGTCTGTGGGTGGCCTATGACAGAAAGAACCTTCAGAGAAGGTCGGCTTCCTCTTGGTACTCCACCTAAACTACTTAGACTAAAACTTTGCAGAGAAAAGGGTAAGAAGGATTGCATAAAATGAAACCTACTATCTAAGGTGATGCACCAAACGATCATCAAAAAATACACAGAAAAATGACACACTACAGGACCAGTAATAATCAAAATCACTTACACAACCCAACAAATCATAATCTTTGCATGATCAATTTGTGAGGAGGCTAAATAACAACAATCCTATTTAGGAGAAATAAGTTTTCTCACTACCCAAAACTGATTATTATCACTCGCACAACTCACAACCTGCAAAAATAATGTAACCCTGCCAAAAAGGCATCAACATCCAGTACAACTCTAAGGACAGAAAAATATCACAAAGGCTTGTACTAACACTAAAAATACACAATATCAGGAGAAAATGGGAAGGTATAGACTGCTTATTACTGCCAAAGAGGTGTTACAATGCTGCATATCTCTGAAAATGGGTTACAAGACTCTTCACTTCTGCAAAAGAACTCATAAAATTACAATATGCAGAGCTGTGAACAACCAGAACCTCTTAAAACTGAACAAGGAAGAGGAATATATACAGCTCAAACAACTGTAAACAGCTCATGCTCCACTCAAAAAAGATCAACCTCCACCAACTCCACTAGCTCCATTCCCATGTATCTCAAAAACAGTGAAAAAATATCCCCTTAAAATGCTCCAAAAAGGGGTCCCAATGCAGAAATGGTGGAGGCATGTCATCCACTATCATGAAGGCATTTAAAAATATTATAGAATATCTTTTAGTGCTCTCTAGTGCTTCAGATCTGTGTCATCATCCTCTTGCAGCAAAAAATATCATAAGGACACATTTTCGGCATTTAAATAACATTTAACTAAGAGGCTTATAATTATACCATCTTAGTAAATGTTTTACAATTTAAAATTACATAACCCTATGCAGAAAATAATGACATTTATGACATTTAATTCAAAATCTCTGATTTTTGCATGATTTAGGGACTAATTAAATGTTGTAAAAAGACGACAAAGTAATCGACAAGACTTACTTTGTCGTTTGTGATAATCTGCCTAATTGTCTCTTTGCATTTTATTACAAGCGATAAAGTAATTTATAATCATTACTTTGTCGTTTGTTTACAATTTTTTAATCTATTCCTAGATTATGCAAAAATCGACAAAACTAGACCTTGGCTCCTAGACACAATATCATGGCTGACATCTGCATCATTTACACGTCACAACGCTGTATCAACGCAATGCTCTTCACAACTTCTAGTCATCTCTGTTTTCGCATACATTTTTATCACTATGAAGGTTCAATGCATATGTTTTAAAAACATCCCTTATGACTCCCAAATGCATCTTACCATGCCATCACATGTCGTTTTACCCATCACTCACACCTTATATCTCCCAACATACACCAAGTCTTAACATGCTATTCGACCTTGTATCCCTAGCCAACATGCACTTAGCACATTACACCCTCAACCTTATATTTCCTACTATACATTTGACTTGTTTTTGACATATAAACAAAAAAGGCATAAATGCCACGGCCCCCCTCTTGCATCACTATGTTCGAATCATATGAAATCGCCATAAGGATAAGTATGATGTTTCAACTCAAAGATTAAACAAAACTCAAAAAGTAAAATAGGTCATTCGACCTAAAAGGCAGGGAACCTAAAAAAGATTTCATTTTGCATTTGTCTTCAGCCGCCATGAGGGTTTGAGAAAAAAAAACATAGCATTTTTGTCGATTTCTAGCTGTTATTGGTCAATTCTCTAAGAAATAGGAGGTAAGCTGCATTTTGTGAGGCTTAGACTCCATTCTGTAGTTATTTTTGGGCGATTTGGGCCAATTTTGACTATGTATTGTTGGTTTTTTTGTTGTTTCTCTTGGCCAACCATCTTCACATTTGTTGTTGGCTGTGTTGAGGCCGTCTAAATGAGAGAAATCTCATTGATTTTGGCCACAAAAAAGGCGAAAACATAGGTAACCTACTATTTGTTGTTGTATTCTTTCATTCCCTGAATTTTGCTGCGTTTTTCACTGCCTATGTCGTGATTCTGAGCATCTATGAGTGTTTATTCTTTTCAATGAGCTGAAAACTTAGTGTTTTGACAGTGCTAAGGCACGATTTCATCAAAAACTGGGCATGTTGTTCCTGCAAAACTACAAAAACCTTTATTTTCTCCTTGGTTATGATACACCCTGCCTTTGGTCGCAACTATGCTGCGAGCTTGCCATGATCAAAGGTTTTGGATCAGGAAAACACTAGTCTTTTCATTGTAATTCTGCATTTCTATGAAGATTTCGACAGAAGACAAGATAAGGATGTTATAAAACTCGAATCTGACTTTTCTTCCTCATTTTAATGTAATCTGGCCCTATGAGACGATATGCATATACTTTTTTCGTCTATCCTATTCTGAAAGCTCTACTTATTGCCTGTCGAATAATAGAAGGATTCCATAAAATATCAAGGATGATAACTTTGCTAGCACCTGTAAGATTAATGCCTTCTCCACATGCTTTAATTGAGGCAAAAAGAACCTTTGTGTCCTTCAACTTATTGAATTTATCAATTCTTGTTTCTCTTATCCTCTGAAGCAGTGTTACCATCAAGTCTTAGAATTTCTCTGCCTTTAGTCCAGCTCTTTGTTCTAGTAATCATCTTTTCAACTAAGGCCAAAGGGGAAAGGAACTGGCTGAAAACTAATAGCTTCTCTTCATTCACATTGCAAAGTGAAAGCATGTCAAGAATAAATTTAGTCTTCTCACCATCTTTAGGATCCACTACTATATCATCGATATTGCTACTATTAGAATCCGACCAGCCAGAAGCACTGTCTTTTTTCCCAATACTTATTTTCTGCAGCGAATGATGTATGAAAACTGCAGAAGACTCTATGTCTTTACCGAGTCTGGACCCTGTACAGGTTTTCAAACTATTAAGTGCTTCCCACTGTGATGCATTGAGTTTTAAAATCACCACAAACTCTGTAAGACCGGGTAATTTTTCAAGAATTCCTTCCTTATAATAATGGATGAATGGTGAAAGCAACTCTTGTCGATTGCCCATGGCAGATGCTTTCATTTCCTAACTGCAACAAAAGTCTTACCAGTTCCTAGAGCATGAGCCAAAATGCATTCCCCAGGCTCTTCAGTTATTAAGTTTTTTTTTTTTTCAAGAACTTAAAACCATCGAGCTGATGCTGGTGCATACGTTCTTCCAATAGTGGATGGAGAACAAGGTTCAGGACAGGAAATCTTTGTGCTTTTTCTTTCACATTGTGTACCTCAATAATATTACCTTCTGAAAAAATCCTAGCATTTTCATTGTAGGTGTCCCTTGACCTCCTATGTGCCTTTGACCACTCAAAGTCAAATATTGTTTCAGCTCTTTGGACCAACCAGCCCACAAAACATGCAAACGTGACCAAGATCTTCTCTATGAAGGAAGGAATGCTTACAATCTGGTTGATGTTTGTTGAAAAACCTTCATTGTGTTCTATATATCTGCATCTTTTGGGCTATGAACAAACTCTATTCTTAACACAAAACTTGGAACAATGCTATATATGCCTTGCTATTCTCGAAAACTCTGTAGTTCTGTCAATTCTGGGTATTGTTTTTCGCTGTTCTTCGACTGTGATTGCGACAGTCATTTCGTATGCTCTTGCTCATCTATTTGTTTGAAAAACTCAAAAGAGTGCTCAGCTACAAATTAAACCGTTGACAAAGTTTGAGATAAGTCTTACTTTACTTCTTTTGCTGTCTCTAACAGATGACTGTGCCTCTCTCAAACTAACTGTCTTCATACTTTGTCTCTTCGCCATTATGGGTTGTCTAAACCTGCACTTGGGTCACTATCCCTTTACTACTTGGTAGTTGTTTGCTCCATGGTGATTTGTGACTGTCCTTAAGATTTATTGCTCTATTTGTTGTTGGCTGATCTGCCGTCTTTGCAAGGACACAATAAAATATATTTTTCATAGTGTTTCCATTGTATACTGTTTCCTTTTAGTATGAATGCTCTTTGTATTGTGTTTATTGCTCGCTGTCATCGTTGTTCTGTAAGTTCTCTCACTGTCGATGATTATTGTTCCATCATACTTTGCTGTCCTGTTTTGACTGTTGGCTGTCCTTTATTATGACATTCAGCTGTTCAGTGCTTCTGAAATGTTCTGTAAAGGCTTATGAGCTGGGCTCAACCCTTGTGGGAGCCACATTTCCTCCACTCATAACGTAACTGATGAATCAAAAGGAAACATAATTACACCTGTATCTGCACATGAAGCAAACTTATTAGAAAATAAATGCATACTTGCAGTCGATATGCTTGATTTATTTTCTCAAAAGCTTTTGTGACATTAGCTGGTTTACTGCATCTGAAAACACAAATTATATGTTTATCGATGTATATCATATGATATATAATGCCTCGTCTTTGCTCTAACATCGATTTTCCAAAATTTTATACAGATGACCAAGGAAAGCAAGGAGACAGCGGTTGAATGCAGGATACGCCAAACAAGATAGGAGACGCGACATAAAAGCTCGTCATTCAGGCAATGACGAGTCACCCTATCTCATATGTATATTCAGTTTTTCAGTTTATGTATAAATGTATAGTTTGTCTTTTCTTTTTGCATTGAATCAGTTAGTCTCACGGCTTGTGTGAGAACTTATACACTTATTTTTTCATTCAATCTCTTAAGTCCTGAAAATACATCTGAATGCAACACTACAATTTCATCTCAAGTTGTATCAAATGTGCTTGGGTTTACCACAGCAAAAGTAAAATGTACCTTTTTCCCTTTTAAAACTGGAAAGCTCTACCTAATTGAGCTAGTAGTGAAATCTAGGTAACAGGTACTTGGAGAAACATCAAGGTTCAAATTTCGAGTTCTTCATTGCTCACATTGTCTATTAAGGACTTATCACCGCAACAACTCGGCAACTAATGTCCAACTCAACACTTGAACACCTAAGATTGCATATATCATTTTGTTTTTTGATGACTGCCATAGAGCAGGATCATCATATGCTTTCATTTTCAATGCAATTTTTCTTGCCAAAAAAGCAATTTCTATGTGTTGACATTGTGGACAAGTGGTTCACATTTTCAAGTTGACAGAAAGTCAGGGCATTCGATGCATGCTTCAACACACTTTTATGTTACTCATGGGCATAATCAACGTGGGTTATCTAGTTTTTAAATCACATGATGTAGCTAACACACTTTTGGACTACTAATGGACACAATCAACCTGGATTCTCCAGTTTTCACTCATAGAAGTGACAAGCAAAAGTTGAACAATCTTCTACAAATTTCATTAGTTAGAACAAAAATGGTGGTGAAAATTTTCACAGCAAACAAGTGTGGTATTCTCTCTAAATGGGATATGGCATCGTGGTAAGCTGACTCAACTTGAGACAATAAACTCAAGTCTAAATACCAAGTCCATATCTTGGTTCTTGAAAAAGTGCATAAGGGAATCACTTAGGCAAACCTTTTGTATAACACTGGAGCTTCATATAAAGAAAAAGAGGCACCATAAATAAGTTGCCCAATGTGCAACACAAACAATGGTTTTACCACTACCCCTACAAATTAAGGGGGGGATGGAACAATAATGTACATAATCCTATGTGTAGTAGAATAATATTTTGTATTTTATATGTCCTAGTTGCACTAGAAGCTAAACAGTCATCATGAAAATGAACTGAACAATCATTTTCTCATTGTTAAATATGTACATTTTGAATGAATGAATAATGAAGCTTTCATTGAATATCTTGCTTTTTGTAGAAGTCTTGTCGATTTTCATTTGTCAATCTTTTACTTGCATTTACACTTCCAGGCCTTACAAATTCTAGGTATATCTAGGAGCAAAAAATCAGCACAAACTTGTTGCAATGTGACTCTTAATTTTTAAAACATTTAAAATATATCAAAGTAAATTGATTCAAAATGTCAAAATGGCAGTTTAATCATAAGATAATCTTATTAGTTGTCACTATCCATAAATTACTAGTATAGATGTCTTAAATACATCTATTTATCTTATTAGTTGTCACTATCCATAAATTACTAGTACAAATATCTTAAATACATCTATTTAAAAAATGTTGACATATCAATCTTGAGTTATTTTATTTACTTTAGGGTTGTTTTATAGTAATTTTATTTATAATATGTATATCATGATTGAACTATGTAGTTTTTGAGTCAAATGCATTGACCCATATTTTATTTTTATAAGAAATGTTATAACTTTAAGATATTTTATAGAAGTTAAGTTATATTCTCTTTTAAAATAATATTATATGTTTTTTTAAATTAATTTTACTGATCTATTAACAATTTGAAGTATTTTATATAAAAAAGTCAAACTATACAGCTTAATCAATTTATGGTGGTCTCCTAGAACCCATGTGAATGAATAATGCTTTAATAAATGCTACAATGGAGGACATGCCAACTAAGCTTCACATTGCTTAGATATCAGCCAAAACTTAGGGAAGAAATATTAAGATCTAGGGTTTTAAGCCTCTCAGATGGAGACTAAGTACCACTTAGTTTTAGATCTTTAAAGATTGGTCTTAGAATGAATATATATATATATATATATATAGACACACATATCTAGAATTACACACACATCTATAACTATAACTAGTATAGATATTGTTTTTTCTAATATATGTCAGTTGTGTCCTAGTTTTATGTACACGGTCACAACATGATGTTTTGTGCCTTCATGCCACTGTAGAACACCTCTCGGTGTAATTAGGTTGTCACATACTCATTAGATGGTAAAATTAGGGTGCTTCACTACCGTGTTCTTTTCCTAAAAATTATAAGATTATTCAGTTGACCAAGTTCTCCTTCCCACAGAACATACATGATAAAACACAGCCCAAACACATGAACCTCTGCAACCATTTACAAACTTTCCCTAGAATTGCTTTTATTCAACTCATGATCAAAGTGTTGTAGCTTGAGGTTATGACTAGATTTTCCTTAAGGGAGGGGTGTTAGCAAAATTCCATTGAGCATAATATTCCCTTGGAGTGGATCTCAAACCAGCAATTTCATTTTCAGGAACTGCAGCAGCAATTTCTTCTAGAACTTGGGTTGAAAACTTCAGATTCAATGCCTGGATGTTGCCTTCAAGATTCTTAATTTTGGTTGTTCCTGCATTGTATTTATGCACTGTAATGAGCTTCATTGCTGTAGTTAACTAAATATAATACTTACTATGAATGATTTACATTTACCAGGAATTGGAGCTACATCATCCCCTTGATGAAGAATCCATGCCAATGCAAGCTGTGCTGGTGTGCATTTATGCTTTTCCGCAAGATATGAAACACGATCAAATAGAACTTTGTTTTTTGCCAAATTTTCAGGTTGAAACCTTGGATGATTACTCTGCAAAAAAGAGGTATTGATAATAATATTTAAATTTGCAACAAAGAAAAAAAAACAAAGAAGAAGAAGATAAACATATATGAAATGTCGAGGAACACACCCATACAAAATTCTGAAAAATATGAATTGATACCCATTCTGGAAGGAAACTTTCACAGTCTAGTACCAATCCCATTCACCATCCTGATCAGGCTTAGGTTCTGACAGCTATTTCTCCATGCTAGTAAAATAGCTGAATTACTAGCATATCCTAAGATTCTTAGTCATCCTCACTAATTTGCAGTTACATTCTAGAAAAGTATGCAATGTAGACTCTAGAAAAGTAATCTTTGATTTTAGTGTGGGAAAGCCAAAGCATCAATTATGAGGCATTTTGACAATTAAAGCCTTGTCCAAATGGTGGAGAGCCAACTCAAATTTCACTTACTGAATTTGGATTTTTTGATGCAAAACCAAAATCAAATATCTACAAGATTCAGATGGAGGAAATTACAAACCGACGTATGAGACAAAATCCCAAGTGGGCAAACTTCAAATTACATCAGATACTATCTTTCAGCTCTGAAAACAAAAAACTTATCCATCTAATTACAAGGATAGAGTATTGGTAAAATTCTGACTAGGTAGTACATATCTGCAACTCAAACCTGGACCTGCCATTCATATTCTCTAATATTATTATATTTCTAAGACAGACATAATTGAATATCTTTTCAAGATACATTTTGAAGATAAGCAAAATTGGACCCAACAGACTGAAAGGAATAAAGGCAATCTTAAGAGGAGAACTATGCTAGTTAGGTTACAAAAGCGAAATAAATTTCAGTAGAATGAAAATATGCAATCACACAAATACACCAGCAAACAACAGCACCACTCTAATATATTATCAAGGAAACCAATTACAATACAATAGAGATTTGAATCCATGCTGAATGAAGATTTCAACCCTATTCCTGGAGCAATTCCAACAGCATATACCTGTCATATAAATCATACTCAACTCCATGCCTAAGCACTAGATTTATAGGCAAGAGGCAAACTAGGCAGCCAAGAGTGGTTTCCAAAACCAGGGGCTCCATTCCATGGATCAAATTGGTTCAGTTGGACCCACACGCCCCACCTCATGAATGCCCCTCCTAGATTAGCAACTCCATCCATGATAATCTTGACTCCAACAAACAAGGAGTCTACATAGTCAACCCAAGTGCTCCAACTTGGAGCAATCAATTGTTCTTACACACTCTTACACATGATTATATTTAGTCACTCAAAGATGCTCCATCTAGTCTGCTTGTAATCCCCAATGTCAATCCTCTCTTACACGTCATAAGACACAATCGAAGTGGTGGGATGTGTAAAACAAAGAATCTCCAACATTCCTCCAAGGGGTGCTTCATTCTATGATGGGCCAAAATTACATGACCATAGAATTACATTATTTGCAAGGTGCACAACACCTCTATCCTAACAATCTCCCACTTCTTGTATACATTGCAAAAATAAAAGGGTACAAATAAATTGACTCTAATAGCTAGGGGCAAAATTGCCTATAGCCAGTCTGCTCTAACAATACTTCTTAGTGCTCACCAGCTTTGTCACTAAATTTGCAACAATTGCTGAAGTGTCCACTTTCTCGATCATCCTCTTGTTTCCACCATATCATAAACAAAATGATACTAAACATCAATGTGCTTTGTTTGCATGTATAAAATAGGGTTCCTGACTAAACTGATAGCACTCTAACCATCACAATCTATTCTTATAGTCTCCTATACCAAGCCAACATTTGAACAGAATTTGTGTTACTACAGCCAGCCACACCTCTATAAGAGGGTATTGTTCCAATCTGGGCAGTTCCCGTACATTTTGATGCATCATTATCAGAGTTTTTGAGCAGCCACTTGAGGTTTATAGCAATGGTATATTATACAGAGATTCCACATCATTCTTCATCAGTCATATCAATTTGGTTGTTGCTGATTTTGTTTCTTCAGCTGGATATATACATTGGGTACTGTCACCTCTTCATTCTATTGATATTCAGAGGATACCATGGCTGTATTATTTATGTCTTTTCTGATTTATATATTTACATAAGAGATTATTGCTATCATTTCAGTTTTAACATTGGTTTAGTGTAAAACTGAATGGTACTCCGCCAGTTAGAATAGATTGTTTCAGTCTTGATAGCTATGCCACCAAGACACTAGTTGTTTATTTAACTTCCAGTATTTGCATCCATTGTAGAACTGTGGGACTTGCCGCTAGTAAAGTTAGTGTCTCAATCACCGTATACTCGCCTGCCCACATTAGGATCTTGGTGATTAGAAAAATGTGAGGGTTCATGCATTTTCATTATAAATTTTTAAAAATCCAAAAAAAATAGTTTCAAGACATTAGAGTTCAGGACATCAAAGAAGCATCACAGTTAGATAAAGAACAAGAATTTATTATTCTTGAAGATAATTCAGCTTTGGAGGCACCCACCCGTCAAATTAGAAATGATTGAGAAGGATCCTTTACCAAATCATCATAGTTTTTTGCAACACCTAGAAAGAAAATCTTTAGTGGAGGATATCACTGGATTTACTCTTGAGATTTGACACATCCTCAGTACATCCAATACATGTCAATGAAGAAGAAGTGGATCTTTTTCTTTAAAATACCAAAGAAGAAGGATTGTCAATCAAAGAAAATGAAACGTTATCAAAGATCCATATTCATACTCCTACCCTGGTGGTAGGAGACAACAATGACATGATTTATAATGAGGAACCTAATTGTTTTTTCCCTCCTAAATACATATTCAATGAAGCTGATTGCTCTGATGAAACTGAAGAGACTCAATTTATCCAAGGACCAACAATATGGGATTATGGATGCCAAAGTGAGCTACCAAATGAAGATGTCTTTCAACATATGTACTTTGATAATAATCTAGTGCTTGAAGATTCAGACCTTGATGGTCTCTCCGATTCAAACTCCTAAGGTTGGCCAGATTGAGGCTCAATTGATGCAAAAGACCAAGAAGTGTTCCCACCACATGGTACACAATAATGTCAATTGTGGATCCTGTAAATCAAAAAGTCAATGAGAGATTTTCTTTCAACAACTTTAGCCTTCCCAAAGGATGATACTTGGACTAAGCTTAGGATCGTTTATGTTGAAAAGACAAGCGGAGAGGATCAGTTCAGACATGTGGTAACTTCTATGCTTACAACAATGCTACAACCACACGATCTTGCTAGATACCTTTTGAAGTGTTTCCCCAAATTTTTGTCTTGGTCACCCTTGCAAAATTTCGTGTCATCTTTATTCAGAGGCCAAATTCTTTTCCTTCTTGAGTTATTAGTCTTATGCTCATTCTAAAGTGTTTTTGTGCAATTCCATTTCTTAAGTCTCATTTTAAAGCCTCTACAAAATGATACAAGTCTTCCCCTCCTTTTTCGGCAATAATTCATTTTGGCAAACTTTTTGGAAGGTTCGCAGGTTTGCAAACCTCCCAAAATCCCGAAAAAAATGTCTTTCTTCGAAGAGTTTCGGAAAAATTTTGAGTTCATGAACCTTTCAGTTGACTGAAAAGATCTTCCTTTGTTTCAAAAGCCTCGTGTCTTATTTTTGGCAATTTTCTTAGTTCACAAACCATCTCAATCGCTAAAAGGAGCATCTTTTAAGCTTATCTCCTTTGTTTTCGAAGATTTTCCAAGTTCGCGAACTCATCTTTTTGCCGAAAGTATGATTGTCAATTCTTTAGAAGATTTTCAAGTTCACAAACCTTTCATAGAGCTGAAAGACTATGCAAAGCAAGAAATTTCAAAAGTTTCAGAAAACTTTTAAGTACACGAACCATTCAAAGTGCTGAAACAAGTTCAAGGTTTGTAGGTTCGCTGAAATGCCGAAGTGTCGAAGAAGAGATTGTCAAAATGGTTGAAGGAGATAAAGTTTAAGAGTTTGAGTTTTTGCCGAAATAAAAAAAGACTCTTGATGAATTCAAAATCGGGTGATTTAAGAGTTCGCTAACTTCACAGTTCGCTGAAAGGAAGGTTCGTGAGTTCGAAGAATTGCCGAAAAAGTTCTCAAATTTTAATTTCAACAATTCGGAAGAATTGAGAACTTTCTAACTTTTAATGAATATATATATATGACCTAAATTGGGCTATATAAGTGATTATCAAGCTCATTCTCACCATTCTACTTTCAAAACACAAAATTGTCACTGCCACAATTGCAAGCGCTCCCTTGTACACTGCCATTTCCTCAGCTAAGCAAAAAAGGTAAGCTCGCTTGCACTTTATCCAAACTTCTTTCGCACTGTTTACCTACATTTCTATTTAGCTTGAGCAATTCACTTTCCATTTTCAGACTTTCATGAGCTTTGTACATCCCAAACTTTTCCTCTCTCAAGGAAAGATCATTTCCCTAGCTGCGCATCAAAACTTGTTTGAAGCACTAGCCTACCTAACTTGGTTGTTATCCATCCCGCACGAAATGAAATATAAATACCAGGGTTACAATCATTCTACCATTATTCAAAACCTCCTAGCCAAAGTCAAGGATAGTGACTTAGGCCACATTGATTTAGAAGATTTTTGGCAATGGATGAATGCAAATCCAAGGGCCCCAATGGCACAAACGAGGTTTATAAGTGGATTAGCCCATGCAGGCGGATTTTTAGTTGTTGTTCAATGCCCTGATATGGTGCTAGCTTGTGTTAAGAACTACAATCCAAACTCTCATGAGGTAAGAATGACTAAGGGCAAAGTCATTGCAAGATTCGATGGCCCATCTCTTGGGATTACCCTTAGGTTACCAGTGAGAGATGAATATGTTGAGATGAGCGTACAAAAAGGATGGGATTACTACCAGGATAAGAAAGATCTATGTCTGACAAATATTGCTAAGCATTGGTTAAAAGTACGTAAAAAGGGAAAATCTCAAATTCCAAAGGGATTATAGAGGGCTCATTTCAAAGAGGATATTTCTGATATCATCACCTTACTACACAGAGTGGTGGGAGATAAAGATACTAGCACCTTTGAGCATTGAATGTGCCAATTTATTATTAACATTGGATATGCTTCTCAATATGTGAATTGGGCCCAAATGATAAGTGACCATTTGCATAATCAACTGATAAATTTACAAAAGAATCAATTCTTTTGTCTTCTTACCTTTTCTATGCCATTGCCAAAATGAATGTGTGGCTAGGTTTGCAAGTTGTGGGAACTTTTGACAATACTACACAAATATATGATTTCTATCCACAACTACAAATGGATGTGGGCAATAAAGATTATAGGAGAGTGAATGATGTCTTTTGTATGTTGAATGTAAGGGTACTAGATGGTGATTTTGGGTTAAGAATCTCCCCAAAAGCAGCTTAGCTTATCATGCAATATGGTAGTTATTTCATCCAATACAACCGGTTCACATACCTGAGGATAGGAGGCTTTCAAAAGGCTCCTTACAAATTGCCATGGTATGCTAGCGACTGCCTCATATTCCTTGAAGTCTATAGGCAATTGGGAGAGGTAAGCAAGAAATGTAATAAGAAGAAGAAAGCAGGATACCCTTTTCTTGTTCATCTAACTTATTATACTTGTAAATCCACCTCGGATGCTCCGAATGTGGATAGGATCTTGTCAAGATTTAATTTCCATCCCTTCACAATGAGGTTGTCCTATGACAACAAAAATTATGTCAAAAAGAATTCTATATGTTGGAACATCTTATGATCATGATTCTCATTTAGAGGATTATTGGGAAGATTGTGTAGATGAACATGAAGTCAAAAGAAGGGATTGGATGAGGTTAACAATTGATCAAATGAAATCCTTCAAGCTGGGGTGGAATGTTCCTGATAAGGTGGATGATGGCACAGAATTGGTTGATGAAGCCTATTCTTCCATTCAGTCACAACCACTTCCTCAAATTAATTGGTTAGAAAAGGGTTAGTTTCAGTTTTGGTTCGCTTGTACGTGGGTTGAGATCGATGCACAGTTTGAGTACGCAAGGGTTGGACAGCTGGTCTGTTCATATTTGCGGAATTGAGTTTATGCCGATGTTGCAGTAGTGGGGTTTATGTGTGAGACATCCCATGGTCTTCCTTTGGACCTTCGGTGGAATGGGGTTTCTTTGCAGTCAAGATTGCTTGGGGACAAGCAATTTCAGGGAGGGTGGACTGTAATGTCCCCATTTTCATGAGCATCAGTTTTCAGAGGATTAGCCTATTTTCTGACCCTCGTAGGCTAATGCAGATGGTTAGGGGGTCCTGGTTGGCAATTATCAGAGTGTTTCCTTCTCCAGAACTCAGTTTGGTTCAGGATTGGCCTTCGTTTGACTCAGTGTCTCACACTTACTATTTATAGTAAGTCACATTATCAGTGGAGTCAATATTTCTATATTTAGTAAGGCACCTGGACAGGTCTCGGATGCAGTGTTGATCCTAGTTCTCAGTTGGCTTAGTGAAATAAGGTTTATTATGCAAGTTATAATATTTAATTATTAATAAAGGTGACTTTATTAATAATTAAATCATTAAAGGCATATTATAAAGTTATTAAAGTCACTTTATATTCAATGAGGCCATGACCCTCAATTTAAGTGACTTAAAGTGCAATTAATTAATTATGTTTTGGAGGCCAAATATTAAAGCATTTAATAAAGTCAAAGTGCAAACATTTTATATTATTTAAAATGATATTAAATGCTCTTGAGATGGGTCAACCTCTTCTTGGAGAAGTATAAAAGCATCAACAAAAGCTATCTGCAAATCATTCCATCATATGCTTTTTGAAAACATTGAAGTTTGTGCTGTGAGAAGAAACCAACTAGGGTTTTCTGCAATTGTTGATCATTGAGAATGAAATCTCTCATTGATATTGCATTCCTGAGGCTGTGAAATAACTACTGAAGGATTGCCTGAGAGCTGACTTCAATCAGAGGTCAATATTGAGCTGAATTGTGAAGAATTTTGCAAGTTTGTGAAGAGTTTTGTACAGAAAATCAGGAGTCAACATTGTTGTTCATTATTGCTGCCATAAACATTCCTTGACAGGCCGTACAGCTGCTACAACAAGCCGTACTGATTTAGGAGATATTCTGTGTTTTTGAAGTGGATTTCAATGCATATTAGTACCTGTTGTGACCAAATCACACATCGCCCCATTGGAAATGGGGACCCCCTTTTTTCGAGCTCTGATGCTTTGCATGAAGTTTTGATGATGTCTTTAGTTTGTTGCATGATGAGGTCAGTGGTTTGTTTGAGTTCTCAGTCTAGTTTCTAATTTAAGTGTCATGTGCTTTCTGAGACCAATCCTGATGTATGTTTGAGACCCTGAAAAGACTAAGTTTGGTATCCTGAAATCCTGAAAAATTGACTAAGTTTGAAATCTGGTGGATCCTCCAAATTCTATAATCTGCATGTTAAGTCCGGTGGATTCGAGACCTATCTCAAACATCCTGAAAGGTATATTGAAAAATATTTAAAGTATAAGAAATTCATACTTAAATATATTGAAAAGGTATCTTCCAACTTATACTTAAATATATTTTTCAATATATCTTAACCTGAAGGACACTGAAAAAATAGCTAAGTACTCCATAGAATCCAAAATCCTTGACCAGTGTGCCAAGACATGAGGATGGTGCAAAATCTTGATGAAATGCGCCACATTCAACAGGAGCACAAAATCTTCAACCAATGCACCTTAACGAAAGTGCCATTTTAGAAGGCAAGGTGAAATCAGTTTTTGAAGAAGTGTTAGAGGAAAGATCAAAATCTCTATCTCTTGTGCCCAAAGTAATACACCAGAATGTGAAGTGATTGCATCATTTCAATGCAGATCCAAAACTCTCAAGTGATGCGCCACATGTGATGCGCCTCATCAAAAGGTGAAGATGATGATTTGGAGATAATTTTCAACCGGAGATCAAAAACCCCAACCAATGTGCCACCTTGTGGAGGGAGTTAGACTTAAGTTTAAGACATCTTTTATCTGGATCTCAAAAACTCCAACCAATGCGCCATCACCTAGGAAGTGAGCTTTTAGTATGATTTATCCGGAGCTCAAAATTGCAAACTAATGCGCCCAAAGATGAAGTGATTGATTTCAAGTTCTAAGTAGTCATGATAACCAAAGATCAAATTGTCTAACTAATGCGCCATTACTAGAGGGAGTTTGGTTCAGTTTTTTGGTGATCATTCAACTAGGATCCAAAATGTCTAACCGGTGCGCCCAAGGATGAAGCAAGGTATGTTAAGAAGAATCAAAACTTTGAAACCAAAGCGCTTCAATTAAGGTGTCACCTATGTGAGGAGATTAAGTCAAGTCTTGTGAAATGAAAGAAGATTCTAAAAACCTCAACCACAGCGCCAATGATGATGAAGAAGTTGAGTTTGTAAGTGATGGAATGAGGATCTAAAAACCTCAACCACAGCGCCCTTATTGTGAAAAAATTCAGTGAGACATCAAATTGTTTAACCAAAGCGCCCTTATGATGGAAAATTCAACCAGAGTTCAAAAATCTTAACTAGTGCGCCTAAGGTCAAAATGCATTCCTCAAGTGGCTATCAGGATTTGTGATCAAGATAGAGGTAAGTTGAAGTGCAAATTCTAAACCAAGCATCAAAACCTTCAAGCAAAGCGCCATTTTGAGAAGAGGCAAGTTTCAAGTTTTAAATCATTTATTAACCGAGAACCAAAATGTCTAACCAAAGCGCCACTTGGGTAACTTCCAAATCAGGATCAAGAATCTTCAACCAGTCTGCCCAAGTCGAAGATTGAAATTGCTATCTGATGCGCCATTATGAAAGGGTAATGCTAAGATGTTGAGTGTATTCAAATAAAACACTCAATCCCTCAACCAATGCGCCAAGCACTAGAACATCATTTGAAAAAAAAATTGAAATCTTGCCTTAATTACATAGAAATCTGTGCCACAGTCAGCAAGAGAAGGTGAATTAAATTGTTTTTTTTTTTAGCATTTAATGAGGTCGGCCTAGGCAAGTTGGTCAGTTTTTAATGCAAATCATATATATATATCTGCTTTGTTCTTCATTTTATCACTCATCTAGGAGCAGATTCACCTCAAGGAGCAGAAGTAAAAGTAATTTTAGCAAAGTACAAGTCTGATTTTAGTTAAGTTGAGTCTGATTTTGATCAAGTGTTGAAAGTATTCATCCAAATCAGTCCATTTTGTAAGTCTAATCTGTAGATAGTGTTCTGATTTTTCTTCCATTTTCAGCAGACTTATTGATTTTAAGCAAGAAAATTGTTTTAATGTTAATGAATTTTGCATAGAGGATAAAAATCATCATGATGAAAGACATGATCTTGTGAAACTCCATTTTAGAACCTTAAAAAAATCAGAATTGTAATATAGAAGGCTGAAGTAATTTGTTGATCATTTGTATTTGAGGTTACTTATTCATGTCTAGTTTGTAGGATCATGGTGATGACATCGAAAGAAAGGCAAGCAAGGATTCGCATGGATGCTAAAGGCAAAGTCCCGGAATCAAAACTTGTTTCAAGATGGGCGAATATTGGAGATACGAACATGGGCAATAGCAACCTAGAAGATATCAAGACCGTGCTTCAGGAACCCGCTAGGAGTAGTCTTGCTAGAGCCATTGTAAGGAGTGGAGCCATTGAAGCCGCTTGCTTTCCGCTAGTTCTACCTTGTCAGGAAATGATCATAGAATGTGTTAAGAAGTACGACAAGGATACTAGGCAAATTGTGGCCAAAGATGGAACAGTGCTAGCTTACTTGCAAAAGGAAGCAATTGAAGACTCATTCAACATTCCAACCAAAGATAAGATGATTGGCATCTCTATACACCAGGGTCAACAAGAATATGATGCTGATTCAAAGAAGAGATTGCAAGAGATGAAGAGGGAGTGGATGGTGAATCTGTCAATGAAGATCAATACCAACAATCCTCCACAGTTTCATAAATCAGACTTTTACCCGGAGATGGGATACTTGATCATATTCCTCAACAGAGTAACAGGTATGCCACAATCAGCAACCTTTCAGTCATGGATGTATTCTTTCATCAAGTTGGTTCTCAAAAGAAAGATGATTGATTGGGCCGAACTCATCAGTCAAAGCATACATGAGCAGCTCATCAACTTTTCAAGTACTAAGTCATTCCATATGAGTTCTTATGTAGTATATCTTCTAGCAAGGAATGAAGTTTATCCGGGTTTGACTAGAAAAGGAGAAGTTGGAATTGGACCGACTAAGTACTTGTCGCATCAGTGTTATCCTCAGTTACATCTCAAGAACATCAATCACTATATGAGGTTCAATGATGCATTTGCTATGTTCATATTGAAGAGATTAAGAGGAGAGTTCCACAAAAGACTATCAAATGCAGCAAGGGAATTCATCAGAACATATGGACATTGGTATACACAGCATGAAAGATATACATACATAAGGATCCAAGGTTTTACATCTTATCCATACAGGTTACCGAGATATCCAACCAATAGGATGGTGATGTTGGAAGTCTCAAGACAACTCCTAGCACTCGTCAAGCTACAAAAGTTAAGAAGGAAAGGAGGAATCCAGTTTCCACTAGTTCTGGGACAAAACCTTGAGTGTCCATCATTGGCAGCAGCTGAACATTCTGAAACGGAGCTTCAAGCATATCATCTACAAACTCATGGTACCAAAAGGCTTAATTTTGATTCTTTCAAAATTTGTTGGAAATACAACAGGGAGTATAAACATGTCATGCAGTTAGAAGATCACTGGGCAAATGTAAAAGCTGAAGATGATCCTCGAACACTCAAGTGTTCAAGACTTACATGGGATCTAGTAAGAGCATCCAAAGTATTTTGAATCCCAGATCAGTTCATAGAAGATGATACTATGCTGATAGATGAATTGGAAAAGATAAAGGATTTGCCCTATACAGTTGATTGGTCAAAGAGGGATGTATCTGAAGAGGAACTAATGGAGCTAGTCCTAGCTATGACACAAGCATGTATAACTCAGTTGCTACAAGAAATGAATGAGGAAGGGCAGGTTCTTACATATGATAAAATGGATGAAGAAGAGTCGGGACAGCATAGTGCACATAGTGGACTCCAGCACAGTGGAAGTGATCAAGGCGACAATCAAGCTAGGAAAAGGAAAAGACCAAATCAGGATCAAGGAGAGAAGAAGAATAGTCAATCTACTTCATCTAGTTTACAAGAAGGGACTTCAAATGCTCATATTCCAATACAAGAAGTTGAAGTAGTAGAAGAGACTGTGGTGGTTCCATCCGAAGAGATTCATTCAAGCCCGACTATTGAAATAGAGGAGGATGATGTTGCTGATCAAGAAATGGAAGGGCAAGCGGAATCTGATGAAGATGCAGCGCGTGTACAATACAATCAAGTACAAAGACAACAAGACCTTTCTTCATTTCCATCTTGGTTGAGGAAGAGAAATGAAGAGAATACAATCATAGAAACATATCAGCCTGCTTCGGTAGAAGAATTGCTTATGAGTGCACAAAAAAGTAATCAAAAGAAGAAAGCAACTGTCTTTTCAAAAATCACTCAAGATCCTTCTGGAAATAGAGAGGGACATGTAGTTGTTCCTAGAGTTGAGAAAGATCTGGAAGACATGGCACCTGAAGACTACAATGTGACTACTATTGATATGGGTCCAATCACAGGAGAACAAGTAGAGGAGGAACTTCAAGAATCAGTTAACAGTGTAAAAATCATGCTAAGACAGGAAAGAGAAGCTAAGCAAAAGGTGGAGCAAGACTTCAATACACTAAAGCAATATATTCAACAAGTCATGCAGCCCATCCGGCAGAAGGAAGCCACTCCAGTACCTCCATCCATTCTTTCACAAGAAACAGTGTCACAAGTTGAAGATATGAGAACTTCATCTCAGCTAATGAAGGGGTGGATAGAGAAGACGGAGGAGAAAGCATACATTTATCTTGAAGAGATTGTGCAAGTTTATGATAGAATCATTAGCCTCAAGAATAGAGTTCAATTCTACTAAAAACATGTGCTGAGTTCAAACCTGTCAAGGAGCAATACATGCCACATCTCAAGAATTTGATGGAAGCTCCAAAGGAAGATCTAGTTCGAGATAAGGTGATTGATCAAAATACTTCACATGACTTCACCACTTGGTATTTCTCCTTTCACAACAAGGGGCAACTAGTTGATAGGATTGAGGTGGATATGTCTAGAATAAGAAGTGTTCTTCTAAGGATACAAAATCATGTGCATACTTCATTGACCACAATATGGAATCCATATGGAGAGATCACTATTGAAAACATGAAGCAACAAGTCAAGGCATTCTACTTTCAAAAGAATGGGATTGATGAAGAACAACTGGATAACATATTCACACTTGCATTCCATCTTGGAGCAAACAAGTCTTGGATAGTTGACTGGGAGAAGACACTTGGCATCTGAGTCAGATGTGACAACTGCAGAAGGATCCATTAATGCTGCGACAAGTGTATCAATGGGAGATGTTGCTCAAATTGTGTCCAGATTCATTACACTTCATAGTACTACCATGATGTGGCATCCTTATGTTCTTAAGAAACGTGCCTTTGTTCCCTCTTTGTATGCTAAAAATAGAAGTTTGTTGTAACTGCCTGCTTAGGTGGCATCATCTAATCCATTGGCTTTGCCAATCAGTCCTAACCACTCATGTATTCTTGAAGCCTATATAAAGGCTCTTTTGTTCTCATTTGAGAAGGTTGAAGACTCTGAAAATTGTTGCAAGAGCTCTCTGAAATAATATAAGACTCATTGTTTGGTGATTCTCTATATGTTTCTAAGTGTTGCATGGTTTCTGATTTCTTCAAGCGAATGTTAAGTTAGATCAAGTTTTCTTTTAAGTGTTATGTTAGTTGGTGGAAGATTTTATTATTGTTTCGTGGTGAAATCTATATGTTCACACCATTTGTAGTTTGTGGCTTGCAAATTGCAGTGTATGTTTAGTCTGAACGAAGTGAGCTTAACTTTGATCGTTTATGTTTGTTGAATTTTCACGAGCATAAGTGATTTGAATATCTTGTATAACCTTAGAAGATAGCATCAACTTTGTGTAGTTGTTTAACTTGGCAAAGCAGAGTTGGTTGATTTCACCTGAGCAGTAATCATCTCTTACATTTAGGATTAGATTAGTTTCATTGAACCCTTTATCTTTTGTCTTTTTTTATCCATCTTGTTAGAATTTAGGATCAAGTACTTCATTTCCATATCATACATCATAAGTTGTGGCACTTGGAGTGTTTGCCTCTTTCATTGAAACGAGTTTTTTGAACAATTGTGTAAGTCCCTTTGTGTTTATGTAATGTTTCGTTTTCCAGCTTGATCTTTTACAGTTGACCGTTGGCCTATTCCGGAGACCCGTAGGCTACTCGGAGGTTGAAATTGGGGTTTCATGTTTTGGTGGTTGCTTTTGTTCGTGGGATGTGGTTTGGTTGGCGGTTTCTTTCTGGGTTTTCAGAGAGCTTCGCAAGGATGTGTTTTTCTCGACATTCAGGAATTTACTATTTTTAGTAAGTTCGGGATTGGCACCGGAATGGGATTTTGAGAGTGGGGTTGGATTCGTCTTGTCAAGACCTTTCCAACGAGCTATAGATCATTGGTTTCCGACATCATCTTGGCCTCCGTTTTAAAGTCCGTAAATTAAACATTATTATTTAATTTTGGACCTTGGTGCCTAGGCTCAACGACTTAATGTTGAGGTTGAAAAAGAATTGAAGAGGATTATATTATTTTCCCTCTCATGTTTTATCCCATATGCAAGAGGATTTTAGAGACTCCCAGTTGGAAAAGTATAAAAGGAGGAAGAGTGCTCTCATTTCGGCATCCGAAATCTTGATAATGTTATGCTGCCGTAATGGTTCTGGGACTGCTTCGAGGAATGAATGCCTCCTAGCCTGGGCTGACTTCGTGCTTGAGAGATAGCACCTAGGGAGAGGTTTGCTGATAGTAGTGATTTTTGTAGTGAGGTTTGCATTGTAGCTTGAGTTCTGTTTGTAGTTCAGTTATTTGCATTTTATGTCATTTTTTGGAGTTGCTGATAACAACAGGGCTGAATCTGTAGTTTCATTCATAAATCTGAAAATAAAAATGCATTTGTTCTGGGTATTTCATATTTCCCTTTGTCTATGCTGGGCGCCCCATTGTGCCAATTTGCAGATTTTATTATGAAGAATCTGATTTTTCTAGAAGGAAATCGCCCTTCTTGCCAGACCGTCCCTCCTTGGAGTGCATTGGAAAGCGTGCTAAATAAATATTTGTGTTTAAGAGTGGTCTTTGGTGTGTAGCTTGGTCGCCATTGTCATAGGAGTGCATTGCACCAAATTTGAGGTCATTTGGTTGAGAAATGAGTGAGGTGCGAGCATTTTTGTAGGGTTTTATGTTGCTGGTTTGGTCTTTTCAAGTTGTTGATCCGTCATTTCAGTTTGCTAACTTCTATCATTTGAGTTGGGTTGGAAGTCTCTAATTATTGTAAGTTGAACAGTAGTACTGTCAGCACTTCATGCTTCTTCTCATATTTGCTTTATAATACCTTGCATCTCCGTCATATGGTAGCTCCAATTCCACTTCGGGTTGGAAAGCACATTCTTGACGTCGAGTTATTTCAGCATAATAGTTGGTAGGGATCCTCTGACCACATGCTCGTCGACATCCGGCGCATTCTTGGTTAGAGTTCTTTGTATCAGCATTGCATCAAGACCCTCTGACCATATGCTCGTCATCATCAGGCGCATTCTTGGTTAGAGTTCCTTTATCAGCATTGCATAGAGACCGTCTGACCATATGCTCGTCACCATCAGGCACATTCTTGGTTAGAGTTCCTTTTCAGCATTGCATAGAGATCCTCTGACCATATGATCACGCCATCCTGGTGTACATTCTTGGTTAGAGTTGAATTCCGCATCGTTTTGGTTTAAGTGCTAACTTCAACGATTGTGTATTGCTCTGCTTATTGTAATTGGAAAAGTGCAAAAATTGGCTTGGTATATTTCAGTTTATTAGCAAAATCACATCAAGTCATTGGGCTATCCATCACGAATCATAAGAAAAGGAACCTTGGAGTCATCTCGTTTGATCACTTTGTTTAGCATTCGAGAGACTCTATTCAAGAGAGTTGGATACTCCGTATTTTACTCTATTGTTGACTTGTCGAAAAACAATCATCAACAGTACCTCTTCTTGGTCGATCAGCATCTACAGTCACAACTAATTACAAACAGAGGATTTTGTAAAGGGTTTGAAGTTATCTATTGTTGTTTCATTGCACCAGCTGGGCTATACACTTCAGGGAGAGTTGTGGGTCTGTTTCAAGACCGAATTCCCACCCATTGGCTGCCTTTTTTTCATGATGGAGGTTGATTTGGCTTCTAGAAATTGTTGCTATTGTACATGAACAAAGATTCCAGCAATTTCATGTAATGGATGTGATTTCCCCAATGCATATGTAGCTGGTTCACTTCTGGCAAAACACCAAGTTGAAGATTTCATTATGGGTATGTCATAGTAATTAGTTTTAGTATATTTTATGATCTGGGTATTCGATATTTTGTCGATATCTTAGTTTTTCTGGGTTTTGGTTATATGCTCCATATTCTGTGTTTTCATTGGAATAATCAAACAATGCAAAAAACATTATAAACCCTAAACCAAAAAGCAATCAGAAAAAGTAGAACAAAACAGTTAGCAAATATCTCAGGAAGGGTTGGGATATCACAGCGGCTAAGCCAACCTTATCAACACTTATTCAGCGGATTTGTGCATGCAGGCAAAGCCACTAGCAGAATGTCTAAGTTGATTCAAACCAAAGTGGTCGATAGCATCAAGTTTGTTCAATGCCAAATAGGCCAATATTGAAATGCTATATGAATTGGTGGTAAACCATCCAGTTTTATGTAATGTCCCCTTCTAGACATGGTTAGTCCATCATGGAGTTCCCGTGGGCAGGCAGTTTGGTTAGGGAACTGTGGTTAGTTTGGCTCTGGAGGTCTTTGTCAGTGTTGGAGTTGTAGTTCGCATTCAATGGATCCAGTTGGCACCCTCGTGGTTGGCTCAGTGGGCTCTTGGTCGTTACTATTTTTAGTAAGTTCGGGTTCTATGTCGGTTCGGGATTTTCAGAGTTGGATCAAATGCATTTCGTCGAGCCCTTTCCGACGAGCTAAAGATGTTAGATTTCCGACACCGTCTTCATATTTATTTTAAAGTCCGAAGATTTATTAATGATATATTAATATGGATTTTATTATAAATAAAGGAAAAAGTGAATATTGATGAAATGAAGACTTAAGTTGATGTCTTGACCTTGGGCGCCCATCCCTAGGAGACATAAAGTGAATTTAAAATGTTATTTTCTCTCTCAAACCCAACGCCCAACTTGAGGAGGGAAATATAAGGTGAAAAGTGGCTCATTTGTGTTATGCCATGTTTATGATATTTCTGATTTTGAGCTCTGTTAGGGTTTCATATTGTTTGGGGTTTGAGGATTCGAACCAGAGGCTCTTGGAGACGGAAACCTCCCTGAGTAACGGTATCCCATAGGTGTGAAAGATCACCCAACGGTGCCATTGGAGGTGGATGTATTCAACATTCACAAATGTGCTTGTAATGGAGTTATTCGAAGTTTTGTTGGAGCTGATTGATGTATCTCTCTTCATTGATGATGTATGCTGATAAGAAAGGGATTGGGAAAGCAGATTTCAGTGTGATAGAGAAGGTTGTTTGTTGCTGTGTATTTCCCTTTGCTAGCCGTACCATTCATCCATGGCTGTACTTGCTCCAGCCATGACGTGGGTCTTTTAGAGGCCTTCTATCTTGTATTTCCTCTTCTTATTTGGCCATAGGGAGGCGTTGGAGGCTTATACTCTTGCTGATAATCATTGTATGAACATTCAATATCATTCATGGAGATTTGAGGCATTTCTAGCTATACCCACTTGCTGGTCCATTTCCCGCAGTTGTACCAAGTTGCATATTTCCATATGGGTATGTGATAGTAATTGTTTATTGGCTATTCTACTATCTGGGTTGTCATTAGTTTCTTCAGATTCATTGTATATTTTCTGGGTTTCTATTATATGCAATATATTGTGTGCTCCGGCACTACATCTGCAGGGAAACTTAAAACCCCTTCTGCATTCTTCTGTCTATCTGAAAGATCACACAAAAAATCTAATAAAATCACACATAAAAGGATATTAAAATATACCAACAGGTACGGCACATTACAGTGGTATCAAAGCTATGATCTTGCCATCCTGTGAGGCTGAACAGACATGCAGTTGAAAGTATGAACATGCAGATAAAAATGAAGCATGCATGCTTTATGTTTGAGATATGAATCCTTCAGCATCTTCGTCACATCCTTATAATACCCGAAGGAACAGGTTACAGCAAGCAACACAGGTTCCGCAACAGGTTGAACCATTAAATCCAGCACCACCAGTAGATCCATTTGAGACAGATACAGAGATAGAAGTTGCTGCTACTGAGGACGATTGGCAGGTCTCACGAACAGACCCCTTTTCCGGTGAGCTACCACCAGTTACAGGTCCTACAGGAGAGATGGGTGACAGGGAATAACAGAACTTAGTGCGCGTGATATTTTGATTGCACTCACCCGAGAGATGAGGGAGTCTCGACGAGAGATGGTAGAGGCATAGGCTGAGATGACACATGCCATCGAACGGTTGTGTAATGACAGGGAAAATCACCGTGACAGGAACAAGTACCACGGAGGTGACAGGAACAGGTACTAGGACGGTGATAGAAACAGACACGATGGAGGAGATAGAAATAGGAATGATGGAGGTGATAGACACAACGGTGACAGGAACCAAGGAGAACGAAATAATCAGGACAGGGACCGAGATGATAGACACAGGGACAGAGATGATGAGGATGAGGCATCAGTTACACACTGGAGGGCTTCGCAGTTCACTGCGGGTGACAGACCTAGCATCCCTATATTTGCTCCCAGGAACCAAGTTCCTGAAGAGGACCCCACACAGGCGGAGTTTCAGGAGGAAATTTTGAGGAACTGGAGAGCGTCCAGTGATGCTTTCAGAAACAAGATGACATTTGCTGAATATTCTAAAATTAGGCTTAAGTGTAAATCTCGTAGGTGAGGTAGACCTCAGAACCAAGAATTGCAAAGGAAAGTAAGTAAGATGACACTTCCCTACTTCGACGGATCGGGTAAGACCACCGCAAGAGCTTGGGTCCAGAAATTGGACAGCTACTTGCAAATTAGTCCCACACCAAAGGAGGATGCCATTACATATGTAGCTTTACACTTGGAGGGGACTGCTCACAAATGGTGGAGCAACGGGAAGGTCACACTGGGTCACGATCAAGTCACTTCATATGTGGAGTTTACAGCCAGACTAATCGACAGGTTCGATAAAAGGGACCCAAAATTACAGTTTAAGGAGTTGACACAATTGAGACAGAACGGATTAGTAGACTCCTACATCGCTGATTTCCAAGACATATCTGTTATGGTTCCAGATATTACTGAGCGCAGATTGGTTATTCTCTTCATTGATGGATTATCGGATCAACTTCGTGGTTGGGTTAAGGGCTTTGACCCTCCTACACTTCAGGAGGCCATGAAGAAGGCCCGGGATTTGGAGTCATCAACATGGAGGAACAAGTTTCAATCCAAAGGGTTTCCGCAAAAGAGGGATAAGGAGAGAGATAGGAGACCATTCCAGAAAGATGTGAGACAGCCACATAAGAGTTCTTTCAGGCTAGATAGTGATCAGTTGAATGACCTGAGACGGAAGAAGCTCTGTTTCCATTGCCGGGAGCCTTGGGATCCTAAGCACAAGTGTGCTGCCCAAGGGAAGGCTAACCTGTTAGAGTATTTTTCAGCCAATGAGTCTGTTGATTTAGAGCCCCATTCCGACTACCATTCAGAGGCCGAGGATGCAGAATCGAAAGGCCCTAAGGAAGCATCAAATAGAGAGGATGATACAACCCTACCTACAGCATGTATCTTGAGTATCAAGAGGGAGGGATCATTCAAGATAACAGGAGTGTTGGGTGGGCAGCGATGTATTGCATTACTCGACACAGGTGCCACTCATCACTTCATAGATGAGGGCTTGGTCGCCAAGAGATGGCTGAAAACCGAAAAATTTGAGGGCTTTAAGGTAAAGGTTGCGGATGGGTTCGTACTCACCTGCACTAGGAGGATACCCAATCTATCAATCCAGTTGAACAAATACACTTGCCAATTAGAATTTTATGTTGTGAGCATGGGTGAGATGGATGTTGTGTTGGGTACGAACTGGTTGAATGATATTGAGGAGTTCACACTCAACTTGCAGATGATGGAAATGAAGTTTGAGGTGGACGGAGTTAGACATGTGCTCAGAGGCATTTCAAATGGTGGGTTGAGAGTTGTTTCTCTCAAGCGGATGGAGTGATTGATTCGTCATGATCAGGTGGAGTGGGCAGCAGAGATTATGGTGATGCCTGCAAAACAGATCAGCAGAAGCATACATATCCTCCTGACATACAGTCTATACTTACTAAACACACCAAAGTGTTTAGTGATATTCCACCAGGTAAACCTCCTGATAGAGGTTTTGAGCATGTAATCGAGTTGGAGGGTACTAAGCCAGTAATAACTACACCTTACCAGCACCCAAAGAGGTATAAGGATGAGATTGAGAAGGCTATCAAAGAGCTTCTCGAGATGGGTCACATCAGACCTAGTAAGAGTCCGTTTGCATCATCCGTGGTATTAGTGAAGGATGGGACTCTCAGAATGTGTATTGACTACAGGGAACTCAACAAGAGAACAATCAAGAATAGGTACCCAATTCCCAGAATAGATGAGCTAATTGATGAGTTGCACGGGGCCTGTTACTTCTCTAAGATTGATTTGAGATCCGTTACCATCAAATTCAGGCCAGAGACGAGGATGTGGAGAAGACAGCGTTCAGGTGTCATTATGGGGGCACTATGAGTTCCTGGTCATGCAATTTGGTTTGACCAATGCACCAACTACCTTCCAGTCTTGCATGAACAAGGTGTTTAGAGAGCAGTTGAGGAGATTTGTGTTGATTTTCTTTGACGATATATTGATTTATAGCAGGACATGGGAAGAGCATCTGAAAAACATTGACATTGTTCTAAGCATCTTGGAGAGGGAGTTGTTGTATGCCAAAATGTCAAAGTGTGAGTTTGGGATGACCGAGTTGCTGTACTTGGGTCATATCATCAGTGCTGGTAGTGTGAAGGTAGACAGAGAAAAGATTCGGGCCATTGTGGACTAGCCACTGCCAAAGAATCTCTCATATCTTTAGGGATTTCTTGGCCTTTGTGGGTATTACAGCAGGTTTGTGAAGGGGTTTTCTCAATCGGCTACTCCCCTTACATATTTGACTCGTAAGGATGCTTTCAGTTGGACGGATAGGGCACAGGAGTGTTTTGACAAATTCAAACAGATCATGAGTACATGCCCTGTGTTAGCTATACCTGATTTCAGCAAACCTTTCGAGCTACAGTGTGATGCCTCAAGTGAAGGCATTGGTGCGGTGATCATGCAGGATAAGCACCCCATAGCGTTTGAGAGTAGGAAGTTGAGGGGTGTGGAGAGGAGTTACAACATATATGACAAGGAGATGTTAGCCATCATGCATGCATTGGCTAAGTTCAGACAGTACCTTGTGGGCAGCAAATTTGTGGTTAAGACGGATCACAACAGTCTGAAGCATTTCCTTGGGTAGAAGGATTTGAACGAGAGGCAACAGAAGTGGGTCAGCAAGCTACAGGCCTACGACTTTGACATTGTTTATGTCAAGGGGAACCGATGCTCTATCCCGGAGGCCCCATTTGTGTGCACTTGGTGCTATTGCAGATGACTGGAGAGAATTGATTTCAGCAGAGTATGCCAAAGATAAGTGGGCTACTAGAGTGATTGATGGCACCATCAAAGATGATAGGTACACAGTGGTAAATGATTTAATCATTTACAAGGAAAGGATCTTTTTGGTGTCAGGTTCACAGATGAAGCAAAAAGTTTTGAGGGCATTCCACGATTTGCCTATGGGAGGGCATCTAGAATAATTCAAAACTTACAGGCAAGTCGGAGAGAGGTTCACCTGGAAGGGTCTCAAGACCAAGGTAATGCAATATGTGAGAGAGTGCCCAATATGTTAACAAAACAAGCAGGAGCACTCACTTCCAGAAGGCTTATTGCAGCCCCTGCCCATTCCTGATAGGAAGTGGGATAGCATTTCTATGGACTTTATCACAGGTCTACCTAGAGTCTAAGGCATAGATTGTATTTATGTGGTGGTGGACAGATTGACAGAGTATGCACACTTCTTTGCTATTCCTACAACCTACACTGCAGCTCAGGTTGCAGAGTTGTTCTTTCATGAGGTATTTCAACTCCATGGGTTGCCTCGGAGTATTGTCAGTGACAGGGACAGCAAGTTCCTCAGTAATTTCTAGCGGGAGCTCTTCAGGTTGTCAGGGACAGAGCTCACACACAGTACGAGTTACCACCCCCAAACTAATGGTCAGACAGAGATAGTTAATAAGTGGATGGAAGGATACCTCCAAAACTACGTTTCAGGGTAGCAAAAGGCATGGGTTAAGTGGCTTCACATGGGGGAGTACTGCTACAATTCCACTTACCACATGTCCATTCAGATGTCACCCTTCATGGCATTATATGGTTATGAGGCATCGAGCTTTGTTGATTTACTGTTTGGTGATAGCAGAGTGCCAAAAGCCAAAGACTTCCTTCAGGAGAATCAAGATATCATGAAGTCATTGAAGGAGAACATACAGAAGGCTCAGAATCAACAGAAGCAGTATGCAGATCAATAGAGAACTAAGCGATCATTTGAGGTCGGTGACATGGTTTACCTCATGCTCCAGCCTTATAGGCAGTCTACTCTTAAGAAGAGTGGAGCGGAGAAGTTGAAGCCACAGTATTATGGACCTTTTAGGGTCTCCAGGAAGATTGGAGAGGTGGCTTATGAGTTAGAGTTACCAGAAGGGAGTAGGGTACATAATGTGTTCCATGTTTCTCGCCTTAAGAAAGCATTGGGGCACAATGTGACACCATCAGTTGAGTTGCCTCCTCTTGATGAAGAGGGGAAGTTGATATTAGTACTCGAAGCAATTATCGACACCAGGGATCGTAATTTGAAGAGGATTATCAGAGAGTACCTGGTCAAATGGAAGAACCTGCGGGTTAAAGATGCTACATGGGAGAACGAGCGGATATTGGAGCATCCTGATCTGAGATTGCTTGAGGCAAGCAATCTTAGGGAGGGCGGACTGTAATGTCCCCTTCTAGACATGGTTAGTCCATCATGGACTTCCCGTGGGCTAGCAGTTTGGTTAGGGAACTATGGTTAGTTTGGCTCTAGAGGTCTTTGTCGGTGTTGGAGTTGTGGTTCGCATTCAGTGGATCCAGTTGACACGCTCGTGGCTGGCTCAGTGGGCTCTTGGTCGTTACTATTTTTAGTAAGTTCGGGTTCTGTGTCGGTTCGCGATTTTCAGAGTTGGATCAGATGCGTTTCGTCGAACCCTTTCCGGCGAGCTAAAGATCTTGGATTTTCGACACCATCTTCATATTTATTTTAAATCCGAAGATTTATTAATGATATATTAATATGGACTTTATTATAAATAAAGGAAAAAGTGAATATTGATGAAATGAAGACTTAAGTTGATGTCTTGACCTTGGGCGCCCATCACTAGGAGACATAAAGTGAATTTAAAATGTTATTTTCCCTCTCAAACCCAACGCCCAACTTGAGGAGGGAAATATAAGGTGAAAAGTGGCTCATTTGTGTTATGCCATGTTTATGATATTTCTGATTTTGAGCTTTGCTAGGGTTTCATATTGTTTGGGGTTTGAGGATTCGAACCAGAGGCTGTTGGAGACGGAAACCTCCCTAAGTAATGGTATCCCACAGGTGTGAAAGATCACCCAACAGTGCCATTGGAGGTGGATGTATTCAACATTCACAAATGTGCTTGTAATGGAGTTATTCGAAGTTTTGTTTGGAGCTGATTGATGTATCTCTCTTCATTGATGATGTATGCTGATAAGAAAAGGATTGGGAAAGCAAATTTCAGTGTGATAGAGAAGGTTGTTTGCTGCTATGTATTTCCCTTTGCTGGCCGTACCATTCAGCCATGGTTGTACTTGCTCCAGCCATGACGTGGGTCTTCTAGAGGCCTTCTATCTTGTATTTCCTCTTCTTATTTGGCCATAGGGAGGCGTTGGAGGCTTATACCCTTGTTGATAATCATTGTATGAACATTCAATATCATTCATGGAGATGTGAGGCATTTCCAACTATACCCACTTGCTGGTCCATTTCCGGTGGTTGTACCAAGTTGCATATTTCCATATGGGTATGTGATAGTAATTGTTTATTGACTTTTCTACTATCTGGGTTGTCATTAGTTTCTTTAGATTCATTGTATATTTTCTGGGTTTCTATTATATGCAATATATTGTGTGCTCCAGCACTACATCTGCAGGGAAACTTAAAAGCCCTTCTGCACTCTTCTGTCTATTTGAAAGATCACACAAAAAATCTAATAAAATCACACATAAAAAGATATTAAAATATACCAACAGGTACAGCGCATTACATTTTACAATATGAAATGCAAGATTAAACAATCCTCCGGCGAGACTACCATCTGAAGTTGCAAAAATAAAGTATGAAAGCACTTCTAAATGACAAAATACAAGTAAATCTGCAACAAACTAGAGTATTAATATTCTGATATAAAGAAATCAGACTGCTGCAACATTAATATCAGACCATAAATACCCAGAGTACCAAAGGGAAATTGCTCACAATGATGAATGACTAATGCACACTGAACTGTACTGCTACAACACAGGGATTAGCTCAAAATATTATGCAGATTGTACAAGTGTTTCATTGCTTACCAAATCTACTCATTGAAAACCAACTGGAAATTTATTGTTTGCTGATGAAGACTCTGCAGACTGCAATCAGACATCTATAAACTGCTGTTATACTGAAATCAGATCTGAAAAATAAGATTTTTCACTACTCGAACACTGATAAACTCTATCTCAAACAATACCCAACAATCCATTAACAAACTCAGACTTCATTTGATGCTATTTAGACTCATAAAAATACAAAGTATGGCCAAGGAATTATAACTAAGTGCTGCAGAGCAGCTGAAGCTCTCCGGTTGAAGACCATATTATACAGCATCTCTTATGAGTACCAAAAAACCAAACTAAATTCCAAGTGAGTGCCCATATGACAAAGAGGTGATGGTCCCACCAAAACCACACACTAACAACCAAAATAATGAATCGCTTCACCTTTTTTTAATTTCCCACGTACCAAGTGAATATGGTACGGCAGCATATAGAACAATACTATGAAAGTATCAAAAAACAAGGTTACTTTGGCGCTTCAAAAAGTCAAGCTACACAACCCCATCACAACCACTAAAGACAAAAACTAAGAGATAGAGCTTTACAAACTTTCAAACGCCCTTTTTTCTCCCATGATGCATACGGTAGTATTTGGTACGATTTGCCAAGTGTACGGAAATATGCCACGATGCCCTTGTCTCTTTTAAAAGCCTCCTCTCAAATATAATCGACCATGCTCTTTGATATCGACTAAAGGAAAATCAAATGCCAATATTTGTAGAATTTGGTTATGGCCTGGTCAAACTTCAATTGGTACGGCCCTTCATGGAGCTCTAACAAACACCAATGAACTCATCATATAAAATATGCAAAATTTTCAAACCACAACTTCAGAAACCCTGCAATCCAAAATCACATCAAAAAACATCAAAGTTATCCCTTCTCAGTGACAACTAGTAAAATCTCCGCTTGCAGCACAAATGTGATTTCTGGATGAAATCACCAAATCCAGCTAGGAGGGTTTTCTTCCTCAAAACTGGTATTCCAAGAGGGTTTTTGTCCTCAAGAAATATGGAGAAACTCAAGTTTTCACTCAAAGAAAATAGCAAATATCAATATTGAGTCTAACCTTTTCTCTGTGCACAACACCTTCTTTTATAGGCACTTTTAGGGCAACCAAATAATAATCCCCTTTTTCCTCCAAAATATAAATAAAACATTTTTATGTGTGCAGAAGTCCACCTTTTTGCCCCTTGTGCCTAGCGCCACTTAACTGCGCAACTTAAAGTACCTTTTTAAATAATTAATTAAGTTGTCAAATAGAAATATAAAATAAAGTTACCTTTTGACAACTTAAAATAATTATTTAACTTACGGTATGTACTGCAGAATATAACTTCCCAACTTACGATCTGCAATACATTACTTCACAACCAACAGTTTGCAATACATAACTTCGTAATGAACGGTTTGCAGTACACAACTTTGCAACCAATGGTCTACAGTACACAACTTCGCAACCAATGGTCTGCAGTACATAACTTCGTCCAAAGAAAGTTGGCGCTCTCCAAGGATAACGGAATTCTCCAAGAATCTTGGAGCTTTCCAAGACTGTTGGAATGGCCCCAAAAAGGGACATTACAGTTTCCCAACCCTTTTGTTGTCCATTGTGGAGGTCATACTGCTTGCCTAGGTAGGTCGTACACTTCTATTGAGTTTGCAACAATATAATATGTTCTCCAGCAATCCATTCTTGCCATAATGGGGTTGTTCTCAAGTGTTTGATGACTATATATCAGATGTCTATTAGCATATATCAGAATATCAGTGTTTTCCTTCATTACAAAACAATTTGGGAAGTCAATTCAATCCTAATTTTAAGAGTTTTTGCAACTATCATGTCCCCATACTAATTGATTACGCACTATTCATTCAAATTAAAGATATGAATGACAGATTTAATATATTTAAATAATGGATTAAGTACTATATCAATCCTAAAGCAATATCATTAATATTAATTAAAATATTATTATAATTATAAATATATAAATATTAAATATTAATAATGTAAATATTATTATCAATATAAATACAAATATTATATACTATATAATAATATGATTATCAATAAATATTAATATCATTATTATATAGTAATATCATTAATAAATACTAAATATTGTGAAGTCAGCTATTATCATATGACAACGCTTATATTAAAAAGATAGTGATTGTCCAAATTAGGGGCGACTCCTATAAAGGAGCAAATGAACATATATTAGTTAGCCAAATATAATAACAACGATATACTAAGCAACGAATGGTCATACTAGCATTTAGTATTCCTAATAGCGATTCACAATATAGAACAAGCACTCCCTTATTAGGCTGCGATCAAGATAGTCAACAATCATTAATTAATTCAGTGGTCAATTTGGTCACCGTTTCATAATATTCAATGCCAACGATTAATGCGGAAGTGCAATTAGGATGTCTAAGGGACACGATCACTACAAGGAGTGGTGTCTCTTACAAGAAAGTGATCTTTCAAGGTATAAATATTGATCAATGAGCAGCATAAAGGGATATCATATGATCAAAGATCATTCAATCATGCAGCAAGCAAGATATCATGAATCAATCACTACTGAATTTCATCCTTCATCAGCAACATCAGCCATAACTCAGGAAAACACAGATCTGCACAAGAGAATTAAGTCAACTCCAAGGTATGATGTATTTAACTTTGTGTTATTATGATAAAATTATATATTAAGGGATAGATTATCATTATATATATGTATATAATTTGCTATAAACACATTAGTAATTGTATAGGAACAAAGGACACCATATAACAACATTCCAATTGGAGGCATCAATGTCTCTATTCATGCACTATAATGATAAATAGTATAATAGAATTCCATCTATAGTACAAGGGGATATTGAATAAAAGATCATATCTCCAATAGCCCGTATTATTTCATCCAAGAAGGAATGATGGGTATTGTAGGGAAAGGCGGAGTAATTACATCCCATATATAGACCCAAAGGGCTGGGACATAGTTTCCCGAACCCAGATCGGAGATTCCGTGTATAGACCCCAAGGGCTAGGACATAGTTCCCAAAGCCGGGTCGGAGATGGTTTCAGCGCGCCCTAGTCATGTAAAGCCCAATTCCTTGATGAAGAATAGGAGGGGAAGATATGGATCTTGAAATATGTTTAATATCTACCCTAATGTACTTATGAAATATATTATAGAAGAATCATCCATAGTGAATGATAAGAAGGAAAGGAATAATCCTTTGTCAAGAATGAAATATTTATATTATCTTTGATCTTATTAGATATTATCAATGGAATTTATTGATCTCTAATGTTTCTAATGTCTCTTTGAGAAATACTTTGAATGCAGATTCAAGTTTAAGTGTTTCCACTAGAAAGGGGACATTACATTCTAGCAATCAATTTAGAGTTTTGGAATGGTTTTTCAGTCACTGTGGGCAGTCTTCACCAGCAAATAATGAACATTTTCGGCATGTTTCTGCATACAACCATTATGAGCAATTAATTACTTGCATTTTTAATATTGTGGCTAATATGTGTGTGATGTAGCGGTATGATTTTTTTATCAGAATAATATTATTAATGTGTCGGGACTAATTTCTCTATCATTTAGCATATGTAGTGCATTTACATTCATATTGTGATTTTGGATGGTAATATTGTCGGGAATCATGCATTTCATGCTCATAATATTGTAAAATCGGATGGTATAGTGTCGATTATGTGTATTACAACATTGAAGGTCTTAGTCGATTCACCGCTAGACCCCTCTGCATTTCATAAACCCATTTTGGCATTGATCGGGTCTATTTTGCAATCAGTCGTTTTGGCTTTGATTGGATTCCATTGTAATCTACCAGTGGCTTTGCATTCTCTAAGCATACTTGTCCGTCGAAGAGGTGTAGATTTGGGTCGGCTCCACCCCCTGTGTGCTAAGAGTCGGCTTGCAGCTTTTTCATTTTAGCAATGCATTCATCTAGATAGATTGTGTGTTGTCGAAACACTGTATATTGATACTCTCACCTTACCCACACTAGGAACTTGGTGATCAAAAAATACCCAGAATTGCATTTGCATTTTCTATATTGCAAAAATTAAAAAAAAATTGGTGTGGGTCTTTACAAGAAGAGTTTCTTTAGTGTACGACACTTCCCAAAATTCGCCTTTGAGTTGTGATTTGTGTAGGAAGTGGTACGACCTTCCTTGAGAGGTGTACGGTTGGTTTCTTGGAGCTGCAGCTTCGTATAATTGAATTTTAATTTATCATCTACAAATCAGAAACTCATACATAAATTTGAAAAATCACATCAACTAATAAATATTTTATTCTGGAAATAATACCAAACTTGAACACACTGGAAATACTAGAAACCCATGAACCCAAAATACTAAAAGCCACAAAATCTGAAGCACACACCACACTATTATATTTTGTATTTTTTTAAATATATATAAATCACACCAAACATTGAATCCATACAAACCCACAAGTCACACAAACCCAAAATACTGAATGTAGTCAATGTAAAATGCCGATTATTATATTTGATAATTTGGGTTATCCAACTATGTATTAATTGTTTGTCGGCTCTCGGGTGGTTGTAAGAGTTAGTTCATCCGAGTCAGTTAGTTGATGGTTGTGTTCCTTTGGGCAACCATCGGGTCTTTTAAATAGTCATTGTATCATCAAGGAAAATAGTATGATGTAGTCGGATCAACTTTAATCCTTGGCCGACCATCTCTGGTCTACTTCTGCAATACTCTCATGTGCTAATAAAGATATACTTTTACTCCTCTATCTGGTATGTATTGGTAATTTTGTAAATTATTTGAAGTATTCATTTTATCAGATAGGCGAGTAAACATTGGCGTCGTTGCCTTAAAAGAAATCGAGTCCAATAGAAGAGATTCATGCCCTTAGACCCCAATAAAGGCGAGAAGAGACCACGCGGTTAGGATCAAGAGATCAGAAGATCTCTTAGGCTAGTAGAACAAAGAGAACATAGAAGAAGACTAAGAGAGATTGTTGAAGCCCGAAGCCAAAGCCCATCCCGAAGTAAGAGTCGAAGTCGGAGTGCGAGTAGGAGTCGTAGTTGGGAGACTCGTAGTCAAGAGACTCGTAGTCGAGAGACTCGTAGTCGAAAGACTCGTAGTCGAGAGACAAAACACATTTCCACTACAAATATTCACACGAGGGCAGAGTGGGAGGCAATCACCAGACACCTTTCATTGCCAAATACCTTTGTGCATTGATCCTTCCGATCAAGTTGAAAAGTCAAGACAACAGTCTCTAGACGTGGGACATTGGAAGTCAGAGTCAGATTCCTTCATAGAAGCGTACGAGAGCAACCTTCGAGGCATCGAAGGGTTGTCAATCAAAGGATAAGAAGCCGAGCCAAGGGTGTATAAAAGCAAATCTGAAGGCGAAACGAGTGCACAGAGCGCTGATGTTGCAGGGAGAGTGGAGGATTCTCACGTGGCCGAGAGTGTGAGAAAAGCACCGAAACATTCGATTCGAAACTCCCTAGCAAGTGGGTTCCAGGCACGAGCTTTGCATCAAAACAAAACCATGGTAAGCCCCAGTGGAGAAAAGCAAAAGTTGCCCAAATTTACAAGTAATGGATTGGAGGATCTTGCCAGGCACTGTAAGACTTGTGAGACAATCTGGACAGCAAATGGGCAAGATGATAAAGCAATTTGGCTACGGTCTTTTCGAGCCACCTTGTGAGGTGTAGCAATTGATTGGTATACCGAACTTGACCAAGCATCCCAAAACACATGGGAGAAATTAAAGAAGGCCTTTGAAGAAGAATTTAAGTTATTGCGAGATGATAATGAAATAGTAGCCGAAATTTACAATACCAAGCAAGATAAGCATGAAGAACATACGAGCTTATAATCGAAGACTTAAAGAGTTACTTGTAAAGTTAGAAAGAGAACCGGCTGACGGTCTTAAGAAAAGGTGGTTCATCGAAGGTTTAATTTCATCATTAAGAAAAAAGATGAAGATAGTACCACCCTCTTCATACATACAAGCCTACAATTGAGCGATGGACATAGAAAGTGAATACAAAATGTCCTCTCGTAGTAAAAGAAAAATAGAGAAAGATGGTAGTTCAGATGACGACAATGATAGTGAGTCAGGAACAGTACAAGCGTTGCGGAGGGACATGCTCCGGATGATGAAAAAATTGAAGACAGAGAAAGAAACCAGCAAAGAATCCAGTGAACTCTGGTATACTGAGTGCAAAAGTGAAGATCATACCAAAAGTAATTGTCCTAGAAAATTGTTTTGTGAGATTTGTCAGGGTATGGGTCATTCGATAAAAGAGTGCCCGTATAACTTGAAGACTAGGAGGACACAAGTACTCTTTACACAGGGAGAGCAGTCCCCTCCATCAAAGCCACAGAACGCATCTCCAGGCGGTTATCAAAATCAAAGAGGAGGTCGAAGTCAAATACAATACGACGCCAAAGGATGACCGATGATCCAATGTCGTCAGTGCAACGAATGGGGGCATTTTGCCAGAGAATGCCAGAACAACCAGAATAAAGTAAGCATGCTATGTAAATGGTGTCGACCAGGTGACCACAAAGATAACAACTACCCGAAACAGAAGGTTAGTATTAATCATATTGAAATAGAAGATGAGGAGGAAGCAGTTCTTGCTATCACCCGAGCACAAATGAAGAAGGTGAGTTACCCTTGACCCTCGTATGGAGAAGGAAAGAATTTGAGAAGCACAGATGGAAGTTGAAAAGGCCATGGAAAACGAACAAAGGCACTCTAATGAGAAAACAAGCACGTCTACTTGGCTGGAGTCTGATAAAAGTATTGCAAATCAAATTCTGCAAACTACTGTGCCAATCAAAATGGCAGACCTCTTACAAAGCATGCCGCAAATAAGGGTAGCAATATCTAACGCGGTGGACGAAGAACAACGGAGTGAGAAGAACAACAAAACAAATGATGACGACGTCATAGTAGAACCGCCACCACAAGGCGAACAAGTTATCAATCCGATGTTATTGTCCATCGGCGTGGGGAAGCAACCATCAATTTCCACATGGAGATCCTTGGAAATACTTTGACAAATACAATTGTGGATGGAGGCTCTGGGGTAAACATACTCCTGGAGGATACCTGGAGGAGTCTTGGAAAACCCACCTTATGGCCACAAAACTTCTAGTTAGTGGGCGCTGACCAGCACGGGATCAAAGCGTTGGGAGTGTTCATGGTTCAAAAAGTAAGCATCGGAAATCAGTAGTTTCTATTGAATTTTGTAGTCATTACAACACGCAATGCAACTTATGATGCATTACTTGGCCGAGGGTGGCTAATAGCCACCAAGGCCGACCACAACTGGAAGAAAAACACCTTGTCAATAGAAAACAAAGGCAAGAAGTTTGTCATTGACCTTCGAACTCAAAACGTCAGCAAAGAAATTGCATCTGATTCTGATTCAGACAGAGGTGAGAAATCGGTCGGGGGAGAAAGAGGGCCCATGGAGCCAGATGATGAAGGCGTGCTGAAACTACAGGAATGCTCGGAAGATGAAACAAATTCTTTTAGTGGACTCTTCCATTGGCAAATGGAAGACTATGAATTTTTTCAACCGAAATGTAACATGATCCAAATAAGAGAAGATGACGAGAGTTCTCGACCGACAAGTGAAACACTCGGCAACTCTCGGCCGATTAGTGAAACACTCGGCAACTCTCGGCTGACTGGTGAAACACTACCAATGAGTAAAACACTCAACAAAGGGAAATCTCGTCTGACAAGTGCTCAACCACTTGGCAAGAAAGAATCTTCGTCAACGAGTGACAAACTTGAGGAAGATAATAACCAACCGAGAGTAGCTCATACTTTTGCAGTGGCATATGAGGAATACAGAGGAGATATTGAAATAGATAGTACGCCAGCACATAATGAGAAGATCATCATGTATGAAGAACCCTCGATGAAGAAAGTCAATTTGGGAGAGGAAAGTAACCCTCGGGACGATTTTGGTAGGTGACGATTGGAACCCATTAAAAGCATTTAAAATCCTCCTCTAATACAAGGACACACTCGCCTGGACATACAAAAAATTGAAAGGAATACCTCCAGAATTACGCATTCATAGAATACCATTGGTACCAGGTGCGAGACCAATCAAAAAGAGACCATATTGGATGAATAAGGATTATGGAGTATTTCCGTCAACTTGTAATTTTATTGAAGTTATGGCGATTGATGGAAAGCAACAGAGAAAAGATGAATTTAGAAAGTCAAACAGTTTATGTGGGCGGAACGTAGTACACTGCTCGCAAAAGACAACAATTTCGATTCCAATAAAGGCACCCGACTCGACCGGCGATTGCAAAATTAATAAAGAAAACATTGCAGAGAAGGGATTACAAGACAAGAAATATCCACAGTCAGAGAGGTAGATAACAGGTGGACCCCGCCGAAGAGAAAACAGAAAAACTCTATTCAGTTTGTTATGGATGGAAAATTGAAAAAAAACGAAAAAAAAATTTAGATGTCGGAAAAAGTTTTTTGAAAAAATGAAAAATATATATATAGAAAAAAGAGAGAAAATTAAAAATTAAAAAAAAAATAGAAAATTGAAAAAGTGACTAAGTGGCCGTACAAGTTTGCCGTACAACCTATCTCCCTCAACAAGGCCGTACGAGTCAATTCTATCAATGAGAACTTTTTGACGTAGTACGAAGGAAAAAAAAAACGCCTAAGTCGTATGAGTTAATTTGATTGCTGAGTCTCAAAGATTTCTTCACCTCCATACGAGTTTGCAAGTACGACTCCAATATGCACCAGCCGTAAGAGTTGGAGTGCAGATAGCCGTACGAAGTTGGCAGAAAAGTTAGAAGACTTGAATTTTTAGCCATACAAGTCCTTCCTCCCAGCGTCGTACGAGTCCTTCCTCTCAGTGTCGTACGAGTCCTTCCTCTCAGTGCCGTACGAAGTTCTTGCAGAAGTTGTGGTATCGGCAAGTTAATTGCACTACTGTTATTGAAAATGCCTTCATTCATTCAGCACAACTGTGATCTTTGTATGAAATCACCAAGCAGGAAAAGAGGGTTTTCATCCTCAAATCCTGAATAAAGAAAACTAGGAGGGTTTTCATCCTCAAAGGTTCACAAATCCAGAGGGTTTCCCTCCTTAGGAAAGAAGAAAGAACTCACGTTCATCCTTGGGAAATGAAATTGATAAAATGAGTAGGTAACCCTTTTCTAGAGACCTCTTTTTATAACTTTTCGAGGGAATATAGTATTATTTTATATTTTTTTTCTTTTATCTATCCCCTCAAAGTTAAACTAATAATAAAGTCTCATTTTAACTCGCTTTTTGCACCCCCGTGCCTAGTGACACTTTATTTAATCAATTTTTGTCTTATGTTAAAAACACCTTTTAATAATATAACATAAGTTGCTTAAATAAAATAAAGTTACTATTTGGCAACTTAAGTTAAATTATTAACTTACTATATGTACTACAATATATAACTTCGCCCAACTTACAGTATGTACTACAGTATATAACTTCGCCAACTTACAGTATGTACTGCAGTATATAAGTTCGCCCAACTTACGATATGTACTGCAGTATATGATTTTCATCCACACAAAATTGGCGCTCTCCATTAATGATGGAATTCTCCAAGAATCTTGGAGCTTTCCAAGAATGTTGGAATGGACAAGAAAAGGGACATTACATATTTATAGCCTAGAGTCAACTATTTTTAGATCTCTTGCCATACATGAGATGTGAGCATTAAGTCTTAGTTTGTAATAAATTCAATCTACAACATAATTGCAGGTTGCATGATTTTAGTTTTAATATTAGAGGATAGGATTTTGTAATAAAAATTGCATTTCATGCAATCACTTATTCTTAGAATAGAAGTAGCAATTAGATTTTTATTTATTTTCATGCAATAGCTTTGTAAAACAATATAAATATGTTATTTGCATTTTAATTGGAAATAGCAATTGTCAAGTCTACATATTGCTAAAATTGTTGTTCACTGAGTGTTTGTGATTGTTAATCCAAAATTTATTGCTTATTCACTCAATGGAATTATTATGCTTATCTTGCTTCTAAGTGTGTATTGAGATGTTTTGGTGTGTGTTAAGGTATATTAAATAGCTTCTACGAAATTTCCAAGCTTTGTATTGTAGGTCCTTCCAAAGTTGCACATCGTGGGTTTGTATCGAGTCCTTTATTTACTTTACCAGAGCCATTGTGTTTTCATGTATTAGTCTATTCAATCTATATGTGTACTTGTGCAATCTCTGCATTTAACTAAACAATGCAAGTGTGTAGTTGTAGAGATTTCTTTTAGTCAAAAAACCCAATAATCTCTTATCTAGCGGTGAAGTGTTGAATCACCTTGTGATCTAAACTAAGAAAACAAAAAAGAGTTTTTATTTAGTTAGTTTGTATTGCATACTCAAAATCACCCTAGAAAACACTCTAAAGTTTGTAAATAAGCAAGTACAAATTGTGTAGTTTAGGATAGTTTTTAGTTTAAAGGGGCTTCCGCTTCTAATTCAAAGAGCGGGTCTACCACGTATCTGTGCCATTGAAAGGTGCGAATTGAAACACTAACAAAGTATAGTATAGAACACATCACCTAGAACACAAGTTAAAGAGGAATCTTTCGTATCACTCAATAATATATGATACATTTTCTCAAATTTATCACATCAGATGATACATCTCTCTTCTATAGAACTCATAGATATTATCAATCATTGTCCAAATTAACAACTATGATGATCTCACACTCCCAATGCCACGAAACCCCTATACTATATAGGAACACAAAGATGAGGATGCAACCACTGGGGAACCACCATCTCTAGAGAGTATACCATAATCACAAAATTTGAACAATGTATACATTCCAATAGCCAATGCTCTCTTTATTATATCTTATTACAACCCTTATTACAAGTCATTTTTAGCCTTCTTGACTCTCAACACATCTACCTTTCAAATGGACCAAATGATGTTTTTATATCCCACCCTACACACCTCCAAACATGTATACCAACTACAAACTCATCATGTCTCCTTATCCCACCACCAAGAAACCACGTTTGCCTATCCTTGATCACACAACTTTACCATACCCATGAGGAATTGTTACCAAAACAATCTCACTTACCCAAAATCTACAAACAACGCCAATTCTCAAACCATCTCCCCATCAATTTCTCATATCCACCAATAATATGACAATTTTGTCATGTCCCTGTTGTGACATAATCACACATTGCCCCATTGCAAATGGGGACCCCCCTTTTTTGCAATTTTGAACTTGTAGAAGTCCATAGGAAGTGTCATGCAATCACGTCTCCTCCACAAGTTGGATAATGACTCTTTCTCCCAGGTAGCTTGAGATGGATTAACTGGGTGCGAATGAGGTCCTAAGATCAATCCTGGTGCATGTTTTGAGGTCCTGAAATCGACGAAGTCTGATATCCTGAAAACCTGAAGAAATGGCTAAGTCTAAAATCCGGTGGATCCTTAAAAATCTAGAATCTGCATGTCAAATCCTTTGGATCCGAGACCTATCTCAAACATCTTGGATGTATATTTCAAAATATTTAAAGTATAGGAAATTCATATACTTAAATATATTTTGAAATATACTTGAATTTCAAAGACTGAAAAGTTGTCTAAGTGCGAGATTCCAAGCACACCTACCAAACCCGCCTAGCCTGGGCAGGAATAACATCTGGGCTTGGATTATGTCTTGTCCATGAGAGTATCTCCATGCATCTACTCCAAACCCGCCCAGGGAGAAAATCAAGAAAAGTTTGCCAATTGAAGAGTGAAGAAAGGATGATGAACAAGTCTAGTTTCAAGCAAATGTGGAAGAAGAAAACACCTTTCAAACAAAATCCAGACCTCACCCCCAAACCCGCCCTACCTGGGCGGCCTCACAAGGTAGTCATGGACAATGTCATCTTCACTAGGAGAATCTCTCCACACAAAGCCTCCAAATCCGCCCAGGAAAAGTTAGGACATTTTCACTAGGTTTTGCCAATTGAAGAGAGTTAGGAAGTGATGATGGAGTCTAAAACTAAGTTTAACTTGCAAGGTTGAAGACAGAGAACACATTTTGATGAAAATTCCATGCATCACCTCTAAAGCAGCCCTTCCTGGGCGGCCTCAAGAGGGGGTCTTGGATTTTTCCATGTTCCTCATGCATCTCTTTCCATACTAAACTCACAAACCCACTTAGGATAGATGACATGAAATTTGCAAGTGTAGAGAAGGAAGGTGATGAATAACACTAAGTTTTGAACAAAGACATGGATAACTTGCAAGTTTGGAACACGCATGAAAAATTTTAAGTGAAATTCCAAGCCTCACCTCCAAACCCGCCCAACCTAGGCAGCCTAGACATGAGGTCTTGGATTCCTTGATCTTTACATGAACTACTCCACATTCAACCCTCCAAACCATTCAAGAGAAAGATCTTAGGAAACTTGCAAGGAAAAGATGAAGATGATGATGATAAAGGCAAATTGCAACCATGGAAGATAAGGAGCTCACTCAAAGACAAAGATAAGCATGTTTTAGTCAACATCCACACCATACTCCCAAACCCGCCATACCTGGGCGGCCTAGGGAGGTGAGCATGGAATCAAGTGTTTGAGCACTCATGCCACTCATCATTTGCCTACCAACTCCACCCATCTACTTCCACACACATGCAAGTCCAATAAGGAGGTGAAAATCATTGATAATCACAACTGTTGGAGTCAAATCCACACATCACCTTCAAGGCTGCTCATCATAGGCGGTCTCCACCAATGCACATGGAGAATACCTCAAATGCCATTTAGATCACTTCTTGACTTCACTCAAATGAAGGTAATTTACATGAACATGAAGAGAACACTAAGTCATGCTAAGAAGGAAGGAAAAGATCATGAAAATGAAGCAAGAATTGCCTACGTATAAAAATCCTCACACCCTCTTCCAGCCCGCCCAGCCTAGGCGGCCTAGACCATGACCCTTGGATTTTCATCACACATTCCTCACAGGCCCTTCAAACCCGCTGGCTAGTTCGGCCTAGGCACTGAGACAAGGAATTTCACACATATCAATCTATACTACCCCTCTAAACCCGCCTAGGCACTTAGGCATGGATTTCACATGAAAGGGTGTGTTTTGAAATGTCATTTTTTGATCCCACATGCATAAGATGAATGTAATTTGTTATTGAAAATCCTTTATATCAAGTCTTGATTTGATGTGTTTCTTTTTGTAGGTGATGGAGAATCCAAGGAGGTGAATGGCGAGAGCTCATACATGAGAAGTTTGGAAGGTGGAGGAAAGTTGCTCAAATTTGTCATCATCACCACACGGAGGAGCTCCTACATCAAATTCATCTTACTTTGACGACTTCGTATGTCTGGATGAAGAAGATATCAACGCCATGCATGAGAGGGAGTCATCTTCCAGTGATTCATTCCACACGCCAAAAGGACAATCATGTAATCTACTCCAAGGACTCGTGCACAACATATCTTCTACTTCATGCAACTGTCCAAAGGCATAATCTTGCACAAGCACAAGGACGTCACAAGATGAGAGATGAGCATGATCATCAAAGCGATCCATGAGTTACATCAACACAACAAGAAGAAAATATTCTAAATAAAGTGACCATGAAGTGAACCAGACTAGTTCGTTTAAAGATGCTGAGGTGGTATGTACACATCATCAAGCCAATCACATTCTACCGTGTCATTCATTCAAGTCCAAGTCGTCTATAACAAACAAGTGGATAAAGAGGGCCCACCATAAAGATGCTCCAAAGATGCTTATCACATTGGGAAACGTGCCTTCATTGCCTCTTTCATGTTTAAAAATAGCAAATTTTGTAACAAACTGCCTTGTTGTCTCAATCTCGGCCGTTGAGTGCTAAATCAATCTTGGCCCTTCATGTAATTTCTGGAGTCTATAAAAGGCTCATTCTTCTCATTTGTAACAGATACAATATACATTAGATTAGAAAGGAGTAGAATAGAGGAGACCCTTCGAAGTCGTTGAAGAGATATTGAGAGATTGTTGTAAAGATACACTTCAAGATTAATGCAAGCTCATTGTTGAACGTTTCATGGTGATCTTGTGATTTTGGAATGTTAGCATGGTTTTCATTGTATCCAAGATGGTTAAGAATTGTTTCCAAAGTAGCTTAGTTGATAGATTAGAAGTTCATTGATATAATGTTTCTTATGTGAAGATATTTGATGAATCGCTTTTGGTTCATACTTTTCGTGGATTGCCAAAGGTAACTCACTTTGCAAAGTTAGCCTGAACCTTGTTTGCATAAGTTCAGTTGTGGATGCCCATTCAAACTGCGCCAGCTGTGGGTGTTTGGATCGAAGTTCACAACATGAAAATCATATGATTACCTTAGGAGATTGCACATACTCCGTGTAATTGTTGGTTCTCATGGTGAAGCGGAGCTAGGTTGTGGAAGGGAATTTGTCTATCATAGCATGTGCATTATATCATTGTCCTTAGATTAGCCCTTTTAACCCTTGCCTTTTGCCTTTTCTTTTTGTAGTTGATTAGAAGAAATTCCATTCAACAAGGAAAGAATACATATTTGAATGGAGTGATGAATAAATTCTGTGTAAGTCCCTTTGTGTAAACAGCATTATCACATCATACTACCGAGGCTATCCGTTGCAAATCATGTACAAGGAACCTTGGAGCACTCTTGTTTGATCACGTAGTTTAGCATTCAGGACGCTTTGTTCAAGAGAGGATAGAGCACTTGGTGTTTTATTCTAATGTTGTTGTTGTCAAGAAAACATCATTAACAGTCCTCTTCTCAAAAATGAAGGATTTGAAGACACGCATCCTATTTTATTTCATGTACGCTACTAGAAATTATAAGGGAAATATTTTATATTTTGGTGCAACCATCTAAATAAGATATTATGAGACCTGTTGGTGTTTCAATTCGCACCTCTGTAATGCGAGTTGGAAACGGACAGCTATGCACAGATAAACTGCTCTCCTATTGTGAGGGGGAGTTCCCTTTTTGCTGATGTTCACTTAAAAGATAAATAAAACCAAATTTGCCTATCTTCTTTTTGATTCTTAGCTGCGACCACAAGGTTATAAAACTCTATTTCGCTGCAAAAGAGGTTTTCTTTTTTAATAAAATTCTAACTACGGCTAGGCCTAAACTAAATGACGCTTTTGATTGTTTGAGTAAACACAGCGCACAGAAATCAAAAGTGGACAAGGAATGATTTGTTTTAACAAAAAAACTTAAATAAATTCCCCCAAATTTACATCATAAGACCCATTGTACTTTAATGATGAAAGCTAAAATAAAATTTAAATAAGCCACACATCTGACGACAAAACTTGATGATTAGTGAGATAGAATATCAGAGCAAAGGTAGGCATGAGACTTCTATTCCAATATCATAAAGTTGATACAACTCCAGGACAACAATACTGTAGCAAAAGGCAGGCATACAGTATGCGATCAAACACTGGAAACAGATTACACAGAGTGAACAAACACTTGGAATAAGAAGATCTGCAGGCTAGAATAGGCACAGCAAATTTTCTATCACAAAAGTAACTCGTTTACAATGGGCAAGGCTGCCCTTATTTATACTAAATCAAAGGAGTAGGGAACCCTAAAATCTCTTTGATTAACCCTAACTAACTTGTCAACTCGCAAGCTTTATTTCTATTCTAAGACAAAGATTACAACTAACAAACGCTTTAAAGCAAAGAAAACTCCAACTAATACAAAGTGATTTCTTTCTAAATAAAGAATGGATGAGCTTAGGATGAAAGCAAATGCGCTTTAAAACAAAAAGCATCTGATTTAAAGCTGCTTTCTTTTGAGTCACATCCTCATCTACATTCTTGCTTTATTGGTGATGTCATCCACTAGTATTTTGGGAAATAATATCTTCTAAAAAACAGCTTTCGAGAGAAAAAGCTGGCACATGGGTTTTGTAGATAATTCCGTTTTGAAGTAGCCCAGATCGTCGGATTTTGAAAAAACTGAGGATTTCCCGCAAAAGCAGCAAAAAAAGCAAATTTTCGAAAATATAAAAATTTCCAATCTTCAAGAGGATGAAAATCCAGGTGGACCCATTTCGATGAAAATTGAAAAAGCTTCGGCCCTGTTTCTAAAAAATGATCCCCTAGAAAAAAGACCTTGAAAAAGCGTGCCTCTGTGCTTCTAATCCCGAAACTATGAAGAACACTGAAAAAGCACTTCGTTTGGGCTCTCAAATCTTCATGAGAAGAAAAATATGCTTTCTTCCTCTGGATGCAACCTGCAAAAATAATGAATAAAAGAGGCCAAAAACTTGTCTTTATAAAATTTTAGGGTGAAAAAGCAGCTTTCTTTGTGAGAGCATAAAACTTGAAACTTATCCATGAAGAAAGCAACTTTTAAAGCACAAATCCAAGTGGATGTCTTTGAATAGGAAGAATCCCTATTTTATAGTTGCCTATGGCTTCATGTGTGAGATGACGAAAAATATCTTCTTTGATGATGTCATCAAACACGCGAGGTTGCAAAAGTGTCAGCCAAATTTTCATTCGTTTCAACACTTTTGCACTCGTTTTGACTCCAGTATAGCCTGTCCTTGACTTCAACAAGATGGCAAACTGTCACCGTTGACTGAAAAAGCTAACAAATCATGGCACCTTGAAGATTTATCAACCGTGATTCCATCCCCAGCCTCGAACTGACAATCGGACGTCATCTGACTGCAAATCTGACCTCAGAAACCCATCGCCGAACGAAGATCAGGAAGCGGTTGCGGGAAAACACCGTCAAACATGAAAATTTTCTAAGGCATGAAATCTTGGGCGCCCCTCGCCTCCAGGGGCACCTGGTTTTTTGTGCCTTAGAAACTTTTTGAAAAATTTCAACTTTTTCAATTTCGTGTCTTCTGCGCGCGTTCCGGTGACTGTGGACCCTTGTTTGGCTGTCGATTTCCACCTGCTGGAGCAAAACTGAGTCTGATGATCTAGCAAACAGGCAAGCCTGATGAAAACTGAGCTGATTGTACCCTCTGGCTGCCTCAAAAATCGTGCCAAACTGATTTGTTGTGAATCTGACCGAGCTGACAGGGAGGTTTTGTCGTTTTCCGTAAAAACATGAAAAAATGGTTAAGGCTGGAAAAGATGGGCACCCCTGGCCTCCAAGGGCGCCTGGTTTTTCATGCCTTATAAAAAATTTTATATTTTCAATTTTTCATTCCATTCCTCAATTTCTGTGCCAACAGGGCTTGTTTGATCATCGTTTTCTGTCGTCCGGATGACTGCTGAGGCAGGATGGGAGGTGATCTGAGCTGTCTAAACACACTTGAGATGAAATCCTAGCTTTTACCGGCTTTCGACTGAGTTTGACCAAGTTTGACCACCTGGAAACAAGCTAACAGAGACTTTTTGACGTTTCTCGAAAAACACGTAAAAAATTCTAAGGCATGAAAAGATGGGCGCCCACAGCCTCTAGGGGGCACTTGGATTTTTGTGCCTTAGCCAAATTCATGATTTCCAACCTATGTTTGCAATTCGCCCCATTTCGCGTGTAGACAATTGCTTCCTGTCGCTGATTTCGAGGTTTCGCCAGTCAACTACCACTGGATGAGGGATGAACTAGATAGCCTGGGTACATCTGATGTGGATTCCAGCTTTTTAGGGCCTATTGGCTAAAATGACTACTTTTGTCGACCTCGGAACTGATCGACAGAGGTATTTCTAGCATTTTCTTGAAAAACGCGAAAATATGTAAGGCATGAAAAGTTGGGCGCCCCTAGCCTCCAAGGGCGCCTAGAAATTTGTACCTTAGTCAAATTTCAAGATTTGTCACTTTTCAACACTTTCTGGATCCATCCTGCTCCGTTTCCCATTCTTCGTCAAATCGATGACTGTTCGTCAGTTCTGCGTTACCTGAACAGCTCAGAAGACTTGAAACCGAACTCTGGTAGATGAAACTCCTCCACCAATGGCTCCGGAGCTTGTGCTTCGCCTTCTGAAGAAAGCAGAATTGACCCAGTAGAGAAAACTTGACCTTTTGCAGATTCTATCTGGACTACCTTGATTGTGAAGCGAAACAGGCCAATTAGAATCAGGGACGACACTTAAATTGGAGATTCTATTTTTAGAAAATTTTGCCAGCATCCGTATCTCAAGAAACCCAGAAAACCTAATTTGACGTCTATTTTTAGAAATTGACTTTTTGACTTTTTGACGAAAAATTTCTAGACTTGCATAAAATGCCTTAATGAAGCAAAAAATTTCTGATTGGGTACAACAAGACCTATGTAATATTTTATTTTTGAAAAGTACTTTAAGTCACTTAGAAGGGAAAAAGTAAAAATTAAAATTAAGTGCGAGCCCGAAGGTGGCACCTATATATGTGAGGTTGGCGCTCAAGGAAAGGCATCCATTATGTCATCGTTGCAAACTGAATTCTCAGATTTTATCTCTCAAGGATGAAACCCCTTGATTGGCAAGTTCTGGAGGATGAAACCCCTTGTGGAATCAATTCGATTTGGGTATGAAAACCCTCAAATCTTGGAGCGAATTACTTCTGTTGGATGCAATTTTATTTGTGAACAAATGGGAAATCTAGCAAGGGTTTGAAGTCTTATGTTGTTGCACCATTAACCAACTTGTGAGGCATATTTCATTATATCCACAGCTGCGCCATTTCTGTTGTACGGTCAGAACTTATGTTGCATATCTCATAATTAATACCATCTATTTCTACTATTGTGATCCATATTTATACTGCTGGTTACTGTTACTATATCGCTGGTTATTATGATGTTCACAATTCCTGTTTAGTGCTGACTATTGCTGTCGATTCTGTGAGGTACATACATAACATTGGTTATTTGTTGAGTATGTGAATTGCTTAGAGTGCAGTCAATATTTATTACAGACTGTTTATGAATGCTGCAATCTAGATTAATAAATTAATTTGCAATTATTTTATATTGCTAGCTAACATGGATGCTGCGATCTGAAATAGTAGATTAGATTGCAATTTATTTACAAACTTCGCTAGATATTTGCAATTGGAAATAATTAAATAGATCTTAATGTTAAATGCTATCAAGGAACTCTCTACTGATTTATGACTTCTGCTGCCTAAGGGTATTCCACACGATTGCCAGTAATAATTATTTTGATAGCCTTTTGAATAACTGTGCTTGAAATTAAATTCCGTAATTATTGATGACCTGAATCTGAAACTCATCATTGAGAAGTAGCGTAGGGTTTAAATTGTCATTAATCTACCATGTAATGTCCCCTTCTAGACACATGGTTAGTCCATCATGGAGTTCCCGTGGGCTAGTGGTTTGGTTAGGGAACTGTGGTTAGTTGGCTCTGGAGGTCCTTGTCAGTGTTGGAGTTATGGTTCGCATTCAGTGGATCTAGTTGGCACCCTAGTGGTTGGCTCAGCGGGTTCTTGATCATTACTTACTATTTTTAGTAAGTTCGGGTACTGTGTCGGTTCAGGATTTTCAGAGTTGGATCAGATGCATTTCGTCGAGACCTTTCCGACGAGCTAAAGATCATGGAATTCTAACACTGTCTTCATAGTTATTTTAAAGTCCGAAGATTCATTAATGTTATATTAATAAAGACTTTATTATAACTATTGAAAAGTGGAGTTTAATGAAATTAACACATGAGGTGATGTCTTGACCTTGGGCGCCCATCCCTAGGAGACATAAAGTGAACTTAAAATGTTATTTTCCCTCCTAAATGCCCAACACCCATCTTGGAGGGAGATAAAAGGTCATTTGGAGCTCATTTTGGGTTATGCTATGTTTTGGATATTTTCTTGTGAGAGCTCTGCTAGGGTTTCTAGAGTTTGTGCATTTGAACCAAGCTTTTGGAGACGAAAACCTCCATTAGTAACGGTATCCCACAGGTGTGAAAGATCACCCAACGGTACCATGGAAGGTGGATGTATCCAGCATTCACAAATGTGCCGAAATAGAGTTTGACGAAAGAGATTGTAGAGATTCATTGGATATTCTTATTGCAGATTTATTAGAGGTTTGAGAAGACAGTTTACATTGCTAAGAAGAGGCAGATTTGATATTGTTTGGGACTATGTTTACAACAGCTGCTGGTCGTACCACTCAGCCAGGCCGTACATCTTTGTGGATGATCAATTTGTGGAGTTTCATTGCATTTATCACCCTTACCTTGGTCGCCTAGCTCAAGGGAGGTTTGCAAACTATTTACAGCATTGAATAGCAGATTTGGGAGAGGGTTTGTTGCTGTCATCACCTACAGCCATAGCCGTACTTGCTCTAGTCATGACGTGGGTCCTTTAGTGGACTTCCTTCTTGCATTGTAACTTCTATTTGGGTCTTAGAGGGGCATTTGGAGCCCTATTCATTGCTGCCTATGATTGTATGCTCATTTCTTGTCTTTCCTTGGAGTGCGGAGTGACTTTCAGCCATACCCTTGGCTAGTCCGGCAATAGACAAAAACTGAAGTTTCAAATCTACAAATGGGTGTGTTAGAAGTTGATGTTTTGCTATTTTGCTATCTGGGTAGTTGATGGTTTCTTTATTTTCTGGATTCTCGTCATATGCTTTGTATTGTATGCTCCGGCATCACACATCTACAAGAAAACATAAAACCCCTTCTGCATCTTCTATCTATCTGAAAGAACACAAAAATCTAATAAAAATCACAATAAAGATTTAAAAATAAACCAACAGGTACAGCACATTACAATGGTACCAGAGCAAAAGATCTTGCCATCCTATGAGTTCAGTTTTGACATGCAAAAGTAAAAATGAGACATGCGACCTACAGATAGATATCCTTTCAGAAGCACAAGGGCAAGGCAGGGAACACAGGTTCCGCAGTTGGTTATTCCAGAGAATCCAGTACCCATAACAGAGCCTTTTGAGTCAGAACCTGAAATAATGGTAGCAGCTACTGAGGGCAATTCTCAGGTATCACGGACGGACCCATTTTCTGGAGAGCTTCCACCAGTTACAGGTCCTATAGGAGAGATGGGTGACAGGGAAGAACCGGAACTTAGTGCGCATGACATTTTGATCGCACTCACTCGAGAGATGAGGGAGTCTCGACGAGAGATGGTAGAGGCACAGGCTGAGTTGACACATGCCATCAAACAGTTGGGTAATGACATGGACAATCACCGTGACAGGAATAGGTACAATGGAGGTGGCAGGAACAGGTACCACGGAGGTGACAGAAACAGATACAACGGAGGTGACAGGAACAGGTACTAGGACGGTGATAGAAACAGACATGTTAGAGGAGAAAGGAACAGGAATGATGGGAATGATAGGCATAATGGTGACAAGAACCGGGGAGAACGGAATAATGGGGACAAGAATCATGATGATAGACACAGGGATAGAGATGATGATGATGAGGCTTCGGTTAACCACCGAAGGGCTTCGCAGTTCACTGCGGCGGATAGGCCTGGCATCCCAATAATTGCTCCCAGGAACCAAGTTCCTGAACAGGATCCCACTCAGGCAGAGTTACAGGATGAGATTCTGAGGGATTGCAGAGCGTCCAGTGATGATTTCATAAACGAGATGACATTTGCAGAATATTCTGAAATGAGGATTAGGTGTAAACCTCGGAGGGGAGGTAGATCACAGAACCATTAACTGCAGAGCAAAGTGAGTAAGATGACACTTCCTTACTTCGACGGATCGGGTAAGACCACGGCGAGAGCTTGGGTCCAGAAATTGGACAGCTACTTGCAAATTAGTCCCATGCCAGAGGAGGACACTATTACATATGCAGCTTTACACTTGGAGGGGACTACTCACAAATGGTGGAGTAACGGGAAGGTCACACTGGGTCATGATCAAGTCACTTCATATGTGGAGTTTACAGCTAGACTGATTGACAGGTTCGATAAAAAGGACCCAGAGTTACAGTTCAAGGAGTTGACGCAGTTGAAACAGAGTGGATCGATAGACTCCTACATTGCTGATTTCCAGGACATCCGTTATGGTTCTGGATATTACTAAGCGCAGATTGGTTGTTCTTTTCATTGATGGATTGTCAGATCAACTTCGCGATTGGGTTAAGGGTTTTGACCCCACTACACTCCAGGAGGCCATGAAGAAGGCCCAAGACATGGAGTCATAAGTATGGAAGAATAAGTTTCAATCCAAAGGGTTTCCGCCAAGGAGAGATAAGGAGAGAAATAGGAGACCATTCCAGAAAGATGCAGGACAACAGCATAAGAGTTCTTCCAGATTGGACAGCGACCAGCTAAATGACTTGAGGAAGAAGCTCTGCTTCCAGTGTCGTGAGCCTTGGGATCCTAAGCACAAGTTTTCTGCCCAAGGAAAGGCCAAACAGAGTACTTTTCAGCCGATGAGTCTGTTGATGGGGAGCCCCATTCAGATTACAATTCAGAGGCCGAGGGTGTAGAATCAGAGGGCTCAGAAGAAGCATCAAATAGAGAGGATGATATAGCTCTACCTACAGCACATATCATGAGTATCCAGAAGGAAGGATCATTCAGGATAAGAGGAGTACTGGGTGGGCAGCGATGTATTGCTTTACTTGACACAGGTGCCACTCATAACTTCATAGACGAGGGCTTGGTCGCCAAGAGAGGGCTGAAAACCGAGGAATTTGAGGGCTTTAAGGTGAAGGTTGCAGATGGTTTTGTACTCACCTGCACCAGGAGGATACCCAATCTATCAATCCAGCTGAACAAATACACTTGCCAATCAGAGTTCTATGTTGTCGGCATGGGTGAGATGGATGTTGTGTTGGGTATGAAGTGGTTGAATGATATTGAGGAGTTCACACTCAACTTGCGGACGATGGAAATGAAGTTTGAGGTGGATGAAGTTAGACATGTGCTCAGAGGCATTTCAGATGGGGCGTTGAGAGTTGTTTCTCTCAAGCGGATGGAGCGATTGATTCGTCATGATCAGGTAGAGTGGGCAGCCGAGGTTATGGTGATGCCTGCAGTAGATCAGCAGAAGCATGCATATCCTCCTGACATACAGTCTATACTTACTAAACACACTAAAGTGTTTAGTGATATTCCACCAGGCAAGCCTCCTGATAGAGGTTTTGAGCATGTGATCGAGTTGGAGGAGGGTGCTAAGCCAGTAATCACGACACCTTACGGGCACCCAAAGAGGTATAAGGATGAGATCGAGAAGGCTATCAAAGAGCTTCTCGAGATGGGTCATATCAGGCCTAGTAAGAGTCCGTTTGCATCATCCGTGGTATTAGTGAAGAAGAAGGATGGGACTCTCAGAATGTGTATTGATTACAGAGAACTCAATAAGAAAACAATCAAGAATAGGTACCCGATTCCTAGAATCGATGAGCTGATTGACGAGTTGCACGGGGCTTGTTACTTCTCCAAGATTGATTTGAGATCTGGTTACCATCAGATACGGGTCAGAGATAAGGATGTGGAGAAGATAGCATTCAGGTGTCATTATGGGCACTTTGAGTTCCTAATCATGCCATTCGGTTTGACCAATGCACTAGCTACCTTCCAGTCCTGTATGAACAGGGTGTTCAGAGAGCAGTTGAGGAGATTTGTGCTGATTTTCTTTGATGATATATTGATTTACAGCAGGACATGGGAAGAGCATCTGAAACACATTGACATTGTTCTGAGCATCTTGGAGAGTGAGTCGTATGCCAAAATGTCAAAGTGTGAGTTTGGGATGACCTAGTTGCTATACTTGGGTCATATTATCAGTGCTGGTAGTGTGAAGGTAGACACGAAAAAGATTCGGGCAATTGTGGACTGGCCACTACCGAAGAATCTCTCATATCTTAAGGGATTTCTTGGCCTCTGTGGATATTACCGCCGGTTCGTGAAGGGGTTCTCTCAATCAGTTGCTCCCCTTACTGATTTGACTCGTAAGGATGCTTTCAGTTGGTCAGATAAGGCACAGGAGTGTTTTGACAGGTTCAAACAAATCATGAGTGCTTGCCCTGTGTTAGCCATCCCTGATTTCAGCAAGCCCTTCGAGCTACAGTGTGATGCCTCGGGTGTAGGCATTGGTGCAGTAATCATGCAAGATAAGCACCCCATTGCATTTGAGAGTAGGAAGTTGAGAGGTGTGGAGAGGAGTTACAGCATATATGACAAGGAGATGTTAACCATCATGCATTGGCTAAGTTCAGACAGTACCTGGTGGGCAGCAAATTTGTGGTTAAGACGGATCACAACAGTCTGAAGCATTTCCTTGGGAAGAAGGATTTGAATGAGAGGCAGCAGAAGTGGGTCAGCAAGTTATAGGCCTACGACTTTGACATTGTTTATGTCAAGGGAAAGAAGAACGTTGTTGCCGATGCTTTATCCAGGAGGCCTCATTTGTGTGCACTAGGTGCTATTGCTGATGATTGGAGAGAATTGATTTCAGTAGAATATGCCAAGAATGAGTGGGCCACTAGAGTGATTAATGGTACCATCAAAGATGATAGGTACACAGTGGTAAATGATTTAATTATTTACAAGGACAGGATCTTCTTGGTATCAGGTTCACAGATGAAGCAAAAAGTTTTGAGGGCATTTCACGACTTGCCTATGGTAGGGCATCCAGGATACTTCAAAACTTACAGACAGGTCAGAGAGAGGTTCACCTGGAAGGGCCTCAAGACCGAGGTGATGCAGTATGTGAGAGTGCCCAATATGTCAGCAGAACAAGCAAGACCACTCACTTCTAGGAGGCTTATTGCAGCCCCTACCCATTCCTGACAGGAAGTGGGACAGCATTTCTATGGACTTTATCACAGGTTTACCTAGAGTCCAAGGCAGGGATTGTATTTATGTGGTGGTGGACAGATTGACGAAGTATTCACACTTCTTTGCTATTCCTACCACTTACACTGCAGCTCAGGTTGCAGAGTTGTTCTTTCGTGAGGTATTTCAACTTCATGGGTTGCCTAGGAGTATCGTCAGTGACAGGGACAACAGATTCTTCAGTAATTTTTGGCAGGAGCTCTTCAGGTTGTCAGGGACAGAGCTCACACCCAGTACAAGTTATCACCCCCAAACTGATGATCAGACAGAGATAGTGAATAAGTGGGTGGAAGGATACTTCTGAAACTATGTTTCAGGGCAGCAGAAGGCATGGGTTACCCAGTACGAGTTATCACCCCCAGACTAATGATCAGACAAAGATAGTGAATAAGTGGGTGGAAGGATACCTCTGAAACTATGTTTCAGGGCAGCAGAAGGCATGGGTTAAGTGGCTTCACATGGGGGAGTATTGCTACAATTCCACTTACCACATGTCCATTCAGATGTCACCCTTCATGGCGTTGTATGGTTATGAGGCACCGAGCTTTGTTGATTTACTATTTGGAGATAGCAGGGTGCCAAAAGCCAAAGACTTCCTTCAGGAGAGTCAGGATATCATGAGGGCATTGAAAGAGAATATACAGAAGGCTCAGAATCAGCAAAAGCAGTATGCAGATCAGCAGAGGACTTAGCGATCATTTGAGGTCGGTGACATGGTTTACCTCATGCTGTAGCCTTATAGGCAATCTACTCTCAAGAAGAGTGGAGCGGAGAAGTTGAAGCCACGGTATTATGGACCTTTCAGGGTCACAAAGAGGATTGGTGAAGTGGCTTATGAGTTAGAGTTACTAGCAGGGAGCAGGGTACATAATGTGTTCCATGTTTCTCGCCTCAAGAAGGCACTGGGGCACAATGTGACAACTTCAGTTGAGTTGCCTCCTCTTGATGAAGAGGGGAAGTTGATATTAGTACCCGAAGCAATCATCGACACCAAGGATCGTAATTTGAGGAGGATTATCAGAGAGTACCTGGTCAAATGGAAAAAACTATCGGTTGAGGATGCTACATGGGAGAACAAGCGGATTCTGGAGCATCCTAAGCTGAGATTGCTTGAGGCAAGCAATCTTAAAGAGGGTGGACTATAATGTCCCCTTCTAGACACATGGTTAGTCCATCATGGAGTTCCCATGGGCTAGTGGTTTGGTTAGGGAACTGTGGTTAGTTGGCTCTGGAGGTCCTTGTTAGTGTTGGAGTTATGGTTCGCATTCAGTGGATCTAGTTGGCACCCTTGTGGTTGGCTCAGTGGGTTCTTGGTCATTACTATTTTTAATAAGTTCGGGTACTGTGTCGGTTCAGGATTTTCAAAGTTGGATCAAATGCATTTCATCAAGACCTTTCCGACGAGCTAAAGATCATGGAATTCTAACACCGTCTTCATAGTTATTTTAAAGTCCGAAGATTTATTAATGTTATATTAATAAAGACTTTATTATAACTATTGAAAAGTGGAGTTTAATGAAATTAACACATGAGGTGATGTCTTGACCTTGGGCGCCCATCCCTAGGAGACATAAAGTGAACTTAAAATGTTATTTTCCCTCCTAAATGCCCAACGCCCATCTTGGAGGCAGATAAAAGGTCATTTGGAGCTCATTTTGGGTTATGCTATGTTTTGGATATTTTCTTGTGAGAGCTCTGCTAGGGTTTCTGGAGTTTGTGCATTTGAACCAAGCTTTTGGAGACGAAAACCTCCATTAGTAACGGTATCCCACAGGTGTGAAAGATCACCCAACGGTACCATGGAAGGTGAATGTATCTAGCATTCACAAATGTGCCAAAATGGAGTTTGACAAAAGAGATTGTAGAGATTCATTGGATATTCTTATTGCAGATTTATTAGAGGTTTGAGAGGACAGTTTACATTGCTAAGAAGAGGCAGATTTGATATTGTTTGGGACTGTGTTTACAACAGCTGCTGGCCGTACCACTCAGCCAGGCCGTACATCTTTGTGGGTGATCAATTTGTGGAGTTTCATTGCATTTATCACCCTTACCTTGGTCGCCTAGCTCAAGGGAGGTTTGCAGACTATTTACAGCATTGAATAGCAGATTTGGGAGAGGGTTTGTTGCTGTCATCACCTACAGCCATAGCCGTACTTGCTCTAGTCATGACGTGGGCCCTTTAGTGGACTTCCTTCTTGCATTGTAACTTCTATTTGGGTCTTAGAGGCGCATTTGGAGACCTATTCATTGCTGCCTATGATTGTATGCTCATTTCTTGTCTTTCCTTGGAGTGCGGAGTGACTTTCAGCCATACCCTTGGCTGGTCCGGCAATAGACAAAAACTGAAGTTTCAAATCTGCAAATGGGTATGTGTTAGAAGTTGACGTTTTGCTATTTTGCTATCTGAGTAGTTGATGGTTTCTTTATATCTATTGCATATTTTCTGGGTTCTCATCATATGCTTTGTATTGTATGCTCCGGCATCACACATCTGCAGGAAAACATAAAACCCCTTCTGCATCTTCTGTCTATCTGAAAGAACACAAAAATCTAATAAAAATCACACAATAAAGATTTAAAAATAAACCAACAAGTACGGCACATTACGTACCATTTGAATCTGGTGTTCATAAATCCAGAATTCTTCTGATTGCTGATTAGTGTACGGTTTACTAGATTGTTTAGAATTTCATTTCAGTTTTGAATAAATAAATAGAGAATCACAAATTGCATTCATTTTTCAGTCTCTTTCCTAACCTAGGGTCAATTCAAGTTCAGCATTTCCATTTTGTTTATAATTAGAAAACACAAAACAAGTTACATATTTTCAAAAAAAAATGTAAGAATCTGAGGAGCACTACAAATTCAGTCGTTGCAAGTAATTGCATGCATCTCTACAGATTTGATTAATCCACCCATTACACATTGGTCAATTCTCTAGTAGAAGAAATGTTTGCAAACATAGTCTCACGAGAGTTGCAAAAATCACGGGTTACTCGCAGGACTCGTGAGTAACTGTGAGTTAAAAGACCCTGTCAGCAACTGACATAAATACTTGCTCGCGGGTTTTTCGTTAAAGTCACAGCGAGTTTAACAATGAAAATCGCAGGTTTTAGGGCAAAAAATCACCCTCAATGAAAAACTTGTGCTGACCCAGTAGAACTCACCCAATTTTTCAGGTTATAAAAATGTCATTTCAAAATCAAAAAACACACAAATTTGCCTAGAAACCCTTGACATGCGCCTGCGGGAAAAAAAAAAAAAGCATGATTTTACTAAAGGTTTTTTGGATTTGTTGGTTGCTAGGATCAATCTAAGGAGTCGATTTGACTCATTTTTAGGACTTTTGAAACCCTACCCCCTCAAACGCAATATATATGTATTTTTTTAAAATTTTTGTTGCTGAAATTATCATTTAATTTTGTTTAGTGTGAAAGATCTTATGAATGGTGCGAGGACAAAATGGTAATCTGTTAAATAGACCTCAATTAAATTACATTTCAAGCTTTAAAAGGAGTCTAAGAAATTTCAAAACTAATAAAAGGAAATACAAAAATTCACGGTCAAATCATCAATCCACAAAATTTTAATCACTATACTTTTTTTAAAATTTTTGTTCTATTTGTTGTTATTCGTGAGTTTTATCATGCATTAATAATATCACCAAAAAAAAAAAACATCTTGAATTATTTTTTTTAACATTGTTGTCTATCATTTTTAATTTACATTATTATTTTGCATTAATCGAGCCAAAATTCATATTTACATCTTTTTTTTAAATACCAATAGAATTAATTTTTTTTAAAATAACAAATAATTTTTCTATTGTCTCCCTTTTGGTAGGTTTCACTTTCATTTTTCTACAAAGAATATGGCTTCTACAAGTAAAAGAACTAGTGGCAAACCTAGGGACCCTTGTTGGAAACATGGGACACCAAGTCCAAATCGAAGAGAGGTTATTTGTATACACTACACTAAGACTATGTCTGGCGGCATAAATCGACTCAAATACCACCTTGCATAGAACCCTTGCCGAGATGTTACAGGATGTACAGAAGCTACTCTGGAGGTTGAGAGGGAGGCAAAAGCCTTCCTTATGGCATATGAGCAGAAGAAAGCAACTAAAAAGAGAACAGCAAAGGCAATGGCAACCCCAAACCCAGTTATTAGTTCTAAAGTGTTGAGGGAGATATAAGGGGCTCTTCTTTGGCTTCCATTGGGCCACGGATACGAGGATCAGGCAGTGGTATTTCTAGCTTTTTTGTTCCTCGTAACACTCTTGGTGCACAACTTTCATCGGAAGGTACTACATGGAATAGAGAGATGCATCGTGAGGCGAAGTTGGCATGTGCATGGTTTTGGTACTACAACAATATTATGTTTAATGTCACTTCAAGTCCTTATTGGGAGCACTCGATCACTGCATTGACTATGGCAGATAAGGGGTTCAAGGCCCCTAGTCATCATGAGTTGAGTGGCCCATTATTGCAGGATGAGGTCCAACACACACGTCTACTACTAGAGGAGCAAAGGAAATTTTGGGAAAAGAAAAGTTGCACCATTTTATTTAACGAGTGGACAGATGCCAGGAATAGGACACTCGTTAACTTTTTAGTAGCTTCAATGGTGCAGCTAGTCTTTTTAAAGTCAGTTGATGCCTCCAATGAAATAAAAAATGTAGACCTTGTGCAACATGTTGGATGAGGTGATGATGGAGGTGGGAGTGAAAAATGTCATCCAAATAGTAATTGACAAAGCAGTTGCATATGTGCCAACCGGTAGACTTCTAGAGGCAAGGCATCCAACATTGTTTTGGAGCCCTTGTGTTGCCCACTGTATTGACCTACTCCTTGAAAACATTGGGAAACTAAGTTGGGTGAAGAATATGGTTGAAGAGGCAAGAAATATCACAAAATACATCTACAACCACACATGGGTCCTAAATCTTATGAGAGATCACACTGATGGCAAGGAGCTTGTGCGATCAGGAGTCACACGCTTTGCCACTAATTTCCTCACCTTGCAGAGTATAGTAGCTTCATTGCCTAACCTTAAGCACATGTTTGTGAGCGAAAGGTGGTTGAAGAGTCCTTATTGTAGGAAGCCCGAAGTAGAGAGGGTCATGAACACTAAAAACAATTTTTTATGATAGCATTGCCAAAGTCATGGAGGAGATCATCAAGTAAGTTTTCAAACTCTAATTTTTATTTATTTTATTATTTGCTAATGTTAGAATTTGCTAATTTTGTAAAATTTTGATATTTTTATTTGTTGAATTAGTATAATTCTCTAATTTCATTTTCATCCACTCCTGATTTAGGTGTCAAAACTGTTGGTTAGGGTTCTACGATTGGTGGATGGGGATTAAAAGCCCATGGGGTATCTGTATGAGGCTATGGATAAGGCCAAAGAGGCAATTCAACATTTGTATGGGTCGAATAAAACAAAATATGAACCCATATGACGCATTACTGATCGGTGATGGAACCAACAACTCCACCAACCTATTGATGTTGCTAGCTACTATTTGAACCCCAAGTTTTTCTTCTCCTCTTCATTCAAAGCATATGTAGAGGTTATGCTTGGCCTCAACATGTGTATTGAGAGGTTGGTCATTGATGATAACCTTTGAGACCTGATACTCGATGAGATACAGAGCTATAAGAGGGCGGAGGGGCCTTTATTTTCTTCAACTTTTTGCATTCGTAGGAGATCCACTCTACAACCAAGTAAAAAACATATGTTTAAATTTAATTTACTATTTATTTTAATTTTTAAGTTTCCTAAAATCCTTACAAAATTATAAATGTTATCCTTGCAAATTTATAGTGGGAAGATTATGGTGCCACAACGCCTAATCTTCAAAAGCTTGCCATCTGGACTTTATCCCAACCTTGTAGTGCATCCGGTTGTGAGCACAACTAGAGCGTTTTTAGGCCATTCACACAAAGAAGCGCAACAGGTTGACTCAAAAGTGCTTGAATGACCTTGTCTATGTGCGGTACAACCTTCGATTACATGAGAAGGTAGAAGGGCAGGATACACATCATGCACTAGACCTTGAAGTCATTGATCCATATTCAGATTGGATCGTTGAGAATGTTGATGTGGATACATTGTGTACTAATGATGAAATAGTTGCTTTGGAAAGGGATACATTTGAATGGCAATCGAATATGGCAGCATATGAGGAGTCAAAAAGTGAGGATGATGAGCCATCAGGGGCGGGTTCCTCGCATGTACAGCATGATCCTATATATGAGGCTCCTGTTGAGGATACCTCAACTATACCATCCACTTCCACAGCACCCACATAGCAAACGCGAACTTTTTTGAGCTTTAGTTGTAGAAGAAATTTATGATTTATAATTTCTGGTGATAATGAAACTGAAATTTCATATGTATTCAATGGTTGAACTTGTTTTTTGGTCCATTATATGTAATAAACTCTTAATTTTGATTTATATATGAAGGAAATTAGTAATGCATTCTACAAATTCAGAATATGTGTGTTTTTTAAGAATATTCTATAAGAATTATGCATTCTTAAAAATTCGATAAATTTGCCGAGTTATTGCTAAGTTTTTCTCCGAGTTTTTGTTGAGTCCCAAGTTTTTAAAAATTTTAGGTCTGTCGAGTAATTGCCGAGTCCGAGTTTTTCAACTACTTCTGCTGTATGCAAATTACTTCTGCTGGATGCAATTTTATTTGTGAACAAATGGGGAATTCAGCAAGGGTTTAAAGTCTTATGTTGTTGCGCCATTGACCAATTTGTGAGGTATATTTCAATACATCCACAGCTGCGCCATTTCTGTTGTACGGTCAAAACTTATGTTGTATATTTCATAATTAATACCATCTATTTCTACTGCTGCGGTCCAGATTCATACTGCTGGTTACTGTTGCTATATCACTGGTTATTATGTTGTTCACAATTCTTGTTTAGTGCTGATTATTGCTGTCAATTGTGTGAGGTACATAACATTGGTTATTTGTTGAGTATGTGAATTGCTTAGAGTGCAATCAATATTTATTACAGGCTGTTTATGAATGCTGCAATCTAGATTAATAAATTAATTTGCAATTATTTTATATTGCTAGCTAACATGGATGCTGTGATCTGAAATAGTAGATTAGATTGCAATTTATTTACAAACTTCGCTAGATATTTGCAAGTGGAAATAATTAAATAGATCTTAATGTTTATTGCTATCAAGGAACTCTCTACTGGTTTATGACTTCTGTTGCCTAAGGGTATTTCACATGATTGCCAGTTATAATTATTTTGATAGCCTTCTGAGTGACTGCTTGAAATTAAATTCCGAAATTATTGATGACCTGAATCTGAAAGTCATCATTGAGAAGCAACACAGGTGTAGGGTTTAAATTGTCATTAATTTACCATTTGAATCTGCTGCCCATAAATCCAAAATTCTTCTAATTGCTGGTTAGTGTAGGGTATAGTAGATTGTTTAGAATTCCATTTCAGTTTTGAATAAATAAATAAATAATCAAAAATTGCATTCATTTTTCAGTCTCTTTCCTAACCTAGGGTCAATTCATGTTCAGCATTTCCATTTTGTTTATAATCAGAAAACGCAAAAAAAAGTTATATATTTTCAAAAAAAAAAAATTTAAAAAATCTGAAAAGGGACACTACAAATTCAGTCGTCACAAGTAAGTAATCACATGCATCTCTATAGATTTGATTAATCCACCCATTACACATTGGTCAATTCTCTAGTAGAAGAAATGTTTGCAAACATAGTCTCACGCACTACAGGAATGAGGCTAACAAGTGCCACTAGGTACACTCCTTCAATACCATAGTTCATTCGTACTAAGCTCACATTCTAAGCATAGAAAGTTCAATCATAGTTAATATGGACTAGCAAGTTGATGCATGGGCAGGACCCTGTGTACAGTCTCCCCATTGACACAAGACATCTAAGAGAAAAGCAAAGGAATAGATTGCAATAGACTAGGATGGATATGAACTGGATCTTCACCCATGCTAGTAGTTTACTAATGTTTTAGCGGTTGTCTTTTTTTTAAACAGTGTAGATTGTCTGCTTTACTCCCAATCATTTGGTAGATAGTATATGCATTCCTTTAATTTCTTGCTACTTCGAGAATTCTTGTTATGATTGTTCTGGGTACAATTCTTTGGGCAGCTGTTTTTGCAAAAATATCACCATTTATATATTCATGTAGGTGTTTTTGTGATTATCAAAGAAAATTTAATCGAAAAGCAGTAGTTGACAATATTCAACTCAAAATGACATTGAGAAATTACAGAATTTAATTCAATTGAGAATTTAATCTAAAAGCAGTAGTTGGTTAATCCTAAGATAAGTTTGACATTTCAAACAAAAGAACTTACAGAACTAAAAATATGCACTATATGAATCTCCCAAAGACATTAATAGCATAGAAAAATTAAAGGTCAACTTATAAAGAACATACCCATCGTGTATTCTCATAATTTATTTCATTCAATGCTTTTCCAGAGAAAAATCCACGACCTAGCGGACTGTAAGGAACTATCCCAATGCCAAGTTCCCTGAACAAAGACATAAAAATTTGATAAAATAGCTCCAAACATTGCAATCCTATTCAATATACCTAGGCATGGAAACAAAGTGGTCAATAGAAAAAGACATTACATGATGGACTATTAGAGAGATTTATTTTAGATCTTAGAAAAAACACAAACAAATGTCAATTCAATCATCCATTCCAAACATACAAACATTTTTTCCATTGCAAAGAAAATATAAATTAGATAAAACAATCCATGATATTTGGACACATCTTTTTCATAGAACTTTATAGTTGTAAAAGGTGAGTACAAGAAATACTGAGAATTATACTTTTATCTATGTTACCGATTTCCTCAGGAACACCCCTCGTACCAATATGGGTCTGGTCCGGGTACTGATCCTGGGTCGGTTCTTCTTTGGGTTCTCCCAAGGTACTGCCTGGGCACCCCAAGTTCTTTGTGGGTCCTTCTGAGAGCCCACAGGGAACCCGGGTTGCCCAGGCAGTACCCTGGGAGAACTCGAGCTTAACCCAGGAGAACCCAAAGGGACCCGCAACACCTGGACACCCAAACTTTAAAAAAAAAACTTTTTTTACAATTTTTTATACAAAAAAACCTCTAAAAGCATGAATTCACCCTAAAGTGAGGGCATAACAACTTTTTTCACTCATTTCACAAACAAAAAAGGCCAAACCACACATGAAGAATATTGAATATTGATAATGATTGTAATTTTGAATTTGCATTGTGTATTGACATTTGACAAATCATTGAATTATGAATTTGAATATTTCCATTTTGGCAAGTTATGAGGTATTTAAATATTTTGTTTTTTTGGCAACTATGAGTATCAATGTTTTTATATTTTATAATCTTAAATTTTTAATACATATATATACATACATACATACATAGATATATGTATGTATCTATCTATGTATCTATGTATACATAAATATATGTATGTATGTCTGTATGTATTGCCGTACCGTACCCAGGCCAATTATAAAAATTGTCGTATCCGCATACCCAAACCTTGTATCCGTACCCAAACCCGTACCAAGAGCGACAACTTAGCTTTTTATGTTAGATATTGATTGATTTACACACAATGAATAGGCTAAATTATCGATTTCTCAGTGAGATCTTCCATGCATAAACCCTATAATTTCAAGAGTCACAGTTTCTATTTCCAAAAGCATGTTTTGAAAAACATGCATATCCCTTGGAGTCAATAAAAAAATGAGTTCTTTGAGGCAATTTGAACATGGCAAGTGTGATCAGGATATCTATTCTCTGTATCGCTCAAAATGACCAACAAGGCAACCCAATAGTACAGCCAACCACCAAGTGCAATAATCATCATTTTGATTGACCATGATCCCACCCAAGGATCCAAATTTGGGAAGAAACTTTCCATTTCTTTTAAGTTATCTAATTGTCTATAAACATCTCCATGCCTTCATAATCTCCCTATCTAAATAAATTATAGCCATAGTTATGCCCATTGTGAAGCTTCTTTAGGCAATCAACTCTAAAAGGAAGCATTTTGAGCTTAATCACAAATTGACAATTAGCAAATTAAATTGTAACCAGCCTATAAAATGGTAACAATGTCGAGCTTAGTAACAAAATTGACAATTAGTGTGAATTAAATTGTAACCTAATGAAAAAGTAACAATTTTGAGCTTAGTCACAAAACTGACAATTAGTGTAAATTATATAGTAAAAACCTAATGAAATGTGTTGCACCCTTATGAAACTTTCGGTAATAATCCATTTTCTTGCATGCTTTGTCGTGTTCATCTATCAAGTTGTCCTGCATATGTATGTCAGTGCCTAATGTCATGATTTCAACCAGATCTATTGCTTGCTCCATTTTGAGATGGGTTGTCATCCATGAAGTTGTTTTGTCTATTGGCCAAGTCACAATGAAGGAAGGAAACAATGAAGGGCAATTTGGGAGAAGGATTAGGCTGGAGACGACATGGAAAACATGTTGAAACACCTGCAAGATGATAAGGAGTCTTTAGTGACATAGATGATAAAAGGCCACCAAGGTGTTGATAAGTGACAAAACTGCACTAAATGAGCGCCATAACAATGAGGTTAGGAAAAGGTGCCTAAGGGATGACAGAGAAAAAAGATAGAGCTAGGGTGCACCTAAACAGTTATGAGAAGTCTTTAGTGGTGAGGGTGACTTAAATGAGCACCTATGTGGTAGTGAAGTAACAGCACAGAGTAAATTAGGCACCTAGGCCTGTCTTAAACATTCTTCAAATGACACAAGTACCAGATATGCATGCCTTCATTAGTTTGCAGGAGTTTCAACAGATAAAGGTGGGTAAAATAGGCACCAATGTCCTTTAAGTGGCAGCTATGAATGTTTTAGCATGTCTAGAAGCAAATATCAGTTGTTTAAGTGACAGGTAAAAGACAAAGTTTTGCATATTTAAGTGGCAGATGTACCTGATCTGCGCACCTAGATGAGTTCATGACTTTTAAGTGGCAACATAGACTTAAAGGAGGGCCTAACACCTTTTCAAGTGACCTTAGTGGCATAAATAGCAGAAAGAGGTGCCAAACATATAGTTAAGTGTCAAAGCAGAGTGCTAGGCATGACTAGAAGGTGATGTAGTCTTCTAAGTGGCAGATGAAGCGAGAAAAGGTGCCTAGATGTCCTTAGTGACATGAGCAATAAAAAGAAGTGCTTGGGAGGAAAAGAGAGAGTTAAGTGACAAGGAGTACTAAAATGGGTGACTAAGAGCAAGTCGATCATCTGTTAAGTGGCAAGAGTGGTCTAAGGGTGCCCCTGGATAGTGAAAGGCAGTCTTAAGTAGCAAATACAATAGAAGGAAGCTCCTAAATCTTTTCGAGTAGAGAGAATACACTTCAAGCAAACCTCATGTGCCTTGACATGCTTTAAGTGGCAGATCAGATATAAATAGGCGCCTATGTAAGAGACCTTATTATATATGACTGAAAATGATATCAACATTAGATAAGAAGTATTGCACAATATAACACCAAAATGAAAACCCAATTGAAGACACAATCAAATACATATGAGAATATCATCAACACAAGCATGTATCATGAAAAGAGCTCCAAATGACTTCATTTATTGACTGCTGTTACAAAAATCAGTCACTCTGATATTCAGATCAGACCATTATAAATCAAGTTTTCTACATCAAAATGACATCCAATTGTCTCCTTCTTCAAATAGGATCATGTACAAACACTTGGCAATTGATTCCAAGCCAAAGATTGAACAAAACAACCTTGGAGATGAAATTATAATTGACTGATATAAAATGACAGTTCGCTATTCCAACTGCTGAAAGTGTACTTTTCGCCCAGCCAATGCAAATATGCTTCCAAATCTTCAAATCTTCACTCCTAAGCCAGATGATGATGTTCCTATGCAATTTTCAGCCCTTGGAATCTTTGTAGAATGGTCAAGAAGCCCTGAAACAAAATGAATATCTCACTGTTATAAAATTTCAGTCCCTGCAACATATAGAAAACTCACTCCAATGATGTAATAAGCCCAATTGCTACCTTGATAGTGATACCAATGAATCAAGGGCTTCAATACATCAATCAAATAGCTCTAAATACTTGTCTAAACCTGCAATATTAAGCTCAATGGTAGATATTAGAACAATATCACCTCACACATTGTATGGGGTCATCTCCATACATGAACAAGGGGTCATCACCTTGTTAATTAAACTGAAAATCGGAATTATCAGCTTAAAATGAAAAGATAGAAAACATACCAATGCATCAAAAGTTGCAAATTGATGTTGATTTGCTCTATTTAAAGACTCCATGGATAGGCGTCCATCTCCTTGGCAATTTTGAATTGAAATTTGAATTCCACCAATGAGAATCAACGAACGTGAACAATTGTAAATGAATTACAATCAAACTCTTTCATTTAAAACAATCTTCAATTATTTTAAATGAATTACAACTCCTCCAAATGGATCGATCCAATAGCAATGTACTCTCCTTGGCGACTTGTGTGCAATCATTAAATATTTTGATTTTGCATTGAAAATCATTCCTTGCCTTGGACGACCACTAACCACTTCATGAAATGCATTAAATAAACCAATCTATCCAAATGCAAGCATTTAATATCCTTCAAAGCATTTAAAATCTTGATCCTTGACATAACCGACTTGGCATTCAATTTATGAACTTGCATTTAAAATGCTCCTCTATTCTTGCATAGATCCACAACTACCTCATGCGCATGCATTAAATGATAATATTTGCATTTAAAAAAAACCCTCAACCACTCCAATGCAAATATTTAATAAATAAAATTTGCATTTAAAATTGTCTTCTTTACCTCAACCGTCAACTATGCTTACATGCACAAATATCTTTTTAAATGCCTTTATGTTGGCAAATGCTTCATCCTTGGGCGAATAACCTCATTACATATCCCATCGATCAAATGCAATCATTCAATAAATGAACTTTGCATTTTTAAAAATATAACTTACACCTTGGCGAATGCACCTTGACTTAGCCGTTGGGATCTCTTGGAATGAATTGCTCCTCTCTAAGGAATCGCCCATCTCCTATGTAGCCGTTGGATCCTTAAACAATGCATAATTTAAATATATGCAATTGTGTACATTTTTATCCACATGATCCAATGAAGTATTAACTCCTTGCTTGGGCGTTGGCACAATGAGCAATGAATCTCCATCTTGAAATGCATTTGAATGATGTTTCACCACTTGGATGAATAGGTCCCACCTAGAGCAATCCTTATTTACAAAATCTTCATAACAATAGATTAGAAAAAATGTAATTAAAGATTTCATTTTCCCTCTTATTCCATCATTTGAAAATTCAAACCACATAATTGAAAATACAATTTCAATATTGCATTTCACATATAGCCCTAAACACACTAGTTGATCCAACTTTCCGATTCTCCATGCATAGAACAAAATCAACTAGCAAATCTTACTTAGCCCAAAATTGGGACATTACAGCCTAGCAAGTATTTTGAGAGACCAACACTCCCTTGACAAGCACTTTACCTGGTTTCAGCAGGTTTCCAACCTCTTTGCAGTAGCAAAACACATGTTTCAGTCATGTATGATAGCAGTCCTGCATTTATGCATGATGGCAGCTGGTACAAGTTTGCATATCTCTATTTCATACATGTATCAGCAGGATCTTCTGAACAGCGGTGTTTTTGTCTTTAAAAGATTGTATCCTTTGATAAACAAGATAAACAAGGGAAGTGCTGATGTTTGTATTGCAGGGTTAAGATTTTGCTGCTTTAAAATTCATTTGTAGTCATCTTCATATGCTCAAGGTTCCAAATCAATTTGATTTAAGGATAATACTAGGGTTTCAAGTAAGATCTTCAGTGAGCAATGAAAGAAGTTTTGAACATGTTTTTCAATCACAAGGTCCCAGATTCAAGGTTTTCATCATATCATCATTTTAGGGTTTCATCTTCAACTGTCTTTTCAAAACCCTAGATTCGAGTCATTAATTGAGATTGGTGAAGTTGTCAGCAGATTGATGATTAGGGTTTTGGAATTCATTAGTGAATCCAACAAGTTTCAGAGTGAAAAGTTGCTTCAGAAATACAGAGGGTGCTCATGCATCAATTTGCTATTTTTAGCAAGGGCTATTTCTGGTAGTTGTTATTCTGGTGGTTTTATTTCTAGACATAGAGTTGAGGGCCTATTTTTAGGTCGCTTTAGTTATTTTATTTTATTATTTGTTTAGGATCAGTTTTTGCTTTAAAGTTATTTATTTCCTTTCTTAAAAAGCTTTAATGGTTTGAGCTTGAAATCATTTGTTGTTGATCCAAATTGTTATTACTTTGAATCTTGTATGCATCAGATTGCTAGTCTCTGTTTTAACCAGCTGGAAGTGTTGTCATTTGTGTGTTAAGATTACATGCTTTCATTCTTAATATCTGAAAATCTCACTTGTGAGGCAAGAGTTGTTATCAATATTGTGCTCATACCCGAGGCAAAAAGACAGGCACATAGTTGTTTCATTTATGCAAAACCTCGAAGAGAATATTGTATAGTGTTTATAACTATATATTTTGTCTATAACCTAGCTTCTAGGGTAGTTTTAGATCTCAAGGAACTTCCCCTTATAATTTCAAGGGAGGTTTTATCTCACATACTGTTCCGGTTTCATCTATCTTGAAATAGATAAATTAAAATGCTAACAAAATGGTAATAATGTAAAAAAAGTTGAAACTGGATGCCATTATAGCAAGGTAAGCCATATAACTTAAAAATTTTAGAATATTTATATTTACACTGTCCAAAATAAATATATACCAAGCAATTATTAAAATAAAAACACCTTAGCTCTTTTATACATTCTCCAAATCAAATCTAAACCAAGAAGTTAAAAATCAATATTTGTATCCATGCTCTCCAAAAGAGAACTACACCAGGCCATGTTACATTAGATCCTTACACTATTGATCTAGCAAGATTTAAGTGCTAAAGAATGCCTCTGATTATAGAAAATATCAAAATAATAAAGAATACATGTTACAATGTACAAAAATGAGTGAAATACGCTGAAAGAATGAAGCAATCAATTTGATCTTGGAGATTCCGTGTAAAGCTAAACGTCTAAAAGTAATTTGTTCTTGAATGTGGAAGGCTAAACACATTTCAACTGGATACTAGAAAAATTTAGTAAGGGAAAATTTGAGTCTCTTTACAAGAAGATATTCCTCTCAAATATCACAATAGGAAGGACCCCAGAAAATAAAGAACTTCACCTCCACATCATGGAGAGAACCAAGACAGGAGCAAAAGGAAAGGAATAAATCTGTTTCAAACTTAGAAGGCTAGGAACGATGGTTCCCACAGTATGTTTGACTCCCGATGGTGTAGCAACAATAGGAAGAAGGTATGAGCAATTGAGACATGCTATATGTCTACCAGGGGGGGCACACATCTAATACAAGTGTTCAATCATAGAATCCTATGTTGTTCTTGTCTTGGCATTGACTGCTCATCCTCCTTTGACCACCGTACTTCACATAAGGCAGACCTAGGGGAACCTAAATACAATTAATTTTCTGATAAAACAATAATAAAAATGATATTGTTGATTTTAAGGGCAAAATCCTATTGTAGTCATACACATTGTGCACTCTCTGATCAAGCAACTACAAAGCTTTAAAAAAATAGACATCTACAAGCAATGAAACTTCACTGTCAAATCTAGCCCCATGAGCTCAATAAAACATAGATGTTCTTCATCTCAAGTCAATACAATTTATTTTGCGCTATCATTTCCTTCTCTAAGTGTAAATAATAGGCAATGCATCATTTTCTCCCAATGCAATTGAGACTTTGTTCAAAATTCAAACAAGCTGAAGATTATCTCAATGTGTGGACATAGGCTTCCAACCCATTATCTATATTTCTATGGTGACAATAACATACCCAAATTCCTTTATCAAGCAACATGGGTTTTTTAACGAATCTAATTGATCCATAAATTAAAAAATTGATAGAACTTAGGAATCACAAATTATGCTAACATATTGTACTATTTTTAATTCAAATGATAGTGTTAGGCAGAGAAATGTTGATCAAAGTAAGAAGAAAACCTGCTGCAATAAAAGAATTCCACACAAGAACTCATATTTTATCCTAGAACCCCTTTGAAGAGAGAAAAAACAAAGGGTGGTAATGGCAAATACCATACTATATTACTACCTATATTCAAAGTAGTAAATTACCAAGTACAGTAGCTTGCTTGGATGCAAGCTGCCCTTCGCTCCTTCAATAGCAAATTCTATTGTCTCAGTTCTTCTATTACACTATGGGCTGTTGAATCCTCTTTTCCTTTTGATCAATACATTTTTTCTCCTCCCATGATTTCAAATGCTAGTTTCTACCGCCTTTTATAGATTTATTTGAACAGAAAGGTTCTCCCAGGCCCTAAAAGTTTTCCCACATGCATTGGAAGGTGAAATGGAGCTTGTTCAGTTCACATTCCAAGTTTCACAGCTATACAATTAAGGGACACTACCGTTGTTGCGGTGCTGTCCAAGACACTTCCCTCTCAAGGATCTATCTGGGATACTTGTTGTCTCTCAGATTTGCACCCTCGCCGAGTTGTGAAACTGGGCAATCTGGAGAAACCGGGGATCTTTCCTAGGTCTATGGGTGGCCTGTGACGGAAAGAACCTCCGGAGAAGGCCGGCTTCCTCTTGGTACTCCACCAAAGCTACCTAGACTAAGACTTTGCAGAGAAAAGGGTAAGAAGGCTTGCATAAAAAGAAACCTACTGTCTAAGGTGATGCACCAAACGATCATCAGCAAATACACAGAAAATGACACACTACAGAACCAGTAATAAACAGGATCCTCTACACAACCCAACAAATCACAATCTTTGCATGATCAATTTGTGAGGAGGCTAAATAACAACAGTCTTGTTAAGGAGAAACAGGTTTTCTCACTACCCAAAAACTGATTATTATCCCTTACACAGCTCACAACCTGCAAAAATAATGTAACTACTGTATAAAGGCATCAACATGCAAGACAACTCTAAGGACAAAGAAACGTCACAAAGACCTATACTTAACACTTGGAAATACACAATATCAAGAGAAAATGGGAAGGTCTAGACTGCTTATTACTGCCAAATAGGTGTTACAATGCTGCATATCTCTGAAAACGGGTTACAAGACTCTTCACTTCTGCCCAAGAACTCATAAAATTACACTATGCAGAGCTATGAACAGCCAGAACCTCCTAAAACTGATCAAGGAAGAGGAATATATACAGCTCAAACAGTTGTAAACAGCTCATGCTCCACTCAAAAAAGATCCACCAACTCCACTCAACAAGGATCAACCTCCACCAACCCCACTAGCTTCAGTCAAAAAGATCAACCTTCACCAACCCCACTAGCTCCATTACCGTGCATCTCAGAAATAGTGAAAAAAGATCCCCTTAAACTGCTCCAAAAAGGGGTCCCGATGCAGAAATAGTGAAGGCAGGTCATCTACTATCATGAAGGCACTTAAAAATATGATAAAATGTCCTTTAGTGCTCTCTAATGCTTTTGATCTGTGTCATCATCCTCTTGCAGCATCATAATATCTGATATTTGCAAATAAATGATAAAATAACATATTTTCTGCATGTCATAAACACTTAACTAAGAGGTTTATAATTTCACCACCTTAGTAAATGTTGTACAATTCAAAATGAACCAACCCTATGCAGAAAATAATGATATTTATGACATTTTATTCTAACTTTCTGATTATGCATGATTTTCAGTGTTTTTGATCACATGTCGTAAAACAATGACAAAGAAGACATCTTTTGCTCCTAGACAAACTAACATGACGTATCACATCTGCCCCATATCGCATCATATGACTGTTGAAACGCTTTATAAGCTCCTAGCCACTCATACGTTTCCCAACATGTACCATCATGATACAAGGCTCTAAGAAATACATTATAAGGTGTCCCTTATGACTCCCCTACATCTATGTTTCAAATAGACAACATTCCCACTTTATGAGCTCAACACCATTCACTGATTCCTACACTTCATCCCCTTTGTATTTCCTGACATACATTTGATTCACCCACCTTATAACTCCCAACACACATCTTGGACTACATACATTATTCACATTTACCAACCTTATATCTCCCAAGTCTTAACATGCTCTTCGACCTTGTAGCCCTTCTAATACATTTTGACTTTGTAAGAAAGAAACATTTATCACCTTATATCTCCTAGTCTACATGTATTTTTATTCACCTTATATCTCCTAACAATCACCGAATCCTACATGCATTTTTTACCTCACCTTATACCTCCTAACACCCGAGTTCTACATGCATCATTTATCCACCTTGTATTTATCACCTTACACCTTATAACTCCTAGCCACCTTGGTCGATTAAGACATTCGACCCATTGTCTTTTTTACAATACATTTTGACTTGGCAAGAAACATAACAAAGGGCAAAAAATGCCACGACCCCCTCTTTGCATCGCTAGGTTTAAAAAACTTTGCAAGTGTTTACCACGTCATATGGATGACTATTTGCAAAATCAAAGATGAAACAAAAATAGGTCATTCGACCTCAAAGGAAGGAAGGAAACCCTACAAGTTTTCATTTTGCATTACACGTTGTTGTTTGAACTTGGCCGCCATGAGGGTTTGAGCAGCATTTTGGGTCGTTTTCTAGACTATTCTTGGTGATTCTCTGCAAAATAAGAGGTAAGCTGCCTTTCTTCTAAGGTTTTGATTCCATTTCTGTTGATTTTGGGCCTTCAAGGCCGTGATTTGGCTGCGAAATGATGCATTTTTTCGCTGTTTCTTGTGTGGCCGACCTTGTATGGCATTTTGGAGGCTTTGAAATCATTGTTGGATGGCCGTCTGAGGGAATCTCTGGAGTTTGCAAGTCAGTAAGTCATTTTTAGCACATATCTCTGTCATTTTCTGGGATTTTCTTGCATAGCACGCCATTTTTCTTGAAAATCTGAGTATTTTCCGTCAAATACTATTGTATATTCACTGCTGGGAGGCGCGATTTTTGAAAAGAGTATAAAAACCCTTCATATTTTTGTATATATGCATCAAGCAAAATGTCATCTATGAATTTTGCAACTTGAAAACACTGTATTTTCTGTTTCTGTTGGCCGACTCAAAGGTGTTTGTGAATCTATGTCAAAAATGAGTAAAAACAATCATGTATCCCGTCCTATCTGCTGTGCATCAACGATCCAGTTTAATGAATGCCACACTCCTGATAAGCATGACTGTGCAGGGTAGATAAAAAGTCCAGTATCTCCACTATTCCGTTCCTGCTTCTTCAAAAGCCTACACAATTCTGGACTATGCATACACAGGTCTAGCTCGCCAACAGGGGACATGGCTATTTTTGCACCTTTCCGAGATGCTGTTTGTATTGAAAGCTTCACAGAATCATGACTGTCTTGGCAAACTAACATAAAACTGCCCCTCTGAAAAGGATATAAGTCACCAAAAACTCGAAATCCTATTGTATTTCAGAGTGCTTGTGCTTTTCGATACATGTCCGGGATATCCTATCAAACATGTGTCTCTTCCACATAATCATTATATACATTGTTCAGAAGAATGTTCTTATGTATCAGTCAATGTAAATGGAAACCCACTAGGCAGTCTTCAGGGTCTTTTCATATGCCAGTTTAACATTGCCAATAGTACCATGCAGATAAAAACCATGATCAAAACAGTTAGATAAGTTGAACATCTGATCAGCCTTGATACCAGCCGTATGCCTTTCTTGGCATTCTCCTGTTCTCCTGAATGTGCTCTTTATATGACTGATCTGCATTTGTTCGTGAATATTGCTCTTTATGCCTTATACAGTTGCTTCTAAACAACGGCTACTCCTCATAATGATTTGTGATTGTCCTTAAGAGTCATCGCTCTATCTGCTGTTAGCTGATCTGCCTTCTTTGCAACAACAAAACCAAATATATTTTCCATAGCTTTTGCATTGTATAGTATGATTGTTTCTTGTATTGTGTTGATTTTATGCTATGTGCATGTAGAAACCATGATGCTGTGTAAGTACATTTCTATATCTCTGTAGGACTGCATGACACTTCCTTTGCAATTTAAACTGCTTCTCTTCTATAGGATAGTCATACTATTTCCAACTTGGGAACCTACACACTTATGCTTGGGTTCTGTTGTTGATTGTTGGCTGTCCTACCATGACTGTGAGCTGTTCCATACATGTTATGACAGCATTATTGCTGTCCATCTCTTTCTATGACTGTCTTTTGCTGCTGTTCTTGAAACCTATTTGCTGCTCCATCGTCCCTGGCTGTTCTGTTTGTTAACTGTTGGCTGTCCTATGATCTTAGCTAGCAGTCACCACCTTATGTCTCCTGTTCTGATTGTTTGCTGTCCCATTCAGCCTGCTAGCTCTTGACAGCTGTATCTGCCTTCTAAATGCGCTCTTAGAGTTATGCTTTTGCATTTGTTCATTGTTACTGAGTTGGGCTCAACCCTTGTGGGAGCCACATTTCCTCCACTCATAACGTAATTGATAAATCAAACGGAAACATAATTGCATCTGTATCTGCACATGAAGCAAACTTGTTAGAAAATAAATGCATGCTTGCAGTTGATATTCTTGATTGGTTTTCTCAAAAACTTGTGACGCTAATTGGTTTACTGCAATCTGAAAACACAAATTATACGTTTATCGATGTTTATCATATGATGTATGATGCCTCGCCATTGCTCTAACATCGGTTTTCAAACTTTTCTGCAAATGACGGGATAGCAAGGAGACAGCCGCTGGATGCGGGATACGCCAAACAAGATAGGAGACGCGACATGAAGGCTCGTCATTCAGGCAATGACGAGTCACCCTACCTCATATGTTTATTCAGTTTTTGTTCAATTTATGTATAAATGTATAGTTTGTCTTTTCTTTTGCATTGAACCAGTTAGTCTCACGGCTTGTGTGAGAACTTATACACTGATTTTTTTAATACATATTGCTGATCTTTTAGAAGATTTGTACAATCTCTTGAGTTTTTTCTGAAAACATTTGAATGCAACAATAAAATTTCATCTTGATTTGTATCAAATGTGCTTGGTTTTAACACAGCAGAAATATATGTACCTTTTTCTCTTTTCAAATTAGAAAGCTCTACCTGATTGAGCTAGTAGTGAAATATAAGTAACAGTACTTCCATGTTGGTGATATGTCTTACATTTTTCTACTCTATCTAGGTTCTATATTGTCATGATTGTTGATCTTTACACAAATCCCATTTATGGTTCATACATGTTTATTACAATTTTCATGATGTATATGGATCACACCTCCCTTATCAAAGAGGCTTTTGGTCCCACAAAAGCTTAGTGAGATTTTGAGTGAGGAGATCTCCCACTTCCTCCTTCATGGAGGGTAGTAGCTTTTCTTTGCTTTCCACATAGTATGCTTAAACATATGCTTCATCCAATTCTTGTGGGTTGGTGGTAACTACTCTACTTTTGATGTGAGAGGGGAGCCCTCTAAGGTACTTGATCAACATATCCTCTTCTTCCAAGTTCATGCCAATTAATATGGCTTGTCTTCAGAACTCTTGTGGTGTAAACATGCACATTTTGCCCATCTTCATGTTTCAAGAAAATCCACTTTATTCTTTGATCATACTTGTGGCCTATGGGATATAAATTCTTTTGGATTAGTTCCTTGAATTCCTACCAAGTGCCTACAATTGATTTTTCCCTCTTTTCACAATTAATTACATAATTTTCCCACCAGACAAGAGCATGGCCTTCCATTTTGAGGCATGCAAAGTTATATCTTTGTGCTCCATTAACTTTGTGAATACTAAAATAAACTTCTAATTGCTTTAACCAAGAATTTAATTTTTCTGCATTAATTTCTCCATTATAAATTTTAATTTCCAGTTAGCTTCTACTTTAAATAGAATTGGTTCTCTAAATGGCTCTTTCAATAACTCCTCACTTGTCATACCTTACCCTTCCTCTGTGTCAAATTTCTTAGCTAGAGCTTTTGCCAAATTACCCATTGAGGTTTACTCTTGTGTCATCTTCATTTGCTCTCATTGTTGGCCCAACCATTGTTGGTTTTTCGTTATTCCCTTTATGTGGTTTTCAAATGTGGTTACTCGTGGCCTCCTCCATTTGGGCTCGTTGTCCTCTTGTAACTATCATAAACACACTTTTCCACAAATCCCACAAAGATTAAAACCACTCTAATACCAGATTGATTCTAATACTAAATTGATCCGTAGATACATAAATTTATAGAATTTAGGGATCACAAATTATGCTAGCATACTATGCTATTTTTAATTCAAATGACATTGTTAGAGAGAGAGAATAGTTGATCAAAGTAAGAAGAAAACATGCTGCAATAAAAATCATTTTATTTCGAACATGAGCAGGAGCGGGAGCAGGGACAGCGGGTTCGAATGAGCGTTGGGTGGGAGTGAGCAAGAAATACACGAAGGTGAAGATGAAGACGATGACGGTGAAGATATGGGAAGCGTTGACGAGGACGACTGGGTTGGGTAGTTTGATGACGAGGAGGACGTTAAGCTGTTGGACCTCTGGTTGGAAGCTTGCAGGAGTGTAGGCTCGGCTGCCAAGGTCTCTAAGGGTCCAGATCTAGTGTCTCTGGGAGGTTTCCTCCCTAAATGCGCCTCTAGTCAGGGTCTCCAAAAGGGCTTCCTTCTCCTTTGATGCCCTGTGTGTGAGGATCAATACGTGGAGTTTCTCGATGTTGTGGTTTGTGTGGAGCTCTCGTCCATGAGGGAAGGGGACCATAGGGATTCAGTGGTGGTCCCTTTGGCTGGTCTGTCTTCAACGAATGGAGGAGTTAACTTAGCCGTGAATAGTTATGGGTGGTCAAATTCTGATGACGCCTTGTTTTCTCCCTCATCGCTTGGCGAGGGATTCTCAAACGCTACCCTTCCGGTTGTCTCTCCGTAGGCTCAAGGTAATGCGACAGGGGGTTTTCCCCCTCCTTGATGTCCACGTCTTGGGCTAAAGGGGTTAAAGAATCTTCGAGCCCTAGCTCTGCCCCTTCTTCAATCCCCATAATTGTTGAGCAGGGCAGTTTGGTTATTTTTTATTCTTTCGTTGACAAGATGGAGTATGCTTTGAGACAACTTCAGAAATTGGGCCAGAAGGAAATGGAGGATTAAAGGCTCATTGGAAATCTCTGTTATGACATGGTTTTTCCTCATCTCTTTCTCTTTTCATGAGGATTGTTCGCAAACTCTGGTGGGTGATCCTTGGTTTCTTGGTACATCATGCCTATTCCTTAAGAAATGGGAACCATGTCTAGATCTGAACAAAGTTGATTTTTGGTCTCGGTATGGGTTCGCCTCCCTGGCTTACCGTTAGAGTATTGGGATGTGGAGGTGTGGACAGCCATTGCTGGCTCTTTGGGGGAACTCATTGAGATTGACAAGGTGACTAGATCCATGAAGCATTTCCTCTTTGCTAGATTTTATGTCAACATTGCAGTTAACAAGCAACTCCCTGCCTCGATCTCTTTATCTTTGATGTTTGGTAATTGGGTACAACAGATAGAGTATGAGGAATCCATTGTGAGGTGCCTCAACTGTCGTACACCAAGACATTCTTATGTTGCGTGTGATGCTTCAATAAGGATTGACTACAGACACTCTAAGGATCAGCAGGAGCCTTCTCCCCCCCAGAAAGAGGTAGACCTTCCCATGCAGGAGATTGGTGGGGTTGATTGTCCTCTTGTGGACAAGTCCAACACTAAGACTTTCGGTGCTGCCCTTTCAGCAGAAATGAGCAAAGATTTGGGATTAGAAGTGGTTCAGGACCTTCCTCAAAGATCACCTAGCAACAAGAAAAATCGTAAAGTGTTGTCTCCTACTATCATTGGTGAGAATACTAATAAGTATCGGGATTCTAGAACTAAACAAAGTTCTTTAATGTATTTTAGATTCAAAGCACCTTGAATGGTGGTCCTATTCTTTAGTGGCGGTTTCGCCCTTTGCTTTGCTCACCCCCTACGTGGGCTGTTGTTGCTGGTCTTTGGGTTTGTTTGTTGGTGTTCCTTGTTGTTGCTTGGTAGTTGTTGTCTTGTGTTTCTCTTGTTATGAGCTTGTTCCCTCCATCCCTTGTTGGTTCCTTGTTGTTAGTGTCTTGTCTCATGAGACTCGTCTCTTTCGCCTATTTGGCATTTTATTGTACAAGGGTCTGGGCCCTTTCAAAATCCATGTTTTACCTTTATCAAAAACATGTTAATAAAAAAATTCTTCAGAAGAACTCAATATTTATCTTGGAAACTCTCCAAAGAGAGACAAACCAGACTATGGTGGTGGCAAGTATCACACTACTTAAATTCATAGTAAACTACCAAGTACAATAGATTGCTTGGACGCAAGCTGCCCCTTGCTCCTTCAATGGTGGATTCTATTGTCTCAATCCTTCTATCACTCTATGAACAATTGAATCCTCTTTTCCTTTTGATAAATACAATTTTACTTTTTTTTCCTCCCATGATTTCAAATGCTAGTTTCTACCTCCTTTTATAGATTTATGCGAACATAAAAGTTCTCTGGGTTTCCTACACACATTGGAAGGTGAAACAGCCCCTAATCACTTCACATTCCAAATTCAAGGTTGTGCAATCAAAGAACACCACTACAGTCCCAATTTTGTCTTGGGCACTTCCCTATCAAGGATATATCCTGCATTTTTTTGCTCTATCTAGGTCGATATTGTCAAGGTTGTTGATCTTTCAAGAATCCATTTTACTGTTAACACCAATACATCTCTTTATACATTTCTATTACAATTTTCATCATCTATATGGATCACTATTTATCAACAAAATATGGAGAGCCTCTCCTTGGATTTGGCTTCTCCAATTAAAAACCTTTTCTTTAACACAAAACAAACCATTCTCTCTTAGAGATCAATCACTGTATATACACATATACATACACATACAAATGAAAAGCTAAGTTCACAAATGAGAGTAGACGATGATATAAACATAATCCCAATAGAGATATAAGTATAGCAAGGGCTCAACATTGAAAGAAATATAGGGCTCAATACATTTTAATACTTCTTGTACTCATATGAAACTCACTGTTCGTACTTACATTTTCCCGTTTCTCATCACAATCGTCAATATGTGTTGATCCAATGCAAGTTGTGGTCTCCCTCATCAAGTTGCAAGGTTGTCATGTCATGGTCTTGTTTTTTGACTAACAAGTTGTAATGTCCCAAACGAAATATTTATGCAACTAATATCAAATTTAAAATGAGTTTCAAATATCATGTAAAATGCTTAGATTTTCTTCACAATTTCACCACACCGAAACACACCAAAATTTGGCAATTTTATTTGTAATCAACTAAAAACCCTTCCAACATTTTTGGAGCTGTTAAATATGCACGAAAATACAGCAATACACACAACAAACTTGTTGGAAATGAACAGAAATAACAGCCTGGAAATCAATTATGCAACCAGCTAAATAACCCACAAAAAAAAATGTAGATTTGACAATTTTACCACTATTAAATCTAGAATCTTCTCCAAACTTTAGAGGTTGATTCTTAGTCAATTTTAACATAGTCAATTTTAACACAGCACAATACTTAGAAGTTTAGAACTTGCTGGAAAATAACAGAAAACAGAAGCTTTGAAAAGAAGCACAAATCTGGTAAATTACCCTTTGCAATAACAACAAATTTCACAATATTTTGCACAGAACCTAGAAATGAGAACCCAAGCTTCTATAGATAATTTTATTGATTCAAGTACAGAAAAGAAGGCTGATAAATAGCAAATACAACAGCAATGAAAAATAGAAACAAATCTGAAATGTGTACTTTGAATCTTGCTTGCTCCTCTGCACACCAAAATCTGCAAAATGCACCAACTGAAATCTGCAAATCCTTGAAGCTCCAATGCAACCTCTAGATGAGATTGCCCTCTTGAATCAAAGGGTTTTCATCCTATAATTCTAGCAATTAATGAGTTTTCGTCCACTGATCTCAACAGCTATGGGTTTTCGTCCACAAATGAAAAATTGAACAAAATGTCCAAGCCAAATTTTCAAAAGGAGATAGATGCAATAGAATGAATCCAAAATATGAAATTTTTTGCATATTTAAAATTGCATGAGTCCCAAATTGGGCATCCAAACTCCCATCATAGCATTTTGGGAGCATAAAATATCATTAAATGCCACTAATAACTCCCCACTTGACCATTTTTGGCATATTCTTGGATTTGTAACTCCTTATTTATGAATTGTCATAACATAATTCCACCTCTATCATAGAATCTACTAAAGTTAACCCTTGGAAGTTACACAAACCTCCTTAAGGAATCCCATGCCTCAATTGAAGTTGCAATTGAGTAATATTTTAATATTTAATTGACCCATAGTATCTGGCAAAAATAAATCTTCATGGGTCCCAAAATTAAATATTAAATAAATTATTTCCCTATTTTATTACTTTAGCCCATGGGAAATATTGGAATGGGCATTTTCTTCACAAAATTAATTTAACTAAAAATGGGACATGACACAAGCTTCGCAGGTTTATCAAGGTTGCAGTTGTTCCAAAATGAATTATGATGAGGTTCAAGAGTGTTGATGGCTACGGTGAAAAAGAGAAAATATCAAAGGCATATTGGAGAGGCGGAGTGAGTGAGCCAAAGTGGAAGTGTACAAGATCTACCCGGCGCATTTTCCATGTGGCTAAACCAACCGAAACTTCCGCTTAGGACAGCAATGTTGAAGTGGCGACAGTGATACATTATTCCGCCCAAAGTTCTTCCTAAGACTTAATGGGAAGATGGAAAACATATGTGCACACATTCACTATGGCTAAACCATCCTAAATCTCTGCCTAACCTAGATCTACCATTGAAAACTTCCACTCAAGTCATAAGAACAAGTTTAAGTCAGCATTGGAAAAGTGGTTGAGGTCATGTAAAGTTCCACCCAACTAGCAAATTGGCTTAAGTGATCAAAAATTCTTCTTTTGGGCAATAAGTGATGCAAACTCCGCTAAGCAACTAACAAATAGCCTCCAAAAACCGGCCAAAGGTGGCAAAACTATCATTGAACTCCACCAAACTCATCAAAATGGTACTACATGAACATTTCTCTACCCATGCCATTGAGGCACACCTTTACTAGGGCTCAACCATTGAAAACTTCCGCCCTACATTAGAAACATGGCAAAGACAACACAAATCTCCACCTATGCAACCTAGGCGCACTTTGTTAGTGATTTGGCAAACAAAAATCCATGTTTGTCATAAAATGGGCTAAAACAACATTAATCTCCACTTTAGTTTGTGAAAAGTAGAAATAAGTTGACAGGAGCATGCTAGGATAGTAATAACAATGTTTTTAAAGATAAAAAAGGTGGCAAACAATGATGAGGCATGCACCAGTGATGGTTCATCCATCAAATTATTTCACCTAGTCTTTTAAGTTGGTTCCAACAATCCATAACTCCACCTATGCTGAAGAGGTAAAGGAAATCACTTAAGTCAAGCCCACGTCACAAATGGTTCAGCCATCAATTTATTCTGCCCAAAACATGAAAACATGGTTTAAGTCCTCTAAATCCCTACCTAGCATGGAGTATTAGCATTATGCAAGATAAATCGCAGCGTACTGATTTACATTAGATGATATGAATTTACACATGAAAAATGAGAAAACCCATGTATATGCTGGTAGCGACGGGTTCAACAAAATTCCTAAATATACTATCAAACAACAACAACTCAGAAACAAACAATAATAAACCAAGTACGGGTGGCAATGGTGGAATATGCCAACATTCCCCCCTTATTACATCATTGCTTTGAAGTACTAATAAAAGAATCCTAAAAACTTTCAAACTTCACACGTGCAAGAGGCTTGGTGAAGATATCAGCACGTTGTTCCTATGTTGAGCAGAATTGGAGCTGAATGTTCTTTTGTTGAACATGTTCTCGTATGAAGTAACAGTCAACTTCAATATACTTGGTCCGTTCATGAAACGCTAGATTACGAACAAGCTTGAGAACACTTTGATTATCACAATAGAGAATTGTAGGCTGGTTTTGTGGTGCCCCCAATCCTTCTAACATGCAGCGTAACCAAACTGTTGAACTTGCTGCACGATATTCTGCCTCTATTGAAGAACGAGCAACGGTGGCTTGCTTCTTACTTCCCCAAGAAATAGGACCTGAACCCAAGAAAACAAAACCAGATGTGGATTTCCTATCATCAACAGAACCTGCGTAATCTGCATCTGTGTACCCTGTCAAGTGGAATTGATCATTCCTTTTGTATTCCAAACCATGATTCACTATACCCTGAATGTACCTTAGTATCCGTTTTGCTGCTTTCCAATGACACATTTCTGTTTCTTGCATAAATCTTGATAGATAATTAAAAGCAAAACTAATATCTGGTCCGGTATATGTTAGGTAAATCAAACCTCCAATCATTTGCCGATAGAGAGTTGCATTCACCTGACGAGATGAATTAGAAACAGATAACTACAATCCTGATTCCATAGGTGTAGACATGGGTTTGGAATCCATCATTCTAAACTTCTCGAGCAATGTCTTGGCATACTTTCTTTGAGATACAAAGATATGGTGATTTGTTTGCCATACCTCTAAGCCTAGACAATAGTGCAATAGCCCGAGATCTGTCATATCAAAAGCTTTCTTTAGATCATTTTTCGTTGCTTCAACCATTTCTTCTGAGTTGCCTGTGATAACTAAGTCATCAACATATACATTAATTATCACAATATCCCCCCCTTGATCCTTGAGGTAGAGATTTGGATATGGATGCCTAGTGAAACCATGTTGTAGTAGATGTTCATCAATTTTTATATACCAAACTCTAGGAGCCTGTTTGAAACCATATAGGGATTTGACAAGTTTGCATACCTTTTCCTCTTTACCAGGTGCAATATATCCCTTTGGTTGGGTCATGTAGACCTCTTCCTTAAGGTCTCCATTGAGAAATGCACTTTTTACATCCATTTGGTACAATTTCCATCCAAATTGGGCAGCTAAAGCAAAAATCATTCTAATGGTTTTTATCTTTGCAGTGGGAGCAAATGTTTCTTCATAGTCTATCCCTTCTTTCTGGGCATAACCCTTGGTTACAAGTCTAGCCTTATGTTTGTCTATACTACCATCTGCTTTATACTTAGTTTTAAAAATCCATTTACAACCAATTGCTTTCTTACCAGGTGGTAGATCAACAAGCTCCCAAGTATTGTTTTTTATCAGAGATTGATACTCTGCATCCATAGCCTCTTTCCAAGGCTTTGACTCTAGTGCTTCCTGAATAGTAGATGGTTCAAAATTTTCAACAACTGAAATCATCAAGGCTAGATTTACCTGATTGTGAGCCATGCTGCGAGTCCTCAATCCTGAAGTGGATGTGTCTAGAACTCCGTCTAGCTTAGCATCATGAATGGTACTAGTATACCACTTAGGTCTTTTGATATTTGTGGGTGTTGATTGACTATCAACATTCCCATCATTTTTCACATCCATGTTGAAAATAGGAGCACTATCTGAAGTAGGTGATGATGTGGAAGAACTTACATCATTCTTCTCATCAAAAATTACATCCCTACTAATGTAAATCTTCTTTGTGTTGGGATCCATGAGGCGATATGCCTTGGATTCATTACTATATCCAAGAAGAATACATTGCAATGATCTTTCATCTAGCTTCTTCCTCTTTTGTTTAGGAATGTGCATATAGGCAGTGCATCCAAACACACAAAGATGTGAGATAGAGGGCTTGACCCCCGTCCATGCTTCTTCTGGAGTGATGCCATCAAGGGCTTTGGTTGGTGCACGATTCAAAGATAAACTGCAGTATGAACAACTTCAGCCCAATATGCATGTTCTAGATGAGAATCTTTCAACATACTGCGGACCATCACCACGATGATGTGATTCTCCATTCAACAACCCCATTTTGTTGAGGTGTGTATGCTGCAATCAGTTGAAACTAATTCCATTTTCCTTCAGATATGTGGAGAATTCTGTGCTAGTGTATTCCCCCCCTCGATCTGAGCGGAGGACACGAATACGATGATTCGTAGCTTTCTCCACAAGAGTGCAAAACTCTTTGAAGTAGGAAAAAGCTTCATCTTTATGCTACAAACAATATACCCACATTTTCCGTGTGTGATCATCAACAAAAAGCTAAAAGTACCTGTATCCTTTATTAGAAGGTGTCATAGGGCCGCACAGATCGGTATGCACCAGCTGCAAGGGTTAGCTTGCACGATGCTCACTTGGATAGAAGGGTGCTCTATGTTGTTTTCCAGCAAGGCAGCTAGAACAAACAACCCTTGACTTCTCCAGGGATGGAAGCCCTTTGACCATGCTTTTCTGACTTAGTATGAGCAAGTAACTAGTGCTTAAATGACCAAATCTACAATGCCAAAGCATAGCAAGATCATTGTCCTTAGTCATTAAGGCTTGATTATTAGCAATGGTATCAAGCCTAAACATTTTGCCAATCTCTGTAGCACTGGCAACAAACTTTTCATTTTTTGACTTGTCTTTGACAAGACAAATCTTTTTATTCTGATTGCTATCAAACTCAATCCTAAAGTTGTGGTCAAGAAATTGATTAACAGAAAGGAGATTTTTGGTAAGTCTTGGCAAGTACAAAACATTAGTAAGCCTACAACGATTGATGCCAAACTTTAAAGAGATGTCACCAATACCTTTGATTTCATGGGTGGTATCATCTCCAAGAGTGACTGTACCATGATGGGGTTTCAATGTGAGAAACCACTACTTCTGTCCAATCATGTGCTTTCTAGCACCCGAGTCCACATACCATATTGATGTTGATTGTGAACCATCTTCTGAAGTATGAGCTGAAAGCACGTATTCCTCATCTGGAGAATGTTCTACTTCAGCAACATTGCTTTGTTGTTTCTGTTTGTTCTTCTGCTCCCATTGTGGTTTGCTACTTTGAAGTGGCTTCTTTGGATGTGGTTTGTTGGATGATCCTTTGTTGAAGGAGTTGTACCAACAATTTTTCACATCATGTCCAACTCTTTCACATATTGGACACTTCTTCTGAGATGTCACATCCCCTTTTGTTTGATCAATGAAATGTTAATTATGTTGTTAGTTGAGTACAACTGCTTTCATGTGAATGTGAAAATTATTCGTTGGAAAATGTATATAATAACTTTTCTTTATATGCGAATATTTTCTTAATTATATGTGAAAATGGATTTTTGGAAATGATATAAATTATTGTCCGTATCATGGAAATGATTTAACCTTCTTTACTTGTCGAAGTGTTTGCAGGACAAAACAGGTGGCAAGGAAAAAGGGATATCAACAGGGAGAGGGTGATTACAGGTATTGAAAAACAATAATTAAGTCAAAACCTAAGTCACCGTAGCCTTGGCCAAGGCACATGAGTATAAATATATATATATATATATATATATATATATATATATATATATTTCTAGTGGTGAGAGTGATTTATCTCTTATGTTTATTAAATAAATTATGTAGTGTCTTACCTTGTGGAGCGCTTGGAGTGTATGAGCTGGAATCTTGTTTGTAACTCTTTTTCTTTTCTACTCCGTTGGAGTGCAAGAGGGAACGTAGTGGAGGAGCGGTTATTCATATTGGCGCCCATTCCTTCTTGGCATGGATTTACTACATTATCTTTGGAAGAAAGAAGCATTCGCACATTCCATTAAGCTTTGTTTTTCATAAGAAAGAAGTCGTCGTTTAAGGAAAAAGAAAGTATCGAGCTAAAGCATCTTTGTCTGTGCATTGTCATAAGGGAAAAACCGCAAGTTGATTTTCATTTAGCATTCTTCTGAGATCTTGTGTCGACTCTGCATTGCATTTAAGTTGATCATCAAGCGGCCGTAGAATACTGTCATATATCTCAGCGAGTAGCGTAGTCACATTATTCTCAACATCGTCCGCCGAAAGTCTTATTCAGGCAAGATCATAGTTCTTTATTATAACTCTATTTATCATAGATCGAAGTATATCTCTTTAATCATAGTTCTGTGTTTCATGATCAGTTCAGAAATCTGCATATGCATTCCATTCTTCAAGCTTTTTGAATCTGCTGAAGCTTAGAAGTTTCCTGATATTTAATGTGTATATATATATAAGCATATATATCTTATATATATATATATAAACATTACTGTTACTACTATTCACATATTATAGTTGCACTGAGATACAGGACTGCGATTCCTAAATGAAAGTAATTTCTGTCTGTATACTTCTGTTCTGTAATTACCTTGAAACTGTAAGTTGTCAAGTGAGACATGTATGATATTCTTACAAACCTGCATTCATAGAAAAAGGAAATACTTGCATTAATAACAATGTCGAGCAAGGGTGAAGGCTGACGACACAGGAGTGTCAGATATATATACTAGAAATCCTTGGCCAAAGTTACAATGCAGAATAGGCATCTGTCAGCTATCAAGTACCAGATATACCACTGGTCAGAGTGATCTTTCTAGTTAGGAGGTGCCTATAGGGAAAAGATCGATCAGGAGGTATAGGTCTTGACATCAGGCTCAGAGGCACATTGTTGTTAATTGATTCCTATTAATCACCCTCGTGAAGGGTCGGGTTTCTTTAGTTGAAGAAGCACAGGAGACCAATTGGTCTTGGTTGGGTGGTTAAAGCCCTTGTTGATATTTCTTTTTCCAAAAACCAGAGGAGGATCTACAAACAAAATCAACAGGAAGCTATTCAAGTTGTACTTCTCTTAATCTCTCTTATTATTTGAATTTCATTGAAGAAAGTTAATTTATTATTGGTTACATGTATTATGTTAGAAAAGATTATTTCAGCTGAAAATGAAAGTTAGTTGCAACTTGAATTTTATTGCATTCGGTATTACTTGCATAGATAGTTAGTTAACCTTTCTGCTGAAATTCTGTTAATAGATAACTTTCTTTTCTATTAAATTAAAGAGGGTGTTACATGAGAACTGGATGAATTACCAAATTTGGGAGGTCCACTGAACTGCTTCATAGGCTTCTTGCCTTTATGACGTACAGTCATGGCATGATCCTCTTCATCATGTTCCTGGCTAAGAGATTCTTCTTTTTGGAGTAGATTTACTAGCTTCTCAAATGTGAGAGTCATCTTAGTGACATTCAAAGTTGTCACAAAGACTTTATATCTGGGAGGTAGTGCTTGTAGGACAATAGGCACCAAAAATGCATCATCAATTATTTTCCCTAATGCTTGTAGGGAAGCTCTCAACTCTGCATTCCTTTTGAGGAACGATTCTAATTGTTCTCCATTCTTCATCTTCAGGCTGTATAGCTGACTCTCCAAAGTCAGGATCTGATTCTGATTCTTCGCCTCATACACCGTCTTGAGCTTGTCCCATGCATCTTTGGCTATGGACGACTAGCGGATAAAGGGCTGGACATCATCAGACACACTGAACAAAATGATCAATTTCGCCTTTCTATCGACTTGATCAAATTTTTTCTGCTCATCGGGATATGTTTTGTGACGTGTTGTGGCACCACTCACCACATCCGAAACTTCTTCAAACTCAAGTTGAGTTTTGAGTTTGGTTTTCCATGCGGAATAATTGTTTCCACGTAGCAATTGAGAGTTTGGAAGAAGAAATTTCAGAGAACTGCCTGCCATTTTGCTAGAGAAGAAAAAATAACACCCCCTTTGAAGTGTTGAGTAAAAAATAACTCCCTCATAAAAGGGCTTGCAGACTAACCTTGCAATTGCTCATTATGAAGTTTGCCTAGGCTAAATTTAAAACAGACTATTACATTTAGAAATATAATATTTGACTTTCCTATCAATCAATCATACATACACAAAACTAATAATTGAACTTGCAGCTACTATAATAACCGGCCATGGCAAACCTCGACCCCTCCGCTCGAACGACTACTGCTCTTCACTCGTGGTCGGCCTTGACTGTAGCCTCCTCAACTATTCCATCACAGCTCTGTTAAGAGAAAAAACAGCAACCAAAACCTTCTACAATCATCTTAGAAACCACGATCTTTCCAGGATTGTAAGGAGGCCGTGGAGCCTGATCCACCGAAAGAGACACAGTGGCATGGAGAAGTCCAAATAGGACTCATAAGACCATGCCGAGGGCGTCAGGCTGAGAAAAATGTCTAGTGCGAGCTTCACAGAGACCGTGAGGGATCTCAGAGCTCGTTAAATGTAGAGCATTGAGTCCGAATCTGAAGACAGAGGCTAAATACGTTGCAAAAGGGGCTGATTGATATGTAACAAAGATCAAAAAAGACACCACAAGAGCTGACCTTTGTAACTGTGACCAAGTACTCTGATCAAGTCACTGGCAGGGTGTGAAGAATCCGTCAACCACAGATTTGGACTAGTAACCACAACGAACAACGATCAGAAGAAAAGATTGCGAATCAATAAAGCCGACTATGATGGAAACCTATGCGATTGTGGATGATTGTGACCTTGGTGAAGAACTTCAATTTAAAAAAATGGCATCAAAAAAATGAATCTTGGAGTATGTATTTTCAGCCCACAGTTCAGACGAATATTTCAAGGGCTTAATACCATGAAAACAACCCGAGCATATCTCTGCAAACAAATATGTGTCATTTTGGCCGAAAAACTCATCAATCGAAAGCCCTAAAAAAACTGAATCTGCCGCAGCATATAATAGTGATCAATATCCAGAGCTTTGCAGTAAAACAGGCCGATTTATTACTAATCCGAGCCAGAGGGTCTCGTTTTCGGTATAGTCGGTCGATCAGCTTCTGCCTGTGCGCTCACTTCCAGAAGCCTCGCCTTCAAGTTCAGTTTGCTCTGATACCATATTAACATTAAGCAAGATAAATCGCAGCGTACTGATTTGCATTAGATGATACGAATTTATACATGAAAAATGAGAAAACCCGTGTATATGCTAGTAGTGACGGGTTCAACAAAATTCCTAAATATACTATCAAACAAAAACGACTCAGAAACAAACAATAACAAACCAAGTACGGGTGGCAATGGTGGAATATGCCAACATGGAGAAGGTGTTTTGTACAACTTGGGCGCGCTTTAAAGAGGGCTAACCCACTAGAAAATTCCTCCAAGTAGTGTGTTAGTGGTTAAAACATACTAATGGTGTGCTTGGGCTGTAAGGAGTTTTCATGTGGAATGACCATGTTTCAAGTGTCAAATGTGAGAATCAGTGGGGTTTCAAAATCCTCAGACAATGAAAGTGATTTTGTAAGAACCCTGCTGGTTCTAACTCTGAATGCTGCTGAAAGATGAATTATTTTTTTTGTATTTTTGATTGTTTTATGATTTTTTTATTTTTTGTGATCTTATAGACTAGATAGAAGATGCAGAAGGGGTTTTAGTTTTCTTGAGATGCGTAGTTTTTGCCAAGGATGGCAAAAAGATGTAACATGCAAGTAAGATCCAAGAACATACAAGGAATTGAAAACAAACTAATAACTACCCAAATCAGCAAATCACCAATTCTGAAATTTAATCACATACCCATCAAATTTGCTCATTATATTCACGTAGAAGCTGGATCTGCAAAGATAAATGCATACATATGCTGGTATTGGCCTGGGAGGGGCTCTACATGCAAATGGGTGTGGCTGTTCTGAAATTTAATCACATACCCATCAAATTTGCTCATTATATTCACGTAGAAGCTGGATCTGCAAAGATAAATGCATACATATGCTGGTATTGGCCTGGGAGAGGCTCTACATGCAAATGGGTGTGGCTGATCTGAAAGATATTGCTGATTTGGGTAGTTATTAGTTTGTTTTCAATTCCTTGTATGTTCTTGGATCTTACTTGCATGTTACATCTTTTTGCCATCCTTGGCAAAAACTACGCATCTCAAGAAAACTAAAAACCCCTTCCGCATCTTCTATCTAGTCTATAAGATCACAAAAAATAAAAAAAATCATAAAACAATCAAAAATACAAAAAAAAATAATTCATCTTTCAGCAGCATTCAGAGTTAGAACCAGCAGGGTTCTTACAGTGGTATCAGAGCTTTGATCCTGCCACCCTGAAGGGTTAAAGGTTCTTATGCATCCAGGACAGGTTGATCCTCACAGGTATTACACACGCAGAAGAGCTGCATTTCAGGGAAACCAATTTGAGGACATACCATTGGAAACAATGGGTGACAAGGAAGGTGGTGGTCCACGTAGAAATGAAGATAACAATGATGAAACAGAAGCTAGAAATATTATGAGAGATCTTGCAACAGGGCAGCAGCAAATAGCTAATGTGTTACAGCGGCTTACCACAACTATTGAGAATATGACCCCTCCGAGGAGGCCAAATCATGAACAGGAGGAATTTGGTAGTGTTGCTGGAGCCCCATGGGTAAGGACAACACCCTCACGCACCTATGATAGGCCTACACACCCTACATTCATGAGGAATGAACCAGAAGAGGGAGACGTGGTTGAGGAAGGAGGAGATGTAGCCTTTGCTGATAATGTCATGACACTACATGATGAGTGGGAATTATTACCTCAGATAATTAAGAATCATCTAAATTTTGACCGATTTATGAATCAAAAGAGGGAACACAGCAGGCTTAGGCATGACAGAAGATGTCATGTCCCCACTTTTTAAGTAACTTAAAGTATTATGATTGTAAATTAATTTTATAAAGTATTTTTATTTGCTTTATAAAATTAATATTTTATTTAAGTTACTTAAGTCGGTATTACAACACTTTATTAAAAAGTGTTGTGTACACAAAAACAAGCATTTAAAAAAGTTCAAGTGCAGGCATTTAATATTGTTAAGTGTGACGATGTACACATAAACTTGCATTTAATAAAATTAGGCTAGGCCTAATTGATGTAATGGCTTTAAAAGAAAGCCTGAGAGTCATTGTAGAGCATGCTTTTTCAGATGCTTATGTCTTGGTTTTCAGTTTGAGTCTATGACTTTTGTGTTGTATCCAGTCAATGTCAAAGAAAGGTTTCTTTGCATTTGCTGAATAGTTGAGGAGAAATCATTCAGGTTTCTCAGCTGGGCTTCATTGTATTTGGGATTTTCAATAATTGGTCTGAGACCATTTTGCAAGTCATTGAAGATTTGATAATAAAATGCAGATTTGGTGATATATTTGTGCAGAGGGTTTCCTGTTTACAAATTTATTGATTTGAAAAATATAAATTTGTAATAGAAATCGATATATGTTTCATTGTGCATTTGAATATATATTATTCAGATTTTATACAGATATCTCTGTTCATTGTTTGCAATTAGGAGATAATATCTGATAGGTTTTAAGGATTTGTATTTTATAAAGGATTTTCTGAATAATGAGTGGGTCATGCCGAAATTGTGAATTTGCCGAAGATATCTGCGGGCCTCTTGCGATAGCCGCTCATCAAATAAACTAAGACTACATAAGGAGATTCAGCCATCACCTAAGAAGCGAGTATTAATGTGGAAGACAAAGTAGAATTCATGAGGTCTTTTGGAAGTGCCATCTGCCATCGTGGGTCCCACGGATTCTAATGTGAATCGTTGCTCTTGCAAAGGAATCGCATTTTGTGATCTTTGTTTATTGTATTTCCTACTGCCAGTGTTTTGAAGCTGATTGTCGGTCCCAATTCGCAGCTCTTAAGGGAATTCGTGGGAGTTGCTAAATGCATTGCGATCTATATATATATTCTATGAAGTATTTGAAGTAGTCAACGCAGCCTTAAGAGTGATATCTCTTGCATATTGAAGGCAGATAAAGATCGCCCAACATAGGTCGTGGAGTTGTCAGATTGGGAATCGTGGAGTTAAAAGAAGTCAAGTGGAAGCTGAGCACCCATTCTATAGAAAAGCAACTATTGAATCGTGGACATTAGATTGAAGCCTTTGTACTATCATTTGAAGACAAGGAGTTCCAGATTGATTTGCAGATAAGGATCAACTCATTTCCTGATCACCATCTTAGATTCTATAAAATTGTGGGCTTTGTTTTATTAGAGATCGGCTAGAGGAATTTATGGAATTATGGGTAGCGTTTTCATCAGAGAAACCTTATTGAAGTATAGCCGTTGGAAACGCAGGGTGCTATAGGAAATCGAAGGAGTATCAGTTGTTCATTTGCAGTGCCGAATTTGCTGTATATGGGAAGTTTGAAGACCTTGCATTATTTGAAGAGTTTATTTTTGGCACCAGCACATACTTGAGGAACAGGAATAAGCAGCAATGTCCATTTGTATGATCTAGAGGATTCCGTTGTTGCTTCACACATACATCACAATGCTATGCTTGGTTAGAAGGTCGTGTCATTTCGTAGTAGGAACCATTGTGACTATATCAAGTTTGAAGATTGTTGACAAGAATTTCTCAGACTATCTTGACATCATTCAGCATCAAAAGTAACTGCCTGGCATTTGGTGATTGGAATTACAGATGGTTGTTCTCAGTACTTCCTCATTATAATTCAATGGTATGTTACATAATTGAATTTCTGTTTATACTGGATTGATGTTGAAACAGCTGCATTTTGAGTTGATTCTACATGATTGCCATTGTAACTGATGTAAACGAGCTGATGAATAAATCTAATAACAGTTGAAATCTATCATTATAATCTATCATTCAAATCTTTAATTTGAATGTACACAATCGATTATTTCTGTTGTCTAAAAATTGATTCAGAATTTCAGAGCAATATCCATTCGAGATATTACAGAAGACCCAGGCATCAAAATCACGATCTTAAGCGTGCAACCGACAAACTTACACTTCCTACTTTTGATGGCAGTGGTAAAGTAACCACAAGGGCATGGATTAGCAAGTTGGATAATTTCCTGACACTACGTCCTATGACAGAAGCAGATGCAATTAAGTTTGCAGCACATCATTTAGACGGGGTTGCCTATGATTGGTGGCATCATGGAATGGTGACTTTGCAACACAACTTGATCACTACATATCAGGAATTTGTTGATAGTTTGGTTGAACGATTTGACAGGAAAGATCTAGAGTTGTATTTCAGAGATCTAGCTCACCTGAAATAGATGGGCAGTTTGGAGTCTTACATCAGTCAATTTCAGAAGCTCTCAGTAATGGTCATAGGTATTTCAGAAAGGAGGCTTCTTATATTGTTCATTGAGGGTCTTTATGAACCCATGAAGGGATGGATCAAGGCATTTGATCCCCCTACACTACAGGAGGCTATGAGGAAGGCACGTAGTATGGAACTTTCAGCTCCCCGTACCAAGTTTACTCCAAACCCACCCTCTTCATTTAATGATAGTACATCAGCCCCAAAGAAATCAGAATATGTTGACTAAAAGAAGAATTTTGTAGCTCCTTTGGATAGGGAAACACTTAATGATTTACGTAGAAGGAAGCTATGTTTTTATTGCAAGGGTCCTTATGATGAATGTCATGAATGTCCTCTAAGGCCTAAGGGTAGAAACAGACAAATGGAGTGGTTTTATGAGGGTGAAGACATGGCTGATATGACAGACCAGCAAGCTGATCAAGAGGATTCAGGAGCTGAATATTTAGGAAAAGAAGTTGAAAGTGAGGGAGAAGTACACTTACGGGAAACTCACATGTCTAGCATGCAAAAGGAAGGGTCTTTTAGGTTGCGTGGGATCTTGGCTGGTCAAAGAGTCATCTCTTTGCTTGATACAGGTGCAACTCACAATTTCATAGATGCGCGGTTAGCGGCACAACGTGGGATTCAAACTCAAGAGTTTGAAAGCATTCGAGTGAAGGTTGCTGATGACTACACTCTCAAGTGTGACAGAATGATTTCTGATCTTCATATGAAACTTAATAATTATGAGTTTAAGGCTGATTTCTATGTGGTCAATATGGGAGACACGGATTTGGTACTTGGCATGAAGTGGCTTCATGCAATTGGAGAGTTTACAATCAACCTTAGAGACATGGAGTTGAAATTTCAGGTGGATGGGATTAACCATGTGTTAAAGGCCATTAAGGACAGCAATTTGAAGGTGATCACTCTCAGGAGAATGGAGAGACTCATTAGAAATGACATGGTGGAGTGGGCACCAGAATGTAGATTGATGCCTTCTCATGATGAGAAGCAAAAACCAGCTTATCACCTAGATGTTCAGGAGCTCAGAATCAAGCATGCAAAGTTGTTTAGTGACATACCACCTGGTAGACCTCCAAATAGAGGCATAGAGCACATCATAGAGTCGGAGGAGGGCACCAAGCCCATTATGATTACACCTTACCGGCACCCAAAGCGTTTGAAAGATGCAATTGAAAAGACCATCAAGGAACTATTAGTTATGGGACATATAGTGTTTCATGTGTCACGCCTCAAGAAGGCGTTAGGGCAACATATAGTTCCTTCTACAGTTTTACCACCCTTAGATGATGAGGGGAAGTTGGTTTTAGTACTTGAGGCCATATTGGATTCCAGAGAGCACCATCTTCGGAGACGGATTATCAGGGAATATTTGGTAAAATGGAGGGACTTGCCAGTGGAAGATGCTACTTGGGAGAGAGACTATTTTACAACATCCAACATTGAGTTTGCATGAGGAGATGCAAATTCAGGGAGAGCGGACCGTAATGTCCCCTTCCTAGACGACACATAGATGAGCAATGGTTGACCTATTATCTAGGTTCCCATAGGTTAGTAGAGTGGTTAGGGGACCTATCCAAAGGCAGTGGAGCTTGGTAGGGAGCTTTACAGGCCATTCTAGACAGTTTGCGGCAGTCTCCTATTTTTTAGGGTTTGACTAGGAGTTGACCAAGAGGCATCAGGGGACCTCCGAGAGCATTTTGGGAGTTACACCAGTAACTCTGAATGCTGCTGAAAGATGAATTATTTTTTGTATTTTTGATTGTTTTATGATTTTTTTTTTTTTTGTGATCTTCTAGACTAGATAGAAGATGCAGAAGGGGTTTTAGTTTTCTTGAGATGTGTAGTTTTTGCCAAGGATGGCAAAAAGATGTAACATGCAAGTAAGATCCAAGAACATACAAGGAATTGAAAACAAACTAATAACTACCCAAATCAGCAAATCACCAATTCTGAAATTTAATCACATTATTAAAATATTATTTCATGCTATTTTTAATTAATGGTCAATAGTGTAACTGTTTGTAATTATTTAGTAAGATCGTGTTTACGATCTTCTGCAAGTTTCTATTTTAGAAACTTGCCTTTCCTGTATATTTGTAAATCTATTTATTTGAGCTTGTGCTCATTGTTAATATATCATATTTTACCAATTACTTAGCGTAATATGGTATCAGAGCCAGGTTCGTTCTCTTGTTCGTGCTCCAGTGAAGATTTTTTCTTCTGGTTTTCATGGCTTCTTAACTCTTTAAAAAAATTTTAAAAAAATCAAGGGTTATTGTTTTTGAAAAATTTTGTGAGTGTTTTTGCTTTGAAAAATAACAGTTTCTCTTCTGCAGTGCCGTGGTTTTTTCCTTTGCACTGTCTGGCCGTGATTTTCCACTCCAAGAGATGCGATTTTTCAACTTCCTTCCGGCGCGATTTTTCAACTCATTCCGGCACACAATTTTGTGACATGGTTGCCCGCGTCGGTTTCTGGTTCAAGGGTTTCGAAACCTGCATCTTTTTGCCCGCTTTTTTTCAATCTAGGGTCGCGTTCTGAAGCTTCGACATCCGTTGGAAGTGCCGCGATTTTTGATACTCCTGGCGTCCCCCTCTGCACACTACGGATTTTTGGCGTCTTTGCAAACCCGCGGATGTTGGATTATGTGCTATTAAAAGGTCGCAATTTGATGCAATCTTGTTTTGGCGCGAACTCTCTATGACTATACCCGCGCGGTTTCCTAGCTTCTGGTCAATTTTCTGTAATTTCATGGCTGTCATGGAATTTTAGGGCTTCTGAAATTTTCGACTAGGGGTTTTTACCCTTCATTTCCAGTCAAAAAAATTTTCTGATCACAGATTCTTGGTGGGTTTTTCGAGACAATTTTTGGGTCCCTGTCAGATTTTTCTGGGTGTCTCAACATCCGTGCCTTGAAATTTGTGCCGACGGATTTGTCTCAAATTTTGTGCCTATAAACTACCTCAATATCCTGTGCATTGGAATTTGTGCTTCGGGTTCAGTGCATTCAGCCTCTTCTCAATACCTCGTTTTCTGTGCCTCGAAAAGCGTGCAAGATGGCAAGTTTGACCAACATCATGTTAGAAGGCAGTCAGAGATTTAATGGTAAAAACTATAATACCTGGAAGCAGCAAATGATGACCATCTTTGAATATCGCTGCCTCGATCAAATCATTCTAGGCAATACTACTCGTCCAGCAACGGCAGGAGAAGACCAGGATAAGTTTGACGAGAAAACTCGTGAAGCAGTCATGCTCATTAAGCTGTCAGTCACAGATGATCAGCTACCTCAGATCCCGGCTAGAAAAACAGCAAAGGAGATTTGGGACCATCTGAAGGGTATGCATGAGACCTCCGACAAGAGCCGTGCGTTCTTCTTGAAAAATATACTGTTTTCTATCATGATGGATGAGAAGACATCTTTGCAGACGCACCTGAACAAGATCTAGGAGATTAGAGATCAGCTGGAGGCTATTGGTCGAAAAATGGAGGAAGAAGACATGGTCGTGATCACTTTGAAAAGTCTACCTAAGTCCTATGAACATTTCATTGAGACTCTCAACATTACATCAACTAATGTTGATCTGAAGTTTCCAGAACTTTGTACTATCCTCTTGCAGCAGGATCGCTAGAAACAACAGTTTGGTAGTAGTGCTTCTTCTACCTCTTCAAAGCAGGCTTTTGCAGCCAAGTTTCAGGCTCAGAATAAAGGCAAAGGTCAGCCTCCACAGCAAAAAGGCTCAGGTCCACCTCAGGACAGCAACAAGAAAAAGAATATTCAGTGTAATTACTGTCATAAATATGGTCACATTAAAAAGGATTGTCGTCAGTGTTTGGCTTCTGAACAGAAGAAGCAGGGAGGGTCTCAGCAGAAAGCAAATATTGCCGAGCACACTGAGCAGAAGGAATCTGCCTTTTACGCTTTTATGGCTAAAAGACCTGCAGATCATGTGAAGTCCTCTGCCTGGTACATTGATTCAGGTGCTTCGCGTCACTTCACTCATCGACGTGATTGGTTTTTAGACTTTACTCCCTTCAATGACTCAGTTATTTTTGGTGGAGGAGAAGAATATATAGTTGTCGGTAAGGGCACTGTTCAGATTCAGTCTGGTGGGAGGAATCTCATATTCCTCAATGTCTACTATGTTCCTGGCATGGAACTTAATCTTCTCTCTGTCAGTCAGATCATGCGGCACTCTCCTCAGTTGGATGTGGTTTTCAGTACACACAAATGTTCTATTGTTGATTGGGAGACTCGTAGCATTGTGGCTGTTGGTATTGAGGATCATGGTCTATACAGACTTGTGGATACAGGTGATTCTCCAGAGTTAGCCATGGCAGCCCGAAATTCTTCCATCACCAGTCTTTGGCATCAGCGTTATGGGCACTTAAATGTGCACTATCTTTCTCAGCTATCTCAGGAGGGCTTTGTAGCCGGTTTACCTGAGATCCAGACCCAGCATCATGGTGTTTGTGGAGCTTGTCAAGCTAGGAAGCAGCATCGGACACCATTCCAGACTGGTGACTCATGGCGAGCCTCCAAGGTACTACAGTTGGTTCACGCTAATGTATGTGGGCCAATGAATACACCTTCTGTTATTGGTTGCAGGTACTTCTTACTTTTTGTTGATGATTTCAGTCGTAAAATGTGGGTGTACTTTCTCAGACAAAAATCAGATGTGTTTACTGTATTTCAGAAGTTTAAGGCCTTAGTAGAGAAAGAGTCTAGCTATTCCATAGTCACTCTTAGGTCCGATAATGGGGGGGAATTTTGTTCTACTGACTTCTCCAACTTATGTGATATACACGGCATCAAACGCCAGTTAACCACACCCTATACTCCTCAGCAATACAGTGTTGTAGAGCGGCGCAACCGCACAATCACTGAGATGGCACGTTCCATGTTAGAACACAGGAGTGTTCCTAAGAACTACTAGGCAGAAGCAGTCTACACTGCCGTCTATCTCCTTAATCGGTCTCCGACTTATGCTGTTAAGGAGAAGACTCCTGAAGAAGCTTGGACTGGCCGCAAACCTCGGATCAGTCATTTGAAAATATTTAGCTCTTTAGCTTATGTATGGATACCAGATGCCAAGCGCTCCAAGTTGGATTCCAAGAGTCAAAAGCTTATGTTCACAGGGTACAGTGACAACCATAAGGCTTACCGGTTGATTGATATAGATACTGATCGTCTTACCTTCAGCCGGGATGTTGTCTTTGATGAAGAACGAGGACCTTTTCTTTCTTCCTCGTCTGTACAGCATTCTGGGGATCAACCTTTGAAGGCTGCTGATTTGGGTGTTCTTCTTCTGTTAGGTCCACCTAATGGGAGGGATGATGATGCAGATTCTGATTTTGATGATGCTCAACCCGAATTTCCTCCGGATGATGTTGATCTTCCACTTGTTGCACCTGTTCTGGCTCCTCCTGTTAAATCCAATGTTGGCCCTTCTACTCTCCGGCCTAAATGGTGGGCTAAGACTATAGGAGATCTTCATGACGATGAGCTCATTGAGGGTAGATCATCCAGAAACAAGAGCAAACAGCAACATATAGTTAACTTTGCTCTCATGGCTAACATTCACAGTGTCTATGAGCCTCAGACACATTCAGAGGCTAAAGGAATTCCTGAGTGGGAAAAGGTTATGGAGTCTGAATACTAGAGTCTTCAAGAAAATCACACTTGGGTCCTTTCTGATCTTCCTCCAAGGAAGAAGCCCATTAGCTGCAAGTGGGTGTACAAGGTGAAATACAAAGCTGACGGAACCCTTGACAAGTACAAAGCTTGTCTCATTGCTCGGGGGTTCTCACAGAAGGAAGGCATTGACTACGAGGAGACTTTTGCTCCTACAGCCAAAATGAGTACAATTCAGCTCGTCCTTGCCTTAGCAGCCCAGTTTGGTTGGAAAGTCCATGAGATGGACGTTAAGAGTGACTTCCTCAACGGTGAGTTGAAGGAAGAAGTCTACATGATGCAACCTCCAGGGTTCAAGGTTGCTGGTCAAGAACATAAGGTGTGTAGATTGGTCAAAGCACTCTATGGCCTGAAATAGGCTCCTCGAGCTTGGTACATCAAGATTGATAAGTACCTCACAGATCATGGCTTTCAGAGGAGTCCATCTGACTCTAATTTGTATGCCAAACGCACTGGTAGTGATATTCTGATTCTTGTTGTCTATGTGGATGACCTGATCATTACTGGTAGCTCGGCACATTTGATCGCTAAGATCAAACAGGATTTGTGCAGCACATTTGACATGACAGATTTGGGCCTCTTGCATTATTGTTTAGGTGTTGAGGTTTGGCAGACTGAAAGTAGTATCTTCATTTCCTAGTCCAAGTATGCTCGCAGTCTTCTGGATAAGTTTCGTATGCAGGATTGCAAACCTGCCTCCACACCCATGGAAAAAGGGCTTAAGTTGTCAACCAAGTCAAACTCACCTGTAGTAGATGAATCATTGTTCAGGCAACTAGTGGGCAGCCTCATCTATCTCACTTCCACTAGACCTGACCTCAGTTTTGCAGTGAGCTACATTTCACGCTTCATGACAGCCCCCAAGGCTGATCATTGGGTAGCAGCGAAGCGTGTGCTGCGTTATGTGCAGGGCACTTCTGATTATGGACTTCTTTACTCAAGGAGTCACAATCCTAGACTTAGTGGTTTCATAGACTCAGATTGGGCAGGTTCAGTTGATGACAGGAAATCTGCCTCTAGGTATGTGTTCAGTTTGGGATCCGGTGCAGTCACATGGACTAGTAAGAAGCAACAGGCGGTGGCTCTCTCCTCGACAGAAGCAGAGTATCGAGGAGCAGTTAAGGCAGCTTGTGAGGCAGTTTGGCTTCGCCGGATGCTTGCTGATATGCAAATATCTCAAGCAGGTCCAACTCCCTTGTTCTGTGATAATCAGGGAGTTCTCAAACTTGCCAAAAATCCAGTCTTCCATGAAAGAACCAAGCATGTAGAAACTCATTGTCATTTCATCAGAAAGCTTGTTGAAGACGGATCAGTTCAGTTGCTGTATGTTCCGACGGAGGACCAAACAGCTGATATCCTCACCAAGTCCCTTGGTCCAGATAAGTTTGTAAAATTCAGGGGGTCTCTTGGTGTAGTTGATAGATTGACCATTAAGGGAGGGTATTAGAATATTATTTCATGCTATTTTTAGTTAATGGTCAATAGTGTAACTGTTTGTAATTATTTAGTAAGATCGTGTTTACGATCTTCTGCAAGTTTCTATTTTAGAAACTTGCCTTTCCTATATATTTGTAAATCTATTTATCTGAGCTTGTGCTCATTGTTAATATTTCATATTTTACCAATTACTTAGCGTAATACACATACCCATCAAATTTGCTCATTATATTCATGTAGAAGCTGGATCTGCAAAGATAAATGCATACATATGCTCGTATTGGCCTAGGAGAGGCTCTACATGCAAATTGGTGTGGCTAATCTGAAAGATATTGCTGATATAACACTGCTGCATACTCAGATCTGCAATTTCATCACTTAAAACTCGTCCAATGAAGCCCAAACGAAGACCTAGAGTAGGTCCTCCACAAAGGTGAACTGGGTTATCGTTCAATCCACAACATTCCTTGAGAGTTTTCGTTCCCAGAGGACTGAATACTGCTGCAACTCTTCCTCAGAGCTCAAATCTGTAAAAGTTGATTGTAAAAATGCCAAGAGATAATGCAAATTGTGACTCCACACTCACTTTATGCTTTTCCCAAGAGGTGGCGTTCACTTTTAGGGCAAAAAGGCATCTCTAAAGAATCATTTAATGATTCTTTTATTTAATTCAAAAGTCCCCAAGTTGGGCGCCCAAGTTGAAGGTCCAAAAATCCATTAATAAAAGGTCCACCTTTTAAAACAACATTATGTCAACTAGGAGGGGGTCTTTTATGATTTTATTAATATAAAGTGACATTAATCACTTTATTTTATTCTTATTAAATATTAAAGCCAACACTTTAATATTTAATATTTATTCCATTCCCATCACCTGGCCCTCCTGAATTAAAAATTGATGATGCACGTGCCATATTGATGAGGTCGCCATGTGGTAGGCTAATTGACAGTCCCCTCCTAAAAATAGGGATACCTCCTAAAAAATAGGAACTGTGACCAAAACTCCCAAAATGCTCCCGGAGGTCTCCTGATGCCTCTTAGTCAATTCCCAGTCAAACCCTAAAAAATAGGAACCCTTCCTAAAAAATAGGAGACTGTCGCAAACTGTCTGGAATGGCCTGTAAAGCTCCCTGCCAAGCTCCACTACCTCTAGATAGGTCCCCTAACCACTCTGCTAACCCGTCAACCACTACTCATCTATGTGTCATCTAGGAAGGGGACATTACAGATTTTAGTTATTTGTAGCAGCAACATCTTGTTTAGGCATGATGGCAGTCACCATATCCCCATTTTCATATGAATACCAACAGTTTGATAGTTAGCACAGCGAGGAATGAAGGGTGTTTTTTGTGCAAATCTTGTGTTTTTATGAAGTGTTTAGCTATGATTTTAACTTTTGCTTGATTCAAAAATTACCTTTAAACCTTCTAGGGTTTGTGATTTTTTATGCTGATTTGCCAATTTAACTCTCTAGGGTTTTGTCATTTTCGGAATTCAACTTCAATCATCTTCTTATGCTTAAGTATTGCAGTGATATAGCCAATTAAGGATTTGTGTTATTGAGTTGATTTGAGGTAAAGCCATAGGGTTTCAAAGCATGCTTTCAACAATCATCGAAAGATATGTCAGACATGTTCCAAATTCAAGTGTTTGACATATCATGCTAGGGTTTTAGTATTTGTCAGGGGGATTCACTAGTTTCAGTGTCAAAAGTGTTCGAGAATCTCAAAGGTCACTCATGTGCCAAATTGCTATTTTTAGCAATGGCTATTTCTGGTAGTGGCTATTTCCACTGTCATATTGTAATACCCCTCCTGTCTACTGAGATTTTACCATGCAACTGATGACCGATTTTTTTGTGTATTTTTGAGTTTTCTTGATTTTTTTTGTATTTTTTGAATAATATAAAAGACAATTCAATGCATGTGAATTGGAATATATACAATTATGAAGTAAACTCACGCTGATTCAGTTCTGAAACATGCATAAAATTGATTGAATTCAGATTGTTTTTTTCATTAACAAAGCATTTAATTCATACCCGGATGCCATGCATGAATATTGTTGGAATTGGATTATGACCAGCTATTTGGCAAGCCCTAGGTAGGCCGATCTGCTGCACATGAAGCTTTTCCCACACTGAAATTGATAGATCTTTATCACAAACCCTAAATCGCCCCAAATTATGTATAAAATCTGCACCAATTTCAAGCGATTTCACCTAGGGTTGAAACGCCACACATTGAGGGTAGTACGGCCTGCAGCAATGATAATTTGTACGGCCTGTTACAGCAATTTTGGTACGGCCCAGCTATGATAATCTGATCTCTCTCCAATCTGCAATGATCTGGTCAATTTGCCCTTTGATTTCTTGTGAAATGTGTCTCCAATTTGCTCAATTTTGACCTCTGGTTGAAGCTAAACCCACTAGCAACCTTCAGAATGATATTGCACACCTTCAGGAAGCAAAAACAATGAAGAAATTCCATTCTCCAGTGCTGGTATGAATCTGATTTACAGAAACCCTTGGTCTCTCACACAAAATGCCAAACAACTCCAAAGTAGATGGTTGCACAAACAGCCAAGATGAAGAAATAATGATCTTTTTTCCAAGCTTTTATATCGTTCTCCCAAAATGCACGACTCCCAAGGAGCTTTTTCAATCATTAATAATAAAATAATCATATTGCTTTTGTTGACTTTATATTATATCTTCATTTGGGTATAAATAATGTGCTTTATTATTGGCTTTAAAAAAAACATTATAACCCCCTTATAATATAAGGTCTATTAGCCATATGATGTCCTTTTAAATAATGATTAATTATTATTAAAGATACCTTTAATAATAATTAAAATCACATATCTTCATAATTAAACATCATTTCTCAATTCTGTCTAAACCTAGGGGTTCACCATGGTACCCTCTGTGCATCCAACCGCCTTACTAAAAATAGCAGGGGTCCCTCTCTACAACCACAGTCTTACTATAAATAGTGAGTGTGTCAAACTGAGTCCAAAAACCTCTGCAAAGGCCAAATCCTGACCCAGCCATAGCACTGGAGAGAAGTAAGGTCACCAACTGACCAAGCAACTGCCTCAATGGACCCTCTATCCAAGTCTATTAGCCTACGAGGGTCGAAATAATAGGCTAACCCCTCTGCAACTGGTACTGGCTAAGAAGGGGACATTACACATTTATGGGCAATGGATGAGGACCTATTTTTACACCACTTTAGATAGTTATATTTAATTAGTTGTTTTAGGATAGATTTGCTTTAAGTTCATTTTTTCCTTTTTTTTGCAGCTTTTGGAGAAGTTAGCTTTAAAACACTTATGTCTGAGATATTTGATTATCATTCTCAAATCCTTAAAAGCATCATTGTAACCTATAAATAAGTGCCTTGGGCACAAGACATTCTTAATGATAGTTGAAATTGAGTTTATTTGTCATTCAAACATTTGATTTGAACTTTATGTGTGTGTAGCCTGATAAATTTCAATAAGTGAATCAAAATGGAAGAATAGTGTTGAGCTTTGTATCAACATTGCAATTCATCTTAGCAATAATTTTGTGTGCCTATAAGTGATTCATTTTCTTGAGACCTTTCATTATGGATTTGTGTGTCATGTCCCCTTTTTCAAAATAGAGCCACAAAGAAGACCTCTAGCTTATTTCCATTTCTCATAAGCTAAGAGGAAAAGCAAAGGAAATAAATTATAATATTATTTTAAGTTGGGCCCAATAATTTTTAATTTAAGGGGCAACTTAAATTATATTATTAAAATAAAATTAAAAGTGTCAAAACATTTGTATTAAAATAAAGTATTTTTAAATACTTAAAATAAAAATAAAAAACATAAAAAGTATTTTTAAATACTATTTGGAGGGAAATTTAATTATGGGCCCGATTTGGAAATGTTTAAAAGAGTGCGCTTGGCTTCCTTCTTAGCATCAAGATTGCATTTAGCAATTTCATTGTGAGCTTTTGCATCCGAGTTTTGGCATCCAAAGACGAAAGCCTAGCCAAACAAGATAAAATGGGAATAAAGATAAAGAAAAAAACGGATTCATTCCCCTAGAAAGATCTCTCAGGCCTCAAGAAGAAGAGAGATCCAAATGAAATGTATGCAAATAGACAAAACCCTTTCAGAATCTAGAACACAATGTGAACCATAAGAAAGAAGTAATCACGACTATCTCTATGAAAAATATCTCCATTGTAATCCCTTTAGACAAAGCAAGTCAAAATAAGAAAGAATGAAGAATGTGTTAGGAATAGGAGGCAGAAGATATCAATTAAATGTAGATAATCAGAGATTAAACACAAGAATTAAAATACACAGTAATAATTACAGCGAGAGACAATTTTAATGTGGTTCACCCAAACTCGGGCTACGTCCACCAACAGAGAGTCCAATATATTATTTAATGTCCAGCAAATGCAATTACAAAGATTTGCAGCAATACTTGCAACTTGCAGAAACATATTACAACGTTTTCCACTGCATATTCAGTCACAACCCTGCGACCTTCTACCAACCAATTGCTCACACACCCTGCAGCCAAACAAAATTGAAAACCACACAACTTTCACTTTCCCACGCACACACAGCTGCTCACATTCCAACTGTGGCTGTTGGAATTTCACATGCAACAATAAACTCTTCATTTCTGGGCATTTTCTTAATTGTTTTTAATTGAATTTCATATTCAAACTGGCAGCAAATTCCTCTATTAAAATATGGTGAATTTTTGCTTCGGGGGCACTGCCCCCAGCAACCCCCATTGGGGGCGTTGCCCCCAGACCCCTATCGGGGGGATAAGCCCCCCAGACCCCACAGGAGGGGCTCTACCCCTCTGCACTCGCCTATTAAATTCTTTGGGGGCAAACCATGACAACAAAAGTGGGGAAAATTTAACCTTCGAGTCTGATTTGGCTCCATATAACAACAAAATGAAGCTTGAAGAAGGAGAAATCCTAAACTCTCCCCAGGCTCAGGATACTGATTAAAATATTTCAGAAAAGCAGTTGGGTAGTGAAATTATGCATGAGATGAACATAGAAACTCAAGCAAGAACCTTACAATCATAGTTCGCAAACTCAGACGTGGCAAACCAAAAAAATTCTACTCGGTGAAAACTCATCAAAAACTTGGCACAACACAACTTAAAAGTTACTTTTTTGAAAAGAAAAAAACATTTTTTTTTAAAAACCATAATTTTTATGCAAAATACAACTACAAAATGTATCCAATGAGTTTGGTTGGGGTCTGGGAGTAGCACTCGTTGCGGGGTCTAAGGGCAGCATCCTGTTGTGACCTAATCACACATCGCCCCATTGCAAATGGGGACCCCCTTTTTTTTCGAGCTCCAGTGCTTTTCTTTAGTCTTGGATGATGTCTTAGGTTTATTTCGTGATGAAGTCAGTGGTGTTTGAGTCTATAGCTTCATGGTAGAAACCATAATATCCTGATGTTCTGAGATCCTGAAAATGACTAAGTCTGATATCCTAAAAATTGGCTAAGTCTAAAATCTAGTGGATCCTCAAAAATCTAGAATCTACATGTTAAATCCCATGGATCCGAGACCTATCTCAAACATCCTGAAAGGTATATTGAAAAATATTTGAAGTATAAGAAATTCAATCTCCAAACTTATACTTTAAATATTTTTCAATATACCTAACCCTGGGGACTTCCATTTCTTAGGCGCAAATTTGCTATAAGTACTTAGGCGCATTTTCTCACCTCTGCAAACCCAAATATGCGCCTAAGGTGGAGACTCAAATGTGCGCCTAGAGGAAATCACGCTTCGAATCCTTCCAAATTTGTGGCACTTTGACATTTTGATCTTCCAAATGCTTCAAACATTGAAAGTTTTTCAAAGAAATGACTAACACTCAAGGCACAAATCCACTCATGAACAGCCCCAAAAGTGCGCCTAAGATTGAGACTGAAATCTACGCCTAAGTTTCAAACACCAAAGTGCACCTAGGTTTGGTAGAAGAAAAACACCATCCAGAAGACCCAAATTTGCGCCTAAGGGTATGCATGAAGTATTTAAAACTTAGAAAAACTTGAAAATCATCAAAAGGAGTGAAGGCGCACTTTTCCATTGATACAACCATGAATGTGCGCCTAAGTTAGAACATGTTTAATTTCATGGGTTTTGAGGTTTTGAACTTCTCCTTGAGCTAGTACAATGTTTGAATTGATAGAAGTTGAAGTAAACACTCATATACATCAAGGCGCAAATCTACATCTAGAGAACCTCAAAAATGTGCCTAGAAAGAAGGATGGATGTTGTAGAGGAGTGGTGCCCAAGTTGAACAAAGCTTCCTTGTCTATCTCTAGTAGTGGGAATTCATAAACTTGAAGTATTTTCTCCCTCAAGTGTTAGGTGCAAATTCACCCTTGAATAACATTAAATAAGCACCTCGAAAGGAAGGATTACTCTAAGACATGTTCAATTATTTGGAATCATAAAGTAGCAAATAAAGCCCAATTTGGTGCTAGGCACACTTTTGCCCCTCCAGACACCTAAATATGCGCCTAGAGAGCATGAGGATTGAAAGCAAACTGTTGGAAATCTTGAGAGTAGGCGCCTTGATGAAGAAGTCTCTGGGAAGTCTAAACATGAGTTTGAAAGTGTTAAAAAGCCAAGAAACTAGCTAAGTGTAGCTAGGTGCACATTTTCACCTGTGCAACCTAGTTCTAGCGCCTAAGATGAAGGATACTTTCTTAAACATTTAAGCATTGAGCAACAAGCATGAAGAGCTAAGGCGCAATTTTCAACGCCTAAAGCCTCAAAAGTGCGCCTAAGTTGGAATCAACATTCATCCTTATCAAGGTGCCCTTTTCAGTATGAACAACCTCATTTTTGCGCCTAAGAGGAAATGTGATTAAATCTAGGATTGTTGAGAGTGTTTGGCTTTGATAGAATCCTCAAGAACACCCACAATGGTTTGAACTTGTTATAAGTGAAGGAAACGCTTGTCTAGACCTAGGGCGCATATTTCCACCTCTGCAATACCATTCTAGCACCTAACATTCAAGGGGCATTCATCAATCAACTTTGAAGAAATATAAGTATCAAGACGTCTCACTAAGTCTTCACAATGTTATGGATTGATGAAAGTTGAAGAAAGCCCCTATTTGAATCAAGACACACTTTTCACCTCCACAAGCCTAAATCAATGCTTCAAGTTATAAAGGCATGTGATTCAAGTCATAAAATGCATTAAGTTGTGTTAGGCGCACTTTTAACTCTCTGCACACCTCAATGTGTGCCTAGGAAGAAATTGCATGAACTGACACCTTTGAGTGAACTTCTTAAGGGAGATAAACATTTTAAGCCATTCCCATTGTTTGAAATCATTTAAATGACAAGTATGAAGCTATTTGGTGCTAGGCGCACTTTAGCCTCCCTGTACAACAAGATGTGCGCCTAAGCTTGAAGAGGGTTAATAAGTGTTTAAAAGTGACTTCTTTATATTATAAAGTGATTAATATTGTTTCTTTGTTGTGTTGCAGGAGCGTGGACTAGACTAGGAAGTCATTCAAGGAGCAAGCGCTTGGAGTCACCTTCATTCATGCCAGAGAGTGAAGATGAGAAGTAGTCGCTACAAAGGAAACACCACTTCAAGGGATCACTTCAAGTACACTTCATCATCTGCATTGTAGAAGACATTCATCTATCAAACTTCAAGTTTCCAAGAGAAGTCTCCTACTCTATACCATGAAGCATCATCATCATCTGCACTACTCTCTACAAAGAAGCATCCAAAGAAGATCAACGTACATCCTGCCAAGAAGAGAAAAAACATCACAGTGTTAAGCAAATGAGCAACATGTATCATACATATCCTACTTACAAAGAACAAGGCAGGATCAACAAGGATACATCCCAAATGTTCAAGTTCAAAGCAATCATGTTCGAAGACATCACACAGATGATGTAATTTGGGAATATGCTGAGGTGGCACCTACGTGGCATATACATATTATTCAAGCCAATCACAATTCGCCACATCATCCAACAAGCAAGAAGCCAAAGAGGACGTCCATGTGGAAGATGCTCTGAAGATTCTATTTCATCCTTATCTTCTTGGAAAATGTGCCTTCATTGCCTCTCTTATGTACTAAAAATAGCAAATTGTTGTAACTACTTGCTGAGATGGCATGATCCTAGCCCTTGGCTATCTGAATTGATCCAAGCCATTCATTGTAATTCTGGAACTCTATATAAAGGCCTTGTTGCCTCATTTGTAATAATTAATAATAGTCAGTAGGCAGTAGACTAGAAGAGTAGAGTAGGAAGGGACTCTCAAAATTCTCTGAGAGTACTTGGAGATTGTTGTAAATATTTCTCAAGATTAATGCAAAGACATTGGAGCTTGTTTGGTGCTAAGTGTTGTCTTGTGGAATAACATGGTTTCCTGTATCTTGATGAAATGGAGATATGTTTCTAAGTAGATTAGAAGTATAGTAGCTCATTGATGTAATGCATGTTGTATTGAATATTTGATCAACTCCTAGCTCATGCTTTTAACATTCATCGTTGGTGAAGTGTTGTGTAAAGCTAGTCTGAGCTCATTATAATTTGCTTGAGTTCGATTGTGGAAGCTTGTTTGAGCTGCGTCATCTAATGGCTGCTTATGTGAGCTTTCATGATTTGAAAACCTTTCGCTATCCTTAGGAGATTGCACCAACTCCATGTAGTTGTAGGCATTCTTGGCGAAGTGGAGTTAGGTTCATTAAGAAGTTTGTCTATTTATGCATCATCATTGCTTCATTGACCTTAGATTAGCTTCTCTAAACCCTCATCTTTTTCCTTGTCTTTATTATTGAGATATAGCACAAACATCATCCACGCTGAAAGGAGAAATAAGCTTAATGAAGCAAGAAGAAGTCTGTGTAAGTCCCTTTGTGATTACCAGCAAAATCACATCAAGTCACTTAGTCCATTCACTGTAAATCATAAATAACGAACCTTGAAGTTGTCTCACTGGATCATATAGCTTAGCCTTTGAGAGACTTTATTCAAGAGGGAATAGGATACTTAGTGTTTTATTCTATTGTTGTTGTTGGCACAAAAACATCAACACATCCCTGGTGCATTCTGTTGATGTGTTTTTATGCACATGCAAACTCAGAATAAAATACCGAGGTATTCTATCCTCTCTTGAACAAAGTCTCTCAAAGGCTAAACAACGTGATCCAATGAGACAACTCCAAGGTTCATGATATGTCAGGTCTTGACTTGCAATGGATAGACTCAATAGTTGATGTGATAATGCTGGTAATCACAAAGGGACTTACGCTGAATATACTCCTTACTCCACTCAAATATGTTATTCTCCTTGTGAAATGGAATTTTAAAACCAACTACGAAAAGAAAATGCAAAAGAGAAAGGGTTTAGGAAACTATTCTAAGGACAATGATATAATGAAATATGCCAAGATAGACAAACTCCTCATAAAACCAAACTTCGCTTCGCCATGAGAACCAACAACTACACGAAATCGGTGCAATCTTCTAAGGAAACTCAAGGATTTTCATGTTGCAAATCTCCATCCAAACACCCACTGCTAGCGCAGCTTGAACGAGAATCCACAACTGAACTAAAGCAAATGTGGTTCAGGCTAACTTTGCAAAATGACTTATCAGTGACAAATCATAAAAAGTATGAACCATTCAAGGAATTCATCAAATATATTTCCATATATTCATTACATCAATGCACTTCTAATCTATTTCTATGCTACGTGGAAACATTTCTCCATCATATTCGAGAATTTGAAACCATGCTAACATTCCATCACCACACAAATCACCATGAGAACCAACAATGAGCTTGTATTGATTTTGGAAATGTAATTTTTACAACAATTTCATATCTCCTCAATGACTTCGAAGAGTCTCTAATCTACTTCTATTCTAACAGCATCTACTCCTACGACCTGATTCCTGCTCTCCCTCTAAAAATCCCCTTTACAAATGAGAGAAATGGGCCCTTTTATAGGCTCCAAAATTACATGAATGGCCAGGATTGATTTGAGAATCAATGGCCAAGATTGAGACAAGGCAATTACTTACAAAAATTTACTATTTTTAGAACACTGAATGTGGACGGATGATGTGGCAGACTGTGATTGGATCAATGTTGTGCACATGCCACCTCAGTGTCAAGCAACCCGGTTTGATTTTCTCTGTGTTCATATTGCTCGGAATATTTTCTCAAATCATGTCATCTTTTGTAGTAATCTTTGAGTCTTCGAATTTTCACCTTTGGAACTTAACCTCTTTGAACTTGCGACTTGGGAATTTTGAATTTCCTCATGTTGTCTTTCATGCAATTGTACTTTTGAATGTAATTCATGGATTGCTTGATGAACTTGCTCATTTCTCTAGTTCTCGTGCAAATGATGATCTTGATGATGACTTTTGGCGTTGGATCTTGACCATCCGAAACGTGTCTCTTTCATGCGACGACAATGTCCACCCTCCTCAAGCAACGCTACTCCATCCTTTGAACCTTCCCATGTGCTGGCTCTTGTCATTCTTCTTCTTCATTCATCGCTCACCTTGTTCTATCACAAAGAAAATTACCAACACGGAATTTGCAAATCCAATCTCAACCTTTCAACAAACTTTGCTTTTAACTCGCCATTCTTGCATTGTCATGATCTGGGCAAATTAAATCAACATAGGAATGTAAAACTAAAATAAACCCATGCTCCCCAAATACCTGCATCATTAGTTTTACAATTATGTCCATTGATATTTAAACAACTCAATTCACTACCTGGGCAAATTTTTTCAATTTCCTCGATCACAAGCCTGTGTTTGGAATTGTCAATAAAGAAAATCAATTTCGAAGCACCAAATGTTTCTAAAAGCTGCCTGTGTCCCTAGCTAAAATCAATACAACCTTTAATCATTGTTTCAGATATCTTGCTCCTACGAATATTGCAAGTTTAAACCATGTTGAATGCTCCCATACTTGAGCGATGTTGTTATATACTCAGTGAAGTTATAATTAGAAAATGCATTATCGTTCTCCACTAATAATAGCCTCCTCATTTAGCATCATAAATTCAAACCTGTGCAAAACCGCCGATGCATTCAAAAGATGCTCCAGATAGCATAAATGTAAGGCGTTATTCTTAGACATAGCGAATCTTTCTGTTTTGTGTGCCTTGAATGATTTTGTTTGAAATCATAACCGTTGAAAGAAAAGAGGAAGGGTGGTCGCCCAGACAATTCCTATCTTTGGGCATTCCCGCCATCGATCAGCATACCCAGCAGATATTTCAACTGCCAAGGCATAATGCAAACAAAGCTATTGGATTAACAAAGTCTGTCGATAGCGAACTTGAGTGGACAATATGGAGGTGCCATGTCATGTTCGAGCAATCCTTTACGCATTGAAGATGTCCGCCCAAGCGGACTCTAGACCTCAAACATGAATCGTTCTTCATTTCGTTCACCGCTTCACTAACAACGAACTCAAACATACTGGCACAGCCGCCGGTCTTGGAGATTTCATAGGACACAAAACAACTAATGAGAAGAGTCTGAGCGGACACTTGAGGCCATTGCATAAAAATGAGCAACAAACACGAGCAACGCAAAACAACGAACAATGAAAGCTTACAATCTGAAACGATGCTTGAAAGCAACAATATATACATCGGCCTTCACAACTCCAACAAACCAACCTCAGACCTTTGGTCTTGGACGACCTCAACTCTCATTAAGTCACAACAAAACTCGAATCCAGAGGTAAATAAACTCTATCTAATACTTGCAATAATCAACCTCTCTAAAGCATTCAGCAGTTTTGATCACAACCCCCATTTGCCAACTCTTCATATATGCAGGGAACTTCAATCGGACTCACAGCCAAAAAAAACAACCCGAGCCAAAAACTCAAAAAGAGAGGGGTCCCCATCAGCGATGTTGCGATGACATCACAACACGTTCCTTGTCGCGATACAGGGCGGGGTCGAGGACCTTCAAAACCACACAAACCTTAATAGCGCACACCATTTTCATAATGTTGTTGTGTGATGAATAGACCCGAATAGAGCTTTTATAGGCTGAAAACTACATTTTTTTGTGTTTTTCCCACGTTCAAAGTGTGTTTCACATCTGATCCACGTCGGGCAAGTTTTTCAATCAGACTTGTTGAGTTACTGGCGAGAACTCAGCACTTTTTTGGTGGAAACTCGGAAGAAACTCGACACAAGAACCTAGTGAGTAAACCCGTGAGTAACTTGTTTTGCAGAAAAACTCGCAATTACTCAACAAGTGTAATGTCCCGAACTAGGGTTTTACCAATTTTTCTGATTTGTCTTTCAAATTCTGCCCTAATTTTTTGCACTTCAATTTCTGCTCAAAACCCTAGATCTGATTTTTTTTTCTGATTCAAACAAGGATGGACATTGAACACATATGCATACAAATTTGCTCAAAATAACATAGCAATGTTGAACCCTTATGATGATGACTTCAATCATGAACTCATTCAACAATATATGACATCAAGATACAAGCATATAGATAGAACAACTATGATTTTCTGAATTAAACAGTCTGCTGCTACAGAATTGTAATTATATGGAATGAAATTACATCAAGATCATTGGCCCAACATGGCCATCAAATTCCCAGATCACTGCTGTTACAAATCAGAATTGAAAAGATGGATGAAACATACCAATTATGATGCCAAACTTGCAAATGAAGGAAGCGAACCTCTTCAAGTCAAATCGTCTCTCAATATGATGATAGAAAAATGACAAAGGAATCTCAAATGATAAACAATGATATGATTGACTGCTGTCTTCTCTCAAATGCTGATCGCTGCCACTTTAGAATTAATGAATGGTGGTAAGGAAGTCTTCAATCTGCTGATATGTGACGCCAAGGATGCTGCTAGCTGATCAGCCCTTTTGAATGATGAAAAACCTGCCCTCCAAAGTGGCGGAGCCCTCTAGAGTGAAATCGCTCTAAGGCAATGCATATTATCACCAAGGAATGGCGGTGACTATGGTTAGAACTGCAACACAGTCCGCTGATCTGATCTGAGTTTAGTCTTCCAAGGTGTGCTCGAACAATGCAAGGATCCTCTCACAAATTGGCGCTCAAATGTGCACATGCAAATGTTCTTCAATATCTTCAAATTGTTGCGCTCCTAGATGCATAGAGGTCTTCAATGATGGCGCTACAAATCTGATATGAAATCTTCTACAGTGAAATCCCAAATCTGCAATGAAAAATATGTCTTGAATGCTCAACAAACTCCAAAATTCGCAATGAAAGCAAGTGTGAACTCCGTATGAATCCACCTCCTAGATGTAATTGGGGTTTTGTCCAATACACCTCTTATTCACAAGGGTTTTCGTCCTTGGAATAAATTGCAATAAAATTGCAGACCAAATGCAAAAGTTAACAAGCCAAAAGATGATCCAAATGATGCCCAACACCTCATAGTTATACATGCTTTCTTCTTTTTCCCTTTTGCTGGCCGACTAGCCCAAAATGGCCGACTTCATGTGATGTTGGCGCTCAAAATTTGATTTGAATTCCTTAAATTTATTTTCCCAGGCCGACTTACTTAAGCTAATTTCCCTTTGGCCGACCTAGGCCGACCTAACTTATGTGTTTGGCACTCAAACTCAATTTAAATTTCCTTTGAGTTGGGCCAACCAACATCTTAGTTTAGGCCGACATACTTCTTAATTATCTTCGGCCGACATAGGCATGAATTTCGAAATTACTCTCTCAATTTGGGCCGACCTCCACATGACTTGGTCGACCTTGCAATAAATAATCTATTTATCCATTTGGGCCGACCTATAAAGGGATACAATTGTTTTATTGTTTTTATTCCCAAGGCCAACCACCTTCAAGATGACAAGATACCATAAATTCAAATTAAAGATTTGAATTCGAAACAAGTTCAACCTCCTCAGAATGATTCGCTCCAAAAGAGGGAGAAATGTATCAATATCATCAGAAAGATATGCCAAGACATCATCCAAGAATCCTAGAGTGTGAAGACTAGTCCAGCTGATCTCCAAAAGTGACCACTCTGAAAATGGGGACATTACAACAAGTCTATAAACTATGCTTAAAATAATTGTCATGTCCCATTTTTGGAAATAAAGCCATGGAGAAGACCTCTAGCCTAGTCCCATTTCCCGTAGGCTAAAGGGTAAAGCAAAGGAAATCATTTTTAATATTATTTTAAGTTGGGCCTGATAATTTCTAATTTAAGGGGCAACTTAAATAATATTATTATTAAAATAAAAAGTGTTTTGAAACACTAATATTAAAACAAAGTCTTTTTAAATACTAAAAATAAAATAAAATGCATTTTTAAATACTAGCTGGAAGGAATTTTAATTAAGGGCCCAAATTGGGAAGGTTTAAAAGGAGACGCTTGGCTTCTTTTTTGAGCATCAAGATTTCAATTGGCATTTTCATTGTAAGCTTTGGCATTCGAATTTTGCATCTAAGGATGAAAACCTTTGACTGTTTTCTAAAGTTTAGGAGGATCAAAACCCTCTTGGACTTCATCTTAGAGATGAGGACGAAAACCCTTGCCTTTAGCATTGACAATTCCACATTGGGGGTTGCATGGTGAACTAACTTGGAGATTTGTGTCATTTTCAGGTTTTGGGCAAATTGAAATTTGCAAGCAAATCATAGATCGTTGTTTTCAGAGTTGTTTGGCGCTGATTTCTACCATCCACCTTAAGTGCCATAATTGGGAAGGTCACTATAACCATTTGTTGCAAATTTTTCAGGGTTTCCATATTGATTGTTATAATTTGGAATTATTTCTTGCATCATTAGAGGCTGCCGCATCATTACAGAAGGAGCGAATCAGCATTTTCTCAAGGGCAACCAGCATTTGACCATTATTTTGGCAATTTGGAAAGGCAATCTGCACTTTGGCACATTCTTGGTCATCATTTGAAGGGCGATTGGCATTTTGAGTAACCATTTGGACAACATTAAGGGGTTTCAAACCATTCTAGGGCAGGCGGCCACCAATTTTGACATCATTGAGGAGAGCGATCAGCATTTGTTACCATCTTTGGAGAGGCGATCAACATTTGGTAGGCTCATTTGCTACAGTGCAACCATTTCTAAACCATTTCAAGCCGCCATCATCCAATTTCTGCCCTACCGCAGCCATTTCCAGCCACTTAGCAATCATACAACAACAGTACAGCAGTCATACAGTGTTATATGAAACATCTATAGTGTTGTACCAGTCACATAAGGTGTTGTACCAATCATAAGAGGGTTATGTTAGACATTTATAATGTTGTATTAGTCACATAAGGTGTTGTACCAGTCATTAGAGGGTTATATCAAACATTTCTAATGTTGTTTGAGTCACATAAGGTGTTGTACATGTCATTAGAGGGTTATATCAGACATTTATAGTGTTGTACCAAACTTTGGGAGTGTTGGAAATCATTTGGAGTTCCACACCAACAGCCATATTGCACAAGTTTCGTCATTTGCCACTTGTGAGTTGATTTGGGGAAGTTGTAATTCTAAAACTTTGTTTTCAACTTGCATATCAGTATTGTATATCATTTTCCCATACTGAAATTAAATAAAATCAATGTTTTGCTGCTGTCATATTGATTGCAAATCAGATCTGAGTGTAATTTAGGATTATTTGAGGATCTTTGTGAAGTTTCCAGCTTGGTAGTTGTAATCAGCATTTATATTACAAGTTTTCAGTTTCTGTTTCAGTTTGTTTACTTTTCAAAAAATCAGAAAACACCAAAAAAAAAATTTAAATACCAAAATCATAAAAAGGGGACATTACCTAAAGCATGTTGTTTCATAGAGTTCCCATGCTATCCTGCATTTACAAGTGTCTTAGAGTGAATATAATCCAATGAAGAAGAGAGGAGACTCACTTTTCACAGCAATCTTAGATCAAACTCACTCTGATAGATGAGAAGGGAAAATCATCAGCGCAGATTGATTCTCAGCTTGGTTCTCTTCAAAGTTCAAACCAACCTTAATGCAGCAAGGGCAACTATTATTTTAGCATTGGATTCCCCTAATGCTACAAGCACTAGCTGGCAGTATATAACAGCTCAAGAAGAATGTCTCCACTTGCCCCACCATGAAGGCCTTCCAATGGGACAAATACAAACTGTGCATGAGACAGGCAAATGATGAAATAGCTAGTGAGAAACAGAGCTTGCTAGATGATGGGAAAAGCGGGAAAAAAGAATAACATCTTTTCTTTTACTGGCTATTGGAGGCTGCTGTTGGAAATTGCTGCTTAAAAGAAAATGGCATATTAGAATCCTACTCTCACAGTATGTTCACATAGGCTGAAAACAATAAGTTTTCCTGGAAGTGATTTTTACTGATTTTTATAGCTTTTCATTTGAACACTGCTTGTAATAGTATGCTCTCTCTTTTTAAGTTAGATGTCACTTTTCTTTCATACGGTGGAGTCTCTGTTAGATTATATCTTGATAAATATGCCCGAATCTTATTTATAGTGATCCTTTAACTAGAGGAGGAAGAAGAACACATGGGATAGGTGTTTAAACATGTTGCTTGGAAGCAAATGCTTCTTGTTAGCCTCTTCTCTATTCATTTTTTTCATTCATCCCAAAGAAATTTCTTATGGAACATGATTGGATGGTTATTGGCGAAGCAATAACACTCATGCACATATTTGCTGGTTGGACTTATCACCAATAAGTGAGTAGATCCTCAAGTTATTGAAAATTTGACAAGATTAGTGTATCCTGAAGTTGCAAATCTTGATGATGTGATTGTAAGACTCTTTTTGAAAGGCCTGGTCTCTTGCGTACTTTTCAAATATTGCAAGGGTGCTGATTGCATGTTTTTGCTGGAATATAATGAATATACTCCATTAAAAATATATTTATCATTAAATCTCAGATAGTATCTTCCTCTCAGAAATTATCTATGAAGAAATCAGAATCTGAAAATTGACATTCAAAATGTTTCCACTTATAGAAACTCCTAAGAATGGAATAATTTGTGTACATGCATAAAAATACTCCTACGACACTCCATTAATTGGAAATGATGCTCATGCAAATCCTTTATTTTTTATTTTCTGAAATAAATCAATCTTAGAAATCAAGCAAACCAAAAGGAAACATGCTCTAATTATATTGGAGAAAGAGAGATGCATGTTGAGAGCCTTTTAAGAATAAAGACCTGCATGTTGGAATTATTTCATTTTCAATATCCCGAGACCATAAAGACCACTCATATTGCACTGCGGTGATGGGATGTACAGCATGAGCTCTCTTTAGAGTATCTATGCTTGCCTCACAAAGTCCAATGTGCTTAATTTTTCCTTCTTCCACAAGCTTCTTCATTTCCCCTACCTATATATTTAATCACAAATTAACCTATGGTTAGGTAATAAAAAGCAACTAATACTGTTCAGATGCAAAAAATATAATTCTATAAAAATAGGCACTACATATGCACTGAATAGAAGACTTCAAAATGTCTGTAATTATAATTTAGTTACATAGAGAAAAAATTTAACATCAAGATCACCGTTTCTTCAATCGAAACTTTTTGGTCTACACGATGCTGGTAGTATAAATCAATGTACTCAACATCTAGGCGTTGGAGGCTAGCTTCACAAGCCTTCCGTACATATTCTGCAGTGCCATTAATTTCAACACTCAAATCATCCTTTATCACAGCTCCAAACTTTGTTGCAAGTTGAATTCTGTCCCTAGGTAAGTATTTCAAGGCCTGAAACCCAATTATTATAACAGATTAATTCCTTTACGACTAATGTATCTTCAGATGCATCCTCCCTGTCTCATTTACAATTGCAGAATATTCAATGTATGCACAAAGTTTATTTTTTATTCTGATATGCAAAGGTCATAGTTTGTTTGCAGAAAAACCTGTACTAAATCCTGAAGAGAAAAAAAAACATTGAGAAATTAAAATTCAAAAGCACTGTACAAGATTATCAGATATACCTTTCCAATCAATATTTCATTGGCAAAATGACCATAGAAATCGGCAGTGTCAAAGAATGTGATCCCGCAGTTGAAAGCGTGCTGAAATAAAGTGATTGTATCTTCCTCAGAAGCATATGAACCATATGCTCCTGAAAGTCCTGAACATTCAAGACCTAGTGCTGAAACCTTGGAGATTGGATGTATGTAAGAACACATTAGAAAAGGTGATAGGAAAGAAGTTTGCGTTTGGAAATTTTGAGCAATGGCTTAAAACTAATCCAATATAACAATATCAGTGGTATGAAAAATGCATAAATACAGGAATAAGAAATAAAAGGCAAGCAGAACTGAAGGGCTTAATTTGTAAGATAACAATGCCAAACTTCAACAACAGTTAATATTTGTTCTCAGTATTTCAAGTCACAGGAATTCACAGTATAGGGATTCTATGTCTAAAAATAGATTCTCAGTTTAGACATTCCATATTAACATAGTTACATAGGTACCTATTCATGCATATTGTATCAACTCAATTTGTTTACCTTTGAAATCAAAAAAGAAGTATAGGACATTATTGCTCATGCTAAGAGCTTTAACTGTCTCCTTCAAGCAAATTCATTGCAAAGGGAGTAAAATTGCAAGTGCCCTATGTTAGTATGAAAAAGGCTTGCTCCTCAAGGAGAAAGAGCAGCATTATATAGATGTAAAATTTTACTATTACATCTACCACATTAATGTTACAACTACCATATTAATGACATTACAACAAGCTCATTAAAGAGCTACAACTACTACAATGACCTTATTTAAAGACTAAAATGTCCCCATTTCTGGCATGATCACCCAACAGGAGTCTGGGTTAGCCTATCCTCATTCCCATAGGCTAATTCATCAAACAAGGGAATAATTTTGGTTGAGCTATGGCTTGGAGAAGATAACGTTGTTCAGAGGTTTGGAGAATGGAAAGTTGTTTCATAAGGCTCGGCCAATTTCCGGCCAAGTGGAAAATGAATTAATGTAATTTTACATTAATTATCAAAAGGATAAAAATAATAAAATAGTGGCTTCTGGATTTGGGCAAACGACTTGGAGGTTTAGAAAATAAAATAATATTATTTTATTTGGAGAGCTAGCGCCACATTGAAAGAAGATATAATAATATTTTATTATTATTTAATTTGAGTGCCCAAGTCATGGAAAGAAAATAAAATAATATTATTTAATTGGAGAGGCCAAGGTGGAGAAAAAATATAATATTTTATTATTATCTAGTGGAGCACTCAACTTGGAGAAAGGTGAAAATAAAATAATAAAATATTATTTAAAATTGGGCGGCCACATTGGGAGAACATAAAATAAATAAAATATTGGTTTTGGCCGACATTGGAGGGAAAAAGTAACTCAAATCTTTAATTTGAATTTGTCGGCCTATTTTGAAGGAAAAAGAAGAACCAAGTATAAAAGAAGGTTGACGGAGCTCATTTCATCATCATGAATGTTTTGGCATCTTTGGCATTTCGCTTGGCATTTGTTTTGCAGGACTTTCCAAGGACGAAAACCCTTGTGGAGGTGGTGTGTTGGATGAAAACCCAATCACATCTTGGAGGTGGATTCATACGGAGTTCACATTTGTGCTTCATTGGAGATTTGAAGATTCATTGAGTTTCATGCTACATCATTCATTGCAGATTTGAGTTTGTTATTGAAGATCCTTGTCATCATTGCGGAGTTTCATCATTGAGATCCTTCTTTTTGCATATTGAGCACCACCATTGAATAGAGACAATTGTTGAAGATTCACTGGCATCATTGGAGCACCATTGTTGGGAGGTCGTGGCTGTTGGTTACATATTCTTTGCAGACTCTTTGGATCATCCATTTCATCCATAGCCGCCGCCCTTGACATTTCACATTTGGCTTGCATTTCCACCATTGGAGGAGGCCGATCTGCATTGGAGATATTGTGACACCTCTGGTAAGGGCAGCTACATCACAAATTCATCAGATCTGCAGTCAAAGGGAGCAGCCAGCATTAATATAACTGAAGACTTCAAGTTCACCATCATGGAGGTAGCGGCCAGCATCATAAAGGACAGCGATTTAGCTCGAAGAGGCGCGGCAGCCTTGTAATGCATTGTTATCAGCATTTCATCATCATTTGAAGACAATCTCAGTATCAGATCTGAGTTGTGGAGGTTCGGCCCTCTTTGCATGGTATTTTGTCACCAAAATTTGGTACGTATCATCTCTGATTTGTGTAACAGCAGTCTATGCTTGTACTTTGGCTGTCATAGAGCCATGAAATTGATGTAATGAGCAATAGAACAAATCTGATTTCATAACAGCAAGGTCTGATTGAGCTTATCATCCTTTTGCTATCGTTTTGGTATGTAAATCATGGTGTAATTCATAGTAGAGAAGACTGCAGATATATGTTTTCTTTTGCCATCAATTTTGCACATGTTTGTCTATGTTTCGAACTTGAGGAAGTAATTGATAAGTGCAGCAATAAAAATCAGTAAATCAGTCCTAGGGTTTCAAATTGAAACATTGCAAATTCAGAAATTTTGTTCAAACCCTAGTTCGGCACATGTCAGTGGTACAGAGCTTGATCCTGCCAGCCAGGAGGGTAATTGGGATAGACAAAAGTTAAGTCTTATCCTATAGCATATTGAGCATAAGTTTTGAAGTTAGATCCACCTACACTGGGTTGCGATTTGACTCAATCTTATCTTGTATGTTATATGGCCATAAGGTTGACCTAGTTGGGAGTGAGTTGATATGCATTCTCCACACGAGCAAACTCCATATGGTCAACATTATAGAAGAAGAATCGGCCAGCAAAGAGAACAAGAATAGACTCATCCAATTGCAGAGAACATGGATAGGGAAAGAGGCACAAGTCTGCCAAGAGATGATAGGGAAGTTGACAACATTTTGAGGTCTCTAGCAGCAAGACAGCAGCAAACAAACAATGCTTTGACAAAAATGATGCAGTGTATGACACAAGCCATGGGACACATGAGAGTTAATGCAACACCTACGGGTGATGGTAGTGTGGTTAGCACACCTCGAGCTGACCGAGCTCGTACTCCTACAAATATTAGACCCATGCGGCCTACATTCCTTCCGAGGGAAGAAGAAGAGGTTGTTGAGGATGAGTGGGTACCACCAACAAATGAGGAGATGGTTGCTATGCATCAAGCATATAGAGCACTTTCAGCACTTCTTAGACAGGATCTCACTTTTCAACAACATTGGAATCAAAAAAAAGGAGGAAGAATGAGAGGAGATCCGAGACCTAAGAGACAAGAGAAGCAACATCAAGAGTTTAAGGAAGCTTTGAACAAGGTACATCTACCGAACTTTGATGGGAGTGGAGAAATAAGTGCGAGAGCTTGGATTAATAAGTTGGATACATTTCTCACCCTCAAGCACATGCGAGAAGAAAAATCAAGATAAGTTCTATTTTCAGAATTATTGCATAAGTTATAGATCTGAATATTATAATAAAATTCATAATTTTAGATTAAGTCATATTTATAAATTTAATGCAATTATCATTTTGAGTTGGGATTATTGTTTTAGGGCAAAAATAAGAAATGTTCTAGAAAGGGACATTACAACAAATCTCAAATCTCCAATTTTATCTTATATTTAAAATAAAAATAAAAAGTACACTAGATACTTTTACTTCGAAAAAAGTAGATAACAATGTGTTGTATTTAAAACATATTTCTTATTTCTTCTGAGGTACCTTGTCCAGAAATATCAATCAGCAAGTAAGCCGAAAAGGTATCTGTATGTTAATTTTTAAAATTAATTATATATAATATATCAATATTTATTAATATTCTTTATTTATAATTTTATTATTATATTATATACTAACTTCTATCAATATTGTATAAGGCTTATACAAGTTTGAATTCGTTGTTAATGTAGTGAAAAAAGTAGAGGAGCGAAATAAAGAAGAGTAGAAAAAGATAGAACGAAGAAGAAGAATAAGCTAGTGGCCGGTAGATCTCAGAAGGCAAAAAGACGAGTGAAATGGAAGAATCAGTGGAAGAGTGGGGTTGAGGGAAGTCAAGAAACCCCGAGCTGAGGAAAAACCTTTTCAGCATTTCCGAAACGGGTAGCAGAGGTTTAAATTTCCGTCTAGGGCTGGCCCAAGTGGTTCCCTTTCCTCCAGGATCTGCTCAATTTGGAGACCAAAAAAGGAAGAAAAAACCCACTAGTTGGGCCGATCCACTCAACATACCGAAGCAATCCTAAAAGATACAGATAGGATGAAGTTGGATGAAGAAAGTAGCATGCCACTATTCACCACAAGGGCCAAAAAAATCGCATTGGGAGCTCAAAGGACAAAGGGGAATAATCAAAAGAAACTAATTCTTCCGAATGAGCAAGAGTTGGAAAGAAGCACACCTCAAACAAATGGCGCTCTTTTTAAAATGGGCAAACTATTGGCCAGTCTAGGAATGAATTCAAAAATGGTGCAAAGAAAATTGGGGACAAGAGGTGAAAGTTCGAAACCTACCAAAAGGTTTCTTCCAAGCTGAATGCAAATCACAGACAAAAAAAGAGGAAATTCTAAAAGGTTGTCCTTGTCTAATGGACGGAGTAGGGTTTTACATAAAGGATTGGGAACCAAACTTTGATCCCCTCAAGCACAGTATCTCAAAACACCAATGTGGATTAGGATGTACAACTTACCTTCAAAATATTGGAGTGCCCTTGTTCTAGTAGAAATAGGTAATTATCTTGGCACCTTCATAATGGCTAATAAAAATACAAATGAAAAGGAGTTTGGGCTATATGCACATATTTGTGTTTCCTTAATCTAGCAGAGCAACACCCCTCTTGTATTGAGATCTAGACCAATGAAGGGATTTGGATATCGAAGATTGAAGTAGAGGTACGTTTAGAATTTTGCCATAGTTGCTCGAAATATGGTCACAACAAAGAACAATGTATAATAAAGCTCAAGCAAGCAGCCAGCCCTAGCAGAACAAAGGTTTCTCCTTCCAAAAACAAGGAGCAAACACTCCCAGATCCTAAGGAAAATCAAGTAGAAAAGGAGTTATGGGAAGAAAATAGTATGGGCAATGCACTCTATGAAGGAGACACCTAGAAATTTTAGGACAAATTCACCTTCAATATAGCCTTGGATCTCTTAGGAATTACAAATACAGAAAGAAACTATCCAGCATAGTAGAAGGAAGTAGAAGAATGCCATCAGCAATCAAATACCATGGTGACAAAAAAAGGACAAGGAAAATGAAAGACTTGAGAGATGCAATAATAGGAGAAGAACTAGAAAACACACAAGAGATGAACTCTCTGGAGGTAAGAACGACAAGCCAATCAAAGTCCAAAATAGAGAAACCTGATTGTGGCAAGTAGAAGAAAAAAGGAAAATCAATAAGGAACTTTTAATCAAAGAAGGTGAGGCAGAAGGGCGGATGAAAAGTAATGATGCTAAGATATGGGAAGGGAATACCCCTTCCAACAAACAATAAAGATCACCTCATGGAATGTTAGGGGCCTCAATGTCTCTAACAAAAGACACTTAATTAAGCATCAAATGGATATCATATTCCAATATATTACTATTACAGGAAACAAAACTAAGCCAAAAAGAAGCTGAAATAATGGCATTTTAGTGGAAGTAATGGAAAGGATACTTCGTGGAGTCGCATGGTGCATCAGGTGGCCTGGCAATTCTATGGAGATCCTCAACCATCAACATCGAAATTATCAATCAGTATCAGTACTGGATGGTGAGCAAAATTAATTGCATCTCTGTTAAATTGCGCATTTTTTTGATCAATGTGTATGACCCAACTATATGTACAGATAAAAAAAAGTTTGGGAAGATATAACCAATTTTATTGAAACCATCCCTCGAGAATTTGTGATTATTGGACAAGATTTTAATGCTATCTTGACTAAAGAGGACAAAAGAGGGCGTCTAAAGAAGATAAATCAATCATAGCTAGACTTTATGGATTTCGTATCCAGAGCAAATCTGCGAGATATCAAACCAAAAAATGGACTCTACACAGGGACAAACCATCATCTAGGTTTCTGCAACATTGCTGAGAGACTGGATTGCTTCCTATGTAGTAGAGACCATGTGTCTTTCCCACTTACTTGCGAACACAACATTCTTCCTGTCCTTGGTTTAGACCACTTCCCGATTCAATTGCTCCTAAAAGAAGATCAAAAGCTAGACAGATGCCCTTTAAAATTCAAAAACATGTGGCTTAGAGATCTAGACTCTGTTACCAACATGGAAAAATGGTGGTCAGAGGCACAAGTCCAAAAAGGTTCAAGAATGTTCACTCTATTCTATAAACTCCAATACATAAAGGGGTGCCTCAAGAAGTGATGGGGAGCCACAGTCGGTAAGACTTCCACCGTCGGCCACCTTGCAACTTATCACTCCGACCCCACAACTCTCCCCGATGGATGACTCTATGGTTCTTGCCTATCGCTAAGACAGTTTCCATCGGCCATGGTAGGAAACGCTTCGCCGACACACCAATTCCTCCCGATGGATCTCCGATCTGAATCTTAGGCCGCAACTTTCGTTCAACGCCTGGAACCTCCCTTCGGCCAGACTACCCTTATCGCCCTGAGCGAGAAACGGTTTATCGATGGCCTCTGTCTCACCGATAACAGCTCCAACTCCTCCAGTCAAACCCTAGCACATGGAGATGCTAGGCCATCTACTGTGCACAACCCTCGATCTGGAACATCTGCACCGTCGAACCATGAAACAAAACAGGAAACAAACGAATATGGTACAATGAAGCCATTCCACTGATTTCGACAGAAATCTCACCAGTGGAATGCTTCACATCGACATTTTGCAACAACGGAAATACAGAAAGGAGAGAAAATCTACAGCTATGCAATTGGTAATTACAGAGAATGGAAAACAAATTGACGACACAGGAAATCTCGATTTCTCCTTAACACAATGCACGATTACATTCAATGTCCTCTTCGCTTTGATCTGATTACAATTCTAATCTATATGCATTTGGTTCATTTCTCTGGGGTTTATAAGCTTGCACCGAGGAATACCAAACCAACTCCAAGCGGCTGGGAGACAACCGTCTAAACAACCTCCAACTACCCTACTGCCCTATTTTTGGCAATATGCAGTTACAATTTGACAACTGTGCCCTAAGTCCCTTGGGACCTACAAAATGAACCTAGACACAAACTGAAATGACATGCTTTGGTCAATAGACCTTATTACAACACAAAAACCTGTTTTAAAACAAAACATGAACTTAAATGCCTTACGGAGGCCACCTTGTATTAGGTGCTCTTGCACCAAGAAGTGGAACAAGGAACACTTCAAAAACATCTTTGAGGAGAAAGAGAGATTAGAAGAAAATTTGGAGATTATAAGTGAGAAGGTGATTCAAAAAGGCATGGATCGAGAAAGCTACAAAAAAGAAAAAGAACTGATGGGGCAATATGCAGAAATTCTAGCAAGAGAAGAAATATATTGGCTCAAGGATGGGAATAGAAACACCAAGTTCTTCCAAAATTCAACAAAAGCTAGAAGAAATTAGAATCGAATTGTCAATATCAAATCAGCATATCTGGTGTGCCTCCAGAAGAGATCAAGGAGATAAATGAGGAAGCAATTGTCTACTTTCAAAGACTCAATAATTGGGAAGGGTCGGACCTGTTGCATCAAAATAAAATTCTGACACATTCCCAGACTGGTTAGTGAGGAACAAAATAACCTTCTTATGGGCCCCTTTACGGAGGAAGAAATAAAACTCACAGCCTCACAATTACATCCAGACAAAACCCCAAGTCCAAATGGCTTCCCTGCTAGCTTTTACCACAAATGCTAGAGCATTGTGGGGAAAGATGTCTAGTTAGCGGCAGAAGAGTCAAGGAAAAAGGGAACCTTAGTGAAACACTTTCATAGCTCCTATAACAAAGGAGGTGGCTGTAACCTTTGATGACTACCGACCAATTTCTCTATGCAACATAATTTACAAAATCTTTTCAAAGGAGCTAGCCAACAAATTGAAAATCATTCTATAAGAAATCATTGCAAAAGAACAAAGCATATTTGTACCGGGAAGATCTATCCTAGACAAGTGATACTAGCTCAGTCAATAACACAAAGAGAAGCAATATGTTATTGACACTTGACATCAAGAAAGCATATGACAGGGCGGACAGGAGGTTCTTGATGAAGGTCATGGAAAAATTTTGCTTTTGCAAGCAATGGCTGGATTGGATTTTTAGCTACATCGCTAGCTCGAGATACTCTATCCTGGCAAATGGAATCCCCCAAGGATTCTTTGGAGCCTCTAGAGGACTGCCGCAGGGAGATCCAATATCCCCTTTTTTATTTATAATAATGACGGATGCATTGGAGAGATCAATTCAAGCAACATTTGACAATGGATAGTGGGAAGGTGTCCAAGTGACCAAGAACATTAATCCTATTTCTCACCAACAATTTGCAAACAATACACTATTTTTTGGATTATCTAGAAGAAGAGAAGCAAGAACAATAAAAACAACACTAAATAACTACTTGAAGACTTCAAGACAAGAGGTAAATATCACTAAGTTAAAGATGTTTTTCTTTTACACTGATCCAAAAATGTAGCAGAGAATAGTGGAAATTTGTAATGTCCCTTTTCTAGTCCATTCCAATATTCTTGGAAAGCTCCAAGATTCTTAGAGAATTCCATCATCCTTAGAAAGTGCCAACTTTCTATGGGCAGAAGACCTATGCACTTATGGTGTTGGTGGAGTTATTAGGGAAGCATAATTGGTCCATTTTACTATTTTCCATAGGCTTCGGGATGTGCAGAAAAAAATTAAATAATTAAGTTGTCGAAAAGTGATTTTGAGTTATATTTTAAAAGACAACTTATATTAATTATTTAAAAAGGTTGAACGCTAGCTCCAAAGTGCAAAAAGGTGGTGAACAAGACAATTATATTTTTCTAATTTTGAGGAGATAAGTGAGCAAAAAGAAATAATATTATTTTATTTCTTTGAAAAGGTTATAAAAGGGAGGTTTGTCTTTAGAAATCCGCTTTTGGCTTATTCTAGACAATGGACGTGAGTTCTTTTTATTTGCCAAAGGACGAAAACCCTTTGGTGAGTTCAATTTTGAGGAAGAAAACCCTCCTAACTAATTGAATAATTCCACTCAGGGATTACCATGGTGCTGAATAGTTCTGTATTTTTCCAGTTGGTTTGATAGAAGCTCTCAGTTTCAATTTGTGTTGAAGATTTTGTTGTGATTTTGATTACTATTTAAGTTGCATATGGATGTTTGAGTAATTCTAAGGAGTTGTAGTATGTTTCTGAGTTTAGAAGGGGCCATACCAATGCAAATGCTAGCTGTACAAGATTCTATGGAATGGTTGTACTATTCTTTGAGTAGGCCGTACTATTGTTAATCTCCTTTTTGTCAAGTCGTACAACTTCATTTATGGTCGTACGGTGTACCAATTAGAAATACCTAGTTGTACCTCTTTGCAATCCATACTACCTATTTTGAAGGCGTGTGAAGGGAGAGATAGAATTGTTCTTTTTGGGTACCAAGTAAGCATTTATGGAGGTCGTACTATTCTTCCTAGTTGTCATACCTTCTTCTGAGTGACTTGTACAAATCTGAGCTTATTTGGAGCAATTTAGAGATGTTTGTGGGTGACATACCACTATCTTTTTAGGTCGTACAGGTCTGAAAGTGTGTACATCAGTTTTGTATCAGTTTGTTATAGGTTGTCCAACTTGACTTTGGAGTTTTCTGCATGTTTATGAGGTCGTACAGTTCTGAGTTCTAGTTTCAGCAGTGTGTGAGGACAGTTCAATCATCTAGTAACTTCAAAGGTTCAATTCCAGCCTTTAGAACAGTAGTGTATCTTCAGTTTCAACCTAATAATTAGAGTTTCATGGTTTGCAAGTTATATATATGGACTAACTCCTTGTTGCAGCAGAGATATTTAATTGTTTTGAGATAATTTCAATATTGTGTTGTAGATGTTTATTGGATTAATATCATCAGTAGTTCATATTTCATACTTAATGTAAAAACTGGATAGTATATCGCCAGTAGTGCATTGCATTCATTATAAGAGGCCCTGGTCAGTTCACCGCTTGACACAATTGCATTTGCATTTTGTACAGCCCATTTTGGCATTGATTAAGTCTGCATTGCTATCAACCAATCTGTCTTGATCAGACTTGTTGAAGTCTACTAGTGGCTTCTACATTTCAAGCATACCTATCTGTCGAAGATGTATAGATTTGGGTCGGCCTTGCCACATGTATGCTCGGGTCGACTATGCCACCTTTTCAGTTCTAGCAGTGTGTTGGTTAATAGATTTGTCACCTAACTCTATTTACTCATGCCCAGACAAGTGACAAATGTAATCAACAGTTGAGTCCGATGTATTGGTATTTTACACCGGCTCTCTGCTTATTTAACAAGGCGCAACTACCTTCTACAGATATTCTGAGGAATATAAACTTGAGGTTGCTTTTAACCAGAAAGCAAGAAAAGGCGGAGCTTTTAACCAGAAAGCTATAAAGGTGAATCTACAACTCTAACATCAACACAAGAAGTTCACAGACTCCCAATCACAAAAGAATATTGAAAATACTATACATACACAGGAATTCACCACCTTGAGATAAAATACCAACAGATAGATTATTCGAAGCAGTGAGCGAAATTCAATAACATCCAACCACCAGAATATACGAATACCATTAACATCAGCAGAACAACATTCAACTTAGGAAGAACATAAATTCAAATAATCACAACAAAAAGTCCATGATCATCCAAAACTCCACTGTATTAATTGTATTTCATATATCATAGAAGCCATAAAACAAAATTTTAACTATCACCCTTCCCAGAAAACAATTTTTTTGCCAAAAGAAGAGTCGTTAACTTCGACCAGCCATTCAAAATATATAGCTGAGCCAAACCATAATGGCTTCTTGAAACAGCCAGTTCAAAGATTGTTTAAACAATCATAATAATAAAGGGCCCTCCAGAGCCAATAGTTTTAGAGCAAATAAAAGATAACTTTGCAAATATGAAATTTTAAATTAATTCAAGATCTGCAAGTCCGTGTCGCCATCGTCCATTTCTTCATCTTCCCTCGACTGCTCGCCTTCTTTAGTGACACTTTGCGCCGCTTGAGGTACCTGTGCTCGCAATCTGGCTTTATATGCTCTGTATTTGTTGATAACTGATGTTAATATCATGCCAGCTGGAGATCCGGTCATGCTGATTCGACACTTCCTTTTCATGATAGCCCTGTCAAAGTCAGTCACCTTTCGATATATCTCCTCGATGCCATTTTTGCAAGTGCTAATGTAAGCTGCCATCTTAGAAAGTCTGCCCAATGACTCCCCTGTAATCGCATTATAGTTTACTATATCCTCTGTCACCACCTTCTTGAAATTCTGCTTGATTATCTTGACGTCCAACAGCTTTTCATCATCAGAACCATTGGCTTCTACATCCAAAGCAGCAAAATCTCTTTTAACTCTCCTCATTTCTTTGTAATAAATTGCCACCGCCTTTCCTATTTCTTCTTCAATTGCTGCAACTATGCAAACCTTCCATTCCAATGCATCAGCCCACACAACAGTATCTAATTCTTTAGGGTCAGCTATGACTTCTTCAGCCATTAGGATACCAAGATCCATGTTGGCGATTTCCCGCACTTCCTTAGAGATTAAGTTCAAACTATGGTGATCACTTCGGACCTTCTCAAATTCTACTATTAAAACTTCTCTTTTAGCATGAACAGAATCAAACAATTTCACAACTTCCTCAATAAATATGAGACCATCAAATATGATCTTCTCAATCCATTGCTCCATAGCTTGCCTCAGAGACAAAGAAGTTCTAATTTGTTGAAGCAGATTTGGGTCAAGAGTGGAAATATTGGCAGTGGAGGAAGTTCCAACAAAGGGAGTAATTATCTCATTAATTGAATTAGTGGAGGACAGAGAACTTACATGCGCTAGCAACTTCGAATTTTCATCCTGCAAATCTTTCACTCTTTTAGAAATGTTGCCCACTGAATAGTGCATGTGGTACAGATCACCCTCGGTGGTCGATGGTCCTAGATTCACTTGGCTTACTCTGAAATCAGCTTCAGCTATCTCGTCTTCATTCTTCTCGACTAGTGGGTCTGCAATCTCCAAAAATTGATTTCTCGAGGTGGCATCAGTTACCATCTTGGACATCCTTTTTGCACGTTTTGGTTTTGGTACCATCTGCAACAAACTGGCAACAGTATCGATGCCATCATCGGATGGAACAGTGTATCTCTTCTTCTTTTGAACTACCTTCTTTAACCAATTTGGAGATGAGACTAGTGCATTGGCAGCATTGGTAGTCGCCACTATTGGTGCAGGATGAGGATTCTGCCCAAGCATCTCTTTTTGTTGTGGGGAATTAGGTGGACTGAGTAATGAGTGCAATAAATTGTCTCCCAATTGTGAGAAGATAAAAGAATCAGAATCACTTGCCTGATTGTTTGATGAGGGCACATGGTCAGCCTTAGATGATAAGGCTGCCAATCTAGTATTCCTTTTTGTGACTTGAACATCTTGTTCCCAGGCGGTCTTCAACTTGCCAAGCTCCTTAGGTGGACCTTCACCGTCACTGTTTGGTTGTGAACCAACTCTTTCCAGAGCTGGATCCGAACTGGATGCTCTTCTATGTGAGGTGGCAGTTTGGGACTTGGCTTGATTTTGAGAGGCTGAGTCCTTAGGTGTCGATGCGCCAGCGCATTCCCTAGTCTTTGCTTGCAACCACTTTTCAGTTCTCCTTAAAACATGAAATGACAGTGACATGATATCTGTAACTTCTTTCGCCGACCATTCTATTGGGAGCAGGGGTTCCCTAGACACTGTACTATATTCTTCACTCAAAAGATCTGAAAAATCATCAATTATATATGGGACCTGAATATTCAGCTTGAAAGCACGGACCTAATCAACAGTCAACCTCATCCACTTCCTTTTCTGAACTTCTCTTTCATCAATGCAGTCCTCCCAAAAATCTTCAAGCTGAGGAATGTGTAAATAGGAACCCCCTCCATGCATATGTTCCTTTATAAAAAAATTACTGTCAAATGATACACAAGGAGACAAACTATGAAGACTAAACTCAAACAAAAATTTGTCTACATTCTGAGCACCTTCATTATTTTTGCAAGAATAGAAGGACAAGACACGGGAAAAGAACACCCTTTCTTTTTCATTGCCTGATATTTGACATTAACCACAGCCATTTGGCGGCAAACTTCCAATAATACCACATAGTCGAGGGGATACCGAGGCAATTTTAATGGGGCATTTTCATAACCCCCAATCCTCAAATACGAGAAGCGGTCAAACTGAATATAGACACTCTCGAACCTTGTGACCAATGAAAATGCTTCTACAGAAAATCTCTTCTCTATTGAGCCATCAATTCTTTTAGCTAGCAACATAGAAAATGCATCATTCACACGACGGAAATCCTTCATACCTTCATTTCTTTGCAATTGAGGGAAAATTTGATACACAGGCGTGCTCGCTGAAGGACTCCTCCGGGTGCTCAAACCAGGCCAAGCAGTCTCTTTCCGAGCCAAGATGTAGACTAGCTGAGAACACATGGAAGCTTGCGCTTCGTGTAAAATTCATCAGCTGCTCATGTAGACAACCGCTGATGATTCTTGGCCAGTCAATTTGGTGATCTCAGCAAATTAACAGGATAAACCTGCACATCCAGAATTCGAAAACATCTGACTCGGGACTGCCAATCACTCTATTCAGCAGGGTTATCATATCTGAGATTTCCTCCTTGAAATGGCTTCTTTTCAAATTAGCAGGCAGCCAAGACTTCCCGGTCTTTTCTTCTTCCAACCAATGTTTGGCGACACATGTATGACACCAGTCTTTCTTTTCATTGTAGTAATTCCAAGCCGAGGACACAGAAACATCAGCATTATCTTCGTATTCTTCCAAGTCTAGAGCCAGAGCAACAGATTCAGAATCAATTTTGGCCACCACAGTACCGTTGGGAGTTTTTATCTCCTAAGAATCTAGAAAATAACCATTGGCATATGCAACCATTAACTCGGGACAAGGCACGGCAAGCGAAAAGACACCAGCTTTATGCAGACCGCTACTGACAATTTTCTCTGCTAAAGGAGTTCTCTTCTCAGATTGTATTCTTCCCCAAAAATCATCTAAATCAACATGGCCCAAATTCGTATCCTTTACCCCAGACAGACCATTCTCTATAATAGAGGCTACAGGAGCTCCTTGGAATTTAAATTTCATTCTTGTATGCTCCAGAAACTAGGAAACAAGAGACTCGGAAATATGTGCAGATAGCAGAGAATGAGGCAAAACACTCACAGAGAATTCCTTTATAGATACATGGGAAATAGAAATATCTAACACCTCCAAGAAGATATGAAGCCTTTATAGAGAGGGGAAAGTTACCAGCTTTGCTAACCTGTAAGAATAAAACTGAGCTGAAATTCCACACGTAGCGAGCTAGCCGTTTGTTCCTTTGCAACACATTCTTTGGCTCATAATACCACCTTACGCGGGCTTTTAATTCAAGTCACTTCTCATGAACTCCCCCGAGAAAGACATTAAATATTGGCGGCGAATTTATCATTAAAAATCATAAATGCATGCCTCGACTTTCCCTCCGATAAATGTGCCACCATGTCCGCACGTAACTCGAATTGAATGCATAATGACAAGTGTCATTCCTTCGTACAACATGCTAGCGCAGCCAATACTACTTAGGAAAGTGCGCCACGCGAAGTCAGTGAGTTGGGCAGAATATGAGCTTTTGAACTAGGAGTCGAAGATTCAAAACTTCAAAGAATCCCCGACCTCCCGACTACAAAGGAAAGATTTCTTACGGAGACTTAACAAAGACTCAGAGCACTAGAAATTCAAGGTGAGTCGGCAGGTCGAGTGGTTCAAGAACTTGTGAACCCACCAACTTGACTTCAAGAATACAAAGGATCGCCGATAGACGAAAGTGACTAAGTAAAACTAACCCAAAGGAAGAAATAAATGAATAAGGCCGATGAAAACCGCAAGGGAAAAATAAAGAAAGAACTTAGGACAACACAGTGCATTCATACAATTTAGTGTGTTGTCCAAACATTGTATGTTCTCACCTTGCCCACATTGGGATCTGGGTGATTAGAAAGTGCAAGGATTGCATTTGCATCATCTACTTTGCAAAAATTTCAAAAAAAAATTAGAGTGGACTATTATAGTGGTATCAGAGCCGGTGGTCTTGCCAGTCTGTTTTCACAAGCTAATCCTTTTCATCAAAGCTTGTCTTCACATCCATCCAACTGACAGAGAAAACAGATATTATCAGAGAGAATTCATAAAAAGATTTTAGTTTCTAGAGAATCCAGAAGTAGAGCTTCCATAATCAAAAGTTGGGGCTGAAAATCAAAATCCACATGTTGTATTAAAAAAGTTGAAGATGGCAAAAGAGAGAAGGGACAACTAATGTAGAAGATAACCCTACAAATCGGGTTGAAAGGAAGTTTGATGCGATTCTTGACATGTTGGCGCAAATGCTTCATAAGATGGACAACAACATGAATATGCCTAGAAATCAAAATGGAGAAGGAAGAACTTCAAGAGCAAATAATCATCCTGAAAATGACACTCAAAGGATCGATGTTGGTTCTGTTGGTAGGCCATTCCAACCCACCTTCCTTTGTAGGGAGAAAGAAGTTCCTATAGCAGAGACTCAAATTCCAATGTTTGATGAAATTACAGTTTCTTATACAGAATATATAGCTCTTCTAGAGGAGATCCAAAATGCAATGTCTGTCGACAATTATATGAATTAGAAGAAGTCCAAAACTAGTCCTAGACATGAGCATAGGCCTCAAACAAATCAAAGGGATTATCAACATGCGTTGGGAAAGTTGACACTTTCCCCATTTGATGGGAACAAGTGTACAACACGTGCCTGGATACAAAAGTTGGATACTTACTTGTCATTAAGACTTATGGCTGAAGATGAATCCGTAAAATTTGCCACTCTCCACCTTGAGGGGACAGCACATGAATGGTGGTATCATGGGCTGATTACTCAGAGGCTCAATCTTATCAACACTTAAGATGAATTCAGCAGAATGCTAATTGAAAGATTTGATAGAAAGGACCCCGAAGTGCATTTTTGGGAGTTAGCATAGCTCAAGCAACATGTAAGTATTGAAAACTATGCTACTGATTTTCAAAAGCTTTCCGTCATGGTACCTGACATCATTGAAAGAAGGCTGATTATGTTGTTCATTGAAGGTCTATCAAAACTCCTCAGGGGTTTAGTCAAGGCTTTTGATCCAATATCTATGCAAGATGCCATCAAGAGGGCCCTTAACTTGGAGACTTCGATATCCAAGAATAAGTTTAACTACAAGACATCACCATTGGAGCGATCAAAGAAAGCCTTTCAGAAATAAGAATTTCATGCTCAACCTCAAAAGACCCTACCACCTAAAACAAGGAAGAAGAATACAAGAATGAGCTTAGAAAGAAGAATTTGTTTTTTCAATGCGAGGAACCTTGGGCACCGGGTTACAGATGCCTTGGTAAGAGAAAGATACATTACATTGAGATAGTTTCTGATGAGGAAGAGACCAAAGAACCTGAAAATTTAGATAAGGAGAAAGAACAACATTTGAATCTTGAAGATGATGACACCAAGGGTGGTACACTTGCTTCTCTCAGAGGAGCGCCAAGGTATTATCCTTTCATATTTTAGGGAATCTTATGTGGGCACAAAATCATAGCACTCATTGATGGTGGGGCTACGCACAATTACATTGATGAAGGTTTAGTGGTTAAGAGGGGACTTCATGCTAAAGAGTTTGAAGGATTTAATGTTATAGTAGCTGATGTGTTTAGCATTCCTTGCAAAGAGAAGATCAACCAGCTTAGCATCCTCATAGGTGAGCATAAAATTTGTGATGATTTTTATGTTGTTGGCTTGTATGAGGCTGGCATAGTTTTAGGAGTTCAGTGGTTATACTCACTTGGAGAAATTTTCCAAAATTATCAAACTTTGGAGCTTAAGTTTCAACTTGAAGGGGAGGTGATATTGAAGGGACTTCCAAATATGCCACCCTATCAAATTCTAGCAAAAAGAATGGGTATTCTCATCCACCAATGTCCAATCATAACCATGGGTAAGCAAGCAACTCCTCATTTTTCAAAGTGTCAGAGAAGATTATTTTGTGGATTTTAGTGGTTTGTCTTTGGGACTAACATAGGACAGCAAAATTCCCCACAATTATGGCCATCATTCAAGAATTCAAGAAGTGAAAACAGAGTATTTACACAGATTTTCCAGTTTATATTAGAGTGGTGCAGCGGAAACAAGATAGAGCAAAGTAAATTTTTGGGGAGTTTGCAGAAACCTTGCAAAAGATTGCTATATATTTAGCAAGGAAGTTGAAGGAGGTTTCATTTGAAGGTATATTTCAGCTTAGTACATCAAGTAGAAGAACACACCAACCTTCTAGATTGATTTGGGATCCTGGTATCACATTAATTTTCATCCAAGATTAATGAATTGGTTGAGTTAGCATTGCTTGAGGACAAGCAATTTTTGGAAGGGAGGATTTCTAATGTCTCTTTTCTGGTAAATTCCAATATTCTTGGAAAGCTCCAAGATTCTTGGAGAATTCCATCATCCTTGGAAAACGCCAACTTTCTATGGGCGGAAACCTATGCACTTCTGGTGTAGGTGGAGTTATCAGGGAAGTATAATTGGTCCATTTTAATATCTTCTATAGACTTTGGGATGTACAAAAAATAATTAAATAATTAACTTAAGTTGTCGAAAAGTGATTTTAAGTTATATTTTAAAAGGCAACTTATATATAATTATTTTAAAAGGTTGTTTTAAGTTGTTCGAATAAAATGATGCTAGCTCCAAGGTGCAAAAATGTGGTCAACAAGACACTTTATTATATTTTCCTAGTTTTGAGGAGATAAGTGAGCAAAAAGAAATAATATTATTTTATTTTTTCGAAAAAAGTTATAAAAGGGAGGTTAGTCTTTAGAAATCCGCTTCCGTCTTTTTTATTTCTATTTGCTCTAGAGAATGAACGTGAGTTCTTATTTGCCTAAAGATGAAAACCCTTTGGTGAATTCAGTTTTGAGGACAAAAACCCTCCTAAATGATTGAGTAATTCCACTCAAGGATTACCATGGTGCTGAATAGTTATGTGTTTTTCCAATTGGTTTGATAGAAGCTCCCCATTTCAGTTTGTGTTGATGATTTTGTTGTGATTTTGTAATGTGCCTTACTAGTTTAACAAGTGTTTGGCAAAATGCAATGAGAATCAAAGGCACAAACAATGTACCGAAATGATGAATCTTATATTATTTCAGGGTGATAACACACTTATAACAGCCATACATGAGTTTCAATTCTAAATTCAGATTTCAACATATACTACTAAGTGTTACAAATGAGCATGTATATGTCTGAAAATTGTATAAAACTCAGAAATTATGACAACAGCGTATTAATTTTGTACCAGACCTCAAGAAATGCCGATATGCATTAATCCGTAGACTACAGCACTCAAAAATCAGTCTCAGACCAGTCCAAAAGGCTGCTACGGTCACTTCCCATCACTGTTATGATTGTTTCAGACTGATATAATATTAACTTGTCTCTTGGAATTAATTCAGACTGCTGTTGTAATTTTTATCAGATCTGGGCAGTTTCCACCTCTGATTTGGATGAAAACAACTGCAAATTAGTAACAGCTCAATGTCAAATCAAGAGAACCAGTGCCTATGTGAAGCAGCTAGGGTTCTGGAGTCTGAAAACCCTTATTTTATCTGAATATAAACCAGAATCCCTTACATCAGTCACTGATATGTAGAACTATCCTTGTAGATATCTCTGCAGCTGGAAAGTTTGGATAATGTTGTGTTTGCTGAACTGTTAAAGTATATTATTCTGAATATTTCTGAATAGTAGCCCTGCTGCTACAGATGTAATTCTTCCTTATAATCCCCTCAAACAATCCTGGCGCACTGCATGACCTGCACTAGGATTTTTATCAGCAGAAAACAGAATGAAACTTGTCTTTAATCACCTCCAACAGTCATCACTTCTTCACAAACCTTAGTGTTCCTATAGCAAACTTTCAATGATATAGATTACTGCCTCTGGCATCCAACCTAAATGGGAATATGAAGTGGCTGGAATATAAGGGTTTTGGAAATCCTAAAGGGGAGCACCTAGGGTTTTGGAACCCTAATATGGTGTGGCTAGGGTTTGGAGAGCCCTAGAAGAAAGCGCCCTCTTCAGCTTGTATCAAATCTTCAACACTTTCTCCAATCTTTTATTTGTGCAATAGATTTCCTCTCTTTAAGTTCCTGAAAAAACAACATAACTCTCGAAAATATAATAATACTCAACTTAAACTCTTCATTTCAACTCATTTGTGAATCCACCTCTGTATTGGCTAGGAAGAAATTCGTCTCTGAAACCAATCTTCGCCGTAGGATTTTCCTCCTAGGGTGGTTATTGAATAACCTTCTCAACCTCCACAACTGGGGTTTCAAGAAAATACCAAATGCCAAGAATGAATGAGATGTCTCCTCATAACCTCCTTTTATAACCCCTTTTGGAATTCTAGAAGTTATATTTTGTAACCCTAAAGAACTTTCTAGAAAAAATTATTTTATTTCTTTATAAAGTGACTTTATTTTATAATTTACTTCTTTTTTTTGTGAACCCATAAGTCACTTTTATTATAAAATAATTAATTAAATATAAGTTGCTATAAAAAAGATAATTCAAGACAACTTAAATTAATTAATTATTTAATCATGTCTACAAAAAAGGGACATTACAGATTTTGATTACTATTTGAGTTGCATTTTGATGTTTAACTGATTCCAGCGAGTTGTGGTATGTTTTTGAATTTATAAGGGGTCGTACCAATGCAGATGCTAGCTGTACAAGATTCTATGGAAGACTTTGTTGGCTGTACTATTCTTTGAGTAGGTCGTACTACTATTAATCTCATGGTTGCTAGGTCGTACAACTTCATTTTTGGCCGTACCAATTAGAACTACCCAATTGTACTTCTTTGCAGTCCGTAGTACGTACTACCTATATTGAAGGCGTGTGAAGGGAGAGATGGAATCATTGTTATTTTTGGGCACCATATAAGCATTTATGGAGGTCGTACTATTCTTCTTGGTTGTCATACCTTCTTCTAAGTGAGCTTATTTGCAGCAGTTTAGAGATGCTTGTGGGCATTGTACCACTGCCTTTTTGGGTCGTACAAGTCTGAAAGTGTGTACATCAATTTTGGATGAGTTTATTACAAGCTGTATAGCTCGACTTTGGAGTTTTATACATGTTTATGAGGTTGTACAGTTCTAAGTTCTAGTTTCAGCAGTGTATGAGGATAGTTCAATCATCTGGAAACTTCAAAGGTTCAGTTCCAGCCTTCAGAACTGTAGTTTATCCTCAATTTCACCCTGATAATTAGAGTTTCATGGTTTGTAAGTTATTTCAGGACTAACTCCTTGTTGCAACAGAGATATTTAATTGTTTTGATATAATTTCAGTATTGTGTTATAGATTTTTACTGGATTAATATCATCAATAGCTCAAATTTCTTATGTAAGTTATTTCAGGACTAACTCCTTGTTGCAACAGAGATATTTAATTGTTTTGATATAATTTCAGTATTGTGTTATAGATTTTTACTGGATTAATATCATCAATAGCTCAGATTTCTTACTTATTGTAAAAATTGGATGGTATACCGCCAGTAGTGCATTGCATTCTTAGTAAGAGGTCACGGTTGGTTCACCACTAGACCCAATTGTATTTGTATTTTGTATAGCCTGTTTTGGCATTGATCAAGTCTACATTGCTATCAGTGAATTTGGCTTGATCAGACTTGTTGGAATCTGCTAGTGGCTTCTACATTTCAAGCATACTTGTCCGTTGAAAAGGTGTAGATTTGGGTCGGCCTTGCCGCCTGTATGCCCTAGTCGGCTATGCCACCTTTTCATTTCCAACAGTCCATTCATACAATTTAGTGTGTTGTCCAAACACTGTATGCTCTCATCTTGCCCACATCGGGATCTGAGTGATCGAAAAGTGTGAGGATTGCATTTGCATCATCTTCTTTGCAAAACATTTCAAAAAACATTAGAGTGGGGTATTACAAAATCTTGGGTTTTAAAATCAGAAGCCTTCCCAGTAAATACTTAGGCATTCCCCTCTTCAATGGTTATTGCTCAGCAAAGCTATGGGATCCACTTATGGCAACATGTACAAAGAAAATGTCTACTTGGAAGGGAAGATGGTTATCTTGGGAAGGAAGGATATTAATGTTGAAAGTTATCATTTCAGCAATACCAATTTTTTTTATGGCTTGCCTAAAACTCCCTTCTATAGTAAACCACAACCTCGATCAAAACATGAGAATATTTTTTGGCAAGGAACTTCGAAAGAAAATAAAATTCCATTGATTTCTTAAGAATCCATTTGCAAACCAAAAGCTACAGGTGATGCAAGATTACAAAACCAAGGAATCCAAAACAAGGCTTGGCACCAAGTTGGTATGGAATATCTTCATGAAACCAAACTTGAAGTGGGTTAGAAGATTACAAAACAAAGACATGGATTCTCAATGCCCCTCCAAAATTGATTGTCTCCAACCCTCCAAAAGGCTCAAGCATTCAGAATTTCCTTCTATCCTGTAGACACATCAGAAATGGCAGAAGCACAAACTTCTCGAAGGATTCCTTGAATGATTTATGCCAATGGAGGTAAGCAAAGATTTTAATGCCACAAAACAACTACTCTCCACAATATGGCGAACTATGTAACCCCTGTCTACATACAGAGGATTATAGAATAGGAGTGGAAAGAAATGAAAGGTATGGGCCTATGTTCCCCGAGGACACGTCCCCTGCCTTTTTTAAGGCGTACCCGTCCCGGGGACACGGGGACGGCCAGGAAACGTCCCCTGACCGTCCCCGTTTCCCCGGGGACGTCCCCCTTTTTTGCAGAAATGTAGGGGACAGCTAGCCATCCCCTATAGCCCAACAACGACCAAGCTTAAAAAAAAAAAAAAACTCACTAAAATTTTTAAAAAAAGGGATGGGGGGACCCACAAGGACCCCCACATCCCTCATAAACAAACCTAAACCTAAAAAAGACCTTATATCATCCAAAAACAAAAAACATAAACTCATTACCTCATTTTGGCACTCTTGAACAGCAGCTTGAAGAGGAGCAATAGCAGTTGGAGGAGGGTAACAGCAGTGAAAAGAAGGCATTAGGGCATCAAATCGTCATTTAAGGTAAGATTGACATTCTTTGTTTTGTTTTCATATTCCTTTGTATTTTTTTTAGTTTTTTTTCAATTTCAAACACATGGGGAGGGTTTTTAGTTTTTTTTTTTTTTATGTTTGCTTGCAGCTGTCTATTATCATTTTTTCAAACAAAAAACAATGAGCAGTAGTAACAATAGTGAAAATTCTGAAAATGACATTGAAATTCAAGTGCAACGGCAACCAAATAAAACTAGAGGCCATAAAAAGAGTGGGGGTTGTGCTAGTGGCAGTGGTACAGCAGAGAATGTGAGTTCATCCAAATTTAATCCATTTGAATGCCCCTCCAAAACACTTGCCACTCATGCAAAAGGCCCATATAATCCTAAAAAACCTCTCTTACAATTTGCAACCCGCATAGACACTGACGAAGAAAAGAATACTGGGGGGTCTAAAGTATGGCTTTGTCACATTTGCAATGAAACCTATAGAGGCAGCTATACAAGAGTTTATTCTCATCTTTTGCACTTGGGTGGAGTGGGGGTAAAAGGTTGTCAAAAAATTACACTAGCTGAGAAGGTCGAGGCAACTAGGTTGCACATGGAGGGGGAGGCAAGATCTAAGGGATTGTCAATGGAGAATATGCCTAGTGTGTCTGAGTCATTGCCTTCACAAAGCCAAGTGGAAGAGGTTTCTAGTAGGGGAAAGAAAAGAGCTACTACTGTTGCAGGGTTGTTTAATGCACAAACACGAGAGGTGGCCGACTCTTCCATTCCTAAATTTTTCTTTGCCCATGCCATACCATTTCATGTGACACGCTCTCCCTATTTCAAGCAAATGTTAAGAGATGTTACAGCTGTTGGTCCTTCATATGTCCCCCCTGGAGAACATAAGCTACGCACCACCTTACTTGACAAGGAATATTCTCAACTGAGTATCTCGATGGAGAACATGAGACAAACTTGGATTAGAGATGGCTGCTCTATTGTCATGGATGGATGGACCGACATCAAACGTTGGCCACTCATCAATATCATTGTCACATGTCCAGCTGCCTCTTATTTTCTTAGAGCTATTGATTGTACAAGGAAGAGGAAGGATGCTCACTTCCAATTTCAGATTTTGAAGGATGCCATAGAAGAGGTTGGGGCATCTAATGTTGTCCAAATGGTAACAGATTCAGCCCGTGTATGTAAGTCAGCTGGTTTGATGGTGGAGGGTGCTTATAAGCACATTTTCTAGACCTCATGTTGTGTTCATGCATTGAACAACGCATTGAAAGACATTGGAAAGATTGCTTGGGTGAAGGAAATGGTTGCAGAAGCTAGAGATATACAGATGTTCATTTGCAACCATCAAACCTCACTTGCACTTTTCAGGACTTTTTCGAAGAAGGAATTCCTCAAGCCTGTGGAAACTAGATATGCCAGCTATTTCATTTTGTTAGAGAGGATGGTTGAGGTGAAGGAGCCTCTACAATTATTGGTGGTTAATGCAGAATGGAATAGATGGCCAGAGTCAAATTCAGCTGAAGGAAAAAGTGTGAGGCAAAAGATCCTTGACAATGATTGGTGGTCCACAATAAGGTATGAAATTGAAATTTCAAATTGCTGATTTTCTTTTTATTTATATTATGATATTATCATTTTATTAAAAATTTAATTTTTGTTCTTAAATTGCTGATTTTTGTAACTTGTGTTCACTTGCAGCTATGTTTGCTCCTTCATTGTACCTGTTGTGGATGTCATAAGATATGCTGACACAAACTCTCCTAGTCTTGGAGAGATTTATGAGACATTTGATAGCATGCTTGGAAAAATGAAGCAAGCCATTCAGAGCAAGGATCCTACTTTAGGATTTTATGAGGAGCATCTTAGGCCCATTGTGACGCGGAGGTGGGACACTATGAACACCCCACTTCATATGGCAGAATATGCTCTAAATCCCAAATGGTATGTTTCTAGACCTGGAAGAGTGCCTCCATCTCATGATGATGAGGTGAAACAAGGGTTCATGAGGGCCCTTGAAAAAATGTATACCGAGGAGGAGGCTTCTATACTTTGCTCACAATGGATGGCCTTTGTCAATCTTCATGGTCCAAACTTCAGCAAAAAAGAGGCGAGGATGGATAGAGCTACATTAGCTCAAACTGACCCTATTGGATGGTGGATGTGGCATGGCATGGATGCACCAGAATTGAGGACACTTGCCACTCACCTCCTTGCACAGATTGTCAGTTCCTCTGCTGCAGAGAGGAATTGGTCCACATATAGCTTCATTCAATCAATGAAGAGAAACAAACTTACCTCTAGACGATTAGAGAAGTTGGTGGCAGTGCATAGTGCCTTGCGGCTACAGGATCGATAGAGACCTGAGTATTATCAGACTCAAGCTGCATGTTGGGATGTTGATCCAGAGGATGTTATGCAGATTGATGAGGAGGAGGCACAGGAGGGATTGGTTGGGGTTCCACTGGATGAGGGTCTACTAGACCCTCATGGTGGCAGTGATTCGGACTCAGATTCCAATTTTGATGCAGTATAAGGAGAGGCTGATTAGGGACAGCCATATACTCTATGTTTTTGTCATTTTGTTGTTGAAACTTGAAACTTGTAGCCTTTGAGCATTTTGATATAATTTTGATATAATATATATTCAGATTGTCGTTGAAAACAATTAAATTTGGTTTATTTGTTTGCCAATTCTCATGTGACAAGTTGAAAACTAAGTTCAAGTGTAATGTTATGGTTATGTATGCATTTTTTAATGTTCTATAATGTCTATAATGAATGCCTTATCAATGTTATCATCTAAATATATGAAATTTCCTTAATTTTTTTTTAAAAAAACCTTATTTTTTTAGTAGCCGTCCCCTGTCGTCCCCTAAAAAATGGCCAAAAAAAATCGCTGTCCCTGAAACTCATCCCCCCGTCCTCGTCCCCGGTACTTGGGGGAACATAGGTATGGGCTTGTTGGAGTCCCAAGTGACAAAGTTGCAACAAATCTTAAGAAAAAGGATCTCACAGAAGGCAAGGACCAAATCAAATGGAACTGCTCCAAATTTGGGAAATGTTCAACCAAAATAGGATTTATGGTGGAAGATCAACCGTGGCTGAAACAAATATCCCTATACACCTTTGCTCGAATAAATAATGTCTCCCAAAACTTGGAGTTTTCACTTGGGCAGCCCAACAACAGAAAATCTAAACAGCCCAAAGATTTCAAAAGCTAGGCTACAGTGGACCATCAAGGTGTGTGTTTATTTGCAAAGAAAAGAAACTACTAATCATCTACTGCTTAACTGTCACTTCACACAAGAATGTTGGCAGTGGTTGTGTGCAAGACTTGGATGGGCTAGTGCTTGGCCAAACGACATACTCATTCTTTTTCAATCATGGACTATTCTAAAGAAACAATCTATCTTCTCTTGCCTCTGGATCATAAGTCCATCGATTATAATATGGGAAATCTAGAAAGAGAGAAACCGAAGAATCTTCCAAGATGTCATGTCTCGATAATAAAACTCTCTCAAGTGCATAAATCTGATAATGATACCTTTATTTTCAATCTGCACATTCAACTCCGTAGAATGTAGTCAATTTCAGTCCAAATCTTCCTCAAAATGGTTCTCCTGAAAGCACTGGTGAAACTCCTGGACGAAGCCTCCAAATAACCCTCTCCTGATGCACTCTCTCATACACAAGGAAAGGCAAATTTGCAAAGGTTTTCGTCTCTGCAATTCGATATTAGAAACCAAAGAGCCAAGCTCCAAACCCAAAGCACGGGCAAAACTCAATAACAAAGCAAAATATCATAAAGCCAGCATAACCAAATGAAGTTCTCTTTTGCTCTTTTATTTCCTCCAAGACTCAACACCCAAGAAGTGAGAGGGAAATTACTTTATTTTGCATTTTAAAATATTGCTTTTGAGTACCATGGGCGCTCATCCCTAGAGGGGCCACTTTTTAAGTTACAACTTAAAGTTTATAAAGTGGCCTTATAACATAACTTCATATTATGTTGATCTCATAAATATGGATTAAATCTTTAATTTAATTCATTTCGCACCAAATGAAGTTTCTAGTTGTATCGAGATCTTTAATTCTCAAGCCTTGTCCATCCTTGCCTGCCCTGCTAAAAATAGAAACTTCGGCTCTCAACTTCACTGAATTGACTCCCTACACATCTATTAGCCTACGGGAGTCGATTATAGGCTAATCCCAAACCTCTGATGTAGTGAGCTAAATGGGGAACATTACAGTCCGCCCTCCCCAAGATTGCTTGTCCTCAAGCAACCTCAACTCTGGATGCTGCAATATCTGCTCACTCTCCCACGTGGCATCCTCAACTGGCAGATTCTTCCACTTAACCAAGTACTCTCTGATAACCTGTTTCCTCAAATGTCTCCCCCGGGTGTCAATGATAGCCTCTGATACTAAGATCAACTTACCCTCCTCATCTAACGGTGGAAGCTCTGCAGATGGAACTATATTGTGGCCAAGAGCTTTCTTCAGCCTAGAAACATGAAACACATTATGCACCCTGCTATCTGATTGAAGCTCAAGCTCATAAGCCACCTCACCCACTCGTCTGATAATCCTGAAAGAACCATAAAATCTGGGTTTTAACTTCTCTGATCCACTCTTCTTGAGAGTGGACTGCCTATAGGGTTGGAGCCTCAAATACACCATGTCTCCAACCTCAAAACTCCTCTCCACTCGGTGCTGATCAGCATACAACTTCTGCTGATTCTGTGCCTACTGTATGTTCTCCTTAAGCTCCCTGAGAATGTCTTGGCTATCCTGTAGAAGATCCTTAGCCTTAGGCACCCGACTATCACCAAGCAAGAGATCTGTGAAGCAAGGGGCATCATAACCGTAGAGTGCTCTGAAAGGAGTCATCTGAATGGACATGTGGTGTGTAGTATTATAACAATACTCCCCCAGGTGTAACCATCTGATCCATGCCTTTTGCTGCCCCGAAACATAATTTCACAGGTACCCCTCCAACCATTTATTTACCACCTCTGTTTGTCCATCCGTCTGTGGGTGGTAACTAGTGCTAGGAGTCAACTCTGTACCACAACTTGAACAACTCTTGCCAAAATATACTCAGGAACCTGCTGTCCCTGTCACTAACTATGCTCCTGGGTACCCCATGTAACCTGAATATCTCCCTGAAGAATAAATCAGCCACCTGAGCAGCTGTATAGGTTGTTGAAATGGCAAAGAAATGTGCGAATTTGGTGAGTCTATCAACCACCACATACATGCAATCCTTCCCCTGTACCTTCGGCAACCTGTAATGAAGTCCATGGAGATACATTCCCATTTCTGATCGGGAATGGGTAATGGTTGTAGTAGTCCCGCATGAAAAGTATACTCATTCTTATTCTGTTGGCAAATGAGACACTCACGAACATACTTCTGCACTTCGTCCTTCAGTCCTTTCCATGTAAACCTCTCCCAAATCTATTTATATGTCTTGAAGAATCCAAGATGGCCAGCCATTGGTGTGTCATGGAAAGTTTTGATAATCTTCTACTTAAATTGTGAATTGGGCACCAAAAATATTCTATCTTTGTACATAATCAAATCACTCACCACAGAATATTTCTCATCTCTGACTGTGCCCTCAATGACTCCCGCAGCCCAAGAGTCCTTAACATACTCTGCCATGACCTCGTCATTCCTCTTTCCAATTAGCAGAGATCTCTCCAACCAAACACAAGTAAGGTCGTCTAAACAAGGCATCTGCAACTACATTTTTCTTCCCTTTGACATACTCAATGTCAAAGTCATAAGCCTGCAGCCTACTGACCCACTTTTGTTGTCTGTCATTCAGGTCTTTCTGGTTCATGAAGTATTTGATGTTGTTATGATCTGTCCTGATTATGAATCTACCCCCAACTAGGTACTGCCTGAATTTGGCCAATGCATGCATAATGGCCAACATCTCTCGGTCATATACCGAGTAGCTCCTCTCCACACCCAAAAGCTTTCTGCTCTCAAACGCTATCGGGTGCTTCTCCTACATAAGCACAGCCCCAATCCCCTCTCCAGAGGCATCACACTGTAACTCAAATAGTTTAGCAAAGTCAGGGATTGCTAAAACCGAGCATGTAGACATCAAGTGCTTGAACCTGTCGAAGCATTGCTGGGCTGTGTCACTCCATTCAAAGGATCCCTTTTTTGTCAAATCAATCAACAATGCTGCTATCTGTGAGAACCCCTTAACAAATCGTCTGTAAAACAAAAAAAGCCCAAAATACCCCTTAAGCTGTGTGAAGTTTGTGGGTGGAGGCCAATCAATTATTGCCTTTATTTTCTCTGGATCCACTCTGACTCCATCTGCACTGATAATGTGGCCAAGGTAAAGTAATCCTGTCATCCCAAAATCACATTTAGATTCCTTGGCATAGAGTGAATTACTCTCCAAGATGCTCAGAACCTCCTCTAGATGTCTCAAGTGGTCCTCCCAAGTCCTGTTGAATATCAGAATATCATCAAAGAATATCAAAACAAATTTCCTAAGCTGTTGCCTAAAAATTTGATTTACACAACTCTGGAAAGTAGCATGTGCATTAGTCAACCCGAAAGGCATGACTAGGAACTCGAAGTGACCATAGTGGCATCTAAAAACAGTCTTCTCAATGTCCTCTGCCCGCATCCTAATCTGATGGTATCCAGATCTCAAATCAATCTTCGAAAAGTAACAAGCACCATGTAGCTCATCTATCAACTCATCTATCCTAGGAATTGGATACCTGTTTTTTATAGTTTTCTTGTTTAAGGCCCTATAATCAATACACATTCTGATTGTCCCATCCTTCTTCTTGACCAATACAACTGCAGAAGCAAATGGGCTTTTGCTAGGCCTAATATGTCCCATCTCTAGAAGCTCCTTAATGGTTTTCTCAATCTCATCCTTAAGCCTCTTTGGATGGCGGTATGGTGTAATCATGATGGGCTTAATCCCATCCTCCAACTCGATGACGTGCTCTATGCCTCTATCAGGAGGCACTCCAGGTGGTATATCCCCAAACACCTTACTGTGCTTGGTTAGCAACCTCTGAATATTAGGATGATCGCTATCCTTCTGACGTGGTGGGGACTCTGGCAGAATAAGGCACTCTGCTGCCCATTCAACCTGATCATGTCTCAAGAGCCTCTCCATTCTCTGGGACCATAATTGATAGATCTTGAAACTCAGAGATGTAGGAGTCTAACGATCCACTCTGCCTTACCTGTGCTAACTCCTTAAACTGAAGTTCCAGATCCTTCTTGTCAAATCTGTCGATCAGACAAGTTGTAAACTCCACATATGAAGTGATCTGATCGTGCCCCAATGTAACCTTCCCATTACTCCACCATTTGTGTGCCACTCCCTCCAGATGTAATGCCGCATAAGTGATGGCATCCTCCTCAGGCATAGGACTAATCTGCAGGTAACTATCCAACTTCTGCACCCAAGCCCTAGCAATGGTCTTTCCTGATCCGTCAAAATAGGGAAGTGTCATCTTACTCACTTTCTTCTGTAACTCCTGGTTCTGAGGTCTACCTCCTCTGCGAGGTCTATTCTTCATCCTAATATCAGAGTACTCTACAAAAGTCATTTCTGCCCTGAATTCTGCACTAGATGCTCTCCAATCCCTCAGAATCTCCTCCTGAAACTTGGCCTGTGTGGGATCCTGTTTAGGAACTTGGTTCCTGGGAGCAAATTTAGGGATACCAGGTTTGTCACCATTATTGTTTCTATGTCTATCACCGTCGTTGTTTCTATTCCTGTCACCATTGTACCTGTTCCTGTCACAATGATTTTCCCTATTATTCAATCCATGAAGCAACTGTGCGAGGGAGTGTCCTATCTCAGCCTGTGTCTCCATCATCTCCCGCCAAGAATCCCTCAACTCTCTCTCTAAAGCCACTATGCTCCTGGTGAGCACATTTAGTGTCATGTCCCCGTTTCTGGCTTGAACATCAAGTGTAACATAGATTAGCCTATTCCTCATTCCCGGAGGCTAATTCTAAGTAATGAGGGAATGAATTGGTTTTTGACTAACTTAATTTGTTGTTTTGCAGGAATAAGTCAGAAACTTGAAATTTGACTAAGTCTGGGAGTGGTTTCATCAACTCCAGTGATCATATTTTCCAGGCGCCTTCCTTGACAAGTCAGGCTCATTTTGGCGCCCAACTTCCAAAGTCTATTCTGGCACTCAGTTAAGCATCCAAATGAGGCGATCCTTGTGATTTAACCTTCTCCAACCTGGCGCCCAGTTCTGAGATAAGCTAAGCAGGTTCGGAATGAAGTTTCATGCTTAGGCGCCCTGGGTTTTGAAGCATCAAAAGGGCACCTAGCATCAAGTAGCATGTTAGGGAGCACATCCAACAGGGTGCCTTGAAAAATGAAGTCTTCAAGCGAATTAGATGATGAAGAGGGCCTATTCACTCTAGGCGCTAGTTTCTTGTAGCATCATCCAGAATAAGCGCCTAGAACTACATGGCGCCAATACTTGTTTGCAGGGATCCTCCATTTGAGCGCCTCGCTTAGATGGATATAGATTGAAAGTTTGAAGTAGAAGATGTCTCTTGGGGGAACTCCTAGTCTAGGCGCATGTGTTGGTTGAAACCCCTTATCTCTGGCGCCTAGGATTGAAAGAATTGTTAAAGTTGTTTTGGCGCACTTAACTACCTATCTCATCCTCAAAGTTGCGCCTAGGGCGCTAGATCATATCTGGATAACCTTTGGATAGCGCCTTAGCTAGTTTGTGAGTTAAAAAGGGCAAATATACCATAAAAGGGTCATGTTGATCATCATTCCAGTGAAAGTCATCATCTTTGTCTAAACATGGTGTTGAGAAGTTGAGGCGCATCCTTCCTCATTCCCAACCTTACCTTTGCGCCTTCCTTTGATAAGTCATATGGCGCTTAGAAGAATGATTTTTGATGTTATGATAACAAAGTTGTACTTGGAAAAGACTCAGAAACTCTTGGAAAGCTAGAATTTGCTTCAAGGAGATAAGGCGCCAATCTAGACCTTTCTCCATCAATAAGTGCGCCTAAGTATAATTGAAGATTCAAACAAGATGTGAGAACTCCAGATGAGGGCGCTGGGTTAAAGGATCATCAAAAGGGTTTTGATTGCAAGTGTTTGAAAGAGTGCGTTGTATAGAACATCTTCCTTGAGATACTAGGCGCTGATTCTAGTTGAAACTACACCAAATGTGCGCCTAAGATAGTTGCAAGCCTTCCAGACCAGTTATGGAACAAGGCGCTCCGTCAGGGGGAAAGATGATGATCATTTGTAGTCAAGTTGCTTTCAAGGTTCTTTGAAAAGATGATAAGTTATAACCAAGGCGCCAGAATCCCTGTGAATCTTCCAAAGCTGGCGCCCAGTCAGAAGGACACCAGTTCTGCGCCTAAGCAAGCTAAGTGTCAATCCTCTTCTTTCCAATTCTCAGATAGCGCCTAGGATCCAAAAGATCTTTGCTAAAGTTCCAAGTTTGCATGGAGTCATCAAATTCTTCAAGGCGCATATTCAGGCCTTTGCTACCTCAGTTGGGCGCCTAGGTCACATTGGGCGCCATCCATGATCATACTACTCCAAATGGGCGCCTAGTCAGAAGATAAGGTAGTTGCATCTACCTGAGCTTTCATTGGTCGACAGGATGTCCTCGGGATCCGTGTCCAGGTCTTTGGATAAGTTTGCCAACTCAGAATGAGTCATCAGATGGAATATTCCCTTGGTTATGCTTCTTGGGAAACGTGCCTTGGTTCCTCTTTGTGCATTGAAAAACGTGCCTTCATTGCCTTTGGAAGGCCTATAAAAGGAGGAGCTCTCTCATTCATTTGGTATCTGTTCATTTGACAAAATTCTCTCTGCAAAGCTCTTGAGCTTGTAATCTTGAGGCCTGCGAGTTTCAAGTGTTGGGGTGATGCTCCCTCAACAAGCAAGGTGATGCTCCCTTGTGATATTGTGAGGTGTTGACATTCAGTTAACATCATTGAGTTCAATTGAGTTGATCAAGTATAGGCGCCCATTGTAATCATCAAGGCTTCAAGGCCTTTCCTTTGTATTTCCATTTGAATAAGTTGTACTTCATGCTATTGAAAGCACTATCCATGTAATAAGACATTGCAAGTTGATTGAATCAAGTAACTAGACAAGTACCCAACTCTCATTCAAGTAGTTGTCTTTGATGTATATCTTTGTATTGTTGCAGAAGTTGATGAATTAATAGCAAGTAAAATTGTTTAAGGAAAAATTTTGGTAGAATTAGTTGGGTATCTTACATTTAGGATCTCTCGTAAACTAGGCTCCTCAACCTCCCTATCACCCATTTCTTCTATGTGTTCTGTAACAAGTGGTAACTCTCCTAAAAATGGGTCTGTGCGTGAAACTAAGGAATCTTCGTCAGTAGTTGCAACCACTATCTCTTCCTCAAATGGATCTACTAGAGGCACTAGTTGCTCAGGCTCTACAAACTGTAGTATTTCCCTTTCCTGTGTTCCTTGTCTTGCCCTGGTATTTCTAAAAGGGTATCTGTCTTTCGATCGCATGTCTCATTTTTTCAACTACATGTCATATTAACCCCACAGGATGGCAAGATTTTCTACTCTGATACCACTGTAACATACACCCCACTGTATATGTTTGCTCTGACTGATTTTTTTGTGTTTTTGATGGTTTTTTGTTGTTTATGTTTTATGGATTGTTTTGCATGTTTGATTTTTGCATTGCATGCGCATAATATGAAGTAGATAAACAAACCCAGAAAATATCTAATGAATTTGCACAAACTAAAAGCAACCCAGATCATAAAATGCAACAAAACTAATTATAGAGACATACCCATATGAAATACTTCAACTTGGTTCATTGCCGAATTTGTACCAGCACTATATTGGCATTGAAAATCACTCGGAAATGCAACACTATGAAGTTCTTCACGAAATACAAAGTTGCAGCAATTATATTGATCACCAACGCCTAGAATGGAGTGAGAAGCCAATGCAAATGGAGATTGAGCAATACCCACAAAGCCCACGTCTCCCTAGATGAAGTACGGCCAAGCTGGAACCATAAATCAGCAAAGACAACTCTCAAAACCCCTGGAATATTTCTGTTTTCTGCTCAGAAATCTCTGCACTAGCTGGTCGATGAGAATAGGTGTGGAAAGCAGCCCAAAACTAGAGCAAATCCCTCACTGGAAAGTGTACGGCCTTCCTTGGTAGTACAGCCCAGAAGCAAGGACAGTATGGCCTGCTATAGACAATAAATGGAAGCAATAAAACTCTCTCAAATGCATAAATCTGATAATGATACCTTTATTTTCAATCTGCACATTCAACTCCGTAGGATGTAGTCAATTTCAGTCCAAATCTTCCTCAAAATGGTTCTCCTGAAAGCACTGGTGAAACTCCTAGACGAAGCCTTCAAATAACCCTCTCCTAATGCACTCTCTCATACACGAGGAAAGGCGAATCTGCAAAGGTTTTCGTCTCTACAATTCGATATTAGAAACCAAAAAGCCAAGCTCCAAACCCTAAGCACGGGCAAAACTCAATAACAGAGCAAAATATCATAAAGCCAGCATAACCAAATGAAGTTCTTTTTTGCTCTTTTATTTCCTCCAAGACAACGCCCAAGAAGTGAGAGGGAAATTACTTTATTTTGCATTTTAAAATATTGCTTTTGAGTACCATGGGGGCTCATCCCTAGAGGGGCCACTTTTTAAGTTACAACTTAAATTTTATAAAGTGACCTTATAACATAACTTCATATTATGTCGATCTCATAAATATGGATTAAATCCTTAATTTAATTCATTTCGCACCAAATGAAGTTTCTAGTTGTATCGAGATCTTTAATTCTCAGGCCCTGTCCATCCCTGCCTGCCCTGCTAAAAATAGAAACTTTGGCTCTCGACTTACTAAAAATAGTAAGTCACTGAATTGACTCCCTACACCTATCTATTAGCCTACAGGAGTCGATTATAGGCTAATCCCAAACCTCTGATGTAGTGAGCTAAATGGGGGACATTACAATATCTTTGCAGGAGTAGCACGAAGCTGCTCTACAAGATCATAGTCTTGACCAACCTTATGTGTTAAACGAGGTGCTTGAGGAAGCATAGGTTGAAAAGCTGGTAAAGAGATCGGAATGCTCATTTGTTGTTTGCTTTGTTTATTATTCCGAGTGTTATATGCATGAGCAACCACATTATGACTAGGTTGTAAATTTTGATGTGTTATTTGTTTAGCATAGTTGTAAATGTGATCAGGAGGTCGAGAAGAAGGTGGAAGACCTCTAATAGTGAGCACCGGTTTAGAAGGTGGTTTAACCACATCCGAACTTAAGGTAATGACTATTTTCGGTTTCCCATAATCTTCCTTGGTTTTAGGAACATAAATTGCATTTACAACTCTTTGAATCAACAACGGTTTAGAAGTCGTAGTGGAATGTTCAATCAAGATAAAGTCCTCAGTGGCTTCATCTAACATATCAAAGTCATCACAACTAAATGGCTCATCATATACATGAAAATCTTGCAAAAAATAATCCGACATTTTAACATGCTCTAATTAACCCAAGATTTAAATGTAAAATGATGTTTGTATGAATTTTTATGAAAATGAAACACTATGCAAAACACCAAGTGGTAATTTCTAACTCTTTTAATGAAAATATAGAGAATATCATTCAAAGTTCAATGCATGCACTTTCACTAAAGAGGGTTTGCAATCTAAATGTGCTTTAGGACAGCAAACTAATTCAGATCTGATGTTTAAAAGGATGCAAATTCTTTAGAGTGTGGATTCACCAAAATGTTTAGGGTGAAAAAGTAGGTTTCTCTTCAACAAGGTTAAGTCCTATTCTTTCACCTAACTAAACATTAGGAAGACAAGAACTAAGCTTAGGATCAAGCTGTTGATTACTTGTACATTCCTTAATGCTAATTAAGTCTGAGTCAGGGGTCTAACTAAGATTTTATCAAGTGTCCTTATACACTAATCAAGTAAACCCTAATTACACCTTGTAACAGAAATCGAATGAATTCAGAGATGAAGCAGACAAAACAGATCACAGAAATGCAGAGAATAAGGTTCAGAGATCATGCACCCGGAAATTGAGGGCTAACTAGACTAGGGCGCCCGCTCATTAGTCCTGCAACTTTCCGTCTGTGAAAATCTTCCGCATCAGCTGTCTGGTGACCTCCAATAGCTCCCAAATCTCAGAGAATCTCCCCAGTTGGACTAGGGCACCCGCTCATTAGTCTCGAAAGTGTTGGGATCCGAAATTCCAAAATTCAGTGGCAACTGTATTCGCGATATCCGTCTTTCTGCAACTCCTTTTCGTCGTATACTGTAAAACACGATCTGCAACTCAAGGAGATGAAAACAAATGAAGACTTGCATGAACAAGAAGGCGAATCAGCAATGTCCGCGGAGGATCTCCAAACTCAATGTTGGAGGCTTCAACCCTTCTCCTGATCATGCAAAAGGTGTACAAACCTTAGGAAGAGCAAGATAGTCTCAAGATCTTGGTTCCTAATCTCCATCCATTGTCTCCATGATAGCAAATTCAAATAACTTTCAAGAGCTTCAACAAGTCACTGATCTTCAATGGCAATTTTAGCAGAGTTTTGGCATCAAGCTTGCATAAAGATTGTGTGATGAAATGATTTTCAAATGTCTTTTTATATCTAACCTTAGGGAATTCAAATTTCGAAATAACGTCTCGATATCGCACGAAAACAAAAATTTGAAAACGGAATCCCAAGGTGCACGACGGGTGCCGACACCCCGCCAAGATTCAAAATCCCGAAAAATGGGGCAGGACTAGGGCACAGGCACCCGAGTCCAGTCCCCCATTTTCCAACTAGATCTGCATCTAGGGGGTCCCAGGGACCCATAATCCAAATTCTCTTTCCAGGTTCCATCAATAGTTATCTCGGAAAATGAATATTTTGCAACTAGACACTAGCCAATCAGGGTTTCGGGAAGGCCAAAAACAAAGAGGTTAAGAGGTCACCAAAGACAAGCTAAACCGAGGGAAATTGTACAATTCCATACAGGAGGACAATTTCCGACGTAACACCTCTTTCAATACCTCATCCAGATTTCCAACAATGTTAACAACACCCTAGGCTCTTCACAGCGACATCTTTCCTAGGGATCTAGTGTGAACTGACTCAAGTCAACGGTCTACCTACAATCACTCCTTGCAACTACCTCTTAATTGACAATCTATTGACAATCTTCTTGCAAAATGCCTCAATTCGGCGATCTATTCACAAGTAGAACTTTTGGAACACCGCTTACTCTCCTCAAGATTCAAACCTTATGCTCAGATACCACTTGATGTAGTCATGGATAGAAGATACAATGAAGGACAGTCCAACCATGCGGCAAAAACCCAAAACACTCAACGCTCACAACAAAACTTAATGGAACAGTAACATTATCTTTATTGAATTCAAACCATAAATGATTAGAATCTACCACAATGGGCTTCCTACACGCTAGGCCGCATCCGTTTGATTACTAATATGGGAATTTTACTACATTCAAATGAAATTTAGTACATTCGGTGACTTTTGTAATCCTCATCATCAAACTCCATCATAAACCTTCATCCTTATGTTCGCACTCAAACCTTGTTGATTTCTTTGATCTCAAATGATTGTGAGAAACAAATATGTAGCAATCATAAACCTCCAAAATGATCTACGTCAGCCGCAAGATGACACAAAGTTAAATACTCCATGAAACATGCAGTCGGCTAGTGAAAACAAATCAACAATAACGAAAAGGAATTTGTGTGATGCTCGGTGTTTACTCCCCTAGGTCCAATGAATCTTCACATGTGTTCCTTGATTGTCGCAAACTTCAAATGATTCCATGCCAACCGTAAATTTATAACTATGACAGTCTATCAATCTAGTGTAAGTCTCCAAATCAAATTATGTCACTCTATGCATCCACTTATCCTCAAACATGGATATGACATACAAACAACTCTATAAAACCTTGTCTCAAAACTACAAGACCAAAATGCAAACTGCGGTAAAGTGCAGTGGTTTCATCTACAGCTCACTAGTAAATGAAAACCTACAAAAAGACCAAAAAGTGAAAGAAAATATTTTTGGGTGATACAAGATTGCTCGTTCCCCAAGGATGCTTTTGCATCACACAATGTACCATGGAGAAGGTTGTCTCAAGCCTGGATGAAAGCTCATCCACTATTGAAGCTTCTACACTCCCTGCAAACTACTTATGTTGTTGTTGTTGCTTGTCCTTGCCCTTCTCATTACATCAAGAAGCATAGTGGCCATTCTTGTGGCATTTGAAACACTTAATATGGTTCAATTCTTTCTTCCCTTGGTGAGAAGAACTAGAATCCTCCTCCTTCCGTGTTTGACCCTTCCTAGGTCCTCCTTTTCTACCATCTTTCCTCATCTCCCTAATGAGGGATAGATTCTAACTCTCTTCCGCTCTAGCTTAAGTAGTTTCCAATCTAGTTTCCTCTCGGATAAAAACATCTCAAAGCTTCTCAAAAGTGGGAAGCTTCTCATGAGCATAGATATCTTGAACAAACAAGCCCAGGATGAAGATAACTCATTTAAATCTATGGGCACCAACTCACCATCATCCACCATTACCTTAATAGCAACAAGTTGATATAGAAGCTCAGTGATCTTCATAAGATAATTGGCCATTGTGTCTATATCGCTTATGCTTGTGGCACTGAGATTGTTCTTTAGAAACATCTTGCAGGAAATATTCACACTCTAATACAAAGTGGTCAAGGCATCATACATCTTCGTTGTCTTCTTCTCTACAATGTGAGGGATCAAATGGTCCTTCACCAAATCTAGGATGATTCACTTCGCCTTGGCCAATCTTTTGTTATGTTTGACAACTAAACAAGATCAATAGGAGGTACAACCTTTATCTCAACAAAACTCCAAAGATCAAACTCCTCTAGTAGTATTTGCAATCTACACTTCCAAGGTGTAAAGTTGGAAGCACCTTCTAGACGGTCACACTCTTTGAGACAAAGAATGGTCATTCTTTTAGCTTCTGGAATATGCTAAAACCAAACAAATCAACCGAGAACAACTCAAATCAGCAGTCTATCATAGGTGCAGATCAACACTCCAATCATTAGAGCACTTAGAGCATCCCACCCTACAACTTCTTATAGGTCCAAATTGCTTCAATAACTGAAGCAAGAGCATTACACCCCCTGAAATTCTCAAACAATTCCCTCTCACAAGTAGCAGCACACTCCATACACAGATCCAGAAGATTTCAAATAACATGCTCTGATACCATGTTAAATTTTTAGACCATGGTTAGTTGATTCTGCACTCTAAAAATTAATCCTAGTTGCAAAGGAGCTTAAAACTAAAAGCTCCAATCAAAACAGCAAATCTGAATACACTAATCTGCAACAGAAAATACTCACAAATCTTAACTCTCAAAACTGCATCTATCTTTTATTAAAACTAAAAAGAATTACACTACACTAGCTCAACAGTCAAAGATGCTCTCTCAATATCTATTTCAGTGGTGTGCCCGAGATCTCTTTAATAGAACAAGGGAACTCTAGAATAAATACAATGAAAATCCCCATCTCAATGAAGCACCTAGATTAGAAAAGAGAAACCTTAACATATAAAAAGAAAAAAACTAAAGGAGAAAAAAAAAGCACCTTGTTCTAAAATAAGAACAGCTAACTGACATAACCCAATATAAAAATAAGAAAAATAAACAACATGCTTTTACAAAAAGAAACAGAAGAGATGTGCACCCAGCTAAAGATAGAAAAAACTTAAAAAAAGCTAAGTGCACCCAGCTAAAGATAGGAAAAGCATAAAAAAATTTAGATGCACCCTGCTGAAGGAGAACAGCTGCCAAGCACAAGCTACAGAGAACTAACAAACTCTTCAGGTCTATCTTCTCTAACTTGGAATTTGTGTGCTTCCAACTGTAAAGCTATTTATTTGTCATTATACCTCCATTGTCAATAATAATGATCTACCAAAAGATTGAGAATCTCTCTTCTAAATAATAATCCAGGTTTTATAAACAAATCAATCCCATATGGTAAGGACCCAAATGGATTCCTCTTTATCTGCCTATGTGGAAAATAATAACAGCTTGGCCATACAGAATCAGAGGTTGAAAATCCCTTGTGTCTTCTGGCTGGATTACTGAAGCTAGAGCAAAGGGACATTTTGGTTACCACCCTGAAGAAATAGGAAAAGGCATTCTGCAAATCCAAATCAGACGATGAAAACCCCATGGAAGAAATGGTTAAGGGGTAAATGTCTATTCCCAGAATGGAAACTGATTTATAGAGCTGGAGTTTAAGTATTTCAAGGATCCAAAAATTTATAAAGAGTCATGGACCCTGCAAATGCAAGCCTGCAAGTACATGCTCATATTGATGGTAGTAATCCTGCTGCCAATGTGGAGAAACTCTTGCAGGATTCTGAGGTCACCAGGACTTGTCAAAACATCCACACAATTGTCTCAGGCATTGGCAACTAAACTTGCTTCTGAGAATTGTTTGTCTTACTGGTGAATAAACCAAGTAAAAAATTGTGTCCAAGGGATTGTGGTGTAATGGTAAAGCGGTGCATTCATAAAGAAAGTGACTCAAGTTCAAAGCAACCAGCAACTCAGAAGACAGTTGGATGTTCATTACTAGAAGCAATCTCCGTAATGTCCCTGATTTGTGGAGTACTCACAGAGGAAAATTTTCAAATATTTAATTTGAAATGGACAGCAAAATTATCTATTTGTCGGCCAAGGTTTGGTAGGTTGGCCCAAACAGATATAGAGAGTATCTATTGCAAGGATAATTTTGAAATCCATGTATATGTCAGCCTTTTTGATGAAAGGGAAACTCCAATAAATGAAAGTCAGCCAAGTATGGTGTGGGTCAGCCCTTTGAAGAAACCGAAGTCAGAGTAAGTCAATTAAGTCGGCCAAGACTTGTAAGTCGGCCCAAAATCAGGAGGAGGTCGGCTTAGGTTGGCTCTAAATTAAAATAAAGTATTTCAAATTGTTTTAAAGCGCCAAAGTCATTGGAAAGTCGGCCAAATTCAAATGCTGATCGGCCAGCTCATGGAAAATAAAGAATGCATGTATAAATACAAGTTTCCTACGGCAATTGAAAGCATCTTTTGGCTTGCTAACTTTGTATCGTCTGCAATTTTATTGCAATTTATTCCAAGAATAAACCCTTGTGAATAATAGATGTATTGGACGAAATCCCAACTACATCAAGGAGGTGAATTCATACGGAGTTCACAATTGCACTTCACTGGAGATTTGTTGAGCTTCATCGATTCATCATTCGAATTTGGTCGGAGACCTTGGTGAAGATTTATTGAAGATCTTTGTTGAAAATATTGAAGAATATCATTGAAGATTTTATTGTCGAAGACATTGGAGCATATACCTTGAGCGTCGATTTGCATATCATTGTTGAAGAGCCGAATTGTAGGAGTCAAGCGATTCCCAGCCGCCATCACCATATTTGGGATTCATTGTGTTTCATGCTCAGTGCCATCCTCAATACATGCCGATCTGCTATATTTGGGACAGTGCTTCATTGAAGCCCAGCGATTTGGAGTAATTGTCATTAAACTACACACTTGGAGACAGCGATCAGCACATTGTAGGCTGTGATCAGCATTGCAGACCAGCGATCTGTATATCCCAAGGCAGCGGTCAGAGTGTAGGAGTGATCAGCAGTTGGAAGACTTTGACATTTCTGATATCCCTTCTAGAGATATTTGCTAAAACTATGATTTAATTGACTGTCTATGAAGTTTGCTCATGCATTTTATATCTCAGATTTAATTGGCATTTCCACAATCATATCTCATACACTTGCATAGCTAAAATTTAGATAGATCACAGCAACTTCAAATTAAAGATTTGAACTATTCATCACATACAGGAAATATATTAGTTCAGATTCCAGAAGAGCTTACATACAATGATGACCAATGATATCCACTGAACTTCTACAGCTGAATCAACTTCTCTACTGTTCTCTGATGATATTTGCACCACTCCTATATATATAATTTCCTTGAAAGCTGACTGTTACCTTGCTGGTGAATGTAGACTGCAGTGATCTCAACAAATATCAATAATATATCCTGACACAGCTTATTCAATGCGACCTTCTTAAATTCTCAAAATATTCGTCAACCATCACAACCATGGAGTGTCTTCATGCAATGTGATGATTGTACCGATCCCTTAATATCAAATGTTATCAATATCTGCAGACATTAACCGTCTCCTCTTCAAGATGATAATGCCGTGTCTTCAGGCTACTGATACAAACCAGAGAGAACAATACTGAATTAACATTCCAGAATTGCAACACAAGATAACTAATTGTTTCCCCTGATGAAATCGATGATTCTTCAAGCTAATGTCTTTGATCACTGCCTGGTATATATGGAATCTCCAGATGAATGGTGGCACTGCCTCAGTCTGCCGTTTACACCACTCTGATATTGGCGCAGGCCTTTTTAGTGAATTCACCAATATCAATTAACTCTAGAGTGCAATCCCGATCCTATGAAGTTGCAGTGTCAAATGGTTGGCTCTAATTGAACTCTGAAACAAATCAAGTGTTCGCTGTCTCCTTATACTGATTCGCTGGCAATGTGCAAACCCGAACCAGCGATATAGATGAAACTCGGAATTCTTCAATAAAGACTTTCCAAAGATATCACGATCAAGACAGGAATGGTCTTCAAGTCTTCGATAGATGATTGACGAACTTCTGATAATACACGCGCTATCTCTTAAACAAATCCACGATTCTTGTAGTAGTCGCTTGTAATACCATACTCAGCGCTTTAATCCCTATGGGCGGTAGTAAATCGTGGAAGCTGCAAATGCTGAGTTTACTTGAATTAAATCCTTTCCTTAGTTGCGGGTTGCAATAAGAAATGAGAGATCTGCCGTGGGGGCCACTCTCCACTCACAAACAGCACTTCTAACTCGGACAAAATTCCTCTTATTGCTGACTGGACTTATGTTGTCAGATTTTTGTCTCCTTACAGCCAACAACAATTTTAATACCACAGAATACTTTTCATTAAACAGAAATTTATTTCAAATCAGAATCATATATTCAATGCACAAATATGATCTTCAAATCTACATATAAGATATTCAGAAATATAAAATAATCATAGAGATTAAAATATATATTTCAACTCAGCAATCTCTTAAATCAATTATTCTGAAAACTCCACGCAAAAGATCTTCAATGATATCAATAAAATGGTCTCTGACCAAATATCGACTTATTCAAAAAAAATATCAAACTCAAGACACTTTGAAACCCAACCGTGAAATCTGAGTGATTTCACCTCTACGATTCACCAAGGGGTCATCTCCTCGGTTCAGTGAATGCAAAGGGACATCACCTTGGCAAATCAGCTGATTACAAAAACTTGACAAAAGACATAAACACAAAACCAAGCATAAACCCAAATGGATCTCAGCTCTCCTTTTAAAACCTTCACAAAGGTTTTTGTGTACACGATCACACTTATACAATTTTAAATGTTCGTTTTTATGTACACAATAACACTTTATTTTATAAAGTGTTTTTAAATACTCAAATAACTTAATAAAATATCAATTTTATAAAGCAATTAAAATACTCTATAAAATTAATTTACAATTAGAACACTTTTAAGTTACTTGTAAAAAAGGGGACATAACAACATTGCATTATATCAGCACAAAGAAGACAGATCTGTTAACATCAGTTTTGCCACCATCTCTGCATTGTATTTGGTTCAATTGTCATCATAACTCAGTATGTTGTCATTCATTCTTCATTTCTGATTTGTAACAGCGGTCTATACATGTGTTGTAGCTGCCATCTATTCATGAACTTGATGTAATAGTGCATAAGCTAAGACTGATTTATGACAGTGAGATCTGAATTGTTTCAATCAATCCACTTGCTATCAAATTGTATAGCTATTTGGATGCTATTCAAATCAAAGTAGTATAGATGTTTGCCATCAATGATTGGCATATGTTTCTCTATAATTCATGCTATTGAAGACAAATTGAAAGGTGCAAATAAGAAATCAGATTTCAGTCATAGGGTTTTAGTTTGAAAATTGCAAGATTCAGAAATTTGCTTGAAGAACCCAAAACGGGACATTACAGTGGTATTAGAGCTTGGATCCTGCCAGACTGGACGGTATATTTGGTATTGACGAAAATCCAGTCTTATTCCAATAGCATTCTTGTGCATAAGATTTTAAGTTAGATCCACCTACATTGGGTTGAGATTTGATTCGATCTTATCCAAGTGTTATGAGTGAAAAGATTGACCTAGTCGAGATTAGTTGCTATCATGAGATCAAACTCCGTTCAGTCAACACTATAGAAGGATTGCAAAAATGGATAGAAACAGAGGAGTTGGAAGTCCACCATGGAATGATATGGATAAGTGTTTGAGGGAACGACAACGAACAAATAGGAACTTGGAATGAATGGTGGCTACTCAGAATCACTTGGTGCGGTTAATGACTCAAGCTTTGGGTAACATAAAAGTGAATGGATCACCAACAGGAGATGGTAGTGTGTAGGTACGCCATGTGGTGGGAGATCACATGTTTCTTCGGCAGATAGGCCCTTCCAGCCTAAATTCCTTCCTAGTGATGAAAAAGAGGAAGTTGTTGTTGAGAAGGAAGACGAACAATCTTTTGAAGATGAATTAGTCACTATATGTGAAAAATATGAGGCACTTCCCTACATGGTCAAAAAAAATATAGACATCAATCAATTCATGAGTGAAAGGAAGGACAGAAAAAGATCAGAGGTAGGGCAAAGACCTAAGAAGCATCATGAGAGTCTAAGTGTTGGAGGCGTCATGAGTAATTTTGCCCAAATAAGGCAAAATCTTATGCGGTCACAAAGGAGTTTAGGTCATAGCTTGCAGCGGGATGAAGACTCCCTATCAAGACAATCTAGGCACTACAGCAACTCATCTATATCTACAAATGAAATATCCAGTAGTCTCTATGATGAGTTTGACAAGGTTAATGATTGGGCGCATAATGAATTAGCAATCATTGATCAGACTACAGAAGAACAAGGTTCCAAAACAACCGTTGAAGAAGAGCCTGATGTAATTGTCCCAGAGATAAAAGAAGAAGCTCTGCCTTGTAATCCGCCACCAGAAGACATGAGTCCTATTAATGATCCATTCCTTGAGCATAGCATTTCCGCATTACCTCTACAACATAGTGGCAAGGAAGAGGATGGACAAAATGACTTGTGTATAGTGGATCAAATCCCTTTTGCATGGCATGATGAAAAGGTTCAAGTTAGGATTGAGAAAGATGATGTGGAAGAAGGTGTGGAAGAGAACATCATCTCAGATTTGAGGGAAGACCTAAAATGTCAAAAAGAATCCAAGGAGATTGTTGGTTATGATGTAGCCCTAGCTTCAAGACATAAGCTAGATGAAGAAGACATAAAATCAGAAAAACAGTCTCCTATGGCAGCCACACCTATGAGGTGTTCTACACATGAAAAGGCATATTCCAGTTATGAGATGGATGTTACAACTTTTGGGATAGTCAATGAGGGTATGCATGGAAGGATATTCGTGAGACAAAGCTACATACAAGATATGTCATTCCATAGTAAGTTGGATGATCCGCATTTCATACGCATGGTCACATTTGATGACTACCTCTTGTGGGTGTATGAGAAATATTTATTTGAAGAGCTAATCATAAAGACTAAGGGATGGCCTAGTAAGAAGATCCTACAATTTGATAATGTATGGTTTGTCATGGACATTATACCGTGGAGTTGGTTTGAAACGATGGGACTCACATGTAAGGATGAACGAATGATGTGGAGAGCTAGTGATAAGGATGCAACACCTAATGAAGATGTAGTTGTACTCACGTGTTTCCAGCAGGATAAGGATTCACTTCTCGCATCAATCAATAAGGAGCGCATGTGCCTTTATGATGTTCACAAGGTAGAAGGGTTTGTTGTCACAAATCGTGCCAAATCAGTAGTGAATGGTCAGTTTTATGAGGGTAATATAGCTCGCATATATGATGGCAACCTAGAAATTTCAGTATTACAGTGAACAAAGAGGATTGGATAGAAATGAGTTGGCATTACAGGATGTAGTTGTTCATACACTTTCTAAATCAGTTGTTGAGGAGGCTCCTGATGTAGAAGACTCTACTCATTACTTTGATGGTGATCCTTTGAGCACACACGTTGAAGACCTAGCTTTCACACAAGAGGGTAGTAAAGAGGTTGTCATGATGGAAGCCGATTTGGAGATGCATGGGCATGAAGACAAATCAGAAATATTGCATGAAGATTTTGAGTCTCATAAGTCACATTACTTGGAAGGGCAGTTGAAGGTAAAAGATAATCAGATTGTGGCAGCCCTAACTCACTTTGATGATATCCATAACATGATGACAGATTTGTGTTGGAAGGCACTAATGGATCATGAAGGTTTTGAAGAAGGAATATCTCTTGATGACTTGCACAAACTCAAGGAGGCTTTGGTAGAAGTGAAGTCAAATTACCTACACTTACTTGTTGATAGAGATCGTCTCCTTGCACTTGGTAAGATATACTCAGATGCTTTGAGAAGAAAGGAAGATGAGGTGGACAAGCTCACCCTTGAGCTTGAGGATGCAGTGGATTCGTTGAAGGGCACTCAAAGGGTTCTTCAAGAATCGAAAGAGCATGACAATAAGCTTTGTCGGAAGATGACAAAGAATGGAGACCTAGAGGAAGGACATGAAGGGTCCTATGATGAAGACATGAAGAGAAAAGAGACTAATCCACATGATGACTTAGTTTGCAGCCATGAGACAGATGTTATGTCATATGACATACTTGGTTTTCATTGGGAGACAAGTGATTGTCAGTTAGAGTCACTTTCTGGGACTACATTTGTAAGAGGATATGAAGCTAAGGAAGAGGCTGGAATTAAGGAGCTAGAGGATGGCATGATAAGAGTTGACAGCGGGTCTGATTTTCAGATTCATGACAGCAGTCCTATTCCTTCATTTATAACAGCCACTTCACATAAAGAGAATGCGGTAGGAGAATCTTCCAAGATTGACACTAGTGATTTGGATGAAGACACTATGGAAAGGTATGATAGCTGTTCTGATTTTCTGACTGGGAACAGCGGTCTTTTGGATCTGCATAATCCTATTCATGAGGATGACCAAAAGAAGATTTCTTCTATGGTTGACACTCAATTGGGAGATAAACATGAGGTCTTATTTGTGTATCCGGGACATGAGAGGACCAAGTTAGTACAGCATGTCATGGCAGAGGCAAAAAAGATTCAGGACATGTGGCATATGCGGAATGAGCCTTGTACAGTGGAGCAATCAGGTTTGAGGTATGATTCAGAATTCATTGTTGGTTCACATAGCTTGCTTCATGGGTACTTGGTATCACTTCTTTTGGAGAACCATTTGAATGGTCATATCAAAGACTTGGATGGCATTAGGGAGCATACACTTTGTGGATCAGCCACTAGTGTTATGACTACATGCGTAGATGGAGACATAAGTGATGCAGATTTGTTTGAGTCTTTGATCATTCATGGAACGCTTGAGGAACTTGATTATGATGAGTCTCATCTTGTTGATGACTCCTTGGTAGAATATGTAGTTCAGAGATTTGTGATGCATACCATGGAAGTGCTTGCAATTGGTTGGCATACTTTGGAGATGCAGTTGGCTCAGGAGCCTAGGTATGGAGACATTGCGATGATTTGTGAGGCAAGAATGTTTGCACCGCAGCTGGACTATGGAGTTGGACGCAGAGCGGTTGTTCAGGAGTTTGGAGAGGAGTTGCATCATCTTCTCACCATTGGAAAACGGCATAGGGTTGATATGCTATTACCCTATGACCCTAGCAGTGTTAATTGCATCTACATCGGTCTAAATTTCAATCATGAGGTTGCTGTCCTGTTCTACATCAGCAATCTAGGTGAAGCGGTTATACACTTTCTTGCACCTATATTGGATATTCTTCAAATCCATGGGAGATCTACAGGAGCTGGAGATTGGTTTCATGTTGGTAGCACTTTGCGATGCTTTCATCTCTTCATGTTTGCCGGATGTGATGACAGCGTAATTTGGGATCCAGGTGGTGATAGGTTTGACAATTGGGATCTAGAGGAGTTGCTTCACAACTCATGGAGCATGGGTGATGTTTTTGACAATGTAGAGCAGCGGAAGCTTGGTGGTAGATGGTTGTGTTTCAGAGTTCACATTCTTCATCATTTGTTGACAGGCATGGTATTCTTCAGGGCTTGGGTTTGGCATGTTGTTTGGTCCTTGTTGGACTCAGCACTCATTAAGGACGAAGCTTCTGAGGACTTGAAGATTTTGGTGTTTGTGGTTGAGAGCACTGCATTCTTTGGAGGATGGAGCCGAGTCGAGTTCGAGTGAGTATGGTTTTTGCCACCAGAGCTCACTTCGCATTGCATTCTTCTCAAGAGTTGCAACCACAGGTTGAGGATTTGTGTGATCACAGGACATTTGATTGAATGGAGATACATGTCATTTAACACTATCTCACAAGATGCATGTTTGCTATTGCTTGAGGACAAGCAATCTCGGGAAGGGAGGACTATAATGTCCCCAATTTGTAGAGTACTCACAGAGGAAAAATTTCAAACATTTAATTTGAAATAGGCAGCAAAATTATCTATTTGTCGGCCAAGGTTTGGTAGGTTGGCCCAAACAGATATAGAGAGTATCTATTGCAAGGGTAATTTTGAAATCCATGTATATGTCGGCCTTTTTGATGAAAAGGAAACTATAAATGAAGGTCGGCCAAATATGGGTGTGGGTCGGCCCTTTGAAGAAAATGAAGTCAGAGTAAGTCAATTAAGTCGGCCAAGACTTGTAAGTCGGCCCAAAATCAAGAGGAGGTCGGCTCTAAATTAAAATAAAGTATTTCAAATTGTTTTAAAGCGCCAAAGTCATTGGAAAGTAGGCCAAATTCAAATGCTGGTCGACCGGCTCATGGAAAATAAAGAATGCATGTATAAATACAAGTTTCCTACGGCAATTGAAAGCATCTTTTGGCTTGCTAACTTTGTGTTGTCTGCAATTTTTTTGCAATTTATTCCAAGGATAAACCCTTGTGAATAATAGATGTATTGGACGAAACCCCAACTACATCAAGGAGGTGAATTCATACGGAGTTCATAATTGCACTTCACTAGAGATTTGTTGAGCTTCATTGATTCATCATTAGAATTCGGTCGAAGACCTTGGTGAAGATTTATTGAAGATCTTTGTTGAAAGTATTGAAGAATATCATTGAAGATTTTATTGTTGAAGACATTGGAGCATATAACTTGGGTGTCGATTTGCATATCATTGTTGAAGAGCCAAATTGTAGGAGTCAAGCAATTCCCAGCCGCCATCACCATATTTGGGATTCATCGTGTTTCATGCTCAGCACCATCCTCAATACATGCCGATCTGCTATTTTTGGGACAGCGCTTCATTGAAGACCAGCGATTTGGAGTATTTGTCATCAAACTACACACTTGGAGACAGCGATCAGCACATTGTAGGCTGCAATCAGGCATTGCAGACCAGCAATCTGTATATCCCAGGGCAGCGGTCAGAGTGTAGGAGTGATCAGCAGTTGGAAGACTTTGACATTGCATTATATCAGCACAAAGAAGACAGATCTGTTAACAACAACTTTGCCACCATCTCTGCATTGTATTTGGTTCAATTGTCATCATAATTCGGTATGTTGTCATTCATTGTTCATCTCTGATTTGTAACAGCGGTCTATACATGTGTTGTAGCTGCTATCTATTCATGAACTTGATGTAACAGTGCATAAGCTAAGACTGATTTACGACAGTGAGATCTGAATTGTTTCAATCAATCCACTTGCTATCAAATTGTATGCCTATTTGGATGCTATTCATTTCAAAGTAGTATAGATGTTTGCCATCAATGATTGGCATATGTTTCTCTATAATTCATGCTATTGAAGACAATTGAAAGGTGCAAATAAGAAATCAAATTTCAGTCCTAGGGTTTTAGTTTGAAAATTGCAAGATTCAGAAATTTGCTTCAAGAACCTACAACGGGACATTACAGTCTCAGCACTGTGATACTCCCAATTACTCTTCACAAAAACAAGAGTTAAATAAGTTAGTATGTTTTTGGAAATTACTGTAAGTTTTTGCATCAAAAAACTTAAAGTCATTTCAAAAGCATACTAAGTCATTTACATGGCCTGTGAAAACGTCTTGTCTACTTAGGTTAAATAATTGTGCCAAGAAAAAACACACTCAACTGTGTTCTCATGGCATCCTTTTTAAGGGCCTACAATACAAGCAGGTTAAAGTTGAAAAACCGTCAAACAAAATAGAATGGGTGACAGTCGAATCTCCCTTGCTGGTCTCTTTGCTTGTGCTGGTTATGTTCGCCTGACAGTTGTGGACTGATAATGACGCCTTCTGTGTATAAAGTTCATGGAGGCTTACAAATGCTACTAATTACAATATCTTAATTCTGTTTACTGTCAATAAGAAGTTGTTCGATCTAATAATTACTATTTTTTGTTTTGCCCTGTGTTGCTTAACTGGTAATATCTTTGTACAAATACAAACCAGAAAAACATCATGGGGATTTAAATTTTTGTAGAAGAAACCCTCCAGTGCAAGGCATTGGATAATCTTAATGGGCCTGATACAAACCTCAAGATTTTGTATTTTCATTAAAGAAAAGCGAGGCAAATAAGATAATTAACCAGTGTTGTTTAATTTGATTGAAAATTGAAATGCATAGATAGTTAGCTCCAACCCTTGTGTGCCAAGCCTGCGTCGAGCAACATCTCCAAATACGTCCACCATTGCAGCCAACTCTGTAAAGTCAAATTCAAATTGAAGTATATATTTATGCCAACGGTCCAGATTTATGGGGCGATCCTTATCAATCCCTTACGCCTCTCGGAATGAATATCTATTCAAATTTATATTTGATTTTGGTTAATCTGGGATTGATACCCTCCATAAATCTGACCATTTGACTTTGACGTAAGGGATTGATAGGGATAGCCCCATAAATCTGGACCATTTAGTAATTATAAATTTGAATATATTTAGTTGAGAGACATAAGGGAATGATAGGGTTAGCTTCATAAATCTGGACTGTTTATTGATTAGATGAATCTAAACAGTCCTCCACTTTATGTTTATCTTTTTATTCCTCTATTTTTTTTATTCCTTGTTTCATATCCCTGATGCTATCTGGTACATTGACATATCAAACAAAAAAACATTTTTCTCAAACCGCGGGGCATATAAACCTTGAGAAACTAGCCAGAAACAGTCTTGGGGGTTTTCAACCTAGAAACTAGGCACAGTGTAGCTTGGCATAGTGCACGCTGGAATGTATGGGGAGTAGAATATTATTGCAAGAAAGGGATTCACCAACAGGGCAGATATTTGAGATTTCAGTAGGGAAATTGGGAGACAATTGTGGGCCAGAGTCCACAGAGGAGCCCAAAAAGACACCGTAGGCAGATTTGATAGTGCCATTTTCAGGCATCACATATACCGTAAGTGAGCAAGGCACTCCATCCTTCATAACTGCGAGTGTTTTGGAGTCATTCCTGCAATCTACAAATCAGGGATATACTCAAGTCAAGAACACAGGGACGGGAGAAACCCTTGCATTTGTTAATGCCAAGCAGTATAGGAGGATTTTACAACGCAGGCAAGTTAAAATAACAAGAAGGCTAAAATAGTTGGAAAGCAATAAATAAATCACAATCCTTCCAAAGTTATCAAACCTCATTCGAGCAATAGATGACTCTGAGGCAATGCAAGAGCAGGTAGAGCCACCCGTAGCAGGGCGTGATAACAAAGAAAACCTTGAAACTCAAACACATTTAGTGACACAGCTGGACAACAAGCTTAGCCCAAAGAGAGGTACCGAAAGTGGATGATCGGAGAACCTTCACAACAAGGACATTGAGAATGTGAAGCAGCAGGATGTAGAGGTAGAACTAGAGACTGAAAATGAGGATAAGCGTGATCAATACAGCCCTGACTCTACTCCGCTAATATGGTCATCAGACTTGTATGTTAGGGAGCTAATGGGCCTAAAGAGGAGGCTTGAAAACATAGAGGTGCTGGGGCTGATGAAAGATAACAAACTTCAAGAGATCACGGCAGCAAACCAACAAATCACTTTCAAAAACAAACTGCTTAAGGATCAAATTATCCAATTGCAAACAATCATGAAAACAGGCTAGCAAGAAATTTTGACGTTAAAGCAAGAAATTAAGCAAATCAGCGTCAGAAATATTTCTAATGTAACAGAGGAGAAAGACATTACACCGTTAAAAGAGTTTCAAGCAGACATGGCAAGTATGGAAATCAAAAAAGCTAAGCTAAAGGAGCAACTGGAAGAAGCTAAGTCATGGGCACAAGTAGCAAGAGGGCCAGCAGTGAACCAAAAAGAGCTCATAGAGAAGCATGTCAAGTTACAAATGTGGGAAGAAAAAAGCAGACATGACAAAGCAGCAAACATAATTATAAAGGGTTTGAAAGACCATGGAGAGGGGGAACATACAGGCAAGTTAATAAAGGACTTTCTCGCAGACAAGTTGGAGTGGTTAGGGAACATTCATCAAGGAAACAGAATTGGAAGAATGGCAAAAGAGGGCAAAAATAGGAATGTAAGAGTAACCTTGAAAAACGCAAAGGACAAGAACATAATTTTGAGAAATAAAAGGTTCCTTAAAGGCACACAATACTATATATACGAGGATTTAACCCCATCACAATTAAAAGAAAGAAGGAAGGAGAGGGAGAAAGTGGTAGCAACAAGAAAGGCAGGTAATGATGCTTGGTTGTATAGGGGGAAAGCCCAATTTAGCAACAAAACAACACGTGCTAAATAGGAAGGCGAGGCCCCCCAGGAACACCTCTCAATGGTAAGCTGGAACTGTCAGGGTTACCCTTGGAGGAGAGGTCCTAGGTTAGGGCCCATAGCAGAGGGAAATGACTTCATTGTCATCACTGAGACGCATGAGCATGAGGGCTGTAAGGTCCCAGAGTTTGAAGGTTATAGGAAGTTTTCAGTGTGGAATGAACTAACCGAAAGCAGCAAGGGACATGGTGGCGTGACAGTGTTGGTGAGAGAGTCTTGGGAGAGAGTCATACGTGTTGAAAAAGAAGATCCAAACAAACAATACATATGGACAAAAGTGAAAGAAAAGGATTCTACAATATATCTTGCTGCATGTTACTTTGCTCCTCGTGGATCAAAATGTTATAAGAGGAGGAACCTAGACAAAGAGGATCCATATGCAGCCCTAAAAAAAGACATACATGGCTATAGTGCGGTAGGTGACATCATTCTTATGGAAGATTTCAATGCAAGGACAACAAATAGCCAGGCTCTATACCTTAAGAGTCAAGAAAAGATAAAAGACAATCCATTATGGTTAGAAGAGGAAGAGAATCAAAAGTGGGAAAGAGACTCTCAAGACAGAAAAGGTGGTATCTCATAGTACGGGCTAGAATTGCTAGGGATATGCAGCTTGTACGATCTAATCATTTGCAATGGCCTCAAAATGTGGCCAAGTTCAGGGAATATTAGGTGTCAAATGTACAATGGGCAAAGCGTGGTGGATTATGTTATTTGTTCTCAGAACCTATTGGCAAGGCTAACTGAAATTGAAGTGAGAGAGTGTCCTATAGAAATGAATTCATACCACAATCCCATTCATGTAAAGATCAAAATGCAAAAAGACACTCAACATCAACATCAAAATAGACCGCAACATAGCCAAGAGAAAATGGTACCCCAAGGCACAATCCTCCTAACACAAGAAAATCAGGAGATATTTAGAACAACAATTGAAAAATAGATGCAAGGAATAAAAGATACTAGGACAGCCAATATAGGTAGGAGAACAATAGGCAGCGATAAGTTGACATTGATAATTCATAACGCTCTCAACAAGTGCAAGAGGTCTAGACCTAAAAGAAGCTTTAAAAACAACTTTCCGGCTAACCCATGGTATGATGAAGATTGCAAGACAGCAAAGAGAAAGTTGAAAACCCATGGAAATAAAAAGGAATATGTAAAGTTGGTTAGAATGAAAAAAGAGGCCTACATGCAAGCAAGAAGAAAAGAGTTGATCTCTCTTGGGAAGAGCAACCCGAAAGGCTTCCGGAAAGAATTGCAACAAAAAAACACAACTGCTGAAAATGACATTACAGATTCCCAATGGTTAGAATATGCAAAACAACTGTACGAGTGCGATCAAAGTAAAGATGTTCCCCCAGTTATCAATTCAATGGTCAAGCTCTTTTCTACAAAAGACATTAAAGAGGGAATTAAAAAGCTAGCGGTGGGTAAAGCGCGTGACATAGATGGTTTACAAGCAGAATACATAAAATGGGGCCTGGAAGTTCTTACACTGCACATCAAAAGGATTTTTAATGGGGTCATCAAGAATGGTTTCCCTACAAACTGGATGACCAGTGTCGTCATTCCTCTATTCAAAAGTGAAGATGTCAATAACCCTTCGAACTACCGCACTATAATGATCAATCCTCTTTTTGGCAAACTCTTTGGGAGTATGGTTGAACGCCGTATCAGTATGTGGGCAGAAAAAGAAGGAAAGAGAGCGAAAGGACAAGCAGGTTTTAGGCCAAAACACTCTACAATCAACCATTGTATTACCCTTAGACACTTGATTGAAAAGGTTTGGGATAAGCAAGGGGAAGAGGTCTTATGTTGTTTTGTCGACTTCAAGAAGGCGTTCGACACAGTTCCTAGAAGCAAATTATGGAGCAGAATGGAAGAGCTGGGAATTCCAGAAAAATACAGAGCTGATGTTCATAGGTTATACGATCAAGTGCGTGCTAAAATTAGAACCAAACAGGGATTATCAGAATGCTTCGGGAGTGACATTGGGGTAAAACAGGGTTGTCCGCTATCTCCTACCCTGTTTGGTCTGTACATTGACAAATTAGAGGAGTGGATTGACAAGTTTGGGGGGGGGTGTTTGCTTGGCCAGCTATGTTATAAAGATGCTTTTATATGCAGCTGATCTTATTTTAATGGCAAAAATAGCGCACGACTTGAAGGAACACTTGAAAGCTCTAGAATCGTTTTGCCAAGAGGTTGGGATGCAAGTGAACACTAGTAAAACTAAGATCATGATCTTTACCTTGAAAAGAAAGAAGGTTTCGATGGAGTTTGTCTTTGATGGCAGCCCCCTACAGGTTGTCAATGAATACAAATATCTTGGCCTAGATTTCCATAATAAACTCAGTTGGGAGACATATAGAGCTAAAAGCATACAAGGGGGTTGGAAAGCTCTATTCTCCTTGCAAAACCGGTGTAGAAGGGCCGAATTGTGGGATTGGAAAACTAAGAGAACTCTTTTTGGGCTGCTAGTGGTGCCGGTGGTGCTCTATGGCTGCGAGGTTTGGGGTGGTAATACTTCGGAGTTAAAGTGGAGACAAATAGAGAGGCTACAAAAGCATCTAATCACAAGTAGCCTCTGAATTAAAGCATCGGTCCCTTATGAGATTGCTCTAGCTGAGGCCGGGGCCTTTCCAATGGAGGCATCAGCGCTGACCTGGGTGTTAAGTTATTTAAAGAGGCTTGAGAACATGGAGGCATCCCGATGCCCCAAAATGGCAGCAGAGGAAAAGTTAGAAAGGAGTACATGGATGAAATAGAATGACAGGTGGATGAATAAGTGGGGTATTAGCATAAAAGAATGCCCAAATACAAAAGGGGATATCAAAAAATATGTGCAAGAAAAAGTCAAAGTAAGCATGTGGAAAAAGCAAGTAGGAAGGAAAAAACAATATTACATAACACATCTCAATCCCTCATGGGGCCACATGCAAAAAAGCTACTTAGGAGCGGACATAAAATGGAAAGCGAAAATGTTAATGGCACAACTAAGAACTAGTTCACACCAACTTAGATGTGAAACCGGAAGGTGGTTGAGGCCTAAAGAAGAATGGGAGGAGAGAATCTGTTGTTTATGCAATCTTGATTTAGTGGAGACGGAATGGCACTACATCATGGAGTGCTCAACCTACGAGGATATTAGGGTCAATTACAGGGATACTTTGAATGTTGACTCCTTGACCAGCTTGTTTGAAGAAGAGAGGTTAGCTAAACTCGCGGTGTATTTGATCAAGATACATAGCAGAAGATATAAGATCCTAAAAGCAAAAGAATTCAGTTGGGGGTTGTGTGTGTGATCCTCCTTTTGTGGATCGTGGCCCTCCTACGGGTTTTGGCTCTCTTTGCAGCGTGTTTTGGTTTCTGTGGTCCCATAGGCTGTTTGGCCTCGTGGACGTTATTAAAAGCCTTCATTCATTCATTTATAGCACTTGACATATACACATGGGATTCTTTTTTTTTATTCTAAGCACTTCTACGAGCATTGTACATTAAATATCAAACAATTAAGAGTAACATGATAGAAGTGCTATAATAAAAAAAGTTGGTAGGCATACCGATTCATCAAAGTATAAATGAGAAATTAGTAAAAAATAAACATATCAAATTAAATTAATTAAGCGTATAATCACATTAAGACGAGTGAGAGGTAGATCATCCCACCTAGGAACCACTTAAGGAGAAGGTTTGTTGGAGAGAGGGTCAAGGACCTCCAAGTCATCTTAGGAATCCTAGATCATGATCGAAACCAACACACTCCAATCAAGAGGCAAAAGTAGAACAATAGCCTCCATGCAACCTAACATTGGAACACCTAGTAGATTTCCCCTATAGGGAAGCAGTGCAACACTTCTACTAAAAATGAGGCAATGAGAAACGACTTTCACTGAACAATAAACTCTTAAATTTAGAATTTATACATCAAGAATCATATGCTAATGTACTATGCTACTTGTAATTTAAATGATAGTTGTTAGAGAGAGGATTGATGATTAAAGTCAGAAGAAAACATATTGCACTAAAATGAATCCCACAAAGTACTCAGGAATTTATCTAGGAAACCCTCCAAAAAGAAAAAAAATGGAGTCCAATAGTGGAAAATACCGTGGAACCTCTATTCAAGTAATGAATTGGGAATTTACAATGAGTATGCAAATGATATAGATATAATTTGCCTCTTGTTATATTCAATAACACCTTGACTATGGATGTAATCTACCCCTTACTCCATTGGTTACATATCTCCACTATTTGCCTATGCATTTATGCACTATGAATAGTTGAATCCTCTTTTACTTTGTTTTATACAATTCCTTCATCTATTAGTGCTTAAAACCAAGTTTACATTCCATATCTATAGAGTTTCAAAACCTTAGGAAATGAAGAGATGTGTGAGCTTCCATCTCCCTTTTGGAAATGAAAGAGACAGTGCTTTCTTTCTCCTCCCTTTTGTGACTTTTCAGCTCCCCATAATGGAAAGGACAAAATAGTATGTTCTCCTCTTACAAAGTGACAAAATAGATAAAATACGTAAAGACAAAGCAGGCCATCCACTTCTCTAGGATGTCCATTTTTCTATTCCTGCAATTCCATGTTTATACATGTGTTATTACAAAAAAAAATTATGATCTATATGGATTTAGAAAATATATCAAAATAGGAAAATTTGAACAAAAGACTAAAGTTAGGTATAGGGATAGGTATTGGACAATGTTGCAAAGTTGGAAAATACAGACAATATCACAAGTGCAAAAGTGTCCTAGATGGTACCACATATGCATAATTGTCCATTGGTAGTATGCATGCTAGAACTTAGAATTAGAACCAAACTTGAGTGCCTATATAGCTTCTGGTGATGGTGGATATTCTTCTTGAGTTAGGGAGAAATCTATTGTCATTAAAACTCTATAAATAGTCATGTGTGAAAGCATCAAAGGAATGTCTACAAATTGGAGAATTGTGTGAATTATTGTATATTTCAATTTTGTTAATAACAAAGAGAAATAGTAGAAGTAGAAACCAAGGAGATTGCCCACTTGTAATACTCTCTTTTCAAAATAATAAAGGAAGGTAGCACAACAAATTGCCACTACCATAGGACTAGTTTTTCCTCCCCCTTGGGGGTTTTCCAAGATAAAAATTGGTGTGTTGTGGGTTTTCATTTTTCTTTGTTTTGAGCACAATATTTTTTGTTGTAATTGCTTTGAACATTTATTTGCAAAGCAAGTAGGAAACTATTTTAAGTTTGGTTGGCTTATAAAGTCAAGAATAAGAGTTTATAAGTCACCAACTATGGGAACAACTCCACCATATGGGAGCCAATGGTAGCATTCTCTACAAAGAACCATCAACCAAAATCATGCTCATGGTACAAGGTGCACTCCTCTAGTAGTTGAGAAGGTCCTAGAGATGTAGGAATTCTAGTATCACCTTCTATCCATGCACCTCAATCTAAAAGTATGCAAAGGTAAGCACATATATTTCCTTATTAAGAGAAAAAGAATAATCAAATTATTTATATATCTCTAGGGCTAATGTATAGTAGACGCTCTAAAAAATCCATATATTAGCAATATATGTCAGCCAAGACGCAAAATCCCCAAATAGAGTAGTTTTCGAGGAAAAAATCCTTGATAAAAGGGTGACAAAAGGTTGTGAATCAATTTCTAAGCATCCTAAGCTCAAGGGAAAGTATTGGACAAATGCTTGAAGGTTACTTGTCTATGACAAGCAAGACATCTTGGATGAGCTATCCCAAAATGCAAAAAACTTTCTCTAACAAGAAGCCCTTAGAAGACCAAATACCATAAGAATGAGCAATTTTAGGCTCCAAATTAGACTGCCAAATATGTTTAATCCAATAGAGTCAAGTTTGAGGGGAGGAATTCAATTCCCACCACTCACTAAACTTACAAAGGACAAAATAAAAAGGGTTGGGAACCTCATAAAGAAGCCCAAGAGTATAATTCCTAAACATAATGTCAAAATTTCACTACCAATCCTTTCATCAAACTAGAGGTGGTTGAAGCCCCAAATTGTGACACATCATTAAGCACAAGCTCTTGAATGTGAAGGATGGAAGGAAAAATATCATGATAAATCTAGAATTTTTGTTGCATTGCTGACCATGGGGTCCAATCGCTATACGAGACTAAATCTATAATGGTGTGGATGTCTTTGTGGTAGAGCCAAAGAGCTTTGATTCTAGGTGTTTCCACTAATGGTAGATTAGGACCACAAATAGTATGAGACCACCAAAGGTTATGGTCATTTAAAGAGAGACCAGTATTGGATCCATCTATAGCCCACTCAAGGAAGGGATGAGCAACCTTTAAGGCTTTTTCGAACACTTTGAAACATGAAAGAACCTTTAATCTTGACAAAGGCACTAACAAGAAGAAGAATGTGTGGAGGCCAATTCCTACCAATTTTTTTGCCATAAGGAAAACTAGAGGCAATATTGTGTCTGAGAAGAATCGTCTAGACCTCTAAGCCATCAAGTTCCTAGACCACCCACTTAGCACAAAACACAATGCTTTGTCTATAAACATCAATAATGTTTGTTTTTCCCTTTTCCTAGGGTATACAACAAAAGCCCCAAGACACCCTATGGAACCCTCTAGTTTGTGCAACATTGAGCTAGAAGAAGTCATGCAAGAGTTTGGTGAGCCTATCATGATTTAGAAGGGAATCAACAAGAGTAGTAGTAAACATGAGTAGTTGCTAACACTTAAGTGCAAAATCTGAATTTTCCAACCAAAGAAAGAGGTCTAGTAATCTAGAAGGATATATTCTTTTCAACTCTTTACATAACATAATGCCACATGTGGTGGAAGGCAAGCAATTGAAAGCAAAGGGAATTCCAATAAATTTGAACATCTCCCTTTTGTCAATTCACTTCCATGTAAATTTCATCCAATCAGGTTGTTGGAAAGGCCTTTAACTGTAGCATTGAGTTTTACTCCATTAAAGGGTTGACCTAGATGCCTTACAAAAGGTATCAAGGTAAATCATGGCTCATCTAAAGGAAGCCTAATTTTTTGTAAGTGCAAGGAAAACTTGTCAACAAAGTGGCCATTAATGAGTTATTGTGCAATGGAAGAAAGAGAAGTTCCTTTCAGTAACCCTAGTAAAGCATTATTGTCAAGAAGGTAGCCAATATCTTTTGTAGCTAACACATATAGCAAAGAGGCAAGAGAATAACCTTATTAGATAGTTATTAAAATTCTAAAGTTATCTAAGATTTTTTCATTGATGGATAGACAAGCTAAAGCATCAAGAAAATGGTTTGAGTTCAATAAAAGAAAAAACTTCAAATTTGAGAGCTTTTTAAGCATGTGCAAGATAAATGTCACTCAATTTGGTCATAGACTTTCTCAAAGTTAATCTTTAGGAAGAGTGTGTTATTGAGATGCTCTAGCCCATTGAATGCCTTACCAAATAGTGATAATGTTATCCAAAATATAATAGATTTTGATGAACCTTGTTTTTTCGAGTTGCACGATCGAGGGAACCAAGTGGTACATGCATAAAACTAAATCTTTAACCCCAAGATCTTGTACAAGAAATTAAGGAAGGTGATAGGCCTCTAGTTGTTGATAAGGTCTAGGTCCCTAGCCTTGAGTATAAATTTGATTATCCATTGATTGATAAAACTACTCAAACATTTATTGTGAAGATCTTCATGATAGATGTGTAATAGGTTTGGACAAATGAATTGTCATGCAACTTTAACTAATTCACAAGGACAATCATCTAGGCTTGGGGCCTTTTCTTTATCCATCTACATAAGAATAACATGGAGCTCATTAAGCATGAGTAAAGCATCAGAAGAAACTTGGGAAGAATAGTGTAGCTTGGAAGGAATGGCATCTAGACATTGTTGCAAAGCTTGAGCATGCTTTGCAATCTCCTCTTGGGCTTGAAAAACTAGCCTATAATAATCTAAGGAAGATTTGGATATCTTTGCAAGAGCATTGAGACATCCATAAGCAAATTGGATAACTTTGATTTGGATTTTAAATTTCTCGAGGTAAAGGGATTTTAAAAAATCCTTGGAAGCTTTATATGTGACTTTCAGCAATGAAGGTGGACTCTAATATGAGCACCTTTCACTCGATGACATTTAATGAGATTAATATTATGTTTCAATTGAGAAACTAGATTCTAAAGCTTGAGATTAAAGGGATTATTTTCCAATTGAGTGGAAACCATTTCAAATTCTTTAGTAGTGGCATTATCAATTTACTTGCAAACTCTTACCATTTGTTTACCAAATTATCATAGAAAAGTGGTTTTGTGAACAATCATAGTGTTCCACCATTTAATTTAGCTGGAAGCAAGCAACAAATGTGGCTCAAGGTTATATACTTGTGTGATGACTTGGATAATCCATTTATGAGAAAGTGGTCACATTCAAGTAGAATTGAGTGCTCAAAATTTTCAAGGGCCAGTCATCCCACACAATTTAAAATGTGATGGAACAATGGTTAAAAAGGATGATCTCTTACTGAACTTTCATCAATCACTGACTATTTAGGAGGAGATGGAACATGTTATGCTTAGAAATTATGACATGATCTAGCCACTTGAGGACCCTAGTGGAACTTGCTCAAAGATTAAACCATGTAGACCAAGGATCTAACATGGCAAACCACCATCAAAACTCTAGGTTTGACAAACCCCAACATTTTATTTAATGTAGATTGGCATTATTTGAAAACTACCACAAAGTAGCGAATTAGAAAATGGTGAGTTGTCAGCTAGCCATTTCCACAACATTGTTCTTTCCTAGCCATCATTAGGCTAATAAACATTCATAATGCCAACATATTAGACATCAATGTCAAGTGTAATCCATACAACATTATGGTTTGGCTCTTCCCTCAAAGTAATAATGGAGGAAATAAAAATGGACTCACCGTTACAACCAACATCTTGCAAGGTGGTGAATTGTGAAACTATGTGAAGACATATTGTTTGTATAGCCATATGAAGCAAAGAACCATTAACCATAATTTCCTATAAGCAAATAGCATATAGTTGGACAAGTTTCTAGCATGTAGGCTAAACAAAAAACTTACAAGAAGTTTTTATAAGTACACAAACATTCCACGATATAATTCTTGTATGTAGGCACCCTCCGTGGAGAGATCCACTTTTTCATCTTCGTACTTTAGAACTACAAACTTTTTACCCAAAAGCAAACACTAATTTTCTAGAAAATAGTCACCAAGCATAACAAAGAGGTGTTTGCCTCATAATATCCCCTTGTTGAATTATCGTCACTTATCAACAGGATACATGATTTTTTGGAGGTTTGAGAACTCATGGTGAAGGTCCTAGTAGAGATTTGATGGCCTTGAGATGGCATACTTTGAATATTCTAACTACAAATAGACCCCTTACCAGGGGGAATTAGGTCAATCTTATGAACATACTAGTAGGATTTGGCCATAGGGCTCAACTCACTAGGTTTGACGGGTTTCAAGGTTGAGGTTTTCTTACCTCCCACAAAATTCCAATCCTCTTCCTTAACTAGTGGAGTTGAGACTTTAAACAAAGGCTTAGGAACATAGCATAAGAGGACAATCCATGATTTTATGATAAGGTCATTTGCATCTACTAAAACAACATTTTGAGAGATTAGTGTAGTCCACCTTTATTAAAAAGTGAAGGGAGCCAACTTCAAAGATTCTTTGAGATCAAAGGTGAGGTCCACCTCAATACAAACCCATCAGTGGGGGTGAGAGGAATAGAACCTTTCTTACTCATGAAAAATAAAACACCCCAAAGGATAGATGATTTACTCCAATATTGCCTAGAGAGGTAATGGGAGACTTGAGAGCTTAGCCAAAATAGGGAGCTTGTGTGAATCGTATTCAAATATATTAAAGTCACAAGTCCAATGAGACACACCAAAAGAATGTTTCACATGAACCAACAACTAGAGCAATATATAAGCATATGCACTTCTTGGGTGTCTTTGAAAGAAAAAATCCATTGGTAAGGTTCCAGTTCACTTAATGTTCTTAATGCTACATGGATCCTAAGTTTGCTCAACACAAGTAGTAAGAGACCACTCTAATGGAATATGACCAACATATTAAGAAATTAAACTATTATAGTTCTCATACAAGTGACATAAAAAAACAAACATCTACAAAAAGACATGTTGCAAGTATGTGCAATGGGTGTTGTCATTGATGTCAACAAGCTTGTGTTGGCATTGGTGTCAACTATGTGAGTAAGAAATGGTGCACTTTGAGAGTATGAGTAGTTGGTTGATCAGAGATGAGGTTGTTGCAATAGTATGAGATGTTTGGTTGAGTTGCTTTGCTAAAGATGATTTGGTTGCTTTGAAGAGGTGCTAAAGATGTTAAGAATATGTTTTTGTTGGTTGGTTTCCAAGTGCTTTTTAGAAAATTTGATTAATAAAAGAAACAGTGTATTGAAGTGGCATTTTGGTTTGCAAAGTAGTGTTATGGCTTTGTTCCACATTTCCTCTATGTTGAAGATCTATCTTTCAGTTTGGATATGTTGTTCAGAGATGTTTAGCTCGATGTTATATTCTGAATTTGGTGTTCCGGTTCATTGTGTAGAGGAAGTCGTGTTCACCAGTATGAAGAGTGTAATTTGCAGAGGTTTGTTGAGGTGTTTGGGAGAAATGTCCTTGCTCTGCAATTCTCCACAAAGTGGTTTTAGCTCTTGTGGTTCTAGATGTGTACTTATAAGGTTCATATCCTTCTTTTGTTGAAGTTGTTTATGGTTTGGTGCTCCGAAAGTTGATTTCTAGATATACAGTGCATGATAGAGATAGTTAAGCATATTGGATAAACAGGGTAAGGTTGTGCAGTAGGTGAAAGTGGTTGCAAAGGAATTTGTTGTATTTCAGGATGTTTGTGGAATACTCTAGATTGTGTTAAAGCTTGGTTTTTGGTCTGCAAAGTTGTATTTTGTCCTGAGGAAGCATGTACTTAAAAGATCATTGTGTTAACACAGGTTTAGCTGACCTTAGGTGTTTACACTAATTGCAGAGTTGCTTCAGTGATTGTGAAAGTGTGAAGTGGCATGCTTGGAAGAATTTAGGTTCGAGCTAAGATGTGTTGTGGTCCTCCTTCATTCCTTTCCACCGTGGGAATGTTTAGGTCTAGACCTAATTTGAATTTTATGGGTTAAGGTGATTTGTCGACCTTGGAGAATGTTCTCAAGGTTGAAGACAATATAAATAAGTGTCAAGGGATCATGATCATGGGTGCACGATGAAGGTGATGTGAATAACAATGTGGTTGAATGTGTGGTGCATTACAAGCTTTCATATGTTAGATTACTGGATGTAGTGAGCAAAAGGTGTCTACATTTCCTTGGTGTGACTGCGAAGGTGTTGATGGTGTTGTGGTGGAATTCCTTGTTGCATTGAGATATTTTTCTCATTGTAACAATCTTCTTTGTCTTCTTCTCTATTCTAGCAGTGAGCCTTTCTTTTGTGTAGTGAGGCCTTTGGCAGTGATTCTATTGGTTTTCAGTGTTGATATTACTTTATACTGTGAGCTAATCCTCATTGTGGTTTTTCCTTTCTTGGGTTTTCCATGTAAATTTGGTGTTCTCTTGTGTTTGATGTTGAGTTGATTCAGTTCCTGTTATTTGCTTTCATACTTAATCATCATAACAATTTATGGGTTAATTGAATTGATGTGGATCTAAATGTGTTTGAGGGTTTTTGAATTATAAGTTACAATTGATTCACCCCCCCTCTCAGTTGTCTTGTACTTTCAACAAGACAAACATCTACAAGAGTATTAATATTACTACATCATCATAGACCTTGAGTATAAATTTTTAATCTCTTTGGTGTCATATCCTCCATCACTCACAACACAAGCTTTTAAAGATAGGGTAGGAGTCATATCAATAGACTTAATCCACACTAAGGTGGTATTAAAGGGGAAATTAATGTGAAAACCCCTAGATTATCCTATGTAACTTTTTTTGTTTACTAGACTTTGATAAGGAAATTTTATCATACCATAGATCCAATAAAAAGAAGTTTCATCATGCCTACAATTTTGATGGTCTATCATATGGTCTTTTCCTTAGACCTAAGGTGGATTATGTTTTCCTTTCATAATTAGTTGATTAGATTATTTATAATTAAGGAGTTTTCTGCATGGATAATTAAATAGAGAATTTCAATGTTTGTTTGAATTTGACTTAATATTTACAAGAAATAGGAGACACAGGTGGTCATGAAGAGATAGACGAACTTCTTACTAGTAGAAGGAAACCTCCAAAGTCACTAATGAAGGTGAGATACTATTCAATGAGACAATTATAACACCCTCCCTATGTTATTGCTCAAATATGCCTAAAACTTAGAGTTTTTATTATTATTAATATTCTTTACTTGGAACATAACTAGTTCATTTCACATTTAAAATCGTACGACCAGTACTCAAATTATCCCATCTATATCTTATACATATTCTCATCCATGCACAGATATAAGTCAATTCTCTACAATACTAAATTGACCCATCAAAGGACAATCTCCTTTACTTAGAGTGGTTCATCCTCGAAGGAGTATTCCAATTCAAGGTAACAACATCAAGGTTAATACAAGGTTATGCTATTATAGTTCCTTCTTGAGATTGTAACTACCTATCTAAGATTCCATCATTCCTCAACATAGTTTTCATGTTTAGAACAAATGTAAGCTTCATCTTTAAGGTGAGCATATGGTCATACGGTCGCCAAGATTAATCCTAATCATTCCATGAGGTATTAGGTTTTTGATATTCATTCACTCACCTTCCAATTATTCCAAATCCTGTGAGGATTGGTGATTTGAATAGCTAACATCTTTCCCAATCTCCAAGGATATTTCCTATCATGGGCCACCACAATAGAGCTCCAAGACTTGAGATTCCACTTTTACATGTTTAGTCTTAAGAATGCGAAGATTTGATTAATTGTTGTTACTTCATAAGATAACACACACAAATCTCAAGTTAAGAATCATCACTCAAGATCTCAAAGTATTAAGTCTTGTGTTATTCCACTTTGCCTTTGAGGGATTGGATTCCCATGATTGTGACACTCATCACAATCCTAAGTAATGAAGGATTTAGAAAATTTATTAATGAATTTATAACCTCAAGAACTTTAAGAGATGGTAAATAATAGTAATATTTTAACATAATTGAGGTAATCCTCAATCTATGTTCATCTAGCTCAAGGAAAACATGATTAAGAAATCTCAAGCTTAAGAGGCTAAGAACTCTAAAGAGTCTAAGGGCTTATGATTGTGACACTTGTTACAATCCTGACTAATTTATTCCCATCCTTTTCTCAAAAAACTTAAGTTTCAAAGCCACTTTTCTATTTAAAATATTGAATACATGAGAATCAATAAACTAGGCTTACAAATAACACAAATGAATCTTGGGTTAACCATCTAAGTAAAACACTTGCTTGCTCAAGATAATGGGGTTCAAGTCAAATCTGAAGTCCTTATCAAAAAATCCTAATAGATAAATTCGAGTTGTAGATTAACTTTAGGTGAGCTAAGAGTTAAGTTGTCTAGGGTTAATAATAACTCGTTTGAGGAATTGGGGATGTGAAATCTTAAATCTCTAATGTTGGAAACCCTGAAGGTTTGATTAACCATTGTAATAGAAAGAAACCCAAGCTAACTTATAGTTAGGTTTAAACATCCCTACTAAAAAAAATTAAGTTATTAGGGACGCAAGATAAATTTAAGTCCTTAGCTTTGAAGGATTAGACAAACATTAGTCGTAGCAATACCACTCAAGGTCTGGAGAGACTTTGAATATATCTCTAAGAAACTAAGTGCACATGATTGTGACACTTATCACATTCCTATGAATCTTGTTCTCAACACTTGCTAAAAACTGAAACTTAAAAAGTGTTTGTAGATTGAGAAATTTAAGATAGGAGGTTAAGTGTTAGAGCTTAAGTAATTGTCCTAAATTAATTACACCCCTATGTGAAGGATAAAATTCCTTGCCTTCATTAAAACCTTGTAAATCCCAAAATTCTATGGTTGTTAAACTTTTCACAACACAGGACCTTGAAAGCTCTGGTTATTCAAAACACAACGTAATCTTTTGCATAAGTAATTTACTCCATAAATCCAATAGTCATCCTAAAGAAAGTTGAACAACATGAATGTGGTTGTCAGTTTGAATCCACATGAACCTGAATGTTACAAATGAGTGATGATCATTCAGAATATGTTTAATTCTTTCACTTGACAAAGAACATCATTCATTCAGGGTTTCTGAGGAGGCAAGATTTCAAACCTTGTTGTTGCCAACTTGGGGAACTTTATGTTGGAATCCCAAATCTCAGAGGGTCTGAGGATTGTGTTAGATATTAAGTAAAAAGCATTAAGGCTCAAATAATTAGAGCTCTGGGAACATATACATTTTTAACACAATCACATATAGAGTCTGATAAATAAAACATCCACAAAAGCAACATTTAGTGCCATCTTGGGATATTGGAAATTTATCCTTCGGTGAAAGAAAAACATACAACATAATAATTTAAGATTTCTAGCCTCTGGGATTGTCACAATGTTAGGTCTCATATTGCAGGAGCACTTACATGGACATGGGGCATTAAAAACCTAAGGAAATAAAACTGAGAAACATCTTTCAGACCTTTCAAAATGATTAAGGGAGAGGAGCTGATCATGGGCATAGGACATATGGTGGGTATAGTATGTGACACCCTGGGGCCCACTTTTGGGCAATAAAACTGTGAGCAAAAATTTCAAATGTTCTTTTTAATATGATAGGACAAGTTCATATAAAATTCACAATATGTCCTATCATAGGTAGACTATTTTTTACCACCTTCTCAATATTAGTGAATGCAACTTGACATTTATTTGCCACCATCCCATTATTAAGTGAATGCAAGTTGATAAACTTATTTCCACAATATAAATAATCTTTTCCACCTTCCCAATAAAAGGTTATTACAAATGGTTATTTTATAATCCAAAATATATGTCTTATTGCATTAAAAGTGAGTTGACATGCATTCAAAGTGAGTTGACATGTACATAAGCCATTGTTAACTAAATAAGTTGTAAATATATTTTAACAAAATACATTAAAACATGTTCCATTTCTCATCTTTTTTTACAAACTACTAGTTCCACCATGTCCATAATCACCAATCTTTTTGTGAATTTACTTGCAAAAATGAAAAAAACCAACTCTCAGGCTCACTATGCATTGCAACTTTTCAATAAAACATGTAATTATTATAGTATTATTTTTAAATAAACATAAAATTAAAATAATAAAGATAAAATATTAAAACTGGTTAGAAATACAATTTTTTCTTAATATCATTTCAAATCACCAACCAGAATTCCTACGTACCCATTTCCTATCACTTCTACCATTAATTCCTTGAATGCCAAATCAAATTCCCTCCCAGAATTCAAAATTCTCCACTTGCTACCAATTCAAATTCTATCAATCTATTTATTTATACAAGCAATGCTCAATTGTGCGATGCAAGCTACCTATTCACAAATTCAAATTTTTGACTTTGTGCTAAATACACCTGATCGACAATGAGCTCCTCCAAAGCGATGCAGTCTCCTCCTTCAGCTTCTACGGTAAGTCTCAAGCCTACCTTTAGTATTTCTTATGCATTCATGTATGATTTCATTACTTTCAAATGCCTTGTCCATTTACATTTAAATGAATCAAATTTGTTGTTTCATAGCCCATGTTTATGCTGTCACATTCTATACCTTCAAAACAACCCCAACCCAATATCGGCCACTCTCCCTTAAAGCCAATTGTGTTATGTTTATATACCTTCAAACTGCAGTATGGTACAAATATTTCCAACCCTTTCCAATACAGCATTACGATATATATATCGTAATGTTGTATTGGAAAGGGTTGGAAATATATATATATTTTGCAGAGATAAATAGATACATACATATATTGCAGAGATAAATAGATACATAAGTTTCTTATACCCCTCTTCGTTTACATTCAACTTAATTAGATGTATGCTTTGTTTGTTTTTCAATTATTGTAACATGTATGGTAACCATTTCTAAAACAACATTATGAAACATTTACATAACTTGAAACAACAGTATGATAGAAATATTTCAAACCCTTTCCTGTATCATACTGCTCTTTCAAGTTATTTCATATTGTTGTTTTAAGATTTATCTGTATCATACTGCTCTTTCAAGATATACATATTTGTATCATACTATTGTTTCAAGTTTATATATATTTGTATCATTATGCTATTTGAGGAAGGGTTTAACATGATCACCCAAGTGTTTATAAGAGGTAGAATTGGGGATATGATAGTATACCATGCATTGCTTGTTTCATTGCACACATCCCCTTGATCATTTGCAATCAACTCAATTAGATGCATGGTTAGTTTATTCTTCAATTACACTCACTCTTACATGTATAAATTTGTTGTTTCAGTTTGTATCATTCTTTTAATTGTAAGAGTTAGAATTGTATGTTGTTTACTAATCACTAAGTTGGTTCAATGCAGAGGAAGAATAAAGCGACAACAAATACCACGCGACCTATAACAAAGCGACATGTAACAAAGCGAAGGCAAAAAATGTGCCTGCACACAAGAGAGGTGTGCAACTGCCACATAGTGATGAGGAGGACGTGAGGATTCTTGTTCAGCAGCTAACTGAACAACCAAGCTGTGATAAGGAGGTACTAATTGGTGTGGAGCAGCCAACTGAACCTGTACACCAAGTTAATCCAGTTGTAACAACTAAAAAGGTTGTACCATGGCTGACATGGAACATGCCCTTGAAGATGTTAAACACAACGTCATGTCAACAAGAGGGGCAACCAAAACATGGGGTGTTCCAACTACAACATTGTCAAATTGGGTGGGTGGTGTCACCACTACAAAAAGGAAAGGGTCCCCAACAGTCCTAATTGATGAGGAAGAGGCATTAGTCATCCAATGGTTCAAGGAGATGGCTGTTGTTGGCCATGGTTTGGAGATTGTCAATCTCAAAGTAGAAGTGGCGCAAATATGCCAAACAAGGCCTAATCCCTTCAAAGATGGGCTTTTTGGCAAGTCTTGGTGGATGGGGTTTAAAAGAAGGCATCCTGATTTGTGTTTGAGAATAAACCAAGGGTAAGATAGAGACCATGCTGTGAATCTTAGGCCTGCAGTTGTAATTGCATTTAACAAAACATTGGAGAAGACATACACAACCAATAATTATGGACCCCAAAGGATTTGGAATTGCAATGAGACAGGGCTACAAGATGGGTGGAACGGTAATATGAAGGTGCTTGCCAAAAAGGGTAGCAGAAGTGTTGCATATATTATCCCAAAGAAATGGGAGTAGATCACAATTTTGGCATGTGCAAACATTGTAGGTCAGAAAATTCTAGGCTTTTACTTGTTCAAAAGCAAATATCACATGCACAACTACATAGCCAACTGTGAGCCAGGAGCATTAATGGTTGTTCATCCTCATGCATGGATGACCAAAGAGCTTTTTGTGAAATGGCTGCAATTTTTTTCTATGCAAGTACCTGGGGACTGCTCGCCCAGCCATAGACACCTCATCATATTTGATGGCCATGGCAGCTATGTAGCCTTTTCTATCATTTCTGAAGCAAGGGAACTTGGTATTGACTTGCTCACCCTACCAACCCACACATTACATAAGCTACAACCTCTTGATGTGAGTGTTTTCTCCTCTTTCAAATCTCATTTCATTAAGGAAAGAACATAATGGAGTAGTAGACATCCAAATTTGGAGATAAGAAGGGCAAAATTGGCTACACTTGGTAGCCTAGCTTTTCAAAAGGCATTGACAATTTCAAACATAATAGCTAGGTTCAAGAGGACAGGTATTTGGCCTCTTGATCCAAATGCATTAGACAACGACATGAGGGTTAGCAAGACTTTTCAGTTTGCTTCCCCCGAGGAAGTATCAGCTGCTAAAAACATTCTAAGCCTATCCAACAATGGTTTGCCAGTGAATGAGGGTGAGTGTACAGATGGAAGAACATAACTTGGAGACCACCAAAGCCCACTTGAGCAGTCAAATCTGTAAGCCACCAAAATCCTCCACAAACTTCAAGTTTGTCAGACCAACAATCACCACCAACAACAGTTTTGGGAGAGCAAAATAGTATTGGAGACATCTCTCTTTCCCTACCAACTCACCCAAGGAGCCCTCCTAGTTGTTAGAGGGTGCTGCTAATCTTATTGTGATCTACATGTGTACACAGAGCAAAGTCTTACAATGCCATCTCCACCGCACTACATGGGTCCAAATACTATAGTTCATTTCTATGTTGATTGGGGAGACAATGAAGCTGATCAATTAGGAGATGAATTGGATGATACAACTACTGAGGAGTAGGAAACAAATAATGAGGATTTGATAGAGCCTTTGGGAGGCCAAACAACTTCACACATCTCACAGTTCTTGAAGCTACCAGTTCATGTAGTGAAAGACAAGTCTAATAAGGTAGTTGACCGTGGGATTAAACTGCTAAGAGGATTCCAACTCCTAACTGATGATGACTACATGGCCTTGCTAACTAAGCAAGAGGATACGAAGAAGGAACTCCAAGAACTGAAAGAGAGGAAGAAGGAACATAATGAAGAGCGCATGATAGAAAGGATTGCAGCATTGGAGGTCAAGACTCTATTGAGAATTAAAAAGTAAAAGCAATGAGTAGCAGTAGAGGTTGAAAAAGAGCTGTAAAAGGAGAGGGAGAAAATAAAGGAGCAGCAAAGGATAGAAAATGAAGCTACAAAAAAGGAAAAAGAATTAGAGAAGGCATGAAAAGAGGTTGCAAAGGAAAGGCAAATCAACGACCCTCTAAATCCCTTGTCCGACCGTCATAAGATATTCACAGAATTTGTGTCTATTCAATGTCCCCAATATTGTCCATCACCTACCCAAAGCATCAGCCAACCATTTCAGAGTTGGAGTCCTTCTCATTCACAGTCCTATCCACCCTCACCTAGCCCAAGCATTACCCAACCATTTCAGAGTTGGAGTCCTCATTCAGAGTCCTATCACCCCTCACCTACCCCAAGCATAACCCAACCAGTTCAATCTCAGAGTCCTACTCGGTCACATGCCACAAACAACTCACAAGATAGCTTGGCTTCAAATTTTAGTTTTCCCACTTTTTTCGATTTGATTTGAATGTTATGTCTGAACTTTTTTGTTGTGAAGGTTTTGATGGATTTCAAACGATGTTTGAAATTTTTTGTTTTGAATGTTTATAACTTGAAACAACTGTATGATTTGAATACAAACAACATATTCCATCATGTTACAGTCACTGACTGTTAGAGTTACTGTAATTGAAGAACCAACAGGGCATACATCTAATTAAGTTGAATGTAAATGAAGAAGGCTATAGGAAACGTATGTATGTATCTATCTATGCATATATACTTCTACCATAATGCTGTTTAAAGTTATATATACATTTCATAATGTTGTATCAGAAACTATTTGAAATATTTGTACCATAGTGATGTATGAAGTTATATATAATTTCAATATGTTGTTTCAGAAATGGTTATAACAGAAGTAGGAGTCGGCCATTATCACAGTTAGCAGTAAGGGAGAGGGGCCAATAATTATAGTCACTGTATATGAAGAACAAAAAAAACATACATCTAATTAAGTTGAATGTAATATATATGTGTGTGTGTGTAAAGGGTAAAATTTGGTTAGTTGAGTTTTTGGTAGTTTTGGTGTATATCCTCCTTTCACCCTTTCATTCAAGGACCTAGGGTCGAGTTGCAATGTACTATCCTACCCTAGGTCACTGTGAGATGTAGGGAGACTTGGATTTTTATGATTAGATTGACAATTTTCTTCTCTTATGCTCAATTATACCTTAAAACCCTAATTACACAAATACGACAGTAAACAGATGAATTATGGAAAATGCTTCTGCAAATAGATGTAAAATATCAAATAACTATGCACCTATTTTTGGGGCTCCGAGGTGAAAAAGTTGGGGACTAAAGAGCGGGCGTCGAAGTCCAAAGCCCTGCTTTTTATCGAGATCTAGAAACAAGGTCTGCAACCTATATCTGTCGTATCACAAATTTTCCCATTACAGAACTTTGAGGACTAATGAGCGGTCTCCCAAGTCCAGGTGGTTGTTTCTTTCATTGATCTACAACCCTAACACTCTATTGTACCCTCCTGCAACTTCACTTTGTCTGCAACTCCAACCTGTAACCTACAATCATGAAAACTTTGGGAGGGGGTTGTGGTGTTTAGAGGCTTGCCTCAGTCAAGCCCTGGAGAGACATTCAAGTCTTCTGAACACCATTGTCAGATAGAGAGTGCGTGCCTAGGGAGGCAGAGGCAAAAACCATGATAAATGCTCAATAATCATAATAGATATCACCTTGTAGTGAATATCTCATGGGAGGAAGAAGATCTTCATTCCATGAGGAGATGGATGCTTGAATTTGCAAACACAAACACATAGACAAGACAAATCTCCTCTTGCAACACAATGAAAGCCTTGAATCACCTTTAGGATGCATAAATTTCACAATAACAATCTAGTTTACAAATGAATGCCTAAACATGTTCATATATACAACTACAAACATTCCTGCCAAGATTTCATAAATTTAAACTTACCGTGTCGGCCTAGGGACCAAATAATGGTCATAAACTGACACTTCAAATTTGGGCCTGACCCAAAATAGGGCAGGACTAGGGCGCGGGCGCCCAAGTCCCCCCCTATTTTGGGCAGGGTTAGGTTCAAGGGGTCCCCCTAGGTCCCATTTGACATGATACCCAGGGTTCATTCCATCGAGATGTTGAAACATGATGTAATATGTCCTAAATGCATACTAAGGACCCGGGAGCTAAACCTTTTGAGGGAAAAGCCCCCAAGTGGACATTTTCTGACTTTACATTTAGCCCCCACTTTAATGTATGTATAAATGCAAGGCCAATACATGCATTAAAGTATGGTCAACAAACACAGCAAACATGCCAAGCACAAAGAAGACACACCAAGCACATTGAAGGCAATGACAGACATGCAAAATATAGAGAAGACAGTTACAGTCACGCAAAACATGAAGAATACAATAAATGCATAGAAGACACATTAATGCATAGAAGACAAGAATGATTTCTTTTCTTTTATTCATATATATGAAATGCAGATGCAAGTACAGGAAAGTAAACAAACCTCCCATAATGCAGGATGTACTCATTGCACAAGTCTTTAAACTGCATATGGGGCAACACACACGCAAGACACACAAAACCTCCTAAAATGCAGGATGTACTCATCGCACAAGTCTTTAAATTGCATACGGGGCAACAGACATGCCAAACAAAGCAAGCACGCTATTGGTACTTAGGATTGCGGGACCCTCAACCCCTCCCTTCGGGGCCCGTGCGGTCTCTAGTGGTATTATAATCGGGGCACCATTCGCTATCAGTTAGAGCTTTTGGCGTAGTGGTAGCCGGGTCGTGTACCAACAAAGTGGTGACTCCACTAGGGAGGGGTTCGAATCCCGCCCGATGTCCACTGCTCTCCATGTGTACAAGGTGCGCCTAGCAGTCCATGTATGTCTGTACGGTTTACCGTCGAGCATATGCAGACTGGTGGGGGTATGTTGGTACTTAGGATTGCGGGACCCTCAACCCCTCCCTTCCGGGCGCATGCGGTCTCTGGGGGTATTATGACCGGGGCACCATTCACTATCAGTTCAAGCTTTTGGTGTAGTGGTAGCCAGGTCGTGTACCAACACACGCCAACACACACACTTTGAAGACACGGAGAAAACATGACATACAAGCGATGGAGTGTTCCTATTTCTAGGTTCATCACCATCTCAGGCACATTACAGGCACACATCGACAATTGGGCTTCGTCACAACAATCACCAAAGACACGCTTAAGGGTTGAGTTAGTCATAGAACTACTCCCCGCCTCCGTAGAGGACTTTTGAAAATGACAGGATGATGCAATCTACTCCAAGAAATACACCATCCCCGCCTCCATAGAGGGCTTAAAATAAAAAGGATATATGCAATATCCTGCCTCCGCAGAGGGCTTAGATGATTGATTGCAAACAAACTCAGAGTGCATGATGTACTCATCACACAAATCTTTAAATTGCACCTGAGGACAAGCATATTGCTAACATCTATAACATACAACTTACCTTATATATGCCCCCACCTTAAGGTGGTTGATATCAGGTATCAATATCAAGCACGTTAAGGTAGGAAGAAAACACTCAAGGGAACACAGACTTTCACAAAGCCCATGCTCCCCAGAGGTGACATGTACTTTACGATCACCAGATGTTCCCAGAAAACACATCCCTGCAAGAAACATGTTAGTGTCCATAATCATGATAAATAACAACATCAATGCATTTGAAATCTGAGGCATGCAAGATTCAAGACAGACAAAGTGCGCGGAACAACAGTATTGTTATGATTTGTGAATGAGATAGAACACCATCAAAATCATTACGTGGAAAGCACGAGTGCTTCCACGAGCCAAGCGTCAGATAAGATATACAACCCCATCGTCATATTAGGAACTAAATCTAATTTTTGACTTCTCGTGAAAGGGACACTAGGTCCGCATCAGTATAAATGTTTTTCGTCATCCGCCCGCTAGATAGAAACACTAGAGGAAGGGAAACAATAAATAAGAGAGGAGAAACAAGTGTCTTAGGGACAATCATGTAGGAGGGTGCCCCCAGGTCACCAACCGCAACGTTGTGTTCGTAAGACACAACACACAACAATGAAATTAGAGAGAGAGGCAATATAGAAGAATGATGATACAAATAGAAGAAAGTCACAATAGAGGTGGTCTCCTGGTATCCCGAACCTTACAAGAGAATCAAGGGTCATCCTAGGAGGCCTAAACAACATATAACACATCACATGGGAAGCACATCACGAGAGAGAAAAAGGGTTAGAGATGCTTACCTGTAGGGTACCATCGTTAAGAATATACATATCTGGGATATCTGTCATGTTGTTTTGATCTTGTTGAATTAACATTAAGTTTAGGATGACAGGAGACTTTCTTTTCTTTAAAAGGATTATATCCAATGTCGCTTGAGTAATGTGTTGAAACATATTCTATAGGTACTCGAATTCCTTGTTGATTTACACCACATCCCTTACCTAGATATTAACAATTGTTATAAAGGATTTTAAATCCTCGACCATAAAGGGATGTCATTTCCTTAGAAGATGGTGAAGCCTCATAGGTCTCATTGTTTGTGGTATAAGTGAGATTATTGTTTTTATTTTTGACCAAGGGGACTTTAGGTTTCTTAGGTGCTTCAAAAGATTGCTTAGGTGAGATTGATGTTATTTTTGATGTGTCAAGGCTGTTAATTTTATATTCCCCTATACCACAAGGATTAAAATCTAATGGGCCCCAATCATCACCAAAGAGTGCATTCGATTTTCTAGAGTCTTGCATAACATTATCTGTGACTAGAGGTATTGATGACTCAGTTCGTACATTGTTTAAGCTCATATGATTGTCATGTAGTTTTTGCGTTTCAATATGTACACAGTTATCTGGTTCAGGATCGGCATGAATAGTATGAAGTTTACCTTTCAATATGAATTTGATTGAACGATGCAAGGTGGAAGGGACTGCCCCCAATGCTTGAATCCAAGGTCTACCAAGAATCATGTTATAAGATAAAGAACAAGGCATGACATGAATCAGGGTAGGCGCAAGCACATATCCTACTTGTATAGGTAGAGTCATATTGCCCACAGATTGTCATTCAACATTATCAAAGCTACAAATGTTAATGCCATTTGGTTTGATTTGTGATGTGTTAGCTTTGATTTTGTGTAGTAGGTCAATGCTACAAACATTAAGAGCCGATCCATTGTCAATCATAACTCATTTTACCAATGTTTTATTTATTATGACAAAGATCATAAGTGGATCATATTGGTTTTGAACTTCAATTGATAGTAATTCCTGTGGTTGAAAGAGAATATCTATTTTTGTCACATGCATACTATCCAATATGGCTACTACATCATTAGGCTTAGCAGTAGGTGGGATAATCACCTTTTGCAAAGTTTCTTGGAGCATTCCATGGTATTTAGGTGATGTTTGTATTAAATCCCAAAGAGAGATCTTAGCCGGAGTAGCACGAAGCTGTTCGACAAGATCATACTCTCGACCACTTTTATGAGTAAGACGAGGAGGTGGAGGGAGCATAGGTTGAGAGCATGGAAGAGAGACAGGCACATATGGTGCTTGCTTACTTTGCTTGTTATTACAGGTGTTATATGTGTGAGCAATCACATTGTGGTGTGGTTGTTGTAACACATTTTGAACACCTTGACTCGGTTGGGCAATTTGTTGTGCATATTTATAGACGTAATCCAGGGGTCGACCTTGAACAGTAATCACCAGCTTTAAGCAAGAGGGTGCACTAAGTGCCCCTCGGACAATCATATTAGGAATATTGCTACAAGGTCTATTAATGATGATTGAATTAACATTGTTTCCCTCTTGATTGCACCCAACATCCATCCCTAAAGGATTTAATGTGAGAGACCTTTTCTCATCCACTAATGCTACATCTTGGCCAAGGAGAGAAGTGGGATGAGAGGAAGGTATGGTTTTGTTAGGAAAACTAGAGCTATCCATAGTCTTCTCATCGAAGGTTCTCAAGTTTTCAACCAAAGGTGTAAGATCTAATGGGTTTTCATGCACCATATGATCCTTAGGTGAATATGCTTTTTATACCCATGAAGAGTCATTCTTGAGAGGGAGCCCTTTATCCACTAACGTTTCATTTTCCAAAGAGGGTAGGGTAATGTTTAAGAATGTGCCAATTATTTCATCCTCTTGTGCTAGTATATCCTCACAGGAGAAATCATTTTCTATGTCATCATCACATGTTTTAGCTATTGAATCCAAAGTATTAAGAGAACTTTCACTCTCATCATTCTCAATGTGTTTTGTCAAATCTTCTACTACCCAAGGGTATGTACTCATGAGAGATGTGAAGTTGTCATAATCAGATACATAGTCAAGGATTTCAAATGAAGTGCATTTAAATATATCCTTGTGATACATAGCTTGTAAGTAAGTGAGGACAGGAGGATTCATATTAAGAAATTTGTAGAAACTCTTGAAATTTTTGATATATGCATGTAAAGATACCAAAGAATAATGAGATGAAGATGTCATGGTAAAATGTCTTGTAACATCAATTTAAAATCAAATTTTAAAATCTTTTCAAAAGTTATGCAAAAGACAAGTGCAAAACTATATGCAAAAATGACCTACAATGCTTGATTTTTTATACTTTTTCAATGCAAATATATGAAAGAAAAGGTGTTGTAATGATTTTGATCAGGTAAAACAAATAATATGTTTGATATCAGTCCAATACAGCAATAGGATCCTTCACAACACACTCTTGATGCAAATCTAAAATGATGACAAGTCAAAATATAGTGAAAATACACTAAAATATGCGATTTTTCACCAAGTCTCAATGCAAAAGAGCATGACAAAGGGTGTTGTGAGGAAAATTATGATTAAAAAAAATTATATCAGTAATAAAATCCACCTAATGCCAAAAAATCTGTCACAACACACTTATAGTGCCACTCAAGGTCAAACCCTAGTGAAAATATAGCAAAAATAGACAATTTTTCACAATTTTTCAATTCCAAGACCTAGCCAAAGGGGTGTTGTAAGGAATTTTAGGGGGTGAAGAAAATAATATCAGGTATATCAGTCACCTCAATCCATAAAATTTGTTACAACACACTTAGGGTGCAAACTAGGCCAAACCCTAGGGCTAAAATAACAAAAATATGCAGTTTTTCACCAAATTTTCAATACAAGAGGCCAATAACAAGGTGTTGTAAATAATTTTATGATGGGAATAATATAATACCCCTGATATAAGTAAATTAGTACAAAAATATTCTATACAACACACCTATAGTGCAAATTTAGAGAGTCGATAAGGCCAAATATAGTGAAAATCAATGTTTTTCAAGCCGTAGGTTTGAGATCTTGGAGTAAAATGCTATATGAATGTGTTGAGAGCTGGTATATGATGATAATTACATTCTCTCATATCTTAAAATGATTTCCATGCTCAAACATGCAAAATGCAAGTGCAAATCTAGTGAAAAATCAATGAAACTGCTAGTTTTTTGTTGAAATTTTCTATGCAAAAATGCAAATTTTTAAAATCTAAATGCAAATTTGTTCCAAAATGCAAGACTACAGACAAATGAACATTTGAATGAATCTCTAAAATCAATATAAAAATCTGAAACAAGATTTTACCTATAAACCTTAGATTTTGGAATTACTAGGTTATATGCAAAATTCATAATTTTCAACAAAACCCTAGCAAATTTATGATGAAAATGCAATGAAAGATATTGAATATTTGTAATTTTCTATAATTTAAATCAGATCTAATTCAAAAATCATAAATTTGATGAATTTCAAATAAATTCATGCAACATGCAAAACCCTAGCATGCAAATTTTTCCAATTTTTCAATTTTTTTGTAAATTTTCCAATGCAATAAGATAAATGACCATATGAACAAATGAAATTACTGTAAATTTGAAGCAAAACACTCAATAAGGTGCAAACAAGTCAAATAACATGGGTTCACCAAAATGTAAAGGGTAAAATTTGGATAGTTGAGTTTTTGGTAGTTTTGGTGTATATCCTCCTTTCACCCTTTCATTCAAGGAGCTAGGGTCGAGTTGCAATGTACTATCCTACCCTAGGTCACTGTGAGATGTAGGGAAACTTGGATTTTTATGATTAGATTGACAATTTCCTTCTCTTATGCTCAATTATACCTTAAAACCCTAATTATGCAAATATGATAGTAAACAGATGAATTACAGAAAATGCTTCTGCAAACAGATGTAAAATATCAAACAACTGTGCACCTATTTTCAGGGCTCCGAGGAGGAAAAATTAGGGACTAAAGAGCAGGAACCCAAGTCCAAGGCCATGCTTTTTGTCAAGATCTGGAAACAAGGTCTGCAACCTGTATCTGTCGTATCAGAGATTATCCCGTTGTAGAACTTTGAGGACTAATGAGTGGGCACCCAAATCCAAGTGGCTGTTTCTTTCACTGATCTACAATCCTGACACTCTGTTGTACCCTCCTGCAACTTCACTTTGTCTGCAACTCCAACCTGTAACCTGCAATCATGAAAACTTTGGGAGGGGGTTGTGGTGTTTAAAGGCTTGCCTTAATCAAGCCCCGAAGAGACATTCAAGTCTTCCGAACACCATTGTCAGATAGAGAGTTCGTGCCTAGGGAGGTAGAGACAAAAACTAAATGATAAATGCTCAATAATCATAATAGATATCACCTTGTAGTGAATATCTCATGGGAGGAAGAAGCTCTTCATTCCATGAGGAGATGGATGCTCAAATCTGCAAACACAAACACATAGACAACACAAATTTTCTTGCAACACAACGAAAGCCTTGAATCACCTTCAAGATGCATAAATTTCACAATAACAATCTAGTTTACAAATGAATGCCTAAACATGTTTATATATGCAACTACAAACATTCCCGCCTAGATTTCGTAAATTCAAACTTACTATGTCAGCCTAGGGACCAAATAACGGTCATAAACTGACACTTCAAATTTAGGCCTGACCCAAAATAGGGCAGGACTAGGGTGCAGGCGCCCAAGTCCTCCCCCCCTATTTTGGGTAGGGTTAGGTTCAAGGGGTCCCCCTAGGTCACATTTGACATGATACCTAGGGTTCATTCCATCGGGATGTTGAAATATGATGTAATATGTCCTAAATGCATACTAAGGACCCGGGAGCTAAACCTTTTGAGGGAAAAGCCCCCAAGGGGACATTTTCTGACGTTATATATATATATACATACATATATACATATATATACATACATATATACATATATACATAGAAATATACATATATGCATATGCATATTATGCATATACATAGGCATATTGCATATATGCATATATAATGCATATGCATATGCATTATGCATTATGTTATGCTATCACATCCCCAATGAAACCAAAAATGCATGGTCTTATGCCCACGATCGACTCCTCTCCCTTATTAGGCTGTCACATATTATACCCACCATACTATACAACAAATTTATACATGTAAGAGTAAGAGTAATTGAAGAACAAACTAACCATGCATCTAATTGAGTTTAGTGCAAATGATCAAGGGTGTGTGTGCAATGAAACAAAAATGCATGTTATACTATCATATCCCCAATTCTAACTCTTACAAAAAAAAGAATGATACAAACTGAAACAACAAATTCATACATGTAATTGAGTTGTTTGCAAATGATCAAGGGTGTATGTGCAATGAAACCAAAAATGCATGTTATACTATCACATCCCCAATTCTAACTATTACAAATCAAAGAATGATACAAACTGAAACAACAAATTCATACATGTAAGAGTGAGTGTAATTGAAGAACATAATAACCATGCATCTAATTGAGTTGATTGAAAATGATCAAGGGTGTGTGTGCAATGAAACAAAAAATGCATGTTATACTATCATATCCCTAATTCTATCTCTTACAATTAAAACAATGATACAAACTGAAACAACAAATTCATACATGAAGAGTGAGAGTAATTGAAGAACAAACTAACATGCATCTAATTGAGTTGATTGCAAATGATCAAGGATGTGTGTCCAATGAAACAAAAAATGCATGGTGTACTATGACATCCCCAATTCTAACTCTTACAAAAAAAGAATGATACAAATTGAAACAACAAATTCATACATGTAAGAGTGAGAGTAATTGAAGAACAAACTAACCATGCATCTAATTGAGTTGATTGCAAATAATCAAGGGTGTGTGTGCAATGAAACAAAAAAATGCATGTTATACTATCATATCCCCAATTCTAACTCTTACAATTAAAAATAATGATACAAACTAAAACAACAAATTCATACATAGAAATATTAAAAACAATTTGCAGTGTGAAAGTTTGTGCAATGATGAACACATGAATAGAAGTCTTATCTGTCCAGGATATACATGATGTCCATGGATCAAAATATCTATGGTAGATCACTTATGTCTTGAATAGATAGACATCTTTCACGGTCTATCGCTATTTGATGAACAAACAATACTTGCAGGACTGAATTTATGAAGCAAAACCTATGCAAAAGAGAACACCCCCAAATTAATCAATGGCACCTAAAAAAGATACAAAGTTAGAGGACTGAATTGATGAAGCATACCTATGCAAAAGAGAACACACCCGAATTAATCAGTGGCACTTAAGAAAGCTACAATAGGTGCATGATTGAATTGATGTAGCAAATGATCAAGGGTGTGTGTGCAATGAAACCAAAAATGCATGTTATACTATCACATCCCCAATTCTAACTCTTACAAATCAAAGAATGATACAAACTAAAACAACAAATTCATACATGTAAGATTGAGAGTAATTGGATAGTAATATTTGGAGCCATTTTCTAATACAACATCATGATTTTTAAGAATAACTTGAAACAACCAACTGATACAACATTATGATACTCATATATAACTTCAACCAGCATTTTGATATGAAGTGAAATTAATTGAATATAAATGTAAAGCATACATCAAATTCATATAAATGTAAATGAACAAGGCTATATGAAACATCAATTTTTATATCTCTACCATATGTAATTGTAATTCTGCAAGTTGCATATTTATATTGACAGTATTGGAACATTATCATACACTCCATAGTTGAGGGGGGCATGCACCTATCTTTTGGCTGAGTATGTATGTATGTATGATTGGTTTCCATACATACATCATAGTAAAATAATGTATGTTACATATAAATGCCATATGTATGGGTACCTGCATGACCTAAATACATATATACATATGAACTGCCATATGTATGTATGTATGTATGTATAGTATACAGACATACATACATATTATGGTAATATGTATGTATGTGTGTATACTATACATACATAATATTATAATGTTTATTATAATATTAATTTGTTAAATATTTTATTAATATGTTAAATATTATATTAATATGTTATTAATAATATTAAAATGTTATGTCAATTAAAGAACTAAAATGATTACGAAATTGATGAAATTTAAAGAAATAATTTGTTAAATATCCTTCTTAAAATGATTACCAAATTGACGATAAAAATCCTATAAATGCATATGAACTTTTTATAAAAATTTGACCATTTCGACTGAGACAATTCTTCTATGGACAGGGTTGAGAGGACGATGGGGGCGGGAATCGTTGAGCGAGGGGTTCACAACAGTGGTGGAAACAGTCGGCAAAAGTATAGGTGCATGAAATCCTTAATAGTCGAGCTATTGAAACCCTTCAATGGTATGTATACGTATACACACAGTCGGCCAAAGGATACATGCATGAAACCCTTAAGAGACAATGCAGTATGGAAAAAGTGTTATTATTTTGACAGACTGTGTGTATACACACACAAATATATACATATACAATTTGCAGAGGTATAGAAACGAAAAGAAAGGGCTATATTATGGCTGACTGTGTGTATACACAAATACATTTGCATATATATGTATATATATTTGTGTATACACACATATACACATAGTCAGCCATATATATGCATATATATATATTTGTATACTCACATATACACACAATCGGCCAAAATATAGGTGCAATATTGCTGCAAAATAACAATTGTTTGCCATTTCTATGTGTATATATATGTATGCAGATATATATATATATATATATGCACAGAAGCAACCATGATAAAGTTGCAATAAAGCTTCATTAAACGAGCATATCATTACTTGTACACTGAAGCTATTTACACAAAAAAAATGACTGCATGAAAATATGAAAAAAATATTGCAATGTGTAGTTACCCTCTGTGTGAGGTTGGAACACAACCTCCCCTGTGTAACGAGAAGGTAAATGATTTCCTTATGCCAAATGTGGTGCTGATAAAGTTTGAGAAATGTATCACCAGTATTCGCCCATGACCTCACCACCGTTGATGTCCATATGAACTAGGATTGGTTGTCAATGCAACCGCTCAAAGTGCAAATTGTTCTCATGAATGGAGTTTTCATGAAACTAAAGCAAGACCAAGCAAATGGTCTGTATGCCGAGGTGGTAGGCATTAAGACCGACGACGGTAGAATGTTGGGCAGTTAATGTGCATTAACTGATGGTAAACAGAGCTAGTACTAGCATGGTGCTAACCCATGAAGGGTAATACACATGTCTGATATTGGTTGATAACACATTTTACAATATTTTTAGTGGTTTTTGAAAAATGGACTGAAAACATTGATAAACGTGCTTAATTTTTCGTAGGAAAAAGTGGGGGGTGCCAGCTCGACTATCAAGGGACGTGGCAAAAAAAATTCTCGACTTGGACGCTTCTGACGTGGACTCCTCTCTCAACATAGCCCTACCCACCACCAGTCCCTCTCCCTTATAAACTAGAGAAGTGATGTTTTTCCAACTAGTTAAGATGTAGTTGAAGCATTTGAAATCGAGGTTACCATATTAGAGGCATGCAATGACTTAGATGACTGAGTTAAGGATTTAACCTCAACAGTAACTTTTGCTACCAACCTCTAAACTAGAAAGTGATTATTCAGGCCCTAAAACCAACCTACCTCCATAGAGGGGGCCCCTCTCTCCCCCCTCTCTCTCTATATACATCATTCTCTATTTCCCCTCTTTGTCACTTCTCTTTCTTCACTTTTGTGTTCCTCTATCTCCCTCTCTCTAGCACTTTCTCCTTCTCTTTCTCTCATTGTCTATATCTTTGTCCCTATCCTTGCCCCCCCTCTCTGCTCATCTCTTTGTCTCTCTAGAACTCCTTCTCCCTTTGTGTCTCTCTCTGTCTCTATGTTGTTTGAAATTGATTTAAGCTTGCATTAGTGAATCAAACTTTGATGCAACACATGAACCATATCCTTGCTAAAGGTGTCATGCCCAGTCATTCTTGCTCTCTTAACAAGAGCCAATCGAGTAGTGGTGGAACCAAGGGGGTGTTTTATTCTTGAGAAAGAAAAATGTCACTAATGGTGGTTAGATTGATTGTGTTATTGGCTTCTTGTAAAAGATTAAGATTTTTGTTACCTGCCTCTCTTATGATTGCTAAGTCTTACCTAGTTTACTCATAAAATTGATTGATAATTTGGCCTTGGACTTGAAAGGTTCTTAGGATGTGAGTCCTAATTGCATCTCATTTGATTTGATCTAAGATTTATGTTTGTTCTTGAATATCTTCCTCAGTGGGGTTTTCTTGTGCAAGGAGGTTCTCCCTAATTTATTCTAAGGCCTTTTGGATCCAATCTTCCCTCACACCTAGGCACATCGAGTGCTAAGTGGAGTAGATGAATGCTTATTTTCAATTCGAAATGACTTGTTGAGTTTTGTTAAATTTTGTGCCTCATGATGAGATTGAGAGCTTCCTTGTTTAAATGTTTGCTTTGTTGAAAATGTTGAATTTTGTGCCTTGTGATGATATCAAGGGCTTTCTTGTTGTTTTAAATATTCTCAAATGTTGTATAAGTTTCTATATGCAATTACGCTAGATGAATCTAAACTTTTTGTTCTTTTTCTCATTTTTGATACGAGCTAATTACTACTAAAACTTAATTATGGGTGCAAATCTAAATGGTTGTTCCTAAATGCAATTTGTCTATGTTTTTATTTTTTTGTGTTTTGATGTGGATGTAAGCTATTCTAAGAAAATAAAATTTATAGTTACTCTAAGCAAAACAAGAAATATATCTAATCAAGAAAGCAATGAAAGCAATAAACCCTACACTAACCTTCAGAGAAAATAAACATCAATTTACTTTCTCAAGGGCAAGATTGTGAGCTAATTAGTAATGAAAGAAATAAAAAACCTATATAATTCAAGCTCAGTGCCTAGATTTTGTCCTCAGATATCTTGTGGCAACTGTCTCTTCCTCAACAACAATGAGGTCCTCCTCTTGACAACAGGGACAAAGGTGAGGATATGACGAAATGGATTTGGGCTTAAAAGTAACAACAAAATAGTGTTAGGGTTAGTCGGTAGAAGATATCAATTAAATGCAAATAAAGATTAAACAGAGGAATGAAAATACATAGAAATAATAACAGCGAGAGACAAGTTTTAACGTGGTTCACCCAAACTTGGGCTACATCCACCAACAGAGAGTCCAATATTATTATCTAGTAAATCAAACCAATTACAACCAGCAATCCCTGCAACTCAATACCATTGCAAATGCTACAATACAATGTCAACCAAAACCCTAGCCCTTAGATGCTTTTATCAAGCCTTATGTCGGTTACAAAAATAGGGTTTTTTTTTATGTCGGCTCATGAATTTTTTTTTCAGGGGCTGCACTCCCGAACCCCTGCTTCTCGGGGGCTACCACCCCCGAACCCTGGTGAAGATACATAACTAGTGTACAATACTTGCATGATTAGTCGCCACCTACCAACAATCTCCCACTTGGAGACTGATCAGGCTCCACACCAAACAATCTCCCACTTGGAGACTGATCCTGGACGACACCATTGCGCGTGCAGCTCCCACTGGAAATAAGCACCATGGACTTTGTTGTTCTAATTTTATTGTTTCAGTCTTGAAGACCAACCGAAGCTGAAAAGGAGCTCAGCTTCTCCCTTGTCACTGCCTTTGTAAACATATCCACTGGATTTGCGTCTGTATGTATCTTTTCTAGCCTTAATTATCCATCATCCAACACCGACTGAATAAAGTGATACCTCAACTATATGTGTTTCGTCTTTGAATGCAACGAAGAATTCTTTGCAAGATGTATGGCACTCTGACTGTCTGTATACAAATAAATGTTAGCCTATTGTTTGCCCAATTCTTCCATGAAAGATTGCAGCCATATCATCTCCTTGCTTGCCTCTGTTGCATCTACATACTCTGCCTCTATGGTGGATAAAGCAACCACCTTTTGCAACTTGGAAATCTAGTTCACCGCTGTCCCACCTATAGTAAAGACATAACCTGTAGTACTCCACCTGGTATCAATATCCCCTACCAAATCTGAGTCTACATAGCCTACTAAATCAGTATTAGAGCCCCCAAAACATAAATGTGTATTGGATGTACCTCTCAAATATCTAAGAATCCATTTTACCGTATTCCAATGCTCCAATCCAGGATGACTCATATACTTGCTTACGACTCCTATAACATGTGCAATATCCAGTCTTGTGCATACCATGGTGTACATTAAACTTCCTACAGCTGAAGCATATGGTACCTTAGACATTTTTTCTTTCTCCCCTTGTGTCTTAGGACACATCTCCTTAGTCAATTTCAAATGACTAGGCAAAGGTGTGCTGACAGCTTTTGTATTCTCCATATGGAATCTTTGCAACACGTTTGCAACATAATCAACTTGAGATAGAGTTAATTTTCTATTCTTCCTATCTCTGCAAATTTTCATACCAAGGATTTGTTTTGCTGCCCCCAAATCCTTCATAGAAAATGACTGTGCTAACTGCTATTTTAACTCTCTTATGTGATCCATGTTAGACCCAGTTACAAGCATGTCAACATATAAACATAAAATAATGTAGCTATCATTATCCAACCTCTTAAAATAAACGCAATGGTTAGAATTACACCAGTTGTAGCCTTGCTCAGCCATAAAACTATCAAATTTCAAATACCATTGTTGAGGTGCTTGTTTCAGGCCATACAAACTCTTCTTCAATCTGCACACCTATTTCTCCTTACCTTTGACCTCAAATCCTTGGGGCTGTTCCATATATATCTCCTCCTCCAAATCACCATGGAGAAAGATAGTTTTCACATCTAGCTATTCCAAATGCAAATCTTCAGCAGCCACAATACTTAAAACAGTACGAATAGAAGTCATCTTGACAACCGGAGAAAATATCTCATCCAAATCAATGCCTTTTTTCTGTGCAAATCCTTTTACAACTAACCTAGCTTTAAATCTTTTCTTACCTCCATCTTCCTCTTTCAGCCTATAAACCCATTTGTTTGGTAAAGCCTTTTTACCTGTAGGTAACTTACATAATTCCCAAGTCTAATTTTTCAGCAAGGAGTCCATTTCTTCTTTCATTGCAAGCTCCCACTGAACCTGTGTATCCACCTGCATAGCTTCATCATACCCTTCTGGTTCACCAGCATCTATTAACAAAATAGAATACAAAGAGGGAAAAAATCTTTCAGGAGGTCTACTTAGCCTTGTTGACCATCTAACATTCACTAGAGTGTGTGGTATTTCTAGTTGTTGTTGCAGAGCATGGGGAACCACTGGAACATCACTATTTGGAGTATCATCTAGCACCACATAATCCTTTTCTTTCTTCTCATGCTATTGCAACTGATCTTTGTACAACACCTTCTCATTGAATATAACATCCCTGCTTCTCACAATTTTCTGATTTTCAAAATCCTAAAGCCTATAACCAAATTTATCAATGCCATATCCAATGAAAGTATATTTTTTTGATTTTGCATCCAGCTTGGTTCTATTTTTAGAATCTACATGTGCAAATGCTTCACATCTGAAGGTTTTGAGAAAAGAATAACTCACCTTCTGAAGGACCTCTGTTAATTAAATATACAACAGTGTTGACAGCCTCTTCCCACATATTTAAAGGCATCCCAACATGCAATCTCATGGTCCTTGCATGATCCATTATTGTCCTATTCATGCATTCAGCCACTCCATTTTCCTATGGAGTCCCTGGAACTAGTTTTTGCCTATGGATTCCATTAAAGGAACAATAATCCTTGAATTCTTTGCTGCAATACTCACCACCATTATTAGATCTGAGATATTTTAATCTTTTACCTGTCTCATTCTCAACCAAGCTTCTCCATTTCTTAAATGTTTCAAATACATCAGATTTCTGCCTGAGGAAATAAATCCAAACCTTCCTAGTTGCATCATCTATGAATGTAACATAATATCGAGAGCCACCAAGAGAAGATACATGAGCTGGTCCCCATACATCTGTATGCACAAGCTCCAACTTTTCATCTTTCTTTTGCTTCCCATCCTTGAGAAAATTGACTCTCTTTTATTTTCCATACACAACTTTCAAAGAAATCCATATTAATATATTTCAGACCTGGTAAAACTTTCTTAAAATGAAGTATCTTCATACCTTTTTCACTCATATGCCCAAGTCTGTTATGCCATAGTGTTGTCTCAGAACCTGCAACAACTTTTTTAGTCTCTTCCTGTGAACCTACAACAACTGTTCCTGAACCTGTTTGTTTTTTCTCTGCAACAGCTAAGGTAGAAGGAATAGTATGACCTGCACAAAGATATAAGGTGCCTACTTTCACACATTTTTCTACTATTAAGGCACCTTTTGAAATCTTCCAATTTTTATCAGTAAATGTAACAATGCAACCTTCTTCAGCTAGCTGCCCTACTAAAATTAAATTCCTACCGAGCCTTAGACCATGCCTTACCTCTTGTAGTAGCCAATGATTCTCATTCTGCAACTTAATCTTGATTCTTCCCTTTCCAACAATCTGACAGGGTTCATTATCTTTCAACTAAACTAGCCCAAAATCCCCTTGGACATAATCAAGAAAATAACTTCTATAACTTCTATGGGGCGTAGCATGAAATGAGGCCCCTGAATCTAAAACCCATGAATCATTAGCATTATCTAGGGAAAGAATCAAAGCATCATCTTCAGATTTATTACTTACCACATTTGCCTCCTTATTGCCTTCTTGTTTATCTCCTTTATTTTTCTAAGACAAGCAATCTTTCTTCAAATGACCTGGTTTCCCACAGTACCAGCAATCCTTCTGTCCTCTGGTTTGGGATCTCTTATCCTTTGATTTTCCTTGTGACTTCCCATGACCTCCAGAAACTTTTCCTCTCTCCTTTGATCTGCCCCTGCTTTCTGCATTCAAAACACTGCCTGATGTGGATCCACCTGAGCTTTTCCTACGAATTTCCTCACTTAAAATAACACCAACAACATCATCAAATTTTAGGGTATTTGAACCAGAAACAGAGTTACTAACCATCATTACCAAACTATTCTAGCTTTCAGGCAAAGAACATAATATCAAGAGAGCTCTAACTTCTTCATCAAATTTTACATTTACAGTAGTCAATTGACTAGTAATCATATTAAATCATTTAAATGATCTATCACAGATCCACCTTCAATCATTTTCAGATTAAACAAACACTTCATGAGAAATACCTTATTTGAGGCTAAGGGTTTTCATACAATTTAGCCAAAGCTTTCATCAGACCATCTGTTGTCTTCGCTTCTGTTATAATGAATGCCACCGATGGTGCTAGGCACAACCAAATGGTTCCCGATGCCTTTCTATCAAGAAGATTCCAATCCTCATCAATCATTGTTACTGGTTTCTTGGCTACTCCTTCCAACAGCATCCATAAATCCTTTTGATAGAGATAATCCTCCATCCACATCTTCCATAACTGATAGTTCTGCCCATTAAATTTATCGACTTTCAATTTACCCTCATCCGCCATTACTCCCACTCAACCGTGAGACCTTCTTGCAAATGATAATTGAACACAACCTGCTCTGATACCACTTGTTAGGGTTAGCCGGCAGAAGATATCAATTAAATGCAAATAAAGATTAAATAGAGGAATGAAAATACATAGAAATAATAACAGCGAGAGACAAGTTTTAACGTGGTTCACCCAAACTTGGGCTACATCCACCAACAGAGAGTCCAATATTATTATCCAGTAAATCAAACCAATTACAACCAGCAATCCCTGCAACTCAATACCATTGAAAATGCTACAATACAATGTCAACCAAAACCCTAACCCTTAGTTGCTTTTATCAAGCCTTATGTCAGTTACAAAAATCTGAACCTCGGCGAGGATACATAACTAGTGTACAGTACTTGTATGATCAGTCGCCACCTACCAACAAATAGAAATAAAAGTCACATGTAGTCTTGCATGAGCATAAGAGTAATATAGGGGATACCTATGCAAAAGCTTGAACAACACAAGAATGCAAGTAATTCTCAACCTCACTTAAAACAATAGAGGAGGGGGTATTTATAGGTAGAAAATAGGCAAAATAGGTGGGGGTGATTGGGGAGTTAATAGGGGTTGATCAAGGAGATAATTGGGTTTGATTGGGAGATCACAAGAGTTGAAGAGGAGAAAATAAAAGACTAATTGGGAGATCACTATGAATTGATCAAGAGTTGACAAATAGTGAGTGGAAGTAAAGGTTTAGTTGTGCATGAAACAACTCTCAATCAAAATCTAAAAATAGAAGTAAACTAGGTGGAATTGGAAGAAATCATGCATGTCAAAACATGACAGGATCACCTCTTTTAGAAAGTGGGTCACCCCTTTTGCTAGGGAAGGTCGCCCAGGTGACATTACAACTTAACAACAAGTCACCCAAGTGACCCAAAGGTCATTCAAGTGACCCTCTTGTTGAGGATCTAAAAAGGGTTGTTCAAGATTTATGAAGTCCTCAAACCTGATCTGAAGGTTGGAAAAGATGGTCAAAAGGGAAAAACACTAAGGGACACGTCATCAAATGCAAGATTACTAAGAGGTATATAATTCACACCTTGTGGGTTGTGATTTGGATCTTTATATCATCATTGGACTACCATGTTAGTATGTGCGCCTTTTTTATATATATAGTCTCTCTTTGTATTTCTACCCATCTCTCTCTTCATTTCACTCTATCTCTATCTCCCTGTCTATCTCTATGTCTCTTTATCTCCCTCTCTATCTCTTTACGTCTCTCTATCTCCCTCTCCCCCTATTGACCCAAAAATCTGCACGAAGTCAAACCTTAGGAGTAAAAAGCTGACTCCTCTTTCGAAAGGAAATCAAGTGATCTCCCCAAGGTCTCAGGGGTTACCGGGTTACAATTAAATGGGGTAGCTCAATTGTGAGATGTGTGTTATTTAAACAAGGGGCTCAGTAGGATTTTAGAGAAATAGTTGTAGGTTATTTTTAAGCTCAGTTTGATGGGTTCTATATAGGTCTAGTTATATTCTACTCTACTCTAACCATTGATAAAAAAAGAGAAAAAGATTCAAAGAAAAAAAAAGGAAAAGAAATGAAATCAGGGAAGAGAGGAGAGGAGAAGAGAAAGTGGGTTTGTAATCTATACAACATTCATTAAATTGATAAATTTCATGCAAATGCAAGATAAACAACCCAAGCTACTGTCAACTTTTACTCAACATATAGTTTGGATTGTACAAGAGTCTAAGGAATGCATTAAGTTATAAGAATATATTTGTAAATGGAAACAAAAGAAGAGATCATTACCATATTACATGTGCAAATGATACTGAGTGAAACCATAAACAAATATTAATTAAACTTAGAAGAGATGCACTTACATGAAATATTGAATCAAGATACAATTTATGCACTTACAGATTTACAATACTCAAACCAAATATTACAATGCTTTCCCCACCATGTTACATACACAAGAGAAGAATTGCCTTGCTCTCACAAACTCTCCTTCCAAAATTTCAACCTAACTCCCCAAAAGAAAAACACTGCTACCAACAAAGGAGAAATAATGAAAAGAGGAGAAAACCCCCCATCATAAGAGTCCACCTCTTATTTATAATCTCTCACCCCAATAAAAAATACATTTCATGTCAAATCACAATCTTACATTTCCCAAAGTGTATTTTTAATATCATCCAAAATCCTCTTCAAATCCTTCATAAATCTACCTTGGCATGTGTTTACAATGGAGACAATGGAGTAGAACATTTTTTTAAATTATTTAAATAATTTTGTCTCCCTTTCATTGTATTTTTATTTGGTTTTTATTATTTGCTTAACTTGTTGGCAACATGTCTATGTTAATAGGGCCTCCCATTAACATAGGGGACACCTATGTTCATAAACACCCCCTATCTTCAAATCTTACTCCTTTACTTGATCAAAGTTGAGATCTTGAAATCTTTGATGGGACTTTTTTTTGGACCCCACACCACCTCTCATAATATATTTATTTTTTAACCTTTTAAAAACTCATGATTTTATGTCTTTCCTTAGTGTCATGCTTTTCATTGATGTGGCATATGATTTAAATTATGGAATGGGACCCACTTTACGCCTCTTTTCTATTTGATTTTTTATTTTATTTAATCAACGACCCTCTGTCTTGTTTAGGTGCCATCTTCCATGTTCCTTTTATCTACTAGCAATCACACCTTAGAGTGCAATGCGTATGCTGAAAATGGATGTGGAAAGGAGTTCTGTGTGGATAAAAGCAAACATTATTTCGCATATGGGAAACTTAAAGTATACATATTTTATAAAATTGAATCAATAAGAGCAATAGATAAGGGGGGCATATTTGTAAGAGTAGCAAAGAGGAATTTTTTATTTGTTTGTAATATTAGTGTTCTCAAATAGAGAGTATATAGAATATTTGCATTAATTTATTGGGTCTATTTTGATTTGATGAATCATGGTCATGATTTGAACATTGAAACAATGTAATTATGTGTGTTGTTCTATAGTGGTAAGTAAAGTTTGAGTAGATGATTTGGACCAACACATACCAAGCTCCACTTTTTACTTTGTAAAAGTACCATAGCTTAATCTTTAATGTAGGGTTTTCCATTGGAATTCTTGACCTTAACCTCAAGTCTATCACACAACGAAACACTTTTTGTCACTATGTTTATGCAGCTAAGATTAGTTTTGTAATCCCATGATGGGTAATGATTTTGTGTTCTAGGAAATGTCTCTTCAATTGTGATGGGTGGTAAAGGTAAAATCTAGAAATAATTACTCATAGGAAGGTTATTATGCATGTAGCTATGTTCTCTACTTGAAATTGGAAGTCTCTCTCTCTCTCTCTCTCTCTCTCTCTCTCTCTCTCTCTCTCTCTCTCTCTCTCTCTCTCTCTCTCTCTCTCTCCCTCTCTCCTTTTGAGGGTTTTTCTCCCTCCTCCTCTTTCTCTAATAAACATAGATTAATTTTAATATTTATATACATTATATATTGTGCATATATTATTGTTAGTTAAATATTATATATATAAGATTTATATATATTTGTTATTTAATTTACATAATAAATATTAAATATTTATATATAATAAATATTAAATATTTATATATAATAAATATTTAATATTTATATACATTTATTCAATTTAATATAATAGTTAATTAAACATGTATAATATCTAATATAAGAGTCATTTAATTTTAAAACATATGATTTATAATTATTTATATAAAAAAAAGTCCAATTAAAAAACATACAATAAAAATGCCATTAAAAACTAATATTTTAAAATATAAAATAGATGAACTAATGCTATATGTTCCCACTAGCATAATTACATTTAAAGAAACATATAAAAGAATTATAATACATGCGGTCTTCTCGTATGTGGACCAAGTGGCTCTAAATGAATGCAGGGGCCCTATATTTAATACATCTCATCTCCCACAATGCGGCTTTGTCTGATGTCAACATACATAGTGACATTGCGAGCGAAAAGCATAACAATGGAAAATGACAAATGAATAACAATGAAAAAAACTGATGACAGAAAATTAGACAGGTGAAAGGAAACGAACAACCGGGATCTATTTCATTGTCTTGCACTCTTGCTCGACGAGTCTCAGCTATTAGATTTCATGCTAGGATAGTCCCTCTCACAGAGGGAACGCCTTTGATGTAATTAAAAAGGGGTGGGGTCCTGTTAATTCCTACTCCTACCCTCTTTGTATTAACTTCATTTTTTTAAAGATAAAAGAAGGGTGAAAGGGGTCTTCTTAAATCCCACATTTTAATTACGCCATAGGCGTTCCCTCTATGAGGTGAACTAGTTTGGCGAGCAAAATCAATAGTTGAGGCTCCTCATTACGAGTGCAAGACGATGAAAAAGATCTTGAGCGTTGGTTTTATTTTCTCGTCTTTTATTTTTTCCGTCTTTTTTTCACCATTGACGTCGGTCGTTGACGAGCATTTGCTTTCATTTGCATTTGTAGGACGATGAAAAGGAAGATAAATCTTGTTTTGTTTTCACTTTTTATTTCATTTCATTTCATTTGACGCCGAAAAACTTTCTAAACTTGTCGGTTGTTTTATTTTCCCCTCACACCGAAAAAAAAGGTGTCCAAAAATTTTGCTTATGGATTAGTTAACGGGGAACTTTATGTTGAAGTTATTCCCTTAGTTTACAAATAACGGGAAAGTGCATTTATTCCCTTAGTTAACAAACAAACATATATATAATAATTTATATATTTGTTATTTTATTTATATTTGTTTTTTAATTATTAAAAAAAATTATATATAAAATCTATATTAAATTTAAATTTACTATATATTATATATTAGTTAATATATATCTAATATTATATATTTGTTACTTATATATATTTATATACATTTAATATAATATGATTTATTTAATACTATATATTTGTTATCTAAATTAATATTTATTTTATACTATATATTTAATTATATATTATAGAATGTAAAGTATTTAATATATATTTAAAATAATATTATAAAAGAATATATTAATATTAAATATTTATTTAAAATTTAATTATATTTATTTAAAATATAATATATAACAATAAATATAATTATATTAGATATAATATATATAATAAGTATAGTTAGGTTATAAATAAATATTAATATTAAATATATAATTTTATAATATTATATTATACTTATAAATATATAAATATAATATATTTTGTATGGTATATAATACTATGTAAGGTTTTTGTGACTCATTCCAAATATAAAGTTCATTTTGTTTATGGAGATTGTTGTTAAAGAGGTTTGGATCAAAACAAAATTGAGTCATATGGACAATGAGATTCACACCATTCACATAGATGATTGAGAAATTGGTTCTATGACAATTTCAATTATTGATAGGGAAAGCTCTCTCTCTCTCTCTCTCTCTCTCTCTCTCTCTCTCTCTCTATAAGAGATATAAGAGAGATAGGGAGATAGAGAGAAAGAGAGGTATAGAGACATAGACTAAGAGACTAAGATAAATAGATATATAGAAAGATAGAGAGACAGTGAGGGGTGAATAGAGAGAATTGGAGACTAATCCAAAATAGAGAAAGAGAGAGCTAGAGGAAGACAAAGAGAGAGATATGGAGAGAGACATGAACAATGGAGATCAAGGTGAATGGGACAAGTTGGATAGAAGAGATAGATCTACTATTAGGTTGTCTTTCTAATTCAGGCTTAAATAATGTTCTAGTTTAAAACATTTCTATGATTTTATGAGAAAAAATATTGCATTAGATCAAACTAAATGTCTTGAAAATAAGTTATTTTTAAAAGGAAATTTATATTCGTTAAAGATTCGTGAAGGAGACTTTGTAACCAAACATTTAAAACCTAGCTTCCATAGATGTAAAATTGTTCTTTATAGGATACCATCTTTTTGTTTTGAAGCCTATTTATCTAAAGGGAAAGAGAGGAAGAGAGATATAGAAGAGAAAGAGAGAAAAAGAATGATAGGTAGACATAGAGATATAGAAAGAGAGAGAGAATGATATATATATATATATATATATATATATATATATATAGAGAGAGAGAGAGAGAGAGAGAGAGAGAGAGAGAGAGAGATGGCAAAATTTTATAAATATAACCCTTGGCGTAGTGTTTTTAAATTGTATTGTAGGGATTTGTAAGCTTTTAGTTTAGGTCTAAGTATCAACATGCTACTAAAGTGTTAACACATGGGCTAAAACATTAGTGGAGCTTCTCAATCTATTGTAAGCTTATTTTGAAGGAATATATTAAGGTTTACTTTTGGTCATGGGTTTCTTACTTATAGGGGTTTTCCCAAGTATATATGTCATCTTATCTTCTCTATTTCCTTCACTTATTCTATGTTTAATTAAGGTTACATGTGTTTTAAATCAACAAATTTTATTACAAAGATAGGTCTATGCAATCCAAATATGCCATGATTCAATAATGACTATGTGGCATTGTAATGAATTAATAAAAAAAAAAACAATTGATATCTTAAATGTGAACATCACTTATAACCTTTATACATCTAAGACAATATAGTTGCCTTAAAGAAAGTTTGGATTTTTTCCTAAATAATTTTAGAAGGATGTTTTGCATCCACATAAAAAGATAGTGACATCTTATGCACAACATAAGTAATTAATTCGCTTCACCAGTTTTCTAAATCATTTACATAATATTATCTACAATGGATACACTATCTATTTTACAACGTTTACATGAATTAGATGCTGTAATGGACATAGAATTAGTACAACACGAGAGTAGGTTTTATATGGATAAATAAATTGAAATCTATTTTCTTAATAGAATTAGTGTTTTGCAATAATTAATAATTATAATTCAATAGTGGGCGGGGGCCCTGGCTTGATTGGCTAAGTAATTCCGTTGCGGTAAAGATGGTCACGAGGTCCTGTCTCCCCCCGTCCTCATGGTACTAGAGGGCGTGTCGTGCTAGCGTCACTGGTCACGTGAAAAAAGTTTACTAGGCACAAAAAATATATATATAATTCAATAGTATAACTTACAAATTTTATAGTTAATATATAAATCCATATCATTAGGAAATAGAATGTATAGTGAAAGTTATAATCGTGAAATGTGTGCAATGTAAATAAAATAGAAATTATATTAAAAATTATGACTAATGTATAGTCGTGCATTGGTAGTGGTACAAAGCATGCATCTAGGAAAGATGACATGTGTACCCATTGCACAATAAAGTGTAGCTATCTCTAATAGTAGCAACATCTTGTTACCAAGCATTATTGATTCATAAATGGCATGACCAATAGAATGGGAAATAATGTAACTTATTGAAGTGGCTCAAAAATAGACATTTGCAGCATCTCGGAAGTCCAACAAATGGAAAGTATGCTACATCTCCACAGAGAGAGAGGTACAAAGATATAGAAGGATAGAGAGAGAGGTACAAAGATAGAGAAGGATAGAGGGATATAGATAGGTACAAAGATAGATCTAAGGATAGAGAAAGATATAGATAGATGGATAGAGAGAGAGGTAAAGAGATAAAAAGGGAGAGAGATAGAGAGAGTGAAAATAAAGAAAGACAAAAAGAGACAAAAACAAATAGATAAAGAGAAAGAGATAAATAGGGAGAGAGAGAGAGAGAGAGAGAGAGAGAGAGAGAGAGAGCCTTTCAATTTCAAATAGAGAACATGGCTACATGCATAACCTTCCTATCAATAATTATTTCCAAATTTTAGCTTTACCACCCATCACAATTGAAGAAACATTTCCTAGAACACAAAATCATAACCCATCATGGGATTATAAAACTAAGTTTAACTACATAAACATAGTGACAAAAAGTGTTATGTTTTGTGATAGACTTGAGGTTATAGTCAAGCATTCCAATGGAAAATCCTACATTAAAGATTAGGCTATGGTACTTTTACAATGTAAAAAGTGGAGCTTGCTATGTGTTGGTCCAAATCATCTACTCAAACTTTACTTACCACTATAAAACAACAACACACATCATTACATCGTTTCAATGTTCAAATGATGACCACGATTCAACAAATCAAAATAGACCCAAAAAATAAATACAAATATTCTATATACTCTTTTTTTAAGAATATTAGTATTACAAACAAATACAAAATTCCTCTTTTTCTACTCTTACAAATATGCCCTCTTATTTATTGCTCTTACCGACTTAGTTTTACAAACTATGTATACTTTAAGTTTCCCATATGCAAAATAATGCTTGTTTTTATCCACACATAACTCCTTTCCACGTCCATTTTCGGCGTACCTATTGCATGCTAAGGTGAGATTGCTAGTTTCTACCATTTCTTAAGATAAGAGGAGAGGGAGCTCTTAAATCCCACATCCACTTTCCATTTTTTAATTAAAAAGATTTCTTTAAATAATATGGCCCACTCACCCCCTTTCACATTTTTAAACATGAATAATTTCTTTTCTTTTAATACATCATTTTTGCCTCTTGTAATTTTTTATGTTTGCTTTTTTTATTTTGAATATTCATTTATGTGGATGTCTTTTTGAATTTTATTTTTGAAATACAATGGCTCTCTTTTTCCACATGACGCAATTTTAAAGTCAGGATGGTCATTACAATTTTTTATTTTTTTGTAGAGCAAGTTGAGATTAATCTTTAAATTGCATAATCCGTCTCTCAACTATGGGATTTAAATGGACGATGGATCAAGTGCTGTGACCTCCTCCATAGATGAAGAATTTGAAGATGCGATTAAACATTCCTTTATTGAGTTCCTTCTTTGCTCTTCTCCAGCTTTTGGTTAATTTGGCAGTACATACGTCATTTGATCGCCATCCTCCACGTGTAATGAAAACTAGCACCAAGAACCTACAAACACAAAAGGAGTGTTAGAATGTCACATTAGACAATTCAATCCATTTTGATAAGCATGAAATTTTAAACTCATATTTTCATTCATGATACATTCTCAATTCATGATGAGCTTAGGAGATTTAAATATGCATTCTCAACTCACATATAGGTAGCCACACATTTGGGAAATGTAGGCAAAAGATAAAATTAAGTGTAACATGGAGACAAGATTCTACTAAAGAGAATTGTGTAGGCATGGAGACTGAATGCCAAAAATGAAAACTCACACACTTGAAGCATCTCTCGCAAAACATGAGGATCTCGAAGTCTGTTAAGATGATGCTAGTTGATTCATGGCACTCGAGAAAACAAAAATGATGCGGGCCAAGAAAGAATGCAAAGCACTAAAAGTATAGCCCAAAGATCAAAAGAGGGGCCTCAATGTTTCGTCAAAACATTGTGTGTGTTGCACAAGTGGTAACAAATGGCAACTCATAGGGGAAAGCATTGCAAAATGCTTAGAACCGATAATCTCTAGTTAAAAAGAAATATTAAACAAGACAAAATCATAACATAAGCCACATTATGCATATCCAAATTAAACCAGACTTAGAACAAGCACACACTAGGTTCTGCTAATTAGATCATGTGTGCACATAATTTAATTACCCCTTTCTAAGTTAACCAAGATTAATTTTACAATAGAGAAAATCAAGTGAATAAAGCAATCATAACACATGTCGAGCATTGCTTCACTACCAACCAAGCATCCATAGCCTCGATGAAGATACATCTAGTCCCATCAAAGCATTGCTCCACTGCTAACTAGGCGTCCATAGCCCCGGTGGAGATACTTGCACCACCCAAAAAAAATGAGTTTCTGATATTTTCTCTTCCCTTTTCTTTTATCTCTCTTTTCAACTCAATTCTCATTTTTCTCTTGATTTTTTTTAATTTCTCATTTCATTTTATCTCTTCTATTTTTTCCTTTTTTCTTCTCAACTTGCAAGCAATGAAGCTTACAATCTGGGTTCGGAACTACCATTGACATATGAAAGGATCGATCAAGAAATAAAGAACTTGATTACCTCAAACTGTAATGAGTTACTCTAGTAGACCAAAAAGTATTGTGTATGATTAAGTGTTTCCAATTAACATAATAGTCATGCATACTTGACAAATCACACATAACTCAAATAAGACTAACATAGCCTAAGAAATGGTTTCATGTTGTTTAAAACTTCTCTACAAACTAGAAAGATGGATTTAGAGTACTATGCAATGGTATCCCAAGAAAGTTTCATAAGACAACTTGACAACAAAACCAAAAACAAGGTTGGGGAAACCAAAACAAAACCCAAAGACAAAACAAAATAGAAGATGCGACAAACAAACATAAACTATGTACAAAATAAAATTTCCTAATTGTACACTATACATTAGAAGACTCAAGAAAACTAATTTCAAGATTGCTCCTACTTTATTTTCTCAAAGCATTAAGCAATATCGATTGGACTGTTTGGGTTCAAAGTTTAGCAAGCACATCCTTGAATTCAAAGACCAAAATCATACATAAGATGGGCTCATATTCACAAGATGGGTCATGCAAGATTAGAAGTTGAGGCAATTCATCATGGTAATGCTCAACCCATATACATGTTCTCTTTCCCAAATTACCATAATCAAACTGTATTTTTTTGCAAAAGAAGGGTAAAGGTATAGAAACAACATGATTTATGATGTTTTCCACTAGGAGTGCACTCTTATGATCCAACAAACTATTGTAACCAATTTCATACTTGTTAGAAACTCCTTATTGCTCTTCATGCACATGCAAACTACAAGAAACATTGTTAGTCAACACCGAATCATTCTAGCTATCAATAAGAAAAATAGCAATATCAGAACACAATGCAACATCATTAGTTTCAAAAGGTGCACATGTTTTAGAATTTTGATTAGACAAATCAATATGCACTCCTTGAGTTAGGTTTAAATACATAATGTTTTGATGCCTCTTTAGATCGCCCCTAGTGTCAAGGCTAGTAGTCTCTTGATCAGCGTGTTGTTCTATCATCATTGATTGCAACAAAGGCTAAAAATTAGTATGATCATCAACTTGAAGCATACATATATTGTCAGAACTTTCATTTTTTTGCACAAAATCAATCATATCAACATATTCATTCATATGTGGTCTATCATTAGTCAAAATGAGGGCATTTTCTATTTCACTCTCTATGGGTAGATGTTCATGATAATGTTCTTCCATTTTTGCAATTTCCCATGCTAGAAAGAAGTTAGGACAACTGGATTCAACAGGATGAGTAGTAGGGTGAATGCTGCATCTATTAGGTAAAGTAAGGTAGATATTAGGTTAGTTGATTTCCCTAGAGTGGTTATGACCTTACTTAGCTGTAATATCATATTCATCATGTTTCCAACTTCTTTCACCATACTACATGGTAGACATAGAGGATTCTCATCACATGTATTTCATTGGTTGAAATGTTCTTATGATTCTCATTCTTAGAGGGTAAACTATACACCTCACCTTTCTCACATGTATCCAAACTAGTGGGCATATCCTCATCACTATATGAGTCTTTATCAAATAGGGGTTGGTTTGATTCATCCTTAGAAGCAAGGAGAGACTTATCAATTCCATCATGCTCATTAAGCCTAAGATGAATGTCCTTATTTTCAATAACTTTAAAATCTTCATCTTGAGTACATTCTAGGGTAAAGATTTGTTCAATGGAAATCAATCCTTTTAAAGAGAGGTTAACCCATGTGAGGAAAGTAAGATAATTAATTTCATCATGTTGGTCTATGCCATGTATCCTACATTTTCTTGATAAAGCTAGGTCTTAGAGACCCCTTGGAAATCCCATATATCCAACATGTTCTTGTTTAAAAGCTCTATCATTTTAGGGATGTCGACTTCAAGATCTAAAACATTACCATTTGGATCATGCATGGGTAGACTAGATATGTCCGGATTTGTGGGTTTATCATGGTGTTCATCATTTTTAACCTCATCCTTGTTTATTTCCATGACAACCAAAGAGGGCTCACTCATGTTGTGTTCATCATTTTTTAGTTCATCTAGCTTTTTCCCATCTACTTGTGGTTGTTTTAGGCACTCATAATTGGAAGGGTCATCACAATTTAAATATGGCACCTCAACATTTTGACAAGCAAAAAATTGGGTAGCAACATGTAGATCATGAAAGGAATTTTGGTTATTTCGGCCTAAAAACTAATTTTGAGATTTGATTGATATGATTCATTTGATACATTGAGTAGGGATAAAATGAGGCCATTGGGTTGTTCAAGTTGATTGAGTTGGACCAAGATTGAGACTATCGTTGCATGTGGTGAGGGGCATGGCTTTGATTCATTGGGTTGTGGGTGTTAGTTTTTTCTAGGATAAGAGCTCTATTCACAACCTCTTGCACATTGTTTACCCCTGGTGATTACCTGATGAAAGCTTTGTAAGAAGGTCCTAAGGCTTGCAAATATGATTCTAACACTTCATTGGTCGTAGAAAAATAAAATTTGACCAAGTTTTCAATAGTTTCACAAAACCTAAGGGACAACATGGCATTAGTTACATGGGGCTCTCTTCTTATTGTCATGAGTTGTTTATGTGCCTCTATTGAATCAAGATATTCTCCAAATCCCAAGAGTGAATTGAAAATGGTGGCAAATGTATGTACCACTCATAGGCTTCCTTCTCTAAAGTGTAAGAGAACAAGATACAAGCAAGCTCTTCATTCATGATTTGGTGTTGAACCATCAAGTTCCTAAATGTGTTCACATGATCTTGTGTAGTATGCTTACTAGGGTAAAAAGTAGGATTCCATCTAATGAAATCTTCAAGAAGCCTAGGGAATTCTACATGAAATGCTAGAGGACTAGCCATTTGGTTAAAACCTCCCTAGCTCAAATGATAAGAACAATGAGATTAACCATTTTCCCTAAATTTAAGTGCACTCAAACTTCAACCAGCCCTCCTAGCGCTAAAGATGTTGACCCACAAATTTGCATAGAATCAAACCTCAGGAGTCAAAAGCTAACTCTTCTCTTGTTAGGAGATTGTGTGATATCCCCAAAGTCTCAGGGGTTACCGGGTCATGGTTAAATGGGATAGCTCAATTGTGAGATGTGTGTTGTTTTAACAAGGGACTCGGTAGGATTTCAAGGAAATAGTTGCAAGTTATTTTTAAGCTCAATTTGATGGGTTCTATATAGGTCTAGTTATATTCTACTCTACTCTAATCATTGATAAAAAAGAGAAAAATATTCAAAAGAAAAAGAAGGAAAATAAATGAAATCAAGGAAGAGAAGAGGAGAGAAAGTGGGTTTGTAATCCATACAACATTTCATTAAATTGATAAATTTCATGCAAATGCAAGATAAACAACCCGAGCTACTGTCAACTTTTACTCAACATATAGTATGGATTGTGCACGAGTCTAGGAATGCATTAAGAAGAGATCATTATCATTTTACATGCACAAATGATACTCAGTGAAACCATAAACAAATATTCATTAAACTTAGAAGAGATGCACTTACATGAAATATTGAAACAAGATACAATTTCTGCACTTACAAATTTACAATACTCAAACCAAAGATTATAATGCTTTCCCCACCATGTTACATATGGAGGAAAAGAATTGCTTTGCTCTCACAAACCCTCATTCCAAAATTTGAACCTAACTCCCCAAAAAAAGAATGCTACTAACAACAAAGGGGAAAGAATGAAAAGAATAGAAAAAACCCCATTATAAGAGTCCACTTCTGTTATCTACAGTCTGATCATTCATTGTATTGTGTGTCAGCAGGTATTGATAGATATGTCTGTAGTAAACACAGTCTTTGGCTGCTTATATGTATCTTAATGCATTTTTTTCAATATAAAAAAAAGAGAGTCCACCTCTTATTTATAATCTCCATCACCCCAATAAAAAATACATTTCATGTCAAATCACAATCTTACATTTCCCAAAGTGTATGTTTTTGATATCATTCAAAATCCTATTAGAATTCTTCATAGATCTACTTGATCTCTCTTTACAATAGAGTAGGACATTTTTAAAAATTATTTAAATCTTTTTTGTCTCCCTTTCATTATATTTTTTATTTGTTTTCGTTTTTTTGTTTAACTTGCAAACATGATGTCTATTTATGAACATAGGGGACTCCCATGTTCATAAAGACCCCCTACCTTCAAATCCCACCCCTTTACTTGGTCAAAGCTGAGATCTTAAAATCTTTGATGAGACATTTTCTTGACCCCCACACCACCTCTAATTATATATATATATATATATATATATATATATACATATATATATATACATACATATATATATATACATATATATATATACATACATATATATATATACATATATATATATATATATATATACATATATATATACATATATATATATATATACATATACATATACATATATATATACATATATATATATATACATATATATACATATATATACATATACATATACATATACATATACATATACATATACATATACATATATAACATTTTCTTGACCCACACCACCTCTCATAATTAAAATATATAAAAACCTGGCTCAAGCACGCTTAACCATGGAGTTTCCCCCAAGATCAAACCCACTTAGCTTGCTACCCCATTTGCAAAACCTTTAGCAAGTGTTGTGCCTTATGAACCATTCATTATAGAGCCCCTTTAGCTCATCAATTGATAAGTAGGAGGTATTTTTCGCAACATGTCAAATTATGAATTTTATTTCAGGGTTTAACTGCACAGTTTTTGAGTCAAACACATGACCCATATTTCATGAGTAGTGGTTCACATGAACCCATCTCTCATGTTAATGAATGGTCCACTTAGCACTCATTGCATCTAGGTGATGCACACAGGGGTGAAGCATTGGGATTTCCTGGGAGGTCACTCATCCCAGTACTACTCTGGCTCAAGCGCTATTTCAGGGTTTAACTGCGTAGTTTTTGAGTCAAACACATGACCCATATTTCATGAGTAGTGGTTCACATGAACCCATCTCTCATGTTAATGAATGATCCACTTAACACTCATTGCATCTAGGTGATGCACACAGGGGTGAAGCATCGAGACTTCCCGGGAGGTCACCCGTCCCAGTACTACTCTAGCTCAAGCACGCTTAACCATGGAGTTTCCCCCAAGATCAAACCCACTTAGCTTGCTACCCCATTAATTCCTTTTAATTCCTACACCTACCCTCTTTGTCTTAACTTCATCATTTGTCAAAACTCCCATCATTTTTTAAAGATTTAAGAAGGATGAAAGGGGTCATCTTAAATCCCACGTTTTAATGTCTACCATTTCTTAAGATAAAGAGGAAAGGGGCTCTTAAATCCCATGTCCACTTTCCATTTTTTAATTTAAAGGATTTCTTTAAATAATAGAATATGTCCCACTCACTCTTTCACTTTTTTAAACATGAAAAGAAAAATTAATGCCATTTTTGTCTTTTGTAATTTTTTATGTTTGTTTTTTTTTTATTTTGAATATTCATTTGTGTGGATGTCTTTTTTTTTAATGAAAATGCAGTTTAACTATTAAAAGAAAAAAACACTTCACAAAAAAATAATGGGTGGTAAAAAAGCACACCCCGAAGAAATACAATGGTCTTCTTTTTCCACATGATGCAATGTTAAAGTCAGGATGGTCATTACAATTTTCTGTTAGTCGAAGTTAATCTTTAAATTGCATAATTTGTCTCTCGGATGTGAGATTCAAGTGGATCAAGTGTTGCAACCTCCTCCATAGATGTAGAATTTGAAGATGTGATTGAACATGCCTTTATTGAGTTCCTTCTTTGCTCTTCTTCGGCTTTTGGTTAATTTGACAATATGTAATTCATCCGATCGCCATCCTCCACATGTAATTAAAACTAGCACCAAGAACCTATAAACACAAAATGAGTGTTAGAATGCCACATTAGATAATTCAATCCATTTTGATAAGCATGAAATTTTAAACTCATATCTTCATTCATGATACATTCTCAATTCATGCTAAGCTTAGGAGATTTAAATACACATCCTCAACTCACATATAGGTAGCCACACATTTGTGAAATGTAGGCAAAAGATGAAATTGAGTGTAACATGGAGACAATATTCTAGTGAAGAGACATGTGTAGGCATGGAGAGTAAATGTCAAACATGAAAGCTCACACACTTGAAGCAACTCTCACAAAACACGAGGATCTCGAAGTCTGTTAAGATGATGCAAGTTGACTCATGGCACTTGAGAAAACAAAAATGATGTGGGCCAAGAAAGAATGCAAGGCACTAAAAGTATAAGCCCAAAGATCAAAAGAGGGGCCCCAATGTTTCATCAAAATATTGGGTGTGTTGCACAAGTGACAACACCCCCCTTTTGTGTGTGTCTTTTCTCTTTCTCTCTTTCCCCCCCATATCTCCCCCTCTCCATCTCTTTTCCCTCCAACCTCCTCCCCCCTCTCCCCCCTCTCTCTCTCTATTACTCTTTCTCTCTTCCTCCCTCTCCCCCTCTCTCTATTTCCCCATCTATCGCTCTCTCCCACTCTATCTCTCATTCTCACTTCATCTCTCTATCTTTCTTTCTCTAGAAACTATATGGTAATTTTCCACAAAGAACAATGAGTTTAGTGCACTAGACTTAGTAATAGTATAGTAACGTTAACAAAAACTGAATATTAAAATCAATATTCAAATCTTTATACCATCCAAAGAAAGAAAATTGATCGAGAAATGCAAATTTGAAAGCATTCATGGTCCTTGTAAGTTGCGACATGTGCCCTAATGTTTTTTAGAATTAGTAAGAAAGAAAGTTAAACCAATCATAGAGGGCTTAAATTTGATAGTCAACCTTAACTGTCAAGTATTTTTTTAATGATAGTTATCTATTCAATAGTGCCTTTAAAATACTATGACATACTTTAGTATAAGTAAATTATATAAAAACTAGATATATATATCATCTTAATCTTATATAAATTTTGACAGTTTGTCCAAAATCTCTCCTTTCATATGATACAGTCTTTTCAAAATTTCAATTGTATTTTATAGTTAAAATGTCTAAATATAGCTATACAACTGTCAAATTTAAGCCCTGTAGACAACCACCACATTAAGCGTGCTTGTTTTTGTCCATAGGTACAAACACATTGCTACTGTTTCTGTAGTGCACTTGGCTAAATAGGGAGGCTAGCTAAACAAGATAGTCAAACAAATATCATACTGAAATAGACATTAATACTTAACCATTCAAAAAGAGGGACCAAGTTGCCTTCGATAATCAACATTTGCTACTTCCCCACAACTAACGATGCAAGACAGTGAAACGTATCTTGAGTTGAAGATATTAATTTAATGCATTAAATGGTTTATGGGGTTAGATACAATATTATTCTTGTAAATATTAATTTCTATTTATAAATGACTATCTAGTTATTATATATATTTTATTTATAGAATTTCCAATTTATAGTTTCCTTTATGCATATTCCTATTTATAACTTTCATAAGCAAATTCCGAGAGGTTTATAACAATGGATGTTTCAAGTTGGCTAGTTTTTTTAGGTATATGTTTTCATGTTTTTGGGTTTAGTGTTTATTGGTCGCCTTGAGATGACGAACCCCATAGACATGAAGGTGATGCAATAGCTTATAAATGGCCTGAGAGATGGATAAATTAGGTTGTGGTGGAAGGGATTTGATCCATGTACATGGGATAATGTGGGATGCCCTAGCAACAAAGTAGTGGAGATTTAGATGCAAAATAAAGATGTACAGGATCACTTCATTTAGATTTTAATAGGCTAACCACCTTGAGCAAAATTGGCTTCTAAAACAACTAGTTAAGAAGTGCATTGGCCACCTTTAATAGCATGAAGGCTTTGCAATATGCATTTTGGCAACAATTTTTCTTCCATTCCATGCAATTTTTTCTCTAAGCTATCAAGGTTAGAAGTGATTGTGCTTGATGAAAACCCCTTTTCCCTCTATTAAATTACTTTCTCAATGATAGAAAATATTTTGAGCATCCCACAGGTATCCTATAGGTGTCCAACCAAGATGAATTTCATTCAGCCAAGATGAATTTCATTGTCTTGCAACTTTCTTGCAAAATACCAGCCATCGATCTGCCTAATTAGCTTGGTCCCTCTCACAGAGGGAATTATTTGGGTGTAATAGACTACATCCTTTGAAGTTTGAAGTTATTACAAGTTCTTAATAATCACATAGATACATATCTTGCACAATTTAAAGGAATAAAGATAGAATAAACTTGTAGACAAAACACAACTAGGTGCTTCCTTAAGAAGACGTGCATGTTATTCATGTGCGATAAAAGACAAGATTCAATTGTTTAAAATAGACTATAACCAAAAGAAACCCATCAATCACATAATATAAATCTAGATAAATCAATTTTGAAGTACAATAGAGGATACTCAAGTCCTTGTGCTTCATCATATCTAGAATAGAACACGTATTCACATAAGAAGTAGAAGCCGTGGGTCTCAACACTAAATAATCAACCTTATTATTTCATCACTACACACACATATCGGGATTCACAAGAGCTCACAACCATTTGGGATTTAAGGTAAACAAATTAATAGAGTTTTTGAATTTCCATCAACTAACTCATTCTAAGGAATATAAGGGAGAGGAACCGATGGTGGGTAGGGCGATGTTGAGCGAGGGGTCCACGTGAGCAACTTCCAAGTTGGATTATTTTTTTTGGCAATGTCCCTTGACAGTCGAGTTGGCACCCCCCCCATTTTTTTTCGGGCATTTTTTAAGCATGTTTATCAATGTTTACAGTGCATTTTTCAAAAATACCCAAAAATCGCTAAAATCTGTCATTGACCGATAGTGGACATGTGTAGGGTCCCTTCGTGGGTTGGCACCATGCCAGTACTGGCTCAACATACTACCAGTTAATGCGCATTAACTGCCCAACATTCTACAGCCGACGGTCTTAATGCCTACCACCTCGGCATGCACACCATTCACTTAGTTTTTCTTTAGCTTCTCGAATACTCCATTCATGAGAACAATTTGCATTTGGAGCAGTTACATTCAGGACCAGTCCTGGTTCGGCTAGACGCCGACGGTGGTGAGGCCATGGGCGAATACTAGTGATACATTTCTCAAACTTTCTGTGTTTATCAACACCACATTTGGCATAAGGAAACCATTTATCTTCTGGTTATGTAGGTGAGATTGTGTTCCAACCTCACACAGGCAGAAACTACACATTGCAAGATTTTTTTCATATTTTCATGTAATCTTTTTTGTGTAAATAGATTCACTGTACAAGTAATGATATGCTCATTTTATGAAGCTTTATTATAGCTTTATCATGGGCGCTTCTATATATATATATATATAGACACACACACACACATAAACGGTGAACAAATGTTGTTTTGCAGCAATATTGCACCTATATTGCGGCCGACTGTGTGTATGTGTACACACACACACATATATATATATATGCATATATTATGTATATATATGTGGAAATGTGTGTATACACACATATGCATATAGATACATATATGCATATATATATGTGTGTGTGTGTGTGTGTGTGTGTGTGTGTGTGTGTGTGTGTGTGTGTGTGAATTATATCTGTGTGTGTGTGTATACACACATATATATGCATATATGTGTATACACACATACACACACAGTCAGCCATAATATAGCCCTTTCTTTTCATTTCTGTATATGTATAGTGGCAGTATTCAAAGTTATTAAACACCTTTTCCATACTGCATTGTCTGTTAAGGGTTTCATGTATATATATCTGTGTGTGTGATGTAGGAGCATCCTTGGTTCAAGAGCAATCTTGGATCAACCAAAAACATTTGCATTTCAGTTCTTTCATTTTCCATTTCAGTTTAGGTAGTTCAGTCAGAAGCATCTTTTAGCTTGTGGTCTGGTTTTGGCATTTCACATCTTGTGGATCTGGACTTAGCATCTTCATTCATTCATCTACATCATATCAAGAATTCAGAGCATTTGGATCAGTTATCGGAAAGATATCGCTATCAGAAGATCAACTATTTTCTCAGAGCAGAGCATCTTGACAGTCTTTGACAAATCGGCTAAAGGAGAAGGCTTGCGGATCATTCCTTGACTTACGAATCCTAATGACACATCATTCAATGATCCTTGGTTCATGACCGAACCTTCCTAGAGGTCCACACATTATTCCATTCATTTTGAGGAAGTGTTCTATGCATTTAGGCCCGACCTATATGTGAACACGTTACAGCTCTTCATTGGAGTTTGTGACCTTCCTTGGCTGACGCAAAGGAATTTATTGGTCCAGAGATGATATATAAAGATGTAATAGATCTTTAGGAAAGTAGTTATCAATTTATCAATTTCTCATTATTTAGAAGATAGATAGTTGGCTCATTCGCAAGAGGACTTCAAAGCTTTATCTTGCGCATGTAAGTAATCAAGCCTGTGAGCCCTAATTGTAAGCCTGCATGTTGCTGGCCAGATTGTATTTGAATTCTATGATAAACTAAATGACTGAATCTACATTTGCTTCATTTCTTTGAGTTGTTTCCGTTGTGTTTACTCTTGCTACACGGTCCGGATAGTTCATTCTGTGAACCCTCCTACCGTGATTGCACCAAGTGGTATCAGAGTGAAAGTTTGAATCTTTAGGAGCGAATTGAGCAAAGCTGGCGAGGGAATTCCATAAGATCTTGCTATGGATAGATCACCAAATTAAGGCAAGTTACTTGTGTTGCAACCAATCGCTGATTGAGAGGTAGTTGTCGCTTATATCCCGATCGCCAATCTGAGGCAATTTGCACTTGATCTGAGGAAGAATGCCATCGAGGAAAGTTGTTGCTATGGGAACAATGAATGGTAGAATGGATGAGATGATGGAGATGATGAAAACATTGCAAATTCATTTGGATGCTGTTGAAGAAGATATGCAAAGAGGATTGACACTGAGACCTAATGAGGAAAGCGATGAGGAAGAAGAATTTCAATCTGCTGAACAAACTAGAAAAAACCTAGGAGGGTGATGAAGAAGAAGAATCAGATCAGGTAAAGATGTTGCGAGCTATTTCAAAGATTGGAAAGAGAACTAGAGTTGATGTGCTGAACTATATTGGTAATTCGAACCCTGAAGGATTGATTGACTGGATAAATGACATGGACGAATACTTTGAATATGAGAAAATGGAAGATTTGGAAAAGGTGAAATTTGCAAAGACAAAGTTGAAGGGACATGCTACTATCTAGTGGAAAGAAGTTCAGTTGAAAAGAAATAGAAGAGGAAAAGAAAAGATTACAAAGTGGGACCGAATGGTGACAAAGTTGAAGAATCAGTTCATACCTATTGACTATGAGTTAGAATTGTTGAAGAGATTGCAAAACCTAAGACAAAAGGAGAAATTTGTGAAGGATTACATTGAAGAATTTCATAAGATGATCATAAGAACAAGACATAGAAAAGCAAACAAGGAGAAAGTGGCTAGATACATCAATGGACTGAGATTGAATATTCAAGAAGAACTAAGCTTGGTAAGGATGACATCTTTGGAAGAAGCATATCAGTTTGCCCTGAAAGTTGAAGAGAAGCTGAATAAGAGAAATGATCAGAGATAGAGAGGCAGAGGAGGTAAATTTTAGAGATGAAGAACATTTTCTGGATATGATAGATCATTTGTGGAGCAGAGCAAGTTTGATAGCCCATTCAAGGAGGACATAGCTAACAATGCTTACTGGAGAGATGATAGAAATTTTTACCAGAGAGGAAACCCTAGTGCATACCAGAATGAAGGATACAGGAGAGAAGGAAGAGGATTTGATAAGAAAACATTCAGAGGTACTTGTTTCAAGTGTGGAGGTGAAGGACATAGAGCATTTGAATGTAATCAAGGTAGTACAAGTAAGAGGACAAAAAATAGTGGAAGAGCAGCCTTTGTTGAAGAAGAATCTGTTGGATCACCTAGTTCAGTTGGCAAACCTAATAAAGGAGAATCGTTAGTGATGAGGAGAACACTATTTCAAACTGAGACAAATGAGGAACCATTGCAGAGGAAAAGCTTGTTCAGAACTAGATGCAAATCAGGAGGTAAGTGTTGTAAAGTTGTGATTGATAGTGGTAGTTCAGATAACCTAGTTTCAGAAGAGATGGTGACTAAGCTGAAGTTGGAAAGATTGAAACACCATAAGCTTATCAGATAGCATGGATTTAGGATGATCATCAGGTACTGGTGAGTGAACAATGTTTGGTGAAATTTCATATTGGATCTTACCATGATGAAGTCTTGTGTGATATTATGCCTATGGATGTTTGTCATATCTTGTTGGGTAGACCTTGGTAGTATGATAGAAAGCTATACATGATGGGAGAAAGAATACATATACTATAACAACTAATGGAAAGAGAATTACCTTGATTCCTTTGGAGGATGATCCTAAGAGTGAAGTATGTGGGAATGTTAGAATCTGTTTGGTAGATGGAAGAAAATTTCTAGATGGTTTGAGACATGAGAATAAGTGTTATGCCTTGATTCCTAAGAAGCCTGAAGCATTGAAGAAAGAGACTGAAGAATCACAACCGGAGGAGATAAAGGAGTTGCTAACAAAGTATGAAGACATCTTATCAGATAATGTGCCTGAAGGATTACCACCTATAAGGAGTATCAATCATCACATGGATCTTATATCAGGAGCAAGTTTGCCTAACAAAGTAACACATAGAATGACACCGACAAAGAATGAAGATTTGAATAGACAGCCACAAGAATTGTTGAGGAAAGGTTTGATCAGAGAAAGTTTGAGTCCTTGTCCAGTACCTGTAGTTTTGGCATTGAAGAAGGATGGAGAATGGAGAATGTGTACTAACTCTAGAGCAATAAACAAGATCACAGTTAAGTATAGATTTCCTTTACCTAGGATGGATGATATCATGGATTGTTTGAGTGGAGCAAGATATTTCACAAAGATAGACTTGAAGAGTGGATACCATCAGATTAGAATCAAAGAAGGTGATGAATGGAAGACTGCTTTTAAGACAAATGAAGGATTGTATGAGTGGTTAGTGATGCCTTTTGGATTGACAAATGCACCGAGTACTTTCATGAGCCTGATGAATGAAGTTCTGAAGAAATTCTTGGGTAAGTTTGTTATTGTATACTTGAATGATATCCTGATTTCTAGTAAGACAAAGGAGGAACATTTGTGGCATATTAGAAAAGTTTTGCAGAGGTTGAGAGAAGAGAAATTACTGATAAACATAAAGAAGTGTGGTTTCATGAAGGAAGAATTGGTATATTTGGGATTTGTTATTTCTGCGAAAGGATTGAAGATGGACCCTAAGAAAGTGAGAGCAATTGTTGAATGGCCTACACCAGAGAGCATTAGAGAAGACATATCATTTCATGGATTGGCTAGTTTCTACCGGAAGTTCATCAAAAATTTCAGTTCAGTTTGTAACCCTATGACAGAGACAATGAGAGGTGATAGAAAAGATTTCAAGTGGACATTAGGAGCAGATAAAAGTTTTGAGTTGTTGAAGTAGAAAGTGATAGAGCAACCTATTTTGGCAATACCAGATTTCAATAAGGTATTTCAAGTTGACTGTGATGCAAGTGGAAATGCAATTGGAGCAGTGTTAAGTCAAGAAGGTAGACTTGTAGCATATTTCAGCGAGAAGTTGAATGACGCAAGGAGAAGATATTCAGTTTATGATCAGGAGTTTTATGCCATAATTCAAGCCTTGAAGAAGTGGAGACATTACTTGTTGCCTAAGGAGTTTGTGTTGTATATAGATCATCAAGTTTTGCAGTATTTGAACAATCAAGGTAAGTTGAATCAGAGACATATGAGATGGGTAGAGTTCATGCAGAGTTATACTTTTGTGTTGAAGCATAGGAGTGGAAAATCAAACAAAGTTGTTGATGCATTAAGTAGGAGAAGAAACTTGTTGACAAAAATGAGAGTTGAAGTGTTGGGATTTGATGAATTGAAAAACATGTATGAGGGAGACACTGATTTTGTAGAACCTTGGAAGGCATGTAAGGAACTTGTGACAGATAGGAGTAAGTGGTTGGATTATTTCATTCAAGAAGACATGTTGTTCAAAGGAAGTCAGTTGTGCATACCTAGAAGTTCAATGAGGGATAATTAGATCAAGGAGAAGCATAGTGGTGGATTGGTAGGACATTTTGGCATTGATAAGACAATAGCTTTGGTGAGTGAAAACTACTTTTGGCCTCAGATACATAAGGATGTTCAGAGATTTATGTAGAGTTGTAGAGTTTGTCAAGTTGCAAAAGGGAATAGTCAGAACACTGGATTGTATAAACCTTTGACAGTACTGAAGAGACCTTGGGAAGACATAAGCATGGATTTGGTGATGAGATTGCCTATGAAATAGAGAGGACATGATTCAATATTTGTAGTAGTGGACAGATTTTCAAAGATGGCTCATTTCGTACTGTGTAAGAAGACAACTGATGCAGTACATGTAGCTGACCTATTTTTCAAGGAGATTGTAAGATTGCATGGATTACCTAGGAGTATAGTTTCATACAAAGATACAAAGTTGGATATTTTTGGAAGACAATTTGGAAGAAGATGAAGACAGATTTGAAGTTCAGTTCATATTTTCATCTACAGATAGATGGATAGACAGAGGTAGTGAATAGAAGTTTGGGAAACTTGTTGAGATGTTTGGTTGGAGAGAAAACTGGAAGTTGGGATTTAATTCTTTCACAAGCAGAGTTTGCATACAACAATTCAGTAAATAGGAGTACTGGGAGAACACCTTTTGAGATTGTTACTGGAGTGAATCCTAGAGGAGTTGCAGAATTGAGAGACATCAGTACAGAGGAAAAGTGAAGTGCAGAAGTAGAATAATTTGTAGATCATATGAAGACAGTCCATAATCAGGTGAAGACGTATTTGGAGGATATGAATAGTAAGTACAAAGAGAAGGTAGATGAGAAGAGAAGACACAGAATTTGAAGAGGGAGATGACGTAGTGGTGTACTTGAGAAAAGAAAGATTTCCAGTTGGGACATACAACAAGTTGAAGATGAAGAAGTTTGGACCTTGTAAGATACTCAGGAAATTTGATTTAGGAAATGCATATGAAGTAGATCTACCAGAGACATTGGGTATATCACCTATTTTCAACATTGTAGACTTATATTGGTATCATGAAGCAGAGTTCAGTGACAACATGGAAGAGGACTTGAAGAAGCAACTACCACAACAAGCACCAGAGCAGATAGCAGACACTTTGGACATCATAGTTGGATGCTGCACTAGAGGAAGATAATACAAAGAATATCTTGTGAAGTGGAAAGGCAGACTGGAAGAAGATTCATCATGGATTTCTTAGGTTGAGGTGGACTGTCTTGGTTCTCCCCTAGCCCCGACAAAGTGAGGGACTCACTTTTTCAATAACCTTAGATATCTGATGCAGGAGCATCCCTAGTTCAAGAGCAATCTTGCATCAACCAAAAACACTTGCATTTCAGTTTGTTTGCATTTCAATTCTTTCATTTTCCATTTCAGTTTAGGCAGTTCAATCAAAAGTAACTTTCAGCTTGTGGTCCAGTTTTGGCATTTCACATCTTGTGGATCTGGACTTAGCATCTTCATTCGTTCATCTACATCATATCAAGAATTCAGAGCATTTGGATTAGTTACCAGAAAGATATCGCTATCAGAAGATCAACTATTTTCTCAGAGTAGAGAATCCTGACAGTCTCAGACAAATCAGCTAAAGGAGAAGGTTTGCAGATCATTCCTTGACTTACGGATCCTAATGACACATCATTCAATGATCTTTGGTTCGTAGTCGACCCTTCTCGGAGGTCCACATGTTATTCCATTCATTTTGAGGAAGTGTTCTATGCATTTAGGCCTGACCTATCTGTGAACACGTTACAACTCTTCATTGGAGTTTGTGACCTTCCTTGCCTGACGCAGAGGAATTTATTGGTCTAGAGATAATATATTAAGATGTAATAGATCTTTAGGAAAGTAAGTTATCAAGTTATCAACTTCTCATGATTTAGAAGATAGATAGTTGGCTCCTTCGCAAGAGAGCTTCAAAGCTTTATCTTGTGCATGTAAGTAATTAGGCTTGTGAGCCCTAATTGTAAGCCCACATGTTGCCGACTAGATTGTATTTGAACTCTATGATATACTGAATGACTAAATCTGCATTTGTTTCATTTCTTTGAGTTGTTTCTGTTGTGTTTACTCTTGCTGCACGGTCCGGACAGTTCATTCTTTGAACCCTCCTACCGTGACTGCACCAATATGTGTGTACACACACACACATATATGGATATATATACATATATGTGCATATATATATATGCACATATATGTATATATATGCATCTATATATATGTGTATACACACCTATACACACAGTCGGCCATAATATAGCCCTTTCTTTTCATTTATGTATATGTATAGTGGCAGTATTCAAAGTTATTAAACACCTTTTCCATACTGCATTATCTGCTAAGGGTTTCATGCACCTATCCTTTGGCCGAATGTGTGTATACATATACATACTAGTTAAGGGTTTCACCAGCTCAACTGTTAAGGGTTTCATGCACCTATAGTGATGCAAAGCCAAACACCCTAGCTTGCATTTCCCTTTGTATGTCTTCAACACTTGTATCTGCCGAGAGATACATTACCCAATGTACATTCAGAATATGCATATACATTCGCAATATACATTGACTTTGGTGAAACACTGACTGTCGGTGGACCCTCCTAGCATCCGACCGATACAATGATAGAAAACAATTTGTACATACTTCCGTTGACTTGCAATTGTCAGTTTCCTTCACCGCTGCTGGCGGTCGCCTCTTGCATCTAATACAATGTATTTGCACAATGTATATGCTCAATATACATTCGCAAGATGCATTCTCCACATACTTTGCAGAACATGCATTTGAAAGATGCATTCAAAACATGCATACAAAAAGTTGACCACTGACTTCCTTTGTATGCCGATCGGAAGCTTCAACTTTCTTTCTCCCTTGTATCTTAACTCAATGCATAACCACAATGTATGTTCACTACATACAACCGCAACATGTACTTGTGAGATACACATGACATACAACTACGATATACACACAGGATGTATATCCGACACACAAAATGCATACTCAGTGAAACAACGCGGAACTTCGCTGATTTGATCCGCTGCAAACCCTGCGATTACACAGATCTGTTTCTCCTACAATCATATAGATCTTTGCACCCTACCAACCTAGCACATGACAATGCTAGGATCTGTCAATGCATCCCATACCCATTCCTGTAAGCATGAAATCAAAAAAATAGAAAAACAAAATGAAAATACTATACAACCATTTCGCTGATTTTGAAGAAATCTAACCGATGGAATGGATTAAGAATCCATCTCGACCATAAAACAACAATTCGATTTATACAGAGAAAACTAGGGAATCAAAAGACAGAAAGATGCACAACACATGACTTGTTTATTATGCTTTCAGAAAATGTGCATACAGATGCTCTGTTTCACAATTGCAATTCACACTCTCTCAGATCTTTCTAATCTTAACTACTACTCTACTAATTACATTCGATGATCTCCTCTATTTATCTACTCGCCTGAGTAGTACCACCCGACTCCAAGCGGCTGGGAGACAACCTCCAAGCGGCCGGGAGATTCAACTGCCTAACAACTTCCTAATTGTCTAAAAACCTTGCGCTTACAGATTTGCCAAGTGTCCTTGGAACTTACAACACAAACCTAGATACAACCTAAATTAACATGCATTGGTCAAATAGACCTTATTACATGAATGGTCAACTTAGGACCTTATTGGAAACATCAAAATGAACTGTAAACAGTTAATGCCTTATGGAGGCCACTGTGGATTGGGTGCTCCTGTACCATACACCCCACCGTGAAAAGAACTCATGCCACATGAGGTAGGTCTTTGTCGTGTTCCAGCTATATACTCTGCTGTCTCATGTCTTCCCCATGATCTCTGGACTACATTGTAGGCTCTTCTCATACCTATCCTTTGCTTGCCATTTTGTCTTACTATCATATCTGTCTGAACACCTGCATTGGAAACCTTGGTAAGTGCTTCTTGTACTGCTGCTATGGCAGAATCTATTTTCCTTTCAACTCTTGTTGGTGCTAGAGGACAAACAATTGTCCTAATTATGATTGCATCACCTTCTTTCCAATCAACTTGTAGCTGCTTACAAACCTGTTCTTTGACCTTCTGCTGATCCATCGGATCTCCATCATCAAAAATTAAAATTGTTTTCAAACTTTGATCCTTAGCAATCCCATTCCCTGAGGTATCCTCAACTGCCTTTATGCTTTCTGCTGTAGGCATCTCCACAAACTCTTTGTTTCCTACCAAAATGATTTTGGCTGCCTTCTTTGCTTCAACATCCTCCTACAATGGTGTCATCACAAAAGTCCACCCATCCTTCTTGATGGTGTATGTGTTAGCATATCCATCATACAATGCTCTCCTATCAAATTGTCATGGCCTACCCAAAAGTAGGTGACAACATTCCATGGGCAATATCATATAAATCCTGATCATAATATTCTCCAATCTGAAATTCAACATATACTTGTTCATATACCAAAAGTGATTGACTATCACTTACCCAAGATGCTTTATAAGGATTTTGATGAGGAATCCTTTCTAATTTCAGTTTATCCACCATTTCCTGAGATACCATATTATCTGTTGAACCAGAATCTATTACTACCTTGCATAGTTTACCTTTGCTTTTGCATTTGGTCCTAAACAGTGCTCTCCTTTGTATCATGTCCTTGGATGTCTTCAAGATTGTTCTCCTTAGCATCAATGATTCTCCATCTTCAGCTGGGGCTGCACTTCCCAGTGGAGAGTTAACACTTTCATCTTCCTTCTCTTCCTACACAAATTGAACCCTCTTGTCATTCTTCCTATCAACTCTTGATGATGAACCTTACCTTTCTGGACATTTGAATGTTGTATGACCAATTTCATTACAATGATAACATCTCCCAGTGAAAACATTAGAACCTCTACCACTTCCAAATCTGCCTCTTGTTCCTTTCCATCCACCTCTGAAATCAGACTGCTCTTGTCCTTTACTAGTCTCTTCTCGATTAGACTCACCACTAGGCCTCTGGTTAGGACTTCTTCCTCCAAAACTGCCTCTAAAATTTCTCACTTCTTCCTCTATTGTTCTACTCACCTTTCCTCTTCAGCTTCTCTTCAGCTCTTAAGGCCATTTGGAAACACTTGTTCACTGTTTCTGGTGCTAAGATGCTGATCTCATCTTGGATGTTCATCCTTAGGCCATTCAAATACCTAGCCACCTTCTCTGACTCTTCTTCTTGTCTCTTTGATTTGAGACTAAGTTTATGAAACTCTTGTGTGTATGCATTCACATCAAGGTCTCTCTGTCTGAGGTTCTGCAATTTCTTATACATCTACACATCATAGTCTAGGGGTAAGAACTGTGCCTTGAGTTTGGTCTTCATCCTTTCCTAGGAGGTTATCATATTCTTCCCCTCCTTGACTCTCTCTCCTTGTTCATAATTCCACCATGTAAGAGTAGATCCCTTCAGTCTTTCTTTTGCCAACTTAACCCTCTTATCCTCAGGGATTTCTTTATATTCGAAATGATTGTTCAATGCCTCAATCCAATCAATTACCTCTTTAGCTTCCATACTTACACTATACATAGGTAACCCATCTATGGTGTCCCTATTGACTGACTTTAATGCATTTAAAAATGCCCTCTGGTCTACTGGTATCTCCTCGGTCATTTTACTAGTTTCGGTAATTTCTGTATTGCCTTCATCACTGTCACTATCATCTTCCCTATCTTTGCCTTTGGACTGCTTGAACTCTCCCAACTTGGATGCAAGCATCTCCTCAATCAGCTTCTTAATGGCATCCTGCGACATACTTTTGGGAGGCATCCTCTCCGCCTCTGTCTCACTTTCTTTCTAATCAATCAGCAACTTTGACTTTGCATCACTATAGGGAGGATATGATAGAAGAACATGCATTTTTTGTTTCATTGCACACACACCATTGATCATTTGCAAACAACTCAATAAGATGCTTTTGCAAATATGTGCCTAAGTGGTGTTGTCATTGATGTCAACATATTCTTGTTGCCATTAGTGTCAACTGTATCCTATTTTGCTGTCTGTATAGAAGACCAGATTGTTGAGGATATTGAGAAAATTAATAACAATCAACGCATGCGGACCATATGTCTATGTAGAGGATTGACAGAGGTTGGTCCAGTTAATAATCGAGAAATTTGCATGAAGATTTGAAGAAGTTATGGCCATTTGAGTAGAACCGGATTTTACAGTATTCAAAAGAGAGTGTGATAATAAGTTGGTCCGGATTGCTCTGCAATGAAATATTCTAGTCTGCAGATCTGAAGGCATGTTTGGGAAGTCAGTGTGTATCGTCAACTCCAGTGGTTCGTGTTTTGGAGGTCCACAAGCTATCTTTCTAGTTTGACTATCATGGCAGATAGTGTTCTTGAGGTTCCAGAGGAAGTTACAGATGATTCTAGTAATTTGGTTTAGAGTGAATGTTATTGGTGAATTCAATGTGCTTGTGGAGGTCTCTAGATCGTGTGGCTACTATGTTGGAGGTCCGCATTGAAGTTTGAGCTTGTTGATTGAAGATTTCTTCTTTGAGGATGATGTTCTTCCTAGTATTGGCCGACTAGATGATCCTAGCATGTTGCAGACAATTTAAGAGCATTTTTATGAAGTGTGGAGTGGTTGTAGAAGCAGATTCAAGACTCAGGTGTGTTTGGCCGACAGTGTGATGATCCAAATTAAGTTTAGCCAATCTTGTTGATCATTCCAAGGTTGATGAAGCATATAAATACTTGTTGAAAAGTTATTGAAAAGTATCCTTGTGTAAAATAGATAAAATTTGAATAAAGGATCAGGAGCAGAGCAGAGAAGAAAAGGAGCGAGACCAATAGAGTGTGAAGTTAGTAAAGAAGAATTTGGGGCAAAGCAGAAGTTCTTGAGCATTCATTGAAACTGAATTAGGCATGAAGTAGATGCTATTTCTCAGTTAATTCTTTCTGTTCTAAATAAATTATGTAGGTAGTGAGCCTCTCTTTTGAGCAGTGAGCTCTGGGTAGTGCGCTCGAAGGCATGTGCCTTCTATTTTTCTAAAGTACTTTTAACAGGGTACAAATCTTGTGAGGTAACCCCCACCGTGGTTTTTCCCTTAACCGGGTTTCCACGGCAAAATCTTGGTGTCAAGTGTGTTGATTATGTTTCTATTCTTATGTTGTTGCTCTATGCTTTAATGTTTACATCATTAATCTGGTAGTAAAATAATAAAGAAGGTTAAAAGCAAAAAATATTTTTATTGTGGGACAACTGATTCACCCCCCTCTTAGTTGTCCGGTCTAAATCCAACAATTGGTATCAGAGCCAGATCCTCTTATAAAAGCCTGACTACTTGAAGAGATCCAAGATGTCAACCTACAAGAAGGATAGTCTGAGATTTGATGGAACAAATTATTCTGTTTGGAAGAATCGCATGGAGTGCCATTTGCAATGCATGGGTGATGCCTATTGGGTGATAACCAGTGTTGAGTATAAACCTCTAGAAAAAAGGACCTTCAACTCCAGATCAAGTCAAAGATGCTGAAAATAACCTTCGAGCTAAAGAAGCCTTGTTGAGTGCCCTGATTGATTCAGAAATGACAATGGTCTAAAAACTTCTTATGAAATCTGGAAAAAGTTGGAGTATCTTTATGAAGGTGATAAATATGTCAAATGTGCCAAGTTAAAGTCTGAGAGAAAAATTTGAAACTATGAGGATGAGCGAAGATGAAAACATCACAATCTACATGCAAAAGATAAATGAACTTGTGTGTGGTATCAGGTGTGTTGGTGGAACCTTGGAAGAATAAAAAATTGTATTAAAAGTGCTTAGATCTTTACCAGATTCATACAAACATAATGTTACAGCTATAGAGGAGATCATGATTGTCTCAGAGGTTACAAGAGATCATCTGGTTGGCAAAATTTTAGATTTTGAATTAAGTGAGTTTGGTGATTCTCTTCCCAAGTCTAAATCTGCATTTAAGGCCAGTGTATATGGAAAACAAAGATATGATCCGGGTGAAAGCTCTTATACAAGATCAAATAGATTCCTGAAGACAAGGAAGGATCTTGAAGATGTTGAAATTGAAACTGCAGATCTTGAAGCTCTTATTGCCAAGAGGATCTGGTAAGTATGAAGGAAAATTACCACTCAAATGTTTTGCTTGTAATAAGATTGGTCATTTTGCCTCAAGATGTCCGGAGAGGTTTTCAAAACCAAACCCTAACAGATACAGAAATTAGAACAAATGTTACTATGTCCAAGAAACTGGAGAAGGAGTCACAGATGATGAATTTGATCATGGAGGTTCCCCTGAAAATGATTGGGTGTTCATTGCCATCAAAGAAGAAGATCCGGTGTCTACTAAGTTTGCTAGCTATGCAAATATGGAAAGTGCCTTGGCTGCTCAGGCTATTGAGAAAGATGAATGGGTGATTGATAGTGGATGTTCTCATCATATGACTGGAGACAAGAGTAAGTTTGTGAATTTTGAAAATTATGAAGGTGGGCTTGTGAAATTTGGAGATAACTCAGCTGGTAGAATCCATGGCAGAGGATCCATCTCTTTTGATGGTAATAATAGCACCAATGATGTTCTGTATGTGGAAGGACTGAAACATAATCTTCTTAGTGTTGGACAGTTGGTTAATAAAGGTTATGATCTTCGATTCAAGGATGGAAAGTGCAGAATCTTGTAGAGTTTCGGAACTAAAATTGCATTCGGTACTCAAACTAGAGGTAACATTTTTCATTTAAGTAGCTCTGGAAAAAGTTGTTTGCTTGCTCAGATAGATCAAAGTTGGTTATGGCATAGAAGGATGTGTCATGTGAATTTTGATAACATTGTCAAAATAAGTACCACTCATGCTGTAAGAGATCTTCCAAAACTTGTGAAACCTAATAGCATGTGTAGAGAAATAGAGAAAAATTAAGGAACAAGTTTCAAATGAACTATTGGAACTGGTACATACGGATCTCTGTGGTCTTGCTAGAATTAGGAGTGTGCAAGGAGATATATATTTCATGTTGCTGATTGATGACTACTCTAGGATGATGTGGGTAACCTTCCTAAAAGAAAAATCAGAAGCTCTTGATAAATTTAAGGTGTTCAAGGTGATGGTGGAAAATGAAATTGGGAAAAAATTGAAATGTCTGAGATCTGACAGAGGTGGAGAATTTACTTCTCATGAGTTTGATGCTTTCTATGAAAAGCATGGCATAAAAAGACAGTTATCTGCTCCTAGTACTCCCCAACAAAATAGAGTTGTGGAAAGAAAGAATTTGACCATTCAAGAAGCTGCCAGGACCATGATGATGGAAACAAATGTTCCTCAAGTTTATTGGAGAGAAGTTGTAAGTACTATTGTCTACACTCTTAACCGAGTGCAGATCAAATGCAATTCTGGTAAGACCCCTTATGAACTATGGTTTGGTCATCCTCCTACTGTGAGATATTTCATAGTTTTTGGTAGTAAATGCAATATCAAAAGAGATGAGGATTTAGGCAAGTTTGATACAAGAAGTGATGAGGGAATATTTTTGGGATACTCTACTCAAAGTAAGGCTTACCAGTGCTTTAACAAGAGGTTGAAAAAGATTGTTGAAAGTGCTAATGTTAGAGTTGATGAGAGCAACGAAGGACATTCCAGGTTCTGCAGATATGATTCAGTTGATCAAAATGAAAGTCAAAGTCAAGAAAGGTTAGTTCAGACTCTGACTCAGATGCAGATTAATCTAGAAACTCCAGAGACTTAAGGAATTAGTACAGATGTTGAGGAACAAGCTCAAGAATCAAAAGCCCAAGCAATTCCCAAAGCCCCCAGGTATGTAAGAATGAATCATCCTAAAGATCAAATCATAGGAGATAAAAATAGAGGTGTTCAAACTAGAAGAAGAGTTACTGAAGATCAAGAAGAGATTTGTTTGATTTCAAAGATTGAACCTAAATCAGTAAGTGAAGCTTGCAATGATGAAAACTGGGTTAAGGCAATGGAAGAAGAATTGATGCAAATTGAAAAGAATCACACTTGGAATCTTGTTCCCAAACCTGAGGACAAAAATGTGATTGGAGCCAAATGGGTCTTTCAGAACAAACTGAATGAAGACAGTGAGGTTGTAAGAAACAAGGCAAGGTTGGTATGTAAAGGTTATTCTCAAGTGGAAGGAATTGATTTCGAAGAAACTTTTGCTCCGGTGGCAAGGATAGAGGCAGTTAGATTATTTCTTGGTTTTGCCCCTTTCAAAGTTTTAAATTTTATCAAATGGATGTCAAATCAACATTTCTAAATGGAGATTTGGAGGAAGAAGTATACATTGAACAACCAGAAGGATTTCAGTTGTCTGATCAGGGAGATATGGTTTAGACTAAGAAAAGCCTTGTATGGACTCAAGCAAGCTCCAAGAGCCTGGTATGCCAGATTGGATAAGCATTTGCTTAAGCTAGGATTTCGCAAAGGTACTGCTGATAGTAATCTGTACTTCAAGGTAAATCATGAGGACATTCTAATTGTTGAAGTCTTTATTGATGATATCATTTTTGGTGGAAATGAATGCATGTGCAAAGCATTTGCTAATCATATGAAAAGTGAGTTTGAGATGTCAATGTTTGGTGAGATGAATTTCTTCCTAGGTCTACAAATTGTTTAGTTAGATAAAGGTATCTTCATATCTTAGTCCAAGTATGTGAAAGAATTATTGAAGAAGTTTGGAATGAAAGATTCAAAGCTAGTAGGTACTCCTATGGTAACCGGATGCAATCTAAGCAAAGATGATGACTCCCCAAAGGCAAATCAGAAAAGGTATAGATCAATGATTAGAGGATTTCTCTATCTGAATAAGACCAGACCTGACATCATGAATGTAGTTGGACTTGTTGCCAGATTTCAAGTTGATCCAAAAGAATCCCATGTTGTGGCAGTCAAAAGAATTTTTAGATATCTCAAGGGGACAATTGATTATGGATTGTGGTATCCAAAGGACAATGATTTCACTCTTCATGCATATACAGATGTTAATTGGACAGGAGATGTGGATGACAGAAAAAGTACTAGTGGTGGTGCATTCTTTTTGGGAAGAAGGTTGGTCTCTTGGATGAGTAAAAAGCAAGACACAATTTCTCTGTCTACTGCAAAGGCAAAGCATATAGTAACAGCAAATAATTGTTCTCAACTTTTTTGGATGAAGCAAATGTTGAAGGACATCAGTGTTGTGTTTGAGGAGCCAATCACAATCTTTTGTGATAATTCAAGTGCTATAAGCATTTCCAAGAATCTGGTATTGCATTCAAAGACAAAGCATATATCTATCAAGTTTCACTTCTTGAGAGGAAAAGTTAATGATAATGAAGTCAAGTTGGAGTTTGTGTCTTCCAAAGATCAGATTGGAAATATCTTCACTAAGCCTCTTCCCAAAGATACTTTTAAATATCTAAGAGAAAAGTTAGGGGTAATTACCCCTCCTGATCAGAACAAAGATGCACTAAGGTGCATCAGTCCAATGGAATTTACAGTCATATTTTGTGATCCGAATTGATGTTAAGAAGGTACTACTCAATGGGGGAGTAGTCAATATGCAAATTTTGGGATTAGTCTAAAGAAAAAAGGGAGAAAAGATAGCAAATATGTGCCCTTTGCCATTGATGTCAAAGGGGGACAGAAGTCATGTGAAAAACTAGTTGCTAATGTAAGGGGGAGCAGTAAAGGAAGTAGTTGCAGAAGTGAGAAGAGAAAGGGGGAGAAGTTCTTGTCTTGATGGTTAAATTTAGTTTTTCACATCATATGTTGCCATCAATGACAAAGGGGGAGTTGTTGCAAATATGTGCCTAAGTGGTGTTGTCATTGATGTCAACATATTCTTGTTGCCATTAGTGTCAACTGTATCCTATTTTGTTGTCTGTATAGAAGACTAGATTGTTGAGGATATTGAGAAAATTAATGACAATCAATACATGCGGACCATATGGCTGTGTAGAGGATTGACAGAGGTTACTCCAGTTAAGAATTGAGAAATTTGCATGAAGATTTGAAGAAGTTATGGCCATTTGAGTAGAACCAGATTTTGTAGTATTCAGAAGAGACAGTGTGACAATAAGTTGGTTCGGATTGCTCCACAGTGAAATATTCTAGTCTGCAGATATGAAGGCATGTTTGAGAAGTCAGTGTGTATCATCAACTCCAGTGGTTTGTAGTTTGGAGGTCCGCAAGCTATCTTTCTAGTTTGACTATCATGGCAGATAGTGTTCTTGAGGTTCTGGAGGAAGTTACAGATGATTCTGGTAATTTGGTTTAGAGTGAATGTTATTGGTGAATTCAATGTGCTTGTGGAGGTCTCTGGATCATGTGGCTACTATGTTGGAGCTCCGCATTGAATTTTGAGCTTGTTGATTGAAGATTTCTTCTTTGAGGATGATGTTCTTCCCAGTCTTGGCCGACCGAATGATCCTAGCATGTTGCAGACAATTTAAGAGCATTTTTATGAAGCGTGGAGTGGTTGTAGAAGCAGATTCAAGACTCAGGTGTGTTTGACTAACAGTGTGATGATCCGCATTAAGTTTAGCCGACCTTGTTGATCATTCCAAGGTTGATGAAGCATATAAATACTTTTTGAAAAGTTATTGAAAAGTATCCTTGTGTAAAACAGATAAAATCTGAATAAAGGATCAGAAGTAGAACAGAGAAGAAAAGGAGCGAGAGTAGTATAGAGTGTGAAGTTAGTCAAGAATAATTTGGAGCAAAGCAGAAGTTCTTGAGCATTCATTGAAACTGAATCAAGCATGAAGTATATGTTATTTCTCAGTTAATTCTTTCTATTAATAAATTATGTAGGCAGTGAGCCTCTCTTTTGAGCAGTGAGCTATGGGCAGTGCGTCCGAAGGCATGTACCTTCTATTTTTCTAAAGTACTTTTAACAGGGTAAAAATCTTGTGGGTTAACCCCCACTGTGGTTTTTCCCTTAACCGGGTTTCCATGTCAAAATCTTGGTGTCAAGTGTGTTGATTATGTTTCTGCTCTTATGTTGTTGCTCTATGATTTAATGTTTACATCATTAATCTGGTAGTAAGATAATAAAGAAGGTTAAAAGCAAAAAAGTTTTTATTGTGGGACAACTAATTCACCCCCCCTCTCAGTTGTCCGATCTAGTTCCAACAGATGCATGGTTAGTTTGTTCTTCAATTACATAAGTTTCATATACCCTTCTTCATTTACATTCAACTTAATTAGATGTATGCTTTGTTTGTTCTTATATTACTGTAACATGTATGTTAACCATTTTTAAAACAACATTATGAAACATTTACATAACTTGAAACAATAGTATTATAGTAATATTTCAAACCCTTTCATGTAACAGTATGAATGTAAAAGCTTAAAAAATATAGATAGATATAGCTAAGTCATATATATATATATAGATAGATAATTTGATATATAGATATAGTCAAATATATAGATAGATATATAGATATAGCTGAGTTAGATATATAGATAGATATAGTTGAGAGATTTTCATATAGCTGAGTCAGATATATATAGAAATGGGGGGGTGCCAGCTCGACTGTCAAGGGACGTGGCCAAAAATAATAATTTGACTCAGAAGCTACTGATCTGGACCCCTCGTTGAACATCACCCTACCCACCACCACTCCCTCTCCCTTACATAAGTTTCCTATCTAGATATAGTTTCCTATACCAAGCTTTCACACTATACCCACCATATGTCATATGTCACATACTAAAGAGGCCTAGTCTTGGTATAGTATTTACATTGAACTTAATTAGATGTATGCTTTATTTGTTCTTCAATTAAAGTGACTGTAAATATCGGCCCCTCTCCCTTACAAGCAACTGTGATAGTGGCTAAGTCCTACTTATGTTATAACCATTTTTTAAACAGCATATATAACTTGAAACAACAGTATTATATTATAATATAATACTGTTGTTTCAAGTTATATATGGTGTTTTAAAAATGGTCATAACATAAGTAGGAGTCAACCATTATCACATTTGGCTGTATATATATATTTTGCAGAGATAGATAGATACATTCAACTTAATTAGATGTATGCTTTGTTTGTTCTTCAATTACTGTAAAATGTATGGTAACCATTTCTGAAACAACATTATGAAACATTTACATAACTTGAAACAACAGTATGATAGAAATATTTCAAACTCTTTCCTGTATCATACTTCTATTTCAAGTTATTTCATATTGTTGTTTTAAGATTTATCTGTATCATACTGGTCTCTCAAGATATTTCATATTGTTGTTTTAAATTTTATCTGTATCATACTGCTATTTTAAGTTATTTCATTGTTGTTTTAAGATTTATCTGTATTGTACTAGTCTTTCAAGATATTTCATATTGTTGTTTTAAGATTTATTTGTAGCATACTGCTCTTTCAAGTTATTTCATATTGTTGTTTTAAGCTTTATCTGTATCATACCACTGTTTGAAGTTTATATATATTTGTATCATTGTGCTATTTGAGGAAGGGTTTAACATGATCACCCAAGTGTTTATAAAAGGTAGAATTGGGGATATGATAGTATACCGTGCATTGCCTATTTCATTGCACACATAACCTTGATCATTGCTTGTTTAATTGTTGACAGTCGAGCTGGCAACCCCCATTTTTTTCCTAGCATTTTTTAAGCACGTTTATCAATGTTTACTTTGCGTTTTTCAAAAACCACCAAAAAATCGCTAAAATCTATCTTCAATTACACTCACTCTTACATATATGAATTTGTTGTTTCAATTTGTATCATTCTTTTAATTGTAACAATTAGAATTGTATGTTGTTTACTAATCACCGAGTTGATTCAATGCTCATTGAGCTGGTTCAATGTAGATGAAGAATTTGAAATGATATTAAAAAAAATTGTATTTCTAACCAGTTTTAAAATTTTATTTTTATTATTTTAATTTTATGTTTATTTGGAAATAATAGTAAAATAATTACGTGTTTTATTGAAAAATTGCAATGCATAGTGAGCCTGAGAGTTTGTTTTTTTTGTTTTTTTTAAATTTTTGCAGGTAAATTCACAAAAAGATTGGTGATTATGAACATGGTGGAACCGGTAGTTTGTAAAAAAATATGAGAAATGGAACATGTTTTAATGTAATTTGTTAAAATATATTTACATCTTGGTCAGTTGACAATGACTTGTGTACATGTCAACTCACTTTTAATGCAATAAGACATATATTTTGGTTAAAAAATAAACCATTTGCAATAACTTTTTATTGGGAAGGTGGCGAAGATTATTTCTATTGTGAAAATAAGTTTGTCCACTTGCATTCAATTAATATTGGGATGGTAGCAAATAAATGTCAAGTTGCATTCACCGAATATGGTAAAAAAATACTCTACCTATGATAGGACAGATTTTGAATTTAATATAAACTTATCCTCTCATATTGAAAAGTGCTAATGTTATTTTGTTGGCATTTTTATTGCCCAAAAGTGCGCCCCAGGCTGTCACATACTATATCCACGATTGGTGCTATGCCCACGATCGGGCCCTCTCCCTTAGCTACAAATAGGTTTTTGAATTTTAGGTTCTTATATTGCACATACTTTCCTTGTACCGTTTGACATGGAGGTGGGGACCCACTTATTAACAATAAAAGGTCAGTCTTCTCATTGTTAGAAATTTCTAACCCTTTTATGTCTTTTAACATTACCATGTTGTTTCAAGATAACATCGTCTAATAATAATGGTGACCACACAATTTAAAAATACCACTAGAGACATTTCAATAACCATGAACTGGCTATGATGTTATATTTGATGTTAACATAAAAGACCCCCAACTATGAGATTTAATAAATTGTATGCAACACATTATATTTTACAAGGATAAAGATAAAACATCAAAGGGTATTTGTTCAAACACAGAAACAAATTGTAAACTCAATTTTGCCAACTACATGTATTCTCCACCATTTTAACATGACAATTTGATGGGCAAATTCTAATTTGAAGTTCTGATGTGAAGGTTAGTTATCCATCTACAAATTGGTATGTAGATTTTGCACCATTGCCCCAAATTTATTTTGGCACTCAACTTTGATAAGGTTCATAAATGCAAACTCACTATGAACAATACAAAGTTACATTTATTGATTTTAACATCAAATGAAAGGCTAAATAATTTAATAGAATTTTTTAATGGGCATATAGGATGATTAATCCACTTTAAATGCATCCGTAATTATATGGATGCTTTGCACCTATACATATTCATCCAATTTGTTTTCTGGTAAGTACTACACACAAACATTTGTACATCAAACAAACACTCATTGCACATAACTAAAATATTGTATTTATTTCATTATCTCGTGTGCACAATCTTATTATCTTTCACATAGTACTTTGAAAGCAAATTCATACATTGGTTTAATTATTGTGTAATTACTATTGGGCATATAATTTTATCCTTTTTGCATGCATATGATTGTGAGACCTGAAAAAAAGAGTTCCCAATTTTTAATCTAAAATATTATTCTTCATTTTTTATCAGTTAAAACTTGACAAATGTAATAGATTCAATTAGTTTATCAACAAAAGAATTTACTCTCAAGGACTGTAGCCTATTCAAGCATATTATATAGTTCACCAATAAATTCCTTCAATTATCTTGTTCCCCTAATGATTTGTTTGCTTGTTTTTATTAATAAGGGACAATTGATACGAAAAAAAAACAATTTTAGTAAAAAATGAAATCCTTTTTTACTTATTCATAATTAAATTTGTGTATTTGGGTGCAACTGACGTTGAATTACTATTTCCTCTATCCTATGTGAGCACTAACATAAGTGATTAGTTTATTAGTTTTTTCTTACTTTCACATGTGATGGTGTTTAAGCTTTGGCACTTGCTTGATAGAATGAACACTCATAGTCTTTTAAGTATTATGAAATTGCTTGTTGGTATAAAGATCACACTTATATTATGCTTCAATTGCAACCCCCTAATTTTCTCAGAGAGATAATAGATTTTGAAAACATGAACATACGGTCTCAAGAAAAATTCAATTTCTATACTACCTAAAAATCCCTTCTAAGAGTTATCTAATGCCTCTAACCTCCTTTTCTAGTGCGTTTATTATTACAGGATCCTACAAAGGTGCCGTCTTTACATGAGGGAGTTCGAGATTAAATTATAGGATCAATGCAAATATTTGGACATGGGCACCACCGACTAGTCACCTTGTTGTAAGCCTACTTACTAAGGACCTAGATTTTAGCTAATCTTAATAAATGCTTCCATGTCTACCTAACCAAATAAAATAAGGCACACACCTTTTTGGGGTGCCCATTTGTGGTTGATCTAGATATGGTTTTGTTCTTACTGTACAAGTTTTAAGGGAGTAATATTTTAATGTTCCCACTAAAACTTCATATTTGACTACTAAAAGCAACCTCTCTAGTTGGTTCGACATAGTGATTTGTACCTCCACTAATGGGATGATTCCGATCTCAAAAATTCTAATAACCTTCACCACTCCTAATGGATCGATGAATGTACTTGTGAAAAATATTCATTAGAAAGAGGCTAAAAGCTTGGGTATATCATTGGATAAGGCAATATCATAGCTCATCAAGTTCATAATAGCATATTTAATATTAGGAAAAAATAGATTTATGTTTCACTCAATATTAGGGGTAGAGAGGGTGATTGACATAGTGATTTGTACCTCCACTAATGGGATGATTCCCATCTCGAAAATTCTAATAACCTTCACCACTCCTAATGGATCGATGAATGTACTTGTGAAAAATATTCATTAGAAAGAGGCTAAAAGCTTGGGTATATCATTGGATAAGGCAATATCATAGCTCATCAAGTTCATAATAGCGTATTTAATATTAGGAAAAAATAGATTTATGTTTCACTAGGTATTAGGGGTAGAGAGGGTGATTATATTAATGTTTTTTCTTAGGTTTTAATGGTAAGAAAGTGGAAGGGGTTGGAGGTTGGGTCTAAGGGATAGGAAATTGGGTAAAAAATTAAATTTATGTTTATATCTCTTTAATTTTAGCTTTATAAGGCTACAAAGAGGAATCGGTTATGTTATTTATGTAAGGATTGCATATGAACTTGTTTAGTCATAGAAATGACATAAAGGTAATTGTGTACCATAAAAAAGATACATTTTTTATTCAAAAAAAGGGATTTGACATATGTACACCTTGTGGGAAAATATAGGAGGTAAATGGGAAAGGACTCTTGTTAGCAAGAAATGTAGAGGGATACCGGTCCAGAGATCCGGTCCTCAGACAAGTCTTTGTAGTCAGGTTATACTCCGGTCAAGTAGCTAGAGATTGACAACAAAACATATAGAATAACAGAATAGAACATCACATATACATCATAATAAGATAACACACATAATTACCCAGTACTTGCAGACTTCATATATATATATAGATTAGCAACAATCAAAGGTATACATTAGTATCCATACTTTGGCATAATTACATACATGACTTCTATGTCATTGCTTACACCAGAATATATATCTATTCTTATATCATCCTTACTTACATTCTACTACTCCTATCTATATATACTATATATATTACATAGGGATGTGTCCTCTATCAGCCTCCAGCTTCTGCATATTGTATAATTTCCTTCGGTCAGCTCTAATCTTTGTCAAGTAACCTACTAACATCATCCCCCCACAAAATTATGTTTTGTCCTCAAGACATGTAAGGTCAGCTACTAGGTACGATAGTCTTGTATATTTGCTTGAGCTGAAGTAGACTGGTATCCCACTACTTTTTGGCCTTAGCCACCATGGCTATCTGTCCTTCTACTTTCATGTATGTTTCCTTGCTTCCTCTATACTTGTCAAATCTTTATAGTCTATGCAATTTGTTTGGCCTCTACAAAACTATCGATTGGGTTAGCCAATCTCAGGTTTACCACTTCCCTTAGTTGTTTTACTTGACCCTTTATCTGATCCCTTTGCTCTTGGAGCTGCTAATGTTGATTGTGTAATGTCTCCACTTGTGCTATTATCGCTCCATCCTTAACTACTAGAGGGTCATATTGCGCCACCACATTTGTGATCTGAATCTCTAAAGCATCCATTTGATCTTTTATTGCTTTTGTGGATTGTGGCCATTTTAGACAAAACTGGTATAGTATATTAGCCTCTTCTATGCTCTATTGTATGTTTGTTATTTGTATCTCCAGCTAAGTATGTGCCTTGGCACACTTATTTGTCATTTCCTCCAATATTTTCTTGTTCAGTTGCCCAGTGACCTTCTTCTCTAGCTTGCTCGAGTACTCCTTGAACCCTTGTGTTAGCTATTTCAACTGATCCAATAGGGGTAAGGTAGTATCTCTTGGTGTCTCCAATATCTCCTTTGCCAATGTGTCCACCGTATCTTGTAGGAGTTCACTTCCTTCCACATGCTGCTTCAGAATTTCTGCTCTGGCGGAGGAATGAAATACATCTCCCAATTGTAGCTTCTGTATAGGGGATAATCCAGCAAGGTTTATCTATCCTTCGACTACTGGCAACTATAGTAACCATGTTGTCAAAATTGGTGTTATTTATTTTTGTTGTTCCAAAAACTATCTAATAGACTGAATGGAAGATGAGGTCTTTGGAATATCACTTTGCTCTACTTCTCTTTGTTCCTTTGTATTCTTCTCTCTTCCTTCTTCCTTATTCTCTGGATTCTCTGTTTGCTACTCTGTATTCTTCTCTTCCATCCCTGTGTTCTCTGGAGGGAGTACCCCTTGTGTCGGAGCTTCTGGCAAAATGTCCTTTGTTCTATTTTCTTCCTTTGCCAGTGTCTTAGTGCTATGTGGAGGTGAAGGTGTTGGTTGTTGTTGTTCTTGCTCTTTGATAGCTTTGTATATTTTTGCTGTGACCTCTTCTATTTCTTTTTGTATTTTCTCTTCTACTTTCTTGTTCTCACTCATGAGGGTGTTTACCCTATGTTTTCTTCTCAGCTCCAAAGCTTGTTGTTGTATCAACTTATTTTTCTCTTCCAGTGACAAGTGTCATTGATTTTATTAATAGCATCCTGCCTTATTTGTTCCTCCAACTGGAGGGCCTTATTTCTCCTTTCCCTCAGTGCTTCTATTAAGCTCTCCAGAAATCCCTCCATTATTTCATCCAATGTCTTGTTCTTGTCTCTCATATATTGTAGCATAGCAAATACTATCATATGTTTGTTTTCTTCAATTGAATCTTCATATAACAAAGTACTTTCCTTTAACATACCTACAGTTTTCATTGCATTGATCAGTGCCTCTAGGTTATAAATCTCCTTCATAGGATCCTCTAATTGTTGTGTTGTCGGTTCCTCCTCTAGTTTCCTTTGTGTCTTCTTCTTCCTTTTCAACTTTGATTGTTGTTCCTCTCCTTTATCTAACTCAATTTCCTCCTGTATTTCCTCAGTTTTCTTTCTTTTTACCTGTAGTTTCTGCCTTGGGGCCTTCTTTTCTGTGTTCCTATTCATCCCTAATAAGACTTCTGATGTTGCTCTTCCTCTGAATGATACAATAGAGGATGATGGTGCTTGTGAGGATGTCCTTTCTGATCTTATTACTTCTAGAGCCCCTTTAGTAGGTAGAGGAGCTGATGTGGCCGGCTTGGGGGCAGAAGTAGTTCCTTTCTTTTGAATTCCCCACTTTTTATACAGTGTTTCTCTATTCTTTTCCAACTCTTTCTCCACCTCCTTCTTGTATTTCTTATCCATCACCTCTTCGTAAGTGCCATATATTTCCTCGCTTTTGTCCTTAGGTTTGATTAATAAATGTTGTGCATAAATATCAACTTCTGCTGCATTTATCTCATATGGCAACTTAGGTATCCATGTTGTCCTCGAATCCACTGCTTCCATATATGTGAAGTCCTTTTCAACCAAAAATGTGGTATCTTTCATGTGTTTCCTCACTGTTCCATAAGGGATTCTATCCCTTGCCCTCATATCTTCCTATAGGGTATTGAAAAATCCCCACTATGTGGCACTTTATGATTTTGTATCAAAAAAGAAGCTATGTGTCATTTGAACTCTAATTGTATTGGTATATTATATTTCCATTGTTTCCCCTTGTATCTTGGCAGTAGCTCCTTCAAAAAATAAAATACAAGACAAATGAGTAGAGTACCATATTGGAAGTTGTAGCCATAATCCTTGGTCTTTTGCAAGTTCTCCAAGAGCTGTTGTCGTATCACGTCACATAGTTTGAAATCTTTGCTCTCTTTCACCATTTGATAGGTTGTGTGAATTGCAGTTGCTGTGGTCGAACCCAACTGGTTGGCATAATAGACTTTATAAGCAATAACCATTGTAGCATACTGATGAGTCTAGTTATTATCTAGTTTTCTTATAGTTTTATGCAAGTTCATAGACATTCTCAGACATTATATTATACATATTCCTACATTATGTTATCTCTTATGTTCATTATGCAAACCTGAACCTGATTATTAAGTATATGGAAATATGGTTATAATATGATGAATATTGTATGATTATGTGTTGGAATGTATGAATTGTAAAGGATATCTGTGCTTATCTATGGTTGTTAGTATTGTGTGCATGTTTTGTGAACTAACTCTTGCAGCTGGAGGAGATGGACTGTAGCCTGCAGCAACTGTAAGGTGCAACTCATAGCCAAAGAGTTCCTAGACAGCAGAGCAGGAGAGGTTCTATAAAAACTAAGCGCAACAACTACAACATGGAGGCACTTGATGAAGATGATTATGCATCATGATGACAATTAATAAAGATGAATGAAGGAGAATAATTTTGTTATAGTCAAGAGTCTAACGTGATTGATTCAATCAGTCCACATTCTAGTTTTGTTATAACAAGAGTCAATTTTATTTGGACTCTTCTTTCTTTCTTTTTAATTATTGATTGCTTGACATTTATCAGACTCTGGTATGTAGGGAGTGGTGATTTATGATTTCAGTTAAGAGACCTTGTTTTAACAAACTCCCCCATGCCTATATGTATGGCTTGGTGGTTGAGGTAGTTTAAGTTTTGAAGTTAGTAAGTTGTTCAATTCACAGATATAGTTACCAGATCTTTTTCCAGTTAGTTACATAGTTAATGTTTATTACTTGACGATGAATTCATGAATAAAATCTTCTAGCAAAATCTCATGTGATATTGTAAAGATTGTGCAATGAATGATTTGGAATTAGTATGCTTGTGTGAATCTAAGAAACTAGATTTGAGTTAGATCATTGGAGATAGTCACTTGAGCAAGGGCCACTCAAGGTAACTATCCCTCACTTCATTTCCTGTATGTTATCATTGTTGTAACATTTATTTCATAAATACATGATCAATTAGATTCTTTGAGTTATTCTAGTTTGCTTAACTTGTTGTACTCTAGAGTGTAGGTTAGATTATCAATATTAAGTTAACCCTAGCATTCATTCCTTGACAGTAATTAGTTACAACCTTATATTGTATGTACCTGTAGCAATAGTGCCAACATTACTTTCTTTACCATTGTGCAGTTTGAGATTTCCTAGCAAGTATAACACTATACTAGGATGAGTTCGATAGTCTTAATCTTTGAAAGGACATATAATGCTAGTGCCATCACAAGCTTACTAGACCTGGTTGATAATTCAATGAAGGTCTTTCCAAAGGTCCAAGTGGACTGTTCAGTCAAGTTTTTCCTCTGAATTGTGTGATTGTCACCAAGTTTACTAGACATAGTAAGGACACTACATTTTTGGGAGATGGTATATGTTCAAAACAAAAATATTGTTTACCACTAAAAGCTACCAAAACGCAGACAAATACAACCTCTTTCCTTTGGCCTTCCTGCATCTATAACCTTTTGTCTTGTCAACTTCCTAAATACCGAGTCAGTTCAGGTTGGTTCAAGCTTAGTGCATGCAAGTATGACATGGAGTTGAGAAGAGGGTTGTTAAATTTGAAGTGCATGCAAGTATAACAAGAGGTTAAGCAGAGGGTTGTTAAAAATTTGAACCTTGAGTTAAATTGGCAGCATGGGAGGTGATCTTCTCAGAAGGGAACCCACAATACATCAAGTAATATTGGAGGACAGGTTAGTCTTGCCAATTTTTACAAGAGAAAGATGGCTCGATTACTTTTTGAATCTCACAGAATATAATGAAGGCATGACAACGCAATTTGTAGCCACATTACACCATGATGAAGCCACTATCAAGGGTTTGAAAGTGGACGCTTTAGAGGTTGCAATCACAGAAGTGTCTGGTCTACCCAGTAATGGAGAAGAATTCCCTACCAAGGCAAATGCAGTAGCTACCAGGGATGAGTTCTATTGACACCTTCAAATTTTGTGAATTTCAAGTGTTTATACACTTTCTAGGTGTCGTCAAAGGCTAGGTCGACATGCTACTCAATCTACCCTCGAGGACACCTTTGCCGATTAAAATTTTGTAGCCTAGACATCATCTTACAAATTTGGTTGGTAGGAAGTTTTTTGGTGCATATGGTAGCATGCCTGTTCTGTTTCGTGCTCCCGAGATGAGTTTTCATGGGGTATTTAATTATTTTTTGATAGTGATCCGACTAGATTTGGCATTCTAGAAAGTTACAAATCTCACAAATCTGAGGGTGACCCATTTCTCGATTTGGTCTCAAACATCTCTAGTTCTAATTTCATCGAAATTAGAGACCATATGATGCATTATTTTAATGCATCTCAGTTGTGGTGAAGGCATCTAGCGAGCCAGTTTACAAAGGAGGTCCCTAAATTTGGTCGGCAATGTAGATTTTGAGGAAATGGGTTTGCTTGAAATAATTAATGATGCCCATGCGCAAATTTTTGTGGTCATCAGATGCTTAGTTTGCCTGCGGTGAAAAAATATTAATTGCTTCACAGGATGAATTAAGAATTTGCGTAAGGTTTAAAATGCAAATATTAAAATGAAATATTAAATGGCATTTTAATAAAGTTTTAATGAAAGAAAATTTAGGGCAAATATTATCAAAAAGTATTTTAAACTTTGGGTAAAGTTTATTAAGTAGCTTCTGAATTAAGTATGTTGGTTATGATTTTATACAGTAGATGGGACATTGGTAATAGTGTAGTCCCTAGAACTTGGCTTTGATACCAAATGTAACGCTACTTTTCCCTAGAGTTATTTAATTATTTGCATTAGATTTATTATGGTTAATATTTAGAGTTAGGAATATATAAAATATTAGATAATGTGTAAACAACAAAAGTATATTACAACATTGATAATTTAATAAGATCTCTAATGTAAAACATTAACTAGACAAATTGGATAACATTATCACACACACACACACAGACATATATATATTCCCAATATCTTTATTAACAATAAGTTCAATACTTATCTGAATCATTGAGCATTTGGATCAGCCACTCTCACCCTAGGAAAATTTTAGTGGTCTTGACCCTGTTATGGCTTACTCTAGGAGGAAATAGTTCCTTTCAGAACACAGTGTGCTATTACGCTCTCATACAAGTGTTGGTTCTAGAAGAACAATGCTCAACATAGTGTTGGTTTTAAAAGAACAATGCTCAACACTAGTGTCAGTTCTAAAAGAACAATGCTCAACACAGTACTCTTACACAAGTGTTGGTTCTTAAAAGAACAATGCGCAACACAAGTGCAAACCAAGCCTTGGCTAGAACCATCCCAAGTTGTAAGTTGTACCCTAGGTTAGGACACACTCTGTGTGTCCCTTTGCCTAATGCCCATAGCCCTCCAAACCACTTCCATCTATCTTCCTTGAGTGTTGTCCATCTTCTTCTTTCTTTGAGTGATGCTTCATGTATGTTATCCTATTTTGCCTTCTAGCCAAATAGCCTAAAGATCCATGAACCCCTAGTGTTTTCCCTTTGATTTACAAGGAAAAAGTTCCCTAAAATGGCCGTCCCAAAAATCCTAAGTTTTCCTTGTATTTTCTATTTTTTTAAAGTTTCATAGTTTGAGCTTCCCATCTTCATCATGCCATATTTGTCAGCTCTGAATTCTACCTTATTCCTTGTATTTGGATAAGTTTTTTGGTCTTCAAAGGTCGGGAGTTCTCTCTTCCACGCTCTTCCTTTCCCTTTCAAAAGGTTGAAGGTAGAAGGCTTGGTGGCCGAAGTCGGACAATTTCAACGTTCAAAAGAATTGTGTAGCGTGTGGTGACAGTTAAGTGAAATCCGAAGGGAAATGAGTTGGTGCGCGGTGTCGACATGTGTCTCGATCTTGCCGGTTCAAAAATTTTTCTAAGTGTTTTGGGTGTTGGACTTCGGGGGTTTCTTCTTTCTCCTTTTAAGTAGGTGGAAGGTGAAAGGTCCGATCTCTGTCATTTCCAATGTTCTAAGGTGTTGCAGAGTGTAGATGTCGGCATTTTTGTCTTTTCCCTTTCCATTTAGCAGAAGGTGAAAGATGGAAGGCCCGAAGGCCAAAGTCCACTGAGCTACAAATATTTCTAAGTCTTTTGGAAAGTAGAGGTTGAGATTTCTCTCTTCTCTCTCTTCTTTTCCGAAAGCAACAAGCGAAAGGCTCGAGGCCTGATCTCCGTCGATATCATAAAAAAATTGACTAGGTGTTGCAAAGGCAGAGGTCGAGTTCTTCCTTTTTCCAAAGAACGACGTAATGGTGAAGGCCCAACCCTCGAAGCCTGACTATTTCTCTTCTCTCAGACTTCGGAGGCCAGGGTTTCCTCCTTCACCTTTCTAATGCCCAATCAGTGGAAGACTGATCAAAGGAAGCCCAATTAGTCAGGGCCCAACCTTTTTGCCTTTCAGGCACATTTTCTACTATTCTAGACACGACGAGACTGCTCAGCAACTCTCCTGGTCGCCATTAGTGTTTCTTTAGAGCCCGATTGCTTGTAGAAGATGGATTTCTCGCCTCCCCATTCCATTGTAGCCTCTTTTCCATTAAATCTTTGTACTCATGGCATGGACAAACACTCTTTTTCAACAAATTTCATGGGCAAAGCCATGTGGGTGCACTCCAAAGACACTAGATGGGTTATTGCAATATGGGCGATGACTTTCCTTGTTGACTCCTCTTTCCACATCCATGACTGCTACAATGTGATTTGTAAAATCTATATATGCATGTATTTGAGATGTACTTTTTTTGGTTGGTCGCTAGGTCTTTATTCAGACTGAAGTGCTTAATGCTTGATCTTGACCTCATGATATTTCCCAGAACTGTATGAATCTGATCGATTATGTCCTCTTCTATACCTCTCTGTCTTCATTTTTAGTTCAACTATGAGGAGAAAACTATCATTCTATGTCTCCCTGATCTGTATTTAGCTTTTTCTATCTTTGTAATGGCTATTTAGCCTCTATGATTAATATAAGCAATTGATTCTGCCTCTCTCATTTCTCTTTCACTATGTTTGTTTGAATGCTTTTCACTTATCTTATGGATAAAATGGTCCCTTTATAGGTTGTAGTATTCTATTTTGACCTCTGATAGAGAACGAATGAGTCTATGTTAGTCTATTCAGCCTTTGAAATCATTACTATGTTATGTCAACTCCAGCTAAACATACTAAATCTTGGTGCATCGCCTCCCTTTTAATTTTTAATCTCCCTCTCTCCCTTTTCCTTGGTGATCATTAGTATAGGTTTAGTTAATTGCTTTGAACCTTAAGTTTAGAAAGAGGAACCAGCCTTCTTTGGAGGTTTGATCTCATTTGCAAGGTCCCACACCTTGAGATCAGTCCCATTGTGTCATTGGAATGCTTGAATAGGCTTCAAGCAGGGTGCAATCTTAGGTGATAACAATGCCCATTTAAGTCTCACCCAAATGCCTTATATAACCTTTCAAGGGGTGGTTTCTAAACCATCACACCCTTTCACAAAGGTTATCATTAACAATTAGTTAATAAACTTAATAATTCCTCCCTTTTAAAAGGGGTTTTCATAATTATTATTTATTTATCTCTATTTTAACCAAAGGATCATAATATCCTTTATATTTCCATCTCCCTTTTAATTATAAAGGGTAAATAAACTTTTTCATCTTATGATTTCAAAGTCTTATTCATAAAATAGCCTTCTTTTCCATTTTGGGGGAAAAGTCCCATAACAAACATGGCTAACTATAAGCCTACACCGACTCCATTTTTGTATGGGGTCAAGCTAGAGGCTCATTGTTCTTCATCATTAGCAGATGCTACTTTGTCTAGGAGTCTCATATACGTGACTCAAATGAGGCCTAACCTTTCATATGTCATGGGCTTGGTCTATTGGTTCATGCAAGAGCCTCGTGAGTTGCATTAGAAAGTAGCTAAGTGGAAACTCCACTATGTGCAGGGCACCCATAATTATAGGATTCACTATGTAGTAGGTGTGGATATTGACTTGGTGGGACACATAGATTCAAATTAGGCAAGCGATTCTTAGAACCACAAGTCTACGTCAGGGTATTTCTTCTCACTTGGTCTCGGTCCAGTTTGTTGGTTGAACAAGTAGTCTACAATTGCTCTTTTAGCTACAAGGGCTGAGTATCAAGGGACAATCAACACTACCACTAAGGCTATTTGGCTTCAGAATATTCTCACTAAGTTTGGCATTCTATTGCAAAATCCTCTAGTCATCTTTTGTGATAACTAGAGTACAATACAAATCTTAAGAAATCCACTCCATTACTAGTAGATCAATCACATTGAATACACATGCACTACATTTGGGAGTTGATTCGTGATTGCGTCATTGATCTTTTGTACTGTCCAACATTAGAGCAAATCATAGACATCTTCACCAAACCCTTCACCAAAAGCAAGTTCCTTCATTTGTGAGCTTTATTTTGGTCTGTGTGTGTGTGTGTGTGTGTGTGGGACTTCTTCTCTTTAGGGGGAACTCTTTTACATGGGTACCTCATTAGGCTTATTTTTCAAGACCCATCTTTTCACCCACCTAAGTTACACTTAAGGGGGGGATGTTAGTGTAGGTTTTTATTTCCTTTTCCTAAGTTTTTCCTACACTTTTATTATGCTTGCTTAGGTTAATAAAGTGATTATTAAAGATGTGAGTGGGTAGTTGAGTTGTTATCATATTTCAACCTAGAGTTACATTTTCTATTTTTAGACCTTTTGGTGCTCACTCCCTATAGACTAGTTTCGCCACCTCCACCCTCTCCTTGAGGTTATTTATACTCACTCCCCAGCTCATATTTTTAGTTGATTTAGCAACTTCTCTTTGTGAGCTCTTAATGTAAATTTGTCATCTTGACATTTGCAAATCTTTAGGAATCTCTGGTCTATTTTTGTTTATGCACTTACAATCTTAAAACGTTCTTGGTTTATTCATCTGTTTCCATATTTATAACAAATACATGGTCATTTTTTACTTCTTTTTCATGTTTAGATTAAGAAAATAAATTTATACTTGTCCATAGGGTGAGTTGCAAGAAAATAAAACTATAATTGTTCACCCATCTCATATCTACACATCAAAATTGAATTTTTTTTCTTTAATGTTATCATGTTACAATATTTTAAATAACATTCTATTAAACTCTACAAAAAAAAAGAATATTTAAAAATGGTTTAAAAAGATAAAGATTTTTCTTTTATCATTGCAAAGTGAAACACTAATTTGATGTATAAGACTCTCTTGGTGGATGCCCACAAGGAGAATTGTTAGTAGGTTACTTGATAGAGATTAGAGCCGATTGGGGAAGATTATACAATATGTGAAGGCCGAAGGTTGACAGAGGATACATCCCTATGTAATAGATATATTATATATAGATATGAGTAGTATATTTTGATGTAAGAAATGACATACACGTCATGTATGTAACTATGTCGGAGGATGGATATTGATGTATACCTTTGATTGTTGCTAATCTATATATATGAAGTATATTGGTAACGGGTAATTATTTGTGATGTTCTATTCTATTATTCTTAATGTTTTGATGTCAATCTCTAGCTACCTGACCAGGGTATAAAATGACTACAAAGACTTGTCTGAGGACCGAATCTCCAGACTGGTATCCCTCTACATTTTTTTCTAACATTTAGTTTCATTGTTGGGACCCTAGAAGACAGTAGTTAAAGATTGAAAAGGCAAAACACCTGAAGAAGTAGCACATAGTTCTGAAAAGAAGAAAAGGCAAGGTCAATGGGAGAGGTTTTCAAACTGCAGAGGAATTCACATCTCCTTAGGTTTCTTCCTCTATGAGAGGGAGAAGGCACTTAAGGGGATGGTGAGTGGAAAGGGGATAGGGTCCGCAAGGAACTTCTAAATGATGTATCTCTTTAAATAAGGATTCCATGGGATATAAGAGGACTAATGGAACACCAAATTCAAAAAACCCATGGTGAAAGGGGAAAAGTAGAGGAAAAGAGAGATCGACGAAGAAATCAGGATAGGAATGGAAATAAGCAAAGAAGAGAGGTTGAAACAAACTCAAGAGTGGTAGGAGCGTAACTACAGAAGGATGGAAAGGGCACAAATAATGGAGGAAAGAAGGATAATGGAGAGTGTGGAAGAAAGGATATACAAATTTGAAGAGCGCACCACTATGGGTGCTACTAGAAGGAAGGAAGAAGACAAGTGTGTCATGGAGGATGTTGTTGAACATTCCAGAGAGGGTGCTACCAGAGAAAGGAGATTGGAAGATGAAGGACGAGAGGATGTGATGGAGAATGAGGAAGAGCGTGCCATTGTGGGTATTGTCAGAGAAGAATGCGGAAGAGAAAGAGGAGCGGGTGAATTAGGGTTTATGTCGCAAAGTGCTGGAGAAGATGAAGTAACAACAAAGAATTTGAAGATGGATGAGGAATATATAGAGGAGCTAATTTTTTGAAGCATAGAGAAGATAAGAGAAGAAGGAGAAGATGTGGTAAATATTGAGAGAAGTTTTGAGGATTGTGGAAGGCTATTTGAATCATCAGTGGATGTCGACATGATGTCATTTACAAAAATAAGGAATCCCCTAATTTGAAGAGACACTATGAAGAGATGCAACCCTTGGACCATGAGCCACCTGAAGTGCCATATAAAGTCAAGAGAATTTTAGTTGAGAAGGAAGATATTCGAGCAAACAAAGAAATAGAGAGAATAGCATAGATCTAGAGTAATTTTGTAGAAGTTTTCGGAGAAGAATACTTTGAGATCCAATTGCAGAGAAATAAGGGAAGAGAAGAAAAGCAAGTTGATAGAAGACAGTTGAACCAGAGAAGTAGATTGGAGGAAATCTACCGTGAAGTACCATAGAGTGGGAGGAAAGCAACCATGGATACCCCAGTTGAGTTACCTGTGTTTGAGAAGGATACTACTAAAGCAGTGGAGCACATTTTTGTTTTGGAGGCTATTTGGAACCAGAATGGAGTCACAAGGGATGCAATTAAGTTGTTTGACATCATAGGCACCTTGAGGAATGAAGTATTAACGTGGTATAGGAAGACATGCCCTAATAGTGACAAGGAATGGAATGAGATCAGGGAGCTATTTTTGGAGAATTTTGGAGTTCTAGATTGTTTTGACAGAAGGAGTAAGTAAGATGAGAGATCTGATGCAATTGAAGAAGGAATCAATAAAGGAATTTGATAAGAGGTTCAAGGAGACAACCAAGAGATTGGAGGAACCATTGACTAAGAAGCAGAGGATAGAATGGTTTATTTCTAGAATAAGCCCTGAAATAAGATCATCCCTGGATGGTAGGGTGTTTGAGACATATGCAGAAGCAGTGACATTGGCCTACTGGATAGAGTCTCAATCCTAGCGCAGACAAGATAAGATGAAGGAAAACATAGAATTGGAGAAGTTGAAGTTGGAATTGGAGCAGTTGAAGTTGGAATGGGATGACCACGAGACACCAGATTGCCCTTCATAGAACTTCTAGATAAAGAAATACTTTGTTGATGAAGAAGATGAAGCATGGTATGGTGGAAATAATACAAACTCTATGGAGAGCAATAACATGAGAGAAAGAAATTCACATGATCAAGACTACAAGCAACCAAGTTGGAGAAATCAGAAGAATGTGAATGCAATAAAAAATTCAAGTTCTGTTGGTCCATCATATGGAAATAGCTACAATAATGATGACATAGACCATTTTGGAGGCTATAGAGGAGGCAGAGACCGTGGAAGAAATCAAAGGAGGGAGGATACCACATGAGTCAATTGCGGTAAGTTAAGATATTTTGCTAATGAATGTTGGGTTGAAAAGAAGACACAGTGTTCATTTTGTAATAGCACAAAGCATGACTTATTCTCTTGTGAGAGAGCACAACAATACTTCCAGAATGCATAGCCACAGTCTAAGAGTGATGAGTTACAAAACCTAGACAATCAAAAAGGAGCAAGGATCATAAGAAGAGCACCAAAAGATCAAGGAGCAACAACTTGCTGGAATGACAAAGAGCAGACAAACATATCTTCAACAAAATCCACAGATGAAGAAGAGTACTACCGGAAGAGCACACTAAAACATACTGGAAAGGAGAGAAGGAAGAAGAAGGGAAAGGTTGTGGTAATAACAAGACAAGGAACCAATATTGGAAGACATTATATCACTAAAATAGAGGAGGAAGATAGTGAGGAGGATGAAGAATTTGTTCTGACAAAGAAACAACATGAAGAAGTGGTGAAGGAAGTTAAACAAACAATTAGGAAGGAGCAAGAAAAGCAGAAGCAATACAAGCAATATTTCACCAAAGAAGAAGTGGATGCTCTCAAGCAGCTAGCCCAGTTGACATAGAAACACAGACTAATTGACAAACTAAAGCAATTCTCTAAGTACTGGAATAAGGAACAAAGTCAGAAAGGTCAACTTCAAAGGATGGAAAGGACAAACAGAGATTGGAAGACAAAACCATTGATGGTGGATGTTCACATCAATCACAAAAATCTCTGGAATGTCATGATATTGGGAGCAGATCTCAATATCATCACAAAGAAGTTGTGGGAGCAGTTAGGAAGACCTAAGTTATCAGAAACCACATACTATATAATTTGGTAGATGGATCTAACATGTAGACAATGGGAACATGGAAACAAGCTGAAGTTAACCTAATGGGGATCAAACGTGTCTTAGATTTCATTGTTGTAGTCATGAAGGATCAAGGAGACACTTTCAATGCACTTTTGGGATCGAGATGGTTTGTAGATGCAAATGGAGTCATAGACTCCCAAAGAGAAGAATTATCATTTGCCAATGAAAATAAAGTTGACAACATCCCTCTGGGTTCATCAATGGAGGAAGCATACATAAAAGAAATCAATCAGGATGAATATAGTGACAAGGATGCAAGGAATCTATATACAATTACAAGGTTGGATGCAAAGGAGACCACATAAGAGCCTAATTCTGAGGGTGAAATGGAAATAGAGGATGACCATCATAGTACAGACAGTGAGGAAGTTTTGGAAGCTTGGATAAGAGAAGAATCAGAACTAAAAATAAATAAAATTTTGGGCTACCAGAGCATATTCATGATCCGGATTGGGAAAAAAAACATACCACAATCCTCTATATTTCATCAAAACTCACTGCAGACCACTTGCATCATAGCTAGGAAGGACAATGAGGATATATCTCATAAATGTCAGAAAATGAAAGAAAAGAATTAGACAAATCAACATACACCCGGATGACTAAAGTACTGGACATACAAGTGACACAGGCACTAGGCAAGAAGATGAAAAAAGAAAGGAGGAATGCAAGGAAAACATTAGGAATAGGTTGGTTAGGATACCAAGTCACATGATCAACAATATCCAGAAGAAAAGAAGTGATTGCGGAAAGATTCTATCATGACAACACTCTATATTAGAACCTAGCTGCTAATGAGGAGCATAACTTAAGGCATAAGGAGAAAAAGAATAAAGTAATGAAGAAAAATAAAAATAAAGATAAGTGGTAAAAATTAGGGCAAAACGAAAAGGTATTTAACCCTAATATCACTAAAGGAACCTCACTTTGCATTCATCAATTGGAAAAATCAAAGCTTCGAGAGAAGAAGCAAACAGAGAATTCGGAAGTGAAGAGAAGAAGCACACAAGAACCGAAGAAGAGGTAATGATGACTCCTAAGTTGATAGACATTACTCACAAGCCATTGCTAAAATTCAAGACTTATCCCTTGAAATCCCTAGAGGTGGATCTAGACAGTGCATTCTCAAATGTGCCGACAAGTGTGGTGTATGTAGAGGATGTCAAGAAATATATTCATATTAATTAAGTGGAGATCAACCACATGAAGTTTGGAGAGTTGAGGGACAAACTGTTGTAAGATACATGGTATCTACCAGACTATGCAAACATAGAGGCAAAGAAATTAGATGTATGGAAAGATTACCCTGACTTCATAGATGCCCATGAATGGATAAGGACCATCCTGAGCAGAGTGCATGACAAGTTTATGTATCCAGATAAACCCTACAGAATAACAAAGGAGGCAATTAGGGCAGTGATAGGGTTAAGTGTCATAGGGCCCCTGCCAGCAAAAAGCTATAAGAATAGATCAATTAAGGGAGTTGACTGGAGCTACAACAAACAAAAGAAACGTGCATGTAAAAGACATCATATATCTGGGGGTAAAGTATGTGTAGTGTCCTTACTATGTCTAGTAAACTTGGTGACAATCACACAATTTAGAGAAAAAACCTAACTGAATAGTCCACTTAGACCTTTGGAAAGACCTTCATTGAATTATCGACCAGGGCTAGTAAGCTTGTGATGGCACTAGCACTATATGTGCTTTCAAAGATTAAGACTAACTAACTCATCCTAGTATAGTGTTATACTTGCTAGAAAATCTCAAACTACACAATGGTAAAGAAAGTAATGCTGGCACTATTGCTATGGGTACATACAATATAAGGTTGTAACTAATTACTGTCAATGAATGAATGCTAGGGTTAACTTAATATTGATAATCTAACCTACACTTTGGAGTACAACAAGTTAAGCAAACTAGAATAACAAAAAGAATCTAATTGATCATGCATTTATGAAAAAACTGTTACAACAATGATAACATACAGGAAATGAAGTGAGGGATAGTTACCTTGAGTGGCCCTTGCTCAAGTGACTATCTCCACTAATCTAACTCAAATCTAGTTTCTTAGATTGGCACAATCATACCAATTCCAAATCATTCATTGCACAATCTTTACAATATCACATGAGATTCTGCTAGAAGATTTTATTCATGAATTCATCATCAAATAATAAACATTGTTTGAGTAACTAACTAGAAAAAGATCTGGTATCTGCGAATTGAACAACTTACTAACTTCAAAATTTAAACTACCTCAACCACCGAGCCATACATATAGGCACAGGGGAGTTTATTAAAACAAGGTCTCTTAACTGAAATCATAAATCACCACTCCCTACATACTAGAGTGTGATAAATGCCAAGCAATCAATAACTAAAAAATAAAGAAAGAAGAGTCTAAATGAAATTGAGACTCTTACTGTAATAGAACTGTAACGTGGACTGGTTGAATTAGTCACATTAGACTCATGACTACAATAGAGTTCTTCTCCTTCAATCATCTTTATGAATTGTCATCACAATGCATAATTATCTTCATCAAGTGCCTCCATGCTATTGTTGTTACGCTTAGTTTATTCTGGAACCTCCCTTGCTCTGCTGTCTGGGAACTCTTTGGCTACAGGCTGCACCTTACAATTGTTGCGGGCTACAATCCATCTCCTTCAGCTGCAAGAGTTAGTTCACAAAGCATGCACACAATACTAACAACCATAGCTAAGAACATATATCCTTTACAATTCATACATTCCCACACATAATCATGCAACATTCATCATATTATAACCATATTTCCATATACTTAATAATCAGGTTCAAGTTTGCATAATGAACATAAGAGATAGCATAATGTAGGAATATGTATAAGATAAAGTATGAGAATGTTTATGAACTTGCATAAAACCATAAGAAAACTAGCTAATAACTAGACTCGTCATTTCCCCCAACTACCTATTTGCTTGTCCTCAAGCAAATTAACTAGGGATGGAGGTTGTACTACAAAGTGATTTCCCTGAAGTCTGTGACAACATCCACTCCTTCAACCTGTTCTAAATAAAAGCCTTTATGACATGCAAGACTGTTCATTCCGGTAACCTCTGCCTTCTCACACTCCTCATTCTTTTTCCCTGTCCAGTGTGGTACCGAGTACAGAAGGTACAAAAGCATTGCTGGCTAGAAGGTAAGTGGCACCCATTCAAGTGCATGTCCTCTGGCAATATCCATAAATTTTTGTACTCTTTCAAATATGGCCATAAAATTATAAACAGAGTGGGGTTCTTTCCTCTACAATTCAAGGGTTAAACTATTCCATCTTTCTTGCATAAACTGATAAGAATGGTGGATGAGTCCAACAGTTAAAAGCTACATTCTTTCATAATTCTGCAGTCTCAAGTTTATGATTTTTCTGCCTACACCTTTATGATCCAAAAGTTGTTTCCATTCTTCAATGATCAATTCAGGGGTTTTAGATTATCTACTTATTGGAAGAGCAATTGATTTCTCTCTCTCCATATATGCTTGCATAATTTCACCCCTCAACTTCTCATTTCTGAAATAAGATGCTAGTGCCCTTAATGTAAATCTCCCACAAAACTTAATGGGTTCCATTCTGTGTCTTCAAGCACAACATAGTTATGCAAGTAGTACTCACATAACTGATCCCGTTCTTCTAGTGTGGAATCAGCAAAAACTTTTAGAAAAGTCATTTTTCCACTCATAGCAACTGGCTTGTTGCTAATCAACTTACTGAATTGAAAACTTAAAAAAATTTCTTGTAAAACAAAGCATAGGTTCTGGCTGGAGGTCTGCATTTAACAATTTGGGTGGCCTTATCTGCTACCTCTTCCATCCTAACTGCTAACCTTCTCAATTCAATATCTTTTCTCTCCAATGTCTGAGTATGCTTTGCAATCATTACTTTTTTTTCTTTCTTCCACTCCTCTTCTCGTTTAGAAAATTCTTGAGTAACTTTCCACAATTGGTAACCTAGGGACATGATTGTATGATAGGTTGGGGTTTTTGTGACAGGGGGTCTTCTTTCCTCAACTACTAGTTCCTTATTGCATGCTACAACTATTGCTAGTTCTGCAAGTATATCTAATTTTGACCCTTGCCCATAAGTATTTACTTTTTCCTCCAATTCTTGAATCTTTGCTTCTCTTTCCTTGTCCCTTTTCTCATGTGTTTTGACCAGTTCCTCCAATTGCTTGATCCTTTCAAAAGCTTCTCAGAATTCTATTCTGACATTTCTTTCTTCTACCAATAATTCTTCATCTCTCAAAGAATGTTTAGGACCATCCCCTGTGGATTCATAACCCTCATTGTCAGGGTTAACTGGGGTTTTCTTTCTGGTTTTATTGGCAACAAAAATATCCTCTGATTTTGATTCAAAGGTGGTAGATATTTACAATTTCCTTTTTATGGGAACTTGCACATTTTTAGTCACATTGGCCTCTTGTTTAGGGTCAGTATCCACTATCACAACACCTTCTTTTTCTTCTCTTGGTTTCTCAATACTACCCCTCATAACACCTTTCCTTTTTAGGCAGTGTGAATGCCTGAGTTGTGTGGGTTTCTTCTTCGGCATTTTTGAAGGTGCAGAAGAAGAACCACCTCTCTTCTTTCTTGTTTTTGGTGTTTTGGTTTTGGGCATTTTACTAGAAGATGGGATTTGATGTACCTCTTCTACTATAGGTTGTTCAAATGCTACATATGGTGAATTTTGCACATCTTGCTCCCTTGTTTCTCCCTTGTTGCGGGTGAGTGAAGTAGCAAGCGGAACAGGAGGAGTTTCCCTTAAATATGCAGCAAGTGATTCTATATTTCCTGGTACTGTTGGCTCCTCAAGAATATCATTAATGTTTCTACAATTCAAAAATCTTTCCTAGGGTACTTGTGGGTACTAAACCCTAAGGCTCCTTTTTACTAACAAGGTAATCAAACAATCATGTGATAGAGTTGAATCATTTTCCTTCCGTTGGTATTCATACCCCATACTTTTTAACAAATTATACAGAAAATTGGGTACATTGACTATTCTATTATGACGAAGGTGACTCAATAGCTTAAAATGTGTAGTATACAGAAGAGACTATCTACCATCATAAGTAATATACTTAATAATATAAGCCACATAAGAAGCCCATACCCATGGAATTGATAATCTCTTTGTACCTTGTGACGTTGAGTCAAGATTCTCCCCTGCCTCGTTGAACTTGTCGGTCCCCATATTAGCATACAGTAAACCCTAAAGGTTTGTCAGTGCTTATGATCAGATTTACTGTAGGAGTTGGCCAACAAAGACGGGAGATTGTTTGCACTTATCTTCCCTGCACTTTAGGTTTTGCTGCACCTAGGGGGTATCCCTCATTCAATCAATAGATGTATCTTTTCAATACTAGGTAGAATGTTCTCAGGCATGCACCAAGATTTGTTGGATAAACCCTAGACTGGCAATATTCTTGGACTATCTCACTGGTTAAATATGAGAACATGCATAATCTGAGAACATGCATAACCTAACCTAAAACAAAATAAAACATAAAATGGTTTGTTTCAAATGATTTACTTTTAAATTGTTCTATTTCCTTGACCTTTGGGCAAATAAAATTTCAGATTGGTGCCTTATTTGGGTAATAGAGTCAAACATTCAACCTATGAAAATGTTTCCTAATGACAACACAACTTCATAACCAGAAGGCTTTATATAAATTATTATTGTCTTGCAACAATGGCCTAAGAGAGTATTTTTTGCAACTCTACTTACAAATCCCTAAAAGAATACACACTCCTCCATATCCCATCTAAAGCATTTTTAATTCATTCATTGAATGAAAGCAACAAATGGAACATGCAAATTCAGCAAATGTGAACATATAAGCTCAAAGATTCTTAATCTTCTAGCTTAAGAGGAAAATGCATGCATTCAGGGAGACAATTACAAAATATACACACTGCAAAGTGTTTTTCATATATTTCAACCTGAATAGAAACACTTTCATACAGAAAATGATTCACTTACAAGGCAAGAATGCAATTTGCAACCCAGAACCAGACATCTGCTCCTACAAAAGGTTATTTCCCCAACATGTGAACACCTTGTGTTTAAAGTTCAGCCTCCTTTTACAATGAGGAACATCATGTTCTTAAAGGCACAAGAACATGTTGCCTTAAAATTAATTACAATATGGAGGTAGGTAAGATATTTCATTACATTTTGCCTCCAAAAATACATTGGGAAATATAATATTCTACATTAAAAGAGGAGAAGACTAAATAAATAAAATATGTTTAATTTTCCCCTTTTAATTTTTACATTTTTCACTTATTCCCAATTTTGCACAGTAGCTGAAGACTCCTCATTCCTCTGCACTGATGCAATATGTGACCTGAGACCTCCTTCTTAGCTCTATGATAGCATTCAACCTCAGAGTAACATTATAGCAGCATTCCAAATTCAATTTCTTGCCCAATCAATTTCAGTCAATTTTTCTGGGTCGTTTTTGGCAGAGGGACATTTTTGGTCATTCTGGCAACCAAAAATCAATGCAAATGATCCTAAAACCTCCGCTAATGCCTTAGGAATGATCATAGGATGATTTTGAAGCATAAAACAATATTTTTTGGCCCTAAAATGTCCCCAAAAACTAGTTGGAAGTGAAAAACGTGAATAGCAGCTTCAACCTGTAACAAAATCCATCTGAGGCTGCTCAAAACCTAGCAAAAATGCCAAAGCAGTGAAGGAAATGCATCATTTTCACCTGTAGATGAGTAGGAGGGGTAGAAAATACCTTGCGATGAGCATTTCATGCCATCGTGGGGGTCTAAGGATGCACAGCAGAGAGGGCTGCGATGGTGCGAAATGCACCATCGTGCCTCTCTTTTCCCTTAATAAACTTTACCCAAAGTTTAAAATACTTTTTGATAATATTTGCCCTAAAATTTCTTTCATTCAAATTTTATTAAAATGTCATTTAACATTTCATTTTAATATTTGCATTTTAAACCTTAGACTTAGGCAAATTCTTAATTCCTCCTGTCGGGCAATTGACGATTTTCACCACAAGCAAACCAGACATCCGATGACCGCAAAAATTTGTGCAGGGGCACCATTATTTCAACCAAACCCATTTCCTTGGAATCCGCATCACCGACCAAATTCAGGGACCTCCTTTGTAAATTGGCCTGTCGAATGCCTTCATCGCAACTGAGATGCATTAAAATAATGCATCATATGGTCTCTGATTTTGATGAAATTAGAACTGGAGACGTTTGAGACCAAATCGAGAAATGTGTCGCCCTCATGTTTGTGAGATTTGCAACTTTCCGGAATGCCAAATCTAGCCCGGTCACAATCAGAAAATAATTAAATACCCCATCAAAACTCATCCCGTGAGCACGAAACCGAAGAGGCATGCTACCATATGCACCAAAAAACTTCCTACCAACCAGATTTGCAAGATGATGCCTAGGCTATAAAATTTTAATCGGTGAAGGTGGCCTCTGGGGTAGATTGAGCAACATGTCGACCTAGCCTTTGGTGACACCTAGAAAGAGTATAGACACTTCAAATTTGCAAAATTTGAAAGTGTCAATAGTGGCTCTTGCTTGGGGACGCATGCCTCTTGCAGGCATGGAAAGATTCCGGTTATCTCCGGGATGTAGACTAGGTGCCTACTCCATTGGGCCACTGAGTCAATGCTCCGGCCTGCATTAAAATAACATCTTCAAACTTGATTTGGTGGCCCTGGGCCACCAAAAATGAAAAACTAGTAGTCACCTTTGTCAAATGTCCTGTTTTGATTAGACTATTCCAGGTTCAATCTAGAAACAATATATCCACTGGTACAAGCATGAAAGCATATCATCCTTGTGCCACCTCCATAATGTGGTTGTTGATCCATGTTGACAAAAACTAAAAGATCCACATAGATACTATCCCTTTGCATATGTGGATTATAGTTGTGTATCAGTGAAAACATATTGTCCCAAAGCAAACCATCTGAATCACTAGACAATGGGAAATTATTCAAGGACATGCTATCGACATAGGCTTCATGTTCAAATTCTTCCATAACTTGATACTTGCTCTTATATGTTGACCCAAAAGATGTATCTAGCACAAATTCTTGAAGAAGGGCAGCCTCTAAATAATTATGTATCAACTCCTCAACCTGTCCATAAATGATCAAATGCTCAGTCAGATCCAAATCATTTATGTCTCCCCCTTCATGTGTGAATGCAGCAACAGTGGTCGATTCACTAAGTGTATGCTTAACTACTTCATCCTCATTTATGGCTTCAAAAGGCCCTTCCTTTGCTTTCTCAACCTCCCTGCATTCTTCCTCTGGAATAAATAGAGATCTAAAGCAAAACTCCCTTTGTTGCCTCTCATGATCTAGTTGGTTGACACATTCCTTGCCCTATTGTAAATGTTGTCTTGCTTGACTAGATAGCATCTTTTCCCTCCTAGCTCTCTACAACCATCCATTTTCCATCTCATCATCCTGATATGAAGTAGCTGTCATTTCTGTTATATTCATGCGAATATCCCGTTCATTCAAAACTAAAACTTCCATCTCTTCCTCATATACACCATCCTGAACAACTGGGATATACTCACTAATGAATGCACCATACATGGTATCCATGTATTTCACATATATCTTTTATTTCATCATGTATGCAATCTGCATCTGCATATATCTCTTCCACAGGCTTATCATAACCTTCATCTTCATCATTGCATGATGTGCCTTCATTTTTTGCAATGAATTCTTCATCCTCGTGTGTTATACCATGACTGCTTTCTGCATAATCACCTCTAGCTCCTTCCATAATCCCAATCCAATCGAATATCTGATCAAGATTTTCAGGCTTCAAATTTTTTGGCAAAGTGCTCAAACCTGATTCATATGCTTCACAAAATAAGTCAATACACAAACAATCCTCAGGTCTGCAATACTCTGGGATTTCCATTAAAATCTTCATGAATCGTGTGTATAGAGCATAAGGTGATTCCCCCTTTTGTCTCTTCAAGTCAAATAATGGTTGAACAAAAAACTTAGGATCAACAGTACTTGCAACTTGTTCACTAATGACTTAAAACTCCTCATGTTCTTCTGGAGCAGCAAAAACACATTCATCTTGAAAATTATTTTGAAAACTTGTAGTCATGTATCCTATCATTATTCCATATTTCTGATTATTTTTTATATCCATTGCAAATTTATAGGCTTGATGCAATGTGACATGCTCTTTATCCCTTAAGAGGTATCCCATTTCTTCATCAAATGCGGCCAGGTAAACTACCAGACACAATGCATCATTTGGTCTCATATATTCTGGAACACCTTTGACTATTTTTGAAAACATCGAGTTAAAAGCTAGAACCAACTCATTTTCTTCTTTTTGGATATTCATAAGTTTTTGTATTGCTGAACCTGGATCAATTCTCTCACCAAACTGCTCTATGAATGTTGTCATAAACTCACTCTAAGAATGGACAGAGCATGCTGGTAAATAAGAGAACCAGTCCCTTGCATCTCCTTTTCAGAGACCGTACAAACAGCCTTATGATCACATCCTCATGATCAACTTCGTAATCATCCATTAAATTTCTAAACTGCTGCAAATATTTTTTTGCTGATTCATTTCTTGTACCACTAAATTTTGGTAGCTTTTCTCTAACCTCAGGTGAAATGACATTTGGGTAAACCATTAATGCCACCAAAATTGATGGGTCTATATCTGTCAATGCTGAAATTTCTTTTATTACATGACTGAGACCGATTATTATACATTGTTGCATTTGACACCATACTAGGATGAATGGAATATATATTCATATGCTTTCGCAAGCATCACACTTCAACCAAGCATTCACTCATTTACAATCCAAACTCATATCATTATGCTTAATACATCTTTTCTATGAATCATTTCAACAATTATGCATACTACACCACAATATATGAGCTGAAATTCACAATATAAGAGCATACAAACTTATTTCCACCATTTCCCTTTTAACCAGTGCTAACTTCACCTAATAAGGAATCATTTAAAACTCATACACTATGGTTTTCACATAAGCTCTTTTTTGAAAACCAAAATAGAAATACCTAGACAATTGCAGAAGCTGCTAACCTTTCTTCTGGACTAAAAATATGTTGATCTGGAACTTTTTTACATCCTTTATCAGGTTCTTTGTATACAGAGTCGCCACCTCTTTTGTAGAGCAATGAGTCTTATGAAGCTGACAACTCCTTACAGCCTTTCTTTCATTCTGGGTTCCCCTCAACAGCAAAGTCACATGAAACCTCTTCAAAATGTGTTGCAACCAAACTTGTCTAGGTCTGAAACCCTCGTAAAATCTGAAACAAATATCCAGGTTCCTCAATTTTCTAGACTCTTTTCATGAATATGGCATTGTTTCCCAATAGAGTCGCCAGATTTATTGGTCCCCAAATCAACAGACAGTAAACCCTAAAGGTTTGCCAGTTCTTATGATCAGGTTTACTGTAGGACTTCGCCAACAAAGATGAGAGATTGTTTGCACTTATCTCCCCTGCACTTTAGGTTCTGCCCAACCTAGGGGGGTATCCCTCATTCAATCAATAGATGTAACTTTTCAATACCAGGTAGAATGTTCTCGGGCATGCACCAAGATTTGTTGGATAAACCCTAGACTGACAATATTCTTGGACTATCTCACTGGTTAAATCTGAGAACATGCATAACCTAACCTAAAACAAAATAAAACATAAAATGGTTTGTTTCAAATTATTTTCTTTTAAATTGTTGGATTTCCTTGACCTTTGGGCAAATAAAATTCCAGATTGGTGCCTTATTTGGGTAATAGAGTCAAACATTCAACCTATGCAAATGTTTCCCAATGACAACACAACTTCATATCCAGAGGGCTTAATATAAATTATTACTGTCTCGCAACAATGGCCCAAGAGATAGTATTTTCTGTAACTCTACTTACAAATCCCTAAAAGAATACACAGTCCTCCATATCCCATCTAAAGCATTTTTAATTCATTCCTTGAATGAAAACAACAAATGGAACATGCAAATTCAGCAAATGTGAACAGATAAGCTCAAAAATCCTTAATCTTCTTGCTTAAGAGGAAAATGCATGCACTCATGGAGACAATTATAAAATATACACACTGCAAAGTGTTTTTCATAGATTTCAACCTGAATAGAAAAACTGCCATACAGAAAATGATTCACTTACAAGGCAAGAATGCAATTTGCAACCCAGAACCATACATCTGCTTCTACAGAATGATATTTCCCCAACATGTGAACACCTTGTGTTCAAAGTCCAGCCTCCTTTTACAATGAGGAACAACATGTTCTTAAAGCCAAAAGAACATGTTGCCTTAAAATTAATTACAATATGGAGGTAGGTAAGATATATCATTACATTTTGCCTCCAGAAATACATTGGGAAATATAATATTCTACATTAAAAGAGGAGAAGACTAATAAATAAAATATGTTTAATTTTCCCCTTTTAATTTTTACATTTTTTACTTATTTCCAATTTTGCATGGCAACTGAGGACTCCTCATTCCTCTGCACTGATGCAATATGTGACCTAGGACCTCCTTCTTCAGCTCTATGATATCATTCAACCTCAGAGGAACATTACAACAGCATTCCAAATTCAATTTCTTGCCCAATCAATTTTTTCGGGTCGTTTTTAGCAGAGGAGGGGTGTTTTTGGTCATTCTGGCAACCAAAAATCAATGCAAATGATCCTAAAAGCTCCGCCAATGCCTCAGGAATGATCATAGGATGATTTTGAAGCATAAAACAACATTTTTTGGCCCTAAAATGTCCCCAAAAACTGGTTGGAAGTGAAAAACGTGAATAACAGCTTTAGCCTACAACAAAATCCGTCCGAGGCTACTCAAAACCCAGCAAAAACGCCAAAGCAGTGAAGGAAATGCATCTTTTTCACCTGCAGATGAGTAGGAGGGGTAGAAAATGCCCTATGATGAGCATTTCGCACCATCGCGGGGGTCTGAGGATGCACGACAGAGAGGGCTGCGATGGTGCGAAATGCTATGACAATATACATATCCTAGGCACATTGTACTTACATCAAAATCAAATACATCAATATTTCTAGAAGTTTCCTAAACGTATGGTTTGAATTGTAAGATGTTTTCAATCATTTTCTAAGGCTATATGAGCACTAAACAATCTTATGCCTGTGAGAAGCCTTCCTGGACATGTAAAGAGAGATTGTTATTGAGATTAATAATAATGTGGATTACATCCTTGAGAAAATTCTTTCTATAGGGGAGTAGATTGAATACTACACTCAATATTGATGTGTGTTGCTAGGTAGATAAGGCAACTTTAACAACCATCTCAACAATGTTGTGCTCCCATAGTGTTGTCTTCTAAACGTCATAATAGTTATACTAAATGTTGTTTGACAAAAGGGTGCTGGTCTTTAGAGCAGGAAAGATATCCCAAATTATCCTCATATGAATTAGTTGAGGAATTGGAATGATTTTTCTAGATTTTTTTTTTAAATTTTAAAATCCATATGCCTATCAAGAAGTCATTGGACAAATAATTTTCATATTACAATGTCTATTTGCTTTCAAAAATTATGATAATTGAAGTAAATCATGTCATTAACAATATATGTTATCTTAAATGTTTCTTTTTCCTACTTCTAAAATTAAATGTCAATTATAGGTAGAAGTCATTGGACAAATAATTTTCAGATTACAATGTCTAACTGCTTTCAAAAATTATGATAATTGAAATAAATCATGTCATTAACAATATATGTTATCTTAAATGTTTCTTTTCCCTACTTCTAAAATTAAATGTCAATTATAAGCTATTGTCAACAAGTGTGTTCCCTAGTTAGGATCATAGAGCTCAAGCTCGATAATGAATGACTTGGTTCTCTTGAATAAGATAAAAGACTGCTGAAATTCTAAACCAAATTGAATGGATCCTAAGCATTTATAATATATGTAGCTATATTTTCTTATTAGTATCACGACCATAAGGAATCTTTGAAATCATTCTTAAATATGTAAGCTAGTCAAGTATGTTAAATCTTCATCTTCATCTACATGTAAGGACAACATCATGCACCATAGGATTTGATAAATTAGTTGAACTCTTGACAAAGGTATATATAGTTGCCATTAAAACTAGTTTCCATTGTGAGCAGCAAACAACTTTATCATCTTTCTCTAGAATTAAAACATAATTGTATTGTTCTCTAGCATTTGATTGCAAACAACTTTATGGTCTATGTGTAAGCCATATTGTGATTGATATGTATTTGTACACCAAGATATGCACAGGCGGATGAGTGTATTCAGCACTTTTGAATGGTAGTGTAAGGGACCAAAATTAAAAGAAAAAGAAGATTCCAAGCATCGTATTATTTTTCGTTGTGGCCCAACAAATAGTGGACAACTTTTTGGTGTTTACTAATTATTAAATCGATGAATTTGTTTATTTTGGTCGTATTGGCATGAAAAAAGTGTTGCAATTTGATTTGGCAACCATGAATCAAGCTATTTGTGTTTCACATACAAGCAAAGAAATGCATTGTTCTCTAGTCAGGTGATACTAAGGCTTAACTTTGACAGTTGTATAGCTTTATTTAGGCATTTTTGCTGTAAAATACAATCAAAATTTTAAAAAGACCGTATCATATGAAAGGAGGGATTTTGAACAAACTGTCAAAGTTTGTATAGGATTATGCTGATATATATTTAGTTTTTATATAATTTACTTATACTAAGATGTGTCATAATATTTTAAAGTCAATATTGAATAAATAACTGTCATAAAAAAATTGCTTGACAGGCAAGGTCGACTGTCAAATTTATGCCCTGTCATACACTCGTCTATTGGTCTTCATCTAAAAGTTTGAAAAATAGAAATCACCTTGCAGGAAAATTGCTTTGTTGCTTCCTCACCAGTCATTTGGGAAGTGCCTATAAATATTGGTGGATGAGACATGGTAGTGACAATGTATCTAGAATATCATTCAACTAGTAGTGGATGCCATAATTGGTACAATCATCTCCACTACGAGATGTCATATTATAAATTTGTCTTAGCTAATGAGAACACAATGATTGAAAGCTATGTTATAGAGAAATTATTTTCTTTTTTGGATGCTTGAAGTTAACGTGCAAGCAAGTTACGTATGGGTAGAAATCCTCAACAGACCCTTCTGCCAACTTATTTTGGTGCTCCAAATGTTCTGGATCTTATCCCTTTAAGATCTTTAATTGATGGGACCAAATTTAGTTCATGAGAAATTCTGATTTCATAAGTAAAAATTGGTTGCAAATGATCATGTAACTTATGGTGAATATCATGCCTACCGTCATTATGATGTTATAGGAAACTATCACATGACTAGGGCAGGAAGTCTTGATTGTTTTCCTTAAAAGTCGATTATGTGACTCAAGGAGCAAACTTGCAGGAAAATACACAACAAATAGTTGAAAGATCTTATGTCTAGTTTTGTCATTTAAATCATACATTTCTTTAATAACGCTGGTTTCACTTTGTCCCTTTGTCACCGATCATCTCCAATCATGATTTAGCTATTTGATTGTGGATGACTTTTGGAAACAAAAGCTAATCCTAAATATCCTTTAAAAGAAGGAGATCTCCATTGGGCGATTAGGGTCCTCGTTGTACACAGTTGGTGCATTTTTGGTGTTGGAAATGCCTTTAGTGTCTAGTATTTGATATGGCTCAACTCTCCTAGAACTTTAGTACTTCAAGCAATGCACTACCATAATGAAAGCAAACAAGAAGCTTTAAGTTCTTTTGATGACACATATTATATTATAGTTGAGACTTGTTGATTTTTACAAAAATGTTGTAAGAAATATATCAACTTCTTCAATTTTTAGGATGAGTTATGTATTTGTTGTTTACTCTATTGCACTATGAAAAGGTTTAAAAAAAATTAAGTGGCTTAGTTATAACTTTTCATACCAAACAATTAATGGACATATACCATGTAAATATGTGAGCAATGAACTATCCAATTCTATTGGACATTGATAGTTTTTTCTTTTTAGTTTTTACTCAAGAATATCATTTTCTCACTAGACTATGTTATTGAGGAGCCTTTGGCTTATGCATTTTAATTAACAAAGAGGTTGTCTATTGGATGAATTAAGTTGGGTTGGAGCCTAGGGGCTAGAAATATGAGTATGGTTGGGAATTAAATATGAGATGGGTGATAGGTGTTGGCATGAAGCATCAAACTAGAGTCAGATGTCGAAAAAATCCCTTAATTTTGTCTAAATCTATTTCCTCTAATCCTAAAAACATAGTAATTGATTATCTATGGGTGTGTGTATCAAATGACTATGTTTGAGATGGTTTTTTAATGAATCTTCTAAGACACATTATGTTCATCTCAAATATCAATCATTACTCAATTGTAGGTTCAATCAAAAAGCAAAAACTTATTCTCTTGCCAAGATACCATCGACTCTTTGATAGAATTTAGTTGCAAGGTGCAAGAATGAGCAAGGGAATCATACAATTTGGATGTTTAACTAGTCTTGAATTTGTTTCCATTTAGTAATTGGATGTAGAAAATCAACTATGTTTCTAATATCTAGGATATATGAAGTCCCATGTTTTCCTTATATCAATTTATACATCATCAAATCTTAGTTAAGAGATGATGGCTCTAGTGGTATTAAATTTAAATCTTGTTTATATTTCTATTTCAATAGTACTCTCTTCTAAAAGAAAATTATCTTAGAAATATAGAGTTAATAAGTCAGTCTTTTTTATGGTCAAATTTGTATACCATTCTAATTTTTTTATTTAGTTTTTGTCATGCCCACATTTTCCATGTGGTCACAACACACATCGCACGTGTCATAGCCACATCTGTCATGTGGTTATGACACGAGATATGAAAAACTTTTCTCACACTGTCCTAAAAACCCCTTCGCATGCGTAAGCATGCTCGGCGGTATTCTCTCATGGCGAAACACTACAATTTTCAGCAGGATATAAGTACAATTGCGTGCAACCAGACGCATACAGATCAACGAGGGTCTTTACGATGCCGCTAATGTCATTGCAAGAGTGAGATTACCAAAGTTCCTAACTCTAAACCTCGGCAATTTCTGGCAGCATAACGCCTTACGGCGTTAGTGGGAATTACGCTGCACTCATTTACGCACATGGTTCGCTGATAGATTAACAACTTCCCACGACGCCTTGTTCCGACTAAACCGACTAGTGATCTCCCTATTTAGTCATTTTTCAGCCAGGCACGGTTGTCTGTCTCCTCTCTTATTTCCTGAAACATACTCCTCCTACGACTTAGCATTCTCAACAAGGCGGTTTGTTTGCTCTCTCTTCCCTTTTCACTGGTTCTTAATTTTGATTGTATTTTTATCGCCCTTACCTTAACTATTTCTCTGTTAATTTAGTGTGTTTATATTTCGGTCTCTCTCTCTTTTGTTTTCTATGCTTTCTTTATGTGTATCCGGTCCTTTCTTCATGATTTACGTCAATCAGGGTTATCACTGCAGCTATTGTTGATATTAAACCTAACTTCAGGATGGTCTAGGTCACAAAGATTGGTTTACTACTTCGCTGGACTCGGTCTCCTAGTCTTCTCCGATCACGGTATCTCCTCTTCGTTTGTATTAATTAAACTTGTTCCTAAGCAGATTTAGCAGAAGGGTCCGTCAACTTAGTTCTCTTATCCCATGTGGGAAATGTCGCGCATTTTCTCCTCTGTGTTTTCCAATGTTAGTTTTTCTTCTTCGGACTCTCTTACAGGTTTACTTATGAGGTCGTTTACTACAGTTGGGATTAAAATGGCCACATGGAATGTCTGTGATGGCTTCTTAAGTTTATTTCCAGTGATCTTTTAAGCAAGGTGACGTGTAATTTTCCTCTTCATTTTCCTTCATTTTCCCTGGTTATTAACATTATGTTGGTAGAGAAACTTCCGAGAAACTCTTCCCGGGTAACACAGTATATTCCTTTATGCTCTCATTATATTATAACTTTATTTTCTCTTGTTATAATTACTGTTGTTATTATTACTAATAATGACTATTAATACTCTGATTGTGACTCGTATAACATTGTTAATAGATGTAGGAGGCTCTCCACTTTATAAAACCCTGTTCATGGAAATATAACTTCTTTGGTTGTTGTGTTCAACACTTAATAAAAACTACTATGAAAATATATATATATATTTTTTGTTTTATTTTTGTATATCCATGTGTCACATTTTCTCAAAATTTTAAACGAGGGTCCAATAAAATGGCTCATAAAACTATTTCCATATATATATATATATATTTTAATGTATATGTGGTTTACAAAAATGATCTTTTAAATTAATTTAACAAACTCCACGAAATCCCTTATATATATATATTATTTCATTATATATTGCTATATACATAGACATATATAGTATCTATATATGTCTATATATATGGCAATAATAATGTATTTACTTATAAAAATAGACCAACTCATATGTTAGGGCCCAAAGCCCTAACATTTTATTTTATTTTTTGTTTTTGTTTTCCACAGCAGCTGAGGAGCTGGGTGACGGTGGCCGTAGCCAGCAGCGGACGTACACAGGGGAGGGCGCAGGGGACTGCGCGGGCGGAGGCAGCGTCGACAGGGGCTCCGCGGGGGTCTCAATAGTATGGGGATGTGGGGAGGGGCGGAGCCCCACCCACATCCCACGATGTGGGGTGTGGGTGGGGCTCCGCCCCTCCCCACACCTCGGTGTAACTTAAAAAGGGGTCTGCGGTGGGGATTACTCCCCATCGCCCAACATACATAACACTCCGACTGTGTAGAATACACAGCGCTTTCAAAAGTTTGACAGTCATAAAAATGTAATCCGTTTTTTTTAATGCATTTCGTGCAATTCGTTGATAATAAATTATATATAATATATTTATATATATATATAAATATTATTCTTTCAGTCTCATAATAACACATTCTATTCAGTTTCTATGATTCTGTCAAATAATTTATCATAACTGTTATATAAATATATATATATATATATATATATATATATATGTATATATATATATACATATATAGATTTATCTCATAATTTTCTCAAATTTCAACCTGTTATAATGATAATTAATTAACAATTATATATAAATATATATATATATATAAATATATATATATAAATATATATATATAAATATATATATATATATATATTTATATATTCCAGTTTCACTTATTCAGTAGAAATGGTAAATATAAAACAACTTATTGTGTATATATATATATATATATATATATATATATATATATATATATATATATATATATATATATATATATATGATCTATATTCCATTTTCATAAAACATATAAGTTTCTCAAATTAACAAACAGAAATATATACATGCTAGATTTCCTCTAATCTTTTCAAATTAACTGAAACCACTATATATGAAGAATAAACTTAAACATTTAAAATTGTCTTTTCCTTTAGAACAATGAACCATAAAACTAACATTTCAACTAGTTAAGTAATTCCAAACTTTCAATTACATAAACAAACTCAGATTAGATTGCAAATAAATAATGAACTCTTCCTTTCAATAATACTGGAAACACAAATAAAATGTTATTTAACAAGGTTTACAAGAAACAAACTTGAAAATTTTAAGCACATTCATATTACAGATTATAAACCATGGATACAACAACTAACTTCCCAGATATGAACTTTCTTCACCCAAACAGTATACAACTGATAACTTGAGACAACCAAGTAGAAGTCCATTAATAACAAGATCAGAGAGGTGATTTCCTTCACCCCCAGGATAACAATAAATTACAGCAATAACAAGAGAGGTGCTCTCTCTTCAACTCTTAAGAAATGAACCAGGCCTAATTCTCATGACAAAGAAGAATAACTGTTTCTTCACAAATATAACTTCTCCCAAGCCAACCAGAAGCTCCAAGGAAAAACCTGCGTATCAAAGACAAACAAAGAAGAAAACACCACTCATCTAGCTCTCCTCCCTTCCGTAGACCCGCAAGTGGGTCACCCCCGAGCTAGGGAGACCATACTCACACCTGGGTAACTCAAACACTCCACTTCACAACAGTAACAACAACAATCCCAAAGCACACAAACACCCGTGGGTAATTTACACAACACGGAAACTCATCTACAGTGAGTTTCATAAGGGGCAGGAGAGTGGACACACTCGACTCCAGAGTGTCACCCTGACAGATAAGTTAACCAATACAATTTCTCTTGGTCTCAAACCAAGTTTGATCACAAATTTTTTTAAGAAAGCTGTATATGACTCTCAAGTCAAAGATACAGACACAGATACATGCCCTCAAGGCTTTCAACATCCCAAAAGATGGAAACAGGTATGCACCCGAGGAGGATCTCTCCTCCCCTACCCCAAACTTGATGAGCATTTCTCCCAAGTGGGAGAAGCTCTGTCAAACAACCCGACAACAAACCCCACAGAAAACAAATCTAAACACAAATTCACACACTTTACATATTCAGCTATACGAAACAAAGGTAGAATTCAAACCAACCTTACAAAGCCTTCCTGGAATGAAGCTGTTGCTGAGCCCACAGAGTTCTCTTCCAACCTTAGCCACCAACTCCCTCTCCCTTCTCTCTCCTACAAGCTAACTTTTCTTATTTTGTGTAAGGCAAAATGAAAGTTTTCCCAAAATTCCACTAACTCTCTCCCATCCCAAAATTGGAAACAAATAACCAAATTCTTTTCAGTTTTGAGGAATGGGGAGGTGACACTTGTCACCTTCTCACTCTCCCCCAAAACCACTATTCTGCCCTGGTGGCTTATGTCACTCACCCTTCCCAAGATTACTCCTTATTCCTCTCCTCATGTGATTCCTCTTACGCATGGGAGAAATAAAAGGAGTTAAAGGGGGAAGAAGACAGGTGACCCATGCCCCTTCTTCCCTTCTTCACATGGGTGTCCCCACAGCACATGGGGGAATCTCACTATGGAAGGGGTGACTTTAAGTCAATCCTTCAATAATGGATGGCATCTCTTACCTTGGGGAAAGTAGAGGGGATGGGTTGGGTGTTGGTACAACCCATCATGTCCCCTCCTACCTCCAATTTTCACCACTTAACTTCAGGGGGAAGTTAAGATGACTAGATGGAGGTTACTCAAGGGTTACCCATGTCAAATGGGCCCCTGGACCCATGGGGTATAACCCAGGGTCAACTTTAACCCATACAAGACACCCCTGGTCAAGGTAAAGCACAAGAAAAGGCCTCATAAATTTAAATTAAATAAGGAAATTCAATTTCAATCCTTTTTACAACACAAATTATAAAATAATGTCACATGAGGGTAACTTAACCCACTCGACCATACGAAAGACCACAGTACATCATTACATCAAACACAAAGAGATCTCGGTTCCTCGTGGAACCAGATCGGCTTAACAGGGAATAACAAATAACAAGGTGCGGAATGATCTCCGAATTCTGTGGTTCGATTAGTAATTCCTGCACACTAAATTACAAGATCAGTAACCACATAAAATCATCATAGCCGAAGCAACTTGAAAACATGCATTATCATGACATAGTACTAATTAACATAAATGAAATCATATTACAATTTTCCATCATCACCTAATTAATGTTTTTTTGAAATATAAACTTATCCAAACATCACCCAATTAGTTTTTCCGAAATCATAATAAAGTTTAATAGTTTGACAATTCCGGGAACTGCTATCCCACAAACATAAAAAGTAACAATAACAGTCATGTAAATAGTCATAACAACAGTAGTAAAAAGGGCGGTCCTCACAGTTTTATGTAACATCCACGATCTAAAAACTTAGTAAAAACTAGAAATTTACCATAGAGTAATTCAACAAGGTAAAAATGAGAGAAATTTTTTCTTTTATTTAACATATAATCAAGTAACAACAATTACAAGATTTCTCTTACAAAATACAATAAATCATATTGTCTTTCTCAATTACAATATTTACAAAAGTAAATCAATTACATAAACAAATTTGGAATAATTACTACTTCTGAATGTCTGACATCTTTATCACAAGCCCTGTCATGTTTGCTGCTTAGAGAGAGAGAGAGTATCTTTCCAGTGATTTACCTCCATCCACAGACCAGCGGTCTCCTACACATCTTCCACCTAGGAAGTGGCCCTACCCTTCACGAGGAATATAGACCAAAGGTGACCAGTGGTAATTTGCCTTCTCGAGTACATAGTGTTGTATCCTACACAACTCTATCAACCATACAACCCTAGATACCCTCTACCTAAGTATGATTTCCGATAGGTTGTACAATCTAGATACAGTGAACCGACAATGCATGCAGAAAACAAATGCATTACTTTGGCCAAAGTTTTAATATCAATAACGTTCATAATGAACGTGGTCATAGTGTTCACCCACCCCTACTCGACTTGGATATTGTTGTATTCTCGTAGCTTATCCTCTCCAACTATGTTTCAATATTTTGTCATGATAATAGTCTTCTTGACTTAGATAAGTCTATATGACATAACTAATCATTTGGTTTCATATTCGACTCTAAGGTTTTCATAATAACACTTGGATAATCCAATATTTCAAAATATCCATATCTCATATCTATGAGACTAAGGTTTATAAATGACCTTTGGTTTAACTCAACCAAGGTTAATAATATTATGGTTCTATAATAGATAATAACTCCTATTCAAAGGAGTATGAATACTTTTAACTTACCTTGACATGATGTCATTAACCATCACTACTTATATACTCATATATGATTCTATACAAGGTGATTTCTAGATAGACTTAGTCTATTCCATCATAATGGTTTACTATAATGCTATACTCATCAAGATTAATAGAATAGACAATAAAGATGGTCCTATGATATTATTCTATTTTCCAAATTATCCCTAGATCTTCTACCACTCAATTGGTTATACCATAGTTACCATAGATTACCAAGAATCTAAGTTCTTTTGATAAGGAATCCTTTTTGACACATATATATAAACTAAACCAAGAATGGTTTTAAAATGATAATATATCCATTTAATACTTTAAACCATATTCTCACAGCTGGTACATTTTACTATCAAGTATCATTTGCACTAATTTCAATGGAACTCTATATCATGATTAACTTATATCTATATCGTCAACTGGCCTCATATTAAAACTCACTCATTGAGGCGACTGGTTTACAAGGCTTTTGATAACTACGATATCCTTCTTCAAGTATGTGATTACAAAAGTCATTTGGTTCTCCGTATGATAGTTTGACAAGTATAACAATTTTAAAACAATATGTATAGGGTCGGCCTTGTGTGATAAGGAAATAGAATTCAATGATATTGCTTGCATCAGACTTTTCAAGCTAAATCGATGCTCTTTGGTTTTCCACTAAGATAACTAAACAGTCTTACCATGACTTTATATTCTATTCGACACAGTCGACTTTCCTTATTTTGAACAATTACAATGAGCTTAAGGAATAAACTATACATGCATAAACATTTACCCTTAACCAGTTAATGCAATGGACAAAATAAACATGTGGTTTTTCATTGCCTGTCTATGCATAGAATGCAGGACTAATACCTAGTAGCGACGACCTTATCTGAGAAAGAGTTGCAGATAATAATGCTTTTGTGGTCACCCAAAACCAACCACGTTATCTTCTTCCTCTAACTCAATATCTCCCTGCTCACCGCGATCCATCTACCCCAAGCTTATCCTTCAAATGATAATCTTTTTGCAAATAACATAACACTCAATGTTCCTGCCATCCACTCATTTGAGTTGTGGCTATAAAGACTCGGCAGAATTCATAATGAGTCACCCAACTTTCGTTCCCACTCTTGCAGTTTGAAACCATATTAAATACAAACCAGTCCACTTGTTAATTCGGTTATAACCGATAGCTATTAAGCTGCAAAGCTCAACATATGTCGATGGGGGAGAATGTCCTTTTGTGGGAGCTCAGCATATTTGGTTAGAATTACCACCACTACTATTCAAAGAGGCCGACAAGACATCTAAACCATCATTGAGCATTTATTAATCACATAGAGTGATTCGATCCACTACTCAATACAATGAAGGCACTCCTATAAGTAAGCCTACGGCTGCTCAAGTGAGTAAGTACTATTAACAACCATGAGGTATTATCTTCAATTTGATGCACAAATATAGTTTACATGACATCAATTCTATTCGATAGTTATGATTTGATCAATAAAAAATAATAGTAATAAAATAAAGGTTTACGGATAATGTGAATGGGTCGAGCTTGTCTCCCCTTCACAAACCTTCATTAAAATCACGTCAACTTGTCTTGACAAAATCGTCCTTGACGTTAAACATTGATAATAAAACCTTAAGTGACTCAAGAATAATAACACAACCATTTTACGACAATGACGTCATAATATTCACGTTAATCATAAATGGTCAAAGTTCTACTTAGACGACATTGTTTACTTTACAAATGACTATGTCGACACACAACGACTTGACTAGAAAAGAATCGAAAGTTATCGACTACCTGTCGATTAGATTCAAAAGCACACTAGAACAAGACAAGACTTTATCTCTAACGATATTGGTTCACGTTTTCTTTAAACACTCATACTTGTTTTGGCAAATAATCACTCATAATCTGAGGTCTATATCTCTCTCCTCGAAAGATACTCTCTCTCTTTTCTCTGAGAGTCATCAGAAAACCTGTAACCCTGTATCAAACTTGAAATCAATAGATTACGATCAGTGCATCATTATTCAAATAATAAACCAAATTCACATAATGCAATTATTAAATCGACATAACATATTCATTTCCATAATTCCATAAATGACATTCAATAGAATCTATGTCTTTCCTTGACATTAATCTAAACATCAAAATAGATTTACTTATATCCAAGTGAAAGTTAAAAGTATTAGCACGACAAAAATTAGGGATGTAACATATCCTTCCCCTAAATATTCATCATCCTCGATGATATAAAGTATCAAAATGTAACTAAAAAGCAAGTTCATTATTTTCAACTAGTAACAATATTAAATAAATGAGGAAACTTCTGATAAAATTCATGGTAATCCTCCCATGTAGCATTTTCCTCAGCATATTGGTCCCATTGTGGTGCAAGGGCACCAAGAGGATCATGAGGATCCATACTTGTTTTTGCATTGTTTCTAATGTTGTAATAAGGTCAACTGGACCATTCCAAGTTGATTGTATGTTCACTTCATGTTGATGTATGGCCATGGTGCATTGGTCGTAAGCACACAATGCTAGCTTGATAGGGGCAGTCAAATAAGAAGAGTCTTGTGTCTTTTGTAGCCTTTCATGGCATCTAGAAAGTATGATAAGGAGTTGAATACCTTGTCAATCTTGTAAAAGGAGTTGAACACTTTAAACACTCCTTAATCATGTAAACAAGCATGTAGTTGCAGATAAAGACAAAACCAGGAAGTTCGATGGTTGCAGGACAGTTTTGTAGCCTCCCACCGATTCAAACTGCCTCTAATCAGTTGCAATGGTCGAATCATGTGTTGAAGAGGCCGTGAACATGCTCATTTGGAATGGAGAAGTGACTAGAAGGAGAAATAAACAAAGGAGATTCAATTTTCTGCCTAATTTTCCTGTGTAATTCCTATTCCTGCTCGTACCAATCTTCTATACGGACGTGTTACAGAAAGTTGTGATGTTTGCAAGATAGTAGGGTGAGTTAATATTCCAATGAACTTTGTTTGAAGTCTTGAAACCCTTCTATTGCATAGTTCTAAACATTTTTTGTAACTTGGTTGATAAACCCTACTTTAGGGTTTTGACAGCAAATTATATATTTTCACCCCTTCCACTGATGTAAACCCATCTAGATCAGTGGAATGGACATTTTCATGTTTGTTTCAATGTGTTATGAGAGATTCATGGGAAGATAAGTGGATTTGATGAAGTTTGTTTGAAGAACCTAGCAAACCCATGTGCTAAGTGCATTCTAAAGGGAACAACATAGTCTAGTTTTGCCACAGTCAACTGTGAGGTCTTGAAACCCATGAAATCCTTAGTTTTTCCATGCATTTAAGGTGCTCAATTGGTTCAGAAAGTTCTGTCACTCCATTCAAGAGTACTTGCTTTGTATTTTAGGCCTAATTGGGGCTCATCCTAGTAGGACAGTCATACTGAAAATGCCACATGTTCCAAAACAACCTACTGCAAGTTCTTAGTATGTTGTTAGGCTTCCAAAAGGGTATCTCAATCCATGTTTGTCTGCTTTTGAAAGTGCCTGGATTGCAAGAAATCTTCTGACAGAGCTAAAATAGACCTACAAGGAGATAGGTCAGTTTGTGAGGGAGTTACCTTGTGTGTAGGTCTAAGGCCTCATTGAATGGGTTGTATAGGGTCTGTAGAGTGTCAAAAGACCCTCCACATGTCTACCTCCAAGGAAGTAAGTGTTTGATGTCATATCTCAAGTGATCATTGGTTTAGGGCTGTCAAACTTCTTTGAATCTGCCTAGTTTTCCCTTGTCCTCTACATCACATTGGACCTTGCACTGCAAGACCTCTCTATTATGCAAGCTCGCACTGCAAGACCTCTCTGTTATGCAAGCGGAGCTTGCATGTTTCTAACACTTTGACTGGCCCAATCGTGACCACCCCTGGGTCTTGCATCTGTAAAGAATCCCAAATTAAAATATGGTTATCACCTGCAATATATTTCTTTAAATAAGACACATGAAAAACATTGTGCATTCTAGACAAAGCTATTGGTAGAGCAATTATGTAAGCAACCGGATTGACCACTTCAAGTACTTCAAAGGGTCCCACATAACAAGGGGCTAGCTTAGAAGACTTCTCAAACTTAATAGAACTTTTCTGAGGTTTGACTCTCAAAAGAACTTTCTCCCCAATAGAGAATTGTCTTGGTACACGCTTTGCATCTGTATAACTCTTTTGTCTATCATTGGCTTCTACCAATCTTTTTCTGATCAGCTTAACTTTCTCTTCCATTTCAGCTAGCATTTTTGGTTCGATGCTAATCCTATCTTCTAACTTATCCCAGCTTATAGGAGTTTGACATCTTCTTCCATACAATGCTTCAAATGGCACCATCTTAATAGTGGAATGATAGGAATTGTTGTAAGCAAATTCCACAAGTGGTAAGTATTCCTCCCACTTATATTGCTAATCCATGCAATACATTCGCAACAAATCTTCCAAAACTTGGTTAATTCTCTCAGTTTGCCCATCAGTTTTAGGATGATAAGATGTACTCACATTGAGTTTAGTCCCTAGCGCAAAAAACAAAGTTTGCCAAAACCTTGATGTTATACGCGCATCTCTATCTGAGATAATCTTTTCAGGGAAGCCATGCAATCTAAACACCTCTTGTACAAATTTGCCAGCTAACATTGGTGTTCCATCAGTCAAATTCCCTGGTATAAAATGTGCTACCTTTGTGAGTTTATCAACCACAACTAAAATGGCATCATGTCTATTCCTAGACATAGGAAGACCTTGAATAAAATCCATACTTATAACTTTCCATTTCCACTCTGGTACATCATGTGGATACAACAATCCTATAGGGTGTTGATGTTCTTCTTTTACCCTCTGGCATTCTAAACAGCTTGTTACAAATCTTGCAGTATCATTCTTCATTCCTTTCCAAAAATAAATAGGTTTAACATCCGCTAGAAGTTTGGTCACTCCAGGATGTCCAGAATATGGTGCGGTATGAACTTTCCATACTAGATCCCTTAATCTAGTTGAATCAGGGACATACATTCTACCTCTATACCTCAATAGTCCATCTGACTCAAACAAAAACCCATCAGACCTTGGGTCTCTAGGATTATCTTTTAGAGTCTGCTTAACCTGCTCATAATAATCATCATCAGACAAATGTTGTAGCACCAAATCCTTGAAATTTCTATGAATAGAAACAATAGAAGATATATGTCTTCTATGACTCAAAGCCAGCTACTCTATTCTCTTTTCCTTTGATGTAGTTTATCTCAAAGTCATAGTCAAATATCAATTCTAACCATCTCCTTTGTTGAGCATTCAGATGCGGTTGAGAGAAAATATACCTAAGAATTTGATGGTCTGACTTAAGTACAAAAGTTTTCCCCAACAGATAGTGTCTCCACATTTGCAAAGCATGAGTTACTGCTGCCAATTCCAGATCATGTGGTGCATAATTTTTCTCATAGGATTTCAATTTCCTTGACTCATATGCTATAACTCTCCCATCTTGCATAAGCACTCCTCCTAATCCTTCTCCTGAGGCATCTGTAATTACCTCAAATTGTCCTTCGGGGTCAATGACTTTCAAAATTGGAGTTGTAGTTAAATTTTCCTTTAAGAGATCAAATGCATTCTGACATTTGTCTATCCATTCAAATCTCTTTCCTTTCCTCTGTAGGGAAGTGATTGGACCAACAATACTAGAGAAGTTTAGAAAAAACTTTCTATAATAGCCAGCCAGGCCCATGAAACTACGCACCTCATGCACATTTGTGGGTATAGGCCAATCTAGAATAGCTGTGATTTTTGCAGGATCAACAAATATTCCATTAGCTGATATAATATGTCCTAGATATTGAATCTCCTTCTCAAAGAATGTACACTTTGATAGTTTTCCATATAACTTATGTTCTCTTAACTGTTGTAAAACCAATTGCAAATGCCGATGATGTTCTTCTTCTTTTTTAGAGTAAATGAGTATATTATCCAGAAAGACTAGAACAAACTTGTCTAAACAATCTCTGAATACACTATTCATGAGATTCATGAATGCGGTAGGTGCATTTGTCAAACCAAATGGCAACACTGTAAACTCATAGTGCCCATATCTAGTTCTAAAAGTTGTCTTATGAATATCATCATCCTTCAATCTCAACTGATGATATCCTGATCGCAAATCAATCTTTGAAAATACAATAGCTTCATGCATTTGATCAAAGAGATCATCAATACGTGGCAAAGGATATTTGTTCTTTATTGTTACTTTATTAAGCATACGATAATCTATACATAACCGAAGGGTTCCATCCTTCTTAACAAAAATAACTGGAGCACCCCAAGGTGAAACACTGGGTCTGATCAAACCTTTTGGCAACAATTCTTGTAATTGGGCTTTCAATTCCATTAACTCTATAGTTGTCATATAGTAGGATGCTTTTGATATAGGCTCAGATCATGGTTTAATATCAATTACAAAATAAAAAACCCTCTTGGGAGGCAGTCCTGGAAGTTCTTCTGGAAACACATCCTGAAACTCCCGAAGAAAAGGATACTTTTCTCCAAAAGATGAACTAGGGATTTCTAACCCTTCCTCCACTTGTTCCATTTTGACTACAAATAACTGACAACCTTTCCATCTAACCAGGTTTTCAATTGCTTAGTAGAGATATGTCTGATTTTAACTTCCCTTCAAATCCCTTGGAATTGGATCTGATTTCCCAAATCATCTAAGCATTCAACCATTTTTTAAAAACAATCAACCTTAGCTCTATGCTTCCACAACCAACTCATTCCTAGGATTACATCATAGGAACCTAAGGGAGCTACATAAAGGTTTACTTCAGTTGAGAAACTAGGGAGATCAATCTTGGCTTCAAACAAACATTGCTCTACCTGAACCTTATATTGGTTAGCATATTCTACTAACCAAGGTTTAGACATGTACCCAGCTTTTCTAGGAGACTTATTCAAAATTCTAGGAGAAACAAAGTTTTTAGTGGCTCCTATATCAATCAAAATAGATATAGGGACTCCAAACAAAGTACCTGTCATTTCAATGGGTGTGATTTGATACTCTTCTTGACGATTATCGAGAGCTGGATGAATCCTTTGCTGGAATGCTTCTTGTTGAGTAGGTAGTGCAGTACCTCTTTGATGACCATTTTGATTCTTGTTAGGGCAACGATTTTCATAATGGTTTCCCCCACAAGTAAAGCATCCTCCAATGGGTCCTTACGTATTTGAAGTCTTTCCATTGTTATTCTCATTCCTTTTGTAATTGCCATTCTTCTTCTCATTTCCAGATCCACCCTTGTTTTTCTAAGATCCTTTCTCTTTTCTCTTGTTCTCATAATTCTTATCATATCTTCTCTTGAATGGTTGGTTAGCAGGAGTTCCATTAAATCTCTTGCGGTTTCTCTCATGAAAAGTCGAGATGGATTTCAACTTTTGTTCTTGCTTGATCACCTTCTCGTACACTTGATCCATTGTTGTGGGACCATGTACATCCACTTCTGCACCAATCTGATTATTTAAACGCATGATGAATTTTTTGATCCTGAATCTCTCATCTTTTTGATACTGAGGAACATATTTCAGGAGACGGGTAAATTTTTCTCCATATTCTACCATTGTCATGTCTCCTTGATGAAGATTCTGAAAATGAATCAATTTCTAATCAAAATAGAGTTGTGGTAGCCATCTCTTGGGAAAGAGCTCCACGAACTCATCCCAAGTTAGGTCCTCAGAGAGCTTAAATTCAATTCCATCTTCTTATTCATCCACCAGGTGGATGCTTCTCCTGCCAGTTGGAATGCTCCCCAAACTGCCTTGGTTACTTTCAAGTAATTTCTTATCTTAAAATATTTTTCCATTTCTGTCAACCAAGCTTCAACTGCATCTCTAATCACCTTTCCATCAAATTTTGGTGGAGTAACCTTCTTCATATCCTTTGAGAGTTTTGAGGTCAATCTATCCCTTGCCTCTTTATGAGATTCCATACTCTTACTTTGATCTTCATGGTTCTCTCCACTTTCTCCATGAGAGTTTTCACCTCCTCCCTCAGAATTTCCTTTATCATCCACCTTCTTTTCCAAATCACCCAGTCTTTTCTTGGTTTCCTCAAGCATCATTATGATTTGGTCTAGCTTATTATTTGGCGGGTGGTTTCCCTCTTCACTTTCTCCTTGGTTAATTCTTGTCTGAACCATGTTTATCATTTTTCTCGCACCTGAGAATATTGAGTTGTCTATTAGTTCATGATTATAATGCATCCCATTGAATCAAAACATAATAAACTCAAATCAAACAATAGTTTGGTACAAAAACAACTCTTTTTATTACTTTCATTTCAGAAGTATAGAATATTCTTCATTTATACAAGAAATGATTTCAAAATTAGTGCTCAAGTGGAGTATATCCTTCAAACTCATTTTCAGATACATAATCTTGAGGTATATAACCTTTTGACTCACTATCAAACCTAACTTCTATGATCTCAAAAGATGGGGGTATGCGGGGATCTCGCCTAACCATAGTTGTTTCCTCATCTGGCATATATTCTATGATTTTAGAAGTGATCTTAACTCTTTCAATGTTTTCCCTTCTCACTCGCTTGATTCGAGTTAAGGCAGTTGCCATGGTTTCAGTATCACTCAACCAAATGTCACTCTCATCATTAGTTCCCTCAAAAGTTTTGATAATGGCCTTGCGTTCTCTTCTTGCTTTAAGTAAACGTTGACTCATGTTAATAGACTTTCTCGCTATCTTCTTAAGACGTACCATCCTGGCACATAAATTTTCAAACGTTAGCCAACCGCCTAATGTTGACTACAGGTAAGCATAGTGGTCTTATAAGCACTAGGGCTGAACCTGGTAGCTCCGATACCATATGTAATATCCATGTTCTAAAAACTTAGTAAAAACTAGAAATTTACCATAGAGTAATTCAACAAGGTAAAAATAAGAGAAAATTTGTCTTTTATTTAACATATAATCAAGTAACAACAATTACAAGATTTCTCTTACAAAATACAATAAATCATATTGTCTTAAATACAATATCTGCAAAAGTAAATCAATTACATAAGCAAATTTGGAATAATTACTGCTTCTGAATGTCTGACATCTTTATCACAAGCCTTGTCATGTTTTCTACTTGGAGAGAGAGAGTATCTTTGCAGTGATTTACCTCCATCCACAAACCGGCGGTCGCCCACACATCTTCCACATAGGAAGTGGCCCTACCCTTCATGAGGAATATAGACCAAAGGTGACCAGTGGTAATTTGCCTTCTCAAGTACATAGTGTTGTATCCTACACAACTCTATCAACCATACAACCCTAGATACCCTCTAGCTAAGTATGATTTCCGATAGGTTGTGCAATCCAGATACAGTGAACTGACAATGCATGCAGAAAACAAATGCATTACTTTGGCCAAATTTTTAATATCAATAATGTTCGTAATGAACGTGGTCGTAGTGTTCACCCACCCCTACTCGACTTGGATACTGTCGTATTCTCGCAATTTATCCTCTCCAACTATGTTTCAATATTTTGTCATGATAATAGTCTTCTTGACTTAGATAAGTCTATATGACATAACTAATCATTTGGTTTCATATTCGACTCTAAGGTTTTCATAATAACCCTTGGATAATCCGATATTTCAAAATATCCATATCTCATATCTATGAGACTAAGGTTTATAAACGACCTTTGGTTTAACTCAACCAAGGTTAAGAATATTATGGTTCTATAATAGATAATAACTCCTATTCAAAGGAGTATGAATACTTTCAACTTACCTTTACGTGATGTCATTAACCATCACTACTTATATACTCATATATGATTCTATACAAGGTGATTTCTAGATAGACTTAGTCTATTCCATCATAATGGTTTACTATAATGCTATACTCATCAAGATTAATAGAATAGACAATAAAGATGGTCCTATGATATTATTCCATTTTCCAAATTATCCCTAGATCTTCTACCACTCGATTGGTTATACCATAGTTACCATAGATTACCAAGAATCTAAGTTCTTTTGATAAGGAATCCTTTTTGACATATATATATATATATATATATATATATATATATATATATATATATAAACTAAACCAAGAATGGTTTTAAAATGATAATATATCCATTTTATACTTTAAACCATATTAGTCACAGCTGGTGCATTTTCCTACCAAGTATCAATTGCACTAATTTCAACGGAACTCTATATCATGATTAACTTATATCTATATCATCAACTGGCCTCATATTGAAACTCACTCATTGAGGCGATTGGTTTACAAGGCTTTTGATAACTACGATATCCTTCTTCAAGTATGTGATTACAAAAGTCATTTGGTTCTCCATACGATAGTTTGACAAGTATAACAGTTTTAAAACAATATGTATAGGGTCGGCCTTGTGTGATAAGGAAATAGAATTCAATGATATTGCTTGCATCATCCTTTTCAGGCTAAATCGATGCTCTTTGGTTTTCCACTAAGATAACTAAACAGTCTTACCATGACTTTATATTCTATTCGACACAGTCCACTCTCCTTGTTTTGAACAATTACAATGAGCTTAAGGAATAAACTATACATGCATAAATGTTTACCCTTAACCAGTTAACGCAATGGACAAAACAAACATGCCGTTTTTTATTGCCTGTCTATGCATAGAATGTAGGACTAATACCTAGTAGCGACGGCCTTGGCTGAGAAAGAGTTACAGATTATAATGCTTCTGTGGTCACCTAAAAACAACTACGTTATCTTCTTCCTCTAACTCAATATCTCCCTGCTCACTGCGATCCCTCTACCCCAAGCTTATCTTTCAAATGATAATCTTTTTGCAAATAACATAACACTCAATGTTCCTGCCATCGACTCAATTGAGTCGTGGCTATAAAGACTCGACATAATTGATAATGAGTCACCCAACTTTCGTTCCCACTCTTGTAGTTTGAAAGCATATTAAATACAAAGCAGTCCACTTGTTATTTCAGTTATAACCGGTAGCTATTAAGCTGTAAAGCTCAACATATGTTGATGGGAGAGAATGTCCTTTTGTGGGAGCTCAGCGTATTTGGTTAGAATTACCACCACTACTATTCAAAGAGGCCGACAAGACATCTAAACCATCATTGAGCATTTATTAATCGCATAGAGTGATTCGATCCACTACTCAATACAATGAAGGTACTCCTATAAGTAAGCCTACAGCTGCTCAAGTGAGTAAGTACTATTAACAACCATGAGGTATTATCCTCAATTTGATGCACAAATATAGTTTACATGACATCAATTCTATTCGATAGTTATGATTTGATCAATACAAAATAATAGTAATAAAACAAAGGTTTATGGATAGTGTGAATGGGTCGAGCTTGTCTCCCCATCACAAACCTTCATTAAAATCATGTCAACTTGTCTTGATGAAATCATCCTTGACATTAAACGTCGATAATAAAACCTTAAGTGACTCAAGAATAATAACACAACTATTTTACGACAATGACGTTGTAATATTCACGTTAATCGTAAATGGTCAAAGTTCTACTTAGACGACGTCGTTTACTTTACAAATGACTATGTCGACACACAACAACTTGATTAGAAAAGAATCTAAAGTTATGGACTACCTATCGATTAGATTCAAAAGCACACTAGAACAAGACAAGACTTTACCTCTAATGATACTGGTTCACGTTGTCGTTAAACACTCATACTCATTTTAGCAAATAATCACTCAAAACCTAAGGTCTATATCTCTCTTCTTGAAAGATACTCTCTCTCTCTTTTCTCTAAGAGTCATCTGAAAACCTGTAATCCTGTATCAAACTTGAAATCAACAGATTACGATCAGTGCATCATTATTCAAATAATAAACCAAATTCACATAATGTAATTATTAAATCGACATAACATATTCATTTCCATAATTCCATAAATGACATTCAATATAATCTATGTCTTTCCTTGACATTAATCTAAACATCAAAATAGATTTACTTATATCCAAGTAAAAGTAAAAAGTATTAGCAAGACAAAAATTGGGGATATAACATATCCTTCCCCTAAACATTCATCATCCTCGATGATTTAAAGTATCAAAATGTAACTAAAAAGCAAGTTCATTATTTTCAATAGGTAAAAATATTAAATAAATGAGGAAACTTCTGATAAAATTCATGGTAATCCTCCCATGTAGCATTTTCCTCAGCATATTGGTCCCATTGGACCTTGCACTACAAGACCTCTCTGTTATGCAAGCGGAGCTTGCATGTTTCTAACACTTTGAGTGGCTCGATTGTGACCACCCCTGGATCTTGCATTTGTAAAGGATTCCAAATTAAAATATGGTTATCACCTGAAATATATTTCTTTAAATAAGACACATGAAAAACATTGTGCATTCTAGACAAAGCTAGTGGTAGAGCAATTCTGTAGGCAACCGGAGTGACCACTTCAAGTACTTCAAAGGGTCCCACATAACGAGGGGCTAGATTAGAAGACTTCCCAAACTTAATAGAACTTTTCTGAGGTTTGACTCTCAAAAGAACTTTCTGCCCAACGGAGAATTGTCTCGATACACACTTTGCATCCACATAACTCTTTTGTCTATCATTGGCTTCTGCCAATCTTTTTCTGATCAGCTTAACTTTCTCTTCCATTTGAACTAGCATTTATGGTCTGATGCTAATCCTATCTTCTAGCTTATCCCAACTTATAGGAGTTTGACATCTTCTTCCATACAATGCTTCAAATGGTGCCATCTTAATAGTGGAATGATAGGAATTGTTGTAAGCAAATCCACAAGTGGTAAGTATTCCTCCCACTCATATTGCTGATACATGTAATACATTCACAACAAATTTTCCAAAACTTGGTTAACTCTCTCAGTTTGCCCATTGGTTTCAGGATGATAAGCTATACTCACATTGAGTTTAGTCCCTAGTGCAGAGAACAAAGTTTTCCAAAACCTTGATGTTATATGCGCATCTCTATCTGAGATAATCTTTTCAGGGAAGCCATGCAATCTAAACACCTCTTGTACAAATTTACGATCTAACATTGGTGCTCCATTAGTCAAATTCACTAGCATAAAATGTGCTACCTTTGTGAGTTTATCAACCACAACTAAAATGGCATCATGTCTATTCCTAGACATAGGAAGGCCTTGAACAAAATCCATACTTATAACTTGCCATTTCCACTATGGTACATCATGTGGATACAACAATCCTGTAGGATGTTGATGTTCTACTTTTACACTCTGGCATTCTAAATAGCTTGCTACAAATCTTATAGTATCGTTCTTCATTCCTTTCCAAAAATAAAGAGGTTTAACATCTGCTAGAAGTTTGGTCACTCCCGGATGTCCAGAATATGGTGCAGTATGAACTTCTTTCAATACTAGATCCCTTAATCTAGCGGAATCAAGGACATACATTCTACCTCTATACCTCAATAGTCCATCTGACTCAAACAAAAACCCATCATACCTTGGGTCTCTAGGATTATCTTTTAGAGCCTGCTTAACCTGCTCATAATAATCATCATCAAACAAATGTTGCATGATGAAGGGGGTAAATCATAAAACACATAACAACAAAAATTGCATGCAGAAAATAGATCTTTCTTATATTGATTTGAACAACTTATTACATTACAGAAGCTCAATTACAATTAGAGGAATTAATCCTCCATAGGCTGCAGCACATTACAGCTTCCTATCACAAGACTCTGGAATCATTTGCCTTCTGTAATCCCAAATCAACTAGGGTTTCCATTTTCCCACCTATTCTTGATTCTACACTTTCCCCCTTAACTCTACTGCTGCCCAGGGTTCCCAAAAATGGTTATTAATAGCCTTTTGGGCGGCCAACAACCTAATTTCAAAATTTGCATCTCCCTTCAAAAATAGATCAACTTCTAGGAGCCATAACTTTTGATCTGGGTGTCCGATTGACGAACCGTTTTATACGTCAGAAAGCTCGCGGAGTGCTCTACGCGCTAAGAACTCGGTCTATCGGTTTCGGCCTTTTTGGGCCCGTACGGGGCCGTTTAGTGCCTCAAATCTGAGTTTGAATAATTTTCAAGCATTTTTCAGGAAACCAAAACTTTAATATCTTTCAGCTCGCAAATGATCTTTGCGTGATTCCTTTGTCAAAGGTCTTATTTTTTGGTTATGAAGCTTCCTATAAATTTTCACTTCATTCCGTGCCCAAATGCAAACTTTCTAAAAATAGTAGGTTGCTATTTTTAGCAGTTTGAAAAAACTAAAAGTTGTACATCATTATTCAAGCGATTATGGAACCAGAACCACAAATTTTGAAAAGAAATGGAAAGAACATCAACAATTTTGAAACATATCTTTTTTTGGGTGATGCAAGATTGCCCTTACACCACTGGATGCTCCTGCATCAGACACCCAGGGTAATTTGAGAAGTGACCCTATCACGTCTCAGGTGTTTGTGTGAGGAAAACTCAAACGGTCAACCTCTGCCTTAGACAACCAAGAAGAATCTTCAACAGGCCTTCCTTTCCATTTCACCAAGTATTCTTCATATTGCCTGTTCCAAGTACTTCTTCCCACACGGCTATCCAAGATCTCTTCTATCTCCTCTATTGAAGTAGATGTCGGAATACTCCACTGTTCTTCTGTTGGTTCATCCTCAGTTCCACCTTCATGATATTCTGATAAATCAGCAATGTTGAAAACAGGGAAAATGTTGATCCCACTCGGCAACTCTACCTCATATGCATTTCCTAAATCATGTTTCTTCAAAATTCTGCATGGTCCAAATTTTTTCATTTTCAGCTTATTGTATGTTCCAATTGGGAACCTTTCTTTTCTCAAGTGAACCATGACTTCATCTCCTACCTGGAATTCCTTATATCTCCTCTTTTGATCTGCCTTATCCTTGTACTGAGTATTCATCTTATTAATGTGCTTTTTCACCTCTTCATGCAAATTCTTCATGTGTTCTGCAAAGTCTTTAGCTTCGGCACTTGTCTTTTCTCCTTTGTCTAGATTCCTTAACTTTGAAGCATTTCTTGGACTATCCCATATACAATCTAGAATGGTGATTTACCAGTACTCCTGTTGACAGAATTGTTGTAAGCAAATTCTGCCTGTGGTAAAATCAAATCCCATCCCTTGGGCTTATCTCCTACTAAGCATCGTAGCAGGTTACCCAAACTCCTATTCACCACTTATGTCTGTCCATCAGTCTGTGGATAGTGTACAGGACTGGACTTCAAATCTATCTTTAACTTCTTCCACAATGTCCTCCAAAAATAACCAACAAACTTGGTATCTCGATCTGAAACTATGCTCTTTGGTAGACCATGTAATCTCACCACCTCCCTAAAAAATAACTCTGCAATATGAACAACATCATTAGTCTTCTTGCAAGGAATAAAATGTGCCATCTTTGAGAATCTATCCACCACCAAAAAAATGGAATCATGTCCTCTCTATGTCCTTGGTAAACCAAGAACAAAATCTATACTAATATCATCCCATGGCTTCTCTAGTATAGGTAGTGGCTGATATAGACCTGTATTCTGACTTACTCCTTTCGCCATCTGACATACTCTGCAACTTTGCACAAACTTCCTCACATCCTACTGCAACTGTGGCCAATAATAATTTCACGAACAATAGAAATGGTCTTATCTCGACAAAAGTGCCCAGCTAATCCCCCACTATGCTTCTCCTTTATCAGGTTCTCTCTCATGGAACTCCTCAGAATGCACAACTGGCTTCCTCTAAACAACATACCATCTTGGATTATGAAATCCAACCATTTTGTCATGTCTAAAGTAATAGGTTCCAGACAAGCTTTCCAAGCCCCTGCAAAATCTAGATCTTTAGGATACAAACTTTTGAGCTCATCGAACCCAACAACCTCTATCTTCATTTCTGTCAACAAATTTTGCCTTCTGCTCAAGGCATCTGCAACTCTGTTGGACTTCCCACTCCTGTGTTTCAAAATAAAAGTATAGCTCTGTAAAAACTCAACCCATTTTAAGTACCTTTGATTTAACTTTCCTTGACTATTAAGATACTGCAAAGCCTGATGATCAGTATATAAAACAAACTCCTTTGGCAACAAATAATATCTCCATTTCTTCAAAGCTTGAACTATAGCATAAAATTCATGATCATAAACATAATACTTTTTTTTGGCATCATTAAGCTTCTCACTAAAATAGGCAATGGGCTTACCTTCTTGACTCAAAACAACTCCTATAGCACTACCACTAGCATCACAATCTACTTGAAATACCTTATTGAAATCTGGAAGTGCCAAAACAGGTTGCTCTGTAACTTTTTGCTTCAGTGTATCAAAGCTTCTGTCTGCTCCTTTAGTCCATCTAAACTCTTTTATATCCCCTCTCATTGTCTCAGTTAGGGGTGCACAAATGCTACTAAAATTTCTGATAAACTTTCTGTAAAAACTTGGCAAACCATGAAAAGATCGTTCCTCCATTACACTTCTTAGCATAGGCCATTCAATGATAGCCCTCACTTTTTCTGGGTCCATCTTGAGACCTTCCTCTGAGATAACAAATCCCAGGTATACCAACTCCCTCTTTGCAAAACTACATTTCTTTAGATTGATCAACAACTTCTCCTCCCTCATCTTCTCCAAAACTCTTCTGATATGCATCATATGCTCATCCCAAGTTTTACTAAAAATTAAAATATCATCTAAATAGACAATAAAAAAACTTCCCAAAAATTCTTTCAGTACCTCGTTCATGAGCTGCATGAATGTGCTCGGTGCATTGGTTAGCCCAAATGATATGACTAACTACTCATACAAACCCTCCTTTGTCTTGAAGGCTGTCTTCCATTCATCTCCTTCTCTGATTTGGATCTGGTGATACTCACTCTTCATATTAATCTTCATGAAGTACTTGGCTCCACTCAAACAATCCATTATGTAATCCATTCTGGGTAATGGAAATTTGTACTTGATCGTGATCTTGTTGATGTCTTGAGAATCTGTACACATTCTCCACTCTCCATCTTTCTTTTGTGCTAGTACTGCAGGTACTACACATGGACTCAGGCTCTCCCTTATCAGTCCCTTCCTCAACAACTCTTGAACTTGTTTGTTTAGTTCTTCACTCTCTGCAGGAGTTATTATGTGGGCTACCTTATTCGGCAAACTAGCTCCTGGTATCAAATCCATTTGGTGACTTATCTTCCTCATCGGTGGTAAACCTTCTGGTACATTATCAGAGATAATATCTTGAAATTATTCCAACATATATGAGACTTCTGCTGGTACATCTTCACATTTCTCTTGACTTATCGTAGGAATCAATGCAAAGCAATGACGCTCATGCTTCATACCCTCCAAAAAATTTCTACCATCTACCAAGCAAATTCTGGCAATACTACATACCTTTTCTTCCACCTCCTTCAAAGGTTTCAACTTATGACGAACTCCATCCTTTGTTAGGGAATATGTGTTTGTACGTCCATCATGGACAGCGCTCCTATCATACTACCACGGCCTCCCCAATAGCATATGACATGCATCCATCGGTATGATATCACACAGCACCTCATCATGGTAGTCCCCAATCTTGAACTTCACTAAACATTGCTCATTGACCAAAGCTCTATGGTCCTTCTGCAACCATGCAATCCGATATGGATGTGGATGCTTTCTTCTTGTCAACCATCTCCTTTGAAACAAGATTATCAGTGCTTCCACTGTCAATAATAATGTCACAACACTTACCTTCACATTTGCACCTTGTGCGGAATAAACTCTTCTTCTAATTGGGTTCCTTCTCCTCGTCAACAAAGTTCTTCTGACAACTAGGGTTTCTCCCCTTTTAGCATCTTTAGAGCGCTTAGATTGTGCATCTTTATCGACATGTGCAACTCGTGCATTACCTTCAGGTCTTCTATTTGTCCTTCCTTGATGTTGTGGACACTCGTATGCTCGATGTCCTTCTTCTCCACATTAGAAACAGGTTCCTCTGAAACCTCCTCTTCCAGGTCCTTGCCCAGGTCTGCCTCTTCCTCTTCCTCTTTGCTCACCATTACTCTTGTCATGAGGGTGGTAGGTATTATCTCCTCTCTGATTTCGACTGGTGCCAGCTTCTTCACTTTTATTTGAGTCTTCATTTCGGCCCCCATAGGGTCTTCCACCAGTCCTTCTGCCTTGACCTCTTCCCCTTTGCTTGTTGTCAAATCTTTTATTGAGCTTCTCTTCCACCTTCAGGGAAAACTGGTATGCATCTTCTATGGTGGTCATTTTGACCGGGCTCAACTTCTCCTGAATACTCGGCCTCAACCCATTAATGTAACGGGCTACCTTCTCCTTGTTGGGCTCTACATGGCCTGTCCTGATAGTAATTTTATAAAACTCTTCTGTATACTCCTTAACAGACTTGTTACCTTGTTTCAGTCCTTGCAGCTTCTTCAACATCTCCATCTCATAGTCCACAGGAATGAACTGCTTCTTTAGTTTCTCCACCATCCGATCCCATCTAGTGATCTTTCCTTTTCCTCTTCTGTTCCTCTCCTATTGGACCTCCTTCCACGAAATACTGGTGTGGCCCTTCAACTTTGTTTTTGCAAACTTGACCCGATCTGGGTCCTCCACATCTTCATATTTGAAATACTCCTCCATGTCATTGATCCAATCAATAAGCTGTTCTGGATTCAAATCTCCAGAATATTTAGAAACTTCGATCCTGGGCCTCTTTCCGATCTTCGAAATGGCCCTCAACAACCTAACTTCTGCAGGATCTCCTCCAACTTCTTGTTCTTCCTCGGATAGCTCTTCTTCAACTTCATCCTCACTTTCTTCTCTTGTTCTCGGATCATACCCTTTTCGCAACTCCTCTTGCAATGCATCAATTTGCCTTTGTAGGGCTCTAAAACCCTCTTATGTCAAAGCATTCCTCTCAATACGATTTCTTCGTGGAGGCATCTTGATCTCCGAAGCAAACCCACAACCTCAGGTCCTTGTGCAAATTGCCTCACAGTCGGTGATCTGTCTACACACTCAGGAACCCTTGCTCTAATACCACTTGATGAAGGGGATAAATCATAAAACACACAACAATAGAAATCGCATGCAGAAAATAGAACTTTCTTTTATTGATTTGGACAACTTATTACATTACAGAAGCTCAATTATAATAAGAGGAATTAATCCTCCACAAGCTGCAACACATTACAGCTTCCTATCACAAGACTCTGGAATCATCTACCTTATGTAATCCCAAATCAGCTAGGGTTTCTGTTTTCCTGCCTATTCTTGATTCTACACTTTCCCCCTTAACTCTACTGCTGCCTAGGGTTCCCAAAATGGTTATTAATAGCCTTTTGGCGGCCAACAACCTAATTTCAAAATTTGCATCTCCCTCCAAAAATAGGTCAAATTCCGGGAGCCATAACTTTTGATTTGGGTGTCTGATTGATGAACTGTTTTGTGTCAGAAAGCTCGTGGAGTGCTCTACGCACTAAGAACCTGCTCTGCTGGTTTCAGCCATTTTTGGCCCTGTACAGGGCCTTTTAGTGCCTCAAACCTGAGTTTGAATAATTTTCAAGCATTTTTCAGGAAACAGAAACTTTAGTATCTTTCAGCTCGCAAATGATCTTTGCGTGATTCCTTTGCCAAAGGTCTTATTTTTCAGTTATGAAGCTTCTTTTAAATTTTCATTTCATTCCATGCCTAAATGCAAACTTTCTAAAAATAGCAGGTTGCTATTTTTAGTAGTTTGGAAAAACTGAAAGTTGTACATCATTATTCAAACAATTATGGAACCAAAACCAAAAAAATTTGAAAAGAAATGAAAAGAACATCAACAATTTTGAAACACATCTTTTTTTGGGTGATGCAAGATTGTCCTTACACCACTGGATGCTCCTGCATCATTGCAACACCAAATCCTTGAAATTTCTACGAATAGAAACAATAGAAGATATATGTCTTCTATGACTCAAAGCATCAGCTACTCTATTCTCTTTTCCTTTGATGTAGTTTATCTCAAAGTCATAGTCAGGTATCAATTCTAACCATCTCCTTTGTCGAGCATTCAGTTGCAGTTGAGAGAAAATATAACTAAGACTTTGATGGTCTAACTTAAGTACAAAAGTTTTCCCCAACATATAGTGTCTCCAAATTTGCAAAGCATGAGTTACTGCTGCCAATTCCAGATCATGTGGTGCATAATTTTTCTCATAGGATTTCGATTTCCTTGACTCATATGCTATAACTCTCCCATCTTGCATAAGCACTCCTAATCCTTCTCTCGAGGCATCTGTAATTACCTCAAATTGTCCTTCGGGATCAGGGACTTTCAAAATTGGAGTTGTAGTTAACTTTTCCTTTAAGAGATCAAATGCATTCTGACATTTGTCTATCCATTCAAATCTCTTTCCTTTCCTTTGTAGGGAAGTGATTGGACCAACAATACTAGAGAAGTTTACAACAAACTTTCTATAATAGCCAACCAGGCCCATGAAACTATGCACCTCATGCACATTTGTGGGTACAGGCCAATCTAGAATAGCCGTGATTTTTGCAGGATCAACAAATATTCCATTAGCTGATATAATATGTCCTAGTTATTGAATCTCCTTCTCGAAGAATGTACACTATGATAGTTTTCCATATAGCTTATGTTCTCTTAACCGTTGTAAAACCAATTGCAAATGCCGATGATGTTCTTCTTTATTTTTAGAGTAAATGAGTATATCATCCAGAAAGACTAGAACAAACTTGTTTAAACAATCTCTGAATACACTATTCATGAGATTCATGAATGCGGCAGGTGCATTCATCAAACCAAATGGCAACATTGTAAACTCATAGTGCCCATACTAGTTCTAAAAGTTGTCTTATGAATATCCTCATCCTTCAATCTCAACTGATGATATCCTGATCACAAATCAATCTTTGAAAATACAACAGCTTCACACATTTGATCAAAGAGGTCATCAATAAGTGGAAAAGGATATTTGATCTTTACCATTACTTTATTAAGCATACAATAATCTATACATAACCGAAGGGTTCCATCCTTCTTCTTAACAAAAATAATTGGAGCACCCCAAGGTGAAACACTAGGTCTGACCAAACCTTTTGCCAACAATTCTTGTAATTGGGCTTTCAATTCCATTAACTCTGTAGTTGTCATATTGTAGGGTGCTTTTGATATAGGCTCAGATCCTAGTTTAATATCAATTACAAAATCAAAAACCCTCTTAGGAGGCAGTCCTGGAAGTTATTCTATAAACACATCCTGAAACTCCTGAAGAAAAGGATACTTTTCTCCAAAAGATGAACTAGGGATTTCTAACCCTTCCTCCACTTGTTCCATTTTGACTACAAATAACTGACAACCTTTCCGTCTAACCCTTTTCAATAGATTAGTAGAGATATGTCTGATTTTAACTTCCCTTCGAATCCCTTGGTATTGGATATGATTTCCCAAATCATCTAAGCATTCAACCATTTTTTAAAAACAATCAACCTTATCTCTATGCTTCCACAACCAACTCATTCCTAGGATTACATCATAGGAACCTAAGGGAGCTACATAAAGGTTTACTTCGGTTGAGAAACTAGGGAGATCAATCTTGGCTTCAAACAAACATTGCTCTACCTGAACCTTAGATTGGTTAGCATATTTTACCGACCAAGGTTTAGACATGTACCCAACTTTTCTAGGAGACTTATTCATAACTCGAGGAGAAACAAAGTTTTCAGTGGCTCCTATATCAATCAAAATAGATATAGGGACTCCAAACAAAGTACCTGTCATTTCAATGGATGTGATTTGATACTCTTCTTGACAATTATCGAGAGCTGGATGAATCCTTTGCTGGAATGCTGCTTGCTGAGTAGGTAGTGCAGTACCTCTTTGATGACCATTTTGATTCTTGTTAGGACATTGATTTGCATAATGGTTTCCCCATAAGTAAAGCATCCTCCAATGGGTCCTTTATTATCTGAAGCCTTTCCATTGTTATCCTCATTCCTTTTGTAATTGCCATTCTTCTTCTCATTTCCAGATCCACCCTTGTTTTTCTAAGATCCTTTCTCTTTTCTCTTGTTCTCATAATTCTTATCATATCTTCTCTTGAATGGTTGGTTATTAGGAGTTCCATTAAATCTCTTGCGGTTTCTCTCATGATAAGTCGAGATGGATTTCAACTTTTGCTCTTGCTTGATCGCCTTCTCATACACTTGATCCATTGTTGTGGGACCATGTACATCCACTTCTACACCAATCTGAGCATTTAAACTCATGATAAATTTTCTGATCCTGAATCTCTCATCTTTTTGATACTGAGGAACATATTTCAGGAGACGGGTGAATTTTTCTCCATATTCTACCACTGTCATGTCTCCTTGATGAAGATTCTGAAAATCAGTCAATTTGTGATCAAAATAGAGTTGTGGTAGCCATCTCTTACGAAAGAGCTCCACGAACTCATCCCAAGTTAGGTCCTCATAGAGCTTAAATTCAATTCCATTTTCTTATTCATCCACCAGGTGGATGCTTCTCCTGCCAATTGGAATGCTCCCTAAACTGCCTTGGTTACTTTCAAGTAATTTCTTATCTCAAAATATTTTTCCATTTTTGTCAACCAAGCTTTAGCTGCATCTCCAGTCACCTATCCATCAAATTTTGGTGGAGTAACCTTCTTCATATCCTTTGAGAGTTCTGAGGTCAATCTATCCCTTGCCTCTTTATGAGATTCCGTACTCTTACTTTGATCTTCATGGTTCTCTCTGCTTTCTCCATGAGAGTTTTCACTTGCTCCCTTAGAATTTCCTTTATCATCCACCTTCTTTTCCAAATCACCCAGGCTTTTCTTGGTTTCCTCAAGCATGGTTCTGATTTGGTCTAGCTTATTATTTGGTGGGTACTTTCCCTCTCCACTTTCTCCTTGGTTAATTCTTGTCCAAACCATGTTTATCATTTTTCTCGTACTTGAGAATATTGAGTTGTCTATTAGTTCATTATTATAATGCATCCCATTAAATCAAAATATAATAAATTCAAATCAAACAATAGTTTGGTACAAAAACAACTCTTTTTATTTATTTCATTTAAAAAGTATAGAATATTCTTCATTTATACAAGAAATGACTTCAAAAGTCATGCTCAAGTGGAGTATATCCTTTAGATTCATTTTCAAATACATAATCTTGAGGTATATAATCTTTTGACTCACTATCAGACCTAACTTCTATGATCTCAATAGATGGGGGTATGTGGGGATCTCGCCTAACCATAGTCGTTTCCTCATCTGGCATATATTCTATGATTTTAGAAGTGATCTTAACTCTTTCAATGTTTTCCCTTCTCGCTCGCTTGATTCGAGTTAAGGCAGTTGCCAAGATTTCAGTATCACTCAACCAAATGTCACTCTCATCATTAGTTCCCTCAAAAGCTTTGATAATGGCCTCACGTTCTCTTTTTACTTTAAGGAAACGCTGACTCATGTTAACAGACTTTCTCATTGTCTTCTTAAGACGTACCATCCTGGCACATAAATTTTCAGACATTAGCTAACCGCATAATGTTGACTACAGGTAAGCATAGTGGTCTCATAAGCCCTAGTGCTGAACTGGTAGCTCCGATACCATATGTAACATCCACATTCTAAAAACTTAGTAAAAACTAAAAATTTACCATAGAGTAATTCAACAAGGTAAAAATGAGAGAAATTTTTTCTTTTATTTAACATATAATCAAGTAACAACAATTACAAGATTTCTCTTACAAAATACAATAAATCATATGGTCTTTCTCAATTACAATATCTGCAAAAGTAAATCAATTACATAAACAAATTTGGAATAATTATTGCTTTCAAATGTCTGACGTCTTTATCACAAGCCCTGACATGTTTTCTGCTTGGAGAGAGAGAGAATATCTTTGCAGTGATTTACCTCCATCCACAGACCGGCGGTCTCCCACACATCTTCCACATAGGAAGTGGCCCTACCCTTCACGAGGAATATAGACCAAAGGTGACCAGTGGTAATTTTCCTTCTTGAATATATAGTGTTGTATCCTACACAACTCTATCAACCATAAAACCCTAGATACCCTCTAGCTAAGTATGATTTCTGATAGGTTGTGCAATCCAGATACAGTGAACCAAAAATGCATGCAGAAAAAAAATGCATTACTTTGGCCAAAGTTTTAATATCAATAACATTCGTAATGAATGTGGTCGTAGTGTTCTCCCACCCCTACTTGACTTGGATACTGTCATATTCTCGCAATTTATCCTCTCTAGCTATGTTTCAATATTTTGTCATGATAATAGTCTTCTTGACTTCGATAAGTCTATATGACATAACTAATCATTTGGTTTCATAGTCGACTCTAGGGCTTTCATAATAACCTTTGGATAATCTGATATTTCAAAATATCCATATCTCATATCTATGAGACTAAGGTTTATAAACGACCTTTGGTTTAACTCAACCAAGGTTAAGAATATTATGGTTCTGTAATAGATAATAACTCTTATTCAAATGAGTATGACTACTTTCAACTTACCTTTACGTGATGTCATTAGCCATCACTACTTATATACTCATATATGATTCTATACAAGGTGATTTCTAGATAGACTTAGTCTATTCCATCATAATGGTTTACTATAATGCTATACTCATCAAGATTAATAGAATAGACAATAAAGATGGTCCTATGATATTATTCCATTTTCCAAATTATCCCTAGATCTTCTACCACTCGATTGGTTATACCATAGTTACCATAGATTACCAAGAATCTAAGTTCTTTTGATAAGGAATCCTTTTTGACATATATATATATATATATATATATATATATATATATATATATATATATATATATATATATATATATATATATATATATAAACTAAACCAAGAATAGTTTTAAAATTATAATATATCCATTTAATACTTTAAACCATATTACTCACAGCTGGTAGGTTTTCCTATCAAGTATCATTTGCACTAATTTCAACGGAACTCTATATCATGATTAACTTATATCTATATCGTTGACTGGCCTCATATTGAAACTCACTCATTGAGGCAACTGGTTTACAAGGCTTTTGATAATTATGATATCCTTCTTCAAGTATGGGACTACAAAAGTCATTTGGTTCTCCATACGATAGTTTGACAAGTATAACAGTTTTAAAACAATGTATAGGGTTAGCCTTGTGTGATAAGGAAATAGAATTCAATGATATTGCTTGCATCGACCTTTTCAGGTTAAATCGATGCTCTCTGGTTTTCCACTAAGATAACTAAACAGTCTTACCATGAATTTATATTCTATTCGACATAGTCGACTATCCTTGTTTTGAACAATTACAATTGGCTTAAGGAATAAACTATACATGCATAAACGTTTACCCTTAACCAGTTAATACAATGGACAAAATAAACATGCAGTTTTTCATTACATGTCTATGCATAGAATGCAGGACTAATACCTGGTAGTGAAAACCTTGGCTGAGAAAGAGTTGCAGATAATAATGCTTCTATGGTTGCCCAAAACCAACCATGTTATCTTCTTCCTCTAAATCGATATCTCCCTGCTCACCGCGATCCCTCTACCCCAAACTTATACTTCAAATGATAATATTTTTGCAAATAACATAACACTCAATGTTCCTGCCATCAACTCAGCTGAGTCATGGCTATAAAGATTCAACATAATTCATAATGAGTCGCCCAACTTTCATTCCCACTCTTGCAGTTTGAAAGCATATTAAATACAAAGTAGTCCATTTGTTAATTCGGTTATAACCGATAGCTATTAAGCTACAAAGCTCGACATATGTCAACGAGGGAGAATGTCCTTTTGTGGAAGCTCAGCATATGTGGTTAGAATTACCACCACTACTATTCAAAGAGGCCGACAAGACATCTAAACCATCATTGAGCATTTATTAATCGCATAGACTGATTCGTTCCACTACTCAATACAACGAAGGCACTCTGATAAATAAGCCTATGACTGGTCAAGTGTGTAAGTACTATTAACAATCATGAGGTATTATCCTCAATTTGATGCACAAATATAGTTTACATGACATCAATTATATTCGATAGTTATGATTTGATCAATAAAAAATAGTAGTAATAAAACAAAGGTTTACGGATAATGTGAATGGGTCGAGCTTGTCTCTCCTTCACAAACCTTCGTTAAAATCACATCAACTTGTCTTGACGAAATCGTCCTTGACGTTAAACGTCGACAATAAAACCTTAAGTGACTCAAGAATAATAACAGAACCATTTTATGACAATGATGTCGTAATATTCATGTTAATCGTAAATGGTCAAAGTTCTACTTAGACGACATCATTTACTTTACAAATGACTATGTTGACACACAATGACTTGACTAGAAAAGAATCGAAATTTATCGACTACCTGTCGATTAGATTCAAAAGCACACTAATAAGACAAGACTTTACCTTTAACAATACTGGTTCACGTTTTCATTAAACACTCATACTCGTTTTGGTAAATAATCACTCATAACCCGAGGTCTATAACTATCTCCTCGAAAGATACTCTCTCTCTCTTTTCTCTGAGAGTCATCCAAAAACCTATAATCCTATATCAAACTTGAAATCAACAGATTACGATCAGTGCATCATTATTCAAATAATAAACCAAATTCACATAATGCAATTATTAAATCGACATAACATATTCATTTCCATAATTCCATAAATGACATTCAATAGAATCTGTCTTTCCTTGACATTAATCTAAACATCAAAATAGATTTACTTATATCCAAGTAATAGTAAAAAGTATTAGCAAGACAAAAATTGGGGATGTAACATTTTACGTCTAGATATTTTATAAAGTGGTGTTATATACTTGTCAACTAAAAAAAAAACTTGATACCTAGAATTTTTTTGTGGGCTCTTAACTCATAGGTCCCAGCATCATTTTCACATATTAAACTTCGAAAAATATAGTGTTGTTTAGGTGAAATGAAACAATGCTTTTACAAGATATGAAACCAAAATGATTATCTTAGCATCTATTATGAGGACATATTGGAATTTACAGGGGGAGAGCCAATCCCAAACTCAATCCAATCTTAGATTAAACAAAACCCTTTTGTGATATGCAAGTTCCTCAAGAAGTTATTTGGAAAGGAGATAGTTTATGTAATGTCTAAATCTTTAACATGTTTTATATTTTATAGAAATTTTTTGTGATTTTTTTGTCAAACTTCTAGAAACACATCAAGGTTATAAAATTCATATCGAGAATAAAATTCTTGAGCTCATTGTTGTGAGTAAAAAATCTTATCATCTTACACATCTTAGGCACATGGATATTTAATCAGAATTCCTCTGAGCTTACTATATAAGATCAAAATATAACCCCAAGGAAGGGCACAAGATGAAAAGAAAAAAAAAATCCATGATAATAGATACTATAATTTAAAGACTCTAAGGGCATATAAATACTAGTAATCCATCTTATGAAATATTGATTTTTTAAACATTGTTTGGGGATTTGGGTTTGGAAAATCAATCAAAAGACCTTGAATTGTGTCTTTAATTATTTTAGGAAAAGATGAAGAAAAATATTCAATTAACCTAATATTAGACCTAGTGTTTCTCTATGAAGTACTTTATTATGGTAATAGTTGTTGATGTTTTGTTGCTTAAGTTACCTTGTAAGATTGTTTTGTACCATCTTTATTTTATTATACTTTGTTATTGGACCTAATCAACCCAATAACCTTGTACATATGCTTTTGTGACCCATTATTTGTGAACCTATGACAAGGTGAAGTATGTGAATTAATATGAACTTTGTTTAAAGGTTATTGTGTACTTGTTTCCATTCAATTATATTTGGTATATGAAAAGAGGATATTCATGCAGTCCGGAATGCATGACTATCATCTTTATATTTTGAGTATATGATACTCAATGATGAGCGACTACATGAATGGGATATGCATGTCATTCACATGATAATACTTTTGTATATTTTATGTTGAAGTGACACCTAAACGATTAAAATATTTGTATTAAAGATAAGGTTACACATTAATGACCAAATTTAAAATATTATTTGATAGGAAATTTATTGTATACACTTGTATTAGTTTCTCAAGTATAAAGTCATGATATATTTTATGTGAAAATGTACTTATAGTTCTAATCATGTTATTGATTAACAAAGTATTCCAATGGGATTTAACTGTGGTTTCAGTTAAAGTAGAAGAGTTATTGGAAAGATCTAAAATTTGAGAAATATGATTCATTGTGATATCGATAATGTTACATCCACACTTACTTGACTAATTATATTTGCTGAATTATGTTGTAGATTCAACTTGAGCTACTGAGGACAACAACTAATTCCAGGGGGAGAATTGTTATGGGACTTTTTCCCCAAAATGGAAAAGAAGGCTATTTTATGAATAAGACTTTGAAATTATAAGAGGATAAAGTTTATTTACCCTTTATAATTAAAAGGGAGATGGAAAAATAAAGGATATTATGATCCTTTGGTTAAAATAGAGATAAATAAAGAATAATTGTGAAAACCCCTTTTAAAAGGGAGGAATTATTAAATTTATTAATTAATTGTTAATGATAACCTTTGTGAAATGGTGTGATAGTTTAGAAACGACCCCTTAAAAGGTTATATAAGGCATTTGTGTGAGACTTAAATGGGCATAAAGCATCACTCAAAGAAAGAAGAAGATGGAGAACACTCAAGGAAGAAAGATGGAAGTGGTTTGGAGGGCTATGGGCATTAGGAGAAGGGGGCACACAGAATGTGTCCTAACACGGGGTACAACGTACAGCCTGGGACAGTCCTGGCTAGGGCTTGGTTTGCACTTGTGTTGAACATTGTTTTTTTAGAACCAACACTAGTGTTGAGCATTGTTCTTTTAGAACCAACACTATGTTGAGCATTGTTCTTCTAGAACCAACCTTGTATGAGAGCGTAATAGCACTCTATGTTCCAAAAGGCACTGTTTCCTCCTAGAGTATTCATGGTCAAGACCACTGAAATCTTCCTAGGGTGAGAGTGGCTGATCCAAATACTCAATGATTCAGATAAGTATTGAACTTATTGTTAATAAAGATATTGGGAATATTATATATATATGTGTGTGTGTGTGTGTGTGTGTGTGTGTGTGTGTGTGTGTGTGTGTGATTATGTTTTCCAATTTGTCTATTTAATGATTTACATTAGAGATCTTATTAAATTATCAATGTTGTAAGTTACTTTTGTTGTTTACACATTATCTAATATTTTATATATTCCTAACTCTTAATATTAACCATAATAAATCTACTACAAATAACTAAATAATTCTAGGAAAAGTAGCATTACAATGTGAAATTTGAAGAGCATATCAAGAGCATACTTAGGATGTGCAAGGAAGATACCTAAAGATGACTGAGTGATTTTTCTCCCCAAGAAGTAATGCAAAAGGCCCAAGTCTAAAATATGCTCCCATTCTAGCATAGGCTGGAGAAGGCCACCAAATGTGAACTGATTAGTTCACAGACAAGATGAGTGAGTGATACTTCAACATACTAGCATATTCAATATGCATGGATAAGTAATATGCAGGGATGCTAAAGTCTTCACCTTTACTATTTTTATCACTTCATTTTTTTTATCAGGTTGCTAGGGCAATTATGCAAGGGGAAAATCAATCCACTTTTCTAATGTTGTTACTATTTTTGTTTTCTCTTCCCTCAAAAATAGTTGTATTCTAATTTTTTCATAGGATCATTAGAAGGGTAATAAATTAAGTTGTTTTATAATGTTTATATCTATGCATATTACATATGTTGGTACATTGAAGTGCCACTCATCTAGCCTATTTAGGACCCAATTAGTTCACATTTGGTGGCATGCTCCTAGCTTGTGCTAGGATGGGAGCTTTGGAACAAGATATGGACATCCATCAAAGCATAAATGATAGAGAAATTTCATCATATGTTGTGGTTGTCATTGCCTTGGTAGACAATATGCAAAATGTAGAGGCACACATAAGACACAAAAGAGTTTTGATTGTCAATTTAAAAAACTATATAGGATGATGTTTTTGGACCTCACTTTCATAATTCCTAGCAACAAATGCATTTTCTTCAAGGTCTGTCACTGAACCAACACGTACAAGCTAAATCTCCAATCGCACCTTGTAGAATGGGCTCCTAAATTTTCATCATGAAGTAAGATTGTGTTTAATTTTCTATTTAGGCCTTATTATGCAATTCTATGTGAGAGACCTATGTTTTTGACTATTTGTAGTGGTTTCCTAGCATTCTAATGCCTTTTTTGATGTGCTTGGCAACTTAATAGGAAGGTTTTCTTGGCCTGGAGCACAAATTTAGGGCTTTCCATGATATGGTTTGATGAAATTGTTAAATATTTACATGGTGGTAGAATTTTGAGAGTTTGAAGCTTTGATGTCATTTTTTACAATAGTTATTCCCATCTCAAGTTAGAGTTTTATCTAAAGTTTAGATTAATATCAATGGTGTTCTTGATTGAGGTGATACTTTTAAGTTAACTCAAATATAAAAAAATGTATCAGATCATTTATATTGTTCATTTGAAGGTATTACAAGTCACTATTATTTCTTGAGTCCATTTATTATTTTTAGTCAATACTAACTTTTTAATAGGAATAAAATGCATGGCTAGTAGAAATACATAACCATCGATGGCTTGACTAATTTTTGTTGTCATGTGTCTTGGTAGGTCTATTTAAAAATAAATAAACAGTGAAAACATATATATTAAAATGTCATGCTTTTTGATCTACATCAACATTCTTGTGTGTATTAAATAGAAAAGTATAGGCCTAGTGTTAGGATCAAGGTGCCATCAACCTTGTAAATCTAATATATTTAGTTACTCCTAACATTATTTTATAAATTTGTTCCATAAGGGATGTGAGATCCATTGATTGCAATAAACATTTATTTATGATGACAGTAATTTATGATATTTATCTTGGGATAGTAAACAGGTAAAAGGTGGGCGTCCAAGTTTATTAATGACTTATGATGGGTGTAAGAGCATCTCCTATTATTAGTACCTTACATGTTGTAAGGAATCAACTATTATTGGATCATCTTTGCAGAGCATCTTATGACAAATTGTAAGGAGGTGTAAGAGACTATTTTTAGCTTGTTGTTGCTTATTCCCAAGGTGGGTGTGGGATTTTTCCATAATGGAGTGTGGAGGTTGTTATGATAGGTGTAAGAGTGTCATTAATTCCTAATTTTTCAACCTCCCAAGTTTGGCTGTCAAATTCTAGTGACTTCTTCTGTAAGATTGAAATTTCTATTTAATAAAACCTTAAGAAGGGTAGAGTATGAATTGTATGTTTACAGGTACATAGGTGTAGTCAAAGAGGATGCAAGATTGAAGGAAGTGATTGTATTGTAATCTCATTTGAAGATAATATAGACTTGTCCTCTTTTCTGGTGAAGTTTTTTCTTGAAAGGGTTTCTCCTCGCAAATCACTGTGTCATGTGTAAATCCCTTGAGTTTGTTGATTCCCATGTTTTATCTCCATTTTGGTATTCTATGGATTAAATTTTAGATTTGCAACATAATTTCTAATTTCCATATTGTAGTTGTTTGTATTCATTTATAACATCCAACCTCCTCAACAATATTGCAGATCAAACACATCAATTTGAAAAGAGCAATACAAGAGAAACTATATTTCCTACCTAAGGAAAAGTACATGGTGTAGGAGCACCCCTTCAACAGGATCAACATACACAAGAGGGAGAAGAATACAACTAATATAGTTTTGACATTTCATGTTACCTTATAGCATCTTCAAAATGTAACATTCTATATTGGCATTTCATGTTTGTAAACTCCAAACTTGACATTTTAGACAGGTTGGATTAAGGGAAGGGTTAATCAATGTGTCTTAACATTAAGAGTTTTGTTGTCCCATGCAAAACAGATGTCATGTAATTAATTAGGGGCTTCTACCAATAATCTTGGTAAACTCAAATCCCAGAAACAAAGAGGAATGTCAGTCTCTCACCGTTGGGAAAGATATATGGGAAAAATCCTCTGGAATAGAAAAAAAAGGTGGTGTGTTTTTGGTTTTTGTCGAACAGTTGAAGAGGAAGGAATAGAAATTTTGTAATTCGTTCTTTTTTGTCTAGTTTCTGTGTTGATATTCTGTAGGAAATTGTTCAATACATATAATCTGTATAGCACTTGTGTAGGGTTTGAATTAGTTTCTTTCTGTGATCGAGATGCCTGGATGAATCCATTCCACTGGTGGATTTCTGTGAAATCAGTGGAATGGATCTGTCAAATAGTTTTTTTCAATTTTGTTTCGTTCGAAATTACAGAACCACTCCAAGTATCTCCTAGGTGTATACTGTTGTTGCAACTGAGTGTCCATTTGTGTATATTGGTTGTATACGTCCTATGTGAATATCAAGACTGTATGTGGAAGTATATTTACCGTGTATATGTCAATTGTATATCGATTGTGTGTTTCACTGTTGCATGGCGAGAAGACACCAGTGATGAGTGTCTGTCTTTTGTATGAGATAACCTACTGTGTGTATCCTACATTTGGGTCATCGGTGTGAGAAGTAAGGAGGTCCGGTCGAAAAGGAGTGGACGTAGGGGTTTCAGCGTGACAGGAGACATCGGCGGAAGGAATAAGGACCTCGCCGATAGGCATGTGTCTGGCCGACGAAGGACTTGGAGTTGGCATCGGAGGGACAATTGGCAAGTGTCGCCGAAGGAAGGATATCAGCGCATCGGCAAAGGATTTTTGTTGGCTTCCGATGAACTAGTCTCATCGACGGTCATGGGGAGCAAGGGCTTCATCGTAGTGAGAAGTGTTTCAGCGTAAGACCTTGAGTGGTAGCCGATAATCCATGCTCCCGCCGACCGGGGTGACAACGAGGAGGTGTCGCCAATAGGGAGTTCATTGGTAGAAGACTACCCATCGGGGAAGACTTTAAGAGTCTTACCGAAAGGCAGAGTGTTGCGATAGTTGCTGATATAAAGCATATCGGGAAGAGTCTGGCTGACGACAGGTAGAAGCGGAGGTGCATCGGCATAAAAATTGTCATTGGAGGATAGGAGAAAAGTCTGGCTGAAGAAGCATGTATACCCGAAGGGAGAGTGGGTGTTAGATGTATCGGCATGAGACTTGCATCGGCTGGAGAAGTTGGGAGTCACGACGAAGGTAGAGGCTCACCGATAGTTAGCACATTGGCGTGAGGAAGAGCGCCGGACCAACAAAAGGTTGTGAAGCCGATAATATGTATTCTTGCCGATCAGAGTGACATTTGGAAAATGCCATCGATGGAGTGTATAGCGGCATGAGTCTTATCATCGGCAGAAAGGAAGAAAGTGACGCCGACAGTAGGTAGTCTTGCTGATAGGGGTAAGTCATCGACGTGAGGGGTGCATCGGTGGGAGAATTGTTAGGTGACCCGATGGCATAAGGTGTTGCCGATGAAGGCGGGTTTGAAGAGTCATCGGAGTGACACAAAGTATCGGTGCGACGGTCTTGTAGGTGGCCAATAGTATTATGTCTGGCCGACGATGAAGTGGGTGCTAAGTATATCGGTGGGAGTGTTGGCGTCGGTGAGATAGGAGTAAACTACACTGAGGGTAAGGAGTCTGGGCAATAGGAAGGTCATCGGCGTGAGTGGGAAGCATCAGGGGGACATTAACAACTGAGGTCGATGAAGCGAGTCAGGTCGACAAGGAAAGAGTGCAGGGCGTTCGGTGAGACATTTGTATAGTCTCGCCGATATCTTTCAAAGGAAGTTAATTTTAATTTCCTTACCATGTGGGTGCTCCCCGCTGTGCATTTCCCCTCTGCATCAAGTGGTATCAGAGCTAGAGAAAGCTCTGGGAAAAGTTGTTGTGTATTTTGATTTCTGAAGGTGTTTGTTCCATCTAGCAACAGAAGGAGAAAGAGAGCAAGGAGTATCTGTGGGGTAGAAGGAGAAAGCAAAATGTCAGAAGGAGAAGCTTCAAAAACTTTTCCAGCAAAGATGACTAATGTTGAATTGACGGCCTTGGTAAGAAAGCAAATAGTAGAGAGCAGAGCTGATGGAGCTCAGAATTAGGCATTGAAGGAAGAACTAGAGAAGTTGAGGGACAGAGTGGAGAAAGGGGAAGAAAACTCTAGTGAATGAGAAGTTGGGGATGAAGAGGAGACCCCAGAGCAGGAAGAGCTAGTGGTTCTTGTAGACCAGAGACCCTTACTCAATGCCCTCAGGTCCATGGAAAGAAGGACCATGGATGTGAAAATAGACTTGCCAGTGTTTGCAGGAAAAATGGAACCTGATTTAGTAATGGAGTGGATAGACTCCTTGAATAATTTCTTTGAGACAGAAGAGATACCAGAACACCAAAGAGTGAAGATGGTTCAGTCCAAAATGAAAGGAGCTGCACTGACTTGGTGGAATTTCATCCAAGATGACAGGGTGAAAGAGGGAAAGAACAGAGTTGCAACATAGAAGAGAATGATGGCATTGGTGAAGGAGGCCTATGTTCTGTTGGATTACAATATCCAATTACATAAGAGGAAATAGAATTTGAAGCAGAAGGAGCTAGATGTCAGCTCATGCACAGAAGAATTCATGAAACTGTGTGTAAAAACAAAGGTAAAGGAAGGTGAGGAAGAGAAGGTAGCAAGGTACCTCAATGGATTGAGGTTCAACATCCAAGAAGACCTAAATCTACATAATCCAGATACAGTTCAAAAATGCTATCAAATGGCACTCAAAGTGGAAGAAAAATTAAAGAGAAGGCATGAGAAGAACAATAGAGGTAGAGGAAGACAGCAGAGAGGGGGAAGAAGTCCTTTTAGAGGCAGAGGATTTGGATACCAAAGTGAATCAACCAAGAGAATAGTAGAGGAGATAGCAGTCAGAACCAAGGAGGAAGTTACAATCAAAAGGGAAACTTCAGGGGTAGGAGACTGCCATTTAGAGGAAGATCTCAGGGTAGAGGACCTATCAGATGTTACAATTGCAATCAAGAAGGCCATATAGCCAGTAGATGTCCAACAAAGGCAACAAGTTCAATAGGAGAAAAGAGGATCAATCTGATCCAAGAATCTGATTGTCAAAGTGTAGCAAGCTCGAGCACAAATCAAAGTGTGAATGCTCCTGACAGTTATGGGTATCCTGAGAATGGAGAATCTTTGATGATTAGGAGAGCAATGACCACCATGAAGGTGCCTGGAAAAGAACCCCCACAAAGGAAGTCTCTCTTCAGAACTACTTGCAAGGCAGGAGGAAAGGTATGTAAAGTTTTGATTGACTCTGGATCTACTGAGAATTTTGTATCCATTGAGATGGTAGAAAAGATTAAGCTTAGGAGACTGCCACATCCTTGCCCATATAAAATTTCATGGCTCACCCAAGGTTAGCAAACAGTTGTAGAAGATCAGGCTTGGGTAGAATTTCAAATTGGCCCATACAAGGATAGGCTATTGTTTGACATTGCCAAGATGGATGCTTGCCATCTCCTATTTGGAAGACCATGGCAGTATGATTTGAAAGCATGCCATGATGGAGTCAGAAACACCTATTCAATCACCAAGAATGGTAAGGTGATAGAATTGATACCATTAATGGAGAATGAGGTGGAATCAAAAGGAAAAGAAGTTAAGGTGATGATGGTAGAAGGTAAACAATTCATGAAGGGGATAGGAGAAGAAGGAGCAGTTACATATGCTCTAATTCCTTGCCTGAAGGTGAACAAGGAACAGCAGCAAGAAGTCAAGGGAGAGAAGAGGCAAAAATTCATAGACCTAGCTGTCCAAGAGCTATTGGACAAGTACAAAGGCATTATCTTTGATGGGATGCCAAGTTCCCTACCACCTATAAGAGACATCAGCCATTGTATAGATCTGATCCCAGGATCTACACTTCCAAACAAAGCAGCATATAAGCTCACTCCAAATCAGAATACAGAGGTAGCAAGGCAAATTGAAGAGTTGTTGGAGACAGGCCTAATTAGCAAAAGTTTAAGCCCATGTGCAGTACCGGCTGTACTCGCACCAAAGAAAGAAGGCACTTGGAGACTTTGCACTGATTCAAGGGCTATCAACAAGATAACAATCAGGTATAGATTTCCAATCCCTAGGATAGAAGATTTACTTGATTGTTTAGGAGGTGCTAAATACTTCACCAAAATAGATTTAAAGAGTGGCTATCATCAGATTAGGATTAGACCTGGTGATGAGTGGAAAATTGCATTCAAGACTAATGAGGGGTTATATGAGTGGAAGGTCATGCCTTTTGGTTTATCCAATGCCCCTAGTACCTTCATGAGATTGATGAATGAGGTCTTGAGAGAATTCATAGGTAAATTTGTCATAGTATATCTAGATGACATCCTGATTTTCAGTAATATGAGGGAAGAACAGCTCATCCATATAGACTTGGTTCTCAAAAGGTTATATGAAGAGCAGCTAAGGATCAATTTAGCAAAGTGTCTGTTTATGCAGGAAGAGATCATCTACTTGGGATTTGTTATCTCACATAACAAACTGAAAATGGATCAAGAGAAGGTAAGTGCCATATTGTCTTGGCCAACTCCCAAAACCTTGAATGATGTTAGAAGTTTCCATGGATTAGCAACCTTTTATAGGAAGTTTATAAAGGGATTTAGTCATATTTGTGCATCCATGCTTGACACCATAAAGGGAGGACAGAAGTGCAAATTTACATGGACAAAGGAGGCAAATAATTCCTTTGAAACATTGAAGAAGAAGGTGGCAGAGCAGCCAGTTCTTGCATTTCTTGACTTCAGCAAGATTTTTCAAGTAGAATGTGATGCAAGTCATATTGCAATTGGAGCAGTACTCAGCCAAGAAGGTAGGCCTATTGCATTCTTTAGCGAGAAATTAAATGATGCCAAGAAGAGATACTCATCCTATGATTTGGAGATGTATGCTCTAGCCAATCACTCAAGAAATGGAGGCATTACTTGATGCCCAAAGAATTCATAGTGTTCACAGATAATCAGGCCCTCAGTTTTATAAACAGTCAAGAGAAGCTAAACCATAGACACATGAAGTGGGTGGAAACTCTGCAAACTTTCACTTTCACACTCAAGCACAAGAAAGGGGTCAAGAACAAAGTAGAAGATGCTTTCAGCAGGAGAGTTCTGACCATCAATCAGATCCAATTGGAGAGTGTTGGGATTGATTCTCTGAAGACAATGTATGATGATGATGAAGACTTTGGAGAGATCTACAAGGTATGTACTTCTTTTGGAGACAAATATCATGTTGAGTTTTATGAATTTTTGATCCAAGATGGATTACTTTTCAAAGGTGGACAACTATGTATTCCAAGATGTTCTATGAGACTAAATATTATTTAGGAGAAACATTGTGGGGCTATGGCAGGACATTTCGGTCTTGATAAAACTCTTGATCTTGTGAAGAGGCATTACTATTGGCCGAAGTTACAAACAGATGTGAGAAAATTTGTGGAAGCATGTGTAATATGTTAGAAAGCCAAAGGAAGATCTACAAATGCAGGTTTGTATCAGCCATTACCCATTCCTTCTAAGCCATGGGAGAGCATAAGCATAGATTTTGTACTAGGTTTGCCTAGGACAAGGAAAGGATATGATAGTGTTTTTGTGGTAGTAGATAGATTCAGTAAAATGGCACATTTCCTGCCATGTAAAACCACTTGTGATGCTTCATATGTTGCTGATTTGTTTTTCAAGGAAATAGTGAGGATACATGGTTTGCCATTGAACATAGTATCAGATAGAGATGTGAAGTTTATTGGCCACTTCTGGAGAACTCTTTGGAAAAAGCTTGGAACCAATTTGTCCTTCTCATTAGCCTACCATCCTCAAACAGATGGGTAGACTGAAGTTGTTAACCATTTATTGGGTAATCTACTCAGGTGTTTAACCAGGCAGCATGGAGAGAAATGGGATAATATCCTCCCATAGGTAGAATTTTCTTATAATGACACCATCAATAGGAGTACAGGAAAGTCACCTTTTCAGATAGTATATGGTATTCATCCAAGAGGTATTCTGGAGCTGAGAGATCTGCCTATAGGAGAGCCTATTAGTGCAGATGGTGAAGCTTTTGCTTCAGCCATCAAAGAAGTACATGATCAGGTCAAGAACCAACTCCAACAGGCTACAATGAAGTACAAAACACATGCTGACAAAAAGAAAAGAGATTTACAGTTTAAAGTTGGAGATTTGGTGTGGGTAAATCTGAAGAAGGAGAGGCTTCCCAAAGGTAAGTATACCAAGCTAATGCAGAGGAAGATTGGACCATGTCAGATTTTAAAGAAGTGTGGGCATAATGCATATGAGATCCAACTTCCTCCTGATCTTGGATTGTCACCCATTTTCAATGTATGCGATTTGACTCCCTACAAGCCAAATGCAAATGTAGAACAAGAAACATTGCCGGATGCAGCAGATGATGATATCCCTAAGCATGATCCACCAAAGTTGAAGCATATCTTAGACTCAAGAGTGATAAAGACGACCAAGAACAAAGAATACCTAGAATATTTGGTGACTTGGCAAGGGAAACCAGATTCAGAGGTCGTTTGGATGATTGCAGATCAGATTTCAAATCATGGTGCAGACCTCCAAACTCTGATCTCAAAGGGGCTTGAGATCTCTTCTTCTGGGGACTATGGTGCAAGAGCACCCCTTTAATAGGATCAACATACACAAGAGGGAGAAGAATACGACTAATATAGTTTTGACATTTCATGTTACCTTATAGCATCTTCAAAATGTAACATTCTATATTGGCATTTCATGTTTGTAAACTCCAAACTTGACATTTTAGACAGGTTGGATTAAGGGAAGGGTTAATCAATGTGTCTTAACATTAAGAGTTTTGTTGTCCCATGCAAAACAGATGTCATGTAATTAATTAGGGGCTTCTACCAATAATCTTGGTAAACTCAAATCCCAGAAACAGAGAGGAATGTCGGTCTCTCACCGTTGGGAAAGATATATGGGAAAAATCCTCTGGAATAGAAAAAAAGGTGGTGTGTTTTTGGTTTTTGTCGAATAGTTGAAGAGGAAGGAATAGAAATTCTGTAATTCGTTCTTTTCTGTCTAGTTTCTGTGTCGATATTCTGTAGGAAATTGTTCAATACATATAATCTGTATAGCACTTGTGTAGGGTTTGAATTAGTTTCTTTCTGTGATCGAGATGCCTGGATGAATCCATTCCACTGGTGGATTTCTGTGAAATCAGTGGAATGGATCTGTCAAATAGTTTTTTTCAATTTTGTTTCGTTCGAAATTACAGAACCACTCCAAGTATCTCCTAGGTGTATACCATTGTTGCAACTGAGTGTCCATTTGTGTATATTGGTTGTATACGTCCTATGTGAATATCAAGACTGTCTGTGGAAGTACATTTACCGTGTATATGTCAATTGTATATCGATTGCATGTTTTGTTGTTGCATGGCGAGAAGATACCAGTGATGAGTGTCTGTCTTTTGTATGAGATAACCTACTGTGTGTATCCTGCATTCGGGTCATTAGTGTGAGAAGTAAGGAGGTCCGGTTGAAAAGGAGTGGACGTAGGGGTTTCGGCGTGACAGGAGACATCGGCGGAAGGAATAAGGACCTCGCCGATAGGCATGTGTCTGGCTGACGAAGGACTTGGAGTTGGCATCGGAGGGACAATTGGCAAGTGTCGCCGAAGGAAGGATATCGGCACATCGGCGAAGGATTTTTGTTGGCTTCTGATGAACTAAGTCTCACCGACGGTCACGGGGAGCAAGGGCTTCATTGTAGTGAGAAGTGTTTCGGTGTAAGACCTTGAGTGGTAGCCGATAGTCCATGCTCTCACTGACCGGGGTGACAACGGGGAGGTGTCGCCGATAGCGAGTTCATCGGTAGAAGACTACCCATCGGGGAATACTTTAAGAGTCTTACCGAAAGGCAGAGTGTTGTGATAGTTGTTGATATAAAGCATATCGGGAAGAGTCTGGTTGACGGTAGGTAGAAGCGGAGGTGCATCGGCGTAAAAATTGTCATCGGAGGATAGGAGAAAAGTCTAGTCGAAGAAGCGTGTATACCTGAAGGGAGAGTGGGTGTTAGATGTATCGGCATGAGACTTGCATTGGTTGGAGAAGTTGGGAGTCACGGCGAAGGCGGAGGCTCACCAATAGTTAGCACATCAGCGTGAGGAAGAGCGTCAGGCCAACAAAAGGTTGTGAAGCCGATAATATGTATTCTTGCCGATCGGAGTGCCATTTGGAAAATGTCATCGATGGAGTGTATAGTGGCATGAGTCTTATCATCAGTAGAAAGGAAGAAAGTGACGTCGATAGTAGGTAGTCTTGCCGATAGAGGTAAGTCATCGGCGTGAGGGGTGCATCGATGGGAGAATTGTTAGGTGACCCGATGGCATAAGGTGTTGCTGATGAAGGCGGGTTTGAAGAGTCATCAGAGTGACACAAAGTATCAGTGTGACGGTCTTGTAGGTGGCCGATAGTATTATGTCTGGCCGACGGTGAAGTGGGTGCTAAGTATATCGGTGGGAGTGTTGGCGTCGGTGAGATAGGAGTAAACTACGCCGATGGTAAGGAGTCTAGGCGATAGGAAGGTCATCGGCGTGAGTGGGAACCATCAGGGGGACATTAACAACTGAGGCTGATGAAGCGAGTCAGGCCGACAAGGAAAGAGTGCAGGGCGTTCGGTGAGACATTTGTATAGTCTCGCCGATATCTTTCAAAGGAAGTTAATTTTAATTTCCATACTATGTGGGTGCTCCCCGCTGTGCATTTCTCCTCTGCATCAGTACATGTGTGTGGCTTTTATAATGCAAAGGAGCTAGATGCACAAACAAAAAGAGGTGCAAATTAATATGCAAAGCATCTGACAAATTCTTTAAAAAAGATGATGACGAGCATATTAAACAAGGTGATGCAAGATAAACTATATTGCCTATTTGGGGAAAACTAACTATGTGTAGGTCTTCCCAACATGTTAGCAATGTTGAAGGATGGGTTGCATAAGCATAAACTCAAGATTGAGACAATTGCACACCTTTTAAGGCATGGTTCATTTCAAAACATATAATAATTTGGAATCAACAATAAAATGTTATTAAGATTTTTATAATGCTTTGAAGAAGCTTGATGGCAATTTGTAAAAAGGCTGCAAGGATGGTTTGCATTGATAGTTTTCTAACAATTATTGCCTCTTACAAAATATTGGTTTGTTCTAGTGCTTTTTGACATAGTCTCATTAAATGGTTTCTACTTGTATTCTTAGGGTATTCTATTTTCCTAATGTGCAACTATAATGGTTCAAGGTTAATTAGATAATTTAGGTTATTACTTGTTATTTATAGTGTGATGTGGACACATCAACTCATGGAAAATATATTAGTGGCATGTTGGTTACACTTAAATCATGACAGTTGCACCAATCTTATGGTGATTTAAGATATACTAAAGGCAAAACTATTTTCTAAACCAAGGTCAATGCAATAGATAAACCATAAGACATAAGAAGTGAAATAAAATAATGAAGCTGGAAGATAGAAAATCTTATATATTCTTTGTAATTTAGAATACATGGAACTTATATACAATAAACTAAATAAAACATCTTAGCTTGTCATGGATAGAATAGGTCAATGAAGGCATTTTATCTTTGATTATACAAAATACCCAAAATAATGAAAATGGCATGGATGCATCCTAGAGAACTAGTCGTTACATTCTACAAGTGTTGTCTCATATAGTTATTCTCGTACACCAACTATGACACTTGCTTATGAAGGCAATCATTCTTCTCCATGAGCAACGTATTCATAATAGTCAACTTTATGTTTATAGTTTGAAGGTATGATGTCTCCTTCCTTTATTTTTCTCGACACCTACACCACCACCCAAATAGTTCAATGGCACTAAAAAATTCATCCAAACAAAATACTAATTGCTATCAACAATAATACCCTCATACACATAAAATTAAAAACTCCTTAACTTCGTGGCAATAGTAAAAGGAACTTATAATTTTATTTAGCTACAATAGTTAAGTTACTCACAAAGGTACCTGAGATTTTAAAACTCGCATTCCAAGCCCAAGCCTATAACAATATTGAAGCTAAGATAGAGGGACTATGGGAAGGTGGTTATACCCTAACATTGTAGCTCAGGTACCTATAAAACGAACAATAATTGTATAGCTTTGTTGTTGAATTTAAGTCCCAACCAAGATTGTATTCTGTCATAACCCTAACTTTGTAACTAGTCATATTGTTTAACCTTATTTAAATTATTCAATTAATTAGTTATTTCAAATATTATTTTCTAGTAGTAAGGCATTATTTTATCTTATTCCTTAGATCGATTAATTTTTGTACATGAATAATGTATTCCTTTGTGTAGATAGAACATTCATTTTCTCGAAAATAGAATAAATTAATTTTAATAAATTCCATTAATTTAGAAACATCTTAATTAAAAATATCTTTCTAATTCTTAATTATCGCAACTTGATTTTTTTTTCCTAAAAAGCCACAAGATAGAGTGGCAGTTATGGGCTATAATTGGAAAATGGATTTTTATTATGTTTAATATATCTCTATCCTTATCTTCTTCTCTAAGATCTCCTCTCAGGTTATAGATTTTTCTAATTTTAACTTTTAGCCTTTTGTCCTTTCTTATTTAATTTAATTAATTATTATTATTGGGGAAAAAACTAATTACAACATTTAGAAACAACCATTTCATAGTCTTTAAATAAAGGTGTAGCTGGATATCAAAGGGGGAAGATCTTTTGGCTCTTTAGACTTCCTTAATATGCGGGTTGAGGAAATTACAGTCTTCCCACCATCATAAATCAGAAAAAAATAGTGTGTGAGCTTCTTGTTACAGGTGTTGGCTTACTTATTTTAATACTTAAGTTGTTCTACCATCATTCTAAGTCCATATCCTTGATATGCCTAAGGTATGTTTTGTTCATTTATCCATATAATCTATTTTCTCGCTTCACCTGATTAAGATTGGTGAGCTTATATGACCTTGATGATTTTATTTCTAAAACTAAGTTATCTAGCTTATGTAACATTTATTATTGATCAATTCTAAATTTTATAATGGTTTTATGCATATGCATTTCTTGCATCTAATGAACAAAATTTTTCACATTCGAATTAGAATTAGTATATCTTTTTAGGTTTTCAAGGAGTATCCATAGTTGTGGATTATGAATAATTAGTTTGGATAACATCATTCAAAATTGATTTTATATCTTAGATCATTGATTTGATAGAAAAGTAAAAGATTTACATATCTGAATATCTTTATGTAATCTTTAATATTTGTATGAGTTATAAGAAAAACCAAACTGTTAAGTCCAAGCGAATAGGAAATCTTCCTTGGACATGTGAACAAATTAGGTAAACTTTATCACTGCATAAAAACAAGACTTAAACATCAAACACCCCTCATAGGTGCTTGCTTTCTATTTTACTGAATATGTCCCTATTTCACCTGAGTGGGTGGTAGCCGATGAAGAATTGTCTAAGGAAACTGGACCCTAGAAAGGGTTGTGTACCCGCTCGTATAGTTACATAAGCATAAAACAACCAGAACTACATATCGCTCATAATGAATCCTCGTGTACCTTAATCCCGTGAATATAGGTTATGTAGGCAGTTTGGGAAACGAAGGATGTTTCTAATACTCAGGTACCGGGATTATGTGAGGATTTAAAACTTACCATGTTAATATAAAATTGTTATTAATAAATTTGTATCACTTATGTTAATTGGGAATATAATGAAATTTTTCCTTCTGCATTAAGTACTATTTTTGGAATAAGGATCAGGAGGGTACTTACATATTCTGACCCCATTAAAGTAAAATTGTATAAATCCATTCTTGGAACCATTACCTTGGAACTAGAATTTAATCTACTTGAACTCATTTGCTAAGTGAACTACAACTAAAGGAAGAAACACAAGATGGGTATCCCCTTGATACCATTGCTAAGATACCAAATGAAAATAGCCATTTCTATATCTATGTTTGGAATTTGTGGTTGGACAAGGCCAAGTGATGTGTGTTGTTCAAATCCCATCAAAGAAAAATTGCACATGTCCCACATTTCTACTTGGGTTCAATGTTCTCTAAGTATGTACAGAGGGACTAACATAAGGTGAGTATACACAAACATTGTTACCCAAGTATCTACAAGTGCAAATAATGATACTAATTACTTGTGATTCTGAAACCATACTCTAATCTACTTGGGCTCAATATTAGTAAGAATAGGACACTCCCTAATCAATTGTTGCCTTCTGAGGGAGCTAGTTCTAGTACACTCACTATAAATCCTTTCCAAAGCTTCCACTTGCTAAGAAGTATAATGCACATACTTGCTGGTACCCATAGAGCTTTTCCCCTCATTCATCACTGCCATCTACTTAAAGCACCCACCTAAAAGAAAAACTACCAGAACATCCTCTCCCACCTGCAATAACAACAAAAAGAAAGAAACATAAAACCATCTTAAACTTAATTGCAGTTAAAGAAAGACACCAAAAATTACCAAATTTTCACTACTTTTCACTTGGTGATATCATGTCTTCAACCACCTCCACAATGAAAGTCACCCTTCTCCACACCACAAGTTTATATCTTTGGATTTAGCGAAATGCAGGCTCAAGCACAACAATATGAGCATAAAAGCGCCAGGAAACCATAGAACTGCACACCATAGACTTCATTCCCAACAAAAAGAAAATTAAACACAAAAAATCCAAGGGCCATTTTGTAAGGTTTTGTACAATTTTTTAAAAATTGACAATCAATACTCTTTCATGCCTTCTGCATGATTCTACATTTTGCATTCATGTCGACCAACACAATGGCAATTAAAACATCTAACAAAATTCCTCTATCCTTTATACTTTGATGGTTGTCCATACCTTGTGCGAAAGCTCCCAACTAACTGCTTGCAAATGGTAACTACTTGAATTGGACAAGTCTATACCACTTGTGATTTTACTGGACATCATTTTTTCTTCCAAACAAATTAATTGATAAAAATACAAAATATCACTAAGGTGGTGGCTTAAATATACAATTATGTCCTAACTGTAACCATTTTATAAAGTCGACTTTTATGTAAAAGAAAGAGAGGGCTTTTGTGCCGAGTTAAGAGGCCTCAAAAGTTAATACCCTTTGAACAACATTCTAAGTTTAAGAACATGACAAACCCTCCTTGCACGGATAGAGAAAAAGTCAGGACAGTAGCCTAGGATTCAAACTCAAATAGACCATCTTTGTCCGAAAGTATATGGAATGGGCAAAAAAATTGAAGCAACTCTTATTACAATGAAACGAAGAACGTTACAGATATTATGCCTTAAAATGACATTAGCATATAAAATTCCTTCCGAGACCTTTATTGAAGGAAAAAGATGGTATCCTGAAAATTTTACCAGGAAGATTCTAACAAATTCTTGTACTATTACGCCGTGGATGGCGAATTTGGTAAAGATTCGTGGGCTACCTATAAATTTTCAGTCACTCCTACGTACCATCATGGATCAAGAAATTTAAAAAGACCGGCCTCCTCCGTATGCGTAGGCTCGCACAGAACAAGTCAAAGCAACAGTGTGTTGATGTTGTTTTCAAAATCAAATTTGCTATCGATTCTTGTCGGATAAGTGCTGCATACTTTTCATTTTTAATGGTTAGGATGGGATCAATGTTGTTGGAAAATTGGAACTATTTTTGTCTACTCATGTTTTTTCTTTTGTATGATTTCAGGCAATGTCTAAAACTGTTTTCAATGTGCTTATTGATATTGGCATGGATGAAGAAGGAGAGATTCATTATTCTTTTGAAAATAGTTAAGTTTTTGCAATAGTGTAAATTTTTACTGTGCTGAGTTTTTTTAATCGGAAAGAGTATTTGAGATGAAAATGCTGCATAATATCTTTGCTTTTCATTTATTCTATTATTATATCAGATTGTGTATACACTATTTCTATTTCTATTATACAGATTTATGGGGCTTCTTTTCCTCAAGAATTCTGATGTTTATTTTAGCTCTCACATATTCTGAGCTACACTATTTCATCTGCAATGGCAACTCTACCGATTCCACAGACCAAGCTGGGCAGTCAAGGATTACATGTACCGCTATTTTTTGTGTTTTTCTTTCATCTGTCTGGTCTACATTTTGGGTGACATGAAAATTGGGTGAGAATGGTTTTTAAGTTTTTACTAATATTTGGAAGCGGAATGGACTATTGATTTAGGTTTCTAAAGTGGGATATGGATGCATGGGGCTTTCTGGAGTATACAATACACCTCTCTCCCAAGAAGATGGGATTTCTATGATTAAGTACGCCTTTGAGAAAGGCATCACTTTTTTTGATACAGCAGATGTATATGGTGCCACTACAAACGAAATCCTTGTTGGGAAGGTGAGCTTGATCTTTAAGCAAAGCCAATTGGTCTATAGGCTATATCGAAATCAAAATATTTAGATAGAAATTATTTCAGGACTGTTAAGGCTTTATTATGATTGTAGATGCCTGTGTAACTAATATTGTTGTACAGCCCATAAGTTAATAGAAAGTGGGTTTTCTTCTCTACTTCATTTAAATTGCATATCCCGAAAATTCTTTGTTTTGTTCTCACTTTGGGTGACCGCTGACTCCCATCAGCCAATTTCACTGTGTAGTTCATGTGAATTGGTTCTTATTTTGGCAGTCGTAATTTTATGTTAGAAGCTATCACCTTCACATAGATTGGTAGGATTAATACCAGTTTAGTGCTGATAGTACAGGTGTAATGTTACTATATATTTTTTGTCTTTGATTTTGTCAATCATTTCAAAGGCTTTTATGTTAGAACCTATCACCTTCATATAGATTGGTAGGATTAATACCAGTTTAGTGCTAATAGTACAGGTGTAATGTTACCGTATACTTTTTTGTCTTTGATTTTGTCAATCATTTCAAAGGCTTTCAGTAATTTTGATTGTTTGATTATTTCCTTCTTCTTTGGCAAATAAATAAATGTACTCTCAAAAGGAAATCTACTTAATGCCTAAGTTGCTTTCTGATCAAAAGGGTTTTGTACTTCATTTTGTCTAGCCATAATCAGGGTATAAAGTAAATGTAATTAATACTAAAATTTGATCATGGACAGGCCTTAAAGCAGCTCCCTCGTGAAAAAATTCAACTTGCAACAAAGTTTGGGATCGTATTCACTGCTGGTGGAACTTTAGGTGCCAAGGGTTCCCCAGAGTATGTCCGGGAATGTTGCGAAGCAAGTCTTAAACGTCTTGATGTGGAATACATTGATCTTTATTATCAGCATAGAATAGATACATCAATTCCAATTGAAGACACCGTAAGCACAGCCTGCCCCTATTTGCATTAACTCTTTTGAAAATACAATAGAATGCAAAGTACTGAACTTTTTTCTTTTTTGCTTCTTAATGATCCATCTATTTTGGAGCATACTTCATATGTTGGCCCTTTAAGAGATTTGAGGCAAGCTATCAAGTGCATATGCATTCATAAGACTTCATTTGTGACATGCAGATTCATCAGTGATTTTTGTCAAACATTGTTTGTGACTTTTTCTGTGGCAATGAATGTAGATTGGGGAGCTCAAAAAACTTGTTGAAGAGGGAAAAATAAAATATATTGGACTATCAGAAGCCAGTGCTGACACCATTAGAAGAGCCCATGCAGTACATCCTATTACTGCTATTCAGCTTGAATGGTCTGTTTGGGCTCGTGACATAGAGGATGACATAATCCCTCTATGCAGGTTTTTTTTAAACTTGGCCAGGCATATTTTGTTTGAGTATATTACTTGAATCAATAAATTTAAAGTCGAACCAATAATTTTGATGTCAAGAACAAATGATTTTGAAGTCAACATTCATATCAATAGTATTTTATGCTGTCACTATAGTTGCCATTTCCCACAGAAGATATATTTGCAGCATAAGAATTTTTGACCTGGGTATATGTCAAAGAGGTAGATCATTCCATATGCAATATATCCACTTAACATTCTTATATAAGAAATCTTCCAACTGAAAGGTGGCCTAAGAAGATGCCCCAAGTATCAGTTCTTTGTCTGCAATAAGGTTTGCGTGATTGGTTCTTCCATCAAATTTTGGTTCTTGTATTTGTCTTTAAGCAACAAGGTGAAACAAGTTTCTAGGCTCATTACTTAGGTGTTGCAAGATTTCTAATTGACTTGGATATTCCAATGTACAATTCTCCATATAAAATTGCTTATGTGCTAATTCAATGCAATTTCCTACTGAACTTGAACATGAATATTGCTGAGAATTGATGTGTCACAGCTATGGGCTTGCCATTTAAATCCTTTATTCTAATTTCTATGCCCAGGTTCATTCCTACACTGCTGGAAACTAATCTTCTACTTGCATGATCCCTCATATGTAGGTTCAGTAACATAGAATTAGCATGTTTGCTTTGCCACCTGTAATTTAGATAACAACAAAGACCAAATACCTAAAGCATACTTGCAATGGAGGAGTAGGTGGCCAAATGTCTCCACATTTTGGTAACAAAGAGGGCACCAGGAAGGGCCAAAAATATTTCACTTCATTAGATTTTGTTGAGCGCTGTCCCATGTTGCTCCTTTGTCAATCATCAAATCACATAGAGCAACTTTGTTTATTGATTATTCATCTTGCTTTCTCTTCCAATTCAAAAGCAATTGTTTGGTTCATAGATCTTGTTTGTAGTTCTAGTAATTATCCATTTCAACTTTGGAAACACATGCTATTATCATTGTGATCTTGAAATCAGGTTTGAATGGGCATTGTTATGAGCTACAACCATTGCTGTGCTTGAATGCAACTAGATCCAAACTTGTTTTCTTCTCCTCTGGTTGTTTCCATTTGGATTGTAAGTGAATTGATTATTTCCCCTTGATCTTAGTATTTGTTTCCTTGAATTGATCCTTGGGATGAAATTGAATTTGTTGTTTCCAACAGTTTGCATCCTGTTGATGCGGTTTTTGTGACTGCAACAAACATTAGGATAAAGGCACGGGGTGTATCTATCCTCTCTTGAACAAAGCTTCTCAGACGTGAACTAGGTGATCGAATGAGACTGCTCCAAGGTTCCTTTTGTGTCAGGTCTTGACGTGCATAGGAAAAGCTCTGTGGAATGATGTGATTTGTTGATAATCACGAGGGGGACTTACGTACTAGACTTAGTGGTTTCTATTCTCTAGGAAAGAAAGTCATAGGTTTCAGTGGATTTTGGAGTTTTGGACTTGGATTCCTCTTTTCCTGGACTGGATTTTCAACTTCTAGCGGAAAAAGATCTAAGTTCAACCAAACTAATTTGCGCGGGTAAAGAATGATTTTGCAATACGCTCTTTTGTGATCTACTCCTAAGGAAAATTCAAAGAAAATGAAAAAGATAGGGATAGTGGATGAGAGTTCAGGGATCCAGATGATGGAAAGGACTACTGCTGAAGATTGATGCTGGAACCACGCTTCTGCTTCGTCATGCGACAACAGCTAGGCAGAGATGGTGTGATCTTCTGGGATAGCGGCAGGGATTTTCACACTGCCCTGACATGGAACGTGGGACTTGATCACTCAGGAACAGTCGAAGTTAAGCTTGGAATCAGTTCAGACTAACCATACAAAATGATTTGCAAGCCACAGATCACAAATGGTATGAACAAATCAGCATTCAATCATTCAACAATAACATTCTCCATCATATTAACTAACAAAAGCTTGAAATAAAGAAAATAACTTGAATAACTTTCAGATTTGCTTCAAGGAATCAATAAGACCATGTCAAACATCTAAAGAATCATATGAACATCAATATTCAATGCTTATACTCTTGCTTCAGAAGTCTGTATTACAACAATCCAACTGATCCTTGGAGTTTCAGCTCAAAAAATACAGTGCAGAAATGAAAACTAGCTACTAGGGTGCTCTAGGAGCATCAAAATGGAGAAAAGAGAGCCTAAAATGAGGTGTCCCCCAGCCTTTATATAGGCAACCAAAAGTACATTAGGTCAAAAGGAAATCAGATTTCCTTGAAACATGTGCCAGGAATCAGAAACCCTAGAAGGAGTAGGTGGGGTCATCAGAAATGACAAGTAGGTGACTGCCACCTGTCTTGGGCGTCAGAATGTGTGAGTAGATGATTGCCACTTGTCCTGGGCATCAAGCTGACTAGGACTCCTAGACAGGACAGTCCTGTCCTTCCAGAACTCCCTCCTACTCCTTGGTCTCTACTTCCAGGAATCTAGTCAAGATGACTTCCAACTCCTCCATAGGAACACTAGGCATGTTCTCAATCCAGAACTCCATGACGGATGCGGTGGTGGCACAGGCAGTAAGGATATTCTCCCAATCTGCCCTTAGCTCTTGAATACTGTTCATGAAGGTCAAGAACGAAGATGCATCCTCGAGATGGGATTTCTGGGTAGGATACTCAGGCTTGAAGTATATGTTCTGCATCTTGTCCTTTAATTCTTCCAAATTGATAATTTCATTTTGAGCTACCTCTAGGTCGAACCAGGCCTCCATGGACACGAGGATCTTGTCCTGGATCTCTCTCAGCATGGCGTGAGACTGAGTGACATCACCCTCAATCTTCTCCAGATTATCCCTCTTCATAACCAGGGCGGAATACCAACTGAGGAAATCATACGCTGCATTAGCCTGTATCACCTTATCTCTCCCCAAGTCCTACTTCGGAGTGTTCATCAGTGCCTTCAGCCTAGGAATAGTCTCCTCCCAGACCACGGTGAACTACTAACAGACTTCCAGAACTGCTTGAGTTCTATCCATGAGTGCCGCAACTCTTCCATCCACCTGGACGAGGTCTTCCAAGAACTTACGGGATCTATCCGAGACCTTCTCCATCCAGTCCTTTGCTGCATGTCCAGCTGATCTCAAAACCTCGACTTCAACCAATGAATCCTTGGTTATGCTTGGAGGTTGGGCTATTGTCCCTTGAGCCGACTGCAATGGGCCTATGAGTTGCTGGATGTACTACCTCAATTCTTCATTTTCCCTCTTCAGCTGGTTCTTTTCTTCTTCCTTTTTCAACCTTTCTCTGATGTTGGCCACGGAATCCTCTAGCTCCTCCATTTCTTGATCTTTCATGGTTGGTCCAAGGTCAACCTTCAATATGTCAAAGTCTTCGGGACTGATGTCCTCTTTCGCCTCGCTCACCCTGGGAATTGCTACCTCTACTCGACAAGACCCTGATTCATCTCTTTTAATCTTGGAAAACTTCTTTGCCCTCTTTGGATCTGTGGATTTCCCTATCCTGGCCAAGAAGTTACCAAGTTCGGTGGAAGGATATTCTTCTTGACTGTTTTTTTCTTCAACCTGTCCTGTAACCATTTGGGTCTTGCGGATGGATTGACTTCCCTTTGTGGTTCCTACGGCTCTTGATCAACTTGTGGTGTGGATATCGATACTTTGCCGGAATTGAACTCCTCATCGAGGAATTCCAAATTTGGGTGATGGAGCATGTCCTCAAGTCGGACCTCCCCTAGATTCTGTGATGAGAGTTTAGGTTGATTTCCCACCACCAGGCTGGGAGTCCGTTCCCGAGCAGAATCCATGGACTCATTGTCTCCATGATCAGCGTGCTCATTCGGGATCATTTCCTCCTCCACGGGTCCTTTATCCTTAATTGTTTGCCTGTTGTCGTCGAAAAAAAGATCAACCTCTCGAACGGAAGAAGTGCTAGCGGAGTGAGGCCTACTTGCGTTCTGCTCCTCGTTAGGTCTTCTGATAGACTCCTTCTGAGCCTTCACTCTCTTTGCTGGTGGATCCTCCGCAGTCCTGCTCCTTACTTCCTGTCCTCCTGTTCCTTGTTCCTTTGCAGGAGTCCCTTCGGTCATGTCCTCTTCGAAAGACAGAGAATCCAAGTCTCCCATCAGGTCATAAGTCGGGCGGATGCCCCTCTTGTGTAATTTCTCCGTCTGCTGGTTTATCCATTTCTATGTTATCGTTAACACAGGTGCCATCAAATCGTCTAAGTGGGTGACCTCAAGATCGGACCAAACCAAGGGTGGGAGGGGTTCATCCTTCTCCTGTTCGAAGAACGACTGGACCTGCCTCCCATCCTCCTTAACTTGATCCGGGACTGAAAAGATCCGAGTGGCCTTGATTATGTCAACTGAAAGCCGAGAACATGTTCTCAGCACTTCAAAGTCATCTTCAGCATTGGCCCAGTGGTCCTCCAGGTGTACCTTATGTCTATGCTTCCTTCCACATGCTACCCGGGTGGTATTGAATGGGTCAAAGTTCTCTCGCAAGGAATGAGCCACCAGGTTGTAGAACTGCAGCTCCTCTTCAGATCTTTCCGCGGCTTGGAGAGATGGGCATGCTTCGACCGCATCTTCTGTCTGAACTGGGTAGGCTACCCCGGCCTTCTTCTTCTTCTTCTGAACTTTGTCGTATGCCGAGAGTTTCCTTGTCAACTCTAGCAGGACCATCTTGTCCAAAGGATACCTCGGTAGTCTATATGGGTAGGCAGAGAATCCTTGCACTCGGATGTATGTGAACTTCGGGAATGGGATGAACCAGGAACTGTAAGTCTTGATCAACTGCTTGGACTCGAGTGACAACCTTTGGTGAGTGCCTCCTTGAAGGGTCCTAGTGGTGTGCATGGCGAATGCATCATTATACCTCCTGAAATGGTTTATGTTCTGGAGATGAAGCCGGGTGTAACAATCATAGACTCTAACTTGCCCTTCTTGATTCCCGATACGTCCCTTCCATGACAGTCCTCAATATTTATTATTCCTCGCCGGCATATAGATCACATAGGAACTCATGTAAAAGGCCTTTGACTCCTCTAGATTTCGGAATTGTGCATCAATGTCGTCACTGAGGAGTCGAGCCCAGTCAACCATCTTCGTCCCGGTAGTGACCTCGATGTAGTAGAACATCCATGGCTCGAAAGTAGAGGATTGAGGACTTCCCATGATTCTGTTTAGCATGACGACAAGGTCTCCATGCTCTTGCTTGAAGTCGGATTTAAGGAGTGTTCTTGGCAACTTGGAACAATGAGGCCTTTTCTTCTGCATCCAAGATTTGTTGATGATCCCAAAACAGGTTGCCAGATCGGCCTAGAACATGTCAGCTGCCTCCTCCTTGCTTGTGTACTCGATGGGACTATAGACAGGAATGTTGAATGCCTCCGCAATCTTTTCCTTGGAGAAGTAGGCTACCACTGTGTTGTTGTGGTCGACAACCATCCTTCATTCAGGATCATAGTGCATGAAACATTCCACAATCAGCTCGGGACAAGGAATGGCGGGCGGGAAACATGCAGTGGAGGCAACTCCGTTTCGAACGATCTTAGCTGCAAGCTGGGATGGAGGACGTCCATCTACTCTTTACATTCGCTTCTTAATTTCCTCCATGCTTGAGGGATGGATGTTGATGTCTCCCACGTTCGCCCATTTTGAGATGATTCTGGACTCCGAGAGTGTTCCTCTGAGGGCCGCCTTCATTTGAGTTTGTCTTGAAGAGTTCGCCTTGGCACTTGCCATTCACCTACGAAATCAAGGAAAGAAAAAAAAACAAGTATAAGATGTGAGGAGTAAGTGTAGAGGCAGGATGAGGGTTTTCATTCCCAAACATGAGAAGATTTTACAACAAATTTATGCATGTGGGACTAAAATTTGATAAATGTTAAGTACATAGGAAGGAGAAAACAATAACATTCTAAGTAAGAAGCATTATCCCATGTATTCACATACCTTTCCTTGCACAAGGAACTTTTGACCTTCAATGGAATTTCTGATTTTTTTGATGGATTTCTGACCTTCTAATGGATTTTTTGATTTTTATGCAGGAATTTCTAAGTTTTAATGGATTTTTTTGCCAAGAAACCTGCCTTAGGAATATTCAGAAATTTGAGTCTTGGAGAATGATTCGCCTTGGGATGAAGGTGCCTTGGACTTGGAGGATGAAGTCTGCCCTAGGAAGATGAATTTTTGCCTTTGAAAACTTCAGAAATCTGCTTTTAACCTACAGAAATCTGCTCCAATGAAGAACCTCAGCTTTGGAAATGGTGAAATTTGCAACCTCCTTGGATGAATTCGCCCCTCAAGTGATGAAATATGCCCTTGGAATGACAATTCTGCTCCTAGAAGGTGAAATTCTGCTCTTGCTGCTTTGGAATTGTGTTTTGAATGAGAAAAAGAAGGTGAGCACCCTCCTATATATAGGCAAAATGACCCCCCTTGCCACTCGGTCGACCCAGACTAGAGCAGAATAATAATAAAAGAAAGAAAATCCCCTGGGCCGACCTAGATAGCCGCCGTAGTGTTTTGTCCTATTCTCCTCAGGCGGTGGTGCGGATTTCGAGGTGTCGGGGATTTCATGTGGTCGGGGATTCCATGGATAAACTTTTTCCTGAGTTAGGAATTTCTTCCCTTAGAGTGATTCTGAAACTCATTTGTTGAAATTTGGCCAAGTCTTGGAATATTGCCCCTGCAAAGAACCTCCAGAAGGGAGTTTGTGATCTCATGTTTGAACAGGAATCTTCTTGGGTTGCCCATTGGTGGGAACTGGAATCCTTCAGGCTAGGTCATACTCCCAGACTGGGTCAGGAATGTACTGGAATAATGTTGTCCAGGAGTCCAAATTCCAGGGGGAAGGGGATTTTGCGCTCAGGACAAAAAATCCTCCTGGAGCGCATAATCCACCTGGTCATGGATAGTGCGACTAGGGAAAAATTCCTTCCGGCAGTCTGGATTTCTTCTCTCTCAAACTTACTTTCAAGTTCTTTCGTCAAAATTTTGCCAAGTTTTGGAAATCTTCTTCGGTGGGATCTCATGAAGGCTACTACTTTCATTTTGGACAGGAATTTTGCAATTTTCAGAGGGAACTGGAATCCTGTTGTCCAGGAGTGCAAATTCCACCTGGGTCAGGAATGTGCGACCTGGACAAAAAACCTCCAAGAGCACAAATTCCAAGGGGAAGTGGATTTTGCGACCTGGTAAAAAAAACTCTCCCGGGCGCAGATTCCACCTGCAACTGGATAATGCGACTTGGACCTTTTGAGCCTGATTTTGACTAATTATTTGTTCTTCGGTTCCAATTTTGCAAAGGGTGAACTTTAGTCTGCTTCATCAGAGGTTCAGTCATTGACACAGGATCCAGAACAAGTAGTTTCCCTCAAGGAATTTCAATCTCCATGGTGAAATTTTCCTAACAGATGGTGAATTCTTCATTCAGGCATTTGTAGACTAGTCCGGGAATGATTCCCTGATGAGTTGCATAGTCCAAACTGGACAGGAAGATGGAATAGGACAGTCTTGATCTTGGGGCGCATAATCCAGGAGGTACTGGATTATGAAACCAGGACAAAAAATCATCCCTAGGCGCATAATCTAGTACCTATTGGATTATGCGACCAAGAAGAAATTTCTTCCCTAGGCGCATATTCCACCTGCAACTGGAATATGCGACCAAGAATATTCCTGCGCATAGTTTCTAAGTCTTCCAGAGGGGTGCTTGGATACATGTCTATCTCGAAAATGTTCTAAGTCCCTGAAAACTCTTTTGATTGGAAATCCTTTGCCAGTGATGATCTGAGATTGAGTCCCGGATTGGGATCAAAAAGATATCCTTTGGATTAGTCTTACCAGAGTGGGGCTGCCGGCCCGGGAACTGAGTTCCATGATGGAAAGATGAACATGCCAAGGAGTGACAAGCTTTGTCGAATTCAAGACCTTGTCGGGATAAGAATCTGGATAGTCCTTGGAACGGGATTCCGGGCAGGAATTCTTTGGAATAGGACTCCAGGATAGGAACTTCCGGATAGGATTTTGGATTGGACTTCCGGACTGGACTTCTGGATTGGATTCCTGGACTGGAGTTTTGGAACAAGATTAGAACTGAGTTCCACGCCGAGAGTGGAGAGGGTTCATTTTTTAAAGATGGAAAGACAAATCCCTTCCCTGAGGACAGTCCAGAACAAGCAGTTAGGGCTTCAAACCCATGCCAGAAGGATCCATCAAGTTCACTTCTTTGAGCATCCATGATCCAACCCGACAAGTAACATCATCTACTATCATGAAAACAAGCCAGAAAGTTCGGAATTAGAGCAAGAATTCGGGCTAAGTCAAAAAGGGGGACCCAATTTGCAATTGGGGTTGATGTTGTAAAGTGGTCACAACACATCCCAATGGTCACTGATGCTGTAACAATGCTTATAATTGTTTTTAATATTTATAAAGTGTTTCTTCCGTTTTCTCTCCTTGCTCTTCATGATGGTTTGAAGAATGGTTTCACAATACCTTCTTGTTGAAGTACTTGGACATTTTGCTTAGGGATTATTTCCTCCAATGCATGGCCACACATTGGTCACTCACTCCCCCCAAGAAAACAATGATAAAGATTCCAACTATGGGATGTTACATATCCTCTTTTTCAACAGTGGAGACAAACAAGGGATGACTTCCTTGCACACCTTCTTGGGCTGCAGAAGGTTAATGGAGTGATGATGCCTTACCTTCTGTTCTAGGTGGATTCTCCAAATAGGAATCCAGTGATACTACCAAGCCCATTCTTATGGCATGTGGGAATGCCAACTCATGTTTATAGTTTGTGGTTCTGTGGAACATTCTCCAAAGGTCCACTGTACTTCCAAGATCATTAGACCATCTCAACCAGATGCAACGTAAATATTTCTAGAGATGTGGGGCAGTCTAGGTAAATTGAATGTAGCACCATCTGATTGCACATGAAACCTACTGTCTCCATCATTGGCTTTGTTAGGGTTTGATAACCTACACATAAAATTGCTAAGATTCACTCACAACACATGGTATCGCCACATGCTGATGTGTTGTTGCCTTTGTCTTCAACTGTTATATTTGACACCATTCAACCTAACTATTAGAAGGTGAAGACTCACATGGAAGTTCAACTGTTTGAATTCCCATAACAGTTCTTTAGGCTTTGTGGATTTGTAACATTATATACACATATTTGTATCACTAGATAAAACATAACGGACTAGATGTTAGATAGACATAGCTTGTGGAAGATAGACAATTGGACATCTCACTTGAGAGTATTCCATTTATAGAACACAAATGTTAATAAAAATTTCTATACCACTTCTATTATCTTTCCATGTCTTTCTCAGATCAATATTTATCATCTCTAATTTGTTGTTAATATTGCTCCTGTGTATAACACATCTAGATTCTCATAGTTGAGAGTCTTGTCCCACAAATATCTCCTAGGATCCAGATCACTTTTCCCTTTTCATTGGTTGAAGATTGTCCTCCTTGGAAACACTTGGCATGCTTCTCTGGATATGGAGTGTTGATGTGCGGCCTCCTCCTTCATTAGAACATTTTCATATCTTTGGAGATTCTTTGCACTCAAATCTTTATACAATGTGATTATTTTAGTGTTGCTTTGAGTTTTGGAGATTTAGGGATAAGGGGATAGGTTTTGGGGATGGCAATTTTTTTTTCTTGGATTGATGGTAAACCAATATTTTAATTTTTAAAATACAAATAAACAAAAAACACGTAAAAATAACATAAACAAACTAAAAGAAGCTAAAATTTTAAAGAGTACAATAACAATTCACTGGTTCCATAATCCATTTGATACATTGATAATCATAGACATAATATGAAGCATGATTTATATTGAGAGATGCCAAAGAAAGAAATGTTGCATCATGCATAGTACATAGGTACATTGAGCAACAAGCCTAGAAATCAAAGTCATCATCTGATTGATATCTCAGAAACTGCTTCTCTTCCTCTTCTCTACTTTCCTCCTCCTCTTTTCTCTTTCTCTCTTCTCTTTTAGTGAATGCAAAGCAACAATGGGCATATGTTTTAGAAGTTATTTTGGGTTGGGAGCCTTGGTGGGCCCTATTGTAGGGTATTATTTATTTTATAATATTTTAAATTTTGTTTTATTGATTTTTAAGTGTTTGATGTTGGCACACGTTGAAGTCCTTGGGAGGGCTAGGGGATGCCATAAAGTCCTCAAAAAGACTAAAATAAGGGGTGTCCTCAAATCTTCAAAAAATGGGGTAGGGAGGGGATATTCAAGCTTTCTCCAACCTCCTCTTTGGCACTAGAATACGCCAATCCTCTATATTGTGGTCTAGTCTCTCAAAATGCCAGTGAAGTCTGCTATAAACAGAAAAGTCAAACTTCATCCTTGATTATCATCCACTCTAAATATTTAATTAATATTATGCTATGCCTTCAATATGGTTTACAATGGTACGGAGATCAAATACCTTCAAGAAAACACTCTTACGAGGCTGTGTTGGAAGTTTGTGTTGGGATTGGTGGCAGGTCCCATGAGACATAAAGATGAGATCTGATTTCAAGGCTGCACTTGGTATTATCTTGTCCACCTTGTATGGCGGCTTAACTTCATAAGATGCTGCAAATCAAGTGAGGATGCTGTGGCTGTATTAACACTCCTAAAAATGCTGCAACTCAGCTATGTCACTCTTCAAGTCTACTATAATTTGCTGATATACTGGACACTATATTGTATGGTAGAAATATAATCAGCAATAACTGAAATATGGGCAATAATATACTCAGAAAATGTATGGAGCAGAAACACTTCTTTCCACTATACAAATCTGAAATGAAGCCCTTATCAAAATCATTGGAATAATAATTTGCTTCTATAAATCTTCAAAATCTTCAATAAATCTAGAAATCTTCACCAAGCTTGAATCTCCAAGATCTTCAAACAATTTGCATGCAAATATGAATTGAACAACCATAATCAATAAGCTCAAATGCGATTCTTGAGTAGGATCACCTCAATGGATATGAGGGTTTTCGTCCCCAAATCCAACTATGGAAAACCAAGAGGGTTTTCATTCTCCGGATCTCTAACACCACGGGTTTTTGTCTTTGAATGCTTTAAACTTCAAATTGAAAGAAATATTGAATGACACAATCGGATGATTTTCTTTGAGCCTTGACCTCTCTTTTATAGGCATCCACTTTGGGCCCTCTATTTTATTTTAATTTAATTTTCCCTCCAAGTATTTAAAAATACTTATAAATTACATCCAAAAGCCCTTTTTGAATTACATATTGATTAAAGTGTTAAAAACACTCATTTTAATATTACATAGGCCTTATAATAATATTTAAGTTACCCATTTGAAAATAAAGTTATTGGGCCCAACTTAAAATATTATTAATTCTTTTAGTTTTGAAAAGGGGACATGAGAGACAATTTAATTTTTTGCTTCCTATGAGCTTTCTCCAACCTCCTTTTTGCCACTAGAATTCCCAATCCTCTACATTTTGGTCTAGTCTCAACCTCTATTGGACATGTTATTCCTTGACAATTCTTAAAAACCCTTTGCTACAATAACTCATTTTTTCCTTCAACTTAAAGCTGATTCTTTTGGTATGCTTTCCAAAAGTAGCAAGTAACTCTTTTGATGCTCAATGGAAGGAAAGGCATACAATGAGGTGGTTGTAATGCATCATGTTTAGAGGCATATAATGAGGTGGATGTACCTTTGTCATGGTTTGGGCACCATTTGTAGATGCTAGAATGCTTTGTTCTGTAGACCCTTCGTTCCTTTTGACTTTGTCACAATCTTATTGGAGCTTGACCAAAGTCTATGCTCTTTATACCAATTCTTATTGAAATTCCTCCATGACACCAACAAGGAAATCTCCATGGGTAGCCAATCTATCTTTTATCTCTCAATCCTCCATTAACAGGAGTTACAAAATCTTTCTCAACTCTTTGTTCTCTTGAATTTGTTGGTTAATTTCATTTAGCTGTTGGGATTTTTCCCTCTTCAAATCATTGGCCCCGGTTAGATTGTGCAACCAAATATAGGCCCTAGATTTCTTGTCAAATATAATTATATATGAAATATGGAAGCAAAGACAAACAAAATCTTCCTCAAGGCACAAGGAAAAATTGCTATGGAATCATCTGATCTGTAATTTCCTTGGATATTCTAGAGCTCAACATTTCAATAGACTGTCGTTCATGGCATAGTGCAATGGTATTGAGGTGTTTCTGTTTCAGTGGCCACCTAGGTTCGAACCCCTGCTGGGCCAGCTTGCTTGCGGGCTTCGTGCCCCTGCTGGGCCACTGCAGTCATGGGTTTGAACATTGTATTCATTGGGGATTGGAGTCCCCATTGTGGTCCAAACAGGTAGAGGGACCATTGACTCCTTCCAATTAACCTGTAAAAAGAACATTTCAATACAGATTTAAAATTTCTTGTTTGCTGTTCCAAAGCAATTTGCTACAAAAAACCTATATACATCACACTGAAAATTGGTGTGTGTTACAACTATGGGCTGTCATTTACATCCTTTTATGACAAATGCAATGTGTAGATGGCTAAAATCATGTCTACATGGCAGAAAATCAATCTTATACACTTGTATGATTGCTTACACTCTTGATTTACTTGTAGTTGTTGTAGATCAAGAAGTGTGCTTAAAATTAGTGCAATATGGAATTAACATGTTTGCTTAAGTTCTGGGAATGAAATGAACATGAAAGAAATGAGCAATTGAGAAAGTTAAAAACACAAAGACAGCATCCCACAAAAAGAGGGCACAAGATATATTGTGAAGAAAATGAGTGTGGGGAAACTCCAACAACCTGGGGTAGTGCCTCCTTATGGCAACTGAAAGTTGCAAGATTTCATCCAAATGCTTGCTTTGTAGCCATCAAGAAAATTGTGGGGATATATCAGCACCTATGCAATGCTTCTTTTTGTTTTCTCTGCTTTCTTACTTACTTGAACTACTTCATAACAACTCCTACGATCAGCTGGTATGTATACAATATTTCCAATTCCATATCTTGAAGAAGATAAATGCCATTGCAGGAGATCTGATGCAGTTCAACAATTGAGAAACCAAAGAGGTTTGTCAATTGTTGCAGCCTCCTTCCAAAAAAAATCAACACAAGCAATCTGTAAACAAAATCTTCAGCACAAGAAAATTTATTTGCATTCAAGAAATATTCGAAGTCCACAAGTATAAAAATAATTCAACAATTAAATCCTCCATGCAAGATCCATCTACAACAAAAATCATCTACAGGCAAGATTAAGAACAAATATGCAAAGTCTCTACAAGCAAGTTTTGGCAATGGATCAAAATCAGCTACAACTCCACAAACCCATCGCTTTCTGTCTATTACTGCTCCCTCATTATCACCAAGATTTTAAAACGATTTCTGGGTTTTATTGTCCTTCTTCCCAGCTTTCCAGATCATTTTGAATTTCTCAATTTCGTTAAGAAATGAGAAAGTTATGCCTCTTTTTTTCTAAAACTGGGTCTCATAGTTACGACCCAAACAATCTCCCCCTCCCCATAATGCCAGTCAAACCTCCACCTCCTCCATTCTGGGCGTGGTAATTCATGCAATTGGCCTCTTCAATGCTTTTTCCAGGCAAATTCAAACTTTTGCCAAAAATTGCCATCCAATCCCTCATTCGGCAACTCCACTCCCTAGGCACCGAGCATCATGGCAAATATTTTATTCCATATCATTTAATTCTTCTTGGGAGTTACAAAATAATAAAAAATACATTTCCTAGCTGGGGTGTGAGATTTCTTTTACCAAATGCAATGCTAATTCACTTGAATTTCGGGCCAATAAAATATATGAATAAAACTATTTTCAAAGGTTGTTGAAGAAAGGTGAAAGGAGATCAAAATCATGCCTGCAACACAAAAACAAGCCAAAATTGAAAAATAAAATAAAGATCTTTTTGGTTGTGCAAGATTGCACTTCACCCCTGATGCTCCTGCATCAAACATCCGGGGTGAGAAAGAATGTTTCATGAGTGTAGACTCATGAACGTTCAAAAGGATTTGGTATACCAAGCTTGAGAAGCTTAGGAGCAGCCACCCATTGATCAAGTATTCCTTGTATTCCTTGCCTCTTGTCCTTCTCACTACTTTTGAGTCAATAACTTCATGTACCTCTTCACATTCTCTTGCTGGAAGTTGTTGCTCCCAACTCTGTAAATCTGAAAAATTAGTCTTCTCCTCATGTGTTTCATCACCAATAAAATGATAAAGATCAGAAACATTGAAGATGGGTGAAATATCCACTTCTGGAGGCAATTCTATCTCATATGCATTAGCTGAAAATTTTCTGAGTATCTTGGACGGTCCAATCTTCTTACTTTTCAACTTGTTATAAGTGCCTTGGGGAAATCTTTCATTCCATAGGTGTGGCAAAACCAACTCTCCCACTTCAAATTCTTGTTCTCTTCTTTTCAAATTAGCATGAGCCTTGTACTTGTATTGGACTCCAACCTCTCCTTGACCTCCTTATGCAACTCATGTAAATAATCAACAAAATCCTCTGTTGCTGCACCTTTCTTTCCAAAATTTGCATTATCTCTTAACTCATGAACACCTTTGGGACTATAACCATAGACAATCTAAAATGGACTCTTAACCCTACTTCTATTGATGGAATTATTGTAGGCAAATTCATCTTGTGCAAGCACCGCATCCCACTGTTTTGGTCTCCCATCTATCAAGCATCTTAACAACTTTCCAAGACTTCTATTTACCACCTTCGTTTGGCCATCCATTTGGGGGTGATAGGTTGAGCTATAAGTTAAATGTGTGTCCAACTTCTTCCATAATGTTCTCCAAAAATGACTAACAAATTTAGTATCCCTATCCGAAACAATGCTTCTTGGCAAACCATGTAAACTTACAACCTCTTTGAAAAATAAGTTGGCAACATGTGAAGCATCACTTGACTTCTTGCAAGGAATAAAATGCTTTGAAAATCTATCAACCACAACAAAAATAGAATCATTACCTTTTTGGGTTCTTGGCAGCCCAAGAACAAAATCCATACTCACTTCCTCCCATGGCTTATCTGGAACTGGCAAAGGCTTATATAACCCTATGTTTTGGCTAGTCCCTTTGGCATGTTGACATATTGAGCATCTTTGAACCATATTCTTCACATCCCTACCCATACTTGGCCAATAGAAAGTTTCACTCAGCTGCCCCAAAGTTTTATCCACTCCAAAATGTCCACCAAGTCCTCCATGTTTTTTCCGAATCAAGTTTTCCCTCATTGATCCCCTTGGTATGCACAATCGCTGCCCCTTGAACAACAACCCCTCTTGAATGAAATATTCTAGCCACTTGGTTCTATCACTCTCTATTGGAGACTTACAAGCTGCCCATGCCTCACTAAAATCAATATCCTTTTCATACAACTCTTTCATCAAATCAAAACCCATAACATTCACTTGCATTTTATTTAGCAACAAACACCTCCTACTCAAAGCATCTGCTACCCGATTTGACTTACCACTTCTAGGTTTAAGAACAAACGAATAACTTTGTAAGAACTCCACCCACTTCATATGCTTCTGATTTAGCTTACCTTCATTGTTAATGAATTGTAGGGCTAAATGGTCTGCGTAGAGGACAAACTCCTTTGGTAACAAATAGTGTCTCCACTTCTTGAGGGCCTGCACAATAGAGTAAAATTCTTGATCATACATTGAATATTTTCTCTTGGCTTCATTTAACTTTTCGCTGAAGTAAGCTATGGGCCTTCCTTCTTGACTGAAAACTCCTATCGCTGCCCCACTTGCATTACAATCAACTTGAAACACTTCGTTAAAATCCGACAATGCTAATATGGGCTTTTCTGTCACCTTTGCCTTCAAAATGTTAAAACTTCTCTCTGCTGCAACTGTCCATTTGAAGTCCTTTCTTTCTCCCTTCATTGTGTCTGTGATTGGTGCACAAATGCTACTGAAATTTCTAATAAATTTCCTATAAAAACTTGCCAAACCATGAAAACTCCTTGCCTCAAACATGCTCTTACGTGATGGCCATTCAAGGATTGCCTCAACCTTTTTCGGACCCATCCTTAAGCCTTCCTTTGAGATTACAAACCCCAAATATACCAACTCCTCCTTCATAAAGACACATTCTTTAAGGTTGACCAGCAACTTTTCCTCTCTAATTTTTTTCAAAACAGCCCTAACATGCTCTAGATGTTCATCTCTTTCTTTGTTAAAAACCAAGATGTCATCTAAATAAACAATCACAAACTTACCAAGGAATGGTTTGAGCACCTTGTTCATCAATCTCATGAATGTGCTTGGGGCATTTGTGAGTCCAAATGGCATAACCAACCACTCATATAACCCCTCCTTTGTTTTGAATGCGGTTTTCCACTCATCTCCTTCTTTAATCCTTATTTGGTGGTATCCACTTTTCAAATCAATTTTGGTGAAATATTTTGCTCCACTTAAGCAATCCATCAAATAATCCATATGAGGCAATGGGAACCTATACTTGATTGTTATCTTGTTAATAGCCCTTGAATCCGTGCACATACGCCATTCTCCATCCTTTTTGTGTACCAAAACTGTCGGTATTGCACATGGGCTCAAACTTTCTCTTATCAAGCCTTTGTCCAACAATCCCTACACTTGTCTATTTATCTCTTCATTTTCTTTTGTGCTCATTCTATACGCTGCCCTGTTTGGTAAGCGTGCCCCTGGTATCAAATCCATGCAATGACTTACACTTCTAATTGGTGGGGGTCCATCTGAAAGATCCTTCATCAAAATATCTTCATATTCTTGCAATGTCCTCTTGATTTCCTCAGGAATTTCTTGTTCTTCACTTGCTGTCCCAACTTCTTGTGGCTTGGAAACTAAAGCATAACATAGTTCTTCTTTTAACTCCCTTAATTGTTTACCAGTGCTCATGCATACCTTGGTATCGCTGTCCACTTCATTTTGCTTCTCTTTCAACGGGTTCATGACATACTTTTTCTTGTCCTTTGTGATTGTATATGTGTTAGCTTCACCATCATGAATTGCCTTGCGGTCATATTGTCATGGTATACCCAATAGGATGTGGCATGCATCCATTGGCATCACATCACATAGTATGTCATCCTTATAGTTACCGATCTGAAAATTTACCCGACATTGCTCACTCACCAAAAGTTGATGTCCCTTTTGTAACCACGTGACCCGGTAGGGATTTGGGTGCTTCATCCTTTCTAACTTCAGCTTCTCCACCATCTCTTGGGACACTAAATTATCTGTGCTTCCGCTGTCCACTATTATGGTGCAACATTTTCCTTGAGACTTACAAACTGTTTTAAACAAGCTCCTCCTCTGTGTTGGTTCTGGAAGCTCCTTCTCTGGGTTTTCAACATGAGAACTTCTCCATCTTCAAGGTCTACTGGCTTTGTCTCATTTTCAGCTTCTGCAATGTATGCTTTGCCAATGTTTGTCTTTCCAACCTCTTGTATTTGAGTGTAATGTCCCCTTGTCACAAATCAAAATTCCTGTTTCCCTTGTCCAAAAATTTCAACTTGCAACAAAGGAACATTAGTACATTTTCATTTAAAGCTAATATATAAAATTCACACATAGAACATTGCTTTATCATTTAGTTCAAAACTGATTTTTTATCAATATGTAATGCTATGCAAGTTACTATTATTTATCTATGATCATTTTCTATGCATATCACTAGTATGAGCTCATAGTTATTTTCAATGCATATCGTTATTGCTAATCTCATTATTGCTTTCAATGCTCTTTGTATTTCACAAGTTAGCCTTAGGATCATCATGCATATGCCTTGCATATCATTAACATTTCATATGTTACTTTCATGATCAACACTAATATGCCTTGCATATCATTAACATTTCATATGTTACTTTCATGATCAACACTAATATGCCTTGCATATTCTTTTCATGTTGTTTCTCATGATCTAGGATATTCATCAATACAAGTTATAATCTATTGGTCTATATGTCATTTACTAACAGCTTATGGAAGATTGGAGGATAGTTACCATTATCCACTATGGGGCTCTACGGTCTCTATCCTTAGACTCAATAGGGTATCCTTAATACCTTAGAGTTAAGGCCTCTATGAGACTCCTTGGTACTCTTATGATGCCTTACATCAAGTAACCAAGGCCTATATATCACTATTCTTGCACTATGGGTACCTTATACCTCATGTGACAAGGCCTCTATGTGATGATCATCCGTTGCATCATGGGTACCTTATACCTCATATGACAAAGGCTTCAATACTACCCATGTGGCCTCTTGGTAATTTCCTTCTATCTCTCATAGGAGGTTAGCAAATCACATATCATGGTATATGATTGTTTACAAGATAATTCACTTGAAATATTGCATAATAAATACATTACAAATGATTCCTCTATATGATTGTTTACATGTCATTATTCATGATGATTATATCATCATGGATAATGGGATGTAAACACTGCCTTACTAAGCATGGTTGTGCATAAATCAATAGTATCATGACAGAGGCATTTTGAGTATAAGCATATGATGACTGTCATAAATCAGAATCGATACATCTATGAGAGTTACCATATGATTATCAAAAACTGTTATAATCAATATAAATACATTAACACGAATAACTGCATATGACTACCAGCATACTATTTACTATCAATGATGAAACAAGAATATGAATTCTGTATACCTGTGTCAGTACGGCCGCCATCAGCATTAAATAACATAAAGTGCTTACCTGTAATAGGAGATGTATGGCAGTCTTGAAATGATGCTTTTAATGAATTAATAACAATTTCTGCTTATTGGAATGGATGTCTTCAAGAACTCCGAATTCCTTATTGTTGTTCTATCACGCCACTAAGCAGGTATGTTTCTTTGCCTTTGAGTGTATTATGAATTATCAATGATCAATGCTGAATGCCCAATGATGAGTGATGAACCTTCCTTTTATGGTGTGGAGGAGCCATCGGTGGAGACTCTTAGGCCTTCGTGCCTCTTCATTACATTCATTTAATTATGTTTATCTCCTTAATGATGATCGGTCCTTAGTGACTTATTCGATCTTTTCATAATTGCCTTTATTTTATTAAAACAAATATGATTTGTCTTTTAGTGCCAAGTCTGCTTTTGTCTTATTCTTATTTTGTCATTTCTTCTTTCTATGAAATTTGGTTAAGTATGAAAAAAACATATGTAACCTTCAAGATGAACTAGTCTTCTTTCAATCTTTAATTGGAAAACTGCGAATGGTTATGGTCTGGAATTAAGGAATATGACATTGAGGGCACTCAAAGGCCCGATGACCCATTTCCCCACAATTGAAGCATACTCTTGAAAATCCCCTTCCTCTGTCATATTCTCCTCTCCCTCTTGAACTTTCACCTCTTCCTCTTGAAAAATCTCCTCTTCCTCTTGCATTTGCCCCATGACTTGTTTGTGACCAGCTTGTTTCCTCTTCCTTTACTGGCCCTCTTCCATTATTTGCTTGTCCCCTACCTCGTGGAGGTTTTCCTTTTCCTCTAAAGCTTCCTTATTGCCTTCTTGCTAACTTCTCCTCTACTTTCAGTGCATAATAGTAGGTGTCTTCCACTGTCCTTATCAAGACCATGTTGATCTCATCTTGATTGTTAATCCTCGGGCCATTTACATACCTTGCTACCTGCTCCTCATCATCCTCTATGTGTCCAGCACGTCTACTCAGTCTGTAGAACTCCTCTGTGTATTCTATGAAACTCAAATCCTTTTGTTTAAGGTTCTACAAATTTTTAATTAAATTAATGTGATAATCCACAAGAAAGAATTTTGCTTTCAGTTTTGCAACCATCTTCTCCCATTATTTTATCTTCTCTTTGCCTTTCCTCTGTCTTTCAATCTGCACTTTTGATCCCACCATAGGGATGCATGTCCTTTCAACCTTGTGCCAGCATATTTCACCTTCTTCTCTTCAACGGCTTCCAAATCAAAATATTTATCCATTTCTGCAATCCAATCAATAAGCTCTTCTGGATTCATACTCCCATTGTAACTCAATGGGTCCATCCTTGGTTTACTCCCAAGCTTAGCCAATACTTACAAGAATCTCTCTTCACGTGCATCTTCTCCCTGCATTGCTGCAACCTCTGGAACTTCTTCCTCATCCTCACTGATGTCTTCAACAGGTATCCCTCTTCTCTGAGAAGTTTCTACGGCCTCCAACCTTGCTAAGATTCCCCTTATCAATTCCATAAGTGTTGGATTTTCTTCTCCTCGTGGGACTCTTCCTCTGCCCCGTCCTATGTGCCATTTCTTCTCCAAATCTCTATAATCCTGCTTTGATACCAATTGATGCAGTTCAACAATTGAGAAACCAAAGAGGTTTGTCAATTGTTGCAGCCTTCTTTCAAAAAAAATCAACACAAGCAATCTTTAAACAAAATCTTCAGCACAAGAAACTTTATTTGCATTCAAGAAATATTGGAAGTCTACAAGTATAAAAATAATTCAAGAATTAAATCCTCCATGAAAGCTCCATCTGCAACAACAATCATCTACAGGCAAGATTAAGAACAAATATGCAAAGTCTCTACAAACAAGTTTTGGCAATGGATCAAAATCAGCTACAACTCCACAAACCCGTTGCTTTCTATCTATTACTACTTCCTCATTATCACCAAGATTTTAAAACGAATTTTGGGTTTTATGCTCCTTCCCAGTTTTCCAGATCATTTTGAATTTCTCAATTTTGTTAAGAAATGAGAAAGTTATGCCTCTTTTTCTAAAACTGGGTCTCACAGTTACGACCCAGACAATCTCCCCCTCCCCAAAATGCCAGTCAAACCTCCACCTCCTCCATTCTGGGCGTGTTAATTCATGAAATTGGCCTCTTCAATGCTTTTTCCAGGCAAATTCAAACTTTTGCCAAAAATTGCCATCCAATTCCTCATCCGGCAACTCCACTCCCTAGGCACTGAGCATCATGGCAAATATTTTGTTCCATATCATTTAATTCTTCTTGGGAGTTACAAAATAATAAAAAATACATTTCCCAGCCGGGGCGTGAGATTTCCTTTACCAAATGCAATGCTAATTCACTTGAATTTCAGGCCAATTAAATATATGAATAAAACTATCTTCAAAGGTTGCTGAAGAAAGGTGAAAGGAGATCAAAATCATGCCTGCAACACAAAAACAAGCCAAAAATTGAAAAATAAAATAAAGATCTTTTTGGTTGTGCAGGATTGCACTTTGCCCATGATGCTCCTGCATCAAGATCTATGGGGCATGTTTATGCATACATTGGATCTGTAAAATAACACAAAACATTTGAAATCTATAGGCCCTAGATTTCTTGTCAAATATAATTATATATGAAATATGGAAGCAAAGACAAACAAAATCTTCCTCAATGCACAAGGAAAAATTTATCTGGAATCATCTGATCTGTAATTTCCTTGGATATTCTAGAGCTCAACATTTCAATACAGACTGTTGTTCATGGCATAGTGCAATGGTATTGAGGTGGTACTGTTTCAGTGGCCACCTAGTTTCGAACCCCTGCTGGGCCACTGCAGTCATGGGTTTGAACATTGTATTCATTGGGGATTGGAGCCCCCATTGTGGTCCAAAGAGGTAGAGGGACCATTGACTCCCTCCAATTAACCTGTAAAAAGAACATTTCAATACAGAGTAAAATTTCTTGTTTGCTGTTCCAAAGCAATTTGCTACAGAAAACCTATATACATCACACTGAAAATTGGTGTGTGTTACAACTATGGGCTGTCATTTACATCCTTTTATGACAAATGCAACGTGTAGATGGCCAAAATCATGTCTACATGGCAGAAAATCAATCTTATACACTTGTATGATTGGTTACACTCTGGATTTACTTGTAGTTGTTATTGTAGATCAAGAATTGTGCTTAAAATTAGTGCAATATGGAATTAACATGCTTGCTTAAGTTCTGGGAATGAGATGAACATGAAAGAAATGAGCAATTAAGAAAGTTAAAACACAAAGACAGCATCCCACAACAAGAGGGCACAAGATATATTGTGAAGAAAATGAGTTTGGGGAAACTCCAACAACCTGGGTTAGTGCCTCCTTATGGCAACTGAAAGTTGCAAGATTTCATGCAAATGCTCTCTTTGTAGCCATCAAGAAAATTGTGGGGATATATCAGCACCTATGCAATGCTTCTTTTTGTTTTCTCTGCTTTCTTACTTACTTGAACTACTTCATAACAACTCCTACGATCAGCTGGTATGTATACGATATTTCCAATTCCATATCTTGAAAAAGATAAATGCCATTGCAGGAGATCTTTGGGGCATGTTTATGCATACATTGGATATGTAAAATAACACAAAACATTTGAAAACTATAGGCCCTAGATTTCTTGTCAAATATAATTATATATGAAATATGGAAGCAAAGGCAAACAAAATCTTCCTCAAGGCACAAGGAAAAATTGCTCTGGAATCATCTGATCTGTAATTTCCTTGGATATTCTAGAGCTCAACATTTCAATACAGACTGTTGTTCATGGCATAGTGCAATGGTATTGAGGTGGTTCTGTTTCAGTGGCCACCGAGGTTCGAACCCCTGCTGGGCCAGCTTGCTTGCGGGCTTCATGCCCCTGCTGGGCCACTGCAGTCATGGGTTTGAACGTTGTATTCATTGGGGATTGGAGCCCCCATTGTGGTCCAAAGAGGTAGAGGGATCATTGACTCCCTCCTATTAACCTGTAAAAAGAACATTTCAATACAGATTTAAAATTTCTTGTTTGCTGTTCCAAAGCACTTTGCTACAGAAAACCTATATACATCACACTGAAAATTGGTGTGTGTTACAACTATGGGCTGTCATTTACATCCTTTTATGACAAATGCAACGTGTAGATGGCCCAAATCATGTCTACATGGAAGAAAATCAATCTTATACACTTGTATGATTGGTTACACTCTGTATTTACTTGTAGTTGTTGTTGTAGATCAAGAACTGTGCTTAAAATTAGTGCAATATGGAATTAACATGTTTGCTTAAGTTCTGGGAATGAAATGAACATGAAAGAAATGAGCAATTGAGAAAGTTAAAAACACAAAGACAGCATCCCACAACAAGAGGGCACAAGATATATTGTGAAGAAAATGAGTTTGGGGAAACTCCAACAACCTGGGGTAGTGCCTCCTTATGGCAACCGAAAGTCGCAAGATTTCATGCAAATGCTCTCTTTGTAGCCATCAAGAAAATTGTGGGGATATATCAGCACCTATGCAATGCTTCTTTTTGTTTTCTCTGCTTTCTTACTTACTTGAACCACTTCATAACAAATCCTACGATCAGCTGGTATGTATACAATATTTCCAATTCCATATCTTGAAGAAGATAAATGCCATTGCAGGAGATCAATGGGGCATGTTTATGCATACATTGGATCTGTAAAATAACACAAAACATTTGAAATCTATAGGCCCTAGATTTCTTGTCAAATATAATTATATATGAAATATGGAAGCAAAGACAAACAAAATCTTCCTCGAGGCACAAGAAAAAATTTATCTGGAATCATCTGATCTGTAATTTCCCTGGATATTCTAGAGCTCAACATTTCAATACAGACTGTTGTTCATGGCATAGTGCAATGGTATTGAGGTGGTTCTGTTTTAGTGGCCACCTAGGTTCGAACCCCTGCTGGGCCAGCTTGCTTAAGGGCTTCGTGCCCCTGCTGGGCCACTGCAGTCAGGGGTTTGAACATTGTATTCATGGGGGATTGGAGCCCCCATTGTGGTCCAAAGAGGTAGAGGGACCATTGACTCCCTCCAATTAACCTGTAAAAAGAACATTTCAATACAGATTTAAAATTTCTTGTTTGCTGCTCCAAAGCAATTTGCTACAGAAAACCTATATACATCACACTGAAAATTGGTGTGTGTTACAACTATGGGCTGTCATTTACATCCTTCTATGACAAATGTAACGTGTAGATGGCCAAAATCATGTCTACATGGCAGTAAATCAATCTTATACACTTGTATGATTTGTTACACTTTGTATTTACTTGTTGTTGTTGTAGATCAAGAATTGTGCTTAAAATTAGTGCAATATGGAATTAACATGTTTGCTTAAGTTCTGGGAATGAAATGAACATGAAAGAAATGAGCAATTGAGAAAGTTAAACACACAAAGACAGCACCCCACAACAAGAGGGCACAAGATATATTGTGAAGAAAATGAGTTTGGGGAAACTCCAACAACCTGGGGTCTTATGGCAACTGAAAGTTGCAAGATTTCATGCAAATGCTCTCTTTGTAGCCATCAAGAAAATTGTGGGGATATATCAGCACCTATGCAATGCTTCTTTTTGTTTTCTCTGCTTTCTTACTTACTTGAACTTCTTCATAACAACTCCTACGATCAGCTGGTATGTATACAATATTTCCAATTTCATATCTTGAAGAAGATAAATGCCATTGCAGAAGATCTATGGGGCATGTTTATGCATACACTGGATCTGTAAAATAACACAAAACATTTAAAATGTCATAGCTTTGGTTCTAGGTATTTTGGCCTTCCTGTTTGTTGCATTTGGGCATATTTGGCAACTGTTGAATCTCCTTGAAATTGTTGGTGGATGTCAAATATCTTTTGATGGAGAGGAATGGAATTCATATACTTGCTTAAGCAAGGGCCTGTTTAAACCAAATCGATCTATAGAGATGACGTATTAAAATAGTGCCCATAGTCCATTTCACTAGATGTCCTTGTCCTATTGGACAAATCCATAAAGGTCAAGAGAAACACATTGAATTGCTCAAGACACATTCTGCAACTACCAAATGTGCCTTATATTACTCTTTTTCAAATTCAGAGATTTTAGAGGGGTCTTTGAGGATCTAGACCATCCTTAGAGTCTCCATCATTTTCTTCCAACTCTATTTCTCTGCACAAATCACACCACCAATTCCTTTGTTGTGTTTATAAGTTGTGTAATTTGGTAGGAACTAACTGAGCACCACAAGGATTTTTGGTCCAAGCAGGGGAACAACCAAATTTACCTACTAGAGGATTGCACAATCTTTTTAAAGATTTCTCCATTGCTTTCTTAGGCGGAAAAGTTTGAATTTCCTAGATGAATTTTCTGTTATACTGGAATGAGTTTTCTCAGATGCATGGGAAGCCTACATTAGGAAGATCTTGTCACTTGAAGTAAGTATGATATAGAATCCAACGTTATCTAAAAATGATACAGTGTCATATTTGTCCTCTGAACAACTGATCTCAGCCTCCTTATGACAAGAAGAAGATATTTACTTTTCAAACTTGAGATAATGTGGTATGAAGAAACATCAAAACATAAGAGTGCAATGTTGTGCATTAACAATGTTGATTAAACTACACTTACAAGCATGCTAGAATGCATCACACTGCTTTTGAACGTATTTCCAAAGACGCTGATCCAAATTGCAAACAAAGGATTCCAATGAAAATCTAGTCCCGTTTGTAGAATGAGGTATAGAGATTTACATTAGGAAGGATCACTTTTTTGAAGTTCTTAAATCTGACTGCTCAGTAGTCCAACACCATCCTTGGTCTTTGAAAATTCTGAATACACTTAACTAGATCCCTATTTTTGTTGAGAGGAGGGGTGATCCATAAAGAGAGGGTAATCCTCACTTTGTTATTAGCAAAAGGATTTCATGAAATAAACATCATGTACAAACATTAACAACAGAGTAAATGTAGTATTAAAATGTATGAAACTCACACACACACTTGCAGCACAAAACATACAACTGGAGAAACCCCGAAACAGGGAGAAAACACAAGGTTAATTACAGATGTTTGCAATGCTAACGTGACATCCAAGAGCTCATACATCCACTGTACAACTTTAAAATACACCTGCAACTACTCTCGCCATGAATGAACTGGCTGCAACACACTGGCAATGGTGAAAGAATGGCTTTAAACCAGCTTACAATGAGAGCTAACCCATCTCCAATCATAGAGAGGCATTATATAACCTCCCATGAATCTCCCATTCACAGGAAATAGAAAACCAAGTGACAAAACGGAAGACCAAATGCTGAAAACTCTTCTGGGGGCAAATGGGTGTTCTTTGTGGTGGTTAACAAGTTCGTCGCTGTGTTTTGCATGTTCACTAGGGCGAACACATGTTCACCCCCTATTCCAAGCAGCAAATTCACCGAAAAAACTTTTTCAAGTTGTTCTGAGGTTTGCAACTTTTCTTGAAGACTCCTGGAGATGTCCCATTCTATCCCCGATCCTCCTCAGTCAACATAATGACCCCTTTTGCAACCACACCCATCAAGAAGTGTCAAACTTTGCCTTCAAGCTCCTTGTCGACACTCCAACTAAACACAGAACATTGACCCCGGATGGTCTAGCTACTTGGAACCAATTTTTCAGATCACACCTCTCAAACTAGGAGGCTTTTGGTCCCCCAAAGCTTGTCAAGACCAGAAAACAAATTTAAGAACTCTCGAATCCTCATACCAATGTAAGAATCCTACTCTCTATGGCTTGCCAACACTCAAGACAAAACTGTTCTTCAAGCATATGTGAACCAATCATGGACTTCAACCTGCCTTGTGACTGATCCATCATAATATATCAGCAAAACTGAAAGGAAAACCACTTGCACAAGTCTTTGAAGGCATCCTTTGAACCTCATGTTCCATACCTCCACTCAAGTGCAACCTCTTGGTCTGAAGAAGCAACCTGGGATTTTGTAGCATCATTTGTTTCCCTTCTTGCTTCTCCTTCTGAGTATGCAACCTCTGTACAATCCTCTTTCCAGCTTGCTTTGATTCTTGTTGTTCACCTTCCCTTGGTTGAACAAATGATCCTTTCTTTTTCCATCAAGTGCTAGTTTTCTTGCCCCCATTTCCAAACACATTATCCTCTTTCTTGGAGGTCTTTGGCTTCTTGGAATCCCTCTTCTAACACATAGCATCACCGTGATTTCTCAAACCACAATTTTTTTATGGATGTGCTTCCCACAAATGCATAGAGATATGCCCTTTCCTATGGCAAAAGAAGCACACAGTGGAAGACTTCTTCTTCACATACCTTGCTTTCTTTTTTGGACTCTCCAAACCACTTCCATGGGCTGCAAGTTCCTTTGGGACTATCTCCTCTCCTAGAAGATACTTTGCACTCACCTTGAATGCCTTTACCCTTTTCTAAAGGCTGTCCACTCTTGGAGCCTCCTTGGTCTTACCTAAATTATTATGGAACCTCATGCAATCTTCTCCACCTCGGAACTGCTGTTCCATCTTCTTTGGAGCCTCTTATTTCGCTTCGTGAGATGTCACAATCTCCTTGACAATCTGCTCACAAGTTAAAGACTTTAAATCCTCTTTAGCCTTAACAAATGAAAACACATATTTACCTTGGAAGGGCTTTTTCTTCTGCTTTTGTGACTTAGGGTTTTTGTCCATGCCTGCACTTTTGTTGCAGCACTCATGGAACACTCTTGAACCTCAAAAATGCCAACCAAGAATCTCAAACCAACAGGCCGTGACCTCTCTACAACCTCTACGGGGTTGACCATTCCTTGGCTACTCTTTCCAAGCCCCTTTCCATTGTACCCCATCTTGGACAACATCCTTGAACCAAATCCCTTAGTGCAACTTTCAAAACCACCAAAAGCTTCTTGAGGGGAAGTAAATGAATTTGGAAGAGTGTCTACCAGGCATATGTATGTTTGGTTTTGTGCATCTTTCATGGAGTATTCTCTTTTCCTCTCTTCTTCACTAACACCTTGCATCTTCGCCAACTTCTCATCCTTGGCTTGCAATTCTTCTTGTAACCTTTCCAAAGTGCTCACTAGGAAGTCTCCATGGCTTTCTAACTGAGTTTGCAATTCCTCATTGTCCTCTTGTAAGGATTGCATCAACTTCCTCAACCCTTGATTCTCCTCTTGAATGAGCTGGCTATCTCTTTCCAACTCCATAGGGCCGTTCTTCTTGACTTTTCCCATGGCTGCACCTTACGAACCATGAAACTCAGCACTTCAGAAATTGCAGAACAACTACACAAGGTTGATAGCAAACCCCAGGCACAAGGAAAGACTGTTCTGATAACACTTGATCCATAAATAGGAAGGGTAATCCTCACTCTTTTATTAGCAAATAGATTTCATGAAACAAACATCATGTCCAAACATTAACAATAGAGCAACTGTAGCATTAAAATGTATGAAACACACACACACACACACCCATTTTCAACACAAAACATGCAGTTGGAGAAACCCACAAACAGAGAGAAAACTCCAGGAAGAGCGAGCAACGCTCCTCATGCCACTAAATCACAGCCATTACAAGTGTTTTCTTTGCCTCTTGGGCTATTACAGAGCTCTACTGAACACATCCAAGCTCCCACGCACCTACACACTGCTATGGCACTGTTTTAGACCTGCAACAATATCTGCTACAATGATAAGATGGACTACAACCACCTTAAGATCGAGAGATGATCTATACAAACATATAAATATAAATGCTACTGCATTTCAAGGAACTTGATTGGAATATATGAGATATGCTAAGATACTAGAATAACCAAATAAGTTACAATATGGACACTTGTTATGTCCTCAACAATGTGGCTGACATATGGAGTTCAGCATGCATGTTTCCGTGATAGATTGTCTGTTGGGATCTAGCAATCTGTTTGACAGCATATAAGCAGTTGTTGCTTTTGGTAGAAACTATCGCTTCAGAGTACATTATCATTTGTTTCAATATGTTTCACATAATCAATGTTCAAAGCATGTGTGAACGTCTAAATGGTCAAAATTATGGTTCTAGGGTACAACATTATAGCTGGGTGTGTAAACATATTTAGCATGGTGTAAAAATTTGAAGTCATGACAATATAAATGATTAGTGTGAGAAACAAGTGTGTCTAAGAAACTAATTAGAAATTTACCAGTCTTGCCAATCAATGAGATGGGATACAATCTTTCACAGTGAAAGCTCGCAAAGAAGATTGTTTACGTTTCTTATCTAGTTCTACGAAATTTTGGATTTAGTTCTGCAGGTTTTTTCCTAAAAATGTTTTCTGATTTAGCAAGAGAGAGATTTTGGAAAGAGGAAAAACTGTTTAATCTGGACTCTTGGCATGCCCATGTTAGTACGAAGCCTCCCATTGGGAAAAAACTAAGGGAAAATGTGAGTGTAGAGTTTTTAGAGAATATGGGGGTGGAACTAGGTCCATGCATTGCCATAAGTTTGATCACTACCTCCAAGAATCTCAGTGGCTACTACAAGGTGCCCATGCATTGAATTTGATTGGGACCTCCAAGAATCCCTGATACTACAAGGTGCCCACACATTGAGTTTGATTGCTACCTCCAATGGCTACTACAAGGTGCCCAAAAGCCTGTGAGAATGGAGTCTGGGCCGATGGTGTAAAACTCATCATTCGTCATTTCTTGTCCCAAGCCTTTCGAGCATATTTTGTAGGATCATGGCATAAGGCATATGTGAATATTAAAATGGTCAAAGTGATGGTCCCAGGTGTAAAACAAGATAGCTGGGTATGACAACATTTACCTTTGGTGTAAAAAATAAAAATCCTGACATTAGAAATGATTACAGTCAGAAACATATGTAGTAACCCAGTTGGAAATGTTACCAGTCATGCCAATCAATAAGATGGAACACAAATGTTCACGGTGAAAGCTCTTAAAAAAGCTTGTTTACTTTTCTTATCTTGTAGCAGGACATGTTTGGATTTAGCTCTGCATATTCCTTGCTTAGATGTTTTCTAATTTTCTATTAAGTTTGGAATAGATGAAAATTGTAAGGTGATTTTTTTAATCTTTTGGCGTACTATAACTGAGAAAAAAACTGTGCATATCTATCGTCAGGGAATTAGGAATTGGTATAGTACCCTATAGTCCTCTTGGTTGTGGATTCTTCTCTGGAAAAGCAATTGTGGAGAAATTACCAAAAGATAGCTTACTGGTATGTTTCAAGTTACATTCAGGAAGTGATTCTCTATATGGTATGTATCCTGATTGAATTTATAAAAGATAATGAAGAATGCGAAAAAAATTCCTTACACATTTTTCCTTTCTGCTCCATTCAAAATTTATTTTAGCATCAGATATCTATTTTTTATTGAGTCAGGTTAATCATCCGCGATTTGAAGGCAAAAATTTTGAGAAAAACAAAGTTTTCTACACCCGCCTTGCAGATTTAGCCAATAGGCATGGCTGTCCACCTGGTCAACTTGCTCTTGCATGGGTTTTGCATCAAGGGGATGATGTTGTTCCCATTCCTGGTGAGAATCATTGTCATATTTCTGTTTCAGAAATGAATATGTTCTGACTTGTGAGAATATCTTTGTTAGTATATTCACTTAAGTGCTTCTATTTGACTTTTGGGCAGGAACTACTAAGACCAATAACCTAGATGAGAATATTGGTTCCTTGAACATAAAACTCTCTCAAGCAGATCTGCAAGAAATTGCCGATTCATTGCCAGCTGATGAAATTGCAGGTCACCGATCTTTTGAAATTGCCCAGAATTTGACGTGGAGATTTTCAGATACCCCACAGAAATCCTACAGTAGATAACTGCTTCGGCACAACTACCCCACTAGCAAATGATATAAATTTCTTTGGTTAGATATATAATTGGTTAGTTATGCTAGTTTTAGAAAGGCTCGGTTAACATCTAATTTCTTGAACATTTTAATTTGGAAGGGAAATTGGAAAACTATTCAGCACTTCTGAGGGTGTGAACAGAAAAGCCGGAAAAAGTACAATCTGGTAGATTTTCACAAATTTGTTATACAAACAATTTTGTGATATTCTTATACTCCCAAAATCCCAATTACTGACAAACCATTAAGACTTAAGAGACTTTTTGAATCACAAACTAGTCTTGACGTAATCTACCATTTTCAGAATATACTCCAAATTTCTTTTTCTGGACACCAATTTAACAAATTTCTCCAAGCGCAAGATACAAGACCTTAACATGCTTTATAGCTCCACTCGCGGCAGCTGCAACTCTCAAAGCCTTGGGGGATTACCCGTAAACTTTAATGATCTCCATAATATCTACCTGATCTTTTCTAGGACTATGAGATTATCTCCGTTAGCACTCAATAGTATTCATACACTTCAACATGGAGTAACAAATAGATAGAGAGACATCATATATTGGTACAAAACATATGCCATTGTCACTTTATCACCTGAATAGTAAATCATAGCAAAATATAATTTGGCAGTGTTTTTTGTTTATATGGGAAATGGTATGATATGTATGCAATTTATTAAGTGGATTGTTTGTAGGATGGAAATAAGGCAGAATCAATAGAATTAGAACTAAATTCCATGTAAGTCTATTTTTTTGTAACCATTTATGTTATTGGGTTTAGTATCTTTTTATTTTACTTTAAATTAATGTAGGATATGATTCTTAGAAGAAAAATAGTATACCAAAGCATCTACAAATTAGAAAATTTGAGTTTCAAAAACCAAGAAAACTTCATTGTAATTTCACATTTAAAGATGGACAATAAATTCAAAATCAAGTAGTTATATTTTTAGGGATTTTTTGTAGATATTACATTTGAGATAGACCCCCTCTTGCTTACGTAGGATTACATACTTTTTTTTCCATACATTTATAACTTTTCAATGAAAATGAAGAGAATATTTGTAGATTTGAGAAACGTCTTACTCTTGACATTGCTATTAAGGTGAGTCCCTGACGGTCAGTGTTTCCAATGTCTATTGTTGCTCTATTTATAGTTAGATCTTGTGCTTTATGGATTGTCAGTGCCCAAGCCATTTAAATAGTGGGATTTGTCGGCGGCCACCACGTGTGACTGGAGCAATTGGAACCTTTTTTTCTTTATTTTTTTCCATGTAGGTCCAATGTAAAGCTAAAAGTTAACAACAACAAATAGAGGTAGGTTTGGTGGCTTGCTTTCATTTTTGTACACAATCACCAAGCACATCGTTGACAAGTCTAGCTACAACCCACAAATTTGTATTTAGTATAACTACTTGCCAAATGCACAATAACACCTTTGTCTGTAGTTGTTAACTTTTCAATGAAAATGAAGAGAATATTTGTAGATTTGAGAAACGTCTTACTCTTGACATTGCTATTAAGGTGAGTCCCTGACGGTCAGTGTTTCCAATGTCTATTGTTGCTCTATTTATAGTTAGACCTTGTGCTTTATGGATTGTCAGTGCCCAAGCCATTTAAATAGTGGGATTTGTGGGCGGCCACCACGTGTGACTGGGGCAATTGGAACCTTTTTTTCTTTCTTTTTTTCCATGTAGGTCCAATGTAAAGCTAAAAGTTAACAACAAATAGAGGTAGATTTGGTGGCTTGCTTTCATTTTTGTACACAATCACCAAGCACATCGTTGACAAGTCTAGCTACAACCCACAAATTTATATTTAGTATAACTACTTGCCAAATGCACAATAACACCTTTGTCTGTAGTTGTTCGTCATCTGAATATGAATTTACTATGGTCTTTTATTGCTTTGCAATGCAATGTGCTATTGGCATGGCCAATGCTTTTAACATTTTGTTGTTATGTGTTTCAACCAAATCATTTGTTGCAAACAAATGTATGGATGAACAAAATGTATCTTGTTTGTTTACAAATAGGTTGTCATTGGTGTGTGACATGAGGAGTTGCCAATTTATGTATGTTGCCTCATCATTCTTTATATTTTTAAAGAGGTTAAATTTGATTTGGACAAGTTCATCCCCATGTTGTTAGATAATTGTGTTGAGTGTGAGCACTTTTTGAAGGCTTCTGCAAAGTGTTGTTCCATATAACAATCCAACATGCATTAGAATGCAACGTACTAGTGGTAGTTGTCCTAGGTTAGCAACAAGCACAATGTAGTGTCCACCGAATGGGCTTTGATTGTAGTATGGGAATGCTTCATTTAGTCTACTATCAATGCATTCTAACAACCTTGGTCCAATGAAGCACATTTCATCAATTAGAATATAAGAAATGAAATACATGCTTTCTTGAAAGTTGATAGAGCTTGACCCTGAAGAGGGTTCATGCCTTTTATTAATATGTGAAGCGTTGAATAAATGGTTGATGCAATGATGTTGAAAGCAACCACACTCGTTGGGGTGAGCAAAAGCAATGGCTTTTGTGCATGGGGTACAACTAACAAAAAAATAATATTTAAGTGATATTGTTTTCAAAGATGTACTATAAATGTTGTCAGAAATAAAAATAAAATGCTAAGAGAAAGGTCCTCAGCATCCAAATAGAACCAAGATATTTTATTCAACATAGATTAATAATTACAAATTATGCTTTTTTAGGTTACTTAAGAAAATAAATTTTAAGAAAAAATAAACAATAATATTTACATCCCAAAAAAAACTGACCTTTCCACCTCTATATATTTCAAATATTCTAGAAGGAAAGCTATCAAAAGCCATCAACCTTGAGGAATAGTAAATGTAGTAGAATATGAATTGTTGATATTGTAAGTAATATAGGCTTTTTCTATTGGTTTATACAAAGTACAACCTAGTTAATTATATGTGGTTTAGGAAGCCACCACAATCACTTTAAAAATACAAGGGTGATTACTTTGCAGTGAAAAGAAAAAGCAAAGGAGAAATGCATACAATACAATTTGTGATGAATACATGATTGTGACATGTGAGAAAAAATGTTATAATGTAACATTGTCAATTTACAAGAAGTCTATCGCTGATAAGGGCGTGGTTCGGTGGTTAAGTCGCTCGGTTGTAGTGGCGGCCACCAAAGTTCAAACCCCTGCTGGGGCCAACGAGCTCATAGGCTTTACGCCTTTGTTGGGCCAACGAGCTCGCAGGTTTGAAGTGTTCTTGTTAGGGGATGACGTCCCTTGTGTTGTGGCCTCACCGGTTCATTGCTCTGGGCAAAAGCATTCACGTGGAGCCGGAGGGCGTGTCGCACTAGCGTCGCCAGTCATGTTAAAAAGTTTACCAAGCGCATTATCTTTTTTTTTTTTAAAATTACAAGAAGTCTATGATTATGACACGTGAAAAACTTATGTTCAAATTTAAGTATCTTTTTTTCTTACATTTTGAGATAAACCTTGAGAACATTGGCTTGAATAGGTAGGTATATTTTAGTATTGATAGGGATTTTAAATATATGGAAAATCAAATCAGTTGGTAAATCTATGGGAGGGGTGTAACTACAAAAATATAAATGATGAAGTGTTGGCCATATTTACCTACATTCAATATGAATGCCATTAGCTAACTTTATTCACCAGTTCCCTTCAATTAAAAATTAGGAGTCACAAAACTCATGGATTTGTATAGATATGATCTTAGTTTTCAAGTTCTACTTAAAGTTGTCTATTTTAGATAATTCAACAGTAACAATATTAATTGATCATTCGCTAGTGTAGAATATTTATAAGGATTTGTTTACCAAAAATTAGTTTTGTCTTTACACTAATAAGAGCAACAAACAAGTGTATCTCCCTAGAGACTAGGATACAAAGACTTCATATATAACTAAATCTAAAATGAAACCAACCCAGATGGAACTACTTGAGCATACAATTTAAAGTGTATAGCAACAAATAAATTATGAACTGATGCTATTAAGAAATTGAGCCAAGCAGAAGAAAAAAATTGATAGGAAGAGGATTTATTGATTTCTTTTTGGTTGCTCTTCTTTCTTGTTTTTTGGGAAAATATAATGTCTACCTAACTTGTGAAAAAATGACCAAGCTTACTTTCATATCATTCTTTTCATTTTAGTCTGTGAATTGAGTTAGTTAAAAGTTGTTAAAATTGTAGATGTTAACAGGCTCAATTTCAATGGGGTTACTAAAGTAATCCTAGCCCAACAAGAGGACACTTGATTACACATTGATTAGGAATTAACTAAGATTGAAGATTTTATCCCTTCTATTTTTATTTTTTTTTGGATTAAAGATAGATCATTCATATTATCAAAATTGAAGCAGTTAAGGTACAATCTTTGTGGCCAAGAGAGCCACCTTTACAAAATCTCCATGATTATACTAATTTATACAATAAGTATCAATTTGCAAAAAGATAAGAGCACTGTATCTGAAGTTAAACCACCTTTGGCCAGTTATCTCCATCCATAAAGTTCTCAGAACATTGTTTATCATAAGAAGACTCTGACATTTCATCCTCCAACATTGGAACTGCTTCACCGCTGTCCATAATTGTGCACCCAGATTTAACACTATTCAAGATCCTCATCTCACCAGGAGGGTCAACCTGTGGGCTATCCAATTGTCTGACAGGAGGAATACGTAGGCTTTGAGAAGCCTCTTCATACTCTTGACGTGGACTAGGCTCGGTTGACTGCAGGCCCCTGAACCTATTCTGCAAATCTTCCAGTTTCATAGTAAAATTCTGATAAGCTTTATCTATACTCTAATGTTTAACTTCAAACTATTTGAACTCCTCTTCACCAATCCCAGTAGACCCTTGATCTAAAATCTTTAGGAGGTTCTCAAACTTGCTGTCCAAAGAAAGAATAACCTGTAAAAAATAGTCAGCAAGTGTGAGTTTTAAATCAAACTCAATAAGACTTCTTCTCCTATCTTGGAAATGGTCCTCGTTTCTTTTCTTCCACAAGATCCATAAAATTTTTGTTGTTAAAGCAATCCAAAAATCATTAGATTTAGCATTAAGCCCAGAAATAGAGCCAAACAAAACATCTATTTTACATTTCACATTACTTAATGACCAACTTGACACACTACCCATGAAAAGATTCCAAACTTGACAGGCAAAGGAACACTCAAAGAATATATGGTCACAAGTTTCAAACACATTACAAATAGAACAAACATAGCTATTATGACCAACAAGTAACTTTTTTAATAGTAATAACCATCTAAAACACCCCTTTTTAGGTTCCAGAGGTTTGGCCCAACACTTCCTAAAGGCAACAGCTATATCTCGGGTAACAACATTCAGATTCCATGCTTTAAGACAATGCTTGAATATTTCATCTATGTTTGTAAGCAACTTATAAATCCTTTTAGATTCACACACTTTCACTTTATTCCCATCTTTCCATTGCAGCTTTTGCAACCAATCCTCCTCATTTAATAGAAGGGGCTGAATGGGATTACTTGAAAAAGCTGCAAGTAGAACTGAATAAGTCCTCTTTTGGCTATCTCTTAGCCCAATTTTTGCTTTAATACTGTCCCAACTTTTAATGCCATTATCAGAAACACATCTTTCAAGGTAGACAAGCCCAGTTTATGCCATTTCAGACTAGAACAACCTTGAATCTATGCCAAAGGTTTATCTTTATACTTCAAATGCCACCAAATAGAACAATGTCCCCCCACCACTGATTCAAAGGGCAATTCACATTAGACAAAGAGATTAAACTTTTAACACTCTCCCACCCCCTCCAGATAGAACCAAAAACCACAGACCCAAAAGGTTTCATCTTGAAGCCCCCAAAAAGATTGTCAAATGGATGCAAATTACCCTAGCTCTGAGATTTCCTAGGGCAAGCCAACCTGATATTATTTCTCACAAGGACTTTCCAAGGCTCATCCCCATCCAGGGAACCCAAAATCCATTTTGCCACTAGAGCCATACCTTGTAACTTTAAGTCCTTCAGTCCCAAGCCCCCAAAATCTCTACTGACACAACACCATTTCCAGTTTACCTAAAGCTCAGTCACCAAGTATGCTAAAAGTATATCTCCTAAAGACCGAAAATGTTGTTGCACACACCAAACAACAGCATAAGCTTCTAATTCTAGACTGAAAAATAGTTCACAATTCCACCAGGCATGCCAAAAACTGTTGTCTCTCAAATTTACACCCTTGCTAAGTTGCTAATCTTGGCAATCTGGAGAAACATGGGATCTTTCCAGGACTGTGGGTCACCTGTGATGGAAAGAACCTCTAGAGAAGGTCAGCTTCCTAGTTGGTTATCACCTAGAAACTATTGGATTTGTAGAGGAAAAGGGGAAAGGAATGCTTAAAAAATTAAAAGTAAAACTATAAAATGAGAACAAGGGTGATACACCAAACTTGATATGATTTATGGAATTCAGATTTGCATACACTTGGCCATAGACATCATAAAATAAACCTGCACAATTACTGTATGCTTTGCAGAAACACTTCACAAAGAGGCCTAAATGCATTAACCTTTTAAAATGAAGCTAACTTCATAGTTAAAAAAGCATATACAATTTTGAGACACAGTTTGCAACCTGCACAAACACACTTTTTGCATAAAGGTATTTGAAACATGAGACAAAATCATAAGGAGATAAAACTAACTGTTGTCTCTTAGATTTGCACCCTTGCTAAGTTGCAGAACTTAGCAATCTGGAGAAACATGGGATTTTTCCAAGCCTGTGGGTCACCTGTGATGGAAAGAACCTCCGGAGAAGGCCAGCTTTCTAGCTGGTTATAACCTAGAAACTACTGGATTTGCAAAGGAAAAGGGAAAATGAATGCTTTAAAAATAAAAGTTAAAACTGGAAAATAAGAACAAAGGTGATACATCAAACTTGATATGATTTATGGAACTCAGATTTGCATACACTTGGCCATAGACATCAGAAACTAAACTTGCACAACCTATTACTATATGCTTTGTAAAAACACTTCACAAAGAGGCCTAAATGCATTAACCTGTTAAAAGGAAGCTAACTTCAGAGTTAAAAAAGCATATACAATTTTAAGACATAGTTTGCAACCTGCACAAACACACTTTTTGCAGAAAGGTATTTGAAACATAAGACAAAATCACAACGAGATAAAACTAACCTCACAAATGACTGAATCAAATACTTGGTAATACACAGTACTGCATAAATAAGAAGGCAAAACCTGACTATCAATGGTATGCAAGGTTTGTTCTGTATTTCATATCTCAAAGGGGTAACAAAAACATGCTTAAACTGAGTAAGGATTGCAGAAAAATCACTAACTCCAAAATTTACATGAAAAGAACTCTTTTACAAAGAGTTAAATGAATGAATATATACCCTCCAAGCAGCTGCAACAAGATAAGGATGAGAAACCTCCATGGTTGTGCATCTCATAAAAGCCCTCAAAATATCTGTCTAAAGTCCTCCAAAATGAGTTCCTAATGAAGAAATAGTCAAGGCATGTCATCACCCACCATAAAAACCCCAGAAAATGCCCTTAAATGCTCTTTAAGGCCATAAAAATCAAGCCAAATATCTCAATAACTCCTCAACCTATTTGTCAACCTCCCCTGCAGCATCATAAATGCTTGGCATGTGCACAATAAATGTTCAGCCATATCTCTTTAACCATATCTGCAAGCTTCCTCAACTTGCCCTTTGCACAATAAATGTCAAACACAATTATTTCTGCATTTAAACAACATTAACTAAGTGGTTCATAATTACACCACTTAGTCAAATGTTTTACATTCCAAATTTATTACAATTCCATGCAGAAAATATTGGCACTTAGGACATAACATTTAATCCCCCGATTTTGCATAGTTTGGGGACAAATTAAATGTTGTGAAAGAATGACAAAGTAATCAACGAGACTTACTTTGCCATGTGTGATAAATTTGCCTATTGTTGCCTTTTGCATTTTTATTACAAATGATAAAATAATTCATAATTCATTATGTTATCATTTGCTTACAATATTTAATCTATCTCTAGATTATGCAAAATCAACATAAAACACCTTGTAATTCCTAGGCACAACACGACCTCCATACACTTGCATCATTACTCGCATTACATTACTTTACTAAAATACCTTATAACCCCCATACATAAAAAAGATCCCTCCTGTGCATTACAATGCCTCATATGCATCATTACACCCACCTTGTGATTTCAACAAAGACATGCCTTAGCCAAAACATAAGGAACTCGACCTCCATAACTATTCATTATGTTTTTCTTTGACTTTAAAAAAAATCACAAGGCAAAAAACATATCCCACGGTCCCTATGTGCATCATGACTAGGTTCGAAAAGACCTGAAAGTCTTTACCACGGGCTTGAATAGATTGCAATAATTTTTTGAGTAAAAGTAAAAAAAAACACAAACAATGCACATTCCAACATGACAAAATAGGGTTTGAAACCCTAACTCAAGTCATTTCGACTTGATCATTTTGCTGCTCCCACTCTTGCGTCACCATGTCTCTGGGGTTTGAAGGCAAAAATTGCGTCCATTTTGGAAATTTTCAATGTAGAAATTCTAAGGATTCTTGCAAGGTATGTTGTATTCACTGAGATTTCGACCTTTTGAAGTCGATTCTGGGTTGTTTTTGGGCCTCCATAGCCACGTTTCAGACTAGTATTTGATGCATCTTTCCTTTTTTTTTTTTGGCCAAGCTTCAGACTTGCCTTTGACTGCATTTGAGCTGGTTTGAAGGTCGTTTGAGGAAGAAAATATGTGTTTGACAAGGCAAACGACAGAAGAAAGAGAGGTAATTCCTTCTTACTGTTGATCTCTTCTTTTTCTGAGATTTTCTTGCTACATATTCACTGCCAAAGGTACGATTTGGAGGGTTCTTAGTATCTTTGTCTGAAATGAGTTTGAGAAAACCTCATTTTCCTCTGTATCTATACTTTTGGCTCCAAACGAGCTCAACCCATGATAAAACTTGAAAAAACTTGCAAAAAGACAACTTCTCTGCCCTCGGGTTACTATTTTCTGAGTATTATAAAATTGAAGGTCTTCACTTTTGTTTATATCTGCAACTTAGAAATGGAGATACACTTTATTTTTCTCCTCTGCATTTTCACATGTATATGCTATAGCTCCTCACTAACACAGTGAGCACTCTTGTTGTTGGTTGCCTCCTGTAAGTGCTCTTTCTATGCATGGTGAATATACTTCTAGCTTTCTGCATCCTAGTTCATTTCTGTATCCACTCACTTTGACTGTCTCCACTGTGTGTTTGATATGATATTTCTTCATGATAGTTTAAACATTATTTGCCATTTGATTGCTTTGTGGGCCATTTAACAAATGTGAACTAAAATCCTTCATCCTTTAAAGAGGTTCATATGCATGCTTCCTGTTCAAAGTGAGATGGTGATGTTTCATTGTGGAATGAATAGGACCCCTGAGACCTCAGTTTTGAGACAGTAGTCTCATTACCCATATGATTTGGTAATGACATCTCATTTAGGCTCTTTAAGCCATACATGATGTTACAAGAGTTTTTGTGTTTTTGTAGATTTCTCATCACTGATACATTTGAGGACTTTGACTCCATTCATAGTTCAAAAGGAACTCTATTAGCCTGACAAACTTCTGTGTTAACTCATATATCTCCGTAGATAGTGGTAGCTTATATGATAGATGTTTTGCCATTTAACCATGGGTACTAAAGATGAACATTGATTCATACACAAATAATTTCAGCTAACATAACATCTAATGCTCATACCTTGCTATCAATAATGGATGCCAAGCATTGAAATTCTTTCTTACTCATTGTCATCATGGCTGCTCTTCATTCCATCAGGACTGCACCTCACTCTATTTCTGGTTTCTATTACATACAAGTCAGTTGATAATGGTATGGTACACAGGTACAGGAATGCTTCCTTATGGTGCATTCAAAACAGAGGTGTATGACATCATGACAGTTTCATTTATTTATGGCTCCTATAGCCTTCTTCATGTGTCAACTTGGTAAGATGCTTTATTCAGTTGACCTCACAATGATTCAATACTATTCTAAATGTATCTTCATGCATTCTTTATGACATCTGGAGATGTTTTAACATGATGTTCATCTACTCAACTCTTATGCAAATCACTGTGTCTTCTCTGCTTGAGATTGAAATGATGTTCTTTCTTTTAAGTCTATTGATTGTTTCCTTTTAACATTCTACTGTATATATGAAGTACCAATTATGTTTTCTACAGTAGATGTATTCATGGCTCATACTTGTACAAATAATCATGAGTTCATGTACCTTTCATTTGTTGCTCTCTTCATGACTTGTTTGATATTGTTGCTCCTTTTAGACCTTTTACCAGTCATTAAAACTTGGTTGTTCCTATGAGACTCATAATACAGTTTTAGCTTGCTTTCTATCTTATAAATTGATGACATCAATAACTCGCTTTTCTTAGGATCACTGATTGCATTACTTATCATTTGCATCATTTCATGATCTGATTCAACTCCCAAGGCATAAAACATAAGCACAACTAGAACTGTAATCAATGAAAAACCAATGGTAATTACTTCTCTTCTAGCAAACCATTTGTCATCTTTGGATGTCTTGATCACTTTAATAAAAACTTCGCTCTTGTTCCAGGTAAATCCACTTGATAAGTAATGCAATACTAGCTGTTCTTTGTTTACTTCTCCCATATATGGAAAAGAATGGTCTCTATTCGTGATTTATTGTCCTCTTGTAATGCACTCCAACTATTACAGGATCATTCATTGACATACACAATCTCATACTCCGTCTTAGTTGACTGTGTATGGCTTTGTTAGTGTTGAGTATAATTGTGTATGGCTTTATTCTTATGGTTGCACCTCATTCTTGTGCTTTTTTGTGTATGACAAAACCATATGAATAATCCTTCTATGCACTTGATATTTGATTGTCCATTTGATAGCTATATGTGTTGTTCAAACTACACATTTGCATCGCATATGACTAGGACAACCAACTGCAAATGCGCTTTCTTCATTGGTGACTTTGCATTATCAAGTTGACTATACTTGCTCGTCTGATTTGTCGATTCTGCCTTGACTGTACTTTGTGCTCTCTTGATGGCATAAGGGATTCTCTGTAATTCTAAATCATATCCATGACAAAAAGGTAAAAAAACACATATTCTATCTGTTGTTCCAATACGATTGATCATTCATTATGGCTGAAAGTGCATGGTTACAACTAGGATACTTCAGCATTAACAACTATACTTTGTGCATGCTGGGCTCAACCCTTATGGGAGCCCATTTTCTCCACATGCCATTTCATAAAAGATGAATTAGTAAATTGATTTTGTCATACACTTGCATAGGAAGCAAATGTGTTAGCATATAAAACATACCTTTGATTCATGATGTGGGGTTACTTGTATGGATCTATCTCTTTCTAATGTGGCACCTATGTCTGCTCGTTCTAACTTCTCTTATGTTGATATCCAATCACTGATGTTGTTGCTATATAAAAGTAGATAGTACTTTTGAAGTCCTGATTGTGTATGAAAAGATTTGAGACCCTGAGCACTAACAAAAACTATTTTCTAGGTACGCTGGAGCTCAAACAGATGGAGGAAGACAACAGCCGACTCGACCACAGGATTCATCATTCGCAGGCAATGACGAGTCCCCTTTCTTTTCCTATGCAATTTGTTTCCTTTCAAAAGTAAAATTTACTGTTATGTAGGCTATTTCAGTTACTCCTACGGCTTGTGTGGGAGCATCTCATTTGACATTTATGAATAATGAAAAAGCCTTTCAAAATATGCAATGTTGTATGATCCTTCTTGATTGTAAACAATTGCATTTAATTGAAGTTTTTCTTTTATGGCACTCTCTCTTGGCAAAACACACATTAACAACAAACATGTACCCCTTAAAACTATAAAATTTAACTAGCTCCACTTGATTGAGATGGAAAACAAAAAATGAGTAACATTTAATTAAATAAATATGATTTATTTAATTAACTAATGGTGAGAGTAAACTAATTAAATAAATATGATTTATTTATTTAACTAATAGGAGACATATAACCTAATTAATTTATTTAATTAATTAGTATGGGAATGATGCGGGATTAGTGATGAAGTTATGATAATATTAGGTTAGAATGCAAAGACGGATTTTAGATGTCTATAGTTGACAGTTGCCTTACCTAACAAGCATTATTGAATGTGCAATTGTTCAACCTACTTTGCTCAAGATAACTAAGCATTCACCTCCTAGAAGATCATGACCTCTTTCATATTTGCTAATTGAATGCTGATTTAGATTGCATGGCAAACATAACAGTTAGAGTGGCTTGCAAGATTGATACAATGGTGGATGCATAAAGATTAAATTAGCCACGAGGGGAATTTTTTCCTCTAGTATCCAATCAATGGGGTTTGCCTAGCAAATGTCCTTGACATGGAACACAAAACTTGCTCAAGTTTTTTTTGTCAAACACAAAAGTTAGAGAGGGATCAGTGTCACACTGAGCATGCCAGAATGTAGCAACAAAAAATTGAAGAAGAAAAAAGGAGAAACAAAAAAGAATGCAACTCCTACATCAAACTTAGCTACTACCTTTGATTGAGAAAGAAATGCAAAAAACAATAATAAACAACAAGCTCTCACCAAATACAAACCTTAGATGACTTGGATGTGCTCTTGATTGCTTGAAGAAGATTGTTGGGTTGTTCTTGGAGACCTCATAGTGGCAACATATACGTACATAAGATGATTGATTGATTGTGAAATGGCTGGTTTGAGGTGGATTTATAGAGTCATGGTTGAAGGAATGGAGGGCAAGGATCTTGCCTCAAGATGAAGGGCCAAGAATGATTGAGAGGCCTTATAACTTTTTGATTGGTAGGGGATGGAGGCAATGTGGTTAGCCATTGGAAGATGGAGGGTTAAGATTGATTGACTTGAATGAATGGCTAGGATGTAAGATTGATTTTGACTTTGCACATGTCATTTGATTAGCAAGAAAAAGTTGACCATTTGGATGGTCACGATTAGTTCACTTTTGATGGATGACTCTATGATGCAAAATTGGACTGATTTTGTTTTAGAATTTTTTAAAATGTTTAAATAGATGATGTGGTTTTTTTGGAATATGAAGTGGAAGAAAATATTTTATTTTTTAAATGACAAGATGTGTGAGTATGACATTAGCTTAGTCAATTAAATAAATATGATTTATTTAATTAACTAATGGTGGGAGTAAACTAATTAAATAAATATTATTTAATTAATTAATTAATTAGTATGGGAATGATGCCGGATTAGTAATGAAGTTATGATAATATTAGGCTAGAATGCAGAGATGAATTTTAGATGTCTATAGTTTACATTTGCCTTACCTAGTAAGCATTGTTGAATGTGCAATTGTTCAACCTACTTTGCTCAAGATAACTAAGCATTCACCTCCCAAAATATCATGACCTCTTTCAGATTTGCTAATTGAATGCCGATTTAGATTGCACAACAAGCATAATAGTTAGAGTGGCTTGCAAGATTGATACAATGGTGGATGCATAAAGATTAAATTAGCCACGAGGGACATTTTTGCCTCCAGTATCCAATCAATGGGGTCTGCCTAGCAAATGTCCTTGACATGGAACACAAAACTTGCTCAAGTTTTTTGTCAAACACAAAAGCTAGAGAGGGATTAGTGTCCCACCGAGCATGCCAGAATGTAACAACAAAAAATTGAAGAAGAAAAAAGGAGAAACACAAAAGAATGCAACTTCTACTTCAAACTTAGCTACTACCTTTGATTGAGCAAGAAAAGAAATGCAAAAACAATAATAAACAACAAGCTCTCACCAAATACAAACCTTAGATGACTTGGATGTGCTCTTGATTGCTTGAAGTAGATTGTTGGGTTGCTCTTGGAGACCTCAAAGTGGCAACATATACTTACATATGATGATTGATTGATTATGAAATGGTTGGCTTGAGGTGGATTTATAGAGCCATGGTTGAAGGGATGGAGGGCAAGGATCTTGCCTCAAGATGAAGGGCCAAAATTGATTGAGAGGCCTTCTAACTTTTTGATTGGTGGGAGATGAAGGCAAGGTGGTTAGTGGTTGGAAGATGGAGGGCTAAGATTGATTGACTTGGATGAATGGCTAGGATGTAAGATTGATTTGACTTTGCACATGTCATTTGATTAGTAAGAAAAAGGTGACCATTTGGATGGTCATGATTAGTTCACTTTTGATGGATGACTCTAGGACGCAAAATTGGATTGATTTGTTTTAGGATTTTTTTAAATGTTTAAATAAATGATGTGTTTTTTTTGGAATATGAAGTGGGAGAAAATATTTTATTTTTTAAATGACAAGATGTGTGGGCATGACATTAGCTTAGTTAATTAAATAAATATGATCTATTTAATTAACTAATGGTGGGAGTAAACTAATTAAATAAATATGATTTATTTATTTAACAAGTAGGAGACATATAACCTATTTAATTAATTAGTGTGGGAATGATGCGAGATTAGTGATGAAGTTATGATAATATTATGTTAGAATGCAAGGATGAATTTTAGATGTCTATAGTTGACATTTGCCTTACCTAGTAAGAATTGTTGAATGTGCAATTGTTCAACCTACTTTGCTCAAGATAACTAAGCATTCACCTCCCAAAATATCACGACATCTTTTAGATTTGCTAATTGAATGCCAATTTAGATTGCACAAAAAACATAACAGTTAGAGTGGCTTGCAAGATTGATACAATGGTGGATGCATAAAGATTAAATTAGCCATGAGGGGCATTTTTGCCTCCAGTATCCAATCAATGGGGTCTGCCTAGCAAATGTCCTTGACATGGAACACAAAACTTGCTCAAATTTTTTGTCTAACATACTTAGACTTCTTTGTGTATGCTTCCACATTTTTCATGTATCTATACCAAAGCACTTCTGCCTATAATATATGACAAAAAAACCTCATTCCATTATGCTTTGATGGCAAGAATGATGCTGGCAAAGCTTGTGGAATTTGAATCTAAATCTTTTCCAACCATAATTTACATACATGTCTTCCATGCAATTGCAACTTGCCATAGGCAAGGAGGATGTTGGCAAACATTGTCAAGTCTGGTTTTACACCTACCAATTGCATTTGCTTAAAATTTTCTAAAGACTTTACAACAAACCCATTATATGCATGTGCTACAATCATCCTAATCCATGAGACAACATCTCTTTAAAGCATTCTTTCAAATGATTCACATTCCTTGTCTATGCTTCCACATTTTGCATATACTTCTACTAAGGTAGTTCTAACCACAACATCTAGCAAAATTCAACATCTAATGAAATTGCTTTGATGGATGTCCATATTTTGTTGCAAAGCTACTATTTTGGCATAGGTAGAAGGATGTTGGCAAAGGGTGTGGAATTTGCCTATACATTTGTCAATTGCATTTGCTTTAAAGTTTTCAAAACCTTCTCAACAATTCCATTTTATGCATATCTTGCAATCATTACAATCCATGATGACCCATCTCTTTAAGGCATTCTTTCAAAGAGTTCACATGGGAATTATAGTTAGTGTGAGCACCATATTCATCATAATGCGATAGTCCCTACTGGTATATAGAGGGTGCGAACCTCTTGATGAATTTGCCACTATGCGTTGTGGTCTAGTAAATTTTGTTCTTAACTACTAATAGGCAAAATCACCCCTTCCAACCAATAAATAAATGTTGCATAGCTAACTTTAGGTACTCCCTGCTCTCCATAAATCTTGATGAATTTGCCACTATGCATTGTGGTCTAGTAAATTTTGTTCTTAACTACCAATAGGTAAAATCACCCCTACCAACCAATTTAAATGTTGCATAGAGGTTGCAAATCACTAATACATAGAGGTTGTGGACCACTTGATGAATTTACCACTATGCATTGTGGTCTAGTAAATTTTGTTCTTAACTACCAAAAGGCAAAATCACCCCTATCAACAAATTTAAATGTTGCATAACTAACTTTAGGTACTCCCTATGCCCTCCATAAATCTTCAACTTACCTTCACGTTAGCCACTTGATAGCCTCTAACTTGCTTTGGACATTAAACAATTTGATGGCTTTTTCTTTGCGTCCAATAAACCTTGAGACCAGTTAAAATCTTTTTAAGATTTATTCAATAAAATTAACATGGAATATATTCTAAAATACATGTCTACCAATACATTTGCAACTACATAATATGACAAAAATCCACTCGGAGACAAAACATTTACTCTTTTCTGCACTTGAAATAAATTCTAAAATACATGTCTACCAATACGCTTGCAACTACAACATATGACAAAAAGCGGCTTGCAGAAAAAGCATTTACTCTTTTCTTCGCATGCAGTCTTTGGCAGGGACTCCACCTTCTCTGCAGCTCTTGTTATTATAATGAAACGCAGAACGTTCTAAACGTTATGCATTAAAATAATGTTAGCATAAATTTTATATAGGATAAAATGGAATTCTGAATATTTTGGAAGCGAGATCCTATCAAATTTTTGTAGTACTAAGCCGTGGATGGCGAATTTGGTAAAGATTCGTGGGCTACAGACAAATTTTCAGCCGCCTCGACGTAACAACACAGGCCGGCCGCCTCCCGTATGCGTAGGCTCGCACAGAACAAGTAACAGCAACAGTGTGTTAGTGTTTTTTTAGAAGCAAAGTGGGTATGGATTCCTATGTTTATCTTAGCTCTCACATATTCTGAGCTACATGTCTATTTCATCTGCAATGGCAACTCCACTCATTCCACAAATCAAACTGGGCAGTCAAGGATTACAGGTACTGCTAATTTTTGTGTTTTCTTTCATCTGTCTGGTCTACATTTTGGGTGATATGAAAATTGGGTGTGAACGATTTTTATTTATATTTGGATTTGGAATGGACTATTAATTTAGGTTTCTAAGGTGGGGTATGGATGCCTGGGGCTTTCTGGAATGTACAATACACCTCTCTCCCAGGAAGACGGAATTTCCATGATTAAGTATGCCTTTGAGAAAGGCATCACCTTTTTTGATACAGCAGATGTATATGGCGACACTACCAACGAAATCCTTGTTGGGAAGGTGAGCTTGATTTTTAAGCAAACCCAATTGGTGTATAGGCTATATCAAAGTATTAGGTATAAATCATTTTCAGGACTGTTTAAGGCTTTATTATGATTTTATATGCCTGTGTAGGCCTAATTTGATTTGTGATCAAAAGGGTTTTGCACTTCATTTTAGCGTAGCCATAATTAGGGTATAAAATAAATGTAATTAATACTAAAATTTGATCATGGACAGGCCTTAAAGCAACTCCCCCGTGAAAAAATTCAACTTGCAACAAAGTTTGGGATTGTATTTACTGCTGGTGGAACTATGTGTGCCAAGGGTTCTCCAGAGTATGTCCGAAAATGTTGCGAAGCAAGTCTTAAACGTCTTGATGTGGAATACATTGATCTTTATTATCAACATAGGATAGATACATCAATTCCAATTGAAGACACAGTAAGCACAGCCTGCCTCTATTTTGAAAATACTATAGAATGCAAAGTACTGGACTTCTTTTTTCTTGTTGGCTTCTTAAAGACCCATCTATTTAGGAGCATACTTCATATGTTGGCCCCTTAGAGACTTGAGGCAAGCTATCAAGTGTATATGCATTCATAAGACTTCATTTGTGGCATGCAGATTCATCAGTGATATTTTTCAAACATCATATGTGACTTTTTCTGTGGCAATGAATGCAGATTGGAGAGCTCAAAAAACTTGTTGAAGAGGGAAAAATAAAATATATTGGACTATCAGAAGCCAGTATCGACACCATTAGAAGAGCTCACACAGTACATCCTATTACTGCTATTCAGCTTGAATGGTCCGTTTGGACTCGTGACATAGAGGAAGACATAATCCCTGAATGCAGGTTTTTTCAAACTTGGCCAAGCATATTTTGTTTGAGTTTGTTACTTGAATCAATAATTTTAAAGTCAAGAACCAACAATTTTGAAGTCAATGTTCATATTGATACTACCTTATGCTGTCACTATAGTTGCCATTTCTTTCCCACAGAAGATATATTTGCACAATGAGAATTATTGACCTGGGTGTATGTCAAAGAGGTAGATCATTCTATATGCAAAATATCGACTTAACATTCTTTATATAAGAGATCTTCCAACTGGAAGGTAGCCTAAGAGGATGCCCCAAGTATCAGTTGTCTGTCTGCAATTAAGTTCGCTTGATTGGTTCTTCCATTAAATGTTAATTCTTGTAGTTGTCTTTAAGCAACAAGGTGAAACAAAGTTTGTAGGCTTCTTACTAAGGTGTCAAATGATTTCTAATTGACTTGGATATTCCAATGTACAATTCTTCAACATTTATATAAAATTGCTTATGTGCTAATTCAATGCAATTTCCTACCAAACTCGAACATGAATATTGCTGAAAACTGATGTGTCACAGCTACAGGCTTGCCATTTAAATCCTTTATTCTAATTGCTTGCCCAAGGTCATTCCTACACTATTGAAAATTAATCTTATTGTAAGATTTGGCTATGGAGATAGCCACCCAGGATCTAGAGGCCTAATGGAAAGCACAAAGAAATTAGAAGATCAATATGACAAGAATAAATTGTATTCCTATCAAAGAATGCAAATAGAATGTATGTGATACAATGAGAAGCCCTTGGTTATATAGGCCAAGGTGAAACATAGGACAACTAAGATTATGACAAGTGTCTTAATCTTATGACTTGAGACACAAAGTGATAAGTGTCCTTAGTGTACCCTAAATATGCCCTAAGTAAACTTAACTAGACAAGTGTGAATAGGACCTAATGTGGAACTAGTTAGGTAATATACTCTGTTCACACCAACACTTATATGCTTGTGTGATTCCCTCATACTCAGGTTCAGTAACATAGAATTGACATGTTTGCTTTGCTGGGAATGAAACCAGAATGATAGAAATGAACAGTTGAGACAACATTGCAAACACCACATCATACCATAAGACAGACACAATATATTCTCTACAACAAATTAATGTGAAAAAATTTCAGCAACTTGAGGTTGTGCCTCCTTATGTCAACTGAAACCAGCAATATTACAAGTTGAAGATCTCCATGGAGTAATCAAGAATATTTTGGGATTGTATCAGCACCTCTGCAACGTGTCTTCTAGCTTGCTCTGCTCTACAACTTTCCAAACTACCTTTTAACCTCTCCTACACTTAGTTGGAATGCATGGCATTTTTAGATCCAACTCTGAAACAAGATAGATGCCCACTGAAAGAGCCCAAGAGGCATATTTACACATACATTGGATCAATAAATTGGCGTGGAAGACTCAAAATGGCATTTCATCTCGACAATCGGGATGTGGAACACCATAGCTTCCATTCTAGGTTGTCGGTCTTCCTGCGTGTCACATTCAAGTGCATTCAATGGCCATACAGTCTGCTTGATACATTCAGCAACAGTTGAATCTATTGATACATTCACTGGGGGCAAAATATGCTTGACAAATTCTTCAGCCGACAAATGTGACCCATCACTGTGTTTCAGATTTATAGATATTGAAGAGGTTGAGCCATCCTTACAGCCTACAGCAACTTCAACCTCGTTTATCTATCTGCATCATTTTTTATGCCATCAGCTTTTGTGTCTTGAAGGGTGAATGTGAACATGTGATTCTAATTTGAGTGTCGTTTTGACCACACAAACCATCCAACTAAATTACCACTGAATTTAATTCTTTCAACCGATCAATTTGTGATCAATTGCATCTCAATATGGAGGCATTTTCTCCCCTAAAGCTCATATGTTGAAAATATGAGGTATTGCCTTCCACCTACTCTGAGTTTTCCTTTTCCTTACCTCTCCATTGAAATTGATTTGATATCACTGTTTTAGGAGTCTTATTTGAATAGAACACTCCCCTTGAAGGTATCCAATGTTGAAATGCTTACATAAGTTTAAAGTTCTATACTTTCTTAATTGGAGCACCTCCCTAAGGTGTGGCATGCCATACCTCTCTTTTGAAGTGATGAGTGCCAATGCTCAAATTTCTGCTCCTCGAAGTCTTTTTACTCAAGTGATGTCCATACCCTTCTCTACACATGGATTTTCCCGTGCACTTCTTTGGTGTCTTCATTGTTTTGGTAGCCTCATACTTGGATTGTTTAAAAAATGTCTTATTTATGCTATATGGGAATACCTGTGGCTGGAAATTCAATCTCCTTACCTTGCTTCCTGGATTGGTTGCTTTGTTCCTTTTGCTTGCCCAAGTGGAATTCTTCTCTTTCTTGTGCTTTTCTAAGTGGATGGCTCACTATATTAAGTTTGCACCATTTGGGAAAATACTCTTGATGTTTGCTCCTCATAGCTTGTTCTTTCCCACTGCAACAAATGGAATTAGTAGCAAAGTACCCAAAACACCTGAAACTTTAACAAATGATAATTTGAGTACCTTGCATATGAATATGGAGTGTATGCAGTGATTTGCAAATACTCAACATACACCATGAATAAAATCAGCAGTTCCATTTGCAATTTTGAGTGCTACTCCTCTTGAGCACTTTCCCATCTTGCTCCTTTGTCAGTCATCAAATCACAAAGAGCAACTTTCTTTGTTCATCTTGCTTTGTCTTCCAAATTGGAAGCAACTGTCTGGTTCATAGATCTTGCTTGTAGATGCCAATCAATGTGCATGGTACAATTCTAGTAATTACCCATTTCAACTTTGGAAACACATGCTACTATCATTGTGATCCTGAGATCAGGTTTTCATGGGCATTGATACACTTTACAACCATTGCTATGCTTGAATGTAACTCTTTCCAAACTTGTTTTCTTCTCCAATTGTTGCCATTTGAATTGTAAGTGATTTGACTATTTCCACTCAATCTTAGTATCTGTTTCTTGAATTGATTCTTGGGATGAAACTGAGGTTGCAGTATCCAACAGTTTGCATCCCAATGGTCATCGATGTTGTAACAATTCTTACAATTGCTTTTATAAAGTGTTTCTTCTATTTTCTCTCCTTTCCCTTCACGATGGTTTGAACTTTGAAGAATGGTTTCACAACATACCTTCTTGTTGAAGTGCTTGGGCTTTTTGATTAGGGATTGTTTCCTCCAATACATGACCACACATTGGTCACTCACCACCCCCCAAAAAACAATGATAAATATTCCAACTATCACTATGGGATGTTATATATCCTCTTTTTCAACAGTGGAGACAAACAAGGAATGATTTCCTTGCGTACCTTCTTGGGCTGCACAAAGTTAATGGAGTGATGCCCTACCTACTGCTCTAGGTGGTTTCTCCAAATAGGAATGCAGTGATACTACCAAGCCCATTCTCATGGCTTGTGGGAACGCCAACTCATGTTTATGGTCTATGGTACTGTGGAACATTCTCCAAGGGTCCACTATACTTCCAAGATCACCAGTCCATCTCAACCAGATGTAACATACATGTTTCTAGAGCTGAAGGGGATTCTAGGTAAATCAGATGTAGCACCATCTAATTGCATATCAAACCTTACTGTCTCCATCATTGGCTTTGTTAGGGCTTATAAACTACACATCAAACTGCTAAGGTTCACTTACAACACATGTTATTGCCAAGTGCTGATGTGTTGTTGCTTTTGTCCTCAACTGTTACATTTGACACCATTCAACCTAACTATCAGAAGGTGAAGACTCACATGGAATGATGGATGTTCAACCATTTGAATTTCCATAATAGATCTTTAGGCTTTGCAGATTTGTAACATTATGCATACATATTTGTATCACCAGATAAAACATAATAGATTAGACATTAGATAGACATAGCCAGTGGAAGATAGACAACTGTACATCTCCCTCAAGAGCATTCCATTTAGAGAATAGGAGTATTAATAATTTTTCTGTACCAATTCTATTATCTTTCCATGTTTTTCTCATGTCAATATTTATCATCTCTAATTTTTTTGAGATTCTTTGCACTCAAATCTTTGTACAATGTGATTATCTCAGCATTTCTTTGAGTTTCAAGGGTGTATGGATGAGGGGACAGGTATCGGGGATGGCAGTTTTTTTTTCTAGATTGATGGTAAACCAATATTTTAATTTTTACAATAAAAATAAATCAAAAACACCCAAAAATAACATAAACAAACTAAAAGAAGCTAAAATTTTAAAGAGTAAGTACAATAACAATTCATTGATTCCATAATCCATCCAATACATTGATAATCCTAGACATAATATGAAGTATGATTTATATTGAGAGATGCAAAAAAAGAAATGTTGCATCATGCATAGTACATAGATACATTGAGCAACAAGCATAGAAATCAAAGTCGTCATCTGATTGATATCTTGGAAATTACTCCTCTTCCTCTTCCTCTACTTTCCTCTTTCTCATATTCTCTTTTCCTATTCTCTTTTAGTGAAAGCAAAACAACAGTGGCCATATGTCTTACAAGTTTTTGGGGGGATTGGGGGCCTTGGTGGGCTCCCTTGTAGGGTATTATTTGTTTTAGAATGTTTTAAATTTTGTTCTATTTATTTTTAAATGTTTGATGTGGGGATGCTTTGAGGTCCTTGGGAAGGGTAGGGGATGCTAGGAAGTCTCCCAAAGGACCAAAAATACGGAAAGCTTTAAAAATAATGGGGTAGGGAGGGGATGTCCTATCAAAGTCCCCAAGTCCTAGGGATGTCTGGTACATCACCTAGACACATGAGGATGCTTCCCTGTGGAACATTGGTTTACCTTCAATGTTGCATTGTTGACCTATAGTTGGAAATTCTTTACATTCTTCTTTGGCCTTCACAAAATTGATCGTGGTGGTGTTTGGGCCTCCTTGGGATATATTTTGAGAAATGGGTGGCTTGGACTCCTCTTTGGAAGACAATTTAATTTTTTGCTTCCTACGAGCTTTCTCCAACCTCCTTTTTCCACTAGAATAACCGAATCCTCTATATTGTGGTCTAGTCTCAAGACTCTTAACCTCTATTGGACATGTTATTCTGTGGCAATTTTTACAAATCCTTTGGCTACAATAACTCATTTTTACCTTCAACTTAAAGTCAATTCTTTTGGTATGCTTCCCATAAGTAGCAAGTAACTCTTTTGATGCTCATTGGAAGGAAAGGTATACAATGAGGTGGTTGTAATGCATCGTGTTTAAAGGAATATAATGAGGTGGATGTACCTTTGTCATGGTTTGGGCATCATGCTGGACTCCTTTGTTGGGTAGACCCTTCGTTCCTTTTGACTTCTTCACAATCTTATTGGAGCTTGACCAAAGTCTATGCTCTTTATACCAATTCTTGTTGCAATTCTTCCATGACACCAACGGGGAAATCTCCAGGAGTAGCCAATCTATCTTTTATCTCTCAATTCTTCATTAACTTGTTGGTTAATTTCATGTAGCTGCTGGATTTTTTCCCTCTTCAAAGCATTGGCCATGGTTAGATTGTGCAACCAAATATAGGCCCTAGAATTCCTTGTCAAATATAATTATATATGAAATATGGAAGCAAAGACAAACAAAATCTTCCTCAAGGTACAAGGAAGAATTGCTCTGGAATCACCTGATCTGTAATTTACTTGTATATTCTAGAGCTCAACATTTCAATACAGATTGTAGTTCATGGCATAGTGCAATCATATTGGGGTGGTTCTGTTTCAGTGGCCACCTGGGTTCAAACCCTGCTGGGCCAGCTTTCTTGCTGGCTTCATGCCCCTGCTGGGTCACTGCGCTCATGGGTTTGAACCTTGTATTTGTCGGGGATTTAAGCCTCCATTCTTGTCCAAAGAGGCATAGGGACTGTTGACTCCATCCAATTAACCTGTAAAAAATACATTTTAATACAGATTTAAAATTTCTTGTTGGCTGTTCCAATGCAATTTGCTACGGAAAACCTATATACATCACACTGAAAATTTGCGTGTGTTACAACAATGGGCTGTCATTTACATTCTTTTATGACAAATGCAATGTGTAGATGGCCAAAATCATGTCTACATGGCAGAAAATCAATCTTATACACTTGTATGATTCCTTACACTCTGGATTTACTTGTATATGTTGTAGATCAAGAATTGAGCTTAAAATTAGTGCAATATGGAATTAACATGTTTGCTTAAGTTCTGGGAATGAAATGAACATGAAAGAAATGAGCAATTGAGAAAGTGAAAAATATAAAGAGAGCATCCCACAACAAGAGGGCACAAGATATATTATGAAGAAAATGAGTTTGGGGAAACTCCAACAACCTGGGGTAGTGCCTCCTTATGGCAACTGAAAGTCTCAAGATTTCATGCAAATGCTTTCTCTCTAACCATCAAGAATATTGTAGGGATATATCAGCACCCATGCAATGCTTCTTTATGTTTTCTCTGCTTTCTGACTTGAACTACTCCATAACAACTCCTACAGTTAGCTGGAATTTACACAATATTTCCAATTCTAGATCTGGAAGAAAATAAATGCCATAGTAGGAGATCAATGGGGCATGTTTATGCATGTAATGTGCCGTACCTGTTTGTATATTTTAATGATCTTTTTATGTGTTATTTTAATTTTTATTGTGTTCTTTCAGACTAGATAGTTGATGCAAAAGGGGTTTTAGTTTTCCTGTAGATGTGTGTTGCCGGAGCATACAATATAGAGCATATAATCAAAACCCAGAAAAAGTACAATCGATATTAAGAAAATAACAAAGACCCAGATAGCAGAATAGCCAAATATGAATTATTGTGACCTACCCATGTTCAGAAATGCAACTAGGTACATGTGCTGAGAGTGCACCAGCAACTGGGTATAACCAGAATCACTCCAAACTTCAGAGAATATGAGATTGAGCTTGCAAATGATATCAACAATATAAATGGGCTCTAAACACCTCAAACAATGTAAAATAAGTGATACCCACAAGAGGAAATTATACACCAAGACCCCCACGTCACTCCTGGAGCAGTATGGCCATGGCTGAAAGTGAATATCAGCAGCAAGTATAAGATACAACCTCTGAAACAAGTCTGATAATGGCTGTTTGCTGTTCCCAAGGCTGGGCGATCAGCTGTAGGAGACTAAACTGCTTTAAAACTTCAACAAACTCCTCCCACAAATGGTACGGCTGGGGCTGGATAGTACGGCCAGCAGCAACAAAGATTAGCAGTCCCAAAACTCACAAAATCTGCCTTATATCTACTGATAAACTGAACTCCATGGCTGCAAATGACGAATTAGAATAAATCTGCAATGAAATATCCCAAATCCCTCTTCAATCCTTCAACTATTGACTCCAATGAAGCACAAATGTGAATGCCGAATACATCCACTCACAAAGGCACCGTTGGGTGGTCTTTCACACCTATAGAATGCCGTTACCTATGGAGGTTTCCGTCTCCACAAGCCTCTGGTTCGAATCCTCAAACCCTTCACAATAGCAAACCCTAGCAGAGCTCACAAGAAGAAAATATCATAAAGCAAGCATAACACAAATGAGCCACTTTTCACCTTATATTTCCCTCCTCAAGTTGGGTGTTGGATTTGAGAGGGAAATTAGCATTTTAAAACTCACCTTATTTCTCCTAGGGATTGGCGCCCAAGGTCTAGACATCAACTTATGTCTTTTATTTCATTTAGTCACTTTTCCATACATGTTATAAAGTCCATATTTTTTAATATATCATTAATAAATCTTCGGACTTTAAAATAAATATGAAGACGGTGTTGGAATGAAGTTATCTGTAGCTCGCCGGAAAGCTCTCGACAAGATGAATCTAATGCCACTCTGAAATTGCCGAACCGACACTGACCCCGAACTTACTAAAAATAGTAAGTATTGACCAAGAGCAATTTGAACCACCCTGAAAGTGCCAACTGGGTCCACTGACTTCGAACCACATTTATTCCACCGAAACAAACCTCCAAAGCCCAAAACAACTCCAATTCCCTAACCAAACCGCTAGCCCACGGGAACTCTATGATGGACTAACCATGAGTCAAGAAGGGGACATTACAACGCATACATTGGATCTGTAAAATAACACAAAGCATTTGAAATGCCATAACTTTGGTTCTAAGTATTTTGGCCTTCCTGTTTGTTGCATTTGGGCATATTTGGCAACTGTTGAATCTCCTTGACATGTTTGGTGGATGTCAAATATCTTTTGATGGAGAGGAATGGAATTCATATACTTGCTCAAGCAAGGGCCTGTCTAAACCAAATCAATCTATAGAGATGGCGTATTAAAATAGTGCCCATAGTTCACCAATATGATGGATGTCTTTGTCCTATTGGACGAATCCCTAAAGGTCAAGAGAAATACATTGAATCTGCGCAAGACACATTCTGCAACTACCAAATGTGCCTTATATTACTCTTTTTCAAACTCAGAGATTTTAGAGAGGTCTTTGAGGATCTAGAGTCTAGACCATCCTTTGAGTCTCCATCATTTTCTTCCAACTCTTTCTCTGCGCACATCCTTCTTTTGAGTCTTTGGCCTTCATCTTTCAAAGGGTGAATGTGAAATGTATGAGTTTCTTCTGAGTGTCTTTTTGGTCATACAAACCATCCAATCGAATAAATACTGAATTCAATTATTTTAGTTGATCAATTTCTGAACATCACGAGTAATGATTCTGCAAGAAAAATGAGACTTCAATCCTTTTATGGAAAAAGGTCATTTTCTGAATAACATCCTATTAAAAAATTTAAAAAAGGAATTAGATTGAAGAAAGTGTCTGCAAGATTGGATACAATCCTGAATTATTTGAGCCATGTTTCGAAGACTGCAAACAAGAAATGCCAAGCAGTGTTAAGGTTTACTATAACAAATGTAGCACACCACCAATTCCTTTGTTGTGTTTACAACCTGCATAATTTGGTAGGAGCTAACTGAGCGCCTCAAGGGTTTTTAGTCCAAGCAGGGGAACAAGCAGATATACCTACTAGAGGATTGTTCAATCTTTTTGAAAGATTTCTCCATTGCTTTCTTAGGTGGAACAGTTTGAAACTCCTACATGAATTTTCTGCTATACTGGAATGAGTTTTCTCAGATGCATGTGAAGCCTACATTAGGAAGATCTTGCCACTTGAAGTAAGTAGGATATAGAATCCAATGTTATCTAAAAATGATATAGTGTCATACTTGTCCTCTTTTCCCCTTATCTCAGCCTCTTTATGACAAGAACAAGATATTTATTTTTCAAACTTGAGCTGATGTGGTATGAAGAGACATCAAAGCATAAGAGTGCAACACTGTGCATTAACGATGTTGATTTGTAATGAGCACCCCAGTTTTTTTTTTGAAAAACACTCCACACAAAGAGGAAGATGCAATGGTTAAGTTCTTCCACACTCTTCTGATCAACTAGATCCCTATGCAGGCAAGGTGAGAGCATACAAGTGCTTCCGAGTTAGCATTCAAAACCAACATGCAATAAGAACTTCCACTTATTCAGTGGGCATCCGCTTATGCAGCGGGTATCCACTTAATCGTGGGAATGTGTGTAGGCTACTGGCAGAATTTCTAAGCTTGACTCAAACCAATAAGATCGATATGCCAGCTTGTTCATGCCAAAATGGGCTGTGAGTTCATGCTATAATTCATTGGTGGTAAACCGTCAAATATTACAAAATGAAGCACAATTTTATGAAGTAACCGGCAGTACTACCATCCGGTCTTACAAACACAGATTTATTGCAATATATAAAGGAAACACAAGAGTTAGTGCACACTGCAATATTTTATTAATTCTGATCAGAACTGAAATAAACTGCTGTAGCATTAAAAATCAGAATATGAGGAGTTGAGAAGTCACCAAACATCACCCTGAAGCATACCCATGAAGCTCTGTTGCTGATTATGGATGTAATGAAGCTCAAACATTGAAAATACGACTTTGAAAGCACTCTAACAGCAAAATATTCAGGTCTGATACAAAACCCAACAAACTAGAAATACACATAAATACTACTCACAACCCCGAAACTCTTCACACCCACAACTCACCCAAAACTTAGCACAAAATACTCCAAAAATATCACTGAAAAACATCTCAAACCTTCACACATCAAAATACATCAAAACTATTCAACCCAAAATCTCTGCAGAATGACTCCATTGAAGCTCCTTGTGATTTCTGAATAAAATCACGAGATATCTAGCTGGGATTGATCTTCCACAACTAAAACCAGATGAGAAGTTGAGGCTAAACAACCCTAAGAAGAAATTCTGCTCAGCAGCACAAAATTTTAGGAGAAATGAAAATATATTCAACAACATTAAACCTGCAAATGAGCCCAAAGCCCCTTTATAAAGACACTTTTAAGGCAACAAGAGGAAATAAAATTAATAATTTCACTTTTCTTTTAGTTTCCTCCTCACATAAAAATAACCTTTTTAATTGCTCACTTTATGTCTCCCTTGCCTAACATTCCTTTTATGTGAGCATCAAATAATACTTTTCAACACCTTTCCAAAGAGCTATTACACTTAAGTTATCTTTTAATATTTCCCATCCTTAGACAACTTAAGTGAATAAATAATTAAATAACTCAATAACATACCCAAGTTGTGGAAAGCATCCAAATGATATAATTTTGCAATTCTGATCATACCAACAGGATATTGAAGACTTGGAATGAAAATCGAAGGTCGTCGGGTGACTGTCTAAAAAATAGCACGTTTCTCCAAGAAAGTTGGAGAGCACCCGAGAGGTCGGAACTGAATTCCGAAAGCATCTATGAACTCCAAATGACTAGCCGAACTTTTAAAAAAAAAAAACTGCTCTGTAAGATTGAGCCACGGCCACTCCAAGAACGTTGGGGTTCTTTCAAACATGACGAATAACCTCTGGAAGACTAGGAACAAGCATAATGCGCACAAAAGGTCTATGTGCCAAAAAGGGGACATTACATGATTAAACTACACTTACAAGCATGCTAAAATGCATCAAACTGCTTTTGGATGAATTTTCAAAAAAAAGGATTCAAATGAAAATCTAGTCCTGTTTGTAGAATTAGGTATAGAGAGTTGCATTAGGAAGGATCACTTTTCCTATTTCTCAAATCTGATTGCTCAGCAGTCCAACACCATCCTTGTTCTTTGAAAGTTATGAATACAGTCAACTAGATCCATACTTTGTTGAGAGGAGGGGTGATCTGTAAACAGGGAGGGTAATCCTCACTCTGTTATTAGCAAAGAATCTCATGAAATAAACATCATGTACAAACATTAACAAGAGAGAAAATGTAGCATTAAAATGTATGAAACTAGACACACATTTGCAACACAAAACATACAACTGGAGAAACCCTAAAACAGGGAGAAAACACAAGGTTGATCACAGATGTTTGCAATGCTAACATGACATCCAAGAGCTCACACATCCACTGTACAACTTGAAAATACACCTGCAACTACTCTCACCATGAATGAATTGGCTGCAACACGCTAGCAATAGTGAAATAATGGCTTTAAACCAGCTTACAATGAGAGCTAACCCATCTCCAATCATAGAGGGGCATTATATAACCTCCCATGAATCTCCCATACACAGAAAATAGAAAACCAACTGACAAGACGGAAGACCAAATGCTGAAAACTCTCTATATCCCATGTCCTGTCCACCCAGTGACAAGTTCTCTGATTTTTCCAGGGGGCAAACAGCTGTTCATTGTGGCGGTTAATGAGTTCGTTACTGTATTTTGCATGTTTACCCCCTGTCCCAAGCAGCAAATTCACCGAAAACCTTTTTCAGGTTGTTCTGAGGTTTGCAACTTTTCTTGAAGACTCCCGAACATGTCCCATTCTATCCCCGATCCTCCTCAGTCAACATAATGATCCCTTTTTGTAACCACACCCATCAAGAAGTGTCAAACTTAGCCTTAAGCTCCTTGTCAACACTCCATCTGAACATGGAACATTGACCACAATGGTCTAGCTACTTGGACCCAAGTTTGCAGATCATACCTCCCAAACTAGGAGGCTTTTGGTTCCCCAAAGCTTGTCAAGACCAGAAACAAATTGAAGAACTCTCAAATTCTCATACCAATGTAAGAATCCTATTCTCTATGTCTTGCCAACACTCAAGCTAAATCTGTTCTCCAAGCATATGTGAACCAATCATAGACTCCAACCTGCCGTGTGACTGATGCATCATAATATATCACTATATAAGAAAAACTGAAAGGAAAACCACTTGCACAAGTCTTTGAAGGCATCCGTTGAACCTCATGTTCCATATCTCCACTCAAGTGCAACCTCTTGGTCTCAATAAGCAACCTGGGACTTTGCAGCCTCAGTTGTTTCCCTTCTCGCTTCTCCTTCTGAGTATGCAACCTTTGCACATTCCTCTTTCCAGATTGCTTTGACTCTTGTTGTCCACCTTCCCTTGGTTGAACAAATGATCCTTTCTTTTTCCAACAAGTGCTAGTTTTATTGCCCCCATTTCCAAACACATTATCCTCTTTCTTGGAGGTCTTTGGCTTCTTGGAATTCCTCTTCCAACACATAGCATCACAGTGATTTCTCAAACCACAATTTTTTTATGGATCTGCCTCCCAACAATGCATAGCGATATGCCCTTTCCTGTGGCAAAAGAAGCACACAGTGGAAGACGACTTCTTCACATACCTTGCTCTCTTTTTTTTGACTCCTCAAACCACTTCCATGGGCTGCAAGTCCTTTGGGACTATCTCCGACTTCTTCACATACCTTGCTCTCTGTTTTGGACATCTCAAACCACTTCCATGGGCTGCATGTCCTTTGGGACTATCTCCTCTCCTAGAAGATACTTTGCACTCACCTTGAATGTCTTTGCCCCTTTCTAAAGGCTGCCCACTCCTGTCATCTCCTTGCTCTTACCTAAATTGTCATGGAACCTCATGCAATCTTCTCCACCTCGGAACTGCTGTTCCAACTTCTTTGGAGCCTCTTATTTTGCTTCGTGAGATGTCACAACCTCCTTGGCAATCTGCTCACAAGTTAAAGACTAAATCCTCTTTAGCCTTAACAAATGAAAACACATCTTTACCTTGGAAGGGCTTTTTCTTCTGTTTTGGTGACTTAGGATTTTTGTCCATGCCTGCACTTTTTGTTGCAGCACTCATGGAACACTCTCCAACCTCAAAAATGCCAATGTAGAGTCTCAAACCAACATGTTGTGGCCTCTCTACAACCTCTACAGGGTTGACTATTCCTCGGCTATTCTTTCCGAGCCCCTTTCCATTGTACCCCATCTTGGACAACATCCTTGAACCAAATCCCTTAGTGCAACTTTCAAAACCACCAAAAGCTTCTTGAGGGGAAGTAAATGAATTTGGAAGAGTGTCTACCTTGCATACCTATGTTTGAGTCTGCATCTTTCATGGAGTATTCTCTTTCCCTTTCCACTTCTTCGCCAACACCTTGCATCTTTGCCAACATCTCATCCTTGGCTTGCAATTCTTCTTGTAACCTTTCCGAAATTCCCACTATGAAGTCTTCATGGCTTTCTAACTGAGCTTGCAATTCCTCGTTGTCCTCATGTAAGGATTGTATCAACTTCCTCAACCTTTGGTTCTCCTCTCAAATGAGCTGGTTATCTCCTTCCAACTCCAGAAGTCTGTTCTTCTTGACTTTTCCCATGGCTACACCTTACAAACCATGAATCTCTGCACTTCAGATATTGCAGAACAGCTACACAAGGTTGATAGTAAACCTTAGGCACAAGGAAAGACTGCTCTGATAACAGTTGATCCATAAATAGGGAGGGTAATCCTCACTCTGTTATTAGCAAGCAGATTTCATGAAACAAACATCGTGTCCAAACATTAATAAGAGAGCAATCATAGCATTAAAATGTATGAAACAAACACACACACCCATTCTCAACACAAAACATACAGTTGGAGAAACCCACAAACAGGGAGAAAACCCCAGTAAGAGTGAGCAATGCTCCTCATGCCACTAAGTCACAGCCATTACAAGTGTTTTCTTTGCCTCTTGGGCTGTTACAGAGATCTACTAAACACATTCAAGCTCCTACACACTGCCATGGCACTGTTTTAGACCTGCAGCAATATCTGTTACAATGATAAGATGGACTACAACCACCTTAAGATCGAGAGATGGACTCATAACCACCTACTTCAATGCATGATGGACTTCAAAACTACCATAAACTGAGTCTTAACTCCATACAAGGTTGATTACAGATGTTTGCAGTGCCAACATGGCACCCAAGAGCTCACACATCCACTGTACAGCTCCAAAATACACCTACAACTACTCTCACCATGAATGAACTGGCTGCAACACACTAGCAAGAGGCAAAGAATGGCCTAAAACCACCATACAGTGAAAGCCAACCCCGCTCCAATAGAGAAGCATTTATATGACCTCCCATGAATCTCCCATACATGGAAAATGGAAAACTGACTGACAAATTGCGATATGTAAGGTTGGTTTTCCATTTCATATATAGAGCAAGGCGGGATCCTCAGGAAAACTGACTAATTGTTATATGTGATTGTATTTTATTGAGAAGCAAAATGTATGAAATCTCTAGAAATACATGATCCTTGGGATTTTGAAGGAATACAATAAGAAGCTTCAACACCTCCCATGAGTCTCTATTATTCTATGGATACCTTTTAAAGAGGTAGCCCCTTATTATATTTCATGCTTTTCTAGGGTACTTTTTGAGATGTCAATGTCTAGAACTTTTAATACATTTTTATTTTCTTTGTATGTAGGTGTGAAAGAGAGAATGATTAGTGCTCCTAAGATTCTGAGAAATGACCTATACAAAAATATGAATATTAGTGCATCTCAAGGAACTTGATTGGAAAATACGGACTAGAGAAAGATGTGCTAAGATTCTGGAAAAACCAAATAAGTTACAATATGGGCACTTGTTATGTCCTCAACAATGTGGCTGACATATGGAGTTCAGCATGCATGTTTCCGTGATAGATTGTCTGTTGGGATCTAGCAATCTGTTAGACAGCATATAAGCATTTGTTGTTTTTGATAGAAATGATCGCTTCAGAGTACATTGTCCTTTGTTTTAATATGTTTCACATAATCAGTGTTTAAGCATGTGTGAACATCTAGATGGTCCAAATTATGGTTCTAGGGTAAAACATAATAGCTGGGGGTGTAGACATATTTAGTTTGGTGTAAAAAGTGAAGGTCATGACAATGTGAATCATTAATGTGAGAAACAGGTGTGTCTAAGAAGCTAATTAGAAATTTACCAGTCTTGCTAATCAATGAGATGGGACACAGCCTTTCACAGTGAAAGCTCACAAAGATTGTTTACTTTTCTTATCTAGTTCTATGAAATGCTGGATTTAATTCTGCAGGTTTTTTCCTAAAAATGTTTTCTGATTTAGCAAGAGAGATTTTGGGTAGAGGAAAAACTGTTTAATCTGGACACTTGGCTTGCCCATGTTAGTACGAAGCCTTCCACTCGGAAAAAACTAAGGGAAAATGTGAGGGTAGAGTTTTTAGAGAACATTAGGGTGGGACTAGGTCCATGCATTGCCAGAAGTTTGATCAGTACCTCCAAGAATCTCAGTGGCTACTACAAGGTTTCCATTCATTGAGTTTGATTGCTACCTCCAAGAATCCCTGATACTACAAGGTGCCTACACATTGAGTTTGACTGCTACTTCCGATGGCTACTACAAGGTGCCCAAGAGCCTGTGAGAATGGAGCCTGGGCTGATGTGTAAAACTCATCATTCATCATTACTTGCCCCAAACCTTTTGAGCATGTTTTGTAGGATCATGGCATAAGGCACATGTGAATATTAAAATGGTCAAAGCGATGGTCCCAGGTGTAAAACAAGATAGGTGGGTATGACAATATTTACCATTGGTGTAAAAATACAAATCCTGACATTAGAAATGATTACAGTCAGAAACATATCTAGTAAGCCAGTTGGAAATTTTACCAGTCATGCCAATCAATGAGATGGAACACAAATGTTCACGGTGAAAGCTCTTAAAAAAGCTTGTTTACTTTTGTTATGTTGTAGCAGGACATGTTTGGATTTAGCTCTGCATATTTCTTGCTTAGATGTTTTCTGATTTACTATGAAGTTTGGAATAGAGTGCAATCTTTGGATAGATGAAAATGGTAGGTGATTTTTTAATCTTTTTGGTGTACCATAACTAAGAAAAAAACTGTATATATGTCTATCGTCAGGAAACTAGGAATTGGTGTAGTACCATATGGTCCTCTTGGTTGTGGATTCTTCTGTGGAAAAGCAGTTGTGGAGAAATTACCAAAAGATAGCATACTGGTATGTTTCAAGTTACATTCAGGAAGTGACTCTCATTATGGAACTGTGTCCTGATTGAACTTATAAAAGACTAATGAAGAATGTGAAAAAAATTCCTTTACTTTCTGTTCCATTCAAAATTTCTTTTAACATCAGATATCTATTTTTTATTTAATCAGGTTAATCATCCACGATTTAAAGGCAAAAATTTTGAGAAGAACAAAGTTTTCTACACCCGCCTTGCAGATTTAGCCAATAGGCATGGGTGTCTGCCTGGTCAACTTGCTCTTGCATGGGTTTTGCATCAAGGGGATGATGTTGTTCCCATTCCTGGTGAGTATCTGTGCCATATTTCTGTTTCAGCATTCAATATGTTTCGACTTGTAAGAATTTCTTTGCTAGTATATCCACTGAAGTGCTTTTATTTGATGTTTGGGCAGGAACTACTAAGACCAAGAACCTAGATGAGAATATTGGTTCCTTGAACATAAAACTCTCTCAAGCAGATCTGCAAGAAATTGACGATTCATTGCCAGCTGATGAAATTGTAGGTCACCGATCTTTTGAACTTGCCCATAATTTGACGTGGAGATTTTCAGATACCCCACAGAAATCCTAGAGTAGATAACTACTTCCGCACGCTTACCAGGCTAGCAGATAATTGATGTAAATTTTTTTGGTTAGATATATAATGAGTTAGAGTTATGCTAGTTTTAGAAAGGCTTCGTGAATTATATACTTATTTCTTGTACATTTTAATTTGGAAGGGAAATTGGAAAACTATTCAGGACTTTTTGAGGGTCGAATCAGAAAATCCGGGAAAAGTACAATTGGTAAATTTTCACAAATTTGTACGTACAAACAATTTTGTGATATTGTTCTTATACTCCCAAAATCTTAATTACTTGCAAACCATGAAGATTTGAGACTCTTTGTTTGAATCACAAACTAGTCTTGAGGTAATCTACCATTTTCTAGAATATACTACAAATTTCCTTTTCTAGACACCAATTTAACAAACTTCTCCAAGCACAAGATACAAGAACCTTAACATGCTTTCTTGCTCCACATGCTGCAGCTGCAACTCTCAAAACCTTGGGGGATTACCCCTAAACTTCAATAATCTCCATAACATCTCCCTGATCTTTTCGAAAACTATGAGACTAGATGCCATGGAGAACAATCTCCATTAACACTCGAGCATTCATACACATCAACATGCAGTAGATACAGAGACAACAATCTCCGTTAAAACTCTAATAGCATTCATCCACATCAACATGCAATAACAAATAGATAGAGAGTGTAATGTCCCCTTTCTAGTGGAAACACTTAAACCTGAATCTCGATTCAAAGTGATTCTCAAAGAGACATTAGAAACATTAGAGATCAATAAATTTCAATGATAAGATCAAATAAGATCAATGATAATGTATTTACATCATTCCTTGTTGAAAGATTATTCATTTCCTAATTGTCACTTGCTATTGATAACTATTCTATAATACGTTCCATAATTCAATCATGCATATTTTCCTTATTACTCTTCCTCATGGAACTAGGCTTTACATGTATAGGGCGTGCTGAAACCATCTCTTGACCCAGCCTACGGGAAACTATGTCCCAGCCTACGGACCTTAATACGGATGGAATTACTCCACCTCTCCCCACAATACCTAACATTCCTTTAAGGATGAAGTAATAGAGAAATATAGAAGTAATAATCTAAGTTCATTTTTCCATATCATCTCCCTTCTAATCCTTAACCATGGATGGGGAATTATTTGTCTAGGGCGCGTTGAACCCTCTCCAATGCATTGTAAGTGGAATTACTCCGCCTTTCTCTAGCATCCTTGTCTAGGGCGCGTTAAACCCTCTCCAATGCATCGTGATGGAATTACCCCGCCTTTCTCTAACAAGACCATCTCTCCTATGGTTATAGGAAATAGAAGTGATGAGATGCTTGTCATTTCTCATCAAGTTTCATAATATATATATGTTCATATATTTGTGTAATGATGTGATTGTCATGTATATAAATCTATTCTAAATTGTGCATATTAAGATGTATATACATATATGTAAATATGTGATCTCATAGCTCTCTATATTTATTATTTACATTAAACTATCAATGATTTAATAATATTTACTTTGTACCTTTATTTCCCTTAGTTCCTGCTGCAGATCTGATTTTATTTTTAAATCTTTGAATTGTTCTTACTGCTAAATACTTTTCTGATCTGTATCTTCTTCCTTTATATCTCTTAAGTATGATCATTTTTATGTTTATACAGGTATGAATTATTAATCTAGATATAACATATTCCAGACATATTTATTATTCATTTCTTCTAAAATCTGATATGATTCTTCTCTATATTTCTCCCCATACTCTTCTCTTATTCTTTATACCTCTTTATGCCTTTTTATTGAAGAGATACACCTCTTTATCTCTTAATAAATATAATTTAAAATATTATATGGATTAATGAATCCATATACATATTATGATTAATAATATTTATTGATTAATTCTATTTCATCTTTCTTATAATATTTAGACAAGTAATATTTATATTATTAATTATATTTATATTTATGTATCATAAGACATTTGTCTTATATATATATATATTTTATATTATAAATATATATCATAATTGTTTTCTTAGATTTATTATTTATAAATACAATAATAATAAAATATTCATATAATATTATGTAATATTATTTATTAAATATTATATTATTATTGTTAGAAGCATTCAAATGGACATGATGTTTAAATCTTTAATTTAAACAATGGCTTAATATCAGGACATGACAGCCCTCCCCACTCAAGATTGCTTGTCCTCAAGCAATCATAACTATGATGCCTCTAAAACTATCGATTTCCTCGAGATGTTAAATATAGAAGTGATTACACCAATTGTAGGTTACATGTATTGCCATTTAATTACATAATAAAATTGAAGTAGACAACCAAGTAGCTCAGGAATGCAAGCAACCAGCTCAAGAAAGTAGGCAAGTAGCTCAGGTAGACAAGTAAGTAGCTCAAGTAAGTAGGCAAGTAGCTCAAGTAGACAAGCAAGTAGCTCAAGCACATAGGCAAGTAGCTCAAGCATGCAGGCAACCAGCTCAAGCACATAGTAAGTAATACAAGTATACGTATAGCATACACTTGGTATACAAAGCATGCACGCAATACATAGGGCATGAATACCTGTAATATGCAAGCATACGCATGAACGAAGTATACACATGGATACAAGTCATGAAGTGTGCATAAGTCATGGAGTACACACTTGAGAACACACGGTCATAAGTATACAAACACAAAGTCATAGAGTTTACAATCACAAGTCATAGAAGATATACTCAAATATAAATACAACCATAGAGTATACAATCTCAAATACAAATACAAAGCATAGAATATACACTCAAAAATTACAAACACAATCGTAGAGTATATACTCAAGTCATAGCACATACATTTGAATACAATTGCAATTCATAGAGCACGCATTTCAATGCAAATCATAGAACATACACTTGAATACAAATGCGACTCATTGTATATTCCAATCATACAAATACAAGTCATACAAGTCATAGAGTATACAAATGCGAATCATAGAGTATACATTTGAATACAATTACGCAAATACAAGGCATATACTTGAATACAAGTCATAGAATACAAATACAAGCATACAATCATATTCATACACTTGAAGGCATTCAAGGACAATCGCAAGACATAGAATATACACTCCAATTACAAAGCGTAGAATATACACTCAATTACAAGTACAATCACAAGAATATATATATTCAAATACAAGTACAATCACAAGGTATAGAATATACACTCAATTACAAGTACCAACATAGAGCATACAATTAAATACAAATGCAGTCATAATTCATAGAGTATACACTTACATACAATCACAGTCATACATACAATCATGGGGTATATACTCATGTATAAATACAATCATAGAGGATATACTCAAATACAATTACAAGGCATAGAGCACACACTCAAATACAAATATAGAGTATACACTCAAATACAATTACAATCATAGAGTATGCACTTGAATACAAATACAAAGTCATAGAACATACGCTTGAATACAATTGTAAGGTCATCGAGTATACAAAGTTAGAGTATACAAATATAAGTCATAGAATATGCATTTGCATACAAATACACTTAACGAAGAATACACATATACATAATTGTCTAGTAGCATGTGTATGAACACATATGGAGCTCAAAGTATACATGCCAAGAATATATATTAGATATGAGAAACACACATTCATCAATATGAGCAAACATACCAGTAGGAAGCATACAAGTATGAAGCAATACAGAAAAATAGACAAGATTACACAAATAGGAAACGTAAATACACACAAGAATATACATAAATACACACAGGAAGCATACAAGTAAGGCAATGAAGTTAAAGCAGAAAAACAAGTAATACACAAGGTATGAGTCGTATAAATCTTATAATGTTCTCTTTAGGATATCCTTGATTTCTCGACCTGTAAACAAGAATAATTCCTAGAAAGAGATATTAGTATCATCATCAATAATAATTAATGCGAATGAAATGTTACCTCTGCGTGCATATTTAACACCTGCAATCACCAATGTTAACAACATACATTATAATCAGTTAATAATAATAAATGCTTATCATTCACAGGATGGCAAGATGACCGCTCTGATACCAATTGTAATGTCCCCTTTCTAGTGGAAACACTTAAACCTGAATCTCGATTCAAAGTGATTCTCAAAGAGACATTAGAAACATTAGAGATCAATAAATTTCAATGATAAGATCAAATAAGATCAATGATAATGCATTTACATCATTCCTTGTTGAAAGATTATTCATTTCCTAATTGTCACTTGCTATTGATAACTATTCTATAATACGTTCCATAATTCAATCATGCATATTTTCCTTATTACTCTTCCTCATGGAACTAGGCTTTACATGTATAGGACGCGCTGAAACCATCTCTTGACCCAGCCTACGGGAAACTATGTCCCAGCCTATGGACCTTAATACGGATGGAATTACTCCGCCTCTCCCCACAATACCTAACATTCCTTTAAGGATGAAGTAATAGAGAAATATAGAAGTAATAATCTAAGTTCATCTTTCCATATCATCTCCCTTCTAATCCTTAACCATGGATGGGGAATTATTTGTCTAGGGCGCGTTGAACCCTCTCCAATGCATTGTGAATGGAATTACTCCGCCTTTCTCTAGCATCCTTGTCTAGGGCGCGTTAAACCCTCTCCAATGCATCGTGATAGAATTACCCCGCCTTTCCCTAGCAAGACCATCTCTCCTATGGTTATAGGAAATAGAAGTGATGAGATGGTTATGTCATTTCTCATCAAGTTTCATAATATATATATGTTCATATATTTGTGTAATGATGTGATTGTCATGTATATAAATCTATTCTAAATTGTGCATATTAAGATATATATACATATATATAAATATGTGATCTCATAGCTCTCTATATTTATTATTTACATTAAACTATCAATGATTTAATAATACTTACTTTGTACCTTTATTTCCCTTAGTTCCTGCTGCAGATCTGATTTTATTTTTAAATCTTTGAATTGTTCTTACTGCTGAATACTTTTCTGATCTGTATCTTCTTCCTTTATATCTCTTAAGTATGATCATTTTTATGTTTATACAGGTCTGAATTATTAATCTAGATATAACATATTCCAGACATATTTATTATTCATTTCTTCTAAAATCTGATATGATTCTTCTCTATATTTCTCCCCATACTCTTCTCTTATTCTTTATACCTCTTTATGCCTTTTCATTGAAGAGATACACCTCTTTATCTCTTAATAAATATAATTTAAAATATTATATGGATTAATGAATCCATATACATATTATGATTAATAATATTTATTGATTAATTCTATTTCATGTTTCCTATAATATTTAGACAAGTAATATTTATATTATTAATTATATTTATATTTATGTATCATAAGACATTTGTCTTATATATATATATATATATATATATATATATATATATATATATATATATATATATATATATATATCTATTTATTTTTATTTTTATATTATAAATATATATTATATATAATATCATAATTGTTTTCTTAGATTTATTATTTATAAATACAATAATAATAAAATATTCATATAATATTATGTAATATTATTTATTAAATATTATATTATTATTGTTAGAAGCATTCAAATGGACATGATGTTTAAATCTTTAATTTAAAAAATGGCTTAATATCGGGACATGACAGAGAGACCATCTGCAGTTACACCATCTATTTATACTAGCAATTGGACCTAATGGGTATTTTTAGCCGATAGGTTTATATGTGTGAGATTTTTCTCCCGTTCATCTGCGTTAGCACACATCCGTTGATTATTTTTGCGGCGGCAGCGCACGTTTCCCCATTCAAATTAATTCCTTTTACGGCCGGGAAATGTGCCTAATTAGTTGATGGGTTCGGAAAAACTGTTGAAGTCAGAGATGTCTTACAATGGGCTTGCTATGTTCGTGCTGGTTGTTTTGGTGGACTTTCTTTTTTATGGGCTAGTAATACTCTACTTAGATTAGATAGCCTTGAAAGAAATCGAAAATATTATAGGTTCAAGGTTGTATCTTGATCACTTTATTACAATTATTCTGATTAATTAATTAAAAAACAATTTCTTAAATTATCTACAATTAATAGAAAATTTTCATAATGATTTTTGTTTTTTTTCCTTAAAACAAACCTATATATACTATTTAATATAACTAGTATAGCTATATTTAAAAAAAAAAAAATCTAAAGTACGCCAAGAAGTATCCATCTCTAGGCATCTTTTAATCAATTTATTTTAAATTATAATTGTAATTATTATATAGTTGAATAATTTTAAATCATAATAAAGTAGTATAGTATTAGTAAACATTGTAAAAATGTATTTATATTATTATTATTTTATTATAAATGTTTATTATTTTATGCATCAATAGTTTCATAATTTTAATTAGAATAATTAATTTAAGTTAGAATAATTATTTCATATTTTTAATCACAATAAATAATTGAAATTTGAATAAATATTTTAAAGTAAAATTATTTTAAAGTTTTCATAACATATTTAATTATTCAATTCCTAAAATTAATGACATGATTGTGTGAGAATAAAAAGAAAAATTATTTGTAGGTTTTATAACATATTTAATTTTTAAATTGAATGACATGATTGTGTGATAATTAAATTTTAAAAAATGATATCATATGCATTATTATGGTTAGAAGAACATTTATAAATAATATTTTGAAATTGAAATTAGAACTGCATACAATGTTTAAATAGTTTGTAAACATTTGTGTAAAAATAATACATATATATATGGTACCATTACCAAATAGTTTGTGAACACTTTCAATTAGTGAGCCATTTATGCAATGGTAACATTTGTTCATTATGAGGTTCATAAAGATTTTGTCAAATTTTGATAGTCACATTAGACTTCACGTCATACAAAGTAGGTATATCATAGTGTGCATGTAACAACTTGAATGTTGGAATGACTTGATGCACCTGGAATCTAATAGAGTGTTTGAATTTTAAAACATCAAGCAACCATTCTTCAATTGGGCCCACATTCGTGATTGTCCTTTAAGGAATTTCATACTAAGCTCATTAGAAAGATTTTGCTTGTTGATGATCACTGTTGGCATAGTAGTTGCCATCCAAATACATCCAAAAAGGTAGAGATCTCGAAGTTTGTGGTATAGAGCAATTGACCAGTCACAGAAGTCTCCAATCTCTATTTGTAGATTTATTAAATTTAACATCCAAGTTCATTGTGACCTTGGATTTATAAAGGAAGTTAAATGACTCAGCATAATTTTCAAGTTTGATTTTACTGATACTTGGTTCATTTAGCTTAATTTTGTTAACCATTTTATCTCTCAACCAATAACGGACACTCAATTCCTCTATACGAAGGAGGACATTCCATGGAAGATACTAATGACAGTTGGATAACCAAGTTGACACCCATGTGTCTGTATTATGTGACATTTTGTTCATCTGCATAAAAATAAATATTAGTTTACTTTTTTATTGTATGAAATGATATATATTGTCAGACATTTTAGAAAATCACATATATGCTACTAAATGTTAACCAAATATATGTCATCATAACTAGCTAAGAACATTTGTAATGGAAGTATTATTTGTTTTCACAATTAAATTTTTTTGAGGTTGATAAATTAACAAAAAATTGTGTGATGTATATTAAAGTAGAGAGAAGTATACAAAGTAAACACATAACTACACATATGTAGACATTCACGTCACTATACATAGAAAGTCTTAAAACATTTAATAGTCATTGATGTAAATTTAAATGTAATATATCGAAAAAACTAATAGTCATTGAAGGTAATTTGAAATAGTTTGTGAGAACAATTAATAAGCATTGAAGCAATTTTGAACATAATATATTACATGAAATTATCTTCTAAAAATGTCAATATTTTTTCTTTAGCCTTTTGCTTTTGAAGTTGTCTACCCTTTTTCATTTTTTCATAGCGATCATCGCTGAATGGTGGTATTATTCTCAGGCCTTCTAGTGACTTTACACGAGATATGGCCACAAAAGTGAATCTTGTTCTTTCTCTTTCTCCTATATCAATAGTGGCTTTTGAAAGAGTTAAACCCTATGATTTATGTATTGTTAATGCCCATGCCAATCTTAATGGTAACTGAACTATATTGCCTCTGTATTGTTGTAATTGGAATTGTGTGTGGATGATGATCTTCAAATGGTATTCTTGAGTAACTGTCAAACTTAACCATTACATAAGCAGGTGGTTCTGGTGGAGCACTTCCAAGTTTGTATACTATCTTTTGAATATATCCTAGAGCACCATTTACAAGACCTGCTTGTATCCAAAGATTTGAAGTTAACATTACCCTTGCATTGTTACTGATCAATAATTCCACATCAAGTTGTTCATTAGGATATCCTTTTGCCATATTAAGAGTTCCAGTTTTTGTTGCAAGACTACGTGCAACAGGTTGTTTCAATGAATATAACATTTTATTATTATGATTATGAGAATTATCATTTGTAGATAATAAATGGACAGCATCATCGAACTCATAATTGCTTGCAACATCTATGTTAACATTGGTTCTTGTCATAAGCAATTTCTAGTCATCAATTGTTGGGTTTGCATCTCTTAGATTTGTTAAAAGCTGTCAGAATCTTTGTTGCTAGGTGTTTTCTCCATCTTGTCTGAAAATTTTATCTAAAGTAACTACAATTTTGAATTCTTCTCACAACAATTTTTCTCGGCTATTGCTATCATATGCCTGTTTATCACTAACTGGAGGCAACTGGCAAAATCTCCAACCAAAATGATGGATATACCTAAAAGATAAATGATAAAAATTATATCAAAAACTATATTATTATTATTATAAAAGTTTACTACATATGAATGACATGTATTACAAAATATAATCGGTGTTTTGATGAATCATATTAAAATGTATACCTATAAAGCTCTTGCTTGCACTTTGTGGGAATGCTTGTCGGAGTCTTGAATCTATATTTTCCAGCAAGTTTTGACCGATGAAGCTCATTTCATCAATCAAAATGTATCTGATATGTGCTAATTCTTCTTGAAAACTTGTCAATCTTGTTCCTTTAAGAAAATCAAAATCTTGTATTGGGATTCTTAATTTGGAATGTACTATAGAGGCTCTTATATTGAATGCTGCAATACATGTTGGTGCAAGTAATAGAAGGGGAGAACGAATAGATAGTGCTGCATTTCAAGAGCTTGACTTATGGCATTGATTATATATGACTTTCCTGTTCTTGTTGTTCCTTGTATTATCATGAACAATGGCTGTCCATTATCATTTCTGTGGTAGTGTGCCATAATTATGTCAATTGCCTTGTTTTGTTTATTACTGAGTGTGGCATAGTTGATGCTCTGTGGTATATCATCATGTATGATATGTCCATGATCTCTTATGCTGCTTATGAAATGGATTCCCTGATACACCTTGATATTCAGTAGACCAATCTGTTTGTTATCAATGTCTCTTTTCCCTAACATATCTATTTCTGAAACTTGCATATTTTGACCATGATGTAGTCTAGATATAATTTCTCATTCATGCTCTATGGTGTTCCCTTGAACAACTTCATTGTCTTCAATTTTAGAATCACTGATATTTTCAACATTTTCTATAATTGATGTTCGCTCCACATGCCAAGGATTATAATTGAATGACTCCCAGTTTGCTATTATGGAGTCATTATTGTGACCAATATCTCTCTCTCTATGTCACGGAATGATTTGTACAATAATAACTTTCAAAAATAGAAGTCAATCCATTTATTTGACTCATGTGAAGGAATGGATCTAGAAACCTAGGAAATACTCTGATAATAGCTGCTCTCTACCTCGATTGCCTCTTGTTGTCTTTTTTCCATTTAGGACTATATATCCATGATTTTGCTACATCAATTAGTGCGACAGATTTCATTGAAAAAGGTCTAGTTTTATATCCATCAATGAGAGATTTTGTTTGTTCTTCATTATTCTCCTCAGCACTTATAGTTGCAAGCTTGAACACCTGACATGATACATTTAGATTGATAAATCTTCTACTGCTCTCTACCAATGAAAGTTCTAACAACATGTGACATGTTTCTTGAGCTCCAATGTCTCTTTCTATAAGTGTCTCAGTCAGAAGTTTTTTATATGCTTGTGTAGCTAAATCATCAGGGATTTCTATGTTTGCAAGACGCATCAACATTTGGTGGTACGATTCTGAGCTTTTCTCTACTTTTGTTGCATAATTTGCAATATATTTGATCACCGCATGTTTTGAAAGAACATGTTGCCAATCTATATTTGCTCTATAGTTGCAGTATGTAGCGATTGTGTGAATTCAGTCTATCATCATTTCTTGCTAGTTCAATTTTTTTTTTTCACCTGTTTTTATGTCTTCATACAGTTTTGATCCCTCTAAATTCAATGGCCGAGGAGTATTATACCTATAATCAATATCAACAAGTTGTATATTATATTACTTTGTTAATATATTATGTTTAATTTCAATACATTGATTTGTATTTATTGAAATAGTTACCTGCAAACCATTGTTCCTTTTTTTTTCGAAGGCATGCCCCTTTCCTACAAATTGTGTCATTCTACATAGTTTAAGATTTCTTCATAGTCATGCTCAGTATCTATTTCTGCAAGTTGTCTTGTGTTTTTTAGACGTGGATGTTGAAGAAAATTTTGAAATCCCTACAATTGAAAATACAAATATGTTAGTTATATTTTTAGATATAAATAGTTTCTAATATATTATATATACGTGTGTAAATAATTATAAACATGCACGTATATTTCGCTGATGCTGATCTTCTTTAGGGTTCCATGCATGAACAATAGAATGGAAATATTTCTCAGTAGTTTTTCGTTGCTCTTCATTTGACCAATCAATGTTGTCCATATTCGGTGCTCCATTAATCTATAAGAATCCATGCACATGGGGTGACCCCCTATGTTGCCACTCATATCTAGACCAATAATCTTTAACATTCATTCCTTTTTCTAGAATTTCTTTTCTGAATATTGAATGTCTTAAGTGCATGTAGTGAGTGACTATATGTGGATACTCTATAACATTATGTTTTCTCCAATTTTGAGCTTCCCGTGGAGTTGATGGTGGTGTTCCTAACATTAATGCATGTAAATCAGGCCAATATAGATTTGCTGCACTTAATGTGAAGAATATTGTAGGAGATCAGATTTGATGAAGCATATCTGTCAATTCTGCATGACATTTAGTCTAATATGACCTTGTACCCCTCAGTGTTGTTCCGAACTGCATCAATCTATCAGCTAGATGGGAGTGGCATGTTTTCCATTTGGTCACGCAACTCATTGATGGTGATCAGCATGTCATGAAAACTTCTTTTTACAAATATTGTAGATGAACTTTGTGCACGGTGTCTCATTATCATATTCATCATAAAGTATTTGAATCTTGGATGTTGAGCAAAATGATGATCCCTATACCGCAATAGATGTTTTACAAATTCATGTAGATGCACTCGCCTCAATCTTGCTTCTAACTAGTTGCATTTACCATCAGGAAACAATGTTGGAAATGTCATATCAAGTAATCCCATTGTGACATATTCATTTATAGGAGATGCACCTATTCCTGGCCAATCAATCAATGTTGTTGGATTTGCATGAGGGTTATTAACCCATGCATGGATCAAATCTATTTCTTTTTGTACATTAGGTGGTCTGGAAGCCATTGATGTTGTGTGCTCAATTATGTTACTTTCATCTATCTTGATGAGTGGACCCACAAACATGAATTCATTTGTATTAGAATCAAATTCCATATGCATTGTCTTCAATTTGTTGAAAATATTTTCATCAGAATTTTGTAATATATCATTGAGAGCATTTTCATCAATTTTTAGATTAGAGTAAACTTGTCATTCTCCATTTTGTATTTAAGTGCTTTATAGACGCGATCCCTGTTGACTGTAAAGTTGTAATTTGTGCCATGTTGATCCCTTCTTCAAACAATAATTATTGCAAATCTTGTATTGAATGTGGCAAAAATTTTGCAACATTTTCTATATTTTGTGGGAAACTTATGGTATGTCTTCTGTATTTATATTGACCACCTACTGCATGTGTAACTTACATAGTATTGGGCTGACCCGTGCAATCAACATTTCTTCAACTTGAGTCAAATTTGCAAGCTCTTCTGGTTGCGGCCCGCGATCCATATTATTTGAAGCTGAAAATCTATTATTTCATTTTTCTAGTCGACATCTATTACATACAGGACCTTGAGAGGTACGATATACTTTGATACCTAGGTAACATTCTTGACATATATAACACATGTTTGGCATTTTAAAGCTATCTAGTTGGTGTCGAAATTGCATTTGGAATTGTTTGAAATCAGTTTGAAGCCTTCCATTTGCGTTTGGTATATTTTGTACATTGCCTTGTACAGATAAATTGATTTCATTTTTAGTTACATGCTGAACTGTTCTTGGTACATGTTGTAATGATCTTGAATTTTCATTTTCAACATTCACCTCAATATTTGCATCAGTTGGATGATTGTACCTCCCACTTGATTGGAGATTGACTGTATTCATTTGTTCTCGTTCAAAATGAGAGTCTTGTTCAGATATTCATTGACGACTATTTCTATTCACATTTGCTTCATGTCTATTCTCAGATTCTAATTCTTTTAATATGACTTATGCCTATCTTCTAGCCCTTCTTTCTCTGTTAGCTTCGTTAACTCTTCTTCTTTGCTCTTCCCTTTGAACATCTGTCATCTGTTCTCGTTGTCGTCTACAATATTCTCTTTGATAGTATCTCTGATATTGCCTCCTTTGCTCGTCTGATTCAAAATTCAATTTCTTTCACCCCATAGCTAGAAAAAAATTAATATTTAAAAGATTTTATTATAAATATTTGAAATGTATTGTAATAAACAGAAATATAATACAGTATATAGATAAAAACTAATTTTTATTTTGTTGTCGATTGAATTTACATAAATGAGATAAAACCTACTTCATAACTGGTAAAGAACTGATACAAAAAAGTATTCAAGGAGGATTATACATAGGAGTTGCAAAATTATATTATTATACTACATATTGTTTAGGTACATTTGAAATTCTTCAAGAATACGAAGTGAATCTCCTTCGCCACATTGTTCATCATGATAAATTTCTTTTAAAAAAGGTACAAAATGCAGCTACTTTTTTTTATGTTTTCTTAATTTTTTCCGCAATCTCTTCCATCTGTAAAATTTATCCTTCTTCAATTGCTACAGCTTGTAAGGCGGTGTCTTCAAGTTGTGTAATGGTTCTGTTGCATTGTTTGGATAGAGATTTTGTTAATTTTTCAATAGGGGTTTCAATAAACCCATTTGAATTTGCAGATTCGTATGATGGGCTTGTAATAGACATTTCTGATTTATTTTGTGTAACATCCATTTTTCTATACTTTGGAAGTTGTGGAGCCAAATCTGGTATCAGAGATTGGAAACAAGCAGGTTGCATATAAGTTTCATTTCCACAATTAATGAAGATTCAGAATTTAAATGATGAAAGGATACAGAAATTTGTAAAGGCATTACTGATATTATAGAAAAAGAAATAAAGACCCTTAAAGGCTTATAGCACTTTTCAAGTTGTGAAAAAAAGTAACTTGTCATGTTATGAAACAACTATTTTTGGGATATCACAGTGATGAAATGATAAGGTATTTAAAATACTTTAGATTCTAGAGAGGAAACCATGACCCTTTGTTGCACTGATTGCAATTGTTCTAAGTGATGATCTGGATCAAGTTGTTCATAGGAAAAATAGTTTCTCATGCAAGAAAATCAAAGAAGTCAAATATAAACAAATGCTATTGCTATTGGAAATTTTCAATAAATGCATATTCCTTTTGAATATGCTTTAAAGCTATCAAGATGAATTAGTACATTCAACAGAATGTGAGAGTATAGGCAGAAAATTTCTTTTGATTAACCAAGAGTTCACTGGTAGTTTGCATGGGCAAGAACTCTAAATGGATGGTTGATGTAGTTGGGTATAGTTGGTATATATAACACCTAATTCTGTAGAAGATTGTGGCTGTATAGAAGTTCAAGAAGGAGAAACTTATATTAGAGATGGTTTAGGAGATAACCTGCAAACAAATGATAAATAGGGAGATAAATGATTACCAGACTGTAATCATGCATGTGCAAATGATTAAGATTTTGAACAAAAATTTTGCAGTAATTGAAGTCTGATACAAAGGGGAAAAGCTAAGGGATGGAAGCCATCAACCAAATGGTGGAATGGAAATAAATCAATTAATAAAGATTTTACAATTTGAAGCTTTAGCAAGGATGCTCAAGAATGTTGTGCCCAGTAAGATGTTAGTCCCATATGCCATTCGCATGCTTAGATGGCATTTTGAGATTGCAGAGAAGTTTATTGAAGAATGAGGTAAGGAGCTTTGAGGATGGGCTGGCATAGGAGTAATAGGTCTTTGCTTGCAAAGCAGAGTAGTTTTGCTGCATAAAAATAAAGCGATTTTACAGATGTACATCAGTACTAAAAAAAATGAAGGCAAGCTTAACAAAATGTACCAACAATGGGTCAAAATGCTGGGATGCTAAAACAACATTATATGGATATACTATGACTTATTATAGAGACAGTAAGAGGCATGGAGATGAATTGATGTTTTTAAAAGTAGAAGTATTATAGGCCATTTCACAATAAAAAAAGGTTGCAATTAGTGCAACGTTTATACTGTAGTTTCAACTACGGTGGTAGACATGTAAAATAAATGTGAAAGCATAGAAAAGGAACATGAACTACCTAACAGAATAGTCTAAATAGATGTGGTCTCCAATGGTTCGTTTGTGGTAGATGAGCCTTATGAGAATGATTTATATTATGTTGATAAACAGTGTTAGCTCAAATTTGCTGTTAGCAAAGGATATTGTTGGTTGTGTTTTATTTGTACATACTTAGTTTAGACTATAAATCTACCCTTTAGTGGATATGCTTATCTATACAGATTTTGTGACCTATCTATGCTTATCTACAACTATGAATATCTCTACATTTAGTTATATTAATTTAGAATTCTGTATTTTGTGACCTGAATTTGCCGATGTTGAATTATTTTTTTGTTATATCAACTACTAGTGTATTTTGACTGTTTTAATTTCTTTGATCATTTTTGTGCTAGTAATCCTAAACTGGTAATATATTATTTTCTATTTTTGTGATTAAATGTTTCTATTTTTGGTTGTTTTCAGAAGATTGGAGTATGAGTGTGAATGGGAAAAATAAAAAAATGATTTCAATATTGTGGTGATGGATGTGTTAACAAAAATATTAATTCTGCACTGTGGTCATTAAATTGTTGTGGTTATTGACATTGATTTTTTGTTTACTTATGTGATTGAAGTTTCTGATGATTTTCAAGTACTCTATAGAGATAAATACCATACGCTTGACTCACTGTGAAGAGCTTGGAAATTTGTGATGTAGAGGGTAAAGTTTACATCATATGCTAAGTTTAAGCTAGTAAAACTGCTCTGTTTGGATGAATCAAGAGCATTGAGATCATTATTGAGGTCAGAGAGGGCAAAAATAATAATATTAGTAGTTGCATATCATGGATTTTACTCACCTCATTCATCAATTCCTTCATTGACAGATGGTTGCAGCTATCTAAAGTTTCTTAAAGCAGCGAATGAATCATAATTTTGAGAAGGAAGGCCTTCGACATGGTGTGATTCTTCATATAATCTTCCATTTCATTTCCACTGACTCCCTCCATACATTGTATTCTTTGATTTCATTTGTTGCAGCTGGCCTTTACGGTACTTTTGTGGGTTGTTCCTTGTGAAAGGGATTCCTTCCCAATATGTGGCTTCTTTTCATTAGGCTCTTATTGTGCTTTCTTTGATCAGTTACTGAGGATTTTTTTGATGTTCGATATTATTTATTTGGAGATTTAGTTTGATATATAGGATTTTCGAAATGAGATCTGTTTGTAGGAGATCTCACAGAAATTAATTTATAGGTTGGATTTTCTCACCTGATTTTGAAAAAACTATAATTTTTTATCTTCAAAATTTTGGGATTTTCATAATGACTGTAGAACAAAAGATTCTCTACTGAGATTCCCTAAGAACCTAAAATCCTTTCTGTTTTTAGCTGATTTGTAGGCAATCTAATATTAGTTTCCTTCAATGTCTATGTCTAGGAACGATTAACTTTTATGTTAAACTAAGGGTTAAATTTTAGTTTTCTTGTCCTATATTTCAAGTAAGGTATACTCTGCAAAAATGTAATGGCACTGGGTGCCAGATTTTATCTAATTTTAATACATTTTAAGATGTCTGCTAGGATTTTAACCTAGAGCTCTACTATGAAAGCCTTAGAGCTCTACTATGAAAGCCTTGATGCCTCTGGAAATTTTCTTTGCTAATACCTATAGTTTGATATTATGGTTGAAAACAACATCCTTACATGTCGTCTAGTTGTTTGTTTAAGTATTTAAATCTATTAGTTTCTTCACTGCTTATTTTAGGAAAGGAGCACCTTTGTCATATGACACTGCTAAAATTTGAGTTTACCTTTCTAAAATGTACATGTCAATGTAGGGACTATTGTTAGCATAATGAGGATTAGGATTTTTGGTCATGATCTTTACTAAAATAGAAGACATCAAAATTTCTAGCAGTTTAAATGGATGTCAATTCTTCTATGCCATTCTGATTAAGGTGTCATGATCTTTACTAAAATAGAAGACATCAAAATTTCTAGCAGTTTAAATGGATGTGAATTCTTCTATGCCATTCTTCTTTTAATGTTTTCCCTACCTACTTGTTTCAATTTTGCAAATGGTATTTGATCTAATGTTTTTAAAACTATAAATCATTTGTTTGGTTTAGTTTTTGTTGCCTTCTTAAGAAAAATATGATATATCTTTCATTTGTTGTTCTTATATGTAATAATCTCATAGTCAGAAGAAACTAATATATGTGGCATATTGTTATGATGGAAGTGTGTTGGTCTTGTAACTAATAAATACTGAGAGCAAATTTGAGTTAAAGAAGTTCTATGAATTATGGAAGCTGAAGTGAAATGGTGGCAAGGCCAGGCACTTGATGAAACATTTCACATAGTATTTTCATCAAAGGACAAGGAGATAGAACTATTATGTAGATGTGGTTGTGCTTTTTAAATTGTGATAAAAGTAATTTTATAGAAGTAATCAATGGACTTAGCGTAAAAACAATGTCTAGAATGACATTTAGTAAATTGATTCATAATTAATCTGGAAGTGCTAGAAATGCCTTAGGTCGTAAAAGGCTAGTGATTTGATAATAGAAGCATTATACATGGAACACAGTATGAAATGTCTTTCTTATTTTCAAGGAAGTTGGTATGAGAGTACTAAATGTGTACCAAAAAAAATGCTTATGGCAAACTATCTTACAATTTTTGTACCATAACAATATGCTTTTCATCAAAGGATGAGGAGATAGAACTATTGTGTGTAGATGTGGTTGTGCTTTTTAAGTTGTGATAAAAGTAATTTTATAGAAGTAATCAGTGGACTTAGCGTAAAAATAATGTCCAGAATGACATTTAGTAAATTGATTCATAATTAATCTATAAATGCTAGAAATGCTAGAAATGCATGAGGTCGCAAAAGGCTGGTGATTTGATAATGGAAGCATTATATGTGGAACATAGTATGAAATGTCTTTCTTATTTGCAAGGAAGTTGGTAGCGGAGTACTAAATGTGTACCAAAAAAATGCTTATGGCAAACTATCTTACAATCTTTGTATTATAACAATATGCCATATTGTTGGAATTTTTTATTGGTAACCATTCTGATATGTACCTTTTCATGTGTTAATGTTGGTTTTATCAAAATGGTGCAGTGGCCATTAAATGAGGTCACTCAAGTAGAGCTTAAGTATTACATAGACAAGTAAACAAAAAAAAAGCCTTTTAAAATCCTCAAAACACTAAATAATTGTACTTGCAAGAATGACATAAAAAGAAACACAGTGGACTTCAGTGGGCTCTGTAACTTGATGGTGCCTTGACCAATGCACAAGGAATCACATTACCAACAAACAATTAACCATATTCTACAACATTCATTTCAATGTGTTTGATTTAAATTTTGATTATGCTCTGTTCTAAGTTAGTCCACATGTATTACAAATGCAAACTGTTCCTACAATTTTGGCATTACAACCAGTACAAACTATTTTTGTAGTCTTAGATAGGGACTCACCTTCTTGGCTCAATCAAGATTAGGGATAAACTATCCTATTTCCAATCCCTTCAAGGTTGCCAAGTTTCTTAGAAAATCAATCACATGAGAGAAGTATCTCTTTATCAAGCTTCCTAACATTCTCTAGGCTTTTGTCAGTCTAGTTGAAGCTTTTTTTGATGTTATCTCCCTTGTAAAGCTTCCATTATGCATTTTGGAATCTACCATAGTTTTCCTTAAGGGCCATAACAAAATAAATTTTCTTTATGTTCATAACATTTTCTAGTAGGTTCTGTGTATGCACCTAGTACATTTTCTTGAAGATTCTGATGTGAAGGGTTTAAACATTAGATGGTTCTTATGCAATTTGACCACTTTGGGTCAAGCCATCCACCTTATAATAGAAAATTGACAGATGGTTGCAGCTATCTAAAGTTTCTTAAAACATCGAGTGAATCATAGTTTTGAGAAGGAAGGCCTTCAACATGGTGTGATTCTTCATATAATCTTCCATTTCATTTCCACTTACTCCCTCCATACATTGTATTCTTTGATTTCATTTGTTGCAACTGGTCGTTACAATACTTTTGTGGGCTGTTCCTTGTGAAAGGGATTCCTTCCCAATAGGTGGCTTCTTTTCATTAGGCTCTTATTGTGCTTTATGTGATCAATTAGTGAGAATTTTTTTGATGTTTGATATTATTTATTTGGAGCTTCAATTTCATATAGGATTTTCCAAATGAGATCTGTTTGTAGGAGATCTCATAGAAATTAATTTATAGATTGGATTTTATCACTTGATTTTGTGAGCTTCAGTCAGACATATTGACACCTTTCTGATGTGTCTGGTCTTTGACAAATCATTAGCTGGAAGGTTCTCCTATTGTGGTTTCCCAAAATGAAAAATTTGGAGGTACCATTTTCCTTCTTGAACATATGTATAGAAATTTTGTTTCAAGCTTTCATCACAACCTTGTTACCCAATATTACAAAATACAAAGGATCACACAGTTTTATATTTTCCGTTCATCGGTCGGTTGTATATATTTATTTTCACCTAGAATGTGGCCATATTTACTGCCAAAAATGAAAAGTTTGTGCTTTATCTCGATTTTAGTTTTTTTAATTGAAATATGATACTTGTAGCATTTTGGAATTTTGGAATTTCATTTTTTCTTTGTAGGGTAACCTAGGGTTAAGTGCGATGACCAAGAAGTATATTTCCATAACAGTTTCAAATTTTTTGCATAGAATTGGTGCAAGGAAAGTGTTCCCTTTCATTTGCATGATTTGAAAAGATGAGGTTCTAGTGTTAAAGATGAATTTTTGTTCTTGGTGATAGATTACCTTGAATGAGTTGCAGTGACATTCCATTGTTTGAAGGTTAAAAAGAAGACAACACTCTATAGTACAACAAAAGAAGTAAATAAATTTTCTAGAAGACTTTGCCAGAGGACCCCATAAGCAGAGAATGCCATGCACTTGGGTATGATGTTTTAACATTGAGTAGCAGTTGGCTTTGCAAAAGATTGAAAACTGGAACACTTTGAGACACCCATTGCACATGCAGGTAGTTTAAAAAAAGCCATTATTTTTCCTCGATATAACATTGAAGGCACCACAACATGAGTAGACTTGTCTTGATCAAGGTACACACATGATAGAATTTATTTCCACCTTAGAGTATAAGTTCAAGGTGTTTTTTCACCTTAAGGTATCAAATGTGAAGAACTCTCCTCTCAGGAGCTTCCGTCGTCGAAAACCTCAACTATATTGTTAATCTATAATAACGTATTTATTTGGGCTAAGGAATATATGGTTGGTATATTAATATGTGACCAATGTTTATGATGTTTTTAATTATGACTGACTATGAAATATACCCTATATACAGATTAATTTTGATTAAACACATAACAGATAGATATGTTGATGTTCATTGTTATCTTCAGTTTGTATTTATAAGCAAATAAATACATGTTGTCTCTTAGAATTGCACCCTTGCTAAGTTGCAAAACTTAGCATTATGGAGAAACATGGGATCTTTCTAGGATTGTGGGTCACCTATGATGGAAAGAACCTCCGGATAAGGTCGGCTTCCTATTGATACTTCACCTATAACTACTTGTACTAATGCCTTTGTAGAGAAAAGAGTAAGAAGGATTGCATGAAATTAAAACCTACTATCTAAGGTGATGCACCAAAAGATTGTCTGAGACTACACAAAACTAACACACTATAGAACCAATAATATCAAGGCTATCATACACAACACAATAAATCATAATCTTTGCATCATCAATTTGTAAGACAGCTAAATAACCACAATCCTTTAAAGGAGAAAGATGTTTTCTCACCACTTAAGACTGATTGTTATTACTAGCACATCTCACAACCTACAAAAATGTATGTATTCCTGCATAAAGGCACCAACATGAAATACAACTCCAAGGACAAAGAACATCACAAAGATCTGTACTAACACTAAGGACACACAATATCAGAAGAAATGGGAAGGTATAAACTGCTTATTAGTGCTAAAAAGGTGTTACAATGCTATGTTACTCTCAAAATGAGTTACAAAACTATTCACTTCTGCAAAAGAACTCATAAAATTACAATATGACACAAGTGAAAAGCCAAAACTCCTGAATAATGAACAAAAGAGAAAACTATATACTTCTCCAAGCAGCTGTAAAAGGATAAGGACAATAAACCTCCTTGGTCGTGCATATCATAAAAGCCCTCAAAATATCTGTCCAAAACCCTCCAAAGTGAGTTCCCAATTAAGAAAAAGTCAAGGCATGTCATCACCCATCATAAAAGCTCCAAGAACTGTCTCTTAATGCCCTTAAATGCTATTAAAAACAAGTCAAACCATCACAATAACTCCATCAGTTGGCCAACCTCTCCTGCAGCATCATAAATGTTTGATATTTGCACATAAATATCCAACCACATCTTGAAAGCATCCTCAACTTGCCCTTGCACAATAAATGACACAAATACATTAATTTCTGCATTTTATTAACATTAACTAAGTGGTTTATAGTCACACCACTTAGCTTAATGTTTTACATTTCAAATTTATTTCAAAATTATGCAAAAAAGAAAGCACTTGGACATTAATATTCAATCTCTTGGTTTTCCATGGTTTGGAGATGAATAAAACATTGTGAAAAAATGATAAAGTAATCGATGAGATTTACTTTGTTACTTGTTATGGATTTGTCTATATTTGTTTTTCACATTTTTACGACAAGTGATAAAGTAATTTATAATCCATTACTTTATCATTTGTTTACAATGTTGCATATCCATTTCTAAATCATGCAAAAGAAAATAAAACCCCTTATATCTCCCATGCACAAACAAGATCTCTCGATTCGTAATGTTCCTCATGCACTACAATGTCCCCTATGCATCATTATCCCCTTGACTTAATCATTTTCAACCTTTAGAAAAATTAAGAAAATAATCATGGCTCCACGGGCTCACTCACATCATTAGGTCAAAACACTCAAAGTGTTGACCCTGGGCATATTTTAGATGAAAATGATAATAAAAGAAAGTAAAAAATGAGAAAGAATCTCATCATGACTAAGGCATTCGACCAAAAGGAGGTGGAAACCCTAAAAACTATTCATTCTTGCATTTTGACTCTCCCCCACTTTGCTGCCCCACCACCATGCCTCTATTGCTCCTTGTTCAATTTGTTTGATTTCATTTTGGAGATAAAACTTGGCTTTTCAAGCCATGACTGGGCTATATTTCTGATGCATTCTCTTTGTTTTCTGGGTCAACACACTTTTGCATTTGTCTTTGACTGTGTTTGAGGCAAGTTCGAGCTTCTACCTTTCCTTTCAATGTATGATCTCCAACAAGAAAAGAAGGTAAGTTTTTATCTGTCGATCTGCTTTAATTTCCTAATTTTTTCTGTGTATTTCATTGCAAGAGGCTAGTTCAATATCATTTCTGAGCATTATGAATTTGAAGGCCTTCATTTTCTTTAATATCTGCAACCTTTCTTGCATTTCTTGTATGTGAGGCTCGATCTCTTACTGTCTGCGAGCTCTATCTGGCATCTCTAAATATTTTGTAGCTCAAAACTTTTAATTTTCCTTTGTATCTGTATTTTGGCTCAAAATGAGCTCGACCCATGACAAAAAACTTGTAAAAGAAGACATTCCTGTGCATTCACTGTGGGCATGACTTTGTATGGAGAAAATACATTTCTTTTCTATTGTTGTTGCAGACATTAAAAACATTTTGTATCTGAGTTCTTTAAAAAGAAACCCCAAGTGGGTTTGAGCATAATATACAAAAATGAGTTTCATTTGTATTTCCTGCTTTTCTGTGTATGACAAAGACCATATGAATTCCCTTCTGTATCCCCTGTAGAAGAACATAATGTCTACTATCTTGAACTTATATAGCCATACATGGCATTTGGCATTGATCTCTGAGTATGCATTTCTGCTCATAGCTGCACTTTTGGTCTTTTAACTATTAATAATATGAACATACATCATGTATAAATAAAAGCATATACACCTTACTGCACCTGTTTCATCCTCTTGTCTTTCTAATCCAAAATAACACCTTTCATTGCCCATTTGTATTTCAATGACATATGTCAAATCTTGGATAAGCTACCTCTTGTAGCTATAGCATAATATTGATATGGTTGTCTTCGCATTGATGATTGTCCTTTACCAGATGGAACATTTCTGATACACATTTGTTCTGTCCTGAAGATGATGAATTGAATGTATTTGTCATACCTTCTGATACATAATTGCAAGCTTTTACCTGTTGATACTATACTTATATAGTGAGCAAAATGATGACACCTCATTCTACCTTCTTAGCTATGACAATATGTTTGCAATATATAGGTGGTTTTAATGGAAATGAACCTTCCACTTCTCCTGATACAGTCACACTGTTCATGATATGTTGCACCCTTGATGTGAATTGTCTCTTCTCAGACAGTGTCGTTAGTAGCATCTCCTTAATAAAATGTATTGTAACATCTCTTTATTTAGTTGGATCTCTCATGACTGTATATCTTATATATGAACTTGTATGATATAGGACTATTCACTTGCACATATGATTAATAACTATTGATAACTGAGAAGGGGGGTGAATCAGTTATCTTAATTAATTTAACTTCATGTTCATCTTTAACAACTAGTGCAACATCAAAGCAAATAAGCATCCATAAGCATGAAAGTAGAAACAAAGTCAATACACATAACACAATGATTTTGAAGTGGAAAACCCTGTTAAGGGAAAAACCACAGGGTGACTAGCCCAAGAATGTATTCTCTGTTAGAAGAATAGAAGTACAAAATGGCACTTGCTAATTAGGGCTCACTGCCCAAGCACACTACTCACAAGAGGCTCACTGCCTACAAGAGACTCACTGTCTACAAGTTATAAAGAGAGTAACAAGATACTTGAACTGATGAGAAGCATCCACATATGCTGGAGTTCAGTTCTGATTAGGCTCAGTATACTGATCTACTGCACTTCATCCTTTTTCTTCTTTAGTGCTGCTGTCCTTTCACATATCGGACCTACAAAGAAAAGCAGAAGAGCAGAGTGGAAGTAGTAAAGAGACTCACTGTCTACAAGTTATAAAGAGAGTAACAAGATACTTGAATTGATGAGAAGCATCCACATATGCTGGAGTTCAGTTCCGATTAGGCTCAGTATACTGATCTACTGCACTTCATCCTTTTTCTTCTTTAATGCTGCTGTCCTTTCACATACCGGACCTACCTTACTACTTCCACTCTGCTCTTCTGCTTTTCTTTGCACTTCACAATACTCAACACACACCTTCATATCCAAATCCATCTGGTATATATATCCACACAGAGGATTTCATCCTCTTTCTAGTCGGCATCCGGAATAGTTAGTATTTCCCAAACTCTAGTTCATCGCCTGAATCCTTGCTTACCAAGTGATGCGAATCAAATAGATACATATAGAAGTCATCTAACAAGTCGGACAATCTTGAATGATACCTTAAGAATCTTGATCACTATCAACATCTCATCCAGAATAATGTCTGATGCTCTGTCAGCCAGTTCTTCCTCTGTCTGCCCTGCCAAACAGGACCTCAATACTTAGATGCTCATATCTCTTCAAACTTTCATCACCGGAGGCTCAATCTTTGGAATATATCAGTCAAGGTACTCCTCTTGACTTCCGCAAGTCCGCACTTTCCAAAGATACTTTCTTTGAGAGATCCGGACCTGACTAACAGACCTTGCCACATGCTCTGTTCTTGCTTAGCGGACCACAACACTCTTCAATCTGACTTCTGGTATAGGCACACCATGTCCTGCGGATGTGTGGGATGAACTTTGTTGCCATCAATGACAACAATCATGAAGCTACAATGTGTCTCTTGCCAACAATCTCCCCCTTTGGCATTGATGGCAACACTTAGTGAAAAATGACTAAGTGTTATACTAGACTCCCCCTTGGTTGGTGCTCTCTTCTAATGTACACTTTACCAGAGCTCCCCCTTAGCTGGATTCCACATTTTTCACTGTTCCTCACTCCCCCTTTGACATCAATGGAAAAGGGTAGGGTCCGCACACCAAAATTGCCCAAAAACTCAACTATACTTAGCCACATAAGTATATCAACAGGTTATACTTACATATACTGTAGTATGTCTGCAAAAGTTGTCTTCAACTGGACAAGTTCTGTTGCCCAACTCTGCTTCATCCTATCCAAAATTGAGATGTGACCACTCAACAGGAATACAAAGGCTTCTGCCCTCTTGAGATCTGTCGGATCACTGGTCCGGGTTGTAGTCTAAGCATCACTTAGGGCCTCATGCATGGCCTCTTAGGGATAATGATCCCTCTAAGTTCACTCAACCTACTTATTCTATTTTTCTTCTCCTTCTCAAGTTTCTTAATTTCATTCAAGATTGCAATAGTCTGACATTCTTGATTGATTACGGGAGATGAGAGAGGATCAAAACTTTGAGACAAACTTAGTAGTTTATCTTCTTGTTGTTTTACTTTCTTATCAACATCTTTGGTCACTTTGGGCCAGGATAAACAAAATTTATAAATATTTCCGCCAACTTTGAGAGTATTTTCTAAATTCTTTATCCCAATATCCATAACTCTCCTGTCATTTGAGATTAGACCCTGTACTTCAGAGAATCTCTTATCAAAAATTCTTTCCTGACTTTCTCTTCTGCAGCTTTCTCTAAAGAAGCAAAATATGTATTAACAGAATTTACAAGAGACTTTAGATTACCGGATGTGGAGGCTATAGGATCCTTTTGGAAGGATGGTATGATCTTTTCCAATAAACCAGATGCAGTTTCTATGAGCTCACAGTCTTCCATGTGAGACTTCAACATTTTTTTCTTTTGCCTTTGCTTGAGTGAAGGAAGCTAGTTTCATGGTTTGGACCGAAGAGAGGGAATCAAAATTGAATGGACCTTGAAGCAGTTCTGGTTCATCAAAATCCATCATCTCTTTGGTCAAGAATTCTTTGACTGCTTCTGCTGTGTCTCTTGCCGGAGATAGAATTTTCTCCCCTTCTGCAACCTTACTACTATCATCTGTGGCCTTCTCTATTGGAGTTTTCTCTCCTTCTACAGCCTTGCTATTGTCATCTTCTTTTTCTTTTGCTTCTTGACTGATCTTCTCTTGTACTCTTTCTTTTTCTTTGGATCCGGAGTCTGTAAGGGAAACCGGAGGAGAAATGTTTGCTTGATCATGAACCTCCTTTTCTGAAGTAGAGGAATCTAAGTCCTTACCTTTTTCTTCACCAGTCTCCTTTACCTCTTCTGCCACTGTCTCAGTAGATTCTTCTTCAACATCTGTAGTAGAGGGATCATCTCCTAAGTCCTCTACAATAGGAATGTTGAATCTTTTGTATGCATTCTGGAGGATCTCTTCTGTCTCTTTTGCTACTTTGTCAGTTTCTCCGAGCATAAGCTAATTCATTCTAGCTTTGCTCTGGAACTCATCCTTACAATCTTTGAAGATCATATTCTTCTGCTTAGGAGTGATTGAAGGATATAGCTGAATAGCTATTTGTTCTCGGATCTCACGATCTTTTTCCATAGCATTATTCTTTCTTATTTCTAATTCCTTTTCTAGGCTTTTGGGAATAAGAGATATGATTTCAATAAAAGCCTTGTTGTAGATATTCAGATACCTGACTATGGCTTCTTGCAAGATTTTTTGGTCAACTTCATTGTAATCATCATAGAATTCAGCCATTGGTTGAAGGTTCCCATCCACAGTAACTGATTTTATGATGTCATCAATGCACAGAGTAGGTTTCTCAACAAATTCTTTTGTTACTTCTTCAGCAGAAGGTTCACCGGATGTTTTCCTTTTCTTCTTCATTTTCTTTACTTCCTCATCTGATTCTGTCTCTTCTTCATCCTTTTGGCTTGTGTAGGATCTTGTTGCCTTTTTCTTGGTTCTCTTCTCTCCTTTTCTGGATGATTTTGCTTCCGATTTTGATGCCTTAGAGCTCTTTGCAGTGGTAGGTGCAGAGGTCTTAAAGGATCTGGTTCGGGAGGGGACTTCCACTAGAGCACCTTCTTTCTCTTCTTTTTCTTTTTCTTTCTCTGCCCTTTCTGTCTTTTCTCTATTCGCATCAAGTGCCTCTTTTGAAATTCCATGCCTCTTGGCAAACTCTTCTACTTCCCTCCTCACTTTTCTTTTTATTTCCAGTTGTCTTAGCTCCACATGAATCTTCACACTTAATTCTTCAAAGGTTCCAAACCTTTCTGTTTTAGGATCCTTGGATTGACTGAGCATGTGTTGAACATGTAGCTCAACAATTTTCTCATCTACTTCATACCCCATTGGCATGATCCAGACTATTCTTGGCTCTACTGCCTCCATTAGACATTGATCAGTTTCTACCATAAAGCATACTGTATCTTTATATTTTTCAACTAAAGATTGGGGGATTCTCTCTCTTTCTTGCATCATGCTCTGAAAATTCTTGAAATAGCCCTAGAGTACTATATTCTGTGCCTTGACATCACCAAGCCCATGTATATAATCTCTGATTTGGATGGCTACTGGTCTATCATTCTGCCATACCCAACCACTGGATCCGGGAAGCTCATTCATGAAGTAGAAAAACAAGCACAGTATCAGCTCACCATACTTGAAGGAGTTCTTGTCCTTCTTGATCTTTTGTAGGTTTTCCATTAGTTAGCTTAGAAGGAGTTCACAAAGATCATAATCTGCATTTTTTCTCAACATTTCATAAGCAATGTAAATTACAGTTCTGGGTACTGAATTTTCCCTGCTAGAGTGATATATCTTATAACCGATGATCATGGAGGCAAACTTGACATCTGGATCGGTAATGTCTTCTATTGTCATTGCTCTTTTGTCAAATTTTGATGCAGTAGCTTCACTCACAGTTTGATTCTTGACGGATTTGAGAACAGGAAACCCACCGGATGAGTGTAATCTGGTTACTGCCCTAATGGCATCCTTGGTTATCTTAAATGGCCTCATCAACCATATAAAGTTATCATGCATTCTACTTAGAACATACCGGACCCATTCATCTTCTGCAAAACATGGGAAGTGAATGCATTGTGCAAAATGCTTGTCCTGGATGGCTTTATACTGAGTTTTAAGTTCAAATGAGTCATCTATCAAATGCTTGTGATAGATATCAACCAGCTTAGATTCCCCAAATTCTTCAATATTCGCATGAATATATGCCCTAATATCTTCTACATGTAGAACCCCATCCGGAATGTTGGAAAATGCACCTGAGGGATCCACTTCTAGGGATTTGTATGGATGCTTCTTAAATTTAGGGCGTGGCCTATCAGAAATCTTCACAACATTCAGAGTAGCCATTTTCAAGAAGATTTACAAAAAGATATTCAAGAACAGAAAATACCTTTTTCGCTTCTAGGTTTCACGATAAGACCTGAATCGGATTGCTGGAAGACTTGATTTCTGCAGTTGATCCTTGAGATGTTTAAGGTGGTTTAGTTGCAGAGCTCTTTTCCTCTTCTTTTCAAATGTAGAATGAGCAAATGACTAATAGGAAATCCCTTATATTTCTCTACAAACCCTAATTTCATAATGCAATAAATGTACAATTTAAGTTATTTCGATTGCCTTGATCTCCTTGTTTTGAAAAAAAAAAAATTTCCGGATCACTAAGAAGCATTTAGAGTTGTTCTTGGTGATGACTGACAGGCTATCTTCCTTTCCCCAAACATTTCATCTATCCGCAGATCAAGATTCCTTAGTTTGAATCATATCGGATTTAACTTTGAAAAACCTACTTCTCACAGGATGACTGATGAACTGGATTAGTCTTTAACCTGTTCAAAACTTCTTGCAGATCTTTCATCTCTTTACTAAATCTTATTTAGATGTCCCTTTGTGAACCCTTTAATCCGTAGCTTTCCTTGTGCCAATTCCGACACCAATTAACTGGCTGGGGGAAAATGTTTTTCCTTGTGTCTCCCCCTGAGCCAGAGCTCACTTTTTAATTTTCAGAAGGAATATCAGCACCGAATTCTGGTGCAGATCCATCCCCAACGTTTTATGTACTTCTCTTCACCCAAATCTTGTTCATCTCCCTTTGAATTTCATCCGCATTCACTTTTTCTTTTCCTTTGTCTTGATTCTGATAATGATGCACCAGACCCCTTTTATCCTGATTCTTGCTTCTACAGAATTTGCCAATATGACCGGATCTATTGCAATTGTGGCAAGCAACATTTCCTTGCATATTTGATTGATATCCTCTTGATCTGCATTGATTAACCATATGTCCCATTCTATTGCATGCAAAGCATCTACCATTGAATGAATTGTTCATTTGCATATTTCTGCATTCATGAGATTTGTGACCACACCTTTTGTAGTTGAAACACTGTCCGGAGAAGGATGTATTAGTCTGATTTATTCTCTTTCTACACTGATTAGATTTATGACCAAAGTTATTGCGGTTGTGGCAGTATCCATTGAATGATGGATATCTTTGAGCAGAAAGGTTGCCTTATCGGAGGTCTTCTAGTCCCATTCCTTGGATTTCTTGATCCAAAATTCTTCTGACCGGATCCAGAGCTTTCACCTTTCTCATATCCCAAGACATGCTTGTCATCTACCCTCTTTTGGCTTTCAAGAAGAACTTCAAGTTGAGTAGAACTTATCTTGAATTTCTCTTTGTATTCATTTGTTGTTTGAAGATCCCTTTTAAGAGTGTCAATTTGATCTTCAAGTTTTTCTTCATTATCTCTAGCATTTTCAAGATCAGATTCAAGATGTCTGATTATTCTATCCATCTTGTGGCAGTCTTCTGATTTCTCCTTGAGAGATTGTCTTAGATCATCTTCAATTTTTCTTTTCTCTTCAATTTCTTGGGTAAATTTCATAACTCCTTATTCCATTTCATGTCTTAACATAATGTTCTCTTTTGATAATTTTTCACATAACTTGGCTTTCTCCTTCAGATCTCCATTTGTATCATTTGCTTTACCTTGACTTGCCAATTGTTGAAGTAGATCCTTTCTCTTTTTCATAGAGAGACTCAGTTTCCCTTTTAGTTCATTTATGAAATCATCAGCCTGTTTGAGTCTTTCCTTCAATTCATTTACTTCAGAATTAGATTGCTCAAGATCATCTAGGGCAGACTGAAGTTGCTCCCTCATACCATACACATCCATTTTAATTCCCAGATCTTCCTCAAGATGTTAAGCTCTGTTTGGAGGAAATTCGCTCTGATACCAATTGTTGATAACTGAGAGGGGGGTGAATCAGTTATCTTAATTAATTTAACTTCCTGTTCATCTTTAACAACTAGTGCAACATCAAAGCAAATAAGCTTCCATAAGCATGAAAGTAGAAACAAAGTCAATACACATAACACAATGATTTTGACGTGGAAAACTCTGTTAAGGGAAAAACCACGAGGTCACTAACCCAAGAATGTATTTTCTATTAGAAGAATAGAAGTACAAAATGGCACTTGCCAATTAGGGCTCACTGCCTGAGCACACTGCTCACAAGAGGCTCACTGCCTACAAGAGACTCACTGTCTACAAGTTATAAAGAGAGTAACAAGATACTTGAACTGATGAGAAGCATCCACATATGCTGGAGTTCAGTTCCGGTTAGGCTCAGTATACTGATCTACTGCACTTCATCCTTTCTCTTCTTTAGTGCTATTTTCCTTTCACATACTGGACCTGCCTTACTACTTCCACTCTGCTCTTCTACTTTTCTTCGCACTTCACAATACTCAACACACACCTTCATATCCAAATCCATCTAGTATATATATCCACACAGAGGATTTCATCCTCTTTCTAGTCGACATCCGAAATAGTCAATATTTCTCAAACTCTAGTCTGTCGGCTGAATCCTTGCTTACCAAGTGATGCGAATCAAATAGATACATATAGAAGTCATCTAACAAGTTGGCCAATCTTGAATGATACCTTAAGAATCTTGATCACCATCAACATCTCATCCGGAATAATGTCTGATGCTCTGTCGGTCAGTTCTTCCTCTGTCTGCCCTACCAAACAGGACCCCAATACTTAGATGCTCATATCTCTTCACACTTTCATCACCGGAGGCTCAATCCCTGGAATATATCGGTCAAGGTTCTCCTCTTGACTTCCCCAAGTCTGTACTTTCCAACGATACTTTCTCTGAGAGATCTGGACCTGACTGACGGACCTTGCCACATGCTCTATTCTTGCTTACCGGACCACAACACTCTTCAATTTGACTTCTGGTATAGGCACACCATGTCCTGCGGATGTGTGGGATGAACTTTGTTGCCATCAATGACAACAATCATGAAGCTACAATGTGTCTCTTGCCAACAATAACTTGATACTTCATAACAACAAAAGGAAAATACTCACTTCATTATGCCTTGTTGTCTTTTGTCCTTTATGACTGTGTACAATCATGTTGATTGCACTTGTAAATGTTGTTCTACTATGACTGAAACCTCTATTTCTTTTATGGCATAGTGGGCTTTCAATGACAGTAACACATGGCATTTGACCTGGTTGTCCCACATGGCATTTGTTCCAACTTGACTGTTACTCTCTCTTATGCTTGATACATCAGATATAGCAGCAACATGCATGTGATGAAAACATCATGATGCTTGGTCCATTGAATATCTCTGCATTAATGTCATTACTTTGAGTATGTTGGGCTCAACCCTTGTGGGAGCCCACTTTACCCCACATACTACAATATTAAATGAAGTAATCAGCAATGAAACTTTACATGTATCTGCACATTGGACAAACTTGTTAGACAAAAATGTACCTTTGTTTATGATGTGAGGTGACTTGTATGAATCAATCTCTTTTTGATATAGCACTTATGTCTGCTCATTCTGACCTCTCTTATGCTGATGTCTGATTACTAATATTGCTGCTACATAAAAGTGAATGGTACTTTTGAAGTTCTGATTGTGTATGAAAAGACTTGGTACCCTGAGCATTAACAAAGTTTGTTTTCCAGGTATATTGGAGCTCAAACAGATGGAGGAAGATAGCAACCAGCTCAACCACAGGATTCGTCATTCACAGGCAATGATGGGTCCCTCTTCTTTTCCTATGCATTTCTTTTCTTTCAAAAGTAAAATTTACTTTTATGTTGCCTATTTCAGTTACTCCCACAGCTTGTGTGGGACCAATGCAATGACTTATGTATATTTCACTTTCTGAATCAAATACATAGCATAAAACAACTAATCTTTCTTTGGAACATATGTATAAAACATGATGTATAATTTGACAGTCTATAAATACCTCTTTTACTTGCACTGAAACATAATGAATAATCAGCAACTGGAACATGAAATCCATCAATTCTCTTCATTCTTTGAATACCTGTTTTCTTGTCCGTAGATGATTTCACTTACCAGGATGATGTAACAGCCCAGCTTGAGCTGTTACATGATTTTGATAAGTGATTTTGCACTTGTCTTCTGTCAAGACATCAGACATTGACTGGATGATCCTGCATAAGCAAAAAATTTGTACTCCCTCTAAACAACTGATGTTTAGGCCTTGCTAAATTAGGTGTGAACATAATTTAGTAAGAATACCCAAAGAAAACTAAAACAAATTTACATTGTGAAACCCAATGTCTATAAAAAGAGCATGCATAAGAAGCATATTTTTAGTACTAATGGAAGATGAGAACGAAAACATAATTGTCTACCCAATTTTTGAGTTGTTCGCCAAATGCTATAACAGGAAGAGCAGGAGCAAAGAAAATATAGGTGGTTGGAGCAAAAATTCAGCAGGAACCAGAACAAATTATATAAGCATCTATATGGTAAAAAAAGAGAAACAAAATAAAATGAACAATGTTAAATTAATTTCTTTTAGTGGCTTAAGATTAATTAGTTTAATAATGGGATCCTAAATTAATGGGGATCACTCTTAATCGATTAAGTTCACCTAGGGATTAATTTATAAGCAAATTAAAATGCAATTTATCAAGAGCTAAAGTGGAGAAAACACCAACATGCAAATTGTTGCCCTCTCAATTGTTGTCCTTGATGTCAAACATACTCTCATGGTGATATTATAATAGTTGACATTCATATGATATCATGCTACATTCACATGCTATACTTTTTATGCTATGATCCTTGATGCTCTGATCCTTGATGTTACATTCACATGACTATGGTATACTCTATAGTGATCTTATGATTTGGTTTCAGTGAGTTGTATGCTCTACAGGTGCGGTTATGGCACTTTCTATGCTCTACAAGCCCTACAAGTACATCATTGGTTTCATATTGGTTTCATATCAATGGGCAATCTTTGGTTGGCTTGATATGCAAGTTCAGTGATCTCTTGATTGGCATCATAGTGGGCTTATTTGTATCAGTTTCTTTTAATTGGAATTATGATATACTCTGTATCATGAGACAATGCAAAGTTATTGGTTTCAAGGTCATTATTGCTATGATGTTTCATTTATTTCTTTAAGCAAAATGCAAGGTTATGCCAAGGTCTTCAAATCTTCATTTACCATATCATTTTTTATATGATTAGAGTCACTAAAGAGACATCATATTGTGTGTCATTAATTAATAAAGGCTATTTACTTGATTCAGTTTAAAAATTATTTGATAAGCTAAAAGCATTATCGGGCCACTTAAGAAGGTAACCTGCCCAGCACGTATCGGGGCAGATTTGACAGGTCAAAAGTTGATGTTAATGTTTATTTGTGACCGGGCCCTTTAGGGCACACCAGGACAGTTGATCACCAAAGAAATATGGGAATGGTTTTGTTGAGAGTTCATTTTGCAAAGTGCAACTTTGGTTTATACTTCTCTCGACCTAGGGTTTCAGATTTATGCAAGATACTTAAGATTTTTGTCATGATTTCAGAGAAATCTTTGGGATTTGACAGTGCTGACTATCAGTGGACTGAGCTTGTTCATTTTTGATTGCTTCTCTTGACTCCAAGTCACAACAAAAAGGTTTTACTTGTTGGCTCATCAGGTGATATTGTTCCTTTGCATTTCTATTTGAAGAATAATGGTTCTTTTCTCAAGTTTCTTGATTAAGGGTATGAGATTTCTTGATTGGAACAGTCTTAAAATAAAATCTTTCTCTATTGGTCTAAAACTTGAAAATTCTTGACCTGAGAGGGCTCACTTTGTCATACATTTTCATATTCATATCTTCTGGTGTTTAGTGGTTACATTACTATGATTTTTGGTTGTAAGGTTTGAAGGGCCTAGGGTTTCTTGCTTGAATGTGGAGGTCAATTTGATAATTCTCTATGGTTAAAAGCATTTTTTATTTCATCAAACAGTTTGAACATTATCGCTGTGGTTAAAGAGTTATTAAAAGATTCAAACCGTGGTTAAAGATTCATTATTGTAAAAGATTCAAAGACATTGTAACATGTTCTACATGGGTCTATTTGACCACATTCCTTTGAGAGTTTCTACTACAATTGAAAATTATCTGAGACAGTTGAAGAAGTTCAATTACATACACAAATTGTTTCATGAGAGAAAGAAGACCTGGTGAAATTGTATAAAAAGGGCATTATGTAAACATCTGGTGTAAGTTTGATGATTTTGTGTAAATTACACTATCATTAAGGTTATATCAGCATGTTAAAAGAATATTCTTGAGTTGTTGTATTGTTGATGCTTGATTCTCAAATAATGAGACAGTCAAAGATTGGAATGTAGAGGAATAGAGTAACCCTCTATATTGATTCATATTATTCATTGAGGCACAAATAGCTAGTGAGGCACAAACAGTCAGTGAGGCATTTGTATTTGCTAGTGAAGCACATCTTAATTAAGCCAGTGAGGCATTTTCTGGAGTGATTTTTCATCCCTAGAGGGTTTTCCACTCGTCAAATCTTTGTGTTATGGTTGCTTGTGATTATGTGGCTCATAATATTATGTTCATGAGTTCATGTTCATTGTTTTATTATTTAACTGTTACATATTATTGTTGACATGATGCTCATTTTGAGGTACAAATGCATGATATTTTTGACACTTATCACAGTCCAATGAAAGTTATAAAACTGCCTCTATTGTTTGTCAATCTTATAGTCATGACTCAAAAAATATTAAAATGATGTTCATAAATTGTTTTGATGACTCATCACAGTTCAGTTGTCTTGTTCTTTCATGATAAAAAGATTGAAGTTCATAGTTGGTAAAAGTGTGTTAATGGTTGCCAAAAACAAGTCTGTTTTATAAAACATTGATTCACCCCCCCTCTCAGTATCTTTCATACTCCAAAAAGTGGTATCAGAGCATACATTCCCTATAGAAGTCTAACTGGCTTGGGTAGGTCCTGATAGTGGAGTACTATGGGAAAGTGTAGAAGAAATAAAGGAAGAAAAGTTGTCAAACAAATGACTGCACATCAAACTCTAGTAAAGACCGGTGATGAGTTGTTGCCTAAGTCACCTTTGAAAGTTGACACAAAATATGATAAAAAAATGACTTTGTTGTTCAGATTCATGATGCAGAAGGAGATTTCTTTATAGATGAAGATGGACAGGAGTTTGATGAAAATGACTATGATGTGAATATTGAAGGAGAACTTTTATGTGCTCTAGAAATGAACAAGTATCTTGAAAAGGAGAACCAAGGATTAAAGGTTCATCTTCAACAAGAGAAGGATTCTAAGACTAAGGTACTCTATGATCTTGCAAAAGTTTATGTTGAATTTGCAGAAGAAAGAAAGTTTATTTGTAATGTATCTTTCAAATCCCTTAAACAATCAACAATAGAGGTTGTCATGAGACTGATGTGTGTGGTCTAGATTTGATTGATAACAGTGTCTTATAAATCACTTGGTCAAGTTGTATGATTTCCTTTGGCAATGACTTCAATATGTTCTTCTTGAGATCTTTGAACAATGATAGTTGAAGGGTGATATGTTGAGATTGGCATCATATAGATTGATATTGGTTATTGTTATTTGGATGACTTGGTATGACAGGATGTCTTCATGGATGTCTCAAGATGGCTTCTCTTGATATGTTGATGTTTCACCAATGTGATAAGCTCTTGATATAGTGATCATCTTTCATGCTATGATGTTGATGCTCTTGATATAATGGTTGATATGTTGATGTTCACAATCAAAGTGCTCATGTTCTCTTGATGTTCTTGATGGTGTTCTTCCATGCTGGATTGTTAGAGTGGTGTAGGGACTATTCTAGACAACGGTGTCCTTGCTTTGTCAGTTGATGTTATGTCTTCATTGCTTGTTACAGATACTTGATACAGATGCTGATGCATATGGGTTTTTACAGTGAATTCTTTACTAGTTTGTTCATACAGTGATAATGGCTTTGACTGATGTTTCTTGATGTTTTGCAATAGAGTTGAGTGCCTTGACAATTTTGGTAATAGTGACTCTTATATTGTGATATGTGTCTAATTGATCATGCTTTGCTACATTGATGATTTATTAGTTGATGCTTTACAATGATGGAAAATGTGATCACAATAATGATTTTGGGATTAGTTTTTCATGCTTCCTAACAGTGATCTTTGTAGAGGATGGTAGCAGAGGGTTTGATGAAGTGAACAATATGACAAAGGAGTCATTCAGGGGAGAGGACCTTATGCTTTTTGCAGCATGGTGCAGGTTATTTGGCAAAATGAAGTGTTAGTTGGCATTACAGTCATTAAGTATTAATTTGATCCTCTTGCATTTATTTTTAACAGGACAGTCATGAGTGAAGTGCTTTGTGTGTCTTATCATCTTTAGATCTTTATGCAGAACAGTTGTGTTATGGTTGCATAACAGTGGAAGAAAATGCTTGTGATAGTGTTTTATGAAGTATTGGTTATAGTGGGGCAGGGGCCTTGGCTCGATTGGCTAAGTAATTCTATTGCGGTAAAGATGGTCACGATGTCTAGTCTCCCCCCGTCCCCATGGTACCAGAGGGCATTTCGTGCCAGCGTCACCGGTCACATAAAAAAGTTTACCAGGCACCCAAAAAAAAGTATTGGTTATAGTGCTCTAGTATAGATCTTTGATGTGTAAATTGTGCCCTTATTTGCAACAAGAGGAGCAGTTTTGGAACAGTAAATAGTGTAGAGGATAGTAAATATTTATTTGATAAGTCCGTATTTGGGCAGAATACATGGATCCTTCTTTTATTATTTTTGACATTATTTCTTAACATGGCTAGCTGGACAGTGCATAGTACTCTGTGATCAGTATTTTTGGTGTTTAATGGTATCTCAGGGATGCTCTTGAACAGGTAGTATGATTTGGATGAACTATGAGTAAGTCTTCATGACAAGTGTGAGTAAATTCAATTTGTTATGATTCACATGAATTCAGTGTTTACATATCTATTTTTCATATTTGCTCTCTTTCAAGATGGTGCCAGTATTTCTTGATGACAGTGTTCATATTGTCTAATAAGTGTGTCATTGGTCTATCAAAGGGTTTTACAACAAGTGATATTAGTGTGTATGTCATTCAACGGTTAAGAACTAGATTTGTGTCCTTGGATAGTGGTTTGGTCTCAGGGGGAGCTTCTTTGCATATTTTTCATTCTTGTTGTGTTAGTTGGTACATTAATGTGATAAGTGATTATCAACATTCATTTTCTTGTAATCTCTTCTCATGTTACTATAGCATGGTTATATATTGGCAGTTGGCATTACATTGGTACAGTGGTATGTTTAGAGGTTTACTTGCTGCTTTGATGATACTTGATCATTGATATATGATGTGACAGTGGTGTTCTACTCTATTCAGATGGCAATCCTCATATCTCTCATGTTTGGCATCTTCAGTTATTGTCCTTGTTTTGATAGATGCTCATTTATATGCTCCTTTCTATGGTATTGACAGTGCAGTTGTATTTCAAGCCATTCTGCATATTGTGCTCCATTGGATAGTCATGGTTTGATTTACATTTTCTATTTTTTCTTATCATTTCTGTAGCATATTGGCTTCTGGTTTATGATACCTCATTGAGGCATTGGCACACTTCTTTCTCCCTTTGTCTTTGATGCAAAAAGGGGGAGTGAGAATTGTGTTTTGCCCTCAAGGACAAAGGGGGAGTTTGTTGCCCTCTCAGTTGTTGTCCTTGATGTCAAACATACTCTCAAGGTGATATTATAACAATTGACATTCATATGATATCATGTTACATTCACATGCTATGCTTTTTATGCTATGATCCTTGATTTTACATTCGCATGGCTATGGTATATGGTATACTCTACAATGATCTTATGATTTGGTTTCAGTGAGTTGTATGCTCTACAGGTGCAGTTATGGCACTTTTTATGCTCTACAAATGGTATATGGTATACTCTACAGTGATCTTATGATTTGGTTTCAGTGATTTGTATGCTCTACAAGTGCGGTTATGGCACTTTCTATGCTCTACAAGCTCTACAAGTACATCATTGGTTTCATATCAATGGGTAATCTTTGGTTGGCTTGATATGCAAGTTCAGTGATCTCTTGATTGGCATTACAATGGGCTCATTTGTATCAGTTTCTTTTAATTGGCATTATGATATACTCTGTATCATGAGACAATGCAAAGTTATTGGTTTCAAGGTCATTATTGCTATGATGTTTCATTTATTTCCTTAAGCAAAATGCAAGGTTATGCCAAGGTCTTCAAGTCTTCATTTACCATATCATTTTTTATGTGATTAGAGTCACTAAAGAGACATCATATTGTGTGTCATTAATTGATAAAGGTTATTTACTTGATTTAGTTTGAAAATTATTTGATAAGCTTAAAGCATTATCAAGCCACTTAAGAAGGTAACCTGCCCAGCAGGTATCGGGGTAGATTTGACAGGTCAAAAGTTGATGTTAATGTAAATATTTGTGATCGAGCCCTTTAGGGCACACCAGGACAGTTGGTCAACAAAGAAATATGGGAATGGTTTTGTTGAGAGTTCATTTTGCAAAGTGCAACTTTGGTTTATACTTCTCTCAACCTAGGGTTTTAGATTTATGCAAGATACTTTAGATTTTTGTCATGATTTCAGAGAAATCTTTGGGATTTGACAGTGTTGACTATTAGTGGACTGAGCTTGTTCATTGTTTATTGATTCTTTTGACTCCAAGCCATAGCAAATGTTGGTATGTGGCGACTGATCATGCAAGTACTGTACACAAGTTATGTATCCTCACTAGGGTTTGGGGGTGGCAGCCCCTGAGAAGCAGGGGTTCGGGGGTGCAACCCTCAAGAAAAATGTTTTCCCTCTTTTTGCACGATCAGAGTCGGTTGTTAATTTTTGTTAATCGACAAAAAAAATGACATTGCAAAACCCTAATTCTAGAAGCTTCCGAAAAGCTTGTTATAAGTAGCTGGGATGTATGGTACAACGATGTATTTGTGAGATTGTAATCTATTTTACACTGGATAATAAAATCATTGGATGGCTGAGTTTCTGTGGATGTAGCCCATATTGGGTGAACCACGTTAAATTTATGTGTTGATCTTTTTGTGTTATTTCCTCATTGTTATATTTGGGTTATTTAATCTGCATATAATTGTTAGTGTTTATTGCTTTGATCTACCCTAACCGTAATAGCAAAAAGGTTTTACTTGTTGGCTCATCAGGTGATATTGTTCCTTTACATTTCTATTTGAAGAATAATGGTTCTTTTCTCAAGTTTCTTGATTAAGGATATGAGATTTCTTGATTGGAACAGTCTTAAAAGAAAATCTTTCTCTATTGGTCTAAAACTTGAAGATTCTTGACCTGAGAGGGCTCACTTTGTCATACACTTTCATATTCATATCTTCTAGTGTTTAGTGGTTACATTACTATGATTTTTGGTTGTAAGGTAGTTATGTAACCAAAACAAAATTGTGGCTTCTTCTGTTGAATGGCACAAACATTCGAGGGTTTACACTGTTCTATTGATTGAAAATAGTTAGGAAATATGAACTGTGAATATTATGTTATCTAACTTCTTTACTCAGTTGTAGACAACAGAAACTAAAATGAGGGTTTGCAAACTTGTGATGAACCTATGGTTAGGGTTTGAAGGAGATAGGGTTTCTTGCTCGAATATTGAGGACAGTTTGATAATTCTCTGTGGTTAAAAGCATTCTTTATTTCATCAAACGGTTTGAACATTATCACTGTGGTTAAAGAGTTATTAAAAGATTCAAACTATGGTTAAAGATTCATTATTGTAAAAGATTCAAAGACATTGTAACATGTTCTACATGGGTCTATTTTACCACATTCCTTTGATAGTTTCTACTACAGTTGAAAACTATCTGAGACAGTTGAAGAAGTTCAGTTACATACACAAACTATTTCATGAGAGAAATAAGACCTGGTGAAATTGTATAAAAAGGGCATTTTGTAAACATCTGATGTAAGTTTGATGATTTTGTGTAAATTGCACTATCATTAAGGTTATATCAATATGTTAAAAGAATATTCTTGAGCTGTTGTATTGTTCATGCTTGATTCTCAAATAATGAGACAGTCAAAGATTGGAATGTAGAGGAATAGAGTAACCCTCTATATTGATTCATATTATTCATTGAGGCACAAATAGCTAGTGAGGCATCTATATTTTCTAGTGAAGCACATTTTGATTAAGCCAGTGAGGCATTTTCTGGAGTGGTTTTTCATCCCTAGAGGGTTTTCCACTTGTCAAATCTTTGTGTTATGGTCACTTGTGATTATGTGGCTCATAATATTATGTTCATGAGTTCATGTTTATTGTTTTATGATTTAACTATTACATATTATTGTTGACATGATGCTCATTTTGAGGTACAAATGCATGATATTTTTGACACTTATCACAATCCAATGAAAGTTATAAAACTGCCTCTATTGTTTGTCAGTCTTATAGTCATGACTCAGCAAATATTAAAATGATGTTCATAAATTGTTTTGATGACTCATCACAGTTTAGTTGTCATGTTGTTTCATGATAAAAAGATTGAAGTTTATAGTTGGTAAAAGTTTGTTAATGGTTGCCAAAAACAAGTCTATTTTATAAGACACTGATTCACCCCCCCTCTCAGTGTCTTTCGTACTCCAACACAAATGACATTTGAGGTCTTCCATGTTGAATTGGGAGCCATTTCATGGTTAGAATAGAATGAAAGTTTTGGAAAAATAGTCTTTACAGGCAAATTTTCAAATCTTTTCAAAATCAACACAAAACAATGTTTGTATCTTTTAGCAAAGACTGGATGACAACATAAATACTCAAGCCACAAAATACGCTCGAGTAGATGGGATGTAATCTACTCGAGGCACAAAATACTCTCTTTGTTCATAATTTTTAAATTACAATTATCATGTCCCACAAACAATTTTCTGCCTCAAAAGGCAATAAAAATATTAAATTCTACGATGTACCTACACAAAGGTGACTAAAATAGCTTCCAATATATAGACTTCTACCATGCAATTTGCAACTTCATAAGATAGTAACAAAATTGCATTCTACTGCATACCTACTCAAAATAGCAACTAAAATTGCATCTCACATGTACTTCACTGCAGGGCCTAAACTAGACGTTCACAAATTCCAGTATTGACAAATATTCTTTAGTCAGAGATATGGAATATCATTTTTTAGCTAACGGCAAGGCTGAAAATAGTCGCAAACCCGACAAACACAAAATACACTTGAGTAGATGGCATGTAATCTACTCAAGGCACAAAATACTCTCTTTGTTCATAATTTCTAAATTCTAGTTATCATGTCCCACAAATAATTTTCTATCTCAAAAGGCAATAAAAATATTACATTCTACGATGTACCTACACAAAGGTGACTAAATTAGCTTCCAATATATAGACTTCTGCCATGCAATTTGTAGCTTCAGAAGACAGTAACAAAATTGCATTCTACTACATACCTACTCAAAATAGCAACTAAAATTGCTTCTCACATGTACTTCATGACAAGACCTAAACTGGATGTTCATAAATTTCACTATTGACAAATCTTCTTTAGTCGGAGACCTAAAATATCATTTTTTAGCTAATGGCAAGGTTGAAAATAGTCGCAAACCCTACAAAACCACAAAAATGAGACAAAAATAAAATAAAATGTAAACACTCTCAAGCCCTAGCTTAACAACACAAACGGAAACCTCTATCATTCAGCAATAAAAAATCTAAATGATGTATTCACATTTTTCATGTACAAAATGAAATGAACAATGTTAAATTCCTTACCTTAAACTGTAAAATTCCTACAACTCCACTCGTAAAACCAATGGATGGCTTAGGTTCTGCAACGACACTGGTAAAAGCAATGGAGGGTGAATGACGCACAATGAAACATAAAATAGAAGTCATGGCAAGTTGAAACTAGAAATAATGGCGCTCGTAACTACTTGAAATCTGTTAGACACCATTATTCTCTCATGCCACGACTCTCAGTGTCATTCAAACTTAAGTGCTAATGGAGAGTAACTACTCCAAATCTGTTAGACGCCTTCCCTTGTCTCCTCCCACGACGCTGAGTGGTTATCAAACTTAACTGCAACGATGCTCTATTTTTCAAACCACAAAGTAATTATTCTATCCTCCAATGACAACACTATTCTCTCAGATAAGAAAGAAGATTGTCGAGCATATTTGAATGATAATAAGTTTGAAACAAATTCTGAAGTAATTCTTAAAAAATATAAGTTTGATTGTAACGTAATTGATTTAATATGACAGCTGACTAAACGTCAATTTAAATAGGAAGAATAAAAATGTACACACATCATTGTGATGCCACTGTATAACTATATGATTTTTATATAAAATTAATTTTTTATGTATTATATTATTATTATAATTTATATAATCTATTAATATATAATAATTTACAACATTATTATAATTTACATAATATATTATAGGTATATATATATTAATATTATATATATAATATTAAAATATATAATAATATATTAATACTATAATTTTTTTAAGTGCATCACTAGGCTCCCATTGGGTATTATATGAAATACATCAATCAACATCGTGAGAAAATAAAACATGGGGATACCTCACATTGGATTTATAATTAAATTAATATTATATTGCATAATAAATAGATATAAATAGAGAGATAGAGATATAGTTTATTATGAGAGGTAATCCCTTGGAATATTAACTTATATTATATATATTAGGATTATGATGGTTGTTTTAGATCTCTCTATGTATTATAGATATCCCTCTCTATCTCGGCTATACAAAGAGAGAGGGGAAGAGAGAGGCCTAAGATTTAATTATATCTAATATAATTATATTTATTGTTATATAATTGTGTGAGCTTATTATGATACATAGTTATTTGGAGGGTAAGTATACAAAAGTGAAAGAATTAGATGGTCATTATAAGATTTGAACAATTTATAATACTTTGGTATAAAAATATTATAGCCAATAAGCAATAAATACATCCATTATATTGGTACTTGAAAATGTTTACAATTCTTAGTATATTTCATTTTTTACAACCCACGTGTTGGTCATGGACCTTATCTATGTGTTGGTCATGAAGGGTCGTGTCTACCTATAGACTTCAAATACTTGGCAAGCTATATTTTGCTCAATAGATAACATCCACAGTGTGGAATGATTCAATTCTAAAGCCTTTATAGACCCATCTAAAAAAATAAATTCTAGAATAATACTAGACTTTTGGAATTTGTGGGGATGTAACATATGGTTGAAATTAAAAGTGAGACTATGAGGTAAATACAATTTAGTCAACTCTCATGTTTGAGAGAAATAACATGGATTTGTTTAGACACACACAAACCTTAGTGCAAGCAAATTAAAAATGGACATGTGGGAAAAATCATTTGCATAGAGAAAGTATGAAGCCAACCAAGTCCAACTTCAAAGGTCATAGAAAAATATATTAATGAAGAATATTCATAGGCTAGAAAAAGAAATCAATCATTGAATTTTATTAATATGCATAGGAATAATCATAGATATAGTCTGAAATAAAATAATATATAACTCAAGAGTGAACTAAAAATTACATGGCCCAAAACTTTGTTAAAAAAAGAAAAATACACTCACAAAAATGGCTTGTCGCTGGAAAAAGTTAGCTTCGCAGGTTTGCACCAATACTAAGGAAAAACAAGTGGGAGAAATTCAAATTGCCTTGGATGTGGAAATTGGTGGATTGGCCGAAAAGGTTATCATTGCTAGGTTTTGTAAGAAAGAAGTGTTGCGTAAGCAAATAGAGGATTGGGTCTCAGAGCATTGGTCGTCGGGGGTCAGATTATCTTTTTTGCTGAAGGGCTTCTTTTGCATCTATTTTGAAAATGAAGTTGCATGCTACTCCATTCTCTCTAGAGGACCATGGTTTTTTTAGGATGCTGTGGTGTATGTTCAAAAGTGGTGCCTTCTTTTCAATCCTCTTTCCTTTAACCTACCCAAGGAAGCTATATAGATCCAACTTTACAACATCCCACTTGAATATTGATGAGAGGATTGTCTGAGGAAGATTGGCGAATGCTTAGATTGTTAGATTTAGAATGATGTAGATATCTTGTGCAACAACTCTTGACTCTATGCTAGACTGCAAATCACTCACATCTCTACAATCCCTTGAAAAATCATGCTCAAGTCCCAAGTTGGGCGATGGAGATGTTCAGTGGAAATTGAAACGACAAAGTTCTTCTACCTTTCATGTAGGAGTCAGGAACATATGGAAAAAGAATGCCCTAAAAATAAGCGCAATATGCAATGGGTCGAGAAAGGAAGGATCCCTTATGCGAATGTGGTTGTGGAGTATCCTAATAAGGTATGTAACCCTTTGGCAATGGTGGTCTATTCTGCCCCTCAGAACTCTTCGGCGAAGGAGAACGAAATTTGGGAGGATAAAGATGTAGTGGAAGCTAATCTTTGGAATGAAAATGGAGAGGATGTCCTGGATGAAATTGACATTTTAGATCCTAGGTGTATCAGCCAATCTGCTTCTCAGATTGTAGGCTTGAATATAGGAGTAGAGAAGAAGACGGGGAGGAAGACAAATAAACAAAATAGGGAGGAATTGGCATAGGAGAAATGTAAACCCAATTTGAGAGAATATTTGTTGAGATCTAAGGGAGGAAGCACCTCCCTTAGAGAGCAATGAAGATTTCTACTTGGAATGTTAGGGGCCTGAATGCCCCTAATAGGAGGCACACGACCAAGTGCCAATTGGAATTTTTGTTGGTCGATACCATTCTTCTATAACAAACCAAATTAAATATTCAAGACACCAACTCCTTCACCAGTCATTATCAAGGGTGGTCGGGTGAATGGGTTGTAGCGAATGGAGCGGCGACCGGCCTAGGGATCCTATGGAACCCTAGCAAACTGAAAATTGAGTTGATTCAATCCAACAACAACTAGATGTTGTGTGTAGTAAAAGGATTCAACTCTAATTTGCATTTATTTTTATGTAATGTTTATGGTCCTACCAAACCTGAAGATAAAAGTAAACTTTGGGAGGATATCGTTGCATTTTAAAAATTAGATCAAAATGAGCCTGTTATTATGGGAGGGGACTTCAATGTGATTATGTGTGGGGAGGAGAAAAGAGGTGGATTGAAGGGGGATTCAAAATCTCAAAGAGATTTTTCCCAGTTTGTGAGTGAAGCAAATTTACTTGATGTTGCACCAAAGAATGGAGCCTTCACGTGAATGAATAGGCATATAGGACAGGCTCAAGTGGTGAAAAGATTGGATAGATTTCTGATTTCAACTAGTTAGTTGAATTCTAATTATGTGATGGAGTCTAATATTAGAGTTGTTTCCTATTCTGATCATCTCCCTGTAGATCTCTTCATTTGGGAAGACCAAGCACCAAAAAGAGATAACTTCGGATTCAAAAAAATGTGGTTCTGGCAAAATGATCTGGTTAACTAGATTGAAAAATGGTGGAAGGAGGCCCCTTTTTGTAGAGGTACGAATATGTTCAAATTTGTGAAGAAACTGAGCTACACAAAAAGTAAATTGAAAGAATGGAACATGGTCTCCTTTAAAAATATCTTTGTTGAGAAAGATCGAATTGAAAAGGAATTAGCAAATCTAAATGAAAGAGTCATTTCTCAAGGAATGTACCAAATGGATTATCTGAAGGAGAAAGCGCTGCTGGTCAAACATTCTGGGATACTTGCCAAAGAGGAGATTTATTGGAAGACCAGGTCTAGGGAGACCTGGTTGGCGGAAGGAGATTTAAACACTAAATTTTTTCACAACATAACAAAGATAAGGAGGTTTCAAAATAGGATCTAGAGAATATCATGACTCTTGATGGTAGACAGGTGAATAACTTGGAGGATACTGAAGATGAAGCGGTTCTTTACTTCAAGAGATTGTTGGCCCCAGATGACACAATGGGCAATAGGGACACATGTCAAACCTTATTTCTAATATCCCCTGTATTATCTCGGAGTCGGATAGGTAGATGTTGATGGCTCCCTTCACAAAAGAGGAAGTAAGTAGAGGAATAAAATAGCTTCACTAGGATAAGGTCCCTAGTCCGAATGGGTTTCCTGCCTTATTCTTTCATAAGTGTTGGCACTTTTTGGGAAAAGAAGTGTAGGAATTGGTTGAGGATTTCTAAAAATAGAGGAAGATTCTCAAAGAAGTTAACAACACTATGGTGGCACTCATTCCCAAAAAGTAGAATTGCAACCCATTCACTAATTACAGGTCGATATCCTTATGTAACTATATTTATAAAATCATCTCCGTCATCTAAATTAACAAATCAAATAAAAATCTCAAATATTCATTATTGCATAGATATGCGACATAGTTATCATTCCACATTGTACGACATCATGATGGAATCCACCAAACATTATGACAAAAAAGGATTTTATTTTGGGTGTTTACTGTAATGGTTATCCAGCATACCCATCTATGATGTTTTTATTGTGGAGGCCGTGTGGCATCGTGTATATTTATTATTCCAAGGGAAGTGTTCAATTTTTTAAATTATATAACATTAAATTTATTGAGACGAGGGAAAGGTTTAACTTCTTTTAAACTACATAATTTATAAGATTTATTATTTATTATTAACATTATTAATTAATATTTTAAATTATTTTATAAATATAATTAATTAGCCTATAGTTAGCCAATAGGGTTATATGTGAGATCTTTTGCTCCCACTAAAATGTCAGCCTCTCGACCATTTTTTTTTCCGTCATCTAATAACTAGAAGATCAATAGTTGCCAGGTTTTCACGCACTTATCAAAGACCGTAATCAATTGATGACCTTCTCCACCTATGAATTATCGTATTTGTATACATCTCTTCATACATATTTCAAAAGGGTATTTCACTTCAAATAAACATTGATTATTGTTAGCATAAGAAATGTTGTGTGGTGTGAGAAGGTGCTTGGGATGTGACTTTTGGCCTTTTTCTCTACCACTTAGTCAATTCATAATTGTTGAAAAAGTTCAAAAGTTAAATTAACTTTCAATATTTTCTAAACCAGTTCAAGTCTTAACACTCATAACGGAATCAAAATTCTTATAAAAAACTAAATGATAAATGCGTGTAAATTGACACTAATTTAGGAAAATATTGGAAAGAGATGAATTATCTTTTAGGATTTGAAGTACTTGCAGATGTAGTATGATGCATCTCTACTGTCAGAGTGGGTCCGGATAAATATTACTTTGTAGTTTGTTGCGAATTTAATGCTTTTGTGTGGAAGGCATTCCAGTGAGCTTGAGAGTGCATTCCCTACAGCGTGGAGTGCATATACAAACCCCAAACAATCTGAATGATAGAAATTTCAAGCCAATTTATTCAACTAGAAGACAAATATTTACCTTTTCTATCTTTAAATTATTTTGTCATATACACACCAATATGTTATATTTTATAAATTAATATAAAACTCTATCATTTAAAAAAAAAATTAAAAAATTGACTCCAACATCTTGGAAAACAAGAGGCACTTACATTTTATAAATGCTAGAAAAAATATATATTAAAAGATAATATTAATTTTTTAAATATAGTTTTTTTTAAAGATAATGCACCTGGTAAACTTTTTAACGTGATCGGTGACGCTGGTGCGACACGCCCTCCGGCTCCACGCAACGCTTTTGCCCGGAGATATGAATCAGTGAGGCCACAACATGAGGGACCTCGTCCCCAAGAAAGAACACTTCAAACCCGCGAGCTCGTTGGCCCAGCGAAGGCATAACGCCTGCGAGCTAGTTGGCCCAGTGGGGGTTTGAACTTTGATGGACGCCACTACAACCGAGTGACTTAACCACCGAATCATGCCCTTATCGACAAATATAGTTTAAAATTATATAAAAAGATAATATGCATTAATTTAAAAAATAATTAAAATTTTAACTTTAATTTTATTTCAAAAGCATTGTTATTATATCATATTAATAATTATATGGTAAGATAGTTTATTTAGAGCATAAGTAGTTTTAAACATCAATAATATATTTATTTGAAAAGCATTGTTATTATATCATATTAATAATTATATGGTAAGATAGTTTATTTAGAGCATAAGTATTTTTAAACATCAATAATATATAATTATTACTTTGAGTTTTCACCATTGTAATTTAGTTATTTGAAGGAAGAGTCCTTAAACATTGGTATGTAAAATCAAAAACATTAATGCTTAGATTTTCTTCTTGAAATGTGGATTGTATTTAGAATATAAAAATGAGTGCATCAAAGCTTTTTAAAAATATCTTGCTAACTGCATTTGCATGCCTCCATTTTAAATTTACAAAGTTTATATATGACTTGCATTGAGGGAATTATTTCCTAAGACTACTTGAAGTTGCTTTAGAACATGGGGTTTATGATAATGGTAGAAATGATGGTAACTTGCATTACATAGGTGAAGAGAAATAAAACACATTTCAAAAAATATATATAGATGAATTCTAATGATATTTTATGTGAGATGATTAAAGCTCTAACTCAAATTATCCAACTAACTAGCTTTGTTAATTTAAGTAGTAGTTTGAAACATAAATTTAATTTTTGTTTTACACAAAATTATATTTCATATTTAGGATCCACTCACAAATGAGAATTACAAAAACAAATTCAATACTTTTTTTAATTAATATTATATAACATATAAAATATATTATATTCATATATTTATACAATTAAAGTTTCAATAATGCTTTCCACTCTTTGACAAACATGGGGCTAAGAATCTACTCCAAAACATGTGAATCGAAAGAAAATGTAAAAATGCCGTCCTCTTAAAGTTATAAGTACAAAAGAATAATAGTAACCAAAAATTAAACAAAAGAAACACATAAATATTAAGAAACCATAGTGAAAAACTAACAATTATGTTGAAATTTGGTTAATTTGTGTCGTAATTTTTTTTTTGCTTGGTAAACTGCTTTCATGGGGTCAGCTCCCTTTGTATTATATCAAAACCAAAATCAGAACATAGAGTTTGAACAGTACATTTGAAAACATCCAAATCAGGGTTTAAGACAAAATTTCCTGTTCAGTCTACTATTTACCCTATCATCCATATCTATAATAGTTTTCTATACAAATATATCCCTTCACCTATCATCTAACTATGACTATATTGACATTAAAAACATTATGAAAAACTAGAGAAACACCAGCTCACGACTTCAGGCGTTTTCGTCCTCTGCATAGTAGAGGTCAAGCAACTCCCGCATCTAGTTGTATTCCACTTCAAGGCCAGCCAACTTCTTCAGAAAAGCAATGCCCTTTGTAGCCTTGCAACACCTTGTTGCGATTTTGTCAACCCCCGACTCTGCTACAAACGGCCACCATTGCAACAAGTCCCCCACAAGACTGACTCTGTGAAATTCATCAAGAAGAGGAATTCCAATCCCGTATCGCACCACTCCAACCACCTCCTGCCAACCTCCTCTAAATTTTGGTTCTACAAAATCTTCCATTAGCTTTTTTATTGTGGCTTTGTCTTCATTGAGATCAAGTAGGACCACTAGAAACATGGAAGAAAGGTTTGAATTGACCTTGTAGTGGTTGTAGTTGCTCATAAATTCCTCACCCAGAACCCATTCTATTGCAAATAGGACAATACCACTCTGAGGTTTAAACACCACCCCAACCATTTGGAAGTGATTTGACCAAGAAACGACATCTAGTGCTTATTGCAGGTGAGGTGGATAGGGGTTTCCATATCTATTGGGCTCTTGTTCGCTCAAACCGCTACTCAAAAAGAATGTTGTCTTCATTACCCTGGGCCAATTTAGCGCCCTCTGCACGCTTTGCCAACCAGGGATTAGACGATCTGACGAGAGCTTGTGTTGGTGTAATCATGAATGTTTATATCCCAATGCAAGTCTCTCTCTGTGATTATTGCCTCATTTGCCAGCCCATCGGCTTCAAGGTTTCCTTCCCTTAGAACATGGTTGGAAACTATATTATCAAAGGTCTCCATTAACCCTAATGCCTCATCTAACAACATTTTAATTTCCAATTTGGCAAGGTTTTAGTTCTTAATGCATTTATGACCAACAAGGAGTCCCCTTACTCCAAATTTTTAACTCCTAAACGTTTGCATAAATTGAGGCTGAGAATTAGAGCCTGAAGCTCCGCTTCTACTTCATTGTTTGTCCCAAAAACAAGCTTCTTTGTCACCTTCCCCAAGGCATTCCCTCGCTCATCTCTAACTATACAACCGACTCCTGACCTGCCAGGGTTACCTTTTGAGGCCTCATCAAAATTGAATTTTGCCCATCCCTCTACCAGAGGGCACCACTTTGTTTCCTTCCTTCTTGTTCGGATGTCAACATCACTACCCCCATTAACAGGGGTATTATTAGACATTTCCACACCTTTCTCAATTTATCATCCTCACCGGAGAATCTTCCCTTTACTCCTCCTCTAATTCTATTATTAACAACTTCAGTGATCATTGTTTCCACCTTGTTCTTGAAAATGATGATTCCCAATATTTTTTCCTAAAAGATTCTCCTATTCCGCTCCTTCCACATTTCCTAAAGTAGAATGGAAGGTCTTACCATCCATATACTTTCATAAGTTGAGAATTTCTTGAGTGTCAAACAAGCCTGAAATAGACTCAGAATATCATTAGGCAGAGTACTTATCCAACCCAATGGAACCACATCCAGCATTCTTGAGCAAAAGGACATTGCAGGAACAAGTGATCTACCATTTCACTTTCATTTTAGCACAGGACACATCTACTTGGACCTGCATATCCCAATTTTTTAAATCTTTCCCCTGTTAAAATTCTTTTCTATAGGTTTGCCCATGCAAAGACCCCTGCTTTAGGTAGTACCACTTTATTCCAACAGAGATGAATCAGTAGCTTTGATCTTTCTTGCTCTCCTGCTACCACATACCCCATTTTTGCATTGTAACTTCCTGTGGATGAGCAATTCCAGTGAAGTCTATCACTACCTGAACCCAAAGATATTCTTTCAACTGCAACACCTCTTGATCTGGAAGTCCCAAGCTTTCCATAGATTTCCATTGCCACCAAAGACAACCATCCACCACCTTCCTTTCGACATAATCTACAACCTTACTCCCCCATAAGATTAATAGGGCCTGCTTTACCATTGGGTATGCATCCCCTAAAATTGGGTAACCTGACCAAGAATCTTCCTAGAACAAAGTTGTCCTTCCATTTCCAATTTCCCAAGTAAAATGATTTGTGATTATCCATCTGCAACTGACCACAAAATTCCACAGCCTAGAGCCTTTGATGGGATTGGCCACTGTCAGAATTCTGTCAACCTCCAAACTATCCAAATATTTGTTTCTCAGAATTTTGACCCACTTGAGGTCTGCCCTCGCGTGAATGGCCCATATCAACTTGGCCCCTAGTGCTTTATTTTGAGTCTCCTAATTTCTCAACCACACCCCCTGCAGATTTAGGATTACAAACCTTGTCCCAACTAATTAGAGGAAATTTCTTTACCTCTGAAGGTCCTTGCTAGAAAAAAGATCTCATATTCTACTCCATCAAATTATTGGTAGCTTTTGGTAACCAGAGACATGACAGTAGAACGATTGGAATGGTTGAGATAACTACTTTGAGCATAATAATTCTACCCGCCCAGGACAACCATTTGCCCTTCCAAGAACCCATTCGATGTCTGATTTGTTTAAATAGCGAGTCCCACAACTTGGTTTGCCTACCCCCTTCGAAGAGAGGGAACCCCAAATATTTGCTTGGGAATGAGCCTTTCTTGTAGTTTAGAATTCCCAAAATGTCTGCTTGTTTTCTCTGGTCCGCAAAGAAGAAATAAACTTCTATTTTATTGGTATTCACACTTTGTCCTGAGGCCGCTAAATAAAGATCTATAGTTCTTTTTATCACCCTTGCTTCCTTTCTTTTTGCTTGCCCATAAAGCATTGTATCATCTACAAATTGCTAGTGAGAGATTGGCTCTACATTTCTTGTAAGTTTCAGACCTTCCCACTCTTCTTGAGCTACTAAATTCTGAATATGTCTACCTAGTGCATCTGCCATAATCATAAACAGGAAGGGGGACAAGGGGTCCCCCTGCCTCAACCCTCTTGACACTTCAAAGAAACCTTCTGGGTTGCCATTGATCAGGACTGAGAACCTTGGTGTTACCACAAAACTAAAGATCCAATCTAACCATCCCTTGTCAAAGCTAAAAGATTCCATTGATTTAAAAAAGGAATCTCTAGTCACTCTATCGTAAGCTCTCCTTATGTCTAATTTGATCAGCATTCCACTCTTCCTTGAAGAGATCAGAGAATGTATGGCCTCCTGAGCTATGATAGACCCATCAAAGATTGACCTGCCTAGCACGAAGCCACTCTTTCTTCCCCAAGGATTTCATTTAGAAACTACTTTAACCGATTCTCCATAGCTTTAGCCAAAATCTTATAGGCTATGTTATAGAGGGAGATTGACTTGAAGTCATCAAAGGTGTTGATCTGGTCCTTTTTTGGGACTAAAGCTATATATGAATTATTTAGATCTTTCAATATTCTCTTTTTTCTCCTTGATTCTTCTACCACCTCAAGGATGTCTTTCCCAACAATGTGCCAGCGTTAGTGAAATAAAATCGCGGGGAAGCCATCAGATCCTGGAGCCTTGTCTAGGTGGAACTGTGTGGTTGTCGCTTTCAATTCTTCTTCTTCTATGAATGGCTTGTTCAATAAGTTATTATGTTCTTCTATTACCTTTCTTGGGATGCTTTCCATCTATGCTTCCAAGTTCACTGCCTCCCTGTTATTCAATAGTTCTTCAAAGAAATCAACTCCCAACTTCTTAATCAGACCTTCATCCTCACATTCACTCCCATCCTCCAATCTAATCCTAGAAATTCTGCATTTTTGTCTTCTAATTCTAGTAGAATTGTGAAAAACTTTTGTGTTCCTATCTCCTTTGAACCATACCTCTCTAGATTTCTACTTCCAAAAAATTTCCTCTTTAGTTAGGACCCCCTCATGCTTCTACATAAGTTCTTTTTCTACCTTCTATGACTCCAAAGTCATCCCATTTTTGAAAACCTCTTCATTTAGCACCTTCATCCACGCTTCCAGCTTTGCCTTCTCCTTGAATATATCTCCAAAGTGTTGACGATTCCAAATCTTCAGCTTCACTTTAATTTTTTTTAATTTGTTGAAAAGTTTGAACATTTTTGTTCCTTCCTGATGCTCTTCATTCCACCACTCTTTCACCAAACTCAAAAAAATTTCATCCTGCATCCACATGTTTTCAAATTTGAAGGGACTTCTCTTTGGTTTTCTATCTTCTCTAATCTTGAGTTGAATTCAAAAATGATCTGAACCAGATATTGACATCATGAAACATTTAAATTCTTTTCCAAAAGCACCTAAATCTCCACTCCACTAGAACCTGTCTAATCTTTCTGCTATGTTACAAAAGCCAGCTCTTCAATTTGTCCAAGTGTATTTTCCATTTTCCATTGGAATCTCTAAGAGATTGTTTCTCATAACAAACTCTTAGAAGTTCATCTGAGACTGACTAGTTTTGTCTACCCCTCCTAGCTTGTCATCACTACTCAAAATTGCATTGAAGTCTCCTTCCATGAAGGAAAAAGAGGAGGAGACATTTTCCAAAATTGTTTCCATCTCTCCCCAAATTCTTTTTTTTAGATATGGGGAATTTAGCCCATATACATTTATTAAAAAAATTGAACTTTATTGAAAAAAATCATATACTTTAGATAGCATCCAGAATTTATTTAAACTTACCAGATCCATGAAGACTTGACTCACTCTCCAAAGAATTTCTAGGCCTCTCGAAGCACCTTCTACCTTTTCAAAGAAGCCATCCTAGCTTTTCAGCCTTATTTTGAAAAAATCTGTCTTTCTCGGATAATTTTATTTCATGTAACATGAAAATTTTAGAATCTGCAATCTCCATCTGGCGTTTCACCAAATGCCTCTTGTTAGGGGCATTCAAGACTCTAATGTTCCATGAAGTGATATTCATGGTTGTCTGGAAAGGGTATTGCCCTTCCCAGACATCTGTATCAATTGTGTTATTTTTAGCTACCCTTCAGCCTCACCATCTTCTGTCATTTTGACCCTATTGGGTTTCCTTCCCAACTTCTTGGATTCCCCAAAATTTGGGGTTATCATTATTGTCTCTATTTGGGAGATGCCTAATTTGTCCAAGGACACAAATTCCCCTTCCTCTAGGACTGTGCCTCCTTCTTGACCTTTTTGTGTATGGAGCACCATATTTACCTAGAAAGCTTCCACCAATTATGGGGGTAATTCCTTTTCTCTTTTTTCTTCTTCCCCCAATTTCTCTTTTTTCCCCAGATCCAATTGATCCACATCCTTTATTCCACATATAACTGCTTGCTCCTTTTCTTGGTCCTTCCCCTCCTGATCATTCCTATCTTGAGCCATGTCAGAAATGATGAAATTTTCATCATCCTTTTTGTCCTTTGGATCATTTTCCAACAAATCTTGTTCATCAAACCAACCCTCAAATTCTCCCAAATCTATTGTTTTCATTACTCTATTGCTATCCCCACTTTCCCTATCCTCAACTCTCTTCATTATGTTCATGGATTTGCTCCAGAACAAGTTCTTCCTTCCTATCCTTTGAATCTTGTTCAAGTCTTCCCCTGTCACTTCTCTTTCACTTTCTTCTTCTAGATTAGGGATGTCTCCCATGTGCTCCTCTTCTTTAGCCACTGCTCCTTCTAATTCAACTTTTTGTCTCCAAACCCCATTCTGTGTTTTGATTTTGATGTGCTCGGAGAAGCATTCCGACATATCAATATTTACACAAATTTGTGCATATAACCCGAAGGCTCCATTCCCTGTTGAAACATCCAAATCCACAAAATCACCCAAACAATTGCTAATTTTGTTGAAAATCTCTTATGTCCAATATTCTGAAGGCAAGTTGTATAATCTTATCCATCTTTGTGTTATTGTTATTGCATGCTCTGTAGGGTCAAAGTTCGGTTCCCAATCCTTAAAATAAAACCCTACTGCATCCATCATCCAAGGCCTTGTGGCAAAAATCTTCTCTTTGGTTTCTTTGCTATCACAGATCACAAGGAAGAACCCTTTCGGTAGGTTTCTCAGAGTTATTGTTTTCCCCCAATTTTTACGCACCAAGCATTGATTCAGTCCCATGCTGGCCATAGGTCTGTCCATTTGATGAAGAAGGCTTTTTCTTTCAGGTCTTTCGTTGAGTCTTCAAGCAATTCTTTGCTTATTTTCAAAGTTTTTTCTTTTTTTCCCTTCCTGCTTAAGGGAATTCAGTTTGCTCTCGTTACAAAATCTAGTAAATTGTTTGCCATCGCTCGCTCCTTGAACTTAGTGTTCTTATCTTCTTTTCTGACCCAAATCTTTGGCCCGTGCTTGTCTTTTCCTCTTTCCATATTCCTGGCAACTCCAGTATTTCTCCATGGGCTTAGATTTCCAGCCATTTGTTTCTCATTTCTTCCTTCTCCTTGACGAAACCTCTTGATTCTTTGTTCTTCTACAAATCTCATGTTTGCCGAATCCACCCATGGTAACCCTTTTCTTTGTCGAACCCTCCTCTGCGCATCCTCGCTCTCTCCATTCAATTACATTATTTAATTTGTGTCGTAATTAATATTGCTAATATTTAGTATTTATAACTTAATTATATTTATTTTATATATAATATATAGTCTCTAATATAATTGTATTTATTCTTGTATAGTATATTTTTGAGTGGCTGTGTTGTCGATCTCTTATTTATTATTATTTATGCAATTACAATTGCTTGGCTTAAGATGAGCTCTAGGAGATTGTATTAGCTATAGCATTTAGTATTGTAAGATGGTTAGTATGTAATGTTAGCAGTTAAGCAATTGGTAATATTAAAAATGTCTTTTTAAGGAAAAAACTAAATGATCCATATTCTTTGCATCCTTCTATGCTTGATGTGGTTACTAACACCAAGCATTGCATTGTGTTTCTTTTACTAATATAATATGCATACTTTGTTACACCACCATGGAGAACTCACTACAACTTCAAATGACTTTTAATGCATTAAAAATATGAAAATATCTCTACCCTATGTAATCATCTACAACATCATACTAATGTTTTATCCTTCAATACACATGCATTTGATACTACCCTAAATACTATAATACAAGAGAACGCCTATGTTAGTGATGAAATCCCAAACTCTATAAACCTTGTATTACTCCTATTCATACAAGGAACATTTACTATAACTACTATATATTTTAAATGTAAATTAAAAATACTTATTATACATTGCAAAAAATGACACACCATTGTCATTGTCTCATCTTGCAATATAAGTATGAATTTTTATTTCTATATTTTATTCCACAATTTATTGCTTCCATTACTAATAGCCTATCGGCAAATCTGTTGCACGAAAACTCTATGCAACTGCTAGTGTTAGATAAATTTGGCATATTGTTTTTCTTTCATATGGGAAATTGTATGATATGTATGCAATTTATTAAGTGGATTCTTTGTATGATGGGAATTGGGGTAATAATAATTAAAACGAAATTTCAAGTAAGTCTATTTTTTGTAACCACTTATGTTATTAGGTTTTGTATCTTTTATTTTACTTTAAATTAATGTATGATATGATTCTTAGAAGAAAATTCCTTTTGGTTCACCAATCACACCATGACAAGTCCAACTTCAACCCACAAATTTGTGTTTAGCATAATGTCATGTTCCCTTTTCAAGACTAAAAGAATTAATACTATTATTGTAAGTTGACCCTGGTAATGTTATATTTAACGGGCAACTTAATAATATTATTTTAATATGTTTTTGATATTAATAAGCTGCAAACCAAGGTGCAAGTCCCTATAACAAAACCCAGAGGGCAGCAAAATAGGCTACATGCCACCAACAATGCTAAAACAATAGATTAACAGTAGCAGTACATAATAGTATTAATAGAGAACAAAAGCTAGGAAACTAAACATAATAGAAGCCTAATTAAGCAGCTCTTTCCAATCATCGTTTAGAAAATTCAGTAGCTCCTCCTTGCTCACTTTAGTTGCCTCCTTGTCAGCATGTTGCTCCACCTAAAGAGTAGTGAAAGTGGTGGCCTCCATGTGTATGACCTTCAAGCAAACTCTAGTCAACACCTTGAATTTGGTCTCCATAGCCCCGAGCTGTGACTTAATCTCCCCCAGATCCTACATAATCTGGTTGTTAGAGTTATCTCCTCTGGCACTTTCCACCTCCTTTTTAGGAGTCTCAAGAATCTCCACCTCCTCTTGCTCGGTGTCATAGAACGAATTGTTCATGGAGTCAAAATTGCTAGCTCCCTCCTGAGTTTGAATAGGGGTAGTTTTTACCTCCTTAATCTCCATTTCATTTTGTGACTCCTCCTGGTCAGAAGCTGAGGAGTAATCAACAATTTTGAGAATAGGGGGCTTACTCCCCACCAACCTGGATGACCTTCGTATGCTTGGCCTTCTCACCATAGTCTCCATACCCTCGACCACCTCTTTGTCAATAGTATCTTCTTCTAGGAAATTTCCTACCCTTTCACACCCTCCAAGTCCACAGTCTTCACATTCTCAGTGCCCTTCTTATTTCTCTTCTTCCCTCCTTTACTAATGTTGGGATTACCCTACATTCCTTTGTGCTTTTTACCCCTAGTGGGAGGTGGGCAATTTTTGAGTCTGCAAAGATCTTCAGCGACAGCTTTGTGGGCCAGACCCTAGGACCCTTCAACATCACTCAAATCTGGCAGGGCCTTAGAAACAAAAGTTTCTTTTTTTTATGGGGAGTGGGGTCTAGGATAATAGGAGGGGTCAGAAGGGGCCCATAAACAACATTAGCCATGCAGGTGGCTTTACCTTTGTTGGGACTACCATATTTAACACTAAGAGGCACATGATCATTTGAATCATCTCCCTTATCATCGGAAACAAGACTAGCTTCAATGGGTTTAGTAGGGCAGAGGGCAAGGTGGAAGTGATACAGACAAAAAATTAAGCCTTGGTGCAGGGATATAGCCACAACCACTGGATTGCTTTCCCTAGTTTTCTTAGTTAGCTTCACAGAGGATTCAATGGAAGAGAGCAGGTAAAACAAGAGATTGACAAGGGCTTTGTGCCTAAATGGTTCAATAGGGCCCTCTAAAGTAATAAATTTCATGATTAAAAAATAGACACAATCCTAGGGTTTTACCATGCTATCCTAGTCAAAACCACCTTGAAGCCTGACAGGTTTCTCACCGTCACGAAAGAAATTCTTTAGCCCCTCTGGGTCCTGCACCTTCATTTGTTTTTGTAGCCTTTTCCCTTCATGTTTAAGGCCCATAGCGTTAGCAATATTTTCCTTCGAGACCTAAAACTGCACCCCACCAACTCGGACCCTTCGATCCTCGTCCCATGATATGGCAAATTGAACAGACAAATTCTCATCAAACCCATTGAAGCTTTCAAGAAGTGACATTATCCCGGCTTCATAACATATACTCCAGACATGAGAGTTCACTTTGAACTCTGCACATGATGTTGGCTCAGTTCTAACCTTCTCACCTCCCATGGCTTTGAGCATATAGACCCAACAAATGCAAGTATAGAACTTAGACAAATACAGGATGTCCGCGAACAATCTAGAAATGGTTTGGCGATCATTATAATCTTTGCACTGGAGACAACTCAAATTCCCAGGATTGTCCTTCATATCCCAGTTTAAGTTCGGGCAATAATTTCCTTCATTATGAGGCTTGTGTGAGCTTTCAAAGGCCAGAGAGGCCATCAGGGTATGAAAAGACTTCATGTGCCAGCTAGGTAATGCTAGGAGGGTTTCATAGAGTTGGCAACTCACCACATGGAACCCTTTAAACCAATCCGACCTATCATACCTAGTCATCATCAAGATGACATCATCTTTCCTCTGCCACCCCGTGCAATGGGGATAAAGCAAGCTTGCTTGAGTTAACAAGAAGAGGATATAGCTAATAGCCATGGTGAATTAAACATTAGCCTCACGTTGGATATTGTTTCTTATGTTAGGAGGGAGATTAGAAACACTCCTCCAACATCTAATAGGGAAAAGGCTAATCCCTAGATTTTCCATGAGGTCTGTAATTTGATTTCCTTCCCTATAGATATGGATTATTTCAACCCCTTCAAAACTTAAGATCAATGTTTTAATATCCTAAATAATGTCTTCAATTTGCCATCCAACTCTAGCTCTGCTTTTGATCCAACTTTAGAGTCACCTTCCACCATGAGGTTCCTGATTCCCATGGCAAGGGCGAACTTGAGGCCCCAGAGGAGGGTCATAGCTTCAGCTACATTGTTGGTGTTGGGACCCAAAATAGCTATAACCCTAAACCCTAAAACATTCCTAAATCACCTAGGCTAGGGATGGTCATTTTGGGTGAAAGGAAAAGGTTCATCAACAAGTTTAGGGTAATTTTGGCCAACTAATAGGAGTGGGTAGGCTCCTCTACACTTTGAGCTCAGCTTAGACTCAAGAGGGATATTCCAAGGGTTATACCTGAATAGGTATTAGTTTCAACACCAGATGAACAACTAAAAAATGAAAGGACAATCAAACCCAACTCGTCTTTTAGGCTCTAAAGGTTGTCACTGGACCTAAAACAACTGGTTGTCACTAATAACCCCTATATAGCTGATTCAACTATGCACATATACTTGCACAGGAAAGATAGTTTTTATTTGTTATATGGAGCCTAATCAGACTCGGAGGTTAAATTTACCCCACTTTTATCGGCGTAGTTCTCCCCCAAATTCCTACGAGGTCAAGGGGCAGCGCCCCTTGCAGCAGTTTGGGGGTAGCGCCCCCAAGATGGGATCAAGGGGCAGCACCCCCGAAACCTCACACAGTTTTTTATCATTTTATTAAGGCGTCAGGAGTTATTTTTCATTGGTCAACATAAAAAAAAAACTTATTTTGTAACCGACAAAAGTCATGATAAAAATGGCTAAGGGTTAGGGTTTTCGTTGATGTATTGTAGCATTTTGCAGTGGTATTGAGTTGCAAGGATTGCTGGTTGTAACCGGTTTGATTTACTGGATAATAATATTGGACTCTCTATTGGTGGATGTAGCCCAAGTTTGGGTGAACCATGTTAAAACTTGTCTCTCCCTGTTATTATTTCTGTGTATTTTCATTCCTTTGTTTAATCTTTATTTGCATGTTATTGATATCTTCTACCAACTAACCCTAACAAGTGGTATCACTGCCAGGTTATGTTCGATTATCGTCTGTAGGAAGGTCTCATGGTTGAGTGGGAGCAATGGCGAATGATGGTAAATTGAAGGTAGAAAAATTCAATGGGCAGAACTATCAGTTATGGAAGATGCAGATGGAGGATTATCTCTATCAAAAGGATTTATCGAGGCCATTGGAAGGAGTAGCTAAGAAACTGGCAACAATGACTGATGAGGATTGGAATCTTCTACACAGAAAGGCCCTGGGAACCATTCGGTTGTGCCTGGCACCATCGGTGGCATTCAATATAACGGAAGCGAAGACAACAAATGGTCTGATGAAAGCTTTGGCTAAATTGTATGAAAAACCCTCATCCTCAAATAAGGTATTTCTCATGAAGCGTTTGTTTAATCTGAAAATGATTGAAGGTGGATCTGTGACAGATCATTTAAATGAGTTTAATATCATTATCAATCAGTTAAATTCTGTAAAAGTAAGTTTTGATGAAGAGGTGAGGGCTCTCTTGATATTATGTTCTTTGCTAGAAAGTTGGAATAACTTGGTAATGGCTGTAAGTAACTCTGTCTCTAGTTCAAATACTTTAAAATTTGATGATGTTGTTGGTGTTATCCTTAGCGAGGAAATGCGAAAAAAAAGCTTAGGAGGGTCCACATCAGGTAGTGTTTTGAATGCAGAAAGTAGGGGCAGATCAAAGGAGAGAGGAAAAGGTTCTGGAGGTCATGGGAAGTCACGAGGAAAATGAAAGGACAAAAGATCCCAATCCAGAGGACAAAAGGATTGCTGGTACTATGGGAAATGAGGTCATCTAAAGAAAGATTGCTGGTCTCGGAAGAATAAAGAAGGAGACAAACAAGAAGGAAATAAGGAGGCAAATGTGGTAAGTAATAAATCTGAAGATGGTGCTTTAATTCTTTCCCTAGATAATGTTGATGATTCATGGGTTTTAGATTTAGGGGCCTCATTTCATGCCACATCCCATAGAATTTATTTTCTTGATTATGTCCAAGGGGATTTTGGGCTGGTTTATTTGGGAGATAACGAACCCTGTCAGATTGTTGGAAATGGAAGAATTAAGATTAAGTTGCAGAATGGGAATCATTGGCTACTACAAGAGGTAAGGCACATTCCAAGGCTTCGTAGGAATTTAATTTTAGCAGGGCAGCTAGCTGAAGAAGGTTGCATTGTTACATTTACTGATAAAAATTGGAAGGTTTTAAAAGGTGCCTTAATAGTAGCAAAAGGTGTGAAAGTAGGCACCTTATATCTTTATACAATCATATTGTTCCTTCTACTTTAGCTGTTGCAGAGAAAAAACAAACAGGTTCAGGAACAGTTGCTGCAGGTTCACAGGAAGAGACTAAAAAAGTTGTTGCAGGTTCTAAGACAACACTGTGGCATAACAAACTTGGGCATATGAGTGAAAAAGGTATGAAGGTACTTCATTCTGAGAAAGTTTTACCAGGTTTGAAATGTATTAATATGGATTTCTGTGAAAGTTGTGTGTATGACAAACAAAAGAGAGTCAGTTTTCTCAAGGATGGGAAGCAAAAGAAAGATGAAAAGTTGGAGCTTGTGCATACAGATGTATGTGGACTAGCTCAGGTATCTTCTCTCGGTGGCTCTCATTATTATGTTACATTTATAGATGATGCAACTAGGAAGGTATGGATTTATTTCCTTAGGCAGAAATCTGATGTATTTGAAACATTTAAGAAATGGAGAAGCTTAGTTGAAAATGAGATGGGTAAAAGATTAAAATGTCTCAGATCTGATAATGGTGGTAAGTATTGCAGCAAAGAATTTGAGGATTATTGTTCCTTTAATGAAATTCGTAGGCAAAAAATGGTTCCAAGGACTACACAGGAAAATGGAGTGGCTGAACGCATGAATAGGACAGTAATGGAGCATGCAAGGACCATGAGATTGCATGCTAGGCTACCTTTAAACATGTGGGCAGAGGCTGTCAACACCGCTGTATATTTAATTAATAGAGGTCCTTCAGTCCCTTTGGGCTGTGGTATTCTAGAGGAAGCATAGACAGGTAAGAAGGTGAGTTATTCTTTTCTCAAAACCTTCAGATGTGAAGCATTTGCACATGTAGATTCTAAAAATAGAACCAAGCTAGATGCAAAATCAAAAAAGTGTACCTTCGTTGGATATGGCATTGATGAATTTGGTTATAGGCTTTGGGATTTTAAAAATTAGAAAATTTTGAGAAGCAGGGATGTTGTATTCAATGAGAAGGTGTTGTACAAAGATCAGTTGCAGCAACATGAGAAGAAAGAAAAGGATTATGTGGTGCTGGATGATACTCCAAATAGTGATGTTCCAGTGGTTCCTCATGCTCCACAATAGCAACCAGAAATACCACAAACTCCAGTGAATGTTAGACGGTCAACAAGGCTAAGTAGACCTCCTGAAAGGTTTTAGCCCTCTTTGTATTCTATTTTTTTAACAGATGTTGGTGAACCAGAAGGGTATGATGAAGCTATGCAGGTGGATACATAGGTTTAGTGGGAGCTTGCAATGAAAGAAGAAATGGACTCCTTGCTGAAAACTCAGACTTGGGAATTATGTAAGTTGCCTGTAGGTAAAAAGGATTTACCAAACAAATGGGTTTATCAGCTAAAAGAGGAAGATGGAGGTAAGAAAAGATTTAAAGCTAGGTTAGTTGTAAAAGGATTTGCACAGAAAAAGGGCATTGATTTTGATGAGATATTTTCTCTAGTTGTCAAGATGACTTCTATTTGTACTATTTTAAGTATTGTGGTTGCTGAAGATTTGCATTTGGAACAACTAGATGTGAAAACTACCTTTCTCCATGGTGATTTGGAGGAGGAGATATACATGGAACAGCCCCAAGGATTTGATGTCAAAGGTAAGGAGAAACTGGTGTGTAGATTGAAGAAGAGTTTGTATGGCCTGAAACAAGCACGTCAGCAATGGTACTTGAAATTTGATAGTTCTATGGCTGAGCAAGGCTACATCTGGTGTAATTCTAACCATCGTGTTTATTTTAAGAGGTTGGATAATGACAGCTACATTAATTTATGTTTATATGTTGATGACATGCTTATAGCGGGGTCTAACATGGATCACATAAGAGAGTTAAAACAACAGTTAGCACAGTCATTTGTTATGAAGGATTTGGGGGCAGCAAAACAAATCCTTGGTATGAAAATTTGCAGAGATAGGAAGAACAGAAAATTGACTCTATCTCAGGTTGATTGTGTTGAAAAGGTGTTGCAAAGATTCCATATGGAGAATGCAAAAGTTGTCAGCACACCTTTGCCTAGTCATTTGAAATTGACTAAGGAGATGTGTCCTAAGACACCAGAGGAGAAAGCAAAAATGTCCAAGGTACAATATGCTTCAGCTGTAGGAAGTTTAATGTATGCCATGGTATGCATGAGACATGATATTGCACATGTTGTAGGAGTCATAAGTAGGTATATGAGTCATCCCGGATTGGAGCATTGGAATGCAGTAAAATAGATTCTCAGATATTTGAGAGGTACATCTAATAAACACTTATGTTTTGGGGGCTCTAATACTAATTTAGCAAGTTATGTAGACTCAGATTTGGCAGGGGATATTGATACCAGGTGGAGTACAGTGGTGAGTTGGTTCTCACGATTGCAAAAGGTGGTTGCTTTATCCACCACGGAGGTAGAGTATGTAGCTGAAACAGAGGCAAGCAAGGAGATGATATGGTTGCAATCTTTCATGGAAGAATAGGGCAAACAACAGGCTAACAGTTATTTGTTTACTGATAGTCAAAGTGCCATACATCTTGCAAATAATTTTGCCTTGCATTCAAAGACCAAACACATACAGTTGAGGTATCACTTCATTCGGTCGGTGTTGGATGATGGACAGTTAAGGCTGGAAAAGATACATACAGATGAAAATCTAGCGGATATGTTTACAAAGGCAGTGAAAATGGAGAAGCTGAGCTCCTCTTCAGCTTCGATTGGTCTTCAAGACTGAAAACAAAATCAGAACAGCAGAGTCCAGGGTGCTTATTTCCAGTGGGAGCTACAGGGTTAGCGGTGTTATGATCGGTCTCCAAGTGGGAGATGATATGGTGTGGAGTCTAATCAGTCTCCAAGTGCGAGATTGTTGTTATATGGAGCCTAATCAAACTCAGAGGTTAAATTTACCCCACTTTTATCAGTGTAGTTTCCCCCCAAATTCCTATGGGGTCAAGGGGCAATGCCCCTTGCGGGGTTTGGGGCTAGCGCCCCTGGTGCGCTCCCTGTCGCAATACAGGGCGGGATCGAGGGGCAGCACCCCCAAAACCTCACACAGTTTTTTATTATTTTATTAAGTCGTTGGGAGTTATTTTTCATTGGCCAACATAAAAAAATCCTATTTTGTAACCGACAAAAGTCATGATAAAAATGGCTAAGGGTTAGGGTTTTCGTTGATGTATTGTAGCATTTTGCAGCTGTATTAAGTCTCAAGGATTGCTGGTTGTAATTGGTTTGATTTACTGGATAATACTATTGGAATCTCTATTAGTGGATGTAGCCTGAGTTTGGGTAAACTACGTTAAAACTTGTCTCTCGTTGTTATTATTTCTGTGTATTTTCATTCCTCTGTTTAATCTTTATTTGCATGTAATTAATATCTTCTGCCGGCTAACCCTAACAGTTTTTATCCTGAACCACAGATGAATGATTTGTTTATTTTTTTAAAGATTGTTTGGTCCCTCTACAATATGGACCGGTGCCTATTCCATTGGGCAACAAGGTCACATAATACAAAGAAGAAAAAGATACTCAATAAAGGATCAACAGAACTAGAAGACATTTACATATATGGCTGTCAAATAGATTTTTATATAATGAACATAGTCAATAATCCAAAAGAGAACTGTAATGATTCTTATGCAACAAAGAATGGAAAATACAAAGCCTTGTATTACTTAGATGCTGTCACACATCTCCAAACATCTGTTACAATCATACTAGCAAATGCAGCAAAGGGAAATACATAACTGCAATTATATATTCACCAAAATCTTTACAAAATCCCATGGAGACATTCATCACATTCAAATCTGCTTTATGAAACCTTCCTACACAATACTAAGTATATCCCTTCACTTGCAGACTAGAAAAAACGTGTGTTGATGCCAGAGAAACTCCTTAGGCAATCCCAGACCAAACAATTGGCTCAGAGACCAACCCTTTTCACATCTTACATTCATGCATATATAGCATCTGATTCTAATTGACCTAATTAGGTTACAATAAATTGCCCCCTATGGGACTGTCAGAAAATATCTTGACCAGAAGGGACATTTATCTACTAGAAATAACTAAATAAATATCTAGGGTCTTGAGACAAATGGAGGATATTTTCTGCTTTAATGCACACAATCGATTTGTTGATTTGTAACTATAAATGCAACAAATATCTAAAAAGGAGGGGTAGCTGAGAGGCATAGCACCTGCATTAATGGCATATGAGGCAAACCTCTTCAAATTCACCAAGCAAAGATTTTACAACACTCTAAATTTCAAACCCTTGAGTCTCTATGTCTTCATTGGCTCTGAATCCTTTGAAAAATTAGCCCCTGCAATGCCGCTTGGCTGAATTTGTGTATCTTCTCGCCTTTTGGATGTCTGAGAGACTTCCTTCAAATATCAACTATGGATGAATCCACTTTTAAGATCAACGACCACCAAAGTTCCCTTTTAATTTTGTAGCTCTATACTTCAACTTGCAGGCCTACCAAAAGTCTGCATCAGCATTATGGAGTCCAACATAGCATTGACATGAGCATTTCATCAGAGCTAGAGTCTTCGCGGGGCCTTTAGCTATCATTCAGCGAAGCGGAAAAAAACTCCAAGCAAGAAAGCGGGACCATCCATGTGGATTCCCTTATATAAGCCTTTTCCTTCCTTCTGAGAATAGGCCATGTGTTATCATCTCGCAGTCGTGCACTGAATCTTTTCTGCAAACAAGATTCCCCTGCGACACTACTCTATTGTCTGATCCTTATCGATCCTACCTCTTCACTTCATGCTTCAACACTTGTCGCGACACTTCTTCCAACTAAGTCATCAATTTTATGATCATAGGCCACGATATACTTTGCACATGTCCTCATTTCACAACTACACTATGGAGATATGACGTTAGCTTCAGGCAGTCTGTGGGATTGCGATATCCTGCCATGTGTCCCATCAAAGGAAATGTGAAAGGTGAAAAGCCTTAGAGAACTTTGGCCCCTGGGGGTCGGCCGTCGGGCCTCTCGTAGAATGTAGCCAAGACACGTGTTGTGCTGGCACAATTTTTTGGAAGTATTTGCTTAGTGTTGTATAGAACTTGTGCCTGCCCAACAAGTGGCACTCTTTGGAGACTTTTGCCGCATGCCATTAGAAGGAATACGAAAGACCCAAGCTCTGACTCCTGACAATCTTTCGACTACTTAGAATTTTTAAAACTTAGGCACATTTTGAGGTCAGAACTTGGAGCCGATAGACAAGGGAAGGCAAAAGACTGGAACCCCAACCTTCGAAACTCTGATAGGGGTGAAAACACAAGGGAACCTTAGGAAACTTAGGACTTAGCCAATTTTTGGGCTTTTCTACCTTACATTTCAAGTGGCAAAGACATGATAACCTATGAGATATGTCTTTGATTGGTTATAAGCTATAGGTTCAAGTGGGACTATGAATGGGACATGGGGGGCAAAACAGGGGATTTTGGGGACTAATTTTTTAGGTGTCAACACTGGCTCTGGTTGGGGACGTGTGACAAGCAGTGTCATAGCGAGAATCTAGAATCTCTAGGGTAGACCAAAAAGAACAAAAATAAATAGGGGGAACAATCATATTTACAAGGCATATAGTCATAAGCATAGGGGCACAATAGGAAAGTTGACTGTAATCAGAATTTGTAGGCCCTTGGAGGTCAAACCTGCACAAGATGACCAAAACTACTTGCCTTTGTCAAAGACAAGATGAATGAAGGAGCTAACCTCCCTCAAACCAAATTTGCACTTCTCACCCAGCTACAACAACTAAAGGTTGCCCTCAACATGCACTAGTATGCAACATATACTTATGAAGCCAAGGGCAACTTTACCAATAAAATCATTATTGCAATGCAACCATAAGATATAGGTACTTGACCTATTCATATCCATATCATGCTTGTTCATAACATCAGGGGGTACAAAATCAAGAACCAGGTCAGCAACAAAAGAAATGGATGGATACAAACCTTCATCATCAATTGTCAAGTTGTCATACCTATTGACCTCTTCATGCAAATTGAGGGTAAAGAAGAACACCTCCAATTCACATGACAAAGAGAACTATGCCCGAATGCACTATTGATCCACAAAAGAAGACATTTCTTCATCCAAATCAAAATGGAAAGAATCCATCACTGGTATATCCTCAAGTTGGGCTACCATCTGTTGAAATTCAGGCATAAACATGCCTTTTTGCTTATTCACATCAACATCCCTTATAAAGGACTCGACCTCAACTGCAGCACCAACACATTCAAGAGCTAACACATCTTTCTCATCAAAATGAAAGCACTCATAATCATTTGTAACTCCATCAAGCTCTTGAACAAAAATTTCATATGTGCTACTACAGATTTCACATTTTGAGTCATGAGCACAACTCAAGCTGCAACTCAAAACATTATCACATGAATCAAGATCATGAGACACCTCAAATGAAGAACCAAGTTCTTCCAATTGTCCCTCTGTTTCACTTTCACTCTGGCAACTTACTGTGTCATATATGCTACTACAAACTGACTGATGACACACTTCTTCCAAATTCATTCTTATTTTATTTCCTTGTGACTAAGATGAAGCACACTCTGCATGAGGAAGACAACATATCTTGCACCAAAGAAATAGGTTCTCACATGCGTCCACATGATTACCATCCTCAAAATTCAGAGCAAGCTTTTCAGACTGAAATTCCATGGCTGCACCAACAACTATCTCTGATTGGGTATCCTCAAGTACAACCACCTCTATGTCATCCTCATGCAAACAAACATTACTTGCTTCATCACATACAGGAACAAAGGAGGGCAATACATCAAAGAAGAAACAAGTTTCTTGTTCACAATCTAATTCACTTACCTGTGTACATTCAACATGATCAACCTCATGAGCTGATCCATCTGATTATTCATCCCTATACACAACATCCTCATCATTCACTGAACCACATACCTCAGAAGTAAGCTGGAAATCACCATTGGTTTAATCATTTTCACTTTCACTTGATGAGCTATCCAACTGAAGGTAGGTGCATACACTGCCTTCATCATTTGCATTACTGTCATATGATGCACCATTTTCCACTTCTACCCTTCTGACTACACAATCATCCTCGTTTGATGTTGCATTCATCTAATTGCCTTTATCCATACTTATGTTGTTTGGATTAACATGTTCATTACCAACAACACATGCATTTGTGGATAATGAACCTTTTATTTAGTCATCTCTTATTTTCTCCATGGAGTCTAGGGACAAATATGCCTACTGCATACTCATTATTTTGAAATCTCCCCACACATAACTCAATCTAGTTTCATATGCTTCAAAAAACATATCAATGCAAGAGGGAGTGTTAGGTCTGAAACCTTCAGGAACATGGGAAAGAGAAACAACAAAACTGTGACCAAAATCCTTGCTTGACTCTCCCTCTTGTCTTTTAATTTTCTCTAGCTCTATGACAAGATCAGTAGGGTCAAGACCTTTAGCAAATGCATTTTCAAATGCTGCCACAAGTTCATTCCATGAGGCAAAGGTCTACCCTAGGAAACTTTGGATCCATTCTCTTGCCTTTCCATGCAAGGACCTAACAAAGAACCTCATCAACATATCTTCATCCTCAAACTTATGTTCTTTCATGAAATCTGAGAATACATCAACATGTGTGTCCCCTTCCAAAATATTATACCCATCAAACTTGGACAATTTTTTGTAGACCTTGGTTGGCATGCTCATTGTCTTATAATCAACCCATGAAAGGTCTAACTAATCATATATTGGGTCTAAGGGAGGAAAAAGGGACTGGCCCAATAGTTTTTTTTAGGCAGCAGGGAATGCTTTGGATTGCATCCTAAACTCTAGCAGCCTAATCTAAAATTTTGTTTCTTCTTCTTGTTGCAATAATGACTCCAACATCTATTTGGTCTTTTCAATTTATACTGCTGCATTGCTATGTCATTATTATTTTGCATGGGTGCATATAGGTTTTGGTTTGCATAACATGTAGAGCCATGACTGGAATATGCATTGCTAGGATGGTCACGGGAATCCACACCCATATAGTTTCTAGGGTCTGACATATATGAAGACTCACTTGGCGGAATGTCCCTAAGGTATCCATGTTCATACCAATTGGCCATGACTAAAACATCCTATAATGCTGGGCTAAAAACTGGGCTAAAAACTAAGGCATAGAAATTTGTTCCTTCAACATGACAGGAACAATAACTTTAAAGGTTAGGAAGAAAATTCGGTACCTTTATTTTCACTAGTTGTTGCAACTTGAGATGGAGCATTTAGATCACCAACATCAACTAGGAGACATCAGTAATAAATTGTGTTCTTTGATAACAGAGTCGCCACCTCTTTGAAAGAGGAATTCCTTGAAGTGTGACTGAACCTCAAGGCCACAAACTGATTTTGGGTTTACCTCACCAATAGAGTCTTTAATTGATTTCAACCCAGCAGTATCATCCCCGGCAGCGGTACCAATTCTGTTGGCATAAGTTGATGGGGTGCCAAACTTACACACAACAACAAACTGCACCCGACAACGACTACAAACATGGGTCCTCAAATTTTTTTGACCTTTCAATTCCTCCTCGGCAACAATGCCAATTCTGTTGGCATAAGTTGATGGGATGCCAAACTTACACACAACAACAAACTGCACCCAGCAATGGCTACAAACAGGGATCCTCGAAATCTTTGACCTTTCAAGTCCTCCCCGGTAACGGCGCCAATTCTGTCGGGGCCCAAAATAGCCGCAACCCTAAACCCCAAAACATTCCTAAATCATCTAGGCTAGGGATGGTCGTTATGGGTGAAAGGAAAAGGTTCATCAACAAGTTTAGGGCAATTTTGGCCAACTAACAGGAATGGGTAGGCTCCTATGAGCTCAACTTAGACTCAGGAGGGATATTCCAAGGGGTATACCTGAATAGGTCTTAGTTTCAACACCAGATGAACATCTAAAAATGAAAGGACAACCAAACTCAACTCATCTTTTAGGCCCCAAAGGCTGTCATTGGACCTAAAACAACTGGTTATCACTAATAACCCCTATATAGATGATTCAACTGTGCACATATACTTGCACAAGAAAGATGGTTTTTACCCTAAACCATAGATGAATGATTTGTTTGATTTTTTAAAGATTGTTTGGTCCCTCTCCAATATGGACCGGTGCCTATTCTATTGGGCAACAGATTCACAGAAAACAAAGAAGAAAAAGATACTCAGTAAAGGATCAACAGAACTAGACATTCATTTACATATATGGCTCTCAAATAGATTTTCATATAATGAACATAGTCAATAATCCAAAAGAGAACTGCAATGATTCCTATGCAACAAAGAATGGCAAACATAAAGCCTTATATTACTTAGATGTCACACATCTCCAAACATTTGTTACAATCATACTAGCAAATGCAGCAAAGGGAAATACATAACTACGATTATATATTCACCAAAATCATTACAAACTCTCATGGAGACATTCATCACATTCAAATCTACTTTATGAAACCTTCCTACACAATACTGAGTATATCCCTTCACTTGCAGACTAGAAAAAATATGTATTGATGCCAGAGAAACTCCTTAGGCAATCCCAGATCAGACAATTGGCTCAGAGACCAACCCTTTTTACATTTTACATTCATGCATATATAGCATCTGATTTTAATTGACCTAATTAAGTTACAATAAATTGCCCCCTATGGGCCTTGTTAGAAAATATCTCGGTCAGAAGGGACATTTATCTGCCAGAAATAACTACAAAAATATCTAGGGTCTTAAGGCAAATGGAAGATATTTTCTGCTTTAATGCACATAACCAATTTTCTGATCTGCAACCATAAATGCAACAAATATCTGAAAAGGAGGGGGTAGCTGAGAGACATAGTACCTGCATTGATGGCATATGAGATAAATCTCTTCAAATTCACCAAGCAAAGCTCTGACAACACTTTAAATTTTGAACCCCTGAGTCTTTATCTTCATCGGCTTTGAATCCTTTGAAAAATTGGCCCCTGCAATGCCACCCAGCCAAATTTGTGTATCTTCCCGCCTTTCAGATGTCTGAGAGACTTCCTTCAAATATCAACCGTGGATGAATCCACTTTTAAGATCAATGGCCACCAAAGTTCCCTTTTAATTTCGTAGTTTTGTACGTCAACTTGCGATCCTACCAAAAGTGATGCAGAGCAGGGTGGAGATTGTCTATACAATCACAACTTAACAAACTTTTCAATTTTGAATCCTATCTTGGTGGGTTTCTCACAAAACTCTTCAACTTCTCCTAGTAGTACTCCAAACAAGGTTTTTCCACCATAACTTTTAGACTAGACCTCATACCCAGAAACTAATTACAGATTTAGATACCTAATATCGTGTTTGAAAATATATCTAATTTGCAGGTGGGGTTGTTTTGAAACATAGAGGTCAAAAAATTGTTGTTACGCTTGAAACTAGGCCCTATAGGACAACAAAAGGGGTATTTTTGACATAATTTGAAGGAAACAACTAAACTCATGAACTAAAAACTATTTTGGATACCCATTATCCTCTTACACAACATACTTCAAATGCAGGTGGGTTTACTTTGGAACACAACCTTCAAATTTTTGTTGCTACGCTTTTAAAGAGACCTAATTAGGCTTGCTCAACTTGGCACCTATTGGTTTTACAATCTCCCAATCTCCACTCCTCAAACCAACACCTTAAACATGCCAAATATGGCCTACTTCAGCATTCCCAATCACTCCAAACCATTTCTCAAGAGTTTTCTTACAAACCCTAACTCCTATGCATTTTCTATGCCCTAAACAAGGGGTTTTCTGACCAGTCTGGAGAAAAATGGCTGCCAAATGCTCAAATCTTAATAAAAATTGATGAAATCAAATGCAAATGAAAGTAGACTCAAATCTCCATCAACTCCAATTGGTCTCATGTCATGACATGATCGTACAAAACTGTACAAGATGCTGGAACAACAAAATAATGTTCAAAAATGCAAAAAATAGTGTATTTTTATTGTTTTTAACACCAAAAATCAACTTCCCAGCCTTTCTTCGACTTCACAAAGCATATGTCAACTATTTAAAACCATTCCCTAACTGCCTTTTGATTTTCCAATTGTTCAAAATCTTCTTTCCAACCAGTGACTCTTCATATTCCCTCTTTTTTGCCACTTTGCAACAAAACAACATTTACAAAATTGAATAATTTGATCCCATAACCCACCTAACAACCTAAAAAGGACTCAAATAGATTAAACATGGTAAAAAATGACCTTATTACATCCAAGACACAAAACTAAAACCAAAATGACAAAATTGCCTCATATAGGCATGAAATCAACTAGGTGCTCCTGCACCATACTCCCCGGGCAAAATGAACTCAAGCCCCTTTGAGGACAGTGTTGTAATAACAGATTTAAGTTTGTTCCTATCATCCTCTAACCTCCAAGTGACATCTCCATCTGGTATTCCTTTCCAATGAACCAAAAACTAGAAATATGCATCATCCCTTGTCTTCTTGAATTCTTTGGCTCCTAGGTTATGCTCCAACTGTAGAGAGCTACTTGAAGGATGCTCTGTGACTCTTTCTACATCTGAGAATGTTGTGAAACTTGCATCATTACTTGCAATCAGACCTCCTCCATCCTTGTAATGAACCTCCTTCTTCTTTACTTTTGGTGTATTCTTGGACTTGCCCATATTTCTTTGCAATTCACCTTTGATCTCTTCACCTCTATTTCCCATCTCATCCATTTGTTGTTGTGTTCCTGTAGCTGCTGCTTGATCAAATGTATTAACCTTTGGTATGAAAGAATGATCAATATCCCCTTTTATAAGCACTGAGTGAAACACTTCTCCAACCATCATGGCAACATACTTTTTACACCAATCTTGGATCTCCACAACCAAGTCATTCTTTATTTCCACTGTCATAATGTTTTCAAATTTAAAAGTGGCTGTAAGGTCCATGTCATCCTTTTCATCTACCTTTATAAACTCTTTCCTACCTACCATCATCACATTAGATCTCATGGTTTGTCCTTTATCCTCCTCTTTTAATGGTGTCAAGGTATAAGAGATTCCATCTTTGTCTATCTCATAAGTATTTCTCCTTCCATCATACATAGCATACCTATAAAAATGCCAAGGCCTCCCAGCAGCAAATGGAATACATCCATAGGTAATATATCACACAAAATTCTGTCCTTATACCCTCCTATGTTAAACTCCACCCAACTTTGTTCATTCACCAAAACATATTGACCCTCATTCAACCAGGAAACTTTATAAGGAGTAGCATGTGGTATCCTAGGTAACTTGAGTTTATCAACCATCTCAACTGAAACCATGTTATTTGTACTTCCTAAATCAATTACAACTTTACATACCTTACCCAAGCACTTACAAGTTGTCTTGAAGAGTGTCCTTCTTTGTGATGGCTCCTTCTCTACCGATGCTTTGATGAGAGTTCTCCTTACCATTAGTGATTCACCTACCTCTAGAGCAACATGTTGTGATGAGAGTTTACACTCTCATTGTCCTCTTCTTGCATGGATTGAGTCCTTTCTCCTCCATGTGAAGTAGAAGCCTGTCCTTCATTACATTTCCATGCTTGATGTCCAAACTTGTTGCATTGATAACACCTTCCTGTGAACCAACTAGGTCCTCTTCCTTGACCTCCAAATCTACCTCTAAAGCCTGATCTACCACCTCTTGAATCTGCAACTTGGTCTTGGACTTTGCTTGTATCATCTTTGCTCTCATATGACTGCCTTGTCTCAGAAAATGACCCTCTTCCTCTTGAATTTCTGCCTCTGCCCCTATTTTGCTTGTCTTGCCTTCTCTTTAGTTTGTCTTCAGCTTTAATTGCCAATTAAAAGCATTTCTCAACCATCCTTGGGTTTGTCAAACTTAACTCATCTTAGAGGTTAAATCTTAACCCATTCATGTATCTTGTCACTATTTCTTCATCCTCTTCTGTATGACCTGCTCTTATGTTCAACTTATAGAACTCCATATAAGTTTGCACATCCATCTCCTTTTGCTTGAGATTTTGAAGCCTCTTAAACAATTGAATAGTGTAATCAGTAGGTAGGAATTTACCTTTGAGTTTAGCCACCATCCTATCCCAAGATGTGATTATGGACTTTCCTTTCTTTCTCCTTTCACTTTGTACATAATCCCACCAAAGCAAAGTGTGGCCCTTCAATTTTGTCTTGGCCAACTTCACCTTTTTATCTTCTGGCACATCTTCATAGTCAAAATAGTTATCCAATGCTCCTATCCAATCTAGGAGCTCTTCACTATCCATATTTCCTCCATACATAGGTAAATCTATTTTGATCTTGTGCACATCTCCCTTGATTGTTTTCAGGAGTTTTGCCATCCTCAAGTCATCAGGATCCTTCTCTTCCTCGGACCCTCGGGAACTTTCCTTTTCCCCTTCCTCTTCATGGTCACTCACATCACCTGTGACCATACCTCTCTTCTGACTTGTTTCCAAGGCAGAAATCCTCTCCCTCAACTCTTTCATCTCTTTCTCATCTCTAGCTTGTTTCTCCTTCAACTCAATCAATTCTCTAGCAATGGCATTCCCTTTTGGAGGCATTTTTGTTCTTCTTTCAACTTAATTTTTCTCTTCTTCAGATCAGACATATGTTCTGATACCAATTTGATGTAGAGCAAGGTGGAGGTTGTCTATACAATCACAACTTAACAAACTTTTCAATTTTGAATCCTATCTTGGTGGGTTTCTCACAAAACTCTTCAACTTCTCCTAGTAGTACTCCAAACAAGGTTTTTCCACCATAACTTTTAGACACCCATTATGGTGTTTGAAAACATATCTAATTTGTAGGTGGGGTTGTTTTGAAATATAAAGGTCAAAAAATTGTTGTTACGCTTGAAACTAGGCCTTGTAGGACAACAAAAGGGGTATTTTTGACACAAATTGAAGGAAACAACTCAAACCCATGAACTAAAACCTTTTTTGGATACCCATTATCCTCTTAAACAACATACTTCAAATGTAGGTGGGTTTACTTTGGAACACGACCTTCAAATTACTACTGCTACACTTTTAAAAAGGCTTAATTAGGCTTGCTCAACTTGGCACCTATTGGTTTTACAATCTCCCAACCTCCACTCCTCAAGACAACACCTTAGAAATGTCAAATATGGCCTCATTCAACATTCCCAATCACTCCAAACCATTTCTCAAGAGTTTTCTTACAAACCCTAACACCTATGCATTTTCTATGCCCTAAACAAGGGGTTTTCTGACTAGTCTGGAGAAAAATGGCTGCCAAATGCTCAAATCTTAATAAAAATTGATGAAATTAAATGCAAAAGAAAGTAGACTCAAACCTAAATCAACTCCAATTGGTCTCAAGTCATGACATGACCATACAGAATCATATAAGGTGCTGGAACAACAAAATAACATTCAGAAATGCAGAAAACAATGTATTTTTATTGTTTTTAACACCAAAAATCAACTTCCCAACCTTTCTTCAACTTCAAAAACCATATATCAACTATTTTCAACCATTCCCTAACTACCTTTTGATTTTCCAACTATTCAAAATCTTCTTTCCAACCGGTGACTCTTCATATTCCCTCTTTTTTTGCATTTTGCAACAAAACAACATTTACAAAATTGAATAATTTGATCCCATAACCCACCTAACAACCTAACAAGGACTCAAATAGATTAAACATGGTAAAAAATGACCTTATTACATCCAAGACACAAAACTAAAACCAAAATGACAAAATTGCCTCATATAGGCATGAAATCAACTAGGTGCTCCTGCACCAAAAAGTCTGCATCAGCACCATGGAGTCCAACGTGGCATCGACATGAGCACTTCACCAGAGCTAGAGTCTTTGTGGGGCCTTTAGCTATCGTTCAACGAAGTGGCAAAAAACTCCAAGCAAGAAAGTGGGACCATCCACATGGATTCCCTTCTATAGGCCTTTTCCTTCCTTCTAAGAACAGGCCATGTGTCATCATCTCACAGCCGCACACTGAATCCTTCTTGTAGACAAGATTCCTCTGCGACACTGCGCTACCATCCGATCCTTATCGGCCCCACCTCTTCACTTCATGCTTCGACACCTGTTGCAACACTTCTTCCAACCGAGTCATCAATTTTATGGCCATAGGCCACGCTATACTTTACACCTATCCTCATTTCTTAGTCGCGCGGTGGAGATATGACGTCAACTTCAGTGGTTTGTGGGCTTGCAATATCCTACCATGTGTCCCATCGAAGGAAACATGAAAGGTGAAAAGCCTTAAAGAACTTTACCCGCTGGGGGTCGGCCGTTAGGCCTTCCGCGGAACGCAGCCAAGACACGTGTCAAGCCGATGCAGTTTTTTGGAAGTATTTTCTTAGCACTGTATAGAAATTACACCCGCCTGACAAGTGGAAAACTCTTTGAAGACTTTCATCATATGCCATCAGAAGGGAGACGAAAGACTTGAGCCTCGACTCTCGACACTCTACCGACTACTTAGAATTTTCAAAACTTAGGCACATTCTGAGGTCGGAACTCGGAGCCGATAGACAAGGGAAGGCAAAAGACTAGAACCCCAACCTCTGAAACTTCGACAGGGGTGAAAACACAAGGGAACCTTAGGAAACTTAGGACTTGGCCAATTTTTGGGCTTTTCCACTTTGCATTTCAAGTGGCAAAGACATGAAAACCTATGAGATATGTCTCTGATTGATTATAAGGTATAGGTTCAAGTGGGAATATGCATGAGACATGGGGGCCAAAACATGGCATTTGGGGGACTAATTTTTTAGGTATCAATAGTTGGTGTTCACCCCAAGACCACCAACATAAGCCCCCATGAGAGCATCATTGTCAGCTCTAAGAACTCCACCTCCACTAGCAGTCCCAGGATTACCTTTGGCAGCTCCATCAAAGTTGAGCTTGGACCAACCAAGAGGGGGGGAGACCACTTGGTGTTGGCACGAGGACGAATTTTTGAATCATCCATTTTACGGATACTACCCATTATATTCCATTGTTTTATAATATTAGCTTCAAGGTTAGTGGGTGACTATTTAGCAGCTTTCAGAGTACTATTAGAGATGTTTTCTTGTAGAGTCTGAGCAATTGTCCCAACAACCTCCTTAGGACATTTATATTTTTCTCTGAAGAGCCTATTGTTCCTTTCTTTCCAGAGGCCCCATGCCAGGATGGGAGGGATCTGGGCCCATATTTCATTGCATATAGGATGAATGAGCGAGGACTTCCTAGACCTTTAGAAGGTAGGGAGGTCCACATTGAAGCTCCATGAGATTCCCAGTTTTGACAAGACCAAACTCCAAACTCCCCAAGTGAAGTCATTGTGAAGTAAGAGATGGGCCACCATTTCTTCATCTTTTAGGCAGACGACACATCTATTTGGGATAAGAATCCCTCTAACCTGAAGGTTGTCAATGGTTAAAATTTTATTATGCATCACCAACCACCAGAAATGGTTGATTTTAGGAATGAGGTTGTGGTTCCACACTTTTTTCCATAGCTTATCCCTAGTCTACACCATAAAGAGGTTATAAGAAGATTTGACGGTAAACCTCCTTATGTTTCCAAGTGAGAAGGAGAGGGTTATGATCAAAGGTAGTTCTTGGCAGGGCTTCTAAAGTGGCATTACTAATGTGATTTCATCCTAGTGAAACCAATACCCTATCTAGTCTGACTTGGATTAGATTCCTTCCTTTCCTCTGATTGGACCAGGTAAACCGCTAGCCTTGTAAATCCACATCCATGAGACCTTCTTTGTTGAGAAAGTTAGCCAGGTCTGCCATGCTGTCATTGTAGTCCATTATACCACCATTTTTCTTTGAGGGGTAAAGAGGGGTGTTATAGTCCCCTGCAAGCATCCAACAACCTCTAAAATCCTTTTCAATAAGGGAGGAGAGGTGGTCCCACAAGTCTTTCTTGGCATTTCTTTGGTTGGGAGCATAAATATTGACAAGGTTCCATGAATTGTTATGACAGTCCACTCTGACAACAAGACTATTTTTACACTTGTCAATGAGACTTCCTTTAACAATCTTATTATTCCACATAGTAACAATTCCACCCGAGGCACCAGAGGCATCTCTAATGAGATAATCATCATTGGGCCAAATATTCATGGCTATAGCCTTGAACCCTTCAGTCTTCATTTTTACCTCCTGTAACAATAAAACGTCAACTTTGTGATCATAGATACAGCTCTTAACCAAGAACTATTTATGGGGACTATTGAGCCCCCTTATATTCCAAGAGAGTATTCTCATTTGTTCAAGGATTTCTTGGAGCCTATCTCTAAGGTCTTCTATCTTCCCAAGGCAATCTCTTTGTTGACTGCTTTCTGTCTGGTTTCTCGTTGGGAAGGCCTACTAGCTTTGGAATCCACTCCAACATCTATGGTCTTCTTGTTGTGACCTTTTCCTCTTTTCTTGGCAGTTGTCCATCCTTCAGAATCTAAGTCTTTGTCATTTTTGCTAGGACCAGCCCCAAGGGTTAAGTTAATGGATTTGCTGCCCGGGGAGGGGAATCTTTGAACCTTACTGTTGCTTCCTATGGTTCCATTTGGGCTTCCAAGACTTTTGAAAGTAGTACCATCATCCATATTTCCATTATAAATCTCTGCATTTCCTTCTGGATTATCATTATTAAGGGATAGTCCTTGAAGGATCTCACCCTCCTCTTGCTCCATGTCTTTTAAGGGAGACATCCCTTCCATCATTAGAGTCTTGTTATGGCCAGGGCCAGTCTCAGTGTCCTCTTATCCAGGGGGAGAAAACCAATGTTTTCTCGGTCGCCTTAGAGAGAGCATCAACATCCTCCCTAGCATCTCTCATCCCCCTTTGAGAGGTGCTAATCATATTCAGCAAGTCCTCCTTAAAGAGATACTCATCTTCTCCATCATAGGCAAGGTTTTCCTGGACAACAGGGGCTTTTTTCACTTTGCATTGAGTAACCAGATGTCCTTTTTTGTTACAGTTTTGGCAGAAGGTGGTGGAGTTTTCATAAATGATAGGTTGAACCCATTGGTTGTACTTGGATTCTAGAGTGATGTTATTAGGTAAAGTTTTGTTAATGTCAACACTAACACATAAACGTGCGAACACTAACCTGGATTTGTTCTTGGTGGTGCTGTCGAGCGCTATGAAATGGCCAAAAGTGTTTGTAATCCATATGAAGATCTCCTCATCCCAGTACTCTAGCAGGAGGCCTGGTAGTCTAACCCAAACAGGTGTAGATTTGTTGAGATCAGCAACAACATCGAAGCATGTCTTCCATTTGCATAGCAAAAGGCTGTGCTTTCCATACATCTAGGGGCCTCCTACAAGAATAGCAACAAGGTCCTCTCTTATAGTGAACTTAAAGAGAAACATCCCTCCATCCATGATGCTAATAGACATGCTTCCCTTCACCTTCCATTTGGTGGCCACCCATTTCCTGACCAGGTCGATGTTAGGCCTGAAGGAAAAGAACTTGCCCACCAGGGCATGCTCCATGGCAGAAACAATTCTTTCCATGGTAATATCCAGAAACTTAATCATTGCCCCCTCCTCGATTTTGCGAAGTTGAAGGAAGACAGGCTATCGAACAAAATCATCTCTTAAGAGAGCATTCTTCCATGCCTTAGAACCTGACACCTTGTCCTGATGCTCGTGGCCAGAGGAGCTCGGCATCCTACCATGAGACACGTGATCTGCGAGACAAGGAGTCTTTTCTTGAGGCACGAGGTCTGAACCGCCTCCTAGCGCCAGTCCGGGACTGACCCATACTAAAGGGGAGGGGGAGTGAGAGGCAAGGGGTCCTCCTGGGTCCCCATCCACCATGGGAAAATTCAAAAACAATATGGGTGGGAAAGAACAGTTGTAGATGCAGGGGATTTCTATATGTTGTTATTATTTTAAAATGTTATTGGAGATGAACAGAGTGATTTTCTGAAAAATAGACAAATTTTGGATGGAGTTATTCTAGCCCACGAAACAATCCACTCAATTAAAGAGAGAGGTAAAGAAGGCATGATCCTAAAGCTGGACATGAATAAAGCATACGGTCAGATTTCCTGGGATTTTTTGATCAAGATCATGAGGCAGATGGGGTTCAGTGTGATTGGTGTGAGTGGATCCATAGTTGTATCTCCTCTGTTTCTCATGCCATCTTGATTAATGGGAGTGCCACAGATTTCTTCCTGGCAAAGAGAGGCCTTAAACAAGGTGATCCCTTATCACCTTTCCTCTTTCTGATTGTGGCAGAAGCATTGAGATATGCAATTAAGGAAGCTTCGGGAGCTGGTCTAATCAAGGGGCTTCAGGTTTCAAGAGGTTCTCCAAACCTTACGCACTTACAGTTCATAGATAACACCTTACTATTCAGAGAAGCTTCTGCTAGGGAGGCAAGGGGGATTAAGAGAGTGCTTCAAAGGTATGAACTGGTGGCTAGGCAGAAAGTCAATCAAGGTAAGTCCCAAATTTACTTTCTTAAGGATTTCTATGCTTAAGCCTTGGAAGGGCAAGGGATTTTAGGCTTTGAAGTTGGGCCCCTCCCCAACAACTACCTAGGAATGCCTTTGGTGGAAAAGAGGGCCTCAAAACTAGAGTGGAGAAAGGTTGTGGATAGTTAGAATGATAAGCTATCCTTGTGGAAAGGGAAATGGTTGTCTCTGGCTGGGTAGATTACTCTAATCAAAGCTTCTTTGGTGGCAATACCCATCTACACCATGTCAATTTTTCACATTCCTAGCAAGGTAGCCCAGACTTTAGAAAGAGCTCAAAGGATCTCTTTATGGAGAGGTACTGAGGAGGCCTTCAAGTATAGCCTAGTAAAATGGGACGAGGTCTGCTTACCTTGAAGTAAAGGGGGCCTGGGCTTTCAGAATTTGAAGTTGGTAAATAAAGCTCTCGGGGCAAAGCTTGTTTAGAGAATATATGAGGATAAGGGGAGATTGTGGAGCAAGGTGAGTCAAGCCAATTATCTTCAAAATAATATAGGTAATCTATTCAACCCAAGTGTCCAATTACCTAAGGGGTCTAGTGTATGGAATTTTTTGAGAATGTGCAGTAATATTTTGAGGCTTGACTTGGTCTAGAGGATTGGGGCCGACAATAAGGTAAGATTTTGGAGGGATCCTTGGATTAAGGATAAGCCATTGATGGATTTTGACCACTTCAGACCTTTGGGGATGGATTTGGAAGCTCGTATTGGGCCTCGTGTTCAGGACTACATTGAGGAGAATGTAGGGATCAAAGGATGGGTGACCCAAATCAACTTGGGTGGAGACCTAGAAGGGATTTGGAAGGAAATTTGTGTTCCCTTGAATAAAAGGCCTATCCTAGATGATGAAGATAGACTTATGTGGAAGGGCAATGGAGAAGGAAAAGTGACTGTCAAGGATATCTATAATCTCTCCTTCAACCAGAGTCAACATGCCTGCTGCAAGTTTGTAGCAAAGATATGGAATCACATGGGCTTGTCGAAAGCTAATGCCTTTTTATGGATAGCTTGTAGAGGTCAGGTGTTGACTTGGGACAGACTTATGAAGATGGGTAAACTCGGCCCCTCTCAGTGTGTTTTGTGTAAGCAGGCTAGTGAAGACAACTCCCACCTTTTTTTGCACTGTGCTTTTGCTTGGGAATTATGGAGCATATTTCTTCTTAGATGGAAGATGGCTTGGGTTTCACCCAGGAATTTAGTTGTATTGATGGAGGGCTGGGTGTTCAGCTATAGAAGTCCTAGCCTGACGTTCATCTGGGAGATTTTTCCTACCCTATTGGTGTGGAACCTATGGCTAGAACGCACTAGGAGAATCTTCCTTGGCATGGAAATGTCTTTAAACACGGTCTAGATGTAGAGGATAATTTGTTGGGGGAGCTAGGGGAGGTTCACTAGAAGAAAGAGTGGGAGATATTCTTTGTAGAGGCTTCTTTGGCTGACGGTTGGCCTCAGTTTCAATGGCTGGGCAATCTCTCCCAAGGGGGTATCAGATGCAACAAAGACTTATATATCAGGTGGTCTCCTCTTGATGAGGGGTGGTTTAAATTGAATTTTGATGGAGCTACCAGGGGCAACTTGGGCAAGGTTGGAAGTGGGGGGTGTTCTGAAATCATCAGGGTCAACCCCTTGGATTTTTCTCCTTGGATCTTGGTTCAGACTTGAACAACTTTGCAAAAGCCAATGCCCTTTGGAAAGGGTTGCAGATGGCTAGACAAAATGGGTGGGATAAGCTCTGGGTCGAAGGTGACTCGTTGATAATCATTGGCCTGGTGAAGGAAGGCCTAACTAGGAATTGGTGTTTGGAGCAGATTATGGTAGAGATCAGGAGACTAGTCAGCCTTTTAAGTAGCTTCAATATCTCTCATATTAAAAGGCAGGGCAATATGGCTACTGACTAGGTGGCCAATCATGGTATTGATTTGGTGAGCAAAGGGGTCTCTACTGGATGGATTTGGGGTGAGAGTGTCCCCTGAGATTTGTTATAGATTGTTCAGAGGGATATCAAGGCCCATTCTCCCAATAATGGGAAAGCATGATAAACTGATAATCATGAGTTGGCGTCTCTTTGATCGGTGGCTCATTGTGAGTTGATAGATGGTAGGGTGCTAATAACTAGTAGTGAATGCATGGTAAGGAAGGCATGTTTTATTGGCTTTGTTGGGCGGTATCATCTTCATTTCTCCTGTGTTGGCTCTGGTTTGTTGGTGGTTGTGACTGGTATTGGTTAGGGAAGATGGATGGTGCTTTGGTTGGGGGTTTGAGCTCTAAGGAGAAGGGCAAATGGGTGGTTGGTGTGCCTCCTCGAAGATAGCTCACTCAAGGGGTTCCTAGCAAATTCGTGGGTGGCCGGATGAAGAGAAAACACACCCCTCGGAAGTGGCTGAGAAAGATTCCTGCAGAGGAGGCGATGGCTGGCTTTGTGAAGGACATTTCAAAGGGGAGATTAAGAACCCCATTCTACGGGAATGGCCCTTTAGGTTGTTGAAGTTGGAAAAGGAGGTTGATGACAAAGAAGGGGTGAATGTGAGGGAGGCAATGGCTCATCTGCTTCTCGATCCTAGGAATACAAGGGGAAGGTGGAATGTATTTGAGGCATCTCAATCCTTGGCTATGGCAACAATGCTCTCTGTGGCGGTGGCTTCAATCCTCACTGACGAGGATTTGATTGAGTCGGCGGGACAAAATGCTGAGAATCACGAGTCTACTCTGGGCCATTTACATGACATTTTGTTGGGCGTGGTGGATACCAGAAATATGGTAGAAGGCATTGCAGTGAAGATGGAGGTTCTGGTGCCATCACGTGTTCATCCCCTATATTCATGCATTTGTGACAAGGACGGCATCATGGTGGAGTTGGACGGGAAGTTAGATAAATAGTGTCTGTTGTTTTTGGTTTCTCTAGTTGTTTCTAGTTATCTTTTTGGACTGTTAATGGAGTGTGGGCTGTTGTAATTTGCTCCACTCCGGCGATGTATTTGGGATATGTTACAGACTCTTTCTATTCTAGTGGTTGTTAAAAACTTTCGGGATCGACCCTCTTTTTGATGGGTCCCTGGTCCCCAACCAGTGTTATTATATCAAAAAATAATAATATTATTTTAATAATTAAAAAATATTTTTAAACACTTAATTATAAAAAAAAAATAATACTTTGGAGGAAAATTTTAATTTGTGAGTCCATTTTGGAAAGGTTCAAAAGGGTGATGCTTGGCTTCATTTGGCATTTTCTACTTTTGTAATGTACAAGATTATATTTTTATGTAATTTTCTACTTGTTTGTTTTTTAAAATTTTTGAATAAAATGCAAATTGAAAAAAATGAACTAGAATTTAAATGGAATGTTGGTTACCATAGTAAATGACTGAAAAGTGCTAAATCAAACTCTTAATTGCAAATGATAGCAAATATGAAACTCTCATGTGCTAAAATTGGCCAAAGCTGGGAATGAGATTATATTATATACTATGGAAACATCTTCATATAGCGCAGATATGATATTTATTTCAATTGCAACAATTACAAAGTTGATTTCTAGAATTACAATGATTAAATCCACTCACTAAATTTTGTCAAGTAATGCAAAATGATGTATGACTGGACAAATGATTGAAAATGTATCAAATGTGGTTGAATGGTAGTTGTACGAACTGTAATTCACTGTGACAAAGAGGTACCTGCCCTTACACAAATGGTATAGACTATTGTATGACTGCATGGGTTTGCACAACTGGGCTTGGAATTTGTACGACTAGTAAATATGCCCCAAAACAATAATTAATATGTACGGAAAGACTCCTTGATGTTGGTGCTCAACCCCAAAGGTTGCAAATGTTGGTCTCTCCAAAGATGATTTGAATTTTGTATGATTGTCTAAAGAGAAAGCCTCTAATGGTACGAATTTGTCTTAACTATCAACACACCAATAATAGATGGAAAGTCTTCAAAGTGTAGAAAAATTTGAAAATTGCAATAATGAGTTCACTTGACAATATCCAAATAATTTGCTTGCAAAACTTATCGCCCAACTTTGAAATCTTGCATGAAATTGTTTAGATTCTATTCTAGTGCAACCCTAGCGTAGAGATGCCTTAGACGAATATGAGGGATTTGGTCCCCAAAACTGGAAGAAAGTCCAAGAGGGTTTTCATCCTTCAAGAGCTTTGAAACAATGAAGGGTTTTCATCGTTGGATGCCAACTTGAACTTGAAACTCTAAAGTGAAGAAAGCCAAATGAAATGAAGTCAAACACCACCTTTTTATTCCTTTCCAAATCAAACCCTTGGATTTAAATTTCCCTCCAAGTATTTAAAAATATTTTTTATAATTAAGTGCTTAAATATATTTTTTTAATTAAATTAAATAATATTATATAAAATTACCCCTTAAATATAGAAATATCAGGCTCAACTTAAAAATAATATTATAATTCATTTCCCTTGTTTAATCTTTTAGCCTATGGGAAATGAGAATAGGCTAGAAGTCTTCTCTATGGTGCTAGTTTGAAAAGGGGGGCATGATAGTCCACCCTTCTTGAAATTGTTTGTCCTCAAGTAATTGTAGATTAGCACGATTAATAATATCTACACCTCTCAAGTGGCATCCTCAAGTAGGAGACTTTTCCAATGCACCAAATACTTTGTTAAGCTCATGTTCCTCAACTTCTTCTCTCATATCAATGATAGCTTCAGACACTAAAATCAACTTACCCTCATCATCAAGTGGTGGCAACTCTACAGAATGAGTGACATGATGTCCAAGTGCCTTTTTGAAGCATGAAACATAAAACACATTATGGATCCTACTATGTTCCGACAACCCAATTTCATAAGCAATCTCTCCAATCTTCTCAAAACCCTGCAAGGCCTATAGAAACGTGGCTTGAGGTTTTTAGCTCCACTCCTTTTGCGAGAAGATTGTCTGTAATGCTATAACCTTAAAAACACCAAATCTCTAGCCTCAAAAGTCCTCTCCAAGTGGTGGCAATCTACATATATCTTTTATCAATTTTGGGCTTATTGGAGATGTTCTTTGAGTGATTCCAAAATCTCTTGACTCTGTTTGACTAAATATCTTGACCTAGGCATCCTACTATTTTTAATGACCAAATCCATAAAAGAAAGAGCATCATATCTATACAAAACTTTGAATGAAGTCATACCTATAGACATGTGATATGAAGTGTTGTAGCAATGCTCTCTAAGATAGAGCCATGTGTTCTAAGCTTTTTGTTGATCTGCTACATAATTTCTCAAGTATCCCTTAATCCACATGTTCACAATTTATATTTGCCTGTCCATTTGAGGGTGATAGTTGGTGCTAGAAGTTAACTTTGTACTTGTCAACCAAAAGAGGTCCCGCCAAAATAAACTAAGGAACTACTATCTTTGTCACTCACTATGTTAGAATTTTTAATAGGATCCCAAGATTCTAAGTTTAGGCCTTCAAATTATAACACGGGGGAATGGGTGCCAGGAAGGAACTTAGAACCAAGAATGTTCTAAGGTCCATGGAAAACCTAAAATTCCCAAAGTGACCAAAATACTCGAACAAAAGGCTAAATTGATGCAAGGTGACACACATAACCATAATCTTCAATTGGACCCCAAAACTTCAAACCAAAGGACTTCAAATTATTCCATGGGGTTTTGGGGGTCCGGAGGACATTGGAACATTGTGGGGTTCTAGGTTCTGACAGAACTTGGAACCTAGAACATTGCACCAAAAAGCTAGGAAAAGATAAGGAAAGTGCCAAACTCAAATTCTTTTTTGAGATTTTTGGCAACAATAACACATGGCCAAGGCATGGGGAAGGTAATGATCACTTCAACACAAAATTTTGGCCAAGGCAAACCCATTGAAGATATCTCAGATTGACTATTAGTAATGGGTCAAAAAATTCAAGACAACAATGAGGCATAAAATAAGATTTTTTGAGTGAACGGGGTTGTGCTTGAATGGCAAAGGCCATAAGATTCTCATGATGGAGATCCATGTTTGAATACCCCAAGTAACATGTGGTTTCTATTTGGCTTCTAAGTTGATTAAGTTGGTTTAGTGGATATGTTGATGGGGAAGAGGTCCCCCTTATGACCTCCAACGCTTGCGAATAAAAAAAAGATTTTTTGAAAATTTTTAGGCATGTGGCAACAGGTCCTAAATGAAAAGTTTCACACTTTGAGTCAGCACATAATTGCTAGTTGGAAGGGTTAGGCTGGTCCTAAATTTGAATTTGAATACTTAAAGCTCATAAGTCATTTCCACAATTGTGCATTTGACCCGGGTCATTTACACAGTCATAGATTTGACCCATGTTGAAAGATGGAAGAATTTGAAGATTAGGACTAGTCCTTGGGAATGAGTATAAATGGAAATAGATAAGGTTCATATTATGTTCCCACTTTCAACAAAAAACATTCCATTTGTTCCTTTTCATTGCATAAGAGATAATCAAGTCAAAGTGGGTCCAAAACAAAGGGAAAAGTGCAAGGTATGTAATTTTCACCATTACAAATAAATGATTGAATTCAATTTTATATGTATATTATTATAAAATTTTGCCTCAGTGGATTATTTATAGGCATAATCTATATCTAAATATACAAATATTTTAATTTTTATTAATTCATATAAATTAATTAATAAATAATTAATATATGCAATAAAAACTTCATTTATGTTACCTTCATCCAACTAAGCTCCCAATATAAGGTGCTTCGCTACTAGAATCCTACTTTATTGTTTGATCAAAGAATTATGATACCATAGTAAAAAAAATAGTGTTGTAGAGCTTTAAGGTAAGGTTTAACAAGGGGATGAAAATTATGTTATAATCTAAAATTCTATGTAAGACCGTATGTAGAAACCCTTGACCTTATTGATGCAAGTATTCCCTAATAGCATTTTATTTCTTTTGGAGTGGAGAGCATTAAATTTATCAAGTGGTAATTGGTGAAGATGCTTAGCTCACCAAGAGTCCATTAAGTGTCAAATCTCATTGACTGCAATGAAACAACATCATAGATGATGAGTCCAATGTCATCTTTAGCTTTAAACCTAATAAGATCAGTTATTCTAGAATTGATATCCCTCAAACCTTCAAAGATCAAACTTTAGTCATTCTCTAAATCTAAGTGTATTGGTTATTCTAAAGTGATAAGATCAATTATTCTAGAATTGACACCCCTCAAGTCTTAAATGGGAAACCCTTAGTTATTCTCTAAATATAAGTGTTCCAATTATTCCAAAATGATGCCCCTTCGTTACTCTCTAAATCTAAGAAGATCAATTATTCTAGAATAAAATTAAATAGATCAATTATTCTAATATATACTCCTAAATCCCCCAATTAAAGGGGTGGGTGAAGTTCAATCACGGAAGAGGAGAGAAGAGGCCAAATGGGAGCCACCGGAAGAAGTTTGGTACAAGATGAATTTTGATGGGGCTTCTAGGGGAAATCCAGGAGAGTCAGGTGCAGGGTGCATTGTCAGAGATTGGAATGGTAAGGTGATGGGTGTCATGCCCACATTTCCCATGCAGTCACGACACGCATCACACGTGTCATGTCCACATTTGTCATGTGGTCATGACACGAAATATCAAAAATTTTACCACGCTTACCTCATTTTGTTGGACCTTTTGAGATCTTGGAATGGATAGGACCTGAAGCCTATTGTCTAGCCTTGCCACCTGGCCTGTCACGTATCCATGATATTTTTCATGTTTCAGTTTTACGGCATTACATATCTGATTTATCTCATGTATTGGATTGGAGTGCTCTTCAGGTAGAGGCAGATGGACAGCTGGCTTTGGAGCTAATTCGCATGTTGGCTCATCGGACACTAGGCGTTCGAGGTCGAGAGCTGGACCATGTTAGGGTCCAGTGGGACATGTACGATGAGGTCACGACAACATGGGAGGATGCAACGAGATTGAGGGCCCTTTATCCTCACCTCTTTGATGAATTCCAGGAGGAAGTACAGTCTTAGGGGGGAGGATGTGAGGCCTACCTTTTCATTCCCATATATTTGACTGCTTTATTTTACTACTGGTGATACATATTAGACTTATGGGACTGTTGATCCTGATTTGCAGGACTATTAGATTTTATATGTTATGTGGATTTATTATGTTTAGCATGATTACGATGTGATTGGACATTGATATTGATTCATTGATGAGGTTAGACATGTGATTTACATTATGGTGTTATTTGGATACTATGCATGTGATTTTAGTTAGAAATTTGTTATGAAATTATATCTATAATGGATGTTTGAAATGCAAAATTTAGAATTTAATTATAATGTGATTTCCTTGATGCTTATATGAACATGTGATGTTGTATGTACATGTTTCACTTTGCTTCGACTATTATATACATGTGGGATTAACATTTCATTTGAGTGCACAGGTGTTTCTAACAAAGCCTAACGAAGCCACGGATACTCGGAGATCATCCCACACACTGTGTTGTTTTCCCATGTGAAGCCGATCTAGTTCCAAGAGGAACCAAGATCAACTATGTTTGCATGATGAATTTTTGTAATGTTGTTGCATTTTGTTAGTTGGGTTAGGTCTACCCTTCTTTTATTTGATTTCTAATTGGTGTTGTAAGTTGTAGTGTCATCTGAATTTCATCTTTGAGTTATAATTTTTGTGACCCCTTTTAGGTGTTTTTACTCAACCTTTGGTGCTCAAAATGGGTTAAACTTGACCCTAGGTTGCACCCCTAGGGTCTAGGGGTCATTTGGGCTTGTGTAACCTTAGGTAAACTCCCATTTGGTCACTTTAACTTCACCCTGAAGTAAAGTGACGAAAATGGAAGTTTGGGAGGGAGAGGATGAGTGGGTTAAACACTCACCTCTTCCTTTCCTCTTCCCTAGGTTGGGGGAGTATTCAAGACCCCTTAATTGTGGAGGACTCAACTCTAAGCCTCTCCCACAATTGGTGAGGGTACCTTGGGGTTGAGTGGGCCTTCTTAGGAGGAGAGGATTGGGGCACATGTGGCACCCACTCCTTCTTTGGCTCCACCTTTCTCTCCCACATGTTTAAGAGAGGACAAGTGGATGGGAGAAAGACTTGGTGGATTGGGTGAATGACATGTGGCACCATCCCATTCCTCAAGGCTCATGAGAAGAGCCTATTTTAATCCCTCTGGAAGGGAGGGAGGGGGTTGTTGAATTTTTGGGCAATTTTTGATATTTCATGTCATGACCACATGACAAATGTGGACATGACACATGTGATGTGTGTCGTGACCGCATGGGAAATGTGGGCATGACAATGGGTAAGGCAACAAATAAGCTTGTCAAGGGATTGAATAATGAAGTGGAAATGCAAGCATTGGTATTGGGAGTTCAAATGTGTCATACTCTTAATTTGAGGAGAATCAAAGTGGAAGGGGATTCACAGGTTATAGTTAATGCGGTTAGAAGAAAAGACATGCATAATTGGAAGCTAAAGACACTTCTTGAGGAAGCCTTGATTTTATTGGAGAAGTTTGAAGGTTATACAGTAAATCATATTTATCAAGAGGCTAATGGTGAAGTGGATACCTTACCAAATTTGTCCATTGATTCATCTAACAGTTTGATTTCGGAGATGTTAGAGGAATGATGCATTTGATGGGGGAGACATTAGAAGAATGATGAGTTGTCACTTCATCCAAGTGTTTGTGAGGCGACGAAGCGTGTGAGTGTTAATGACGGGAGATATTCATAGCAATCGTCATTTGAGAAGGCATTTTTGCATTCAAGCTTTATCTCTGACAGAGGATTGGAAAATGAACACACTGATATGCCTCACCTCTACAAAGCGACAAATGGCCTTTTTAGGTGCTATTACAGTGAAGAGACTGCAACGGGTGTTTAAATCACAAAGTGGGTTGGTGTTGTTTGCGGTTGAATGGATTTTAGGTGAAGATTTCATGGGTGGTGGATATAGATACCAAGTAAATTCAGACATCTTGTCTATGTTTATAGCTTCTCTTTTAGATTTGGGAGAAAGAAAGAATGTGGCGAAACAAATAATGGAAGTAATGGTGGAGGAAGAGTTTGCAGATGGATGGGTAGAGGTGCTTGGGGTGGTGAGAATTAGTGTAGGGATTCCTCGGCCAAATGATTTTCATAGGGTCAATGAGGCAGGGGATTCGGTTGAGTGGCTCCCCTTCATCACAGAAGCTCTGACAGGTAAAATGGTGGCTCGAAAAAGGAAGGCGGTAATGGGGATAGGTTTCCTAAAGAAGATTATGGGCCTGGAGTGGGAGTCTAAGTGGATGCAAGATTTCATCAATGTCTACTATGAGGTCAACCCGAATGCATAATATATTTCCAAAATAGTTTGTTCTTTTTTTTTTCTGCTTAATGTATATACAGGGATTTTGTGTATATACCTTGTTAGCAAAATGGATAGGCTGTTAGCAATTTGGATAGACTGTTAGAAAAGTGGATAGATTGTTATACGAGGATTTTGGCTATACCCTGATACTGTTGCAACTCATGCATATAGGTTAAGCAATTATTGTTAAAAACTCTATTTAATTTTTGGTTATAATATAATAGAAAGGGAGCAGTCCTAATGACTGTAGTTTGTTGATAAAAAAATACTCCTAAATCATTCTAAATAAATACCCCTCAATTATTATTCTCAAGGTTTTGGTGTCTCCTTGTGTGTTGTCTGTTTGACGTCATACTACACCTTTAGCACATGATCTTTAGCCTATTGTATTGTAGTCTTGTTTAGCTAGCCTTTTATGGCCTCAAACTATCTCAACTCAAAAAATTGTGTTGGTGTTGAAGGTTTGACAACTTTTGGCGATGGATGCTCTGAACAAGCAACCCTAGAAATTTGTCCCCAAGGTGTTTCATGAGGTATGCATTTTGATTCTTCTTTGAATGTGGTTTTGCCCATCTCAAAGTTTGATAGTGCATGCAAATGGCTTGAGCATTTTAATTTGATAAGATAATTTATTGGGAGAGTTCCCCCTAAAAGCATGCTTAGAGAATGGGTCAATAACGCTTGGGTTTTGCATGGGGTTCAGCTGGATGTCGTTCAAAATCTTACTAAAGGTTTCTTTCTTTTATATTTTGTGGAAGCCAGTCATGTGGAGGCCATTCTCAATCATGACCCATGGTTTGTCCATGCATCCCTTTTGGTTTTTCAACCTTGGACTAGACTTTGTGGTCTTTGATGAAAGAGCCTTTCACGTCCCAGTCTGGGTCGAGTTCCTTGGGTTACCTTTGCCATGTTAAAATTTTTTGACCATAATTACTAGGTCACTTGGAAAAGTTGTTTATGTCAAGCCTGATAGATTTTTCTCAACTCATCCCCAAAAGCGTGCTTGTGTCAAGATTGACCTCTCCAAGGATTTGAAATACACTATAGACATTCAAATTGGTGAAATACATCATAGCCAGTGTGTTCTCTATCTCAATTTGTTAAACACATGCTTCAGGTGTCAATCCTCTAACCATAAGATCAAGGATTGCCCCTTGGCTTCTCCTCGTAATAACCCCTCTCCTCATCCATCTGAAGCTCCCTTTCTAAAACTGATGAAGGGTGGACTACAGTAGGAAACCATAAAAACAACCGTTACTCTAGCAATGGTGGAACTCAAACCAAGCCATTTGCTAATAATAGCAACCAAGCAGTAAAACTGACGTGTCCCATAAAACCTTCAAGATAAGGGGAAAGAGGTGGCTCCTCTCACAGGAGAGCCATCTAGTTGGCCTAAATATTCTAGAATGCCTCAACTGGTGTCTATTTTGTCTTCACTTTCAAAGGTGGATGCTCGTCCTTCTTCTTCCCTAGTGGGTTTGCAAAGGTCTTGCAATCCACTTGGGCATTTGGAAGAAGGAGAAATTGGTATAGAGAAAATAAGGGGTAGTGTTCCCAACATTCAGTTGAGTAATTTTTCTTGAGATGAATTTTTGCAGAATCACTATTTCGCTCTTGTGGAGTCAGATAGTGATGACATGCCTCTTAATTCTCATCAACGAGTTTGCTGTCCTAGAATGTTTGAGGTCTTATTGACCTCCTTGTGATGTGTATTGTGAGAGATACTCGCTAGCAATTTATAGACTTCGATATTCTTTGTCTGCAAGAACTCAAGATGACTATTTTTTTCGTTTTGTTGCTTGCTATGTTATTTGGCCAACCGATTCTTTTTGGTATCTTCATTAGGCTTATTTTGAATCTTTTCAATCTAATTCTTTAGGAAAATTATTAACAAAGGAAAGATCAAACTTATACCTAACTTCGGTGATCCTCATGATATTTTCAATTGGTGGCCAATCACTTTGCTTAATGTCTCATATAAGATCATTGCAAAGGCCCTTGCTTTGAAATTGAGACATCTTCTTCCACAAATCATTTGACCTATGGAAACTGGTTTATTGTTATTTGGGAAGGCATGGAATGGGCTTGTTGTTCTCAGCAACAAGCAATTTTTATCAAATTTGTTTTTGCTAAAGCCTATGAACACATAGAATGGCCCTTCATCATTTCTATGCTTTAAGCTTTATGATTTGGTCCTCATTTTGTTCAATATGTGTGTATGAGTTTTTCGGATGCCTCAATGTATGTCACTATCAATGGTCATCAATCTTCAACTTCTAGCCTTTTTAGATCTATCCATCGAGGCTATCCATTGGCTCCTACTCTTTATGTTCTTGCTACTAAAGGCTTTGGTTGTCTTTTAGCTCATGTTGTCTCCCAACAACTTATCAATGCATCTCTCTTCCCAACTCCACTGCTTAGTTGGTGAATGGGCATTTTGCTGATAATTTTGTTATGGAGTAAAAAGTTTCCCTATGCCTTTTCACCTCCTAGTTTAACTTCTAGGTCCTCGTGTTAACACTTTGCAAATTAAATATTCATCCCAGAGCAATTTCCCTCGAAACCCATATAAAATGGGGACTAGGGGCCCATTCTAAAGCTTAACCCTGACCCAAAAAGAGCCTTGGGACTTGGGCACTCGTGCCCTAGTCCACTCTGATTGGCCAGGGAAAATCTCAATGCTTGTCAGCCTGGGCCCTCTCAAAAGGTTTCCCTTGGTCGACCCTCTTGATTTAATTTACGAATGTTAGTGGGAAAGCATATTTAAATAGGTTTATGTATGCATTTGTGTAATAGATGGATAATGCGAACTTGTGCTATTGAACAAAGAGCATTCAAGGCTTTCATTGTGTTTCAGAGTAGAATTGTGTTGTTATTGTGTTTATTTGTTGCAGATTTGGCTTCATCAATCCATCTCCTCATGATTTGAAGGATCTTCATCTTCGTGAGGGCTTCACCTCTAAGGTGACATCAATTTGTGTTCAATCATTTCATTTCATTATTGGAATTGGTCTCTCCCTCCTTAGGCACACACTCTATCTAACAAAGGTGTTTGGAAGACTTGAATGTCCTTTTGGGGCTTGACTGAGGCAAGCTCCTAGACACCACAACCCTGACCCTCTTTTTCATGTATACAGGTTACAGGTGCGGGAAATCGAAAAGTGCAAGTGTAGAGAAGTAGTTTAAAGGATTTGGTTTTAGGATCTAGAAGAATCTTGCAAATATTCCTCCCTCCTGGACTAGGGTTCTCGCCCTGTAATCCTCCTGACAAGTTTGGTTCTGGACTCAAGATCAAGATACAGTTTGCTACACTTCCCTATTTGGAATCTTCATAAATTTTGCCCTCTTAGACTTGGGTGCCCTTCCCATTGTCCTCTAGAGTTTCAATTCTCGGAACCCAAATTCTGGTATGTTTCTAATCCCCCCTAAGTACTTTTCTATCTCATTTTCTGTAGCATTCTGTCTGTTTATAGTTGATTGTTCTGCAATTAGGGTTTGAGGCCTAGTTGACCTAAGGTTTGATAAATCTCTCAATCTAATTTATTCTTTCCATATCATTCCTAAGCACAAAATCAATAGCTGAGTCCTCATCCATCTTGTAGTGACTTGGCTCAGTTTTGTCCTTGAAAGTTATTGTGAAAGGAGGGTTTGATTTGATACACCTTTAACATCATTTCATCCTTTTCCCTTTTCATACATACCAGATTTTTTCCTCACTCTCTTGGAAGAGGAGAGCAATATTAAGCAAGCTCTTCTTTGTCTGGGCATTTTTTGTAAAGCTTCAGGCTCAAGTATCTAGTGGCAAAAAAACTCAATGTTATCATTAATCCTTTTTTCTTAAGTCTCCTTGGATTGACTCCTTTGGATGGAAGTGGATTGATCATGGGGAATTTTTTCATTGCTAGGCATTCCGTTTTCTTTTCAAGCTTCTCTAGCTACACTTTGACAGATAATCATTTCTAGAATTGAAAAGAAACCAGCTTATTGGATCACTAAGCCTTTGTCTCTTGCAGGGAAATTCCCAATTTGCTCTAAAATTCTTGCCACTACTCATATCTATTACTCTTGTTGTTGGGTCCCTTCTATTTAGCCTCCTATCAGAAACTTGAAAAGATTCTTAGGGACTTTCTTTGGGCCTCTTCTGAGAATCACAAATGATTTCATAGAGTTTCCTGGGAATATTGTTGCCTCATGATTTTGGAGGGTTGGGTTTGCCTTCAATTCAACACCAAGGTATGGATTTTTACGCTAAATGGATCATTCAAGTCTTTGAAGGTAATGAGGCTTGGAAAATTCATGTGCATCATTGCATTTCCACAAGTGTCCCTCATGGGAAACAAGATTGGAAGGGGATTGGTCTTCATACCCTTCTCATTATGAAAGGCCCTATTCAAATCCAAGGGACTTTTGTTATCAAAAGTATTTGGAAAGCTTGGGAAGCCATGAAGCCTTGGCTTCATTGGAATGGTACTAGATTTTGTAATGGTCTATCCATAAGTCAATAGTCTTTTTGGTGGTCTCTGGTCATTACTTGTCAAGACCACCCTCTAGCTAGGATCCCTTGGGCCTGTGCTTTGAGGTTTTTCAAGAAAGGAATTAAGTCCCTTTCATATTTGTTTTCCAAAACAACTAGGATTTTTTTATCTTGGCCTGAAGCCAAAGATAAATTTTATTTGTCTAGTTAGGATCATGAAATTTTCCAGGTGATTATTGATGTTGTACCACCGGACATTATTCACATAATTGGGGTTCATTGCTTTAAACCATGGTGGAAAGATTGGAAATGGTATCCAAACACACCATTTCATAACTACAAACCTTGTAAGGATATTTGCATGGCTATTGTTCACTTGCCTATGATTCCTACTTTGAACCAAAGATGGTTACTTTTGTCTCCTCTATTAGTCTGCCAACACAAATTTCACACTATTTGGTCAGCCATTCTTTACTCGAAGCTTGCTCACATTGCATTGTGTATTTTATTCCAAGGTCTTCCCATTGGTTCTAGATTGACCCATATTAGAATTAAGGATCCTAGATGTCCTTTTTATGGCCACCGAGAAATACTAAAGCATCTCTTTTGGTTGTCCTAAGGCTCAATCAACCTAGACTTGGAATCATGATTTCTTCAAGTCTTTCTGTCTTGAATATTTTTCTTGGCATATGGTTTTATTACGGGATTGGCCTAGAATCCCTTCTAGATTTACTCAAATCTGGATTGTTTTCAGGGTGGAAATTCTTTTCAGCATATGAAAGGACATAAATTCTGCTTTATTTTCTAGAAATGCAGTTGATTCTACTTTTTTGCTTTATTCCAAAGCCATGATTTGTTCCAATGTTCTCATGTAGATATAGGTGTAAGCCAACAAAGTTGCCATTGAGGTTGCACATATGTAGGTGCTCCTTGACCATTGGGGCAATGCCCCTTGTATTGTGGCTAGAGCCCCCCCACTCCTACTTTTAGCAGAGGTCAATCTCCACCTTGGGGGTGTTGTAGGGGACACAATCATTCTGCTTGTTGAGATCAAGATGCTCACTCCCAGGCCTCTCAGCCTCCTAGAAGAAGAGATCATGCTCAATAGGGGTGGCTTCAGCCTTCTCGCCACCGCTCTACTTCTCCCCAATCCTTTGGTCATGGGTTTGCAGGCTGGCTTGGCTTTGAGAAGTTCCCCTAGTTGGCTCTTGCCATTTCTTGTGTTCGTGACAATCAACTTGAGGATGACAAAAAAATGATGAAGATGTTAATGATGGTAATGATGGATGGGAACCTCCCATGGACACCTCGGACCTCATTGATGTATGGGGCAAATTGGATGACCGAGACCCTCCTCCTCCCCAAGTGATATACCTCAGTTTCTTGTTTTTTTTTGTTTTCAGACTTTAACCCCGTTTGGACTTAGAGTATGACTCTTTCCACTGACCTTTTTTTGTGAATATGTGAAATATTATTTCATACTTATGAATGATATAGACACTTATTGATATATATATTTTTTAATTATCCTCCCTCATCATTCAATAAATATCCACCAACCATTATTCATATAATTGGGGTTCATTGCTTTAAACCATGGTGGAAAGATTGGAAATGGTATCCAGACACACCATTTTGTAACTACAAACCTTGTAAGGATATTTGCATGGCTATTGCCTCATTTGTCTATGGTTCTTGCTTTGAACCAAAGATGGTTCCTTTTGTCTCCTCTATCAGTCTGCCAACACAGATTTCACATTATTTGGTCAGCCATTCTTGACTCGAAGCTTGCTCACTTTACATTGTGTAGTTTATTCCAAGGTCTTCCTATTGGTACTAGATTGACCCATATTAGAATTAAGGATCCTAGATATCCTTTTTATGGCCACCAAGAAATACTCAAGCATCTCTTTTGGTTTTGTCCTAAGGCTCAAACAACATAGACTTGGAACCATGATTTCTTCGAGCCTTTTTGACTTGAACCTTTTTCTTGGCATATGGTTTTATTAGGGGTTTGGCCTAGAATCCCTTCCAGATTTACTCAAATCTGGCATGCTTTCAAGGTGGAAATTCTTTTCAACATATGAAAGGACATAAATTCTGCTTTATTTTCTGGAAATGCAGTTGATTCTAGTTTTTAGCTTTATTCTAAAGCCATGGTTTATTCTAAAGCCATGGTTTATTCTAATGTTCTCATGTAGATATAGGTGCAATCCAACAAAGTTGCCATTGAGGTTGCACATATGTAGGTGCTCCTTGACCACTGGGGCAATGCCCCTTGCATTGTGGCTAGAGTCCCCCTCAATACTACTTTTAGCAGAGGTCGGTCTCCACCTTGTGGGTGTCATAGGGGACACAATCATTCTGCTTGTCAAGATCAAGATGCTCATTCCCAGGCCTCTCAACCTCCTAGAGGAAGAGATCATGCTCAACAGGGGTGGCCTTAGCCTTCTCATCACCACTCTGCTTCTCCCCAATCCTTTGGTCATGGGTTTGTAGGCTGGCTTGGCTTTGGCAAGTTCCCCTAGTTGGCTCTCGCCATTTCTTCTGTTCATGACAATTGACCCGAGGATGACAAAAAAAATGACAAAGATGTTAATGATGGTAATGATGGATGAGAACCTCCCATGAACACCTCAGATCCCACTGATATATGGTGTAAATCGGATGACCGAGACCCTCCTCCTCCCCAAGTGATATAACTCAATTTCTTGTTGTTTTTCTATTTTCAGACTTTAACCCTGTTTGGACTTCAGGGTATGACTCTTTCCACCCACCTCTTTTTTTTGTAATTATGTGAAATATTATTTCATACTTATAAACAGGGCTTAAATTTGACAGTCAACTTTAACTGTCAAGCAATTTTTTTATGACAGTTATCTATTCAATAGTGCCTTTAAAATAATATGACATACTTTAGTATAAATAAATTATATAAAAACCAAATATATATATCATCATAATCTTATATAAATTTTGACAGTTTGTCCAAAATCTCTCCTTTCATATGATATGGTCTTTTCAAAATTTCAGTTGTATTTTACAGATAAAATGTTATACAAGTGTCAAATTTAAGCCTTGCTTATAAATGATAGACACTTATTGATAATTTTTATTTAAAAAAAATTATTCTCCCTCATCATTCAATAAAAATCCCTCAATCCTTGCCTAGACCTAAGGAGATGGATTAATTTGGAATATATACTCAGTAAGAAGATACCACCATGAAGGTAGATGTCTTCAACTTAATATAATCTCCTAGTTTCGGTGGCAAAACAAAACAGCGGATTAACCGCAACGATGCGCGTTGCTGCTTGCTAATGCTTTCTACCTACCAGCTACTGACAGATAAGAAGTCAAATCAACAATTTGTTTATAATGGAGTAGTCTGTTAAAGTACACAGCTTCTCTATTTTGAGCTACCTAAACCATCTCCATTGTCAATCTACAATGGCAACGCCAGTTATTCCACAGACCAATCTGGGCAGTCAAGGATTGCAGGTATTTTTTCTTTCATCTGTCTTATCTATAGCTCACATGGAATTTTGGGTGTGAAAGATTCTGATGAACATTGAAATTGGAATGTGGAATTGATTAAGGTTTCCAAGGTGGGATATGGATGCATGGGGCTTACTGGAGCATATAATAAACCCCTCTCCGAGGAAGATGGGATCGCCATTATTAAGTATGCTTTTGAGAAAGGCATTACCTTCTTTGATACAGCAGATGTATATGGTGCCACTACCAATGAAATCCTTGTTGGGAAGGTGAGCTTCAGTTAAAAAAAATAGTTTGCTTTACACATACACTTCTTGATCCTTTATTTGCAATATTCTCTAATTTTAGGACATTATAAGAATGGGAATCCTCGATGGCACCAGAGTCCACTAAAACATGGCCCTGCACACACATCCAAGGGCAGCCTACCAGTTTTGAACCTTAGTGTCTGCACGATAAGTGGCCTAACTTGTTAACTATTTATATACATACTTAAAGGAACTCTGCTCCATGCGTAGTCTGATTTATGCTTTAAATCGTCTTTATTTAGTGTTTAGGTTACAAGTGATCAGGGTTTGGTGTTGATGATGATTACAACTCTCAACGTGCTCTATGTCAAATTGTCTGAAGTACTATAGTATTGAGACTCGCAAGGACTGGCAGATCCAAGTCCAAGTCAGGCTCGGCAAATCTGCAGCCGGGACTCGCAGAGTCTGACAGCCAAGGCTCCAGAATCTCGGATGTCAGACTCATGACTCTCAGCCCAGTCTCTGAGAAACAGAAAATCAACTTGAAAATTTCGAAACAAAAGAAACCATTAAAAACATTAGTAGGCATGAGTTTTCCACAGTCCATGACAATAATGTGAGAGTGCTTCTGGATTCAAGTGTGTATGTTTTTTTTGCTTGGATGTTTCAGATCACACTCAATGATCCATCATCAGGAGGAGGAGAGTAATGATTTAAATAGCAGACTTGACTTTTTTTTGTATATTGATTTTTTTTTGATCCGTAAGAGGAGCTATTTCTAGCCCCGCGCTGGAGGTCACAGGGGGGACCTCCTCCCCATCAACATATCCACTTAATCAAACTTATACAACTTAAAAGCCACATAGAAACCACATGTTACTTGGGGGATTCAAACTTTAGATCTCCATCGTGAGAATCTTATGGCCTTTCCATTTAAGCACAACCCCTTTCACTGTATATTGTTATTTTTAATTACAAGTCTTACCAAGGATTTTCCACTGAGGTCCAGCCATAAAACAGCTTGCCGAGTTTTCGCCAGTCGGAGTCTCAACACTATGTGTAGGACCTATCAGGATGTATCTTTCTAGACAGACCATTGTTAAGCTTTATGATAATTCTTCAAACTTTCTTTCCTTGTCTTTAATTTATTGTAAGTCTCTGATTTTTCTGATTTAATTCAATATATATTTTCTGTTACTTAAGTTCTGAAAGAATAGAAGGGAAATAGATAGAAGAATCTGATTTGATTTATTCGCAGTAGCACTGAGACACTTATCTTAGGGTAGTCATTCTGACGGATGATGGGCAGTTAGTTTTTTAAACAGTCTTTGTCTCTGAAGGATGAACACTGACTGTAACATGCATGTTGAGATTTAACAATTGATGATTGCAAATGTGTGTAATTTAGCCTAATTTTGTTGTAAAGCAAACAAGTTATTAGAAAATGTGTTCACCTATATTACATTTGAATTGCTTGTCCTACAAATTCTTTGTTTGTCACAGAGTCTAGGTAATTCCATCTAGTTTTATTTCATAGTTAATGTGAGTTGGTTTCGTGTATATCTCCCAAGCCTTTTTTTTCAGAGTGCTCTGTCTTCCAAGGTATTAACTATGAACCAAAAAGGATCACTGGCCTATACAAGTACTAAATGTAGCTAACACTGGAAATTGATTATGCACAGGCCTTAAAGCAGCTTCCTCGTGACAAAATTCAACTTGCAACAAAGTTTGGGATTGTAAATACTGCTGATGGAAAGATGGATGCCAAGGGTTCTCCAGAGTACGTCCGGAAATGTTGTGAAGAAAGCCTTAAGCGTCTTGATGTGGAGTACATCGATTTATATTATCAACATAGGATAGATACATCAATTCCTATTGAAGAAACAGTAAGCACGTGTTCCTATTTGCATCGATTTTTTCTGAAATGCAATGGAATGCGAAATATTAGACTAGTTTTGCTTATGAAATTTCCATCTATCTTGAGATTTGGATTATACTTTTTATTTTGCTCCCTTGGAGATTTTGGGCAAGGTCCCAAGTGTGTATGTGTTAAACTTAATAAGATTACATCTGTCGCATGCAGTTTCATTAGTGTTTTTCATCTGGCCCATAGTCAATGTAATCTTTGCCTTGCCAATGATTTTAGATTGGGGAGCTCAAAATGCTTGTGGAAGAGGGAAAAATAAAATATATTGGACTGTCAGAAGCCAGTGTTGACACCATTAGAAGAGCTCATGCAGTGCATCCTATTACTGCTGTTCAGCTTGAATGGTCCCTTTGGACTCGTGACATAGAAGAGGACATAATCCCAGTATGCAGGTCCATTCAAACTTGACTGAATTTATTTTGTTTGACTTTATTACTTAAATAAGTTATTCATGAAGCCAACCTTTATATTGCTGACTATTGTATATTCTCACTATAGTTACAATTTTCTTCACACAGAAACTTTCTCTGCAACTTGAGAAATGTAGGGTATATGTCAAAGAGATAGTTAACATTCTTAGCTCAGAAATCTTACGAATGGGGTCTACCCTAAGATGACTGCAGAGGTATCTCTTTGTCTGCAGTTAGGGCTGTTTGATTGTTTCTTCCATCTGATGTTAAGGACTCTTGTGGTCATCTTTAGACTTTAAACAACACGATACACCGAGATAGATGACTAATTACTTAGATGCTGAAAGTAATGATTCTGCAATAAATTTGAGATTTAATACTTGCATAAAATCAGTTTTTGAGTCACAACCTTTCCAGGAAGGGGATCTGGGAAAGTTGCCACAAGTTTGGGCGTCATCTTGAAATGATTCGATGCATGTTCCTAGTGCTGCAAAAAAAATAGTGTTCCCAGGAGTTTTCTGCCATTTCCTGAGAGGGGGATGTTGGGATTGGGCAGAATGCCCCCCCCACAATTTCTTCTTTTTTCTTTTGAATTTTTGGGGACGTCCCAGGGATGCCTCTTCTACATAGGGAATGTACATACCTCAGAGGGAAACCCCAGGGGATGCCAAGGCATCTCCAATGTCCCTGTGACATCCCGTAGCCTTCCTTTCAACTGCAGATTGTAGACATTCTCTTTGTTAAAAAACAGGGATAGTTTTCCTGCTGGGCTTCATAGTATTCATCATATATATGCAAGTAGAAATTGCCTTACAAAGAAACTGCCAAAACATGGGGCGAAGATATGTAGAAGTTTTCCACTGCAGGAAGTGAGATTATTATCAGGCTGTTGCAGCTGAGGTCAACCATGAGATTAATGTGCGTGATCACAGACAGAACAGTTCCTATGAGGAGAAAATCATTGAACATAGTGGCATGTTAAAGCTTAAGGGTCTTCTCTTCTCTGTCATGAAGAAGGATATTTTTGAATTTATTGGGGATTATTCGCTGTGCGAAGATAACATGCATAATGTGCATATGGTGAGGAATTGTGAGGGAAGGTTGAGAGGGGATGCATTTATATAGTTTTCTTCAGTGGAGTATATATATCATAGAAGCAGAAAACTTTTTTAAAACGCGATTTTTAATAAAAATCGGAATTCGGCGGATTTGCCGATTTTAACCCCGGTTTAAATCGCAGGAAAAAAATCGCGTTTCCCGCAGTCAACGTTTTTCAACAATTTTATCAGCGATTAAAACGCGATTGAAACGCGATAAAAACGCGATTGAAACGCGATAAAAACGCGATTAAAACGCCATTAAAACGGAAATAAAGCTGAAAAAATCGCGAGTAAACGCGCGATTTGATATTTGTTCGATCTCTGAGCTTTTTGGCGCCCGAAATTTGCCCGAAATTTGCCCGCGCGTTTTCTCCCTCTGTTATGTATTGATTTTTAATCTACAAAAGGGGCTTCCGTCTGCAATGCAATCCGACTGTAATTTCAATTCGACTGCAATCCGACTGTGGGTGCTTTCTTACCAGGGTGAAGTCATTGGCGTCGTCAGCTGCCAGATATCAAAGAGAGCTGCTCATTGTTGGCATCGTCGGCATTTATCGTCCAGGACCCAGGTATTCCACTGCATCGTCATATGATATAGATTTAAATTTTATTATACAGAAATAATATATTCATTATATCTATTATATATCTGCTTTATTATATGATATTTTAATAATATCTATTATCTGTATCTATATCTGTATCTATTATCTATATCTGCTAAAGTAATATTATTTGTATCTGCATGCATTCACGTTGGGGCTTAACTGGAGAAAATGTCTTTTGTCTTCGAAATATAATTTGTGCATTTTCTTTCTGTGGGTACAAAATATAGAGAAAGGTCTATCCCCACTGGACAATGATCTTTCTTCAATTACAGACTTCTTAAATCTACCTATCCCAGACTCCGTTCTTATTGCATTTAATCTGCCTTCAACCAAAACACCTTTGACTCTCTGTTCACGTCCTTTTAGGATCTGCTATATCTTCCCAAACTTTCAGCATTTCAGACTCCCATATTAGAGATGACTTGGATTTCTTTTCTGGGCTCATTGCATTTAATCTCCATTCAACTGAATCGCCTTTGACTCTCTGTTCATGTCCTTTTAGGATCTGCTATCCAGACTTTCAGCATTTCAGACTCCCTTATAGGAGATGACTTGGATTTCTTTTCTGGGCATCCAATTCTACTAGTATAAAAGGCTCTTGCACGTCTTTCCTGCCCCATAAGTTAGTCCCTGTGGCTAGCCAGTTTTCTGACCATTTTAATCTTGAGTTTAATTCTATGATCTTCCAAGTATCCATTCTATGGGAGTGGGGAGACGTGAGAAGTTAGAACATGAAAAGATAACACCCAGAATCACAACCAGAATCTTATGAGATATTTGAATAGGAAAACAGCATTGGAGACGAGGACACGGGGCAGGGGCAGGAAAGCATCCCTGTATAACATAGAAACTTCGTTTTGTTTCTCCCTCATACATGACCTTCCTCTCTAATCCAAGTGGAATATGGGCTTGTCTTGTGATATACAATTAGCCTATTCCTGATAGGATAACAAAAAAATTGGAGCCAAGCTTTTGCAAACGTAAGAAACTTGTTAGATTTTCAAGTGTGTTGCTTGGCTGCTCTTCTCCTACAGCCAGGTGCAAGAAATCCGTTCTTATTTTTAGCATTTTTGTCCTCCAGCTGGGTGCTGAAAGCAGCTTTAACTTTTTAAGTTTTGTTTTTTTTGTATTTTTTTTCTCTCTACGTTTAGCTAAGCACTAGACTCTTCTAGCTTTTCCAGCTTTTTGTATATTTAGAGGGATTCTAAATTCATGAACATAAACTGTTTTTGTTACTAGAATAAAGCGCTTGTCTTCTGTTTATTTTAGCTTTTTGCTTTAGTTTTTTTGTAAAAGCCTATTCTACTAAATTTGGCACTCCAACTGAGTTGGATGTGTGTAGGGCTCAGAAGATTCTCTTAGTCTATAAAGACATCTTGGGTACATAACTTAGCAGCAGAAAAAATATAGAATACAAAAGAACAGCATTTTAGTGTAATTCAGTTTCAATTTAATGAACAGCTTTTTTAAGCGTTTGTTGGTCATATTTTCAGCAGTGTGTGTTTGAAGGTTAAGGTACGCAGGTCTATTGTTTTGAATCAAGTTTCAGTTTGCAGTTAGGAATTATTTTTCTAAGTGCAAAATCTGCTTGCCATTGTTTTGAAAGTTTTTCTGTTTCTTGTCAGTTATTCTTTCTATTTTTTCTGTTGGAGAACTTTTTCAGTTCACCAATTGTCTTTTCCCAAATGATATAAGAAGATACCATATTGCACGTTTTAGTGACCTCTGCTTTTTGCACTTTTAGCTCTACTTTTTAGTGACCTCTGCTTTTTGCAAATATGGTATCATGAAAGACTGAATTCAAATGCTTTTACAGCTTTGATCATAATGCCACGTCCAAGAGACTTTGCGTGGACTCATTGCACATCAGTCTCGGGTACAAGCAAGGTCAAATGCAATTGGTGTCAAGCTGAAGTAAATGGTGGCATTTATCGCTTCAAATGGCATTTGGCAAAGGAGGTAGGACATGAGACCATTATTTGCAAAGGTTGCCCTGCAGATGTCACATATCAGGCAAAACTAGCTCTTGGGGCAATTTCTGATAATAAGGCAAAAAGGGCAAGAACTGGGACAGAAATGACATTAAATTCTACATATGCTAAGAGCAATCCTTCAAATGAGGCAAGCAGTGAACAAATGTCTTTCAAGGAGTCTGTGTCAACGCCTTCTTCTACAACACATAGCCCAAACACAGGTGGAGGAAACATTAATTCTTTCTTTGCACCTCGTACTACACCAGGATCACAGACCACTTTGGAGAGTACAGGATGGAGAAAGAACGTCCATGCACATGCAAAGAAGGCAATTGCAAATTTCTGGTACTACTCTAGCTTGCCGTTCCATGTTGCCAGATCTCCATATTGGCAAGGTATGGTGGATGCGATTGCAGGTGCAGGTCCTGGGTTCAAAGCCCCATCTTATGAGACATTGAGAGTTGGTATGCTCAATGATGCAGTAGAGGATGTTAATGATGTTGTTTCTGAACATCGACTAGCGTGGACAAAGACTGGTTGCACCATAATGTCAGATGGATGGACAGATAGAAGGAACCGAACCCTCATCAACTTCCTTGTCTCTTGTGATATTGGCACCATTTTTTTGAAATCTGTGGATGCATCAGATAGGATCAAATCTGCAGCTGAAATGTTTGAGTTGTTTGATGATGTGGTCAAGGATGTAGGACCAGAATATGTGGTACAATTTATTACAGACAATGCTGCTGCTTGTGTCGCTGCTGGGAAACTCTTGACAGACAAGTATCCCTCTATGTTTTTTACTCCGTGCGCGGCACACTGCCTTGATCTAACCCTAGAGGATTTTGGAAAACTTGAATGGGTGATGGAGGTATTGCAACAGGCTCGCACAGTTACCAAGTTCATCTACAATCACACGAGGCTGTTGTGTATAATGCGCTCCTTCACAGAGGGCAAGGAGCTAATTCGGCCAGGGGTGACACGATTTGCTACGCACTTCCTTGCATTGCAGACTCTTTGGCAACAACAATTAAATTTGAAGCGAATGTTCCTTTCTCCTGAGTGGATAGAGTCTGGCTTCACAAGGCTAGCAGATGGCAAAAAGGTGGTACAGTACATTTATTCTGCAAGTTTTTGGGATGCAATTGAACAAGTTGTACAATTTTCTGAGCCTCTAGTCAAAGTTTTGAGGCTAGTGGATGGGGATAAATCCCCCATGGGCTATTTGTATGAGGCCATGGATAGGGCTAAGGAGGTGATGAGGGGTAGGATGGAAAATGACAGGGACAGGTACATGCCATTATGGGACATAATTGATAGGAGATGGGATGAACAGATGCACTCCCCTCTCCATGCTGCTGGGCATTATCTCAATCCATCCTTGTTCTATAGCTCCTCATTCAAAGATGATGATTCTGAAGTCACACGTGGCCTATTCATATGCATGGAGAAAATGTTCCCTACCCCAGAAAAGTTGCATGCAGTAATGGCAGAGTTGCCAATGTACAAGTAGGCGAGGGGTGTTTTCTCAAGTATGGCTGCGGTGCAAGGCAGGAAGACCTACCAACCAGGTACACTCTATTAGCTTTGGACAATTTCTCTTTATTGTGGACATGTAGATTAAAGATGTTAAGATTTTAATATATCTTACATGAAATCATCATGGTAATAATTTGTGTTTTTCAGCACAATGGTGGGATTTTTTTGGTCAAGATACCAAAAATCTTAGATGGATGGCAAGGCGCATATTGAGCCAACCATGTAGTTCATCCGCTTGTGAGCGTACTTGGAGTGTTTTTGAACACATACACTCCAAGAAACGCAACCGTCTAACACAAGAACGGATGAATAATTTGGTGTTCGTTCACCACAACCTCCGCTTGAAGCTAAAGAAAGCTCAAGGTTAGACTTCTAATATACTTGCAATCATAGTTATAATTGTATTCATTATGTTTTTCACTTTCTATTGCCACAACTAATTTATATATATGGACAAAATCAGGTACTGCTGAGGATGATGCGCCAATTGACCTTGATGAAATTGATCCAGAGTCTGAGTGGATTGCAGCTGATGATGATTTTCTTGACCCTGACGATCTTGATATCCTAATGGAGAGCAACATGAGTAGTGAATTGCTTGAACGAGTTAGGACAGGCTCTGACCCAGGAGCTTCATCATGAAGACCTACAACTCTCTAGTGTAGCTCTCTTTGTAGTAGAAAGACTCATTGGCTACGTCTAGTTTTTTGGAATTTTGTACTCAGTTTCTATATTGACATTGTATAAACTGGATTGTAATTGAAATTTTGTCAACTTTCAACATCTAGTTATTAGTTATGCACTATGAAGTATGCTTTGTGCAATGCAATGTAATCAGTGATTCAACGATATGAATATAAACAACTACAATCTATATTTTACAAGTCATGGGCAAAACTCTCGATTTTATTTGCTCTCTATATCTATATGTTATGGAAATGCCTTTAAATTTAAAATACAAGAAGTTTTTGTCCCTTCTTCTACATTTTTAATGGTTTTTTTTAAATCCGATTTTTTTCCGATTTATTCCCGTTTAAATCACGATTTTTTGAAAAAATCTTATACTTTTGGTTTGCCGATTTTTACCCCTGCGATTTTTTCACGATTTTTTCAAAAAGTTTTATACTTTTGGTTTGCCGATTTTTTCCCTAAACGATTTTTGCTTCCTTGATATATATATCCTTCTCTGTTATGAAGAAGGATATTGGATTATTTTCTGTGTGAAGATAATGGCCATATTGTGAGGGGAGGGTGAGAGAGGATGCATTTGTGGTGTTTTCTTCAGCAGAGGAGTTTTATTTAATTTTATACATTTTGTGTAAATTATGGTGTGTTGGTCCCCCCACCGTCCCCAAAATTTTGGAAAATTGCTATCCCCAAAACCCGCCCCCCATCCTAGAAACTCGGATAAACACTGAAAAAATGGCAAGCACCGTTAAAGTTTAGTACAGTAAATGAAGCTGACCACTGATTCCTTCCTCGTCTTTACAGAAGTAATTTGTTAGGAACTTATTGAGTGCCTGTTTTTAATCCAAGAAGATAAACATGCAAATTTACTTACCAAAGGAATCCACAATCTTTTTGAAAGCTTTCTTTATTACTTTTATTAGTTGGAAGTTTGGAGCAGTTTGAAACTAATAGACTTTCTGCTTTACTGAAATGAGTGTTCCTTAGATGCTTAGGAACATGTGGAAATAAATGACAGTATTCTGTGTAGTGTGCTGAATATGAAAGAAAGAATGAAAGAAGTAAGCTCTACATCAAACACTCCAAGCAATCGAGAGAACTTGAACAAAAGAAGGCTGTATATGTGCCCATAGGCTATAATAATATTTTGAGAAATCACTATACAACATATGTCTTCAACATTGATTCTATAATGATCTTGACAAGTGTATTCAGAAGAGGTTGTCAAACACCTTGTTGTGCCAAATCAAAATTTTTGCTTCATTAAGACATTTTGTAAGAGTCTAGAAAATTTTTCGTCAAAAAGTCAAAATTTCTAAATATAGAAATTTTCTATTTTTAGAAAGTTTCTAAAAATAGACGTCAAATTAAGTTTTCTGGGTTTCTTGAGATACGGATGCTGGTAAAATTTTCTAAAAATAGAAAGTTTCTAAAAATAGAATCTCTGATTTAGGTGTGACGTCTGATTCTGATTGGCTGATTTTGCTTCACGATCAATGTGGTCCAGACAGAATCTGCAAAAGGTCGTGTTTTCCCTACTGGGTCAATTCTGCTTTTTCAGATGGCGAAGCACGAGCTCCGAGGCCATTAATGGAGGAGGTTCATCGGCCAGGGATCAGTTTCAAGTTTTTTAGGCTGTTCAAATAACGTAGAAATGTCAAGCAGTCATCAACTGACGAGAAACGGAGAATGAAGCATGATGAATCCGGAAAGTGAAGAAAAGTTCAAAATCCTCAAAATTGTTTAAGTCTGGAAATCCTAGGTGCCCCTGGAGGTTGGGGGCGCCCAACCCTCACAGACTTAGATTTTTTTTGTGTTTTTTAGAAAATGTTAAAAATGCCTCCATCAGCGAGTTTCTAGGTGAAGAAAAGCAGTCATTTTGGTCAATAGGTCTTGAAAAGCTGGGATTCACCTCAAATATGCCCATGCTATCCAGTCCATCCTTCACCAATGGCAGTTGTCCGACAGATCGTCAAAATCAATGACAGAAAGGAGCTGATTGCACGCGAAACGAGTAAACTGCAAACAAAGATGAAAATCATAAAAATGACTAAGGCATTGACATCCAAGCACCCCTGGAGGAAGAGTGTGCCCATCATCCTCAATGTTAGAATATTTTTCACGTTTTTCGAGAAACGTCAAAAAGTCTTCGTCAGCCCACTTTCAGGTGGTCAAAATTAGTCAAACTCAGTCGAAATGCCCGTAAAAGTTGGAAATTCATCTCAGGCATGTTCAGGCTACACAGATCACCTCTCATCCTGCTTCAGCAGTCAACCAGATGATCAGAAACAAAGATCAAACAGGACCTGTGGCACGCAGAATGGAGAAAAGATATAAAAATAAAAAAAACTCCAAAATTTTTCTAAGGCACAGAATCCTGGGCGCCCCAGGGGGTTGGGGGCGCCCATGAGCACTAGACTTAGTTTATTTTTGTGTTCTTTTTCGAAGAACGACAAATCCTCCTCCGTCAGCCCGGTCGGATTTATAGAAAATCAGTTTGGCTCAGTTTTCGAGACAGGCAGAAGGTACAATCAACTCAGTTTTCATCAGGCTTTCCTGACTGCCTAACCATCCGTCTTAGTTTTGCTTTGGCAGGCGAGATTCAACAGCGTAACTGGGTCCCACAGTCACCGGAACGCGCGCGGAAAACAAGAAAATGAAAAAGTTGAAAATTCCAAAATTTTGCTAAGGCATTAAAACCCAAGCGCCCCTGGAGGCTAGGGGTGCCTGGAGTCTCCAGAGTTAGACTTTTTCATGTTTTGCTGATGTCATCCGACAACCACTTCTCGATCTTCGTCCGACGACAGTTTCCAGAAGTCAGATTTGCAGTCAAACGTCATCAGATCGTCAGTTCGAGGTTGGGGATCAAATCAAGATTGGTAAAGTTTCAAAATGCCATGATCAGTCAGCTTTTTCAGTCAATGGTGACAGTTTGCCATCTTATTGAAGTCAGAAGCAGGCCATGCTGGAGTCAGAACGAGTGCAAAAGTTTCAAAACGAAAGAAAATTTGGCTAACACTTTTGCGATTTCGCGTGTTTGATGACATCATCAAAGAAGATTTTTTTAAATCTCCTTACACATGAAGCCATAGGCAACTATAAAATAGGGATTATTTCTATTCAAGCATATCAACTTGGATTTGTGCTTTAAAAGTTGCTTTCTTCATGGATAAGATTCAAGTTTTATGCTTTCACAAAGAAAGCTACTTTTTCGCCCTAAAGTTCTATAAAACAAGCTTTTGGCCTCCTTATTCATTATTTTTGTAGGTTGCATCCAGAGGAAGAAAACGTCTTTCTTCTCATGAAGATTTGAGAACCCAAACAGATTGCTTTTTCAATGTTCTTCATAGTTTCGGGATTAGGAAGCACAGAGGCACGCTTTTTCAAGGTCCATTTTTCTAGGGCATCATTTTTCAAAAACAGGGCCAGAGCTTTTTCAATTTTCATCAAAATGGGTTCATCTGGAATTTCGTCCTCTTGAAGATTGGAAATTTTTAGTTTTTCCGAAATCTGCTATTTTTGTTGCTTTTTCAGGAAATCCTGTGCTTTTTCAAAATCCGACGATCTGGGTTACTTCAGAACGGGATTGTCTACAAAACCCATGTGCCAACTTTTTCTCTTGAAATATGCTTTTTAGAAGAAATCAACAAACAATTTTCAGCCTTTTGTCCAAAATATTTCCAAACATAGGCATGTTCATAGTCATTCTTCAAGTTTCTTAGTATGCAGTACTCTCCAATGGAAATCAAGCCTAAAACGACGTTGGTTCATGATTACCTGAGGACCTTCGAGACAGATTTGCATAAGGTGCTTCCAGTGTTCAATTTGTATGCTTTAGAAGATGCAGGGAACATTGCTATCAGGAATCTGAGTCACTCCGGGTTGCTTGTAGCAGCTTCATTCCTTGTCACAGTGCAAAGCATTGAATTCGTGATTGCTTGTACTAAGCATTACAATTCAGTTACAAGAGAAATCCAATCAGTAGATGGACGTGTGCTCTGCAGCCTCAGGCCTAATGACATTGAAAAATGTTTTTCAATACCAACGTGGAAAGAGAACTTTGTCGTTTCTATTGAAGAATGCAAGAGGGTGTGGCACAATGACAAAGAAAAATATCGGAAAAAGATTGCTCAAAAGTGGTTGAAAGAAAAGCAGAATGTTTTGCCAAAGAACATTGGACGTGGAGAGTTCGAGGAAGAATATGCAATAATGAGGTGATAAGTGTTCTCAAGTTCGTGAGGTCCTTTGTTTCTCAGATCTCGTGCTCATATAAGAGAGAAGATGGTACCCTGTATGATCTCAGGGAAGTACAAACAGAATTCCAGACTCTCGTCCGCAACAGTTTTAATGGTGACCTCAGTGCCGACAAGATGAATCGTTTTGCTGCAATGATAGTAAAATTTGATAAAGTTGTGGGCGAAGTTCGTGAATTCCTTCAGATGGTTGCAGATGGTGAAGAAATGTTAGAAAATCAGAATATCATTTTAGAGAGTATCAGTGTTCCTGACAAAGATGCGGTCACTAGTTTTTTAGAAGATATTATTTCCCAAAATACCAGTGGATGACATCACCAATAAGGCAGCAATAAAGATGGGGATGTGACTCAAAAGAAAGCAGCTTTAACTCAATGTTTTTTGTTTTAAAGCATTTGCTTTCATTCAAAGCTTATCCATCCTTAAAATAGTAAAAAATCATTTTGTAATAGTTGGAGTTTTCTTTGCTTTAAAGCAGTTGTTAGTTGTAATCTTTGTCTTATAATAGAAATAAAGCTTGCGATTTGGCAAGTTAGTTAGATAAAATCAAGGAGATTTAGGGTTCCCTACTCCTTTGATTTATTATAAATAAGGGTAGCCTTGCCCATTGTAAGAAAATTGTAATTGTGATAGCAAAATTTGTTGTGCCTATTCTAGCCTGCAGAAATTGTTATTTCAAGTGTTTGTTCACTCTGTGTTATTTGTTATCTAGTGTTTGATCGCATATTGTATGCATGCCTTTTGCTACAATATCGCTGTCCTGGAGTTGTAATAACTTTATGATATTGAGAATAGAAATCTCATGCTGCCATTTGCTTTGATTCTCTATCTCACGATCATCTAGTTTTGTCGTCAGATGTGTGGCTTGCGTAATCTTACTTTTAGTTTTCATCTTAAAGTACAATGAGTCTTCTGATGTGATCTGGAAGAAGTTTATTTGAGCTTTTATGTCAAAACAAATCATTCTCTGTTAGCTTTTGATTCCTATTCTTTGAATTTACTTAGGTGATCAAAAGCGTCATTTAGTTTAGGCCTAACTGTAGTTAGAAGTTAAAAAGAAAAACCTCTGCTGCAGCGATAGAGTTTTGTAACCTTGTGCTTGCAGCTGAGAAGCAAAAAGATAGGCAAAATTTAATTTATTTATCTTTTAAGCAAACATTAGCAAAAAGGGAACTTCCCCTCATAATAGAAGAGTAGTTTATCTGTGCATAGTTGTCCGTTTCCAACTCGCATTCTAGAGGTGCGAATTGAAATGCCAACACACCCGATGTGGTACACAATACACAAGGTATGGATCCCCCATAAAGTACATAGAGATTCACATGTAGGCCATTCATGAGAGGCACACGATCCAAGATGTACCAACCTAGCACATGTAGGCTACTAACCAAGAGTAGACTTATAATCATATGTAGGCTCAAAACAGGAACATGGAACCCAAATAAAGGAAAGGTGGCCCAGAGTTGTACCACATATTGGTGACTCCATAGAACCCAAGGAAAGTGGCATAAGTTAAGATTACAAACTTCAACAAAATAATACCCTTTACAGTAGAGAAATTTTTTTTGCTTTGAGAAGAAAACAGGATAGGGACTCCAACATTTTCTAATCTGGAATTAATTATCTTTTTTCCCTTGGCAATTGTTACTTGTTGATTAAGACGTGGGATTTCATTAAGAAGTGTATAAAGACAAGTGCACAGATTGTGCTAACCAGGGTTTTCCCATCATCCTCCACTTTCACTCAAAATGCCCATTATGTTGCATATAGTTTATGTATGTTTTATTTGCTTTCTGTTTGTCTTTATGAATTTGAACATTCCCGAGTTATAATATCTCTGCCCTTGGAAGACCTTGTCATTCTCAATGACTGGTACCTACATTAACCTTTACGGAGACAAGATGGATGAACACACATATTTGATTAGCACGTTAGAGAAAATTGCATGGAGTTCTTCATTGAACCTATTGCAAAATATGATCAATACTAACTGATATGTAGCCATGAACGTTATCACTTATCTTAGCTGTCTTTCATTGGGATATGGGCTATAAGTAATTTGGGTCTCAACTTGTCATGTCCAATCTCCTTTAATAAATAAGAAACATCAAAAAGATGTAAGGGTTGCCTATACACAGAAACTGTGTTTAGTCTCACATAATTTTCTGAGTGGACTACAGTAAAGCCTGTTTAGGACAGTGTTTCTCCAAGTTTCCAAGACGGCGGGATGTGAGGTGGGTTTGGGGATGGCAAACATTTCCAAAATTTTGGGGATGGTGGGGGAACAGCTATATATATAGATGCAGGGATGATTTTTTGGGGATGGCAAAAAGTTTCCAAAATTTTGAGGTGGTGGGGGAATGGATGTGTGTGTGTGTGAGAGACACATTAATTGTGGACTGGGGGTCCACTCCTTTGTATATAATATAAAAAATAAAAAATATTTACAGCAGTTTGAGCATCAACCCTTGAATAGGGATGCTTCGAAAGACAAAAAAAAACATCTTCAACCAAAAACCATCACTATTGAAATCCCTAAGAGTTGCTTCTACACCCTAAGAACTTCAGCTATGTTTGTGACTGACTTGTTGCATAGCAATTGAAGTTAGAAAACTTGTTACGTAGGGATGTAGGGATGGGATTCTAGGGATGGCAAAAATTTTCCAAAATTTTGGGGATGGCGGGGGAACCACTATATAGATATATATTTGATACGTTAATTATGGATTGGGTGTCCACTCCCTTGTATTAAAAAAAAAAAAAATAGTTATGGCAGCCTAAGCATCAGACCTTGATTAGGTGCTTTAAAAACACAAAAAACATCTTCAACCAAAACTCGTCACTATTGAAATCCCTAAGAGCTGCTTCTACACTGTAATGTCTCCTTCCTGTGATTGCCCTAAATCTTGCCCTAGAATGACAAGTTTAATATAGTTAAGGTTATAACTGTAATGTCCCCTACTAGGACTTAACTCAATTTGCCCTAGGATTCCTAATTGAGGTATGGACGATGTTGGGGAATGTAAATTTTTAACTTAATATCTTGATTTAGAGCTTGCAACCATGTTAGTTATCAACGGATAAATAAACATATAATCCAACGATGTTACAGATAGAATTCTAATCACTATTATAATATTCAGTATGTACATATGGGATTCCTTTTAAGGTTCTATCCAAACAGCCCATCGTCATTTTGGAGCACCACTTGAGAGATCATACAAAGCGCCTCGAGCCGTTCCATCCAGCCCAGGAGCATGGAATGACAACTGTCATTCAGCTTCCCAGCCCCACTTGGGGTGTCTCTACCGGAATGGCTTTCTAGCTACTTGCATTCCTCATATGCACTATCTCCCCTCCAAAAATGGAATGGCCAATTGGATGAGAACTTTAAGGGAGTCGTTATATTGATTCTATTGTGCATAGGCAAAATTATAGCAAGAATAACAATAAATAGAAATATATATAGCAATAGCAATGTGTTATCTATGTAAGATTCTACTTCCTATAAATGGAAGATAAATCTCAATTCAGTCAATGAGAATGCCATGCATTATACTTCATACCAAAATGTTGACCAGTATGTTAACTGCTATCCAGTTTGTTAACAGTTAGACTGCAGATCTCCTATTTGATCGCTGCTTATTCCCTTTGCAGATTTATCTCTGCCAAGTTATATCCTTTCTCCTCACTTCTCATTCTATCTTATATCCTTATGTTCCTCTTGAAAGAGTGCAACTTCATGAAAGGTTACATCATTTCCAAAGGAGGCATCCTCCTTCTAAATATATGTCTTTTAGTTAAAACTTGATCGCTGTCCTCTAATTAATACTTGATCGCTGCACTCTAATTAATTCTTGATCGCTGTTCCTTCTTAATGCGTGATCGCTGCACTCTTTAATTTATACTCGGTGCTTATAATAACACATAATCACGGTCTTTAATAACACATAATCTCTACCCTTCTTAACACATGATTTAAACATAATCGCTCCATGTATTAATTTAGTCACTCCATTCTTATCATGAATAAATTGCTCCATTCTTATCATGAATAAATCACTCCATTTAAACTTTTGTTATAGCATCATTATTATTTATAATTTAATTTATGATTTGTTCTATTTCGGGGGCATGACATACCCTAAGAACTTTAGCTATGTTTGTAACTGACTTGTTGCATAGCAACTGAAGTCAAAAAACTTGTTACATAGCAACTGAGGACTGTTGTGCACCATCTGAAAACTTTTTATGTAGCAACTAAAAACTGCTGCACAGCAACTGCAGACTGGGTTGAGCCAGTTAGAGTCTTTGGGTTTGGTGCTGGGCTGGGGTGGGTCGAAGGAGGATAGTAGTTATGCAGCAACACAAAACCTTCTTACACAACGACTACAACTCTTCCTTGTCCCCAACAACTTCAAAATTGACATGATTTTTAATTATTGCTAAATCCATCCCATGAAGCAATCTGAGAACTAAATGTTGTGCAATCCGTCTCTTTCCAATTGAAAATTTCAGTTTCCTGACAGCAGAGTTCATAACGGAAGTTTGCATAATTTTTGTCTTTTTCTTTCACAGTTAAATTCAGTTATTTGTTTGATCATAATACACAAAAATCAGGAATTAAAGAAAATATTATAATAGGGGATATTACAAACCCCCTGGACGGTATTTGACAACTTTGCTTAAGGTTGGCTGTTTTTATGGGAATCTCAAATTATGTAATTACACGCTATGGATATGTTATTAACTTATTAAGAGTGGTGCTAGAGGCCTCATAGGGAAATATAAAAGCAGGAGAGAAAGGAAATATGAATCAGGGTAATTAGCTTACGATCCCTATGGTATACAATGGATTTCCTGCTTTGAAACATTTGGCAAAGAAAACATCTTAGAAATGCCAGGAAATGTTTGGGGATGTTTTATAGTTCTTTTTGGGACCTACTACCACGGTATTTCTGATGAGGACACGATCATACTGAGAGGGGAGGGGAGGGGAGGGGAGGGGAGGGGTGAATCAGTATAAAACAATCTTTTACTTTTTCAAAAACTTAATCAATCACAACAATATCACACATGCAAGATCTAACAATTTAGCACACAGAAAGAACACACGATTTATGTGGAAACCCTTGCAGGAGAAAACCACGGCAAAATGTTGCTTATATATATTGATCTTCTTCATAGGCACCAACCTACTTCTTTACAAGTCTTCTTATGTAGTCACCAACCTATTGGAGACACCAATCCCCACTTACAGAATTTGTAGGCACCAACCCACTGGAGACACCAATCCCCACAACTGAGCACCAACTCAGCAAGAGACCAATCTCTTCTTTGATAGGCACCAACCTTGAAATTCTTCAACGAGAGTTATTGTTTTCCTTCCTACACAAATCTGATCACAACTTCTGATTTTGAATGATGGAAGTCTTTCCTTCACAAATCTGATCCAAACTCATGCAATATCCTTCTTTCACAAATCTGATCCAAATCACACACAATCTTCTTTCACAAAACTGATCACAAATATGACAATGTCTTCTTTCAAAATTTGATCTCAAATATTGCTATGTCCTCCTTGAAAAATCTGCTCTTTTAATAATGCAATGCTTCTGAAAATAGACTGAATATATTTTGCATTGCTTGTTTTTATTTTCACCCACACATCTCCTTTTATGCTATGTCATGTGCCTCTCCATGAAGGGAGGCGATCTCTTCAAGAGCGACGACTTGTCCCAAAGTAGGCACTCCTTCCAAGGAGGTCGGCCTCTTTCATAAATAATTAAATTTATTTTAATTTGCCCAAGAGGGCGCTTCTCACAAGGGACTCAGCCACGATAAAGATTATATATATTTTATTTAAATTTCCCACTCCAAAGGTGGCGTCAATCACAAGGAGGTCGGCCAGCATTAATAAGTTTAAATCTTTAATTTAAACTTCAACATGATCGTTTATAGAGGAGTCGGCCACCTTATCACGTTTGTCTTTAATCTTTAAAGCGAATTCTAGAGGGAAGTTGGCCTTGTCACTGGTTTTACTCTTCACCAAAAATCTCAATGGAGACGCCACTAGTAAGGAACTCACCTTTGACATCAATGACATTACTTTGACATCAATGACAACAATTTCCAACAATTTCAAATCCCCGTTTATGTTTTTCCATTTTTAGTTGCGCCCTTTTATCATTGTATCTTACCGGTTCCCTTATAACATTTTGGAAATACAAACATCCTGCAAACACAAGGAGTTATTTCTGTACTCAAATGATATGTGGGTATTTCCTCGATATTGTTTACTTGTTCTAAAATATTGATTCTCCATCATTTCCCCCCTGCTCCCAGTAAAAGAAAAACATTAAAAAGGAGAAGAATAATACTTTAAAATATCAGCAAATGGGAATTAAAAACATACCCTGGATTTCAAACAAACATGAAAGAAAACCTGTAGAAATGCATAAAAGCTATTATGAATTATCCTCTGTTTTTCCTTTTTAAGTGGAAGCCCCCCTTTTTGTCTATCCTGCAATAAGCAGCTTTCATGCTTATCTAGGTGCTTTTTGAAAATTCAATGTTAAAACAATAGTTTCCAGGTTCAAAAATTTGATCTGTTTGGGAGGTAAAAAAAATCAGAGATCCAGAATTTTCAAAGAAGTTTGGTTGTATTTCTATAGGAATTGAATAATCCATACCAAATTCCACAAATTCGGCAAGTCCAAAAAACCCAGATCCGGCAGGATTTGAACCAGAATAAAATCTGTCCAGATTTAGCAACTATGAAACTTAAAACTGACAATCTTTTATTTTTTGTGTATGGTTGTCTAATATAATGGAGTGTTTCCTGAGATTGTGAGAAGTGACATTCACAAAAAAACAAAATATTACTGCATTTCAGAGAATTTAGTTGAAAAGAATGAACTTGAGAAATGTATGTTAAAGCACTTGAATATGTTACTATATGGGTACGTCCTCATTGTTATTTCCTCAAACAGTGTGGCCAAGATATGAAAGTCAGCATGCATGTTTTAATGTCAGATTATCTGTTGGAATCTTGCCTTATGCTTGCATATAACTAGTTGTTGCTTTTGGTGGAAACTGTCATTGGAGAACATATTCTCCTTTATTTCAATATGTTTCACAGGATCTTTTTTAAATGTAAAATTTTATTTATTAAGCAGGCACTATTCCAAGCATTCACAAATTCAAGAGGACACCCCATACTCCAACTAAGTTTCATTCCCATGATGACAAAGACAGAAACAACAATACCTACTAAAAACACCTACATTAGCCATGATAGAGATGGGATGCTGCTATATCTAATATAGTAATGATTAACACTTATAGCGAGGAAGCTACTCTTCTGGATCATCTTCCACATTGTTTACTTCATTTTCCAAAACATTGCCCCCATTGTTGTTAATGATACCGTAGTCAGCTAGTCAGTGCATTTGATGTAGAAGCTTGCTTTGGTTTGTGACTCCCACCAAGATTCCTGTCAGGATATTTATCATGGCCCTGCAGTTTCCTTGTTAAAATGCAACTCATTCACAGCTCGAATGAGGATCTGTAATTCTTCAACAGTGGATTTTCGTTATATGCTACTTGCGCTTGAACTTCGTGTTCGGTAGCAGTAAAATTATGAATGTAATGTCCCCAATTGGAACAATACTAATTTTACCCTAAAAATTCAAATCCCACAAGTTTAGGGTTAGGGTTTCTAATTCTTGGAACAAAATGGTTTGACAGGGTGCCCAAGAAACCCTCTACCCTAGGCCCAAGAGTGGGTGCTTCACCCCTCTTGGCCCCATGTGGCCTCTTGCCATCCATATGGGGTGGCGTGCCTAGTGAGGCGTCCTATCACCGTTCCCCTTATCAAAACCATTCTGCTTCATCTTATGATTCAATTAATTTCCATGATGGAAGGTTAGGGGTACAACTACAGTAGGGTGTCCCGGAAATCATTCCTTCTAAGCCCAAGGGCAGCCTCTCATGCCTCCTTGGCCCACATGTGGCAGGGCTTAGTCATCCACCATGGGGTGGCGTACTTAGAAGATGATCCCAATGCCGTTTCCCCTCCTTGTAGGTCCTCAATTCCCTCATCATAGAAATCATGACATTCATACAAGAATCCACATTAATGCATAATAACTAATCATCATAGTTGCCAGGAGACTGGTACCGGTACTGGTACATCATTTTTTGAAAAAAATGAGACGGGGGTACTTGGAGACGCCAATTATATATATATATATATATATTATATAGCTAAATAAATATATTAATAATTTAATATTTACATGTGTATATATATGTGTGTGTGTGTGTATTTTAAATTTTAACACACATTATATAACAAATTAATAATTAATATTTATTATTTATAAAATTAAAAATTAAATTTTTTTAATATATATTATATATATGTCTATATATATTAAAATTTAAAATGTGAAATATTATATATAAAATATTAGTAATAATTATAAATAATAAAATGTGAAATAAGTAATAATTAATTAAAACAAATACTTAAGCAAATAATATATATCTGTAATTATTATAATTTATAACGATAAGCAAATAATATATACAAATAATTAAAACAACAAATAATATGTGAGCAAATATTTGTATCGGCTTTTATATGTGAGCATTATAGTGCTCGAATTGTCTCACGCAGTAAAAAAAAATCAACAGAAAATTTTCTAAACTCATCGGTTGATCCTATTGCGTTTTCCTTGAACCTTCTATCCTGTTGTGCTGGTGTCGTGTGGGTGCTCGGAGGCCCTCTGTTTGTGCTGGGGAAATACCTGTCGCGTTTAGGTTTTTGGAGTAGACGTTTTTAAAAAAAATGAAAAACACGCAGTTTTATATGCTTCGAGCAGGAGATGGCTAGGGTTCTTTACCCAGCGTCTCCTTAGTCGAGGGATGTCTCCCTGTCGTCCCGGGTGCTCGGAGGCGTGTCCCCGACCCAGAGATGCGTCCTAGGGGTCAGGAGACACGTCTCCTTGCACCGCTGCTAATCATACTCATAGTTGCAAACAATCATATCAGCCATACATAATGAATTATGAAGATGACATATAAATGATTATGTAAATGAATTAATAACCATCATAGTACCCATAACATTATAATAACGTTAGTTCCAAACATATATAAAATTACGAAAGATCATATAACAAATCTCATGCACATTGGATAATTGAACAATAATAAATAAACCTTATTATTCTACATATAAACTTCCTACTAAGGTGGCTGCTACTTATCTGATTGCTGGTCTCTTTTGTCTTACTGCTGTAACTGTTGTATATATTCTTCTTATTTTCCTATTGCAGATTATAACTCAGAATTATATATATTTTTCTTGACTGCATTTTTATATTTATTTCTCAATGTCCATATATGTTCTCTTCTCCTATTCCATACCTCCCTTCTTCTAAGTTATTCCTCTTTATAGTTTCCAATAGCGGTGCCTTAGTGAGAGGATGTGTCCTTTGAATGAATCGTATCCCTTCTTAATTCCTCCTTCTGCCCTTTGATCGCAGCTCTTTATTAACCAAGCACTGCTTTTATTTTACCATTGTTGCTGTTTACTAATCGATACCTATTAGTATAGGGGTCATTTATGATAATCATCCAATCCTCTTTTTTTTGACCGCAACTATAGACAATGAATTGTTTATATTTGATTTTGATTAGTTTGAATTACTTGAGTCTATATGGAGCGTCACCTTTATGGAGTTGACCTAAGAACTTTTGGGTGTTTATTTAATTTCAAAACTTCAAAAAAAGACTCCTTTATGGGAGTTGGTAATATTATTTAATTAATAATATTTATAATATCTTATATCTATTTTATATAATATATATCTTGTTAATATATTATATTTTAATTTTAATTATTTTAATATCTATCATTCAAATTAAACATCGCATTTCACAAAGGTATTTCACTGTTTTTTTATCATGATGTTTAAATCTTTAATTTAAACAATGCCTAAATATCGGGACATGACAATGAAGCATAGCACTGTTACAATCGACGATTTGATCCTTCTTTGGAAATGGCCTTGCTTGACCTCCTTCATAGGTTGCTTTCCTAAGACAAATGTAGTCATCATTCATCAATCAATCATGCATATACAATAGATTTCTGCTAGAAGAAGCCCCATCTGGCTGCAGTATGTTGTACAATCTAGAAGCTCGACAGAGCTTGGAATCTGTATTAAAGTTCTCCCTTGAGAAGCTTTGCCTCTGATGTGAAGCATTATGGCTTAAATTATTAGTCTCCTCTTGAATATCTTCTTTAAAAGTGGGTAGCTTTTAAAGTTTTAAGGACGGTCTGTCATATGGCTATGCTAGGAGCATCTCCCTCTGTCATGCCCTGACTTGTTAGACAACGAACAAAAAGAAAAAAAAAGAAAAAAAAAGAAAAACCCACTGCTGGAAGCCAGCATAAGACAAAGCTAGTGCTAGGAGACAAAAAGATAGTGAGTGCTAGAAGACAAGAAAACAGTCAGCGCTAAAGGACAAACTTTAACTAAACAGGCAGCAATCATATTTAAAAGGAAACGGATGTGTGAAAAGGGTGCGACTTCTCACCCATAGGGATATAAAACAAGAATCCCAAAGACAATTAAAGGCAACAAGTAATCAGGAAAAAATATATCTTTAGCAGAGTTACATCTGCAGGAATATATCAGCAGTGATATATTTATTTATGCAATAGTTGATAACAGCAAAGACAATATTTATAACAGCAGATTGGAATCCATCAAGAGGTACTTTATATTAATCATCTAACAGATTCCTAAGCAATCCATATTGAAGCTAAGGAAATGTTGCAGGTAGGAAGAATGGCCCTTCCAAGTTCATGAGGGGTGAGTGGATGGGGTGTGCTCTCCCTCAGGCTCTCATCAAGTCAACCAAATAGTGAGGGTGTGTGGCCCTACCATGTTCTTGAGCCTAATCAAGTAGGGTGTGCCTCTTGAGCTTGATCAAGGAGGGTGTGCCTCCAAGGTGAACTGGGAGCTGTTAGGTGGACTGACCCCTTTCATGCTCTCGGCAATATTGTTAGGTGGACTGACCCCTTTCAATATTGCTACTTGCAAGAGTTCCTAAGGAATTCACTATGTGATTGGCTTGAGGAATTATGTTATGATGTATTGAACCAAATATTGACTATGCTATGATGATTTGATCTCATTATTTATGTTATGAAGTATTGATCTCATTATTAATTATGCTATGATAGATGAATTTAATATGAATGATGCTATGAACTGAATATTATCTTAATTTATTGATCTTTAATATTTCTAATGTGCTTTTCTTGTAGTTATTATTGTATGCAGGTAAAGAAATCAGGAATATCCTAAAAAGGGACATTATACCCTCTGCTTCCACCCATCCTCCTCATTGGTTGAAATTAGCTCTCCTTTTCATTGGTTGTCAGTGGAATGGAAACATTGTGAGCCGCTAGTCTTCTTGAAGCTATGATAGCAAGAAATCATCAATGAAGATAAAATTTAAAAAGAATAAGGCAAGTGATACTGTGAATGAATGCAGTCAGAGTGTCCATGAATAACTGGATGACAGAAATATAGGAGATGAAAACATTCAAGGCAAAGAAACATGTGGTTATGTCTTCTTTATACACCTTATGAGGCTGGTGAGCAATGTCTTTGGATCACTGTGAATCCAATTCCATGCCCCATGAAGATTTTCATAACATTCGTGATTTTGATGTGAGACTTTTTGTTTTGTGCCACCTTCTTTTCAACTCCCACAGAAGCTCCTTTCTTTTTCTGTTCTAATTGCAGCCTTCCAATCTGGCCTGTAGCCAACAAACCTCTAAGACTTGTGGAAAACTGATATTTTTGGAAAGAAAAACTGTTTTATGTGGATGTTAGCATTGAATCTGCTAACACCAGCATCACAGAAGGCTCATATGTGGCTCAATTGGTGTGTGCATCTTAGCCGTTAGCCTTTCACTTGAAAAATGATAAGGTCAGGAAACATTGGGGTAGAACTTGTAGAGAGATGGGGGTAACAGTTGATCCCTTCTTCTACCCCCAGGTGCCCCCGTGACCAATAGTCTGTGAGAATAGAACTTGGGCTTATGGTATGAAACTCATCATTTCTAACACTTACCCAAAACCCTTTGGGCATGTTTCACAATATAATTGTTTAAGACGTGAATGTTCAATTGCTCAAAATAGTCATGATAATAGACATGATTACATGAGAAACAAGAGTATCTGGAAACCTAATATAGCAACTTTATTAAAGTCATGTCAATCAATGAGATAGCACAGAACTGTTCATGGTGAAAACTCTTAAAGAAGATTGTCTACCTTTCTCATATGGTTGTCGGACATGTTGGATTTAGTTCTTTAGATCTTTAGTATGAAGTTAGGAAAGAGGTGCAGTTTTTGGATAAAAGGAAATGTTGAGTTTTTGATCTTTTGGTCCCATAACTGATAGAATATAAATTGTGCTTGTTTATCGTCAGGGAGTTAGGTATTGGTATAGTACCATATAGTCCTCTTGGTCGTGGATTCTTCTCTGGAAAGGCAGTTGTGGAGAGCTTACCGGAAAATAGTTCATTGGTATGTTTCAAGTTATATTTAAGAACTGATTCTTTGTCCTGATTGAGCTTGTACAAGAATTTTGAAGACTGAGAAACGAATTCCTTTTCGCAGATTTTTTTTTTTCCACTTAATTTGAAACTTCATTTATTATCATGTCTATTTTTTGGGGGTCAGGTTAATCATCCACGTTTTAGAGGGGAAAATCTGGAGAAGAACAAAGTTTTCTACACCTGCGTTGCTGATTTAGCCAAAAAGCATGGGTGTACACCTGGTCAGCTTGCTCTTGCATGGGTTCTGCATCAAGGTGATGACGTTGTTCCCATTCCTGGTGAGTAGCATTGCCATATCTCTGTTTCATCAATGCATATTTTCTACTTTTGACTTGTAAAAATATAGTTGCTAGCATATCCATTGATGTTCTTCTATTGACTTTTGGGCAGGAACTACTAAAACCAAGAACTTAGATGAGAATATTGGCTCCTTGAACGTAAAACTCTCTCAAATGGACTTGCAAGAAATTGCTGATTCATTGCCAGTTGGCGAAGTTGTAGGTAACCGAACCTTTGAATTCCTGAGTCACAAGACATGGAGATTTGCAGATACCCCAAAGAAATCTTAGTGTAGATGGTTGCCATGGCAGAATTATCACACTCTATATATGATATAGTTGATAAAATTGTTTCTAGTTAAATATATATTTAGTTAAGAGTTATGCTAGTCGTAGAATGGCTTGGCAAACTTCATTACTTGTCAGATTTTTATATCAATTATGCTAGAGTTATGTTGCTTGTGATTCTATATAAATTTTTATCAATGAAGGTATATTATCTCTAAATCGATATTGTGATCTGCATTTTGAGTTGTTTATGATATTGATTTTAAATTAGTATAGCATGTTAGATTGCACTTTCATACTATTGTTAGAACAAATGGCCTTGAAAAGACATAGACATGTGGTCAATTGCCAAGTTGATCAAATTGTCAATTATGGTCCCATGTCCATCCTTGTCCCATTCTGTTTAGGGGTAATTGCATTGCCATGGTATAGTATGCTTTCCAAGCAATGTGTTTGCTCCATTTTATGGTGCCAGGCAATAAACAAGCATAAAATTCAGCAAATACATGGACTCCAAGAATTGTTTAGCTTTTAGCTTGCACCCTTTCCTAGCTAAAATGAAATTGCCTGCTATTGAAATCTTGAACCAGGTAGAAAGCACACTGCTAGGAAGATTTTGGCATCCCATACCTGGAAAGTACATCCCCAGGAAAAATTTGCCCTTTTGTATCTAAAGAGCACATCATTCGTAAGCACAGGTTATAAAACAGGAGTACAAAGTTGTAGGTATAAAAATTGTCATACAATGCAATCTTATGCAAATCAAAGGAGCACCGACCCTTAAGTGATGGGTTTGGACCCTTCCTGCAAGTACACATCATAATAATAGGAAAGAGAGTATGACCACTCTGAACCTTCCATAGGAGTCCTACTCTTATGATTATGACCATTTTTATTCCTGGCTATGCCATATGTCCAATTGTGGTTCACCTATCTCTCCACCCCGCCCTTACAAGCACATAGTCTATATGATTATTCTTTGTCCCCATGCGCTCCCTTATCAAAGTAAGAATAAATAAACCCTAAATTAGAAATAGCCATGCCAAACCAGGGATTTTAATCTAATCTGGGAAGGGGTTGATCTATTACCTCTACCTGCATTTTTCCTTATGTAATTGGCCTCGTATATCCCATATATGCTTGAAAGATTTGCACTTCCCATGCACAATCCATTTATAGAAACTGTGGATAAATGAAAGTGCAAGGTCCAATAGAAATTCAAACGCCCATGCTCTACCATGGGCGTTTCAAATATAATGTTGAATGTGGTGTCTATCTTGGTAGCAAATGCAAGAATCTTATGACTAGCTAGATGAGCTGCTCACATGAGAAATATGAATAATATCCACGTAGGATGTATGTAGCATTTTAGTTTGACCATTTTGCTCTTTTTTTAATTGAACCTATTAAGAGCTATGCTACGTTGTGTCCTCTTTGGCTTATGATGAATGCATGGATATACAAAAATCAGATTTGAACCACCTATCACAAAAATGCATGCATCATACTGGAAAGGGATAAATATGCCCACAATTGTATTTAGTCAAAGTAAGATTCCTTAATGAAATAAGGTGAGAGCATGTCTTGCGTAACAAACAACAAATGCTTTGGTAACAAAAAAATATTTGAGCATGGTTTTTCAATCTTTAGAGGGTTACTTTAAATGATCATAACAACAACAAATGCTTTGGTAACAAAAATCATTTGAGCTCTTTGTAGCCCTTCAGCATCCCAGAGTTGAATTTTCATTGAGATCCTCAATTCCATTTTTAATCAGACAATTTATTTATTTATGTTTCCTTGCATAGCATAATACAATCGTCCCACTTTCCCACTTTGAAAACAAATCCCACCCAGTGCATTTCAATGAGCCATATCATATAGTTACTGGAATGAAAAAATGGTAGAAAACCAAATTGGACGCATGCGAATACAACCACCTATTGATTTTGACATGGAAATGACTACGTAAATCAAAAGCCAAAGGCATATTCACAGCAATGAAAAGCCAATGCTTTTTTGTTGCTTTTTCAAACTGATGATAGCATTAATTGGTCTACAAGTGCGATGGAATGCTTTGATCCAAGATGGAGAATTTGAGGTTGGGATCTATGGAAAATGTGCCAGACAACCATTTGAGACAAATTTTATTAATATTGACAATGATACATTAGAAATTCTCCTGAAATATTTGGGACAAAGTCTTACTGAATTCTTATTACCATGTCCTTAAGGCCAACCCCATGGTTGGGCTGCATAAACTCAGAACCAAATACTTGTGATTGTGAGTCTACACCAAAAGACCAAACCAGAGCCTTCGATAGGGAACTCTCTTCTTGCGGATTTAGTATCATACCAATGGGAATAAAACATGTAAGGTGCTTATATACCATGAGATTAGAAATATATTGCATATAAACAATCTATTTGCATATAACAAACTTGTTTATAAAACTTGAGCCAAATTGGGATCCAACGAAATTCATGAATGTAATATGAAGCACCGTGTATATGTCAATTTTTACTTTAAAATTAGGTGGAAGATAAAAATACTAAAATTTTTTACTTCTAAGGTTGCTTATGACAAATCACTAGGCTTTTTAAGGATTTTAATTTTAAAATTTGGGTGCCAAAATATTTCACAAAGTGGCATGGGATATTTGTTTTGCTCTTGAAAATAAAGGTTATATGAATATTATTTACATTCCCAAGACCTTTTTCTGTCAATTGTTTTGCTCTTGAAAATAAAGGTTATATGAATATTATTTACATTCACAAGACCTTTTTCTGTCAAGTGCAATGTTAGCATAATTTCAATTATAGAAGCTTAAAAAATCTCTATTAGACATTACATAGAGCAAGGAAGCCCATATGGTAAACCTTGTTGGTCTTGTTCTTGGCACTAGGTTGCAAACCTTGCATACTGCTCCTACCATGGTATTTTAATTGGCTAGTTTTTGTTAATTACTTAATTTAATAAAAAAATGAAAATTAAACTAGCCAAACGATAAATCAAAAAAAGGTATTTTTTTAGAGTATTCTTTAGAATGTCTTATTTAAACAGAAGATTTCCATTAGTATAAAGATTCACCTAAAATTTTATACTTTTAAAATACTTAAATCCCCTCCAAAATTTCCCACCCTAGTTATAAATCAAAGACACTTTTGTTATTCAAAGCATTTGGAATGTTGGGAGAGTCTACAAATACGCCACTTGAAAAGTGTTTGTTATTCAAAACATTTGGAGTGTTGGAGAGTCTACAAATTCGTCACTTGAAAAGTGGGCTGGAGATCTTTTAAAGTATTAGCTTTCTTTCAATGATCCCACTATGGGATTCCTAACTCTCCATTAAAAGCTTTTATGTAGTATAGTTTTCTTGCATTAAAGTTATAAGATTGGTTAGGGAACGTATATAAGCCACCTAAGACTTGTTTTCAATACCCACAAGAGATTAGTTACCTTGGGGTGTGCACTAAAGAAGATAAGCTTCTAGCTTTAAACTTTCTTTACTTTCACAACGATTTAAGAGAATATTATAGACATTTTGCATCATAAATTTAATCCTTTACCCCCGTTGAAATCTAAAAAAGATATATGATAGGAATTTTACATTTCTTTCTGAAGTATATTCGAGGACTAGTGCACTCTGGCTCTTTCATCACACAAATTTTCAAGAAAGTCAAGTGGCTAGTGCATGCTGTTTCTTTAAACACACAATAGTATAAACTTCAAAGAATTTGTTCTACTCCCTCAATGCCTAAAATAACATTCTTATGCGATGTTTAATCTATCATAATTCATTTGGAAAAAAGCTTGAGTATCTAGGCATGGTTGACCCCAAATGCCTAGCTTGCGTCGATTGCAATTATTTAGCACAATGTTTTGTTTTTGTATTGGATGGCTTGTGATGCATGAAAATGTATTGACGCTCTTTTCTCTCCATATCTAAAGACCTTTACATGGATTTCTCCTTTGTTTGGAGATGGCTACATGGTGTGCATATATTGCATATATTTGACATGTGATTAGAATATAATTTTATTTAGTTGTGGCAAAGCACAAATAAAGCTCAAAATTTCAAGCAACAAGCAACATGCATTTTCTCTTATATTGTTTATGTTATGTCTAATGAGCTTTTAAGCAAAATGCATTTTCTCTTATATTGCTTACGTTATGTCTAATGAGCTTTTAGAGACTCAAATCATAGTAGCATCAAAGTAATTTCTATATGTTGCATTTGTTGTCTAATGAGCTTTAGAGACTCAAATCATAGTAGCATCAAAGTAATTTCTATATGTTGTATTTGTTGTGTTGTTTCTTGAGTTTTTCAAGACACTTTTTTTACATTTTTTAATATGAAGTTATCTTTCTTTGGCTCATTTTTATTTATTTTTAATTTTAATGTTGAATAAATTTATTTCAAAAGTTGAAGTTTAAACCCTAATGAGTTTTACTTTTCTTTTTAATAAATAATTTAAAAAAAAGAGTTTTTAAATTTATGAGCAACTTTGCCCTCTTGGAAGAAAGGCTCACAAAGAAAGTCAAAATCTTATAACATGTTGGCTTAAACCCATGTCCTTTATTTACCAAGCCCTTGGAAGAGAGAGAGGATACCAAAGAGGTAAGAGCATAAACCTACCAAAAGTTGCCATACACTATAGTTGTTTGGGAATGGCTTTAAAATGTTAACAATGGAGGAGAAATTAGTTATCGTAGAGATAAGAGGTTGGCAAGGATGATGGAAAAATCAATTGATGGTGTGATGATGTTGAGAGAAAACATGTCCTTCTTGAGGGGACTTCATGCAAGTTGGTAGGGGTGGACCTTAAGAAGTAGAAACTTTGAGATACTCCCCTTGTAGATGCATGAAATAGTAGAAAAGGTAAGGATGAGAAGACCCCCAGTTTTCAAAGATTATCAACATCATAAGTGAGGGTATGTTATTTGAATATGAGAGGGCTTGATGTCTCATGATAGAAAAGTTGTTAGAATGTTTTGTAGGTTTAGGGATAAGATTGACTTTCTCCTTTTGAAAGAAGCCAAGATTATTGGGGCCAATTTGGAATGGGTCCCAAAGGTTTTTTTTTTTTTGATACTATTCAAATTTGTTCTCAGCTTGTAAAGGTAGAGCAGGGTTAGTGATGTTGGTTAATAAGATTTACAAAGACTTGATAGTGGAAACTAGCTCCTCTCCATGAAATATGCATTTGTGGATTATTTTAAAGCAATGGTATTTAGTTTAGTGTGTTCTATTTATGCCCTCAATGACTACAGAGATCGAATAGAGATAGGGAATTAGATACCAATACTCTTAAATAGATCCCTTGGGTGTTGGGAGGGGACTTCAACATGGTAGAGGAGAATAAATATAAATTACGGGGTCGCCAAATTGGTTGAAATGGTTTTTTTTGGTGTAAGATAAACTGGTGATTAGAGTTATCAATCCTTGTGGAGAGGGAAGAGTGATATCAAGGGATTTAGTATACCAATAATTCTAAAGGTAAACAATAACACTATGGGATTTTGTTTAATAAGGAAAAGTTTATAATAATCCTTGTGGAGCAATGCAATGTTGACACTATTCCACTTGTTGGTTCTCAAATTTGCAGTATGCAAAACCCTAAAAGGATGCCAAGCTTTATGATTAGGTTAAGCAACTAATTTGGCCAACTGAGGGAATCAAGGATTCCCTGCACTTTAGTCTTTGCTTAACCTAGGTGGGTATTACCTTATGTTCACCAATGAATAATTACTCCTCAAATTAGTTGGTGACTTATAAGCAGATTATGGATTTTATGAATTTTTATCAATTAAATCATCCAATTCAATCTATTCCAAACTGGCATATGGTTTGAATATTAGATTTTTTCCAATTTCCAATTAACAACTACCCTACTCCTACAACAGAAAATTAAAATTGGATTTTGAATAAAATACAAGGAAATGATTTTGGAAAAGAATTGATCGGTGCTTTTTTCTCAACAGGGCAACGGAGTCTAATCACAGATGGATTTGTGCTTACTTTCTAGTCACAACTCGAATTACTTGGCATAATATTGTCTATGACTCACATAAACATGCAAGATTATTTCTATTTGGTTCTACTTAGTTATACAACTTGGATCCTCCAAATTACAGTGACCTATTTAATGGAATTTAATTCCTACTTGATGAAACCCTATCAGATAAATCACCCAAAACATTAAGTATGCTTTGAAAAATTAGACATATGCTTGATATGCTAATTCAAATAATAAGGAGAAAGCAAAATAGAGACAACTAGATAAAATATAACAAGAACATTCAACAAGTAATTGAGAACTAGATTTCAGGCACTAGAGAAATGTAGTTTGCTTTTATTGATATGCTTCAGAGAATAGGCCTTACAATGTCTCTTTCCAAAATCAACATTCCAGAGAGCTTTTCCCAAGGTCTTGGTTTCCTTCTTATACGGACGAAGGATGTAACAAGCATCAGACCTTTCACATTCCAAAAATGACTTTTCATATGCCCACCCCTTGATATGACATATTACAATATTTACTTTTTGACAAGTCTAAAAAAGACCGCCAAATATATTTTGAATACATTTTTGAAAAGCGTGAAAACAAGAAAGAGACAAAATAGGAAGACATCCAAAATTTGTTGATGAAGATTTGGTGCCTGATGATGCCAGCATTGATGCTCACTTAGTTCCAATGCACACTTTTCCTGTTCAATCTTTAGTTGAAAGATATTGTTGCTCCCATTGATACGTAGTGTAGTCACTAGGCCATTTGTATTCTTGAATCTGGAGCAAATTGCCCTGGTGATCCTTCCATCTTTTATCCAACAATACTTTGACTTCAATGATGAATTTTGCATACTCCACATCTAGTACAATCACTCTATCCAAAATTAGATTGAAACTGAGAATGTTCATGTCTTCATCCTTTTTCAAGTAATCAATCACCTGAAAAACTGTTTGATCAAACTCATTCTTCCATTCTTCAAGGCTTTTGATTTGTTTACTTTCTGTCAAAATTGAAGGAATGAATTGATGTTTGAAAGTGGCAAAAAAATCTATCTTTGCTTGCATCTTTTGACTCTCTCCAGTCACATATTGAAACTCATCCAAAATCATCTTGACCATTTTTTCTGTTGGTTTGAGAGTAGCAGGAGCACCTAGATTTCTTTGCAGAACTTTGCACAGAGTGATCAATGTATGATGTACTGGCTGCCATCTCTTGGATAATAGATCCAAAATAGAAAAATGAACTTTCAACTGTTCAATTACTTGAGACAAAGCATTATAGCATTCATGCACATCTCCTAGTTTGTCAACAAACAATTTTACTCTATACTCCAAAAGTTTCTCAAATACATCAAGAATTTTCAATCTTGCTTCCTCCTTTATTATCTCATTTTGCTTTTTCAAGTCCTCAAGTTCCTTTTCAAACCTCAACTTCAGAGTATTCATTTGATCAATAGGCACTATGTCGCCCACTTCTTGAGCTTGTGGAGGATGAAAGGGGAAAATTTCTTTATTTTGAGACTCACCAATTCCTTTGAGTTGCTTCTTCAATTTGACACTCTCCAAATACAATTTGTTGATTTCCTCATTCATTTCAATTTGAGTTTTTCATACTCAAGCAACTTTTGCTCCATGTTTTTGACAGCAGCTTTGGTGAACATGGCTGGGTGCATGGTGAGATTGGCCGCTTCCAAGGCTGATGTATCTTTCAAAGTTTTAACCATGGCTGTCCCTCTCATCTCCTGAACACCATCAAACAATCTTGGTTTCTGTGTGCTCTTTTGCATGCTCCATATGGCCAAGTTTCAATTTTGGGATTATATACCACACCACTCATTCCATTCTCAAAATCAAATTTAGACACCATCATAGGATCATCTTGGTTTCTTACTTGATCGAGCAAGAACATTGTTTTCAAATCCATTCCAGGAATGATAAGCATATTGCTTTTCAAAACAATTTGTCTGGCCTCTTCAGGACTGACATTTATTTCATCAATTTTTAGATCCTTGAATGTTTGAGCAACAATTTGCCAATGCTGGGATTCATCACTTCCCATTTTATTGATTTCCACCTTCTCCTCAAATTCTTTCATCTTCAATTTCATCCAAAAGTCCTTGAATTCAGGGGTGTCTATGAACTGATCATCCTCAATGAATCTCAAAGAGTCAACTGTTCTTTCATCCTCATGCATTTCTTTCTCTCCTTGCTCCTGGCTTTCTATTCTTGCTTCAGGCATGTGAGCTTTTGCATCTTGTTTGGGAAGCCAATCAAGTTCTACATGTTCATTCATGTGTTGTAGTATACTGGCAACTTTCACAGTATCTCTCATCCCTTCAGTTATTTGATAGGGCACCAATGGAGTTACATCATCAACCTTTTGTTTCTTTGACAATGGCTGATCAGGAGGTGAGGGATCTTGTATTGACATGGCATTAGGAGCAGGTTTTGTAATCAGAACTCTAGTTGACCTCTTAACTGGGATCTTAGCAGCCATTGTAGGCTGGCTCTCTACTACTTTGCCATATATCCCCTCAAAATTATCAATGATCAAATTTATTTTCTTCAAAGGATCATTTTCCTCAACAAAGAATCCAAGAAAATTAGGGTTATTTTTCCTTTTTCCATCCTCAATCTCCATTAGAATGTCCCATTTTCTTTTCTTGTCATACACCTGCTCTGGAGTGAGGCAATTCCTGATGACATCCTCTTCATAATTGTCTTGATGAACTTAATCCCAGATTTTGTAATGATTACTTGTCTGACAAAATTTACATGACCCTATGGGTCAAAGACTTTTTTTGTAGCACATTTCAAAGAATATTTGCTTTCCAAATACTCTTGCAACTCTTCAAGAGTGTCAGCACCAACGGACAATCCTTCAAACACAACTAGGTCTGGCAAAAATGTTCCTTTTTTCTATTTTTTCATCAAATCTCTGTCCATCCAGAGCATCTGCCACATGAATTCTAAAAATGCTAACCTAGAAGGACAAAATTTTGGCAAAATATGTGGGGCTTGGGTGCATCCATAAATTCTTATCAATGTGTGGTTTGGCAAGAAGAAGAAATCACCAAAATTATGTGTGTGCCCCTTCTTTGGCTTCATTGCATGTGGTCTCAACAATTCCCTTACTTCTGATGTTAATCTTGGTACAACATGTCCTAGGGAAGCCAGGATCCTAACATCAAAATCAACATGAAAAGAAACATAATCACCTTTGTTGCAATTCTTGTCCCATATGTAACACCAACATTGTACATGCAACCTGTATCCCTTGTTATCAATCATGGTCAAATCCATCCTTGGACTCCACCTTTTCCTATTTTGAGACAAAATCAAATGACACAACAAAGAATAATGCCTGAACTTGATTTGTCCCATGTTCTGTAGTATTTGAAGGAATCCCTCATGCAACTGTTTCTCCAAATATGAAGCAAAATCATATTCATTATTCAGCTCATTATTCTGTATCCTCATTGCCATCATCATTATCCCCATTGGCATTTTCTCTTGTGCATCTATCCCAAGAAATTGACATAATGCAAAGTATGTTTTCTTGAAGTAAGTTGTGAAACTATCAACAAAAAATGGCTCAACATAAGTGGTACGGATAGGCATTCTTCTATTGTTGGTCCCCTTTCTCATATACATGGGGAGTTCATCACTTCTGTAGTTTTTTCTCAATTTCATATAGTCTTCATCACTTTTTTGGATATCCACAACAGTCAGACCTTGCTTGTTTAACATGAAACAATTGATTATGGCATTCCTTGTAATTGTCACCACTGGTGAACCATCAGGCAACCTTACTGTCTTTGTAGCTCCATGATAACAATGTGCCATAACTATAATGAGCTCAATATCCACAAAAAACATTAAGCACAATCAGCTTTGCAAGTCCAAAATCCATGGATTACACACATGAGCTTGTATATACTTCTTGTCATTGAAATACTAGAATAAACTCCAACCCGAAACGGGGATTATTGCATCTCTACAACCTTGGAATTCATCCTTGAAAACCTTTTTGAATCCCTTATCCACTGATTGTGGCAACATATCCATAATTGACTATTGCAATGACCTCTTCTTATCTTTTGAGACAAAAGGCTCAACTTTCTTGCTAGACTCAGTCTTTTTTGGGGCCATTTTGAGTTTAAGATTGACCTAGGGTTTTGAAAGCTACTTGTATACTTCACGGAACTATCTGATAGCAATGAGAATTCACTTGATTTTGTAGAGAGGGAATTGAATAACTCACTTGTGAATTTGCCGCACAATGTATATCAACACTGCAACTTTATCGCCCTCCAGATGCTCCAAGCTGCTCTCAGAATTGCTTTGAATTGCTGTGAATAATGAAAATGATACAACAAATTGAAATTTATCAGGTTCCCATACCAGACCGCTCTACCATTAATTTTGCTTCGTGCTGAGTGACAAGCTTGTATAATTGTGATCCAATTTTGAATATCAACCGTCGATGAAAGATGATCCAACGACGATGATGCCTTGCATTTATTGTAACCACAGATGTATCACAATCCCGTCCAGGTGGTTAAGAAACTCCGCGGGGCAGCGGGATAAAAACCCTACCTTTTTACTCCTTTATTGCGCTACCGTAAACCATGTTTGACTTCATCGTGGAACCACGGGATTAGTTGAGAGTTAAGTTTTATGTTTAACGTATTACCACAAACCCTTGATTTGACCGTTGCAGGACCACAGTGCCATTTTTATGATTGACCCAACCTTCATCACGTTCTCACAAGCCGATGCATTAGTCGTCGCGGGGCTACGGTTTACACTTCATGTTACTTGAGTACTCTACCGCTAGCCTGCAGGTCTATTTTGGAACCGTCGTGGGACTGTGGTGTATATTATCACTGCCATCTTAGCCTTTACCGCAATACCACAAGTCTATTTTGAAGTTACCACGTGATGGCGAACCTTAGTCGGTAAGACTTTCACCGTCGGCCACCTTGCAACCTGTCACACTGACCGTTATAGTCATGCTGACGTGAGGTCCAACAACTTTGACCATCAGTGAGAACAATACCATCGGCGAGCTTGAGATCTACTCCGCCGATACACACCGATCACACCGATGTTACCTTTGAATCATACTTGTCGGCCAGACTCTCCTCATCGGTGAATGCCTACAAACTCTGGCCGATGTGCCGATGGACACACCCGATACGCCGATGGACTTCAACCTCACTCCGATACCCTCGATCGGCCAAACTATCCTCGTCGCTTTGAGCGAGGAAAGCTTTTCCGATGGCCTCTATCTCATCGATAACAACTCAACTCCTCCATTCAAACCCTAGCACATGGAGATGCTAGGTGGTCTACTGTGCACAACCCTTGATTTGGAACATTTGCACCGCCGAACAATGAAACAAAATAGGAAACAAACAAATATTGTACAACGAAGCCATTCCACTGATTTCGATAGAAATATCACCAGTGGAATGCTTCACATCGACATTTTGCAACAACGGAAGTATAGAAAGGAAAAGAAATCTACAGCTATGCAATTGGTAATTATAGAGAAAGGAAAATAGATTGACGAAACATAATGATTTTATTTCTTCTTAGCACAATCACAATTACATTTGATCTCCTTCACTTTGATCTGATTACAATCTCTAATCTATCTGATATATACGCCTTTGATTCATTTCTCTAGGGTTTATAAGCTTGCCCCGAGGAACACCAACCCTATTCCAAGCGGCTGGGAGACTGATTCCAAATGGCTGGGAGAAAACTAACTGTCTCCAAGAGGCTGGGAGACCAACCGTCTAACAACTTGACAAATGCAACCTAATTACTTGGGACTTACAAACATAGGTTCTAGGTCTTGAAGAACCCAGATACAAACAGAAAAGACAAGCATTGGTCGAATAGACCTTATTACAACATAAAACATGATTTAAAACAAAACATGAACTTAAATGCCTCACGGAGGCCACCTTGTGTTAGGTGCTCCTGCACCATACACCCCACCTAGAAAAGAATTCATGTCTCATGAGTTGAGTCTGTGTCTTGCACCACCGTCATCCTTCGCTGCATCATGCCTTCCCCATGATCTCTGGACTGCAACTTGCTTCCATGGAATCAAAAACTCATGCCTAGCATTGTAGGCTCTACTCACACCTTGCCATGAGTGAGTGCTTGCAACCAAACCCAGACTTTGCTCGCCAGTCTTCCTTACTATCATCTCTGTCTGAACACCTGCATTCAAAACCTTGTTTGATGCTTCTTGTACTGCTACTATGGTAGGATATGTTTGCCTTTCAACTCTTGTTGGCTCTAGAGGACAAACAATGGTTCCTACTATGATAGCATCTCTTCCTTTCCAATCAACTTGTGGTTGCTTGCAGACCTGCTCTTTTATCTTCTGCTGATCCATCTCAGACATTACCATCTGATCTCCATCATTCAAAACTGAAATCACCTTCAAACTTTGACCTTTGGCAACCCCACTTCTTGAGGTATCCTCAACTGTCCTTATTTCTTCTTCATTGATCTTCACAAACTCTTTCTTACCCACCAAAATAATCTTGGCTGCCTTCTTTGCTTCAGCATCCTCCTACAATGGTGTCATCACAAAAGTCTTCCCATCCTTCTTGATGGTGTATGTGTTAGCATATCCATCATATAATGCTTGCCTATCAAATTGCCATGGCCTACCTAAAAGTAGGTGACAACACTCCATGGGCAAAATGTCACATAAAATTCTCTCCTTATATTCTCCAATCTGAAAATCAACATATGCTTGCTCATCTACCAAAAGTGATTGACTATTGCTTACCCAAGATGCTTTGTAAGGAGTTTGATGAGGAATCCTTTCTATGTTCATTTTATCCACCATTTCCCTAGACACCATATTATCTGTTGAACCAGAATCTATGACTACCTTGCATATTTTACCTTTGCTTTTGCAATTGATCCTGAAAAGAGCTCTCCCCTATGATGGTTCAGTCTTCATTGGTGCTTTGGGCAACGTCCTCTTGATCATCAGATTTTCTCCCACTTCTGATGTCAAATTTACTTCAGGAGATGTCACACTCCCTGCATCTTCTTGAGTCAATGTGGTTCTTCTCTCATTACCATGAGAAGTTGAGGCCTTCTCTGGACACTTATAGGCCAGGTGTACTATCTGATTATAGATATAACATCTCATATTGGAGAACTTGGATTCTCTACCTGATCCATTTGTCCCACCTCTTTCATTTGGCCTTCTTCTGTGGTAGCTTCCTCTGCTAATTGAGTCTCCAACTTGCTCTTCTTGGCTAGACTCACCACTAGGCCTCTGGTTAGGACTTCTTCCTCCAAAACTGCCTCTAAAATTTCTGTCACCTCTTCCTCTACTCTGCTGCTCACCTTTCCTCTTTAGTTTCTCTTCAGCTCTTAATGCTACTTGAAAGCATTTTTCCACAGTTTCAGGAGTAAATAAACTTATCTCATCTTGAATATTGATCCTCAGACCATTTAAATACCTTGCTACCTTGGCTTTTTCATCCTCCATGTACCCACAATGAAGAGTGTATTTGTGAAACTCCTCGGTGTAAGTAGCCACATCCATATCCTTTTGCTTGAGGTTCGCATTTTCCTGTAAATCTGCACCTCGTAGTCAGATAAAAGGAACTGGGACTTGATCTTCTCCAGCATTCTGTTCCACGAAGATATCATACTCTTCCCATTCTTTACCCTTTCTCCTTGGGTGTAATTCCACCATATAAGGGCATCACCTTTGAGTTTAGTTTTTGCAAACTTAACTTTCTTACTTTCATGAACTTCCTTGTATTCGAAGTAGTTGTTTAGAGCCTCAATCCACTCCATAAATTCATCAACATTCATCTTCCCATTGAACATGGGGACATCTATCTGAGCCTCCAAAGAGTCCTTTCCAATTGCCTTGATGGCTTCCAGGAATTGCTTTTGTTCAGCTGGTATCTTTACCTCTTCTTGTTCCTCTTTCTCTTCTTCTTCATCTGAATCTTCATCTACCCTTTTGCCTATCTTCATTGCCTTCAATTATGCTTGGAGTGCTTCCCTGACTCCAGTTTTGATCATCTCTTCCATCTCTTGAAATTTCTTGACCACTTCGGTGGTCATCCCCTTTGGAGGCATATCGCTAGCCTCTCCTTCGTTTTCTCTATCTGACATAAACATTCACAGACAACGCCAACACTTTTGCAAATCCTCAATGCAACTGCAACACAATGCTCAATCAGCTATCCATCCTACACGCTGCTTCATAGACCCATTCCTCTTGTCCAACAACAAATCCTGGAGATGCACTACCACTCTCTCTCGCAGTGGCCTCACTCTGCACCCTCTTCCAGTCAAACCTCTATTGGTGAATGGTCTTGACAGACCTCATCATTGTCTGCCCACACACTACAGGAATCCTGTCCTTTCTCGCAACTAGGTGGCACGAGAAACTCTTCATCTGCCTTCTCAGTGATAAAAATCAAATACACAACACCTCCGCCCAGAGCTTTTGCTAGCTCTGATATCAATATGATGGAAAGCCTTAGTCGGTAAGACTTTCACCATCGGCCACCTTGCAACCTGTCACACTGACCGTTATAGTCACGCCGACGTGAGGTCCAACAACTTTGACCATCGGCGAGAACAATACCATCGGTGAGCTTGAGATCTACTCTGCTGATACACACCAATCATGCTAATGTTACCTTCGAATCATACTTGTCGGCCAGACTCTCCTCATCGGCGAATGCCTACAAACTCTGGCCGATGCGCCGATGGACACACCTGATACGTTGATGGACTTCAACCTCACTCCGATACCCTTGATCGGCCAGACTATCCTTGTCGCTCTAAGTGAGGAAAGCTTTTCCGATGGCCTCTGTCTCACCGATAACAACTCAACTCCTCCAGTCAAACCCTAGCACATGGAGATGCTAGGCCGTCTATTGTGCACAACCCTCGATCTAGAACATTTGCACCGCCGAACAATGAAACAAACGAATATTGTACAATGAAGCCATTCACTGATTTCAATAGAAATCTCACCAGTGGAATGCTTCACATCGACATTTTGTAACAACGGAAGTACTGAAAGGAAAATAAATCTACAGCTATGCAATTGGTAATTACAGAGAACAGAAAATAGATTGACGAAACAGAATGATTTTATTTCTTCTTAGCACAATCATAATTACATTGGATCTCCTTTGGTTCGATCTGATTACAATCTCTAATCTATCTGATCTATATGCCTTTGATTCATTTCTCTGGGGTTTATAAGCTTGCCCCGAGGAACACCAACCCTATTCCAAACGGCTGGGAGATTGATTCCAAATGGCTAGGAGAAAACTAACTATCTCCAAGCGGCTGGGAGACCAACCATTTAACAACTTGACAAATGCAACCTAATTACTTGGGACTTACAAACATAGGTTCTAGGTCTTGAAGAACCCAGATACAAACAGAAAAGACATGCATTGGTCGAATAGACCTTATTACAACATAAAACATGATTTAAAACAAAACATGAACTTAAATGCCTCATGGAGGCCACCTTGTGTTAGGTGCTCCTGCACCACCGCGGGACTGTAGTAACACTTATTTGTTGCTTTGAACTTCATACTGCAATACCGCTAGTTGACACCGTCACCGCCGTGGGACTGCGGTACATAACACATGTTGCTTGGAACCTTTACCGCTAGCCTGCAAGGCTATCTTGGAACTGCCGTGGTACTACAAGATACTTGAACATGTCTTTGCTTTCACCACGATACCACAAGTGATTTTTTCTCATGTTGCGGGGATGCGGTAAACAAACATTTGACTCCCACTGACCTGCAAGTGCTATTAGGGTATGCCGCGGGATTGCGGTAGTAGGTAAAAACACCTATGTGGACAAGAATACAAGGATGTTTCAATGGATATGATATGAAATACATGAAGGATTGTCAGGTGATTATTGGTATGATTGCAAAAGGAATATAGACTCCTAGGATAGACTTGTGGAAATGAAAATAATGAAACTAGATGGGATTAAATGAATTTTGAACAGTCCTAACAATGGCTCTTGTTGGTGATGAATGGCTAACTAGACATTACAAGGATCCAGAACATTTCTCCAGGGTGCAGACCAAAACACAAAATTGTACAGGACAAAGAAAACCAAAATTGGGAAAACCTAAACTACTGTGCATGGAATTTTATCTTCTTTAAGAAAATAAGTGCTTTAGAAATTATACATGCACTGGCAATTCCTAACTCTCACCGACCATGTTTTGTAGGTAATAAGAATCTTCACCACATTTACCAATAATGACAAATGGTCCCAGCCATAGAGCTTCAAATTTTCCATGCTTTCCTTTGTCTTGACTTCGAGCGTTCCACATAAGGACCATATCATTAACCTGGAACTTCTGGTCCTTGGCTTTTTTTATCAAAAAGATACTTCATTTGTACTGGCATCTTTTCATTTTGCTTTTGTGTTTGGCTGCTGATTTCATCCAACTCTACCAGTTGCTCCATCCTCTCTTCCATTGGCTCAGGCATATCAATATCCTCCTGCAATATGAATTTATATACAGGCAAAAGATTGTGTATTGGCATTCTTGCTTGAGCTCCATAGACCAACTCAAAAGGTGACTTGCTAGTTGCCTTTTTCATTGTGATTCTATCTACCCACAATGCAAGTTTTAACTTTGAGTCCCATGCCCTTTTATTATTATAAAGCATCCTCTTGATTATCTTCATGATACTCTTGTTACTTGATTCTGGTTGACCATTAGCTTGGGGATGATATGGAGAGGCATATGATATAACTATTCCATAAGAATCACATAATTTCTTGAATTCTTTAGATTTGAAGCACATACAATTGTCTATGACAATTCTTATAGGAACTCCAAATCTGGTGATAATATTTTCCAATAAGAAATTTATGACTACTTTACTAGTAGCTTGCTTAGTTGGAATTGCTTCAATCAATTTAGTAAAGTAGTCAGTGATAGTAAGAATCCATCTATGCCCACCACTTGACTTATCTGCTATCTCTCCAATAAAATCAATACCCCATTGGTGAAAGGGTGCATCAATTTGCATGGGCCTTAAAGGCAAAGCACCTTGATATTTCAATTTACCAGAGAATTTCTGGAACGCTTCACATTTCCTTACATATCTATGAGCATCAGTGAAAATAGTCGGCCAATAATAGCCTACTCTCAATATTTTGTGTGCAGTGGTTTTAGCTGAGAAATGTCCACCACATACACCATCATGCATCTCCTTCAAAATGCTATTTGCCTGTCCCTGATCCAGACATAAAAGGAGAACACCATCTTTATCCTTCCAGAAAAAATCACCTTTCATGAATACATACCTAGGTGCTTGTAGCTTCAGTGTTCTTTTCTGATTTTCATTCAAACCATCTAGACACTTCATATGTCTGAGGTAGTGAACTATATTTATGTACTAGGGTGTATGTTCAATGCTTGACACCATACCTTCTTCTTGTTCAAGTTCACAAACATGTGCAGCCTCCAAATTGGATTCAACCATTAATTTGGCTAAACCTTGTCCTCTTACAAGTTTGGTGATCTGGATATCAATATTGAATTTTGTTTATCCATCTACATCTTCTTCCTGTGACTTTTGTTTGTACAAGGACATCCTTGACTGCTGCATTTGGTACATAGGCAGTCACTTGTACCCCTAGGGTCTGAATGTTTTAACTACCTTTACAAGAGAATAAGCTTGCTTTTCAGTGGCATCATACTTCAACTCATCTCCTTGAAGTGACTTGCTAAAGAATGATATTGGCTATTCATACCCTTCGTCATTTTTCTGCAACATGACAACAATGGTATGAAAAGAAGCAAAAGCAAAAATTTGGAATGGCATACCAAAGTCAGGAAATTTTAGGACCAGAGCCTCTTTGATCACTCTCTTGATTGATGCAAATGCCTCAATTGCTTCTGATGTCCAGTCAATCTTTGATCCTTTTTTTAACATCTTTTCAATGGGCTTGACAATTTCAACAAAATTAGAAATAAATCTTCTTACAAAATTTATTTGCCCAAAAAATAACTGGATGGCCTTCACTATCTTTGGGATGAGAATCTTATCAATTGTAGCAACCCTTTCTGGATCAATTATCACACCTTCTTTGGAGACAATATGCCCCACTAGTTTGCCCCCTGTGACAACAAATTGACACTTTTTAGGGTTCAATGATATGCCATATTCTAGTGCCTTTACAAATATCTTTTCCAAATGAAAGCAGTGATCCTCTACTTTCTTTGAGTATGGTGTCAAATCATCTTGATATACAACCATTATAATATTGATTAGGTCTACAAATGCAACATCCATGGCTCTTTGAAAAGTGGCACCAACATTTGTGAGACCAAAAGACATCTTTACATACACATATGTGCTCCAAGGTGTAGTGAAGGTGGTTTTGTATTGCTCTGATTCCTTGACTTTATCTTGGTTGTAACCAGAGAACCCATCCATCATGGAAAGCAGTTCACATCCTGTTACCCTTTACAACATAACTTCCATATTTGGGAGTGGATAATTATCTTTCAGTGATGAGATGTTCAAATTTTGAAGATCAACACACAATCTTATATCACCATTCTTCTTTTTAATTGGTACCAAGTTTGAAACTCAAGAAGAATGCCTGATAAGCTTAATTATACCACTACCCCTGAGCTTCATCAATTCTTCTTGCATTGTTGGCTCCAAAACATGATTGATAGGTCTCTGTCTCTGCCTGAAAGGTTTGGCATATGGCTTCAATAGGATTTCATGTTGAAATAGGTCCTCTCTATAGGCCTTCAAATCTTCATAGGACCATGCAAATACGTGTTTGTATTTTCTTAGCAGACTTATGAGCATGTCCCTAACCTTTGGACTTATTTTCTTGCCAATATACACTTTCTTTGGAGCATTATTAGTGCCAAGGTTCACCTCTTCAAGATCATCTTGATGAACTGGTGCCTACTTCATAGTTGACCTGTCATTTCCATCAAAAACTGCTCCAAAGCCACTAGACCTTTTGGAATTTTATTTGTTTTCAATTGTACAACTTCCTGACCAAAAACAATGTCCTTACCATCAACTTTCTGAACAAAAACATTGAAGTCTATCTCTTGAGCTTCATACTTATCTACACAATGTAGGAAATTCAACAAATCCTTATCATCATTGAAAACTTGCCAACTATATATATTGTCAGGAATATAAGGTCTAGTCTTAAATTCTACCTCTGAGACACCAGTCAATGTAATATCATTTCTTCTCAAAGCAATATTTGCAAGAAAATCGGCCATCAAATTCTTTGACCTATCCACCCAATCTATTGAAAATGCATCAAAGAGTTCAATTGTATCCCATACAACATGCTTGTATTGCTTGAGCCTTTAATTTTTAGTGGCATATTTGGATCTCACCTTTGATACAACTAGCTCAGAGTCTCCATACACAATCAACATCTTGATCCCATTTTTGGCGGCAAAATTTACACCCAATTACAATGCTTCATATTCTGCTATATTATTTGTGTATTCAAATGATAACATAAATGAATATTTGAAGGTTTTTCCACTAGGTGCAATAAAAACTACACCAGCTCCATTTCCTTCTTTGCTGCAGGCTTCATCAAAATACATTTGCCAAACACCTTCTTTATCCAATTGAACAACATTGCCAATTGGATCACTATTTTGTAGTTGAGGCTGTGATTGTTCAACCCTAAAATTTCCCAAGTCAGCATCACAAAAGTAGTTCATTTGATTAGGATCAATTTTTTCTATCACTTGCTCAGATCTTGGTTCTTTGCATAACTTGACCTCTTTCCCATTCACAGGTATGGTTGCATATGAGAGATCCAATTGAACATTTCCTCCAACTACACCAGTCCATTGTCTTGATAGTAACATGCCACAATATGGTGGAATGTCAACTATAGTAATATCAATCTTATATGTGGCTTCAAGATAGGCAACAAGCTTTATCTCCACATCCCTCATGATACCAATGAAAGGAATTGATCTATTATCCATGACATAGCACTTTCCATATGTGAAATCAACCCACATACCCAGTTCTTTCATAACTACCATTGACATGATATTTATTGCAGCTCCTGAGTCTATCATGTAATTCTTCACAAACTTATTATTGATCAACAATGTGATATAAAAAGGATCAACTTGGGATGGACTCTTTGTCAAAGTAATCCCCAAGTAAATCTCAAGAGTCTTCATGGCTTCTCCTTTGACATTGTTCACTTGTTTCTTATTCTTTTCTGAGTCATTGTGACCCTTACCATGAACTTCAGGCTTATTTGACACGTTTGAAATCAATTTCATAGCACTATCTCTATACTCATCAATTTTCATCATCTCCATTAATGGAACTAATAATTTGATTTGAGACAAAGCCTGAGTAATAACAAAAGAGGGCACACCTATCAGAGGTTCTATTTTGCTTACTTCTACTTTGGAAAGTTTCTTTTCTTCCATTGTTTGCTGCTTGGGATCACTCCTTATCTTATTCTGATCAGCCTTTGTTGTATCTTTAGGGACATATTTTTGAGTTGCCTTCTGGGTATTCCTGTTTTCACCATTCCTTTGAGGTTCTAGGGCAATCCTTTTATCAACTTGTGGATTTCTTATGAACAAACTCCCTGGCATACCTTGATCAACATTGACAGTTCTTGTGGATTCCTTATGAACAAACTCCCTGGTGTACCTTGATCAACATTGACAATTTTCTTCTTTAGTAGGCTTTCTCAACCGAGTTTGGTTTGATTGTGACTTTGTAGAGCAGACCCGAGTATCTCTTATGCTGTTATCCTCTTGATCAGAGATACCTCTTGCTGGACAACATGACTATTGTACCTCTGATGATTTACATAATACTCTGATCCATCCCCTTCTGCAGAAGAATAATCCCTTTCTACCTCATATGGTCTGACTGCTAGCATATTTATAGTATGCTCATCTCTCTCCTGATCATATGACATCTCATTTTCTTAGATTGACTATGCAACCACACAATAATCAAGGGAATGAGGCAAGTTGCATGGCACACACCATGGAGTATCATCTACCATGTTTTCCCCATGTCTCTTCAGTGGGTCAGGTGTCTCTCTACTGACAAATTTTGTTTTTGAACTTCAACCATAGACCTCCCATCTTTCTAATTTGTCCTATAGGGCATCTCCTGCAACCTTGGTCTTTCATTTATGGGATAATTTGATTTATCATAAGGTATTCCTTTTTCATTTCTTGCCACCTTATATGATAAATCCTTGACAACATTCTAGACCTTTTCCAACTTGTCTTCTTCTTTTGGCTGCCTATTTGGATGAGCCTTAGGATTTTGCAATATTCTAACCTCATCTCTTCTACCAACTTTCCTTGAAGCCCTCCTATTGTTTTCTATATTCAAAGCAGCCTTGAATACCCCAGTAAGAATTGAAGGATTTCTTGTTCTGAGATCATACCCTATTTTAGGATCAAAAGCATTCAAATAGAAGACCAAGCACATAGGATCTGTTGGTTTCAGATGATGTGGAATCTTGTTAAACACTTTCATGAATCTAGTATTGAAATCTGCCATAGAGTCATTATAATTCTTTTGAATATTTGTCAACTCATGCAAAGCAAATTTGGGATCAGTATGAGCACCATATTGTTCCTTGAACACCCTTTTAAATTCAACCCAAGAGCTGATTGAAGCTTCAGACAAATTTCTATACCAATCCCTCACATCATCAATTAGTGATTGCATGAACAATTTCATATACACATCTTCATGTTCAACTTCAAAATTATCCATGACATTTTCAAATGCTCTTATATGATCTTCTCCAGAGATAACATTATTACCATAAAATTTAGGAATTGCTTTCCTTACCTTGTTGTCAATGTCATTTGGATATCCTTGGATACCAAAAAGTCAAGCTGTCTAAATCTATCCACATTCATTGGCCCTCTTGCAAATGGATTTTACCTCTGATGAGGTTGATACTGATGGTGTTGAGGTGCTTGTTTTTGAGGCTGCTGGTACACTCCTGGGTTCACATTATAGTTAATCCTTGTATTAGGATTCACATTACCTTGCACGTTATGATGCATCCCTCCAGGATGATACATGTTACCAAGTACATTATGATGTGGAGCTTCATATTGGTACTGGTATTGCCCTACATATGGATTATATCCTTGATTTTGAATTCTTTGGCTGGGAGGAATAGGGTAAACATTTCCCTAAGATACCACTAGAATATTTGCAGGATTTGATATTGGCCTTGTATGAATATTATGTTGTACATGTGGATCATTACTTACATTACCATGCCTTCCAATTGTATTATGGGTTACTTGTGAGACCAAAGGATCACTTGTGTTTCTACATGTAGTCTGATTATTGACAGGTCTATGTTGCAATGCATTTGTAACAGGCCAGGAATTCAATTGAAGGAATTCTTGCTCCAATTCTTCCTTTCTTAACAATTTGAGCCTCTCAACTTGTATTGTCATACGTTCTACCTCCTGTCTTAACTCCTAATTAGTTAATTTCCTTTTTGAAGTTGAAACAACATTGACATCAGTAAACCTTACTATCCTTAGAGTTTTCTTGATAAACCCTTGTTGTGAGCTTTCAGCATACTATTGTGACATCCTTTGCTCATAGTCTCACTTAGCCTCATTCAGTCTCATTCCTGCTTCCAAACGGTCTTCAAATTCCTTCTGAGACTCAGGAATATTGAACATATCCCTTGGTTGAAACCACTCATTTTTACATACTTCTATTTCAATCATAGGGCTATTGTATATGATATAAGGCTATGATGAGATATTCATTTGAGTACTTTGTAGATTGTCATGGATTTCTAAAATTAGAGGTTCATTCACTAAATTGATTCCATCGCATGTGGATGCACTTGTAATAGGAAGGGGTTTTGAACCTTCTTTGTTATTTTCTATGATTTTTTGGTTCTTATTATTCAAATTCTATTGAGACCTTCTACCATCCATATTGGAAAGATGTAATGTCAAATTGTGTTGTTATGCAATTTAAATATTCGAAGATTTATGTCGAGAGCCACCACCTCCTTTTCAAAAAAGAGGAAAGTACTGAAATTATCTTTTGGTCTTCCAGAGCTCCAGGAATTTGAATTCTTTGCAATTCCCCATTAGAGTCGCCAAATTGTTAGTTCTCAAAATTGCAGTATGTAAAACCCTAAAAGGATGCCAAGCTTTATGATTAGGTTAAGCAACTAATTTGGCCAACTGACAGAATCAAGGATTCCCTGCACTTCAGGCTCTGCTTCACCTAGGTGGGTATTACCTTATGTTCACCAATGAATAATTACTCCTCAAATTAGTTGGTGACTTATAAGCAGATTATGGATTTATGAAATTTTATCAATTAAATCATCCAATTCAATCTACTCCAAATTGGCATATGGTTTGAATATAGATTTTTTCCAATTTTAAATTAACAACTACCCTACTACAACAAAAAATTAAAATTGGATTTTGAATATAATACAAGGAAATGATTTTGGAAAAAAATTGATCGGTGTCTTTTTCTCAACAGGGCAATGGAGTCTAATCACAAATGGATTTGTGCTTACTTTCTAGTCACAACTCGACTTACTTGGCATAATATTGTTTATGACTGGCATAAACATGCAAGATTGTTTCTATATGGTTATACTTAGTTATCCAACTTGGATCCTCCAAATTACAGTGACCTATTTAATGGAATTTAATTCCTACTTGAGGAACCCCTATAAGATTAATCACCCAAAACATTAAGTATGCTTTGAAAAATTAGACATATGCTTGATATGCTAATTCAAATAACAAGGAGAAAGCAAAATGGAGACAACCAAATAAAATATAACAAGAACATTCAACAAGTAATTGAGAACTAGATTTCAGGCACCAAAGAAATGCAGTTTGCTTTTATTGATATGCTTCAAAGAACGGGCCTTACAATGTCTCTTTCCAAAATCAACTTCCTAGAGATTTTTCCAAAGGTCTTGGTTTCCTTCTTATAGGGACAAAGGAAGCAACAAGCTTTAGACCTTTCACATTCCAAAAATGACTTTTCATATGCCCACCCCTTGATATGACATATTACAATATTTACTTTTTGACAAGTCTTAAAAAGACCGCCAAATATATTTTGAATACATTTTTGAAAAGCATGAAAACAAGAAAGAGACAAAACATGAAGACATCCAAAATTTGTTGATGAAGATTTGGTGCCTGATGACATCAGCATTGATGCTCACTTAGTTCCACTACACACTTTACCTGTTCAATCTTCAGTCAAAAGATATTTTTGCTCCCATTGATACATAGTGTAGTCATTAGGCCATTTGTATTCTTGAATCTGGAGTAGATTGGCCTAGTGATCCTTCCCTCTTTTATCCAACAATACTTTCACTTCAATGATGAATTTTGCATACCCAACATCTAGTGCAATCACTCTATATCTAGAATCAGATTGAAACTAAGAATGTTCATGTCTTCATCCTTTTTGAAGTAATCAATCACCTGAGAAACTGTTTGATCAAACTTATTCTTCCATTCTTCAAGGCTTTTGATTTATTTACTTTCTATCAAAATTGAAGGAATGAATTGATGTTTGAAAGTGGCAAACAATCAATCTATCTTTGATTGCATCTTTTGACTCTCTCCAGTCACATATTGAAACTCATCCAAAATCATCTTGACCATTTTTTCTGTTGGTTTGAGAGTAGCAGGAGCACCTGGATTTCTTTGCAAAACTTTGCACAGTGTGATCAATGTATGATGTACTGGCTTCCATCTCTTGGATAATGGATCCAAAATAGAAAAATGAACTTTCAACAGTTCAATTGCTTGAGACAAAGTATTATAGCATTCATGCACATCTCCTAGTTTGTCAACAAACAATTTTACTCTATACTCCAAAATTTTCTCAAATACATGAATTTTTAATCTTGCTTCCTCCTTTGTTATCTCATTTTACTTTTCAAGTCCTCAAGTTCCTTTTCAAACCTCAACTTCAGAGTATTCATCTGATCAACAGGCACTATGTCACCCACTTCTTGAGCTTGTGGAGGATAATAGGGGGCAATTTCTTTATTTTGAGACTCACCAACTCCTTTGAGTTTCTTCTTCAATTTGACATTCTCCAAATACAATTTGTTGACTTCGTCAGTCATTTCAATTTGAGTTTTTTCATAATCAAACAACTTTTTCTCCATGTTTTTGACAATAACTCTAGTGAACATGGCTGAGTGCATGGTGAGATTGGCTGCGTCCAAGGCTGATGTATCTTTCAAAGTTTTAACCATGGTTATCCCTCTCATCTCTTGAATAACATCAAGCAATCTTGGTTTCTGTGTGCTCTTTTGCATGCTCCATATAACCAAAGTTTCAATTTTGGGATTTATTCCACACCACTCATTCCATTCTCAAAATCAAATTCAGACACCCTCATAGGATCATCTTGGTTTCTTACTTGATTGAGCAAGAACATTGTTTTCAAATCCATCCCAGGAATGATCAGCATATTGCTTTTCAAAACAATTTGTCTGGCCTCTTCAGGATTGACATTTATTTCATCAATTTTTAGATCCTTGAATGTTTGAGCAACAATTTGCTCATGCTAGGATTCATCACTTCCTATTTTATCGATTTCCACCTTCTCCTCAAATTCTTTCATCTTCAATTTCATCCAAAAGTCCTTGAATTCAGGGGTGTCTATGAACTAATCATCCTCAATGAATCTCAAAGAGTCAACTATTCTTTCATCCTCATGCATTTCTTTCTCTCCCTACTCCTAGCTTTCTATTCTTGCTTCCGGCATGTGAGCTTCTGCATCTTGTTTGGGAAGGTGATCAATTTCTACATGTTCATTCATGTGTTGTAGTATACTGGCAAGTTCCTCTGTATCTCCCATCCCTTCAGTTATTTGATAGGCCACCAATGGAGTTACATCATCAACCTTTTGTTTCTTTGACAATGGCTGATCAGGAGGTGAGGGATCTTGTACTGACATGGCATTAGGAGCAGGTTCTGTAATCAAAACTCTAATTGACCTCTTAACTTGGAGCTTAACAAACTTTGTAGGCTAGATCTCTAGTGCTTTGCCATATATCCTCTCAAAATTGTCAATGATCAGATTTATTCTCTTCAAAGGATCATTGTTCTCAACAAAGAATCCAAGAAAATTAGGGTTATTTTTATTTTTTCCATCCTCAATCTCCATTAGAATGTCCCATTTTCTTTACACCTACTCTGGAGTGAGGCAATTCTTGATGACATCCTCTTCATAATTGACTTGATGAACTTAATCCTAGATTTTGTAAGGATTACTTGTCTAACAAAATTTACATGACCCTATGGGTCAAAGACTCTTTCTGTAGCACATTTCAAAGAATATTTGCTTTTCAAATACTCTTGCAACTCTTCAAGAGTGTCGGCACCAACAGACAATCCTTCAAACACATCTAGGTCTGGCAAAAATGTTCCTTTTTTCTATTTTTTCATCAAATCTCTCTCCATCTAGAGCATCTACCACATGAATTATAAAAATTCTAACTTGGAAGGACAAATTTTTTGCAGAATATGTGGGGCTTGGGTGCATCCATAAACTCTTATCAATGTGTGGTTTGGCAAGAAGAAGAAATCACCAAAATTATGTGTGTACCCCCTCTCTAGCTTCATTACATGTGGTCTCAACAATTCCCTTACTTCTGATGTTAATCTTGGTACAACATGTCCAAGGGAAGCCACGATCCTAAGAACAAAATCATCATGAAAATAAACATAATCACATTTGTTGCAATTCCTATCCCATATGTAACACTAGCATTGTACAGGAAACCTGTATTCCTTCTTATCAACCATGGTGAAATCCATCCTTAGACTCCACCTTTTCCTATTTTGAAACATAATCAAATGACACAATAGAGAATAATGCCTGAACTTGGTTTGTTCACTGTTCTCTAGTATTTGAAGGAATCCCTCATGCAACTGTTTCTCCAGATATGAAGCAAAATCATATTCATTATTCAGCTCATCATTTTGAGATATCCTCATTGCCATCACCATTATCCCCATTGGCATTTTCTCTTGTGCATCTATCGCAAGAACTTGACATAATACAAAGTATGTTTTCTTGAAGTAAATTGTGAAACTATCAATAGAAAATGGCTCAACAGAAGTGGTAGGGATAGGTATTCTTCTATTGTTGGCCCCCTTTCTCATATACATGGGGAGTTCATCACTTCTATAGTTTTTTCTCAATTTCTTATCATATTCTTCACTTTTTTGGACATCCACAACAGTTAGAACTTGCTTGTTTAACATGAAACAATTAATTATGGCATTCCTTGTAATTGTCACTAGTGGTGAACCATTAGGCAACCTTACTATCTTTGTAGCTCCATGGTAACAATGTGCCATAACTATAATGAGCTCAATATCCACAAAAACATTAGGCACAATCAACTTTGCCAAGTCCAAAATCCATGAATTACACAGAGGAGCTTGTATATCCTTCTTGTCATAGAAATACCATAATAAACTCCAACCTGAGACAGGGATTATTACATCTCTACAACCTTGGAATTCATCCTTGAAAACCTTTTTGAATCCCTTATCCACTGATTGTGGCAATATATCCAAAATTGACCATTGGAATGGTCTCTTCTTATCTTTTGGGATAGAAGACTCAACTTTCTTGCTAGAGTCAGTCTTTTTTGGGGCCATTGTGAGTTTAAGACTGGCCTAGGGTTTTGAAATCTACTTGTATACTTCACTAAACTATCTGATAATAATGAGAATTCATTTGATTTTGTAGAGAGGGAACTGAATAACTCACCTGTGAATTTGCCGCACAATGTATATCAACACTACAACTTTATCGCCCTCCAGATGCTCCAAGCTTCTCTCAGAATTGCTTTGAATTATTGTGAATAATGAAAATGATACAAAAAATTAAAATTTATCAGGTTCCTATACCAGACCGCTTCTCCATTAATTTTGCTTCGTGCTGAGTGACAAACTTCAATCACTCTGATCCAATTTTGAATATCAACCATCGATGAAAGATGATCCAATGACGATAATGCCTTGAATTTATTGTAACCACAACTGCATTGTAATCCTACCCAGGTGGTTAAGAATCTTCGTTGGGTAGTGGGCTAAAAACCCTACCTTTTTACTTCTTTACCTTGCTACCGCAAACCATGTTTGACTTCATCGCAAGACTGCGGGATCAGTTGAGAGTTAAATTTTATGTTTAATACATTACTGTAAACCCTTGATTTGACCATTGTAGGACCGTCGTACCATTTTTATCATTGACCCAACCTTTACCGTGTTCTCTCAAGACGATGCCTTAGCCATCGCGTGGCTGCGGTATACACTTCATGTTACTTGAGTACTGTATCACTAGCCTGCAGGTCTGTTTTGGAATCGTCGCGGGACTACGGTGTACATTATCACTGCCAGCTTAGCCTTTACCGTAATACCACAAGTCTATTTTGAGGTTACCACGGGACTGTGGTAACACTTATTTGTTGCTTTGAACTTCATACTGCAATATCACTAGTTGACACCGTCACCACCGCGAGACTGCGGTACATAACACATGTTGCTTGGAACCTTTACCACTAGCCTGCAAGACTATCTTGGAACTGTCGCGGGACTGTAGGATACTTGAACATGTCTTTGCTTTCACCGCAATACCGCAAGTGATTTTTTCTCATGCTGTGGGAATTCGGTAAATGAACATTTGACTCCTTTGGCTGCCTCTCACCTACAAGGGCTATTAGGGTATGCTGTGGGATTGCGGTAGTAGGAAAAAACACCTATGTGGACAAGAATACAAGGATTTTCAATGGATATGATATGAAATACACATGAAGGATTGTTAGCTAATTATTGGCATGATTGTAAAAGGAATATAGACTCCTAGGATAGACTTGTGGAAATGAAAACTATGAAACTAGATGGGATTAAATGAATTTTGAATGGTCATAATACCACTCACTACAATACCATTTTTTTTTATTAATGAGGGATTTGATGGGGCCCTCACCCCAAGAAATCTAGACATTAACGAGGTTGAGCTGGTGAGACCACAATGGTTGGCCTCATCCCCAAGCATTAATGTGTGCCCTAGTATGTGAGTTTGACGACAGAATAAGGGCATATAGCCAAAAAGAACAATTGTCTAATAGGGACTTGAACTTGGGTGGATGTTAAAACAACACACCTTAACCATCACACTATGCCTTTAACGACATTATTTCATCATCCTATTGAAATGGTTTTACAACTTGATTCATGCCCTTCCATGTCATAAAAGAGTTTAGAGGCTTATATCAACTCAATGTATCACACTTTGAGAGATCCAGATTGCCTAGATAGAGTCAAAAACATGTTAAAAATAACCAAAAATCCCTATGGTAGCAATCTTGTATTCATTTTTGCAAATATGTATTTAAGATTTTAAAAAGTTTGAGAAACTATAGAATAAACTGAAGTTAATGACAAGAACTTTGTTAGAAGAGTACGTGGATGCTTAATTATATAGTGGAGGGAAAGTTTTATTAAAGCATACGAGATTAAGTTGCAATTATAGTTGGTCAAATTGAGGTAGGATCATAAAATTCAATAGAGATACATTACTCAAGGTGCTAAAATTAGATCTAGGTTGACATGGATCAAGTAGTGTGACAATTGTTTGATACACTTTTTTAAGATTCTTAAGTCTAAACACATGAGAGAAAAATTGTTGGCTTTTGGTTATGTTTAGTTAGGAAAGTGGTCATTGGGTGATTAAGAAATGAAGTTTAAGACAATGGATTTATAAGCCATATTTGTAATCAACGTATTCATCTCCACATAATATACTTTTTTCTATTCATTTAAGTCACTTTCAATGTAAATCTCTGTTTCTCTTTTAGCATTTGTGTGCTCTCTAATTACAAGTGGTATTAGGGCAAGGTTACCATGATTGAAGTAGATGAATTTCCAAGTGGTTGTGGCTTAAACTTTGCTAGTTTTTCTTTTGCAAAGGAGGAGTTTTGTGTGAGTTGAAAGGGGTAGAAGTGTGTTAGTTAACAGATTTTGTCACCTAGCTCTTATATATATATTTTCCCAACTACAATGTGACAAATGTACTAACAGTTGAACATATTATACATGGAGGTTTGTAACTGTCCTTTGCATTTGAAAAAGGGGTAGCTCCCTTCGTATGATAAAATTAATGGTTCTGGGTACACTTTTGACATGAAAGCAAGAAAGGTGAATTTTACAAGTATAAAAATTCAACAAAACCCTCAATGCCTAATGCACTGTGGGCAAACTAAATGCAACTTACGATTATAAAGTTACCAGGTCATATCTAGACATAAGAATGGAAGAAATCTGGTAAATGATTACCAACTTATTAAACCACCACCTTTGCATCAAATTCAAACTTAAGAGTGAAGACACGTAGATGACAATGTGAATATAAGAAGGCAGGTTATCAACATTCAATACAAAGAACTATAGATTTCTGTACTCAAGATCTAAAATATTCAACGTAAGAAGAATAAATAGCAACACAAAAGATGATGACCCAATACTCTCTCCTGTATTTATGAGTCAAAGATATAGCATAATACTCCTCTTCCAAAAATATTACAGACTTCATATAAAAATGTCCCCCTTTTCCTCCAAACATTAGAACGGTCAACAAAACATGAATGATCGAGTCATGAAAAATAATTTTCACCAAAAGATCCGATATCACTTTCACTTATTCATTATATACTAAAAGTGATAGGAACTAACTTTTCCCATGTAATTGTCTTTGCAACAAACCATTAAAGTACAATAACACTTCTTTTAATAAAAATAAAGGAAGTAAAGTCCAATAAAGCATAATATAATATAAAGTTATCTAAAGCTTATGAAAAGAAAACACTAGAATATTATGTTGAAACATCCTTCCCATCCTCTTCTTCAACATCTGGATCTATTTTCTCATCTTTCTTCACTTGTTTGCCTCGATCTTCTTTTGCTAGCTGATTTGAAGATACTCGTGAAGCATCCAATTTAGCCTTAAGGACTTTGAACTTGTTCAGGATTGGGATGATGGCCTTGCCATTTGGTATATTGGTCATATTTAGTCTGGTTCTCCACATCTGTAAAACATTATTGGCATCTTCATACTTTCTGCGTATTTCCACAATGTCTTTCTTGAAGTTCAAAATATATGTTGGCACGTTGCACAACTTTTCAATTGGGTTGGGCCATAAGGATTCTCTTTATTTTTTAGTTCTTCAGCGAACAAATCCTTGAAAGCTTGTTTGACAACAACAACATCCAATAAACTTGTTTATGTTTCATCAAATATATCAACTCCTATAGATACACAGGAGCTTCTGAGATCCAGTAAACATGACCTATTATTTCTAGCAATATTCTTGAAGTCTGTCTGACGTTGTTTTGTCATCACCAAATTCCAGTTGATGGCATTTAGCCATTTCACTGATTCATTCTCCTCAAGCTTATCAATAACATTATCTGAGACCAATACATTGGAATCAATCTTGACCATATCTTGAAGCCCATTCTTGGCCACATTCAGCATTGCTTCCTCTTTCTTGACTACCTTCAAATAACCCAAAATCTCTATCTGCTTATTAGATATCTTCGAATACAAATGAATTACCTCATGAATATACAATAAACTCTCTATTGTGAGTTTTTCCACCCATTCTTCAATTGCCTTTCCCAAGAATTTATATCTGTTTATTTGATCTACAACCTTTGCACTTACACCCTTTGGAGGGACCTTCACAAGGTTGTCCATGGTTTCATCCAAGGGTTGAGCAGTGGTGTCCACTATTGACCTGATGTAAGAGGTGAGAATATTCACTTGCTCTTCTAACAATTCATTCTCTTTCTCTCTCTCCTCTAGCCTTGAGGACAAGATCTCCACAAACAATTTAGCATTGTGAATGTCACCTTGCATTGAAGGAGGCTCCAAATCCAATTTGCTAACATGAAAGTCATCAACTGAAAGATCTTTTTCATCTTTTTCCACCATTGGCTCTACCATATCCACATATTGATGTTTTGTCACAGGATCAACCACGAGTCTTGACATTTTCTTTGCTTTCTTGGGTGGAGTTTCTAGTTTCAACAATCTAGCAACTACATGAAACTTAGTATCAATAATTTGAGTGTAGTTCCTTTTATCACTAACTTCTTCTCATAGCTAGGTAGGAGTTTGCAAAATAGGAAAACCATCAGCCATCATGAGAACAAGGTGGAGGAGTTTGCATAGAAGAAGGGGGAACTGTACTCTGATGTGGTGGATAAGAAGCCACCCTATCCTCTTGATCTTGCTGCACCTTTTCATGGCTTGAAACATTCTTAGCATAAGGTTTAAATGGCCTCTTGATTTCTAATTTGAAAAGGGAAATTGCAGGATCAAATAGCACTAATCAAACATGCAAAGTAAATAATACAAAACACAAGAGAAATACTAGATTGCAGATTGCACCAAGGAGACCAATACCAAGATTGTGAAGGGGGGAAAACAAAGAAAAACCCCCTATGTATATGCAAGTGGCAAGAAGCCAAAAAAGAGAGATTACAGAGATACCAAGAAGCTTCTCAATGAGAGAAATGAGAAGATGAAGAAGAAGGATTAGTAGATATTCGTGAAAATATTATGTACAGAAAGAGAGGAGGAGACACCTCTTAAATAGAGGTGAAGAATGGAGTTATTCGTAACTCCCATATGCCACCTTGCATAAGGTGTGTGCCACATGTTTCCTCTTAAGGAGGAATCTACCAAAATATAGATTATTCTTGCAGAAGGAATACAAGAGGTGTTATCTGACATGTGGGGATAAATCACCAAATTAATAAAATACAAAAATATAATATAATCTTCACTAAGTAAAGATTAATTTCTAACACCCCCCTTAAGCTTTACTTGGGGAGATTTACAAGAAACCCATCAATGGGATATAGACCAAGAGATTAGAATGATGAAGAAGTTTGTCTTTACAAAGGGGTTTTGTAAGAATGTCTGCAACTTGATCTTCACCCTTGCAATATAGAAGAGAAATTTGTTTGTCTTCAGTTTGCTCTGTAATGAAGTGATGTTGAAGAACAATGTGCTTGGTCCTTGCGTGAAAAACTAGATTCTTTGCTAAGGCAATGGCACTTTGGTTGTCACAATACAAAGGAGTAGGGTCCTTTTGAGGTAGACCAAATTCTTCAAGGAATCTCCGTAACCATAAGGCTTCTTTGGATGCATTAGTACACCCTTTGTATTTAGCTTCGGTAGAACCAAGAGAAGTGGATTGTTGGTTTTTACTATTCCAAGATATGGCACCTGATCCAACAAAGAAACAATAACCACAAGTGGATCTCCCATCATTGGGATCACCTCCTAGGTATGAATTAGTATAACCATATAAAGAAAATTTACTATTTGTATTATAAAAAAGACCAAGATTAATGGAACCTTTAATATATCTTAAAATTCTTTTGGCAATTTTAAAATGAGTTTGTTGTGGTTTAGACATAAATCTAGAAACTAAACCAACACTAAAAGAAATATTAGGTCTAGTTACAGTTAAATAATTTAAACTTCCAACTAGTTGCCTATATAAAGTAGAATCAATATAAGGAGTTCCCATATCAATCATTAACTTTGTTCCTAATTCACATGTAGTAGAAACAGGATTAGCATCATTCATTTTAAATTTGTCTAAAAGATCTTGAGCATATTTGTGTTGAGAAAGAAAGATACCATTAGGAGTTTACCAAACTTCCATACCCAAGAAATAATCTAATAAACCTAAATCAGTCATTTGAAATTGATGATTGAGTTCTGACTTAGTGTCACAAGTCAAATTGTTAGAACTACCTGTAAGAATCAAATCATCAACATATAAAATAACTATTACAATATCATGTTCACAATGTTTGATATAAAGATTAGGGTCATTTTGACTCCTATTAAAACCTTTAGAAGTAAAGAAAGAGTTAATTTTAGCATACCACTCTCTAGGTGATTGTTTTAAACCATAAATAGATTTCTTCAATTTGCAAACAAGATGTTATTTACCTTTTTGAACAAAACCCGTAGGTTGAGACATATAAATCTCTTCATGCAAATCACCATTTAAAAATGCACTTTTAACATCCATTTGATGAATAGGCCAATGCATATGAGATGCTAAAGCTAAAACTAATTTAATGGTTGACATTTTTGCCATAGGAGCAAAAGTTTCATTGTAATCTAGGCCTTCTATTTGAGAAAAACCTCTAGCTACTAATCTAGCTTCGAATTTGTTAATTTCATTGTTAGCATTGAACTTGGTTTTATACAACCATTTGCATGAAACAAGATGTTTACCTTGAGGTAGAGGAACAAGATCCCAAGTTTGATTGGTAATCAACATATCATATTCATCTTGCATGGCTTTTTGCCAATGAAGTTGATGCTTAGCTTGCTCATAAGTTTGAGGATCATTTGTATCCATAATCTTAGACATTAAGGCATAGTTGCAATAATTTGCTTTTCTAGTGTTAGATCTATTCATTCTAGTGAGAATATCATCACTTTCTTGAACAAAGTTTTTATACCATTTAGAAATTCTTTTAGAGGTAGGTGTATCATCACTTGAAGAAGAATCATGATGAGAAGGTTCACTATCATCATGTTCACTATCACTTTGACTAAGAGATGGATTAGGAGGGTTCAAAGGATGATTGATTGAAGGAGGATCATCCTCAATAACAAGAACATTCTTTAGAGATGAATCATTATCAACTTTAGAACAATCATGAACCTCATTTTTAGCAATGCAAACATCTCTAGCAACTTCAACTTTATTTGTCACAGGATCATAAACTCTATATGCTTTAGAATGTTCATCATACCCAACAAAAATTTGAGAAGAAGATTTAGAATCTAACTTTTGTCTTTTTTGTTTAGGTGTATAAACAAAAGCAATAGAACCAAAAATTCTTAAATCTTTAAGGTTGGGCTTTCTACCTGACCAAGCCTCTTCAGGTGTGATATCACTTAGGGCTATGGTTGGAGTTCTGTTAATAATATAAGTAGCACAATACATAGCTTCAGCTCAAAATTTATAAGACATATTTTTAGCATGTAACATGCATCTAGCCATTTCAACAATGATTCTATGTTTCCTTTCCGCTACACCATTTTGTTGAGGTGTATAGGGAATGGTGAGCTCATGCTTAATACCAAAGGACTTTAAGTAGCTATTGAAAGCATTATTCACATATTCAATACCATTATCAGTCCTTAAAATGTTAAGTTTAAAACTAGATTACCTTTCAACAAATTTATGAAAATCAATGAAAGTATCAAGAACTTGATCTTTGCTTTTTAGAAAATAGAGCCAAGTCCTTCTTGAGAAATCAACAAAAGTAAGTGCATACCTTGATCCTTGGATGGATGTATTTTCCATGGGTCCCAAAAGGTCACGATGAACGAGGTGCAACTCATGTTTTGCCCTCCATGCTTGACCTTTAGGAAAGGGCTCCCTATGCATCTTACCACTCATGCATCCTGTGCATACAATTTTAGAAGGAACAATACCAGGCAATCCATCTACCATATTGCATTTTGGCATCATGGCAATTTTGTCAGCATTGATATGACCAAGTCTTTCATGCTAAATATTGAAATCAATGGTAGATAATAAAGAGTATTTAGAAGAAGCAAATTCATAGAACTTGAATAAATTATCATTGTCTAATTTAGCCTTAGCATTGACTTTGTCATTTTGATTAGGATCAATGACATAACACATATCTTTGTAAAACTCTATCTTGTAATCTTGATAGAGCTTAGCTACATAAGGCAAATTTGTTTTCAATTCAGGAACATATAAAGCATCATGTAGCTTACCATTTGGAACATTCACATCTCCAACTACTTCTACTTTACAACTATGATTATTTGCTAGTTGAAGAGGAATATTAGTAGTATCAAGGTGCATTGATTGAAGTACCTCTTTATGAGAAGTAACATGTTGAGATGCACCTGAATCAATAATCCACTCAAGTGGTTGAGAACCCAAGAAGGCACAAGTAAAAGCATGCCTCGATTGATTATTTTGTTGAGGCTTATGATTTTGTTGATTATTGTGCCTATAATGTTGCTTCATATTAGCATTTGGCTTTTTGAAACAATCACTAGTCCAATGACCATCTTTGTTATAATAGTTACAATGAGGCTTCTTAGGAGAATTATTCAGTTGATTATTAGAAGGATTATTCTTTCGACTATCATAAGTATTATTGTTATGATTTCTAAAACTATTGTTATTGTTATGAAACTTTGGATTGTAATTTTGATTTTTATTAGGTGTAGAGTGAGATTTATTATTTTGTTTAGACATAAAAGCATGCTCATTAGTTTTAAGAGTACCAAATTGAATAAACTTAGCTTCTTCTTGCCTTAAATTTTTTTGAAATATATCAAAAGATAATTGAGTAGCTAAAGTAGGAATAGCTCATTGCGAATGAATATTTGTAATAAACTGTTGAAATGGTTTACATTTTTTAAGAATGATATGAATTTGTCTAAGATGTTCAAGTTTAACTCCTAAATCAGTCAATTGAGCATTAATATCATTAAATTTAAGAAGAAATTCATCCATGGTTTTGAAATCTATATACCTGAGATCTTTGAGTTGATCTTAAAGTTGAATCTTCCTAGATTCATTTGCATTGTTGTAAATCTTTTTAAGAATATCCCATGCAGAATGGGCTTTTGTGTATGCCCCTATATGAACATACAGTTTAGGTGACATAGAAATACCTATCAGTCCGAGAGATTCGTCGTTCTTTGCTATCCATTTGTCGATTTCATCCTGAGTTGTTGTAGCTGCAGGTTCTGACTTTAGATTTGTAGCTACATCCAGAAGATGCTTAAATCGAAAAATAAAACTAATATGTTGCTTCCATGAATGATAATTAGTCGAAGTTAGTTTTATCTCAAGAGTTAAGGTAGACATATTGCCAAAAAAAAAAAAAACCCTTTTAATGAAAAAATTGCCTAATTACTTAAACAAAAAGCCAATTTTTTTAAGAAAATGCCCTAATTAGATAAATAAAAGGCAATTTTTTTTTTGAAAAAAACCTAATTAGATGCAAATGTTTTTGAAAAAATATCTAATTAAAAAAATTGCCTAAAGAAATTTTTATATGCAAAAAATTATTTTAAAAAAGACTTTAATAATGCATCTAAAATAAATTAAAAAGAATAAAATAAGGTTTATAAAAAACTTATAAAAAAAAAATTAAAAACACTTAGTAAAAACAATTTTTAAGAAACTTTTATTAAACAAGACAAGTTAAATTAAAATATTATTAATTCTTAAAAAAAGCCCCTATTTAAAAAAGACACATTTTTTATAAAATAATAAAACTTTCTTAAAAAAAATTACTAATAATAAAAATGAAAAACACTTTTAAAGAGGGCACGAAGGGTTAAAAAATAATGTATATTGATTTCTTTTTGCAGGGAGAGGGCGTGTGAACAGAGAGCACGGGAGGAATGGAGGGCCACGGATTTCTTTTTAACCCTAAGGGGCTTTAAGGTGCTGAGGCTTTTAGGGCCCTTAAAGCCCCTTAACACTTCAAATTTTTTTATAAAAGTTTTTAATTTTATAAAAAATGTTTATTATGTTTTTAACTTTGAAGATTTAATTTATAGGTTGTAAAAAAAACTATAGAAATTTAAAAAAAATTGTAGCAGGCAGGAATAGAAACTTAAATTTTTTTAAAGAGAATTTTTTTTTTCTAAAAGATCTAATTTTTTTTAACAAACTATGTCAAATTTTTGAAAAAAAATTAGGAAAGCTACAGGAACATGGATATTTTCTATAAACCCATAACAAATGTAATTTTTTTTTTCTTCTCAAGGAGAGATTCTTCTCTTCTCTCTATTCTATGTTACAGAGAATAGGTCTCCAAGGTCACCCACAAGGTCACCCACAATTGCGCAGCTTTCAACAACTTGCACAGAATGATTAGTACCAAAGCTCTAATACCATGAAAAGGGAAATTGCAGGATCAAATAACACTAATCAAACATGCAAAGTAAATAATACAAAACACAAGAGAAATACCAAGATTGTGAAGGGGGAAAAACAAAGAAAAACCCCCTGTGTATATGCAAGTGGCAAGAAGCCAAAAAAGAGAGATTACAGAGATATCAAGAAGCTTCTCAATGAGAGAAATGAGAAGATGAAGAAGAAGAATAAGAAGATATTCGTGAAAAGATTATGTGTAGAAAGAGAGGAAGAGATACCTCTTAAATAAAGGTGAAGAATGGAGTTATGTTGTTTCCTCTTAAGGAGGAATCTACCAAAATATAGATTATTCTTGCAGAAGGAATAAAAGAGGTGTTATCCCACATGTATAAAACACCAAATTAATAAAATACAAAAATATAATATAATCTTAACTAAGTAAAGATTAATTTCTAACATAGTTTCCTCGACACTGCCCTCTTAGCTTAACATTATTCTTTGGATCTTCACCTCCATCATTCCCATCTTTTACAGGAGATTGGGATCTTGTAGAATGAGTCTTGGTAGGTGTGTTTTGGGTAGAGGTCCCTACTGTTGACCCACCATTGTATGGTCCTTATGTGAAGGAGAACTTGTTGCATGACCATTCATCTTATGTCTCAACCGCCTCTGACTCTTATTCAACACAAAAGAAGATCTAAAAAACATATCTGAGATTTCTCTTTTAGACCATCTTAGTTTTGGCAATGGTTTATAACTTTCAACATAATATCCCTGATCAATCATATTAGAATAATCATCAACTCTATTGGGAAAATCCCATCTGAGCTTGAAATCTCTCATCTGGTCTAAAGTCAATCTCGACTAGTCCCCTCTCCTCACTTCGTGTTCATCCACACAATCTTCCCAAAAATCTTCTAAGTGAGGATGATGTTCTCATAGCATAAGAAGGTATAAATTCTTCTTTATAAAGTCCTTGCTATCAAAGAAACTTCTTGATTCATAAGAATGCAAACTACATTTAGAAAGAGACCTGTCAACATGTTTAGCATCTTCAGGTTTATTACAAGTATAATTTAGAGTCAATTTCAAAGGGAAAGGATATCCCTTTTTCTTGCAATCATGATACCATTTGCTGGCTATTGATGCTTGTTTGCATAGTTCCAGAAATACAACATAATCTGACACATATCTTGGCAGTTTCAAAGAGGGAAATTCAAAACCACCGATTCTAAAATAAGTAAATTTGTCAAACTGGATGAAATAGCTGCCAGATTGCATTATCAAATTTGCAACTTCTTTTGAGATCCTCAACCCAGGATTACCATATATCTTTCTAACCAAAAACTTGAGGACAACATCATTGATCCTCCTATAATCCTTATTGCCAAACTCTTCTTGCAACTGAGTGAAATAATCATATACCTGTGTATATTTGTCAAATGTGCTTGTGGTATTCAAACTAGGCCAAACCTTTTGAGTGTTGGCTAAAAGATACAACAGGTAAGAACACATGTGGAATTTGTTTCTCTTCTTTTGAAAATTTGACAATTGATCATGCAGATGGTCACTGATGAGTTTAGCCCAGTCTATGTGTTGTTTACCTATACAAATGACTAGTATAAACTAGCACATCCACTTTGAAAATTCATTTGAGTCTGCACTCCCTACCACTCTGTGTAACAGTGATATTATATTTGAAATGTCATCTTTGAACAAGGCCCTAACCATGTTTTTAGGAAGTTGTGATCCTCCGTTCTTCTCTCTCTTAAGCCATGAGGTAGCAATGGTCGTTTTACACATCTTCTTCCCATCAATATAGAAATTCCATCTAGTCTCCATTGAGAAGTTAGCATACTCCTCCTAGAATGGCAATCTAAGAGTGTTACTGATGGTCTTGACATCCAATTGTATTATCACTTCCCTACTAATAGTTCTTATCTACCGTGATTTGACATGGTAGTTGTTAATACAAGCCAAAACTAAGTCTTGACATTGCATGGCCGGGGGAGAACCTCCCACATGAGCTAACCCACTCTCAAAGGTCTTTTGTGCTATGCCCCCCTGAGGTTTGCATTCATCCTTTCCAAAAATTCCTTCAAGTCAACGTGACCCAGGTATGTGTCTTTTACGTCAGAAAGCTGGTTATCTATAATTAAAGAGATGTTGAAGCCTTGGTATTTGTATTTCATCTTGGTGTTCATCCTAATAACCACTCAACCATGCTATTAACTGTTACTAGGAGTAGCCAACTTATGATAGGAGGGAAAGGGTTATAGAAGGTAGTTTAGAGAATGCAGGTTTCACAAGTCATGAAAGGTGACAACCACAATACAAATGCTCCTTCCACCAACGACATTGAAGAAATATTCAAATTGACATACGTATCATGACAAGGAACTCACCTTTTTACACCGTGATGCTTGAGACTGGAAGCTAGATAACTGAGAGAAAGCAAACCACAATCACTCCAAACCACAACTTCACTAATGCATAAATTTAACAAAGTCTAATTGTATATAAAGTAAACCAATTAGGGTAAGAAGGGGTTTCTGTTACGTCATAAAATATCTCCATAGGACTTTTTCCCTCCCATGTTTAGCTCCTAGGTCCTTTAGAAAGCATTTTGATCATCTTGCATATTCATGTTGACTCCCGATGAGAAAACCCCTAAGTTTTATGGCCCTTGGGGGTGTTATTGAGACAAGTCCTAATTTAAATAGGAAGGGATGACTTGGGTGCCTATACCCTAGTCCTGCCCTATTTTAGGTGGGACCTAAATTCTAGTGTTGGTTATGTGACCGTTAATTAGGTCCTATGCCAACACCTTAAGTTTGAATTACGAAATTTTTAGCGAGAATGTGTTTGGTTACATATATAAGCATGTTTAGGGATTCATTTGTAAACTAGAAGATGATTATGAACTTTTGGCACACTTATGGATTTAGAGCATTCAAGATATTCATTGTTGCAGAGCAGACTTGTCTTGTTATTGTGTTTGTTATGCAAATTTGGCTTCATCTTCTCATTATGTGAAAGATTATCATCCATATGCGAGTTACACTTTTGAGGTGACATTTATTTGTGTTTTCAATCATTTATCATTTGGATTTTGCCTCTATCCCGTAGAGATACACACTCGTTATCTAACAATGGTGTATAGAAGACTTGAATGTCTCTCTGAGGCTTGACTGAGGCAAGCCTCTAAACACCACAACCCCCAACCCATTTTTCTGTGATTGTAGGTTACAAGTTGCCGAAGTGGAAGGAGTGGAGTTGCAGGAAAGCAGAATAGAGTGTCAAAAGTGTAGATGAAAGTAGAAAATTAGGACTTGGACTAGGGCGCCCGCTCATTAGTCCTTCAGATCCTGAAACATTGAAATCCTTGGAACAATAGAATTAAGTTGCAGACAATCTTCAGAGATCCTAATAGAAGCTAGTACATTGGACTAAATTGCCCGCTCATTAGTCCTTGACTTTTTTGGATATAGAATCTCAAAATCTAGTATGTATGTAATTGTCATTTGATATCTCTGTGTGCGAGCATTTGTTGAGTTTCATCAGTTTGTTTACGATTTTATGAAATTAGGGTTTTAAGCATAATTGGACTTTAATTGATCAATTAGTTAGCAAATTCCAAGTTTCCTCTTCGTTATAAGGGACACTAAATTTGTAGTAGATCCATCTTGCAAGAGATTGTGGCTTCACTCGATTTATGTCCTTGAATGTTTGTAGTTGAAGGAGGATTTAACCTTGAAACTAAAACCCCCCTCTTTCTCTATAAAATATTTTGGTGAACCCATGTTTTTAATGAATTCTACAATTTTTTGAGTGTTGTAGTTTAGATTTGCATTCATTTCATTCATCATATTCTTATTGCATTTGAAAAATTACAAAAAAAATTGAAAACTTTGAAAAATTGAAAAAAAATTGGCATTTTAAGCTTGCATTTTCAAATAAATTGAATTAATTTGCATTTAATTTTATTTAATTTATGTTATTTTGATTAGATTTGATTTAAATTATAGAAATTCATCATTTATTATTCATTTGCATAGCATTTTCATGTTTAACTTGTTAGAAATTACTTGAAATTGTACATTTTTCATAAAAACCTAGTTTTGCATTAGCTAGGGTTTGTAGTTAAAATCTTGTTTCAGATTTTACTACTATTTTAAACACTCATTTAGGACAAATTTCTAACTATAGTATTTTATCATAGTGTCTTTTTTGCAAAATTTCATTTCTAGGGTTTGAAAACCTTGCATTTTCACTAGATTTGGCCTTATCATCTCTCTAGAATTGCAGTATAGGCATGTTGTGAAGGATATTATTGCATTATTGGATTGGTATTGAGATTATTATTTTCTGATCCTCTTAACATTCTTCACAACACCTCTTCTTTTAGTCATTTACATTGAAAAATAGTGAAAAAAGTTGAAAAATCAAACATTTTACGTCACCAACTTGCACAATTTTGCACTTGCTCCTTGCATAAGTTTTGAAAACCTTTTGAAATCTGATTTTACAACATACACACATGGATTCTAATTGCAAAAATAAGACAAGATTCCCTCCTAGGCCTTATATGAAAAGAAAGCTCCATGAACCCGAAATTGTGTTTACACGCCATGATAGAACAATTGGAGAAATTGAAGGACCTCTTTATATCACTGTGAAGATAATGGAAAATCTAGTGGATGGAACACTTATAGATCCTAATTGCATGACTAATGTGTCAATGGAGGAGTTCCTTTATTCACATGGTTTGGTATGAGATTTCTATGATCCTTTTGACATGATGATTAAGACACATAAGAGAACCTTTATAAACACTTCTAAGAAAATATCTTTATTGGTCACGATATTTGATAAATCTGTAGAACAACTATTTGATGTTGTCCCTCTACCTGACCTTTTCAATATAAAATTAGGACACCCATGGTTAAAATCTATGAATGCTATCCCTTCAACAATTCATAACTGTGTAAAATTTTCTTTGAACGGACAAGTGCATACTATTCATCTCAATAAATATAAATCCTTGGTTACAAGACAACACTTCAACCTTGATTACTTTTTGTCATGATCTGATGAGGAACCAGAGTCACAAAGGGATTTTAACTTCTTGGGATATAAAAAATATAAAGAAAAACTATTACATCGAGTGGCTAGTCCTTCTATGCAAGAAACAATAAGAGACAAATAACCCACATTAGAAGAAATTCCTAGAGCAAAAGGAAAAGGACCCTATGCTAAGGTTTCTCCCCTGCCATGCTAACAGGGATCGGGAGTGAGTCATCAAGAACAAAACAATTCATCAAGACAAATGAGATTTGAACATGGTTCTTCCTCCTCTAATATGCAAAAACCTATGGAAAAACATGATAATACTTTTGAAGATATAAGCAATAGGACAAGAAGAAATAGACAAGCAAGAGAAAGAAGAAGAAGAAGAAGAAGATAAGCTTTTTCCCAACAAAATGTACATCAACAAGAAAATATTCCACCTAACATTAAATCAAACCTACAAGAGCCTAAGAATAAACAACTTGAAGACAAGAACAAAAGTTGGGCTATGGTACCTTATGTCCCACTTTCTTCTAACATTCGGGAGTGGGAAGATGATGATTTGGTTGTCAACAACTGTTATCTCTATCATGCCCAAATCAAATGGACATGGACACAACACAAAAATACATAACTTACCACAATGTTGATCCAGAACAAACCACACACAATGGAAATAACTAAGTGAAAAGAACATAGCAGCAAGATTTTGTAAAATAATACATTATAATTTTTTAAAATACTTGAAGTATTTTTTTTTAGAGAGGAAAATTACAATGCCAGAGTGAAGAAGACAGGTCCTAAGGGCCCAACCTAAGCCTCGAGGGCACATCCCAAATGGCCTTACCTACGTGAAAGCGTAGAGGCTTCGTAGTTCAGAAAACTTTGACTTCTCAAATCAACTTGTTTATCCAATAAAAGATGCAATAATCTCAACATTGACATCTTTTCACATATATTCTCAGTTTCACAATTTTACACAATACTAGAAATATATGATTTTACACAATAATAGTAGAATATATAATTAGAGGTAGAAATTATCTCTACGCAGTCACATAAGATTAGAAACAGGAGAGGTATAACTCACAATAGAAAATTATTAGATAACAAGACACCCAGTTCACAACTTTACTTTGTCTAAGATACAAGCATAGTGATATTATTTAAAGCTTCCTTTCGAAAGGGTGAATGAATTCAATAAGCATATAGGTGTGAGTTATATACTAGGTTCTTTATCATTTGGAAGCATAAGCACAAACTAAGGTTGAATACATTAGGCAATTGCCATGTCATTCTAGTACTAAAAAATACCATCAATAGAACTATTATAAAGTGCAACAGATAGACATAAAATGATCCATTTATAATTAATTCATATAGGAAACAATAGGAAGGGTATAATAAACAATCTAATCATTCTTCTAAACAATTATATTTTAAATACTTTACTAACCTTTCGACTAAAACACACTATCCACAAGAACTAGCAAGCAAAGAATCCAAGTGTGCAATATAGTTAGCAAAATTACTCAAACAAAAGATGCAACAAAGGCATTAGAATAATTAAGTCATGTATAGGTTGGTGCAACATAAGAAAGCATTGACAAAGCTTTTTGATGCTTAAAATGGATACAATGTTGTTCTAGTAACTCATGCAAGAGAGCATCAAGGTCCCTATGCAAGCCTAAAGTCCTATCAATGCAATAAGTCATGACACAAGTCCAATCATACAACAAAAACCATCCACTTACTAACTTAGTTTGGTACTTATGCTTTATACCTGAAATGTAGCATGTGTGAAGCATTTGAGATTGTATTATAAGCCTAATATATGTAGATGGATGTGTATAATTTTATCTTGTCATCACTATCCATAATAATCTTTAAAGAACTAGCAGTATATTATAGTTTCAAGTAATTAATTGTGTTAATGATAGCCATGAATCAGCCTAGGTAAATGTGCTTCAAGGTCCCTATGAATCAGCCTAGTTAACTCATGCAAGAGAGCATCAAGGTCCCTACGCAAGCCTAAAGTCCTATCAATGCAATAAGTCATGCCACAAGTCCAATCATACAACAAAAACCATCCACTTACTAACTTAGTTTGGTACGTATGCTTTATACCTGAAATGTAGCATGTGTGAAGCATTTGAGATTATATTATAAGCCTAATATATGTAGATGGATGTGTATAATTTTATCTTGTCATCACTGTCCATAATAGTCTTTAAAGGGAAAATTTAATATATATTTCATGAAATCGGGTGAGTTTTCCATGTGGACAGCACTAGCAGTATATTATAGTTTCAAGTAATTAATTATGTTAATGATAGCCATGAATCAACCTAGGTAAATGTGCTTCCTATAGGTCACGGATTGGATTTAGGGCCATAATATGGCACATACTTTTCATGTAGGAGATATATCACATTCATATACGCAGGGAAAAATAAATTGGCATGGATGTTGAAGGCAACAGGGTATTTTTTGAAAACAAGACATACACTAGTACTACGCAAGAAATATTATTTCCCTGCCATCGTTGTGAAGTTAGCAATTGTATTATCACAAGTAACTATAAATTTGCCATGAGATATGCAACAATCCTAGCAAGCATCCCAAACAAGATAGGTAGCTTCCAAATAGTGATCTAAGATCTCAAGTTTTCTTAGTATAACAAGAAATACCTCTCCTTGATTTCAATAAGGTTTTTGTTAATGAAAAAGTGTAGATAAAAACAATCACACAGATTAAAATGAAGACACAATTTTTAAAGTGGTTCACCTTATCGACTACATCCACAAAGTAGGGGATTCTCCACTTTTATTAAAGTCTATTTTTAAATACATCATAGCAGCAACAACAGCTTGCCAACAATAGTCAAAAATTACAAATTACAATGTTAACTTCAACCTTCAATAGGCCTTCAAATAGAATATGAAAGGACATCGACAAGAGTGGAAAAAACAAGAAACAACCGTTAAGGATATTGGGATTCATATTCCAACAGTTTTGACATCAACTACTGGCCAAAGAGAGAGTGCTCAATAGTATGCAGAAAAATAGTAACTTGCAAAGAGCCCTCTATAATTTATTTCCAAAATACAATGCTCTTGATAATTTGAGAGAGGATCACAACAAACATATGAAGGAAAATATTTAATCATGGGTCATCAACATGACCACCAAACTATTTAATAAGCACAAATAATCTCAATAAGTACATAAAAAATGCCAATGAGACTACCGATTGATTTCCTTTTACTTATTGATAATACTTCGAAGTTGAAATACCAGTGGTCATTTGTATAGAATAATAACTTCCAAGCATGGTAAACTCCATATAGAATAATCCTTACACTCAATACAACATGAGATACAACATTAGATAGTAAGAACTCCCAACATGGTAATTCTAGAAAGGATAATATTTTCATACCTAAGACAACATGCAATAATATTGACCTCCTAGTATGGTAACCTTTGATGGGATATTGCTTATGCTCACCTAACACAACACATGTTATGGCGAATACCTCTTTCTACAAGTACATGGGGTATTACAAGATTGATAAGCATGCCAATATACATATTTGAGTAAAAATGGAGTGGTGAGTTTATATAGATGATGTAGATGGAGTAAAAATGAAGAATATGTATAGCCTTAAAACTCTCCCATTTATCATAATTATTTGGTATGTTCTTACAAGGGATTGCCACATAGTAACTCAGATCCATCATTAATTGTCTTTCTAGAAATCAATAATAACTAGTTTATTTATATGTAAAAAAAATATCTTCCAATTTGTTACTTGCAATTATATTTGATACGTTCATGAGTTAATTTAAAGAGACTATGTTGCAAGACTTTTCATATTCTTCAAACATTCCATAACTGCCTAAGTTTTTCTATTCTTCTATCCAAATTTATTTATTTTTTGTTTAACCATTTCACTTCCACGAATTTATTTATTTACACATTTTATGAATTTTGTTTACATGGAATCTAAATCTTAATTGTTTACGGAAATCTGAATCTTTCAGCCCTTGCTGTGAGTGTAGAACACCTCTCGGCATAATAATTTTGACCCTCTATAATACTGTTTAGATTATCTCACAAGTGAAAGTATAAACAAAGTCACAAAAAAAAATAAGCAATATTATTACAACACATTTCTCATGAAAGTTGCAATTTGGATGCTAGATGCAGAAATTTAATGATCTACCAAAATAATTGCATGTAGATATAGATTGGGAAAATGAGGGAAATTGAGAAGATAATCTTACCTAAACAAGCAATTAGATAGATTCTTGAAATCATGGACTTCCTAAACTCTAGTAAATTCCTTTCTAGCAAGGATTTTATCTGATAAAGAAGGATTACAAACTATTTGACAGAATTCCCAAGGAGAAGTCACTGCTTGGGATGCAAAAAGTGCAGGATATGTGCCAAATGGATTTGTTGAAGGGCTTCAAGAATAGAGGAATTTCCTCAAGTTCTATAGTTGAAAGTGTCTGGTAGCTATGCGTACACAATGTGGAAGCATGGACAAGTCACGTTAACTAATTAGAAAATGCGTAGAAAAAATGCGCTCTCATGGAATGCCATGACTACAGGAAATGATTGACATATTTTTTTAAAGAGTCCTTAAAAAAACTTTAAGCAAATGCAGCTGTTAGGTGTAAAATGAGATTTCACAACCTTTCCATGCATCCTCCCTACCTCTGCTAACAGGGAGTTTTGAACAGGGTATGTACATCCATCAAAACATGACGGAAGGGGGATATACGTTAGATGTTGTAGTTACTACTGTGCTGGTATCGATGAGAGAAAAGGATCTATTTATTCACTATAGCCACCAATATGATTCTTACCAATGAAAATATTAGGAACAATACACTCTGTACTTGTCATTATGAAGGTCCCAACTGTTCCAATTTTACAGACCATGAGTTTATAGATTTATAGCAATTTTAGCTTCATAATATAGAAATGATTCAATAATCTCTCAAATTTATATTCACACCCCATATTGTTAATATCAGTCACTTTAATAAATAGAAATTACTTAATCTATAACAGAAGGTAAAAAAATCTGAGATGATAATCCATACTACACCCTTTTTCAAAGATTAAATAGGATCAGAAACTCGTACCAGAGAGAGAATAATGAATGGGTACCTCTGAATCCAATATATTTGGGTGATGAAGACTTACAATAATAACAAATAAGTAGAGAAGATGAAGGATTCCTCTACCGTCTGTTAGAAAACTTCCCAGCTATCTACCGTCCCATTCCTTGCAAAATATTTCTCTACTGGATTGTAACTTCTACTTGTACTCATCTCCCCCTTTTTCCCATACACCTACGTGCAAGAGAAAACCATGAACTTCCCACAACTGTCCCTCCCAAAATAACAGGTGTCCACAATAAACCTCATCATAATAAACATAGGACAACAAGAATAATAACTGTCAGCCAGAATGGGCGGTGGAGGATGCTGTGTGTCTTTGGAATAGCATCATTTTCCTTCCCTAGACAAGACTCCCAATTTTATTCTTTCTAAACCTCTTCTAAAATATTAGATTTTCGTCACTATAGAAAAATGCAATTTTAAAATGCTTAAATTTTTGCTTTAAGAATAATTTTATATTAAAAATGTCCCTTACTATATACCTTATGACCTAAGGCTATAAGATTTGTAATTTAATAAGAAAATACTCTGTTGAAGCCACTTTAGAACCCTCATAAAATAAAACAAAATAATTAAACCATATTTAAGTGGCCATCCTTATAACATAAGACTAAATAAACACGAAAACTAACAAACATATATAAGCATATATAAGCATGTTTAGGGATTCATTTGTAAACTAGAAGATGATTATGAACTTTTGGCGCACTTATGGTTTTAGAGCATTCAAGATATTCATTGTTGCAGAGCAGACTTGTCTTGTTATTATGTTTGTTATGTAGATTTGGCTTCATCTTCTCATTATGTGAAAGATTATCATCCATATGCGAGTTACACTTCTGAGGTGACATTTATTTGTGTTTTCAATCATTTATCATTTGGATTTTGCCTCTATTCTGCAGGGATACACAATCTTTATTTGACAACGGTGTTCAGAAGACTTGAATGTCTCTCTGAGGCTTGACCAAGGCAAGCCTCTAAACACCACAACCCCCAACCCATTTTTCTATGATTGCAGGTTATAGGTTGCCGAAGTGGAAGGAGTGGAGTTGGAGGAAAGCAAGACAGAGTGTCAGAAGTGTAGATGAAAGTAGAAAATCAGGACTTGGACTAGGGCGCCCGCTCATTAGTCCTCTGGATCCTGAAATAGTGAAATCCTTGGAACAACAAAATTAAGTTGCAAACAATCTTTAGAGATCTTGATAGAAGTTAGTACATTTGACTAAATCGCCTGCTCATTAGTCCTTGACTTTTTCAGATACAGAATCTCAAAATCTAGTATGTATCTAATTGTCATTTGATATCTCTGTGTGCGAGCATTTGTCAAGTTTCATCAGTTTGGTTACGATTTTATGAAATTAGGGTTTTAAGCATAATTGGAATTTAATTGATTAATTAGTTAGAAAATTCCAAGTTTCCTCTTTGTTATAAGGGACACTAAATCTGTAGTAGATCCCTCTTGCAAGAGATTATGGCTTCACTCGATTTATGTCCTTCAATGTTTGTAGTGAAAGGAGGATTTAACCTTGAAACTAAAACCCCCCTCTTTCTCTATAAAACATTTTGGTGAACCCATGTTTTTAATGAATTTTGCAACTTGCTGAGTGTTGTACTTTAGATTTACATTCATTTCATTCATCATATTCTTATTGCATTTGAAAAATTACAAAAAAAATTGAAAAAAATTGGCATTTTTAGCTTGCATTTTCAAATAACTTGAATTAATTTGCATTTAATTTAATTTAATTAATGTTATTTTGATTAGATATGATTTAAATTATAGAAATTCATTGTTTATTATTCATTTTTATAGCATTTTCATGTTTAATTTGTTAGAAATTACTTGAAATTGTGCATTTTTCATAAAAACCTAGTTTTGCATTAGCTAGGGTTTGTAGTTAAAATCTTGTTTTAGATTTTACTACTATTTTAAACACTCATTTAGAAAAAATTTCTAACTATAGTATTTTATCATAGTGTCTTTTTTGCAAAATTTCATGTCTAGGGTTTGAAAACCTTGGATTTTCACTAGATTTGGCCTTATCATCTCTCTAGAATTGCATTATAGGCATGCTGTGAAGGATATTATTGCATTATTGGATTGGTATTGAGCTTATTATTTGTTGAACCTCTTAAAATTCTTCACAACACCTCTTCTTTTAGTCATTTACATTGAAAAATTGTGAAAAAAGTTGAAAAATCAAACATTTTAGGTCACCAACTTGCACAATTTTGCACTTGCTCGTTGCATAAGTTTTGAAAATCTTTTGAAATCTGATTTTACAACATACACATGGATTCTAATTGCAACAATAACACAAGATTCCCTCTTAGGAGTTATATGAAAAGAAAGGTCCCTGAACCTGAAATTGTGTTTACACCCCATAATAGAACAATTGGAGAAATTGAAGGACCTCTTTATATCACTGTGAAGATAATGGAAAATCCAGTCGATGGAACACTTATATATCCCTTATAGATCCTAATTGAAAGACTAATGTGGCAAAGGAGGAGTTCCTTTATTCATATGGTTTGGTACGAGATTTCTATGATCCTTCTGACATCATGATTAAGACACATAAGGGAACCTTTATAAACACTTCTAAGAAAATATCTTTATTGGTCACGATATTTGATAAATCTATAGAAAAACTATTTGATGTTGTCCCTCTACCTGACCTTTTAAATATAAAATTAGGACACCCATGGTTAAAATCTTTGAATGCTATCCCTTCAACAATTCATAACTGTGTAAAATTTCCTTTGAACGGACAAGTGCATACTATTCATCACAATAAATATAAACCCTTGGTTACAAAACAACACTTCAACCTTGATTACTTTTTGTCACGATCTGATGAGGAACCGGAGCCACAAAGGGATTTTAACTTCTTGGGATATAGAAAATATAAAGAAAAACTATTACATCGAGTGGCTAGTCCTTCTATGCAAGAAACAATAAGAGACAAATAACCCACATTAGAAGAAATTCCTAGAGCAAAAGGAAAAGGACCCTATGCTAAGGTTCCTCCCCCACCATCCTTACAGGGACTAGGAGTGAGTTATCAAGAAGAAAAAAATTCATCAAGAGAGATTTGAACATGGTTCTTCATCCTCTAATATGCAAAGAAAAACATGATAATACTTTTGAAGATATAAGCAATAGGATAAGAAGAAATAGAAAAGCAAGAGAAAGAAGAAGAAGAAGATAAGATTTTGCCCAACAAAATGGACATCGACAAGAAAACATTCCACCTAACATTGAATCAAATCTACAAGAGCCTAAGAATGAACAACTTGAAGACAAGAACAAAAGTTGGGCTATGGTACCTTATGTCCCACTTTCTTCTAACATTCAGGAGTGGGAAGATGATGATTTGGTTGTCAACAACTATTAGCTCTATCATGCCCAAATCAAATGGACCTGGACACAACACAGAAACACATAACTTACCACAATGTTGATCTAGAACAAACCACACACAACGGAAATAACTAAGTGAAAAGAACATAGCAGCAAGATTTCGTAGAATAATACATTATAATTTTGTAAAATACTTGGAATATTTTTTTTTTAGAGAGTAAAATTACAATGTTAGAGTGAAGAAGACAGGTCCTAAGGGCCTAACCTAAGCCTCGGGGGCTCATCCCAGATGGCCTTGCCTAGGTGAAAGCGTAGAGGCTTTGTAGTTCAGAAAACTTTGACTTCTCAAATCAACTTGTTATCCAATAAAAGACGCAATAATCTCAACATTGACATCTTTTCACATATATTCTCAGTTTCACAATTTTACACAATACTAGAAATATATGATTTTACACAATAATAGGAGAATATATAATTAGAGGTAGAAATTATCTCTAGGCAATCACATAGGATTAGAAACAGGGGAAGGTATAACTCACAATAGAAAATTATTAGATAACAAGACACCCAGTTCACAACTTTACTTTGTCTAAGATACAAGCATAGTGATATTATTTAAAGCTTCCTTTTGAAGGGGTGAATGAATTCAATAAGCATATACGTGTGAGTTATTTACTAGGTTCTTTATCATTTGGAAGCATAAGCACAAACTAAGGTTGAATACATTAGGCAATTGCCATGTCATTCTAGTACTAAAAAATACCATCAATAGAACTATTATAAAGTGCAACAGATAGACATCAAATGATCCATTTATAATTAATCCATATAGGAAACAATAGGAAGGGTATAATAAACAATCTAATCATTCTTCTAAACAATTATATTTTAAATACTTTACTAACCTTTTGACTAAAACACACTATCCATAAGAACTAGCAAGCAAAGAATCCAAGTGTGCAATATAGTCAGCAAAATTACTCAAACAAAAGATGCAACAAAGGCATTAGAATAATTAAGTCATGTATAGGCTGGTCCAACATAAGAAAGCATTGACAAAGCTTTTTGATGCCTAAAATGGATACAATGTTGTTCTAGTAACTCATGCAAGAGAGCATCAAGGTCCCTATGCAAGCCTAAAGTCCTATCAATGCAATAAGTCATGACACAAGTCCAATCATACAACAAAAACCATCCACTTACTAACTTAGTTTGGTACGTATGCTTTATACCTGAAATGTAGCATGTGTGAAGCATTTGAGATTGTATTATAAGCCTAATATATGTAGATGGATGTGTATAATTTTATCTTGTCATCACTTTCGATAATAGTCTTTAAAGAGAAAATTTGATATATATTTCATGAAATCGGGCGAGTTTTCCATGTGGACAGCACTAGCAGTATATTATAGTTTTAAGTAATTAATTATGTTAATGATAGCCATGAATCAGCCTAGGTGAATGTGCTTCAAGGTCCATATGAATCAGCCTAGGTAACTCATGCAAGAGAGCATCAAGGTCCCTACGCAAGCCTAAAGTCCTATCAATGCAATAGGTCATGACACAAGTCCAATCATACAACAAAAACCATCCACTTACTAACTTAGTTTGGTATGTATGCTTTATACCTGAAATGTAGCATGTGTGAATCATTTGTGATTGTATTATAAGCCTAATATATATAGATGGACGTGTATAATTTTATCTTGTCATCACTATCCATAATAGTCCTTAAAGAGAAAATTTAATATGTATTTCATGAAATCGGGCGAGTTTTCCATGTGGACAACACTAGCAGTATATTATAGTTTCATCTAATTAATTATGTTAATGATAGCCATGAATCAGCCTAGGTAAATGTGCTTCCTGCAGGTCACGGATTGGATTTAGGGCCATAATATGGCACATACTTTTCATGTAGGAGATATATCACATTCATATACACAGGGAAAAATAAATTGGCGTGGAAGTTGAAGGCAACAGGGTATTTTTTGAAAATAAGACATACACTAGTACTATGCAAGAAATATTATTTCCCTGCCATCGTAGTGAAGTTAGCAATTGTATTATCACAAGTAACTATAAATTTGCCATGAGATATGCAACAATCCTAGCAAGCATCCCAAGCAAGACAGGTAGCTTCCATATAGTGATCTAAGATCTCAAGTTTTCTTAGTATAACAAGAAATACCTCTCCTTGATTTCAATAAGGTTTTTGTTAATGAAAAAGTGTAGATAAAAATAATCACATAGATTAAAATGAAGACACAATTTTTAAAGTGGTTCACCTTATCAGCTACATCCACAAAGAAGCAGGGTATTCTCCACTTTTATTAAAGTCTATTTTTAAATACATCATAGCAGCAACAACAGCTTGCCAACAACAGTCAAAAATTACAAATTATAATGTTAACTTCAACCTTCAATAGGCCTTTGAATAGAATATGAAAGGACATCGACAAGAGTGGAAAAAAAAGAAACAACCATTAAGGATATTGGGATTCATATTCCAATAGTTTTGACATCAACTATTGGCCAAAGAGAGAGCACTCAACAGTATGCAGAAAAATAGTAACTTGCAAAGAGACCTCTATAATTTATTTCCAAAATACAATGCTCTTGATAATTTGAGAGAGGATCACAACAAACATATGAAGGAAAATATTTAATCATGGGTCATCAACATGACCACCAAACTATTTAATAAGCACAAATAATCTCAATAAGTACATAAAAGATGCCAATGAGACTACCGATTGATTTCCTTTTACTTATTGATAATACTTCGAAGTTGAAATACCAGTGGTCATTTGTATAGAATAATAACTTCCAAGCATGGTAAACTCCATATAGAATAATCCTTACACTCAATACAACATGAGATACAACATGAGATAGTAAGAACTCCCAACATGGTAATTCTAGATAGGATAATATTTCCATACCTAGGACAACATGCAATAATATTGACCTCCTAGTATGGTAACCTTTGATGGGATATTGCTTATCCTCACCTAACACAACGCATGTTATGGCGAATACCTCTTTTCTACAAGTACATGGGGTATTACAAGATTGATAAGCATGCCAATATACATATTTGAGTAAAAATGGAGCGGTGACTTTGTATAGATGATGTAGATGGAGTAATAATGAAGAGTATGTATAGCCTCAAAACTCTCCCATTTATCAGAATTATTTGGTATGTTCTTACAAGGGCATGCCACATAGTAACTCGGATCCATCATTAATTGTCTTTCTAGAAATCAATAATAACTAGTATATTTATATTTAAAAAAATATATCTACAGTACGTCGAGAGATATCTTCCAGTTGTTGGAATTTATAAATTACTTGCAGTTAGAATATTTGATATGCCCATGAGTTAATTTAAAGAGACTATGTTGCAAGACTTTTCATATTCTTCAAACATTCCATAACTGCTGAAGTTTTTCTATTCTTCTATCCAAATTTATTTATTTTTCTATTCTTCTATCCGAATTTGCGTTCCACACTCACAGCTTCTATCCAAATTTTTTGTTTATATTGAATTTTGTTTACATGGAATCTGAATCTTAATTTTTTATAGGAATTTGAATCTCACAAGTGAAAGTATAAACAAAGTCACAGAAAAATAATAAGCAATATTATTACAACACACTTCTCATGAAAGTTGCAATTTGGATATTTGTCTTGCTAGAGGAAATTGGATGCTAGATGCAAAAATTTAATGAGCTACCAAAATAATTGCATGTAGATATAGATTGGTAAAATGAGGGAAATTGAGAAAATAATCTTACCTAAACAAGCAATTAGATAGATTCTTGAAATTGTGGACTACCTAAACTCTGGTAAATTCCTTTCTAGCAAGGATTTTATCTGATAAAGAAGGATTACAAACTATTTGATAGAATTCCCAAGGAGAAGTCACCGCTTGGGATGCAAGAATTGCAGGATATGTGCCAAATGGATTTGTTGAAGGGTTTCAAGAATAGAGGAATTTCCTCAAGTTCTATAGTTGAAAGTGTCTGGTAGCTATGCGTACACAATGTGGAAGCATGGACAAGTCACATTAACTAATTAGAAAATGCCTAGAAGAAATGTGCTCTCATGGAATGCCATGACTACAGGAAATGATTGACATATTTTTTCAAAGAGTCCTTAAAAAAAATTTAAGCAAATGCAGCTGTTAGGTGTAAAATGAGATTTCACAACCTTTCCATGCATCCTCCCTATCTTTGCCAACAGGGAGTTTTGAACAGGGTATGGACATCCATCAAAACATGACGGAAGGGGGATATACATTAGATGTTGTAGTTACTATTGTGCTGGTATCGACGAGAGAAAAGGATCTATTTATTCACTATAGCCACCAATATGATTCTTACCAATGAAAATATTAGGAACAGTACACTATGTACTTGTCATTATGAAGGTCCCAACTGTTCCAATTTTACAGACCCTGAGTTTATAGATTTATAGCAATTTTAGCTTCATAATATAGAAATGATTCAATAATCTCTCAAATTTATATTCACACCCCATATTGTTAATATTAGTCACTTTAATAAATAGAAATTACTTAATCTATAATAGAAGGTAAAAAAAATCTGAGATGATAATCCATACTACACCCTTTTTCAAAGATTAAATAGGATCAGAAACTTGTACCAGAGAGAGAATAATGAATGGGTACGTCTGAATCCAATATATTTGGGTGATGAAGACTTACAATAATAACAAATAAGTAGAGAAGATGAAGGATTCCTCTACCATTTGTTAGAAAACTTCCCAGCTATCTGCCGTCCCATTCCTTGCAAAATATTTCTCTACCGGATTGTAACTTCTGCCTATCCTCATCTACCCCTTTTTCCCATACACCTACGTGCAAGAGAAAACCCTGAGCTTCCCACAACTGTCCCTCCCAAAATAACAGGTGTCCATAATAAACCTCATCATAATAAATAGAGGACAAGAAGAATAACAACTGTCAGCCAGAATGGGCGGTGGAGGATGCTGTGTCTCTTTGGAATAGCATCGTTTCCTTCCCTAGACAAGACTCCCAATTTTATTCTTTGTAAACCTCTTCTGAAATATTAGATTTTCTTCACTATAGAAAAATGTAATTTTAAAATGCTAAAATTTTTGCTTTAAGAATAATTTTATATTAAAAATGTCCCTTACTATATACCTTATGACCTAAGGCTATAAGATTTGCAATTTAATAAGAAAATACTCTGTTGAAGCCACTTTAGAACCCTCATAAAATAAAACAAAATAATTAAACCATATTTAAGTGGCCATCCTTATAACATAAGACTAAATAAACAGGAAAACTAACAAACATAACTTTTCCCATGCCAAAAAATGAAATGATGTATAGTAGGTATGGGTAACGTTGTTACACAAGATTTGAACATCGGTCCATGTAACTAGAATAAATTAAGGCCAAGTCATTGTAGTTGAAATGTGGGTTGCTACTTTGAAGTTGCCAGGTGATCATGTAACATAATAGTGGTCGAATTTGCTGATGTCCCTAAAATAGTTACATGCTTAAACATGTGCTAAAATAATGTGTTACTAGTTAATGATCATTAGTTTATTTGTCTGCATAGCTGTAGGATGCATCCTTATAACTGTAAAAATTATTTGAACAAGTTAATGAAAAAATGATTGATATAAATGCTTTCAGAATAATAAATGTTTTGAGAATAAGTTCATATTATTCAACAAAATATTAATTTAATTGTAACCATATTTAACTAGACAACAATTACTCACAATGTCTAAGTGCCTACATGAGTTTAGGATGTGTGTTACAAGGAGTGTTAAGTGGTCTTACAAGCTCAGTTATCGTTGTACGTAAGTATTTCTAACCCTTTACCTTTGTGTCGTGTTTCCCCCATGATGTGTTATGTGTTGTTTAGGCCTCCTAGGATGACCCTTGATACTCTTTTAAGGTCCTTGATACCAAGAGACTGCTTCTATTTTGACCCTTCTTCTATTTGTATCATCATTCTTCTATATTGCTGTAACGTCAAAAAATGTCCCCTTGGGGGCTTTTCCCTCATAAGGTTTAGCTCCTAGGGCTTTTATCTACATTTAGGACATCTTGCATCGTATTTTAACATCCTGATGAAATGAGCTCTAATTTTCGTGACAAATGGGACCTAGGGAGATCCCTTGAACCTAACCCTGACCAAAATAGTGGGGAGGACTTGGGTGCCCATGCCCTAGTCCTGCCCTATTTTGGGTCAGTTCCAAATTTTTAGTGTCAACTTGTGACCGTTATTTGGGTCCTATGCCGACACAATAAGTTTGAATTACAAAATTCTTGGCGAGAGTGTTTGTAGTTACATATACAAGCATGTTTAGGCATTTATTTGTAAACTAGAGGGTAGCTAGATGATTATTGTGATCTTTTGGCATCCTAAAGGTGATTCAAGACATTCATTGTGTAGCAAGAGTAGATTTGTGTTGTCTGTGTTTTTATTTGTAGATTTGAGCAATCATATCCTCATGGCATGAAGAGCTTCTTCCTTCCATGAGATCTTCACTACAAGGTGACATCATTTGTGTTTCTAAGCATTTATCATTTGGTTTTTGCCTCTTCTCCTCAAGGGCACTCACTCTTTATTTGACAACGGTGTTCGAAAGATTTGAATGTCTCTTCGGGGCTTGACTGAGGCAAGCCTCTAAACACCACAATCCCCTCCCAAAGTTTTCATGATTGCAGGTTACATGTTGAAGCTATAGGAAAAGTGAAGTTGAAGGAGGGTACATTAAAGTGCCAGAATTGTAGATCAGAGAAGAAAATAGCTCCCTAGACTAGGGCACCCGCTCATTAGTCCTCAAAGTTTTGTGACGGGAAAACCTTTGGTACAACAGGAACAGGTTGCAGACCTTATTTCTAGATCCTGACAAAAAGCAGGGCATTGGACTTGGGCACCCACTCTTTAGTCCTTGTCTGTTATGCTTCTGAACCTCGAAAATAGGTGCACAATTATTTATCATTTTACATCTTTCTGTAGCAACATTTTCTGATATTCATCTGTTTGCTGTCGTATTCACATAATTAGGGTTTTGATGTATAATTCAGCATAGGAGAAGATAATTAGAAATAAAATCATAAGAATCTAAGTTTCCCTACATCTCATAGTGACCTAGGGTATGATAGTACATTGCGACTCAACCCTAGGTCCTTGAATGAATGGGTGAAAGGAGGATACACATACAAAAACTATGAAAAACCAAACATCCAAATTTTACCCTTTACATTTTGGTGAACACGTGTTGTTGGACTTGTTTGCACCTTGCTGAGTGTTTTACTTTAGATTTACAGTGATTTCATTCATTCATAGTATCATTCATCTTATTGCATTGGAAAACTTGCAAAAAAATTGAAAAATTAGAAAAACTAGAAAAAAATGGCATTTTAGGGTTTGCATGTTGCATTAATTAATTTGAATTTCATCAAATTTCTTATTTTTGCACTAGATATGAGATAAATTGTAGAAAATTACAAAAATGCAATAGCTTGCATTGCATTTTCATCATAAAATTGCTAGGGTTTTGTTGAAAATTGTGAATTTTTCGTATAACCTAGTAATTCCAAAAACTAGGGTTTGTAGGCAAAATCTTGTTTCAGATTTTTCTACTAATTTAAGACACTCATTAAAACTTGCATTTGGCTGTAGTGTTGCATTTTAGTACAAATTTGCATTTAGATTTCAAAAAATTTGTATTTTTGCATAGAAAATTTTAACAAAAACTAGTATTTTCAATGATTTTTCACTAGATTTGAACTTGCATTTTGCATGTTAGGACTTGGAAATTATTTTCATATTTGAGATAATTTAGTTTTCCTCATATGTTAGTGTGCAAAACATTCATATAACATTTTACATCAAGATCTCAAACCTAGGGCTTGAAAAACATTGATTTTCACTAGATTTGGCCTTATCGACTCTCTAAATTTGCACTATATGCATGTTGTAAAGAATATTATTACAATAATTGGCTTATATCAGGGGTATTATCTGCTTCCACTCATAAAAATATTCACAACACCTTTTCATTGGGCTCTTGTATTGAAAATTTGGCAGAAAATTGCACATTTTTTCTATATTTGCCCTAGGGTTTGACCTAGATTGCACTCTAAGCATGTTGTGACAAATTTTATGGATTGAGGTGACTGATATCATTTCTATTATTTTCTACACCTCCTAAAATTATTTACAACACCCCTTTTTCTAGGTCTTGGAATGGAAAAGTTGTGAAAAATTGTCTATTTTTGCTATATTTTCACTAGGGTTTGATCTTGAGTGGCACTCTAAGCGTGTTGTGACGGATATTTTAGAATTAGTGACTTTTATTATTGATATAATTTTCTTTCCATCATCATATTCCTCACAAAACCCTTTGTCATACTCTTTTGCATTAAGATTTGGTAAAAAATTCGCATATTTTAGTGTATTTTCACTAGGTTTTGGCTTATCATCATCATAGATTTGCATCAAAAGTGTGTTGTAAAGGATCTTATTGCTGTATTGGACTGATATTAGATATATTATTTTCTTCCCTTGATCAAAATCCTTACAACACCTTTTCTTTCATATATTTGCATTGAAAAAGTACAAAAAAAATCAAGCATTTAAAGTAATTTTTGCATATAGCTTTGCACTTGCCTTTTGAATAAATTTTGAAAAGATTTTAAAATATGATCTTCCAATAATATAAGCATATACACATGGCACCTTCATGTCATTTTTCTATGGTATCTCTACATGCATTTATCAAAGATTTTGATTTTGACAAATTTCTAATCCTCATGAGTGAACATCCTATGATATTAGAAAACCTAACCGAGTTCATCTCCATGAGTAGCAATGAAAAAGATAATTGTGATAGCACTTCTCCTACATCCACTGTATGTGATGATGACATAAATTTATCCTTTGGGCATTCTTCAAAAAATGATTCTTCTCATGAGGATATACTTGTACAAGACAATGAAATCACTGATACCTTGCCAACAACATAAGAGACACAACTTTTACAAGACATCATGCCTCCTACAACTACAATAGAAGAACAAATATCTCATGATGTTGGGAATCCTATTGAGATGATAGCATATGTACCTGATGAACAAGTAAACAAACTTGATGAAGACCTAGCTGAATTCCAAGAATATGTGCAAATTGAAAGAATAACGGAAGAAGCTGTACCTGTGATTCGCAACATAAGAGAATTGATAAAAGAAGGACAAGATGACATTAATGTTGTTTGAGGCTTAGCACACATTATACAACATAATGTTATGCCTCTATATTATCTCATGAATACATACCCTCAGGCAATGGAAGATTTAACAAAGCACATTGAGAATGATGAGTATGAAAATCCTCTTAATGAAATGGAATCATTAGTTAAAACTTATGATGATCAAGATGACTATCTAAACTATGATGAAATAATTGGTTTAATAGAAGTGGATAAGAAGAAAGTTGAGAATTCACCTAATCCATGGAAAAATGATATTGATTTAATTGTTGACAAAGGTTAGATTGGATGATCCCTACAGGTAAGTATCTCTAATCCTTTATCTCTCTCGTGATGTGTTTCCCCTGTGATGTGTTATGTGTTGTTTAGGCCTCATGGGATGACCCTTGATTCTCTTGTAAGGTCCAGGTTACCAGGAGATCGCCTCTATTGTGACCTATTTGTATAATCATACTTCTATATTTCCTCTCTCTGATTTCATCATTGTGTGTTGTCTTACGGACATAACGTTGCAGTTGGCGACTTGGGGACACCCTCCTATGTGACTGTCCCTAAGACACTTGTTTCTCCTCTCTCATTTATTTTTTTCCCTTCCTCTGGTGTTTCTATCTAGCAAGTGGATGACGAAAAATATTTATACTGATGTGTACCTAGCATCCCTTTCGCGAGAAATAAAAAATTGGACTTAGTTCCTAATATGATGATGGGGTTGTATATCTTATCTGATGCTTGGCTAGTAGAAGCACTCCGTGCTTTCTGTGTAGTGATTTTGATGATGTTTTTATCTTAGTTACAAACCTTAACAATACTGCTGCTCCATGCACTTTGTTTGTCTTTGAATATCTCCTTGGTGACACTCGGTTCTGAGATTTTAGTGATATAGGCCCACGGTTATCCTCGATCTCCAAATTTGTAGTATAAACTTGGCTCTTTGTGTGATTGATCATAAGCATTTATGTTGTTGTTTATCATGATTATGTGGACACTAACATGTTTCTTGAAAGGGTGTGTTTGTGGGAACATTTGGCGATTGTAAAGTACATGTCACCTCCAGGGGGCATGGTCTTTGCGAAAGTCCGTGTTCCCTTATGTGTTTTCTTCCTACCTTAATGTGCTTGATATGAATACCTGGTATCAACCACTTTAAGGTGGGGTATATATAAGGTAAGCTATCTATTGTAGATGTTAGCAATGTGCTTGTCCTCAGGTGCAATTTGAAGACTGGTGGCGATGAGTCCCTCCTGCACTCTAATTTTGTTTGCAATAAATCAATCAATCAATCATCTTAAGCCCTCTATAGAGGCAGGGATGGTGTACTTCTCAGAGCAGATTGCATCATCCTGTCATTTTCAAAAGTCCTCTGCGGAGGCAGGGATTAGTTCTATGACTAACTCAACCCTTGAGCTTTCCCTAGTTGAGATCTTCCCATTCATTATGTTATTGCCTCTGGAAGGGTTGTTGAGTTGCTTGTGTTAGCTACTTGTGTTGTGTTGGAGTCATGTGTAGTCCTTGTTCCTTATAGTCTACTATCTACCTAACTGTCTGTTGTTGTGGGACCTTATGTTATCTCCTAGCTCGGGGGGTGGACCTTTGGGTTCCACATGGTCGGCTGGAAGAGATTTTATCTCCATTGATTTTCTGGCATCATGGTTCATGTGTTGAGTAGATGTATCTCTCCTGATTCCAGTTTTGCACCTGTATATGAAGACAAACATTTGTGTTATTTTGTATTAGTGAAAATGATTATGTAGTCTTGATGTACTCAGAAAAGAAGAGCTTTTGTATCTATGTAATTATGTATCATGAACTGCTCTATACTTGTAAACTTTATTGTAAAGATGATGTATCTATATGTGATGTAACAAAAGATGTTAGTTGACTCTTTGACTAATTAGGATGACTTATGTATATTGTTGAACATTTTTAATTTCAATAATGCAGTTATGTTTCCTTAGAGATGTTAGTTTAGCTAGATAGTTAACTTGTTGCTATTAGTCTAAGTAATGTGTTGTTATCATTGTTTCTATTTAAAAAAAAAATATTTCTGCCTTTTATTGCTTAGTTGAACTTAACTCTCTAGAATTGCATGACGGGGCATTACATTTGGTATCAGAGCCAGGTTTGTAACACTGGGACCTCTGGATTGTTTTTTCTGCTATAGGTTAAGAGTTTTCTCTTTGTGGCAAATTGGAATAGTACCTCTCACCTATGTACCTTAGTACGACGTTAGAAGGTTGATAAATTTATAGAATTGTTCTTTAATTCTGAAAGAAATTGTACTACATTAAAGACAAATGTTGTTTGTAAATGAGTAACAACTGTGTTGCCTTAAATCCTTGTATAGATGTTGCTGAGATATAAGGATGTAGATAACTTAATTATTTGTGTGGTTGATGTAAATTCTCTAACGCATTCGGGACCTTGTGTCCTTGGGTGTTGTGTAGAAGATACTCCCTTTTTGTAGCTAAAATTAGTCACATCGTGATGTGGATTTGTTTTTTAATTTGGTTGTTTTGGAATTTTTGACAGTTGTTTCATGTGTTGTTGGGGGTTAAAAGTGAATTTGCTTTCTTTGAACTTTCTTATGATAGGAGTGGTCACCAAAACTCTTTTCTTTATACTTGATTTATTGTTGAAAATTACTTGCATTTTTTGATTTAAGATTGGATTTGATTATTTCCACACATTTCTAAGGTGGCTATCCCGAATGTTTGTTTCTATTGGCCGTGTTTCGTGTTAAGTGTTGTATCTATCATGTTCATTTCGAACCTCTGATAATATGTTCAAGGGAGGACTCTGTGAAGAATTGTACTTTGCATGTTTGGTAATCAATTGGAACCATTGTGGAAATAAGAGATGAGATGTATTTTTTTCTTGTGTCTTTATTGAATGATCGTGCTTGTCTTATGAACAATTGCTTAATATGGATGCGTATGTTGGTAATAGAAAATTGCAATACTAATATGTGATGTTTCCACCCTAGTCTATGACTTCCAGGAGTAAGTCAAGTTTTAGGGGGGAGGATGTAGTGGCCCTACATTCTCACCTTGGATGTGTAGGTGGTCGGGCCGAGGAGCAATGCAGATAAAGTTAGTATGTTTTATTGAAGATCCTTGTTGCGACACTGACAACGCATATGCTCTAACATTATTATATTCAGGTAATTATGATGTCGATCTTACTCTGATTGTCATATGTTAGAATTGATTTTTATATGACTGATTCTATATTATAGGATGATCTGATTATGGTGTGGAGTGAAAAGAGACAATGTCGTACCACTCATTCATGAGCATTTGACGATGTTGTTATTCTCTTTCAGTCTGTGACTATTTCATGTTTATGATACTCGTGCATAGACCATGTCATGTGCTGCAGGTTGCAGGTACCAAGCATCAACTCCACTTGGATTGACAGGTCTGAGCATGCCTTAAAATCTAATGGAAAAAGTTGAATAGAGATAACATAGGGTTCCCTACCTTGTCACCATCCTTGAAAAGGTTCAGTGTCTAGTCTTGCATCCTGTCAGTAAGGTTGGCCAGTCACTGTTGTTCAATCATGTGTAGTCGTCAAGTATGGTTCCATATTTCATTTATTCAAGTTGAAATGGTTTGATTTAATGTCTTGGTTAATTGCTTTATTAGAATAAAATTATTAAGTCAGGAGTACACATTTAATAAATTAACGCAAAATGCTTATATGTAAATTTAATTTTATGGAAAATATAGTATATTGTAAGATAAGGTCTATAATAATAATAATAATAATAATTATGAAACAAATAAAATGTTATAAAAATAAATTCATTATGATTATGTGTTGTCATAAAACATATATAAAGTAAATACTAAAATAGATAAAATTAGAAAGAATCATGGTTTGGTTGTAAAATGATAAAAAATAACAAATTGTAAGATAGTGTTACATGCAGAGTTTATTGAGGAATCTTCTAAAAGTTTTTAGGGGGATTCCTCTCTCTAAAAATAGATAAGTTTTGATTTTTCTGGGGAAGAGGGACAACAGAAATAATGGGGACACCATCCCGAGAATGGGGGTTTTTCATGTTGCATCTGTGACCAATTGAAGATAAAAATTTCTACGAAGGAGGTACTTCTGATAGTTTAATTCTCGAATATTTAATTTGTGGTCTCAACTTACAACTTCAAAAATGAAAGGTATGTTTCCCAATAACCTTGATTGATAACATGTCTCTATGGATTGTATATTAACTTTAAATTCTTATAGGTGTTAAATCTAATGTCTCGTTGCTGATAGAATAATTATACTTTCTTGATCCTTCTGTGGGATCTCTCTGAGCTCAGTATAATAATGCAACTTGTAGTAGCATATGCTTCCTTCTAGGATATTGTCTATAGACAGCCTCCTAAACTTCTTATATGTTCTACAATTATTTTGAATGCAAATTGTTTTCCTCCAGAGCTATCCTTTGGTATCTTAACAAGTTTAGCTTGCTCTCTTTTAGCTAACTTGGTTAAAAGGGGTAACTCTGCATGCACAAAAATCAACTATAGCCATAAAGTAAATTGGGTTACTTATATGATTATGGCATGTGCTGATCTAATCTAGCATTCCCTATCTAAATCTCCTGTTTTCCTTTAAGGATTTTCGCATGACGATTCAGTTGCAGTTAGTTCCAACTCCCTACTTCCACAAATTTATTGCTTGCACACCCTATGATCTGGCATTCCTTTGAGGAATTTTATCAGTAGATCATGTGATTGTTCGTTCTTCCACACCTTGCATGTCAATCTAGCTAGTTCCTGTTAACGCCACATCTTTGAATTCTACCCAAGTCTGTTAAAGTGATGAAGTGGTACTTCGATTAACCCTCTGCCTTGTGAGGATGCTGGTAGGGTCATGAAACGCCTTCTATTTGTATCCACTTGAAAGTATATAATGCCTTTTCAACAATATAAATTTACCTTATAGGGCATTAAATAGTAGAAATCTATGCGTTTTATTGTTAGATGACTTTACTTCTTCTATTTCCATTTGTATGGAGTTTTCAAAAGTTTTCATTCTAAATCTGAGTGATAGCACCATGTTTGTACTTATTTAATCTAGTTTTTCTTATTTCGACTGATGTTGTATTTCTTTTAGACATTTTGTCATGCAATGTTATGTCATCACTTTGTGCCTGCATATCGGCCATGCTATCCACAAGCTCTTTTAATTGCTTTATTTAACATCACTGATAATCTCGACAAGAATATTATTTTTGGTTTCTTCTTATCATTGGAAATGGTTCACATCTCTCCCGACATTTCCTCTTGTGCCTTCATCTCTTTCAATGGCAATATTGACAACTCGTGATGTTTCGAAGCTCGTTCACAAAATCTATTTTTGTGCCAATTCTATAATCTTTTATTTTAAGGCATCAACACTTCATGGAGGCATTTTGTCAATAGTTCTTGAGCACTATCTGTTTTCCCACTTTTGTTTGAGTCTTGAGGTGTGCTATGAACTGTTGGCATTATGTCAATGTCTTTTCAACCTCCTTACCATTCTAATCTCACCACACTTGCGCAAGTTTGCGAAGATCTTTAGTCTGGAAGCAATTTTAGGATCCAAATGCAAAAGGAGAAAATGCTCCTAAGTGTATATTCATATGAGCACTATAGGCACCATGATAGCACTATCACCACAGGTTTAGTAGGCATCTTAATGAAAAGTATAGGATGACCTCAAGATAACCAACAATGTCAAGAAGGTCTAACATGCACACATAACAATCAATAGTAGATGTAATGCAATAAAGGTTGTCCATGTGATTGAATTATGGATCCATTTCATGTATATTGGAATAATGCAGTCTATGAAATGACATCTCTTTGGAGAATTCTATTCAAAAAGTTTCCTAGACTTTTCCAATTATTGTATCTGATAAAATCTACTTCTCCAACATTCCTTGGAGGCACCTAGTTTTACCCTACATCTATACGTATTTTTTAAATAAAAACATGGGAAGATGATAGTAGTTTCTAAATAGTTGTTGCTACATGATCTAAGGCAGTAGAAAATATTTTTTGTTTCTAAATATATGAATTGCATCGTAGGAGGCATTGATTTAATTGAAGAAATTCCTAAAATATATATAGGCATCAACTCATGGTTATGTAGACTAGAAGATTGTTTTTCTTGCCTTGCTAATGTGACGGCCATAATATGAAGTTTAAGTTATTAGATATTGTCTTTTTAAAGAATTATATATTTAATCCTTCATCTTATATTAATTTTCCATACTATGATATTAATATGAGGATTTGTTTTACTACTATGAGTATAAACTATGTTAGAAAGAAAATGATTGTTTTGAATTAGATATTTTCAGGATTTTAGTCCTTTACTTAGAAGATTATGTAGATGACTCTATATATGTAATTTGTACCTTTTCAACCTCGTATTATCTTTATCTTACATACATTCTTCATAGGAAAAATAAGACTTGTCAATAGTTGGACATAGCGTGAAATTAGAGAACAAGGGTTAATCCATATGATTGAAATATGATATATTTTTCTCTTAGGCTAAGCATAGTTATGTTCATGGTAGAAAACATCGCTAGTCAATTCCTTAGAATAGAAAAAATATGGATCTGTATTGGGAATTCAACCATCCAACCTTTTATCCTTAGGCTAAACCACTTAAATATGTATTTACCCTTGCAACCTAATAAACCCTCACTCCACGGAATACTTAGATTTTGATTTAGAATGTTAGTGTGACAATTTACTTAATTTTGGGGCAACCTAGAGGGTGTCTAACAAGGATTCAACCTTATTTTGACTTCACATCATTTAATGTCTCAAGACTTGGAGTGATAGCTTGAATCAATAACTTAAATCAATAGTTTACCTTGTTAGATAAGCCATATAGCTATTGTTGTGCATTATTTAGAAATAACTAAATAGTTCAACTTCATGAAATATATGTGTTATTATTATCTTGGTAGCATGTTAACTCTCTTGATAAAGGAGTTAGAATAAGCCATATGCTAAGTTAAGTATTGCTTTGTGTACCATTACAATGATTTTATTCTTGTTAGCATTACCGATCTTGTTTTGTTGAACTAAATCATTTTGTTGATTAACCATAGTTGTGAAAAGTATCACATTTGTGTCTTTGTTAATAATCTAGGTTAGGTTTTCACTTCTCTTGGTGGTAATAAAATGGACCCTAATCGTATTGATGACTTAAATTAAGGATTGTGCATAGTGATGAAATTTGGGTGAGTAATTGGAGGTTAGGTTTGATGTGATATAAAATGTTTAGCAATTAACTCATATGGTTTCTAAAGATTTATTTGAACTCCTTTATGTTTCGTTATGTTTTGCTTGTACAATTATTTTTGAATAAGAATTTACAAAGTGGTCTAGATTAGTAATGAGATCGACAGTGGATAGTATCTTTTGACTAAATTTTCTATTATAGAATAGCTGGTAAATCCTCAAAGATTTTTGAGTTAGTATTAAAATGTTAGAATATTATTGTTCGATATTGTTGGGATAGAGTTATCTTATGTTGTTAGATGATTCATCTTGATTAGTTTAATATTACATTCTTCAAGACCCATATTTAGTACATTGTATCATAAGTTGAATTTGTGGTAATATAATTGAAATGTTGTTAAGGGATCTTAGTTTGTGACGAGCTTTGAGATTGAATGTGATGTGGAACCATTGTGTTTTAATAGTCTCAAGTGTGGTGTCATTTGAGGAAATTGTTTGTAGAGGCCTAGGAGGTTGTGATTGTGTGGGGGTTGGCTATGTGTGCATCATGAACAAGTTGAATGAAATGCATTCTCTTATTCATGTTGGTATGATATATGTGCAAGATGGCTTATGCCTTGCTTAGTGTATCTAATTAGATGGTTATGATGACTATGCAAGATGGGTAATGCCTTGTTTTGTGTGATGCGAACGGATGTGTATTTTGTGTTGCAAATGCATCATGATGAAATGTGATAGTTCATGCTTGGTTTATGTTATGGGTTGTGAGAATCTAGATGCAGTGAAGGGGGAGTGGCTTCCAATGTGGGGCTGGTACCCAAAGTGGCTAGCCAGGGTAACCCATTGGGAGTTTTGTAATCAAGTGATAACCTAATAATAAGTATAGGGGTTGGGAAGTTTTCACACTAATTAAGATAATTGGATCCCTCACCCATGCCTGTAGTGCTCGTTCAGGTTGAGGATGGGATGAGAAGGCTTGGTTGGCAAGATCAACTTCCTTGTGCTCAAGAAAGGAATGTTGGTTCTGCATGCGTCACCCTATGGGGCTGACATCTAGTAAGAGACTATCAGGGTAACCATAGATGGGGGCCGACGCCTAGCAAGAGACTGTCAGGGTAACCCATGGATGGGGGCCGACGTATAGCTAGAGACTATCAAGGTAACCCATGTTAGGACCATGCGATGACACTTACCCCTACTGCAGCCTAGCTTTCCCTAGTTGAGATCTTCCCATTCATTATGTTATTGCCTCTGGAAGGGTTGTTGAGTTGCTTGTGTTAGCTACCTGTGTTATGTTGGAGTCATGTGTAGTCCTTGTTCCTTATAGTCTACTGTCTACCTGACTGTTTGTTGTAGTGGGACCTTATGTTATCTCTTATCTTGGGGGGTGGACCTTAGGGTTCTACATGGTCGGGTGGAAGAGCTTTTATCTCCATTGGTTTTCTGGCATCATGGTTCATGTGTTGAGTAGATGTATCTCTCTTGATTCCAGTTCTTCACCTGTATATGAAGACAGACATTTGTGTTATTTTGTATCAGTGAAAATCATTACGTAGTCTTGATGTACTCAGAAAAGAAGAGCTTTTGTATCTTTGTAATTATGTATCATGAACTACTCTATACTTGTAAAATTTATTGCAAAGATGATGTATCTATATGTGATGTAACAAAAGATGCTAGTTGACTCTTTGACTAATTAGGATGAGTTATGTATATTGTTGAACATTGTTTAATTTTAATAATGCAGTTATGTTTCCCTAGAGATGTTAGTTTAGCTAGATAGTTAACTTGTTGCTATTAGTCTAAGTTATGTGTTGTTATCATTGTTTCTATTTTAAATTTTTTTTTTGCCTTTTATTGCTTAGTTGAACTTAACTCTCTAGGGTTGCATGACGGGCTATTACAATTGGTATCAAAGCCAAGTTTGCAACACTGGGACCTCTAGATTGTTGTTGTTTCTCTAGGTTAAGTTTTTCTCCTTGTGGTGAATTGGAATAGTACCTCTCACCTATGTGCCTTAGTAAGACATTAGAAGGTTGATAAATTTACAGACTTGTTCTTTGATTCTGAAAGAAATTGTACTGCATTAAAGATAGATATTGTTTGTAAATGAGTAACAACTGTGTTGCCTTAAATCCTTGTATAGATGATACTTAGATATGAGGATGTAGATAACTTAATTGTTTGTGTGGTTAGTATACATTCTCTAACGCATTCGGGACCTTGTGTCCTTGGGTGTTGTGTAGTGGATACTCCCTTTTTGTGGCTAAAATTAGTCACATCGTGACGTGGATTTGTATTTTAATTTGGTTGTTTTGGAATTTTTGACAGTTGTTTCATGTGTTGTTGGGGGTTAAAAGTGAATTTGCTTTCTTTGAACTTTCTTATGATAGGAGTGGTCACCAAAATTCTTTTCGTTATACTTGATTTATTGTTGAAAATTGCTGGCATTTTGTGATTTAAGATTGGATTTAATTATTTCCCCACTTGGGCTTGCATTTTTTTTACATTTCTAAGGTGGCTATCCTAAATGTTTTTTTCTATTGTCCCCGTTTCATGTTAAGTGTTGTATCTATCGTGTTCATTTCGAACCTCTGATAATATGTTCAAGGGAGGACTCCGTGGAGAATTGTACTTTGCATGTTTGGTAATCAGTTGGAACCATAGTGGAAATAAGAGATGAGATGTATTTTTTTCTTGTGTCTTTATTGAATGATTGTGCTTGTCTTATGAACAATTGCTTAATATGGATGCGTATGTTGGTAATAGAAAATTGCAATACTAATATATGATGTTTCCACCCTAGTCTGTGACTTCCAGGAGTAAGTCAAGTTTTAGGGGGGGAGGATGTAGTGCCCCTCCATTCTCACCTTGGATGTGTAGGTGGTTGGGCTAAGGAGAAATGAAGATAAAGTTAGTATGTTTTATTGAAGATCCTTGTTGCGACACTGACAACTCATATGCTCTGACATTATTTACATTCAGGTAATTATGATGTCGATCTTACTATGATTGTCATATGTTAGAATTGATTTTTATACAACTAATTCTGTATTATAGGATGATCAGATTATGGTGTGGAGTGAAAAGAGACAATGTCGTACCACTCATTCATGAGCATCCGGCAATGTTGCAATTCTCTTTCACTCTATGACTATTTTATGTTTATGATACTTGTACATAGACCGTGTGATGTGCTGCAGGTTGTAGGTACTAGGCATTGACTCCACCTAGATTGACAGGTCTGAGCGTGCCTTAAAATCTAATGGAAAAATTTGAATAGAGATAACATAGGTTTCCCTACCTTGTCACCATCCTTAAAAAGGTTAAGTGTCCAGTCTTGCATCCTATTGTCAGTAAGGTTGGTCAGTCACTGTTGTTCGATCATGTGTAGTCATCAAGTATGGTTTGGTATTTGGTTTATTTAGGTTGAAATGGTTTGATTTGATGTCTTGGTTAATTGCTTTATTAGAATAAAATTATTAAGTCAGGAGTACACATTTAATAAATTAATGCAAATGTTTATAGGTAAATTTAAGTTTATGGAAAATATAGCATATTGTAAGATAAGGTCTATTATAATAATAATAATTATGAAATAAATAAAATGTTATAAAAATAAATTCATTATGATTATGTGTTTTCATAAAAGATATATAAAGTAAATACTAAAATAGATAAAATTAGAAAGAATCATGGTTTGGCTGTAAAATGATAAACATAGCAAATTGTAAGATAGTGTTACATGCATAATTTATTGAGGAATCTTCTAGAAAATTTTAGGGGGATTCCTCTCTCTAAAAATAGATAAGTTTTGATTTTTCTGGGTAAGAGGGACAACAGAAATAACAGGGACACCATCTCGAGAACAAGAGTTTTTCATGTTGCATCTGTGACCGATTGAAGATAAAAATTTCTACGAAGGAGGTACTTCTAATAGTTTAATTCTTGAATATTTAATCTATGGTCTCTACTTACAGCTTCAAAAATGAAGGGTATGTTTCCCAATAACCTTGATTGATAGCATGTCTCTATGGATTGTATATTAACTTTTAATTCTTATAGGTGTTAAATCTAATGTCTTGTTGCCGATAGAATAATTAACCTTTCTTGATCCTTCTGTGGGATCTCTTCGAGCTCAGTATAATAATGCAACCTGTAGTAGAATATGCTTTCTTCTGGGATATTGTCTGTAGATAGCCTCCTAAACTTCTTATATGTTCTGTAATTACTTTGAATGCAAATTATTTTCTTCCAAAGCTATCCTTTGATATCTTAACAAGTTTAGCTTGCTTTCTTTTAGCTAACTCAGTTAAAAGGGGTAACTCTGCATGCATGGAAATCAACTATAACCATAAAGAAAATTGGGTTACTTATATGATTATGGCATGTGCTAATCTAATCTAGTGTTCCCTATCTAAATCTCCTCTTTTCCTTTAAGGATTTTCACATGACGATTCAGTTGTAGTTAGTTCCAATTCCCTACTTCCACAAATTTATTGCTTGCACACCCTACAATCCGGTGTTCCTTTGAGTAATTTTATCAGTAGATCATGTGATCATTTGTGCTTCCACACCTTGCATGTTAGTCTAGCTAGTTCCTGTCAACACCACATCTGTGAATTCTACCCAAGTTTGTTGAAGTGATGAAGTGGTACTTCAATTAACCCTATGCCTTGAGAGGATGTTGGTAGGGTCATGAAATGCCTTCCAGTTGCATCCACTTGAAAGTATATAAAGCCTTTTCAACAATATAAATTTACCTTATAGGGCATTAAATAGTAGAAAGGATGACTTTACTTATTCTATTTCCTTTTGCATGGAGTTTTTGAAAAATTCCATTCTAAATATGAGTGATGACACCATGTCTGTACTTACTTAATCTGGTTTTTCTTATTTCGACTGATGTCTTTCTTTTAGACATTTTGTCATGTAGTGTTTTGTCATCACTTTGTGCCTGCATATTGGCCATGCTATCCGCAAGCTCTTTTAATTGATTTATTTCACATCATTGATAATCTTGACAAGAATATTGTTTTTGGTTTCTTCTTATGATTGGAAATGGTTCACATCTCTCTCGACATTTCCTCTTGCACCTTCATATCTTTTAATGGAAATATTGGCAAGTCATGATGTTTCTAAGCCTGTTCACCAAATCAATTTTTGTAGGTGTGCTGCGAACTGTTGACATTATGTCAATGTCTTTTCATCCTCCTTACCATTCTAATCTCACCACACCTACCCAAGTCTACGAAGATCTTTAGTCTGATAGCAATTTTAGGATCCAAATGCAAAAGCAGCAAATGCTCCTAAGCCTATATTCATATGTGCACTACAGGTACTGTGATAGAACTATCACCGCAGGTTTAGCACACATCTTAATGAAAAGTTTAGGATGACCTCAAGATAGCCAACAATGTCAAGAAGGTATAACATGCGCACATATCAATCAACAGTAGATGTAATGCAATAAAGGTTGTCCATGCAATTGAAGTATGGATCCATTTCGTGTATATTGGAACAATGCAGTCCATGAAATGACATCTCTTTGAGGCATTTTGTCAAATAAGTTTCCTAGACTTTTTGAATTATTGTATCTGATAAAATCTACTTCTTCAACATTCCTTGGAGGCACCTAGTCTTATCCTACATCTATCCGTATTTTTTAAATAAAAACATGGGAAGATGATAGTAGTTTCTAAATATTTGTTGCTACATGGTCTAAGGCAATAGAAAATATTTGTTGTTTCTAAATATATGAATTGCATCGTAGGAGGCATTGATTTAGTTAAAGAAATTCCTAATACATATATAGGCATCAACTCATGGTTATGTAGACTAGAAGACTGTTTTTCTTGCCTTGCTAATGTGACGACCATAATATGAAGTTTAAGTTATTAGATGTTGTCTTTTTAAAGAATTATAGATTTAATCCTTCATCTTATATTAAGTTTCCATACTATGATATTAATATGAGGATTTGTTTTACTACAATGAGTATGAACTAAGTTAGAAAGAAAATGATTGTTTTGAATTAGATATTTTTAGGATTTTAGTCCTTTACTTAGAAAAGTATGTAGATGACTCTATATATGTAATTTGTACCTTTTCAACCTTGTATTATCTTTATCTTACCTACATTCTTCATAGGAAAAATAAGACTTGTCAATAGTTGGACATAGCATGAAATTAGAGAACAAGGGTTAATCCATATGATTGAGATATGATATATTTTTCTCTTAGGCTAAGCATATTTATGTTCATGGTAGAAAACATCGCTATTCAATTCCTTATAATAGAACAACTATGGATCTATATTAGGAATATAAGCATCCAACCATTTATCCTTAGGCTAAACCACTTAAAGATGTATTTACCCTTGTAACCTATTAAACCCTCACTCTGCAGAATACTTAGATTTTAATTTAGAATGTTAGTGGGGCAATTTACTTAATTTTGGGGCAACCTAGAGGGTGTCTGACAAGGATTCAACCTTATTTTGACTTCACATCATTTAATGTCTCAAGACTTGGAGTGATAGCTTGAATCAATAACTTAAATCAATAGTTTACCTTGTTAGATAGGCCATATAGCTATTGTTGTGCATTATTTAGAAATAACTAAATAGTTCAACTTCATGAAATATATGTGTTAGTATTATCTTGGTAGCATGTTAACTCTCTTGATAGGCATTCTTCTATTGTTGGCCTCCTTTCTCATATACATGGGGAGTTCATCACTTCTATAATTTTTTCTCAATTTCTTATCATATTCTTCACTTTTTTGGACATCCACAATAGTCAGACCTTGCTTGTTTAACATAAAACAATTGATTATGGCATTCCTTGTAATTGTCACCAGTGGTGAACCATCAAGCAACCTTACTATCTTTGTAGCTCCATGCTAACAATGTGCCATAACTGTAATGAGTTTAATATCCACAAAAACATTAGGCACAATTAACTTTGCCAAGTCCAAAATTCATGGATTGCATGGAGGAGCTTGTATATCCTTCTTGTCATAGAAATACCATAATAAACTCCAACCCAAGACAGGGATTATTACATCTCTACAACCTTGGAATTCATCCTTGAAAATCTTTTTGAATCCCTTATCCACTGGTTGTGGCAATATATCCAAAATTGACCGTTGGAATGGTCTCTTCTTATCTTTTGGGACAGAAGACTCAACTTTCTTGCTAGAGTCATTCTTTTTTGGGGCCATTGTGAGTTTAAGATTGGCCTAGGGTTTTGAAAGCTACTTGTATACTTCACTAAACTATCTGATAATAATGAGAATTCACTTGATTTTGTAGAGAGGGAACTGAATAACTCACCTATGAATTTGCTGCACAATGTATATCAACACTAAAACTTTATTGCCCTCTAGATGCTCCAAGCTTCTCTCAGAATTGCTTTGAATTACTGTGAATAATGAAAATGATACGAAAAATTGAAATTTATCAGGTTCCTATACCAGACCGCTCCTCCATTAATTTTGCTTCGTGCTAAGTGACAAACTTCGATCACTCTGATCCAATTTTGAATATCAACCATTAGTGAAAGATGATCCAATGACAACAATGCCTTGCATTTATTGTAACCACAACTGCATCATAATCCTACTAGTTGGTTAAGAAACTTCATTGGGTAGTGGGCTAAAAACCCTACCTTTTTACTTCTTTACCTTGCTATCACAAACCATGTTTGACTTCATCGCGGGACCATGGGATTAATTGAGAGTTAAGTTTTATGTTTAATGCACTACCATAAACCCTTGATTTGACCATTGCGAGACCGCCATACCATTTTGATCATTGACCCAACCTTCACCGCATTCTCTCAAGATGATGCCTTAGCTGTCACGTGGCTGCAGTATACACTTCATGTTACTTGAGTACTGTACCACTAGCCTATAGGTCTATTTTGGAATCGTTGTGGGACTACGGTGTACATTATCACTGCTAGCTTAGCCTTTACCACAATACCACAAGTCTGTTTTGAGGTTACCATGGGACTATGGTAACACTTATTTGTTTCTTTGAACTTCATACCGCAATATCACCTGTTGACACCATCACCACTACGGGACTGCAATACATAACACATGTTGCTTGGAACCTTTACCACTAGCCTGCAAGACTATCTTGGAACTGTCACGGGACTGTAGGATACTTGAACATGTCTTTACTTTCACCGCAATACCGCAAGTGATTTTTTCTCATACTGTGGGAATTTGGTAAATGAACATTTGACTCCTTTGGCTCCCGCTCACCTACAAGGGCTATTAGGGTATGTTGTGGGATAAATAACACCTATGTGGACAAGAATACAAGGATTTTTCAATGGATATGATATGAAATACACATGAAGGATTGTCAGGTAATTATTGGGATGATTGTAAAAGGAATATAGACTCTTAGGATAGACTTGTGGAAATGAAAACTATGAAACTAGATGGGATTAAATGAATTTTGAATGGTCATAACACCACTCACTACAATACCATTTTTTTTATTAATGAGGGATTTGATAGGGCCCTCACCCCAAGAAATCTAGACATTAACTAGGTTGAGCTGGTGAGACCACAATGGTTGGCCTCATCCCCAAGCATTAATGTGTGTCCTAGTATGTGAGTTTGACGACAAAATAAGGGCATATAGCCAAAAAGAATAATTGTCTAATAGGGATTTAAACTAAAACAACACACATTAACCATCACACTATGCCTTTAACGACATTATTTCATCATCCTAATGAAATGGTTTTACAACTTGATTCATGCCCTTCCATGTCATAAAAGAGTTTAGAGGCTTATATCAACTCAATGTATCACACTTTGAGAGATCCAGATTGCCTAGATGGAGTCAAAAACATATTGAAAATAACCAAAAATCCCTATGGGTAGCAATCTTCTATTCATTTTTGCACATATGTATTAAAGATTTTAAAAAGTTTGAGAAACTACAGAATAAACTGAAGTTAATGACAAGAACTTTGTTAGACGAGTACGTGGATGCTTAATTATATAGTGGAGGGAAAGTTTTATTAAAGCATACGAGATTAAGTTGCAATTATAGTTGGTCAAATTGAGGTAGGATCATAAAATTCAATAGAGATACATTACTCAAGGTGCTAAAATTAGATCTAGGTTGACATGGATCAAGTAGTGTGACAATTGTTCAATACACTTTTTAAGATTCTTAAGTCTAAACACATGAGAGAAAAATTGTTGGCTTTTGGTTATGTTTAGTTAGGAATGTGGTCATTGGGTGATTAAGAAATTAAGTTTAAGACAATGGATTTATAAGCCATATTTGTAATCAATGTATTCATCTCCACATAATATACTTTTTTGTGTTCATTTAAGTCACTTTAAATGTAAATCTCTGTTTCTCTTTTAGCATTTGTGTTCTCTCTAATTACAAGTCATATTAGGACAAGGCTACCATGATTGAAGTAGATGAATTTCCAAGTGTTTGTGGCTTAAACTTTGCTAGTTTTTTCTTTTGCAAAGGAGGAGTTTTGTGTGAGCTGAAAGGGGTAGAAGTGTGTTAGTCAATAGATTTTGTCACCTAATGCTTATATATATATTTTCCCAACTACAATAAGACAAATGTACTAACAGTTGAACATATTATACATGGAGATTTGTAACTGTCCTTTGCATTTGAAAAAGGGGCAGCTCCCTTCGTATGATAAAATTAATGGTTTTGGGTACACTTTTGACATGAAAGCAAGAAAGGTGAATTTTACAAGTATAAAAATGCAACAAAACCCTCAATGCCCAATGCACCGTGGGCAAACTAAATGCAGCTTATGATTATAAAGTTACCAGGTCATATCTAGACATAAGAATGGAAGAAATATGGTAAATGATTACCAACTTATTAAATCACCACCTTTGCATCAAATTCAAACTTAAGAGTGAAGACACGCAGATGACAATGTGAATATAAGAAGGCAGGTTATCAACATTCAATACAAAGAACTATAGATTTCTGTACTCAAGATCCCAAATATTCAACGTAAGAAGAATAAATAGCAACACAAAAGATGATGACCCAATACTCTCTCCTATATTTATGAGTCAAAGATATAGCATAATACTCCTCTTCCAAAAATATTACAGACTTCATATAAAAATGTCCCCCTTTTCCTCCGAACATTAGAACGGTCAACAAAACATGAATGATCGAGTCATGAAAAATTTTTTTTCACCAAAAGATCCAATATCACTTTCACTTATTCATTATATACTAAAAGTGATAGGAACTAACTTCTCCCATGTAATTGTCTTTGTAACAAACCATTAAAGTTCAATAACACTTCTTTTAATAAAAATAAAGGAAGTAAAGTCCAATAAAGCATAATATAATATAAAGTTCTCTAAAGCTTATGAAAAGAAAACACTAGAATATTATGTTGAAACATCCTTCCCATCCTCTTCTTCAACATCTGGATCTATTTTCTCATCTTTCTTCAGTTGTTTGACTTGATCTTCTTTTGCTAGCTAATCTGAAGATACTCGTGAAGCATCCAGTTTAGCCTTAAGGACTTTGAACTTGTTTAGGATTGGGATGCTGGCCTTGCCATTTGGTATATTGGTCATATTTAGTCTGGTTCTCCACATTTGTAAAACATTATTGGCATCTTCATACTTTCTGCGTATTTCCATAATGTCTTTCTTGAAGTTCTAAATATACGTTGACACGTTTCACAACTTTTCAATTGGGTTGGGCCATAAGGATTCTCTTTATTTTTTAGTTCTTCAGTGAACAAATCCTTGAAAGCTTGTTTGACAAAAACAACATCCAATAAACTTGTTTATGTTTCATCAAATATATCTACTCCTAGAGATACACAGGAGCTTCTAAGATCCAGTAAACATGACCTATTATTTCTAGCAATATTCTTCAAGTTTGTCTAATGTTGTTTTGTCATCACCAAATTCTAGTTGATGGCATTTAGCCATTTCACTGAATCATTCTCCTCAAGCTTATCAATAACATTCTCTGAGACCAATACATTGGAATCAATATTGACCATATCTTGAAGCCCATTCTTGGCCACATTCAGCATTTCTTCCTCTTTCTTGACTACCTTCAAATCACCCAAAATCTCTATATGCTTATTAGATATCTTCAAATACAAATGAATTACCTCATGAATATACAATTAACCCTCTATTGTGAGTTTTTCCACCCATTCTTCAATTGCCTTTCCCAAGAATTTATATTTGTTTATTTGATCTACAACCTTTGCACTTACACCCTTTGGAGGGACCTTCACAAGGGTGTCCATGGTTGCATCCAAGGGTTGAGCAGTGGTGTCCACTATTGACCTGATGTAAGAGGTGAGAATATTCACTTACTGTTCTAACAATTCATTCTCTTTCTCCCTCTCCTCTAGCCTTGAGGATAGGATCTCCACAAACAATTTAGCATTGTGAATGTCACCCTACATTGAAGGAGGCCCCAAATCCAATTTGCTAACATGAAAGTCATCAACTGAAAGATCTTTTTCATTTTTTCCACCATTGGCTCTGCCATATCCACATATTGATGTTTTGTCATAGGATCAACCATGAGTCTTGACATTTTCTTTGCTTTCTTGGGTGGAGTTTCTAGTTTCAACAATCTAGTAACTGCATCAAACTTAGTATCAATAATATGAGTGTACTTCCTTTCATCACTAACTTCTTCTCATAGCTAGGTAGGAGTTTGCAAAATAGGAAAATCATTAGCCATCATATTTGGCACGCAGTCAAATGGAGGTGTACCAGGTATAGTCTTCTCCTGTTGTGAGGGTGAAGGTGGAGAAGACATCCCATCATGAGAACAAGGTGGAGGAGTTTGCATAGAAGAAGGGGGGACTGTACTCTGATGTGGTGGATAAGAAGCCACCCTATCCTCTTGATCTTGCTGCACATTTTCATGGCTTGAAACATTCTCAGCATAAGGTTTAAAAGGCGTCTTGATTTCTAATTTGAAAAGGGAAATTGCAGGATCAAATAACACTAATCAAACTTGCAAAGTAAATAATACAAAACACAAGAGAAATACTAGATTGTAGATTGCACCAAGGAGACCAAGACCAAGATTGTGAGAGGGGAAAAACAAAGAAAAACCCCCTGTGTATATGCAAGTGGCAAACAACCAAAAAAGAGAGATTACAGAGATATCAAGAAGCTTCTCAATGAGAGAAATGAGAAGATGAAGAAGAAGAATAAGCAGATATTCGTGAAAATATTATGTATAGAAAGAGAGGAGGAGACACCTCTTAAATAGAGGTGAAGAATGGAGTTATGCATAACTCCCATATGCCACCTTGCACAAGGTTTGTGCCACATGTTTCCTCTTAAGGAGGAATCTACCAAAATATAGATTATTCTTGTAGAAGGAATAAAAGAGGTGTTATCTGACATGTGGGGATAAACCACCAAATTAATAAAATACAAAAATATAATATAATCTTCACTAAGTAAAGATTAATTTCTAACACCCCCCCTTAAGCTTTACTTGGGGAGATTTACAAGAAACCCATCAATGGGATATAGACCAAGAGATTTAGAATCATGAAGAAGTTTGTCTTTACAAAGGGGTTTAGTAAGAATGTCTGCAACTTGATCTTCACACTTGCAATATGGAAGAGAAATTTGTTTGTCTTCAGTTTGCTCTCTAATGAAGTGATGTTGAAGAACAATGTGCTTGGTCCTTGCGTGAGAAACTAGATTCTTTGATAAGGCAATGGCACTTTAGTTGTCACAATACAAAGGAGTAGGGTCCTTTTGAGGTAGACCATATTCTTCAAGGAATCTCTGTAACCATAAGGCTTCTTTGGATGCATTAGTACACCCTTTGTATTTAGCTTTGGTAGAACCAAGAGAAGTGGATTGATGGTTTTTACTATTCCAAGATATGGCACCTAATCCAACAAAGAAACAATAACCACAAGTGGATCTCCCATCATTGGGATCACCTCCTAGGTATGAATCAGTATAACCATATAAAGAAAATTTACTATTTGCATTATAAAAAAGACCAAAATTAATGGAACCTTTAATATATCTTAAAATTCTTTTGGCAATTTTAAAATGAGTTTGTTGTGGTTTAGACATAAATCTAGAAACTAAACCAACACTAAAAGAAATATTAGGTCTAGTTACAATTAAATAATTTAAACTTACAACTAGTTGCCTATATAAAATAGAATCAATATAAGGAGTTCCCATATCAATCATTAACTTTGTTCCTAATTCACATGGAGTAGAAATGAGATTGACATCATTCATTTTAAATTTGTCTAAAAGATCTTGAGCATATTTGTGTTGAGAAAGAAAGATACCATTAGGAGTTTACCAAACTTCCATACCTAAGAAATAATGTAATAAACCTAAATCAGTCATTTGAAATTGATGATTGAGTTGTGACTTAGTGTCACAAATCAAATTGTTAGAACTACCTGTAAGAATCAAATCATCAACATATAAAATAACTATTACAATATCATATTCACAATGTTTGATATAAAGATTAGGGTCATTTTGACTCCTAGTAAAACCTTTAGAAGTAATGAAAGAGTTAATTTTAGCATACCACTCTCTAGGTGATTGTTTTAAACCATAAATAGATTTCTTCAATTTGCAAAGAAGATGTTCTTTGCCTTTTTGAACAAAACACTTAGGTTGAGACATATAAATCTCTTCATGCAATCACCATTTAAAAATGCACTTTTAACATCCATTTGATGAATAGGCCAATAAATATGAGATGCTAAAGCTAAAACTAATTTAATGGTTGACATTTTTGCCACAAGAGGGAAAGTTTCATTGTAATCTAGGCTTTCTATTTGAGAAAAACCTCTAGCTACTAATCTAGCTTCGAATTTGTTAATTTCATTGTTAGCATTGAACTTTGTTTTATACAACCATTTGCATGAAACAAGATTTTTACCTTGAGGTAGAGGAACAAGATCCCAAGTTTGATTGGTAATCAACATATCATATTCATCTTGCATGGCTTTTTTCCAATGAAGTTGATGCCTAGCTTGCTCATAAGTTTGAGGATCATTTGTATCCATAATCTTAGACATTAAGGCATAGTTGCAATAATTTTCTTTTCGAGTGTTAGATCTATTCATTCTAGTTAGAATATCATCACTTTCTTGAACAAAGTTTTTATACCATTTAGGCATTCTTTTAGAGGTAGGTGTATCATCACTTGAAGAAGAATCATGATGAGAAGGTTCACTATCATCATGTTCACTATCACTTTGACTAAGAGATGGATTAGGAGGGTTCAAAGAATGATTGATTGAAGGAGGATCATCCTCAATAACAAGAACATTCTTTAGAGAAGAATCATTATCATCTTTAGAACAATCATGAACCCCATTTTCAGCAATGCAAACATCTCTAGCAACTTCAACTTTATTTGTCATAGGATCATAAACTCTATATGCTTTAGAATGTTCATCATACCCAACAAAAATTTGAGAATAAGATTTAGAATCTAACTTTTGTCTTTTTTGTTTAGGTGTATGAACAAAAGCAATAGAACCAAAAATTCTTAAATCTTTAAGGTTGGGCTTTCTACCCGACCAAACCTCTTTAGGTGTGACATCACGTAGGGCTATGGTTGGAGTTCTATTAATAATAAAGTAGCACAATACATAGCTTCAGCCCAAAATTTATAAGACATATTTTTAGCATGTAACATGCATCTAACCATTTCAACAATGGTTCTATGTTTCCTTTCCGTTACACCATTTTGTTGAGGTGTATAGGGAATGGTGAGCTCATACTTAATACCAAAGGACTTTAAGTAGCTATTGAAAGCATTATTCAATTATTCAATACCATTATCAGTCCTTAAAATGTTAAGTTTAAAACCAGATTGCCTTTCAACAAATTTATGAAAATCAATGAAAGTATCAAGAACTTGATCTTTTCTTCTTAGAAAATAGAGCCAAGTCCTTCTTGAGAAATCAACAAAAGTAAGTGCATACCTTGATCCTTGGATGGATGTATTTTCCATGGGTCCCAAAAGGTCACTATGAATGAGGTGCAACTTATGTTTTGTCCTCCATGCTTGACTTTTAGGAAAGGGCTCCCTATGCATCTTATTACTCATGCATCCTGTGCATACAATTTCAGAAGGAACAATACTAGGCAATCCATCTACCATATTACATTTTTGCATCATGACAATTTTGTCAGCATTGATATGACCAAGTCTTTCATTCTGACAATTAAGATGTTCAAGTCTAACTCCTAAATCAGTCAATTGAGCATTAATATCATTAAATTTAAGAAGAAATTCATCCATGATTTTGAAATCTGTATACCTGAGATCTTCAAGTTGATCTTGATGTTGAATCTTCCTAAATTCATTTCCATTGTTGTAAATATTTTTAAGAATATCCCATGTAGAATGGGCTTTTGTGCATGCCCCTATATGAACATATAGTTTAGGTGACATAGAAATACCTATCAGTCCGAGAGCTTCATCATTCTTTGCCATCCATTTGTCGATTTCATCCTGAGTTGTTGTAGCTGTAGGTTCTGACTTTAGATTTGTAGCTACATCCAGAAGATACTTAAATAAAAAAATAAAACTAATATGTTGCTTCCATGAATGATAATTAGTCAAAGTTAGTTTTATCTCAAGAGTTAAGGTAGACATATTGCCAACAAAAAATACCCTTTTTATGAAAAAATTGCCTAATCACTTAAACAAAAAGCCAATTTTTTAAAGAAAATGCCCTAATTAGATGAATAAAAGGCAATTTTTTTTTGAAAAAAACCTAATTAGATGCAAATGTTTTTAAAAAAATATCTAATTAAAAAAATTACCTAAAGAAATTTTTATATGCAAAAAATTATTTTAAAAAAGACTTTAATAATGCATCTAAAATAAATTAAAAAGAATAAAATAAGGTTTATAAAAAACTTATAAAAAACTTATAAAAAACAATAATTAAAAACACTTAGTAAGAATAATTTTTAAGAAACTTTTATTAAACCAGGCAAGTTAAATTAAAATATTATTAATTCTTAAAAAAAGCAGACACATTTTTTATAAAATAATAAAACTTTCTTAAAAAAAATTACTAATAATAAAAGTGCAGTAGGAGGCAGGTGGCAGAGGGGTCGTGATAGACACTTGGCAGGAGAGAGCAATGTTTTTTAAAAGTTTTTAATTTTTAAAAAAATGTTTGTTATATGTTTTTAACTTTGAAGATTTAATTTATAGGTTGTAAAAAAAACTATAGAAATTTTTAAAAAATTGTAGCATGCAGGAACAAAAACTTAAAATTTTTTAAAGAGAATATATATTTTTTTCTTACAGATCTATTTTTTTTTTTAACAAACTATGTCAAATTTTCGTAAAAAAAATTAGGAAAGCTACAGGAACATGGATATTTTTTATAAACCCATAACAAATGTAAATATTGTTTTTCTTCTCAAGGAGAGATTCTTCTCCTCTCTGTTCTATGTTACAGATAACAGGTCTCCAAGGTCACCCACAATTGCGCAGCTTTTAACAACTTGCACAGAATGATTAGTACCAAATCTCTAATACCATCAAAAGAGAAATTGCAGGATCAAATAACACTAATCAAACATGCAAAGTAAACAATACAAAACACAAGAGAAATACCAAGATTGTGAAGGGGGGAAAACAAAGAAAAACCCCTGTGTATATGCAAGTGGCAAGAAGCCAAAAAAGAGAGATTACAGAGATATCAAGAAGCTTCTCAATGAGAGAAATGAGAAGATGAAGAAGAAGAATAAGAAGATATTCGTGAAAAGATTATGTGCAGAAAGAGATGAAGAGATACCTCTTAAATAGAGGTGAAGAATGGAGTTATGCTATTTCATCTTAATGAGGAATCTACCAAAATATAGATTATTCCCACAGAAGGAATAAAAGAGGTGTTATCCCACATGTATAAAACACCAAATTAATAAAATACAAAAATATAATATAATCTTCACTAAGTAAAGATTAATTTCTAACATAATTTCCTCTTGGGAGGTTGATTGTCCCCTTCACACTGCCCTCTTAGCTTAATATTCTTCTTTGGATCTTCACCTCCATCATTCCCATCCTCTATACGAGATTGGGATCCTGTAGAATGAGTCTTGGTAGGTGTGTTTTGGGTAGAGGTCCCTACTACTGACCCACCATTGTATGGTCCTTATGTGAAGGAGAACTTGTTGCATGACCATTCATCTTATATCTCAACCGCGTCTGACTCTTATTCAACACAAAAGAAGATCTAAAAAACATATCTGAGATTTCTCTTTTAGACCATCTTAGTTTTGGCAATGGTTTATAACTTTCAACACAATATCCCTGATCAATCATATTAGAATAATCATAAACTCTATTAGGAAAATCCCATCCGAGCTTGAAATCTCTCATTTGGTCTAAAGTCTATCTCGACCAGTCCCCTCTCCTCACTTCGTGTTCATCAACACAATCTTCCCAAAAATCTTCTTAGTGAGGATGATGTTCTCATAGCATAAGAAGGTATAAATTCTTCTTTATAAAGTCCTTGCTATCAAAGAAACTTCTTGATTCATAAGAATGCAAACTACATTTAGAAAGAGACCTGTCAACATGTTTAGCATCTTCAGGTTTATTACAAGTATAATTTAGAGTCAATTTCAAAGGGAAAGGATACCCCTTTTTCTTGCAATCATGATACCATTTGCTGGCTATTGATGCTTGTTTGCATAGTTCCAGAAATACAACATAATCTGACACATATCTTGGTAGTTTCAAAGGGGGAATTCAAAACCACCGATTCTAAAATAAGTAAATCTGTCAAATTGAATGAAATAGCTACCAGATTGCATTATCAAATTTGCAACTTCTTTTGAGATCCTCAACTCAGGATTACCATATATCTTTCTAACCAAAAACTTGAGGAAAGCATCATTGATCCTCCTATAATCCTTATTGCTAAACTCTTCTTGCAACTGAGTGAAATAATCATACACCTGTGTATATTTGTCAAATGTGCTTGTGGTATTCAAACTAGGCCAAACCTTTTGAGTGTTGGCTAAAAGATACATCAAGTAAGAATACATGTGGAATTTGTTTCTCTTCTTTTGAAAATTCGACAATTGATCATGCAGATGGTCACTGATGAGTTTAGCCCAGTCTATGTGTTGTTTACCTATACAAATGACTAATATAAACTAGCACATCCACTTTTAAAATTCATTTGAGTCTGCACTCCCTATCACTTTGTGTAACAATGATATTGTATTTGAAATGTCATCTTTGAACAAGGCCCTAACCATGTTTTTAGGAAGTTGTGATCCTCCGTTCTTCTCTCTATTAAGCCATGAGGTAGCAATGGTCGTTTTACACATCTTCTTCCCATCAATATAGAAATTCCATCTAGTCTCCATTTAGAAGTTAGCATACTCCTCCCAGAATGGTAATCTAAGAGTGTTACTGATGGTCTCCACATCGAATTGTATTATCACTTCCCTGCTAATAGTTCTTATCTATCGTGATTCGACATGGTAGTTGTTAATACAAGCCAAAACTAAGTCTTGACATTGCACGACTGGGGGAGAACCTCCCACATGAGCTAACCCACTCTCAAAGGTCTTTTGTGCTATGCCCCCCCTGAGGTTTGCATTCATCCTTTCCAAAAATTCCTTCAAGTCAATGTGACCCAGGTATGTGTCTTTTACTTCAAAAAGTTGGTTATCTATAATTAAGGAGATGTTGAGGCCTTGGTATTTGTATTTCATCTTGGTGTTCATCTTAATAACCCCTCAACCATGCTATGAACTGTTACTAGGAGTAGCCAACTTATGATAGGAGGGAAAGGGTTATAGAAGGTAGTTTAAAGAACGCAGGTTTCACAAGTCATGAAAGGCGACAACCACAATACAAATGCTCCTTCCACCAATGAAATTGAAGCAATATTCAAATTGAAATACGTATCATGACAGGGAACTCACCTTTTTACACTGTGATGCTTGAGACTGGAAGCTAGATAACTGAGAGAAAGCAAACCACAATCGCTCCAAACCACAACTTCAATAATGCATAAATTTAACAAAGTCTAATTGTATATAAAGTAAACCAATTAGGGTAAGAAGGGGTTTCTGTTATGTCATAAAATATCTCCATAGGACTTTTTCCCTCCCAAGTTTAGCTCTTGGGTCCTTTAGAAAGCATTTTGATCATCTTGCATATTCATGTTTACTCCCGATGAGAAAACCCCTAAGTTTTATGGCCCTTGGGGGTGTTATTGAGACAAGTCCTGACTGAAATAAGAAGGGAGGACTTGGGTGCCTATACCCTAGTCCTGCCCTATTTTAGGTGGGACCTAAATTCCAGTGTTGGTTATGTGACCGTTAATTAGGTCCTATGCCAACACCTTAAGTTTGAATTATGTAATATTTATCAAGAATGTGTTTAGTTGCATATATAAGCATGTTTAGCGATTCATTTGTAAACTAGAAGATGATTATGAACTTTTGGTGCACTTATGGTTTTAGAGCATTCAAAATATTCATTGTTGCAGAGCAGACTTGTCTTGTTATTGTGTTTGTTATGTAGATTTGGCTTCATCTTCTCATTATGTGAAAGATTATCATCCATATGCGAGTTACACTTCTGAGGTGACATTTATTTGTGTTTTTGATCATTTATCATTTGGATTTTACCTCTATCCCATAGGGATAAACACTCTTTATCTAACAATGGTGTTCGGAAGACTTGAATGTCTCTTTGAGGCTTGACCGAGGCAAGCTTCTAAACACCACAACCCCCAACCCATTTTTCTATGATTGCAGGTTACAGGTTGCTGAAGTGGAAGGAGTGGAGTTGCAGGAAAGTAGGACAGAGTGTCAGAAGTGTAGATGAAAGTAGAAAATTAGGACTTGGACTAGGGCGCCCGCTCATTAGTCCTCTGTATCCTAAAACAGTGAAATCCTTAGAACAAAAGAATTAAGTTGCAAACAATCTTTAGATATCCTGATAGAAGATAGTACATTGGACTAAATCACCTACTCATTAGTCCTTGACTTTTTCAGATACAGAATCTCAAAATCTAGTATGTATCTAATTGTCATTTGATATCTCTGTGTGCGAGCATTTGTCGAGTTTCATCAGTTTGTTTATGATTTTATGAAATTAGGGTTTTAAGCATAACTGGAATTTAATTGATTAATTAGTTAGCAAATTCCAAGTTTCCTCTTTGTTATAAGGGACACTAAATCTATAGCAGATCCCTCTTGCAAGAGATTGTGGCTTCACTCGATTTATGTCCTTCAATGTTTGTAGTGAAAGGAGGATTTAACCTTGAAACTAAAACCCCCCTCTTTCTCTATACAACATTTTGGTGAACCCATGTTTTTAATGAATTTTGCAACTTGCTGAGTGTTGTACTTTAGATTTGCATTCATTTCATTCATCATATTCTTATTGCATTTGAAAAATTACAAAAAAAATTGAAAACTTTGAAAAATTGAAAAAAATTGGCATTTTTAGCTTGCATTTTCAAATAACTTAAATTAATTTGCATTTAATTTTATTTAATTTATGTTATTTTGATTAGATCTCATTTCAATTATAGAAATTCATCATTTATTATTCATTTTCATAGCATTTTCAGGTTTAATTTGTTAGAAATTACTTGAAATTGTGCATTTTTCATAAAAACCTAGTTTTGCATTAGCTAGGGTTTGTAGTTAAAATCTTGTTTCAGATTTTACTACTATTTTAAACACTCATTTAGGAAAAATTTATAACTATAGTATTTTATCATAGTGTCTTTTTTGCAAAATTTCATGTCTAGGGTTTGAAAACCTTGCATTTTCACTAGATTTGGCCTTATCATCTCTCTAGAATTGCATTATAGGCATGTTGTGAAGGATATTATTGCATTATTGGATTGGTATTGAGCTTATTATTTGTTGAACCTCTTAAAATTCTTCACAACACTCTTGTTTCAGTCATTTACATTGAAAAATTGTGAAAAAAGTTGAAAAATCAAACATTTTAGGTCACCAATTTGCACAAATTTGCACTTGCTCCTTCCATAAGTTTTGAAAATCTTTTGAAATCTGATTTTACAATATACACATGGATTCTAATTGCAACAATAACACAAGATTCCCTCCTAGGCTTTATATGAAAAGAAAGGTCCCTGAACCCGAAATTGTGTTTACACCCCATAATAGAACAATTGGAGAAATTGAAGGACCTCTTTATATCATTGTGAAGATAATGGAAAATCTAGTGGATGGAACACTTATATATCCCTTATAGATCCTAATTGAAAGACTAATGTGGCAATGGAGGAGTTCCTTTATTCACATGGTTTGGTACAAGATTTCTATGATCCTTCTGACATGATGATTAAGACACATAAGGGAACCTTTATAAACACTTCTAAGAAAATATCTTTATTGGTCATGATATTTGATAAATCTATAGAAAAACTATTTGTTGTTGTCCCTCTACCTGACCTTTTCAATATAAAATTAGGACACCCATGGTTAAAATCTTTGAATGCCATCCGTTCAACAATTCATAACTGTGTAAAATTTCCTTTGAATGGACAAGTGCATACTATTCATCACAATAAATATAAACCCTTGGTTACAAAACAACACTTCAACCTTGATTACTTTTTGTCACGATTTGATGAGGAACCAGAGCCACAAAGGGATTTTAACTTCTTGGGATATAGAAAATATAAAGAAAAACTATTACATCGAGTGGACAGTACTTCTATGCAAGAAACAATAAGAGACAAATAACCCACATTAGAAGAAATTCCTAGAGCAAAAGGAAAAGGACCCTATGCTAAGGTTCCTCCCCCACCATCCTTACAGGGACCGGGAGTGAGTCATCAAAAGAAAACAATTCATCAAGAGAGATTTGAACATGGTTCTTACTCCTCTAATATGCAAAGAAAAACATGATAATACTTTTGAAGCTATAAGCAATAGGACAAGAAGAAATAGAAAAGCAAGAGAAAGAAGAAGAAGAAGATAAGCTTTTGCCCAACAAAATGCACATTGACAAGAAAACATTCCACCTAACATTGAATCAAACCTACAAGAGCCTAAGAATGAACAACTTGAAGACAAGAACAAAAGTTGGGCTATGGTACCTTATGTCCCACTTTCTTCTAACATTCGGGAGTGGGCAGATGATGATTTGGTTGTCAACAACTCTTAGCTCTATCATGTCCAAATCAAATGGACCTGGACACAACACAGAAACACATAACTTACCACAATGTTGATCCAGAACAAACCACATACAACAGAAATAACGAAGTGAAAAGAACATAGCAGCAAGATTTCGTAGAATAATACATTATAATTTTGTAAAATACTTGGAGTATTTTTTTTTTAGAGAGTAAAATTACAATGTTAGAGTGAAGAAGACAGGTCCTAAGGGCCCAACCTAAGCCTCGGGGGCTCATCCCAGATGGCCTTGCCTAGGTGAAAGCACAGAGGCTTCGTAGTTCAGAAAACTTTGACTTCTCAAATCAACTTGTTTATCCAATAATAGATGCAATAATCTCAAAATTGACATCTTTTCACATATATTCTCAGTTTCACAGTTTTACACAATACTAGAAATATATGATTTTACACAATAATAGGAGAATATATAATTAGAGGTAGAAATTATCTCTAGGCAATCACATAGGATTAGAAACAGGAGAAGGTATAACTCACAATAGAAAATTAATAGATAACAAGACACCCAGTTCACAACTTTACTTTGTCTAAGATACAAGCATAGTGATATTATTTAAAGCTTCCTTTCCAAAGGGTGAATGAATTCAATAAGCATATAGGTGTGAGTTATATACTAGGTTCTTTATCATTTGGAAGCATAAGCACAAACTAAGGTTGAATACATTAGGCAATTGCCATGTCATTCCAATACTAAAAAATACCATCAATGGAACTATTATAAAGTGCAACAGATAGACATCAAATGATCCATTTATAATTAATCCATATAGGAAACAATAGGAAGGGTATAATAAACAATCTAATCATTCTTCTAAACAATTATATTTTAAATACTTTACTAACCTTTCGACTAAAACACACTATCCATAAGAACTAGCAAGCAAAGAATCCAAGTGTGCAATATAGTCAACAAAATTACTCAAACAAAAGATGCAACAAAGGCATTAGAATAATTAAGTTATGTATAGGTTGGTGCAACATAAGAAAGCATTGACAAAGCTTTTTGATGCCTAAATTGGATACAATGTTGTTCTAGTAACTCATGCAAGAGAGCATCAAGGTCCCTATGCAAGCCTAAAGTCCTATCAATGCAATAAGTCATGACACAAGTCCAATCATACAGCAAAAACCATCCACTTACTAACTTAGTTTGGTACGTATGCTTTATACCTGAAATGTAGCATGTGTGAAGCATTTGAGATTGTATTATAAGCCTAATATATGTAGATGGATGTGTATAATTTTATCTTGTCATCACTTTCCATAATAGTCTTTAAAGAGAAAATTTAATATATATTTCATGAAATTGGGCAAGTTTTCCATGTGGACAGCACTAGCAGTATATTATAGTTTCAAGTAATTAATTATGTTAATGATAGCCATAAATTAGCCTAGGTGAATGTGCTTCAAGGTCCATATGAATCAGCCTAGGTAACTCATGCAAGAGAGCATCAAGGTCCCTATGCAAGCCTAAATTCCTATCAATGCAATAAGTCATGACACAAGTCCAATCATACAACAAAAACCATCCACTTACTAACTTAGTTTGGTACGTATGCTTTATACCTGAAATGTAGCATGTGTGAATCATTTGAGATTGTATTATAAGCCTAATATATATAGATGGTTGTGTATAATTTTATCTTGTCATCACTGTCCATAATAGTCTTTAAAGAGAAAATTTAATATATATTTCATGAAATCGGGCGAGTTTTCCATGTAGGAGATATATCACATTCATATACACAGGGAAAAAGAAATTGGCGTGGAAGTTGAAGGCAACAGGGTATTTTTTGAAAACAAGACATACACTAGTACTATGCAAGAAATATTATTTCCCTGCCATCATAGTGAAGTTAGCAATTGTATTATCACAAGTAACTATAAATTTGCCATGAGATATGCAACAATCCTAGCAAGCATCCCAAACAAGACAGGTAGCTTCCAAATAGTGATCTAAGATCTCAAGTTTTCTCAGTATAACAAGAAATACCTCTTCTTGATTTCAATAAGGTTTTTGTTAATGAAAAAGTGTAGATAAAAACAATCACACAGATTAAAATGAAGACACAATTTTTAAAGTGGTTCACCTTATCGGCTACATCCACAAAGAAACAAGGGATTCTCCACTTTTATTAAAGTCTATTTTTAAATACATCATAGCAGCAACAATAGCTTGCCAACAACAGTCAAAAATTACAAATTACAATGTTAACTTCAACCTTCAATAGGCCTTCGAATAGAATATGAAAGGACATCGACAAGAGTGGAAAAAAAAAGAAACAACCATTAAGGATATTGGGATTCATATTCCAATAGTTTTGACATCAACTATTGGCCAACTATTGGCCAAAGAGAGAGTGCTCAACAGTATGTAGAAAAATAGTAACTTGCAAAGAGACCTCTATAATTTATTTCTAAAAATACAATGCTCTTGATAATTTGAGAGAGGATCACAACAAACATATGAAGGAAAATATTTAATCATGGGTCATCAACATGACCACCAAACTATTTAATAAGCACAAATAATCTCAATAAGTACATAAAAGATGCCAATGAGACTACCGATTGATTTCCTTTTACTTATTGATAATACTTCGAAGTTGAAATACCAGTGGTCATTTGTATAGAATAATAACTTCCAAGCATGGTAAACTCCATATAGAATAATCCTTACACTCAATACAACATGAGATACAACATGAGATAGTAAGAACTCCCAACATGGTAATTCTAGATAGGATAATATTTCCATACCTAGGACAACATGCAATAATATTGACCTCCTAGTATGGTAACCTTTGATGGGATATTGCTTATGCTCACCTAACACAACACATGTTATGGTGAATACCTCTTTTCTACAAGTACATGGGGTATTACAAGATTGATAAGCATGCCAATATACATATTTGAGTAAAAATGGAGCGGTGAGTTTATATAGATGATGTAGATGGAGTAATAATGAAGAGTACGTATAGCCTCAAAACTCTCCCATTTATCAGAATTATTTGGTATGTTCTTACAAGGGCATGCCACATAGTAACTCAGATCCATCATTAATTGTCTTTCTAGAAATCAATAATAACTATTATATTTATATTTAAAAAATATATCTAGAGCACGCCGAGAGATATCTTCCAATTTGTTGGAATTTATAAATTACTTGCAGTTAGAATATTTGATATGCCCATGAGTTAATTTAAAGAGACTATGTTGTAAGACTTTTCATATTCTTCAAACATTCCATAACTGCCAAAGTTTTTCTATTCTTCTATCCGAATTTATTTATTTTTCTATTCTTCTATTCGAATTTGCGTTCTACACTCACAACTTCTATCCAAATTTTTTATTTATATTGAATTTTGTTTACATGGAATCTGAATCTTAATTGTTTACAGGAATCTGAATCTCACAAGTGAAAGTATAAAAAAAGTCACAGAAAAACAATAAGCAATATTTTTACAACACACTTCTCATGAAAGTTGCAATTTGGATATTTGTCTTGCTAGAGGAAATTGGATGCTAGATGCAGAAATTTAATGATCTACCAAAATAATTGCATGTAGATATAGATTGGGAAAATGAGGGAAATTGAGAAGATAATCTTACCTAAACAAGCAATTAGATAGATTCTTGAAATCATGCACTACCTAAACTCTGGTAAATTCCTTTCCAGCAAGGATTTTATCTGATAAAGAAGGATTACAAACTATTTGACATAATTCCCAAGGAGAAGTCACCGCTTGGGATGTAAAAATTGCAGGATATGTGCCAAATGGATTTGTTGAAGTGCTTCAAGAATAGAGAAATTTCCTCAAGTTCTATAGTTGAATGTGTCTGGTAGCTATGCGTACACAATGTGGAAGCATGGACAAGTCACGTTAGCTAATTAGAAAATGCCTAGAAGAAATGCGCTCTCATGGAATGCCATGACTACAGGAAATGATTGACATATTTTTTAAAGAGTCCTTAAAAAAACTTTAAGTAAATGCAGTTGTTAGGTGTAAAATGAGATTTCACAACCTTTCCATGCATCCTCCCTACCTCTGCTAACAGGGAGTTTTGAACAGGGTATGGACATCCATCAAAACATGACGGAAGGGGGATATACGTTAGATGTTGTAGTTACTACTATGCTGGTATCGACGAGAGAAAAGGATCTATTTATTCACTATAGCCACCAATATGATTCTTACCAATGAAAATATTAGGAACAGTACACTCTGTACTTGTCATTATGAAGGTCCGAACTCTTCCAATTTTATAGACCATGAGTTTATAGATTTATAGCAATTTTAGCTTCATAATATAGAAATGATTCAATAATCTCTCAAATTTATATTCACACCCCATATTGTTAATATCAGTCACTTTAATAAATAGAAATTACTTAATCTATAACAGAAGGTAAAAAAAATTTGAGATGATAATCCATATTACACCCTTTTTTAAAGATTAAATAGGATTAGAAACTCGTACAAGAGAGAGAATAATGAATGGGTACCTTTGAATCCAATATATTTGGGTGATGAAGACTTACAATAATAACAAATAAGTAGAGAAGATGAAGGATTCCTCTACCGTCTATTAGAAAACTTCCCAGCTATTTGCCGTCCCATTCCTTGCAAAATATTTCTCTACCGAATTGTAACTTCTGCCTGTCCTCATCTCCCCCTTTTTCCCATACACCTACGTGCAAGAGAAAACCATGAGCTTCCCACAACTATCCCTCCCAAAATAACAGGTGTCCACAATAAACCTCATCATAATAAACAGAGGACAACAAGAATAACAACTGTCAGCTAGAATGGACGGTGGAGGATGCTGTGTCTTTGGAATAGCATCGTTTTCCTTCCCTAGACAAGACTCCCAATTTTATTCTTTCTAAACCTCTTCTGAAATATTAGATTTTCGTCACTATAGAAAAATGCAATTTTAAAATGCTTAAATTTTTGCTTTAAGAATAATTTTATATTAAAAATGTCGCTTACTATATACCTTATGACCTAAGGCTATAAGATTTGCAATTTAATAAGAAAATACTCTCTTGAAGCCACTTTAGAACCCTCATAAAATAAAACAAAATAATTAAACCATATTTAAGTGGCCATCCTTATAACATAAGACTAAATAAATAGGAAAACTAACAAACATAACTTTTCCCATGCCAAAAAATGAAATGATGTATAGTAGGTATGGGTAACGTTGTTGCACAAGGTTTGAACATCGGTCCATGTAACTAGAATAAATTAAGGCCAAGTCATTGTAGTTGAAATGTGGGTTGCTACTTTGAAGTTGCTAGGTGATCATGTAACATAATAGTGGCCGAATTTGCTGATGTCCCTAAAATAGTTACATGCTTAAACATGTGCTAAAATAATGTGTTACTAGTTAATGATCATTAGTTTATTTGTCTGCATAGCTGTAGGATGCATCCTTATAACTGTAAAACTTATTTGAACAAGTCATAAAAAAATGATTGACATAAATGCTTTCAGAATAATAATTGTTTTGAGAATAAGTTCATATTATTCAACAAAATATTAATTTAATTGTAACCATATTTAACTAGACAACAATTACTCACAATGTCTAAGTGCCTACATGAGTTTAGGATGTGTGTTACAAGGAGTGTTAAGTGGTCTTACAAGCTCAGTTATCCATGTACGTAAGTATTTCTAACCCTTTACCTTTGTGTTGTGTTTCCCCCATGATGTGTTGTGTTGTTTAGGCCTCCTAAGATGACCCTTGATACTCTTGTAAGGTCCTTGATACCAAGAGACCGCCTCTGTTTTGACCTTTCTTCTATTTGTATCATCATTCTTCTATATTGCTGTAACATTAGAAAATGTCCCCTTGGGGGTTTTTCCCTCATAAAGTTTAGCTCCTAGGGCTTTTATCTACATTTAGGACATCTTGCATCGTATTTTGACATCCCGATGAAATGAGCTCTAATTTTCGTGTCAAATGGGACCTAGGGAGATCCCTTGAACCTAACCCTGACCAAAATAGGGGGGAGGACTTGGGTGCCCACACCCTAGTCCTACACTATTTTGGGTCAGTTCCAAATTTTTAGTTTCGACTTGTGATCGTTATTTGGGTCCTATGCTGACACAATAAATTTGAATTACAAAATTCTTGTCGAGAGTGTTTGTAGTTGCATATATAAGCATGTTTAGGCATTTATTTTTAAACTAGAGGACAACTAGATGATTATTGTGATCTTTTGGCATCCTAAAGGTGATTCAAGACATTCATTGTGTAGCAAGAGTAGATTTGTATTGTCTGTGTTTGTATTTGCAGATTTGAGCAATCATATCCTCATGGCATGAAGAGCTTCTTCCTTCCATGAGATCTTCACTACAAGGTGATATCATTTGTGTTTCTAAGCATTTATCATTTGGTTTTTGCCTCTACCGCTCAAGGGCACTCAATCTTTATTTGACAATGGTGTTCAGAAGATTTGAATGTCTCTTCGGGGCTTGACTGAGGCAAGCCTCTAAACACCACAACCCCCTCCCAAAGTTTTCATGATTGCAGGTTATAGGTTGAAGCTATAGGAAAAGTGAAGTTGCAGGAGGGTACAACAAAGTTCCAGAATTGTAGATCAGAGAAGAAAATAGCTCCCTAGACTAGGGCACCCGCTCATTAGTCCTCAAAGTTCTGTGACGGGAAAACCTTTGGTACAACAGGAACAGGTTGCAGAGCTTGTTTACAGATGCTGACAAAAAGTAGGGCATTGGACTTGGGCACCCACTCTTAAGTCCTCGTCTATTCTTCTTCTAAACCTCAAAAATAGGTGCACAATTATTTATCATTTTACATCTTTTTGTAGCAACATTTTCTGATATTCGTCCGTTTACTGTCGTATTTACATAATTAGGGTTTTGATGTATAATTCAGAATAGAAGAAGATAATTGGAAATAAAATCATAAAAATCCAAGTTTCCCTACATCTCATAGTGACCTAGGGTATGATAGTACATAGCAACTCGACCCTAGGTCCTTGAATGAAAGGGTGAAAGAAGGATAAAACTACCAAAAACCAAACATCCAAATTTTACCCTTTACATTTTGGTGAACTTGTGTTGTTGGACTTGTTTGCACCTTGCTGAGTGTTTTACTTTAGATTTACAGTGATTTCATTCATTCATAGTATCATTCATCTTATTGCATTGGAAAACTTGCAAAAAAATTGAAAAATTAGAAAAACTAGAAAAAATGGTATTTTAGGGTTTGCATGTTGCAAACTAATTTGAATTTCATCAAATTTCTGATTTTTGCATTAGATATGAGATAAATTGTAGAAAATTACAAAAATTCAATAGCTTGCATTGCATTTTCATCATAAAATTGCTAGGGTTTTGTTGAAAATTGTGAATTTTTTGTATAACCTAGTAATTCCAAAAACTAGGGTTTGTAGGCAAAATCTTGTTTCAGATTTTTCTACTAATTTAAGACACTCATTAAATCTTTCATTTGGCTGTAGTGTTGCATTTTAGTACAAATTTGCATTTAGATTTCAAAAAATTTGCATTTTTGCATATAAAATTTCAACAAAAACTAGTATTTTCAATGATTTTTTCACTAGATTTGAACTTGCATTTTGCATGTTAGGACTTGGAAATTATTTTCATATTTGAGGTAATGTAGTTTTCTTCATACATTAGCCTGCAAAACATTCATATAGCATTTTACATCAAGATCTCAATCCTAGGGCTTGAAAAACATTAATTTTCACTGGATTTGGCCTTATCGACTCTCTAAATTTGCACTATATGCGTGTTGTAAATAATATTATTACAATAATTGGCTGATATCAAGGGTATTATCTGCTTCCACTCCCAAAAATATTCACAACACCTTTTTATTGGGCTCTTGTATTGAAAATTTGGCAGAAAATTGCACATTTTTGCTATATTTGCCCTAGGGTTTGACCTAGATTGCACTCTAAGCATGTTGTGACAAATTTTATGGATTGAGGTGACTAATATCATTGCTATTATTTTCTATACCTCCTAACATTCTTTAGAACACCCCTTTTTCTAGGTCTTGGAATGGAAAAGTTGTGAGAAATTGCCTATTTTTGCTATATTTTCACTAGGGTTTGATCTTGAGTTGCACTATAAGTGTGTTGTGACAGATATTTTAGAATTAGGTGGCTGTTATTATTGATATAATTTTATTTCCATCATCATATTCCTCACAAAACCCTTTGTCATACTCTTTTGCATTAAGATTCGGTAAAAAAATCGCATATTTTAGTGTATTTTCACTAGGTTTTGGCTTATCATCATCATAGATTTGCATCAAAAGTGTGTTGTAAAGGATCTTATTTCTATATTGGACTGATATTAGATATATTATTTTCTTCTCTTGATCAGAATCCTTACAACACCTTTTCTTTCATATATTTGCATTGAAAAAGTACAAAAAAAATCAAGCATTTAAAGTAATTTTTGCATATAGCTTTGCACTTGCCTTTTGAATAAATTTTGAAAAGCTTTTAAAATATGATCTTCCAATAATATAAGCATATACACATGGCACCTTCATGTCATTTTTATATGGTATCTCTACATGCATTTATCAAAGATCTTGATTTTGACAAATTTCTAATCCTCATGAGTGAACATCCTATGATATTAGAAAACCTAACCGAGTTCATCTCCATGAGTAGCAATGAAAAAGATAATTGTGATAGCACTTCTCCTACATCCACTATATGTGATGATGACATAAATTTATCCTTTGGGCATTCTTCAAAAAATGATTCTTCTCATGAGGATATACTTGTACAAGACAATGAAATCACTGATACCTTGCCAACAACATAAGAGACACAACTTTTACAAGACATCATGCCTCCTACAACTACAATAGAAGAACAAATATCTCATGATGTTGAGAATCCTATTGAGATGATAGCATATGTACCTAATGAACAAGTAAACAAACTTGATGAAGACCTAGCTGAATTCCAAGAATATGTGCAAATTGAAAGAATAGGGGAAGAAGCTGTACCTATGATTCGCAACATAAGAGAATTGATAAAAGAAGGACAAGATGGCATTAATGTTGTTTGAGGCTTAGCACACATTATACAACATAATGTTATGCCTCTATATTATCTCACGAATACATACCCTCAGGCAATGGAAGATTTAACAGAGCACATTGAGAATGATGAGTATGAAAATCCTCTTAATGAAATGGAATCATTAGTTAAAACTTATGATGATCAAGATGACTATCTAAACTATGATGAAATAATTGGTTTAATAGAAGTGGATAAGGAGAAAGTTGAGAATTCACCTAATCCATGGAAAAATGATATTGATTTAATTGTTGACAAAGGTTAGATTGGATGATCCCTACAGGTAAGTATCTCTAATCCTTTATCTCTCTCATGATGTGTTTCCCCTGTGATGTGTTATGTGTTGTTTAGGCCTCGTGGGATGACCCTTGATTCTCTTGTAAGGTCCAGGTTACCAGGAGATCACCTCTATTGTGACCTATTTGTATCATCATTCTTCTATATTTTCTCTCTCTAATTTCATCATTGTGTATTGTCTTACGGACATAGCGTTGCAATTGGTGACTTGGGGACACCCTCCTATGTGACTGTCCGTAAGACACTTGTTTCTCCTCTCTCATTTATTTTTTCCCTTCCTCTAGTGTTTCTATCTAGCGAGTGGATGACGAAAAATATTTATACTGATGTGGACCTAGCGTCCCTTTCACGAGAAATAAAAAATTGGACTTAGTTCCTAATATGATGATGGGGTTGTATATCTTATCTGACACTTGGCTAGTAGAAGCACTCCGTGCTTTCTGCGTAGTGATTTTGATGATGTTTTTATCTCATACAAACCTTAACAATACTGCTGCTCCATGCACTTTGTTTGTCTTTGAATATCTCCTTGGTGACACTTGGTTTTGAGATTTTTGTGATATAGGCCCACGGTTATCTTCGATCTCCATATTTGTAGTATAACCTTGGCTCTTTGTGTGATTGATCATATGCATTTATGTTGTTGTTTATCATGATTATGTGGACACTAACGTGTTTCTTGAAAGGGTGTGTTTGTGGGAACATTTGGCAATTGTAAAGTACATGTCACCTCTGGGGGGCATGGTCTTTGTGAAAGTCCGTGTTCCCTTGTGTGTTTTCTTCCTACCTTAATGTGCTCGATATCAATACCTAGTATCAACCACTTTAAGGTGGAGGCATATATAAGGTAAGTTGTCTATTGTAGATGTTAGCAATGTGCTTGTCCTTAGGTGCAGTTTAAAGACTGGTGGCAATGAGTCCCTCCTGGACTCTGAGTTTGTTTGCAATAAATCAATCAATCAATCATCTTAAGCCCTCTACAGAGGTAGGGATGGTGTACTTCTTAGAGCAGATTGCATCATCCTATCATTTTCAAAAGTCCTTTGCGGAGGTGGGGAGTAGTTTTGTGACTAACTCAACCCTTAAGCATGTCTTCAGTGATTGTTGTGGTGAAGCCCAATCATTTGTGTGTGCCTATAATATGCTTGAGATGGTGATGAGCCTAGAACTAGGAACACTCCATTGCTTGTTTGCCGTGTTTTCTCCGTGTCTTCAAAGTGTGTGTGTTTGGCGTGCTTGCTTTGTTTGGTGTGTTTGTTGCCCCATATGTAGTCTAAAGACCAGCACGATGAGTACTTCCTACATTTTAGGAGGTTTGGTGTGTCTTGCGTGTGTGTTGCCCTGTATATACAGTTTAAAGACCAATGTGATGAGTGCTTCCTGCATTATGGGAGGTGTGTTTACTTTCCTTGTACTTGCATCTACATTTCATATATATGAGAAAAAGAAAAGAAAAGAAATCATTCCTTTCTTCCATGCATTAACTGTCTTCTATGCATCTACTGTCTTCTCCATGTTTTGTGTGACTCTAACTGTCTTTTCCGTGTTTTGCGTGCTTGTCATTGTCTTCAATGTGTTGGCATGTCTTCTCTGTGCTTGGCGTGTTTGCTATGTTTGTTGACCGTACTTTAATGCATGTATTGGCCTCGCATTTATAGATACATTAAAGTGGGGGCTAAATGTAACATAAAAAAATGTCTCCTTGGGGGCTTTTCCCTCTTAAGGTTTAGCTCCTGGGTCTTTTATCTAGATTTAGGACATCTTGCATCATATTTTGATATCTGATGATATAAGCTCTAAGTTTCATGAAAAATGAGACCTAGGATCCCTTGAACCTAACCCTGACCAAAATAAAGGAGAGGACTTGGGTGCCCATGCCCTAGTCCTTCCCTAGTTTGGGTTAGCGTCAAATTTTTAGTGTCGGCTTGTGACCGTTATTTGGGTCCTATGTCGACACGATAAGTTTGAATTACGAAATTCTTGGCGAGAGTGTTTGTAGTTGCATATATAAGCATGTTTAATCATTCATTTGTAAATGAGAGGAAAACTAGATGATTATTATGATCTTTTGGCATCCTAAAGGTGATTGAAGGTATTCATTGCGTAGCAAGAGTAGATTTGTGTTGTCTATGTGTTTGTATTTGCAGATTTGAGAAATCATCTCCTCATGGACTGAAGAGATTTTTCGTTCCATGAGATCTTCACTACAAGGTACCATCATTTGTGTTTTTGAGAATTTATCATTTGGTTTTTGCCTCTCCCTCTCAAGGGCACACGCGCTTTATCTAACAACGGTGTTCGAAAGACTTGAATGTCTCTCTGCAGCTTGATTGAGGCAAGCCTCTAAACACCACAACCCCTTCCCAAAGTTTTCATGATTGTTGGTTACAGGTTGAAGCTACAGGAAAAGTGAAGTTGCAGGAGGGTACACCAGAGTGTCAAAATTGCATATCAGAGAAGAAAATAGCTCACTGGACTAGGGCACCCACTCATTAGTCCTCAAAGTTTTGTGATGTGAAAACCTTTGGTACAATAGGAATAGGTTGCAGATCTTGTTTGCAGATCTCGACAAAAAGTAGGGCATTGGACTTGGGCACCCGCTCTTTAGTCCCTAACTTTTCCACTTCTGAACCCCGAAAATAGGTGCATAGTTATTTATCATTTTACATCTTTCTGTAGCAACATTTTTTGATATTCATCTGTTTGCTTTTGTATTTGCATAATTAGGGTTTTGATGTATAATTAAGCATAGGAGAAGATAATTGGCAATAAAATCATAAAAATCCAAGTTTCCCTACATCTCACAGTGACCTAGGGTATGATAGTATATTGCAACTTGACCCTAGGTCCTTGAATGAAAGGGTGAAAAGAGGATACACATACAAAAACTACCAAAAACTAAACATCCAAATTTTACCCTTTACAATTACTTCTCCTCTACTTTCATTGTTGTGTGTTGTGTCTTAGGGGCATAATGTTGCAGTTGGTGACTTGGGGGCACCTTGCTACGTGGTGCTCCTAAGACACTTGTTTCTCCTATTTTGATTTATTGTTTACCTTCCTCTAGTGGTTCTACCTAGCTAGAGGATGACGAATAACAAATTATACTGATAAGGACCATGTGTCCCTTCAGCGAGTAAGTAAAAATGGACCTAGTCCATATATGATAATGGGGTTGATATATATTATTCGATGCTTGGCTACTAGAATCATTCCATGTGATATTTTGATGTTGTCTTATCGTACTCACAAACTATAACAATACATCTACCCCGTACACTTTGTTTATCTTTGAATCTTGCCTTGGTTACACTCAATTTTGAGATTTTTGCGGTATAGCCCAACGGTTATACTTGGTCTCTGAATCCGTAGTATAACCTCAATTCTTTATGTGAATGATTACATGCATTGTTGTTTATCATGATTATGTGGTTTCTAACACCTTTTCTTGTAGGAAGTTGTGTGTTTGTGGGAACATTTGTTGATCGTAAAGTACATGTCATCTTTGGGGGCATGGGCTTTGTAAGAGCTCATGTTCCCTTGTGTGTTTTCTTCCTACCTTGATGTGCTTGATAACGGTACACAATATCAACCACCTTAAGGTGGGTGCATATATAAGGTAAGCTGTTTGATGATTTTGATATTTAATAAGTGTGTCTGTAAGCCCTCTACGAAGGCGGGATGTTGTGTCTTTGCGTGATTGCACATATTTATTCTATATTGTAATCATTAAGTCCTCTGCGAAGGAGGGATATCATGCATATCCTTTTATTTTAAGCCCTTTATGGAGGCAGGGATGGTGTATCTCTTGAGCTAGTGCACATCCTTTTTATTCTAAAAGTCCTCCGAGTAGGCAGAGTTGGTGTATCCTCCCTTAAGCGTATCTTTGGTGGTTGTTGTGGTGAAGCCCAACCATCAGGTGTTCCTGTAATGTGCTTGAGATGGTGGTGAAACTAGCAATATTCTCCTTCCATCGTTTGTTTGCCGTGTTTTCTCCGTGTCTTCGATGTGTGTGATTCTTGTATGGCATGTTTGTTCCCAAGTATAGTCCAAAGAGTGTGATGAAATGCCCCTCCTATGCTTTGGGATTTGTATGGCGTGTTTGTTCTCAAGTGTAGTCCAAAGAGCATGGCGAAATGCCCCTCCTACATTTTGAGATTTATATTGCGTGTCTGTTGCCCCATATGTAGTCCAAAGAGTGTGGCAAAAGCCCCTCCTGCATTTTGGGTGGTGTGTTACATTTTTGCTTTCCATGTACTTGCATCTATATTCATTTGTATATGAGAAAATGAAAAATAAATAATCATTACATTCACTGTATTCACCGTGTTTTACGTGTCTTCAATGTTGTCTTCTTCGTGTTTTACATGCCTATTACTATCTTCTCCATGTTTTATGTGCCTGTTACTATCTTGTGTTTAGCGTGTCTACGGCATGTTTTCTCTAATGTCTACTTGAGACTGGAGGCTAGAAATAGTTCTCATTCTTTGTGTATGCATTAGCTCTAAGTGCCTAGCGTGTTTGTTGTGTTTGCTGACCATACTTTAATGCATGCATGCCTTTCATTTATATATGAGAAAATGAAAAATAAATAATCATTGCATTCATTGTATTCACTGTGTTTTACGTGTCTTCAATGCTATCTTCTCCGTGTTTTACATGCCTATTACTATCTTCTCCGTGTTTTATGTGCCTATTACTATCTTGTGTTTAGCGTGTCTGCAGCATGTTTTCTCTAATGTCTACCTGAGACTGGAGACTAGAAATAGTTCTCATTCTTTGTGTATGCATTAGCTCTAAGTGCCTAGCATGTTTGTTGTGTTTGCTGACCATACTTTAATGCATGTATGGGCCTTGCGTGCATGCATACATTAAAGTGGGGGCTAAATGTTACGTCAGAAAATGTCTCCCTAGGACTTTTTCCCTCCTATGTTTAGCTCCTAGATCCTTTAGAAAGCATTTTGATCATCTTGCATATTCATGTTGACTCCGGATGAGAAAACCCCTAAGTTTTATGGCAAATAGGTGTTGCAAGTATGAGGTGAGCCAGTGTTGTCATTGATGTCAACATACTCATATTGCATTAACAAGAAGGATTTGATGAGCTGTGTGCTGAGGATATTGAGAAAATTAGCCTCAGTCAGGAACAGTGAAGAACAGTGATGAGAAGAAGGTAAATGTACTGTATAGGATGAGAACTGGAGGATGCGGATTAAAGGGTTAGTAGATATGAGTCTTGAGATGCTACAGTTAAGATTTCAGAGGTCCGCATGAAGATCTGAAGGAGTTGTGGCTGCCGGTATAGAACCGGGTCCGGCAAGTATCCAGAGGTGACAGAGGATCACAAAAAGGTCCGGTGAGGTCCGGAATTGTATCATCCTAATCTGCGGATTGGACTGAGTGTTTGGGATGTCCTTGTGACATCTCATCCTGATTTGTGTATGATTTGGAGGTCCGGAAGTACCTCTTGCATTATGACAGTGGCGACAGACTGTGTTCTTGAAGTTCTGGATGAGGAAGTCAAGAGATCCCAGTAAGTAGAGGAAGTGCGGATGTATCCGAACATTCAAACAGGCTTTTGAAGGTTCTTGGATCATGTTTAGGTTGTGTTGTTGGTCCGCATTGATGATAGAGCCCAGAATTGAAGTTATTCTTCCGGATGAAGTTCTTGCTCTGTTTAGCCGACCGGATGAGTTGTTCATCCTGCGAATGTTCTTGTGATGGCCGACCGGATGTGTTATTCATCTTGCGGATACTCCTATGGTTGTTTGCCGACTTAGATGTTTGTTCCTAAGTCGATGTCTTGTATAAATAACAGTTTGTGAGTTCATTTCAAGGTGTGGTATGTGGATGAGTGTGGCATAGCGAAGAAACGTGCGAAGGGCAGAGCAGAGATGTTGGGCTTAATTGGAACTGATCCGGACATGGTAGAGATGTCATTCTCCAGTTCAAGACTGTGATTTTCATCACTTTGTAGACAGTGTGTCTCCTTGTAGGCAGTGGGCCTCTTTGTGAGCAGTGTGCTCGGGCAGTGAGCCCTTATTGGCATGTGCCATTCATTTTTCTTTATTCTTCTAACAGAGAATAATTCTTGGGTTAATCACCCCGTGGTTTTTCCCTTAACCGGGTTTTCCACGTCAAAATCTTGGTGTTCAATGTGTTGATGCTTATCTGCTCTTGTGTTTATGTATTATACTTCCATGAATGATTATTTGATATGCTGCTAACTAACAACAGAGAATTAAGTGTTTGAAGGAAGAAGAAGTTTTATACAACTGATTCACCCCCCCTCTCAGTTGTATGCCCTAGATCCAACAATTGGTATCAGAGCTAAGTTCCTCTGATAAGAGCTTAACCGCTTGAGGAGATCCAGGATGTCGTCATACAAGAAGGATAGTCCGAAGTTTGATGGAACCAACTTCACTCTCTGGAAAGGTCGCATGAAGTGTCACTTGGAATGCATGGGAAAAGCATACCTGGGTATGATTTCAAAACCATATGTACCTCCACAAGGTGGTCCGACAACTCTGAATGAAATCACAGAAGCTGAAAACAATCTGCGGACCAAGGAAGCTCTTCTAAGCGCATTGAATGACTCAGATCTCTCGAATGTCATTGACCTACCCACTACATATGAGATCCTAACTAAACTGGAACTTCTGTATGAAGGAGATGAGTTTGTCAAAAGTGCAAGGTTGCAAAGTCTGAAAGGGAAATTTGAAAGATTGAAAATGAGAGATGATGAAAACATCACTACCTTTATGCCAAGAGTAAATGAGCTGGTATGTGGAATCAGAAATGCTGGTGGAACTTTAGATGAAAATGAGATTGTCTGCAAAATCCTAAGATCCCTTCCTGCTGCCTACAAAATCAAAGTTGCTGCCATTGATGAATTCAGAGCCCACACAACTGTCACAAGAGAACAACTGGCTGGCAAACTAGCTGCATTTGAAATGACCAAGTTTGGAGATGATCCTCCCAAGACTGAATCTGCTTTCAAAGCCAGTGCCTATGTGAAAGGCAAACAGAGATTTGATCCGGGTGAAAACTCATCAAGGAAAATGTCATGGTATGATCAAGCAAGAAGAGACATGGAAGAAGAAGATGCAGAAACAGCTCAACTTGAAGCCCTCATTGCAAAGAGACTGCCAAGAGGATCCGGTAAGTATGAAGGAAAACTACCCTTTAAGTGTTTCAACTGCAATAAGATTGGTCATTTTGCCTCAAGATGTCCGGAGAGATCTGCAAGATCTAATACTCACAGACAAAGGTTTCAAAAGAATTGCTATTATGTTCATGAAGAAGATGACAATGAAGGAGTAACAGATGATGAATCAGAACTAGGAAGCAAATCCAGAAATGAGTGGGTGTTTATAGCCATCAAGGAAGAAGATTCAATACTCTCTGAATCTGTCAATCACAAAGTTGTTGAAAAAGCCTTGGCTGCTCAAGTGGAAGAAAAGGATGATTGGGTTATTGACAGTGGATGTTCTCACCATATGACTGGTGACAAGAATAAGTTCTTAGATTTGGAAAGATATGAAGGAGGAATGGTAAAGTTTGGTGACAATTCTGCTGGCAGAATCAGAGGTAGGGGAACTATTTCCTTTGATGGTAAGAGCAAAACAGGAAATGTACTGTATGTTGAAGGATTGAAGCACAATCTTCTCAGTGTTGGTCAGTTAGTGGACAAAGGCTATGATCTCCGGTTCAAGAATGGAAAATGCAGAATCTTTACAAGCTCTGGAACTGAAATTGCATCCGGTACTCAGACAAGAGGTAACATCTTTCATCTGGTTGGTTCAAATAAAAGTTGTTTGTTTGTTCAAATTGATCAGAGTTGGTTATGGCATAGAAGAATGTGTCATGTAAATTTTGATAACATCATCAAAATAAGCAATACTCAGGCTGTGAGAGATCTTCCAAAGTTGATGAAACCTACAAATAGTGTGTGCAAAGAATGTCAGTTAGGCAAACAAAGCAGAGTCTCTTTTAAAAGCAAAGATCAGTCTTCTACCGGATTGTTAGAATTAGTACATACTGATCTATGTGGTCCGACAAGAATCAAGAGTCTGCAAGGTGATAGATATTTCATGTTGTTAATTGATGATCATTCCCGGATGATGTGGGTTACCTTTCTAAAAGAAAAATCAGAAGCTTTTGAGAAGTTCAAAATCTTCAAAGCTATGGTGGAGAATCAAACCGGATTGAAACTAAAGTGTCTAAGGTCTGATAGAGGTGGTGAATTTACATCTGGTGAATTCATTGACTTTTGTGAGAAACAGGGTATAAGGAGACAGTTGTCTGCTCCTAAGACTCCACAGCAGAATGGAGTAGTTGAGAGAAAGAACCGGACCATCCAGGAAGCTGCTAGGACAATGATGTTGGAAGCAAATGTTCCTCAAATGTTTTGGAAAGAAGCTATCAGCACTGCAGTCTACACTCTCAATCGAGTTCAAATCAGAAACAACACCGGTAAGACCCCCTATGAACTCTGGTTTGGCATCACTCCTACTGTGAAATATTTCAGAGTATTTGGTAGCAAGTGTTATATTAAAAGAGATGAAGATCTAGGAAAGTTTGATGGTAGAAGTGATGAAGGAATTTTCTTGGGCTACTCCACTCAAAGCAAAGCATACCGGTGTTACAATAAGAGATTAAGGAAGATGATAGAAAGCACCAATGTAAAGGTTGATGAAGGAATTGAGAAGCCTTCAAGATTTTATGAGTTTGATGAAGATGACCAAGACAGTGTTCAAGGACCTCAATCCTCTCCGGTGAGACAGAGTCAGCCTGATCCGGTAAATCAGGAAGAAGAGATAGGTTTGAATGAGCCTGATCAAGAAACAGCAGTGCTGGATACTCCCAAAATTCTAAGGTATGTAAGACTGAATCACTCTGAAGATCAGATCATAGGTGACAGAAGCAAAGGTGTACAAACTAGAAGGAATATTGCTCAAAATCAGAATGAATGTTGTCTGATTTCAAAGATTGAACCTAAAACAATAAATGAAGCCTGCAATGATGAAAACTGGACCAAAGCAATGGAAGATGAATTGATGCAAATTGAGAAAAATCATACTTGGGATCTTGTTCCCAGACCTAGAGACAGGAATGTAATTGGAACCAAGTGGGTCTTCCGGAACAAACTAAATGAAGCTGGTGAAGTAATCAGAAACAAAGCTAGATTGGTCTGCAAAGGCTACTCTCAAATAGAAGGAATTGACTTTGAAGAGACTTTTGCTCCGGTAGCAAGAATTGAAGCAGTCAGATTACTTCTTGCATTTGCTGCCTTCAAAGACTTCAAGGTATATCAGATGGATGTCAAGTCTGCCTTCCTAAATGGTGATCTGGAAGAAGAAGTCTACATTGAACAACCGGATGGATTTCAATTGTCTGATAATAATGATATGGTCTGCAAGTTGAAGAAAGCTTTGTATGGATTGAAGCAAGCCCCAAGAGCATGGTATGAAAGGTTGGATAAGCATCTTGTGCAGATTGGATTCAACAAAGGTACTGCTGACAGTAACTTATATTTCAAAATTGATCATGAAAACATTCTGATTGTTGAAGTGTTTGTGGATGATATCATTTTTGGAGGAAGAGATAGTATGTGCAAAACTTTTGCAAATCAGATGAAAAGTGAGTTTGAAATGTCTATGCTTGGTGAAATGAATTTCTTCTTGGGTCTGCAAATTACTCAAACAAAAGAAGGGATCTTCATTTCTCAGACCAAATATGTGAAAGAATTGTTAAAGAAATTTGGTATGGAAGACTCAAAGCCTATGAACACTCCTATGGCAACCGGATGTAAGTTAAGCAAAGATGATGATTCTCCAAAGGCAGATCAGACAAAGTATAGATCAATGATTGGTGGATTGTTGTATCTCACTCAAACTAGACCAGATATAATGCAGGCTGTTGGTCTTGTGGCAAGATTCCAGGCTGATCCTAGAGAATCTCATGTTATGGCAATCAAAAGAATTTTTAGATACTTGAAAGGAACAGTTGAGTATGGTCTATGGTATCCTAGAGATCCAGATTTCTCTCTTCATGCTTACACAGATGCAGATTGGGCAGGAGATGTGGATGACCGGAAGAGCACTAGTGGTGGAGCATTCTTTTTGGGGAAGAGATTGGTTTCTTGGCTAAGCAAGAAACAAGATGCAATATCTCTGTCTACAAATGAAGCAGAATACATTGCAGCAGCAGGTAGTTGCACTCAAATCTTATGGATGAAGCAGATGCTAAGAGACATCAAAGTTGAATATGAGAAGCCTATCACAATTTTCTGTGATAATTCAAGTGCAATTAATATCTCCAAGAATCCGGTATTGCATTCTAAGACTAAGCACATATCTATTAAATTTCACTTTTTGAGAGAACAAGTAAACAAGGAAGAAGTCAGATTGGAGTATGTTCCCTCCAAGGATCAGATTGCAGATATCTTTACAAAACCTCTTCCCAAAGACTCTTTTGAATATCTCCGGGAGAAGTTAGGGGTCATGGCCCCTCCGGTGATGAACTAAGATGCACTGATGTGCATCAGTCCGGTGGCTATCACAGTCATATCTTGTGATCCGGACTAATGGGGAGCTGCAACTAAGGGGGAGCAGCTGGTATGATTCTGATGTATGAGAATTGCAAGTATGAGCCCTTTGCCATTGATGTCAAAGGGGGAGAGAAGACATGTGAAAAACAAGTGGTTGATGATCAAAGGGGGAGCAGTAAAGGAAGAGAAGACATTGATCGAAGGGGGAGCAGTAAAGGAAGAGAAGATATATGAAAAGATTGAAGTTCTTGCCTTAATGGTTTTTCACATCATATGTTGCCATCAATGACAAAGGGGGAGATTGTTGCAAGTATGAGGTGAGCCAGTGTTGTCATTGATGTCAACATACTCATATTGCATTAACAAGAAGGATTTGATGAGCTGTGTGCTGAGGATATTGAGAAAATTAGCCTCAGTCAGGAACAGTGAAGAACAGTGATGAGAAGAAGGTAAACGTACTGTATAGGATGAGAACCGGAGGATGCGGATTAAAGGGTTAGTAGATATGAGTCTTGAGATGCTACAGTTAAGATTTCAGAGGTCCGCATGAAGATCTGAAGGAGTTGTGGCTGCCGGTATAGAACCGGGTCCGGCAAGTATCCAGAGGTGACAGAGGATCACAAAAAGGTCCGGTGAGGTCCGGAATTGTATCATCCTAATCTGTGGATTGGACTGAGTGTTTGGGATGTCCTTGTGACGTGTCATCCTGATTTGTGTATGATTTGGAGGTCCAGAAGTACCTCTTGCATTATGACAGTGGCGACAGACTGTGTTCTTGAAGTTCCGGATGAGGAAGTCAAGAGATCCCAGTAAGTAGAGGAAGTGCGGATGTATCTGAACATTCAGACAGGCTTTTGAAGGTTCTTGGATCATGTTTAGGTTGTGTTGTTGGTCCGCATTGATGATAGAGACCAGAATTGAAGTTATTCTTCCGGATGAAGTTCTTGCTCTGTTTAGCCGACCGGATGAGTTGTTCATCCTGCGAATGTTCTTGTGATGGCCGACCGGATGTGTTATTCATCTTGCGGATACTCCTATGGTTGTTTACCGACTTAGATGTTTGTTCCTAAGTCGATGTCTTGTATAAATAACAGTTTGTGAGTTCATTTCAAGGTGTGGTATGTGGATGAGTGTGGCATAGCGAAGAAACGTGCGAAGGGCAGAGCAGAGATGTTGGGCTTAATTGGAACTGATCCGGACATGGTAGAGATGTCATTCTCCAGTTCAAGACTGTGATTTTCATCACTTTGTAGACAGTGTGTCTCCTTGTAGGCAGTGGGCCTCTTTGTGAGCAGTGTGCTTGGGCAGTGAGCCCTTATTGGCATGTGCCATTCATTTTTCTTTATTCTTCTAACAGAGAATAATTCTTGGGTTAATCACCCCGTGGTTTTTCCCTTAACCAGGTTTTCCACGTCAAAATCTTGGTGTTCAATGTGTTGATGCTTATCTTCTCTTGTGTTTATGTATTATACTTCCATGAATGATTATTTGATATGCTGCTAACTAACAACAGAAAATTAAGTGTTTGAAGGAAGAAGAAGTTTTATACAACTGATTCACCCCCCCCTCTCAGTTGTATGCCCTAGATCCAACAATAGGACCTAGGGGGTGCTATTGAGATAAGTCCTGACTAAAATAGGGAGGGAGGACTTGGGCACCCGTGCCCTAGTCCTACCCTATTTTAGGCAGGAAGAAAATTCCAGTGTCGGTCATGTGACCATTAATTAGGTCCTATGCCGACACCTTTAGTTTGAATTATAAAATTCTTGGCGGGAATGTGTTTGGTTGCATATATAAGCATGTTTATGGATTCATTTGTAAACTAGAAGATGATTATGAACTTTTGGCGCACTTATGGTTTTAGAGCATTCGAGATATTCATTGTTACAGAGAAGACTTGTCTTGTTATTGTGTTTGTTATGCAAATTTGGCTTCATCTTCTCATGATGTGAAAGATTATCATCCATATGCGAGTTACACCTCTGAGGTGACATTTTGGTGCAGGAGCACCTACCTAATAGCTGGCCTTCATAAGGCAGTTAGTAGTTATAGGTCTTGTTTGTGTTTCCAAGAAGGTCTGTTAGACCAATTGCATGTAATAAGGTCATGCTGATCATGATAAGATCATGCTGACCGGGCTTTTGCTATTTTTAGCTAGTTAGTTATAACAGTTGTCATGATGCGTGTTCGGTGGGATCTCCCAGCCGCCTGGAGAGTTCCCAGCCGCTTGGAGTCGGGTCAGTAGTACTCGTAGGAAAGTCTTTATAAGCATGAGATCGGTTGATATTGGATATATAGATAGATATCATCGATCGAGCTAGGTTGCAGAGAGTGAGACTGAGAGAGAGATTGATCATATTGTATTGCATCTTTGAAATCAATAAAGCGATCCTGTTGTGTGTTCTTGCTCTAGTTGCATTCCATTACTTGATTGATTTGCTGGTTTGAGTGGGTTCATGGATTCACTGATCCATTCCACCGGTTGACTCATCTGATCGGTGGAATGGTAATGTACAGTAGGGTAGGTGGTAGTTTGTTTTCCGTTTGCATGCAGGTGTGCAGGATCGCGGCTGAAAGATGTTGAAGACCCTAGCATGGGTATGTGCTAGGTCAAACTGATAAGACAGAGTTGGAAGATCACCCTGAGGTTGGATCGGGTCATCCCTGGAGGATCGGCGAAGTGAGATTTCGCTAAGGGAAGAAGTCTGTTAAAACGGCATCATCAGGATATTTCTACAAATATCCTGCAGACAGTTCAGATATCATCATCCGGATAAGTGGAGGAGATCGGCATGATGATGTCGATTGCATGAAGTGCAAGTTCGTCGGGGTGATCATCATCATCTGGAGGAGCCGAGGAGGAGTGCATCGGCATCAGGAAGAAGATCGGGTCATGAAACTGTTGGAGTTTTCATGTTGCGAGTGCATCAGGATGTTTTAGGCCGGACATAGACTAAGTGCATGTATCGGCATCAGGATCATCATATTGGTAGTGCCAAACATCCGCATATCGCGAGTAGATGCGGGAGAGAAGGTTCGTGTTTTTCAACTAAGTGTTGAAGAGGTCATCAGGATATTGGGTGACGTCATCGTCATCAGGATATGACGTCATCGTCATCAGGATATTGAGATATCCCCCCTATGCGAGTTTATCCTGCCGTTGTTAAGTGGTTAAGTATCGGCATCGGCAGAAAGTGTGAAGCATCATCAGGAGGTTTCGAAGAGAACCGGATAAAGTAGATCATGATGCTGTTGCTTGTGTCGTCGGCTAGCGGAGCATCGAAGGTAAGCTGCTGAAGGTGGTCGTCATCAGGATATTTGAACAACCAGATATTTGGATATCCTGCTGACGAAGACAGTGTTGAAGGTCATGATGATGACGATGGAGTTCGGCGCCCGATGAACAGTGCAAACGGAGGATGTGTGCGCCCGCTGAACATCATGATGATGATGTTAGAAGGAAGGCGGAGGAGGTGAACAGTGGTCGGCAGGAGGACAATTGCGATCGTCTGAAAGATGATGATGCTGACCGTGTAACGCGAAATATGATGATGTTGGTGGTTTTAGGGAATATGATGATGATGGTGAAGATGATGATGATGAGGTTGGTCTGCAGACATCCATGCTATATGCGAAGGTTATAGTGTGGATGCCTCTGCATCATAGTGGTATCAGAGCTCAGCAAAACATCTGGGCTGTTGTGTGTTGATTCTGTCACCGAAAGGGCAGAGGTAGAGATAGAGTTGATTGTGTTGTGGGTAGATTGAGAGGTTGACAAAATGCCTCCTAAAGGTAATGGAACTGCAAGGGAATTGCAGGAGATGAAGGAGAAACATGCTAGAGAGATGAGGAAGATGAAGGAGCTTGCTGAAGCACTTCAAGCCAGGCTGACAGCCCTGGAAAAGAACAAAAAGAGGGAAGTGGAAGACAGTGAGTCTGAAGAAGATGCAGATACTGTTGAAGAGTATGAAGAGGTAGCTGAAGATCTGGATGCTGAAGACCAGAGATTGGCAAAACTGTTAAAGGCAGTGCAGAGTGAAAAACCTAAGGTAAAGGTTGATGTTTCCAAATATACTGGAAGCTTGAATGAAGATGAGTTGTTAGATTGGATTGCTGCACTGGATAATCACTTTGCATGTGAAGATGTTGCTGAGGATCAGAAGATAAAGATTGCAAAGACCAAGTTAGGAGGTCATGCTTTGGTTTGGTGGGATTATGTACAATCTGAGAGAAGGAAACAAGGGAAGTCTAAAATCACTTCATGGGATAAGATGGTAGCAAGGATAAAAGGTAAATTCTTGCCAAGGGATTATGAAATCCAGATGTTAAAGCAGAAAGACAGGGATGTGAAGGCATATACTGAGGAATTTTATCTGTTAAGTATGAGATCTGGTCATCATGAGAATGAGGTAGAAAAGGTGGCTAGGTATTTGGCTGGTTTAAGGTTTAACATACAGGATGAGTTAGTGTTAGCTAACCCTAAGAATGTGGAGGATTGTTATCAAATGGCAATCAGGATTGAAGAAAAGATGAATAGAGGACATGATAAGTCCATGAGAGGAAGAGGAAACAATAGGGGAAGAGGAGCAGCCCCTGCACAAAAGCCAACCAATGAGGGTCAAGAAGACACTGGTAAAGGACAGGGACAGTCTGATTTCAGAGGTGGATGGAAAGGTAATAGAGGAAGATTTGGAGGTGGTAGAGGTTCTACTACATTTTCAGGAAAGTGTTACACCTGTGGAGAGTTTGGTCATCCATCTTTCAAATGTCCAGAAGACAAAGGTTCATCATCCAGAAATGATAGAACTAGTGACAAGAGAGTACAACTTGTGCAAGAAGAGAAAGTAGAAGAAAGTGCACAGAGTTCAAACAAAGGTCCTGAGAATTATGGATATCCAGAGAGTGGAGAATCATTGATGTTAAGGAGAACAAGTTTGCAGGCATCAAAGGATATGATGCAAAGAAGAGCTCTTTTCAAGACCACATGCAAGAGTAAAGGTAAGGTATGTAAGGTTGTCATTGATACTGGTTCAACAGACAACATGGTATCTCAGGAAATGGTGGATAAACTGAAGCTGGAAAGGATTCCACATCCACACCCTTACAAGGCATCTTGGGTGAGTGATAGTCAATCACTTTTTGTCTCTGAACAGGCATATGTGGATTTCCAGATTGGGCCATATCATGATAGAATTTTGTGTGATATCTTGCCTATGGAATGTTGTCACCTACTGCTAGGTAGACCATGGCAATTTGACAGAAGAGTACTGTATGATGGGTATGCTAATACCTATACCATCCAGAAGGATGGGAAGATTATTAAGTTGATGCCATTGCAGGCAAAAGCTGCAGTACAGAAGGCAGCTCAAATCATTTTAATGGGAAAGAAGGAGTATATGCAGATGCCTAGAGGATCAGGCATAAAGGCAGTTTAGGATACTGCAGGGAAAGGAGTTGTTCCAGACAACAAGATGAAGAAAGTTTCAGTTGTGACTGACAGAGGTCAGCAGCAGGTTCAGAAATAGGGGTGCAAACAGCAACCATCAGTTGAGAAGAATGACACAGATGTTGTCATAGTTGGGACTATTGCTTGTCCTATGAAGATTGCCAGGAAGATACAGTTGAACACCACAGAGGCAGTCCAGACAGAGGTTCTGGTCAGACAATCTGACAAACATAGAGACAACCTGAGAAGGGCCTACATCAACAGGCATGAGGATTTACTTGCCAGAAAGCAAGTCAGAGTTCAGATGGCTTGGAGCAGCCAAGAGACAGCAGCAGATAAAGCTGGAGCAGGTCAGACTATTGACAAAGCAAAGTGTAAGGGTGGAAGACTTCCACATGCTAAACTCATGGGACATGAGTTCTTTTCTTTTGGGGAGTATGGTGCAGGAGCACCTACCTGACAGCTGGCCTTCATAAGGCAGTTAGTAGTTATAGGTCTTGTTTGTGTTTCCAAGAAGGTCTGTTAGACCAATTGCATGTAATAAGGTCATGCTGATCATGATAAGATCATGCTGACCGGGCTTTTGCTATTTTTAGCTAGTTAGTTGTAACAGTTGTCATGATGCGTGTTCGGTGGGATCTCCCAGCCGCCTGGAGAGTTCCCAGCCGCTTGGAGTCGGGTCAGTAGTACTCGTAGGAAAGTCTTTATAAGCATGAGATCGGTTGATATTGGATATATAGACAGATATCATCGATCGAGCTAGGTTGCAGAGAGTGAGACTGAGAGAGAGATTGATCATATTGTATTGCATCTTTGAAATCAATAAAGCGATCCTGTTGTGTGTTCTTGCTCTGGTTGCATTCCATTACTTGATTGATTTGCTGGTTTGAGTGGGTTCATGGATTCACTGATCCATTCCACCGGTTGACTCATCTGATCGGTGGAATGGTAATGTACACTAGGGTAGGTAGTAGTTTGTTTTCCGTTTGCATGCAGGTGTGCAGGATCGCGGCTGAAAGATGTTGAAGACCCTAGCATGGGTATGTGCTAGGTCAAACTGATAAGACAGAGTTGGAAGATCACCCTGAGGTTGGATTGGGTCATCCCTGGAGGATCGGCGAAGTGAGATTTTGCTAAGGGAAGAAGTCTGTTAAAACGGCATCATCAGGATATTTCTGCAAATATCCTGCAGACAGTTCGGATATCATCATCCGGATAAGTGGAGGAGATCGGCATGATGATGTCGATTGCATGAAGTGCAAGTTCGTCGGGGTGATCATCATCATCTGGAGGAGCCGAGGAGGAGTGCATCGACATCAGGAAGAAGATCGGGTCATGAAACTATTGGAGTTTTCATGTTGCGAGTGCATCAGGATGTTTTAGGCCGGACATAGACTAAGTGCATGTATCGGCATCAGGATCATCATATTGGTAGTGCCAAACATCCGCATATCGCGAGTAGATGCGGGAGAGAAGGTTCGTGTTTTTCGACTAAGTGTTGAAGAGGTCATCAGGATATTGGGTGACGTCATCGTCATCAGGATATGATGTCATCGTCATCAGGATATTGAGATATCCCCCCTATGCGAGTTTATCCTGCCGTTCTTAAGTGGTTAAGTATCGGCATCGGCAGAAAGTGTGAAGCATCATCAGGAGGTTTCGAAGAGAACCGGATAAAGTAGATCATGATGCTGTTGCTTGTGTCGTCGGCTAGCGGAGCATCGAAGGTAAGCTGCTGAAGGTGGTCGTCATCAGGATATTTGAACAACCGGATATTTGGATATCCTGCTGACGAAGACAGTGTTGAAGGTCATGATGATGATGATGGAGTTCGGCGCCCGATGAACAGTGCAACCGGAGGATGTGTGCGCCCGCTGAACATCATGATGATGATGTTAGAAGGAAGGCGGAGGAGGTGAACAGTGGTCGGCAGGAGGACAATTGCGATCGTCCGAAAGATGATGATGCTGACCGTGTAACGCGAAATATGATGATGTTGGTGGTTTTAGGGAATATGATGATGATGGTGAAGATGATGATGATGAGGTTGGTCTGCAGACATCCATGCTATATGCGAAGGTTATAGTGTGGATGCCTCTGCATCACATTTATTTGTGTTTTTAATCATTTATCATTTGAATTTTACCTCTATCCCATAGGGATACACTCTCTTTATCCGACAACGATGTTTGGAAGACTTAATGTCTCTTTAGGGATTGACTGAGGCAAGCCTCTAAACAGCACAACCCCAACCCCATTTTTGTGATTACAAGTTATAGGTTGGCGAAGTGGAAGGAGTGGAGTTGCAGGAAAGTAGAACAGAGTGTGAGAAGTGTAGAGGAAAGCAAAAAATCAAGACTTGGGCTAGGGCGCCCACTCATTAGTCCTTCATATCTTGAAATAGTGAAATCCTCAGAACAATAGAATTAAGTTGCAGACAATCTTCAGAGATCCTAACATAAACTGGTATATTGGACTAAATCACCCGCTCATTAGTCCTCGACTTTTTTGGATATGAAATCTCAAAATCTAGTATGTATCTAATTGTCATTTGATATTTCTATGTGTGAGCATTTGTTGAGTTTTGACCATTTGTTTATGATTTTACAAAATTAGGGTTTTAAGCATAATTAGACTTTAATTGATCAATTAGTTAGAAAATTCCAAGTTTCCTCTTCGTTCTAAGGGACACTAAATCTGTAGTAGAGCCCTCTTGCAAGAGATTGTGGCTTTACTCAATTTATGTGCTTGAATGTTTGTAATGAAAGGAGGATTTAACCTTGAAACTAAAACCCCCCTCTTTTTCCTACTAAATAGTTTTGTTTAATGGTTTTCAGTATAAATGCTTTCTTCCACATATTATATTTGTTGATCCTTTAATCAGCTATTTCATCATTTCATGAACCAACATAAACTTTTGAAGATCTCTCTCTCTCTCTATCGGTAAAATTAACTATCGCCAAACTTTAAAATCACCGAACTTTTGATTAGGTGAACCAAGCCATTATTTTCAATGATTAATTTTCACATCGGCAAACTCCTTTATCAGTGAACATATAAGTTTACGAACCAACCTTTTCTCTAATTTCCTTTGTAACAACCCTCCCGATGGCCTTGGAGAAAGTGGTTGCAAGAGTTTAATGCTGCAGAAAAATATCTTGTAGAGAGAGGATATCTGATCTAGAGGGAGTCAACACATGGGGAGGGAAATATCTGAGAAGTTGTTGAGGAAATAAATGCAAAAAAATATCTGAGAGCAGTATAGGATTGATATGAGGAGTGGGTGAGTTCAATAAAAAAAAAAGAAAATATCTATGGGTAGGTCATCTCTTGGGTAGCATAAGATTGGAAAAAAAGAGGCAGTCAATTGTGGAAAAGGCAACGAGGGCGCTCTCTATGTGGAGAAACTTAGAATCTAAGGGAGAAAACCACACTGTCAGAGGGAAACAAACTTAATCAAGTAGCATATCACTAAAGATCTGAGGTGAGCAAAAGGAAGCGCACAAAGGGAAGCAAGATCTCAGGCAAGTGGAGGGATTTGCAAGCTCAGATGTGTGCTGAAGTGGAGAGAGATCAGCTAAAGGGGAGTACATTCACCTGTGAGGTATTTACCTCAGTTTTGGTTTTGTTTCCAGCACACAAACTAAAGTTTGTTAGCTGCAATTTCATTACCATAGAAAACTGAAACTCCATCGTTGCCTTTTTAAACAAAAAAACTAAAAGATTTCTGCTGCTATTTCATTAAGCACAGAAAAATTGAAACCCATTACTGCCTTAGGAAAACTATGCCAGAAATATTTATTTCATTGCAAAATATTTACATTTCCTTTGTCCTTGAAAAATATTTTCCTTATGCAGATCATATTCCCTTATGCTTTAGAGTAAAGGGTTTGCATAGAAAGATCACGTGTCTTCTAATTTATAATTTTAGAAAGAAAAGCCAAGTCACGTGGTTTTTGATTTAAAATCTTTCTTCTGGCAAAACAAGGGATTCGATCTTATAGAGAATAGAATTAGTGCAGCCATACAAACTGGGATGTAATGATAGAGATTGCAGTGATCTAAGTCCCATGAACCCTTTTGTTATTTGACAGCTTCTCTGAGTAGATTTTCATCACAACTCTTCTTAAATGAAATAAAACTTTGTGGCTCTGTTTAGATCATTATAGTCATTTTTACTAAATCTCCAGCCTTGGAAAAACCACCATCTTTGAGTTAAAGAATGACATGGTACTAAAATTTCTTAGGAGCAGTGATCTGTGTTTTATGAATAGCAATTTGTGTAGGAGGAAAAACAATTTAGAATTCCTTTTTGTAAGTCTTTTTAACTCGTTGTTAAGCTATGTTATATATGGTAGACAATATGTATTTCTACACTGTGAGTAGACTCGTAATGTCATTTGCTGTGCATTTCTTATGATATCTATGCATTCCTTTATGAAGAGTGATTAAATTGGGGTCATGGGAGTGATTACAAAATTGATCTAACTGGCAAAAGGCCGTTTTCAACAAATTACACTGTCCACGAGAGTTTGGGTCTTATAGATCATATTTTTCATCTTTACTATTTTAAAATTATAACTCTGTGTTTTTAGTCATTTTGGATTCCTCATTGGTTAAATGAGATGGACAAGGTCTAGGCATTAGAGTGGTCATCTGGAGTGGCTCTCTACGGGCCCAGGCCCTACAAGTGGCTACCAGGGGAACTAGTAGTAGAGTTACATTAATAAGTGATAACTAAATGAAAATATGGGGGTAAAACATTAATAAGATAATTAGTCCTCATGCATGGCCTTGAGTGCTTGTAAAGGGTAAAGATGCAATGAGAAGGCCTATCCGTCTGTGGGGCTTCGAGTCATCTATTTGCGGGGCATGGATTTAGGCACGATTGAGTCTCCTCGTTTGTATGAGAGGTGTACTTAGTTTCCTATGGTGCCATCCCTTTGAGCTCGCATGATGACACTCCATTTGATTACACTCTAGTATCTAGTACCTTAGTAGTCTAAGTAGTACTTGACCTATGACTTGGATGAGTACCTCTATGTTATGAATTTGGCTGTATGCAATGTTTTTCGTGTCTGCTCCATGATTGATGTGAGTGTTGGCCATCTTGTATCCCCTTGTTGTTGTTCTTTCATTTGGTCCTTGTGACTATCTCTAAGCATGATGGGGTGGTCTCTTATGAGTCCACATGGTTGGGAGGTGTTTCCACCGCCATTGGGGACCGGCAAACAGGTTTTGCAACACTAGTGGAGATGTTCTCTCTCTCTCTCTCTTTGTTACTTCATTCAGTTATTGTACTCATTCAGTCTTTGTATCATATTCAGGACTATGTTATTGTACTTGTATCATATACCGGACTATATCATTGTATATGTATATTCTTTTATGTAATTGAACTCTCTTAAGAGAGAAGATGTAATCATTAAATTTAATGAGAAGAAATGAGATGTTTCCTAATTGGTTTACAGATTCCGGTGTGGCTATCGGATCTACTTGTACTATGATGCTTTTAGATTCATATTCATATTAGTTATGGGATTAGAAACATTTGCTATTGGTGTTTAAATTGAATGTAGTTTTTAATGTTTTCTCTAGAAGGTGAATTAGTCCTCTTCTTTGGGTTGCGCATTCGGCCATACTTGGCCATGAATGCTGTCGATCTATCGAATCGACAATTGCATCATGTGTATGTTATCACTTTATCTTAAAAAAATTATGTTGTCCTCTTTTGGCTCTTACCGTTTAGGGGTTATGTAGCGGGATGTTACATCTGTTATCAGAGGCCATGTTCACACACTGGGAGCTTTGGCATACTTGAGCCTTCTATGTTTTACTATGCTTGGTGTGTGTGGTGTGAGCTTGTTATATTGTTTTATAGTTTTGTTTTTATGCTTTCATGCCTTAGTATGGTGTATAGGTTGTCTTTGTGATGATCAATTTTGATGTGCTCCTTGCTTCCTTAAGGATGCTTCCTAGGGGCAGAGCCGGAGGTAGAATTAGAGGTATAGCCACTTTTATTTGATGCAACACCTGGCGTAATGCTGATTAGGGCAATTAGGGAAATCAAGGTAATTAGGGTGTGCGTCAGGAAGAACTACGTGCTGAGAATAAAGTTGAAGGGCTCACGGGTGCTCATGTTTTAGCTCTTTTACAATAGATTATGGACTGATTAGGACCTTGTTAGGAGGTATCTCATGAGGCAGAGTCACACCCTTATTGTTAGGATGGTCAGGGTGCTAGAGCTGAGCGTGCGCATTCTTGTAGTCTGGATCAGTTGAGAGTAGTTGTTGTGAGGGATAGGGTGGATGGAGATAGTGTTGCTATAGGTCACATGAGGGATCTTCTCAGATCTCATCCCCCTAATTTTGATGGTTCTAGTACAGGTATTGAGGTAGAGACTTGGTCGATCAATCTTGATTGATGCTTTGCTATGCATCCTTATAGTAGAAATACTAGAGCTCGATGTGCCATTATGCATCTCAGAAGTTTTGCTTCTACATGGTGGAGAGTAGAGGAGCAGGAGCTTCATTTGGACATTGCTTTTGTGTCATGGGGACTATTGTTAGAGAGGTTCCATGCATGATTTCTTTCAGACTACTATCAGTAGAGATGTGCTAATGAGTTCCATGAGCTTCGTCAGTTTACTATGACGGTAGATTAGTATGAGCACCGGTTATTTGAGTTTAAGCAGTATGCTAGCATTTTTGATGATGAGTTGATGTTAGTGCATCATTTCATCAGGGGCTTGAATGCCTATATCAGTGGTGGTGTCCATGTGTTTGAGCTGAAGACCTTAGAGATCACCATGGAGAAGGCAAGGTTGATAGAGGAGAATTTGGCTAGAGGCTTTGGTGGTCAGGCAGGTGTTCAGATTGGTAGTGCCCCTCCTTTACGATCAGTTGCTTGAGGTACACAGTCTTAGGGAGATGGACCATCTAGATCTCATTCTACACCTCCTAGATCTGGTTAGCGACAAAGGCATAGGCCTACTCAGTCTCAGCAGAGTGGACATAATCATGGTACTTTGTTCTCTAGAGATTGTCTGAGTCATCGTTCTCAGAGTAGGAAGTAGAGTGGTCTAACATAGAGTTATCAGAGTGTGTAGTAGAGTTCTATGGGTGGTGGATCCTAGCAGTCACGTGCACCATTTTTAGGCCAAGGTTTTGGCAGGGGTGGTTGCTATGCTTGTGGGTAGCATGGTCATAGAGATGCTCATTGTCCTAAGAGATTAGTGGCTAGAGGTAGTCAGAGACAGGCTACTTCAGAGCCTACAGTAGGTGATGCTACTAGATCACATAGAGTTTTTGTGGCAGTTGATAATAGTCAGGCTAAGCAATAGGGCAATGTGGTCGAGCATTTAGGTGTGTTATTTGGGATTACCACATCTATCTTGTTTGATTCAAGATATTTAGATTCTTTCATTTCTCGTCTCGTGGAGCGTTGTGGACTCGTGGTGGCAAGGTAAATATTGGTTGGCAGGTTGAGTTAGCTACTATATCCAAGGTGGCTATAGACTCTCTTGTTCATGGTTGTGTGTTAGATTGGGCACCTTCACTACCACAGTGGATCTCTGTGTGTTGCCTTTGGGGTCCTACAAGATTGTTTTAGGCATGGATTGGTTAGAGACCCACCTAGCTAGTATAGATTGTTGGCGTAAGTTGGTTCAGTGTGTTGACAATGTTGGAGAGTGTGTTGAGTTAGTTGGGGTTCAGATACCTATTTCTCTCTGTGTGATTTCAGCTATGTAGCTAAAGCGTGCCATGCAAAAAGGTTGTCAGTTATTCACTATTTCAGTTAGTGATCTTGCTGAGGGTAGTATTCAGGAGGTATCTCTTGATGATCATCCTTCTCTTCAAGAGTTTTCAACTGTCTTTTCGAGTGATATTCCAGGTATGCCACCTAAGCATGACATAGACTTCCGTATTGATCTCATTCCTGGTGTGTAGCCTATTTCTCGGGCATTGTATCGCATGACTACTCAAGAGTTGAGTGAGTTACGGTTGTAGTTAGAGGAGTTACTGGAGAAGGGTTTCATTCATCCTAGTGTATCCCCTTAGGGAGCACCTGTCATCTTCATGAAGAAGGACATATCTCTTCACTTGTGCATTGATTATCACTAGTTGAACAAAGTGATGGTGAAGAATCGATACCTGTTGCCTCGGATAGATGATTTGTTTGATCAAATGAAGGGAGCCAATGTTTTCTTCAAGATAGATCTCAAGTCAGGATACCAACAGCTTTACATTCATGAGGCAAACATTCATCAGATGATATTTCATACACGCTATGGGCATTATGAGTTCACGATTGTCCCTTTTGGGTTGATCAATGCTCCATTAGTTTTCATGAGTTTGATGAATGGGGTGTTTCACACCTATCTTAACCAGTGTGTTCTCATGTTCCCTGATGATATTTTGATTTATTTGAGGATTATGGAGGAGCATGAAGTCCATTTATGGCAAGTGTTGCAGTGCTTACGAGATAATCAGTTGTTTCACAATTTGGCCAAGTGTGAGTTCTTCCAAACTGAGTTGAGATATTTGGGCCACATCATCTCAAGAGATCCTTCTAAGATTTAGAACAATATGGATTGGTCAGGACCGACGAATGTGGCTGAGGTTCATAGTTTGATGGGACTGGTGGGTTACTATCACAGTTTTGTGAGAGATTTCTCTTAGGTAGCCCATCCCATCGCTTCTCTTCAGTGGAAAGGGAAGAAGTTTGTGTGGTCAGATTACTGTGTCAGCTTTTTAGGCTCTTAAGGAGCAGCTGACTAGTGCACCTATTCTGGTAGTGCCAAATCCTACAGGTGATTTTGTAGTGTGTACCGATGCTTCGTTAAAGGGTGTGGGGATAGTTCTCATGTAGGAGGGATGAGTGATTGCATATGAGTCCCGTAAGCTCAAGGATCATAAGTTGAACTACCCCACCCATGATTTGGAGTTAACACCTATCGTCCATGCACTTGTGCGTTGGAGACATTTCCTCTTGGGACATTGGTTTGAGTTGCAATGTGATCATCACAGTTTGTAGTATATCTTCACTCAGATGAATTTGAATGCTCGGCAGCACCATTGGATGGATTTCCTCTATGAGTATGACTTCGAGGTTCACTACATTCAGGGTAAGGAGAATGTTGTTGCAGATGCCTTGAGCAGGAGGAGACATGAGATTTTAGTTTTGTCTCTCAATGTGGATTTGCGGAGCCATATTTTGGAGTCACTTCCTAGTGATACTTGGTATTAGGAGGTGAGAGTGAAGATTGAGTCTGGGAGAGTCCTTGAGGGCAGGTTTGTAGGTTTCTCTCTTGAGCTTGATGGACTTTTGTGAGATCTTGGTTATATTTATGTTCTGGATTCTGGTGATCTTCATTTCTTGGTTTTGTCAGAGGCCCATTGTGCACCCTATTTAGCTCATCTAGCTATCACAAAGATGCATGCCGATCTTTGACAGTTGTACCATTGGGCATGTTTACGGTGAGATATTGCTGATTTTGTGGCTCGGTGTCTTGAGTGTCAATGGGTGAAGGCAGAGCATCAACACCCAGCAGGACTATTGTAGCCTCATTCCATTCCTGGATGGAAGTGGGATATGATATCTATGGATTTTATAGTGGGGATACCTATATTTTTGTATCATCATGATGCTATTATGGTTATAGTGGACAAGTTGTCCAAGGTGGCACACTTCTCACCCATGCGATCTTCCTACACTGCAGTGCCCATCGCTCAAGTGTTTATGGAGGATATCATGCATCTGCATGGTATTCCTGGTAGGATCATTTCTGATCATGATCTAGTGTTCACTTCAACTTTGTGGACTTCTCTTCAGCATGCTTTGGGAGCTCAGCTTAATTTCAGCTCTGCATTCCATCCCATGACAGACGGACAGATGGAGTGAGTTAATTAGGTTTTAGAGGATATGCTTCAGATGTATGTTATGGATCAACAGTCTCATTGGGAGGACTACTTGTACCTAGTTGAGTTTGCTTATAACAATGGGTATCACAGTTCTCTCAGTATGTCTTCCTTTCAGGCCTTGTATGGTAGGCCATGCCTCACTCCATTGAGTTGGGATCACTTAGAGGACCGAGTTCTTTTAGGTTTGGAGATGTTTCAAGATATGGAGTAGTAGGTAGTGTGGATCAGAGAGTAGTTGGCTATAGCTTAGGATCAATAGAGGAAGTATGCTGATGCCCGTAGGTTGGATCACCACTTCTCGGTGGGTGATCGTGTGTTTTTGAGAGTTCATTCGTGGAAGAGCCCTATCCGTTATGGGGAAGGCTCGAAGTTGGCACCTCATTTTGTGGGACCTTTTGAGATCCTTGAAAGGATTGGTCCTATTGCCTATTGCCTTGCGCTACCACCGAGTCTATCGCACATTTATGATGTTTTCCATGTTTTAGTTCTTAGATAGTATATTCCTGATGTGACCAATGTTTTGGATTGGACTGCTTTGCAGGTCGAGGCAGATGGACAACTTTCTTTGGAGCCCATATGCATCCTTCAGCATTAGAGTTTTACCCTCAGGGGTTAGGACATAGAGTAGGTAAGGGTCCAATGGGATCTTGATGGTGAGTCCTCAGCATCTTGGGAAGATGTGATGATGATGAGAGATCTTTATCCATATCTTTTTGTAGGCTTCCATGAGTAAGCCTAGTCTTAGGGGATGTAACGACCCTCATGTTCATATTATGTTTTTACTTATCTTGATTGACTTGGATGACTGTATACTTTGTTTTGGATTATGCGCCTTGTTATTATTTTGTATTGACACCGGTGATGTGCAATATCGATACTATTATGATGTGGACATCATTATTACTTATGATGTATTTCATGTTTACATGATTGATGTTGCTTCGGCTATATGATGTATGTATATGCACAGGTACCTTGACGCGTGCTTGGAGTGTTGCAGGTATTGAGTATCGACTCCACCTAGATTCACAGGCCTAAGTGTACTCTTATTATCCTTGATGGTGGTTACTGGAGATAGTCACAGGCCCTGTTCCCTACCCTAGCCACTTTACCCTACTAGTGCAGTGTTCTTGTGTTGTTGTATTATCATCCAATTACCTAATGGTAATGTTTGGATTGTCCTTATGGTCATGTGTAGTCTGCCAGTGCGGTGGTTGAGGCTTTTCTCCTTAGTTTTTGTTGATTGTTCAATGTGGTTTCCTTGGCATCATTCTTATTTTGATTGGAGAAAATTATTTTAGGCTAATGTATATTTTGTAGGAATGAGTGCCTTGCCTATTCCTTACCCATGTACTGGGACTAATTGCATGTATTTGTGCATGTGATAACCTAATTTTTTTATCATATAGAGTTTCATGGACTAGTGTGTGCTTTGGCTGCATCTTAGCATTTGCAAGCTTCCAGGAGTAAGCCTAGTCCTAGGGGGTAGGATGTATCAACCCTCCCGATGGCCTTGTAGAAAGTGGTTGCAGGAGTTTAATGCTGTAGAAAAATATCTTGTAGAGAGAGGATATGTGATCTAGAGGGAGTCAACACATGGGGAGGGAAATATCTGGGAAGTTGTTGAGGAAATAAATGCAAAAAGATATTTGAGGGCAACATACGATTGATATGAGCAGTGGGCGAGTTCATTAAAAAAAGAAAATATCTGTGGGTAGGTCATCTCTTGGGCAGCATAAGATTGGAAGAAAAGAGGTAGGCAATCATGGAAAAAGCAAGGAGGGTGCTCTGCGTGTGGAGAAATTCAGAAACTAAGGGAGAAAACCACACTATCAGAGGGAAACAAACTTACATAAGAAGCATATCACTGAAGATCTAAGGCAAGCGTAAGGAAGTGTACAAAGGACAGCGAGATCTCAAGCAAGCAGAGGGATTTGCAAGCTCAGAGGTGCATTGAAGTGGTGAGAGATCAGCTGAAGGGGAGTGCATTCAACTGTGAAGTATTTACCTCAGTTTTGGTTTTATTTCCAGCACACAAAATAAAGTTTGTTAGCTGTAATTTCATTACCACAAAAAATTAAAACTCCATCGCTGCCTTTTTAAAAAAAAAAAACTAAAATATGTCTGTTGCTATTTCATTAAGCACAAAAAAACTTAAACCCATTACTGCCTTAGGAAAACTATGCCAGAAATATTTATTTCATTGCAAAATATTTAAATTTACTCTATCCTTGAAAATTATTTTCCTTATGCAGATCGTATTCCCTTATGCTTTAGAGTAAATGGTTTGCATAGAAAGATCATGTGTCTTCTAATTTATAATTTTAGAAAGAAAAGCCAGGTCACGTGGCTTTTGAATTAAAATCTTCTTCTGGCAAACCAAGGGATTCAATCTTATAGAGAATAGAATGAGTGTAGCCATACAAACTGGGATGTAATGATAGAGATTGCAGAGATCTAAATCCCATGAACCCTTTTGTTATTTGATGACTTCTCTAAGTAGATTTTCATCACAACTCTTCTTAAATGAAATAAAACTTTGTGGCTCTGTTTAGATCATTATAGTCATTTCTGCTAAATCTCTAGCCTTGGAAAAACCACCACCTTTGTGTTAAAGAATGATAAGGCACAAAAATTCCTTAGGAGCAGTGATCTATGTTTTATGAATAGCGATCTGTGTAGGAGGAAAAACAATTCAGAATTCCTTTTTGTAAGTCTTTTTAACTCATTGTTTAGCTATGTTATATATGGTAGACAATATGTATTTCTAGGCTGTCAATATACTCGCAATGTCATTTGCCATACATTTCTTATGACATCTGTGTATTCCTTTGTGAATAGTGATTAAATTGGGGTCACAAGAGTGATTACAAAACTGATCTAACTGGCAAAAGGCTGTTTTCAAAAAATTACACTGTCCACGAGAGTTTGGGTCTTGTAGATCATATTTTTCATCTTTACAATTTTAAATTTATAACTCAATGTTTTTAGTCATTTTGGATTACTCATTGGTTAAACAAGATGGACAAGGTCTAGACATTAGAGTGGTTGTCTGGAGTGGCTCTCTATAGGCCCGGGGCCCACAAGTGGCTACCAGGGGAACTAGTAGTAGAGTTACATTAATAAGTGATAACTAAATGAAAACATTGGGGTAAGAACATTAATAAGATAATTAGTCCTCGTGCATGGCCTTGAGCACTTGTAAAGGCTAAGGATGCAATGAGAAGGCCTATCCATCTGTGGGGCATAGATTCAGGCACGATTGAGTCTCCTCATATGTATGAGAGGTGTACTTGGTTCCATGTGGTGCCATACCTTTGAGCATGTATGATGACACTCCATCTGATTACACTCTAGTATATAGTACCTTAGCAGTCATGAGTAGTACTTGACCTATGAATTAAATGAGTACCTCTATGGTATGACTTTGGCTATATGCAATGTTTTCTGTGTTTTCTCTGTGATTGATGTGAGTGTTGGCCATCCTGTATCCCCTTGTTGTTGTACTTCTATTTGGGCCTTGTGACTATCTCCTAGCACGATGGGGTGGTCTCTTATGAGTCCACATGGTTGGGAGGCATTGCCACCGCCATTGGGGATTGACGAACAAGTTTTGGAGCACCAGTTGAGATATTTTCTATCCGTTACTTCATTTAGTTATTGTACTCATTCAGTCCTTGTATCATATTCAGGACTATGTTATTGTACTTGTATCATATTCTAGACTATATCATTGTATATGTATATTCTTTTATGTAATTGAACTCTCTTAAGAGAGAAGATGTAATCATTGAATCTAATGAGAAGAAATGAGATGTTTCCTAATTGGTTTATGGATTCTGGTGTGGGTATCAGATCCACTTATACTATGATGCTTTTGGATTCATGTTCATATTAGATATGGGATTAGGAACATTTTCTATTGGTGTTTAAAATTAATGTAGTTTTTAATGTTTTCTTTGGAGGGTGAATTAGTCCTCTTCTTCAGGTTGCACATTCAGCCATACTTGGCCATGAATACCATCGATCTATCGAATCGACAATTGCATGATGTGTATATTATCACTTTATCTTCAAAAAAAAAATTATATTGTCCTCTTTTGGCTCTTACCCTTCGGGGGGTTCGTAGCAGGATGTTACAACCTTTGTATAATCATCATGTATGCATATCAACAATTAAACATATCGGTGAACTTCCAAGATAGTGAACCATCAAAGTGAGTGATAAATAGTCACTTTGATTTCCTTCATTGGCAAAATGACAATTCCACAAAGTAGACTTAACACAAGAAGGCGTCGCTTAATTGGGAAAAATCATGAACTTTGAAAAAAGAGACAAAAGTAGACACCAATTAAGTTCACAAAAGATGATATAAGCAGATAGAGGAGGCAACTTTAAAGCATATCACAAAATTGGGAAGTTTGCTAACTAACGATTTCCCTGACAAAGTTTGTGAACTCAAAGTTTCACCGATAAAGAAGAAAACAAGCTTGATTTCAAGACACATTATAAAAAGATGATAGTAAGGAAGACTTAATCAAAATTCTTCTTTATTTCTAAATCATTAGTTTAGCAAACTGACCAATTCAGCGACAAGGTTAGGGAAAGTACAAAATTGTCGATAACGGAAAAATAAGACTTTTGACTTAGAACATGTTTCAATAAGTGTCGTGGGGAGTACAGTACAGATAAAAACAAACCAAATTTTAGATTGAACAAAGACATTTTCAGCGTTGAAGGAGAATGACTAGAACTTGGGCAACAAAGTAAGTGTTTAATGTGTACAAATTTTTCCATGAAGAGTGTGATAATTGCTTTGGACCATAAAACTTTGTTGTTTCTCATTTGGTATATCTTGTGCCATGTATGAAACCCCATTGAACTTGTATGAATCTAGATTTGTTTAATCATTATTTTATGGTAATGTAATCATGGACAAAGGATCCAATTAAGGATTGTCCAACAATGCAACCAATACACCAACAACTTTGACATTCTCCAAATACAATTTGTTGACTTTGTCAGTCATTTTAATTTGAGTTTTTTCATAATCAAACAACTTTTTCTCCTTGTTTTTGACAAAGCTCTAGTGAACATCGATAAGTGCATGGTGAGATTGGCTGCTTCCAAGGCTAATGTATCTTTCAAAGTTTTAACCATGGTTGTCCCTCTCATCTCTTGAACAACATCAAGCAATCTTGGTTTTTGTGTGCTCTTTTGCATGCTCCGTATAACCAAAGTTTCAATTTTGGGATTTATTCCACACCACTCATTCCATTCTCAAAATCAAATTCAGACACCCTCATAGGATCATCTTGGTTTCTTACTTGATCGAGCAAGAACATTGTTTTCAAATCCATCCCAGGAATGATCAGCATATTGCTTTTCAAAACAATTTGTCTGGCCTCTTCAGGACTGACATTTATTTCATCAATTTTTAGATCCTGGAATGTTTGAGCAACAATTTGCTCATGCTGGGATTCATCACTTCCCATTTTATCAATTTCCACCTTCTCCTCAAATTCTTTCATCTTCAATTTCATCCAAAAGTCCTTGAATTCAAGGGTGTCTATGAATTGATCATCCTCAATGAATCTCAAAGAGTCAACTATTCTTTCATCCTCATGCATTTCTTTCTCTCCCTGCTCCTGGATTTTTATTCTTACTTCAGGCATGTGAGCTTCTGCATCTTATTTGGGAAGGTGATCAATTTCTACATGTTCATTCATGTGTTGTAGTTTACTGGCAAGTTCCTCTGTATCTCCCATCCCTTCAGTTATGTGATAGGGCACCAATGGAGTTACATCATCAACCTTTTGTTTCTTTGACAATGGTTGATCAGGAGGTGATGGATCTTGTACTGACATGGCATCAGGAGCAGGTTCTATAATTAGAACTCTAATTGACCTCTTAACTTGGAGCTTAACAACCTTTGTAGGCTGGATCTCTAGTGCTTTGCCATATATATGATCAGATTTATTCTCTTCAAAGGATCATTGTTCTCAAGAAAGAATCCAAGAAAATTAGGGTTATTTTTCTTTTTTCCATCCTCAATCTCCATTAGAATGTCCCATTTTTTTACACCTACTCTAGAATGAGGCAATTGTTGATGACATCCTCTTCATAATTGACTTGATGAACTTAATCCCAGATTTTGTAAGGATTACTTGTCTGACAAAATTTACATGACCATATGGGTCAAAGACTCTTTTTGTAGCACATTTCAAAGAATATCTGCTTTTCAAATACTCTTGCAACTCTTCAAGAGTGCCAGCACCAATAGACAATCCTTCAAACACATCTAGGTCTGGCAAAAATGTTCCTTTTTTCTATTTTTTCATCAAATCTCTCTCCATCTAGAGCATCTACCACATGAATTATAAAAATTCTAACTTGGAAGGACAAATTTTTTGTAGAATATGTGGGGCTTGGATGCATCCATAAACTCTTATCAATGTGTGGTTTGGCAAGAAGAAGAAATCACCAAAATTATGTGTGTACCCCCTCTCTGGCTTCATTACATGTGGTCTTAATAATTCCCTTACTTCTGATGTTAATCTTGGTACAACATGTCCAAGGGAAGCCATGATCCTAACAACAAAATCATCATGAAAATAAACATAATCACCTTTGTTGTAATTCCTATCCCATATGTAACACTAGCATTGTACAAGCAACCTGTATTCCTTGTTATCAACCATGGTGAAATCCATCCTTAGACTCCACCTTTTCCTATTTTGAAACATAATCAAATGACACAATAGAGAATAATGCCTGAACTTGATTTGTTCCCTATTCTCTAGTATTTGAAGGAATCCCTCATGCAAATGTTTCTCCAGATATGAAGCAAAATCATATTCATTATTCAGCTCATTATTCTTTATCCTCATTGCCATCACCATTATCCCCATTGGCATTTTCTCTTGTGCATCTATCCCAAGAACTTGACATAATACAAAGTATGTTTTCTTGAAGTAAATTGTGAAACTATCAACAGAAAATGGCTCAACAGAAGTGGTAGGGATAGGCATTCTTCTATTGTTGACCCCCTTTCTCATATACATGGGGAGTTCATCACTTCTATAGTTTTTTCTCAATTTCTTATCATATTCTTCACTTTTTTGGACATCCACAATAGTCAGACCTTGCTTGTTTAACATGAAACAATTGATTATGGCATTCCTTGCAATTGTCACCAATGGTGAACCATCAGGCAACCTTACTATCTTTGTAGCTCCATGGTAACAATGTGCCATAACTGTAATGAGCTCAATATCCACAAAAAACATTAGGCACAATCAACTTTGCCAAGTCCAAAATCCATCGATTGCACAGAGGAGCTTGTATATCCTTCTTGTCATAGAAATACTATAATAAACTCCAACCTGAGATAGGGATTATTACATCTCTACAACCTTGGAATTCATCCTTCAAAACCTTTTTGAATCCCTTACCCACTGATTGTGGCAATATATCCAAAATTGACCATTGGAATGGTCTCTTCTTATCTTTTGGGACAAAAGGCTCAACTTTCTTGCTAGAGTCAGTCTTTTTTGGGGCCATTGTGAGTTTAAGACTGGCCTAGGGTTTTGAAAGCTACTTGTATACTTCACTAAACTATTTGATAATAATGAGAAGTCACTTGATTTTGTAGAGAGGGAACTGAATAACTCACCTGTGAATTTGCCACACAATGTATATCAACACTGCAACTTTATCACCCTCCAGATGCTCCAAGCTTCTCTCAGAATTACTTTGAATTACTGTGAATAATGAAAACGATACAAAAAATTGAAATTTATCGGGTTCCTATACCAGATCGCTCCTCCATTAATTTTGCTTCATGCTGAGTGACAAACTTAGATCACTCTGATCTAATTTTGAATATCAACCATCGATGAAAGATGATCCAATGGCGATAATGCCTTGCATTTGTTGTAACCACAACTGTGTTGTAATCCTACCCAGGTGGTTAAGAAACTTCGTTGGGTAGTGGGCTAAAAACCCTACCTTTTTACTTCTTTACCTTGCTACCACAAACCATGTTTGACTTCATCGCGGGACTGCGAGATCAATTGAGAGTTAAGTTTTATGTTTAATGCACTGTTGTAAACCCTTGATTTGACCATTGCAGGACTATCCTACCATTTTTATCATTGACCCAACCTTCACTGCATTCTCTCAAGATGATGCCTTAGCCGTCGCGTGGCTGCGGTATACACTTCATGTTACTTGAGTACTATACCACTAGCTTGTAGGTCTGTTTTGGAATCATCGCAGGACTACGGTGTAGATTATCACTGCCAGCTTAGCCTTTACTACAATACCAGAAGTCTATTTTGAGGTTACCACGGGACTGTGGTAACACTTATTTGTTGCTTTGAACTTCATACCGCAATATCACCAGTTGACACCGTCACCACCGCGGGACTGCGATACATAACACATGTTGCTTGGAACCTTTACCACTAGCCCGCAAGACTATCTTGGAACTATCGTGGGACTGTAGGATACTTGAACATGTCGTTTCTTTCACCGCAATATTGCAAGTGATTTTTTCTCATGATGTGGGAATTCAGTAAATAAACATTTGACACCTTTGGCTCCCGCTCACCTACAAGGGCTATTAGGGTATGCTGTGAGATTGTAGTAGTAGGCAAAAACAACTATGTGGACAAGAATACAAGGATTTTTCAATGGATATGATAAGAAATACACATGAAGGATTGTCCGGTAATTATTGGCATGATTGTAAAAGGAATATAGACTCCTAGGATAGACTTGTGGGAATGAAAACTATGAAACTAGATGGGATTAAATGAATTTTGAACGGTCATAACACCACTCACTACAATACCATTTTTTTATTAATGAGGGATTTGATGGGGTCCTCACCCCAAGAAATCTAGACATTAAGTAGGCCGAGCTGGTGAGACCACAATGGTTGGCCTCATCCCCAAGCATTAATATGTGTCCTAGTATGTGAGTTTGATGACAGAATAAGGGCATATAGCCAAAAAGAACAATTGTCTAATAGGGACTTGAACTTGGGTGGATGTTAAAACACCACACATTAACCATCACACTATGCCTTTAACGACATTATTTCATCATCCTATTGAAATGGTTTAACAACTTGATTCATGCCCTTCCATGTCATAAAAGAGTTTAGAGGCTTATATCAACTCAATGTATCATAGTTTGAGAGATCCAGATTGTCTAGATGGAGTCAAAAACATGTTGAAAATAACCAAAAATCCCTATGGGTAGCAATCTTCTATTCATTTTTGCAAAAATGTATTAAAGATTTTAAAAAGTTTGAGAAACTATAGAATAAACTAAAGTTAATGACAAGAACTTTGTTAGAAGAGTACATGGATGCTTAATTATATAGTGGAGGGAAAGTTTTATTAAAGCATACGAGATTAAGTTACAATTATAGTTGGTCAAATTGAGGTAGGATCATAAAATTCAATAGAGATACATTACTCAAGGTGCTAAAATTAGATCTAGGTTGACATGGATCAAGTAGTGTGACAATTGTTTGATACACCTTTTTAAGATTCTTAAGTCTAAACACATGAGAGAAAAATTGTTGGCTTTGGTTATGTTTAGTTAGGAAAGTGGTCATTGGGTGATTAAGAAATGAAGTTTAGACAATGGATTTATAAGCCATATTTGTAATCAACGTATTCATCTCCACATAATATACTTTTTTGTGTTCATTTAAGTCACTTTCAATGTAAATCTCTATTTCTCTTTTAGCATTTGTGTGCTCTCTAATTACAAGTGGTATTAGGGCAAGGTTACCATGATTGAAGTAGATGAATTTCCAAGTGGTTGTAGCTTAAACTTTGCTAGTTTTTTCTTTTGCAAAGGAGGAGTTTTGTGTGAGTTGAAGGGGTAGAAGTGTGTTGGTTAACATATTTTGTCACCTAACTCTTATATATATATATATTTTCCCAACTACAATGTGACAAATGTACTAACAGTTGAACATATTATACATGGAGGTTTGTAACTGTCCTTTGCATTTGAAAAAGGGGCAGCTCCCTTCGTATGATAAAATTAATGGTTCTAGGTGCTTTTTTGACATGAAAGCAAGAAAGGTGAATTTTACAAGTATAAAAATGCAACAAAACCCTCAATGCCCAATGCACTATGGGAAAACTAAATGCAGGTTACGATTGTAAAGTTACCAGGTCATATCTAGACATAAGAATGGAAGAAATCTGGTAAATGATTACCAAATTATTAAATGACCACCTTTGCATCAAATTCAAACTTAAGAGTGAAGACACACAGATGACAATGTGAATATAAGAAGGCATGTTATCAACATTCAATACAAAGAACTATAGATTTCTGTACTCAAGATCCCAAATATTCAACGTAAGAAGAATAAATAGCAACACAAAAGATGATGACCCAATACTCTCTCCTATATTTATGAGTCAAAGATATATCATAATACTCCTCTTCCAAAAATATTACAGACTTCATATAAAAATGTCCCCCTTTTCCTCCAAACATTAGAACGGTCAACAAAACATGAATGATTAAGTCATGAAAAATAATTTTCACCAAAAGATCTGATATCACTTTCACTTATTCATTATATACTAAAAGTGATAGGAACTAACTTTTCCCATGTAATTATCTTTGCAACAAAGCATTAAAGTACAATAACACTTCTTTTAATAAAAATAAAGGAAGTAAAGTCCAATAAAGCATAATATAATATAAAGTTCTCTAAAGCTTATGAAAAGAAAACACTAGAATATTATGTTGAAACATCCTTCCCATCCTCTTCTTCAACATTTGGACCTATTTTCTAATCTTTCTTCACTTGTTTGCCTCGATCTTCTTTTGCTAGCTGATCTAAAGATACTTGTGAAGCATCCAGTTTAGCCTTAAGGACTTTGAACTTGTTCAGGATTGGGATGATAGCCTTGCCATTTGGTATATTGGTCATATTTAGTTTGGTTCTCCACATCTGTAAAACATTATTAGCATCTTCATACTTTTTGCGTATTTCCATAATGTCTTTCTTAAAGTTCAAAATATATGTTGACACATTGTACAACTTTTCAATTGGGTTGGGCCATAAGGATTCTCTTCATTTTTTAGTTCTTCAGTGAAAAAATCCTTGAAAGCTTGTTTGACAACAACAACATCCAATAAACTTGTTTATGTTTTATCAAATATATCAACTCCTAGAGATACACAGGAGCTTCTAAGATCCAGTAAACATGACCTATTATTTCTAGCAATATTCTTCAAGTTTGTTTGATGTTGTTTTGTCATCACCAAATTCCAGTTGATGGCATTTAGCCATTTCACTGATTCATTCTCGTCAAGCTTATCAATAACATTCTCTGAGACCAATACATTGGAATCAATCTTGACCATATCTTGAAGCCCATTCTTAGCCACATTCATCATTGCTTCCTCTTTCTTGACTACCTTCAAATCACCCAAAATCTCTATCTGCTTATTAGATATCTTCAAATACAAATCAATTACCTCATGAATATATAATAAACCCTCTATTGTGAGTTTTTCCACCCATTCTTCAATTGCCTTTCCCAAGAATTTATATCTGTTTATTTGATCTACAACCTTTGCACTTACACCCTTTGGAGGGACCTTCACAAGGGTGTGCATGGTTGCATCCAAGGGTTGAGTAGTGTTATCCACTATTGACCTAATGTAAGAGGTGAGAATATTCACTTGCTCTTTTAACAATTCATTCTCTTTCTCCCTCTCCTCTAGCCTTGAGGACATGATCTCCACAAACAATTTAGCATTGTAAATGTCACCCTGCATTAAAGGAGGCCCCAAATCCAATTTGCTAACATGAAAGTCATCAACTGAAAGATCTTTTTCATCTTTTTCCACCATTGGCTCTACCATATCTACATATTGATGTTTTGTCATAGGATCAACCATGAGTCTTGACATTTTCTTTGCTTTCTTGGGTGGAGTTTCTAGTTTCAATGATCTAGCAAATGCATCAAACTTAGTATCATTAATATGAGTGTACTTCCTTTTATCACTAACTTCTTCTCGTAGCTAGGTAGGAGTTTGCAAAATAGGAAAACCATCAACCATCATATTTGGCATGTAGTCAAATGGAGGTGTACCAGGTATAGTCTTCTCCTACTGTGAGGGTGAAGGTGGAGAAGACATCCCATCATGAGAACAAGGTGGAGGAGTTTGCATAGAAGAAGGGGGAACTTTACTCTGATGTGGTGGATAAGAAGCCACCCTATCCTCTTGATCTTGCTGCACATTTTCATGGCTTGAAACATTCTCAGCATAAGGTTTAAAAGGCCTCTTGATTTCTAATTTGAAAAGGGAAATTGCAGGATCAAATAGCACTAATCAAACATGCAAAGTACATAATACAAAACACAAGAGAAATACCAGATTGCAGATTGCACCAAGGAGACCAAGACCAAGATTGTGAAGGGGGGAAAACAAAGAAAAACCCCCTGTGTATATGCAAGTGGCAAGAAGCCAAAAAAGAGAGATTACAAAGATATCAAGAGGCTTCTCAATGAGAGAAATGAGAAGATGAAGAAAAAGAATAAGCATATATTCGTGAAAAGATTACGTACAGAAAGAGAGGAGGAGACACCTCTTAAATAGAGGTGAAGAATGGAGTTATGCGTAACTCCCATATGCCACCTCGCATAAGGTGTGTGCCACATGTTTCCTCTTAAGGAGAAATCTACCAAAATATAGATTATTCTTGTAGAAGGAATAAAAGAGGTGTTATCTAACATGTGGGGATAAATCACCAAATTAATAAAATACAAAAATATAATATAATCTTCACTAAGTAAAGATTAATTTCTAACACCCCCCCTTAAGCTTTACTTGGGGAGATTTACAAGAAACCCATCAATGGGATATAGACCATGAGATTTAGAATGATGAAGAAGTTTGTCTTTACAAAGGGGTTTAGTAAGAATGTCTACAACTTGATCTTCACCCTTGCAATATAGAAGAGAAATTTGTTTGTCTTCAGTTTGCTCTCTAATGAATTGATGTTGAAGAACAATGTGCTTGGTCCTTGCGTGAAAAACTAGATTCTTTGCTAAGGCAATGGCACTTTGGTTGTCACAATACAAAGGAGTAGGGTCCTTTTGAGGTAGACCAAATTCTTCAAGGAATCTCTGTAACCATAAGGCTTCTTTGAATGCATTAGTACACCCTTTGTATTTAGCTTCGGTAGAAACAAGAGAAATGGATTGTTGGTTTTTACTATTCCAAGATATGGCACTTGATCCAACAAAGAAACAATAACCACAAGTGGATCTCCCATCATTGGGATCACCTCCTAGGTATGAATCAGTATAACCATATAAAGAAAATTTACTATTTGCATTATAAAAAAGACCAAGATTAATGGAACCTTTAATATATCTTAAAATTCTTTCGGAAATTTTAAAATGAGTTTGTTGTGATTTAGACATAAATCTAGAAACTAAACCAACACTAAAAGTAATATTAGGTCTAGTTACAATTAAATAATTTAAACTTCCAACTAGTTGCCTATATAAAGTAGAATCAATAAAAGGAGTTCCCATATCAATCATTAACTTTGTTCCTAATTCACATGGAGTAGAAACGGGATTAGCATCATTCATTTTAAATTTGTCTAAAAGATCTTGAGCATATTTGTGTTGAGAAAGAAAGATACCATTAGGAGTTTACCAAACTTCCATACCTAAGAAATAATGTAATAAACCTAAGTCAGTCATTTGAAATTGATCACTAAGTTGTGACTTAGTGTCACAAATCAAATTGTTAGAATTACCTGTAAGAATCAAATCATCAACATATAAAATAACTATTACAATATCATGTTCACAATGTTTGATATAAAGATTAGGGTCATTTTGACTCCTAGTAAAACCTTTAGAAGTAAAGAAAGAGTTAATTTTAGCATATCGCTCTCTAGGTGATAGTTTTAAACCATAAATAGATTTATTCAATTTGCAAACAAGATGTTCTTTACCTTTTTGAACAAAACCCTTAGTTTGAGACATATGAATCTCTTCATGCAACTCACCATTTAAAAATACACTTTTAACATCCATTTGATGAATAGGCTAATGCATATGAGATGCTAAAGCTAAAACTAATTTAATGGTTGACATTTTTGCCACAGGAGCAAAAGTTTCATTGTAATCTAGGCCTTCTATTTGAGAAAAACCTCTAGCTACTAATCTAGCTTTGAATTTGTTAATTTCATTGTTAGCATTGAACTTGGTTTTATACAATCATTTGCATGAAACAAGATTTTTACCTTGAGGTAGAGGAACAAGATCCCAAGTTTGATTGGTAATCAACATATCATATTCATCTTGCATGGCTTTTTGCCAATGAAGTTGATGCTTAGCTTGCTCATAAGTTTGAGGATCATTTGTATCCATAATCTTAGACATTAAGGCATAGTTGCAATAATTTGCTTTTTTAGTGTTAGATCTATTCATTCTAGTGAGAATATCATCACTTTCTTGAACAAAGTTTTTATACCATTTAGGCATTATTTTAGAGGTAGGTGTATCATCACTTGAAGAACAATCATGATGAGAAGGTTCACTATCATCATGTTCACTATCACTTTGACTAAGAGATGGATTGGGAGGGTTCAAAGGATGATCGATTGAAGTAGGATCATCCTCAATAACAAGAACATTCTTTAGAGAAGAATCATTATCAACTTTAGAACAATCATGAACCCCATTTTCAGCAATGCAAACATCTCTAGCAACTTCAACTTTATTTGTCACAGGATCATAAACTCTATATGCTTTAGAATGTTCATCATACCCAACAAAAATTTGAGAAGAAGATTTAGAATCTAACTTTTGTCTTTTTTGTTTAGGTGTATGAACAAAAGCAATAGAACCAAAAATTCTTAAATCTTTAAGGTTAGGCTTTCTACCTGACCACTTGCCTCTTTAGGTGTGATATCACTTATGGATATGGTTGGAGTTCTGTTAATAATATAAGTAGCACAATACATAGATTCAGCCCTAAATTTATAAGACATATTTTTAGCATGTAACATGCATCTCACCATTTCAACAATGGTTCTATGTTTCCTTTCCGCTACACCATTTTGTTGAGGTGTATAGGGAATGGTGAGCTCATGCTTAATACCAAAGGACTTTAAGTAGCTATTGAAAGCATTATTCACATATTCAATACCATTATCAGTCCTTACAATGTTAAGTTTAAGACTAGATTGCCTTTCAACAAATTTATGAAAATCAATGAAAGTATCATGAACTTGATCTTTGCTTTTTAGAAAATAGAGCCAAGTCCTTCTTGAGAAATCAACAAAAGTGAGTGCATACCTTGATCCTTGGATGGATGTATTTTCCATGGGTCCCAAAAGGTCACTATGAATGAGGTGCAACTTATGTTTTGCCCTCCATGCTTGACCTTTAGGAAAGGGCTCCCTATGCATCTTACCACTCATGCATCCTGTGCATACAATTTTAAAAGGAACAATACCAGGCAATCCATATACCATATTACATTTTAGCATCATGACAATTTTGTCAACATTGATATGACCAAGTCTTTCATGCCAAATATTGAAATCAATGGTAGATAATAAAGAGTATTTAGAAGAAGCAAATTCATAGAACTTGAATAAATTATCATTGTCTAATTTAGTATTAGCATTGACTTTGTCATTTTGATTAGGATCAATGCCATAACACATCTATGTAAAACTCTATCTTGTAATCTTGATAGAGCTTAGCTATAGAAGGCAAATTTTTTTTCCATTCAGGAACATATAAAACATCATGTAGCTTACCATTTGGAACATTCACATCTCCAACTGCTTCTACTTTACAACTATGATTATTTGCTAGTTGAAGAGGAATATTAGGAGTATCAAGGTGCATTGATTGAAGTACCTCTTTATGAGAAGTAACATGTTGAGATGCACTTGAATCAATAATCCACTCAAGTGGTTGAGAAACCAAGAAGGCACAAGTAAAAGCATGCCTCGATTGATTATTTTGTTGAGGCTTATGATTTTGTTGATTATTGTGCCTATAATGTTGCTTTATATTAGCATTTGGCTTTTTGAAACAATCACTAGTCCAATGACCATCTTTGTTACAATAGTTACAATGAGGCTTCTTAGGAGTATTATTCAGTCAATTATTAGAAGGATTATTCTTTTGACTATCATAAGTATTATTGTTATGATTTCTAAAACTATTGTTATTGTTATGAAACTTTGGATTGTAATTTTGATTTTTATTAGGTGTAGAGTGAGATTTATTATTTTGTTTAGACATAAAAGCATGCTCATTAGTTTTAAGAGTACCAAATTGAATAAACTTAGCTTCTTCTTGCCTTAACAAATTTTGAAATATATCAAAAGATAATTGAGTAGCTAAAGTAGGAATAGCTAATTGCGAATGAATATTTGTAATAAACTGTTGAAACGGTTTAGGTAAACATTTTTTAAGAATGATATGAATTAGTCTAAGATGTTCAAGTTTAACTCCTAAATCAGTTAATTGAGCATTAATATCATTAAATTTAAGAAGAAATTCATCCATGGTTTTGAAATTTGTATACCTGAGATCTTTGAGTTGATCTTGAAGTTGAATCTTCCTAGATTCATTTGCATTGTTGTAAATATTTTTAAGAATATCCCATGCAGAATGGGCTTTTGTGCATGCCCCTATATGAACATAAAGTTTAGGTGACATAGAAATACCTATCAGTCTGACAGCTTCGTCATTCTTTGCCATCCTTTTGTCAATTTCATCCTGAGTTGTTGTAGTTGCAGGTTCTGACTTTAGATTTGTAGCTACATCCAGAAGATGCTTAAATCAAAAAATAAAACTAATATGTTGCTTCCATGAATGATAATTAGTCAAAGTTAGTTTTATCTCAAGAGTTATGGTAGACATATTGCCAAAACAAATACCCTTTTTATGAAAAAATTACCTAATTACGTAAACAAAAAGCCAATTTTTTTAAGAAAATGCCCTAATTAGATGAATAAAAGGCAATTTTTTTTTGAAAAAAACTTAATTAGATGCAAATGTTTTTGAAAAAATATCTATTTAAAAGAATTGCCTAAAGAAATTTTTATATGCAAAAAATTATTTTAAAAAAGACTTTAATAATGCATCTAAAATAAATTAAAAAGAATAAAATAAGGTTTATAAAAAACTTATAAAAAATAATAATTAAAAACACTTAGTAAGAACAATTTTTAAGAAAATTTTATTAAACAAGATAAGTTAAATTAATAATGCAGCAGGAGGTAGGTGGCAGAGGGGTCGTGGCGGACACTTGGCAGGAGAGCGAGGAGACTACTAAGCGGTGAGGGCTGAGGCCTTTAGGGCCCTTAAAGCCCCTTAACACTTCAATTTCTTTTTAAAAAGTTTTTATTTTTTTAAAAAATATTTATTATGTTTTTAACTTTGAAGATTTAATTTATAGGTTGTAAAAAAAACTATAGAAATTTTTTAAAAAATGTAGCATGCAGGAACAAAAACTTAAATTTTTTTAAAGAGATTTTTTTTTTCTTACAGATCTAATTTTTTTTAACAAACTATGTCAAATTTTTGTAAAAATAATTAGGAAAGATACAAGAACATGGATATTTTTTATAAACCCATAACAAATGTAAATATTTTTTTTCTTCTCAAGGAGAGATTCTTCTCTTCTCTCCGTTCTATGTTACAGATAATAGGTCTCCAAGGTCACCCACAATTGCATAGCTTTCAACAACTTGCATAGAATGATTAGTACCAAAGCTCTAATACCATGAAAAGGGAAATTGTAGGATCAAATAACACTAATCAAACATGCAAAGTAAATAATACAAAACACGAGAAATACGAAAATTGTGAAGGGGGGAAAACAAAGAAAAACCCCCTGTGTATATGCAAGTGGCAAGAAGCCAAAAAAGAGAGATTACAGAGATATCAAGAAGCTTCTCAATGAGAGAAATGAGAAATTGAAGAAGAAGAAGAATAAGAAGATATTCGTGAAAAGATTATGTGTAGAAAGAGAGGAAGAGATACCTCTTAAATAGAGGTGAAGAATGGAGTTATGCTGTTTCCTCTAAAGGAGGAATCTACCAAAATATAGATTATTCTTGCAGAAGGAATAAAAGAGGTGTTATCCCACATGTATAAAACACCAAATTAATAAAATACAAAAATAGAATATAATATTCACTAAGTAAAGATTAATTTCTAACATAATTTCCTCCTGGGAGGCTGATTGTCCCCTTCACACTGCCCTCTTAGCTTAACATTCTTCTTTGGATCTTCACCTCTATCATTCCATCGTTTATAGGAGATTGGGATCCTGTAGAATGAGTCTTGGTAGGTGTGTTTTGGGTAGAGGTCCCTACTGTTGACCCACCATTGTATGGTCCTTATGTGAAGGAGAACTTGTTGCATGACCATTCATCTTATATCTCAACCACCTTTGACTCTTATTCAACACAAAAGAAGATCTAAAAAACATATCTGAGATTTCTCTTTTAGACCATCTTCGTTTTAGCAATGGTTTATAACTTTCAACATAATATCCCTGATCAATCATATTAGAATAATCATCAACTGTATTGGGAAAATCCCATTCGAGATTGAAATCTCTCATCTGGTCTAAAGTCAATCTCGACCAGTCCCCTCTCTCCACTTCGTGTTCATCAACACAATCTTCCCAAAAATCTTCTAAGTGAGGATGATGTTCTCATAGCATAAGAAGGTATAAATTCTTCTTTATAAAGTCCTTGCTGTCAAAGAAACTTCTTGATTCATAAGAATGCAAACTACATTTAGAAAGAGACCTGTCAACATGTTTAGCATCTTCATGTTTATTACAAGTATAATTCAGAGTCAATTTCAAAGGGAAAGGATACCTCTTTTTCTTGCAATCACGATACCACTTGCTGGCTATTGATGCTTGTTTGCATAGTTCCAGAAATACAACATAATCTGACACATATCTTAGCAGTTTCAAAGGGGGAAATTCAAAACCACCGATTCTAAAATAAGTAAATCTGTCAAATTGAATGAAATAGCTGCCAGATTGCATTATCAAATTTGCAACTTCTTTTGAGATCCTCAACTTAGGATTACCATATATCTTTCTAACCAAAAACTTGAGGAAAGCATCATTGATCCTCCTATAATCCTTGTTGCTAAACTCTTGTTGCAACTGAGTAAAATAATCATACACCTATGTATGTATTCAAACTAGGCCAAACCTTTTGAGTGTCGGCTAAAAGATACACTAGGTAAGAACACATGTGGAATTTGTTTCTCTTCTTTTGAAAATTTGACAATTGATCATGCAGATGGTCATTGATGAGTTTAGCCCAGTCTATGTGTTGTTTACCTATACAAATGACTAGTATAAACTAGCACATCCACTTTGAAAATTCATTTGAGTTTGCACTCCCTACCACTCTGTGTAACAGTGATATTATATTTGAAAGGTCATATTATATTTGAAAGGTCATATTATATTTGAAATATCATCTTTGAACAAGGCCCTAACCATGTTTTTAGGAAGTTGTGATCCTCCGTTCTTCTCTCTTAAGCCATGAGGTAGCAATGGTCGTTTACACATCTTCTTCCCATCAATATAGAAATTCCATCTAGTCTCCATTGAGAAGTTAGTATACTCCTCCCAAAATGGCAATCTAAGAGTGTTACTGATGGTCTCCACATCCAATTGTATTATCACTTCCCTGCTAATAGTTCTTATCTACCATGATTTGACATGGTAGTTGTTAATACAAGCCAAAACTAAGTCTTGACATTGCACGGCCAGGGGAGAACCTCCCACATGAGCTAACCCACTCTCAAAGGTCTTTTGTGTTATGCCCCCCTGAGGTTTGCGTTCATCCTTTCCAAAAATTCCTTCAAGTCAACGTGACCCAGGTATGTGTCTTTTACGTTTGAAAGTTGGTTATCTATAATTAAGGAGATGTTGAGGCCTTGGTATTTGTATTCCATCTTGGTGTTCATCCTAATAACCACTCAACCATGCTATTAATTGTTACTAGGAGTAGCCAACTTATGATAGGAGGGAAAGGGTTATAGAAGGTATTTTCACAAGTCATGAAAGGCGACAACCACAATACAAATGCTCCTTCCACCAATGACAATGAAGCAATATTCAAATTGAAATACATATCATGACAGGGAACTCACCTTTTTACACCGTGATTCTTGAGACTGGAAGCTAGATAACTGAGAGAAAGCAAACCACAATCGCTCCAAACCACAACTTCAATAATGCATAAATTTAACAATGTCTAATTGTATATAAAGTAAACCAATTAGGGTAAGAAGAGGTTTCTATTACATCATAAAATATCTCCATAGGACTTTTTGCCTCCCATGTTTAGCTCTTGGGTCCTTTAGAAAGCATTTTGATCATCTTGCATATTAATGTTGACTCCCGATGAGAAAACCCCTAAGTTTTATGGCCCTTGGGGGTGTTATTGAGACAAGTCCTGATTGAAATAGGAAGGGAGGACTTGGGTGCTTGCACCCTAGTCCTGCCCTATTTTAGGTGGGACCTAAATTCCAGTGTTGGTTATGTGACCATTAATTAGGTCCTATGCCAACACCTTAAGTTTGAATTACAAAATTTTTAGCGGGAATATGTTTAGTTACTTATATAAGCATGTTTAGGGATTCATTTGTACACTAGAAGATGATTATGAACTTTTGGCACACTTATGGTTTCAGAGCATTTAAGATATTCATTGTTGCAGAGCAGACTTGTCTTGTTATTTTGTTTGTTATGCAGATTTGGCTTCATCTTCTCATTATGTGAAAGATTATCATCCATATGCGAGTTACACTTCTGAGGTGACATTTATTTGTGTTTTCAATCATTTATCATTTGGATTTTGCCTCTATCCCACAGGGATACACACTCTTTATTTGACAACGGTGTTCAAAAGACTTGAATGTCTCTCTAAGGCTTGACCGAGGCAAGCCTCTAAACACCACAACCCCCAACCCATTTTTCTATGATTTCAGGTTACAGGTTGTCGAAGTGGAAGGAGTGGAGTTGCAGGAAAGCAGAACAAAGTGTCAGAAGTGTAGATGAAAGTAGAAAATTAGGACTTGGACTAGGGCACCCGCTCATTAGTCCTCCAGATCCTGAAACAGTGAAATTCTTGGAACAACAAAATTAAGTTGCAAACAATCTTCAGAGATCTTGATAGAAGCTAGTACATTGGACTAAATCACTTGCTCATTAGTCCTTCACTTTTTCAGATACAAAATCTCAAAATCTAGTATGTATCTAATTGTCATTTGATATCTCTGTGTGCGAGCATTTGTCGAGTTTCATCAGTTTGTTTACGATTTTATGAAATTAGGGTTTTAAACATAATTGGACATTAATTGATCAATTAGTTAGCAAATTCCAAGTTTCCTCTTTGTTATAAGGGACACTAAATTTGTAGTAGATCCCTCTTGCAAGAGATTGTGGCTTCACTCGATTTATGTCCTTGAATGTTTATAGTGAAAGGAGGATTTAACCTTGAAACTAAAACCCCCCTCTTTCTCTATAAAACATTTTGGTGAACCCATGTTTTCAATGAATTCTGCAACTTGTTGAGTTTTGTACTTTAGATTTGCATTCATTTCATTCATCATATTCTTATTGCATTTGAAAAATTACAAAAAAACTTGAAAACTTTGAAAAATTGAAAAAATTTAGCATTTTTAGCTTGCATTTTCAAATAACTTGAATTAATTTGCATTTAATTTTATTTAATTTATGTTATTTTGATTAGATCTGATTTAAATTATAGAAATTCATCATTTATTATTCATTTGCATAGCATTTTCATGTTTAATTTGTTAGAAATTACTTGAAATTGTGCATTTTTCATAAAAACCTAGTTTTGCATTAGCTAGGGTTTGTAGTTAAAATTTTGTTTCAGATTTTACTACTGTTTTAAACACTCATTTAGGACAAATTTCTAACTATATTATTTTATCATAGTGTCTTTTTTGTAAAATTTCATGTCTAGGGTTTGAAAACCTTGCATTTTCACTAGATTTGGCCTTATCATCTCTCTAGAATTGCATTATAGGCATGTTGTGAAGGATATTATTGCATTATTAGATTGGTATTGAGCTTATTATGTAGTGCCCCTCGTCTCATCGTCCATCAGATTGATGTTTGCTTAAACTTTATAGTGTCCTAGACCGTAGATGATGAATCTCTTGTTATCTTGTTACTTCATTGTGAACTTAATTGTTAAGATAACAGATGTTGATGTTGGATTATGTCATTTTATGCTTTACAATTTGATAAATGAACTGATGTTTTAGATGCTTTGATGTTATTCATTAAATGGATTGGAAGTTAGTTGATCATTTTATGTCGTAGATTAGTAATCTGATACTCTGTTCAATATAGTTGATTGTTATTTATAAACGTGAATGGAACAGTGTTGTATTACTCGTTCTCGAGTACCCTACCTCACTGCGATTTCCATTCACGATAGGACTGCTTGTGATGTATATGTATATCTTGTTATGGTTAACGTGCGTTGCTGCAGGATGCAGGTACTAGGCATCGACTCCACCTGATTACAGGTTTGAGCGTGCCTTCGCCAATGGATTAGTTGGTTGGAGTTAACGTGAGGTCCCTAGTCAGTGTTCCTTCGTCGTCAGTTTACCCTTGTGGTTAGTGGTGGTTATTCGCCCATGTCTTACGGTCAGGTAATGCCGTATCTTGGAGTCTAATGAGTTCTGCAGGTGTCTAAGTATGTGTGGCAATGTTGTGCTTTAATTAGAATTATTCTACGGAAGAGTATAAGTGTTGTTAAATGGGCATAATGCCGTTAGTTGTCGATTTTAGCTATAAATAAATTACTATTTTAATAGAAGTGTTGTTGATAAATAAAGTTGTAAGAAGTTTGTATTATTCAATATAATATTAATTATAATAAATATTTAAATAAATAAATAGATGTAATCATGTTGTAAATTGTGATTTACAACTTGATTAATAAGATAAATTAAGTATAGTACAAAATTATAATTGTCGATATAGTACTATTCTATTAATGATAATATTTTGGGGTCGGTTATAAAGAAAATAATAATAAAATAAAGTATCTAATAATTGGGAATCATTATATTAAATTAAAAAAAAACATATTCTTAAAAAAAGAAGTTTCTCAGAATTTTGTGGGAAGCCCTAGGAGAAGAGAAAGAGACTGAGTTATAAAAGAATTGTCGGTGCAACAAGGAGGACATCACAGGGGTAAGGAAAGAAGCAGCGGAGAACTGCAACAATTGGAGCGGGTTCGTCGCGGTGATTGCGAAATCAGGTTCCGTCGAATGCCTTATCTCTGAACTTCCTTTCAATCTGCAAATGTTTTTATAGTTTGTTTGATCCCGCATAGTTCGGCAGTCTGTCCTTTCTGTGTGTGAACAACATCCTCTCTTAGGGTTTAAACACTTCGTTTCTGCTCAAGGATTCTGTAAGTCAAATGTTTTCTTTCCTTTCACTGGTTGCCGAATCATTCCGTATGCACTCTCAGACCGGCGTAATCTTGGTAGGGTTTGCAGATGTAAAAGACACCTCGATAGGGTCGCCGTAGATCGCTGTTGGTTTTAGCTAGTCGTCCCTGTAAGATCTGATCAATGTTATCAATGTTCTTTCTCTGTGTTTAGCTGGAAACTATCTTCTACTTTCTTGAAGCATTTTGCAAGGGAACGAAGATAATTGCTTGCAATCTCATTGATGATCCTATTGTTTCATTCTATGAGATGTTTTAGGCCATTGGACCACAGCAATACAGGTTTATCTGATACAAATATAGTTCATACTCTTTGATTTCTTTCATCTTCTGAGAAGGAACCAGCCTTTCGAGCCACGGTTTTAGCATTCTCTCTGACGTATTCCTTTTGTTTTATGTACCCTTATGTCAATCTTCTATCTTGAGGTGCCATACATGGTCATATTGAGGGAATACTTCGTAGTTACACCATGATTCCACAGAAATGAAAGGTAGCTCTTTTACTTCCTACATTTCCTTCATCTGTTCTTTTCTCTACACACTTTGTTCTTTAGCCGTGACTATTACTGCATATATGCTCATTATTGAGCGTGTATATTGATTGGGAGTCATGGTTGTTTGCATGCAATTTTATCCCTTTTCTGAGCATCTCAAAACCCTTATGCTTTACTTCTCACGGCTTCAAAGGCACTGTACTGGGTACACTTCATTACAGATCATGAACCTCCACTGGGCCGTGGCTCTGTAGCTTTTATTTCATTTTTAATAGCCAGAACAAAACTCATTTTCTCTTCATGATGGTTTACTCCTGCGAGGCCATGGCTTTGTCGATTTATATGACTCGAAACCACTCATCATAAATCTGTATCTTGTTTGGTTTTCCGGAGGTTAGTATAAGGGTTGCACCTATGATGCAAGTGCAAAACAGAAATAGACAGGCGATACCATCATATGTCAGGCGTGGGACTAATGAGAAGTAGTTTGAATTTAACGCATAGGTAGGGATAACCTGTCAGCCACTGTCCATAGGGTTATGTCTGCAACTTGAAGCTCTTTTGTTTAATAAGATCTGGTTGACGAGTTTTGCCTGATATGTTAATCATTCTTTTGTTCCTTGGTATTATTCATGATGGAAGGATGATTTTGTGTACCGCTGTAAGTGGCAACGCCAGGGTGTGAAAGGGAGGTAATGGTTGTAGTTAGCTCGCTGCCTTATTTCATCTCAAATGAAAGTAGACTCGATCTATTCTGTAGAGGATCGGTAATATCAGATTATACTGTGAGTTTATGCTATGGCGTGAAAGGGAGGTGGCGATTAAGAGAGTTCGCTGCCTTATTTTGTCTGGAGTGAAAGTTCTAATGTCTTTTCATTCGCCTATTCCTCCAGACAATGCTGCCCCTTGAATCGTCCACCAAATTCCTGTAGCCTTGTCATTTCGCTTTCCTCTGGTGTAGTGAAACGACATTCCATGTTTAGGGTTTTTTTTTGTTGGTTTCATTTCTTTTGTGGACTGATATTTGGTCCGCTGCCTTGTTGTCATTCGCTGTGAATGGAAGTTCGAATCCCTCCTTTGCCATTTACTTAGTATTACACTATACTCCGTTGTCTAGCTTACTCCCTAGCTGGAGTTTTATTCTTGTTAGACACCAATTCTATACTCGTCCTTTGCATATCTGCCAGGGACAGAAAGGTCCACCAGCAGTTCGTTGCTGTTTCTAAGGTATAGGAGGCTGTTCGTTTGCTGTTTCTAAGGTCTACAGGCTGTTCGTTGGCTGATTAAACCTCGGTTTCCCCACTGCCAAAGGAGGTCTCTGTCAATCTTCTTGGTCTTTACACCAATAAGGGGAAACAAACAGCCACCCATGACAATTTGGCCTCTGTGCGAGGTGGGTTGCCCTCTGCATCCAGCGTTGGCAAATTCTCAGAAGAAACATCAAAAATGTTAGGCTAATATCCACCCAGATATCAAACTACTCTGGTGATAAACACAGTACAACAATATCTGTGTTGAATGCCCTTGGAAATGTTCATTGGGTTGGAGTGGGATTTTTACTGACGGCTTTTGGAGATGTGCTGAACTCTGTTCTTAGCGCACAGACAATGATCCATATAAATAAAGTTAAACATCAATAATAAGATATTCGGTGGTTTTAGAATGGTTGTCCTCTAGTGCTTTCTCTAAGTCCACCCTTCTGATCCATGATACTGTATTCTATCAACTATTACTAATAGTGATAATGCTTCCATAACGCCATTCTCCAGAATACATCTTACTCGGTGGATAAAGTTATGCATCAACTAGGAAGGCCAATGTAAACAAGCACCACAGGAAAATGGTATTAAAAACACAATAGGTGCCATGTGATTATGTGGACACTAGACGTTCCATGTAAACATATTCAATGCAGAGATTCATTCAGAAAATTGTTAGTAACCTATAACGAGCAGCTTCTTGACACCTAAATGGATTCTTCTCCACCACTGAACAGCTGTCACTTAAATAAAATCAATGCTTCATAGCATTTACACACTTGCATTTGTAGAATTGAATTTTGCAAAGATCGGAGAGCGAAATGAATATCTACTTAAGATGTGTCATCAGATATACAATTACCACCACCACTAAGATCATTAAATCTGCGTCACTTAACCAACCTGCTGTAAAAGTTGTCAAAGTTGCTCTCACCTGTAACTGTTATCTAATAATTGGTTCTAGCCATATTCTAATCTGTTTTAACAATTTCATTTGAGAACTTATCAAACTACCGTCCTTATAATTTGCTTGTATTAATAAATTAGGTTTCCTGCATTGCAAAACTGGAAAAGTTGTTATATCTGACTAGTCCACTCCATAGCTAGGGTGATTGAAGTCATGCTGACCTGCAAACAGCTGATTACTATCAGTTTGAGCGAATTATAATCATCCAGGAAAGATCACCTTGTTTTGAGCGAATTCATTGACTAGTGTTGTTTGTTTTGTCTTGCATCGTTCACTACTGCCCTCACAGTGAATCTGGAGGATATTGTCTGAAACACGTTATGTCCTATATTTGCTGGAACGCTGTTACCAGCCAATCGCCACCTTGTGTATATTAGCTATCTCAACCTTTCAATCACCGCAGATTTAACTGTGGTCTCAAATATTAAAGTTTAGGGTATGCAGATTTACCAGTTATATCGATGAGATGAATAACACAGTCTCGGTATTTGTCTTGTCCCTTCTGTTAATAAATGGTTCTACCAATCATCTAAATGACACTACAATAGTTAACAGTTTGAACTATGGCTGGAGCAGTGGCATTCTTTTTAGACCTTTGTTTCTGTGGATCTGGAAAGTTTTAAAGGACATTTGGATTATAAGCGAACACGAGCCTTAGAAAGGGATGAAATATAGGTGGTGGTCCAGCGCTTGACAAATTACATTAGTCTAATTATATTTATTATCCCTTGTAATATATCTGGTTGGAGCTTTTCATGTGAACGTCCCACCCTAGTTCGCATTCTTGCTCTTGTCACTGGATTTCAAGCAAACAAATTACTCTACCAACACAAACCTAGCAAGATATCTCGAAGATGTAGATTGGCGCTCCTCCGAAGGCCAGTGCAGTGAGGAAATTCGACGGAGCTCATACAGCGTTCAACTGTTGAAACCTACAGAGTGTGGTGAGGTCAATGTCTGTCAGAAATGACTGGTTAAGGTCTGATGCTATCCATTTCTATGGAAAAACAGTCAATAGCAATTTTGCATCTCAGTAGTAAAGTATCTCAAACTATTCGCATAGGGCATTTTTACGACCATTCTCCCTAAGGAATTAAAATCACTATGGATAAGATCAGTTTCGGAGATAACTCCAAATCATCATAAAAGAATCTATTTGGTTGAGCTCGTTAGAATGTTTGCAAAACCATGTGAAGGATAACAAACATTTCGTGATTGAACTCTCCTCGTGTAGTTATCGTTCAGCCGTAAGATATCTCTCCTAGCGTTATTATCCTTTATAGAATAAAGTTAATTGGACAAGATTGAAGGAAAGTATATAAAGATCGTATCGTTATGAAAGTGTCAAATGGTAAACAGAAATTAAGTGGTTCTTTTATTATTATTGTAATGTTTTAGTTAATCAATTTATCTATCTTTTGAAACAAAATAAAGATTAGTTAGAGATTTTGTTGCAAGGTATTAATTTAATTGTTGTAATATAATGTTGATTTTATTTCAGAAGCTGTTTGCATTGAACTGAGAATGAATGATAGTATTTTATCTCCTGAAGTTTGAACTGAATTGATTGAGTGTTGTAATGAGTCGTATTGAGGTTGTTCAAACCCGAATTCCAGAGGCTAAGTCGTCAATGTTGAGTATTTGCAGTTTGTGTATTGTTGTTTTTGTAATTACGATGTAATAGCGTTTATGTGTATCAAATAAAGTATGAAGTACAATGAGGTTCTGTCAAGGTTGAATGTTGTGTCTTGTAAAGTAATAATCTCAGGATGGAATATCCAACCACTTGTGATCTTATTGTGCCGTTTTGTCGTAAGGAGAGACCTGAAATCTGTTAAAGGATAAAGTATTGTAATGATTAAAAATGTTGGATAACAATTGATGTTATGATTCTATTTTGATGCAAGAAGGTTTATGCCTTGCAGTGTACTGATACGTGTGTCGTTATTAAGTTTTGCATGATGTTTTAAGGTTTACTAGGTGTTAGGAAGGAGAGTGGCTTTCAACGTGGGGCCGGCGCCCAAAGTGGCAGTCAGGATAACCCGTTGGAAGTAGATTAATCAAGTGATAACCTAAAATTAACTAGGGGGTTAAGGGTAGATCTCACATTAATAAGATTAATGGATTCCTCTCCCATGGCCTGTAGTGCTTGTTTAGACTAAGGATGGGTAGAGAAGGCCTGGTTGGCATGATTGACTTCCTTGTCCTCATGAAAGGAAGGTCGAGCCCGCATGTGTCACCCTATGGGGCCGGCGCCTAGTGAGAGGCTGTCAGGATAACCATAGATGGGGGCCGGCGCCTAGTGAGAGGCTGTCAGGATAACCCATGTTAGGACCATGCGATGACACTCTCCCTACTACAACCTAGCATTCCTTGTTCGGGCTCTCCTCGTTTGTTTGGTGTCGCCTCTGGAAGTAAAGTGAAAGTTAAGTTAAGTTATGTTGTGTTGTATTGATATTGCCATGTGTTGTATTGGCGTTTGGTCGTCCTTTGTTCTTGTTTGTCCTTCGTCTACCTGACTGTCAGTGTTTGGGACCTCATGTTAACTCCTAGCTCGGGGGGTGGACCTTTGGGTTCCACATGGTCGGGTGGAAGAGCTATTTTATCCATTGGTTCTCTTGTCAGGATCTTATGCAGAAAGGATTTGTTCCAGTTGTACTTGTTCCTATGGTGATGATGTAAGTGCATAACCTTGTACCAGATTTGTGTAACAAAACATTTATTGTGTATGTAATTCTGATGTAGTCTACAAATGGTGATATCATGATGTACTCATGTGTAAGGAAAGCATATCTGTTGTGTACTTAATTATGTAGATGGTATTACATTATTTGTCGACATGCAATGAATATGAATCAGTTGTTCAATTATGCATTGGATTGGATCAGTTGTTGATGTATGTTAAATTATGTTAGTTGGTTTGTTAAGTGATGCAGCCTTGGACCCTTAGAGAATATGTTGTAGTTAGTTATGTTAACAGTATTTGTTATCATAAACATTTAAAATTTTTTTTTTTCCTGTTTCATATTGCAAAAGTGTGTATTCTTTAAGGCGTGCAAGGCGGGCGTTACATATTATTTGCTGAACCTCTTAAAATTCTTCACAACACCTCTTCTTTTAGTCATTTACATTGAAAAATTATGAAAAAAGTTGAAAAATCAAACATTTTAGGTCACCAACTTGCACAATTTTACACTTGCTCCTTGCATATGTTTTGAAAACCTTTTGAAATCTGATTTTACAACATACATACATGGATTCTAATTGCAACAATAACACAAGATTCCCTCCTAGGCCTTATATGAAAAGAAAGGTCCCTGAACCCAAAATTGTGTTTACACCCCATGATAGAACAATTGGAGAAATTGAAGGACCTCTTTATATCACTGTGAAGATAATGGAAAATCTAGTGGATGGAACACTTATAGATCCTAATTGCATGACTAATGTGGCAATGGAGGAGTTCCTTTATTCACATGGTTTGTTATGAGATTTCTATGATCCTTCTTACATGATGATTAAGACACATAAGGGAACCTTTATAAACACTTCTAAGAAAATATCTTTATTGGTCACGATATTTGATAAATCTATAGAAAAACTATTTGATGTTGTCCAGAACAACTATTTGATGTTGTCCCTCTACCTGACCTTTTCAATATAAAATTAGGACACCCATGGTTAAAATCTATGAATGCTATCCCTTGAACAATTCATAACTGTGTAAAATTTCCTTTGAACGGACAAGTGCATACTATTCATCGCAATAAATATAAACCCTTGGTTACAAGACAACACTTCAACCTTGATTACTTTTTGTCATGATCTGATGAGGAACCAGAGCCACAAAGGGATTTTAACTTCTTGGGATATAGAAAATATAAAGGAAAACTATTACATCGAGTGGCCGGTCCTTCTATGCAAGAAACAATAAGAGACAAATAACCCACATTAGAAGAAATTCCTAGAGCAAAAGGAAAAGGACCCTATGCTAAGGTTCCTCCCTTGCCATCCTTACAGGGATCGGGAGTGAGTCATCAAGAACAAAACAATTCATCAAGACAAATGAGATTTGAACATGGTTCTTCCTCCTCTAATATGCAAAAACCTATGGAAAAAAATGATAATACTTTTGAAGATATAAGCAATAGGACAAGAAGAAATAGACAAGCAAGAGAAGAAGAAGAAGAAGATAAGCTTTTGCCCAACAAAATGCACATCAACAAGAAAACATTCCACCTAACATTGAATCAAACCTACAAGAGCCTAAGAATGAACAACTTGAAGACAAGAACAAAAGTTGGGCTATGGTACCTTATGTCCCACTTTCTTCTAACATTCGGGAGTGGGAAGATGATGATTTGGTTGTCAACAACTATTAGCTCTATCATGCCCAAATCAAATGGACATGGACACAACACAAAACACATAACTTACCACAATGTTGATCCAGAAGAAACCACACACAACAGAAATAACTAAGTGAAAAGAACATAGCAACAAGATTTCGTAGAATAATACATTATAATTTTGTAAAATACTTGGAGTATTTTTTTTAGAGAGTAAAATTACAATGTCAGAGTGAAGAAGACAGGTCCTAAGGGCCCAACCTAAGCCTCAGGGGCTCATCCCAGATGGCCTTGCCTACGTGAAAGCGCAGAGGCTTCGTAGTTCATAAAACTTTGACTTCTCAAATCAACTTGTTTATCCAATAAAAGATGCAATAATCTCAACATTGACATCTTTTCACATATATTCTCAGTTTCACAATTTTACACAATACTAGAAATATATGATTTTACACAATAATAGGAGAATATATAATTAGAGGTAGAAATTATCTCTAGGCAATCACATAGGATTAGAAATAGGAGAAGGTATAACTCACAATAGAAAATTATTAGATAACAAGACACCCAGTTCACAACTTTACTTCGTCTAAGATACAAGCATAGTGATATTATTTAAAGCTTCCTTTCCAAAGGGTGAATGAATTCAATAAGCATATAGGTGTGAGTTATATACTAGGTTCTTTATCATTTGGAAGCATAAGCACAAACTAAGGTTGAATACATTAGGCAATTGCCATGTCATTCCAGTACTAAAAAATACCATAAATAGAACTATTATAAAGTGCAACAGATAGACATCAAATGATCCATTTATAATTAATCCATATAGGAAACAATTGGAAGGGTATAATAAACAATCTAATCATTCTTCTAAACAATTATATTTTAAATACTTTACTAACCTTTCAACTAAAACACACTATCCACAAGAACTAGCAAGCAAAGAATCCAAGTGTGCATTATAGACAGCAAAATTACTCAAATAAAAGATGCAACAAAGGCATTAAAATAATTAAGTCATGTATAGGTTGGTGCAACATAAGAAAGCATTGACAAAGCTTTTTGATGCCTAAAATGGATACAATGTTGTTCTAGTAACTCATGCAAGAGATCATCAAGGTCCCTATGCAAGCCTAAAGTCCTATCAATGCAATAAGTCATGACACAAGTCCAATCATACAACAAAAACCATCCACTTACTAACTTAGTTTGGTAAGTATGCTTTATACTTGAAATGTAGCATGTGTGAAGCATTTGAAATTGTATTATAAGCCTAATATATGTAGATGGATGTGTATAATTTTATCTTGTCATCACTTTCCATAATAGTCTTTAAAGAGAAAATTTAATATATATTTCATGAAATTAGGCGAGTTTTCCATGTGGACAGAACTAGCAGTATATTATAGTTTCAAGTAATTAATTATGTTAATGATAGCGCCATGAATTAGCCTAGGTAAATGTGCTTCAAGGTCCCTATGAGGTCCCTATGAATCAGCCTATGTAACTCATGCAAGAGAGCATCAAGGTCCCTAAGCAAGCCTAAAGTCCTATCAATGCAATAAGTAATGACACAAGTCCAATCATACAACAAAAACCATCCACTTACTAACTTAGTTTGGTACATATGCTTTATACCTGAAATGAAGCATGTGTGAAGCATTTGAGATTGTATTATAAGCCTAATATATGTAGATGGATGTGTATAATTTTATCTTGTCATCACTGTCCATAATAGTCTTTAAAGAGAAAATTTAATATATATTTCATGAAATCGGGTGAGTTTTCCATGTGGACAGCACTAGCAGTATATTATAGTTTCAAGTAATTAATTATGTTAATGATAGCCATGAATCAGCCTAGGTAAATGTGCTTCCTGCAGGTCACGGATTGGATTTAGGGCCATAATATGGCACATACTTTTCATGTAGGAGATATATCACATTCATATACGCAGGGAAAAAGAAATTGGCGTGGAAGTTGAAGAGAACAAGACATACACTAGTACAACACAAGAAATATTATTTCCCTGCCATCGTAGTGAAGTTAGCAATTGTATTATCACAAGTAACTATAAATTTGCCATGAGATATGCCACAATCCTAGCATGCATCCCAAACAAGGCAGGTAGCTTACAAATAGTGATCTAAGATCTCAAGATTTCTCAGTATAACAAGAAATACCTCTCCTTGATTTCAATAAGGTTTTTGTTAATGAAAAAGCGTAGATAAAAACAATCACATAGATTAAAATGAAGACAAAATTTTTAAAGTGGTTCACCTTATCAGCTACATCCACAAAGAAGCAGGGGATTCTCCACTTTTATTAAAGTCTATTTTACAATACATCATAGCAGTAACAACAGCTTGCCAACAACAGTCAAAAATTACAAATTACAATGTTAACTTCAACCTTCAATAGGCCTTCGAATAGAATATGAAAGGACATTGACAAGAGTGGAAAAAAAAATAAACAACCATTAAGGATATTGGGATTCATATTCCAATAGTTTTGACACCAACTATTGGCCAAAGAGAGAGTGCTCAATAGTATGCAGAAAAATAGTAACTTGCAAAGATACCTCTATAATTTATTTCCAAAATACAATGCTCTTGATAATTTGAGAGAGGATCACGACAAACATATGAATGAAAATGTTTAATCATGGGTCATCAACATGACCACCAAACTATTTAATAAGCACAAATAATTTCAATAAGTACATAAAAGATGCCAATGAGACTACCGATTCATTTCCTTTTACTTATTGATAATACTTCGAAGTTGAAATACCAGTGGTCATTTGTATAGAATAATAACCTCCAAGCACGGTAAACTCAATATAGAATAATCCTTACACTCAATACAACATGAGATAGTAAGAACTCCCAACATGGTAATTCTAGATAGGATAATATTTCCATACCTAGGACAACATGCAATAATATTGACCTCCTAGTATGGTAACCTTTGATGGGATATTGCTTATCCTCACCTAACACAACACATGTTATGGCGAATACCTCTTTTCTACAAGTACATGGGGTATTACAAGATTGATAAGCATGCCAATATACATATTTGAGTAAAAATGGAGCGGTGAGTTTATATAGATGATGTAGATGGAGTAATAATGAAGAGTACGTATAGCCTCAAAACTCTCCCATTTATCAGAATTATTTGGTATGTTCTTACAAGGGCATGCCACATAGTAACTCAGATCCATCATTAATTGTCTTTCTAGAAATCAATAATAACTAGTATATTTATATTTAAAAAAATATATCTCAAGAGATATCTTCCAATTTGTTGGCATTTATAAATTACTTGCAGTTAGAATATTTGATATGCTCATGAGTTAATTTAAAGAGATTATGTTGCAAGACTTTTCATATTCTTCAAACATTCCATAACTGCCAAAGTTTTTCTATTCTTCTATCCGAATTTATTTATTTTTCTATTCTTTTATCCAAATTTATTAATTTTTTGTTTAACCATTTGGCTGCTACGGATTTATTGAATTTTGTTTACATGGAATCTGAATCTTAATTGTTTGCAGGAATTTGAATCTTTCATGCCCTTGTTGTGAGTGAGGAATCTAAATCTTTCAGCCCTTGCCCTTGCTGTGAGTGTAGAATGCCTCTCGGCGTAATAATTTTGACCCTCTATAATACTATTCAGATTATCTCACAAGTGAAAGTATAAACAAAGTCACAGAAAAATAATAAGCAATATTATTACAACACACTTCTCATGAAAGTTGCAATTTGGATATTTGTCTTGCTAGAGGAAATTGGATGCTAGATGCAGAAATTTAATGATCTACCAAAATAATTGCATGTAGATATAGATTGGGAAAATGAGGGAAATTGAGAAGATAATCTTACCTAAACAAGCAATTAGATAGATTCTTGAAATCATGGACTACCTAAACTCTGGTAAATTCCTTTCCAGCAAGGATTTTATCTGATAAAGAAGGATTACAAACTATTTGATAGAATTCCCAAGGAGAAGTCACCGCTTGGGATGCAAAAATTGTAGGATATGTACCAAATGGATTTGTTGAAGGGCTTCAAGAATAGAGGAATTTCCTCAAGTTCTATAGTTGAAAGTGTCTGGTAGCTATGCGTACACAATGTGGAAGCATGGACAAGTCACGTTAACTAATTAGAAAATGCCTAGAAGAAATCCGTTCTCATGGAATGCCATGACTACAGGAAATGATTGACATATTTTTTTAAAGAGTCCTTAAAAAAACTTTAAGCAAATGCAGCTATTAGGTGTAAAATGAGATATCACAACCTTTCCGTGCATCCTCCCTACCTCTACTAACAGGGAGTTTTGAATAAGGTATGGACATCATCAAAACATGACGGAAGGGGGATATACGTTAGATGTTGTAGTTACTACTGTGCTGGTATCGAGGAGAGAAAAGAATCTATTTATTCACTATAGCCACCAATATGATTCTTACCAATGAAAATATTAGGAACAGTACACTCTGTACTTGTCATTATGAAGGTCCCAACTCTTCCAATTTTACAGACCATGAGTTTATAGATTTATAGCAATTTTAGCTTCATAATATAGAAATGATTCAATAATCACTCAAATTTATACTCACACCCCATAATGTTAATATCAGTCACTTTAATAAATAGAAATTACTTAATCTATAACAGAAGGTAAAAAAAAAACTGAGATGATAATCCATACTACGCCCTTTTTCAAAGATTAAATAGGATCAAAAACTCATACCAGAGAGAGAATAATGAATGGGTACCTCTGAATCCAATACATTTGGGTGATGAAGACTTACAATAATAACAAATAAGTAGAGAAGATGAAGGATTCCTCTACCGTCTGTTAGAAAACTTCCCAGCTATCTGCCCTCCCATTCCTTTCAAAATATTTCTCTACCAGATTGTAACTTCTGCCTGTCCTCATCTCCCCCTTTTTCCCATACACCTACGTGCAAGAGAAAACCATGAGCTTCCCACAACTGTCCCTCCCAAAATAACAGGTATCCACAATAAACCTCATCATAATAAACAGAGGACAACAAGAATAACAACTGTTAGCTAGAATGGGCGGTGGAGGATACTGTGTGTCTTTGGAATAGCATCATTTTCCTTCCCTAGACAAGACTCCCAATTTTATTCTTCCTAAACCTCTCCTGAAATATTAGATTTTCGTCACTATGGAAAAATGCAATTTTAAGATGCTTAAATTTTTGCTTTCAAGAATAATTTTATATTAAAAATGTCCCTTACTATATACCTTATGACCTAAGGCTATAAGATTTGCAATTTAATAAGAAAATACTCTCTTGAAGCCACTTTAGAACCCTCATAAAATAAAACAAAATAATTAAACCATATTTAAGTGGACATCCTTATAACATAAGACTAAATAAACATGAAAACTAACAAGCATAACTTTTGCCATGCCAAAAAATGAAATGATGTATAGTAGGTATGGGTAATGTTGTTGCACAAGATTTGAACATCGGTCCATGTAACTAGAATAAATTAAGGCCAAGTCATTGTAGTTGAAATCTGGGTTGCTGCTTTGAAGTTGCCAGGTGATCATGTAACATAATAGTGGCCAAATTTGCTGATGTCCCTAAAATAGTTACATGCTTAAACATGTGCTAAAATAATGTGCTACTAGTTAATGATCATTAGTTTATTTGTCTGCATAGCTGTAGGATGCATCCTTATAACTGTAAAACTTATTTGAACAAGTCATAAAAAAATGATTGACATAAATGCTTTCAGAATAATAAATGTTTTGAGAATAAGTTCATATTATTCAACAAAATATTAATTTAATTGTAACCATATTTAACTAGACAACAATTACTCACAATGTCTAAGTGCCTTCATGAGTTTAGGATGTGTGTTACAAGGAGTGTTAAGTGATCTTACAAGCTCAGTTATCCCTGTAGGTAAGTATTTCTAACCCTTTACCTTTGTGTCGTGTTTCCCCCATGATGTGTTATGTGTTGTTTAGGCCTCCTAGGGTGACCCTTGATACTCTTGTAAGGTCCTTGATACCAAGAGATTGCCTCTGTTTTGACCCTTCTTCTATTTGTATCATCATTCTTCTATATTGCTATAACATCAGAAAATGCCCCCTTGGGGGCTTTTCCCTCATAAGGTTTAGCTCCCAGGGCTTTTATCTACATTTAGGACATCTTGCATCGTATTTTGACATCTCGATGAAATGAGCTCTAATTTTCATGACAAATGGGACCTAGGGATATCCCTTGAACCTAACCCTGACCAAAATAGGGGGGAGGACTTGGGCACCCACACCCTAGTCCTACCCTATTTTGGGTCAGTCCCAAATTTTTAGTGTCAGCTTGTGACCGTTATTAGGGTCCTATGCTGATACAATAAGTTTGAATTACAAAATTCTTGGCGAGAGTGTTTGTAGTTGCATATATAAGCATGTTTAGGCATTCATTTGTAAACGAGAGGATAGCTAGATGATTATTGTGATCTTTTGGCATCCTAAAGGTGATTCAAGGTATTCATTGTGTAGCAAGAGCATATTTGTGTTGTCTATGTGTTTGTATTTGCAGATTTGAGAAATCTCCTCATGGCATGAAGAGCTTCTTCCTTCCATGAGATCTTCACTACAAGGTGGTATCATTTGTGTTTCTGAGAATTTATCATTTGGTTTCTGCCTCTGCCCCTCAAAGGCACACACTCTTTATCTAACAACGGTGTTCGGAAGACTTGAATGTCTCTCTGCGGCTTGATTGAGGCAAGCCTCTAAACAACACAACCCCCTCCCAAAGTTTTCATGATTGTTAGTTACAGCTTGAAGCTACATGAAAAGTGAAGTTACAGGAGGGTACACCAGAGTGTCAAAATTGCATATCAGAGAAGAAAATAGCTCCTTGGATTAGGGTACCCTCTCATTAGTCCTCAAAGTTCTACGATGGGGAAACCTTTGGTACAATAGGAACAGGTTGCAGATCTTGTTTGCAGATCCTGACAAAAAGTAGGGCATTGGACTTGGGCACCTGCTCTTTAGTCCTTGACTATTCCACTTCCGAACCCTAAAAATAGGTGCACAGTTATTTATCATTTTACATCTTTCTATAGCAACATTTTTTGATATTCATCTATTTGCTTTCGTATTTGCATAATTAGGGTTTTGTTGTATAATTAAGCATAGGAGAAGATAATTGGCAATAAAATCATAAAAATCTAAGTTTCCCTACATCTCATAGTGACCTAGGGTATGATAGTACATTACAACTTGACCCTAGGTCCTTGAATGAAAGGGTGAAAGGAGGATACACATACAAAAACTAAACATCCAAATTTTACCCTTTACAATTGCTTCTCCTCTACTTTCATTGTTGTGTGTTGTCTTAGGGGCATAATGTTGCGGTTGGTGACTTGGGGGCACCTTCCTATGTGGTGCCCCTAAGACACTTGTTTTTGATAATACAAGGCGGCTAAACAAGGGGCCGAACCCTTACAAAAAGCAGACAGGCCACAAAGGCAGCAAGCATAAAAAGTGCCTTAAACTAGATACATCAATTACAGTTATCCCAGCATAAATAGCAAAACCACCCGCTATAAACTAAGATAGTAAATATAGAGTAGCAGAGTATCATCAATATAAAAGCAAAAACTAATGAGGCAAATTCTCTCCTTACTTAACCATGGATTTATTAATGTCATCCAAATTCCTAGCAAGATCATCATTGTCAGCATTGACAGGCACCCCCAGGTTTTTCAGCACAGAAATATTGAGGAAAATAGAATTCCTGAGCACCGTGGAAAGATTCTGTTCCAGCTTCTCAATGCGAGCCCTTAGACCTGCAAGTTCAGCTCCCAGACTAGCATCAGTATCCATATCATCATCAGCCTCTTCCACGAACATCTCACCTGCTTTGTCAGCATTATCAGCAAAGTCAGCAACATCCTCAGTGGTAGCCCCCGTATCATGAGTCTCCTGCTTACCTTCAGCATCCCCAGATATGTCCTAAACCTCCATATCCTTAGCCTCATCCCCTGGGTGGATTCATCCGAACTGCTCTCAGAATAATCAATTAGTTTTGCTTTAAGAGCAGGATTGCCAACGATTCGCCCTGACCGCCTAACTCCAGCGGAGAGACCATCCTTAAAAACCTTAGCAGAAGAATGAGACTTGCTACTCTGGCCCACCGGGGTCCTACCAGGATTTTTAGGGGTCCGAACCATAGCCCTCCCAGTGCTTATTTCACCAGCAATAGTCTTTCTCTTTTTGCCCTTCGTATTGACAGTAGGACTCAGAGTATCAACATGAATTTCCTCAGTTGTGGAAAAAGGAACTTCTTTAGTCTTAGTAGGAATAGGGGAGGGCCCAGGTTCTTCAACACCAGGAATATCCTTAGGGTTAGAGGAGGGTTCCCCACTATTGGTTTGAATGGACTTAGAGGGTTTAAGGGCAAGATGGTGGTTATAAAGACAGAGGATAAGGCCTTGATGAAGAGGGATGGGTTTCTTAGTAGGGTTTTTAGCCAGTTTAGCCCTAACCCTAAGGATAGAATGTTCAAGGGAAGAAAGTAGATAAAATGGAAAGCTAATGTGAGCATTGTGACGGAAACGATTCAAAAGGGGAAGATGATAGTTGTAGAACCTGGTGAAGCACCCCTCCAGGGTGAAATACTTCATGAGGAGAAAACATACACTATCCCAAGGCTCGGGCAACTTGGCTCTGTCAAATCCCCCCTGATATGGGACTAATTCTTTGCCATCTCCAAGAAAGAGCTTCTGATTGGAAAGGTCTGCAATTTTAGTTTTCCTCTGCAGTTTCAAAGCTTGAGTAGACATACCAGTGGCCATAGCGATCACACTTTCAGAAATTTCAAAGCTAATTCCACCCACCAAAACCCATCGGTTCTGCCAAGACCTAGCAAATTGTTCAGATACATTTTCATTATACCCATTGAATCGCTCCAAATAGGGACTAATCCCACCCTCTTTGCAATAATGCCAGACCACTAGGTTGTCTTTGAACTCATAGCAAGAGACGGGTTTGGTTTTGATTCTATCTCCACCCATGTCAGAATTACAGAGCATGTCATAGAAACCCCAAATCTCCTTAGTCGTATTTATAGAAACATTACTAGCTTGATCAAGGCTAATGATGCTGGTGATAACACTGCACGCATTATCATAAATATGGGAAACCTTGTAAAAATGACACTTACTCATCCCATGCTTGATCATAATTACACGGCACACGCCATGATGATCCAGCCATCCACTCGCCTTATGAGAGAAAGGAGAGGAAATGACAATTGAGAAGGTACAAAAGGACCCGTACTTCAAGAGGCATGTCAGCCCCCTCCCAAAGAGATGACAATATGAGCTATCTTTACAACAAATCTGACTCATCAATAACCCAACACTTCCTTAAGAATGAGAGCCTTAAGATTTAAAGGGATATGATCAAATTGGTGCCAACACCGCCAATTTGAATACCGTTGTCCAAGTTCGGCACATGCGTCTGCAACTCCATTGCCCTTGTGGTAAATATGTGAGATATTCACACTGGGAATCTTCTGCAAGAGAATCTGTATATCCCTAATAATATCTTTCAACTTAATGCCAACAGTCAACACATTGTTAACTGCATCAATAACCATTTTAGAGTCCCCCTGGATATACAAATTCCTAATACCAAGGGATATAGCCAATTTAATCCCCCAAAGAAGAGCCATAGCCTCAACATAGTTATTGCTTTGACAGCGCAGACTGCCAGCATATATAGCAAACATCCACCCTTTGTCATCTCTTATGATCCCTCCCCCACTAGCTGTACCGTCTATCTTAGAAGCCCCATCAAAGTTAAGTTTCATCCAGTTAGGAATTGGAGGACTCTATCGAGTATTAAGCCTCTGCAACAATTGGCATTGTTATGAATAGGAATATGATTGAGAATCTTCCAATTCACCGCAATTTGTTCCTCTTCATGGGTCAGAGGTTTCTCCGTAGTTCAGATATGGGCCGTAGTGACAATTTCCAGAAGAGTCTTAATGAAAGTGTGAGAAACCTAAGAGGCATCTCTAGCCGTATCCCTAAAAATCCTATGATTGCGCTCTTTCCACAAAGTCCAGCTCAAACACAACAGAGTTTGATTCCATAACTCAACAAGCCAGGGATGAGAAAAGGGTGGATACCAGCTGTTAATAACTTCCTTGATATCAGAATTGCAAACCCACTGAATACCAAAATTACTTAGGATTAAGTTCCAGATTTCCCTAGCAAAGTCACAGTGGAGGAATAAATGAGAACAGTTTCCTCCTTATCACAGTAGAGACAACATCTATTGACCAAGGTAAAACCTCTCTTCTGCAAGTTGTCTTGTGTCAGAATTTTGTTATGAACAGAGGCCCACTAGAACATGTTGATTTTCAGAACAAGTTTGTGGTTCCAAACTTTTCTCCATATCTCCTTTCTTTGTACCGTAGGAGCCAATAAGTGATAGGCAGACTTAACAGAGAAGTGTCCATCCTTATCCGGCCACCAAAACTGCTCGTCTTCACAAGGGAAGAGAGGGATTCTAACTCCCTGAATCAACTTTTGAACACCCCGAACTTTAGAGGCAAGATCTGGGTGATGTGTGCAGCAGTCCAATAAATTTTTCCAGCTCTTGTTACCATTATTATTTAACATGTAATCACTGACTTTATCGCCAAAAAACTAAGTAGCAATGCCAGAAATTTCACCATAATCCCCCTGAATAATGATAGCCTTATCTTTTATCCAAATATCAATCCAAAACTTAATAGACATACCATTACCCAATTTCCATCTAATCCTTTGCATGAGAAGGCTTCTGGATTTCAGCATTTTATTCCATATAATAGATCCCTTAGGTAAACCTTCCTATTGGAGGAAGTTGGACCAGTCAGTGACATGCAGATATTTGGCTTGCATGATTTCTCCCCAATCTTTATGTTGATGAATCAGGTTCCAATTGATTTTTGAGAGCAGGGATTTATTCATATTACATATGGATCTAATATTGAGACCTCCATGGGATTTAGGGAGACACTTTTTCCCAGCTGACCAAGGACATTCTCTGTTTATCTTCTACTCTCATCCATAAATTTTTTTCTTTGAATCTGTTCCAGCTTGTCAGCAAAAGAAGTAGGAATTTTAAAAAGAGAGGAAATAAGTGGGTATACCTTGCAGGGAGGCCCGAAGAAGCTGCAATTTACCGGCACTACTGAGAACTTTCCCCTTCCAACCAATCAATTTCCTTTGAGTTCTTTCCAATTGGCTATTCCAAAAATTTTGAGATACCTCTTTAACCGTAAAGGGGAGACCCAGATAGATAGCAGGAAGATCATCTTCAGCACAGTCCAGGATATGAATATTTTTTGTCGGAGAGCAGTAGGAGTATTAAAAAAATACACATTACTCTTTTGGAAATTCATGTTTTGCCCAGAAGCTATGGCATAAAGGTTTAAAATATTCTTCCATCTCTGAGCTTCAAGCACAGAAGAGATGCCAAAAAGAATGGTATCATCAACAAATTGCTGCACAGACATAGGGGCAAGGGAGGAAGTAGGTTTGATGCCCACAAGATGCTTAGAAGCAACATTAGCTTGAATGTATCTCCCAAGAGCCTCTGCCATTATGATAAACAAGTAGGGAGAAAGGGGATCCCCCTGCCGGAGTCCTCTTGAGGAAGAGAAAAAACCCCTAGGAACCCCATTGACTAGGATAGAAAATTTGGTGGAAGAAACAACCGTCCAAATGAGGAGATAAATTTTTTCATTAAACCCAAATTTCCTAATAAATTGAAATAGAAAAGCCCACGAGACCCTATCGTAGGCTTTAGAGATATCCAACTTAAGAGCCATGCTCGGTATTCTACTCTTATCCATGGAATGAATAGTTTCATGAGTGGAGATCACAGCATCCAAAATTTGACAACCTAGGACAAAACCTTTTTGAGAAGGGGAAATAATTTTATCTAAGAAAGGTTGAATTCTCATGACAAGGACTTTGGTGCAAAGCTTATAGACAGTATTACACAAGCTAATAGGTCTGAATTCAGAAAGATTGGTGGGTTGCAGCTTTTTAGGGACAAGAACAATAAAGGTGTTATTGAACTATTTTAAAAGTTTACCAGTTTTGAAAAAATCACGAACCGCAGCGATGAGATCAGCCCTCACAATATCCCAATATTCCTGGAAAAAGAGAGGAGGGAAGCCATCCAGACCTGGAGCTTTGAAGGGACCCATAGAGAATAAAATAGCACGAACCTCCTCCTTAGATATAGGCCTTAGCATTTCCAGGTTATCTTCCTTAGTTATCAGACAGGGAATTTTGTCAATGAATTGATTTATAGTCCTGCTATTGTCAACAACATTAGCTTGTTCAGTCAACAAATTCTGAAAGAATATCACAGCATGTTCTCCAATCTCATTATCCTCAGTGATAACATCGCCATTTTCCAAACATAATTTTTTGATGGAGTTAGCCTTCCTATGTTTCATGGCAGAAATATGGAAAAAAGCTATATTCTGATCTCTCTCCTTAAGCCACTGAATCCTAGATTTCTGCTTCCAAAAGACCTCTTCTCGGCACATAAGATTCCTCCAGTCCAAAATCAGATCATGTTCTTTCTTAGTAGTGTCTTCTGAAACATCTCCTTGAGCAATCCGCTACTGAATATCCGCTAGTTTTCTAGTTATATTTTTCTTCTGACAGAACACATGACCAAAACTGTATCTATTCCATCCACAAACCTCCTGTTTGATATGCATAAGCTTTTTAACCAGTCTAAACATAGGAGTACCCTGGATAGGAATTTGCCACCATTGAGTCACAAGTTGTCTGAAGTCCTTATGCTTAATCCACATTACTTCAAAGCGGAAAGGGAAAGGGCCTTGTTGACATTGATCTTGCCAATGAAGGAAGATAGGGCAGTGATCAGATATGGTTCTAGGAAAAGCCTGCAAATGCATATTATGATGATTATCCTAGTTACTTGATATAAGAACCCTATCTAATTTAACCTAGATCATATGGTTACCTCGTCTTCTGTTAGACTAGGTAAAAATATGATTTTGCAGCTCCACATCTAGCAATCCCCAGACATTAATAAATTCTGCAAAGTCAAACATGCTGTCAGAGTAATCAAGAATCCCACTAGATTTCTTAGAGGGATATAAAGGAGTGTTGAAGTCACCAGCCAACATCCATCTAGAGCACAGCGAATTGGTCAGAATGCTACTCAAATCAGTCCACAAAGATTGCCTTAGAACTCTAGTATTAGGAGCCTAAATATTGATTAAATACCAATTGAATGATGGCAAGGAGAAGTTGATAACCAGGAAATGCTTGCTAGAAGCCATAAGAGAACCCTAAATTTTTGCACTATTCCACATTGTAACAATCCCACCAGAAACCCCTATAGCCGGACTAATGCAAAACTCAACCTTAGGCCATATGTAATCAGCAATCTTCTTGAAGCTTTCCTTATTCATCTTGACTTCCTGAAGAAGCAAGATATCTAATTTATTATCCAGAATGCAGTTTTTGACCTCAAACTATTTTGTGGGGCTGTTGAAACCCCTTAGATTCCAAGATAAAATCCTCATTTAGAAGGTTTGAGGGAAGTGACCTCCAGTGTTTTCTGCTTACCACTGACAATTTCCCTGGCAATCTCTCTTTGCCGTGTTTCCCGTAGGGTCGGTCTCCCTTGTTTGGAGTTAGTGCCAACATCAACAGTCTTTTTACCTTTACGAGTCTTTTTCTTAGGGGTAATCCATCCCTCTTATTCATTACCACTACCACTTGGACCGATTTCCACTATCAATGAAGGATCAGCTATTTGATCACCTATTTCCAGAGCATTATTCCAAGTTGACTCAAGAGCTATTGCTCCTACAGTATCTACTGACTCTTTAGGAAGAACCTATGGATCAACCTGTAAAACTTTACCTTCTTCAGCATCCCCATCTATCAATGGGTCCCGTATTTCTCCCTCCTCAAATCCATTGGTGGTCTGTTGATCCATATAATTAACTGTCTCAAACATCACTCTGACAAGCTTTGTCCAAAACCTTCTTAGTATTATCCTCTAGGTAAGCATTATCCCCATTTCCCGAAGCCGTCTGACAGTCTTTTTCCATAGCCTACTTAGTATTATCATCTGGGAAAGCATTTTCTACATTACCCCCCATTCCCTGATTGCCAGGGGTAACAGTTTTTTGTGAATGATCCTCGACCTCATTATAAGGGTCAGTCTTCCTGCCCATTTGCATTGCTTTACATTGGGTCATTATATGGCCCTTCTTCTTGCATATTTGACAGAAAGTGGTAGCATTTTCATAAAGGATTGGCTGGGTCTAGATCCCATATTTAGAGTTTAACTCGATGGACATTGGGAGGGTTTGGTTGATCTCCACATTGACACAAAACCGAGCAAAAACACAATGGGATTGAGTACGGGTAGTATGGTCCATAGTAACATACTGGCCAAAGGAGTTGCCAATAGCGGTAAATATTTTTTCATCCCAGAATTCCAAGGGAAACCCTGGTAATCTAACCCAAACAGGAGCAGACTTATTGAGGTCCGAGCTAGGGTCAAACCCAGGTTTCCAAGGGCACAAAGCAAGCGAATGTGATCCATAAAGCTAGGGTCCCCTAGCAAGAGTAGCTATCATATCCTCCCTATTCGTGAATTTAAATAGGAATAATCCTCTTTCCATAGCAATGACCAAAATACTACCTTTGATTCTCCACCTGGATATCACCCATTTTCGGACCATCTCAATATTGGGATGGAAGGAAAAGAACTTACCTACCAGAGCAAGATCCATGGTTGCCATAATTTCTTCAATCAAAACATCTGGAATACCTAGAACTGTACCTTCTGCGAAATCTTTTTTGACAGGAAGTCCCAACATGCATTTAGAAGACCCCATCTTTTCCCCTATTAAACGCTTTCTTCCATCCATTGGAAGGAGTGTCCTCCATCAGGTTTGCAGTCCCAGAGGCACTGCCCAAGGCAACAGCCTCCATTGACACCAAAAGCACTCAGAGCAAAAACATTAAAAAACCCCTAAACAACCATGGGAAGCAAAGAGTGCCTATTTTTTATCAAGGGTTGTTGATCTTGTTAGAGGAGGGATTATTTCCAAAGTACTAGAGGAGACATTTCTAAGACACTTGTTTCTCCTATTTTGATTTATTGTTTACCTTCCTCTAGTGGTTCTGCCTAGCTAGAGGATGACGAATAACAAATTATACTGATAAGGACCATGTGTCCCTTCAACGAGTAAGTAAAAATGGACCTAGTCCATATATGACGATGGGGTTGATATATATTATCCGATGCTTGGCTACTAGAATCACTCTATGTGATATTTTGATGTTGTCTTATGGTACTAACAAACTATAACAATACATCTACTCCGTGCACTTTGTTTATCTTTGAATCTTGCCTTGGTTACACTCGATTTTGAGATTTTTGCGGTATAGTCCCATGGTTATACTCGGTCTCTGAATCCATAGTATAACCTCAACTCTTTATGTGAATAATTACATGCATTGTTCTTTATCATGATTATGTGGTTTCTAACACCTTTTCTTGTAGGAAGTTGTGTGTTTGTGGGAACATTTGGTGATTGTAAAGTACATGTCACCTTTGGGTGCATGGGCTCTGCAAGAGCTCATATTCCCTTGTGTGTTTTCTTCCTAGCTTAATGTGCTTGATATCGGTACATGATATCAACCACCTTAAGGTGGGGGCATATATGATGATTTTGATATTTAATAAGTGTGTTTGTAAGCCCTCTATGAAGGCAGGATGTTGTGTCTTTGCGTGAGTGCACATATTTATTCTATAATGCAATCATTAAGCCCTCTGTGAAGGAGGGATATCATGCATATCCTTTTATTCTAAGCCCTTTATGGAGGCAGGGATGGTGTATCTCTTGAGCTAGTGCACATCCTTTTTATTCTAAAAGTCCTCCGAGTAGGTAGAGTTAGTGTATCCTCCCTTAAGCATGTCTTTGGCGGTTGTTGTGGTGAAGCCCAACCATCAGGTGTTCCTGTAATGTGCTTGAGATTGTGGTGAAACTAGCAATATGCTCCTTCCATCTCTTGTTTGCCATGTTTTCTCTGTGTCTTCCATGTGTGTGATTCTTGTATGGCATGTTTGTTCCCAAGTATAGTCCAAAGAGTGTGACGAAATGCCCCTCCTATGCTTTGGGATTTGTATGGCGTGTTTGTTCTCAAGTGTAGTCCAAAGAGCATGGTGAAATGCCCCTCCTACATTTTGAGATTTATTTTGCGTGTCTGTTGCCCCATATGTAGTCTAAAGAGCATGCAAAAGCCCCTCCTACATTTTGGGTGGTGTGTTAAATTTTTGCTTTCCATGTACTTGCATCTATATTCATTTATATATGATAAAATGAAAAATAAATAATTGCATTCACTGTATTCACCGTGTTTTACGTGTCTTCAATGTTGTCTTCTCCATGTTTTACGTACCTGTTACTATCTTCTCCATGTTTTATGTGCCTGTTACTGTCTCATGTTTAGCGTGTCTATGGCATGTTTTCTCTAATGTCTACCTGAGACTGGAGGCTAGAAATAGCTCTCATTCTTTGTGTATGCATTAGCTCTAAGTGCCTAGTGTGTTTGTTGTGTTTGCTCACCATACTTTAATGCATGTATGGGCCTTGCGTGCATGCATACATTAAAGTGGGGGCTAAATGTTACGTCATAAAATGTCTCCCTAGGACTTTTTCCCTCCTATGTTTAGCTCCCAGGTCCTTTAGAAAGCATTTTGAGCATCTTGCATATTCATGTTGACTCCCGATGAGAAAACCCCTAAGTTTTATGGCAAATAGGACCTAGGGGGTGCTATTGAGACAAGTCCTGACGGAAATAGGGAGGGAGGACTTGGGCACTCGTGCCCTAGTCCTACCCTATTTTAGGTAGGACCTAAATTCCACCATCGATTATGTGACCATTAATTAGGTCCTATGCTGACACCTTTAGTTTGAATTATAAAATTCTTAGCGGGAATGTGTTTGGTTGCATATATAAGCATGTTTAGGGATTCATTTGTAAACTAGAAGATGATTATGAACTTTTGACGTAGTTATGGTTTTAGAGCATTCAAGATATTCATTGTTACAGAGAAGACTTGTCTTGTTATTGTGTTTGTTATGCAGATTTGGCTTCATCTTCTCATGATGTGAAAGATTATCATCCATATGTGAGTTACACCTCCAAGGTGATTTATTTGTGTTTTCAATCATTTATCATTTGGATTTTACCTCTATCCCATAGGGATACATTCTCTTTATCTGACAATGATGTTTGGAAGACTTAATGTCTCTTTAGGGCTTGACTGAGGCAAGCCTCTAAACACCACAACCCCCAACCCCTTTTTCTGTGATTGCAGGTTACAGGTTGCCGAAGTGGAAGGAGTGGAGTTGTAGGAAAGTAGAACAGAGTGTCAGAAGTGTAGAGGAAAGCAAAAAATCAAGAATTGGACTAGGGTGCCCACTCATTAGTCCTTCGTATCTTGAAATAGTGAAATCCTCAGAACAATAGAATTAAGTTGCAAACAATCTTCAGAGATGCTGACATAAACTGGTACATTGGACTAAATCACCTGCTCATTAGTCCTCAACTTTTCTGGATATGAAATCTCAAAATCTGGTATGTATCTAATCGTCATTTGATATTTCTGTGTGAGCATTTGTTGAGTTTCATCCATTTCTTTACGATTTTACAAAATTAGGGTTTTAAGCATAATTAGACTTTAATTGATCAATTAGTTAGAAAATTTTGAGTTTCCTCTTCATTCTAAGGGACACTAAATCTATAGCAGAGCCCTCTTGCAAGAGATTGTGGCTTTACTCAATTTATGTCCTTGAATGTTTGTAATGAAAGGAAGATTTAACCTTGAAACTAAAACCCCCTCTTTTTCCTACTAAATAGTTTCGTTTAACAGTTTTTAGAATCAATGCTTTCCTTCACATATTATAGTTGTTGATCCTTTAATCAGCTATTTCATCATTTCACGAACCAACATAAACTTTTGAAGATCTCTCTCTCTCTATCGGTAAAAATAACTATCGCCAAACATTAAAATCACCAAACTTTTGATTCGATGAACCAAGCCATTATTTTCAATGATTAATTTTCACATCGGCAAACTCCTTTATCAGTGAACATATAAGTTTGTGAACCAACCTTTTCTCTAATTTCCTTTGTAACAACCCTCTCGATGGCCTTGGAGAAAGTGGTTGCAAGAGCTTAATGCTGCAGAAAAATATCTTGTAGAGAGAGGATATCTGATCTAGAGGGAGTCAACGCATGGGGAGGGAAATATCTGGGAAGTTGTTGAGGAAATAAATGCAAAAAAATATCTGAGAGCAGTATAGGATTGATATGAGGAGTGGGTAAGTTCATTAAAAAAAAGAAAATATCTGTGGGTAGGTCATCTCTTGGGTAGCGTAAGATTGGAAAAAAAGAGGCAGTCAATTGTGGAAAAGGCAACGAGGGTGCTCTCTGTGTGGAGAAACTTAGAAACTAAGGGAGAAAACCACACTGTTAGAGGGAAACAAACTTAATCAAGAAGCATATCACTGAAGATCTGAGGTGAGCTAAAGGAAGCGCACAAAGGGTAGCAAGATCTCAGGCAAATGGAGGGATTCGCAAGCTCAGAGGTGTGCTGAAGTGGAGAGAGATCAGCTAAAGGGGAGTGCATTCACCTGTGAGGTATTTACCTCAGTTTTGGTTTTGTTTCTAGCACACAAACTAAAGTTTGTTAGCTGCAATTTCATTACCACAGAAAATTGAAACTCCATCGTTGCCTTTTTAAACAAAAAAACTAAAAGATTTCTGCTACTATTTCATTAAGCACAGAAAAACTAAAACCCATTACTGCCTTAGGAAAACTATGCCAGAAATATTTATTTCATTGCAAAATATTTACATTTCCTCTGTCCTTGAAAAATATTTTCCTTATGCAGATCATATTCCCTTATGCTTTAGAGTAACAGGTTTGCATAGAAAGATAACGTGTCTTCTAATTTATAATTTTAGAAAGAAAAGCTAGGTCACATGGTTTTTGATTTAAAATCTTTCTTCTGGTAAAACAAGGGATTCGATCTTATAGAGAATAGAATGAGTGTAGCCATACAAACTAGGATGTAATGATAGAGATTGCAGTGATCTAAGTTCGATGAACCCTTTTGTTATTTGATGACTTCTATGAGTAGATTTTTATCACAACTCTTCTTAAATGAAATAATACTTTGTGGCTCTGTTTAGATCATTATAGTCATTTTTACTAAATCTCCAGCCTTGGAAAAACCACTGTCTTTGTGTTAAAGAATGACATGGCACTAAAATTCCTTAGGAGTAGCGATCTGTGTTTTATGAATAGCGATCTGTGTAGGGGGAAAAACAATTTAGAATTCCTTTTGTAAGTCTTTTTAACTCGTTGTTTAGCTATGTTATATATGGTAGATAATATGTATTTCTAGGCTATGAGTAGACTTGCAATGTCATTTACTGTGCATTTCTTATGATATCCATGCATTCCTTTATGAAGAGTGATAAAATTAGGGTCACAAGAGTGATGACAAAATTGATCTAACTAGCAAAAGGCCGTTTTCAACAAATTACATTGTCCACGAGAGTTTGGGTCTTGTAGATCATATTTTTCATCTTTACTATTTTAAATTTATAACTCAGTGTTTTTAGTCATTTTGGATTCCTCGTTGGTTAAATGAGATGGACAAGGTCTAGGCATTAGAGTGGTTGTCTAGAGTGGCTCTCTACGGGCCCAGGGCCTACAAGTGGCTACTAGGGGAACTAGTAGTAGAGTTACATTAATAAGTGATAAATAATTGAAAACATTGGGGTAAAACATTAATAAGATAATTAGTCCTCGTGCATGGCCTTGAGTGCTTGTAAAGGCTAAGGATGCAACAAGAAGACCTATCTATCTATGGGGTGTCGAGTCATCTATCTGTGGGATGTGGATTCAGGCACGATTGAGTCTCCTCGTCTGTATGAGAGGTGTGCTTGGTTTCCTATGGTGCCATCCCTTTGAGCACACATGATGACACTCCATCTGATTACACTCTAGTATCTAGTACCTTAGCAGTCTGAGTAGTACCTAACCTATGACTTGGATGAGTACCTCTATGTTATGACTTTGGCTATATGCAATGTTTTCTGTGTTTGCTCCATGATTGATGTGAGTGTTGGCCATCTTGTATCCCCTTGTTGTTCTTCCGTTTGGGCCTTGTGACTATCTATGAGCACGATGGGGTGGTCTCTTATGAGTCCACATGTTTGGGATGTGTTTCCACCGCCATTGGGGACTGGCAAACACGTTTTGGAGCACTAGTGGAGATGTTCTCTCTTTGTTACTTCATTCGGTTATTGTACTCATTCAGTCCTTGTATCATATTCAGGACTATGTTATTGTACTTTTATCATATTCTCGACTATATCATTGTATATGTATATTCTTTTATGTAATTGAACTCTCTTAAGAGATAAGATGTAATCATTGAATTTAATGAGAAGAAATGAGATGTTTCCTAATTGGTTTACAGATTCCGGTGTGGGTATCGGATCCGCTTGTACTATGATGCTTTTGGATTCATATTCATATTACTTATGGGATTAGGAACATTTGCTATTGGTGTTTAAACTAAATGTAGTTTTTAATGTTTTCTCTAGAGGGTGAATTAGTCCTCTTCTTTGGGTTGCGCATTCGGCCATACTTGGCCATGAATGCGATTGATCTATTGAATCGGCAATTGCATCATGTGTATGTTATCACTTTATCTTAAATTTTTTTTTATCTTGTCCTCTTTTGGCTCTTACCCTTTGGGGGTTACGTAGCGGGATGTTACATCTATTATCAGAGGCCATGTTCACACACTGGGAGCTTTGGCATACTTAAGCCTTCTATGTTTTACTGTGCTTGGCGTGTGTGGTGTGAGCTTGTTATATTGTTTTATAGTCTTGTTTTTATGCTTTCATGCCTTAGTATGTTGTATAGGTTGTCCTTGTGATGATCAATTTTGATGTGGTCTTTGCTTCCTTAAGGATGCATCTAGGAGGCAGAGCCAGAGGTAGAATTAGAGGTATAGCCATTGTTATTTGATGCAACACCTGGCGTAATGCTAATTAGGGCAATCAGGGCAATCAAGGTAATCAGGGTGTGGATCAGGAGGAACTATGTGCTGAGAATGAAGTTGAAGGGCTCACGGGTGCTTATGTTTTATCTCTTTTACAATAGATTATGGACTGATTAGGACCTCATCAGGAGGTATCTCATGAGGTAGAGTCACACCCTTGTCATTAGGATGGTCAGGGTGCTAGAGCCGAGCATGCGCGTTCCTGTAGTCTGGATCAGTTGAGAGCAGTTGTTGTGAGGGATAGGGTGGATGGAGATAGTGTTGCTGTAGGTCACATGAGGGATCTTCTTAGAGCTCATCCCCCTACTTTTGATGGTTCTAGTATAGGTACTGAGGTAGAGACTTGGTTGATCAATCTCGATTGATGCTTTGCTATGCATCCTTATAGTAGAAATACTAGAGCTCGATGTGCCATTATGCATCTCATAGGTTTTTCTTCTACATGGTGGAGAGTAGAGGAGTAGAAGCTTCATCTGGACATTGCTTTTGTGTCATAGGGACTATTATTAGAGAGGTTCCATGCATGATTTCTTTCAGACTACTATCAGTAGAGATGTGCTGATGAGTTCCATGAGCTTCGTCAGTTTACTATGACGGTAGATTAGTATGAGCACCAGTTATTTGAGCTTAAGCAATATACTAGCATTTTTGATGATGAGTTGATGTTAGTGCATTATTTCATCAGGGGCTGAATGCCTGTATCAATGGTGGTGTCTGTGTGTTTGAGTTGAAGACCTTAGAGATCGCCGTGGAGAAGGTGTGGTTGATAGAGGAGAATTTGGCTAGAGGCTTTGGTGGTCAGGTAGGTGTTCAGATTGGTAGTGCCCCTCCTTTAATATCATTTGCTCGAGGTACAAAATATTAGGGAGATGGACTGTCTATATCTCATTCTACACCTCCTAGAGCTGGTCAGCGACAAAGGCATAGGCCTACTCAGTCTCAATAAAGTGGACAGAATCATGGTACTCTGTTCTCTAGAGATCGTTTGAGTCATTGTTCTTAGAGTAGGCAGTAGAGTGGTCTAACACAGAGTTATTAGAGTGTGTAGTAGAGTTCTAGGCGTGGTGGATCCCAGCAGTCACGTGCACCATTTTCAGGCTGAGGTTTTGGCAGGGGTGGTTGCTATGCTTGTGGGTAGCATGGTCATAGAGATGCTCGTTGTCCTCAGAGATCAGTGTCTGGAGGTAGTTAGAGACAGGCTACTTCAAAGCCTACAATAGGTGATGCTGCCAGATCACATAGAGTTTTTGTGGCAGTTGATAACCATCAGGCTAAGCATCAGGGCAATGTGGTCGAGTATTTAGGTGTGTTATTTGGGATTACCACATCTATCTTGTTTGATTCAGGAGATTTAGATTCTTTCATTTCTCGTCTCGTGGAGCATTGTGGACTCGTGGTGGAAAGGCAAACATTGGTTGGTAGGTTGAGTTAGCTACTATATCCAAGGTGGCTATAGACTCTCTTGTTCATGGTTGTGTGTTGGATTTGGGCCCCTTCACTACCACAGTGGATCTCCGTGTGTTGCCTTTGGGGTCCTATGGGATTATTTTAGGCATGGATTGGTTGGAGACCCACCTAGCCAGTATAGATTGTTGGCGTAAGTTGGTTCAGTGTGTTGACAATGTTGGAGAGTGTGTTGAGTTAGTTGGGGTTCAGATACCTATTTCTCTCTATGTGATTTCAGCTATGCAGCTGAAGCGTGCCATGCAAAAAGGTTGTCAGTTGTTCACTATTTTAGTTAGTGATCTTGCTGAGGGTAGTATTCAGGAGGTGATCATCCTAATCTTTAGGAGTTTGCAAATGTCTTTCTGAGTGATATTCTAGGTATGCCGCCTAAGCATGACATAGACTTCCGTATTGATCTCATTCCTGGTGTGGAGCCTATTTTGCGGGCACCATATCGCATGACTACTCAGGAGTTGAGTGAGTTACGGTTGTAGTTAGAGGAGTTACTAGAGAAGGGCTTCATTCATCCTAGTGTATCCCCTTTGGGAGCACCTGTCATCTTTGTGAAGAAGAAGGATAGATCTCTTCGCTTGTGCATTGATTATCACCAGTTGAACAAAGTGACAGTGAAGAATCGATACCTATTGCCTCAGATAGATGATTTGTTCAATCAAATGAGGGTAGCTAAGGTTTTCTTCAAGATACATTTGAAGTTAGGATACCGTCAGCTTTGCATTCATGAGGCAAACATTAATCGGATGATATTTCATACACGCTATGGGCATTATGAGTTCACGATTGTCCATTGTGTGTTCTCATGTTCCTTGATGATATTTTGATTTATTTGAGGACTATGGAGGAGCATGAAGGCCATTTGTGGCAGGTATTGCAGTGCTTACGAGATAATCAATTGTTTGGCAATTTGGCCAAGTGTGAGTTCTTGCAAACTGAGGTGAGATATTTGGGCCACATCATCTCAGGAGATCCTTCTAAGATTCAGACCATTATGGATTGGCCAGCACTGATGAATGTGGCTGAGGTTTGTAGTTTCATGGGATTGGCAGGTTACTATCACAGTTTTGTGAGAGATTTATCTCAAGTAGCCCATCCCATCACTTCTCTTTAGTGGAAAGGGAAGAAGTTTGTGTGATCAGATTAGTGTGTCATCTTTTTAGGCTCTTAAGGAGTGGCTAACTAGTGCACCTATCCTGGTAGTGCCAGATCCTACAGGTGATTTTGTAGTGTGTACCGATGCTTTGTTGGAGGGTGTGGGGGCAATTCTCATGCAGGAGGGACGAGTGATTGCATATGAGTCCTGTAAGCTCAAGGATCATGAGTTGAACTACCCCACCCATGATTTGGAGTTAGCACCTGTCATCCATGCACTTATGCGTTGGAGACATTTCCTCTTGGGACATCAGTTTGAGTTGCATAGTGATCATCATAGTTTGCAGTATATCTTCAATCAGATGAATTTGAATGCTCGACAACACTGTTGGATGGAGTTCCTCTATGAGTATGACTTCGAGGTTCACTACATTCAGGGTAAGGAGAATGTTGTTGTGGATGCTTTGAGCAGGAGGAGACATGAGATTTTAGTTTTGTCTCTCAAAGTGGATTTGCACAGCTGTATTTTGGAGTCACTTCATAGTGATACTTGGTATTAGGAGGTGAGAGTGAAGATTGAGTCTAGGAGAGTCCTTGAGGTTAGGTTTGTAGGTTTCTCTCTTGAGCTTGATGAACTTTTGCGACATCTTGATTGTATTTATGTTCTTGATTCTGGTGATCTTCATTTCTTGGTTTTGTTAGAGGCCCATTGTGCACCCTGTTAGTGCCTGAATTGACTGGTAGTTTTCTGAGCAATTTTCATTCAGGCACTCTCCCTAAGTATCCAAAAAATGTTCTAAGTAATGGACCTCCTCAGCAGTTTTCAGCTGCATCATCATATTTCTGAAGGAGGAGGTCATCATCATCATGTTTGTTTCAATGAAGGTCAGCATCATCATGTTCTTCGTCGACCGGTTTCTCATCGTCATCATCATATTTCGCTAACGGGTGATGTTTGGATATCATCCTGATGTGTTGTTGAAGAGTTCTAAGTGCGACCCGATATTCACTAGGGTCATCATATTTTGAACGTCAGGATGATCTTGGTCAATATCATCCTGATGATGTTGAATCACTTCTTGTTCGTTGTTTTGTCATCCTGATGATGCTGACGTCATCCTTATATATCAGGGTGATATCTGTTTCTCTGCCTATCTGCATCATGATATTTTCGAAGGAAGGGGTGATATTTTCATATCACCCGGATATATGTTTGTTCGAACATCATGATGATGTTGATATCAAGGAGATATCCGCCTGCTGGCTTCGCGCATTATCTACTGGGGGTGATCTTTTCAAGCATCATCATCATATTCAGTTATCGCCCCGATCTTATAGTGGAGCTACAGTGCAACCTGATATTTGTGCATCAGGAGGATATTTCCAAATATCCGGTTGTCTTCCGAATATCATGATGATGTTAATATGATGATGACGTCATCAAGATCCGGGGGGTCATATTTCTAACACTGATCATCTTAAAGAGACCTCCTGATATTTGCAAACATGATGATGACGTCATCCGGATATGAGGAGGTGCGCAGTAGGCAGATATGATGATGACGTCAGCAGGATATGATGATGACGTCATCAGGATGTTCATCGGCCAGACTTTTGGAATAAGCTCAGCAGGAGGATGTTCCTCCGATGGATCAGGTTGTGCCGATTATCATGAAGGTTATATTGCAATATGATGATGACGTCAGGGTGATATTTCGGGCAACAGGATATCATGCTGCTGGAGGATGATGATGATGAAGTTTTATGCTAGTGTCGTCAGGAGCAAAAGCGCCGACATGATATATGCTCATGACCTAGTATATAAAGTGTCAAAGAGGTCATCGCGGGGTGCATGTGGGATAATGTTATCCTGCATATTCGAAATATCATGATGATGAATCTCGGCGGGAAGTGGTTGCGATTAGCTGTCTGATGTTCTTCCCGAGGCCGCGGGTTGGTGCGCCATCAATGGCGATTGTTGCAGAGGTATGGGCGATGGCGTGGGCTGATGTAGTACCTGATTGAAGATCTGAATCCCTAGGCGGCGGCGCAAGGCTCGAAAAATCTTCCTGTCTCCTCCCCTACCTGCTGCATTAATGTGTTTGAGCGCCATTTCTATGATACTGTATATCTGGCGGGAGTTTTGGTCAACCTAGTAGTTAATGCTGAATACATCCTCCTGCTATATAATGCAGACGATGTTATTCATTCAAGGTTGTTGAAAGTTGATGATTTTTGGCTCTGTAATGCAAAACCAGCTGATCTGGTTGCTCTGTACAGTTTAATCTTGTGAGTTTATGTATCTCCTGTTGTAGGACTTGGCATGAATCCACTGGTTTCATGGTTGATCTTATATGAGTAATGCTATCTTAGCATGTGTTGTGTTAATTCTGTCTCCAGTATTGCATGTATTCTTCTTCTGGATCTGGATATTTGTGTGATGTTTAGATTCTAGAGCATAGAATTCCTATGTTGAATGTCTGATCTTTTAACCTCTGCTCAAGGGGCAGATTAAACTGTTTTCAGGTTGAACATTGGGAAGGGTATACTGCAGTAGGGATGCCATAAGTAGAGATAGCTCAACACTATATATTGGGAGATATCTGTAAGGCAGATATCATGTGTATCCTCCTGAAATCCAGTTTTAGCTATTTATGCTGATCATTCACAGGTGTATGTCTACCGACTCCAAGCCCTGGATAGGCACCAATCATGCTGTGTTCTTGTGTTATACACCATGTCCAGCTTTGCATCCAAATTCATATCAAAACATTTCATACCTCCACCTGTTAGTTGTAGGAGTAGGATTAGGAACCCCCTGCATGCTCTCATACCCAACCAGACATCATGTCCAAGAATGTTGCCAGCCTTGTGATCTATCATGCAGATCTTGGTCCATACATGAGAGTATTCTGCCTGTTGTTGTCAAGTTAGATCTTTCTATCTTTGAGCTAGTCAAGGTTACATCTTAAGTTATAGGGATACCCCCCTTGGTGCGGCAGAACCAGAAGTGAAGGGGAGGAGCTCACGCAACCTCCTGTATTCAGTTGGCCTGAATCTGCCTGTGCATTAGAAGTGGCAAACCCTAATGCTGATTCAGAAGAAATGTCAACAAAATGGCGACTCCACTGGGGATTGAACAGTAAAAGTATTATCTAATCATCTCCAGTAATATATCTTGTGACCCATCCGAGTCACCAACAAAGTGGCGACTCTGCTGGGGACGTTGATGTAAAGTAATATCCTGCAGTCTCTGGTGAAATGATGCTCTGCTGGTGGAATGAACCTGGAAAAGTAGCTTTCAGCTAGTGAAAATTTTGTCCTCTCTGGAGAGGTGGCAACTCTGCAAAAAAGATCCCAATGCACATGTGAGATGGATGTATGTGATGTGACAAAAATGTGTTGTACATATTTCTGCATCTGTATGAGAAAAGGTACCTTGTTCCTTCCCCTTTATTTGCTGTTTTACTGCATAGGTTAGATGCCAGGGGAAGCCTTAGGTCTTAGACAGACAAAGGATGTCTAAGAGTAAGATTTTTATGAGTCCAAATATGAGTTATCCCACACTCAGTGGTAAAATGTTGGATAAAGGAATAGAAGAGATAAGAAATAGATTGATATTCTTAGAGGCTGAGCAGGCCCAGTTAAGAAGCAGTAACCCTGTTGTGTCTGCCTGTCAGAAAGCTAAACCTCCTGTCAGCCCTTTTGATCCTTTATATGACCAACTGGATTTGTCATGGGTGGATTATAAAGTAGAAACTATGCCTGCTAGGATATACTGTCAGATGCCTAGATTTAGTGGTCACAATGTATGTGATGGGAATGCACATATCCAAAATTTTCAAAGTTTTATGGGAAAATATTCATTCAGAGATGAGGATATGTGGATGAGGTTTCTTGTTAGGTCCTTTGATGCAAAAGCAAAAGATTGGTATTTGGGCTTTCCATAGAGATTTTTTGCCTGTTGGGATGAGCTTGCTGACTGTTTCAAGGAAGAATTTGCAAAAGAACCGGCTGATCTTGTTGCAGAATTGATGAGAATCAAAAAACAAGATGAAGAGCCATGTGTTGATTTCAGTCATAGGTTTGCAGTAGCCCTTTCACATGTCCCTGAAAGTTTCAGATCTGATATTTCAGCCTGTGTTGGCATATTCTTTGAAGCTTTTGAGGAGGGCTCTAGTGCATTACTGAGGGATTTCAAGGTGACAAGTATGCAGATGGCATACAAATTTTTAGAAAATGTAGAAGAAATGAGAAATGTGCACCTGCTGAAACCCCTGTCCCCAGACCTTGGTGTGAGGAATTGTTGTGAAGCTGCAAATGACCAAGTGATTATGGCATCATGTGCAGATAAAAATGAAAATAAAAGCATAGAGGTTGAGACTGCTGTATTTGAACATAGTGCTAACAATACTGCTCAACTGGATTGTTCACCAGTTGAGGATGCCAGCGAAAGGACTAATGAGGATTCCCATTGCAATGATGAGGCAGCTGACCATGAAGACAATAATGAGGTTGTGGACAGCAATGAGCAATTTTTAGAATGGACCTGTGGAGACAATTGTGAGTATTGTACTCAAGACAGAGAAGATATAAGCAAACAAAGAAGCAGTCCTATGTGTGACCCATTGCCTACCTTTCAAACACATGGAAATCATGAAGAGCAGTCAGAAATTGAAATAAGTGCTAGTTCAGAGCATGATTGTTTTTCATTTGATGGCTGTTTTGCTTATAACACACAGGCTGATACTCCTCCACAGGGTGAATCCATTGATGATGAAGAAGTGTGCTCTGCTGCCCATGAACAAATGGCATACTATGATGAAACTGATGCACCTGGGCCACCCATTTATGACACATATGGTGATGAGGATCTGTCTGAGTATGGTGAAGATCTAGACACTATTTTTGGCTTGGATTCTGTTTCTCATCTTGATGAAGGAGGAAACAACATACATCAGGTAAGTGACTGTGAAGATGTGCCTGATTTGAAAGAGATGCCAGAGCCTGATCTTTTCCAGCCTGGTGCTGCTGATTGTTGTGTACATGATGTGCACAATTGTGATTTTGAAAGCTTTTCTTTTGATGAGCCAGCATATAATACAATGAGCCTTGATCTTCCTAGTTTTGTGGTGGACTCCGAGTGCTTCCTATTTGCAGTCCAGCTAGGAGATCATGTTGCAATGCATGATGATGATATAAGTGATAAGTGCTATATGCCATATGAACATGCATTGTTTGATACATTCTGCACCCACATGTCACATGATGATGAGGGTTATCTGCATAAGGGTGATAATGACAAGCCAAATCAGAGGGTTGAATATGCAGATGACAAGATTTGTTTGTGGGTGGATCTTTGTAGTATCTCCAAGCTTGACCCAGTGCATGCAGATGAAAACAAGATATTTGACAAAGGGAGATACATGTTTTTCTTTTCTTGGTGGCCTTAGGCCATCAAGTGTGTTTGGTGATGCAGGTATCATGACTCTGTGCCCAATGGATAAGGGACTGGTCTGCATCCCAGAGATCTGGTGTTCTTGCTGCAGGTTTTCACCTGCACGTCCCCAGACAGAGCCACTGTTAGTGCCTGAATTGACTGGTAGTTTTCTGAGCAATTTTCATTCAGGCACTCTCCCTAAGTATCCAAAAAATATTCTAAGTAATGGACCTCCTCAGCAGTTTTCAGCTGCATCATCATATTTCCGAAGGAGGAGGTCATCATCATCATGTTTGTTTCAATGAAGGTCAGCATCATCATGTTCTTCGTCGACCGGTTTCTCATCGTCATCATCATATTTCGCTAACGGGTGATGTTTGGATATCATCCTGATGTGTTGTTGAAGAGTTCTAAGTGCGACCCGATATTCACTAGGGTCATCATATTTTGAACGTCAGGATGATCTTGGTCAATATCATCCTGATGATGTTGAATCACTTCTTGTTCGTTGTTTTGTCATCCTGATGATGCTGACGTCATCCTTATATATCAGGGTGATATCTGTTTCTCTGCCTATCTGCATCATGATATTTTTGAAGGAAGGGGTGATATTTTCATATCACCCGGATATATGTTTGTTCGAACATCATGATGATGTTGATATCAAGGAGATATCCGCCTGCTGGCTTCGCGCATTATCTACTGGGGGTGATCTTTTCAAGCATCATCATCATATTCAGTTATCGCCCCGATCTTATAGTGGAGCTACAGTGCAACCTAATATTTGTGCATCAGGAGGATATTTCCAAATATCCGGTTGTCTTCCGAATATCATGATGATGTTAATATGATGATGACGTCATCAAGATCCGGGGGGTCATATTTCTAACACTGATCATCTTAAAGAGACCTCCTGATATTTGCAAACATGATGATGACGTCATCCAGATATGAGGAGGTGCGCAGTAGGCAGATATGATGATGACGTCAGCAGGATATGATGATGACGTCATCAGGATGTTCATCGGCTAGACTTTTGGAATAAGCTCAGCAGGAGGATGTTCCTCCGATGGATCAGGTTGTGCCGATTATCATGAAGGTTATATTGCAATATGATGATGACGTCAGGGTGATATTTCGGGCAACAGGATATCATGCTGCTGGAGGATGATGATGATGAAGTCTTATGCTAGTGTCGTCAGGAGCAAAAGCGCCGACATGATATATGCTCATGACCTAGTATATAAAGTGTCAAAGAGGTCATCACGGGGTGCATGTGGGATAATGTTATCCTGCATATTCGAAATATCATGATGATGAATCTCGGCGGGAAGTGGTTACGATTAGCTGTCTGATGTTCTTCCCGAGGCCGCGGGTTGGTGCGCCATCAATGGCGATTGTTGCAGAGGTATGGGCGATGGCGTGGGCTGATGTAGTACCTGATTGAAGATCTGAATCCCTAGGCGGCGGCGCAAGGCTCGAAAAATCTTCCTGTCTCCTCCCCTACCTGCTGCATTAATGTGTTTGAGCGCCATTTCTATGATACTGTATATCTGGCGGGAGTTTTGGTCAACCTGGTAGTTAATGCTGAATACATCCTCCTGCTATATAATGCAGACGATGTTATTCATTCAAGGTTGTTGAAAGTTGATGATTTTTGGCTCTGTAATGCAAAACCAGCTGATCTGGTTGCTCTGTACAGTTTAATCTTGTGAGTTTATGTATCTCCTGTTGTAGGACTTGGCATGAATCCACTGGTTTCATGGTTGATCTTATATGAGTAATGCTATCTTAGCATGTGTTGTGTTAATTCTGTCTCCAGTATTGCATGTATTCTTCTTCTAGATCTGGATATTTGTGTGATGTTTAGATTCTAGAGCATAGAATTCCTATGTTGAATGTCTGATCTTTTAACCTCTGCTCAAGGGGCAGATTAAACTGTTTTCAGGTTGAACATTGGGAAGGGTATACTGCAGTAGGGATGCCATAAGTAGAGATAGCTCAACACTATATATTGGGAGATATCTGTAAGGCAGATATCATGTGTATCCTCCTGAAATCTAGTTTTATCTATTTATGCTGATCATTCACAGGTGTATGTCTACCGACTCCAAGCCCTGGATAGGCACCAATCATGCTGTGTTCTTGTGTTATACACCATGTCCAGCTTTGCATCCAAATTCATATCAAAACATTTCATACCTCCACCTGTTAGTTGTAGGAGTAGGATTAGGAACCCCCTGCATGCTCTCATACCCAACCAGACATCATGTCCAAGAATGTTGCCAGCCTTGTGATCTATCATGCAGATCTTGGTCCATACATGAGAGTATTCTGCCTGTTGTTGTCAAGTTAGATCTTTCTATCTTTGAGCTAGTCAAGGTTACATCTTAAGTTATAGGGATACCCCCCTTGGTGCGGCAGAACCAGAAGTGAAGGGGAGGAGCTCACGCAACCTCCTGTATTCAGTTGGCCTGAATCTGCCTGTGCATTAGAAGTGGCAAACCCTAATGCTGATTCAGAAGAAATGTCAACACACCCTATTTAGCTCATCCAGGTGTCACAAAGATGCATGCCGATCTTTGATAGTTGTACCATTAGGCATGTTTACAGTGAGATATTACTAATTTTGTGGCTCGATGTCTTGAGTGTCAACGGGTGAAGGCAGAGCATCAACACCCAGCAGGACTGTTGTATCCTCATTCCATTCCTAGATGGAAATGGGATATGATATCTTTGGATTTCATAGTGGGGCTACCTATGTCTTTGCATCATCATGATGCTATTATGGTTATAGTGGACAAGTTGTCCAAGGTGGCACACTTCTCACCCATGAGATCTTCCTACACTGCAGCGCCCATAGCTCAAGTGTTTATGGAGGATATCATGCATCTGCATGGTATTCCTGGTAGGATCATTTTTGATCATGATCCAATGTTCACTTCAACTTTGTGGATTTCTCTTCAGCATGCTTTGGGAACTCAGCTTAATTTCAGCTCTGCATACCATCCTGAGACAGATGGATGGACGGAGCAAGTTAATTAGGTTTTAGAGGATATGCTTCATATGTATGTTATGGATCAACAGTCTCATTAGGAGGACTACTTGTACCTGGTTAAGTTTGCTTATAACAATGGGTATCACAGTTCTCTCAGTATGTCTTCCTTTCAGGGCTTGTATGGTAGGCCATGCCGCACTTCGTTGAGTTGGGATCGCTTAGAGGACCGAGTTCTTTTAGGTCTGGAGATGTTTTAGGATATGGAGCAGTAGGTAGTGTGGATCAGAGAGTAGTTGGCTATAGCTTAGGATCGATAGAAGAAGTATGCCGATGCCCGTAGGTTGGATTGCCACTTCTCAGTGGGTGACCATTTGTTTTTGAGAGTTCGTTCGTGGAAGAGCCCTATCCGTTATGGGGAAGGCTTGAAGTTGGCACCTGATTTTGTGGGACCTTTTGAGATCCTTGAAAGGATTGGTCCTATTTCCTATTGCCTTGTGCTACCACCAAGTCTATCACACATTCACGATGTTTTCCATGTTTTAGTTCTTAGACAGTATATTCCTGATGTGACCAATGTTATGGATTGGACTGCTTTACAGGTCGAGGTAGACGGACAACTTTCTTTGGAGCCCATACACATCCTTCAGCATTGGAGTTTTACCCTCAGGGGTGAGGACATAGAGCAAGTAAGGGTCTAATGGGATCCTGATGGTGAGTCCTTAGCATCTTGGGAAGATGCGACGATGATGAAAGATCTTTATCCATATCTTTTTGTAGGCTTCCATGAGTAAGCCTAGTCTTAGGGGATGTTACGACCCCCATGTTCGTATTATGTTTTTGCTTATCTTGATTGACTTGGATGACTGTGTACTTTGTTTTGGATTATGCACCTTGTTATTATTTTGTATTAACACCGGTGATCTGTAATATCGATACTATTATGATGTGGACATTATTATTACTTATGATGGATTTCATGCTTACATGATTGATGTTGCTTCGGCTATATGATGTATGTATATGCACAGGTACCTTGATGTGTGCTTAGAGTGTTGCAGGCACTGAGTATCAACTCCACCTGTATGCACAGGCCTGAGCGTACTCTGATTATCCCTGATGGTGGTTACTAGAGATAGTCACATGCCCTATTCCCTACCCTAGCCACTGTACCCTACTAGTGCATTGTTCTCGTGTTGTTGTATTATCATCCAGTTACCTAACGTTAATGTCTGGATTATCCTTATGGTCATGTGTAGTTTGCCAATGTGGTGGTTGAGGCTTTTCTCCTTGGTTTTTGTTGATTGTTCGATGTGGTTTCCTTGGCATCATTCTTATTTTGATTGGAGAAAATAGTTTTAGGCTAATGTATATTTTGTAGGAATGAGTGACTTGCCTATTCCTTACCCATGTACTGGGACTAATTGCATGTATTTGTGCATGTGATAACCTAATTTTTTTTATCATATAGAGTTTCATGGACTAGTGTGTGTTTTGGCTGCATCTTAACATTTGCAAGCTTCCAGCAGTAAGCCTAGTCCTAGGGGGGTAGGATGTATCAACCCTCTCGATGGCCTTGGAGAAAGTGGTTGCAAGAGTTTAATGCTGTAGAAAAATATCTTGTAGAGAGAGGATATCTGATCTAGAGGGAGTCAACGCATAGGGAGGGAAATATCTTGGAAGTTGTTGAGGAAATAAATGCAAAAAAATATCTGAGGGCAACGTAGGATTGATATGAGGAGTTGCTGAGTTCATTAAAAAAAAGAAATTATCTGTGGGTAGGTCATCTCTTGGGCAGAATAAGATTGGAAGAAAAGAGGCAGTCAATCATGGAAAAAGCAAGGAGGGCGCTCTGTGTGTGGGGAAACTCAGAAACTAAGGGAGAAAACCACACTGTGAGAGGGAAACAGACTTACTTAAGAACCATATCACTAAAGATCTGAGGTGAGATGAAGGAAGTGTACAAAGGGCAGCAAGATCTTAGGCAAGCAGAGGGATTTGCAAGCTCAGAGGTGCATTGAAGTGGAGAGAGATTAGCTGAAGGGGAGTGCATTCAGCTGTGAAGTATTTACCTCAGTTTTGGTTTTGTTTCCAGCACACAAACTAAAGTTTGTTAGCTGTAATTTCATTACCACAAAAAAATGAAACTCCATCGCTGCCTTTTTAAACAAAAAAAACTAAAATATGTCTGCTGCTATTTCATTAAGCATAGAAAAACTGAAACCCATTACTGCCTTAGGAAAACTATGCCAGAAATATTTATTTCATTGCAAAATATTTACATTTACTCTATCCTTGAAAATTAGTTTCCTTATGCAGATCGTATTCCCTTATGCTTTAGAGTAAATGGTTTGCATAGAAAGATCATGTGTCTTCTGATTTATAATTTTAGAAAGAAAAGCCAGGTCACGTGGCTTTTGATTTAAAATCTTTCTTCTGGCAAAACAAGGGATTCAATCTTATAGAGAATAGAATGAGTGTAGCCATACAAACTAAGATGTAATGATAGAGATTCTAGAGATCTAAATCCCATGAACCCTTTTGTTATTTGATGACTTCTCTAAGTAGATTTTCATCACAACTCTTCTTAAATGAAATAAAACTTTGTGGCTTTGTTTAGATCATTATAGTCATTTCTGCTAAATCTCTAGCCTTGGAAAAACCACCACCTTTGTCTTACAGAATGATAATGCACTAAAATTCCTTAGGAGTAGTGATCTATGTTTTATGAATAGCGATTTGTGTAGGAGGAAAAACAATTTAGAATTCCTTTTTGTAAGTCTTTTTAACTCATTGTTTAGCTATGTTATGTATGGTAGACAATATGTATTTCTAGGCTATGAGGAGACTCGCAATGTCATTTGCCATGCATTTCTTATGATATCTGTGCATTCCTTTGTGAAGAGTGATTAAATTGGGGTCACAAGAGTGATTTCAAAACTGATCTAACTGGCAAAAGGCCATTTTCAACAAATTACACTATCCATGAGAGTTTTGGTCTTGTAGATCATTTTTTCATCTTTACTATTTTAAATTTATAACTCAATGTTTTTAGTCATTTCGGATTTCTCATTGGTTAAATGAGATGGACAAGGTCTAGACATTAGAGTGGTTGTCTGGAGTGGCTCTCTATGTGCCCAAGGCTTGCAAGTGGCTACCAGGGGAATTAGTAGTAGAGTTCCATTAATAAGTGATAACTAAATGAAAACATTGGGGTAAAAACATTAATAAGATAATTAGTCCTTGTGCATGGGCTTGAGCACTTGTAAATGCTAAGGATGCAATGAGAAGGCCTATCCATCTACGGGGCGTAGATTCAGGCACGATTGAGTCTCGTCTGTATGAGAGGTGTACTTGGTTCCATGTGGTGCCATCCCTTCGAGCATGCATGATGACACTCCATCTAATTACACTCTAGTATATAGTACCTTAGTAGTCATGAGTAGTACTCGACCTATGAATTGGATGAGTAGGTCTCTATGTTATGACTTTGGCTATATGCAATGTTTTCTGTGTCTGCTCTATGATTGATGTGAGTGTTGGCCATCTTGTATCCCCTTGTTGTTCTTCTGTTTGGGCCTTGTGACTATCTCTGAGCATGGTGGGGTGGTCTCTTATGAGTCCACATGGTTGGGAGGCATTGCCACCGCCATTGGGGACCGACGAACAGGTTTTGGAGCACCAGTTGAGATGTTCTCTCTCTGTTACTTCATTTAATTATTGTACTCATTTAGTCCTTGTATCACATTCAGGACTATGTTATTGTACTTGTATCATATTCTAGACTATATAATTGTATATGTATATTCTTTTATGTAATTGAACTCTCTTAAGAGTGAAGATGTAATCATTGAATTTAATGAGAAGAAATGAGATGTTTCCTAATTGGTTTATGGATTTTGGTGTGGGTATCAGATCCACTTGTACTATGATGCTTTTGGATTCGTGTTCATATTAGATATGGGATTAGGAACATTTTCTATTGGTGTTTAAAATTAATGTAGTTTTTAATGTTTTCTTTGGAGGGTGAATTAGTCCTCTTCTTCGGGTTGCACATTCAGCCATACTTGGCCATGAATGCCATCAATCTATCGAATCAGCAATTGCATCATGTGTATATTATCACTTTATCTTCAAAAAAAAATTATATTGTCCTCTTTTGGCTCTTACCCTTCGGGGTTATGTAGTGGGATGTTACATCCTTTGTATAATCATCATGTATGCATATTGACAATTAAACATATTGGTGAACTTCCAAGATTGTGAACCATCAAAGTGAGTGATAAATACTCACTTTGATTTCCTTTATTGGCAAAATGACAATTCCACAAAGTAGACTTAACACAAGAAGGTGTTGCTTAATTGGGAAAAATCAAAAACTTTGAAAAAAGAGACAAAAGTAGACACCAATTAAGTTCACAAAAGATGATATAAGCAGATAAAGGAGGCAACTTTAAAGCATATCACGAAATTGGGAAGTTTGTTAACTAACGATTTCCCTGACAAAGTTTGTGAACTCAAAGTTTCACCGATAAAGAAGAAAACAAGCTTGATTTCAAGACACATTATAAAAAGATGATAGTAAGGAAGACTTAATCAAAATTCTTCTTTATTTCTAAATCATTAGGTTAGCAAACTGACCAATTTAGCAACAAGGTTAGGGAAAGTACAAAATTGCCGATAACAGAAAAATAATACTTTTGACTTAGAACACGTTTCAATAAGTGGGGGGGGAGTACATTACAGATAAACACAAACCAAATTTTAGATTGAACAAAGACATTTTTGGTGTTGAAGGATAATGACTAGAACTTGGGCAACAAAGTAAGTGTTTAATGTGTACAAAATTTTCCATGAAGAGTGTGATAATTGCTTTGGGCCATAAAACTTTGTTGTTTCTCATTTGGTATATCTTGTGCCATGTATGAAACCCCATTGAACTTGTATGAATCTAGATTTGTTTAATCATTATTTTATGGTAATGCAATCATGGACAAAAGATCCAATTAAGGATTGTCCAACAATGCAACCAATACACCAACCAACACATATAATAGAGTATTTCACAAAAATAGCAACAACTTCATTGATTTCAGACTTGCACAATTACAAACATAGTTACAAACTTTCCATAGTGGGCTCTTTACATGCTAGGACACAATTGTTTGGTTACTAACTAAGTATCATAAATGGATAGTCATTGAAATGGATTCCTACATACCAAGCAATAGTTGTTTTCTTATTACATAAAATGAAACCACTCAAAACAAATCTAATACACTCCTACATGCTACACATTAGATTCCTCAAGATTGCACTCCACAATGTATTCCTATTCTTTTACATACTCTCTCCATCTCAGACCTCACTCTCTTTCTCCTTACCTTCACTATTGATCTCTCTCTTCTTCTTCAATTGATTTAATCTACTCATGGATCATGTATAAATAGCATTCCTCAACCTCTAAGATGATCTACGTCAACTACAAGGTGGTGCAAAGTTCTATGCCTTATGAAACGTGTCATCGACTAGTGTTGATAAACTTCCAAACCCAAATGGTGACAGCAGTGGAGAATCTTGTGCGGTGGTCAACAACAGTCCAGTAAACCTTCTCATATACTCATCTTCTGATGTAAGCTCTAAATAATATGTGGAAACACAATTGTGAAAAACTATCAACACATTACATTTTCACAAATCTAGTATTTCTCTTCTATTCATCCAATTGTCCTCAAATGTGGACACAACATCCATTCATCACAATAAAATATAATTCCAAAACTATGAAACCATTTATCACACTGTGGTGAAATGCAGTGCTTCTCCTAGAACTAATTGATAATCAAAAAATAGCAAACAAACAAATGAATTGAAACAAACCAAGAAACAACTATATATTTTTGGGTGATGCAAGATTGCCATAACACCTAGGGTTGATAAAATGAGTCCCTCATGATCCTTACTATTATTTGTTAGAATGTGAGTTGCTCCACTATGACCAATCACTAGTAAAGGAATTGAGGATTTTGTTTCTATATAGGATGACACCTTCCTAAGAGTGGAATTCAAATGATTGGGTGGGAAAATATTTAGGTAAAAAAATGTAATTATGTCTTGAAAACTTGAAATAACAATATATGTTGGAGGAAATTAAAAGATGATGGTAATTATGACTTAAAAAAGCATTGTGTACTTGTTTTGGGATGTTTTCTTGAGTAGAGTTTTAGGGAATTACAAGTGTAGACATTGAGAATGTCAATTTAGTTGGTAATGGCTTCATTCATGATACTTCTAATGCTAATTATGGTTTTAAAAATTCAAGGGTTGAGAATAAGTTAGTCATTAACAATACTAATGCTACATACTAAGATTTTCAAGAAATACTTGAGATAATGGAAAGGAATCAATGGAGGTTGGAAAAACAAGTTGTCAATGAGACTTCATCTAAGTCTAGTGACACAAAGTTAGCTTCTAATTGTAGCTTATCATCTAGTTCTCCTTTATTAAAATACCCTTTGCTTTTTATAGAATATTGTGACGTGTACTTACCTTTTGTAAAGAGACTAATAGGAGGCGATAAAATTGTAAGTCATATTCAAGGCATCTTTGATGCAATTGATATAAGACAACAACAAAGAAATATGGCAAAGCAACATGGTGGAGCTCAAAGACATGGTGATGTTGGTCAAAGAGATGTTGGTGTTGAAGGTAGTCTAGTCCTATGTGGAGGGGAAGTCTAATCCCAATTGATTTATTTGCTTCCGTTGACTCTAAATGTAAGGTCCACCTTTGTTGTCACCTTTGATGCACCAATGTATCAAGATATTTTTCTATGATGCTATTTTGATCCATTTTGATGACACTTTATATGTATGAGATCATATGATATTTTTATTATATATGATAGTTTATTATATGATTATAGATGTTCAAATTCATTATTTTGACATGATGATATTAGCCATAGATATACAATGTTAACACCTGATTCCAACTTGTGTTATGTTGTATTATCATTGTGAATTAATATGAGCTTATTTAGATGCGTGAGCATTGTATGCATTAATTATTGTATTGATTTGAGGATTTGTTTTTATGATGTGATTTATGAGGTAAATTCTATTGAGATAGATTTCCACAAACATTAGTACACTAGAAATGTGGTGTGTATATTTCTCCTTGACTTTAATTATGGTTTCTTCATCTATTATTACTTGATGTGTTTGATGTCTGCAATGAGTGTAAATAAAAAATGAGTAAGCCAACGTGAGTTAAATTTAGAGAGAGTAATATGGATGTGTTTCCACCATCATAATCCACTCATGGGATGACTAAGATGATACAATGTGCATGCTAGTATAGCCACATACCCAAGTCTTGTGAGACCCTTGGCACATTTGTTAATACCCTATAGAGTTATGCATGATGTCTAATATTTTATTTAATTATTTCTTTTCATTTATGCATTTATTTGTGTGTTAAAAATGTTTGGAAAAGCACTTGGATATATTTGTTTGAAAATGATATATTTTGTACATCTAAAAAGGTTATCATTTGGCTGTATTTTGGCTATGGGTTTAACTTATATGGGAAATGCATCTTCTAGAAGCCTCTATAAAGCCTTAGGTTGCATTTAAGACATGATTAGTCACAAACTTTTAAATGTCATTTCGTTTTGTATTTAGTATTGGAAAATTGGATTTGTTTAGATTTTATTTGGAGAAGATATTTTGGCAATGGATATTATCTTGGATTTAATAATTGTTGGAAATTCAACTTAACTAAATATCCATAAAGTGATTTTGAAGCCTTGGTTTATCTTGGAGTAAATGTCCAGACACATGTCAACAATTCATTGGAGGATGTGCAAACTTGAGTTAATTTAATTTAAACTAAAGAAAGAGTTAAGAAGAGGGGCTACCACTTTTGGATTCATTATTGCATTTTTGAGAAGGAAATTGAGAGGAGCTTGAGAGAGGAGAGGAAAAAAAAAGAGGGTTTGATTTTTGAGAAGGGTTTGAAGGATTGGAAGAGAGTTCTTGGAAAAGATTTGGAAAGCTTGGAAAGGGTGTGGGTATCACCATTGTGCAAATTTCCTTGGATCCTTAATGTTTTCAAAGAGGTAGGATGTTGTGTATTTTAATTCCTTCTTACTAATCTCTCTTTCCTCATATGAATGGTAACATATTTTTTGCAAAAGCTTGTAGAAAGGAATATTGCTTTCACCCTTTTCCTATTCATTTTTATTGAAGGAAAAACATGTTTGGCATCCATTAGCGAAGCTTTAAGATTTATGGTTTTTATTTTCTTTATACCTATTTATTTTGAATGAATATTTCTTTTTTTATATCTTGCCATGGGATGTAGACTTGTCTTAACATGAAGGATTATCATAAATGTGAGAGACAAAGAGTGTATTGAATATACTCACATGAAGGGTATGGACTTGCCCAAGAAAGGGCTAATTTATTGTTTGGAGTAAAAATGATAATGATGAGAAGTTATTGTTTCCTTCATGTTTTATTAGAGCATATGATAGGGATTTTATCTTACTGTTATGTCAGAAAATGTCCCCTTGGGGGCTTTTCCCTCTTAAGGTTTAGCTCCTGGGTTCTTAGAATGCATTTAGAGCATCTTGCATGATAATTTTGACTCCCAATGAGAAAACCCTGAAGTCTTATGGTAAATAGGACCTAGGGAGTGCTATTTTGATGATCCCTAAACAAAAATGGCAGAGTGGACTTGGGTGCTAGCACCCTAGTCCTACCCTATTTTGGGTCAGCCCTAAATTCAAATGTCAATTTTATGACCGTTATTTAGGTCCTATGCCGACATCTCATGTTTGAATTATGAAATTATTAGCAGGAATCTTTGTAGTTGCATATATAAGCACGTTTAGGTTATCATTTGCAAACTAGATGGAAATTAGACAAGCATTGTGATTTTGTGATTTTGATTCAAGGCATTCATTGTGTTGTAGAGCAGAGCATTATTATTGTGTTTGTATTGGTAGATTTGACTCCATCTCCTCATGGAATGAAGAGCATCTTCCTTCCATGAGATCTACACTTCAAGGTGATATCTATTGCATTTTCAATCATTTATCATTTGGATTTTTGCCTCCCGTAGGGATACACACTTTTATCTGACAAACAGTGTTTAGAAGACTTGAATGTCTCTTCGGGGCTTGATTGAGGCAAGCCTCTAAACACCACAACCCCCTCGCACACTCCTTTGTGATTGTAGGTTTTAGGTATCAAGTTTCATAGAGTGGAGTTGTAGAAAGGAGGCTATAGACATTAAGGATTTGGGATCCAAAAGAAAGAGGACAATAGTGGACATTTCAGGACAAGGGCGTTAGTCCTTGTGTCCTCCACTTTTCCTGGGGTAGAAATGGAAGATACAATATAGATTAGTGTCAGAAAGAGATTCAGATTCCATGATGAAAACTGTACCTTGGACTAGGGCTTTAGTCCTAGTGTCCCTGACTGTTTCACTTTTTGAGCTTCGAAAAATAGTGAGTTAATAATCTCTATCCTTCACCTTAGTCTAAGAGGATTTGTCACAATTCATTTGCTTTAGTTCCAAGTGGCAGCCCAACTTGATAGATGATTGCTTTCGCTTAGTGGAGATTCAACTCGATTGATATGCCCTTGAATGTTTGGTGAGAAGGGAGGATTTGCCTTTGAAACATAAACAAAAACATTTCCCCTTTTTCAGTACTAAACACTTATCCTCATGGAGGATGTGATTTTGATCATGGACTCCAAGAAGGAACTCACTAAGGTGTACTATGTGGATTGTTCCATATTGTTATTGTGAAAGGCCTCATGTGTTTGATGTGTATTTCAAATTTTTATTTGTGGATCCATGTTTACTCTCTCTTAAACAAGCTGGGGTGATGCTTGAGAGCATTACATTGGTTGGGTGTAAGCTTTATCCCCATTGCGCTAGAGCTCAAAGCTTTAACAAAAATCTATATCATGTTGTAATAGATCTCTCATATTTATATATCCAAATTTGAATCAAAGGAAGGTTTATTGTATCCCATATGTGGGAGTGGATGTAGAGATTCTATTGTATTCAATTTGAACCCATGAAATTATGTACATGCAAATTTATGGATTTATGAAAAAAAGGGCTTGTAAACTTGAAAATTCCAATTGTGCACTTTCTCATTTGAGGGTTGGATCCTCTTGTTGGGAAAATTTATGCTTGAATGGGCTATACTGTAGGTCCATGATGTTGTTATTCAAAAGTTATGCTTACTTGCAAGTTTATGGGGTTTCATGTCTTATTTTTGTATCTTTAGAAATTGTGTTTAACATTTTGTAGGTTTTTTGGCACTAAATGGGTTGCTTTAGTAGTGTCATGAACTCATAATGTCAATTTTTCAACATGAGGGGTTGGTAGAACATATCATGAAATATATCTGTAAATTTTATTTCCAAAAACTAAGTATTTTTTAAGTTGTTTGAATTTTGTGGTAGCATCCTAGAAATTGCAGTTACATCTTGAGAATTATAGATATGCTAGACTATGATGGTTGTGTCTCTATGTCAATGTTTCTTTGTGAAATTTTATGGGTTAGATGGAATTTTTGTCTTCCATACCATGCATTTAGTTTCATGTAATTATTTGTTAGGATAGAGTTATGAGTTGTTCTTTCCAAGTATTTGTACTGTGATTTTTGCTTCATTATGCATGTTGGGAATTCATTTTTTGCATGTTTTAGTAGTGCTCTATGTGTTCTAACACTATTTTTAAATGTATTGATAATTCAATAAATTTTGATTGGGAACAAATTGTGTAATTGGAACATTCTTACCTCATAGCTTGTTGGTGTTATTAAAGAATGATTGATTTGTGATGCAAGTGGGACTCACACAAGCAACACATAAACCACAAATTCTCACAATTGCTCAATTCATCATACACATAACATACCAAAAATTCACTTCCGCACATAGAAGGCAAATAAAACTCAAATCTTATTGAAATTCAACTACTTCACTATGCAACAAAAAATTATATAAACAATAATAGATCACAACGGTTTGCAACAACATTACACAATATTGGCTTTCCATGGCCTCTCATTTCCTACACAAATTGTAGGCTTGGAAACTCTTGCTCTAATCTTGAATTCATCTCTACCTGGATTTCCATCATGCTGTTGTACCAAATATATCTATACCACCCTCCATTCCTCTCCATATATTCTGATTCTTCACCCTCTAATTCTACAGTTCCATCACTTCCATATCCTCTTATCTTCCCTATTCCAACCCTCTCAAAAGAGGCATTGCCAATCCTTTTCCTTAGCAGATTTTCTTAGAGGTTGGAGCTCCCCTCTCTCAGAAGATTTGTACCCTTTTATATCTTCATTTATTGTCATCATGAAGGTATTTATTTTCACTTGATTTCTGCATTGAAATATCACTTAAGTTGGCTACTCCACCTTCCACACCCCATCTCTGTTAAAAACTGCCATCAAAATTAAAAATAAGCATAAGTAATGTGTTCCCCATGAAATGAGGTGCCACACAAATTTTAACGCCTCATTGAATGCTTTGCCTTCCTTCCATTTTCCACGTTTCATAACTCTTCAATTCTGAATTTTTTTAAATTTCATAACTCTTCATTGTTGGCCCCCTCTACTAAAAAATTAGAAAATTTTAAAAGACTTTCCTCCTCACAGCTGGGTACCATCATTGCTGAGTCTTCCATGTTGTACCTACAACAATTTAATAAATTCATAGCCCAAAAATGGGTGCCTACCTCTGTCCATAACTTTATACAGTAATAAATAATTTCCAAAAGTAATGACAGTGGAATCGTGGCAAAAATAAAAGATTCTTGCCTCTGCCCATTTCCACATTTTAAAATGCATTAAATGGAACCCTATGAAATAATTAAATTTCCTTGAATATTATCTCATAAATCTGTATAAACAATTTTGGAGAAAAATCCATTGTCACAACTTGGACAAAGTGCGCTAGAGTGCCGAAAAATGCCTTTTTTCGATAAATTTTTCCTAGGATCTTATCTTTCAACAAACAATTTCCAAGATGCATGGAATGACATCCCCAAGCTCCACACCAAGCCATTTTTCTCAAGCCTTCATAAAAATCTAGATTTTACATTTTTTGTAAACTGCCAACGGTGAACAAAGAATTTTAAATTATCTCAATTGATGATGAATCTAAATGTGATTCCTTTTGTACATTAGGAAAAATAACATCGAGAATCTTCCCTCACAAGGAATTTTTCCTAGATCTTAAAATTCTTAAAAATTAATTGTTTCCGTAGCTGACTGGGACAAAATTTCTAATTTTAAATTCTCCCAAACCATGAAGAATTTGGCCACGAAACCTTTACCACATTATGAAAAAATCATCCAATGATATATCTTTAAAAGTATTTTAACCCAGATCTTACCGATTTCTGAAAACAATTGTTTTCGTAAAACTTCCCTCCGGAGCCTTAAAACAACTTTTTGGAAAAAAACTAGGATCTTGCAATTTTGACCAAATCTCTAGGTTCCTACTACTGATAGATGCCTAAAAACACCAACATAAACTGAAACAAACACCAAAATTGAAAAATAAATCAAAATATTTTTGGGCAATGCAGGATTGCCTGTGGACCCAGATGCTCCTGCATCAGACATGCTGGGTAAGAAGTTTATGAGCAGACACTCACAAATGTGGAATTGAATGGTAGCACCATCCTTTCAGATTGTGAGCAATTTGTAGTGAACTCCATCATTGAAATATGTATACAAAATTTTTATCTCTTTTTCCTCTTTTTCCAGCATCTTGTTGGAACAAGCTTCACTCTCTAACAAATCTGCACTCTAGTCTTCTTTCCTTTTGTGGACTTGCATCTACCATGTGCTATCTTTCACTACCAAATTATTTCTTCTCTCCTCTCTTTCTTCATCAGATCCAACCCACCACAAACTGACCACCTCCACCAAGCTCCACCTGCACCATCCACTACAACTTCTATGCACAAACATTCAACATCCACATACCAATCTACAACTTCATCCTCTATAACTGAAATCTCTTCTATAGAAGATAAATAATAATCATCATATTTAAAATCAAATTTTACCTCATCCTTCTTCACTATTCCAACATCATCTTCTTCGTCCTTCACTGCAACATTCATTTTCTTTCTTCTATTGACAAGCTTATCAAACCATTCTTCTCCTGCCAAAATCTACAAAAACAAATCATCTTTATCCTCTTTATCTATTGCAACATCCTCAAGCTCTATTTCTACCATCTCAATCTCCACAACTGCATCTTCTTCCTTTTTAATTGCTGCAACTCCTCTTTTGCTTTCTTCTTTCATGTCTTCAACAAGACCAACTATTGAAATCTCTTCATCTACATGCAATCCATTCTCATCTACATCATAAAAATAATTTTTTTTTTAAATTACCTCTTTCTCTGCAACTTTTTCATCGCCACTGTTTGTTGTCACATCTTCTTCATCTTCACTTTTAGCTACAATTTCACTTTCCAATGGCTTTACATCCTCCAAAGGACATACAACTCTTAATGCAACATCATTCTCCTTTTCATCTTCTACCATAACCTTCTTTACCACATCTTCCATGCCTCCAACAAGACATGCTATTGCAATCTTTTCTTTTACTTCATCCTCTTGCATGAGGATCTCATCTTCAATGTGTTAGGGTTCTGACAGATCAGAGCAATAAACATTAACAATTATATGCAGATTAAATAACCCAAATATTACAATGAAGAATAACACAAAAGAGATCAACACAAAATTTTAACGTGGTTCACCCAAAATGGGCTACATCGACAGAAACTCAACTATCTAATGATTTTATTATACAGTACAAAATAGATTACAATCTCATGCATTCCATCCCGCAACATACATCACTTCCACTTATATAACAAGATTTTTGAAAGCTTCTCGAATTAGGGTTTTACAAAGCATTTTTCCTTTGTCGGTTAACAAAAATTAACTACTGACCTTGAACGTGCAAAAAAGGGAAATTTTTTTTTGGGGCTGCACCCCCAAACCCCTGCTATCGAGGGCTACCACCCCCAAACTCCCGCTCGGGGCCTAGCCCGGCCCGTCTTGAAACCTTGGCAAGGATACGGTACGAGTGTATAGTATTTGCATGATTAGTTGTCACATACCAACAATCTCCCACTTGGAGATTGATCAAGCTTCACACCAAACAATCTCCCACTTGGAGACTAATCCTAGATGACACTGCTGCACTTGTAGATCCCACTAGATTACAGGCCTGGATGGTTTCTTATTTCCACCATTATTAGTCTTGAAGGCCAATAGAAACTAATGAGGAAATTAGTTTCTCCCATGTAACTACCTTTGTGAACATATTTGCAGGATTCTAACTTGTGTGAATTTTCTCCAGCTTCAACTATCCATCCTCCAAAACTGACTGGATGAAGTGGTATCTGAGCTGTATGTGCTTAGTTTTTGAATGCAGAGCTAAATTCTTAGCAAGATGAATGGCACTCTATCTATTAGTTTACAAAGGGCTATCTTCTTGTTGTTGTCCCAATTCCTCCAGAAAACATCATAACCAAATCATCTCCTTGCTAGCTTCCGTAGAACCAACATACTCAACTTTAGTGGTTGAAAGTGCAACAACCTTTTGCAGACTTGAAATCTAATTGATTGCAGTACCTCCAATAGTAAATACATACCCTATAGTACTCCTTTTATCAATATCACTTGCCAGATCAGAGTTAACATATCCTTTTAGAGCAGAATTTGTTCCTCCAAAACATAGTTTCTTTGAAGTAGTACCTCTCAAATATCAGAGAATCCATTTTACCGCATTCCAATGTTCCATTCATAGATTGCTCATATACCTTCTCACAACTTCCACTGCATGTGCAATATCTAGCCTAGTACATACCATTGCATACATTAAGTTGCTAACTGCTAATGCATATGGTATCTTAGACATTTTGTCTTCCTCCTCTTGTGTCTTTGGACACATCTCCTTAGTCAACTTAAAATGATTAGGCAAAGATGTGCTAACTACTTTTGCATTCTGCATGTTAAACCTTTTCAACACCTTCTCTACATACTCACTTTAAGACAAAAATAATTTTCTGTTTGTCCTATCCCGTGTGATCCTCATACCAAGTATTTGTTTTGATGCACCCAAATCCTTCATAGAAAATGAATTTACTAATTTCTGCTTAAGTTCATTAATATGCTGCATGTTAGACTTGGCAATAAGCATGTCATCAACATAAAGCAATAGGATAATATAGCTGTCATTACCCAATTTCTTAAAATAAACACAATAATCAGAATTTCATCTTTTGTAACCTTGTTTAGCTATAAAACTATCAAATTTCAAATACCATTGCTAAGGTGCTTGCTTTAGGCCATACACACTCTTCTTTAACCTGCACACAAATTCCTCCTTACCCTTGACCTCATATCCCTATGGTTGCTGCATGTATATTTCCTCTTCCAAATCCCCATGGAGAAATGCTATTTTCACATCTAGCTGTTCAAGATGCAAGTCTTCTGCAGCCACAAGACTTAGAATAGTTCTAATAGAAGTCATCTTTACAACCGGAGAAAATATTTTATCAAAATCTATACCTTTTTTCTATGCAAAACCTTTTACGACGAGTCTGGCCTTATATCTTTTCTTACCTCCATCTTCCTTCAACTTGTAAACCCATTTATTTGGTAATGCTCTTTTACCTGCAGGCAATTGGACTAAGTCCCAAGTCTGATTTTGCAACAAGGAATCCATTTCCTCTTTCATTCCTAGCTCCCACTACTTTTTGGTATCTACCTACACTATTTCTTCATAACCTTCAAGCTCACCAAAATCAGTTAATAATATAGAATATAATGATGGAGAAAATCTTTCTTGAGGTCTAGTTATCCTTGTAGAATGTCTAACACTTGCAGGAGTCTGTGGGATAACTTGTTGTTGCTGAGCCTAAGGTACCACTGGCATTTTATTTTCTAGAATCTCATCCAGCACCACATTTTCCTTTTTGTCCTATTCATGCTTCTTTTCCTATAGTTGATCCTTATACATGACCTTCTCATTGAATATAACATCTCCGCTCCTAATGATTTTATGATTTTCATAATCCCATAACCGATAACCAAATTCATCTACATATCCAATGAAGGTACATTTTTTAGACTTAGCCTCAAGCTTGGTTCTATTTTCAATATCGACATGAACAAAAAATTCACAACCAAAGGTTTTTAGAAATGAATAGTTTACCTTTTTACCCGTCCATGCCTCCTCTGGAATGCCACCATCCAAAGGATTTGAAGGTCCCCTGTTTATTTAATAAATAATGGTATGTACAACATTTGCCCAAAAGTGTAAGGGTAGTCCAACATGTAATCTCATACTCCTTGTACTCTCTATAATGGCCCTATTCATACTCTCAGACACACCATTTTCTTATGGGGTTCCAGGAACTATTTTTTGCCTACGAATTCCATTATATGAACAGTAATTTTCAAATTCTCTACTGCAATACTCACCTCCATTATCAGATCTAAGACACTTCAACTTTTTTCCTGTCTCATTCTCAACCAAAGCTTTCTACCTTTTAAAAGTTTCAAATACTTCTGATGTTTGTTTTAGGAAATACACCCATGTTTTCGTAGTTGCATCATCAATAAAAGTAACATAATAGCAAGAGCCACCAAGAGAAGATATCTAAGCTGGTCCCCATACATATGAATGTACAAGCTCTAATTTCTCACTCTTCTTCTCTTTGCCAACTTTCAAAAATCAGACTCTTTTCTATTTTCCATAAACACAATTTTTGTAAAACTCCAAGTCAATCTACTTTGGACCTGGTAGCAAATTTTTGGAGTGAAGGATCTTTATCCTTTTCTCACTCATGTGCCCAAGTCTATGGTGCCACAATTCTATTTCTGTCCCTGTAGCAAGTGCTATAACTATCTCAGTAGTAGCTATTTCTGTAGAAGTTAAGGTAGAATAAGTATTACCAGTACACAAATACAATGTGCCTACCTTTTCACCTTTAGCTACTACTAATGCACCTTTAGTGACCTTCTAGACTTTGTCTAAAAAGGTAACTATGCAGCCTTCACTAAATAGTTGTCCTGTAGAAATTAAATTCCTTCTCAAATTTAGAACATGCCTTACCTCCTGTAGCAACCATTCATTTCCATTTTGCAACTTGATTTTTATCTTTCCTTTTCCAACAATCTAACAGGGTTCATCATCACCCAAATACACTTGTCCAAAATCACCTTGAATGTAATCTACAAAATATTTCCTATGGGGTGTGGCATGAAATGAAGCCCTTGAATCTATTACCTAGGAATCATTAGCATTATCTAAACACAAAATTAAAACATCCTATAATTTATTACTTGGAACATTAGCTTCCTTACTATCATCATGTTGTCCATCTCCTTGTTTACCCTTTCGAGACCAATAATCCTTCTTCAAGTCTCCTGGCTTTCCATATTGCCAACAATCCATTCTTCCTTTGGATTTAGATTTGCCTTTCTTCGACTTCCCTTGTGACTTCCCATGATTTGTTGGGCTTTTTCCTCTCTCCTTTCTTCTTCTCCTGTTCTCTATAGTCAAAGCATTACCCGATGTTGAACTCTCACCTATGCTTTTCCATTGCATTTCCTCGCTAAGGATAACACCAACAACATCATCAAATTTCAAAGTATTTGAACTAGAGATGGAGTTACTTACAACCATTACCATTCTATTCCAACTTTCTAGCAAAGAACATAAAACCAAGAGATCCCCCACCTCTTCATCAAATTTCACTTTTACAGAAGTTAACTAACTGGTAATCATATTAAACTTATTTAAATGATCTGTCATAGATCCACCTTCAATCATTTTCAGATTAAACAAAAGCTTCATGAGAAATACCTTATTTGAGGATGAGGGTTTTTCATACAATTTAGCTAAAGCTTTCATTAGATCATCTATTGTCTTCGCTTCTGTTATATTGAATGCCACAAATGGTGTCAGGCAAAAATAAATGCTTCCCAGTGCCTTTCTATCCAAAAGTTCCAATCCTCATCAGTCATGTTGCTACTAGTTTCTTGGCTTTTCCTTCCAACAACCTCCATAAATCCTTCTGATAGAGATAATTCTCCATCTGCATCTTCCATAACTGATAGTTCTACCCATTGAATTTATCTACCTTCAATTTTCCCTCGTCCACCATTGCTCCCACTTAAACGTGAGACTCCCACTCAACCATGAGACCTTCCTGTAGATGATAATTAAACACAACCCACTCTAATACTAGTTGTTAGGATTTAGGCAGATCAAAGCAATAAACATTAACAATTATATGTAGATTAAATTACCCAAATTTAATAATGAAGAATAACATAAAAGAGATCAACACAGATTTTAACGTGGTTCACCCAAAATGGGCTGCATCCATAGAAACTTAGCCATCCAATGATTTTATTATCCAGTACAAAATAGATTACAATCTTGCAAATTCCATCCTGCAATATACATCCCAGCCGCTTATAACAAGATTTTTGGAAGCTTCTAGAATTAGGATTTTACAAATTCATTTTTCCTTTTTCGGTTAACAAAAATTAACTACTAACCCCGAATGTGTAAAAAAGGGGAAAAAACTTTTTTTGGGGGTTACGCCTCTGAACCCCTTCTCACGGGGGTTGCCGCCCTTGAACCCTGCTTAGGGCCCAACTTGACCCCGAACCCCTGCTTGGGGCCCAACCCGACCCTGAACCCTGGTAAGCATACATTACGAGTGTACAATATTTACATGATCAGTTGCTACATACCAACAACAATGTCACATACATGACATTCTGTTGCACCTTCTCTTTTATCCACAAACAAAACAATGTTAGCATAATCATGGGACTTATGGGTGGGTGCAAAAAGTTGGGGGGCCAAAAAGTGACGAATGTTTTTTCAAAAATATCTAAGCCATAATGCAAGTGCATTATAACGCGCTCACATTATGGTTTGGTGATGAAGAGCCTAAGGCTTGGCAAATCCAAGCCATAATGCACTCGCGTTATAACACAAGTGCATTATGTTTAATTATATAAAAAAGAGCATTTTTGCTCATTCATTCCTTTTGTTTTCTCTGCACCTGCGGCCTGCAAACCCTAAGGAGCATGCTTGCATTTTTGAAGACCAAATTCGACACCAAAATCTCACCGATTCATTGCCAAAATGTCACCACGACGTCAAGGAGGCAAAAGGAGTGATTTTTTTTTTTGGTGTGAATTTGTTTCTAAATAGGTAGGTTTAAGTTAATTTTTGATGTAAATTTCCTTAATTGACAGGAAATGTTAATGCACTTCCTCCTCCTCCTAAAAATCCACAAAATTCTAAATCACCTGAACATGAAATATCTGCTGAAGAACAACTCAAAAAACAAACTCCTCCATCCATTCCTTGACATGCCCTTGGAACACAAGAAAATCTAATGGGGCAAATTGAAAACAATAAAAAAGAAATTAAAGATATAATTGGAAGGTTGAAAGATCCTTCAACTTTAACCTTGCATAGATCCATGCTTGCTCAATCTCTTGAATCTATGTTATCAAATGTAGATTCAATTAGCAAGCAAATATCTAGTTGGTCAAAAAAGAGGAGAGAATTTAGAGAGTATTATGCAGACAAGATATTGTATGAAGAAGTAAAAAAGTTACAAATTACAAAATTGGACTTGTGTTCCATTTTCACAAACCCACGAACAAATCAACGTCCACCCATTATGTGAAAGAGGTTCCCTATCCATTGGTGCAACAACCAAGCTATAAGGGACAATTTTGGACAGAGGTAGTGGATGATATTTGATCATCCTCCATGCAACAATAATGAGGTCCCGCAATACTTTCTGAGGAAACTCTACCATGAGTTTGTCAAAAATAAAGTACCAAACTATTTGGATATGCGGGAGTTTCAGGGTAGAGGTGGGGGGTTAGCACAAGATAGACCAGAGGTACATGTTGACCCACAATGGCTAGTGAGATGAGTAGTCAATAGACTAGCCCATGAGCATGTGTCTATCCCTTCCATTGTGATGGAGAGTGTTGAGGTCGAGACAGTTCAGTCCATTAGTGCCTTAACCTAGAGCATGATAGAGCATGTTAGTCCTGCAACATAGTGTGGGTCGGGGGAGAATGCAAGGAGTAGGGTTCCACCCCATACTTGTTAGACTTGCAGGTCAGCCTATGGTTATGACCCCATGGATAGTCAAGATGCAGGTGCGTAGGCTACATCTGCAGATGAGTAGATGGTGATGATAGATACCCTCCTGAGTGAGACTTTCAACCTTGATACTCAGGTAAATGTTCGCAAGTTCATTGAATTTAATTTATTAAATTTCATTTTTTAAATGCAAGATTAACTAATTTAGTTTGATGATTTTGATGAAATTTTAGGGTCATAGCATTGATGCAGTTCTCAACAATACTCCACCTGCATTTTACACTACGACATCTACTGTCGGGGTATGTAACTAGTAAATAATTATAAATATTACATTTGAATAGCATTGTTATATGAATGGTATTCTAATATCTAATTTTGGATGTTTAATAGGTTAATCTTAGAGATTTCATGGCAACACCTGCCAATGGTGGTGTAGTTCAAAGCTTCACTGAGGGAATAAAATAAACAATTTAACTAATGAATTGTAGTTACTAGATTTTTGTATTTTATATTCATATCATTGATTACATTGCATTACACATCTTTCAAACTCAAAGCATTATTAGACATTGCATAACTAATAGCTAGATGTTGATAGATGATGAAATTTCAATTACAATATAGTTAAATTTGAAAAAATGCCTCAAAGAAATGGGCTCTCATGGAATGGCATGAGAAACAAATGCATAAACAAGGACATCACCATGAGACCACTTTTCTTTGAGGCATATTTTCAAACATCTCACCACCTTGTCTATGCTACCACATTTTCCATACATGTCTACCAAATCTTTTTGATCCCCTCCACACTATTCTTCGACAAATTCTCTCTAATAATCTCATCCAATTACCACCAATTAGACCCAGGACATGACATCGGAGAGGGGCATCAGCCTATGACATCTTATATAACATATGATTGACTTGAACATCATCTAGGTTTTAGGTATTAATTATGGGGGCAACAAGTCACCCCTAACCAAAATCTTCAAATCTACACTAACCCTTTCCCCTACAAACTTATGTCAATCCTATTGGCTCAATTTCTTCCATTCCTACATCTAATCCTACATTTAACCCACCTAAGTCTAATGAGTACCCTTCATTTAATACTACTATATTCTTTGAGATGAAACAGAGCACAAAATCCTCCAAGAACTCACATAAACATGTACCAAAAGAGCACAACAACAATGGAGACTTGAAAAAGCATAAGAAAGAGGTATAGTATATCACCAAGAGAGAAAAATCTTCACTGTGATTATGTGTCTAGTTGTATCATAGTGATGCATTGGTGACAATGAAGTTGTGCTTTATTGTGTGTACTTCCATGTTTACGTGAATGTGTGTATGTTAGGAGCCATGACTTGCATCGCTATTCTAGTTTTGTAATTGAATAATGTTGTTTTATTTTCAGATGATGCAGGCTGTAGAGACACCTCCCAAAGTTCATAGGGCAATGGAGCATGGTGTGTCTACTACGAGTCATAGCTCCATGCCTTTGACAAGCGTATGAGGCAGATTAGTAAATTTTAAATTACATTTGTTGTTATAGTTGTTTATTTTTGAAAAATCAAATGATTATTGATTTGAAGTTTAATTTCTATCTGGATGGTTTCTATAGGACATGACATCACCACAGCCTAATCCTGCTACTAAGGAAAATGAGGAGACATATTATATGGTAGCGGTAAGTGATTATTTTGTTAAATGTTTCATTTTTTATAACATGTAATTTCTATATAATAATGTCTATACTTTTTATTGTAACAACTACAGATCCACGAAGAACTAAATAGGAGTAGCCCTCAGGTTCATAGTAGACCACCCTCATACATATCTCCATCATCCCGAAGATCAAAGGCTGCTCATGATCTATTCCTTTCACCGAACAGAGGGCAATGAATGATTATTGGTGTCCTTTGTTGTATGCCTATATGGCATTTATGGACATATATTTTGTATTGCATATAGGATACATTGTATGCCTATATGGCATTCTTGTAAGCCTATATGGCATTCTTGTAAGCCTATATGGTTATTTTGTATATATGTTATACTTATATCGACAGATATTATTGTATGCCTATATGGATATTTGGTTAATACAAATCTTTTTTATTGATGGCATCCATATTTACATTATAAATCCACGTTTCAATGGATATTTGTAGATGGTTACTTCAAATATTTAAAGTCCAATTGTATTACATAGGATGTTTGTTGATCCAATAAGCCATCTATTGTTATTCAAGTATCACCTAAACCTCATTTTGGAGCTAAAAGATAAAAGTTGTATTTAAAATAAAAATGAATCATCATGTTGAATAGAAAATATTCATATTCTTTATGAGTTGCTCAATTGAAAATATTCAAATGAGTATGCTGATCCATATTCTTTATGAGTTGCTCAATTGAAAATATTTCTTAATTTCTTTTTATTATACCATATTCAGATGCAAAGAGTATGTTTGTTGTCTTGAATAAGATAGTCAAAATCATATGCTTATGAGCACTTGATGACCATTGTGGTTAATAAATGTAATTCCTCTTGCATATAAGGTGAGGTTATGAGAGTACATTGAGTCTTACCTAATTTGAGTATGCAACATAACATTGGGGCTATAGGCTTCCATAAGTCATCAACAATCCCTTTGAGAATGTGGTTAATATTATAAATGTATAGTTTGCATCTCACCATGTTAATATGTATCATGTCATCACCTTTACCAATTTGACTCTAATTCCATATAGCAATTTGTAGATTGTTTTTCATTGATGTCAAAGGGTTAAGGTTGTTTGTCATTGATGTCAAGGTTGATACCATGATGTTGATAAGGTGATACAGTGATTCAAGGTAGGTGATGGTCATGAGGTGCATGATGTTGTGAATATGGTTTTCATGATAAGGTCTCTCAGTTCATGTTGATGCTGCACAAGACAAACATGGTTCATATGATGCAAGGTTCATGTTCATGGTGGATGTGGTTTTGTTCATGCAAGGTTTTGTTGTGAATATGGTTTTCATGATAAGGTCTATCTTGGAAGGTTGATATGATGCAAGGTTCATGTTCATCGTGGATGTGGTTTTGTTCATGCAATAAGAAGTCAGAGAAGACACAAGCTTTCATAATCATACTTCAATGTCATCATCAAGGAGAGTTATATTTATCAAGGGGAGTCATGAGTTTGATTTGAATGTGAAGTTGTTCATGTCTTAGAACCCTAAGCCTATGATAAGTGTCATACTCTAATGTCTTTCTTCTGATGTCCTTGAGGTCTCTAAAATGTCCTGTATATCTCTTGATGAAAGTTAGAATGTTTAAGTCTTTCTTATTGATAGTTAGGGTTTGCATATTGGGCATTAAACCCTAAAAAGAACCTACTTTTCTTAAGACTTTAAAACCCTTAATTACCTATCATGTGTAAAGTACACTTTTGTTTTAATTTAATATTGAATTATAATCATAGGTTACTATCACTTAAGTCAACCTACTAAAGGGTCTTTAAGTCATTAGTTCACCGGCCCTTCAACCTAACTCAACTGGCCTCTCCGGTAAACTCTCATAAACACGAGCACCAAATCATAATCGAAGGTCATAGTTAATTGATATGAGGGCAAAAAAAAGGAATCAAAAGGTTAACATTTAAAAGGCATTTGGAATACAAACGGTCATCTCTGTACAGTTGAATTTGACAGGCATGCCTTTATAAAAGGCTAAAAGATAGCTTTTTAATTCTGCTCAGCACTGCAATGGCCAGAGAAGTTGTTTTCTCTCTCGGTGTGACAGTTTATGATGTGAGAATTGGTTTATGATGACATATAGAGACATACCTAAGTGATGATGTGTAGCATGAAACTAATAGTGAAGAATAACTGATGATTGAATGGTGTCTTTCAAGGAAATTACAGAGAAATTGTGAAGGCATTTTATCATTTAGGGCTTGTAATATGATGCAGAGGGCCAATAAATTTTAGAATGAGATCTATATGAAAATTTTGGAGATTTTAGTCATTGATATGAGTTTTTGGAAGGAATATCTACATGTCTACATGATGATTGATTAGTTTTATGCAGGATGTCATGGTATTTGTAGTGTTTAAAGATTGAAGACTAGTTAGTGTTTGTACATCAGATTGTTTCAGCATGTTTGGGTTTGAAACTAGACTATGCCTAGCCTAATCGTACCCATCCAAATGCGTTGGAACTATCAAATTGGCCGCACGAGGAGAAAAACAAAAGTTACACCCCTTTGCAACTTTACACTACCTCCTTCTGATGATTTTTCAGGTAGCAGAAAACCTTTCACCACGAGAAAACTCCTCAGAGATATAAAAAACTAAGAGAGGTTATTGTATAGGGCCCTACGTGATTGTGTTTCCTTAGAAAAAATGTCTCTAGGTGACACAATTTTTGAGTAGTAGCTCATCAAAGATTTCTGCCTTTTTGCACTTTGGACTCTTCAGGGATATCTCCAGTACAATGTAGCTTAGACTGTTTCGGCATGTTTGGGTGCAAAACAGGACCATGCCTAGCCTAAACATACCCATCTAGATGCGTTGGAATAGTTAATTTGGCTGCATCAGGAGCAGGACAAAAGTTACACCCCTTTGCAACTTTATACTATCTCCTTCTAACAATTTTTGGGGTAGCAAAAAACCTTTCACCATGGGCAAACACATCAGATATATAAAAAAATGACAGAGGTTATTATAGAGGGACCCTACATGATTATGTTTCCTCAAACAAAATGTCTCTAAGTGACGCAGTTTCTGAGTAACAACTCATCAAAGATTGCTACTTTTTTGCACTTTGGACTCTTCAGGGATATCACCGGTACAATGTATCTCGGACTTTTTCGGCATGTTTGGGTGTGAAATAGGACTATACCTAGCCTAAAAATACCCATCCAGACACGTTGGAATAGTTAGTTTGGCCGCATCAGGAGCAGGATGAAAGTTACACCCCTTTGCAACTTTACACTATCTCCTTCTGACGATTTTTGGAGCAGTAGAAAATCTTTCACCATGGGAAACACCTTAGAGATATAAAAAACCAAGAGAGGTTATTGTAGAGGGACCCTACATGATCACGTTACCTCAGATGGAATGTCTCTAAGTGACACGGTTTCTGAGTAACAGCTCGTCAAAGATTGCTACCTTTTTGCACTTTAGACTCTTCAGGGATATCACCGGTACAATGTAGCTTGGACTATTTCAACATGTTTGGGTGTAAAACAGGACCATTCCTAGCCTAAATGTACCCATACGGATGTGTTGGAACTATCAGTTTGGCCGCATCAGGAGTAGGATAAAAGTTACACCCCTTTGCAACTTTACACTACCTCCTTCTGACGATTTTTGGGGCAACAAAAAACCTTTCACCACAGGCAAATGCCTTAGAGATATAATAAATAGAGAGAGGTTATTGTAGAGGGACCCTACATGATCATGTTTCCTTAGAAGGAATGTCTCTAAGTGACATGGTTTCCGAGTAACAACTTGTCAAAGATTGCTTCCTTTTTGCACTTTGGACTCTTCAGGGATATCATCGGTACAATGTAGCCTGGACTATTTTGGCATGTTTGGGTGCAAAATAGGACCATGCCTATCCTAAACATACCCATCTAGATGCATTGGAACTATCAGTTTGGCTGCATCAGGAGCAGGACAAAAGTTACACCCCTTTGCAACTTTATAGTACCTCCTTTTGATGATTTTTGGGGCAGCAAAAAACCTTTCACCATGGGGAAATGCCTCAAAGATATAAAAAATTGAGAGAGGTTATTGTAGAGGGACCCTACATGATTGCGTTGCCTCAGATAGAATGTTTCTAAGTGACATGGTTTTTGAGTAATACCTCATCAAATATTGCTACCTTTTTGGTCTTTGGACTCTTCAAGGATATCACCGATACAATGTAGCTCAGACTATTTCAGCATGTTTGGGTGCAAAGCAGGACCATGCCTAGCCTAAATGTACCCATCCAGATGTGTTCAAACTATCTGTTTGGTCACATCAGGAGCAGGACTCAAAGACTCAAACTGACCCCAAATGACTCAACCAACTCAAAAACATATGAAATGGTCTTAGAAGATGTTATTACATACAATTGACTCAATCAAAACAAAATTTCACTTTTTGACCCCTCTTGGAGGCATGACAACCTGTGTGCCCCTGTACCATGAGGACACTAAAGTCGATAAAGTTTTCCTATTAAGAAAAAGAGCTTCCCTTAGCTTCAAGAAATATAAATATTCTATACTGACAAGGCCAACCACGTGAAGGTGGAAGCTCTTGTGGCCTTAGCTAAGACCTAAGACACCTATTGTATAATATGCATCTAGATTTTATAGACATAGTAGACCTAAGACACCTAGTCTTTATACCTTATCGTAGTCTAAACCTAAGTCACCTAGACACCTAGATTATGGTTCTACCTAAGACACCTATTATGGTAGACCTGGTTGACATATAGTACCTACCAAAGACACCTAGATTAAATTATACCTTATTCTAGTCTCTAGAGAGGTAGTTGATATATAGTATCTACCTAGAAGACACCTAGATCATTCTAGATTATACCTTATTCTAGTCTCTAGATAGGTCATTGATATATAGTATCTACCTTAGACACCTAGATTAGATTAAATACCTTTTTTCTAGTCTCTATCTACCTAGTTGACATATAGTATATACCTAAGACACAAGTAGAGACAACTAATATCTAGTTAGAAACCAAGACACCTAGAGACCCCTATATTTTATACATTACCTAGATTTTATACATTACATGGTTTGGTGAAGGATATTAAAAGATACTTTGACACCAAAAACTTGGATGATAATGATCCTAGGAAGGTCAAGTTTATTGCCAATAAAATGAAGTCACATGCTACTCTATGATTGATCCCTAAATAGAGAGGATATCCCTCATGTATTTTTCATCAACTATGAATATCACTTGAGTAAGCCTTGCAATAACCTTCAAACATTATTTCTACTAATAACAATGGCTAAACATGCGATATTTTTTGTTCAATGGACTTGTAACATAGAAATCATTGTAGCCCCTTCTAGATTTCATTATGCTTAAGGGATTGTATATTTATATGTTGTAAGGATTTATTCTTGTATAGTTTGACATCATGGTATGTTAAGGTCTGTTTAATTCATTATTACACATAATTATTAAAGAGCCCAAGTGTAGAAAATATACATGGCACCATGTGAGATTGTAGGCTGCTTTCTTGATCGTGATTGTGTCTATTTTAATTAATGTTGACCTTTGAGATATCTTTTATTATGCATACCATGAACTAATTTAAAACATAGTCTATTATATAAACACAAAATATGTATTCATAGTCTTTTATTATGCATACTAGATACAAGTGATATAAACATACATATGATAAAGCATGGTAAAACAATTCAAATAGAATTAAGGAAAATGTAAAGAACATGCATGTAAAGACTTGACATACCTAAAAAATAAAGATTTGAATGGAGAGAGTACCCAATTATGTACTATTTTTTTCTTCTTGCATCAAACTCCTGAACAATTTGAGTTTTTCACTACTTGCTTCCTTTTCAATGTTAAATTGAATAAAACTCAAATAGAGTTAGTAACAAAAAAACTATTAACCAATCTATAATGTTAAATTCCTACAATTCAATCACAATTAACATTGCAACACTACAAAAATTAAAACTTGAATTGATATATATGTAAAATTTGATGTGAAAACTATGTTATTTCCTCCTTAAGTTGGCAAAGCAGAAAAAGGTGGTGGAAAGTTCATGCAAAGGTGGTAGAATGTGCAAAATGTGCATGTGAACTTCCCAACAACATGAAAACACTTTTTTTTTGTCAGAACACGTGCATAAACAACATGAAAATAGAGTATGTGGGCCTGGATTACGGGGGTCTAGGCCTTTTTACCGTTTGTACAGCAAGACAAAAAGCAAGCGTGTTATAACACACTCGTGTTATAATACCCTCGCATTATGTCTTGTTATAGATTGATCTAGAAATATTTGTGCCTATCTCACCTTTGATAGCACCTTTACAATATCTATCACCTCGATCACCTCACACTACACCCTATCACTAAACCCTACACCCTATCACTAAACCCTCGACACTCTAGCTTAACCCTAATCCCTCATCCCTAAACCCTAAATGCTATCCCTATTCCTAAACCTTCAACCCTCAACCCTTGAAACTATACCTTAAACCCTAAACCCTATCCCTCAACCCTTAACCCTTAAACCTTAAACCCTAAAAACTATCCCTAAAACCTTGACCCTTGACACTATATCTTAAACCCTAATCCCTTAACTCTCAGCCCTAAAGCCTCAACCCTCAATCCTTAAACCTTCAACCCTAAACCCTATCCCTAATCCCTATACCCTCAACATTCTACTTTAACCCTAATCCCTCAACCCTCAACCCTATCCCTAAACCCTCAACCCTCAACCCTCAAGCCTCAAGCGTCAAGCCTCAAGCCTTAATTTCAAACCCTATTATGTCAACCCTAAACCCTAATCCGTCAACCCTAAACCCTATCCCTAAACCCTCAACACTATACCTTAAATCCCAATCCCTCGACCCTAAACCCTAAACCCTAAACCCTATCCCTAAACCCTAATCCCTCATCCCTCAACCCTAATCCCTTAACCCTTAACCCTAATCCCTTAACCCTAAGCCCTAAAACCACAATCTTCAATCCTTAAACCTTCAACCCTAAACCCTAAACCCTAATCCCTTAACCCTAAACCCTATCCCTATACCCTCAACCCTTAACACTATACCTTAAACTCTAATCTCTTAACCCTAAACCCTAATCCCTCAACCCTAAACCCTAAACCCTATCCCTAAACCTTCAACCCTCGACATTATACCTTAAACCCTAATCCCTCAACCCTTAACCCTCAACCCTAAGCCCTCAACCCTTAACCCTTAAAACTTAAACCCTAAAACCTATCCCTAAACCCTTGATGCTCAACACTATATTGTAAACCCTATTCCCTTAACCCTCATCCCTAAAGCCTCAACCCTCAATCCTTAAACCTTCAACCCTAAACCCTATCCCTAATTCATCTACCCTTGACACTCTACTTTAACCCTAATCCCTTGACCATCAACCCTATCCCTCCTCAACCCTCAACTCTCAACATTAAACCCTAATATATCAACCCTAAACCCTAATCCCTCAACCCTCAACCCTATCCCTAAACCCTCAACCCTTAACACTATACCTTAAACCCTAATCCCTCAACCCTAAACCCTAATACGTCAACTCTCAACCCTAAACCCTATCCCTAAAACCTCAACCCTGACACTATACCTTAAACCCTAATCCCTCAACCCTAAACCCTAATACGTCAACTCTCAACCCTAAACCCTATCCCTAAAACCTCAACCCTTGACACTATACCTTAAACCCTAATCCCTCAACCCTCAAACCTCAACCCTAATTAGAACCGCTGGTCAACATTAAGTGAACATTTTTTTATTAAGATTTTTTAAAAGATCAACATAGTCTCTCCACCTATTTGCTTGAATTGAAATTAGGGCCATAAAAATGTGCACACATCTACTCCCACTGTATAACCTGCTATAATTAAAACCATCAACTAGGTAAAATAAACAACTTTAGCCATAAAAATCAACCAGTCTTTTAAAAATAGATATTAGTAACTATACATTTTAGATATCAGTAACAATACATTTTAGTACCGTTTCTTTCTTGATTTTCTATTTTTAATTAACTAATTTTTGTTTGTTTTAGACAAAATATTACAATCCTCATGAAGATATTTTCTTGTATAGTTTTCTCCTTTTGTATCTTTGGCCTGTCTTTTCCCTCCTCTCTTTCAGAAGGATCCTTATTTTATCTTTCGATCTATATGAACTCTAAACATAAATCTATGTTTCTTACTATCCACCTGCTCAAAGATGTAAACGTCTCCTTTCTTGATATTATTATGACATACAAAATATGCCCACCTCGCACTTAGGGCAGGTCTCTTGTTATGAAACAGGCAAATAATCTCCCATTGTTTATTAGCTCTATCCACAAGAACTACTAAACTTTTTTCTAGATTGGTAATTGTAGAGGACATTCACCTATTTTTAGCAACTCCCGCATTCCCAAATCATTACCAAAACTAAGTTATTTTAACCCAATAAATAGTTGATTGCATTGATTTAATACACCACTATTAAAGCTTAGCATTCACACAAATGCAAATGTTCATATTATAGAAGACTGCATTATATTAGACTATCAGAGATCCCTTAGAAAAATGTAATAACAAAACTGCTTTGACTTATGTTAGCTTGTTAAACCCATTCTTTTTGACACTCTTCTCTTAATAAAGTAAGAGTAATAAGAATAGAAGGCATAGAATTTGATCCTACTAGTATGCATGGTCAGTTTACATTCTGTGACTTCATTTTTATTGAATAAAAAGGTTTATTTGATTTGAAAGGTGGGGTAGAGTTCACTATCATGTGTTTTTCTAGATGATAGGGTCCATAATCTCTAGGGTTCTTCAAAGAAAGGCCTGCAACATAATTAAGTTTTTGTTATACCAATCCTCCTGGTAAAGCTACAATTCAAATGCCTACTTTGAAATTTGAAATAAATTAAATTAGACTTACAATTTTGATTTTCAACCCTATCCCTAAATCCTCAACCCTCAACACTTAAACCTTAAACCCTAAACCCTATCCCTAAACCTTCAACCCTCAACACTATGCACCTTAAACCCTAATCCCTCAACCCTAAAGCTTTAAAGCCTCAACCCTTATCCACCCCTTTCCTCGCCTATCTGCCTCACCCCATCTCTCCCCTGTCTCTCAACCCTTAGCCATCTAGGTCTCTCTCTTATCCCTAAAGCTTCAACCCTCAACCCTTAAACCTTAAATCCTAAACCCTCTCCCTAAACCCTAAACCTTCAACTCTAAACCCTAAACATTCAACCCTAAACCTTCAACCCTAAACCCTAGCCCTAATCCCTCTACCCTCAACACTCTACCTTAACCCTAATCCATCGACCATCAACCCTAATCCCTCAACCCTAAAAGATATCCCTAAAGCCTCAAACCTAAATCCTAATCCGTCAAGGTCCTAAACCCTAATCCCTTATCCCTAAACTCTAAGCCCTATCCTTAAACCCTTAATCCTCAACCTTAAACCTTAATCCCTCAACCCTAAACCTTAATCCCTCAACCCTCAACCCTAATTCCTTATCCCTAAACCCTAAATCCTTACATCCATCAACCCTAAACCCTAAACTCTATCCCTATTCCTAAACCATCAACCCTCGACACTATACCTTAAACCCTAATTTCTTATCCCTAAGCCCTCAACCCTAAACCCTAATCCCTCAACCCTAAACCTTCAACCCTAAACCCTATCCCTAATCCCTCTATCCTCAACACTCTAGCTTAACCCTAATCCCTCGACCCTCAACCCTAATCCCACAACCCTAAATGCTATCCCTAAAGCCTCAAACCTAAACCCTAATCCCTCAAGGTCCTAAACCCTAATCCCTTATCCCTAAACTCTAAATCCTATCCCTAAACCCTAAACCCTGAACCCTCAACCTTAAACCTTAATCCCTCAACCCTAAACCCTAATCCCTCTTGACCTTAAACCCTCAACCCTTAAACCCTTAACCCTTATCCACCCCTCTCCTCCCCTATCTGCCTCACCCCCATCTCTACCCTCCTCTACCCTGAACACTAAACATACATACATACATACATATAGGCATACATACATACATACATACATACATATAAGTATACATTCATACATATAGGCATACATACATACATACATAAATACATAAATACATACATACATACATACATGCTAAATAACCTTGAATAAAACATTCCAAGGGAGACATAACGCGAGTGCATTATAACGCGCTCACGTTATGGCGAACATGACAAACATTGGGCAAACTTTTGCGAAAAAGAAAAAAATGCAAAACAAAACATAGTGTGAGCGTGTTATAACGTGCTCGCATTATAACGCACTCACATTATAACGTGCTCGCATTATAACGTGCTCGCATTATAATGCACTCGCATTATAACACACTTGCATTATATTTTGGTTTGGGAATCCCAAGCCTTAGGCTTGGGATTTTCGTTGGATTTCCAACCCAAACGATTGGAGTGCCTTCCCAATGTCCACATACATGTTTTTGCAAATACTATAGGATTTCACATAATTTCGTTTGTGCTAACCCTCAGATTTTCACGTGTTTCAAGGTTGAACAAATCAAACACCTTGGTAATGTTAGGCTTTCTCTTAGTTATTTAACGATGTATTTGTTTTCCAATTTTGACAATGTTAAGTCTTTCATCTTTAATTTCTTTTGTTTGTGTGTTCGTTTTTGGGCAAAAACTAGTGTTTAGTTTTTTTTTCATTGTAAATTAACCATTCATTAAAATTTCATAAAAATTACTTTTTTAGAAACTAGACTCCATTCTACACATATTAAAAAAATTATTTTCAATTAATGTTCAAAATTTATAGGGGTAGCACGACCAAAATTCTATTTTTTAGGATGTGTCCACTTTGAAAATTAGTAAAAAATCAAATATTCATCAAAAAATTATTAGAAAAATTAGGCATAAACTACATGTTGTTAGCTAATTTCTCACTGAAGTAATTTTAAAAATACTAAAAAAAAGTTAACCTTTTGAGGGAGCCACAAAACATGCTATGTTATGTTTTTTTGACAGAATCAACACCAATTTCTATGGCTCCCTCTTTTGAACCCCTTAATTTATACCATTTTCAAAAAATATTAGTAGTTTAGAAAGTAGACTCAGAGCACTACGAACATTGTTTTGGTTGCATCTCCAAATATTGAGTGTAACTATGCTCAATTTCTCATCCAAGGCCAACATTTTTTGATTTCAGAAAAAACAGTGGCCACTTAAGACCCCTTTTTGGCCCCCCATCTTCTTGCACTTACCCTTATCTTCTCCCATCTGCATGTTCTCCATGCCCTTATCACATTCATCTGATACTTGCCCTTCAAATAAGATATCTATCTTTCTCATCTCCTCTTTGAGTAGGAGATCTTTTTCATCTTCACCAAATTCTTCATCAAATATAAGACCCTAAAAGTCGATCATCTCAGCTTCCACATCTTGAGAATCTTCTTGGATTGTCATAGAAACTTCCATGTCTTCTATACCTTTACCTTCTTTGTGCATCTATTCAATCACATCTTCATCTTCAAACTTATAACCAAATATTGTACCTCTATCAACCTCCACTACACTTGTCAAATCAACAATACTCAAATTTGTTACCTCTTCAACATAACTCTCACTTTCCTCTTCAAGGTCATCTATATTGAACTCTAAAATTCTAGTTTTATTTCTAATTAGTCTTGTTAGTATTGCCAACCTATTCATGAGATCCACATCCCATTCCTCACCATCTCTTTCATATCTTCAATTTTATTCTTTCCTCTAATCTTCTTTTCCTCTTTCCCAAAATTATTCCTTCATTCAAATAAATTTCCAAACGTGCCATCCATAGATCTTTCTATCTCATCAACTACACATGCCATTTCTCTTATCCCTATCATTTTCTTCTCAACTCTATAGAAATCAATTCTTTCCTCTAAGTCAGCAATCCAGACTCTTGGTCTCACATCTATTCTCTCCACAGCAGCTATCAGCAATCCGCGGTTCGCCCGAACCTTGGGCATGAAGCATACATAGTCCAAACCCATGGCACCAAGCACCTCCCTATCAATCTCTATAAGCATATATCTCTACAATAGGGGCATAGGGAACGTCTCCCTAGACTATAGTGTGTCTCGTATCTCCTCCTGCAAGCACACAAAACATGGTGTCAATCTAAAGCCGCATATACCATACTCAACATATCTACTGAACTATATCAACTAAACTTAGCATTTCAAATTGATCAAAACAACACACTACATCTCTTGACTAGATTCCTATAATCTCAGAGATAGCTCATCGATTGCCGCATCAAACAGGATGCTCATCGAGTCAATTTTGCTAAGTAATTTGCTATCCAAAGCAAATGCACCACTACAGGTGGTAAAACTGCCATTTCTTTACAAATGCGCCACTTCTGGTATATGCGTTGCTATAATCAACAAATACGCTGCCAAATAAAATATGCGCCGTTACATTGCACGTATGCACAAGTTCAACATACGCGCCACAACATTTAGCAGATGCGCCACCAAACTATGAAAGCACCACGAAAATCCACAAATGCATAGTTTTAGCATATGCACCGCTAAATTGAACATATGCACTACGAAATGAGAAATGCGCTGTTTCGCACTACATATGCGTCGTTTTGCAGTTCGGCGCATCTGTTTACCCTATTTTTTGCTAGCATTTATGACACCCTAATGCGACTCTAGGGAAAATTTTTTGAAGCACATACCAGGGATCCTGCCTCTGTTGGCCACTTGAATCGATGGACTCACTCGAATCGATGCTCCTCGCGTGGAATATTAGCTGCTCTGGCGGCCATATTGCTCCAAGTTTACTCTAAGCTCTCTATCCAATCTAGATCAAACAAGTGTACAAATGAATAATCTTGTGGACCCAACTCCTATTTATAGCCTACAAACCCTAATTTTGGCTAGGTGATGACTGTGACTACTTCTCGCATCCATTTTTCCTCTAGTTTTTCTTCCCGTTTCCCTAAAACGTGTCCTTTTTCCTCCAACCTAACCTAACCCCTTCGTCTTCATGAGATTGTCTGTCTCCAAATCTTTCACCCTCTTCCTGTCCAATCTCCCGAGGGGGCATCCTATCATCATTAAACTTGTACCAGGGGTAAACTGGGGCATGTATCACTGTCAGACTATCGTTTTCTTTGAAGCAACATTGTAAACCACATTGCATCAAAGAGGGGCAAAATGTATACACCTAAAAATGACACAATTCACTCTAAATAAATATTCTAAATATTTATTCCATTCTTCTATCAATTAAATAAATATTCTAAATTTATTTAGTCGGTTCACTATTCCGTAATTAAATAAAATTAATTTATTTAATTAAATTCCCTAAATTCTTCTAATATCTCACATAATTAAAATAATCTTAAATTATTTAATTGTTCATAAATCCCCCTATCCTAAGTCCTAATCCCAAAAATCCACCTCACACTTAAACCTTACACTCACACCTCACTTTTCCACCTCACCTCGTCCACCTCATCGGGTTGCACATGTAATTAAATATATTAAATATTTAATTACCTATTTTCCCCCTCACCCACATGTCTTATTTCTTCTAAAATCAAAAGTTAGTCAACTAATCAATCAAAAGTGTTAACTAACCAGTCAATTGAGTTAATCCCTTAATCAATTCAGTCAATTCCATAATTCATTCTTCCAACTGACTAATCAAGTTTGTTAACTGATCAGGTAAAGGAGTTAACTCTCCAATCAGTGTTGTCAAGTCCCCTCTTTCATGATGGAGATGAGACACTTGTCATATTTCCACTGGTTGCACATTCCTCAACCATTCTTAGCCATTGATTATCATACTTCTCCTCAACCGTTGATTCTTATTCTTCCAAGTCTATAAAAGAAGCTTCATCCTTCCATTCTATTCATCCAGGTTATTTGTATTATTACTCTACAGAATTCTACCTGCGCACCTTTGGCACCCCCAATACAATCTACTTGAGATCACCATTTGCTTTGAAGCCTCTCTTCACAACAATATTTATCAATATAGCCATTTACTACCAACATCGTACAACACAGCTAAAAGAGTGCACTCGCTGAGGGCCTACTTCATCAGCAAAGGATGGTTGTATTAGGCGAACAATAGAAGCTTTGATTCAAGGAAGGTTTGCACTGTGTTATTCATTGCTTCATTCCATTCAATCTTTCTTGATTTCATTATTCTATTGAAGTTTGGGTTTTATTAGCATTCATTTGATTAAACCGCATTTTACACTAACACACATAAAGGAAATACTTACTTTCAAATCACTTACCTTGATCTTCCCTTCTCTTTTCTTCTCTTACACTTAATGTATAAATTAATTAGTATGAAGATGCCTTTGATTCCCCTTCCAATTTCAAATCCACTATCTCAAGGTACAAACTACCTCACTATTTGGTGATCTGTTTGTACATAGAGGGTATAATTTCTCCTTTTTTGCTCAATCCAATTCCACAAGTCCTGGTGTAAATTGACTCACATTCTGTAATCTATTTATATGCTCAGGGACTTCCTCCTCACAACTCCACCCTCAGGTCCTAGTGCAGTCTGCCTCACATTTGGCAATTTGCCCACACACTCAAGAACTACTACTCTGATATCATTGATGCAACTGAGACTCCAACAAGCAACACATAAACCACAAATTCTCACAATTGCTCAATTCATCATACACATAACATACCAAAAATTCACTTCCACACATAAAAGACAAATAAAACTCAAATCTTATTGAAATTCAACTACTTCAATTTGCAACACAAAATTACATAAACAATAACAGATCACAATGGTCTGCAAAAACATTACACAATATTGGCTTTCCATGGCTTCTCATTTCCTACACAAATTGTAGGCTTAGAAACTCCTACTCCAATCTGTAATTCATCTCTACCTAGATGTCCATCATGCTGCTATACCAAATATATCTACACCACCCTCCATTCCTCTCCACATATTCTAATTCTTCACCCTCTAATTTTACAGTTCCACCACTTCCATATCCTCTTATCTTTCGTATTGTAACCCTCTTGAAAGAGGCATTGACAATCCTCTTCCTTAGCAGATTTTCTTAGAGGTTGGATCTCCCCTCTCTAAGATTTGTACTCTTTTATATCTTCATTTACTCCCATCATGAAGGCATTTCTTTTCACTTGATTTCTACATTGAAATATCACTTAAGTTGGTTGCTCCACCTTCCACACCCCATCTCTGTTAAAAACTGCCATCAAAATTAAAAATAAGCATAAGTAATGTGATCCCCATGAAATGAGGCACCACACAATTTTTAATGCCTCATTGAATTCTTTGCCTTTTCCATTTTCCATGTTTCATTACTCTTCAATTTTGATTTTTTTAAATTTCATAACTCTTTATTATGGGCCCCCTACTCAAAATTAGAAAATTTTAAAAGACTTTCCTCCTCACATCTGGGTACCATCATTGCTGAGTCTTCCATGCTGGACCTATAGAAATTTAATAAATTTATAGCCCAAAAATGGGTGTCTACCTCTATCCATAACTTTCTGTAATGATAAATAATTTCCATAAGTAATGACATAGTGGAATCGTGACAAAAATAAAAGATTCTTGCCTCTGCCCATTTCCACATTTTAAAATGTATCAAATGGACCCCTATGAAATAATTAAATTTCCTTGAATATTATCTCATAAATCTGTGCATAAACTATTTTGGAGAAAAATCCATTGTCACAACTTAGACAAAGTGCGCCAGAGTGTCGAAAAATGCCTTTTTCAATAACATTTTCCCAAGAGCTTCTATTTTAACAAAAAATTTCCAAGATGCATGGAATGACATGCTCAAGGTCCCCACCAAGCCATTTTTCTCCAGCCTTCATAAAACTCCATATTTTACTTTTTCTGTAAATTGCCAGCGGTGAACAGAGAATTTTAAATTCTCTCAATTGGTGATGAATCTAAATGTGATTCATTTTTTAAATTAGGTGAAATACCATCAAGAATCTTCTCCTATAAGGAATTTTACCTAGCTCTTAAAAATCTTGAAAATTAATTATTTCCGTAGCCGATTGGGACAAAATTTTTGATATTAAATTCTCCCAAACTGTGAAGAATTTGGCCATGAAACCTTCACCACATTATGCAAAACTTATCCAATAATATATAATTTCTAAAAGTATTAAAACCTAGCTCTTACCAATTTCCAAAAACAATTGTTTCTGTAGAACTTCCATGTAGAGCCTTAAAACAATTTTTTGGAGAAAACTAGGATCTTGCAATTTTGACCAAATCTCTAGGTTCATTCTACTGAGAGATGCCTAAAAACACCAACACAAACCTAAACAAACACCAAAAATAAAAAACAAATTGAAATATTTTTGGGCGATACAGGATCATCTCTGGACCCGGATGCTCCTGCATCAATTTGGATAATCAATGAGTGAACAATAGATTAGAGGTTATTTTATGATGTCAAGAATATAGGATATATTCTTTAATCTCATCTATAATTAATTATATAATTAGTTAATGGAAAAAGGGAAATCAACAGTTAGTTGTTGTCTAGTTAGTTCATTATGCTTAAGGGAAGGTTATAATGATAATAAATCTAATCCACTTAGTTAATGCATAAAGGAATTAAATGGGATTTCACTATGTTATTCCTTGTTAAATTGTTAGTATGTGGTAGAGCCACATTGATATGAGTGTCATTCCTTCATAGATCGAGATAATGTCACCTCTCTAATAGTAAGTTGTCTACATGTATCTACTGCACATTTAAGATGTTTGCGTGGTGCGTTGTCAGGTGTGACGGCAACACTATTGTGCTAATGTGTGTTTCTCACTATTTGTGATGCAACTGTTTAATGTGAGAAATTTGTTGGCCTTGTTTTGCATGTTTTATCTTTAGTAAAATTTGGACATCATATCAAAACTTTAATATGTTTTGTTTTGGATTGATCCTTCAATAATGGCAATGGGCCAATGAACTCTTTAGTTGTTAGTAATGTATGGACACTAATAATAATAGTATTTAAATTTCATTAATACTTTGTTAGGCTACTAGATGGCTGCTTATGAACATGTATATATTTTATAATGTATTTTCTCAATAAAAAAGTATAGGTCTACCCCTAAAATGGTAGGTTGTGGTACATAATGGCATAAACTACTATTTTAGGGCCAATGTTTTATTCTTTTTTGAATCATTAAGTGTGGGCTTTAGGTCCACTCCCTTTTGAGTAATTTGTTAGAGAAAAAACAAAAAATATACATCAAACCATTAAATAGGGGTGCGTCTAAACTAAACTAAAAGGACACAAACCCTACAAAGAGGGGAGTTAGACTATAAAAACCAAAGAAATCTAGTAAAGAATTGATCTAATAAAATGCTTTTTTGATCCTATTTGGCATGAGAACATATTGTCATCTTGTTGCTTGAATTAGAGCATTTTGTTGAATTCTTCTTTTTTGTGTGCACTATAGAGCAAGAATCTAAAGAAATATACATGTTGATGGTATGAATTTTCCCCTTGCCACGAAGTAGCTGGGTTTTAGGTTTATCTTTTTTGGTCTAGAAGGGGATATTTTTGAACAATCATAGACCTTGTGCCCAATAACATAACACTGTCTACACCTAAAAGATAATTTTCTTCATAGCTCACTAACTGGTTTCAAATTTTGGTACCAACCTTTATCCCAACTTTAGTTAAAAGTTGTTTGGATAAATCTATTTCCTCAAGAATCTAAGAAAATATAAATGAAGTTGGAATACTAAAAAGTTTGGCCTTTTGGTGAATTTTCCTTAGGTGTTTGCTATTAAGGAGAAATAAGAGGTGCCTCCGAAATGCAACAGAAGGTTGGAGAATCTCACCCAAATTGGGAGAATAGAAAATGTCTTAGAGATGGGGTTAAATTTTGGGAACCATGGTTTTAAGAAAAGGTGTCATTGGTCCCAATCCTAATGACCCTTCTAAAGAAGCATATTTATACTATCTTCTAGAGCCATTCAAATCACAAAAAAATCTTTAGCATAGGGACCAATATGAATTTTACCTTAAGGAGAGGCTACCTGGTTTTCAAAAGCCACTTATTCAGCTCCACTGGGCTTGGCCATATCTTGTGGAAGTGACATATCAAAGTGTCTCTATGTATCACTTCTTCCTTCATAACTTCTCCAAGATCAATAATGGGAGGGGCCATACTCTAAGCCATCCTAGAATCTAGGCCCATTTTATGGCATTCCTTCTTCCCATTAGATTTGTTCACTAAGCAAACTAAACATGAAGGTTTAGGTGAAATCCCATTGTTGTGTGTTGAAAACTTCTCTTTGTGTGTATTAGAAGAACCTTTGATGACATGGATCAACCTTGGTGATTGCAAGTTCACCCATTCATCATCTGATAATGCCACATCCTAGTTAATGTCCCATACTTTTAAGATATCATATGTGTAACATCACTCCAATATAACAACATAATAAAACCATATATTATTTCTGATAGATTAATACTACTTGTAAATACCACATGTAACATCACTTCAATATAACAATATAATAAAACTAAATATCATTTCTGATCTTAATACTACATGTAAATTTTTCCAAAAGAAAATCATGTATGAACTTTATACTTTAAAAGTTTCATAAAAGCATATAACCTCATTCCTGTATGATAGAACATATAATATCTAGGCTCTAAAATAAGCATCACATGAGAGGCATGAAACCTTAACCCAAGCTAACATACAGTGACAAGATCAACAAGAGTGATAAGATCAAATCTTTCACTAAGTCTCATAAATTCATCACACAGCCAAGAGATTTCATAATGTTTCTGTAGAAGTTGTGAAACCAACCTCACAGATCCCAATTAACACCTACAAAACCTAAGAAACCTTCCACAAGAGAAAAAAGAAAAGAGAGCAATTTGCACAAAAATGATGCTATTAATGAAATGGATTAATTAATTACATGAGAGCACTTGATTTTATATTTGCAAGTTATAAAACCCTAAAAGGGGATTCCTAAGTTTAGCTTAAGTGAAATAAAGTAAAGGTGACTTAATTAATTAATCAATATGATTAAATTAATTAGGTAAGAACCTATTACTCTAACACCCCCCCTTAAGATGAACTTAGGGAGAAGCTAAAAAACTAAGGACAAATGCATGAAAGCAAAGATGGGTCCTGACAACTAGGCTTGATGAGGTACCCAAGAACAAAAGAGTCTCTCACAAATAGAGAAAAGGAGAAAACCATGTGGGAAAAACTCCTCTCCAAAAGAGAGAACAAACCTCCCTACAAGAGAGAGAGAAAGAGTGAAGGACTAAGAAGCCTCCACAAAGGATGTCCCAAAAGAATAGGAACATGAAGAACTCAACTAAAGCATGAAGAAGCTGCAAACACTATCAAAGACTAACTGCTATAGTACTGAAAGAAGAACCTCCTCTAAAACAAGATGAAGATTAGAATCAAGAAGACACGAATCTGCATGAGTGCCCCCAATGACACTACTTGAATCAGTTGGAAAACAAAGGAAAAACATCTAGAAATTGAAGATACAAATGGCACAGGTACCAAAAGTCTAAAGAACTAATCAAGTGAAAAATAGAAGGTCGCCTCCATAAAAGGAATGCAAGAGTGTCCATATGGTAAATGTTCCATCTCACCGAAATGCATGGGTAACTAGCCGCTGCATTCGCCTAGTACATAGGAACAAATACTAGATACATAACTCACTCCAACGTGAAACCAAGGAAGCATTAGCACCAATAGTAGAAACCCCCCATAATGCAAACAAGGGAGAGCCATGACAGGTACACTGAAACTGTGTGAAACCAAGAAGCACATGTAGAAGAAATAAGAACATTTGAATGTGCAAACATGAAAGTACTAGCAAATAAAAGGGTGTGCAAACTAAGGCACACTCGCATGACAAAGGTGTGATAGCAAAACAAAAGGCAAACATCAACCCCCATGGCACTTTATATCATAGTGCGAGTACAATAAGACACAAAATGATGTCCAAGATCTCAAGAATACATGTACAATGTTGAGGCACTTTATTTCAGTGTGTTTACATATGAGAAGTGCTTACAATGGAAGCTCACAATGTCCAAAGAAAAGGACCACATGCTGAAAATATAATTCTCTGACAAAAAATAGAGGAAACCAATAGCACCATGATGAAGTACATAGAAAAAAATGCACTTTAAAAAAAATGGGACCCAAAAGGAGTCCGTATGCAGAAGATATGGCCCATTAAAGTCTCCAAAATGAGAATTGCACAATAATAGCACCAAGAAAACCAATTTTTGGAAAAAACTAGAAGTCAAAAATAAAAACCACCTACACCACTGCGAAGAGCACAAAATTCTACCCTGTTTAAAAAAAACACTAAAAAATATGATCGTATGGCCAAGATATCATTATTTGAAAATCGAGTGCAAAAGTGAAAAACCCAATGGAGAGGGGCTAGACTGGGCAAAAAAGCATCTCCACCAAGTTTAGCCAAAACACCTCCAAATTTGGAGATCCACCAACTTTAGAACCCTACCAAAAAGTCCTCCAAGTACAGTAGTTTGCATGTGATTTTTTTTAATAAAAAAACACAAAAAAATTTATTACATGTGATTTTTTTAATAATAAAAAAGCCCAAAAAAACATGTACTTTTTTAAATTAAAAAAACACAAAAAAATTGCATGTATTTTTTTTAAATTAAAAGAACACAAAAAAAGGCATGTTTTTTTTTTTAATAAAAAAACATGAAAAAAAATTAATGAAATTTTTTTATTTAATTTTTTTTTTTAAAAAATATGTGGGTGAGGGGTTAAACACCGCCACCCCACCATGATCCCTCTTAAAGAGGGGACTCCACCCTACACACAGCAGGGTCGTACCTTGGTACCCTCTTTTGCAACCAACGCTATAAGCGCTTTTAAATTTTTTTTTTGGTGCTGCATTTTTTATTTAAAAAAAAACTGCTGTATAATACAATTCATTTCAATAATTTGTTTGAAAAAAAATATTTACAATGCAGAAAAAAGTTAATTTTGTTACTGGTACCTCGGTTTGTGTGTTGGGGAGGTTGTACGACTTCCTTGGGAAAAAAATTGCCCTAGATGAGCCCGAGGCCGATTTTGACGATTTGACAGTCGATGTTAAAGTTTTTGGGCCTTCAAAGTATGATGGTGAGGTACGTGTGGGCAAAAAATGCTCTGAAAATAGCTTTCCTTCGGATCCTGAAAAAAGCATCCACTGAAACCCTTATAGATCTGGCCTACGAAGCTCAAATCAAGCCAAATAAAAGATTAATCTAACTATTTTGACTACTCTGAATCTAATGGAATACTCCTTTTTACACAAATATGCACCAAGAAAAAAGCTCTTGCTCAAAATTTTCTCCAAATATGAGAAGGGGCTTGCAGATTTGGAGCTCTGATACCATGTAGAAGTTGTGAAACCAACCTCACAAATCCCAATGAACACCTGCAAAACCTAAGAAACCTTCCACAAGAGAAAAAACAAAGAGAGCAATTTGCACAAAAAGGAAGCAATTAATGAAATGGATTAATTAATTACATGAGAGCACTTGCTTTTATATTTGCAAGTTATAAAACCCTAAAAGGGGATTCCTAAGTTCAGCTTAAGTGAAATAAAGTATAGGTGACTTAATTAATTAATCAATATGATTAAATTAAGTAGGTAAAGAACCTATTACTCTAACAATTTCTATAACATCATATCTAATCATCTTGTAATCATAGATAAACTAAGATTGGTTCATCTTTAATTTAGTATGCATCTATCAAGTACATATAGCTCATCATGAATCAAGTTAATTTCATTTCTTCATAATAAAGATATATCAAGTTGATAAGATACATATATTTTTAGTCATAAGAAGATTTCATAAGTGATGTGGCATCTCAATGGAATTCCTTGCCCTTAGCTCCTCCTTCATGCTCATGAAGATGAGAGAGCATCATAGAAGCAACATCCACCCTACTATGAAGCCAACAACTTCCCCCTGCTATCCACATAGGTAGCCCAATCCGTCATGAGGGAACTAGTTTCTCAAGGTCATCATGCATGACTATGAGATGAACTTAACTATGCATTCTACCCATTGCCCCTGGTGCAAACCTATAGAAATGCAACTATAAATTCGAGATGGAAACTATGATTCCAATCCTTTGGATTACTTTCACTTGAAATTTTCCATCCTCATGAATCATACATGTTGGCTAAATTTTTATTTCATTGTTGCTTTACAATGTTTTGCATTTACATACTAACAAGTAGTATTTTCCTTACTTTTATTACTAGCATTCCACAATAATTTATTAATTATCTGATAGGTATATATAACTTCCTTACTAAATCTCTTTGCACTTATGTTTGTCTTTGTTCTTACTGATTTTCAGGTTAGTGCAATTTATCATAGTCATGAAATGCAACTGTAAAAGTTTGCAAGCATATTTAAATTTCCCATTTCATGTTGTATTCTATTTTAGATGTGTTTCTAACATCTTTTAATGATAGTGGAGAAAATAGTAGTATGCATTTAAATCAATAGTGTCTGTCATAGTGGTATCCTTAAAAGAAAATCAATATTTGACTTCTTTATTTCTATGGCAATTGAATGGTATTGCATATATGCAGTGTTTGATAGGAATAAGTGACTCTAACAAATCTGTAGTTAATTACAGTGGCTGGGTAGAAATTTATGAAGGATTTAAACCTTACATATCAACATTTATGATAGTACTAAATAAGAATTTAGTTGTTAATAGATATTGAACAATAGTTGATAATTTTGAAATACATTTCCAAGCAATTTTATTGCCTTGCATCTAAAGGAGACACCTCTCAAAGGAGGCGTACCCATTATAGCTCGGATGCCTCTCTAATGGGGGTGACTCCTTTAAAGAGGCATGCCTCTCCTTAGGAGAGCGCAACCCTTCTAAAGTAGTCCCTTTTCCTTTATTTCTCAAACAATTAAAATTTTTGCTCGGGTTCTAAGTTTTCAGCAGATATTATCTTAGTTTTGGGCAAGTTTAAAATTTTATCATGCAACCTAGATTTTTTCTAAGTTTCCTTAGAAGAGCAAACAACTCTTACTGATTATAGAATGGTTTTTCCCATGATCTTCCCTACAATTTAATCTATTTTAACTGTATTTACCAGCAATGCCACATTTTCTACTTTATAACCAGAAGGAGGGTTTCTTTTCACTTCAAGCTACCATTTTTCATTGAATGATACAAAAATCTAGCTCATCATTTAAAAGATGTATTGAATTCATACCTAAATTAGCTTTTCCTATTGAAAGTTTCCTTTCTTCTCCGTTTGTTTTCTTGCTAAAATTTTTCAAATCCTAAATTCCCTTAAATGAATTTCTCTTTACACATGCTCAGGCCAAATGTCATGGTTCCCTTTTTATTTTTGATAGGTAGCATTTCCTGAGCTCACAACTTAGAAGATGAACATGTAGGGAAAAGTTTTTATTCTCACATTTGTCCTTTCTGTGACAGTACAACTGTTCAGAGGATTTTGAGATTAAAAAAAATTCTTTCTCTACTGAGGATTATTTTAATACTTCAAAGCCTAGCCAATGGCTGAAATTAAAATGTTTCTATTATTTTTTTTGCCTTTTCTTAGAACTCACGAATATCCTCATAAGTAAGATTAGACACGTTGCCAATCTTTCTTTTTAATCAAAAATCTCATCTTTAAAATAAGTGGAGTTACCTTTCTTTTTTTTAAATAAATATATAAAATAATAACTCTTGAACTTAATGGTTTTTCCTTTTAGCTTTCCCTATATATATATGTGTGTGTGTGTGTGTGTGGGTGTTTAGCTGTGATAATTGCATGTATATATATATATATATATATATATATATATATATATATATATTAGCATATATATATGTATATATAACCATCCAATATCACATTTATAATACCAACACATATATGTATACATATATACATAGTTTTATTTAAATTGAATCATTTAATTTTTCACTATGATAAATTCAAGATCTATATAAATTTAATCCATATTCACAAAGACTAACTACTAACCCCCCTCATTCTACATGTACTATGCAAAGATTATTTAGTGTGTGTGTGTGTGCGAGTCATGTAGACAACCTTAGAGGAACTAGGTCTCTCTCTTCTATGATACTCTCCTGTCATACGTTGGTGATGAGTCCTGTCGCACTTAGACATAAATGTAGTTAGTCCACAAAATGATTAATATAAAATTTAACAATATTTAGTTCAAATTATGCTACTACAACACAATATAAACACATATAAACTACACACCTAACTATGTAGTTATAGAAATCATCCAAATGGTTGAGAATATCATATGTTACCAAAATTTAACATCATACATGTCTATACAAATTTAACATAACAATACTATCATGTACCAAAACATCATATAAAACTATATATACAAGTATTTAATCAACAATACTGTGCCATGTAACAAAATGGGCTATGACAATATGTGTATAATATTGGTGTGTATGAATGTAAATCACTTGATAGATTTATAATTATTGTGATATAACTATGTTTTGGTTCGTAGTTACAATTAAGATTGTGTATCTTGATAAAAAAATATTAGAATATCATATTATTGTGAAATATTAATGTTTTGCAATATAATTTGATCAAATTATAGGTTTGGTAAATACTAACTATCTATGGTTTTCCTATTCTATGAGTGTGATAGGACAAACATCGATGCTCTAATAGAGAGAGAATACCATCAGGGAGAAGTTTCTAGCCATCTGAAGGGCAACTTGCATGAAATAATCCTTGCAAACAATCATGTTAGAGCATACGGCTTAGAATTACATTATGAGACTATATTGATGAAATTGTTCATGTTACTTTTTGTGAGTGATATTAGATGGTTAATTAAATCCTAAAAATGAAAAAAAAACTACAAGTTAGTTTTATTTCCGTAGAGGCAATATGATCAGGCATGAGTACTTTAATAAATTCTTGTCATATCATTTTATTAAATATATGTATGTTAGAGTTTTAAGTCAAATGGTTGAGAGTAACAACATGGTTAGCCATTTTCTCTTTTAATTTATTTTTAAGTTTTTTCACTCTCTGTTTCATCCATTTAAAGGCTGTTTTATTTTGGCCCCTTTTGTTGTACACGATCAAAGTTGTTGGTTGCTCTGGTATTATACGCTCATGCAAAATTATGTTTATGGTTCTTATTCAATTTATTTTTTTGGATTATTTTTCATTGGATGATAAATAGGCTAGATATTCTGCTTTCACATCTTGAAAGGATTGGTAATTTATTTTGTGTTGGTTAGAAATATTGTGTTTGATTTGAGGTCCTTGCTTTTGCATGGTGTCTTAATTTTAGAAGTAAATTTCCCATATCTATTGTTAGTGTTTGTGTGAGACATTAAGATATAAATCTTCCTATTTATCACAATCTTGTGATCCAATATTACATTTTAACAATACACTCATCAATGAATAAGTGAAATAAACTCTCTTACAGAGTTATAGATAGTTTTTTTATATGCATTATTTTGAGAGTTAGGAGACTGCTTGCTTGATAGAGGGGTAAGTGCAAAAAGATGGGGGGCCAAAAAGTGGCCAAATGGTTTTTAAAAAAAATAATACATAACGCGCTCACGTTATAACGTGAGCGTGTATGAACTACTATAAATAAAAAAAAGGTTGCGATCTCATTTTATTTCTTTTTTCTCCACAATTCCTGTGGTCTGAAAACCTAGGAAGCGTGCTTGCGTTTTGGATTCCTCAATTCAACACAAAAACCTTATCGATTTGTCGCCAAAATGCCGCCACAACGTCAAGCACACCAAAGGAGTGAGTTTATTTGTCTTTTTGTTTGAATTTGCTTCTAAATAGCTAGGTTTGAGTTGTTTTTGATGTATATTTTGTTAATTGTCTGGAAATGTTAATGCACCTCCTCCTCCTCCTCAAAATCCACAAAATCCTGCGAAACAACAACCTCCTCCATCCATTCCTCAACATGCCCCTAGAACACAAGAAAATATAATGGGGCAAATTGAAAACAACAAAAAAGAAATTGAAGATATAATTGCAAGGTTGAAAGATCCTTCCACTTCAACCTTGCATAGGTCCACGCTTGCCGAATCTCTTGAATCTATGTTATCAAATGTAGATTCAATTAGCAAGCAAATAACTAGTTGGACGGATAAGAGGAGAGAGTTTAGAGATTATTATGCAGACAAGTTGTCATACCAAGATGTGAAAATATTACAAATGACAAAATTAGACTTGTGTTCAATTTTCACAAACCCACAAACAAATCAACCTCCACCCATTACATGCAAGAGGTTCCCTATCCATTGGTGCAACAACCAAGTGATAAGGGACATTTTTGGGTAGAGGTGGTGGATGGTTTTTGACCATCCTCCATGCAATAATAATGAGGTCCTATAATACATTTTGAGGAAACTCTACTGTGAGTTTGTCCTCAATAAAGTGCCAAACTATTTTGATATGCGGGGCTTCTAGGGTAGAGGTGGGGGGTTAGCACAAGATAGACTAGGGGCACGTCTTGACCCACAGCAGGTAGAGAGATGAGTAATCAATAGACCAGCCCATGAGCATGTTTCTATTCCTTCCATTGTGAAGGAGAGTGTTGAGGTCAATACAATTTAGTCCATTAGTGCCTTGACCCAGAGCATCATAGACTATGCTGGTCCTGCAGCACAGAGTGGGTTGGGGGATAGTGCGAGGAGTAGGGTCCCACCCCATACTTGTCAAACTTGCAGGTTAGCCTGTGGTTATGACCCCATGGATAGTCAGGACGCAGGTGCACAGGCTACATCTGCAACTGAGTAGATGGTGATGACAGATACCCTCCTGAGTGAGACTTTCAGCCTTGATACTCAGGTAAATATTAGGAAGTTTATTGAATTTAATTTATTAAATTTTACTTTTGAAATACAAGATTAACTAATTTAAATTGATGATTTTAATGAAATTTCAGGGTCATAGTGTCGATGCAGTTTTCAGTGGTTCAGCACCTACATTTTACACTAGATCATCTATTGTCATGGTATGTAACTAGTAAACAATTATAAATATTACATGTGAATAGCATCGTTATATGATGGTATTCTAATATCTGATTTTGGATGTTGAATAGGTTAATATTGTAGATTTCAGGGCAACACCTGCCAGCGGTGGTGGACTTCAAAGCCTTATGGAGGTAATAAAATAAATAGTTTAATGAATGAATTGCACTTACTAGATTTTTGTATGTGACTTGTGTGCTTTATTGTGTGTACTTCCATGTTTAGATGAACATGTGTGTATGTTAGGAGCCATGATTTGCATCACTATTATAGTTTTCGTAATTGAATAATGTTGTTTTATTTCTAGATGATGCAGGCTGCAGAGACACCTCCACATGTTTAGAGGGCAATGGAGCATGGTGTGGCCTCTGCGATTCATAGCTCCATGGAATTGACAGCGGTATGAGGTAGATTAGTAAATTTTAATTTACATTCATTATTATAGTTGTCTATTTTTGAAAAATCAAAAGATTATTGATTTAAAGTTTAATTTCTATCTGGGTGGTTTCTATAGGACATGACATCACTAGGGCCTATTCTTGCTACTAAGGCAAGTGAGGAGACAGATTATATGTTAGCGGTAATTGATTATTTTGTTAAATGTTTCATTTTTTATAACATGTAATTTCTATATATTAATGTTTATACTTTTTATTGTAACAACTAAAGATGCAGGAAGAACTAAATAGGAGGAGCAGCCCTCAGGTTCGTAGTAGACAACCCACATGCACATCTCCATCCCCTAGAAGATCAAAGGCTACCTGTGATCTATTCTCTTCACCAGCCAGAGGGGAATGACTTTTTATTGTGTTCCTTTGTTGTATGCCTATAATGCATTTGTGGACATATATTTTGTATTGTATATAGTTGACATTGTATGCCTAAATGGCATTCTTGTAATCCTATATGGCTATTTTGTATATATGTTATACTTATATCAACAGATATTGATGTATGCCTCTATGGATATTTGGTTAATACAAATCTTTTTTATTGATGGCATCCATACTTACATTATAAATCCACTTTTGAATAGATATTTGTAGATGGCTACTTCAAATATTTAAAGTCCAATTGTATTACATAGGATGTTTGTTGATCTAATAAGCTAGCTATTGTTATTCAAGTATCACCTAAACCTCATTTTGGAACTAAAAGATAAAAGTTGTATTTAAAAAAAAAATGAATCATCATGTTGAACAGAAAATATTAATATTCTTTATGAGTAGCATAGAATGTCAACTATATGCAATACAAAAAAATGAATCATCATGTTATTCTTTATGTTTGAGATCCTGAAAATGACTAAGTCTAGTAGCCTGATATCCTGAAACACTAGGATGAATATCCAAGTCATTAGGATGATTGCACCTTGAGAAAAAGTCATTAAGATGAGCACCTAAAGGAGACTTTCTTAAACATTCAAACATTGAGCAACAAGCATGAAGGGTTAAGGCATAATTTGCAACTCATAAAGCCTCAAAAGGGTGCCCAACTTAGAGAGAGCATTCATTTAAGACAAAGCACCCATTGACACCTGTTCCACCATAAAAGTGGTGCCTAAGGTGGAAGGAGAACAAGCCTCTAGTAAGTGAAGCGCACTTATTGTCTAAACCACTTCATTATGGCACCCTAGCATGAGGAGGAGTATATAAGTCAATAGGAAATGGTGCTTAGAATGCAAATGAAGGACTAAGTGGCATTTTCAATAAGTATCAATTCACCTTGAGCTTTCAAGAAATACATCAAATTGAGACCCATAAGCCTAGACACCCTTTGCCTTCAAAAGAACCTTGTATTGACATCAAGAGTTGGTTGTATTGGCATATCAGCAGACCTTGGTTAAGCTTCGTCAATAGTGGTTTGTCTTGCCGATGAGTGTGGTTCAAAGTCAAAGACATTGGTGTATCGGAAGATAATCCCATCAGCACATCGGAAGAGTAGTTGAGAGCTTCGCCAATGAAGGGGGTCACACTGACAGTCAAAATCCATCAGTGTATCAGCCCAACGAGATTAGAGTTCACCGATGTTTGGAGTCTCACCGACGGGTGTGGTCTGAAGGTTGTAATTGGTGAGATTGGTGTGTTGGTAGAAGAGTTTTTGAGTGTGCCGATGGTATTAAGTCCTACCGATAGGCCAGGGAATTAGAGTCTCATATCAGAGTGACAAAGACATCGGTGTGAAAGGATATAAAGTCACCGATAGTGGTCTATCTGACCGATAAGAGTCAATGATTGGATGTTTGTCAGAAGTGAAATTAAGCAGAGTCATAGTGGCATCAGCGTATCGGCTGATGAAATTTTAAGCTTGTCAATGGTATGTTGTCTCACCAATAGTGAGTTTGAAGGTTCAAAAGTTGATAATTCTATGCTTCCATTGTGTGCTCTGCATCAGACACTCATCCCTACTATAGTCTAGCATTCTCTAGTTGTGTTCTCCCCTTTGTTTTTGTGAACACCTTTGTAAACCCTATCCCTAAACCCTCAACACTATACCTTAAACCCTAATCCCTCAACCCTCAACCCTAAACCTTATCCCTAAACCCTAATCCCTCAACCCTCAACCCTAATCCGTCATCCCTCAACTCTACCCTAAACCCTAAATGCTATCCCTATTCCTAAACCCTCAATAGACTCGATACTATACCTTAAACCCTAATCCCTAATCCCTAAACCCTCCAACCCTATCCCTAATCCTTATACCCTCCACACTCTACTTTAACCCTAATCCCTCAACCCTCAACCCTATCCCTAAACCCTTGACCCTCAAACCTCAACCCTCAACCCTTAACTCTGATCCCTCGACCCTCAACCCTATCCCTAAACCCTAAACCCTCAAGCCTCAAGCCTCAACGTCAAATCCTAATCCCTCAACCCTTCACTCTAATCCCTCAACCCTAAACCCTATCCCTAAACCCTCAACACTATACCTTAAACCCTAATCCCCCAACCCTCAACCTTAACCCTTATCCCTAAACCCTAATCCCTCAACCCTCAACCCTAATCCGTCATCCCTCAACTCTAATCCCTCATCCCTAAACCCTAAATGCTATCCCTATTCCTAAACCCTCAACTGACTCGATACTATATCTTAAACCCTAATCCCTTATCCCTAAACCCTCCAACCCTATCCCTAATCCTTATACCCTCAACACTCTTCTTTAACCCTAATCCCTTGACCCTCAACCCTATCCCTAAACCCTTGACCCTCGAAACTCAACCCTCAACCCTCAACGTCAAACCCTAATCCCTCAGCCCTTAACTCTGATCCCTCGACCTTGAACCCTATCCCTAAACCCTAAAACCTAAAGCCTCAAGCCTCAACCCTTAACGTCAAATCCTAATCCATTAACCCTTCACTCTAATCCCTCAACCCTAAACCCTATCCCTAAACCCTCAACACTATAGCTTAAACCCTAATCCATCAACCATCAACCCTAAACGTTATCCCTAAACCCTAATCCCTCAACCCTCAACCCTAATCCATCATCTCTCAACTCTAATCCCTCATCCCTAAACCCTAAATGCTATCCCTATTCCTAAACCCTCAACTGACTTGATACTATACCTTAAACTCTAATCCCTTATCCCTAAACCCTCCAACCCTATCTGTAATCCTTATACCCTCCACACTCTACTTTAACCCTAATCCCTCGACCCTCAACCCTATCCCTAAACCCTTGACCCTTGAAACTCAACCCTCAACCCTTAACTCTGATCCCTCGACCCTCAACCCTATCCCTAAACCCTAAACCCTAAAGCCTCAACCCTCAACGTCAAATCCTAATCCCTCAACCCTTCACTCTAATCCCTCAACGCTAAACCCTATCCCTAAACCCTCAACACTATACCTTAAACCCTAATCCCTCAACCCTAAACCCTAAACCTTATCCCTAAACCCTAATCCCTCAACCCTCAACCCTAATCCATCATCCCTCAACTCTAATCCCTCATCCCTAAACCCTAAATGCTATCCCTATTCCTAAACCCTCAACTGACTCGATACTATACCTAAAACCCTAATCCCTTATTCCTAAACCCTCCAACCCTATCCCTAATCCTTATACCCTCCATAATCTACTTTAACCCTAATCCCTTGACCCTCAACCCTATCCCTAAACCCTTGACCCTCAAACCTCAACCCTTAACCCTCAATGTCAAACCCTAATCCCTTAACCCTAAACTCTGATCCCTCGACCCTCAACCCTATCCCTAAACCCTAAACCCTAAAGCCTCAACCCTCAACGTCAAATCCTAATCCCTCAACCCTTCACTCTAATCCCTCAACCCTAAACCCTATCCCTAAACCCTCAACACTATACCTTAAACCCTAATCTCTCAACCCTCAACCCTAAACCTTATCCCTAAACCCTAATCCCTCAACGCTCAACCCTAATCCATCATCCCTCAACTCTAATCCCTCATCCCTAAACCCTAAATGCTATCCCTATTCCTAAACCGTCAACCGACTTGATACTATACCTTAAACCCTAATCCCTTACCCCTAAACCCTCCAACCCTATCCCTAATCCTTATACCCTCCACACTCTACTTTAACCCTAATCCCTCGACCCTCAACCCTATCCCTAAACCCTTGACCCTCGAACCTCAACCCTCAACCCTCAACGTCAAACCCTAATCCCTCAACCCTTAACTTTGATCCCTCGACCCTCAACCCTATCCCTAAACCCTAAACCCTAAAGTCTCAAGCCTCAACCCTCAACGTCAAATCCTAATCTCTCAACCCTTCACTCTAATCCCTCAACCCTAAACCCTATCCCTAAACCCTCAAAACTATACCTTAAACCCTAATCCCTCAACCCTCAACCCTAAACCCTAATCCGTCAACCCTCAACCCTAATCCATCATCCCTCAACTCTAATCCCTCATCCCTAAACCCCAAATGCTATCCCTATTCCTAAACCCTCAACTGACTCGATACTATACCTTAAACCCTAATCCCTTATCCCTAAACCCTCCAACCCTATCCCTAATCCTTATACCCTCCACACTCTACTTTAACCCTAATCACTCGACCCTTAACCCTATCCCTAAACCGTTGACCCTCAAACCTCAAACCTCAACCCTCAATGTCAAACCCTAATCCCTCAACCCTTAACTCTGATCCCTCAACCCTTAACCCTATCCCTCAACCCTAAACCCTAAAGCCTCAGCCTCAATGTCAAATTCTAATCCCTCAACCCTTCACTCTAATCCCTCAACCCTAAACCCTATCCCTAAACCCTCAACACTATACCTTAAACCCTAATCCCTTAACCCTCAACCCTAAACCCTAATCCCTCAACCCTCAACCCTAATCCATCATCCCTCAACTCTAATCCCTCATCCCTAAACCCTAAATGCTATCCCGATTCTTAAACCCTCAACAAACTTGATACTATACCTTAAACCCTAATCCTTTATCCCTAAACCCTCCAACCCTATCCCTAATCCTTATACCTGAGTCCACACTCTACTTTAACCCTAATCCCTCGACCCTCAACCCTATCCCTAAACCCTTGACCCTTGAACCTCAACCTTCAACCTTCAACGTCAAACCCTAATCCCTCAACCCTTAACTCTGAACCCTCGACCCTCAACCCTATCCCTAAACCCTAAACCCTAAAGCCTCAACCCTCAATGTCAAATCCTAATCCCTCAACCCTTCACTCTAATCCCTTAACCCTAAACCCTATCCCTAAACCCTCAACACTATACATTAAACCCTAATCCCTCAACTCTCAACCCTAAACCTTATCCATAAACCCTAATCCCTCAAGCCTCAACCCTAATCTGTCATCCCTCAACTCTAATCCCTCATCCCTAAACCCTAAATGCTATCCCTATTCCTAAACCCTAAATGCTATCCCTATTCCTAGACCATCAACGGGCTCGATACTATACCTTAAACCCTAATCCCTTATCCCTAAACCCTCCAACCCTATCCCTTAACCCTAATCCCTCGACCCTCAACCCTATCCCAAAACCCTTAACCCTCGAACCTCAATGTACTCAACCCTCAACGTCAAACCCTAATCCCTCAACCCTTAACTCTAATCCCTCGACCCTTAACCCTTAAAACTTGAACCCTAAAACCTATCCCTACACGCTCGACACTCGACACTATATCTTAAACCCTAATCCCTTAACCCTCATCCCTAAAGCCTCAACCCTAAATCATTTAACCTTCAACCCTAAACCCTATCCCTAATCCCTCTACCCTCAACACTCTTATTTAATCCTAATCCCTTGACCATTAACCCTATCCCTTAACCTCAACCCTCAACCCTCAACCCTCAACTCTCAACATTAAACCCTAATTCATCAACCCTAAACCCTAATCCATCAAACCTAAACCCTATCCCTAAACCATCAAACCTCAACACTATACCTTAAACCCTAATCCCTATCCCTCAACCCTTAACCCTTAAAACTTAAACCCTATCCCTACACCCTCAACACTTGACACTTTATCTTAAGCCTTAAACCCTCATCCCTAAAGCCTCAACCCTCAATCCTTAAACCTTCAACACTAAACCCTCTACCTAATCCCTCTACCCTCGACACTCTAACCTTAACCTTGACATTAAATTCTAATCCGTGAACCCTAAACCCTAATCTGTGAACTCTAAACCCTATCCCTAAACCCTCAACCCTCAACCCTCAACACTATACCTTAAACCCTAATCCATCAACCCTAAAACCTAATCCCTCAACCCTCAACCCTAAACACTATCAATAAACCCTCAACCCTCGACACTATACCTTAAACGCTATGACAAAAGCTTTGCGTATGGTACATCCACAGTGAGTAATTAACAATTGAAATCAGAAGGATGATCATTATGAGAAAAGATTTGCATTGGGGTACATCTATGTTTCTTGCTGTCCACCCTACACTTAGGGAAGGTATATTGTTATGAAATAGGTAAATAATCTTGCATTGTTTACTGGCTCTATCCACAAGAACTACTAAACTATACCTTAAACCCTAATCCCTCAACCCTAAAATTTCAACCCTAAACCCTATCCCTAATCCCTCTACCTCAACACTCTACCTTAAACCTAATCCCTTGACCCTTAACCCTAAACGTTATCCCTAAAGCCTCAACCCTAATCCCTCAAGGTCCTAAACTCTAATCGCTTATCCCTAAACTCTAAATCCTATCCGTAAACGCTCAACCCTCAACCTTAAACCTTAATCACTCAATCCTTATCCACCCCTCTCTTGCCCTATCTGTCTCACTCCCATCTCTCCCTCCTCTGCCCTCAACACTATACATACATAAATATAGGCATACATAGATACATACATACATATAGGCATACATAGATACATAGAAATATACATACATACATACATACATATAGGAATACATAGATACACACATACATACATATAGGCATACATACATACATACATGATTAATAGACTTGAACAGAAAAAAATTTAAGGGGAACATAATGTGAGTGCGTTATAACGCGCTCGCGTTATGTCAAACATGACAAACAACAGACTTGCGGAAAAGGAAAAATGCAAAGCAAAATATAATGCGGGTGCGTTATAACGCACTTGCGTTATGTCTTGCTTTGGGAATCCCAAGCCTTTGGCTTGGGATTTGCTTTGGATTTCCAACCCAAAGGCTTGGAGTTCCTTTTGAACAGTTACAGATGTGTTTTTCCATATTCTTCAAGATTTCACATAATTTCATTCGTGCTAACCCTCAGATTTGCACGTGTTTTAAGGTCAAACAAATAGAACACCTGGGTAATGTTAGGCTTTCTCTTAGCTATTTGACGATGTGATTTTTTTCACATTTTAACAATGTTAAGCCTTTCATCTTTAATTTCTTTTGTTTGTGTGTCTGTTTTTGGGCAAAAACCACTGTTTGGTCTTTTTTTCATTGTAAATTAACTATTCATTGAAATTTCAAAACAATTACATATTCAGAAACTAGACTCCATTCTACAAATATTAAAAAAAGAAAAAAATAATTTTCAATTAGTTTTCAAAATTTATAGGTGTAGCACAGACAAAATTCTATTTTTTAAGATGTGTCCACTTTGAAAATTAGTAAAAAATTAAATATTCATCAAAAAATTATTAGAAAAATCAGGCATAAACTACATGCTATTAGCTAATTTCTCACTGAAGTGATTTTAAAAATACCAAAAAAAATTGACCTTTTGAGAGAGCCACAAAACATGCTATGTTATGTTTTTTTGACAGAAACAACACCAATTTATGTGGCTCCCTCTTTTGAACCCCTTAATCTATGCCATTTAAAAAAAAAAAAAGTAGTTTAGAAAGTAGACTCAGAGCACTACGAACATTGTTTTGGTTACATCTCCAAATTTTGAGTGTAACTATGCTCAATTTCTCATCCAAGGCTAGTATTTCCTGATTTCAAAAAAAAAAGTGGCCACTTAAGACCCCTTTTTGGCCCCCCATCTTCTTGCACTTACCCAGGGATACATATTACATGAATGTGGTATTCATTGAACCAAGATAGTTAGGTACTTCAGTATGCTAGTTATAAAAATTCACATTAGAGTTGGGTAGATCATTTTTGTATTCATTTAACTTAGATAATTAAGTTGCACTTGATTATGATAGCTATTCAAATATTCACTTTAGGGATTTGTACATTCATCCCAAATATTCATATGGCCCATATGTTTCATTTGATTATGTTTTAATATTATATATTCACTTTAGTTGTAAGCCCATTTTGGGTTATGTTTTGATATAATATTCATTCACTTCAAAGAAAACCTAGACGCATTGGTTGTGGGAAATATACTAGAAATCACACCTTAGTGTGCAATGGGTACGCCAAAATTGAACTTGAGTATTAAAATGCTTGACCGTAACCTCAAGTCTATCACACAATGGAACACTTTTTGTCACTATGTTTATGCAGTTAAGCTTAGTTTTATAATCCCATGATGAGTAATGATTTTGTGTTTTAGGAAATGTCTCTTCAATTGTAATGGGTGGTAAAGGTAAAACTCTCACAAACTTCCTCTTCCACAGTTAAATCCAGAAGAGTGCAATTAAAACAATACGGATTGTGGAAAACTAATGACTTCCAAACTTCCTCTTTTTTGTCTCTCTACCTCTCTATTTTTCTCCATCTCTCTCTCTATTTATCTCTTTAGGTCTCTAAATATATCTTTGTCTCCCTCTCTAGCTTTGTATTTCTTTCTATCTCTCTCTATCTCTATTTACCTCACACACTTCCTCTCTAAGATTTCTCTCTCCCTATGTTTCTCTCTCTCCTCTCTTTGAGATTTCTCACTCTACCTCTTTCTTTTTCTCTATCTCTTTCTCTCATCCTCTCTCTTCTCTCTTTGTTTCTCTACCTCTCTCTTTTGGTGTATCTCTTTCTCTCTTCCTCTCTCTTTTGCACTATCTCTCCCTTCCCCCCTCTGTCTCTCTTTCTCACTTATCTCTCCCTCTCTCTCTCTCTATATGTATATATCTTTTTGTCTCTTTCTATTCTTTCTCTATCTCTCTCCCTCTTTATCTCTTTATGTAGTTATTGTGCCTCACACACATGCCCCATTTAAAAAAATAGGGACCCCCTCTTTCAAATTTGGTTTAGAATGTCAAGAGAGTTTTTTTTTCCATCTCCTAGGTGGTTAAGTGGTCAAAGTGTACTTTTTGCCATGATTGAAAGTTTGAAGTGGAGAAATCACTCCATAATTTGCTAAGTCAGGGTCTTTACATTTCTCCCAGTTGGTCTGATAGTCTTTTTGTCCTGGGCTGAATTTCCCTCCAACCGACCTTTGCGCTGAATTACCCTCCAGCCGACCTCAGCACTGTTTTACTCACCAACTAACTCTTGCGCCACTTCTGGCTTGCACAAACTTCTATGCTAAAATCAAACATCTCTGACTAGTGTTACTTTCCCTATCTACCGACCAAGTCAGAGCCTATCAAAATCTACATAAACCCTAAATCTACCAATTTCCTAACTGATAGTGTGTACGATTTGCATTAATGGCTATTTAACCAGGGAAATAAAAGGGATTTCTTGTTGATTTAAAGCTCATTCCTTATTTTGGTGAAGTATTTTGGAGAGATTGCAGTGATTTAGGAAGTGCTTGCCTTGTTCAGCCCACAGATTCAAACCATCAGCCTCTCCTTGCCTATGCATTTCAAACTTGATCCTCCTTGGCAAACCAGGTAGGAGCTAAAACCTACATTTAGGGTTTCTTGCACATTTGGGGTTTCATTTCTTTAAGCATGATTTCCTTTCAAATATGCACATAAGTGGGATGAATTTGGGAATGTAGCTAGGGTTTCATACTAAATGGTTATTCTTGTGCATAAACCCTAGTTTAAACCTTCAAGGAAAATGTAGTTTCGAGCACCATAGGCAAAATGAAAAAATTAGTCAAATTGAGCAAATTGAGTGCCCTTTGAGTTGATCTATGAGAAAATCCAAAACTTAAATCCTTTGAATTGATCTTCAAAAAGAATGAGTTTTGCATTGATGGCGTGTCTGACCGACTCTCAGAATTTTGATCCATCTAGTCGGTCAGCGGCCACGAAAATCTGTGCCAAAGCTTTAAATGAGTTTAGCGATAAAAACTTGACCTCTTGACCTCCGTGATGTTTGTCACCTTAACTGATTTGGTTGGTGGGATCCAAAAGCCCTGTAAAGTCCTGAAGACTATTTTGCACTAAAACTACCTTGCGCCGACTTCGCGCTAAAAGACCCTCTCTCCAACTTTGGTCTGATGACTAAGAAAACCCCGTCGGTCGGCAACAACCAAAACCTCCGCTGAAAATAAAGAGAATGACCCTGTGCTAAAAGTAATTTCATCTGACTTGCGTTGAAACATGCCATCACTAACTCAGTCAGTTGACTTCAAAATCTGCGCAAGGTCTGACAAGACCCAATCCTGGGTAAAAGCAGCGAAAACTATCCTGATGGTCTTGCGCTAAGTTTTCAACCAACAGACTAAACAAATAACTTGAGTCAGTACCCTTTGAAATCCATGCAAAATGTTGAATGCATGAGAACAATGAAAGAGCATTTGGTCAGATGGACCTGATTTCCCCACTGAGGTCGGTAGACCTCAAAAGTAGCACTTTCTTGTTTGTAGGTCGATTGACCCTAAAATTAGTGCAACTTGAGAAAAATGACTAATTTTGAGGAACTTTCAAAAGGAGAAGTGTCTAAAATGATATAATAATGATTGCAAATGATAAATTATGATGTTTTACATGTTTTAAATAAAATTTTTGCAGCATTTGAAGTGTTTATTGCATACATTGATAGTGAATTGCTTATTATTGGATTATGTAATGGATGCAATCATAGTAAATGTCAGATTCTTGTTCTTTAAAAGGCATGTTAGTAACTCAGCAGATTCATTATTGATTCATTGATTATAATTTGGTTGAGAGTCTTGTAATCCACTTGATAATCATAAGAACTAAAGCTTAGGAGTTGGTGAAAATCTCTCAAGGTATCAAGCTTATAAGGTCTAGTCCTGTAGGTTAGATGACTGCACGAGCTCAAATCATGAGGTACAAATTCAAAGGTATCCCTCCATAGACAAAGATTCATACTAGATGGAGTGATATAGGAGATACAGATTTGGGTCACATAGACCTAGATGATTTTAGACTTAGAATCTTTGGTCCAAATCCAACACCCAGGGCAAAGAAAGTGAAAGATAGTAGGATTGCACAAGCTGCTGCCTTCCCTACATCTGTTCAATGTGCTAAACTTATAGTCACCTATGCAGATAGATATGACATCATGACTAGAACAATCCAAACTACCAATGGAGACATCTTGGCTGACTTAAGTCCACCCTCCTTGGCTAAAACTTTTGACATCCCATGGCACATAGTAATGACCATGCCAGATAAGGCAGAATCAGAGGCCACATACAAGAAGGATGAAAGTGGATGTAGGAAACATATGAATGAAAATTGGGCAAATAGAAGAAGGTCTGCCATGAGAAAATTCCCTCAAGTACTGTACATAAGTGATTTTCATGATGAAATAGGGGATTTGGTAACTTTCCTGAGTAGAATATATGGATTGCCTACAGCATCAACTTTTGAATGGTGGATGTTTTTTATAGCTGAAGAGATATTGAAAGGAACTAAGTTCCACTGGTCACAAATTCTCAGTGATAACATTCATGAGGCATTCAACAACTTCAAGGAAAAAAGATTCTTTAGCTGGACATCCTATGTCGTCTATGCTTTGGCAAGAAGAAATCATTATGTTGGGTTGTCTAAAATAGGAGAAGTTGGAAATGATGAGTAGACCCAGGTCAAAGTATATGATTGCTATCCACAACTCACATTGTCTCAATCTCTGATGCATTTTAAAAGGGTGAACGATGCTTTCACCATGTATATAACAAGATTGTTACAAGGTAACACAACCTTGAGGATTTCTACAGAGGCTATGAATGAAATAACCAGATATGGAAGGTGGTACATCTAGTTTGAAAAGTTCACATATCTAAGGATACAAGGTTTCACTAGGATAGCTTATAGACTCCCTAGATATCCTGATGATAAGACAGTGCTCTTGGAATTATCTAGGCAATTGAGCCCTTGTGCTGAAAAACTCAAGCACTTGCATAGAACCAATGTATAATTTCCCACCCGGTTAGGCAAAGGGAATTATGCATGTCCCTCATTAGCATTAGCTGAGCATTCAGATAAAGAAATTTAACTTCTCAACCTCCACTACTACAATGTAAGGGATCACTTTGATCCAAATAAGGTCATGGAGAGGTTTGTAAGCAAAAAACTGTTCCACAAGATGCATATAGAAGACTTTTGGGCCAACTGTATGGACGATTACGAGGTTATGAAGAAATCTCATTCAAGGTTATCTTTAGCCTTTATAAGGAAATTTCACATCATTACAGTACCAGACCAGTTGGAAGATGATGAGAATGTTATAGTCATAGGAACTTGGGAGGTTCAATACTGCCAACCAATCCCTCTACCTAATTGGGCCAATGCTAAAGAAAGTTCTCTTGACATCATAATGAAAGAGCCTAGTAGACTAAGCAAAGCATGGGTGAGAGGTCAAATGGCTGCCTTGGAGAGACAAGGGGTGCAAATCACATATACTGCACTAGAATCAGATAAAGAATTTGGAGGAGAAGAGGATGAACCGATAAACATAATAGATGAGGCAGAGCCAGTTCAAAAGTAGAAAACTAACAGTGAAGAGCGTGTACCATTAGAAGATAAGGCTAAGGCACAAAAGAGCAAGAAAACTTCTACAAAACTATCTAAAAAGGATCGACCTCCTTTTGCTAGGACAAGAGCTTGGAAGAAAAGGGATGTACCTAGTGGCTCTGGAGAAGGCTCCAAGGAAAAGACAATCAAGGTAAAAACTATTAGTCATACTGCAGAAATTGCTGATGTAACTCATGATGATACCAATTTGCTAACTTCCCAATCTCATTCTGCTCCAGATGTGAATACAACCGTACTCTCCTCAACAGTTGCTGCTGCTATATCTACTTCTATTGCTTCTGCTGTTGCACCTATGACCTTGGCTACCATTGCTCAGGAAACTGTCTCTACTACTACTTCACCTTGTAGTATTGTGTCAACTATTTCTTGCTCATTGGCAGTATCTTCTAGCACCCCTAGTAGTCCCATTCCCTCTATTGTTTCCACCTCATGTTCCTCTACCACTACCACACCTTTACCTTCCATCTCTTCCACTCCATTATCTACCTCCACAGTATTACCTCCCATTTCTACAATTCTTTCACCTTCTCTTCCCTTACCCTCACTATCTATTTCTTTGCCCATCGTCACTTCCTCTATCTTGCCAACCTCTTCTATCTCACAAACTTTGGGGTCGGCCATGCTTGCCAATTTGACACAGATGAACTTACCTTTAGTTGCACTACCCATATCCTTTGCCATTCCTATCTCTCAGATGCCTAAGGTTCAAAATTCAACCCCCTTGGCTGTGCCATTGCTGCTAGGAATTGACAAGGTATGTGTTGAATTGGGTTTGCAAAACTTTGAGCTAGAAAAAGTTGTATGTACTGAGGTGAGTACTAAAATATCAAATGAATCCTTGGCTGAAATGATCAGTGTTGAAGTGATTGATATATTTGACAGTCCTCCAGAGAAAGATCAAATAGAGGCAATCTTCAAATCAACTCAGGAGAACGTAATGGTAAATTGGAGAAATCTCACTAATGAAGGAGATAAATAATTAGATAGAGATAAGGGGTCAGAGAAAGAACAAGGGTTACTTGAGGAACCTCCCAAAAATGATAGTGAGAATATCAATGAACTAAGTAAGCGCTCTTCTTTAGCACTTGAGTGGTTACAAAACAGAGTGGCATACCCTGAGCCACAGGTAGAAATAATGTAGTTGGATTTGAGCATAATCTTATCACAGGCTCAGAAGCCAAAGAAACAAAAGAAAGTGAAGATACAATCAAGGATTTATAAAGATGAGACTAGAACCAGGATTGCTGAAATAGTTGTCCCACCAGCCAAAACAAATAGAGAAAAAGTCAGAGCTAAGGATTATGTCATCTCAACGGTTAATCTAGGACTAACCACAAGTGCTCAAAGAGTCTAAATTTAAAGGGTATGTCACTTCAATTTTGGAGCAGTTGGATAGAGATGAGCTATCAAAGAAAGAATTAAAATAGCATAACGAGGAACTCTGGACTTGCCTCTAGTTTCTAATAAAACCAGTTGATGCTGGTGGGGATATAAAGATAGTGCCTACCTTCCTATCCACAGATGAAATGGCAAAGCTCGGTGAGGTAAGGACCATGTCACAAGGTACTCAGAAGTGGTTAATCAGAGTATGTGAAAAGGGATGTGAAACCATTGACGCTGCATCCCAAGCACATAAGAAATTAGCTGAGTTTCATGAGAAGTGGAAAGATCTGTAGGAGGAGTGTGACTCTTTCGAAGAATATTATTCTCACATGGTTGCCAGAGTCAAGAGTATTAGAGATTGGCCTACGTAGACTTTATTGGTTGAGAATATTCTAACTGGTGACAAGTTATCAAAGGCTATTGAGTGGTACCAATAGCTGAAATTGAGAAAAGAAACCTTTGAGAACATAAAAGAAGCTTATAAGCTAGCAAATGAAGAAGTTTGGACATTAATCTATGATATTATTGATACTTTAAAAGATTACCTGGAAGAAGCCTACAATGATTTTGCACCCTATGATGTTGAGAAATGCAAGAACAAATTGCATAAGGTCATTTTTGAGAATACTGAGATGGATATGGAGGACAGGTTGGATAAGGTCAGTGACCTCAAGGCTAAATTCAATGCATTCCACAAAGAAGGGGCAGAAATAGAAAGGATATACAATGGGTTTAGCTGAGAACTGGAGATGTTTGAATATCAAGTCAGCCATCTCAAGAATCCAGATCCTTTGGAAATCAATCCAGCACTTGAAGCATGATTCAACTACCGTACAAGCTGGCCGAAGAAGACAAAATCAATTTGGATGAAGAACCTTAATGAATTTTGATTATTTTGAAATGTAATCCTATAATTGATGTAAATTGCTATATTTAGAGCAACATGTGATGCTATTTTGTCTTTATTATGCATTAAAATTGAGGTTTCCATATATATATTGAGTTGGGTAGTCAAAATCTCTAGATTCAATGTATTTGGGCGCTATTTTTTGTCTTTTCCATAAGAGACAAAATATAATTCAGGATTTACTGTGAGTTGTTATGAATGCATATATTGATGTAATCTAGACCGTCGGTGTTGAGTTGATCTCCACCATTCATTGAAAAACTCAGTATGGCTCCTCCTGTATATAAAGGGCTGCCATTTCCACTATTTGTAAGAGAGAATTCTTGATGCCAAATTGTTGACATTCTACCATTTGAAGTAATACAAAGCAAGTTTCTGCAGTTGTTCTAAGAATTTGTGTATTATGTTCCTTACTTGGTCTTCATGGTTCACTTCTTGCTCTCCCATAGTTAGTTAGTTGTGCTTTTATAATGTTCATGGTTTACTGAAATTATTTGATGAACGCTCTATGTCCATACTTTTAGTTATTTGTTGATGGTAGATAACTATGCAAAGTTGGTCTGGGTTGATCAGATGTGCTTAAGTTTAATTACATTTCAAGAGTTAAATTGTGTTGCCTATTGGGTATTTAATGAATGAATGTAATCTGAAAATCCTTTGATTTCCATTAAAGATTGTACCATTTTCTGCAGTGTTGTAACATCAACTTTCAGTTTGGTAACTCAGAAAACTAGTTAAATTTTAGAGTGTTTGTCTACTTAAAGTGATCTATACATTTTGAATGTCACTTAGGATTTCTCTAAAACCCTAACCTCTTTTGCATTTTCTTTGAAAACCATTGTTAGATTAGGAATTTCAGCAGCATTTTACATTGTTTCATCAGCTGAAATCATAAAGGGTTTATATGTATTTGTTGTCCCAACTCCAAAAATCTGTAGATTGCATGTAAGATCCCTTGTAGGTACAGCTAGAATATACCAATTGAGAGATTCCAAGCAAGCTAAGACCTAGTTGTAGAAACCTTGGAGTAGTCTTACTTAGGGTAGGATACTTTTCAAGAGAGGTGTGAAACCAACAATCACACTTGTGTTGTGTGCTAAAACACTCATCAATAGTAGTGACCCTCCATTCTCACCATGGATGTGTAGGTGGTCGGGCTAAGGAGCAATGAAGATAAAGTTAGAATGTTTTATTGAAGATCCTTGTTGCGACACTGACAACTCATATGCTCTGACATTGTTTACATTCAGGTAATTATGATGTCTATCTTACTATGATTGTCATATGTTAGAATTGGTTTTTATACGACTGATTCTGTATTATAGGATGATCTAATTATGGTGTGGAGTGAAAAGAGAAAATGTCATACCACTCATTCTTGAGCATCCAACAATGTTGCGATTCTCTTTCACTCTGTGACTGTTTTATGTTTATGATACTCATGCATAGAACATGTCGTGTGATGCAAGTTGCAGGTACTAGGCATCGACTCCACCTGGATGAGCGTGCCTTAAAATCCAATGGAAAAATTTGATTGGAGATAACATAGGGTTCCCTACCTTGTCACCATCCTTGAAAAGGTTCAGTGTTCAATCTTGCATCCTGTCAGTAAGGTTAGTTAGTCACTGTTGTTTGATCATGTGTAGTCGTCAAGTATGGTTCAATATTTGGTTTATTCAGGTTGAAATGCTTTGATTTAATGTCTTGGTTAATTGCTTTATTAGAATAAAATTATTAAGGAGTACAAATTTAATAAATTAATGCAAATGTTTATATGTAAATTTAAGTTTATGGAAAATATAGTATATTGTAAGATAAGGTCTATTATAATAATAATAATTTTGAAACAGATAAAATGTAATACAAATAAATTCATTGTGATTATGTGTTGTCATAAAACATATATAAAGTAAATACTAAAATAGATAAAATCAGAAAGAATAATTAAAAATAGCAAATTGTAAGATAGTGTTACATGCAAAATTTATTAAGGAATCTTCTGGAAAATTTTAGGGGGATTCCCCTCTCTAAAAATAGATAAGTTTTGATTTTTCTGGGGAAAAGGGACAATAGAAATAACGGGGACACCATCCTGAGAATGAGTGTTTTTCATGTTGCATCTGTGATCAATTGAAGATAAAAATTTCTACGAAGGAGGTACTTCTGATAGTTTAATTCTCAAATATTTAATCTGTGCTCTCAACTTATAGCGTAAAAAATGAAAGGTATGTTCCCCAATAACCTTGATTGATAGCATGTCTCTATGGATTGTATATTAACTTTAAATTCTTATAGGTGTTAAATCTAATGTCTTGTTGCCGATAGAATAATTAACCTTTCTTGATCCTTCTATGGGATATCTCTGAGCTAAGTATAATAATACAACTTGTAGTAGCGTATGCTTCCTTCTAGGATATTGTCTGTAGATAGCCTCCTAAACTTCTTATATGTTTTGCAATTACTTTGAATGCAAATTATTTTCCTCCAGAGCTATCCTTTGGTATCTTAACAAGTTTAGCTTGCTCTCTTTTAGCTAACTCGATTAAAAGGGGTAACTCTGCATGCATGGAAATCAACTATAGCCATAAAACAAATTGGGATACTTATATTATTATGGCATGTACTGATCTAATCTAGCATTCCCTATCTAAATCTCCTCTTTTCCTTTAAGGATTTTTGGATGACGATTCAGTTACAGTTAGTTCCAATTCCCTACTTCCACAAATTTATTGCTTGTACACCCTATGATCCAACATTCCTTTGAGGCATTTTATTAGTAGAACATTTGATTGTTCGTGCTTCCACACCTTGCATGTTAGTCCATCTAGTTCCTGTTAATGCCACATCTGTGAATTCTACCCAAGTTTGTTAAAGTGATGAAGTGGTACTTCGATTAACCCTATGCCTTGAGAGGATGCTGGTAGGGTCGTGAAATGCCTTCTAGTTGCATCCACTTGAAAGTATATAATGCCTTTTCAACAATATAAATTTACCTTATAGGGCATTAAATAGTAGAAATCTATGCGTTTTATTGTTGGATGACTTTACTTCTTCTATTTCCTTTTGTATGGAGTTTCCAAAAGTTTCCATTCTAAATCTAAGTGATGGCACCATGTCTGTACTTACTTAATCTAGTTTTACTTATTCTGACTGATGTTTTCTTGCTTTTAGACATTCTTTCATGCAGTGCTATGTCATCACTTTGTGCCTGTATATCGACGATGCTATCTGCAAGCTCTTTTAATTGCTTTATTTAACATCACCAATAATCTCGACAAGACTATTGTTTTTAGTTTCTTCTTATGATTGGAAATGGTTCACATCTCTCCCAACATTTCCTTTTGCGCCTTCATAAACTCGTGATGTTTCTAAGCCCGTTCACCAAATCTATTTTTGTGCCAATTCTGTAATCTTTTATTTTAAGGCATCAACACTTCATGGAGGCATTTTGTCAATAGTGCTTGAGCACTATCTATTTTCCCACTTTTGTTTGAGTCTTGAGGTGTGCTGCGAATTGTTGGCATTATGTCAATGTCTTTTCAACCTCCTTACCATTCTAATCTCACTACACCTGCCCAAGTCTGCGAAGATCTTTAGTCTGGCAGCAATTTTAGGATCCAAACGCAAACACAACAAATGCTCCTACGCCTATATTCATATGTGCACTACAGGCACCATGATAGCACAATGACTATGGGTTTAGTAGGCATCTTAATGAAAAGTTTAGGATGACCTCAAGATAGCCAACAATGTCAAGAAGGTCTAACATGCACACATAGCAATCAACAATAGATGTAATGCAATAAAGGTTGTCCATGCGATTGAAGTAAGGGTCCATTTCATATATATTGCGACAATGCAGTCCATGAAATGACATATCTTTGAGGCATTCTGTCAAATAAGTTTCCTAGACTTTTCCAATTATTGTATCTGATAAAATCTACTTCTCCAACATTCCTTGGAGGCACCTAGTCTTATCCTACATCCATCTATATTTTTTAAATAAAAACATGGGAAGATGATAGTAGTTTATAAATATTTGTTGCTACATGGTCTAAGGCAGTAGAAAATATTTGTTGTTTCTAAATATATGAATTGCATCATAGGAGGCATTGATTTAGTTGAAGAAATTCCTAAAACATATATAGGCATCAACTCATGGTTATGTAGACTAGAAGATTGTTTTTCTTGCCTTGCTAATGTGACGGCTATAATATGAAGTTTAAGTTATTAGATGATGCCTTTTTAAAGAATTATAGATTTAATCCTTCATCTTATATTAATTTTCCATACTATGATATTAATATGAGGATTTGTTTTACTACTATGAGTATGAACTAAGTAAGAAAGAAAATGATTGTTTTGAATTAGATATTTTCAGGATTTTAGTCCTTTACTTAGAAAAATACGTAGATGACTCTGTATATGTAATTTGTACCTTTTCAACCTCATATTATCTTTATCTTACATACATTCTTCATAGGAAAAATAAGACTTGTCAATAGTTGGACATAGCATGAAATTAGAGAGCAAGGGTTACTTTATATGATTGAAATATGATATATTTTTCTCTTAGGCTAAGCATGGTTATGTTCATGGTAGAAAACATTGCTAGTCAATTCCTTAGAATAGAACAAATATGGATCTATATTAGGAATTCAACTATCAAACAATTTGTCCTTAGGCCAAACCACTTAAAGATGTATTTACCCTTGCAACCTAATAAACCCTCACTTTACGGAATAATTAGATTTTGATTTAGAATGTTAGTGGGGCAATTTACTTAATTTTGGGGCAACCTAGAGGGTGTCTGACAAGGATTCAACCTTATTTTGAATTCACATCATTTAATGTCTCAAGACATGGAGTGATAGCTTGAATCAATAACTTAAATCAATAGTTTACCTTGTTAGATAAGCCATATAGCTATTGTTGTGCATTATTTAGAAATAACTAAATAGTTCAACTTCATGAAATATATGTGTTATTATTATCTTGGTAGCATGTTAACTCTCTTGATAAAGGAGTTAGAATAAGAAATGCTAAGTTAAGTATTGCTTTGTGTGCCATTACAATGATTTTATCCTAGTTAGCATTACTAGTCTTGTTTTGTTGAACTAACTCATTTTGTTGATTAATCATAGTTGTGAAAAGTATCACATTTGTATCTTTGTTAATAATCTAGGTTAGGCTTTCACTTCTCTTGGTGGTAATAAAATGGAGCGTAATCGTATTGATGAATTAAATTAAGGATTGTGCATAGTGATGAAATTTGGGTGAGTAATTGGACGTTAGGTTTGATGTGATGTAAAATGTTTAGCAATTAACTCATGGTTTCTAAAGATTTATTTGAACTCCTTTATGTTCCGTTATGTTTTTCTTGTACAATTATTTTTGAATAAGAATTTTCAAAGTGGTCTAGATTAGTAATGAGATCGACAGTGGATAGTACCTTTTGACTAAATTTTCTGTTATAGAATAGCTGGTAAATCCTCAAAGATTTTTGAGTTAGTATAAAAATGTTAGAATATTATTGTTTGATATTGTTGGGATAGAGTTATCTTATGATGTTAGATGATTCATCTTGATTAGTTTAATATTACATTCTTTATGACCCATATTTAATACGTTGTATCATAAGTTGCATTTGTGGTAATATAATTGAAATGTTGTTAAGGGATCTTAGTTTATGACGAGCTTTGAAAATGAATGTGATGTGGAACCATTGTGTTTTAATAGTGTCAAGTGTGGTGTCATTTGGGGAAATTGTTTCCAGAGGCCTAGGAGGGTGTGATTGTGTGGGGGTTGGCTATGTGTGCATCATGCACGAGTTGAATGAAATGTATTCTTGTATTCATGTTGGTATGATAAATGTGCAAGATGGTTTATGCATTGCTTAGTGTACCTATTCGTATGGTTATGATGACTATGCAAGATGGATAATGCCTTGCTCTGTGTGATGTGAACGGATGTGTATTTTATGTTGCAAATGCATCATGATGAAATGTGATAGTTCATGCTTGGTTTATGTTATGGGTTGTGAGAATCTAGATGTAGTGAAGGGGGAGTGGCTTCCTATGTGGGGCCGGTGCCCAAAGTGGCTACCCAGGGTAACCGATCAGGAGTTTTGTAATCAAGTGATAACCTAATAATAAGTCTAGGGGTTGGGTAGTTTTCACACTAATTAAGATAATTGGATCCCTCACCCATGCTTGTAGTTCTCGTTCAAGCTGAGGATGGGATGAGAAGGCCTAGTTGGCAAGATCAACTTCCTTGTCTTCAAGAAAGGAATGTTGGTTCCGCATGTGTCACCCTATGGGGCCGACATCTAGTAAGAGATTGTTAGGGTAACCATAGATGGGGGCCGGCTCCTAGTGAGAGACTGTCAGGGTAACCCATGGATGGGCACTGATGTCTACCTAGAGACTGTTAGGGTAACCCATGTTAGGACCATGCGATGACACTTACCCCTACTACAACCTAGCTTTCCCTAGTTGAGATCTTCCCATTCATTATGTTATTACCTCTGGAAGGGTTGTTGAGTTGCTTGTGTTAGCTACCTATGTTTTGTTGGAGTCATGTGTAGTCCTTGTTCCTTATAGTCTACTGTCTACCTAATTGTCTGCTGTAGTGGGACCTTATGTTATCTCCTAGCTCGGGGGGTGGACCTTAGGGTTCCACTTGGTTGGGTGGAAGAGCTTTTATCTCCATTAGTTTTTGGGTATCATGGTTCATGTATTGAGTAGATGTATCTCTCCCGATTCTAGTTCTGCACCTGTATATGAAGACAAACATTTGTGTTATTTTGTATTAGTGAAAATGATTATGTAGTCTTGATGTACTCAGAAAAGAAGAGCTTTTGTATCTATGTAATTATGTATCATGAACTTCTCTGTACTTGTAAACTTTATTACAAAGATGATGTATCTATATGTGATGTAACAAAAGATGTTAGTTGACTCTTTGACTAATTAGGAAAGTTATGTATATTGTTGAACATTGTTTAATTTCAATAATGCAGTTATGTTTCCCTAGAGATGTTAGTTTAGCTAGATAGTTAACTTGGTTCTATTAGTCTAAGTTATGTATTGTTATCGTTGTTTCTATTTAAAAAAAAAATATTTCTGCCTTTTATTGCTTTGTTGAACTTAACTCTCTAGGGTTGCATGACGGGGCATTACATTTGGTATCAGAGCTAAGTTTGCAACACTGGGACCTTTGGATTGTTGTTGTTGCTCTAGGTTAAGTGTTTTCTCTTTGTGGCAAATTGGAATAGTACCTCTCACCTATGTGACTTAGTATGACGTTAGAACATTGATAAATTTATGGAATTGTTCTTTAATTCTGAAAGAAATTGTACTGCATTAAAGATAGATGTTGTTTGTAAATGAGTAACAACTGTGTTGCCTTAAATCCTTGTATAGATGTTGCTTAGATATGAGGATGTAGATAACTTAATTGTTTTTGTGGTTGGTGTACATTCTCTAACACATTCGGGACCTTGTGTCCTTGGGTATTGTGTAGCGAATACTCCCTTTTTGTGGCTAAAATTATTCACATTGTGATGTGGATTTGTTTTTTAATTTGGTTGTTTTAGAATTTTTGACAGTTGTTTCATGTGTTGTTGGGGGTTAAAAGTGAATTTGCTTTCTTTGAACTTTCTTATGATAGGAGTGGTCACCAAAACTCTTTTCTTTATACTTGATTTATTGTTGAAAATTGCTGGCATTTTGTGATTTAAGATTGGATTTGATTATTTCTCCAATTGGGTGTGCATTTTTTTTACATTTCTAAGGTGGCTATCCCAAATGTTTGTTTCTATTGGCTCCATTTTGTGTTAAGTGTTGTATCTATCATGTTCATTTCGAACCTCTGATAATATGTTCAAAGGAGGACTCCGCGGAGAATTGTATTTTGCATGTTTGGTAATCAGTTGGAACCATAGTGGAAATAAGAGATGAGATGTATTTTTTTCTTATGTCTTTATTGAATGATTCTTCCTGTCTTATGAACAATTGCTTAATATGGATGCGTATGTTGCTAATAGAAAATTGCAATAATAATATGTGATGTTTCCACCCTAGTCTGTGACTTCTAGGAGTAAGTGAAGTTTTAGGGGGGAGGATGTAGTGCCCCTCCATTCTCACCTTGGATGTGCAGGTGGTTGGGCTAAGGAGCAATAAAGATAAAGTTAGTATGCTTTATTGAAGATCCTTGTTGTGAAAATGACAACTCATATGCTCTGACATTATTTACATTCAGGTAATTATGATGTCGATCCTACTATGATTGTCATATGTTAGAATTGATTTTTATACGACTGATTCTGTATTATAGGATGATCTGATTATGGTGTGGAGTGAAAAGAGACAATGTCGTACCACTCATTCATGAGCATCCGACGATGTTGCAATTCTCTTTCACTCTGTGACTGTTTTATGTTTATGATACTCATACATAGACCATGTCATGCGCTGCAAGTTGTAGGTACCAGGCATCGACTCCAATTGGATTGACAGGTCTGAGCATGCCTTAAAATCTAATGGAAAAAGTTGAACAGAGATAACATAGGGTTCCCTACCTTGTTACCATCCTTGAAAAGGTTTAGTGTCCAGTCTTGCAACCTATCAGTAAGGTTGGTTAGTCACAGTTGTTCGATCATGTGTAGTCGTCAAGTATGGTTTGGTATTTGGTTTATTCAAGTTGAAATGGTTTGATTTAATGTCTTGGTTAATTGCTTTATTAGAATAAAACTATTAAGTTAGGAGTACACATTTAATAAATTAATGCAACTGCTTATATGTAAATTTAAGTTTATGGAAAATATAGTATATTGTAAGATAAGGTCTGTTATAATAATAATAATTATGAAACAAATAAAATGTTATAAAAATAAATTCATTATGATTATGTGTTGTCATAAAACATATATAAAGTAAATACTAAAATAGATAAAATTAGAAAGAATCATGGTCTGGTTGTAAAATGATAAATATAACAAATTGTAAGATAGTGTTACATGCATAGTTTATTGAGGAATCTTCTAAAAAAATTTAGGGGGATTCCTCTCTCTAAAAAAAGATAAGTTTTGATTTTTCTGGGGAAAAGGGACAACAGAAATAATGGGGACACAATCTCGAGAATGGGGGTTTTTCATGTTGCATATGTGACCGATTGAAGATAAAAATTTCTACGAAGGAGGTACTTCTGATAGTTTAATTCTCGAATATTTAATCTATGGTCTCAACTTATAGCTTAAAAAATGAAAGGTATGTTTCCCAATAACCTTGATTGATAGCATGTCTCTATGGATTGTATATTAACTTTAAATTCTTATAGGTATTAAATTTAATGTCTTGATACCGATAGAATAATTATACTTTCTTGATCCTTCTGTGGGATCTCTTTGAGCTTAGTATAATAATGCAACCTGTAGTAGCATATGCTTCCTTCTAGGATATTGTCTGTAGACAGCCTCCTAAACTTCTTATATGTTCTGCAATTATTTTCAATGCAAATTATTTTCCTCCAGAGCTATCCTTTGGTATCTTAACAAGTTTAGCTTTCTCTCTTTTAGCTAACTCGGTTTAAAGGGGTAACTCTATATGCATGGAAATCAACTATAACCATAAAGAAAATTGGGTTACTTATATGATTATGGCGTGTGCTGATCTAATCTAGCATTCCCTATCTAAAGCTCCTCTTTTCCTTTAAGGATTTTTGCATGACGATTCAGTTGCAGTTAGTTCCAACTCCCTACTTCCACAAATTTATTTCTTGCACACCCTATGATTTGGCATTCCTTTGAGGCATTTTATCAATAGATCATGTGATTGTTTGTGCTTCCACACCTTGCATTTCAGTCCAGCTAGTTCCTATTAACGACACGTCTTTGAATTCTACCCAAGTCTGTTAAAGTGATGAAGTGGTACTTTGACTAACTCTATGCGTTGTGAGGATGCTGGTAAGGTCATGAAATGACTTCTATTTACATCCACTTGAAAATATATAATGCCTTTTCAACAATATAAATTTACCTTATAGGGCATTCAATAGTAGAAATCTGTGCATTTTATTGTTGGACGACTTTACTTATTCTATTTCCTTTTGTATGGAGTTTTCAAAAGTTTCCATTCTAAATCTGAGTGATGGCACCATGTCTCTACTTACTTAATATGGTTTTGCTTATTTCGACTGATGTTGTCTTTCTTTTAGACATTTTGTCATGCAGTGTTATGTCATCACTTTGTGTCTGCATATTGGCCATGCTATCCGCAAGCTCTTTTAATTGCTTTAGTTAACATCACCGATAATCTCGACATGAATATTGTTTTTGGTTTCTTCTTATCATTGGAAATGGTTCACATCTCTCCCAACATTTCCTCTTGTGCCTTCATCTCTTTCAATGGCAATATTGGCAAGTTGTGATGTTTCTAAGCCCGTTCAAAAAATCTTTTTTTGTGCCAATTCTATAATCTTTTATTTTAAGGCATCAACACTTCATGGAGGCATTTTGTCAATAGTGCTTGAGAACTATCTATTTTCCCACTTTTGTTTGAGTCTTGAGGTGTACTGCGAACTATTGGCATTATGTCAATGTCTTTTCAACCTCCTTACCATTCTAATCTCACCACACTTGCCCAAGTCTATGAAGATTTTTAGTCCGACAGCAATTTTAGGATCCAAATACAAAAGTAGCAAATGCTCCTAAGCCTATATTCATATGAGCACTATACGCACCATGATAGCACAATCACCGTAGGTTTAGTAGGCATCTTAATGAAAAGTATAGGATAACCTCAAGATAACCAACAATGTTATGAAGGTCTAACATGCGCACATAACAATTAACAGTAGATGTAATGCAATAAAAGTTGTCCATGCGATTGAAGTATGGATCCATTTCGTGTATATTGGAACAATGCAGTTCGTGAAATGACATCTCTTTGGGAAATTCTATCCAATAAGTTTCCTAGACTTTTCCAATTATTGTATCCGCTAAAATTTACTTCTCCAACATTCCTTGGAGGCACCTAGTCTTATCCTACATCTATCAGTATTTTTTAAATAAAAACATGGGAAGATGATAGTAGTTTCCAAATATTTGTTGCTACATGATCTAAGGCAATATAAAATATTTGTTGTTCTAAATATATGAATTGCATCATAGGAGGCATTGATTTAATTGAAGAAATTCCTAAAATATATATAGGCATCAACTCATGGTTATGCAGACTAGAAGATTGTTTTTCTTGCCTTTCTAATGTGACGGCCATAATATGAAGTTTAATTTATTAGATGTTGTCTTTTTAAAGAATTATAGATTTAATCCTTCATCTTATATTAATTTTCCATACTATGATATTAATATGAGGATTTGTTTTACTACTATAAGTATGAACTATATTAGAAAGAAAATGATTGTTTTGAATTAGATATTTTCAGGATTTTAGTCCTTTACTTAGAAAGTTATGTAGATGACTTTGTATATGTAATTTGTACCTTTTCAACCTCGTATTATCTTTATCTTACATACATTCTTCATAGGAAAAAAAAGACTTGTCAATAGTTGGACATAACATGAAATTAGAGAACAAGGGTTAATCCATGTGATTGAAATATGATATATTTTTCTGTTAGGCTAAGCATAGTTACGTTCATGGTAGAAAACATCACTAGTCAATTCCTTAGAATAGAAAAAATATGGATCTGTATTAGGAATTCAACTATCCAACCATTTATCCTTAGGCTAAACCACTTAAATATGTATTTACCCTTGCAACCTAATAAACCCTCACTCTGCGGAATACTTAGATTTTGATTTAGAATATTAGTGGGGCAATTTACCTAATTTTGGGGCAACCTAGAGGGTGTCTGACAAGGATTCAACCTTATTTTGACTTCACATCATTTAATGTCTCAAGACTTGGAGTGATAGCTTGAATCAATAACTTAAATCAATAGTTTACCTTGTTAGATAAGCCATATAGCTATTGTTGTGCATTGTTTAGAAATAACTAAATAGTTCAACTTCATGAAATATATGTGTTATTATTATCTTGGTAGCATGTTAACTCTCTTGATAAAGGAGTTAGAATAAGCTATGCTAAGTTAAGTATTGCTTTGTGTACAATTACAATGATTTTATTCTAGTTAGCATTATTGGTCTTGTTTTGTTGAACTAACTCATTTTGATGATTAACCATAGTTGTGAAAAGTATCACATTTGTATCTTCGTTAATAATCTAGGTCAAGCTATCACTTCTCTTGGTGGTAATAAAAAGGAGCCTAATCATATTGATGACTTAAATTAAGGATTGTGCATAGTGATGAAATTTGGGTGAGTAATTGGAGGTTAGGTTTGATGTGATATAAAATGTTTAGCAATTAACTCATATGGTTTCTAAAGATTTATTTGAACTGCTTTATGTTCCTATATGTTTTGCTTGTACAATTATTTTTGAATAAGAATTTGTAAAGTGGTCTAGATTAGTAATGAGATCGACAGTGGATAGTATCTTTTGACTAAATTTTCTGTTATAGAATAGTTGGTAAATCCTCAAAGATTTTTGAGTTAGTATTAAAATGTTAGAATATTATTGTTCAATATTGTTGGGATAGAGTTATCTTATGTTTTTAGATGATTCAACTTGATTAGTTCAATATTACATTGTAGTACGTTGTATCATAAGTTGCATTTGTGGTAATATAATTGAAATGTTGTTAAGGGATCTTAGTTTATGACGAGCTTTGAAAATGAATGTGATGTGGAACCATTGTGTTTTAATAGTGTCAAGTGTGGTGTCATTTGAGGAAATTGTTTCTAGAGGCCTAGGAGGGTGTGATTGTGTGGGGGTTGGCTATGTGTGCATCATGCACGAGTTGAATGAGATGCATTCTCTTATTCATGTTGGTATGATATATGTGCAAGATGGTTTATTCCTTGCTTAGTGTACATATTCATATAGTTATGATGAATATGCAAGATGGGAAATGCCTTGCTCTGTGTGATGTGAACAAATGTGTATTTTGTGTTGAAAATGCATCATGATGAAATGTGATAGTTCATGCTTGGTTTATGTTATGGGTTGTGAGAATCTAGATGCAATGAAGGGGGAGTGGCTTCCAATGTGGGGCTGGTGCCCAAAGTGGCTAGCCAGGGTAACCCATTGGGAGTTTTGTAATCAAGTGATAACCTAATAATAAGTATAGGGGTTGGGGAGTTTTCACACTAATTAAGATAATTGGATCCCTCAACCATGCCTGTAGTGCTCGTTCAGGCTGAGGATGGGATGAGAAGGCCTGGTTAGCAGGATCAACTTCCTTGTCCTCAAGAAAGGAATGTTGGTTATGCATGTGTCACCCTATGGGGCCAACATCTAGTAAGAGACTGTCAAGTTAACCATAGATGGGGGCCGATGCCTAGCGAGAGACTGTCAGGGTAACCCATGGATGGGGGCCGATATCTAGCTAGAGACTGTCATGGTAACCCATGTTAGGACCATGCGATGACACTTACCCCTACTGCAAACTAGCTTTCCCTAGTTGAGATCTCTCAATTCATTATGTTATTGCCTCTAGAAGGGTTGTTGAGTTGCTTGTGTTAGCTACCTGTGTTGTGTTGGAGTCATGTGTAGTCCTTGTTCCTTATAGTCTACTATCTACCTGACTGTCTGTTGTAGTGGGACCTTATGTTATCTCTTATCTTAGGGGTTGGACCTTAGGGTTCTACATGGTCAGGTGGAAGAGCTTTTATCTCCATTGGTTTTCTGGCATCATGGTTCATGTGTTGAGCAGATGTATCTCTCCTGATTCCAGTTCTGCACCTGTATATGAAGACAAACATTTGTGTTATTTTGTATTAGTGAAAATGATTATGTAGTCTTGATGTACTTAGAAAAGAAGAGCTTTTGTATCTATGTAATTATGTATCATGAACTTCTCTATACTTGTAAACTTTATTGCAAAGATGATATATCTATATGTGATGTAACAAAAGATGTTAGTTCACTCTTTGACTAATTAGGAGAGTTATGTATATTGTTGAACATTGTTTAATTTCAATAATGCAGTTATGCTTCCCTAGAGATGTTAGTTTAGCTAGATAGTTAACTTGTTTCTACTAGTCTAAGTTATGTGTTGTTATCATTGTTTCTATTTAAAAAAAAATATTTCTGTCTTTTATTGCTTAGTTGAACTTAACTCTCTAGGTTTGCATGACGGGGCATTACAGTTGGTATCAAAGCCAAGTTTGCAACACTAGGACATCTAGATTGTTGTTGTTGCTCTAGGGTAAGTGTTTTCTCCTTGTGGTGAATTGGAATAGTGCCTCTCACCTTTGTGCCTTAGTAAGACATTAGAAGGTTGATAAATTTACAAACTTGTTCTTTGATTTTGAAAGAAATTGTATTGCATTAAAGATAGATATTGTTTGTAAATGAGTAACAACTATGTTGCCTTAAATCCTTGTATAGATGTTGCTTAGATATGAGGATGTAGATAACTTAATTATTTGTGTGGTTGGTGTACATTCTCTAACGCATTTTGGACCTTGTGTCCTTAGGTGTTGTGTAGTGGATACTCCCTTTTTGTGGCTAAAATTAGTCACATCGTGATGTGGATTTGTATTTTAATTTGGTTGTTTTGGAATTTTTAACAGTTGTTTCATGTGTTGTTGGGGGTTAAAAGTGAATTTTCTTTCTTTGAACTTTCTTTTGATAGGAGTGGTCACCAAAACTCTTTTCTTTATACTTGATTTATTGTTGAAAATTATTGGCATTTTGATATTTAAGATTGGATTTAATTATTTCCCCACTTGGGCTTGCATTTTTTTTACATTTCTAAGGTGGCTATCCTGAATGTTTGTTTCTATTGGCCTCGTTTCATTTTAAGTGTTGTATCTATCATGTTCATTTGGAACCTTTGATAATATGTTGAAGGGAGGACTCCGCGAAGAATTGTACTTTGCATGTTTGGTAATCAGTTGGAACCATAGTGGAAATAAGAGATGAGATGTGTTTTTTTCTTGTGTCTTTATTGAATGATTCTACCTGTCTTATGAACAATTGCTTAATATAGATGCGTATGTTGGTAATAGAAAATTACATACTAGGAGTAAGTCAAGTTTTAGGTGGGAGGATGTAGTGCTCCTCCATTCTCACCTTTGATGTACAGGTGGTCAGGCAAAGGAGCAATGAAGATAAAGTTAGTATGTTTTATTGAAGATCCTTGTTACGACACTAACAACTCATATGCTCTGACATTGTTTACATTCAGGTAATTATGATGTCGATCTTACTATGATTTTCGTATGTTAGAATTGATATTTATACGACTGATTCTATATTATAGGATGATCTGATTATGGTGTGGAGTGAAAAGAGACAATGTCATACCACTCATTCGTGAGCATCCGTTGATGTTGCAATTCTCTTTCACTCTGTGACTATTTTATGTTTATGATACTTGTGTATAGACCGTGTCATGTGCTACAGGTTGTAGGTACTAGGCATCGACTCCACCTGGATTGACAGGTCTGAGATTGCCTTAAAATCTAATGGAAAATGTTGAACAGAGATACCATAGGGTTCCCTACCTTGTCACCATCCTTAAAAAGGTTCAGTGTCCAGTCTTGCATCCTGTCAGTAAGGTTGGTTAGTCACTGTTGTTCGATCATGTGTAGTCATCAAGTATGGTTTGGTGTTTGGTTTATTCAACTTGAAATGGTTTGATTTGATGTCTTGGTTGGTTCCTTTATTAGAATAAAATTTTTAAGTCAGGAGCATATGTTTAATAAATTAATGCAAATGTTTATATGTAAATTTATGTTTATGGAAAATATAGTATATTGTAAGATAAGGTCTATTATAATAATAATAATTATGAAATAAATAAAATGTTATAAAAATAAATTCATTATGATTATGTGTTGTCATAAAAGATATATAAAGTAAATACTAAAATAGATAAAATTAGAAAGAATCATGGTCTAGTTTTAAAATGATAAACATAGCAAATTGTAAGATTGTGTTACATGCAGAATTTATTGAGGAATCTTCTGGAAAATTTTAGGGGGATTCCTCTCTCTAAAAATAGATAAGTTTTGATTTTTTTGGGTAAGAGGGACAACAAAAATAACAGGGACACCATCTTGAGAACAGGGGTTTTTCATGTTGCATCTATGACCGATTGAAGATAAAAATTTCTATGAAGGAGGTACTTCTGATAGTTTAATTCTTGAATATTTAATCTATGGTCTCTACTTACAGCTTCAAAACTGAAGGGTATGTTTCCCAATAACCTTGATTGATAGCATGTCTCTATGGATTGTATATTAACTTTAAATTCTTATAGGTGTTAAATCTAATGTCTTGTTGCCGATGGAATAATTAACCTTTCTTGATTCTTCTGTGGGATCTCTTTAAGCTGAGTATAATAATGCAACTTGTAGTAGTATATGCTTCCTTCTAGGATATTGTCTGCAGATAGCCTCCTAAACTTCTTATATGTTCTGCAATTACTTTGAATGCAAATTATTTTCCTCCAAAGCTATCCTTTGGTATCTTAAAAAGTTTAGCTTGCTCTCTTTTAGGTAACTCAGTTAAAAGGGGTAACTCTGCATGCATGGAAATCAACTAGATAGCCATAAAGAAAATTGGGTTACTTATATGATTATGGCACGTGCTGATCTAATCTAGTGTTCCCTATCTAAATCTCCTCTTTTCTTTTAAGGATTTTCACATGATAATTCTGTTGTAGTTAGTTCCAACTCCCTACTTCCACAAATTTATTGCTTGCACACCCTACGATCCAATGTTCCTTTGAGGCATTTTATTAGTAGATCATGTGATTGTTTGTGCTTCCACACCTTGCATGTCAGTCCAACTAGTTCCTGTTAATGCCACATCTGTGAATTCTACCCAAGTTTGTTAAAGTGATGAAGTGGTACTTCAATTAATCCTATGCCTTGAGAGGATGCTTGTAGGGTCATGAAACACCTTCCAGTTGCATCTGCTTGAAAGTATATAATGCCTTTTCAACAATATAAATTTACCTTATAGGTAATTAAATAGAAGAAATCTATGCGTTTTATTGGTGGATGACTTTACTTCTTCTATTTCCTTTTGCATGGAGTTTTTAAAAATTTCCATTCTAAATTTGAGTGATGGTGCCATGTCTGTACTTACTTAATCTATTTTTGCTTATTCCAATTGATGTTGTCTTTCTTTTAGATATTTTGTGATGGAGCGTTTTGTCATCACTTTGTGCCTGCATATCGGCTATGCTATCTGCAAGCTCTTTTAATTGCTTTATTTAACATCACCGATAATCTCGCCAAGAATATTTTTTTTGGTTTCTTCTTATGATTGGAAATGGTTCACATCTCTCTTGACATTTCCTCTTGTGCCTTCATATCTTTTAATGGAAATATTGGCAAGTCATCATGTTTCTAAGCCTGTTCACCAAATCTATTTTTGTGCCAATTCTATAATCTTTTATTTTAAGGCATCAACACTTCATGGAGGCATTTTGTCAATAGTGCTTGAGAACTATCTATTTTCCCACTTTTGTTTGAGTCTTGAGGTGTGCTACGAACTGTTGGCATTATGTCAATGTCTTTTCAACCTCCTTACCATTCTAATCTCACCACACCTACCCAAGTCTGCAAAGATCTTTAGTCTGACAACAATTTTAGGATTCAAATGCAAAAGTAGAAAATGATCCTAAGCCTATATTCATATGTGCACTATAGGCACCATGATAGAGCAATCACCACAGGTTTAGCAAGCATCTTAATGAAAAGTTTAGGATGACCTAAAGATAGCCAACAATGTCAAGAAGGTCTAACATACGCACATATAAATCAACAGTAGATGTAATGCCATAAAGCTTGTCCATGTGATTGAAGTATGGATCCATTTTGTGTATATTGGAAAAATGCAGTCCATGAAATGACATCTCTTTGAGGCATGAACTATCAAATAAGTTTCCTAGACTTTTCTAATTATTGTATCTGATAAAATCTACTTCTCCAACATTCGTTGGAGGCACCTAGTCTTATCCTACATCTATCCATATTTTTTAAATAAAAACATGGGAAAATGATAGTAGTTTCTAAATATTTGTTGCTACATGGTCTAAGGCAGTAGAAAATATTTGTTGTTTCTAAATATATGAATTGCATCGTAGGAGGCATTGATTTAGTTGAAGAAATTTCTAAAACATATATAGGCATCAGCTCATGGTTATGTAGACTAGAAGACTATTTTCTTGCCTTGCTAATGTGACAGCCATAATATGAAATTTAAGTTATTAGATGTTGTCTTTTTAAAGAATTATAGATTTAATCCTTCATCTTATATTAAGTTTCCATACTATGATATTAATATGAGGATTTGGAGTTTTGTAATCAAGTTATAACCTAATAATAAGTCTAGGGGTTGGGTAGTTTTCACACTAATTAAGATAATTGGATCCCTCACCCATGCCTGTAGTGCTTGTTTAGGCTAAGGATGAGATGAGAAGGCCTGGTTGGCAAGATCAACTTCCTTGTCCTCACAAAAGGAATGTTGGTTCCGCATGTGTCACCCTATGGGGCCGACATCTAGTAAGAGACTGTCAGGGTAACCATAGATGAGGTCTGCTGCCTAGCAAGAGACTGTCAGGGTAACCCATGGATGGGGGACAACCTCTAGCTAGAGACTGTCAGGGTAACCCATGTTAGGACCATGTGATGACACTTACCCCTACTGTAGCCTAGCTTTCCCTAGTTGAGATCTTCCCATTCATTATGTTATTGCCTCTGGAAGGGTTGTTGAGTTGCTTGTGTTAGCTACCTGTGTTGTGTTGGAGTCATGTGTAGTCCTTCTTCCTTATAGTCTACTGTCTACCTGACTGTCTCTTGTAGTGGGACCTTATGTTATCTCCTAGCTCAGGGGGTGGACCTTAGGGTTCCACATGGTCGGGTGGAAGAGCTTTTATCTCCATTGGTTTTCTAGCATTGTGGTTCATGTGTTGAGTAGGTGTATCTCTCCTGATTCCAGTTCTGCACCTGTATATGAAGACAAACATTTGTGTTATTTTGTATTAGTGAAAATCATTATGTAGTCTTGATGTACTCAGAAAAGAACTTTTGTATCTATGTAATTATGTTTCATGAACTGTTTTGTACTTGTAAACTTTATTGCAAAGATGATGTATCTATATGTGATGTAATAAGAGATGTTAGTTGACTCTTTGACTAATTAGGATGAGTTATGTATATTGTTGAACATTGTTTAATTTCAATAATGCAGTTATGTTTCCCTAGAGATGTTAGTTTAGCTAGATAGTTAACTTGTTGCTATTAGTCTAAGTTATGTGTTGTTATCATTGTTTCTATTTAAAAAAAAAATTCTGCCTTTTATTGCTTAGTTGAACTTAACTGTCTAGGGTTGCATGATGGGGCATTACACTTTACCTCTCTCTACATTCATCTCTATATCTACATATCTCTCTATGTTTCTCTATATTTATATCTCTCCTCTTCTATGTTCCTTTGTTTCTCTCCACATAACATCATAAGGGTAAATTTATTAATGTGGAATATGTGCAGAATTTGACAAAAGAAAGACTTGAAATTATTAATTCAAAAGAAATAACATTATCTCTCTCTCTCTCTCCTCTCTCTTTATCTCTCTACCTCTCTCCTTTTCCATTTCTCTTTTTCTCTCTTCATCTTCATCTCCCTCTCCCCTTCTCTCTCATACACTTCCTCTTTATGAGATCTCTCTCTCTCTCCCCCCATGTTTTTCTCTTCCTATGTTTTCAAAATGACACTCTAAGAAGACTATTGGTGAATAAGTAAATACTCTTGCGTGGAGTTATGATGTTTGTATTCATTTCTTCATAACTTGTAGGCAAATCAAAATATTGTTTTCAAACACAAGAAGGTAAATAAAACCATTAGTTATATAATTCTATTAATAATGCATATAAATAATAACAAATAGCAACACCTAGTAACAAGAAATTTCATCCGATCAACCTATACAATGAAAATATTCTACTCCTATTATTCTTCCAGGTGTGTTGACATGAGTGATGTGTTGATTCTTTTCCCTTATCCCATTTGTTTCTTTCTGGTGTATCAAAAAATCCTAGTTAATTCATTGGCAGTTGCACTTCTTTGTATCCCTAGATAGTAAGAATCACATTTTTCTTGCGGTTTGGGACATTTCCTATTTTTCCCTAAAGCCTGTTGTTAGATTGGAAGACTTTATTTGATTTAGTTTCTTTCATGAAGACAAAAAGTGGAATAGAAGATAATGTAATTTGCAAATGATAACCTATGTATATAGTTCCTCCATTTATAGTTGGCTAGCCATAGATTTTCCTTTCTTGAAATAGTGGAAAGCTATATTTCTTAGAAGAATTTTTCCATGATAATAAGTAGTTAGGAACTGAGGGGATATCCTTTCCTTAATCCTCTACATCTATTTATCCTTTTAGACATTTATTGTGATGGAGAATGAGGGGGTGCAAATACAACATTGTATCCAATCAATCATCTATTTGTTGAAACTAAAATTTTTCATAGTCTTTAGGAGGAAGTTCGAATCAAACTTGTCAAATGCTTTAGATATGTTGGCTAAGCTCACATCCTTCATATTGCATGTATTGGTTGTTCATCCACTTACAATCACTTTATAAATTAGTGAATGTTCTATCTCTTCCTATCCCCATTTTTGTAGATACAACATAATTAAGTGGTATACCCAAATGATGCAAAGTAACTTCTACACCCCCAGTTCTAGAGAACAAAGAAAGGATATTTACCCCCTTTAGATAAATAGGATTCAAAACATAAAGATGGTATCCTATAATGAACAATTTTACATCTATGAAATCTAGTTTTTAAATGTTTGGTTACAAAGTCTCCTTCATGAATCTTTAAAGAATACAAATTTATTTTTAAAAACAATTTATTTATAAGACACTTAGTTTGATATAATGTAATATTTTTATCATAAACTCATAGCAATGTTTGGAACTAAAACATTCATAAAGATTGAATTAGAAAGATAACCTAATAGTAGATCTATCTCTTCTATCCAACTTGTCCCATTCATCTTGATCCATTTTTTATGTCTCTCTCCCTATGTTTCTCTCTCTTCTCTATTTGTTTGTCTCTCTACCTCTCTCTTTTGCTCTATCTCTTTCTTAGCAGCTACTTCAAATGTGTGAGCTTCTATGTTTAGTGTCTGGTATCTATTTGCATGCATCTCCTTTTTATATTCTTGTTCATGCATTGTATTTGAGTTGACTTGCATTTTATTTGTTGTCACCTATGCATATTATTTGAAGCATGTATGTGTGTTTATCACAAGCCTCATATTTCACATCTTGACATCTATATTTAATAGGCAGTCTCTTGCAAATATAAGCATGGTCACCACCTACATCATGTTTATTTGTCATATAGCCTACCATCATGCATCCTCTCATGGGTCATCATATGATACAAAGATCGATCAAACTTAGTGATCCTTGTTGCTTTTATAATTTCACATCTTTTCATAATTGTGAGCTCAAATGGATTAGAATAAGTTTTTCAAGGCAAAATTTTTTCATTTGTTTGAATTTGTAGATGATATGGGAATGATCTTGAGACCTAAAAAATGGCATACATTCTATGTCATGGGAACCCATTGTGTTCAATAATGACATAGAATGCACACAAGTTTTGCAAAATCCATCAAAGAAACAACCATTGCGGGAAACTGAAAAATACCTATAGAGAAGAAAACAAATATATTTAAAAAAATATCAATAAAATTTGTATTTTTAAATATAAAAAATGTATATAAGCATGCTATATTTTTAAGAGGCAGGGGGGTGGTTTAATACTAAGTGCCATAGTTATCTCCATATATATCTTCCTCTCTTCCTCTCTATTTGTCTATATCTCCCTCTCTCTCTCTCTCTATTTGTTGAAGTTATGAGATGCTAGAAATGTTCATTTTTGAGCCCTTGTATTGGCCATGCTATGTGTGAATCAATGAATCTTGGAGATGTAATGTTTCTATTGAGATAACTACACTTTAGTGTGAAATAGGTACACTAAATAGGTCTTAAAGGTGAATTATTAGGTCCTTAAGAAAATGACGTGTTTCCCTAAGTGTAGTTCCCAATGGATACATGACATATTTGGATGATTGGCATGAAATGACTAGTTGATTTATTTGTATTTGTAGATTCTCTTTATGATTATATCTCTTATCTATATCTCTCTCTCCCACTCTAGTGGAGCTAGATTAAATGGACCAACACATACCGAGTCACTCTCTCTTTTCTTTATCTCTCTTTCCTTTTCACGAGGCTCTGGTGGAGCTAGATGATCTAGACCAAACCATTTCAAGATTGTAATCCCATGATAATTAATGTAGGATTTTCCATTAGAATTCTTGATCATAGTCCTAAGTCTATCACACAACAGAATAATTTTTGCCACTATGTCTATGCAGTTTTAAAGATTAGTTTTGTAATCTCATGATGGCCATTGATTTTATGTTTAAGGAAATGTCCCTTCAATTGTCATGGGTGGTAAAGGTAAATCAAAAAAAAAATATTCATAGGAAGGTTATGCATGTAGCCATGTTCTCTAATTCAAATTGAAAGCTACTTTGAATCCACAAATTTTAGTTCACCATCATACATAAATAAGGATATGGTTTTCCCATATATTCTTTGGCATAATATACACATATTAAAAGTAAAATTCTAGTGGGCCTTTCTCAAACTCTTTAGAATTTTGGAAATAAATTATACAAATAAAAACACTTAGTTGTTTTTGATAGTCAATAGATAACTATCTATTATTTCAACCATAACTTTTGAACTATAACAAAGAATCACAACTTCTTAGATGTGTTAAAAGAAGAATGACAAAATCTAAATATAGTTGTCCTTAGAATATGCTTAGGTCATACATACGAGTGTAGAAATGAACTAATCATAGTCATGAGTGCAAAAATGAACCAATGTGCATAGAATTAAATTTGTACCTACAAGAATGATTTGATAGTTCACATACTTGTGAACTTTGCTCATCCAAATCTCTAATATTTGAAAACTTGTAAAGATAGGTGGTGCATTTGGGAATTTATTGAATTGTAATGATCAAGTTTTCCTCATTCAAACCCCTAACGAATTGACTTTATGGCTTTGATCTCTCTCTCTCTCTATGTTACCATCTCTCTTTCTTTCTCTCTCCCTCTTTATCTCTCTATATATCTATGTCTCTTTCTCTTCATCTTTATCTCTCTATCTCTTTGTATTCGTCTCTATCTATCCATTTCTCTTTTATATCTCTCTCTCTCTCTGTGTGTATCTATCTCTTTATCCCTCTTTAGTATTATATATAAAAATATATATACTATATAGTATATTATATTTATATTTACTAATTTATATTGTATAAAATATAATAATAACTATAACTATGATATAAATTGTATACATAAAATAAATATATAATTAAACAATAAATATGTATTATATTATATTATATTTAAAATTTTTATTATTAAAATATAATATACAAAAATAAATATAATTATAATATAGGTTCTATATATTAAAATAAATATATAATTGATATAATATTTATTATCAAATTGTATATGTATAGTAAATATATCAAATATTTTATATTTATGTCTATTTTATATATAAAATTTGTATTGTAATTATCTCACTCCATCTCTTGATCTCTATTTCTTTTTGTCTCTCTCTCTCTATCTCTCTATCTTTGTATATCTCTCTATTAAATATATCAAATATTCAAGTCTATTTTATATATTGTAGCCAAAACCTTACATAGTATTATATACCATACAAAATATATTATATAAGTATAATATAATATTATAAAATTATATATTTAGATTGAATATATTATATATTTAATATTAATATTTATTTATAATTTAATTATACTTTTTTATATGTAATTATTATAAGAGATAAATATCACAGGGCAAGAGGAAGACATAAAGATATAGAGGTAGAGAGAGGAAGAGATATGGGTAGATAGAGGTAGAGAGATAGAGAGGGACATAGAGACAATGAGAGAGAAGTGACAAGTGACAAAGAGACATAGAGAGAGATATAGAGAGAGGTAGAGAGATAGAGAGACAGAGGTAGAGAGTAGGGGAGGAAGAGATAAGTGATAAACAAAAAGAGAGATAGAGACAAGAGAGAAAGACATAGTTCAGAAGAGAGAGTGTGAGAGACACATGGAGGGTAGGAGAGAGAAATAGTGAGGAAGATTGATCAAGAGGAATATATATATATATATAGAGAGAGAGAGAGAGAGAGAGAGAGAGAGAGAGAGAGAGAGAGAGAGAGAGAGAGAGAGAGAGAGAGAGAGAGAGAGAGAGAGAGAGAGAGAGAGAGAGAGAGAGAGAGAGAGAGAGAGAGAGAGAGAGAGAGAGAGAGAGAGAGAGAGAGAGAGAGAGAGAGAGAGAGAGAGAGAGAGAGAGAGAGAGAGAGAGAGAGAGAGAGAGAGAGAGAGAGAGAGAGAGAGAGAGAGGAGAGAGAGAGAGAGAGAGAGAGAGAGAGAGAGAGAGAGAGAGAGAGAGAGAGAGAGAGAGAGAGAGAGAGAGAGAGAGAGAGAGAGAGAGAGAGAGAGAGAGAGAGAGAGAGAGAGAGAGAGAGAGAGAGAGAGAGAGAGGTATTTTTGATGGTCCATCTATGCATCTTCCATGTGTCCCATTCATCTTGATCCATTGCTGATGGTAGAAAATTGAGTGCAACAATTACTATGATCCACTCATCTCTCTCCACTAAAAGAGCTTCAACCTTCAATTTCCACAAGTCCAAGTTTTACCTATTGAACTCACACACTTCCTTTCTTTGACATCTCTCTCCCTATGTTTCTCTCTCTTCTCTTTCTAGATCTCTCTCTACATCTCCTATGTCTTCCTCTTTCTTTTAAATTCAATATATAATAAAGTAACAATTATATTTAAATATTTAATATAAATATATGATTTTATAATATATTATTATTTCTCAAATCTCTCTACATCTCCTTTGTCTTCCTCTTTTTAAATTCAATATATAATGAAGTAACAAATGTATTTAAATATTTAATATAAATATAAGATTTTATAGTATATTATTATTTATAAAATTTGTTAAATAATTTACATCTTATAAAATATTCTATATAATAATAAATATAATTATATTAAATATTATATTTTATATATAAAATAAATATAATTAAATTATATATATTAAAAATCGAGAGAATCTAGTACAAGGAGGCCAGGCCTCAGCAAAACATAGCTGCCACAGCCACATGACAGTAAAAACCAAAGTTACAACAGGGTGTGTAATCCGCACAAAAGAGTACTAACAAACTAACTGCATCATGAGAAGAAAATATATACAAAACATCAATAAAAGCATCAAAAGAGGATGTCGTCATGGGCTTCAACCCATGCTACCCATCCCTGAGGTCCTTGCATCCAAACAATGGTCTTCTGGCTCTGAATCTGTGTCAGTATCTCAACTTGGGCGTAGGAGGGCTCCCTGTTGTCTTTAATTTCATTGTTTAGCTTCTTGAGAGCCTCTTCAAAGGAGGATAGGTTGTCCACATTGCACCTCCACTCATAATCATCCTTCATCTCATAGATGAACATGGTGGTGTGTCCATCCTTGAGGAACCTCAGGAGTTTGTTCCTCTCAATGTTCATAGTAGAGGCAACCTGCATAGCAATTTTGAAGAATGTGAGTCTTCGAAAAGACTCAGTAAGGGCCCTGGCTTGGCCTTCAAACCTATCAGTATTCCTAATTTTCCATATATACCAAAGAATATTAGCAGATAAAGTAAACCAAAAGATATTGGCATCCTTTTTCAATCCTTAAATGTGCCCAGAAATAATTTCCATAATATTCACAAGATCAGGGATAGAAAACCCAAACATTAACCAGATCTCCTTAGCAATGGAGCAATCAAAGAAAATATGCTTGCTAGTCTCAGGAAGTTTACAAATAGAGCACAAATCATTATTATCATAATTCCTCTTGAGATGAAGTCTATTAAGTATCATAAGCCATTTAAAGCACTTGATTTTTGGCTCGATTGGACTTTTCCAGAGCCGCTGAAGGTCTTCTACCACTACATAACAGATAGATCAGAATACCATAATATGTTAACATGATTAATAATGGAAGCCTCATCAGTCAAGACAGAGTAAATGTTATGAACCTTAATTTTAGCCAAAAGAGTACCATTAGCCCATTTAAAAGACATAAATCTATGAGAATCAGCATCACAGTCTTTAGGAAGACCGAAATCAATACAAGCCTGCTTAATCATGTTGTAGGTTCTTTTTTGAGTGGGGGGGAGGTTAAATTTTGAGCTGAGATCTTCCCACGTGATAAGAGTATCATGTTCCAAAATGTCAATAAGATATTTGATCCCTTTGCTAGCCCAGGCTCTAGCCAAGGATCCCTGAATAAGGGCTAGGGGTTTGCCAGCATGAAAGAGGTTCCAACAAAAGGATCTCTCGCCAGGAATCAGGTCATCGTTGTTGACACTAGTGTTGACCAAAAACCCCCTAGCATGTTCCTAGGATTTCAAAATAGACTTCAACACACAAGTGCCCTGGACAGAAATAGGAAAACCATCGGCCACAAGGTTGGTGAGTGGTAAACCCTTCCAAGACTTAGCATTCTTAGGGACAACCCTCTCAATATTGTGTCTGATTAAAACCTTCCAAGGTTCTTGACCTTCGAGAGAATGGAAGATCCATTTAGCTGCAAGGGTAATACCTTGGATCCTAAGATCTTTTAATCCAAGGCCACCAAGAGATTTCTCAATATGGTACCACTTCCAATTAATAGCGTGTAATTTATTATTACCTTTGCCATTAAACCAAAGGAACCATCTAACAACCTTTTGAATTTCAAAGATCTGATAGTTGCTAAACATCCAAGCAGCGGAGTAGTAGATATTATAGGAGGAGAGGATTTTTTGGCACAATTGAACCCTGCCAGCCAGGGAGAGGAATCTATTGTTCCATTTACTAAGTTTCTTATCAATTTTCTCCTTAACCCAGAGCCACATATCTTTGAGGGAAGGGGACACCGAGAAGGGAACTCCAAGGTATCTAATGATTTTGTTAGGACCACCCCATTGGTAGCCAAGGTGTCCAAACTAGTCAAGGGGGTGATCCTTCTAGCTAAGGAAGGTAGACTTGGTCTGGGAGATCCGAGCTCCAGAAATTGACCCAAAGCATTGGATTTTAAGGCTAAGGTTATCCATGTTTTTCTTGGTGAGCTCAAGAAAAAGAGCCGTGTCATCGCCAAATTGAATATTCATCAATTCATTATCATCAGGGAGCCTAATCCCATTAACCTTTGGGGAGAGGGAGTTATCCCTAAGGAGGTATAATAAAGTGTCAGAGGCAATAACAAAGAGAGCAGGGGCCAAGGGGTAGCCCTGCCTAATGGACCGAGAGAGCATAATGGAAGAGGAGAGGGAGCCATTAACATCAATCTAAGAAGAGGCATATTGAAGGAGGACCTTGACATAAGTACATAATTCACTAGGAAAGCCAAAGGCTTCAAGCATCGTAATAATAAAGTCCCATTCCACCCTATCATAGGCTTTCTCAAAGTCAAGGAGAAAAAAAGCAGTGTCTTGACCAGAAACTTTAGACCATTCCATGGCTTCCCAACTTGTGATGAGATTTTCTAGAATATACCTACCTTTAATGAAGCCAGTTTGGGTGGGGCAGATGAACTTGGGCAGGATCTTTTCCAGTCGGAGGGCCAACATTTTAGCCAGGATCTTATAGGACACATTAAGAAGGGTAATGAATCTCCAATTCTTAACGACGGCCTTGTCACCATCCTTGGGTATGAGTTTAATAATGCCCTTATTGATAACATCACCAAGGGAACCCTTACCCAAAGCCTCATTGTAGATATCAAGAAGATCAGAGAAAATCCAATTAAGGTTAGCTTTGTAGAACTCAACTGGGAGCCCATCAGGCCCCGGAGCTTTGTCATTGTGGAGGGAGTTGATGGCTTTCTGAATTTCATCAATTGTAAAATTCTGCTTAAGGAGGCAAGATTCCCCCTCGAAGATCCTACAGGGAATGATGGATTTGCATTTAAGTCTAAGGGCCTTGGCAGACTCAGAGTCTTCAGAGGTGAAAAGTTTTTGGTAGGAGAGGGCAAAGGCCTCTTTAATGTTGTCCAAATCAACAATTTCTTGATTATCAACAATTAGTCTATCAATCTTTTCTGGTTTTGTTTATATTTAAGAAGATTAAAGAAAAACTTGGAGCCTTTATCATCAAATTTGAGCCAATGGCTACGGGCTCTAATCATGGCCCCCTTGATCTTAACTTGGAGATGCAATCTAAGGGCATCCCTAGCTTTCGCCACTTGGTTGGCAAGGTTAGGGAAGGAAGGAGTCAACTAAATTTCATTTTCAAGGTGAAGCAGATTAAGATTAAGAGTCTTTTCGACAAATCTGAAGTCTTTGGCCCTTTTTTGACCAATAGTTTGCAAGAGTTTTTGCCAGGAAACAAAATTATAATTCCACCTATCAATATGCGAAGCTAAGTTCTTATTATCCTTATTTAGGAGTTTGATGAGATTAATGGCAGCAAGAACATCAATATCTTTTAGTAAATTAGTGTTAAGAATGAACTTCTTAGGCCCCACCACATTAGCAGGTAAGGAGTTAGCAAGTTTGATGTGAGTAGTAATAAGGTGGTGATCTGAGAGAGTAAAAGGACAAACAACAACAGAATTGCCATGGTTACTAGGGATAAATGAAAAAACATCTTTATTGGCATAAAAATGGTCAAGTCTGCAATAAATTATATTACAACCTTTTTGGAAATTGCACCAAGTGTTCCAGAGACCCCTGGTATCGGCCTTATTACCGAGAAGAGGATCAACCAGGTTTTTCATAAATTTCATTCTATCCCAATGGGATTTTTTAGAGCCTTTCCATTCAAAAGAATTACCCCCCATTTTATCATCACAATTCTCAATCATATTAAAGTCTCCTCCAAGGATCCAGGGAATATTAGGCAAGGATGCAATCCAATCCCAAAGGGCAATTCTTTCCTTATAGTCATTGGATGCATAGATAGAGCACACCCTAATGAGGGTGTTGTCAACATTAATAGAGGCCCATACAACTCTGTTACAGGGGGAGCAACCCTTGTTAGTAATATGGTTTGACCATCTAGGATTAATGAGCAGTCTAGTACCACCTTTACCCCCGAGGTGATTGGTGCAAATTTTAATGGAGTGTTTCCAAATGAAATTAAGGTTAATATCCAAGGTAAAATTAATAGTTTTAAGCTCTTGAAGCATCAGAAAATCCAAGTCTTTATGAGAGTCTAAGAAACGTTTAACAATCTGCTTTCTGTTTGGAGCTTCCAGACCTCTCACATTCCATGAGATGTACTTCATGGTAAATAGGTGGGAAATTACAATCTCTTAGCAGCATGAAGGCTGGTATCACAAGCAAGGAGACCCTTGCCATTCTTTTTCTTGCTAGAGGGGGCCTTGTTCTTTGACCCCAAGGGGCGTCCTCTTCTATTGGGTTTGGAACAACCCTCAATTTGATCATCATGGTCTTCACCAGAATCATCATCTCCTTGAGAGAAATTTCTAGAAGGAGGTTCCGCGTAGGTAGTAGCCTGGACAGGGGTATCATTCACTACCATCCAAGGCATTTGTGTGGAGGATAGGTTAGAGGGAAAAAAGTAGAATTTCTATCAACACTAGTATCAACAGTAATGACCTGAATCACGTCATCATCATCAAGTTCTTGGAGGACTTTCAGAAGCAAACTCCCACTAGATTCACTAATGATACCAATACAGGGGGTGGGATCGATGAAGCTGAGGTAATCAGAGATAAGATTAACCCTCAAGGAATTCATAGAGCCATCACCCATATTGAAATCACTAGTGCATCTACCAGGGGTTTCAAAATTATTAATAATACTCTTAACTTCTGACAAATTAGCATCAACTGCGGGTGGGGTGAGATTGACGTTATTCTGAACAGGGTTAACACAAAAATTATCAGACCTAATCTTATCAATGGCTAATTGTTGTGTATTCTTCCTTCTGCACTTCTTAGATTTGTTTGTAACCATTTGAAAACTATCTTGTTGTTCCCCACTCGGCTGTTCTATGTTATCTGCAATAGGGGAGCAGGGGGGAGCCGTATTGGTTTGAGAGTTTTTAGGGCACATATTTGATATGGGTAAGTCAGGAATAATAGCAGGGGTACTACCCATGACAAGCTGGACCATAGGGGAGGATGGAGCCATAGGGTTAGGGGGGATCCAAATTATGCATATGGGTTCTCCGCAAGTTCAAACTTGAGGATTTCTTATTAAGAATAGGGCAGTTTTTACGAACATGGCCATCTTTTTTACAGAGGAAACACACGTTTAAACCCCCTAAAATTTCAAAAGGGTAGGAGAAAATAACTCCCTCAATATTGAGATTGAGAGTATTAGGAAGATCAATCCTAGGTTTAATGGAAATGAGCACTCTGGCATCGAGATGGGGCACAAGCCATGGAGAGTCATCCATACGAATGAATTTACTGATGGGTTCCACAATTTGAGGGATAAATTTCCACAAAAATGGAGGAGTGTTCTTGATAATTACCCACCTAGGGCATGACAGAGCCAAGATTTCTTCAGAAATCACCTCAGGAGACCAACCTAGGGCACGAAATGAAGTTTTACCAACATTCTAATACAATTTTTGAAGAACCTCTAACTACATTTCATGAGTATTAAAAAAATAATGAACAACCCTTTTTGAATTTGCCTACAAAAGGAGATTCAAAACCCTAATTTTAAATTCTAGTAGTTATGAAACTAATCATCCATAAATTTTTGAGGAGGGCATTTATCAACATCCACACAAGCAAAAACAATTGTAGAGTCTTTCAACCTATTTTTTTCAATAGTAATTTCATTGGCCATAGAATCATTAGGTGAAATGGAGATAGAGTTGGAGTTGAGGCCAAGGTCCATACCATCTGGACTCGCTCCACCATCTCCACTGACGGAAATGAATTTGGCATCCTGGGAAAATGACAACAAAACCCTACCCCCGGCTTCACTGAAGGTTTTTTTGGGTTGCAGAGGGGGTTGGGAAGAAGTAGGTGAAGAATGAGACTAAGGGTCTCCATCCGTTTCCACCTCCATTAAGGCAGATAGAAATTCTCACCTTCATTCTCAAGCTCCTCCTCATCGCAGTGGGTCTCCATCCGTTTCCTCCTCAAGCTCTCTTTTCTCTATCTCTCTTTCTATTTATCACTTATCTCTTCCTCCCCTACTCTACCTCTCTGCCTCTCTATCTCTCTCTATATCTCTACCTATCTCTCTCTATATCTCTACCTATCTCTCTCTATGTCTCTATCCCTTTGTCACTTGTCACTTCTCTCTCATTGTCTCTATGTTCCTCTCTATCTCTCTACCTCTGGAATCAAGAAGATCAGAGCAAATCCAGTTAAGGTTGGCTTTGTAGAACTGAACTGGGATCCCATCAGGCCCCGAAGCTTTGTCATTGTGGAGGGAGTTGATGGCTTTTTGAATTTCATCAATTGTGAAATTCTGCTGAAGGAGGCAAGATTCCCCCTCAGAGATCCTATAGAGAATGATGGATTTGCATTTAAGTCTAAGGGCCTTGGCAGACTCAGAGTCTTCAGAGGTGAAATGTTTTTGGTAGAAGAGGGCAAAGGCCTCTTTAATGTTGTCCAAATCAACAATTTCTTGATTATCAACAATTAGTCTATTAATCTTTTCCCAGTTTTGTTTATTTTTAAGCAGATTAAAGAAAAACTTAGAGCCTTTATCACCAAATTGGAGCCAATGGCTATGGGCTCTAATCATGGCCCCCTTGATCTTAACTTGCTGATGTAATCTAAGGGCATCTCTAGCTTTCGCCACTTGGTTGGTAAGGTCAGGACAGGAAGGAGTGAACTAAATTTCATTTTCAAGGTGAAGCAGATTAAGATTAAGAGTCTTTTCCACAAGTCTAAAGTCTTTGGCCCTTTTTTGACCAATAGTTTGCAAGAGTTTTTGCCAGGAAACAAAATTATAATTCCACCTATCAATATGCGAAGCTAAGTTCTTATTATCCTTATTTAGGAGTTTGATGAGATTAATGGCAGCAAGAACATCAATATCTTTTAGTAAATTAGTGTTAAGAATGAACTTCTTAGGCCCCACCACATTAGCAGGTAAGGAGTTAGCAAGTTTGATGTGAGTAGTAATAGGGTGGTGATCTGAGAGAGTAAAAGGCCAAACAACAACAGAATTGCCATGGTTACTAGGGATAAATGAAAAAACATCTTTATTGGCATAAAAATGGTCAAGTCTGCAATAAATTCTATTACAACCTTTTTGGAAATTGCACCAAGTGTTCCAGAGACCCCTAGTATCGGCCTTATTACCGAGAAGATGATCAAATAGGTTTTTCATAAATTTCATTCTATCCTAATGGGATTTTTTAGAGCCTTTCCATTCAAAAGCATTACCCCCCATTTTATCATCACAATTCTCAATCATATTAAAGTCTCCTCCAAGGATCCAGGGAATATCAGGTAAGGATGCAATCCAATCCCAAAGGGCAATTCTTTCCTTATAGTCATTGGACGCATAGATAGAGCACACCCCAATGAGGGTGTTGTCAACATTAATAGAGGCCCATACAGCCTTGTTACAGGGGGAGCAACCCTTGTCAGTAATATGGTTTGACCATCTGGAATTAATGAGTAGTCCAACACCACCTTTACCCCTAAGGTGATTGGAGAAAATTTTAATGGAGTCTTTCCAAATGAAAATAATGTTAATATCCAAGGTAAAATTAATAGTTTTAAGCTCTTGAAGCATCCGAAAATCCAAGTCTTTATGAGAGTCCAAGAAACGTTTAACAATCTACTTTCTGTTTGGAGCTTCCAGAACTCTCACATTCCATGAGATGTACGAGCTCTTAGTAGCATGAAGGCTGCTACCATAAGCAGGGAGACCCTTGCCATTCTTTTTATTGCTAGAGGGGGCCTTGTTCTTTAAGCCCAAGGGGTGTCCTCTTCTATTGGGTTTGGAACAACCCTCAATTTGATCATCATGGTCTTCACCAGAATCATCATCTCCTTAAGAGACATTTCCAGAAGGAGGTTCCACGTAGGTAGTAGCCTAGACAGGGGTATCATTCACTGCCATCCAAGGCATTTGTGTGGAGGATAGGTTAGAGGGAAAAAAAGTAGAATTTCTATCAACACTAGTATCAGCAGTGACGACTTGAATCACGTCATCATCATCAAGTTCTTTGAAGACTTTCGGAGGCAAACTCCCACTAGATTCACTAATGATACCAATACAGGGGGTGGGATCAATGAAGCCAAGGTAATTAGAGATATGATTAGCCCTCAGGGAAGTCACAAAGCCATCACCCATATTGAAATCACTAGTGCATCTACCAGGGGTTTCAAAATTATTAATAATACTCTTAACTTTTGAGAAATTAGCATCAACTGCGGGTGGGGTGAGATTGACATTATTCTGAGCAGGGTTAACACCAAAATTATCAGACCTAATCTTATCAATGGCTAATTGTTGCACATTCTTCCTTCTGCACTTCTTAGACTTGTTTGTAACCATTTGAAAACTATCTTGTTGTTCACCACTCGGCTGTTCTATGTTATCTGCAATAGGTGAGTGGGGGGGGAGCCGTATTGGTTTGAGAGTTTTTAGGGCATGTATCCGATATGGGTAAGTCAGGAATAATAGCAGGGGTGCTACCCATGATAGGCTAGACCACAGGGGAGGATGGAGCCATAGGGTTAGGGGGGATCCAAATTATCCTAATGGGTTCTTTGCGAGTTCAAACTTGAGGATTTCTTATTAAGAATAGGGCAGTTTTTACGAACATGGCCATCTTTTTTATAGAGGAAACACGTGTTTAAACCCCCTAAAATTTCAAGAGGGTAGGAGAAAATAACTCCCTCAATATTGAGATTGAGAGTATTAGGAAGATCAATCCCAAGTTTAATGGAAATGAGCACTTTGGCATTGAGATGGGGCACGAGCCGTGGAGAGTCATCCATACGGATGAATTTACCGATTGGTTCCACAATTTGAGGGATAAATTTCCACAAAAATGGAGGAATGTTTTTGATAATTACCCACCTAGGGCATGACAAAGCCAAGATTTCTTCAGAAATTGCCTCAGGAGACCAACCTAGGGTATGAAATGAAGTTTTACCAACATTCCAATACAATTTTTTAAGAACCTTTAACTGCATTTCATGAGTATTAAAAAAAATAATGAACAATCCTTTCTGAATTTGCCTACAGAAGGAGATTCAAAACCCTAATTTTAAATTCCAGTAGTTATGAAACCAATCATCCATAAATTTTTGAAGAGGGCATTTATCAACATCCACACAAGCAAAAAAAATTGCAGTCTTTCAACCTATTTTTTTCAATAGCAATTTCATTGGCCATAGAATCATTAGGCGAAATGGAGATAGAGTTGGAGTCAAGGCCAAGGTCCATACCATCTGGACTCGCTCCACCATCTCCACCGATGGCAACAAATCTGGCATCCTGGGCAATTAATGGACGAAACCCTACCCACGGCTTCACTAAAGGTTTTTTTGGGTTGCAGAGGGGGTTGGGAAGAGGTAGGCAAAGGATGAGACTGAAGGTCTCCATCCATTTCCACCTCCATTATAAATAAATATTTAATATTAATATACGATTCTATACTATAATATATTTTTAAAATATACTAAATAATTTACATTATATAAAATATACTATATAACATTAAATCTAACTATATTAGATATTATATATTATATAAAATAAATATCATTAAATTATATATATTAAATATATATAATATTTTAAGCTAAATATACAATTATATAATATTATATTATACTTATAAATATATAAATATAATTCAAATTAATCTTCCCTTACAAATATGTCTTATACTAAATGTTAAAGAGAAAACTAATGAAATCTCATAAAATTTAATTGACCTACTACATAGTTTTGGCCCCGCTGCTATTAAATGCACTTCCATGTAATAGATAAATGCAAGCCTTGAAGTTTGCTTCCAAACTATGATATGCATCATAATTTTTTTTGATGAATAGGCGACTATATCTATATTAATAAAAGATAATAATACACATATCCACAAAAAAGGGTGGGTGGTTAAAAGGCACACCCCAAAAGTCACATGGGCAAAGCCTAGAAAGTCATAAAGTCATGGGCTATGCCTAGAATCCAGAAAACATAACATAAACAACAATAAAAAAGGACCATTAAGTAGCCAGAGCAATGCTAGAGGATGACAAATCCTTATCATCCAGGTTGCCCCATACAACAGTGGGGTCTAGGATGATGTTAGGAGGAGACCAACCATCATCATCCTTTTCTATTTCTATATTTTTATCTTCACGATGCGATGAAATTGCCAAATCCAAATGCAGGACCCATTTAGAATTATCAGTGGGCCAACCAGAACTGCCTCTAGGAGTGGAACCACTAGAAGACCACCTAGAATCTCCACTTCCTACCCCCAGAGCTCCACTAGAAGGCCACCCAGGCTAGCCCGCAGAGGGGGAGAGGACAACCATCACCATTGAGGGTGAGAACCACGATGAGGAGGAGCTTGAGCATGAGGGCGAGAATCCCTGGCAGAGCCACTTTTTGTTGGCCCCGTGAGGGCGACCAACCATTGGAGGAAGTGGGAGAGGGAGGCACACGAGCCACAGTGCAAGGGGCTTTTCCCTAGTGGTCCAACAACTCCTGAAGGTGAGAAACGTCAAGCACAACTTTGTTAGCTTGCACTTGAATTTGTAGAACATTAGAGAAAATAATAGCTTTAGACTATAAAGAAACAACCGTATCAATCTTGTTGTGAGAAAATATGTAAGAATTTCTATCTTTCCATAGATTGAAGAGGATTTCCACTCTGAAAGTGTACCAAATCTGAGTATACTTTTTGGGAATCCTAGGAGAGTCTCCCAATAAAACCATAAGCTAGGAGAAAGGCTCTGACCAAAATGGCCGAAAGAAATCATGGATCCAAGTCCACAACTGTTGAGCTCTAGTACAATACCAGAAGAGATGCTGAAATGATTCAGCCTACCCACAAAAAGGGCAGCGAGGGTCCTGAATCGCCAAATGAAATAGTTGAGCTCACATTGGTAATCCTTGGAAAAGAATACACCAAGCAAAGTGGGCAAGCTTGGGTTCAACAATTGTGGACCAAACAACAAAAAATCATTTACGCTAAATAGCTATCGAGGATTGAAGATGCCATCGCTGATTCAGGGCGTTGATCATGGAAAAATGAGGCAAAAGCCATTGATAACCAAGACGAGGCTTGTAGTTTTTGAAAGGGGTTTTTGGAAACCATTGCCAGTCCTTCCACTAGGGTCTAGTGGAATGGATACCCACCTTATGAAGCATCTTAGCCTGAATCGCACTCACCAGGCCATTGTAAATTTCATGGTCATCGTTTTGAAAGCCGAACTGGGCATGGAGAGCGTCCCATGAGATAATGCGCATAGTGGTTCTATGAAATAGATCATGTAAGGTCTGGATACCCTTCTTGTGGAATCTGAGAGCTTAAAGCCAAGGAAGCTTAGCCAATGGCTGTCCGGTACTGGAAAGAAGAGGAGACCACCACATATTCTATTGATTAAAGGAAATCCCATCATGAAAACCATTCCTTGACCATCGGAGCCAGGGTTTGACCACCTCCCAGGCATGCCAGATGATTTTGGTGACAAAGGTACCCAAAATATGAACATGATCCTACATAATAAGAAGGGTTGGAAGGCCAATTCCCTTCCAAACAGGTTTGTGGGTGGGAAAACCTGCTTAAATATTATGCCTGAGGAGGATTTTCTAGGCCTAATTACCAGTAAGAGCACGGATGATCCATTTGACATAGAGAGCAATCCCTTGTCACTTAGTAGAGAGAAGGCAAAGGCTGCCAGAATATCTGGAAAGACAACAAAACTCCTAGGTAATGCAGTGAAAGCCATGATGGGTCTTAGAAGATGCCCAAAGAAAATCTCCGAGTAATTTTTCCAACTTAGCATACGAGGCCTTGGAAGGGGCCCAATAAGAAGAGTAGTACACATGAGTCGCTACTAGAACTTTGGAGCATACCTAAAATTTTCTAGCTAGAGAGTGTTTTGGTAAGCCAGAAGGCTAATTTATGCTCAATGCAAGAAAGAACCGCTTGCCAGAGATCAACAGAAGAAGCCTGAAAGGCGGAAGGAATGACAAGAAATCAAAAGATTTCACCAGGAGCAATCCATTTCCACCCATATTGCTGAATCTAAAGGGGGCTGGGAAGAATTGATTGTTTGTAACATAAGGTTTTGTGCCACTGAATGGCCAAACTAGAGGCCAAGCAAAAGGTCTCGAGACAATCAAGAGTAGCTTTGATAGTATTTTCCTCTTCTAGTAAGGTAAGGAAGGAAACATGGACAAAGTAGCCATTGACAAGTTGAGCTGATGAGTTAGGCAAGGAAATCATGTGAACCAATCCTTGGGAAACGGAATGAGCAAGAAGATAGCCAAACCCTTCAGCAGCCAGCACATAAAGTGAGGGGGCAAGCGGGCAGCCTTGACGAATGGAATGGAACAAACCAAAGGATTGGGATTAGTGGCCATTAATGGTGATGCAGGTTGAAGCAATGGAAAACAACATATTCACAGATTGAATGAAATTTGGGCCAAAACTAAGTTTTGAAAGCATGGCTAAAATGAAAGGCCATTCGATGCGGTCATAGGCTTTGCCAAAATCAATCTTGAGGAAAATTGCCTTTTGATTAGAGCGTCTCACCCACTCCATGCCTTCCTAGACAACAATGATGTTGTCCAAGATGAACCTAGATTTGATGAAACTAGTTTGTTCAGGGTGCACAACCTAGGGTAAGAGGTGTCAGATTTTGAGAGCAAGGGCTTTGGCAATGATTTTGTAGGAAACATTGAGGAGCGTAATGGGACGCTAGTTACAAATATCCTCAGGATCACCAGATTTAGGTATGAATTTTATATTGCCTTTATTGGTAAGATTACTTAGGGATTCAGAATGAAAGGCTTCAAGATAAACTTTATGCAGATCCTTTCCTATACAATCCCACAGGGCTTTGTAAAATTCATTGGGAAATCCATCAATTCTCGGAGCCTTGTCATCGGCCATAGTGCAGACGACTTCTTTGAGGTCTTCAATTGTGAGAAATTATTCATAGAAGGTTGTCTGGGTCGATGAAAGCCTATTTGGCATAATAGAAAGACAATCTTGGAGCACATTTGTCCTCTCATGAGTATAATCTTGGGCTGTAAAAACTTGCTCATAGTGCTTAGCAAATGCCTAGAGAATATTAGGTGAGTCTGAAAGCACAATAGAGCCATCCTTGATGCGCTTGATGCCTGGTGAGGAATGTTTGGATTGAAGGGCCATGAAAAATTCATTTGAGGCATGATCCCCAATCTTGAACCAGTGTAATCTGGCCTTGAGTTGTACCCCTCTGGTGACATAATTATCAACAGCTTGCTTTTGATATCTTAGCTCCGCAACCTTGACTTACAAAGAAGGGGAGAAAGGGTTGGCTGCTAAGGCCTTTGTGGTAGCGCGAAGGTCAACCGTTGTTGAGTTACATAAGACCACCTGTGAAAAATGGCTAATTAGCACCCATAGATACAAAGAAACCTCGCAGTTCGTGTGACAGCATCATTCCACCACTTGATCCAACCCATTGAGTGGGGTAGTCTACATTCAAGAATCTAGATGGTGTGGATGTGGGCCAGCGTGGTCTTGTGACTCAGCAGAGAAGTGTTAAAAAAATTGGTCCTACTAGCGTGGGATTGTCTGACGTGCCATTCAATGCAAAATAGAATAGGAAAGTGGTCTGATAACGTCATATCGGCTAACGGTGTTATTAGGAGTGGCAAAGAGTTGACAAAAGAGAAAAAAAGATTATGTCAAGATTATAGCCTGATCAAGGCATTTAAATATCCTATCAGACCCAGCTTGAAAATTGCACCAAGTATGCCATAGAGAATGAGAATGGTGGCGACCAATGTTGGGATCGAAGAAACCCAATATATGTCGCATGTAAAACCATGCCTCTCTTTCACCAGCTGCCCAATGAAATGGCATAAGAGCATCTTTATCATACGTCATCTCAATCATATTGAAATCCCACAAAGTACCTAGGTGGCAACTAGTAATGATTCAACAATCCAACGCCAGAGATGAGATCTTTCAATAGCATCATTCGAGGCATAAACATTAATAATCCCAAAGGAATGATTATCAATGTTCAAAAAAATCCAAATAAGCCGGTGCGTGGGGTCAGACCCATGAGTGACCACTGAAGCGTGCCACTGTAGGGATAGAAGGATGACCGCTCCACCACGCCCACTTCATGTTCTGTGCAGAACATTTTATAAGCTGGCCAAATAGAATGGCAAGTTGAAGAAAGCAAAAAACCAACTACTTTCACTTCCTAAAGACACAAAACATCAATACCGACATACTTCTGAAGAGTATCCCTAATAGAATACTTCCTAGAGAGGTCGGTGAGACCTCGAACATTCCAGAAAATAAATTTCATTGTAGAAACTCCACCATTTCATCAGAATCCAGCTCTTCCAAAGAGGAATAGTGATTCTGCAAAAAAATTGGTGGGACTGTCCTAATCTGAATGGGGGGAGATGAATGTCTTCATTTCTCCTAAATATATTCTCCTTCTTCAAGAGGTCGAGAAGGGTTACGAGAGTACCTAAGAGATCCTGACATAGGAGGAGACTCAGTAGGCTGAGTTATCATAATTGAAACAAGCTGGGACGTAGCTGAAGGCCTTGTTTGAGCTGAAATGCTAGGAGAGACCTTGTGGGTTTCCTTCCCCTTCATAGAAGGATCTGAAATGTCTTTTGTTAGTGCAAGGGTTTTGGTACCCACCCCGGAGCCACTAGGCTTATTTTTCTGGTTTGTAACTGTTGACCATTTTTCTTCTGGTTTGGCGGCATCACTTTCCATCAAACGGGGCTTGTCAGCTTCCCGTGATAGAGACTGAGTATGGGGAATTGCAAGAGGACAATCCTTGATCTTATGTTTAGTAGACTGACATCGATAGTAGGTGTTCGGTAGATTGAAATAGGTGACCTTCTGGGTATGTCGTAGAGTACCAATTTGAATATCAATCGGCTCTTTCAAATCCTGTGAAAGGTCCACTTCAACACAGACTTGCTTTTGAGGGTGAGCTTGAAAGAACCTATTAGGTTCAACATAAATAACTCTCCCCAGAGAGGACGCAATAGCTTGCAAAAAATGCAAGCAAGACAAGGGCAGACTGGGAAATTCAACCCAAACTGGAACTCGCAACTTGGTGTCATCTGAGATAGCAAAGTCCTGGGTCTAGGGCTGGAAGACCAGCAAAGAGGACTGGATGTACCAAGGACCATGAATCAGGATTGCCTGAACATGATTGACCTCTGCAAAGCGAAAAAGAAAAAAGCCCTTTGTCAAATTTTGGAACATATCAAGGCGGACCCCATGAGGGACCCAAGCCTTTTGAACCCAATCTTTAAGCACACTTTAGGGGGAGTCCTCCCAACAAAATAACCAAAAAGAGTATGTTGTTCTAACCATTGACATGCATAATCAAAATCCTGGGTGGGTAATACCACATCCGCAGGGGAATCAAAAGACTTACCTCGTGGAAAACTTTCGCAACAAATTTCCGGGGACGCTTGTTTGGGGGATGGGCCATTGAGCAGAGCCGTCGAACCGCCAACACCAGTAAGAACTGCTGGGTTAGAGCCGGTTGGAGGCATAATAAACCACTAAAACCGTAGTAAATGCGGTCATACTCACGGAATAAATGAAAAATCCTACGTCAATGGCGCGGTATGATGCAAGAAGGACCAATGGAAAATGTAAACACAGGAAACCCTAGCAGAACTCATTCGTTGTTCACCTCTCTTCGAAAAGGTTCATGCATCATATTAATATATAGCTTTTGGTAATATCAATTCCCAATTATTTCGATGTTTTTTAATTAGTAACTCCCGCCATAGAGTTTACTTATACATCTTTTTAGTGTATTAAAATAAAATTTAAAAAATGAAATTTGATTGAGCGTGATTGCCCACGCGGAATCCATTATGCTATCCTTTCTTCCTACGTCAAACAATTTTTCAATTCCCAATTTGCCACCATTTTTCTGTTTATCAATTTTACGGCTTCCAATTCTGATAATTGAATGACATGTTGGACATTACTGACATCACCAAACCCAATTGCGGAAAAACATTATCTTTTGTAAGTACTGATCTATACGATATGAGTGCCAATGTGCCATTGCTTTTAAAAACAAACAAACTGTGAAATAAAATAACAAAGAAAATCCATGGAAAAACGGACGATCAGATCATGTTCAATCGTCTTGCATCTTATATCGGACAATTTCTGCCATTGATTACACACGCCAGACCGGTTCACCTCACATAGGGAACACCTTGGCGTAAAAAGCAGCGTCAAGGTTAAAAAAACATTTCCTTACTCTCCTTGGCTCCAAGTACCACATGAAACTTCTCCCGAGAAGAAAAAGGGGGATTTGATTATTTTTCGGAAAAAAAAAGAGGAAAAGGGGGAGAGATCGGTGGCTTGGAAGGAAATCAAACGGAGAGATCTTTTTTTGGTTTTTGCTAGGATAGGGAAAGACTGCAGAAGTTGGTACATTCTTTTCTTTATTCTTATGCTTGATATTAATAGTTTGAAGTTGAAATATGTTTTTATGAGTTCAGTAGTAATGTTGTGTTATGCTAAGATCATATCATGTTTTTTGTTTTAAAATAGATAAATTACTACAAATTTTACCAGAAGCTGTGAGAAAATAAAAAATGAGAACACATATATGTTGTGCACCTTGCAAGCAGCTACAGGTAATATATTCTGTGGAAAATTATTCACTCATAACTCAGACTCCAGTACACCTTGTGATTTACGCAACTCTGTGATTTATTATTGTTTTAAATTGTTTATACTGCTGTTGGGTAGTTTGGGTGACTGGTTCAAGTAGACATTGGAGTAATTGTTTGTACATCGAGCTGATTGCATCAGCTAGAATTATTGAAACATATATATTTTCTAGTTTAAACTGTTAATTTTCCCTACATATCTAGTTTTAGACTATAAAATTTTTTCCTTGCATTTTTACTGAGCTAGTCATTTCCTTCATGGCGTGGCAAATGGACGCTAGGAACACTGTATTTAAATGTCATCCATTTCCATGGTCAAACAGCTAATAATAATTTTACACCTCATTCACAATAAAAAGTGGTAAATATTTGTCCTATTTTTATTGGTCAAAATTGACCTCTGACTGTTGAAGTGGATGATATTTAAGAACATCCCGCTAGGAAGGTATAAGTTTTGGCTCAAATATGCCTTTTTCTATTGTTAAAATTGTGATGGTTTGATTTAAAAGCCATTCTGTAATTATCCTGCAATCTTTGCATTCCAAGGGACAATTTCCCATGAGGTGTTGCCTCCAGTCCATGCGCCTTGCCTATGCCTCCAGTCCATGTGCCATGTCTGTGCTTCTGCATTATTTTTTTGTATTAATATAGGACCCACTTCCTATGACCCCACTTGCTTAATCAAATGTCTATTTTGCCTGAACTAATAGCAATTTGCTTATAATAATTCAGCTTGAATGAAACTATTTGAACAGGAAAGTCATTTTGTTTTGGTGACACTTAATAATTAATTCATTTAATCCTTAATTTAGGATCATTAATGGGTTACATGATTGTGGAATTTCCAAATTTAGGGGAGTTGGTGTAGATTATTGCTATTTGATTTGGTCACCTGGAGAGTAGTCTAAATTGGTGGCCACACACCATACAAGTTCATAATTTAAATGGAGAGGCAGTAAAGCCAATGGTAAATAATTTGCATGCAACTAAATTGGGGAAACAAGAATTGAATGCTTTCTTTTACCTTGAGAGATACTAATTAAGCCTGAATGGAGAGAGAATCTCATAGAAATGGTTTATGGTTACAAGATTTAGAAAACTTTAAGCTAATTAATTATTAGGTTATTAAACTCGTGAATTTCTTCCTCGTTAAACCAGTTGGAATATTTCACTAGATGGATTGGATTTATAGTTTTCAAAATTTGAATCCTATGTCTTTGATTAAATTCATACACATTAAATTTCAAACCCACGTCCTGAATTTATATGGGAAGGGTATGATGATTATGATAGGTTTAATAATGCATCCTAGGGCTATTTCATGCTAAAAGAGGAATTAGAAAATGATGTTAAGGGTTAGGAGAAAATAGTTGATCTTAATTGTAAGGTGATTTTTATGTGATTACTGTCACTTTAAGGGAAGTGGATTACAAAAGTAGAAAGTTGGTAGGGTTGTGTGCTAGTTTACTTCTAAATAAGTTTTATAAAACTTTTTGAGATTCTATTTGAAGTGCTATGTAATTCTGATCCCAAATCTGATTGTCAATCTTTTAAATATATCAAAGAAGATAGGAGCCAAACATGTTTTGAAGAGAATTAGTAAGTTTTTTTTGTGTAACTTACAAATTTTTGCATGTGAGACTAGATATGTGTGAAATAAATGTTTGGTCAAGCTAATTAATTCAAACAATAACTTAGTTCTTTGTTTAAATATGTTCTCTGCCACATCATGATATTGATGGACATTGCATTGGATATAAGTTTGATTGCATGACATTAGATAAGAATGCTTGAATGCCGGTAGTATATGTGCATTAGATTCTTCATGTATGTTGCCACAAATTTCTAGATCCTTTGTGATGGGTCGGGCTCCTCCAGTGGAGTAGCATGGAGAAGCTTAATGCTTCGTGGTAGGGTGGAATTCACTCCTATGATATTCTCTCTCCTTTAGATACAAAAAGATAGATTCTAGGAAGAAAGATCTTGTTTGTAAGATAAATCATTTCATAGTATATTTGTATGAACTTTAATGATTTAAGTCTTGATGATGAAAGGACTAAGTCTCTATTGTACTCGACAATGGATGCCAATTATATTATTTTGTAAAAAAAATTATAGATTGTGATTATATGTGATCTAATGATTAAGTTCATTCACAAGATTGTACTTTAATATTATATTATTCAGTCCTCAATCCATTGTTAAGATTGAGTTTCCTTAAATTGTTATTTTTATCTATGTATTGTATTTTTATATGTTTATTTTATTGTCATTTCAGAATATGTGTTACAGATAAAGGTTTAGAACATGTCAACCAACCTGAGTCATTTAGAGATTTAGATCTCTAAGGCATATTGTCACTATGGAAATTTTAGGGTTCACAAAGATGCAACAACCTAGAGCCTCCATGAATGTTTTGGAAACACACACATTCCTTCCATTCGCACCATCATCTGCTATGCATGAATCCATAGAATTTATTACATTCCTTGAATTTGAGGGATTATAAAAAAATTAATACTAGGGATGTACCCCTAGGTGACATGCAAATGCTCCACTCCACACACCATGGATAAATTAAAGTTTGAGATTTTGGGGCCCTTGAGAAATTTTACACTAGCATGAGTTGGTAGGGACAACTCATATAGGACATGGGGGTAGATTGGTTCCTTAATATGGCTATACTCAACCTTACCTCAAGGTGCCCCCATCATGAAACATAGGGGTGGGATTGGTCCATGCATTGCCATAAGTACAACCCTTGCCTCTAGGTGTCCCGTGCCCACTACAATGGAACCTTTGTTTGATGGGATTTGAACCTAGGTCTATAGTGTGAGACTCCTTGCTCCCCACCACTACACCCAAACATGATGGGAAATCAATTTTCTATTGATGAATGACCAACCTTCCATTTTCAACATAACCCCTCAAGATTAAAATAAAACTATATTTTTTATGCTTGACGACTTTTAATGTATAATGTTTATTTTATCTCTACACTATATTTGACATGAAATAAAAAAATTATTTTTCTTTATTTTTATGAATATAACAATATTTTTTAGTTTCATAAGTTTTTCTTGTTTTAAAATTACATAATTGAATTCCATTTATGTTTTTCTATGCCATGCCAATAGTAGGTAAATGGGATGCTATCATGATTAAGGTTGAATTAGAGAAGATCATCATGAAGTTTTCCCATTGCACCACCTTATCTCCTACATAAGGTGCAATCCATGTATAGGTTCCTCCAAATGTTGCCAAATCTTACATGCATTCATACAACATATTGTTCTTGATAACATGGGTAGGTTTATCTACTATATGAGGAATACTATAATCCATGTTCATTCTATTGGTTGGTCTTGTTTCCCTTGCTCTATTAGGGAATTGGCTAGTCCTTGTTATCATAAATATTTTCTTTGTGTGCCTCTTACCATATCTAATAATTTCCCATTCCAAGGTGGGGAAAAGAAGAAGTTGGGTTTGGGTGCTGAGATATCAATAATCCATCTGCTTTTGGGGATTCAAACACTATTATGATAATTACCATAATTTTGTTGTATTGTTGTTGGTGGCTTTTAAAGGTAGTCTTCATTTTTTGATAATGATGCCTTTGATATGGAAGAAAATTTTAATGACGATTCTTAAAGATACTATGGTTTTTGTTTTTTAATGTTGGCATCTTATTCAAGTGAACCCATATGTTTCCATTCAATAGGAATATAATACAAATTTGACCACTTTTTGTATTAAATGACCATATACACATTTTTTTAATATTTAAATAAAAATGAAAAATAATTTTAATTAAAAATTAAAAATTAGAAACACATAGATTATGTAAATGCTATTATAGGCCCATAAATAAGGTGTTTTAAAAATAGACATGATATGGATAACTAGTTAATTTAGTATCAAAATAGAAATAAATAAACAAGTATCCTATAGATCATTATATTTTCTTTATCTCAAATACTTATAGACTATAATCTATATTAATTTTAGAAGTTAAATATATTATATCTAACTTATTCATTAGAAAAAGATAATAGCTATTAATATATTTGTAGCTTTCCACTGCAAAAGTTGGAGTCACAAATTTATTCCTTAAAAAAATAGTATATTGTTAGAAATACCTATAATAATAAGTTTTATATATTAATGTATTAACTAAAAGTATTTTCTTGTTGATAGGAAACCAAGAAGAAAAATATAAGACAATCAAAATCACTTTTTCAGTTGGGTGCAAGAAATTGATTGTAGAAGGGAACTCCTAGGTGATTATTACAATTCTAGCCAAAGGAGAAACACAAAAATAGAAATTAAATAAAATTTCAAAGGCTTGTAGACTGTGTGATAATTTTGAAGAGGTTTTCTTTGTTCATTGTTATGGGAAACACAATAAAGGTGTTAATCATCTTGCTAACCCTAGGATTGACCAAATCACCTTCTCAACCTTGCTAAGCAAAAGTACAAATACATGAGATGGACCCATTCCAATTCTTAATCTAGATATTTCTTCTAACTTAAAGATTGCCTAATCAAATTTGGCTTTCTTGTAAAGGGATGCTTAGCCTTATAAAACAAGATGAGCCACAACTTTTTCCTTTCAATGAGGGAATTTATGTATTTTTTGATAAGAACTAACACCTGCACTATTAAGAAGTGCAATGGGTTCACTGATAGAAAATATGGACAAATGTTAATTGAAGTGCTATATTGTATTGAGAATAATGATTTCTCCTATGAAATATAATAATTTCAATGACTAAATGGTTTCAAAAAAATGAATGAGATTGAAAGCCCAAAGATAAATTCTTGTCATCTAATTAGGTCACAAGACTTATTTACTGTTAAGTGAAATCAATATTGAACAAGATCACCAAAACATTTAAAAAATATAAAAATAAGTGAAAACATGATTTTATAAAACTTTCATTTAATTCATGCGAATGGAATAAAATCATTTGATTTTACTTGGAAAAAAATGAACCCTCTCTTAATTGTTCTAAGGCAGTGAAGGTGAAAGACTTGGATAAAAATTGCATTGACCAACTGGTATAGGAGCACCTAACACAAGGTGGCCTCCATGAGGCATTCAACTTCATGTTTTGTTTTGATGTCATATTTTGTTTCAATAAGGTCATGAAGACCATTTTATTGTGTTGTAATAAGAGCCATGGTGCCATGTTGTAATAGGCAAATTTGTAAGTCCTAAGGGGTAGTCATGTATGTAGGCCTTTCTAAGGCATGTAAAAGGCAGCCATAAACACATAGGGACATCATATATTTTCTCATATTGTAAGCCTTTTTGGCATGCATCAAAAGGTGGTAAACTTGCCAAAGACTTAATGACATTAGCAAAGTATTGACAAGTCATAAACATCGATGCCACTATGTTGAAGAATTGTAATTAGTTTAGAATGCTAAAATAGGGTAGTTGCTGTCCACAAACTGCCAAGAGAATTCGAATTGGTTATGGCTCCAACCATCAACCAAACTACCCTCAATGCAGTTTTCAAGGCATATGAAATTCTATATAACCTTGAACAAGTAAAATGTAAGGGAGAGGAGAAGTTTCAAGCAATAAAAATGCCATTCTCTGCTGTCCTTTTGTTATTTTCCAGAATTTTCTGCATTTTTCTGCTATAACATCCATAACTTTCGGATACATATGAATTAGAAGGTAAGGCTAGAGGTTTTGGAAAGATTTGTGTCTCACCTTTCATTCAAGACTGATTTTATGACATTTGGTTGAGATTTGTGTATTCGGTGAACATTTTTCTAAACCCTGTCCTGAAACCCTGTTTTCTAAATTTCCACGCTGCTACAGTCCGTACTGTACAAAGGTAAAAGTTTGTTTCCACTTTTTCATGGTTTTATCAGTTAGAGAATGGAGTTATATTTCATTTGAATTCAGTTTGGTGCTTTGATAGTTTTTTGGTAGGAAGATACAAGGTTTTTTCTAAAACTAGTCTATGAAACCCTCATCTAGGGTTATGACTGTGATTTAAGTATTTCCTACCATTCCACTGATGTAGAACTTCTTTGATCAGTGGAATGGGATGTAATAGATCTGTATTATTAGGATATGATGACTTCTTGGCAGAAAATTTGAAGAGAAGGAGTTTTGTTTGAGGAAACCTAACAAAACCATGTGTTAGGTGATGTTTCAAGGCACATTGAAGGAACCAAAGATGCATTTTTGGGAACAACAGTTAGTAGAAGCCTAAAACCCACAAAATAATTTTTTTTGACATGCATTCTAAGTGTCCAAACCCTTGGTTAAGTTCTGGGCTTGCATTCTTTGGTAGTCCCTTTGTAATTTTGGCCTAATTGAGGCTCTAGGCCACTGACGGGGTTATTGGTTGAGATATTCTGTCCAAAACAAACTATACCAAGTTTGGGATATGTGATAGAGGACCATAATGGGTATCTACAGATTGTCTAAGATTTGGGTTTGGAGGTTTGAGTCAAAAGTTATTAGGTCTGTTGTCTTTTTGAAGGGCTACAAGCCATTTTGGGTGGTTTGTGAAGGAAGTACCAATCCGAAGTCCAATCTACCTTGGAAAATGGATGGAATGTGTCCCCTAACATCCCAAACCAAAATTTACATGATGATCCTTGAGTTTCTTTCTTCTGTTCCCACTTTTGTGTAAAGATCTTTGTTTTTGGGCTTGTAGGTGTAGTAGAACCTTGTCTAGTTTGTCTATCCTTTCCCATCCAATTTGCCTCTACATCATAGTGGTATCAGAGCCATAAAAGGTTCTATTGTTGGTGGTATAAGGCCTGGTATATGTTAGCAGAGGAGAGTGAAGGAGAGGCTAGGAATATGCCTTCAAAGGGGATGACCACCGAAGTGGTCAAGAAGTTCAAGGAGATGGAAGAGAAGATCAAAAGTGGAGTCAAGGAAGCACTCCAAGTAGAGTTGAAGGAATTGAGGATAGGGAAGAGGATAGATGAAGGTTCAGATGAAGAGGAAGAGAAAGAGGAAGAAGAAGAAGAGCAAGAAGAGGTAGAAGTACCGGCTGGTCAAAGGCATTTCCTTGAAGCCATCAAGGCAATTGGCAAGGATTCTTCGGAGGCTCAGATGGAGATTCCCATGTTTAGTGGGAAGATGAATTCTGATGAAGTCATGGACTAGATTGATTCTCTAAACAACTACTTTGAGTACAAAGAAGTTCCTAAAAATAAGAGGGTTAAGTTTGCAACAACTAAACTCAAAGGTGCTGCCCTTACATGGTGGATTACACCCAAGGTGAGAGGGTAAAGAACTAGAAGAGTATGATCTCTTCATGGAGCAGAATGTTGGAGAGGATCAAGTCCCAATTTCTTCCATCAAACTATGAGGTGTAGATCTATAAGAGGATGCAAAATCTCAAGCAAAGAGATTTGGATGTGGTTACTTACACCGAGGAGTTTCACAAATACACTCTTCGTTGTGGGTACATGGAGGATGAAAAAGCTAAGGTGGCAAGGTATCTAAATGCTCTGAGGTTCAATATTCTTGATGAGATAAGTTTATTAACCCCTGAAACCGTGGAGAAATGCTTTCAAGTAGATTTAAGGGCTAAAGAGAAGTTGAAAAGGAAGGGTGAGCAGCAAAATAGAGGAAGAGGTGACAGAAATTTTAGAGGTAGGGATAGTTTTGAAGACAGAAATCAGTCCCAAGAAGACCAAGGAGACACAAGCAGAGGTAAGGGTCAAGTTTCTGATTTTAGAGGGGGATTTAGAGGCACAATAGGTGAAGGTAGAGGTTCTAATGTTTTCACTAGAAGATGCTACAATTGCAATGAAATTGGTCACGCAACATTCAAATGTCCAGAAAGGCAAGGTTCACCATCAGGAGGTGATAGGAAGAATGAAAAGAGGGTTCAATATGTGCAAGAAGAAGAGGTAGATGAAAGTGTTAACTCTCCAATTGGGAGTGCAGCCCCAATTCAAGATGGAGAAGCATTGATGCTAAGGAGAACACTCTTGAAGACATCCAAGGAGATGATACAAAGGAGAGCACTTTTTAGGACCAATTGCAAAAGCAAAGGTAAAATATGCAAGGTAGTCATAGATTCTGGTTCAACCGATAATATGGTGTCTAGGGAAATGGTGGATAAATTGAACATAGAAAGGATTCCTCATCAAACTCCTTACAAAGCATCTTGGGTAAGTGATAGTCAATCACTTTTGGTAGATGAACAAGCATATGTTGGTTTTGAAATTGGAGAATATAAGGATAGGATTTTATGTGACATTTTGCCCATGGAATGTTGTCACCTACTTTTAGGTAGACCATGGAAATTTGATAGGTAATCATTATATGATGGATGTGCTAACACATACACCATCAAGAAGGATGTGAGGATTTTTTTGATGACACCATTGCAGGAGGATGCTGAATCAAAGAAGGTAGCCAAGGTCATTTTGGTGGGTAAGAAAGAGTTTGTAAAGATCAATGAAGAAGGGACAAGGAAAGTTGAGGATACCTCAAGGAGTGGGGTTGTCAAAGACCAAAGTTTGAAGTTGGTTTCAGTTTTGAATGATGGAGATCAGATGGTGATGTTTGAGACAGATCAGAAAAAGGTCAAAGAGTAGGTCTACAAGCAGCCACAAAGCGGTTGGAAAGAAGAAGATGCTATCATAGTAGGGACCATTGTTTGTCCTCTAGAGCCAACAAGAGTTGAAAGGAAAACATATTCTACCATAGCAGCAATACAAGAAGCATCAACCAAGGTTTTCAATGCAGGTGTTCAGGTAGAGATTTAACAGTAAGGAAGAATGGCAAACAAAATATAGGTTTGGTTGCAAGCACTCACTCATGGCAAGGTGTGAATAGAGACTACAATGCTAGGCATGAGTTTTTGATTCCATGGAAGCAAGTTGTAGTCCAAAGATCATGGGGAAGACATGAGGCAATAAAGGACAAAGGTGGAACAAGACAAAGAATCAACTCATGTGGCATGAGTTCTTTTCTAGGCAGGGTGTATGGTGCAGGAGCACCTAACACAAGGTGGCCTCCATGAGGCATTCAAATTCATGTTTTGTTTTGATGTCATATTTTGTTTCAATAAGGTCATGAAGACCATTTTCTTGTGTTGTAATAAGAGCCATGGTGCCATGTTGTAATAGGCAATCTTGTAAGTCCTAAGGGGCAGTCATGTATGTAGGCCTTTCTAAGGCATGTAAAAGGCAACTATAAACACATAGGGACATCATATATTTTCTCATATTGTAAGCCTTTGTGGCATGTGGTAAAATTTCCAAAGACTTAATGACATTGGCAAAGTATTGACAAGTCATAAACATCGATGCCACTATGTTGAAGAATTGTAATTAGTTTAGAATGCTAAAACAGGGTAGTTGCTATCCACAAACTGCCAAGAGAATTCAAATTGGTTATGGCTCCAAACATCAACCAAACTACCCTCAATGGAGTTGTCAAGGCATATGAAAGTCTATATAACCTTGAACAAGTAAAATGTAAGGGAGAGGAGAAGTTTCAAGCAATAAAAACACCATTCTCTGTTGTCCTTTTGTTATTTTCCAGAATTTTTTGCATTTTTTCTGCTATAACATCCATAACTTTTGTATATGGATGAATTAGAAGGTGAGACCAGAATTTTTGGAAAGATTTGTGTCTTACCTTTCATTAAAGACTGATTTTGTGACATTTGGTTGAGATTTGTGCATTCAGTGAACATTTTTCTAAAACCTATCCTGAAACCCTGTTTTCTGAATTTCCACGCTGCTACAGTCCGTACTGTACAAAGGTACAAGGTTGTTTCCACTTTTTCATGGTTTTATCAGTCAGAGCATGGAGTTAGCTTTCATTTTAATTCATTTTTGTGCTTTGGCATTTTTGTGGTAGGAAGATACAAGGTTTTTTCTAAAACTGGTCTGTGAAACCCTCATCTAGGGTTGTGATTGTGATTTAAGTATTTCCTACCATTCCACTGATGTATAAATTATTTGATCAGTGGAATGGGATGTAATAGATCTATATTAGTATGATATGATGACTTCTTGGCAGAAAATTTGAAGAGAAGGAGTTTTGTTTGAGGAAACCTAACAAAACCATGTGTTAGGTGATGTTTCAAGGCACATTGAAGGAACCAAAGATGCATTTTTGGGAACAACAGTTAGTAGAAGCCTAAAACCCACAAAATCCTTTGTTTTGGAATGAATTATAAGTGTCCAAACCCTTGGTTAAGTTCTGGGCTTGCATTCTTTGGTAGTCCCTTTGTAATTTTGGCCTAATTGGGGCTCTAGGCCACTGACGGGGGTTATTGGTTGAGATATTCCGTCCAAAAAAACCTATGCCAAGTTTGGGATATGTGATAGAGGGCCATAATGGGTATATATTTATTGTCTAAGATCTAGGTTTGGAGGTCTGAGTCAAAAGTTATTAGGTTTGTTGTCTTTTTGAAGGGCTACAAGCCATTTTGGGTGGTTTGTGAAGGAAGTACCAACCTGAAGTCCAATCTACCTTGGCCAATGGATGGAATGGGTCCCCTAACATCCCAAACCAACATTTCCATGATGATCCTCGAGTTTATTTCTGCTATTCCCACTTTTGTGTAAAGATCTTTGTTTTTGGGCTTGTAGGTGTAGTAGAACCTTGTCTAGTTTGTCTATCCTTTCCCATCCAATTTGCCCCTACATCACCAAGAAAACTAAATATTTTCAATCAAAATCATAAATCCCTCTCAACAAACTTAAGACCCCACTCAAATTGATAATAATTCTTGATAAACAATGTCAATGCAAGTTGTCATTTGAAAAATAAAAATTACCATCAAGATTTTTTGTGCCCATTGCAAGCAATCTAGTACTGTGAAATAGAGTCCATACAAGGTGGTAAGAAACATGGTCAAGGAGACATGACCATCAAAGATGCCAATTTGAATTGGTGGACGATCACACTTAAGTAAGCAGGAAAATTGAGTTTTCTATTAAAATATAAATACACAATCCAAGTCATTATTCACTTTTATATAATCCCCTATAAAAAATGCAATGCTTATCATAGACAATTTTGTGACTATTTGGCTTCTAGTCATACAATGTCCAAGTTCTTTAGAAGAATTTTAATTCTTAGGATTTGAAGGAAACAAGTGAACCATTTGACAAAATGGAAAAATAAATATTTATCTAACTAAAATCAAATACAATGATTCTAGAATATTCTCTTAATGGGAAGGATGAGGATGCCTTGAAATTTCTTTACCTTAGAACATAAATTATTTTCAAAAGTGAACACATAAAGAATTAACATATCTTTTACTATACCAAAACCCCAAAATTAGGAAAACCTTATGGAAAAACAATGAACATAAAACAAAGAGAGAAACATTGCTCCTAATCTCTCAACTAGGGGAAAGGGGCTAGTTGCCACCCACCCTAACTTTGTGCACATCAAGCTTGTAGCTAGACATATCAGAATTCAACAATTTTTTTTGGGTTTCTCCGTATGGAATCAAAGAGCTTAAAGCTATTCTTTCAGCTTGTGGGCACTTATAAATTTCACTCTATGACGCGTTATGTGCATAAGGGTCAAAAATGTATCATTTTAACATGTCTCCTCATAGAAGCGCAAGGATGTGCTAGTAACCGCTCACCATCACCCCCCCAAAAAACCACCCCTCCACTAAATAAGTTATACACTTGGTCCCTATTGTACTTAGGGTAGCTTTAAAAACATTTATTAATGCCCCACCTTAAATCAAGCTAGTGGGGCCTTCAAACATACCCACCCCTTTGATAAACCTAATGACACCCTATTCTAGGTTTAATGACACCTTTTTATTTCAGAGGCACATGCTAAGGTGAATACGGTGGCACGAATGACAAACACAATGTGTTCCATTTTACTTCGATTCATGTCCAAATACATATTCAACTACACACCAAAACCTAATCATTTTAGAGAATGTTCTTGACAGTGCAATGACTGTCATTTGAGGGTTTCTCCATTTTGGTCCGCCAGCTATCGCCTCCTTCATGGTCGCTCTCCATGTAGGTAACAACCATCTACATCATTTATCCTTGTGATTTCAGCATTGCTTTCATTCCAATCTTTTGGTTTCATATGGTGTTGTCTATCCAATCATTATATAGTCGTTTACCTTCATGTTTGTCTCATACAACCGTGATTTGAGTACTACTATCTAATTTTGTTATTCACATTCGAAAACATATTCAACTACACACTAAAAACCTAATCATTTTAGAGAAGGTTCTCAATAGTTCGATGGTGGTTGTTTGAGGGTTTCTTCATTTTGGTCCACTAGCTATCACCCTCCTCTATGATCGTTCACCATGAAGGTAGCGAACACCTACATCATTTTTCCTTGTGATTTTAGTACTATTGTCATTCCAATCTTTTGGTTTCATATGGTGTTGTCTATGCAATCATTATACAGTCGTTTACCTTCGTGTTTGTCTTATACAACCCGTGATTTGAGTACTGGTATCATTTGAATCTTTCATTCCTACAACATTTTGTCCGCAATCATTTTACATTCAGATTTTTGACTATTTTTCCTGAGACAACCCTTGTGCTATGATTATTTCACTATATAGAAGAATATACTGTTATATAATGAGGGTTTTATTTTATACATACAAATGGGTTCATAAAATTTTAAGGATATATATTTTCAAGGGTACATTGTCAATGGTTAAGGGTTTCATCATATCAGGGTTTTGAATGTTTTGAATCCTATGGCTTTGACTCTGTAATATTTAGTTATTTTTTAATTATTGTTACATTAAATATTTACAATTGTTTCCCTATATTTTTATATAATATATTGAGAGTTTTATTTTATATAATCTATCGAGGGTTTCATTTAATATAATATATTGAGGGTTTCAATTTTGTTTTGTATATTGAGGGTTTTGAATTCCTTTTCGAAGGTGCATGGCCAATGTTTGGGGGTTTCCTATTTTTGTGGTCTACTTCATATCGGCGGCCGCTGTCCTCCATGCAGGTAACGAATACATCATATACCCAAATGATTTCAGTACTGGTTTCATTCTATGCAATCATTTTTTAGTGGGATTCTTGCCTCATTTGTTTGAAACAACCCATCAATTGGGATTCTTTTGCTGAACCCATTAGTATACTATTTTATAATTAGGTTTTCATTTTCTTCATGTGTATATATATACATACATATCTATTTATATCTATTCTAATATATATATATATATATATATTTTATTATAGAATCATTAGAAAATCTGTCATATTTAAAATTCATATCATTGAATATAATAACTTCTATGTATTTAATCAAATTCAAACTCAACAACCAAATTTAATGCATTCTTTTTTCAAATTTGAATCAATTATAAGAGGAACATTATGCAGCATATACAATGTTAACATTTCAGCCTAGTACTTAACATTTTAGAATTTTACAATTGCATACATCTATATTCAAAGTCTGTAGGGAATTTTAGTCTAATTTGTTTGCTGAACTTTGCTACATCTTTTCGAGTTGTTTGCTTAATGGGAAGCTTCACTCAATTGATTAAATCATGTCTGTCAATATATATATATATATATATATATATATATATATATATATATATATATATATATATATATATATATATATATATATATATATATATATATATATATATATATATATATATATATATTGACATATGCAGCGTAGACAATGTTAACATTTCAGGTTGGTACTTTACATTTCAGCATTTTACAATTATATTCATCTCTAATTCAAAGTCTGTAGGGAATTTTAGTCCAATTTGTTTGCTGAACTTTGCTAAATCTTTTCCAGTTATTTGCTACAAAATGATGAAACCCTCAAATGTTGATAATGCACCGTTGAAAATGGATACATATGCCATAATATATATATATATATATATATATATATATATATACATACAAATATATGAATACATGTATATATTATACATGTATTTCTATATATGTGTGCATTAATGTATATAAATTAGAACACGTTATGTTGTCGTCCATGCCACCACATTCACCTTTAGATGTACTTCCGAAATGAAAAGGTGTCAATATGATCGAAGGCCCATCCAACTTCATTTAAGGTGGGGTGTTAATTTATCTTTTTTCAGGGACCCTAAGTACAAGAAGGACCAATTGTATAACTTATTTAGTGGAGGAGTGGATATGATTTAAGTCCCTATTGTATATATTATAGATTATATATACATATATGTATACATGTATATTTTTTATATGTATACATATATGTATATGTATAACTATATATGTGTGCAATATATAGTTGTATCATTGCACATAGATTCTATTACAATTTTTTTTGTTATGTGAATGTCTTAAGATGGATTTACATGCAATGCTTGAATTTATTCGGATAATTTGATGTTTGTTCGTTACTACCCGGATTACTACTCAACATATGATTTCTATGTTTGCAGGCGTGTGAGCGGTTTGTAGAGCACCATGCATTGCAAGAACTCACTGAAGGCAAAGTCTTATAAGAATTTACTTACACCACTGATTGTTGAATTCTACTATACATAAATGTGTTTGTTAACGCACTAGTATACATGGGATATTTTGCTCTAATGGCCCATACTTGGATTATATACAGTCTTAATTTGCAATTGCATATTTGACTATTTAATTTCCTCGGTTAAGTGAAAGTAAATGTATATGTATGTGAATAGGTAATATAAATTGAACAATGCATTTACCTTTTCCTATGAATATAAAGTTTAAATGTCTCAATATGATTTAATATATTCATGTATATGTGTATGTATATCTATATGTATACATGTATATGTATATCTATATGTATACATCTATATGTACATGTATATCTATACATGTATATCTATATGTATATGTCTATCTATATACATATATACATGTACATAACATATATGTATATGTACGTCAATCTATAATATAAATTAAACAAGGCATTTTTTATCATTCTGATTTAATTGGGTGTGGTATTGATTTCTACCAAGTGTGTTAATGTAATATCCATACGTACAATGGTATATATGTATACATGTATTTGTATGTATTATACATGTACTAATATGTTATACATATATATGTATGTATGAAATGTCTATTAATGAACTAAATGGATGTATGAATGTACAAATGAATATATACTCATATTAATAAACATATATTATGAAAGAATTTAATGATGGACAAATGAATATATGCTTAGATTAATAAACATATATTATGATAGGATTTAAAAGAAAAAGGATAATGATGGACAAATGAATATATGCTCAAATTAATAAACATATATTATAAATGGATTTAAATGCAAGACGATAATATGCATATCTAAAGGAACAATGCATTTTCCTTTTGGTGTGAGATTAAAATTAAAATACTTGAATATGATTTATATTTACAATCTTATCTATGTACTTACAATATTTTATACAATGCATTTACCTATTGCTGTGAGGTTACAGTAATGTCTCGATCTGATTTTTATTTACAATGCAGATTATGTATTTGTATATCTATATACATGTACATGTCATATATAATATAAATGGAACAATGAATTTACCTTTTTGTGTCATTATAAAATTTAAATGCCTCAATCTGATTTATAAAGTAGTTTGCAGATTATGTTTACAATAAAGATGGCAGTTTACATATTCTTATTTCTGTTGTGTTTGTCAACACAATTGCATAATACTTATACCACTGATTGTGGAATTGTACTATGAATTTATGTTTGTCAACACCACTATTGGGATATTTTGCTATGATAGCCATTAATTAAGTTATTTACATTGTTACTAAATGTCTTTAGATAGATGCACTTGCAGTTCAATTTAATTTATTCGGATATGTAAATATCTTTACATGCAGTGCTTAAATTTATTGGGATAAATTGATGTATGTTCGTTACTACCTGGATTATGATTTCTATGTTTGCAGGCATACATGATGAGGTCAATGGTTTATAGAGCACCTTGGATCACGAGAACTCAATTCAGGTAAAGTCTTATAAGACTTTACTTGGGCAATGATCCACTAGGCTTTAGCTTTTTCTTCCTAGATGTTTTAGGTTCTTTTCAATCCCATTGTTGACTATTGTAGACAACTTTTAATGTTTTCTTTCCTTGTTGCTTCAATCAAACTACATTAACATGCATGCTTGCATTAATTTCCTTTACTTTACTTTGGCAATGATCCACTAGGCTTTAGCTTTGTTTTCCTAGTTGTTTTAGGTTCTTTTCATTCCTATTGTTGACAAGTTTTTAGTGTTTTATTTCCTTGTTTCTTGAATCAAACTACATTAACATGCATGCTTGAATCAATTCAATTAAGGTATAATAAATTGCTACTTGAATTTTCCTTGTTGCTTGAAACAAACAACATTACATGAACATAATGCTAAATCAATATGCTACTACAATTAGATATGTAGAGAACTTGTAGTACCATGTTGTTTTAACCATTACAACATTTCTTTTTTTCCAAACTAGATATACACTCATACAAACATACAAACATACAAACATAAGATGGGTAAGTGCACAAAGATGAGGGACCAAAAGGGGGTCTTAAGATGCCACTTTTTTCTGAAATCAACAAACATTGATGGTGGATGAGAAGTTGAAGATAGTTACACTCAAAATTTGAAGATACAATAAAAACAAGAGTCGTAGTGCTCTAAATCTAGTTTCTAACTACTATTTTTTTTCAAAAATGGTTGAAATTAAGGGGTTCAAAAAGGGGGAGCACACAAATTGGTCCTATTTTTCTCAGAAAAAAATAACATAGTGTTTGATGTGCTCCCCCTAAATGTTGACTTTTTAAAAGTATTTCATAAATCACTTTAGTAGAAAATTAGCTAACATCATGTAGTTTATGCCTGATTTTTTTGCTAATTTTTTAATGAATATATGATTTTTTATGAATTTTCAAAGTGGACACATGTTGAAAAATAAAAATTGAGCGTGCTCCCCCCTAATTTTTTTGAAAACTAATCGAAATTTAGTTTTTCTTTTTTTTTTAAATGTGTATAGAATAGAGTCTAGAATGCAAAAAAGTAATTTTTTTCAAATTTGGATGAACGGATAAAAAATGACATGAAAAATACTATACATAGGTTTTTGGCAAAAAAAGAAGACACTAGCAAAAGAAATTGAAGATCAAAACCTTAATGTATTTGAAATGTAGAAAAAATTATATGTTTAGAAAGGTAAGAGAGAGCTTGACATTGCTATGGCATTTTTTGAGATTGACATTGAAAAATGTGCAAACCTGATGGAGAGCACACTTGACATTTAGTTGTTTTTCTATATTTTATAAAAAACATGTCTTTGGGCATTAACATGCAAGTCCAACCCTTTGGGTTGGATGCCCAAAGCAAATCCAACCCTAAGGGTTGGTAGTTTCCAAAGCAAGTTATAATTGCGAGCATGTTAAAACGTGCTCACATTATAAAAAATTTAAAAAACGCATTCGCATTATAACATGAGTGTGTTATAACATGCTCGCGTTATGGATTGGTAGTGACCAAGCCACTATCGAGCCATAATGTGAGTGCGTTATAACACAAGTGCATTATAATGCGCTCGCGTTATATGCACAATGGATTAAAAAGTGATTTTGGCAACTTTTTGGTTCCCCATCTTTGTGCACTAGGCTAGATGTCCCATTGTATAGTAAAATAGGTTACACATATATGCATTAGCATAAACAAAAACATATACAAATAACGAAGGAACCAGTTTGCACTTAAAAAATGTTATTGCAAAATATTTTGACAAAATGAGACTATGCATAGATATTTTAGAAATAACAACTATCTCCATCCAAAATAAAACCATATATTGACACACATCTTCTTCAATTCTCCATAAATCTAGGAAAAGGAATATGCTATTCCTCTTCTGTAGCAGCAATTTGGGCAAGCAAAGCCTGATTTGATTATGCATTTACAACCAACTCATTAGAGCTTATGAGGCTAGTCCATCTTGGGCATAGAGACTATACTTTTGTATCCTTGTTTCATAGTATATGAACTTGAATTATTGAATGACCAAATAATTTAATCTTCTTTAACTGATTGAAAGATGATTCTTTTGACTAAAATGTCTTGCAAGATCTACTTTTGATTTTGAGGGAATTTGCAATCATTGAAAATTTTCCATTTGATTTTGCCAATGACATTGCCTTGTTCAACCTCCTAATAATTCTGGACATTTTCCCCAAGACTTGTGATAAAAATGAGAGATCCTCTGCCAAATCCTCTCTCATGGACAATTTAGGCCAACCATTCCAAGAATCATCCCAAAACCTTTATCTAGCACCATTGTGAATCACCTAGGTTAGTTTTGGAATCAACACCTTCTGGCCCTAAATGAGAAAATTCCAAACACTAGAGCCATTAGGATGGTTTGCCACTGTGAAGATCCTCTCTTTATCCATACAATCTAGGTACTTAGCATACATTAATGTAATGCCCTGCCATGAAACCCTAGAGACAAGTCTAACCAAGCAATAAAAAGGGCAATTTTTTTTTTAAATAGAAGAAATGATAACAAAACATAACATAAACTAATAGCAACAGAGTTAAATTATCATCTCTAGGGATTACATAGCTGCATTATTGCAATTTTAACAACAACAACAATATGCATAGCTCATTCAAATAAATCAAATGATTCAAACTAACATATTTCATTACAACATCCAAATACATCAAATTTTGCATTAAAGATTACAAATACAATATAGTTTACTTTACAAGAGGAAATACATAGTTACATTGTTACAAAAGCTCTTTTTCTGATTACATAATGAGTTCCACTGATACACAGAGCTAAAGACAAATAACACAATAACTATCTCCACACTAGTAAAAGATCTAGAATCCATGAGAGATACATCCTCTTACACACGAGCCACGACACCAAAAGACCAATGGAAGAATGCACAACCACCCAACCATGTGGAACCTTGAGGTCCACCCCCCATGCTAGGAGATAACAATACGGTCCCACAACAAGGAAAAATAGGCATGTGACAATGGACTGGAAGAATGCCAGACTATCCCAGAAGTCAACACAACACAGACATGACAAACATCACAATCATTACATCCAGAGGAAAACATCAACAAGGGAAAGAAATGACACAAGGAGGAAATGCTAGACTGTAGTAGGAAGGAGTGTCATTGCATGGTCCTACATAGGTTACCCTGACAGTCTCTCACTAGACGCCGGCCCCCATCTATGGTTACCCTGACAGTCTGTCACTAGATGCCGGCCCCATAGGGTGACTCATGCGAAATCAACTTTCCTTTTGTGAAGAAAAGAAAGTTGATCTTGTTGGAAACAAGGCAGATAATTGAGAGGGGGGGTGAATCAGTTATCTCTTAATTTCTTTAACTTTCTTTTCGTTTTTTAACTTAAAATTCAGTGCAGCATTAGATTATATAAGCATATGTGATCATAAGAATAGAAATAAAATCAACACACATAACACAAGAATTTTTACGTGGAAAACCTTGTTAAGGGAAAAACCACGGGGTGACTAACCCAAGATTGTATTCTCTGTTAAAAGAATAAAGGAGTACAAAATGACACTTGCCAATTAGGGCTTACTACCCGAGCACACTGCTCACAAGAGGCACACTGCCTACAAGAACTTAGAAAAGGTAATCAGATGTTTGAACTGATGAGAAGCATCTATAAATGCAAGAGTTCAGTTCTGATTAGGCACAATACACTGATTTGATGCACTTCATTCTTCCTCTACTTTAATACTATTGCTCTGTCACATACTGGACTTGATCTATAGCTTTCACACTTTTCGCTTCTTTTCTTCACACTTATTACTTCACTTCACACACCTACAAACTGGAATCCATCTGGTATACATATTCGCATCAAGGATTTCATCAACTTTCTAGTCGGCAACAAGAACACTCAAGATATTTACAAGTTACTGATCTGTCGGTTGAATCCATGCTTTATTTGAGATGAGTATCAAAAGCATAGGCATAGAAGTCATTAATCATGTCGGCTAATAATGTATAATCCCCCAAATAGCTTGATCAACACCTTTTACTCATTTGGATTGAGGTCTAATGCTCTGTCGGTTAGTTCTTCCTCTATCTGCTCTACTTGACTGGAACCTGATGCTCAGATGCTCTTATCTTTTCCATGCTTTACTACCAGAGGCTAAATCTCTGGAATATAGTAGTCATGATACTTCTCTTGACTTATTCAAGTCCACAACTTGCTGAGTTACACCATCTAAGAGATCCAGACCTGATTGTCAGACCTTGTTGCATACTCTGTTCTTGTTCATCGGACCAAAACAATCTTCAATCTAACTTCCAGTATAGGCATACTATGTACTGTGCATGTGTGGGATAGACTTTTTTGCCATCAATTACAACACTCATGAAGCCACATAGTGTCTCTTGCCAACAATCTCCCCCTTTGGCATTGATGGTAACACTTAGTGAAAAATGGCTAAGTGTCGCAGTAAACTCCCCCTTGGCTGATGCTCTGTCTTTTACACTATTTTACCGGAGTTCCCCCTTAGATGGATTTCACATTTTTCACTACTCCTCACTCCCCCTTTGACATCAATGGGAAAGGGCAGAATCTGCATACCAAAATTTGCAAAAATTAACCTAAACATAGCCGCATAAGTATATATATATATATGTTATACTTACATATACCTCAGTATATCTGCAAAAGTGGCCTTCAACTATACAAATTCTGTGGCCCAGCTCTGCTTCATCCTGTCCAAAATGGAGATGTGACCACTCAACAAAAATGCATATGCTTCTGCCCTTTTTAAATCTGTCAAATCATTGGTCTGGGCATCTATCAAGGCCTCATGAATTACCTCTAACTTGGGGATAATTATCCCTCTGAGTTCACTCATCTTGTTTATTATATCCTTCTTTTCTTTGTTCAGCCTCTTTATTTCATTTATGATGACAATGGCCTGGCATTTTTGATTCATTAAGGATGTAGTGAGGGGATCAAAATTCTGAGATAAACTTGACAGTTTACCTTCTTGTTCTTTCACCTTCTTTTCAATATCCTTTGTCACTTTGGGCCAAGATAGGCAAAATTTGTACAAGTCCCCACCATCTTTAAGAGCATTTTCAAGGCTCTTTATTCCAATGTCTAAGGTCCTCCTATCGTCAGTAATAAGTCCTTGCACCTAAGAGAATCTCTTTCCCAAAAACGCCTTCTAGACCTTTGCTTCTGCCAATTTCTCTAAAGATTCAAAATGAGTGCCAACAAAATTGACCAAAGATTTTAAGTTACCAGATGGAGAGGCCAAATGATCCTTTTGAAATGATGGCATGATCTCTAGCATCCCGAATGCAATCTCCAATAGCTCACAGTCTTCCATGTGAGATTTCAGAAGTTTTTCTTTTGCTTTGGCTTGAGCAAAAGATGCTATTTTCATTGTCTAGACCGGAGAGAGAGAGTTGAAATTTAGTGGTCCTTGAAATAGATCAGGTTCATCTATTTCCATCATTTCTTGCTCAAGAAATTCTTCACTGCCTCTGCAGTGTCTCTTGCCAGAGATTGAGTCTTCTTTTCTTTTTGGATCTCAGAATTGTCATCATAGGTCTTCTCTGCTTGTTCTTCTTCTTTTCCCTTGACCTCCTCTTCTTGACTCACTTTCTCCTCTTTTCTTCCTTCTCCTTCAGTTCCTGAATCTGGAATGTCTGCAGTGGAATCCAATGCAGAGATGTTACTTGTGTTTACTACTTCATGAACTCCCTCTTCTGTAATAGAGGAATCCAAGTCCTTAGACTTCTCTTCATCTATCTCTTTTGATCCTTCTACATTTTTGTCAGAAGATTCTTCATTGGTTATATTTAATCCTTCAACATCCATGGTAGAAGGTTCTTCATCTATTTCCTCTACAATAGGGAGATTGAATCTTTTGAAGGCATTCCGGAGGATGTCTTTTGTTTCTTTTGCTACTTGGTTAGTTTCTCCAAGCATAATTTTATTCATTCTTGCTTTACTCTGGAATTCATCCTTACAGTCCTTAAAGATCATGTCCATTTGCTTTGGAGTAATAGAAGGATAGAGCTAAACAACAATCTATTCTCGGATCTCTAAGTCTTTTGCATTTGCATTTTCTTTTCTTAGTTCAAGTACCTTCTCTAGACTCTTGGGAATTAATGATATAATTTCAATGAATGCTTTATTGTAAATATTCAGGTACCTGACAGTAGCTTCTTCTAAAATCCTCTTGTCTATGTCACTGTATTCATCATAGAACTCTGTTACTAGCTGCAGGTTCCCATCCATAGTGACTACCTTGTTGATATCATCAATGGAAAGAGTAGGCTTTTCAACAAATTCTTCTGCCTTTTCTTCCTTATTTTTATTGGTAGAGTATTCTCCAGATGTTTTCTTCTTCTTCTTCATTTTCTTGATTTCCTCATCAGATTTTGTTTCTTCATCATCTTTGAGGCTTGTATATGACCTTGTGGCTTTGGTTTTTGTCCTCTTTTCTCCTTTTCCGGATGTCTTGAGTTCCGGTTTGGTGGCCCTTGAGTTTTCAGGAGTGGCAGGTGCAGAGCTCTTGGAGGATCTAGTCTGGGAGGGGGCTTGTACTAGAACACTTCCTTTATTTGCTTCTTGTTTCTCTTTCTTAGTCTTCTCCATTTTCTCTCTGTTTGCATCTACTGCCTCTTTTGATATGCCAAATCTTTTGGCAATTTCCTCAACTTCCCTTCTAACTTTCCTCTTTATCTCTGGTTGTCTTAGCTCAACATGTATTTTTACACTTAGTTCTTGAAAGGTTCCAAACATTTTTGCCTCAAGGTCCTTGGGCTGGCTCAGCAGGTGTTGAATATGTAGTTCCAGGATTTTCTCATCGATCTCGTATCCCATTGGCATTATCCACATTGTTCTGGGCTCAACTGCCTCCATTAGGCATTGGTCAGTGTCAACCATGAAGCACACTATATCCTTGTATTTTTCAACTATGGATTGAGGTATTCTCTCTCTGGCTTGCATCATGCTTTGGAAGTTCTTAAAATAACCCCATAGAGCTATGTTTTGAGCTTTAGCATCACCAAGTCCATACATATAGTCTCTAATATGGATTGCAACTAGTTTATCATTTTTCCATACCCAACCACTTGATTCGGGTAGCTCATTCATGTAATAGAAGAATAAACACAATATTAAACAACCATACTTAAAGGATTTCTTTTTATCCTTCTTGATCTTTTGCAGGTTTTCTAATAGTTGGTTTAAGAGAAGATCACATAGGTCATAATCTGCATTCTCCCTCAACATCTGATATGCTGCATAATTGCAGTCACAGACACAAAATTCTCCCTACGAGAATGATAGATCTTATACCTAATTATCATTGAGGAAAATTTGACATCCAGATTTGTGATGTCATCTATGGTCATTGATCTCTTGTCAAACTTAGATCTGGTGGCTTTAGTTACTGTCTAGTTCTTGACCGATTTGAGTGCAGGTAACCCACCAGATGAGTGCAGTCCAGTTATTGCCCTGATGGCATCTTTTTTTATCTTAAAGGGCCTCATTAACCACATGAAATTATCATGCATCCTACTTAGCACATACCAGACCCAATCATCTTCCGCAAAACAGGGAAAGTGTATGCAATGTCTGAAGTGTTTATCCCAGAGAGCCTTGTATTGAGGTTTGAGTTCAAAACTATCATCTATTAGTTGTTTGTGATAGATGTCCATCAATTTAGAGTCTCCAAATTCCTCAATGTTGGCATGAATATAGACCCTAACATCTTCTACATGCAAAACCCCATGCAAAATGCTAGAAAATGCGCCTAAAGGATCAACTTCTAGAGATTTACAGGGATGTTTCTTGAATTTAGGGCGCGGCCTATCAGTGATCTTAACAACCATTAGAGTAGCCATCTTGCAAGAGATTTAGAGAGAGATTTTTAGAATAGAAGTACCTTTTTATGCTTTAGGGTTCAAGATAGGAGCTGGAACAAATCGCTGGTTGAGATTGATTTTGCAGTTTGATCTTTGAGTGAGTTGTAGAAACTTTGATGCAAAGCTCTTCTTTTCTTCTTCTCAAATGCAAATGTGCAAATAATGAGTGAATGAACCCTTTTAACCTTGCACAAACCCTAATTTCTTTTTGCAATAAATGCACAACATAAGTTATCCGGTTACCCCATTTTGGGAGAGATCTTCTTGAATCACTGTGCTGAACTTAGAATCAATGTCAGTGAGAATTGACAATGTATCTTCTTTTCTTCAATCATACCATGGATCCGTAGATCAAAGTATTTCAATTTTGAATCTGTTACAAGTATGAGGTTAACCAGTGTTGTCATTGATGTCAACATACTCATATTGCATTGATAAGGAGGATTGGATGAGCTATGTGCTGAGGTTATTGAGGAAACTAGTCTCCATCAGGAACAGTGAAGAACAGTGATGAGAAGAAGGCCAAAGTACTCAATAGGTTGAGGATTAGAGGATACGGTTTAAAGGGTTTGTAGATATGAGTCTTGAGATGTTCCAATTAAGATTTCAGAGGTCTGCATAAAGATTTGAAGAAGTTATGGCTGTTTGTGTGGAACCAGTTCCGACAGGTGTTCAGTGGAGACAAAGGGTCACAGAAAGGTCCGGTGAGCTCCGAAATTGAATTATCTCATTCTACGGATTGGAGAGAGTGTTGAAGAAGTCTATATGAAGTGACAACTAGATTTGTGAATGATTTGGAGGTCTAGAAGAACCTTTTGCATTATGACAGTGATGACAGACTGTGTTCTTGAAGTTCTAGATGAAGAAGAGAAGAATTCTAGTAAGCTGATGAAGTGCAGATGTTCTTGGTGATTCAGGGAAGGTTATGATGATCATTGGATCATGTCCATTTCATGTTGGTGGTCCACATTAAAGTTTGAGTTTGCATTTGAAGAATAACCACGGATATTGGTGTTCTTCCTAAAACAGGCCGATCGGATGTATTACACGTCTTGTGAATGATCTTGTAGGTGTTTGCCGACTTAGATGATTGTTCCTAAGTCGATGCCTTGTATAAATAAGGGATTGTGAATTCATTTTGTAGTGTGTCTTGTGGTGATGAGTGTGATATAGCGAAGAGAAGTGCAAAAGGCAGAGTAGGAGTTTTTGGGCTTAAATGGAACTGATCTAGGCATGGTAAAGATGTCAATCTCCAGTTCAAGTTTGTGATTCTTATCACTTTGTAGACAGTGTGTCTCTTGTAGGCAGTGTGCCTCCTTATGAGCAGTGTGCTCGGGCAGTGAACCCTAATTGGCATGTGCCATCTTTTTCTTATTCTTCTAACAGAGAATAATCCTTGGGTTAATCACCCCATGGTTTTTTCCTTAACCGGGTTTTCCAAGTCAAAATCTTGGTGTCTCATGTGTTGATGTTTATCTGCTCTGGTGTTTATTCTTGATGCTTTCATGTATGGTTAATTGCTATGCTATTGAATAACAAAGTGGATTTGAGTGTTTGAATTAAAGCAAGATTAGGATAACTGACTCACCCCCCTCTTAGTTATCAACAATTGGTATCAGAGCCAGGTTCCTCTAAAAAGAGCTTAACCGCTTGAGGAGATCCAGGATGTCGTCATACAAGAAGGATAGTCTGAAGTTTGATGGAACCAACTTCTCTCTTTGGAAAGGTCGCATGAAATGTCACTTGGAGTGCATGGGAAAAGCTTACCTATCCATGGTCATAAAAGCATATGTACCTCCACAGGGTGGTCTGACAACTCTAAATGAAATCACAGATGCTGAAAACAATCTGCAGACCAAAGAGGCTCTTCTAAGTGCTTTAACTGATTCAGAACTCTCAAATGTTATTGACCTACCAACAGCCTATGAGATCTGGGTCAAACTGGAACTTCTGCATGAAGGAGATGAGTATGTTAAGAGTGCAAGGTTGCAGAGTCTCAAAGGCAAATTTGAAAGATTAAAAATGAGAGATGATGAAAATATCACTACCTTTATGCCAAGAGTAAATGAGCTGGTGTGTGGAATTAGGAATGCTGGTGGAGTCTTGGATGAGAATGAGACTGTTGGCAAAATTCTTAGATCCCTTCCTGCTGTTTATAAAATCAAGGTTGCTGCCATTGATGAATTCAGAGCCCATACAATTGTCACAAGAGACCAATTGGCTGACAAACTGGCTGCATTTGAAATGATTGAGTTTGGAGATGATCCCCCCAAGACTGAATTTGCATTCAAAGCCAATGCTTATATGAAAGGCAAACAAAGATTTGATCTGGGAGAAAACTCTTCAAGGAAGCTGTCATGGTATGATCAAGCAAGAAGAGACATGAAAGAGGAAGAAGCAGAAACAGCTCAACTTGAAGCCTCATTGCAAAAAGACTGCCAAGAGGATCCAGTAAGTATGAAAGAAAATTACCTTTTAAATGCTTCAACTGCAATAAGATTGGTCACTTTGCCTCAAGATGTCCGGAAAGATCTACAAGGTCAAACTCTAACAGACAAAGGTTCCAAAAGAATTGTTATTATGTTCATGAAGAAGCTGATAATGAAGGAGTAACAGATGATGAATTAGAGATAGGAGACAAATCCGGAAATGAATGGGTGTTTATTGCCATCAAATAAGAAGATCCAATATCTATCAATCATAAGGTTGTAGAAAAAGCTTTGGCTGCCCAAGTTGAAGAAAAGGATGATTGGGTTATTGACAGTGGATGCTCTCATCATATGACAGGTGACAAGAACAAGTTCTTAGATTTGGAAAGGTATGAAGGAGGAGTGGTAAAGTTTGGTGATAATTCAGCTGGTAGAATCAGAGGAAGAGGAACTATTTCTTTTAATGGAAGAAACAAAACTGCTAGTGTGTTGTATGTTGAAGGTTTGAAGCACAATCTTCTCAGTGTTGGACAATTGGTGGACAAAGGCTATGATCTCTAATTCAAGGATGGAAAATGCAAAATCTTTGAAAGATCCAGAACAGAGATTGCATCTGGTACTCAAACTAAAGGTAATATCTTTCACTTGGTTGGTGCTGATAAAAGTTGTTTGCTTGTTCAAGTTGATCAGAGCTGGTTATGGCATAGAAGGATGTGTCATGTAAATTTTAATAACATCATCAGGATAAGCAATACTCAGGCTGTAAGAGATCTCCCAAAATTGGTAAAACCTACAAATGGTTTGTGCAAAGAATGTCAGCTAGGTAAATAGAGCAGAGTCTCATTCAAAAGAATTGATCAATCCTCTACCAGATTATTAGAATTAGTTCATACTGATCTATGTGGTCTGACAAGAGTCAAGAGTATGCAAGGTGATAGATACTTCATGTTACTAATTGATGATCATTCCCGGATGATGTGGGTTACCTTTCTGAAAGAGAAATCAGAAGCTTTTGAGAAGTTCAAAATCTTCAAGGCTATGGTAGAGAATCAAACCAGATTAAAACTAAAATGTCTGAGGTCTGATAGAGGTGGTGAATTCACATCCGGTGAATTCATAGACTTTTGTGAGAAGCATGGTATAAAGAGACAGTTGTCTGCTCCTAGGACTCCACAGCAGAATGGAGTAGTTGAGAGAAAGAACCAGACCATCCAGGAATCTTCCAGGACAATGATGATGGAAGCAAATGTTCCTCAGATGTTTTGGAGAGAAGCTGTCAGCACTACAGTCTACACTCTCAATCAAGTTCAAATCAGAAGCAATACCAGTAAGACTCCCTATGAACTTTGGTTTGGCATCACTCCTACTGTGAGATATTTTAGAGTATTTGGTAGAAAATGTTACATTAAAAGAGATGAAGATCTAGGAAAGTTTGATGCTAGAAGTGATGAAGGAATTTTCTTGGGTTACTCCACTCAAAGCAAAGCATACCGGTGTTACAATAAGAGACTGAGAAAGATGATAGAAAGTACTAATGTGAAAGTTGATGAAGGAATTGAGAAGCCCTTAAGATTTTATGAGTATGATGAAGATGATCAAGATGGTGTTCTGGTTCAAGGAGCTCAATCCTCTCCTGAAAGTCAGATTCAGACTGATCCGGTAAATTAGGAAGAAGAGATAGGTCTGAATGAGCCTGATCAAGAAAGTTCCAAGGTATGTAAGACTGAACCACTCTGAAGATCAGATCATAGGTGACAAAAGCAAAGGTGTACAAACTAGAAGGAATGTTGCTCAAAATCCAGATGAATGTTGTCTAATCTCAAAGATTGAACCTAAGACAATAAATGAAGCCTGCAATGATGAAAATTGGACCAAAGCAATGGAGGAAGAATTGATGCAAATTGAGAAAAATCACACTTGGGATCTTGTTTCTAGACCTAGTAACAAGAATGTGATTGGAACCAAATGGGTCTTCTGGAACAAACTAAATGAAGTTGGTGAAGTAATAAAAAATAAAGCCAGATTAGTTTGCAAAGGCTACTCTCAAATAGAAGGGATTGATTTTGAGGAAACCTTTGCTACGGTGGCAAGAGTTGAAGCAGTCAGACTATTTCTTGCATTTGCTGCCTTCAAGGATTTCAAAGTGTATCAAATGGATGTCAAATCTGCTTTCCTGAATGGTGACTTAGAAGAAGAAGTGTACATTGAACAACCGGATGGATTTTAGTTATCTGAGCATGGTGATATGGTCTGCAAATTAAAGAAGGCACTATATGGTCTAAAGCAAGCTCCAAGAGCATGGTATGAAAGGCTGGACAAACATCTTTTGAAGATTGTTTTCAACAAAGGTACTGCTGATAGTAACCTATATTTCAAAATTGATCATGAAAACATCTTGATTGTTGAAGTATTTGTTGATGATATCATTTTTGGAGGAAGAGACAATATGTGTAAAACCTTTGCAAATCAAATGAAAAGTGAGTTTGAAATGTCAATGCTCGGTGAAATGAATTTCTTCTTGGGTCTGCAAATTACTCAGACAGAGAAAGGAATCTTTATCTCTCAGACTAAATATGTGAAAGAACTTTTGAAGAAATTTGGAATGGAAGATTCAAAGCCTATGAACACTCCCATGGCTACCAGATGTAAGTTGAGCAAAGATGATGACTCTCCTAAGACAGATCAGACAAAGTACAGATCAATGATTGGAGGATTATTGTATCTCACTCAGACTAGACTATATATAATGCAGGTTGTTGGTCTTGTGGTGAGATTCCAAGCTGATCGCAGAGAATCTCATGTCATGGCAATCAAAAGAATTTTTAGGTACTTGAAAGGAATAGTTGAGTATGGCCTATGGTATCCCAGAGATCATGACTTTTCTCTTCATGCATATGCAAATGTAGATTGGGTAGGAGATGTGGATGCTAGGAAGAGTACAAGTGGAGGAGCATTCTTTTTGGGAAAAAGGTTGGTTTCTTGGCTAAGCAAGAAACAAGAAGCAATATCACTGTCTACAACAGAAGCATAATACATTGCAGCAGCAAGTAGTTGCACTCAACTTTTGTGGATGAAACAAATGCTAAGTGATATTCAAGTGGAATATGAGGAGCCTATCACAATTTTCTATGATAATTCAAGTGCAATAAATATTTCTAAGAATCCGGTATTGCATTCTAAGACCAAGCATATATCTATCAAATTTTACTTTTTGAGAGAACAAGTGAACAAGGGTGAAGTCAGATTGGAGTATGTGCCCTCCAAAGATCAACTTGCAAATATTTTTACTAAACCTCTTCCCAAGGACTCTTTTGAGTATCTCAGGGAGAAGTTAGGGGTCATGGCCCCTCTGGTGATGAACTAGGATGCACTGATGTGCATCAGTTCGGTGGATATCATAGTCATATCTTCTGATCCGGATTGATGATGGGGAGCTGCTACTAAGGGGGAGTTGCTGGTATGATTCTGATGTGTTAGATTTGCAAGTATGAGCCCTTTTCCATTGATGTCAAAGGGGGAGCAGTAAAGGAAGAGAAGACATGTGAAGAGTTGTTGCTGATAGGGGGAGCCGTGACAGAAAGGAGAAGTTCTTGTCTTGATGGTTTTTCACATCATATGTTGCCATCAATGACAAAGGAGGAGATTGTTGCAAGTATGAGGTTAACCAATGTTTTCATTGATGTCAACATACTCATATTGCATTGATAAGGAGGATTGGATGAGCTGTGTGCTGAGGTTATTGAGGAAACTAGTCTCCATCAGGAACAGTGAAGAACAGTGATGAGAAGAAGGCAAAAGTACTCAATAGGTTGAGGATCAGAGGATATGGTTTAAAGGGTTTGTAGATATGAGTCTTGAGATGTTCCAGTTAAGATTTTAGAGGTCCGTATAAAGATCTGAAGAAGTTATGGCTATTTGTGTGGAACCGGTTCCGGCAAGTGTTCAGTGGAGACAGAGGGTCATAGAAAGGTCCGGTGAGCTCCGGAATTGAGTTATCTCATTCTAGAGATTGGAGAGAGTGTTGAAGAAGTCTATATGAAGTGACAACTAGATTTTTGAATGATTTGGAGGTCCAGAAGAACCTTTTGCATTATGATAGTGATGACAGACTATGTTCCTGAAGTTCTGGATGAAGAAGAGAAGAATTCCAGTAAGCTGATGAAGTGCGGATGTTCTTGGTGATTTAGGGAAGGTTATGATGATCGTTGGATCATGTCTAGTTCATGTTGGTGGTCCACATTGAAGTTTGAGTTTGCATTTGAAGAATAACCATGGATATTGGTGTTCTTCCTAAAACAGGTCGACCGGATGTATTACATGTCTTGCGAATGATCTTGTAGGTGTTTGCTGACTTAGATGATTGTTCCTAAGTTGATGCCTTGTATAAATAAGGGATTGTGAATTCATTTTGCAGTGTGTCTTGCGGTGATGAGTGTGATATAGTGAAGAGAAGTGTGAAAGGCAGAGCAGGAGTTTTTGGGCTTAAATGGAACTGATCCAGGCATGGTAAAGATGTCAATCTCCAGTTCAAGTTTGTGATTCTTATCACTTTGTAGACAGTGTGTCTCTTGTAGGCAGTGTGCCTCCTTGTGAGCAGTGTACTCAGGTAGTGAGCCCTAATTGGCATGTGCCATCTTTTTCTTATTCTTCTAACAGAGAATAATCCTTGGGTTAATCACCCTGTGGTTTTTCCCTTAACCAGGTTTTCCACGTCAAAATCTTGGTGTCTCATGTGTTGATGTTTATCTGGCCTGGTGTTTATTCTTGATGCTTTCATGTATGGTTAATTTCTATGCTATTGAATAACAAAGTGGATTTGAGTGTTTGAATTAAAGCAAGATTAGGATAACTAATTCACCCCCCCTCAGTTATCAATAGAATCATACTAGATCTGTCTGTGATAATCCTGCTTTACCAGACAGCTATCAAACTAGATCAATCTTGAATGATTAAACTCTTGCAAAACTCCATGCAGTTCTTTCATATTTTTACCAATGGTTATTTAGATATTTTTCTGAGAACCCTTTAATTCGTAGCATTCCATCTGCTAATTTAGGCACTAATTGACTAGCTGGGGGAATTTATTTCTCTCTGTGACTCCCCCTGAGCCAGAGTTCATTTGTTTAGTTTCCAAAAGGAATATCAGCACTGGATTCTGGTACGGATCCATCCCCAATATTTTCTATACTCTTCTTGACCCAAATCTTGCTCATCTCCCTTTGAACTTCATCCGCATTCACTTTGCCTTTACCCTTATCTTGTTTTTGATTATGATGCACCGGACCCTTTTTATCCTAATTTTTACTTCTGTAGAATTTGGCAATATGACCAGATCTATTGCAATTGTAACAAACAACATTTCTTTGCATATTTGATTGATATCCTTTTGATCTGCATTGATTAGCCATATGTCCCATTCTATTGCATACAAAACATCTACCATTGAATGAATTGTTTATTTGCATATTTCTGCATTCATGAGATTTGTGACCATACCTTTTATAGTTGAAACATTGTTTGGAGAAGGATGGATTAGTCTGATTCATTCTCCTTCTACATTGAGTTACTTTGTGACTGAAATTGTTGCAATTGAAGCAGTATCTATTGAAGGATGGATATCTTTGAGAGTTTGGTTGCCTGACTGGAGGTCTTCTAGGCTTGTTTCTTTGATTTCCTGATCCAAAGTTCTTCTGACCAGATCCAAAGCTTTCACTTTTCTCATATCCCAAGCCATGCTTATCATCTACCCTCTTTTGGCTTTCAAGAAGAACTTCAAGTTGGGCTGAGCTTATCTTGAATTTCTCTTTGTATTCATTTGCTGTTTGAATATTTTGTTTAAGAGTGTCTATCTGATTCTCAAGTTGTTCTTCATTATCTCTAGCTTCTTCAAGATCAGATTCAAGATGCCTAATTATTCCATCCATTTTGTGGTAGTCCCATGTCTTCTCCTTGAGGGATTGTTTTAGATTATCTTCACTTTTCCTTTTTTCTTCAATTTCTTGGGTGATCTCATAACCCCTGATTCCATTTCATGCCTTACCATAATGACATCTTTTGACAACTTTTCACATACTTTATTTTTCTCATTCAGATCTTCATTAGTATCATTGTCTTCACTCTGATTGGCTAAGTTTTTATTTTAGCTCATTTATGAAATCATTAGCTTTTTTGAGTCTTTCTCTCAAATTATTGATTTCAGAATGAGATTGTTCAAGATCATCTAGGGCAAACTGAAGTTGTTCCTTCATACCATATATATCCATTGAGATTCCCAGATCTTCCTTAAGCTATTAGACTTTGTTTAGAGGAAACTAGCTCTGATACCAATTGTTGGAAACAAGGCAGCTAACTAAGAGGGGGGTTGAATCAATTATCTCTTAATTTCTTTAACTTTCTTTTCTTTTGTTAACTTAAAATTTAGTGCAACGTCAGATTATATAAGCATATGTGATCATAAGAACATAAATAAAATCAACACACATAACACAAGAATTTTTACGTGGAAAACCCTGTTAAGGGAAAAACCATGGGGTGACTAACCCAAGATTGTATTCTCTGTTAAAAGAATAAAGGAGTACAAAATGGCACTTGCCAATTAGGGCTCACTACCCGAGCACACTGCTCACAAGAGATACACTACCTACAAGAACTTAGAAAAGGTAATCAGATGTTTGAACTGATGAGAAGCATCTAAAAATGCAAGAGTTCAGTTCCAGTTAGGCACAATACACTGATTTGATGCACTTTATTCTTCCTCTGCTTTAATACTACTGCTCTATCACATACCAGACTTGATATATAGCTTTCACACTTGTCCCTGCTTTTCTTCACACTTATTACTTCACTTCACACACCTACAAACTGGAATGCATCTGGTATGAATATTTGCATCAAGGATTTCATCAACTTTCTAGTCGGCAACAAGAACACTCAAGATATTTACAAGTTACTGATTTGTCGGCTAAATCCATGCTTGATTTGAGATACATATCAAAAGCATAGGCATAGAATTTATTAATCATGTCAGCCAACAATGTATAATCCCCCAAATAGCTTGATCAACACCTTTTACTCATTCAGATTGAGGTCTAATGTTTTGCCGATCAGTTCTTCCTCTATCTGCTCTACTTGACTAGAACCTGATGCTCAGATGCTTGTATCTTTTCCATGCTTTACTACCGGAAGCTAAATCTCTGGAATATAGTAGTCATGATACTCCTCTTGATTTATCCAAGTCCACAACATGCTGAGTTACACCATCTGAGAGATCTGGACCTGATTATTAGACCTTATTGCATACTCTGTTCTTGTTCACCAGACCAAACTAATCTTCAATCTAACTTCTGGTATAGGCAAACTATGTACTCCAGATGTGTGGGATAGACTTTGTTTCCATTAATGACAACACTTATGAAGCCACATAGTGTCTCTTGCCAACAGATCTTGCCAACTAGGCCTTCTCATCCCCATCCTTAGTCTGAACTAGCACTATAGGCATGGGTGAGAAATTCAATTATCTTGTTTACTGTGAATGACTACCCATCCCCTAGATTTATTATTAGGTTTTCACTTGTTAACCACTTCCAATGGGTTACCCTGATAGCCACTTTGGGCACCGTCCCCACATTGAAAGCCACTCCCCTACCTACATCTAGATATCCCTATCAACCAGACAAGAATCATCATATTGACAAGTCATATATACACCAAAAGGCATGAACCCTCTTGCAATTAAATACAATATTTCCAAGAGTACCTATTATCATTTATCATGTGCCATATACACGAACAACTAGTCGTCATCATAATTTCAATTTGACTACCAACACGATACAAGAGTGAAACACAAACACCCTAAGCCTCTGGACCCAATCTTAACCACTTGAATATTGACCCTTGACTACATTCTACAACATCTCACTGCATTAACAATATAAGATACATGCAAATAAATACTTACTATTTCCTAATTTTGACTTCACACAATTCCATTAACAGGGAGATTGAAAAATAATAATTATAACTCATCTAAATTAATTGGTATTTAAATTGTTAAAAGACTCAAGTTCATATAATCTAATTGCAAATACTAATACTAAGTTTCCTACCATATTGCTTTAACTAAAATCATTAAATTAGTAATTTAAATAACCAAACGTAATAATAATCTCAAATTATTTAATTCAAGGATATATATATATATAAATTGATATAGTTACTAAATGTAATAAATCAATAAAGATAAGGAATCTTGCTAAAAGAAATTTAATAATTAAAGAAACTTGCTAAAAAGAAACAAAACTTTAAGATAAGAAACCTCTAACAGATGGCTACCATTACAAGGTTCAGCATTTCCTACGAAGGAAATCAATGCATACAGCAAGCACGATTGCACAAGACACATGCTCAGGTTAAATGAATAAATTTGGAGGGGATTCCATGCCGCTGAATGCAAGCTACAGGCTACACACCAAAAAAAACATACATTGGAGAAATTCTAGAAATCAAAGAAACAAGGTGACGCCTAGGATAATTGGCCTCTTTGGCTGAAACAAAGCAAGGAAGTTTTTAGATCATGACGGAGCTATCAGGTAAAAATATTCATGGTTCTGGTAATAAAAAGACTTAAAAACTTTCATTCAAGAAATAGTTACAATCAATTTTCCAAGGTCGCAACTGACAGAGTTATTATTATTGAATGGTATGTTGGATTAAGAGTTATTATTATTGAAGGATAGCCATTAGACAATAGGGCTCACACTAAGAGAGAGATACCACCAAAGATAACAATGATTTGAGTGCAGACTGCAAGGAAATATATGGATACCTTAGAGATAAATCATTTCAAATAGGAGATATGTTGCAGAAAATGCCACAAAGATAAGTTAAAATACAATTTTATAAGCTTTTCTTTTAAATTCGATTAATGAGGAAAAATGCATGGTTTACATTTATAGAGCGCCTTTAATAATATCACTTGCAATTTGCAGAAAGGACACCGATGATACGAGGAAAAATGTTATAATGGTTTGCATTGATTAGAGTATATATCCTTAGCAAACGATTGGTTTCCAAGATGGCGATTGTGAAAGTTTCAAAACTTTTATAAGGTTCTATTTGTAAAAAAATATAGAGTTGCAGCTAGGTGATACTATTAGTTTCCATTAAGAAATTAGAAGCCAAAATTTAAGAATGGAATCACAATAGAAAGGTGCAATAACAATGGTTTCCAAATAGCAAGTTGGCTCTAGAGAAGGCACCAGATAGCGAAAAGAAAAGGTTGATAAATCTAGCAGATCAGATCTCCACACAAGTGTTGGTGAATGGCATAGTAAAAACATCAATATATCTATTTTAGACTTTGAAAAGAGCAATCCTTGAATGCAAAGAATTCTTCATGAAAGAGGGTGCATGGGCGCAAGAATGAAGTGAATAGATTATGGCAGTTACAAAATAGAAACTGAGGCATATGAACAGAGTAGCGTTAATCTTAGAGTTTATCATTTCATAGAGCATTGTATGATTGTGAACCCTCCATCGAACTGAATGTGATGAGTTAACAATAAGAATGATGCTGTATATTCTCAAGAATGATTCAAGGCACATTTAGATTGCATGAAGCAAGGATAAATCTCAGGTATACTCAAAGGCGTAGTAAATAACAATGGATTCAGGTGAAATATGAAATATAGGATTTGAAGTTTAATAGCGCCCTTTAATATATAAGATACGATATCACAGGTAAATCAAGATTTTGTCTGGTGCACAAAATTGAGAGTAAAGTAAATTTATGAGATACATTGATGGAAAGAAAATAAGTTCATATTTCTTAGAGGTTCAAAAGAACTAAAATATCCTTGAGGGATTTAAGGTAAACATAAATATTAATGGAGTACTGGGATTAAAACCTTCACGGAGAAAATAAATAATTTCATCTAATCAATTGGAAAGCACAACATCTACATAATAAAATCCAAAAATTGTAAACATACCCAAGTGATTACGTTTTCTTTCTCTGTGATTTTCTTTCCCTGTCTCTTCCCTATTTTCCCAAAACAAATTGTATGTTTCACCATTCCCGTGAATTCCCCCCAAAATATCCACACAAAAAAATAAAATAGTAAAAACAATAAATTTTCATCCCATCATTTTCCTGTTACTGTCAACCCACTCTCTCTAAAAATTAATTTCATTCAATATCCACCTCCCGGCAGATTCTACCGATCTATTAATTTATTATTCACTCAGACGACAACTCACTATACATTAATATTAATAATATAAAATAATGTCTTATATTCTACACAATAGAATATTTATTTAGATAATGAGATATTAAATATTTATAATTTTATTTATTATTATTACCTAGTAAAATTATTAATTTAATTCCTATTTGAAAATAATATTTAATATACCTCAAAATTAACATTATTTATTTAATAAAATAGATTAATAATTTCTATTTATTGAAGCAATAGACCAACAATAAACAACTCAAAAACTACATACCAAACATTTCCGGTGATAACACTCTACTGAACAACAGAGACTCACAACCATGCTCGAAACTGACCAAACTGATGGAACCCAAGACTGAGAACTCATCCTTATCAAGAATGATGACAAATTGAGGGACCTCATGTTATCTCCATTCCACAACTTCCATTAGTATTAAGGCACACTCAGACTTGTCAATTCAGGTGGAGTCGATGCCTGATACCTGCAACTTGCAGCAAATGAAAGGGTTGAATACAAATATATATAGAATCATCCAATTAGACACACTATGACAGGGAATCACAACATAGCAAAGTACTCAACATGAGTAATGCTACACTATCCCTTCACAAAACACATCACAAATATCTACATCAAGTAAGTTCATCAATAATTAAACAACCAGATAACACATCATCAGATAGTCGCATAAAGCACATAGTAAAATTAATCCACATAACCAATTAACCCATAACTGATCACAACATAAGCATAATATACCAATCATATAGAATCAACAGTCTCATCATAGTAAACCTCAATGAGTGTCATCAACTACATCAAAATAGTAAATCCATCATCAATAATATTGTAGATTAGGCAATCAAATCAAAGGTTAAAATAAAAACTAAATGCAAATCAAAACAAAGAGTTATACCTAGACATGAAAACCCAATCTCATCAAAAGGGAGAGGAACTTTGCACCCAAGAGCTCCTAAGACATGATAAACCTTAGATAAATGATTCAAATATGAAATGTTCTCTCAAAAGACAACTCACAATCTAGCTCAAGAGATTTTTGGGCATGGTAACATTACATGAAAATTAGATCCCCAAATGGCTTGGGAGAGGTTCTATTTATAGATTTTTGGAAGGGATTTTGATCCAAGGGTGGAGATTGGTTTGGAAGATCAATGGTGGAGGATAAAAGTGATGTGGAGGGCCTAGATTAGATCTTGGAGGAATGGAGGGCTAGGAATAAAAGTAAATCTTTTATTCATTTTGGGAAGAGGGGTAATTAAATGAGTATGAGTGAGATAGAATATTTATGAATTAAAGATTCATATGGGGAATGTAAAATGAATTAAAAATTCATTTGGGGATAAGTGGAGATAAATGAGGTATGGGGGTGTAAGAGGAATTAATTGTGATGTGGGATATATTTAAATAAAAAATTGACTTATGTGGATATATTTCAATTTTTTATTTGGAGGATGTGGGGAAGGGTGTTAAGTTGGATTTGACCATGTTAATGAGAGGTTGGGATTAATTAAACATAGATTTTATTTAATTAATCTTAGGGCTAGGATGAGGTAGGCTAGGGTAGGCAATTAGATAATAGCTATTTAATTGCCTAGGATAGGGATAGGTCAATTAGTAGGCTGAATTAATTAGTTAAACATAATTTAGCTAATTAATTAGATTTAGTGAAGAGAGGAAAATTGACCAAATAAATATTTGCATATTTATTAAATCAAATGGCTAAGGTTTGAACTATTGAATTAATAAAATTAATTCAATTGTTGGGGATAAAACAATGAAAAATTAGACGATGAAGGGATAATTAATTAAATAAAAATTTAATTAATTGATTAGAAGGGAAATTGGTATGTTTAGGGATGTCAGGAGTCGGTTTGATGGTAAAAGACATTTTTAGGTGTCTACATTTGCCCCTCTTTGATGTGGCGTTAGGACCTAGGACGGAAGTGGCGTCAGGTCAAATAAAAATATGCCCTAGCTGCCGGGAAGGAATAAGATGGGTGAGGGATGCCCCCTTGAGAGGTCGGCAGAAAAAATAAAATTTTTAGGGTGACCTCTCGAAAAGACGCGACGGGAGTGAAAGTTGGATAGGGAATGGAAAAAGATGATGATAGGAAGAAAAATAGAGAAAAAAAGGTTGTGATCTGCACCCTGGAGGGGAAAAAGAGTGGGCGGGGGGATGACATGGCATGCTATATTAGGACACGTGGGCCCTAAGAGTGCCACATTTGCACACATTGACTTAGTGAGAAGGAGTAGAGGAGAGATGGCAGAGTGCAACCCCTAATTCCCTCATGTTTGACACATTTCTGAGTGGTTTTGATCATTTGGCTGGGCACCAGAGGCTGGACCCTAGGTAGGGCCTAACCCTGGCTTTGTGATTTTTTAGTTTTGTCACTTTTTTGGGGTTCGAGAATTGGGTTTTGGACTGGTGGCACTCTTGCAAGGTCGCGCAACGCTAAAAGGAAAGTGGATTAGTGCCATCCTTTGGATTGGCGCTATCCGCTAGGGTAGACTAGAGGCAGTTTGTCACCATGTTGTTAGCGTTTTAGCACTATCTTCTGAAATAGCGCAATGTGCAGAAGAATAGGATTTTTAGTGTTTTAGCACCAAATGCATGGTAGGGTAGCGCTATGTTGTGAACTAGCACCATTTTGAGTAGTAGTGCTATATTTTATTTTAGCGCTATATAAGGGATTAGCGCAATATATGATATATACACTTTTGAGAGAATTGGCGCTATTCATTACATTAGCGCCAAGTGACAGGGTTGCATCATTTGGTAAAATGGTGCTAAGTATGCTACGCAGTAGTGCAATGTGTGGGAGTAGCACAAAGTGTCTTGTGCAATGGCGCTATTATCTGTAATAGCACCATGAGAAGAAGTGGTAGCACTATTTGTAAAATGGTGCAAAGTTTGGTTTGTTTTAGCGCCAAATGATTTTGGCATTCAACATTAGAAGAAAGGGGCTGATTTGGAAAAAGGATAGGTAGATTTCTGACCAGAATGTTGTGGATGTAGGATACGAGGTCATTTATAGTGTACTCTCAAGAGCAACGTGTGCCATCAGTGATGGCATTATTTGATCAGTTTGATGATGCAGCTCAGGCCCGACTAGCTAGGTTGGGGCTCTTGACAGTGGCATCGATGCCAGTGCTACAAGCTCATAGAGCTCTGATGACAGCAGTAGTGGAATGGTACCATTTGGAGACTTGCACATTTTTTCTTCTGATTGGGGAGATTACTATCACGCTTGAGGATGTTTATCACATCCTCAAGCTACCTATTCGTAGCTGGCGGGTGAGGTATGACACGAGGAGGGGACAGAGGGCCCTGATCAGAGTATTTGGCGAGGATCACATTGTGTTATAAGCTGATAGGAGGGAGAGGAGTTATGCGGGGACATTGGCGATGGGTGCAGATCCCTTTGCCTTATTCCCATGTGCATTGATTGGAGGGGTAGTGATGCCTGATAGGAGGGGTAGGGGATTTCCAGTTTGCTGGGGGGAGATGATCAAGGGGGTGGTCAAACATGAGACGGTGTATGCCTGGGGACCAACAATATTGGGGCAGCTGTATCATGAGATGCATGTTGTTATATGGAGCCTAATCAGATTCGAAGGTTAAATTTTCTCCACTTTTATCAGCGCGGTTTCCCCCCAAATTCCTATGGGGTCAAGGGGCAGCGCCCCTTGCGGGGGTTTGGGGGCAGCGCCCCTATGACGGGGTCAAGGGGCAATGCCCCCGAAACCTCACACAATTTTTTTTATTATTTTATAATGCACCGGGAGTTATTTTTCATTGACCGACATAAGAAAACCCTATTTTTATAACCGACAAAAAGCTTGATAAAAAGCGGGTAAGGGTTAGGGTTTTGGTGTTGTATTGTATTGTAACATTTTGCAGTGGTATTGAGTTGCAGGGATTGCTGATTGTAATCAGTTTGATTTACTGGATAATAATATTAGACTCTCTGTTTGGTGGATGTAGCCCGAGTTTGGGTGAACCACGTTAAAACTTGTCTCTCGTTGTTATTATTTCTATGTATTTCCATTTCTCTGTTTAATCTTTATTTGCATTTAATTGATATCTTCTGCCAGCTAAACCTAACAAGTGGTATCAGAGTAGGTTGTGTTCGCTTATCGTCTGCAGGAAAGTCTCACGGTTGAGTGGGAGCAATGGTGGACGAGGGTAAAATGAAGGTTGATAAATTCAATGGGCAGAACTATCAGTTATGGAAGATGCAGATGGAGGATTACCTCTATCAAAAAGATTTATGGAGGCCATTGGAAGGAGTAGCCAAGAAACTGGCAACAATGTCTGATGAGGATTGAAATCTTCTTGACAGAAAGGCACTGGGAACCATTTAGTTGTGCCTAGCACAGTCGGTGGCATTCAATATAACGGAAGCGAAGACAATAGATGGTCTAATGAAAGCTTTGGCAAAATTGTATGAAAAACCCTCAGCCTCAAATAAGGTATTTCTCATGAAGTAGTTGTTTAATTTGAAAATGGTTGAAGGTGGATCTGTGACAGGTCATTTAAATGAATTTAATACGATTGTCAGTCAATTGACTTCTGTAAATGTAAAATTTGATGAAGAAGTTAGAGCTCTCTTGATATTATGTTCATTGCCTGAAAGCTGGGATAGTTTGGTAATGGCGGTTAGTAACTCTATTTCTGGTTCAAATACCCTAAAATTTGATGATGTTGTTGGTGTTATTCTGAGTGAGGAAATTCATAAGAAAAGCTCAGGTGGATCCAAATCAGGCAGTGTTTTGAATGCAGAAAGCAGGGGTAGATCAAAGGAGAGAGGAAAAGGTTCTAGAGGTAATGGGAAGTCACGAGGAAAATCAAAGGACAAAAGATCCCAAACCAGAGGATAGAAGGATTGCTGGTACTATGGAAAACTAGGTCATCTGAAGAAAGATTGCTGGTCTCAGAAGAACAAAGGAGACAAACAAGAAGACAATAAGGAAGAAAATGTGGTAAGTAATAAATCTGAAGATGACGCTTTGATTCTTTCCCTAGATAATGCTGATGATTCATGGGTTTTAGATTCAGGGGCCTCATTTCATGCTACGCCCCATAGAAGTTATTTTCTTGATTATGTCCAAATGGATTTTGGGCTAGTTTATTTGGGAGATAACGAACCCTGTCAGATTGTTGGAAAGCGAAGAATCAAGATTAAGTTGTAGAATGGGAATCATTGGCTACTACAAGAGGTAAGGCATGTTCCAAGGCTCAGTAGGAATTTAATTTCAGCAGGGCAGCTAACTGAACAAGGTTGCACTATTACATTTACTGATAAAAATTGGAAGGTTTCAAAAGGTGCCTTAGTAGTAGCAAAAGGTGTGAAAGTAGGCACCTTATATCTTTATATAGTCATACTGTTCCTTCTACTTTAGCTGTTACAGAGAAAAAACAAACAGGTTCAGAAACAGTTGCTACAGGTTTGCAGGAAGAGACTAGAAAAGTTGTTGCAGGTTCTGAGACAACACTGTGGCATAACAGACTTGGGCATATGAGTGAAAAAGGCATGAAGGTACTTCATTCTAAGAAAGTTTTACCAGGTCTGAAATGTATTAATATGGATTTCTGTGAAAGTTGTGTGTATGGAAAACACAAGAGAGTCAGTTTTCTCAAGGATGGGAAGCAAAAGAAAAATGAAAAATTAGAGCTTGTGCATACAGATGTATGGGGACTAGCTCAGGTATCTTCTCTCGGTGGCTCTCGGTATTATGTTACATTCATAGATGATGCAACTAGGAAGGTCTGGATTTATTTCCTTAGATAGAAATCTGATGTATTTGAAACATTTAAGAAATAGAGAAGCTTGGTTGAGAATGAGACAGGTAACAAATTAAAATGTCTCAGATCTGATAATGGCGGTGAGTATTGCAACAAAGAATTTGAAGATTATTATTCCTTTAATGGAATTCGTAGGCAGAAAATGGTTCCAGGGACTCCACAGGAAAATGGAGTGGCTGAACGCATGAATAGGATAATAATGGAGCGTGCAAGGACCATGAGATTGCATGCTGGGCTACCTTTAAACATGTGGGCAGAGGCTGTCAACATTGCTGTATATTTAATTAACAGAGGTCCTTCAATTCCTTTGGGCTATGGTATTCCATAGGAAGCATGGACAGGCAAGAAGGTGAGTTATTCTTTTCTGAAAACCTTTGGCTGTGAAGCATTTGCACATATAGATTCTGAAAATAGAACCAAGCTGGATGCAAAATCAAAAAAATGTACATTCGTTGGATATGGCATTGATGAATTTGGTTATAGGCTTTGGGATTTTGAAAATCAGAAAATTGTGAGAAGCAGGGATGTTATATTCAATGAGAAGGTGTTGTACAAAGATCAGTTGCAGTAGCATGAGAAGAAAGAAAAGGATTATGTGGTGCTGGATGATACTCCAAATAGTGATGTTCCAGTGGTTCCTCATGCTCCGCAACAGCAACCAGAAATACCACAAACTCCAGTGAATGTTAGACGGTCAACAAGGATAAGTAGACCTCTTGAAAGGTTTTCTCCCTCTTTGTATTCTATTTTTTTAATAGATGTTGGTGAACCAGAAGGGTATGATGAAGCTATGCAGGTGGATACACAGGTTCAGTGGGAGCTTGCAATGAAAGAAGAAATGGACTCCTTGCTGAAAAATCAGACTTGGGAATTATGTAAGTTACCTACAGGTAAAAAGGCTTTACCAAATAAATGGGTTTACAGGCTGAAAGAGGAAGATGGAGGTAAGAAAAGATTTAAGGCTAGGTTAGTTGTAAAAGGATTTGCACAGAAAAAGGGCATTGATTTTGATGAGATATTTTCTCCGGTTGTCAAGATGACTTCTATTCGCACTATTTTAAGTATTGTGGCTACTGCAGATTTACATTTGGAACAGCTAGATGTTAAAACTACCTTTCTCCATGGTGATTTGGAGGAGGAGATATATATGGAACAGCCCCAAGGATTTGAGGTCAAAGGTAAGGAGAAACTGGTGTGCAGATTGAAGAAGAGTTTGTATGGCTTGAAACAAGCACCTCGGCAATGGTATTTGAAATTTGACAGTTTTATGGCTGAGCAAGGCTACAACAGGTGTAATTCTGACCATTGTGTTTATTTTAAGAGGTTGGATAATGACAGCTACATTATTTTATGTTTATATGTTGATGACATGCTTGTAGCTGGGTCTAACATAGATCACATAAGAGAGTTAAAATAATAGTTGGCACAGTCATTTGATATGAAGGATTTGGGGGCAACAAAACAAATCCTTGGTATGAAAATTTGTAGAGATAGGAAGAACAAAAAATTGACTCTATCTCAGGCTGCTTATGTTGAAAAGGTGTTGCAGAGATTCCACATGGCGAATGCCAAAGTTGTCAGCACACCTTTGCCTAGTCATTTTAAATTGACTAAGGACATGTGTCCTAAGACACAAGAGGAGGAAGAGAAAATGTCCAAGGTACCCTATGCTTTGACAGCTGTAGGAAGTTTAATGTATGCCATGGTATGCACAAGACCGGATATTGCACATGCTGTTGGAGTCGTTCACAGGTATATGAGTCATCTCGGATTAGAGCATTGGAATGCGGTAAAATGGATTCTCAGATATTTGAGAGGTACATCTAATAAACACTTATGTTTTGGGGGCTCTAACACTGATTTAGTAGGTTATGTTGACTCAGATTTGGTAGGGGATATTGATACTAGGCAGAGTACTATAGGTTATGACTTTACTGTAGGTGGAATAGCGGTGAGTTGGATTTCCAGGTTACAAAAGGTGGTTGCTTTATCCACCACAAAGGCAGAATATGTAGCTGCAACAAAGGCAAGCAAAGAGATGATATGGCTGCAATCTTTCATGAAAGAATTGGGCACACAACAGGTTAACAGTTATTTGTTTATGGATAGCCAGAGTGCCATACATCTTGCAAAGAATTTTGCCTTGCATTCAAAGACCAAACATATACAGTTGAGGTATCACTTCATTTGGTCGGTGTTGGATGATGGATAGTTACAGCTAGCAAAGATACATACAGATGACAATCTAGCAGATATGTTTACAAAGGCAGTGACAAGGGAGAAACTGAGCTCCTCTTCAGTTTCAGTTGGTCTTCTCGACTGAAAATAACCAAAAACAGAACATCAGAGTCCAAGGTGCTTATTTCCAGTGGGAGCTACAAGGTCAGTGGTGTTATGATTAGTCTCCAAGTGGGAGATGATATGGTGTGGAGTCTGATCAGTCTCCAAGTGGGAGATTGTTGTTATATGGAGCCTAATCAGACTCGGAGGTTAAATTTTCCCCACTTTTATCAGCGCGATTTCCCCCCCAAATTCCTACGGGGTCAAGAGGCAGCGCCCCTGGCACTTTCCCTGGTGCGATACAGGGCGAGGTCGAGGGGCAATGCCCCCGTGGGGGCTCGGGGGCAATGCCCTCGAAACCTCACATGGTTTTTTTTATTATTTTATAATGCACCGGGAGTTATTTTTCATTGACCGACATAAGAAAACCCTATTTTTATAACTGACAAAAAGCTTGATAAAAAGCGGCTAAGGGTTAGGGTTTTGGTGTTGTATTGTATTGTAGCATTTTGCAGTGGTATTGAGTTGCAGGGATTGCTGATTGTAATCAGTTTGATTTACTGGATAATAATATTGGACTCTCTATTTGGTGGATGTAGCCTGAGTTTGGGTGAACCACGTTAAAACTTGTCTCTCATTGTTATTATTTTTGTGTATTTCCATTTCTTTGTTTAATCTTTATTTGCATTTAATTGATATCTTCTGCCAGCTAACCCTAACAATGCATACAGTTGTATATCTTTATGATTCAACATTGTCAGCCGGGGTTACTCTATTACATGTGTGGATTTGGGAGCACATTACAGTTACTCAGCTGAGATGTGGGTACTATCGGCGTCCATTTGAGGCCTTTGTGTTCTTATATCAGGATGCCGAGTACACCTATACTGGACAAGTTCGGTATTGGAGGCGGATGCTGGATGATGTTATTCGAGTGACTTGGCGACCGTACATCAGAGTGAAGCCGTGGCCTGATGATGATGTTCACCTGCCTTTTGCTTTTTAGCAGTGGTATTTGATGGGTTGAGGAGACCACATGATAGACATGTATCTACCATTGCGGGTCATGCAACAGTTTGGGTTATGACAGGATACTCCACAGCAGATGGCTATCTTTGCACGGACTCGTCAAGATGCTCATTTTTGGCATGTAGCCATACAGCCCCAGGTCACTTTTGATGATTTTGCAGCTTTGCAGCCGTTGCAGTGGGATTGGCAGAGCATGGTTAGGGATGTAGGCACTACCCCTGCATATGATGTATGGTGGTAGATGTGGAGACCGACTCGGTCTATGGACCCGGTAGAGGAGGCAGTCCTTGCGGAGGAGGCATTGGGGTCAGGGGATGAGGATTTTGATGGGGATGACTTCCTGGACGAGGGTGAGGAGATCATTGCCGATTACCTTGTGGAGGTTGGGGGGATGGAGAGGAGGAGGAGGTTGGTGAGTTGATGGATGTGCTAGCGGCGGTGGTAGCTGGACAGGTGCCCTAGTAGCAGGCAAGACAGTAGGCACCTGTACAACAGGTGCCTGTTGAGAAGGTGCAGATTGGGGTGGTGCAGCGGTAGAGAGGGCCTCAACAACATGGGGGATAGCCAAGGGTGGATAGGGGGTGTACCCCCACCACAGGTAGGGTAGCAGGGTAGCAGGTAGAGGCATGCCCTTCTGAGGTTTGAGGGTTCGCACCTTGTCGACGGCCTCGGGGTGAGGAGGAGGAGATTGAGACCTTGCGGGCATAGGTGGCCAGCGTACAGGAGGCCTTAGAGAGCCGTGAGGTGGAGTTGGTTCAGCTACGGGGGATAGTGGCCTTGTTGGATGGTACAGATGGGCAAATGGTGACATTGTGGGCATAGCTAGCCCAGGCTCAGGGTGAGATAGTCACTTTGACAGGGGAGTGAGATATAGCACTTGCAAGAGCCTGGCAGGCAGAGGCTATAGTGAGTAGTTTACAGGCCTCAAGTGCTGGTATGACGCCAGTTTTGACATTGATGCAGACACAGCTGACTTAGGCACAGGGATATGTGTCAGAGGCCACTTGACGAGCAAATTATTATTGGGTTCTCTACCATGCGGTAGTGCTAGCAAAGCAGCATGCAGTGATTTTTAGCAAGCTTAGTGGGGCCAGATCATCTAGGTCATAGAGATCTAGATTGGTTCAGTCTGTCCAACAGATGATGGGTCCTCCCTCACATGTGCCCCAATAGGATCCACAAGTACTGGTACATTCGCAGCCACAACCACCATAAGGGTCAGGATCCCCCACTCGATCAAAGATAGGATCCTCTATGTGATAGTGTATCATTTTAGCCCTTGGAGGCATTGTATCAAGACATTATATATTTTGATGGAAATATGAGCAATGTACATTTTTTGCGATGAGGATATATGATATGATGTTTTTTGATGGTCTACTTATTTATTCATGATGCTCTATTGTGATTATGATGATGCTTATGTTGATGGATGCAGGATGCTTTATGGATTATATGCTATGGATGTGTTATGTTTATGCAATGCAATGTATTATGTTGATGTTATGGATGTACCTATTGATGTAATATGATGGATGCAATGATGGTTTACTTATTTTGGCATGTGTGTGATTTATGGATGGTGATGTAAAATGCACATGCAATGGAAATGTATGTTTATCTAGATAAACACATGTTATGTATGGAAAATATGGATATGCAGCTAGATGATTGTAAAATGCAGCTAATTGATTATTGCTTGTGATTATGCAATAGAACTTGAATGATTTATGCTATGCAAGTAAATTTAACTAAACGATTATGAGATGATATATATGGAATGTAATGTGATGTTTAATGATTTTTTAGAATGTACCTATGTGATTACAAACTTAAATGCTTATGATATGATGTGCAATGTATAATGTGCAACTAAATGATTCTAAAATGAACCTAATGAGATGATATGCAAATTTACAGTTTCTAAAATGAACCTAAATGATTATGATATGCAAATTAACAGATTCTAAAATGAACTGAAATGATTATGATATGCAACTTAATAGATTCTAAAATGAACGTAAATGATTATGATATGCAACTGAACAGATTCTAAAATGAACCTAAATGATTATGATATGTAAGTTAGGTGGTAGGTGAAATGCAAATTAGGTGATAGGTCAAATGCAAAGTAGGTGATAGGTAAAATGCATAATTAGGTGATAGGTGAAATGCATAATTAGGTGATAGGTGAAATGCATAAGTCTTGATACACATGATTTTCTTTGTTGGACCCTGGGTGGTGGGGCTGTGTGGCAGGGGAATAGGTGGGGAGAGGACAAGGGTGGATGAATGGGGTATGGATAGGGTTGGGAACGGCTAGATTATGGGGGGGATGGGGGAATTTATAGGTCATAAGACACCACATCATTGAGGGTGGGGGGGAATATGATTTGGTTCGGGATGTGTTGAGTGAGGATATGTTGGAGGAATGGGATTAGTGAGGAGATTTGATAGGTTGGGGGTGGGTTATGGTAGGTGATTATCAAATATAGGCCCAGATGGTATAGTTGATTAAATGATTAGGATGATGATTTGAGCTAGTAATAGTAGTTGCATAACATAGTTGAGAGCATTTCTTAGTTTACTATAGCAATGTAGGATATAGTTCACAAAGGTATGAAATGACCTAGGTGATGATATATATATCCCACGATTGCATGGACTAGACATGCAAACAATAGGTTGATTTCATGCGTGCCCAAGGTAGTATAACCTTGCCTGCCCTAGGAAGGGGACTCATAGCGACGAGTGTCCATAGTACATATAAGGTATTTGATGCCTGTATATGCAAATGAGGAACGTTGCACTAGAACTGACCCAGGCTTCAAGATATGAATATTATTCTTGGAGTAATGAAACCAACCCACAAGCACAGCATACAGAAACAATGACCTTGTCTACTCCAGGTGTTGTCTGCTACTTACCATGATATAATGAGATCAAGGTAGCTTTGGAGGTGACCTAGAGTGAGACAAAAAGATAAAAATCAATAATAAAAAAGACCAACAAAAAGATACAAATAGCCTATGTGTGCTCTTGCCAAGATACATGTTGATAGGATGACAGATTCTTGTCCATTGTAGGAAAGATATATCCTAGGATGCAAATCAGTTGGATTTGATTGGAAATTTTTTGAAAGGTGGGCAAAAGAACAATTTAGCTAGGTGTAGGATTATAGTTGGTATGTTGATTGATGATTTTTGCGTTAGGGACCATGCTTCAAGTGTAGACTTAGCGTGTGTATCATATATTGGGTCTAGCAAGCTCAGTGAATAGGGACCATCCAAGCGGGTTTGGGTGGGTGCATCTTATGTACCTAAGTACTAGAAACGTCCTTCCTATTCCAGACTACCTACATACCCTGTGTCCACGGGATCAAGGTACTTTCAAGATGCGGGAGAAATGAATATGTAGTCCTCGTAAGACTTGATGATGTGGGAATGGTTTAGGATGGTTGTGATGTGATGAGTTGATGGATGTTGATAGTTGCGAGTTACAGTGATAGTGATGTATGGGGGGGTGATATTGGATTATTTTTGGATTTTGATGATTTTGTATTGTTTTTGGATTTTTTGATTTTGTATTATTTTTTGATTTTTTGATTTTCAGCTATACAAAAAGGAGATTTACAAGGATCATAGTTCCATGTGTTGGGCTTGGGTGGGATAGTACGATATGGGCAATAGGACTTGATGTTTTAGAATTCCAAGCCATGGGATGTGTGTGATATGAAGTGTTGCAATGGAAAGAGGACTTATTAGATGGTAGAACTGGCCACTACACATGGCGCCTGAAACATGTTTTTGTCATGGTACATATCCAAGGCGTCACTGAAGTGATTTTCACCATTGGAAGTTTTTATTGCACTCAGGTTTTTCTTGATTTTTTGCTTTTTTAGTTTTTTGATTTTTTCTACTTTTTTGAGTTTTTGATTGGGGTACTCGATGGGTTATGCGTAGAATTTATTTAGATGTAGAATGATCATTGGCTCATCCAGAGGCTACCCCTCAGGTGTTGCAAGCTGGTATGCTCCTAATCCATAGCTAGCTATGATGACATACAGTCCTAGCCAATTGGGTTCGAACTTGCCTTTCTTAGTGTGCTCCTGTAAGTTTTTCTGATTCTCCATAAGGACAAGGTCACCTACTTCAAATTTTTGTTTTATGATTCCCTTGTTATAACTTCTCTTGAGGTGATTTTGATAGGTCTGTAGGTGGTTCAATGCATTCAAACATTTCTCATCTAGTAATTCTAGCTGATGCAACCTGGCGACTCGGTATTCCTCATCAGTGATTATGTTTTGTAGGGATACCCTTAAGGATGGGAGCTTGACCTCAATAGGTAAAATGGCTTCAGATCCAAAGACTAGGGAAAATGGAGTGGCTCCTGTGTGGGTATGGATGCTTGTTCGATAGGCCCATAGGGCAGGGTTGAGTTGGAGGTGCCAATCATGACCGGCTTCATTGACTATCTTCTTGAGAATGCAGAGGATGGTTTTATTGGAAGCCTCTACTTGACTGTTTCCTTGAGGGTAATATGGGGTGGAGAAGTGGTGTTTGATTTCAAATTTTTCGCACAAGGTGCAAACTTCTTGGTTCTTGAATAGCTTTCCATTGTCGGTGATGATGGAATGAGGGATACCATAGCAACAAATGATGTAATGGAGGATAAATTTGGAGATCTGGGTTCCAGTAGTGAAGGTGAGTGGTATTGCTTCCACCCACTTGGTGAAGTATTCAGTAGCAGTGATTATGAACTTGTGGCCATTGGATGATGGTGGATGGATTTTCCCTATGAGCTCGAGTCCCCACTATGAGAAAGGCCATGGCGTCGTGATTGGTTGCAATTCTTGTGTTGGTGCGTGAATGAGATCTCTATGCTGTTGACATGGTAGGCACTTCTTGATAAACCTGTAGGAGTCTCATTCTATGGTTGGCCAATAGTATCCAGTCCTCAGGATCTTTTTAGCAAGGGCAGGTCCACTTGAATGTGCCCCACAGATACCTGTGTGTACCTCTTGTAAGGCCACTTCAGCTTCTGTACAATCTAAACATCATAAAAGTGTGCCCTCAAGACTCCTTTTGTATAGGGTGTCTCCTACAAGGGTGAAGTGGGAAGCTTGGCAGATGAAAGATTTTCATTGTGAAGTGGATAGATTGGGAGGGACGATGTTATCATGGAGATATAGGTAGGTTTCTTGATACCACGGGGATAGGGGAGTAATGACTTCACACACGAGCTCAGATTGAGGCACATCATATGCGGAGATAGGGAGTTCTTCGATCAAGAATTCACACCTCTTACTGTCTTTCTTCATGTCAACCAGGGATCCGATGGTAGCCATGGCATCTGCACCTTTGTTGTTTAACCTTGGGATTTGCTCAAAGTGGACATCATCAAAATAGTCTTTGAAGTCATCAACCATCTTTTTATAAGGCAGGGGTTTATCATCCTTGGTCTTGTACTCATTGTTTATCTGTCGGATAACCAGTTGAGAATCTCCGTACACTGTTAGCTTCTCAATTTTCCATTTGATTGCCATTCGGAGACTTGTGATAAGGGCCGCATATTATGCCACGTTGTTGGTACATAAGAATGTGATTTTGAATGAATTGGGGATTGTGTCACCTTGAGGGATAACAAACAAGATGCCTACCCCTGAACCTGTGTGTGTGTATGATCCATCGAAGTACATCTTCCATGTTTTTGTGGCTGGTGTGATTGTTAAGATAGCTACATCAGGAAACTCTGCTAGTGTAGGATGTTCTGCAGGAATGGGTACTTCAGCCAACTGATCAACTATAACCTATCCTTTGATGGCCTTTCTCTCAGTGTATTCAATGTCAAATTTAGTGAGAATCATGACCCATTTCGCCATTGTCCCAGTAAGAGTAGCTTTGTTTAGCAGATATTTTAATGGATCAATCTTGGTGATGAGATTGGTTTTATGATTAAGCATGTAGTGCCTTAATTTTTGTGAAGTAAAGACTAGGGGTAGACATGCTCATTCAATTGGCGTATAGTTGAGCTCATAGGATATTAGAGTGCGGCTGATGTAATAGATGGCTCTTTCCTTTCCATGCTCATCGTGTTGTGCTAATAAGGCTCCGATAGCTATCTCTGTTGCGGAGATGTATAGCAAGAGGGGTTCTCCTTGCCTTGGTAGAGTTAGAATAGGGGGATTAGCCAGGTATTCTTTTAGCTGATCAAAGACAGCCTAACACTGAGTGTTCCAGACAAAAGCTATATCTTTTCAGAGTAGATGCTGGAATGGTTGGCATTTATCGGCAAGTTGGGCAATGAACCGACGGATAGACTGGAGTTTTCCTTGCAGACTTCTCAGCTGTTTTAGTGTTTTCAGAGGAGGCATTTTAGTGATGGCCTTGACCTTTGTAGGATCTACCTTGATTCCTCTTTTGGAGACTATGTATCCCAAGAGTTTTCTAGAGGTGACTCCGAAGACACATTTCTTTGGATTGAGGCAGACATTGTATTGCTCTAATTGGTCAAAGATTTTTGCCAAGACATCCAAGTGTTCTTCCCTTGTCTTTGATTTTCCTAGCAAGTCGTCCACATAGTCTTCCATGATGTGGTGGAAAAGATCATGGAAAATGATAGTCATAGCTCTTTGATATGTAGCTCCAGCATTCTTCAGGCCAAATAGCATTACCACCCAGCAGTACGTCCCCCATGGACATATGAAGGCTATCTTAAGCTAGTCCTCTTTTGCGATCCAGATTTGGTTGTACCCTGAAAAGCCGTCTATGAGGGATAACATCTCATGTCCTGCCGTGAGATCCACTATCATGTCAATGTTAGGCAATGGGAAGTCATTCTTTGGGTAGGCTTTGTTGAGATTTCTGAAGTTGGTGCAGCAGCGGATTCGACCATCAGGTTTGGGTACTGGTACTAGGTTGGAAACCCATTTAGGATAATCAATTGGGTGAATGAACCCAATATCCAGTAGTTTCTTTAGCTCTTCTTTGACAAGGAGGACCACCTGAGGATTCATTTTTTTGAGCTTCTACTTTACTGGTTTCGTATCAGGGCATACTACAAGGTGATGAATGACCAAAGCGGGATCAAGCCCTGGCATGTCCACATAGGTCCACGTAAAATTGTGATTTTTACATTTGAAGAATGCTAGGAAGTTTTCTTACTCTACTGTACTGAGATATTCCATCCTGAAAGTGATTTTTGGCTCTTCTTTCATCCCAAGATTCATTTCTTGGGCTGGCTCTACCAGGATAGGTGACCTATCTGGATAAACCTTATCTATCTTGGGAAGGCCCATGCTTCCATCTACTAGCACCTCGTGGAGGTTTTCACCAGGAGATACGTCTTTTGTTTTTACTTTTTTGGGATCTGACACTGTTGCAGAACGGTTTTCACCATCAAATCCGTGTTTGATTTTTATATTTTTATGACTGGAAGTAGGGGTTGTCTCCCCAAAATAGGCATGTGTATCAAGTTCCATGATGTATCCTACTCTGTGATCTCCCAGGGGAAGTGATCTCTAACCCCCATCATTTCAGCGATGGCCTCATCGTTTGGTGCTACGTCAAAGATAGGAGGACCCTATTGGTCCTAGTCTATGAGGTCCAGGTATACAAGTGGTAAGTCATTGGATGATGAGGCTAGGGTGGTGATTGTGTGGATGGTGCATATGGATGAGTCAAAGAAATCGGCAAAGTCATTAAAGGAGTCTTGATTGCCTGTTTCATTGATGTTGTCGACTTCAAGGGGGACCGTAGCAACCTTAGCTAAAATACATTTGCCGGTAGTGAGGATACATTGTTGTTGACTATATCCTAACCCTTGAGTGTAGGGATTTCTGGTTTCTTGGACTGGTTCCATGATCCCCTGTTCATGAAGGCCGATACTGCCTTGTCCTTTGTAACCCATGTTTTTGACAATTTTAGACCCTTTACCATAGATTTTTGTGTTGGCAAGAGACACATTGTAGCTTCATGAGTGTTGTCATTGATGGCAACAAAGTTCATCCCACCCATCCGTAGGACATGGTGTGTCTATACCGGAAGTCAGATTGTAGAGTAACTTGGTCCGATGACCAAGAACAGAGTATGCAGCAAGGTCCGACAATTAGGTCCGGATCTCTCAGAGGAAGTATCTATGTAAAGTGCGGACTTGGGGAAGTCAAGAGGAGTACCTTGACTGATAGATTCTAGGGATTGAGCCTCCGATGATGAAAGAATGAAGAGATATAAGCACCTAAGTATTGGGTTCCTGTTTAGCAGAGTAAACAGAGGAAGAACTGACTGGTAAAGCATCAGATCTTGATCCGGATGAGATATTGATGGTGATCAAGCTTACTAAGGTATCATTCATGATTGGCTAACATGGTTGATGACTTCTATGAGCATCTCTTTGATACGCATCACTTGATAAGCAAGGATTCAGCTGACAAACTAAAAGTTTGGGAAAATAATAAGTATTCTAGATGTCGACTAGAAAGTGGATGAAATCCTTGGTGCGAATATATATACCAGATTGTTTTTGGTATGAGGTGTAGTGTGTGTGTTGTGGTGTGCGAAGGAAAGTAGAAAGAGTAGGAAGGCAGGTCCGGTATGTGACAGGACAGCAGCACCAAAGAAGAGAAAGAATGAAGTGCAGAAGATCAGTGTATTGAACCTAACTGAAACTAAACCTCAGCATATATGGATGCTTCTCATCAGTTCAAGTATCTAGTTTCCTTGTATAAACTATTGTAGGCAGTGAACCTCTTGTGAGCAGTGTGCTCAGGCAGTGAGCCCTAATTGGCAAGTGTCATTTTTTACTATCTTATTCTTCTAATAGAGAATACAATCTTGGGTTAATCACCCCATGTTTTTTTTCCCTTAACAGGGTTTTCCACGTCAAAATAATTGTGTCATGTGTATTGATGTTATTTCCATTTCATGGTTAGGTTTGCTTATATGATTTAATGATGCATTAATTGTTAAGGAAGATCAGAAAGTAGAAGTAATTAAGATAACTGATTCACCCCCCCTCTCAGTTATCAACAATTGGTATCAGAGCTAAGTTCCTCCAAACAGAGCCTAACAGCTTGAGGAAGATTTGGGAATTCAAATGGATGTGTATGGTATGAGGGAACAACTTTAGTCTGCGTTAGATGATCTTGAGCAATCCAGCTCTGAAGTTAATGACCTGAAGGAAAGACTCAAACAAGCTGATGATTTCATAAATGAACTAAAAGGGGAACTACGTATCTCTATGAAAAAGAGAAAGGATCTACTTCAACAATTGGCAATTGAAGGTGAAGACAATAATACAAATGAAGATCTGAAGGAGAAAACCAAGTTATGTGAAAAGTTATCAAAAGAAGTCATTATGATAAGACATGAAATGGAATCAGGAGTTATAAAATTTACCCAAGAAATTGAAGAAAAAAGGAAAACTGAAGATGATCTAAGACAATCTTTCAAAGAGAAATCAGAAGACTGCCACAAAATGGATAGAAAAATTAGGCATCTTGAATCTGATGTTGAAGAAGCTAGGGATAATGAAGAACAACTTGAGAATCAAATTGACACTCTTAAAAAGGATCTTCAAACAACAAATGAATACAAAGAGAAATTCAAGATAAGTTCTTCCCAACTTGAAGTTCTTCTTCAAAGCCAAAAGAGGGTAGATGACAAGCAAGGCTTGGGGTATGACAAAGGTGAAAGCTCCGGATCCAGTCAGAAGAACTCCAAATCAGAAAATCCAAGAAACAGGCCTAGAAGACCTCAAGTAAGGCAACCCAATGCTCAAAGATATCCATCCTTCAATGGATACTGCCACAACTGCAATAATTTTGGTCATAAAGCAAATCAGTGCAGAAGAAGAATGAACCAAACTAATTCATCCTTCTCCGGATAGTGTTTCAATTGTAAAAGGTATGGTCACAAATCTCATGAGTGTAGAAATATGCAAACAAACAATTCATTCAATAAAAGATGCTTTGCATGCAATAGAATGGGACATATGGCTAATCAGTGTAGATCAAGAGGATATCAGTCAAATATTCAAAGAAATGTTGTCTGCTACAATTGCAATAGATCCGGTCATATTGCCAAATTTTGTAGAAGTAAGAATCAGAGCAATAAGGGTCTGGTACATCATAATCAAAACCAAGACAAAGGAAAAGGAAAAATGAATGTGGATGAAATTCAAAGGGAGATGAACAAGATTTGGGTAAAGAGGAGTACAGAAAATGTTGAGGATGGATCCGCACCAGAATCTGGTGCTGATATTCCTTCCAGAAATTAAATAGATGAGCTCTGGCTCAGGGGGAGTAACAAAAGAAAAACATTTTCCCCTAGCCAGTCATTAGGTGCCCAAAATTGGCACATAAAAGGTTGCGGATTAAAGGATTCTCAGAGAAACATATAAAGAAGGTTTGGTAAAGATATGAAAGATCCGCAAGAAGGTTTGAAGAGTCTAATCTTCCAAGATAGATCCGGTTTTACCGTCATCTTGTAAGAAGCAGGTCTTTGCAGTTAGATCCGGTTTGATTCAAAATTGAGGAATCTTGATCTGTGGATAGATTAAATGATTGAGGAAAAAAGATAGATTGTCAATAATCACCAAGTATAATTCGAAGCATATCTTAGTGATCTAGAAAAAGATCTTTCTCATAACAAGGAGAACAAGGCAACTGAAATGACTTGAGTTGTGCATTTATTGCAATAGGAAATTAGGGTTTGCTCAGTGATAAAAGGGTTCGTTTACTCCTCATTTGCACATTTGCATTAGTGAAATAGACAAGAAGAACTCTGCAAACAAGCTTGCCTCATCTCTCTCAAGGATTACTCGCAGAATTCAAATCAACTGGTGATCTCTTCGGCTCATTCCATGAACCCTAAAAGGCGTAAGAGGTATTTTTCATTCTTTCTCTGAATCTTTAAAGATGACTTCTCTGAATGTTGTGAAGATTTCTGATAGGCCGCGCCCTAAATTTAAGAAACATCCCTACAAATCTCTAGAAGCGGATCCTCTAGGTACATTTTTTAGCATTCACATGGGGTTTTGCATGTTGAAGACATTAGGGCATACATTCATGCAAACATTGAAGAGTTTGGAGAATCCAAGCTGTCAGATATCTATCACAATCAGTTAATAGATGACTCTTTTGATCTTAAACCTCAGTATAAGGCTATCCGAGACAAACATTTTGCACAGTGCATTCATTTCCCCTATTTTCTGGAAGATGAATGGGTCTGATATATTTTGAGCAGAATGCATGACAACTTCATGTGGTTGAACAGGCCGTTTAAGATCACTAAGGATTCCATTAGGGCAGTAACTGGATTACACTCAACTGATGAGATGCCTACTCTCAAATCTGTCAAAATCCAAATTGTAAATGAGGCTACTGGATTGAAATTTGATAAAAGAGTAATGACAATTGAGGATATCATAGATCCAGATATCAAGTTTGCATCAATGATAATTGGATATAAGATATATCAATCTACCAGGGAGAATTCAGTATCCAGAACTGCTATATATACTGCTTATGAAATGTTGAGGAAGAATGCAGACTATGATCTTTGTGAGCTCCTTCTGAACCAACTCTTGGAGAATCTACAGAAGATAAAGAAGGATAAGAAGAATTCTTTCAAATATGGTGGTTTGATACTCTGCCTATTCTTTTACTACATGAATGAACTACCCGGATCTAATGGATGGGTATGACAAAATAACAGACCGGTTGCAATTCAGATTAGATTACTTGCATGGGCTTGGTGATGCCAAGGCACAAAACATGACACTATGGGGCTACTTCAAAAACTTCCAATGCATGATGCAAGCTAGAGAAAGAATCCCCTAATCTCTAGTTGAGAAGTACAAAGATATAATGTGCTTTATGGTAGAAATTGATCAGTGCCTAATGGAGGTTGTGGAGCCAAGAACAATGTGGATCATGCCAATGGGGTATGAAGTGGATGAGAAAATTGTAGAGCTGCATGTTCAACACATGCTAAGTCAACCCAAGGATCCCAAGGCAGAAAGGTTTGGAACCTTTGAAGAATTGAGTATAAAGATTCATGTGGAACTAAGACAACTGGAGATGAAGAGAAAAGTGAGAAAAGAAGTAGAGAATGTTGCCAAAAGATATGGCATCTCAAAAGAGGCACTTGATGCACATAGAGAAAAGATGGAAAGGACAAAAAAGAAAAGGAAGAGGCAGAAAAAGAAAGTACTCCGGTAGAATCCCCCTCCCGAACCAGATCCTCTAAGAGCTCTACATTTGCCACTGCTAAGAGCTCAAAGGCATCAAAATTGGAAGCAAAATCATCCGGTAAAGGAGAAAAGAGAACAAAGACAAAGGCAACAAGGTCTTATATTAGTCAGAAGGATGAAGAAGAGATAGAATCTGATGAAGATATCAAGAAGATGATGAAGAAGAAGAAAGTATCTAGTGAAGACAAGGAGGTAGAGGCAGAAGAGTTTGTTGAAAGGCCCACTCTGTCCTTAGATGATGTAGTTAAAGTAGTTACTGTGGATGGGAACCTGCAACCAATAACATAATTCTATGATGCAGATAGAAAGATCTTGGAGGAAGCCACAGTTAAATACTTGAACATATACAATAAAGCATTTATTGAAATAATTTCTCTAATTCCTAAAAGTTTAGAAAAGGAACTTGAAATGAGAAAAGAAAATGCCAAGGCTAAGGACTTAGAGATTAGAGAACAGATAGCTATTCAGCTCTATCCTTCAATTACTCTGAAACAAATGGCTATGATCTTCAAAGATTGCAAGGATGAGTTCTAGAGTAAGGCTAGAATGAATTAGCTCATGCTTGGAGAAACTGATAAAGTGGCAAAAGAAATAGAAGAAATCCTGCAGAATGCCTATAAAAGATTCAATATTCCTGTTATAGAGGATTTAGGTAATGATCCCTCGGGAATGGATAACAAAGAAGAATCTACTGAGACGGTAGCAGAAGAGGTAAAGGAAATAGGTGAAGAGAAAGATAAGGACTTAGAATCCTCTACTCTGGAAGATGAGATCCATGAACAAGAAAACATCTCTCCTCCGGTTTCCACTGCTGACTCCGGATCTAAAGAAGAAGAAAAAGTAGAAGAGAAGATCAGTCAAGAAGCAGAGGAGAAGGAAAAAGAAGATGACAGTAATAAGGGTGCAGAAGGAGAGAAAACTCCAATAGAAAAGACCACAGATGATAGTGGTAAGGCTGCAAAAGGGGACAAAACCCTGTCACTAGCAAGAGACACAGCAGAAGAAGTCAAAGAATTCTTAACCAAGGAGATGATGGAATTTGATGAACCGAAATTTCTTCAAGGACCATTCAATTTTGACTCCCTCTCCCCAGTTCAAACCATGAAGCTAGCATCCTTTACTTTAGCAAAGGCAAAAGAAAAACTTCTGAAGTCTCACATGGAAGACTGCAAGCTCATAAAAACTACATCCGGTGTATTGGAGAAGATCATGCCATCTTTTCAGAAGGATCCCTCAACCTCTTCATCTGGTAATCTCAAATCTCTAGTAAATAGTGTTAGCACATATTTTGATTCCTTAGAGAAGTCAGCAGAAGATAAAGTCTGGAAGGAGTTTGTGGAAAAGAGATTCTCTGAAGTACAAGGACTAATAACCAATGATAGGAGAAATATGGATATAGGGATAAAGAGCTTAGGAAATGCTCTTAAAGATGGCGAAGAAATGTATAAATTTTGTCTATCATGGTCCAAAGTAACAGTGGAGATTGAGAAGAAAGTGAAAGAACAAGAGGATAAACTAACAAGACTATCTCAGAATTTTGATCCTCTTACCACTTCCATAATAAATCAAGAATGTCAGACTATTACAGTCTTGAATGAAATTAAGAAGCTTGAGAAGGAGAAGAAAAATAGAATAAGTAGTGTTGTGATGTTCACAACATGCCCCATTTTACTCCTTAGCAAAATGAGAACCCCTGCTGTGGCTGTTGCTTTTGCTTTTTTGTGTTGTTTTGCTTGGTGGTAAAGGGAAAAAGGGGGTTAAAATTGCAAACTTTGATAAAAATAGAGAAAAAAATGCATTTTCAGTACCAGGGCATGATATGGTTGGATTCCTTGTGAAAAATGAGCTAGGGTTACTTTTTGAACCATCTTAAAATTTGCCATATTTTGCAAGTTATGATCATTTTGGTAAAATGTGCAAGGGAAGGGTTTGCTGTTTGCAGATACAAAGTCCTTTGTATGTGCAAAGTCATTTTATACTTAGTCGCATTTGTAGTCAGGTTAATATACAAGTTTAAATGCATAATGGGTGGCTTGCATATTGCACATACAATGCCATTTGTATATCACTTTCATATACAAAGCCGATTGTATATTCTTTTTTCCTTGTATGCATTTGATAAAGGTTTTGATATATACATACAAGATGGACCCGAAATAACTCAGAGTTGAAATGAATAAATGTTTGAGTTCTGTTGTATGTACCTCATGTTGTATATTTCGTAGGTCAAAATATACAATGAAATGTACATTAGCAATATACATCGTGCGGAATTCAAATCTTTTGAAGCACGGTTAATTCCTTGTATAATTCACGCCTTGTATATTATTACATACAATGTGAATATGCAATGGCGGACTTGATAGACTTATTAAAATGAGTAAAGTTGTATATTCAGCCCTTGTATGTTTAATACATACAAGCGGAACATGCAAGCCGCGGACTTAAAGCGATTATTGAACAAGGTTAATCCCTTGTATATTATGCAGGATTGTATGTTTCGGTAACAAACAATACAGAATATGCAATGGTGGACATGAAAAGGGTTTTAAATGTGGTAAATTTGTTGTATATCTGCAGATTTGAAAAGAGGGTTTCATAGTATACAAAGCCCGATATACAACGCGGACTTAAAAGGTTTTTGAAACAATGTAATTCGTTGTATAAATCTGGCTTGTATATTTACACATACATTGCGATATACAACAGTTTATACAAATGGAGGAATCGAAATAGATATGGAATAATGTTAAATCCATGTATATTTGGGGTTTGCATGTTTGATGACTGTGAAATATACAAAGTCAACATGCAACGAAATATACATACTGCGGATGCGAGAGAAAGTTAGAGTGAGTTAATTCATTGTATGTATATCCGATTGTATATTGGAAGGTACAAGCACAACACACAATGAAATATACAAGCGCGGACCCGAAGGGAGTATTAAAATTGGTGAAATCATTGTATAGTTGAGAGGCATACAATGTGGAATCCAAAAAAGATTAAAATCAAGTTAAATGCTTGTATCTATACCCGAATGTATATCTAAAACATACAAGGCACCACATACAAGCCGGAATCCAAATGAATATAAAGCGGATTTATCCTATGTATCATGTCCGATTTGCATATCAAGAGATACATTGCAGATTCGGTAGGTTATAAATTGCCGATTACAATAGCGATAGGTCTGAGGGTTGTATACAACGGTTTATGCATTGTTTTAATGGCGGAATTGAAAATTTATAAATAGAAGTTAAGTGTGTGTATATTTTGCGTTTGTATATTGCGATATACAAACCGATATACGTTGCACACATATAAGCCGGATTCGAAATGAAAGTCCAAAATAGAAAAATCGTTGTATGTATCAGACTTGTATATTCTCAAACATACATTGCACATATACAAGTACCGGAGCTGAAAATTTATCAAATGGGGTTAAATCCATGTATGTTTTAAACAATGCATATCGGAAGATACAAAGTAATATACATACAATGCGGAATCAAAATATGGTTAAATGCTTGTATCACGTCCGACTTGTATATTGCGATATACAAGGATTTAAATAAGGAAATGAGCGGGAAAACTAAGTGATTAAAAATTTGAGGCTGATTTAGGGTTTGAAATGCATGTTTCTGGTCAACAATGGTTGACTCGACCACTTTAAATGTTGAATTTGCATTTTTGACCTACGATATTTTTATAGATTTGGGGCCTGATTTCTGCGTTCACACAGTCACGACTAGATTTGGCAGCTATTTTCTTCCTGTAGGTTTATTAAATGATGATACTTATTGCTTATCCATTTTTGTAGGTTTGCAGTTGAAGAAAGAGCTGGAACTTGATGACGATGGCGTCATAGAGAGAAGATCCGATCTCAGGAGCAGAGGAAGATAAGGATGAAGGGTGAGAAAGTCAAAGGCCTTCATTGACGAAGGCAAAATGCAGTTGAAAACATCATTGCAGTAGGCGGCAGAAGTTATTATTGAGCTGCTAGGGTTTCTAGAAGGGCATATTTCACCCAGAGTTGATGTGTACTCAGAGATATTTCTTGGGATTTGTTCTCTAGCATTTATTGTTGTAACCAGAGTTTTGAACCATTGCTTAACCAAGGGTTTTGAGCTATATTGAAGACAGTGGAAGTCTATATATTGTGCCTTGCTATACTGTAATAAGGTTACACAGGGATTTTTAGAAGATAGCCAGCACTTGTAACTAGTTTTAACATTTTAGAGTAGAGGAACCTTTTTTAGTTTAGGAGTAGAAGAAGGAGGTCGCCTGTGTCTGCAACAAGGAGCATGTGGAACATCCCGCCTCCTTGCTGTATCTGTAAAGCTTATAAGTTTTCTATAATTTGATCAATGAAGCTAAGAGTCATTCAGACATTGTAAATCTTATATGACTGTCTGTTTCTAATACAATTGAATCTAGAATTCTACATCTATCTTCTGAGTGTTTTCTTGCTCTTAATTGTGTTTGAAACATTTTCTCTTAGAGCTTGCAATTTTAGGTGTATGTTTGTGAAAATGCTCGGAACTTACACTTAGAGTTTTCTCTGTGGATTTGATCAATTTGCTGCAATACTTATACAGTGGATAATAGAACAATTAGGTCCTTGGGTCAAATGAATGATGTTTAGATTAGATCTTTCTAACTTTTCCCAACCCATTTGAAAATACTTATCTTAAAACGTAGAAATTTGAAGGAAATTTGTCTCATATTTGAAAGAGCATGTATAACAAAGTTAAAAGTAGACAGTTTTCATAAATATTTAAGAGGAAAAAGCTGCAATAATTCAAGAAGACCATTTAAAGCTTTGCAGCACAGTATAAGTTTATGCAAAAGGGATGAACAACATATTGATATTTATTAATCTTTTGCATAGTTTGAATCTAGTAAGCCTACAAGAAACCCTAAATTACGTAAGGCCCCTTGAACATTACAGCTTCACATTGACTAACTGAATTTGCCCAATAGGTCAAGACCTAACCATATTAAACTTGGGATTAAGTGAATCTTAACTGATTCCTTCATATCTTTCAAGTCAGTTTTGGTTCATTTATGTGAATTTTAAACTATTGTTATGACTATCTCAAAATAATCACCAACAATTTTTGGCGCTAGAAGGAGGGCCTGATTGGATTTAAGGTTAATTTTCTGAGTTTTAATGCTTTATTCTAAGATATGTGAGATCTCATAAAATTTCAAAAACTTAAAAGATTGAAAACAAGGTCTCATTTCAATGGACTCATATCGGGACAGTTTTGAAGTTGACATTCCTTTATTTCAGGAAGCTTTAAATAGGCAGCTTTATCCTCAAAGTTTATCTAACTTTGGTTTATCCAGTTGTTACAGGATACACCAGTCGGTGGAACACAATGAAATTAATTGTTTAACTTTCCTCACCAGGATAGATTTGTATTTGAAAGGACTAATTCTCTTCTCAGATGTGTTCAGGGCTAAAGTCTGGCAGAAGAATGAAGAAATTCTAGAGCAACAAGAAGATACAGCACTAGAGCTTATCAGTTGGTTAGACAATACAATAGCTAAATCAGTTCTAGAAGGAAATAATAGGAGATCTTTCATTAGGTCATTTTATGGTGGGATTGATAGTAGGTCTCTGCCTCCTAGTACAGGTAAAGGTAAGTGTAGGTATAAACCTTTTAAAGCCTGTAGAGAGGAAACCATTTGTCAAGATAAGGTCTTTATTGCTGATCCTAATGCTTTTGGAAAAGACAGTAAAACATCTTTCCTTGAATCATTTTATGGAAAAGAGAAATGTGGACAGATGGAGGAATTACAGTGCACCAAAGTTGATGATGTTCCTATTATAGCAACCCATGGAGTCATAGAAAAAGAAGTTAATGCTGATTTACTGTCTAACTTGCTTAAATTGAATAATCAAGTTCAAGATTGTTGTAGGTCAATAGAATCAGACTCCACACTGAATGATAAATATGAGTTATCTGATGAACAATTCTTAAAAATTGAGGATACAGAGGATCATGCTATTGCTGTGCATAATTAGACATCACCCCAGTATTATTTTGAAAATGAAATAGGGGAGTATTCCTACCAATCAAGAGATGTTGTTCCACCTTTACTCTCAAGTGATCTAGGAATGATTAATTTCTATATATCAGATTATGATGATGAATATACTCACTTAAGTGTTGATGTGCAGGGAACTAATGAGAACATTGAGAAGTTTGCCAAATTTGAGGATAAACTGAACATCCAGAATGAAGGAACAAAGCTGGATATAGATGAAGAAATGATACATCTAGAGTCTTTCACCTTTCAACTTGAAAAAGGACCAGACATGGGGCTAATCAATGAAAGTATAAGGTTAAATGGAGAGCCAGCTATCAATAAACAAGACATGTTCAACAGAGCTAAAAATACATCAGGTTGTCTCTTTCCTTTTCTCAGTAAATAATGTTGAATACTATTTTGATTATGGAAATTTAAGGGATAGGACATGCATATGGATTAGTCATGAGCATAATGGGCTACCTCAATTGCTGATAATTAGAGATCATCCTGTTAAACATAGTGAGGGTAGAATAAAAGAGCATTTTTCAGAATTCAAAGATAAATTTGCTAAGTTAAGAACCATAACTAATGCCCTGATGCTACTGTACAATCTAAGGAGATATGCAAATGCATGTGTCTTTGGGTCTTTTCCTGGGTTCTGTTTGCCTTGTAGAGGCTTGTATATAGTTTGGTAGAGTAGTTGTTCTATTTTCTTTTCTTTGTTTGCTTGTCTTGCTTTGTAGGTTAGTTGTTTGTATAGTTTTTTCTGTTTTGCTTTTTTGCTTTGTTTTCCTATTTTTTTCTTTTGTTTGTACAGTTTGTTGTTTGGTTTGTTGTTTTCTCCTCAGCAGGGATCTTTTTTTTTCTTGAGTGTTAAGGAGCAAGCTAACAACCATTGAAAACAGTATAAAATTTAGAATATTCAGGTTAATCATTTGCAATTTATGCATAACTTTTTGTAACTGTCATGAATGTATAGAGTTGTTTAGCTTTTGAAATTTTGTATTTAATAATGGTGATTGAGAATTCAAGAGAGGTTTCTCACGATGACACACCTAAAATCCTTGGGTTTGTTGAACCTACTAGTGTAGATATTAGGTGAAAAATCCAAGGTCACCCTTGCTACCATTACAATTCTCAGCTTAATTTCAGCAAGTGCTCATTCCTTGCATCAAGAAGTTACAAATTGCTATATCTTGTAAAATTTCTATCAAACATCAAAATCAATAAAATATAAAAGAAAATATAATAAAGCGGATTATACTAAAAATCTAGATTAAGCCATCTAAGTAACTCTACCGGGGCTATGGATGCTCGCTGGCAGTGGGGCTCTACTTAGGAGAATTGTAACGATAACCTTGCCAGGGCTATAGACGCTCACTGGCAGCAAGGCTCTATCCGATCAGCTATGAGGGAATATCCTCAACTACGTAGGCTAATATCAGTCATTGGTTTGTTCAACCAATCTTCAAGATGAGGATAATTAATCACATGCACACACCTAAACTGAAAATAAAAATTCATGCACCCTTATTGAATACCTTAGGTCTCAATTTGAATAATAATTTGCAAGAAAGATGGAAATTATGAATTTATTTCACTTAGTTTTCTTTAATACTTTGAATTTAATTGTTTTGTTTGGTTGCTAGTTGTTGTGATGTTCACAACACACCCCATTTTATTCCTTAGCAAAATGAGGACCTGATGCAGAGCGCACAGAGGAAGCATCAAAAACTTAACCAAAGACTGTATATACTTCCATCAACTTGCGATCACTAGTTTCCTTCACCGTCGTTGCCGATCGCCTCTTACATCCAACACAATGTATATGCGCAATGTATATTGTCAATATACATTTGGGAGATGCATTCTCCACATACATTCAGAACATGCATTTAGAAATTGACCATTAACCTTCCTTGTATCTCACCCGATGTAATTTCATGACATACACACGAACATACAACTGTGATATACACACAGAAAGTATATCTGGTGAAACAACACAAATCTTATGCCAATGCACTGGGTTACTTCAACTACCCTTTAGGAAGACTACTGCTTCCAACTTATCTCTTCTTGTTTTTCCAGCCAGACAACCATCGTCCGGGCCTTCTCTGACAGTTATTGTTCTATCAGAGACAAACTTTGCAACGCAGACACTCTCTGCCTTTGCTGAATCCTAGCACATGGAGACACTAGGCTCAATCAACACATCCCACACTCGATCCGACACTGAACATAAACAAAAACAAAAAGAACACTAACTGTACAAATAGGCCCATTCCACCGATTTCAAAGAAATCTCATCAGTGGAATGGCTCAGTAACCCATCTGAATGACAAAATGGAACTAACTACAATAACACGGTGAAAGAACACAAACAAAACATGATCTTTTATTTATCTTGGGAACTTCTGCACTAAAAACAATTCTTCTATCTTCTTACTGTTATTCTACCACAAATCACACCCAATTTCTATATTACTTCTCCTCTTCTGTTCACTGAACTGTTTATACATGTTCTTGTTCTTGACAGTTTGCATCGGTGGGAATGCCAACCGTTCTGCAGCTGTCAACCTATTCAGTTACAATGCGTTTGCTCTTCCACTACCAGACCCTACGACTTGTCCTATTCCACTTAGACTCACACGTGGCACTAGGCCTTACAATTGATCACATGGACCTTATACAACTCCAAAACATCAAAAGAACATGAAATTAATTAAGGTATCTAGGCGCCCCTGCACCATACTCCCGAGGTGTAAAAGAACTCAAGTCCCTTGAGGAACCAAGTCAGAAACAGTAACCCCATGTTTGATGATGTCCTCCTCGCTCATCTAGGTAGCATCTTCATCAGGCAAACCACACCATTTGACCAGATACTGCTTGTAGGTTTTATGCCTGGTCTTCTTCTGAACTTTGGTGTCCAAAATACATTCTAGCTGCACTGGATGACTCGGTGGAAGATCAGAAATCCATTCTGCTTCCCCTACTTCTATCACATCTGAACTAGCAACATTGTTTCCTCTGAATGGAAATAGGTCAGACACATTGAAAATGGGTGATATTGTGAAACCTGGAGGGAGTTCAATTTTGTATGCATTAGGCCCAAACTTGTGTACAATCTTACATGGACCTCTCTTCTTCATAATAAGCTTCATGGGCTGTCCCTTCGGAAGCCTTTCCTTCTTCAGATATGCCATCACCAAATCTCCAACTTTGTATTGGACATCCTTTTTTTCTGATCAGCTCTCTCTTTGTATTTCCCTATGTTCTTCTATATAGTTCCTCTGACATCATCATGGATATCTTTCATACTTACTACAAAATCTTCTCCTTGTGTACTCTTTTTCTCCATGTTCTGGAGATCCCTGAGCTCCAAAACTCCCCTAGGATGAATCCCATATACAACTTCAAAAGGACTCTTTCCTATGCTCCTATTAACATAATCATTATATGCAAATTTTGCCTATGGGATGATCATATCCCATGCTTCTCCATGCTATTGAGTCAAACACCTCAAAAGATTACCTAGTGATCTATTCACCACCTCAGTTTGTCCATCCGTTTGAGGGTGATATGCTGACATGAAAGACAATTGGGTGCCCAATTTCTTCCACAATGTGCACCAAAAATGTCCCACAAACTTGGGATCTCTGTCAGTAACAATATTCAATGGCAAACCATGAATTCTTACTATCTCCTTGAAGAAAAGACCAGCAATATGTGAAGCATCATTAGTACATTTACATGGCACAAAATGAGCCATTCTAAACTTGTCAACAACCACAAACACACTATCAAATCCTCTTTGAGTCTAGGGAAGACCCAAAACAAAATCCATACTGATGCACTCCCATGGTCTTTGTGGAATTGGAAGTGGTTGATAGAGGCCTGCATTTGATGAAGTCCCTTTTGCCTTCTGGAAAATGTTACAACCTTCCACAAATTTCTTGACATCTGTTTGCATCTTAGGCCAGAAGTAAAGCCTTCTCACTTGTTCCAATGTCTTGTCTAGTCCAAAATGAGCTCCAAGACTACTGCAATGTTTCTCTTTTATGATGTTCTCCCTCATGGAACACCTAGGTACACACAGTTGGCTGCCTTTGAACATTAGCCCTTGCTGCGACAAATATTTAGAAAAATCAGAATGATAGGAATCTGAAAACTGTGAACAAACTACATATATCTCCTTGAAGTCCTCCTCATCTTGATACATATTCTTGAGAGAATCCACTCCCACACTCTGTAACTAGATTTCCTGTATAGTGCACACTCTTCTGCTCAGAGCATCTGCCACCTTGTTAGCTTGCCCCTTCTTATGTTTGATGGAAAAAGTATACGCCTGGAGTTGTTCGACCCACTTCACATGCCTGTGATTTAGTTTCTCCTGTGAATTCAGAAAACTCAAAGCATGGTTGTCAGTATAAACAATGAATTCCTTGGGCAAGAGATAATGTCTCCATTTTTTCAATGCTTGCACCATTGCATACAATTCTAGATCATATGTGGAATACTTCCTTTTAGCATCATTCAACTTCTCACTAAAGAAAGCAACAGTTCTACCTTCCTAACTCAAGATAGCACCAATGGAAAGGTTACTGGCATCACATTCTATAGTGAACAAGTTATTAAAATCAGGCAAAACCAAAATGGGTTTCTCTGCTATTTTCTATTTAAGAATCTCAAAAGATTCATCTGCTGCTCTATTCCAAACAAACTTAATTTTCTGTCCTCCTTTTATGGTATCCAGAATGGGTGTACAAACATGGCTGAATCCTCTTATGAATTTCCTATAAAAAGTTGCCAACCCATGAAAACTTCTCACATCACTTACTGTCCTAGGTGCTGGCCAAGACAGAATAGCCTTTACCTTTTCCAGATCCATTTTCAAATTACCCTGGGATATCACAAATCCTAGATATGTGAGTTCTTCCTTCATGAAGACACTCTTCTCCATATTGATCATTAGTTTCTCCTCATGTAGTTTCTTCAACACCTCTTCCAAATGCTGCAAATGTTCTTCCTTTGTCCTGCTAAAAATCAGAATATCGTCAAGATAGACAACAACAAATTTGCCAATAAAATATTTCAATACCTCATTCATTAGATGCATGGAAGTGCTTGGAACATTGGACAGTCCAAATGGCATCACCACCCACTCATAAAGACCCTCATTAGTCTTAAAGGCTGTCTTCCATTCATCCCCTTGTCTAATCCTGATTTGATGGTATCCACTTTTGAGATCAATTTTAGAAAAGTACCGAGCTCCACTCAAACAATCCATGAGGTCCTCTATTCTGGGCATAGGAAACCTATATCTGATGGTGATCTTATTTATGGCTCTTGAATCAGTACATAACCTCCATTTTCCATCCTTCTTGGGAGCTAAAACTATAGGTACAGTACACGGACTAAGACTTTTCTTCACCAAGCCCTTATCCAATAGTTCTTGAACTTGTTTAGCAATCTCCTCATTCTGTTTAGGTGTCATTTTATAAGCTAGTTTATTTGGCAATGTGGATCCTGGGATGAAGTCAATCTGATGACTTATGTCTCTCACAGGGGGTAGTGTATTGGGCATATCCTCCACCATGATACTCTTATACTTGTCTAACAATTCCTGCACTTCCTTAGGGACTTTTTCCTTGCTATTTTTAGACAAATCAGAATTGTCTTTAGGTTTCAGAATCAGAGCATACCCCTGGGTTCCCTCTTCTTTCGGAGTATGGAGAAACTCTTTCCCACTCACTAACATGATACTTGATCCTACATTCTTGTCTACACCCTCTTTTGGTAAAGGATCCATCTTATACTGTCTACCATTCTTGGTGATAACAAAAGAATTGAATTTACCATCATGCTGGGCTTGTACATCATACTGCCAAGGTCTACCTAATAGTAAATGGCATGCATCCATGGGAATTATATCACACAAAAGTTTATCCCCATATTCCCCTATCTGAAATTCTACCCAAGCTTGTTCATCAACCAAGACTTGTTGCCCTTTGTTCAGCCAGGACACTTTGTATGGACTAACATGTGGCAATCTTTTCAAATTCAATTTCTCTACCATTTCTACTAAAACTAAATTTTTAGTTGAGCCAGAATCAACAATTACCTTACACCTTTTGCCAGAAACTTTACACAGAGTTTTGAATAGTGTCTTCCTCTGCGGTGGTTCTTTGTTCTGTGGTACCTTCAACATCATCCTTCTCATCATGAGATTCTCTCCATCTTGTGTTGGAGCTACACTTCCCATAGATGAGTTCACACTCTGATAATCTTCTTCTTGAATCAGCTGGCTCCTTCTATCTCCTCCATAAGAGCTTGAGGCTTTCTCTAGACACTTGCTTACTATGTGCCCAATTTGGTTACAATTATAACATCTTCCTGTGAAGACATTAGGACCTCTACCTGGTCCACCAAATCTGCCTCTTCCACTGGGTCTCCTTCCTCTGAAACCCCCTCTGGAACTAGATTCTCCATTGTGTTCTTGTTGACTGAACTCCCCTTGATTCTTCTGGAACTAATTTCTACCACCAAAACTATTTCTACCTCTGAAGTTCCTTCCACCTCTGCCTTTGTTCTATTGTTCTCCTTTTCTTTTCTGCTTCTCTTCTACTCTCAGTGCCACTTGGAAGCATTTGTCCATGGTTTCAGGTGTCAAGATGGTAATCTCATCTTGTATGCTATATTTCAGGCCATTAATATACCTGGCAATTCTTTCCTTTTCATCCTCAGTAAGCCCACACCTTAGAGACAATTTGTGAAATTCCTCAGTGTAGGTGGATACATCCATGTCCTTTTGTCTAAGGTTCTGCATTTTCCTATATGTCTGCACTTCATAATCCACTAGAAGGAACTAAGCCTTGATCCTCTCTACCATCTGACTCCAGGATGAGATCATGCTCTTGCCACTCGTCACCCTTTCTCCCTGGGTGTAGTTCCACCACATGAGTGCAGCACCCTTCAATTTCGTCTTTGCAAACTTGACTCTTCTATTCTTCGGTACCTCCTTGTACTCAAGTAATTGTTCAAAGCCTCAACCCATTCGATGACTTCTTCTGTGTCCATCTTTCCACTGAACATCAGAATCTCCATTCTTGATTTAGATGATTCCTTACCAAGTGATTTTATGGCCTCCAGAAATTGTTTCTGATCTGTAGATATATCTGTTTGTCCTGAGGTTGTTTCCTCTTCCCTGTCTTCTTCTTCTTCTTCTTCATTAGATTCATCGTCTGATTTCTTTTCTATCTTTAGTGCCTTCAACTCAGCCTAGAGTGTTTCCTTGATTCCAACCTTGACTCCAACCTTGATCATTTCTTCCATCTCTTAGAACTTTTTAAGCACTTCTGCTGTCATCCCCTTTGGAGGCATGGCACTGGCCTCTCCTTCGCTCTCTCTATCTGATATAAACATTCACAGATCTGACACACACAGAATGTCCAAAACTCTGATACCAAAATGATGCAGAGTGCACAGAGGAAGCCTCAAAAACTTAACCAAAGACTATATATACGTCCGTTAACTTGCGATCACCAGTTTCCTTTACCATTGCTGCCGATCACCTCTTGCATCCAACACAATGTATATTTTCAATATACATTCGGGAGATGCATTCTCCACATACATTCAAAACATGCATTCAAAAATTGACCATTGACCTTCCTTGTATCTCACCCGATGTAATTTTGCGACATACACATGAACATACAACTGCGATATACACACAGAAAGTATATCCAGTGAAACAACACAAATCTTAAGCCAATGCACTGGGTTACTCCGACTACCCTTTGGGCAAACTACTGCTTCTGACTTAGCTCTTCTTGTTTTTCCAACCAGACAACCATCGTCTGGGCCTTCTCTGATAGTTATTGTTTTGTCAGAGACAAACTTTGTAACACAGACACTCTCTGCCTTCACCGAATCCTAGCACATGGAGATGCTAGGCTCGATCAGCACATCCCACACTTGATCTGACATTGAACATAAACAAAAACAAAAAGAACACTAACTGTACAAATAGACCCATTCCACCGATTTTGAAGAAATCTCATCGGTGGAATGGCTCAGTAACCCATCCGAATGACAAAATGGAACTAACTATAGTGACACAGTGAAAGAACACAAATAAAATAGGATCTTTTATTTATCTTGGGAACTTCTGCACTGAAAACAATTCTTCTATCTTCTTACTATTATTCTACCACAAATCACACCCAATTTCTATATTACTTCTCCTCCTCTATTCACTGAACTGTTTATACATGTTCTTGTTCTTGACAGTTTGCATTGGTGGGAATGCCAACCATTCTGCAACTGTCAACCTATTCAGATACAATGCGTTTGCTCTTCCACTACCAGATCCTATGACTTTTCCTATTCCACTCAGACTCACACGTGGCACTAGGCCTTACAATTGAGCACGTGGACCTTATACAACTCTAAAACATCAAAAGAACATGAAATTAATTAAGGTATCTAGGTGCCCCTGCACCAGGACCCCTGCTATGGCTGTTGCTTTTACTTTCTTGTGTATTGTTTTGCTTGGTGGTAAAGGGAAAAAGGGGGTTAAAATTGCAAACTTTGATTAAAAAAATAGAGAAAAAATGCATTTTCAATACCAGGGCATGATATGGTTGGATTCCGTGTGAAAAAATGAGCTAGGGTTGCTTTTTGAACCATCTTAAAATTTGCCATATTTTGCAAGTTATGATCATTTTGGTAAAATGTGCAAGGGAAGGGTTTGCTGTTTGCATATACAAAGTCCTTTCTATGTGCAAAGTCATTTTATACTTAGTCGCATTTGCAGTCGGGTTAATATACAAGGTTAAATACATAATGGGTCGCTTGCATATTGCACATACAATGCCCTTTGTATATCGATTTCATATAGAAAGCTGATTATATATTATTTTTTCCTTGTATGCATTTGATAAAGGTTTTGATATATACATACAAGATGGACCCGAAATAACTCAGAGTTGAAATGAATAAATGTTTGAGTTCCGTTGTATGTATCTCATGTTGTATATTTGGTAGGTCAAAATATACAATGAAATGTACATTAGCAATATACATCATGCGAAATTCAAATCTTTTGAAGCATGGTTAATTCCTTGTATATTTCACGCCTTGTATATTATTACATACAATGCGAATATGCAATGGCAGACCCGATGGACTTATTAAAATGAGTAAAGTCATTGTATATTCGGCCCTTGTATGTTTAATACATACAAGCAGAACATGCAAGCCTTGGACTCGAAGTTATTATTGAACAAGGTTAATCCCTTGTATATTATGCGGGCTTGTATGTTTCGGTAACATACAATACGGAATATGCAATGGCGGACATGAAAATGGTTTTAAATGTGGTAAATTTGTTGTATATCCGCAGATTTGAAAAGAGGGTTTCGTAGTATACAAGGCCTGATATACAACATGGACTTAAAAGGTTTTTGAAACAATGTAATTCGTTGTATAAATCTAGCTTGTATATTTACACATACATTGCGATATACAACAATTTATACAAATGGCAGAATCGAAATAGCTATGGAATAACGTTAAATCCATGTATATTTGGGGTTTGCATGTTTGATGACTGCGAAATATACAAAGTCAACATGCAACAAAATATACATACTGCGGACACGAGAGAAAGTTAGAGTGAGTTAATTCATTGTATGTATATCTGATTGTATATTGGAAGGTACAAGCACAACATACAATGAAATATACAAGCGTGGACCTGAAGGGAGTATTAAAATTAGTGAAATCATTGTATATATGCGCGCTTGAATATTTGAGAGGCATACAATGTGGAATCCAAAAAAGATTAAAATCGAGTTAAATGCTTGTGTGTATACCCGAATGTATATCTAAAACATACAAGGCACCACATACAAGCCAGAATCCAAACGAATATAAAGCGGATTTATCCTATGTATCACGTCCAATTTGCATATCAAGAGATACATTGGGGATTCGGTAGGTTATAAATTGCCGATTATAATAGCGATAGGTCTGAGGGTTGTATACAACGGTTTATGCATTGTTTTATATGGCGGAATTGAAAATTTATAAATAGAAGTTAAGTGCCTATATATTTTGCGTTTGTATATTGCGATATACAAACCGATATACGTTGCACACAGACAAGCTGGATTCGAAATGAAAGTCTAAAATAGAAAAATCATTGTATGTATTAGACTTGTATATTATCAAACATACATTGCACATATACAAGTACCGGAGCCAAAAATTTATCAAACGGGGTTAAATCCATGTATGTTTTAAACAGTGCATATCGGAAGATACAAAGTAATATACATACAATGCGGAATCAAAAGGAAAGTAAAATACGGTTAAATACTTGTATCATGTCCGACTTGTATATTGCGATATACAAGGATTTAAATAAGGAAATGAGCGGGAAAACTAAGTGATTGAAAATTTGAGGCTGATTTAGGGTTTGAAATGCATGTTTCTGGTCAACGATGGTTGACTCGACCACTTTAAACGTTGAATTTGCATTTTTGACCCACGATATTTTTATAGATTTGGGGCCTGATTTCTGCGTTCACATAGTCACGACTAGATTTGGCAGCTGTTTTCTTCCTGTAGGTTTATTAAATGATGATACTTATTGCTTATCCATTTTTGTAGGTTTGTAGTTGAAGAAAGAGCTGGAACTTGATGACGATGGTGTCATAGAGAGGAGATCCGATCTCAGGAGTAGAGGAAGATAAGGATGAAGGGCGAGAAAGTCAAAGGCCTTCATTGACGAAGGCAAAATGCAGTTGAAAACATCATTGCAGTAGGCGGCAGAAGTTATTATTGAGCTGCTAGGGTTTCTAGAAGGGCATATTTCACCCAGAGTTGATGTGTACTCAGAGATATTTCTTGGGATTTGTTCTCTAGCATTTATTGTTGTAACCAGAGTTTTGAACCATTGCTTAACCAAGGGTTTTGAGCTATAATGAAGACAGTGGAAGTCTATATATTGTGCCTTGGTATACTGTAATAAGGTTACACAGGGATTTTTAGAAGATAGCCAGCACTTGTAACTAGTTTTAACATTTTAGAGTAGAGGAACCTTTTTTAGTTTAGGAGTAGAAGAAGGAGGTCGCCTATGTCTGCAACAAGGAGCATGTGGAACATCCTGCCTCCTTGCTGTATCTGTAAAGCTTGTAAGTTTTCTGTAATTTGATCAATGAAGCTAAGAGTCATTCAGACATTGTAAATCTTATATGACTGTCTGTTTCTAATACAATTGAATCTAGAATTTTGCATCTATCTTCTGAGTGTTTTCTTGCTCTTCATTGTGTTTGAAACATTTTCTCTTAGAGCTTGCAATTTTAGGTGTATGTTTGTGAAAATGCTCAGAACTTACACTTAGAGTTTTCTCTATGGATTTGATCAATTTGCTGCAATACTTATACAATGGATAACAGAACATTAGATCCTTGGGTAGAATGAATGATGTTTAGATTAGATCTTTCTAACTTTTCTCAACCCATCTGAAAATACTTATCTTAAAATGTAGAAATTTGAAGGAAATTTGTCTCATATTTGAAAGAGCATGTATAACAAAGTTAAAAGTAGATAGTTTTCATAAATATTTAAGAGGAAAAAGATGCAATAATTCAAGAAGACCATTTAAAGCTTTGTAGCACAGTATAAGTTTATGCAAAAGGGATGAACAACATATTGATATTTATTAATCTTTTGCATAGTTTGAATCTAGTAAGCCTACAAGAAACCCTAAATTACGTAAGGCCCCTTGAACATTATAGCTTCACATTGACCAACTGAATTTGCCCAACAGGTCAAGACCTGACCATATTAAACTTGGGATTAAGCGAATCTTAACCGATTCCTTCATATCTTTCAAGTTAGTTTTGGTTCATTTATGTGAATTTTATACTATTGTTATGACTGTCTCAAAACAATCATCAACAAGTAGGTTGAGTGAGCTTAGAGGGATAATTATCCCTAAGTTAGAGGCCATGCATGAAGCCTTAAATGATGCTCAAACCACAGCCCAGACAAGTGATCTGAGAGATCTGAAGAGGGAAGAAGCTTTTGCATTCCTGTTGAGTGGTCACATCTCAATTTTGGACAGGATGAAGCTGAGTTGGACAACAGAAGTTGTACAATTGAAGAATACTTTTACAGATATACTAAAGTATATGTAAAGTATAACAGGATAATATACTTATGCGATAGATTGAGTTTTGAAAATTTTGGTGTACGGACCCCACCCTTTGCCATTGATGTCAAAGGGGGAGTGAGGAGTAGTGAAAAATGAGGAATCCAGCTAAGGGGGAGCTCTGAAAAATGTACATAAGAATAGAGCATTAGCCAAGGGGGAGTATAGTATGACACTTTGTCATTTTTCACTTAGTGTTGCCATCAATGCCAAAGGGGGAGATTTTTGGCAAGAGACACATTGTAGCTTCATGAGTGTTGTCATTGATGGCAACAAAGTTCATCCCACCCATCCGCAGGACATGGTGTGTCTATACCAGAAGTTAGATTGTAGAGTAACTTGGTCCGGTGACCAAGAATAGAGTATGCAACAAGGTCTGACAATCAGGTCCGGATCTCTTAGAGGAAGTATCTATGTAAAGTGCAGACTTGGGGAAGTCAAGAGGAGTACCTTGACTGATAAATTCCAGGGATTGAGCCTCCGGTGATGAAAGAATGAAGAGATATAAGCACCTAAGTATTGGGTTCCTGTTTGGCAGAGTAAACAGAGGAAGAACTGACCAGCAGAGCATCAGACCTTGATCAGGATGAGATATTGATGGTGATCAAGCTTACTAAGGTATCATTCATGATTGGCTGACATGATTGATGACTTCTATGAGCATCTCTTTGATATGCATCACTTGATAATCAAGGATTCAGCCGACAAACCAAGAGTTTGGGAAAATAAAAAGTATTCTAGATGTTGACTAGAAAGTGGATGAAATCCTTGGTGCAGATATATATACTAGATTGTTTTCAGTATGAGGTGTAGTGTGTGTGTTGTGGTGTGCGAAGAAAAGCAGAAAGAGTAGGAAGGCAAGTCCGGTATGTGACAGGATAGCAACACCAAAGAAGAGAAAGAATGAAGTGCAACAGATCAGTGTATTGAACCTAACTGAAACTGAACCTCAGCATATTAGATGCTTCTCATCAGTTCAAGTATCTAGTTTCCTTGTATAAACTATTATAGGTAGTGAGCCTCTTGTGAGTAGTGTGCTCGGGCAGTGAGCCCTAATTGGCAAGTGTCATTTTGTACTATCTTATTCTTCTAACAGAGAATACAATCTTGGGTTAATCACCCCACAGTTTTTTCCCTTAACAGGTTTTTCCATGTCAAAATCATTGTGTCATGTGTATTGATGTTATTTCCATTTCATGGTTATGTTTGCTTATATGATTTAATTCTGTATTAATTGTTAAGGAAGATTAGAAAGTAGAAGTAATTAAGATAACTGATTCACCCCCCCAATTATCAACATTCTGTTGGTATGGTAGGAGCTTCTTGCTTAGATTCTTCATCTTTATATAGCTAGGATGAGATATCCTCGAGCACGTCTTGATCTAAGAGATGTTTCTTTTCAAAGATGGGTGATGGTTTACACTTGATTACTACTATGTTGGCTGCTTCTATCTTTGGGATGCCAAATATTTTAGGATTGGATAATGTGCCCACACAAAATGTATCATGTAGGTCATATTCCCTAGATCCCATGTCGTTGAACTTGATCTTGACCTCAGGCAGTGGTGGTGTTTGGGATGAAGTGGTGGCAATGTTGGTGGGGTCGATGTATGAGGTGGAAGCTGTTGGATTGGCTTTGGTGGTGGCTTTGTTGTATGGGCAGAAGGTGTGGTCATGGCCTTCCAAGAAACTACAGTATTGGAAGGGGTGGGGGTCGGCGTAGATAGTTACCTCTGTGCTGTTGTGAGGCAACTTGAGGCATGGATGGAATGTGGATGGGACGGCTTGCATGGCATGGATCCATGGTTGGATGAGAAGAATGTTGTAGGGGAGGTCAAGATCAAGGACCTGACATTTTGTTTCTAGTATTTTATGTCCTACTTGAATAGGGAGCTTGATGGTGCCTTCAGATAACCATTCGTTGTCATCATACCCTTTGATTGTGATGCACTCGCTGGTGTCTACAATCACATTTGAGTATCCCAAGTGTTTTAGTAGTTTAAGAGTGCATATGTTTAGGCCGGAGCCACCATCTATTAAGACTCTTTTGATGATGTGTTTGTGGATATGGACTTTGATGTGTAAGGCATCGTTATGTAAGTGTTCAGAAGCGGGAAGGTCCTTTTCTGAAAATGTGAGATGGTGAGGTGCGGTGATATGTTCTACCATGGCTTGGAATTGTGTCACATTCAAGTTGGCAGGAACTTGAGTTTCCAAGAGTGCTTTGTCAAGGACATCTTTGTGGAGAGGTGACATGCAAAGTAGCTCAAGTATGGATATTTGTGCAGGGGTCTTTCCTAGATGCTCTAGGAGGTTGTATTGATTGGTAGGTGATGGACGTGTGGTTGGACAAGGGGGTAGGGAATTTGATGTGGATGCGGATGTTGGATCAGTGGTAGGGCTGTGTGGATGGACACACAACCACGATGGGTTGCGACAACACACTCAGGTGCTTGTGTCTAAATGGTGATTGTGTTAACATGGTGAGATGATGGTTCTATTCGCCCAACGATAGAGTCATAGGATGTGGGTGGTGGGGTGACATTGTAGGCTTGATTGGATGAGGAGGCTTTATTATGGTTAGGCAGTGGATCCTTGTAAGCTTTGAGATTCGCATTTGGCAATCGTTGGGTGCTTTGATCAAGGCTGACTTGATTTTGATCTATGAGATCTTGGATGCAATGCTTTAGTTGCATGCAGTCAGCGGTTTTGTGACCCACAATGCAGTGATATTCACAATAATCATTTTCATTGTACCATGCAGCTTTGAGCTCATTCTCTTGATGGGGTCTAATAGGTGGGAGTGTGATCAAACCTTTCTTGAGACATTTGTCAAGGATGTCCTTGATGGGTTCCCCTAAGGGTGTAAATTGCCTTTGAGGTTTGTTTGGTTTAGTTGGCCCCCTTGCTTTATTTACATTGGTAGTATATGTATGTGCAGGTGTTTGATTTTGTACATGTTGGATGGCTTTCACATCCGTGATGCCATCGTTCAAGGTGTTCTTGTTCTTTGCCCAATAGCGTGGCTTGTCGTTTGATTGCGCGTTGGTGTTGTTGTTTTTATTGGGGGTGTTGATATGGAGTTTGTTGTTGTTGTTGTTGTTGGACTTGTAGTCATACAATTTGATGGAGCCCTTGGCAATGAGGGCTCGTTCAATGGTAGCACCTTTGTTGATGACTTCTTCAAAGGTAGACGCACAAAGGATTTGTAAATGGAACCCTATTTCCTGATTGAGGTTGGTCACAAACATGGTGACAAGTTGTTTTTGAGGAATTGGCCATGGGAGTTTACTTGCTAAGCTTCTCCACCTCTGTAAGAAGGAAGCAAAGGATTCTCTAGCTTTTTCCTTGGTGTTGCAAAGGTCTGTCATAGATATCTCATGTTCGAAGTTGTAGGAGAAATGGTTGACAAATTTCTCCCCAAGCTCAAGAAAAGACCTAATGCCTGGGGGAAGATGTGTGAACCACTTAGTGGCTTGACCATCAAGGCTTCTTAGAAATAGTCTCATAAGATATGTATCATTATTTGAGACTTCTAAGCGAGGTAAAACTCCCTAAGATGATCCCTAGGGTCTCCCTTTCCCTTGTATTTGTCAAATTTAGGCATTTCAAAGTTCTTGGGGAAAGGGGGCATGTACAATGTGTGATCAAATGGATAGGGACAAATATCCTCAAAAGAGTAATGTTTGCATTTGCCCCTAGTTTGCATGTCGTCTAACTTTTGGATCAAGGCCTATACAACGGTTGTGAGATCAGGCGTTGATTGTGGTTGGTGTGTGTAGGTTTGTTGATGGATGAGGTGTTGGAGATTAGGTGGGGTTTGATGTTGAAGGTTTTGGGAGGTTGTGTTTTGATATTGTGGGGTGGTGTTTTGATTGAGTTGTGCAAGATGTTGTTGATGAGCGTAGAGTTGTTGGAGAATATGTGGAGGTATTTGAGGGTTGGGGTTATGTTGTGTTGATGAGGCTATGGGGTTTTGTAGGTATGTGAGATTGGACGGATTGACATTAGATGGGTTGACGTTGGATGGGTTGGTCATGTTGTAAGGTGGTTGTGAGAATAATTGTCATAGATGGGCTATTGTTTGTGGGTTGGGTGGAGGCACACTTGTGGAGGTACTTGGATGCGTGATGTTTCCTTAGATTCCTAAGGTGATTTGTGGAATGGAAGAGGTTACGTTAGTTGTGATAGTGGATGTGGTGATGGGTTGGGAAGTGGTAGGATTGGAGACACTTGTGGGAATTGTGGATGTGGTAGCGTTAGAGCTTGTGGTGGTGGTAGATATTGTGGGAGTTGATGTTTGTAAGATGATAGGTTGGGTGTTTGATGTAGACAGTTGGGAGGATGTGGTAGGAATGATGTTAGAGGTGGATGGTTGGGATGATGTCATGTTATGGGGTGGTTGGGCACCAATTTTGAGGAGATAATCAAGATATCTATTTGGATCCGACCTTGGGACTTTATCAAGTATGTCCATGTTATCGGCATCTTGGGACATGGTGGGTGGTGGTGGTGGTTGCAAAAAATGGAAGGGGTTTTTGTTGGGATTGTATGTTGGGATTTGGAAGACCGTAGATAGATTGTGTGTTTGGTTGATGGGTATATTGTTGTTGTTGGTGCTAGGCATTCCTATGCCACCATATTGTCTGGATTCTGCCATTTCTTGATTCTTTTTGTGTTGTGATCTAGTTATGGGCATGCACGTGTATGGATTTGATTTTGAGGTGGAGTGAAATGGAGATGGAGACCTTAGAGAATTTGGATTAAATTGTTGGACCCAAAGATGGATGTGGTAGTGAGATGGAGTAGATAAGAAGATGAAGGGGTGATTTGTCATGTGATGAAAGATCAATAAGTCTTCAAAAAGATGTTAATCTAAGGATGATACGAGTGGATGGTTTTGACTTTTTGTACAAATTTGGACCAAAAGGTAGATGATGGATGATGTTTGCTTGAGGATGATTTGTTGGAAAAGATTTTGATGTTTGATTTTGATATTCGATATGGGAGTTTAGTATGATGCTTTTCAAGAGGTTTTGATGGTCGACAAATTGAGCTTAGGTAAGATCTAGATTTGTGTTGCACAAATGGATGTTTCTCTTTGTTTGGGGTAGACTAATGACCTTACACAAAGAAGGATGATTATTTCACTTGAAAGGTAGACTGTTGACTCTCCAAGCAAAATATGATGTGAAGGATGAAATCTAGATCTAGCTTTAACTCAAAGGGATGATGAGTTTTTGATTGATGATTTTTTGATGGGTGTTTTGATTTGGAAGATTTTGGATATGTTTTTGGATTTTGGAATGTTTTCTTGCGACAAGGATTTTTGTTTGGTCCAAAAGGTATGCAAAGATCAATGAGGACAAGTGGATATGAATTTGAGTGGATTTGATATAGCAAAGGGTCCAACAATGATAGTGATTAATCCTCTAAGGTCAAAATGAAGGTATGTTTTGGAAAATTTGAGGAGAAAATGGATGGGGTACTGATGGATTTTTGGAAGGTGAATATGGATTATGGTAGAGAAAGTCCTAAAGATCACAACTGAATGGGTCTTAGTTTTAGGAAAGTCAATCTGTAAATAACGCCAATCCACAGGTGAAATGGTGCCAATAGCAGGCAGAGATGGCGCTGAAATAGGGCAGTGTTGGTCGAGGTCCTGAAAAAGATAGATTTTGATGGCAAATTTAGATTTGTTTTGATTGAAATTTGATCAAATGATTCTCATTATTTCTTGGTAAGTCATTTGAAAACAATTTAAGCACATTAGCACACAATAACCAAGATTTTTATTTGTAAAAAGATGTGTGATTTTTGTTAAACAAGCGATTTGTACAACCTAAGGTGAAGATATGATAGTATTTGTTAAATCCCCTAGCTGCGCCTATTCAAAGTGGGTAGCTCCAAGATCTTGGTAGCACTGGCTGCTCCTTACAATTGCACACACTTCTCATGCATACCAAGATCCAGGTTTCCTATAAGGCTTGTCCCTCACCAAACCTTTGGATTATCCCTGCTACCTCAGCTAAGAACCGCATGAATCGGGGCCGCTTCAAAGGTTTCCCTTCTGCGTCAACAAATAGAAGGTTTTTAGCTTGCTAAACAAAGGTTTGTAGTAAGGGCATTCGTTCATGTGGTTATACGTGCGGCAGCGCTACTCTCTGTTATGGAGTCTTCCAGCCTCCAAGGGTTATGCCTTGGAGGGTTTTGGGGGAGGTTGGCTGTCAATATAACATAACAACACCTGTTGCTTGTGACTTTTGTCACAAACACATTAATTTATATAGCAGCTCGAAAGAGCTTGACTTTAGCTTGTTACTGCTTGGGTCGTTCCCACATTTCAAAGCGAGGTGACATGCCCTCTAAAGATTAACAAAAGCAACACAACCACAAAAATACTTTTGATCCCCAAGTTCATACAAGATGTGAGGTGAAAGCATACGTATTCTTTGTGCTTGCATCACACTAAACATGGTTCATTTTAGTTCTTTGGATTATGTTGGGGATGATTAATGCAAGTGTTGTGAGAAGCTTTTGATTCCCAAGGTCACCAAATGGTGCGAGGGAAGAGCATACACTTTTCACACTACAAACACAAACCATGAAAACACTTCACACAAATTAGATTAGTTTTCTTGATTATATGAGTGAAGAATGCAGATTGTTTTTCTTTTTAATCTAATGATTTCATTGATGCAAATTTGTGGTTCCTTTTAAAGCCCAAAAATTGAAATGTTTTGGTAGAGTTGGCAAGCACTTGTGAATTTTAGAACACCAAATTCAAATGTTTTCTAAGCTAATGCACACACACAAAGATTTGATTGTTGGTTGTTGATCAATTTTTATTGCACCAAATCAAAATGTTGTTTAAGCTAACATGCAAGGGTCCTTTTTAATTACCAAATTGAGATGTTTTATAAACTAAAGATAAACACCCTACAAAAAACATGTTAGTGCCCGCAAAATGATGTTGATGACCTGTAAACAAGTTGTCAGTCCCTGCATAGAACCCAAAAGTTAGTCTCAGAAAATAGCACTAATACAGAGACCTAATGGTGCCACTTGGACAGCAAATGGCAATATTGATAGAAACAAATAGAAAACCTGACACCCTATACAGATAGCACCACTTTACGTACAGATAGCGCCAATTTAACACATAGCGCTAATAAATGATACAGACTGCACCAATTTAACACATAGCACTAATAAATGATACAGACTGCACCAATATATAGAATAGCATTACAATAAGACTCAGAAAGTGCCGGTACAGAATATAGCACTACAATGGGGTATATAAGGCGCTACAATAGAAAATACTGCTAATACGACTATAGGAAGGTGCCACTGCACGTGCTGTCAAGCGGTCTGGTCACAGTTTGAAGATAGCACCGCTCTGGGTGCCGATGGCACCAATATGTGTCTGAATGTGTCTGTCCTACAAAATAGAGGTCTTTCTGACCGAAACAGAGACTTAGACTACAAAACAAAGATCCTATTAGTCTTGTTAGTACAACAAATGAAAAGCAAGACAAAATAAAAATTGAAATGTATGTTTGTACTTCTAGGGAAATCTCAGCATAACCTCCCCTTCTTCATCTGATATTCCTACAAAATAGAGAGTGGATAATGCTAAAACCCAATAGGAAGACTAGAGGTTAGAAGGATTTGTGAGTGAAAGTTGTGAAAGAAAAACATTCTGCAAAATAGCACTAGAGCAGTAAATAGCGCTACTACTCACTAAAGATAGCACCACTGCGCATGGTAGATAGCACTACACCTGCAAAAACACGTCTCAACCACAACAACTCAAAATTTGATTAGATATGGACCTTGTGGGTCCCACTGGGCGTGCCAATGTAGATTAGGAAATCAAATCAAAGGTTAAAATACAAACTAAATGCAAATCGAAACAAAGAGTTATACCTAGACATGAAAACCCAATCTCATCAAAAGGGAGAGGAACTTTGCACCCAAGAGCTCCTAAGACATGATAAACCCTAGATAAATGATTCAAATGTGAAATACTCTCTCAAAAGACAACTCACAATCTAGCTCAAGAGATTTTTGGGCATGGTAACATTACATGAGAATTGGATCCCCAAATGGCTTGGGAGAGGTTCTATTTATAGATTTTTGGAAGGGATTTTGATCCAAGGGTGGAGATTGGTTTAGAAGATCAATTGTGGAGGATAAAAGTGATGTGGAGGGCCTAGATTAGATCTTGGAGGAATGGAGGGTTAGGAATAAAAGTAAATTTTTTATTCATTTTGGGAATAGGGGTAATTAAATGAGTATGGATGAGATAAAATATTTATGAATTAAAGATTCATATGGGGAATGTAAAATGAATTAAAAATTCATTTAGGGATAAGTGGAGATAAATAAGGTATGGGGGTGTAAGAGGAATTAATTGTGATGTGGGATATATTTAAATAAAAAATTGACTTATGTGGATATATTTTAATTTTTTATTTGGAGGATGTGGGGAAGGGTGTTAAGCTAGATTTGACCATCTTAATGAGAGGTTGGGATTAATTAAACATAAGTTTTATTTAATTAATCCTAGGGCTAGGATGAGGTAGGCTAGGGTAGGCAATTAAAATATAACTATTTAATTGCTGAGGATGGGGATAGGTCAATTAGTAGGTTGAATTAATTAGTTAAACATAATTTAGCTAATTAATTAGATTTAGTGAAAAGAGGAAAATTGACCAAATAAATATTTGCATATTTATTAAATCAAATGGCTAAGGTTTTAACTATTGAATTAATAAAATTAATTCAATTGTTGGGGATAAAACAACGAAAAATTATATGATGAAGAGATAATTAATTAAATAAAAATTTAATTAATTGATTAGAAGGCAAATTGGTATGTTTATGGATGTCGAGAGCTAGTTTGATGGTAAAAGACATTTTTAGTTGTCTACAAATATGTCATAATGTCTAGATATAAAGGAACAACTAACAGTCTATGAGAAAACCAAAATGAGGGGCACTACATCTTCCCCCCAGAATTAGGCTTACTCCTAGAAGCCTACAAACAAGTATGGATATAACTCCTGGATCCTAGTTGCATCTTCCCAGGTAGCTGAAGTCTCATCATTAGGATCCCACTAGACCCTAACTTGCTCCACGTCTCTGCCCTTAAGTAGGAGTCTCTTGTGCTGCAAAATGTCTATGGGCTACAAAGCTAGCTACCCATCCTCTACCTGTAGAGCATTCCAATCAAGAATATGAGCAATATCTGGATAATATGGTTTAAGTACAAAAACATGAAACACATCATGGATGCGTGATAAACTGGGTGACAAAGCAAGGCAATAAGTGACAGGCCTAATCCTCTCCAACACCTCAAATGGCCCAAGAAAGAGTGGTGTGAGCTTAGAGCCTTTTGCATAACAGATTAGACTCTTTCACGGATGTACCTGAAAGAAGACCCAGTCACCAACCAAAAACTGCTGATCGACCCTATGAGCATCTACATATTTCTTCTATTTGTTCTGGGCTACCACCAAAAGCTCTCTAATACGCTCAAGCTACTACTCCAACTCCCTAAGCATATCCGGTCCTTGGAGAACTCTATCCTCAAGATGATTCCAACTCAGTGGGGTCTGACAAGGATGACCATAGAAGGCCTGGAATAGAGACATGCCGATAGAACTATGATATCCATTATTGTATGCAAACTCCACCAGGTATAAATAGTCCTCCCAATGGTTCTGTTGATCCATGACATACATCTTGAGCATATCCTCGAGTACCTGATTAACCCTCTCGGTCTGCCCATTAGTCTCCTGATGGTAAGCTAAACTAAATTTCAGCTGAGTCCCCAAAGCATGAAGTAAGGAAGTCCAAAGAGCTGAAGTGAACACTGGATCCCTATCAGAGATGATCCTACAGGGAATCCCATGTAATTTGACTATGTCCTCCATGAATACTCTGGCCACAGAAGAAGCATTGTACGATGACCGAATAGGATAGAAGTGTGCTACCTTCATCAACTTGTCCATAGTGAACATAATAGCATCATGACGATGGGAGGATACAAGCAAACTGACTATAAATTCTTTAGAAATAATGTCCCATTTCTAGTCTAGAACAAGATGCGGTTGCAAAAGACCTATGGGATGCTGGTGCTCTTCCTTAACTCTCTAACACTCAAGACAAAATCAGCAATATCCCTCTCCATTCCACTCCAAAAATACAACTGACAGAGATTTACATGCATCTTCTTGACACCTGGATGTGCTGAGTAGGGTACTCGATGCACCTCTAATAGGATTAGGGTACGAAGACCCTTTAAACTGGGAACATAAATACAACCCAAATGCCACAAGAGGCCATCTAACTCAAGAGAGTAACCGGCAAATCTACCTTCCAAAGGTCTACCTGACTCAACCTTTGCCTTCACTTCTTGATACTAGCTATCGGTAGGAAGTGCTGCAAGAATCTGACCTCTCAAATCTACTGCAAGAGTGACTGCAGAAAGCTCATGTCTCCGCTGACTAAGAGCATCTACCACTACATTCTCCTTACCATGGATATACTTCACCTCAAAATCATACTCACACAAGAACTCCATCCACCACCTCTGTCTCACATTTAGGTTTGGTTGTGTAAAAATATATTGTAAACTGCGGTGATCACTATGCAGATCAAACCGATGCCCTAAAAGAAAATGCCTCCACCTCACCAAAGCATGCATGACAGCGGCTAACCCCAGATCATGCGTAGGATAGTTCAACTCATGATCCTTGAGTTTGTGAGACTCAAGCTATCACGTGACCATCTTGCATCAAAATTGCTCCTAGACCCTCCAAAGATGGATCAACACACACTACAAAGTCCCCGATAGAGTCAGTAACTACCAAAATGGGTGCACTAGTCAACTGCTCCTTGAGAGTCTGAAAGGCTGCCTAACACTACTTTGACCAAATGAACTTCTTCCCTTTCCTCTGAAGAGAAGTAATGGGGTGAGCTATCCTTGAAAACCCCTGCACAAACTGTTGATAATAGCCTTCCAAACCCATAAAACTGTGAACCTCAGAAACATTAGTCGGTGCAGGCCAATCCATAATGGCTTGGATCTTTGAAGGATCCACATCAATACCCTCTCAAGAAATGACATGACCCAAATATCTCACCTGTATCTGAAAGAATTCACATTTCACCAAATTTGCATAAAGCTGATTCTCTCTCAGACATTGTAACACTTGACGCAAATGCTCCTTGTGCTCCTCATAGTCCTCGAATAAATCAATATGTCATCCAAGAATACAAGGACAAATCTATCAAGATAGGTGTGGAATTCACCATTCATCAGGCTTATAAACACAGAAGGTACATTAATCAACCTGAATGGTACAACAGTAAACTCATAGTGCCCATAACGGGTGCGAAATGCTGTCTTATGAATATCTACCTCATAGATACACAACTAATGATGTCTTGACTTAAGGTCAATCTTAAAAAATACCTTAGCCCCCTTAATCTGATAAAAAAGACCATCAATCCACGGCAAGGGATACTTATTCTTCACAGTCACCTTATTAAGTTGCTGATAATCTATACATAGCTGAAGAGACCCATCCTTTTTCTTCACAAAAATAATAGGTGCTCCCCAAGGAGAGACTCTAGGATGAATGAACCCCTTTTCTAACAACTTCTCTAATTGCAATCGAAGCTCCTTAAGCTCCTGTGTGGTCATCCGATATGGAGCTCATGAAATAGGCTCTGCTATGGGAACAAGATCAATCCTAAAATTAATGTCACACTTAGGTGGCATCCCCAGAATCTCACTAGAAAAAACATCAGCATACTCCTTAAGGATAGGATGATCATCAAGAGATGTCTCTCAACTCTCCCCTAACTCCAAATCATTAACTGTCATGGCAAACAAATGACAACCATGACGCATACATCTCTTCAGCTGCATGGCAGAGATCATATGCAAGGAAATGGGTCTTTGTATGCCAACTACTTCTACCTCACTACTAGTGTCATCCACACACTTCACTAACTTACATCGGTAATCTATCACTGCTTGATGAGCATCTAACCAATCCATACCCAAAACTATATCATATGAACCAAGGGGTATGATGCAGAGATCTACTGTGGTAGATAGAGGACCAATCCTCAAATCACAACCATAGACTAGAGATTCTACTGCAACCTTAGACCTAGAGGCCAATTCAACCTGCCACCTAACATCCTGCTTTGCTGCCACTAATCCACAGTGCTCCACTAAAGAAGGAGAAATGAACGAATTGGAAGCACTAGAGTAAAAAAGAATAGAAATATCAATACCTCGCAACATACCAAAAGTCTCCACAACTATGCCTTGATGCTCTACTTAGCAATTATCAACCATTGCAAACACTCTATACGACCTACCTGCATCACCTATGGTCAGTTCTAAAGCTAGTAGCCTCTAACTAAATCCTACAACGTTCTTCTGAGGACACTGCCTAGCTATGTGGCCCTGCTGACCGCAAGAGAAACATCCTGTACCTTTTCCAAATCCTCCACTACCTGAGAAAGCATTAGACTACTAGAAACTACCTCTACTAACTGTAGACTGTGAGCTCTGAGCTGGCTAATCAGTGCAATTTCACTTGTTCCACTGCCAAGACCAATCTTTCTTGGACTAGAATCTATTACCCTACTGAGGCTAAAAATTCTTTGGTTTTGCCTGAGAATACTGCTGCTGCTACTGTCCAACCTTTGCGGGTGCATGATGACCTCTAGAAGAACCTACTTCCTGAGAATGACCACCATGAGACCCGAAGCCTGCAGAAGGTGCACTACCTATATGCATACCTGTATGACCTCCAAGAGCTATAGCCAAATTCTCCTCTACCAAACATACCTTCTCAACTGCCACCTCCATAGTTTTAGGCTTGAAAACATGAACTCCTCCATTAATTCAAGTATTCAAGCCCCTAATGAAGTGCTGGACTAACCTAGCCTCATCATCACCAATGATTGCATACTGCTTTAGCTCATAAAATCTACGCTCATACTGCTCTACTTGTTGACGATTGTTTTGACGCAGTCATAACAATTAGTTAAAATTCACATAAAATGAACCAAAACTGACATGAAAGATATGAAGGAATCGGTTAAGATTTGCTTAATCCCAAGTTTAATATGGTCAGGTCTTGACCTATTGGGCAAATTCAGTTGGTCAATGTGAAGCTATAATGTTCAAGGGGCCTTACATAGTTTAGGGTTTCTTGTAGGCTTACTGGATTCAAACTATGCAAAAGATTAATAAATATCAATATGTTGTTCATCCCTTTTGCATAAACTTATATTGTGCTACAAAGCTTTAAATAGTCTTCTTGAATTATTGCAGCTTTCTCCTCTTAAATATCTAAGAAAATTGTGTACTTTTAACTCTATTATGCATGCTCTTTTCAAATATGAGACAAATTTCCTTCAAATTTCTACATTTTAAGCTAAGCATTTCAGATGGGTTGGGAAAAGTTAGAAAGATCTAATCTAAACTTCATTCAATTCTACCAAAGGATCTAATTGTTCTGTTTTGCACTTTGTAAATTATAGAGCAAACTGATCAAATCCATAGACAAAACTCTAAGTGTAAGTTCTAAGCATTTTTAAAAACATACACCTAAAATTGCAAGCTCTAAGACAAAATGTTTCAAACAAAATGAAGAGAAAGAAAACACTCAGAAGATAGATGTAGAATTCCAGATTCAATTGTATTAGAAATAGACAGTCATATAAGATTTACAATGTCTGAATGACTTTAACTTCATTGATCAAATTACAGAAAACTTACAAGCTTTACAGATACAGCAAGGAGGCAGGATGTTCCACATGCTCCTTGTTACAGACATAGGCGACCTCCTTCTTCTACTTCTAAACTAAAAGGTCCCTCTATTCTAAATGCTACTTTTACAAAATTCCTACTGCTACAAATCTCTATGTAGCCCCTGTGTAAAGTTTTACAGTGTATAGAGGCACAATATATAGACTTTTGATTGTCCTTAATACAGTTCAAAACCCTTGGTTAAGTAATGGCTCAAACCTCTGGTTACAAACAATAAATGCTGGAGAACAAATCTCCTAAAATATCTCTGAGCATACATCAAATCTAGGCAAAATATGCCCCTCTGGAAACCCTAGCAGCTCAATAATAACTTCTGTTTGTCTACTGTGATGATGTTTCCATCTGCATTTTGTCTTCATCAATGAAGGCCTTTGACTTCCTCGCCCTTCATCCTTATCTTCCTTTGCTCTTGAGATCTAATTTCCTCCTCCGTGATGTCACTGCTATTAAGTTTTAGCTCCCTCTTCAACTGCAAAGCTACAAAAAAATAGATAAGCAATAAGTGTCATTTCATTTAATAAACAGCAGGAACTGAGACAACTACCAAATCTAGTCATGACTGTGTGAACGCATCAATCGGGTCCTGAATCCATGAAAATCGCATCCAAAAATGCATATACAATGCTTAGAAAAGTCGGGTCAACTATTGTTGACCAAAAAAATATGCATTCGGGCCCGAAAACGGCCACAAATTCCTATCGCTCTGTCTTTCCCGCTCATTTCTCTATTTAAATCCTTTGCATATCTCAATATACAAGCCGGGCATGATACAATGTTTTTATCAGATTTTATTTTCCCCTCGATTCCGTGTTGTATGTATGCAACGTATATCGGTTTGTATATCGCAATATATAAACACCAAAATATACAAGCATTTAACTCTATTTTATAACTTTCAATTCTGCCATATAAAACAATGCATAAACCGTTGTATACAACCCCTCGGACCTATTGCTGTTATAAACGGCAATTTATAACCAACCGATTCCACAATGTATCTCTTGATATGCAAATCAGACATGATACATAGGATAAATCCGCTTTATATTCGTTTGGATTCCGGCTTGTATGTGGTGCCTTGTATGTTTTAGATATACATTTGGGTATACATACAAGCGTTTAACTCAATTTTAATCTTTTTGGATTCCACATTGTATGCTTCTCAAATATACAAGCGTGCATATATACAACGATTTCACCAATTTTAATACTCCCTTCGGGTCCGTGCTTGTATACCTCGTAATGCTAAGCAATGTATATTTCAATATACATTTTGGAAGTAATACATTGGCTCAATCGGATTCTAATCCTTTTGGATTCCGGCTTGTATATCAGCAATGTATGTATCGAATCATACAAGCCATAGAATATACAATGAATTAACTATAATTCATAACCTTTTGGATTCCACACGATGCATATTTTCGTTGTATGTTACCTTGTATATTTTGACCTACCAAATATACAACATGGGATACATACAACAGAACTCAAACATTCATTCATTCTAACTTTAAAACCATTTCGGGTCCACCTTGTATGTATGCATAAACCCTTATTAAAATGCATACAAGGAAAAGGACATACAAGCGGCCTTGTATATGAACCCAAATGCAAAAGTGACTAAGTAATAAAAAATGACCTTGCATATACAAATGACTTTGTATATGCAAAACGATATACAAACCAGAATGTACATTTTACCAAAATGATCATAACTTACAAAATATGGTGAATTTTAAGGTGGTTCAAAAAGCAACCCTAGCTCATTTTTCACAAGGAATCCAACCATATCATGCATTGGTACTGAAAATACATTTTTTCTCTATTTTTTTTAATCAAAGTTTGCAATTTTAACCCCCTTTTTCCCTTTACCACCAAGCAAAACAACACACAAAAAAGCAAAAGCATCAGCCACAGCAGGGGTCCTCATTTTGCTAAGGAGTAAAATGGGGCATGTTGTGAACATCACAACAACTAGCTACCAAACAAAACAATTAAATTCAAAGTATTAAAGAAAACTAAATAAAATAAATTTATAACTTCCAACTATCTTTCCTGCAAATTATTATTCAACTTGAGGCCTAAGGTATTCAATAAGGGTGCATGAATTTTTATTTTCAGTTTAAGTATGTGCACGTGATTAATTATCCTCATCTTGAAGATTAGTTGAACAAACCAGTGACTGATATTAGCCTACGTAGGTGAGGATATTCCCTCATAGCCGACCGGATAGAGCCTTGCTGCTAGCGAGCATCCATAGCCCTGGCAGGGTTATCGTTACAATTCTCCTAAGTAGAGCCCCACTGCCAGCGAGTGTCCATAGCCCCGGTAGAGTTACTTAGATGGCTTAATCTAGATTTTTAGTATAATCTGCTTTATTCTATTTTTATATTTTATATTTTATTGATTTTGATGCTTAATAGAAATTTCACAAGATATAGCAATTTGTAACTTTATGATGCAAGGAATGAGCACTTACTGAAATTAAGCTGAGAATTGTAATGGTAGCAAGGGTGACCTCTGATTTTTCACCTAATATCTACATTGGTAGGTTCAACAAACCCAAGGATTTGAGGTGTGTCATCATGAGAAACCTCTCTTGAATTCTCAATCACTATTATTGAATATGAAATTTCAGAAGCTAAACAACTCTTTACATTCATGATAGTCACAACAAGTTATGCATAAATTGCAAATGGTTAACCTGAATATTTTGAATTTTATACTGTTTTCAATGGTTGTTAGTTTTCTCCTTAATACTCTAAAGGAAAACAAAGATCCCTGCTGAGGAGACAACAAACAAGCCAACAACAAACTATACAAACAAAAGGAAAGAAAAAAGGAAATAGAAAACAAAGAAAAAAGAAAAGACTGTACAAACAACTAACCTAAAAAAGAAACAGAAAAAAGAAAACAACAAAAAGAAAACTGTACACTACTTACACTATATTACACAAAATGGACTTCCCTTTACCTCAAGCCTAGAAGAGTGTTTCAAATGTTGGCCATTAACTAGTAATGGCACATCTTCCCCTGTCAAGGTCTTGAGTCTAAATGTATTGTCTCCTATTATTTTTGAGACTTGCAATGGACCTAACCATAGTTTGTCAAATTTTCCATGATGCCCTTTCTTTTCATATGCCTTATCCCAGCACAACACTAAGTCAGATATCCTAAATGTTTTGACTCTTGCCCTCTTATCAAACCACCTCTTAACTACTGCTTGGTGTTTGGCAAATTTCTTGATGGCCTGACCTCTTTTCTCATCTAGTTGTAACATTTGTACTATCCTAGCTTCTCTATGATTATCAAAGCCTAGATACTCATTGGCAAACTTCCAGATTGGTATTCTCAAATTTATTAGAAGTATGGGATCCATCCCATAAACTAAATGATAAGGTGTACTACCTAAGGCTGTTTTGAACTTGGTCCTATCTACCCATAATGCATATTTTAACAAGGTATTCCACTCTCTAGGACTCTTTGCAATCAGCTTCTTGATTATATCTAATAAAATTTTGTTTGTAGACTCAGCTAATCCATTACCTTGAGGGTAATAATTTGAAGAAAACTTTAAAACAATCCCGTATTCAAATGCCCATTTAGAAAACTTTAAAGAAGAAAAAGTAGGGCCATTATCTCATACCAATGAATAGGGAGTTCCAAACCTGGTGATGATGTTTTCTTCAAGAAACTTGATAACTACCTCAGTTGTGGAGAATTTGTAGCATGCGGCCTTAGTCCATCTTGTACAGTAGTCCGTCACTGTTAGTATGAACTTATGTCCTATGGAAGATGGAGGATTGATGACTCCAATGATATCCAGGCCCCACTGTGCAAATGGTCTTGATTCAATCACAGGTTGTAATGGATTGGCTTGATTTCTTCCCTTATCTGCTGCAGTTTGACATGTGTGGTAACTTTTAATGTGACTCTCTGTATCTTTAAACATTGTGGGCCAGTAATAGCCTGCCCTCAATATTTTGTGTGTTGTAGCTAGATGGGAACCATGGCCCATTCCATATTTGTCATGCAATTCTATTAACACCTTATCTGCCTCAGTTCTGTTTAGACATCTCAAATAAATTCCATCATGGTTCTACCTGAATAGAAGACCTCCTTGCACCAGATATTTTTGTGCTTTAATCTTCAAAGCTCTCCTCTGAGAAGCTTTCATCCTATTTGGGTACTTTCCAGCTATTAGAAAAGTGTTTAAGTCACTATACCAGTCTGGTACGTCATGGGAATTTAGTATATATTGCTATTTTATCAAATCTGGGTCTATGTTTCGTATTGTTTGCACCAACGCCTGCCCTCTAACCAGCTTCATGGGAATAATTTCTATGTCAAACTCTTGCAGCGTGGTGATCCATTTGGCTCTCTTTTCTCCAGGTTCATTCTGCATCAGCAGCATCTATACTGCTACATTTGGCACTATGGCTTTGACCTAGCTGTGCAAAACATAATGTATGAATTTTTTCATGGCCTTTATTAGTGCAAATGCTTGTCTTTCAGTATCCAGATATCTCAGTTGTACATCCTTCAGAGGTGCACTCATAAATGCAATAGGCCTTTCTTCATTGTCTTCACCCTTTTGTGTCAAGGCAGCAGCGACTGAATGAGAGGATGCGAAGGAGTAGATGTAAAACGACTTTGTATAGTCCGGTCTTGTTAGTATAGGGGTGTTAGAAATGGCCCACTTAATATCCTCAAATGCAGCCCTAGTAGCAGGTGTCCACTCCATCTGTGCATCCTTCTTCAACATGGCATTTAACGGCTGCATGATTCCTGCAAAACCCGTGATAAACTTCCGAACAAAGTTAATTTTACCAAAAAATAATTTCAACTCCTTCCTATTGTTTGGTATTTGCAAATTTTTTATTGATTCTATTCTATCTAGGTCAATCAATATTCCATCTTTAGAAATGACATGCCCTAGTAATTTACCTTCAGTTACCCCAAATGAATATTTTTTAGGGTTGAGGGAAATTCCGTACCTCCACATCACTTAAGTATTTTTCTGAGATCTTCAGCATGAGTGGATGCATCCTTGGAATACACAGTCAGATCATCCATATACACAACAATGCACTTACCTGATAATCCACAGAATGCAATGTCCATGGCTCTCTGAAAAGTGGCACCTGCATTGATCAGACCAAAAGGCATTATCCTATATGCATAATTTCCCCATTTACAAGTGAAGGTGGTTTTTAATCTGTCATCTCTATCAATTAAAACCTGGTTATAGCCCGAGAAACCATCTAAAAAAGACATCATTTTTGCCCCGTTCACTGCTTGCAACACTTCATCTATTGGAGGTAGAGGATAATTATTCTTTTCAGATGCTTTGTTCAAGTTCCTAAAATCTATGCATAATCTGATGTCTCCATTTTTCTTCCTCACTGGTACTAAGTTAGCTACCCAGACTCAATGTCTGACTGGGAAAATTATTCTAGCAGATAGCAATTTTTTAACTTCCTCAAAGATTAAAGGCTCTAGAATAGAGTTCACAGGCCTTTGTTTCTGCTTAAATGGTTTAACCTCTAGTCTCAAAGGTATTACGTGAGTTATGATGGACGTATCATAGGTTTTCAAGTCTTCATATGTCCATGCTATTATGTGTTTATAATCTTTCAGGGAATCTATAATTTCTTTTCTAATTTTCTCATAGCAAGCCTTTCCAATCGACACATTTTGTGGATTTTGCTCTGTCCCTAAGCTGTGTAAATCACACTTACCCCCTTCTATTTTGGGCAAGTCCTTCTATCTCATTACTCCATTGAAGTCAAAAATATGTTCTATTCAATTACTCCTTTGGGTAAGAAGTTGCTCTTCAAGTTAATTATATCCTCTTCATCCCATGTTGTCTCAGGCCTTTCTTGTTCGTCAATGATTTGAGCCTCAAATACCTCATTACAAGTTAGAAAATCAATAATTTGTTGATCCCCTCCAAATACCTGAAAGTGAGTAACATTGTCTGGGATACTGGGAACATTAACTAATTCTACAGAAAATCGTCTCAAACTTGATAGTGTCAAGGGTTCTAATGTGCTAGCAGCAACTGCTAGTGCATCCAGCTTGTGGTTCAGTTTTCTGGGGATATGCTCTATGTTGAAAGTGTCAAATGAATCTATTAATCCCCATACTCTATGTCTGTAACAAATCATTTTCTTGTAATTGCAAGCATAGAATTTCCTCACTTGCCTGACTATTAGTTCAGAGTCTGAAAATACCTTAATCATTCTTACCCTTTTCTTGATGGCCATGACAAGTCCCAAAATTAAGGCTTCATATTCAGCAATATTGTTAGTACATGAAAACTGCAGTCTGTATGCTGCCAGATATGATTTATCTTGAGGATCTATGAGTTCAATACCTGCACCCACACCCTATTTTGATTTGGACCTATCACATTCTAGTGTCCACATGCCGTCCTTACTTTTCTGACCTTTTACCTTGGCATGCTTTGTCTCTTCTATTACTTGTGAGGTGCTGGTCTGTTTATTCATGGGTATTTCCGTTTGGTCAACTTGCATATGTGTATTTTCAGCTTGCAAATCAGAAAGACAACTACCCTTGTTCTTTATTCCCTCTTCTAAGTCTGAAATCAGAGCATCTACATTACTCTGAAAGTGTCCTTGTGGTTGATCAGGGTTCACATTTTCCTCTTGCAATTCTACCCTCTTCGTGCATTTTTTGTATTCATATTCGATGATGTCTTTGCACATTCCACAACTCTCCTCAGAATGTGGCCTATCATGGACTCTACATCTATTCTTATACAGTTTACATTGGACTGGCAGATTTTGTTTAATGCATTCTTCCACCTCTTGTCTAATGGCATGGCCAAATTTATCCATTGCACTGTTTTCTTCATCTGAAGAATTTCCATCAGACTCAATGAATAATGTTGTTTCCTTGCTTACACATTTTTCTCTAATGTTTAACATCATGATCTCTTCAATTTGTACCCCATTGTTAGTAATCCTATAGACACCAGGTTCAACAACAGCATATAATATTTCATTTGTTTGATTATACTCTGTTATCATATGTTTCATCCTAGGTTCTGCCTCTATTCTAATCTAGTTTGGGACACCTCTCCAAGGTAGCCACATATGTGAAAAATCAGTGGCCATATATTCGTTTAATGTTTTGGACCAATCCCTACTCAGCAACATTCCATAATTCATAGGTATGTCTACTATTTGAATGTCAATGAATTGGCTTACCCCAGGGTCTGAAGCTAATTGCATCTGAATGTTCATCAGTTCTCCTATCACACTAACCTCAATTTTATCTAACTGTGTGACAACCTTAGCAGATCTGGTGGGAGTCAGCCTAAGAGTTTTACATATCCCTAAGGGTATTACGTTGGCTGATGCACTAGAGTCCACCATGCAATTGTGTATGTTCTTTCCACACAATCTAATAGTTAACAAGAAAGGAGGAGCGTCCTTCTTATCAGCATACATTACTACATTTGTATTGGAAGGCTGCTCAACTTTCTTACTTTTCTCTTTAGGCGGTGAATCTCTATTAGGAACAACTATATCAGTAGTAACCTCATCTGTCATGGATACATCTAGAGATTTTATAAAAGCATTTCTGATCCCTGGGGTTTTCAATAATTCATTCAGAGGTATACTAACCTTAATTTTATTTATTTCTTCTGACAAGTAACTCATTAATCTTGTTGTCTCTACTATTTTAGTTTTACTTGTTTGGACCTTTTGTACTGTTGTTCCACTATTTGTATGATGATTAGCTTTAAGTATGGCGGGATTGTTGCTAGCATTCTGATCTGGGGGTGTATTGAAGTTGTGAGGAGGAATGGAAGTGGTGAAAGGTCCTCCTGGCCTAGTATTGTTTCTTAAATTGTAGGTGTGGTTCTTATTTGTCTGTTGAAAGGCCTGCACCTCTTCTTTTTCAGTTAATACTTCATTTTTTGTTTCAAAAGGAAACTAAAAAGCATTTAACACAAAGGCTGATTCAGGATAAAGATTTTCACAAAAGTATGGTTCATCCTCCAACAATCCATCCTCTTTCTCTTCTGTAGTCGCAAAGGTAAAGATTTCTAAGACTAAAGTTGTATCATACCCTGAGGGTACTACCTCATTACCCTTGGGAATGAGAAACTCAGAAGTGGGGGGCTATACGTCTATATTAAATATGCTGGCTGCTAAATGGAACTGTGGACAGTCAAGCTCAGCATGGGCATTGGTATTGTGAAATCTGCACCAATTTTTCAGTGATGTATTGGCCATTTGGATGCCAGCCGTTTGTTTTGCATCATGATTATCTATATTCTCAAAAGGAGAATCTAAGGTACCATTGTTTGGTCTAGTGTTCCATGTTTTGGGTGGCCTAGGTTGGTTCTAATTTTTGTTATTATTGCCCCAGGCCCTATTGTCTATCACTGGCCCTCTATTTTGCATTAGTTGCCCTTGGTTATGACTTTGATGCTGATTATAGTTTTGGCTCTGATTTAAACATTGGCCTTGGCTATTATTTTGGTTATGGCTCTGATTGTAGTTTTGATTGTAATGTTGATTTTGATTTGAACTATAGTTCTGATTTTGATTGTATCCTTGGTTGCCTCTTCCATAAAGATTCTTATTTCTTAGTTGTGTCACTTAAGTGGTTAATCTTTTCAAATGTGCAGTGATCTCTTTGATTTCTTCCCTTTCCTCTTGTGCTTTTGCCACAGTTGTATCTCTAGGAGGTTAGAAGAAAGGCTGGCCATTATTTTGACTGTTATTAGCAATGTTACCTATGTAAGGAGCTATTTGGATCAGGGTAGGACTATACACAGGGGTGTAAGAAGGAACCGGATTTAATAATGTAGTGTGATGCATAGGAACTCCATTCCAAGGTTGTGTCTAATTCTGCATCCCAAAATTTCCTCCATTAACAAATGGGCTACAAGTTGTATGCCTCATTTCTTGATTTACTGAGGCTGCCTCTTTGTAGGCTTTGGATATTGAATCTATGTTAGGTTTTCTTTTGACAACCATGGCAGTTAAAGGATCCAAGGCAGCTTAGTACATAGCCAACAAGGTATCATCATCCACAGTGTAGGGGGTTACTAACCTAGAGTAGGCCTTTTGAAATCTATCATTGAAATTATCAATTAGTTCCCCCTCTCCTCTTTTTATAGTAGCTAATTTATGATACAAGATGCAAGGGTCAATGGGTCCTCTAAATCTAGACATAAATGCTTCTTCCATAAGTGACCAAGAAGAAATATAACCATTGGGTAATTTTACATACCAGTTAGAGGCTTGTTCATTAAAGGTATAGGAAAACAATCTACACACAACGTCCTCGTGTTCTAATCTAGCCCTAAAGCATGCTTCCTTGAATATTCTAATGTGGTCTTCTGGGTCTTGGTGTAACTGATATTTGGGACATATCTTTTCTAGATTTTTGGGCATCTCATTGTAATAATTGAAGTGTATGGGAGAGTTGGTATTAAAATAAACCATTACAGGTATTTGTGCCTGACTTGGACCTGTGGGAATACCTAGATTTCATAGGGGATTAGGATCTTTAGGAGGACTAGGACCTCTAGGAGTACCTGAACCAAGATTTAAAGATCTAAATAAAGATCTGTCAGGACTCACCAAGTTGTGGATAGTATAAGGCGATCCAGGGGGTGTTCCAGATGAACTTCCTGTTTGCAATATTTTAGGATTCCAAATCAAAGGGCTCTTGCTTCACCTTATATCAGGTAATTGCACAAATATATCCCCTGAACTGGATCTAGACCTGGTCACTCTATCACTATTATTAGCCAGTTTGAAACAAACCCTAACTCAAGTCAGGCCCTCCTTCTAGTGCCAAAGAAACTATTGATGATTGTTTTGATGCAGTCATAACAATTAGTTAAAATTCACATAAAATGAACCAAAACTGACTTGAAAGATATGAAGGAATCGGTTAAGATTCTCTTAATCCCAAGTTTAATATGGTCAGGTCTTGACCTGTTGGGCAAATTCAGTTGGTCAATGTGAAGCTGTAGTGTTCAAGGGGCCTTACGTAGTTTAGGGTTTCTTATAGGCTTACTGGATTCAAACTATGCAAAAGATTAATAAATATCAATATGTTGTTCATCCCTTTTGCATAAACTTATACTGTGCTGCAAAGCTTTAAATAGTCTTCTTGAATTATTACAGCTTTCTCCTCTTAAATATATATGAAAATTATCTACTTTTAACTCTATTATGCATGCTCTTTTCAAATATGAGACAAATTTCCTTCAAATTTCTACATTTTAAGCTAAGTATTTTAGATGGGTTGGGAAAAGTTAGAAAGATCTAATCTAAACTTCATTCAAATCTACCAAAGGATCTAATTGTTCTATTATGCACTTTGTAAATTATACAGTAAACTGATCGAATCCACAGACAAAACTCTAAGTGTAAGTTCTGAGCATTTTTAGAAACATACACCTAAAATTGCAAGCTCTACGAGAAAATGTTTCAAACATAATGAAGAGAAAGAAAACACTTAGAAGATAGACACAGAATTCTAGATTCAATTGTATTAGAAACAGACAGTCATATAAGATTTACAATGTCTGAATGACTCTTAGCTTCATTGATCAAATTACAGAAAACTTACAAGCTTTATAGATACAGCAAGGAGGCAGGATGTTCCACACGCTCCTTGTTGCAGACACAGGTAACCTCCTTCTTCTACTTCTAAACTAAAAGGTCCCTCTATTCTAAATGCTACTTTTACAAAATTCCTGCTGCTACAAATCTCTATGTAGCCCCTGTGTAAAGTTTTACAGTGTATAGAGGCACAATATATAGACTTTTGATTGTCCTTAATATAGCTGAAAACCATTGGTTAAGCAATGGTTCAAACCTCTGGTTACAAACAATAAATGCTGGAGAACAAATCTCCCAAAATATCTCTGAGCATACATCAAATCTGGGTGAAATATGCCCCTCTAGAAACCCTAGTAGCTCAATAATAACTTCTGTTTGTCTGCTGTGATGATGTTTCCATCTACATTTTGTCTTCATCAATGAAGGCCTTTGACTTCCTCGCCCTTCAGCCTTATCTTCCTCTGCTCTTGAGATTTGATTTCCTCCTCCGTGATGTCACTGCCATTAAGTTTCAGCTCCCTCTTCAACTGCAAACCTACAAAAAAATAGATAAGCAATAAGTATCATTTCATTTAATAAATAGCAGGAACTAAAACAACTACCAAATCTAGTCGTGACTGTGAACACATCAATCGGGCCCTGAATCCATGAAAATCGCGTCCAAAAATGCATATATAGCGCTTAGAAAAGTCGGGTCAACTATCGTTGACCCAAAAAAATATGCATTCGGGCCCTAAATCGGCCACAAATTCCTATTGCTCTGTCTTTCCCGCTCATTTCTCTGTTTAAATCCTTTGTATATCGCAATATACAAGCCGGACGTGATACAACGTTTTTAACGGATTTTATTTTCCCCTCGATTCTGTGTTGTATGTATGCAACATATATCAGTTTGTATATCACAATATACAAACACCAAAATATACAAGCATTTAACTCTAGTTTATAACTTTTCAATTCCACCATATAAAACAATGCATAAACCATTGTATACAACCCCTCGGACCTATCGCTGTTATAAACAGCAATTTATAACCCACCGAATCCACAATGTATCTCTTTATATGCAAATCAGACGTGATACATAAGATAAATCTGCTTTATATTCATTTGGATTCTGGCTTGTATGTGGTGCCTTGTATGTTTTAGATATACATTCGGGTATACATACAAGCGTTTAACTCAATTTTAATCTTTTTGGATTCCACATTGTATGCCTCTCAAATATACAAGCATGCATATATACAATGATTTCACCAATTTTAATACTCCCTTCGGGTCTGCGCTTGTATACCTCATAGTGCTAAGCAATGTATATTTCCATATACATTTTGGATGTAATACATTGGTTCAATCAGATTCTAATCCTTTTGGATTCTGGCTTGTATATCAATGATGTATGTATCGAAACATACAAGCCACAGAATATACAATGAATTAACTATAATTCGTAACCTTTTAGATTCCGCGCGATGCATATTTTTGTTGTATGTTACCTTATATATTTTGACCTACCAAATATACAACATGGGATACATACAACGGAACTCAAACATTCATTCATTCTAACTTTAAAACCATTTTGGGTCCACCTTGTATGTATGCATAAACCCTTATTAAAATGCATACAAGGAAAATGACATACAAGCGGCCTTGTATATGAACCCGAATGCAAAAGTGACTAAGTAATAAAAAATGACCTTGCATATACAAATGACTTTGTATATGCAAAGTGATATACAAACTAGAATGTACATTTTACCAAAATCATCATAACTTGCAAAATATGGCAAATTTTAAGGTGGTTCAAAAAGCAACCCTAGCTCATTTTTCACAAGGAATACAACCATATCATGCATTGGTATTGAAAATGCATTTTTTCTCTATTTTTTTTAATCAAAGTTTGCAATTTTAACCCCCTTTTTCCCTTTACCACCAAGCAAAACAACACATAAAAAAGCAAAAGCAACAGCCACAACAGGGGTCGTCATTTTGCTAAGGAGTAAAATGGGGCATGTTGTAAACATCACAACATTATTGACATGACCATTTGTCTCAACTCATGGAACTCATCTGCATGATGCTTCTTCCAGTGATCTGATAGGAAACGAGCTCTGAATCTCTCCAATAACAATTCCTAAAAAAATGTACCAATGTCCAAGTGCAACTTTTGCTCCTCCAAATGCCACCATGTGGAAGCAAAACTTCTAAGGTGCAAGATGGCACATCTCACCTTGGTGTTACTACTATACAGATGCATGGAAAAACACCTACCCAAATCCAACAACCAGATCTCTACTTCCAAACCACTACCAGATCCATCCAAAGTGGGAGGGCGTGCCCTCAAAAGATCTCTCATGTGGCCTGCCAAGATAGCCTCCTATTCTGCTATCATCTCTCTCCTTCTAGGAGACCTCTCTCTTTCCCTTACCTCTAGCTAATTAACCTCCTGCCTCCCACCTGGATGATCAACCTCCTGTCTAGGACCTAGATGGGAAAGGGCCTCCTCAAGTAATTGATGCAACTGAGCTCCCTCCGACTGACCTTGATTCTCCATATTCTGATCCCTGCCTTATTGAGCACTCTCATGAGGGTAACTTAGAGGAGGGCTACCACCTCCACCTCTTCCACGTCCCCTACCTCGGCCCCGACCTCGACCTCAACCTCTAGGCATTCTCCTACACACACACACACACCACCAAAGGACAACCTCAGATCATAAAATAAGGGAAAACAAAAGGGAAAACATAATCTTTAGAGTCTAGCAACTGGGAAACATAATGACTCATACTAAACCAGAGTACCCAGTGTTTGAAAACCTGGCTTTGAGACCAAATGTAATGCCCTGCCATGAAACCCTAGAGATAAGTTTAACCAAGCAATGAAAAGGGTGATTTTTTTTTAAATAGAAGAAATGATAACAAAACATAACATAAACTAATAGCAATAGAGTTAAACTATTATCTCTAGGGAATACATAGCTACATTATTGTAATTTTAAGAACAACAACAATATGCATAGATCATTCAAATAAATCAAATGATTCAAACTAACATCTTTCGTTACGACATCTAAATACATCAAATTTTGTATTAAAGATTACAAATACAATATAGTTTACTTTACAAGAGGAAATTCATAGTTACATTGTTACAAAAGCTCTTTTTCTGATTACATAATGAGTTCCACTTCAATACACAGAGCTAAACAAAAATAGCACAATAACTATCTCCACACTGGTACAAGATCTAGAATCCATGAGAGATACATCCTCTTACACATAAGCCATGACACCAGAAGAGCAATGGAAGAATGCACAACCACCTGACCATGTGGAACCTTGAGGTCCACCCCCTGTACTAGGAGATAACAATATGGTCCCACAACAAGGAAAAATAGGCATGTGACAATGGACTGGTAGAATGCAAGACTATCCTAGAAGTCAACACAATACATACATGATGAACATCACAATAATTACATCCAGAGGTGAACATCAACAAGGGAAAGAAATGACACAAGGAGGATTGTAGTAGGAAGGAGTGTCATCGCATGGTCCTACATAGGTTACCTTGACAGTCTCTCACTAGACGCCGGCCCCATAGGGTGACTCATGCGGAATCACCTTTCCTTTCATGAAGACAAGGAAGTTGATCTTGCCAACTAGGCCTTCTCATCCCCATCCTTAGTCTAAACTAGCACTATAGGCATGGGTGAGGAATTCAATTATCTTGTTTACTGTGAATGACTACCCACCCCCTAGATTTATTATTAGGTTATCACTTGTTGACCACTTCCAATGGGTTACCCTAACAATCACTTTAGGCGCCGGCCCACATTGAAAGCCACTCCCCTACCTACATCTAGATAACCCTATCAACCAGAAAAGAATCATCATATCAACAAGTCATATATACACCGTAAGGCATGAACCCTCTTGCAATCAAATACAATATTTCCAAGAGTACCTATTATCATTTATCAAATGCCCATAACCATGAACAACCAGTCATCATCATAATTTCAATTTGACTACCAACATGATACAAGAGTGAAACACAAACACCCTAAGCCTTTGGACCCAATCTTAACCACTTGAACATTGACCCTTGACTACATTCTACAACATCTCACTGCATTAACAATATAAGATACATGCAAATCACTGCTTACTATTTCCTAATTTTGACTTTACACAATTCCATTAATAGGGAGATTAGAAAATAATAATTATAGCTAATCTAAATTAATCGGTATTTAAATTATTAAAAGACTCAAGTTCATATAATCTAATTACAAATACTAGTACTAAGTTTCCTACCATATTGCTTTAACTAAAATTCATTAAATTAGTAATTTAAATAACCAAAAGTAATAATAATCTCAAATTATTTAATTCAAGGATATATATATTTATATTCATATATTTACTAAATGTAAGAAATCGATAAAGATAAGGAATCTTGCTAAAATAAATTTAATAATTAAAGAAACTTGCTAAAAAGAAACAAAACTTTAAGATAAGAAACCTCTAATGGATGGCTACCATTACAAGGTTCAGCATTTCCTAAGAAGGAAATCAATGCATACAACAAGCACGATTACACAAGACACATGCTCAGGTTAAATGAATAAATTTGGAGGGGATTCCATGCCGCTGATAGCAAGCTATAGGCTGCACACCAAAAAAAAACATAAGTTGGAGAAATTCTAGAAATCAAAGAAACAAGGCGACGCCTAGGATAATCAACCTCTCTGGCTCAAACAAAGCAAGGAAGTTTTTAGATCATGATGGAGCTATCAGGTAAAAATATTCATGGTTCTGGTAATAAAAAGACTTAAAAACTTTCATTCAAGAAATGGTTACAATCAATTTTCCAAGGTCACAGCTGATAGATTTATTATTATTGAACAATATGTTGGATTAAGAGTTATTATTATTGAAGGATAGCCGTTGGACAGTAGGGCTCACACTGAGAGAGAGATACCACCAAAGATAACAATGATTTGAATGTAGATTGCAAGGAAATATATGGATACATCAAAGATAAATCATTTCAAACATGAGATATGTTGCAGAAAACACCACAAAGGTAAGTTAAAACACAATTTTAGAAGCTTTTCTTTTAAATTTGATTAATGAGGAAAAATGCATGGTTTACATTTATAGAGCACCTCTAATGATATTACTTGCAATTTGCCAGAAAGGACACCGATGATACGAGGAAAAATGTCATAATGGTTTGCATTGATCAGAGTATATTACCTCAGCAAGTGATTGCTTTCCAAGAGGGCGATTGTGAAAGTTTTGAAACTTTTATAAGGTTTGATTTGTAATAAAATACACAGTTGCAGCTAGGTGATACTATTAGTTTCAATTAAGAAATTAGAAGCCAAATTTTAAGAATAGAATCACAATAGAAAGGTGCAATAACAACGGTTTCCAAATAGTAAGTTGGCACTAGAGAAGGCACCAGATAGAGAAAAGCAAAGGTCGATAAATTTAGCGGATCAGATCTCCACACAAGCACTGGTGAATGGCACCAATAAAAACATCAATATATCTATTTTAGACTTTGAAAAGAGCAATCCTTGAATGCAAAGAATTCTTCATGCAAGAGGGTGCATGGGTGCTAGAAGGAAGTGAATAGATTATGGCAGTTACAAAATAGGATCTGAGGAATATGAAAAGAGCAACATTAATCTTAGAGTTTATCACTACACAGAGTGTTGTATGATTGCGAATCCTCCATCGATCTGAATGTGATGAGTTAGCATTGAAAATGATGTTGTATATTCTCAAGAATGATTCAAGGCACATTTAGATTGCATGAAGCAAGGATAAAGCTCATGTATACTCAAAGGCGTAGTAAATAACAATGGATTCAGGTGAAATATGAAACATAGGATTTGAAGTTTAATAGCACCCTTTAATACACAAGATCCAATATCATAGGTATAATCAAGATTTTGTCTGGTGCACAAAATCGAGAGTGAAGTAAATTTCTGAGATACATTGATGGAAAAAAAATAAGTTTATATTTCTTAGAGGTTCAAAAGAACTAAAATATCCTTGAGGGATCTAAGGTAAACATAAATATTAATGGAGTACTAGGATTAAAACCTTCATGCAAAAAACAAATAATTTCATCTAGTTAATTGGAAAGCACAACATCTACATAACAAAATCCAAAAATTGTAAACGTAACTGAGTGATTATGTCTCCTTTCTCTGTGTTTTTCTTTCTTTGTCTCTTCCCTGTTTTCCCAAAACAAATTGTATGTTCCCCCATTCCCATGAATTCCCCCCAAAATATCCACACAGAAAAATAAAATAATAAAAACAATAAATTTCCATCCCATCATTTTCCTGTTACTGTCAACCCACTTTCTCTAAAAATTAATTTCATTCAATATCCACCTCCCGGCAGATTCTACCAATTTAATAATTTATTATTCACTCAGACAACAACTCACTATACATTAATATTAATAATATAAAATAATGTCTTATATATCTAAACAATAGAATATTTATTCACATAATGAGATATTAAATATTTATAATTTTATTTATTATTATTATTATTATTACCTATTAAAATTATTAATTTAATTCCTATTTGAAAACAATATTTAATATACCTCAAAATTAACATTATTTATTTAACAAAATAGATTAATAATTTCTATTTATTGAAGCAATAGACCAACAATAAACAACTCAAAAACTACATACCAAACATTTCTGATGACAACACTCTACTGAACAATAGAGACTCACAACCATGCTCCAAACTGGCCAAACTGACGGAACCCAAGACTGAGAACTCATCCTCATCAAGAATGATGACAAACTGAGGGACCTTATGTTATCTCCATTCCACAACTTCCATTGGTATTAAGGCATGCTCATACCTATCAATTCAGGTGGAGTCTATGCCTGGTACCTACAACTTGCATCAAACGAAAGGGTCGAATACAAATATATATATATATATATATATATATATATATATATATATATATATATATATATATATATATATATATATATATATATATATATATATATATAATCATCCAATCATGCACACTGTGACATGGAATCGCAGTGTAGCAAGGTACTCAACATGAGTAATGGTACACTGTCCCTTCACTAAGCACATCACAAATATCCACATCAAGCTAGTTCATCTTTAATTAAACAACCAGATAACACATCATCAGATAGTTGCATAAAGCACATAGTAAAATTAATCCACATAACCAATTAACCCATAATTGATCACAACATAAGCATAATGTACCAATCTTAAAGCATCAACAATGTAATCATAGTAAACCTCAATGAGTGTCATCAACTACATCAAAACAGTAAATCCATCTTCAATAATATGTCATAATGTCTAGATATAAAGGAGCAACTAACAGTCTATGAGAAAACCAAAATGAGGGGCACTACAATTAGTTTCACCCACTTACCTTGAGGCTTATCATACATGTTCCATGTCATCTTAGTAGCTAATGACTAATTATGGATTTTTAAATTTAAGACAACTACCCCTCCCAAACATTTTGGTTTGAAGACTTTCTCCCATGAAATTAGAGAAATTTTTCTTTTGTTCTCACTACCTTGCCATAAGAATTGCCTAATACTTTTATCATATTCACAAGGATTCCTTGAGGGATTTATAAAATTGGCATCATGTAATTTGGAAATGCAACTAGCACCTCTTTGCCCATTATTAATTCACCTGTCAATGTAAGCCATTTGCCTTTCCAAAAGCCTATTTTGTTTTGAAAGGATTGCAAGACATGTTTCCAATATTCCTTTTTACATCTTTCTAACAACATTGGAATACCTAAGTATTTATTTGGGAGCTATTCCAGATTGTGTCCAAGAATTTTGATGATGCATTTTTAATATCTGCATTAGAATGAAAAATGAAGATCTTGGATTTTGATGGATTAATGACCAGGCCTGTTGCATCACAATATCTTGAAATGGTGAGTTTTATAGGTGTAGAAACTGCCAAAATTGTGGAAAAACAAACAAGCATGGGATTGCAAGTGAAATCGAACAAATCTATTAACAAATGAGAAGATATAAATAGGAGAGATTGGATACCTGATTCTCCACAATACATAGATAGGTGGTGAGAGTAACCATCCATGAGAATAACGCAACTATCTATGGAATAGTGCGAGGTGTCCATTTTGTTGAAACATCTCCTAAACGACTAACAACTTAGACAAAGTCAAAGTAGCATGTGTGGAATTCGCCTAACTATGATTGAGTTAGTATAAACGACTTAGGATAAGTGTTTATACACCAACACCCCCCTTAAGCATAGCTTAGGTGAGTTTATGAAAGATGGGTCCTGGATATGAGCCTGATGAGGTACCCATGTACAAATGCATCTCTCAGAAAGTGGAGAAAGAAAGAAAATCCTGTGGGAAAAAACTTTCCTCCAAAAAGAGAGAAAAAGAAGGAAAGGCTTAGATAGCCCCCCCAAAAGATGATGATGCTGATGTAGACTCCACTGTAGGTATGTGGAACTCCTGAAGCATGTCATAGTAGTAAACTCTATCATTCTCTTAATTCGAAGAGAATTGAGCAAACTAATTGAAGTTGGTAGTGATCAAGAGATGAAGACCAGGATGTAGGTCCAAGAAATATACTGAACAACTGAAAACAAGGATGTATATTGAGTGCACATATGAATGAGATGAGAATCTGTGCGATTGAAGTTGTGATTGTTACAACTCCCCATTACACTTTATAGATCAGTGTGAGTACTATTTCTAAATTCCCTTTACACCTTCAATTACATGACACTACATGAGTGTATTTACAAGCAAAGATGCTAGTGGAGTTCAATCAACCTACTATATGGAACCAACTGAGTTGAGCCATGAGTTAACACTTTGATCTGAAGTTGCATCTTGATTATCTTCACCGGATGTGAAATGTGAAAAGGTGAAGCAGTAGTCAAAGTGACAAACCTTGCCTACTGCAACAATTTTTTGATCTTTGGATTCTCAAATGAGGGTTGATGTAGCTATACACTTAACTATCTTTTCAGAATCTGTGAGTGCATACACTAAGAGGTAATTTTTGAATAAATTAGGAATGAAATAGACATTGTGAACAAATCCATTTCCTAATTTGGTAGTTCTCTTGCCAAGAACATTGTAGTAGACTTGATTCATTAGTATTTTGTAGGTATTGCATGGTTTACTTTTGATAAACAATTCAATGAAAGGTGATATGTGATCACCCACTACTAAACTAAGGACCCATCTATTGACTTCTATTTTTGTTGGTGCCATTGAATTACCTTTTTACCCTTTTGAGTGATGAAGTGGTGCAATTTAGACTCCTTAATGCTCAGTTTTTAAATTAAGGTGGCACTTTAGTTTGAGTATTTTTGAGCACTCTTGCATGATACCCCCTTAAAGTGGAACTTTATAATTTAGTGCATTGACATCACTTTACATCTTTTTATTGGTTTTATTCCCCCCTTGATTATGTGTTTTTCCCCCCAAATTTTGTACTGGATTGAAGAAGTGCTTTAGGTCACCCTAAAATAGCCTAATCAGGCACTTTATAATTGTAGTGTGATATTAGGCTAGATAGAACAACGACAAAAAAAGAACCACTTTTGCAAAAGGAATGACTCAATTTCAAGTTGTTATACAAAAGTTATAGGCCTTTCAAATTTTGCATTCACAAAAAAAACACCTAAATTTTTTTCCAATGTGCTAGAAAACATTTGCATACAATTTGATATGAGAGAAAAAAAAAATTGATAGAGAGGCAAAACTTTAGTCCCCTTTTGTTAGGCATGATTAGGAGCTTAATATCCCATATGACCAAGTTGAGAGCCGTCACAGTCAAATGCTGAGCAAAACGCGACAATGCTGAGCAAAATGTGGTTTTGAAAAGCTTGATTTCGGGTGCTATGCCATGGGAGGAGTCAGCCTCTGTGAGAGAGGTGAAGTCAACCTCTATGAGAGCTGAATGACAATGCTGTCAGAGACCTGTGAGTGGTGTTGATGGCATGATATAGGCCGTCAAGGGCCTTCCTAAAATCCAGACATCTGGCGGTGCTGAGGGCCATCGAATGGAGGTAGTGTGGTCGCCGGATAGTGGCGCTGTGGGCTAGCTATGTGGGTGGCCTGAGAGGCGTCGACCCTTGTACTATGCTACCTCCTCTATGAGGCACTAATGGTGGCCTCTATGAGGCAAGTTCAGCCTGTGAGTAGAGGCTCCAAAACAAGATGCCTTTCCATCGTGGGTCGGCCTTTGTCAATTCTTCTCCTCTGCAACTAGTTAGCATGCACAGTAAAAAACCAAAAAACAACCTCACAGTGATAAAAAATTGACGTCAATGGAAGTGATTTGCACAACGAGAAAAATGAAGTGAAGTTGACCACTATGGCTCTGATACCATGTAGAAACTGCTAAGATTGTGGAAAAACAAACAAGCACGAGATTGCAAGTGAAATTGAACAAATGTATTAACAAATGAGAAGATATAAATAGGAGAGATTGGATACCCAATTCTCCACAATACAGGGATAGGTGGTGAGTAACCATCCATGAGAATAGCGTAACTATCCATGAGAATAGTGCGGGGTGTCAATTGAGTTGACACATCTCCTAAACAACTAACAACTTAGAGAAAGTCAAAGTAGCATGTGTGGAATTCGCCTAACTATGATTGAGTTAGTATAAATGACTTAGGATAAGTGTTTATACACCAACAATAGGTTTAGATTTTTCCATCGTGGCATGGCCAAATAACGTAGTATCATATGCAAAGAAAGTATGGGTGAATGAATCATTCATATTATGAATCTGGATTCCTTTCCAAATATTTCTATGATTTTCTTCTCTAATTTCCCAAGACAAAGCTTTAGCCATTAAAATAAAAAGGAAGGGTGAGAGAGAATCCCTTGGCACAGTCCCTTGGAAGATTTAGAAAATCTAGCCAGAGAACCATTTATCATGACTCCAAATCTTGTACCTAAAATGCATGTTGAAGTCCATTTACACCTGATTTGAAAAATAAAATTTTCTAAGAACTTTGAGAAGGAATTCCCAATGTACTTTGTCATAAGCTTTTTCCATGTCTAACTTGATCACTATAGAGGGTATTTTACACAAATGGATTGAGTGTAAAATTTCATGCGTGACAATCACACCATCTATAGTTAATCTGAAATGATGGACAAAATGATTAGGGCTAGCCTAAGAGCCATTGCTTTTGTGATTATTTTGTAAATTGAGTTACACAAAGAAATAGGCTTGAATTACTCAAAGGATGTTTCATTTTCAAAATTGGAATTAGATAGATGTTTGTATCTTTGAATTCCTTCAAAATATTTTATTGTTTCCTTGACTCCTTTACTTCGAAGAAGATGTCTCTCCAACAATGTCCTAGTACTTTTGACAAAAAATTCTTGTAAAGCCATGTGGTCCTTGAGCTTTATCCTAGGCATTCAAAAACTACTGCTTTTAGCTCAACAAAAGAGAATTCCTTCATAAGAGTGTTATTATGTTTTCCATGCAGAAAGCAAGGAATTTTAGGATTCAAATAAGATCTATGGCCAGGTGTTACAATATTGGCAGAGGAAAGAAGATTCTTCTAGAAGATTGCTGCTTCATCTAGAATTTGTTTAGGGGGACAAATGACATCCCCATTAAACATTTTAATATTCTAAATTAAAATTGTATACACCTAAAAATGACATGACTCTAGCTAAATAAATATTTTAAATATTTATTTCATTGTTATTCCTCTATCAATAAATAAATAAATCAATTTATTTATTTGATTCACATTCCTCCACCAAAATTAAATAAAACCATTTATTAAATTAAATCTTCCAAATTCTCCTAAAGTCATTCCTAAATTAAATAATACCAAATTATTTAATTAATTCTTCTCATTTTTTTATATTTAAATAAATCCAAATATTTATTTAAATTGTCTATTTCCTCCAAAATTGAATTAATACCAAAAATAATTCAATTAATCCACATGCACATGTAATTAAATATTTAATTAGCTAATATTCTCTCACACACATGTCCTATTTCTCCTCTAGTCAGATTAGTTAACTCATCAATCAAATTTGTTAACTAATCAGTCATCTGAGTTCACTGTTCAATCATCTCAGTCAACTCCCCAATTAGCCCACTTATCTTTGCAATCTATTCTGTTAACTAGCCAGTCATCTTAGTTAACTCCTCAATCTATTCTGTTAACTCCCCTGATGCATGAAGGAGAAGGATACTTGTCCTCTCCCTATTCGCGCACATCCTTTCAAGTTTCCTCCACTGTTGATCTTCTTATTCATTCTACACCATTGATCTTCTTTCTCACAAATCTATAAATACAACCCCTATTCCTCCATTTCATCCATCCAAGCTTTTGTAAACTTACTCTATCGGAATCATAGCATGCCTTTGGCACCAATCCCCATAGTTCGAGATCACCATTATCATTGCATTGCAAGTTCCTCTTCATTGCAAACCTATCAATAGTCATTCTCCATTATCATCTTGGAAGAAAGCAAGGAAGTACACCTTCTGAGGGCTCCATTCACAAACAAGATCAATTTGAGATAGGTGACCAATGGAAGCCATGGAATAAAAGACATTTGCAAGGTATTGTTCTTTGTGTTTGCATTCATTTATTTCTTATTTCATTGAGATTATTGGATTATTGATAGTTTAATACTGTTAACCACATTTTTTGATAACATTTCTGGCGCCCACCATGGGGCCCTTGCACCAATTTAACTTCAAAATTGAGTTTTTATGTTAGAATCTGTACACAAGACATTTCCGCACATCCACTCTCTATTTCGGTGCATATACTCACTATAATGAAGCATCTATTAAATCTGTGCATCTGTTCTCTATTTTGGTGCATATACTCTCTGAAACGACGCATATGTTTCTATGCATTTGTTCTCTATTTCAGCGCATATACTCTCTAAAACAATGCGCTTATTTCTGCACATCTGTTCTCTATTTCAGTGCATATACTCTCTGAAATGGCGCATCTCTCTATTTTGGCGCATATACTCTCTAAAACGACGCATCTGTTTCTACGCATTTGTTCTCTATTTCGGCACATACATTCTCTGTAACTGTGCATTCATTTTGTTAGGGTTTTTGAGCTATTTATGGGGAGATTTCTAATGCTAACATCATTTGCAAAAATTTTCTCGAATCCATCTTGCAGGTTAAGAACTGGTCAGGCACATAGTTGCATTGTTAACTGTCATCTAGATCTAAATAGCAAAGGAAGTAATTGAACTTGTTCATGCAAATTTCACTTAGATTCTAAATAGGAGGGAAGTAATTTGCAATTGTTGCATCACAACTTGAACATAATCCCAACTAGGAGGATTAAAATTGAACAATTTCTTTCCAAAGGTTTTTCAAAGTTAACAAATCTTGTGTGCCCAAGTAGAGTAACTCATTTAGTTTTTCTCTTTTTAACTAGGAGGAAAGAATCAGTGTTTTCTGTGATTTTTGGAATGATGATAGGACTATGCTCTCCCCTTAACTGGGTGAACAAAATGCTAGAATTATCATTTTGCATGTGTTTCCTTTAGAGAGGCCTGACCTTTGAATTCCTTCCTTCCAAGCGGGATGACCTTAAGTGGTAATGGGCTAACACCAAGCTCTTCCGATCCACTATAAATAAATTGTGTTTGAGGTGAAAGCTTCAAGCAATGAGTGTGGATTAGTTATATCGAGAGCCAATCTCCCCATAAACCCTGCAAGGCGCAACCCTTGCAGGCTGGGAGACTCCATAACAGAGAGTAGTGCTACCGCACGTATAACCACTCAAACTGTTATGGGGAAAATTGGATTAATCATAATGAATAATAAAACCCAAAACATCAATGAAATGTGCATGCAAAAGGAGATTTAAAATGAAAGAGAGAAGATACTCACAACCTTTTACCTTGCAATTTCCATTGTTCGCCTACTCTTTCTTGATCTTTTGGTGATGAAGATGGCCCTTAGGAAGCTTGCTTCCTTGCTTTGATTCCTCAAGATGACAAGGAGAGATGGCTCGGATACTTGTATGTGTGGAAGATGAGCTTCAACACAATATGTAATGGATGATAGACGGTATGGAAATGGGGGCGCCAATGACGTGCTATGGTTTCTGCAACATAAGCTTACTCAAAAGTTGGATATGAAATGAAGAAGAAGAGGGTTGTATTTATAGAGTTGTGTGAGAGAGGATCAAGGGTGGAAAAGAAATAAGAAGATCAATGGAGGAGAATATTCAAGAGAACATGCATGAATAGAAGGACATGTGTCATTCAAAAAGAAGCTTTGTTGAGTTAATTGCTTTCTTGATGAGGATGAGTTTTCATTTTCTTAAATTAGAATATATTTTTCTAATTTAAGAGCTTTGTTGATAGCTTTAAATCAGTTAACTCAGCTTTTGCTTTTGTATGACAAGAAGAATTTATTTTTGGAAGATTTTGAAGATTTTTTAGAAGATAAGAAAGCATAATTAAATAAATAGATTTATTTAATTACTTGTAGATAATTTGGAAGAATAAATAAAATATTTAAATATATTTTATTTTTTTGGAGATTTAATTTAAATAAAATTTCATTTTATTTAAATTTGGAAGAATGAAAGATTTAATTAAATAATTAAAATTATTTAATTATTTAGAAGAATAAAGTTGATATAGATGAAATTAATTAAATAAATGTAATTTATTTAATTAAATGGGAGGAAATGAATCAAATAAATAAATAAATTTATTTATTTATTGATAGAGGAATATGAAGATGAAATAAATATTTAAAATATTTATTTAGGTAGAGTCATGTCATTTTTAGGTGTATACATTTTGCCCCTCTTTGATGCAATGTGTTTTATCACATTGTTTAAAAGAATAAGAATTTTTGACAATGATACATGCCCCAGTTTGCCCCTGGTATAGGTTTAACGATGATAGGATGCCCCATCGGGAGATTGGAAAGAAGGCAGAAGGGCGTGAGACAGACAATCTCATGATGAAGAAAGAGCTGAATGATATGTGATGCAAGATAGAATGATAACACACACAAGCAAGTAAGCAAGTATGTACAAATGATACAAGAACAAATAAGGTATTGCCCCTTTCAAGCGGTAAACCAATGATAAACTGATAATGATATATGATAGTGTTGTCATGGCGGGGAATGATAGATCCCTAGAGCAACACAAAGGACAGTGTCTGGTTTCAGGAAATGAATCATGTCATGTAAGACGCGTGTATTGGTTTGATTTTGACAATGCTACATCCTTTATAAGACAAATGTTTGATTATAACTGATCGAGTTGGTTTATTACCAGACAAGGATTAAGACCACTGATTGTGATTGGATCATTTGACAATATTGACTTGACTTGATTGGTATGGATTTAAGGATAGACTTGCATTTTGATCACTGCTCAGATTGACCAGATTGGGAAGAATGGACCATAATGATAGATAGAAAGTTGATTGATAGAAGATTGACTCGATAGAAGAAATCACAAGCTTTTATTTGTAAACATTAATACTCTGCATAGAATTTTTATTGTATTGGATATGGATATGGATATGGATACAGATATGGATATGAAATGCAATTGGATACGTTATGGATATGGATATTTGTCATCTTGATATTTCAAGTATTTTGAAGTGCTTTGTTTTATCATTGGGCTTTTAAAATGTTGTAAGAAAATACAAGCATCTAGGTATAATTAAACCAAGATGACCTGAGTATTACTTACATGGATTTTGATATAGGAAGTTAATACAAGCATCTAGTCAAAATTGAATCTAGATGACCTGAGTATTTCTTGCATTTCAATAGACAAGGATTGCCCCTTTTCATGTTTAGACCTCTGAAGTCCTCGATGATCTTTTACTAATCATGTCATTAGACAAAAGTCATCACATTACTAAAGATTAACCCACAAATAGTAGACAAAGAAAAATGATTATGCCCCCATGATCATAGCATCTCTAGATTTTGGTATCCTCGAGTAGCATAGAAAGACATAATAACAAAAATCAAGACCCTTTAACTTAACCTTTTCACAAAACATTCTTGCATTAGATGTGCTTTCTTGCCATAGTATTGATAAAATCATTTTGATGGTTTTGGTCTTTGTTTGCTTTTCTTTGGATAGGTTGATGTTCTGTGCCAAGATGTTTGTTTGGAAGTATGTTTTGCTGCACGTTCTTGCATCTGGTGAAAGGTGCGGACATGGATGGACCGGAGGACAGGTGATAAGGTAGGGAATGGATGGGTAGCGGAGCCTCGGGGCAGCATTAATAATGGCCTTGCCTATGTGACGACGCAGAGGCAATGTAGTTCAGGGTGAACCCTGTGATATTGAGATATGGACCATATGAGACACGATAGGGAACAAATATGGATCAGGTATGGAACAGATATGGATCAGATGAGACATGATATGGAATAGATATGGATCAAGTATGGAACAAATATGGACTAGATATGGATCGGATGATACTGATGACAAGGAAACACCATGGATAGGTAGATGCATGGGTGATAAAGAATGGAACGGGTAGGTATGGGGATGGGCAATAGTGGATAGAAGGAATCAAGGATGTGATCTCCAAGGACTATGTCGCATAGGAATAACTCAAAGCTTACGACGAAGGACGATGAGAGGATAATGAAGGATTTGTGTGGTTTTGGAGGGATAAGGTATGTCAAGAGACATCTAAAACATTTGTCAACATTGTGCCCCCAATCTTTATTAAGATCAAGAAAAATAGAGGAATGGAAGATTAGGATGGATGGACTGGACATTATAGGTATGTAATGGATAGAGGAATAGGATAGGAAATGGTATGAAAGGAAACTGGTAGGAGAAAAGTGATATTCTGATGAGACAAGGTGCCCCCAAGTGTAGGTGACGTAGGAGATCAACTTACACATGACACCTATTTGCCAGGTTTTCATCATGGTACTTATCCAAGGCACCTGTTTGCCAAGTTTTTACCATTGGATGAAAGGATTTTTCTTTTTTTTTTTTTTTGATTTTTTTTTTCAATATTTAGATAGGAGAAGGTGGATATGGATAAGGAAGGACTCAAATATCTAGTTCCTTGAAAGGCGATAGTCCTGATAGATGGATGCTATCACACGGACCATGTCTAGTGTGCTCATAGATGTTGGCAGGGGATTGCATGAAAGTGAGATGGAGAATGGTAGATATTGGATTATGAAAGGTACGATAGTGGAGGATCATGCAGATTATGTAGGATTTTATGCAAGGATGGAGGGAAGGCTTATGCAAAAGCATGGACCATGGGAGTAGGATAGGGAAGATATGTAGGATAATAGTGGAAGAAAGGGGAGATGGAGTTATGTGGAAGTGTCATGGAATGGAAGGGAACCATGACCAATAGTTGCACACATCGTGATAAACATTGAAGCTTATGATGGGAAGGTGGTGTAGGAAGTAATGGAGATTTTTGCTTGGTGGATGAGTGATTTAGGTATTTAGGGACCCACATAGACTTAGTATTTTTCTGATTTTTGCTTGTCTTGTGGGATGGAAGGATTTGATACTTTTGGATGGAAAAGGAGAAAAGGGATGGTCAGGATTCTTGATAGGTGGATGCCTCATTTAACTTGATGGCTTTTTGCTTAGGTACCCAAACCATTTTTCTTTTAGATTTTACCTGTGAAGGTATGGGTTTGGGTATATGGAGCTTTTGTTCAGTTTTAGAGGTAGTTATTTGATGCTTGGGGACCCACACCTTTTTCAGTTTGGCATTGAGGTGTGTGGGTGTATGCAGCTTTTGAGATGGGTTTTTCTTTGATTCTTGGCTTTTGTATCCTAGGTAATGAGGACTCTTAGGATTTTTGACTTTATAGGTAGAGCCATCTATATTTTTGCTGTGGAATTCCCATGGGAAGGTGGGAAGTGGGGTAGGTGGAAGCTCTTTGTTTAGACAACATGTGCATTTGTTGGCCATGAATGGGATTGTTAGAGGATTTATAGATGGACGAATAAGGTGTTGGAAGAAGTGGTGGTAAAATGCATGGAGGGATATTAGGAGTTGGAAGTAGCAGAGGTAGATTGGATGGTGGAAGGTGTATGGTCACATGCTCTTGACAATTATAGGATGATGGAGGTGGAATGGCCACATATATTTTAGGGATATGATAGGGTTTGTGATTGAAAGTGGTGGACTTAGGAGGAGTGGAGGAAGTACCAACATCTTGAGATTGTTTATCTTGGGGTATGTATCCAAGGCCATATGAAGGTGGAGGAACTTTGACATGGATAGGTTCCAAAATACCTTGTTCATGAAGGCCTAAGCCTTTACCTTGATAGTTCATATTTTGGAGTATGCGATGGATAGTGGGATTATGTATAGGTGGAACACTAGACACGAGTTCCTTATTGGATGGAGAAGGTGAAGAGGTAGACAATGGTTGCTGGTGTTCTAAGAAAGAACATTCATGCATGAAGGTAGTGAGACCAAGGATATACTGTGGGGGATTTGTAACTTGGTCAATAATGGATGGTGAAGGATCAATAGAATCTTGATCATCATTATGCTCTTTAGGATCTAAGTTATTGGATTGATCATTCATGTGCACTTGGGAGGTAAGTGTCTCATCAGAGGAAGTGGAAGTTGTTGGATCATGGATAGGATTAGATGGAAGATGGATAGAAGTAATGAAGGTTTCTTGCTCATGTATAGGTATGGGATCAAGTTGTTCATGAACATCTTCTTTGTAAAAGGTAGTATCTTGATCATAGAGAAGGTATAGATTATGGACGGGTTGGAATTGGATCTCTTTCCCATGTATAGGATCAAGTTGCTCATGGATAGCTTCTTCATAGGTATTATCTTGATCATGGAAGAGATAAAGGTTATGAATGGTTTGAAATTGGATGGGGGTGTTTTGATCTTGATTTAGACAAAGGGTGGATGTTTCCACATGCTCTAAGGTGTGCTTTTGACATAGCTCTTGGTCTTCTTGAATGGAAGCAGATAGCTCTTGGATAGCTTCTTGGTTAACAACATGGATGTTCGATGGACCTTGACTTTGGTTCATGGTAGGAGGTTCTTCGATAAGCTCAAGGGGTTGTAGATGACATGAAGGGGTTGTAGGATTTGACATGGCATTGGAAGAATCTTTGGTAAGGTCAAGGAACAAAAGTTGGGGACATGGTTGACTATTTGCTAATAGTCCTTGGATCACATCCTTCATAGGTGTAGGAGTACATGGATGAGTGGATTTGGCTTTCTCCATACCTTTTCTTTCGTTGTATAAATTTGGAAAATATTTTTCCCAAAACTCATCTGATTCTTTTTTGGTTGTCCATTTAGAGTTTGAGGAACTAGATGGCGGTGTTGGTGTAGAACCAGTATGCTTTGGGATATGTGTCTTAGAAGATAGTGAAGGAGGACTAGTAAATGGGGTGGTATATGATTTGTTACTTGAGGTGGTGCTTGCCTTATCAATATTATCATTAAGATGGGAAAAGAAGGTATGATTTTGGTGCGAGGTGTAGCTTATACTGGTACATTCAGCTTGCAATATTGCCATTTCTTGTTGTAAGACTTGGATTTGTTGAGCAATTGCTATACAATCTTGGGGCAAGGCACCTAAGTTTATTTGCAATTGCAGATATTGGAGTGTTTGAGCAATATATTCTAATTGGTTTGCCATCTCTATAGAAATTGACACAAGACCAGAAAAGCTTATTGTGATAGATGTGCAGCTACAAATGCGCGGTTTCAGAAGGTAAATGCACTACAGGTTGAAGTAGATGCACAGTTTAGCAGAGAATAAATGCACAGAAATAGGTAGCAAAAGCACAGGAAGTCAGTACAAATGTGTAGTAGGTCGAGATATATGCACAGCTTCAGAATGTATATGCGTAGCTCTAGTTTTCTGAATGCTTTTATAAACTTTTTGACACGTTTTGCAATTTTTATGGTTTTTTTGGTTTGCAGGTTGGTCTTTTTGAATTCTGATTTTCAATTATGGCAAAAGACATAGCAAGCACATAGAAATTTTCATGATTTTTATCTTTTGTTATTTTTTTGTATTTTTGGACTTTTTGACTCAAGAACAATTACAACCTAGGCTAGAAAGGATAGTATTTGTTGAGTCCCCTGGCTATGCATATTCAAAGTGTGTAGCTCTAGGATCTGGTAGAACCGACTCCCCTCCACAGAACTCACTTCTCACGCATACCAGATCTAGGTTTCCTTAGGCTTGTAGCCCCACCGAACCATAGGATTGTCCTTACTACCTCTACTAAGAATCACATGAATCAGGGCCGCTTCAAAGGCTCCACCTTTTGTGTCAACAAATAGGGGTTTTTGGTATACTAAACAGGTGGCTAAGTAGTCAAGGAAACTGTTCGAGTGGTTACACGTGCAACAACGCTACTCTCTATTATGGAGTCTCCCAGCCTCCAAGGGTTATGCCTTGGAGGGTTTTGGGGGAGGTTGGTTGTTAGTGTAACACAGCGGCACTCATTGCAGGAAACTTTTGCCTCAAGCACAATTTATTTTAAGTAGATTGGTAGGGCTTGACTTTAGCCTTTTACCACTTAGGGTCGTTCCCACTTGGACAGGCAGGCATCCAAGGGCAGGCCCCTCTAAAGGTTACACAAAGGGAATAACAAGTCTGGTGTTCTGGTCACCCAGTAAAGGGGAGAACATAAGCCTATTGTCATTCAACAGACACAGAAGATAGTGATTAATCCAAACCTAGTTAAAAGGAAAAAAAAAACTAAATGTGCTATCTACTTGGGTACTCATGTATTTGTTAACTTTGAAGTGTTTAAAGATAGCAATGGTTCATTCTGTTTGTGAGATAGCAATGTTCTAACTAAGGAAGATAGCAATATGCAAAGATAGCAGTGGTTCAGTTACTATCCTCCTAGTTAAAGACTATGTGAAATTTGCATGCATGCATTTTTTTAATACTTTTTCCCCTAATTATTCTAAGATGAATTAATTAATGCAGCTAAATGATCTATCCAGCTCCTAATCCTACAAGACAAACATTAGAATCAACCTGAAAAATCACTAGAAATCCTAAAACCCTAATGAGAAATCAGATGCACTGCTATACAGTCTGTATGCACAGAAATAGAGCCTGTAAGCATCATTTTATAGATGCGCTAAGATAGGTGTCAAAAGTGCAAGAATAAGAGACAGAAGCGCTAATTTAATAGATGCGCCATAAAATAGTATGCAAGCACGGTGATGGAAGGTGTATCTCGGGGTTATACAGGCACCAGAACAGGAGGTAAAAGTGTCGTCTCAGAGGATGGATGCACCATGTCTATAAAAGTGTCATAACAGTGCTCAGATGTGCTGACTTGGAGGATGTATGCGCCAAAAGACTGTGTGCACCGTAACAGGAGGTAAAAGCGCTGGTTTAGAGGACGTATGCGCTAGATGAACCTGTTAGAAGCCTGTACGAAACCTATATAGAACCCATCACTAAGAAACTTAGATTTTGGTTAGATCAGGGGCAAGGGCCCCACATTGGGCACCAGAAATGTTATGGGGAAAATTAGATTAATCAAATGAATAATAAAACCCAAAACATCAATGAAATGTGCATGCAAAAGGAGATTTAAAATGAAAGAGAGAAGATACTCACAACCTTTTACCTTGCGATTTCCATTGTTCGCCTACTCTTTCTTGATCTTTTGGTGATGAAGATGGCCCTCAGGAAGCTTGCTTCCTTGCTTCGATTCCTCAAGATGACAAGGAGAGATGGCTTGGATACTTGTATGTGTGGAAGATGAGCTTCAACACAATATGTAATGGATGATAGATGGTATGGAAATGGGGGTGCCAATGACGCGCTATGGTTTCTACAGCATAAGTTTACTTGAAAGTTAGATATGAAATGAAGAAGAAGAGGGTTGTATTTATAGAGTTGTGTGAGAGAGGATCAAGGGTGGAAAAGAAATAAGAAGATCAATGGAGGAGAATGTTCGAGAGAACGTGCACGAATAGAAGAAGGACATGTGTCATTCAAAAAGAAGCTTTGTTGAGTTAACTGCTTTCTTGATGAGGATGAGTTTTCATTTTCTTAAATTAGAATATATTTTTCTAATTTAAGAGCTTTGTTTATAGCTTTAAATCAGTTAACTAAGCTTTTGCTTTTGTATGACAAGAAGAATTTATTTTTGGAAGATTTTGAAGATTTTTTAGAAGATAAGAAAGCATAATTAAATAAATAGATTTATTTAATTACTTGTAGATAATTTGGAAGAATAAATAAAATATTTAAATATATTTTATTTTTTTGGAGATTTAATTTAAATAAAATTTCATTTTATTTAAATTTGGAAGAATGACAAGATTTAATTAAATAATTAAAATTATTTAATTATTTAGAAGAATAAAGTTGATATAGATGAAATTAATTAAATAAATGTAATTTATTTAATTAAATGGGAGGAAATGAATCAAATAAATAAATTTATTTATTGATAGAGGAATATGAAGATGAAATAAATATTTAAAATATTTATTTAGGTAGAGTCATGTCGTTTTTAGGTGTATACATGAACAATTGCCCTTACTACATATCCATTGTTTGTAGAAGCCAAAATCCCCTATTTGATGACACAAGAGGAAAATATTCTCTAGAGCTGTCCAACGTCATACAGTCATTCAGTGTAGAGATAGGAAAGTTGAACCCTTTGGGGTAACTATAGCTTGGTATGCATGAGAAGTGAGTGCCGTGGAGGGGAGACGGTGCTACCAAGCTATTAGCTGTCTGCCTTTATGCAAGTGGCTGGTGCAAAAACCAAGTTGGAACTCATTGAATACTATCCTTGCCTACCATAGGATTGTGCATGCATTGTTGTCAAAAATAAAAAATACAAAAAAATCAAACAATCATGAAAATATTCTTTGTGTGATGTGTCTTTCTTTCTATAATCAAAGAAGCAAATAAAAAAGAACCACATTCAAACAAAGAAACCCAAAAACATTGAAAAAGGTGCCTTTACCAAGTCAAAATCAGTCAAAAATAAGCAAAATAGACAGATCTGCACATTTGCTTCATCCTGCTGCACATTTCCTTCATCCTACTACGCATTTGCTTTCTGCTATGCATTTACACTATTCTACTGTGTTTTTACCCCATTCTACTGTGCATCTACTTGTTACTAGTCCTGCGCTTTTGCAACATGTTACTGTGCATTTATCCTCTATTCTGGCGCATTCACTTTTTCACTAGACCTATGCTTTTACTTCTTGTTGCTGCACATATATGCTCTGTTCATGTGCATCTATCACAGTGAGCACTTCCGTATAGTTCGTCAGAAAAACACCTATCTTTTTGAGCACCCATTTAAGTCTTGTATCAGTTTTTGAGGATATGACAAATCAATTAGAAGCACTTACCCAACAAATCGAAGCCATACAACAACAAGTGGCGATCTTACAAATTGTATCTTCCACAAAATGATATTCACTAGAGGACATATCTCCTTATCCATTTGATAAAATCTTGGCTAAGATACCTTTCTCTTCTAGTTTTGATGTGCCCAAGTTTGACAAATATAGGAAAAAAGATGATCCACATGAACCAAATCCCTCCCAATATGAGCATGCCAGTACTAGCCATGCCTCAAACCAAGATCGTACATCCTTAACCCATCTTAATGATACTATTGACAAGGGAAACACCACCTTAAGTTTGAAATCATATACCACTCCATCTACTAGTCCTCCTTCACCATCTTGTAGAGTACATATCCCAAAGCATACTCGTTCCACACCAACACCACCATCAAGTTCCCCAAGCTCTAATCCATCAACCAAAGAGTCCTTAAATGATTTTCTCGAAAGACTCTTTGCAAAATCTAAAAGCAAAAGAAAAGCCATGGAGAAATCCAAATCTGCTCATCCAATTTCATCCCCATCCAACACAAGAAATCCTCACCTTAATCATAAGCCTAATCCTTCTACCATTATTCTCCATCTGTTATATTGCCCATCCACCCATACACTCATGAAGAATGTGATCTAATGGCTATTAGAAAGGAACCAACCATCTTCATGTAATAAAACACCTATCCTAGAGCCTATCAAAGAAACTTCAAACATGTCCATTGCTCCAACCTCGTCATGTAATCCGCAACCCCTCAAGCTTATTGAAGAACATCCTATATTGAACCAAAGTCAAGGTCCATTGAACCTTCATGTTTTTGACCAAGAGCCTATCCAAGAGTCTTCTACCTCCACTTCAATTCAAGAAAATCAAGAGTTATGTCAAGAGTATACTCTAGAGCATGTGGAAACATCAACCCTTTATCTAAATTAGGATCAAAGCATCTCCATCCAACCCATCCATAACATTTATATTTTCCATGATCAAGATATTACCTATGAAGAAGCTATCCATGAGTAACTTGATCCTATCTATGATCACGATCCCATCTATGATCAATGTCCTATCTATGATCAAGTGAACCATGATGATCCTCTTAGCCAGCTTTATGCATTCCATGGTCATGAACTATTACCCCAATCTATCCATAACCCCATAACCATCCATGAGCAAGAAACCTCCATTACTCCTATCCATCTTCCACATAGTCCTATCCATGATCCAACAACACACACTTTCCTTGATGAGACTCTTGCCTCCCAAGTGCACATAGATGATCAAACCAATAACTTGGATCTTAGTGAGCATAACGATAATCAAGATCCTAATAATCCTCCACCATCCATTATCAACCATGTTGCAAATCTATTATCCTATCGCCTTGGTCTCACTACCTTCATCCATGAATGTTCTTCCTTAGGAGAGCAACAACCATTATCTACCACTTCACCTTCCCCATCAAATAATGAGCTCACATATAGTGCCCAAATCACCCATAATCCCATTGTCCCCCACATACTCCAACATATGAACTATCAAGGTAAAGGCTTAGGCCTTCATGAACAAGGTATTTTGGAGCCCGTCCATGTCAATGTCCCTCTTCACTCGTATGGCCTTGGATACATACCCCAAGGTGAACAATCCAAAGATGTTCGTACTTCCTCCATGCCTTCTAAATCCATCACTTCCCATCACAAACCCTATCATATGCCCAAAACGTATGTCGCCATTCTGCCTCCATCATCCTACAAATGTCAAAAGCATGTGACCATACACCTTCCACTATCCACTGTACCTCCACTCTTTCCAACTCCTACTATCCCTCCATCCACTTTGCTTCCACTTCTCCCAATGCCAAATTCATCCATCTACACATTCCCTCACATTTCAAATCATGGCCAACAAATGCACATATTGTCTAAACATGAAGCTTCCATTCATTCCACCAAGCGTGTGGGATTCAAAAATAAACATTGGGATGCATTCTTTCATAAAGACAAAAAATTGTAAGGGTCCTAATACCTTAGGAAATCAATCCAAAGAATCAATGTTTATCATGATATGTGCAACCATTGGTCATGGTTCCCTTCCATCCCACAACACTTCCACATATCTCCATCTCCCCTTCCTTCCACTATTATCCTACATATCTTCCCCATCCTATCCCTATGGTTCATGCTATTGCATAAGCCTTCCCTCCATCCATGCATAAGTCTTACATAATCTACATCATCATCCACTATCGCACCTTCCATAATCTGCTATCTATCTGCTCTGTCTTCCTTTCATGCAATCCCCTACCAACATCTATGAGAACAATTGACATAGTCCAGGTGACGACATCCATCTAGCGGGACTATCACCTTTCATGGAACTAGACACTTGAGTCTCTCCCATCCATATCCACCTTCTCCCATCCACATGTTTGAGAAAAAAAAAAGTAAAGAAAAATCCTTCCGTCCAATGGTGAAAATCTAGTAAACAGGCACCTTGGGTAAGTAGCATGATGAAAACATGGCAAATAGGTGTCATGTGTATGTTGATCTTCCATGTCATTTACCCTTGGGAGCATATTGTCTCATTGACCCTATCATTTTCCAATCCTATCTTACTGTGCCATCCTATCATCCTTATCCTACATACGCCTATCATATTGCATCCATTCATCCTCCATTCCTCTTTTGATCTTGATAGAGATATGGGGGCACAATGTTGAAACATGCTTTAGAAAACTCTCGATATAGCTTGTCTTTTTCAAAAACAATACAATCCTCTCATCCTCCTTCATCATAAGCTTTGTCATGTCAAATCCTGAGTTATTCCTATACGACATAGTCCTTGGATATAACATCCTTGTTTCCTTCTGCCTACCCATCCGTTTACCTATCCATGGTGTTCCCTTGTCATCAGTATCTAGCATTTAGGCTATCCAAATTGCCATCCAAACCTCCCGCAAACATCAAAACATTTAGCAAAATCTAGAAAATCCCAAAAACATCAAGTCATCTGCAACCCCATAATTAGTACCTTTTGCTGAACTATGTCACCTTTGAGCTATTACGTAGGCAAGGCCATCCTTGATGTGCCCTCGAGGCTCCCTACCCATCCATTTCATCCCATATCACCCATCCTTTTGTCCATTTGAATCCACACCATCTCCCATCACCTAGGTCCTAGGTCTACAAAAGTCCACACTCTGAACTACGTTGCCTCTTCATCGTCAGGTAGGCAAGGCTAGTTAAACAATGAGCCACCGAGGCACTAGGTCAGTCCCTTAGGGCCCATTTTTTCGTATCCATTATCAGTTCATCCACAATAAATTGAACCTTCACCTGATTGGGGCCAAGTCCTCAACCTGGTTGCATAGTTGGATTCTGTAATGACATATTTTCTAAGAGGGTACCAATAAGGATTGTGATACCTTTCACTAGACACACAAGCGCACCAAAGCACGCTTCCAAACATAAATTTTGATGCAATACATCAACCTATCCAAAGAAAAAAAACAAGTGCCTAAACACTCAAAATGATTTCATCTAAATTATGGCAAGAAAACACATCTAATGTAAGAAAGTTTTGTTTTGATTGGTTGTTCCTAAAATCTTAAACTTTTTGTTATCATGTTTCGTACACTTCTCAAGGATGCCTAAAAACTAGAGATGCAATGATGGGGGCATGGTTTTTTATTTTTTTGTTGCTTGTGGATTTATCTTTAGTATTGTGAAGCCTTGTCTAAAGACATGATCAACACAATGATCATCGAGGACATTAGAGGTCTAGACATGAAATAGGTATAATCCTTGTCTGTTTACACACAAGAAATACTCAGGTCATCTAGATTCAATTTTGACTAGGTGCTTGTATCAACTTGCTATATCAAAATCCATGTAAGGGATACTCATGTCATCTCAGTTTAATTATACCTTGATGCTTGTATTTTCTTACAATATTTTAAAACACAAAAAATGCCCAATGATAAATCAAGTACTTCAAAATACTTGCAATATCAAGGTGACAAATATCCACATCCATATGTATCAAATTGCATTTCATTCCATAATAAACCTTTTCCAAGTGTCAAAAGATCCATGTCCTTTATAGTAGTTTATCCAATTGTATATTCTAGTTATCCATGTGGTTCATCTCCTCCCAATCCAGTCAATCCAAGCAATGATCCAAATGCAAATCCATCCTTAATCCATGCCAATCAAGTTAATCAATCTTGTCAAATTCTCCAATCGCAATCAATGGTCTTGATCCTAATCTTGTCGTAAACCAAATCAGTCAATCATAATTATCAGTGGGATATATCTTTCCCACACCTATCATGTTGATCTAGGGATATATCATTCCCCACAATGACAACACTATCGTCAATCATTATTGATTAATCATTGGTTTACAAATGGACAGGGGCAATACCTTGTTTGTTCTTGTATCATTTGTGCATACTTGCCTACTTGCTTGTGTGTGTTATCATTTTATCTTGTATCACGTATCATTCAGCTCTTTCTTCATCCCATTTTTCTTCCGCGTCAACCTATTTTCTTCACCCTAACCTAACTGTTGTTCACCTTCTTCATCGTGAGATTGTCCATTTCACACCCTCAAAATTTTCTCCCCGTCCAATCTCCCAAGGGGGCATCCTACCATTGTTAAACATGTACTAGGGGCAAACTAGGGCATGTATCATTCTTTGAAATAACATGATAAAACACATCGCATCAAAGAGGGGCAAAATGTATACACCTAAAAATGACATGACTCTAGCTAAATAAATATTTTAAATATTTATTTCATCCTTATTCCTCTATCAATAAATAAATAAATCAATTTATTTATTTGATTCACATTCCTCCACCAAAATTAAATAAAACCATTTATTTAATTAAATCTTCCAAATTCTCCTAAAGTCATTACTAAATTAAATAATACCAAATTATTTAATTAACTCTTCTCATTTTTTTATATTTAAATAAATCCAAATATTTATTTAAATTGTCTATTTACTCCAAAATTGAATTAATACCAAAAAAATTTCAATTAATCCATGTGCACATGTAATTAAATATTTTAAATATTTAATTAGCTAATATTCTCACACACGTCCTATTTCTCCTCTAGTCAGATTAGTTAACTCATCAATCAAATCTGTTAACTAATCAATCATTTGAGTTCAATGTTCAATCATCTCAGTCGACTCCACGATCAGCCCACTTATCTCTCTAATCTATTCTGTTAACTAGCCAGTCATCTGAGTTAACTCCTCAATCTATTCTATTAACTCCCCTAATGCATGAAGGAGTAGGACACTTGTCCTCTCCCTATTCACTCACATCCTCTCAAGTTTCCTCAACTGTTGATCTTCTTATTCATTCTACACCATTGATCTTATTTCTCACAAATCTATAAATACAATCCCTATTCCTGCATTTCTTCCATCCAAGCTTTTATAAACTTACTTTGTAGGAATCACAGTGCGCCTTTGGCACCAACCCCCATAGCTCGAGATCACTATTATCATTGCATTGAAAGATCCTCTTCATTGCAAACCTATCAATAGATGTTCTCCATTGTCATCTTGGAAGAAAGCAAGGAAGTACACCTTCTGAGGCATCCATTCACAAACAAGATCAATTTGAGATAGACGACCAATGGAAGCCATGGAATAAAAGAGGTTTGCAAGGTATTGTTCTTTGTGTTTGATTTCAATTATTTCTTATTTCATTGAGATTATTGGATTATTGATAGTTTAATACTATTAACCACATTTTATGATAACAAAAATTATTGAGTGTCTAATTCTAGTAGAGATGTGGAAGATCTTGTGTCCTTGTCACCTTCTTTTAACTATGTCTCACTAGATTTTTGCCACCAGAAGATTTCATCTCTAGTCAGTATTTCCTCCATTTCCTACTTAATTTCTTTTCTCTTTCTATAGTCATCTACAAACATACCATTTTTCTGATGTGAAGAGGAATTTTAGATAGTCCCTCTCGAATTCTTTTTTTTTTCCTTGAAAATATTTTTGAAATTGTGTCAGTTCCATTCCAACTTTTATGCTTGATAAACTTTAATTTATGAGCCAACTGAAACATATTGCACCCTATACATAGGATGATGAATTCCACCAAATTTTGACTTGAGACATGAAGTTGGGATAACTGAACCACATGTACTGAAATTGGAAGAAGTAATGTGGTTTATCAGTTGTCTCCCTGAGTGATAGTAGCCAAAAAAAACAAAATCTTACAAGTAGGAGAGTTATCAGTTCCTTGATTTTTGAGTACAATAGATGCTTCGCTTTATCTCCTCTAGCCATCTCTTCTTATAGTGGGTAAGGAGGGTAGGGTGGCTTGCAATAATCTATAGGAAGCCCTCAAATTTACCTGTAAAAGTGCCATTAGAGTAGGCTATGAAACATTTCCTTATTAAATTATTTTCTTTGAGTGCATTCCTATTGAAGACACCACTGAGGTCCTGCTTGGATTGCTTCCTATCATAGTTTGATGTGGCTTCAATAGATTTCTTAACCATGGACTCATGTAAGTAGTGGTTTGTTGTAGTCTTCATGAAAAAATTTCACCCCATTAGATCAAGAAAAGTGGTTAGGAAGCCATCCACCAGATCAATACTATGGACATGTTTGGCTGAGAGACGGGTGACACCAAGAACCTCCATGATTGCTACTTCCCTCTCTAGGTTAGGAATTTTGAAGAAGTTCCAAATTTGCTGGGAAGTTTCTTCCATTGTGTATGCATCACAAATCATTCAACACAACTTTGTCTACCTTTTAACCTTACCTCTTACCCCTTCATGGATTTATACTTCTTTCTGAGTCGTAAAAATCTAAATGAGATCTCAAGTACCTAAGGTGTCAGCATCACTTGGCATTATGGGTTGTTCGACTTGTAGGAGGTCATTCTTGTCTTTAGGCCCATGTGAAGTAATGACGGCTTGGGTCTACTCACCCCGTGTTTCTCTAAGATATATGCCACCATATTTTCCTCTCTAAAGTGGTGCCTTAAAGTGAATTCATTGAGTTGTCCTAGGAACATACATATTGCATCCACCTTCTTCTACAATCTCTAGTTTTGGATGTGCTTAGATTTTATAGCATTCAAGCAGATCATTGAATCCCCTTCAATGTCAATACAATCAAGTTTATTAGAGATACACAAATTGATCCCATCTATTAGCACTTCGAGTTTAGTTTCATTATTCATACCGTATGAGAAATGTTTGGAGAAAATAAATAAGAAGATTCCCCTATCATTTATGATGAGGCAATCTACCCCTTAAATCCTTAGATTACCTCAAGAGGCCCCATAAAAGCTGAGTTTCAGTCTACCTTTTAAGGGGCCACACATTTCATCTTTTTCCTGAGCTCCTTATTTGCTCCTTGTGTTCTTGAATTCTAAAATCTACTTGGGATTTTCAACAACTTCCAACACTTCATTAACTTATCATCCCTTATGGAGAAAATTTTGGCATTCAAAACATGGGTGTTCAGGAATTCACTAATTCCCACTTCAATCTTGTTGCAGATTGTCTCCATTACTAAGGATTGTTCATTGAAACTACTTCTACTTCGTTATTTCCATATGTGATTTATAATCATGGATGGTTCTACAATATATATATATATATCTCACCCCAAATAGAATCTCTTCTCAGTCTAAGCCAACCTTACAGAGATCCAATAAATTAGAATGTAGCAGCCCCATCCATCCAACTTTATCTATGAACCAGACCCAACATTTTCCAACAAAGGATAAATTTAGTAGCAAGTGATCAGTAGTCTCTTCATCATTCAAACATAGAAGACATTTGAAAGGGCCAGGAACACCAAATTATTTCAATCTATCTCCAATAAAAATTACTTTGTCGGCCATGATGTAGAGTGTAATATGTTTTCATAGAGCTATGTCCCTAACTATATAAAGTATTTTCTGAACTTCAACCCTATCTATATAATTTTGTTAATCTCCTTAGTTAGGGAAATGTTCCTTTAGGATAGGATCTCTTTCAATTTGTACTTTGATGGTTGGGGAGAGGTGTGCTATCAAAATTGTACCAATTCCATATTTCACTATTTGTATGCTCTAGATAGTATGTATCTTTATCTCCCCAAGTGTCTTCCATTATTTCCTTACACCCTTGTAGCCCACCAAAGTAATCTAGACTAGGTTCTCCATTCCAAGAATTAGACCAAAAATTTGCATTTCACCCATTGTAGATACTCTAGGAGATATGATTGAACATCAGGTGGTTGTAGGACATCATGAACTACTAGATATGGGACCCTCCAAGGGGATTGTCAATAGTGAGGATCTTATCAGTTGTAGCATCATCCAAGTATTTCTTTTGGAGGATTTTGTTAGTGTTTTAATTCGCACCTTTCAATGCAACACAAAACAGAATAGCGTGTACAATAGAATTGTTCTTTGAATTAGGAGGGGAAGCTCCCTCAGACAAGAAATTTTGAAAAGATAATACAAGTAACCTATCTTTTTGTTTTCTCAATGGCACAAGCACAAGGAAATTAAAGCTCTTCTGCAATCCTATAAGAAGTTTTCCAAGTACTGTAAAAGAATAACTAATCTAAAAACATGCTTTTAATTCCTTCAATTAAATTCAGAGATTGAAGGAAACAAATGAACATTGGAAATCTGATTTGAAAGGAAACACAAAGAACAAAGGAAGATCAAAGACAAATGATTTAGGCATAAAATCATAAACACTCACTTTCAACCTTCACAATACAAAACTTCCACAAAGATAATGCATATATTTATCCTCAAAGTAATATACTACACAACACAGATGAACAATAAAATGGAAGCAATAAAAGCTTCAACATTTACTATTAAGAAATAAAATGTGTAGAATACACTTAATTATACCCTAAAACAAAAGGTGCATGAAATAGAAAAGAAGATTTAAACTAATACTCTTCAACCTAACCCTAATGCTACACATAAGCATGTGAGCTTATTAACATTTAAAAATATAAAATAAGTCTCATGCAATTCAATTAACTAAACTTGCATGTTATTACAAAAAGGAGTTCCACAAATAGATATTTTGTATGACTTCCAAAATAGATCTAAAAATAAATTTATCTTTGAAAAGCAAAGTCAGTTCTCAAAATAGAAACTGCTTTGGAATACCTCCAACTGCTCCAAATAGATTTTCCTAAGGATACTGAAAAATGGCTAAGTTTGGGAATTGAGATTTCTCTCCAATTCATCAACTTTAGCCTCATCTAGTATAATGATGGAATCAAGGTGAACAATCTTCATCTGCAGGATGACACTTGCATCTTCTATCATCTTCGATAGATCCATATACACCTTTTCAGCCTTATCAAATTTTACTGTGATTTTGGTCGAAAGGTACATCTTTGTTACATGAGGATCTCCACAAAACCTCTCACAGATCAGACATATAAACTCATTTTGCAAGTCATGTACAAGGCAATTTGCACCTTCATCAGAGAAGTACCTACAAGGGATGCGCTAAATGAAGTCAATCACATACTTCTCAACATTGAGAAGTTTCTCCTTCCATGTAGCCAACTCTGAGGCTATGTCTTTTGAGATATGAATAAAAAAGGAGTACTAATGTGTCCATGAAAAGACAATGGATCTCTGCTTTGCTGTCATGGGCATCAAGCCAAGAGCTTGCAATATCACCAAAATCCTATCATAGATAGGCGCCATCTCTATCATGCACTCCAACATACTATCAATCCCAAGGAGAATATCCTTAAAACTTGCCACTACTGCAGTCAACTTCACAAGAAAGTCAGCACCCTTCACTATGAAGTCCTCAATCTAGTCCTTCATGTGCTTTCCATACATCACCAACTAGCTCAACTACCTCTGATCATCAGAAGAATTTATTACCTGCTGTAAGAGAAGTGAAGGTTGTGAAGGAGTATGCAAATGATGAGAAATGTATTTCTGCAACTATTTATTTTCCTCTTTGAGGGCAGCCTTGTCCTCTCCATCTTTCAGCACTCCATCTTTCAAAGTATTGGTGGCCACCTCCAATATGTTCACTGCAACATGTCAAGTGCTTCTTCCCAAGTTAGCCTTAATGAAATGAAAACCATCAGTATCTACATCCACCACCATCTTATCCTGAGGAGGAATGGTGGTCTCTAGAATCATGTCACCCTCAGGAGTCCTCAAAATCCTTGACTATTTCTTTAGCTTCTTCGCAGAGGACTCCTTGAATGATCTCACAAGAGCCCTAAAATCTAACTGATATGAAGGTCTTCTCTTCTTTTCTCCAATCACTATGTGAAGCCAAGTAGGAGTAGCCTTTTCAATCTCTAGCTCTAGATGGGCTTCTACCTCAACTATTGGGTCAAGTGTAGGCTCAATCTCTGGCTCAACTTCAGTCTCCTCGACTCCTGATGAGTCAAAAGTAGTGGAAGTATTAAGTATGGGAGCCTCATGTTGCTTAGCCACCATCAGTGATGACAGTGAATCCTCATCAGAAGAAGAAAAGGAAGAAGAAGAAGAAGAGGAAGTAGAAGAGGAAGTGGTAGGCGAACTTGGCTCTGCTGATGATAAATTGATTCCATCTGATTGTTGCTGAACTGGTGTTGGTTGTGCCTTTGAAAAGGTTGTGAGAGCCTTCTGTGGATTGGTTGTGCCTCTAAAGAGACTATGTGAGCCCTCTATGGGTTGCTCATGCCTCTACAAAAGGCTTTCTATGAAGGGTCTGTTGGTTTTTTCTTCTGAATCAGCATCAAGGTTTGCCAGTTCTAATGCACAGGCAGATTCAGCCAACAAATACAGGAGGTTGCGTGAGCTGCCTCCCCTTCACTTCTGGTTCTGCTGCACCAAGGGGGGTGTCCCTATAGCTAAATATATGACCTTGACTAGCTCAATGATAGAAAGATTTAACTTGACAACAATAGGTAGAATACTCTCATGTTTGGACCAAGATCTGCATGATAGATCACAAGGTTGGCAACATTCTTGGACATATGTGTCTGGTTGGGTATGAGAGCATGTAGGGGGTTCCTAATCCTACTCCTACAACTAACAGATTGAAGTGATGAAATGGGTGGACATAATGTCCTAGATGCAAGACAAGGGGATGTGGATCATAACTACTGACCCAGGTGTAGACCGGTGCCTATCCATTGGGCAAGGAGTCAACTAGTTGTATACAATAGATGGTTTGCAACTTTCACTCAAGTTTCAAGGGGTTAGACTGATGCTTGCCTTACAAACATCACCCAAGGATGGGTATCTAACTGCCTCTGCTTACAGATATCCCTGCTGGCATACATACTTCTCCATACATTGACCTAAAACAGTTTAATCCACTCCTTGAATGGAAGTCACAGATCAAGCATGCAATATAGATGTCTATACCCTAGAGTCTATGAAACCCTTAGCAACCATATTCAAAAGAAGGATGACATGCAGCAAATGGAGACAAGCAGATAAACACATGCAATAAGCATTTTTCATATAACATTAACACTGAAACTGACATATGTGCAAAATACATTCATGCTGCAACACATAAACTCCAAAATGGAAACGAACAGCCAGGATCATGCCCTATTCTTCATTATTCACACAAAAATGGCCCCAGGCCTTCAACAACCTTGAATGAGTAACACAGTCTGCATTATATAGCAGGAAGGTACACTCAACCTTTCAGTACAATGGCACATCAAAAATCACCAGATACAGCGCGTCCTCAGATTTTGGCACTCAAACTTGAATGTAGAAGGTGGGGGAGGGGACAGGAAAAGATCTCGAGCCTTGCGCCACCACCCATGGATGTACAACTTCAATCGGGTACTAGACCCATCTATACCATCGTCCATACCCCTGCAACAACCGCCATTAATGTCCATCTACCTCGCAGCCATCGGGAAACACAATAAATAGTACATCGGTAACCTTTCCAGCCAAAATACATCCTCATGATATTTGAAAATATGTAGGATCGAATTATCCCACTTGCACCCTACGACAACCTTCTCATCACTTTTTATACTAGGCCGTGAGCATATATAATGTCGGTGCTTTTGCTCTCGACGGCACTAGTATAAGCCTCGTCATCATGATCCTCCTCCAGCATGATATCTGAATGCACAAAATATCACCCTGACATCAGCAAACCACCTACCGAGCTCATCCTGATAATTCATATCACCCTGATATGAAATATCACCCCGCAGAAAATATCACCCTGCAGGAAAGTATCATGTTGTCCTCATCACCTGATAAAAATGTCACCCTGACATCAGCATCATATTACAATATCACCTGCATGATAATTGCCTTCATCGGCACAACCTGATGCATCGGAGGAAGATCCTCCTGCTTAGCTGATACCAAATGTCTCGCTGATGAGAATCCTGCATGTCCACAAAAGTCCTGATGATGTCATCAACATCTCTGCATACTGCACACCTCCTCATATCTGGATGATGTCATCGTCATATTCACAACATTAGGGGATCTCCATAAAATGACTGATGTTAAACTATGACCCCCCGGACCTTGATGACGTCACACCTCATGTCGGCATCAGGTTGATATTCGGAAGATAACTGGATATTTGGAAATATCATCCTGATGCACAAATATCATGCTGCACTGTAGCCCCATTGCAACATCGGGGTGATGTATGAATATGACGAATATTTGAAAAGATCACCCCCTCCTTCTGAAAATGATGAAACCAACGGGCAGATATTTCTTTTCAGAAATATCATGGTGCAGACAGGCAGAAAAGCAGATATCACCCTGACATAAGAATGACGTTAGCATCATCAAGGTGACAAAACAATGAACATGAAGTGATAAAGTAACATCAGGATGATCTTAACCAAGATCACCTGATGTTCAAATATGATGACCCCGATGAATATCAGGTCATACTTAGAACCTTGCAGCAACATCATCAAGATGATCTTTAACTAAGATCACCTGATGTTAAAATATCACCCCGCGGAAGATCATGCTGACAGAAAATATGATGATGACCCTCGCAAGAAATAATAGGGTGATGTCTGGAAATATGATGATGATGACCTCCTTTCCTTAAGAAAATATGATGCTGTAGTTGAAAAATGCTGAGGAGGCTGAAAACTTAGGACTTTTTTGGATTTTTAGGGAAGAGCACATCCTATAACCCTAAACATAAATTATTACCAACATTGGCTCTGATTGGGGATGTGCAGGTGCAAGACTGTAGTGAGAACCACAGATCTCTGGGATGCAGACCAGTCCCTTATCCATAGGGCTACAGAGTCAAACTTGCACCAACCTGCATCACCAAACACACTTGATGGCCTAAGGCCACCAAGAAAAGAAAAACCTGTATCTCCCTTTGTCAAACACTTTGTTTTCATCTGCATACACTGGGTCAAGCCTGGAGATACTGTCATGACCTACCCACAAACAAACCTTGTCATCTACATATTCAGCCCTCTGATTTAGCTTATCACTGTCACCCCTATGCAGACAACCTTTAGCATCATGTGACATGTGGGTGCCAAATTTATCAAGCAATGCATACTCACATAGCATATAGCACTTATCATCTACATCAGCAATATGCATTGCAAAATGATCTCCTAGTTGGACTAAAAATTGAAAATACTCAAAGTCCACCATGCAGCTAGGAAAAAAAGGGCTCATTGTATCATATGCTGGCACATCAAAAGAAAAGCTTTCAAAGTCATAGTTGTGCACATCATGCACACAACCATTAGCAACACCAAAATGGAAAAGATCAGGCTCTAGCACCTCTTTATAATCAGGCACATTTCTACAATCACTTACTTGATGTATGTTGGTTTTTCTTTCATCAGGATGAGAAACAGAATCCAAGTCATAAACAATGTCTAGATCCTCACCATACTTAGATAGATCCTCATCACCACATGTGTCATAAATGGGTGATCCAAGTGTCTCAGCCTCATCATGATATGCCACTAGTTCATAGGCAACAGAGCATGCATCCTCATTACCAATGGATTCATTTTGTGGAGGAGCATCAACTTGTGTGTCATAAGCAAAACAGTCATCAAATGAAGAATAATCATGCTCTATACTAGCACTTGTTACAATTTCTGACTGCTCTTCATGATCTCCATGTATCTGAAAAGAAGGCAATGGTTCATACATGGAACTGCTTCTCTATCTACTTACTTCTTCTCTGTCTTGAGTACAATACTCATAGTTATCTCCACAAATCTATTCAAAAAGTTGCTCATTACTATCCACAACCTCATTATTTCTTTCATAGCCAGATGCCTCAACATTGCAATGGGAGTCTTTATTGATCCTTTCCTTGGCATCCTCAATATCTACCTTCTCATCTTCACATGATGCCATGAACATTTGGTCATTTGCAGCTTCATGACCACTATTCACACCAAAGCCTGGGGGCAGGGATTTCAACAAGTGCTCATTTCTCATTTCTTCTACATTTTCCAAAAACTTGTATGCCATTTGCATACTTGTCACCTTGAATTCCCTCAGTAGTGCACTAGAGCCCTCCTCAAAAGCTTCAAAGAATATGCCAACACAGGCTGAAGTATCAGGTCTGAAGGCTTCTGGGATTTGTGAAAGGGCTACTGCAAATCTATGACTGAAATCAATACTGGGCTCTTCATCTTGTTTTCTGATTTTCATTAATTCTGCAACAAGATCAGCAGGTTCTTTTGCAAATTCTTCTTTGAAACAGTCAGCAATCTCATCCCAATAGGCAAAGGATCTCTTTGGAAAGCTCAAATACCAATCTCTAGCTTTTGCATCAAAGGATCTAACAAAAAACCTCATCAACATATGCTGATCTCTAAATGAGTATCTCTCCATAAAGCTATGAAAATCTTGGATATGTGCACTCCCATCACACACACTGTGTCCACTAAACCTAGGCATCTATTTGTATATCTGGGCAGGCATACTTTCAACTTGATAGTCAACCCATGACAGATCTAGTTGGTCATACAAAGGATCAAAAGGGCTGATAAAAGGTTTAGCTTTTTGACTGGCAGACATAACAGGGTTATCATTATTTAACTGGGCCTGCCTAGCCTCTAAGAATATCAACCTATTTTTTAGCTCTTCTATTCTTTTATTCAACATATCATCCCCCTTTTGACTGAGTATGAGTGAATACATGTTTGGATTCATAAAATCTTCCATCTTAGACATCCTTTGTCTACCTAAGACCTAAGGCTTCCCCTGGCATCTAACTTATGCAGTAAACAACAAATATAAATGGGAAGGAACTAGGTACCTTTTCTCATCCAGATGCAAAAATCTGAACATTTTTATCACATCACATACATCTATCCTTCATGTGCACTTAAAGCTTTTTGCAGAGTCGCCATCTCTCCAGAGAGGACAAAATTTTCAACAACTGAAAGCTACTTTTTCAGGTTCATTCCACCAGCAGAGCCATGCAAAACATCACCAAAGGCTGTAAGATATCACTTTTTCTGTTCATCCCCAGTAGAGTCACCATTTTTTTTGGTGACTCGGATGGGCCACAAGATATAACTCCTTTCAAATCACCATCCCCAGCAGAGTCGCCATTTTGTTGGTTTTTTCTTCTGAATCAGCATCAGGGTTTGCCAGTTCTAATGCACAGGTAGATTCAGCCAACAAATACAGGAGGTTGCGTGAGCTTCCTCCCCTTCACTTCTGGTTTTGCCCCACCAAGGGGGGTGTCCCTATAGCTAAAGATATGACCTTGACTAGCTCAATGATAGAAAGATTTAACTTGACAACAATAGGTAGAATACTCTCATGTTTGGACCAAGATCTGCATGATAGATCACAAGGTTGGCAACATTCTTGGACATATGTGTCTGGTTGGGTATGAGAGCATGTAGGGGGTTTCTAATCCTACTCCTACAACTAACAGATTGAAGTGATGAAATGGGTGGACATAATGTCCTAGATGCAAGACAAGGGGATGTGGATCATAACTACTGACCCAGGTGCAGACCGGTGCCTATCCGTTGGGCAAGGAGTCAACTAGTTGTATACAATAGATGGTTTGCAACTTTCACTCAAGTTTCAGGGGGTTAGACTGATGCTTGCCTTACAAACATCACCCAAGGATGGGTATCTAACTGCCTCTACTTACAGATATCCCTGCTAGCATACATACTTCTCCATACATTGACCTAAAATAGTTTAATCCACTCCTTGAATGGAAGTCACAGATCAAACATGCAATATAGATGTCTATACCCTAGAGTCTATGAAACCCTTAGCAACCAGATTCAAAAGAAGGATGACATGCAGCAAATGGAGACAAGCAGATAAACACATGCAATAAGCATTTTTCATATAACATTAACACTGAAACTGACATATGTGCAAAATACATTCATGCTGCAACACATAAACTCCAAAATGGAAACGAATAGCCAGGATCATGCCCTGTTCTTCATTATTCACACAAAAATGGCCCCAGGCCTTCAACAACCATGAACGAGTAACACAGTCTGCATTATATAGCAAGAAGGTACACTCAACCTTTTAGTATAATGGCACATCAAAAATCACCAGATACAGCGTGTCCTCAGATTTTGGCACTCAAACTTGAATGTAGAAGGTGGGGGAGGGGACAGGAAAAGATCTCGAGCCTTGCACCGCCGCCCATGGATGTACAACTTCAATCGGGTACCAGACCCGTCCACGCCATCGCCCATACCCCTACAACAACTGCCATTAATGTCCATCTACCTCGCAGCCATCGGGAAATGTAATAAACAGTGCATCGCTAACCTTTCCTGCCAAAATACCTCCTCATGATATTTGAAAATATGCAGGATCAAATTATCCCACATGCACCCTGCGGCAACCTTCTCATCACTTTTTATACTAGGACGTGAGCATATATAATGTCAGTGCTTTTGCTCTCGACGACACTAGTATAAGCCTCGTCATCATGATCCTCCTCCAGTATGATATCCGGATGCACAAAAGATCACCTTGACATCAGTAAACCACCTACTGAGCTCATCCCGATATTTTGTATCACCCTAATATGAAATATCACCTTGCAGAAAATATCACCTTGCGGGAAAGTATCATGCTGTCCTCATCACCTAATAAAAATGTCACCCTGATGTCAGCATCATATTGCAATATCACCTACATGATAATCGCCTTCATCGGCACAACCTGATGCATCAGAGGAAGATCCTCCTGCTTAGCTGATACCAAATGTCTCACCGATGAAAATCTTGCATGTCCACAAAAATCCTGATGATGTCATCATCATGTCCTGATGATGTCATCAGCATATCTGCATACTACACACCTCCTCATATCCAGATGACATCATCATCATATTCACAACATCGGGGGATCTCCATAAAATGACTGATGTTAAAATATGACCCCCCGGACCTTGATGACATCACCACCTCATGTCGACATCAGGATGATATTCGGAAGATAACCAGATATTTGGAAATATCATCCTAATGCACAAATATCATGCTGCACTGTAGCCCCATTGTAACATCGGGGTGATATATGAATATGACGGATATTTGAAAAGATCACCCCCTCCTTCTGAAAATGATGAAACCGACGGGCAAATATTTCCCTTCAGAAATATCATGATGCAGACAGGCAGAAAAGCGGATATCACCCTGACATAAGAATGACGTCAGCATCATCAGGGTGACAAAACAATGAACATGAAGTGATAAAGTAACATCAGGATGATCTTAAACAAGATCACCTGATGTTCAAATATGATGACCTCGATGAATATCGGGTCATACTTAGAACCTTGCAGCAACATCATCAGGATGATCTTTAACTAAGATCACCTGATGTTAAAATATCAACCCGCAGAAGATCATGCTGATAGAAAATATGATGATGACCCTCGCAAGAAACAATAAGGTGATGTCTGGAAATATGATGATGATGACCTCCTTTCCTTAAGAAAATATGATGCTGTAGTTGAAAAATGCTGAGGAGGTTGAAAACTTAGGACTTTTTTGGATTTTTAGGGAAGAGCACATCCTGTAACCCTAAACATAAATTATTACCAACAGGGTTAGCCCTTAAATATCATGAATCATGCATTGAACGCCTTATCAGAGAGCAAATCTAACCTTAAACACCCTATGAGAGTGAATCAAGGCTCAAGTTCCCTACATCAACCTTTCATAGATGGATCAGACTTGACCCTACCCGATCAACCTTTTCACGCACAAATGGTTTCTCTACAAAGAAAAAGTTTCTTTCACAGATAATACACATGAACAACATAGAAAAGATTTTCAATTGAATGCAAACTCTATTTTCCATTGAACAATGCAAATTTCTCGAACAAACTATTGTCAACCAAAACAAGCTTTGATACCATGTGAGAACTAAGATTTGCTGGCAGAATGTCGGCATTGGTCGAGCCATGAAAGTCATGCTATCAAATGCTCTTGTAAGAGTTAGAAAATAAGAGTATACAATACAAACAAGATTGAACACAATAATTGGATTTATTAACTCACAATTAGATTAACTCCAAATATAGGAGTAATCCATACAATGTACATGTGTAGGAATATTCTACGCTAACAAACAAGGCTAAAATATTTCTCAAACGAACTTGGGGAAATAAAGTCATAAATTACTAGGATACTAGGAATCATTAATCTAGTGGTAAAGTCAAATGGAAGAACTTCAATGAATGCAATTTCCCTAGATCTTAGAAAGAGATCTTGAGCAAAATATTGGCACAAAGAGTGATCATTCCATCTAAAATGAAGATGAGATCAATTGGGTTGGAACTAAATTTGGGAGCAAAGGATACAAATATATATCGAAGGAAAACAAAATCGAATGGCCCTACAATCTTTGGTGGGGTGATGCTTGCCTTCCAAAAGATGGAGATTTTACATGGTTAGCACTTCACAACAAAATTTTAATAAGTAAAAGGATGAACAAGATGGGATTCTCTCCTATCTTCAGGTGTGTTCTATATGGAGAAGAAGAAGAAGATGTGGATCATCTCCTCCTAAGATGTTCTAAGTTGAATTGTGAAGCTCCATTTCCGAGATCTCTTTTGTATCATTTCAAAGGTTGGCCCACTCTGTTTTTGGATTCAACATTTGCATGCATATAGGATGTAAGTCCTTTGGTTATTTGATAAAGAAACTGTAAAATATTGCGGAAGTCTCCTCCTTCCATCTCTAAGGTAATCTCCAAATTAGAAGGAGACATCTCGAAAGTGGTTATGACAAAGGTATCTCCTCCACCAAATCACAAGCTATCTCCAACCATTAATAAATTGGTTTGATATGCAGAAGGCATTTAGTAAGTGAGATCCCAAACATCACTAGCAAATCATTTTTTTGAGTTCGATAGTACATCTAGCACACTCCTTTTCATTAAATTCAGTCAGACAGTAATTAATGGTTAATTATTGTTGGAAATTTAATCCTCTGTCAGTGTTCATTTAATGCTGTTAGCACCTGCGTCAGAATTGGGATCCCCTCAAATCTCTCTTTAGCACCGTTGGCCTGCCAGAAGTTAATGAGGTAGGTGAGTTTGAATTTGAAAGAGGTTGAGCGCCCATTTTTGCTGGGTATGTGGAATGAGACAAAAGAGAGGGAAAGGAGTGTTGACCGTATGAGAGTAGAGAGAATGTGAGTGCAACCTACAGTAGCAGAAGAATGAAAGCAGAGAAAGAAGTGGAATGTTCTTGCAGAGAACAATAGACAGAAAGAACAGAAGAGAGAATGTTTTGTGGTGAATAGCAGAGAGAATAGAAGGTTTCTGTGTGTAGTAGCAACAGAGACACAGACATCTATGGAGATTCTGGACAGCAGCTCTAGACTTGTTTTATTGTGTAGTCCAGAGTTTGGGGCAGAGTATGAAAACAGAGCAGCAGCTCTGCACTGTAAATTGTAAGAAGTTTTGTATGTAACCTCAAAGGAAAAATATATAAAATATATATATTGCTATCTCCGTTGTGTATTGTCTCCTTTGTGTTTGCATCTATTTTTCTGTCCATCACACATTGCTGTAGTTGTAGCTTTTGTTTGTCTTGGTGGCCATTGTCCTGCCTCCCCTGCTCTCCCCTTGTTTTTCTGCCAACAAGTGGTATCAGAGCCCTATTTTTCTGGGTAGTCAAGTTTGTGTGGGTATTTTATAAGCCCTAGTTTGTCTAGGCATCCTCAGCCTTCTCAGTTTTGAGAAGCATTGCAGGTGGGGACAGCAAAGGATGGCAGCAGCCACCGAATTTTGATGGGCAGAACTATGATATTTGGTCTAAGAAGATGAAGACCATTCTAGTTGCGAATGACCTATGGGATTTGGTCACTAATGGGTTCACAGACACCATAGACCTAGCAGCCTATGCAGCCCTAACGAATGCTCAAAGAAACCAGTTAAAGGAAACTAGGATGAAAGATGCAAAATCCCTCAGTCTAGTTGAGGCAACCTTGACAGAGGCTATTTTCCCTCACATTGCAGCAGCAAACTACTCAAAGCAGGCTTGGGAGATATTACAGAACAGCTACAAGGGAATTGACAAAGTGAGGTCAGTCATGCTCCAGCTATTTAGAAGAGATTTTGAGATGCCACAGATGGAGAGTGAGTCTATTTTAGACTTCCACACAAGGGTTTCTACCATGCTAAATCAGCTGAGGATAAATGGAGAAACTATGGATGAACAAAGGATTGTTGAGAAAATCCTAAGGAGCCTACCTTCTAGATTTGACCCTATTGTCATAACCATTGAAGAGACAAAGGATCTATCCAAGATGACAGTGGATGAGTTGATGGGCTCTCTACAAAGCCATGAGCAGCGGTTGAGTAGATCCGCTCCTTCCCTTGAGCAAGCCTTCAAGGCTTAGACCAACGCAAGAGGTCGGGGAAGAGGAAGAAATAGTAGAGGTAAAGGTCAAAGAGGTAAAGGAAGAAGCAACTCCGGAAGAGGAGTTTCAAATAGCCAAGAAGAGGGAAGCACCTCATAGCCAAGCTATCAAGAAAGGAAGAAGAACAATAGTTCTAATCAGAGGTATGACAAAAGTAATATTCAATGCTATTATTGTCATAAGTTTGGTCATTATGCTAGTGAGTGTAGAAAGAAACAACAAGACCATGGAGGCCAAAATGCTAATGTAGCAAATGAGAATAGGGCTGAAAATGAGAAACAGTCCAAGGTATTTTTAGTGTGCAACCTTGCTGAGAAGAATAGCCCTGAAGTCTGGTATTTGGACAGCGAGTGTAGCAACCACATGAGTGGTAATGAAAACTTGTTTGCCTCCATTGACAGAAATGTCAAGTCTGAGATCATGATGGGGAACAGTCAAAAGGTCCCTGTCATAGGAAGAGGCATAATCACAATCCTGAGCAAGCAAGGTGAGAAAATGCAGATCCATGATGTTTATTATGCCCCTAGCGTAAAACATAACCTACTAAGCATTGGATAGATGGTCCAAAACGGTTATAGAATCCTGATGGAAAATGGAGGGTGCACTATATTTGATAGAGGAGGCAGCAAGAAAGTGATTGCAGTAGTGCAGATGACGAGAAATAGAATGTTTCCTCTGTTGCTAACTCCAGCGCTATCTCCGGAACTAACTCTGACCCTATCTCTAGCGCAATTTCCTGCACTATCTTTGGTGCTCACAGCAGTGGGACAGCAAACAACCTTCAGGACAATCATCAAAGACCCATCCAAATTGTGGCATTTAAGGTATGGGCACTTAAGCTTTTCTGGTTTGAGTTTACTGTCTAGGAAAGGCATGGTTAGAGGGCTACCAAATATTGTTTACTGCGTCTCCTTCCACTTCACTTTGTCATCCGTTTTCGTAGAGTTTGCAGAGAATGGAATCAATTACTACACACTTGGGAATTCCTCAGGCCTTTTATTCTTCAAGAAAACAGCGTTGAATTGTTTAGGTATTGCTTGATGAATAAAATTGTGTGCTTCTCGGAAGGAGTGGAAAGTATAGAAGATGAAGATGGGTCCACACTGCACATTGTGTTTCCATGGAAGAAGTCATTTCTGTTGGCTGTACATGTACGAATAGTTGATTTTCCTTGGCAGATTCGCATATGGGAGTTTGTGATGGATGATTTATTGCCACGTTGGAAAAGGATTTGAAAGGAAGTAGCGTATCCTATTTATTGGGGCAAAGTGGGAGACAATGAATTCTTCGTCTGCGACTCAGTCCAATACCCACTTGGTAAGGAAAGTACATTTGCCCACCGGTGCCTACGTGGGTGGAGACGATGTATTTTTTTTCATGATTTTAGATTTAGCAGAGAACATAGTAACCTACTTTTAGTATTACTCTGCATTGAGATCGGTACAAAACCAGAAATCAAACATCCCATTTTATGATGGCTCAAACAATCTTTTCAAAAATGTTATAAATGTGTAAACTTGCTATATCTATAGTGTTTGACAGTGTTTACATTAGTAAAATTATTTGAAGGTGTTATTAAATGGTTTTAATGGGCATAGATATTTAGTTTTTTTAGTCAAGCATTCCAGGTTTAGAATTTTAGAGTCTTTATATACATTGCTTAGTAGAAAGGGTCTTAAATATTCATGTGGATCAGCCAATTTGATAGGACTTTTAGGTATTGTTCACAAGAAAGAAATAACTCAAGATATTTTAATTACAAAGTTTGATTATTATGTCCAAGGACAAGAGTGTTAGAATAAGTATTAAGTATAAGAACTTGGATACACTTATAATTAAAGGAAATATCAATATGAGCAAAAAAATCCTTAAAAATTGATTTAAAAAATAGAATAAATGCCCTTATAACTATTATTTATTAGCAAGTTCATTACAAGAATGCACCATATGCCTTATCAAATGAGATGAACTTAAGTCAAATCATTAGAGCTTTCATTGTACACACAAATCTATAAATCCCCAAGAGACATGTTTACATGTCCAAAATCATTAGAGCTTTCATTGTACACACAAATCTATAAATCCCCAAGAGACATGTTTACATGTCCAAAATTTTATCTATAGAATTGGGTAAACTACCACATTCCGATTTTTATTGTGGCATACCTTGATAGATGATATCAAGGGCAATTCTTAGGAGAATTTGATGGAAGAGATGCCCCTCATTTGTGGCATCTAAGTTAAAGGACACCCTACAAGGATAATTTTTGAATTTACCAATCAAATGAAAAATATCGCAACATCTATATGTTAGTGTAGAATATTCCTACACATATAGTTCACATGGTTTACCCCTATATTTGGAGTTAAGCTTGCTTAGGTGTGATTTTTTTATTTTGGAGTTGCATGGAGTTTGTATGCCACCAGTTTAGATAGTGGAGTTGCATGCCTATTCTTGGGTGCCTTTTCTACTATTCTTAAGCAATGGTTTCTTTTTTGCTTATATATATATATATATATATATATATATATATATATATATATATATATATATATATATATCTTGGCATGTTAACCAATTAGGTCATTGCTTATTCGTCCTTTTTCTTATGCTCTATTTTGCTTTGAATTTGTGTTTGTGATCTCATAGGTAGGAGTGTGTGATTGCAAGACATTTGTGGCTCTCTAGTTGATCCAAAGATTTTGGGGAATTCTACATGGCATCACAGCTCGATTAAGTTTCATTTACTAGTCCAGTATTGTTAAGATTATTTTTGAAAAATGTGAGTGCATACAATTTGGTTTGTTGTGTTTTGTGTCCTTGTATACTGTGTGAAAGGGAGGTGTGCAAAACCCTTGTCCATCCATATTTTTAGAATGTTCAAAGTCCAGGTCTAGTGTGAAGGTGTTGCACAAGCATGACCATGCATTCTAAAGGTTGATTTATTTGAAAATGGTGCTAAAACCCTTGCAGGAGGGCACTGTTTGAGCGTAGAGAGGGTGGATTCATGACTTGTTCCATTGAATAATCTATGGAGGGGTGTTGAAGGTGCAATTTGATGCATCCAATTCATAGCAGGGAAAGAAGGGGAAGATCTTGGCTTTGGAGGGTGTGAGGCCATCAAATTTAAAAGAGAAACAAGTCACATTACTTCACACTTTGACACTCTAGAGGATTACTTCACTAAGTTCAAATCATTAATGTTGTAGCTGAAAGAATGTGGAATTGAGAAAAAGGATGATCAACTTGTTCTTTCTATTCTCTCCAAATTAGGCCCTGAGTATTCTGTGTTTGTATCTACTTTCTAGTCCATTGTAAGAGCTCTTGGAGCCACATTGAAAATTCCATCTCTAGATGACTTCATTATTGACTTAACTAGGGAGTAGGACAAGTTAATACACATCGCCATTTGAAGACCTCAAAACCTCAAGCCCTTTTTTTGGAATGGGGAACATGATGCTTCAAATAACAAAGGGGAGAAGGATAAAAAAGACAAGGAGATCAAGAAACAAAAAAATCTGAGCTCTCCAAATCCAACACTGAAAGTTTTTCAAATTAAGAAAAATCTAAAGAGAGTTAATTGTGCCTATTGCAAGAAACTTGGGTATGATGAGCACAAATGTATGAAGAAGAATATTGACCACCTCACACATATTCTTAAGAAACACAACATAGGGGTCCCTAAATCTAGAAAAGAGTCTTCATCAACCCAAGAACCTACTATGAGAAAAAGGTAAAGAGAAAATTAAGGGCAAAGCACTAGTAATAGTAGCATCTTCATCAACTCCATTTTGTACCATTAACTTAGAAGCTTCTCACCATATGGGTTCTTTATAGTTTTAGTTTTCTTTCTTAGAGCCTTATGACATGTCTACTATCACTTTAGATAATAACACTCCATTAGAAATTGTTGGGAGAGGGTCTGTTGAATTTGAAGGTGAAACAATCACAAATGTTCTAAGTGTACCTTCCCTTTCAACTAATCTCTTATCAGTGTATCAAATTACTCATATAGGGAATGACATGATAGTTTAGTTTTCTCTAGATTTAGTTGAGATCAGAGAGTTGCAAAACAAAAATTTAGTTTCTTTGGGAAGTGTAGATCACCATGCATGGTTATACACCTTCTCTCACTTTGCTTTTGATATTTCTCTTTTTCACCATCCATATCAAATTCCTAAGGCAAAGTTTTGTTCTTCTTCCAATTCAGATAGTGAGGATAGTGATGTGGTGTCATCTCCATCCATTTCAAGATATGTTTTGGAGGATGCAGATTTAGTACTAAACTCACCTACATCTAGATCTCCTTAGGCTAGGTACTCATTTTAGAGTGCACACACTTCAGTGGGGAATCCAACAAATGTTAGATGTACTTAGTTAGATTATTAGAGTATGGAACATGCATTCTATGCCTCTGCGTCAGACTTCAAAGTTTCTTCTTTGGCAACTTCTAGTGATTCTTTGTAGTAGGGTCATTTTTTGGATTCACTTCATTAGGAAACAATTCTACTAGACATATCTTGCTTGTTTGTAGAGTCTCACATTTCATATCTAGATGACACTTTGGAGGATCTTGTCTTTATCTTTGATGCTAGTTCTTTTGCTACTACAGAGTTCAGAGAGGCTTCACTAAGGGTTTGTAGAGATTCGTTATAGGAGGACATCTTGTGGGATTTGGATTGTAGCCATAAAGAATGATTTGACATTCCATAGCCATAAATAGGATGGAGAATGAGGATATCTAAGAAAGTATGTAGGATATGCTCATTAAAGGGACATAGCATACTAGAGGGGAAAGCAACACGATATCAAAGGCCAAAATAGATTTAGATTCCATGTGGAGATGGAGTATACTCTAGATAATTATTTAATTTAAAGTAGAGTCACATCATAGGGATGAACTAGAGGAGATGTTAGGTGATGCTAGATTTATCATGCTCGATCCCCCGATGAGATCTCCTGGTAGAGTACTTGGTACTGAAATAAATGTTTTCACCTATGAATTTTGATTGATGGAAAGGTATGTGGATGATATAATCTTTGGAGGAAATGAAGGTATGTGCAAGAGATTTACAAAAGAAATGCAGAAATAATTTGAACTGTCAATGTGTGGGGAAATGAACTTCTTTCTTGGGTTACAAATCAGTCAATCAGAAAAGGGCATTTTCATTTCACAGTCAAAGTATGCTAAAGAAATGTTAAATAAGTTTGGAATGGAAGATTCCAAACTGGTATGTACTCCCATGACTATTGGTTGTTAGTTAAGTAAAGATGATGAATTCCCTAAGGCTGATCAGAGCAAGTATAGATCAATGATTGGTGGACTATTATACCTAACTGCTACTAGACTGGATATCATGCATGTAGTCTATCTTGTGGCTAGATTCCAAGATGATCCCAGAGAGTCAGATGTATTAGCAGTAAAAAGGATATTCAGATACCTAAAAGGAACTCTAGAGTTCAACCTATGGTATCTCGAGGATATTGATTTCTCCTTAAGTGCATATACAGATGTAGATTGGGAAGGATGTATAGCTGATAGAAGAAGTACAAGCGGTGGTGCTTTCTTTCTTGGAAGTAGACTTATCTCATGGCTAAGTAAGAAGTAGGACTCAGTGTCACTATCTACTATAGAGGCAAAATACATTGTAACAACATCTTGTTGCACAGAAGTGTTGTGGATGAAGCAAACATTGAAGGACATCAAAGTGTCATATGATGAACCTATTCATATCTTATGTGACAATACAAGTGCTATCAACATTTCAAACAATATAGTAATGCATTCAAGGACAAAGAATATTTCAGTCTAGTGTCACTTTCTAAGAGAAAAGGTTGCAGAGAATGAGGTGAAATTAGAATATGTGCCCACCAAGGATCAAGTTGTAGACATTTTTACAAAGGCTCTCCCCAAGGATACTTTTGAGTATCTCCAATAGAAGTTAGGGGTTATTTCCCCTCCTCTTAACTAGATGTATAAGTGTGTGCATCTATCCATGAAGCATTCCAAGATACATTTTTGGTCCTAGACTAATGTTGAAGGCTACCTCTCAAGGGGAGTAGGTAGTGATACTATTAGTTGGTATAATCAGATGGAGCACATCCTATGACCTTAAGGGGGAGAGTGCAGAAAAGTGAGAGCAATGGAGATAGAGCATATACTTGCTGGTGTTATAGTTGTTTCCCTTTGCCATTGATGTCAAAGAGGGAGAGAGTCGAAGTGTTTGGAAAAACCATTGTGTAGAGAGATGTGTGATGAGTAAGATTTGTTTTTTTATAGGGAGTAGCATTGGTTGCAGAGCTGTTGATTGATTGCTTTAAGTCTTGATGGTTTTTCAAAAAGTTGGTGTTTCCATCAATGAAAAAGGGGAATATTGTTGGAAAATTAGTGGTATTGTCATTAATTTCAACCTCTAGCAGATTGTTCATCTAGTCTTCAAGTGCTTTTGAGAAAATTTTAATGAAATGGTGTGAAGAGTGACAGAGGTATGTTCAGTATTTTGCTTCACATTTGTTCATAATTGAAGTTATGCTTGTGTAGTTTGGAAGTGTTATTAAATGGTGTTTAGAGGTGTTATATCCAGAGTTTTAGGTTCTAGATCATGTGGATGTGGTAGATGGGTTTGACAGAGTGTTTGCCTATATAGAAGATTGTCTGAGAGAAATGAGATTGCTCCACATTTCTCCACATTAATGTTTCCTATCTTGTGGATCTGGGACAGTACTTATACTATCTATATCCACCTTACTTTGAATTTTCCAGTGTTGGTATACTCCACAAGTTTAGTTCTTGCATTGGTGATTAGTAACAATGTGTCTTGATATGCATATGAAGACATTCTTTAATTCACATGGTTGAAGTAGTGATTGTAGAAGTTTATGATGATGATGAGTATTCTAGGAAGGTGTGTGAATTCTTTGGAGTCTCTTTGGTCTGCACGATGTTTTTGGACTTGAAGAAGTGTGAATATAATCATTAGTTCAGGGTTGGCCAACCTAGCTTATTAGAGCCATTTACGGAGGTACCTCATGGATTGTGGATGTGATGAGTCGCTTGGTGATACATATTTGAGTCGTGGTTATCCCTTGACATGGTCCACTTTCACTTCTTTCCACCATGGAAGTGTTTAGTGCCGACCTAAATGATTTTGCATGTGTGTAATGCACATGGTTCATAAGGACCAATCTAATGGAGATAGGTTTTGGTTGTAGATGATATAAATGCAAGATGAAGTTAAGTTGAGTATGTGAGAGATGACAATGTAGATGTGAATGAAGGGCAATGAGTTGTGTGTGAGCCTAAATGCTTATGACTCTGAAATGTAGTGACCAAAAGGTGTTTACATAATTAGTGTGCTAGAAGTTGCCAGATGTAGTGAGCCAAAGGTTGCGAATGGCAAGAAGTGGCAATGGTGGATCTCTCCTATTGCTTTGAGATAGTGAATCTCTCTATAATAGTTTTCTTCTTTCTTCTCTCTTCTAGACAATGAGTCCTTCTGGCCAGTGAGCCTTTCTCTACCAGTGAGCCTATTGATTTTTGATGTTGCTATTCATATATATATATATATATGTGAGCTAATCCTCACAGTGGTTTTTCCCTTATTGGGTTTTCCACGTAAATATGGTGTTCTTATGTGCTTGGATATGTTTACATTGATGCTTTATATGTTTACATTCCTCTAATACATAATAAGTTTGATGTTTGGAATTTCTTTGAAGGTTTAAGGTTTTAATACACAACTGATTCACCCCCCTCTTAGTTGTCCTATGCATTCTAACAAAATCTACTTCTTATGTTGTCAAAAGAGCTTAGTGATAGGGAAGCCAACTCTTCTTCTAAGTACTTTGCATTTATGATGTTTTGGAAACTATACTCTTGTACCTTGATTGGAAACTTAAAGCTGGACTTGTGTTTACTAGATATCAACTTGTAAACTTTAGAGATTTGTCTGCGCATCTCCAATAAAATAACCCTATCACTAGGGTACCTTGGAAATTTGTAGGGGACCTTATCAAACCCCATGACTCTGATATATGTGAATGTTTGAAACTAGATAAACTAATTTCCCCATTGTGTCAGCTCTTCTACTACTTGAACATATATTCTTTGTGAGTAGTCATTCTAAAGCGCTCTGATCACAACATAAATAAATTCATCATTGACAAAGCAATAGATCTTCAAGATTGTCATCATCTCCAGCTAAGGGAAGTGGTCATAAATAAGGACTTCTCCTTTCTCAAGAAAGACCACCTGCATCAAACCTGGAAAGCTAGCTTGATAAGGCTATAAGTACACCAGTTAAGACAAGTGCTCTATGGTTTCTAATACTTTAGACAAGTGCTCATCAAGCTTATCGCTGATGAAGGTTCCCCAATCTACTCTCTTGCCATCTACAACCTTCATGCAGAATTGACACATCCATGGGTGCCATTTATCAACAACTAGTGTTGGGAATTAAGGTGTCTCAACTTTGGTAATTCCTTGTATTATTCCATTGTACTTATTTAATTATTGCCTATTATTGTAATTAGGATGCAAATCCTTATTGTCATCTTGTGGGAGTTGACACGGTGATGTGTCATCCTACATGGAAGGTGACAAGTTGTAAATTTGTCCTCACATGAGGAGATAGGCATCCCACTTAGTGGTAGGAATATTTTTCCATGTGTCGACATCTTGGATAGTGTGTAAGGCAATATTGATCGAAATGGTCATGACATATTCCTATGACAAATCTATGACGTGTAAGAGTCGTAAATGGAAGATTCTATGATAGGTGAAGACATGTGTCACAAGGCATCTTGGAAGAAGGCATATTTGGGCACTCCAAGGAGGGTTATGACATGTTGTAAGAGAACATGCTATTGATAGCCTATGTATGATAGATTCTATTACTATTGTAAGATATGACAGTTATGACAGATTCTATGACGGTTGTAAGTGTCGTAAGAGTATTAGTCATTTCCCAACTTGGGAATAGGTGACCTCTTTGGGATGGGGTGACTTGACAAGTGTCAAGAAGATCTTACAGTGTTGGACAAGTGTCCATAGGCATGGGTTTTGGGCCATGAGGCCATGTTGGATGCCCATCCCAAGATAGAGCCATTTTTGCCTTGTATCTTCTATATAAATAGGGGCTTTGGAGAGGAGATGTATTATGTGATTGACAGGTACTGTTATGCTACCAGATTATCTCCAGATATGAATATCAAAGACTCCTACAAGAGCATTGGCTCTGTAACTATATTGTAAACCTCATTGTTTAGATAATATATTTGAGCTATGTTTTGGAGTGTGAGGTTTTTGACCCGTAAGGGTTTTCCCCACGTTATATCTTGTCTCTGTTTTCTTCTGTTTTACATTCTTGTGTATGTGTTTTCTGTAATATCTCTGTTGTTGGGTTAATATTGTTGTAACTATAAAGATTAAAATGAATTTGCATTCATCTCTCCTCATCAGATTAGTGTAGGAAGCGATTTCTGCACACCTAGCTTCCTTTCAGTTGGTATTAGAGCTTGATCACCTTTGGTCCTAGTTGTTGGGTAGGGGTTTTTTGAGCTAATCTTAGGTTGAGTGGGAGCTTTGTGTAGAGTATTCTATAATCTTGTTGCAGGAAAAGAGATGGTAGGCACATCCGTAAGATTAGAGGTGGAGAAATTCAATGGCACTAATTTTTAGTTATGGAAACGACACTAATATTTAGTTATGGAAACTTAAGATGTAAGACATGCTTGTTGATCTTGACCTATGGGAAACTGTATCTGGTGTAAAACCAATTACAATGGTACAAGATGATTGTGATCTCAAAGATCAAAAGGCTAAGGGTCTCATAAGACTCAATCTAGCTGATTCTATCTTGTTGAATGTCCATGAGGAGAAGACCATGAAAGATCTTTGGAAGAAGTTGGGAGATGTTTATCAGGCCAAATCCCTGGTGAACAAACTTTTTCTGAGAAAGAAATTGTATTCTTTGAGGATGGAGGATGAAGGATCTATTGCAGATCACCTGAATGCCTTTGACTTGTTAATTGCACAATTAACATCCGCTGGTGTGATGATGGAGGAGGAGGATCGTTGTATGACCTTGCTTTGTTCTTTTCCAGACTTGTGGGATCATCTTGTTATGGCTATTGGAAGTACCACATCCACATTCACAATGGATGAAGTGGTATCTTCACTGTTATCTAAAGAGATGCGGAGAAAGTCTTCTGAGGTAGCCAAAGAGGCTCTTACAGTTCATGGAAGACCCAAGGAGAAAGGGAAAAAGAAGGACAAGAAATCTGAGAAGGGCAGATCCAAATCCCGTGGGAGATCCAAATCTCCTAGAAAGTCCAAGGCTCTTTGTTGGAATTGTGGCAAAACTAGGCATTTCTGAAAGGAATGCAAGGAGGACAAGAAAAAGAAGAAGAATGTCCCAGATTCAGATTCTGACAAGTCACAAGATGATGGTGATGCCTACATCGTAGCCCTAGCCACCCATGCATCTGATGATGTGTGGTTGATTGATTCTAGTGCATCATTCCACATGACCTTGCATCGAAGCTGGTACATGAGGTATGAAGAGTTCAATGGTGGAAGAGTGTACTTGGGTGACGATTCTCATCTGAAGATTGTTGGTCATGGAAGAGTCTTAATTCGATTCCTTGATGGACGAGTGAAGGGGATCATTAAGGTTATGTACATCCTAGGCTTGGCACTGAACCTACTTTCTATAAGTATGTTGAATGATGCAGGTGTGTAGGTTGTCTTTTCAAAGGATGGATGCAAGATGACTAGAGGATCTATGGTGCTTGCGAAGGGTACTCAGAGAGGTACTCTATTTCAGCTGAAGGCATGCACTTTACAATGCAATAGTTCTTTTGATTAGAAGAAAAGAACTGCAGTCACTTCATCCCCACCATCTGAACAAGCAGTGAAGAAATTTGTTGTAATGCTTTCTGATGGTAGTGCACATGCTTTGGAAGTTAAACTTCCTACTGAAAAGACTATGTTATGGCATTTGAGATATGGCCACATTAGTGAGAAGGGTCTTAGAACCCTGGAAAAAAAAAACATCGTTGAGGGGTTAAATGATTGGTTGAGTTTGAATTTTGTGAACATTGTGTATATGGAAATCAAAATCGTGTTCAGTTTTACTCTAGTTCTCACAAGTCTTCTGGTGTACTGGATCTTATTCATTCTGATGTGTTTGGTCCTGTTAATGTTCCTTCAATTTCCAAAACTGTATATTTTGTATCTTTCATAGATGATTATAGTAGAAGGACATGGGTTTATTTTATTAGAAGCAAGACTGAAGTCTTTAGTTGGTTTAAAGAGTTTAAAGCCTTTGTTGAAAATCAGACTAGCAAAAAGATTAAGTGTTTGAGAACTCATAATGGCGGTGAGTTTTGTTCAGCATAGTTTGATAAGTTCTGTAAAGAGCAAGGGATTGAAAGACATAAGACAACTCCATACACCCCACAACAAAATGGAGTTGCAGAGAGGATGAACAAGACACTGATGGAGAAGGCTAGGAGTATGCTTAGTGGAGCAAGCCTCAAACAAATGTTTTGGGCTGATCCTGTAGCCACTGCTTACTACCTGGTAAATAGGTTTCCTACATTAGCTCTTATTGGTAAGACACCTATGGAGGTGTGTTCTAGTAAGAAGCCTTCAGTTAGACATCTTTGTGTTTTTCGTTGTAAGGCATATGCACATGTGCCTAGGGAGAAATGGTCTAAATTGGAGAACAAGGATGTTAAGTGTATTTTCATTAGCTATGGAGTCAGTGTGAAAGGATACAAGCTTTGGGATCCTATGGCTAAAAAAGTGTTGTATAGCAGAAGTGTTATCTTCATAGAGATAACACTTTCTTTTGTTGTTTTACAGCTAGAACAGACAGAAAAGAAAGAAGATGTGGTTCAATTTCCTTCTACCCCTGAGAAGACTAAACCGATAGACCTTGTGAGACCTAATGATGAGGAGAGATCTAGAAGCTTTGAAAGTTTAGAAGAAGAAGCAAAACCTCAACCTTAGCCATTGAGGAGGTCTACATGAACAAGGAAGCAACCTGATAGATTTGGTTATTCATTGCTTGATTCTTGTTGTGCTTTTGCCTTGCTTACTAACATTGATGAGCCTAGAACTGTGACAGAGGCTATGGGCATGAAAGATGGAGGTTCCTGGAAGGAGGCCATGGGAGATGAGATGGCTTCTTTGGAAATGAATAAAACATGGGACTTGGTGCCTTTGCCTGAAGGACAGAAACCTGTTGGATGCAAATGGGTGTTCAAGAAGAAATTTGGTACAGATGGCAGTGTTGAAAAGTACAAGGGCAGACTAGTTGCGAAGGGGTATTCACAAGTGGAGGGAATTGATTATGGTGAAATTTTCTCTCTCATTGCAATGCTGACATCTATTCAGTTCTTGTTATCTCTTACAACATCTTATGACTTAGAGGTGGAGCATATGGATGTGAAGATAGCATTCCTTCATGGTGATTTGGAGGAAGAGATTTACATGTCACATCTAGAGCATTACATAGAGAAAGGTAGAGAAAGTTTGGTTTGCAAGTTGAAAAAGTTTTTGTCTGGTTTGAAGTAGTCTCCTAGGATGTGGTACTTGAAGTTTGATGCCTTTGTGTTGTCAGTTGGATTTATGAGATTGCAATCAGATCATTGTGTGTATTACAAATTTGACAATGATTGCATTCTCATTATTGCATTGTATGTTGATGATATGCTTTTAATTGGGAATGGTAAGAATACGATTTCTGATTTGAAGTCTCAGTTGTTAGCACAATTTGAGATGAAAAATCTAGGGGCAACTAGGTACATTCTAGGAATGGAAATTAGAAGAGACAGAGCTAACATAAAACTTTGGTTAAGCTAGAGTAAGTATGTGAAGACCGTGTTGGATAGGTTCGACATGGCAGGTTGTAGACCATTGTGTGTCCCTGTTTCTTTGGGGACAAAGTTATCTGTTAATGATTGTGCAAAATCTCCTAGTGAGGTGGAGGACATGAGTAGAGTACCTTATGCTACTACTGTTGGTAGTTAGATGTATGCTATGGTCTTCACAAGACTAGATATTACCCGAGTAGTGGGAGTTCTTAGTCGATTTATGACTATTCCTGGACTGGTACATTGGGATGCAGTTAAGTGAGTGTTCAGATATTTGAGGGGTACTTCTAAGTATTCCATATGCTATCATGGTAATGCTACAGGACCTCTGTATTCTATTTGTATTCATGGATTCTGATTAGGTAGGTGATATTGACAGCAAGAGATCCACCAGTGCCTATGTGTTCACTATGTTGGTGGTGCAATTAGTTGGATGAGTAAGCAACTACCTGTGGTTTCTTTGTCCATGATAGAAGCTAAGTATATGGCAGAAAATCATGCTTTCAAGGAATCCATTTGGCTTAAGAGATTGTGCTTAGATATTTGTGTTGATGCAGGATAGATTATGATTTGTTGTGACAATCAGAGTGCGATTTACCTAGCAAAGAATCCAACTTTCCATGCCAGAACAAAGCCTATTGATGTACAGTTTCATTTCATGTCACACATGGTAGAGGATGGGAAGGTGAATTTGGAGAAGGTAGACACTTTGAAAAATGTTGTGGATGCATTAATGAAACCAGTGGGCATAAAGAAGTTCAAATGGTGTTCGAAGTCTATGGGCCTCTTGGCCTATAGTAGTTAAATCCTATTATTTCCATTGGCTCTTACAAGGTGTTTGACAAGTGGGAGAATGTTGGGAATTAAGGTGTCTCAACCTTGGTAATTCCTTGTATTATTCCATTGTATTTATTTAATTATTGCTTATTATTGTAATTAGGATGCAAATCCTTATTTTCATCTTGTGGGAGTTAGCATGGTGATGTGTCATCCAACGTGGAAGGTAACAAGTTGTAAATTTTTCCTCATATGAGGAGATAGGTGTCCCACTTAGTGGTAGGAATATTTTTCCATGTGTTAGCATCTTGGATAGTGTGTAAGGGAATATTGACTAAAATGGTCATGACAGATTCCTATGACAAATCTATGGCGCGTAAGAGTCGTAAATGGAAGATTCTATGATAGGTGAAGACATGTGTCACAATGCATCTAGGAAGAAGGCATCTTTGGGCACCCCAAGGAGGGTTATGACAGATTCTCTTACAACTATAAGATATGACAGCTATGATGGATTCTATGACGGTTGTAAGTGTTGTAAGAGTATCTGTCATTGCCCAACTTGGGAATAGGCGACCTCTTTGGGATGAGGTGACTTGACAAGTGTCAAGAACATCTTATAGTGTTGGACAAGTGTCCATAGGCATGGGTTTTGGGCCATGAGGCCATGGTGGACGCCCATCCCAAGATAGAGCCATTTTTACCTTGTATCTTCTATATAAACAGGTGCTTTGGAGAGGAGATATATTATGTGAGAGATAGGTACTGCTATGCTGCCAAATTATCTATAGATATGAGTGTCGAAGACTCTTGCAAGAGCATTAGATCTGTAACTGTATTGTAAACCTCATTGTTTAGATAATACATTTGAGTTATGTTTTGGAGTGTGGGGTTTTTCACTCGTAAGGGTTTTCCCCACATTATATCTTGTCTCTCTCTTCTTCTATCTTACATTCTTGTGTATGTGTTTGCTGCAATATCTCTGTTGTTGGGTTAACATTGTTGTAACTGTAAAGATTAAAATGAATTTACACTCATCTCTCTTCATTAGTTTAGTGTACGAAGCGATTTCTGCACACCTAGCTTCCTTTCAATTGGCAGGCCAAATACTCTACTCAAGAGGGCAAGGAACCTCCTCCCATCTGGCTTGAATTAACTTTAAGGCTACATTGGGCCCATCTTCAAAGGATTCTTCCTTTTTGTAATTAGGAGGTATTGGTTCATATAACTAGTTGTAGTACTAGTCTTAGTGTTGTAGAAGGTGAGAGTTGTGTTTTCTGTGATTTTGTCATAGTCTGCATATGTTGGAAGATCGGACACCCTGTCAACCATGTCTGAAGAAATATGTAATATTGCATTCCCTAAAGGACCTATCACCTTCTTAATATCATCTTTGTATCATTGGGCACAGGCCAAGACAAATTCAAGTGCCTACACAGAGATAGGGAATGTGGCAGCCTGGAACAGTCTGGAGTTCTCCATGCATTGGGTCTGGAATGACTTGTTCTCTTAATTCCTTAGTTTCTGTAAGTAGCTCCATGGGTCTGAATGGTAAATATCTATGTCACCAATCTTTGGGTAAGGGTTGGCAAGTTTGGAAGCCAGTAGATATCCTTTAAATTCATGCTTCTTCTATGCTACTATTGGTGGTGGTGGTGCTTTAGCCATTTCCTTTGTCATACACAATCCATCACTAGTGTTTGCATGAAAATTGGAACGATAATAATTAGAAATACATCATGAAGTATTAGAACCTTGAGAAACATCTAAGTATAGAAAGAAATACAATTTATAATACTTTTTAGAGGTTAGGAGTTGGGCCTAACTTGTTTCATGTATCACAAGAATTGGAAGAAGTAAGAGGGAAGGCCCGATGTCGAAACCCCAACACTTTAGTCTCTAGGAAGTAAAATTCATGTCTTAAAGCCAAGGCTCTGAACTCTGATAAAATGCTCATAGTCGAGAGTTGGGGATCAAGACCTATTCCTTTACAACTTAAGAAAGTAGGAATGGAAAACCAAGGAAGCTTGATGCCTGAACTCTGATGCTTTACAAGGCCATCGAGAGATGGAGGGGAGAAGAAACCTCCTACTTAGGAGAAAGAAGGGAAAACCTCGAAGGTCCAAAGTCCAAAGTCCAATACTTTACCAAGTGACCAAGGAATAGAAGATGGGAGTATCATCTGCTATCTAAAATTATACATGAAAGTTGAAACTCCTAAAATCCAAACCCCAACACCTTATAAAATAATCAAGGATCACACCGGTATTGGAGAGGGAAGGCTACTTGGTCTGAAAAGGAAACCAAAAGATCAGAGGTCTGATCTCTTAGGTTCTAACACTGTTAAGATAACAAAACAATGTGAATCCTTTAGCTGACAAATGGGAAGACAGAAGACTAGAAGTCTGATCTCTGACAATTTGATAAAGAGCAAATAAAAAGGCATAAGTACAAACAACCTCAAAAATTGAGGCAATAAGGAAAAAGGATTCGATGGTAGGATGAAAATAAAAATAAAACCCTTTTCATAAAACATGAAGGCACTGTAAACACAGCCAGAACTAACCCAATTCAACCCTAAAATGATAGTGAAAAATTGGCCGTGGTCCCCATTGGAAGAATTTAATCATGCAAATAAAAATAAAAGGGGAAAATGAGAAACCAACCTAGAATTTGTGCGAAAACATGGTGAAAGATTTGAAAACACAAAATCTGTACTCTAACAACACAAATCTTCACTCCAAGCACATGATTTCAGTAGGAAAATGAATAATCACAGGGGCAAGTGAAATCATAGAGCTCAGAGAGGAAATTTGATTGCGAGAAAGTTTGAATAACAAAATGAGCTTGAAAAAATAATAAAAGAGCTAGTTGCATGCACAAGAGACCATCATTAATGCACCACCGAGGGTAGGTGGAGGGAAATCAAATCCCATGCTACGAAGCTGGCCAATGGGTAGGATGAAGGGCCAACCTTTGATGCTACGTGGGTGATCTACCAACTCCCCACTAGTGTCCTTAAGATCAGGCCATTGAGGGATGTTCTATAGTCATTCCAAGATGACCAACCTCGACAAAATAGTGTCCATACGAGAAATGCAACAGTCCATGGGTTGGGGCATCAGAGATGATTCTATTGTCATGCTAGCATGAGAAACTCTGATATCCCATTGGGAAGGTTAAGAAATGAAAAAAATACCCAAGCCAAAAGAACGGAACACAGAGCTTCATGCCTCCATCTTCTATCATGCCAGAAGGACAAAGTCCGATAGTCTAACAACATGAAAATGCAAAGGGCCCAGTCATGAAACATGAAACAGTCAAAAATTAGAAGTTCAAGATCTTGTCCCAAGTCATAATAAGGCGTGATACTTCACAGGTAGGACAAGAAATAAAAGAAGGGCGTCCCTATTTTGGTCAAAATGGGGTGGGGGTTGTGAGGGATACAACACATTCCATGTTAGGATAATCATTGCTTTGTAAGGGAGGGGTTTCCTCCCTTACATCTCAAAAGGTATGTTGAGTGATGATTAGCCTTTGGCCAAGGCAATTTGCTTCCACTCTTTTTTGTTTGTCTTTCTTCCTTTTTTCTTCGAACCAATTTCTTCCCTGATGATCTATGAAGTAGATTATCTAATCCTTTAGATGTACTCCATGCCAAATTCATCCATATAATCATTCTCATCTTCTGAGCATCCCTCCTCCAACTCTTCTTGGTTAGGCTTTTTGAAAGAGTAGTTGAAGGGTATAATCACCTTGTCCATGTTGCTAACAAGAGGATTGCCAATTTCCACCACTATCAGGGTGCTAGGGTAGGATCTTTCATCTTTTCTCCTTGAGGCTCTTTTTCCTTAAACCACCCATTTTTGAGTTATTTTACCACCTTTCTTGCATTTAGACTCCCAATGGGCACAAAGTTTACATTGTAGGCAATAACATTTATCTTTCTTTATTTCAATGTGTTGCTCCCACCGTATCCCTTTTGCGCTCAAGGTAATATAGCTAGGAATGTTGTGTATTTTGAAAATCTTTAATTGGCCATAGATGTAGGAGTTGCCTTCTAGGATCTCTGAATCAATAGCAACTGTGAGCCAATTGAGTTTCCAATCTTACTATGCTCTCCTCCAACCAAAATTCTAAGGGTAGGTTACAGAGTTTGATCCAACAAGGCTGATCCGATGTATTGAATTTTGCTGGATCAAAATTAGGAATCCACTTTTGCAGAGAAAGATGGGTATCTTCTGTGAACAAAATCCCATGGTTGAGGGAAAAAATGGTAACAAAGAAACATTTAGGGAGGAATAGTATGTGATCAATATCCCAAGAAGCCCTAAACCATACTAGGATTTCCTCCCTTGAGAATTGATGACCAACAAATCTACCTATTACCACACATTCCTAGAACGTTTGAGAAGTCTCTTCCTCCATGAAGAAGACCACAATTTCAAAGATCAGAAAAGTTGTAGGCCATGGAATGCTACTGGAATTTGAAATCTATTCCCCTACGAACTTGCCGAAATCGTTTGCAATTTTTTTCATGCCATTGAATTATGATGTTTTGTTTATATATATAGTCTAGAGAAAAGAATAATATATATAATAAATATTGTATATATAGTCTAGAGAAAAGAATAATAATATATATAATGCTACTGGAATTTGAAATCTATTCCCCCACGAACCTGCCGAAAATGTTTTTTCATGCCATTGAATTATGATGTTTTGTTTATATATATATACATATATATAGTCTAGAGAAAAGAATAATATATATAATACATATCATTTATATATATAGTCTAGAGAAAATAATAATATATATAATAAATATTGTTTGGCTGCTACCACTTTCGGACAAGCCGTGGCCATGAGGAGTCATGGGAATCCCCATAGCTCCCCAAGGTGAGGGTTTCTACCCTTAGTAGGTTGATAGCCACACCCTTCATTCACAAACTTAAAAAATCCTTTAATCTTTAAAAAAAAACAAATAAAAAAAAACATTTATATGTTTATGTACTTTCTTTCGATTGAATTTATTCCTATATATATATACTTTCGCCCTCATGTGCCATTTATATATATTCAATAATATATATACATAGATAGTTATTTGGACTCAACATAATTTAAATAGCAAATTACCTCTCCTATAAATTTGTTTATAGACTCATATATACCATTTTCTATTTACATATGTATATGTATTTATATAATTATACATAATATCTATGTATATATATCAACATTGATGAATATAAAAGCATATAGTCGCAATTGTGCCACCATTTCCTTAAACCTTTCAAATTCCCTAACAATCCTAAAATACAAACAAAATTCACAAATACTTATTGGTATTAAGAGTCTATTAAATTAGAATAAAATAATTAAAGTGAAATATATGAGAAAAAATAATAGAAAAAGGAAACTCTTTTTGTAAGTTTCCATTTAATTTGCCTTATGCATTGTCGACTTACTTGATAAATTTGATTTTTCTATTTTGGCTAGCAAAGAATTGGGTGTAATTTTATTATTGAAAAATTTAATTGAGAATTTTATTATTGTGATAAATTAATTATGAAATTAACTAGTAATAGACTTACAAAATTGATTTATTTGTTTTGATTTAAATAATTTCATGATAATTGGTTAAATAATGTCTCCTCGATAAGTTTAATAGATTAAATTTTATATTATTTAGATTATGCAAGGAAAATTATAGATTATTTATATTATTTTATTTAAAATTTGATTATTTAGATTATTTTAATATTTTATTTTAGTGGATGTTGAATCTCCTATAGATCACCTTGGTAGATGCTACATGGAATAGGGGCAAAACAAGGGGAAAATCTCTTATGGATTGCCTTTCTAGATGTTACATGGAACAATGGTGAAATATCCTATGGATTGCCTTGCTAGATGTTGAAATAGGGGTTCTAATCATTAATTCTTGTATGTTCATGTGTCATGGGTTTCTAGAGATGTCTTAATGCCTGGTTTGCACCCCTTCCTACTCGTCGAAGATCTTTCCTACCTAGGATTGACCCTTCAAATAAGTTGTGCATACCTTTAGTGGATTGGTTGTGCCTCTGCAAAGGTTGTGCGAGCATTTTGTGGATTGGTTGTCTACAAAGACTGTTCGAGCCTTCTATGGGCTGCTCATGTCTCTACAAAGGGCTGCTTGTGAAGGGTCAACCCTCAAATGCCCTAAATAATGCCTTGAATGCCTTGTTAGAGAGTGAATCCAGCCTTAAATACCTTGTGAGAGAGTGGATCGAGCCTCAAGTTCTCTACCTTGACCTTTCATAGATGGATCAAACCTCACTCTACTTGATCGACCTCTTCACACACAAATGGCTTCTCTACAAAAAACTTTCTTCCATAGAGAATACACATGAACAACACAAAAAAGATTTTCAATGGAATGCAAAATTTGTTTTCAATTAAACAATGCAAATTTATTGAACCAATAATCGTCAATCAAAACAAGCTTTGATACAATGTGAGAACCAAGATCTACTGGCAAGATGTTAGCATTTGTCGAGCCAAGAAAGACATACTATCAAATGCTCTTGCAAGATTTAGAAAATGAGAGTATGCAATACAAACAAGATTGAACACAATAAATGGATTAATTAAGTCAGAATGAGATCTACATATATATAGCACAGAGGAAAATCAATTGTTATCTAGAATAGTGGTAAATGAGCCTAAGAATAACATGTAACTCCACTATTTAAAACTAGTGGCATGTAAACTCCATGCAACTCTATGTAAAAAGGCACACCTAAGCAAGATTAACTCCAAATATAGGAGTAATCCATTTTGTTGGTGTATAAACCTCTAATCATAGGTGTTTACACTAACTTAATCATAGTTAGGTGAATTATCCACACGTATTTTGATTTTGTCAAAGTTGTTAGTCATTTTATAGAGGTGTCGACTTGCATCAACACCTCACGCTATCATTGTGGGTGGTTACTCGCCACCACGGAGGCCTATCCTTGTTTGGTGGATAATTGGGTACCCACACTCATCTATTTATGTCTTCTTCATTTGTGAATACAATTGGTCAATTTCATTTGCAATCTCATGCTTGTTTTTTATTCTACAATCTTGGCAGTTTCTACATGGTATCAGAGATTTCATGGTTAGCCTCAAGCTGTTTGTTCACTGTGCATCTCTATCCATTGACGCCGAGCCTCTATCTGTGAGTGATTTATCATTTTTTTGTTTGGTTTTTATCTTCTAATTTTGTGTTCGTTTCAATGTGCAAGAAGGATCAAGGACTAATATATGCCCTTTTGAAAGAGCCTACAATAATCATGGTGGAAGCCCTTTGAAGGGCTAAGTGGAAAGGTTTTAAGAGGCGGCAGCACACAGGCCAAACCTCTGCTAACAACGCCTCATCTAAGGCATCTCTGCTCACACAGCCCATGCCTTGAAAGGCATCTTTGCCAGTGCAGTCACCCAAGGAATGCTGCGACCTGTCATTTGTCATCTCAGGTGACACTGTGACTGTGAAATGCCTGAAAGGCGTCCTTATACAGGCGTTAGAAATTGCCCAGATCACCCTTATTTTGCCCTTAAACGGGCCCCGACGACCCTGTCATCAAAGACGACCTCAATTGCCTTATTTGCCCTATTCAAGAGGCACAAATATAGGAGTTTTTGGGCACATTTTGTAACAGCATTCAAAGAGCAATGGTTGTCAATCTTTTTGACATCAAAGGTGGCACTATTCATTGAAAAAAGTATGCCATTTTCTGATGTAAGAAGATGGGGGGGCTGATGTAATTTTTCAACTTAAGCCCTTGGTCACATAGGGCTTTAGCCCCTGGTCACGCACAACCCAAGGGGGATTATGTTTCCTCTTTATTTAATTTTTTTTTCTCTCAAACATTTGCATGAAATTGTTTTTTCAAACTTTGGAAATTTATTTGCTGTAGAAGGAATTTTTTTTTGTAAATGCAAAAAATTGAAAGGCCTATAACTTTTACAAATCAATTCGAAATTGATTGATTCCTTTTGAAAAAGTGCATGGATTTTCGTCGCCAATCTAACTAGCCTAAAATTGCACTACAATTATAAAGTTCCTATTTAAGCTAGTTTAGGGTGAGCTTATCTAGTGCAGGGGCATCAAGAGCCTAATAAGCTTAATTTTGACATTTTTGGTTTTTTAGGTTGATGGTGTGTTTTAGTGTTTAATAAGGTCATTTATGACCACTTATAATCATATTAATCCATTTTTGATGTGTTAGAGGGTCGTTGGTTTCAAAATGCTAAAAGTTGCTAAAAGTTGTCATGCAACTTTAGCAAGGTGGCAAAAAATCAAGAAAATGGATACATGCAAGCAAGAAATGATTACAAACCATTGGGATTGATTGTAAATGCATAAATACACCTTCAAGAGTTGAAGGGAAGGGTGAAAAATAGATTTTTAAAGTTCTTGGTTAATGACAACAAGATTTTTCTTGTGATTTTTAACATCCCAGTTTGTTCTGCTTCATTGTACGACCCATTTAGTGATCTGAAACTAATTGGAATTCATTGGAATGTTAATCTACTTCATTTTTCTTTTTTTTTGCATCAATTTTCATTAAGAGTTGTGAAAGTTATGGCCATTTTGATGAATGTTGCTATGTTCTAACAACGTTTTCCAGAATTTACAGTCTAAAAATGTGCTAGTATGGCCATGTACAGTATAGTGCGAACCTGCAACTAGTTGGGGAATATGGAGAGTCTTTTCTTCTTTCATTTTATTTTTGTTGCAGGATATTTCATTGAGTTTTGTGTATTTTAGAGCAATTTTAGTAAAAACACGCAGGATTCAACCTGGGGTTCCCAGTTTTGCAACAGTCCATTTTTTGACCTATTCTATACAAAGTAAGCCTAGCCCATTTTCAGATATGTGTAGTAAGAGCCAAAAGGGTATCTGAAACAGGTCTTATATTTTTAAAAGCAGGTCTACAATGAAAATTATGACAAAAAGGGTTTGAATTGCTGCCCTCATGTTTTAGGCTTAGGAACACATTGCTTAGAGTGAACTAATGTGCAAATTTGCATCATTTATATTGGACCATTGTTGGAATGTATAAATTTTTTTGTGAGTGAGTCCTTTTTCTTTGCATCAATTTGGTATCAGAGTGCAAAAGATCTAGATGGTAGGAAGTAATAAGTGAAAGCTACAAGAGGCTATAATAGTTTTGTTGTATTGATCAGTTTGCAAGGTGTGCTTTGTGTGGCAAGTTGTGTGGGTGGTTTAGGCAGGAGAAGACTAGTTAGGCTTGAAGGAAGGAGAAGACCACAAGTGATGCTCAAAGGAGAAGTTGCCAATAGACTGAGGTGAAAAAGACTTGGGTGAGGTAGAAAATGGAACTAAAAAAATTGCTTACAGTGATGAAACTTATGGAAGAGATACTGCATAAGGAAAGGAAAAGGAACCAACCCAAGCCACAATAGGATGTTGAAGTAGAGATAAAAGAGATAAGAGAGAGTTTGGACAAGTTGGACATCATACTGGAGCTACTGTAGGGAATAAGATCACATGGATTCTTTATAGAGGTTAAGAAAACAATGAAGTGGCCTCTTAAGAAAATGATGGAAAAGAGAAGGAAGCAGCAAGAAGCTAACAAATTGAGAAGGTGGTTGAAAGTACTTGACAAGCCATCCAAGAGAAGAGATGTGGAGGCAAGTAAGTCTAATTGTTTTGAAATTAATGAAAGCTTTGAGTGTGTAAATGCAGACATAACAGTAAATGAAGAAGAAATCCTAAGTGAAGAAGATAAGACCATGTCATCCTGAGGAAGGTGAGATACTTGGTGAATGCATATTGCATTATGTTTTTGATAGTGAAAGGTTGATGAATAAAGAATATGTTTTGTGTTCTCTTAGAGAAAGACCAGTGTTTGATGACATGCATGATGAATTGGATGCTTTATTATTGGAAGAAATGGATATGAATGATAAGTTGTTTGCAGCAATAGGACAAGCTAAAAAAGTTTAATGATGAAGGCAGCCCTAAAGTGCAGTAGGAAGTATTCAGTCCATATATAGAGATTGATCACATCCTTTGGAAGGAGATGGCAGGTTTGGCAAAAGAGGAACACTACTTTGTGTATGAAAGTCAAGAGAAATTAACAACTGAGATGGAAGTGTTAGAAGATGCTATTTATCAAAGGAGACCCTTAGAGGACAAGTTCAGTCCTAAGACAACCATAGCACACATGGAGGATCTCTTGGGTGTTGAAGTGGAGTGTATGGTGTAAGGAGATAAGGAGAAGACCTCAAGGTCTCAATATTTTATTTCTAATCTTTCATTGGATGATGTATGTGCAGGTTTGTTAGACAAGGAGATAAAATCCATTAAGAAGCAGGCTCTTGAAAGAGATCAAGTTCAAAGGAGGATGCCAAAATAGGAATACCTTGCAAAGAAGGAAGAAGAGATGGAACTGAGAAGACAACCTAGAGCAAATAAGTGGAAGACACAAAGACAAAGCCAAGAAGACATCAAGACAATAGTGTAGAAGAATTGGAAGATCAGAAAGAAAAAGAAGACCTACACTCAAGTGGGACTTGAGTCTTCTTCCCCTTGGGTGTATGGTGTAGGGGCATCAGGAACCTCATAAGCTTAATTTTGACATTTTTGGGTTTTTAGGTTGATGGTGTGCTTTAGTGTTTAATAAGGTCATTTATGACCATTTGGAATCATATTAATGCATTTTTTGTGTGTTAGAGGGTTGTTGGTTTTAAAATGTTAAAAGTTGCTAAAAGTTGTCATGCAACTTTAGCAAGGTGGAAAAAAATCAAGAAAATGGTTACATGCAAGAAATAAATGGTTAAAAACCATTGGGATTGATTGTAAATGCATAAATACACCTTCAAGAGTCGAAGGGAAGGGTAAGAAACTAATTTTTGAAGTTCTTGGTTAATGAAAGTAAGATTTTTCCTGTGATTTTTAATGTTCCAGTCTATTCTACTTCATTTTATGGCCTGCATGGCCCATTTAGTGATCTAAAACTGATTGGAATTCGTTGGCATGTGAATCTACTTCATTTTTCTTTTTATTTCATCAATTTGCATTAAGATTTGTGAAAGTTATGGCCATTTTGGTGAATGTTACTCTATTCTAACAATGTTTTCAAGAATTTATAGTCTGAAAACGTGCTAGTACGGCCATGTAAGGTATAGTATAGACCTAAAAATAGTTGGGGAAGATGGAGAGTATTTTCTTTTTATTTTCGTTGTAGGATATTTCATTAAGTTTTGTGCATTTTAGAGCAATTTTAGTAAAAATAGGCAGGATTCAGCCTAGGGTTCCTAGTTCTGCAACAATCCATTTTTTGACCTATTCCATACAAAGTAACCCTATCCCACTTTTAGATATGCATAGTAAGAGCCAAAAGGGCATCCCAAACATGTCTTATATTTTTAATAGGAGGTCTACAATGAAAGTTATGACCAAAAAGGTCTGAATTGTTGCCCCCATGTTTTAGGCTTAGGAAGAGATTGCCTAGAGTGAACTAATGTGCACATTTGCATCATTTGTATTGGACCATTGTTGGAATGTGTAAATTTTGTTGTGAGTGAGTCCTTTTTCTTTGCATCATTATCGTACTCCTTCTATAAAGTGCCAAAGTTGGGGGAAAAAATACATAATTAAAGGGGGGAAATCAAATCATTAAAAGGTATGAATGATGTCAATGCACTAATTTTATAAAGTGCCACTTCAAGGTGGTATTAAGTAAGAGTAATCAAGCACTCAAACTTATAAAGTGCCACCTTAAAAACAGAGTTCAAAAAGGAGTTTAAATCACAAACTTGAGGGTAAAAAGAAAATAGAATCCCATGCTTCTTTCTAATAAAGAAGTCAACAAATGGACTCTTAGCTCTATTGCAATGGATCACATGTCAGCTTTCCAAGAGGTGTTTGTGAGAATTAGACCATGCAATACTTTCAAAATTCTAATGGATGATATCTACTACAATGTTTGTGGTAAGGGGACTATAAAGGTAGGAAATGGATTTGTACACAATGTATTTTTCATTCCTGAACTTTTAAGAAATAATCTCTCCATATATCAACTCACCTGTTCTAAAAAAATAGTTGAGTTTACCCCCACAACAACCCTAATCAAAGAATCAGAAAGTTGAAAACTTGTAGCAGTGGCGAAGGTTTGTCACTTCGGCCGCAACTTCATTTTTTCACACTTTACATCAAGAGAAGAGGATGCGACTTCAGAGCCTAGTGTTAATTCACGACTCAACTCAGTTGGTTCTTTATAGCAAGTTGATTAAACTCCTATATCATCTTTTTTTGTAAATACAATCATGTAGTGTCATTGAAAGTGTAAAGGGAATTTGGAAATTGTACTCACACTGATCTATAAAGTGTAATGGGGGGGTTGTAACAATAACAAATTGAATCGCATAGATTCTCATCCCATTCATATGTGCACTCAATGCACATCATTGTTTTTAGTTTTTAGTATATTTCTTGGACCTACATTCTGGTCTTCATCTCTTGAACACTATCAACTTCAATTAGTTTGTTAAATTCTCTTGAAATTAAGAGAAGGACAGAGTTTTAAACTTTGACATGCTTCAAGAGTTCCTCATATCTACATCAGAATCGACATCAACAACATCATCTTTTGGGGGACTATCTAAGCCTTTCCTTCTTTTTCTCTCTTTTAGAGGATAGTTTTTTCCCTCTGGGTTTTCTATCTTTCTCCATTTCTGAGAGATTTGCATTGCGCATGCATACCTCACTAGGCTAAATAGCTAGGACCCATTTTTTCATAAAAAATCACCTAAGCTATGCTTAAGGGGGGGTGTTGGTGTATAAACCTCTAATCATAGGTGTTTACACTAACTTAATCATAGTTAGGTGAATTATCCACATGTATTTTGATTTTGTCAAAGTTGTTAGTCATTTTATAGAGGTGTCGACTTTTATCAACACCTCAAGCTATCATTGTGGGTGGTTACTCACCACCACATAGTCCTATCCTTGTTTGGTGGATAATCAGGTACCCACACTCGCCTATTTATATCTTCTTCATTTGTGAATACAATTGGTCGATTTCATTTGCAATCTCATTTTTCTTTATTCCATGATCTTGGCAGTTTCGACACATGTAAAGTACATGCCTAGGAATATTCCACGCTAACAAACAAGGATAGGATATTTCTCAAACAAACTTGGGGAAATAAAGTGATAAATTACTAAGATACTAGGAATCAAGAATCCATTGGTAAAGTTAAATGGAAGAACTTCAATGAATGTAATTTCCCTAGATCTTAGAAAGAGATCTTGAGAAAAATATTGGCACAAAGAGTCATCATTCCATTTAAAATGAAGATGAGATCAATTAGGTTGCAACTAAATTTGGGCTCTATAATTTAAGGCAAGGATACAAATATCTATCAAAGGAAAACAAAATTGAATGGCTCTACAATCTTTGTTGGGGTGATGCTTGCCTTCCAAAAGATGGAGATTTTACATGGTTAGCGCTTCACAAAAAAAGTTTAACAAGTAAAAGGATGAATAAGATGGGATTCTCTCTTATCTATAGGTGTGTTCTATATGGAGAAGAAGAAGAAGATGTGGATCATTTTATCCTAAATTGCACTTTTACCAACAATTGTTGGAAATGGTTATGTTCTAAGTTTAGTTGTGAAGCTCCATTTCCTAGATCTCTTTTGTATCATTTAAAAGGTTGGCCCACTCTATATGTGGATTCAACATTTTCATGTATATGGGAGGTAAATCCTCCTCTAGTTATTTGTCACATCTATTTCTGAAAGAAATTGTACAATATTTAGGAAGTCTCCTTCTTCCACCTCCAAGGTAATCTCCAAATCACAAGCTATCTATGACCATCCAGAATTTTTACGCTGAGAGGTGTTCTATAGTGGTAGGAAAGAGTCAATTCTTGTATACATGTAAATAAAATTAAAAAAAAATCCAAGAAATTAAATAAAAAAATAGAATAAAAAAGTTGAAGCACCATAATAAATGGTTGGTAGTGGGATGATGATAAATTAATTCTTCTTGCGTGCGAATTTTGTTGTCCTCTCAAAAATAGAGTTGAACAAGCATTTTAATTCCTTCATTATGCATTGAATTTCATCTTTCATTGAAAAAATCCTGCTTAAAATAGCATCACATAAATATTCACCACTCCCTTATTCCGGCGATGACAGATATGACTGACAAATTCCTTGATATAGCTTTGTTGATTTTACTCTCCTGTTGTAGGTGACTTCCACTATCCTAACCTTAATTAGAGTTTTATCTTTCTTTATAGGAATGAAATAGATTTTGTGTTTTTCCTGTGCCCAATTTTTATGAACCTGCACTGGAACTTGGTACCACTATTAGACTGACACCTTTTTAGGGAGAAATCATCTGTTTGGGGTATAGTCTCTACATTATGTCTTGAAGTTCTTCCCAACACTTGTCAAATCTAAGGATTGGGCTTCTACAAATTATTTAATAGACTTTTACATAGGTTTGTGATTTTTATATTTAGTAGACTTTAGATATTTCTTATGTAACTTTTGAATAGTCACTCTCTTACTTGCAAACCATTGACAGAGTAGTGGATATTTTTGCCTCCCTGTGACAAAGTTGACATTATCATCAAAAAGTTCTAGTTCTGGTGATTGAGTAACAATTTTGTGCATTATTTAAAAAAGATATATAAAGTATTATTTTGTGCATAATTTAAACAATAAACAAAGGAATTTTTAGTGAGCAACAATTTTGTGCATTATTTAAAAAATAAGAAAATGAATTTTTCTTGTGAATGAAATGTTTTATATGACTTAAATAAGTAGAAGTTTTAATTTTAGAAAAAAATAATTAATGCTTAAGTCATACATGATATGTTCCTTATTTGTAGCCAACTTGGGTTAGTTCCTTTAGCAATGGAATAAGAGAAATAAATTTATAAAATTGTTCATTCCCTTATATAAAATTTTTCATGGATAAAAAAAATAAATATCGAAATAAATTTATTATTATATCTTCTTTGTTATCAAAAAACAAAATTTTGGGTTATAGGAATTTCTCCCCTCTCCACTTGCAATGGAACAAGAACAATTAAAAATAGTATTTATTTTGTAACAAAAAGAGTATATTGAAGCAAACTAAAACTCTTCTCCTTGGCTTCCTTGCATTGTAAACTAGCTAAACAAATAACATATTACAATATATTTTCTCTTCCCTACATTGCAAACTAACTAAACAAATAACATATTAGCATATATTTCCTCTTCTTGTGGATTCATGTGTTGTTGATTGTAGAAGATCATAGTAGAAGTATAGTGGAGTTTGGATCTATCATAGAAGGAGACATGCAACCCAAGTAACTATGATCTACAAATCAAACAATATAAAACCTATGATAGAATTTGAAAAAAGAATTGGGTGTAGAAAGGAAATTGGAGCAAGCGGAAGAAGATTCTCCTTGTGTTTGTGAAATGTCTTAATCACAACCCTCTTCAAAACTCCATGAAAAAAAGAATTGAAAAAGTAAATGAAGAGATTAGGGGAAATGCATAAAGCTTTATATGCTTTCTTTTGGGTGAGAATAAAACTATAATTTGGCCCATAGGCCATTCTATATGTGCACACATCTTGTTATTTATTTTATTGATTTATGCTCACCCATCTTCTTAAAATTTAGCTGACCTAATCCTCATTTAGAGGATTGTTTTAGTGGCCTTGTATTTAAATTATTTATTTATAATAATTAGTTAATCAGATAAAATTATTCAATTATATTAGATGTTGAATAAATATAAAGAAAGGAAATTATTAGATTATTTATTTCTTTTTTTTATTATTTGTTTTAAAATTATAATCATGTTTATTAAATTTATGATGTGTAATAATTAAATTGGTATATAACTCTATTAAAAGTTATTAATTGTGTGAGGTGTTTATTTTATTTTATTGATTTAATTTTCTTTAAATAGTAAGTTTTAAACCTGTATGGAAAAAAAAATTCAAAAAGCAAATGAAGAGATTAGGGGAAAGGCATAAAGCTTTATATGCTTTCTTTTGGGTGAGAATAAAACTATAATTATTCATTTTATTGATTTGTACTCACCCATCTCCATAACCTAATCATCATTTAGAGGATTATTTTGGAGGCATTGTATTTAAAATATTTATTTATAATAATTAGTTAATGAGATAAAATTATTAAATTATATTAGATGTTGAATAAATATAAACAAAGAAAATTATTGCATTATTTATTTATTTTTCAATTATTTGTTTTAAAATTATAATCATGCTTATTAAATTTATGAAGTGTAATATTAAATTTGTATATAACTCTATTAAAATTTATTAATTGTGTGGCATTTTTTATTTTATTTTATTGATTGTTTTAGTGGCCTTGTATTTAAATTATTTATATATAATAATTAGTTAATGAGATAAAATTATTCAATTATATTAGATGTTGAATAAATATAAACAAAGGAAATTATTGCATTATTTATTTCTTTGTTTTATTATATGTTTTAAAATTATAATCATGCTTATTAAATTATTAAATTATGAAGTGTAATAATTAAATTGGTGTATAACTCTATTAAAATTTATTAATTGTGTCAGGTGTTTTTTTTTTAATTTTATTGATTTAATTTTATTTAAATAGTAAGTTTAAATTTTATTTTATTTTTGTGAGTTAACCTAATGTTGTGCTTTAATTTCTAATTTGACAATATGATTTTTGTAGTGCTTATCTATGGTAAAAAGAATAGAGAAGAGGCCCATTGCGGAGGAAAAAGAGGTCACCAAATCTATAGAAAAAGAGAAGGTTTGTAAGGTTGAAAAAAGGTACCTACAAAACGTCAAGATGAGAAATATACAAAAATAAATAAAAAGAACAAGTGGATCTTTAAGATCTACTTGTTTAAAACTCTCAAATAGATATCAATATTTTGAGCAAAACTATGGTAATTATCCACAAGTTTATCAATGAGATGTTTGAGAAAATTGCGACCGAGCCAACCAAATTTTATTGCGAGAGATTCAGACAACTATGAGTGCTTGTCTTCCTCAGGACCTTGCAAAACATTTAGTCGCTCACTATTCAAAGATTATTTTTCAGTTCATGAAGACTTTATCTTTTTGTCTCTATTTTGAATTAGGTTTTAGTTTGTGTAAAGGGTTATTATCCTTAACTTTTGTATAAGGGAAGTCTCCATTAAAATTAATTATTTGAGGATGATCATAGATGCATAGCTTGAGTTAATGCTGCATACTTCACACTATTTCCAAAGAGGCTACTCAGAGGCCTTGCAATCGAAGCATTCATGGTAGCAATAGTCTTTTTCGAAAACCTTTATTTATGAGTACACAACAAAGTATAATTTCAATATTTAGGGCTAATTATTCACCACCAAATAAATAATGTTTAGATATAATTATTCTTATTATATTAAGAGATTACAATATATATCAATAAAAACAAGCTAGTGGACATTTTCTAAGAATGACAAAGTAAGTAAATACTCTCAAAATGTGTCAAAAATAATAATCTTATTTTTACAATGAAGAGAGTAATATGTAGAATCACTATGGATTTTAGTGTTTTAATGAAAATACTGAAGAGATCAAACACAATGGTAAAATTGTAATTATAGGTGCAATTGTGATTATAGGAAAGAAGACACTAATAGAATTTAGTGTAGGTTAATAAATAAATCTTAGACTAAATTTAGAGTTGGGTTGATAAATACAATATTAAATGTGATAATTAAATAGGAGGAAATTAGGTACTTAGTTTAGAAACAATAAAGAGATAATGATGCACAAAACTAATTTTTCATTGTTTTCAATATTATTCCCTCTATTTGCTAAATTTAACAAATTTTGATTAAGTGTAGAAAATATTGAGGATCAATCCCATGCATCGTATGTTTGATATGGATTGTTACATATTTGATTCATGATGTGTGTATTTGAACTCATAAAGCACAATTAGGTTTAGGGTTAGAATTACAATTAGGTTTATAGTTAGGGTTAGGGTTATAATAAGGATTAGGTTTAGCATTAAGATTGAAATTAAGGTTAGGGTTAGAAACAAGGTGAGGATTAGAATTAGGTTTAGGGTTAGAATCATGATTAGAATTAGTTTTATGGTTAGGGTTAGAATTAGGGTTAGGTTTACAGTAAGGTTAGGGTTATAAATAGGTTCAGAATTAGGGTTAGGGTTAGGGTTAGAATTACTGTCTTTGCTAGAGTCTGAATTAGAATTACTTACAAAATTAATTCAAACCCTAAATTCATTAATTATAATTATGATTAGGGTTAGAATTAGAATTATGATTAAAATTAGGGTTAAGGATAGGGTTGGAATTAGGCTTAGGTTTAGGGTTAAGATTAGGATTAGAATCAGGGTTAGGGATAGGGTTTGAATTAGGGTTAAGGTTAGGGTTAGGTTTAGGTTTAGAATTAGAGTTTGGAGTGAAGTAGGATTAAATTTAGCGTTCTTAGAATTAGGGTTTCGATTTGTTTAAAATTAGGGTTAGGGTTAGGGTTACGATTAAAATTGGGTTAAAATTATCTTTATGGTTAGTTTTAGGGTTAAAATTAGAGTTAAGGTTAGCATCACTGTCAAGATTAAGGTTAGGGTTATCATTACAATTTGGGTTTGAATTAGAAGTTAGGGCTACAATTAGGATTAGGGTTAAAGGGTTTAGGTTAGAATTAGGGTTCAATCTATGATTAGAATTATGGTTACGATTTGTTTAAAATTAGGGTTAGGTCTAGGGATACAACTAAAATAGGGTTAGAATTATGTTTATTGTTAGAATAGGTTTAGCATAAAAATTGGAGTTAGGATTAGGGTTAGGGTAATATAGGTATATTATATATTTTTCATATAATATAATATATAATTATAATTATTATTTATAATATAATAATATAACTAACCTATATTATAATATTATATTATATAATTATAATAATTATTAAAATATATAATATAGTTAGAATTAGGCTTGGATTCTACTAACATACCTATATTTAAAAAATATATCATTCTCGATGCGCCTATTTCCACCTATTCATTAAAAAAATAGGTGCCTACTTTAGATATATTTTTTAAATATAAGTATGATAGTTAGTATGACAAGGAAATACTCTGTTAGAATGTAAACCAACTGGATGTAATCAATGGTTAATTATGTTGTTCTTTTACATCCTGACGAGTCACAAAGCTTAGTTTTTAAATTTTTGAGTCCTTTGAATCACAATTTAAGCTTATAAAAAGAGATACCATTTCACTGGAAAATCACAATCAATTTTTTATTATTTCAAAACAAGTTACTCCATAGTTCATCTCTTGTTCTTACATATAAAGTGAAGAGTGAGGATAGAAATAGAGCGGGAGTACAAGGGAGAGGGAAAGGAGGAAGATGAATGGATGTTATGGGAATTGATACCAGAGCACGTGCTTGAGATGTGTTTACTGCCTCTCCTTCCACTTCACTCTATCATCCATTTTCGCAGAGTTTGTAGAGAATGGAATCAATTACTATTTCTTGATGAATAAAATTATGCCCTTCCCGGAAGGAGTGGAAATCATAGAAGATTAACATGGGTTCACACTGCACACTGTGTTTCCATGGAAGAAGACATTTCTATTGGCTGTACATGTATGAACCTTTGATTTTCCTTGGGAGATTCACATATGGGAGTTTGTGATGGATGATTTATCGCCATGTTGGAAAAGGATTTGAAAGAAGGCAACATATCCTATTTATTGGGGCAAAGTGGGAGATGATGAATTCTTCATCTGCGATTTAGTCCAATACCCGCTTGGTAAGGAAAGTACATTTACCCACCGGTGCTTGTGCGGGTGCAGACGATGATTTTTTTTCATGATTTCAGATTTGACAGCGAACATAGTAATCTACTTTTAGTATTACTTTGCATTGAGATTGGTACAAAACCATAAATCAAACATCTAATTTTATGATGGCTTAAATAATCTTTTAAAAAAACTATAAATATGTAAAACAAAAATCTAATGTTATAAATGTGTGAACTTGCTATATTATCTATAGTGTTTGACAGTGTTTACACTAGTAAAATTAATTAAAGGTGTTATTAAATGGTTGATGGACATAGATATTTAGTCTTTTTAGTTAAGCATTCTAGGTTTAGAATTTTAGAGTCTTTATATACATTGCTTAGTAAAAGGGTCTTAAATATTCATGTGGATCGGCCAATTTGATAGCACTTTTAGGTGTTGTTCACAAGAAAGAAATGACTCAAGATATTTTATTTGCAAAGTTTGATTATTATGTCCAAGGACAAGAGTGTTACAATAAGTATTAAGTATAAGAACTTGGATACACTTATAATTAAAGGAAATATCCACATGAGCAAAAAAATCCTTAAAAATTGATTTAAACAATAGAATAAATGCCCTTGTAACTATTATTTATTAGTAAGTTCATTAAATGAATGCACCATATGCCTTATCAAATGAGATGATCTTAATTCAAATCATTAGAGATTTCATTGTACATACAAATGTATAAATCCCCAAGAGACATGTTACATGCTTACATGTCCAAAATTTTATCTATTGAATTGGGTAAACTACCACATTCCAATTCTTATTGTGAAATACCTTGATAGATGATATGAGGGGAAAGTCTTAGGAGAATTTAATGAAAGATATGCCCCTCATTTGTGGCATCTAAGTTAAAGGAGACCCTACAAGGATAATTTTTGAATTTACCAATTAAATGAAGAAGGTTACAACATCTATAGTTTACATGGTTTACTTCTATATTTGGAGTTAAGCTTGCTTGGGTGTACTTTTTTTTATTTTGGAGTTACATGGAGTTTACATGCCACCAGTTTAGATAGTGGAGTTGCATGCATATTCTTGGGAGCCTTTTCCACTATTCTTAGGTGGTGGTTTCTTTTTTTCTACTCTATTTATATGTGTAACATTAGAAAATTTCCCCTTGGGGGCTTTTCCCTCATAAGGTTTAGCTCCTGGGGCTTTTATCTACATTTAGGACATCTTGCATCATATTTTGACATCCTGATGAAATGAACCCTAAGTTTCATGACAAATGGGACATAGGGGGATCCCTTGAACCTAACCCTGACCAAAATAGGGAGGGAGGATTTGGGTTCCCATGCACTAGTCCTGCCCTATTTTGGGTCAGTCCCAAATTTTGGGTGTCGGCTTGTGACCATTATTTAGGTCCTATGCCGACACGGTAAGTTTGAATTATGAAATTATTGGTGGGAGTGTTTGTAGTTGCATATATAAGCATGTTTAGGCATTCATTTGTAAACTAGATTACAACTAGATGAGCATTGGCATTCTAAAGGTGATTTAAGGCATTCATTGTGTAGCAAGAGTAGATTTGTGTTGTTTATGTATTTGTATTTATAGATTTGAGCAATCATATCTTCATGGCATGAAGAGCTTCTTCCTTCGATGAGATTTTCACTACAAGGTGACATCATTTATGTTTTTGAGCATTTATCATTTGATTTTTACCTCTGACTCACAAGGGCACGCACTCTCTATCTGACAATGGTGTTCAGAAGACTTAAATGTCTCTTCGGGGCTTGACTCAGGCAAGCCTCTAAATACCACAACCCCTTCCCTATTTTTCTATGATTGTAGGTTACAGGTTGTAGAAGCAGGAAGAGTGGAGTTGCAGAGGAGTGTTACAGAGTGTCAGAATTGTAGATCAGAGTTAAAAATTGGGTCTTGGACTCAGGTGCCCACTCATTCGTCCTCCGGATTCCGCGATGGAGAAATCTTTGAGACAACAAGAACAAATTGTAGATCAAGTTCCTAGATGCCAACAAAAATCAGGGCACTGGACTAGGGCTCCTGCTCATTAGTCCTTGACTATTCCACTTCCCAAACTTTGGAAACTTGTACATATTTTTCTGTTATTTTACATCTTTCTATAGCAGCATTTTCTAGTATTCATCTGTTTGCTTCCATATATGCATAATTAGAGTTTTGATGTATAATTGGGCATAAGTGAGCATAATTGATAATCAAATCATACAAATCCAAGTTTCCCTACATTCCTAAGTTACCAAGGGTATGATAGTGTGTGGCCACTTGACCCAAAGTCCTTGAACGTAAAGGGTGAAAGGAGGATACACACACAAAACTATCAAAAACCAATCATTCAAATTTTACCCTTTACAATTTGGTGAACCCATGTTGTTGGACTTGTTTGCATCTTGCTGAGTATTTTTCTTCATATTTGCATTGATTTCATTCATTCATATCATCATTCATCTTATTGTATTGGAAAAATTATAAAAAATTTGAAAAATTTGAAAAAAATTGCATTGTAGGGTTTCTATTTTGCATCAATTAATTTGAATTTCATAAAATTTCTGATTTTTGTATTAGATATGAGCTAAATTATAGAAAATTAAAAAAATTCAATAGGTTGCATTGCATTTTCATCATTAAATTACTAGGGTTTTGTTGGAAATTTTGAATTTTGCATATAACCTAGTAATTCTAAAAACTAGGGTTTGTAGGTAAAATCTTGTTTCAAATTTTTCTACTAATCTTAGACACTCATTCAAATTTTAATTTGTCTATAGTGTTGCATTTTAGTGTAAATTTGCATTTAGATCTCAAAAAATTGCATTTTTACATAGAAAATTTCAACAAAAAACAAGCATTTTCATTGATTTTTCATTAGGTTTGCACTTGCATGTTGCATGGTAAAGTTTGAAAATTATTTTCAGATATGAGGAGAACTAATTTTCATCATAAATTAGACTACAAGACATTCATATGGAATTTTGCATCAAGATCTCAAACCTAGGGCTTGAAAAACCTTGATTTTCACTAGATTTGGCTTTATCAACTCTCTAAATTTGCACCATAGGCATGTTGTGAAGAATATTTTTGTAGTAATTGGCTGCTATCAAGGTTATTATCTGCTACCCCTCCTAAAAATCCTCACAACACCTTTTTATTGGGCTCTTGTATTGAAAATTTAGTGAAAAATTGCATATTTTTGCTATATTTGCCCTAGGGTTTGACCTAAATTGCACTCCAAGCGTGTTGCAAAAGATTTTATGATTGTAGTGCTGGCAAGAGACACTTCTAGGCATGCCAAATGTTGTCATTGATGGAAACTAAATCCATCCTACATATCCACATTGTATGGTCATCTGTTCATACCGGAAGTCAGATTGCAGATTTGTCTAAGTCCGAAGAAATAGGAATAGGGTGTATGACAGGGTTCAGTATTTTGGTCAACATTTCTCCATAGGAAATCATATTATGCTATAGATCTGAGGGAATTTAAGGGGATTTTAGGGCTACCTAAATCCAAGATTTTAGCCTCCGATGATGAAGGGATTGTAAGTTACAAGCATCTGAGTATCAGGTTTTGGTTAGATAGTTTAGTCCGGTGAACAACAGGCTGACTAGGTGTTTGATCCTTGGGTAGATGAAGAGAAGTGGTTGGTTGAGTAATTTATGAGATCTGGTGGTTTTGTTTGACATGTGGGGTGACTTGAACACATAAGTTTTGGTCCGTATTAATATTTGTGCATGGATTCTGTCGACAGAAGAATGTTCTTGAAATAGTTTCCAAGTTTTCTTAAGGCTGACTGCAGTTGATGTAATTTCATGTAGCAGATATATATGATCAATGGATTCGAGCATTTTGTGATGAGGATGTGTGAATATGAAGGGATAAGTGTGAAGTATAGCAGTATCAAGTGTGAAGCAAGTCGATCTAAGCTTTAGATCATGGCAGAATAGTAAAGTAGGGTAGAGAAAGATGAAGTGTGTAAAGTCAGTGTACTGAGCTTAACCATAATTGTTATTTTGCATAATTAGATGCTATTCTTCAGTTCAAACATTTTGGTGAACTCTTGTAATCATATTTGTAGGTAGTGAGCTCTAGGCAGTGTGCCCAAAGGCATGTGCCTTCCCATTTGTAATACTTTTAACAGAGTATAAATTCTTGTGGCTTAACCCCCACCATGGTTTTTCCCTGAACTAGGTTTCCACGTAAAAATCTTGGTGTTTATGTGTTATGTTCATGCTTCTTTCTTTTCGATGTATGTGGTAAATTACTAAAGGGACATAATATTAAGTTTTGTAGAACACTGATTCACCCCCCCATCTCAGTGTTCCTTAATTTCAACAATTGGTACTAGAGCGAGGTTCCTTAGAAGAAGTTTAACATCTTGAGGAAGATCTGGGAAGGTGTTTTCAATGGGTTCATTTAAGCACTCTGATGGTATCAATCAATAACTTTAGGTAGCCTTAGATGATCTTGACCTATCCAGAGTAGAAATCAAAGATTTGCAAGAGAACCTTAAAGATGCTAAAAATTTCATTGAGACCTTAAGAGGACAACTGAGAAAATCTAATGAAAAGAGAAAGGAGCTACTTCTTTAGCTAGCAAATCAGAATGAAGACAATGACATGGATGAGGCCCTGAAGGAGAAGACAAAGGAATGTGAGAAGTTAGCAAAAGAAGTTGCTATCCTACAACATGAGATGGAATTTGGGGTGATGAGGCTAACCAAGGAAATTGAAGAAAGGAAGAAGATTGAGGAAAAACTAAATCAATCTCTGAAAAAAGAACAAAAGAGTGCTGCAGATTGGATAGAATAATTGGTCATCTAGAATCTGATCTACAAGAAACTAGGGATAATGAGGATCAACTGGAAAGACAAATTATCATTCTCAAACATGACCTGGAAGTTGCAAATGAGTACAAAGAAAAGTTCAAGATAAGCTCAGCCAAACTTGAGGTATTGCTTGAGAGTCAGAAGAAGTCAGATGATAAGAATGGTCTAGGATTTGAGAAAGGTGGAAGCTTTGGATCCGGTCAAAGAAATCCTAAAGCAAGAAATCAAAGAAGGAATCTTAGAAGACCTCTGGTAAGACAACCTAATGCTCAAAGGCATCCATCTTTCAATGGAAATTGTTTCAAATGCAATAAGTATGGTCATAGAGCTAATCAATGCAGAAGTAAAGTGAATCAAAATGCATCATCTTTCTCTGGTCAATGCTTTAATTGCAAAAATATAGGTCATAAGACTAAGGAATGCAGAAGTGGATCAAGGAATCCTTCTAAGAATAAACAAGTGTTCAATGGAAGATGTTTTACTTGCAATAAGTTTGGGCATATTGTAATGCAATGTAGATCTAAACTAGCTCCAACATATAATTGTCATAAAAATAAGATTGTGTGTTTCAACTGCAACAAATCTAGACATATTGCTAAATTTTGCAGAAGAAAAAGGGAGAACTCATAGGAAGGCAAAGGAAAAATAGAGCAGAAGTTGGACAAAGGCAACGGAAAGGTAGATGTGAATGAGATCCAAAATGAAATGAACAAAACATGGGTGAAGAAAAGTGTAATGAATGATAGTGATGGGTCTGCACCAGAATCCAGTGCTGATAATTCCTCCAGGAATTGAATCAGGAGCTCTAGCTCAAGGGGAGCTAAATTGAAAATCTAATTCCCCCTGCCAGCAAGTGGGTGCCTGAATTTGTCATGATGAATGAAGAAAGAGAAGCCTATTGTAGATCTGTTGAAGCAAATTCTAGAAGAAAAGAAGCTAATGCGATTTATTTGGATCAATTAAAGATTGACTATATGCAGAAACAATGTAACTAGATGTATTAGGGCCATTTATTACAATGAAAAATTAGGTTTTACGAAGGATAAAAGGTCATTCATTCAAACACTTGAATCACTTTGTATTCAAAGAGAGCAAGCAGAAGAGTGCTTGAGTTGAAATCTCAAAGATTTGGAGTACGACAGACAAATTCATCAGCTAACCCTAATCCTGTGGAGAAAAAGGTATTTCTTTGCGAAGCTTTGAACTTGTGATCTTTTTGAAATGGCTACACCTCTGGTTGTGAATATCACTAAGCAACCTAGGCCAAAGTTTAAAAAGCACCCCTTCAAGTCCACTTAAGCCGATCCGATGGGAGCATTTTCTGGGGTTCCATATGGGGTTCTTCACACAGAAGACATTAGGGCTTACATTCACGCACCTCTAGAGGAGCATGGTGACTCAAGGTTTGCTGATCTATTCATGAATCACTTAAAAGGTGATGATTTTGAGCTCAAACCGGAGTATAATGTCTTGAAAGACAAGAAGTTCATACAATTTGTTGAGTTTCTGTGTTTCACAAAGGACGAGTGGGTCCGGTATGTTTTGAGCCGTATCCATGATGAGTTTTATGGTTGAATCACCCATTTAAAATCACAAAAGATGCAATAAGGGCAGTTACAAGATTGAATTCAACTGGTACTCTGCCTCAGTTGAAGGCCGTAAAGAACCAAGAAGTCACAGAGGCAACCAGATCAAAATTTGACAAGAGAGCTATGACTATAAATGATATAGAGGATCATGGGGACAGATTCACATCAATGGTGATAGGGTACAAGATATATTTCTCCAGCAGAGAAAATTTAGTGTCCAGAACAACTATTTATACTACATATTAGATGGTAAAAGAAGGTGCAGACTATGATCTCTGTGAACTGTTGCTGAACCAGCTTATGGAGAACCTAAGCAAGATAAAGAAGGACAAGAAGTACTCATTCAAATATTGTATGCTAATCATATGTCTTTTCTTTTATTTATTGAGTGAGCTCCCTGGGAATAAGAATATATATTGGTCTAACAACCAATTGATAGCAGTCCATATTAGAAATCATTTGAGTTGTCTGGGTAATTATGATGTACAAAAAACTATACTTTGGGGATTCTTAAAAAATTTCCAAAGTATGATGTAGGCTAGGGAGAGAATACCTAGGGCTATGGTTGAGAAATACAAGGACACCATTTGTTTTATGGTTACTATTGATCAGTGCAAAATGGAAGCAGTGGAGCCTAGAGTTATGTGGATCATGCCCATGGGGTATGAAGTGGATGGAAAGGTTTTGGAGCTGTATGTACAACATCTATTGAGCCAGCCTAGGGATCCAGTTAAGGAGAGATTTGGAACATATAAAGACATTTCACTAAAATTGCATCTTGAATTCAAGGCTCTTGAAATCAAAAGGACTGTGAGGAAAGAAGTTGAGCAATTGGCTGAAAATTTGGGCCTTACTAAGGAAGTTGTGAGACAATACAGGGAAATGACAGAGAAAGATCAGAAGGAGAAGCAGGATAGGGAACAAGGAAGTATTCCAGCAGAAACTCCTTCTAAGTCAAGGACTACTAGGAGTTCAAGTTCAACCTCTGGTACTTCACCTTCTCCTGCTACAAAAAAACGTACCAATAAGGAAGGAAAAAAGACAAAGATAAAGGGAAAAAGAACATATGTCAGTGTGGAGAAGGAAGATGAAGAAGAAACTGACTTAGATAGAAGTTAAAGAGTTGAAGGCCTTGGGAACTAAAGTGGTTAAAGTGTCTAAGGAGAAACCCTCCAGAAGCAAAAAGCCAAGTAAAAGGCATAAGTCAGAGGCTGATGTTGAGAAGACTACTCCTTCTATGGAAGACATTGTTAAGTCAATCACTGTAGATGGAAACCTAAAGTCAATAACTAAATTTTATGATCATTGCAGTGATGTTGACAAGAGAATTTCGGACGATGCTACTATAAAATACTTGAATGTATTCAACAGAGCACTAGTGGAGATTTTGTCAGAAGTTCCCAAGAGTCTAAGAGAAATTATGGAAATAAGAAAAGAAGCTACCAAAGAAAAATATTTGGATCTAAGGGAACATGTATTATCTAGTCTGTGTCCCGTAATCTCCAAAAGGGAAGATGATAAAATTTTCAAAGAAGTCAAGAATGAATTTAGAAGCAAGAAAAGGATGAATAAGCTAATGATTGGAGACATTGATGAAGTTGTTAAAGAAATAAAAAAGATTCTAAAGAAAGCACTGGAAAAGAATAAGTTTTATGTGGTTACAGAAGAACCTATTGATACTGATGACACATCAATTCTGAATGATGAAGAGCTGCAAAAAAAATGAGCAACAAACTGAAGTAGATGATGTTTCCATTCTGTAAGAAGAAATATTGAATAAAGAAGATGAAGAGATGATGAAGGAAGATCAAGAAAAGGAAACTAATGATGGAATTGATTCTTCCATTCCAGATGTTGAGGAATTTGATAATGTTGCTTCTGAGGATACACAAAATCCTCCAGAAGAGAATGCAGAAGATATTTCTGATAAAGATAAAAGCAAGGATGCCTCTAATGATGATGCAGAGAAGATAGAAGCAGAGAACAAGAATGAAAATGTTGAGCAATACAATGTGGTTGACTCCAAAAAGGGATAAGATGGAGGTCCTGAATAGCATAAATCTAAAATTTCATATTGGGCAAGAGACACTACAGAAGCAGTGAAAGAAATTTTGGAAAGAGATAAACAAATTGTAGAAGATCAGGATATAATACAAGGACCAATCAATTTTGACATTTTATCACCTATATAGAAGATAAAGTTGGCCTCTATTGCACAAGCTAAGGCTAGAGAGAAAATTTTGAAGTCCCATATAGAAGATAACAAGTTGCTTGGCCTTGCATATGGGATTTTAGAGAAAACCATGACTACATTTTAGAAGGACTAATCAACATCTCCCTCCAGTTAGTTAAAGAATCTAATAAACTCTGTAAGTACTCATTTTGAAACTTTTGAGAAGTCAGCAGATATTAAAATAAAAATGAATATAATGAGAAGAGATTTGCTGAAACAAGGAAAACAATTAGCTATGATAGATCAGTGCTTGATACCAATGTAAAGAGTATTCAAAATGCTCTCTTTGAAGGTGCAGAGATTTATAAGTTTTGTCTAGATCAGTCTAAAGCTGTTGAAGATATTGAGAAGAAGATTAAGGACTTAGAGCTCAAACTGTCTAACATTTCTCAGTCTTATAGTCCTTTAACTAAGTCTGTAGCAACCAACGAATGCTAAGTAGTGAGTTTGCAAAATGAATTGAGTAATTTGGAGAAGGAAAAGGTCAAAGTTTTGGGCAGATTGGATGAGCTCCGGGGACTAATTTCCCCCAAGTTAGAAACTATGTATGATCTATTGGCAGAATCCCAAGCTGCTGCTACTACTAGTGATCCTACTGATCTTCAAAAGGTAGAATCACAGGCATTTTTATGCAGTGGGCATATATCTATTTTGGGTAGCATAAAGAAGAACTGGGATAGTGAATTGTCACAATTGAAAAACATTTTTAGTGATATATTTTTGCTGATGAACAAGGCTTAAGGACTGTTTGTTCATATGCGGAAGTATATACTTAGAGTTTTGACCCATGTACATATTTTTTTTGCATGAATTTTGATATGTTGATCCCATCATTTTCCATTGATGTCAAAGGGGGAGAGGAAAAGTAGTGAAAAATGTGGAATTTATTAAAGGGGGAGCATTAGAAATCACAAGTGTACATAGTAAGGGGGAGTTGTTCTAACACTTAGTCATTTTTCACTAAGTGTTGCCATCAATGCCAAAGGGGGATATTGTTGGCAAGACATTGCTAGGCATGTCAGATATTGTCATTGATAGCAACTAAATCCATCCTAAACATCCACATTGTATCATCTATTCATACCGAAAGTCAGATTACAGATTTGTCTAAGTTTAGAGAGATAGGAACAGGGCATATGACAGGGTTCAACATTTTGGTCCGCATTTCTCCACAGGAAATCATATTGTGCTACGGATCTGAGGGAATGTTAAGGGATGTCAGGGCTACCTAAATCCAATATTTTAGCCTCCGGTGATGAAGGGATTATAAGTTATAAGAATCTAAGTATCAGGTTTTGGTTAGACAGTTCAGTCAGGTGAAGAATAGGCTGACTAGGTGTTTGATCCTTGGGCGGATGAAGAGAAGTGGTTGGTCAAGTAATTTGTGAGATCCAGTGGTGTTGGCCAACATGTGAGGTGACCTAAACAAATAAGTTTTGGTCCGCATTAATATTTGTGCATGGATTCTGCCGACAGAATAGTGTTCTTGAAATAGTTTCCAAGTTTTCTTAAGGCTGACTGCAGTTGATGTAATTTCATGTAGTGGATATAAATGATCAATGGATTCAAGAATTTTGTGATGAGGATGTGTGAATATGAAGGGATAAGTGTGTAAAGTATAGCAGTATCAAGTGCGAAGTAAGGAGATCTAAGCTCCAGATCATGGCAGAACAGTAAAGCAGGGCAGAGAAAGATGAAGTGCGTAAAGTCAGTGTACTAAGCTTAACCCAAACTATTATTTTGCATAGTTAGGTGCTATTCTTTAGTTCAAACATTTTAGTGAACTCTTGGAATCAATTTTGTAAGTAGTGAGACTCCTTTGAGCAGTGAGCTCTCGGCAGTGTGCCCGAAGGCATGTGCCTTCCCATTTGTAATACTTTTAACAGAGTATAAATTCTTGTGGGTTAACCCCCACTGTGTTTTTTCCCTTAACCGAGTTTCCACATAAAAATCTTGGTGTTTATGTGTTATGTTCATGCTTCTTTCTTTTGGATGTATGTGGTAAATTAATAAAGGGACATAATATTAAGTTTTGCATAACATTGATTCACCCCCTCTCTCAGTGTTCCTTAATTTCAACATGTAGGTGACTGATATCATTACTTTTCTTTGCTACACCTCCTGAAATTATTCACAACACCCCTTTTGCTAGGTCTTGGAATTGAAAAATTGTGAAAAATTGCATATTTTTGCTATATTTTCACTAGGGTTTGATCTTTAGTGGCACTATAAGCATGTTATGATGGATTTTTTGGCATTTGGTGGCTGTTATTACTGATATAATTTTCTATGCATCATCATTTTCCTCACAACACCCTTTGTCATTCTCTTTTGCCTTGAGATTTGGTGAAAGAATCGCATATTTCAGTGTATTTTCACTAGATTTGGACTAGTCATCATTCTAGAGTTGCATCAAGAACATGTTGTGATAGATATTATTGCTGCATTGGACTAATATCAGACATATTATTTGCTGCCCCTGTTCAAAATCTTTACAACACCTTTTCTTTCATATATTTGCATTGAAAAAGTACAAAAAATCAAGCATTTAAGCATATCTTGTGCCTAAAGTTTGCGCATATTTCTGCATGAGTCTCATAACTTACTACCCTAAGAGAAACACTCCTTTAAGAAGAAGCATAAGACACATTAGATCTAGTGCTCTTGAAGAAGTGGGTACATTGAACACCTTCTTTACAAAAGGAGAGACACAAATGCTACAAGATATTGCACCTATCAAAGTACAATGGAAGAACAAACTTTTCATGATGTTGATGATACTATTGAGATGATAGGATATGTATTTGATGAGTAAATAGAAAAACTTGATAAAGAGCTAGCCGATTTTCAATCATTTATGGAAAATGAGAGGATAGCTGAAGAAGTTGTTCCTACAATTCATAACATAAGAGAATTGATAAAAGAGGGACAAGATGGTGTTAATACAATCCGTGGTTTAGTACATATTGTACAAACCAACATTATGCCAGTGACCAAATGTGCACAAGTGATAAATAACACTTTATCACCATCTCATACTCAAGTATTGGTACCTATACTGACTACGGGAATATCTACATTTACATCAACGATCTTAACAACTGATGTGAATGCTTGTAGTAATGCTACCACTGGTATTGGAGTATCTAATGGCACCAATTACAAAGATGTGGGATTTAATTATCAGAATTTGGTTCCTAAGGGGACCTCTTCTATGAATAATTGCTCTCAACCACCTCTTCATCCCACTTATTCTCAACCTCCCATTACATATAGTTATTTTCAACCACCTACCACCTACCATTATGTCCAACCACCATTGACCTATTCACAGCCTCTGCCTATCAAATCTCAGGCTCAATCACCTCCTCTCTTTGGTTCCAATTCCTCACAACAAACCGCATCTCCCAATGATGCCATCATAAACCAACTTTTGCAAGGTATGACTGCTTTACAATAAAAGGTAACAAATTTGGAAAATTCTTCACAACCTAATATACCAACATATCATGCCCATAATATCCTTTCCTATGCAATATTGAGAACTCCTATGGTTGAGAGGTTTGAGACTCCTCGCTTTGAAAAATATGGTGGAAAAGGTGATCCTAATACTCATGTGGTAGCATTCACAACTATGTGTAGTGATTTTTATTTTGAAGAGGACTTGTTGGCAAAACTTTTCCCACGATCTCTCAAAGATACTGCTTTAGAATGGTTTTACTCTTTGCCTCCGAATTCAATACACTCCTTTTCACAGTTGATTGATCAATTTTTACAACATTTTCAAGCAAACATTGGACCTCAAGTCTCTTTGATTGACTTAGTTCATTGAAAGCAAGGTCTGAAAGAGAAGTTAACTGAGTTCATTAGTAGGTATCAAGCTTTATATACGTAAATTCAATATCAAATGAAAGATGAGGATGTTCAGAAGGTGTTTATCACTAATCCACAACCTAATATTCATGATAATATCCTCTTGATGAAGTATAACTCCTTTCAACATTTATGCACTACCCTTCATGATTATCAACTCTTGTCTAGTCAGTATGAAAAACAAAACTCATCGGCTCAAGCTGGTCAATCCATGGGTGGATCGTCACAAACCAACTTTAAGAGTAATAATAATAATAGGAGTTTCATTAGGTTTAATCGACAGAATACAAATAACTTCTCTAATGTGTCTGCTATCACTAATCCAAAAAAGGCATCATATCAACCAAGAAAGTTTATTTTGATATTTGAGTCTTATCATTCTATCATGAATCAACATGTGAGTAATAACCTTCTAAAACTACCCCTGATTAAGCCTATCGATCCTCGTAAAGCACAAGGACCTTATTTCAATGCTAATGCCTCTTGTCATTTTTATCGTACACATGGACATGATACTGAACGATGTATGCATCTTAAACATGAAATACAAGACCTCATTGATTTTGAATGTTATACATGTATCAGATGTGAATGATAATGGAAACAAGTTGGTTGCTTTACTGAATTAGAATTTACAAATCTTCACTAATCCTTTCCCTAAGCATACTAATAACAATATGATGGAACAAGATTTAGTGGAAGTAGAGGATGATGATTAATTAGACTATGATAGTATCGTGGGAATGATTGAAGTGGATAAGAAAAAGTTGGATAACCCACCTTGTCCACGAAGAAATGGGATTTATGCTGAGGATCCTCCTTCGTTATCCTTATTAGGATTAGGAGATAACCAAAATGCATCATAAAAACAAGTAGAAAAATTGGTACAGGTGAGTGAGATGGTACAGGATGATTCTTGTTACTACATTAGATGGCTTCAACAATGAAAACACGCTAAAAATTAGAAAAGAGTAAGATGACTATCAACAGTCAGAGATAATAGTGGTTCTCCTCCTCATAAACAACAAAAGGTCACATTTAAACAAGGATTTAAGAAACAAGTATCATATGATAATAAAAAACACTTTCATAAGAACCACTCAAACTTTGCACTAAACATGATTGAGTACCTCTCCAAGAGGTTTGCAAGTTCAAAAATCTAATACAAAGATCCTACTAGGTAAGTACTTCTAACCCTTTATCTCTCTCATGATGTGTTTCCCCCACGATATGTTATGTGTTGTTTAGGCCTCCTGGGATGACTCTTGATTCTCTTGTAAGGTCCAGGATACTAGGAGAACACCTCTATTGTGACCTTCTTCTATTTGTATCATCATTCTTCTATATTGCCTTCTCCCTCAAATTTTATTGTTGTGTGTTGTGTCTTATGGACATAGCGTTGCGGTTGGTGACTTGGGGGCACCCTCCTATGTGACTATCCCTAAGACACTTGTTTCTCTTCTCTTGATTTATTGTTTCCCTCCCTCTAGTGTTTCTATCTAGCTAGCGGATGACGAAAAACATTTATACTAATGCGGACCTAGCATCCCTTTAGTGAGAAATCAAAAATTGGACGTAGTTCCTAATATGACGATGGGGTTGTATACATTATTTGACGCTTGGCTAGTAGAAGCATTACGTGCTCTCTACGTAGTGATTTTGATGATATTTTTATCTCACCTACAAAACATAACAATACTGCTTCTCTATGCACCTTGTTGGTCTTTGAATCTTGCCTTGGTGAGAATCGGTTCTGAGATTTTTGTGATATAGCCCCACGGTTATCCTTGATCTTTGAATTCGTAGTATAACCTTGGCTCTTTGTGTGATTGATCATATGCATTGATGTTGTTGTTTATCATGATTATGGACTCTAACATGTTTCTTGTAGGGATGTGTTTGTGGAAACATTTGGCGGTTGTAAAGTACATATCACCTCCGGGGGGCATGGGCTTTGTGAAAGTCTATGTTCCCTTGTGTGTTTTCTTCCTACCTTAATATGCTTGATATCGATGCGTGATATCAACCACCTTAAGGTGGGGGCATATATAAGGTAAGCTATCGATTGAAGATGTTAGCAATGTGCTTGTCCTCAGGTGTAGTTTAAGGACTGGTGATGATGAGTCCCTCATGCACTCTGAGTTTTTTTGCAATCAATCAATCAATCAATTAATCAATCAATCATCTTAAGCCCTTTGTAAAGGCAGGGGTGGTTTATCTCTTGCAGAGAGTGCCCATCCTATCATTTTCAAAAAGTCCTCATCAGGAGGTGGGGAGTGGTTTTATGACTAACTCAACCCTTAAGCATGTCTTCCGCAATTGTTGTGGTGAAGCCTAATTGTTGGTGTGTGCCTGTAATGTACTTGAGATGGTGATGAGCCTAGAAATAGGAACACTCCATCACTCATCTTCCATGTTTTCTCCATGTCTTCAAAGTGTGTGTTTGGCATTCTTGCTTTGTTTGGTGTGTCTATTGCCCCATATGCAGTCTGAAGACTAGCGCGATGAGTGCTTCCAATATTTTGGGAGGTTTGGTGTGTCTTGCGTGTGTGTTGCCCCATTTATGTAGTCTAAAGACCAGCGTGATGAGTGCTTCCTGCATTATGGGAGATGTGTTTACTTTCCTTGTACTTGCATCTGCATTTCATATGTGAGAAAATGAAAAGAAAAGAAATCATTCATGTCTTCCATGCATTAATTGTCTTCAATGCATCTGTTGTTTCTTCATGTTTTGCATGACTACATAACTATCTTTTCTGTGTTTTGCATGCCTACCATTGTCTTCAATGTGTCTGGTGTGTCTTCTCCATGCTTGGTGTGTTTGCTGTGTTTTTTGACTGTACTTTAAAGCATGTATTGGCCTCACATTTATACATACATTAAAGTGGGGGCTAAATGTAATGTCGAAAAATGTCCCCATGGGGGCTTTTTCCTCATAAGGTTTAGCTCCTGGGTCCTTTATCTACATTTAGGACATCTTGCATCATATTTTGACATCCCTATAAAATGAACCCTAAGTTTCATGAGAAATGGGACCTAGGGGGATCCCTTGAACCTAACCCTAACCAAAATAGGGAGGGAGGACTTGGGCGCTTGTGCCCTAGTCCTTCCCTATTTTGGGTTAGTCCCAAATTTTGGGTGTCGGCTTGTGACTGTTATTTGGGTCCTATGCCGACACAGTAAGTTTGAATTACAAAATTCTTGGCAGGAGTGTTTGTAGTTGCATATATAAGCATGTTTAGGCATTCATTTGTAAACTAGATTACAACTAGATGAGAATTGGCATTCTAAAGGTGATTCAATGCATTCATTGTGTAGCAAGAGCAGATTTGTCTTGTTTATGTGTTTGTATTTATAGATTTGAGCATCCATCTCCTCATGACATGAAGAGCTTCTTCCCTCCATGAGATCTTCACTACAAGGTGACATTATTTATGTTTTTGAGCATTTATCATTTGGTTTTTGCCTTTGCCTCACAAGGGCACACACTTTCTATCTGACAACGGTGTTTGGAAGACTTGAATGTCTCTCCAAGGCTTGACTGAGGCAAGCCTCTGAACACCAAAACCCCCTCCGCATTTTTCGTGATTGCAGGTTATAGGTTGAAGAAGCAGGAAAAGTGGAGTTGCAGAGGAGAGTTGCAGAGTGTCAAAATTGTAGATTAGAGTTGAAAATAGGGTCCTAGACTCAGGCACCCGCTCATTAGTCCTCCAGATTCTACAACAGAGAAATCTTTGAGACAACAGGAACAAGTTGCAGATCAAGTTCCTAGATCCTGACAAAAATTAGGGCACTAGACTAGGGCACCCACTCATGTTAGTCCCTAACTATTCCACTTTCTGAACTTTGGAAACTGGTACATATTTGTCTGTTATTTTACATCTTTCTTAGCATCATTTTCTGGTATTCATTCGTTTGCTTCTGTATTTACATAATTAGAGTTTTGATGTATAATTGGGCATAAGTGAACATAATTGATAATCAAATCATACAAATCCAAGTTTCCTTGCATTCCTAAGTGACCAAGTGTATGATAGTGCATTGCCACTCGACCCAAAGTCCTTGAATGTAAAGGGTGAAAGGAGGATACACACATAAAACTACCAAAAACTAATCATTCAAATTTTACCCTTTACAATATGTACATCTCTTGGAAAGTTAATTAATTAGACCATTGCCTATTTATCTTTTTCCTTATACTCTATTTTGCTTTGCACTTGTGTTTGTGATCTCACAAGTAGGAGTGTACGATTGCAAGACATTTGTGGCTCTCTAGTCAATACAAATTTTTGGTGAATTCTACATACCAGTATCGAAGCTTGATTGAGTTTCATTTACTGGTCCAATATTCTTAAGATTATTTTTGAAAAATGTGAGTAGATGTAATTTGGTCTATTGTGTTTTGTGTCTATGTATATTGTGTGAAAGGGAGGTGTGCAAAACCCTTGTTCACACCTCTTTTCATCCTGTTCAAAGGCCATGTCTAGTGTGAAGGTGTTACAAAAGCATGGCCATGCATTCTAAAGGTTGATTTGTTCCAAGAAGGTGCTAAAACTGTTGCAATAGAGTATAATTTGAGGGTAGAGAGGGTGGATTCGTGGCTTGCTCCATTGAATCATCTATGGAGAAGTGTTGAAGGTACAATTTGAGGCATCCAATTTGTAGCAAGATAAGAAGGGAAAGGTCTTTTCTTTGGAGAGTGTGAGGCCATCAAATTTAAAGGAGAAACAAAGCACACTATTCATTGGTTAGAAGGTTGATTTTGCTGACCTTAACATTTACCCTGGAATTTCATCATTTAGAAGGGAGGTGGTTGCACCAAATAACCTAGACCCTAGGTCATATGGTGTGGTCTAGTCCAACCAAAGGAGGTTCAACTTCTACCTCAACCACCCTTCTATTTTCCATGGAAAAGGCATTTTTTGAAATTTTTGAGTGCAAATTTAGGTAAGATAAGGAAAATAGTAAAATTGATGTAACTTTTGATTGGTAACTCAAATTTGAGTGCCATTTTTTGTGAAAGTGATTAATTTTTTGAGCCTAATCTATTGGAATTTTTTTTGCACTATCATTATAAAGTGTCATTTTTCATCCCAAATTGGACATGTCTATGCACTAAAAATATAAAGTGCTAAAATTTAGGGGGGAATCTCAAATTGAATTAGGGGGCTATTCTTGTGTTGTGTCTTGTGTACTTCCACATTTCCCTTCAACATTTCATTTTTGCATTTCTAATTTTTGCAACAAACTACTTCAAATCATGGATTTAAAACAAAGTGTTATACTATTAATATCCTTTAATTATCATGTGAGGAAATTAAAAGTATAACTTGTAATAAAGAATAAAGGGTTGCATAGGATTACAATGGGTACTAAAAAATAATTTATTGCTGATGAAGAAAAAGAAAAATGGTTCAATAAATGTGATCAAGCCATTAGATTTTTGTGTCTTAATATATCTCTTAAACTATTGTTTTATGTAGAAGCCTTGAAAACACTTAATGAGGTTTGGGTAGCATTAGAAACAATTTTTGGGAACGTTGATGAAATGAGAGTTCATGAGTCATAGAATGAATTCATAAGCTTAAGTCTTGGTTACTTTGACACTCTAGAGGATTACTTCAATAAGTTCAAATCATTAAGGTTGTTGAAAGAATGTGGAATTGAGAAAAAGAATGATCAAATTTTTCTTTCTATTAACTCCAAACTAGGCCTTGAGTATTCTACGTATGTATCTACTTTCTACTTCATGAAAAGAGCTCTTGGAGCCACATGGAAAATGCCATATCTAGATGATATCATTCTTGACTTAACTAGGGAGTAGGATAAGTCAATACACATGGGTCCTTTGAAGACCTCAAAATTTGAAGCCCTCTTTTTGTAATGAAACAACTTGCACAATAGCTGAATATAATAGTAAGTATACTACAAATACTTAATAACATGCCAGTTCAAGGGGGTAACCTCCTAATCCACTTCGAGGGGGATACCTCCAATAGTCTTCAATGAGAACACAATACTCAATATAATGATAATAACTAACCTCTACCTCATATATATACCATACTTATGCCATGGATGCCACTCAGGCTGACTTAACTACCTATATAAGACTATGTTACTGATTATCTAACTTAAATAAGAGTTAAGGTAGCCACAAGCTGACTATTCATAACCATATACACACTATAGTATTACGAGTGTAGCATGCCCCCCACCTTTACGAAAACATTTTCCTCGATGCTGATCAAATGTGGATGCTTTTGCACAAAGTCCTCATTCTCCCATGTAGCTTTTTCAACTGCAGAGTTCTTCCATTTAATTAGATATTCTATGATTTCCCTTGTCCTCATCTTCTTGGTGTGTGTTTGAAGAATTCTCTTAGGATCCAAAACCATTCTTCCCTCCTCATCAAGCTCTGGTAACTTAGTCTGTGCTACCACTTTTTTCCTAATAACCTTCTTCAAGAATGAAACATGGAAAACTGGATGTATTTTTCCTAATAACCTTCTTATATGGTTGTAATCACACAAAGACCCAATCTCTCACTTAAAAAGTCCTTTTTTTGTTGATCAACTTGTTACTTCAATTTGTTTTGTGCCATTACCAAGTTCTCTCAAAGACTAGCCAATACCTCTTGTTGATGATGAATGTTTTCTTCAACTGTGTGACCCTTTGGTTGTGCCTGCAATGAAGATATGATTGATGGTGGATGGTACCCATATAGTGCCAAAAATGGAGACATCTTGAAGAAGTATGGAAGGAAGTATTATACCACCATTCTACTAGTGGTAGTGATTGCACACATCTCTCTTGTTTACCTGAAGCAAAACAACATAGATAGCCTTCCAAGCATTTGTTGACCACTTATGTCTATCCATCTGATTGGGCATGATATGATGAGCTATAAGCAAGCTGAGTGCCCAAGCATGAAAATAAGTTAGTTAAAAAACTACTTGTAAACATAGGATCACAATCACTTACTATAACTTTTGTAGTCCCATCTAGTTTCTGAATAGTATTCATAAAGGCTATTTCTACAATGCTTGGTGGCCATGGTTGTGCCAAAGCACAAAAGTGTGTATATTTGGTGAGATGACCCACAACAACCATGATGACATCTTTTCCTTCAGATCTAGGTAAATTTGTGATGAAATCCATAGATTCATCCTCCCACCTCTAACTTGGGATACACAAGGGTTGTAGAAGACCTAGAGTCTTATTTGTCTCCCCTTTGTGTTGTTGACATACCTTGCATTCAGCTACAAATTTTTGAACATCCCCTTTCAACCCTTCCCAAAAGAAATCTTGTTTGATTCTACAATAAGTTTTGAGGAATCCTAAGTGCCCACCTATTGGAGAAGCATGTAGTTCTTCCAAAACCTTAAACTTAAGGGTTGAATTCTTGTAAATGTATAACCTATCCTTGTACCATAAAATATTTCCTTTCCATGAAAATTTATTAGACACACTTGAATCCTGTCGGAGTTTCTCAATGAGACTTTGAGTGTCTATGCCCCTCTCCCATTCTTCTCTTGCCTCGTTTACCCAATCTGCTTGTAGCATGGAAATGACAAACAAAATTGACTCTGTGGGTTCACTCACCTTGATAGCGCATCAGCCACAACATTCTATTTTTCTTTCTTATATATGATCTGAAAGTCATATCCCAACATCTTTGTGACCCATTTTTAATGTTCTTCAGATGATGACCTCTATTCCAACAAATGTTTGAGACTATCATGATCTGTCTTGACCTTAAAGTTGTTAGACTTAGGGCACACAACTGAGAGGGGGGGTGAATCAATTGTGCAAAACTTTCTCCAATTTACACACTTACAACATCTTGGTGATTAGCAATATATTAAACATGAAACATAATGCATTCAAATCAAAAGCAGAAACTCATCAACACATAAGACACCAAGATTTTGACGTGGAAAACCTAGTTAAGGGAAAAACCACGGGGTGATTAACCCAAGAAAGTATTCTCTGTTAGAAGAATAGAAAGAACAAAATGGCACATGCCAATTAGGGCTCACTGCTTGAGCACACTACTCACAAGAGGCTCACTGCCTACAAGAGACACACTGTCTACAAAGGAATAAGTATCATATACATGAACTGGAAAATAGCATCTTCACCATGCTTGAATCAGTTCCATTAAGCTCAATACTTCTGCTCTGCCTTTCACTCTCCTCTTCGCTACCACACTTTCATCTCCACATGACACACTCTGGAATGACTTCACAATCCCTTATTTATACAAGGCATCAACTTAGGAACAATCATCTAAGTCAGAAAACACCTACAAGAACATCCGCAAGACGTGTAATACATCCGGTCGGCCAGTCTCAGAAAGAACACCAACATCCGGTGGTTATTCTTCAAATATGAACTTTAACTTCAATGCGGACCACCCACATGAACTGGACACTATCCACATCACCACAAGCTTTCCTAAATCACAAAGAACATCCGTGCTTCATCTGCTTACTGGAATTCTTCTCTCTTTCATCCGGAACCTTAAGAACATAGTCTGTCATCACTGTTATAGAGGAATAGGTTCTTCTAGACCTTCAAACTATGAACCAATCTACTGGACACTTCACAAGGATGTCCTCAACACTTCCTCAAATTTGTAGAACGGGATATTGCATTTCTAGATCTCACCAGACCTATCTGTGACACTCTGTCACCTTTGAACACCTACCAGAACTGATTCTACTTGAGCAACCATAACTTCTTCAGATCTTCATACGAACCTCTAAAAACTTGACTGGAGCATCTCAAGACTTATATCTACAAACCCTTTAAGCCGCATCCTTTGATCCTCAACCTATTGTGGACTTTTACCTTCTTGTCATCATTGTTCTTCATTGTTCCTGATTAAGACTAATTTTCTCAATATCCTTAGCACACAGCTCATCCAATCCTTCTCATTACTGAAACATGAGTATGTTGACATCAATGACAACACTGGTTAGACCCATACTTGCAACAATCTCCCCCTTTGTCATTGATGGCAACATATGATGTGAAAACCATCAAGACAAGAACTTCTCCTTATTGTCACAACTCCTCCTATCAACAACAACTATTCACATGTCTTCTCTTCCTTTACTGCTCCCCCTTTGATCATCAACCACTTGTTTTTCACATGTCTTTTCTCCCCCTTTGACATCAATGGCAAAGGGATCATACTTGCAACTCCATCACTTCAGAACATACCAACTGCTCCCCCTGAGTAGCAGCTCCCCATCATCAATTCGGATCACAAGATATGACTGTGATATCCACCGGACTGATGCACATCAGTGCATCCTAGTTCATCACTAGAGGGGCAATAACCCCTAACTTTTCCCTGAGATACTCAAAAGAGTCCTTGGGAAGAGGCTTAGTAAAGATATCTGCAATCTGATCCTTGGAGGGCACAAACTCCAGTCTGACTTCATCCTTGTTCACTTGCTCTCTCAGAAAGTGAAACTTGATAGATATATGCTTAGTCTTAGAATGCAACACTGGATTCTCAGAAATATTTATTGCACTTGAATTATCACAGAAGATTGTGATAGGCTCCTCATACTCTACTTGAATATGTCTTAGCATCTGCTTCATCCACAAAACTTGAGTGCAACTACCTGCTGCTGCAATGTATTCTGCTTCAGTTGTAGACAGAGATATTGCCCCTTTTTTCTTGCTTAGCCAAGAAATCAATCTCTTTCCCAAAAAGAATGCTCCACCACTGGTACTCTTCCGGTCATCCACATCCCTTGCCCAATCTGCATCTGTATATGCATGAAGAGAGAAATCATGATCTCTAGGATACCACAAGCCATACTCAATTGTCCCTTTTAGATATCTAAAAATCCTCTTGATTGCCATGACATGAGATTCTCTGGGATCAGCTTGGAATCTAGCAACAAGACCAACAACCTGCATTATATCTGGTCTAGTTTGAGTGAGATACAACAATCCTCCAATCATTGGTCTATACTTTGTCTGGTCTACCTTAGGAGAGTCATCATCTTTGCTCAACTTACATCCAGTTGGCATGGGAGTATTCTTCCATCCCAAATTTTCTCAACAATTCTTTCACATATTTGGTCTGAGAAATGAAGATTCCTTTCTTTGTTTGAGTAATTTGCAGACCGAAGAAGAAATTCATTTCACTAAGCATAGACATCTCAAACTCACTTTTCATTTGATTTGCAAAAGTTTTACACATACTGTCTCTTCCTCCAAAGATGATATCATCAACAAACACTTCAACAATCAAGATATTTTCATGATCAATTTTGAAATATAAGTTACTGTCAGCAGTACCTTTGTTGAAACCAATCTTCAAAAGATGCTTATCCAATCTTTCATACCAAGCTCTTGGGGCTTGCTTTAATCCATAAAGTACCTTCTTCAATTTGTAGACCATATCACCATGATCAGACAACTGAAATCCATCTGATTGTCCTATATACACTCTTCTTCCAAGTCACCATTTAGAAAGGCAGACTTGACATCCATCTGATATACTTTGAAATCCTTGAAGGTAGCAAATGCAAGAAATAATCTGACAGCTTCAATTCTTGCCACTAGAGCAAAAGTTTCTTCAAAATCAATTCCTTCTATTTGAGAGTAGCCCTTGCAGACCAATCTAGCTTTATTTCTGATTACTTCACCAACTTCATTTAGTTTGTTCCAGAAGACCCATTTGGTTCCAATCACATTCTTGTTTCTAGGTCTAGGAACAAGATCCCAAGTGTGATTTTTCTCTATTTTCACCAGCTCTTCCTCCATTGCTTTAGTCCAGTTTTCATCATTGCAAGCTTCATTCACTGTCTTAGGTTCAATCTTTGAAATCAAACAATACTCTTCTGAATCTTGAGCAATTCTCCTTCTTGTTAGAACTCCTTTGCTTTTATCACCTATGATCTGGTCTTTAGAGTGGTTTAGTCTTACATACCTAGGTACTTTGTGAGTTTCCTGCACTTCTAATTCTTGATCAGGCTCATTATGACTCATCTCTTCTCCTTGAATTACCGGATCTGTTTGATTCTAAGTACTAGAAGTAGTTTGGGCTCCTTGAATCAGAACACCATTCTGATCATCATCATCATATTCATAAAACCTATACCAGTGTTACAATAAGAGACTGAGAAAGATGATAGAAAGTACAAATGTGAAGGTTGATGAAAGATCCTTCATCACTTCTAGCATCAAACTTTCCTAGATCTTCATCTCTTTTAATGTAACATTTGCTACCAAAAACTTTGAAATACCTTACAGTAGGAGTGATGCCAAACCAAAGTTCATAAGGAGTCTTACCAGTATTGCTTCAGATTTGAACTTGATTGAGAGGATAGACTGCAGTGCTGACAGCTTCTCTCCAATAGATATGAGGAACATTAGCTTCCATCATCATCATCCTAGAAGCTTCCTGTATGGTCCATTTCTTTCTTTCCACTACTCCATTCTACTGTGGAGTCCTAGGAGCAGACAATTGTCTCTTTATTCCATGTTTCTCACAAAACTCTATGAACTCACTGGATGTGAATTCTCCACCTCTATCAAACCTCAGACATTTCAACTTTAATCCAGTTTCATTCTCTACCATAGCCTTGAATATTTTGAATTTCTCAAAAGCTTCTGACTTCTTTTTTAGAAAAGTTACCCACATCATCCAGAAATAGTCATCTATTAGCAGCATGAAGTATCTATCACCTTGAATACTCCTGGTTCTTACCGGGCCACAAAGATCAGTGTGAACTAAGTCCAATAATCTGGTAGAAGACAGTTCCTTGCTTTTGAATGTGACTCTACTCAGCTTACCCAACTGACATTCCTTACACAAGTTGTTAGTAGGTTTCACCAATTTTGGAAGATCTCTTACAGCCTGAGTATTGCTTATCTTGATGATATTATCAAAATTCACATGACACATCCTTCTATGCCATAACAAAATTTGATCAACTTGAACAAATAAGCAGCTTTTACCAGTACCAACCAAGTGGAAGATATTACCTTTAGTTTGAGCACCAGATGCAATCTCTGTTCCAGAACTTTCAAAGATTTTGCATTTTCCATCCTTGAATTGGAGATCATAGCCTTTGTCTACCAACTGTCCAACACTGAGAAGATTGTGCTTCAAACCTTCTACATATAGTACATTACTAGTTTTGTTTCTTCCATCAAAAGAAATAGTTCCTTTTCCTCTGGTTCTACCAGCAGAATTGTCACCAAATTTCACCACTCCTCCTTGATACCTTTCCAAATCTATGAACTTATTTTTGTCACCTATCATATGGTGAGAGCAACCACTATCAATGACGTAATCATCCTTTTCTTCAACTTGGGCAGCCAGAGCTCTTTCTACAACTTTATGATTGATAGATACAGAGGATATTAGTTCTTCTTCCTTGATGGCAATAAACACCCATTCATTTCTTGGTTTGTTTCCATTCTCTGATTCATCATCTATTACTCCTTCATTATCATCTTCTTCATGAACATAGTAACAATTCTTTTGGAACCTTGATCTGTTAGGACTTGTCTTTGAAAATCTTTCTGGACATCTTGAGGCACAATGACCAATCTTATTGCAGTTAAAGCACTTAAAAGGCAATTTTCCTTCATACTTACCGGATCCTCTTGGCAGTCTCTTTGCAATGAGGGCTTCAAGTTGAGTAGTTTCTACTTCTTCTTCTAGGTCGTTTCTTGCCTTTTCATACCATGACAGTTTCCTTGATGAGTTCTCTCTCGGATCAAATCTTTGTTTACCTTTCACAGAGGCACTGGCTTTGAATGTAGATTCAGTCTTGGGGGGATCATCTCCAAACTCTGTCATTTCAAATGTAGCCAGTTTGCCAGTTAATTGGTCTATTGTGACTGTTGTATGGGCTCTGAATTCATCAATGGCAGCAACCTTGATTTTGTAAGAGGCGGGAAGGGATCTAAGAATTTTTCCAACAATCTCATTTTCATCCAAGACTCCACCAGCATTTCTAATTCCACAAACTAGCTCATTCACTCTTGGTATAAAAGTAGTAATATTTTCATCATCGCTCATCTTGAGTTTTTTAAATTTCCCTTTTAGACTCTGTAACCTTGCATATTTAACATACTGGTCTCCTTCATGCAAAAGTTCCAGTTTATTCTAAATCTCAAAAGTAGTTGGTAGTTCAATAACATTTGAGAGCTCTGAGTCAGATAATGCACTTAGAAGAGCCTCTTTGGTCTGCAGATTGTTTTCATCATCTGTGATTTCATTTAGGGTTGTTGGACCACCTTGTGGAGGTACATACACTTTTGTAACCATGACCAGTACACCATTCCCATACACTGCAGGTGACATTTCATGCGACCTTTCCAAAGAGCAAAGTTGGTTCCATCAAACTTCAGACTATCCTTCTTGTAAGACGACATCCTGGATCTCCTCAAGCGGTTAAGCTCCTTTTAGAGGAACTTTTCTCTGATACCAATTGTTAGACTTAGGGCACACAACTGAGAGGGGGGGTGAATCAGTTGTGCAAAACTTTCTCTAATTTACACACTTACAACATCTTGGTGATTAGAAGTATATTAAACATGAAACATAATGTAATCAAATCAAAAGCAGAAACTCATCAACACATAAGACACCAAGATTTTGACGTGGAAAACCCAGTTAAGAGAAAAACCATAGGGTGATTAACCCAAGAAAGTATTCTCTGTTAGAAGAATAGAAAGAATAAAATGGCACATGCCAATTAGGGCTCACTGCCCAAGTACATTTTTCACAAGAGGCTCACTACCTACAAGAGACACACTGTCTACAAAGGAATAAGTATCACATACATGAGCTAGAAAATAGCATCTTCACCATGCCTAAATTAGTTCCATTAAGCTCAATACTTCTGCTCTACCTTTCGGTCTCCTCTTCGCTACCACACTTTCATCTCCACAGAACACACTCTGAAATGACTTCACAATCCCTTATTTATACAAGGCATCAACTTAGGAACAATCATCTAAGTCTAGAAAACACCTACAAGAACATCCACAAGACGTGTAATACATCTGGTCAGCCAATCTCAGAAAGAACACCAACATCTGGTGGTTATTCTTCAAATACAAACTTTAACTTCAATGCAGACCACCCACATGAACTGGACACTATCCATAGATCACCACAAGCTTTCCTAAATCACAAAGAACATCCGCACTTCATCTGCTTACTGGAATTCTTCTCTCTTTCATCCGAAACCTCAAGAACACAGTCTATCATCACTGTTACAAAGGAATAGGTTCTTCCAGACCTTCAAACCATGAATCAATTTACTAGACACTTCACAAGGATGTCCTCAACACTTCCTCAAATCCGTAGAATGGGATATTGCATTGCCGGATCTCACCAGACCTATCTGTGACACTTTGTCACCTCTGAACACCTGTTGGAACCAGTTCTACTTGAGCAACCATAACTTCTTCAGATCTTCATGTGGACCTCTAAAAACTTGACTGAAACATCTCAAGACTTATATCTACAAACCCTTTAAACTGAATCCTCTGATCCTCAACCTATTGTGGACTTTTACCTTCTTGTCATCACTATTCTTCATTGTTCTTGATTGAGACTAATTTTCTCAATATCCTCAGCACACAGCTCATCCAATCCTTCTCATTACTGAAACATGAGTATGTTGACATCAATGACAACACTGGTTAGATCCATACTTGCAACAAAAGTGTCTTCCCGTTAGCTAAGGTCTCCATTGTTTGACTGCATGCAACATAGCCAACATTTCCTTCTTATAAACTAGCTTCAACAAATTCTTACCTTTGAGTTGGCAACTCTCAAATGCTATGGGTCTTCCTCCATGCATGAGTACTGCTCCTCTGCCATGTCCTGAAGCATCACATTCAACAATGAATGTTTTAGAAAAATCTAGGATAGCTAGGACTAGAGTTGTGCACATGGCTTCTATCAGTTTATCAAATGGCCTTGTCGCTGCTTCATTCCATTGGAAAGAATCCTTCTTTTACAAAGATGTGAGAGGAGATGCTATGCTACCATAATTATTTACAAATTGGTGATAATAACCTCTAAGCCATAAAAAACCTTGTAAGTTCTTAAGGGTCTTAGGAATTTTCCACTCTATAATCACCTAGATCTCATGAGGGTCCACCTTGACTTCCTCATGTGACACAATGTGACTAAGGTGCTCCACTTCTTTGACACCAAAGATACATTTGGATGGTTTATCATACAATTTATTATGCTCCAAAATGTCCAACACTTGATTTACATGCTTCAAGTGTTCCTCCCATATTTTACTATATATTAAGATGTTATCAAAAAATACCAAAATAAATTTCCTCAAAAATGGCCCGAAGATAGAGTTAATCAAACTTTGAAATGTCGATGGTGCATTAGTGAGACCAAAAGGAATTCCCAGAAATTCATAGTGCACCTCATGGGTTCTAAAAGATGTCTTATTTACATCCTCATCTCTAATTATAATTTAATGATAACTAGAATGAAGATCAAGTTTTGTAAAATAAACAACACCATTAAGCCCATCTAACAAATCATAAATTACTGGAATAGGAAACTTATATTTTATGGTGAACTTGTTAAGCTCCCTGTAATATGGACACATCCTCCAAGATTCATCCTTCTTATGCACCATTATCATAGGAGATGAGTAAGCACTTTGACTATGCTTGATAATGCCTTCTTCTAATATCTCTTGAACTATTTTCTCAATCTCACTTTTTTGTGCATATGGATATCTGTAGGGCCTGATGTTGGGTGGTTCGCTCCCTAGAACTAGTTGAATGGAACGATCATGATATCTCTTGGGAGGCAATACTTTTGGCATATCCCCAAAAACTATAGAGTTCTTATCTACAATTGCTTGTAGATCTAGTGGTGTAGAAGCCTTTGAGTGAAATGCTTCTAATGAAAACAATTGGGTTACAAACCCATCTACCCCCATCTTAAGCATCTTTTGCATTTGGTAAGAACTTACTATCTGTCGAGACCTTGCATGCAACCCTCTTAGTTCTATTGTTCTTCCCTCTGATTGAAGGTGCATGAATAGTTCTTGGAAATTCAACTCAATTGTTCCCAAAGTAGTGAGCAACTTAACTCCCAAAACAATATCTGCTACACCCATTGAGATAACATACATAGGGAAGTTAAGATGATAATATCCCATGGATAATTTAATGCTATGGAATTTACCTAAACAACTAATAGTACCCCCATCTGCAATCAAGACCTAAAATTTTGGAGTTGGAAATATAAAACAATTTAGACGAGTAGCCAACTTTTTGTTGGTGAAGTTATGAGTGCTACCTAAGTCTATCAACACTGTTACTCTTTTTTTCTTTAAGAAAACCACTACCTTGAGAGTTTGTGGGGTGCTAAAACCTGAAAGTGTATGGAAAGAAATGATTGGTTGAGTATCTCTTGACTCCTCACTTATCTCATTATCACCATCTAATATTGGTTCCTCCTCCCCTTCTTCCTCACTCGGCCCTTCAATATAGAACAATTTATTTTCAGTGCATTTATGTCCTCTATGATATTTGCTATCATAGTTAAAACATAATCCTTTTTATCTCTTCTCTTAAATTTTTTGTGGTGTCAATCTATTAGGCTGAGGAAGTGACTATGTAGGGTTTTGAGCGAGTTATAGCAAAATTAGGGTTTCTACCATTATTTCTTTTGAAGCACATATATATCTCATTTTGGTGAATATTATCAAGATTTTAAAGGGTTTCTCAAGGACATATTGAATCTTCTTCAATCCTTATTTCAGAGTGTTTAGAGCATAATTAAGCGAGTTATTGAATAATTAGGGTTTCCACCAATTTTTCTCTCTGGGCTGCACATTGCCAAATTTCTTGGAGATTTTTGAACAAGGAAGTGATATCTAGGCCTTGGTAAGTTATAGTAAAATTTTTAAATTGATTGGATTTATTTTGTGTGATTTATTCGAAAATTATTTTTTCCTATCATGACTGGTCCTTCAACAAGAAGCAAAAAGAATGTTGCCACACATGGAAAAACTCCAAGCAAAGAGGATGTGAAAAATAAAGATGTTGATCAAAAAGAAAATGAACATATACTTGAACTCATTCAGAAAGAAAACAATGCTTCTCTGAAGGGGGCATGCTACACCCTTAATAATGAATAAAAAGTGTCTATTTTTTGCTGAGGTACAGTTAAAAATATTCCTAGTCCCAATTAGATAGGTGCAAGAGCAAAAGATAATGAATAAACATGGATTACCACATTAAGTAGCATCAATGAGAATAAGCAGCAGATGTCACACCTAACATTAATGAGGAGCCTCAGAAAAGGGTAGGACATCCTTCAATCGTAAAGATAGAGGAAAGAATGACACGACATGTTAAAAAAATATAAAGTTGAATCATGGTGCAGAAGTATGAAATGACGCTAATATAGCAGATAATTTAAATAATGGAGCTATTATTAAGATGGCACAAAAATTATAATGAAAGATAAATTCTAATCAAAGGAATGAGAGAGGGCAGAGATTAAGAATAAGGTAAGGCATTGAGTTTCATTTCTTTCAAACTAGGATGCCATCAAAAGGTCCAAATAAGGATTTACAGAAGGTAGGCTAAAATGGGATAGAGCGTAACCCTAAGATTAAACCAAAGTGTAATTTATCCCTGGATGTAGTAACAACAAGTTAGATATAGGGAAAAGAACTTGTTAATAGCAATATTGTCCTTCCTTCTGTTTCACCGTGTGGCAACACCGTGTTTCTAGTTGTGAACTAAATATTTAATCATGGCTTTATGGAATGCAGATAAGCATTGCTCGTATATTTATGATTTTTGTAATCACCTCAGGGTTCCATTCGGGTCATCTTCATATGAGTGCAAAATCTGTTTAATTTTCTTTTTTTTATGACATCAACTAGAGTTTACACCATGGACTGAGATTAAGTTTAGCCATATGACGTCTTGCTATTTTTGAGTCAAAAGTACGTAAAGAATCAAATTTAAAAAATACAACAAAGAACAAAGGGACTTATCTGGACATAAATTTTCCTTAACAGTCCTCTACATTACTGAAAATGTCTCCTTTTGATTAAAATAGAACCAACTAACACTTCGTCCTCATATCTAGCTCTGGCATAATCCTCACAAAAGAATCACACATAATGGCTGATACATATCTTCTCCACTGTACTCATTCCTCAATTCCAACTTCCTTCAGAAAGTTTTACACTATACAGACAATAATCACCCAGAAAACAACACCATACACAACAACCCCCCCCAAAAAAATACCCTCCCTTTTCCTACCTGCCCCCAAAACATAGTGGAAGGTAAAAAATGTGTCCCTTCTTTCTTGGGAACAAAGACAATAGATGGAGGGAGGAATGTATGTTTTTTTAAACAAATGTTAAAACATCTTACAGCTGTAAAAAACTATTTATCAACGTATTTACAAAAGAAAAAATACTTGGAAATGAGAAACGGTGGAGAGAGAGAGAGAATGGGCGGTGGAGGAGATGGGGAATTACATGTCAACAAAACAAAATGCGATGCCATTTTAGGCATTAACATCTTCAAAAACAATCACTACTACAAAAAGGGAAAAATATAGGGAAATGGTAGTGTATAGTATATTTGGTGTAGCATGATTAAAAACATACTCCTATGCTATATTCATATGTGATCTACAGGCACCAAGAAAAACACCCTATGCAAGTAAAATGGAAGAATAATTTTAGCCTACTGTTGTAGCTGCAAGCACCCTGCTAGGGATGCATACCTAATGCGGAAATGTGGGCAAAAATAAAATGTGAAAACTATTTTTGACAATCACTGCAGAATATGCACAAAATGGATCGTTGAAAAAAAAAAAAAAAAATTTCTTGCAAATGTAAATGTTAGGATGTAAGGCCAGATAGACGTCCTAACCAACGTCATGAGAGAGATAAATAATTATTTTAAAAAAATATAGAATAAATTAGATAATACTACAAACTATCAGTTTAATTATCACTATAACACTCTTAATATAAGTTCATGACATAACAATGCCCCAAGCAAAATTACCAGTTGTAAAAGAATTTGTCCACTCATAGAAAGTAACCATTTTCTAAATATATAGGCCAGCTCTCATAAATCCTAAGTAGTTATGAAATCAAATAATAATGTTTTAAATATAAACCCATGTGTGGAGTCACTTATGAAATATTAGTTTCAACATTACAATATAAGTAATTTATTAAAACATTACTTCTCAACCCAAATTTATTATTCATTTATAAAGGAGCTATTGGATTATTCCTAACCAACATTACAAGCATTAAGTGTAGTACACTTAATCATTAATTAATCGTATTGTTAGAATGATTTGATTTAAAGGTTGTCACCCACATTAGGTTATTTTCACATTCAAAAATTAACGTAATTTACCTCCATTTTTTTAAAATAAGCATTATAATAGTTTTCTAGTGTTAGTAACCTTATTTGTAAAATGGAACTATTTTCCGTCACATGGAAATCACACTTCAACTTTAGCAATATTTATCAAGGCAATGATTATGAAATCTTTCATAATGTCAAAGTATTTGCACAAGGTAGTATGGGCCTTACACCAAGAGTCAAGACAGTCAATTAACATCATACTCTACTATCTAGTTACATATAAAACGTTTATCCTTCTAGCTTGAATCCTTTATATGGTCCTCCAAAATCTTTTTGGTTCCTATTTTCGATGATGCTCAATGAATATTTCACTATAGTCCTTAACTATCCTATTAATAGGCAATATCTACGTTACAAATTCAATTATGTAGTCATTCACAATGTCAATAAATGACTTTCCATGGAAACTTGCATTATATGTACAAGAAACCACTAGGTATGGGTAACAATAAGGCCAATAAAGGACAAAATAAATTGATGTTCTCTAGGTCACTGTCAATTAAGTTGTAATACCAATTCCATGTGTGCATTCAAATTTCTAATTTCTCATACATACATGCATGTGTGGGAGATTCAACCCACCACCCATAATAGAATGCGTCATTTGCAAATATTAAAAGTGTCGATTCTTGACATGACTTGTTCCACTTGACAAAGGATTGCATTTCTTCATTCTGAGAACTAAAAAAGTAATAACATCCTTCATAACCATGCACAAATAAAATTTTCTATCATACTATTCTACATCTATGAAGTCCTCTATCACGTAGTTGAATTCAAAATCATGAATGAACACAAAAACAAGTACTTGATAACTTACTTTCTTCACATAGTTGTTGTAATGAAAGGCATTACTTTTAACTTTTACAGTTTATCGAGAAAAAATAAATTGATGTTCTCTAGGTCACTATCAATTAAGTTGTAATACCAATTCAAAGTGTGCATTCAAATTTCTAATTTCTCATACATACATGCTTGTTTGGGAGATTCAACCCACCACCCATAATAGAATGCGTCATTTGCAAATGTTAAAAGTGTCTACTCTTGACATGATTTATTCCACTTGACAAAGGATTATATTTCTTCATTTTGAGAACTGAAAAAGCAATAAAAATCCTTCATAACCATGCACAAATAAAATTTTCTATCATATTGTCCTACATTTATGAACTCTATAACATAGTTAAATTCAAAATCATGAATGAATACAAAAAAAAGTATTTGATAACTTACTTTCTTCACATAGTTGTTGTAATGAAAGCCATTACTTTTAACTTTTACAATTTATCGAGAAAAATGGCTAATTAGTATAGACAAGTAACTCCATTTAATTGACTCTATCATCACCTGGAATGTAATCATTAATAAAATACATTCGCATTGGCTAATTTAGGTGGTTTGTCAAATGCCTTTTATGAACTCAATTGGCATTGGATAATCTAGCAGGTTTGTCGCTTGGCCTTCAAAGTAAGTGCATTTAGTCTTATCAATTGTATGACTCTAATTAATGATAAAGGTTATTGCAAGTGCAATCAGTCCTATCAATCATGCAACATTATTTAAAATCAATCCTAATTATGATCACAAGTAACCCACAATATGATGGAAATAAATGCTTGCACCAAGTGTGAGGTGGTGTGGTTATTGTACATTCTCACATGTGTGACACAATAAGTTTCTTAGGCATCTTCCTTCTTTTTCAATTGTTTCTATTTTCATTCCCGGCAAATTTCTATCATTTAGATTCAAGATGTCATTTGATCTCTCGTCGTGTTTATCTCTTGCCTTAAAAGTGAGAAATGGCTTATGTAGATAGATTTGATGAGAAAAAACTAGGGAAGGTATTTCTAATTGAATTTCCCCCTGGTTGATGATGTTGTCTAGGACATTATTGGCCATGATATTATTTTAGAATATCTTCAAAAAAATCCATTCAATGGCATTGTCTATGCATTTCTATCAAATTTAGTGGACCTACTCAATGACCCAAGTGTAATGAAAATGATCAGAAAGGAAATGATTCAAGAATCACTTATCCCTAGGGATAAGCCTGATTTAACTTTAAATGATTACGATTGTGATCCTGGACCATGGGATAAGGATTGGATTTTCCCTTTACATTTGTTAGAGTGTTTGACTGTAGCTAATCACATTCTTAAGGAGGCAAGGAGGGAAATTGTTAGAGGGTTTATGGAGTTCTTTAACATGGCCCTTATTATACATAATGATTTATCTGACTATTAGTTAAGAAGGGCAAGGTTCATTGTCTATGCTACAAATTTTCTTCTTCAGGTGGTGGTTGTTAGAAGACACATCAATAGTGGCAACTAACAACTTTGTATTTAGTTTTCAGAAATTTAAACTATTTTAAAATTTTCCTTTTCTGCATACGCCTTTGTCTAAGGTTCATGTTAGGGCACCTTGGATTAGGGCTATGTAAAATATCCTCTCTAGACTATAAAATCTTTTGTTTAATTTAATAATTATTATGGGTTATCGATGTAGATTACAACTGTTGTCATCCTTTTAAATTTTTGTCTTATTATCTATTATTTTTTATTAATAACATAATTCTGGAACTTTTATTATTTATGGTTAGATCCATTGGTTGATTTTGGAAGTATTATAATTTTAAAAATATGTAAAAAATAAGTTTAATCTAAATCGTTCCTTCGTTAACACTTGTCTCTATTTTGGAGACTTTATGTACAAATTTGAGTGATTCAGAATTGCGGCCTGGAATAGAACTTATATCATTGATTTGCAAACATTTGATGAATGAAATTTATTGTAATATTATAATTACATTGATGTAAATTCTAGAATAGTAGAAATCACTCTAAATTTTTGTTTTATTATGTATTATTTTTGTTAATTTCAACTTGAACCGTTCATTGTTCAGGTGTTGAAACTTGTCTCTATTTTGGAGATTTTGTGTAGAAATTTGGGTATGTCAGTACTTTGGTTTGCAATAGAACTTATGTCGTTGATATGTGATCATATGATGATAAAAAATATTAGAATTCTATAAGTACATTGATGTAAATTGTAAGTCTAGTCATTCTTTTAATTTTTTATTAAATTATTATCTATTAATTTTTGCTAATCTAAATTGTTCCTTCATTGACACTTGTCTCTATTCTGAAGACTTTATGTAGAAATTTGGGTGTGTTAGAACTGTGGCCCAGAATAGAACTAATGTTGTTAATCTATGATACTGATTATCCGTCGATTTAAATGTAAATATTTTTTAATCTATAAATTCTCTAAGTAAATTAATTATTATAATTTAACATTTGATATTTTCACCAGCCACATTATGATTTTTCAAAAACTTGTCAACACATTCGTCAAATAATTTATTTTATGTTTTTGAATGTTTATATATTTTGCCAATGAACTTAATTTATTTTTTGAATACAAGTGTAATTCACCAACAAAATTATTTTTTTACCAATTAGTCATTAGGTATCACCACGATTTTATAAAATTTTCTAATAACGAACATAAATTCACCAGGAAAATTAATATTTTTTCAAAAAAAGAAAGATTCGCTAGGAAAATTATAGCATGTAGCTATTGTAGATGCCTAGTTGGTAGTGGAGCAATGTCCTGGTATGTGGCAACATGTATACCAGTATTTCTATTGATGCTTAGTAGACCTATGTATGCTTAAGGGTGAACTACTCCAATATCTAACTATAATGATTAGTTTACTTGAATCTAGAAAAAGGTAATGAACTCACTTGAACACACTAGATTGAAGTTATGACCATCACTCTTTTTCTCATTGGTGCTCATTTGATTCACAAAGATGTTTTAGAAGATTTTGATTATACTAATCACTATTTTATAGGTTCTTAAGCGTATTCACTCATCCTAGAATGCTCATGAGCATTCTCTAGTAGAGTCACCATTTGTTGATGCTATCACAACATCCATCTAATCTCTCTCAAAATTATGGAATGAGGGACTTGTGTGTTTATTTTTCTTTGTTTGTTTTTTGTCACGTGCTCATCTTTTGGCTTTTAGGTTTGTGTTTGTTGTAATTTTTTGTCTTGGATACTTTATCTCTTTGTGGTTTGTTGGTGTAGGAGCACCTTCACATTAGGGTTTATTTGATCTTCAAGATGTTTGATTTGTTTAATGAGGTCCTTGAGACCATTAAGTGGTTGTAATGAGGCTTGAAAGCCATGTTGTAATGGACTATGTCCAAATAACTAGAGTCTTCTATGGTTATGTTACTAGTCCTAGGTAGGACAATCTTGTAGTTATAGGTTAGTCATTTATGTTTTAATGTTTGTCTTTGGTAGTCATTTAAAGTCTTCATGTTGCACGCCTTTTAAGGCATGTCTTGGGTTTGGAAGTTTGTTATAACCTTGTCCAAGATTAATCCCAATGTTACAAATAGCAAGATTAAACCAAAACAACCGGTGGAAGAAGTCAGTTTCTAAAACAGTTACTAAAAAGACAGTTTTGGGAATTTGAAAGGACATTTTGTGTCTTGGGTCATTGAAAGGAAGTGGAAACTAGAGAAACATGTTGAAATGCCTTTATTAAGGCCTTGTAACATCAAAATACTTGAAGGTGATTGGAGATTTCAAATGGAATAGTAAAAAAGGCAATGTTTTTCTATGTTTTTCTTCAGAAAATTACTGTCTTCTTGCATTGTACGGCACTCTAAAGGTAGGGAATTAGTTCTAATGGAGTTTGCATGAAAGGTCTATCAATCACCTTCCCTTTGTATTTGGTTTCATGCATTTTGGTTTTGTTTTGCACAAGATATTGCACTTTTTGTGTTGACAGTTCAAACCCTCTGTTAGGGTGAACAGTGGTATAAATAACTGTGTTTTCTCCTTGTTTGTCATTTGCATGATATAAACCCTTGGTGGAAAACAATTGTAGTGGTATGTACTTTAAAGTCCTTGAGGTCTCTGACCAAAGATCTAAGGTTGATGTGAAGAAACATCTAGTTTTATGACTGCATTTTCCTGTCACAGTCTAGAAAGACAAAACTGAAGAACAGTTGAGACGTTTAGACCTAGGGTATGATAAAGTGTTGATGGGAATGGACTTTTTATGGATCAATAAGCATGTGTAGACCTGGTGTGAAGTGTCCCAAGCACATGCAAGGTGTGGGGAGTTGTGGGACAACCATTTTCAATAAACCCTTGGTAGGTTGATGCCTAATAAGCCTAATGTGCATGGTGACAGTCTTTTGTTTAGTAATATCTTCCATAGTAAGCTATGTTAATCTTTTGGTATGTTGATAACAAGGGTAATGGGTATCGAAAAAGCCTTGGACAGTCTTAAATGGAGGTTTACATCAAGAGTTATGCACTGATAGTCCCTAAAACAGGGCTACTAGTTTTAGGACAGTCAACAAAGGAACTGTTGCATGCATGTTGGGACACTCTTTGGTAATTGTTGTTTTGTGTGAGTTAAGGGATGTGAAGGCATGGAGAAACCTTGTGTGGGTCAGAGTAATTTGCAATCCAAACTTGTTTGAGAAGAAGCCATTGCATGGTGAAGTCCTCTTGTGAAGCTTGTAGATCTTATGGATTTGAAACACATTGTTATGAACTTTGCCAATATGAAGTGAGATTGATCTTTTACTCTGCATCAAATTGGTATTAGAGCTAGCAAAAGCTCTTGGAGGAGATGTTGTATTTAGTCCTGTCACTGAGAAGGCAGGTAAAGCTGAAGAGTTTGTTGGTGACCTTTGTTTTTGTTGCTAAGTTGTTTGGTTGCAGGTACTTATCCATCTAACTGCAGGAGGATGTTTTCTGAGGTTGTGTGTGGGAAGACAAGAGAAGGTCTGTCATGACCATTCTCCAATAGAGATTCGGCTGGAGAAGGATGCATAGAGAAACCACTGAGGAGAGAGTGGTAGGTGCATCACTAGGATTTGCTGTTGGGTGAGATGGATGGTTTGGTGAGTTGGTGTTGTGAAGCAGTGAGAGAGATGGATACCTGAAGAAGCACTTGATGTTGCAACCTGAAGAATACTCCACTGATGGGAGTAGAAGGAGCCTGAGCATGCTCTGTGAAGATGGTAGTTTGTTCTATTGGTTGGTTGGTCACCTTCCCTATTAGTCTGAAAATTGGAAGACTGAAGCTGAGAAGATGAAGTGAGAAGATGAAGAGACAGACAGAGATGCAGGAAAGACTTTTGTTGCAGATACATTTCCAAGGGACTTGGAAATCTTTGTTGGTTGGTCATATGGTGCAGGAGCACCTTCACATTAGGGTTTATTTGATCTTCAAGATGTTTGATTTGTTTAATGAGGTCCTTAAGACCATTAAGTGGTTGTAATGAGGCTTGAAAGCCATGTTGTAATGGACTATGTCCAAATAACTAGAGTCTTCTATGGTTATGTTACTAGTCCTAGGTAGGACAGTCTTGTAGTTATAGGTTAGTCATTTATGTTTTAATGTTTGTCTTTGGTAGTCATTTAAAGTCTTCATGTTGCAAGCCTTTTAAGGCATGTCTTGGGTTTGGAAGTTTGTTATAACCTTGTCCAAGATTAATCCAAATGTTACAAATAGCAAGATTAAACCAAAACAATCGGTGGAAGAAGTCAGTTTCTAAAACAGTTACTAAACAGATAGTTTTGGGAATTTGAAAGGCCATTTTGTGTCTTGGGTTGTTGAAAGGAAGTGGAAACTGGAGAGACATGTTGAAATGCCTTTATTAAGGCCTTGTAACATCAAAATACTTGAAGGTGATTGGAGATTTCAAATGGAATAGCAAAAAAAGCAATGTTTTTCTATGTTTTTCTTTAGAAAATTGTTGTCTTCTTGCATTGTACGGCCCTGTACAGGCAGGGAATCAGTTCTAATGGATTTTGCATGAAAGTTCTATCAATCATCTTCCCTTTGTATTTGGTTGCATGTATTTTGGTTTCGTTTTGCACAAGATATTGCATTTTTTGTGTTGACAGTCCAAACCCTCTGTTAGGGTGAACAGTGGTATGAATAACTGTGTTTTCTCCTTGTTTGTCATTTGCATGATATCAACCCCTGGTGGAAAACAATTGTAGTGGTATGTGCTTTCAAGTCCTTGAGGTCTCTAACCAAAGATCTAAGGTTGATGTGAAGAAACATCTAGTTTTATGACTGCATTTTCCTATCACAGTCCAGAAAAATAGAACTGAAGAATAGTTGAGAGGTTTAGACCTAGGGTATGATAAAGTGTTGATGGGAATGGACTTTTTATGGATCAATGAGCATGTACAGACCTGGTGTGAAGTGTCCCAAGCACATGCAAGGTGTGGGGAGTTGTGGGACAACCATTTTCAATAAACCCTTGGTAGGTTGATGCCTAATAGGCCTAATGTGCATGGTGACAGTCTTTTGTTTAGTAATATCTTCCAAAGTAAGCTATGTTAATCTTGTGGTATGTTGATAACAAGGGTAATGGGTATCCAAAAAGCCTTGGACAGTCTTAAATGGAGGTTTGCATCAAGAGTTATGCACTGACAGTCCTTAAAACAGGGCTACTAGTTTTAGGACAGTCAACAAAGGAACTGTTGCATGCATGTTGGGACAGTCTTTGGTAATTGTTGTTTTGTGTGAGTTAAGGGATGTGAAGGCATGGAGAAACCTTGTGTGGGTCAGAGTAATTGGCAATCCAAACTTGTTTAAGAAGAAGCCATTGCATGGTGAAGTCCTTTTGTGAAGCTTGTAGATCTTATGGATTTGAAACACATTGTTATGAACTTTGCCAATATGAAGTGAGATTGATCTTTTCCTTTGCATCATTTATGCTTTGCCACATGGTTTATCTTGCTTGGAAGTCTGCATGTTGTGCTCTCATCTTGCTCTATATTCACTTGAGGAATATGTTGTAGGACCTCCCATGGATTTTTATCATAATGTCTATATGCCCATTCATTGCAATGTCAATTCATAAGTCATGCTAATAACTAATCCTAGATAGATAATTTTGACTTATGAATTGTTATTATGTCTTCATAGGTTTTAAATTTTATTATTGTGCATGCTTTTGTGAGCTACCGTGTTATTTCCTATGTCATTTGTCACTCCTGCAGCATCCTCCTTATGTTTCTAAGATAATGCATTTTGTGACTTATTCGAGACCTATCACTAGTAGGAGAATAAATCTTTTCAAATTGCAAATGTTAACTTAAGCTCAAGGTCAGCCTATGGTTGATTCAAATGCTTGAGTCTGCTCAAATTCGAATTTTTTTCCACATTGTTGACATCGACAATTGTGATGATAAATCTATTGCATTAGAGTCGAGGTACAAGAGTCATGAATATCGTAATCTATTAACTTGAATTAGCATATCTTAGATTTTCTTTTAAGTTGATTATTTAATTTCAATCTCATTAGAATTTCAAGAAATCTAATCTACTTTGTCCTATGTGTAGGAGGGCGGTGTACAAGAGGATTTGTTGCATTTAAAGAAGATAAATTTAAAATTAGGCATGGAGTAAAAGAAAAATGAAGTCATCCTTGTAAAGATTGCAATATACAACATTCTAAGAGAAGAAATATAGGCTTGAGGAAGAAGATATAGAGGTTTCCTAGCATATTAAGGGTATGAATGACTATAGCCTTGAGTTTAATTTATGCGAACATTGCATTTATGGAAAAAAAAATCCGTGTTCAGTTTTATTCTAGTTCTCAGAAATCTTCTGAGGTGTTGGACTTGATTCATTTTGATGTGTTTGGTCCTGTTAATGTTCCTTGAAGTTCAAACTATGTTTACTTTGTTTCATTCATTGATGACTATAGTAGAAGGACATGGGTGTGGGTGTATTTCCTTAGAAGTAAATTTAAAGTCTTTAATAGATTCAAAAAGTTCAAAGATCTTGTAGAGAATCAGAAGGAAGAAAGATTAAGTGTTTGAGGGCTGACAATAATGGTGAGTTTTGTTCAACAGATTTTGACAAGTTCTGTAAAGAACAGGGGATTGAGAGGCACAAGACAACTCTGTATACCCCTTAATAGAATGGAGTTGTAGAGAGGATGAATAGAACATTGATGGAGAGGGAAAGGAGTATGCTAAGTGGAGTTGGCCTTGAACAAAAGTTTTGGGCTGAAGTTGTTTCTACCACTTGTTACCTAGTTAACAGGTCTCCTACATTAGTGCTTGCTGATAAGACACCTATGGAGGTGTGGTCTAGTAAAAATCCTTCATTGAGACACATTCGAGTATTTGGTTGTGAGGCATATGCACATGTGCCTAAGGAGAAGAGGTCTAAGTTGGAGAACAAGGCTATGAAGTGTATCTTCATCAGTTATGGCATCAGTGTGAAAGGGTACAAAATTTGGGATTTAGTAGCTGAGAGAGTTTTGTATAGCATAAGTGTGATCTTCAAAAAGCTCAATCCTTCTTCTATTGTCTTATAGCTAGAGAAAGAAGAAAAGAAAGAGGATGTGATTCAACTTCCTTCCACCCCTGACAAAGTTGAACCAAAAACATCCATTGGACTTGATAATAAGGAAAGCTCCAGTAGCTTTGAAACTTTAGAAGATGAAGAACCTCAACCTCAATCTTTAAGGAGATCCATGCGGATAAGGTGTCAACCTGATAGGTTTGGTTATTCATTGCATGATTCCAGTTGTATTTTTTCTTTGATTTCTAACACTAATGAGCCTAGAACTATGAAAGAGGCTATGGGTATGAAAGGTGTAGGTTCCTGGAAGGAGTCCATGGAAGAGGAGATGGCTTCTTTGGAAAAGAATAATACGTGGGACTTGGTGCCTTTGCCTGAAGGATGAAAACCTATTGGATGCAAATGGGTGTTCAAAAAGAAATTTGATGTAGATGGTAGTGTTGAGAAATATAAGGCTAGATTGGTTATGAAGGGGTATTCTCAGGTGGAGGGAATTGACTATGGTGAGATTTTCTCTCCCATTGAAAAGATGACATCTATTCAATTCCTATCATCTCTTGCAGTAGCGTATGATCTAGAAGTGGAACAAATGGATGTGAAGACAACATTCATTCATGGTGACTTGGAGGAGGAAATCTATTGTCACATCTAGAGCACTACGTGGTGAAAGGTAAAGAAAATCTGGATGTCAAATTGAAAAAGTCTTTCTATGGTTTGAAATAGTCTCCTAGGATGTGGTACCAGAAGTTTGATGCCTTTGTGTTGAGTATTGGATTTCTAAGATCAAAATTAGATCATTGTGTTTATTACAAGTTTGACAATGATCGCATTCTCATTATTGCATTGTATGTCAATGATATGTTACTCATTGGGAATGGTAAAAGTTTGATTTCTGATTTGAAGTCTTAGTTGTTAGCATAGTTTGAGATGAAAAATCTAGGGGCATCTGGGTACATTTTGGGGATAGAGATCAGAAGATACAGAGAAAACAAAAAACTTTGGTTAGGCTAAAGTAAGTATGCTAACACTGTGTTGGAGAGATTCAACATGATAGATTGCAGACCTTTGACTGTTCCGATGGGGACAAAATTGTTTATTGCAGATTGTCCAAAGTCTCCTTTTGAGATGGAGGATATGAACAGAGTTCCTTATGCTAGTGCAGTTGGCAGTTTGATGTATACGATGGTCTGTACTAGACTAGACATTGCCCAAGAAGTGGGATTCCTTAGTTGATTTATGGCTAATCCTGGATGGGTACATTGGGATGTAGTGAAGAGAGTGTTCAGATATTTATGGGGTACTTCCAAGTATTTCTTATGTTATAATGGTTATCCTACAGGACCTCAGCATTCACTTTGTATTCATGGATTTGTGGATTTAGATTGGGCAGGTGACATTGACAACAGGAGATCCACCAACAATTATGTGTTCACTATGTTTGGTGGTGCTATTAGTTGGATGAGTAAGCAGCAACTTGTGGTCGCTTTCTCCACTACTCAAGCTAAGTACATGACATCAACTTATGCTTGTAAAGAAGCCATTTGGATTAAGAGATTGCATTCTAATGTTAGATTTGATACAAGGAAGATTACTATTTGCTGTGATAGTCAAAGTGCCATATGTTTGGCAAAGAATCCTACTTTCCACGTGAGGACTAAGTATATTGATGTCCAGTACCATTTTGTCCATGACATGGTAGAGGATGGGAAGGTAAAATTAGATAAAGTTGACACTTTGATGAATGTTGTAGATTCCTTGACAAAACCCATGAGCACAGAGAAGTTCATATGGTGTTCGGAGTCTGTGGGCCTCTCGGACCCTAGCAATTAAATCGTGGTGTTGATACTCCCTTTACTCTTGCAAAGAGTTTGACAAGTGGGAGAATGTTAGGAAAAGTGTCTCAACCTTGCAACTACGAAAGGTTACTATTCTTCTCAGTTTTGATATTTTCAAATACGCTTTATCTTGAAGAATGGTCTAGAAATTTCAAAGTTTCCAAAAGGGCTAAAAATCACAGGACTTACTAACTAAACATCTTGGGTGAGTTTCAATTCAAGATCATACCTAGATTGCGATATATTAAAGTTTCTATTTTTTGAAACTACAGAAAAACTTTCAAACTTAGTTTTGAGGCACTTAGAGGTCCCTAAACACCCCAAAAGTTTTCATAACTAGAAAAGCAGGTTATATATTGATAAATCTCTTCACGAGATTTATGGTGCATCAAACAGTTCATCAATTAGACACTCAGATCAAAAGTTATGACCTCTAGAAGTTGGACCTCCTATTTTTGGGAAATGTGAAAACATATTGAACACTTAAAAGAGCTGTAAAGGAGAGAGTTACATGTGTTGGTGTGTGTTTTGGTACATCATAGGACATCTTTGATTGGAGATAATTTGGGTGCCACTTTTGGATGGTTTTGGCTCATGGTTTTGTAATTATCGGTAATGTTTTACTGTATTGTATCTCCTATATATCAGGAGTTGGAGATGGAGGTTGTGTGTAAGCATCTTATTGATGTTGAGTTACCTCTGGATCTCTGGTTGATTAATGCTCCTGTGAAAGCTTGCTCTGCAAGTATATTGTAATCTTCTTGATTCCTGAATAATATATTGGGCGGCTTTGGAGTGTGGGGTTTTTAACCTGAAAGGGTTTTCCCCACGTATATCTTGTGTTGTGAGTTTTGTATTTGCATTTGGATGTTGTTATTACCTTTCTATTAATGTCTATTTTAATATGTAACTGTAAAAGATAAAAATTTGAATAAATATTTCCTCAGTAGATTAGTGTAGGAAATGTTTCTGCATACCTTGCTTCATTCCAAGCTTTTTGTGAAGGGTCAGGCCTCAAATGCCTTGAATCATTCCTTGAACGGCTTGTCAGAGAGTGAGTCCAACCTTAAACACCCTTTGAGAGAGTAAATCGAGCCTCACGTTCCCTGCATCGACCTTTCATAGATGGATCAAACCTCACCCTACCCGATCAATCTCTTCACACAAATGGATTCTCTACAAAAAAAGTTTCTTCCATGGAGGATACACATGAACAACATAGAAAAGATTTTCGATTGAATGGAAACACTCTATTTTTAGTTGAACAATGCAAATTTATTAAACCAACAATCATCAATTAGAACAAGCTTTGATACCATGCGAGAACCAAGATCTATTGGCAGAATGTCAGCATTGGTCGAGCCACATAATTCATGCTATCAAATGCTCTTGCAAGAGTTACAAAATAGGAGTATGCAATACAAAAAAAATTGAACACAATAATTGGATTGATTAACTCACAATTAGATGTACATAGATATAGCACAGAGGAAAAATGATTGTTTCATAGAATAGTGGTAATGAAGCTTAAGAATATCATGTAACTCCACTATTTAAAACTGGTGGCATGTGAACTCCATGCAACTCTATGTAAAAAGGCACACCTAAGAAAGATCAACTCCAACTATAGGAGTAATCCATGAAAAGTACATTGGTAGAAATATTCTACACTAACAAACAAGGCTAGGATATTTCTCAAACAAACCTGGGGAAATAAAGTCATAAATTACTAGGATACCAGGAATCAAGAATCCAGTGGTAATGTCAAATGGAGGAACTTCAATGAATGAAATTTCCCTAGATCTGAGAAAGAGATCTTGAGTAAAATATTGGCACAAAGAGTCATCATTCCATCTAAAATGAAGATTGGATCAATTGGGTTGCAACTAAATTTGGGTTCTATACCATAAGGAAAAGACACAAATTTCTATCGAAGGAAAACAAAATTGAATGACCCTTCAATCCTTGTTGGGGTGATGCTTGCCTTCCAAAAGAAGGAGATTTTACATGGTTAAAACTTCACAACAAAATTAACAAGTAAAAGGACGAACAAGATGGGATTCTCTCTTATCTTCAAGAGTGTTCTATATGGAGAAGAAGAAGAAGAAGGGGTTCATCTTCTCCTAAATTGCACTTTTAGCAACAATTGTTGGAAATGGTTATGTTCTAAGTTGAATTATGAACGTCCATTTCCCATATCTCTTCTATATCATTTCAAAGGTTGGCCCACTTTATATGTGGATTCCACATTTGCATGCATATGGGAGGTAAGTCCTTTGGTCATTTGGCACATCTGTTCGGAAAGAAATTATAGAATATTGAGGAAGTCTCCTTCTTCCATCTCTAAGGTAATCTCCAAATTAGACGGAGCCATCTCGGAAGTAGTTATGACAAAGGTATCTGCTCCACCAAATCACAAGCTATCTCCAACCATCCATAAATTGGTTTGATATGCAGAAGGCATTTACTAAGTGAGATCCTAGACGTCACTAGCAAATCCTTTTGTAGGGTTCGATATTACCTCAAGCACACTCCTTTTCATTAAATTCGGTCGGGCAGTAATTAATGGTTAATTATGTTGTTCTTTTACATCCTCGCGAGTCACGACACTTAGTTTTTAAATTTTTGACTCCTCTGAATCACAATTTAAGCATATAAAAAGAGATACCATTTCGCTGGAAAATGACAATCAATTTTTTATTATTTCAAAACAAGTTACTCCACAGTTCATCTCTGGTTCTTACATATAAACTGATGAGTGAGGATGGAAATAGAGCGGGAGTACAAAGGAGAGGGAAAGGAGGAAGATGAATGGAATTGATACCAGAGCACGTACTTGAGATGCGTTTACTACCTCTCCGTCCACTTTTCTCTGTCATCCGTTTTCACAGAGTTTGCAGAGAACGGAATCAATTAATACACACTTGGGAATTCCTCAGGCCTTTTATTCTTCAAGAAAATAGTGTTGAACTGTTGAACTATTGCTTGATGAATAAAATTGTGCCCTTGCCGGAAGGAGTGGAAAGCATAGAAGATGAAGATGGGTCCGCACATGGTTTCCATGGAAGAAGTCATTTCTGTTGGCTGTACATGTACGAACGGTTGATTTTCCTTGGGAGATTCGCACATGGGAGTTTGTGATGGATGATTTATCGCCACGTTAGAAAAGGATTGGAAAGGAGGCAGCGTATCCTGTTTATTGGAGCAAAGTGGGAGACGATGAATTCTTCGCCTGCGACTCAGTCCAATACCCACTTGGTAAGGAAAGTACATTTGCCCACCGCTGCCTGCGCGGGTGGAGACGATGAATTTTTTTTTTCATAATTTCAGATTCGGCAGAGAACATAGTAATCTACTTTTAGTATTACTTTGCATTGAGATCGGTACAAAACCAGAAATCAAACATCCCATTTTACGATGGCTTAAACAATCCACTTTATGATGGCTCAAACAATCTTTAAAAAAATTATAAATATGTAAAACAGAAATCTAATGTTATAAATGTGTAAACTTGCTATATTATCTATAGTGTTTGACACTGTTTACATTAGTAGAGTTATTTGAAGGTATTATTAAATGGTTGGTGGGCATAGATATTTAGATTTTTTAGTCAACCATTTCAGGTTTAGAATTTTAGAGTTTTTATATACATTGCTTAGTAGAAAGGGTCTTAAATATTCATGTGGATCAGCGAATTTGATAGCACTTTTAGGTGTGTCCATAAGAAAGAAACGACTCACGATATTTTAATTGCTAACTTTGATTATTATGTCCAAGGACTAGAGTGTTACAATAAGGACTAAGTATAAAAACTTGGATACACTTACAATTAAAGGAAATATCATCATGAGTAAAAAAATCCTCAAAAATTAATTTTAAAAATAGAATAAATGCATTTATAACTATTATTTATTAGTAAGTACATTACAAGAATGCACCATATGCTTTATCAAATGAGATGATCTTAATTCAAATCATTAGAGATTTCATTGTACATACAAAAGTATAAATCCCCAAGAGACATGTTGCATGCTTACATGTCCAAAATTTTATCTATTGAATTGGGTAAACTACCACCTTCTAGTTCTTATTGTGAAATACCTTGATAGATGATATGAGGGGCATGTCTTAGGAGAATTTGATGAAAGAGATGCCCCTCATTTGTGGCATCTAAGTTAAAGGAGACCCTATAAGGTTAATTTTTGAATTTACCAATCAAATGAAAAAGATCACAACATCTATAGTTCACATCGTTTACTCTTATATTTGGAATTAAGCTTTCTTGGGTGTGCTTTTTTATTTTGGAGTTACATGTAGTTTGCGTGCCACGAGTTTAGATATTGGAGTTGCATGCCTATTCATGGGTGCCTTTTCCACTATTCTTAGGTGGTGGTTGCTTTTTTGCTACTCTATATATGTACATCTTTTGGCATGTTAATCAATTAGATCATTGCCTATTTATCTTTTTTATTGTACTCTATTTTGCTTTGCACTTGTGTTTGTCATCGCACAGGTAGGAGTGTGTGATTACAAGACATTCGTGGCTCTCTAGTTGATACAAAATTTTGGTGAATTCTACATGGTATCGGAGCTCAATTGAGTTTCATTTAGTGGTCCAGTATTCTTAAGATTATTTTTGAAAAATGCAAGTGCATGCAATTTGGTCTATTGTTTTGCTTCTTTGTATATTGTGCGAAAGGGAGGTGTGCAAAACCCTTGTTCACCCCTATTTTTGGCTTGTTCAAAGGCCAGGTCTAGTGTGAAGGTGTTGCAAAAGCATGAACATGCATTCTAAAGGCTTATTTGTTCTAAGAAGGTGCTAAAACCCCTGTAATAGGGTGCTAAGAAGGTGCCAAGATTGGTTACATGCTACATTATCATGATTATCTACTTTATTAATAGGAATCTTCTCACCAAAGTACATGAACTTTACTATCTTCAACTATCGTAAAAAAAAGATAGCTTGCAGATCACCAAACCACAAACCATTGCAACTGTAGGAACTTATCATCATCCTAGACTTCCCTCTAGAACCGCATAGCAAAATACTTTGTTGCGGAGGAATGCGGAGCCAAATATTGTCTTCCTGTCTCAATTGAACTTACAAAAAAAGTAGGCTTGACTCTGGTGAACACAACTCACTCAGATCTTCATACGAATGGCTTATACCTGAAATTTAGCATCCTTAGACATACCTCTAACTTGCTTCCAATCTGCAAACCACGATCTTCAAGCAGGAACAAATGCAGAGCAATTTACCAGACTATTCTTCATACAACTCACTGTCTGTATTGCGCTTCTCTGTGGCTTACTTATTTCTTCTGGAGAGGCTAATTTTCTTAATATCCTCAACATACAAGTCTTCTAAACAAGTAATGGAATAGGATACATTTGACACCAATGACAACAAGAATATGTTGACATCAATGACAATACCGATTAGGCACATACTTGCAACAATCTCCCCCTTTGTCATTGATGGCAACATATGATGTGAAAAACTACAACAACCATCAAGACAAGATTTTCCCCCTTTCTCTTTACACACTTGCACTCTTTCTTTCTCCAAAATTCTCCCCCTTTCTCTTACACATCTGCACTCTGAGTTTTTCACATGACTTTTCTCCCCCTTTGCCATCAATGGCAAAGGGCACATACTTGCACTCTTCTGCTCCAATCTAATCTCTTCTCTAAACTTTCTGACTACTCCCCCTTAGAAGTAGCCCTAAAAAGCATCAATCTGGACCTCTGAACATCTCCAGACTGATGCACCATTGGGCATCTTAGTTTAGAGCAGGAGGGGTGATGACCCCAAACTTTTCTCTGAGATACTCAAAAGTATCCTTGGGCAAAGGCTTGGTAAAAGTGTTTGCAATCTGATACTTGGTTGAAACATACTCTAACTTCACTTCATTCTCTATCACCTTTTCTCTCAAAAAATGATACCTAATGGATATGTGCTTGGTCCTTGAATGCATCACTAGGTTCTTTTATATGTTTATGGCACTTGTGTTGCCACAAAATATTGCAATAGGTTCTTCATACATAACTTTGATGTCCTTCAAAGTCTACTTCATCCATAACACTTGAGTGCAACTGCATGCTGCTGTAATGTATTCTGCCTCTACAGTAGATAGGGATATTGAATCATGTTTCTTTCTCAACCAAGATACTAATATTTTTCCCAAGAAGAATGTACCTCTACTTGTACTTTTTTGGTCATCTACATCTCTGGCCCAATCTGCATTAGTATATGCACTGAAAACAAAGTCACTATCCCTGGGGTACCACAAACCATAATCTATTGTACCTTTTAAATATCTCAAAATTCTCTTGACTGCCATCACATGTGATTCCTTGGGTTCTGCCTGAAATCTTGCCACAAGACACATTGCATGCATTATGTCAGGTTTGGTTTGAGTCAGATAAAGTAATCCTCCAATCATAGATCTATACTTTTTCTGGTCTACCAAGGGTGAGTTATCATCTTTTCTCAACTTACAACTAGTTATCATAGGTGTGCATACTAGTTTAGAGTCTTCCATTCCAAATTTCTTTAACTCTTTCACATACTTAGACCGAGAAATGAAGATACCCTTATCTGATTGAATTATTTGCAGACCTAAAAAGAAGTTCATCTCTCCAAACATAGACATTTCAAATTCACTTTGCATTTCTCTAGCAAAAATTGAGCACATACCTTCATTGTCTCCAAAAATATTATCATCAACAAAAATTGCAACAATCAGAGTTTGTTCATCATTTATCTTGAAGTAGAGGTTACTATCTATCATACCTTTATTGAACCTTATCTATATTAGGTACCTGTCTAAGCGTGCATACCTTGCCCTAGGAGATTTCTTCAATCGATACAGTGCTTTCTTCAATCTGCATACCATGTCCCCTTGTTCTGATGACTGAAATCCTTCCGATTGTTCAATATAGACTTCCTCTTCCAACTCTCCATTTAAGAAGGTAGACTTCACATCCATTTGATAAACCTTGAAATCTTTGTATGTTGCAAAAGCCAGAAACATCCTTATTGCTTCAATCCTTGCTACTGGAGAAAAAGTTTCTTCAAAGTCTATTCCTTCAACCTGAGCGTATCCTTTGCATACCAATCTTGCTTTGTTTCTTACCACTTCGCCATTCTCATTCACTTTGTTTCTGAAGATCCACTTTATACCAATTACATTCTTGTCTGTTGGTCTGGGAACAAGATCCCAAGTCTGATTCTTCTCTATCTACATCAATTCTTCTTCCATGGCCTTTATCCAATTCTCATCTTTGCATGCCTCATCCTTAGTTTTAGGTTCAATATTAGAGATCAGAAAGAAATTTACTTGTTCTTATGCAGCTTTTCTTCTGGTTAAGATCCCTTTTCTCTTATATCCTATGATTTGATTTTCAGAATGACTGATTCTTACATATCTTGGAGTTTTGGTAGCACTTACCAGAGCTTGTTCTTCTTCATCTGTGTTTTCTTCATGTTGTACCACTTCTGAAATATCTAGATCATCTGACTCATATCCACTTGGTTCTGAAGACCTTTCTTTACACTCATCAACTTTGACATTTGCACTTTCAATGATTTTGTTCAACCTCTTATTATAGCACTGGTAGGCCTTACTCTTGGTGGAGTAACCAAGAAAGATTCCTTCATCACATCTAGCATCAAACTTGCCTAAATCTTCTTCTCTTTTGATATAACATCTACTACCAAAGACTTTGAAATATTTCAAGTAGGAACTCTACCATGCCACAATTCATAGGGAGTTTTTGAAATATTACCGGGTAAGTACAAAAATTTGGGGGGCAAAAAAGTGGCCAAATTTTTTTTTTTTTAAAATAATACATAACGCGAGTGCATTATAATGCGCTCGCGTTATGGTTTGGTAATGACAAGCCTAAGGCTTAGCAAAACGAAACCATAAAGCACTCGCATTATAACATGAACACGTTATGACTATATATATATATATATATATATATATATATATATATATATATATATATATATATATATATATATATATATATATATATATATAAAGATCATTTCTACTCATTTCATTTCTTTATCTTCCTCTACACCCACGGCCTCAAACCCTAAGAAGTGCGCTCGCATTTTTGAAGACTCAATTCAACACAAAAATCTTATCGATTCATCACCAAAATGCTACCAAAACATCGATCAGGCCAAAGGAGTGAGTTTTATTTGTTTTTTTGTTTGAATTTATTTCTAAATAGGTAGGTTTGAGTTGATTTTTGATGTAAATTTCATTAATTGTCAGGAAATGTTAATGCATCTCCTCCTCCTCCTCCTCCTCCTCCTCAAAATCCACAAAATCTTGAAGAGGAAATACCTGCCGAAGAACAACCTGAAAAAAAAAATCCTCCATCCATTCCTTGACATGCCCCTAGAACACAAGAAAATCTAATGGGGCAAATTGAAAACAATAAAAAAGAACTTGAAGACATAATTGCAAGGTTGAAAGATCCTTCAACTTCAACCTTGCATAGGTCCATGCTTGCTCAATCTCTTGAATCTATGTTATCAAATGTAGATTCAATTAGCAAGCAAATATCTAGTTGGTCGGATAAGAGGAGAGAGTTTAGAGAGTATTATGCAAACAAACTATCATATAAAGATGTGAAAAAGTTACAAATTATAAAATTAGACTTGTGTTCCATTTTCACAAACCCATAAACAAATCAACATCCACCCATTACATGCAAGAGGTTCCCTATCCATTGGTGCAACAACCAAGCGATAAGGGACAATTTTGGGCAAAGGTGGTGGATTTTTTTTACCATCCTCCATGCAATAATAATGAGGTCTCGCAATACTTTTTGAGGAAACTCTACTACGAGTTTGTCCTTAATAAAGTGCCAAACTATTTTGATATGTGGGACTTCCAGAGTAGAGGTTGGGGGTTAGCACAAGATAGACTAGGGGCACGTGTTGACCCACAGCGGCCAGTGAGACGAGTAATCAGCAGACCAGCCCATGAGCATGTTTCTATCCCTTCCATTGTGAAGGAGAGTGTTGAGGCAGATACACTTCAGTCTATTAATTCCTTGACCCATAGCATCATAGAACATGCCAGTCCTACAGCATAGTGTGGGTTGGGAGATAGTGCGTGGAGTAGGGTCCCACCCCATACTTGTTAGACTTGCGGGTCAGCCTGTGCTTATGACCCCATGGATAGTCAAGACTAAGGTGCATAGGCTACATCTGCAACTGAGCAGATGGTGATGACAGATACCCTCCTGAGTGAGACTTTTGGCCTTGATACTCAAGTAAATATTAGCAAGTTTATTGAATTGAATTTATTAAATTTCATTTTTGAATTGCAAGATTAACTAATTTAGTTTGATGATTTTAATAAAATTTTAAGGTCATAGCGTTGATGCAATTTTTAGTGGTTCTCCACCTGCATATTACACTACATCATCTACTGTTAGGGTATGTAACTAGTAAACAATTATAAATATTACATTTGAATAGCATCGTTATATGAATGGTATTCTAATATCTGATTTTGGATGTTGAATAGGTTAATATTAGAGATTTCATGGCAACACCTGCCAATGGTGGTGGACTTCAAAGCTTCATGGAGGTAATAAAATAAATAGTTTAATGAATGAATTGTACTTACTAGATTTTTGTATGTGACTTGTGTGCTTTATTGTGTGTACTTCCATGTTTAGATGAATGTGTGTGTATGTTAGGAGCCATGATTTGCATCACTATTATAGTTTTTGTAATTGAATAATGTTGTTTTATTTCCAGATGATGCAGGTTGTGGAGATGCCTCCTAATGTTTATAGGGCAATGGAGCATGGTGTGACCTCTGTGATTCATAGCTCCATGCCATTGACAGGGGTATGAGACAGATTAGTAAATTTTAATTTACATTCATTGTTATAGTCATTTATTTTTGAAAAATCAAAAGATTATTGATTTGAAGTTTAATTTCTATCTAGATGGTTTCTATAGGACATGACATCACCACTGCCTACTCCTGCTACTAATGCAAGTGAGGAGATAGATTATATGGTAGTGGTAAGTGATTATTTTGTTAAATGTTTCATTTTTTATAACATGTAACTTCTATATATTAATGTCTATACTTTTTATTGTAATAGCTAAAGATGCAGGAAGAACTAAATAGGAGCAACCCTCAGGTTCATAGTAGACCACCCACATATGTGTCTCCATCCCCTAGAAGATCAAACGCTGCCCGTGATCTATTCTCTTCACCAGCCAGAGGGGAATGACTTTTTATTTTGTTCCTTTGTTGTATGCTTATATGGCATTTGTGGACATATATTTTGTATTGCATATAGTTGACATTGTATGCCTATATGGCATTCTTGTAAGCCTATATGGCTATTTTGTATATATGTTATACTTATATCAACAGATATTGATGTATGCCTATATGGATATTTGGTTAATACAAATCTTTTTTATTGATGGCATCCATACTTGCATTATAAACCCATGTTTGAATGGATATTTGTAGATGGCTACTTTAAATATTTAAAGTCCAACTGTATTACATAGGATGTTTGTTGATCCAATAAGATAGCTATTGTTATTCAAGTATCACCTAAACTTCATTTTGGAACTAAAAGATAAAAGTTGTATTTATAATAAAAATGAATCGTCATGTTAAACAAAAAATATTCATATTCTTTATGAGTTGCTCAATTGAAAATATTCAAATGAGTATGTTGATCCATATTATTTATGAGTTGGTAAATTAAAAATATTTCTTAATTTTTTGTTATTATACCATATTGGGATGCAAAGAGTATGTTTGTTGTTTTGAATAAGATAGTCAAAATCATATGCTTATGAGCACCTGATGACCATTGTGGTTATTAAATGTAATTCCTCTTGCATATAAGGAGAGGTTATAAGATTACATTGAGTCTTACCTAATTTTAGTATGCAACATAACATTGGGGCTATAGGCTTCCATAAGTCATCAACAATCAAGGTTCAAGGTTGTCATTGAAGTCAAAGGGTCAAGGTTGTTTGTCATTGATATCAAAATTGATGCCATGATGTTGATAAGGTGATACAGTGATTCAAGGTAGGTGATGGTCATGAGGTGCATGATGTTGTGAACATGGTTTTCATGATAAGGTCTCTCAATTCATGTTGATGTTGTACAAGACAAACATGGTTCATATGATGCAAGGTTCATGTTCATGGTGGATGTGGTTTTGTTCATGCAAGGTTTTGTTGTGAATATGGTTTTCATGATAAGGTCTATCTTGAAATGTTGATATGATGCAAGGTTCATATTCATGGTGGATGTGGTTTTGTTCTTGCAATAAGAAGTTAGAGAAGACACAAGCTTTCATAATCATAATCTTATTGATAGTTAGGGTTTACATATTGGGCATTAAACCCTAAAAAGAATCTACTTTTCTTAAGACTTTAAAACCCTCAATTTCTTGTCATGTGTAAAGTGCACTTTTGTTTTAATTTAATATTAACTTATAATCAGAAGTTACTATCACTTAAATCAACCTACTAAAGGGTCTTTAATTCATTAGTTCACTGGCCCTTCAACCTATCTCAACCGGCATCTTTGGTAAACTCTCATAAGCTCGAGCGCCATATCATAATTGAAGGTCATATTTAATTGATATGAGGGCAGAAAAAAGGATTGGAAGGTTAGTATTTAAAAGGAATTTGGAATACAAACAATCATCTCTATACGGTTGAATTTGATGGGCATGGATTTATAAAAGGCTAAAAGATAGCTTTATGCAGGATATCATGGTATTTGTAGTGTTTGAAGATTGAAGACTAGTTAGTGTTTGTAGCTTAGACTATTTCAGCATGTTTGGGTGTGAAACAAGACCATGCCTAGCCTAAACGTACCCATCTAGATGCGTTGGAATTGTCAGTTTGGCCACACGAGGAGAAGAACAAAAATTACACCCCTTTGCAACTTTACATTGCCTCCTTTTGACAATTTTTGGGGCAACAGAAAAACGTTCATCACGGGCAAACTCCTCAGAGACATAAAAAAATGAGAGAGTTTATTGTAGAGGGACCCTACATGATCGCGTTGCCTCAGACAGAATGTATCTAAGTGACACGGTTTCTAAGTAACAACTCGTCAAAGATTGCTACCTTTTTGTACTTTGGACTCTTCAGGGATATCGTCGGTACTATCATGCCAAAAAAAAAACATGGCCAATGCACACAAAAAGACTAATTTTTTTTTTCAATAGCTAACCCCAAACCCTACCACAAGCATACGTATATATTATTGACACCTCAACAATTGAAGAAAAAGTACCACTACACAAGCAAAAACGATATCTAGGTGACACATAAACACACACATAGAGACATCATTTAATCCATCCATGAGACAAGGGTAAAATGCACCCAAAGTGACACACTAAACTCCCAATGGACTCACAATATGACTAATTGTGACAAAGAGAACTATCACTCCAATTACTAGATAACTAATGTATGCATTGTGATGAAACACCCATACTAGGGGATTATTTACTATAGGTAAACGACAATAACTGAAAACAACACATTGCCTCAATAACAAGGGTAAGATAAGGAGTTAAAGTTTTCAATGGTACAAGATGCACATTATAATTATACTTCTATAAAAATTTATATTTATTCCAAATCCAACCTTTTAATACCTTAACTCCTACTTAAATGATGGTGACAATATTGCATTAAGGAATAATACATCTATTCTAAAGCCAAAATTTAATAACCAATTACAAGTAAGATTATTCTACTAACCCTATATAATTTACTAATTACTTTATTTATTTTTGTCCCCTGTTCTTCCTAAAATTAATTAGTTTGAAACGTTACATCAGGTATACAAAGAAGTGTAGGATGAGATCGGGTGACCAATTAAATATCTCACTGATAAATAATTTCACTACACACTAATTAAATTCTAACTAATGACATAGACCTCCCAAAGGTATGAAACACACTAATTTGATACCTCTAAGATAAATATGATCAAGCTAGAAATGTGACCTCTTAGATAAATAAACATCTTATGAAATATACATTTCTATCCATTGTTAAGAAATTGCCCAATTTACAATACTTTTATAATTCTGGGAGATCCAAATTAAAAATTAAATATTAAGACCTAATAAGAAATTATCATTTCCTTGATAACAACTATTACCCTCACATACCCCTATGATTTATTTATTTTTAAATGTTTCCATTACAAAGAATTGCCCTAATAAAATTTATTTTTCTAAAATAATTTTTAAAACTTAAAGGTAATTCTTAATAAGAGGCTATCTTTTATTTCAAAAGATTTATTTTAATATTTATCCATAATGAGTTTCTTTTTTTATATAAATTAGGTACTCACACGTAAGAGAGGATAGTTTTACTAATATCTTTTAAGTAATAAGAGTGGATCGGTTTCATTTCTTAATTTCAAAGTCTTTTAACTTGCTTTAGTCTTATAACATCGAATGAATATGATTCCTCTGCATTATTAAAAAAAAACCCTAAAGTGAATATCATATATCAGTTGCCCTAAATGTATTATTATGACTGTAGTGGCAAGTCAGAGAGAGGGGAAATGGTAGTGGTGGCCATGGAATAAGTTGACCAAGAGAGGGAGGAGCTCAACATGGTGACCTCATGTAGGACTGTGGCAAACAACTGGCAACAATTATAAGGTTTAGTATCATTATTTTGATCTTTTATTTTACTTCACACAATCCTCAGAGTATTTCTTACCGCAGCAATGGTGTGATTAGAGCCTCTCACACAGGCTGTGCACAAGGAGGGTTGTGCAACAGTAGGAGACTGCGCTTCCACAAAGGATTCAAGCCTACCATGAGAGTAGGCACCGACCAAGGGGGTTTCATCCCTCTCCTCAAATACACTAAAAATAATTTATTTTATTTTTTCTTCTTACAATCAAAATAACAATACAAAAATGTTATCTCTTTTTGTTTTTTTTGCTTTCTTTTTATCTTTATTGACTCCAATCTAAATATTATTGAAATGAATGAATAGTTGAGTCTTTTGTAGATGATCACCTACACAGTCAGAGATCTACCCAAGGTGTTGAAACACACAAGGCATGGAAACTAGTTGACAAAATGCTTCAGCGCAGTCACAGACAGTGTTGAAATGTAAACAAGGCAAGTGAATTTATTGGCAGAATGCCTCCAAAACTAGAACTAGAACCAGAACCACCTAGAATGTTACTGCAACAGATTCACCTAAAGAAAAGACTGGTTAAACCCTTAAATCTTTAAGATGAATTTATAATAATTATGTGAATATGATTTTTAGTCTTCTAGTAATTATGCAAATCTAAGATTTACATACATAGAGGCAGTTTTATTTTACCAGTAAACTTCAATCCCTCAAATACTAACCTACACCATTCTCAAGGCTCCATGCTTCTTCTGTTATGAGGATCAAGATTTACCAAGGGGAGTGCTCACCTCCCTTCCATAGGATTGCACTGGCAATCCACCCCCGAGCTAGGAGAATCAACTAGGTCCCCCAACAAGCAAGCATTCACACACACACACACACAACACTACCGTATCAAGAATCACATAAAGCAAGGATTCAAAAAGAGATATGTTCTACTCACATTCATCAGGAAGGTATTTGTTTCTTTCACAATAACCAATTTCACAACATACAAGTCCCTGGAACTTCAAATCAAACACAATATGTAACATAGAAATTAAAAGGAGAGAGAGCTTACCTCTCAAGGTAAGCAAGAAGGAGATCAGAGACTCTTCTTCTCCTTGAATCTTATCCTTCCTTCCCACTTGAAGTCTCTCTTCCAACTCTTCATACTACCCTCAATAGAAAATCCTTTCCAAAAAAAATGAAAAGATGAAAAATCATAATCAAACCAACAACACACCCACCAAGCCAAAAGAATTCACTTCCATATGGGAGTCCCCTCCCTTTTTAGCAGAGCACTCCTGCATTTTATGGGGGTTTTCTCTTTTTTCTAGGGCTCCTAACTTACACCACAAATCCCCAAATACAGCCCACACCCTTCCCCAAGTACCCTACCCATAGGTACTTGGGTTGGGGTCCCAAAAATGACTTGACAATACAAAAATTCCATTTTTACACTCATGAAAAGTTGGCTGGAAGTTTCCATCCGAGTTTTACACTTATACACTTACTTAAACACATAACAATACACATAAACACTAACCCTATTGAAATAAAGTTACAAACAAAATAAAGTATAATAAGGACACTTAATACAATAACATTGTACATAAACACTACATACATTGAAAATAAAAATCAAGAGGAAATAAAATAAATAGATAGAAGTAACATGATAACATTATACATTAACACTAAACATTTCAAAATGAAGTTAGAAATAAAATAAAATAAAATATATAGGAGACACTTTACACAATAATGTGGTCCACACTTAATCAAAATACACTTGGAGACCACAAGGCTCCACAAAGTGGAGTGGAAATGAAAATTTAGGGGACCTGATGATTCTCCCTTTCTCCCTTGGTGTTATAACCACTTGTGCACTTAGTGAAACATTAGTATGCTTATATATATAGCCAAGTAGAAAATTATGCATGAAAGCTATTTATTTTCTAATTAATTCAATCAAATTCACATACCTTGGAAATGGAATTCATCCAACTCACACATCAACAACACAACATAAAACAACATCAAAGATTAGTAAGGTTCTTTACCCTCTAGTTAATATTATAAACTCAATATCTACATTGACAATTTTTTTGTTAATTGTTATCTATACTAAATTTGCCATTTATTCAAAACAAAATAAACACTACCATGAAATAAATTAATGGCATACTAAATATCCATGATGACAACATTATTGATATGAAATCCATGAGTCAAAAGAGTATAAGTTACATACAAGCCCCAAAACTACTTAGAGTTTTACCGTCATTACCCATGCATAGCATGACTAGGGTTACTTGAACATTGGCCTCACATCCCCCACCCCTTAAAATGGAATTCCTCCTAGAAGTCTCTAAGGATGGGGTTAGAATAGTATCGAACCACTTTGACAATCTCGTAGATCCTAATTCCACTCATGGTATTTTCTCATCAAGAAGAATAATACATTAGTAATTCATCAAACTAATTATTAATACAAATGTCACCCTTTCGTTTAAGCTCACTTACTAAAACAATATATCACCTTGGAAACTAAACTCAATCACATATGATCAAGGTATAAAATTACTAAATTATATAACCACCCTTAATATATGATAGAATTAACAACTAATATGACTTAAGATTAAAATGTTAAGAGACCCAATGCATAATTCACATTCCATTAGGTGTAACAACAATATCAGATGAATTAATGTGATTAGTGTTAAAATAATACAAGGTCTCCTATCATAAGAAATCTAGGGACAACACTCACATCTTATCATGAGCACACACATTTTCCACATGATGTCTAGAGAGTCATCCAAAAGTTTCTTCAAGGTCAATTATCACAACACTATACCAGAACCAAAGTAATAGGTTTCATCAAATAAATCCACTAGCTAGAAAATTAGGTTCCACCATAATGGGCAAAGGAGTCAAAATAGCCACAGGTAGTGCGGGGTCTTATAGGTACAATGTAGCTCAGACTGTTTCGGCATGTTTGGGTACAAAAAAGGACCATGCCTACCCTAAACATATCCATCTAGATGCGTTGGAACTGTCAGTTTGGCTACACAAGGAGAAGAACAAAAGTTACACCCCTTTGTAACTTTACACTGCCTCCTTCTGATGATTTTTGGGGCAGCAAAAAACTTTTCACCACGGGCAAATGCCTTAGAGATATAAAAAATTGAGAGAGGTTATTGTAGAGAGACCCTATGTGATGTTTTTACCTCAAACGGAATGTATCTAAGTGACATGGTTTCTGAATAATAGCTCATCAAAGATTGCTGCCTTTTTGCACTTTAGACTCTTCAGGGATATCGTCGGTACAATGTAGCTCAGACTATTTTGGCATGTTTAGGTACAAAACAAGACCATGCTTAGCCTAAACATACCCATCCAGATGCATTGGAACTGTCAGTTTTGCCACACGAGGAGAAGAATAAAAGTTACACCCTTTTGCAACTTTACACTGCCTCCTAATGATTTTTGGGGCAGCAGAAAAACCTTCACCATGGGCAAACGCCTCAGAGATATAAAAACTTTGAGAGGTTATTGTAGAGGGACTCTACATGATCATTTTGCCTCAGATGAAATGTTTCTAAGTGACACATTTTTTGAGTAACATCTCGTCAAGGATTGTTGCCTTTTTACACTTTAGACTCTTCAGGGATATTTGTACAATGTAGCTTAGACTATTTTGACATGTTTGAGTGAAAAATAGGACTATGCCTAGTGTAAATGTACCCATATAGACGAGTTGGAATAGTCAATTTGGTCGCATCAGGAGTAGGATGAAAGTTACACCCCTTTGCAACTTTACATTACCTCCTTCTGACAATTTTTGGGGCAGCAGAAAAGCTTTCACCATGGGCAACCGCCTCAGAGATATAAAAAATTGAGAGAGGTTATTGTATAGAGAATCTATGTGATCACGTTTCCTTAGACATAATGTTTCTATGTGACACAATTTTTGAGTAGCATCTCGTTAAAGATTGCTGCCTTTTTGGACTTTGGACTCTTTAGGGATACCATCGATACAATGTAGCTTGGACTATTTCAGCATGTTTGGTTGAAAAAAAGGACCATGCCTAGCGTAAATGTACCCATCCGGACACGTTGGAACAGTCATTTTTGTCACATCAAGAGAAGGACGAAAGTTACACCCCTTTGCAACTTTGCACTACCTCCTTTTGACGATTTTTGGAGCAGCAAAAAACCTTTCACCATGTGTAAAATCTTCAGAGATATAAAAATTGAGAGAGGTTATTGTAGAGGAACCCTACATGATTGCATTGCCTCAAATAGAATGTTTCTAAGTGACACAGTTTTTGAGTCACATCTCATCAAAGATTGCTACCTTTTTGCACTTTGGACTCTTTAGGGATATCATCGGTACAATGTAACTTGGACTGTTTTGACATGTTTGGGTAAAAAAAGGACCATGCCTAGTGTAAATGCACCAATCTGAACATGTTGGAATAGTCATTTTGGACGCATCAGGAGCAGGACGAAAGTTACACCCCTTTGCAACTTTATACTGTCTCCTTCTGATAATTTTTGGGGCAGTAGAAAACCTTTCACAATGGGAAAATACCTCAGAGATATAAAAAACTGAGAGAGGTTACTGTAGAGGCACTCTACATGATCATGTTTCCTCAGACAAAATGTTTCTAAGTTACACGATTTTTGAGTAACATCTCATCAAAGATTGCTACTTTTTTGCACTTTGGACTCTTTAGGGATATTGTCGGTACAATGTAGCTCGGACTGTTTCGACATGTTTGGGTGAAAAAAAAGACCATGCCTAGTGTAAATGTACCCATCCGGACATGTTGGAATAGTCAGCTTGGTTGCATCAGGAGCAGGATGAAAGTTACACCCCTTTGCAACTTTACACTACCTCCTTTTGACAATTTTTGGGGCAGCAAAAAACCTTTCACCATGGGCAAATGCCTCAAAGATATAAAAAAATGAGAGAGATTATTGTAGAGGCACTCTACATTATCATGTTTCCTCAGACAAAATGTTTCTAAGTGACACAGTTTTCAAGTAACATCTCATTAAATATTGCTGCCTTTTTGCACTTTGGACTCTTCAAGGATATCATCAATACAATGTAGCTCGGACTGTTTCGACATGTTTGGGTGAAAAATAGAACCATGCCTAGCCTAAACTTACCCATCCAGATGCGTTAGAACTGTCAGTTTGGTCACATTAGGAGCAGGACACCAAAAATACAAAAGTTGCTTTGTGTAACTTGACAACATTGACACTTTTTTGCAATAGGACTCAAAGACTCAAACTAACCCCAAATGACTCAAAGTGAATTAAAATCAAATGAAATGGTCTTTCAAGACCTTATTATAGATAATTGACTCAATAAAAACAAAATTTTATTTTTTGACCCCTCTTGGAGTCATGACAACCTAGGTGCCCCTGCACCATTAGTGCAACTGAAGTCGATAAAGTTTTCCTATTAAGAAAAAGATATTCCCTTAGCTTCAAGAAATATAAGTATTCTATACTGACAAGGCCAACCACGTGAAGGTGGAAGCTCATGTGGCCTCACCTAAGGCCTAAGGCACATGTAGTCTAGTAGACGTAGGACACCTATTTTCTAATCTCTATCTACCTAGTTGACATATCGTATATACCTAAGACACATTTAGAGACACCTATTATCTAGTTAGAAACCAAGACACCTAGAGACACCTATATTTTATATATTACCTAGATTTTATACATTATTCTTAGGATCAAATTCATCAATCACTTAGGTCTAACCCCATGAAGCATAACATGATGATGTAAAAATGTCTATATGTGTAAAAATGCAGCAGGAAATTAAAAAAGACAAACCTTACAAATTAATGTGCATACTTACAACTCAATGCAACATGACTTTACAAAATCAATGTGAATACTTACAAATTAATCCAATGAACCATCCGGGTCTACTCCACTCTTTATCGTGTCAAGTATTGCTTCATGGTCATACTCACACACCTTCCACAAGCTTTTGTTCAAAGGTCTACCCTGATACTATATCAAATGAACATTGGATGCCATGACAAGGTTTGATTAATGAAGAATCTTCTGATGCATGTCAAAGTCCTGAAATAGCCAAACATTAACACTCTTATGTGGGTACCTTCTAAGCCATGTTCTAGTAATAACCATTGAGCCTGTAGGGTATTCGATGTTTTCTCCATCTGTAACTCGGGCCTCCAATTTCTTTTTTGCCTCAACACAATGACATAAGTAATAATCTATTCCATCTTCATTATCTTCATCTGTAATAACTACATATATGTGCCCTACATTGATATGTGTACCAAATTAGATAAAATTAGTCAACATTACAAAAACACTACAAAGTAAGATGACATTAGGAATTTCAAAAACTATGCAAATAGATATATAACCCGGTTGAACTAGATTTGATATGTGGTCAAAGTCAACTGATGATTCCATCTGTGTTAGTTCCAGTGTCGTCGGGGGTCGATACGTGTCAAGTGGGCTAAGATAACTTAACTTCCATTCGTCAACCCACTCCTTTGACTCACACTCATCCCAGGCTTGAATTGTATAGGAAGAACAAAAGCATGACATCTTTTGCATATGGATACTCCATGAACCTGCAATTGAACTTTTGAAAGAGTGCATCTCACCTGATCCTGTCAGTGTAGAACAGTCCTCATATGGTGCAATGTTAGCATCATCTATCAACCAAACAAATCTACAAACTGAAGACTTACCTTCATTACATGGACCCATGGAAGCATTACACCACTCAACAATCAATTTTCCATATGTCAACTTTGCATTGTCTTTATACTTTAACTCTTCTTGTGCTATGGCTCTTTTGATACATGCTCCTACACCATCATGCTCCCCCTTTCCATGCCCAGTCTCACAAAAGTTCCACATATGATGAATACCTATAAAATTATGCCTCCTACTCAGCTAATAGAAATTCTGCGAGTTCTTGAATTGTGATGCACAGTTATTTGACCATATGATATGCTGACTTAACAATATGCCCCTTCTAGCCAAATTATTGTAGAACACCTGAAAGCAACCTTGCACAAACTCCATAGAATGTGTACGATCATCACTAATATAGAAATTATACTCCCTTATGATATTTTTGTCATCCTCTATACTATCATTCACATGAATGAATGTGATGTGCATAAATATAGAAACATGTGTGGAGTTGTAATATTGTGATTGCACCTTATGTTGTGGCTGTAGACTGTAGTTCTCTGCAAATTTGATGACTGAAACAATGCTACCAACTGGAAATGTGTTCTTGTATAACTTAAATTACAAGTCCAACCATTGAGCTTTATGGGCATGTCTTGCATACTCATACACTATGCTATCACAAAATATAGGCATAAACTGATACACTGGAATCTTTTCAATAACCAATTCACACCTCTTTACTTCTTTACCATCTTTTGTATTGTATGCCACTGTTTTATACTTGTCAAACTCTACTAGTTTGTTTCCAACTGCATGTGTTCTTTCCATATGTTCACATATTGGCAAATGTTGCAAGCCACCGCAACAATGACATGTACCATCCAAGCATAATTTATTGTAGAATATTTGACCTTCCTCTCTTTCACATAAAATTCTTGATATGAAGTCTCTTGAAGATGTTGGTGGGGCACATATGGCACAACCCTACAAAACATTGTTAGTATGCAGATCTAAACATATAGACCTATAAACATCAAAATGGTGAAAATTCAATATGTAATCTACAACAAAAAGTAGTGCGTGTGTGATTTATCTTGACATAGAAAGGTTTTAGCATTTCAAAATATCTTTGACAAATTTTAATTTGAGGATACTTCTCTAGAAATTTACCATAAAACTGTGTTTGAGTCTCATCCAAAAAATGCTTTAGATGTGGCTCATGGTTCCGACTACCAATTCTCCTTCTTACCACATCCCTTTGATTCAAAGATACCCTTGTATAATTCTTCCAAAAGTCTTCAATTAGTGATCTCAATGCTTCAACAATTGGTTTATCATTTCGTGGTAGTCTCCTTGAGAACACCCATAATTCATTGGCATTAGTGTCCTCAATTCTTTAGCGTCTTCCAACAGCTCTTGATAAAGTTTTCCTATTAATTCTCAATTCTTGACTTGTCTTTCTAATGAGACGAGCCTTCCTCATTTGGCTACTTACTATAGTCGATGTAATCACACGCCGTGTTGCATTACTATCTTTTGTGCATGAGGTGTTACCCACACTCTCATACGCACTCATTAGATCTTGACAATAGATTTTTCACTTGAAGCCTCTGATGTTCTCAACCCAAGAATCTTCACGATGGACCTATACTTTATACTTCACATCATTTCAATGAATAGTTGACATCTTGCAGTCTCATTTAACTTTTCAAAGAACAATCTCCAAATCTTATGAGCATATCTTCCACAAGTACATTTTGGAATCTTACCTTCCATTGGCTGTAAAATATTCTCATCAATAGCAATCAAATACTTTAGCTTTCTATGTAAAATTCTAGGTGGTGTTAAGTTAGGTAAACTCATCTCAACATTAGGAATTTCATCAATATTTAAATGAGATGGGCTAGATGGCATACCTTTGATCGAAGATGGAATAGATGACATACCTTGAGGTTGAGGTGGGAATGATGGCATACCTCCTTCATCACATGTGAGTGATGATGTACTCTCAACTTGAGATGTGGTAGATGGTGTCCCTACATGTTGACTTGCGGTAGAGGACGTGTCTCCAACTATGGTATTCAAATCTCTCATAGCACAAAGTTTTTGCATTCATTCTCTTTGTGCCACCAATACCATATCTATTTATGATGGTTGTGGTTCCTCTTCAATTGGCATGTCTTCATTTATCATGTCCAATTTTCTCTTCTCATGAAGTTCCCTCATAGCCATTGCTTTCTTTGCATTCTTAGCCTCTATCTCTTCCTGTGTTGGTTTAATTCTTGATCATTTCCTCGGCATGACAGAGAATTTGTCTGTAGCATGATAAAGAGACCAATATTAATTCCTAAGAAACGAATCCATACAAATAACTAAAATAAATGTCATTCAACCCTTCATAGTAAATGTGCATACAATCATCATGTAAAAGAGTAAATGTCACTCATCCAAAATAGGTACAAAGCATACAAAGCAAATTATTGCAGCCATGAAAAGAGTACATGGGACTTAATGCTTGAAAAGGTTTAGGCAGACCCAATTTAACATGTTTGTTGTTACTAGGGCTACTAGGATTTGGAATTGAGAAGGTGTTTTGTTGGTACTAGGGATACTAGGATTTGGGTGGCTTGTGAAGGAATAGACAACAATTGTTGTGTCATTTGCATGTACAAATCATCATGAATAGGTGCATAAGGAATGTCTTAGCCTAAGATATGTGCATAGAAATCATCATGTCATGTGCATATTTGTATGATCTTGGCACCTATTAATTTGTATTTTAACTTGTTAATATGACAAGATAATAGTGGGATTGTATTTTTATTATGTTGTAAGGATTTATTCTTGTATAGTTTGACATCATGGTATGTTAAGGTCTATTTATTACACATAACTATTAAAGAGCCCAAGTGTAGAAAATGTACATGGCATCATGTGAGATTATAGGCTACTTTCTTGATTGGGAATGTGTCTATTTTAAACATGTATGATAAATCATGATAAAGTAATTCAAATATAATTAAGGAAAATGTAAAGAACATGCATGTAAAGACTTGACATACCTAAAAAATGAAGATTCGAATGGAGAGAGTACCCAATTATGTAGTGTTTTTTTCTTCTTGCATCAAACTCCTCAATAATTTGAGTTTTCCACCACTTGCTTCCTTTTCAATGTTAAATTGAATACTCAAATATAATTACTAACAACAATACTATTAACCAATCTATATTGTTAATTTCCTAAAATTGAATCACAATTAACATTGCAACACTACAAAAATTGAAACTTGAATAGATATATATCAAACTTGGTGTGAAAACTATGTTATTTCCTCCTCAAGTTGGCAAAGCAGAAAAGGTGGTGGAAAGATCATGCAAAGGTGGTAGAATGTATAAAATGTGCATGTGAACTTCCCAACAGCATGAAAGCACTTCTTTTTTGTCAGAACACGTGCATAATCAACATAAAAATAGAGCATGTGGGCCTAGATCATAGGGGTCAACACTTTTTTACCATTTCTATAGTAGGACAAAACGTGAGCACGTTATAACGACTCACTCATGTTTTGTCCTTCTATAGATTGATCCATAAATATTTGTACCTATCTCACCTTCGATAGCACAATTACAATATCTCACCTCTAGTTCCATTAGCTCATGTTCTATATCTAACTTATCTCTCCCCCTCACCTCTCTACCTCTCCCCTCTTTATGTCTCTCAATTGCTCCTTGTCTACCTCAACCCTAAACCCTAAACCTTATCCCTAAACCCTAATCCCTCAACCCTCAACCCTGATCGCTCAACCTCAACTCTAATCCCTCATCCCTAAACCCTAAATGCTATCCCTATTCCTAAACCCTCAACAAACTTGATACTATACCTTAAACCCTAATCCCTTATCCCTAAACCCTCCAACCCTATCCCTAATCCTTATACCCTCGACACTCTACTTTAACGCTAATCCCTCAACCCTCAACCCTATCCCGAAACCCTCAACCCTTGAACCTCAATGTACTAAACACTCAATGTCAAACCCTAATCCCTCAACCCTTAACTCTAATCCCTCGACCCTCAACCCTATCCCTAAACCCTCAACCCTAAAACCTCAACACTCAATGTCAAACCCTAATTCCTCAACCCTTAGCACTCATTCCTCAACCCTAAACCATATCCCTAAATCCTAAACACTATCCCTATTCCTAAACCCTCAATGGGCTCGATGCTATACCTTAAACCCTAATCCCCTATCCATAAACCCTCCAACCCTATCCCTAATCCTTATACCCTTGACACTATACTTTAACCCTAATCCCTCAACCCTCAACCCTATCCCTAAACCCTCGACCCTCGAACCTCAACTCTCAACCCTCAACCTTCAACGCAAACCCTAATCCCTCAACCTTTAACTCTAATTCCTCAACCCTCAACCCTATCCCTAAACCCTAAACCCTAAAGCCTCAACCCTCAACCCTCAACGTCAAACCCTAATCCCTCAACCCTTAACTCTAGTCCCTCGACCCTCAACCCTATCCCTAAACCCTAAACCCTAAATCCTCAACCTTCAATGTCAAATCCTAATCCCTCAACCGTCAACCCTATCCCTAAACCCTCGACCCTCGAACCTCAACTCTCAACGTCAAACCCTAATCCCTCAACCCTTAACTATAATCTCTCGACCCTCAACCCTATCCCTAAACCATAAACCCTAAAGCCTCAACCCTCAACCCTCAACTTCCAACCCTAATCCCTCAACCCTTAACTCTAATCCCTCGCCCCTCAACCCTATCCCTAAACCCTAAACCCTAAAGACTTAACCCTCAACGTCAAATCCTAATCCCTCAACCCTTCACTCTAATCCCTCAACACTATACCATATCCCTAAAACCTCAACACTATACCTTAAACCCTAATCCCTCAACCCTAAACCCTAAACCTTATCCCTAAACCCTAATCCCTCAACCCTCAACCCTAATCCCTCAACCCTCAACTCTAATCCCTCATCCCTAAACCCTAAACTCTATCCCTATTCCTAAACCCTCAATGGGCTCGATACTATACCTTAAACCCTAATCCCTTATCCCTAAACCCTCCAACCCTATCCCTAATCCTTATACCCTTGACACTCTACTTTAATCTTAATCCCTCGACCCTCAACCCTATGCTGAAACCCTCAACCCTCAAACCTCAATGTACTCAACCCTCAACGTCAAACCCTAATCCCTCAACCCTTAACTCTGATCCCTCGACCCTCACTCCTATCCCTAAACCCTCAACCCTCAACACTCAATTTCAAACCCTAATCCCTCAACCCTTAACTCTAATCCCTCAACCCTAAACCATATCCCTAAACCCTAAACACTGTCCCTATTACTAAACCCTCAATGGGCTCGATACTATACCTTAAACCCTAATCCCTTATCCCTAAACCTTCCAACCCTATCCCTAATCCTTATACCCTCGACACTTTACTTTAACCCTAATCCCTTGACCCTCAACCCTATCCCTAAATCCTCAACCCTTGAACCTTAACCCTCAACCCTCATCCCTCAACATCAAACCCTAATCCCTTAACCCTTAACTCTAATCCCTCGACCCTCAACCCTATCCCTAAATCCTCAACCCTCAACTCTCAACGTCAAATCCTAATCCCTCAACACTTCACTCTAATCCCTCAACCCTAAACCCTATCCCTAAACCCTCAACACTATACCTTAAACCCTAATCCCTCAACCCTAAACCCTAAACCGTAAACCTTATCCCTAAACGTTAATCCCTCAACCCTCAACCCTAATCCCGCAACCTTCAACTCTAATCTCTCATCCCTAAACCCTAAATGCTATCCCTATTCCTAAACCCTCAACGGGCTTGATACTATACCTTAAACCCTAATCCCTTATCCCTAAAGCCTCCAATCCTATCCTTAATCCTTATACCCTCGACACTCTACTTTAACCCTAATTCCTTAACCCTCAACCCTCAAACCTTAATGTACTCAACCCTCAACGTCAAACCATAATCCCTCAACCCTTAACTCTGATCCCTCAACCCTCAACCCTATCCCTAAACTCACAAACCTAAAACCTCAACCCTCAACACTTAACGTCAAACCCTAATCCTTCAACCCTTAACTCTAATCCCTCAACCCTAAACCCTAAACACTATCCCTATTCCTAAACCCTTAATGGGCTCGATACTATACCTTAAACACTAATCCCTTATCCCTAAAGCCTCCAACCCTATCCCTAATCCTTATACCCTCAACACTCTACTTTAACCCTAATCCCTCGACCCTGAACCCTATCCCTAAACCCTTGACCCTCGAACCTCAATGCTTAACCCTCAACCCTCAACCCTTAACCCTCAATGTCAAACCCTAATCCCTTAGTTCCCTTAACTCTAATCCCTCGACCCTCGACCCTATCCCTAAACCCTAAACCCTAAATCCTCAACCCTGAACCCTCAATGTCAAATCTTAATCCCTCAACCCTAAACTCTAATCCCTCAAACCTAAACCCTATCCCTAAACCCTCAACACTATACCTTAAACCCTAATCCCTCAACCCTCAACCCTAAACCTTATCCCAAAACCCTAATCCCTCAACCCTCAACCCTAATCCATCAACTCTAATCCCTCATCCCTAAACCCTAAATGCTATCCCTATTCCTAAACCCTCAACTGGCTTGATACTATACCTTAAACCCTAATCCCTTATCTCTAAACCCTCCAACCCTATCCCTAATCCTTATACCCTCGACACTCTACTTTAACCCTAATCCCTCGACCCTCAACCCTTGAACCTCAATGTACTCAACCCTCAACATCAAACCCTAATCCCTCAACCCTTAACTCTGATCCCTCAACCATCAACCCTATCCCTAAATCCTCAACCCTAAAACCTCAACCCTTAACTCTAATCCCTCAACCCTAAACCCTATCCCTAAACCTTAACACTATACCTTAAACCCTAATCCCTCAACCCTAAACCCTATCCCTAAGCCCTAATCCATCAACCCTCAACCCTAAACCATCAACCCTCAACCCTAAACCCTAAACACTATCCCTATTCCTAAACCCTCAACGGGCTCGATACTATCCCTCAACCCTTAACCCTTAAAACTTGAACCCTAAAACATATCCCTACACCCTTGACACTCAACACTATATCTTAAACCCTAATGCCTTAACCCTCATCCCTAAAGCCTCAACCCTAAATCCTTAAACCTTCAACCCTAAACCCTATCCCTAATCCCTCTACCCTCGACACTCTACTTTAACCCTAATCCCTTGACCATCAACCCTATCCCTAAACCCTCAACCCTCAACCCTCAACTCTCAACATTAAACCCTAATTCATCAACCCTAAACTCTATTCCCTCAAACCTAAACCCTATCCCTAAACCAGCAACCCTCAACACTATACCTTAAACCCTAATCCCTATCCCTCAACCCTTAACCCTTAAAACTTAAACCCTATCCCTACACCCTCAACACTCGACACTATATATTAAGCCTTAAACCCTCATCCCTAAAGCCTCAACCCTCAATCCTTAAACCTTCAACCCTAAACCCTATCCCTAATCCCCCTACCCTCGACACTCTAACCCTAACCTCAACATGAAATGCTAATCTGTCAACCCTAAGCCCTATCCCTAAACCCTCAACCCTAATCTGTCAACCCTAAACACTAGACCTTAAACCCTAATCCATCAACCCTAAAACCTAATCCCTCAACCCTCAACCCTAAACACTATCAATAAACCCTCAACCCTCGACATTATACCTTAAACCCTAATCCCTCAACCCTCAACCCTAAATCATCAACCCTCAATCATTAAACCTTCAACCCTAAACCCTATCCCTAATTCCTCTACCCTCAACACTCTACTTTAACCCTAATCCCTTGACCATCAACCCTAGCCCTAAACCCTCAACCCTCAATCCTTGACTCTCAACATTAAACCCTAATCCGTCAACCCCAAACCCTAATCCTAAACCCTCAACCCTCAACAATATTCCTTAAACCCTAATCCATCAACCTTAAACCATAATCCCTCAACCCTAAACCCTATCCCTAAACCCTCAACCCTCAACACTATTCCTTAAACCCTAATCCCTCAATTCTAAACCCTAATCCCTCAACCCTAAACCCTAAACCCTATCCTTCAGCACTCAACCCTCAGCAAGTTATACCTTAAACCTTAATCCCTCAACCCTGAACCCTCAACCCTCAAAATTATATAGGCTTAGGTCCTTATATACACTAAACCCCAAACACTTACATACATACATGCATACATGCATACATGCATACATACAAACATACATACATACAAAGATGCATACATACAAGCATGCATACATACCTACAAGAATAGATATAAACATATGTGAAACATACTTATGAAATATGAACATATCTCATTCAAAGGAAGACATAATGCGAGTGCGTTATAACGCGCTTGCATTATGTCAAACTGGGAAAATATCAGCAAACATGAAAAAAAGAAAAAAAGCACAACATAACACGCTCACATTATAACGCACTCACGTTATGTTGTGATTTGGGAATCCCAAGCCTTGGGCTTGGGATTTGCTTTGGATTTCCAACCCAAAGGCTTGGAGTGCCTTTTCAACATCCATAGATGTGTTTTTGCAGATTCTTCAAGATTTCACATAATTTTGTTTGTGCTAACCCTCAGATTTGCATGTGTTTCAAAGTCAAACAAATCAAACACCTAAGTAATGTTAGGCTTTCTCTTATCTATTTAACAATGTAATTTTTTCACATTTTGACAATGTTGAGCCTTTCATCTTTTATTCTTTTGTTTGTGTGTCTTATTTTGGGCAAAAACCACTATTTGGTCTTTTTTCATTGTAAATTAACCATTCATTGAAATTTCAAAAAAATTACAAATTTGGAAACTAGACTCCATTCTACACATATTAAAGAAAAAGAAAAAATAATTTTCAATTAGTTTTCAAAATTTATAGGTGTAGCACAGCCAAAATTTTATTTTTTAGGATGTGTCCACTTTGAAAATTAGTAAAAAATCAAATATTCATAAAAAAATTATCAAAAAAAATGAGCATAAACTACATGCTGTTAGCTAATTTCTCACTAAAGCGATTTTAAAAATACCAAAAAAAAGTTAACCTTTTGAGGGAGCCACAAAACATGCTATGTTATGTTATTTTGACAAAAATAACACCAATTTTTGTGGCTCCCTCTTTTGAACCCCTTAATCTATACCATTTAAAAAAAAATAGTATTTTAGAAAGTAGACTCAGAGCACTACGAACATTCTTTTGGTTGCATCTCCAAATTTTGAGTGTAACTATGCTCAATTTCTCATCCAAGGCCAGGATTTCTTGATTTTAGAAAAAAAGTGGCCACTTAAGACCCCTTTTTGGCCCCCCATCTTCTTGCACTTACCCTACCTTTTACTTGAACTCTATTTAGGATATATACTGTTGTGTGAATTGCCTCTCTCCAATATGCTTCCACAAGATGAGCTTCTTTCATCATGGTTCTAGCATCTTCTTGAATTGTTCTATTTTTCCTTTCAACAACTCCATTTTGTTGTGGAGTTTTGGGTGTAGATAACTATCTCTTTATTCCATGCTCTTCACAAAATAAATTGAACTCATTTGATGTGAACTCTCCTCCTCTATCAGATCTCAAACATTTGATTTTTAAATCCATCTCATTTTCAACCATTTCCTTAAATGCCTTGAATTTATCTAGAGCTTCAACTTTCTCTTTCAAAAAGGTGACCCAAGTCATTCTAGAATAATCATCAATGAGCAGCATGAAATACCTGTCTCCTTGCAAACTTATTACTCTTGTAGGTCCACACAAATCTGTATGCACTAGATCAAGTATTCCTCCAACTGATTGATCCTTTCTTTTGAAACTTGTTCTTGTCTATTTCCCAAATTGACACTCCTTGCAAACCAGATTAGCAGGCTTCACAAGGTTAGGCAAATCTCTAACAATATGTGCAGTACTTATCTTCATAATATTATCAAAATTTATGTGACACAACCTTCTATGCCATAACCAACTTTTATCAATCTGAGTCAACAAGAAATAGTTCTTAGTTCCTTTCAAGTGATAGATATTACCTCTGGTCTTTTTACCAGTTGCAATGACTATTCTAGAGCTTTCCCTAATCTTGCATCCATTGTCCTTGAAGCTTAAGTCATAGCCCTTGTCACACATCTGATCCACACTCAGAAGATTATGTTTTAATCCTTTCACATACAAGACATCTTTAGTATTATGCTTGCCATCAAAAGAAATAGATCCTTTTCCACAAATCCTACTAGTTGTGTCATCTCCAAACCTAACCAATCCACCATCATATCTTTCCAAACTTACAAACTTACTTTTGTCACCAGTCATGTGGTGAGAGCAACCACTATCAATAACCCATTCATCTTTGTCCTTGATGACTTGAGCAGCCAAAGCGCTTTCCACTGGTTTTTCTTCCTTCATACAGCTAGAAGAATTAGTAGACACAAGATCTTTGTTAATAGCAATGAACAAGCATTCATTTATAGAGGAATTACCATTATTTGGTTCACCATTATCTGATACTACTTCATCATCATCAAAATCTTCAACATAACAACACTTCTTTTGGGTCCTAGGCCTATTCTCATATCTTCTTCTATTTCTTTCAATTCTTTAAGGAAATCTGGAAGCAAAATGACCTACTTTACCACAGGAAAAAATTTGAAAGGTAATTATGTGTTTTAATCCTTTCACATACAAGACATCTTCAGTATTATGCTTGCCATCAAAAGAAACAGATCCTTTTCCACAAATCCTACCAGCTGTGTCATGTCCAAACCTAACTAGTCCACCATCATATCTTTCCAAACTTACAAACTTACTTTTGTCACCAGTCATGTGGTGAGAGCAACCACTATCAATAACCCATTCATCTTTGTCCTTGGTGACTTGAGTAGCCAAAGCACTTTCCACTAGTTTTTCTTCCTTCATACAACTAGAAGAATTAGTAGACACAAAATGTTCGTTAATAGCAATGAACAAGCATTCATTTACAGAGGAATTAGCATTATTTGGTTCACCATTATCTGATACTACTTCATCATCATCAAAATCTTCAAGATAACAATACTTCTTCTGGGTCCTAGGCCTGTTCTCATATCTTCTTCTATTTCTTTCAATTCTTTTAGGAAATCTGGAAGCAAAATGACCTACTTTACCACAGGAAAAAAATTTGAAAGGTAATTTGCCTTTATACTTACCTGATCTTCTTTGTAGCCTGTCCACATAGTTGGCTTCAACTTCATCTATCTCATCATCAGATTCTACCTTATACTTTTCTAATCTGGAAGTACTTCCAGGAGTACTGGCTTTGAAGGCTATCTCAACTTTTGGCAGAGCATCATCTAACTCCCTCATTTCAAAAGTAGTAAGCTTTCCAAGCAATTGATCCCTGTTAACTATTTTTACTTGCATGAATTTTTCTATCACAGCCACCTTGTGACAGTAGGACTTGGGTAGAGATCTAAGTATTTTTGTGACAATTTCCTTTTCATAGAGAGTTCCACCTATGGCTTTTATCCATGTAATAAGTTCATCAACTCTTTACATAAATGCTGATATGTTTTCATCATTGTTCATCTTCAAGATTTCATATTTCACTTTTAGACTTTGTAACTTGGCTTCTTTCACAAAGTCATCTCCTTCATATAGATTTTTCAACTTTTCCCATACCTTATTTGCAGTTTCAAGATCTACCACTTTCATCAGTATTGATTTGATTAATGAGCTTAGTAGAGCATCCCTTGCCTTGATATCTATCTCATATTCTTTGATTTTGTCTTCAGTCGTCGAACCATTTTGAGGTATGGTTTATTCTGTTTCTACAACTTTCCAAACTTTGATACCAAGAGAAAGAAGATTGATTTTCATTTGAGCCTTCTAGAGAACATAATTAGTTCCATCAAAATGTAGCGCTTCCTTCTTGTAAGACATTTCAGATCTTCCTCATGCTGTTAAACTTTATTCAGAGGAACTTGAATCTGATACCAATTGTTGATATGCACTGGACAACTGAGAGGGGGGGAGTGAATCAGTTGTCACAAAAACTTAAACACTTTCTGCAATTAAACATTCATCACTTATCCACAATTATTATGATTTAACAATGAATGTATGAAATCATAAACTTAACAAAATAAAACACAAGAGACACCTGATTTACGTGGAAAACCCCAATGTGGGAAAAACCACACAGAGGATTAACTCTCAATATATATTGCAATTTTGAAATAGTGATGTTTAGGATTGGTCACCCCATGGGCTTAAACATACTGGCTTACTGCCATGAAGAGCAACTAGGTCTAGCAGGCTCATTGCCACAACCCTAAACCTAGCAAGATTACAATAAGGGTTGTTAAACCCTACTAGTGGCTTACTACCAGATTCACTACCATGATCAGCACCTTTCTTTATTGTGAATAAACAATTCCTCAGCTCTTCTCTTCCTCTACCCTCCTCTTCATCTGCTTTGCTCTTTCTCTTCTTTCCTCTACCTCTTCTCTGCTCTGCCTTTGGAACTTTCTTAATATATTCTCATTTATGCTCAAGGACAACTTTTCCATGACTCAGCTATAAGTATTTATACACTACATCAACCTTGGAATGATCATCAAGGTCAGCATCAACCATTGGAACAATCTCCAAGGTCGGTATTACAAACATTTACAAAATAGGTCCTAACCTATTGCAACATTATACAAAGGGAATGAAATGTGGATCATGCCATGCCTTAGCTAGGACTCAAACATGATCTTCCACTCCACAACACGCTTCCACAATCTTCTAGAGATCTCCGCAATCATTGGGATCAACTAGGTCAGCCAAGACTGGTTACACGCTACGTTATCTGGGAAAAATCTTCACACACCATCTCAATTTCTTAACGTGGACCAAAGTTTAGATAGGAACATGATTAGGAGACATCCACAAGCACGCTATAATCATCAGGAGCAACTGCACAAACCTTAACCACTTTATTCATAGGAATCTTTTATCGGAGTACATGAACTTTACTGTCTTCAACTATCATAAAAGAAAGATAGCTTGCAGACCACCAAACCATGAACCATTGCAACTGTAGGCACTTATCATCATCCCAGACTTCCCTCTAGAACTGTATAGCAAAATACTTTATTATGGAGGAATGCAGAGCCAAATACTATCTTCCTATCTCAACTGAACTTACAAAAAAAGCAGGCTTCACTCTGATGAACACAACTCACTTATATTTTCATGCAAATGGCTCAGACCTAAAATGTAGCATCCTCAGACATACCTCTAACTTACTTCCAATCCACAGACCATGATCTTCAAGTAGGAACAAATGTGGAGCAATTTATTGGACTATTATTCACACAACTCACTATCTATACTGAACTTCTTTGTGGCTTACTTGTTTCTTCCAGAGAGGCAACATTTGTTTCATGTAGAAGCCTTGAAAACTTCTAATGAGGTTTCCATAGCATTGGAAAAACATTTTGGGAAGGTTGATGAAATGAGAGGTCATGAACTCTCATATAATGAACTCATTTAAGCTTGATTCTTGGTTACTTTGACACTTTGGAGGATTACTTCAATAAGTTCAAATCATTAAGGTTGTTGAAAGAATATGGAATTGAGAAAAAGGATGATCAACTTTTTCTTTCTATTATCTTCAAACTAGGCCCTGAGTATTCTATGTTTGTATCTACTTTCTACTTCACTAAAAGAGCTCTTGGAGCCACATGGAAAATGCCATATCTAGATGACATCATTGTCGACTTAACTAGGGAGTAGGATAAGTTAATACACACGAGCCCTTTGAAGACCTTAAAATATAAAGCCCTCTTTTTGTAATGAAACAACATGCACAATAGATGAATATAATAGTAAATATACTGCAAATACTTAATAATATGCCACTTCGAGGGGAATACCTCTAATAGTCTTTAATGAGAACACAATACTCAATATGATGATAATAACTAACCTCTACCTCCTATATATACCATACTTATGCCATGGATGCCACTCAGGTCAACCTAACTACCTATAGAAGACTATATTAATGATTATATAACTTAAATAAGAGTGAAGGTAGCCACAAGCTGACTACTCATTACCATATACACACAATAGTATTAGGAGTGTAGGATGCCCCCCACCTTTAAAAAAGTCTTGTCCTCAACGTTGATCAAATGTGGATGCTTTTGTATGAAGTTCTCATTCTTCCATATAGCTTCTTCAACTAAAGAGTTCTTCCATTTAATTAGATATTCTATGATTTCCCTTGTCCTCATCTTCTTGGTGCATGTTTGAAGAATTCTCTTAGGATCCAAAACTATTATTCCCTCCTCATCAAGCTCAGGTAACTCAGTCTGTGCTACCACTTTTTTCCTAATAACATTCTTCAAGAATGAAATGTCAAAAAATGGATGTATTTTTGTTGACAAAGGGAGCTCCAATTTAGATGCTACACTACCAATCTTCTGCAACACCTTATAAGGACCATAGTACTTGGGTACAAGCTTGTTATCTTTATGTTGTTGTTTTAGAGACATTTGCTTATATGGTTGTAATCACACAAAGACCCAGTCTCCTACTTCAAAAGTCCTTTCATGGTTGATTTGATCAAATTGTTGCTTCATTCTATTTTGTGCCATTGCCAAGTTCTCTTGAAGACTAGCCAATACCGCTTGTTGATGATGAATGTGTTCTTCAACTATGTGAAACTTTGGTTGTGCCCAAAATGAAGAGATGATTGATGGTGGATGGTACCCATATAGTGCCAAAAATAGAGACATCATGGAAGAAGTAGAAAAGGAAGCATTATACCACCATTCTACCAGTGGTAGCCATTGCACCCATCTCTTTTGTTTATCTAAAGCAAAACTATGGAGATAGCCTTCCAAGCATTTGTTGACCACTTTTGTCTATCCATTTGATTGGGGATGATATGATGAGCTACGAGCAAGTTGAGTGCCCAAGCATGAAAATAAATCAATCAAAAAATTATTTGTAAATATAAGATCATGATCACTTAGTATAACTTTTGGAGTCCCATGTAGTTTATGAATAGTATTCATAAAGGTTATTTCTACAATGCTTGCTACCAATGGTTGTGCCAAAGCACAAAAGTGTGCATATTTGGTGAGATGATCCACAACAACCATGATGACATCTTTTCCTTCAGATCTAGGAAAACTTGTGATGAAATCCATAGATACCTCCTCCCACCTCTGACTTGGGATACACAAGGGTTGTAGAAGACTTGGAGTCTTGATTGTCTCCCCTTTGTGTTGTTAACATACCATGCAATCAACTACAAATTTTTGAACATCTCCTTTCAACCCTTCTCAAAAGAAATCTTGTTTGATTCTATGATAAGTTTTTATGAATCCCGAGTGCCCACCTATTGGAGAAGCATGTAGTTCTTCCAACACCTTAAACTTAAGGGTTGAATTCTTGCAAATGTATAACTTATCCTGGTACCATAAAGTATTTTCTTTCCATGAAAATTTGTCAGACACACTTGAATCATGTTGGATTTTCTCAATGAGACTTTGAGTTTCTATATCCCTCTCCCACTCTTCTCTTGCCTCATTTACCCAGTTTCCTTGTAACATGGAAATGGCAAAGAAAAGTGACTTTGTGGGTTCATCTCACTTTGATAGAGCATCAACCATAACATTCTCTTTGCCTTTCTTATATATGATCTCAAAGTCATATCCCAACATCTTTGTGACCCATTTTTGTTGTTCTTTAGATAATAACCTCTATTCCAACAAATATTTGAGACTATCATGATTTGTCTTGACCTTAAAGTGTCTTCCCATTAGATAAGGTCTCCATTGTTTGACTGCATGCAATATAGCCAACATTTCCTTCTCATAAATTAACTTCAACAATTCTTACCTTTGAGTTGGTGACTCTCAAATGCTATGGGTCTTCCTTAGATTGCATGAGTACTACTCATCTTCCATGTCTTGAATCATCGCATTCTACAATGAATGTTTTAGAAAAATCTAGGGTAGCTAGAACTGGAGTTGTGCACATGGCTTCTTTTAGTTTCTCAAATGCCCTTGTCGCTGCTTCATTCCATTGGAAAGAATCCTTCTTTAACAAAGATGTGAGAGGAGATGCTATGCTACCATAATTATTTACAAATTGGTGATAATAACTTGTAAGCCCTAAAAAACCGCATAAGTTCTTAAGGGTCTTAGGAATTTTCCAATCTATATAATCTCTTGGATCTTATGAGGGTCCACCTTGTCTCCCTCATGTGACACAATGTGACCAAGGTACTCCACTTATTTGACACCAAAGATACACTTGGATGGTTTAGCATACAATTGATTCTCCTCCAAAATTTCGAACACTTGATTTACATGTTACAATTGTTCCTCCCATGTTTTACTACATATTAAGATGTTATCAAAAAATACCAAAACAAATTTCCTTAAAAATGGCTTGAAGATAGAGTTCATCAAACTTTGAAATGTCAATGGTGCATTACTGAGACCAAAAGAAATTACTAGAAATTCATAGTGGCCCTCATGGGTTCTAAATGCTATCTAATGTACATCCTCATCTCTAATTTTAATTTGATGATAACTAGAATGAATATCAAGTTTTGTAAAATAAACAACACCATTAAGCCCATCTAACAAATCATCACTTATTGGAATAGGAAACTTATCTTTTATGGTGAACTTGTTAAGCTCCCTATAATATGGACACATCCTTCAATTTTCATCCTTCTTATGCACCATTATCATAGGAGATGAGTAAGCACTTTGACTATGCTTTATGATGCCTGCTTCTAGCATCTCTTGAACTATGTTTTAAATCTCACTTTTTTGTGTATATGGATATCTGTAGGACTTGATGTTAGGTGGTTGGCTCCCTGGAACTAGCTAGATGGCATGATCATGATCTCCCTTAGGAGGCAATCCTTTTGGCATATCCCCAAAAACTATAGAGTGCTTATCTACAATTGCCTATAGATCTAGTGGTGTAGAAGCCTTTGAGTAATATGCTTCTAATGAAAACAATTGGGCTACAAACCCATCTGCCCCCTTCTTAAGAATATTTTGCATTTGGTAAGAACTTACTATATGTGGAGACTTTGCATGCAACTCTCTTAGTTCTATTATTTTTTCCTCTAATTGAAAGTGCATGAAAAGTTCTTTGAAATTCAACTAAATTGTTCCCAAAGTAGTGATCCACTAAATTCCCAAAATAATATTTTCTACACCCATTGAGATAGAATACATTGGGCAATTAAGATGATAATCTCCCATGGATAATTTAATGCTATGGCATTTACCTAAACAACTAATAGTATCCCCATCTGTAATCAAGACCTAAAATTCTGGAGCTAGAAATATAAAACAATTTAGATGAGTAGCCAACTTTTTGTTGATGAAGTTATGAGTGCTACCTAAGTCTATCAACATTGTTACTCTTTCTTTCTTTAAGAAAACCACTACCTTGAGAGTTTGTGGGGTGCTAAAAATTGAAAGTGCATGGAAAGAAATGATTGGTTGAGTATCTCTTGACTCCTCATCTATCTCATTATCACCATCTAATATTGGTTCCTCCTCCTCTTCTTCCTCACTCGACCCTTCAATATAGAACAATTTCTTTTTAGTGCATTTATGTCCTCTGCTATATTTTCTATCACAATTAAAACATAAGCCTTTTGATCTTTTCTCTTCAATTTTTTGTGGTGTCAGTCTAGTAGGCTAAGGAAGTGACTGTGTAGGGTTTTGAGTGAGTTATAGCAAAATTAGGGTTTCTGCCATTATTTCTTCTGAAGCACATATATCTCTCATTTTGGTGAATATTATAAATATTTTTAAAGGGTTTCACAAGGACATCTTGAAGCTTCTTCAATCCATATTTCAGAGTGTTTGGAGTATAATTAGGCAAGTTATTACATAATTAGGGTTTCTACCAATTTTTCTCTCTAGGCTGCACATTGTCAAATTTCTTGGAGATTTTTTCAAGGAAGTGATATCTAGGCCCTGGTAAGTTATGGTAAAAATTTCAGATTTATTGGATTTATTTTGTGATTTATTCCAAAATAATTTTTTCCTATCATGACTGATCCTTCAGCAAGAGGCAAAAAGAATTTTGCCACACATGGAAAAACTCTAGGAAAGGAGGATGTGAAAAATAAGGATGTTGATAAAAAAGAAAATGAACATATACTTGAACTGATTTAAAAAGAAAACAACACTTCTCTTAAGAGGGGGGCATGCTACACCCTTAATCCTATAGTGTGTATAGGGTTATGAGTAGTTAGCTTGTGGCTACCGTAACTCTTAATTATGATATATAATCATTATTATAGTCAATTGTAGGTTATTACGTTAGCCTAGGGGTTATATTTAAGTAAGGTGGCAGCCAGGGTGGCAGCTAGGGCATCATTCGTTATGTATAGGAGCTAGTGTTAAGTTTGTGATCATCATATTGTGAATTGTGTCGTCATTGGAGATATTTGGAGGTTTGCCCCCTCGAAGTGGCTTGTTATTTTTAGTTATTATCAAGTATTTACAATATATTTCCTATTATATTCCTTTTTGTGGAATAAATGAAAATAATAGTAAATATACTAAAAATACTTGATAATAATATGCCACTTCGAGGGGGCAACCTCCTAATCCATTTCAAGGGGGATACCTCCAATAGTCTTCAATGAGAACACAATTTACTCAATATGATGATAATAACTAACCTCTACCTCCTATATATACCATACTTGCACAATAGCTGAATATAATAGTAAATATACTGCAAATACTTGATAATAATATGCCACTTCGATGGGGCAACCTCCTAATTGATGCAAAGGGAATCTCTCTTATACAAATCTGATCACAAACACACATAGGACACTATACAAGAGGGCAACAAAGTAATTTGAAACACATAAAATGGAAGAGAAATCTGCAATATGTATTATATTGAAAATCTAAAATGAGATACATAAACATTGAGCTCATATGCTCTCATACAACATGGGCTTCAAACATACAAAAATCTGCAACTCAACATTCTAGGTTCATTCCAATAGTATTTGGGTATGCAAACACATCTTCTCCACAAGCCCCTTTCCCCAAATTAACAAGCCTCAATATGTAGCAATTGCATGAGAAGAAAACCATTATTGGTTTCTCAAAACAACCTCTACAAATCCACAAGAAAAACCTGTCACTTCCAACCTATCATCGTTCCCTCAATTTTTGAGATTTTCTAAAATGGTTTATGGGTTTCGTGACTCTCCTTCCTAGATTTCCCAAACATTTTAAATTTCTTAATTTTGATAATATATGAGAAATTTATGCTCATTTTACCGAGACTGGGTCTCATATTTCGACCCAGACATGCAACATGCAAAGCTTCTGGCCCCACCTCTTGGAAATCAATTCCAAAAATCAGTCAAATCCCACTAAAATTACATTTGTTTCAAATTAAAATGTGATTTTCTCAAAGCTCCAACATTATTGAAAAAAACCAAACAACTAAAAATTAAAATATTTTTGGTGATGCAAGATTGCCATTGACCGTGCATGCTCCTGCACCATACTCCTAGAGAAAAGAGAATTCAAGTCCCATTGAATGTTGGTTGTTCCTTCTTCCTAGTCTTCCAATTCTTCTGCAATTTACCCTTCATCTTTGGAACTGTCCCTGGGTCCTTCTTTCTCTTCTTGCTCTTATACCATCTCTTATCTAGCATCCTCTCAGCTTTCAGGTTCCAAAATTCCATTTCTTGTGTATATACCTTAGTAGTATCATCTATGTCTTTATCCTCATCTTTGGAAGTATATTCACCACTACTACAATCTGCATTACACTCTTGCAAATCTGCATATACCTCATTAACAAACAAATCTGCAACATCTTCATCAACAGCAACTTGCATACCAACTTTATCAGCAACATCAACATATCTTTCTACTTGCTCATCAGCAAACAAAGAGATCCTTGTATTCTCAAATACAAATGGAAAATCTAAACCATGCATCTCACCTCGCTCATCTTGAACATCAGACTCAAATAACTCAAAATGACATGGAGACTCATCTCCACAACTATATCTACCTTGTCTTCTTGAATTTCTTCAATGCTTGATGTCAAAACAAACTTAGATGTGCTTACCATTTTATTTTTTACCTCTTCTATTGTTGTTGTCCTTGCTTGTCTTCTTCTTCTTTGAATAATCTTCTTAATAGGCCATGATACCCTCTTGCTCATTGATAAGTGCCAACTTTGCTCTTGTTTAAGCAAAGTCTTCCATTTCTCTTCCATTCTTTCTCTCATCTCTTTTAGTTCTTCCATAGTCTGCCTCAACTCTTTTATCTCTTTCTCAACCTCTATTTGCCTCATCTTTTCATATTTCCTCTTCCTCTCTTTTTCTTCTTGCTTCTTATTTTGTGAACCCCCAGCCTGCAAGTACCTTCTAAACAAACCCATCTCCTCTTCAAGCAAGTTTCTCCTTGCTTCTCTTTATCTTTGCCTCACCTAGGTCTCTTCTTTTTTTCTCTACCTAGTCTTTTGGCAACCAGGTTCTCTCTTCAACCTGCACAAACAAAAAAACAAACACACAAACACCAAACTCTCTTGCCCAGACCTTCTGAGCTCTGATACAAATCTGATCACAAACACACATAGGACACTATACAAGAGGGCAACAAAGTAATTTGAAACACATAAAATGGAAGAGAAATCTGCAATATGTATTATATTTAAAATCTAAAAATGAGATACATAAACAATCATACATGGCAATCAAAAATAAAGATCAAATGATCACAAACACACCTTCCTACCTAGAATCATATGTTGTGATGTGTCCTCATTTTTTAGAATGTCAATCTTCCTGCCCACCTTGGACATCATTAAATTACCTTGAAGACACCTTACAACCCATTCAAAATACTTAATTCTTGACTGTTCCTATGGTTTCTTCACAAGCTGACCCACTAGCTAGTAGCCTTGACAATAAGGTTTTTAGAGAAGAACTTGAAGGAATCAAGGTAAACCCAATAAAAAAATAGATTTTTAGACACCCATTATGGAATTACATAATATATCAAACATGAAAACATGGTTGTTTTGTGACATATGCTTCGAAAAAATGACTGATCTAATTGTACTAGGCCCAATTAGGCATCCTCCACATAGCAAATGACCATAAAACTTATTCTAATTTTCTAAAACCTGATCCAAGATAGAAAACATATTGAAAATGGTCTCTATAAAATGTTTTAAAGGCTCTTGGGTCAACCCACATCCAATACTCTTCAACCCACTATTCTACCAATGCTCAAGATGCCTAATACATGATGATATTAGGTTGTTTTTGCTCTAACAGAACTCCCTCACCAATTTCCTACATCTGCAACACAAAAACCAGAGAAACAACAACAAGATAGCTCCATTCCATCTATTATTGGGTTAGAGTGTGGATGGAAATGGCTCCCAAGCCATCCATTTCTTCAAAAACCCCAAAAACTGGGTTTTTGGACCAAAAATTGGGTTTTTGGACCAAAAATTGGGTTTTTGGACCAAAAATTAGAAAAATGCCAATAAAATTCTTAAATAAAAATATTAATCTACCAAGTCAAATGAAAAATAGAGATAATACAGCCCTTTTCCAGATTTAATTTGGTTCCCTCCATGAAAATGCCATACATTTCCATACAATTCTTGAAAACTAAGAAAAGCACCAAAAATTGCAGAAAAACTATATCTTTTTCTCTTATTTCTTTTGAAAACTTTCCCCACACAAGAAAATTTGATCCCATCCAGCTATCATATGCATATTACATTAAAATCCATGATTTTCTCCTCTTTCCATCATGGAAAGCCAAAAAAAGAAGGTAATTAAATCCTTCCATAAAGAAAACAAAATGCTGTCCTAAAATCTAGGAAAAAAAATCTGCAGACCTATTATTAGAAATTTTCCTTTTCTAAGGCCACCACTACATGGTCATGCCATTGGTGGGATTTATTACAATATTTTAAAACTAAAATCCACTATGTCTGTTATTAATGAGACCATTATATCAAAATTTGACTCTAGAACATACTAACATAACTAGGAAATTATGTAAAATTTACTTAATAGACTAGACCCCAAGAACCTTGCTAGGTGCCCTACACCATACACCCCAGGAGAAAGCATTTCAGGCATCTCCTAAAATCAGATCAGTCACAGTAGTACCATGCTTTTCAATGTCCTTAGCTATCATCCAAGTGGCATCTTCATGAGGAAGACCTTGCCACTTCACCAAATATTCATTATAAACTTTATGTCTTGTTCTCTTGACCTCCTTGATGTCTAGAAATGATTCAAGTTTGACTGGTGTAGTAGGAGGAAGATCCTTAATCCAATCAGCATCATCACCTTCATGAACACCTATACCTGCATCCAAAGATTCCTAAAAAGGATATAAATCAGCAATGTTTAAAGTTGGTGAGATAGCAACTCCAGGAGGGAGTTCTATCTCATATGCATTTTAACCAAACTTGTTGACCACTTTGCATAGCCCAATCTTCCTCATTAGAAACTTAGTGTATTTTCCCTTAGGTAACCTCTCTTTCCTGAGATGTACAAGTACCAAATCTCCCACTTTCAGCTAAACATTTATCCTCTTCAAATCTGCATGCTTCTTGTAGTTTTCAACACTCTTCTTGAGTTGTTCTCTAACTTGATCATGAATGTCTTTCATGGCCATAGAAAACTCCTCTCCTTCAGTACTTCTCTTCTCTACTCCTTTTAAATCTCTTAACTCAAAGATACCTCTTGGATTCAATCCATATACTACTTCAAAAGGGCTCTTACCTATGCTCTTGTTAATGGAGTCATTGCAAGCATACTCTACCTATGGGATGACAAGATCCCATTGCTATCCATGTTCCTTTGTAAGACATCTAACTAGATTCCCCAATGATCTATTCACTACTTCAGTCTACCCATCTGTTTGTGGATGATAGGCAGAGCTAAATGTTAGATTTGTGCCTAGTTTCTTCCATAAGGTCCTCCAAAAATGACCTATAAACTTGGAATATCTATCTAAGACAATGGTGAGGGGTAGCCCATGAATTCTAACAATCTCCTTAAAGAACAAACTTGCAATGTTTGATGCATCACTAGTGCATTTGCATGGAATGAAATGTGCCATCTTGCTAAATCTATCTACAACTACAAAAACACTGTTAACTCCCCTCTGAGTCTTGGGTAGGCCTAACACAAAATCCATGCTAAGATATTCCCAAGGTCTGCTAGGAATTGGAAAAGGCTGATATAAGCCTGCATTAGAACTAGAGCCCTTGGCTCTCTGACAAATTCCATAAGACTCAATAAATTTTCTGATATCAATATGCATCTTAGACCAAAAATAAAACCTTCTTACCTGATCAAGTGTTTTGTCTATGCCAAAGTGTCCTCCAAGACTTCCACAGTGCTTCTCCCTTATAAGATTTGTCCTCATAGAGCATCTAGGAATGCATAACTGAGCTCCCTTGAATAGTAATCCTTCTTGCAGCAGAAAATTAGAAAATTCTGCATGAAAGGTACCTTGGAATTGGTGGCAAATGGAGTAGGCATCCTTGAAATCTAGATCAACAGCATACATGTCCTTTAGTGCTTCCAAACTAGCACTCTAAAGTTGTATTTCATGCACTAGGACTAATCTTCTACTCAGTGCATTAGCTACCTTTTTTACTTGGCCCTTCTTATGCTTGATTGTGAAAGTATAACTCTGTAAATACTCCACCCACTTGAAGTGCCTATGACTTAACTTGTCTTGGATGTTCAAGAAACTCAGTGCATGATTGTATGTGTAGACTACAAACTCTTTGGGTAAGAGGTAATGTCTCCACTTGCTTAGAGACTGTACGAATGCATAAAGCTCCAAATCATATGAAGAGTACCTCCTCTTGGCCTCATTGAGATTTTCACTAAAGAAAGCTATTGGCCTACCTTCTTGGCTCAAGACTACACCTATGGCTGCTCCACTAGCATCACATTCTATTGTAAAGACTTTGTCAATGTCAGGCAAAGCAAGTATGGGCTGTTGTGTCACTCTCTTCTTCAGGTATTCAAAACCTTTTGCTGCCTCTTCAGTCCATTGAAACTTTATTTTCTTATCTCCCTTAATGGTGTGAAGAATAGGAGAACAAATATGACTGAAATTCTTAATAAACTTCCTGTAAAAGGTAGTCAAACCATAAAATCTTCTTACCTCTCCTACTAATTTTGGAGTTGGCCAGCTAAGAATAGCTTCAACTTTGGATGGATCCATCTTCAATGTGCCTTTAGAGATGACAAAACCTAGGTAAACTAACTCTTATTTCATAAACTCACACTTCTTGAGGTTTATCATTAGATTCTCCTCATTCAACCTCTGTAAAACCATGTTAAGGTGATGCAAGTGCTCCTCTCTTGTTTTTATAAACACAAGAATATCATCTAGATAGACAACTACAAACTTCCCAATAAAAGGTTTCAGGACCTCATTCATTAACCTCATGAATGTACTAGGAGCATTTGAGAGTCCAAAAGGCATTACCATCCATTCATATAGTCTCTCATTGGTTTTGAAGGCAGTCTTCCATTCATCTTCTTCCCTTATCTTGATTTGGTGATATCCACTCTTGAGATCAATATTGGAGAAGTAGCATGCACCTCCTAAGCAATCCATGAGGTCCTCCATTCTAGGGATTGGGAACCTGTATCTGATGGTGATCTTGTTTATAGCCCTTGAGTTAGTACACATCCTCCACACTCCACCTTTCTTGGGTGCTAAGACTGTAGGAATAGCACAAGGACTTAAGCTCTCTCTAATGAGTCCTTTATCCAACAATTCTTGGACTTGTGCTTTGATCTCTTCATTCTTTTGTGGAGTAAGCTTGTATGAAGCCTTATTAGGCAAACTAGCACCAGGTATCAGCTCTATATGATGGCTAATGTCTCTCATGGGAGGCAATGAACTTGGTAGCTCATCTACCACTATGTCCTTATATGTGTCCAATAGAGACTGAACTTCACTAGGTATCTCTTCTACCTTATTTGTTGCTACATTAGACTTAGTCTTAGGTCTGATCACTACTGCAAATCCTTGTCCTTCCTCTTTCATTGTTTGTAAAAACTTCTTCTCTCCTACCATCATGATGCTAGACCCAATCTGCTTATCAGACTCTTCTTCAGGAAGAGGTGTTAATTCAAATGAGACTCCATCCTTTTCTATCACATAAGTGTTCTTCTGACCATCATGTTTTCTTTTTCTATCATGTTGTCAGGGTCTTCCTAGCAATATGTGACAAACATCCATGGGGATGATGTCACAAAGGATCTTATCCTTGTACCCACCAATGTTGAACTCCACCCAAGCCTGTTCATTTACTAATACTTGTTGCCCCTTATTCAACTATGACACCTTGTAAGGTGTGGAGTGAGGAATCTTCTTCAAATGCAGCTTCTCTACCATTTCCAAAGAAACTAGATTATTAGTGGATCCTGATTCAATAACTACCTTGCACACTTTTCCATGTGATTTGCATGTTGTTCTGAACAATGACTTCCTTTGTGAAGGCTCCTTGGCTGCTAGTACCTTGAGGAGTGTCCTCTTGAACATTAATGCATCACCCCTCTCAGGAGCAGCAGGTTGCAATGGTGAATAGACACTTTCACTATCTTCTTCATGTACTATTTGAGTCCTTCGTTCACCTCCTTGAGAACTTGATGCTTGCTTCTCTAGACATTTGAATGCAGGGTGTCCAAACTGATGACAGTTATAACATTTGCCTGAGAAAGTGGTTGATCCTCTACCTTGGCCACCAAACCTTCCTCTACTATTGGATCTTCTTCCTCTAAAGTTACCTCTTTCACTTGATTCACCTCTTGGTTCTTGGTTCTCTTTATTGCTGCCACTTGATTCTCCTTGTTGTTTCTGGGACTGTCCTCTTGCACCAAAGTTCCCTCTTCCTCTAAAACTTCTTCCTCTACCCCTAGTCTGCTACTCTTGTCTCCTTTTTGTCTTTTTTTCTACCCTTACTACCAGTTGGAAGCATTCTTCCACATTTCTAGTGTGGCTAGACTGATTTCATCTTTAATATTGAGCCTAAGCCCATTGATGTACCTAGCAATCTTTTCAACTTCATCTTCAGTGTCTCCTGTCCTCATGGTCAACTTGTGGAATTCTTTAGTATAGGCTATAACATCCATGTCTTTTTGTTTTAAATTCTGCAACTTTCTAAAAGTTTGGATTGCATAATATTTAGGGAGAAATTGATTCTTTACTTTGGACACCATCTGGTCTCATGAACTGATATTTGCTTTTCCTTGCCTCAATCTCTCTAATTGAGCATAGTTCCACCATGTCAATGCTGGCCCCTTCAGTTTGGTCTTGGCCAATTTGACCTTCTGCACCTCTAGCATCTCCTTGTACTCAAAGTAGTTATCCAAGGCATCAATCCAATCTAGTACTTCCTTAGTGTTCATTTTTCCTTCATACATGGGCAACTCCATTTTTACATCAGTGCCCTCTCATTTCATAGTCTGTAGCATCTTTAGAAACCTTCTATCATATGGATCCCTCTTGAGGGCCTGCATTCTCACCCTCATTCTCTTGGTCACTATCTTCCTCAATGACCCCACCTCTTCTTAGGTTTTCTTCAATGGCTACAAGTTTAGTTAGGACTCCTTGAGATTCCTTCATTATTCTCACTTCTCTAGTGAGGATTGGACTGGCCCTTGGAGGCATCTTGCACTATCCTTTCTTCACACTTCAATTTCCTTCTTTCCTTCCAAATAGGATCTGCCCTAGGCTTTGATACCAATTGATGCAGAGGAAATCTCTCTCATACAAATCTGATCACAAACACACATAGGACACTATACAAGAGGGCAACAAAGTAATTTGAAGCACATAAAATGGAAGAGAAATCTGCAATATGTATTATATTGAAAATCTGAAAATGAGATACATAAACATTGAGCTCATATGCTCTCATACAACATGGGCTTCAAACATAAAAAATCTGCAACTCAACATTCTAGCTTCATTCCAGTAGCATCTGGGCATGCAAAAACATCTTCTCCACAAGCCCCTTTCCCCAAATGAACAAGCCTCAATATGTAGCAATTGCGTGAGAAGAAAACCATTGTTGGTTTCTTAAAACAACTTCCACAAATCCATAAGAAAAACCTATCACTTCCAACCTGTCATCGTTCCCTCAAATTTTGGTATTTTCTAAAATGTTTTTGGGGTTTCATGGCTCTCCTTCCTAGATTTCTAGAACATTTTAAATTTCTTAATTTTGATAAGATATGAGAAAGTTATGCTCATTTTACTAAGATTGGGTCTCATAATTTCGACCCAAACATGCAACAACATGCAAAGCTTCTAGCCCCACCTCTTGGAAATCAATTCCAAGATTCTTGGCAGCCCCACTTATGACAAAATCAGTCAAATCCCACTAAAATTACATTTACAATTGCACCTAAGGAAAATTAATTTTTTTGCAAATTAAAATATGATTTTCTCAAAGCTCCAACATTATTGAAAAAAACCAAACAACTAAAAATTAAAATATTTTTCATGATGCAAGATTGCCATTGACTGTGAATGCTCTTGCACCACTAATCCACTTCAAGGGGGATACCTCCAATAGTATTCAATGAGAACATAATACTCAATATGGTGATAATAACTAACCTCTACCTCCTATATATACCATACTTATGCCATGGATGTCACTATAATGAAACAACTTGCACAATAGCTGAATATAATAGTAAATGTACTACAAATACCATACTGCAAATAGTATATATACCATACTTGTAATGAAACAACTTACACAATAGCTGAATATAATAGTAAGTATATTGCGAATAGTATGTAATGAAACAACTTGCACAATAGCTGAATATAATAGTATATATATTGCAAATACTTGATAATAATATGCCACTTTGAGGGGGATACCTCCAATAGTCTTTAATGAGAACACAATACTCAATATGATGATAATAACTAACATCTACCTCCTATATATACCATACTTATGCCATGGATTCCACCTAAGCTGACCTAACTACCTATATAAGACTATATTAATAATTATATAACTTAAATAAGAGTTAAGGTAGCCACAAGCTGACTACTCATAACCATATACAACTATAGAACTAAGGGCATAGCATGCCCCCACCTTTACAAAATTGTTGTCCTCAATGATAATCAATTGTGGTAGTTTGTTCATATAATCTTCATTATCTCATGTTGATGCAGGAGCATCTGGAAGAATTCAAGATAGTTGAGACAGTTGATAGTGAAAACAAAGTATTGAGACAATGAATTGGGAGATACCGTATTTGAGTATGAGAGGCTACAGAGTTGGACTTAACATCTAAACATAGTCAGTTACAACATATCAAGAATTCAGATCATTTGGCCTTGATTCCAGAGAGATATCACTATCAGAAGAATGACTATTTTTGCATAACAGAGTCGACTATGTTCAATGAAGTCTAATCGGCTTGCGAAGCAAATCCATGACTTGTATAGAAAAAAGGAGCATTGTTCAATGAAGTTTAGGACCTGTCCGACCTTTAGTGAGATCTGTATGAAGTTCTATGCATTTATGGAGCAGTGCCTTATGTTTAGCCCCGATCTATTTTGTGTACACATTACCTGACTAGCCATTGCAATTGGGCCGACTTAATAACAGTTTGGAAGATTGTAGAGGATATAAATAAGAGGTAAAGGAGTGTTTTTGGAAAAAAGGGAGGGATAGCATGAAGATATGAAGCAAGATCTTAAGTTGTTTGATTTGAAGGAGTAGCAGAACAGAGTAGAAGGTAGAATAGGAAGCAAAATGAGTTGCAGAGCAGAAAATTGAGTTGTAGAAAAAAGAAATCATGGAAGAATATTGTTGTATGAATCTTTTGTAATCCTTGGGATGCAACCTAGCATCTGTAAAGCCCTTAAGGCATGTGTAATTCAATTTGAAGTTATAATATAAGAAGAATGAGATTTGAAGGCTTGGTTTTTCCCTATTAGCATTTTCTCAGGATAAATCTTGTGTTATGTGTTTATCTCTTCCTGTTTATTATCTATTAGCTTCCGTTGCATATCCATTATGATCATGGTGTTAATTGATTAAGGCTACAAGGTTGGACAGTCCCTCACCAGACCCTCCTACCTTGACTACATCAAGTGGTATCTGAGCTGGTTTTGAATCTGCTAGGCTAGTTGCAAATCTACTAGAAGGTGGCAAATCTGATAAAGTGTTGTGTGAAACCCTAGAGGCAATAAGTGTCATAGCTAAAGAGAGATCAAGGAAAGGCATATTTGGTAAGCTTTTCAAATTCAGTTGTTTATCTAATTTGTTTCGATGGGGAAGATGTGAAAGAGGATGAAGAAAGAAAATGAAACCCTAGTATGTGACAAGGATATTTTGGAAGGAGAATTGTGTGAAATCAGGAAGTATAATGCAAAATTGTTGGAGAAGATGAAAGATCTATGAATGGACAAGTTTAATGCCCTTGAAGAAGAACTGGAAGATGTAAAGAGCAGAAATGAAGACCTAGAAGCAAAGCTAAAATTGTTTGAGGATGTTGAAAAGAAATTTGCAAAACTAGAAGAAGGATTTAAGTTGTTTTATAAGGTTGAACAGAGGAACAAAGATCTAGAAGACAGTTTGGAAGAATTGAAGAAGGAGAATTGTTTGCAAAAGAATGAAATATTAGAATTAAAACAGCAGAAAGATTAGTTAGAGCAGTCACTTGTAGCATGCAGAAAAGAAAATGAAAGTCTGAGATCTAAACCTAAATTTTGTGATGTTTCTTGTGATACTAATGATTTATGTGATGATGTAGAAGTATTTTTAGAAAGTGAAATCAAAGATGACAGTGTGACTGAGCCTGCAGTTGTTGGTGATGGTATTGGTTTCAAAATCATGCAAAGAATGGGATATGAAGGAAAAGGATTAGGAAAGCATCAACAAGGAATTACAGAGCCTATTGAACTAGCGATAAGATCAAGAAGTGAAGGCCTTGGATATGACAGAGGTAAGGATGTTGTTGCAAATTCAAACAAGTCAAATCGAGGAAGAAGAGGTATGTATTGTTCACATTGTAATAGACATGGGAATGAAAAGGAATTATGTTGGGATCTATACCCTTGTAAGTTTTGTGGATTAAGGAATCATTCTAAAAGGATGTGTTGGGACAAAATGAGGAGGAGAAATCCATGGTAGGTTGTATACAGAAGAATTATGGATGGATTGATGGATATGAATGGAAACATGTTACTTGTCTATTTAGAGGGAGGTATAGACTGAAGTATTCATGTGTTGGATAAGGATGTAGAGAAAGAAGACCTTATGCAGAGCAGAACAAGGACAATAATTCAAACTACAGAGGGAGAAATGACGAGTCACAATGCTTATCACAGTAAAGGATACAAAAGAGATGAAAGATAATTTGATAGAAGACCATTTAGAAGAACCTATTTTCAAGTTTGGAGGAAAGAATCAAGCAGTGAATGTCAACAAGAACCTTTTACCAGAAAGGCTAATGAAGGAGGAGTAGTACATAATTCAGAGACAGTTTTTGTAAAGGAAGAAGAGCCTGTTAATACAAAGATAATGTATGCAGAAGAAGAAGAGCTTGTTGATACATATGTAGTTTATGAAGAGGAAGAGGAACCTTTTGAGACATCATATTTGATAGAGAAACTAGAATAAGGTGAAGCATTAATCTTGAGAAGAATTTTGTTATAGACTAATCATTTGAAACAGTACAAGAGAAAGTTTGTGTAAGATCATAAGAGGAAGTAGTGCAGAATAAAGTTTGTGTGAACAAATGTGAAGCATAGCAGAGAAGATCATGTGGTAGAGAAAGAGGGAATGACAAGATATTCTATCGGAGGAGAAAATTTGTGTACTGGAGTAAAGCAAATATGGATAAAGAAATAGAGAAAAGTATTGAAGCAGTATATGCAGAGCAAAAAAGTGTAAGATTTTGAGGTGTGTGAGAGAAATTGTATCTGAGATCAGGATTGGAAAGTGTTTGCAGAGAAGTTCAGGAAGAGTATTGGTTGGATCAGAAAGTAACTTGATTGTTCTAGAGGATGCATGAATTAATTTGATTAAAATAGACATTGATCTTGAGGCAACTTGTGGAGAAGACTTGCTTAGACCGCCGATCATTGAGGCAGTGCAAGGCTTGCAGGTAGACCGTCGAACCTGGACCATAACAAGAAAAAATTGAGGCATTTTTGCAGGGTGGACTTGAACATACCGCCGACCTTGAGGTAGTTGCAAGTACCTGAAAATAGATCACTGAATCTAGATTACTCTTGAGGCAGTTTTGCATGGTGGACTTTAAAAGATTGCCAACCATTGAGGCAGTTGCAAGTACCTAAAAATAGATCACCGAATCTAGATTACTTTTGAGGTAGTTTTGCAGGGTGGACTTGGACAGACTACCGACCTTGAGGTAGTTGCAAGTACCTGAAGATAGATCACCAAACCTATCTAATTTTGGCATAATAAAAACCAAAGTGAGGAGGCTCACTTTTCAAATAACCTTGAGAGTCTGATGCAGGAGCATTCAGAAGAATTTAAGACAGTTGAGATAGTTGATAGTGAAAACAGAGTATTGAGACAGTGAATTGGGAGATATCATATTTTACCGTGTTTGAGTATGAGAGGCTGTGGAGCTAGACTTAACATCTAAACATAGTCAGTTACACAACATATCAAGAATTCATATCATTTGGCCTTGATTTCAGAGAGATATTACTATCAAAAGATTGACTATTTTTGCAGAACAGAGTCGACTATGTTTAATGAAGTCTAATCATCTTGAGGAGAAAATCCGTGACTTGCAGAGAAAAAAGCAGCATTATTCAATGAAGTTTAGGACATGTCCAACCTTCAATGAGACCCGCATGAAGTTCTATGCATTTGTGGAGCAGTGCCTTATGTTTAGGTCATACCTATTTTGTGTACATGTTACCTGATTAGCCATTGCAATTGGGCCGACTTGATAATAGTTTGAAAGATTGCAGAGGATATAAATAAGAGGTAAAGGATTGTTTTAGGAAAAAAGGGAGGGATAGAACAAAGATATGAAGCAAGATCTTAAGTTGTTTGATCCGAAGGGGTAGCAGAATAGAGTAGAAGGAAGAACAAGAAGCAGAATGAGTTGCAGAGTAGAGAATTGAGTTGTAGAAGAAAAAATCATGGAAGAATATTGTTGTATGAATCTTTTGTAATCCCTGGGCTATGGCCTAGCATTTGTAAAGCCCTTGAGGCATGTGTAATTTGATTTGAAGTTATACTATAAGAAGAATAAGCTTTGAAGGTTGGGTTTTTCCCTGTTAGGGTTTTCCTAGGATAAATCTTGTGTTATGTGTTTATCTATTTCAGTTGATTATCTATTAGCTTCCATTGTATATGCTTTATGATCATGGTGTTAATTGATTAAGGCTACAAGGTTGGACAGTCCCTCACCGGACCCTCCTACCTTGACTACATCACATGTGGTAACTTCAACTAGAAAATATTTACATATAATGAGGTAATTTGGAATTGTTGATGTCCGCAACTTCTTCATGTGTGTTTGGAAATATAACTTCAGCTCCAAGATGTGTCTTCCCTTTGCATCTATCTCTTGACGGTGATGGATGTGTTCTTCCTTTGCTTGAACCTTTTGGTGTTCCTTAGAGGAAGAGGTGAGGAATAGTAGAAGGTACCCTTGCATTGGTTGAATGGCATGTTTAGGATCTCCTTTAGGAAATAATACATTTTTAAATGCTGCAAGTAGTGATAATGCACGTAAAGATGTTATGGGTTTGACTTCTCCTTTTTCCTCTTTCTTTTATTCTTCATATCCTTCTTCCTCTTCTTCTTTTCAATCTTCTTTTTCTTCTTCATCATCTTCTTCTTCTACTTTTTCTTCTTCTTCTTCTTTTTCATCTTGTTTCACTTTTTTTCTTCTTCTTTTTCATCTTCTTTTGCTTCATCATCGTCATCATCATCATCATCGTCGTCGTCATCGTCGTCGTCGTCATCGTCATCATCATCGTCGTCATCGTCATCGTCGTCGTCATCATCATCATCATCATCATCATCTTCTTCTTCTTCTTCTTCATCATCATCTTCTTCTTCTTCAATACATTTTTAAATACTCCAAGTAGTGATAATGCATGTAAAGATGTTATGGGTTTGACTTCTCCTTCTTTTTCCTCTTTCTTTTATTCTTTAGATTTTTCTTCCTCTTCATCTTCTTTTTCATCTTCCGTTTCATCATCATCATCATCATCATCATCATCATCATCTTCTTCTTCTTCATCATCATCATCTCCATCCATTTCTAGATATGTTTTGGAGTATGAAGATTTAGTACCTGACTAACTTCCATCCAACTCTCTTTGGGCTAGGTAGTCACTTTAGAGTGCATGCACTTTGGTGGGAATCCAACAAATGTTAGGCATACTTGTGTCATCTCCATCTATTTTTAGATATTTTTTGGAGGATGAAGATTTAGTACTTGACTCACCTACATCCAACTCTCTTTGGACTAGGCAGTCAGATTAGAGTTCACACACTTCGATGGGGAATCCAACAAATGTTAGACATACTTGGCTAGATTATCAGAGTAGAGAACATGTTTTCTATGCCTCTGTTTCAGAGTTCAAAGTTGCTTCTTTGAGAGCTTCTACAGATTCTTTGTAATAGCATCATTTTATGGATTCACTTAATTAGGGCACAATTCTACCAAACATCTCTTGTGTGTTTGTAGAGTCTCACATTTCAAATCTAGGTGACAGTTTGGAGAATCTTGCCTTTCTCTTTGATGATAGTTCTTTTTCTACAACAGTGTTTAGATAGGCTTCATTGAGGGCTTATAGAGATTCTTTGTAGGAGAAAATCTCATGGGATTTGGATTGAAGCCATATGGCTTGCTTTGACATTCCACAACCATAAATAGGATAGAGAATGATGAGATCCAAGAATTTACGTAGGATAAACACATTAAAGGGCCATAGCCAGCTCGAGGGGAAAGACACATGAAATCAAAGGCCAAAATTGAATTGCATTCAATGTGGAGATAGAGTACACTCTAGATAATTAAATGAAATTTAAAACAAAGTCACATCATAGGGATGGACTAGAGGATATGTTAGGTGATGCTAGATTTATAACACTCGATCCCCTGATGAGATCTCTTGGCAGAGTACTTGGTGCTGAAATATTTTTTCCACCTAAAAATTTTAGTTGATGTAAAGGTTTGCTAGCCAATCTACCACCCTATTAGCCTCCCTTTACCAAAGGGTGATGTGATATGAATCAAACCTATGTAGCATAACTCAAACGGTCTCAAAAATATATTTAAGTCTCTAGTTTACCATCATCTTGGATTTAATTGAATTTATAGTGATTAGGGAATCATCTTCAATCCACACATGAGAGAAATTATGTTTTATAGCCATATAGATGCCATGTAGGATTACTTGAGCCTTGATGTCATTGTTAGTGTACACCTTCAGTTTAATTTTTATTTCTTTATCCATAAGTAAATTACCATGCTAATCACGGATAACGCATCGCAAGCTCGATACATCTAGATTCCTTTGCAGGCCCTATCAAAGTTAACATTTCCAAAGGGTACAGTTGGGGTAGACCATCTAATGTTTTTTCTTGTTTACATTCTTTGCATTATTGTGAAGCTAGCCATTGAAGAGGGGTACCTTAATTAAATTCTATTTTTTTGTCATGCCCACATTCGCCATGTGGTTATGACATGATAATCACGTCATGTCCACAATAAAATCTACCACAAATGTATTGTAATCAAAAATATATGATAATTCAAGGTAGGCCTCACATTTTTAATCTAAATTGTCCCAGTCTGAGAATTTAGTGTTTGAATCTGATTTCTTTTGTATATTTTCCATAACAAATTTGAAGATTGCTTTGTCAATATTTGTGATGACCTCCTCCACTTGGGATGGTTTTTTCCTAAAGATTCTAAAATTTCTTTCCTTCCAGAGATGTCAAATGATGATTGATGGGCTAATTTTCTAAGGTGATGCAAGAGCATCCATGGCAAATTGGCAATCAACATCACCAAAAATATTTGTCATTTAATTTATTTTAATTTGGTTAGCTTAGGATAGATTAGTTAGAGTTAGAAAATAAATGCAATATTAGGCCTAAATAATATATTAAATAAATTGGCCTTATTACAATATTGCAAAAATAATAATGTTGCAAAAATCTAGGAGTGGGAGATAGTTTTGGAGTGTAAAATTAATAAAGGCAATTTGAAGTGGAAATTCAAAAAGGAAATCTTGGGAGTGGATTTCTGGAGAGTCACACTTGAAGACAACTCATTATTGCTCCTAAAAAGTTGCAAAAGAATATGGGCAACCAAGTTGAGTTGGCATTACTTTTCTATTTGGGTCCCTATTTTCTAGGAGTGGGAATCTTAGTTGTTGCCTATTCTTGGAAAACATTTTGATTTTGATTTATTGAGCATTTAATGTTATTTTAATTGCATTTTCAATATATTCTTCCAAGTGGGACATTCAAAAGGGGAGGCTACAGAAAATGGAGTTAGTGGAGGCATAAAGGAAGGATTTTTGACAATTTTTAGAGGTTGTTGCTTCCAGATTTTTGGGAGGAGGAAAAGAAAGGAATGGCTTTTATTGGAGAGTGATTTGACCATATTTTATTTCAGGTTTTACAAGTGTGCAGCAGCAGCAAATGGATTATGAAATCCTTGGTTGAAGATTAACATAGTTTTTGTTGAATATTGCAAATTTGAGAGCCAATTTCACAATATGGGAGGATGATATGAAGGGGAAACACTTGTGGTTTGTTTTTTCTGTTATTTTCTATCACACAACAGATTTATATCTGTTTTATAATGATTTTCTTCATCCTATATGGCTGCATAAACTTTTGTAATCAGATTTATCTGAAATTGGCAAACAGTGTTGCAAGTTGAATAGTGAAAATAAAGAAGATAAATTCTATTGTTGCTCATTTGTGCATCTTGTTTACTATTGTTTTTGTTGAAATATTTTGTGTGAGGGTTGTGTGAATCTTTTTCCTCTGCATCATAAGGATAGACAAATGTAGAGTCTACATATAGAAGAGACCAGCGTCTAAAAAGCTCAATTATATTGCAAGTGATAGGAGTTTTCCAATTAAGGTGACCAAAGAACCAATACCAATAGGTTGAGATGAAAGGACAATGTAGGAGTAAATGGTTAATGTTTTCCTCCTCTTCCCCAAAAAGAACACAATGAAAATAGTGATAAATTTAAAGTTTACTTAATCTCTCCCTAGTTAGGATCCTATTATGAAGAACCATCCATGTGAAGGCACCAACTTTTGGAAGAGAAACATCATTCCAACATAGCTTATGAGGCTAGTCCAACTTGGGAATAGATACTAGACTTTTGTATCCTTGTTTCAAAATATATGAACCTGAATTGTTAGCTGACCAAATAATTTTATCTTCTTTAACTTATTGAAAGATGGTTCTTTTGGCTAAAATGTCTTGCAAGATTTGCTTTTGATATTGAGGGAATTCGCAATCATTAAAAAATTTCCATTTGATTTTGTGAATGCCATTGCCTTGTTTAACCTCCCAATAATTCTAGACATTTTCCCCGCAGACTTGTGATAAAAATGAATGAGCCTCTTCCAAATCCTCTCTCATGGAAAATTTAGGCCAACCATTCCAATAATCATCCCAGAACTTTACTCTAACACCATTGTGAATCAGCCAAGTGAGTTTTAGAATCAACACAAATTCCTATCCTGAATGAGAAAATTTCAAACACTAGATCCATTAGGACAGTTTGCCACTATGAAGATCCTCTCTTTATTGATGCAATCTAGGTACCTAGCCTGCATTTGTTTCACCCACTTAGCTTGAGTCTTATCATACATGTTCCATGCCATCTTTGCAACTAACGCATGAGTTTGGAGTTTCAAATTTAAGACACGTATTATCTCCCATGAAATTAGAGAATTTGTTCCTCTGTCTGCACTACCTTTCCATAAGAATTGTTTAATACTTTTTCCATATCCACAAGAATTCCTTAAGGGATCTTTAATATTGACATCATGTAATTTGTAAATATAGCTAGCACCGCTTTGATCATTTTTAATCTTCCTGCTAGTGTAATCCATTTGCCTTTCCAAGAGCCTATTTTGTTTTGCAAGGCTTGCAAGATATGTTTCCAATATGGTTTTTTACATCTTCCTAACAACATCAGAATACCTAAGTATTTATTTGGAAGCTATTCCAAACTGTATCCAAGAATTTTGATGATGCATTTTTGAATATCTACATTGGAATGAAAAAGGAAGATCTTGGATTTGGAAGGATTCATGACCTAGCCCGATCCGTCGCAATATCTTGAAATGGTGAGTTTTATAGGTTTACCTTCTACCATAGTGGTTTGGCCAAATAACATAGTGTCATCCAAAAAGAAAGTATGGGTGAATGAATCGTTCATATTATGATGTTGGATTCCTTTCCAAAGGCTTCTATGGTTTTCTTCTTTGATTTCCCAAGGCAAAGCTTCAACCATTAAAATAAAAAAGAAAGGGTGAGAGAGGATCACCTTGGCACAGTCCCTTGGAAGATTCAAAAAATCCAGTTAGAGAAGCATTTATCATGACTCCAAATCTGGTACCTATAATGAACATTGAAATCCATTTGCACCACTAATTTGTAAAACTAAAATTTCTAACTTTGAGAAGTAATTCACAATTTACTTTGTCATAAGCCTTTTCCATGTCTAGCTTGATCACTATAGTGGGGATTTTACACAAGTGGATTGAGTGTAAAATTTCATGTGTGACAATCACACCCTTTGTACAGTCCATCTAAAATGATGGATAGAATGATGCGGGCTAGCCTAAGATCCATTGTTTTTGTGATTATTTTGTAAATTGAGTTACATAAGGAAATATGCCTAAATTCCTAAAAGGATGTTGGTGTTTTAATTTTTGGAATTAGTTTGTATCTTTGAATTTATTCAAAATATTTTGGTGATTCCTGGACTCCTTTACTATCAAGAAGATATCTCTCCAACAATGTCCTTGCACTTTTGAAAAAACATTCCTCTGAAGTCATCTAGTCTTGGAGCTTTGTCCCTAGGCATTGAAAAACTACTACTTCCACCTCATCAAAGGAGAATTCCTTCATAAGAATTTTATTGTGTTTACCATGCACCAGGGAAGGAATTTTAAGATCTAGACTAGATTTATAGCTAGGTGTTACAATATTGGTAGAGGAAAGAAGATTCTTATAGAAGCTTACCACTTCATCTTGAATTTCTTTAGGGGAAGAGATGACATCCCCATTAGAATTTTTAATATTCTAAATTGAATTTACTAAGCATATAGTTTTAGTGGAGATGTAGAAGAGCTTGTGTTCCTGTCACCTTGTTTTAACCATGTCTCTCTAAATTTTTGCCACCAGAAGATTTCCTCTCTAGCAAGTATTTCCTCCATTACCTACTTAAGTTGTTTTTTATTTCTATAGTCATTTTACAACATACCATTTTCTTCTTGATAAACTTCAATTTATGAGACAAGTGAAATATTCTTGTACCCTACATGTAGGGTGATGAATTCCACCAAATTTTGACTTGAGAGATAAAGTTGGGATCCCTAAACCACATGTCGTGAAATTGGAAGAAGTAATGGGTTTATGGGTTGTCACCTTAAGAGATAGTAGCACAAAAGAACAAAATATTGCAAGCAAGTGAATTATTAGTTTCCTTATTTTTGAACACAATGGATGCCTCACTTTATCTCCTCTAGCCAGACCTATTGCTAGGGGGTAAGGAGGGCGAGGTGGCTTGCAATAATCTATAGGAGGCCTGTGAGACCATTTTGTTTCACTAGAAGGTGTAGTATGTTACTGTTCTTATCTATTGTATTATCATGATGAGGCGGTGCACATTCTGTGTCAGTACTTTTTAGTTTTGGATTGATGTAAGTATCATTTGATACCTTATGATTATATATATGTGCATATATCTCTATAGTCATGTGATGTGTTAGCTATTATTATGATGTTGAATACATTATGGTCTATGCCATCTAATGTTTCATTTTGGTATCTTGTGAAGTGGTCTATTATATAGTGTGATGTTATGTTTAGTAGTAAGTGCAAATTGTGATTTTACATTATGAAATTCTTCTCGTTTGTTAAATGTAGTATTATGACTTTTGAAATGAAGACCTACTATAGATATGCTTAGTTGTAAGGAAGTTGTTATTGATAAATTAATTGATGTTGTTTGTTGTTGTGAGATGTGGGCATTGCATTAGTTATGAGAGAAAGGTTTCCAAACTCTGGGAACTCTAGGTCAAGAATTTAAGTAGTAATTAATTAAATTCTATCTTAGGTATGTAGAATGTCACATAGGGTCAGAAGATCACACCCTCAAACTAGTGATTTAGGTGGAGCACAATCCTACAGAGGATGGTCTGAGTCACATCACTCCAAGAGTATTGACTTGGATGGGAAATAGGACTTTGGACCTCAGATACTTCAGGCCTTGTGGTTTCTAATGGGTGTGATCGAGGAGAGATTACCACCAGTGATAGGGGCACCTTAGGAGGATTGGCTTGTGGTAGATGAGCATTTATTGGGGTCCTGTGATCGAAGCAGGAGTCCCCCACATGTATGAGAGGTGCGTGTGGAGGAGGTAAAAGATGAGTCAGTTCATATTCCCCCACCTCAACCCATTTGGCTATAGATAGAGCTAGAGGTAGTATTGAGGGCTTCCAGACACACTAGAGGTTAGATTTGAGAGTTGCTTTGCTTGTAGTCTGTTAATTTTTTAGGAACCACTAATGGGGTGGAGGTTGAGTCTTGGTTGCTTAGCCTAGACCAATGCTTGAGGTTGCGACCATATGGGAGCAACTTGAAGGCCAGGCTTGTGATACATCAGTTGAGAGGACTCGCTTCTACCTAGTGGCATTAGGAAGAGCTAAAGCATCATATTTCATTGGACACTCTTTCATGGGACACCTTCTTGGAGCACTTCAGAGTGTGTTTCATTTCAAAGCAATTTCAACATAGACACATTGATGAGTTTCATGATTTATAGTAGAGAGGTCTTACAGTGGCCTAGTATGAGAGAAGGTTTCTAGAGCTCCTACAATATGTAGACTATATTTAGGATGAGAAATTACTCATTAACCATTTCATTAGGGGAATCAGCCCTAGCATCTTAGGACTAGTACATATGGCCTACCTAGAGTACTTAGAGGTGTTATGGACAAGGCCATGATAGTATAGGGGTTGCATGGGAGGTCCTAGAAGTCACGGGAGTAGTTTCCAAACTGCAACTAGGGACAACAAGATCATACTTTCCATCGATCTACCCACCCTTCCAAGGGGGGTTCAAGTTTTCCTCAGGGCCTCAAAGAGCACCCTAGTGGTAGTAGTAGAAATAGAGATCTAGACCACAACAAGGACCCTAGGGTAGCCACACCAGATCATGGTAGTCTTAGGGACCTCATAGGGATTAGAGGCCATAGGGACAATAGACAAGACCATCTCAGATTCACTAGTTCTTTAGAGGAGGGGCTAGTAGCATGAGTAGGGCTAGGCCTTCCCAGTTTAGAATGACACTGCCCAGGCAAGGACAAATGAGAGGAACTTGTTTTGTGTGTGCAGGTACAAGGCACCTAGCTAGAGAGTGCCCACAGGGATTTGGAGTAGGTGGGTCCCACCCATGGATTTCCAAGCAGACAGTCGATGATGTGGGTAGGACCCATAGAGTTTTTGTGGCGGTCGACAACCATCAAGCTGACCACCAGGCCATGATCATTAAGGTGCCAAGTATGATTTTTGATACTCTAGTTAGTATTTTGTTTGATCTAGAGCATCCAATTATTTTATATCTCCATCTATAGTGGAGTGTTATAGGCTAGTGGCATCTAGACAAGATGATAGGCAGGAGGTGGAGCTAGCTTCACGGGCTAGGGTGGTTGTGGATTTAGTGGTGAAAGACTATCAGTTAGCTTTTGGGACTACTATGACATCAGTGGACCTTCAAGTTACACCCTTAGGGTGTTATGACTTAGCTTTGGGTATGGATTGGCTTGATGCACATCAACCCAAGATTGATTGCTAACATAATGTGATTGAGTGTCTCGATGACCATGGCATGATAGTAGTATTATCAGGAGTGTAGAGACTTGTATCTCTTCGTATGATATCTGCTATGTAGATGAAGTGAAGTATGCATAGGGGATGTCAAATGTTTGTCATTACCATTAGTGACAAATCAGAGGGTTCAATAGAGATATCATTGGATGACCATCCTATTCTCAGGGAATTTATAGATGTTTTTCCTTTAGAGGAGATAGAGATGCCACCCCATCGTGAGGTGGATTTTCACATTGATTTGGTATTATTTAGGGTAAAATTGGATTTGTTGATTTTTGTTGTTTAGACGCTAAAATCATCCTTTCACCCTAACATTGAAGGATCTAGGGTTGAGTGGTGAGCACTATCATACCCTAGGTCACTTGTAAATGAAGGGAAACTTGGATTAGGGAATTAATTATCAATTTTTCCTTCTCTTATGTCTAATTAACCATTAAAACCCTAATTATGCAAATACGACAACAAATTGACGAAAGACAAAAAAAGCTCTTATAGATGGGAGTAAAATGACAAATCACATAATACCTTTTTTCAGGGTTCTGAGGCCGAACAGTCAGGGACATTGGTGCGGGTACCCAAGTCCAAGGTACCTACTTTTTGGAGGAATCTGGACCTCCTTCTGACACTGATCGGCCTTGTAACTTCTATTTCCTGAAATATGTTTGCGGAGGACGCTGTTGCAGGTGCCCTAGTCCTAGAAGTGCTCCTTTGTCTGAATTTTCTTCAGATCCTAAATCCTTGATGCCTGCCACTCCTTCCTGCAACTCCACTTTTCCCAAATACGACACCTGTAACCTGCAATCACAAGACTTGGTTTGGGGGTTGTGGTGTTTAGAGGCTTGCCTCAATCAAGCCCTGGAGGACACTTAAGTCTCCGAACACTGTTGTCAGACAAAGAGTGTGTGCCCTTGTGAGGTAGAGGTAAAAACCAAAGGAATCAATGATAAAAACACAATATTATGTCACCTTGTAGTGAAGCTCTCATGGAGGAAGAGCTCTTCATGCCATGAGGAGATTGATGCTCAAATTTGCAAATATCAACACATAAAACATACAGGTCTGCTCTTGCAACACAATAGAAAGCCTTGAATCACCTTGAGAACACAATAGCTTGCTAGTAATCATCTAATTGAAATCACTTTTATAGATGAATGCCTACACATGCTTATATATGCACCTACAAGCATTCCCGCCAAGATTTTAAAAATCAAACTTTATTGTGTCAGCAAAATAACCACATAACGGTCATAAACTGACACCCAAAAATTGGGGCTGCCCTAAAATAGGGTAGGACTAGGGCACGGGTGCCCAAGGCCTCACCCCCTATTTTAGGTAGGGTACAACTTAAGGGGTCCACCTAGGTCCTATTTTCCATTAAACCTAGGTCTCATTCCATCGGGATGCTAAAATATGAACTAAAATGTCCTAAATGCACTCAAAAGACCCAGGAGCTAAACCTTATGAGGGAAAAGCCCCCAAGGGGACATTTTTAGACGTTACAAGTACTAGGGGCACAACTAGTTTCTCAGGCACCTTATAGGATGAATACACATGAGCTTAGTGAGTTAAAGATTCAACTAGAGGAGATTTTAGAGAAGGGACACATCCATCCTAGCATCTCACCTTGCGGTGCACCAATCATCTTTGTTAAGAAAGACAAGTCCCTTTGTCTATGCATTGACTACAGGAAGTTGAACAAATTAACGATAAAAAATTGATATCCTTTGCCTAGGATTGATGAATTATTTGATCAGATGAGGGGAGCTAGAGTGTTATCCAAGATAGACCTAAAGTCTAGCTACCATTAGTTGAGGATTGTTGACGTTGATATCTGTAAGATAGCGTTCTGGACAAGATATGGTCATTATGAGTTTATGGTGGTGCCTTTTGGGTTAACTAATACCCCTGCAATGTTCATGAGTTTGATGAATGGGGTATTCATTACTTTCTTAGATTGATTTGTATTGATTTTCCTAGATGATATACTAATTTATTCTTGGAACAAGGAGGATCATGAGGGGCATCTACGATATGTACTTCAGTCTTTGAGGAGACATCAGTTATATGCCAATCTAGCTAAGTGTGCTTTCTTTTAGTCAGAGGTTTAGTATTTGGGTCATATCATATATGGTGATGGTATCTCTATAGATCCATCAAAGGTTAGGGCAATTATAGAGTGTCCTGTACCGTCTAGTGTTACTAAGGTTAGGAGTTTCATGGGGTTAGCAGGGTATTATCGTAGATTTGTGGAGGGTTTCTCTAGGATAGCACACCCCATTACTTCCCTTTAGCACCAAGGGAAGAGGTTTGAGTGGACTGAGTAGTGTGAAGGGCATTTTAGACCCTTAGGAACATCTTATTAGAGCTTCCATCTTAGTAGTACATGATCCGACATATGATTTTATGGTTTGTACAGATGCATCATTGGATGGTATAGGCACAATACTTAAGCAGGAGCATTGAGTAATTGTGTATGAGTCACAAAAATTTAAGACACATGAGTTGAACGACCCTACACATGATCTAGAGCTTACAGTAGTAGTTCATACTCTTACTAGGTAGAGACACTTTCTCCTTGGACATCACTTTGAGATTCATTCTGACCATTGTAGTCTATAGTATATATTTACATAGTCGAACTTGAATTCTCGGTAGAGGTGTTGGATGGAGTTCTTGTGTGAGTATGACTTTGATGTATATTACATCAAAGACAAGGAGAACATAGTGGAAGATGCTCTGAGTAGATGACAACATGAGATTATGGCTATGACTGTGGGTATTGATTTGAGGTCTTGCATCTTACAACAACTTCCATAGGATGAGTGATACCATGAGGTTCATTTTGTGATATAGTCCTATAGGGCCCTTAAGGGCAAGTATTTAGGGTTTACTCTTGTGGAAGATGGGTTTTTGTGACAAAAAGGACATATCTATGTGCTACAGAGTGGGGGTTTACGAGCATTGATATTATCAGAGGCTCACAAGGCACCATATGTAGCTCATCCATGGGTTAAAAAGATGGAAGCTGATCTTTGTTAGCTATATCATTTGGTAGGCATGTGTCGTGATATCACAGAGTTTGTGGCTCGATGCCTTGATTGTCAGAGGGTCAAGTTCAAGAATCAACACCCAACATGACTTCCATATCTCCATAAGATTTGAGAGTGGAAGTGAGATACCATCTCCATGGATTTCTTGGTTGGTCTACCTTTGTCCTCTAGATGCCATGATGCCATGATGGTGACAGTCAACAAGTTGACCAAAGTGGCCCACTTCTCACTAATTCACACCACCTACACAACGTTAGCAATAGTGATGAGTTTTAGGTACACTCATCTAAGCATACCTTTTTACTTCTTTTTTCTCATCTTTATACGCTACCTATCCTAGTAATTGAACTATAGAAATTGTGAAGTCTTGTTTTAATTATGCTAATAAGAAATGAAATGTTGAAGTTATTGTTATGATGAGAAGACCTATGTTTAAAGTGAAACTAACATAATTGTACATAATTAACTCTTTTTGGTTTCGAAGGTATCCATCGCTCAAGTAGAAGTCAATTTTGGGAACTCTAGAGATGATCCTAATCTCCAGAGTTGAGCAGGAATGACACTACACAACACTCAAACATTTTCCATCTTTCTTGGAGGATCTTGGGAGTTGATGCAACAATATAGAGAAGATTTATGAGCATGAAGATGTCCAAAGTTATGTCCTAACAGGATTTGGAAGCATCACTGGAGCTGTTGGTAACTGCACAGAGTCTCTAGTGTTGCACAGGGTCTCCAGAGCTGAATAGAGTCTCTAGTACCACTAACTACCATAATCTTAGGGGCTTCTGAGGAGCTATGGAGTTTGTCTATCTAGGCCTTAGTGTCCCAAATGATAACTCCAATGGTCCACAGGCACATAATACACTTTATTTGTTTTTGCATGAGATTAGAGGATTTCTCATAGTTCCCTATTTTGGGAAGTTAAGTTCCTTTTTATCAGGGCTTGTACAGCCTGTTATAGTTGAAAGTAAAACTCTAGATTTAGTGACACCTTTAGTGTCACTTAAGTCCTTTTTAAGATTTGCATGATTATACGTTTTATAGATAGTTGCATGTTTTAGTTCTAACAATAAGATATCTTTTATATCTCCAGTTGAACTAAGAGGAAAGATAGTCAACTCCAGAATTGTTGTGTCGCTCAGATTGATATATGGATGTGGACAAAAGAATATAAAATAGATTTTTAGTAGATGTTTTTGTAATTTCATTCTTCAACAAAAACATATATTTTTTAATATAATATACTTCAGATAGATTGGATTAAAGAAAGAAGTACTATTATACTTTTTCTCTGAGTTCTTTGTTTAGACTTTAGTTATGAAGGTGTGGAGCAAGGACCCATTCCCACCAATAGATAGGAGGCTAGTATCTCTTCTTTATTATATTATTGTAGCTTTCATGTAATATAGTTTTCTTGTTTTCATAAGATAGATCAATTAGTTTTAAAAGAAATCATTTTTTTTAATGCATGTTTAAGATTTTGTGTGAATCAGATAGATCATGTAAGCAAATTATTGTTTCAGTCCTTAGATTAGGTTTTCCTTTCAAGCAAGTAATTACATGAATTAGTTTGATTAATTAAGGAAGTTCAATTCAATAAATTAGTTAAGGATTGTTGATTATCAAGTTTCTATTGCAAATGGTCATCGACACAGGCCTGGGTTTGACACATATAAATATGATTAAATACCAAGGTACAAAAACCCTTTTCAATTTTGGCACTGTTTCTAGGGATGTGTGTTAATAGAAACCCTACTTAATAGTCCCATTTAGGATTAGATTAATTCTGCATGGTTAGACAGGTAGAGACCCAAAAGGTAGATACATCAAATAGACACCCAAACAACAACCTATAGGTGAAAGCAATAGGGTAGGACAAGACCTTATTGAAAAGAAAGAAGAACATTTAGGACCTACCTTGGGAATCACACAACAATTATATATCCTCACAAGCCCTCAAAATCTTACACTCTCTAAGTACATCCAAGAACTACAAGAGAAACACCAAGCTGATCTATTAGGAGGATACACTTTACTAGAAACTCAAACTAAATGGGTAAGTGGACAAAGATGAGGGGCCAAAAGGGGGTTTTAAGATGCCACATTTTTTCTAAAATCAGGAAAGACTGATGTTTGATGAGAAATTGAAGATAGTTAAACTAAAAATTTGAAGATACAACAAAAACAAGTCGTATTGCTCTAAATCTAGTTTCTAAACTACTAATTTGTTTTCAAAAATGGTTGAGATTAAGGGGTTCAAAAAGGGGGAGCACATAAATTGGTCCTATTTTTATCAAAAAAACATAACATAGTGTCGGGTGTGCTCCCCCTAAAATGTTAACTTTTTTTTTAGTATTTAATAAATTGCTTTGGTGAGAAATTAGCTAACATCATGTAGTTTATCCTTGATTTTTTTGATAATTTTTTCATGAATAATTGATTTTCTACTATTTTTCAAAGTGGACACATCCTGAAAAATAGAAAATTGAGCATGCTCCACACTAAAATTTTTGAAAACTAATCAAAAATTGATTTTTTTTGAATTTGTGTAGAATGGAGTCTAGTTTCTAAAAATGTAACTTATTTGATTTTTTTATGAATGGTTAAAAAAAGTCAAAAATACTAAGCACTAGATTTTGACAAAAAATGGATACACTAACAAAACAAATTAAAGATGAAATCCTTAACATACTCAAAATGTGAAAAAATTATATGGTTAGATAGATAACAGTAGAGCTTAACGTTATGGTGGTATTTTTTTAACTTTTCATTGAAAAAGTGCAATCCTGATGGGGGGAACACGCTCCAGATTATGTGAATTTGGTTATAATCTAGAAAAAAACATCCTTGAATGACCTAAACATAGTCCAAGCCTTTGGGTTGGAAGCCCAAGGCAAATCCAAGCCTAAGACTTGGAAATTTCCAAGGAAAAGCATAACATGAGCACATTATAACATGCTCATGTTATGTTCATTCACATAACGCGAGCATGTTATAACACACTTGTGTTATGCTCAACTAAAACACTCACTCCCTCCCCTCCTCTCTCTCTCCCCTCCTCTCTCTCTCCCCTCCTCTCTTTCTCACCTCTACTTCCTTCCTCTCTCTCACTCTCTATTTCCCTCCACTCCCTACATCCTACCCTCTCTCTCACTCTTTACTTCCCTTCCCTCTCTACCTCCTACCCTCTCTCTCAATCTCTACTTCCCTCCCCTCTTTACCTCCTACCCTCTCTCTCAATCTCTACTTCCCTCCCCTCTCTACCTCCTACCATCTCTCTCACTCTCTACTTCACTCCCCTCTCTACCTCCTACCCTCTCTCTGACTCTCTTCTTCCCTCCCCTCTCTACCTCCTACCTTCTCTCTCACTCTCTACTTCCCTCCCCTCTACCTCCTAACCTCTCTCTCAGCCTCTACTTCCCTCCCATCTCTACTTTCTACCCTCTCAGTCTCTACTTCCCTCCCCTCTCTACTTGCTACACTCTCTCTCACTCTCTTCTTTTGTCCCCTCTCTAAATCCTACCCTCTCTCTCACTCTCTTCTTCCATCCCCTCTCTACTTCCTACCCTATCTCTCACTCTCTTCTTCCCTACCCTCTCTACCTCCTACCCTCTCTCACTCTCTACCTCCTACCATCTCTCTCACTCTCTTCTTCCCTCCCTTCTCTACCTCCTACCCTCTCTCTCAGTCTCTACTTCCATCCTTTCTCTACCTCCTACCCTCTCTCTCACTCTCTACTTCCCTCCCCTTTCTACCTCCTACCCTCTCTCAGTCTCTACTTCGCTCTCCTCTCTACCTCCTACCCTCTCTCTCACTCTCTACTTACCTCCCCTCTCTACCTCCCACCCTCTCTTTCATTCTCTTCTTCCCTCCCCTCTCTACCTCCTACCCTGTCTCTCACTCTATTTTTCCCTCCCCTCTCTACCTCCTACCCTCTCTCTTAGTCTCTAGTTCCCTGTAGTCTCTACCTCCTACCCTCTCTCTCACTCTCTACTTCCCTCCCCTCTCTACCTCCTACCCTCTCTCTCAATCTCTTCTTCCCTCCACTCTCTACCTCCTACCATCTCTCTCACTCTCTACTTCCCTCCCCTCTCTACCTCCTACCCTCTCTCTCATTCTCTTCTTCCCTCCCCTCTCTACCTCCTACCCTCTCTCTCACTCTCTATTTCCCTCCTACCTCCTACCTTGTCTCTCACTCTCTTCTTCCCTCCCCTCTCTACCTCCTACCCTCTCTCTTAGTCTCTACTTCCCCCCTCTCTACCTCCTACCCTCTCTCTGACTCTCTACTTACCTCCCCTTTATACCTACTATTCTCTCTCTCACTCTCTACTTCCCTCCCCTCTCTACCTTCTACCCTCTCTCTCACTCTCTACTTCCCTCCCTTATCTACCTCCTACCCTCTCTCTCACTCTCTTCTTCCCTCCCCTCTCTACCTCCTGCCCTCTCTCTCACTCTATACTTCCCTCCCCCCTCTCTCTCTCTGTCTAACCTATCTACCTCCTAATTTTCCTTTTCCTTTCCAATTTCCCTTTAGATCCCACCAAATATTCCCTATTTTACTATTTTCCACCTCTCCTAATCATTCTTCCCATCCAATGAGCTTTCATTTTATCTTGTTTCCATTTCATCCTTCCAATTTATATCCCCATCCCTCTTTGAATGTCCTAGTTTTCTTGTTTCCATGTTCTTTGTCGATAAGGGAGAGGGAGAGGGAGGTGGAGGGAGAGGGGGTGGAGATGGAGGGGAGATAAAGGGGAGAGATAGGGTTAGAGAGAGAGTGTGTCCTAGTTTTCTTGTTTTCATTGCCTTCATTAATAACCTAGTGAGGGAGAGATATAGGGGAGAGATAGGGAGATAAAGGAATGACAGGGGTGAGAGAGGCAAGAGATAGGCAGATAGGGAGATATAGATAGGTAGATAGATCTAGAGAAGATATAGAGGGGGAGATAGAGGAGTTAGAGGGGAGAGATAGGGAGATAGAGGTTTAGGGTTTCTCATGTTTAGGGGTTAGGGGTTAGGGTTTAGGGGCATTATTTAGGGTTTAGGGGTTTTGAGAGAGAGAGGGTTGCTCAGGTTTATGAGTTTAGGGTTGCTTAAGTTGCTCAAGTTTATGGTTTAGGGGTTATGGTTTAGGGGCATTATTTAGGGTTTAGGGGTTGAGAGAGAGAGAGAGAGAGCAAGAGAGAGGTTTAGGGTTGCTCATGTTTAGGGGCATTGTTTAAAGGGTTTATGAGTTTAGGGGTTGCTTAGACCTTTAGGGATATTATTTAGGGTTTATGAGTTTAGGGTTGCTCAGACCTTTAGGGTTTCTCAAGATTAGGGTTTAGCCTATTTGCTTGAGGTTAGGGTTTAGGGATCAGGGGAATTATTTAAGGTTTATGAGTTTAGGGTTTCTCAAGTTTAGGGTTTAGGGTTTAGGGGTTAGGGTTCAAGGGTTAGGGGTTTAGGGTTGCTCAGGTTTAGGGTTTAGGTGTTAGGGCTTAGGGGTTTAGGGTTTAGGATTTAGGGTTTAGAGAGAGATAGAGAGAGGGGACCAATAGAGATTAGGAGAGATAGGGAGATAGAGGTTTAGGGCTACTTCTAGGGTTTATGGTTTAGGGTTTCTCATTTTTAGGGTTTAGGGGTTAGGGGTTAAGGTTTAGAGGTTTATGTTAGGGTTTAGAGAGAGAGGACCGATAGGGAGATATAGAGGAGACTGAGGGGAGAGAAAGTGAGATAGAGGGTGAGGGACATGGCTAGAGACATAGGCAAAGAGATTGAGAGGTAGAGGGATGATTGAGACAGGGAGATAGGGGTTTAATGTTGATTGGGTTTAGGGTTTAGGGGGTAGGGGCATTATTTAGGGTTTAGGGCTTTAGAGAGAGAGAGGGAGATAGAGAGATAGATATATACTTATACATAAAGGTTTTCATAGATATATGCTTATATATATATACACACACTTATGTATAGAGAGAAAACAATTATACTTGTTTTCATGCATGGAAGCATAAAGGTTTCATGATTCCCAAAATGTGCTCGCATTATATTGCTAGCGCATTTTGGGAAGCAAAAAAATGGGAAAAAACATGTGAGATCCATGATTCAAACCCCACATGTCTGATATTCCTTTCTTTTCATGCATTCTATCAGACATGAAAATGCTTTTTCATAATGATTGACATTTTAAGAATCATTGTTTGATCAATCCACCACCTGTTTTTGTGTTTTCAACATAGAAGAACTAGTTTTGCATGTTTTTGGACAAAATTTGATTATTTAAACTGAAATTTTCATGTTTCATATTGTTTCAAAGCTAAATTTCATGTATTTAGATTGAATTTGATGATATATGTTTGTTTTTTTCATAAATTTCACTAATCCTATTCTAGAGTTATATAGAATTCAATATTGAATATGAAGGAACTTGCCAAAGGAATCAATTTGAGGATTTTGAAGCCAAAATTTTGAAGGATTGTTCAATTCAAATATCAAATTCTAAGGTATGTTCTTTATGTATTCATTTACTTCACTTTATGTTCTTTAGAACACTCACAATCACTTAAAGTGGAACTATCATTAAGTTAAAAAAGCCATCATTCTTTTTTTTGTGCATTAATAGAATTAGAATCATTAAAATATGATATATAAATGAATTTGCTGTATCTTGAATCTGAACTATGTCATTGATACCTCACTATAACAAAGTATTATCATCATTCTCTCTAATGTAACTAGTTGTATCAACATTTAAAATATAGTTCTATTGATGCTAGAAATCTGATATATTTGGTTCTCATATAGTAATGAGTTGTCACTATCATCCTCTTGTCCATTTACCTCTAAAAGGATAGTTTTAGTTTTGTTTAATGGACCTATACTAGATAAGTTCTTTGTTGTTTTCAAGTAGCCTCTAATTTTTTTGGATTGCCATATCTAGGTTGCTCCAAGAAATTAGACTGGTTAGGCTGCAATAAACTCTATATTTTAGTCTTTTGTCATCATAAAACTTAGTCAAAAGCTCACCAACAACTCTGTCATCATAATTAGCCTTAAAATTACTCCTTTCTTGATTATTTCACCCATTGACTATCATGAATAGCTAATTCAAACTATAATTTATGCTCTTTACATGTTCACCATGATTTTCTTCAAGTCTTGCATCATAAAGCTTGTTTCTAATGTTAGTTAGTATTTTGTCTCTTAACATTTCAAACATATCTACTTAAGGCAAGGAGTCTTGATTAGTGTCTTATCACTTAGACCAATTGTCACATCATTTCTAGTCAAACCAAGGACATTCTTCTAACTTTTGTAGATTGCACCATAGTTAGGATTACACAAAAGAGCTAAAACTTTAAGAGTTTTATCAAGGTAGAATATGAGATCAACAATCAACATGTGCTCATCTATGTCATCAAGAACATCTAGGCCTAGACTTTCATTACACATTTCACTTCTAATCTAATCATGTCAAAATCAAAAAGTTTGGAGTCATTTATTAGACAAACATAATCATAAAAGCCCTCTTCATTTCCACTCTCCATAGTGACATATAAACCATTCAAATGATGCTCATCATTGGGACTAGGTGTGCCATCATAATAAATGTCTTCTTTACTAGCAATTGACTAATTTGTATTCATTGATTGTGATAATTCAACACTTTCAGTGCTTATGAGGGTACACCATAAATTTATCTTGTTTGTCATAACAATTATCATGCTGATTATTCATTATGCTTCTAACATCATCATTGTGTTTCTTGTCATGAAATCCATTGGTTTTTTCTAAATTACCTTTGTGATCATTACTCCCATGACCTTGATTGACAATAGATTGCTGATTTGAGATAGCTTCATACTTGTTTTCATGAGCTACTCTAACTAATTCACCACCTACAATATAAGAATTTGGGCTATCCTTTAACATACTGGTAGCTCTAGTTTTACCTTGTGAGTCTCCATTTGAAATGGTTGGTCCATCACAATTTGCTTGTCATAACTCTCCTTAGTGCTAGTGACTTCTTATATATTGTCTTGAGTAGGTGTATCCATGGGAGGTTAAGAAAGCGTGTTTGAGAAAATATTTTTAGAAAATGTGAAACTAACCTAGAGATTATGCCTACCACCATTTGTAAACTAAGATCAACAATCAACATGTGCTCATTTATGTCACCAAGAACATCTAGACCTAGACTATCATTGCACATTTCACTTCTAGAATCTAATCATGTCAAACTCAACAAGTCATATATGTTGATTATTCATATGTTGATTTCTATATGTTGATTATTCGTTAGTCATCATATGTTGATTTCTATATGTTGATTATTCATTATGCTTCTAACATCATCATTTTCTTATTCATGATGCATATAGAAATCATCATCATGTCGAGGAAAGGAGAAATGTCTCTAACACCAAAAGAGTGTGAAGCTGAGAATGAGAGGAAACGAGAAAGAATGAGGTGAATTAATGAAAGTAGGAAATTGTCAACCATACAAGAGGACATTCCACTGTTGCCAATTGAATAGGAACATGACACATCTAATGAAGCTAAGAGAGACATGGAATTGGCAGCACAAAGGGAATGAATGCAAAACCTCTATTCAATGAGGAAATTGAATCTCAAAGTTGGAGGCACTTCATCTTTCACAGGTGAAGTTGAATGTACATCTTCATTCTCTTCTCAAGTTGGTACCACACCATCATTCACACATCAAGTTGAAGGTACACCATATTCTCCATCTCAACTTCAAGCATTTTCATCTTTTTCATCTCCAATTGAAGGTACCTCATGCACCAAGGATAGTAATGTCACACAATGTGTCATTACATCGATAAAAGTAAGCCAACAAACAAAGAAAGCTTGCCTCATTAGAAAGACAAGTCAAGCATTGAAATTAAGTAGAAAACTCTAATGAGAGCCGATGGAAGACGTGAAAGAGTTGAGGACTCTAACACCAATGAATTGTGGGCATTCTCTGGGAGACTCCCATGGAAAGACAAAGTTGTTGAAGCCTTGAGATCCCTCATCGTAGAATTTTGCAAAAATAACACAAGGGTATCTCCTAATGTAAGAGATGTTGTAAGAAGGAGAATTGGTTGTCGAAACCATTAGCTACATCCAAAGCATTTTTTGGATGCAACTCAAACACAATTTTTCAAAAAAATTGAAGAGATGTATCCTCAAGTCAAAATTAGTCAAAGGTATTTTGAAATGGTAAAGCCTTTTTATGTCAAAATAAATCACACATGCACAACTTGTTGCTCTAGAGTACATATTGAGTTTTCTAATCATTATGATGTTTATAGATATATATGTGTAGATTTGCATACTAATGATGTTTTGCATGAGTGTAATATAAAGTATCCACCTAGATCTTCAAGAGATTTCATATCGAGCATCTTATGCCAACGAGTGGATGGTCAATTATTCCACAATAGCTTATTCTTGGATGGCACGTGTGATCATTGTGGTGGGTTGCAACATTTTCCAATTTGTCAACATATGGACAACACACATGCAATTGGAAATGATCTAGTAATTTTTCATAAATACAAGATAGTGGCATATATTTCAAAAGATGGCAAAGAAGTAAACAGGTGTGAATTGGTCATTAAAAAGATTCTAGTGTATCAGTTTATCTCTATTTTTTGAGATAATATAGTTTATGAGTATGCAAGGTATACCTATAGAGCTCGATGGTTGGACTTGCAATTCAAGTTATGCAAGGACACATTTCCACTTGGTACCATCATTTCAGTTGTTGAATTTGTAGAGAGCTACACACTACAACCACAGAATGAGGTGCAATAACAGTATTACAACTCTATGCATGTTGCTATATTTGTGCAAATAACATTCATTCATGTAGAAGATAGTATAGATGATGACAGGAAGATCTTGAGGGAATATCATTTTTATATTAGTGATGATCACTCACATTCTACAAAGTTCATGCAAGGTTGCTTTCAGATGTTTTACAATGATTTGGCTAGAAGGAGCATATCATTTCGTCAACATATCATATGGTTAGATAATTGTGCATCACAAATCAAGAACTCATGGATGTTCTATTGGTTGAGCAAGATGGATAAGATGAATGGTGTTCAACATATGTAGAATTTTTGTGAGGCAGGGCATGGAAAGGGAGAACATGATGGTGCAAGAGTATGCATAAAAAAGAGCATTGGCATGAGAAGAGCTAAAGTACAAAGACAATGCAAAGTTGACAGATGCGAGATCTATTGTCGAATGGTGTAATGCTACAATGGGTCCATGACTTTAAGGTAAGTCTATAGTTCATAGATATTTTTGATTAGTTGATGATACTAACATTGCAAAATATGAGGACTATTGTACATTGACAGGATCGAGTGAGCTGCACTCTTTTAGAAGCTCTAATGTAGGTTCATGGAGTATTCATATATGGCAAACAGTATGCTTTTGTTCTTAATGTACATATGAAGCTTGGTATGATTGTGAGTCAAAGGAGTGGGTTGATGATTGGTGTACAAGAGGCCTAAGCCCGATTGACATGTATTGATCACCAGCAGCACTACAAATCATAGAGATTGAATCATCGATTGATTTTGACCATGTTTTAGATCTAGACAACCAGGTATTTGTTAGGGTTAGCCGGTAGAAGATATCAATTAAATGTAAATAAAGATTAAACAAAGGAATGGAAATAAACAAAAATAATAACAGTGGGAGACAAGTTTTAATGTGGTTCACCCAAACTCAGGCTACATCCACCAAACAAAGAGTCCAATATTATTATACAATAAATCAAACCAATTACAACCAGCAATCCCTGCAACTCAATACCACTTCAAATGCTACAATACAATATCAATGGAAACCCTAACCCTTAGCTACTTTTATTAAGCCTTATGTCGGTTACAAAAATAGGGTTTTCTTATGTTAGCTAATAGAAAAATAACTCTTGACGCCTTTATAAAATAATAGGCAATTTTTGCTTCAGGGGGGCTACCCCCAGTAACCCCTGCTAGGGGCATTGCTCCCAGACCCCCACCGTGGGCTCTGCCCCCGGGCCTTGCAAGAGGGGCTCTACCCCCCTACACTCCCCCGTTATATAATTTGGGGGGAAAGTACACTAATAAAAGTGGGGTAAATTTATCCTCTGAGTCTGATTAGGCTCCATATAACAACAGTATTATCAACATTCAAATTTAATAAAATTCAATATACCATCTTATTTTATAGTTTTTCTTGTATTGTTGACTATATTCATCAAACTAAATCCACGTATCAATGCACGCCATGTTTATGCAGTTATTGCAGCTAAAGACAATAAAGAAGGAATGGATTATTATTTGTGTCATTGTGTTGAGGCAAAAAAGAAATTAGATTCCCCTGTTATAGATGGAGAAAACATTGAGTACCCTATAGGATCAGTGGTTGTTACTGGAACATGGCTTAGAAGGTACCCAGTGAAGAAGTTTGATGTGTGGTTGTTTGAGGACTTTGACACACATAGGAAGATTCTTCATTATTCTAACCTTGTTGTGGCATCGAACATTCATTTGATCAAATATGGAGGTAGACCATTGAACATGACCTTGTGAAAGGTTCATGAGTCTAATCACAAGGTAATACTCGACACAATAAAGAGTAGAGAAGACCTAGATGGTTCATTGGATTGAATCAATGGAATGATAGAAAGGTATGTTATTTTTCTTTTCTATCCTCATTTCACCTTGTATATTTTAGCTACTCATTTTAGCTAAATCGTGTAATTGCATTTGCATACAGGATTTTAGTATGATGGAGGTAGGTATAATCCTTATGAAGTTGCCTTTGGAAGGCAAGTAAGGTAGGTTTCCATGGTTATTTCATGATGATATGTCCTTTACTTTCTATTTCATAATGAGTTTTAATGAGATTTAACGATGTTACTATGAGTTTTAATTCATTTTAATGATGTTACTATTTCATAATGAGCCTTAATGAGTTTTAATGACAAAAAATTGATAGTAGTCATAAGGGTAGCCTCAATTGATGCCCTACAAGACATTGGATTAGGTGAGAACACCTTTATAGTAGTGGATTTTCATCTACCAGAAAGGTATTATGGCTGAATTTTACATTTGACATCTCCTAGGGCCAAACAAATGGTACCAATGAATCAAGGTGGGCATGTAAATGCTAGGGGAGATGGCTTTTCAGTGGAAAAGCCTCATGGTCATTCTTGGCTATATCAAACACATACAATCTCTCAAGAGCCCTAAAAAAAAAGGTGACAAACTTTGGACCGACTGTTCCATCAAACTATGACACCTAGGAACATCTTCTTTGCATGTATAGGTGGATGTCAGGTCAACCTACAAACACCTACCTCAATTTTTTTTAAATCAATTTCATTTTCCTATGGTGGCAAGGAACACATTGTTCCAAAATGCTTTAGTTTCATGAAGTGGAAAGGTACTAGGAGTGACATTTTGCATTCCATAGCTCATGGGGCCAAACAGACTATGCCAACATGTCGAGGTGGATGGGTAAATGATAGGGAAGGTATTGTTTCATGTGCCAAGAATACTAGTCATTCGGGGTAGTAGGCTATTGGCAATTAAGTCCCTTAAGATCCCTAAGACCAAAAAACTGCCAAACCATGACGGAGCAGTTCTCAAAATTCATGGCATCTAGGAATGTTCCATTTGGACCTACTGGTGTACATGGGGTCCATCCACAATAACCTCTCTCAGTTTTCATCAAATCGAGTCCATTTGACTATGTCGAAATCAAATGCATTCTTGCAAAATGCTTTAGTTTCATGCAGTAGAAAGGTGCTAGGTGTGAGATTTTGCATTCCACTACTTGTGGGGCCAAAATAATTATCCCAATGCATTGGGGTGGGTGGGTAAGTTCTAGGGGATATCTCATTTCATGCACCAATGATCCTAGTCATTTGAGGGAGTAAGTTACCAAAAAAGTCACTTAAGATCATAAGAGCAAAAATTGCCAATATTTGATGGAGCAGTTCGCAAAATTCATAGTAGCTAGGAATGTTTCATTTAGACATATAGGTTCATGTGGGGTCTATCCAAAATAACCTCTCTCAGTTTTGGTCAACTCCAATCTGGTTGACTGTGCCAAAATCAAATGCATTCTTGCAAAATGCTTCAGTTTCATGCAACACAACCTTGCCAGGTTCCATATTTTTGTTCTTCTCATTGTGGGGCCAAATTGACAACACCAAAATGTCAAGGTGGGTGGGTAAATTCCATTGGAGGTCTCATTTTATGTTCCAAGCATCCCAGTTGTTCGGGGTAACAGGCTACCGGCAAAGTCTCTTAGGATCCATAAGACCAAAAAATTGCCAAACTATGATGTAGCAGTTCTTGGAATTCGTGGCAGTTGGGAATGTTTCATTTGGACCTACAGGTGCACATGGGGTCTATACACAATATTGTCTCTCAGTTTTGGTCAATTCCAGTCCATTTGACTGTGTTGAAATCAAATGCATTCTTAGAAAATGCTTTAGTTTCTTGCAGTGGAAAGGTGCCAGGAGTGACATTTTGCATTCCATGGCTCATGGGGCCGAATAGACTACACCAACATGTCAGGGTGGGTGGGTAAATGCTAGTGGAGATCTCATTTCATGCACCAAGGGTCTCAGTCGTTCGAGGCAATAGGCTACCAGGAAAGTCACTTAAGATCCTAAGAGCAAAAATTGCCAAAATTTAAAATAGTTTTCTGAATTTGTGGTAGATAGGAATATTCTATTTAGAGCTATAGGTGCATGTGGGGTCCATCCAAAATAACCTCTCTCAGTTTTGGTTAACTCCAAACCATTTGACCATGCTGAAATCAAATGCATTCTTGCAAAATGCTTCAGTTTCATGCAACACAAACTTGTCAGGTGCCATAGTTTTTGTTTTGATCATTGTGGAGCTGAACCAACTATGCCAATGCATCGGGGTGGGTAGGTAAATGCTAGAGGAGGTCTTTTTTTGTGTGCCAAGCATCCTAGTTATTCTAGGCAGTAGACTACCGATAATGTCCCTTAGGATCCCTAAGACAAAAAAACTACCAAACTATGATGGAGTAGTTCTCAGAATTCGTGGTAGCTGGGAACATTCCATTTTGACCTAAAGGTGCATGTGGGGTTTGTCCATAATAAAATCTGATGCAGGAGCATCCTTGGTTCAAGAGCAATCTTGCATCAACCAAAAATATTTGCATTTTAGTTTGTTTCTTTCATTTTTTTCAGTTCAGTTCAGGAAGTTCAGTCAGTAGCAGTTTCAGTGTTTTGGTCTGTATTCTACCATAGTTGTATTTTAGATCTTGCGGAGTTGGACTTAGAATCTAGATTCATTTATCTACATCATATCCAATTTTTAGAGTATTTGGATCAAGTACCAGAAATTTATCGCTATCAGAAGATCAACTATTATCTCAGAATAGAGCATTCTGGCAGTCTCAGATAATCAACTAAAGGAGAAGACTTGTGGAGCTAAATGGAACATATTTCAATGATCTATGGTTAATGGCTGACCTTCCCTGAGATCCACACATCATTCCATTCATTTGTAGAAGTGTTCTATTCAAATAGGTCTGACCTATCCGTGTACACACGTTACAGCTCTTCCTTGGAGTTTGTAATGATCTTTGGATGACACAGAGGAATCTTTGGTTCTGGAGATGATATAAATTGATGTAATAGATGCCTAGGAAAGTAGTTAAAAAGTTAACAAGTCATGATCATTAGCATAAGTTCATAGTTTAGATTCTTTGCGAAGGAGCTTCAAAGCTATATCTTGTGATATTTTGTAATCAGGCTTGTGAGCCCTAATTGTAAGCCTACATGTTTCTAGCTGATCTGTATTTAGATTCTATGATATATTAAATAATTGAATCTGCATTTAATTCATATCTTTGATTTGTTTCCACTATGTTTACTATAGTTGCATAGTCTGGATAGTTCTCTTTGAGGACCCTCCTAACTATGGCTACACCAAGTGCTATCAAAGCGAAATTTTGAATCTTTGGGAGTGAATTGATTGAAGTTGGTGAAGGAATTCCATAAGACCTCACTGTGGATAGATCACCGATTTGAGGCAAGTTACTTGTGTCGCAATCGATTGCTGATTATGAGGTAGTTGTCACCTTGTAGCCTGATTGCCGAATTTGAGGTAGTTTGCACTTGATCCTAGGAAGAGATGCCATCGAGGAGAATCCTTGTTGTTGGAACAATGGCTCATAGGATGGATGAAATGATGGAAATAATGAAAACAATGAGAATTCGATTGGATTTTGTTGAGGAAGATAGGTGAAGAGGACTGACACCTAGACCTAATGTTGAAAGTGATGTTTCAATCCATTGAACAAATTGGCAAAACCCTAGGAAGTGATGAAGAAGAAGAATTAGATGAAGTCAAGATGTTGCAAACTATTTCAAAGATCAAGAAGAGACCTAGAGTTGATATACCTAATTACACTAGCAATTTGAAGCCCGAAGAGTTGATAGATTAGATAAATGACATGGAAGAATACTTTGAATATGAAGAAGTTGAAGATCCAGAGAAGGTGAAATTTGCAAAGAAAAAGTCGAAAGGACATGCTACTATATGGTGGAAGGAAGTTCAATTAGATAGAAATAGAAGAGGAAAAGAAAAGATTACAAAGTGGGACAAAATGGTGACAAAATTGAAGAACCAGTTTATAGCTACTGACTATGAGTTGGAACTATTGAAGAGATTGCAAAACTTGAGACAAAAAGAGAATTCTGTGAAGGAGTATAGTGAAGAATTTCATACGATGATCATAAGGATAGGACATAGTGAAGCAAGCAAGGAGAAAGTGGCTAGATACATAAATGGACTGAGATTGAACATTCAAGAAGAACTAAGTTTGGTAAGGATGGTAACACTGGAAGAAGCATATCAATTTGCCATGAAAGTTGGAGAAAAGTTGAGTAAGAGACATAATCAAAAACAAAGAGGTAGAGGAGGTAAATTTCAGAGATCTAGAACATTTTTTAGAGGAGTAAGGTTATATGTGGAGTGGAATAGACAAGAGAACACATTCAAGAAGGATGACAGAGATAACAATGCATACCGAAGAGATGATAGAACTTACTACCAGAGAGGAAACCCTAATGCATACCAAAGTGAAGGATACAAAAGAGAAGGAAGAGGACTTGATAGAAGAACATTTAGAGGCACTTGTTTCAATTGTGGAGGTGAAGGACATAGAGCATTTGAATGTAATTAGGGGACACAAGAAAGATGATAAAGAATAGTAGAAGAGCAGCCTATGTGGAAGAGGAACCTGTTGGATCACCGAGTTCAGTTGGCAAACTTGAGAAGGGAGAATCACTTGTGATGAGGAGAGCACTATTTCAAGTAGAGACAAATGAGGAACCACTACAGAGGAAAAGCTTGTTTAGAACTAGATGCAAATTAGGAGGTAAATGTTGTAAAGTTGTAATTGATAGTGGTAGTTTTGATAATCTAGTTTCAGAGGAAATGGTGACTAAGCTGAAGTTGGAAAGATAAAAATACCCTTTAAGCCCTATCAGATACCATGGATTCATGATGATCATAAGGTACTAGTGAGTGAACAATGTTTGGTGAAATTTAATATTGGATCTTATCATGATGAAGTCTTGTGTGATATTATGCCTATGGATGTATGTCATATCTTGTTGGGTAGACCTTGGTAGTATAATAGGAAAGATATACGTGATGGGAGAAAGAATACATACACTATAACATCAAATAGAAAGAGAATTACTTTGATTCCTTTAGAAGATGGTCCTAAGAGTGAAGTATGTGGAAATGCTAGAATTTGTTTGGTAGATGGAAGAAAATTCTTGGATGGTTTGAGACATGAGAATATGTGTTATGATTGGATTCCTAAGAAGATTGAAACATTGAAGAAGGAGACTAAAGAATCACAACTGGAGGAGATAACTGAGTTGCTAACAGAGTATGAAGACATCATATCAGAGAATGTACCTAAAGGATTACCACCTATTAGAAGTATCAGTTAACACATGGATCTTATACCTAGAGCTAGTTTGCCTAGCAAAGCAACACACCGAATGACACCAGCAGAGAATGAAGAATTGAATAGACAGATACATGAATTGTTGGGAAAAGGTTTGATTAGAGAAAGTCTAAGTCCTTGTATAGTACCTGCAGTGTTAGCACCAAATAAGGATGGAGAATGGAGAATGTGTACTGACTCTAGAGCAATAAACAAGATCACAATTAAGTATGGATTTCCTTTACCTAGGATGGATGATATAATAGATTGTTTGAGTGGAGCAAAATATTTCAAAAAGATAGATTTGAAGTGTGGATACCATCAGATCATAATCAGAGAAGGAGATGAATGGAAGACTACTTTTAAGACAAATGAAGGATTGTATGAGTGGTTAGTGATGCCCTTTGGATTGACAAATGCACTGAGTACTTTCATGAGGTTGATGAATGAAGTCTTGAAGAAATTCTTGGGTAAGTTTGTTATTGTATATTTGGATGATATTCTGATTTTCAGTAAGACAAAGGAAGAACATTTGCAGCACCTTAGACAAGTTTTGCAGAGGTTGAGAGAAGAGAAATTGCTAATAAACATTAAGAAGTGTAGTTTCATGAAGGAAGAACTGGTATACTTGGGATTTGTGATTTCTGCAGAAGGATTAAAGATGGACCCTGAGAAAGTAAGAGAAAATATTGAATGGCCTACATCGGAGAGCATTGGAGAAGTTAGATCATTTCATGGATTAGCTAGTTTCTACTGGAAGTTCATCAAAAATTTTAGTTCAGTTTGTAACCCTATGACAGAGGCAATGAGAGGTGACAGAAAAGACTTTAAGTGGACATTAGGAGCAGATAAGAGTTTTGAGTTATTGAAGCAAAAAGTGACAGAGCAACCTGTTTTGGCATTACCGGATTTCAATAAGGTATTTCAGGTAGATTGTGATACAAGTGGAAGTGCAATAGGAGCAATGTTAAGTCAAGAAGGTAGACCTGTAGCATATTTCAGTGAGAAGTTGAATGATGCAAGGAGAGGATATTCAATTTATGATCAAGAGTTCTATGCCATAATTCAAGCCTTGAAGAAGTGGAGACATTACTTGTTGCCTAAGGAGTTTGTGTTGTATATAGATCATCAATCTTTGTAGCATTTGAATAGACAAGGAAAGTTGAATCAAAGACATATGAGGTGGGTAGAGTTCATGCAGAGTTATACTTTTGAGTTGAAGCATAGGAGTGGTAAATCAAATAAAGTTGTTGATGCATTGAGTAGGAGAAGGAACTTGTTGGTAGAGATGAGAGTTGAAGTGTTAGGTTTTGATGAGTTTAAGCATATGTATGAGGGAGACATTGATTTCATAGAACCTTGGAAAGCATGTAAGGAACCTATTGTGATAGATAGGAGTAAGTGGTTTGAATATTTCATTCAGGAAGATATGTTATTAAGAGGAAATCAATTGTGCATACCTAGAAGTTCAATGAGAGATAATTTGATCAAGGAGAAACACAGTGGAGGATTGGCAAGACATTTTGGCATTGATAAGATAGTGGCTTTGGTGAGTGAAAATTACTTTTGGCCTCAGATAATAAGGATGTAAGGAAATTTGTACAGAGTTGTAGAGTTTGTCAAGTTGCAAAAGGGAGTAGTCAAAACACTAGATTGTATAAACCTTTGACAGTACTGGAGAGACCTTGGGAAGACATAAGTATGGATTTTGTAATGGGATTGCCTAAGACACAGAGAGGACATGATTCTATATTTGTAGTGGTAGACATATTTTCAAAGATGTCTCATTTCATACCTTGTAAGAAGACAAATGATGCAGTGCATGTAGCTGACCTATTTTTCAAGGAGATTATGAGATTGCATGGATTACCTAAGAGCATAATTTTAGACATGGATACAAGATTTCTTGGATACTTTTGGAAGACACTTTGGAAGAAGATGACGATAGATTTGAAGTTCAGTTCAGCATTTCATCCATATACTGATGGACAGATAGAGGTAGTGAATAGGAGTTTGGGAAAATTGTTGAGATGTTTGGTTGGAGAGAAGGTGAGAATTTGGGATTTGATTCTTTCGCAAGTAGAGTTTGCATACAATAATTCATTGAATAGGAGTACTGGAAGAACACCTTTTGAGATTGTTACCAGAGTAAATCCTAGACGAGTGACAAAATTGAGACATTGGTATAGAAGAAAAGAGGAGTGCAGAAGTAGAAGAATTTATAGGACATATGGAGACAGTGCATAATTAGGTTAAGAAACATTTGGAGAAGATGAACGGCAAGTACAAGGAGTAGGCAGATGAGAAGAGAAGACATAAAGAATTTGAAGTTAGAGATGAAGTGATGGTGTACTTGAGAAAAGAAAGATTTCTAGTTGGGACATATAACAAATTGAAGATGAAGAAGTTTGGACCTTGTAGGATACTTAGGAAGTTTGATTCAAGAAATGCATATGAAGTAGAGTTACTGGAGACATTGGGTATTTCACCTATTTTCAACATTGCAAACCTATATCAGTATCATGAAGCAAATTTTAGTAACATCATTAAAGAAGACTTGAAGAAGCAGTTACCACAACAAGTACTGGAGTAGATAGAAGATATTTTGGATAGCAAAGTTTGATAGAACACCAGAGGAAGATAGTATAAGGAATACCTTGTGAAGTGGAAAGGTAGACTAGAAGAAGATTCATCTTGGATTTCTTAGGTTGAGGTAGACCATCTTAGTTTCCCTCTAGCCCCAGCAAAGTGAGGGACTCACTTTTTCAATAACCCTAGAAGTCTGATGCAGGAGCATCCCTGGTTCAAGACCAATCTTGCATCAACCAAAAACATTTGCATTTCAGTTTGTTTCTTTCATTTTTTTCTAGTTTAGTTCAAGTAGTTCAGTCAGTAGCAATTTTAGTTTTTTGGTCTACATTCTACCGCAGTTGCATTTTAGATCTTGTGAAACTGGACTTAGCATCTAGATTCATTCATCTACATCATATCCAATTTTCAGAGCATTTGGATCAAGTACTGGAAAGTTGTCACTATCAGAAGATTGACTATTTTCTCAGAACAGAGCATTCTGGTAGTCTCAGATAATCAACTAAAGGAGAAGACTTACGAAGCTAAATGACACATCTTTCAATGATATATGGTTTGTGACCAACCTTCCCCAAGATCTGTACATCATTGCATTCACTTGTGGAAGTGTTCTATTCAAATAGGACTGACCTATTTGTGTACACACATTACAGCTCTTCCTTGGAGTTTGTAATTATCTTTGGCCGACGTGGAGGAATCTTTGGTTCCAGAGATGATATAAATTTATGTAATAGATGCCTAGGAAAGTAGTTAGAAAGTTAACAAGTCATGATCATTAGCATAAGTTCATAGTTTGGATTATTTTCTAAGGATCTTCAAAGCCATATCTTGTGATATCTTGTAATCAAGCCTATGAGCACTAATTGTAAGCCCGCATGTTGCCAACCGATTTGTATTTGGATTCTATGATATATTGAAATACTGAATCTGCATTTACTTTATATCTTTGAGTTGTTTCTATTCCATTTACTCTAGCTACATAGTCTAGATAATTCTCTTTGAGGACCCTCCTAACCATGACTACACCAACCTCTCTCATTTTTGGTCAACTCCCATCCATTTGACCCTACCAAAATCAAATGCATTCTTGCAAAATGCTTCAATGTCTTGCAGTGGAAAGGTCCTAGGAGTGACATTTTGCATTCCATAGCTTGTGGGGCCGAACCAATTGTGCCAAGACATTGGTGTGGGTGGGTAAATGCTAGGGTAGGTCTCATTTTGTGTGCCAAGGATCCCAGTCATTTGAGGTAGCATGCTACCGATAAAGTTAGTTAAGATCCTAAGAGCAAAAACTACCAAACTTTAATGGAGTAGTTCTCAGAACTTGTGGCAGCTAGGAATGTTTCATTTGGACCTACAAGTGCACATGGGGTCCATTCATAATAACCTCCCTCAGTTTTTAACAACTCAAATTTGTTTGACCATGTCAAAATCAAATGCATTCTTGCAAAATGCTTCAGTTTCTTGCAGTGGAAAGGTGCTAGGGGTGACATTTTACATTCCATAGCCTATGGGGCCGAACCCACTATGCCAACACATTGGGGTGGGTGAGAAAATGCCAGGAGAGATCTTGTTTTCTACGCCATGAGTCACAGTCATTTGAGGCAACATGCTACCATCAAACTCACTTAAGATCCTAAGAGCAAAAACTACCAAACTTTGATGGAGTAGTTCTCAAAATTCATGGCAGTTGGGAATTTTTTGTTAAAACCTACAAGTGCATGTGGGGTCCATCCACAATAACCTCTCTTAGTTTTTGTCAACTCAAATCCATTTACCATGTTGAAATCAAATGCATTCTTCCAAAATGCTTTATGCTTTAGTTTCATGCAGCACAACTTTGCTAGGAGCCATATTTTTTGTTCTCCTGGTCATGGGGTTCAACTGACTATGCGAACACATTGGGGGTGGGTGGGTAAATGCTAGGGGAGGTTTTGTTTCATGTGCTAAGCATCCTAGTCATTCTAGGTTGTAATCTACTGATAAACTCACTTTGCTGGTAGCTTGTAGCTTGAAACGACTGGGACACTTGGCACATGAAATAGGACCTCCCCTAACATTTCCCCACCCACCTTGATGTGTTGGCATAGTTGGTTTGGCCCCACGAGATATGGAATGCAAAATTTCACTCCTAGAAACTTTTGACTTTGCTAGTAGCTTACAGTCCAGAATGACTGGGGTCTTGACATATGAAACAAGACCTCCCTTAACATTTACCCACCCACCCCCATGCATTGGTATAGTCAGTTCAGCCCCACAAGTCGTGGAATGCAAAATCTCACTCCTAGCACCTTTCAACTTTACTGGTAGCTTGTAGCCCAAAACGATTGAGACACTTGGCACATGAAATGAGACCTCCCCTAGCATTTACCTACCCACCTAGATGTGTTGGTGTAGTTGGTTTGACCCCACAACCTATGGAATGCAAAAGTTTAGTCCTAGCACCTTTCAACTTTGTCGGTAGCTTACAACTTGGAACAATTGGGATGCTTGGCACATGAAACAAGACCTCCCCTAGCATTTAACCACCCACCCCAATAGGTTGGCATAGTCGATTCAACCCCATGAGCTATGGAATGCAAAATGTCACTCCTAGCAGCTTTCCACTATATGAAACTGAAGCATTTTGCAAGAATACATTTAATTTCAGCATGGTCAAATGGACTGGAGTTGACCAAAACCAAGAGAGATTATTGTGGATAGACAACACATGCACCTGTAGGTCCAAACAGAATGTTCCCAACTACTACAAATTCTTAGAACTACTCTGTCAAAATTTGGCAATTTTTGCTCTTAGGATCTTAAGTGACTTTGTCGGTAGCTTGCTGCCTCTAATGACTGGTACCCTTGGCACATGAAATGAGACATCCCCTAGCATTTTCCCACCCACTCTGATGTGTTGGCACAATTGGTTTAGCCCCACAAGCTATGCAATGCAAAATGTCACTCCTAGCACCTTTCAACTGCAAGAAACTGAAGCATTTTGCAAGAATGCATTTGATTTTGGTACAATCTAACAAACTAGAGTTGACCAAAAATGAAAGAATTTATTGTGGATAGACCCCACATGCACCTGTAGGTCCAAACAAAACATTCTCAGATGCCATGAATTTTGAGAACTGCTTCGTCATAATTTGGCAATTTTTTGGTCTTAGGGATCCTAAGGGACTTTGTCAATAGCCTACTGCCCTGAATGACTGGGATGCTAGGCACAAAAAACAAGACATCCCCTAGAATTTACTTGACCACCCAGATGCATTGCCATAGTCATTTTTACTGGGCACAACAAGCAAAATAAAAATATGGCACCTGGCAAGATTGTGCGACATGAAACTTAAGCATTTTACAAGAATGCATTTGATTTTGACATAGTCAAATAGATTGGAGTTGACCAAATCTGAGAGTGGTTATTATGGATGCACCCCACATACACTTGTAGGTCTAAAAGGAACATTCCCAACTTCCAAAAATTTTCAAGAACTGCTCCGTCAAAGTTTGGCAGTTTTTTTCTCTTAGGATCTTAAGTGACTTTACTAGTAGCCTACTCCCTCGAATGACTAGGACCCTTGGTGCATGAAAAAGACCTCCCCTAGCATTTACCTTCCCACCTCGATATGTTGGTGTAGTTAGTTAGGCCCCACAAGTTATGGAATGCAAAATATCACTCCTAGCACCTTTCCACTACAAGAAACCGAAGCATTTTGCAAGAATGCATTTGATTTTGGCACGGTCAAATGGACTAGAGTTGACCAAAACCAAGAGAGGTCATTATGGAAGGACCCCACATACACCTACAGGTCCAAACGAAATGTTCCCAGCTACCACAAATTCTAAGATCTACTCCATTATAGTTTGGTAGTTTTTTGGTCTTAGGGATCTTAAGGGACTTTGCCGATAGCCTATTTCCCTGAATGACTCGGATTCTTGGCACATGAAATGAGACCTCCATTGGCATTTACTCACCTACCCTTATGCATTGGTATAGTTGGTTTAGCCCCATGAGCTATGGAATGTAAAATTTCACTCCTAGCACCTTTCCATTGCAATACACATGTAATGAAACTTCAATACACATGTATGGACAAGGTGTTGAGGACACATATTTCATCCCTTTGCTTTATAAATGATAGTCAAATTACCCTTTAGAAGCTTGTGCATGGATTTTTTGAACTTCATAAGCTTTTTGGGAAAATTTTGAGGGTTTTCAGTATTGAAAAATGAGATTTTTTTTGCATTTTAAGCACCAACCTACCTTCATTATGGGTCCACATGTGGGAATGTACAGTTGGGTTTTTTGATAATCTTTGGAAAGTTTAAAAACCTTATTTATTTTATCAAAAGGTTTGATTTTTTTTTCTTAATAGTAGTTGTCATCACCATGTTTACACCTATAATTTCCAATTTCATCTCCTATTTCATATGCTTTCCCCTCCACACTTGCCTTAGTACAGATACAAAGTCTTAACATTTTCTTCTTTGATCAAAATGTAGTTGTTTTTCATATCAAAGGCATTCTTATAAAAAAATCAGAAATTCCTTGCCTAAATTAGCATTTACAACCTAGGGCTTGATAGTTTATAGTAGTGGAAAGAGTTTGGAGGCCCTCATTGTGTTGGATGTTCATCTTTTCCAAATTTTGTATGATTTAAATGAATAATTTCAATTGGGAGTTAGATCTAATTGCATAAACTAATGGCTAGGGATTTGATTTGATTCATTTGTATGAGTACAATCTAGTTTGATCATTGTATTTATGTAATAGGGCTGATATTTTGATCTTATTTGGGATGCAGGGATATGGAGATCAAGGTCTTATTGCATTAAAGGAATTGTCTACAGAGTTGTATACAAGTTCATCACACATGATTCACATATCTAGAGTCACTATTGGCTATCAATTGTTCATATGCAAGGCATTATCTTTGACTGGACTGTCATATTCCCCTGCTGTTAAAACCAAGTAAGATTATCACAAAACTCATTAGGAATCCAAACAATTCACTATTTCATCTAGGGTCATAATTTCTAAAATAGGGGTTGTAATTTTACATGAATAGTAGGTTAAGAATACCCCATACATATTATATCAAAGGGACAATGTTACAATAGTCTTGAATGTAGAAATGTGGTTATCTTGAGGAAGCCATCTCCTAACATTGTTGCAACATGTTACAAAAGGGTTTAATTCATTAATTGGGTTTATTCTTTGTTGTGTCTATTCTTTGTTGTGAAGAAAATATAATTGACACGTGTAAAGATAAATTCCACAACCTTTGCCAGCATCCTCCCTATCTCTACCAAAATAGGATCTTTGGAACAGCGTATGGACAACCATCAAAGCATAAAGGATATAGGAGTTTTTTCACATGTTGTAATTGTAGCTGCCCTTGTAGACATGTATGCAAAGTGTGGAAGCATAGACAAGGCACATGGATTGTTTGATAGAACACATGATTTTTGGTTTTCAATATGGTTTATCTTACTACTCATTCTTTGTGTGTACTTCACTTGAAGTTATCATGAATATGTTTGAGGGCTTGTATTCTTCATGGTGAAGGTTTGGTTGTGGTGAACTTTGTGTAATATTGAGTCTTCTAGTTGTTTCTTCTCTTTGGGTACTATGAAACTATTACATGGTTGGATTCAAGTGGGTTCTCAAGTGTCACTTCTTTGGGTTGATTGTGTCTTACAATAGTGGTAAGGGTTTGTGAAGGTGTTTGTGAAGTTGACTATGATGAATATTATGTAGGTTTTATTTTGAATGGTAGAAAAGGGTTTGCTTTCTCGAAAAGTATTATACATTTGGACTTTATCTTATGAGAATTAAATGGTGAAGGTCAATGGCATTGTGTTAGTCATAGTGACAAACCCTAGAGGCTTGTGTAGTGTAATATACCTAGACTCAACTTCTCTCTCTCTCTCTCTCTCTCTCTCTCTCTCTCTCTCTCTCTCTCTCTCTCTCTCTCTCTCGTGAGGAGTATAAAGTTGGAATAGAATTATAAAATGCCAATCTTGGGTTAAAAACCACATGGTGGGATCAACTTCTCTCTACACCCTTTATTAATGTGCTCGGAATGAATTTGTAGATGATGGTAAAGAAAAATGTAGAGTGCCTTCTAAAATCACTAGTTTTCTCTTGAATATTGTTGTGGTTGTTAGTTCCATGTGTATAGTCTCATTGATAAGATGTATTGTTATTATCCCTTAAGAAAAAAGTAAAAATGCTTTACTTTGATTGAATATGTGGATAGCAATTATGTATGTGCATATGAGAAAAATGTTACCTTAAAAGAATTTGAAATATTTGCAAGGGCTATAGGATAGACCTATGGCTTTATTGTAACTCTAAAATAATTTTTAAGGAAACCCTCATATATGGAATTTTTATTGTGTATATTTTTTCAATAATTAAGCTCAAAGTATATATGTTGCAATAATTGCAAGATATGTACAAAATGGATTTGTTGATAAGGATTTAGAAAATTTCAAGAAAATGCGATTGGCAGGTGTAAATCCAAATTCCACAACATTAACCAACATCATCCCTACCTATGCCAGAATGGGATCTTTGGAACATAGTATGGACATCCATAAAAGAATAAAGGATATGGGAATTTTGTCAAATCTATTGTATTTGCAGCTACCCTAGTAGACATGTATGCAAAGTGTGGAAGCATAGACAAGGCACGTGAACTGTTTGACAAAACACCTCAAAGAGTGTCATCTCATGGAATGGAATAATTGCAAGATATGCACAAAATGAATTTGTTAATAAGGATTTAGAAACCTTCAAGCAAATGCAATTGAGAGGTGTAAAGGAAAAATGCGATCTTTGGAACATGGTATAGATAGATCCATCAAAGCATAAAGGATATAGGAATTTTGTCAGATCTTGTCATTGTAACCATCCTAGTAGACATGTATGCAAAGTGTGGAAGCATAGACAAGATATGTGAACTATTTGACATGATGCCTCAATGAAATGCCATCTCATGGAATGCAATGATTGCAAGATATGAAAAAAATGGATTTTTTTTATAACGATAAGTTACAAGCTTTCAAGAAAATAAAATTGGTAGGTGTAAAGCCAAATTCCACAACCTTATCTAGTATCCTCCTTGCATATGCTAAAATGGGATCTTTGGAATAGGGTATGTACATCCATGAAAGCATAAAAGATATGGAAATTTTCTTAGATATTGTAGTTGCAGCTGCGCTTAGAGACATGTATACAAAGTGTTGAAGTATAGACAACACACATGAACTGTTTGACATGATGCCTCAAAAAAATATCATCACATGGAATGCAATGATTACAAGATATGAAAAACATGGATTTTTTGATAAAGATTTAGAAACTTTTAGGAAAATGCAATTGGTAGGTCTAAATACAAATTCCACAACCTTAGCCAACATCCTCCCTTCATATGCCAAAATAGGATCTTTGGAACATGGTATGGACGTCCACCAAAGCATAAAGGATATGGGAATTTTATCAGATCTTGTAGTTACAACTACTCTAGTAGACATGTATGCAATGTTTGGAAGCATAGACAAGGTACGTGAATTGTTTGACATGATGCATCAATGAAATGCCATTTCATGGAATCCAATGATTGTAAGATATGCAAAAAATGGATTTTTTTGATAAGGTTTTAAAACTTTCAAGAAAATACAATTGGCAGGTGTCAAGCCAAATTCCACAACCTTAGCCAATATCCTCCTTGCCTATGCCAAAATGGACATCCATCAAAGGATAAAAGATATGGGAATTTTGTTAGATGTTGTAGTTACAACTACCCTTGGAGACATGTTTACAAAGTGTGGAAGCATAGACAATGCATGTGAACTATTTGGCATCATGCTTCAAAGAAATGTCACCTCATGGAATGCCACAATTACAAGATATGAACAAAATGGATTTTTTGATAAGGCTTTAGAAACTTTCAAGAAAATGCAATTGGCCGGTGTAAAGCCAAATTCTAAGACCTTGGAAATTGTATCTTTGGAACATGGTATAGACATCCATCAAAGCATAAAGGATATGGGAATTTTGTCAAATGTTTTAGTTGCAAATACCCTTCGAAATATGTATGCAAAGTGTGGAAGCATATACAAGGAAAGTAAACTATTTGACATGATGCCTCAAAGAAATGTTGTCTCATGGAATGCAATGATTGTAATATATGCATGCAAAATGGATTTTTTTTAAGGATTTAGAAAATTTTAGGCAAATGTACAAAAGAAAATTTCAACCAAATGCAATTGGCACCTCAAAAACCAGATTGTACAACCTTATCCAACATCCTCCTTGCCTATGCCAAAATTGGATCTAGGGAACATGGTGTGGACAACCATCAAAGCACAAAGGATATAGGAATTTTGTTACATATTGTATTTACAGCTACCCTTGTAGAGATGTATGGAAAGTGTGGAAGCATAGATAAGGCACGTGAACTATTTGACATTCAATGTGTCAAAGAATCACACAATCTCATGGAATGCAATGATTACAAGATATGCACAAAATGGATTATTTGAAAATGATTTATAAAATTTCAAGCAAATGCAATTGGCACATGTAAAACCAAATTCTTGTAATGATAATTGATCATCATATTAAATATTTAATATAGAATGTCATATATATAATGTCATGAACATAACATCTAGTCTATATATAAAGCCATATACGCATGTCCAAACAAAGCCATATAGGCATTTACAAAAATATACATTGGTAAAATATAAAAGTATGTATACAAAGCCATCTAGGCATACAAAAAATGTCCCAAAATCTAGTTTCCTATGGAATTCTATCAAATAATTAGTGGCCCTTGCTTGGCCATGAAGATGGAGAGCCATCAGTGATTCACCCTCTCCCTCCCATCGACTAGACCTCCTCAACAGAGATTTTTGTAGCTCCACCTATTAATACAATCAAACAATATGCACATTAATATAGAAAACATGAAATATATAACATCACATATGTATTCAATCACTTACCACTACTCGATGATCACTCTCAATCATCTTTTCTCTCTCTTCATCTGTAGTTGGACAAGTTGGAGTTGTGACTTCCTGTGAGAAGCATCAAGAAGAAAAATTGACTAAACATAAATATCTTTTATGTACATCAAATGAAATTAGATAAAACAAGAAATACAAAATGACAATAGATAAAACTAGAAATAAAAAATGACATTTACATATTATTGGCTCATACCTCAGTCAAAAGATTTTATGATGACATGACTACAACAATGCGTGCCTGCACTGACTAACAAAGATGAGGAGTCTCCATATTTAGCATCAGAAAATAGAGTTCAAGGTTATTCAACCAAAATAGATACATAACATTATTTAAATACATAATGATTACAAATGGTTAAATTTACCTCTGTATAAGTGGTTCAACATGCAGGGGACCAAGGAAAGCATGGAAGTACTGGTGAAGCTCCCTATTGAAATCATCAAATTGTAACTAAATAATATTACCATTGATATATTTACTATTTTTACGATCATGTGATAAATTACATACCTACTGACTGAACCTCCTCTCATAACCTGCCAATGGACAATTAACAGAGGTAGGATGAAGACTCTGACCCTAGAATTTCATTGCACATACAATTACATACATTAATGTTGACTTATAATATAGATAGTCATATAAAATTAATTACAAATTTAAAATAAGAATATATTAAAGCAAGATGAAACTTGTAAAAAATTACCTAGGAGTCAATACCAAATGCATGTTGTAAGACATCATCTGTCAGAACAAGATCATCCAATATGGATGCATCCATCATTGGATGTTGTCGCTATGTTGCAACATCTTGCTGAGAGTCCTACCATGACTCCTGCGTCCCATAATTGCATAGGTTCCCACATGAACTACATAGATGTGGGGAGAAATGATGCCTGTTTCTCTCACCCTCACTGGCCTGGCTGAGATCATCGTCATGTTGTGCTAGAGATTATGTGACAGCACTCAATGAATGTAGTGTCTCCACCTCAACACTCTCCTTCAAAGTCAAAGGGAGTGACACATGTGCTCATCTCATCAGGGGTCTAGGTACATGGTTTTTGTCTCACTGTGCCCCCTCTCTATCTTGGGTAGAGCCACCACCTTTTTCATGGAACTCTCGAATGTCAAAATAATTAGGAATCTTCTTGAGGAAGAACTTGCAATGGAGTTTCCTCAAGAAATATTGTGGCACCTCATTGTTGTTGAATGGGCACTCATCAAACACCATGTACCATTTATCCCAAAAGTTTTGGTATATATCTTGATTCATACACCAATGAATAGGGAAGTGTTTGCAAGTCTCTTCTCATCTTTTGCTAGTTTTAGGATTGATAAAGTGTGAACATAATGAAAATTTTGTAATTTTTTCATTCGTTCATAAGATAATTTGTTAGCATAGTATTACTGACACCTCTCCCTATAGTCATGAAATTTAGTGATTTCTTTTGTCACCGATTCAGTGTGAGAAATAATCATCTCTAATGATTTTACAAGCACTCACCTTTGATCGGTGCTTGCACTTGGATTGTTTAACATTTCAATTAGGGTTTGAAGATATTTTTTATTTTCTTCTATTTTCCCTAAACAGGTTTCTTGTGTATCTATTTCATGGTGAGGACATGAAGGTGGGGAGTTTTGAGGGTTTTCGGGGTTGTTTTGACCCTCCTCAGTTGGATTTGTTTTTTGTCATGCCTCCTTAATTGTAAATTCAATATAAAAAACTAATCAACCATTGCAAAAGTCAAAAATTCTTTTCAAACTCACAAAAATTAATCAAACCCTACCTTCTTAGGCTACTAGACCCTCTACATTTGCTTCATGACGTCTTTGGGAGTGGCTTTGGCAAGGTGGCATCGTGAAAACGTCAATCTCTCTTTGCACTTGCTTGATTTGCCCTTCCTTGAATGCGCTCACACTATGTAACTAATTTTTCTCTCCAAACTATGTTTTTGGCCATGGGTATGAGGAAATGTGTGTTTTTTACTTTTATGCAGAGAAAAACATGAGTGCATTATAACATGCTCGCGTTTTTCTCTACATGGGACCAAAATGTCATTTGGCAACTTTTTGGTCCCACAACTCCATGCATACACCCATATTTAGGAGGTACCTATCATCATGGAAGAATCATTTATGATCTAAAGGGGACAGAATTTATAGAATTATATGTGGAGATGAAGGAAATAGGAGGTGTCTTGTATGAAAGAGGCATATAGAGGGAGATTAAAGTGTTGAAAAAGACTAAAACCTGTAGGTGATGGCACCTATATGGAGGGGGTGTAGGAGTTGAAAATAGATAGAGAATTTTTTAAAAAATGAGTTATCTTAATGAGATGTGGATAATAAGTTTGGATGTGAACATAATAAAATAGGCACCTATCATAACATAGGGGACACCTAAAAGTTTAGGAAGTGCCTAAGAAGCAATAAAAGTCACCTATGTTGGAAGAAGTCAGCTATCACATAGATAGAGGAAAGAAAATCTAGATGCATGCATTGAAGGAAAACCATCACTTAGACAAGAGGTGATTTCAATACATTTACAGAATTCAAAATTCACATAGCTAGGCAACTATGTGTATGAGGCATATAGATCTAAAATAAGTACTATTTAATATTAAAAAAATAGAGATATAAGAGGCGTATGAGAATAAATAAGGTGCTTGCATTAATCCTAAGGAACAACATTAAAAATATTAGTATAGTGGTCACCTCTTTCCTTTTGTAGGAGACACCTATGTAGAGAGGAGTCACCTATGGTGGCATACCATAGTAGGATGAAAACATTTAAAAATCAGATGTAGGGAGGTGTAGAAGAAAAGAGATAGTTTTGCATTTTACTTTTATTCTAAAAAATTCCAACAATGTCTATAGAGAGAGTTTTTAGTTTCTTTTTTTGTTCTCTACATTGCCATTGTAGCAGTGGATCTCATGTAAAAAATATGTGTATACTTTGCAATGAAACATTGTATTTTAACTATGGTTTAAAGAGTTTACCTAGGGTGTTTTGGTTGTAATTGATTAATTGGAGCATAATGTTGAATCTTTAAATTTTTTGTTGATATTGGTGGGTGAGCTTCTTCCTACACATGAATATGGTGGAGGTTTTCTTGAAGTTCTAGTATTAAATTAACCTTAGGAGTTACCACCATTCTATGTTTTGGTTGCACACCTATAGACTGAATAGAGGCTAGTTTATTCTAGTTTATTTCATCCTACATCCCAGGCTAATTTTCTTAGATAATGTAGGCTCTTCTTCTCCAATCCCTTCCTTCTTTTGAGTTTTTTTTATCTATTGCAGATTAGGTTAGACTCCCCATCATATTCATTCAATCCCATTTTGTTTGAAAATTTATTCTATTTTTAATCTTAGAAATAAAGTAATTTGTAAAATCCATGTATGAATATAGTTGTTAGATTTAGTTTAAGTAATTAGAATTAGTTGTTAAATTAATTAGTTTACCTTTTATTTTAAGTTTAAATTACTATTATTGGTAGAGGTAGAATATGTAAATATTTTAATTAATTTGAGTATATTTAATATTTTCTTGTTTTGGTAGTTCTCAATTTGGATAATAACTAGGTTAATAAATAGTTTTAATATAATTAATGTTTATAGATTAGTAAATTGTTTAAATTCTGTAAATGCTAGGTTTTTTAGTTTCTTAAACTTTGGAAACCATTACTCTGAGCTAAGGAACATTGTAATATGATATAAATTCAATCTAGGCCCCTTAGTAAATAAAACACATTAAACCATTGAGTCATCCAATCTTACTGTGACCCAGTAATGCTTGAGACCTTGGGGAGATCATTCGATCTCCTTGTTAGCACCTAAAAAATTAGCTCCCAAAACTTGCAATATTTTTGCCACAAAATCAAATTTCCACTTTTTGTCTTTGTACTCTAAACCAACCATTTAGATCCAATCTAAGATAATTTATATGGGTTTTCATCCAAAAAAATTATGCTAAATAACTATTTCCCCTTGTCATTTTGTTTCTTCCCTTTGAAAAATGGTTCATTTGGAGGATTTATCAACAAATCGGTGAAATCACAAACTAGTGAATTGGCCAACTTGGTTTGCAGGTTCGTGATTTCCATGATCCACTAATAAATAAACCGAGCGGGTAGAGAAAATTTGCCTAAGGCAAAGAAAGGAAGTGTTGTGCCATTATTGACGAAGTTGGCAGTTTGTGTGAAAGGAAGCTAGGTGTGCAGAAATCACTTCCTAAACTAATCTAATGAGGGGAGAGGTATGGAAATTATTTACAACCTTTACAATCGTAGAGATATGAAACATATATCAAAGATATTACAGTAGCAAACACAAAACAAGAATGTAGACAGAGAGAAGTAGACACAAGATGTACGCAGGGAAAACCTTTTCAGGAAAAAAACCCCACACTCTAAAACCTGCACAATGTATTATCTAAAACAATTATAGTTTACAATACACTTGCAATGCAAGTTCTTCCAAGAGTCTTAAAATGTTGATTCTAGAGTTATTTCGGCATCATAACAGTACCTGTAAAAACACTATACAACTACAACTCCAAACTATGCAATATATAGAGATTACAAGGCAAATATTGGGAGCATCTTGGGATAGGCATCCACCTTGGCCACATGGCCATTATCCCACATGAAAGGACACTTTTCCTTGCTGCAAATGCAACCCTTGCATCTGTCATACATGGCAGATTTGACTTTCCCAACATAGGAGCGCTCCATGCTAAAAATAGACTATGACAGATACTCTTACGCATCTTACAACTGTCATAGATTTTCCCAACATAACAACCTTAAATGTTGTAAGAGAATCTATCATACAATGCTAAATATAGCATATTCCTCTTACAACATGTCATAACCCAACTTGGATACCCAAAGATGCCTTTCCCTCATGCAAAGATCCTCACCGATACTTGTCATCACTTGTCATAGGAATCTCCAAACTTGGCTCTTACACATCATAGATTCTGTCATATGGAATATTGTCTTTCACACACCATAAGATGCCGACACATGGCATATTACTGCCACCTCAAATGGGATGCCCAAATCCATGTAGGTTTGACTTGACCATCCAAGTCACATTCCAAGTAAGATGACATGTCATTGTGTCACCTCAACTAAGTGACCAAACTGAATGTGCAAGTAATTACAACATTAGGTAATAAATAAATATACAAATAAATAAATAATGCTAGGAATTTGCAAAGGTTGAGACACCTTAATTCCCAACATTCTCCCACTTGTTGAACACCTTGCAAGAGACAAAAGAAATGAAAAGATTTAACTACTACAGGCTAAGAGGTCCATAGACTCCAAACACCATCTAAACTTCTCTGTGCCCACTGGTTTCATCAATGCATCTACAACATTCTTCAAAGTGTCTACTTTCTCCAATATCACCTTCCCATCCTCTACCATGTCTAGTACAAAATGAAACTATACATCAATATGCTTTGTTCTGGCATGGAAAGTCAGATTCTTTGCTAAGAAAATCGCACTTTGACTATCACAACAAATAGTAATCTGTCCTTCATCAACACCAATATCTAAACACAACCTCTTCATCCAAATGGTTTCCTTACAAGCATGATTTTCTGCCATATACTCAGCTTCTATCGTGGACAAAGAAACCACAGGTTGTCGCTTACTCATCCAACTAATTGCACCACCGAACATAGTAAATACATAAGCACTATGGATCTCTCAGTGTCAATGTCACCTGCCCAATCAGAATCCACAAATCCACGAATACATATAGAATGCGGAGTCCCTTTAGGATGACCATGATAACAGGGAATACTTAGAAGTACCCTGCAAATATTTGAACACTCACTTTACTACATCCCAATGTACCCATCCAGGATTAGCCATAAATTGACTAAGGACTCCCACTGCTTGGGCAATGTCTAGTCTTGTACAGACGATAGCATACATCAAGCTGCCAACAACACTAACATAAGGTACTCTACTCATATCCTCCATCTCAGAAGGAGACTTTGGACAATTCATTCACAGATAACTTTGTCCCCAATAAAACAGGAACACACAATGGTCTTCAATCTGCCATGCTGAATCTATCCGACATAGTCTTCACATACTTACTTTGGCTTAACCAAAGTTTTCTATTTTATCTGTCTCTTCTGATTTCCATTCCCAGAATGTACCTGCCTTCCCCTAAGTTTTTCATCTCAAAATGTGCTGGCAACTGAGACTTCAAATCAGAAATCATATTCTTACCATTCCCAATCAGCAACATATCATAAACATATAGTACAATAGAAAGAATACGATCATTGTCAAACTTATAATACACATAATGATCTATTTTTGATCTCAGATATCCAATCAATAACACAAAGGCATCAAATTTCATGTATCATATCCTAGGAGATTGCTTTAAACCATACAAAGACTTCTTTAACTTGCAAACCAAATTTTCTTTACCTTTTTCTATGTAATGCTCTAGCTGTGACATATAAATTTCTTCCTCCAAGTCACCATGAAGGAAAGTTGTCTTCACATCCATTTGTTCCACTTCTAAATAATAAGCAACTGCAAGAGATAACAGGAACCAAATAGATGTCAGATTTGCAATGGGAGAGAAAATTTCACCATAATCAATTCCCTCCACTTGTGAGTACCCCTTCGCAACCAATCTGGCCTTATACTTCTCAACACTGCCATCTACACCAAATTTATTCTTGAAAACCCATTTGCATCCAATAGGTTTCCAACCATCAGGAAAAGGCACCAAGTCCCAAGTTTTAATCTTTTCCAAAGAAGCCATCTCATCTTCCATGGCCTCCTTCCAGGAACCTGCATCTTTTATTCCCATAGCCTCTGTCACAATTCTAGGCTCATCAACATTAGTAAGCAAAGTAAAAGCACAACTAGAATCAAGCAATGTATAACAAAATATCTCAGGTTGCTTCCTAATTCATGTGGACCTCCTCAAAGGCTGAGGTTGAGGTTCTACTTCATCTTCTAAACTTTTAGAGCTGCCAGAGCTCTCCTCATCATCAGGTCCAATAGGGTCATTTAGTTCAGTTTTCTTACGGGTAGAAGGAAACTGAACCACATCCTCTTTTTTTCTTTCTCTTCTAATTATAGAATAGTGGAAGAAGGAGTTAGCTCTCTAAAAATAACACTTCTGCTATACAACACTTTATCAACCATAGGATCCAAAAGCTTATATCCTTTCACACTGACACCATAGATAATGAAGATATACTTAACATCCTTGTTCTCCAATTTTGACCTCTTCTCCCTAGGCACATGAGCATATGCCTCACAACCAAAAACACGAAGATGTCTTATTGAAGGCTTCTTACCAGACCACACCTCCATGGGTGTCTTACCAACAAGAACTGATGTAGGAGACCTATTTACTAGGTAGCATGTAGTGGAAACAACTTCAGCCCAAAACTTTTGTTTGAGACCATCTCTACTAAGCATACTCCTAGCCTTCTCCATCAATGTCTTGTTCATCCTCTCTGTAACTCCATTTTGCTATGGGGTCTATGGAATTGTCTTATGTCTTTCAATCCCATGTTCTTTGCAGAACTTATTGAATTCTATGGAACAGAACTCACCACCATTGTTGGTTCTCAAACAATTAATCTTTTTACTAGTCTAATTCTCAACAAAATCTTTAAACTCTTTGAACTGACTAAAGACTTCATATTTTCTTTTGAGAAAATAAATCCATGTCCTTCTACTATAATCATCTGTGAAAGATACAAAATATATAGATTTAGAGATCAAAGGAAAATTAACTAGACCAAACATATCAGAATGAATACGATCCAATACACTAGAAGACTTATGAGAACTAGAGTAAAACTGAACACAATTTTTCTTTCGAAATATACAATGTTCACAAAAGTCAAAATCGAGATTACAATCATCTAACCCCTCAACTAGGTTTTTATTTTTTAGGATTATAAGAACCTTCTCACCAATGTGGCCAAGTCTCTTATGCCATAACATTATCTTCTCAACAGGAAGCTTAACTTCCAAAGCATGAGCACCCTTAGTTACCCAAAATGCACTACCATTAGAATTTGATACAACAAATCTTTTAGTTGCTACTTCCAATGGTGGGGATGAAGTGACTGCAACTCATTTCTTTGAGTCAGAAGAACTATTGCATTTTGAAATGCATGCCTCCACCTGAAACAAAGTACATCTCCAAGTACCCTTTGCAAGCACTCTAGCTCCTCTAGTCATCTTGCATCCTTTTTTCAAGAAGACAATTTGCACACCTGCATCATTTAATTTACTTACAAAAAGTAGGTTCTGTGCTAAGCTTGGGATATGCATAATCCCAGAGATCTCCTTCACTCATCCATCAGGGAATCAGATTGTGACTCTTCCACGACCAACTATCTTCAGATGAGAGTCGTCAACTAGGTACACTCTTCCACCATCGAACTCTTCATACTTTGTAAACCAGTCTCAATGTGAGGTTATGTGGAAAGATGCACCATAATCTATCAGCCACACATTATTAGATGCATGAATGGCCAAGGCTACAATGAAGGCATTACCATCATCTTGTGACTTGTCAGAATCTGAATTTGGGGTATTCTTCTTTTTCTTCTTTTTCTCCTCTTTGCATTCCTTTCAAAAATGCTAGTTTTCCCACAGTTCCAACATAATACCTTGGACTTTCCAAGAGATTTCGATCTCCTACGGGATTTGGATCTACCCTTCTCATCTTTCTTGTCTTTCATTTTCCCTTCCTCCTTGGGTCTTCCATGAACTACAAGAGCTTCTTTGGCTGACTCAGATAAATTTCTCCGCATCTCTTTAGATAACAGTGATGACACCACATCATCCATTTTGAAAGTGGATGTGGTACTCCCGATGGCCATAACAAGATGATCGCATGAATCTGATAAAGAACAAAGCAGGGTCATACATCAATCCTCCTCCTCCATCTTCACACCAACGAATGTCAATTGTGCAACCAACATATTGAAGGTATTCATGTGATCAACAATAGATCCTCCATGTCCCATCCTCAAAGAATACAGCTTCTTCCATAGGAACAACTTGTTTACTAGGGATTTAGCCTGATAACCAAGTTTCCTCCACAAATCCTTCATAGTTTTCTCTTCATGAACATTTAACAGGATGGAATTAGCCAGACAGAGTCTCACAAGACCCTTGTCTTTACAATCTTTGAGATCACAATCATCTTGGTACATTGTCGTTGGTTTTACGCCAAAAATTACTTCCCATGGGTCTCTATGAACGAGCATGTCTTCCATTTTGAGTTTCCACAACTTGAAATTGCTACCATTAAACTTTTCAATCTCTATTCTTTCAGATGTGTCTACCATCTCTTTCTTGCAACAAGATTATAGAATACTCTACACAGACTCCCACTCAATCTAAGATCAGTACAAAAAACCCTACCCAACAACTAGGACCAAAACTGGCTAGGCTCTGATACCAGTTGAAAGGAGGCTAGGTGTACGGAAATCGCTTCCTAAACTAATCTAATGAGGGGAGAGGTATGCAAATTCTTTACAACCTTTACAATTGTAGCAATATGAAACATATATTAGAGATATTATAGCAGCAAACACAAAACAAGAATGTAGACAGAGAGAAGTAGACACAAGATGTATGTGGGGAAAACCTTTTCAGGTAAAAAACCCCACACTATAAAACCTACACAATGTATTACCTGAAACAGTTATAGTTTATAATACACTTGCAATGCAAGTTCTTCCAAGAGTCTTCAAATGTCAATTCTGGAGTTATTCTGGTAGCATAATAGTACCTATATAAACACTATACAACTACAACTCCAAACTATACAATATATAGAGATTACAAGGCAAATATTGGGAGCAATATGCTTTATGGCTCTTGGATGTGAACCATGTAAGTATGTAAGAATATAAACCTCTAATAAAGGTCATTCCTAAAATATATACAACACTCAAAGAGTTAATCCCATGATGAAACAAAGATAATCACTAAGCATGTCATCAATGTATTCCCTACCTCTTTCCATAATGTATAAACACATTAATAGTAGTTGGAAATATTAAGACATTAAATGAACAATATCAAGAAAACATCAAACCACTTAATGAGTTTAACAACAAAACCCATACATAGGATAAAACACATTATAACATCAAAGATGAAAGGATTGGATGCTACAAAAGTAGAAATATTTATTCCAAGATGTAATTTAGGCAAGACTAGAGGCTAAGGACAATAAACTATAAGAGTCCATTTTAAAAAGATGTATCAATTTATGTAGAAGAAAGAGTAGGTGATTACCAAAGAAGACCCAAAATTCATATAGATAGCTTGAGACACATAGGTAAATCATTTCAATAGTTTTGTATTTTGATAATCAAGAGATTGATTACATAACAAAATATAATTGATAATCATAGATTTACTAACAATTATCTAGGCCATCTACACGACATTGGTAATAAAGTCCTATCATAACAATATCACTAGGGAAAGTTTGAGCAGGCTTACATGTGGCCTTACAAATAGAAGAGATAAATTTTTAGTTTTGTTATGGTGAATAGTGCACAAAAATGTAATATCTTCAATATGATCCACAGGGTGAATAGAGCCATCTCCATAAAAATGGGGTAATGCTTTCAACGATGCTTGAGGAACTTGACATTGTTGCTGAAGTAGAAGAGGACCACTTCATTCCCAAGTCACAAAAGGTAAGTTTCTTGTTGGAATATTGAGATGCACATAAATATTATGGGCTGCCGTGATCTGTAGTAGTGAAGATCTGAGATAAGATCACCAACAGAGTCACCAAATGGAAGATTCATGCTCCTGTGAACAAATATTTTTGTGATTTTCCACCAAAATCACAAAATATAGAACAAAGATCAATAAAACATAGACCAAAGTCTCTAATTCGAGTCCCACCGATTGCACCAAAAATTTTTGATAGTAAAATTTGCATCAAACTAACAACAATGGAAAATCTCGTAAATGTGGGATGTGGCTTGTGAGATGACCTTTGGTATTTTAGAGGTTAGCTATTCATAAGATCTTTAATTAACTCATTTTCTGAGTTTTAAAGAGAAGGGAAGAAGGAAAACTCATAAAATTAAAGTTAACTAACATGGTGATATGTCAATCACAAACTCTCCAACATGTAAAGGATTTAATGTGTATAGGATTCAGAAACAAGAGATAAGATAAACATAAATATGATGAATAAAAACTAACAATCACATAATCATCTAGCTACATAAGGTTTGATAGTCTGAGATTTACAAATATATGCCATAGATCTAAAATTAGAGAAACATAAACATTCTAATAGAAAAAAACAATGACACAGAAAGACCATTCTCTCTTCATTGGTGAATTTGAATGAAGACATGAAAGGCTCCAAAGTACAATGCATCATATTCATTTGATTTAGAGAAAACATGTCAAAAAGGCCTCTAATAAATCTGTGTTGTTGATGATTCTTCCCCTCTGTCTCTAAACACCTATGTAATTATTTTCTTTTGTTCATTGATATGTTGTCATAATAATAATCTCTTCTATGATAAAAACTTGATTAATAAAGGAAAAATAATCCAAAAACCTCTCCTCTAATTCCGCTGCATTCTTACCTTCATGACATAACTCCCTATTTTTTTGCCCTTGATTCTATATTTTTGCATGCAAATAGGCCTCTTATTGCTGCATGTAACTCATACTTGAGTTTTGATTGTAGCTTTTGTCCTTTACATGGCGTGAGAAAAATAAATCTTCCACTTGATTTTTGCATGTAGCATGCATGTCTCTGTTTAATAAAGTTTCTTTCATTTTGATGAAACTTTACCTTATACGTAAGTTTTAAAGCATGTTTATTTTAAATAAGGCTTTTAGCTTTATTTAATAAGTGCCCCACCACCTCTAATGACTTAGCTAATATATATCTTTTGAGTCACTTAAAATTAAAATCTTTTAAAGATTTCAATAAAAGATTTAGCTAAAACATTTAATGTGAATCCATGCAAAAACAAAGTAAAAGTTTTAACTTTTATATCCTTCCACCACATGGGGCTTAGGATGAAATGTCTCATTCTCAAATATAATGTTATTAGGGACATTACAACAGAATAGAGATATAAAGTTTTATAAGGAAAAATATATGAGACAAAACACATATAAGACAAAATTGTCTTATTTACAAAATCTATGATGTTGAAGTCATTGAGAAGCCTGATCAAATTTTGACAAGAGTCTTAATAAAAGTGAAGTAATTTGGAATAAGATAAAATCTAAAGTAAAATGGGTTGATATAAGACAAAAAGGTCTTATTCAAAATACAAGTCATACAAAGATAATAAGACAAAAAGTTTCACAACACATAAGACAAAAACACTATTCATAACATGGAGTGGTTAAAAAAGACATCCCAACAATTTATGCATAAGACAAGACTTGTGAATAAGACAAGATAAAGGTGCAGTTGATATAAAAGAAAGACAAGCCAATGAAAATTAAGACAAAGATGATATAAAGGATGGTGTGTGAATAAGACAAAAAGAGGAGGAGGTAGGAATTATTCCTTGGTAGTGCTCCCATACTTAAAGTTAACTTTGTCTTATTTAATAATAATATAACATGCTATAAAACAAGAAAGATGCAAATTAGACAAGGTATGATCTGCATTATGAAAAGGTATCATTAAGTGCAGTGATTTATATTGAAAGGTGTAGCGTTTAAAGAGGTAGCCAATATTTTATGACGAGTTGTGATCTAGTCTATGAAGAGAAGCATTTGTTATGAAGAGACATATCCAATCATGAAGAAAGTCTCCTTTGAGATAATATAAAGAGTGAAAGAAGATAGGTTTGGAAGGGAGAAATATATATTTTAGGGGAGATAAATCTGCAAGAATAGATCAGACATGATGTATATATATAAAATAAGGGATAACAATAGAGAATTAATTAGTGGCCATTCTATTATCCTAAAACTCTTACATCTATCATCTATTATTCTATCATTCTAATATTTGATTATTATATCACTCTTTCTTCTATCATTATAACATTCATTCTTCAATCATTATATCATGTTACTCTATCAATCTATCATTCATATTATTCAATGATTCTATTATTATCTTATTCTTCATTCTATCCTTCTATCATATGAATTATCTTATTCATCATTCTATCCTTCTATCATACGATCATCCTATTCTTCTATTATTTTATCATTCTATCTTTATATCACTTAGTTATGCTATCATTCAATTATTCTATCCTTCTATTGTTCTATCATTCTATTGTTCTATTAATAAATCAATCAAATCAAATTATCTATAGTCAACAGACAAGGGGAGAATCATCAGTTAATACATTTTCTTCTAAGAATACAGTAGTCTTATGTTTTAATCAATATTGTGGTACATGCTCTATCATGATTGTTGTGTATAATAATATATTTATTATGTTATAGTTTATATGAATCTAGATGTATTTAGTGTTTGTAATTCTCATCAATTAACCAAGAGGAGGAGTGTGGGAAATACCAATAGGGTGAGCAGATACAAGATTTATTTCAAAGTACACCACTCCATGATTGATGCTCGTGTGTTAGCTACTTGTGGCCAAAGGGGTGAGTGTCCACTCTTAGGCTTAGAAATGAGAATCTATCGGCCTCCTATTGTAACTTTCCCCCCAATCTCTAGATGGGTTGATTGTTGAGATGGATTCAAGGAGTTTGAATCATAAAATGGATGGATAAGGTATGATGAATAGGGAAAGAAGATACAAGTTTATCTACTAAGTATGCCACCCCATGTTGGAAGCCTACATGTATGCCACTTGGGTCCAAGAGGGATGGTATATCCACTGTTTGGCTTAGCAAGGCTATCTTTGAGTAGACTTATCATGTTTCTCATCCAAGTCCAATTATGATTAAACTTCAACTATGCATTATTTATATGATGTAGTTTATATAGTTTTGAAAATGTTATATATTTTAAAGGGTTTAAATATATAAGACACTTACTATATATGTTTTGATCATATGACTTATACTTCCAATATTATATAACATAATTGCATGACATAAACCAAGATTCATCTTGCTTAAAGCATTTAATTGGTACTTTATAACTGTAACTACATTAAACATGTGATTCTCAGGCAAGATTTAGGGTGATCTCAAAAAAGGAGACATTACAAGTGGTATCAGAGATTTGATCCTACCAGCCTGGGGATCATAGTTAATGCAACTAAGCCAAAGAGCTCAACAAGCTTTGGAAAAAGAAAGGAATACATCAAGTGTATATATATTGGCTTCACAACAAGTGTTAACAACAAAGAAGGATATATTGTAATCCTTGAACCAAACTTGAAATCCCTGAAGAGGTACACATATCAATCATACTAATTCCTAAGAAATACAATTGAAATAAAGTAAGGTTAGTAAGTAGGCAATGATGGCCCTTTTGGGGTTCATGAGATAGTGATGTGCTGATAGGCCCCTTCATCAAGTACACCACCCTGAGTTCAGTGCTCATGGGCTAGGAGGCTTATGAGTGCTCTCGGGCTTGTTGAATAGTAGACTTCATGCATCTTATCAATCAAGCCACCTTGAGGTGCGCCACTCATGGGTTGAGAGGATATTAAGTGCTCCTAGGCTTGATCAAGGTATCTTATTAAGAACACCACCCCAAGGTGGGCACTCATGGGCTCAGAGGCTACTAAATGTTCCTAGCCTAGGTGGACTGACCCCTTTCATGGTCTTGACAATATTGTTACTTACTAATGCTCTGGAAGATTCAATATGTGATTGGCTTGAAAAATTGTGTTATGGATTGAACTAAATGTGGATTATGAAAACCATCTAATTTTCTCTTGACCAACATTTCTACTTCTTCTGTATCTCTACCATGGATTACCATCAATAATGGGTTTCCATCAATGACAACACCATATACTATCATACTTACCATTCTGCATCAATATCACATCATCATGTTCATGTTACCTACCAATAGTCTTCTCAATGACAAATAATCTCCCTCAACAAGTTAGGTTTCCAACAAGTAAGTACGTAATGATGGTCCTTTTGGGGTTCATGAAATGGTGAAGTGTCGATAGGCCCCTTCATCAAGTATCACCGTGAGTTAAGGGTCCATGGCCTGAGATGCTTATGAGTGTTCCCTAGCTTGTTGAATAGTGGTCTTCATGCATCTTATCAAGCACACCACCTCAAGGTGTGCCACTCATGGGATGGGAGGCTATGAGGTGCTCCAAGGCTTGATCAAGGTATATTATCAAGCACACCACCCCGAGGTGGGCACTCATGGGCTGGGAGGCTACTAAGTGCTCCTAGGCTTGATCAAGGAGGATGACTAGCCTCCAAAGTGGTCTGGGAGATGTTAGGTGGACTGACCCCTTCCATGCTCTTGACAATATTGTTACTTACTAATTCTCTAGGAAGATTCAATATGTGATTGGCTTGAATAATTGTGTTATGGATTGAACTAAATGTGGATTATGCTATGATGATTTGATCTCATTATTTATGTTATGAAGTATTTATCTCATTATTAATTATGCTATGATAGATGAATTTTATATGAATAATCTTGGAGTATGAAAGACACTGAGAGGGGTGGGAATCAATGTCTTATGAAACAGACTTGTTTTTGGCAACAATTAAAAAACCTTTTACCAACTATGAACTCCAATATTTGTATAATGAAAATAAGACATTCATTTATGAACTGTAGTGCATTATTAGATCAACTTTTGAACAGGAAGGAACAGGACAACTAAATTGTGATGAATAGTTTAACATGACAAACAATAGAGGTAGTTTTATTACTTCATTGAACATAGATGAGTATCAAAATTATTATGCATTTGTACTGACTAAAGATGAACATCATGTCAATAATATGCAATAGTTAAATCATGAAATAACGAACATAAACTCATGATAGAACAAGTAACCATAACACAAAAATTTGATGAGTGGAAAACCCTCTAGGGATAAAAAACCACTCCACAAAATGCCTCACTGGCTTAATCAAAATGCGCTTCACTAGAAAATATAGATGCCTCACTAGCTATGTGTGCCTCATTGGTTATTTGTACCTCACTAGCTATTTGTACCTCACTGGCTATTTGTGCCTCACTGGCATGTTTCAATCAATACAATGAATAATATAGTTTAATACAGAGGGTTACTTTATTTCACTACAATCCAATCCTTAACATTCTGAAATAACCTTAATGATAGTGCAATAAACACAAATCATCAACCTCGTCTCAAATGTTTTTTCATCTTATATCCTTTTTACTTTATCACTGCCCTTTTGTTTCTTTCAATAACCAACTTTTATGAGAAATGAACCATTTGGAGTAAATTTGAACTAAATCAATAACTGTCAAGAAAGAGTGGTCAAACAGACCTACTTTGAGAATATAAATTACTTGAGGCCCAAGAAACCACAATGTACACTTAATACAATCTCAATAGTTGTGTATACATTCACACACACCTATCAATATCATACAAGTGTATATAAATATATCATGAAACCTTTTCTCTTTTCATGAAATAGTTTATACTTATAACTGAAACCAAAAAACTACTCAAGAAGATTCTTTGTAGGACAAATAACTACAAGACCCATAAGATCAAATGATCCCACTTTAACTCAAGGTTCAAACCAAAGTGTGCTCAGAACAACTACTTCCTTCACATTACTGATATACAATAGTCTACAGTTTTAGAACACTTTTTTTATCAGTAATAAATAAAGAAAAACCTTCTGAGTGAACCAAAAATGCCATCATCATTGGGTTAAGTCAAACCTCTATTTTTTTAAACCTTAACCCTATATGTTTGTTCACTCTTGTTGATAATTGTTTTAATGAAATAAATAATACCTTGAAAACTATAAATAGCTTATAACAATATCATCAAACTGTTCACATACCCATGCAACTTAAAGACCTAGGGAAAAAATGAAGACAAAGAACAATATCACTTGTAACAGTAGTCAATGCAGTCACTTGCACCTAAAAATCATGTTGAGGAACCAAATTGCAATGGCCTCACTATCTCAGTCCACATTCATCTTTGTCACTTCAATAAACAATCAACACACAAGATAATCCATGCTTTCACCTTATACATTCATGATTTCACATCACGCAGTCAAACCCTAATAGCAGATCCCATTTCCAAAGGTAAAGACTTTGTAAAATGAAATGAAAAATGTTTCTTTTGTTCACCTATAATCCAGTGACCTTTACTCCCGGTGTGCCCTGATGGGACCGGTCACACAATAAACAAAACCATCAACTTTTACCTTTTGCAAAACTCATAAACCTGCCCAGTAGGTTAATAACCTTAAGTGGCTCGAATGTGATCTTCTATAATGAAGTTTATGAATTTAAATTGATATACCACAAAGCATTTTAAATGATCATGGTGTGTCTTGAGTGATCTTTAGTCACCTTAATCCAATGCATCAAATGAATAACCTTTTGGACTAAACAAATGACATTATGAATCCCTTATGACCCTTTATGCATGTAATGTCACTTAGGCACATAGGCTTATCATCAAATTTCATTGTCTTGCATTATCACAATAGCCTTGATATATCAAACTGCTCATGCCAATAGTTTCAAGGATCATTAGCATAAAAGTATAGTATGGAAATGTGACATGATTTCATACAACTGGAGTGAATACCATACTCATATGCCATCACCAAACCCATATACCATGATCAAAAATGAGGACCAATATATGGTCTAACTTCCCTTTTTAAACTGCCATCAATGAAACATGATTAAGTTCTCTTTCCATGCCTTGAGTTTTCGAATGCATAATGCTATCACAAATCTTAATGTATGTCAAACATGTAAATGTATATACCAAAGTAAATGTGTCAAGATGGACACACAACTCAAATACATACTAATACTATAAATGCCAAAATGTCTCCATGAACTAATAACTCATCAGAGCAAGATAAATCAATAGGAGATTATGAGCACATCAAATATGAACAACTGTGAACAAAAGATCATCAACTGTCATAGAATAGAGCATGTAGAGCATGTCAACTTTAATATAATATGAATGCCAACTATTAACATAGTATCATATCAAATGTCCTATCATCATAGAATGAAAAACATAGCATGTATAGCATGTTCCATACCATTACTATTACCATTGGTGCTATAACCAATAACCTATGTCAACAAACTGTCATGAAACCAACATGAGCAAACCACAAACCTGAGAGTTTGTGTATTTGTCATCAAGGACAACAACTGAGAGCACAACAAACTCCCCCTTTGTCCTTGATGGCAAAACACAACTCTCTCTCCCCCTTTTTGGCATCAAAGACAAAGGGATAAAGAAAGTATGCCAAGGCCTCAAGAAGATATCAGAAACTAGAGACCAACATATGATAGAAATGTAAGTATAATTAGAACAAAAATTAAGCATATCATGACTGTCCCATAAAGCAGAAACATCTAGAATGGCCTGAAATACAACTACACTGTTAGTATCATAAATGAGCATTTAAATGAGCATTGATCATAGCAAGGACAACAACTGAAGATACATCAATAACACTATATCAATGATCAAATATTAAGCATCAAAATATCATCTGAATATACCACTGTGCCGAAGAACTCTTTCACTATTATCTAACAAACTTCCAAGACACTATAAAAATCATCGAGGCAAGAAAAGATGAAAGCTAACCAGATCATTACTATAAAAGAAAGCAAGAATTTACTATAACATCATGTTATGTTAGAGATGAATTCACTGTAGTTCTATCAGAGATGAACAAACTTAACACTATTGCACTTAACCACTAGAATACAAATAAAGATGAATGATGGCATACTTCATGTCTACAATAAAACCTTTGAGAAGGAATCTGTCACAGCCTTACTCACAAAGCATAAAATGTCCACTATCAAATGTGAGATAAGTGTTATATCAACTTCCAAGCATCATTCATTCCACTTTATGCAACTTTCAAGCATTCACAGTACTGTCAGCACCAAACAATATGTTGTTAGATGAAAGGTCTCACTATTATATCTCCTCCAAGACATTCCACCACAAAGCTCCAAGTATGAAACACAAGACATCAATTGTCCTCAAAAGCTTAATTTACTTTGTAAATGTGCTGTCACACTAACAAAACCAAATGAACTATCATTACAAGCACAAAGTAACTGTTTTCAAACAAAATGTCAAGACCACAAACATCATACTAGCACTGTTATGACTTGTGCATACAAAAGATCACTAGAACAAGCATAGTACTATCATATATATCAAGACCAAAGCAACACTATCCCCACTGTAAATACTATCAAAACACTCAGAAATGAAGGCACTTGTATCACTATGGATGAAATCCTAAAAGCACTGTTAACATTAAACATTGTTTTTATCACTTATTAGTGTGTTACCTCCAAATACTGTGAATTCTATTAAAGATACTGTGAATGCTTAAAGTATTCTTAAAGATCATATAGCATTAAATCCAACACTGTGATTAACACCATTCACTGAAAAGAACAAGCAAGCCAATAAATAATGAATAGCACTATGACTGAGATAACCAAGATATAGATCATATGCAATGATAAGCACTACAACCATGTACTTTACTTTCCAACTCTGTTACATTGCCCATGTCTGCAAACAAGGTGAATAGATTGTTCTTATTGCATGTTTGAAGAGAACTGTTCTAGTCTTCATTGTTACAATAAATATCAACTTATGAACAAAACAAACCACACCAAATCATCAGAGAAACACCTAAAAAAATGATATAACATGAAGTAAGAACATGATAGTATGAACCAGTCTAATGAAGAGCTTTGCAAATGTGACATGAAAAATAGTTGAACTTCATTTATCCATATGAAGAATCAATACGAAATATGACAACCATCTTCCTGTCCTTTATCACATTATAAAAAGAAAAAAATCATGATGTACATGAAACTTAGCATAATGAACTTGATAATAATGAAGCAATTGTTCTTGTTCCAAGACTGCAAACATTTTAACAGAGGCTGCATAGAAATTTTTGTACCATATCACTAAAAACTGTCAAATATAGAATGTGGACTACTCTTATGACCATGAAACACAAAAACCATAAACCATAAACCTTTATTTTGTAACCTATTCATGACCTTTGCAAAGGGGTTAAAAGATAAAACACTAGCCTGCTCCCCCTTACCTCATGCTCCTTTTTATGTACTTATAGATGTCATTTGTGCAGAATGCACAATCTTAGACTCATCCTCCTCCTGGTTTTTCTTTCTTCTCCAAACCTTCTAAATGCTTGTTTTCTTGGGATGTTTCCTTCTCCAAACATTCTTCTCAGATTTCACAAACATAGCTCTACAGTTCTTTGCAACATGACCATGATTATGACATTTATAACATTTGACATTGTAGTCTAGAATCCAAGAATCATAGTTTCTTTTTGACGAATCATAGGGACTTTTATTTTTGTTCCACACATAACTATATGTTCCATGTAAGTTACAATTTCTAGCTCTATGACCATAAGCATGACAACAGTAACAATAACCATGAAATTGAGAATAATTGTACTTTATTGTTTGTCTGGTGGGTAGAGAACTTGTGGACTTGATTGTCCTTCCTTGAACTTCAAGAGTAGCAGTATGATAACTTAAGTCTACCTTCCTTTTAGGTGCCTTTCTTGCTTTGGATCACTCTCCTTCTTCAAAACCTAGACCAGTAGTGTCCTTGAAATACTTTTGTTTGCTCAGCATGTCATTCAACTTACTTGTAGTTTCTTCAAACTCCTAATATTTCTTAGACAGGGCCTTGAGACCTTCATAATCTTTTCTTAGATTAACAATTTTAGTTTCTAATTTCATACATTCAATTCTTTTTACCTCAAGGTCAGATTTTGTATTATCTATTATTCTTTTGGCTTCCTCAATTTCAGTCTTTAGACTGATAATCAATTTATCAGATTCATAAACATGACTCTTTAATTCTGCAATCTAATTTCTTGCATTTTCAAACTCTAAATAAACTTTTTCAAAATCTGAACATACCTTGTCCTTGGATTCTTTCTCTTGTTGAAGTTGGTCTTTTAGCCTCCTATTTTCTTTGCTAAGTTGCTTGATTGTATCTAGGGCACACAGAAGTTCTCCTTCAACATCAACTTCACAATCATCTTCATCAAACTCTTGTCCATCCTCATCCTCAAAGAAATCTGTTTCTTCATCATTAGTCTCAATAGCAAGAACATCTTTTCTTTCATCAAATTCTTGTTCTCCTTCATTCACAATGATATCTTCATTTTTTATCAAAATTCTCAACCACAAAACCATTCTTTTTCAAGGGTGAAATATGCAACAAATCATTGCTAGGATTGACTGAGGCTTGTTTCACCATCTTTTGATCAACATCTTTCTTTTATCTATTTGAGACCTTATTTCTATTCTTCTTACCCATTGTACTCCACTATCAGGAGCTATCCAAGCTGGTTAGACTTCTATAGGGAACCTACGCTCTCATACCACTTGTTTGAGTACAAAAGACACTAAGAGGGGGGGGGGGTGAATCAATGTCTTATGAAATAGACTTGTTTTTGGCAACAATTAAAAAACCTTTTACCAGCTATGAACTTCAATCTTTGTATAATGAAAACAAGACATCCATTTATGAACTCTAGTGCATTATTAGATCAACTTGTGAATAGGAAGGAATAGGACAACTAAACTATGATGAACAGTTTATCATGACAAACAATAGAGGTAGTTTTATTACTTCATTGTACAGAGATGATTATAAAAATTATTATGCATTTGTACTGACTCAAGATGAGCATCATGTCAATAATATGCAATAGTTAAATCATGAAATAATGAACATAAACTCATGACAGAACAGGTAACCATAACACAGAAATTAAATGACGAGTGGAAAACCCTCTAGGGATAAAAAACTACTCCACAAAATGCCTCACTAGCTTAATCAAAATGTGCTTCCCTAGAAAATACAGATGCCTCACTGGCTATATGTGCCTCACTGGTTATTTGTACGTCACTGGCTATTTGTGCCTCACTGGCATGTTTCAATCAATACAATGAATAACACAGTTTAATACAGAGGATTACTCTGTTTTGCTATAATCTAATCCTTAACATTCTGGAATAACCTTAATGATAGTGCAATAAACACAAATCATCAACCTCATCTCAGATGTTTTTTCATCTTATATCCTTTTATACTTTATCACTTCCCTTTTGTTTCTTTCAATAACCAACTTTTATGAGAAGATGAACCATTTGAAGTAAATTTGAACTGAATCAATAACTGTTAAGAAAGAGTGGTCAAACTGACCCACTTTGAGAATATAAATTACTTGAGACCTAAGAAACCACAATGTACACTTAATACAATCTCAATAGTTGTGTATACATTCACACACACCTATCAATATCATACAAGTGTATATAAATATATCATGAAGCCTTTTCTCTTTTCATGAAATAGTTTATACTTATAACTGAAACCAAATAACTGCTCAAGAATATTCTTTGTAGGATAGATAATGCAAGACCATAAGATCGAATGATACCACTTTAACTCAAGGTTCAAATCAAAGTGTGCTCAGAATAACAACTTCCTTCACATTACTGATATACAATAGTTTATAGTTTTAGAACCTTTTTTCTTATCAGTAATAAACAAAGAAAAACCTTTCGAGTGAACCAAAAAGGCCATCATCATTGGGTTAAGTTAAACCTCTGTCTTTTTAAACCTTGTTGATAATTGTTTTAATGAAATAAAGAATACCTTGAAAACTATAAACAACTTATAACAATATCATCAAACTATTCACACTACCCATGCAACTTAAAAACCTTGAGAAAAAATAAAGATAAAGAACAATATCACCTGTAACAGTAGTCAACGATGTCACTTGCACCTGAAAATCATGTTGAGGAACCAAATTGCAATGGACTCATTGTCTCAATCCACATTCAGCTTTGTCACTTCACAAAACAATCAACACACAAAATAATCCATGCTTTCACCTTATACATTCATGATTTCACATCACGGAGTCAAACCCTAATAGAAGAGCCCATTTATGAAGGTAAAGACTTTGTAAAATGAAATGAAAAATGTTTCTTTTGTTCACCTATATTCTAGTGACCTTTACTCTCGATGTGCCCTAATGGTCCTAGTCACACAATAAACAAAACCATCAACTTTTACCTTTTGTGAAACTCATAAACCTACCCAGCAGGTTAATAACCTTACATGGCTTGAATGTGACCTTCTATAATGAAGTTTATGAATTTAAATTGATATACCACAGAACATTTTAAATGATAATGGTGTGTCTTGAGTGATCTTTAGTTACCTTAATCTAATGCATCAAATGAATAACCTTTTGGAATAAACAAATGACATTATGAAGCCCTTGTGACCCTTTATGCATGTAATGTCACTTAGCCACATAGGCTTATCATCAAATTTCACTGTCCTGCATTATCACAATAGCTTTGATGTATCAAACTACTCATGCCAACAGTTTCAAGGATCATTAGAATAAAAGTATAGTATGGAAATGTGAAATGATATATCATACAACTGAAGTGCATACCATACTCATATGCCATCACCAAACCCATATACCATGATCAAAACTAAGGACCAATATATGGTCTAACTTCCCTTTGTAAACTACCATCAATGAAACATGATTAAGTTCTCTTTCCATGCCTTGAGTTTTCAAATGCATAATGTTATCACAAATCTGAATGTATGTCAAACATGTAAATGTATATACCAAAGTAATTGTGTCAAGATGGACACAACTCAAACACATACTAATACTGTAAATTCCAAAATGTCACCATGAAATAAATCATCAGAGCAAGATAAATCACCAAGAGATTATGAGCACATCAAATATGAATAACTGTGAACAAAAGATCATCAACTATCATAGAATAGAGCCTGTAGAGCATGTCAACTGTCATATAATATGAATGCCAACTATTAACATAGTATCATATCAACTATCGTGTCATGATAAAATGAAAACCATAGCATATATAGCATGTGCCATACCATTACCATTACCATTGATCCTATAACCAATAACCTCTGTCAACAAATTGTCATGAAACCAACATGAACAAACCACAAACCTTAGAGTTTGTGTATTTGTCATCAAGGAAAACAACTGAGAGGGCAACATAATAATACTATGAATTGAATATTGTCTTTAAATTTATTGATCTTTCATATTTCTAATGGTCTTTTCTAGTAATTATTATTGTGTAGAAATTAGGAACATCCAAGGGTTGGACCAACAAAATTGGTTATTTAAAGATGTAGTTGATACCAAAGATGAAATTAATTTTTGGATTGATGCTTCCTTTACTTGGTTTCAAACTATACTAATGAAGATGTATTTTGGTTTCTTTTCCTGAGATGAGAGAAAAATTGTCTTAAGTTAGGGACCTTATGAGTTACCAACTCTGAAAGGTATCGAAAAATACAAGTACATGAACTAGAAGAATATTGGACAATAAATCATCCTCATACTTTAGAGAATGTTATCAACCTTATGATTTTAAAGGACTATGTTGGGGTTAGAGGGAGACAAGTATATTAACAAGAATTCTTCAAGTTGTTTTATTTAAGATCCTAATTACTTTAGGCAGATTCTAGTTTGTGATTGCTTGAGGACAAGCAATCTTGGGTAGGGTGGACTGAAATTTCCCATACTCAAATATAATGTTATTAGGGAGATTACAACAAAATAGAGATATAAGATTTTATAAGGAAGAATATATGAGACAAAACACATATAAGACAAAAATTGTCTTATTTACAAAGTCTATGATGTTTAAGTCATGAAGAAGCCCAATCAAGTTTTGACAAGAGTCTTAATAAAAGTGAAGTAATTTGGAATAAGACAAAATCCAAAGTAATACGGTTGATATAAGAAAAATGGTCTTATTCAAAATACAAGTCATACAAAGATAATAAGACAAAAAGTTTCACAACACATAAGACAAAAACATTATTCATAACATGGAGTGGTTAAAAAAGACATCCCAACAATTTATGCATAAGACAAGACTTGTGAATAAGACAAGATAAAGGTGCGGTTGATATAAAAGAAAGACAAGCCAATGAATTGTTTAATTAAGACAAAGATGGTATAAAGGATGGTGTGTGAATAAGACAAAAAGAGGAGGAGGTAGGAATTATTCCTTGGTAGTGCTCCCATACTTAAAGTTAACTTTGTCTTATTTAATAATAATATAACATGCTATAAAACAAGACAGATGCAAATTAGACAAGGTATGATCTGCATTATGAAAAGATATCATTAAGTGCAGTGATTTATATTGAAAGGTGTAGCATTTAAAGAGGTAGCCAATATTTTATGACGAGTTGTGATCTAGTCTATGAAGAGAAGCATTTGTTATAAAGAGACATATCCAATCATGAAGAGAGTCTCCTTTGAGATAATATAAAGAGTGAAAGAAGATAGGTTTGGAAGGGAGAAATATATATTTTAGGGGAGATAAATCTGCAAGAATAGATCAGACATGATGTATATATATACAATAAGGGATAACAACAGAGAATTAATTAGTGGTCATTCTATTATCCTAAAACTCTTACATCCTATCATCTATTATTCTATCATTCTAATTTTTGATTATTATATCACTCTTTCTTCTATCATTATAACATTCATTCTTCAATCATTATATCATGTTACTCTATCAATCTATCATTCATATTATTCAATGATTTTATTATTATCTTATTCTTCATTCTATCCTTCTATCATATGATAATAAGAAAACAAGTATGACATCACATAAGACAAAAACATTATTCATGACATGGAGTGGTTAACAAAGACATCCCAATGATTTATGCATAAGACTAGACTTGTGAATAAGACAAGATAAAGGTGCGGTTGATATAAAAGAAAGAAAAGCCAACAAATTGTTTAATTGAGACAAAGATGATATAAAGGATGGTGTGTGAATAAAACAAAAAGAGGAGGAGCTACAAATTATTCCTTGGTAGTGCTCCCATACTTAAAGTTAACTTTGTGTTATTTAATAATAAATATAACATGCTACAAAACAAGGAAGATGTGATTTAGACAAGGTACTATCTACTTTATGAAATTGTATCATTAAGTGTAGTGATTCATATTAAAAGGTTTAGTATTTAAAGAGGCAGTGAATATTTTATGAGGAGTTGTGATCCATTTTATGAAGAGAAGCATTGGTTATGAAGAGACATATCCATTCATGAAGGGAGTCCGCTTTGAGATAATATAAAGAGTGAAAGAAGATATGTTTGGAAAGGATAAATATATATTGCAAGGGAGATAAATCTGGTGGAAATAAGGTAGATAACTGAGGGGGGGTGAATCAGTTATCTCAAAATTTCTTTAACTTCCTCTTCTTTTGTTATCTTTAATAATCAGTGTAGCATCAAAATATATAAGCATATGTGATCATAAGAACAAAAATAAAATCAACACACATAACACAAGGATTTTTATGTGGAAAACCCTATTAAGGGAAAAACCACGGGGTGACTAACCCAAGATTGAATTCTCTATTAAAAGAATAAAGGAGTACAAAATGGCACTTGCCAATTAGGGCTCACTACCTGAGCACACTGCTCACAAGAGGCACATTGCCTACAAGAGACTCACTATCTACAGAACTTACAGAAGATAATCAAGTGTTTGAACCAATGAGAAGCATCTACAAATGCAAGAGTTTAGTTCTAGTTTAGGCACAATATATACATCTGATGCACTTCATCCTTCCTCTACTCAATGTTGTTATTCTGTCACATACCGAGCTTGGATTGCTGTTCCCACACTTATCTCTACTTTTCTTTGCACTTTTCTTCACTTCATGATTGCTTACACCCTCACATGCTGAAATCTATTTGGTATATATATCCGCATCAAGGATTTTTATCAACTTGCTAGTCGACATCAAGAACACTGCAAGTAATTGCTCTGTCGGCTAAATCCATGCTTGATTTGTGATGCGTATCAAAAATATAGACATAGAAGTCATCAGTCATGTCGGCCAACAATGTATGATCCCACAAATTGTTTGATCAACACCATTTACTCATCTAGATTGAAGTCTGATACTTTGTCAGTCAGTTCTTCCTCTATTTGCTCTACCTGACTAGAACCCAACACTCAGATCCTCATATATTTTCTTTGCTTTATCACCAGAGGCTAAATCTCTGGAGAAAAGTAGTCATGATACCCCTCTTGACTTTCCCAATTCTGTAACTTACTGAGTTACATCATCTGAGAGATCCAGACCTGATTGTCGGACCTTGTTACATACTCTATTCTTGTTCACCAGATTAAAACAATATTCAATATGACTTCCGGTATAGGCATACTATTGTTGATAACTGAGAGGGGGGGTGAATCAGTTATCTTAATTATTTCTACTTTCTAAACATTCTTAACAATTAATGTAGCATCAATTCAAATAAGCAAACATAACCAGGAAATGAAAATACACATGACACAATATTTTGACATGGAAACCCTATTAAGGGAGAAAACCACGGGGTGATTAACCCAAGATTGTATTTTCTGTTAGAAGAATAGAAATACAAAATGACACTTTCCAATTAGGGCTCATTGCCTACAAGAGACTCACTATCTACAAGTTGTAAGAAGAATAATAAGATCCTTGAACTGATGAGAAGCATCCACATATGCTGAGGTTTAGTTCTAGTTAGGCTCAATACATTGATCTGCTACACTTCATCCTTCCTCTCTTTGGTGTTGTTGACCTGTCACATACTGAACCTGTCTTTCTACTCTCACACTATTCTTCTACTTTTCTTCGCACTCCACACTTCCACACCTCACTTCATACTGAAATCAATCTGGTATATATATATGCACCAAGGATTTCATCCACTTTCTAGTCGGCATCCAGAATAGTCAATATTTATCCAAACTCTAATCTGTCAGCTAAATCCTTACTTATCAAGTATTGTAGATCAAAGAGATGATTATAGAATTCATCAATCATGTTGAAGAATCATGAATGATACCTTAAGAATCTTGATCACCATCAACATCTCATCTGGAATAATGTCTGATGCTCTGCTGATCAGTTCTTCCTCTATCTGTACTGCCAAACAGGACTTCAATACTTGAATCCTCATATCTCTTCACTCTTTCATCATTAGAGGCTCAATTCCTAGATTCTATCTATCAAGGTACTCCTCTTGACTTTCCCAAGTCCATACTTTCCAAAGATACTTCCTCTGAGAGATCCAGACCTGACTGTCAGACCTTGCCACAACACTCTGTTCTTGCTTACCAGACCACAACATTCTTCAATCTAACTTCCGGTATAGGCACACTATGTCTTGTAGATGTGTGGGATGAACTTTGTTGCCATCAATGACAACAATCATGAAGCTCCAATGTGTCTCTTGCCAACAATCTCCCCCTTTGGCATTGATGGCAACACTTAGTGAAAAATGACTAAGTGTTACTCCCCCTTTGGCATTGATGGCAACACTTAGTGAAAAATGACTAAGTGTTATACTATACTCCCCCTTAGTTGATGCTCTCTTCTAATGTACACTTTTTCAGAGCTCCCCCTTAGTTGGATTCTACATTTTTCACTATTCCTCACTCCCCCTTTGACATCAATGGCAAAGGGTAGGGTCCACACACCAAAATTCTCAAAAATTGAACTATACTTAGCCATATAAGTATATAAACAGGTTATAATTACATATACTATAGTATGTCTACAAAAATTGTCTTCAATTATACAACTTCTGTCACCCAACTCTGCTTCATTCTATCTAAAATTGAGATGTGACCACTCAACAGGAATGCAAAAGCTTTTGCCCTCTTGAGATCTGTTAGATCACTGATCCGAGCTGTGATCTGAGCATCAATTAGAGCCTCATGCATGGCCTCTAACTTAGGGATAATGATTCTTCTAAGTTCATTCAACCTACTCATTCAATTTTTCTTCTCCTTCTCAAGCTTCTTCATTTCATTTATGACTGCAATAGTTTGACACTCTTGATTTACTATGGAGGAGGATAGAGGATCAAAACTTTGAGATAAACTTAATAGTTTATCCTCTTGCTCTTTTACCTTCTCTTCAATGTCCTTGGTCACTTTAGGCTAGGATAACCAAAATTTGTAAATATCACTGCCATCTTTGAGAGCATTTTCTAAGCTCTTTAACCCAATATTCATAACTCTCCTATCATTGGTTATTAACCCTTGTACTTCTGATAATCTTTTTACCAAAAACTCTTTCCGGACCTTATCTTCTACTGACTTCTCTAATGAATCAAAGTGTGTGCTAACACTATTTACTAGAGATTTGAGATTACCAGATGAGGAGGCTGAGGGATCCTTCTAAAAAGATGGGATGATCTTTTCCAGTACACCGGATGCAATGTCTATGATCTTGCAATCCTCCATGTGAGACTTTACGAGTTTTTCTTTTTCTTTTGCTAAAGTAAAGGATGCTAGCTTTATGGTTTGAACCAGGGAGAGGGAGTCAAAATTGAGCGGTCCTTGAAGAAGTTCCGGTTCATCAAATTCCATCATCTCCTTGGTTAAGAATTCTTCTATTGCTTCTACTGTGTCTCTTGCTAGTGACAGGGTTTTGTCCCCTTCTGCAGCCTTACCACTATCATCTGTGGCCTTTTCTGTTGGATTTTTCTCTTCTTCTGTAGCCTTACAACTGACATCTTCTTTTTGCTTCTCTTCTGCTTCTTGACTGATTACTCTTTCTTCTCCTTTAGATCCAGAATCTGCATGGGAAACTAGAGGAGAGATGTTTGCCTGCTCATGGATCCCCTCTTCTAGAGTAGTGAATTCTAAGTCCTTATCCTTTTCCTTTACCTCTTCTGCTACTGTCTCAGTAGATTCTTCTTTGTTATCCATTCCTGAGGGATCATTACCTAAATCCTCTATAATAGGAATATTGAATCTTTTATAGGCATTCTGCAGGATTTCTTCTGTTTCTTTTGCCAATTTATCAATTTCTCCAATCATGAGTTGATTCATTCTAGCCTTACTTCGGAACTCATCCTTGCAATCTTTGAAGATCATATCCATTTGTTTTGGAGTAATTGAAGGATAGAACTAAATAGCTATCTGTTCTCTGATCTCTAAGTCTTTAGCCTTAGCATTTTCTTTGCTCATTTCAAGTTCCTTTTCTAAACTTTTAGGAATTAGAGAAATTATTTTATTAAAAGCTTTATTGTATATGTTCAAGTACTTAACTATGGCTTCCTCCAAGATTTTTCTATCTGCATCATTGTATGCATCATAAAATTCTATTATTGGTTGCAGGTTCCCATCCATAGTAACTGCTTTGACTGCATCATCTAAGGATAGAGTGGGCCTTTCCACAAACTCTTTTGTCTCTACTTTCTTGTCTTCACTAGATACTTTCTTCTTCTTATTCATCTTCTTTACCTCCTCATTTGACTCAGTCTCTTCATCATCCTTTTGACTAATGTAAGACATTGTGGCCTTTGTCTTAGTTCTTTTCTTTGCTTTACCATATAATTTTGCTTTTGGTTTTGATGCCTTTGAGCTTTTAGCAATTGTAGGAGCAGAGGTTTTAGAGGATCTGGTTCGAGAGGGGACTTCCACCGAAGTACCTTCTTTCTCTGCTTTTTCTTTTTCTTTCTCTACCCTTTCTATCTTTTCTCTATTTGTATCAAGTGCCTCCTTGGATATCCCAAATTTCTTAGTGACTTCTTCAACTTCCCTTCTTACTTTCCTCTTTGTCTCTGGTTGTCTAAGTTCTACATGAATCTTTACATTCAACTCTTCAAAGGTTCCAAACCTTTCTGCCTTGGGGTCCTTGGGTTGACTAAGCAAGTGTTGAACATGTAGATCTACAATTTTCTTATCTACTTCATACCCCATTGGCATGATCCGGACTGTCCTTGGCTCCACAACCTCCATTAGGCACTGATCAGTTTCTACCATAAAGAAAACTGTATCCTTATACTTTTCAACTAGAGATTTGGGAATTCTCTCTTTTGCTTGCATCCTACTCTGAAAATTCTTGAAATAACCCCACAAAGCTATATTTCTAGCCTTAGCATTCCCAAGCCCATGCAAGTAGTCTCTGATTTGAATGGCAACAGGTCTGTTATTCTGCCATACCCAACCACTGGATCCAGGTAACTCATTCATAAAGTAGAAAAACAAACACAATATTAGTCCACCATACTTAAAAGAGTTCTTCTTGTCCTTCTTGATCTTCTGTAAGTTTTCCATTAGTTGGCTTAGAAGGAGTTCACAAATATCATAATCTACATTCTTTCTCAACATTTCATATGCAGTATACACAGTAGTTCTGGGTACTGAATTCTCCCTGCTGGAGTGATATATCTTATAACTAATTATCATAGATGCAAACTTGATATCTAGATCAAAGATAGCTTCTATGGTCATTGCTCTCTTATCAAATTTTGATCTGGTAGCCTCACTCACAGTTTAGATTTTGATAGATTTGAGAACTGGTATCCCACCAGAATAGTGCAGACCAGTTACTACCCTAATTGCATCCTTAGTGATCTTAAATGGTTTATCCAACCATAAGAAGTTATCATGCACTCTACTCCACACATACCAGACCCATTCATCTTCTTCAAAATAGGGGAAATGAATGCACTGACTAAAATGCTTATCTCGGATGGCTTGGTATTGTGGTTTGAGTTCAAAAGCATCATCTATTAACTTATTGTGATAGATATCTGCCATCTTGGATTCCCCAAAATCTTCAATGTTTGCATGAATGTAAAACCTAACATCTTCTATATGCAAAATACCACGCGAAATGCTAGAAAATGCACCTGAGGGGTCCACTTCTAGAGATTTGTATGGATGCTTCTTAAATTTAGGGCGTGGCCGATTAGAAATTTTCACCACATTTGAAGTAGCCATCCTTCAAAGATTTTTAGAGAGATATTCAAGAACAAAAAATACCTTTTATGCTTCTAGGTTTCACGGAGAGAGTTGGATCGATTGCTGGATGAATCATCTTTTGTAGGTGATCTTTGATGGGCTTGAGTGAATTTGTTGTAGAGCTCCTTTTTGCTTCTTCTTGAATGCAGAATGAACAAGTGTTTAATAAGAAAACCCTTATATTACTCCGCAAACCCTAATATCAAGTTGTAATAAATGCTCAAATTAAGTCATTTTGGTTTGCCTTGTTTTCCTTATTTGGATGACTTGATGAACTGGATCAATCTTGTTCTAAACATCTTGTGGATCTTCTATATCTTAACCATAGTTTATTTATATGTTTCTCTTATGAACCCTTTAATCTGCAACTCTCCTTGTGCCAGTTCTAGCACCAATTAATTGGCTAGGGGAAAAAGTTTTTCCTTATGTCTCCCCCTGAGCCAGAGCTCACTTTTTAATTCTTGGAAGGAATATCAGCACTAGATTTTGGTGTGGATCCATCTCCTATATTTTTTGTACTTCTCTTCACCCAAATTTTATTCATCTCACTTCGAACTTCATCCATATTCACTTTTCTTTTTCCCTTGTCTTGATTCTGATTATGATGTACCAGACCTCTTTTGTCCTGATTCTTGCTTCTACAGGATTTGGCAATATGACCAGATCTATTGCAATTGTGGCAAACAACATTTCTTTGCATATTTGATTGATGTCCTTTTGATCTACATTGATTAGCCATATGACCCATTCTATTGCATGCAAAGCATCTACCATTGAATGAATTGTTCATTTACATATTTTTGCATTCATGAGATTTGTGACCATACCTTTTGCAGTTGAAATAGTATCTGAAGAAGGATGTATTAGTCTAATTTATTCTCTTTCTACACTGATTAGCTTTATGACCAAAGTTATTGCATTTGTGGCAATATCCATTGAAGGATGGATATCTTTGAGCATTAGGTTGCCTTACCGGAGGTCTTCTAGGCCTGTTCCTTGGATTTTCTGATCCAAAATTCTTCTAACTAGATCCAGAGATTTCACCTTTCTCATATCCCAATCCACACTTGTCATCTACCCTCTTTTGGCTTTCAAGAAGAACTTCAAGTTGAGAAGAACTTATCTTGAATTTTTCTTTGTATTCATTTTTTGTTTGAAGATCCCTTTTAAGAGTGTTAATTTGATCCTCAAGTTTTTCTTCATTATCTCTAGCATCTTCAAGATCAGATTCTAGATGCCTAATTATTCTATCCATTTTGTGGTAGTCTTCTGACTTCTCCTTGAGAGATTGTCTTAGATCGTCTTCAGTTTTTCTTTTCTCTTCAATTTCTTGGGTGAATTTCATAACTCTTGATTTTATTTCATGTCTTACCATAATGACCCCTTTTGATAACTTTTCAAATAACTTGGTTTTCTCCTTTAGATCTTCATTTGAACCATTGTCTTCACTTTGACTTGCCAATTGCTGAAGCAGATCTTTTCTCTTTTTCTTAGAGATAATCAGCTTCCCTTTTAGTTCATTTATGAAATCATCAACCTGTTTGAGTCTTTCCTTCAATTCACCGACTTCAGAGTTTGATTGCTCAAGATGATCTAGAGTAGACTCAAGTTGCTCCCTCATACCATACATATCCATTTTAGTTCCCAGATCTTCCTCAAGCTGTTAGGCTCCTTTTGGAGGAAATTAGCTCTGATACTAATTGTTGATAACTGAGAGGGGGGGTGAATTAGTTATCTTACTTATTTCTACTTTTTGAACTTTCTTTACAATTAATGTAGCATCAATTCAAATAAGGAAACATAACCAGGAAATGAAAATACACATGACACAATATTTTGACATGGAAACCCTGTTAAGGGAGAAAACCATGAGGTGATTAACCCAAGATTGTATTCTCTGTTAGAAGAATAGAAATACAAAATGACACTTGCCAATTAGGGCTCACTGCCTACAAGAGACTCACTATCTACAAGTTGTAAGAAGAATAATAAGATCCTTGAACTGATGAGAACCATCCACATATGCTGAGGTTCAGTTTCGGTTAGGCTCAATACACTGATCTGCTACACCTCATCCTTGCTCTCTTTGGTGTTGTTGACCTGTCACATACCGGACCTATCTTTCTGCTCTCACACTGTTCTTCTACTTTCCTTTGCACTCCACACTTGCACACCTCACTTCATACCGAAATCAATTTGGTATATATATATCTGCACCAAGGATTTCATCCACTTTCTAGTCGGCATCCAGAATAGTCAATATTTATCCAAACTCTGATCTGTCGACTGAATCCTTATCAAGTATTGCAGATCAAAGAGATGATTATAGAATTCATCAATCATGTCAGATAATCATGAATGATACCTTAAGAATCTTGATCACCATCAACATCTCATCCGGAATAATGTTTGATACTCTGCCGGTCAGTTCTTCCTCTGTCTGCACTACCAAACAGGACTTCAATACTTGAATCCTCATATCTCTTCACTCTTTCATCACTGGAGGCTCAATTCGTAGATTCTATCTATGAAGGTACTCCTCTTGACTTTCCAAGTCTGCACTTTCCAAAGATACTTCCTCTGAGAGATCTAGACTTGACTATTGGACCTTGCCACAACACTCTATTCTTGCTTACCAGACCACAACATTCTTTAGTTTGACTTCCGGTATAGGCACACTATGTCCTACGGATGTGTGGGATGAACTTTGTTTCCATCAATGACAACAATCATGAAGCTCCAATGTGTCTCTTGCCAACAACTATGTACTATAGATGTGTGGTATAGACTTTGTTTCCATCAATGACAACACTAGTGAAGCCACACAGTGTCTCTTGCCAACAATCTCCCCCTTTGGCATTGATGGCAACACTTAGTGAAAAATGGCTAAGTGTCACAGTAAACTCCCCCTTGGCTGATGCTTTATCTTTTGCACTATTTTACCAGAGCTTCCCCTTAGCTGGATTCCACATTTTTCACTACTCCTCACTCCCCCTTTGACATCAATGGAAAAGGGTGGAATTCACATACCAAAATTTTGCAAAAATTGTCTTATATATGGCCGCATAAGTATATATATATATATATATATATATATATATATATATATATATATGTTATACTTACATATACTTAAGTATATCCACAAAAGTGACCTTCAACTGTACAAAATCTGTGGCTCAGCTTTGCTTCATCCTATCCAGAATGGAGATGTCACCACTCAACAAAAATGCATATGCTTCTGCCCTTCTTAAATCTGTTGGATCACTAGTCCGGGCTGTGGTCTGAGCATCTGTCAAGGCCTCATGCATTGCCTTTAACTTAGGGATAATTATCCCTCTGAGTTCACTCATTCTATTTATTATGTTCTTCTTTTCTTTGTCCAGCCTCTTTATTTCATTGATGATAACAATAGCCTGGCATTCTTGATTCATTAGAGAGGTAGTGAGGGGATCAAAATTTTGAGATAAACTTGACAGTTTACCTTCCTGTTCTTTCACTTTCTTCTCAATATCCTCTGTTACTTTGGGCCAAGATAAACAAAATTTGTATATGTCCCCACCATCTTTAAGAGTATTTTCAAGGCTCTTTATTCCAATGTCTAGGGTCTTCCTATCATTAGTAATCAGTCCTTGCACTTCACTGAATCTTTTTCCTAAAAACTCCTTCCAGACCTTTGCTTCTGTCGATTTCTCTAAAGATTCAAAATGAGTGCTAACATAATTTACCAAATATTTCAAGTTACCAGATGGAGAGGCTGAAGGATCCTTTTGAAATGATGGTATGATCTTCTCCAGCATCCTAGATGCAATCTCCAACAGTTCACAGTATTCCATGTGAGATTTCAGGAGCTTTTCTTTTGCTTTGGCTTGAGCAAAGGATGCCATTTTCATTGTCTAAAGAGAGAGATAGTCAAAATTTAGTGGCCCTTGAAATAGCTCAGTTTCATCTATCTCCATCATTTCTTTGTTTAAGAAGTTCTTCACTGCCTCTATAGTGTCTCTTGCCGGTGATTAAGTCTTCTTTTCTTTTGGGTCATCAAAACAGTTATCATTAGTCTTCTCTGCTTGTTCTTCTTCTTTTCCCGTAACCTCCTCTTGAATCACTTTCTCTTCTCTTTTATCTTCTCCTTCATCTTTAGAGTGTGTAATGTCTACAGTGGGATCCAGAGGAGAGATGTCACCGGTGTTTGTAGCTTCATGAACTTCCTCTTTCAGAACAGAGGAATCCAAGTCCTTAGACTTCTCTTCACATATCTCTTTTGATCCTTCTACATTAGAAGATTTTTCATTGGTTGCATTTAATCCTTCAACATCCATGGTAAAAGGTTCTTTAACTAATTCCTCTATAATAGGAAGATTGAATCTTTTCAAAGCATTTCAGAGGATATCTTTTGTCTCACTTGCTACTTGGTTAGTTTCTCCAAGCATAAGTTTATTCATTCTTCCCTTACTCCGGAACTCATCCTTACAATCTTTAAAAATCATGTTCATTTGTTTTGGAGTGATAGAAGGATAAAGTTGAATCATTATTTGTTAATGAATCTCTAGATCTTTTGCCTTTCCACTCTCTTTTCTCAGTTCAAGTACATTTTCTAGACTTTTAGGAATTAATGATATAATTTCAATGAAAGGTTTATTGTAAATGTTAATGTACTTGACAATAGCTTCTTCCAAAATCCTCTTGTCAGTATCACTATATTCATCATAGAACTCTGTTACTGGCTGCAGGTTCTCATCCACAGTGACTGCCTTGATGATGTCATCAATGGAAAGAGTGGGCTTTTCAACAAATTCTTCTTCTTTTTCTTTCTCATTTTTACTAGCAGAGAATTTCCCAGATGTTTTATTTTTCTTCATTTTCTTGATTTCCTCATTGGATTCTATTTCTTCATCATCTTTAAGGCTTGTATATGACCTTGTGGCTTTGGTTTTTGTCCTCTTTTCTCCTTTTCTGGATGTCTTGGCTTCCGGTTTGGTGGTCCTTAAGATTTTAGGAGTGGCAGGTGCAGAGCTCTTGGAAGATCTAGTCTGGGAGGACGCTTATACCGGATCATCTCCTTTCTTTGCTTCTTGTTTTTCTTTCTCAGCCCTCTCCATTTTCTCTCTATTTGCATCTACTGCCTCTTTTGATAAGCCAAATCTTTTAGAAATTTCTTCAACTTCCCTTCTTACTTTCCTCTTTATCTCCTGTTGTCTTAAATCAACATGTATTTTTACACTTAGTTCTTGAAAGGTACCAAACCTTTCTGCTTCAGGGTCCTTAGGCTGGCTCAATAGGTGTTGAATATGTAGCTCCAAGATATTTTCATCGACCTCGTATCCCATAGGCATTATCCACACAGTCCTTTGCTCAACTGCTTCCACTAGGCATTGGTCAGTGTCAACCATGAAGCATACTATGTTCTTATATTTCTCAACTATGGATTGAGGAATTCTTTCTGTAGCTTGCATCATGCTCTAAAAGTTCTTGAAGTAACCTAGAGAGCTATGTTTTGGGCTTGAGCATCACCAAGTCCATACATATAATCTCTAATCTGAATTGCAACCAATTTGTCATTTTGCCACACCCAACCACTTGATCCAGGTAGCTCATTCATGTAATAAAATAACAAACATAGTATTAGACAACCATATTTGAAGGAATTCTTCTTATCCTTTTTGATCTTCTGCAGGTTTTCTAATAGTTGATTTAGGAGAAGTTCACATAGGTTATAATCTATATCTTCCCTTAACATCTGATATGATGCATAGATTGTTGTCCCAAATAGAGAATTCTCCCTACTAGAATGATAGATCTTGTACCCAATTATCATTGAGGCAAACTTGACATCCAGATATGTGATGTCATCTATGGTCATGGCTCTTTTGTCAAATTTAGATCTAGTGGCTTTAGTTACTGTTTGGTTCTTGACAAATTTAAGTGCAGGTAACCCATCAGAAGAATGCAGTCTAGTCACTACCTTGATGGCATCTTTAGTTATCTTGAAAGGCCTCATTAATCACATGAAATTATTGTGCATCCTGCTTAGGACATACCAGACCCAATCATCTTCTGCAAAACAAGGAAAGTGTATGCAATGTCCAAAGTGTTTATCCTAGAGGGCCTTGTATTGAGGTTTGATTTTAAAACTCTCATCTATTAGTTGTTTGTGATAGATGTTCATCAATTTTGAGTTTGCAAATTCCTCAATGTTGCCATGTGATGTAGAGGTACAAACAATACTTGGGTATAACCTATCAAACAACCTAGATTCTTAGGTCTCTTCTATAAGGCTTCCCAAACCTTACCCAACTCAAGCCCATTCACAAGGCTACTCAAGAGAGAGAACTAGCCTAGGACCACACTCATGTGTCCTCACACAAAGGCTATTCATTTCTCTATTAGGGTGACTCAACTCTACCCAACCAACACCAACACTCTAGGTCACAACCAAGCATGTTACCTCCTCAAATTAGGATCTCACTCAAACCCAAGACCCCATATGACATGGGCATGTCCACAATGCCTCATTTGACTCAATAACGCCCACCATACGTGTTGAGATTGCTCTAATCTGGGTAGGACAGGTATGTACCATTAGATCAGCTTGAGAGACCTAATGCTTGTAGCCCTACAAAGCGGGTAATTCAAAGATAACTTTCTAGACTTAAAAAGTACTTCTAAAGCATATTACAGATCAGGATACCATTTAGGTCCATACACCAAACCTCAGACTTTTAGGACTGTACTCTGACTTTGGACCCCTGTGATAGCAAACACTAGTTGTTTAGGGATTAGACCTAATTTGAGGCCTTTACAAAGGAACTATGTTAAATCCAACTGCTCAAAACAAAACAATGATATCAAAGGGTCTATAATCCTCTACAAACACTTGATCATCCATCAATTTGGCCACTCCACTAACTGTTCTCACATAACAACACTTTTCCTATCATTTCAATGACTAGTCACATAGAGATGCCTAGTCAAACTCATGCCAAACTCCTTGGATCCTTGAGTGCTTGACCTAAAACCAAAAAAAAACACAAAATATACACTGTATTCCTCCATCACATTAAAAATGAGAATCTTGCTTTCAGTGGACAAAGGAATAACAATCCATTTATTCACAAAACCCTAGTTTCCTAGGTTTTCTGACCAGTCTTTGTAAAAAGATCAATATCTCACAGACTACAACACTTCAAGACACCAAACTACTTCCAAATGAAAGCTACCTCAATACATGAACATCTCCAATCAGTTTTAAGAAATCAACTATCTGTACAAGCCATACGTAAATGACTGTTATAGTGAATTACCCAGGAAAAGTTGTGTTTCAGCACATCCAAATCTCCAAATCTTCATTCATACTTCGTAATTACATCAAACTTCACCTATAGAAGGATTGAGACATCAGTTAACATCCCTCTCAACTATACAAACTGATTTTGAAAGTCAATTGGCCGTTGGGTTTCTCATATCACAAGAAAACTACATGTTTTCATTGTGTTATTACATCAAACTTGACCAAAACATGGTCTACATAGGTCTAGTGACCAAATTGACATAAAATCCTTATTACAAACATGATGTGGCTTAAAAGTCCTTATTGAAAACATAAACAAAACATGACATGCATAGAAATTCAAATGATCCAAGATTGGTTCCACCATAGAGAAGGTGCTCCTGCACCATACTCCCCTTGCAAGAAAAAATCAAATCCCTTGAGTTGCCAACTATTGGAGTGTCTTCCCATGCTTCAAAATATCTACCTCACTCATCCATGTATCCTTTGGATAAGGAAGATCCTGCCACTTGACCAAGTACTCCTTGTACACACCCTTGTCTTTTTGACAACTTTGGAATCTAAGATGCATTCCAATCGTAAAGGCTTACTTGGAGGTAGATCTCTGACCCAATCTTCATCTTCAATCACAACATCTGATCCATCTTCAGTATTCAATGGAGGTCTAAATGGAAAGAGGTCTGAAACATTGAATATGGGAGAAATACCAAGACCAGATGGCAGTTCTATTTCATAGGCATTTGGACCAAACTTATGCACTACCTTGCATGGTCCTATTTTCCTCATCAGAAGCTTGGTTGGCTATCCTTTAGGCAGCCTTTCCTTCCTTAGAGAGGCCATCACAAAATCTCCCACCTTGAATTGTACATCTCTCCTTTTGAGATCTGTCCTATCCTTATATTTGAAGACTATTTTTTTCAACTGGACTTTGAGTTGATCATGAACTGCCTTCATGGTTGTAGCAAAATCTTCTCCTAGAGAACTCCTCTTATCCCAACCTTGTAGGTCTTTGAGTTCAATTGGTCCTCTTCAATGGAAACCATAAACAATTTCAAATGGACTCTTCCCAGTGCTTCTATTCATTAAATCATTATAAGCATAGTCAGCTTGACTGATAACCAAGTCCCATGCCAATCCATGCTTCTTGGTAAGGCATCTTAGAAGGTTTCCTAGGGACATATTAACAACCTCAGCCTAACCATTAGTTTGGGGATGCTAGGCTGATGAGAAAGACAATTGTGTTCCCAATTTTCTCCATAAGGTCCTCCAAAAATGACCAACAAACTTGGAGTCTCTATTAGTGACAATTGAAAGGGGCAAACCATGGATTCTAATCACTTCTCTGAAAAAGAGACCAGCAATGTGAGATGCATCATTTGTGCATTTGCATGGCATGAAATGAGTCATCTTACTAAATCTGTCCACAATGACAAAAACACTATCCACATCCCTTACTATCTTAGGAAGACCAAGTACAAAATCCAAACTAATGCTCTCCCAAGGCCTATTGGGAATAGGAAGGGGTTGATACAAACTAGCATTAGAAGACATACCTTTGGCCTTTTGACATATGGTACAACTTGCAACATATCTTCTTACATCTGATTGTACTTTTGGCCAATAGTAGAATCTAGTGACTTGTTCCAAAGTCTTGTCCAACCCAAAGTGTCCTCCTAAGGTTCCATTGTGTTTCTCTTTGATGATGTTATCCCTCATGGAACACTTAGGAACACATAGCAAACTGCCCTTGAATAAGAGACCTTCATGCAACACAAAATCTGAATATTCACCATGAAAAGTGTTAGCCAAATTAGCACAAACATCATAAGCAGCTTTGAAATCTGCATCCTCCTTGTATAACCCCTTCAAACAATCTATCCCCATGCTTCCCATCTATACTTCATGTATGACAAGCATCCTTCTACTTAAAGCATCAGCCACTTTGTTGGCAACACCGTTTTTATACTTAATAGTGAAGGTATAGGTCTACAATTGTTCAATCCACTTAACATGCCTATGATTCAACTTTTCTTGACTATTTAGAAATCTAAGAGCATGGTTATCAGTAAAAACAATGAATTCTTTGGGCAGAAAATAGTGTCTCCACTTTTTGAGAGCTTGCACCATTGCATAAAGCTCTAGGTCATAGGTAGAGTACCTTTGTTTAGCCTCATTCAACTTCTCTGAAAAAAAGGTCACTGGTTGTCCATCTTGACTAAGAACAACACCTATTGCGTGCTGACTTACATCACATTCCACTACAAAAACTTTATCAAAATTAGGGAGTACCAATGTAGGTAATTCAGCCACTTTCTTCTTTAACAATTCAAAGATATCATCTGCTTGCTTTGTCCATTGAAATTTGCACTTCATTCCACCCTTGATGGTGTTAAGAATAGGAGCACTTATGTGACTAAATCCTCTAATGAACTTCCTATAAAAAGTTGCCAAGCCATAGAAGCTTCTAACATCTCCCACTATCCTAGGAGTAGGCCAATTGAGAATGGCCTCAACCTTTGTGGCATCCATCTTCAAACAACCATTAGAAATCACAAAACCTAGGTACACAAGTTTAGTTTTTATGAATTCACACTTATCCAAGTTGATCATCAACTTATTCTCATGCAACTTCTTTATCACTTGTCCAAGATGCTTCACATGTTCTTCTTTTGTCCTTTTGAAAACAAGTATGTCATCAAGATAAACAATTACAAATTTGCCAATGAATTCAACAAGTACCTCATTCATCAAACACATGAATGTGCTTGGGGCATTGATAAGGCCAAATGGCATGACAAGCCACTCATAGAGACCTTCATTTGTGTTAAAGGAAGTCTTCCATTAATCTCCCTGCCTAATTCTTATTGTGATCTTTTTTATGGCCCTTGAATCCGTACATAGTCTCCACTTCCCATCTTTTTTTGGAGCAAGTACACTAGGGACTGCACATGGACTAAGACTCTTTCTAATCAGTCCTTTCTCTAAGAGTTCTTGAATTTGTCTACTCACCTCTTCATTTTGTTGTGGTGTCAATTTATAGGTAGCCTTATTGGGCAATGTGGCACCTGGAATCAATTCAATTTGATGACTTATATCTCTCATGGGTGGTAAGGAGTTAGGAGTATCCTCTACCACAAGATCTTGGTACTTATCCAACAATTGCTGCACTTCTAGTGGAATCTCTTTCTACCTTTTGTCTTGCTTCCCTAATTCATCTTTAGGCTTCATTACCAGGGCATACCCTTGGGTATCATTCTCCTTCCTGAGGTGTAAGAACTCCTTGCCACTAACCATCATGACATTGGTGTCATTACTCTTCTCTCCGATCTGCTCTTGCATAGGATCCATCCTAAACTTCCTTCCATTCTTGGTGATGAGGTATGTGTTCTTCTCACCATCATGTTGTGCCTTCACATCATACTGCCATGGACATCCAAGAAGAAGGTGACAAGCATCCATAGGAATAATCTCACATAGTACCTTGTCCTTATAATCACCTATCTCAAACTCAACCCAAGTTTGTTCTTCTACCATATAATTTTGACTCTTATTCAACCAAGAGATCTTATGAGGACTAACATGGGGCAGCCTTTTCAACTTACACTTCTCTACCATTTCAATAGACACTACATTCTTAGTAGAACCTGAATCAACAATGATTTTACAAAGTTTACCATATGCTATACCTTGGGTTTTGAAGAGAGTCTTCCTTTATGGGGGTTCTTGTTTCAATGGCATCTTCATCAAGGTCCTCTTGATCATCATGATCTCTCCTTCAAGGACTAGTGCAACACTACCAATGGGTGAATTCACACTTTGGTAATCATCATCTTTCAACAACTGATTCCTTCTTCCGCCATCATGGGAACTAGTTGCCTTCTCAGGGAATTTGCTCATAGTATGGCCTACTTGATTGCAGCCATAGCATCTACCAGTGAAAACTCTGGGTCCTCTGCCTGCACCACCACTTCTACCTCTGACATTTGGTCTTCTCCAACCTTTAAAACCACCACCTCTATCGTCTACATCAGAATGAGACTCTTGTTGACTTGGGTTTTCATTTCTACTTGACTGTCCTCTACCAAAACTGCCTCTTCCCCTATTATTTCTGCCACCTCTTCCTCTAGTGTTTTGATCACTCTTTCTTTTCAACTTCCCCTCAGCCCTAGAGGCTAATTGAAAACACTCATCCAATATTTTAGGGATCACCATACTAATTTAATCTTGTATGTTATACTTGAATCCATCGAGATATCTAGCCACCATCTCTTTCTCCTCCTCCTTGTGACTGACTCTCATGCTCAATCTATGAAATTATTCAGTATATGTAGCCACATCCATATCCTTTTGTCTGAGATTATCAAACTTCCTAATGGTCTGCAACTCATAATCAGATGGCATGAACTTGTCTCTTCGCATGGCCACTATTCTACTCCATTTGGTGATAGGGTTCTTTCCAACTTTCTCTCTTTCACCTTGCATATAGTTCCACCAAATTAGGGTAGAACCTCTCAATCTTGTCTTAGCAAACTTGACTTTCTTGCTGTCACTATACTCCTTGAAGTCAAAATAGTTGCACATGGCTTCAATCCAATCCATGAGGGCATCTCCATCTAGTTTCCCACTAAATGTAGGAAGATACATCTTTGGATCACCACTATCTCCATGAGCACCTTTGAGTGCATTCAAGAATGCCTTTTGGTCTATAGACATATCTTGTTCTTGAGGGCTCTCCTCTACCTCTTCTTCTTCTTCTACATTAGAAGTACTTCCATCCTCTTTACTCTTACCCTTGGACCTCTTCTCTTCTTTCAACCTTACTTCAAGCATCTCCTCTACCATCTTCTTGATGGCTTCTTGGCTCATAGACTTGGGAGGCATTATGCTAGCCTCAATTTCTATCTCCTTGTTTGACATACACTGTTCCAATTCAAATATTGGCTCTAATACCAATATGATGCAGAGGTACAAACAATACTTGGGTATAACCTATCAAACAACCTCGATTCTTAGGTCTCTTCTATAAGGCTTCCCAAACCTTACCCAACTCAAGCCCATTCACAAGGCTAATCAAGAGAGAGAACTAGCCTAGGACCACACTCATGTGTCCTCACACAAAGGCTATTCATTTCTCTATTAGGGTGACTCAACTCTACACAACCAACACCAACACTCTAGGTCACAACCAAGCATGTTACCTCCTCAAATCAGAATCTCACTCAAACCCAAGACCCCATATGACATGGGCATGCCCACAGTGCCTCATTTGACTCAACAACACCAAACCAATACCTATTGAGACTGCTCTGATCTGGGTAGGATAGGTCTATACCATTAGATCGGCTTGAGAGACCTAATTCTTGTAGCCCTACAAAGCGGGTAATTCAAAGATAACTTTCTAGACTTCCAAAGGACTTCCAAAGCACATTACAGATCAGGATACCCTTTAGGTCCATACACCAAACCTCAGACTTTCAAGACTACACTCTGACTTTGGACCCCTGTGACAGCAAACACTAGTTTTTTAGGGATTAGACCTAATTTGAGGCCTTTACAAAGGAACTATGTTAAATCCAACTGCTTAGAACAAAATAGTGATATCAAAGGGTCTATAATCCTCTGCAAACACTTGATCACCCATCAACTTGGCCACTCCATTAACTGTTCTCACATAACAGCACTTTTCCTATCGATTCAATGACTAGTCACATAGAGATGCCTAGTCAAACTCATGCCAAACTCCTTGGATCCTTGAGTGCTTGACCCAAAACCACAAAAAATACAAAATATACACTATATTCCTCCATCACATTAAAAATGAGAATCTTGCTTTCAGTGGACAGAGGAATAACAATCCATTTATTCACAAAACCCTAGTTTCCTAGGTTTTTTGACCAGTCTTTGCAAAAAGATCAATATCTCACAAACTACAACACTTCAAGACACCAAACTACTTCCAAATGAAAGCTACCTCAATACATGAACATCTCCAATTGGTTTAAAGTGATCAACTATCCATATAGGCCATACAGAAATGACTGTTACAGTGAATTACTCAGGAAAAATTATGTTTCAGCACATCCAAATCTCCAAGTCTTCATTCATACTTCATAATTACATCAAAATTCACCTACAGAAGGCTTGAGACATCAGTTAACATCCCTCCCAACTGTACATACTGATTTTGAAAGTCAGTTAGCCATTGGGTTTCTCCTATCACAAGAAAACTACTTGTTTTCATTGTGTTATTACAACAAACTTGACCAAAACATGGTCTACATAGGTCTAGTGACCAAATTTACATAAAATCCTTATTACAAACATGATGTGGCTTAAAAAGCCTTATTGAAAACATAAACAAAACATGACATGCATATAAATTCAAATGATGCAAGATTAGATCCACCATAGAGAAGTTGCTCCTGCACCAGCATGGATATAGACCCTAACATCTTCTACATGCAATACCCCATGCAGAATGCTAGAAAATGCGCCTAAAGGATCAACTTCTAGAGATTTATACGGGTGTTTCTTGAATTTAGGATGCGGTTTATCAGTGATCTTGACAACCATTGGAGTAGCCATTTTGTAAGAGATTTAGAGAGATATTCTTAGAATGGAAGTACCTTTTCACACTTTGGGGTTTGAAAATAGAAGCCGGAACAAGTCACTGGTTGAATTCAATTTTCAAGTTGATCTTTGAGTGAATTGTAGAAAATTCAATAGAGAGCTCTTCTTTTCTTCTTTGCAAATGCAAGTGTGCAAATGATGAGTGAATGAACCCTTTTATTCTTGCACAAACCATAATTTCCTTTTGTAATAAATGCACAACTTAATTTATCCAGTTACCCTATTTTAAGAGAGATCTTCTCGAATCATTGTGCTAAACTTAGATTCATTGTCAGTGACGATTGACAATGTATCTTCTTTTATTCAATCATGTCAGAACCGGATTAACTTGAATAGTTATAAGTCTTACAAAACTCCATACGGATCTTTCACATTTTGACTAAATATTATTTGAATGTTTTTCTAAGAGATTTTTAATCTGCAGCATTTTATGTGCCGAATCTAGGCGCTAGTTGACTGGCTGGGGTTGTTTTTCTCTGTGACTTCCCCTGAGCTAGAGCTCACTGTTTAGTTTTTGGAAAGAATATTAGCACCGAATTCTGGTGCGGATCCATCCCCAATATTGTTTTTTACTCTTCTTCACCCAAATCTTGCTCATCTCCTTTTGAACTTCATCTGCATTCACTTTACCTTTACCCTTATCTTGTTTTTGATTATGTTGCACTGGACCCTTTTTATCTTGATTTTTACTTCTGTAGAATTTTACAATATGACCGGATCTATTGTAGTTGTAAAAGACAACATTTCTTTGCATATTTGATTGATATCCTCTTAATCTGCATTGATTAGCCATATGCCCCATTCTATTGAATGCAAAACATCTACCATTGAATGAATTGTTTATTTGTATATTTTTACATTCATGAGATTAGTGACCATACCTTTTGTAGTTGAAACATTGTCCGGAGAAGGATGGATTAGTTTGATTCATTCTCCTCCTACACTGAGTTGCTTTATGACCAAAATTGTTGCAATTGAAGCTGTATCCATTGAAGGATGGATATCTTTGAGCATTTGGTTGTCTTACCAGAGGTCTTCTAGACCTATTTCTTTGATTTCCTGATCCAAAAATTTTCTAACCAGATCCAGAGCTTTCACCTTTCTCATACCCCAAGCCATGCTTATCATCTACCCTCTTTTGACTTTCAAGAAGAACTTCAAGTTGGGATGAACTTATCTTGAATTTATCTTGGTATTCATTTGTTGTTTGAAGATCTTGTTTAAGAATGTCTATCTGATTCTCAATTTGTTCTTCATTATCTCTAGCTTCTTTGAGATCAGATTCAAGATGCCTGATTATTCTATCTATTTTGTGGCAGTCCTTTGTCTTCTCTTTGAGGGATTGTTTTAGATTATCTTCAATTTTCCTTTCTTCTTCAATTTCTTGGGTGAATCTCATAACCTCTGATTCCATTTCATGTCTTACCATAATGACCTCTTTTGACAACTTCTCACATAGCTTATTTTTCTCATTCAGATCTTCATTAGTATTATTGTCTTCACTCTGATTGGCTAATTTTTTAAGTAGTTCCTTTCTCATTTTCACAGAGATACTAAGTTTTTATTTTAGCTTATTTATGAAATCATCAGCTTGTTTGAGTCTTTCTCTCAAATTATTAACTTTAGAATGTGATTGCTCAAGATCATCTAGGGCAAACTAAAGTTGTTCCTTCATACCATATATATCCATTGAGATTCCTAGATCTTCCTCAAGTTGTTAGGCTTTGTTTAGAGGAACTTAGCTCTGATACCAATTGTTGGAAATAAGGTAGATAATTGAGAGGGGGGTGAATTAGTTATCTCAAAATTTCTTTAACTTCCTCTTCTTTTGTTATCTTTAATAATCAGTGCAACATCAAAATATATAAGCATATGTGATCATAAGAACAAAAATAAAATCAACACACATAACACAAGGATTTTTACGTGGAAAACCCTGTTAAGGGAAAAACCATGAGGTGACTAACCCAAGATTGAATTATCTATTAAAAGAATAAAGGAGTACAAAATGGCACTTGCCAATTAGGGCTCACTGCCTGAGCACATTGCCCACAAGAGGCACACTGCGTACAAGATACTCACTGTCTACAAAACTTACAGAAGCTAATCAAGTGTTTGAACTGATGAGAAGCATCTACAAATGCACGAGTTCAGTTCCAGTTTAGGCACAATATATAGATCTAATGCACTTCATCCTTCCTCTACTCAATGTTGCTGTTATGTCACATACTGGGCTTAGATTGTTGTTCCCACACTTATCTCTACTTTTCTTCACACTTTTCTTCACTTCATGATTGCTTACACCCTCACATGCTGAAATCTGTTTGGTATATATATCCGCATCAAGGATTTTTATCAACTTGCTAGTCGGCATCAAGAACATTTTAAGTAATTACTCTGTTAGTTGAATCCATGCTTAATTTGTGATGCGTATCAAAAACACAGACATAGAAGTCATCAGTCATGTCGGCCAACAATGTATGATCCCACAAATTGTTTGATCAACACCATTTACTCATCCAGATTGAAGTCTGATACTCTACTAGTCAGTTCTTCCTCTGTCTACTCTGCCTGACTATAACCCAACACTTAGATCCTCATATATTTTCTTTCCTTTTATCATCGGAGGCTAAATCTCTGGAGAAAAGTAGTCATTATACCCCTCTCGACTTTCCCAAGTCCACAACTTACTGAGTTACATCATCTGAGAGATCCGGACCTGATTGTTGGACCTTGTTACATACTTTGTTCTTGTTCACCAGATTAAAACAATCTTCAATCTGACTTCTGGTATAGGCATACTATGTACTGTAGATGTGTGGGATAGACTTTGTTGCCAAAAATGACAACACTAGTGAAGCCACACAGTGTCTCTTGCCAACAAAATCTACAAGAATAGATTAGTTGTGAGGCCTATATATTTAATACGAGATAACACCAAAGAATTAATTACTGTAACCATTCTATTATGCTAAAACTCCATCATCTTCTCATCTATTTTTCTATGATTCTAATATTCAATTATTATACCACTCTTTCTTCTATAATTATATCACTCATTCTTCTATGGTTATATCATTTTACTCTATCAATCTAGCATTCATATCATGCCATCATTCTATTATCTTATTTTTCATTCTATCCTTCTATCATACAATCATCCTATTCTTCTATTATTCTATCATTTTATCATTTGATTATTATATCATTCTATCATTCGATTATTCTATCCTTCTATTATTCTATCATTTTACTATTCTATTATTAAATCAATCAAATCAAATTATCTACACTCAGCAGACAAAGGAAGATTCATCAGTTAATACATTTTCTTCTGAGAATATAGAAGTCTTATGTTTTAATAAATACTATGGTATGCTCTATCATGATTGTTGTGTATAATGATATGTTTATTCTTTTATAATCTCCATGAATCTGGATGTATTTAGTGTTTTTAATTCTCATCAAGCAACCATGAGGAGGAGTGAGGGAAATACCAATAGGGTGAGTAGATACTAGATTTCTTTCTATGTACACCACTCCATGATGGGCTCTTGTGTGTCTACCACTTGGGGACAAGGGGGTGAGTGTTTTCCCTTGGGCTTAGAAAAGAGAATCTATGGGCCTCCTATTGTATCTTCACCCCCAATCTCTACATGGATTGGCAGTTGAGATAGATTGAAGGATTTTCAATCATTAAACGGATGGATAAGGTAGCATGGATATGGAAAGCAGATACAAGTTTATCCACTATGTATTCCACCCCATGTTGGATGCCCATGTGTCTACCAATTGGGGCCAAGAAGGATGGTATATGCACTCTTGGGATTCACAAGGATAGCTTTGGGTGGACTTATCATGTTTCTCATCCAAGTCCTCTTATGATTAAACTTCCACTATGCATTATGGATATGATGTAGTTTATATAGTTTTAAAAATTCTATATATTTTACAAGGTTTAAATATATAAGACACATATTATATATGTTTTGATCATATGAATTATATTTCCAATACTATCTAACATGATTGCAAGACCTAAACCAAGATTCATCTTGCTTAAAGCAATTAATTGGTACATTATAACCTTAACTACATTAAACTTGTGATTCTAGGGCAAGATTCAAGGTAATCTCAAAAAGAAGACATTACAAGAGGTATTAGAGCTTTGATCTTGCCAATCTGGGGATCAAAGATAGTTAATGCAATTAAGCTAAAGAGATCAACGAGATTTGGAAAGAGAAAGGAATATATAAAATGAATATATTTTGTCTATACAACAAGTTTTAACAACAAAGAAGGATATATTTTAATCCTTTAACCAAACTTGAAATCCCTCAAGAGGTACACATATCAATCATACCAATTCCTAAGCAATACAATTGAAATAAGGTGAGGTTAGTATTGTTGAACACCTAGAATACTAAGAGGGTGTGAATCAATATTCACTAAAATTTGTTAACTTCATTAAATTTAAACATTCATTCAATGCATCAAGTTAAACTTACAGTAATGATGGCCTCACTATCCAAGTACTCACTGTTCAAAATAGAGAAAGGTTCACTGCCGGTGGCTCACTGCCAAAGGGCTCACCGCCTGAAACAAAAAGAGATAGAAGAAAGGGTGGATCACTACAAAATATGAACTACTAATGAAGCATCTGATCTATGTTGAAGAGACAGTTCCATTGAAGCTCTAAAAACACATTTCATACTATATTACAATTATAATTTGCACTTCTCATACTACTCTACTCTTCTTTGCATCACTCACATTGCTTATTCACATATTATTCAAATCTCTACTCATGATCATATATCCACACAAGGAATTAACCTTGTATATATATACTGCAAAAATTTAAAACATCAATTAGGTTAGCCTAATTAGATGTACTGTGCATCCTAAAAACTTGTCGGCTCAAGTCACTAACATATACACCTTGCCAAAGAAACAAAAGCATATAACACATCAAGATAGGTCGGCATGACCTATAATTAGTCACATGATTCCATTCCATACATAACTCAACTCTGCACAACCTAAAAACACTTAGGTCGGCACCAAATAGCAAAACTAGTGAAGTAATAATAAAATAAGCCAACTGTTCATCCATACCTTGATGTGTGGAACACCAAATCACTTGCCACTGGGAATGTACACTCTTCTGACATCTGTAAATAGTTCCACAAATCTATATAACAAAATATTCATCTGTTGTGGAATGCAGAGCATTCCAATCATGCACTCTGTACCACTAACACTACCATTATAAAGTTTGATACTCTATCGACATTATCTTCGACTACAGAAGACATCAAGTCATGAAACTTTGGATATAGAGTCTTCCAACACATACCAATGTTACCTCAAAACTACATAACCATATTCCTCATGGTGGAGCAATGCGGACCAAAGAACTAGTCCACTGAACATTAAAATTGTACTTAGGGACTTAGGTAATTATGCAAACTATCTCATCTTCTCCGGACCAACATTTCTACTTCTTTTGCATCTCTACCATGGATTATCATCAAGAATGGGTTGCCATCAATGACAATTCCATATATTATCATACCTACCAATTTGCATCAATCTCACATCATCATGCTCATATTGCCAAACAACAGTCTTCTCAATGACAAACAATTATGTATATGTATATGTATATGTATATATATATGTATATGTATATGTATGTATATATGTATGTATATGTATGTATATATATATATATATAGACACACACACACACATGAGAGTAGCTCCCCCTTACTGCTTCACTCCTATACTCAACACATCTCCAATACTTTTTCGTTAGGGAGACTCCCCCTAACAATGTTATTCATCAAAATTGACCAAAAATGTACTGCAACACTTTCTACTACTTTTTGATATGTAAAAATAAATTAGAAATTGCATAAGAAAAATAGAAATGTACATATCAACTAGAGGAGGGAAGAATGCTCTTGTAAGACACCTTTAATTTTGCAAGGTGTGTCTCCCAATCTTTCTTTCCAACTTCCCAATCCTTTTGGCAAAGGCAAGAAGACTATACTGAATCTCAATATGAACAAGGAGTTCTTCTCCTTCATCATGAGAGCTAGGTACCAGATCCTTCTGTGCCATCTTTATGCACTTATAGTTACACCGGTCAAGGAGGTAAGTCTTGCACTTACCAGATCTCTGAGTTGATAATATTATATAATGATCTTTTCTTTTTTCTCTTCCAGCTGGAAAAAATGTCCATGTAGATTCTCAATTGCTATCCTTGTTGCACCATCTACATCATAGGCCAGATCATAGACACCAAAGGCCTAAACAATCTGTGACTCTATTGAGTCCATCTGATCCTTAATGCTCTTCATAGACATAGGCCATTTCAAAAAAAATTGAAACAAAATTTTAGCTTCTTCTAAGCTTTTTTGTACATCTTTTAGATTTTCTGGCAATTTGCCATGTGTAATATTGCAATTGTTAGATATTTCAGTCAATTTTCTATTAGACCACTGACCTTCTTTGTCATTTCATTTTCTAGCTTCTCTTCAAGTTTGACAGAGTAATCTTTGAAAGAATCTAATAGAAGCTTTAATTTTCAACATCGGATAAAGAATCATCAATTGTTGCTCTAGGGATGCCTTCTTTCAACACTTTGACTACTTCCTTAATCATTTTTGCGCTATTTTGGTGTTTTGATAAAATCTCCTTCCATGCAGAGGCATGAAATATATCACCAAGTTGGAGCTTCTGTAGGGGAGAGATCTTTGCAATATAAACTCATCCCCATTGCATTGGAAGTTGTAGCAATTGTGCAGATACCGCTAGTTTAAATTTCAACTGCATGTCTAATAATCTCTTTAATGAATCTACAATGAATTCACCATCATTCTTTGCCTTTTCTTCTTCCTTCCTTTCATCATTGGATTGATCCTCAATCTTCTTCTCCTCTTCAACAGATTTCTTATTGTCTGGAGGAGGCAAACCTTCAATATTTTGTGCTTCTATTTTCTCTCAGATTATTTCTTCTTTTTGTTTATGATCAACAACATTTTCCACCACCAGAGGGGCATTATCTGTAACCAAATCTTCTTTCACATTTTCATTTTCATACATATGCACATGTTGTCCATTGTCAGGCTCATTACTCTCTGGAACATTTGTATCATGCTGCAATTGCTCTTCATTGTCTGGAGGGACTCTTAGTCCTTTAGCCAGTTCTTCTACCTTCTGTAGAGTTTCATAGCTTAATCTCTTAATATCTTCTTTCTCTTAGCTATTTAGAATGATTAATCTCTTTTTTGTTCTAAATTCTATTATATAATTGAGCTACTTTTGCTCTATCTTCATGAGAAAATGAAGAGCCAGCCTTCTCCAAGGCAAATGCCTTTATCTTTCCATCCTCTTCTATGGCTTCTTGCCTTCCTATAGTTAAAACATTTTTCAAATCATTGGGCAATTGATCCTCAATCTTATCTGGGCTAGTGTCAAATGTAACCATATACTTGACTATAACTTCTTTAATGATAGCTTTATCTTCCTTATTGGACTTAGAATACATTTTTGTTGTCTCTTCTAAGAGACCAAATTTTGAAATACTATTAAATAAAGCATCAAATTTTAAGGGGCTATGTTCCCTTACTGGAGGGGATTTGTGCTTCTTCTTCCCCTTGCCTTTTCCTTTATGTTTTTTTGATTCAAGTCTTTTGTCATAGAGCCTTTCTTTTCCTTCTCCACTTCTTCTTCACTATCTATCTTAATAGTGTTGACCTTTGCTTTCTTTGCACTTGTCTTTTCGTTTGAGGCATGAGACTTCTTCATCTTCTTCCAGACCAACTGAGGTCCTTCGTCTACATCTTCTTCTTCATCCTCATAGCTGATATATTCTTTTGGCCTTTTCTTTTACTCTTCTCATCTTAGGAGGCTCTTGCTATACTGAGGAACTGGATGCTACTCTCTTCTTTATAGGCATGGTTCTAGAGGATTTCAAAACAGTAGGAGAGGGGGTAGAGGTCTTAGTTGACCTTCTTGTGCTGGGAGCACTCTACGAAGAAGCAAGTATGCCTATGGATTTCTCCACAGGGCTCTTTGGTGTAAAAATCTCCTCCAACTTAGTTTTTATCTTGTCAACATTTTTCATTATCTCCTTTTCCTTTTGTTTTAAATGTACCTCACTAGATTTTTCTTCATAGGTTCCAAACCTATCTACCACAGGGTCTCGTGGTTTTCTTAACATTAGTTTTGCAAGTCCTGTGACAACATATTTTGCTACTTCATAACCCATTTCCAGAACCCAAACTATTCTAGGTTCCACTGCTTCCAGGATGCATTCATCTTTAGTAACCATAAAGGTTATGTCCTTGTATTTCTCAACAACTTTTGCTAGTATCCTCTCTCTCTCTCTCTCTCTCTCTCTCTCTCTCTCTCTCTCTCTCTCTCTCTCTCTCTCTCTCTCTCTCTCTCTCTCTCTCTCTCTCTCTTACATATTTTCTTGGAAGGGATTGAAGAAACCCCATAGCATAGATTTCTAAGTGTATAGGTCTCCAATCCTTTTTAGGTGATAATAAATTTGAATTGCAACAAGAATGTTCCTCAACCACACAATACTCTTCACACCAAGCAATTCTCTAAGAAATTAAAATAGTAAACATATGATAAGGGTACCATACCAGAATGGGTACCAAGAATCCTTGGTCTTCTATGGATTCTCCATCAACTACTATCTCAGAAGCTCCCATAAATCAATGTCTAGACCCTCTTTCACCATCTGATGAGTAGTGTGTACAGTTGTGGCTGACACAGAATTCTCTCTATTAGAATAATATATCTTGTAACCAATCACCATTGATGCATACTTCACCACCAAATCATTTATTTCATTCACTATTGGGGCATACTTGTCAAATTTAGCACCAAAGAGTTTCATTACCATTTCATTTTTCATAGCCTTCATTGCCGAAATAGTTCCTAAAGAGCATAAACTAGTAACCACCTTGATAGCTTGCTTGTTGATCATATGCAGCATGTCCAACCACATAAAATTGCCATGAATATGGCTCAACACATACTTAATCTAGTCATCCTCATAATAGAAATTTGGAAAATTGTTCCATACATCTAGCTTCTTCTAAAAATTGTCAAACCCTCGAATTGAGGTTTTAGTTCAAAATTATCTCCAATTAGCTTATTAACCCATATCTCCTTTATCTTTGTATGATCATGTTCATCCATTTTTTTGTGGATGTAGATTCACACATCCTTTGTATGCATTACACCATAGGGAACTTTTGAAAATGTGCCTTCCGGATCCATCTCCATGGATTTATAGGGGTGCTTCTTAACATGTACCAGTGTGCTGAAAGCATCAGCACCATATCTTTGGTGGGGTTTTAAGGATTTTCTATTAAAACTCCCCCTAAGCCAAAGCTCTTTATCTAGATTCCAGAGGAAACATCTACACCAAAAGCTAGCACAGACTCATTCTTTACCTTATTCTCATCTTTCTTCTTCCAATTCTTGTTTATTTCCTTCTTAATTTCAATCGGATCAACCTTCTTCTCTACCAGATCAACCCTTCTATGTGAAACATAGGGTTTCACATTCTTAGATATGCAAAACTTGCCTATGTGTCCTAGTTTTTTGCATTTATAAAAAGTGACACCTTTTTGAACAAGCTCACTTCTTGCCATTCTAGATTTGCATTCAACCCTTATGCGCAAATCCATTGCATTTATAATAGTATCCATTGCAATATTGAAACCTCATTCCATCATTGTAACCATTCATCATGTCACTCCTGCATTCAATTGTTTTATGACCAAATCTATTACATGTATAACACTGACTGAAAAAGGATTGAACATTTTGATTCATTCTGCTTCTACACTCTTTAGTTCTATTTCCATACATGTAGCATAATAGTAACCATTGAAAGATGGGTACCTTTGTGCATTAGGTTGTCTGATATGAGGCCTTTTTAATTCTTTCTTAAGGTTCCAGACCTGCTTGACATTGTTCTGATTGTTATTCTTCTTTTCAACATTATTTGAAGTCTAATTCTCCTTTGAACTTTTTCCTTTTTCAAATCCTAATCCTTCTTTATCCTTTGGAGCCTTTTGAATGGAAAGTATATCATCAAGAAATATGGAGCTTTCCATGAATTTGTCTTCTTGGATCTTTGATTTCTCTAGATCTAATCTCAGAGTCACAATCTCTTCTTCAAACTTTGAACCTTCTACAAATGTATCTTTCAATTTTGCATTCAGGTAGTCTTCAACTCTTATCCTTCTTCAATTTGTACTTTCAGATTGGTGCTTGTCTCATTCGATTGCTTGAGCTACTCATCTACTTACTTGAGTTGATCTTTTGTTTCCTTGATTCTTTCTGTATTTTTCTTGAGTTTCTCTCTCAGTTTCATGATACACTCATCTCTATCCTTAATATTCCCTTTTAGATCTCTATTCTTAGATACTACTTTGTCTAGATCATCAAGAGTAGATCTAATTTCACCTTCCATGTCAAATTCACAATCTTCTTTAGTAAACCCTTCATGGATAATCTCTTCTGAAGGAATAGATTACTTCCTTGTAGCCATGTGTTCAACCTCCAAGATCTACCTCAACAATCAATCCAATAGAAGGAACCTGGCTCTAATACCAATTGTTGAACACCCAGAATACTGAGAGGAAGGGGTGAATTAGTATTCACTCAAATTTGTTAACTTCATTAACTTTAAACATTCATTCAATGCATCGATTTAATCTTGCAGTAATGAAAGGAACATAGAAAGCATGCATCACACAAATTAAATCAAGAACACTAGATTTTACGTGGAAAACACAAAAAGGTTACAATGTTTGATACAAATTGGTTACAATGTTTGATACAAGATGATGGACTCACCATCCAAGAGCTCACCATCCAAAATAGACAAAAGGCTCACTGCCAGTGGCTCACTACCAAAGGGCTCATTGCTTGGAATGGAAAGAGATAGAAGAAAAGGTGGCTTACTACCAAATATGAACTACTAATGAAGCATCTGACCTATGCTGAAGATATAGTTCCAATGAAGCTCTAAAAACACATTCCATACTATATTACAATTACAATTTGCACTTCTCATACTACTTTACTCTTCTTCGCATCACTCACACTGCTTATTTGCATATTATTCACATCCCTACACATGATCATATATCCACACAAGGAATTAACCTTGTATATATACCACAACAATTCAAAACATCAATTAGGTCAGCCTAATTAGATGTACTGTGCATCCTCAAAACCCATTAGCTCAAGTCACTAACATATATGCATTGTGGAAGAAACAAAAGCATATAACACATCAAGATAGGTTGGTATGACCTATAATAACTCCATGATTCTAATCCATAGATAACGTAACTCTACACAACCTAAAAACACTTAGGTCGGTACTGAATAGCAAAACTGGTGAAGTAATAAAAAAAATAAGCCAATTGTTCATCCATACCTTGACATGCAGAACACAAAATCACTTGCTAATGGGAATGTACACTCTTCTAACACTTGTAAATACTTCCACAAATCCACATAATAAAATATTCATCTGAGGTGGAATGCGGAGCATTCCAATCATGCACTATGTACCACTAACACTGCCATTATAGAGTCCGGTAGTTTGTCAACATTATCTTCGACCGTGTAAGACATCAAGTCATGAAACTTTGGATTTAGTGTCTTCAAACACATACCAATGTTACCTCAAAAATGCATAACCATATTCCTCATGGTGGAGCAATGTGGACCAAAGAACTGGTTCAATGAACACTGAAACTATACTCCAGGACTTAGGTAATTATGCAAACTATCTAATTTTCTCTGGACCAACATTTTTGCTTCTTCTATATCTCTACAATTGATTACCATCAATTATGGGTTTCCATCAATGACAACACCATATACTATCATACTTACTAGTCTGCATCAATATCACATCATCATGCTCATGTTGCCAACCAATAGTCTTCTCAATGACAAACAATCTCCCCCAACAAGTCAAGTATCCAACAAGTAAGTAGGTAATGATGGCCCTTTTGGGGTTCATGAAATGGTGAAGTGCTGATAGGCCCCTTCATCAAGTATGCCACCCTGAGTTAAGTGCCCATGGGCTGAGATGCAGCTTATGAGCACTCCCTGGCTTGTTGAATAGTGGTCTTCATGCATCTTATCAAGAACACCACCCCGGGGTGTGCCACTCATGGGATGGGAGGCTATTAGGTGCTCCAGGGCTTGATCAAGGTATCTTATCAACCTGAGGTGGGCACTCGTGGGCTGGGAGGCTACTAATTGCTCCTGGGCTTGATCAAGGAGGATGACCAGCCTCCAAGGTGAACTGGGAGATGTTAGGTGGACTAACCACTTCCACTCTCTTGACAATATTGTTACTTACTAATTATCGAGGAAGATTCAATATGTGATTAGCTTGAATAATTATGTTATGGATTGAACTAAAGGTGGATTATGCTATGATGATTTGATCTCATTATTAATTATGCTATGATAGATGAATTTAATATGAATAATATATGAATAATACTATGAATTGAATATTAACTAATTTATTGATCTTTAATATTTCTAATGTTCTTCTCTAGTGATTATTATTGTATAGAAATTAGGAATATCCAAGGGTTGGGCCAACTAAATTGGTTCTTTAAAGATATAGTTGATACCAAAGAAGAAATTGATTTTTGGATTGATCCTTCCCTTACTTTATTTCAAACTATACTAATGAAGATGTCTTTTGGTTTCTTCTCCTTGAGATGAGAGAAAACTTGTCTTAAGTTAGGGACGTTACCAATTACTAGCTCTAAAAGATATCAGAAAATACAAGTACATGAACTAGAAGAATATTAGACAATAAATCATCCTAGTACTTTAGAGAATGTTATCAACCTTATGATCTTAAAGGACTATGTTGGGAGTTAGATGGAGAGAAGTATATTAGCAATAATTCTTCAAGGAGGTTGATTTGGGATCCTAATTACTTTAGGGGCATCCTAGTTTGTGATTGCTTGAGGACAAGCAATCTTGTGCAGAGTGGACTCAAATGTCTTGTACTTAAATATAATGTTATTAGGGACATTACAATAGATTAGAGATATAAGTTTTTATAAGGTCAAATATATGAGACAAAACACATATAAGAAAAATTGTCTTATTTACAAAGTCTATGATGTTGAAGTCATGAAGAAGCCCAATCAAGTTTTGACAAGAGTCATAATAAAAGTGAAGTAATTTGGAATAAGATAAAAGCAAGAGTAATACAATTGATATAAGACAAAAAGGTCTTATTCAAAATACAATTCATACAAAGATAATAAGACAAAAAGTCTTATAGCACATAAGACAAAAACATTATTCATAACCTGGAGTGGTTAACAAGGACATCCCAACAATTTATGCATAAGACAAGATAATGGTGCAGTTGATATAAAAGAAAGACAAGCCAACACATTGTTTAAATAAGACAATGATGATATAAAGGATGGTGTGTGAATAAGACAAAAAGAGGAGGAGGTACAAATTATTCCTTGGCAGTGCTCCCATACTTAAAGTTAACTTTGTCTTATTTAATAATAAATATTTAACATGGTATTAAAAAAGGAAGATGCAATTTAGACAAGGTACGATTTGCTTTATGGAAAGGTATCATTGAGTGCAGTGATTCATATTAAAAATTGCAATATTTAAAGAGGCAGAAAATATTTTATGAGTTGTGATCTAGTGTATGAAGAGAAGCATTGTTTATGACAAGACATATCCATTCATGAAGGGAGTCTCTTTTGAGATAATATAAAGAGTGAAAGAAGATATGTTTGGAAGAGAGAAATATATATTTCAAGGGAAATAAATCTACAAGAATAGATCAGTCATGATGCCTATATATTCAATAAGGGACAGGAGAAGAGAATTAATTATTGCAGCCATTTTATTATGCTAAAACTCTATCATCCTCTCATCTATTATTCTAGCATTAGATAATATTTGGTTATTATATCACTCTTTCTTCTATAATTATATCATTCATTCTTTTATCATTATATCATTTTACTCTATCAATCTATCATGCATATTATTCCATCATTCTATTATTATCTTATTCGTCATTCTATCCTTCTATCATATAATCATCCTATTCTTCTATTCTTCTATAATTCTATAATTCTGTCATTCTATCATTTGATTATTCTATTATTCTATCATTCGACTATTCTATCCTTCTATTATTCTATCATTCTATTGTTCTATTATTGAATCAATCAAATCATATTATCTGCACTCAGTAGATAAGGGAAGAATCATCAGTTAATAAATTTTCTTTTGAGAATGTAGTAGTCTTATGTTTTAATAAATATTGTGGGATGCTCTAGCATGATTGTTGTGTATAATGATATATTTATTGTTGTATAATCTCTATGAATTTGGATATATTTAGTGTTTGTAATTCTCATCAGCAAGCATGAGGAGGAGTGGGGGAAATACCAATAGTGTCAGTAGATACTAGATTTCTTTCTAATTACACCACTCCATGATGGATGTCTGTGTGTCTGCCACTTGGGGCCAAGGTGGTGAGTGTCCACCCTCGGGCTTAGAAAAGAGAATCTACAAGCCTCCTATTGTAGCTTCACCCCAATGTTTACATGGGTTGGTTGTGGAGATGGATTAAAGGAGTTTCAATCATAAAATGGATGGATAAGGTAACATGGATAAGGAAAGTAGATACAAGTTTATCCTCTAAGTACGCAACCCTATGTTGGATACCCGCATGTCTGCCACTTGGAGTCAAAAGGGATGGTATATCTACTCTTGGGCTTAGCAAGGATAGCTTCAAGAAGACTTATCATGTTTCTCATCCAAGTCCTATTATGATTAAACTTCCACTATACATTATGGATATGATGTAGTTTATATAGTTTTGAAAATTCTATATATTTTATAGGGTTTAAATATATAATACACTTATTATATGTTATGATCATATGAATTATATTTCCAATATTATCCAACATGATTGTAGGACCTAAACCAAGATTCATCTTTCTTAAAGCATTTAACTGGTACGTTATAACCCTAACTACATTTAACTTGTGATTCTAGGGCAAGATTTAGGGTAATCTCAAAAAAAGGGACATTACAAGTGGTTTCAGATCTTTGATCTTGCCAACATCAAGATTAAAGATAGTTAATGCAATCAAGCTAAAGATCTCAATGAGCTTTGGAAAGAGAAAGGAATATATAAAGTGTATATATATTGGCTATACAACAAGTGTTAACAACAAAGAAGGATATATTGTAATCCTTGAACCGAACTTGAAATCCCTCAAGAGGTACACATATCAATCATACCAATTCCTAAGCAATATAATTGAAATAAGGTGAGGTTAGTAAGTAGGTAATGGTGGCCCTTTTGGGGTCATGAGATGGTGAAGTGCTGATAGCCCCTTCATCAAGTACGCCACCTTGATTTAAGTGCTCATGGGTCGGGAGGATTATGAGTGCTCTCGGGCTTGTTGAATAGTGGACTTCATGTATCTTATCAAGCATGCCACCATGAGGTGTGCCACTCATGGGTTGGGAGACTATTAAGTGCTCCTGGGCTTGATCAAGGTATCTTATCAAGTACACGACCCCAAGGTCGGTACTCGTATGTTGGGAGACTACTAAGTGCTCCTGGGCTTGATCAAGGAGGATGGCCAGCCTCCAAGGTGAACTGGGAGATGTTAGGTGGACCAACCCCTTTCATGCTCTTGACCATATTGTTACTTACTAACCCTCAACGAAGATTCAATATGTGATTATCTTGAAGAATTATGTTATGGATTGAACTAAATGTGGATTATGCTATGATGATTTGATTTCATTATTAATTATGCTATGATAGATGAATTTAATATGAATAATACTATGAATTGAATATTATCTAATTTATTGATCTTTAATATTTCTAATGTTCTTTTCTAGTGATTTATTATTTGATAGAAATCAAGAATATCTAAGGGTTGGGCAAACTAAATTGGTTCCTTAAAGATGTAGTTGATACCAAAGAAGAAATTGATTTTTTGATTAATGCTTCCTTTACTTGGTTACAAACTATACTAATGAAGACATCTTTTGGTTTCTTCTCCCTGAGATGAGAGAAAACTTGTCTTAAGTTAGGGACCTTACCAATTACCAACTTTGAAATGTATCAGAAAATACAAGTACATGAACCAGAAGAATATTGAATAACAAATCATCTTTATACATTAGAGAATGTTATCAACCTCATGATCTTAAAGGACTATGTTGGGGGTTGGATGGAGACAAGTACATATTAATTATAATTTTTCAAGGAGGTTGATTTTGGATCATGATTACTTTAGGGGCATCCTAGTTTGTGATTGCTTGAGGACAAGCAATCTTGGGTAGGGTGAACTGAAATGTCTATTACTCAAATATAATGTTATTAGGGACATTACAATAGAATAGAGATATAAGGTTTTATAAGGTAGAATTAATGAGACAAAACACATATAAGACAAAAATTGTCCTATTTACAAAGTCTATGATGTTGAAGTCATGAAGAAGCCTGATCAAGTTTTGAGAAGAGTCTTAGTAAAAGTGAAGTAACTTGGAATAAGAAAAAAGTCAAAGTAATATGGTTGATGTTAGACAAAAAGGTCTTATTTAAAATACAAGTCATAAAAAGATAATAAGACAAAAAGTCTAACATCACATAAGACAAAAGCATTATTCATAACATGGAGTGGTTAACAAAAACATCCCAACAATTTATGCATATGACAAGACTTCTGAATAAGACAAGATAAAGGTGTGGTTGATAAAAAAGAAAGACAAGAAAGAAAATTGTTTAATTAAGACAAAGATGATATAAGGATGGTGTGTGAATAAGATAAAAAGAGGAGGTATGAATTATTCCTTGGCAGCACCCCCATACTTAAACTTAACTTTGTATTATTTAATAACAAATATAACATGCTATAAAACAAGGAAGATGTGATTTAGAGAAGGTACAATTTTCTTTATGAAAAGGTATAATTAAGTGTAGAGATTCATATTAAAAGGTCCACTATTTAAAGAGTTAGCGAATATTTTATGAGGAGTTGTGATCTAGTTTATGAAGAGAAGCATTGGTTATGAAGAGACATATCCATTCATGAAGGGAGCCTCCTTTGAGATAATATAAACAGTGAAAGAAGATATGTTTGGAAGGAAGAAATATATAATTTATGGGAGATAAATATGCAAGAATAGATCAGTCATGATGCCTATATATGCAATAAGGGATAGCAGTAGATAATTAATTACTACAGCCATTCTATTATGCTGTAACACTATCATCCTCTCATCTATTATTCTATCATTCTAATATTTGATTATTATATCACTCTTTCTTCTATCATTATATCATTCATTCTTCTATCATTATATTATTTTACTCTATCAATCTGTCATTCATATTATTCAATCATCCTATTATTATCTTATTTGTCATTCTATCCTATCAGATGAATTATCTTATTCGTCATTCTATCCTTCTATCATATGATCATTCTATTCTTATATCATTCTATCATTCTATCATTCAATTATTCTATCCTTCTATTTTTATATCAATCTAAATTGTTCTATTATTGAATCAATCAAATCAGATTATCTATACTCAGTAGACAAGGGAAGAATCTTCAGTTAATACATTTGCTTCTAAGAATATAGCGATCTTATGTTTTAATAAATGTTGTGCTATACTCTATCATGATTGTTATGTATAATGATATATTTATTGTTGTATAATCTCTATGAATCTAAATGTATTTATTGATTGTAATTCTCATCAAGCAACCATGAGGAGGAGTGGGGTAAATACCAATAGGGTGAGAAGATACTAGATTTCCTTTTATGTACACCACTCCATAATGGATGCCCATGTGTCTGCCACTTAGGGGCAAGGGGGTGAGTGTCCAACCTTGGGCTTAGAAAAGAGAATCTATGTGCCTCCTATTATAGATTCCCCCCCAATCTCTACATGGGTTAGTTGTTGAGATGGATTCAAGGGGTTTCAATCATAAAAGGGATGGACAAGTTAGCATGGATAGGGAAAGTAGATTCAAGTTTATCCACTAAATATACCACCCCATGTTGGATACCTAGATGTTCACTACTTGGGGCCAAGAGGGATGGTATATCCACTCTTGGGATTAGCAAGGATAGCTTAAGGTGGACTTATCATGTTTCTCATCCATGCCCTATTATGATTAAACTTCCTCTATGCATTATGGATATGATGTAGTTTATATAGTTTTGAAAATGCTATATATTTTATAAGGTTTAAATAAATAAGACACTTCTTATATATGTTTGGATCATATGAATTATATTTCCAATATTAGCTAACATGATTGCAGGACCTAAACCAAGATTCATCTTGCTTGAAGCATTTAATTGGTACATTATAACCCTAACTACATTAAAGTTGTGATTCTAGGGAAAGATTTAGGGTAATCTCAAAAAGGGAACATTACACATGTGATTCTTTAAGGACTAACAACTTTGACAAACCCTCCCATGACCACTGGCCATTGATGTTGTTCTCATGTGATGGTTGATGAGTCTTGATGCTAAGGCATTGATTCCTACAGTTTGTGCCTTCTATAAACCTGCACTTGTTTGAAATAATTGCACCTTCATTTATGGTTTGAGTGATTGTGCCATGTAGAATTGGCCTTGCTATTTTCATAATACTGAGTCATCTCTTTAGAAATGGCACCATGATGTGTAAGGATACTCCATTATTCAATGAATAGGCTTGTTCACTATTATTACTAATACCTGTGCCGCATCTACATTTGCTTGTGCCATCACTAATATGGATGCATTTTGATTTGATATGATGGCTCATTGACCTGGCTTTGCCTCTTCTGGTATTTCTATGCCTTGATTATGGGATAGGTCGAATGCCTGAATTTGAAATGGGTAAGGCATATATGTTGTGCATTGATTCTTAACCACGCCATATGATAATGCTTGTATGTGGTTTTGAATCGAAGTTGTTCTATTATATGCAATGCCATTCTTTCTCAAGGATGCACCATGACTGAATATGACCATGCCTTTAATGGAAAGGTCACACACCAATTTGAGACTCTAATTAATGGTTACACACTTATCATAGGCACCCATTTTTGAAATGTCTATGACTCAAACTAAAAGGTGGCATCTTTGACATAGAGGCCACACCATAGTTTAGTATATGCATCTTGCATACTGAATAGGTCATGCCACTTCTCTTAGGTTGAGCCTTCTTTCTAATTGATGCATTGAACTTTTGATAGAGGCAGCACTTGAGTATTAGAGGTTGAATCTTACTCCATGGATCAAGTCCTTTCATACTTTTATGGCTTGTGCCACTTTCTTTGACATGCGCCATGCATTTCATAGCTTGCGCTACTTTTGACATGTATTTGTTCCTTTATAGTGGCTGCATTGAATCTTTATGCTGAGTTACATTTTACTCTCTATAGGCTCATGACTGATTTCCTCAAGCCTAACATAGTGGGTTACACTTTTTGGCCAAAGTTGACATTGAAATGAACATTTTAAAAAAATCTTCACTTTCAGACACCTATAGTTGCTAAAACGTGAGAAATTTGAAGATGATGTAAACTAATGATTTGTCACATTTTGTCTGTAGATTTTAAATATATATTCTTTAAATTTTTTGGAATCAAATTATATTTCCTTTTCTATCTCCTTTAATAACTAGTTTCTAATAGTAAACAACATTTTTTAAGAGTGACGGGTACTGTGTAAAACATAACTTTTTTTCTATGAAGGATAAAATTCTAATTTTTTCAAATTTAGATTTTTAACTATGATATCTAGAGGATGCTTTTGGTTTCATAATGTTTTATTGAATATTTTTCTTTTAATTAACTTTTGAAGTCAAACCAATTACAATTTAGACATATGTGTAATGTGTAAAGCATAACTTTTTTGTATGTATCATAATTCATTTTTTTTTGTTCGAATAAGGACATCAATACCTAGAGGACACGTATTTTTTAGAATTTTTTTCTATATTTTCCTATTTTTTCGTATGTATGAAATAGAGACCTTGATGTTCATTAAAAAAACCTACAATCACAAGAAATGAAAAATGAATATAATAATCAAATTAAATATATTTAAAATTATACTTTTTGGGAAGCTTATAATAAGGAATACATACTTACAAAACATAAAATTTTAAATGAATTCATTTGATCTCCCAAAAGGTAAATCAAAAGTGGTTTTTTATCAATATTTTGACAGGTGTAGAGGAGACTCCATGATAGGTATGGTTTAAAACTAGCGGGTTCTATCCAAGGGGGTTTGATATAAGGGAGTTTGATCAGACCATATTCAATTAAAATCCTTTAAATGAAACCTTTCAAGGCTTAAATCATTATATTTTATAAAAATATGTGATTTCAACAAAAATCAGGATGTCCCAGAAAGAATAACCCATTATTGTGGCAGCACCCATAATCAAAATTTTTAAATGGTGTGAGAAATTCTCAACAAAGAGATTAGTTGAAAGAGAAGGTACACTTAGAACATTTGTGATTGTTCCACCTTCAACTTATCCCAGCAACTGCTAATGGATTTTTATTACCTAAAGTGATAGTAGACATGTTATAAGGCTCTATGGAAGAAAACTCTACCTGTAAAGAACCCATATGGTGAGAATCTCCTGAGTCAATGTCCCAAGATGGAGATGATGAAGATCCTACTGTAACTAGTACTTTTTCCTTAATTTTCTCTTTATATTTTTCCTTCTCCTTACTAGGTTCTTAGGTTGATGAGGACTCTAATAGATCTAGGGACCCTTATGTTGTGCTTCTTAAGAAGATGTGTGTGGTGGTCAATCTTCTTCTTTATAAATTTTTTCTCATAATGCCCAAGTTTCTTGCAATAGGCACACTTAACTTTCTCTTTAGATTTTTCTTAATTTGAAGAACTTTCAGTGTTGGATTTGGAGGGTTTATATTTTTTTTCTTTATTGATCTCCTTGTCCTTTTTATTCTTCTCTATTTTGTTATTTGAAGAATTGTATTCCCCATTCCTAAAAAAGAGGGCTTGAGATTTTGAGGTCTTCAAAGGGCCCATGTGTATTAACTTATCCTAATCCCTAGTTAAGTCGATAATGAAGTCATCTAGAAAGGGCATTTTCCATGTGGCTCTAAGAGCTCTTTTAGTGGAGTAGAAAGTAGATACAAATAGATAATACTCAAGGACTAGTTTGGAGAGAATAGAAAGAACAAGTTGATCATCATTTTTCTCAATTGTACATTCTTTCAACTACAACCTTAATGATTTAAACTTAGTGAAGTAATCCTCTAGAGTATCAAAGTAACCAATACTCAAGCTTATGAGTTCATTCTCTAACTCATGACCTCTCATTTCATCATCCTTCCCAAAAAGCTTTTCCAATGCTACCCAAACCCCATTAGGTGTTTCCAGCGCTTATACATGAAACAATAGTTCAAGAGATATATTAAGACACAAAAATATGAAGGCTTGATCACATTTATTGAACCATTTTTCTTTTTCTTCATTAGTAGCAAGCTATTTTTTAGTACCCATTGTAACCCTATGAACCATTTGTTTTTAACATAAGTTATACTTTTAATTTCCACTAATGATAATTAAAGAGTGTTATAAAGGTGTCACACTTTGTTTTGGGTCCATGCTTTGAAGTAGTTTTGTTGCAAAAATTAGAAATGAAAAAAATGAAATGCTGAAGGGAAATGTGGAAGTGCACAAGATACAACACAAGAACACCGCCTTGATTCAATTTGAGATCCCCTCCTAAATTTTGGCACTTAATATTTGTAGTGCATTGACATGTCCAATTTGGGACAACAAATGACACTTTATAAAGATAGTGCAAAAACATTCCCAATGGATTAGACTCAAAAAATTAATCACTTTCACAAAAAGTGGCACTCAATTTTGAGTTGCCAATCAAAAGTTACATCAATTTTACTATTTGCCTTATCTTGCCTAAATTTTCACTAAAAACATTCAAAAGATGCCTTTTGCATGGAAAATAGAAGGGTGGTTGAGAAAGAAGTTAAGCCCCCTTTGGTTGGCCCATACCACACCATATGACCTTGGATCTAGGTAATTTGGTGCAACCTCCTCCACACTCGATGATGAAATTCTAGGGGAAATGTTAAGGTCAACAAAATCAACATTCTCACCAATGAATAGTGTGCCTTATTGCTCCTTCAAATTTGTTGGTCTTACACCCTCCAAAGCCAATACCTTTCCCTTCCTGCCTTTCTACAAATTTGATGCCTCAAATTGCACCTTCAACATCTCTCTATAGATGATTCAATAGAGCAGGCCATGAATCCATCTTCTCTACCCTCAAATTGTGCCCTACTACAATGGTTTAAGTACATTCTTGAAATAAATCCACCTTTAGAATGCATGGTCGTGCTTGTGTAATGCCTTCACACTAGTCCTGGCCTTTGAACATGCCAAAAATAGGGGTGAACAAGGGTTTTTCACACCTCCCTTTCACACAATATACAAAGACACAAAACATAATAGACCAAATTTTATGCACTCACATTTTTCAAAAATAAACTTAAGAATACTTGACCAAAAAATGAAACTCAATCAAGCTCTGATACCATCTAGAATTCACCAAAATCTTTGTATCGACTAGAGAGCCATGAATGTCTTGCAATCACACACTCCTACCTGTAAGATCACAAACAAGTGCACAGAAAAATAGAGTACAAGAAAAAGGATGAATAAGAAATGGTCTAATTGATTGACTTCTCAAGAGATGTACATATATATAGAGTAGCAAAAAAAGAAACCACCACTGAAGAATAGTGGAAAAGGTGCCCAAGAATAGGCATGCAACTCCACTATGTAAATTGGTGGCATGCAAACTCCATGTAACTCCAAAATAAAAGAGCACACCTAAGCAAGCTTAACTCCAAATATAGGAGTAAACCATGTGAACTATATGTGTACGAATATTCTACACTAACATATAGATGTTGTGATCTTTTTCATTTGATTGGTAAATTGAAAAATTCTCCATGTAGGGTGTCTTTTAACTTAGATGCCACAAATGAGGGGAATCTCTTCCATCAAATTCTCCTAAGATTTGCCCCTCATATCATCTATCAAGGTATGCCACAATAAGAGTTGGAATGTGGTAGTTTAGCCAATTCAATAGATAATATTTTGCACATGTAAGCATGTAACATGTCTCTTGGAGATTTATACATTTGTATGTACAATGAAAGCTCTACTAATTTGACTTAAGCTCATCTCATTTGATAAGGCATATGGTGTATTCTTGTAATGAATGTACTAATAAATAATAGTTATAAGTGCATTTATTCTATTTTTTAAATCAATTTTTAAGGATTTTTTGCTCATGTTGATATTTCCTTTAATTATAAGTTTATCCAAGTTTTTTATTTAATACTTATTGTGACACTCTTGTCCTTGGACATAATCATCAAAGTTAGCAATTAAAATATCTTGAGTCATTTCTTTCTTATAAACAACACCTAAAAGTGTTATCAAATTGGCTGATCCACAGGAATATTTAAGACCCTTTCTACTAAGCAATGTATATAAAGACTCTAAAATTCTAAACCTAGAATGCTTGACTAAAAACTAAATATCTATGCGCATCAACCATTTAATAACACCTTCAACTAATTTTACTAATTAAACACTGTCAAACAGTCTAGATAATATAGCAAGTTTACACATTTATAACATTAGATTTTTGTTTTACATATTTATAATTTTTTTAAAAGATTGACTTAGCCATCATAAAATGGGATCTTTGATTTTTGGTTTTGTATTGATCTCAATGCAAAGTAATACTTAAAAGTAAATTACTATGTTCTCTGCCGAATCTAAAATCATGGAAAAAAATTTCATCATCTCCACCCACGCAAGCATTGACAGAAAAATGTACTTTCCTTACCAAGTGGGTATTGGACCAAGTCAGAGACAAAGATTTTATCGTCTCCCACTTTTCCCCAATAAACAGAATACGATGCTTCCTTTCCAATCCTTTTCCAACGTGGCAATAAATCATCCATAATAAACTCCCATATGCGAATCTCCCAAGGAAAATCAATTGTTCGTACATGTACAACCAATAGAAATGACTTCTTCCATGGAAACACAGTGTGCAGTGTGGACCCATCTTCATCTTCTATGCTTTCTACTCCTTCTGGGAAGGGCACAATTTTATTGATCAAGCAATAGTTCAACAATTAAACACTATTTTCTTGAAGAATAAAATATTGGTGTAATGTCGGAAGCCCAATCACTCCATCATTCGTTCCTAACACCTCTTGGTGTAACGCCTCTGTCTGATGATTCTTGGTGTAATGGTCACTTCTCATATTCCCTTTTCATTGGGGTTTTAACTTGTGTGAGTCTTTTGGAGGTAGAGTGAAATAGGGTAAGCTACTAAAAGAAGGATAGTTGTAGATGTATTGTAACTAGGTTTATCTAGAGTTTACTAAATACAGAGTGATCCCCTGCTGTTTGTGGATGTAGTCTTCATGGTGAACCAATCAAAATTGTGTCCTTTTTCATCTCTGTGTGTTAATTTATTGTTAGTATTTAGTTGTTTTTATCTACTTTTATTCCTCAACGATTGGTATCAGAGCTCAGTGATGGAGCTGGTTGGAAATTTATGAACAATTTCTGGAAAAATGGAGGAAGCAGATAAATGGAAGATCAAAAAGTTTTCGGGACAGAACTTCAGTTTGTGGAAGCTTCAGATTCACACTTTGCTGATTCAGAAGGATCTTACTATTTCCCTGCAAGGGATGTTTAAGAAGCCAGAGAAGATGTTAGATGATGACTGGAATGTTTTAGACCAAAAGGAAGCTGCAACTAATATTCTATTGCTATCCAGTAATGTCATCTTGAATGTTGCCACCGAGACAACAGCTAAACAGATTTGGGATAAGCTATGTGATATGTACGAAAGAGCTTCAAAAACAAATTGAGTTTTCTTGTTGAAGAAATTGGTAAATTTGAAGATGAAATAAGGTATCAACATATCAAACTATTTAAATGAATTTAATGTTGTGATCAGTCAATTACTTTCTGTGAATGTTAACTTTGAAGAAGAAATGAGAGCCATGTTGCTTTTGTGGTCTCTTCCTGATAGTTGGCATAGTGTGATAATGACCATAAGCAATTTGGTATCCGAAAAAAGTAGATCCCAAGAAGGGGAGGATGAGAAAAAAGAATCAATGTTAAGGTATGATGATGTTGCTACTACACTTCTCAATGAAGATATGAGAAGAGGGAAAAACAAAACAATAGCTGATGCCTTGACTATTGTTAGTAGGGAAAGGCCTCATGATAAAGGCATAAATAACAATAGAACAAGGTCCAAATCTCAAAGAAGATCAAAGTCCAGGGGCAGAAATGGTGAATGTTGGTTTTGTGGCAAAGTGGGTCACACAAAAAAGAATTGTTGGCATTACAAAAAGACACAAGATAAGGTAAATGACAATGAAGCCAACACTACATATGACAAAGATGAAGGTGTTCTGGTTTTATCAGAAAGTGACACTTCTGCGGATTTATGGGTGTTGGATTTCGGTGCCTCTTTCCATGCTACTCCATGCCAGGAGGTTTTCACAAACTATCAACAAGGTTAGTTTGGTAGAGTTTTTCTTGGTGATAATAAAGCATGTGAGATAATAGGCAAAGGTGATGTGGTGTTGCAATTGAAAAATAGAAACAAATGGACATTGAGTTATGTAAGACATGTTCCCATGCTGAAACAAAATCTGATATCTGTAAGCCAGCTATATGCTTAAGGGTGTAACATTAATTTCTCCTTAGATTCATGGAAGGTAACTAAGGGTGTATTGGTGATTGCAAAAGGAAACAAATTAGGTAGCCTATATATGCTAGAAAATAAGGCTGAAGTGGGAGCTGCAATGGCAGTTGTGGATAGTGGTTCGAAGCTTTAGCATAAAAGGATTGGACACATGAGCAAAAGAGGACTTGAAGTTATGTTAAGGAGGGATCAACTTCTAGCTCTAAAATTCATTGATTTTGAGTTATGTGAGCATTGTCTCAGTGGAAAACAAAGGTGAATTAGCTTCTTGAAGATCAATCATGACAAACAAACAACACCTTTGGAGCTTGTGCACTCTGATGTCTTCGGACCTATGGAGGTAACATATTTTGGACAAGCTAATTATTTTGTCTCTTTTATTGATGATTGTACTCACAAAGTGTGGGTCTACATGATAAATAGAAAATCATAAGTTTTCACTAAATTCAAAATTTTCAAAGCCATGGTCAAAAATTAGATTGAGAAAAAAAAAATGTTTAAAAACAAACAATGGGGGAGAATTTTGTTCTTCAAAATTTGATAGCTTTTGTGCAGACAATGGCATTAGATGGATCAAAATAGTTCCTTTCACTCCTCAAGAAAATAGTACAATCGAGAGGATGAATAGAACGATTTTAGAGAGGGCTCAATGTGTGTTGTCTAATGAAGGCATAAGCAAGGAATTTTGGGTAGAGGAGGTTAACATAGAAGTACATTTAATTAATAGAAGCCCCTCATCCAGATTGGATTTTGATATCCCCAAAGAGAGATGGTTGGGCAAAAGAATCTCTTATTCTCATCTACGTGTTTTTGGTTGTGAAGCATTCACCCATGTCCCCAAGGAAAAGAGAATAAAGTTGGATTCTAAGTCTAAGTGATGCATATTTGTTGGCTATGGTGAAGAAAAATATGGTTTTCATTTGTGGGATCCTGTTAGCAAGCAGCTTGTTCATAGTTGGGATGTTGTTTTTAATGAAAAAGTCTTTCCTGATCTGCAAAAATAGGGGACATCATCAAAAGAATATATACACATTGATATGTTTGAAAATGCCTCTAATATGAAAGATGTAGAGCAAATCATGTATCAAGTTAGATTCAGGACAGACAACTGAGAGGGGGGGTGAATCAGTTGTCAAAAATTTTCTTTCCAATTACACACTTAAATCCTCTTAGTGATTTAACAGCATATCAATAACTCAATCATGGAAACATAATGCATTAAATCAAGAGCAGAAATATATCAACACATAAGACACCAAGATTTTGACGTGGAAAACCCAGTTAAGGGAAAATCCACGGGGTGATTAACCCAAGATTGTATTCTCTATTAGAAGAATAGAAAGAACAAAATGGCACATGCCAATTAGGGTTCACTGCCTGAGCACACTACTCACAAGAGGCTCACTGCCTACAAGAGACTCACTGTCTACAAAATAATAAGTATCACATACTTGAACTGGAGAATATCATCTTCACCATGCTTGAATCAGTTCCATTTAAGCCCAAAAACTTCTGCTCTGCCTTTCACTCTCTTCCTCACTACCACACTCACATCTCCACAAGACACTCTTTGAAAAGACTTTACAACTCCATTTATATACAAGACATTGACTTAGGAATAGTCATCTAAGTTGGCAAACATCTACAAGAACATCCACAAGATGTGTAATACATCCAGTTGGCTAGTCTTCAGGAAGAACACCATCATCCGGAAGATATTCTTCACTTACAAGCTCCAACTCCAATATGGGCCATCAACACGAATTGGACATGATCCAAAGACCTTCACAAGATTGCCTAAATCACCAAGAACATCCACACTTCATCTCCTTACTGAAATCCTTCTCTCCTTCATCTGGAACCTCAAGAACACAGTCTATCACCACTGTCACAAAGGAATAGATGCTTGTGGACCTTCAAACCATGAACCAATCGAGTTGACACTTCACAAAGAATTCCTCAACACTCCCTCAAATCCGTAGAATAGGATAATGCATTTTCGGATCTCACCGGACCTATCTATGTCACTCTGTCACCTTTGAACACCTGCCAGAACAAGTTTTACTTGAATGGCCACACCTTCTTTAGATCTTCATGTGGACCTTTGAAATCTTTACTGGATCACCTTAAGACACATATCTACAAACCCTTTAAACCGTATCCTCTGATCCTCATCTTATCTTGGACTTTTACCTTACTGTCTTCCCTTTTCTTCTCTGTTCCTGATTAGGACTAATTTTCTCAATATCCTCAGCACTCAGCTCATCCAATCCTTTTCATCAATGCAACAGGAGTGTGTTGACATCAATGAAAACACTGGTTAGGCCCATACTTGCAAGAATCTCCCCCTTTGTCATTGATGGAAACATGTGATGTAAATAATTGTTTTGACCATCAAGACAAGAACTTTTCTTTACTGACACAACTCCCCCTATCACCAACAACCATTCACTTGTCTTATCTTTCTTTATTGCTCCCCCTTTGATTAGCCACCACTTGTTTTTCACATGTCTTCTCTCCCCCTTTGACATCAATGGCAAAGGGCACATACTTGCAATTTCACCATTTTAGAATTATACCAGCTGCTTCCCTTGAGTAGCAGCTCCCCATCATCAATCTAGATCATGAGATATGACTGTGATATCCACTGGACTAATGCACATCAATGCACCTTAATTCATCACTGAAGAGGGAATAACACCTAACTTCTCCCTGAGATACTCAAAAGAGTCCTTAGGTAGAGGTTTAGTAAAGATGTCTGCAATCTGATCCTTGGAAGGCACAAACTCCAATCTAACTTCATTCTTGTTCACAAGTGAAACTTGATAGATATATGCTTAGTCTTTGAATGCAACACCGGATTCTTAGATATATTTATTACACTTGAATTATCACAGAAGATTGTGATAAGATCCTCATATTCCACTCTTATGTCTCTTAGCATTTGCTTCATCCACAAAACTTGAGTGCAACTACTTGCTGCTGTAATATATTTTACTTTTGCAGTGGACAGAGATATTGCCTCTTGTTTCTTGCTCAGCCAACAAACCAATCTCTTTCCCAAAAAGAATGCTCCACCACTGGTACTCTTCCAGTCATCCACATCTCCTACCCAATCCGCATCTGTATATGCATGAAGAGAGAAATCATGATCTCTGGGATACCGTAATCCATACTCAATTGTTCCTTTTAGATATCTAAAAATCCTTTTGATTGCCATGACATGAGATTCTCTAGGATCAGCTTGAAATCTAGCAACAAGACCCACAACATTCATAATGTCAGGTCTAGTTTGAGTGAGATACAACAATCCTCCAATCATTGACTTGTACTTTTTTTGATCAGCCTTAGGAGAGTCATCATCTTTGCCCAATTTACATCCAGTTGCCATGGGAGTATTCATTGGTTTTGAGTCTTCCATCCCAAATTTCTTCAACAATTCTTTCACATATTTGGTCTGAGAAATGAAGATTCATTTCTTTGTTTGAGTGATTTGTAGACCCAAGAAGAAATTCATTTCCCCAAGCATGGACATCTCAAATTCACTTTTCATTTGATTTGCAAAAGTTTTACACATACTATCTCTTCCTCCAAAAATGATGTCATCAACAAACACTTCAACAGTCAAGATGTTTTCATGATCAATTTTGAAATACAAATTACTCTCAGTGGTACCTTTGTTGAAACCAATCTTTAAAAGATGCTTATCCAATCTTTCATACTAGGCTCTTGGAGCTTTCTTTAGTCCATATAGAGCTTTCTTCAACTTGTAGACCATACCACCATGATCAGACAATTGAAATCCATCCGGTTACTCAATGTACACTTCTTCTTCCAAGTCACCATTTAGGAAGGCAGACTTGACATCCATCTGATACACTTTGAAATCCTTGAAGCAACAAAAGCAAGAAATAATTTGACTACTTCAATTCTTGCCACTGGAGAAAATGTTTCTTCAAAATCAACTCCTTCTATTTGAGAGTAACCCTTGCAAACCAATCTAGCTTTATTTATGATTACTTCACCAACTTCATTTAGTTTGTTCCAGAAGACGCATTTTGTTCCAATCACATTCTTGTTTCTAGGTCTGGGAACAAGATCCCAAGTGTGATTTTTCTCAATTTGCATCAACTCTTCCTCCATTGCTTTAGTCCAATTTTCATCATTGCAAGCTTCATTTATTGTCTTAGGTTCAATCTTAGAAATCAGATAATACTCATCTAAATCTTGAGCAATTCTCCTTCTTGTTTGTACAACTTTGCTTTTATCACCTATGATTTGATCTTCAGAGTGGTTTAGTCTTACATACCTGGGAATTTTGGGAGTTTCTTGCACTTCTGATTCTTGATCAGGCTCATTGAAACTCATCTCTTCTTCCTGATTTACCGGATCAGTTTGAATCTGAATTGTAGAAGGGGATTGGGCTCCTTGAATTGCAACACCATTGAGATCATCTTCATCATATTCATAAAACCTTAAGGGTTTTTCAATTCCTTCATCAACCTTCACATTTATACTTTCTAATCTTTCTCAGTCTCTTGTTATAACACCGGTATGCTTTGCTTTGAGTAGAGTAACCCAAGAATATTCCTTCATCACTTCTAGCATCAAACTTGCCTAGATCTTCATATCTTTTGATGTAACATTTGCTACCAAAGACTCTGAAATACCTCATAGTAGGAGTGATGCCAAACCAAAGTTCATAAGGAGTCTTATCGGTATTTCTTCTAATTTAAACTTGATTGAGACTATAGACTACAATGCTGACAGCTTCTCTCCAATAGATCTAAGGAACATTTGCTTCCATCATCATTGTCCTGGATGCTTCCTGGATGGTCTAGTTCTTTCTCTCCACTACTCCATTCTGTTGTGGAGTCCTAGGGGTAGACAACTGTCTCTTTATTCCATGTTTCTCGTAGAATTTTATGAACTCACAGAATGTGAATTCTCCACCTCTATCAGACCTCAGACACTTTAATTTTAATCTAGTTTCATTCTCTACCATAGCCTTGAATATTTTGAATTTCTCAAAAGCTTCTGATTTCTCTTTCAGAAAAGTTACCACATCATTCGGGAGTAGTCATCAATTAGTAACATGAAGTATCTATCACCTTGCACACTCTTGATTCTTGCCATACCACATAGATCAATATGAACTAAGTCCAATATTCTAGTAGATGATTGTTCTTTTCTTTTAAATCAGACTCTGCTTTATTTTCCCAACTGACATTCTTTGCACAAGCTATTTGTAGGTTTCACCAGTTTTGGAAGATTTCTTATAGCCTGAGTGTTGCTTATCTTGATGATATTATCAAAATTCACATGACACATCCTCCTATACCATAGCCAACTCTGATTAATTTGCACAAATAGACAACTTTTACCAGTACCAACTAGATGGAAGATATTACCTTTTATCTGAGTATCGGATGCAATCTCTATTCTGAAACTTTCAAAGATCTTGCATTTTCCATTCTTGAATTGGAGATCATAGCCTTTGTCCACCAACTATCCAACACTGAGAAGATTGTGCTTCAATCCTTCAACATACAGTACATTACCGGTTTTGTTCTTTCCATCAAAAGAAATAGTTCCTCTACCTCTAATTCTACGAGTAGAATTACCACAAAACTTTACCACTCCTCCTTCATACCTTTCCAAATCTAAGAACTTATTTTTGTCACCAGTTATATGGTGAGAGCATCCACTGTCAATGACCCAATCATCCTTTTCTTCAACTTGGGCAACTAGAGCTCTTTCTACAACTTTATGATTGATAGATTCAGAGGGCATTAGATCTTCTTCCTTGATGGCAATAAACACCCAATCACTTTTGGATTTGTTTCATGTCTCTGATTCATCATCTATTACTCCTTCATTATCATCCTCTTCATGAACATAGTAACAATTCTTTTGGAACCTTCGTCTGTTAGGATTTGGCCTTGAAAATCTTTCCGAACACTTTGAGGCAAAATGACCAATCTTATTGCAGTTAAAACACTTAAAAGGTAATTTCCCTTCATACTTACCGAATTCTCGTGGTAGTATTTTTACAATAAGAGCTTCAAGCTGAGCAATTTCAGTTTCTTCTTCTTCTAGATCTTTTCTTCCTTTTTCATACCATGACAGTTTCCTTGAAGAGTTCTCTCCCGGATCAAACCTTTGTTTACCTTTTATAGAGGCATTGGCTTTGAATGTTGATTCAGTCTTGGGGGGGCATCTCCAAATTCAGTCATTTCAAATGCAACCAATTTGCCAGCCAATTGATCTCTTGTGACAGTTGTATGGGCTCTGAATTCTTCAATGGCAGCAACCTTGATTTTATATGAAGCAGGAAGGGATCTGAGAATTTTGCCAACAATCTCATCTTCATCCAAGACTCCACCAACATTTCTAATTCGACAAACAAGATCATTTACTCTTGGCATAAAGGTAGTGATATTTTCATCTTCTCTCATCTTCAAATTTTTGAATTTTTCATTCATACTTTGTAACCTTGCATATTTGACATACTTGTCTCCTTCATGCAGAAGTTCCAGTTTTTCCCAAATCTCAAAAGCAGTTGGTAGGTCAACAATATTTGAAAGCTCTGAGTCAGATAATGCGCTTAGAAGAGCTTCTATAGTTCGTAGATTATTTTCAGCATCTATGATTTCATTTGGGGCTTTCGGGCCACCCTGTGGAGGAGTATACTTTGTTGAAGCAATGGTCCAGTACTGCATTCACATACATTGCAAGTGACATTTCATGTGACTTTTCCAAATATTAAATTTGGTTCCATCAAACTTCAAACTATCCTTCTTGTAGGACGACATCCTGGGTCTCCTCAAGCGATTAAGCTCTTTTTAGAGGAACTTAGCTCTGATACCAATTGTTAGATTCAGGACAGACAACTGAGAGGGGGGGTGAATTAGTTGTCAAAAACTTTCTTTCCAATTACACACTTAAATCCTCTTAGTGATTTAGCAGTATATCAATAACTCAATCATGGAAACATAATGCATTAAATCAAGAGCAGAAACATATCAACACATAAGACAATAAGTTTTTGACATGGAAAACCCAGTTAAGGGAAAAACCATGGGGTGATTAACCCAAGATTGTATTCTCTGTTAGAAGAATAGAAAGAACAAAATGGCACATGCTAGTTAGGGCTCACTGCCTGAGCACACTGGTCACAAGAGGTTCACTGCCTACAAGAGACAAACTGTCTACAAAATAATAAGTATCACATACTTGAACTAGAGAATAGCATTTTCACCATGCTTGAATCAGTCCCATTTAATCCCAAAAACTTCTGCTCTTCCTTTTGCTCTCTTCCTCGCTACCACACTCACATCTCCACAAGACACTCTTTGAAAAGACTTTACAACTCCATATATACACAAGACATCAATTGAGGAATAGTCATCTAAGTCAGTAAACATCTACAAGAACATCCACAAGATGTGTAATACATCCGGTCGGCTAGTCTTCAGGAAGAACACCATCATCTAGAAGATATTCTTCACTTGCAAGCTCCAACTACAATATGGACCATCAACACAAACTGGACATGATCCAAAGACCTTCACAAGATTGCTTGAATCACCAAGAACATCCACACTTCATCTACTTACTGAAATCCTTCTCTCCTTCATTTGGAACCTCAAGAACATAGTCTATCACCACTATCACAAAGGAATAGATGCTTACGGACCTTCAAACCATGAACCAATCGAGTTGACACTTCACAAAGACTTCCTCAACACTCCCTCAAATCCACAAAATAGGATAATGCATTTCTGGATCTCACCAAACCTATCTGTGTCACTCTGTCACCTCTGAACACCTACCGGAACTATTTTTACTTGAATGGCCACAACTTCTTTAGATCTTCATACGGACCTCTAAAATATTTACTAGATCACCTTCAGACACATATCTACAAACCCTTTAAACCGCATCCTCTGATCCTCATCTTATCTTGGACTTTTACCTTATTGTCTTCACTGTTCTTCTCTGTTCCTAATTAGGACTAATTTTCTCAATATCCTCAACACTCAGCTCATCCAATCCTTTTAATCAATGCAATAGGAGTATGTTGACATTAATGACAACACCGGTTTAGCCCATACTTGCAACAGCTCATAGTTGGGATGTTATTTTTAATGAAAAAGTCTTTCCTGATCTGCAAAAATAGGGGACATCATCAAAAGAATTTATACACATTGATATGTTTGAAAATGCCTCTAATATGAAAGATGTAGAGGGAATCATGTATCAAGTTTTGTGCCATACCATGGTACATATCCAATGCAACCCTTAGATAAGTCTTCATTGCCTTTACAGTGTGTATCAACATCACAGCTTACTCCAAACCCCACAGTAAATGTTGAAAAGACTATGTATAGCCTACTGAAATGTTAACCTAGTCTCCTTTATTTCAAAAGACTTTACACATGTTAGAAAATCCAATTCCAAATGCAACACTACCTTTGCAAAATGGTAAGGAGACTTTACTTCCTACGTAGCTCTTTAACACTCCCACACTGTCTCCTATGCCTCCCATGCAGACTTTAATGCAGGTTTCAAATGTTTTAAATTTGCCTATTTATACTCTAGTTTTAATGCAACAGTTGGATATTCGATGAAACATTAATATGCAAAGTTTGATAGGTAACATGCAGTGTTCATAAGTGGTCTCTCCTATGCTACCATCCACTTCTTTGAATCCCACACTGCCTACATGGGAAGTTTAGGATGTGCCATGTATGGCACCAAATTATTTAAGAAGTTCATAGTCAAATCTTGAGCATGGTAATTTATCGGCATAGAGTAGTTTGCCACAATAGAGTATTATACATGATCAATGTACCTTGATGGAGCAAGCACCTCAATTAAGGAGGTCTACTCAATAGAAAAATATTCCAGCTAAATTTGATGATTATGAGTTATTGCTCTCTGATCAGGCAGAGCTAGCTAGTTTTTGGGATGCTTGCAATGACAACAAGTGTGACAAATGGATGGCAGCTATGCAAGAAGAAATGGCCTCTTTACAGGCCAATGATACTTGGGATTTGGTGAAGCTCCTGCCTAATCAAAAACCATTAAAGAGTAAGTGGGTGTATTGGTTCAAATAGGAAGATGGAGGCAAACAATGCTAACAAGCCAGATTGGTAGTAAAAGGTTTTGATTAGAAAAAGGGGATTGATTTCAATGAAATCTTCTCACCCGTCATCAAAATGACCACAATTCATGTAGTCTTGGGTATGGTAGCTATGTGGAATCTTGAGCTTGAACAACTCGATGTCAAGACTACATTTCTACATGGAGATGTTGAAGAAGATTTGTATATGGAGCAACCTGAAGGTTTTACAAAATAGGGGCAAGAGAAGTTATTTTGCAAGTTAAAGTGCAATTTATATGGGCTCAAGCAAGCCCCAAGGCAATGGTATCGCAAGTTTGATCTAGCTTCATGGCTGAGCATCAATTCATTCGCTACAAATCTGATCCATGTCTTTACTTCAAGTAGCTTGCAAATGGTGAGTTTGTCATACTTTTACTTTATGTTGATGATATGTTGGTAACCGACAATAGTATGAGAGTTATTCATTAATTAAAGCAACATTTAACTCAATGGTTTGCTATGAAATATTTAGGGGTAGCCAAGAGGATTCTTGGCATGACAATAATAAGGGACATACACAAGAGAGAAATCAGATTGTCTCAAGAGAAATAGATTGCCAAAGTCTTGGCTAGGTTCAACATGAAGAATGCCAAGCCTATTAGTACTCCATTAGCTGATCACTTTCGTTTGTCATCAGCCATGTGTCCTAATACTCAAAAAGATCAAGAACACATGAAAGGTGTTCCTTATTCATCTACAGTTGGTAGTCTCATGTATGCCATGGTTTGTACTCGTCTAGACATTGCCCATGCAGTGGGAGTTATGAGTAGATTTATGAGCAATCTAGTTAAACCTCATTAGCAGGCAATACAATGGATATTAAGGTACCTGAAAGGTACTTCAGATCATGTTTTGTGTTTTGGAGGACATGATACTTAGCTACAAGGGTATGTTGACTCTAATATGGATAGAGACTTGGACAAACAAAGGCCTACAATAGGTTATAGATCTCACTGAAGGAACAAAGGAGATGACATGGTTATAGTGGTTATTGGGAGAACTACGGTGTAAGGAATCTATTTTTACTTTGTTTTGTGATAGCAATAGCTCTATTCACTTGGTAAAGAACTCCACTTTCCATAATAGAACCAAACATATAGAGTTCCAATATCATTTTATTCGACATGTCCTTGAAGAGGGTAAGTTGCAAGTAAAGAAGATTGACACAAAAGTGAATTTGGAAGATGCTTTGATGAAGATTGTTCCAAGGGAGAAGTTTGAGTTCTATAGGACTTCTCTTGGAATTGTCAAGTTGTGACAATAAGCCTGAAGTGGGGGATAACTCTGTGCAGCTCTCTTGCAGCCATGATTGGACTTCAAGTGGGAGATTATTGGTGTAACATCTGAATCCCAATCACTCCATCAGTCATTCTAACACCTCTGTTTGACGATTCTTGAAGTAATGTTCACTTCTCATATTCCCTCTTCATTGGGGTTTTAACTTGTATGAGTCTTTTGGAGGTAGATTAAAATAGGGTAAGCTACTAAAAGAAGGATAGTTGTAGATGTATTATAACTGGGTTTATCTAGAGTTAATAAATACAAAGTGATCCCCTGATGTTTGTGGACATAGCCTTCATGGTGAACCATGTTAAAATCATGTCCTTTTTCATCCGTGTGTGTTAATTTATTGTTAGTATTTAGTTGTTTTTATCTGCTTTTATTCCTCAACATAAAAGCCCTGAGTAATTCCCAAGTGTATAGTAATTGATTCCATTCTCTGCAAACTCTACAAAAATGGATGATAGAGTGAAGTGGAAGGAGAGACAGTAAACACATCTCAAGTATGTGCTCTGGTATCAATTCCCACGACATCCATTCATCTTCATCCTTTCCCTCTCCCTTGTACTCCTGCTCTATTTCTATCCTCAATCTTTAGTTTATATGTAAGAACCATCTAGATCAACTGTGGAGTAACTTGTTTTGAAATAATAAAAAATTGATTATGATTTTCCAGCAAAATGGTATCTCTTTATATATGCTTAAATTGTGATTCAGAGGACTAAAAAAATTAAAAACTAAGCCTCGTGACTCATGAGGATGTAAAAGAACAACGTAATTAACCATTAATTACTTCCAATTGGTTTACATTCTAGTAGAGTATTTCTTTGTCATGCTAAAAATTCTAGATGGTCAAAGATAGCTTGTGATACTTTGTCATAACCACTTTCGAGATGGCTTCTTCTAATTTATAGATTACCTTGGAGATGGAAGGAGACTTCATGAATATTCTACAATTTCTTTCCGAATAGGTGTGCCAAATAACCAAAGAAGGACTTACCTCCCATATGCATGGGAATGTTGAATCCACATACAGAGTGGGCCAATCTTTAAATGATGCAGAAGAGGTCTAGGAAATGGAGCTTCACAATTCAACTTAGAATATAACCATTTCCAACAATTGTTGCTAAAAACACAATTTAGGAGAAGATGATCAAATTCCTCTTCTTCTCCATATAGAACACACCTAACGATAGTAAAGAATCCCATCTTGTTCATCCTTTTACTTGTTAAACTTTTGTTGTGAAGTTCTACCTATGTAAAATCTCCATCTTTTGGAAGGCAAGCATTACCCCAATAAAGATTGTAGAGCCATTCAATTTTGTTTTCCTTCAATATATATTTGTATCCTTACCTTATATTACAGAGCCCAAATTTAGTTGCAACCCATATGATCTCATCTTCATTTTAGATGGAATAATGACTCTTTGTGCCAATATTTTTCTCAAGATCTCTTTGTTAGATCTAGGGAAATTACATTCATTGATGTTCTTCCATTTGACTTTACCACTGGATTCTTGATTCCTAGTATCTTAGTAATTTATCACTTTATTTCCCCAATTTTGTTTGAGAAATATCCTAGCCTTGTTTTTTAGTGTAGAATATTCCTACACATGTACTTTGCATGGATTACTCCTATATTTGGAGTTAACCTTGCTTAGTTGTGCCTTTTTACATATAACTTTGCATGGAGTTCACATGCCACTAGTTTTAAATAGTGGAGTTACATGCTATTCTTAAGCTCCTTTACCACTATTCTATATGATAATTGCTTTTCCAATGTGCTATATATGTATATCTCAATATGAGTTAATCAATCCAATTATTGTGTTCAATCTTGTTTGTATTGCATACTCTCATTTTATAACTCTTGCAAGAGCATTTGATAGCATGACTTTTGTGGCTTGACCAATGCTAACATTTTGCGAGTAGATCTTGGTTCTCACATGGTATCAAAGCTTGTTCTGGTTAATGATTGTTGGTTCAATAAATTTGCATTGTTCAATTGAAAATAGAGTTTGCATTCAATTGAAAATCTTTTCTGTGTTGTTCGTGTGTATTCTTAGTGGAGGAAAGTTTTTTTGTTGAGAAGCCATTTGTGTGTGAAAAGGTTGATCGAGTAGTGTGAGGTTCGATCCATCTATAAAAGGTTGAGGTAGTGAACTTGAGGCTCGATCTACTCTCTCACAGGGTGTTTAAGGATGGATCCACTCTCTGAAAAGGCATTCAATGCATGATTCGAGGCATTTGAGGGTTGACCCTTCACAAGAAACCTTTTGTAGAGGCATGAGCAGCCTATAGAAGGCTCACCCAGTCTCTGTAGAGGCACAACCAATCCACAGAATGCTCACACAACCTTTGCAGAGGTGAAACCAGTCTGCAAAAGGCATGAACATCCTATTTGAAGGGTTAATCCCAGGCAAGAAAGATCTTTGATGGGTAGGAAGGGGTACAAAACTAGGCAAAAAGACATCTCAAGAAACCCATGATGCATGAGTAGACATGAATTAATGATTGGAACCCCTGTTTTGACATTCAACAAGGCAATCCATAGGATATTCACCAATGTTCCATGTAGCATCTAGCAAGGCAATCCATAGAAGATTTCACCCTTGTTTCGTCCCAGTTCCGTGTAGCATCTACCTAGGCGGTGTATAGAGGAGATTCAACATCTAGTAAAATAAAATATTAAAATAATCTGAATAATCAAATTTTAAATAAAATAATAAAATAATATAAATAATCTACAAGTTTCCTTGCATAATCTAAATAATCAAATTTGAAATAAAATATAGATATATTTGTTAGGTATTTTAGGGGACTTCATTTTTTTGTCGTTACAAAATGTTTTATCTTGTAACATGGTTAGTACAATACATATTTTCTCTTAAGCTCAAAAGATAACTATAGTATTAAGTTACTAATTTAACTTACACAAGTTTAAAGGAAATATTTCCTAATCGTTGGTAAATATTCCATCAATAATGAATACTTTTGAATGAATATAAAATTTAATCTATTAAACTTATTGAGGAGACATTATTTAACTGATTATCTTGTCATTATTTAAATAAAAAATAAATAAATCAAATTTCTAAATTTATTACTAATTAATTTCATAATTAATTTATCACAATAATAAAATTCTCAATTAATTTTTTCAATAATAAATTTACACCCAATGCTTCGCTAGCCAAAATAGAAAATCAAATTTATCAAGTAAGCCGACAATACATAAGGCAAATAAAATGGAAACTTACTAAAAGAGTTTCCTTTTTCTATTTTTTTTTTTGCATATCTCACTTTAATTATTTTATTCTAATTTAATAGACTCTTAATACCAATAAGTATTTGTGAATTTTGTCTGTATTGTAGGATTGTTAGGGAATTCAGAAGATTTAAGGAAATGGTGGTGCAATTGAGACTATAAGATTTTATATTCATCAATGTTGATTTATATACATAGATATTATGTATATATATATATATATATATATATATATATATGTAAATAAAGAATGGTATATAGAGTTTATAGACAAATTTATAGGAGAAGTAATTTCCTGTTTAAATTTTGATGAGTCTATATATAGACACACACACACACATGGCATATGAGGGTGAAAGCAAATACAAAGAGGAATAAATTCAATCGAAAGATTTATAGATTTTTGAAGTTTATGAATGAGGGGTGGCTATTGGCCTAGTAAGGGATGCAACCCCCACCCTGGGGAGCTATGGGGATTCCCACAACTCCTCATGGTCATAACCTGTCTGAAAGGGGCAGCACCTGAACAATATTTATTATATATATATTATTCTTTTCTCTAGATTATATACATGTATGTATGCATGTATGTATGTATGTATGTATGTATGTATGTATGTATGCTGTATGTATGTATGCATGCATGCATGCATGCATGTATGTATGTTTGTATGTATGTATGTATGTATGTATGTATGTATGTATGTATGTATGTAACTAAAAAAAACATCATAATTTAATGGCACAAAAAAATTATAAATGTTTTCAGCAGGTTCATGGGGGGAATAGATTTCAAATTCTAGTAGCATTCCATGGCCTGCAACTTCTCTAATCTTTCAAATTGTGGCCTTCTTTGTGGAGGAAGAGACTTCTCAAATGCTCTTGGAATGTGCTGTAATAGGTAGATTTGTTGATCATCAATTATCAAGGTAGGAAATCCTAGTATGGGTTAGGGCTTCTTGGGATACTGATCACATACTAGATTCCTCCCTAAATGTTTCTTTGTTACCATTTTGAATCAAATTCCATGAGGGAAGGTGTCCTCAACCATGAGATTTGGTTCACAGAAGATACCCCTCTTTTTCTGCAAAAGTGGATTCCTAGTTTTGATCCAACAAAATGCAATCCATTGGATCGACTTTACTGAATCAGAATCTTTAACCTACCCTTGGAATTTTGGTCGAAGGAGAGCATTACTAATATTGGAAACTCAATTAGTCTCACAGTTACTCAAAATGATGAGAAAGCCCACCTCTAGGATGAATTAATGGAATTTATCTTTCCACTCCAAAATAATCATCTCCTTGTGGGAGGTGACTTTAATGTGATCCTCTTTGTACAAGAAAAGTTGTTGGTCTCTTTTGTTCCCTTTCTAGCGTAGATCCTATTTCAAAGGTTTGTCTCCAACATAGACTTAATTGGCATTATTCCTAAGGTGGGATAATGTACATGGAAAAATAGAAGAGATGGATTCACCAACATTGTGGAGTTTCTTAAAATATTTCTCCACTCTTCCAGCTAGCTCAATTTCACAGTACTTCTTCAATCTGATCTTAATCCTATCTCTAGTTTGGATCACTTTCCTATTTCTTTGGTTATTTTTGGGGATCGCCCCACTTAAGGCATCCTTCAAACTTGAAAGAATGTGGCTGCAAAGAGAAGATCTCCCAAGACTCATCAAGGATTGGTGGTCCAAGGCTGACTTCCAAAAGGGGTCAAAGATGTTCCAGTTCATGAAAAAAATTTGTTATGTGAAGAACAAACTGAATATTTGGAATAGGGAGGTTTTCAAAACTATTTTTGAGGAAAAGAAGAAAATTCAGGAGGAATTGGAGGCTCTGAATAATAAAGTTATTGCTCATGGAATGGTTCAAGTTGACTATGAAAAATAGAAAGAATTGTTGCCAAAACATGCCAAAATCCTGGTCAGGGAGGAAATCTTTTGGAAATCAAAATTGAGAGAAACATGGCTCATGGAAGACAACTCAAACAATAAATTGTTTCACAACTCTACCAAGCTTAGAAGGTGTAGGAATAGGATCTCCTCGATCTCTTGGGAGGACAAAATATTGATCTTTGAGCTAGAAGAAATTCAACAACTTTCAATCTCTCACTTCAAGAATCTTTTGGCAACAGATGGCACATTTGATGCTTGGGGAATGGACACTTTGACTACCAACATCTTGAAGATTTTAGGCAATGACTACAACTATATGTCAATGGCACTGATTTTTGAAGAAGAAGCAAGGTTTTTTGTATTTCAAATGTACCCAAACAAAGCCACGTGACCTGATGGACTCTCGACCCTCTTCTACCAAAAATTATGGAACATTGTTGGGAGGGATGTATGGGAAGTGGTGGAGGCCTCTAGAATGTCTAAGAAAATTCTAAAGATCTAAATAACACTAATATCTCTTTGTTGTCTAAGAAGGGTGATTGTACCTTCGTTTTTGAGTATTGGCCCATCACCTTATGCAATAAACCCTATAAAATTATCACTAAAATTAATGGCATACTGCCTCAAAGGGATTCTTCCCAACATAATTTTGAATGAAAAGAGTGGTTTTACACTGGGTAGATCAATCAATGATGGAATCATAATACCTTATAAGGCCATCCACTCAATTGGAGTATTGAACTAAAATAGTATGAGTATCAAAATCGATATTAGCAAAGCATATGATTGTTTCGCTAGTTGCTTTTGATAAGTACTTTACAAGTCTTTGGCTTTAAGCTAGCCTGGTTGGACTAGATCTTTAGTTGTATTGCAATAGCCAAATTCATGATCTTGGCCAATGGTAATCCTTGTGGCTTATTTGAAGCTTCCAAAGGTCTTACTCAAGGCGAGTTGATATCTCCATTTTTGTTTGTTATAATGACCAAAGCCTTTCAAAGATCTATTAAGAAACTTGTCAAGAGGGGAGAATGGAGGGATTTTTAAATTACCAAAGGATTGGATCCTATCAATCATCAATAGTTTGTTGATGATACCATCCTTTACAGATTGATGAATCCTGAAATGGTGTTGATTGTCAAAGAGGTGTTTGAACTATATTCATACACCTTAAGCTAGGTAATTAATTGTAATAAGTCTAGCATATATTTCTTTAGTGTTAAGTAGAAAATGTAATGAAGAATTGTAGATATCTTGGGCTTTAAAATTGAGTCTCTGCCTAGTAAATACTTGGGTGTTCCTCTATTCAAAGGTGTCTCCTATACTTCCCTGTGGAAAGATAAAACAGACTCCTACAAAGCAAAATCTAGAGTTTGGAAGGGTTAATGGCTCTCCCTAGCAAGGATGATAATAATGGTGAAGGTTATTTTTCCCGCTATCCTAATCTATCTGATGTCCTACATCCAACTCACAAGACATGTTGCCCAATATTTTAATAGCATCATGAAATGATTCCTATGGTAGGGCTTAAATGGAACCATTAGAATTCCATTCATCCATTGGGATGTTTTTAGAAGACCAAAGATCAACGGGGAAGCGGGCCTCAGGATTATAAAGAAGTAAAATTTAGTGTTGGGTGCCAAATTAGTGTGGAGAATGTATCAAGATCTTGGTGCACTTTCATCTCAAATCCTCCAAAATAAATACTTGGATGATGCCATGGTTCATAGGATCCTCACTATCATAAATCCCTTTAGATGACCCCATATCTAGTAGTTCATGATGTCCTACCACCACCTGATCATTGATCATATCCCCTAGAGTATCTACAATGGGTGAAATGGAAATTTTTGGTCTGATTCTTGGAATGGAGAACCTACTTTGGATTCCTTTGGTGATCTACAAGGATGTAAGGAAATAATGGTATATACTTGGGGAGATAAACTTGCATACTATCTACAACATACAAATAATGAAATATAGAATTGGTGCAATTTTGATAGCGCACCTCTCACCCAACCAAAAAAGAACAAATTGAAAGAGACCCTATGTTGAAGGAACATTTCCCTAACCAAAGAGGGTAAAAACATTATATGGACAAGGTTGAAGTTTGGAAAATACTTGGTTAAGCTAGAGACTTAGATCTAGGAAAATAGATTAGGATCTACATCGTTGCTGACAAATGTATGTTGAGGAAACAAAGTCCTCCCAAAGGAAGGAACCTTTGCATGGAGTATTGTTCACAAAATAATTTTGACTAGAAATACATTGAAATCCATTGGTATTCTTGGCCCTTCCAAATGTTTTCTATGTTTGAATTATGAAGAGACTATTGATCACTTGATACTAAATTTTGACTTTGTGGGCAAATGCTAAGCATGGTTCATAGAGAAAGTTGGATGGATGGGGTTGTTGCATTCTAATTTATTGGAGCTCTTTATAGGTTGGCTTAGATTGAAGAGAGGTTCTATGGGGGGTGATATATGGATTGTTGCACCATCCGTGACTATCTAACACATATGGAAAGAATGAAATAGAAGGATTTGCAATGAACAATCATTAGCAATGCAGACAATCTGCAATGAGATTGAAGTGAGATTTAGTGAATTCCTAAACACCCTTATTTTAATTACAGAAATTTTCTCCACTTGGGATTATAAGTTAATGAAATGTTGGAAGTTGTTGAAAATCCCAAGTAGGTTTTAAAATTCAAGAACACAAGGAGCAAATAAGGTGCTTAGGAAAAAGATGAAATGGATGGCCTCTTCAAATGGTAGACTGAAACTCAACTTTGATGGGGCCTCCTAAAGTAATCTTGGGATTTTAAGAGTAGGTTGCCTCATCAAAAATTATAAGGGAATCCTCTTATTTATGTTCTCCAAACATATCCCATATGGTATGAATAATGAAGCCTAACTCGAAGCGCTAATGGATGGGATCAATCTGTGTATCTGCAAGAAACTTGATTATATTGACATCGAATGGGATTTGATGATCTTCTTGAATGCTATAAAGTCTAAGTGCATCCAAAAATAGAGATTGTAGAAGAAGGTGGATGCAGTATGTATGTTCCTAGGACAATTGAATGACTTCACTTTAAGGCACATCTTTAGAGAGGTAAATATGGTAGCAAATCTCTTGGTGAAACATGTGTGTGAGAAGACCCAAGGTGCCATTACTTCATATTGGTTTGAAGACTAGAATGGCCTCCTGCAAGTCGAATAACCCCTAATGCCAAGTGATGCTGGCACTTTAGGTACTTGAGATATTGTTTAGATTTACAGAAGCCTCAAAAAGAAGTATAAATCCATGAAGGTGGTAAGAGGTAAGGTAAAATGGAGAACAAAATTTTCTTGAATGATTTGTGATGTGCCTACGTAGTGGAAGAAACTTCCCAGTAGATTTGATGCCTCTTCAAACTTCTTCACCTAGAGAGGGAAGTAGAAGTCATGGATGTTCTTGGTGTCACCTATCTCTTAGTCGCACATGTCCATAATTTTGAATTGGTGGGTGACTTCCTCACCATTTTTGTTGATGTAATGGGGTGAAATTTATTTTCCAAGACTATAAAAAACCACTACTTACACGAGGCCTTGATCAAGAAATCTATTGAAGCCAAGCATCAAACTATGATAGGAAGCAATCCAAGCAGGACTTGGGTGGTGTCTTCAATAGGGAGGCTGATACAGGAGCATCCCTGGTTCAAGAGAAATCTTGCATCAACCAAAAACATTTGCATTTCAGTTTGTTTTCATTTCAATTTGTTTCTTTTCATTTTCCAGTTCAGTTCAAGCAGTAGCAGTTTCTATACTATGGTCTGCATTCTATTGCAGTTGCATTTCAAACCTTTTGGAGTTGGGCTTAGCATCTAGACACATTCACCTACACCATATCCAATTTTCATAGCACTTGGATTAGGTATCAGAAAGATATCACTTTCAGAAGATCAACTATTTTCTTAGAACTGAGCATCTTAATAGTCTTGGACAATCAACTAAAGGAGAAGACTTGCGGAGAATCTCTCAACTTGCAGAACTAAATGACATATCTTTCAATGTTCTATGGTTTGTGGTTGACCTTCTTTAAGATCTACACATCATTCTTTTCATTTGCAGAGGTGTTCTATTCAAATAGGTCCGACCTATCCATGTACACACGTTACAACTCTTCATTGGAGTTTGTAATGATCTTTGGCCGACGCAGAGGAATCTTTGGTTTTGGAGATGATATATATACATGTAATAGATGCATAGGAAAGTAGTTATCAAGTTAATCACATTAGAGATAGTTCATAATTTGGATTCTTTGTGAAGGAGCTTTAAAGCTATATCTTGATATTCTATAATTAGGCCTTTGAGCCCTAATTGTAAGCCAGCATGTTGCTAGCCAATTTATATTTGAATTCTATGATATACTGAATGACTAAATCTACATTTTCTTTAGATCTTTGAGTTTTTTTCATTGTGTTTACTCTTTCTACATGGTCTGGACTATTCATTCTGTGAACCCTCCTAACCATGATTGCACCAAAGGCATTAAAAAATTGCTTTACAAGAAAATGTTTTGAAGCCTACTTTGATGGCATTTTTAAAGGTAAATTCAAGGAATTCCTATAGATTATTGCAAGCCACCTTGCCCTCCTTACCCCCTAGTAGTAGTGTTTCTAGAGGAGATAAAGTGAGGCATCCAATGTATTCAAAAATAAGGGAACTGATAATAATCCTGCTTGCATGATTTTATTCTTTTGTGTTAGTATCTCTCAAGGAGACAACCCATAAACCCCATTACTTCTTCCAATTTCAAGACATGTAGTTCAGGGATCCTAACTTCATCTCTCAAGGTAATATTTGGTGGAATTCATCGCCCTACGTGTAGGGTGCAAAAATGTTTCACTTGGCTCTTAAATTGATGTTTATCAAGAATAAAATGGTATGTTGGAAAATGACTATAGAAAGAAAAAACAACTTAAGTAGGAAATGGAGGAAATACTAGCTAGAGAGGAAATCTTTTGGTGACAAAAATCTAGAGAGATATGGTTAAAAGAAGGTTATAGGAACACAAGCTCTTCCACATCTCCACTAAAATTAGATGCTCAGTAAATTGAATTCAGAATATTAAAATGACTAATGGGGATGTCATCTACTCCCCTAAACAAATTCAAGATGAAGTGATAAGCTTCTATAAGAATCTTCTTTCCTCTACCAATATTGTAACACCCAGTCATAGATCTGATCTAGATCTTAAAATTCCTTATCTGGTGCATCAAAAACACAATAACACTCTTATGAAGGAATTCTCCTTTGATGAGGTAGAAGTAGTAGTTTTTCGATGCCTAGGGATAAAGCTCCAAGACTAGATGACTTTACAGGAACTTTTTTTTAAAAGTGCTAGGACATTGTTGGGAGAGATGTCTTATTGGCAATAAATGAGTCCAAGAAACAAAAAAATATTTTGAAGGAATTCAAAGATACAAATGTTTGTCTGATTTCAAAAATCAAAATGCCAACATCCTTTTTGGAATTTAGCCCTATTTCCTTGTGTAACTCAATTTACAAAATAATCACAAAAGAAATGGATCGTAGGATATCCCCAATCTTTTTGTCCATCATTTTAGATGAACTACAAAGGGTGTGATTGTTAGACATGAAATTTTACACTCAATCCACTCATGTAAAATCCCCACTATAATGATCAAGCTAGACATGGAAAAGGCTTATGACAAATTAAATTGGGAATTTCGTCTCAAAGTTCTTACAAAATCTATTTTTTCAAATTAATGGTGCAAATGGGTTTCAATGTGCATTTCAAGTACAAGATTTGGAGTCATGATAAATGCTTCTCTAATTGGATATTTTTAATCTTCTAAGGGACTATGCTAAGGTGATCCTCTCTCACCCTTCCTTTTTTTTAATGGTTGAAGCTTTATGTTAGGAAATCAAAGAAGAAAACCATAGAAACCTTTGGAAAGGAATCCAAATTAATAATATGAAAGATTCATTCACCCATACTTTCTTTGTAGATGACACTATGCTATTTGGCCAAGCCATAGTGGCAGAAGCTAAACCTATAAAACTCACCATTTCAAATATTTTGATGGATCAGGCTAGGACATGAATCCCGTGAAATCCATGATCTTCCTTTTTCATTCCAATGCATATATTAAAAATGCATCATCAAAATGCTTGGATACAGTCTGAAATAGATTCCAAATAAATACTTAGGTATTCCAATGTTATTAGGATGATGTAAAAAACCATATTGGAAACATGTCTTGCAATCCTTGCACAACAAAATAGGCTCTTGGAAAGGCAAATGGATTACATTGGCAGGTAGACTAACAATGACCAAAGTGGTGCTAGCTATATTTCCAAATTACATGATGCCAATTTTACAAATCCCTGAAGGAATCCTTGTGGATATGGAAAAAAGTATTAGACAATTCTTATGTCAAGGTAGTGCAGACAGTAGAAAAATATCTCTAATTTCATGGGAGAAAGTCTTCCAACCAAAATGTTTGGGAGGGGTAGGTTTCTTAAATTTGAAAGTCCAAAATCAGGCATTAGTTTCTAAGATGACATGGAACATGTATGCTAATCCTCAAGCTAAGTGGGTGAAACTAATGTAGGCTAGGTACCTAGATTGCATCGATAAAGATGGGATCTTCATAGTGGCAAACCCTCCTAATGGCTCTAGTGTTTGGAATTTTCTCAATCAAGGTAGGAAGGTGTTCAGTCAAAAACTAACATGGGTGATTCACAATGGTGCTAGAGAAAATTTTTGGGATAATTCTCAGAATGGTTGGCCTAAATTTTCCATGAGAGAGTATTTGGTAGATGCTCATTCCTTTTTATTACAAGTTTGTGGGCAAAATGTCTAGAATTATTGGGAGGTTGAACAAGGAAATGACATTGGAAAAATCAAATGGAAATTTTTCAATGATTGCAACTTCCCACAATATTAAAAGTGTTAGAAATGAAAGCACAACTACCAAATGGAAATCTGATTCAAATATAAATTTTTGCAATCTTTAACTGTGTATTGTCAATGGAGATTGTAACATGAAATAGAAACTATGCAACATAGAAATACAAAATAGAAAATTAAACACACAACATAGTGTTTATGTGGAGAAAACCCTTGTGAATAAAAAACTACACCAGGAAAGAGGCACAAGTTTGTATTAATCTGAAATAGATTGTACAATACAACAACTCAACTACTCTCTTCACTAGTCTTCAACCTGACAGCATTTCAACAACACCTGAGTACCTAAAATCTGTATTACAGCATCAAATACAATGACACATATTTATAGAAGAGTTTTCCCTCCATTCTAGGTGTCCACTTTCTCTCTCCTCCAATAACCCCACATGAAAGCATTAAATGTCATCATACATGCAACAACCAAGTGGTAATAACTTGCCCATGCAAAGTTGGGCACCCATACCCAAGAATAGCATGTAAAAGCATGTTATGATGCGTCATAACCATCATAGATACCACCAACAACAAATCTTCCTAAGATGGGTGCCTGGGGCTAAATATAACAACCACAACTAATAATGGGGGTCATATGCATCATACATGCATGGAATCTTATGACAACTTGTAGCTGCCATACAGCCACTTACACCACATTATGACAAGTTGTCATACATGCCAAAAATAGCAAATTCATCAAGGGGTGGCGCCTACCCTCATTTACCTCTGAGTTCTACCTTTTCCAATAGTAAATATCACTTTATAACTACTAATAACTTTGAAATTACCACTATCAATAAGACTACCTCATTCCCTTATGGATAATTACAAATTACAAATGATAAATAGAATAAATACAATATTAGAATTTACAAGGTTAATGGTACCTTATTACAACATTCTCCCACTTGACATTATGCATTGTAAATCAACCCATAGGAAATCAAATGAAATAATCAGGTACTAGAAACAAGAACCATGGCCTCTCTACACCACATGAACTTCTCTGTGTTTAAGGCTTGGTCAATGAATCTGCAACATTCTCCTAAGTGTTTATTTTCTTCAACCCAATCTGTCCATTTTCAACCAACTCTTGAACAAAGTGATACTTAACATCAACATGCTTAGTTTGAGCATGATACATAGTATTCTTGGCCAAATAGATAGTACTCTAGCTATCACAACCAATCTGAATGATCCTGCAATCAAATACAATACCTGTACATAATTTCCTCAACCAAACTACCTCCTTAGAGACATGATTAGAAACCATATACTTTGCTTCTATGGTGGACAAAGAAACTGTGGGCTGCCTCTTACTTATCCCACTCATTGCACCTCCAAACAGAGTAAACACATAGCCACTAGTGGACCTTTGACTATCCAAGTCATATGGCCAAGATGAATCAACAAAACCTTGTATGTCCAAAGATTTATCAACACTATCAGTACCAGAATAAACCAAACAATGATGAGGAGTACCTGGAAGATATTTAAACACCTTCTTCACATAATTCTAATGTTGTTTACTAAGGTTAGACATAAATCTACTCAAAACTCCCACTGCTTGGGCAATATCTAGTCTAGTCCAGGCCATTGCATACATCAAACTCCCTATAACACTAGCATAAGGCACATTAGACATATCATCAAAATCATCCTCAGTCTTCAAGGACACATATCTAATGAAAGCTTAGTACCAATGGATAAAAGAATCCTAACCAAGTTATAGTCTTGCAAACTAAATCTCTGCAAAATAGTATTCACATACTTTGTGACAACCAAAGCTTTCTATTACCTATGTCCCTCCTAATCTCCATTCCTAGAATATACCTGGCAGCTCCATGATCCTTCATATCAAATACACCTAAAAGTTGAGCTTTCATCTCATTGAGCATACCCTTAGTATTGCTGAAAAATAACATGTCATCAAAATACAATGCAATGATCAATATAGAATCATCGACACAATAAATGTAAACACAATGATCCTTCTCACTTCTAACAAAACCCAATTTCAACACAAATGAATCAAACTTTTGATACCACATTCTGGGGGACTGATTCAAACCATAGAGAGACCTCTTTAACATGCAAACCCATTGTTCTTTTCCTTTTACCTCAAAACCTATAAGTTGTTGCATATAAATTTCTTCCTCAAGATCTCCATGCAAAAATGCAGTCTTAACATCCATTTGCTCAATCTCTCTATCAAAGACTGCAGCAATGGATAAAAGAAATCTAATAGAAGTCAATTTAGCAATAGGAGAGAAAATCTCACCAAAATCAACTCCCTCTCTCTAGGAATAACCATTAGCTACCAGTCTAGCCTTGTACTTCTCCAATGAACTGTCTGCACTAAAATTCTTCTTGAAGACCCACTTACAACCTATAGCCTTTCTTCCTTTGGGCAAATGAACAATATCCCAGGTGTTAAAAGAGTCTAAAGCAATCATATCCTCCTGCATAGCTAACTACCAAGACTCACTATCATCTGCAAGAATAGCTTCCCTATAGGACCTAGGCTCATAGTAAATACTCAATAAAGAAAATATATAATGGAAATCTAGTGGGCTATACCTGTCAACTGGATTCTATTGTCTTGTGGATTTCCTCAAGGGTGAAGTAAGAGTCTCAACTTGTTCTTCTGCATGATCTTTTGTACCAACTTCTTCTGTAACAACAAATTCATCTTCATCAGAACTACTCGAATCTTCTTCTTCTTCTTCACCCCACAATCCATCATTCTATTCTTCTTGAGGTGCATCTTGTTGCTCTAAATCAAAGTTCACTCTCTTTATCTTTTCATCTTTTTCTTTTGGTTGCTCACGTTCAGAAATAGCTCTAAGTTCCCTAAAAATAACATCTCTAGAATAGATAATCTTATAGTTAAGTGGATTCCAAAGCTTATAACCTTTGAAATTATCACCATATCCAATGAATTTACACTTCTCAACTTTTGGATCCAACTTAGATCACTTTTCCTTAGACACATGAACAAAAGTCTCATAGCCAAAAACCTTTAAATGTGAAATAGAAGGTTTCTTACCTGTCCACACTTCATAAGGTGTCGAATCAAGAGCCTTACAAGGATCTAATCTATTAATCAAGTAGCACACAATACACAGCCTTTTCCCAAAAGCATTTATCTAACTATGCATCACTCAGCATAATTCTGGCCATTTCCATGATTGTTCGGTTCATCCTTTCTGCAACACCATTTGCTATGGTGTATACAGAGTTGTCTTTTATCTGATAATACATGCATGCTTGCAAAACTCATCAAATTCATTAGAGAAATATTCCCCTCCATTGTTAGATCTTAATATTTTTATCTTCAATCCTGATTGGTTTTCAACTAAGACTTTAAAATCCTTAAACTTAGTGAAAACTTTAGATTTGTGTTTCATAAAATAAATCCAAGTAAATCTAGATACATCATCAATGAAGGTAACAAAATAATGAGATCTTCCGATAGAATAATTATCCACAAGTTCAAACACATCCGTATGAATAATTTCTAACTTCTCTTTTGCTCTATTGCTTCCTAAAGGAAATAATTTTTTCGTTTGTTTACCAAACACACAATGCTCACGGAAATCAAAGTGCTCATCAGAATAAGAGAAACCATCCAGCAAATCTTTATTCTTAATAGTTTTCAAAACATTATTACTATTGTGACCCAATCTATGGTGCCACAACATACTTGTATTTTTAGTACTAGCCTCAAATACATAAGAGGCATTACAAACTTTAGTGGCTTGAAGATTGAATAGGTTCCCAATCTCTTCCCCTTCACTACCACCAAGTTCCCTCTCACCAATCTGCAGCCATGCTTGTCAAAATTTACATGCATTCTAAAATCATTCAACTTTGAAACTAAAATCAGATTTCTAGCTAATCCAGGAACATGCAAAACACTAGAGATGGTTTTAATCCTCCCATTGCTGAAACAAAACAATACCTTGCCTTTCCCAACTATCAGATATGTAGAGTTATCCCCAATGGTAGATATTACCTCTATCATACTCTTTGTATGTGGAACCATTCCTTATGTAGGGTCATATGAAACGAGCATCCTAAGTTAACCAACCAATGATCATTAGAAACAACATTACATGCAGAAGGTAAAACATTTTCACCTACATTCGAGGACTTATCCGAAGCACTCTCCCACTATTTCTTTGGGTTTCTACACTACTTCACATGTCCCATTTTACCGCAGTTCCAACACTTAACTATGTTCTTCTTTCTAGGAGTCTTAGAATGGCCCTTGGAGTTTTCCTTAGCCCCTTTCCGATCTCCTTTCGGTCCCCTTTCCCTAGACCTTCCCTTGAAACTGAGAGCATCCCCTGAACTATCTGAACTCTTCTTCCCCAGTTCCTATGACAATAAAACTGCAACAAGGGCATCCAACTTCAAATTTGTGAGGTTAGCAGTGATAGCAAAGATAAAATTCTCCCAAGACTTAGGTAAAGAACAAAGAAGCAAGATACATTTATCTTCCTCATCAACATCAACATCTACTGACGCAAGCTGACTCATTTAAAAATTAAATGAATTTAAATGCTCTGCAACCAACTCATCCTCTTTCATTTTCAAAGAAAGCAGTTTTCTTTTTAAATAGAGTTAATTTACCATACTCTTGGCTTGATAGATCTCACCTAACTGATTCTGCAATTTATGTATGGTGTCTTCCTTTGTGACATTCAATAGGATAGAATCTGAAAGACACAAATGGATGGTTCCTTGTGCCTTCTTATCTACTCTAGCCCACTTATCCACAAAGAAATCATCGAGTTTCTTCTCTTTTTGGACAGCCAACCACTGGTTTCTTTCTTCCAACAAATCCTCCATTTTTAGCTTCCACAACTCATACCCTATTCCATTGAACTTCTCAATGTCCAAACTAGAGGTTGATGCAACAGTGGATGCAGCCATAATAACAACTCAAGATCTACAAAACAAACACAACCAAATCTCTCACTATAGCTACAGCTTCCACACTACCACCCAAGAGGCAAAGTTGGCTAGGCTCTAATAACAAATGTTAGAAATGAAAGCACAACTACCCAATGAAAATCTAATTCAAATATAAATGTTTGCAATCTTTAACTATGTATTATCAATGGAGATTATAACATGAAATAGAAACTATGCAACACAGAAATGCAAAATAGAAAACTGAACACACAACACAATGTTTACATAGAGAAAACCATTGTGGGTAAAAGAATCCACCAGGAAAGAGGCACATGTTTGTATTAATCTGAAATAGATTGTACAATACAACAACTCAACTACTTTCTCCACCAGTCTTCAACTTGATAGCATTCCGAAAACACCTGAGTACCTAAAATCTGTATTGCAGCAATAAATACAATGACAAATATATATAGAAGAGTTTTCTCTCCATTCTAGGCATCCACTTTCTTTCTCCTCCAAAAACCCCACATGCAAGCATTAAATATTGTCATACATGCAACCACCAAGTGGAAATAACTTGCCCATGCAAAGTTGGGTGCCCATATCAAAGAATAGCATGTAAAAGCATCTTATGATGCCTCATAATTGTCATAGATACCAGCAACAACAAATCTTTGCAAGATGGGCAGCTAGGGCTAAATATAGCAACCACAACTAATAATGGTGTCATATGTGTCATACATGCATGGAATCTTATGACAAATTGTAGCAGCCATTAAGCCACTTACACCACATTCTGACAAGTTTTCATACATGCCAAAAATAGCAGATTCCTCAAGGGGTGGTGCCTACCCTCATTTACCTCTGAGTTTTACCTTTGCCAATAGTAAATATCATTCTGTAACTACCGCTAGTAACTCTGAAATTATCATTGTCAATGAGACTACCTCATTCCCTTATGGGTAATTAGAAATTGCAAATAATAAATGGAATAAATACAATATTGGAATTTACAAGGTTAATGGCACCTTATTCCAACAAAAAATAGATCTTGTAGGACATTTTAGCCAAAAGAATCATCTTTCAATCAGTTAAAGAAGATGAAATTATTTGGTCAACTAACAATTCAGGTTCATATACTATGAAACCAAGTTACAAAAGTCTAGTCTCTATTCCCAAGTTAGATTGGCCTCAAGCTATGTTGGAATTATATTTCTCTTCCAAAAGTTGGTACCTTCACATGGTTGGTGCTTCATAATAGGATCCTAACTAGGGAGATATTAAGTAAAGTTCAACTCTGCCATAGTTTTAATTGTGTTCTTTGTGGGGAAGAAGAGGAAAACATTAACCATTTACTCCTTCATTGTCCTTTAAGCTCAACCTATTGGTATTGGTTCTTTGGTCACCTTAATTGGAAAACTCCTATCCCTTGCAATGTAATTGAGCTTTTTAGAAGCTAGTCTCTTCTATATGTGGACTCTACATTTGCATGTCTTTGGGAAATTAGCCCATCAATCATCTTTTGACATCTCTAGAAGGAAATAAATTTTAGAATCTTAAAGAAAAACTATAGGACTCGGTGGAGGAGGTCATCGTAAATATTAACAAAGCAATCTTCAAAGTTGTTATGGAAAATGTAGAAAAGGAATTAGATTCAAACACTAAATTCCCAGACTTGGACAATTTAGTTTTAAAGAAATAGAATTTAATTAAGGTACCCCTATTCAATGGCTCACTTCAAAACAACATAAAGAATGTAAACATGATGTTTAACATCAAATGGTCTCCCCGATTGCACCCTTTTTAAAAGTTAACTTTGACGGGGCCTGCAAAGGAAATCCAGGTGTTTCAAGCATGGAGTGTGTTATCCGTGATCAACATAGTACTTTACTTACGGCTAAAGAAATAAAAATTAAACTTAAGGTGCACACAAACAATTACGCTGAGGCTCAAGCCATCCTACATTGCATCCAGATGGATATCAAACATAATTTCTCTCATTTGTGGATTGAAGGTGATTCCCTAATCACTATATATGCAATTAAATCCAGGACAATGGTAAACTAGAGACTTAAATATATTTTTGGGACTGTTTATAATCTACTAGACATGTTTTATTCATATCACATCACCCATTGCTACAAGGAGGTTAACAAGGTGGCAAATTGGCTAGCAAACCTTTTCATCAACCAAAATTTATAGGTGGAAGCAATTATTTCAGCATCAAGTACTCTGCTAGGAGATCTCATCAAGGGATTGAGCATGATAAATATAGCATCACTTAACATCTCCTCCAATTCATCCCTATGATGTGACTCTTCTTTAAATTTCATAATTATCTAGAGTGTACTCTATCTCTACATGGAATCCAAATCAATTTTGGCCTTTGATGCTGCGCTTCTTTCCCCTTGAGTGGGCTATGGCCCTTTAATGAGTTGATCCTACATACATTATTGTGTCTAGTCATTCTCCATCCTATTTATGGATGTGAAATGTCAAAGCATGCCATATAGCTACAATCCAAATCCGACGAGATGTACTCCTACAAAGAATCTATGGAAGCCCTCAGTGAAGCCTATCTGAACTTTGTAGTAGCAAAAGAACTATCATCAAAGAGAAAGACAAGATCCTCCAAAGTGTCATCTAGTTCTAAAATGTGGGACTTTACAAACATGTAAGAAATGTTTGGTAGAATTGTGTCCTAATGAAGTGAATAAAAAAATGACCCTACTACAAATAATCGCTAAACAATGTCAAAGAAACAACTTTGAACTTTGAAGCAGAGGCATAGAAAGCATGTGCCCTACTTTGATAATCTAACCAAGTACAGATTACATTTGTTATATACCCCATCAAAGTGCATGCACTCTAAAGTGACTATGTAGCTAAAGGAGAGATGGATGTAGGTGAGTCAGGTACTAAATTATCATCCTCCAAAAAATATTTAAAAATGGATGGAGATGACACAAGTACATCTAACACTTGTTGGATTCCCCACTGAAGTGCATGCACTCTAAAGTGACTACCTAGCCTAAAGAGAGTTGGATGTAGGTGAGTTAGATACTAAATCTTCATCCTCCAAAACATATCTAGAAATGGATGAAGATGACACCACATCACTATCCTCACTATTTGAATTGGAAGAAGAAAACTTTGCCTTAGGATTGTATGGTCAAAAGGAGAAATATCAAGAGCAAAGTGAGAGAAGGTGTATAACCCTGCATGATGATCTACCATTCACAAAGAAATTATTGTTTATTGTGCAACTCTTTGCTCTAAAATAAATCTAGAGAAAACTAAAATGTCATGCCCTTCCCTATATGAGTAATTTGATATACTAATAAGAGATTAGTTGAAAGAGAAGGTATACTTAAAACATTTGTGAGTGTCCACCTTCAACTCCAATGGACCCTTTCCCAACAACTGTTAATTGAGTGTTATTACCTAAAGTGATAGAAGACATGTTATAAAATTCTATGGAAGAAAACTCAACCTGTGAAGAACCCATATGGTGAGAAGCTCTTGAGTTAATGATCGAAGATGGAGTTGATGAAGATGCTATTGTAACTAGTGCTTTTCCCTTAATTTTATCTTTACCTTTTTCCTATTCCTTAGTAGGTTCTTGAGTTGATGAGGACTCTTTGATAGATTTGGGATCCTTATGTTGTGCTTGTTAAGAAGATGTGTGAGGTGATCAATCTTCTTCTTCATACATTTGTGCTCATCATGCCCAAGTTTCTTGCACTAGGCACACTTAACTTTCTATTTAGATTTTTCTTAATTGAAGAACTTTCAGTGTTGGATTTGGAGGGCTCAGATTTTTGTTCTTTCTTGATCTCCTTATCTTTTTTGTTCTTCTCCCCTTTGTTATTTAAAGTATTGTCTTCCCCATTCCTAAAAAATAGGACTTGAGATTTTGAGGTATTCAAAGGGCCCACGTGTATTAACCTATCCTACTCCCTAGTTAAGTCAACAATGAAGTCATCTAGAGATGGCATTTTCCATGTGGCTACAAGAGCTCTTTGAGTCAAGTAGAAAGTAGATGCAAACATAGAATACTTAGGGCATAGTTTGGAGAGAATAGAAAGAACAAGTTGATCATCCTTTTCTCAATTCCACATTTTTCAACTACAAGCTTAATGATTTGAACTTAGTGAAGTAATCCTCCAAAGTGTCAAAGTAACCAACACTCAAAATTATGAGTTCATTCTCTAGAACTCGTGAACTCTCATTTCATCAACCTTCCCAAAAAGTTTTTCCAATGCTACCAAAACCTCATTAGGTGTTTTCAAGGCTTGTACATGAAACAATAGTTAAAGAGATATATTACGACATAAAAATCTAAAGGCTTGATCATATTTATTGAACCATTTTTTTCATCATCAGCAGTAAATTATTTTTTAGTACCCATTGTAACCCTATGCACCCCTTAATTATTTAAAAAAAGTGATACTTTTAATTTCTGTAGCAACATAATCAACTTAGAATTAGACTAAGCCCCCATTAAAAGACAGTTTGCAAAGTTTGTCGGCCAAAGTTCTAGGGTGCCCAAGCGTCCTAGTCCCACTAAGGATCTTTGGCCCTTTTTTGTAGTGTCAGCTAAGGACACTCCTCTAGTTAGTATTTTTCGGCCTTAAGTTTTTTAATTTGTCGAAGGTGAGAGAGAATGCATATTTAAGCATGTTTTGTAGTTCATTTTACACCTAACCTAATGTATGCAAAATTACTCTCATATGATGATTTGTGCCAAAGGATTCTTCATGTCTAGATTGTCTTCTACTAGTGAATGCTATTGAAGTTGTTTGCAAGCTTTAAAGGAAGTTTGAAGACCTCTACATGTCTCTCCTTTGCTGGTACTAAGTGTTCATCAACTAAGTTTGGATATCTTGTGGTTATTATCATCATTTATCATCATTATCTATCATATTGCTACAGATCTAGCCTCTGCCCTCCGAGGGCATGCACTCTTGGATCTTATAATTCATTGTTGTGGAGGTGGGAACACCAACACATGGTTTGAATAAGGAAAACACTTAAAATAGCACAACTTTTTCTCTCTTTTTGTGTGTGTAGGTGAGAAGAATAGGTTTTAGAGGCTAGTTTTTTAGAACAAGACAATGTAAATGGACACAGGTCTAATCATACCCAAAGTTCTACCTAACCCTAAAAAGGGACCAGGGCACCTGAGCACCCATGTCCTGGGCATTTTTGCTAAATTCTCTAGGTTCTTAATCACTCTACCATAGCTCTTATACTTGATGATCTCTGTGGTTCATTTTTGGTAGCTTGTATTAGCCAATTATTCATTATTTTATGGTTTAATCATAGTCTTAGCTTGCTTGTTTGGATTTGTTTGAACTTGGTTGGTTCTTCTACATACAACAAAAGGGTAGAACACCTATAGTTTGGCTCTCCTCCTTAGGTAGAAGCCATGCTTAGTTTGTGCCCCAATGTTTTGTAGAAGAGGGATGGACTAGTTTAACTCTTTAGGCTTGTGATCTCTTTTCTACATTACATTGTGGATTGTCTTCTACTCGTGAATACTATTGAAGTTGTTTGTAGCCTTTGAAGGAAGTTTGAAGCCCTCTTCCTCACTCTCCTTTGTTGGTACTAACTCTTAATCAACTAAGGTTGGATATGGTGTGGTTATTATCATCATTATCTATCATATTATTGTAGATCTGGCATATGGCCTCCTAGGGTAGGCACTCTTGGATCTTATCATTCACTGTTGTGGAGGTGGGAACACCAACATAGGGTTTGACTGAGGCAAACCATTAAAATAGAACAACCTTTTCTCTCATTTTGTGTGTGCAGGTGAGAAGAATAGGTTTTTGAGGCTGGTTTCTTGTAAGAATATAGTGTAGATAGATAGAGGTCTAATCATACCCAAAGTTCTACCTAACACTAAAAAGGGACCAAGATGCGCGAGCGCTCCTATCATGGGAATTTCTGCTAAATTCTCCAAGTTTTGAATCACTTTACCATCTTTGATGTACTTGCTGATCACTATGGCTCTTTTTTGATAGCCTGTATTAGCCAGTTATTCATCATTTTATGGTTTAATTATAGTCTTGGCTTACTTGTTTGGCTTGGAAGGAAGCAAGGTATGTGGAATTGCTTCCTACACTAAACTAATGAGGGAACTATTATGCAAATTTTAATCATTTCAATTAACATGAAGAAGAAACACAAACATAAAACTCAAATCAGCAACACCATAACAGAAGATGTATGTGGGGAAAGCCTTTTTAGGTAAAAATCCCCACTCTAAAGCACAACCTAATGTATTATTTAGTAATCAAATATTGTTTACAATACAATCAAAGAGCCAAACTCTTTTAGGAGTTCACAACTATAGTAGTATTCTAGAGCAATTCTGGTAGCATAACAGTACTTGCAAATCAACTATACAACTCCAACTCCATGCACATGTATAAATAGGGAAATATTATGAATGGAGTTAGCTTCTTGAGCAAGTCACCACAAGAATATTGTCCAAATCCATATGGACTAATTTGTAAGGCCATAAAACATGTGAATGACACTTGTAAGAGATTCCTTTTCATACCTTAGAACCCCCAAACTTGGGCACCCCAAATTTACTCAAAAAGGGTATGACATATGCTCTTACAATGTCATAAAATTTGTCATATTTGACAACACTTATAGCTATAAGAGAATCTGTCATAACTAACTATTAATAGAAGATTCTCTTACAACTTGTCATAGTCAAACTTGGGTGCCTACCTGCTACATGCAAAGATGCTTCCTAACACTTATCACACCTATCATAGAATCTTCTATTTCTAGCTCTTACATGTCATAGATTATGTCATAGGAATCTATTGTAACTCTCACGCATCATAGACCTCTTACAACACCCAAAAGATGCTGACACATGGCAAAAAACTTCTACCACAAAGTGGGATGCCTATCTCCTCATATGACGACAAAAAATACATCTAATCACCTTCCATGTAGGATGACACATCACTGTGCCAACTCCCACAAAGTGACAAAATAAGATTTGCATAGAAAATTACAATAATAGGCAAAAATAAATACATAATTAAATATTAAATTCTAGGAACTTGCAAAGGTTGAGACACCTTAATTCCCAACATTCTCCCACTTGTCGAACACATTACAAGAGACAATAGAATGCCAAGATTTAATTTCTAGTTTCCAGGAGGCCCATAGACTCTGAACACCATCTAAACTTTTCCATGCTGATAGGCTTTGTCAAGGAATTTGCAATATTCGTCAAAGTGTCAATTTTCTCCAAATTCACTTTCCCATACTCTACCATGTCATGAACAAAATGGTACTAGACATCAATATGCTTTGTCCTTGAGTGGAAAGTAGGATTCTTTGCCAAACATATGGCACTCTAATTGTCACAACAAATGGTAATCTTCCCTGCATCAAAACCAATGTCAAAACACAATCTCTTAAGCCAAATCAATTCCTTACAAGCACATGAGTAGCTTGCATGTACTCTTCTTCTATTGTAGACAAAGCGAACATAGGTTACCACTTACTCATCCAACTAATAGCACCACCAAACATAGTGAACACATAAGCACTGGTGGATCTCCTGCTATTAATGTCACCTGCCTAATTAGAATCCACATGTACCCATGAATACTCACAGAATGCTAAGATCTAGTAGGATAACCATGATAGCAGAAGGAATACTTAGAAGTACCATGCAAATATCTAAACACTCTCTTCATTTCATCCCAATGTACTCATCTGGGATTAGCCATAAATAGACTAAGGACTCCCACTACTTGGGCAATGTTTGGTCCTGTATAGACCATCGTATACATCAAACTGCCAACTGCATTAGCATAAGAAACTTTGCTCATATCCTCTATCCTAGAAGGAGACTTTGGACAATCTACAATAGATAACTTTGTTTCCATCATAATAGGAATAGGCAAAGGTTTGCAATCTACCATGCTAAATCTCTCCAACATAGTGTTAACATAATTACTCTGGACTAACCAAATCTTTCTGTTTGCTCTATCTCTTTTGATCTCCATCCCCAGAATGTATCAAGCTGTCCCTAGATTTTTCATCTCAAACTATGCTGACAACTGAGTCTTCAAATCAAAAACCAAACTTTTACCATTCTAAATTAGTAACATAGCATCAACAAACACTGCAATAGTGAGAATGTGATTATTATCAAACTTGTAATAAACACAATGATATGATTTTGATCTCAGAAATCCAATACTCAACACAAAGGCATCAAACTTCTAGTAACACATCCTAGGAGACTGCTTTAGACCATACAAAGACTTTTTCAACTTGCAAACCAGATTTTCTTTAGCTTTCACCATGTAGTGCTTTGGCTGTGACATATAGATTTCCTCCTCCAAGTCACCATGAAGGAATAATATCTTCACATCCATCTATTCCATTTCTGGTTCATATGCTGCTACAAGAGATAACAAGAACCGAATAGATGTCAGCTTCACAATGGGAGAGAAAATCTCACCATATTCAATTCCTTCCACCTAAGAATACCCCTTCATAAGTTCCAATCTATCCTTATATTTCTCAACACTGCCTTCTGCACCAAATTTATTTTTGAATGCCCATTTGCATCTAATAGGTTTATGTCCTTTAGGCAAAGGAGCCAGGACCCAAGTATTATTCTTTTCCAAAGAAGCCATCTCTTCTTCCATGGCCTCCTTCCAAGAACCTGCATCTTTCATACCCATAGCCTCTTTCACAGTTCTAGGCTAATCAGTGCTAGAAATCAAAGCGAAAATACAACTAGAGTCAAGCAATGAATATCCAAACCTCTCAAGTTGCCTCCTAATCTGTGTAGACCACCTCAAAAGATGAGGTTGAGGTTCTTCTTCTTCTAAACTTTCAGAGTTGCTAGATCTCTCCTCATCATTAGGTCCAATAAGAGATTTTGGTTCAGTCTTCTCAGGGGTAGAAGGAAACTGAGGTACATCCTCTTTCTTTTCTTTCTCTTCTAGTTGTAGAACAATAGAAGGAGTTACTTCTCTAAAAATAACAGTTCTTCTATACAAGACTTTCTCACCCACGAGATCCCAAAGCTTGTACCCTTTCACACTGACACCATAGCCAATGAAGACACACTTAACTGCCTTATTCTCTAATTTTGAGCTCTTCTCCTTAGGTACATGTGCATATGTCTCAATGAAGTCTTTCTACCAGACCACACCTCCATGGGTTTCTTCTCAACAAGTGCTGAAGTAGGAGACATGTTAATCAGGTAGCAAGTAGTGGCTACAACTTTAGCCCAAAACTTCTATTTGAGGCTAGCTCCACTAAACATACTCCTAGCCCTCTCCATCAATGTCATGTTCATCCTCTCTACAACTCCATTTTGCTGAGGGGTGTATGGTGTTGTCTTATGTTTTTCAATCCCATGTTCTTTACAAAACTTCTTGAAATCTACCAAACAAAACTCACCGTTGTTGTCAATCCTCAAACACTTAATCTTTTTACCAGTCTAATTCTCTACAAAATCTTTAAACTCTTTGAATTTACTAAAGGCTTCAAATTTGCTTCTAAGGAAATAAACTCATGTCCTTCTACTGTAATCATCCATGAATGATACAAAATATAAAGATTTAGAAATTGAAGGAACATTCATAGGACCAAACACATTAGAATGAATTAGATCCAACACCTTAAAAGATTTGTGAGAACTAGAGTAAAACTAAACACGGTTTTGCTTTCCATATACACAATGTTTGTAAAAATCAAACTCAAGATTACAATCATTTAACCCCTCAATGATGTTTTTATTTTTCAGGGCTCTAAGACCCTTCTCACCAATGTGACCAACTCTCTCATGCCACAACATTGTCTTCTCAGCAGGAAGTTTTATATCCAAAGCATGAGCACGCTTAGGTATCCAGAAAGCATGACCATGGGAAGTAGATGCAACATAGTTCTTCACTGCTAGTTCCAGTGGTGAGGATGAAGAATCTGAAGATCTCTTCTTTGAAATAGAAGAACTATTACACTAAACAGTGCATGGATCCAACTAAAACAGAGTACCTCTCCGAGTACCCTTAGCAAGAACCATCTCTCATCTTGCATACTCCATTCAAGAAGACAACCTGCACACCCACATCATTCAACATACTTATACAAAGAAGGTTCCATACCAAACTAGGGATATGCAAAAAACCATTGATCCCCTTCACTCGTCCATTAGGGAATCGAATCAAGACTCTTCCAAGGCCAACAATCTTCAAGTGAGAGTCATCATCCAGGTACACCTTCCCACCATCGAATTCTTCATACTTTATAAACCAACCCCGATGTGAGGTCATGTGGAAAAAAGCACTAGAATCTATCAACCACACATCTTCTGATGCATGGGTGGCCAAGGCAACAACAAAATCATCACCATCATCTTGGGATTTGTCAGAATGTGAATCAGAGAAGTTCTTTGTCTCCTTTTTCTCCTCCTTACACTCCTTTCGGAAGTGCCCAAGTTTGTCACAATTCCAACACATTGCCTTGGAATTTCCAGCAAACTTAGATCTCCCATGAGATTTGGATATACCCTTTTATGCTTTCTTGTCCTTCTTCCCTTTGTCTTTGGGTCTACCATGAACCGCAAGAGCCTCCTTAGCCATTTCTTAATTCTTTCTTCGCATCTCTTTAGAAAGTAATGATGCAACCACTTCCTCCATCTTAAAATTGGTGGTAGTACTCCCAATGGCCATCAAGAGGTGGTCGCATGAGTCTGGTAAAGAACAAAGCAAGGTGATGCAATGATCCTCCTCCTCCATCTTCACATCAACAGAGTTTAACTGAGAAACTAGCATGTTGAAGGCATTCAAATGATCTACAATAGATCCTCCATCTTCCATCTTTAGAGAGTATAGCTTCTTCCTCAGGAATAACTTATTTACTAGGGACATGGCTTGATAATTTTCTCCAAGCTTCTTCCATAGACTTGCAGCCATAACCTCTTCATGAACATTTAACAGGACATAACCATCCAAATAGAGTCTCACAAGACCCTTGGCTTTTTGATCTTTGAGATCCTAGTCTGCTTGAGACATTGCCGTTAGTTTTACACCAGATATGGCTTCCCATAAATCTTTATCAACAAGCATGTCCTCCATCCTAATTTTCCACAACTTGAAATTACTACCATTAAAATTCTCCAACTCTGTTCTGAATTGGATGTGCTTTCTATCTCCTTCCTGCAACAAGATCACAAAATACTCTAAACAAGCTCCCACTCAATTGAAGATAAGTACAAAAAACCCTCTACCCAATAACTAGGACCAAAACTAGCTAGGCTCTGATACCAACTGAAAGGAAGTAAGGTACGCAGAATAGCTTCCTACACCAAACTAATGAGGGGAGTGTTATGTAAATATTTAATCTTTTTAGTTAACATGAAGAAGAAACACAAACATTAAACTCAAATTAGAAATACCATAACACAATATGTACATGGGGAAAACCTTTTCAAGTGAAAACCCCCACACTCCAAAGCACAACCCAATGTATTATTCAGTAATCAAATAATGGTTACAATACAGCCATATAGACAAGGTTTTTCGGAGTTCACCATAGTAGTAGTATTCTAGAGCAATTATGGTAGCATAACAGTACCTGCAAATCAACTATACAACTCCAAATCTAAGCACTTGAATAAATAGAGAAGTTCTACAAGTGGAGGTAGCTTCTAGAGCTCATCCACACAAGAATCTCGTCCAAATCCATATGGTCCAATTTCCAAGGCCATAAAACATATGAATGACACTTGTAAGAGATTCTCTTTCATCCCTTACAACCACCAAACTTGGGTGCTCCAAATTTGCCCAAAACGGGTATGATAGATGCTCTTACAATGTCATAAAATTTGTCATTTATGACAACACTTATAGTTGTAAGAGAATATGTCATAACTGACTATTAATAGTGGATTCTCTTAGAACTTGTCATAGTCAAACTTGGGTGCCTACCTTATCCATAAAAAGATGCATCCTAACACTTGCCACACTTGTCATAGAATCTTTTATTTCTAGCTCTTACATGTCATAGATTTTGTCATAGGAATCTGTCATAACTCTTATGTGTGATAGACCTCTTAAAACACCAAAAAGATACTAATACATGAAAAAAGACTTATACCACAAAGTGGGATTCCTATCTACTTATATGAGGACAAAAAATACATCTAATCACCTTCCATGTGGGATGACACATCACCGTGCCAACTCCCACAAAGTGACAAGATAATATTTGCATAGAAAATTACAATAATAGGAAAAAATAAATATACAATTAAATAATAAATGCTAGGAACTTGCAAAGGTTGAGACACCTTAATTCCCAACATGGCTTTGGTTGAACTTGGTTGGTCCTTCTATATACAAAAAAAGGGTAGAGCCCTTGTAGTTTGGCTCTCCTCCTTGGGTAGATGCCATGCTCGATTTGTGCCCCGATGTTTTGTAGAAGGGGGATGGACTAGTTTAACTATTTAGGCTTGTGATCTATTTTATACATTGCATTTTGGTGAACTTGACGTGTTGTTCATCACCCTACATCTGATTGGCAGTGTGTTCTTTGGTTTCTTTGCATTCATACATAGTTAGATTTTGCATAATTTCAACCTGGGGTTTGTCAAAATTTTGCATTGATAGAAAGTTTTGCTAGTTTTGACACTAGGGTTTTTAGATTTGAATGTTTTTTAGATCTTGTTGCATTGATTAGATCATTTACATTTTGTTGTACATTTCACTAGTTGTTGCATTCTTCCATTTGAATTTTGAAAAAGAAGAAATTGCATCCTAGATTTGAAAATTGCATAATTGTCATTTCATTGCATTAGAAACTGTGTTTGACATTAGCATATTTGTATTTATTTGAATTTAATTTGATTAGGGATATACTATTGCTTCACTTAAAATAAAACTCAAATATTTCTTTTGCTACATCATCAATTTCATCTATTTGGACATCTTGTGTGTTATTAAGCTTGTAGCCACTTTATGAGCTTTGTGACCTGGTGCCCTGATTCTAATGCCTTTGTGCAAAGAAGTATTCTAATTATGGGTTGTAAGTTGATGCATCCAAATCTAAAATAATTAATCAAGTCACACAACTTCCTAATACACTTATCCTTGAAACATCAATTGCTCAAGAATCCATCAATATTGATGACATTATTGCTCATGTCCCTGAAGCCCAAATTCAAAAGTTAGACACAAAATTGGCTAACTTTCAACAATTTGTGAGAAAGGAGCATATAGTCGAGGAGGCCATCCATGTCGTTGAGAATATTAGAGGGTTGTTGCTTGAGGGACAAGAGGGAGTAGAAGTCTTTCTTGGCCTAGCTCACATAGTGCATAAAAACATTATGTCAGCAACTAGTTGTGTTGAAATTATAATAAATGTGACTTCCCCTAATCAAATAGGGACTCAAGTGTTGATACCCAAACCCTCATTCCCTATTCCTACTTATTCATCTACTATTCTTACAACTACTATGCAGCCGAGTAATAATGCTACTACAGGTTATCCATTGGGAATCATGTTTACCATTATGAATATGTTCCTTATAATTACACAAAATCTACACCTAATGTCACCCTACCTACATCCACACCACCTATCACATTTTAGAAGGCTACTCATACACCATCACCTAGTCCTTCATTTCAATCCCTACCTAATTATTGAAGAACATGACCTCCATGCAAAAACAATTGACTAGCATGAGTAATAGCCCACCTAAAACTAGTATCACAATGCATTACCTTTGTAGCCCTCTATCCTATTCTATCTTAAGAACTCCTATGCTCAACTCCTATGCTCAAGAATTTTGAGACTCCTCTCTTTTAAATATATAATGGGAAGGTAGACCCTAACAACCATGTGGCAACTTTTACCACTATGTGTAGTGATTTCTATTTTGAGGATGTGATCTTAGCAAAACTCTTTCCTATGTCACTCAAGGACATAGCCTTGGATTGGCTTTGCGCACTTCCTCCTAATTCTATAACTGCATTTTTATTATTTGTCACTAGGTTCCTTGAGCACATTCAGGTGAACATTCGACCTCAAGTCTCTTTGACAAACTTGGTTCATTTCCAAAAAGGAATGAAGGAGAAAATAAATGATTTTATTGGGCGTCATCAAGTGCTCTTTTCACAAATCTAATATTCTATTCTAGATGCTGATGTGAAAAGAATCTTCATAGGAAACTTACAACCTCACATCCATGATAAGATATTGTTGATGCAGTATGATTCATTTACTCATCTTTGCATGGCTCTTTGTGATTATCAACTTTCAGTTATCAGTATGAGCATAATCCCTTATTGGCTCCATTTGGTCAATCCAAAGCCTCTAATAATCATTCTTGTAAGAGACAAAACAAGAATTTCATCAAGATAAACAAAATTTAAATAGATAACACTAGAAGACATGTGGCAGCAGCTTCATCTCCTACTCTCACCCCTTATAAATTGAAACCAAAAATAAGAAATTTTATGCCATTATCTGAATCTCTTCACTCTATCATGACACAACTTTTACAAAATAATCTTCTCAATTTTCCACCTATTAGAATTCTCAATCCAAGAAGGATGCAATCATCCTCCATTGATGCAAAATCCTTTTGCCAGTTCCACAGCTCTGTTGGCCATGACAATGAGAGATGTATGCGTATTAAACATGAAGTTCAAGACCTCATCGATGTTAATGTCATCCAAATTGTTGACGTTAATGATAAAGGGAATAAATTAGTGGTAGATCCTAATCAAAACCTTTAGATATATACTGATCCTCTACCTCATCACGAATCTAATGTTATATCTCATGACAAAGGTTATGATGAAGATGTTTACAAGGTAGATGCTCGCCCTCGTAAAGGGAGAGTAAATGTGGAACCTGCTATATCTTTTACTCCACATGATTCCATTATTGAGGCTCCTAATGGACCTCTATATATTACTATTCAAATCAACAATAAACATATTTGGGGTGCTATGCTAGATCCTATATGCATGGTGAATGTAGTAACTGAAGAGTTTCTCTACATGCATGGTTTACATCAAGGTACATATGATGTATCAAAGGTGGCTATTAGAGAACACGATGGCTCTATCCATAAGACCATTGGTGGTTTAACTCTTGAACTTAAAGTTGGGCCAAGAGCCTTGGACTTTCATTTTTTCATCATTCCTACATCGGATATATTTCATGCGAAGTTGGGCTACCCATGGCTCTGCTCCATGAAAAGAATCCCCTCTATGTTTCATAAGTGTTTGAAGTTTCTATTTGAGGGTTGAGTGCATGATATACATCATAGTCAGTATCGCCCCATTGCTCGAAATGGACTCTTTTCACATGACTACTTCTGGCCACAACTAGTAGGAGTCACTCGAGAAAGAGATGATTTATTCTTTTTGTCATATCAAAAATTTAAAGAAAGAAAATCATGAAGTTATCACTTAGCAATATCCCCCATGGCGATGTTCCAGAACCTCCTTAATCTTTTGAGGCCCTGGCTATAATTCCTCCTATCCCAAAGGTAGTGAATGAAGCTAAGCCTAAATCCAAGGTTCTTCCCTATCCTCGAGTGTCTAGTAGATATGCCAACGTTCCCCCTCTACCATCCCTTCAGGGACAACAAGGTAACCTTCATTCATGAAATAGACCTTCTTGCAATTGCCATATTACTTATGTTCCACTTGCCTCTAAGGAGACTAGTGGTGATCAATCGGTTGTGTGAGTTTTATTTCCTAAGGTTTCCCAACTACTTGAGGATGCTCATGTACTTCCACCTACTTCACAAGTTGAGAAGGAAGAGTGTCCTACATTCAGGAACCCTCCCCTCATGGTCTCCTAGCCTTTGGTGGTTCCTCCTATTTCTTCTAATGTTCTTGAAATAAAGGAAGAAAAGGAGCCCGCGTTGGAAGATACTAGGATTCCCATTAAAAACATCACGAATAAAGCTAAGAAAAATAATATTGCATGAGAAAGAAAGGTCATTGTTCTATGACTCGCCTTGCCACAGGAGAGGAGAATCTCCCTTCTCGTAAGTGTTTATCACTGATAGACACCAAAGAGAACTTCTACTCTTGTATCTCCTGCAGAGAAAGAAGAAGCTTCACATGCTATTATGGAGCCTATTGTACTACATTCTAATAGCAATTTTGAAGATAATACACATATGGCTATTGTACCTTATACCTCTCATGCTATAGTTCCTCTTGCATCTTGTCATCCTTTTCAAATGAATGAAGAACTAGATTGGGAGGAGGATGACTTGCTTTAGGTTGACTCGTATGAGATGTACTTTGTTCTCTGTCTTATGTGTCTATGTGATTGTGTTTCCCCTATGATGTGATGCTTGATCCTTTATTCATGTTTATGTGTAATGTTATTATTGTTGTTGTGTTGTTAAGCTCTCTTTGGATGACCCTTGACGCCTTTGTAGGTGCAAGGATACAAAGGGACCAATATATGTTGTGACATTCTCTCTATTTGTGTCAACATTCTTCTATATGCTGTAATTTGTTTTGTTTTTGTATCCTTTGGGGTTGATGCAAGGCGTAGAATGCTTCGACATTCTCCCTTGTTGACCCAAGGGATGTTTCTTTTGATTTTTATGGTCTTGAGATGTCTCCTATATACAACCATTCCTATAGTAATGCTAGTTAGTAGATCCATTTGTGTTGTTCCTTATTGTTACTTGTTGTTTCTTTTATGTTTTGATTTTTTATGGCACCTTGTTGTTATGCTTGACTTCATACCATGACTACACAAGCCACTGTAATACTCATTCTTGTAGCATCTCCTTGGTGTTCCTTTTGTGTAGGCAACCCCTTGGTGCGATTTAGTTCTTTGTAAATGCATATCTTATGGGCATGTGCTTTTGAAAATTTCTCATGCTTATTTTCTAATTTGTTGTACCTTAAAGAGATTCCTCCCTAATAGGAGTTAGAAATCACTTTAAGGTTGGGGCATGCATCATGCTATACTATCTTTTTGGTACATACTTGTTGGCATGGAACTCACCTAATGATTCGGTGGTCCTCACTTGCCTGTGATGCTTCCTCTTTGGTCCATGAGCCACCTAGTGCAACATAGTTGACTAGATTTAGCATGGTCACCTAGTAATTTGGTGGTCCTTACTAGTGTGTGATCTATGATGGCACTTTTCTTCACATGACCCCTAGCGACAGAGCAACCTAGCATCATAGTCATGTGCCTGGTGTCTTTGTTCTATGTGTATTCTTATGCATTATGTTTTAACTTATGTTTTCAGGTGTCTTCCTCATGTTCTCTATGTATTCACTTTGTCTTATGTGTATGCTTCGTGTTAAGAATGTATGCTTTGTGTTTTGCATGTATTACCTTCATGTATTGTGTATCTTCTATATGTATTCCTATATATGCTTTTAGTACTCCACATATGTGTGAATTAATTTTGTAGTATCTTGCATTTTTTCTCTTTTCTTATGTGTTTGCAACCTTAGGATCCTAAGTTTGGGGGCTACTTGTAGTTCAAAACTTGGCAAAATTCTTTGGTCTTCTATGTTTGCATGTTTTGTCCATCCCTTTAGTATGAGTTCGAGCATAAGTTCGTACCCACACTAAAGTGGGGGCTAAATGTAGCATCATAAAATGTGTACACCAGCATTTTAGACCTAGTTTAGTGTCTAGGTTAGACCCATTTTTGTTGCCTTTGTTAATTAAGACCTATTTTGACACCTCTTTGACCTCTAAACAATGAATATCTTGATCTCGACAAATAAACCTAACATAATCAACTTAGGGCTGGACTAAGTCCTGATTAAAAGACACTTTGCGAAGTTTGTGGGCCAAAGGTCCAAGGCACTCAAGTGCCCCAGTCCCACTTAAGATCTTTGGCCCCACTTTGTGGTGTCAGATTAGGACACTCCTCTAGTTAGTATTTGTTAGCCTTAAGTTGTTTTATTTGCCAAAGGTGAGAGAGAATGCATGTTTAAGTGTGTGTTGTTGTTCATTTTACACCTAACTGAATGTATGCGAAATTGCTCTCATATGATGCTTTCTATTAAAGGATTATTCATGTATAGATTGTCTTCTACTGGTGAATGCTATTGAAATCACTTTATGGGACATCTTGATTTTTGCTGAAATCACATATTTTTAGAAAATATAATGATTTAAGCCTTGAAAGGTTCCATTTAAAGGATTTTAATTGAAGAGGGTTTGATCAAAACCCCTTAGATTCAAACCCCCTTGGATAGAACCCCGCTAGTTTTAAACCATACCTATAATGGAGTCTCCTCTACACCTATCAAAATGCTGATTAAAAACCAATTTTGATTTATCTTTTGAGGGATCAAATGAATTCATTTAAAATTTATGCTTTGTAAGTATGTAGTCCTTATTATAAGGTTCCCAAAAAATATAATTTTAAATATATTTAATTTGATTATTATATTTATTTTTTATTTCTTGTGACTGTATGTTTTTCACCGAACATCAAGTTCTCTATTGTACACACATGAAAAATTAGTAAATTACTAAAAACAAATTCTAAAAAATATCTATGCACTAGGTATTGATGTCCTTGTTTCAACAAAAGAAAAAATTGAATTTCAATACATACAGAAAAAGTTATATTTTACGGAATACACCTATGTCTAAATTATAATTCATTTGACTTCAAAAATTAATTAAAAAATATATATTCAACAAAAAATTATGAAACCAAATGCATACACTATACATTAGTGTTACCAATCTAAATTAAAAAGAATTAGAATTTTATCCTTTGTATAAAAAAATTTATGTGCTACGGAATACACATCACTTTAAAAAAATTGTTGTTTACTATTAAAAACTAGTTATCAAAGGAGATGCCAAAAAAATTACAATTTAACTCCAAATATTTTTAAAAATATATATTTAGAATCTACAAACAAAATCTCACAAATCACTAGTTCACATCATCTTCAAATTCCTAATGGTTTAATGGCTATAGGTGTCAGAACGTGAAGATTTAGTTTAAAATATTGATTTCAATGTCAAGGTTGGCCAAAAAGTGTAACCCATTATTGTGGGATGCAAGTAGGCTTTAAAGGAAGTTTAAATACCTCTTCATCACTCTCCTTTGTTGGTGCTAAGTCTTCATCAACTAAGGTTGGATAGCTTGTGGTTATTATCATCACTTATCATCATTATCTATCATATTATTATAGATCTGGCCACTTCTATCCTAGGGAACCCACTCTTGGATCTTATCATTCACTGTTGTGGAGGTGGGAACACCAACACAGGGTTTGACTAAGGCAAACCCTTAAAACAACACAACCTTTTCCCTCTTTTTTTGTGTGCAAGTGAGAAGAATAGGTTTCAGAGGCCAGTTTCTGGGAAGAAAGCAGTGTAGATAGATACAGGTTTGATCATACCTGAAGTTCTACCTAACCAAATAAAAAGGGACCAAGGCGACCAAGCACCCCTATCCTAGGCTTTTTTACTAAATTCTCTAGGTTCTGAATCACTCTACCATCTCTGTTGTACTTGCTAACCTCTATGGTTCATTTCTGGTAGCCTATATTAGCTGGCTATTCATCATTTTATGGTTTAATCATAGTCTTGGCTTGCTTGTTTGGATTTGGTTGAACTTGGTTGGTCCTTCTATATACAACAAAAGAGTAGAACCCCTATAGTTTGGCTCTCCTCCTTGGGTAGAAGCCATGCTTAGTTTGTGCCCCAATGTTTTGTAGAAGAGGGATGGAGTAGTTTAACGCTTAGGCTTGTGATTTACAATTTCCACTCATAATAATTAAAAGGTGTTAAAGGTGTCACACTTTGTTTTGAATCCATGCTTTGAATTAGTTTTGTTGTAGAAATTAGAAATGCAAAACTAAAATCCTGAAGGGAAATGTGGAACATAAGAATAGCCCCCTTGATTCAGTTTGAGATCCCTCCTAAATTTTTGCACTTTATATTTTTAGTTCATAAACATGTCCAATTTGACTCTATAATGATAGTGTGAAAACATTGCCAATCGATTAGGCTTAAAAAATTAATCACTTACACAGAAAAATGACACTCGATTTTGATTTGCCAATCAAAAGTTACATCAATTTTACTATTTTCCTTATCTTGCCTAAATTTGCACTCAAAATTTTAAAAAATGCCCTTTGCATGGAAAATAGACGGGTGGTTGAGGAAGAAGTTAAGCCCCCTTTGTATGGCCCAGACCAGACCATATGAGCTATGATCAATGTGATTTGGTGGAACCCCCTCCCCTCTTGATGATGAAATTCCATGGTAAATGTTAAGGTCAATAAAATCAACCTTCTCACAAGTGAATAGTGTTCTTTGTTTCTCCTTTAAATTTGATGGCCTCACACCCTCCAAAGCCAAGACCTTTCCCTTCTTGCCCTGCTAGGAATTGGGTGCTTCAAATTGCACCATCAACACCTCTCCATAGATGATTCAATGGAGTAGGTCATGAATCCACCCTCTCTACCTTTAATTGTGCCTTGCTACAAGGGTTTTAGCAACTTCTTGGAACAAATCGGCCTTCAGAATGCATGGTCATGCTTGTGCAATGCCTTCATACTAGACTTGGCCTTCAAACATGCCAAAATAGGGGTGAACAAGGGTTCTACACACCTTCCTTTCACATAGTATATAGAGACACAAGGCACAACAGACCAAATTTTATGAACTCATGTTTTTAAAGAATAATCTTAACGATACTGAACCAGTAAATGGAACTCAATCAAGCTCTAATGCCTTGTAGAATACGACAAAATCTTTGTATTAACTAGAGAGCCACGAATGTCTTGCAATCACACACTCCTACCTATAAGATCACAAACACAAATGCAAAGAAAAATAGAGTACAAGAAAAAGGATGAATAGGCAATGGTCTAATTGATTAACTTTCCAAGAGATGTACATATATAGAGTAGGAAAAAAGCAACGATCGCCTAAGAATAGTGGAAAAGGCACCCAAGAATAGGCATGCAACTCCATTATCTAAACTGGTGGCATGCAAACTACATGCAACTCCAAAATAAAAAAAGCACACCTAAGCAAGCTTAACTCCAAATATAGGAGTAGACCATGTGAAGTATATGTGTAGGAATATTCTACACTAACATATATAGGTGTTGCAATCTTTTTCATTTGATTGGAAAATTCAAAAATTCTCCTTTTAGGGTGTCCTTCAACTTAGATGCCACAAATGAGAGGCATCTCTTCCATCAAATTCTCCTAAGACTTGCCCCTCATATCATCTATCAAGGTATGCCACAATAAGAAATGGAAATATTGTAGTTTACCCAATTCAATACATAAAATTTTGGACATGTAAGCGTGTAACATGTCTCTTGGGGATTTATACATTTGTATGTACAATGAGAGCTCTAATGATTTGACTTAAGATCATCTCATTTGATAAGGCATATGGTGCATTCTTGTAATGAACATACTAATAAATAATAGTTATAAGCGCATTTATTCTTTTTTTCTTTTAATCAATTTTTAAGGATTATTTTGCTCATGTTGATATTTCCTTTAATTATAAGTTTATCGAAGTTCTTATACTTAATACTTATTGTGACACTCTTGTCCTTGGACATAATCATCAAAGTTGGCAATTAAAATATCTTGAGTCATTTCTTTCTTATAAACAACACCTAAAAGTGCTATCAAATTGGCTGATCCACATGAATATTTCAGACCCTTTCTACTAAGCTATATATATATATATATATATATATAAACTCTAAAATTATAAATGTGGAATGCTCGACCAAAAAGACTAAATATCTATGCTCATCAACCATTTAATAACTAAAGTAAACTCTATCAAACACTATACATAATTATGTCAAGAGGCATTCTATAGTCAAGCGGGGTGGAGATGAGAGCAATCATTTTCTGTGTAAATATATAGCAAAAATAAAAAATAAAAAAAATAAAAATAAAAACAAAAAAAAATTAAAAACCATTAAGAAAAAAAAGGTGGAGAAAATTTAAAAAAAAAAAATTTGAAAACAAAAAAATAAATTGGAGGAAAAAAAAGTGGAGGAATCACAAAAACTATGAAAACTCTAAAAAACATGGAAAATAAAAGAAAGTTGAAACAATTGAACAAGAAAAAGTGGAGAAAATCACAAAAGCTATAGAAAACACAAAAAAACAGGAACAAATATATTTCTAGGACATAATCTAGGTATATTTTTTAAAATATAAAAATGCTAGTATAACACGTTTGCATATTTATAACATTAGAAAGACATCCACCTACAAGTTCAGGTATTTATGGTTGAATAAATAGGAAACTCAATTAAAATTCTATAATTTAAGAATCAACCATGAAGTGCATGTATGTTTATGAATTGATTTTGCAATAGACAGTGTAAATTTTTTTTTAAAAAAATTAACTTTATAAAAAATGAATGAAGCACCCACTATCCAATAATTTTTTTTTAAAGATGGTTTGAGCCATCATAAAATGGGATGTTTGATTTCTGGTTTTGTATCGATCTCAATGCAAACTAATACTAAAAGTAGATTACTATGTTCTCTGCCTCCTTTCCAATCCTTTCCCAACGTAAGTAATACGCTGCCTCATTTCCAATCCTTTTCCAACGTGGCGATAAATCATCCATCACAAACTCCCATATGCGCATCTCCAAAAAAAAAAAACTGTTCGTACATATAAAGCCAACAGAAATGACTTCTTCCATGGAAACACAGTGGGCAGTGCGGGCCCATCTTCATCTTCTATGCTTTCCACTCCTTCCGGGAAGGGCACAATTTTATTCATCAAGCAATAGTTCAACAATTGAACACTATTTTTTGAAGAATGAAAGGCCTGAGGAATTCCCAAGTGTGTAGTAATTGATTCCATTCTTTGCAAACTCTGCAAAAATGGATGACAGAGTGAAGTGGAAGGAGAGGCAGTAAACGCATCTCAAGTACGTGCTTTGGTATCAATTCCCACAACATCCATTCATCTTCCTCCTTTCCCTCTCCCTTGTTCTCCGGCTATATTTCTATCCTCACTCTTCAGTTTATATGTAAGAACCAGAGATGAACTGTGTAGTAACTTGTTTTGAAATAATAAAAATTTGATTGTGATTTTCCAGCGAAATGGTATATGTTTTTATATGCTTAAATTTAAAAACTAAGCGACGTGACTCGTGAGGATGTAAAAGAACTTAATTAACCATTAATTACTTCCAGTTGGTTTACATTCTGGCAGAGTATTTCCTTGTCATACTAGAAATTCTGGATGGTCGGAGATAGCTTGTGATTTGGTGGAGGAGATACCTTGTCATAACCACTTCAGAGATGGCTCCTTCTAATTTGGAGATTACCTTGGAGATGGAAGAAGGAGACTTCTTGAATATTCTACAATTATGTGCCAAATAACCAGAGAAGGACTTAGCTCCCATATGCATGCAAATATTGAATCCACATACAGAGTGGGCCAACCTTTCAAATGATACAGAAGAGATCTAGGAAATGGAGCTTCACAATTCAACTTAGAACATAACCATTTCCAAGAATTGTTGCTAAAAGTACAATTTAGGAGAAGATGATCCACATCTTCTTCTGTTAGTTTTTAGGATCAGAAATGTAAGCAATTAGAAAATGCAACACATAAGACAATAAACACATCAGGTACCCTGGGAAAACTCTCCTACTTGACGGAAAAAAACCCAGCAAATATATCTCTTATATATTGAAGGAATAAGAGCAAAAATCTGCTTACAACTTAGGCCCAACACAAGGCCGAATTTGATACAATGAATAATAGCACCTCTTCTAGATGCAAAGATACAAATGAATATGATTCTACTTGAAGATCAATCTGCTGCTAATGGAAATGAAGATCTGCTGCTGAAGATATAAATGAAGTGATTTAATTGATGTATATATACAAATCAAGGTGACTCTTCATATGTGTCGGCGCCTCTTCATATGCTTTGATGTCTCTTCATATGCTTTAGTGTCTCTTCATATGTGACTTTTCATTGAGTCAGCCTGGGTAAATCTCTCGCCGCTACAATAACATCAACACTCCCTCTTAGCTAGGGAGATATCTTTCGAGATATCCATGTCATGGAGTCTCTCAATATGACATCCACAATGGCTACACCCATTAGTGAGAAAAAAAAAATTTATTACGGAATCACTCAATGTGATATCGTCATGGAGTCACTCAACATGACGTTCACCATGGCTACTCCCATGTGTTGAAAGAAACATATGCACAAGTGTCCATCACGGAGTCACTCAACGTAATGTCGTCATGGAGTCTCTCAACATGACGTCCACCATGGCTACTCCCAGAGGGTGAATAAACACAAGTACAAGAGAATCATCACGGAGTCTCTCAATGTGATGTCCACACTGGCTACTCCCATTAGTAGAAAAAATACATCGTCATGGAGTCACTCAACATGGCGTCCACCATGGCTACTCCCAGAGGGTGGAAAGAACCACATCTCCGTCTCAGAGATGGACAAGGGCTCGCACCTCATATTTCTCTGTCACGGAGAAATATACACTATAAGGGCTTTCACCTCATACTCCTCTGTCACAAAGAAACATACACTACAAGCGCTTTCACTTCATACTTCTCCATCACAGAGAAATATACACTACAAGTGCTTTCACCTCATACTTCTCCATCACAGAGAAATATACATTACAACATATCTTCATGGTGATGTGAATCCCTCTAAAACTCCAAGTACTTGCATCAACCTTCTGACCTCCTTGTCTAAGATTACCTGCAATGCTTGCCTTAGAGGAATAGTTTTCAATGCATGACTCTGGCACTACTAACTTGTGAGAGTTTAAGACTATCGTCCCCGATCTTATCCCAGATCACCCTATTCTGAATAGTTTTGTGAAGCTACCAATGTCAAATTCGGATTGACAGTCTTGTTCAATTCTGTTCTCAGTAGCTGAAGAGCTCTTCCAAGCACTACAACCTTCACTTCTTCTTAGTGAGTCACAGAACTTCCTCTTGATCCCTGCCTCAGAGATTACAAGGAAATCCTCTAGAAGTGAACTCCCCTCCATTGACTGATCTCAGAGCCTTAGTCCTTGAACTCATGCCTTGAATTCTCAAAATTTAACTCCCTCTGAATGTCATTTCCTCCTCTTCGAAGTAGCTGATCGCAATGACAATCTGTAAGGGTTCTCCGTTCTTTAGTGTCTTCATCTTTCTCAATCTTCTTTGCTGATGGAAATTCCTCATCCAAGGCTGACCCAACCTTGTGCCCTCGAAAGATGTTTCCAGTGAAGTTATGTGCCACCAACTCAGTCCCATGGATGCAAGCTATAACTCCATGATTGTTCATTTCTCTAGCTGGCATGGCTTCCTCACATGATGCCTCAAGCTCTTCCTCCCTTTGAATTCCTTATGTAGTCTCTCATCATCCTTTTTCTCCTCGATCCATCCTGGAAGCATTTTAGAGAGATTACTAATAGTTTGTAGAATCAAAGTATCTCAAAGAGAAATATCTAGACCAATGCTAGAAACATACTATTCGTAATGTTAGTGCATGAATCAGCTATATCATTATTCAAAGGTACACACATAAAATACTTATCTCTTTATTGTGATCCTCTTTTCACTTCATCTTCATCCACTGCCTTTGCTGCATCTGTCCACCTATTTGCTATAGCATATACGTTTGACAACAACACATAATTTTTCCTGTAATTTCTTTCCAATTGCTTCCAATGTCTTCTTCTAAACCATGCATACAAGAAATAATTTTTTTTCTTTTCAAGATTAGTTGTGGGTGTCACTAATACACGAACATTCTTCCCAACCACAGTCATTATGCCCATTGTGTTCTCGGGATTTGATAGTTGTGTTGTGTTGAAACAACGAAGCATTTTGAGAGAAAATGGGGTGGAATACCACAAGAAGCCCTTCCCCAGACTTATCCCCTAGTTCATGGCATCTAAGCAGAAGGCATCCCTCTAAGACAAAATAAAATAGCATTTCAAACTAGCAAATATTAAATAACCACATAATCTTTGGAGAGATTAGATTAATATCTGGAACCAACAAAGGACTGGTAGAACAGATGGTAAAACACCAAGACTTGCTCATTTCTGGTAGTAAAGACGATGATCCCAGTATCATCGCTGACCAGACACTTGGCAATTCTCAATTGACAGACTTGGGTATTACGACGACCCTTCTACAGTACCAACTTTACATTCATCAACTTCAACACCAAATTATGCCCCACCATCCCCGGCGTCAACTGATCTATCTTTATGAACACCGCCTTGTGTGATGGCCAAAATGAAGTAATCCAGCCTTGCTAGTAGAGGGTGACCTTTTGTGTCTAACAAAATGTCATTGTCCTTCTCTCCACTCGATAGCACAGTCATTTAAGTAGCCAAAGACAGGAGGATCACCAGTGAATGGCTATAGTGAATGTGGCTTCTAAAAAATTTATCTTTGCAACTATTTCAGAAATACTCTTTTTACCATAAGCCTGCAGTTTGTCTGGGATTTTTCTAGCAGGACCTCACACAACTTTCTATTTCAACCAATTCAATGCATCCACCCTTTATCAGCTTAAAAATTCTTCAATCCACTCCGGTGCCATCTGCCTCACCCAACAATCACAACACGTGTCTAGCTGAGCTTTATATGCTCAGCCTATGCGGATGAAAGATCCAAGGTCAAATACTACAACCTCATCATTCAGCACCACCTTTGTATTCGCCATGGTTCCTTCATCTTTTGATCCTTCACGTAGCAGTGGTCATGGAATGGCCTTTATCATAACGCTCACCAAGTCACTTGTGGAAAACTCATCAAGTTCATTCCTTAGTTTGTTGTATAGTTCCACCATCGGTAAACCTGGCAATCATCTCTTCGCCATCGAGTTTGACACAATCCTTAGCCAAGAGTTCCAGGATATCAGTGACAATCATGTCGGTGTTGATCTCAATGACCTAAGGTCTGTAGAGTCTGAACTTGCGGGGTACTGGATTGGAAACCAGTTGCTTCAACTATATCTCAATAATGGACACAATATTCAGGCTTGGATTGACTACGATCATACCCAACAGCAATTGAATGTTACAATAGTACAAGATGGCTCACTAGAAAGCCTCTTATATCTCTCAAAAAATACCTCTCTGTCTAACATTTTCCAAGATGAAATGTACGTTGGTTTCTTGCATCAACAGGAACTGTCATTGAAGACCACTATGTCCTCGCTTGGAGTTTCAACACAAATAGATCCATGCCTGAGCTGGATATATCTCATCTTCCTTCCCTTATTGTGTGCAAGAATTCAAACTTGAGACTTGTTCCAAGTATTATTCCATCTATGTAGGCTACAACGAATCCATCTTTATCAACAATTGAAAGATGCAAAAGATTTCCCATCATGCATGATGTGTAGTGCATCAACAATTGTTGTGTTTACAGTTGCACACTCTGGATTTTGAGTCATTACCTTATCTATAAGAGTCGTCTCTGTAGAAAGGTTTAGTACAACAACCCATTCACCATCTTCTTTTTGTGCACAAATTCTCCTTCAAAGATCTACCCTTAGGTCTGAAATAATTTTCAACCTTAGATTTGCATGCCTTCAAGATCTTCCCTAGATGAAAAGTTGACTTGATTGCTTAAACAAATATGATTAGATATTTTCTTAAACCTGGCTCAGATACCATGTTGAGACATGGACCAGCTACGACTCAAACCTAGGACCTTCCATTCACTTCTAGAGTGCTCTACCACTGAGCTACTAGCCCCTCTTGGACCAATCCATCATCAGTCTGGGTGTGGCTTATTTCCAACACCAGCACCCCCCCTTAAGCCACACCTCTCATATGCTTGGGGCTCCTAGCCTGGGCCTGGCTCTGATAGCATGTTAGTTTTTAGGATAAAAAATGTAAGCGATCAAAAAATGCAACACATAAGATAATAAACACATCAGGTACCCTGGGAAAACCCTCCTACTCGAGGGAGAAAAACCCAACAAATATATATCTTATATATTGAAGGAATAAGAGCAGAAATCTGCTTACAACTTAGGCCCAACACAAGGCCAAATTTGATACAATGAATAATAGCACCTCTTCTAGATGCGAAGATACAAAAGAATATGATTCTCCTTGAAGATCAATCTGCTGCTAATGGAAATGAAGATCTATTGCTAGAGATATAAATGAAGTGATTTAATTGATGTATATATACAAATCAAGGTGACTCTTCATATGTGTCAGTGCCTCTTCATATGTTTTGGTGTCTCTTCATATGCTTTGGTGTCTCTTCATATGCGACTTTTCATTGAGTCGGCCTGGGTAAATCTCCCGCCACTACAATAACATCAACATCTTCTTCTCCATATAGAACACATGTGAAGATTTAAGAGAATCCCATCTTGTTCATCCTTTTATTTGTTAAACTTTTTTTGTGAAGTGCTAACCATGTATAATCTCCATCTTTTGGAAAGCAAGCATCAGCCCAACAAAGATTGTAGAGCCATTTAATTTTGTTTTCCTTCGATAGATATTTGTATCCTTGCCTTACATTATAGAGCCCAAATTTAGTTGCAACCCAATTGATCTCATATTCATTTTAGATAGAATTATGACTCTTTGTGCCAATATTTTGCTCAAGATCTCTTTATGAGATCTAGGGAAATTGCATTCATTGAAGTTCTTCCATTTGACTTTACCACTGGATTCTTGATTCTTAGTATCTTAGTAATTTATCACATTATTTCCCCAATTTTGTTTGAGAAATATCTTAGCCTTGTTTGTTTGTGTAGAATATTCCTACACATGTACTTTGCATTGATTACTCCTATATTTTGAGTTAATCTTGCTTAGGTGTGCCTTTTTAAATAGAGTTGCATGGAGATTACATGCCACCAGTTTTAAATAATGGAGTTACATGCTATTTTTAGGCTCCTTTACCACTATTGTAGATGACAATTGCTTTTCCTCTATGCTATATATATGTAGATCTCATTATGAGTTAATCAATCCAATCATTGTGTTCAATCTTCTTTGTATTGCACATACTCTTATTTTCTAACTCTTGCGAGAGCATTTGATAACATGACTTTCATGGCTCGACCAATGTCAACATTCTACCAGTAGATCGTGGTTCTCACATGGTATCAAAGCTTGTTCTAGTTGATGATTGTTGGTTAAATAAATTTTCATTGTTGAATTAAAAATAGAGTTTGCATTTAATTGAAAATCTTTTCTGTGTTGTTCGTGTGTATTCTCCATGGAGGAAAGTTTTTTTGTAGAGAAGCCATTTGTGTGTGAAGAGGTCGATCAAGCAGGGTGAAGTTTGAACCATCTATAAAAGGTTGAGGTGGGGAACTTGAGGCTTGATCCACTCTCTCACAGGGTGTTTAAGGCTGGATTCACTCTCTGACAAGGCATTCAATGCATGATTCAGGGCATTTGAGGGCCGACACTTCACAAGAAACCTTTTGTACAGGCATGAGCAGCCCATAGAAGGCTCACATAATCTCTATAGAAGTACAACCAATCCACAGAAGGCTCGCACAACCTTTGTAGAGGTGCAACCAGTCCACATAAGGCATGCACAACTTGTTTGAAGGGTCAATCCTAGGCAGGGAAGATCTTTGATGGGTAGGAAGGGGTGTAAACTAGGCAACAAGACATCACTAGAAACCCATGATGCGTGAGCAGACAAGAATTGATGATTGGAACCCCTGTTTCGACATCCAGCAAGGCAATCCATAGGATATTTGACTGTTGTTCCATGTAGCATCTAGCAAAGCAATCCATAGGAGATTTCATTCCTGTTTCATCCCTGTTCCATGTAGCATCTACCAAGGCGATCTATAGAGGAGATTCAACATCCAGTAAAATAAAATATTAAAATAATCTAAATAATCAAATTTTAAATAGAATAATAAAATAATATAAATAATCTACAATTTTCCTTGCATAATCTAAATAATCAAATTTGAAATAAAATATAGATATATTTGTTAGGTATTTTAGGGGACTTAATTTTTTTGTTGTTAGAAAATATTTTATCTCAAGTAACATGGTTAGTACAATACATATTTTCTCTTAAGCTGAAAAGATAACTATAGGATTAAGTTACTAATTTAACTTACGCAAATTTAAGGGAAATATTTCTTAATTGTTGGTAAATATTCCATCAATAATGAATACTTTTGAATGAATATAAAATTTAATCTATTAAACTTAGTGAGTAGACATTATTTAACCGATTATAATGCCATTATTTAAATAAAAAAAATAAATCAATTTTCCAAATTTATTACTAATTAATTTCATAATTTATTTATCACAATAATAAAATTCTCAATTAAATTTTTCAATAATAAAATTACACCCAATGCTTAGCTAGCCAAAATAAAAAATCAAATTTATCAAGCCGACAATGCATAAGGCAAATTAAATGGAAACTTACTAAAAGAGTTTCCTTTTTCTATTTTTTTCTTTGCATATCTAGCTTTAATTATTTTATTCTAGTTTAATAGACTCTTAATACCAATAAGTATTTGTGAATTTTGTCTATTAGGGAATTAGAAAAGTTGAAGGAAATAGTGGCACAATTGTGACTATATGATTTTATATTCATCAATGTTGATATATATATATATATATATATATATATATATATATATATATATATATATATATATATATATATATATATATACATATGTAAATAGAAAATGGTATATATGAGTATATAGACAAATTTACAAGAGAGGTGATTTCCTATTTAAATTATGGAGAGTATATATATATATATATATATATATAATTGAATATATATACATGGCATATGAGGGTGAAAGTTGATATAGAGAGGAATAAATTCAATCGAAAGAAAGTACATTAAGATATATATGTTTTTGTTTTTATTTAAATTTTTTTTAATGATTAAAAGATTTTTAAAGTTTATGAATGAGGGGTGAGGGGTGGCTATTGGCCTGGTAAGGGTTGCAACCACCACCTTGGGGGAGGAGCTATGGGGATTCCCATGACTCCTCATGGCCACGACCTGTCTAAAAGAGACAACACCCAAACAATATTTATTATATATATTATTCTTCTCTCTCTCTCTCTCTCTCTCTCTCTCTCTCTGTGTGTAAACAAAACATCATAATTCAATGGTACAAAAAAATTGCAAACATTTTCAGAAGGTTTGTGGGTGGGAATAGATTTCAAATTCCAGTAGCATTCCATCATCTACAGCTTCTCTAATCTTTGAAATTGTGGCCTTATTTGTGGAGAAAGAGACCTCTCAAACACTCTTCGAATGTGCGGTAATAGGTAGATATGTTGGTCATCAATTTTCAAGGGAGGAAATCCTAGTATGGGTTAGGGCTTCTTGGGATATTGATCACATACTATTTCTCCCTAAATGTTTCCTTGTTAACATTGTTGACTCAAATGCCACGAGGGAAGATGTCCTCAACCATGGGATTTGGTTTGCCGAAGATACCCCTCTTTTTTTTGCAGAAGTGGATTCCTAATTTTGATCCAACAAAATGCAATCCACTGAATCGGCCTTGTTGGATCAGACTCTTTAACCTACCCTTGGAATTTTCGTCAAAGGAGAGCATTATGAAGATTGTAAACTTAATTTGTCTCATAGTTACTATTGATTCAGAGATCATGGAGAGCAACTATGCCCGGTTAAAGATTTTGGAAATACACAACATTCATAGGTGTATTACCTTGAGCACAAAAGGGATATAGTGCAAGAAACACATTGAAATAAAGTAAGATAAATTTTATTCCCCAAAATATAAAATTCATGCCCATCGAGAGACCTTAATGTAAGAAAGGTGGCCAAATAACTTAGAAATGGGTGGTTAAGGAAAAGATCATCAAGAAGAAAAGATGAAAGATCCTACCCCTAGCACCCCAATAGTGGTAGAAGCTAGTAGTCCCCCTGTTAGCAACATGGACAAGGTGATTATCCCCTTCAACTACTCTTTGAAAGAGCCTAACCAAGAAGAGTTGGAGGAGGGTTGGTCAGAAGATGGGAATGATTATATGGCTGAATTTGGCATGGAGGACATCCAAAGGATTAGGCAATCTACTTCCTAGATCCTCAGGGAAGAAATTGGTTTGGAGAATAAAAGGAAGAAAGACAAACAAACAAAAGTAGGAGGAAACTACCTTGGCCAAAGGCTAATCATCACTCAACACATACCTTTTGATATCTAAGGGAGGAAACCCCTCCCTTATAAAGCAATGAAGATCCTAACATGGAATGTTAGGGGCCTAAACATCCCTAACAAGAGGTGTGTGGTCAAACATCACTTTGACCACATGTAATCGGACATTATCATTCTCTAGGAGACTGAGTTAAAGAAGACAAAGGCATAATTGTTCACTAGATATTGTAAAAGTTGGGATGATTACTTTGAAGAGGCCAATGGTGTTGCAAGAGGGCTATCTATCATATTGATGTCAAATAGATTCTCCATGTAGGTCCTTCACTTTGTCAAGTTTTGGCTTGTCATCTAGGTGAGCAACTATATCTCCAATCTTGAATTTGTATTGATTAATTCCATGGTCCTACTCAAAATGATGAGAAAGTTTTCCTCTAGGATGAATTAATGGACTTTATCTCTCCACTCTAAAATAATCATCTCCTTGTGGGAGGTGACTTTAATGCAATCTTCTCCTTAGAAGAAAAGTTGGCAAGGTCTTTTTTTCCCTTTCTAACAGAGATCCTATTTCAGAGGCTTGTCTCCAACACAGGCTTAATTAACATTATTCCTAAGGTGGGACAGTATACATGGACAAATAGAAGAGATGTTTTCACCAACATTGTGGAGTGTCTTGAAATATTTTGCCACTCTTCTAGCTAGCTCAATTCCACTATACTTCTTCAATCTCATCTTATTCCTATCTCTAGTTTGAATCACTTTCCTATTTCTTTGGCCATTTTTGAGGATCACCCCATTGAAGGCATCCTTCAAATTTGAAAGAAAGTGGCTGCAAAGTGAAGATCTCCTGAGATTCATGAGGGAATGTTGGGATTTAAGGTGTCTCAACCTTTGCAAATTTCTAGAATTATTTATTTATTTGTATATTAATTTTTTGCCTAATGTTATAATTACTTGCACATTCAGTTTGGTCACTTAGTTGAGGTGGCACGGTGACATGTCATCTTACTTGGAATGTGACTTGGATGGTCAAGTCAAACCTACATGGATTTGGGCATCCCATTTGAGGTGGCACTATTATGACATGTGTTGGCATCTTGTGGTATGCGGAAGAGGATATTCCATATGACATAATCTATGACGCGTAAGAGACAAGTTTGGAGATTCCTATGACAAGTGATGACAAGTGTCGATCAAGATCTTTGCATGAGGGAAATGAATCTTTGGGTGCCCAAGTTGGGCTATGACATGTTGTAAGAGGAATATGCTATATTTAGCATTGTTTGACAGATTCTCTTACAACATTAAAGGTTGTTATCTTGGGAAAATCTATGACAACTATAAGATGCGTAAGAGCATCTGTCAATCTATTTTTAGCTTAGAGCACTCCATATTGGTAAAGTCAAATCTGCCATATATGAAATATGTAAGGGATGTATTTGTAGAAAGGAAAAGTGTCCTTTGATACAGGATAATGGCCATGTGGCCAAGGTGGACGCCTATCCCAAGATGCTTCCAATATTTGCTTTGTAATCTCTATATATTGCATGGTTTGGAGTTGTAGTTGCATAGTGTTTTTACAAGTACTATTATGCTACAGGAAAAACTCTAGATTCGACATTTGAAGGCTGTTGGAAGAAATTACATTGCAAGTGTATTGTAAACTGTAATTGTTTCAGATAATACATTTTGTAGGTTTTAGAGTGGGGTTTTTCACCTGAAAAGGTTTGCCCCATGATACATCTTGTGTCTACTTCTCTCTGTCTACATTCTTGTTTTGTGTTTGCTGGTGTAATATCTCTGATATAAGTTTAATATTGCTGCAACTGTAAAAGTTAAAATAAATTTGCATACCTCTCCCCTCATTAGATTAGTTTAGGAAGAGATTTCCGCACACGTAGCTTCCTTTTAGTTGGTATCAGAGCCTAGCCAGTTTTGGCCCTAGCTACTGGGTAGGGGTTTTTTGTACTGATCTTAAATTGAGTGGGTGTTTGTGTAGAGCATTCTATAATCTTGTTGCAAGAAGGGGATAACAGGCAATTTCGAGTTGTGGAAACTCAAAATGGAAGGCATGCTTGTTGATAGAGACCTATGGGAAGTAATTTCTGGTGTAAAACTAGTGGCAATATTGCAAGATGATTGGGATCTCAAAGATCGTAAAGCCAAGGGTCTTGTGAGACTCTACTTCGCTGATTCTGTCCTGCTAAATGTTCATGAAGAGAAAACTGCGAAGGAGCTATGGAAGAAACTTGGTGATGTTTATCAGGCTAAATCCCTGGTAAACAAGTTATTCCTACGAAAGAAGCTATACTCTTTGAGGATGTAAGATGGAGGATCTATTGCTGATTAGATGAATGCCTTTAATATGTTAGTTGCACAATTGACATCCATTGGTGTGAAGATGGAGGAGGATTGGTGTATGACCCTGCTTTATTCTTTACTAGATTCATGGGACCATCCTGTTATGGCCATCGAGAGTACCACATCTACTTTCAAAATGGATGAAGTGGTGTCTTTGTGTTATTTGAAGAGATGTGGAGAAAGTCATCTGAGTTGGCCAAAGAAGCTCTTGCGGTTTGTGGAAGACCCAAGGAAAAAGGGAAAAAGAAAGACAAGAAAGCTAAGAAGGGTAGATCCAAATCCCGTGGGAGATCCAAATCTCCTTGAAAGTCCAAGGCACTGTGTTGGAACTATGGGAAAACTGGGTATTTTCGAAAGGAATGCAAAGAGGAGAAAAAGAAAAAGAAGAAGAATGTCCCAAATTCAAATTTTGACAAGTCACAAGATGATGGTGATGCCTTTATTGCAGCCTTGGCCACCCATGCATCTGATGATATGTGGTTGATTGATTATGGTGCCTCTTTACACATGACCTTGCATCGAGACTGGTTTATAAAGTATGAAGAGTTTGATGGTGGAAGAGTGTACCTGGGTGATGATTCTCATCTGACGATAGTTGGCCATGGAAGAGTGACAATCTGATTCTCTAATGGACGAGTGAAGGGGATCTCTAGGGTTATGCACATCCTAGGCTTGGCACGGAACCTGCTTTCTGTAAGTAAATTGAATGACATAGGTGTGTAGGTTGTCTTCTTGAAAGAAGGATGCAAGATGACTAGAGGAGCTATGGTGCTTGCGAAGGGTACTCAGAGAGGTACTCTGTTTCAACTGGAGGCATGCATTTCACAATGCAATAGTTCTTCTGATTTGAAGAAAAGAGCCGCAGTCATTTCATCCCCACCATTGGAACCAGCAACTAAAAGATCTGTTGTATCAAATTTTGATGGTAGTGCATTTTGGGTACCTAAGGGTGCTCATGCTTTGGATGTTAAGCTTCCTACTGAGAAGACAATGTTATGGCATAAGAGATTTGGCCACATTGGTGAGAAGGGTCTTAGAACCCTAAAAAATAAAAACCTTGTTGAGGGGTTATATGATTGTAATTTCGATTTTGACTTTTGTTAACATTGTATATATGGAAAGCAAAACCATGTTTAGTTTTACTCGAGTTCTCATAAGTTTTCTGGTGTATTGGATCTTATTCACTTTAATGTGTTTCATCCAGTTAATGTTCCTTTGATCTCTAAATCTATATATTTTGTATCTTTCATAGATGATTACAATAGAAAGACATGGATTTATTTTCTCAGAAGCAAATATGAAGTCTATAGTCAGTTCAAAGAGTTTAAATCTTTTCTTGAGAATCAGACTAGTAAAAAGGTTAAGTGTTTGAGAACTGACAACGGTGGTGAGTTCTATTCCACATAATTTGATAACTTCTGCAAAGAACATGGGATTGAAAGACATAAGACAACTCCATACACCCTGTAGTAAAATGGAGTTATAGAGAGGATGAACATGAAATTGATGGAGAAGGCTAGGAGTATGCTTAGTGGAGTTGGCTTCAGATAGAAGTTTTGGGCTAAAGCTATTGCCACTGCTTGCTACCTGGTAAACAAGTCTCCTACATCAGCGTTTGTTGGTAAGACACCCTTGGAGATGTGGTATGGTAAGAATCCTTCAATAATACATCTTCATGTTTTTGGTTGTGAGGCATATGCTAATGTGGCTAGGGAGAAGAGGTCAAAATTGGAGAACAAGGTTGTTAAGTGTATCTTCATTAGCTATGGTGTTGATGTGAAAGGATATAAGCTTTGGGATCCTATGGCTGAAAAAGTGTTGTATAGCAGAAGTGTCATTTTCAAAGAGCTAACACCTTCCACTGTTCTATAGCCAGAAGAGAAAGAAAAGAAAGAGGATGTGGTTCAGTTTCCTTCTACCCCTGAGAAGACTGAACTAAAAGAACCCGTTGGACCTGATGATGAGGAGAGCTCTAGCAGCTCTGAAAATTTAGAAGATGAAGTAAAACCTCCACCTCAACCTTTGAGGAGGTCCACACAAATCAGGAAGCAATTTGAGAGGTTTGGTTATGCATTGCTTGATTCTAGTTGTGCTTTTTCTTTGCTTACTAATGTTGATGAGCCTAGAACTGTGACAGAGGCTATGGGCATGAAAGATGCATGTTCCTGGAAGGAGGCCATGGAAGATGAGATGGCTTCCTTAGAAAAGAATAAAACTTGGGACTTGTTGCCTTTGCCTGATGGACAGAAACTTGTTGGATGCAAATGGGTGTTCAAGAAGAAATTTGGTGCAAATGGCAATGTTGAGAAGTATAAAGCCAGATTAGTTGCAAAGGGGTACTCACAAGTGGAGGGAATTGATTATGGTGAAATTTTCTCTCCCATTGCAAAGCTGACATCTATTCGGTTCCTATTATCTCTTGCAGTTGCTTATGATTTAGAAGTGGAGCAAATGGATGTGAAGACAACTTTCCTTCATGGTGACTTGGCGGAAGAGATTTATATGTCATAGCCAGAGAATTACATAGAAAAAGGTAAAGAAAATTTGGTTTGCAAGTTAAAGAAGTCTTTGTATGGTTTGAAGCAATCTCCTAGGATGTGGTACATGAAATTTGATGCCTTTGTGTTGTCGATTGGATATCTAAGATTAGAATTAGATCATTATGTGTATTATAAGTTTGACAATGGTTGTATTCTCATTATTGCACTATATGTTGATGATGTTGTTGATTGGGAATGATAAGAATATGATTTCTGATTTGAAGTCTCAGTTGTCAGCACAGTTTGAGATGAAAAACTTAGGGGCAGCTAGGTACATTCTAGGAATGGAAATCAAAAGAGACAGAGCAAACAAAAAACTTTGGTTAAGCCAGAGTAAGTATGTGAAGACCATGTTGGATAGATTTAGAATGGTACATTGTAGACCATTGACTGTTCCTATTTCATTTGGGACAAAGTTATCTATTAATGATTGTCCAAAGTCTCCTTCTGAGACAGAGGATATGAGAAGAATACCTTATGCTAGTGTTGTTGGCAGTTTGATGTATGCTATGGTCTGTACAAGACCAGACATTGCCCAAGTAGTGGGAGTCCTTAGTCAATTTATGGCTAATCCTTGACGGGTACACTGGGATACAGTAAAACGAGTGTTTATATATTTGCAAAGTACTTCCGAGTATTCCCTATGTTATCATGGTCATCCTACAGGACCTCCGCATTCTATATGTATTCATGGATTTGAGGATTTTGATTGGCCAGGTGACATTGACAACAAGAGATCCACCAGTGCTTATGTGTTTACTATGTTCGATGGTGCAATTAGTTGGATGAGTAAGCAACAACCTGTGGTTACTTTGTCCATGACAGAAGTTGAGTATATGGTAGAAACTCATGCTTGTAAGGAAGCCATTTGGCTTAAGAGGTTGTGTTCAAATATTGGTGTTGATGCAGGATAGATTACTATCTTTTGTGACAGTCAGAGTGTGATTTTTTTAGCAAAGAACCCCACTTTCCATGCCAAAACAAAGCATATTGATGTACAATTTCATTTTGTGTGAGACATGGTAGAGGATGGGAAGGTGATATTGGAGAAAGTAGACACTTTGAAGAATGTTGTAGATGCATTGATGAAACCAGTGGGCACAAAGAAGTTTAGATGGTGTTCGGAGTCTATGGGCCTCTTGGCCACTAGCAGTTAAATCTTGTCATTTCTTTTGGCTCTTGCAAGGTGTTCGACAAGTGAGATAATGTTGGGAATTAAGGTGTCTTAACATTTACAAATTTATAGCATTATTTATTTATTTGTATATTAATTTATTGCCTAATGTTGTAATTACTTGCACATTCAATTTGGTCACTTAGTTAAGGTGGCATGGTGATATGTCATCTTACTTGGAATGTGACTTGGATGGTCAAGTCAAACCTACATGGGTTTGGGTGTCCCATTTGAGGTGGCACTATTATGCCATGTGTTGGCATCTTGTGGTATGTGGAAGAGGATATTCCATATGACAGAATCTATGATGCGTAAGTGCCAAGTTTGGAGATTCCTATGACAAGTGATGACAAGTGTCGGTGAGGATCTTTGCATGAGAGAAAGGCATCTTTGGGTGCCCAAGTTGGGCTATGACATGCTGTAAGAGGAATATGTTATATTTAGTATTGTTTGATGGATTCTCTTACAACATTAAAGGTTGTTATCTTGGGAAAATCTATGACAACTGTAAGATGTGTAAGAGCATCTGTCATAGTCTATTTTTAGTCTGGAGTGCTCCATATTGGAAAGTCAAATCTCCCGTGTATGGCAAGTGTAAGGGATGTATTTGTAGCAAGGACAAGTGTCCTTTGATGCGAGATAATGGCCATGTGGCCAAGGAGGATGCCTATCCCAAGATTCTTCCAATATTTGTCTTGTAATCTCTATATAATACATAGTTTGGTGTTGTAGTTGCATAGTGTTTTTATAGGTACTATTATGCTGCCAGAATAACTCTAGATTCGACATTTGAAGACTCTTGGAAGAACTTGCATTGCAAGTGTATTGTAAATTGTAATTGTTTTAGATAATACATTGTGCAGGTTTTAGAGTGTGGGGTTTTTCACCTGAAAAGGTTTTCCCCACGATACATCTTGTGTCTACTTCTCTCTGTCTACATTCTTGTTTTTCGTTTGCTGCTATAATATCTCTAATATAAATTTAATATTGCTGCAACTGTAAAGGTTAACACAAATTTGCATACCTCTCCCCTCATTAGATTAGTTTAGGAAGCGATTTTCGCACACCTAGCTTCCTTTCATGATTGGTGGTCTGAGGCTGACTTTCAATAGTGGTCAAAGATGTTCCAGTTCATGAAAAAACTTGGTTATGTGAAAAACAAACTAAATATTTGGAATAGGGATGTTTTAAAAAATATTTTTGAGCGAAAGAAGAAAATTTAGGAGGAATTGGAGGCTTGGATTAATAAAGTTATTGCTCATGGAATGTTTCAAGTTGACTATGAAAAGAGAAAGAATTGTTGGCAAAACATGCCAAAATCTTGGCCAGGGAGGAAATCTTTTGGAAATCAAAATCAAGAGAAACATGGCTCATAGAAGGTGACTCAAACAATAACTTGTTTCACAACTCTACCAAGGTCAAAAGGTGTAGGAATATGATCTCCTTGATCTCTTGGGAGGACAAAACATTGATCTTTGAGCCAAAGGAAATTCAACAACTTTCCATATCTCACTTCAAGTATCTTTTGTTAGCGGATGGCACATTCGATGTTTGGGAAATGGACACTTTGATTTCCAACCTCTCAAAGATTTTGCGTGATGACTACAACTATATGTTAATGACACCAGTTTTTGAAGAAGTAAAGTTTTCTGTATTTCAAACTCACCTAGACAAAGCTGTGAGACCTGATGGATTCCCAACCATCTTCTACTAGAAATTATGGAACATTGTCGGGAGGGATGTATGGGAGGTGGTGGAGGCCTCTAGAATGTCCAAGAAAATTCTAAAGTATCTAAATAACACTAATATCTCTTTGGTGTCTATGAAGGGTGATTGTACCTCCTTTTTTGAGTATTGGCCCATCACCTTATGCAATACAATCTATAAAATTATCACTAAAAGTAATGGCAGACCGCCTCAAACGGATCCTTCCCGACATAATTTTGAATGAAAAGAGTGGTTTTACACTGGGTAGATCAATCATTGATGGAATCATAATAGCCTATGAGGCCATCCACTCAATTGGAGTCTAGAACCAAAATAGTATGATCATCAAACTTGATATTAGCAAAGTGTATGATTATTTAGCTAGCTACTTCTGATGAGGACTTTACAGGTCTTTGGATTTAAGCAAGCCTAGTTGGACTAGATCCTCAGTTGTATTTCAATAGCCAGATTCACAATCCTAGTCAATGGCAATCCTTGTGGCTTCCTTGAAGCATCCAAAGGCCTTAGACAAGGCGACTTGATGTCTCCATTTTTATTTGTTATAATGGCCGAAGCCTTTCGAAGATCCATCAAGATACTTGTCAAGAGTGGAGAATGGAGGGATTTTTAAATTACCAAAGGATTAGATCCTATCAATCATCAACAATTTGTGGATGATACCATCCTTTATGGATCGATGAATCCTGAAATGGTGTTAATTGTCAAAAAGGTGCTTGAACTATATTCATACACCTTAAGTCAAATAATTCATTGGAATAAGTCTAGCATATATTTCTATAATGTTAAGAAAACAATGCAATGAAGAATTGCAAATATCCTGAGATTTAAGATTGAGTCTCTGCCTGGTAAATACCTCCCAGTGTTCTTTTGTTCAAAGGTGCCTCCTTTACTTCCTTGTGGAAAGATACCACAAACTCCTACAAAGCAAAATCTAAAGTCTGGAAGTGTTAATGGCTCTCCCTAACAGGGAGGATAATAATGGTGAAGGTTGTTTTAGCTATCATCCTAATCTATCTGATGTCCTGCATCCAACTCACAAGACATGTTGCCCAATATTTCAACAGCATCATGAAAAGATTCCTATGGTAGGGCTTAAATGGTACCAATACAGTTCCACTCATCCATTGGGATATTTTTAGAAGACCAAAGATCAATGGAGGAAATAGGATCAGGTGTATAAAGAAGCAAAATTTAGTGTTGGGTGCCAAATTGGTGTGGAGAATGTATCAAGATCTTGGTGTGCTTTCGTCTCAATTCCTCCAAAATAAATACTTGGATGATGCTACGATAGATAGGATCCTCAGTATCGTCAACCCCCTTGGAGGATCCCATATCTAGTAGCTCATGATGTCCTACCACCACCTAATCATAGATCATATCTCCTAGAGTATCTACAATGGGCGAAATACAAATTTTTGGTTTGATTCTTGGAATGGAGAACCTGCTTTGGATTCCTTTGGTGATCTACAAGTGTGTAAGGAAATAATGGAAGACACTAGGGGAGATAAAGTTGCATAGTATCTAGAGTGCACAAATTGTGAAATATAGAATTGGTGCAATTTTGATAGCACACCTCTCCCCCAACGAGAAAAAAAAAAATTGAAAGAGATCCTATCCCAAAGGAACATTTCCCTAACCAAAGAGAGTAACAAAATCATATGGACATGGTTGAAGTTTGGAAAATACTCAGTGAAGTTAGGGACTTAGATCTAGGAAAACATATTAGGGTCTACATCATGGTTTACAAATCTTTGTTGGGGAAACAAAGTCCTCCCAAAGGAGTATTGTTCACAAAATAATTTTGACTGGAGACAGATTGAAATCAATTGGTATTCTTGGCCCTTCCAGATGTCTACTATGTTTACTATGTTTGAATGATGAAGTGACTACTTATCACTTGGTACTAAATTTCTCCTTTGTGGGTACATGCTAGGACTGGTTCATAGAGAAAGTTGGATGGATGGGGCTGCTCAATTCTAATTTATTGGAGCTCTTTAAAGGTTGTCTTAGACTGAAGAGAGATTCTATTTGGAGTGATAGATGGATTGCGGCACCATCCATGACTATCTAGCACATATGGAAAGAACGAGATAGAAGGAATTTCAATGAGCAATCCTTAGCAATGGAGATAGTCTGCAACAAGATTGAAGTGGGAGTTAGTGAATTCCTAAACACCCTTGTTTCAAATACCAAAATTTTCTCCACTTGGGATGATAATTTAATGAAGTGTTGGAAGTTGTTGAGAATCCCAAGCGGGTTTTAGAATTCAAGAACACAAGGAGAAAATAAGGAGCTTAGGAAAAAGATGAAATGGATGGCCCCTCCGAAAGGTAGACTGAAACTCGAATTTGATGGCGTCTCCCGAAGTAATATTTTGATTTTAGGGGTAGGTCGCCTCATAAAAAATTATAAGGGAATCCTCTTATTTACGTTCTCCAAACATACCCTATATGGTATGAATAATGAAGCTAAACTCGAAGCGCTAATGGATGGGATCAATATGTGTATCTGCAAGAAACTTGATCATATTGACATTGATAGGGATTGGATGATCTTCTTGAATGCTATAAATTATAAGTGCATCCAAACATAGAGATTGTAGAAGGTAAATGAAATATGTATGTTCCTAGGACAACTGAATGACTTCACTTTAAGGCACATCTTTAGAGAGGCAAATATGATGGAAAATGTCTTGGTCAAACACGTGTGTGAGCAGACCCAAGCCTGAAGACTAGAATGACCTCCTGCAAGTCGAACAACCCCTAATGCCAAGTGATGCTGGCACTTTAGGTATTGAGATCTCGTCTAGATTTACAGAAACCTTGGAAAAAAGTATAAAGCCATGAATGTGGTAAGAGGTAAGGTAAAACGGAGAACAAAGTTGTCTGGAATGATTTGTTATGTGCGTGCGCAGTGGAAGAAACTTCCCATCAGATTTGGTGCCTCTTCAAACTTCTTGACCTAGAGAGGAAAGTAGCAGTCATGGAGGTAGTAATTGATTCCATTCTCTACAAACTCTGCGAAAATGGATGATAGAGTGAAGTGGAAGGAGAGGCAGTAAACGCATCTCAAGTACGTGCTCTGGTATCAATTCCCACGACATCCATTCATCTTCCTCCTTTCCCTCTCCCTTGCTCTCCCACTCTATTTCCATCTTCACTCTTCAGTTTATATGTAAGAACCAGAGATGAACTGTGGAGTAAAAGAACAACATAATTAACCATTAATTACTGCCTGACTAAATTTAATGTAAAGGATTGTGCTGGAGGTACTATCGAACCCTACAAAAGGATTTGCTAGTGACGTCTAGGATCTCACTTAGTAAATGCCTGTTGCATATCAAACCAATTTATGGATGGTCAGAGATAGCTTGTGATTTGGTGGAGGAGATACTTTGTCATAACCACTTCTGAGATGGCTCCTTCTGATTTGGAGATTACCTTGGAGATGGAAGAATGATACTTCCTCAATATTCTACAATTTCTTTCCAAACAGATGTGCCAAATGACCAGAGGACTTACCTCCCATATGCATGGGAATGTTGAATCCACATATAGAGTTGGCCAACGTTTGAAATGATACAGAAGAGATTTGGGAAATGGAGCTTCACAATTCAACTTAGAACATAACCATTTCCAACTATTATACCTAAAAGTGCAATTTAGGAGAAGATGATCCACATCTTCTTCTTCTCCATATAGAACACACCTAAAGATAGGAGAGAATCCCATCTTGTTCATCCTTGTACTTGTTAAAAATTTGTTCTGATGTGTTAACCATGTAAAATCTCCATCTTTTGGAAGGCAAGCATCACCCCAACAAAGATTGTAGGGCCATTCAATTTGGTTTTCCTTCGCTAGATATTTGTATCCTTGCCTTACGGTATAGAACCCAAATTTAGTTGCAACCCAATTGATCTCATCTTCATTTTAGATGGAATGATGACTCTTTGTGGCAATATTTTTCTCAAGATCTCTTTCTGAGATCTAGGGAGATTGCATTCATTGAAGTTCTTCCATTTGACATTACCATTGGATTCTGGATTCCTAGTATCCTAGTGATTTATGACTTTATTTCCCTAAGTTTGTTTGAGAAATATCCTAGCCGTTTTTTTTAGCGTAGAATATTGCTACGCATGTACTTTGCATAGATTACTCCTATATTTGGAGTTAACCTTGCTTAGGTGTGCCTTTTTCACATAGAGTTGCATGGATTTCACATGCCACCGGTTTTAAATACTAGAATTACATGCTACTCTTAGGCTTCTTTACCACTATTCTAGGTGACAATCACTTTTCCTCTATGCTATATCTATGTACATCTCATTGTTCAAGTTAATTAATCCAATTAATGTGTTCAATCTTGTTTGTATTGCATAATCTTATTTTCTAACTCTTACAAGAGCATTTGATAGCATGACTTTCATGGCTCGACTAATGCTAACATTCTACCAGTAGATTTTGGTTCTCACATGGTATCAAAGCTTGTTCTTGTTGAGTATTGTTGGCTCAGTAAATTGGCATTGTTCAATGTAAAACAAAGTTTCCATTCAATCAAAAATCTTTTCTGTGTTGTACATGTGTATTCTCCGTGGAAGAAACTTTTTGTTCTAGAGAAGCCATTTGTGTGTGAAGATGTCGATTGGGTAGGGTGACGTCTGATCCGTCTATGAAAGATCGATGCAGAGAACTTGAGGCCCAATTCACTCTGTCATAGGGTGTTTAAGGTTGGATTCACTCTCTGATAAGGTGTTCAAGGCATGATTCAGGGAATTTGAGGGTCGACCCTTTACAAAAAGCCTTTTGTAGAGGCATGAGTAGCCCATAGAAGTGCAACCAATCCATAGAAGGCTGTCACAAACTTTCTAGAGGCGCAACTAGTCCACAGAAAGCATGCACAACCTGTTTGAAGGGTCAATCCTAGGCAGGAAAGACTTCAACGAGTAGGAAGAGTTGCAAACCAGGCAACAAGATGTCTCTAGAAACCCATGACCCATGAGCAGGTAGGAATTGATGATTGGAACCACTATTCCAGCGTCCAACAAGGCAATCCATAGCATATTTCACCACTGTTCCATGTAGCATCCAGCAAGCCTGGAATCTATAGGAGATTTCACCTCCATTTCACTCTTGTTCTATGTAGCATCTAGTAAGGTGATCTACAAGATTCAACATCCAACAAGGCAATGCATAAGAGATTTTGCCCTTAGTTTTCCCCTATTTGCAAGAGATTTCACCATTGTTTTTCCCCTATTTGAAAGACACGGCTACAAGATTTTTGCTTGTTTGGACCCTATTTTGATCCGTTGAAGGGTAGAAAGGTGTCAAATCCATTGACCCATAGAGCCATCGAACAAGGCATCTGGAACCTTTGTTTGCTAATGCCAGTGTTTTCCACATTCTCCCTAATTTAATTTTGCAAAGAAACTTTTTTAATTTTGTATTTAATTGGGGATTGTTCGTGCACATGCACTCAACTTATAAAGTCCCTTTTATCTATCATTTTTTGGGGGGATTATATAGACATTTTGTAGTCAATGAACTCACATAATGTTCCAAATTTGTTTAAAAGGTAATATATCTAAGTCAATAATGGCTATTACAAATCATCCTTATGTCAATACTTTGGAAGAAGGAAACTACAAGTCCTGGCGTGATGGCATCCCAAAGCACTACTGATGGATTCATCTATTGCCACATTTGTATGGACTTATTCCTGAACCAAGTACATGTTGGTAGAAATTCGCATGGGGAAATATAAATGATCATGAATTAGGATTAATTATTTTAAGTGTTGGGAACCACACATCATGGGCTCTATCACATATTGAGTGCCCTCGCACTCTCTGGAACACACCATGGGAAATGTATGGAGATCCCACTGAAAATCCATTACCAGATGATCCTATTATGGACATACTTCTTCCCCTTGATGATGTTGATAATCCTTTGTATGACAATGATACTGAAGAGGAACTTTCTTATTGGGAAAGTCATGAATGTGATGATGACACAAAGACATCTCATCTTTCTTCTCCTCTTTCTACACCTCTAGCATTGGTAGCTATTATGCCACCTCCACCTGCCACTTTGATAGAGATCTTGGCTTCTCTACATGCTACTTTAGATGCTCTTCAATAGGTTCACACTTGTCCTCCTAATCAGTGAGATATCATCTGTCATTCTTGATCTTGATGACAACATTGACGAGATATATCTTCTCTTTGATGACAATTCTTTTGTCCTTGCACTTGTTTCTATTACAGAGTTCAAGGACTCACTTCACTAAGGACTTCAAGAGATTCTTTGGAGGAGGACATCTCATGGAATTTGCATTGTAGCCACATATCATGCATTGGCATTCCACATCCATACATCACTTCTTTGGATCCTGCTCTTCATCAGTTTCCATATGATTTTGAGAGGTCACTTATTTCAGTTAGGCTTAAGACTTCTGATTTGATTGTGACTCATTTTAGCATCAACATGAAGACATTTGAGCAGTGTTCTGAGACAAGGTACATCATGAGACATCCCACCTCACTTTTCTTCTAAGTTGGAGTTACTTCAGCATTCACCAAATTGGAGTTGTTTCTTTCTAAGGGGAGAAATGTCATTTGCCACAAATGGTTTTCTCCCTTTCTCCTCTTTATTAGAGATTACATTGTACTTGGGTACATAATCAAGCCTAGTTTTCGAGACCCAATCTTATATTTGTACCCACCTAAGCTATGCTTAAGGGGGGTGTTAGTGTAGAGTATTCCTATGCGTGTATTTCACATGGATTAACTCTATATTTGGAGTTAAGCTAGCTTAGGTGTGCCGTTTTACATAAAGTTGCATGTCTAATTCACATGCCACCAGTTTTAGATAGTAGACTTGTGTTTCTATCCTTAGGCTCCTTTACCACTATTTAAGGTGGCCATTGCTTTTCCTTCATGCTATATATGTACATCTCATTATGAGTTAATCAATCTAGTTATTTTGTTCAATCCTAATTGTATTGCATACTCTCATTTTCTAACTCTTGCGGGAGCTTTCAATAGCATGACTTTCATGGCTCGACCAATGCCAACATTCTTCAAGTAGATCTTGGTTCCCAAATCGTTCACATCATCTATTAAAACTAACAGAGGATGGTCATTCTATGAATCCTCCTAGGACAATAGTATGTATATAATAAAAATTGTAGGATAATAACTTCTCTCCCTTGAATAAGAAAAATTCCACATTTAAATTATTTTAATTTATATTTAATACTTATGTTAAGAGTTTTTAAATTATTTATATTACACTTATATAGGTGTAATAGTTTTTTAAGAATTCATAATCTTTAGGAGTTAAAATGTTATTTTGTTAGTGAATCATGACTTTCCAAATCTCAATTATTTCTAGACTATTATAAAAATATGATGGATACCATGTTAAAATGAAGGCATTGCAATGAGTAAATATAATAAAAAATATAATTTCCAACACATTTTTTTGAAGAAAGGTGGCGGAACACCTATACTATATTAAATAATCAAAATTAAAAAAAAAAAAAAATTTAACGGCCTGGACTTTACATCTGTAAGGGCGGAGACCGCATACAAGTAGTAGCAAGAATGACTAACATAAAAAAAACTAGTAACAATAACACGATAAAAAAGCCTTGATTAAAATAACACAATCAGACTACCTAGTCCGACTTGGAGCCATGGTGATCATCTAGGGGTGGCATAGCATGATGCCGGAGAAATCTCACCGCATTAATCACTTCTAGAAGTTGGAAGTGGTATGCGTTTAGGGCTCTGGTGAGCGCATTATAATGGCCAACCCGAAGTCCTGTCTACATGGTGTTGTATACACAAACCACATGATGAGAGGTATGCAGAAGATGTCTATGAAAAATCCTATTGATAAGAGCCGACCACTCCTAGAAATCGTAATCCTAGAAAGGAAGGACGCACTAACCCAAAGCCTATGGCCTACACATATTCGTAATCAAGCAAGATATCAAAAATATTAGAGATGAATATTGAGGCAATCTCATAACCCTTCACTTGTGTGTCTTCAGGTTGAAAGCAAGAACAACCCAACACACAGTGGATTGCAAACTCCACAATGTCGTAAACGATTTCGAAAAATTCCCTCATGTTAATTGTATTCACCACACTGAAATATGTGGGTTCCCCTACCAAGGGGAGAAAAATACACAGGTTTGTTTCCCAAGCCGCCATTATTAAGTTTGTCTCTCTACTAATGAAGCTAGAGAAAAAAGACGAAAGGCTTGAGAGGAATGAAAGGCAAGGTCACCATGAAGAGATTAAATAGGCTAGATCCACGAGTTTAGGGATGGCATCACCACGTCCTGAGGTGTTACTTAAGAGTGAGGTGTGGGATGGAGTACAATCCTTATGGCGATCTGGCAATGGCGATAAGCGCCTCATTGATGAAGCTCTAGGGATTGGGGAAGAGGTGATCTATCTCCTGACTCAGACAAGACCGTAGGTATTAATCTACATGGATGGAGCCACCTAGGAGCCCCTAGTGGCATCGTTGCACATAAATATAGATAGTCCAAATGATAATCAGAGGATATTGTTTTGAATGAATGTTGCACCTCCCAAAGAGGTATTTATTTATTTTTGTGTCCTTAAACACACATCAAGCAAAAGTTGTCCCAACGGTACCCTTGACATGACATTTTGGAGAGTTGTTTTACCTTACTCACTCAGGTCTGACGAGAGATTAAGAATGATACGACTCCAACTTGTGCCCTCATTAATATATTCTGATGGATTCAATTGTCATATCTTCCACCATTAAGCTCTCCATACGAGCTGACCCCTTGTTCTGGAGAGGCAAAAATATTGTGCGAGTGTATCCACCTAGTCGATTGTCATGTTGGCAAGTAGATCCACCACCTAGTTTTCTTCCTTATATGGTGACTAATCTGAAACCTCTCAAAAATTTTCAGAAGGTCAACAACCTGTTGTAATATATAATTTAATTGCCAATTGAGGGATCGATGAATCACCTTCAATCCATAAGTTTTCAACCTCATTTGAGATTACCAGTCTAAGTCCGTGGAGAAGGGTGCATGCTTTGAAATAGTTAATATAGATTTACTATTTTCTTTAAAGTGTATAGCAGGAGTTAGGTTATGAATCTCACTTTCATTATACTACTTGTGATCTGACAAATTCTACTATAAGTTTTATATGCTTGTACTCATCTATGTTAATTTTGGAAACTTACTAAGAATTCATCATAATTCATTTCTATGCATTCATATGCTTTTCAAATTGATAAGACACATCTTACATAGTTTATATGGGGTGTAATTAACCATCCAATAATTCACGACACACAAGCTTTGGAGGGAAGTCATAGAGTTAACAAGGTCTTACCTAGGAATATCTTCTCGTATGTCTCAAACAATAAAATCTTCAGCCGCAATAATGTTGAATAGGTAGATGTTATAGATAATTCTCTTCAAGACATATATCATAGTACTATTTAATGAATTCCCTTTTCTATTGTGTATTTTTTAGTTTTTCTATTTCTACTTTAGCTATAGTTCTATCATAAAGATCTATATTAATATGTGTCACTACAAAATCTTTTTTAGTTGGGTGCTTAAGTGTAATACCTAGATTCCTATTTTGTTAAGATTGGTATTAGGGAAAAATAATCCTAAGGGCTTTATGATATAAACTCATGAATTATGAATCTAGACATTATGGTTATATTAATCACATTTTGATAAATTATAAATTGTATATGATAATACCATATATTTTTTATCAATGAAAATTAATATTATATATATCTTTAAAATGTTTTTAGATTTAATGTAGAAATAATACTTTTATATTAATGTTTTAGGACTAATATTTACTTAGATTAATGTTTTTGATTAAAAAACGGGGTAAAAGATAGGTTTTGAAGAGGCCCTAGAAACCCTTTTACAAATAGAAAAATGTTAGCTAAACAATAGTTGACCCACAACACAAGCCTCATAAACAAACATAAGAACAAGAAACAACAAAGGCCAATTAAAGTTCCTTAATAAAACTAATGATTATCAAAATAATTTCTCATTCAAATTTATGATTTCTTCCATAACTTAATAAAAATAAAAAAAATTACTAAATTGTTCTAACTGTGCAAGAAAAATGTTGATAAGGACAATGTCAAACTAAGTAGAAGAGCATATTCTATTTTACAAGCATTCCATTGGTCAAAGGTGATGGTGCACAACATGCTAGGAAATTTCACAAGTTTGACCTAAGTTGAAACAATCCTCTTAGGACATAAGTTGAACATGTAGAGTAGTGTGACTATATAGAGGTTAGATTCTAAGAGGACATGTTGTGAGGAATAATAAGGGAATCATACACAAGAACCCAAAGTTGGTCGAGGATACTTGAAGAACTCTAGGGATTTGGATCATTAGGTGATTATCACAACCTACTTAAAGACTAATTGAACCCATTGTATACCATCTAATAAGAGACTAGGATGACAACAATTTAATAGTCATATAACACCAAAGGCATTGACCCATGGATTGCATTATGAATAGTATTTGAGAAGGGGTTTATAAATATGTATGTATGTATGTATAAGGATTGATTCCCCAATACCACAATTGTATGTCCCACTTGTGAGACATCTAGATTTTCTACTTGAAATCACATGTGTTTTAGAAAAGTTAATAATTTAAGTTTAGAGGGGTTCCATCTAAGGGGGTTTGATTGAATTGGGCTAGATCAAACCCCCTTTGATAGAACTCCAGAGGATAAATCGAACCCCTAATTTGAAGGGGTTTGATTGAACTAGCCAAAATCTTTGGATCGACTAGAGAGCCACGAATGTCATGCATTCACACACTCCTACCTGTGAGATTACAAACACAAACACAAAGCAAAATAGAGCACAAGAAAAGGAAGAATAGGCAATAGTCTAATTGATTAACCTACCAAGATATATACATATATAGAGTAGCAAAAAAGAAATCACCGCATAAGAATAGTGGAAAAGGCACCCAAGAATAGGCATGCAACTCCACTATCTAAATTGGTGGCATGCAAACTCCATGCAATTCCAAAAAAAAAAAGCAAACCTAAGCAAGCTTAAATCCAAATATAGGAGTAGATAGTAAACACCTAAAATTAACCTCACCTCTCTACTTAATTATTCATAGATGCCATACCTTCATATAAATTAAATAATTGTTAATTATTTGATTAATTTCATATGTTTCACTCTACCTTACTCTTCTGCATTAATTAAATAATTTTGCAATTATTTAATTAATCATTTTCTTTCTTCTAATATTACTTAAATAAACAAATTAATTTCCATTTTCTCCACCACAAATAAATAAAATTAATATTTTATTTATTTTCCAACATTATTCATGTGCACCAAATATTAAATAATTTAATAATTTATTTTTCCTCAATAATTTCCTCTCACCATATTTCACTCTTGTCTCACCATGATTCTCTCTCATCACTCCATCAATCACTCTCAATCAGATATGTTAACAGTTCAATCAAATCAGTTGATTGATCAATTAATTTAGATAACAAATCAATCAACTCATTCAACTCACTAATCAAGCTTGTTAACTCCCCTGATTTATTAGAGGACAAGGAAACTTGTCACTTTCTCATCTATTTAATTCTCTCATTCAATTTCAACCATTGATATCTCCAAACATTATCCACCATTAATCTTCATTCTTGGAAATCTATAAATAAAACTTCTATAAATAAAACTTCTTCGAGACCAAAGAATCATCTCTCATTTTCATAAACTTACACTATTGCATTTAATTCATTCATTTTGGGAAATCAAAGTTATGCTATTAAGCTGAGCAATCAACATATCCACATATCTAAGGAGCATATCCATTGGAGTTCAGGTGCACTTCAATACGATCAGTTGAGGTTAAATTTATTTGCAAAGAAAGGTATAATTGTTGCTTCATTTATTGTCTTTGATTTTTCTTTGTATGCAAATTTATGCTTCACATTCTGGCATGCCCACGCCATTTTTGTGAGTTTGTGAGTTCTACAAGTTGCAATGATATATGTTCCACGGAATACTGAGTAAATTCTGTAAGCGATGATCAATTGGCTATTCATTTTCTTTCTTCTTCACCGTGGAATTTGTCTTTTTACTAAAGTTTGCAGCTTTTTTTAATAGCTCTGTTTAATTTCAGCTCCACGCCTTAATTTATGTCTGAACCTATTCATTTACATTACAAAGAAATCTGATCTTGCCATGAAATTTTTCTCTTTTCTGGCATTGCTGTGACAAACTCACTGAATTTTGTTTTGAACATAGATGCCTTAAGAGCACTAACCAGTCCAACACAAATGTCTTAAGAGCATTAGGGAAGGCCGCGCAACACAGGAGAAGGAACCGTAATAGAGAGAAGACAGGCTAGCAGGTGGTTTCTACGGCCTTTAATTTAGGAAATCCCTGTAAAACATATGAACTTATGGTCTCTTACTGCTCGTCCTGCATTCCATAAAGTTTGGACTTGCTTGTGACACTCTATTTACATATCATCCATTTTAATGGTCAAACAATCAATAGTAATTTTACACCTCATTCACAACAAAAATTGGTAAATATTTGTCCTATTTTTATTGGTTAAAATTGATCTTTGACTGGTAAAATGGATGATATTTAAAAAAAGCCTGCCTGTGATTGTTGCCGCCTGATCAATGGGATAAAACACAGTTGGCATCACTCAACTACTGGATGGTAGATGATCTGATCTTTTCTTTTCTTTTGTAAAAAAAAAGTTTTTCTATCTTAAATGAATAAGCACATTGTAATGATTAAAGGGTGTTGTACAAGTCAACACCGAACTCCGTTGTAGAATTCAAAAAACTTTTCCACATTGGCGTACATTTGTATTAATGAAACAGGAGTCAGAAATGGAGTGAAATCTTCCTACAATAAAAAACCGTGCTTTTATCCACCATGTGATCAAGAGTAATATACCATTGTTTCCTGCAAACTTTCCTTTTCATTCACAATAGCAACTCTAAGTCATGTAGGCAGGTTACTATTGCATCGGCCAGATTTATTAGTTCAATTGATTCCACCAATGGTGAGAAAGAATTAAAATTTTAGGACAGTTGTTGTATAGTTTAGATTTAATTTTTATTTAAACTGAATGTATAAATACTATTTTTCTTTTTTCCTATTGGTTTATATTACCAACAGTAAGGAGAAAAATCAATTTTGTTTTAAAATAATTTGGTAGGCATGAGTTGTCCACAATCCATGAATTAAGATAGAGTGCTTATGGATTAAACTGTGTATGTTTTTGCATCAATGTTTCGGATCATGCTCAATCTTAGTCCTGATGATGGATCATTGAGCATGATCCGAAACGTTGATGCAAAAACATACACAGTTTAATCCAGAAGCACTCTATCTTAAAATAATTTGATAAATATTTAATTCGTCATACGTAATGGAGAGCTGTGTATATTTAATTCATCTATACTTTAATAGCTATTTATTATTATTTGTGTCATACGTAATGGAGACCTCTGTATATTTAATTCATCTATACTTTAATAGCTATTTATTATTATTTGTGTCATACATGAGCTCTGTTGGCATATCTGTGAAAAATCTTTGCAATCAATGCATATATGGGGTACATTGAATGCATATAATGAAGAAAAAAACTTTGCAATGAATGCATATATTGTTGGGGTATGATTCAATGGATAGATATATTGAAGCTGTTGTGGATGTCTATCAAATGACATTTGAGTTGCAGTGAGAACCAGTGGAGATATGGTATGTATATTACTGGTATTTTTCTATGATACTGCTACTATCTAAATTTAGCTCTACACTATCACAAGGCGGCATGTTTCAATTTTGTAAGTTTCTGATTATGTTGTGCATGTTTTTGATCATCTAAACTAATCTGAGTAAGCAGTTGAAGTTAGGGTTTTTAAGTTTTGCAGGTTTATTGTGCATGTTTTTTGGTTATGGTTTTCATACTGCATTGTTGCATATGTGACATGTCACTAATGGTGCTTTGATCCATCTTTTGGAACCTGACTATGATGGCCTTGTAGTTTTGCCAATTGATTTTCTTTGAGCCATATTTGTAAACTCTATTCCAATAATAAAGAAAAAACTATCGGTAATTTTAAAGTCGCATCTAGTTTTTCTTTTCTAAAAATGAAATGATCCTTCAATGCCCAATACACTCGTCAGCATTTGACGCCACTCACCTATTGGGTCATTTCCCCTTGCAAATCGTCCACAGATTGTTGTGTCGTACATTTCTAAGAAGAGATGATTTTTTTAAAATGTTATCGTATTGTCAATTGTGTTTGTTAGAATAGAATAACATGCCTTCTAAAATAAGAGAGAACTGAGTTTGGAAATATCCAAATGCATAAATACAATGCAGAGTAAAATAACAAATGAACGCACAAAAAAACTGTTGACTTCACCCTCAGTTGTTTGTCCCTGATGACAATACACAACTTGGCATGTGTTAAGTTTCAGTTTGACACATCATGTTTCAGTTTAATATGCTAGTGAGATACAGACTGACTACTCTCTATGTTTGCCCTTGACATTGAAATTTTTGATGACTTGGCACTTGCTAACATTTGACTTGGTAGTTGAAATATATGGTATATTATATGTTCTTGATGACCATGAGCACTTTTTCTTAGCACTCACTTAAAAGCCTTGCAAAATACTAAAAGAACATCATTGATGTTTTGGAATAAATGTGGTAACTGGTAAAGAAGGTTTATGACAAAGCATAAACGGTGAAGACAGGTTTCTTTTAGGGTTGACCGGCTCATTTGGTCACTCAGCTCAAAAGGCAAAAATGATGTTTAATCATTTTATTTTCACTATCTACTCCACGAGGGTTTGGCCGCCATCATAGAAGGATATGCAAAATCTAGTATTTTGACAGTTTGTGGTTCGTCTATTGAATCTATGAGGTAATAGGAAGTGTTGTGCATCAAGGTCGTTGACAATAGTCTCAAATCCATCATTTCACCTTTTCAGGTGTATCTAATCCATTATCTTTTTGTTTTAATTTTGAAGGGCGTCTTGTATATATTTCAGTTTGCTATATCCACATGTAAAAGTTTGTCAAAGGTTGAAATGAAGTTTGTTTATTTCTAATCTTTTTTTTTAGGGTTTGGAGTTTTATTGAAAACCTTATTTCAGTTTCAAAAACTCAGTTTAGAGTCATCTAAATACTCAAAACCCTTGTTAACAAAGTCTCTGTTGTTTTGAAGAGTAAGCCGTAATCATTGAAAAGTTAGTTTTTGTGGTCTTTGTTGTTAATGGTGACTTCTTCTTAAGCATAAAGGTTATAATGACTCTGTCGGCCAAATGATTCTGTTAAAGATTTGCTTAATCAATTTCATATCATTCAGCAGTGATTATGCTTTGTTTCAACAGTTTAAGTGGCATCAAAAGTTAATAAAGTGGCTCTATAAAGAACATTATTTGATGATTATGCTTGATGGCATTATATGAAATAAATCCTTTGTTTACTCATTAGACAATTTGAAAGGTTGTTTATTTGTGATCAGTTACAACAGTTGGAACTACTTACAGTTTTGTATTTTCAGTTATCATTTTTCAAACTGTATGAGGAGTACAACAAAGTCGATGTGCAAAAATATGTTGTATATATGTACATCTCTGATGTAATGTAATTGACAAGGGAGTGTGGAGCAAAAAGGTTATTACATTATTGTTTATGTGACATCAGTGATTGGACTGAAGTGAAACAGAGAATTCCTCTATATTTACAATACATTTCTTGTTAAGAATCTATATGTCAGTGAGGCAAAACTATATGCCAGTGAGGCAACTGTAGCAAGTGAGCCTCGAATCATAACCAATGAGGCCTGTAATCAGTGAGATTCTTTTATTAAGCCAGTGAGGCACTTTTTCGAGTGGTTTTTATGCCCTGGAGGGTTTTCCACTCAAGACAATCTCTGTGTTATGTTTACTTGTTCTGCTCATGAGTTTTTGTTTATTATTTCATAATTTAATAGTTATATGATGATCATAGTAAATCAATACAAATGCATAATACATTGATGCTTATCTCAGTCCAATGTACAATCTACCTCTGTTGTTTGTTTTGATGAGTTGTTCAAGTGATTCCTCATAGTTCACAAATAGTGATTTTGTCTTTTCATGCTCACAAGTTGGTTTAATCATTCATCTTGATTCTTAATTGAATGTCTTTCTTTACCATTCAAGGTTGAGGTTCACCGTTGATCGAAGTTGATTAGGTGTTGCAAAAAATAAGTCTATTTTAAGAAGACACTGATTCACCCCCCCTCTCAGTGTCTTGCATACTCCAATAAGTGGTATCAGAGCTAGACCCTTGCAAGAAGTCTAACCAACTTACGGGTTCCTAGCAAGTGGAGTACAATGGGTAAAAATAATAGAAATAAGGCCTCAAATAGAGAAAATAAAGATGCTGATCAAAAAGTTGAAAAGGAAGTCTCAGTTAAGTTTGGTAATGAGTTGTTGCATGAGTTACCCATGATTGTAGATACAAAATATCATAAAGAAATCAGTCCTGCAATTAAGAGTCTTGACAATGTGAATGTGAGTAGACACGAATTTGACAATTTTGTAGTTGAATTTGATGATGAAGGAGACCTATTTGTGGATGAATATGATTATGAACAGGATTGTGAGACTAATTTAAAAGAAGAACTCATGTGTACCTTGGATACAATCAAGGAACTTAGGAAGGAGAATAAGAGATTAGAAGAGCAACTTCAACAAGATATAGAATTCAAGAACAACGTATGTTTAGATTTTGAAAAAGCTTCTTTAGAGTTTAAAAATACCAGAAATCAGATTACAGAATTAAAAAGTCATGTTAATGAATCTGATAAATTAATTATTAGTCTAAAAACTGAAATTGAGGAAGTAAAAAGAATACAAGATGTAACAAATTATGATCTTGAGGTGAAAAGAATTGAATGTCTGAGACTTGAAAGTGAAATTGTCAATCTAAAGAATAGTCTGGATGTTGTCAAAATAAAGAAGTTTGTGAAAGGCACAAATGCTTTAGATCAAATATTGAATAGTTAGAAAAACTACAAGGATCATTTTGGCTTAGGATATGAAAAAGGGGAAAGCTCTAGTGTTAAAGATGAAGTTAAAAAGGAAATAGTTTTTTTAACATTAGATAAGAAGAGTTTCAAGGTTAGGTAGACTCCTAGGCAGAAGATAGATCTAAATTATCATTCTACTATTTTCTAATGACGACAAGAAGAGAGCAAAGGATAAAATTGCTGATATTGGGAGAAGAAGAACTAACAGTTTTTCAAGACCTTCATCTATCAGACAATATCATTCAGTCAGGTATAACTATTCTCAATTTCATGGTTATTGCTATGTCTGTCATAAGTATGGTCATAGAGCTAGGGATTATAGTTATTATGGTTTGTCAAATCAAAACTACAATGTTGTTTGCTATAACTGCAATAAGGTTGGACATATGAGAAGAGACTGTTGGATGCATGCAAGATATGATTATAGAAACTCAAGAAACAAACATTATTATTCTTCTGGCAATATCATATGTTACAGGTGCAACAAGGTTGGACATACATCACAATATTGCTGGAGTAATCCTGTAAGATCAATCAGAGACAACGAAAAGGTAAGCACTTTGGACAAGCAAAAGAAAGAACCTATATTAGTTTGGAGGAGAAAACAAAGTGTAGATAATGCAAGTGAACCAGTGCATAGCTCACAAAATCCTAAATAAGTAGGAGCTTGGAGATAAGGGGAGAAGATTAGTGTTTTACCCTACGTCCTCTAAAGAAGATCAAAAAGTGATTTATTGATTCTATGTTGTGCTATCCATGATGCTCATTCATAGTAAAGGGTGGTTGTTGTTACATAAATACCAAAGTTAACTGCATATGGGTGGTTCATGTCTGATTCTGTGATTGGATCTTCATGAAATATTGTTACTTCTGATTATGGTCTACAGTATTGATATCTCCACGTGCTACACAGGTTCTTAAAGTCAAAGGTGTGCTCTTTTCATGTTGCATGGATTGTTTTGATGTTCATTATGATGATAGATGTGAAGATTTCCATTTATTTTTCCATTGGATTCATACATATTGTGTTTGATGAGTTAACTAAGGGTTGTGTTGAGATCAGGAGAAGAGAAAAATCAAAGTTTTTATCATCTTCAGGATGCTCATGTGTTCATCATGATTTGTATTTGAACATCAGGATATCATAGTTTAGAACTTCATGCTTAAAGGATGCATGCTTGAGTTTTTCTCATAGCCTCGCCTTGGTATCTTTGATGGAGTTGATAGTGTGTTATGACTCATGCTCAATTTTAAGACATATGGCAATATTATTGTTTTGTGATAGTTAGTGCTATGTATACTTGCCTCAATCATGAAATAGTGATAGTTGATGAGTGTGACAATTGCTGATGACAGATAAGGACAGTCTTTGACTTGCAATCTGAATAACATTAGGAGAGTAATTTGTAAATGAAAGGTGCAGTTAGAGACAATTGTAGTGCAAAGTTATTGTAGGTATAAAGCGATCATATGTTAATAATGATAGGTTAGAACTATAACAAGTGAACAAAGGTTTCTTGCAGACATGGGAGTAGTCCAAGACATACTAAGACATGGCAAGTATGAAGACAATCGTCTTTGTCATAGTTTTATTATGATAAATATTAGAACCGCCTTTCTCAGACAGGACATAGTATTTTTCCTTTATGTTGAAAGTATCAATTGGAAGTTGCCTAAGTGATAGTGAGTATGTGTAGTGAACTACACTTTCATGATAGTTCTGACAGTATTTTGTATGACAGTGAATTTTGTGGTTCACAGTGACAGTGCTCTTTTTCATAGTACTTTTAAGGTAACTCTTGCTTTCTAAGTATTTATCTTAGATATCTGCCTTTAGTCAATATTTTTCAGCCTCAGGTGTAATCAATGATAACTATTGTGTGACAATGGACTCTTGCATAGTATTCTTGCTTATCTGATGCTTGAACAGTTGCGGTAAAGGATAAAGTATTTTTGGATTGTTTTCAAATTAGTTGAAACAAGTGATTGGTATATCTTGGTGGTATCTTCACTCAGACCTATGATGCTGGTTGTCAATGCTTAACGATCCCTGACAATGTTCAGTGCATCTTGTAAATGGTACAGTTTCAGTTTGATTGATGACAGGATGTTCTTGAGGTTATTGTTCTTGCTTCTGTCAAGTTAATTATAAGTTACATTAGTGATGTTTTTTTGACTCACAGCCTGATGATGGAAAAAGTCCTAGTTTGTTTTAATGCTCATAGATATTGGGAGTAATTTAATGTCAAAAACATAGTGCAATTTAGTTTATAGATCAAGACAGTAGATCATAATGTGTGACAGTGCATACTTGATCATGATCAGTATAACAATGATGATGTCTGACAGTGAAGGACAGGCAAGGCATATGCACTTTATAAGGTATATAGTTAAGTATGGTGTCTTGTTGAGAAAACAGGTGTAATTTCAGGTTCTGCATCATTTGGGATAGGATTAGTCATTGAGAACAATGATATTTCCTTATTCACAAAAGGGGACAACATTAATGGTTAATACCTTGGTAGTCATGTTTGCAAAATGTGGCGAGTATGTAGGACAGATTGATTAGTCATGCTCTAATCAGTAATCTTTGTTTCATGTTCTGCATGCTCTGACTGTGGCAGTAGTTTGAGCTCTGACAGTGTTTTTTGGATATAACAGTGATTGGTCATTATTGATTCAAACTTTGTTCTTTTGTTTCATCATGGTCAATATGATTAGTATCTAAAGTTCTTGGAAGTGGTTGATGAAAAACACATTTTTCATTGCCTTGTTTTTCTTCTTCAAGGATATTGGAGGTGGATGAAGTTGTAGAACAGTCTATTAGACAATGTTCTTTGACTGTATCTAAGTGCAGTCTTATGTGTGGTACAAAGTAGAGGCATTTACATTTGCTGTGACTGAGTTTCAATGATGGATGAAGGTGGTTTGATAGTACTTATTTGCTAAGATCTAATAAAAGAACATTTCCTGTGTCTTATTCTGAAGACAGTGATATGTTGCTTGTTCTTTGTATTTCTCTCAAGGGTAAATGACAGTGCTTTCTCTCTAGTTAGAGTGTTGGTAAATAAGCATACAGTGACAATGGTATGACATGATTTGCAATAACAATGGTCTTTTTGCTAACAGTGTAGTGAACAAAGCAGGTACAGGTTCATTTCATGACGAGATGGTGGACAGCTTTAGATGACAAATTTGTCATCTACATACTTAAGGATAGCAAATGCAAAGTCTAGTGGGTGCATTGTGATGGGCCTATGTCAATGTTGCAATGATATGTGGTAACAATGCTAATGTCAAGACAAGACATGGTTTGATATGATAATGACATTTCATACTTTAAGTATATGATACATGATTTGCAATAACAATGGTCTCTTTGCTAACAGTGCAGTGAACAAAGCAGGTACAGGTTCATTTCATGATGAGATGGTGGACAGCTTTAGATGACAAATTTGTCATCTACATACTTAAGGATAGCAAATGCAAAGTCTAGTGGGTGCATTGTGATGGGCCTATGTCAATGTTGCAATGATATGTGGTAACAATGCTAATGTCAAGACAAGACATGGTTTGATATGATAATGACATTTCATACTTTAAGTATATGATACAAATGCTATTTAATCTCTAGATCAAGTTATTTGATGGTGTTTGTTGACCCCACACATACTTGCTTGCACACAGTGTTTAGTATTACTAAGATCATCTTCAAGGGGAGCTTGGCTTTTGGTGACAATGTTATTTCTATCAGCATTCTCAGTTGTTGTTTATCTTTGCTACATGCTCTTTATGCTCATTCTGGTGCTGAAATTTCGTTCTCAGTTTCAGTTGTTCTGGATGCTCATCTTTCTTGGGGCAGTCTTGGTATGGTTGTCTATATCTACTCATTGTTTCATTATTTCAGGGTTCTCTTGATCTTTATATTGGAGGCATGGCACATTTTCTGTTGCCTTGATGTTAAAAAAGGGGAGAGGAAGTTGTGTTTTGCCATCATGAACAAAGGGGGAGTTTGTTGACTTCACCCTCAGTTGTTTGTCCCTGATGACAATACACAACTTTACATATGTTAAGTTTTAGTTTGACATATCATGTTTTAGTTTAATATGCTAGTGAGATATAGATTGACTACTCTCTCTATTTGCCCTTGACATTGGAATATTTGATGACTTGGCACTTGCTAACATTTGACTTGGTAGTTGAAATATATGGTATATTATATGTTCTTGATGACCATGAGCACTTTTTCTTTGCACTCACTTAAAAGCCTTGCAAAATATTAAAAGAACATCATTGATGTTTCGGGATAAATGTGGTAACCGGTAAAGAAGGTTTTTGACAAAGCATAAACGGTGAAGACATGTTTCTTTTAGGGTTGACCGGCTCATTTGGTCACTCAGCTTAGAAGGCAAAAATGATGTTTAATCATTTTATTTTCACTATTGCTCCACGAGGGTTTGGCCGCCATCATAGAAGGGTATGCAGAATCTGGTATTTTGACAGTTTGTGGTTCGTCTGTTGAATCTGTGAGGTGACAGGAACTGTTGTACATCAAGGTCGTTGACAATAGTCTCAAACCCATCATTTCACCTTTTCAGGTGTATCTAATCCATTATCTTTTTGTTTTAATTTTGAAGCGTGTCTTGTATATATTTTAGTTTGCTATATCCATAGGTAAATGTTTGTCAAAGGTTGAAATGAAGTTCATTTTTTTCTAATCTCTTTTTTTAGGGTTTGGAGTTTTATTGAAAACCTTATTTCAGTTTCAAAAACTCAGTTTAGAGTCATCTAAATACTCAAAACCCTTGTTAACAAAGTCTCTGTTGTTTTGAAGAGTAAGCTGTAATCATTGAAAAGTTAGTTTTTGTGGTCTTTGTTGTTAATGGTGACTTCTTAAGCAGAAAGGTTATAATGACTCTGTCGGCCAAATGATTCTGTCAGAGATTTTCTTAATTAGTTTCATATCATTCAGCGATGATTATGCTTTGTTTCAGCAGTTTAAGTGGCATCAAAAGTTAATAAAGTGGCTCTATAAATAACATTATTTGATGATTATGCTTGATAGCATTATATGAAATAAATCCTTTGTTTACTCATTAGACAATTTGAAAGGTTGTTTATTTGTGATTAGTTACAATAGTTGGAACTACTTACAATTTTGTATTTTCAGTTATCATTTTTCAAACTGTATGAGGAGTACAACAAAGTGGGTGTGTAAAAATATATTGTATATATGTACATCTTTGATGTAATATAATTGACAAGGGAGTGTGGAGCAAAAAGGTTATTACATTATTGTTTATGTGACATCAGTGATTGAACTGAAGTGAAACAGAGAATTCCTCTATATTTACAATAGTTTCTTGTTAAGAATCTATATGCCAGTGAGGCAAAACTATATGCCAGTGAGGCAACTGTAGCCAGTGAGGCTCGAATCATAGCCAGTGAGGCCTGTAATCAGTGAGATTCTTTTATTTTATTAAGTCAGTGAGACACTTTTTCGAGTGGTTTTTATGCCCCGGAGGGTTTTCCACTCAGGACAATCTCTGTGTTATGGTTACTTGTTCTGCTCATGAGTTTTTGTTTATTATTTCATAATTTAATAGTTATATTTATTATTTCATAATTTAATAGTTATATGATGATCATAGTAAATCAATACAAATGCATAATACATTGATGCTTATCTCAGTCCAATGTACAATCTGCCTCTGTTGTTTGTTTTGATGAGTTGTTCAAGTGATTCCTCATAGTTCACAAACATTGATTTTGTCCTTTCATGCTCACAAGTTGGTTTGATCATTCATCTTGATTCTTAAATGAATGTCTTGCTTTACCATTCAAGGTTGAGGTTCATAGTTGATCAAAGTTGATTATGTGTTGCAAAAAATAAGTCTGTTTTAATAAGACACTGATTCACCCCCCCTCTCAGTGTCTTGCGTACTCCAATAAAAACAACCTGAACCAGATTGCTAGTACCGCATATGCTAGAAGTTTACATGGAAAGTTGCCAAAGAAAGGTTTTTCTTTAAATTAAATCGTTTCCTTAACAACGAGTTGAAGAAACTTACAAAATATATGCAAAAACATACCCTAACATTGGGTGGCTTCTTCTGCAAGGCTGCTAGTTTCTAAGGTCTTTCATCAGCTTGCACAAGTATAGGACTAAAGAAAACCTGGAACAAAACAATCCCAACAGGACCAAGTATAGGACTAAAGAAAACCAGCAAAGGGGTGGCACAAACCAGTATTACCATAGTCCCTGCAAATGCCAAGCCAGCCAAAACCATGAGGGTCCCTCCCACAGTAATGGCACCAAGCAGCTTCACTATCTGCTCTACACTGGGTGTCTTGTCCTGTATCTTCTCCGTCATCTCTTGTGCATGTTGTTGTGCCTGTTGAGGTGGATCACCCATCTTTCAAAATCATCCACACAACAATCTGTGTATATATCTCTCCAAGGCTTCTGAAAAAGAGTACTCAAAGATTTATTTTATAAACAAATCTATAATTTGTTTTACATTTGCAGTCAATGCTACAATATAAGAAAGATGGCTCTAGAGTTAAGGAAATTCTTCTCCCGTGTCCAGCTTTTGCAGTGAGCTGCTGAATTGTAACCTGCCAAAAGGTAAGGTAAGAAATAAACTAGGTGTGAACCATAACCGTCATTAACCAAAATCAAAATTAATGGCACAACAACCCATCCTGCCTATTTACGGGCAGTGATACTAGGTGAAAACAAAATACATAAAATTCAAGTAAATAAAAAAAAAATTAGAATTGAAATTTTACAATTTCAAAATAAAATTGCCAAAACCTTAAAATTACAAAATATTCATAATCACTTACAAAATTTCTTACCTGCAACTCCTGGCAAACATGGAGTCCATGTTGGTCCTTATCTTTATGAGCTTCAAAGTCTTAGCCCTAGTCCAATTTTTTGACCTCTTCTTGTGCAGCTGCTGGAATTCTCTGTCTTGTTTCTTCTCCTCTTCACCGTCACCGTCAACGTCATTAGAATGCCCGTTATCCAAAACCCTCGCCTGCTGCACTTTGTTTCCCACCACCAGCTGCAAATCGGAATAGGAAAAATGTTGCTGGAGAGATGGCTGAAATGGTGCAGCCAGAGATTCCAACGGGCCAGAAAAGGATGGCATTTTCTCCGGTTCCATCATGTCAGGCAGGGAGAATGCTGCAACTTCTTTTCCAGCTCCATGTCCATCGCCGAACTGCACATCTTATTTTTTAGGATTTATTAGGTTTTGTTAGGGTTTGGGCATGCCATAATGCAATTGCATTCGATTCGGTGTTTCTGATAAAGAGGAGGAATTTTAATCTGTGAGAGATAGATTGGAATTATAGAGAGAATTGTGCAGAGGCGAATGTACATTGGGTGAAGCAGCACATTGCTATAGATATGGCATTTTGAATCTCCAAATGACCTGTGGCCATTGCTTCTAATGCTTTATGCTAGCAATCAAAGCTTCAGTTCTGACTATGAACGTGGCTAGTTTGCATGGCCATGAGGGCCCACCCACATTGTGCAAGGGCTCCACACTCCACGGTCCACCTGCCCACCTCATTTGGGAACAGGGTTATGAATGTCAAGGAAAAATAACATGATGTGTCAAAGGTTTGTAAAACTTGTCATGACAAGTGTACAGAGCAGTTGACATGAGTTAAATTTCTCTATATATCAATAGAAAGTAAATATGATGATAAGGTTAGAGCTTCTATTGTATGCATTAGTTTCTATTATATGTGATGCATTTCCTTTTCATATGCATTTATTGTTGTTTGGTTTCAAGTCTTTTGGTTGTTAATAAAAATATATAAGATTGCATGGCATTGAGAATTTCTCCTACCTCATTGTTTATCAGTTAACAATAGTAAGGAAAAAATTCATGTTAAGTGTCTTGTCTCATCTCAATGTAAAAAATGCATGACAGTTAAATATGTACTTAAATTATGGAGGGCGCCAAGAACTTCAGTTTGAGTTAAAATAAGTGCACAATCCCTAAGTCTTGGAAAAACATTTCCTGTATTACATTGTCTTACATTAGAATTATCTTATTGTTTTCCAGGGAAAATAATGGAGGGCATCTGAACATGTAAATGCTTGCAAGTCAGAGAATAAATTTGTTTGCAAATAATAATATTCAATAGAAAAGAATTGCGGCGTCTTTACACCTAAACTTATGGCACTTGCATATAAATCTTTCTTCAAACACAAGTGGGATAAAAAAAACACCTCCTGATCATATGAATGGTACAAATTAGAATGACTGCAAAAATGAGGTTTGTCCAATTTATACTGAGGTGGAAGACTTATCACAAAATATAATATAATTGTTTAGTATAAGTCTAATTACTTATGTAACAAAAATTAGGCCATAATGGACAAAACTAATACATATTACAATTAAGTCTTATATGAGTGCAAGTACGAGTCTAGGAACACGATAGTTTTTGAACATAATACTATAAACCTATTGATCATACTACAACTACCATTTCATTATCTATTTCTTGTATAGAAAAAAGTTGAAATTATATTATAAGAGTAAATAAAATACATTTACTTTGGTTTATTGTATTGAGCAGTGCCAACGGAGGTTTTCAAGGCTTTTGAAAACCCGACTCTGCCTATTTGACATCGATACTAATAATCTCCAAGATTGTAGTGAAGGGAGGCTCGAGGAAGCATCCCTCACAAGACAAATACTCGCAATGTATACTCAAGAACAGTTCACCTTGGATATAATTTCCTTCTAATGTTGAGAATGATATCAAACTTCTAAGATGGTAACCAAACAAGACGTGATAAACATGGCATTGAGTAGTACAGACAACAAGGTCTGTTGGAAATTTGACAACCTCATAGATTTTGAAATACACTGCAGTAGGTAAACACCTTCTTGTTCATTCCCCTTGACTGTCATTGTTGAAGTAGCCTATGGTTGTGCAAAGGATAATGTTGTCAATCCTCTTTAACCAGATCATCATTCCAATGCCATTGATAAAACAATGTCTCTGGAAGGAGTCATCTATCCACTATTTCCATTCTCCTCCATCTTAGGCAAGTTAGGGATATGGATGAACACACTTGTGCACTACCAAGCATTGCAAACCTTCCTACAAAGGATGTATGGATTACCAGGTTTGCATGGAGCATTGTGGCCAGTTCACAATCCATGGCTTCAATTGGTATAGACATTTTAATGATGACATCTTAATTGTCTTTGAGGTGGGAGCTGAGTCTCTACCTCCCATTCTCATTTTCTCTTATCATTTATGACATCTTATCCTAGCCCAAGATCACTTGATCTGGACATGGAAAGAGGAACTGGCATCATTAACACTAAAGCTCCCCAAGAGGTACAATAACTTAATTGTTGGAACTACTGGGCATGTATTAAAGAAAGATCTGAGGCAAAGGCCCAATGTTGTAGATCTTCTAATGCACCTTAATGACATGCAAATTATTATCTGACAAAGCAGTGTTGGTAAGTGCTAAAGCTAGTCTGGCACTGCTAAAACTTGTGCATAAATTTTACTTATTCCCATGCTAATGAAGTTTATACAAAATTACAGATAGCAGGGAGAAAACACTTAGCAACTACTGACATGGGTAATGGTACGTCTCCAGTCTTTGAAAAACTCAGGGAGCTACATTGTACTTCTCATTTAATTAGGATAAGTATCAAAGTCCAGCTTGCCACTGCAATCTGTTAAAGTTTCTGTTAAAGATTAAATTTATGCAAAAACTCACTAGGTGCTGCTCTATATAGTAGTTAAGTTGTATAGAAAGCTAGTTTAATGTTTACCTATGGAACTGTCTTTTGACAGATCTATTATGGTTTATGTCGACATCAAATAAAAAGTACTATGTTTTGAATACATTAGAAAGGTGTTGATACCCTATTTAAGAAAATTTTCGATTATTATTTAAACCAGCCCAGGAGCACTATATTAAATTCTCATGTATCAAAGTAAGTTGCATTGAACATTTTCAATGAATTCTGTAAAATGTGTTAAATACTTTATTAGGTGTTTTTGAAAGGAAAAGAATTGGTTTGAGTCATTTTTTTGACTTGTCAGGACATCATTTCTGGATGAAACCAAGAGCAAACGAGCTACTAAGTACTGCATGAGGGACTCTGCTTGGTGACAGATTTTTAGCTTAGTTGTTCCCTGGTTGGTATGTAGAGTGGTTGCTAGTAACAATCTCATTAATCATTTAAAAATATGTTTTGAATGACCATTGAAATTTTACATACAATTCTTTCTAGTACCATTCTACAAACATAAATGATTTTCATTAGAAATAATTATAACCAATTCCTTATGATGTAATGCTATTAACACTACTTATCCTCATGACACGAGAAGTTTAACTAAGCACAAATGGGGTCCAATATTTTTAGATTTCCCCTAATTTGGACTCCTTAGTCCAAATTCTTTAAGCTGCCCTACCGAAAATAATGTTTCTGTATAATCTCAATAAATTTTGGTATTTCTTGTAAGATTAATATACATAACAATATCATTTGAAGATTATAGAAAATTCAAGTTAAAAAATATCATGATGGGTTGTACTTCAAAAGCAGGAATATGGTGTTTATTGTAACAAATAACCATATAGTTTGTTATATTTAATTTTCCTGTTGATATTTTTTTTTAGATTCTTTTAGTGCATTGTTGAATGTATACTGTTTTCCTATATTCTCTTTTCCAAAGTATTTTCAACTTTCCATTCTATGAATTACACACAAAAGAATAAAGGATCTTTGTTCTAGTGCTCACCTTGCATTCCCTATGAATATTTTTTTTTGTTGATAGGTGGGAAAGAGCAAATTGCAAGTTCAAACCAATAAAGTGGCAGCAGATTGAGAGGAAACATCATAATCGAGTAAGTTTTTGAGTTGTGACTCTTGTTGATGTCATTATCAAATACAAATTTGCAGAGTTCTTAATATAGAAAGAGGGAAATTAGATATATATTTTTTTTTTGTTAAAATTTGAGTTCCATTGATTGGAATTGATGTTTTTGTCAAACTAATAATTGGATCTCTAAATTATTTTTCCTTTTAAATTTTTAAGAAAAACATAAAATAGACAATCTATACAGGTCACTAAATAAGGAATTTCGAGGAGAAAGGGTGACACACCTAAATCCTTTTCATTTGTTAAGACTCATAGCATATAGAAGACAATGACGTTGTTAATTAACTATGACACTCTCAATTAATCTATAGAGTAAGATGATGCTAAGAACAATAGCCAATAAACAGATTTTTTTATGAGAAAGGATGGTGTCAATCTTTTTCCACAATGCTAAAAAGAAAATGGCAATAAGCATTTAAATTACTGATTTTTTCAAAGAACATCAATTTTAAATTAGGCACCTACGTTATGACTAATATATATATATATATATATATATATATATATAGGATTAGGGTTAGGGTTACAATCAAAGTTAGATAAATTGAGAAATTATTTACAACTTCCATTTTCCTCAAATAGTTTATTGAAAAAAATGTATTGAGAATAATGTACAAATTTGAGTAATTGAGTTAAGTATAGTATATAAATCTATTAATTATGAGTATATTAGTAATTATTAATTATTAGTAGTCTATTAATAGTTATAAATATAGATATCTATTTATACTATAATAATAACCATATTACATACTATATCTATAATAAATATATTAATTATAATATAATAAGTATCAAGGCTATTTCACATTCAAATTCTGATAAATGGATAGTAATTTCTACAAATAATAATAATAAAAACATAATTGTACAAATAATGTATCTACATTATGACTATATAATGTATTAACCATAGTTGACCATAATTTCTAATAATAATTACTCAATTTCTACATTATTCTCAATACATTTTTATCAAACACTTTATTACATACTTTACTCATAATAATATATACAAATTATATTTAACTATTCAATGAAATTAATATAATACTTTAGTTAAATTATAATTATAATTAACTCTATAATAGTTGAGTAATTCATGATTTCTTGTAAATATATAATCTGTATATTGAATAAGGTTCTATATGTCTGTTTTGCATTCAAGGGATACACATTGTAGTGTCCCAAGCTTTCACCCATGACATTAACCCAACAAACACTAAACAAACACATTTTTAATTATTATAACATTTTTAATACTAATAATACTTGATAATGAAATAGTAATAGTAGAATATTACTTAGAAACAAACAAATACCATAATACATATAATTTAATTCTACTAAAAATAATTCTCATATTAATATGATACATATAATTTAATTGGATAATATAATATAATTATTATAATATAACAAATTAAACAAGATAAGGTTATGTTTGAGATTAGAATTAGGATTAGGGTTAGGGTTAGAATAAGGATTAGATACATTATTATAAATGGTGAATACTGCATGAAGGACTCTACTTGGTGATAAATTTTCAGCTTAGTTGTTTCCTGGTTTGAATGACATTTGAAATTTTACAAACAATTCTTTCTGGCACCATTCTATAAACATAAATGATTTTCATTATAAATAATTATAACCAATTCCTTATGATGTAATGCTATTAAAACTACTTATCCTCATAATATGAGAAGTTTAACTGAGCACAAATGGGGTCCAATATTTTTAGATTTCCCCTAAGTCCAAATTCTTTAACCTGCCCTACTGAAAATAATGGTTCTGTATAATCTCAATAAATTTTGGTATTTCTTGCAAGATTAATATACCTAACAATGTCATTTGATATCACAGAACCGTAATATACCAAAACTACAGGACATGTTAGAAGTTGTTAACTGGCATTATCCTTCTGAAGATTATAGATTATAGATAATTCAAGTTAAATATCGTGATGGGTTGTACTTCAAAACTAGGAATATCGTGTTTATTGTAACAAATAATCATATATTTTGTTATATTTAATTTTTTACTCATAATTTTTTTAGATTCTTTTAGTGCATTGTTGGATGTACATTGTTTTCCTATATTATCTTTTCAAAGTGTTTTCAACTTTCCGTTCTATGAATTACACACAGAAGAATAAAGGATCTTTTTTCTAGTGCTCACCTTGCATTCCCTATGAATAATTTTTTCTGTGTTTGTTGACAGGTGGGAAAGAGCAAATTGCAAGTTCAAACCAATAAAGTGGCAGCAAATTGAGAGGAAACATCATAATCGAGTAAGTTTTTGAGTTGTGATTCTTGTTGATGTCATTATCAAATACAAATTTGCAGAGTTCTTAATATGGAAAGAGGGAAATTACATAATTTTTTTTTCGTTAAAATTTGAGTTGCATTGACTGGAATTGATGTTTTTGTCAAATTAATAATTGGATCTCTAAAGGATTTTTCATTTTAAATTATTAAGAAAAACATAAAATAAATAGTCCATAGAAGTCCCTAAATAAGAAATTTCTAGGAGAAAGGGCGACACACCTAGATCCTTTTCATTTGTTTAGAGTCATAGTATACAGAAGACAATGATACTTTTAACAAACTATGGCACTCTCAACTAATCTATAGAGTAAGATGATGCTAAGAACATTAGCCAATAAACAAAACAAAATTTTGAGAAAGGATGGTGTTAATCTTTTTCCACAATGCTAAAAAGAAAATGGCAATAAGCATTTAAGTTATTGATTTTTTCGAAGAACATAAATTTTAAATTAGGCACCTACTTTATGACTAATATATTTAATTATAATATATATATGTTTAATTAAGATTAGGGTTAGGGTTACAATCAAAGTTACATAAAATGAGAAATTATTTACAACTTCCATTTTCCTCAAATAGTTTATTGAGAAAAATGTATTGAGAATAGTGTACAAATTTGAGTAATTGAGTTAAGTATAGTATATAAGTCTATTAATTATGAGTATATTAGTAATTATTAAATATTAGTAGTCTAGGGTTACAATCAAAGTTACATAAATTGAGAAATTATTTACAACTTCCATTTTCTTCAAATAGTTTATTGAGAAAAATGTATTGAGAATAATGTACAAATTTGAGTAATTGAGTTAAGTATAGTATATAAGTCTATTAATTATGAGTATATTAGTAATTATTAATTATTAGTAGTCAAGGGTTACAATCGAAGTTACATAAATTGAGAAATTATTTACGACTTCCATTTTCCTCAAATAAATTATTGAGAAAAATATATTAAGAATAGTGTACAAATTTGAGTAATTGAGTTAAGTATAGTCTATAAGTCTATTAATTGTGAGTATATTAGTAATTATTAATTATTAGTAGTCTATATATATATATATATATATATATATATATATATATATATATATATATATATATATATATATATATATATATAATAACCATATTATATACTATATTTATAATAAATATATTAATTATAATATAATAAGTATCAAGGCCATTTCACATTCAAATTTTGATAAATGGATAGTAATTTCTATGAATAATAATAATAAAAACATAATTGTACAAATAATGTGTGTACATTATGACTATATAATGTATTAACCATAGTTGACCATAATTTCTAATAATAATTACTCAATTTCTACATTATTCTCAATACATTTTTATCAAACACTTTATTACATACTTTACTCATAATAATATATGCTAATTATATTTAACTATTCAATGAAATTAATATAATAGTTTAGTTAAATTATCATTATAATTAACTCTATAATAGTTGAGTAATTCATGATTTCTTGTAAATATATAATCTGTATATTGAATAATGTTCTATATGTCTGTTTTGGATTCAAGGGATACACATTGTAGTGTCCCAAGTTTTCACCCATGACATTAACCCAACCAACACCAAACAAACACATTTCTAATTATTATAACATTTTTAATACTAATAATACTTGATAATGAAATAGTAATAGTAGAATATTACTTAGAAACAAACTAATACTATAATACATATAAATTAATTCTATTAAAAATAATTCTCAGATTAATATGATACATATAATTTAATTGGATAATATAATATAATTATTATAATATAACAAATTAAACTAGATAAGGTTATGTTTGAGATTAAAATTAGGATTAGGGTTAGGGTTAGAATCAAGATTAGATACATTATTATAAATGGTGAATAATGCATGAAGGACTCTGTTTGGTAACATATTTTCAGCTTAGTTGTTTCCTGATTTGAATGACCTTTGAAATTTTACATACAATTCTTTCTGGCACCGTTCTATAAACATGAATGATTTTCATTACAAATAATTATAACCAATTCTTATCGTCATGACACGAGAAGTTTAACTGAGCACAAATGGGGTCCAATATTTTTAGATTTCCCCTAATTTGGACTCCTTAGTCCAAATTCTTTAACCTACCCTACTGAAAATAATGATTCTGTATAATCTCAATAATTTTTGGTATTCCTTGTAAGATTAATATACCTAACAATGTCATTTGATATCACAGAACCGTAATATACCAAAACTAGAGGACATGCTAGAAGTTGTTAACTGGCATTATCTTTATTATAGATTATAGATAATTCAAGTTAAAAAATATTGTGATGGGTTGTACTTCAAAAGTAGGAATATGGTGTTTATTGTAACAAATAATCATATATTTTGTTATATTTAATTTTTCTACTCATAATTTTTTTAGATTATTTTAGTGCATTGTTGGATGTACACTGTTTTCCTATATTCTCTTTTCAAAGTGTTTTCAACTTTCCGTTCTATGAATTACACACAAAAGAATAAAGGATCTTTGTTCTAGTGCTCACTTTGCATTCCCTATGAATATTTTTTTTTTTGTTTGTTGACAGGTGGGAAAGAGCAAATTGCAAGTTCAAACCAATAAAGTGGTAGCAGATTGAGAGGAAACATCATAATCGAGTAAGTTTTTAAGTTGTGATTCTTGTTGATGTCATTATCAAATACAAATTTAAAGAGTTCTTAATATGGAAAGAGGGAAATTACATACATTTTTTTTTTTGTTAAAATTTGAGTTGCATTGAGTGGAATTGATGTTTTTGTCAAATTAATAATTGGATCTCTAAAGGATTTTTCTTTTTAAATTGTTAAGAAAAACATAAAATAGACAGTCCATAGAGGTCCCTAAATAAGGACTTTCTAGGAGAAAGGGTGACACACCTAGATCATTTTCATTTGTTTAGATTCTTAGTATACAAAAGACAATGGCGCTTTTAACAAACTATGGCACTCTCAACTAATCTATAGAGTAAGATGATGCTAAGAACATTAGTCAATAAACGAAAAAAATTATGAGAAAGGATGGTGTCAATCTTTTTCCACAATGCTAAAAAAAAAATGGCAATAAGCATTTAAGTTACTGATTTTTATGAAGAACATAAATTTTAAACCTACTTTATGACTTATATATATATATATATATATATATATATATATATATATATATATATATATATATATATATATATATATATATATATATATATATAAATTAGGATTATATAATTAGGATTAGGGTTAGGGTTAAGGTTAGAATCAAGGTTAGAGAAATTGAGAAAATATTTACAACTTCCATTTTCCTCAAGCAGTTTATTGAGAAAAATGTATTGAGAATAGTGTACAAATTTAAATAATTGAGTTAAGTATAGTATATAAGTCTATTAATTATGAATTAGTATCAATAGAACTCGATAAATCTATTATTCAATATTAAAATAACGTATAGACTTATTAATTATGAGTATATTAGCAATTATTGATTATTCGTAGTCTATTAATAGTTATAAATATATATATCTATTTATACTATAATAATAAGCATATTATATACTATATCTATAATAAATATATTAATTATAATATAATAAGTATCAAGGCTATTTCACATTCAAATTCTGATAAATAGATAGTAATTTCTACAAATAATAATATCAAAAACACAATTGTACAAATAATGTATCTACATTATGACTATATAATGTATTAACCATAGTTGACCATAATTTCGAATAATAATTACTCAATTTCCACATTATTCTCAATACATTTTTCTCAAACACTTTATTACATACTTTACTCATAATAATATATGCTAATTATATTTAACTATCCAATGATTTAATTAATATAATAGTTTACTTAAATTATAATTATAATTAATTCTATAATAGTTGAGTAATTCATGATTTCTTGTAAATATATAATCTTTATATTGAATAAGGTTATCTAAGTCTATGTTTTGCATTCAAGGGATACACATTGTAGTGTCCCAAGCTTTCACCCAAGACATTAACCCAACCAACACTAAACAAACACATTTTTAATACTAATAATACTTGATAATGAAATAGTAATAGTAGAATATTAATTAGGAACAAACTATTACTATAATACATGCAATTTAATTCTATTCAAAATAATTATCAGATTAATATAATACATATAATTTAATTGGATAATTTGAATATTAATATAATATAATTATTATAATATAACAAATTAAACTAGATAGGGTTATTTTTGAGATTAGAATTAGGATAAGGGTTAGGGTTAGAATCAAGGTTAGATACATTATTATAAATGGTGAATATTACATGAAGGACTCTACTTGGTGACAGATTTTCAGCTTAGTTTTTTCCTAGTTTGAATGACCTTTGAAATTTTACATACAATTCTTTCTGGCACCATTCTATAAACATAAATGATTTTCATTAGAAATAATTATAACCAATTCCTTATGATGTAATGCTATTAAAACTACTTATCCTAACTGAGCACAAATGGGGTCCAATATTTTAGATTTCCCCTAATTTGGACTCCTTAGTCCAAATTCTTTAACCTGCCCTACCAAAAATAATGGTTCTGTATAATATCAATAAATTTTGGTATTTCTTGTAAATTTAATATACATAACAATGTCATTTGATATCATAGAATTGTAATATGCCAAAATTAGAGGACATGCTAGAAGTTGTTAACTGACATTATCCTTCTGAAGATTATAGATTATAGATAATTCAAGTTAAAAAATATCGTGATGGGTTGTACTTCAAAAGTAGGAATATGGTGTTTATTGTAACAAATAATCATATATTTTGTTATATTTAATTTTTCTGCTGATATTTTTTTTATATTCTTTAAGTGCATTGTTGGATGTATACTATTTTCCTATATTCTCTTTTCAAAGTGTTTTCAACTTTCTGTTCTATGAATTACACACAAAAGAATAAAGGATCTTTGTTCTAGTGCTCACCTTGCATTCCCTATGAATAATTTTTTTTTTGTTTGTTGACAGGTGGGAAAGAGCAAATTGGAAGTTCAAACTAATAAAGTGGCAACAGATTGAGATGAAACATCATAATCGAGTAAGTTTTTGAGTTGTGATTCTTGTTGATGTCATTATCAAATACAAATTTGCAGAGTTCTTAATATGGAAAGATGGAAATTACATACATTTTGTTTTTGTTAAAATTTGAGTTCCATTGACTGGAATTCATGTTTTTGTCAAATTAATAATTGGATCTTTAAAGGATTTTTCTTTTTAAATTGTTAAGAAAAACATAAAATAGATAGTCCATAGAGGTCCCTAAATAAGGAATTTCTAGGAGAAAGGGTGACACACCTAGATCCTTTTCATTTGTTTAGAGTCATAGCTTACATAAGACAATGGCACCTTTAACAAACTATGGCACTCTCAACTAATCTATAGAGTAAGATGATGCTAAGAACATTAGCCAATAAAAAAAATATTTTATGAGAAAGGATGGTGTCAATCTTTTTCCACAATGCTGAAAAGAAAATGGCAATAAGCATTTAAGTTACTATTTTTTTTAGAAGAGTATCAATTTTAAATTAGGCACCTACTTTATGACTAATATATTTAATTATATTAATAAAAATTATAAATTAGTTATATATATATTATAAATTAGGGTTAGGGTTAGAATCAAGGTTAGATAAATTGAGAAAGTATTTACAACTTCCATTTTCCTCAAACAGTTTATTGAGAAAAATGTATTGAGAATAGTGTACAAATTTGAATAATTAAGTTAAGTATAGTATATAAGTCTATAAAGTATGATTTATTATCAATAGAACTCGATAAGTCTATTATTCAATATTAATATAAGGTATAGACTTATTAATTATGAGTATATTAGTAATTATTGATTATTAGTAGACTAATAATAGTTATAAATATATATATCTATTTATACTATAATAATGACCATATTATATACTATATCTATAATAAATATATTAATTATAATATAATAAGTATCAAGGCTATTTCACATTCAAATTTTGATAAATAGATAGTAATTTCTAAAAATAATAATAATAATGACATAAATGTACAAATAATGTATCTACATTATGACTATATAATGTATTAACCATAGTTTACCATAATTGCTAATAATAATTACTCAATTTCTACATTATTCTCAATGCATTTTTCTCAAACACTTTATTACATACTTTACTCATAATAATATATGCTAATTATATTAACTATTCAATGAAATTAATATAATAGTTTAGTTAAATTATAATTATAATTAACTCTATAATAGTTGAGTAATTCATGATTTCTTGTAAATATATAATTTGTATATCGAATAAGGTTCTGTAAGTCTATGTTTTGCATTCAAGGGATACACATTGTAGTGTCCCAAGCTTTCACCCAAGACATTAACACAACCAACACTAAACAAACACATTTTTCATTATTATAACATTTTTAATACTAATACTACTTGATAATGAAATAGTAATAGTAGAATATTACTTAGAAACAAACTAATACTATAATACATGTAATTTAATTCTATTCAAAATAATTCTCAGATTAATATAATACATATAATTAAATTAGATAATTTGATTATTAATATAATATAATTATTATAATATAACAAATTAATTTAGATAGGGTTATGTTTGAGATTAGAATTAAGATTAGGGTTAGGGTTAGAATCAAGGTTAGATACATTATTATAAATGGTGAATAATACAAATAATCTATAATTATGACGATTAAGTGATTATAATTTTTATGTTTTAGATCAACTAAAATCGACAACTGATAATAAATGGTGAAGAAATGTATTAACTACAAAATGCATATATACCCATCCCTATTCATACAATGCATAATTATAAGTCATAAATTAATTAATTTAAACATATTAGTCATAATTTATAATATATATATATAATCCTAATTAGTATATGCTTGCATTTATTAAATTATTAAAAAAAATTAATTTTCAATTTTGGGATTTTGCCAAATGAATTTAATACTCTATTCCCATTGGTCAACTGAATTGTTAAATTTCAAGTTAATCAAATAAATCTTAATAATAATTATATAATTAATTTATATTTAAATCTTGGGAAAAAGGATAAATATATTAACTAAGAATCTAGAAAAGATTATAAAAAGACTTCCAAATAGTAATAATTATTTATAAAGTCCAAAGAATAAAATCCAATAGAGGTTTAAAACTAATCCTCCACTTCCAAGAACCAAAGGAAACAGTAGAAACAATCCACCAAACAATCTGCAACATTCCATTCTCTAGGAATATGAAGAGAAGAAATGGAATCAAAGTTTCAAGAAAGATGAAGAATCTGCTACACAAGTGATGCCAACCTTAACAAGACTCATGCAACTTCCCATTATTTAGAAGAGAGACCAAAATCATGGAATCCATGTGACATATTATCTTCTTCCAATCTAGCTCACAAGGTTTCTCTAGGGCCACAATGATGGCCTAGGCCTCCATCTGATTATTAGTGCCAAACCCTATAGTAGAAGAAAAAAAGAAGCAAACTAAACCCTCACTACCATGCCCAACACCACCAATCCTAACTACACTTGGATTTCCCCAAGAAAAAAATGTCAATATTAATTTTGAAAAAACCCAATAGGGGAGGAGATCATTTACCTACTCTATTTGAACTTTAGCTAAACATTTGATCCTAGGGTTAGAATGATTTATTTGCATAGATGAATGTCTTAAAATACCAAGACATAACAAGAATTCAGAAAAGTGGCCAATGCATTTGTTAGACCAAATGGTATGACCAAGAACTCAGAGGGTCTAGCATGGTTACTATTAAATATCTTGTACACATTCTCCTTGTGGACAAATCTGATGGTAGCTTGACCCCAAATTAATTTGTGAGGAACAGGTTGCCCCATGCGACACTACAACAAGCTCCTCGATCTTGGGAGTGGGTTATCTGAATGTTCTCCGATTGCATGTTCTATAGTCAATGCGCATTCTCATGGCATCATCTTCTCCCTTATCAAGAACCACTGATGGAATAAATGGACTAGAACTGATGGGGACCATTTTAAATAACTCCTTAGGGGATTTCTCCCCTATATATGTCGTGAACTAGTAGTAACAAAAGCTTATGACATGCTTAGATCATGGTCCCCACTTTATGTCATGTTGAAAGATTCTTTACAATCGTAACCCTGGCAACATGATATTGAATTCCACACTTGACTAATTCAAGAGGATTTGGATATTAAAATGATGACTATGTTGCTTAGTAAGAACAAAGATAGTGTGCATGTCCTCCATCTCCAAGGATCTTGTACCTTGTGAGAAGTCTTCTTAGATTTAACTACTTTACATGATTTGTCATATATTCTTATGACCATATCATCCTTTCCTTCAAATATAAGGTTTAGCTCCAAGCAATGGTGATTCTTTGGGGGTCCACCAATGCGATGTAGCCATTGGACACTCATATCCGTGTTAGCTTTCTAAACATAAAGTTCTTCAGATACCTTTTGCTCATCTATGGTTAAGTTCATTTGTTGGCATATCCAAGTGCATGGTATGGTGAACATGTCAACAACAATGATATTGACCCCATCAAAATTCTCAGCGTTAGTGCACTTCATACTACTTTTTGTTTTGAGTTCCTTGGTTATAGGCTAAACAACAGTACTAATGTCCCACACTATCATGCCTAAGAAATCATGGGTTTGAGAGAAAGGATCCCTATGCCATTTTTTCCCAGTTGTACCCTTTGTCTTTTCTTCACAATTACAATGCTTCTCATTATGACAAGAGTTTTTCAATTATGTGATACTAGGTCAAATCATTGATTCTGAACCAAGAACTGCTATTATTCTTTAACATATAATTGGACAAGTATATGGAAGATAAAATGGTTTCAGCTTCATTTCAAGCTAACTTGAGGTCTAATTTTCATCTTGAAGATAAATAGCCTCTACATAGAGAAGGCCATAAGGGTTGTCTGAATGTCAGTTGAATGTACCAGTTTACTATATTTTTCCAAAGGCCCACAGGATGTTTCTAGTTTTTCTTTTTAAACCATTGCCATAAATAAGTATAATGTTTTGGAATCGTTCTTTTATGGTTCTCTATTTTTTTAGAACAAGAGCTAAAATTGTGCATTTGGGTGCAGAAAACATTTCAAAGCACATTGTGACAAGTGATTGATGAATTATACAAATCGGGTAGATGCAATTGTAGCAAATTCAAAATAGACATCCACATTGTTGTTATTACAATTTATATAATTGTCTAGAAGATAAAAGAGATGGATTCATCTGTTAATGATGATTTCATGTTAGAATCATTTGTGATTCTGTTCATTCAAATGGTGATATTATTCCTCTTGTTGATAGTTGTCAAAAACAATGTACACTTTTGCATATTGCTTATATGCTATGTATTGGTCTTTCTATACTTCTTTGGTGCTGGTTAACTATCCTTGAATATAGATGCAAAGTGATAGAACAACAATAAGTCACAAAAAGTACTTCTAGTAGTTTTGAATTTTTGTGTTAGGATTTCTGCAAGACCTAATAACAAGAAAACTAATTTTCTAATTCTAGTCCAGTCATTAGTATACAATTTGCAAGCTTCAACGACTAATTATAATATCTTTTTTTGTCTATAAGTGAACTTTAAAAAAAATGATATTGCATCTTTAGTGCTCTGGCTTAGCTTCTTGTTATAGGTTACCAATGTTTAATAATTTTGTTATTAATTAGTAATATAGTTAAGTAAAAATATCACAATATAAATAAAGAGTGCAGTTTAGAAGATGTAAATAGTAAAATTGTATTTATGACTATACAAGTCACAAAGCCACTTAGTTTACTATTTTATAATGTACAATGTATATGCTAACAAATGATGCTTCATCTTTTATTCAAGTTACATGCATGACCAACATAATTGAAATGATTTTTTACATTAGTTAACAAAAAAACTGTACTTAAGCATTTTCCTTTTTCACTCTATGGACAGAATAATCCAATTCCATCAATATGATATTGGGATTGCAAGTACTTTAGAATATACAAAATGTTTTGACTCTCCTCCATCATGTTTGTTCAATTATATGGATACAACAAGATTCTCCTTTTTATTTTCTCCATGAAACTGTAATCTAAATGTTCCTTCCTTCAAACTAAACTATTGCACTCTTAGACTTTCAAACTTTTCTTCATCACTCTAATCCTTCACATACTTATACAATCCAAGCACAACCTTATTAGAAGGCAGTTGGACCTTAAGTGGAATATGACAAAGCTTCTAGTCTGTGCACTACCTTAGATGTCTCTGATATCTAGCATTTTTAATTAAGTGGAACATGTGAACCCCAACAATTTTTGTTGTATGAATTCCATGTGTACCCTTGATTTGCCAAGTCAAACTCAATTTTGAATAATTTTATTGCCATCTATACAATTTTCCTTGCTACTTCATATGTCTTGTCTGCAAAATCTTGGTTTTTAGGGTTGTCTAATTATTCTTTTTACTATGTAGCCTTATATAACAATTTTATTTTCAAAATGTTTAAACATGGTCTTGACTATCTAGTATTTTATGATTGAATTCATTCAAATTTTAAATGTTTATTTTTGATTTGAAATAAGCAAAAAATAAACAAAGTATATTTCAAAGTTGCAGGTCAGCATTGCTTTTACGACACAGTTACTTCTTATTTTAATTTTTAATATTCATTTTGTAGTTATGAATGATTGGAACTGACTAACAAATGATTATGACCATGTTATAGGTACACCATATTTTTGGTATGTGAATATCGACAACATTGTCCTTATTAAAAAAAATGAAAAGAGCAAGAGTATCAATAGATGAAAAACAAAAATAGATCATAGATGTAGAAAATTATGAATTAACAATACAAACTCAAATTTCAAATATCGATTATGCATTGAGAAATGAGGGATTGTGTAGAACTAATGCATTTAAATATAATGTAGGGGATTGATTATTTGACTCGTTAGAGCCTTCGCTTCATTCTCAGTATACATCGATTCAATTATGCAATGGAACTATAGACTATTTCTTGAGTTACCTCGCACAAGGCAATGTAGAAGCAATTACCTCATATAATTATGAATTGGATAGTCAAACATTACATGAATTACAAAATATAGAAAATGTTGAAGAATACCTACATAGAATGCATATTTCTGCAATGCCAACTACAAATAACAATGAAGTTGGACTATGGGGAGACATATTTTGCATTCGTTGGCTATCCAAGTGGCTAGACATACAAATATGTGTTTGGTCAATAACATCAGGTAAAAAATACTTACATTTCAATCAATCATCCCATGGACAATCATACTCTCTCTTATTTCATGATGCAAATACCCTTCATGGACATTTTGAACCACTTATACCTTGTCAAGCATAAGCAATCAATATCAAATCAAATATCACATTTGGGAAATTAAAGCAATCTCTATGGACTAATCAACAACATCATCTTGGTAATTTTATAAAAAAACAAAAGATAATGAATAGCAATACCACCTTGCTTCACAAAATCAAACAACAAATACAAACTAATCAAAATATGGAAAATTCAACCAGGAAAAGCAAATGCTCAACATCACCAATAGAATTATTCCAAAAAATTTCAAGACATACCAAGGTATGTTTGCACAATTTGTCAAACTTTGCATTTTAGAAAGAACATTATGACTTTCAAAGAGAAAGAAAAGAAAACATATTATAAACTAACAAATCAAAATCACAATGTATTGACAAATTCTATTTGTCACATATATCATAAAATATTAAAGCAATTGAAGCTTCCTAAGTATGCAACACCACAACATATTTGAATGAATAAACATTTACAATATGTAAAAATGCTTTCACAATTGGAAGAATGCCTTGTTTTTCTCAGAATTGCATTTGCACAAATATGTGAATTAGGATACAAAAGACCTCAAATAGGTTTGACCAGATCTATCATCAATGTACTAGTCAACATGAACATTATACAAAACACATTACCATGATCTACCAATGAAACATCGACAATAGAAGTTGTGCTTAAAAGATGACTACAATATAAAAATGAATATCAAAAGGGAATGGTATGATCAACTATTATAATGAAAGCTTTGAGCCAATTAAGCAAAACAAGACTATACATAATGGAAAATGTTCAGCTTAATAAGAATTGGAAAGAATATCTTGAAATCAATGATGAAAGTGACATAGAAAATGAACTTTGTACAAATGAAATTGACTCAAAGTCTGATATAGATCACCAAAATCATTGTGAGACCTTAATACATGGATTCACAGAATCTAAATGTATCGATGAAATGCAAGAAAAAATTAGAGAAGTTGCACCAGCAGAAAACTATTATCCTATTGGAATCTTTAAAGACAAGTTTGCTGAAGAAATGAATTTCCCTACACTATTCTTTGGAAACTCGCGTTATGATGACATTGTCAAGAAATTCTCACATAAAAAAATTGCACAATGGGAGCTACTTCATTCAAATAGACAATTTGCATATCATACAATGAATCTAGTTTTTAAAACTATCAAGATACTAATACATCAAGTTCTATCTACAATGTGGATAAGAATCCATAAAGGACAGTTAAAAGGTAGAAAGATAATAGCAAAAGATGTCAAATGCAAACCCAACCTAGAGAAAATACTCAAATCAGACATTGGATATGTTGATTTTAAAAGAATAAGAATATCTCTAGATTATTTACATTAATAACAAAAATGTATTTGCAATGATCCAAGAACTTGGACCGCCTACATTTTTCCTTACATTTAATAGTGTTAAGCAATATTGGGAACACCTTTCAAAAACACTTGACGACTTGCATAATACATTTCATGCATCTTTAGAACAACAATATGATAGAAAACATGAGAACAATATTTTTTTATCTCATCAAGAAAGATCATGTGACATGTATACACTATTATAGACACAGAATTAATGCACTATAACAATTGATATTCACAAATAGCTCTTTCTTCAGAGAAGTCTTGGATTATTTCTCTGTAACTAAATTTCAAAATCGTGGCAATGAACACGACCAATTTCTTCTATGGATTAGAGATTCTCTAGTTTACGAAAAAGATAATATTATCAATATTGAACAATTTGATGACAAATACATCACTTGTAACATTGATAATTTGCCCCCTGAAATAGCTATCCTACACAAGCACCACCATACAAAATAATTTCAGAAATCAAAATGGCATTATTGTAAATACAATTTCCCATTTCCACCAATGAAAAAACTATGGTTCTTGAACCATTGAAGGAGAATAATGAAGTCACAATTTCAACATGGAAAAAAATCTTCTCAATGTTAGAACAATCTAATTATGAACAATTATTCTCCTTTCAAATGTTTCTAGAAGACATCAATTTGAATGAAGATGATTACATCATAGCTATAAAATCAACAATCCGTAGACCTACAATTTTCTTAAAACGAAGCCCTTCTCAAATATGGAAAAATAGTTTTCCAAAAAAAATACCTAAGATATGGAAAGAAAATAAATATGTAGAGTTTGTGCTTAACGCATATGCTGTAGCAATGTCTTGTAGCTCTTACATGACAAAAGTGGATAAAACAATGACATATGCATTTAAAAGAATTCGTAAGGACCATCAACAAAACAATATTGATGCTATTAAAATGATAACTCAACTTGGAAATGCATTACTCAACCTGCAACAAATGTCTTCGCAACAAGCTACCCATATTGTCCTATCGCTTCTGCTAAACTATAGCTCAAGAAAATGTATATTCATTGATACAAGAGTTGATAGTGACCAAAATTTTCTAAACTCTATATAATAATTGAACAATGAACTAGATGAATTAGAAAATGTAATTTGCAAGTCTCTAATAGATTACTACTTAGTATGACCTAAAACAATTATGCATATTTGTCTTGCACAATTCGTATCAGAATATAGAAAAGATGGCAACCCAATGCATCGGAAAGCTAAACCAAATATTATATGTTTTATCAATTTCAACAAACATGCTGACTTGGACAATTATTGTAGAGAACAATTGCTACTTTATGTACCCCTTACAATAAATGAAAAAACATTCAAACATGGTTTTGATTAATGGCATCATGCTTATTCACATCATGAAAACACAATTAATGCTAACTGCATCCAATATAATTACAACATCAACTCTAAATGGGGTGATATTGATAAAGCTATTGATGAGATCAATTCTGAAAATAATTACATTCCCAACCAGTCAATCATTTTAAATGAATATTCATACAAAGAATCATACAATATAGAACAAGATTTTGAAACACTAAAGCATAACAAATCAAAAAGTTATTTTTCTAATGCTTTTGAAATTGGAAAACATACACATATCATGGACAATGTTGAATACTTCAAATTGAGATGAATGTTAAATAATGAACAACAAGCAATTGTAAAAGACATTGTGTTGGAGAAATTAAAAAATGACAAAACTCCATCCACTACACTTGTTCCTAATAGGTGGAGCAAGAACTGGAAAAACATTTACTACAAAAGCAATATTTCAATTACTTTTTCACATATATAATAACTCCATTGATAGTGATCCAAACAAGCCAAAAGGTCTAATAGTTGCTTATACAGGAAAAGCAACATACAACATAGGTGGAGTAACATTGCACTCGACATTCCACATACCTTTCAACAAATCAAAATTTTTTCCATTGAACATTGAAACATTAGATGCAATGCCAAAGCACTATCAACAATTACCTGTGCTCTTAACAGATGAAATTTCATTAGTCGGTGCAACATTTCTGCATTACATTAACAAGAGACTAAGATATAATGCAAATGCCTACTACATACTTTGGAAATCTTGATACAATTTTTTGTGGTGATTTGTATCAAGTAAAACCTTTCCTTGACTTAGTTGTCTTTGAAAATACACTAGTACTAACTGAATTAATGCCATACAAATTTTGGAAAGACAACATAAAATATTATGAACTACAATGAACTATGAGATAAAAAGATGAGAACTTTATTGGAATACTCAATAAAATACGTGTAGGTTCACAAATAGATAATGATATAGAATATTTGAATCAGACTTGTTTGCGCTCACCACCCATGGATCCAACATTCCCTTTTCTATTTTATAGAAGGAAAGATGTTGATGCACACAATCAAAAAATGTTATCAATGGTTGTTGGAGAGCTAACTATATTGAATGCAATTGATGAACATAATGAAAATTGTAATGAAATATGTCTATATAATCGTACATCTTTACCATCTCAAATACTTTTGAAACCAAAAATTTAATGACTCAAACATTGGCCACCATAAAAGTGCAAAATTGGCACAATGCTATACCAATAGTATTGATAAAGAATGGACACCTATACTTCGCATCGCTAGGCCAATTCAAAAAACATCAAACAACAAGAAAATAACTATTAGAAAATAGATTCTAATTCAGCTAGCTTATGCTAGAACCATACATAGATCTCAAGGGCTTACAATGCAAGGTTTGGCATTTGATTTTAAGGGTATAAGACAACATGGATTAACATACACAACACTTTCCCGAACAAAACCAATTCACACATTATTCTTGTTAAAGCCTCTTATCAAACAAAATTTTTTTTAAAAAAAAAATAGTACTTGAAATGTTTTGTCTAAAATCAACAGCACATTAGCAATTTGAAAATGAGCATATCAAACACAAGACTAGTTCACAACTAATATTGTGTACAATGAATACTCGCAATCTATGTCTACATATAGAAGATATGAGCAACGACATTGATATAATGGCATCTGATATCTTGTGCCTTCAAGAAACACATATGCAAGTCCCTGATTCCAATAATCTTTTCAAAGATTTCAATTGTTACTCATCATACCATATACATGGACTAATGTTTTTAACTAGAAAAAACATATTAGTCTCTAAAACAATGCAACATTCAACATCAAATATAGAAGCAATAACATTAACAAGAAGTTCCATGAGCAATGAAATTAACATATGCAACTTATATGCCAGACCAAATCCTCCATTTATAGAAATCATAACAGTCACCAACCAAGTATTTTCATGTGTTGATGAAGACAAAACCTTGTACCTTGTGGGAGATTTCAACATTGACATGTGTACAAAAAACTACAAAAAAAAGCTACTCCTAAATCATATACAAAACCACAATATGCAATTTTTGTTGAACGAATCTCATGCTCTATCTATGGTCTAATGCACCACTACAAACATTTCTGATTTACAAATTAGAAGCATATTGGGCTGACCATCTCACTACTTTTTAAAAGTTTCAACCCTTTCAAAATATTGAATATTCTTAAATATGTCAACTATTTTTGTTCGATAACATCTAAATCAACAAAACAATATTTTGACAAATACCATGCTCTCTGTAGACCATTCATCGATCATCTATGGTCTAATGCACTAACACAAAAGTTTCTAATTTACAAATCATAAGCATATTAGAACGACCATCTCACCACTTTTTTCAAGTTTCAACCCTTTCAAAATACCGAATCTTCTTAAATATTTTGTTGGCTTTGTTAATTAAGACCTATTTTGACACCTCTTTGAGCTCTAAATGATGAATATCCTAATCTCGACAAATAAACCTAACATAATAAACTTAGGACTGGACTAAGCCCCATTAAAAGACACTTTGTGAAGTTTGTGGGCCAAAGGTCCAAGGCACCCAATCGCCCTAGTCCCACTTAAGATCTTTGGCCCCACTTTGTGGTTTCGGCTTAGGAGACTCCTCTAGTTTAAGTGTGTGTTGTTGTTGATTTTACACCTAACTAAATGTATGCAAAATTGCTCTCATATGATACTTTATGCTAAAGGATTATTCATGTGCGGATTGTCTTCTACTAGTGAATGCTATTGAAATTTCTTGTAGGCTTTGAAGGAAGTTTGACGCCCTCTTCATCACTCTCTTTTGTTGGTGCTAAGTCTTCATCAACTAAGGTTGGATATCTTGTGGTTATTATCATCACTTATCATCATTATCTATCATATTGTTGTAGATCTGGCCTCTACTATCCTAAGGCATGCACTCTTGGATCTTATTATTCACTATTGTGGAGGTGGGAACACCAACACAGGGGTTGACTAAGGAAAACCCTTTAAAAAAAATATTTTCCCTCTTTTTTTGTGTGCAGGTGAGAAGAATAGGTTTTAGAGGCTAGTTTCTGGGAAGAAGGTAGTGTAGATGGATGCAGGTTTGATCATACCTAAAGTTCTACCTAACCAGGTAAAAAGGGACCAAGGTGACCAAGCACCCCTGTGCTAGGTATTTTTTCTAAATTCTCTAGGATCTGAATCACTCTACCATCTCTATTGTACTTGTTGATCTCTATTAAGAACCCGTGTTTAACCCTTCTCTTTACTTTGCTAGTATATTACATTTCGATGCATATGCTTTGAAAGTCATCCTGTGAACATATTGTATTATCCCACATTCATGGGAAGTAATAGTTGTTTAGTTTAGACTTAGTATATAAGTACGTGTTGAGGCCAATGAAGGCATCCATGAATTTATTGTATTGAGTTTGCTCAAAGGAGGTTGCCCCCTCGAAGTGGCCTATAATCAATAAATTCCTTCTATATTTCTACTATTATATATATTTCTACTATTGTATATATTTCTATTATTTCATGTATTTTTTATTATATTGTTGCAGGAGGTTCCTCTTGTCTGGTATCAGAGTTCTTTCTTGGGCTCATTGGGTGGAATTTCTACCATTTTTTTTTTCCGTAATGGCCTCCAGCTGCTGTGATTATTACAGTAGTTCTTTTTTTTGTATATGTATTGTTCATTCCAATTGTAGGTTCGGATCAGGGAATATCCCTATCCACTTACTTGTGGGAAGTGCCTTGGCATATAGCCCTAAAACTCATTGTGAGGAGTACCACAGGAACCCTGAAGTAGCTGGCTCATTCAGAGGACCTGTCAGTGAAAAGGGCAACGGTCCCTACCTAATTGACTAGTTCCCATCCGTGAGGTAAATCAAGAGCTATCGGTTGTGGCAAAGCGGTTATTAGTTTTACTTGAGCTGTGGAGTGAGGGGTACTACCCCAATACGCAAGCTATTAGACAACATTGGTGGCCGAGTGACTCCCTTGAACCTTTAGGAAACCGAACATACCTAGGGCCCATATCTATTAACAACTAGCAAATTGCAAATTGAAATTATCCAAAGTAGTTGGAAGATCATTTCCAGAACAGTAATTTTTTTTTCATTTTTTCACCATATCTTCCTTTCTTTAGCTCTATTTCCTCTCAAAATTCACTGGAACCCCTAAAATTTTAATTTGCATATTTCCTTCCTTGAGGACCCTATCCAAATTCAACTTATCAAAGCTAGAAATCCCACATTTGTCTATTTTTAGGGTTTTCCATAACTTCTTCGATTCTCACCCAATAGACTTCAAATTTTGCCATAGTGTTCATTTCATATTTATACTCCTTTGTCCCTCTTCAACAAATTTTCTCATTCTTTCACCCCACTTCTAAAATTTCCATTTTCTTCTCCCCTTTCCCTTAGAAAGTGTCCAAAACATAGTCAAACCCCAATTACCCATCAGAGTTTTTCCCAAATCCAAATTTTCCTTTACTAAAAATGTTTCTATTTTTATTTTTCTACCCATTCAAAAAAAAAAATCTCTTGGTTATGGTTGTCACCTGCGCAGGAGAAAAAAACATGGAGGATGAAAAAAATCTTGGCCTGAATCTTTAGCATTCAGCCATGAACAATAGACAGCAACCAGACTCTTCTGCCGACACTAGGTTCTCTTCTTCCAGCAATTTTCGTGGGCCGAAGCTTAATTTTCCTCGCTTCAATGGTGATGATCCGACTGGATGGATATACCGAGAAGAACAATATTTCAGTCTACATAATACTTTTGATGTCAATAAAGTCCCACTCGCATCCTTTCATTTGGAACATGAAGCCCTTCAATGGTTCCGTTGGTACATCAAGGCTCATGATGAGCCAAAATGGATAGATTTTTGTGAATTCATTTTGTAATGATTTGGCCCTAGTGCTTTTGATGACTTCATAAGAGCACTCACTAAACTTCACCAAATAGGCCCTGTGAGAGAATATCAGATAAAATTTAAAAAACTGGCCAATCACACAGAGGGATTGTCTAATGAATTCTTCAAGAGTTGTTTTGTCAGTGGTCTGAAGGATGTAATTCAATCTGAGGTTAAAATGTTCCTTCCTAGCACAATGATGGAAGCCCTAGGGTTGGCTAAGTTGGCAAAGGATAAGATCACAACTCAATAGCAATCCAAATCCAATTTTGTTCCATTCAAAAATATGGTTTCCCTAAGACCTCAAATAACACCAGCTCCTAGAACAACTCCTATTAAGCATTTGACTGAAGTAGAGATGTGGGCACGTAGAGAAAAAGTCTTTGTTATAATTGTGATGAGAAATTCACTTAGGGACATAGATGTGTTGAGCAAAAGATTTATCTCTTAGATGTGGATTCTCTGCCTAAAATTAAAGTTTATGCAGATGCTCATGATATAGTGGACAATTAGGTTGATACTTGGGTTTCTCTTGTTGACCCTGCTTCTCAAGAAGACCACCTAGAGATCTCTATCCATGCTTTAGTAGGAGTCATCACCACACAAACCATGTAGGTCAAGGGTTACTTCACGAAGCTCCCTCTTACAATACTCATTGATTCTGGTAGCACTCATAACTTCATTGACCCTCAAATCGCCAAACAAGATGATTGCTTTGTCCATCCTTGCTCCAGCTTTGAAGTCATGATTTCCAATAGAGGCACATTACCTTGCAAAGGGAAGTGTCATAATGTGTGTATCTCTATTGGTGATTATAACCTACGCTCTGACATGTTTGCCTTGCCCTTAGGCAGATGTGATGTGGTTTTGGGCGCCCAATGGTTACACACATTTGGACCCATCTTATGGGATTTTGCTAAACTTTGGATTCAGTTTTTAGACAATGGGCAAAAACACACATTGAAGGGCTTACAACCAGGGTCTCTCAGCATAATAAGTTCACCTCGCATGGAAAATCTTCTTAAGAAAAATTCACATGGTGTCATTGCTCAGCTCCATTCCATTCAGATGCAATCATCAGCAGTCTCCACTACTCCTTATGATCTACAACAAATTTTGGATAGGTCTACATGTGTCTTTGCTGAACCAGTGGGATTGCCTCCTTCACGACCAAAAGACCACCATATTTAGTGCCTTTCTGGAAGTGTTCCTCCAAACATCAGGCCCTACCGCTACCCATTTCACCAAAAGACAGAGATTGAGATGCTCATTCGTGACTTATTGAAGAAAGGTATTATTTGGTCTAGTACCAATTCCTTTTCTTCACCAGTTCTTGTTTGAAAAAAAGATAGGTCATGGTGCCTCTACATTGACTTTTGAGTACTTAATCACATCACAATCAAGGATAAGTTTCCAATTCCTATTGTTGATGAGCTTCATGGCGCTCATTTTTTCTCCAAGTTGGATCTTCGTTCTGGGTATCACCAAATTTGGGTTCATGAGGATGATATCCCTAAAATGGATTTCTACATGCATGATGGCCACTATGAGTTTTTGGTCATTCCCTTTGGCCTCACTAATGCTCCTTCAACATTCCACACATTGATGAATAAAATATTCCGGCCCTACCTGTAGAAATTCATTTTGGTCTTCTTCGATGATATCCTCATCTATAGTAAAACATGGGCTGAGCATCTCCAACATCTAGATCTCATACTGCAACTTTTCTTTGATCATCATCTCTCTGCAAAACACTCTAAATGTGTTTTTGGCTAGGAGGAAGTGGAGTATCTCGGGCATATTGTTTCAGCCCAAGGGGTTTGTGTGGATCCTGCAAAAATTGATGCCATAAAAAGTTGGTGGTATCCTCAGACACTCAAGAGCCTCCATGGTTTTTTGGGGCTGACTGGCTACTATCACAAGTTTGTCAAGGATTAGAAGAAGATTGTAGCTCCATTAACAACTATGTTAAAAAATGATGCTTTTATCTGGACATAAGTTGCTGAGTGTGCATTTCAAAAAGTCAAACAAGCTATGTGTACTACACCTTATTCTAGCTATGCCAGATTTTCCAATACCTTCACTATTGAGATTGATGCTTGCAGAAATGGACTTTGTGTTGTTCTCCTTCAAGAAGAACAACCCATTGCATTCACCAGCAAATCCCTTTCTAGTAGGAATTTAGTCCTCTCTACATACGAGAAAGAAATGATGGATATTTTGCATGCAGTACAAAAGTGGTGGCCATACCTACTAGGGAATCATTTTCACATCAAGACTAATCACCAGAGTCTAAAATATTTCCTAGAACAATGGGTATCCTCCCCAGCACAACAGAAATGGGTTAGCAAACTCATGGGTTATGACTATGAGATCACCTACAAGAAGGGTAAGGACAATATTGTGGCAGATTCTCTTTCTCACACATTTGATGACCAAGCTTCCCTTTTAGCTATTTATATGCCTATTCTGAATTGGTTGCAATCTATCTAGTAGGGCTATGTCAATGACTCTTCATTATCTCAAATCATTCAATAGTTGGCCAATAACCCTTCTGTTGTACCACATTACTCTTGGGATGGTGCTTCTCTATGATACAAGGGTCATCTGGTGCTTCCCCAGAGCATAGATCTTCAACAGACTATCTTCTATGAATTCCATGCTTCTCCATCAATAGAGCACTCTGGGTTCCTCAAAACTTATGAGCGGGCATGTCATAACTTTTTATGGAAGTGAATGAAAAGGGCTATTCAATAGATGGTGCCTGAATGTGATACCTGCCAACACAATAAGGGTGAAATGACACTCCTTCTAGGATTGCTCAAACCCTTGCCCATTCCTACATGGATTTCATTGAGGGGCTCCCTAAATCTGGAGGAAAGACAATGATCTTGGTTGTGGTTGATCACCTCTCCAAATATAGTCATTTTTGTTCCCTCAACCATCCCTATACAACATCCTTAGTTGCACAAATTTTCATGGACCAGATCTTTCATCTTCATGGCATCCTTTCTTCCATTGTCTCAGATCGTGATGCCACTTTCACCAGTCATTTTTGGCAAGAACTATTTTGACACACTGGCACCAAATTGAAGATGAGTTCTGGGTATCACCCACAAATAGATGGTCAGACTGAAATTATCAACAAATGTTTGGAAACTTATCTTCATTGCTTCACCTCAGAACAATAGCATCAGTGGGCAAAGTGGCTCCCTCACGCTGAATGGTGGTACAGTACCTCCTATAACACTACTTCTAAAATGACTCCATATGAAGCAGCTTATGGTCAGGCACCACCAATTCTCCTTCCATACACCCCAGAAGTTTACCAGTTTAGGAAGTCAACATGGTTCTCCAAACCCAGGATCAAATTCACTGCATCTTGCAAGAAAATCTTCACATGGCAAGAAATCGAATGAAACAACAAGCTGATTAGCACCATTCTAAGCACACTTTTCAGGTAGGTGATATGGTTTTTCTTCATCTACATCCATACAAGGAATCATCCCCTAAACTCAAAGGGTGTCATAGGCTGGCTTCAAAGTTCTATGGGGCATATAAGGTTTTTCAGAAGATTGGGTTAGTTGCTTATAAATTGGAGCTTCCTCCTTCTCACATTCATCCAGTATTTCATGTCTCTTGTCTAAAGAAAGTTCTTGGCACCAACATCAGAGCACAAACTATTTTACCAGAACTAGATAATGAAGGATCCATCATTTTTGAGGTAGAGGCAATCCTTGATAGGTGAACTCATCAGCTTCACTCCTGATCCATCACATAGGTCTTAATTCAGTGACATGGAATGCAACGAGAGGATACTACATGGGAACCACTCCTTCAGATTCAACAATAATTTCCACATCTTAAGCTTTGAGGACAAAGCTTTTGTAAGAGGGAGGGGATGTTAGGAACTCGTGTTTAACCCTTCTCTTTACTTTGCTAGTATATTACATTTGGATGCATATGCTTTGTAAGTTATCCTGTGAGCATATTGTATTATCCAACATTCATGGGAAGTAATAGTTGTTTAGATTAAACTTAGTATATAAGTACGTATTGAGGCCAATGAAGGCATCCACGAATTTATTGTATTAAGCTTGCTCAAAGGAGGTTTCCCCCTCGAAGTGGCCTATGATCAATAAATTCCTTCTGTGTTTCTGCTATTATATATATTTCTATTATTTCATATGTTTTTCATTATATTGTTGCAGGAGGTTCCTCTCAGATGCAGGTTTGATCATACCTAAAGTTCTACCTAACCACGTAAAATGGGACTAGGGTGACCAAGTGCCCATGTCTTAGGTATTTTTGCTAAATTCTCCAGGATCTAAATCACTCTACCATCTCTATTGTACTTGCTGATCTCTATGGTTCATTTCAGGTAGCCTATATTAGCCGGTTATTCATCATTTTATGGTTTAATCATAGTCTTGGCTTTCTTGTTTGGATTTAGTTGAACTTGGTTGATCCTTCTATATACAACAAAAGGGCAGAACCCCTATATTTTGGATCTCCTCCTAGGGTAGAAGCCATGCTCAATTTGTGCCCCAATATTTTGTAGAAGATGGATGGACTAGTTTAACTCTTTAGGCTTGTGATTTACAATTTCTAGTCATGATAATTAAAAGGTGTTAAAGGTGTCACACTTTGTTTTGAATCCATGCTTTGAATTAGTTTTGTTGTAGAAATTAGAAATGAAAAAATGAAATCCTGAAGGGAAATGTGGAAGTGCACAAGACGCAACACAAGAACACCCCCCTTGATTCAATTTGAGATCCCCCCTAAATTTGTGCACTTTATACTTTTAGTACATAAACATGTCCAATTTGGGATGAAAAATGACACTTTATAATGATAATGTGAAAACATTCCCAATGGATTAGGCTTGAAAAATCAATCACTTTAAAAAAAATGGCACTCAATTTTGATTTGCCAATCAAACGTTACATCAATTTTACTATTTGCCTTATCTTGCCTAAATTTACACTCAAAAATTTTAAAAAATGCCTTTTGCATGGAAAATAGAAGGGTGGTTGAGGTAGAAGTTAAGCCCCCTTTGTACAGCCTAGACCACACCATATGAGCTATGGTCTAAGTGATTTGGTATGACCCCCTCCCCTCTTGATAATGAAATTCCATGGTAAATGTTAAGGTCAATAAAATTTGTTGGCAAGAGACACTACTACGTATGACAAGTGTTGTCATTGATGGAAACTAAGTCTACCTTACACATCCGTATTGCATAATTTGTTCATACCAGAAGATAGAGTGAAGATTTGGCTAAGTCCGGGTAGTCAGAAATAGAGCATGTGACAGGGTCCAATATCATGGTCCAGATCTCTTCGGTGGTAGATCACTATGTGCTACAGATCTGAGGGATTGATAAGGATTGACAAGACTATCTAAATCAAAAATCTTATCCTCCGATGATAAAGGATTCAAAAGTTATAAGGATCTAAGTATCAGGTTCTAGTTAGTCAACACAGTCAGAAGAAGAATAGGGCAACCTAGTATTTGATCTTGGTCCAGATGTAGAAAAGTTGTTGGATAAGCAATTAGTGATAATCAGTGGTATTGGCCGACATGATTGATGATCTAAGAACACAAGTTTTTGGTCCGCGTTGATATTTGTGCATGGATTTAGCCGATAGAGCAGAGTGCTTAATAAATGTTCTAATTTTTAATGAAGCTGGCTATAGTTGATTGAATCTCTTAATGCAGATATATATAGCTGATGGATTCGAGTGTTGAGGGGGGTGATTGTGATGTGGTGATGGAGTAAGTATGAAAAGGTAGATAGAAGTGTGAAAGAGAAGAGACCTAAGGTCCGGATCATGGTAGAGCAATAAACAGGGTAGAGTAAAGATGAAGTGTGTAAGATCAGTATTCTGTGCTTAACTAGAATTGAATTCCTGCATTAGTAGATGTTGTTCATCAGTTTAAACAATCTGTAATCTTCCTGTAATCATTCTTGTAGGTAGTGAGCCTGAAGGTATGTGCCTTCCCCATTTGGAATACTTTTAACAGAGTATAATTTTTTGTGGGTTAACCCCCACCGTGGTTTTTCCCTTAACCGGGTTTCCACATAAAAATCCTGGTGTTCATGTGTTATGATCTTGTTGTTTCTATTCTTATGTTTATAGTTCTTTCTTTTGAATGTATGTGGTAAATAAATTAAGAAACTATCTAAGAAGTTTTGTAGAACACTGATTCACCCCCCCTCTCAATGTTCCTTAATTTAAATAAAATCAACCTTCTCACTAGTGAATAGTGTGCCTTGTTTCTCCTTTAAATTTTATGGCCTCACACCCTCCAAAGCCAAGACCTTTCCCTTCTTGTCATACTAGGAATTGGGTGCCTCAAATTGCACCTTCAACACATCTCCATAGATGATTCAATGGAGTAGGCCACGAATCCACCCTCTCTACCTTTAAATTGTGCCCTGTTACAAGGGTTTTAGCAACTTCTTGGAACAAATCAGCCTTTGGAATGCATGGTCATGCTTGTGCAATGCCTTCATACTAGACCTAGCCTTTAAACGTGCCAAAAATAGGGGTGAACGAGGGTTCTGCACACCTCCCTTTCACACAGTATACATAGACACAAAGCACAATAGACCAAATTCTATGCACTCGTGTTTTTGGAGAATAATATTAACAATACTGGATGAGCGAATGGAACTCAATCAATCTCTAATACCATGTAGAATACGCCAAAATCTTTGTATTAACTAGAGAGCCATGAATGTCTAGCAATCGCACACTCTTACCTATAAGATCATAAACACAAATGCAAAGAAAAGTAGAGTACAAAAAAAAGGATGAATAGGCAATGGTCTAATTGATTAACTTTCCAAGAGATGTACATATATATAGAGTAGCAAAAACAAAACAACCGCCTAAGAATAGCTGAAAAAGCACCCAAGAATAGGCATGCAACTCCACTATCTAAACTAGTGGCATGCAAACTACATGCAACTCCAAAATAAAAAAGCACACATAAGCAATCTTAACTCCAAATATAGGAGTAGACCATGCGAAGTATATGTGTAGGAATATTCTACACTAACATATATAGGTGTTGCAATCTTTTTCATTTGATTGGAAAATTAAAAAATTCTCCTTGTAGGGTGTCCTTCAACTTACATGCCACAAATGAGGGGCATCTCTTCCATCAAATTCTCCTAAGACTTGCCCCTCATATCATCTATCAAGGTATGCCACAATAAGAATTGGAAATATTGTAGTTTATCCAATTCAATACATAAAGTTTTGGACATGTAAGTGCATGTAAAATGTCTCTTGGGGATTTATATATTTGTATATACAATGAGAGCTCTAATAATTTGACTTAAGATCATCTCGTTTGATAAGGCATATGGTGCATTCTTGTAATGAACTTACTAATAAATAATAGTTATAAGTGCATTTATTCTACTTTTTAAATTAATTTTTAAGGATTATTTTACTCATGTTGATATTTCCTTTAATTATAAGTTTATACAAGTTTTTTATACCTAATACTTATTGTGACACTCTTGTCCTTGGACATAATCATCAAAGTTGGCAATTAAAATATCTTGAGTCATTTCTTTCATATAAACAACACTTAAAAGTGGTATCAAATTGGCTGATCCACACAAATATTTCAGACCCTTTCTACTAAGCTATATATATATATATATATATATAAACTCTAAAATTATAAACGTGGAATGCTCAACCAAAAAGACTAAATATCTATGTTCATCAACCATTTAATAGCTAATGTAAACTTTGTCAAACACTATACATAATTATGTCGAGAGGCATTCTACAATCATAGTGAGGTGGAGATGAGAGCAATCATTTTCCGTGTAAATATATAGCAAAAAAAAAAGAAATAGAAAAAAAAAAAATTCGAAACCATTAAGAAAAAAAAGGTGGAGAAAATTAAAAAAAAACTATGGAACCAAAAAGGAAATTGAAAAAAATAAAAATTGAAAACCAAAAAAGAAATTGGAGTAAAAAATATGGAAAATAAAAGAAAGTGGAAACGATTGAACAAAAAAAAGTGGAGAAAATCCCAAAAGCTATAGAAAACACAAAAAATCACGAACAAATATATTTCTGGGACATACTGTAGGTGTATTTTTTAAAATATAAATATGCTAGTATAACATGTTTACATATTTATAACATTAGAAAGAGATCCACCTACAAGTTCATGTATTTATGCTTGGATAAATACACTCTACTTAAATATCATCCACTTCAATGGTCAAACAATCAATAACAATTTTACACCTCATTCACAATAAAAAGTGTTAAATATTTGTCCTATTTTTATTGGTCAAAATTAACCTTTGACTGTTGAAGTGGATGATATTTAAGAACAACCCGATAAATAGCAAACTCAATTAAAATTCTATAATTTAAAAATCAACCATCAAGTGCATGTAAGTTTATGAATTGATTTTGCAATAGATAGTGTAAGTCTTTTCCAATAATTTTTTATAAAATGGGATGTTTGATTTCTGGTTTTGTACCGATCTCAATGCGAAGTAACACTAAAAGTAGATTACTATGTTCTCTGCCTCCTTACCAATCCTTTCCCAATCTTTTTCCAACGTAAGTAATACGCTGCCTCATTTCCGATCCTTTTCCAACGTGGCGATAAATCATCCATCACAAACTCCCATATGCGCATCTCCCAAGAAAAAACAACTGTTCGTACCCATAGAGCCAACAGAAATGACTTGTCCCATGGAAACACAGTGGGCAGTGCGAACCCATCTTCATCTTCTATCATTTCCACTCCTTTCGGGAAGGGCACAATTTTGTTCACCAAGCAATACCTAAACAATTCAGCGCTGTATTTTTGAAGAATAAAAGGCCTGAGGAATTCCCAAGTGTGTAGTAATTGATTCCATTCTCTGCAAACTCTGCGAAAACGGATGACAGAGTGAAGTGGAAGGAGAGGCAGTAAACGCATCTCAAGTACGTGCTTTGGTATCAATTCCCACGACATCCATTCATCTTCCTCCTTTCCCTCTCCCTTGTTCTCCCGCTCTATTTCCATCCTCACTCTTCAGTTTATATGTAAGAAGCAGAGATGAACTGTGTAGTAACTTGTTTTGAAATAATAAAAAATTGATTGTGATTTTCCAGTGAAATGGTATCTGTTTTTATATGCTTAAATTGTGATTCAGAGGACTCGAAAATTTAAAAACTAAGCGTCGTGACTCGTGAGGATGTAAAAGAACTTAATTAACCATTAATTACTTCCAGTTGGTTTACATTCTAGCAGAGTATTTCCTTGTCATACTAGAGATTCTGGATGGTCGGAGATAGCTTGTGATTTGGTGGAGGAGATACCTTTGTCCTAACAACTTCCGAGATGGCTCCTTCTAATTTGGAGATTACCTTGGAGATGGAAGAAGGAGACTTCCAGAATATTCTACAATTTCTTTCCGAACAGATGTGCCAAATAGGAGGACTTACCTCCCATATGCATGCAAATGTTGAATCCACATACACGGGGCCAACCTTTCAAATGATACAGAAGAGTCTAGGAAATGGAGCTTCACAATTCAACTTAGAACATAACCATTTCCAACAATTGTTGCTAAAAGCACAATTTAGGAGAAGATGATCCACATCTTCTTCTTCTGAGAGAATCCCATCTTGTTCATCATTTTACTTGTTAAACTTTTGTTGTGAAGTGCTAATCATGTAAAATCTCCATTTTTGGAAGGCAAGCATAAGCCCAACAAAGATTGTAGAGCCATTCAATTTTGTTTTCCTCCGATAGACATTTGTATGCTTTTCTTACATTATAGAGCCCAAATTTAGTTGCAACCCAATTGATCTCATCTTCATTTTAGATAGAATAATGACTCTTTGTGCCAATATTTTGCTCAAGATCTCTTTCTGAGATCTAGGGAAATTGCATTCATTGAAGTTCTTCCATTTGACTTTACCACTGGATTCTTGATTCCTAGTATCTTAGTAATTTATCACTTTATTTCCCAAGTTTGTTTGAGAAATATCCTAGCCTTGTTTGTTAGTGTAGAATATTCCTACGCATGTACTTTGCATGGATTACTCTTATATTTTGAGTTAATCTTGCTTAGGTGTGCCTTTTTACATAGAGTTGCATGGAGTTTGCATGCCACCAATTTTGAATAATGGAGTTACATGGTATTCTTAGGCTCCTTTACCACTATTGTAGATGACAATTGCTTTTCCTCTATCCTATATATATGTAGATCTCATTGTGAGTTAATCAATCCAATCATTGTGTTCAATCTTGTTTGTATTGCACATACTCTCATTTTCTAAGTCTTGCAAGAGCATTTGATAGCATGACTTTCAAGGCTCGACCAATGCCGACATTCTACCAATAGATCTTTGTTCTCACATGGTATCAAAGCTTGTTCTAGTTGACGATTGTTGGTTCAATAAATTTGCATTGTTGAATTGAAAATAGAGTTTGCATTCAATTGAAAATCTTTTCTGTGTTGTTCGTGTGTATTCTCCATGGAAGAAATTTTTTTTGTAGAGAAGCCATTTGTGTGTGAAGCAATCTCTATAGAAGTACAACCAATCCAAAGAATGCTCACACAACCTTTGTAAAGGTGCAACCAGTCCACAGAAGGCATGCACAACTTGTTTGAAGGGTCAATCCTAGGCAGGAAAAATCTTTGACGGGTAGGAAGGGGTGCAAACCAGGCAACAAGACATCTCTAGAAAACCATGATGCATGAGCAGACAAGACTAGATGATTTGAACCCCTATTTCGATGTCCAGCAAGGCAATCCATAGATATTTCACTGTTGTTCCATGTAGTATCCAACAAGGCAATCCATATGAGATTTCACCCTTGTTTCATCCCTGTTCAATGTAGCATCTACCAAGGCGATCTATAAAGGAGATTCAACATCCAGTAAAATAAAATATTAAAATAATCTAAATAATCAAATTTTAAATAGCATAATAAAATAATATAAATAATCTACAATTTTCCTTGCATAATCTAAATAATCAAATTTGAAATAAAATATAGATATATATGTTAGGTATTTTAGGGGACTTAATTTTTTTGTCATTAGAAAACATTTTATCTCAAGAAACATGGTTAGTACAATACATATTTTCTCTTAAGCTCAAAAGATATCTATAGGATTAAGTTACTAATTTAACTTACACAAGTTTAAGGGAAATATTTCCTAATCATTGGTAAATATTCCATCAATAATGAATACTTTTGAATGAATATAAAATTGAATTTATTAAACTTAGTGATGAGATATTATTTAACTGATTATCATGCCATTGTTTAAATCAAAACAAATAAATCAATTTTCTAAATTTATTACTAATTAATTTCATAATTTATTTATCACAATAATAAAATTTTCAATTAAATTTTTCAATAATAAAATTACACCCAATGCTTGGCTAACCAAAATAGAAAATAAAATTTATCAAGTAGGTCGACAATGCATAAGGCAAATTAAATGGAAACTTACTAAAAGAGTTCCCTTTTTCTATATTTTTGTTTACATAGCTTGCTTTAATTATTTTATTCTAGTTTAATAGACTCTTAATAACAATAAGTATTTGTGAATTCTATCTATTAGGGAATTCAAAAAGTTTAATGAAATGGTGGCACAATTGTGACTATATGATTTTATAGTCATCAATGTTGTTATATATACATAGATATTATTTATAATTATATAAATACATATGTGGTATATATGAGTCTATAGATAAATTTACAAGAGAGGTGATTTCCTATTTAAAATATGGTGAGTCTATATATATATATATAATTGAATATATACACATGGTATATGAGGGTGAAAGTAGATATAGAGAGGAATAAATTCAATCAAAAGAAAGTACATAAACATATATATGTTTTTGTTTTTATTTATTTATTTTTTAATGATTAAAAGATTTTTAAAGTTTATGAATGAGGGGTGGCTATCGGCCTAGTAAGGGCTACAACCACCACCTTGGGGAGCTATGGGAATTCCCACAACTCCTCATGGCTGCGACCTATCTGAAAGGGGCAACACCCAAACAATATTTATTATATATATTATTCTTCTCTCTCTCTCTATGTGTGTGTGTGTGTGTGTGTGTGTGTGTGCGCGCGCGCGCGTGTGTGCATGTGAACAAAACATCATAATTCAATGGCAAAAAAAAATTGTAAACATTTTCAAAAGGTTTGCGGGGGGAATAGATTTCAAATTCCAGTAGCATTCCATCGTCTACAGGTTCTCTAATCTTTAAAATTGTGGCCTTCTTTGTGGAGGAAGAGACCTCTCAAACACTCTTGGAATGTGCGGTAATAGGTAGATTTGTTGGTCATCAATTCTCAAGGGAGGAAATCCTAGTATGGGTTAGGGCTTCTTGGGATATTGATCACATACTATTCCTCCCAAAATGTTTCTTTGTTACCATTTTTAACTCAAATGGCATGAGGGAAGATGTCCTCAACCATGGGATTTGGTTCTCTTAAGATACCCCACTTTTTTTGCAAAAGTGGATTCCTAATTTTGATCCAACAAAATGCAATCCGCTAGATTAGCCTTGTTGGATTAGACTCTTTAACCTACCCTTGGAATTTTGGTTAGAGGAGAGCATTATTAAGATGGGAAACTCAATTTGTCTCATAGTTACTATTGATTTGGAGATCATGGAGAGCAACTCCTGCATCTATGCTTGGTTAAAGATTTTGGAAATACACAATATTCCTAGTTGTATTACCTTGAGTGTAAAAGGGATACGGTGCAAGAAACACATTGAAATAAAGTAAGATAAATTTTATTCCCTGAAATATAAAATTCATGTCTATCAAGAGCTTTAATGTAAGAAAGGTGGCTAAATAACTTAGAAATCGGTAGTTAAGGAAAAGATCCTCAAGAAGAAAAGATGAAAGATCCTACCCTTAGCACCCCAATAGTGGTGGAAGGTGGTAGTCCTCTTGTTAGCAACATGGACAGGGTGATTATCCCATTCAAATACTCTTTGAAAGAGCCTAACCAAGAAGAGTTGGAGGAGGGTTGGTCAGAAGATGAGAATGATTATATGGATGAATTTGGCATGGAGGACATCCGAAGGATCAGACAATCTACTTCCCAGATCCTTAGGGAAGAAATTGGTTTGGAGAAAAAAAGGAAGAAAAACAAATAAACAAAAATAGGAGGAAACTGATGCAAAGTGCACAGTGGAAGCGTTCAATTTGATTAACAAACTTGTGATCGGCATGAGTGTGACCTATGTCTTGGTGACCTCCTCTTGTCGGCCAAACATATCCTGTCGGCCACCTTGCAACTTCTCAGCCCGATCTACCAACTCTCCCTGACAGCCTGACTTCCTTGTCTTTGGAGAGACTTCTACCATCGGTGTCTTCTTACCTCATGTCGACAACCTGATGGTGGTTGAACTTCCACTAACCTTAACCATGGCAATTAGCCGTGACCCTGTCAGCCAGACTCCAAACGTCAACGAACTCAAACCAAGGTCTATCGATACAACCATCGTCAGTGAGACTCCAAGCATCGACGGAGCCTTAAGTCTTTTACCTGATATGTCGATGTGTTATGTTGCCTTTGGTAAGACTTTGTTCATCAGCTAGTTTCTGGTTTGTTCTCCCGATATGCCACTCTTACCAATATGTCAAACTATTGTATATGCATGACACGACTTATTATTGCCAGTGAACTAATGTATCTTTACCCTAATTTCACCGTTGCGACTAGTCCCCTTTTGTATCTGACACAATGTATATTCAACATACATTCTCAACATACATTTGCAATATACATTCACAATACACCTTTGGTGAGACTAAAGCCATCCCTCACCAATGAACCTCCTACTATGGGCCCAACACCGCTGATTGGTGTAACTTTCAAAAGCTCCTCTGAGGGCTATTTCACGCCAATGACACTTTGGTTACTCTACGACTATGCAGACATCAAACCAGTATACAGAACAAAACTCAATTGAACGGAAAGGGTTTATAACTATCTGCAACCACTTGATCAACCATCAACTTGGCCACTTCACAACTGCACTTCTCCTATTGTTTCACGACTAGTCACATAGAGATGCCTAGTCAACTCATTCCCAAACTCCTTGGATTCCTAGATGTCGATCTAGAACAACAGAAAACACAAAATGTACACTATATTCCTCCATCACACTGAACATGAGAATCTTTCTTTCAGTGGACAGAGGAGATATAGTCCATTTATTCATAGAATCCTAGTTTCTAGGTTTTCAAACTAGTCTCTATAAAAAGGAACAAGATCCTACAAACTACATCACTTCTATACACTAGACTACTCCTGAATGAAAGCCACTTCCTACATGAACATTTCTAATCAGTTTTAGATGAACAACTATCTGTACAGAAAGACTGTTACAGAAAATTATTCAGAACAAAATAGAGTTTCAATACACCCAAAAATCCAAATCTTCATTCATGCATGCTCTTCCCTTCTATAATTACATCCAACTCCTTCGCCTATAGAAGGATTGGAACATCAGTTACATTCCTCCAACCATGCAAAACTAATTTTGAAAGTTAGTTAGCCATTGGGTGTCTCCTCTCACAAGAAAACTACATGTTTTCCTTGTGTTATTACATCAAACTTGACCAAAACATGGTCTACATAGGTCTAGTGACAAAATTGACACAAAAAACCTTATTACAAACATGATGTGGCTTAAAAAGCCTTATTGAAAATAAAACAAAACATTACTCCTGTACCATAGAGAAGGTGCTCCTACACCATACTCCCCCTGCAGGAAAAACTCAAGTCCCTTGAGTTGCTAACTATTCAAGTGTCTTCCCATGCTTCAAAATGTCTGCCTCACTCATCCATGTAGCTTCTGAATCAGGAAGATCCTGCCACTTGACCAAGTACTCCTTGTACACACCCTTCCTTGTCTTTTTGACAATCTTGGAATCTAAGATGCATTCCAACTGTAAAGGCTTACTTGGTGGTAGATCTCTGACCCAGTCTTCATCTTCAATCACAACATCTGATCCATCTTTAGCATTCAATGGAGGTATGAATGGAAATAGGTCTGAAACATTGAATATGGGAGAAATATCAAGACCAGATGGCAATTCTATTTCATAAGCATTTGGACCAAACTTATGCACTACCTTGCATGGTCCTATTTTCTTCATTAGAAGTTTGGTTGGCTATCCTTTAGGCAGCCTTTCCTTCCTAAGATAGGCCATCACCAAATCTCCCACCTTGAACTATACATCTCTTCTTTTGAGATCTACCCTATCCTTGTATTTGGAGACTATCTTTTCCAACTGAACTTTAACTTGATCATGAACTGCCTTCATGGTGGCAACAAAATCTTCTCCTAGAGCGCTCCTCTTATCCCAACCTTGTAGATCTTTGAGTTCAAGCTATCCTCTTGGATGGAAACCATAAACAATTTCAAATGGACTCTTCCCAGTACTTCTATTCACTGAATCATTGTAAGCATACTAAACTTGACTGATAATCAAGTCCCATGCCAACCCATGCTTCTTGGTAAGGCAATTGAGAAGGTTTCCTAAGGACCTATTAACAACCTCAGTCTGACCATTAGTTTGGGGATGGTAGGCTGATGAGAAAGATAATTGTGTTCCCAATTTTCTCCATAAGGTCCTCCAAAAATGACCAACAAACTTGGAGTCTCTATCAGTGACAATTGAAAGGGGCAAACCATGGATTTTGACCACTTCTCTGAAAAAGAGACCAGCAATGTGAGATGCATCATTTGTGCATTTGCATGGCACAAAATGAGCCATCTTACTAAATCTGTCCAAAATGACAAAAACATTGTTCACACCCCTTGCTATCTTAGGAAGACCAAGTACAAAATCCATACTAATGCTCTCCTAAGGCCTGTTGGGAATAGGAATGGGTTGGTACAAACCAGCATTAGAAGACATACCTTTGGCCTTTTGACATATGGTACAACTTGCAACATACCTCCTTACATCTGATTGTACTTTTGGCCAATAGTAGAATCTAGTGACTTGTTCCAAAGTCTTGTCCAACCCAAATTGTCCTCCTAAGGTTCCAGTGTGCTTCTCTTTGCTGATGTTATCCCTCATTGAACATTTAGGAACACATAGCAAACTACCTTTGAATAGGAGACCTTCCTGCAACACAAAATTTGAATATTCACCATGAAAAGTGTTAGCCAAACTAGCACAAACTTCATAAGTAGCCTTGAAATCTGCATCCTCCTTGTATAACTCCTTCAAACAATCTATCCTCATGCTTTCCATCTATACTTCCTGTATGACTAGCATCCTTCTACTTAAAGCATCAATCACTTTGTTGGCAACACCCTTTTTATGCTTAACAGTGAAGGTATAGGCCTGTAATTGTTCCATCCACTTGACATGCCTATGATTCAACTTTTCCTGACTATTTAGGAAGCTGAGAGCATGGTTATCAGTAAAAACAATGAACTCTTTGGGCAGCAAATAGTGTCTCCACTTTTTGAGAGCTTACACCATTGCATAAAGCTCTAGGTCATAGGTAGAATACCTTTGTTTAGCCTCATTCAATTTCTCTGAAAAAAGGCCACTGGACACCCATCTTGACTGAGAACAACACCTATTGCTTGCTGACTTGCATCACATTCCACTGCAAAAACTTTGTCAAAATTTGGGAGCACCAATGTAGGTAATTCAGCCACTTTCCTCTTTAACAATTCAAATCTCTCATCTGCCTACTTTGTCCATTGCAATTTTCACTTTATGCCACCCTTGATGGTGTTAAGAATAGGAGCACTTATGTGACTAAATCCTCTAATGAACTTCCTGTAAAAAGTTGCCAAGCCATGAAAGCTTATAACATCTCCCACTGTCTTAGGAGTAGGCCAATTGAGAATGGCTTCAACCTTTGTGGGGTCCATCTTCAAACAACCTTTAGAAATCACAAAGCCTAGGTACACAAGTTCAGTTTTCATGAACTCACACTTACCCAAGTTGATCATCAACTTATTCTCATGCAACTTATTCATCACCTATCCAAGACGCTTCAGATGTTCTTCTTTTGTACTGCTGAAAACAAGTATGTCATCAAGATAAACAATTACAAATTTGCTAATGAATTCAACAAGTACCTCATTCATCAAACACACGAATGTGCTTGGTGCATTGCTAAGGCTAAATAGCATGACAAGCAACTCATAGAGACCTTCATTTGTCTTGAAGGCAGTCTTCCACTCATCTCCCTGCCTAATTCTGATATAATGATAACCAGATTTCAAATCAATCTTTGAATACTAACATGACCCTCCAAGATAGTCCAAAATATCTTCAATCCTTGGCATAGAGAATCTATACCTTATTGTGATCTTATTTATGGCCCTTGAGTCCATACATAGTCTCCACTTCCCATCTTTCTTTGGAGCAAGTACACTAGGGACTGCACATGGACTAAGACTCTTTCTAATCAATCCTTTCTCTAAGAGTTCTTGGATTTGTCTACTCACCTCTTCATTTTGTTGTGGTGTCAATTTATAGGCAGCCTTATTGCGCAATGTGGCACCTGGAATCAAGTCAATTTGATGACTTATATCTCTCATGGGTGGTAAGGATTTAGGAGTATCCTCTACCATAAGATCTTGGTACTTATCCAACAATTGCTGCACTTCTAGTGGAATCTCTTTTTGCTTTTTGTCTTGCTGACCTAATTAATCTATAGGCTTCATTATCAAGGCATACCCTTGGGTATCCTTCTCCTTCACAAGGTGTAAGAACTCTTTGCCACTCACCATCATGAGATTGGTGTCATTACTCTTCTCTCTAGTCTGCTCTTGCATAGGATCCATCCTAAACTTCCTTCCATTCTTGGTGATGAGGTATGTGTTCTTCTCATCATCATGTTGTGCCTTCACATCATACTGCCATGGATGTCCAAGAAAAAGGTGACAAACATCCATAGAAATAATCTCACATAGTACGTTGTCCTTATAATCACCTATCTTAAACTAAACCCAGGTTTGTTCTTCTATCATGTAATTTTGATTCTTATTCCACCAAGAGATCTTATGAGGACTAACATGGGGCAGCCTTTTCAACTTACACTTCTCTACCATTTCAGTAGACACTACACTCTCAGTAGAACCTAAATCAACAATGATGTTACAAAGTTTACCATATGCTATGCCTTGGGTTCTGAAGAGAGTCTTCCTTTGTGGGGGCTCTTGCATCAATGGCATCTTCATCAAGGTTCTCTTGATCATCATGCTCTCTCCTTCAAGGACTGGTGCAACACTACTGATGGGTGAATTCACACTTTGGAAATCATTGTCTTTGAACAATTGATTCCTTCTCCCACCATCATGGGAACTAGATCCCTTCTTAGAGCATTTGCTTGCAGTATGGCCTACTTGATTGTAGCCATAGCATCTACTAGTGAAAAATCTGGGTCCTCTTCCTGCACCACCACTTCTACCTCTGCCATTTGGTCTTATCCAACCTCTGAAACCACCACCTCTATGATTTGCATCAGAATGAGACTCTTGTTGACTTGGATTTTCACTTCTACTTGATTGTCCCCTACCAAAACTGCCTCTTCTCCTATTATTTCTGCCACCTCTTCCTCTGGTGTTTTGATCACTCTTTCTCTTCAATTTCTCTTCTGCCCTAGAGGCTAATTGAAAACACTCTTCCACTATTTTGGGAACCACCATACTGAATTCATCTTGTATGTTATACCTCAAACCATCGAGATATCTGGCCACCATTTCTTTCTCCTCCTCCTTGTGATTGGCTCTCATGCTCAATCTATGGAATTCTTTAGTATATGTAGCCATATCCATATCCTTTTGTCTGAAATGATTAAACTTTCTAATGGTCTACAAATCATAATCAGTTGGCATGAACTTGTCTCTTAGCATGGCCACCATTCTACTCCATTTGGTGATAGGGTTCTTTCCAACTTTCTCTCTCTCACATTGCATATAGTTCCACCAAACTAAGGCAGAACCTCTCAATCTTGTCTTAGCAAACTTGACTTTCTTCCTGTCATTATACTCCTTGAAGTCAAAATAGTTACACATGGCTTCAATCCAATCCATGACGGCATCTCCATCTAGTTTCCCATGGAATGTAGGAACATCCATCTTTGGATTGCCACTATCTCCATGAGCACCTTTGAGTGCATTCAAGAATGCCTTTTGGTCTACAGACATACCTTGATCTTGAGGACTCTCCTCTGCCTCTTCTTCTTCTTCTGTATCAAAAGCACTTCCATCCTCTTTACTCTTACCCTTGGACCTCTCTTCTTTCAATCTTGCTTCAAGCATCTCCTCTACCATCTTCTTGATGGCTCCCTAGCTCATAGACTTGGGAGGCATTGTGCTAGCCTCAGTTTCTTTCTCCTCGTCTAACATATACTGCTCCAATTCAATTATTGGCTCTAATAACAATATGATGTAGAGTGCATAGTGGAAGCATTCAGTTTGATTAACAAACTTGTGATCAGCGTGATTGTGACCTATGTCTTGGCGACCTACTCTTGTTGGCTAAACATATCCCATCGGCCACCTTGCAACTTCTTAGCCCGATCTCCAAACTCTCCCCGACAACCTGACTTCCTTGTCTTTGGAGAGACTTCTACCATCAGTGGTGTCTTCTTACCTCCTGCTGACAACCCGATGGTGGTTGAGCTTCCACTCGCCTTAACCATGGCGCTTAGTCATGACCCTGTCGACCAGACTCCAAACGTCAGCGAACTCAAACCAAGGTCTACCAATATGCCAATACAACAATCATCGGTGAGACTCCAAGCATAAGCAGAGCCTTAAGTCTTTCACCCGATATGCCGATGCATTATGTTACCTTCGACAAGACTTTGTTCATCGGCTGGCTTCTTGTTTGTTCTTCCGATACGCCACTCTTACCAATATGTCAAACTATTGTATATGCATGACACAACTTATTAGTGCTGGTGAACTAATGTATCTTTACCCCGATTTCACCGTTGCGACCGGTCACCTTTTGTATCTGACGCAATGTATATTCAACATACATTCTCAACATACATTTGTGATATACATTCGCAATACACCTTCAGTGAGACTAAAGCTATCCCTCACCGATGAACCTCCTACTATCAGCCCAATACCGCTGATTGGTGTAACTTTGAAAAGCTTCTCCGAGGGCTATTTCACGTCTATGACACTTCGGTTACTCTATGACTACGCAGACATCAAACTAGTATACAGAACAAAACTTAATCAAACGGAAAGGGTTTATAACCATTTGCAACCACTTGATCAACCGTCAACTTGGCCACTCCACAACTGCACTTCTCCTATTGTTTCATGACTAGTCACTAGAGATGCCTAGTCAACTCATGCCCAAACTCCTTGGAATCCTAGGTGTTAATCTAGAACAATAGAAAACACAAAATGTACACTATATTCCTCCATCACACTGAACATGAGAATCTTTCTTTTAGTGGACAAAGGAGATACAGTCCATTTATTCACAGAACCCTAGTTTGTAGGTTTTCAAACCAGTCTCTACAAAAAGGAACAAGATCCTACAAACTACAACACTTCTAGACACCAGACTACTCTTGAATGAAAGCCACTTCCTACATAAACATTTCTAATCAGTTTCAGATGAACAACTATCCGTACAGAAAGACTGTTATAGAAAATTATTCAAAAAAAAATAGAGTTTCAATACACCCAAAAATCCAGATCTTCATTCATTCATGCTCTTCCCTTCTGCAATTACATCCAACTCCTTCACATATAGAAGGCTTGGAACATTAGTTACATTCCTCCAACCGTGAAAAACTGATTTTGAAAGTCAGTTAGCCATTGGGTGTCTCCTCTCACAAGAAAACTACATGTTTTCCTTGTGTTATTACATCAAATTCAAACAAAACATGGTCTACATAGGTCTAGTGACCAAATTGACACAAAAAACCTTATTACAAACATGATGTGGCTTAAAAAGCCTTATTGAAAACAAAACAAAACATTACTCCTACACCATAGAGAAGGTGCTCCTGCACCAGAAACTACCTTGGCCAAAGGCTAATCATTGCTCAACACGTACCTTTTGACATCTAATGGAGGAAACCCCTCCCTTATAAAGAAATGAAGATCCTAACATGGAATTTTAGGGCCCTAAATACCCCTAACATGAGGTGTGTGGTCAAGCATCACTTTGACCGCATGCAATCAGACATTATCGATCTCTTGGAGACTGAGTTAAAGAAGACAAAGGCTCACTAGATATTGTAAAAGTTGGGATGGTTACTTTGAAGAGGCCAATGGCATTGCAGGAGGGCTAGGTATCCTATTGATGTCAAATAGATTCTCCATGCAGTTTATTCACTCTAGCTAGTTTTGGCTTGTCATCTGGGTAAGGAACTATATCTCCAATCTTGAATTTGTATTGATTAATTATATGGCTCTACTCAAAATGATGAGAAAGTCTTCCTCTAAGATGAATTAATGGACTTTATCTCTCCACTCTAAACTAATCATCTCCTTGTGGGAGGTGACTTTAATGCAATCCTCTCCTTAGAAGAAAAGTTGGTAGGGTCTTTCGTTCCCTCTCTAGCGAAGATCCTATTTTAGAGGTTTGTCTCCAACATAGGCTTAATTAGCATTATTCCTAAGGAGGGACAATATACATGGACAAATAGAAGAGATGTTCTAACCAACATTGTGGAGTGTCTTGAAATATTTCTCCACTCTTCCAGCTAGCTCAATTCCACTATACTTCTTCAATCTCATCTTATTCCTATCTCTAGTTTGAATCACCTTCCTATTTCTTTGGCCATTTTTGAGGATCACCCCACTGAAGGCATCCTTCACATTTGAAAGAATGTGGCTGCAAAGTGAAGATCTCCCAAGATTCATGGGGGATTGGTGGTCTGAGGCTGACTTTCAAAAGCGGTCAAAGATGTTCCAATTCATGAAAAAACTTGGTTGTGTGAAGAACAAACTAAATATTTGGAATAGGGATGTTTTCAAAAATATTTTTTAGGGAAATAAGAAAAATTAGGAGGAATTGGAGGCTCGGATTAATAAAGTTATTTCACATGGAATGTTTCAAGTTGACTATGAAAAGAGAAAAAATTGTTGGCAAAACATGCCAAAATCCTGGCCATGGAGGAGATCTTTTGGAAATCAAAATCAAGAGAAACATGGCTCATAGAAGGTGACTCAAAAAATAAATTGTTTCACAACTCTACCAAGGTTAAAAGGTGCAGGAATAGGATCTCCTTGATCTCTTGGGAGGACAAAACATTGATCTTTGAGCCAGAGGAAATTCAACAACTTGCCATCTCTCACTTCAAGTATCTTTTGATAGCAGATGACACATTCGATGTTTGGGAAATGGTCACTTTGATTTCCAACATCTCAAAGATTTTAGGTACTAACTACAACTATATGTTAATGGCACTAGTTTTTGAAGAAGTAATTTTTTTTGTATTTCAAATGCACCTAGATAAAGTTGCGAGACTGGATGGATTCCCAACCCTCTTCTACCAAAAATTATGGAACATTATCAAGAGGGATGTATGGGATGTGGTGGAGACCTCTTGAATGTCCAAGAAAATTCTAAAGTATCTAAATAACACTAATATCTCTTTGGTGTCTAAGAAGGGTGATTGTACCTCCTTTTTTAAGTATTGGCCCATCACCTTATGTAATACAATCTATAAAATTATCACTAAAAGTAATGGCAGACTACCTCAAACAGATCCTTCCCAACATAATTTTGAATTAAAAGAGTGGTTTTACACTAGGTAGATCAATCACTAATGGAATCATAATAGCCTATGAGGCCATCCACTCAATTTGAGTGTCGAACCAAAATATTATGATCATCAAACGTGATATTAGCAAAGTGTATGATTGTTTAGCTAGTTGCTTCTAATCAGGACTTTACAAGTTTTTGGATTTAAGTGAGCCTAGTTGGACTAGATCTTCAGTTTTATTTTAACAGCGAGATTCACAATCCTAGTCAATAGCAATCCTTGTGGCTTCTTTGAAGCATCCAAAGGCCTTAGACAAGGCGACTTGATGTCTCCATTTTTGTTTGTTATAATGGTTGAAGCCTTTCAAAGATCTATCAAGATACTTGTCAAGAGGGGAGAATGGAGGGCTTTTTAAATTACCAAAGGATTATATCCTATCAATCATCAACAATTTGTGGATGATACCATCCTTTATGGATCGATGAATCCTAAAATTGTACTAATTGTCAAAAAGCTGCTTGAATTGTACTCATACACCTTAAGCCTGGTAATTCATTGTAATAAGTATAGCATATATTTCTTTACTGTTTAGAAAATAATGCAATGAAGAATTGTAGATATCCTAAGATTTAGGATTGAGTCTTTGCCTGGTAAATACCTAGGTGTTCTTCTGTTCAAAGGTGCCTCCTTTACTTGTGGAAAGATACCACAAACTCCTACAAAGAAAAATCTTAAGTCTGGAAAGGTCAATGGCTCTCCCTAACAGGGAGGATAATAATGGTGAAGTTATTTTAGCTATTATCCTGATCTATCTGATGTCCTGCATCCAACTCACAAGACATGTTGCCCAATATTTTAACAACATTATGAAAAGATTCATGTGGTAGGGCTTAAATGGCACCAAGGCAATTCCACTCATCCATTGGGATATTTTTAGAAGACCAAAGATCAATGGAGGAGTTGGGCTCAGGTGTATAAAGAAGAAAAATTTAGTGTTGGGTGCCAAATTGGTGTGGAGAATGTATCAAGATCTTGGTGTGCTTTCATCTCAATTCCTCCAAAATAAATACTTGGATGATGCTATGACATATAGGATCCTTAGTATTGCCAACCCCCCTAGAGGATCCCATATCTAGTAGTTCATGATGTCCTACCACCACTTGATCACCGATCATATCTCCTAGAGTATCTACAATGGTTGAAATGCAAATTTTTGGTTTGATTCTTCAAATGGAGAACTAGCTTTGGATTCCTTTGGTGATCTGCAAGGCTGTAAGGAAAGAATGAAAGACATTTGGGGAGATAAAGTTGCACACTATCTATTGTGACCTAATCACACATCACCCCATTGCAAATAGGGACCCCCCATTTTTGAGCTCTGATGCTTTGCATGTAGTTTTGAATGATATGTCTAGATTATTTCCTGATGAAATCAGTGGTTAGGACATAGTAAGTTGCATGGCTCCAAGCAAATGAGAAGTGTAGACATAGGGACATCATGATGATGGCAACTCTAGCACTATGATGTATTTGGGTCATGGCATGAAAATTAGACCTTCTGGAGGCACTAAGGGAGTTGCTCTTGGACTCAATTGAGTTTGAAACCATGAAGTGGTAAGGCATTGTCAAGTAAAATGGTTAATTTTTTAATCAAGATTCAAATTCCTCAACTAGTGCACCACTTATGGAGGAGGTCTAATCTGGCACTTTGACATCTTTCACACAAGGATCCCAAAACCCTCATCTAAATCCTTGATCCAAAGCGCCCTCATCAAAAGGTAGAAGAGTTCGTTTGATGGTTTGAAGTGAATTTTCAACTGGAGATTAAATCCATGATCCAATTCACCAACATTAAAGGGTGATTTTACTTGAGTTTTTGGCATTATTTAACGGGAGTTCAAAATCTCCATCTAATGTGCTATTACTAAGGGAGAGCTTGTTTAAATTTTTGGTGAGCATTCAAGCAAAGATCAAATTTTCCATCTGATGCACCCTATCCAATGCGTTGCATGTGATGTGCTTTGCTAATAAGAGATACAATGATGATTTCCAAGAGGTATTTCAACCAAACAACAAAATATTGATCTACTGTGCCTGATCCAAAATACTAATCTGCTGCGCCCAAATGAAGAGATCCCTCTTGATTGGTGAAGTGTATTCAACAAGAGTTCAAAACCTTTGACCCATGCACCATCCTTAGAAGGAGTCTAGTTTAACTTTTTGATGATCATTCAACTAGAGTCCAAAATTGTGATCTACTCCACTGGATCTAATGCACCTTCCTCAAGGAGTAAATAATGAAGTTTTCAAAACAACTTTTGAGAGGATCCAAGATCCTGATCTAGTGCGCTTGAACCAATGCACCTTCATGAAAGAGGTTAAATTCAAGGTTTTTGAGAGCATTCAAGAGGATACAAAATCAAGATCCCATGCGCCCTATCTGTTGCACCTATTTTGGAGGAAGCTACATTTAAGTCTTATGACACCTTTCAATGAAGATCTGAAATCATGAACTAATGCACTAGCTTGAGGAAGATTTGATGGAAAGTTTCTTGAGTCCATTCTACCAAAGATTAAAATCCCTACTCATGCGCTTGATCCAATGCACCCTTATCAAAGACATGAAATTCAAGTTTTTGAAAGATTTTAAGGACACAAAATACTCATCTGCTGCACCCTATCTACTGTGCCACTTTTAGTAGGAGGATTCAAAATCTTGATGCAATGCGCCAAGGTGGAGATGGTTGTTTGGAATATCAATATGTAATTTCAAGACAGATTTTAAGAGGATCTAAAATCCCTATCTATTGCGCCATATCTACTGCACCAAAAGAGGAGGTCTATGTTGAAGGTTTTAAGGCAAAGATCAAAATGATGATCCTATGCGCCATATCTGTTGCGCCATGATGAGGATCCATGTTGAGTAAAAAAGATGAATTTAACTAAAGTCCAAAAGGTTGATCTAGTGCACCAAGGTTAAGGAGGTGGCAGTCTTGTTTAAGCTTTCAAAAACTTTCATATTCCAAGCACAAAATGTTGATCCCTTGTGTCTTAACCAATGTGCCTTATCTAATGTGCCTAGGATGAAGGTTTATTTCAAATGCATCATTTAAATGAAAGATCAAAGAGAGATTGAAACATTGAACCAATGCGCCAAGATCAAAAAGGTTGATTATAATTGCAAACCTATGAAGTTTTCCATGAAAAGACCAAAAGGTTGATCTGTTGTGCCATTATTGAAGGTGGTTTAAACTTGACATTTTGACATCATTCAACTAGAGATCAAGATTCACATCTGCTATGCCTTATCCAATGCACCACCTCGCTAAGACCAAGAAGAAACCAGATTTGTCGTCTAGTGTGCCACCCACAAATGATAAGCAAAAGGTGAAATTTTAAGAAGAGATCTAATTCATGATCCAATGCGCCAACACTAAAGGAAGTCTAGTTCAAGTTTTTAAGGCAAATTTTAACCAAATATTAAAATCAGCATCCAATGCGCCAAATGAGGTGGCAATCTTATTGAGAATTTAGAAGCTTTCAAAAGAGGATCCAAAATGGCCATCCAATCCACCACTCATGATTGATGCTTAATTTAAAATTTTATGATTGCATTTAGAAGATCAACTAATTTAGCATCCAATGTGCCTAGGGTTGGAAGGGATAGGAATTGTTTTTTAAATGATTATTTTGGTGTTGTAAGATCAAGGAATTGATATTATTTCTTTGTTTGTGTTGCAGGAATGTTGATGAAGCTAAATGTTGATGAAGCTAAGGAGTCATCCTAGGAGCTAATTGCTGGAATCACTCTCATGTGGGGAGGGAAGTCAAGAGGTAGTCCACAAAGAGGAGACATCATGTAGCTGCTCCAATTGATCACTTCAAGTCCAACATACTGACAAACTTCATCATGTGCATTAAGCAAAGACATCCGTTCATCTAGCTTCAAGTTCTCCCAATCTTCAAGTATCAGAGAGGTCTCATCATGTCTTACTCTCATGAAGGAAGCATCATCATCATCTACACTACTCTCCAAGAAGATGCATTCATTGAAGATCAACTGAATATCCTGCAAGAAGAAGAAGTATCACAAAGTCATGCAAATGAGCAACATCTATCATACACATCCAGTTTATAAGAAGATGAACAAGACAAGATCAACAAAGATACATCCCAAAACATACAAGTTCACTCATGAAATCATATTCAAAGAATTCACAAGATGCTACAATTTGGGAATATGCTGAGATGGCACCTATGTGGCATGTACCTGTTATCAGTCCAATCATAACCAGCCACATCATTCGACAAGCAAGAAGCCAAAGAGGATGTCCATATGGAATATGCTCTAAAGATTCCATTTCATCCTTATCTTTTTGGAAAACGTTCCTTCATTGCCTCTCTTATGTACTAAAAATAGCAAGTTGTTGTAACTACCTACTGAGATGGCACGATCCTGGCCCTTCACTATTTAAATTGATCCAGGCCATTCATTGTAATTATGAACTTCTATATAAAGGCCTTGTTGCCTCATTTGTAAAGATAATAGTTAGAAAGTTTGTAGGAGTAGAATAGAACAGACTCTCGAAACTCTTTGAGAGTACTAGGAGTTGTTGTAAATATTTCTCAAGATTAATGCAAAAACATTGGAGTTCACTTGGTATTAAGTGTTGTCTTGTGAAATAACATGGTTTCTTGTATCTCAAAGAAATGTAGAGATGTTTCTAAGTAGATTAAAAGTAGATTAGTAGCTCATTAATGTGATGTATGTATGCATTGAATATTTTATCAACTCCTAGCTCATGCTTTTGACATTCATCGTTGGTGAAGTGCTGTGTAAAGCTAGTCTGAGCTTCATTTGCTTAAGTTTGATTATGGATGCTTGTTTGAGCTACGCCGTTCAATGGGTGCTTATATGAGCTTTCATGATTTGAAAACCTTTTGCTATCCTTAGGAGATTACACCAACTCCATGTAGTTGTAGGCATCCTTGGAAAAGTGGAGTTAGGTTGATTAAGGAGTTTGTCTATTCTTGCATCATCATTGCTTCATTGACCTTAGATTAGTTACTCTGAACCCTTATCTTTTTACTTTTCTTTGTTATTGAAACTTTGTACATAAATAGTCCACACTGAAAGGAGAAATAAGCTTAATGAAGTAAGAAGTCTACGTAAGTCCCTTTCTGATTATCAGCAAGATCACATCAAATCACTGAGTCTATCCATTGCATAACATGAATCAGGAACCTTTGAGTTACTTCATTGTATCACATAGCTTAGCCTTTAAACAACTTTATTCAAGAGAGAGTGGAATACTTAGTGTTTTACTGTATTGTTGACTTGTCTAAAAACAATCATCAACACTATCTAGAGGGCACAAATAGTGAAATATAGAATTGGTGCAATTTTGATAGTACACCTCTCCCCCAACCAAAAAAGAACAAACTAAAAGAGATCCTATCCCGAACGAACATTTCCCTAACCAAAGAGAGTAACAAAATTATATGGATAGGGATGAAGTTTGGAAAATACTCAGTTAAGTTAGGGACTTAGATCTAGGAAAACATATTAGGATCTAAATAATGGTTTACAAATCTTTGTTGGGGAAACAAAGTCCTCCCAAACGTGGGAACCTTTGCATGGAGTATTGTTCATAAAATAATTTTGACCGGAGGTAGATTGAAATCAATTGGTATTCTTGGCCCTTCTAGATGTCTACTATGTTTGAAGGATGAAGAGACTACTGATCACTTGGTACTAAATTTCTCCTTTGTGGGTAAATTCCAGGACTAGGTCATAGAGAAAATTGGATCGATGGGGCAATTGGGCTTCTACATTCGAATTTATTGCAGCTCTTTAAAGGTTGGCTTAGATTGAAGAGAGATTCTATTTGGAGTGATAGATGGATTATGGCACCATCCATGACTATCTAGCACATATGGAAAGAACGAAATAAAAGGATTTTAAATGAACAATCCTTAGCAACAGAGATAATCTGCAACAAGATTGAAGTGGGAGTTAGTGAATTCCTAAACACCCTTATTTCAAATACAAAAATTTTCTCCACTTGGGATGATAATTTAATGAAGTGTTGGAATTTGTTGAGAATCCCAAGCGTATTTTAGAATTCAAGAGCACAAGGAGAAAATAAGGAGCTTAGGAAAAAGACAAATTGGATGACCCCTCCGAAAGGTAGACTGAAACTCAAATTTGATGGCATCTCTCGAAGTAAACTTTCAATTTTAAGGGTAGGTTACCTCATAAAAAATTATAAGGGAATCCCTTTTTATTTACTTTCTCCAAACATATCCCATATGGTATGAATAATGAAGTTGAACTCGAAGGGCTAATGGATGGGATCAATATGTGTATCTGTAGGAAACTTGTTCACATTGACATTTAAGGGGATTGGATGTTTTGGAGTACAATCAACACTGAGAGGAGGGGGTGAATCAGTGTTGTATCAAAAACTAGGTTGTTTATGTCTTATCAAACATGAAAAGAGAAGAATAGATAATCAACTATGTCAATATGCACTATTAGATGAAGAAGTCAAATACTAAATGTATGAGCATGAAGAACAACCAAACCACACAAAATTGAAACCAGGACATAAAAGATATCACGAGTGGAAAACCCTCTCAGAGATGAAAAACCACTCAAAACTGCCTCACTGGCTTAATCATGATAATCAACAAATACATAGCTTCACTGGCACAAAGAAGCCTCACTGGCACAAGGAAGCCTCACTGACAATAACATGAACCTTAGAAAGAAAATTCAATTCAGGGGGTTTCCCTGATTCACTACTTCACAACCTTGTATCTCCTACTAATTTTAATCAATACAACCTTTAAGTACATCTTCATTAAACATGCATCAGGACTCTTTCACTTTCTGCAAACAAAAGCATATACTTCTGAATCAAGAGCCTTTTTTTTAATCACCTTGCATGTATCATTCTCTATCCAATATAATCCTACACTCTGTAATATTGACTCTATTTATCTTTGCTTAAAAACCACTCTGCAATATCTGTAACCATCCTTACATCCTCTGCAATTAGTTTTGTATCCATTATCTATAACATCATCAAAATCTCCCAAAGACCCTTGAAAATCAATATGCTCATCAGAAAGAAAAACTCATAACTTAGATACAAAAGCATAAAAAAGATACACATTTGCATAGAGTCTCTTTCAACCTATTAAATCTCTGCACAACCTTAACCATATAAACTCCATGAGCATTTAATACTTAGGTCTGATAGTCACCTTCTCATATCACCAACATGTCTAAAAACATCATAACCATTTTCTTACAGGTCTAATTGTCACAAACTTGAGTCTCCATCAAGAACCTCTCTTCAAAATAATATTCTACCATCCATCACATCTGCACACTCTGTCTTTATCTCCAATGCTCATCATTTGTTTATTGAGATCACATTTTCAAGGAACTCATATTCTTCTATAAACTGCCCTGCATCTTCATTCCCTTACATCTTACTTCTCTGCATAACTAATCTTATACATGCATAAATATAAATGTCTCTGATCATCTAATCTGTTATATTGACCTCTATATTCTCTTTTTCAAACTTCACATTTTCTAACTACTACTCCGCATTAGAGATTTTGATCTATTTCAAAGACAGAAAATGAAACACTATTTTAACTTCCCAGAGTGTTAACCGTCAAAGCTTGAACTCCAAAGGAAGCCATTGGAATTTGAATAGGGTTTAAATATGAACCTTTAGTATTATCCTTTACGCCTTTGTAGTTTTTAATCTTAGTCATTGATTAGTTCTTTGGCACTTTAAACCTTTAGGTTAACCAGTTTAGCAGGTTTGACAAGGTCTAGGGGGCCAGTTCTTGAATTACTTAAAACCCTTCAGTAGGTTACCCTTAAGTGATCAATCTATAATAGGAGGTCACTTACTAAATAGACCAAAAATGGTAACATTATTGATGATGGGTAAGATATAAACAAAGATTGGCTTTAGGGTTTTGATCCCTAAAACATTCAAAGCTTCGAACCCTAACTTGGAACACTAGAGGATTAAACAAATTTTGGCACCATGAAACTATTATGTAAACATTAGCATGTACGGTTGAGGTGGAATACAAAAGAAAAAATAGCATAAAAACCATTCAGACAAGGAACTTAAGTGACAAGAGAAAGGCTCAAAAGGTGTAGTAACCACTAACAAACAAAGATGAATGATGATACACAAAACACATTTATAATGATTTCACATGTCTTGAAACCAATGAAAGTCTTGTATGCAATCTGAAGTAACTACTATATACATGATGTTAACAATGATGAACAAGGATGACTTATATACATGTTGTCATCAACACTAGCTCAAAAACCTTCAACCTATGCACACTCTTCCAATTTCCTTTATCACTTATGCCAAATAGATCATCTTGTGCATTATGAATTGAACCATACTAACACACTTCAACACTTATATGAGCATCTTCTTGAACCATAACTAGGATACCCTGAAGTGTATGGAAGCATATGATTTGACATGTAAGAATCTATCCAATCCTCTTGACTGAACCAAGATCTGAAAATCCAACACCTGGAAGTAACCAACAACTCACCATTCAACATAACTCACTACATGATTCCAATGAAGAGATACAATATCTAGTCACTCACATCAACTGCAATAGCAATGAAATAATATAATCTTAGCATCCTGTCATGATGAAGCAACCTAACAACCACTTAGCATCCTTAATTATTTTGACATCAATCACAACCTTGCTCATCAAGCTGTTAAACCAAAAGGTCGACCTATCAATTTTTGATACAAGTGCTAGAGTTAATGAATCCATGGGAGGCAATTAGTCTATGTCACGAATCCCACAGGGAGCACTGACCATTTGCCAACAGGATGATCTTCTTGAATGCTATAAGTTCTAAGTGTATCCAAACATAGAGATTGTAGAAGAAGGTGGATGCAATATGTATGTTCCTAGGACAACTGAAGGACTTCACTTTAAGGCACATCTTTAGAGAGGCAAATATGGCGGCAAATGTATTGGTGAAACATGTGTGTGAGTAGACCCAAGCCGCCATCACTAGAATGACCTCCTGCAATTTGAACAACGCCTAATGCCAAGTGATGCTGGCACTTTAGGTCTTGAGATCTCGTCTAGATTTACAGAAGTCTTGGAAAGAAGTATCAATCCATGAGTGCGGTAAGAGGTAAGGTAAAATGGAGAACAAAGTTGTCTTGAATAATTTGTGATGTGCGTGGGTAGTGGAAGAAACGTCCCATCAGATTTGGTGCCTCTTCAAACTTCTTGACCTAGAGAGGAAAGTAGCAGTCATGGAGGTAGTAATTGATTCCATTCTCTGCAAAAATGGATGAAACAGTGAAGTGGAAGGAGAGGCAGTAAACGCATCTCATGTGCGTGCTCTGGTATCAATTCCCACGATATCCATTCATCTTCCTCCTTTCCCTCTCCCTTGTTCTCCAACTCTATTTCCATCTTCACTCTTTAGTTTATATGTAAGAACCAGAGGTGAACTGTGGAGTAAAAGACCAACATAATTAACCATTAGTTACTGCCTGACTGAATTTAATGTAAAGGAGTGTGCTGGATGTACTATCGAACCCTACAAAAGGATTTACTAGTGACGTCTAGGATCTCACTTAGTAAATGCCTACTGCATATCAAACCAATTTATGGATGGTCAGAGATAGCTTGTGATTTGCTGGAGGAGATACCTTGTCATAACCACTTCTGAGATGGCTCTTTCTGATTTGGAGATTTCCTTAGAGATGGGAGAATGAGACTTCCTCAATATTCTACAATTTCTTTTTGAACAGATGTGCCAAATGACCAGAGGACTTACCTCCCATATGCATGGGAATGTTAAATCCACATATAGAGTGGGCCAACCTTTGAAATGATACAGAAGAGATCTAGGAAATGGAGCTTCACATTTCAACTTAGAACATAACCATTTCCAACTATTATAGCTAAAAGCACAATTTAGGAGAAGATGATCCACATCTTCTTCTTCTCCATATAGAACACACCTAAAGATAGGAGAGAATCCCATCTTGTTCATCCTTTTACTTGTTAAAAATTTGTTCTGAAGTGTAAACCATGTAAAATCTCCATCTTTTGGAAGACAAGCATCACCTCAACAAAGATTGTAGGGCCATTCAATTCAAGGTTTTCCTTCCATAGATATTTGTATCCTTGCCTTACAGTATAGAACCTAAATTTAGTTGCAACCTAATTGATCTCATCTTCATTTTAGATGGAATGATGACTCTTTGTACCAATATTTTGCTCAAGATCTCTTTCTGAGATCTAGGGAGATTCCATTCATTGAAGTTCTTCCATTTGATTTTACCATTGGATTCTTGATTCCTAGTATCCTAGTGATTTATGACTTTAAGTACCTGAGTTTGTTTGAGAAATATCCTAGCCATTTTTGTTAGGGTAGAGTATTCCTACGTATGTACTTTGCATAGATTACTCCTATATTTGGAGTTAATCTTTCTTAGGTGTGCCTTTTTTACTTAAAGTTGCATAGAGTTCACATGCCACCAATTTTAAATAGTGGAATTACATGCTACTCTTAGGCTTCTTTACCACTATTCTAGGTGACAATCGCTTTTCCTCTATGCTATATCTATGTACATCTCATTGTGAGTTAATTAATCCAATTATTGTGTTCAATCTTGTTTGTATTGCATAATCTTATTTTCTAACTCTTACAAGAGCATTTGATAGCATGACTTTCATGGCTCGACCAATGCCGGCATTCTGCCAGTAGATCTTGGTTCTCACATGGTATCAAAGCTTGTTCTAGTTGACAATTGTTGGTTCAATAAATTTGCATTGTTGAATTGAAAATAGAGTTTGCATTCAATTAAAAATCTTTTCTATGCTGTTCATGTGTGAAGAGGTCGATTGAGCAGGGTGAAGTTTGATCCATCTATAAAAGGTCAAGGCGGGGAACTTGAGGCTCGATCCACTCTCTCACAGGGTGTTTAATACATGATTCAGCACATTTAAGGGCTGAGACTTCACAAGCAACCTTTTGTAGAGGCATGAGCGGCCCATAGAAGGCTCACACAATCTCTGTAGAAGTATAATGAATCCACAGAAGGCTCGCACAACCTTTGCAAAGGTGCAACCAGTCCACAGAAGGCATGCACAACTTGTTTGAAGGGTCAATCCTAGGCAGGAAAAATCTTTGACGGGTAGGAAGGGGTGCAAACCAGGCAACAAGACATCTCTAAAAAACCATGATGCATGAGCAGACAAGAATTGATGATTTGAACCACCTGTTTCGATGTCCAGGAAGGCAATCGATAGATATTTCACTGTTGTTCCATGTAGCATCCAGCAAGGCAATCCATAGGAGATTTCACCCCTGTTTCATCCCTATTCAGTGTAGCATCTACCAAGGCAATCTATAGAGGAGATTCAACATCCAGTAAAATAAAATATTAAAATAATTTAAATAATCAAATTTTAAATAGAATAATAAAATAATATAAATAATCTACAATTTTCCTTGCATAATCTAAATAATCAAATTTGAAATAAAATATAGATATATATGTTAGGTATTTTAGGGGACTTAATTTTTTTGTCGTTAGAAAATATTTTGTCTCAAGTAACATGGTTAGTACAATACATATTTTCTCTTAAGCTCAAAATATAACTATAGGATTAAGTTACTAATTTAACTTAGACAAGTTTAAGGGAAATATTTCCTAATCCTTGGTAAATATTCCATCAATAATGAATACTTTTGAATAAATATAAAATTTAATCTATTAAACTTAGTGAGGAGACATTATTTAACTGATTATCATGCCATTATTTAAATCAAAACAAATAAATCAATTTTCTAAATTTATTACTAATTAATTTCATAATTTATTTATCACAATAATAAAATTCTCAATTAAATTTTTCAATAATAAAATTACACCCAATGCTTGGCTAGCCAAAATAGAAAATGAAATTTATCAAGTAAGCTGACAATGCATAAGGCAAATTAAATGGAAACTTACTAAAAGAGTTCCCTTTTTTCTATTTTTTTGTTTACATATCTCGCTTTAATTATTTTATTCTAGTTTAATAGACTCTTAATACCAATAAGTATTTGTGAATTATGTTAGGGAATTCAAAAAGTCTAAGGAAATGGTGGCACAATTGTGAATATATGATTTTATATTCAACAATGTTGTTATGTATACATAGATATTATTTATAATTATATAAATACATATGTGGTATATATGAGTCTATAGATAAATTTAAAAGAGAGGTGATTTCCTATTTAAAATATGGTGAGTTTATATATATATATATATACACATGGTATATGAGGGTGAAAGTAGATATAGAGAGGAATAAATTCAATCAAAAGAAAGTACATAAACATATATATGTTTTTGTTTTTATTTATTTATTTTTAATGATTAAAAGATTTTTAAAGTTTACGAATGAGGGGTGGCTATCGGCCTAGTAAGGATTGCAACCACCACCTTGGGGAGCTATGGGAATTCCCACGACTCCTCATGGCTGTGACCTGTCTGAAAGGGGCAACACCCAAACAATATTTATTTTATATATTATTCTTCTCTCTCTCTCTCTCTCTGTGCACGTGTGAACAAAACATCATAATTCAATGGCATAAAAAAATTGTAAACATTTTCAAAAGGTTTGTGGGGGGGAATAGATTTCAGTAGCATTCCATCATCTGCAGGTTCTCTAATCTTTGAAATTGTGGCCTTCTTTGTGGAGGAAGAGATGTCTCAAACACTCTTGGAATGTGCAGTAATAGGTAGATTTGTTGGTCATCAATTCTCAAGGGAGGAAATCCTAGTATGGGTTACGGCTTCTTAGGATACTGATCACATACTATTCCTCCCAAAATGTTTCTTTGTTACAATTTTTGACTCAAATGCCACAAGGGAAGATGTCCTCAACCATGGGATTTGGTTTGCCTAAGATACCCCTCTTTTTACAAAAGTGGATTCCTAATTTTGATCCAACAAAATGCAATCCACTGGATCAGCCTTGTTGGATTAGACTCTTTAACCTAGCCTTGGAATTTTGGTCGGAGGAGAGCATTATTAAGATTGGAAACTCAATTTGTCTCATAGTTACTATTGATTTGGAGATCATGCAGAGCAACTCCTGCATCTATGCTTGGTTAAAGATTTTGGAAATACACAACATTCCTAGTTGTATTACCTTGAGTGCAAAAGGGATACGGTGCAAGAAACACATTGAAATAAAGTAAGATAAATTTTATTCCTTGAAATGTAAAATTCATGCCTATCGAGAGCCTTAATGCAAGAAAGGTGGCTAAATAACTTAGAAATCAATAGTTAAGGAAAAGATCCTAAAGAATAAAAGATGAAAGATCCTACCCTTAGCACCCTGATAGTGGTGGAAGCTGGTAGTACTCTTGTTAGCAACATGGACAGGGTGATTATCCCATTCAACTACTCTTTGAAAGAGCCTAACCAAGAAGAGTTGGAGGAGGGTTGGTCAAAATATGAGAATGATTATATGGATGAATTTGGCATGGGGGACATCTGAAGGATCAGACAATCTACTTCCCAGATCCTTAGGGAAGAAATTGCTTTAGAGAAAAAAAGCAAGAAAAACAAACAAAAAAAATAGGAGGAAACTACCTTGGCCAAAGGCTAATCATTGCTCAACACATACCTTTTGACATCTAAGGGAGGAAATCCCTCCCTTATAAAGAAATGAAGATCCTAACATGGAATGTTAGGGGCCTCAATACCCCTAACAAGAGGTGTGTGGTCAAGGATCACTTTGACCACATGCAATCAGACATTATCATTCTCTAGGAGACTGAGTTAAAGAAGACAAAGGCCTAATTGTTCACTAGATATTGTAAAAGTTGGGATGGTTACTTTGAAGAGGCCAATGGCATTGCAAGAGAGCTAGGTATCCTATTGATGTCAAATAGATTCTCCATGCAATTTTTTTCACTCTATCTAGTTTTGTCTTGTCATCTAGGTAAGGAACTATATCTCCAATCTTGAATTTGTATTGATTAATTCTATGGTTCTACTCAAAATGATGAGAAAGTCTTCCTCTAGGATGAATTAATGGACTTTATCTCTCCACTCTAAAATAATCATCTCCTTGTGGGAGGTGACTTTAATGCAATCCTCTCTATAGAAGAAAAGTTGGCAGGGCCTTTTTTTCCCTTTCTAGCAGAGATCCTATTTCAGAGGTTTGTCTCCAACATAGGCTTAATTAGCATTATTCCTAAGGTGGGATTAATAAAGTTATTGCTCATGGAATGTTTCAAGTTGATTATGAAAAGAGAAAGAATTGTTGGCAAAACATGCCAAAATCCTAGCCAGGGAGGAGATCTTTTGGAAATCAAAATCGAGAGAAACGTGGCTCATAGAAGGTAACTCAAATAATAAATTGTTTCAAAACTCTACCAAGGTCAAAAGGTGCAGGAATAGGATCTCCTTGATCTCCTGGGAGGAAAAAACATTAATCTTTGAGCCAGAGGAAAATCAAGTTTCCATCTCTCACTTCAAGTATCTTTTGATAGCGGATGGCACATTAGATGTTTGGGAAATGGATACTTTGATTTCCAACATCTCAAAGATTTTAGGCACTGACTACAACTATATGTTAATGACACTAGTTTTTGAAGAAGTAAATTTTTTTGTATTTCAAATACACCTAGACAAAGCTGTGAGACTGGATGGATTCCCAACCCTCTTCTACCGAAAATTATGGAACATTATCAAGAGGGATGTATGGGATGTGGTGGAGACCTCTAGAATGTCCAAGAAAATTCTAAAGTATCTAAATAACACTAATATCTCTTTGGTGGCTAAGAAGGGTTATTGTACTTCCTTTTTTGAGTATTGGCCCATCGCCTTATCCAATACAATCTATAAAATTATCACTAAAAGTAATGGCGGACTGCCTCAAACAGATCCTTCACAACATAATTTTGAATCAAAAGAGTGGTTTTGCACTGGGTAGATCAATCACTAATGGAATCATAATAGCCTATGAGGCCATCCACTCAATTGGAGTATTGGACCAAAATATTATGATCATCAAACTTGATATTAGCAAAGTGTATGATTGTTTAGCTAGTTTCTTCTGATGAGGACTTTACAAGTCTTTGGATTTAAGCGAACCTAGTTGGACTAGATCTTCAGTTGTATTTCAACAGCCAGATTCACAATCCTGGTCAATGGCAATCCTTGTGGCTTCTTTGAAGAATCCAAAGGCCTTAGACAAGGTGACTTGATGTCTCCATTTTTGTTTGTTATAATGGCCGAAGCCTTTCGAAGATCCATCAAGATACTTGTCAAGAGGGGAGAATGGAGGGCTTTTTAAATTACCAAAGGATTAGATCCTATCAATAATCAACAATTTGTGGAAGATACCATCCTTTATGGATCGATGAATCCTAAAATGGTGCTAATTGTAAAAAAGGTGCTTGAACTATACTCATACACCTTAAGCCCAGTAATTCATTGTAATAAGTCTAGCATATATTTATTTACTGTTAAGAAAACAATGCAATAAAGAATTGTAGATTTCCTAAGATTTAAGATTGAGTCTCTACCTGGTAAATACATGGGTGTTCTTCTGTTCAAAAGTGCCTCCTTTACTTGTGGAAACATACCACAAACTCCTACAAAGAAAAATTTGAATTCTGAAAAGGTTAATGGCTCTCCCTAACAGGGAGGATAATAATGGTCAAGGTTGTTTTAGCTATTACCTTGATCTATTTGATGTCCTGCATCCAACTCACAAGACATGTTGCCCAATAATTTAACAACATTATGAAAAGATTCCTATGGTAGGGCTTAAATGGCACCAAGGCAATTCCACTCATCCATTGGGATATTTTTAGAAGACCAAATATCAATGGAGGAGTTGGGCTCAAGTGTATAAAGAAGCAAAATTTAGTGTTGGGTACCAAATTGGTGTGGAGAATGTATCAAGATCTTGGTGTGCTTTCATCTCAATTCCTCCAAAATAAATACTTAGATGATGCTACGACATATAGGATCCTTAGTATCGACAACCCCCCTAGAGCATCCCATATCTAGTAGTTCATGACGTCCTACCACCACTTGATCATTGATCATATCTCCTAGAGTATCTACAAATGTTGAAATACAATTTTTTGGTTCGATTCTTTTAATGGAGAACCTACTTTAGATTCCTTTGGTGATCTGCAAGGGTGTAACAAAAGAATGAAAGACATTTGGGGAGATAAAGTTGCATACTATCTGTTGTGATCTAATCACACATCGCTCCATTGCAAATGGGGACCCCCCTTTTTTTAAGCTCTGATGCTTTGCATGTAGTTTTGATTGATGTCTCTAGATTGTTTCCTGATGAAATCATTGGTTAGGACATAGTAAGTTGCATGGCTCTAGGAGAATGAGAGGTGTAGACTTAGGGACATCATATGATGACAACTCTAGCACTATGATGCATTTGGGTCATGGCGAGAAAATTAGACCTTCTAGAGGCACTTTGGGAGTTGCTCTTGGACTCAGTTGGGTTTGAAACCATGAAGTGGTAAGGCATTGTCAAGTAAAATGGTTAAGTTTTCAATCAAGATTCAAATTCCTCAACCAATGCGCCACTTCTAGAGGAGGTCTAATCCGGCACTTTGACATCTTTCACAAAGGATCCCAAAACCCTCATCTAAATCCTTGATCCAAAGTGCCCTCATCAAAAGGTAGAAGAGTTCATTTGATGGTTTGAAGTGAATTTTCAACTAGAGCTTAAATCCTTGATCCAATGCGCCATCATTAAAGGGTGATTTTACTTGAGTTTTTGGCATTAGTTAATCGGAGTTCAAAATCTCCATCTGATGCGCTATTACTAACGGAGAGCTTATTTCAATTTTTGGTGAGCATTCAAGCAAAGATAAAATTTTCCATCCAGTGCACCCTATCTAATGTGCCACATGTGATGCACTTTGTTAATAAGATATACAATGATGATTTCCAAGAGGCATTTCAACCAAACAACAAAATACTGATCTACTGCGCCTAATCCAAAATACTAATCTAATGTGCCAAAATGAAGAGATCCCTATTGATTGATGAAGTGTATTCAACTAGAGTTCAAAACCTTTAACCCATGTGCCATCCTTAGAAGGAGTCTAGTTTAACTTTTTGATGATCATTCAACTGGAGTCCAAAATTGTGATCTGCTGTGCTGGATCTAATGCGCCTTCCTCAAGGAGTAAATGATGAAGTTTTCAAAACAAATTTTGAGAGGATCCAAGATGCTGATCCAGTGTGCTTGAACCAATGCTCCTTGATGAAAGAGGATAAATTCAAAGTTTTTGAGAGCATTCAAGAGGATACAAAATCAAGATCCCATGCACCCTATCTACCGCGCCTATTTTGGAGGAAGCTAAGTTTAAGTCTTATGACAGCTTTCAATGAAGATCTGAAATCATGAACCAATGTGCTAGCTTGAGGAAGATTTGATTGCAATTTTCTTGAGTCCATTCTACCGAAGATCAAAATCCCTATCTCATGTTCTTGATCCAATGCGCCCTTATGAAAGATGTAAAATTCAAGGTTTTGAAAGATTTTAAGGACACAAAATACTCATTTGTTGCACCCTATCTACTGTGCCAGTTTCAGTAGGAGGATTCAAAATCTTGATGCAATGCGCCAAGGTGGAGAGGGTTGTTTGGAATATCACTATGTAATTTCAAGATAGATTTTAAGAGGATCTAAAATCCCTATCTGCTGCACCATATCTGCTATGCCAAAAGAGGAGGTCTATGTTGAAGGTTTTAAGGCAAAGATCAAAATGATTATCTTATGCACCATATCTGTTGCGCCATGATGAGGATCCATGTTGAGTAAAAAAGGTAAATTTAACTAAAGTCCAAAGATTGATCTGGTGCGCTAAGGTTAAGGAGGTGGCAATCTTGTTTAAGCATTCAAAAACTTTCATATTCCAAGCACAAAATGTTGATCCGTTGCACCTTAACCAATATGCCTTATCTAATGCACCTACGATGAAGGTTTATTTCAAATGCATCTTTCAAATGAAAGATCAAAGAGAGATTGAAACATTGAACCAATGCGAAAAGATCAAAAAGGTTGATTATAATTGGAAACATATGAAGTTTTCCATGAAAAGACCAAAAGGTTGATCTACTACGCCATTATTGAAGGTGGTTTAAACTTGAAGTTTTGACATCATTCAACTAGAGATCAAGATTCACATCTGTTACGCTTGATCCAATGCACCACCTTGCTAAGAGCAAGAAGAAACCAAATTTGTCATCTAGTGCACCACCCACAAATGATAAGCAAAAGGTGAAATTTTAAGAAGAGATCTAATTCATGATCCAATGCACCAACAATAAAGGAAGTCTACTTCAAGTTTTTAAGGTAAATTTTAACCAAAAATTAAAATCAGCATCCAATGCGCCAAAGGAGGTGGTAATCTTGTTGAGAATTCAGAAAATTTCAAAAGAGGCTCCAAAATGGCCATCTAATGCGCCACTCATGATTGATCCTTAATTTAAAATTTTATGATTGCATTTAGGAGATCAACTAATTTAGCATCCAATGCGCCTAGGGTTGGAAGGGATATAAATTATTTTATAAATGATTATTTTGGTGTTGTAAGATCAAGGAATTGATATTATTGCTTTGTTTGCGTTGCAGGAACATTGATGAAGCTCAGGAGTCATCCTAGCAGATAATTACTGGAATCACTCTCATGTATGGAGGGAATTCAAGACAGTCCACAAAGAGGAGACATCATGTAGCTGCTCCAAGTGATCACTTCAAGTCCAACATACCGAAACACTTCATCATGTGCATTAGGCAAAGACATCCATTCATCTAGCTTCAAGTTCTCCCAATCTTCAAGTATCAAAGAGGTCTGATCATGTCTTACTCTCATGAAGGAAGCATCATCATCATCTACAATACTCTCTAAAAAGATGCATTCATTAAAGATCAACTAATATCCCGCAAGAAGAAGAAGTATCACAAAGTCATGCAAATGAGCAACATCTATCATACACATCTAGTTTACAAGAAGATGAACAAGACAAGATCAATAGAGATACATGTTGGATCTAGGGCATACAACTGAGAGGGGGGGGTGAATCAGTTGTATAAAACTTCTTCTTCCTTCAAACACTTAATTCTCTGTTGTTAGTTAGCAGCATATCAAATAATCATTCATGGAAGTATAATACATAAACACAAGAGCAGATAAGCATCAACACATTGAACACCAAGATTTTGACGTGGAAAACCCGGTTAAGGGAAAAACCACGGGGTGATTAACCCAAGAATTATTCTCTGTTAGAAGAATAAAGAAAAATGAATGGCACATACCAATAAGGGCTCACTGCCCGAGCACACTGCTCACAAAGAGGCCCACTGCCTACAAGGAGACACACTGTCTACAAAGTGATGAAAATCACAGTCTTGAACTGGAGAATGACATCTCTACCCTGTCCGGATCAGTTCCAATTAAGCCCAACATCTCTGCTCTGCCCTTCGCACGTTTCTTCACTATGCCACACTCATCCACATACCACCACTTGAAATGAACTCACAAACTGTTATTTATACAAGACATCGACTTAGGAACAAACATCTAAGTCGGCAAACAACCATAGGAGTATCCGCAAGATGAATAACACATCCGGTCAGCCATCACAAGAACATTCGAAGGATGAACAACTCATCCGGTCGGCTAAACAGAGCAAGAACTTCATCCGGAAGAATAACTTCAATTCCGGGCTCTATCATCAATGCGGACCAACAACACAACCTAAACATGATCCAAGAACCTTCAAAAGCCTGTCTGAATGTTCAGATACATCCGCACTTCCTCTACTTACTGGGATCTCTTGACTTCCTCATCCGGAACTTCAAGAGCACAGTCTGTCGCCACTGTCATAATGCAAGAGGTACTTCCGGACCTCCAAATCATACACAAATCAGGATGACACGTCACAAGGACATCCCAAACACTAAGTCCAATCCGCAGATTAGGATGATACAATTCCGGACCTCACCGGACCTTTTTGTGATCCTTTGTCACCTCTGGATACTTGCCGGACCCGGTTCTATACCGGCAGCCACAACTCCTTCAGATCTTCATGCGGACCTCTGAAATCTTAACTGTAGCATCTCAAGACTCATATCTACTAATCCTTTAATCCGCATCCTCCGGTTCTCATCCTATACAGTACATTTACCTTCTTCTCATCACTGTTCTTCACTGTTCCTGACTGAGGCTAATTTTCTCAATATCCTCAGCACACAGCTCATCAAATCCTTCTTGTTAATGCAATATGAGTATGTTGACATCAATGACAACACTGGCTCACCTCATACTTGCAACAATCTCCCCCTTTGTCATTGATGGCAACATATGATGTGAAAAACCATTAAGGCAAGAACTTCAATCTTTTCATATATCTTCTCTTCCTTTACTGCTCCCCCTTCGATCAATGTCTTCTCTTCCTTTACTGCTCCCCCTTTGATCATCAACCACTTGGTTTTCACATGTCTTCTCTCCCCCTTTGACATCAATGGCAAAGGGCTCATACTAGCAATTCTCATACATCAGAATCATACCAGCTGCTCCCCCTTAGTTGCAGCTCCCCATTAGTCCGGATCACAAGATATGACTGTGATAGCCACCGGACTGATGCACATCAGTGCATCTTAGTTCATCACCGGAGGGGCCATGACCCCTAACTTCTCCCAGAGATATTCAAAAGAGTCTTTGGGAAGAGGTTTTGTAAAGATATCTGCAATCTGATCCTTGGAGGGAACATACTCCAATCTGACTTCTTCCTTGTTTACTTGTTCTCTCAAAAAGTGAAATTTAATAGATATGTGCTTAGTCTTAGAATGCAATACCGGATTCTTGGAGATATTAATTGCACTTGAATTATCACAGAAAATTGTGATAGGCTTCTCATATTCAACTTTGATGTCTCTTAGCATCTGCTTCATCCATAAGATTTGAGTGCAACTACCTGCTGCTGCAATGTATTCTGCTTCAGTTGTAGACAGAGATATTGCATCTTGTTTCTTGCTTAGCCAAGAAACCAATCTCTTCCCCAAAAAGAATGCTCCACCACTAGTGCTCTTCCGGTCATCCACATCTCCTGCCCAATCTGCATCTGTGTAAGCATGAAGAGAGAAATCCGGATCTCTAGGATACCATAGACCATACTCAACTGTTCCTTTCAAGTATCTAAAAATTCTTTTGATTGCCATAACATTAGATTCTCTAGGATCAGCCTGGAATCTTGCCACAAGACCAACAGCCTGCATTATATCTGGTCTAGTTTGAGTGAGATACAACAATCCACCAATCATTGATCTATACTTTGTCTGATCTGCCTTTGGAGAATCATCATCTTTGCTTAACTTACATCCGGTTGCCATAGGAGTGTTCATAGGCTTTGAGTCTTCCATACCAAATTTCTTTAACAATTCTTTCACATATTTGGTCTGAGAAAAGAAGATCCCTTCTTTTGTTTGAGTAATTTGCAGACCCAAGAAGAAATTCATTTCACCAAGCATAGACATTTCAAACTCACTTTTCATCTGATTTGCAAAAGTTTTGCACATACTATCTCTTCCTCCAAAAATGATATCATCCACAAACACTTCAACAATCAGAATGTTTTCATGATCAATTTTGAAATATAAGTTACTGTCAGCAGTACCTTTGTTGAATCCAATCTGCACAAGATGCTTATCCAACCTTTCATACCATGCTCTTGGGGCTTGCTTCAATCCATACAAAGCTTTCTTCAACTTGCAGACCATATCATTATTATCAGACAATTGAAATCCATCCGGTTGTTCAATGTAGACTTCTTCTTCCAGATCACCATTTAGGAAGGCAGACTTGACATCCATCTGATATACCTTGAAGTCTTTGAAGGCAGCAAATGCAAGAAGTAATCTGACTGCTTCAATTCTTGCTACCGGAGCAAAAGTCTCTTCAAAGTCAATTCCTTCTATTTGAGAGTAGCCTTTGCAGACCAATCTAGCTTTGTTTCTGATTACTTCACCAGCTTCATTTAGTTTGTTCCAGAAGACCCACTTGGTTCCAATTACATTCCTGTCTCTAGGTCTGGGAACAAGATCCCAAGTATGATTTTTCTCAATTTGCATCAATTCATCTTCCATTGCTTTGGTCCAGTTTTCATCATTGCAGGCTTCATTTATTGTTTTAGGTTCAATCTTTGAAATCAGACAACATTCATTCTGATTTTGAGCAATATTCCTTCTAGTTTGTACACCTTTGCTTCTGTCACCTATGATCTGATCTTCAGAGTGATTCAGTCTTACATACCTTGGAATTTTGGGAGTATCCAGCACTGCTGTTTCTTGATCAGGCTCATTCAAACCTATCTCTTCTTCCTGATTTACCGGATCAGGCTGACTCTGTCTCACCGGAGAGGATTGAGGTCCTTGAACACTGTCTTGGTCATCTTCATCAAACTCATAAAATCTTGAAGGCTTCTCAATTCCTTCATCAACCTTTACATTGGTGCTTTCTATCATCTTCCTTAATCTCTTATTGTAACACCGGTATGCTTTGCTTTGAGTGGAGTAGCCCAAGAAAATTCCTTCATCACTTCTAGCATCAAACTTTCCTAGATCTTCATCTCTTTTAATATAACACTTGCTACCAAATACTTTGAAATATTTCATAGTAGGAGTGATGCCAAACCAGAGTTCATAGGGGGTCTTACCGGTGTTGTTTCTGATTTGAACTCGATTGAGAGTGTAGACTGCAGTGCTGATAGCTTCTTTCCAAAACATTTGAGGAACATTTGCTTCCAACATCATTGTCCTAGCAGCTTCCTGGATGGTCCGGTTCTTTCTCTCAACTACTCCATTCTGCTGTGGAGTCTTAGGAGCAGACAACTGTCTCCTTATACCCTGTTTCTCACAAAAGTCAATGAATTCACCAGATGTAAATTCACCACCTCTATCAGACCTTAGACACTTTAGTTTCAATCCGGTTTGATTCTCCACCATAGCTTTGAAGATTTTGAACTTCTCAAAAGCTTCTGATTTTTCTTTTAGAAAGGTAACCCACATCATCCGGGAATGATCATCAATTAACAACATGAAATATCTATCACCTTGCAGACTCTTGATTCTTGTCGGACCACATAGATCAGTATGTACTAATTCCAACAATCCGGTAGAAGACTGATCTTTGCTTTTAAAAGAGACTCTGCTTTGTTTGCCTAACTGACATTCTTTGCACACACTATTTGTAGGTTTCATCAACTTTGGAAGATCTCTCACAGCCTGAGTATTGCTTATTTTGATGATGTTATCAAAATTTACATGACACATTCTTCTATGCCATAACCAACTCTGATCAATTTGAACAAACAAACAACTTTTATTTGAACCAACCAGATGAAAGATGTTACCTCTTGTCTGAGTACCGGATGCAATTTCAGTTCCGGAGCTTGTAAAGATTCTGCATTTTCCATTCTTGAACCGGAGATCATAGCCTTTGTCCACTAACTGACCAACACTGAGAAGATTGTGCTTCAATCCTTCAACATACAGTACATTTCCTATTTTGCTCTTACCATCAAAGGAAATAGTTCCCCTACCTCTGATTCTGCCAGCAGAATTGTCACCAAACTTTACCATTCCTCCTTCATATCTTTCCAAATCTAAGAACTTATTCTTGTCACCAGTCATATGGTGAGAACATCCACTGTCAATAACCCAATCATCCTTTTCTTCCACTTGAGCAGCCAAGGCTTTTTCAACAACTTTGTGATTGACAGATTCAGAGAGTATTGAATCTTCTTCCTTGATGGCTATAAACACCCACTCATTTCCGGATTTGCTTCCTAGTTCTGATTCATCATCTGTTACTCCTTCATTGTCATCTTCTTCATGAACATAATAGCAATTCTTTTGAAACCTTTGTCTGTGAGTATTAGATCTTGCAGATCTCTCCGGACATCTTGAGGCAAAATGACCAATCTTATTGCAGTTGAAACACTTAAAGGGTAGTTTTCCTTCATACTTACCGGATCCTCTTGGCAGTCTCTTTGCAATGAGGGCTTCAAGTTGAGCTATTTCTGCTTCTTCTTCTTCCATGTCTCTTCTTGCTTGATCATACCATGACATTTTCCTTGATGAGTTTTCACCCGGATAAAATCTCTGTTTGCCTTTCACATAGGCACTGGCTTTGAAAGCAGATTCAGTCTTGGGAGGATCATCTCCAAACTCGGTCATTTCAAATGCAGCTAGTTTGCCAGCCAGTTGTTCTCTTGTGACAGTTGTGTGGGCTCTGAATTCATCAATGGCAGCAACTTTGATTTTGTAGGCAGCAGGAAGGGATCTTAGGATTTTGCAGACAATCTCATTTTCATCTAAAGTTCCACCAGCATTTCTGATTCCACATACCAGCTCATTTACTCTTGGCATAAAGGTAGTGATGTTTTCATCATCTCTCATTTTCAATCTTTCAAATTTCCCTTTCAGACTTTGCAACCTTGCACTTTTGACAAACTCATCTCCTTTATACAGAAGTTCCAGTTTAGTTAGGATCTCATATGCAGTGGGTAGGTCAATGACATTCGAGAGATCTGAGTCATTCAATGCGCTTAGAAGAGCTTCCTTGGTCCGCAGATTGTTTTCAGCTTCTGTGATTTCATTCAGAGTTGTCGGACCACCTTGTGGAGGTACATATGGTTTTGAAATCATACCCAGGTATGCTTTTCCCATGCATTCCAAGTGACACTTCATGCGACCTTTCCAGAGAGTGAAGTTGGTTCCATCAAACTTCAGACTATCCTTCTTGTATGACGACATCCTGGATCTCCTCAAGCTGTTAAGCTCTTATAAGAGGAACTTAGCTCTGATACCAATTGTTGGATCTAGGGCATACAACTGAGAGGGGGGGTGAATCAGTTGTATAAAACTTCTTCTTCCTTCAAACACTTAATTCTCTGTTGTTAGTTAGCAGCATATCAAATAATCATTCATGGAAGTATAATACATAAACACAAGAGCAGATAAGCATCAACACATTGAACACCAAGATTTTGACGTGGAAAACCCGGTTAAGGGAAAAACCACAGGGTGATTAACCCAAGAATTATTCTCTGTTAGAAGAATAAAGAAAAATGAATGGCACATGCCAATAAGGGCTCACTGCTCGAGCACACTGCTCACAAAGAGGCCCACTGCCTACAAGGAGACACACTGTCTACAAAGTGATGAAAATCACAGTCTTGAACTGGAGAATGACATCTCTACCATGTCCGGATCAGTTCCAATTAAGTCCAACATCTCTGCTCTGCCCTTCGCATGTTTCTTCGCTATGCCACACTCATCCACATACCACCACTTGAAATGAACTCACAAACCATTATTTATACAAGACATCGACTTAGGAACAAACATCTAAGTCGGCAAACAACCATAGGAGTATCCGAAAGATGAATAACACATCCGGTCGGCCATCACAAGAACATTCGCAGGATGAACAACTCATCCGGTCGGCTAAACAGAGCAAGAACTTCATCCGGAAGAATAACTTCAATTCCGGGCTCTATCATCAATGCGGACCAACAACACAACCTAAAGATGATCCAAGAACCTTCAAAAGCTTGTCTGAATGTTCGGATACATCCGCACTTCCTCTACTTACTGGGATCTCTTGACTTCCTCATCCGGAACTTCAAGAACACAGTCTGTCGCCACTGTCATAATGCAAGAGGTACTTCCGGACCTCCAAATCATACACAAATCAGGATGACACATCACAAGGACATCCCAAACACTCAGTCCAATCCGCAGATTAGGATGATACAATTCCGGACCTCACCGGACCTTTTTGTGATCCTCTGTCACCTCTGGATACTTTCCGGACCCGGTTCTATACCGGCAACCACAACTCCTTCAGATCTTCATGCGGACCTCTGAAATCTTAACTGTAGCATCTCAAGACTCATATCTACTAACCCTTTAATCCGTATCCTCCGGTTCTCATCCTATACAGTACATTTACCTTCTTCTCATCACTGTTCTTCACTGTTCCTGACTGAGGCTAATTTTCTCAATATCCTCAGCACACAGCTCATCAAATCCTTCTTGTTAATGCAATATGAGTATGTTGACATCAATGACAACACTGGCTCACCTCATACTTGCAACAATACATTCCCAAACATACAAGTTTATTCAAGCAAAAATGTTTGAAGACTTCACAAGATGATACAATTTGGGAATATGTTGAGATGGCACCTATGTGGCATGTACCTATTATCAGTCCAATCATAACCAACCACATCATTCAACAAGCAAGAAGCCAAAGAGGATGTCCATATGGAATATGCTCAGAAGATTACATTTCATCCTTATCTTCTTGGAAAACATTCCTTCATTGCCTCTCTTATGTACTAAAAATAGCAAGTTGTTGTAACTACCTGCTGAGATGGCATGATCTTGGCCCTTCGCTATTTGAATTGATCCAGGCCATTCATTGTAATTCTAAACTTCTATATAAAGGCCTTGTTGCCTCATTTGTAAAGATAATAGTTAGAAAGTTTGTAGGAGTAGAATAGAAGATAGTCTCGAAACTCTTTGATATTACTTGAAGTTGTAAATATTTCTCAAGATTAATGCAAAGACATTGGAGTTCACTTGGTGTTAAGTGTTGTCTTGTGAAATAACATGGTTTCTTGCATCTCAAATAAATGGAGAGATGTTTCAAATTAGATTAAAAGTAGATTAGTAGCTCATTGATGTAATGTATGTATGCATTGAATATTTTATCAACTCCTAGCTCATGCTTTTGACATTCATCGTTGGTGAAGTGTTGTGTAAAACTAGTCTAAGCTTCATTTTCTTAAGTTCAATTGTGGATGCTTGTTTGAGCTACGTTGTTCAATGGGTGCTTATATGAGCTTTCATTATTTGAAAACCTTTCACTATCCTTAGGAGATTACACCAATTCCATGTACTTGTAGGCATCCTTGGCAAAGTGGAGTTAGGTTGATTAAGGAGTTTGTCTATTTTTACATCATCATTGGTTCATTGACCTTAGGTTAGTTACTCTGAACCCTTATCTTTTTACTTTTCTTTGTTATTGAAACTTTGTACATCAATAATCCACACTGAAAGGAGAAATAAGCTGAATGAAGTAAGAAGTCTACGTAAGTCCCTTTGTGATTATCAGTAAGATCACATCAAATTACTGAGTCTATCCATTGCATAACATGAATCAAGAACCTTGGAGTTACTTCATTGGATCACATAGCTTAGCCTTTGAAGAAATTTTTTCAAGAGAGAGTGGAATACTTAGTGTTTTACTCTATTGTTGACTTGTCTAAAAACAATCATCAACACTATCTAGAGCTCACAAATAGTGAAATATAGAATTGGTGTAATTTTGATAGTACACCTCTCCCCCAACCAAAAAAGAACAAACTAAAAGAGATCCTATCCCAAACGAACATTTCCCTAACCAAAGAGAGTAACAAAATTAAATGGACAAGGTTGAAGTTTGGAAAATACTCAGTTAAGTTAGGGACTTAGATCTAGGAAAACATATTAGGATCTAAATCATAGTTTACAAATCTTTGTTGGGGAAACAAAGTCCTCCCAAAGGTGGGAACCATTGCATGGAGTATTGTTCACAAAATAATTTTGACTGGAGGTAGATTGAAATCAATTGGTATTCTTGGGCCTTCTAGATGTCTACTATGTTTGAAGGATGAAGAGACTACTGATCACTTGGTACTAAATTTCTCCTTTATGGGTAAATGCTAGGACTGGTTCATAGAGAAAGTTGGATGGATGGGGCAATGGGGCTGCTACATTCTAATTTATTGGAGCTCTTTAAAGGTTGGCTTAGACTAAAGAGAGATTCTATTTGGAGTGATAGATAGATTGCAGCACCATCTATGACTATCTAGCACATATGGAAAGAACAAAATAGAAGGATTTTCAATGAACAATCCTTAGCAGCAAGATTGAAGTGGGAGTTAGTGAATTCCTAAACACCCTTGGTTGAAATACCAAAATTTTCTCCACTTGGGATGATAATTTAATGAAGTGTTGGAAGTTGTTGAGAATCCCAAGCAGGTTTTAGAATTCAAGAACACAAGGAGAAAATAAAGAGCTCAGGTAAAAGATGAAATGGATGACCCCCCCGAAAGGTAGACTGAAACTCAAATTTGATGGCATCTCCTGAAGTAAACTTTCAATTTTAGGAGTAGGTTATCTCATAAAAAATTATAAGGGAATCCTCTTATTTACATTCTCCAAACATATCCCATATGGTATGAATACTGAAGCTAAACTCGAAGGGCTAATGGATGGGATCAATATGTGTATCTGCAAGAAACTTGATCACATTAACATTGAAGGGGATTGGATGTGTTGGAGTACAATCAACACTGAGAGGAGGGGGGGTGAATCAGTGTTGTATCAAAAACCAGGTTGTTTATGTCTTATCAATCTTGAAAAGAGAAGAATAGATAATCAACTATGTCAATATGCACTATTAGATGAAGAAGTCAAATACTAAATGTATGAGCATGAAGAACAATCAAACCACACAAAATTGAAACTAGGACATAAAATATATCATGAGTGGAAAACCCTCTCAGAGATGAAAAATCACTCAAAACTGCCTCACTGGCTTAATCATGATAATCAACAAATACATAGCCTCACTAGTTAATGAATGCCTCACTAGCACAAAGAAGCCTCACTAGCACAAGGACGCCTCACTGACAATAACATGAACCTTAGAAAGAAAATTCAATTCAAGGGGTCTCCTTGAATCACTACTTCACAACCTTGTATCTCCTATTGATTTTAATAAATACAACCTTTAAGTACATCTTCATTAAACATGCATCAGGACTCTTTCACTTTCTGCAAACAAAAGCATATACTTCTAAATCAAGAACCTTTTTTTTAATCACCTTGCATGTATCATTCTCTATCCAATATAATCCTACACTCTGCAATATTGACTCTATTTATCTCTGCTTAAAACCACTCTGCAATATCTACAACCATCCTTACATCCTCTGCAATCATTCTTGTATCCATTATCTACAAGATAATCAAGATCTCCCAAAGACCCTTAAAAATCAATATGTTCATCTGAAAGAAATACTCATAACTTAGATATAAAAGCATAACAAAGATACACATTTGCATAGAGTCTCTTTCAACCTATTAAATCTCTGCAAAACCTTGACCATATAAACTCCATGAGCATTTAATACTTAGGTCTGACAGTCACCTTCTCATATCACCAACATGTCTAAAAACATCATAACCATTTTCTTACAGGTTTGATTGTCACAAACTTGAATATCCATCAAGAACCTCTCTTCAAAATGATATTCTACCATCCATCACGTCTGCACACTTTGTCTTTATCTCCAATGCTCATCATTTGTTTATTGAGATCACGTTTTCAAGGAACTCATATTCTTCTACAAACTGCTCTGCATCTTCATTCCCTTACATCTCACTTCTCTGCATAACTAATCTTTTATATACACATATATAAATGTCTCTGATCATCTAATATGTTATATTGACCTTTATATTCATCTTTTTCAAACTTCACATCTTCTAACTACTACTCTGCATTAGAGGTTTTGATCTATTTCAAAGACAGAAAATGAAAAACTGTTTTAACTTCCTCTTACCAGAATGTTAACCGTCAAAGCTTGAACACCAAAGGAAGCCATTGGAATTTGAATAAGGTTTAAATACGAACCTTTGATTTTATACTTTGCACCTTTGTAGTTTTTAATCTTAGTCATTGATTAGTTGTTTAGCACTTTAAACCTTTAGGTTAAACGGTTTAGTAGGTTTGACAAGGTCGAGGGGGCCAGTTCTTGAATGACTTAAAACCCTTCAGTAGGTTACCCTTAAGTGATCAATCTATAATAGGAGGTCACTTACTAAATAGACCAAAAAAGGTAACATTATTGATGATGGGTAAGATATAAACAAAGATTGGCTTTAGGGTTTTGATCCCTAAAACATTCAAAGCTTTAAACCCTAACTTGGAACACGGGAGGATTAAACAAGTTTTGGCACCATGAAACTATTATGTAGACATTAGCATGTATGGCTGAGGTGGAATATAGAAGAAAAAAGAGCATACAAAAACCATTCGAACAAGGAACTTAAGTGACAAGAGAATGGCTCAAATGGTGTAGTAACCACTAACAAACAAAGATGAATGATGATACACAAAACATATTTATAATGATTTCACATGTCTTGAAACCAATGAAAGTGTTGTATGCAATCTGAGGTAACTACTATATACATGATGTTAACAATGATGAACAAGGATGACTTATATGCATGTTGTCATCAACACTAGCTCAAAAACCTTCAACCTATGCACACCTCTTCCAATTTCCTTTATCACTTATGGCAAATAGATCATCTTGTACATTATGAATTGAACCATACTAACACACTTCAACACTGATATGAGCATCTTCTTGGACAATAACTAGGACACCCTGAAGTATATGGAAGCATATGATTTGACATGTAAGAACCTATCCAGTCCTCTTGACTGAACCAAGATCTAAAAATCCAACACCTGGAAGTAACAAACAACTCACCATTCAACATAACTCACTGCATGATTCCAATGAAGAGATACAATATCCAGTCACTCACATCAACTACAAGAGCAATGAAATAATCTAATCTTAGCATCTTGTCATGATGAAGCAACCTAACAACCACTTAGCATCCATAATCCTTTTAACGTCAATGACAACCTTGCTCATCAATCTCCACCTTTGCCATTGATGGCAAAACACTTATTCCAATACACACTATGCCAATACACCCCACTGATACCAATAGCTTTCTCCCCCTTTTTGACATCCAATGGTAAAGTATAAAATACTGCCCCTGCAAAATAGATAGACTTGATATTGTTCATGATGTTACTGCTCATAATTAGAGATCACTATTAGAAGAGGAATTTTCTGACAGTCGAATCCTAATCGAAAGATCATATTCACTAATCACTATCATATGATATATGCTTGAGTTACTGCCCTTGATGATATCTGAACTTGATGGCTAGTACATTAAATCACTGTCATATTGAAAGCATTAATGGCATTGCATAGATGTCTGTCAGGGCACTTTGAGAGAAATAAAAGATTACATTTAGAATACAGTGCAAAAGATAAACAAGAACTGTCACTAACCCTTGAATCAATTCAACACCTAACAGATGAATGAACTACTAAAGTATTTTCACTTTACTTCACTTGTCTTATCACTGTTACACCTTAACACTTGCTCCCCTTATGATATTTGCTTCCTCTATAACTTATCACTCCACTGTCTTTTTCAAAATAACATGTTCCTATCATGCTAATTTCTTAGGGGACTGATAGCACAGTATTGTCAAAAGAGCATCATGTATTGGCTAAAGACACTAAGACCTGTCAGTTCACTAAACCATATCTCTGTAACAAGAAACTATCAAGACATAAATATTACTGTGTAGGAAGAAACAATCCAGAAGCTAAAGAATAGTACTGCTCTTTTTCAATGATCACTGTGTTGGATTTATTTATCTGAATCAAAAAAAGGGTTTGCTAGTTCCAATGCACAGGAAAATTCAACCAACAAATACAAGAGGTTGCATGAGCTGCTTCCCCTTCACTTCTGGTTCTGCTGCAGCAAGGGGGGTATCCCTATTTGCTAAAGATTTTTCTTTTACTCACCCAACAGAAAGATTTAGCCTTATAGTCACAGGGAGAATACTCTCATTTTAGGACCAAGATTTGTGTGATAAATCACAAGGTTGGCAGTGTTCTTAGACATATTTAATTGGTTAGGAATGAGAGTATGTAGGGGTCCTATTTCTAATCCTACAAACTAATAGGTTTGAAGTTTTGAAATGATTTGTTTTAATTTTTGGATGCAAGACAGGGGGTTTTGGATCATAACTACTACACAAGGGTAGACCGGTGCCTATCTCAAGGTAAGGAGTCAACTAAATGTATACAAGTGAATGATTTACACTGGCATTCAAGTTTCAAGGGGCTGGATTGGTGCTTGTCTTACAAACATCGCCCAAGAATGAGTATTTTGCAATCTCTACTTACAAATATCCTCGCAGCCATACATTCTTCCTCATACTTAACCTAAAACAGTTTCATCCACTCCTTGAATGGAAGTTAGACATCAAGCATGCAATACATAAATATATATCCGAGAATCTTAGTAACCCTTAGCAACCAGATTGAAAAGAAGGGATACATACAGCCATGGAGACAAATAGCTAAACACATGCCATGAAGCATTTTTCATATAAAAAATGACATGAAACTGAACATGTATGCAACATGCATTCAAATGCAACTCATAAACTCACAAAGAGATAGAACAGCCCAGAAAAGCCTTATTTTCATTATTCCTCCCAAAAATTGCCTAAGTCTTCCACCACCAGAAAAAATGAGTAACACAGTTTTGATATACTTGAAACGTGTACTCAGCAATTAATTACATGGTCTTTTTGAGATGCTGCCAGATACAATGCACCATCTAAATAGCACCGAAAATAGTCAATGCTCTAGGCAAAAGAAGAAGAAGGGAGTGGTTGAATTCGGGAAGTGTACCGCCGCTTGGAGATTTTTCCTTTAAAAATGGTAGATGGCTTGTCCATTCAGACCCATACTTCCACAAATTTGTCATTAATGGCCAACCAACCCGCGCCTTCTAGAAATATGTCGGTTGCATGCTCTGGAACTCTTTCGATTTGAAATGCAACTGTGAACACATACAAATCTCTTCCTATTCTTGAAAGTTTGAATGATGGCCGTCGATTCATTTCCTCCCGCTAAGATCTACAGCTTCAATTTGATCAGGCAATCCAGTCACTAGCTTTGAAAAGTCATCGGCCAATGAAAACGTGCCACGCAGGTGTCTTTTTTGCTCCTTTAACTTTTCACAGCGTGAAGATACAATTTTACCTTTTTCTCCCATTTTTGCCTTTTCACCTTCAAATCTTTGTATATGCAGTTGTATATACATACAACTGCCTTTAGACACGTGTCACCCCACCATTAGATCACTATCGCTAAGCACTTGCACCTTCATCACTGATCCATTGTATCTTTTCTTGCATCTAAAGTTGTATATGCACTTGTATATACAATTACCCTACATACAAGTGCAGACCCTAAATCATTATGAAACACTTTGAAATTTCAATCGGGTCCGGGCGTTGTATCTTCCTCTTTGCATCTCTCATTGTATACCACATATACAATGTGCAATATACAACCAACTGCGAACTCCAAACTGAAATCCACCAAAACACTTTTTTTTTTCACGCCTGGAATTGTATGTGTGCCTTTTGTACATTGCATTGTATATGCACATACATACAATCGCGGGACATAGAACTGTGTGGGCCCCATCGTTGACTTTGACCGCTCCCACTTTGTATATTTCATTGTATCTTCACTTGTATGTCTGATTGTATATTGGGTACATACAATCCCAATATACAACCACGGATTTCACCTGTTTCACAAATGCAGTTAACTTTTTGTTCGCATCCACCTTTGTACTTGTCCACTTGTACATTCCATTGTATGTGCCATTGTACATGCGCAGATACATACAACCCTACATACAAGGAAATGCCATTGACTTTTCAACTTTGCCATTGTATCACCACCTGCCATGTCTGATTTAATAACTTTTGAAATCTAGGATTGTATGTTCTGCCTTGTATGTCAAATTGTATCTGTCACATACATATAATCCCCTTGATACAACCGCGGGCCTAGCCACTATTTTCAACCCGATTTGAATATCTTTTGACATCCAGCATTGTATCTCACCCGTTGTGTATCGAATATACAACAAAATATACATACAATCTCCTTCGATACAACTGTGGAATATACCGGGAATCTGCCATGTACAACCACATTTCCACGCCTGGAAATGTATCTAAATGGCACATACAAACTCAATATGCATACAAAGATGCATACAACTATTTTTTCACTATTTCTAGAAGCCGATTGAATTTATTTTTCAGATCTGCAGTTGTACATTTGCACCTGCATGTACATACAATGACCATATACAAAGATACATACATACAACTGTGATGGCTGGGGGACTTAGGAATTTTTTGGGTTTCTCTAAAAAGACTAATAGATTTTCAAGCTCAAACTCCTAACTCCAGGTGTAGGCACCACCACATTGAAAATAAGTTATTCTATAATCCACATTTGACCATAGTTCCTCTTCTTTCATAGTTTGATGGATAGCATGCCCTGTTCCAAAGCTTCCTAGGCCACAAGAATGCTAGTAAAGGTTACATAGTCAATTATTACATCTGTCTCGCTCACTACTGTCACTATAATACTCTTACCATGGATAATGATGTTGTACCCTGTTCCATATAAAAGAATACTGACAAGGATTGCAGAATCTAACCTTACACTTGCTAACTTCACTTTCCTGACCAACTTCACTACTGTCAATCAAAGAGCAGTATTCTCATCACTCAACCACACAAATACTCAACAACTCTTCATAAAGACTATGCTTTATGGATAAGTTTGATTCTCTTTTCAAATATAGTGTAGTCTCCAAAAAAAAACTTATATCAACAACATGGTTAAAGTTTTATCTATGCTGTCATATTGATCATGATACTGTCATGTCCTGAAGAATGAATGCACTATCCACTGGTAGATGTCTCTTCACACTAAAAACTATCTGCATATTACTGACATGAAAATATATATGCTTATCATAGAAGGTCTTGATAACTATCTCATAAACTTTATTATACCAAGACCACATAACAACATTTCTTTTGAAATCAAGGATCTTTCTCATGATCAATGCACTATCTCATCTAATAACAACCACCACTATCTCACCATAGACTGATAGTTATAGACATTCTACAAAGCTCCTTCAAATACATAAGGCTAATATAAGACAAAACATACAATGCATATCTCATGTCATAAGAGAACTGTCTTTAAAAAATACAGTCACCACTGTTATGGGAACCACAACATCAAAGCACTAAAGTACTGTTAGTAGAGATAGGATCAAATATCACTGTCACTACACTTCATCGCTGTCATAAGGAAGTATACTGTCAAGGATAGCATTGTCATCACGAAACCCTATCATCACCTTTGTTTGTGCAACAAAGAGTAACATACATAGTGACCATCATGCAATATTAACTTAACCCACTGAACATTGTATCCTATCATTTCATCAAGAACTGTCAACATCTTAACAAGATATCAAGGATTACTTTCACTTTGACAATAATGACAAAGGGTAGGAAGACAAGTAAACCAAGGACTGATCCATGATTCAGGTATCAAAATATAACCATAGTCTATTACTATGTTCCAACCATTGCACTGTCCATTGAGAGAAGACTGGTAAATGGTAAGAACTGCCATCAAGAGCATGATGTATCAAGAACTTACTGCCCCCTTAGAAACCTAACTTAGACTATCATTAGAGATAATAGTGATCTTCATGGAAGAACACCTCAAGGTTTAGCACTATGGTATAGGTGTACACTGTCATGAAGAACTCAGTAAGGTCCAACTACATAAGTCCTTATCATTCACTGTTATAAACCATTGTCAAATCAACCAAAGATATGGATCACTCAACATACCAAACCACACTTTTTCATCAATAAGAGATCAAATAAGAGCTTTGTTACCATAGAGCAATCATGATATTAGACTGCATCTGCCCTGTCATCAAATCTGCACTGTCATTAGTTAAAGAAAGCATGATACTGTCACTATCATCAGTCATCACAAAGCAAGGAATACATCACATAAAAAAGTATAGTCCTCTTCCCTTTGAAGGATCACATCACTGTAGTTACCACACTATTAAAATGTGCTTATGCAAGAAGACAAACAAGACTATGATTGCAAAGCACCTAATGGAATTTTTTACAAGTCTTCAAAATGAGAAACTCCTTCAAGCCTCTTTAGATCAAGCCACATTGCATTGTCGAGCATCTCAGGCCACACTAATTTCTATAATCTCCTGTATGGTCAAAGAACTCACACAACACTCATCTATCACTGTTAAAGCCCAAATCACTATGAAACCAAACACTGTTAAATCTTGTCAATGCCAATAAAGATAAAGAGATTATTCATGAAGTCAAAAACACCCTGTTCTTGGCATCAAGATAAAATGAAAGTAACAAAGTAGTATTAAACTACTTTTTTTTTCTCTCATTATCACTATCATCATTGTCATATGTAAACAACTGAAACACAGTCCCTCATTAAACTCTCCTGATCAACACTTTCCATATTGTTGTCTAGGCATTTGGTTCAACCATTACAACATTGCAAGACTCATGAAACTCCTTGGGGCAAGAGATAGAACATTAAACAATTCCCTCTCATTCCAAGCTCTATCTCAAGTAGTTTGTGATGTCTCTTGTGCAACACGCACAAGATTAGGACTTCATTCTTCTTGACTTTTCTTTCTTTTGCAAATCTTCTGAATACATGTCTTCTTAGAGTGTTTTCTTCTCCAAACTAGTATAGTGTCTAATTTTTTGTGATGATTGAATGATTCCATTGAATCATTCCTACAATACAATGCTTTATGTCTAGGAGATTTACACTTATAACATTTGATGTTCTTGTCTTGGCCAAAGAATGAATTATTTCTTCTTGACATATTATAAGAACTCTTATTCACATTCTTGAAAAGATCATGTCTCTAATATATTCTATAATTTCTTATGCAATCTTTTGCTCTATGGCCATAAACATGACAACAATAACAATAACTATGAAATTGAGAATAATTGTACCTCATTACATGCCTAAAAGATAGAGATCTTGTAGATCTGATTGTCCTTCCTCTTTGATCCTCTAGAGCAGCAGCATGATAACTCAAGTCTGCCTTCTTCCTAGGTGTCTTTCTTGCCTTAGAAGACTGCCCTTCCTTGTATCCTAAACCTGTTGTGTTCTTATAATGTTTTTGTTTGTCCAACATTTCATGTAGTTTGCTTGTGCTCTCTTCAAATTTCAGATTAATTTAAAACTTTTTCCTAATATCCTCAAGATCTTTCCTTAAAGAGACTATTTCTCCTTCAAGCTTTTGGCATTCAACTATTTTAGTTTTGAAATCAAACTTTGTTACATCAGCTATCCTCTTAGCATCCTCAAGCTCTATCTTCAGACTGATAATCAATTTGTTTGATTCACCAACTTGACTTCTCAAATTTATAATTAAATTTCTTGCCTCTTCAAGGTCTGAAACAACTTTTTCCTTAGAGTCTTTTTCTTGTTGAAGCTCCAACTCTAATCTCCAGTTCTCTTTTCTAAATTGCTTGATTTGATCTAAGCCACAGAATAGTTCACCTTCTAAATCAACTTCACAATCATTTTCACTAAACTTCTGTCCATTTTCATCCATAAAGAGGTCTTCTTCTTACCATTAATCTCAATAGAAAAAATATCTTTTCTCTCATCATTCAAGGGAGACTCATGCAACAACACATCACATGACATGACAAGGGTTTGTTGTTCAACCTTTTTCTTGGCTTCTTTCTTTTCTCTATTTCTCTTACTCTTTCCCATAGTACTCCACTATCAAGACCTACCCAAGTCAATTAGACTTCTATAGAGAACCTTGCTTTGATCACTTGTTGGAGTACAATAAACACTCAGGAGGGGGGTGAATCAGTGTTGTGTCAAAAACTAGGTTTTTATGTCTTATCAAACTTGAAAAGAGAAGAATAGATAATCAACTATGTCAATATGCACTATTAGATGAAGAAGTCCAATACTGAATGTATGAGCATGAAGAACATCAAACCACACAAAATTGAAACCAGGACACAAAAGATATCACGAGTGGAAAACCCTCTCAGAGATGAAAAACCACTCAATACTGCCTGACTGGCTTAATCATGATAATCAACAAATACATAGCCTCACTGGCACAAAGAAGCCTCACTGGCACAAAGAAGCCTCATTGGCAATAACCTGAACCTTAGAAAGAAAATTCAATTTAGGGGGTTTCCCTGTTTCACTACTTCACAACCTTGTATCTCCTTCTGATTTTAATCAATACAACCTTTAAGTACATCTTCCTTAAACATGCATCAAGACTCTCACTTTCTGCAAACAAAAGCATATACTTCTGAATCAAGAACATTTTTTTTAATCACCTTGCATGTATCAATCTCTATCCAATATAATCCTACACTCTGCAATATTGACTCTATTTATCTATTCTTAACAACCACTCTACAATATCTGCAACCATCCTTACATCCTCTGCAATCAGTCTTGTATCCATTATCTACAACATCATCAAGATCTCCCAAAGACCCTTGAAAATCAATATGTTCATCTGAAAGAACTCATAACTTAGATACAAAAGCATAACAAAGATACACATTTGTAGAGAGTCTCTTTCAACCTATTAAATCTCTGTACAACCTTCACCATATAAACTCCATGAGCATTTAATACTTAGGTCTGACAGTCACCTTCTCATATCACCAACATGTCTAAAAACATCATAACCATTTTCTTATAGGTCTGATTGTCACAAACTTGAATCTCCATCAAGAACCTCTCTTCAAAATGATATTCTACCATCAATCACATCTGTACACTCTGTCTTTATCTCCAATGCTCATCATTTGTTTATTGAGATCACATTTTCAAGGAACTCATATTCTTCTACAAACTACCCTGCATCTTCATTCCCTTACATCTCACTTCTCTACATAACTAATCTTTTATATACATATATAGAAATGTCTCTGATCATCTAATCTATTATATTGACCTCTGTATTCATCTTTTTCAAACTTCACATCTTCTAACTGCTATTCTGTATTAGAGATTTTGATCTATTTCAAAGACAGAAAATGAAAAATTGTTTTAACTTCCTCTTAGCAGAATGTTAACCATCAAAGCTTGAACACCAAGGGAAGCCGTTGGAATTTGAATAAGGTTTGAATACGAGCCTTTGATATTATCCTTTTTGCCTTTGTAGTTTTTAATCTTAGTCATTGATTAGTTCTTTGGCACTTGAAACCTTTAGGTTAACCGGTTTAGCAGGTTTCACAAGGTCAAGAGGGGCAGTTCTTGAATGACTTAAAACCCTTCAGTATGTTACCCTTAAGTGATCAATCTTTAATAGGAGGTCACTTACTAAATAGACCAAAAAAGGTAACATTATTGATGACGGGTAAGATATAAACAAAGGTTGGCTTTAGGGTTTTGATCCCTAAAACATTCAAAGCTTCGAACCCTAACTTGGAACACTGGAGAATTAAACAATTTTTGGCACCATGAAACTATTATGCACACATTAGCATGTACGTTTGAGGTGGAATACAGAAGAAAAAAGAGCATACAAAAACCATTCAGACAAGGAACTTAAGTGACAAGAGAAAGGCTCAAATGGTGTAGTAACCACTAATAAACAAAGATGAATGATGATACACAAAACACATTTATAATGATTTCACATGTCTTGAAACCAATGAAAGTTATCTATGTAATCTGAGGTAACTACTATATACATGATGTTAACAATGATGAACAAGGATGACTTATATGCATGTTGTCATCAATACTAGCTCAAAAATCTTTAACCAATGCACACCTCTTCCAATTTCCTTTATCACTTATGCCAAATAGATCATCTTGTACATTATGAATTGAACCATACTAACACACTTGAACACTGATATGAGCATCTTCTTGAACCATAATTGGGACACCTTGAAGTATATGGAAGGATATGATTTGACATGTAAGAACCTGTCCAATCGTCTTGACTGAACCAAGATTTGAAAATCCAACACCTGGAAGTAACCAACAACTTACCATTCAACATAACTCACTGCATGATTCCAATGAAGAGATACAATATCTAGTCACTCACATCAACTACAAAAGCAATGAAATAATATAATCTTAGCATCATGTCATGATGAAGCAACCTAACAACCACTTAGCATCCATAATCCGTTTAACATCAATGACAACCTTGCTCATCAAACTATTAAAACAAAAGGTTGACCTGTCAATTTTTGATACAAGCGCTAGAGTTAATGAATCCAAGGGAGATGGTTAGTCCATGTCATGAATCCCATGGGGAGAGCTGACCATTTGCCAACAGGATGATCTTCTTGAATTCTATAAGTTCTAAGTGCATCCAAACATAGAGATTGTAGAAGGTGGATGCAATTTGTATGTTCCTAGGACAACTAAATGACTTCACTTTAAGGCACATATTTAGAGAGAAAAATATGGCGGCAAATGTCTTGGTGAAACACTTGTGTGAGTAGACCCAGGGTGTGTGCAAGAAGTTGTGTCCACTTATTGGCCAAAAATTGGAAGTGTTTTCCCTGATTTTCATAATTTGTCACATTTGAGCTAAACATTGAAGCACTTAAAGGTGGAATCTTAGAAAAATTCACTAAATATGAAATGTAGTGCTTGGAGTCTAGTTTCCAAATATGTAATTTTTTCCAATACCCAGATGATAGAAATTGATTTTGAATAGGTGTTTCTAAAAACCACTGTTTAAAAGTCAATTTTTTTTTCTGTACCATGTACGTGTACGTCATCCATATTTTGACCTAAATAATCATATTTTTCAAAATCCTTTTGGAAAAAGATTTGTAACTCACTGAAGCACGTTTTCCATTTTTTTTGTAATTTTTTTTTGAATATTTTTTTATTAATTTTTTATTGGCCATTTTTGGTCTTTTAAAAAAATCATCGTGTACGTGACGCATAAGATGACCTAAACTTAACATTTTTTGAAATTTATTTTTTAAATTGAAAAGAATTGTCTAAAGTACGTTTTCCTACAATTTTTTTTACAAAAAAATATTTTAATAAAAAGTTATTAAATTACTAAAAAACCCTAGTAATTCAAGTTTATGGACCTATTTCATCAGAAATTAATTAAAAAATAGTAAAATTAATCCAATTGTAAAAAAGATTACATATTTGGAATCTACACTGTCTCATCTATAATGGGTTTTAATTTCGTCAAAATATTTTACAAAATAGACCTTCAGATATATGCCCAAAGTCACTATTTTGTTTCGACATTGACAGGACCTTCAAGTTGTAGGTCAAACCAGGTCCATAGGTTAGGTTCAGGTCCCCAAAGAATTTCCCGAAATGGGTTACAAAGAAAAACCTGAGCTTAAAATTCAAAGTTTATTAAACATGATCCCGTTTCTTACTCCACCAATGCAAAACAAAACGGGATCCCGTTTACTAAATGAGATCCCATTTATTATTTGTCTATTTTTTTAATAAGACTGTACTATGACTGTCAGCCCTACAACTTGCTCTATAGTATGGCTGACAGTGACATTTGCAGCATTCTCTACCATCTTTTTTTCTTTTGCAGGTCCATCAACTTAGAATATTGTTTGAATTTTGATAGAAGACATCATTGAGACACTGTTTGAATGAAATTTTGTTGAATTGGTACTTGTTTGAAGGACTTGAACAAAGAAGAAAGGCTTTCAAGTTTTTGACATTCATTTGTGCATGATTCATAAATTTTTTAATCATGGGATCACAAAGTCGTAATAAAAGGAAAGATAGGAAGCTATTAATCCCTGAAGAAATTGAAGCAAAGAGAGAGAAGGAAGCAAAAAGACAAAGAGATAAAATAATACAGATTTAATCAATGAATAATGTTGAAGCATCTAATTCCACAACTATTGAAGATAAAAATATTGAGGAGACCATGGATGTAGACGATGAAAATTTGCAAGAGGTGAATGTGGAAACTAATACAATTATACAAACTACTCCTAGTATGTCTTTGAATCCCTCTATCAATGCTATGGAGAATGTTTCAATAGGCACAAATCCAGGTACTTCTTCAAATCCACCTTTGAATGAAATGGAAATAGTGTTGATAGGAGATTTAAAACAAGCTAGATATAACAATGTTGAGATTGATAATATTCGTAGAAATCAAAATTTGAAACAAATTGTTGTTGAAAATGAAAATGAAAATCTTTTTGTTGAAAATGAAAATGAAAATTATTTTGTTGTTGAAAATGAAAATGAAAACCGTTTTGTTGTTGAAAATGAAAATCATGTGGAAGTTGAAAATGAAAATGAAAATCCAGGATGTGATGTTGAAAATGAGATTTTTTTTTCAAAATTGAAAGAGATGTTTTGGATAATCTTCCTGGTAAAATTTCTTGGAGACAAATAAGAACACATGCCAATAGATTATACAAGGAATTTTTTTATCATAAAAAAATATCATTTCAATGTCAACTAATGATGCAATTAATGAGAATGTGGAAAATGAGAAAAGTAATGAAAATGTTAGGCATTTTTGTTAATCCAAGAAGAAAAGATCAATCACTAAAACATGCTATGTCTATTGTTGCTAGTGCCATTGAGTCTAATGGAAGTAATAGTCAATCCAAAGATAAGAATGCAGCAAGATGAGCTATAACAACTGCTATAGTGAATAAAACAACTTTGAATAGAAGAATGGTAAGCAATATTAGTGGAATTCTAAAAATACATCCTAAAACATTGGTAAGAATGGCAAAAAGAAGAGAAAGTATAGAAAATGATCCAATTAACCAATGTTGGAGTTTTAGTGGTCAACTCTCAAGATCTGACATGAAACTGAATGTTGAAATCAGATCTTTGATTGGAAAATATTGGCATGATAATACTAGGGTATCATCTAATGCTAGAGATGTTTTAAAATTAAGAGTGGGGTCCAAAGTCCGTGATCCTCATCCAAAACACCTATTAGATACAATGTAAATTGATTTTTATAGAAATTTTTTTGATGAATTAGTGTTACTTGGTAATATTAAAATAAGTCAAAGATCTTTTGAAAAATGCAAACCATGGTATGTAAAGATTAATAAGCAATGAATATCTTGTTGTTGTAAAACACATGTTCAATTTTGTTATTATTATGATGTGTTTCAATATATACGTTGTACTTTACATAGTAACATGATTATATAAGAATGTGATTAATATGCCAACTGAAGCAATAAAAGAGTTTATATCAAGTTTTTTCTGTGAAAGATCTAATGAAAAATCATTTTATTTAAGTTCGTGTATTTTTGGACAATGCACTAGTTGTGGCAATCTTCCTTTGTTAAGAGTTTGTATCCATGAAAGTGTTGAAAATAATTTTGGACAACAATTAGTGGATGTTAAAAGATTTAAGAATGTTGAATAATCTTTAAAAGATGGAAAATTTGGAAAGCGTTGTGATTTAATTATAGAAAAGGTTAGTGTGCATGCATTCATATCAGAATTTAAGAGTAAAATTGTACCAAAATATGTCAAGTACTCTCAACAAGCTCGATGGCTTGATGGACAATTTTGTGAATGTAGAAACCCATTTCCTGTTGGTACTATACTATCAGTGATTCATTTTACAGAAAACTATACTTTAGCTCCACAAGAGGAAATTCAATCACAATATTACAATTCAGTGCAGGTTGCTATGTTTGTTCATATTGTTTATAGACATGCAAATGATAGCACAGAGAATGATAGAAAAGTTTTGAGGGAGTATCATTTCTATTTGAGTGACAACCAGTTACACTCATCAGAGTTTGTTCAATATTGTTTCAGTATATTTTATACAAATTTAAGAGAAAGAGGAATCCAGATGACTGAACATCTTATATGGTTAGATAATTGTACAGGGTAGTTCAAGAATGCTTGAATGTTCTGTTGGTTAAGTAGGGTTCACAAGGAGAATAATGTCCAACATATGTGGAATTTTTTTGAAGCTGGACATGGTAAAGGAGAACATGATGGAGCTGGTGCATGTGTTAAAAGAATTCTTGCTAGACAACAATTAAAATTTGAGGATGCAGTAAAATTTAAAGATGCACGTGGGATTGTAGATTGGTGCAATACAAGATTATGTACAGCTAGATCAAGCGAGTCCTCTATAGTTTGTCAATTCTTTTGGTTGGTTGAAGAAGAAAACATTCTACCTAGACTTGATTGCCAAACAATTAGTGGATCTACTAAATGGCATTCACTTAGGGGTTTGAATGCAAGTACTTGGACTATCTGGACAAGGGAGCTTGCATGTTTTTGTCAGTTTTGTATTTTAGGAGATTAGGAAGCACGTGAGAATATAGAATGGGTTGAAGAGTGGAAGAAAAAACCATTGACACTTGCACAAGCACATGATCAAAGTGAAACAATAATTGAAGACAATGATCAACTGTTTGCATCAGACAATTATGACCGTGTTTTAGACCTTGTACAAGAAGGTAATTTAATTCAAATCATTTCATTTTATTTCACTTCATTACTAATTTGTAGTGCTTTTATTTATTTATATGTGTACATATGAATGCATGTATGTTGATTGGTCAAATTTTATGGACATGTGCAAGTTATTGAATCAAAATTTGTTTGCAGGACATGTGTATGTTGTTGCATCAAAGAAGAATGAAGAGGAAACAGAATATTGGTTGGCTCATTGTGTGGAGACTAAACATAAGTTAACAGCACCTCGAGAAGATGATGATGGCTTTCCTTATCCACCAGGTTTGGTGATCCCCTTAAGACATCCCTTTAAGCAAATTTTGATAACAAGTCTTTGATCCCCTTCAGCAAATTTTAAGAACTTCTTTGATCCCCTTAAGCCAATTTTAATAATTTCTTTGATGATGGATATCATTATCCAATAGGTTCAGTGGTGGTTATTGGCACTTGGCTACGGAAATATCTAATAAGGAAGAATGGTTTGCCTACATTCGAAGATTATGAAACACATAAGAAGATTATACACTACTCACATTTGGTGTTGGCAACAAATATAAAACTAGAGAGGTATTGTGGAAAACCTATAAATAAAGAGCTATGGATAATTTCTATGGAAGACCATGAGACAATCATCGATGCATTGGAAAAAAGAGAGGATGGAGATGGTACAATGGAATAAGTAAATACAAGTAAATATAGTTAAATAGATTTATATATTGTTCTTTTAAATACATTAAATACATGTTTTGATATTTCTTGTACGTTATTAGTTGAAATTGATTTAATTTGTACTTTTATATCCTTAGGCCATCATCACAAATTCATCACATACTTTGAAACAAAAACTTAAGAGGCACTTGTAAATACAGGTACAAATTCTATATATCTAAATAGTTTTATATAAATTAAAATACATGTTTTGATGATATATTAATAAATTGCTTGTATTATTTTTATATCAGGTGGCGTGAAGACCTGCTACATTCCCCACAAGTTTTGTACACATTATTTTGAGTTGGCATATATGTACATACACAATTACATTATTACTCATTTTGTACACAAATTTGTATACATATGTATGTACACAATTTTATACTCTACACTTTTACATAAATCAAAATTATTATTCTATATATTTTATTTGTTAAATGCGCATGTTTTCCTACTTTGAATTTACTTTAAATTTGATTTTATTATATTGTTAAATTTGGTTGCTTTGGGCAACTTCACCAAATTTTGAGAACTTAAGACGTCCCCTTAAGACATCGTAAATTAGGACCCCTTAAGACATCCAAAAAGTTAGCATCTTTGTAGGTTAATTAACATGGCCAATTTGAAGTTGTTAATGGACCACAGTACATCCTACATGCAGTTATGTTACTTCTATGTTACAATAACCATATATCTCTCAATCCAACTAGATTACACTATCATCTTTATTCTATCCTTAAAATTTCTTCTTTATATTTGACATGCTCAATAATGAAGATGAACTATTATATGTCCATGATGTGAATCGTGCATGTTTATGTCCTCTCTATGTTAGCAATGATATGAAATTAACATATGTCACTACATCTAAGAGAGGGACTCAAAACTACATGGATATAACCTAATATACCTTCATCAAGTCTAATAATATACATCATATATCTAGAATGATGTAATTGATTAGTATTGGTCCTCAATTGCTTTCAATTGCTGAGTAAGATTGGCTTTGATTAGATTTGTCTACTCAAAGGTTCAAATTGAAGGACAATATCAAACAAGATCATTCTCACCAATTAGACATAGTTACATCAACATGCATGTTTTCAAACTATATACATTGGCCATGAAGCTTGACTACTATTAAGGAAGTTAAATGGTGTTTCATCTTTTTATAACATACTTCTATTTAAGGTACTTTTTAACACCATCAAGTTTTCATACATAGGTATGTAAACATGGGTGAACAAATTCTATAAGTCAAAAGGAGTAGTGGAATAATCTATGTGGTGACAAAGCCTTTGATGTTTAGATTTATAGTGATGACCTCTTCCCATTGTAAACAAAAAGTAATGAGAAAATCCATGATTGTCAAATAAATTCTAATCCAATAGCATAATCTAGATCTTGATTATCAAGCACATTTTAGAAGAAATAATCTATCATCAACCATATAAAAATCTACAAAGAGAGATAATCTATTCTAAGCCTCTTGTTTATATTTGCATTTACGAGTCTCAACTCATTTATTTTATTTTAACTAATTAATAAAAATTAAAAAGCATTCGATTGGACCTAAATAACTATAGGCTATGTTTATTTTCCTACACAATCCTAGACTAGAAAAAAAAATAGATTTTTTTAAAATTAAACAAATATAACTTATAGATCACTATGACTAAAGTTATGAGCAAGTTCTATTTTGTGTATCAAATTCTTAAATGAGCCATGACCTTTTACTATTTAGATGATGTGATATATTACTGTGGGCTTAGGTCAATACTATTTAGTTAGTTCCATAAAATAGTAAGATATAGTTAAGAAAATATTAACAATAAAAAATTATTATTATTAGCCATAATTAGAAAACTTGTCTAGTAAAGCCCATATGTGAAAGCAACACATGCTAGTACACATCAACACATGGCAGCCTTTTTGGGTGCTCATCAATAGCCAACAATCCTCTACCCTCTTCTATTAGCATTCATGTGCACTTATATAAACTAGAATTTGTGGTTGTTTTCCGTCACTATTTTCACATCATGATGAATAACCCAAGTGATTTATCTCATGATTTATAGTTCTCTAGTTTTTTTTTTGTATTGGAAAATTTTCAAATATTGATGTGTTAATTTGTTGATATTTTCTAGAGTGAAGAAAAGGTGACAAATCTTAGCAGCCCTAGTGAAGGATATCAAGAAATGGGGCACAAGGGTAGCCAAAGCTCCACTAATAAATCTTACCAAGATAAAGCAATTGAAGAGTGTAGCTTCTCCTTCTCACCTTTATTTTTCAATTTTCTTATAAAATCTATTAGATTGGGATGAAACTTAGTATTCTAGATTAGTATCTAGTCTAAGATGTTAAATTTTTACCATGTTTGAAATTGTTAAAATTCCTTGGTAGGACTTGCATGTATTCATGTATGAAATTATTAATGAATGTCTGAAACTGAACATGTACATGTTTTCTTCTTCTTTCTTTCTAAGTAACAAGAATAATTGCAAGCAATACCTTGTGTTTCATTCCTTTGATTTCATTGGAGCCCTTCATATGGGACAATCGACATCTACCACTATGTTATTCACACAAACCAAATTTTCTGATAAAGAGCCTTGGGGGAAGAAGTTCCCTTTCAAGTAGGGAACAACTAGTTTCATATATTATTGTGTCAAAATATGCATCAACAAGTGGTGAATCAATTTTACACATCATCAACATTATTCTTCTATTGTTGATATTAGAACTAAGTAATTAATTCCTCATTTAATTATCATATTATTACTATCAATTTATCAACCTGACTCTAGATTTTATCTGGTTTAATAATGCTTAATTATTTGCATTAGATTAATTAGCCTAGATAATTTATGTAAATCATTTATTTATTTACATTTATTAGTGAACCCAACATTGCTTACATGACTTAAGGTTCCCCCTTAGGGTTTAGAACTCTTTCATTAGGGTTTTTTATCTATCAATAATTTCTAATTAGTTTATCTATGATTTGGATATCTTGTTAGGGTTTATATGCTCTATTCTATTGTACTTTATAGGGTTTATATAATGTATAGATATCTAGAAGTTCATACCATTAAATTGTGGCATGTATAACACTAGATACAATTCTTCTTTCATCCAATACAATTATATTACAAAAGTCTTATGCTCATCTTGAATGTGTATTTGCATACTAATCTAGAGTTTTTTATGGATATTCTACAAATTATATAACATAACACACTAAATTACAAGTTTAGACATCCTCTAATACTCCTAGGATTCAAATCAAATAAGATAGGTTCAAAACATGTTTTTTCAAGTGGTTTTTTTTGCATATACAAGTTTTGGAAAGAAATTTACTCATAAATTTGTTAAAATGAAATACTTTTCAACCAAACAAAAGAGTACAAAATCCATAATTATAAACTATAAATAAAACAACAATATCCACAAGAAGAAAACAATGCCTACTTTGCTCAAATTCTTTGAGATCAAGAAAGGATTGTTTCAATGGAAGATGGACTAATGTTACAGAAGTATGTCATATTAAGCAAGAAGATGCCATAGATGATGATCAATAAGGTTTCTTATTTTTGTATTTAATTGTTTATCCAAATTTAACCCACACAAGAAAAAATAGAGGAAGGTCAAGTTGTATAAACTTCAGGTCCATGTTCAAAAAATATACAAAGTCCCATACATTCAAAATATAAAGTCCATGTTCAACAATATATATATAAAGTCCATGACAAACAATATATAACATAGTCCATATGAAATAGTCAAATTATGTAGCCCATGTTCAATAACCTATCACATACTATCTCTATAATCAAGAGTCCTCTTCACACCATGCGAACTACTCAGATGACCCGAATCACTCTGTAGAAGAGAAAGATTTAGATGAAATCAGATGTAAGATGATTAAAAATGATTTAATGACAATTTTTAAATTTATAATTTATCATAGAATTAAATTGCCGTGCGAGGCTAAGAGGCATGCTCTAGTGCACCTGGACCTGTCTCTACATGCTCTGAATCAATCTATTTAATACAAGAGAAAGTTCAAGTTGAAATTAGATGTAAGATGATTTTTAAAATGATTTAATTCAATTTAATTTATAATTTATATCATATTTAAATTATTATACCATAAGAGGAACTTGTTGTGCATCCTCTATTCTAGGACATGTCTCTACAAGCTTAGCTACATGACATGTCTCAAGCTATAAAAGAAAAAGAATTTTGAACACATGTCAACATATATATCTATCAAGAAATTTAATTTAAGTTCACAATGTATATTTTAATTGACTTTAAATATAATCTAAAATTTAAATTATATTGTATCAGGCTGCCCATCTCCTCTGTCCTCCTGCTCTACATGTGTTGTGTGTTGATGAAACGTGTCACTAACAAGCTCCTACAAGGTCATTTATAAGTTAACACATGTGTGTACAAATTAGGTTTTAATTTAACATATATATAATTGACTTGTGTACATGTTATACATTTTTGAACAAACTGAAATGCAGTCGACTCCTGATATAAACTTGGATTATCCAAGTGTGCTGCAATGCCCATCCTCATTGTTGTGTCAACCTGCATAGACATATTTTTAATATATATTAAATAGTACATGCACATTTTCAGATACAGTGATATCAAAATAGAAAAATCTAAGTATATATAGTTTTTTAAAGTTCAATATACATACTGTAAAAGTGTTATGTGAGATGCCCAATGATGGAGGAGTGCTTGAGACACCCTAAGATGGAGGATTCAATGTGGAAGAACCCTGAACCAATTCATAAATATTTAATGTACACACATTCAAGACTAAATTAGAAATTAAAATCAAGTAAATAAAATTAATATTTAAAATATAAATCATTCAAAATGTACCCCAAATGGTTGCCTGAGATGAATAGGTGTTGATGAAAAATTAATTCAATCAATGGTCCCTATTGCCATCATCTAGACCAAACAATTCAATTGTTATAATATTACAATTTAATTGATCTATATGTTGATTAAAAACACGTGCTTAAAATTTTTTTATAAATTCAACATGTGTACATAACCTATATATACCTATGTCGAATGATCAGTGGGATGATCCTTAGCAAATAGATAATCAACAAATGATTCACCCAGATTATCAGATGATGCATGTATAGCTGCAGTGGGTGCAGCTGCCTGATAAGGTCCATAACACAACTGATTGCAACTCGTACTTGTATGAGGCATCGACACATGTGGAGTGGTACCAAGACCACTTCCATCATCAACTCCTCCATGGTCTCTAACCTGAGCTACCATCATAGAAGTTTGCTCATGTAGGCTGCCTGAGAGTGCACTTAATGTGCCTAGTGTGGATACCACTGCACGATGCTGGAAGGGTAGAGGAATGGCAGCAACAGGAGGGTCAATAAGAGGTTGAAAAGGAACGGGTCATTGGGGATCAACCCGTGCCCCCAACCTCTGTTGTGGCATGCCACCACCAATACCCTGAAATGATCTAAAATGAAAGTAGTTGGGTTTTTTTATTTAGAACAAACTCTGCATATCATTTTCTCAAAAAATATAAAGGAACCTCACAATTAGCATGAGGTGGATAATCAAACACCATCTACCATTTGTCCCAAAAATTGGTAGACATTCCTTCATGCCTACACCACCTGATTGATATTCTTTTCTTATTTGCAGGAATAGGTACATTTGTAATGGGATGTCTAAAATATTGCACTAATTGAGCTTTTGTGATTTTAAGACCCAAAATAGTCTTATAGGAGAGGCCATTAGCATAAAATTGGTGCCTCTCCTCTCTACATTTCCATCCATCAAAGTCTGAGTCAATAGACCTCACAGAATCTACAATGTTTTGCATCAAAGATGCAAAACGTACCACGTGAGGTGGCATGAATTGTTCATTGCAAATGGAATTCAATTTTTCTTGTATGGAATCCACATTTTCATTAATTATGGCTTGCAAGCGAGCCTGGTCAGTTCTAGGTGGGGGTGGAGGTGGGGCATCTGGTGCTGGGGCATCTGGTGCTGGGGCTGGGGGTGGGGCCGGATCATCTTGTACATTGATGAAGTCCTCAACATCAAAGTGAATATCACCCAAATTCATGATATATATAAAAATAGATATGTTCACCTGCATATATACATATAAACATACAAACTTGAGTACAAATTTAAAATTAAATCAAGAATACACACATATATATATACATATATATACATATATATATATATATATATATGTATATATATATACATATATCTACATATATATACATATGTATGTATGTATATATATAAATAAACATATAATGTACATGTTCAAAAATTATAAATTATATGTATGTTTCAAGAAATTACACTTGAAATAAATTTAAATTAAACATACAGTTACATGCATGGATGTACAAATTTCAAAATGTAAGAGAGCTATTATATAGTGAACTAGATGTAATTTTCAAATTGAAATCAAGGGATTTTCATTCTAGAGCTAAATTTTGATTCTTATGGTGAGGGAGACAAGAAAGATCAATTTAATACTATACATATAACCATGTGGTAACGATTAAATCTTCCACTTTTAAGATAGATGATGAGGTAAGAAGGTTAGGATGCTTTGTTTAACTTGTGATTCTAGGGATGATCTAGCTAGAAAAAAGATATTAGTTGATGACACTGAACTAGCTTGATTTTGTTTCCTATTTCCTATTTGCAATTGTTGTTTTCTATTTAATTGTTAGTCACTTTCAACTCTTATGTGAGTTATTTAGCTTCAGACTAAGCCCATTTAATTTAAAGTCTAAATAGTCTTAATTTGCACTAGATCTTAACACTAGATGATTGTCCCAAACCTTAAGAACAATTTAAAACTCTATTTTACTATCAATATATATCAATGAAGGGTGAATGTCTAGGATTAGGTGGATGGATAATAGGAGGAAATGGATTAGGATTGGGAGTGCTCAAACTTAATAGAGAGGGATGGCATATAGGTTTGTCTTTGCAATATAGTTCATAGTACATCTATAGAGTTCATTTAAGAGAGGTGATTTAAATTTAGGATGTGAAGTTGGAGGTTTAGATGGTGGTGAGGGTAATGAATGGATTGATGGATTAGAAGGTGGATGGACCAATGAATTAGGATTGGGATTACATGGTGGTGTTGGGATAGGACTAGTAGGCTCTTGGATAGGCATTCGATTGGATGATGATGAAGGATACCCATAAGATGCATAATCTAGAGTGGTGTTCCCCTTGTCAAAGGTAACATAAGGACTTAAAAGGACACTTGATCTTGGTGAAAAGGGTAACTTGGACTTGCACATTCTTGTTGTGAAGGAACTTGATAGTCTTGTAAACGGATTTGATGATGAGCTCAAATGTTGGAATAAGTAGTTGGATGATCTTTGGGTATGGATTGATATGGATATTGGTTGATATTGAAATAAGTGAGATAGGTTGATGTAGAATTGACATGTGATATGTGGATGGACCAGGTTGGTATGATGATGGAGGTGACACATAGGATTGAGGTGGAATTTGTTAATGTTGTGGTTGTGTTTGTTGGGTTTGGGATTGGTGGGTGGCTAGGAGTTGTTGAATGAGGGCTTGTTGTTGTGCTTGAAATTGTTGTTGGGCTAGGATCTTTCTCTCTTGTGTTGGGATGGATTTCCACATATGTTGAAGTCTTTGTATTTCATCTTGTTGTTCAAAATATGCATCATGATCTACAAGGTTCTCATGATCATTGGGAGGAAATTGGGGACCTCTTAGGATTGACTTTGGGTTTGGCATGGTCAACTTGGAGAGGTTGTGTGGCATATCCCTATAAGAGGATGAAGGGTGATAGGAGGTTGTAGGATGGCTAAAATCATTCACATGATGATAATGTTCAATTTTATCAAGATATGCATCATGGTCTACAAGGTTCTCTTGTTCAAAAGGTTCATCATATTTTACAAGGACCTCACAATCATTGGTACCAAATTCAAGACCTCCTATTATGACCAGGGGTTTCCTATTTATTATGCTTCTTTTTTATTGTCACAACCATTTTGGACAAAAGAAATGAATTAGAACAGATGCATCTATGATATTGAATGATGTCATAGAAACCAGTGGACTATCATACCACCTAGGTAGAATCATAATGAACATCTTCTTGAGACTACAACTAGACTTGGAAAACTACCTTGAGGTGGATATCTTGTGCATGCCACATGATCCGAAAACCTAGATTTGGTGAAGTTGCCTATGGCAACCAAATTTGATAATGGAGATCTAGGATTGACTACTAGTTGCCTAGGACTAATTTGAGTATGAAGATGAATATATTATGATGATTTGTGATTTAAATTTAATGAAGAATTTGATGCTTTGATTAACTTGTGATTGTAGGGATTCAATCTAGCTAGAAAAAGATATTAGTTGATAGTTCTAGCTTGATTTTGTTTCCTATTCATATGTATTTACAAAATTATTGTTTTCTATTTAGTTGTTAGTCCCAACTCTTATGTGTGTTATTTAGCTTGAGACTAAGCCCATTTAATTAGTCTAAATAGTCTTAAAATTTACACTATCTCTTAACACTATGATTGTCCCAAACCATAAGAACAATTTAAAACTCTATGTAGTAGTCTACTTCTACATATACAAGTTTCTGTTAGGAGAAAATATCTTTTGCCAAATTTGTATAGAATTGTCTATAGTGTGTTCTAGGGTAATCAAATGATGTAAGTCACAATTTAGAGGGTTGAGGGATAAGTTTGTGTTGAGTCTATAGGAGGTGTTTTCTTACATAGACCTCTCCATAATCTAGGTGTCTCCATGTCTAACTCAAATGTTTCAAGGGATATTATATCCAAATTAATGATAATATTTTATTCATATGGCTATGAGATCCACGATCATATCAATGTTTGGTAGAGAAAAGTTATCTTTAGGGTATCCTTTTTTGATGTCTCAAAAGTTAGTACCAACATGAATTCCCTTAGTTTTCTTGCTAACTAAGACCACATTAGAGACCCATTTAGGATAAGTAATAGTCTGAATGAACCCCACATCCAAGAGTTTATACAATTCTTCTTTCACTAAGAGGGCTACTTAGGGGTGCATTTTGTGTAGCTTTTATTGAATAGGTTTGGTATTGAGGTGAACCACAAGATGATGCGTGACTAAAGATGGAGTCTCAAGGCATATCACCATAAGACCACATGAAGAAATCAACGTAATCTTTAAGGGTGATGGTTATGCCTTCTTTGATGTCAAGGTCCAGTGGAGTTGCTATCTTAGAGAGTTTAGGGTCCTCTTCTATTCACAGGTTGATGTCTATAGCATCCTCAACAAGGAGAGGGGAGTCATCTTTTATCTGAGTGGTATCTAATGGAAGGTGAAGTTTGTCATTGAGGAGCTCTTGGGAAGTGTCCATTTTTATTGTATCATTTTAATCGATCACAAGTTTCTTCTTATATCTTGTTGCTATTTTGCCTACTAGGGTGCCTTAGGACTAAAGGGTTCTTCTTTCTCTCCAAAATAAGCATAGGTGTTAAGTATGGTGGAAAAGTATTTCTTATGATTACCATGGGAATGTGGTCTTGACACTTCATAAGTTTCATGATGGCTTCATCATTTTGGAGAACATCAAATCATAATGGGTCGTGTTGGTCCCAATCAATAAGCTCAAGGTATTATAGGTCTAAGAAGATGGTGAGGATATAGTGACCTATCATGAAAGAGGTTAGTGGTGGCAAGATCTTCATAAGGATCATGAGTGGGGCCTACATCAATGTCATTAAGATTAAGGGAAGCATTACCAATGAGGTTAGGCTCATATCACAATTAACATCACGATGTTCATCCCAGGGGCATAACCTAGCTAGTGAGGATAGCTACAAGTGTCTCTAAAGTTACATTTGTTGGCTTGATTTCATTCTTGATTAGTTGGCTATCACAAAAACTGTAAAATCTTCTCAATTCTTGATTAGTTGGTTGTCTCTAAAGGTTTGATTATGAAGGAAGTGATAAAGGTTTTATTATGGTTTGTTGTAATTTTTTTACATGATAGTTACCTATTCAATAATGCCTTTAAAATACAATGACATACATTGATATAAGTAAATTTTATAAAAACCATATATATATATATCATCCCAATGCTATATAAATTTTGACATTTTGTTCAAAATCTCTCCTGATATATTTGTTTCAAAATTTCAATTGTATTTTATAGCTAAAATGTCTAAATACAGCTAGTGGACACTCAAATTAAAATCAAATTTTGACAGTTTGTTCAAAATCTCTCCTTTCATATGATACAGTGTTTTCAAAATTTCAATTATATTTTATAGCTAAAATGTCTAAATACAGCTATTCAATTCTCAAATTTAAACAAAATTTTGATAGTTTGTTCAAATTCTATCCTTTTATATGATACATTCTTTCAAAATTTCAATTGTATTTTACAACTAAAATGTCAAAATATAGCTATTGGATTCATAAACAAAAACCCTAAATAACACTCTACAATTTCAATTTTGATTGTATTTTACACCCAAAAAAAAATGAAACTTCAAAACATTCATTGCCGAATTGTAGAAGTGGAACTTACTTGATGTTTTTGATGGTGAAAATCATCCTTCTTCAACTCGGGATCTCGCTATCACTTGTTGCCTATCGCTAGGAAAAATGGGGTCGCAGCCCTTTTTTTTAAAATTTAATACTTTTCAAAAATGGGATCCCGTTTATAAACGGGATCCTGTTTCATAAAACGCAATCCCGTTATGAACGGGATCCCATTTTGTGAAATGGGATCCCCTTTTTGGGTTCTAGGTTCGGGATCTCATTAAGAACGAGATCCCATTTTTTATTTTAGGCTTGGGATTCCGTTCTAAAATGGGATCCTATTTTTAGTTACCCGATTTCAGATTTTTTTCTAACTCTGAAACTTCCACCTTAAGTGGATGATGTAGAGGTGTCAAATCTCTAGAGATAATTTAGCAAGATCAAAGGATTTAAATCAATGGTGGGCTTCAACCAATAAGACTCACTAGTCTTCTTCTTGCCCTAAACTCCACCAAAGGGCTCAAACTTGTTTCTAACTTCTAAGATGCAATCTTATACCTTCTAGGATCTCAACATGCCCCAATCAACAAGATTCAAAAGGTTTCACACACCATTTTGACTGGTTCATTGACAACTTCTCTTAACCAGGGCTAATCCTAGTAGTCCTGTTCAACAACTAATCTATACTTTTTTCCAATCTTTCCCAAAGTACTCTTAAAACAAATGACTAATATGAGCACCCTTTACTGAGTTCTATAACATATCCCAGACTTGTGTATTGTTGTTTTGGACTGAACTGACTGTCCTGACACCCTGCAACATTCCTACATGGCCTAATTCACCCACTTTTCAAAGGAACCCTATTGGATACTTGTCATACTCACTCCAAACCTTCAAACAGTCTTAGGAAAGGATCCAAAGAAAAGTATTTTCAATTTTTTAGACAATGATTTGCTCATTCAAATGTTTAAATACTAAACCCCCATTTCTAGGAACCAAAACCTAGGGTTTACTAGATCTCCCACTTCCAGTAACTTCCAAACCTCATTCAAAGGTCTAACACCATCTCCTTGACCATATTAGACAACATCAATCATAAAAACATTACATTGTTAAGGTGGATCTTTTGCTGCTATACCTATGCCATCATACCAATGCTCTTCCACATACAATCTTGCCTTCCAACGGTGATCACCTCCCAATCTACACTCCTCCTACCTTGCAAAAGTTAGAAATCATATTGTACAAGTTATCTAGGACCTATTCCATGAGAACCAAAGTCGTACATTCATGGAAAGGTCCTATGATGCATTTCACCTCTCAAAACACACAGGACAGTCTGTTGTTCTTTGTAGCAGTCAGATGAATAGAAGTAAAACTAGTCTAGAAACCTCCTCAGAGCATTAAATAAGGTCTAATACTTGTTCAATGAAGATTCAAAAAATTTATCATGCCAACACAGATCAAAAGAACATAAAAAATGCAAGGAAATATAAGAACTAGATGAAAATCCCTGTTTATTTATGTCAGACCGTACAACCCAGGCCTCAAAATGATTCCACTGTACCATCAAATGCCTTGGACAAGCTTACATAATCTCTGCCCCAACTTCCACAACTGATTCCCATCAGTTGGAGTTGGTTAAACCACCAAAACTACTCAAAATTTATTTTCCCACCTAATTGAATTTTAAACTTTGTTTTAATGGACTTCTACCCTACCAAATCAACATGTTTGATCTTCTTAGGATCATTATACCTTATTCCTAGCCTTAGATAGCTATATTTGACTCTAGAGGCACTATTGGCCCAACTTACATCAATTTTGGTCCTAGGGTCCTTACCAGGACCCTCAGGACATTTGACCACTACATCATTTTGCCCATTATAACATGTCATAATTGGTTTTAGGATGTTCCAATTGACTTGACTTGCTCCATGGGCTCCTCTCTTGGTCATTGGTGTCTCCTTGTTCCAAGATGTCCCCTTAGGTGCTCCTGCACCAGTGGACACAACTTACTGCATTTACCCCCCAAGCTGCCATTACTTCACATTGGCCTGAAGACTAGAATGACCTTCTGCAAGTCGAACAACCCCTAATGCCAAGTGATGCTGGCACTTTAGGTCTTGAGATCTCGTCTATATTTACAAAATCCTTGGAAAGAAGTATAAATCCATGAATGTGGTAAGAGGTAAGGTAAAACATAGAACAAAGTTGTCTTGAATGATTTGTGATGTGCGTGGGTAGTGGAAGAAACTTCCCATCAAATTTGGTGCCTCTTCAAACTTCTTGACCTAGAAAGGAAAGTAGAAGTCATGGAGTTAGTAATTGATTCCATTCTCTACAAACTCTACAAAAATAGATGACAGAGTGAAGTGGAAGGAGGGGCAATAAACACATCTCAAGTGCGTGCTCTGGTATCAATTCCCATGACATCCATTCATCTTCCTCCTTTCCCTCTCCCTTGTTCTCCCACTCTATTTCCATCTTCACTCTTCAGTTTATATGTAAGAACCAGAGGTGAACTATGGAGTAAAAGAACAACATAATTAACCATTAGTTACTGCCTAACTGAATTTAATGTAAAGGAGTGTGCTGGAGGTACTATCCAATCCTACAAAAGGATTTGCTAGTAACATCTAGGATCTCACTTAGTAAATGCCTACTGCATATCAAACCAATTTATGGATGGTCAGAGATAGATTGTGATTATGTGGAGGAGATACCTTTGTCATAACCACTTCTGAGATCGCTCGTCCTAATTTGGGCATTACCTTGGAGATGGAAGAATGAGACTTCCTCAATATTCTACAATTTCTTTCAGAACAGATGTGCCAAATGACCAGAGGACTTGCCTCCCATATGCATGGGAATGTTGAATCCACAACCTTTGAAATGATACAAAAGAGATCTGGGAAATGAAGCTTCACAACTCAACTTAGAACATAACCATTTCCAACAATTATAGCTAAAAGCGTAATTTAGGCTCGAAGATGATCCCCATCTTTTTCTTCTCCATATAGAACACACCTAAAGATAGGAGAGAATCCCATCTTGTTCATCCTTTTACTTGTTAAAAATTTGTTTTGAAGTGTTAATCATATAAAATGTCCATCTTATGGAAGGCAAGCATCACCCCAACAAAGATTGTAGGGCCATTCAATTTGGTTTTCCTTCGATAGATATTTGTATCCTTGCCTTATGGTATAGAACCCAAATTTTGTTGCAACCCAATTGATTTCATCTTGATTTTAGATGGAATGATGACTCTTTGTACCAATATTTTGTTCAAGATCTCTTTCTGAGATCTAGAGAGATTCCATTTGACTTTACCGTTGGATTCTTGATTCCTAGTATCCTAGTAATTTATGACTTTATATCCCCAAGCTTGTTTGAGAAATATCCTATCCTTTTTTGTTAGCATAGAATATTCCTATGCATGTACTTTGCATAGATTACTCCTATATTTGGAGTTAATCTTGCTTAGGTGTGCCTTTTTTACATATAGTTGCATGGAGTTCACATGCCACTGGTTTTAAATAGAGGAATTATTGTTTTCAAGAGACACTGTGTGGCTTCATTATTGTTGTCATTGATGGCAACAAAGTCTATCCCACACATCCGTAGCACATAGTATGCCTATACCGGAGGACAAATTGAAGAATGTTTTAGTTTGGTGAACAAGAATAAAGCATGTAGCAGGTCTGACAATCAGGTCCGGATCTCTCAGATGGTGTAACTCAAAAAGTTGTAGACTTGGACAAGTCAAGAGGAGCACCATGACTGCTACATTCCATAGATTGAGCCTCTGGTGATGAAAGAGTGAAAAGATATGAGCACCTAAGTGTTGGGTTCCTGACAAGCAGAGTAGACTAAGAAAGAACTGACTGACAGAGCATCAGAATTTAATCCAGATGAGAAATTGATGGTGATCAAGCTATTTAAGAGATCATACATGGTTGGCCAACATGAATGATGACTTCTATGTCTATGTCCTTGATACACATCACATATTAAGCATGGATTCAACTGACAGATCAGTGTCTTAGAAATATCTTTAGTATTCCGATTGCCAACTGGGAAGATGTTGAAATCCTTGATGTGGATATATATACCAAATGGATTTTGGTATGAAGCATGGTGTTGTGTGAAAGTGTGCAGGAAAAGGCAGAGAGAAGTGTGGAAGCAGAAATCCAAGTCCAGTATGTGACAAAACAGCAGCATTAGAGCAGAGGAAGAATAAAGTGCATTAGATTAGTATATTGAGCCTAATTGGAACTGAACCTTAGCATATGTGGATGCCTCTCATCAATTCAAACACCTGGTTACTTTCTATATACCTTGTAGACAGTGAGTCTCTTGTAGGCAGTGTGCCTCTTGTGAGTAGTGTGCTCAGGTAGTGTGCCCTAATTGGCAAGTGCCATTTTGTACTTCTTATTCTTTTAACAGAGAATACAATCTTGGGTTAGTCACCACATGGTTTTTCCCTTAATAGGGTTTTCCACGTAGAAATCCTTGTGTTATGTGTGTTGATTTTATTTCTACTCTCATGATTGTGTATGCTCTTATGTTTTGATGCTGCATTAATATTAAAGAAGAAAAAAAAGTTAAGATATTTAAGATAAATGATTCACCCCCTCTCAGTTATCTGCCTTGTTTCTAACAATTGGTATCAGACCTAAGTTCTTCTAAATAGAGCCTAACAGCTTGAGGAAGATCTAGAATCTCAATGGATATGTATGGTATGAAGGAACAACTTTAGTCTACCTTGGATGATCTTGAGCAATCTCACTCTGAAGTCAACAACTTCAGAGAAATACTCAAACAAGCTAATGATTTCATAAATGAGCTAAAAGAAAAACTGAGTATCTCTGTGAAAAAGAGAAAGGAACTACTTCAACAATTAGCAAGTCAAAGTGAAGCCAATAATACTAATGAAGATCTGAATGAGAAAAACAAGCCATGTGAGAAGCTATCAAAAGAGGTCATTATGGTTAGAAATAAAATCGAATCAGGGGTTATGAGATTCACCCAAGAAATTGAAGAGAAAAGGAAAATTGAAGATAATCTAAAACGGTCTCTCAAGGAGAAGTCAGAGGATTGTCACAAAATGGATAGAATAATCAGGCATTTGGAATTTGATCTTGAAGAAGTTAGAGATAATGAAGAACAACTTGAGAATCGGATAGACACTCTTAAAAGGGATCTTCAAACAACAAATGAATACAAAGAGGAATTCAAGATAAGCTTTGCTCAACTTGAAGTTCTTCTTGAAAGCTAAAAGAGGGTAGATGACAAGCATGGCTTGGGATATAAGAAAGGTGAAAGCTCTGGATCTGGTCAGAAAAACTCTAGATCAGGAAATCCAAGGAACAGGCCTAGAAGAGCTCTGGTAAGACAACCAAATGCTCAAAGATATCCATCCTTCAATGGATACTGCTACAATTGCAGCAATTTTGGTCACAAAGCAACTCAGTGTAGAAGAAGAATGAATCAGACTAATTCATCCTTTTCCAGACAGTGTTTCAACTGCAAAAGATATGGTCACAAATCTCATGAATGCAAAAATATGCAAATAAACAATTCATTCAATGGTAGATGCTTTGCATGCAATAGAATGGGACATATGGTTAATCAATGCAGATCTAGAGGATATAAATCACATATGCAAAGAAATGTTGTTTGCTACAATTGCACTAGATCCAGTCATATTGCTAAATTATGTAGAAGTAAGAATCAGGATAAAAAGGGTCTGGTGCATCATAATCAAAATCAAGACAAAGGAAAAGGAAAAGTGAATGTGGATGAAGTTCAAAGGGAGATGAACAAGATTTGGGTGAAGAGAAGTACAAAAAATGTTGGGGATAGATCTGCACTAGAATTTGGTGCTGATATTCCTTCCAGAAACTAAATAGATGAGCTCTAGCTTGGGGGGAGTCACAAAGGAATATAAATTCCCCCAGCCAGTCAACTGGTGCCTAAATTTGGCACATGGAATGTTGCAGATTAAAGGGCTCTCAGACAAATGTCCAAATAACCCTCATCAAAAATATGAAAGATCCGCAAGGATTTTTGAAGAGTTTGATCAGTCAAGATTGATCTAGTTTGATAGCCATCCAGTAAAGCAGGATCTTCATAGACAGATCTGGTATGATTCAAAAGTGAAATATCTTGATCTGTGGACTCATGGCATGATTGGAGGAAAGAAGATACATTGTCAATTATCATTGAAAATGATTCTAAGTGCATCTCAGTGGTTCAGAAAGATCTCTCTCAGAATAAGGTAACCAGATGACTTAAGTTGTGCATTTATTGCAATAGGAATTTAGGATTTACGTAGAGATAAAAGGGTTCTTTTATTCATCACTTGCACATTTGCATTCAAAAAGAAGAAAGGAAGAGCTCTACAGCAAGATTGTTACGACCCTTTCAAAGATCAACTGTAGAATCTGATTCAACCAGCAATCTTTTCAGTGCATATTGTGAACCCTAGGAGCATGAAAAGGTATTTCAATTTTTGAATATCCTTCTTTAAATCTTTTGTAAAGATGGCTACTCCTATGGTTGTTAAGATCACTGATAGGTTGCACCCAAAGTTCAAGAAATACCCCTACAAATCCCTAAAAGTTGATCCCTTAGGCATCTTTTCTAGCATTTCGTATGGGGTTCTACATGTAGAAGATGTTAGGGTATACATCCATGCAAATATTGAGGAATTTGGAGAATCAAAGATGATGGATATCTACCATAAACAACTAATAGATGAAACCTTTGAACTCAAACCTCAATACAAGGCCATCCGGGATAAGCATTTTGGACATTGTATCCACTTTCCCTATTTTGCAGAAGATGAATGGGTCTGGTATGTTCTTAGCAAAATACATGACAACTTCATGTGGTTGTTGAAGCCCTGCAAGATAACAAAGGATGCAATTAGGGCAGTAACTGGTTTGCACTCATCTGGTGGGTTTCCTACTCTCAAATCGGTCAAGAACCAAACAATAAGTGAGGCTACCGGATTAAAGTTTGAAAAAAGAGAAATGACAATAGAAGATATCATAGATCTGGATATCAAATTTGCCTCTATGATAATTGGCTATAAAATATATCATTCCAGTAGGGAGAACTCTGTGTCCGGAACTACAATTTATACTGCATATCAGATGCTAATGAAAATGCAGACTATGATCTATGTGAGCTTCTCCTGAGCCAACTGTTAGAAAACTTGCAAAAGATCAAGGACAAGAAGAACTCATTCAAGTATGGTGGTTTACTACTATGTTTATTCTTTTACTATATGAATGAGCTACCCAGATCAAGTGGTTGGGTATGGCAAAATGACAGACCAGTTGCCATACAAATCAGAGATTATATGTATCGGCTTGGTGATGCCAAGGCTCAAAGTACAACGCTCTGGGGATACTTCAAAAACTTCCAAAGTTTGATGCAGGTTAGAGAAAGAATTCCACAAGCAATAGTTGAAAAATACAAAGATATAGTGTGTTTCATGGTAGACACTGATTAATGCCTAATGGAGGGAGTTGAGCCTAGAACAATCTGGATTATGCCAATGGGCTATGAGGTAGATGAGAAAATCTTGGACATGCATGTCTAACACTTGCTAAGTCAGCCTAAGGACCTTGAGGCAGAAAGGTTTGGAACCTTTCAAGAATTGAGTATAAAAGTACATGTTGAATTGAGATAACCAGAGATGAAAAGAAAAGCGAGAAGGGAAGTAGAGGAAGTTGCCAAAAGATATGGCATTTCAAAAGAGGCAATTGATGCAAATAGAGAAAAAATAGAAAGAGCTGAGAAAGAGAAACAAGAAGCAGAAAAGGAAAGTGTTCCGGTACAAGCCTCCTCCCAGACTAGATCCTCCAAGAGCTCTGCACCTGCCACCTCTAAGAGCCCAAAAGCCTCAAAACTAGAAGCCAAGACATCTAGAAAGGGAGAGAAGAGAATAAAGACAAAGGCCACAAGGTCATACATAAGCTAAAAGAATGATGAAGAAATAGAGACTGATGAAGAGGTTAAGAAAATGAAGAAGAAAAAGAAAACTTCCAGGGAGTTCTCTGCTGGCAAAAACAAAGAAGAAGAGGTAGAAGAATTTGTAGAAAGGCCCACTCTTTCTATTGATGATATCATCAAGGTAGTCACAGTGGACGGGAACCTGCAACCAGTCACTAAATTTTATGATGATTACAATGATACTGACAAAAGAATTTTGGTGGAAGCTACAGTTAAGTACCTTAACATCTATAATAAAGCATTAATTGAAATCATTTCTCTAATTCCCAAAAGTCTAGAGAAGGTACTTGAACTCAGAAAAGAGAATGCTAAGGAAAAGGATTTAGAGATCCATGAACAGATTACAATTCAGCTCTATCCTTCCATTACTCCAAAACAAATGACCATGATCTTTAAGGATAGCAAGGATGAGTTATGGAGCAAAGCTAGAATGAACAAACTTATGCTTGGAGAGACTGCTCAAGTGGCAAAAGAAATAGAAGACATCCTCTGGACTACCTTCAAAAGATTCAATCTTCCTATCATAGAAGAAATAGATGAAGAACCTTCTTCCATGGATGTCGAAGGATTAAGTGCATCAAAAGAAGAATCTACTGAGAAAATTGCAGAAGAGTCAAAGGAGATAGGTGAGGAGAGAACTAAGGACTTGGATTCCTCTATTCCAGAAGAGGAAGTCCATGAAGATGTAAACATCTCTCTTCTGGATCCCCTTGCAGACTCTAGAACTGAAGGAGAAGGAAGAAAAGAGGAGAAATTGAGTCAAGTAGAGGAGGAAAAGGGAAGAGAAGAAAAACACACAGAGAAGATCTCTGATGACATTTCTGAGCATGCAAAAGGAAAGAAGACTCTGTCTCCGACAAGAGACACTGTAGAAGCAGTGAAAAACTTCTTAACCAAAGAGATGATGGAAATAGATGAACTGGAACTATTTCAAGGACCACTCAATTTTGACTCCCTCTCTCCGGTCCAGACAATGAAGGTAGCATCTTTTGCTCAAGCTAAAGAAAAAGAAAGGATTCTGAAGTCTCACATGGAAGACTATGAGCTGATAGAGATTGCATCTGGTGTGCAAGAGAAGATGATGCCATCCTTCCAAAAGGATCTTTTGGCCTCTTCATCTGGTAACTTGAAATCTCTAGTTAACTCTGTTAGCACCCATTTTGATTCTTTGGAGAAATCGGTAGAAGAGAAAGTCCGGAAAGAATTTTTGGGAAAGAGATTCACTGAAGTGCAGTGACTCATAACTAATGATAGGAGGACCCTGGCTATTGGGATAAAGAGCCTAGAAAATGCTCTTAAAGATGGTGGAGAAATATACAAATTTTGTCTATCTTGGTCCATAGTGACATGACATTGCAAAGAAGGTGGAAGAACAAGAGAGTAAACTGTCAAGTTTATCTTAGAATTTTGATCCTCTCACCTCATCCATAATGAATCAAGAGTGCCAGGCTATTGCCACTATAAATGAAATAAAGAGGCTTGAAAAGGAGAAGAAGAATAGAATAAGCAGAATGAGTGAACTAAGAGGGATAATTATCCCTAAGTTAGAGGCAATGCATGAGGCCCTAACTGATGCTTAGATTACAGCCTAGACTAGTGATCCGGTAGACTTAAGAAGGGCAGAATCTTTTGCATTTTTGTTGAGTGGCCACATTTCAATTTTGGATAGGATGAAGCAGAGTTGGGTGACAGAAGTTGTACAGTTGAAGACCACCTTTGCGGATATACTTAAGTATATGTAAGTATAACATGTACATATACTTATGCGGCTATGTATAAATTAATTTTTGCAAATTTTGGTGTGTGGATTCCACCCTTTGCCATTGATGCCAAAGGGGGAGTGAGGAGTAGTGAAAAATGTGGAATCTAGCTAAGGGGGAGCTCCGGTAGAACAGTACACAAGATAGAGCATCAGCTAAGGGGGAGTTTGCTACGACACTTAGTCATTTTTCACTAAGTGTTGCCATCAATGCCAAAGGGGGAGATTGTTGGCAAGAGACACTGTGTGGCTTCATTATTGTTGTCATTGATAGCAACAAAGTCTATCCCACACATCCGTAGCACATAGTATGCCTATACCGGAAGATAGATTGAAGAATGTTTTGCTCCGGTGAACAAGAACAGAGCATACAACAAGGTCTGACAATCAGGTCTGGATCTCTCAGATGGTGTAACTCAGAAAGTTGTGGACTTGGACAAGTCAAGAGGAGTACCATGAATGCTACATTCCAGAGATTGAGCCTCCGGTGATGAAAGAGTGAAAAGATATGAGCACCTAAGTGTTGGGTTCCTGACAAGCAGAGTAGACTGAGAAAGAATTGACTGGCAGAGCATCAGACTTTAATCCAGATGAGAAATTGATTGTGATCAAGCTATTTAAGAGATCATACATGGTTGGCCGACATGAATGATGACTTCTATGTCTATGTCCTTGATACACATCACATATTAAGCATGGATTCAGCTGACAGATCAGTGTCTTAGAAATATCTTTAGTATTCCGGTTGTTGACTGGGAAGATGTTGAAATACTTGATGTGGATATATATACCAAATGGATTTTGGTATGAAGCATGGTGTTGTGTGAAAGTGTGCGAGAAAAGGCAGAGAGAAGTGTGGAAGCAGAAATACAAGTCTGGTATGTGATAGAATAGTAGCATTAGAGAAGAGGAAGAATGAAGTGCATTAGATCGGTATATTGAGCCTAATTGGAACTGAACCTCAGCATATGTGGATGCCTCTCATTAGTTTAAACACCTGGTTACTTTCTATATACCTTGTAGATAGTGAGTCTCTTGTAGGCAGTGTGCCTCTTGTGAGTAGTGTGCTCGGGCAGTGAGCCCTAATTGGCAAGTGCCATTTTGTACTTCTTATTCTTTTAATAGAGAATACACTCTTGGGTTAGTCACCCCGTGGTTTTTCCCTTAACTGGGTTTTCCACATAAAAATCCTTGTGTTATGTGTGTTGATTTTATTTCTTCTCTCATGATTATGTATGCTCTTATGTTTTGATGTTGCATTAATATTAAAGAAGAAAAGAAAGTTAAGATATTTAAGATAATTGATTCACCCCCCTCTTAGTTATCTGCCTTGTTTCCAACAATTACATTCTACTCTTAGGCTTCTATACCACTATTCTAGGCGACAATTGATTTTCCTCTATGCTATATCTATGTATATCTCATTATGAGTTAATTAATCCAATTATTGTGTTTAATCTTGTTTGTATTGCATAATCTTATTTTCTAACTCTTACAAGAGCATTTGATAGCATGACTTTCATGGCTCGACCAATGCTGACATTCTACCATTAGATGTTGGTTCTCACATGGTATCAAATCTTGTTCTTATTGAGGATTGTTGGCTCAGTAAATTGGCATTGTTCAATGTAAAACAAAGTTTCCATTCAATCAAAAATCTTTTATGTGTTGTACATGTGTATTCTCTATGGAAGAAACTTTTTCTTGTAGAGAAGTCGTTTGTGTGTGAAGAGGTCGATCAGGTAGGGTGACATCTAATCCATCTATGAAAGGTTGATGCATAGAACTTGAGGCTCAATTCACTCTCTCATAGGGTGTTTAAGGTTGGATTCACTCTATCATAAGGTGTTTAAGGCGTGATTCAAGGCATTTGAGGGTCAACCCTTTACAAAAAGCCTTTTGTAGAGGCATGAGTAGCCCATATAAGGCTCACATAGTCTCTTTAGACGTGCAACCAATCCATAGAAGGCTCATACAAACTTTCCAGAGGTGCAACTAGTCCAGAGAAGGCATGCACAACCTATTTGAAGGGTCAATCCCAAGCAGGAAAGACTTCGACGAGTAGGAAGGGTTGTAAACCAGGTAACAAGACATCTCTAGAAACCCATGACCCATGAGCAGGTAGGAATTGATGATTGGAACCACTATTTGAGCGTCCAGCAAGGCAATCCATAGTATATTTCACCACTATTCCACATAGCATCCCCCGAGCCAATCTATATGAGATTTCACCTCTGTTTCACTCTTCTTCTGTGTAGCATCTAGTAAGGTGATCTACAAGAGATTCAACATCCAACAAGGCAATGAATACGAGATTTTGCCCCTAGTTTTCCCCTATTTGCAAGAGTTTCACCATTGTTTTTCCCCTATTTGGAAGGCACGGCTACAAGAATTTTGCTTGTTTGGAACCTATTTTGAGCCATTGAAGGCTAACAAGGTGTCAATTCCATTAACCCATAGAGCCATCCAACAAGGTATCTAGAACCTATGTTTGCTAATGTCAATATTTCCCACATTCTCCCTAATTTAATTTTGCAAAGGAATTTTTTTAATTTTGTAATTTAATTGGGGATTGTTCATGCACATGCACTCAACTTATAAAGTGCCCTTTTATCTATCATTCTTTGGGGGGATTATATAGACATTTTGTAGTCAATGAACTCACATAATGTTCCAAATTTGTTAAAAGGGTAATATATCTAAGTCAATAATGGCTATTACAAATCATCCTTATTTCAATACTTTGGAAGAAGGAAACTACAAGTCCTGGCGTGATGGCATCCCAAAGCACTACTGATGGATTCATCTATTGCCACATTTGTATGGACTTATTCCTGAACCAAGTACATGTTAGTAGAAATTCGCATGGGGAAATATAAATGATCATGAATTAGGATTAATTGTTTTAAGTGTTGGGAACCACACATCATGGGCTCTATCACATATTGAGTGCCCTCACACTCTCCAGAACACACTATGGAAAATGTATGGAGATCCCAATGAAAATCCATTATAGATGATCCTATTATAGACATACTTCTTGCCCTTGATGATGTTGATAATCCTTTGTATGACAATGATACTAAAGAGGAACTTTCTTATTGGGAAAGTCATGAATGTGATGATGACACAAAGACATCTCATCTTTCTTCTCCTTTTTATACACCTCTAGCATTGGTAGCTATTATGCCACCTCCACTTGCCACTTTGATAGAGATCTTGGCTTCTCTACATGCTACTTTAGATTCTCTTCAACAGGTTCACACTTGTCCTCCTAATAAGTGAGATATCATTTGTCATTATTGATCTTGATGACAACATTGATGACAGTTCTTTTGTCCTTGCACTTGTTTCTGTTATAGAGTTCAAGGACCTACTTCACTGAGGACTTCAAGAGATTCTTTGGAGGAGGACATCTCATGGGATTTGCATTTTAGCCACATATCATGCATTGATATTCCACATCCATACATCACTTCTTTGGATCCTTCTCTTCATTAGTTTCCACATGATTTTGAGAGGTCACTTATTTCAGTTAGGCTTAAGACTTATGATTTGATTGTGACTCATTTCAGCATCAACATGATAACATTTGAGCAGTGTTTTGAGATAAGATACATCATGAGACTTCCCACATCACCTTGATTCTATGTTGGATTTACTTCAACATTCACCATTGGAGTTGTTTCTTCCTAAGGGGAGAAATGCCATTTGCCACAAATGGTTTTCTCCCTTTCTCCTCTTTATTAGAGATTACATTGTACTTGGGCACCTAATCAAGCCTAGATTTCAAGACCTAATCTTATCTTTGTACCCATCTAATCTATGCTTAAGGGGGTGTTAGTGTAAAATATTCCTATGCATGTATTTCACATGGATTACTCCTATATTTGGAGTTAAGCTTTCTTAGGTGTGCCGTTTTGCATAGAGTTGCATGTCCAATTCACATGCCACCAATTTTAGATAGTAGAGTTACGTTTCTATCCTTAGGCTCCTTTACCACTATTTAAGGTGGCCATTGCTTTTCCTTTGTGCTATATATGTACATCTCATTATGAGTTAATCAATCTAGTTATTTCATTCAATCTTGATTGTACTGCATACTCTCATTTTCTAACTCTTGCAGGAGCTTTCAATAGCACAACTTTCATGGCTCGGCCAGTGCCAACATTCTTCAAGTAGATCTTGGTTCCCACATCATTCACATCATCTATTAAAATTAATAGAGGATGGTCATTCCATGAATCCTCCTAGGACAATAGTATGTATATAAGAAAAATTGCAAGATAATAACTTCTCTCCGTTGAATAAGAAAAATTCCACATTTAAATTCATTTAATTTATATTTAATACTTATGTTAAGAGTTTTTAAATTATTTATATTATACTTACATAGGTATAACATTTTTTAAGAATTCACAATCTTTAGGAGTTAGAATGTTTTTAATTATATAAGTCAGCAAAAACTAGGGTCCAAACCCTTACAACAACATAACAAAAAGAGATAGCAGAGGCTCAAGAACAAAAGGAGCCACCCAAACCAACTACAACATTAACAGAAAATACAACCTATTACCAATAGATAGTAAGTAGCAGTAGATCGACAACATAAAATATAAAGAGTAAAAAGACTAAGGAGATACATTCTCCCAGCCTTTAGCTAGAAATTCAACAATTTCATCAAGTTTCTTGAATTTCTCCTTCTCCTCACCATTAGCTCGAGTCCCATGTTCCTATAGTAGAGTCAAGTTGAGCATCACCATGTGACAGAGAATGCTACTTATGAAATCTCCCATAGAAGCAACCTTCTGCTCTAGTTCATCCACTTGACCCCTAAGGATAGTAATATCATACCTCTGGTCATCCCCCTCCTCCTTAGTCTCCTCTCCAACCTCCTTCACAATCATCCTCTCCCCTTCACTAGCATTGTCCATAGGATCACCATCATCACCTCCTAAGTCATTAGTCTATTTCCCTTCTCCCTCACCAGCATCCTCTTCAGAGATCTCTTGGACTTCAATGTCTTTAGAATTCAACTGATCATCCCCCTGAGTGGAAGCTTCAGAAGCACTTTTAGAGTAATCAATTAATTTAGCTTGCAGAGCAGGCTTACCAGTATTTCTTCCCAACCTTCTCACCCCAGAAGAGAAACCCTCATTCTTATCTTTAGCAGACAATTTGGTTTTATGTTTATTCCCAGGTCCCAGAAAGTCACTGTGCAAATTCTTATAGGTCCCAACAACGTCCCTTGCAATTTCACTAGAAGCATCCATCTCCCTAAGTTTTCTTCTTTTACTTGTCACACTCCCTTTAGAAACCGAAGTATGCATATCCTTCACCATGGTCTCCTTAGTGGACATAGAGAAAGAAACCCCTTTCATTTTTTGGGAATTAGGGGTAGCGCAAGGTTCCTCAGGAATGGTGGCAGCAAGGGGGTGGGTATTAGTAGGGACCTCAGTATTGGAAGGCTGAATTGGCTTAGTAGGCTCCAAGGCAAGATGAAAATTATACAAACAAAGAATGAGGCCTTGATGCAGAGGGACAGAGCATTTAGAAGGTTTCTTTTCAAACTTATCCTTAGCCCTAAAAACAAAGTGTTCAAGGGAAGACATCAAGTAAACAGGGAAACTAATAAAAGCATTACACCTAAAATGGTTAAGCAAAGGGAGGTGATAATTATAAAACCTAGTGAAACGACCTTCCAGAGTGAAGTATTTCATTAGAAGAAAGCACATCTCATCCCACAGCTCTGGAAGCTTAGCCCATTCAAACCCTCCATGGTAGGGAACTAATTCCTCTCCCTCCCCCATAAAATTCTTCTGGTTCAGATGGTCAGCTACCTTAGCCTTCTTTTGTAGCTTAGTACCCTTAGTGGAAAGGCCAGTCATCATGGCTTTGACTTGTTCAGAGATTTCAAAACCAATTCTGCCCATGGTAACTCTGCGATTTTGCCACAAAAGGGCACACTGCACAAACAAGTTTTTATCAAAACCATTGAGGCATTCCAAAAAAGGACTTATGCCACCTTCCTTGTAATAATGCCAAACAACAGCATTATCCCTAAATTCACAACAAGATATAGGCTCAGTGCGAATCTTGTCTCCCCCCATTATCTCCTTACCCTCAAAAACACAGAGAACACAGAGCCAAGGATACCTTTCAACAAAGTGTTTTCACAAGATAATTCTAGATGCTTAGAAAGGAATGATGAAATAGTAAATGCGGCAATGATCTAACATGCATGAGTCATTAATACCCTGAAACTCTTTCACAATCTCCAATCATCGCCAACCTTTTCCATGCTCAAAAATGATATTCATAAATTCTCTATCATTATGACATATCCAACTCACCTTAACGCAAGTGATAAAAAATGCCAAAATGGCATTAGTCAGAAAAGTGCAATAGTTCATAATAGCCCCGTACTTCAATGTCCACATCATCTTCGCCTTAACTAACCGACTGGCTAGGCTAGCACTCTCACTATGATGAGTCATCCTTGACAAGTCATCTCTTTTTGAATTAGTTCCCTTATGTTAATAGGAATATTGTTATATTGGCACCAACAACACCAATTCATAAATTATTGACCATAATCAGCAAGAGCATTAGCAACTCCGTTCCCCTCTCTGTAGATATGAGAGAACCCCACTTTAGAGATCCTCTAAATAAGGATTTGGATATCCACAATGATATCCTTAAGCCTCCAGCTGCAGACCAAAGCATTAGTAACATCATCAATGATCAGTTTTGAATCCCCCTATATATGCAAATGAGGAATGTCCAGAGAGATAGCCAATTTAACTCCCCATAAGAGAGTAGAGTCTTTAGCATAGTTATTACTATGAATACCTATCCCACTAGCATAGGAAACAATAAGCTCCCCTCTATCATCCCTAATAATCCCACCACCACTAGCCCTTCCATTGGACTTAGAAGCCCCATCAAAGTTAAATTTGAGCCATTGGGACCTTAGAGGAGTCCATCTAGTATTTAATCTCAAAATCTATTTACCATTATCATAAGCTAGAATTTGGTTAAGAACCAATTAGCAGCAATTTTTTCTTCCTCTTAAGTGAGTGGTTTATTAGAAATTTTGATGTGTGAGCTAACAACACTTTCAATGAGGAGCTTAGAGAAAGACTGATAAACTTGAGAAGAGTCCCTGATAGCTTCCCTAAAGATTCTATTATTCTGTTCCTTCTACAAGGTCCAGCCAATAAAGGGAAGAGTTTGGTTCCAAAGCTCCACAAGCCAAGGATGGGAAAAAGTAGGAAGCCAATTAGCAATGACTTCTCTGATATCTTGATTGTAGACCCACTGAATGCCAAAATTCTGCAGGATTGTACTCTAAATTTCCTTGGCAAAGTCACAATGAAGGATTAAATGAGGGACAATTTCCTCTTCCTTAAGGCAAAGAATACACTTATTAACTAGAGAGAAGCCCCTCCTTTGCAAATTATCTTGGGTTAAAATCTTGTTATGAACCACAGCCCACCAAAACATATTAACTTTAGGGATAAGTTTATGGTTTAGGAGTTAAAATGTTATTTTGTTAGTGAATCATGACTTTCCAAATCTCAATTATTTCTAGACTATTATAAGAATATGATGGATATCATGTTAAAATTAAGGCATTGCAATGAGTAAATATAATAAAAAATATAATTTCCAGCACATTTTTTTGAAAAAGGTGGCGGAACACCTATACTATATTAAATAATCAAAATTACAAAAAAAGGATTTAACGTCTTGGACTTTACATATGTAAGGGTGGAGACTGCATACAAGTAGTAGCAAGAACAACTAACATAAAAAAACTAGTAACAATAACATGATAAAAAAACCTTGATTACAATAACACAATCAGACTACCTAGTCTGAATTGGAGCCATGGTGATCATCTAGGGGTGGCATAGCAAAGGGGAGGGTGACCACTAGCGTTCTTGGTGCTAAGTCTGGGGCATGATGCCGGAGAAATCTCACTGCATTAATCACTTCCTTAACTCTATCTTCCATCACTTCTAGAAGTTGGAAGTGGTGTACATTTAGGGCTCTGGTGAGCACATTATAATGGCCAACTCGAAGTCTTGTCTATATGGTGTTGTATACAAAAACCACATGATGAGAGGTATGTAGAAGATGCTTATCAAAAATCCTATTCATAAGAGCTAACCCCTCCTAGAAATTGTAATCCGCTAGCGCTGATCTCCACCATTCAGAATTAAGAAAGGAAGGATGCACTAACCCAAAGCCTATGGCCTACACATATTCGTAATCGAGCAAGATATAAAAAATATTAGAGATGAACATTGAGGCAATCTCAGACAGTTAGTTAGTTTGAGTCTTGTTCATGTTTCCAAGAAGGTCTGATAAGACCAAATGCATGTAATAAGGTCATGCTGATCATACTAAGATCAAGCTGACCATGCTTTGCTATTTTTAGGTAGTTTGTTAGAACAACTGTCATGCTGTAGGACCGGTTGGATCTCCCAGCCGCCTGGAGAGATTTCCTAGCCGCTTGGAGTCGGGTCAGTAGTACTCGTAGGAAAATCTATTTAAGCATGAGGATCGGTTGATATTGCATAGATCGATTGATCAGGCTTTGCTAAGAGAGAGGAGAGACTGAATATTGTAATAGCATCTTTTGAAATCAATAAGAGATCCTGTTGTGTTCATCTTCTGTTTGATCTCCTTTGTTTAATCGATTTGCTGTTTTGGGTGGTTTCATGGATTCACTGATCCATTCCACCGGTTGATTCATCGAATCGGTGGAATGGTTATGTACAGTAGGTTAGGTGTTAGTTTGCTTTCTGTTTGCATGCAGGTGTGCAGGATCACCGTCGAGAGATGTTGAAGACCCTAGCATGGGTATGTGCTAGGTCGAGCTGATAGAGTCTGGAAGATCACCCTGAAAGTGGATCGGGTCATCCCTGGAGGTTCGGCGGATCAGAACAGTGAAAATCCGCTAAGGCTGGAAATTTGTCAAAACAGCATCATCAGGATAATTTGGTGAATATCCTGCAGTCACTTTGGGCATCGTCATCCGGATAAGTGGAGATGAGCATGATGCAGTCGAGTACATGAAGTGAATGTGCGTCGGGGTGATCATCATCAGGAGTTGCCGAGGAGGAGCGTATCGGCATCAGGTAGAAGATCGGGTTGATCGCAGGCCGAAAAAAGTTAAGTTTGGCCAACAACAGGATATGACGTCATCATCATCAGGATATACGTCATCAGGATATTTCAGAGCAGCAGGATATTGAGGAGCTGCAGGTGACGTCATCGTCATCAGGATAATCGTCATCAGGATATCGGGGTGACGTAAGCATCAAGGGGACGGTGCGTGGAGTTAAGGTTTGTCATCATCAGGATATATGGGAGGAACCGGATGTTCCATATCCTGCTGATTAACATGATGCTGAACATCATGATGCTGAAGATAGTGAAGACGGAAGTTGTCGGTGAGATGAACAGTGGACGTTAGGAGGATGTTCGCGCTTGCTGAACATGATGATGCTGCCGAATATGATGATGCTGCTGACAGGTGAAAGTGCGAAGGCTTGTCTGCAGGAGGATATCGGTCAGCGACAGTAAATATGATGATGCTGACAGTGTTAAGGAAAACATGATGATGATGATGATGATGATGATGATGATGATGATGGGCTGCAGACATCCATGCTGTATGTTAAGGTTATAGTGTGGATGCCTCTGCATCATAGTGGTATCAGAGCTCAGCAAAAGGTCTAGGCTGTTGTGTGTTGATTCTGTCACCAAAAGGGCAGAGGTAGAGTTGATTGTGTGTTGTGTGTTGAGTGAGAGGTTGACAAAATGCCTCCTAAAGGTAGTGGTACTGCAAGGTAATTGCAGGAGATGAAGGAAAAACATGCTAGAGAGATGAGGAAGATGAAGGAGCTTGCTGAAGCACTTCAAGCCAGGCTTGTAGCCCTGGAAAAGAACAAAAAGAGGGAAGTGGAAGACAGTGAGTCTGAAGAAGATGAAGATGCTGTTGAAGAGTATGAAGAGGTAGCTGAAGATCTGGATGCTGAAGACCAGAAATTTGCAAAACTGTTAAAGGCAGTGCAGAGTGATAAGCCTAAGGTAAAGGTTGATGTTTCCAAGTATAATGGAAGTTTGAATGAAGATGAGTTACTGGATTGGATCGCTGCACTTGATAATCACTTTGAATGTGAAGATGTTGTTGAGGATCAGAAGGTAAAGATTGCAAAGACCAAGTTAGGAGGTCATGCTTTGGTATGGTGGGATTATGTACAATCTGAGAGAAGGAAACAAGGGAAGTCAAAGATCACTTCATGGGATAAGATGGTAGCAAGGATCAAAGGTAAATTCTTGCCAAGGGATTATGAAATCCAGATGTTTAAGAAGCTGCAATTTTTAAGGCAGAAGGAAAGGGATGTGAAGGCATACACTGAGGAGTTTTACAAATTGAGTATGAGATCTAGTCATCATGAGAATGAGGTAGAAAAGGTGGCTAGATACTTGGCTGGTTTGAGATTGAACATACAGGATGAGTTAGTTTTAGCTAACCCTAAGAATGTGGAGGATTGTTACCAAATGGCAATCAGGATTGAAGAAAAGATGAATAGAGGACAGGATAAGTCCATGAGAGGAAGAGGAAACAATATGAGGGGAAGAGGGTCAGCCCCTACACAAAAGCAAACCAATGAGGGTCAAGAAGACACTGGTAAAGGACAGGGATAGTCTGATTTCAGAGGTGGATGGAAAGGTAATAGAGGAAGATTTGGAGGTGGTAGAGGTTCTACTACATTTTCAGGAAAATGTTACACCTGTGGTGAGTTTGGTCATCCATCCTTTAAATGTCCAGAAAATAAGGGTTCATCATCCAGAAATGATAGAATAAATGACAAGAGAGTACAACTTGTGCAAGAAGAGAAAGTAGAGCAAAGTGTGCAAAGAGATAAGGAGCCTGAACTTTATGGATATCCTGAAGAGGGAGAAGCATTGATGCTAAGGAGAATTAGTTTGCAGGCATCAAAGGATCTGATGCAAAGAAGAGCTCTTTTCAAGACCATATGCAAGAGCAAAGGTAAAGTATGTAAGGTTGTCATTGATACTGGTTCAATAGACAACATGGTATCTCAGGAAATGGTGGATAAACTGAATTTGGAAAGGATTCCACACCAGCACCCTTACAAGGCATCTTGGGTGAGTGATAGTCAATCACTTTTTGTCTATGAACAGGCATATGTGGATTTTCAGATTGGAGCATATCATGATAGGGTTTTGTGTGACATTTTGCCCATGGAATGTTGTCACCTACTGTTGGGTAGACCATGGCAATTTGATAGGAGGGTTCTGTATGATGGGTATGCTAATACCTACACCATCAAGAAAGATGGGAAGACTATGAAGTTGATGCCATTGCAGGCAGATGCTGCAGTACAGGGGGCAGCCAAAATCATTTTAATGGGAAAGAAGGAATTTGTGCAGATGCCTAGGGGAGCAGGCATAAAGGCAGATAAAGATATTGCAGGGAAAGGAGTTGTTAAGGACAACAGGTGGAAGAAAGTTTTAGTTTTGACTGACAGAGGTCAGCAGCAGGTGCAAAAATAGGTTTGCAAACAGCAACCAGTTGAGAGGGATGACAAAGATGTTGTCATAGTTGGGACTATTGTTTGTCCTATAAAGGTTGAAAGAAAGATAGGGTTGAACATTGCAGAAGTTCAAGAGGCAGTTCAGACAGAGGTTCTGGTCAGACAACCTGACAAACACAGGGTATGTGAGAGAAAGGCCTACATTGACAGGCATGAGGATTTACTTGCCAGAAAGCAAGTTACAGTTCAGAAGTCTGGGAGCAGCCAGGAGACAGCAGAGGGTAAAACTGGAACAGGTCAGAAAATTACAAAGGCAAAGTGTAAAGGTGGAGGACTTCCACAATCCAAACTCATGGGACATGAGTTCTTTTCTGTTGGGGAGTATGGTGCAGGAGCACCTACCTGACAACTGGCCTTCATGAGGCAGTTAGTTAGTTTGAGTCTTGTTCATGTTTCCAAGAAGGTCTGATAAGACCAAATGCATGTAATAAGGTCATGCTGATCATACTAAGATCATGCTGACCATGCTTTGCTATTTTTAGGTAGTTTGTTAGAACAGCTGTCATGCTGTAGGACCGGTTGGATCTCCCAGCTGCCTGGAGAGATTTCCCAGCCGCTTGGAGTCGGGTCAGTAGTACTCGTAGGAAAATCTATTTAAGCATGAGGATCGGTTGATATTGCATAGATCGATCGATCAGGCTTTGCTAAGAGAGAGGAGAGACTGAATATTGTAATAGCATCTTTTGAAATCAATAAGAGATCCTGTTGTGTTCATCTTCTGTTTGATCTCCTTTGTTTAATCGATTTGCTGTTTTGGGTGGTTTCATGGATTCGCTGATCCATTCCACCGGTTGATTCATCGAATCGGTGGAATGGTTATGTACAGTAGGTTAGGTGTTAGTTTGCTTTCTGTTTGCATGCAGGTGTGCAGGATCGCCGTCGAGAGATGTTGAAGACCCTAGCATGGGTATGTGCTAGGTCGAGCTGATAGAGTCTGGAAGATCACCCTGAAAGTGGATCGGGTCATCCCTGGAGGTTCGGCGGATCAGAACAGTGAAAATTCGCTAAGGCTGGAAATTTGTCAAAACAGCATCATCAGGATAATTTGGTGAATATCCTGCAGTCGCTTTGGGCATCGTCATCCGGATAAGTGGAGATGAGCATGATGCAGTCGAGTATATGAAGTGAATGTGCGTCGGGGTGATCATCATCAGGAGTTGCCGAGGAGGAGCGTATCGGCATCAGGTAGAAGATCGGGTTGATCGCGGGCTGAAAAAAGTTAAGTTTGGCCAACAGCAGGATATGACGTCATCATCATCAGGATATACGTCATCAGGATATTTTGGAGCAGCAGGATATTGAGGAGCTGCAGGTGACGTCATCGTCATCAGGATAATCGTCATCAGGATATCGGGGTGACGTAAGCATCGAGGGGACAGTGCGTGGAGTTAAGGTTTGTCATCATCAGGATATATGGGAGGAACCGAATGTTCCATATCCTGCTGATTAACATGATGCTGAACATCATGATGCTGAAGATAGTGAAGACGGAAGTTGTCGGTGAGATGAACAGTGGACGTCAGGAGGATGTTCACGCTTGCCGAACATGATGATGCTGCCGAATATGATGATGCTGTTGACAGGCGAAAGTGCGAAGGCTTGTCTGCAGGAGGATATCGGTCAGCGACAGTAAATATGATGATGCTGACAGTGTTAAGGAAAACATGATGATGATGATGATGATGATGATGATGATGATGATGATGATGATGGGCTGCAGACATCCATGCTGTATGTTAAGGTTATAGTGTGGATGCCTCTGCATCACTAACCCAAAGCCTATGGCCTACACATATTCGTAATCGAGCAAGATATAAAAACTATTAGAGATGAACATTGAGGCAATCTCAGACCCCTTCACTTGTGTGTCTTCATATTGAAAGCAAAAACAACCCATCACACAATGGATTGCAAACTCCACATTGTTGTAGTCAATTTTGAAGACTTCCCTCATGTTAACTGCATTCACCACACTGAGATATGTGCTTTCCCCTACCAAGGGGACAAAAATACGTAGGTTTGTTTCCCAAGATGTCATTATTAAGTTTGTCTCACTACTAATTAAGCTGAAGAAAAAGACCAAAGGCTTGAGAGGAATGAAAGACAAGGTCACCATGAAGAGATTAAATAGGCTAGATCCACGAGTTTAGGGATGGCATCACCACGTCATGAGGTGTTACTTAAGAGTAAGGTGAGGGATGGAGTACAATCCTTATGGCGATCTGGCAATGGTGATAAGCACCTCATTGATGAAGCTCTAGGGATTGGGGAAGAGGTGATCTATCTCCCGACTTAGACAAGACAGTAGGTATTAATCTACATGGATGGAGCCACCTAGGAGCCCCTGGTTGCATCCTTGCACATAAATATAGATAGTCTGAATGATAATCAAAGGATATTATTTTAAATGGATGTTGCACCTCCCAAAGAGGTATTTATTTTTGTTTGTGTCCTTAAACACACATCAAGCAAAAGTTGTCCCAACGACACCCTTGACATGACATTTTGGAGAGTTGTTTTACCTTACTCACTCATGTCTAACGGGAGATTAAGAATGATATGACTCCAAGTTGTGCCCTCATTAATATATTTTGATGGAGTTAATTGTCATATGTTCCACCATTAAGCTCTCCATACGAGATGACCCCTTGTTCTAGAGAGGTGGAAATATTGTACGAGTGTATCCACCTAGTCGATTGTCATGTTGGCAAGTAGATCCACCACCTGATTTTTTTCCTTATATAGTGACAGATCTAAAACCTCTCAAACAATTTTAGAAGGTCAACAACCTATTGTAATATATAATTTAATTGCCAATTGAGGGATCAATGAATCACCTTCAATCCATAAGTTTTTAACCTCATTTGAGATTACCAGTCCAAGTCCTTGGAGAAGGGTGCATCCTTTGACACAATTAACATAGATTTAGTATTTTATTTAAAGTGTATAGCAAGAGTTAGATTATGAATCTCTCTTTCATTGTACTACTTATGATCTAACAAAATATACTATAAGTTTTATATTCTTGTACTCATCTATGTTAATTTTTTAAACTTACTAAGAATTCATCCTAATGCATTTCTATGCATTCATATGCTTTTCAAATTGATAAGACACGTCTTATATAGTTTATATGGGGTGTAATTAAACATCCAATAATTCACATGTAACACACAAGCTTTGGAGGGAAGTCATAGAGTTAACAAGGTCTTACTTAGGAATATCTTCTCATATGTCTCAAACAATAGAATCCTCAACCACAATAATGTTGAAAAGGTAGATGTTATATATAATTATCTTCAAGATATATATCATAGTACTATTTAATGAATTCCCTTTTCTATTGGGTATTTTCTAGTTTTTCTATTTCTACTTTATCTATAGTTCTATCATAAAGATCTATATTAATATGTGTGTCACTACAAAATCTTTTTGAGTTGGGTGCTTAAGTTTAATACCTAGGTTCCTATTTTGTTAAGATTGGTATTAGGGAAAAATAATCCTAAGGACTTTATGATATAAACTAGTGAATTATGAATCTAGACATTATGGTTATATTAATCACATTTTGATAAATTATAAATTGTATATGATAATACCATATATTTTTTATTAATGATAATTAATATTATATATATCTTTAAAATGTTTCTAGATTTAATGTAGAAGTAATACTTTTATATTAATGTTTTAGGACTAATATTTACGTAGATTAATGTTTTTGATTAAAAAAGGGGGTAAAAGACAAGTTTTGAAGAGGCCCTAGAAACTCTTTTACAAATAGAAAAATGTTAGCTAAACAATAGCTGACCCACAACACAAGTCCCATAAACAAACAGAAGAACAAGAAACAACAAAGGCCAATTAGAGTTCCTTAATAAAACTAATGATTATCAAAATAATTTCTCATTCAAATTTATGATTTCTTCGATAACTTAATAAAACTCAATAAATTACTAAATTGTTCTAATTGTGTAAGAAAAATGTTGATAAGGACAATGCCAAACTAAGTAGAAGAGGATATTCTATTTTACAAGTATTGCATTGGTCAAAGGTGATGGTGCACAACATGCTAGGAAATTTTACAAGTTTGACCTAAGTTGAAACAATCCTCTTAGGACATAAATTGAACATGTGGAGCAGTGTGACTATATGGAGGTGAGATTCTAAGAAGACATGTTGTGAGGAATAATAAGGGAATCATACACAAGAATCCAAGGCTGGTCGAGGATACTTGTAGCACTCTAGGGATTTGGATCATTAAAAGATTATCACAACCTACTTAAAGACTAATTGAACACATTGTATGTCATCTAATAAGAGACTAGGATGACAACAATTTAATAGTCATATAACACCAAAGGCATTGACCCTTGGATTGCATTATGAATAGTATTTGAGAAGGGGTTTATATATATAAGGATTGATCCCCCAATACCACAATTGTATGTCCCACTTGTGAGACATCTAGATTTTTTACTTGAAACCACATATGTTTTAGAAAAGTTAATAATTTAAGTTTAGAGGGGTTCCATCTAAGGGGGCTAGATCAAATCCCCTTTGATAGAACCCCTAGAGGATAAATCGAACCCCTAGTTTGAAGGGGTTTGATTTAATTCACCAAAATCTTTGGATCGACTAGAGAGCCACGAATGTCGTTGATTGACACACTCCTACCTATGAGATCACAAACACAAACACACAGAAAAATAAAGCAGGAAAAGGAAGAATAGGCAATGGTCTAATTTATTAACTTGCCAAGATATATACATATATAGAGTAGCAAAAAAGAAACCACCACATAAGAATAGTGGAAAAGGCACCCAAGATTAGGCATGCAATTCCACTGTCTAAATTGGTGGCATGCAAACTTAATGCAACTCCAAAATAAAAAAGCAAACCTAAGCAAGCTTAACTCCAAATATAGGAGTAGATAGTAGACACCTAAAATTAACCTCACTTCCCTATTTAATTATTGCCATACCTTCATATGAATTAAATAATTGTTAATTATTTGCTTAATTTCATATGTTTCACTCTACCTTACTCTTCAACATTAATTAAATAATATTGCAATTATTTAATTAATCATTTTCTTTCTTCTAATATTACTTAAATAAACAAACTAATTTCTATTTTCTCCACCACAAATAAATAAAATTAATATTTTATTTATTTTCCAACATTATCCATGTGAACCAAAAATTAAATAATTTAATAATTTAATTTTCCTCCATAATTTCCTCTCACCATAATTCACTCTTGTCTCACCAATGTCACCATGATTCTCTTTCATCACTCCATCAATCACTCTCAATCAGATCTGTTAACAATTCAATCAAATCAGTTGATTGATCAATCAATTTAGATAACAAATCAATCAATTCATTCAACTCACTAATCAAGCTTGTTAACTCCCCTGATTTATTAGAGGACATGGACTTGTCACTTTTTCATCTATTTAATTCTCTCATTCAATTTCAACTATTGATATCTCCAAACATTATCCACCATTGATCTTCATTCTTGGAAATCTATAAATAAAACTTCTTCCAGACCAAAGAATCATCTCTCAATTTCATAAACTTACACTGTTGCATTTAATTCATTCATTTTGGGAGATCATTCAGGTGCACTTCAATACGATCAATGGGTGAGGTTAAATTTGTTTGCAAAGAAAGGTATAATTGTTGCTTCATTTATTCTCTTTGATTTGTCTTTATATGCAAATTTATGCTTCACATTCTGGCATGCCCAATGATCTAACCCCATTTTTGTGAGTTTGTGAGTTCTACAAGTTCCAATGACATAGGTTCCACGGAATACTAAGTAAATTCTGTAAGCAATGATCAATTAGCTGTTCATATTCTTTCTTCTTCACAATGGAATCTGTCTTTTTGCTAAAGTTTGCGGCTTTTTTTAAATAGCTCTGTTTAATTTCAGCTCCACGCCTTAATTTATGTCTGAACCTATTCATTTACATTCCAAAGAAATCTGATCTTGCCATGGAATTTTTCTCTTTTCTGGCATTGCTGTGACAAACTCACTGAGTTTTGTTTGAACATAGATGCCTTAAGAGCACTAACCAGTCCAACACAAATGTCTTAGGAGCATTAGGGAGGGCCGCGTAACACAGGAGAAGGAACCGTAATAGAGAGAAGACAGGCTAGTTGGTGATTTCTACCGCAGTTTGGACTTGCGTGTGACACTCTACTTAAATATCATCCATTTCAATGGTCAAACAATCAATAACAATTTTACAGCTCATTCACAACAAAAAGTGGTAAATATTTGTCCTATTTTTATTGGCTAAAATTAACCTTTAACTGTTAAAGTGGATGATATTTTAAAAAAGCCTGCCTGTTATTGTTGCAGCCTGATCTATGGGGATAAAACACAGTTGGCATCACTCAACTACTGGATGGTAGATGATCTGATCTTTTCTTCTGTTAAAAATTGTTTTTTCTATCTTAAATGAAAACGCACATTGTAATTATTGATGGCTGTTGTATAAGTCAACACTCAACTCCGTTGTAGAATTCGGAAAACTTTTCCACATTGGCGTACATTTGTATTAATGAAACAAGAGGCAGAAATGGAGTGAAATCTTCCTATAATTAAAAAACCGTGCTTTTATCCTCCATCTGATCAAGAGTAACATACCATTGTTCCCTGCAAACTTTCCTTTTCATTCACAATAGCAACTCTAAGTCGTGATTTTTAAGTTTAGTTCGTTAGTTTAAGTCATGTGGTTTTTTAAAGTTTAGTTCGTTAGTTTAAGTCGTGATTTTTAAGTTTAGTTCATTAGTTTGGTTAAGATAGTTTTTTTTTAACTTTTAGCATAGCTTTTACATTCCCTCTTTTAATTTTGAAATGTTATTAGTTTCTGTCTTTGGGAGGATTACTAATGCATCCCTTCGATACAATTATTTTAATTTATTTGGTCAATAGGCAAGTAAAAACAAAAAATTTGAGCAAAATATTATAGTCTTTAATTTTTTTTTGCTATTTATTAAATGAGAAAAAGTGATTTATGTTTTTTTCCTATTGGTTGATACTTGAAACAGTAACTGTAAAAATTCAATTTTTTTTTTCAAAAAATAACTTATTTTTTATGTGTCTTTCAAATTGGCAAGTTGTTGGATGACCATACACGGGACTTATATGACTGCTGTGTTATTAATGATGATAGTACATTTTTGTGGGTATGTACCAAAACACGGAGAAAGATAGTACATTCATTAATTTGTTTCTTCGAAGAAATCTTTGTAAATGATTCCCACAACTGACTGCCCCCCGTTGTATGGCGCGAGGAAAGAGGCGTTAATTCTGGGGATTTTAGGCGTTAATTTTCTTTTTAGTTTATTTTAAAATTTAAAAGACAATTTCGGATCCGCATTTATACGATCTGTTCTTTAAATTTCATCTCGTGGGTGGATAGTTTTGTGGGAAACCCTTGGTTTATTCCTAGGGTTTGACTGTGAGACGGAGGAGTATGCAAGAATTCCAAATTTGAGGTAGGGTTTTCAATGAATAATAAAGTAGTGGATATCTCTTGAATCCGAGCTAAAGTTTTCGTTTTTCCAGAAGAATCATTTTGAGCTAGGGTTTTCCGATATGTAAACTCCTTTTCTAAAAAGTAATTCAAAAGATTATTTAGAGATTCACATTTAAATTTATGTGGGCATTTTTTTAAATTTGGGGAATTTTTTTATTCAGCACTAATATATGTCCCAGGGTTTTTTTAATTAGGTATTTTGTTGAATAAGGGATAAACTTAATTAGGTATTTTGTTGAATAAGGGATAAACGCGAGTCTTATACTTATGTTGTTACGGCTTTATCAGAGCCGGTATCATACAGAAATCTTAATATGATGTTGGTTTCTTAATTCCGAGTTTTTCTTAATATAATCTTGGTGTCTTAATTAGGATGTTTTTTCCTAGCTTATTTTTGTGCAATGTTATTGATGCCTTAAATATAACCTAGGGTTTGTTGAATAGAAATATAGAATGTTACAGAGATCCAACTTGTGATGCAAATTTTTTAATTTGAGTTACTGTCTCTTGGATAAGAGAGCACAGAAATCTCAGTTTCAAGCTAGTTTTCATTAACCCAAGAAATATAATCTTGAGTTCTGAGCATATCCTTGGATAAGATGGAAGGAATCTTAAATTTTGAGCACGTCCTTAGATAGGAAGGAAGGGAGGAATCTTAAGTTTTGAGCATGTCCGTCGACAGGAAGGAATGTGAAGTTTTGATCATGTCCTTCTATAAGAAATCTCTGGCGATAATAAGTTACAATTCCTCAATTTTTATAATTGCTTAGGGTTTGTAAAATGTTATTTGTGGCTCAAATGTAGGTAGTTTTGCTTGAACTGTCAAGATCTAGCTTTCTGAATGTTGAAGATAATTTAATTAGAACTTAAGGGGTTCTCAATAGGAAATTTAAATATGCCAGGGTTGTTTGAATGAGAAAAGATGCAGAGTTTTATAATTGATTTATTGCTCACTGATTTAATGCAGGTCATTAGTATTATATTGATCTATGAAATTTTACTAGTACAAGTATCAATGACGAATTCTAAAATAGCAGTATATTTTTTTAGGACTCAAGTTGATTCTAAAATTCTCTGTAATGGTAAAAGCTTTCTTTTATGTAAGGATAAAAACTTTGACTTCATGAAGCAGTTGTCTTGTATTGATGTGACGTGTTGTGTTTGTATGATATATCTGATTTATGGCCAGCAATTGTGTCTTTGAAGTAATGTTTTTTCACATTAATAAATTGCTAGTGGTTTTTTACATTAAAAAATCCAAGAGTGCTGCTTTTGATCGCTCTAATCTGAACATTTTAATGTGATTTGGTATCGTCTTTATTAGTTTTTCAGTATCAGTTAATAATATTAGACTTGCATCCATATCGGATGCAGAGATATAAAGAAATCATCATACAAATATATATTTTATTTTTTATATTTCATTTTAGAAATACAGAAGGTTCTGCTGTCATCTGTCTCTTACATTGTTAGGTTTTCATATTTGGTAGGTGGTTGGTGCTGTTAGATGTTTTTGCTAGAAACAGACCTTTCTGTGCTGAAGATCAATTCCTCATTTAGCGAAAACTTTTTTCTTGTTTCTGCAGATATAAGACTTTGGGTTTTATCCGTAATGTACACAGAGATAATTATGAAGACTTTGTTTTAGCATGCAGGGGAGGTTGATTCTTTTTGCAATTAGGAGCAATTCTACCAGTTATTTATTGTTTGCAGAGTCACGGTGAGTAATTACTGAAAATTAGGGTCAATCTCATGGTACAATGTACAATCTATTGGAGGGTTTCTCTACAATCAAGCAGTTGAACCTTGCAGGACCGGAACTAGTTCAAAATCTAATCAAAATCCTACTACAGTTTGTGTACATTTGTTATCAGTGAATCTTAGTGAATCTTGTCACAACTCAATTTTTGAATTCTAAATTTGAAAACTAAACATAAAATGTATATTCATTTAAAAATACAAATAATAAACAATTTAACAATGGATTACACTTAAAAAAATTGAGGATAAGATTTGCAAATCCACTAAAAAGTGGAGGATACATTATCATTAAAAAAAAGAGTGGAGGATGCATTATCATTAAAAAAAAAGAGAGTGGAGGATGGATTTTTCTATAAATTGCCTAAAATTGTGAGGAAGAGGGGCACTCATCTCTGGTTTGGGAGTGCTGGAAAAATCTGTAAGTTTTCTCCTCTTCTTCATTTGCTCTGTTTTTTTTGAAAATTGGTTCTTGATTGTTGTTAATAACTTTTAGACTTATTTGATGGTATGTTTTAAATTGCAAATTGTGTATACGGGAAAGGTTTTAGAATTTGGTTTTACACTTACCAGTTGCATTTGTTTATAAGTTTCTTAGGCCTCTGCAACAAACCTAAGTTTCTTAGGCCTCTACAACAAACCTATTCTGTATGCCTGTGCTGTCTTGACAATTCCGTGAAATCACACTACTTGGTGTCATTTAGTCATACAGCTCACACGCCTTGTTTGTGTTTCCATTGGCATCTACAACATTAGAAAAAGGTTCCTCATTCCATTATGTCTTGATGGGGGTCTGCTACCTGTTCTAGAGCTCCACACAGGCCGGGAGGTATTGTCTAGCTTGTCACGTCTAGTTTCAGACCTGCTAAATTGCTTTTCTTTGAAAAATTTTAAAGCCTTCATTTTGTGCGATTCCTATAGTTATTCTATCAAATATAGTCTATGTTTCTGCATTCTACATATGTGTCTATTAGAGTTTTTCTAACTATAATATCAAACATACACCTGCTGTTATGAGGGACGTCCATCCCTTGTGCCAAAGTTCCCATGAAATGATAAGTAAAGGTTGTAGAATTTCACTTTTTGGCCGCTAGTTGCACTTACTAGGTCTTCAAAGCCTTGGCGACAAATCCATTTTGTATTTTCCTACAATCATTGCATTCCAAGAGGCGGCATTCCTTGAGGGATTTTGTCAAACAGCTAACGTGGCCTTGTCTGTGCACTTCATTTCTGCAATCATTGCATTTCACTTGATGACATCTCTTTGAGGCATTTTGTCAAACGGTTCACATGCTAGTCTATACTTCCACTTTTGGCATATGTGTCTACCAGATAGTTTCCAACTATAATATCTGACAAAAATCGCCCTTTCATTATAAAAAAAAATGGATGCCCTACTCCAAAACTTCCACGCTGACAGGCAGGGAGGATGCTGGCAGAGGTTGTGGAATTTAGATTTACAGCTGACAATTGCATTTGCTTGATAGTTTTTAATGCCTTATCAACAAATTCATTTTGTGCTTATCTTGGAATCATTGTATTCCATAAGATGACTTCTATTTGAGGTATTCTGTCAAACAGTTCGAATGCATTGTCTATGCTTCCCTGTTTTGCACGCATGTCTGCTAGGTTAGGTTAGTTTCAATTACATCATCTGACAAAAATTCCTCCTTCAATTAGCCCTCTCTACATAATGCTGCGAGATTGAGATGAACAGTGGATGTCAATAATATTTTATGAATTGCACCATAAGGAATATGCTGAAAGGAATAACCAACGAGTTTAGAAATTTTCCAGTAAAAGCCTATCGGTTAATTAATACCCATAAATTTTACAATTTAAAAATTATAAATAATAATTATAAATTTTACATATTGATAATAATAAAAATAATAAATTTAACTGTTAAATAACAACAATTTCAACCGATTGCATAGTGATATGGTTGCATTGAGGACTTAGATTCGGTTGGTTGAAGAAGAATGATAATTGCAGAGTAGGTTTTTGAGTCCCTCCTATTATCTCCTAGTTTTTCAAGTATTATTGATTTTGTAAATTAAATTGTAAATTAAATCTTGAACAAATCACTTGAGCACTTATGAAAGGATAGTCTCTATAATGCCTTGTGAAAATATTTTGGAACTATGGACCACATTACTAGGACACAAAGTTTTGGGATGGTTGTCTAAATAGATGCCATTATTTAACAAAAGGTATTTTGTAGTCAAAAACATATATAGACTTATTAATATATAATTAATTAGGTAATGGTAAAACATTGGTTCTTAATTATAAATGGACTTGAATAATATATGAATCTAGGAGGGTACTTTAAGAAAAGATCTTGATAATAGGCCAAGAACAAAAATCTTGGACTAATGATTGAGTTCTTCCATTATCACATTAAAATTCTTGGTGGATATATCATATGAATGAATCATTGTATATAAAGGAAAATGTGAACCATGTTAATGTCAATCAATTGGATACTCAACATTCCTATACAAGAACTCGCTAATCAAGCAATAATATAAAGTTTTAGATAACTTTGTAAATACAACTATCTATGAATCTAAAGAATTAGCCATTTGGGCCACATAAAGACACAAGCAGAATGTCCTATTTAACAAAGAAAAACCTCTATGATTAAGTATCCATGTTATTAAGTTTTTAAATGTTAGGAAAATTGAATACAATTAAAAATGTCATCTTAATTTAATACTTATGTTTCCTTAGGTAAAAGCACACTAATACAACTTAAACAAACATTAAAGTTGTTGGGGGGAATGAATAATAATGGGGTAAATGAACCATCTTGTTTTTGAGCATGTAAATTGCAAGGACAAGTGTATTAAAGTTGAATGAACATACATTATGTAGATTTTAAATTGGTTGGACAATTAGAATATCTATTGACTAGTTTTGGTTAATGAGAACCTTGTTAATTTTACTCAAGTTATGGAAATAATGCTCTTGTTGAAGATGTCTGCCTTGTTTTATGACTTATTGGTTTAAAAGAAAGTTAGCAATGATTATGTAAGTAATTGTATCAATTCTTTACTTACATGATAAAATAAGATTCTCTTGTTTCTCTTGAAACTGCATTCTTATGTGCATTATTGATAAAATAGCTTTTCTAGTTATGCATGTACAATTATGAATTAATGGCAGTAATTGTATCATTTCTAGGCCTATTCAATTTGCATAAACAAATTTATCAAGCATGTTCCCTTTATCTTTTTATTTATTTTGATATAGATAAAGTTTTTCTATTAGCTAGGTAAACCTTGTAATTAAACGTCCAAACTCAAACATTCACAGTGTTCAGTATTTATGGTACCTCTGGGTCACATTTACGGGTAATGCCGTCGCGTTGAACCAAGTACCTCGCGCCTAAGATAGTTGTAACAACGACGTTTGGGCACCATCCCTCTAAATCGTCGGGGAGTAATAAGGAACATATCTAAGTTAAATCTGCAGGAAGGGAAAATCTCCTCGGATACCTGACTAAAAAGATTAAGACAAAAGAAAACAGTGAGACTATCAAAAATTGTTGTAGGACGATCAACGGGAAGACCTCATCGGGGAAATATGCGTGATAGGTAAATTATTCACACTTGAAAACATAAATGCCGAACACTCCCGGGAGGTGTGTTTGCAATACTAGTTTCTTAGGAATTTCATCTCTGTATCACTTGAGTGAATGGGCAGTTGGTGAAGAACTGTGTACCAACCACAGTTACATAAAGCATAGTGCAAGACAGAACTACATGTTCGCATTCGTCGTGTAGATCGCATCCATAGAGGGCCTTGATCCCGTGGATATAGGGTATGTAGGCAGTCTGGACGGCGAAGGATGCCCTCAGTACTCAGGTCCCTCGGATATAGGGTAATTCTATAATAATCAACTTCATAATCTCGATCTCTAGTTTAAAGGTTAACTAGGTAACTTAAGAACTCTCCTAGTACTCAGAAGAATCCCCGGGGTGGATTATTTGTACCCGACATTGCCGTAAACTGAGGTGAGTACAAGTTGATGTTATGTGTTCCCTGGTTGACATCATTAGTACAGTGTCTGGGCAGACTGTGGTCCCTAGGAAGTGACTCATGAACCTATATTGGTCCCAAGGGAGTCAGAAGTCTCTGACCAGAGCATAATCATTTCTATCCTCTTTAGCCTGTTAGGCTGTTATGTTTATGTATTCCAGATTGGATAGAGTATTGGTCCGTTAGACCCACTAGGCCTTTTGGCCACTGTTTGTTCTACCCAAATCAGGTAGCGATAAGGTCCGTTTGACCTGGTTCCGTATGAACCTATTTGCCCAAAGGATAGAAGAGCCTGGGTTGGTTTAAGAATGTTCCGTTTTGAATATATGGCCCGTTTTGGCCAAAATTAATGTTCCGTTTTGAACATATGGCCATTTTGGCCGAATTTTTTCCTGAGTACTCAATGAAAATCTTGATATATCTCATAAGAACTTGTTAATAAATTTTTTTTTTTTGAAAATTTAAGTTTGGACCAAGCGGGTCCTTACATGTGGTATCAGAGCATGGTTCAAACACTCGGCCTGGAGGCCTACAAACTCAAAATCGATAATAATTAGTATTCAAGATAAGAATTGTGATAGATTTAATTATAGTCAATTTGCATGTTGTAAACCAAAAATATTGTAGCAAGTGGTAAATCACCTCCCTCCTTGTTTCAGAATTAAATGGCAAGAACCTGAAATTTGTGAGATTTGCATGGAGAGGAATTGGTCAACTAAGAACCAGTTGTAAACCAAGAACCAGTTGAAAACCCAAATGCGGGTATAGAAGCAATTATTCAGTTGTTGACAGAACAGAGAGAAAAGTTGGAAAACCTTGAGAAATCTGTACAAGACTTGAAGACTAGACAGGGGACTATAGAAAACATTCTGGAACCTGAAGGTGAACATCAAGGTATGAAATTACACATTGCTCAAACAATTAATGAGCTAAAGGTTCCTAGGCCTCGACAAGAAATTATCACTCTAGATATCTCACAAGACCTCAAGAAGATAACTCCTAAATTTGACGGCAAACATGTGGGGGATTCTGTAGAAGGATGGCTAATCGAAATAGAGAAATATTTTGAACTAAGAAACTACTCAGAAAACATCAAGGCAACCCAGGGAGCCTATCCATTAGGAGAAGCTGCTAGTTGGTGGATAAACATAAAAGAACAATATTGTTACTCAAAAGAAAACCTGACTTGGAGGTAATTTGTGAGCCAGTTCCGTGAGAGATGGATTCCACCACTATTTTATGATGAGAAGATGACTGAGTTTCTGAATCTTAAACAAGGAAATCTCACAGTCCAACAGTATTGTGATAGATTTGCGAAGCTACTGAAATATGTTCCTATCTATCAAAAGGATGAAAGGTCTCAGGCAAGGAAGTTTCTTTTGGGGTTGAATACTAATATTGGGGCAGAAGTGGATATGTTTTCCCCTGACAACATGAATCAAGTCTTGGAGAAGGCACTCATACAGGAAAAGAAATTATAGGCAGTATCGGTGGCAAAGCAAAACTTTCGGGACAAACAATTTGTCTTCAAAAGGAAACTAGACAATAAGGACAATAGAGGAGCTCAGAAGAACAAGAGGAGAGATTGGGGTAGAATAGAATCCACTGGTAATCAGGATCACAGGGATAATTACAATAGTAATGTCAGGAGGAATGATGGGAATGCACCACCCCAAATTTCTAATGGACCCCCTAGTTGATGCTTTATGTGTAGAGGCAATCATTATGCAAGGGATTGTTCAAAAAGGAATGGGTACAATCAACCACAGCAACCTCGGCAACATCAAATACATATTGCTATCAGAAATCAACAAAATCATCATCAAAATGTACCTATGGAGACAAGAGGTATGTTTTTTGGTAAACCCATAACTATTTTGATAGATACTGGTTCCTCCGAGAATTTTACTTCCCCAGAATTGGTAAGAAAAATGTCTTTGCAAACTAAGAATATGGAATCATCATGGACGGTTCAGTATGGGGACAAGGCTATACGGAAAGTGAACAAGTACATAAGAGGAGCCCTTATTAAGTTTCCTGAATTAGAAACCAAAGCTAACTTATATGTTGCACCCCTAGGATCCTATGATGTCATAATCAGAATAAGTTGGCTAACGAGTCAAAAGGCTAACATAGATTGCTATAACAAAGTGGTGGAGTGTGTAGATGATAAGGGGAGTAGGGTTAGGATCCAAGGAATTTACAAACCTATATCAGTGGGGACCATTTCTGCTATGCAACTAAAGAGGGTAAGATGAAAACAAGGAAATCATATATTCTTAGTATCTTTAGATGAAAAGGGAGAAAAGAAAGAAGCCCCTACCTTTGAAAATAGTTCATTCCTTTGGGACTGCAAGGATGTGTTTCCTGAAGAGCTACCTGGATTACCTCCTAAAAGGGAATTTGATTTTTCAATCGATATACTTTCTAGAATCGCACCTATATCTAAAGCCCTATATAGGATGAACACCACAGAACTCCAAGAATTGAAAATACAATTGCAAGAATTACTTGAGAAAGGGTTGATAAGGCCTAGTGTATCACCTTGGGGAGCACCAGTCATATTTGTAAAGAAGAAGGATGGGACACTAAGGTTGTGCATTGACTACAGAATGTTGAATAAGGCCACTATGAAGAACAGATATCCCTTGCCTCGTATTGATGATCTATTTGACCAAATGAGAGGAGCCTCAGTGTTCTCCAAAATTGATCTTCGCTCGGGTTATCATCAATTAAGGATAAAGGAAGAAAACATTCCAAAGACAGCATTTAGGACTAGGTATGGCTACTATGAATTCACTGTAGTTCCATTTGGGCTAACAAATGCTCCAGCTGCCTTTATGAATCTAATGAATAGTGTGTTCCATGATTTTTTGGATAAGTTTAAGATTGTGTTTCTAGATGACATTTTAATATATTCTAAGGATGAAGAGGAACACTTAACCCACCTCCAGGCAGTCTTACAAAGGTTGCGGAAGCATAAGCTGTTTGGGAAGTTATCTAAATGTTCCTTCTTTGAAAGGAGGGTTCACTATTTAGGGCATATCATTTCAGCCAAGGGTATAGCGGTAGATCCTGATAAAGTAAAAGCTATCACTGAATGACCTATCCCTACAAATGTGACCGAAGTAAGAAGTTTTATGGGATTGGCAGGGTACTACAGAAGGTTTGTAAAATACTTTTCAAGGATAGCCAATCCAATCACATCCTTGCAAAAGAAGAATAAAAAGTTTATTTGGACTGAGCAGTGTGATAAGGCTTTTCAAGTACTGAAGGAAAGGCTAACATCACCTCTAATTTTAAAAATGCCTGACCCTAATGGTAACTTCACAGTAGTAATAGATGCATCCATAGAAGGACTAGGAGGAGTTCTTTTCCAAGAGGAAGGAGTAGTGGCTTATGAATCATGAAAACTAAAAATCCATGAAGTCAATTACGCCCCCCATGACCTTGAACTTGCAGCCATAGTTCATGCCTTACAAAAATAGAGACATTTCTTGTTGGGAAAACCATTTGAGCTTAAAACAGACCATCAAGGACTAAAATATATTTTCACTCAACCTCATTTGAATGCAAGACAGAGAAAGTGGTTAGAGTTTCTAAGTGAGTATGATTTTGATATTCAATATATCAAGGGGAAAGAAAATAGGGTGGCCGATGCTCTCAACAGGAGGAGGCATATAATGGCCATATCCAACTTGCACATAGACCTAAAGCAACAAATACTCTCTGAGCAAAAACATAACCCATGGTATGCTCAGGTTAAGACATCTCTAGCTAACACCTTTGTGGAACCTAAGTATTTAGACTATGCTTTTGATTATGATGGATTAATGAAGTACCAGGGAAGAATATGCATTCCTGATAATGCGGAACTAAGGGGTATGATCTTGATAGAGGCACATAAGGCTCCCTATTTAGGACATCCAGGAGTGAATAAGATGTATGCAGACCTCAAAAGAATATATTTTTGGCCAGGAATGAAGAAGGATGTGGTAGACATAGTTGCTAGATGCCTAGAATGTCAAAGGGTTAAGGTGGAACATGTGCACCCAGCAGGACTTCTTTATCCACATGATGTACCTTTCTATAAATGGCAAGTCATAAGTATGGATTTTGTCCAAGGGCTACCAATGACATCTCATAGGCACAATTGCATTTTGGTGGTAGTGGATAAACTCACTAAGGTTGCCCACTTCATACTAGGAAACCTAACAGATGATGCACCTGCAGTAGCAAAAAGGTTCATAAAGGAAATTTTTAGGTTGCATGGAATTCCTGAGAAAATCATCTTTGATAGAGACGCAAAGTTCACTTCTAGATTTTGGACCACATTGCAGGCTGCCTTAGGAACACAGTTGAATTTCAGCACAGCTTATCATCCTGAGACAGATGGACAAACAGAAAGAACCAACCAAATTCTGGAAGACCTCCTTCGTATGTATTGTATGGATCAACAGACAAAATGGGAGGAATATTTGCCATTAGTTGAGTTCGCCTATAACAATTCCTTCCAAGCAGCAATAGGTATGGCACCCTTTGAAGCTCTTTATGGGAGACCTTGTCGAACACCATTAAGTTGGGATAAATTGGAAGATAGGATACTGGTTGGCCCTGAAATGTTGAAAGATATGGACAACCAAGTGCAACTTATTCGACAGAGGTTGAAGGAAGCCTCGGACCACCAGAAAAGTTATGCAAATAAGAATAGGACACCTAGAAGATTTCAAGTTGGTGAAAAGGTGTTTCTAAGAGTCTAACCTCATAAAAGTTCCATCTCTTTTGGAAGGAAGTCAAAGCTAGCTCCTCGCTATGTCAGGCCTTTTGAAGTACTTGAGGAAATCAATCCTGTAGCTTACCGCTTGGCCTTACCTCTGGCACTAAGCCGCATTCATGATGTGTTCCATGTATCCTTGTTAAAAAAGTATATACCTGACCCTAAGCATATTCTTAATTGGAATGCCCTGCAGGTGGAAAAACCAGGTACAATAACAATAGAGCCATGTAGAATCATCGAGAGGTGCCAGTTCCAGCTTCGCAACAGGACAGTGGACCAATCTAAAGTCCAGTGGGACCAGTACTCACCTGAGAATGCTACATGGGAAGACACAGTGGAAATGCAATAGCTTTATCCACATTTATTTTGAATAAACTCTAGTTATTTATTAACTCGACAAACTTCAAACCTTGCTTAAGGACAATGATGTTGATAGAGATAGTTATGCTCAAATAATATACCTTGTTATCTTTATCTATGTTAAACTATTTTTGAAATATAGACTTTAAAAGTAGATATTCTAATATGAATTTATATGTACATATGTTTTGATCTTATTTCTAACATGCATCGGGATGATGCATAAATTTATGGGAGAAAAATGTTACAACTCAATTTTTGAATTCTAAATTTGAAAACTAAACATAAAATGTATATTCATTTAAAAATATAAATAATAAACAATTTAACGATAGATTACACTTTAAAAAAATTGAGGATAAGATTTGCAAATCCATTAAAGAGTGGAGGATGCATTATCATTTAAAAAAAAGAGTGGAGGATGCATTATTAAAAAAAAAAAAGAGTGGAGGATGCATTATCATTAAAAAAAAAAAAGAGAGTGGAGGATGCATTATCATTAAAAAAAAGAGAGTGGAGGATGGATTTTTCTATAAATTGCCTAGAATTGTGAGGAAGAGGGGCACTCATCTCTGGTTTGGGAGTGCTAGAGAAATCTGTAAGTTTTCTCCTCTTCCTCATTTGCTCTGTTTCTTTTGAAAATTGGTTCTTGATTGTTGTTAATAACTTTTAGACTTATTTGATGGTATGTTTTAAATTGCAAACTGTGTATACGGCAAAGGTTTTAGAATTTGGTTTTACACTTGCCAGTTGCATTTGTTTATAAGTTTCTTAGGCCTCTGCAACAAACCTATTCTGTATCCATGTGCTATCTTGGAAATTCTGTGAAATCACACTACTTGGTGTCATTTAGTCATACAGTTCACACACCTTGTTTGTGTTTCCATTGGCATCTACAACATTAGAAAAAGGTTTCTCATTCCATTATGTCTTGATGGGGGTCTGCTCCCTGATCCAGAGCTCCACACACGCTGAGAGGTATTGTCTAGCTTGTCACGTCTGGTTTCAGCCTGCTAAATTGCTTTTCCTTGAAAAATTTTAAAGCCTTCATTTTGTGCGATTCCTATAGTTATTCTGTCAAATATAGTCTATGTTTCTACATTCTACATACGTGTCTATCAGAGTTTTTCCAACTATAATATCAAACATACACCTACTGTTATGAGGGATGTCCATCCCTTGTGCCAAAGTTCCCATGAAATGATAAGTAAAGGTTGTAGAATTTCACTTTTTGGCCGCTAGTTGCACCTACTGGAAGGTCTTCAAAGCCTTGGCGACAAATCCATTTTGTATTTTCCTACAATCATTGCATTCCAAGAGGCGGCATTCCTTGATGGATTTTGTCAAATAGCTGACGTGGCCTTGTCTGTGCACTTCATTTATGTAATCATTGCATTTCACTTGATGACATCTCTTTGAGGCATTTTGTCAAACGGTTCACATGCCTAGTCTATACTTCCACTTTTGGCGTATGAGTCTACCAGATAGTTTCCAACTATAATATTTGACAAAAATCGCCCTTTCATTATAAAAAAATGGATGCCCTACTCCAAAACTTCCACGCTGACAGGCAGGGAGGACGCTGGCAGAGGTTGTGGAATTTAGATTTACAGCTGACAATTGCATTTGCTTGATAGTTTTTAATGCCTTATCAACAAACTCATTTTGTGCTTATCCTGGAATCATTGTATTCCATAAGATGACTTCTATTTGAGGTATTCTGTCAAACAGTTCGAATGCATTGTCTATGCTTCCCTATTTTCCATGCATGTCTGCTAGGTTAGTTTCAATTACATCATCTGACAAAAATTCCTCCTTCAATTAGCCCTCTCTACATAATGTTGCGAGATTGAGATGAACAGTGGATGTCAATAATATTTTATGAATTACACCATAAGGAATACGTTGAAAGGAATAACCAACGAGTTTAGAAATTTTCCAGTAAAAGTCTATCGGTTAATTAATACCCATAAATTTTACAATTTAAAAATTATAAATAATAATTATAAATTTTACATATTGATAATAATAAAAATAATAAATTTAACTGTTAAATAACAACAATTTCAACCGATTGCATAGTGATATGGTTGCATTGACGAGTTAGATTCGGTTGGTTGAAGAAGAATGATAATTGCAGAATAGGTTTTTGAGTCCCTCATATTATCTCCTAGTTTTTCAAGTATTATTGATTTTGTAAATTAAATCTTGAACAAATCACTTGAGCACATATGAAAGGATAGTCTCTATAATGCCTTGTGAAAATATTTTGGAACTATGGACCACCTTACTAGGACACAAAGTTTTGGGATGGTTGTCTAAATAGATGCCATTATTTTAACAAAAGGTATTTTGTAGTCAAAAACATATATAGACTTATTAATATATAATTAATTAGGTAATGGTAAAACATTGGTTCTTAATTATAAATGGACTTGAATAATATATGAATCTAGGAGGGTACTTTAAGAAAAGATCTTGATAATAGGCCAAGAACAAAAATCTTGGACTAATGATTGAGTTCTTCCATTATCACATTAAAATTCTTGGTGGATATATCATAGGAATGAATCATTGTATATAAAGGAAAATGTGAACCATGTTAATTTCAATCAATTGGATACTTAACATTCCTATACAAGAACTCGTTAATCAAGCAATAATATAAAGTTCTAGATAACTTTGTAAATACGACTATCTATGAATCTAAAGAATTAGTGCTTTGGGCCACATATAGACACAAGCAGAATGTCCTATTTAACAAAGGAGAACATCTATGATTAAGTATCCATGTTATTAAGTTTCTAAATTTTAGGAAAATTGAATACAATTAAAAATGTCATCTAAATTTAATACTTATGTTTCCTTAGGTAAAAGCACACAAATACAACTTAAACAAACATTAAAGTTGCTGTGGGGAATGAATAATAATGGGGTAAATGAACCATCTTGTTTTTTAGCATGTAAATTGCAAGGACAAGTGTATTAAAGTCGAATGAACATAAATTATGTAGATTTTAAATTGGTTGGACAATTAGAATATCTATTGACTAGTTTTGGTTAATGAGAACCTTGTTAATTTTACTCAAGTTATGGAAATAATGCTCTTGTTGAAGATGTTTGCCTTGTTTTATGACTTATTGGTTTAAAAGAAAGTTAGCAATGATTATGCAAGGAATTGTATCAATTCTTTACTTACATGATAAAATAAGATTCCCTTGTTTCTCTTAAAACTGTATCCTTATGTGCATTATTGATAAAATATCTTTTCTAGTTATGCATGTACAATTATGAATTAAAGGCAATAATTGTATCATTTCTAGGCCTATTCAATTTGCATAAACAAATTTATCAGGCATGTTCCCTTTATCTTTTTATTTATTTTGATATAGATAAAGTTTTTCTATTAACTGGGTAAACCTTGTAATTAAACGTCCAAACTCAAACATTTGCAGTGTTTGGTATTTACGGTACCTCTAGGTCACGTTTACGGGTAATGCCGTCGTGTTGAACCAAGTGCCTCGTGCCTAACATAGCTGCAACAACGACATCTGGGCACCGTCCCTCTAAATCATCGAGGAGTAATAAGGAACATGTCTAAGTTAAATCCGCAGGAAGGGAAAATCTCCTCGGATACCTGACTAAAAAGATTAAGAATAAAAAAATGGTGAGACTATCAAAAATTGTTGTAGGACGATCAACGGGAAGACCTCATCGGGGAAATACGTGTGATAGGTAAATTATTCACACTTGAAAACTTAAACGCCAAACACTCCTGGGAGGTGTGTTTGCAATACTAGTTTCTTAGGAATTCCGTCTCTGTATCACTTGAGTGAATAGGCAGTTGGCGAAGAACTGTGTACCAACCATAGTTACATAAAACATAGTGCAAAACAGAACTACATGTTCTCATTCGTCATGTAGATCGCATCTGTAGAGGGCCTTGATCTCGTGGATACATGGTATGTAGGCAGTCTGAACGGCGAAGGATGCCCCCAGTACTTAGGTCCCTCGGATAGAGGGTAACTCTATAATAATCAACTTCATAATCTTGATCTCTAGTTTAAAGGTTAACTAGGTAACTTAAGAACTCTCCTAGTACTTAGAAGAATTCCCAGGGTGGATTACTTGTACCCGGCATTGCCGTAAATTGAGGTGAGTATAAGTTGATGTTATGTGTTCCCTGGTTGACATCCTCAGTACAGTGTCTGGGCAGACTGTGGTCCCCAGGAAGTGACTCATGAACCTGTATTGGTCCTGAGGGAGTCAGAAGTCTCTGGCCAGAGCGTAATGATTCCTGTCCTCTTTAGCCCGTTAGGCTGTTATGTTTATGTATCCCGGATTGGATAGAGTATTGGTCCGTTAGACTCACTAGGCCTTTTGGCCACTATTTGTTCTACCCGAATCAGGTAGCGATAAGGTCCGTTTGACCTGGTTCCGTATGAACCTATTTGCCCAAAGGATAGAAGAGCTCGGGTTGGCTTAAGAATGTTCTGTTTTGAACATATGGCCTGTTTTGGCCAAAATTAATGTTTCATTTTGAACATATGGCTATTTTGGCTGAAGTTTTTCCTAAGTACTCAATGAAAGTCTTGATATATCTCATAAGAACTTGTTAATAAAGTAAAATTTTTTGAAAATTTGAGTTTGGACCAAGCGGGTCCTTACAAATCTAACATGTCATACTGTAGGTGAAATTTTCTATGGTTACAAATTTGTTGCAGACTGCCAAAGCGATTAATAAATTGGATAGCTATCTCTATTTTCTTAAGACGGTCGTCATTTGGTTGCACATTATTTTTTTCAGATTAGTTATTATTGCATTTTTGGCTTTACTTTTTATGGTTTGGTAGTTTCACAGTCACGTTTAGTGGTTTTGTTATTTGTTTGAAAGCTTTAATGTGCATTGTCCATTGTTTTCTCAGTTTTTCTTTCTGCCTTTCTATGTACAAAGAATCTTAGCATAAAAAGAGAGTTGGTAGTGACTTGGTACTACTAGCTTTGTAGACGAATTGCCAGGTAAGCAAACCCGTTCAATGGTGCACAGTTAAATGGCACAATTATTGAGCAATGTTATCGCTTGTAGTCCAGGATATCTTGAACTATTTGACTGGGGTCATTTTGCTAATATCTTTGTTGATTCGGGATAAACTCTAATTGTCTTTTTTTTCAACTGCTAATAGCTAACAGCACGCTACCATATAGCTGCTTTCTTTATAGTTTTTAAAAGTTGGTCACAGTTAAATTTAAAAATAATAGAGCAATTATATTTTAGGATTTGGAAGTTAAGTTGTAGCTAGAAAAGGGGAGTTACATTATGTTAAAGCAAAACGATAAATTCATTGCATGGCTGTGTATTTTGTTTTCCTTCTCCTTTTTAATTTATTTTTAAATTTTAATAATAATAAAAAGTTTATAATTTGGTAATTACATAAAAAAATCATGGACCACTTGTAGCCAAAATTTCTTAAACAATTTAAATAGAGCTTTGAAAAAATTATTAAAAGTTTGGGAGTGCTTGTCATAAAAATTAGGAATTTGAAACTGTCATGAGTTGCTGTACGATAATTCTGACATTTTACCTTTAAGGGATTCTTTGTATTTTACTTTGGAAGATAAAAGCATTACTTAAAAAGGGTTTATGTAATGTTTTTGTTCTTCTGGATGGAGTTACAAGGATTTTTTATTTTGGACAAAGATATAAGTTTTATTTTTAGTTGTTACCTTTGGCAGGATTACTAATGCATCCTTTGGATGCAATTATTTCAATTTACTTAGCCAATAGACATGTAGAAACAAAAAATCTGAGCAAAATATTATAGTCTTTTCCTAAATTGATGCAAATTTTCCCTCTACTTAAAATGCTACAAGCTCAAAATACCATGGAGCTCAAATTCACATAAAAGTACGAAATATCAATATAAAACATTGAAGAAGTATTGAGTCTCTTGAGCCAATATATTAAAGAGAGTTTTAGCAAGTGTTGACTCTTTTTATTGTCAAAATTTTTAATACAGTTCAGCAGTTGCTTATAAGATGCACGGTATTAACTATTATACAGTAGGAATTGTTTAATATGATTAACATGATTATTTTAAACAAAATTTCAAACAACTTCTTGTGTGTTGAAAATTGTAAACTTTTATGACAATGAAACCATAGCATATTTACAAGATTAACATAATATAACAAGCATAACTATAAATATACTTTAGCACTATTAGAACATTTGAAAGTGATATATAATGATAGGCAACGAAATAATTATTGGATTGTAAGAACCATATTCCTAGAAATATAAAGTGCACTTAGTAAAAATATCATAACAGGTATCCTATAACTAATCCTGGATAAAGTGTATCATTATCTTTTTCACCTGAAACTACTACGTTATTTGTCTTCACACAAATTACAATGAAACTTAAGTGTCCTGAATGTTAACTGATGTATTTTTCTTTGTACTAGCTGGCTTTTGGAAAGAGCATCTACTATTTTTGGACTTCTAATCAAATGCAATGATGCAATGTTGCTGATGATTCAAAACAACCCCCTTTCTCATGCCTTGCAGGACATGTTTGGAAATTCCTAGCTTTAAAAAAACTGATGTCCATTTTCTCTTGACAATATTTATTTTCTAACACAACTCATTCAAGTTTAACTTATTTATGTATTTCAATTTTATGACTTAAGTGTAAATATAGAAGCACCACTAACTAGAGTTTTGCAACTAAAGGGAAGACACTTTGAAGTGTTAATATTCCATTGCAAAATATCTGTATTTGAGTTTCCAGAAGACAAGACAGTGAAGAATAATTACAAGGAAATAACCATACGATCTATTTATTACACGGATATGTGACAAAATATATAAATTCTATGCCTACCCACTCACCTCAAGAGCCTGACTTAGCAAAAGAAACACATGCATCAATACTCCACGGTCTACCAGAAGAAGTCTCTGAGTGACACCACAGGACATTGCAGTGCAGAATGCCAGGGATCTTAAGAATATCCAAGCAAGCAAATAATTATATTTGCATTTTTACGAATCACGCAAAGCTTATCCTCTACATTAACCAGAGAAGCCTTGGACATCCCATTTCACAGGCATTTTCCCGTGCCTTGCAAGGGAAGCCATCTATTGTGATCAAAATCATAGCCACTGATCTTGCCGTCAAAATAAGCAAACAGAACCCCTTTCATTACTATTATTTTCTAGTTTCGTTTATTCCACGTTGAAACCAGTGTATGATTGTAAACACCACCTTGATAGATCTAGATACCAAAAAAGCAAAGGAAAATAGGTGTATAAGCATGTGAATAGGTTTACAAGTACATATCTTGTCAGTTCATTCTTGCAAGACATCAAATTTGTGCAGTAGATCAAATCTATTGCAAACAAGATTGAACATTTGATTCTTGGGATCAACCTTTGTCATTTTTGGGTATGTTTGAACTGTGAGACACTTATTTGACAAAGGCAACAAATTCGTTGATGGAGGTAATCATTTATTGTGCAACATCAACAACATTCATTCTCCATTGGTTTTATAGTTAAATTCCCAAGTATCATTTGCATTTACTTTTTATTCTTAAAAAATTATCTATCTTAGCTTTAATTAATCTAGGTTAATTTGTGTGTACAATTTGCATCTATTTAATTACCTCAAATTGTTTATGTAAAAGCAATTTTATTCTTTTTACATATCCCACACCCCCTAGGGTTTTGCCTTCGGGTTTTACAATCTAAATTGGAGATTCTTAGATCGGATTTTTTTAGTGCTATATCTTATTTTTAAATTTTCTCAGGGTTTGATTTTCCTCTCTAATTGGTGCACTATTGTCTCCTATTTTGTGATTCATTGTGTGCCCTTGCTTTTCTTCATCCTAGCCACCCTTGGAATCACCTTAAGGGTTCCATTTTCATATTTGATTTCTTCACAATTTTTTTTATTCTAAAAAGTTGATAGTGCTTAATGTTGCTAAATTTTTCTCTCAACCACAGCATTTTGTTTATGCTTGTTTATGTTGGTGTGTAAAGAGGGTTTACCTATGTAGTTTATATTTACCTAGTAATCCTTTCACATCACATTTAAGCTCACTTAGAGGCCTTTTAAATTTTTGTCTCACCTCATAGGGACTTTATGCATGTCCTCGCACTTATTCCAAGAGTTCCCACATGTGTCATCCATTTTGGAGGGTTAGTCAATTGTCTACTCCTACCTTCCTTTTTCCTTCTTGTCCTACATATACTAGGAGCTCATTGTAATATTTCATTCACTTTGTATGATAGTTTTTGGCATTATTGTGTGCATATTCATTTGTGGAAGTTCTTGGTTTTTGCATTCATCTTATTGTTGCTCCAACATGGTATTAGAGCCATGAGTTGCAAATTCCTTCCTATTTTTATTGGATCCTGCACTAAGCCCTATCAAAAGTGTGTCATGGAGCACCTACCATTGCAATGTTTCTAATAGGTTATTTGTATTTGATTTGCATTAGACATTTTCTCTAACATAGAAAATATAGTTAAGGTTAATCCCATGGGTGAGACATGTACTAAGAGGACTTGAAAATACCGTTCCTATTGGTTATTCCAGATTGCAGCACATTGAACCAGGACACTCTAAACTTATTTGTTATGTTTGGATTGCATTTAACTTATTACATATGCTCACACTATCCAGAATGGCACTATCTTTTACAATTTCAAAGACTTCATACATGCCAAGAATGTATTGCTAAGGATGGAATCAAGCAACAACAGCTTCTAGATAGTGTTCCAAGATACTACAAGCACTATGTTCTCCCTTTTTTTTACCTTCACTCAATTCATAGTCCCTAATGATAAATTACAAGAACATTGGTAACATATGCGTCTCTTGTTTAATTAGTTTTCATTTCAGCTTTTTAGTTTTTAATTTTAATTTTAGCATTTTTTTTGAAATTAGCTTTTTAATTTTTGTTAGTTTTAATTTAATTTTAATTTTGGCTTTTTAGTTTTTGTTTACTTTTTTTTAGTTTTTTAGTTTTAATTTTAAATAGATGGTTTTTAACAAATAACATAGTTTATTTTTCTTTCTTTAATTTAGTTTTTTTAGTTTACATATCTTCTTGCCACTAACTCATTGGTTGTAGGGTGAAATTGATTGACGAAGACCAAACTTCTAAATACAAACTACTAACATTTTGGGTAAAACTGTCCATCACTTGTCAAAGTTCAAAAAAAAAAAAAAAAAAAATACTAATCCATTGTCTTGCAGCTTCATTTGTCTAAGGCATTTTTTTCACTAAATTAGGCATCTAAATTAGTTTAGTTGATTAATGAATTTTTTTTCCATGCTTGTCAGATTTGTCAAGACGTATGCTCTCTCTATGCACTTCGTGTGATCTTGGAGATAAGAAATCTTACACTTCCTTTTTTGTGTTTAGATTAAATCCTAAGGTTGTGCTAACTTGCATGTACTCTCCCCTTGCGCCTTGTGCAAACTTGGGGATCAAAAGAAACTAGTATCTATCTTTCCCATTAGAAGGCCTTCTAGGAGATTTCATCACTCCTAGGGACAACCTCAACCACACGTTCTGGTGGGGTACATCAAAGGGGGGAGAGCAAAAGTTGTACCTTAATCTAGTCATGTAGTTATTGGCACAGGCTTGCCCCGGGTGATTCCGGACACAAGGTGACGTGACATTCAATTAATTGATTATGTCACATGCTTTCAATGAACTAGTGTTCATGGATATGTGCCTCGCAGTATCTTGCGTATATTGAGGACTCCCCTAGCAAGCTTGTAATAACCTAGATAAGACCTTTTAGTCATTTTCTAGTGTGGTGCAAGGGACATGGACCACCCCCTGAAGTTACTCACCATCATACCTCCTTGATGTCAAGATAGAAGTATTCTTGTGTAAGGCATAAAAGCCTCCAAGGAAAGGCGTATTGGGTGTAATTCCCTTATCCCTAGCTATTCACTGAAGGTGAAGTGTTCTCAGTTAGGTAAGAACATGGATAGGTATTCTATTATGTGGGCCCACATTATGAAATCACTCCTACTTGAATAGTATCTAGGAATGTTCTCAAGTGATTGGCATGTTTTTCTTGTGAAATACTTGTAATAGCCACTTGCAGCTACGAAGGCCTAGAACCTTTTGATCATTTTATACCTTGAAAGTTGTGCTAGCCACCATGCTTCTTGATTGCAGTAATGTCTTGATCCAAAAGTTTTGTTAGATTTCCACCAAATCAACCTTTGAAAAACTTGTCACATTTGGTCAAACTATTTAGGAGTTTACAAAATACATTTGGGATCTATCAACCTCTTCCTCATTATAAAGCAATTCATCCTTTCCCTACACGAATTGTTTCTATATCATACCATTTTCCAAGATTCATTTCACCCATCAATCCATTTCACCATCCCTTCAATTTTACTCATAGACTTGGCTTTTCTCCTCAAACACTTTGAGACTTTGCTCTTGTTAATCATTTTGATCTTATCAATATATATCCCATATCATCCTTGAACCTAAAACCCAACTTGTTAAATCTAGATCTTTTCATCTTTTTATCCTTAGCTTGGCATCTCACTTGAGATCTTGTCAACCTCAAGTAGTGTTAAGTTAATCATGTGGAATAATTAGCTTAGGAGTCTTGACTGCTCTTGAGTTAGTAAAATCCTTATCTTACTCCCTATTTTTCTTGAGATCTTGTCTACCTCAAGTAGGAAATGGAGCATCCTTACCCTTTTATTGATTAGGTATTTTTCTCTTCTAAGTAGTGAAAGGTATCATCATTTATCATCAATCCAATGATGTAGATTTGTACTTGAGTCCATTTTGATTCCTCATCCCGAATATCATCCCCAAGATACCAAAGTCCAAATTTGTAGTACCCCAAACAATAATCACATTCTCTTTCTTTCTTCCAAGAATTGACACATCTTTTCATCTCATTTTCTTTTACCCAAGTCCTTTCTTTGCTTGCCACTCACAAGGTCGCAAGAAAGAAAGCTTATGGAGTCCAACATTCAAATAGACCTTACCATGAAACCTATCCCTCACATGGGAGTTGGAAAAGAAGTTGGGATGCTGCCTCATATCTTTATCCCAAGTGACTATAAAAAAACTCTCAACTATAATCACCAAATGCACCTATCTTAGGCCAAGGTTCTCAAGATCATCAAGCCATTTCCCCACGCCTACACAAATTTTCACAGGATGATGAATGCATGGAACTTATGCATCAAATGCTTGTAGCTAATCCTGACAAATACTTTCTCATGTTGGCTCAACATGAAGCTCAACTACCCTTGGACTATGATATTTCCAATCTTCAGCCATAAGATGCATTTGCATATCATCCTCAAAATCCTCCATTGACATCACAACTTCCCATAATTAATCCTCCATCTCATCTTCACATCAATGCAAGCACTAGTAAAACCATTTATACTAAAGTATCACAACCTTCAATTCAAACTTAAGTCTCACAACATCAGATTCAACCACAAATATTAGTTCCCATCCCCCAAGTTGCAACCACCATTCCACCACTAAATCCCTAAACTTCCTGATATTCACCTTCAATATCCTTCATCCATCCCCAAAGTTCTCAAATATCCACCTCATCTTGATACCTCAAACCTCAAGTCTCCAATCCACCTTTTACTTCCCATCCTTTCCAAACCACAAACCCCACTAGATTACAACACCAAATTGCTTCATCCAACAATTGATCAATCAACAACCTCCAAATACCAATCCAAATCCACCTTCTCTCACTAATCTCACGCAAGAAGTCAAAGAATTGAGGAAGAAGGTACAAGATGTGGAGATAGGACATCCAAAAAATAAATACTCTTTTGAAGAGATATGTCCCTATCCTTTTTATAGATCCTTGGTCATGATCCTGTTTCCACATAACTTTGATGTACCTAAGTTTGAAAAATATGAAGGAAAAATTGATCCTAGGGACCATCTACAATAATTTTATATAGCATGTATGATAATGATACCTATCACATGCAACTCTTGCCCCGTAGTCTTGGAGGCCATGCTATCAAATGGTTCTCCCATTTACCTCATGGCATTAAGGCATTTCAAGAACTTGCTAAGAAATTCATTGCACACTTTCATATAACATCAAACATGAGGTATCTATGATAGACCTTTTGCAATACCAAGGAAAGGAATGGGCAATCTTTCACTACCTTCAATGCTAGAGGAATCTTGCTAGTAAATCCTCTTATCCCATCCCTAAGAAACAACTCATAAACATATTTGTTCAGAACTTAAATCAAGAGATGGGATTTCACTTGCAACTTCAATGTGCAAATACGTTTGATGAAATCATAGAAAATGGTGTCACTAGTGAGAAAGCCCTCATAGCTAAAGGTTTAGTCAAGATTTACAAAGACAACAAAGAAAACAACAATAACCAAACTAATGACAAATCACTTTTCTGGGTGAAGAATAAAAGTGTTGTGAATGATGGTGTAACTAATGTCAAACACATTCAAAACCCATAAACTACCATACCTTCATTCCCACAACCCACAAATAATAACATTATCATCCCTAAGGGACCATCTAAACATACATTTACACATAGACAAAGATTCAGTCCCTTAGGTGAACCAATCGAATCTACCTTACACAAGTTGGTGCAATCAAATCTCATAAAACTACCCACTATAAGACAACATGAGAAAAATTAAGTTAAACTCCCATTGTTCAATGAGAATGAATATTATGAGTATCATAGGGTAAATGGACATAAAACATCAGATTGTATGCCACTCAAAAATAGCATCCAAGACCTCATAGACCAAGGAGAGATTGTTGTAGAAGGATGCCCTCAAAAGACAACCAATGTAGATTTGGGTATATATCAAGATGCCTTTCCAGCCCATGGTTAAACCCACAACAAAAAAAATGGCTCCACCAACACAAATAATGTCAATACCTCTACTTCCTATGACTCCATCATAGGTCATCTTGAAGAATTCCATTCTCAAATTTCTACCATCACCATTGTACCAAAAAAATATGATTGTGTTGTGGCGACACATCGAGGTCGAATAACCCTTAAAGGAGCACCATCTAATTCACAACCATCGTCTTAATATAGAATACTTGATCATGTGAATTAAACCCTGTACAAATATCCATGCTTGAGCTCCTCCATATTTCCCCTACACATTAACAAATCATTGATAAAGCACTCCAAGAGTCATGTGTTCCAACATAACATCAATACCAATCAATTTTAGGCCATGGTAGGACACTTATCCTCACCCCATCATCTTGCCCCATCATCTCGTATTCACTGAAAAAGACCCCCCTTCAGATAGTCCTTCACATAACAATGCCCTTCATTTAGAAGTACTCATTCACAAGCATAAAATAAAGGGAGTCCTTATAGATGGTGGATTGGGCCTCAATCTTTACATAATTTGAAATTAATAAGATAGCTGGGATATTTTGACAATGTCATAGACTCACATAAAAATACTACTATTAAAGGCTATGATGATGTTGAACATGAGTCTTAGGGTATCATCAAATTACCAATTCAAGTTGGTCCTATTATAATGGAAACTCCCTACCATGTTTTGGACCTTGATCTTCCCTACAATGTCCTCCTAGGATGCCCATGATCAATGCCATGCAAGCTATCCCTTCAACATACCATCAATGCATAAACTTTCCCTATGATGGCTCCAAAGTTACCATTTTTACTGACCCTCGTCCATTTCAATATTGTAGGATGATGGAAGGAAAGAGTTCCAACCTTTTTCCTAATAGTGATATTGCATCCTCACCATCATCCTATATAGACCCACCATCACTTTCATTACCATCTACCTCAAAAATTCCAATTCCTAAGATCAAGGTCCAAATCAAAGACAAGGGGTGTGGAGAGTACAACCTACAAGAATCTTTCTACATAGGCCAACTTCTGCTCTCTCCAAAATCAGATGGTAAACCTCAATCCTCAAGCTTAGTCTTAGCTCTAGTCATCAAATATAAACCAATAACATTTGAGCATTGGGGAATGTTAGACAAAGATTCAACTGAAGAATATGTCTCCAAAGGGTTGTATAAAGATGAAGAGGAACAAGTCCTACTACTTGTAGATAAATATTCTAATGGACTTCGAATTGTGAAAAATATGGGTTACAAAGGACAAGGTGGACTTGGGCTACATGAACAAGGTACCATAGAACCTATAAGTGCAAAAAAAAGACGTGGATCTCAATGACTTAGGTATGGGTTAGCCGAGTGTGTGTCCTCAAATCTCAAATTTATTCTGAATGATGTAGCCAAATCTTTTCCTACTATGGACACCACCAATCAGGATACCAATGAAGACTCTTTTGAACACATCACCTAACTCTTCCAAGAATCTTCCATATGTACTCTATCCTCTACTATTTCATTTACATTCATTGACATATTTTTCATCTACCCCCAACTAGTCGATTGGGAACAACAAGGTCCTCCCATCCTAGATACCATTCAAAATGATGAAGCAATTACAGAACTCATGGGACTATGAGAACACATTGCTTTAGGGGATCATAGAGCTTAACACTATAGCATACTTCGGTGAGAAGGCTAAATGCCCTAGTTGCAAAAGTAATATAATAAAGAGGTCCCCTACTGAAAACCACTATGTGGCGCTATCAGACCATAAAAAAAAGTAAAAAGAAAGGACACATACAATAGTGAAAACCTCTCTGAGGTACTAGAGGATGGGAGATTTTTCCTTCCTGAAGACACTCTTTATCCTGAAAAATCTCCACTATTGGTAGAAAAATTTAAGGAGCTAAACTTGGGTGCATCAGAGGACCCAAAAATCACATTTTTCTAGCTACTTCTTTATCATTAGAGAAAAAGAAGGATTTAAATGTATTCTAAATCATAAATGCTCCCAAAATTTTGCATGGTGTTATGCTTATATGCCTGGTTTAGACCCATATTTAATGGTGCATTATCTAATCATATATCCTGATGCCAAACCAGTTAAGAAACTAAGAAGGATGCACCCTCAAACTCTTGGTGAAAATAGAAATTGAAAAGTTGTTAGCAATAGGATTCATTCAGCCCATTGACTATCTAGAATGGGTATCAAACATAGTCCCAGTCTCCAAACTAATTGGGGGCATCTGTATTTGCATAGACTTCCAAGATTTAAACAAAGCATGTCCCAAAGATGACTTTCTATTACCAAATATTGACATTATTATAGACCTCACTACTAGACACGAGATGCTCTCACTCATGGATGAATTTTCAAGCTATAATCAACTCTACATTGTTGAAGAAGATCAACATAAAACAACCTTCACTTGCCCATGGGATACCTACTATTGGCAAGTTATGTCATTTGGTCTCAAAAATGCTAGCGTAACCTATCAATGAGCAATGAGAGTGATCTTTCATGATATGCTTCATAAGATTATGGAGGACTATGTGGATGACCTCCTTGGTAAGTCAACAAAAAGAAAAGAATATCTCCAGGGCTTAGAAAATATCTTTGATCGGCTAGAACAATATCAAGTATGACTCAATCCCAAAATGTGTGTGTTTGGTGTCACTTTTGGAAAATTATTGGGATATATAGTATCAAGGAAAGGTATTGAAGTAGATCCAACAAAAGTAAAGGCCATAGTTGAAATGCCTCCACCAAAGAATCTAAAGTATCTCGACAATTTACAAGGGAAACTTTAGGCCATTTGTTGTTTTATTGCGAGCAACTTGTACACAAATGTCATCCCTTTAAACATCTTCTCTGAAAAATGTGACATTCTGATGGGATGCTCCATGCCAGGCAACTTTTGACAAATTGAAGGAATATTTAACATCCCCTCTAATTATTATGCCTCCTATTCAAGAAAAAAATCTACTTTTGTAGATTTCAATAACATCAGCAACATTAGGAGCTCTACTAGCACAACATAATGAATCAGGAAAATAAAAATCTATATATTATATTATATCACATGTGTACGGAGATTCTCTATTGGTTATCAAACAAGGTAATGATGAATATCAAACCAAGGATGACAAGTTAATCCCCTACAAGAAAAGGGTCGATGACTTAAAAAAGTTTTTTTTTTAAGATTAAACTTAAACAAGTGCCTCGATTAATTAACAAAGCTATAGATGCAATGACAACCATTGGTTGGCTCATTGACATGCCAAGCAACAACTAATGATGTGAGTTTCCTATGGAACAACTCTTTATTCTTGCATATGATACCCTAGATTTTGAACTCATTGATGAAATAGTTGGACCGACTTTCCCTTTGTATCAAAACATTTATGCCCACCTCCGTGACTAGTCCCTTCCACCAAACCTATCCACCAAACCTACCCACCAAGAAAATAAAAACATTCATTTTCCACTCATCCCGCTTTACCATCCTGGGTGATACACTATATTGAAGGAGTCTTGAAGGTACTCTTCTTAGGTGCCTAAACTTAGAAGGAGCCCAAACTACCTTACATGAGGTACATGAGGGAATTTGTGGTGCACATTCTACTAGTCCTACCCTTGTAAATAAGTTGTTGAGAATAGGATACTACTAGCCTAGTATGGAACAAGATACCCTTTAGTTTACTAAGAAATGCTTACAATGCCAACAACATGGTGATGTCATTCATGTGCCATCTCAAGAATTGTGACCAATAATAACTCCTTGGCCCTTTTCACAGTGGGGGCTCGATCTTGTTGGTAAAATAACCCCTCCATCATCCAATGGACACAAATTTATCATAAACTACTACTGAATACTTCACTAAGTGGGTAGAATCAATTCCACTCACTTACATTACCAAAACCCAAATAGCCAAGTTTATCAGGTACATTACATCATATGTCGATATGAAATTACCCTCGCCATCATCACAAATAATGGTAGGCCTTTTAAGAATCAAGAAGTTTAGTCCCTTTGCAATAAATTCCACATCCAACATTGATTTTCCACCCCTACTACCTACAAGGTAATGGCCAAACTAAGGCATCAAATAAAACCATCCTAAAAATCCTCAAAAAGACTGTCAATGATGCTAGCCATGACTGGCATATGCAACTCAAATTTAGCCTTATGGGCATACCGTATCAGTATTAACAAACCTACTAGAGCCACTCCATATTCACTTGTCTTTGGTTCTTGAGCCATCTTACCAATTGAGGTCAAGCTCCCTTCTCTATGGATTAATAGAAACAAGATAGAAGAGACAAATGAAAGCATTAAATCTGGAGTGAAAGCAATAGAAATTGCAATGGATAAACAATGCAAAATAGCAAGTGCATATAGTGTAGAGAGGTTGAGTTGACTTAGGATTCAACTTCAACACTCAACTAGTAGGTGGAAGAAGGTTTCCACCAAGTGTCAAAAGTATGTTGACATGAGCCTTTGGAGAGTTGTGTCAAACTCTCTAAGTCAAAAAACAACCCATTTATGTAGACAAAAAACAACCCACTTAATTAGACTTATGACATGTGTATTTTACCCATGTGAGGTAAAATATACACTAACAACCCCCCTTAAGCATAGCTTAGGTGGGTACAAATAAGGATGGGTCTCGGCAACTAGGCCTGATCAGGTACCCATATATAATAAATATCTCTCATGAAGTGGAGATAAGGTAGAAAATCATGTGGGAAAAAAACTACCCTCTAAAAGAGAGAAAAGATGCATGAATCTAGAAGTTGCTTGTATACCTCAATGTTGATGATGAACTGTAACTAAAATGACTCAATAGAAGCAAGTATCATGAAGATTCAGGAACACTAACCAAATTTGAGATGTAATTCAATGCAAGATTTAGGTTCACTTACCATAGGCTCTCAATGTGAGAAGTGTTTGAAGGATCAATGGATCTAGTTGTTTCTCAATCCCACCTTCTTTTAGTTGCAACCTCATTGAGTTAAATTATGTGACATAATCCTCTATAGCATTTGAGTCTCTTGGACTTATACTTAGGAGGTTTTATCCCGTAACTTCTTTGTTTGTTGACCTTCCCATTGGGTGTTTTCAAGGTCCCATAATGAACTAAAGTTCTTGGAGATAGACGTGATCACACTTATAAAACATGTAGATGACATGAATGTTGTAGACTTAGAAGTACAAAAAGAAAAGACTCAATGACAACCCCTTGAATTTGTGGAACTTTATAATTAAGTGTGTATATAATCCCCTTTGCTTGATTACCCCCAGTTTTGGCACTTTATCATTTAGTGCTTAGGTCTAAGTAGGTCGATAGAATCGATCCCTAATACTTAGCCTATTTACAAGAATGATTTGATTTAGCACTAACATTTTTAAAAGAACTATAAGATTATTTTGTCCCCTCCTAAATGTGGCACTTTATACAGTTAGTGCATTTTAAAATAAAGCATTTTTTGCAAAAGACGACACTTACATCTGAGTTACCAAGCAAAACCTCTGGGGCTTTGAAATTCATAGCCTAGTTAAAAACAAATACAATAAAAAAATTTCCTTTTGCAAAATTTACACTTTTGGAATATAGAGGAAAAAATGAAAGGGGAAAAGCAAGGTTGGACAAACAGGGGCCAGACTTGAGAGCCATAGATTCAATGCAGGTGCTTGATATCTCCGTGAGGATGAGTAGGAGTTATGTAGGCCATTTAGTTCTTCCTTGGGCTAATCAAGGACTTTTTGAGCCAAATAGGGCCATAAGAGGCTTGAGGAAACAATGATCTCCATTCCCATTCATAGATCGATACCCACACCAATATCAGTGAGTCAACCTATAGGAAATATGGATAGACCAAAAAAACATTACATAACACAAAAAAAATCCAATACAAGATTACTACAAACTTTAGATCTTTGACAAAAAATAGTCATGGGAAGTCCATAGTGTTGAAGATTTCAATGCAGAGTAGATTGGGTGGATTCCTCCATAGAAAGTCATCCACCCTATGTGGCTATGGATGCCTCAAGATGTGACCTAGGTGTGCTCCTACCTGGTGTGCCTTTGTTATGTCGACTAGGACTTTTTCTATGTCAACTAGGGCCAAATGGTATCGCCTTCACGCCATGCCTTCTCCCTTATGTTTTTCCTTGAAAATTAGGGTATCACCAGTGTAAATCCCCTACCCCGTTGTTGCTATTTCAACAGAGGCTAGCCATGACTAGAGAAAAACCTTTGCTACCCCTTGCTAGTCTGCACAAGTTTATATGCCATTGGTTGTCCCACACACATGCCATGGCCACTCCCACACAAGTATGGTGCGAGTTGTGCCTCAAACACCTCGGCATGGGCTATACCTCAAATGTTGTGCATGGGCAATGGCATTAGTGCCTCAACATGGTCCTTATCCACAATAGCACTTTCTATGACACGATCTACATCGAAATGGTAGCTCGAAAAGGAAACATAAGTGTATGACTATGTATCTCTTCTTGATAAGACCATGAAATTTACAACTTCGCCTAGTAAATTAGGCTTCCACACAAACAAAATATAGAACACAAAATGCCTCAAAGAAGAGACAACAAATGAGCTTAGATTATCTCTGATACCATATTAGAAATAAGATTAAAGAGACAAAAGCAAGTATCAAATTCAGAGTGAAAGCAACAGAAATTGCAATGAATAAACTATTCAAAATAGCAAGTACATATAGATGAAGAGGAGTATCATACATCAAGGTCACAAGAATAAAAACTCTTAGATGAGAGTCATATTTATGGCCTAAACCATCTTCAAGCATACTAGAACCACCTTCGATGAAGTTACAACAAGAAAGTCAAGACCTGTCATTTTGAAATTGGTGACCTTGTCCTCAAAGAGAATCAACAAAATCTATAAGAACTAGAGAAAAAGGGTGAATTTGAACCAAACTGGCTTGGACCTTTTGTCATTATAGCTAACTATTGATTAGGCACCTACCAACTTGCAATACTAGAGGGCCAGCCTCTTTAAGAACCAATAAACATCATTCACCTCAAGAGGTTCTATACTTGACCCTCAATTATCATAGCTAGTAAAAAAGTCAAGATATATATATATATATATATATATATATATATATAGAGAGAGAGAGAGAGAGAGAGAGAGAGAGAGAGGTGAAAACCACTTCAGTGGCACCTTGGGCAAGTACCATGGTGAAAACCTATCAAACAGGCACTATGTGTAGAGGCTACTTTCCAATGTCTATCAAGTTCTCACCCCTCCCATCCAATCCATCATATATTATCTTTCTCATTTATCTACTTATCCCACTATCATGGCTTGATAATTGATAAAAATTGATCATATCCAACCCTCATCCATTTTCATAAGAAGTATCACCTATCCCATTCCATAATAATTACTCTTGTACCTAAATGGGGGCATTCTTGGTATATACCTTTTTTGGCGTAAAGAGGGTTCATTATCATTTTCACAATAAAAAATCGTGACCTCCCACAAACCATAATAAATTTCACTAGCCATCACCCATAATAAATGCACACCCATTAGACTTGATACCCAAGCAAATAATACTACACATCAAAAACATAGATCTTTCATGTAAAATCATAAGTAAGATCACCTTTTGAAACACCTTGATACCTAAGTACCCATTGCCTCAACGTAAAGAGATATCATCTCGAATCATGCCCAATAGGATAGATCTTTCTTGCATATGACATAATCCAATTTCAATCACATTTTGGGGCAAGAGATTACGATGGCTGATTGGTTTTATTTTTTCAATTGGTCTTTTTCTTTTTGATTTATCTTTTGTCTCCTTCTATTGCTTATTCAAAGGCCAACTTGGTCATACTATATCTTGGTGTGTTAAGATTGGCATAGAATGTGGCTAGTCATTGATTTTTCATGTGCCATGTTTTATGGATGTTCTTATTACTCCAACTAATATTTATCTTGTCTGTGTTGGAGTAAGCTTTCTGCATACCACTTGTCCTTTGCATATAAGGTCATTCAATACCTTTTGCACAATTGGACTCTATCATGCTCTAAGTTTTCTTCCTCACATATTTTAGACAAGATTCTATTGCATATGGCGTCTATAAGGACATCCTTTTTGTTTGTAGTGTCAAGTCCATGCAAAGGATACAACGTCACCTTGGTTCCTTATACCTTGGTGCATAATATCCATTTCTCTATATTAATTAAAGGATTCTTAATTATTTGATTAATTTCATCGGTTTCACTCTACCTTACTCTTCCGCATTTAAAATTTCCATTTCCTAGCATTAATTAAATAATTTTACAATTATTTAATTAATCATTTTCTTTCTTCTAATATTAATTAAATAAACAAATTAATTTCTATTTTCTCCACCACAAATAAATAAAATTAATATTTTATTTATTTTCAAACATTATCCATGTGCACCAAAATTTTAAAAAATTAATAATTTAATTTTCCTCCATTATTTCCTCTCACCATAATTCACTCTTGGCTCACCATGGTTCACTCTCATCACTTCATCAATCACTCTCAATCGGATCTATTAAAAATTCAATCAAATCAGTTGAATGATTAATTAATTTAGATAATAAATCAATCAATTTAGTCAACTCACCAATCAAACTTGTTAACTCCCCTGATTCATGAGAAAACAAGGACACTTGTCACTCTCCCATTTGTTTAATTCTCTCATTCAATTTCAACCATTGATCTCTCCAAACAATATCCACCATTGATCCTGATTCTTGGAAATCTATAAATAAAACTTCTTCTAGACCAAAGAATCATCTCTTATTTTCATAAACTTACATTTCTACATTTAATTCATTCATTTTGAGAGATCAAAGTTATGTTATTAAGTTGAGCAATCCACCTATCCACATATCGAAGGAGCATATCCATTGGAGTTTGGGTGCACTTCAATGTGCTTGATTAGTGACATCAAATTTGTTTGCGAAGAAAGGTATAATTGTTGTTTGGTTTATTCTCTTTGGTTTATCTTTGTATGCAAATTTAGACTTCACATAGACAATGCGAATTGTATGTGTTGGAATAATCTACACTAACATATGGATGTTGTGATCTTTTTCATTAGATTCAAAAATTCAAAAATTCTCCTTGTAGGGGGTCCTTTAACTTAGATGCCACAAATGAGCGGCATCTCTTCCATCAAGTTCTACTAAGATTTTCCCCTCATATCATCTATCAAGGTATGCCATAGTAAGAATTGGAATGTGGTAGTTTACCCAATTCAATAGATAAAATTTTGGACATGTAAGCATGTAACATGTCTCTTGGGGATTTATACATTTGTATGTACAATGAAAACTTTACTGATTTCACTTAAGCTCATCTTGTTTGATAAGGTATATGGTGAATTCTTGTAATGAACACACTAATAAATAATAGTTATAAGCACATTTATTCTATTTTTTAAATCAATTTTTATGGATTTTTTTTATATTTCCTTTAATTGTAAGTTTATCCAAGTTCTTATACTTAATACTTATTGTGATACTCTTGTCCTTGCACATAATCATAAAAGTTAGCAATTAAATTATCTTGAGTCATTTTTTTCTTAGAAACAACACCTAAAAGTGCTATCAAATTGGTTGATCCACATGAATATTTAAATACTATAAAATTATAAATGTAGAATGCTTTCCCAAAAAAACTAAATATCTATGCCTATCAACCATTTAATAACAGCTTCAAATAATTTTACTAATGTAAACTCTGTCAAGCACTGTAGATAATATAGCAACTTTACATATTTATAACATTAGAATCCACCTACAAGTTCAGGTATTTATGCTTGGATAAATAGCAAACTCAATTAAAATTTTATAATTTAAAACTGATGGAGCGCATAACTCAAAGAAAGCCACAGGTAACTTTTTAAAAAATATAAGTTTATAAAAAATGAATTAGCACCCACTATCCAATATTTTTTTAAAAAGATTGCCTTATAGCCATCATAAAATGGGATGATGGATTTCTAGTTTTGTACTGATCTCAATGCAAAGTAATACTAAAAGTAGATTACTATGTTCTCTACCGAATCTGAAATCATGAACAAAAAATTCATCGTCTCTACCCAATAGTTGATTTTCCTTGGGAGATTAGCATATGGGAGTTTGTGATGGATGATTTATCGCCACGATGGAAAAGGATTGGAAAGGAGTTAGCGTATCCTGTTTATTGAGGCAAAGAGGGAGACGATGAATTCTTCATCTGTGACTCAGTCCAATACCCACTCCTTCCGAGAAGGGCACAATTTTATTCATCAAGCAATAGTTCAACAATTCAACACTATTTTCTTGAAGAATAAAAGGCCTGAGGAATTCCCAAGTGTGTAGTAATTGATTCCATTCTCTGCAAACTCTACAAAAATGGACAACAGAGTGAAGTGGAACGAGAGGCAGTAAACGCATCTCAAGTACGTGCTCTGGTATCAATTCCCACAGCATCTGTTCATCTTCGTCCTTTCCCTCTCCCTTGTTCTCCCACTCTATTTCCAAACTCACTCTTTAGTTTATATGTAGGAACCAGAGATAAACTGTGGAGTAACTTGTTTTGAAATAATAAAAAATTGATTGTGATTTTCTAGTGAAATGGTATCTCTTATTATATGCTTAAATTGTGATTGAGGACTCAAAAATTTAAAAACCAAGCGTTGAGACTCGTGAGTATCTAAAAGAACAACATAATTAACCATTGATTACTTCGAGTTAGTTTGCATTCTAAGTATTTCCTTCTCATACTTATATTTAAAAAATATATCTAAAGTAGGCACCTAGTTTTTAATCAATAGGTGGAAATAGGCAAGAAGGATATATGTTTTAAATATAGGTATGCTAGCAGCATCCAAGTCTAATTCTAACTATATTATATATTTTAAGAATTATTATAATTATATAATATAATATTATTATATAGGTTAGATATATTATTATAATATATTATATAATAATTATAATTATATATTATATTATATGAAAAATATATAATATACCTATATTACCCTAACCCTAACCCTAACTCCAATTCTTACCCTAAACCTAATTCTAATAAATTCTAACCCTATTTTAATTGTAAACCGTAGCCCTAACCCTAATTTTAGACAAATCCTAACCATAATTCTAATCATATATTGAACCCTAATTCTAATCTAAACCCTTTAACTCTAATCCCAATTGTAGCCCCAACTTGTTATTCAAACCCAAATTGTAATGATAACCTTAACCTTAATTGCTAACTTTAAGTCTAATTCTAACCCTAACACTAACAATAAACAAAATTCTAACCCAATTTTAATCGTAACCCTAACGCTAACCCTAATTTAAAAAAATTGTAACCCTAATTATAATCAAATATTGAACCCCAATTTTAATCCTACTTCAATTCAAACTCTAATTCTAAACCTAAACCTAACCCTAACCTTAACCCTAATTTGAACCCTATCCCTAACCCTGATTCTAACCTTAATCTTAACCCTAAACCTAGGCCTAATTCTAACCCTAGACCTAAGCCTAATTCTAACCCTAATTATAATTATAACCCTAATTCTAACCCTAATCATAAGTATAATTAATGCATTTAGGGTTTGAATTAATTTTATAAGTAATTCTAATTCAAACTCTAATAAGGACCATAATTCTAACCCTAACCCTAATTCTAAACCTATTTGTAACCCTAACCCTAATTGTAGACCTAACCCTAACCATAAAACTAATTCTAACCATGATTCTAACCCTAAACCTAATTCTAATCCTCACCTTATTTCTAACCCTAACCTTAATTTCAATCTTAATGCTAAACCTAATCCTTATTATAACAATAACCCTAACTATGAACCTAATTGTAATTCTAACCCTATACCTAATTATGCTTTATGAGTTCAAATACACACATCATAAATCAAATCTATACAATCCATATCAAACCTACGATGCATGGGATTGATCCTCAATATTTTCTACACTTACTCAAAATTTGTTAAATTTAGGAAATAGAGGGAATAATATTAAAAATAATGAAAAATTAGTTTTGTGCATCATCATCTCTTTATTGTTTCTAAACTAAGTAGGTCTATTTTCCTCCTATTTAATTATCACATTTAATATTGTATTTATCAACCCAAATCTAAATTTAGTCTAAGATTTATTTATTAACCTACACTAAATTTTATTAGTGTCTTCTTTCCTATAATCATAATTGTACCTATAATTACAATTTGATCTATTCAATATTTTAATCAAAACAATAAAATCCACAGTGATGCTACATGTTATTCTCTTCATTATAAATATAAGGTTATTATTTTTGACACATTATGATAGTATTTACTTGCTTTGTCATTCTTAGCAAATGTCCACTAGCTTGTTTTTATTGGAATATATTCTAATCTCTTAATAAAATAAGAATAATTATATCCAAACATTATCTTTTTGGTGGTGAATAATTAGCCCTAAATATTAAAATTATACTTCATTTTGTACTCAAAAAATAAAGGTTTTCAAAAAATACTATTGCTTCAATTGTAGAGCCTCTGAGTAGCATCTTTGGAAATAGTATGAAGTATGCATCTTCAAGCCTCTATGAATCTATGATCATCCTCAAATAATTAATAATTAATGGAGACTCCCCTTATAAAAAAGTTAAGGATAATAACCCTTTACACAAACTAAGAGCTAATTCAAAATAGAGACTAAAAGATCAAGCCTTCATGAACTGAGTAACAATCTTTGAATAGTGAGCAACTACACACTTTTCAAGCTCTTAAAGAAGACAAACCCTCATAGATTTCTAAACCTCTCATATGTTGATGATATTCTTTTTGTTGTGGTGATAAAAGGTGGCTACCTTGGTTGCAATTTTCTCAAACATCTCATTGATAAACTTGTCGATAATTACCATAGTTTTGCTTGAAATATTGATATCTGTTTAAGAGTATTAAACAAGTAGATCTTAAAAATCTACTTGTTATTTTTATTAATTTTTGTACATTTCTCATCTTGACCTTTTGTAGGTACATTCTTTTCAACCTCACAAACCTTCTTTTTTTTTTACAGATTTTTTAGTTATGATCTCCTTTTTCTATGTAATAGGCCTTTTCTCTATTCTTTTTGCCATAGATAAGCACTACAAAAATCATATCATCAAATTAGAAATTAAAGGACAACATTATGTTTTTGTTAAGTTTAGCTGGAAACTAGGGTCTAGATCCCTTTAACAAAACAACCCCAAGGGCATTAGGCCTCTAACATGCCAGAAATAGTAGATTGATAGGACAAAAACAATAGACCAAAACAACGGAATCAAAACCCTACAAAACGACAGAGAAAATAGAAAATAGGAGAAACAAGAAACTATGGGCTGTTAGTCACCCCAAACTTGGCCAAGAACTCCACCATCTCCTTGTAGTTGCCCAAGTTGTCTATGCCCACTTGTTTAACCTTATCATCCAAATCCTTCACCACAAGGAAAATAGAAGCCGCTCGGTGTAAAGCTTTGGCCGCGAATTCCATCATGAACTTCCATTTCTTCTGCATAGACTCCATTCTTTTTTGTAGGTTCTGGATATCCTCTGCATGTTTGACACAAAGGGCACATTTCCCCTTACTGGCTTGATCAACGACCTTCCCCACAGTGTCCTTCCTAATGGTAGCCTTATTCATGCCTTCTAGACTTTTCAAGCCGCTTTCATTCATCAAGGCAAAGCAGCTAGTGCCCTCAACTTCATGCACAGATTCAATAGGAGTCTCCTCCCCCTTTTTACCCACCATCTCTTCCATAAACTCAGAGTCCTTAGAACCCTCCACCCCTGGAGAACTAACCAGAGGTTTCCCAACAATCCTTTTGTAACGACGAATGCTTTGAAGAGCAGTCTCCCCACCTTCGCTACTACCCTTAGTTTCCAGAACAATATTCAATTTCACAATTTTCATAGGAGAATCCTCCATGGCATCACCCATCCCTCCCTTCTTTTTCTTCAAAGTCCCCTCCATTTCCTCCACCTTGTCTCTCTTTCCATTCTTCCTTCCCTGCGCTAGAGTGGTATGTTTCTATTTTTTATTTTTAGTAGAAATGGGGGGCTCAATAGGGTTCCCTTCCACCGTACTAAGGCCGCCCTTAATTATAGTTGTCCCCATGCTAATTTTCACTTTGCCCTTACCCCTGTGTAAAATGCTCGGCTGTGGGTCCTCCAGAATCTTAACTTGAATAGGTTTAAGAAGACATAAGGCAAGATGGAAATGATACAACCTCAATATAAGGCCTTGACGTATAGGAATGAGAGGGTGACTAGCATTCCTAGCCCTAAGCTCCCTTAAAGACTTAATGGAATCATCAAGCAAAGAGAGTAAAAAGAAGGGAACGCTAATCTCAACCTTGTTCCTTAAATGATTTAAAAGAGCAAAGTGATAGTGGTAATATACTCGGAACCTTCCTTCCAGTGTGAAGAACTTCATTATCATGAGACAGATTTGTCCCCAAGGCTCTAGCAATTCCTCTCTCTCTCAAACTCTCCATGGAGCTTCATAGGAGCCTTGCCCTTGCAGAAGAAGAGATTCATGTGCTTTGGGTCGGCCACTCTGCTTCTCCTTGAATGCTTTTTGCCTCTTGTGGGTAAACCAGTGGCTTGCCCAATGACCTCTGATGAGTCTAGTTTATGATTCATATTTTGTTAAACTTTATTGTCTATTTGCTGTAGATGTCTTGGACTTTGATACTTTACTCTTGATCTTTCTATGTCATTACCCCAAAACTATAACTTGTTGAGCATAGGTTATTTCTTATATCCTTTTATGGCAAAGACATGCTATTTGAACTATCTATGTTAATGTTGCATATGGTTAATGAATATTACTCCAAGGTGGTTATGAATGTGCAATTATTTGTGTGTACTAACATTATTTTGCAGATATAATCGGCATCCATAAAGTGAGGAAGATTCTGCTGGATGGTCGTTTACCATAAAAGTCAAAGGTGGTGGCTGTTCAAACATCAAATGGAGGGAAATCAACCATTTTGTAACTGATCTTAAACACCTCTTGAGCAAATTTAGGAGTTATAGTTATGCTAAATCTGCGTTAAAGCAACTCGCTTGACTAGATTCCTTTGCATGCATAACCTCCTTCCACTTTCTATGTTTTCCATAATGTGGCATCCTCCTATTCTGTTGGAGTTGACCGCCCTGCTAGTTAGTTAGTAGACTTTCTTCTATAAATAGGACTTGGATACTCCTTCTGAGGGGTTGATAATTTGGAGATTGTACTTGCATTATCCTATTTTTAGTAATACAGTTATAATGTTCAGTTGTACTCATCTATTTGAATGAATAAAATAAAGTTGTAAGTTTGCATTTTGTAGTTTACATTTGTTTTAGGGAATACTCATCCAAGGGGGCCCACTTGGTGAGAATTCCACCCTTTAGTTTAGTTGCATTTTTTGATAAGAGTTTAGTAAATCTGGCATTGAAAGTTCCTGCAGCCACTAGAATTCTATTTTGTGTTTGTTCCTGCAGCCAAAGCAGACAGAATAGTTTCCTGTTTATTTGCTGAGATTGTTACTTTGTGTTATGTACTTGATTCCAGAATCGCTGTTGGTTAATATTCAGTATTCTTGTTATTTCTTTTTTAGCAGTTTATCTTCAGCATTATGTCTTTCATAGCTATAGAATGAACATGGCTACTTTGGAAGTTCTTAGTGCACATATTGTGCTGACCCATTTCAAGTTCACGTCCCTAGGTTGACAAGTGAAATGCGTCTCCATAGTGATTAAGACAGCTACTCAGTTTAGATGTCCAGTCTCTGAGTTATAGTTTTAAGAGCTCAGTTGTTAAATCATTGTAAGAAGACCAACATTTTTGGCGCCGTTGTCGGGGATGGTGTCAAACTAAGAAAATCTTTGGACTCATCTTTTAGTATTATTCCTTGCAAGTTTTTCCTTAAAATGTGTTTCAGTTAGGAAGAAACCATTTACAACCCATCAATATTTTTTGTGTGAGAAGTGGCTGATACTGAATATATTGCATGCATAGAGGTAGGAGAAGAGATGCTTTAGGGAGATTCCTTCCTAATGATTTAACTCACCATAAGTGAATGCTTTCCTTGATGCATTCCTTGATTTGAATAGCTCTGAAATCTACTCTGAAGAACAAGATACCCGAAATCTAGTTGAAAATCCATTTGCCTTGATAGTAGGTCAAGTAGCCATGGCTACCCAAAACGTACCTAATAAACCAACATTTCCATTTCTGATTGCTCTTCAAAATGAAGTGGATAATCTCAAGAACATACCTACTTCAGCTCTCCCCAAGTTCTATGGACTTGTAACAGAGGACCCATACACCTTCTTGTTTGAATTTGATATCCTCTGCAGAAGCTATGACTACATTACTGATGCTCATAAACTTAAGTTGTTTCCTACTACCATGAAGGAGGCTGCATTAAGGTGGTTTATGAGTCTAGGTAGTGATGTTGTCAATACCTGGGAAGAAATGAAAGATAAATTTCTTGAGAAATATAAAGACTACTGTAGGAGTGGGGATATGAGAGGAAATGATGTTTTCAAAATGCAGCAGAAAGAAGATGAAAGTTTGGAGGATTACATCTCAAGGTTCATGTTTTGTTTACAAAAGTCTCCTCATCATTCACTCACTAAGGAATCTTAGAAGTTGCTCTTCCTCAGGGGAATAAGTGAGCATTACACGGATGCTTTAGATTTAATGGGAGGAGGAGATATTACCCAAGTGTCTTGGGATGATATTAAGAAGTTGTGCCAGAATTATTCCAGAGCAGCCATGAAGAAAGGAAGAGGTTACCATTCCCTTACAGGCAAAACCTCTACCAATAGAATTTCAAGGATGGAGATAAGCCACTTACTATCTGATTTTAAGAAAGATATTATAAACAATATGGCCACTCAGTTGGACACACTCCAAGAAAAGAAGAAGCATGAAGAGGTTGAGGCAATGTTGGTATAATATTGTCCTCATTGCAGACAAAAGAAGAAGGACTGCAGATGCAAGCTGGTAGCTAACATTGATAGCAAGCAGATTCCACCTGAGTTCAAGAAAATACAAGTTGAAGAGGTTCAAGTCTTCTATGTTGCACAAAGGAGGCCATGGGCTCCAAGACAAGGTATGTCACCAGATCCATTATCATATGCTGGTCCACATTTTAATACTTATGCATCTGGTAATCAATGGCAACAACCATTTCCATCTAGTTATGGAGGATATCAACCTCAGCCTTGGAACAACCCTTAAAATGCTTGGCTAAATTACCAAAACCCTGCACCCCAGTGGCAGCAGCCTCTGGGGAATTGGCAGTCAGCTCCAGGAAATTGGCAGCAAATATCTCAATGGAGAGGAGGACAACAATGGCCAAATCAGACCACTAATTACATGCAGTCACCTCCTCAGCCCCAACAGCCTACCATAATGCCTCCACCTTCTACACCTAAGCCTACTCAGATACTAGCTCAACCCTCACCTAACCCAAATAATAGACCACAGTAGCAGCTAGTATATTCTGCTGATCCAAATCAATACCCTGCATATGCTATGAATGTAAGTGATATACATCTGCGTTCAGGAACTACCTTGGCAGCTCCTTCAAGACCTATCATTACTGAGCTTTCTGAGGAAGAAGTGGAACCTAACAAAACCCCCATTCAATCAGATGTACCTGAAAATCTTGAACCAATGACAGTCAGACAAACTCCCCAAGAACCACCATTTCCACAAAGGTTAGAAACTATGAAACAAAAGGTAGTAGATGAAGAACCCACCTTTGATATTCTAGAGCAGTTGAAACATGTGTGTGTCAAGATCCCTCTATTTCAAGCCATAAAAGATGTTCCTATATATGGCAAAGCAATCAAAGAAGCATGCCTTAAGAAGCCAGGCAGAAAAAGGAAAGACCCCACTATGGTCCATGTGGTGGGACAGTTGGCTGACATCATGCTTGGAAAAGTGACTGTTCCCAAATATAATGACACAGGAAGTCCTGTGGTAGGAGTTTTCATAAATGGAATCTAAATCAGAAATGCTTTGATTGATCTTGGAGCAGCCATAAATGTAATGACAAAGGATATCCTGCAGCAATTGAATGTTGCAACTATGTGACCAACCCCTACTATCCTGCAGCTTACTGATAGCTCTATTGTTAAACCTGATGGGATAATTGAGGATCTTATGGTATCCCTAGACTCATGGGAATATCCAGCTAATTTCATGATACTTTCTCCTAAAGCTACATTGGGAGGATACCCCTTCATTTTGGGAAGGCCGTGGTTAGCCACATCAGATGCTTATATTGGGTGCCGGTCAGGAGACATGACCATCTCTGATGGGAGAAGCACTAAAACAATTGTTCTTTACCCACCTGCACAACCATCTCATGATATGGAGAATCCTGTTTGGCCTCATGTTGGTGAAGAGGTAGAGGAAGCTAATTATGTGGAGCAGCTTATGATGACAGGCAGAACTTCTTTCTTGCAGCTTTAAGGAGAGGAGGAGGTGTTGTGCAATATAATTCAAAATCTTTATGAAGTTGAGGAAGCATCATCCTCTCATTCTTCTAATCCAGAAAGGATGCTTGTTCCAATTTTTCCTGCAGCATCAGGTATGTTACATACATTGCTTCCACAAGAAATTAAGGTACCTAGCATTAATAAGATAACTATGGTTGACTTCACAACTCAAGTGGAAATTTTAGAAGACAAATATCTCAATATTAATTGCAACTTGACTCAAGCACAACAACTGTCCTTGGCAAATTTGTTAAAGAAACATAAAAATGCTTTTGCATGGGATTATCATGACATGAAGGGATTGGATCCTACATTATGCACTCACAGGATTTACATAAAGGAAGATTGTACACCAGTAAGACTGCCACAAAGGAGAATCAACCCTGCACTAAGAGAAATTGTCAAAGAGGAATTACAAAAGCTATTAGATGCAGGATTTATCTATCCAATCTGAGATATCCAATGGGTGTCCCATTTGATTCTTGTGCCCAAGAAGGGAGGAAAATGGAGAGTATGTATTGATTATACAGAATTAAATTCTTCTACCAAAAAGGATCATTTTCCCCTTCCTTTCATAGACCAGGTTTTGGACTCACTTGCAGGAAAGTAGTACTTTTCCTTTTTGGATGGATTCAGTGGTTACAATCAGATTCAGATTGCACCTGAAGATCAAGAGAAAACAACATTTACCTATCCTTGGGGAACATATGCCTACTCAGTGCTTCCATTTGGTTTATGCAATGCACCTGTAACTTTCCAAAGAGCAGTCATTAGCATATTTTCTGATATCTCACATGATTGTGTGGAAATTTATATGGATGATTTCACTACTTATGGTGCTACTTTTGAAGAGGCATTAGCTAACTTAGGCAAAGTTTTGGAAAGATGTGAAGACCATAGCCTATTATTAAATAGTTCAAAGTACTTCATGATGATGCAGGAAGGTGTAGTACTTGGTCACGATATTTCTCCAAAAAGAATACAGATAGACCCCGCTAAGATCGAAGTCATCATCAATCTACCCATTCTTGCAAAGCAAAAGGATGTCAGAAGTTTCTTAGGTCATGCAGGGTATTACAAATGCTTCATCAAAGATTTCAGCAAAATGGTATCCCCATTATATATTCTTCTGAAAAAGGATGCTGAATTTCAGTGGAATGAAAACTGTGACAAAGCATTTTCTGATCTAAAGGTAGCCTTAACCCATGCTCCTGTACTTAAAGGCCCCAATTGGGAACTTCCTTTTCACATTCGTACTGATGCATCAGATTATGCCATAGGAGCAGTTTTAGGCTAGAAAGGAGTCATTGAGCATGCTATTTATTTTGTAAGCAAAAACTTACAGGGTGCTGAATTCAACTATACAGTCACAGAGAAGGAAATGTTAGTAGTCATCTATGCACATAATAAGCTTAGACAGTACATAACCAGTTATCAAATATTTGTGCACACAGATCATGCAGCCATTAGGTATCTCATGAACAACCTCTCATATCAGGTCGATTAGCAAGATGGGTGTTGTTAATGTAGGAGTTTGACATCACTATTGTGGATAAACTAGGAAAAGCCAATGTGGTTTCAGATTTTCTTTCAAGAATGACTACATAAGAAGATAATCAGGTCATTGATGACTCCTTTCCTGATGAACATTTGTTTCCACTCTCTATTCAAACATCTTGGTATGCTGACATAGCCAATTACCTAGTCATAGGAAGAGTCCCTCCTCACTTCTCTCCTAAGGAAAGAAGGGTACTCATTGAAAAATCCTTTCCTTTTTCATGGATTGCTGGATGTTTGTTCTACACTGGACCAGACAATGTCATGAGAAGATGTGTGAGAGAAGATGAAACATATGACATTTTGCATGCCTGTCACAATGAACCTTGTGGAGGACATTTTGTAGCAAAGCGAACTGTAATAAAGATTTTGAATGCAGGTTATTATTGGCCTACACTATACAAGGATGTAGCAAGATATACCAAGAAATGTGATAGTTGTTAAAGGATGGGATGACCAACAAGGTCTGATGAGATGCCCCTTTATCCTCAGCATGTGATTACTCCATTTGATAAATGGGGATTAGATTTTGTAGGACCTATTGATCCTCTATCTAATGGTAAATCTTATATCTTAGTATGCACTGATTATGTAACTAAGTGGGTAGAAGTTAAAGCCATGAAACATGCAAGAGACAGTAAAGTTGTAGAATTTCTTTATGAAGAAATCTTTACAAGGTATGGAATCCCCAGAGAATTAGTGACTGATCAAGGAGCTCAGTTCACCTCAACTCTCATTATAGCATTAGTACAAGAATACAACATAAGGCACAAGAAATCTACTCCTTATCACCCCCAGGCTAATGGCCAAGTTGAGGTGACTAACAGAGAAATAGAAGCTATTTTGACCAAAATTGTGGCAGTTCATAGGAAGGATTGGGCAAGTAGGTTGCTAGAAGCTGTCTGGGCCTATAGGACAACCTGGAAAACAACTACTGGTTTTACTCCTTTTGAGTTGTTGTATGGCAAAACAACCATGATGCCTATTGAATTTGAACATAGAACTCTTAGAACTGCACTTGACTTGGGGATGGATCTATCTCAGGCACAAAAAGAAAGAATCATGCAACTTAATGCTTTGGATGAGATGAGAAAAGCAGCTTTACATCATACAGAAGTGGTACAGAATCAGAGAATCAGGTGGCATGACAAATACATCAAAGATAAGAAGTTCCAGCCTGGTGATTGGGCTTTGCTTTATGATTCAAGGTATCAAGAAAATGCAGGAAAATTATAGACAAGATGGCTAGGACCATATGAAGTTGCTGAAGTGTTTTCTAATGGTGCTATTTAGCTTACTACTATTGACCCTGTCAAATTCAAGCTATTGGTCAATGATCATCAACTCAAGTTATATCACAAGCCAGCCTCCAAAGAAGACTTCCTACAGCAATTCACTCAATACGCAACTCCAAAATTTCCTGCAGCCAAAGGTAGTGGACTTAGTGTCCCTCCTTCTGGCTAACCAAGGTTCACTATTGATCATAATAAAGATTTCCACATTCGTGGGAGTCCATTCTTTCACTTATTCATCCATCCACCCACCTATATCCATTCTTCTCTCTTCCATCACATGTATTGATTACACTTCATTCCATCTCGCTTCAACCCACTCCACTTTCACTCATTGCTCAATAAATTCTTAAGCATTACCCGTTGCTTTCTCCATGATTCTTGCAACAGATCTTCCACAAATAAAGGTACGCACACTATAATAATTCTCTCTTAATTACTTTGTGGTTTGTTCATTTAATTATTTTACATTAATATCGATATTTCTTGTAGCATGTCATTTTTTCCCTTCCTTGTCCTGTCACACATCTATTCCACATGTGTGGACACATGCCTAAATCAAGGTTGGGTAGGGAGTGTTAATATGATGACCATGTGTCAGTCCGTCCATATGTTTTATGCCTAAATATTAGCAAAGTTTGAAATTGAATGATTTGAATTTTGAGTGAGGTGATGGCTCGCAAGTGTGAGATGACAACCTTCATCGATCATTCATTAATGCCTGTACCACCCTTGTCTTGCATTCCCAAGAAAAGAAGCCGTAAAGGAAAATACAAATAGCATGAGTTGTTGAAAACTTAACATGGTTGCAGGAAGGTGAAGCTTGTTTTCAAACTTTTTGCCAAAAAAAGCTTTGCAGTGTAATCGTTTTCAGACAGCTAAGTCATGGGAGGAATATTGAATGAACCCACAGTTCATGATGCATTCTTACAGGATGCACTTAGCCAGGCTGAATTCAGAAATTATGGTTGGATGGACTATTTCTTGAAATTAAAAGGTTTTGATGAAAATATTAGGTTGGAATTTGCTCAGATGTTGTCTGATGGTAAAGCAGTGGTAAGAGGTTTAGAGGTGTTGGCCACAGAAGAAAGAATTGCAGAGGTTACAGGTCTGCCTGTTGATGGTGAAGAATACCCTGTTGCCAGAGATGCCAGGTTAGCTAGGGCCAAGTTTACTAAACCTAGAGATCCACCATTGACTATAGACAAGTAGGAAGCCAAAAGAACCTCTCTGCTTGAGCCACGGAAACAGGTAGCTGTCCATGTGGTGAAATATATTACTTGCGAAGGTCGATAGTCAAACCTTCACTCTATGCATTTCAAATTGTTGAATCATATGAGACATGGAAGAAGAAAGAACGTGCCAAATGTGCTTCACCACCTTCTCTTGATTATGGCTGCTAAAACTCAAAAAGGTAGGCCTAATTCTGTCTATCACCACTGTTTAATCAAGTTGCTTGTTGAGAAGTCTCTGCATGATGTATCTGATATGACTTGGGAGGAATTTCTGGAAATTGATCAAATAAGACATAGTCATTTGTGACCTGTGGTTGTGCCACAACATCATAGAACTAGGAGAAGGGTACGTGGAGTTGAAACTACTCCAGGAACTTCAACTTCTAGTGCAAACCCTCCTGCAACAAATCAGCTATTAAAATTAGCTCTTATAAAGTAGAGCATTCAGACATACAAAATTCTTCAGATTCTAACAATGAGGATATTCCTCTTGGTCATTTAATTCAAACTAGGGAACAGAGGAGAAGGGCAAAAATAAAGAAAGGCAAAACAAAAAAGAAAACTGCAGAAAGGAAGGTGCTGCACTCTAGGAAATGAAAAGCTGACACTATTTCTCCTGCAGCCGAAGAACAACATGAAAGCCCTTCTAGTAAACCAAGACCTATTGAGCCTGCCTTCGGTGCATCTATGTAAACGAGCACTAGGGTTGATGAAATGACAGCTGAGGAAGCAGAAACCCTAGTGGGGCATGATAATGATGTAGAAAACAAAGACATAATTAAAGAAGCAGCAAATGTAACTCTAGCGGACCTTGTCACCGCTGCTGAGGATATTGAGAGACATGAACATGAAGGTAAATAGGAGTTCCTACAACAAGACATCCTACATCCAGATTTGGCTGAGCAATCAGAAACCCTGCAGCCTATGTTATAGGAAGAACTACCATTTGTGCCAGGAAACCCTTTGATAGGCATACACAGACCTCCTAATTTTTTAATGCACATGGTTGCCATGAATTTGTGGAATGAAATGCAGAGGAGAGAAGAGGAATGGAAGAGGGAGAAACGTAGATTAAAAGTTGAAATTCAAAAGAAGGATGAAGAGATTAAAGAAAAGGATGCAGAAATTGCAATTTTAAAAGAGAAAGTAGATGGTATGACAGCTTTACTACCTTAAGTATTAGAATACAGGACTCCTCCAAGAGTCTATGCTCTGCATTTGAAGGAAAGGTACCTCTCTTTTAAGTTGGCTAGAATTGCTTCTAGTTTAAACCCTTCCATTGAAACTCCTCTTGAATTTTTCAATGCTTATAGGATTGCTCCTCCAAAAATAAAGAATTTGTTGTGTGAGTTTTATTTGCATAATTTTGCTATGTCCCAAGACCATGAGTGGAACCCCTTGTTGTATGTTGGGGATGTTCAGTTGAGGGCATTTAAGTCCTAGATGCAAAATGAGGTTAGTTGGGGACAACAATTCATGGCTTATAAGCAATTAGAATTCAACACTCCATTTCCTATTAGAGTAGAATTTGGAAATCCAAGAAGCATTTTTAATGATTGGCATAGGATGCTTTATAGGCCAAGTTATGGTAACAGAATCCTACATGAAGAGAAGCAGCATACAAAGAATATGAAAAGATGGCATGTACTACTGGAGAATCTATGAAAGGACAGTTAACACAAAGGTGGGATAGTTTATCTAATGAGCTAAAACAAGCAGAGCCTCACTCTCTACAGAATTATGCTGCAGCATGTAAAAGGGTGGATAGATATATTCAGATTGGGAGAACAAAGGGACAATTCTAGCTTCCCTTAAATTTTCAACCACCTATCCTATTGTGGCCAGTGCCAAATTATAGATTTTACCAATATGATATTGTTGAAGAAAAACAAAGATGGAGCAGGTTGGATAGGCAGAAAGGATTCTATCGGGATCCTACTTCATGCACCAGAGAGCTGATATTGGACAATTGGAAGTTGCTAACTTCAGAGCATTAACCAAGCAAAAGAACAACCCTTCCTCTGCCGGAGGACTAGCAAAGTCTTAGGTTGGGGAGAGTGATGAGTCTAGTTTATGACTCATATTTTGTTAAACTTTATTGTCTATTTGTTGTAGCTATCTTGGACTTTGATACTTTACTCTTGATCTTTCTATGTCATTACCCCAAAACTATAACTTGTTGAGCATAGGTCATTTCTTATATCCTTTTATGGCAAAGACATGCTATTTGAACTATCTATGTTAATGTTGCATATGGTTAATGAATATTACTCCAAGGTGGTTATGAATGTACAATTATTTGTGTACTAACATTATTTTGTAGATATAATTAGCATCCATAAAGTGAGGAAGATTCTGTTGGATGGTTGTTTACCATAAAAGTCAAAGGTGGTGGCCGTTCAAATATCAAATGGAGGGAAAGCAACCATTTTGTCACTGATCTTAAACACCTGTTGAGTGAATTTAGGAGTTATAGTTATGCTAAATCTGCTTTAAAGCAACTTGCTTGACCAGATTCCTTTGCATGCGTAACCTCCTTCCACTTTCTATGTTTTCCATAATGTGGCGTCCTCCTATTCTGTTGGAGTTAACCGCCCTTCTAGTTAGTTAGTAGAATTTCTTCTATAAATAGGACTCAGATACTCCTTCTGAGGGGTTGACAATTAGGAGATTGTACTTGCATTATCCTATTTTTAGTAATACAGTTATAATGTTCAGGTGTACTCATCTATTTGAATGAATAAAATAAAGTTGTGAGTTCGCATTTCTGAGTTTACATTTGTTTTAGGGAATACTCATCCAAGCAGGCCCAATTGGTGAGAATTCCACCCTTTAGTTTAGTTGCATTTTCTGATAAGTGTTTAGTAAATTTGGCATTGAATGTTCCTGTAGCCACTAGAATTCTATTCTGTGTTTGTTCCTATAGCCAAAGTAGACAGAGTAGTTTCCTCTTTGTTTGCCCAGATTGTTACTTTGTATTATGTACTTGATTCCAGAATAGTTGTTGGTTAATATTCAATATTCCTATTATTTCCTTTTTAGCAGTTTATCTTTAGCATTATGTCTTTCATAGCTATAGAATGAACATGGCTACTTTGGAAGTTCTTAATGCACATACCATGCTGACCCATTTCAAGTTCATGTCCTTGGGTTGACAAGTGAAATGCATCTCCATAGTGATTAAGATAGCTACTCAATTTAGATGTCCAATCTCTGAGTTATAGTTTTAAGAGCCTAGTTGTTAAATCATTGTAAGAGACCAACAACCTCCTCATAAACTTAGAATCCAATCTTCCCAATTTTCACCTCCCTGCTATCCTAATCCCAAGTCTTCGCAAACTACCTTGACAAATTTTCATCATGACCCATCATACCTTCGAGAAAAGGCACCACCTCACACTCTTAGATTGTATGCCAAACAATAGGATCTTGCTTGAATTCTTTAGCCAAGCTGGGTTCAATTTTCACTATGTCCCCTCCCATCTTACTAGTCTGAGAATGGCTAAATAGACTAGACTAGATTCATTTAGACTGGAAATATTCACAAGCGGTAGCCTTCAAATGAGGAAAGAGACCACTAAAATAGCAATAATGCTGAGTTGAAGTAATGATGGTGGTGTAATTATTATTTTTAAAATCCTTAAAATCACCACCTAGATACATCTCGTTGGGGGGAGTATTTATCTGCCACCTCATGTGGAGATAGACGATGCCAGCCACTGTATTAAACCAACCACGATGGATCACAAAATTAGCTATCACATTCATCCTCCATATCCCAGCCACCTATCCACTCATCATCCTTTTTGAGTTGTAAAATCTTGACCCCAGATCTCCATCAATAATGAAGTCCTTGTGCCTATTAGCACGCAAACCAAGATTTCTCATCAATCTCCTCTTTGTACTATTATCAATGTCATCCCCTATGTCCCCGTGGACCCCTCTTCCTTGACTCCTATTGATACAACCCGGTTGATTTGACCACGGCCCTGGCATCTCATCCTACAGGAGATTCTTAACAATCCCACTAGAAATAATTTGAAAATTTGAACTATTGGCCCCGCCTTCTCCAAAGCAAGGAACTCCAGCATGTCTCTCACCTTGGTGACACCAAAGGACAATAACCATCACACACCACTTATATTTCATGTCCCTTTCCATCTTGCTCAATCAGGTTACGAATCTCTTGGGACAAACTTGAGACATTTCTCCAGCACCACCATCCATCCTTGTTGCTTCCTACGTTAGCCAGGACATCCACCATGGCATTTCCTTCTTTGTAGATATGAGAAATCTTATATTCCTCCAGACCATTAAGAAGGATCTTGATGTCCGCCATGATATTCTCCAAGTTCCACCCTATCTGAGAAAGACCAGGGGCAACATTCACAATTAGCTGAGAGTTTCCTTCGATATGAAACCTTTTGATATTTATGGAGATAGCTAACTTGATACCCCATAGCATAGCCATGGCTTCCATTTCATTATTACTTTTAATGCCAATCGCTCTAGCATACACAACAACACACTCTCCAGTTTCCATTCTTAAGATACCTCCACCATTTGGTTCTAGCCCAGGCTAACATTTTAGTCATGTCCACCTGATATGAGTTTAAATTCTAGTTCTTTATCATGTTTAGTTCTTCTCTCCTCAGGTGATTATTTGTGGCTTTAAACTGACAGGAATTGATATTTTCAGCAAATAGTTTAATAAAGCTTTGAAAAACCTCCAGAGGGGTTCTTCTCTTTTCCTTGAAGATTCTATTATTACGTTCCTTCCATAGGCTCCATACTAAACAAGGAGGTATCTGGTTCTAGAGTTCTTTTGAGATTGGTAGGACCAGGTTATAGGGGTACTTCCATTCCCAAACCAACATTTCCATTTTAACATTCAAGATCCAATTAACATTGAGTTTTTAGAGAGTGAGTCCCCATACCTCCCAAGCAAAACTACAATGAAGAAAGAGATGGGCCGAAGATTGCTCCTCAGATTCACAAAGAATGCATCTAGTTGGCATTTGGAATCCTCTCTTTTTCAGATTGTCCAAAGTCAAGACCTTATTATGTTAACTCACAAAAATAAAATAAAATTTAAACTTAATATTTAAATAAAATTAAATCAATAAAATTAAAAAAAACACCTCACACAATTACTAAATAACAATAGAGGACCTTATTATGTTAACTCACAAAAATAAAATAAAATTTAAACTTAATATTTAAATAAAATTAAAGCAATAAAATTTTAAAAAAACACCTCACATAATTACTAAATAACAATAGAGTTTTATACTAATTTAATGATTACACTTCATAAATTTAATAAGCATGATTATAATTTTAAAACAAATAATAAAACAAAGAAATAAATAATGCAATAATTTCCTTTATTTTATATTTATTCAACATCTAATATAATTGAATAATTTTATCTCATTAACTATTTTTTATAAATAAATAATTTAAATACAACGCCACTAAAACAATCAATAAAATTGAAAAACACCTCACACAATTAATAAATTTTAATAGAATTATATGCTAATTTAATGATTATCCTTCATAAATTTAATAAGCATGATTATAATTTTAAAACAAATAATAATAAAAACAAAATAATGCAATAATTTCCTTTTTTTATATTTATTCAACATCTAATGTAATTGAATAATTTTATCTCATTAACTAATTATTATAAATAAATAATTTAAATACAATGCCACTAAAACAATCCTCTAAATGATGATTAGGTCAGCTACATTTTAGGGAGATGGGTAAGCACAAATCAATAAAATAAATAATTATAGTTTTATTCTCTCCCAAAAGAAAGCAATGCATTTCCCTAATCTCTTCATTTGCTTTCTCAATTCTTTTTTTCCATGCACTAATTAAATAAAATTAAATCAATAAAATAAAAAAAACACCTCACACAATTAATAAAGTTTAATAGAGTTATATACTAATTTAATATTACACTTCATAAATTTAATAAGCATGATTATAATTTAAAAAAATAATAAAACAAAGAAATACATAATGCAATAATATTGTTTCTTTATATTTATTCAACATCTAATATAATTGAATAATTTTATCTGATTAATTAATTATTATAAATAAATAATTTAAATACAAGGCCACTAAAACAATTCTCTAAATGAGGATTAGGTGGGCTAAATTTTAAGGAGATGGTGAGCACAAATAAATAAAATAAATAACTATAGTTTTATTCTCACCCAAAAGAAAGTATATAAAGCTTTATGCCTTTCCCATAATCTCTTCATTTGCTTTTTCAATTCTTTTTTATCCATGCAATTTGAAACTTACTATTTAAATAAAATTAAATCAATAAAATGAAAAAAACACCTTACACAATTAATAAATTTTAATAGAGTTATATATTAATTTAATATTACATTTCATAAATTTAATAAGCATGATTATAGTTTTAAAACAAATAATAAAACAAGGAAATAAATAATTATAGTTTTATTATCACCCAAAAGAAAGAATATAAAGCTTTATGCCTTTCCCCTAACCTCTTCATTTACTTTTTCAAGTCTTATTTTCATGTAGTTTTGAAGAGGGTTGTGATGAAGACATTTCAGAAACACAAGGAGAATCTTCTTCGACTCCTTGCTCCAATTTTCTTTATACACCCAATTTTTTAATAAAATTCTATCCTAGGTTTTATATTGTTTGATTTGTAGATTAGAGTTTCGTGAGTTGCATGTCTCCTTCTATTATAGATTCAAACTCCACTATACTTCCATGACAATCTTCTACAATCAACAACACATGAATCCACAACAAGAGGAAATATATGCTAATATGATGTTTGTTTAGTTAGTTTGAAATGCAGGGAAGAGGAAATATATTGTAATATGTTATTTGTTTAGCTACTTTGCAATGCAGGGAAGCTAGGGAGAAATAGGTTATCTAAAAAATATTTAAAAATCCACATATAAAGGTATAACCATATTGCCAAAATGCCATCTATAGGGTTTTAGTTACTTCAATATACTCTTTTTGTTACAAAAATAAATACTATTTTTAATTGTTCTTATTCCATTGCAAGTGGAGAGGGGAGAAATTCCTATAACCCAAATTTTTTTTGGTAAATAATGGGGTTAGGGTCCACTTCAATAAAATACAAATAGTAAAAATATAGAAAATCTTTAGACCCAAAATAGGGGAGCTCAAAGGATTAAGAAATCACTTACGAAGCTACAGGACCTAAAGAAATCTACAAGAGACAAGAGTTAAGAAAGTTAGAAATGACTCACCCATAAGCAAAAAGCAACTCCAAAATGAAAAAAACCAATCACCCACAACAAGTGGAGCAACCATTAAGACCGATTAGTGAAACTTTTCTTTTTTCTCCTAGTGAGGAGAGCATCCATGGTCCACTGGGTGCCCTCCTCAACAACATGTCTTCCCTCTGATCGAAGATTCTTTGCTTCAGATTTCTGACCTTTTTTCTTCCCTGGTTTATCGATGTTTGGGTTTGAAATGTGGCTTGCCGATTGACCAATAGTGTGCACCTTGAAAGGAACCATCATATCACCATGGTCTAAAAAAACATGGAAATCCAAGTCATCCAAAAATAGGAATGTGCCCTCATCCTCAGAGCAATCTTCCATTCTATCTGAAGATTGATTAAAGATACAAAGATCATTTCTATGGGTGCTCAAGGCAGGAGAGGGAACAATAGGCTTTCAAGCTTCAATAGGTGGCACCAGATCTCTACTAGTCCCCTCTTGAGGCTCCATGAATCTCCCATGGTTGTGCCTAATAAAATCAACATCAGGAGAGCTAGCCTTTTTTGTCCATTTTTTGAGATTAAAGAACTTCGAGCCAACCGGTCTCTTTTCAGTGCATCCTACAATTTTGTGACCCACCATGTTGTAGTGAAAGCATCTCAAAGGTAACCCTTCGTAGTTTAAAAATTGATTCCAAGATCTCTAGGAGGAATGAATTCTGATAGAATGACGCAGTGGTTTGGAGATGTCTACCAGGGCACATACCCGAGTGAATCTACGTGGAGATTTAGAGTCTATCTTAACAAAGGAACACAATTGATCCACCATATGCCTTATAAGATTTGGATTTTGCATGATCAGAGGGAGATTATGCAACCTTATCCATATGGGAATAGATGAAATTTTTGTGGCTGCAAGATAAAAAAAGGGGATCCAGGAAGTAAGGAAAATGCCAGATTGTTCAAAGAACCATGGGCTATTCTGTTTCACAAATTTGCAATCTTCTTCAAATTGAAAATGAAGGCAAAAGAAACCATATTCCATAAAATTAATTTCTAGAGAGGCAATATTGCTCCAAGATGATTTTATCCATTCCAACAAACCCTCCAGAGGTGGCTGTTCTTTCAATAATCAAACTATGAGGGACCGATTCCCAACATCCACAAATGTTGCATTAACATAGTCATCTAGGATATGGAAATCAATAGGGTCTCCCATTAAAACCACCTCCATATCTCCCAGGGCATAAGTACTTGAATCCAAAGGAGGTGGATCTAGATCTAACTTGGATCCAGGGATTTGAACCCTAACCTCAAGCATAGAACACGCCACCAATTTGGGAGAATAATTCAAAGTAGCCACAATATGATCCTTGCAAAAGCCTCCACATTCATGGAAAGGGTTTGAATGCCTTTTGCATTCCACATATATTTGCTTGTTAGATTCCCTAGCAACCTGTTCCTTTCCCATCAAGGTTCTAGGGGGATCAAAACTGTTAGCATTTTCCTTACCTGAATTATGCCTTCCAAAGCACTTTATCTTTCTTCTTCAAATCCGTGCTCTTCTCTCCCAGATTCCCCAAAATTTTATTTTTGATAGCAAAGAAGAGGATATAATAATAAATTTATTTCCTTATCCATGGAAAATTTTATATAAGGGAATGAACAATTTTATAAATTTATTTCCTTATTCCATTGCTAAAGGAACTAACCCAAGTTGGCTACAAATAAGGAACATATCATGTAGTGACTTAAGCAATAATTTTTTTTTTCTATTTTTGGAACTCCTAACTATTTAAGTCATATAAAACATTTCATTCACAAGAAGAATTCATTTGCTTATTTTTTAAATAATGCATGAAAATTGCTACTCACTCACAAAAACTAAAACTTTTTGACAATAATGCCGACTTTGCCACAAGGAGGTGAAAATCTCTATTGCTCTATCAATGATTTGTTGGTAAGAGAGTGACTATTCAAAAGTTACATAAGAAATATCCAAAGTCCACTAAATAGAAAAATCACAAACCTATGTAAAAGTATATTAAATAATTTGTAGAAGCCCAATCCTTAGATTTGACAAGTGCTAGGAATAACATCGAACACATCACAAAAGCAACAAAAATAAGGAACTTCAAGACAGTGTAGAGACCATAGCCCAAACAGAGGAATTCTCCTGTAAAAGGCATTGGTCTAACACTGGCACCAAGTTGTAGTATAGGTTCGTGAAAATTGGGCATAGGAAAACACAAAATCTCTTTTATTATTATAAAGAAAGACAAAACTCTAATTAAGGCTAGGATAGTGGAATCTGCTTGTAGCAAGAGAGAAAAATAAACATATGAATAAAATTGTCAGTCATATCTACCATCGCCAGAATAAGGAGTGGTGAATATTTATGTGATGCTATTTTAAGGAGGATTTTTCAATGAAAAATGAAATTCAATGCATAATGAAGGAATTGAAATGCCTGTTCAACTCTATTTTTGAGAGGACAACAAAAGTGGTACCCAAGAAGAATTAATTTATCATCATCCCACTACCAACCATTTATTATGGCCCTTCAATTTTTCAATTTTGTTTTTTTAATTTAATTTCTTGGATTTTTTAAATTTTGTTTACATGTTGATGGGAATCAGGTTTTTCTTGCAACTATAGAACACCTCTTGGCATAAAAATTCTAGATGGTTAGAGATAGCTTGTGATTTGGAGATTACCTTAGAGATGGAAGAAGGAGACTTCCTAAATATTCTACAATTTCTTTCAGAAATGGATGTGCCAAATAACCAAATGGGGACTTACTTCCCATATACATGGAAATGTTGAATCCACATACTAGGCCAACCATTTAAATGAAACAAAAGAGATCCAAGAAATGGAGCTTCACAATTCAACTTAGAACATAACCATTTCCAACAATTGCTGCTAAAAGTGCAATTTAGGAGAAGATGCTCCACATCTTCTTTTTCTTCTTCTCCATATAGAACACACCTCAAGATAGGAGAGAATCCCATCTTGTTCATCCTTTTACTTGTTAAACTTTTTCTTTGAAGTGCTAACCATGTAAAATCTCCATCTTTTGGAAGGCAAGCATCACGCTAACAAAGATTGTAGAACCATTCAATTTTATTTTCCTTCAATAGATATTTATATCCTTGCCTTACACTATAGAGCCCAAATTTAGTTGCAACCAATTGATCTCATCTTCATTTTAGATGGAATGATGACTCTTTGTGGCAAAATTTTGGTCAAGATCTCTTTCTGAGATCTAGGGAAATTACATTCATTAAAGTTCTTCCATTGTACTTTACCAATGGATTCTTGATTCCTAGTATCCTAGTAATTTATTAGTTTATTTCCCTAAGTTTGTTTGAGAAATATCCTAGCCTTGTTTGTTAGTTTAGAATATTCCTAGGCATGTACTTTCAATGGATTACTTCTATATTTGGAGTTAATCTTACTTAGGTGTGCCTTTTTACATAGAGTTGCATACAGTTCGCATGCCACTAGTTTTAAATAGTGGAGCTACATGATATTCTTAGGCTCCTTTGCCACTACTCTTGACAACAATTTATTTTCCTCTGTGCTATATATATGTGAATCTCATTATGACTTAATCAATTCAATTATTGTGTTCAATCTTGTTTCTATTGCATAATCTCATTTTCTAAATCTGGCAAGAGCATTTTGTTAGAGTGGTAAAGATACTAAGAGGAGGGGGGGTGAATCAGTATCTAGACAACTTTTTTTGCACTTACAGAATAATATTGCAGACTTGTATGAATAATATTGCAAACTTGTATTTCACACAATTAAATTCAACTGAATTCAGATGTACAGTGTCATTAAAACTGAACCAGTAAGATAAGGTGCAAGTATGAAAACTAATTTATATTCGACAATAGATCAAAAACATACCACAGAAAATAAAGACATAGAGATTTGTCCTGAGTGGAAAGCCCCGGGCATAAAACCACTCAAAAAATTGCCTCACTAGCTTAGAAAATCTCACTGATTACTATACCTCACTAGCTTACAATCTCACTGAATACTTGGCCTCATTGGCATATTAAAAATTACAATTGTTTCAAGAAATTTCATACAGAGGAATACTCTGTTTCACTTAAGAACATATACTGCCAACAATGTATGTACAAGATACTCACTTAAAGAATGCAGTCACATTATTCACACTATATCTTTTTATACACATTTGATTACATTCCTTCAAGAACATTCAACTATAGACAATTTTAAAACCTTAAAACTGAAATGAAAACCAATCGACAGTTTTACAACTGCGACCTGCAACTGAATAAACAACATTGTTCTTTTTGTTCATAAAAGTAGAAACTGTTCGAAGGAGAAGTGATATGTAACTGTTAACCCTCAATAGGGTTACAAAGTTCAACTGTTGATTACCCAAGCCAAACCCTAGGGTTTCAAAAATAACGGCCAACATCATTTATAAAAAGATCCCATATAGCCGATAGAATAATTAAACATCTTTGTGCAAACAACAAAATGAAGTGTGAAATTTTGTTTTAGAAGAACAAACCCCAACTGATAAATGTATACAAGACCAATAGAGCTGTAAAGTGCCATTCAGAAATACAAACCATAAAGAAATTGTACTTCTCAAAAACCCTTGACAGATTTATTTGCCAGATCTAAAATAAATTTTGGAGAAAAGATAAAAACCTTCAGATCATACTTACAAATACATTGAGAACCACAAGTCGAGATGGCAAATCACTAAATGTTGCTTGATCATTTCTGGAGATACCTCGGATAGACCAAAAAGAATCAACTAGCTTTTACTTTGCACACTCATGATAATAGCTAAACTGCACTTTACGAAGTCAACCCCCAAGCTTCACTGTAGATTCGACAGAGTCCTTTCATGTTCTTTCATGATTGTATTACAAACCCTACGCTGTGCAATGCAATAATCAAATGAAGTGCCTGAAAATGGAGATACAAACATTTTTGTTACTTTTAATTGGCTATTCCAGTTTGCCCTAAAGAGGGCTTTGAAATACAAAGGAGAAATGACCACTTAGGATAGTCAAGGATCTTTCAACCGATCAAAGCAGTAAAAAGAATATCCCAGTGTCTTTGACCAAAAGACATTAACATGTGACCAAGGTCCGCATAGAATCCACTAGGAGATGCCAATTGAACACATTTGCCAAATAAAGAAGTATTACATGCCACGCACATAATGTTTGATGCTAGAACCAAAACATGTCTTTTTACCACAATGAAAATGGCACAAAATAACTGAGCACTTTATATGACATTATGTGCTTGCAAGGTCAAAACTGTTAATGCTGACTAGAGATAAAATAAACAAGTCTCCAAGTTTGACATCACTACCAGAAAGAATGCCAACTAGGACATCACTTACCATGCTGTCAAAATGCCACTTGGGGTAACAAAACTCCCCCTTTGGCATTGATGTCAAACTGCACATCATTCAAAAATGCACAACATGAAAAATCCATATTGAAATCAGTATGAACCAGATAAGATATGATAAGTTATACCAGATATATCGGTAAGTGACACTAGATACCAGATACAGTTCAAATACAGTCGAAACACCAAGTTAAAACAACATAAGATATACATCATAGCATAAGATATACATTTGGAGCACCAATCTGAAGTAAAAACCAATCAGATACACCACTCTATCTGAACAAATATAGCAAGCTGTAAATACACTAATCTGGCCGAACAATCTGTCTGAAGATAAATAACTAAATACATATCTGAATCTGAACAATCCATCTGAAGATAAGAATTGGAACAAACATATCTGAATCTGAACAATCTGTCTAAAGATAAGAATCGGAACAATCTGTTTGAAGATAAATGGAGATATACATCATAGCTGAACTAAATGATATACATCATAAACACATCTCCTCCTTTTGACAACAAGGCCAAAGGTAGGAAGATGAAACCTGGAAGATGAAAAAAATGAATCCAAAAACACAAGAAGCCATCAGAACCAAGACTGCCAATCAAATAGAACAGAGGGAATCAAAAAACAAAAAGAACATGCTAACTGTTAAGGAGCCTTGCATACAGTCCAAGAATAACAACTTAGAGAAGATATCAGAAACACAAGGATCACACCAAAATACAGCATGACTGTCCCATGAAGAAGATGGAGCAGAGACACTAGCAGGTCACAGAAATATCCAAGCAACTCCCCCTGAATCCAAGAGTGGAGAAATGTTAATGCAAAGAAGAAAAGGAGAGAACCCCAAGCTTATCCCTGAGACCCTCAAAAACTACTCTGGGAATTGGCTTAGTAAAAATGTCAGCCACTTGATCAGCTGAAGAAATATAATTTAGAATAGCATCATTGAGGAGAACTTTATCACGAAGAAAATGATATCTGATATCAATATGCTTGGTACAAGAGTGCATCACAGGATTCTTAGATATATTGATTGCACTAACATTGTCACACAAAATCTTGACAGGCTTAGACACAGCAACCTTATAATCACACAGAGTTTGAACCATCCAGAGGATTTGAGTGCAACAAGTAGTGGCGGCAATGTATTCAGCCTCAGCTGTAGATAAAGAAACAAAATCTTGCTTTTTTCTATGCCACACAACTAGTCTTCCACCAAGAAAAAATGTACCACTAGAAGTACTCTGCTTGTCATCAAGACTACTAGCCCAATCAGCATCTGTATATGCTATCAGAGTAAAGTCATAATGTCTAGAATACCAAAGACCATAATCCAATGTTCCTTATATATATTTGAGGATCCTTTTTACTGCATTTAGATGAGTTTGCTTAGGAGCAGATTGAAAACGAGCAACTAAACAGACAACATGCATTATGTCAGGTCTAGTGGCAGTTAAATACAACAAGCTGCCTATCATAGACCGAGAAAAAGTATGATCAATATCTGGCTTGTCAACTTTAGCACTTAATTTGCAACCAGTTTCCATAGGTGTACTAATAGGATTACATTCATCCATCTGAAACCTTTTTCAACATTTCTTTTGCATATTTTGTTTGAGAAAGAAATATACCTTCTTGGAGCTGAGAAACCTATAGGCCAAGAAAAAATGAAAGTTCACCCAGCATTGACATTTCAAATTTTGTTGTCATAACCTATGGAAAATATAAACTAAGTTCATCATCATCATTGCCAAAAATTATGTCATCAACATAAAAAACCACTATCAAGATGTGATCATTTTTAGTCATAAAATATAGATTACTATCAGTTCCCCCTCTAGTGAAGCCTTGTGATTGTAAGTGTTTATCTAATTTGGCATACCAAGCTCTAGGAGCTTGTTTAAGCCCATAAAGAGCCTTTTTAAATCTGTAAACATGATGTGGTTTGTCCTTGTTAACAAAACCTTCTGGCTGATCCATATAAACCTCCTCTTCTAAGTCTCCATTTAGAAAAGCAGTTTTTACATCCATTTGATAGACCTTGAAGTTTTTGTAAACAGAATATGCAAGAAACAGTCTGATTGCTTCTAGTCTCACTACAGGAGTGAAAGTTTCATCAAAATCGATACCTTCTATTTGCGAATAACCCTTACAAACCAGTCTAGCTTTATTTCAGACAACAACTCCATTTTCATCAAGTTTGTTTCTGAAAACCCATTTAGCTCCAATAATATTTTTATCTTTAGGCCTTGGGGCAAGTTCCCAAGTATTATTTTTCTCTATCTGGGCTAACTCATCTAACATAGCCTGAACCCATAAGTCATCAAGTGACTAGCTTTAGCATACATTTTGGGTTCTAATTGAGACACTAAACAAATATGAACCTATTGATTTGCTTGAGCAGTTTTTCTTCTAGTTTGTATGCCAGAGTCTAAGTCACCAATAACATGTTCATTTGGATGATTCTTTTGCAGCAATCTTCTAGAAGGAGTATAAATGGAAGATCTAGAAGGAGTATTAGTTTTAGGACTTACTGTTTGTCCTTAAGGCACTCCTAAATCTGATTCAGATTCTTCTTTAGATTTCTCTGATTCTTCTTTTGTGCTTGGCTCTTCTTGAATGATTTCTTCAACTGGTTGAAACTTGGTGCAGGAGCACCAAGATATCTAGGTTTTGCTTGATCTTTAAGTAGATTGTTTTGGTTCAATAAGGTCCTTGAGACCATCTTCATGTTGTAATAAGGCTTGTATGCCATAAATGTAAAAGGACTATGTCCAAATGACTATAAGACTACTTTCATGTTGTAAGTCCTAAGAAGGACAGTCATATGTTTCCTTAACTTTGTAGCCCTCCTAAAGTGTGTACGAGGCAACCTTCATGGTTGGAAGCATGTCAAAGGTTAGAAGGTGTGTTAGAACCTTGTCCAAGGTTAAACTAAATGTTGGAAAGCATTATTAAACCCAAAACTATCGATATAGTCCAAGAGAGGATAGTTACTAAACAGTAAACAGTTGCTGCAATTAGAAACAAAGAAGAAGTTCGATGGTTGGGGTAGTTTCATCGACCCCAACCACTCCCAAACGACTTCATGCAAATGTAGGAGGCCTACTTTAAGCCTGTCAAGGATCATTGTTGAGGAGAGATCCGGTAGATTGAAAAAAAGAACAAAAACTTCTATTTTCTGCCCTTTTCTATTTTTTTTTTAATTCTTGTACACTTGAACCCGTACTACTGTATAGTACGGCCCTGTTGTGGAATGTTGAATATTTGGGAGTGTAGTGTGATGAGTTAACTAACAATTAAGACAAGTTTGGATCCATGATATTGAGGAGGAGGCAGTGTATGACCATTGGACAGTAAACTACTTTTTTTAACCCTACTGTTTCTTTCAGAAATTCACTGTTTTTTGCAATAATCCATACCTGTATGGCCTGGTGGTGGTTGGTGTTTATAATGGAGAGTTAGGTTGGTGAGTGACCTTTCATTTACAAGTTATTTGGGCTCTTGACATTCATCTATACTTTTTCATTTCTCCTTTCTCTGCAAGTAGGTTGGAAACCCCGAGTTAGGGTTTTTCTGATAAGTTCGATGGAATCATCTTCATTCCACTGATCTTTTCTATTTATGATTAGTGGAATGGAATGTATAGTAGATGGTTCAAGGTCTTGTGAAGGTTTTGGAGGCAGGAGAATGGTTTAGGGTGAGTTTGTCATGTAGATGACTCTGCAAATCCATGTGTTGGGATTAAGTGAAGGACAGTAGCAGATAAGTGGTTACCTTTGACTGTGTTCAGTGGACAATTAGAGAAATGCCAAGCATTGTGACCAACACAAAGGGCTCCTAATCTAACCATGGCTCTATGACAAGAAGTAGGAAGAGACTTCTCCTAGAAATCAATCCACTTTGCCTTATTCTGTCTCTATCAGTCCTCCCCAGGAGACAGTCACCACAAGGAAGGCACTAGGTATGTTTAGTATGTTATTGATTTATGAAGGCATTAGGTATGCTTGGCATGTTATTGATTAGGCATGTTGTATGAGATTGAGTTTGTCTTAATGGAGATCATCCTAAGGAGGATACTATGACTATCTCTCTAAGAAAGCAGAAATGTGTGACTGTCTATGAAAGACATAGCAGAGACTGCTATCCTGCAGGTCTTGTATAGTGGAGATGATGGAATCTTAGACTGAGTTAGGAACCCTGAGATATGTGTCCTGAAGTCCCCTCACTTTGTGTCATGAACATATTTAGTTTTTGAATTAAAGCCCTGCCTTATGAGAAGTTTGATTTCTGTTAAAGACAGTGAACCTTGAGAGTCATTTCATTGAAGGTTTGAAGTGTCCTTCTCAGTACCTAGGTTCTCTGCATCAAAACTGAGGTTACTTTTCTTGCTACAAATTCTCAACCACTTTAACATTAGAGCTTTCAACTATTCTTCTTAATCTCTTATTATAACATTTGTAAGCCTTGCTATGAGTAGAGTAACCTAGAAAGATCCCTTCATCACATCATGATTCAAAACATCCTAGATGATCTTCTCTTCTTATGTAACATTTGCTGCCAAAATTTTTAAAATAAGATACATTAGCTGTGTTTCCATACCAAAGTTCATAGGATGTATACCTGGTTTTGACTCTTATTTGAACACTGTTTAAGGTGTAAATTGCTATATGAACTGCTTCTTTCTAGAAGGCATTAGATAGTCTAGCATCTTGAAGCATAGTTCTGGCCATCTCTTTTACTTTCCTATTCTTTCTTTCAGCCACCCCATTTTGTTGAGGTGTTCTAGGAGCTGAAAACTGTCTTTTTATGCCATGTTTTTCACAATATTCAAGAAAAGAAGTAGAAGTATATTCTCCCCATTATCAGACCTTAAACATTTCAGTTTTAAATATGTTTCTATTTCTACCATGCTTTTAAAGATCTTCAATTTCTCTAAAGCTTCAGACTTATGCTTTAAAAATGTGACCCAAGTCATTCTTGTATAATCATCTATGAACAACATAAAATATCTTTCACCATTTAAAGATTTTGTTCTGGTTGGACCACATAAATTAGTGTGAACCAATTGAAGAGGTTCTGCAAAAAATTGTTCTTTAGATTTATGAACATTTCTTGTCTGTTTACCTTGTTGACACTCTTTACAAACCAAATTTTTTAGGCTTAGAAATAGCAGGCATATGTCTAACATTTTTGTTGTGACTGATTTTAACTAAGTTATCAAAATTTATATGCCCCAATCTCCTATGTCATAGCTTACTTTCTTCAACTTGACTCATAAAGCACAAATTATTTATGCATTCATTAGCAGATCCATGCAGATTGTAAATGTTACCTTTAGTTCTCAACCCTGAAGCAATAACCTATTTTAAAATTTTGAGAACCTTGCAGCCTTGTGATGTAAAAACTACGTCAAAACCATTGTCACAAATCTGACTTACACTCAACAAATTATGAGTTAGTCCTTCAACAAAATAAACATCTTCTAGAGTGTGTTATTTTCTAAAAGAACTGTACCTTTTCCTGTGATCTGTAAGCAATAATCATCACCAAATTTAACTAACTCATTTGAACAATTTTCAAACAAAGTAAATTTACTTCTATCCCCAGTCATATGATGAGAACATCCATTGTTTATAACCCAGATTTCATTTTTCTTTGCATGAAATGCAACTTCAACAATCATAGCATTGCTGTTTTTAGGTACCCATTTCATTATGGGTTGCTTATTAAGCGAAATACTTTCTGATTTACAAAATTTTGCAATATGTCCAAGTTTTTTGCAACTAAAACATCTTATTTTGTTCAAGAAATTAAGAGTTATGTTATTCAGAAAATAGAACTACTTTTTGAACGTAAATTTACAATCAATTGCTCAATGCCCATATTGATAACAGTAAAAACAATAACTAGAGAATCTAAAAGGCATTTTACCTTTAAGCTGATTATCATTTGAGCATTGACCTTTTGAGAAGCCTAGACCAGTCATATCATTATACTCTTTTTGTTTACCTAGCATATCAGTAAGTTTATCACTGCTGTTACACATTTCAAGTTCTCTTCTTAGTTTAACTATTTTAGCTTCCTTGGATTTTAATTTTTCTTGAGTATCTGAAAGAATTTTTTTGTTCTCTTCAAGACTTAATTGTAAATTAGAAATCTATTTTTCTTGATTAGATATTAGCTTGCTTTGCACTCCATTCTCCTTTCTAAATCTTCTAATTTCACCAAAGGCACATTTTAACTCTCCTTCTAAATCAATTTCATTTTCAGACATTTCAATTTGTTCTCCTTCTGGAGCAGTAATAATTGCTGCCATGAAAAGTGTTTCATCTATTTCATCAGAAGATTCCTCTGATGCACTATCTGTTATTCCAGCAATTAGACTCCTTTTTTTAAAAGTATTTTTCTTGTTAAAATTGAAAGGTTTTTTCTTATACTATTTTCTATTATCTTCTTGTTCACTGTCAAGTTCTAGATTAGGACACTTTGCTGCATAATGTCCTATTTTTCCATAGTTGCAGCATTTAAAAGGTAATTTTCCTTTATACCTACCTAAACCTCTTCTGAGTTTACTGACAAAGATAGATTCATCTTCACTGATATTTTAAGTTTCATGATTGGTTTCAATTTCCTTTTTCACAGTTTTAAAAGCTGCTTCCTTAACTTCTTTACTAGGGTTTTCATTTTCCATTCTCATTTCATAAGCAGTAAAAACTCCTAGAATAGAATCAATAGTTATAGTTTTTGGATCTTTATCTTCCACCACAGAAGTTTTGGAATCATATTTGGGAGTTAGAGTCCGTAAGATCTTTTTAACAACTGTTATTTCTTCTAATTTCTCTCCTAAACCTCTAATACTATTGACAGTTTCTTAAACTCTTTGAAGATATTCAGCTATCTTTTCATCATCTTTCGTTCTTATTCTTTCAAATCTTTCTCTAAGAGCTTGTAACTTAGCCTCTTTAATGCTTTCATCCCCTTCATAAATATTAGAAAGTTTATTCCAAATACTTTTAGCTGTTTGACATTCCATAACTTTATTTAAAACTTTATTTGTCAATCCACAACAAATAGCACTAGCAGCTTTTGAATCACAATCAAGGGCCTTTTTTTCATCAGCATTAAAATGGTTTGCCTGTAATAGTATAGCTGGTTTCAATGGCTTCCTAGACATCATATCCTAAAACTTTGATATGACGAGTCATTCTATATTTCCAAAAAGTATAATCTGTACCATCAAACAATGGTGCCTTAGATGAGGAAAGACCATCTTGAAAAGACATGGTTACCACTCAACCAGGAATCCCCTTAGGTTGATTAGGCCTTAAAGACAAAAAGGGTTTGGCTCTGATACCACTTGTTAGAGTGGTAAAGATACTGAGAGGGGGGGGTGAATTAGTATCTAGACAACTTTTTTTGCACTTACAGAATAATATTGCAGACTTGTATGAATAATATTGCAAACTTGTATTTCATACAATTAAATTCAATTGAATTCAGATGTACAATGTCATTAAAACTAAACCAGTAAGATAAGGTGCAGGTATGAAAACTAAAATATTTGACAACAGATCAAAAACATACCACAGAAAATAAAGACACAGAGATTTGTCTTGAGTGGAAAGCCCCAGGCATAAAACCACTTGAAAAATTGCCTCACTGGCTTAGAAAATCTCACTGATTACTGTGCCTCACTGGCTTACAATCTCATTGAATACTTTGCCTCACTGGCATATTAAAAATTACAATTGTTTGAAGAATTTTCATATGGAGGAATACTCTGTTTCACTTAAGAACATATACTGCCAACAATGTATGTGCAAGATACTCACTTAAAGAATGCACTCACATTATTCACACTATATCTTTTTATACACATCTGATTACATTCCTTCAAGAACATTCAACTGTAGATAGTTTCAAAACCTTAAAACTGAAATGAAAACCAATCGACAGTTTTCCAATTGCGACCTTCAACTAAATAATCAACATTGTTCTTTTTGTTCATAAAAGCAAAAACTGTTCGAAGCAAAAGTGATATGTAACTGTTAACCCTCAATAGGGTTACAAAGTTCAACTACTGATTACCCAAGCCAAACCCTAGGGTTTGAAAAATAACAGCCAACATCATTTGTAAAAAGATCCCATATAGTCGATAGAATAATTAAACATCTTTGTGCAAACAACAAAATGAAGTGTGAAATGCCATTTCAGAAGAACAAATCCCAACTGATAAATGTATACAAGACAAATAGAGCTGTAAAGTGCCATTCAGAAATACAAACCATAAAGAAATTGTACTTCTCAAAAACCCTTGATAGATTTATTTGCCAGATCTAAAATAAATTCTGTAGAAAAGATAAAAACCTTCAGATCATACTTACAAATACACTGACAACCACAAGTCGAGATGCCAAATCACTAAATCTTGCTTGATCATTTCTGGAGATACCTCGGACAGACCAAAAAGAATCAACCACCTTTTACTTTGCACACTCATGATAATAGCCAAACTACACTTTACGAAGTCAACCCCAAAGCTTCACTGTAGATTCGACAGACTCCTTTCATGTTCTTTCATGATTGTATTACAAACCCTACACTGTGCAATGCAATAATCAAATGAAGTGCCTGAAAACAGAGATACAAACATTTTTCTTACTTTTAACTGGCTGTTCCAGTTTGCCCTAAAGAGGGCTTTGAAATATAGAGGAGAAATGACCACTTAGGATAGTCAAGGATCTTTCAACTGATCAAAGTAGTAAAAAGAATATCCCAGTGTCTTAGACCAAAAGACATTAACATGTGACCAAGGTCCGTATAGAATCCACTAGGAGATGCCAATTGAACACATTTGCCAAATAAAGAAGTATTACATGCCGCGCACATAATGTTTGATGCTAGAACCAAAACATGTCTTTTTACCACAATGAAAATGGCACAAAATAACTGAGCACTTTATATCACATTATGTGCTTGCAAGGTCAAAACTGTTAATGCTGACTAGATATAAAATAAACAAGTCTCCAAATTTGACATCACTGCCAAAAAGAATGCCAACTGGGACATCCCTTACCATGCTATCAAAATGCCACTTGGGGTAACACATTTTATAGCATGAATTTCTTGGCTCAACCAATGCCAACATTCTGCTAGTAGATCTTGGTTCTCAGATTGTATCAAAGCTTATTTCAGTTGACAATTGTTGGTTCAATAAATTTGCATTGTTTAATTGAAAACAAAGTTTGCATTCAATTGAAAATCTTATATGTGTTGTTTGTGTGTATTCTTTGTGGAAGAAAGTTTTTTTTGTAGAGAAGCCACTTGTGTGTGAAGAGGTCGATTGAGTAGGGTGAGGTTCGGTCCATTTATGAAAGGTCAAGGTAGAGAACTTATGTAGGGTTCATCAAGAGCCCCATTCTAAGGTATCCTGCTTTGAATGCCTTGTAGTGGTAAACTTCATTGAAGCCAAGCTAGAGATGAATGTAGCACCTGAGGAGGAAGAGATAAAGGATATATATGGATTGCAATTTTTACAAAAGGAATATGGTGGGAGAAACACATTGAAATAAAGAAAGATAAAACTTATTGCCTAAAATGTAAAATTCATTCCCAATGGGAGCCTGAATGTAAGAAAGGTGGAAAAATAACTCAGAAATGGGTGGTTAAGGAAAAAGAGCCTTAAGGAGAAAAGATGAAAGATCCTACCCCTAGCACCCTGATAGTGGAGGAAGTTGGCAATCCAACTGTTAGTAACATGGATAGAGTGATTATCCCCTTCAACTACTCTTTCAAAGAACCTAACCAAGAAGAGTTGGAGTAGGGCTGGTCAGAAGAAGAGAATGATTATATGGATGTATTTGGCATGGAGGACATCTGAAGGATCAGACAATCTACTTCATAGATCCTTAGGGAAGAAATTGGTTTGGAGAAAGAAAGGAAGAAAGACAAACAGACAAGAGTAGGAGGAAACTACCTTAGCCAAAGGCTAATCATCACTCAAAATAGACCTTTTGAGATCTAAGGGAGGAAACCCCTCCCTTAGAAAGCAATGACGATCCTAACAAGGAATGTGTTGTGTTCCTCACAACCCCCTCCCCATTTTGATAAAAATAGGGATCCCCTTCTTTTATTTCTTGTCCTACCTATGAAGTATCCTTATTATGACTTGGGACACAATTTTGAACTTTTGATTTTTGACTATTTCATGTTTCATGACTGAGCCCTTTGCAATTTCATGTTATTAGACTGTTGGACTTTGTCCTTCTAGCATGACAAAAGGTGGAAGCCCAAAGCTCCGCATTCCATTCTTTTGGCTTGGGTATGTTTTTCATTGCTTAACCTTCCCATTATGATATTAGAGTTTGTCATGCTAGCATGATAGTAGAATCATCTCTAATGTTCTGACCTGTGTAATGTTACATTGCTCATATGGACACCATTTTCTTGGGGTTAGTCATTTTGGAATGATTGTAGAACATCCCCCGACAGCCCGATCCCGAGGACACTAGTGGGGAGTTGGTAGATCACCCATGTAGTATCAGAGGTTGGCCCTTCGGCCTACTCATTGGCCAGCTTCATCGCATGGGAATTGATTTCCCTCCACCTACCCTTGGTAGTGCATTAATGGCAGTCTACCTACCCTTAGTGGTGCATTTTTGCACAAATTCCATGCTGGTTTCTCATTTTCCCCTTTTATTTTTCTTTGCATGATTAAATTCTTCCAATGGGGACTAGAACCAATTTTCATTGTTATTTTGGGGTCGAATTGGGTTAGTTCTAGCTATGTTTACCATGCCTTCATGTTTTATGAAAAAGGGTTTTATTTTTATTTTCATCCTACCATAAAATCCTTTTTCCTTATTGGCTCAATTTTTGAGGTTGTTTGTACTTATACCTTTTTATTTGCTCTTTTATTAGATTGTCAGAGATTGGACTTCTAGTTTGCTCTTTTGTTAGCTAAATGATTCACTTTGTTTTTCTCTCTTAGTAGTGTCACAACCTTAGAGATAAGACCTCTAATCTTCTAGTTTCCTTTTCAGACCAAGTAGCCTCCCTTCTCTAATCCTGGTGTGATCCTTGATTGTTTTATAAGGTGTCGGGGTTCAGATTTCAGGAGTTTTGACTTTCATGTATAATTTTAGATAGAAGATGATACTCTCATTTTCCATTCCCTAGTCACTTGGTAAAGTATCATAGTTTGGACTTCGGACCTTTGGGGTTTTCCCTTCTTTCTCTTGAGTAGGAGGTTTCTTCTCCCCTCGTCTCCTGATGGCCTTGTAAAGCGTCAGAGTTGAGGTGTTGGGCTTCCTTGGATTTCCATTCCTACTTTCTTAAGTTGTAAAGGAATAGGTCTCGATTCTCAACTCCTGACTATGAGCATTTTATTAGAGTTCAGAGCCTTGGCTTTAAGACATGAATTTTCCTTCCTAGGGACTAAAGTGTTGGGGTTTCATCTTTTGGCCTTCCCTCTTACTTCTTCCAATTCTTGTGATACACCAAATAGATTAGGCTCGATTCTCGACCTCTGATGAAGTACTAGAAATTACATTTCTTTCTATACTTAGATGTTTCTAAAGGTTTTGATACTTCATGATGTATTTCTAATGATTAACATTACAATTTTCATGCAAACACTAGTGATGAATTGTGTATGACATAGGAAATGGTTGAAGCACCACCACCACCACCAGTAGCATAGAAGAAGAAAGAATTTAAGGGATATCTACCAGCTTCCAAACTTGCCAACCCTTACCTAAAGATTGGCTACATCTATATCATCCATACTGTTGTTGCCCCAAAATTCAAACTTGCAAATTTTCAAATTTTCTGTGCATCATATATTCCCCTGAACCTGCCTAATCATGGAAATGATTAATTTTTTAAATTTGTGTGGGCTGATGTGAAAAGCTCTCATAAGTTTGTTCGTAATACCGTTCTTACCCAATCTGGCCTATTTTCATCTCAAGATGCCCCACCGTTTGAAAGATTTTAAATCTTATATTTCCCCGGCTGTGATTTGCAAATGAGGTTAAGTTTTGATGGTTGTGTTGCTGGAGCAAAAATGGTTTCTGGGTTTTGCTCGGGAGCATGTATTCACCTAGTTGTCTAAATTTCATACAAAACCAAGTTACTATGTAGGAGATATGGAGTTTTCTGTGCTGAGGCAAGTTTTAATTTTTCACGAGGTTCAAATTTATCAGAGTACTATGGAATTTTATATAGACATCAGATTAAAAAGGAAGCCATTATTATCATTGCCATCCATTCATAAAGTTTGGTGGTTCTGAAAGTCCAATGACTTTATTAAAATCAAGTGTTTTTCTAAAGGTCTTTTTATGAAGTTGAGGCACTTTATAAAACAACAAATATTCTATTATCGGGGATTATAAATGTTTCCTAACGTCCAAACGAGTTCTAAAGTTTGTAGTGGGCCCAGCCGTTCGTTATCAGGAGATTTTAAAGTTCTCAAACCTTACATACACCTGACTCCTCTTCATTGTCGCAGCTTTCACAAGTTCTAAAACTCCAGAAAGTGGCGATTTCAAGGTTCGAAAGTTCTTAAGGAGCCCGACTTGCCGACATAAAAGACACTCAATGTTACTGCGATGGAGTATTGTCCTTTTGGATTCATTCCAATGAAGTGGCACCGGGATTAAGGTTCATTTGGAGACAGGTACCCTTGATCAAATTAGAATATTATTATGCATATTGGGAGGCTGTGTGCAATCACTATATGAGGAATGGGAGATACAGAATAGAAAAACAAATGCAATCTATTGTAGCATGCACGATGATCCTTACATGTCAGCTGTCCAATGATAACACCACTTTCCTCACATGCAGCAGATTCAACAATCTTTAGATTCATTGATGAAGAGTTTTAGAAGGAATCTCAGACTTATGTTGATATTCAGTTGATGCCCTTTGCCGATCTAGTCACATTGAAGACCATTGCCATTTGCATTTATGGGACTAAATGGTACATAAGCCCAGAGGAATGCCCCCATGATTTTTATCCACTATAGAGATCACGATACCGACAGAATATATTACATAGATTTGTTGAAAAGGTTTACCCCACTTGATGACAATACAAAATGCCTGATGCGGTGGATGGCATATTATCGGAAGCTCTTCTCTTGGGCAGAAGAAGAAGACTGGGTTCCATAAAGACTTGTTCTTGTACTATAAATCTGACAAGGATTTAATCTACATCATCCATAGTAGTTGATAATTATATTCGAAGAATTTAAGGTAAATGGGAATGCAAGGCGATCATTTACACAACAAAGTAAGAAACAATCTCTTGTCTGGCACGATCATTATTTGAATGACAAAGGTTGCGGATAGATAATAAATGTGTGTTAGAGTTGATGGGAACATGAGAAGAAGCTCAAGACTTGTTTTGCCCTCCTCTAACTGCTATTCCGAGTGCTATCATCATTGAAGGACATGAGTTTGGAGAGTATGAGTGTAGCAAGACAACCGAATCATTATGTGCTCAAGGCTACTGGAATAATCTAACAGAAGCATCAAGGATGATATTAGTGGCAAACCTATATGAAAATAGTAGAAGCACACTTTAGAATTGTCTTCACTGAACTCTATGAGAGATCGTCCCTTGAAGTCACGATCGAGAAGTTTGTTAAAAATCAATAAGAATGGCATTTTATTTGCTGACCAACTTTTGGAACTATTCAAAAGATCTCGCAAAATGAAATTGTTGTTCTCTGACATAGACCTTCCATCCAACGCAGATGCTGTACTTTCACAAATCAGATGATTGAGGAAACCTCGAAGTTGATGGTAGTCATTCATGATCCATTGCATTTGGGTGATGCAATAGATAACGACTTTCTCTAGAGTGATATTGTGATACTCAGGGTTTTCAAGCAAGGTGTGATTGTCCATCAAAACAAGGCACACACAGAGCTCATAAATTGTTAAGAAAATGCATGATAACTCAATATTATAGAACCAATGTGATTCTCAACAAGTGGATATCCTAAATGTTGTTCGTCCAATTCAAAGCTTCATATTCCTAACTTGTAGTGATAGGCAAGATCGAAGTATTGAGGATGCTTTTTGATACAATATTGGGATAAATATCATCCGGAGTATTAAAATCTAGAATTTATTTTAAGGACTTTATTATTTGGATGTAAGATCGACAATGCAATGGGACAACAATCCTAAATTCCACAGGTTGAACTAATGCACCTCCAATTAAGTTTCTAATTTAATAACGGAGTCAAGGGCAGTGAAAAATCTTATGAAAGAAAGAGGTGGTGAGATGGGTGAAACTGTTGAACATATTATCTATCTTCTGAAAAAGATGAAGGGTATTTAGGATATTGGGAGCCTGGAAGGAGACAAGTATGGTGTTGAAATGTCTTTCTTCAGAGATTTCTTCCCCTACTATTCCAGAAGGCTTCTGTTGTCCAATTTCATTAGAAGTGATGAAAAATCCTGTTATTGTTTCTACAGAATAGACATATGACTGATTATGCATTCAAAAATGGTTTGATTCGGGCCACAGAACATGCTCCAAGACTCAACAAGTCTTGCCTCACATAATCTTAACACCAAATTATGTTCTTCGAAGCTTGATTGCCCAATGGTGTGAAATTCACTATGTTGAAGTACCAAGTAAAGCAAGTCCTAGTGGTTCTGGTGTACGCAGTAACAACTCTGATGTTTGTTTTGGAGATCAAAGAGGCATAGATATTTTGGTTCAGAAACTTTCTTGTCGAGAGACAGATGTGCAAAAAGCTGCTGTAGAAGAAATTTGATTGCTCGCAAAGGGAAATTCAGATAACAAGATTTTAATTGCAGAGGTAGGAGCTATTCCACACTTGGTGAAGTTGTTATCATCAACTGATGTGAATATATTTATTTTAATGACTTAATACGATGAATCTTCATCCATGATTTAAATTGTAACCTTAAAGGAAGTCAAGAGTCAATTTGATATTTCCAAGAAGGTGAAAAGTGAAATCCACTTACTGTAATTTTCAAGAAACCGTTAAAGAAAAGATGAACTCCTTTTTCAGGAATTGGTTACGGATAGAGGTGAGAGATGTTTATTTTTAATTTTCAAGAGGAAGTTGGGGAAAATCGAAAGGTCATTTCAGGTCACAAAGGGAAAAGGAGAAAGGAATCCTTTCAAAATCAGTTACGAAAACTGAAGAAGTCACTTGAAAAATTTATAAATATGCAATCCAAAGGCATTGGAAAAAGGGAGAATCTTTTTCAGCTGTTCTGTGAAACAGGGGAAGGAGAACCAATTTAATTTGCTGTTATTCTTTTTCAGTTGTATTTCCCAAAGTCAGTCTATGTGTAGGGAATATTACAAGGACTTTGTGCATTGTTTGATTGAAGAAATGAAAATTATTTTCAGAACTTTGTGTCTGCAAATGTTTTTGTTGATTGCAATTCTCTTATGTTAATCTGTGATCTACCTTAAATCTATTTCTGTTATATATAGATGAATCTAAAGGAAGGTATGGCTGGCTTTTCTAGTTAGATATCAATTGTGGGTGGGATGAGTAAACTGTGTGTTATTTGTCTATACTCACTGCATTTTAAAATCAATTATTCGCATCTATTTCATGTTTATGAATAGGTATTAGTATACCTTTCGTGCTTTCTAGTTAAAAGCATACCTCATGTTTTCATTCATTGCATATCTTAGGAGAGAGTTGTACCTCTAAAATTCAGAGGAAGGTTGTTAATCTAATGGAAACTTCTCCAACTGTTGGTACTATCTGTCCTTCTTCCTGGGCGTGTTGAGTCATTTTTTGTAGTTATCTGTGAAGGACAAATCTATTAACCAACACATACAAACCCATGGAGCTACTTGCAACAACTAAGGAATGAAGAGAACAAGTCATTCTAGACCCAATGCATGGAGAACTCTAGACTGTTATAGGCCACTAGATTCCTTATCTCTGTGTAGGCACCTAAACTTGTCTTGGTCTGTGCCCAATGATACAAAGATGATAGTAAGAAGGTGATAAGGCCTTCAGGGAATGTAGTATTAGATATTTCTTTGGACATAGTTGATAGGGTGCTCAGTTTGCCAACATACAGAGACTATGACAAAATCATAGGAAACACAACTCTCACCTTCTACAACACTAAGACTAGTACTACAACCAGTTATATGAACCAATATGTCCTGATTACACAAAGGAAGCTTCCTTTGAAGATAGCCCCAGTGCATCCTTACAGTTAATTCAAGCCGGATGAGAGGAGGTTCATTGCCCTCTTGAGCAGTGTATTTGGCCTACCAGCTACTGATAAATGGCACCCATGGATGTGCCAATTTTGCATGAAGGTTGTAGATGGCAAGAGAGTAGATTGGGGAATCTTCATTAGTGATAAGATTGATGAGCAATTGTCTAAAGTATTAGAAACCAAAGAATTCTACATGACTTCTTATCTGATGTACTTATTGGCTTATCAAGCTAGCTTTCTAGGTTTGATGTAGGTGGGCTCTTTCTAGCAAGGAGAAGTCCTTCTTTATGACCACTTCCCTTATCTAGAGATGATGACCACTTGAAGAGCTATTGCCTTGTAAAATGATTTATTTGTTTATGTTCTGATCAGAGGGATTGAGAATGAGTACTCATAGAGAATATATGTTGAGGTAGCAAAAGAGATGACACAATGGGGAAATTGGTATATATGGTTTCAAACATTCACATATATCAGAGTCATTGGGGTTTGATAAGGCCCCCTACAAATTTCCAAGGTACCCTAGTGATAGGGTTATTTTATTGGAGATGTGGAGACAAATCTCTAAAGTTTACAAGTTGATAGCTAGTAAACACAAGTCCAACTTTAAGTTTCTAATCAAGGTGCCAAAGTAGAGCTACCAAAGCATCATAAATGCAAAGCATGTAGAAGAAGAGTTGGCTTTTCTATCACTGAGCTCGTTTGACAACATAAGAAGAAGATTTGATCCTATTGGGTGGGTTAGACTATTGATAGGGAGTTGGTATGTTCATGAATATGCCATTGAAGATCACTAGGAGAATTGCTTCGATGACCATGAGGTTAGGAAAAGAGATTATTTCAGGCTTAGCATGTACTTAAGAGTTTAGACTACCTAGGATTTCCCAAGGTACCAAAGGGAATGAAAGAGGATGGTGTTGTATTAGACCCCTACTATGAAAATCAAAAGATATACAACCTCCCCTTAGTCCCAATCAAGTGGGATTAGGCTGAGGATACTTCAATGTATAACAGGGCCAAGAAGGTATTGAAAAGAACAAGAGAATGGATAAGGAAATCTTATCCCATGATTAATCCTAACCCTACAAGGGTGTAGAGAGCTCCAAAGGTGCTAAGAAGAAAGGAAATAACGAAGAGAAACAAGCCCCTACTACACCTACTATTGAAGAGACTAACCCTGCTACCACCAAGGGAAAACAAAAGGCAATAGCAGTTAATATAGAGTCTGAGGAGGAAGAAGAGAAAGAGGATACTATACCTCTAGCTAGGAGAGTTCCAATAAGGATTTTGGCTGCTATTCTTGAATTTTTCACCATTGTGTCCACCTTTGGTCCCACTTTCACCACTATCTCGTCTCCCATTCTTATTTCCAATGCACCATCAACTAAGATTTGGGTTGCTCCTTCTTCCACCACACCACCTCCATACCCTACTCATTAAACTTCATTACCCTCACCTACACCCCATTCAACCACTATTTCACAACCTTCCATCTCTTCTTAGCCTCCACCTTCCACATCACTTCCTCCTCTTTGCACTATTCCAGCTATCATAGAAAATTCATTGGTATATAGCCAAATAGCTAGGGAGTAGTTGGAAAAGGAGGATGATCTCACAACTAAGGAGAAAATGGAGGAGGACACTCTAATGGATTAAGAACAAGGCAAAATAGATATATCTAAATCAGCCAAAGACCAACAAGTAGAAGTGCCTATAGCCCTAAGGTAGAAACAAATGGAAGTTCCTGCATAGGCTCCTAAGGATAAGATAGAAGGAATACTTAAAGAAATCTTGGGTAGTCAAGGGCCCACCTTAAATGAGCTTCCTGAAAACATTTCCTATGGTCATGTTTAGGAAGAGATTGGTGGGGAGTCTGACAGATTAGGGAAGAATCATGTGCTTATTCCTCACCAACAAGGTTGCCATCTCCACCTTTGGGCCCTTCTCCATCAAAAGATGTTACCACAGAGTCAGGCCTCCCAGTTTAGGTGAATAGGATGGTCGAGAAGATAAAAAGGACTTATGTAGAGGAGGACAATTTGGCTACTATTGCCCAAGTATTAGGGGAACCTCCCAAGAGCAAGAGGGCTATGACCCTCTCCCACATAGCAACTAATGAGAAAGGAATTAGGATTACTCACATTGCAACACCATTGGTTGACAAAGAAGTGGAAACAATGACTTCTACAAACCACATCATGCAGTAGGTGGTCCTAGGTTTGACCTAGGAAGGAGATAAAGAGGCCTTGGTTGATTATGTGTTTTCCATTTTAGACAGGATGAAAAAGGATGAGGTCACCAAAGAAGAGTTGAAAAGGCAGGTAACATAACTATTAGGCTACATAACACATTTGGTGGCACCTATTGACTCCTCAGCCCCTGATCGTAACCTAATGGAATCCATTAACAAAGAAGGTGTTGTCATGGACCCCTTGGGTATTCTACCAACATCTACAACTTGGAAAGACTCACTAGAAACCCTTGGCAAGACTACCATTAGGGAAGCATTCAAAATGTATCATAATATTTAAGGAGATTTGGAGGTGGCTAATGGATTGATGACATGCATAGATGATGAGATTTTAGTCTAGGAAGAATACCTTCCAATTTTTATGAAGATGGAGCCCACACCTTCCAATACAATTTCGTAGTTAGGAATTTTTTATAAAGGTGATCTGGGAGTGGTGCTGGAGTGGATCAAAGTTGGGAAGCTCTGATTTAATTAGTTTTTGTATTCATTATAATATACAAAAAATGGGTCCACTAGACCAATGTACATGATTAAATTAGGTTACAAAAGTGCTTATGGAAATATTGACAACTGTTGTCCTTCAAATTCTACCTTGCAGGGTAGTTATTTACCATCTGCCACCTTTATATAGTCTAGAATATTTGTATTGATGATACAGTATATCTATTACATACATATTTATTACATATTTATGGTGCTATAGGTGTTTCTACTAGTCCTTTATTTTCCCTTTTTCTTTAGTAGCAACCCTGCTTGCTTCAGTTCTTCTCTCCATAGTCTTCTCCAAGTCAGGTTTGAAGTCAATCCACTAATTAGCATATAGAAGCTCCTCTTTGGTTATTTCTATTTTGCCCTTTTTATGAGATTCTAATTTTTTTTAAATGGTGGCTCCACAGTTATGGATACCTGTATAAAAAAATTATAAGCAGTGAGTCTACGATTGGACTCAATAAGTGCCCTCCTAATGCCTTGGTATTTTTCACTATTCCTAGCCTTCCATAGAAACTATAAAATTTTAGTACTAAGGATAAGCTAATATAAATTATTTCCTTTTCTAATTTCTGCAACTTTGCCAATAAGAATTTCCTATTTTCTTTTAGGTAATGATACATTAATTAGAAAAATATTCTAGTTTTCTTTTGCAAAATAACAATGAAAGAAGAGATGAGATATAGATTCATTTTTCTTACAAATTTCACACATATTGGTCTTGCATTTTGGATCAAAATTAGCACTTTCTGTAGAAGCATCATCCATTTAAAACCTATTTTTTTGAGTTTAATCACATTATTCCATAGATTAGTGAAAACCTTATTTCAATCTTTCTGGCTATGATTAGTGTTCCAATTTTTATTAAGTTGTTCATCTAGATTAATGGGGGGAGCCACCAATTGATAAAATTATTTAGCTTTAATCTTGAGGGTTAAAGCAAGAAGTTGAGTATACATTTTGCAGAAGTCTCTCGCGTATGAAAAATGCCACTTAGAATGGGTACCCATTTTGAAAAAAAATGGGTACCGCTTAGGATCGGGCTCCCGAAGCAAAATAGGTACCCATTTTCAAAAAGTATTTTTTTTGCTTTTTTACATGCCTATGGTTAATTTTTTTATTTTTTATAAATAGCTACCTGTTATTTTTAAAATGGGTACCCGTTATTTATAAATGGGTACGCATTTCTAAAATTTTGAAATTTCAAACCCACCAATTTGCATTAGTTTTAGGCTTAGAAACCCAAGCCTTAGCTTTGGACCTGCAACTAAGAGACCATGAAAACAACAAGAGAAACAACTAGTTTCACCACTATGGCTGACAACTTTTTTTTTAGAATATCTTAACGAAATTAAAACCTATTATAGATCTGAAAGTCTAGTTTTCAAATATGTAATTTTTTTTTTACTATTGAACAAAATTTTCTATTTTTTAGTTATTTTTCAAATAAACTAACTCATAAAGTTGAAATAACATAGGTTACTATTTTTTTAATAACTTTTGATTTTGAAAGTTTCTTAAAAGAAATTATGTCTTACCAAACTAGACATCATTCTCTACATGATGAATAGAATTTTTGGTGAATTGATTAGTTTAGCTCAAATTATGTTGGCTGTACACAAGGGGATTTAAAAAACACTAATTAGGGCCATTAAAAAATTAATAAAAAAATATATATTTATCAAAAAATTACAAAAAATATCCTGACCAAAATTCAACATCTTGAGAATCTTTCCACAAAAGGAATTAGAAAAATACATTAATTTAGGTCAAATTATTTTGGCTGTACACATGCATGCTTTTGCAAAAAATAGGGGACTTTAAAAAGCCACTTTTTGTACATCTAATAAAAAACCAACTTGCATCATCTAGGTATTAGAAAAAAAATACATATTTGAAAACTAGAAACAAAATCCTACCTTTCTTATTTTTAAATCATCTTAATATTTTATGTGCAAGTGCTTCAAATTGTCACTCCAAATATGACAAAATTTGAAAAATAGGAAGAACACTTCCACTTTTTGGCCAAAAAGTTAACTCATCTTCTTGCACTTACCCTTGATTAGATTTTCATTCCTGAACCAACAAGGTGGTTAGAATTATCCCTACTCACTTTTTTAACTTTTTCAACATTTTCTTTTTGCGTTTTTATTCTTTCATAAAACCTTTTCTTTGTAGAGGGGATACCAAAGTCATTGTTGAGTTCATCCCAGATGATGAACTTACCATTCCTTATTAAATTTTGAAAGGTTGAAACCACTTTCCTATTCCACTCCCTTGCAGAGCATCCTTGGAAAAGAGTAAGGGGTTTCCCATTGTGAAATGTATTCCAACAAATGAATTTAATTAGGAAAATATTGTTTAGATCTTTTTCCATTGTGTATTTGTTTAGGATAACCTTTTTGCTAATCTCCTGGGATTTTTAGAGACTCTTAAAGACATTAGATTTGGTAGGGGATACAACGAAGCTACCAAAGATTAGATCATATAGAGGTAGGTTTCTCCAGGCTTTTTCAACTTTAGGAACAACATTCTTAATATTGTTTCTAATCATAACCTTCCATGGTTCATTTCCCTTGAGGCTTTTGCAGATCCATTTTACTACTAGAGCTATGACTTGTAGCCTAAGATCCTTCATGTTGGTATGTGGTGACTGATCATGCAAGTACTGTACACTCATAACGTAACTTTTTCGAGGTTCGGGGTTGGGTCGAGCCTCGAGTGGGGGTTCAGGTGCAACAACCCCCAAGAAGTGGGGGTTCGGTGGTGGTAGCCTCCAAGAAGTAGGGGTTCAATGGCGTAAGCCTCAAAAAAAAATTTTCCCTATTTTTTGCCCGTTTGGAGTCGGTTGTTAATTTTTGTTAACTAACAAAAGAAAAATTACATTGTAAAACCCTAATTCTAGAATCTTCCAAAAAGCTTGTTATAAGTGGCTAGGACGTGTGTTGTAGAAAGGGAATTCATGAGATTGTAATATGTTTGCACTAGATAATAAAATCATTGGATGGCTACATTTCTGTGGATGTAGCCCATATTGGGTGAACTGCGTTAAATTTCTGTGTTGATCTCTTTTGTCTTATTCTTCATTGTTATATTTGGGTTATTTAATCTACATATAATTGTTAGTATTTATTGCTCTGATCTACCTAAACCCTAACACTTCAGTCCTAAGTGCCCTTTTTTCTTTTCATTACAACAAATCTCCCATTTCACAGAATGTTTCTTTTTTTCCCTTTACCATCTAACCAAAGGAATTATCTTATCTTCTTTTGTATAGTTTGGATTTGATAGATGTTGAACATCAGAACTGAAGCATAGTAAATATTATAAGATAAGAGGATTTTTTGACGCACATGTGCTCTCCCTACAATGGAGAGGTACTGTCAATTCCATGCACTAAGTTTCTTTTCAATTTTGTTTTCTAGCCAGTTCCACATGTCTTTCAGGTTTGGGTCTACAACAAAAGGGATCCCCAAGTTTTTGATGAATTAAAGAAGAAGATTGATGCATCCAAACAAGGCACAAGCATGGTAGAGGTTTTAATAACTTCCATCCCTTGCCAACTAAAGGATGAATCTTTAGTGAGAATAATGAGGGAGTTTTCAAGTATCTTTTAGCAATAGCTTATAGAACAAGACATTGATGACCTGATGAGACTAAAGACCCTCTTCACTAAGTTTCAAGAGCAGTTGGTTGGATTGGTAGGGACTCAAGATGAGCTCAAAAGGTCCTCACACTCATAGAAGATTAAGCTAAATTATCAGAATGGACCGAGTATGAGTGACATTCAAGAGGCCACCAATAATTTTAGGGGACATTTTGGAGAGGGGGCATAATATCCTTGTTGTTCACTCCCACCTATTCTTCAATTATTTCTTCCTTTCTTTCATTCTTTGACTAGGTAGTCCTCATTTACATTAGATTATGCTACCTTGGCTGACAAGGGTTAATATATGTAATGTAATGTATGATAAGGCTAACCGAGGGTCAAATTGCATAATGTAATCAAGGGAATCCTCATATATAAAAGGTAAATTTTGAACATTGTAAAGAGGGGAAAACAAAGAAAACTTGTGCAAGTGCAACCTATACTTGTATTTTGATGGCATGATAGTGACATACTTGATATGCATTTAGGATGAGTGAAAACTACTTTTTTGTAATTAGCTAGCATTTTTCCAGTTAATAAGAAGATAACTTTTGGGAATCATTCATGTATTTCTTCCCTATGGTGGTAATGTACTTGTATTTCTTTTCCTTGCATATGATAGTGTGTTGGTGAATCATGAGCATAATTGTTAAGATCATAAGTTAAGTGGATGAATGGGGGTTTGAATTTTGTGCATGTAATATGGTGTTTTCAATTTATTGTTCTTCTCCTCATTTCCACTAGAATCTCACACTTTCAATGATTATGATTGTATGTAATATTGTTCACTCATTGCTTATTTAATTCAATCTCACTAATGTCTAATATATGAAGTGAAACGCCAGGTGTAGAGGCTGTCCACGTCATTTGCATTTTCATTACCTCTAAACCCTAATCCATATTTTTCCTTTTCTTTTCATATTATATAAGTAGGTTAGCACATTATACTTGATCGAACATCTTCCTATCAGAGGTTTCTTAGCATTCTAGATTGATATTACCAGCACAGGCCTCTTGAACAAACAGTCACATTGTCCACTCTATTGTTCCAACAATGTTATGACCTAGTGAATTAGGGACCTTGGGCTAAACTAAAGATCAGTAGGTTACCTTTTAGGAGAACCTCTTGTAGAGTGATCTTTCATTCTACTCGAGTTGGTGTGTTAAAACAACCATCAATAGAACTAGCACTAGAAGGAAGGCACGATCTATTTAGATCCACCTAGGTTTGCCCCAGCCCTTGATTTAAGAAGACTCACCTGATATTGGTTAGTGGGTGAAGTTGAATTTTAGGAGCTCCAACATTATAGAAAGATTGGGAGTGATCGTGGTAACCGGCGAAGGCTAAATTCTAGGTCAATAAGCCCTACTAGATTTGAAAACCTAGAAACCTTCCCTAAAGAACTACCTCAAGCACAAATAATTTCTTACTTTGGGGAAAACTATTCACCCTTGTCCATAGCAGCCCCTCTCCATGAGATGCCTAAGAATCCTGAGAAATTTTTCTCTAAATTCATCTATGGATAGAGTAGAAGCACCAAAGAGCATATTTAGCCTTTCAAAAAAGCCATTAGTAGAGTTGTTATCCCCTATTTGGACGTGGTCCTATGCCTCTTCCCTTAATTTATGTGAAAGGTCTCTTATTCTTTCTATTTACACTTGCTTGCAGGATCCATCAACACTTGGGACAAGCTAGAGATAACTTTCACAAAACAATTTAGGGTATACACTAACCCTCACACCATATTACAATAGTTTGCCTCTTGCAAGATTCAGCCTAATGACCCTTTGACTATGTTTAACACTAGATTCCACAAATTGTATAGAAGGCTCACTGAACCTTATGTGGTCACTGAGGTAGATACAGTTCAAACCTTTCTTAGGGTTATTGATCGTTTTACAATAGTCCTACTTAATAGGACCCAACAAAACCTTGCCACACTAGAAAAGGTCTATTCAAAAGCCTTCAAATTAGATAGGGATATGTACCCTATCACTGATGGAGCCTTTGGAACTCTAACTTTAGTGGGTTTCCCAGGGATGAAGAGTCGAATACCTACTATAAACAATGCTCTTATCAATAACACCTGCTTGATGAACTCAATTCCAAATGGAGGCATGCAGGATGGACCACAGATTAGCTATGCCTAGCCTCTCAATCAAATTGGTCCAAGCCTTATGTTACCTACACTAGGATAGGATTATAATAGCCAAACTATAACCCAATATCCAGGCACTTCTTACTTTGATCAACAACAACATCAAAATACCTCATTATTTGATCAACATGTTGTAAATCATACTAATCTAGTTAATTCTCGATAGCTTCACCAAGCTAGTGCCTCAACGGTGGTTCCAAAGCCTTATGCAAACTAGAATTCACAATTGACATCTAAATTAGAGGCTATGAAAAAGGCACTAGCCTAGGTTACTAATGAGCTCACTAGATTGAAAGTCAACAATCATGGAGATTCACACCAACATCAAAATATTTAGAATTATATGGATTTCAATTCTCAAAGGCAAAATAGGCCTTAGAACACAAAGCCAAACAATGGGGGAGTACCTTCTCCCTTGGATCAAATAAATTCAATAATTTAAGCTGAAATTAAACCTCTGCCACATTGGCGTAGGATTCATGATACCTCTGATCATCTGAACTCAATTGTGATGAGATGTCCAAGATCACTCAAATTTTATAGTCTGACCAACAGATACAATAGGAAGAAAATGACTTAGCCTAGAGATATAGCGACTACTATGCAATTTGACACATTTATTTTCCTTTATGAGGAAGATAATGAGCTCAAAACTGAAGTTCAAGCTTACTATAGAGTAACTCTACATTTTGTTTCAGCTTCAGCAGTGTTACAATAAAAGTTACAGTGGCTTATTATTTTTTGTCTTTGTGTTTCTGTGCACAGGTCACGCCAAGTGTCAACGCCACAATAATGGAACAAGCACCAAGTTTGATGCGGAGTGTGCCACATATCGAGTAACATCATTTGTTACATTTTGTTTCAAACTTGCAGAAGGCGCCATGTGTTTCTAGCGGAAGTAGTCTCAAAAAGTTTCTTTTCTTGCTATATGTTTGTGGGTGCCGCCGTGTGTCCTTTTGAGTTTCATGTGGATGATGCTGCGTATACCTTTTCAGAATTTATATTGATATTGGCATATATATGGTGGGCCACAATTCAAAGATAGTTTCAAGCTTGTGGAAGGTGCCACGTGGTGATAGCAGAGAAAGGGTTACTTTATTCATAATCTTCTTGTAGTGTAAACATTTTAATTCATAGTTGCAGCAGAATGTGACAAGTGTTAGCTTCCGAAGGATCCTTCAAAAGTTTCATTAGTTTCAACTATGTCACGGAGGTTCTCATGTATCTAGCTTGTTTGCTGCGGGTGCCACCATTTGTCCCATTTTATTCCCTATATGGGTAATAAGTTATGAATGCAGTGGGTCCCATTGATATTGTGTCTCAGTTTCTTAGTGAAGCGGGTTGTGACAGATGTCACAATGGAAGCCACCCGGGTATAAAGACAATTTTTTAAATGCTTGGTGGGGCAGGAAACGTATCATTTTGGAGACTATGGAGTGCGACAAATGGCTGTTTCCTGTGAATTTCTTTGAAGGCAAAAGAGTTTCTAAGTATATGTGGACGCTGCCATCTGTCATAATTTCTTTTGAACCTTAGGTGTGTGGGTGTTGCCATGTGTCTTAGTCTCGGTATAGTTAATGTGCCACATAATATTATGCCTCATCCAATGAGCATGCAGGAGGGATGGCCATTACAGATTCAGAAGATCGTAACTGCCATGGACTTTCAGTAATCTTCAGTTCTGTTTGGTCGTTGATGATTCGGGTTGTTGCAGGAAATTTTGGGTTAAGTCTATGTTTATAAATATATAGAATTTTTAATCTAAAAGGACTTTTACTTTTTGGAATAAGTTTTCAATTAGAAATCTAATAGAGGATTCGAAGACTTTGCTGTGATCAGTTTATGTCATTTTGCCTTTATTTTATTGTTCTTGATAAGAAAGTCAATATATCTATGCATGTTTCTATGTCTTTTATGTTGCTAGAAGATTAATAAGAACTCTATTTTGTGCCTTGGTTGATATCATCTGTCTTTGCAAAGTCATCTGGTTGTAAGCCTTTGATAATATTCATTATATTTGTTTATATTGATCATGTAGTATTTGCTCTTTAATATAACTGTATCTTGAGAATAGCTTCACTGTGCTTGAATTGAAGGAGTACTTTTTACTTAGGAGCATCACCATAAATTAGATTTGCTTATTATATTTGTAATCCTATTTATCTCTTTCCCTTTACTCAAAACCCAATTGAAATAGGAAGAGCCAACTTCTTTAAAATCTGGAGGTTGTTTCAAGTAGCAAGTCTCACATTCTTGAAACTTCACATGTTGGTGTTGGAACCTTCACAATTTTATACATCAACAATTTTTAGCATGCCCGGTGGGACCTTTCTTGAACTTCCTATCAAGATTGTTTGAGTCAGAGAGTGACAAGGACCCAGAACTGTGGACCTACGACAAGAGCTTAGTCTGCTACTAACCCGGGCATTCTTTTACCACCATTAGTAACTACTCCAAGGAGAAGAGTGAATTAGGTTGCAGTAACACAAGGAACAAATATGGGAGCACATATACCTCCAAGGAACTATGCAAATTGGAACACCGGCAGTCCTCTCATTCTCCCAGTACCACCAACCACTTGGGATCCTATTCCAGCCAATGCTTTGAAGGCTCTACCTAAGTTTGGTGGAGAAGATTTCAAGACACTTGGGGAACATCTACAAGATGTATTTGATGTGTGTGTAGTGTATGTTATTACTGAATAGAATGTGGCAATAAGACTACTAGCATCTTCTTTCAAAGGAAAGGCTCTAGACTGGTATAGATCTCTCACTCCAAATACAATATCTACGTGGGATCAACTTGGTGATAATTTCTTTGCAAGATTTGAAGAGAAAGGTGATAAATCTTCCTTGTTGCAATAATTAATCACTATAGGGAACCACAAGAAGCCATGACTGATTTTAACTCAAGATTTCAAAAGACCTAGGATAGAATTCTTGCTATAGCAAGACCATTATTAGGTATAGCTAGTGTTCTACCTCAAAGCTTTTAATTCTAATATATCAGTAATGATTCAATCCCTAGGAGGTCAAACACTGCCAGAAGCATATGAGTTGGTTGTCAAGGCTGAAAATAACTTGATAGATGCTAGAAAATTGCCCCCAAGGCTTCCTATGCCCATGTTCCCAGAAATCTCCCTACCTTTACCACAAGAATCTTTTAATCTTGTAGTTCCACCTATGTCTATGTATTCATTCCCAGTACCTCAACAACCTATTATGGCAACTACCTCTGCTCAACCATCTGAAATGGATGACATCAAGAATATTCTAAGGACCTTTTCAAATGAGATAATTAACCTAAATAGACAACAAAATCCCTATTCAAATCCTCCTTATCATGTTTTCCAAGGAAATAGACCCCCTTTTCAGAAAAATCAATATCAAAGCCCTCAAAGGCAAAATAATTCTCAGCCTTCAAACCAGTTGGTTTCAGTCCCTACACCTCTACAAACTGTTCCTCATAATCCCAACAAAGAGATAGTTCCAGGAAAAAATAACTTAGCAGAAGACACAAATGCCTGGTGCTTTCCCTGCAACAATGCCCATATGCCCAGAGACTATCCCAGAGGTAATTTGCAGCAAAAGATAGCAAAACAGAGAGGGTTAGAAGGCCAATTCTCGACAACTAGTACTCCACCATATCAGTCCCCTGGTGTCTAAAATGCAGTAATGGTTGCCCAGATGCAAGGGATGTCTATACAACAAGAAGGGGAAATAGCTCCTAAACATGCCTTATTTTCATGGATTGAAGAGGAACATTCAATGTTCTTGAATGAGGCATCCACTTCAAAGAAACCATTGGTGCAATCGGACTATTATACCAGATCAAAGAGGAGAATGATGGAGCAACCTGAAGTCACAAATAATGAGATTATTAGAACTCCTCCATTTCAAAATCATCACAATCTAGTCTCTAGGCAAGAAGTGCCTTAGCCGGTGCAAAATCAAGTAGCCTTGGGTCAGATGCTAGAAAAGACAAGGTACCCTTATTATCCAAAGACACAAGCATTAGGACTTGTGAACGTGGTGGACTAGATGAAAAGAACTCCAACACACGTATCAATCTGGGATATGTTGGCTATTTCTGAGTAGAATACACTGTTACAAGAAGATTTGCAAGGTCAAGATGCCTATTAATACACTAGTGCTAAAGAAGGACCTACTGATAAAGGGAAAATCCAACATAAAAATACTATACCTCTACAAACAACTCTGTTGAACAATGCATCTGAGGTAGGTAAATCTAAGCCATATCTATTTTATCTAACTTTAATAGTTGGGAAAAAATTGCTACATAATGTAATGATAGATTCTGGAGCTAGTACTACAGTAATGCCAAAGTAGATAGTAGATGCTTTAAAGATAAAGTATGAGCCACTACTAGAGGGGTCATGTAGTTGGATGGGAAGTCTATTCAAACTACAGGAAAAATCAAACAACTTCTATTACAACTATATACTTGTCCCAATATAACTATCAATCAGGATGTGGTAGTCATAGATATTCCCCTTGTATTTGGTTTATGCTTGTCAAGAGATTTTATAGCCAAAATAGGAGGTTACATGTCACTAGATTGGTCACACCTAATCTTAAGAACCAAGTATGGGACAAATATGAAAGTATTGTCTAAGCCATTATCTAAAGACCATATTACTAATGAACCAATCCCAAAAATAGAAGTATCTCATGCCATGATGAATAAGAAGATAGTCTTTGTTGAAGAATTAGGTGACTGGACTAAACATGACCAACAAGAAGAAGAGAACAATTAGTTATTGACCATGATGTAGAGTGATCCTTATGTAAACTATGACTCTATTGGTCTAGGCACTTATGTTATTTTTTAAGAAGACCAAGAAATCTCGAATATTATGAGGAAAGAAGTATCAGAAAGTGGAGAATCTGAAGGAAACTCATAAATCTGGACTTTAAATTTTGATGGGGCTAGGAGCAAGAATGGTGTTGGAGCCAGTATTTGCCTTACTACCCCAAATGGTGAGACAATTCTAAGAGCCATTCGCTTTTAGTTCGCTTGTACCAATAATGATGCTAAAAATGAATCTTTGGTGCATGGACTCATGTTGGCCAAGAAAAAGAAAATTAAGAATCTGATAGTGAGAGGAGACTCAAAACTGGTGGTAAAACAAATAAGAGAGAAAGCAATAGCCAAAAATGTAAGAATGAGGTCCTATTGGCACAGGATTTGGGACCTGATAGATGGCTTTGATGCTTTCAATATTGAGGTAGTGCCCAAAGCCCAAAATTTAGAAGAAGATAGAATAGCACAAATTGGTTCACAATTTGACCTAGCAAGTGATCTGTTAGTTAATAATGAGTTAGTTAAGGTTATAGTAAGGCCAACAATTCCAGACAATGATCAAAATTGGCATGTTTTTGATAATGATCTTCAAGTACTTTCATTTTTATAGCAATCAGGGGAGTTTGCTGACCAGTTACGCCCCAAAATTGAGGAAGCATATGGTGATCAAATTATCCAGCTAAAGTCAAATAAACTCCCTAAAGGACTGATTACTCTAGAAAATTTGTTTGATCTAGAAGATGCAAGCCTAGAGAAGAGGAGGTTTAAGGCAAATAAAGAGGATTATTCTGAAATTCAAGTTAGTGAAGGAAGAAAGTTAAAAATAGGTAATGCTACAACCCAAGAGGAAAAAGAGAAGTTGATTGCTTTATGTGACAAATATGATAGGGTGATTTCTTGGACCTATGAGGACCTCCATGGCTATAATAGAGATATCATCCAGCACACCATAGAGCTTACTGAAGGATCCAAACCAGTTCGACAGAAGCAAAGTCCAATGAATCCTAGAATTGAACCCCTAATGGTGGATGAGCTACAAAAGCTCCTAGAATCAAAGATTATTTTCCCAATTAAGGATTCAACCTGGGTGTCAAACCTAGTGCCTATAAGAAAGAAGAATGGTGACATAATACTCTGTGTAGATTTTAGGGATCTAAATAAAGCATCTTTGAAAGATCATTATCCCTTGCTTTCTATGGAACAGATTTTACATATTGTGGCTGGGTTAGAAACATTTTCCTTGCTTGATGGTTTCTCAGGATACAATAAGATTTGGTTAGCAGATGAAGATCAGCATAAGACTGTGTTCACTACAAAGTGGGGAACATTTGCATATGCTAAGATGCCCTTTGGCCTTTTGAATGTTGGAGCTACTTTTCAATGTGCAATGGATGTAGCATTTGGAGAGCTTATAAATAAGATCATTTTGATCTATCTAGATGACCTGACTATTTTTTCTAAGAATGCTAGAGATCATTTTGACCATTTAGAGGCTATTTTCAAGAAATGTCAAGAGTTTAGGATCTCTCTAAATCCCAAGAAATGTATCTTTGTTGTGCCTCAGGGTAAACTTCTAGGACACATAGTGTCAAAGGAAGCCGTTTCCATTGATCTGGAGAGGGTCACAACTATAATGAATCTATCTTTGCTAGTTAACAAGAAAGCGGTTGAATCCTTTTTAGGGAAAATTAACTTTGTCAGCTGATTTATATATGATTTTGTAGGTCTAATTAGACCAATGACACTGTTGCTTAAAAAAGATCTGGCTTTCAAATGGACTACAGAAGGAAGAAAGGATTTTGAAGTGGTCAAGAGAGCCATTTCAACAGCCCCAGTACTCAGAAACCCAGATTTCTCTAAACCTTTTATAATGTATGTGTATGGGGGAGAATTCAGTGTTGCTGCTGTTCTAACTCAGAAAGATGATCAAGAGGAAGGAGAGCATCCAATGGCTTTCTTCTCTAGGACTCTCAGGGAGTAGGAGTCAAGATATAATTTCATGGAGAAACAAGCATATGCCATGGTAAAAGCCCTTAAAAAATTTAGACATTTGGTAACAGGAAATAAAATTCTGATATTAGTCGCTCACCCCAGTGTAAGAGAATATATTATGGAGGGTGAGATCACTGAGAAAAGAGCCAATTGGATAACAAAGATTTTTCAATATGATGTAGAAGTAAGACCCACCAAGTTGGTCAGAGGCAAAGGACTGTGCCAATACATGACCTAAGACATAGAAAGATCAGTGTCTAAAGAAATAGAAAATGAAAATGTGTTGAAACTCTAAGAGGTTGACCAAGATTCTTGGGTTAGAGACAGGATACAATTTATGAAGTATGGGGTGTTCCCAAATGAACTCTCCCATGATAAGAAAAGGTACTATAGGCAACAAGGAATCCATTTTGTACTAATTGATCAGATCTTATTTAGAAGGAATATTGATGGTATACTCTTAAGATGCATAGAGAAAGATGAAGCTCAAAGAATATTACATGAATTGCATCATGGAGCCTTAGGTGGACATTTTTTAGCAAGGACTACTGCAATCAAAGTGACACAAGCTAGATATTTCTAGCCCACTCTATTTACAAATTGCTATCAAATGGTTAAGGAATGCCAGGCTTGCCAGTTTTATACTGACAAGAGGAGAAACACAATAATGCCTCTAAGTCCCATAGTTGTGGATGAACCCTTTTCTCAATGGGGTTTAGATTTTATTGGCATGATCAATCCAGTTTCAAATATGGGACACAAATGGATTCTCACAGCAATAGATTACTTTACCAAGTAGAGTGAAGTAGTACCACTCAAAGAGGCAACAGAAAGGGTCACACTAGAATTTTTAGAAGGCATAACTTCTCAGTTTGGTCCTTGTACCATCATATCAAATAATGCTAAAGCATTTTTGGGAACTAAATTATCTGAGTTTTCTTTAAGAAATGGGATATATTTGAAGACTTCTTCAAATTATTACCCACAAGGTAATGGTCTGGCAGAGTCCACTAACAAGAACTTTATTAGACTCATAAAAAGGATAGGGACTAATTATCAGAGAGAGTGGCATATGTTACTTAATACAACACTATGGGCTGATAGGATCACACCAAAGCAAGTAACTAAAATGTCTCCCTATGAGTTGGTTTATGGTGAACCTAGAGTAATGCCACTAAGTTTAGAGATTCTTGCTTTACAATTGTTAAAACAGATAGAAATTGAGGAAAATAGGCCAATGCAAGTCAGACTTGTTGAGCTATTGGAAGTCCAAGAAAAGAGAGAAAAGGCACATGAATCAGTAATAAAACATCAGAAAATGGTTAAGAATTTGTTTGAAAAGAAGACTTCTAATCCCATTTTTGAAGTTGGCTCTTTGGTATTGAAGAGGGATGAAAGAGCTGCCAAGTCGGGTCGACACAACAAATTTGAATCATTATGGACAGGCCCTTATAAGGTTTTTTCTTGCAAGAAACAAAATTTATTTGAGCTGGAAACCATGAATGGAGAACTTGAAGAGATTCTGGTAAATGGGATCTTTCTAAAACATTTCACCTAAGTAGGGGCTCATCATGTATCATAGTGAGTTAGTTATTTTTATTTCCTTTTCTCGCTTTCTATTTTTCCCACTTTCTTTTCCTGCTTTCCCTTTCAAATAAGTGTTAAGTGAACATGTGTCAGCAACGCAAAGCCCCTTCTCTTTTAGCCCTTGCATTTATTAAGGTTGTTCAACAATCCCCAAAATTCCTAGGAAGTACACGCTTTTTCAGAAAGCCACTCTCATAACATATCTGACACTCTGTCCAATGCAGATTTCAAAAAGATACATTAACTATCTCTTGGCATTAATGCCATTAATACAATGGGATGTGTCATTTATTGTTTCCATAAGGCCCAATAAGCTAGGTATTAAGTCCTTGAAAGTGTCATTTGCATCTATCTTCCTGCCCTAAATCACCATCGTGTCCAGGCTCTATTCCTCACAAGTGTTGTTTAACTAAGTATAACTTCGCTAAATAGTTTTACTCTTTTTTATGTGGCAAAACTTTCTTAAATCTTCTCACAGAGATACAGATATGTCTGAGACATAGTCACCACGAGAGGGACTTGGAATTTTTGAGTCGACTGATAAATTGATGAACAAGAAGTCATATGCTTCAGCACCTATGCAACCAAGGAAGTCCTATCCAAGAACAAGGGTTCCTGAAGTAGGATTATCTATTGACTCAGATCAAGTAAAAGGCTATGCAGATGACATATATGATACACCTCTTCAAAAGAACACCAAGAATCTCCAAGAAGGAGCACATCAGAGGTGCCTCATCTGAGAGAACAAGGGGCAGTATGAAACTTTTGGTATGAGAATATGGACTTCTCAATTGGCACAGTTCCTGGTTCCAAATGTACACTCTTGTCCCAAGCTAATTGAATTGTGGGCAGAGCTATTTCATGCACCATCAAATTCTATTCAACAGGGTCCTTTCATAGTTCATATTACACCTAAGACCATAAGGGACATGCTGGCCCTACAATATGATAGAATGGCAACATTTCCAACTATTGCCAAGATGCAAGGCACATGGGCAAATTTACATAGCACACTAAAATTTCTAAATGCAGAGATGCATCTGGGAAAATATAATACTTAGATGCCTACACTACCCACTGGCTGTGCACAATTTAACCCTTATGTTCAGGATGCCCTTTCAATGATAGATTTCATTTTTGGAATGAAGGAGGACAACACAGTTCATGATTGGCAATTGGCAATCAGTTCCAGAATGAAAACTATGGATAAATCTCAGGAGTATTGACTGGACTTTTCGAAGTAGATTGCTACAACCATGATCGACCAACTTGTCAATTTCAAAACAAAGCGAGTATTCAGGTATTTTGCATTCCTGTTCCATCTTATGTTGTATCAAAATTTTAGTCTTTTTATACAGCATATGCCCTTAAATATGTATGACTCAGACTTAGATCATAGTAGAACCATCCCTGTGTCCACATGGACACATGTGTTATCTAATACCTCAAACCCCTATGAGTTTTGGGAGTTTTTTGTTGCCCTCACTTTTGGCCAGTTAAGTCCTGAGCCTATGGAACATAGGATGACACAAAGTATAAGGGGTTTTAGAACCAACTGCCCAATTCCCTGTGACTACTTCTTTGGAACCCATACTACCATAATCAGAGTCCAAGGTTTCACCAGAGAGCCTATGCTATTGCCTAAAGTATTGACCCCTAGGGTCATATTCTTAGAGGTTACCCGTCAAGTATCTGTTGTAGATAATGATTTCAGCCACAAGAAAAGAAAGAAAAATATGTATGATGTTCCATGGGCCAAGGGAAACATGGCAATTGAAGTTAGAGGAGCAGAGAGCCTATTATTAAGGAACTTAGTTGCCCTTCATTTTCTTATTATAGAAGATAAATGGAAATATGACCCAGATAGTTTCCTAGCTTCTTGGATAATAAATAATAAGGTTTGTGCCAAGATGGTACATGAAGGATGCCCATTCTGGGAGGATAGGAGCTCTCCAAAAGAAGATAGCCTAGATCTCTATGTAGAATTAATTGATTTGCCATATGAGGGGCCTAGGCCATGGGAAACCTTCTATGTCAAAGAGAAAGAGTATGACCCGAAGTTGAAGATGATCATGGGTCTAAGGAAATCACTAAAAGCAAAAGAATGGAGAATAGAAAATATTGAAGCCTATTAGAAATATAGGCAAGAGGCTTTTGAGATTACACATTCATTTAGGAATGTTGAAAATGATGAGATATGGGAGTCAATCTAGAATGAGTGGCATCCATCCCTAGTCTCAAGTCCAGACACAAGCAAAATTTAGAAGAAGGGTGAGGAACCAGAGGAAGAAATAGAGGGGGCCCCAAAAATGCTTGAAATAGGACAAGCATCATCTGTTGATCCTAGATCTTCATGGCCTCAATCCCTTAGCACCTTAGAGAAGAAAAAAGGAGTTGTGTCATCACCAATTCTAGGAACTCATACAGCTTTGGCATATGGCAGTTCTAGAATGGTCCCTTTGCAACAATGAGTGGTGGTAAATATTGAAGATGAAGAAATAGAGGAAACAATAGAGAGTCCTTTGAAAGTAAGGAGATTGATCTTGCTAGAGGAAGAAGAAGAAGAAGTAGCAGCACCATAGCAATAACAAGTGCCAATTACCTCTTCCATTACTCAAGTAAGTACTTCTTCTCTCTTCTCTCCTGTGTCTCTTTCTTCTCATTTAGGAGTGGAAATCCCAAATATTCAGGTTTCCATGTCCTCTGCCACTTTTGTTGTACTTACACAAACCTCTACCCTAACTGTCAGTGCACCGACCATGTCCTCATAGGCCATAACCCTACCATTATTTTGTCCATATGTGCCCAATGGACCCCCCCCAAGTTTCCCCTAGCTAACAATTATCTATTATTCCTTATGGCCTACCTCAAGGTCACCCCTTTGCTGGAGGTTATATTGCATCTCCTCCCACCTTCCAAGCTCAAGCAGAAACAACAAAAAGGGCCAGAGAGGCCAGGATGGAAAAGAAGAGAAAAAGGGAAAACAAAAGCCCTGCTGTGGCTCACATGAGGTCACTCTTTGACCCTATTCAACAATCATTGACAGTGACACATTTGTCCCCAAATGTGGTAAAACTGAATGAGCAAATGCAACCCCAAGACTATGGTATGAATGTTGTGGCCATGGATATTTCTCTCTTCAGGCCAAAGGACAGGGTTGAGTTGATGAATGAAACTACAACTGTTGTGGCTATAGACTATTTGAAAGTATCTAAGAAGTTACAAAAGATAGAGGGTGATTTGGCTCAAGATAAAGTGAATAGCAGTAATCTCACTTGGGAGATTCAGTCTAAAATAAATGAGATTGATAACTTGAACCAATAATTGCAGAACACTATTTCTTTACAGATACATCAGGCTATACAGGCCCAGATTGCTTCTCTTAAGACTGAGCTAGCATAGGAGAAGGCTGCAGTGACTGTTTTAAGACAGGAAAAAACCACTATAGAAAAGAAGTATCAGGATAAATTGCAAGAGGAAACACAGTTGCAACAAAAATTATTGAGTGAAAAAAATGCCAATAGTGCAGCTCGGGCACAATTCATGGCTGAGCAACAAAGAACAAAATAGATGACAATTGAGTTGGCTAATAGACCACAGAATGCAAGAGTTCTAAATTTGGTGAAAGAGCTATATATTTCAGTATGGAAGGGAATCTTCAAGGAGATTATTCAACTAAAGCCATCTTTGACTTTTCTATTAAATGCTCAACAGCTGTGTGAGAAGGTAGAGACTTCTGTGTAAGCCACTTTATCTACTATTTCATTAAGGGTTTTTGACTCCTTGCTTTTGTTGAAATAATTATATGACACAACAGATGAAACATTATCAGCAGTAGGTATCAATGATAGAATGATTGCTGCTAAGAAGGTCAATGAGGTTTTGAGTTGTAATTATGCAGCCACAAATTGTCAGGAACTCCTAGATATAGTGAAGGAAGGAGTAAAGAATATGAAGAAACACATAGAAGATTTGGTGTAACTGGGACTTTCTTCAACTTTCCTAGATAGTAACGCAGTGTTTATGATAGATGACATCAAGGCCCTTCTTTTGACCAAGCAAAATGATCAAACAATTTTCCTAGGTTTGAATGATTCATCAACAGTAAAGGAAGTTGAAACTGTGTTGATACCTATGGCCCAATTGGAATTTCAATTTAAGGCTATGGTACAAATTTTGTAAATATTTTCCCATAAAGATATAATTAATCTTGATTTTTCTTTTCAAGATTTGCAGAGTAGACAGGAACTCTCAGATTCAGAATGGTCTATATATCAGGCAGCATTGCAAAATCTATAATTCAAGTTTTATTTTCAATACAATATCCTTTTGTTAATCTTGGATTTTTTCAGAGCAGTCTCAAAACTCCTGATGGTCGCCAAGAACTATAGAGTAACTCTACATTTTGTTTCAGTTTTGGCAGTGTTATGATAAAAGTTACAATGGCTTATTATTATTTGTGTCTCTATGTTTCTGTGCGTGGGTCATGCTAAGTGTCAAATCCACAACAATGGAACAAGCACCAAGTTTGTTACGGAATGCGCCACGTATCGAGTAACATCTTTTGTTACATTTTGTTTCAAGCTTGCAGAAGGTGCCATGTGTTGCTAGCAGAAGCAGTCTCAAAAAGTTTCTTTTCTTGCTATATGTTTGTGGGTGCCACCGTGTGTCCTTTTGAGTTTTATGTGGATGATGTCATGTGTCCCTTTTTAGAATTTATATTGATATCGAGATATATATGGTGGGCCACAATTCAAAGATAGTTTCAAGCTTGTGGAAGGTACCATGTGGTGATAGTGGAGAAAGGGTTACTTTATTCATAATCTTCTTGTAGTGAAAACATTTTATTTCACAGTTGTAGCGCAACGTGACAAGTGTTCACTTCTGACGGATCCTTCAAAATTTTCATTAGTTTCAACTGTGTCATGGAGGTTAATGCGTATCTAGCTTGTTTGCTGTAGGTGCCACCATCTATCCCAGTTTTATTCCCTATATGGGTAATAAGTTATGAATGCAATGGGTCCCATTGATATTGTGTCTCAGTTTCTAAGTGAAGCGAGTTGTGATAGATGTCACAATAGAAGGCGCCCAGGTATAAAGACACAATTTTTTAAATGCTTAGTGGGGCAGGACACGTATCATTTTGGAGATTGTGGAGTGTGACAAGTGGCTGTTTCCTATGAATTTCTTTGAAGAAAAAAGAGTTTCTAAGTATATGTGGATGCTGTCATCTGTCATAATTTCTTTTGAGCCTTAGGTGCATGGGTGTTGCCATGTGTCTTAGTCTCGGTATAGTTAATGTGCCACATAATATTATGCCCCAGCTAGTGATCACGCAGGAGGGATGACCATTACAAATTTAGAAGATCATAATTACCATGGACTTTCAGTAATCTTCAGTTCTATTTGGCCATTGATGATTCAGGTTGTTGCAAGCAATTTTGGGTTAAGCCTATGATTATAAATATATAGAATTTGTAATCAAAAAGGACTTTTACTTTTTGGAATAAGTTTTCAATTAGAAATCTAATAGAGGATTTGGAGACCTTGTTGTGACCAGTTTATGTCATTTTACCTTTATTTTGTTATTCTTGATAAGAAAGTCGATATATCTGTGCATGTTTCCATGCCTTTTATGTTGTTGGAAGATTAATAAGAAGAACTCTGTTCTGTGCCTTGGTTGATATCATCTGTGTCTTTGCAAAGTCGTCTGGTTATAAGCCTTTGATAATATTCATTATATTTGTTTATGTTGATCATGCAGTATCTGCTCTTTAATATAAATGTATCTTGAGAATAGCTTCATTGTGCTTGAATTGAAGGAGTACTTTTTACTTAGGTGTATCACCATAAATTAGATTTCCTTATTGTATCTGTAATCTTGTTTATCTATTTCCCTTTACGCAAAACCCAATTGAAATAGGAAGAGCCAGCTTCTTTAAAATCTGGAGGTTGTTTCAAGTAGCAAGTCTCACATTCTTGAAACTTCCCATGTTGGTGTTGGAACCTGTGTAATTTTATACATCAACACTTACCAATAGTTCAAAATTAATTACTACTTGAGGAACAAAGGAAAAGAGCCTCTCCTTACATCTACCCCACCTAACTATAGCAGTATTTAACCTGACCCTAATGTAGATGACAATTTTTCTCGTCCAACAGAACCAACAGTTGGGACATTCAAAGCCAACCAATACAAAGGACATAATCTAATAAGCTCTAAGTATGACCTAGTGGATGATCTAAAGAAAATAAAGGTTAACATATCCATCTTGGATGTAGTGCAGGAGTGCCCTGACTAGAGGGAAGACTCACTCAAGATCTTATAAAGGAAAGATCTAGCCAAATATACTGAGGTGAACGTTGTAACTGATGAAGTTCTAGTTGTGTTCTACAAAGTGAAAACATGTACACAACCTTTTCTTCTTAGTCTTAGGGTGGTAGAGACAAACATGCACAAATATTTAGTTGATTCTAGAGCATTGGGAAATGTCATGCCTTATTCTGTATGCTAGAAGCTTGGCCTAACTCCTACTAAGATCAACTGAAAGGTGGTGCAACTAGACAAAACTAAGCTAAAGATCAATGGTGAAATCAAAGATGTTCACATACACTTAGTATTTGACCCTCACATTCAAAGACACATTGATATTCAAATAGTGGATATCCCTAAGGCCAACAGTATGTTGTTGAGTAGAGATTGGACTAGAAGCTTAAATGGCTACTTTTCCATAGATTTTTCACACATGTCGATCCCTTGGAAAGGAAATGCCAATAAAATCCATATCCTTAGTGAACCTAGGTTGAAACATTTAATCACTAAGTATAATGTCCCTAATGAGGTATTCTTTACAAAGGTGGATTTGGGTGTGTATAAAGAAATGATGAATGGACTAACCATTGAAAATTTAGATGAGTGTTGCTTGTAGGAGTTTATACAGAAGCTGACACATGATAAGGAGTTTCTAGGTCCACAAACCCAAATTACATAAATTATATTCCTAGGATAGTGTAGGGTTCATCAAGAACCCCATTTTGAGTTATCCTGCTTTGAATACCTTGCAGTGGTAAACCTCATTGAAGCCAAGATAGAGATGAATGCAATACCTAAGGAGGAAGAGATAAAGGATATACAAATAGATATAGAACCTCTTCAGGGGACAACCATGATCTTGCATAGTAAGGTTATTGAGGAGGCTAAGCAAGTCAAGAGAGCACCAACCCATACTAAGTTGGTTTAGAAAGCATTCCCTCCTCAAGATATTGTGCTAAGGACACTCAAATTTGATAGTTCAAAGTGCAAACAAGCATGCGGTTATGGAGTGGAACTGATAAACCCTAAAGGGAAATCATTCTTTGTATCTTACAAGCTACAATTTCCCTGCATCAACATTATAGTTGAATATGAAGCCTTGGTGAGAGGACTACTATTGGCTCATTAAAAAGGAGCCAAGCTACTGCAAGTACAAGGAGACTCCCAGCTAATAACTAGCCAAGTAAGGAGTAGATACACTTGCCATGATAACATATTAGTTGCATATAGGAACATATTTTGGGATCTCATTGAATATTTTGATGTATTTGAGATAAGGTCCATACCTAGATGTAGAAATCAAACAACATATTCATGATTTATGCATAAGACAAGACTTGTGAATAAGATAAGATAAAGGTGCAGTTGATACAAAAGAAAGACAAGCCAACATATTGTTTAAATAAGACAATGATGATATAAAGGATGTTGTGTGAATAAGACAAAAAGAGGAGGTACGAATTATTCCTTGGCAGTGCTCCCATACTTAAAAGGTCCATTGTTTAAAGACTTAGTCAATATTTTATGAGTTGTGATCTAGTTTATGAAGAGACACATTGGTTATGAAGAGACATATCCATTCATGAAGGGAGTCTCCTTTGAGATAATATAAAGAGTGAAAGAAGATATGTTTGGAAGGGAGAAATATATATTTTAGGGGAGATAAATCTACAAGAATAGATCAGTCATGATGCCTATATATGCAATAAGGGACAACAACAAAGAATTAATTACTAGAGCTATTCTATTATGCTAAAACTCTATCATGCTCTCATCTATTATTCTATCATTTTAATACTCAATTATTATATCACTCTTTCTTCTATTGTTATATCATTCATTCTTCTATCATTATATCATTTTACTCTATCAATCTATGATTCATATTATTCCATTATTCTATTATTATCATATTCATCATTCTATCCTTTTATCATACAAATTATCTTATTCTTCATTCTATCCTTCTATCATACGATCATCCTATTCTTCTATTATTCTATCAATCTATCATTCAATTATTCTATCCTTCTATTATTCTATCATTCTATTTTTCAATTATTGAATCAATCAAATCAGATTATATGCACTCAAAAAACAAGGGTAGAATCATTAGTTAATAAATTTGCTTTTTAGAAAATAGCAATATTATGTTTTAATAAATATTGTGGGATGGTCTATCATGATTGTTGTGTATAATGATATATGTATTGTTGTATAATCTCTGTGAATCTAGATGTATTTAGTGTTTGTAATTCTCATCAAGCAACCATCAGGAGTAGTGCGAGAAATACCAATAGGGTCAGTAGATACTAGATTTCTTTCTAATTACACCACTCCATAATGGATGCCCATGTATCTGCCACTTGGGGCCAAGAGGGTGAGTGTCCACCCTTGGGCTTAGAAAAGAGAATCTACGGGCCTCCTATTGTAGCTTTTCCCCCCAATCTCTACATGGGTTGGTTGTGGAGATGGATTCAGGGAGTTTAAATCATAAAATGGATGGATAAGGTAACATGGATAGGGAAAGAAGATATAAGTTTATCCACTAAGTATGCCACCTCATGTTGGATGCCCGCATGTCTACTACTTGGGGCTAAAAGGGATGGTATATCTTCTCTTGGGCTTAGCAAGGATAGCTTCAAGTAGACTTATCATATTTCTCATCCAAGTCCTATTAAGGTTAAACTTCCACTATGCATTAGGGATATGATGTAGGTTATGTATTTTTTAAAATGCTATAAATTTTATAGGGTTTAAATATATAAGACACTTGTTATATATGTTTTGATCATATGAATTATATTTCCAATATTATCTAACATGATTGCAGGACCTAAACCAAGATTCATCTTGCTTAAAGCATTTAACTTGTATGTTATAACAGTAACTACATTTAACTTTTGATTCTAGGGAAAGATTTAGGGTATTCTCAAAAAAGAGACATTACAAGTGGTATTAGAGCTTCGATCCTTCCATCATTTGGATTAGAGATAGTTAATGCAATAAATCCTAAGAGCTCAATAAGCTTTGGAAAGAGAAAGGAATATATAAAGTGTATATATTAGCTATACAATAATTGTTAATAGAAAAGAAGGATATATTGTAATCCTTGAACTGAACTTGAAATCCCTCAAGAGGTACACATATCAATCATACCAATTCCTAAGAAATATAATTGAAATAAGGTGAGGTTAGTAAGTTGGTAATGATGGCTCTTTTGGGGTTCATGAGATGGTGAAATGCCAATAGGTCCCTTCATCAAGTATGTCACCCTGATTTAAGTGCTCATGGATCAGGAGGCTTATAAGTGCTCCCAAGCTTATTGAATAGAGGACTTCATGCATCTTATCAAGCATGCCACCCTGAGGTGTGCCACTTATGGTTTGGGAGGCTATTAAGTGCTCCTAGGCTTGATCAAGGTATCTTATCAAGCATACCACCCCGAGGTGGGCATTCATGGTTTGGGAGACTACTAAGTGCTCTCGAGATTCATCAAGGAGGATGGCTAGCCTCCAAGGTGAACTGAGAGATGTTAGGTGGACTGACCCCTTTCATGCTCTTGACAATATTGTTAGTTACTAACCCTCTAGGAAGATTCAATGTGTGATTAGCTTGAAGATTTAATATGAATAATACTATGAATTGAATATTATCTAATTTATTGATCTTTAATATTTCTAATGTTATTTTCTTGTGATTATTATTTTATAGAAATCAAGAATATCCAATGGTTGGGCAAGCTAAATTGGTTCTTTAAAGATGTAGTTAATACCAAAGAAGAAATTGATTTTTTGATTGATGCTTCCTTTACTCGATTGCAAACTATACTAATGAAGATGTATTTTGGTTTCTTCTCCCTGAGATGAGAGAAAACTTGTCTTAAATTAGGGACCTTACTAGTTACCAACTCTGAAAGGTACTAGAAAATACAAGTACATGAACTAGAAGAATATTGAACAATAAATCCTCTTCATACTTTAGAGAACGTTATCAACCTTATGATATTAAAGGACTACGTTGGGGGTTGGATGGAGACAAGTATATTAATAATAATTCTTCAAGAAGGTTGATATGGGATCATGATTACTTTAGGGGCATCCTAGTTTGTGATTACTTGACGATATGAAATCTTGGGTAGGGTGGACTCATATGTCCCGTACTCAAATATAATGTTATTAGGGACATTACAACAGAATAGAGATATAAGGTTTTATAAGGTAGAATATATGAGACAAAACACATATAAGAAAAAAATTGTCTTATTTACAAAGTCTATGATGTTGAAGTCATGAAGAAGCCCAATCAAGTTTTGACAAGAGTCTTAGTAAAAGTGAAGTAATTTGGAATAAGACAGAAGCCTATGCAATACAGTTGATGTAAGACAAAAAGGTCTTATTCAAAATACAAGTCATACAAAGATAATAAAACAAAAAAGTCTGACAACACACAAGACAAAAACATTATTCATAACATGGAGTGGTTAACAAAGACATCCCAATGATTTATGCATATGACAAGACTTGTGAATAAGACAAGATAAAGGTGTAGTTGATATAAAAGAAAGACAAGCCAACATATTTTTTAATTAAGACAAAGATGATATAAAGGTTGGTGTTTGAATAAGACAAAAAGAGGAGGTATGAATTGTTCCTTGGCAGCACTCCCATACTTAAAGTTAACTTTGTCTTATTTAATAACAAATATAACATGCTATAAAACAAGGAAGATGTGATTTACACAAGGTACGATCTGCTTTATGAAAATGTATCATTAAGTGCAGAGATTCATATTAAAAGGTGCATTGTTTAAAGAGTTAGCGAATATTTTATGAGGAGTTGTGATCTAGTTTATGAAGAGACACATTGGTTATGAAGAGACATATCCATTCATGAAGGGAGTCTCCTTTGAGATAATATAAAGAGTGAAAGAAGATATGTTTGGAAGGGAGAAATATATATTTTAAGGGAGATAAATATACAAGAATAGATCAGTCGTGATGCCTATATATGCAATAAGGGATAACAATAGATAATTAATTACTGGACAACCATTCTATTATGCTAAAAATCTATCATCCTCTCATCTATTATTCTATCATTCTAATATTCAATTATTATATCACTTTTTCTTCTATCATTACATCATTCATTCTTCTAACATTATATCATCTTAATCTATCAATCTATCATTCATATTATTCCATCATTTTATTATTATCACATCATTATATCCTTCTATCATAGGAATTATCTTATTCATCATTCTATCCTTCTATCATATGATCATCCTATTCTTCTATCATTCTATCATTCTATCATTTGATTATTCTATCATTCTATCATTTGATTATTCTATCCTTCTATTTTTGTATCATTCTATTGTTCTATTATTGAATCAATCAAATTAGATTATTTACACTCAGCAAACAAGGGCATAATCTTCAGTTAATACATTTGCTTCCGAGAATATACTAGTCTTACATTTTAATAAATACTTGGTATGCTATGTCATGATTGTTGTGTATAATGATATATTTTGTAGTACCCCTCATTTTGTTTTCTGATAGACTAATAGCTGTTTCATTTGATCTAGACTTGATGACATCTTGTGGTGATGGATTTATTGTTTTGATGTTAGTTGATGATACTTATTGATGCAGACCTACTACTATGTTGACACTTGTTGATGCTTTATTACTGGTGTTTTATGCTTATGTTGTGACTAGTTATGGACTTAATTGACTATGTGGATCAATTTTAATATGTGGATTATGTGATCATCTGATGATGTTCTTATCTAGTTGTTTAGTTAATGATGAATGCACATGATGTAGTTATTTGTTGATGTGTTTTGTGGAAGGGACAGTGTTGCATTACTCATATGTGAGTACCCTACAACGCTGCAATTCCCTTTTCATGGTGTATTGGATTGGATGATTATATATATATATATATATCTTTGACCCTTTCATTTTCTATAGGTTGTAGGTACCAGGTATCAACTCCACCTGAATCGATAGGTTTGAGCATGCCTTAAATCCAATGGAGAATTGTTGAACAGAGATGACACAAGGTCCCTCAGCTTGTCATTATCCTCGAAGACGATGAGGTTTCTGTCCTGTGTCTTGTTTGTAAGGTCAGTTTGGGCATGGTTGTGAGTCTCTGTTGTTCGATAGTGTGTTATTGTCTGGAAATGTTCAGTATGTAGCTTATTGGGTTGATTATTGTTGGTCTATTGCTTCATTCAATAGAAACTAGTAGTCCTCTTTAATAAATAAATAATAACATTTGAGGTAAATAAAATATTTTAATTTGGGAACTTAATTGATAATTTCAATATGAAAAATAATTTCTAATCAAGCAACATATTTTGTTGGTGTCCACAAACTGAATTTATTGTGTGTGTGTGTGTGTTGTCACAAGATATTCTATATTTTAATTTAAAATCTATAAATAATACTAATTGTGGGTTGTCGTAGGAAGTAAATAATAAATAAATAAGATAGGTAGAATCTGTCAGTGAGAGGAAAATTAAATGAATGGTTTGAATAATGAAATTAATTTTTAGTAGAAAGTGGGAAAACTTGTAACGGGAGAATGAAATTATGGTGTGGGAATTTATTGTATTTGGCTATTTTTATGCTCGGGTAGATATTTGGAGGGGGGTCCTCTAGTTTTTGGAGGGGAGCTAGCAGAAGAAGGATTTTGGGGGAGAAGTTGGCAGGAGAGTGATTATAGGGAGAAAATAAATCAACTAGGGGGTTCTGGAAGGGTACTCGTCTCTACATTTTCATACATATTGGGAGGCTTGAGGATTAAAAATCTAGGTATGTTATTGGAATGATTGAATAAATTTTGTTTGAAATAGTTTGAATCTTTGTGAATGATTTTCTTTTCCTCTCTCTTCTGTTGTTTGGTCTGAGGGTTGGCAAATTATTGATCTGTGCACCTTGTTTGAGACCCATATTTGCATGCATGTCAGCCTGAGCATTTTCATCTAATTTTCCATTATTATGCTTTGATAGATGTCCATACCTTCCATCGTCAACTGTATTCAAGGATTCCTTATAATCCTTTATCTTTGACATTCCCCGAGGTGAGCATTTTAAACCTCACCATATCTTCCCATTTCTGCATAGACGTTGCGAGAAGAATAGAAGTGGTGCAACATTTTAGGTTCCAAATAAAAAAAAAGCAACGACATATATACCCTAAGCCTATTTTCATCTATGATCTATAGGAACCAAGAAAACTCATCCATGCCTTCACCCTAGGTTTAATGGGTATCTTAATGACAAAATTTAGGGTTTCCTCAAATAGCCAGCATGCAATGAACTTTGTTACAAGAGAAATTATTGTGAAAGATGTAAACCAATTTCTTCTTTTTAAACAACGACAATTATTGGTAATGCTACATGAAGCAATATGGAAAAATTGGCTTGCACTATAATAATAAGCATCATACCAGATCTAAATGGTGCATATTCTGCAATCATTAGTTCATTCTATCATTTTGTGTTTATCCTGCAATCATTCATTCCAACGAGCAGCCTCCCTGCAAGGTGAGCTACCAACGGACCGTATACCTATTAAAAGTTTCTAAAGCCTTCTCAATAATTTCATTTTAATCTGCAATCATTTAACTTTTTGGACGTTCTCCCTGAGAAGTAAATCCATTTGCTCCCATTCTGCAATCATTGTGTTTCATAAGATGGCCTCAATTAAGGCATTCTGTCAAACAATCAATAGATTTATTCATTCTCTCCATAATCAAAATTCTCTTATAAATTTTTAAAGTTTTGTTTAAGCAATTTTGTTAAGGTGATTACCAGCAATCATCTGAAGTCAACCTTTGTTGTGCATGGCCGATCCTCATGCCATGCTGGCTATGTTGAAACCACCCTTAGTGTTACCATCGAGATACCTATTTAAACCATGTTGAGTATAGCTCTAACGCCCTATCAAAAAATCCATTTTGTTCATGTCCTACAATTAAAATATCCCATTGAATGGCTCCTAAGAGGCAAGCCATTAAACAGGCCATGTGCTAGATTAAAGTTCTAAAGCCTTTTCAATGATTTCACTTTTATCTACAAATAGAGTATCCATCATTGTTAGAAATTATTAAGTAAATCCACTTCCTCAGAGCATATCTCTATTAGAAATCCATTATAGCAAGTCTCCTCTATAGCAATTTGTTTATTAGAAGGTTATGTTGATTAGGATTTCTAATGGAAAGTGTCTTTACTAAACTTCATTTATTTAATTATTACAAATTTCTATCTATATAATGATTTTCAGATATGATTATTAGAATATACCATATTTATTATTTACTAGAATATAATCAATTCCATTTATTAGAATATATCTATCTATTAAAATATTGTACTTGAATATTTATCAAATCAAATCTAAACCAATTTTTGCAATTAGATATTTTGAAAAGATTAGTAGTTTTGATTATTGAGAGAAAGTAGGATAAGGGATAATAAAGTTTCCTAAACTTATTTCTTTTAGTTGATTTAATGTAATTTGTCATATTATAAATCTAAATGTTGATTTAAAATTGTTGTGTTTATTATACAGAATTATTTATGATGTCCTTAGTTAAAGTTTTATACCTAGATCATTTGAACTTGAGTTTCATTACAAATAATATTTATTGATAACCTTTCCTAGTAAGTTCATATTTGACAAGAAATACTAACCCATGGATGGAGGGAGGGTCAACTTAGAAGTTTGGTTGTTTAATTTGTGGACAATAAATTTGTTATGTCTTCTTGGTCACTTGGATTTTCCATTGTCCTGAGTCATTTAGCTCTAGGGGCCTAGGATGTTTTGATCATACGTAATGTCTTGAGATATGATGTGTGTATGATGCCTCCTAATTTATTTGGATGAGGTCTTTGGTGATTATTAACGAGAAAGAATGTTATTTTGAGCAATGATATATGAAGTTGATTTTAGTGGTTATGTTTGTATGCACGAAGGAAGATACCTTGCATTCTCCATTTATACTTGGCATTTTGATGTTAATTATTCTTGGTAGATGGATAGGGTCTTTTGGATGTAGGTAGGGGAGTGGCTTTTATTGTGGGGCCAATGCCCAAAGTGGCTGTCAAGATAACCCTTTGAAAGTTGTTAATCAAGTGATAACCTAATAATTAACCTTGGGGGTTGGGTAGTATCCTTACTAGTTAAGATAATTGGATGCCTCACCCATGCTTGTAGTGCTCATTCAGGTTAAGGATGGGATTAGAAGGCCTGGTTGGTAAGATCAACTTCATTTTACTCATGAAAGGAAAGTTGGTTTTGTATGTGTCACCCTATGGGGCTGGTGTCTAGTGAGAGATTGCTAGGATAACCATAGATGGGGGCCGATATCTAGTGAGAGACTACCAGGATAACCCATGTCAGGACCATGCGATGACACTCTACCTACTGCAGTCTAGTTTTCCCTCTTTGTGTTCTTTCCTCTTTGATTCATGACTACCTTTGGGAGAAATGATTGAGTTACTTGAGATGTTCTTATTGTCTATGTCTGTTAGAGTTTGAGCTAGTCCTTGCACCTATCAGTTTTTCCTTCTTGACTGTTTGTCTTAGTGGGACCTTATTGTTATCTCCTAGCATAGGGGTGGAGCTTAAGGTTCCACATGGTCAGGAGGTTATGCTTAATCTCTGTTGGTCTCTTGCTATTTATTGTTTGCAAGGAGGATATATCACTTGTTGCCGATTGCCACTTTTATTTAGTTTAAGGAGACAAATACTTATGCTTTGTATATCAGATGAACCTTGTGCCATTATATTGATGTGTACATTCCTATGTAAATAGGAAGCAACATTGTTAGCATTGTATTGGTGAATTTATTTGTAAAGAGAAATTTTAAACATACTTGTAATCTTTTTATGCAAAATATGGATGTACTTGTCTGATGTTTTATTATGATAGAAATACATGTGTTGATTCTTTTGATGCAATTGGATTTAGGTTGAACCTTGGTTACTAGTTAGATTATGTAGTAATTTAGTAATGCAACCATGTGTGGTCCCTAGAGAATATAGCTTAACTAGATGTTATATAGATATGTAATTTACATTTCGTTAAGCTTATCTCTAGGGTTGGATGGCGGGGTGTTACATTTGGTATCAGAGCCAAGTTCAAACATTGGGTACTTTAGTTTTATATGAGCTAATTATGTTGTCCTAGTTGTCTAGATTCTGTAGAGTATGTTTTCCATTTTGTCATCCTCACCTAAAAATATGAGGTTGTCCTTTGGTGGTGCGTGTGTGTAGGAAGATACCTAGAGGTTGAGGTCAAGGTCAGGGTAGAGGACGTGGAAGAGGTGGTGGTGGTAGCCCTCCTTTGATTTCACCTCGTGAGAGTGCTTAGGAAGGCAGGGGTTAGAATGTAGAGAATCAGGGTCAGCCTGAGGGATCCTAGTTGCATCACCTACTTGAGGAGGCCCTTGCCTGTCTAGGTCCTAGACAGGAGGTTGATCAGCTAGAAGGGAGGTAAGAGGTTGATCAGCCGGAGGTAAAGGAAAGAGAGAGGTCTCCTAGAAGGAGAGAGATGACAGAAAAAAGGAGGCTATCTTCACAGGCCACATGAGAGATCTTTTAAGGGTGCACCCTCCCACTTTTGATGGTTCTCATAGTGGGTTGGAGGTAGAGACCTGGTTGATAGGTTTGGAAAGGTATTTTCCATGCATCCATATGGTAGTAACACCAAGGCATGATGTGCCATCATGCATCTCAGAGGTTTTGCTTCTACATGGTGGCGAATAGAGGAGCAGAAGTTACACTTGGATATTGGAACAATGTTTTGGGAGTTCTTTTTGGAGAGATTTAGAGTTTATTTCCTATCAGATCATTGGAAAAAGTGACATGCAGATGAATTTCATGAGTTGAGACAAATGCTTATGTCAGTAGAGTAGTATGACCATAGATTCTATGAGCTTAAGCAGTATGCAGGCATTGGCGATGATGAGCCTATGTTGGTTTAGCACTTCATTAGAGGCTTGAATGCCCGTATCGGTGGAGTCCGTGTTATCGAGCCTAAGACCATGGAGGTGGAAGTTGAGAAGGGCCATTTGGTAGAAGAGAATTTGGAATGGCTCTTGGAGGTCATATAGGTGTGCAGATTGGTAGTGTAACTTCGCCAGGTTTTAAGTCTCAGGGTGGCCAGTCTTAGGAAATAGGTTCTTCTAGAGGCCATCATGCACCCACTAAGGGTGGACAGAAGTAGCAATATTCCCAGTCAAGACCAAAGAATTCTCAGCCTCAGTAGGGTAATAGATTTTAGTCTAAGAAAAATTGGAGTTGGCAGTGAGCTAGGCATGATCGTATCGATCAGCCAGTTCAGAGCTCATAGCCTGTAGTTAGTAGAGGTAGTTTTCAGTAGTCTAATGCTTTCTCAGGTGGTGGAGAATTTGGCAGAGGTACGGGATGTTTCTCTTGCAGTCAGCAGAGCAATATAGCTAGACAGTGTCCACAGCAGAATGCTGAAGGATTTGGTCAAAGGCTGATAGCCTCAGAACTGACTGTGGGTGATGCAAGAAGGTCTCAAAAGGTTTCTACAGTGGTTGATAACTACCAGGCAGAGCATCAGGGCATAGTTGTGGAGACTTTAGGTGTGTTGCGAGGTATTAGTGTATCCATTCTTTTTGACTCTGATTCTTCTGATTCTTTCATTTCTCCTTCTTTAGTGGAGCACTGTAAATTGGTGGTAGCAAAGTAAGATGTTAGGTGGTAGGCCGAATTGGCCTCTGGGGTTAAAGTAGTGGTAGAATCTCTCATGTATGGGTGTGATTTTAGGATTGGTCCTCTACGTACTTTAGTAGATCTCAGTATCATACCCCTTGGATCTTAGGATATGGTGTTGGGTATGGATTGGTTAGATGCTCATTAAGCAATCATCGATTTCTGACGTAAGTCAATGAGGTGTATGGATGATTCTAGTAGTGAAGTAGAAGTAGTTGGCATACAAAGACCCATCTCCTTGCATATGATCTCTGCCATGCAGCTGAAGAGATGTATGCGTTAGGGTTGCCAGTTGTTTGTCATAACAGTTAAAGATTTGGAGTTAAGGGAAAGTCAAGAGACATCCCTAGACAATCATCCTATCCTCAAGGAGTATACAGATGTTTTTCCTAGTGAGATTTTGAGAATGCCACCTAAGCATGACATTGATTTCAGGATAGATCTTGTTCCCAGAGTAGAGCTAATTTCACGAGCTCCATACCAAATGACCACTCAAGAGCTTAAGAAGCTTCGATTGTAGTTAGAGGAGTTGTTAGCAAATGGGTTCAATCATCCTAGTGTCTCTCCATGGGGGGCACCTGTCATTTTTGTGAAGAAAAACGATGGATCCCTTCGGCTATGTATAAACTATCAGTAGCTAAATACGGTAACTATAAAAAATAGATATCCTTTGCCACATATTGATGATCTCTTTGATCAGATTAAGGGGGCTAAGGTGTTTTTGAATATTGACCTTAAGTCAGGATATCATTAGTTGCGTATCTTTGAGGTAGACATTCATAAGACAGCATTTCACACCTACTATGGGCACTATGAGTTTACTGTTGTGCCATTCAGGTTGACGAATGCACCTTGTGTGTTAATGAGCCTGACGAATGGTATATTTCAAACCTATCTTGATAGATTTGTCCTTGTGTTCTTGGATGACATATTGATTTACTTGAGGACTATGGAGGAGCACGAGGAGCATTTGCAATAGGTTTTGCAGTATCCAAGAGAGAATCAACTATATGCAAATCTACCGAAATGTGAATTCTTTTAGACAAAGGTGAGATATTTGTGTCATGTCATATCTGGTGAGGGCATTGCTGTGGATCCTTTGAAGATCCAAGCCATTATGGATTGGCCTGCGGCCACTAATGTTTTAGAGGTTTGCAGTTTTATGGGTTCAGCAAGCTATTATTGACGATTTGTATAGGGTTTTTTGAGGATAGCTCACCCCATTACTTCTCTTCAAAGGAAAGGGAAGAAGTTTGTCAAATGGTTGAAAAAGTGTTAGGTAGCCTTTTAGACTCTTAAGGAGTAGTTGACTAGTGCACCTATTTTGGCAGTTCCTAATCCTACTAGAGACTTTGTAGTATGTACTAATGCATCTTTGGAGGGTCTAGGAGTTGTTTTGATGTAGGATGGTCGCGTGATTACCTATGAGTCTTGCAAACTCAAGGATCACGAGGTGAACTATCCCATGCATGATCTAGAGTTAGTCATCATTGTGCATGCCTTGGTAAGATGGAGGAATTTTCTTTTGGGGCATCAATTTGAGATGCATAGTGATCACCGTAGTCTATAGTATATATTTATGTAGCCAATCCTGAATGCTAGGCAGAGGCATTGGATGGAGTTCTTGTGTGAGTACAATTTTGAGGTGAAGTATATCTAGGGTAAGGAGAATGTAGTGGTAGATGCTCTTAGTCGGTAGAGACATGAGCTTTCAGCAGTCACTCTTGTAGTAGATTTGAGAGGTCAGATTCTTGCGGCACTTCTTATTGATAGCAGGTATCAGGAAGTGAAGTCAGAGGTTGAGTCAGGTAGACCCTTGGAGGGTAGATTTGCCATTTACTCTCTTGAGTTAGATGGTCTCTTGCAGAACTTGGGTCATATCTATGCTCCCAGTTCAGAGGGTCTTCGTACCCTAATTATGTCAGAGGTGCATCAGGCACCCTGCTCAGCACATCTGGGTGTCAAGAAGATGCATGCAGATCTCCATCAGTTATATTTTTGGGTAGGAATGAAGAGGGATATTGTTGATTTTGTCTCAAGGTGTCTTGAGTGTTAGAGGGTTAAGGAAGAACATCAATACCCCACATGGCTTTTGTAGCCACATCTTCTTCCAGAATGGAAATGGGGCATTATTTCTTTAGACTTTATAGTTGGTTTGCCTGTATCCTCCTATCGTCATGATGCCATTATGGTTCCTATGGACAAGATGACGAATGTAGCACACTTATCTCCTGTTTGGACATCATATAATGCTTCTTTTGTGGCCAGAGTATTCATGGAAGATATAGTTAGATTGCATGGGATTCCTTGTAGGATCATCTTTAATAGGGATCCAGTGTGTACTTCAACTCTCTGGATGTCCTTACAGCATGCATTGGGGACTCAGTTGAACTTCATTTTAGCTTACCATCCAGAGACTGATGGGCAGACTAAGAGGGTTAATTAGGTGCTCAAGGATATGCTTAGGATGTATGTCATGGATTAGCAGAACCGTTGGGAGGATTATTTTTACCTAGTGGAGTTTGCATACAATAATGGATATCACAGTTCTATCGGTATGTCTCCATTTCAGGCTTTGTATGGTCATCCTTGTCAGACTCCACTGTGTTGGGATTGTCTTGAGGATAGAGTTCTTCTAGGACCAGAGATGCTTTAGGAGATGGAGCAACAGGTTGATCGTATTAGGGAGCATTTAGTGGTAGTGTAGGATAGGTAGAAGAAATATGCAGATGCCCATAGGATGGATCACCAATTTTCAGTTGGAGAGTGGGTGTTCTTGTGGGTGCGTCCACAAAATAGTTTGATCTGATATGGAAAAGGCTCTAAGCTCACACCACGCTTGGTTTGGTCATTCAAGGTGTTAGAGAGGATCAATCCTATCACTTATTATCCTGCTTTGCTGCCTAGTTTATCATGCATCCATGATGTGTTTCATGTTTCCATTCTCAGGCCATATTATCCAGATATTGCTCATGTTCTTGATTGGAATGCTTTACAAGTAGAGGCTGGGAAACTAGCTTTGGAGCTCATAGGCATTTTGCAACATAGGAGACTCTCCCTTAGGGGCAGAGATGTGGAGCAGGTCAAGGTCTAGTGGGATCCTAATGATGAGTCTTCAGCTACCTAGGAGGATGCATCTTGGATGCGAGAGTCATATCCATATTTGTTTATAGGCTTCCACGAACTTAAGCCTGATTCTAGGGGGGAGGATATAGTGCCCCTCATTTTGTTTTCTGATAGACTAATAGCTGTTTCATTTGATCTAGACTTGATGACATCTTGTGGTGATAGATTTATTGTTTTGATTTTAGTTGATGATACTTATTGATGCAGACCTACTGGTATGTTGACACTTGTTGATGCTTTATTATTGGTGTTTTATGCTTATGTTGTGACTAGTTATGGACTTAATTGAATATGTGGATCAATTTTACTATGTGCATTATGTGATCATCTGATGTTCTTATCTAGTTGTTTGAAGTTATTGATGAATGCACATGATGTGGTTATTTGTTGATGTGTTTTGTGGAAGGGACAATGTCGCGTTACTCATACGTGAGTACCCTACTACACTGTGATTCCTTTTTCACGATGTATTGGATTGGATGATTATATATATTTTTGACCCTTTCATTTGCTATAGGTTACATGTACCAGGCATCAACTCCACCTGAATCAACAGGTTTGAGCGTGCCTTAAATCCAATGGAGAATTGTTGAACGGAGATGACATAAGGTCCCTTAGCTTGTCATCATCCTCGAAGAGGATGAGTTTTTTGTCCCGTGTCCTATTTGTAAGGTCGGTTTGGGCATGGTTGTGAGTCTCTGTTGTTTGATAGTGTGTTATCATCAGGAAATGTTTGGTATGTAGCTTATTGGGTTGATTATTGTTGGTCTCTTGCTTCATTGAATAGAAACTATTAGTTTTGTTTAATAAATAAATAATAATATTTGAGGTAATTAAAATATTTTAATTTGGGAACTTAATTGATAATTTCAATATGAAAAATAATTTCTAATCAAACAACATATTTTGTTGGTGTCCACAAAATCAATTTATTGTGCGTGTGTGTGTGTGTTGTCACAAGATATTCTATATTTTAATTTAAAATCTATAAATAATGCTAATTGTGGGTTGTCGTATGAAGTAAATAATAAATAAATAAGATAGGTAGAATCTATTACTGAGAGGAAAATTAAATGAATGGTTTGAATAATGAAATTAATTTTTGGGAGAAAGTGGGAAAACTTGTAACAGGAGAATGAAATTATGGTGTGGGAATCTATTGTATTTGGCTATTTTTATGCTCAGGAGTAGATATTTGGAGGGTGTCCTCTAGTTTTGGAGGGGAGATGATAGAAGAAGGATTTTGGGGGAGAAGTTGGTAGGAGAGTGATTATAGGGAGAAAAGTTGGGGGAGAAGCTGGCAAGAGAGTGATTATAGGGAGAAAAGAAATCAACTGGAGTATTCTGGAAGGGTACTCGTCTCTCCATTTTCATACATATTGGGAGGCTCAAGGATTAAAAATCTAGGTATGTTATTGGATTGATTGAATAAATTTTGTTTGAAATAGTTTGAATCTCTATGAATGATTCTCTCTTCCTCTCTCTTCTATTGTTTTGTCTGAGGGTTGGTAAATTATTGGTCTATGCACCTTGTCTGAGACCCATATTTGCATGCATGTCATCCTGAGCATTTTCATCTAATCTACCATTATTATTCTCTCATAGATGTCGATACCTTCCATTGTCAACTATATTCAAGGATTCCTTGTAATCCTTTATCTTTGACAGTCTGCTGAGCATTTTAAACCTCACCATATCTGCCCATTTCTACATATACGTTGAGAGAAGAACAGAAGTGGTGCAACATTTTTGGTGCCAAATAAAAATAAAAGCAATGTTGTATGTATCGTAAGCCTATTTTCATCTATGATCTATAGGCACCAAGAAAACTCATACACACCTTCACCACAAGTTTAATGGGTATCTTAATGACAAAATTTAGGGTGTCCTCAAATAGCCAACATGCAATGAACTTTGTTGCAAGAGAAATTGTTGTGAGAGATGTGAACCATTTTCTTCTTTTTAACAGCAGCAGTTATTGTTAATGCTAAATGAAGCAATTTGGAAAAATTAGCTTGCACTATAATAATAAGCATAATATCAGATCTAAATGGTGCATATTCTGCAATCATTAATTCATTCTACCATTTTGTGTTTATCCTGCAATCATTCATTCCAACAAGTGGCCTCCCTGCGAGGCGAGCTGCCAATGGACCATGTACCTATTAAAAGTTTCTAAAGCCTTTTCAATAATTTTAGTTTAATCTGTAATCATTTCACTTTGTAGACGTTCTCCCTGAGAAGTGAATCCATTTGTTCCCATTTTGCAATCATTGTGTTTCATAAGACGGCCTCAATAGAGGCTTTCTATCAATCAATCAATAGATTTATTCATTCTCTCCATTTAATTGAAATTCTCTTATAAATTTCTAAAGTTTTGTTTAATCAATTTTGTTAAGGCGATTACCATCATTCATCTAAAGTCAACTTTTGTTGTGCATGGCTGATCCTCATGCCATGCTGGCTATGTTGAAACCACCCTTAGTGATACCATTAAGATACCTAGTTAAACCATGCTGAGTATAGCTCTAAAGCCCTATCAACAAATCCATTGTGTTCATGTCCTGCAATTAAAATATTTCATCAAACGGCTCCCGAGAGGCAAGCCATTAAACAAGCCACGTGCTAGATTAAAGTTCTAAAGCCTTTCCAACAATTTCACTTTTATCTGCAAACAGAGTATCCATCACTGTTAGAAATTATTAAGTAAATCCACTTCCTCAGAGCATATCTCTATTAGAAATCCATTATAGCAAGTCTCCTTTATAGCAATTTGTTTATTAGAAGGTTATGTTTATTAGGATTTCTAATGGAAAGTGTCTTTACTAAACTTCATTTATGAAATTACTACAAATTTCTATCTATATAATGATTTTCAGATCTATGATTATTAGAATATACCATATTTATTATTTACTAGAATATAATCAATTCGATTGATTAGAATATATCTATCTATTAAAATATTGTACTTGAATATTTATCAAATCAAATTTAAACCATATTTTTCAATTAGATATTTTGAAAAGATTAGTTGTTTTGATTATTGAGAGAAAGTAAGATAAGGGATAATAAAGTTTCCTAAACTCATTTGTTTTAGTTGATTTAATCTAATTTGTCATATTATAAATCTAAATGTTGATTTAAAATTGTTATGTTTATTATATAAAATTATTTATGATGTCCTTAGTTAAAGTTTTATATGTAGATCATTTGAACTTGAGTTTCATTATAAATAATATTTATTGATAACCTTTCCTAGTAAGTTCATATTTGACAAGAAATACTAAACCATGGATGGAGGGAGGGTCAACTTAGAAATTTGGATGTTTAATTTGTGGATAATAAATTTGTTATGTCTTCTTGGTCACTTGGATTTTCCATTGTCCTGATTTATTTAGCTCAAGAGGTCTAGGATGTTTTGATCATACGTAATGTCTTGAGATATGATGTGTGTATGATGCCTCCTATTTTTTTTGTACGAGGTCTTTGGTGATTATTAATGAGAAAGAATGTTATTTTGAGCAATGATATATGAAGTTGATTTTAGTGGCTATGTTTATATGCAAGAAGGAAGATACCTTGCATTGTCTATTTATACTTGGCATTTTGATGTTAATTATTCTTGCTAGATGGATAGGGTCTTCTAGATGTAGGTAGGGGAGTGGATTTCATTGGGGAGCCGGTGCCCAAAGTGGCTACCAGGATAACCCTTTGAAAGTTGTTAATCAAGTGATAACCTAATAATTAACCTAGGGGGTTGGGTAATATCCTCACTAATTAAGATAATTCGATGCCTCACCCATGCCTATAACACTCATTTAGGCTAAGAATGGGATGAGAAGGCCTGGTTGGTAAGATCAACTTCCTTGTCCTCACGAAAGGAAAGTTGGTTTTGCATGTGTCACCCTATGGGGCCATCGTCTAGTGAGAGACTGCTAGGATAACTATAGATGGGGACCAGTGTCTAGTGAGAGACTACCAGGATAACCCATGTTAGGACCATGCGATGACACTCTACCTACTGTAGTCTAGTTTTCCCTATTTGTGTTCTTTCCTCTTTGTTTTGTGACTACCTCTAGGAGCAATGATTGATTTACTTGAGATGTTCTTATTGTCTGTGTTTGTTAGAGTCTAAGGTAGTCCTTACAACTGTTAGTTATTTCCTTCTTGACTATTTGTCTTAGTGGGACCTTATTGTTATCTCCTAGCATAGGGGTTGGACCTTAGGGTTTCACATGGTCGAGAGGTTGTGCTTAATCTCCATTGGTCTCTTGTTGTTGCTCATGTGTGAGGAGGATATATCACTTATTTCTGATCGCCTCTTTCATTTGGTTTGAGGAGACAAATACTTATGCTTTGTATATCAGATGAACCTTGTGCCATTATATTGATGTTTACATTCCTATGTAAATAGGAAGCAACATTGTTAGCATTGTATTGGTGAATTTATTTGTAAAGAGAAATTTTAAACATACTTGTAATCTTTTTATGCAAAATGTAGATGTACTTATCTTATGTTTTATTATGATAGAAATACATGTGTTGATTCTTTTGATGCAATTGGATTTAGATTGAATCTTGGTTGCTAGTTAGATTATGTAGTAATTTAGTAATGTAGCCATGTGGTCCCTAGAGATTATAGATTAACTAGATGTTATATAGATATGTGATTTACATTTCGTTGTCTTTTCTTTCTTTAAAAAAAAATTGCTTTTTTGTATTGTAAAGTTAAGCTTATCTCTAGGGTTACGTGGCAGGGCGTTATATTTATAATTGTATAATCTCTATGAATCTGGATGTATTTAGTGTTTGTAATTCTCATCAAGCAACCATGAAGAAGAGTGGGGGAAATACCAATAGGGTGAGAAGATACTATATTTGTTTCTAAGTACACCACTCCATGATGGATGCTCATGTGTCTCCCACTTGGGGCCAAGGGGGTGAGTGTCCACCCTTGGGATTAGAAAAGAGAATCTACGTGCCTCCTATTGTAGCTTCCCCCCAATCTCTACATGGGTTGGTTGTTAAGATGGATTCAAGGAGTTTCAATCATAAAAGGGATGGATAAGTTGGCATGGATAGGGAAAGCAGATACAGGTTTATCAACTAAGTATGCCACCCCATGTTGGATACCCAGGTGTTTGCTACTTGGGGCCAAGAGGGATGATATATCCACTCTTGGGCTTATCAAGGATATCTTTGGTTAGACTTATCATGTTTCTCATCAAAGTCCTATTATGATTAAACTTCCTCTATACATTATGGATATGATGTAGTTTATATAGTTTTGAAAATCCTATATATTTTATAGAGTTAAAATACACAAGACACTTATTATATATGTTTTGATCATATGAATTATATTTACAATATTATCTAACATGATTGCATGACCTAAACCAAGATTTATCTTGCTTGAAGCATTAAATTGGTACATTATAACCCTAAGTACATTAAACTTGGATTCTAGGGCAAGAATTAGGGTAATCTAAAAAAGAGAACATTACACAGGTGATTCTTTGAAGATTCTTTGAAGATTGACAACTTTGACAAACCCTCCTTTGACTTTTGGCTATTTATGTTGTTCTCATGTGATGGTTGATGAGTCTTGATGCTAAGGTATTGATTCCTGCAGTTCATACCTTCTATAAACATGCACTTGTTTGAAAGAATTACACCTTCATTTATGGTTTGAGTGATTGTACTATGTAGAATTAGCCTCACTATTATTATAATGCTTAGCCATCTCTTTACAAATAGTGCCTTGATGTGTAAGGATACACCATTATTCAATGAATAGGCTTGTTCTCTGTTATTACTAATACTTGTGCCATCACTGATATGGATGCATTTTGATTTGAACTGATGGATCATTGCTCTAGCTATACCTCTTCTAGTATTTATATGCATTGATTATGGGATAGGCCAAATGCCTGAATTTGAAATGGCTAAGGCATATATGTTGTGCATTGAATTTTAACCATGGCATATGATAATGCTTGTATGTGGTTTTGAATCGAAGTTGTTCTATTATATGGAATGCCATTATTTCCTAAGGATGTGCCATGACTAAATATGACTAGGCCTTTAATAGAAATGATGCACACCAAATTGAGACTCTGATTAATGGTTGCACACCTATCATAGGAACCCATTTTTTAAATGGCTATGACTCAGACTAAAAGGTGGCATCTTTGACATAGATCCCACACCATGTTTAATGTGTGCATCTTGCATACTAAATAGGTTGTACCACTTCTCTTAGGCTGAGCCTTCTTTCTAATTGATGTGTTGAACTTTTGATAGAGGCAACACCTAAGTATTAGAGGTTGAGTCTTACTCCATGGATTGAGTCTCTTCATATTTTTATGGCTTACACCACTTTTTTTGATGTACACCGTCCATTTCATGGCTTGTGCTACTTTTCACATGTCTTTGTTCCTTTATAGTGGTTGCATTGAATATTTATGCTGAGTTGCATTTTACTCTTTGTAGGCTCGAGACTGATTTCCTCGGGCCTAAACTTCTATAATGAAAATTTTTAAATGGTGTGAGAAATTCTCAACAAAGAGATTAGTTGAAAGAGAATGTACACTTGGAACATTTGTGAGTGTTCCACCTTCAACTTCAATAGGCCCTCTCCTAGCAACTGTTAATGGATTGTTATTACCTAAAGTGACAGTAGACATGTTATAAGTCTCTATGGAAGAAAACTCAACCTATATTTAGAACCCATATGGTGATAATCTCTTGAGTCAATGTTCCAAGATGGAGTTGATGAAGATGCTACTACCAGTGCTTTGGCCTTAATTTTCCCTTTATATTTTTCCTTCTCCTTAGTAGGTTCTTAGGTTGATGAGGACTCTTTGATAGATTGAGGGACCCTTATGTTGTGCTTCTTAAGAAGATATGTGCAGTGGTCAATCTTCTTCGTCATACATTTGTGCTCATCATGCTCAAGTTTCTTGCAATAGGAAAACTTAACGTTTTCTTTAGATTTTCCTTAATTTGAAGAACTTTCAGTGTTAGATTTGGAGGGCTTATATTTTTATTCTTTCTTGATCTCCTTGTCCTTTTTATTATTCTCTACTTTGTTATTTGAAAAATTGTGTTCCCCATTCCTAAAAATAGGGATTGAGATTTTGAGGTCTTTAAAGGGCCCATGTGTATTAATTTATCCTAATCCCTAGTTAATTCAATCATGAAGTCATCTAAAGAGGGCATTTTCCATGTGGCTCCAAGAACTCTTTTAGTGGAGTGGAAAGTAGATACAAACATAGAATACTCCAGGCCTAGTTTGGAGAGAATAGAAAGAACAAGTTGATCATCCTTTTTCTTGATTGCACATTCTTTGAACTACAACCTTAACAATTTAAACTTAGTGAAGTAATCCTCTAGAGTATCAAAGTAACCAATACTCAAGCTTATAAGTTCATTCTCTAACTCATGACCTCTCATTTCATCATCCTTCCCAAAAAGTTTTTCCAATGCTACCGAATCCCCATTAGGTGTTTTCAAGGCTTCTACATGAAACAACAGTTCAAGAGATATATTAAGACACAAAAATATGAATGGTTGATCACATTTATTGAACCATTTTTCTTTTTCTTCATTAGTAGTAAATTTTTTTTAGTACCCATTGTAACCCTATGCAACCATTTATTTTTTAGCATAAGTTATACTTTTAATTTCCACTAATGATAATTAAAGGGTGTTAAAGGTCTCAGACATTGTTTTGAATCCATGCTTTGAGGTGGCTTTGTTGTAGAAATCATAAATGAAAAAAATGAAATGCTGAAGGGAAATGTGGAAGTACACAAGCTACAACACAAGAACACCCCCTTGATTCAATTTGAGATCCCCCCCTAAATTTTGGTACTTTATAGTTTTAGTGCATTGACATGTCCAATTTGGGATGAAAAATGACACTTAATATTTTTAGTGCATTGACATGTCTAGATTGGGAGGAAAAATGACACTTTATAATGATAGTGCAAAAACATTCCCAATGGATTAGAGTAAAAAAATTAATCACTTTCACACAAAGTGGCACTCAATTTTGAGTTGCCAATCAAAAGTTACATCAATTTTACTATTTTCCTTATCTTGTCTAAATTTCCACTAAGAACTTTGAAAAAATGCCCTTTGCATGGAAATAAGAAGGGTGGTTGAGGCAAAACTTAAGCCCCCTTTGGTTGGCCCATACCACACCATATGACCTAGGGCTTGGGTGATTTGGTGCAACATTCTCCCCACTTGATGATGTAATTCTAGGGCAAATGTTATGATCAACAAAATCAACCTTCTCACCAATGAATAGTGTGCCTTGTTGCTCCTTTAAATTTTATGGTCTCACACCCTCCAAAGCCAATACCTTACCCTTATTGCCCTTCTATGAATTTAATGCCTCAAATTGAACCTTCAACACCTCTCCATAGATGATTCAATGGAGGCCACAAATCCATCTTCTTTACCCTTAAATCATGACCTATTACAAGGGTTTAAGCACCTTCTTGGAAGAAATCCATCTTTAAAATGTATGGTCATGCTTGTGTAATGCCTTCACACTAGTCCCGACCTTTGAACAAGCCAAAAATAGGGATGAAGAAGGTTTTTTCACAGCTCTGTTTCACACAATATACAGAGAGACAAAACACAACAGACCAAATTGTATGCACTCACATTTTTCAAAAATAGTCTTAAGAATACTTGACCAAAAAATAAAACTCAATCAAGCTCTGATACCATGTAGAATTCACCAAAATATTTGTATCGACTAGAGAGCCATGAATTTCTTGCAATCCCATACTCCTACTTGTGAGATCACAAACAAGTGCAAAGCAAAATAGAGTACAAGAAAAAGGATGAATAGGCAATGGTCAAATTGATTAACTTCTCAAGAGATGTACATATATATACAATAGCAAAAAAAGAAACCACCGCCTAAGAATAGTGGAAAAGGTGCCCAAGAATAGGCATACAACTCCACTATCTAAATTGGTGGCATGCAAGCTCCATGCAACTCCAAAATAGAACAGCAAACCTAAGTGAGCTTAATTCCAAATATAGGAGTAAATGATGCGAACAATATCTGTAGGAATATTCTACACTAACATATAGATGTTGCGATCTTTTTCATATGATTGGTAAATTCAAAAATTCTCCATGTAGGGTGTCTTTTAACTTAGATGCCACAAATGAGGTGCATCTCTTGCCTCAAATTCTCCTAAGATTTGCCCCTCATATCATCTATGAAGGTATGCCACAATAAGAGTTGGAATGTGGCAGTTTACCCAATTTAATTATAGATAAAATTATGGACATGTAAGCATGTAACATGTCTCTTGGGAATTTATACATTTGTATGTACAATGAATGCTCTATTGATTTGACTTAAGTTCATCTCATTTGATAAGGCATATGGTGCATTCTTGTAATGAACTTACTAATAAATAATAGATATAAGTGCATTTATTCTATTTTTTAAATCAATTTTAAGGATTTTTTGCTCATATTGATATTTCCTTTAATTATAAGTTTATCTAAGTTTTTTACTTAATACTTATTTTGACACTCATCCTTGGACATAATCATCAAAGTTAACAATTAAAATATCTCGAGTCATTTCTTTCTTATAAACACGTAAAACTGCTATCAAATTGGCTGATCCACAGGAATATTTAAGACCCTTTCTACTAAGCAATGTTTATAAAGACTCTAAAATTATAACCCTGGAATGCTTGACTAAGAAGACTAAATATCTCTGCCCATCGACCATTTAATAACACCTTCAAATTGTAAACTTTGTCAAACACTATAGATAATATAGAAAGTTTACAAATTTATAACATTAGATTTCTGGTTTACATATTTATAATTTTTTTAAAAGATTGTTTGAGCCGTCATAAAAAGAGATGTTTGATTTCTGGTTTTGTACCGATCTCAATGCAAAGTAATACTAAAAGTAGATTAGTATGTTCTCTGCCCATTCTGAAATCATGAACAAAAAATGGTTTTATGATCTATAGGAGTTTTGGTTTTATTCTTAAATGCTCTAAATTTGTGATTGTAAAGAATAAATGGTGAACCATTTAATCTTTCCTACGTAGGCACCGGTGGGAAAATGTACTTTCGTTACCAAGTGGGTATTGGACTGAGTCACAGACGAAGAATTCATCGTCTCCCACTTTGCCCAATAAACAGGATACGCTGCCTCCTTTCCAATCCTTTTCCAATGCACAACGATAAATCATCCGTCACAAACTCCCATATGCAAATCTCCCAAGGAAAATCAATTGTTCGTACATGTACAGCCAACAAAAATGATTTCTTCCATGGAAACACAGTGTGCAGTGCGGACCCGTCCTCAACTTCAATGATTTCCACTCCTTCCGGGAAGAGCACAATTTTTTTCATCAAGCAATACCTCAACAATTCAATGCTATTTTGTTGAAGAATAAATAGCCTGAGGAATTCCCAAGTGCGTAGTAATTGATTCCATTCTCTGCAAACTCTGCGAAAACGGATGACAGAGTGAAGTGTAAGAAGAGGCAGTATACGCATCTCAATATACAGTGAGAACCCATCTTCATCTTCTATGCTTTCCACTCCTTCCGGGAAGGGCACAATTTTTTTCATCAAGCAATAGTTCAACAATTCAACGTTATTTTCTTGAAGAATAAATGGGCTGAGGAATTCCCGAGTGTGTAGTAATTGATTCCGTTCTCTGCAAACTCTGCGAAAACAGATGACAGAGTGAAGTGGAAGGAGAGGCAGTAAACGCATCTCAACTACGTGCTCTGGTGCCAATTCCCACGACATCCATTCATCTTCCTCCTTTCCGACTCCCACTCTATTTGCATCCTCACTCTTTAGTTTATATGTAAGAACCAGAGATGAATTGTGGAGTAACTTGTTTTGAAATAATAAAAAATTGATTGTGATTTTCCAGCGAAATGGTATGTATTTTTATACGCTTAAATTGTGATTCAAAGGACTCGAAAAATTAAAAAAAAGCGTTGCAACTCGTGAGGATGTAAAAGAACAACATAATTAACCATAATTAACCATTGATTACTTCAGTTGGTTTACATTCTAATAGAGTATTTCCTTGTCATACTAATTAGCATACTTATATTTAAAAAAATATATTTAAAGTAGGCACCTAGCTTTTAATCAATAGGTGGAAATAGGTCCATGGAGAAGGATATATTTTTAAAATATAGGTATGTTAGTAGCATCCAAGCCTAATTCTAGCTATATTATATATTTTAAGAATTATTAGAATTATATAATATTATAGTATAGGTTGGATATATTATTATAATATACTATATAATAATTATAAGTACATATTATATTATATGATAAATAGATAATATACCTATATTACCCTAACCCTAACCCTAACTCCAATTCTTACCCTAAACCTAATTCTAACAATAAACATAATTCTAACCCTATTTTAATTGTAGCCCTAACCCTAACACTAATTTTAAACAAATCGTAGCCATAATTCTAATCATAGATTGAACCCTAATTCTAACTTAAACCCTTTAACCCTGATGCTAATTGTAGCCCTAACTTCTAATTCAAACCCAAATTGTAATGATAACCCTAACCTTAATCCTGACACTAACCATAAACATAATTCTAACCCAATTTTAATCGTAAGTCTAACCCTGACCTAATTTTAAAAGATTGGTAACCCTAATTCTAGTCATATATTGAACCCCAATTTTAATCCTACTTCAATCCTAACTCTAGTTCTAAACCTAACCCTTACCTTAACCCTAATTTGAACCCTATCCCTAACCTTGATTCTAATCCTAATCTTAATCCTAAACCTAAGCCTAATTTTAAGCCTATCCCTAACCCTAATTTTTTATATAATTCTAATTCTAACCCTAATCATAATTATAATTAATGCATTTAGGGTTTGAATTAATTCTTTAAGTAATTGTAATTCAAACTCTAACAAAGACTCTAATTCTAACCCTAACCCTAATTCTGAACCTATTTGTAACCCTAACCCTAACTATAAAACTAATTCTAACCGTGATTCTAACCCTAAACCTAGTTCTAATCCTCACTTTATTTCTAACCCTAACCTTAATTTCAATCTTAATGCTAAACCTAATCCTTATTATAACCCTAACCCTAACTATAAACCTAACTGTAATTCTAACCCTAAACCTAATTGTGCTTTAGAGTTCAAATGCACACATCATGAATCAAATCTATACAATCCATATCAAACCTACAATGCATGGGATTGATCCTTAATATTTTGTACACTTACTCAAAATTTGTTAAATTTAGGAAATAGAGGGAATAATATTGAAAACAATGAAAAATTAGTTTTGTGCATCATCATCTCTTTATTGTTTTTAGACTAAGTGCCTAATTTCTTCCTATTTAATTACCACATTTAATATTGTATTTATCAACCCAACTCTAAATTTAGTCTAAGATTTATTTATTTACCTACACTAAATTTTATTAGTGTCTTCTTTCCTATAATCACAATTGTACCTATAATTACAATTTTACTATTGTTTTTTATCTCTTCAATATTTTCATTAAAACAATAAAATCCATAGTGATGCTACATGTTATTCTCTTCATTGTAAAAATAAGGTTATTATTTTTCACACATTATAATAGTATTTACTTCCTTTGTCATTCTTAGAAATTGTCCACTTGTTTGTTTTAATTGGAATATATTCTAATATCTTAATATAATAAAAATAATCATATCTAAACATTATCTTTTTGGTGGTCAATAATTAGCCCTAAATAATGAAATTACACTTCATTTTGTACTCATAAATAAAGGTTTTCAAAAAAGACTATTGCTAGCATGAATGCTTTGAAGGGCCTCTGAGTAGCCTCTTTGGAAATAGTATGATGTATGTAGCTTCAAAGGCTTCATGAACTGAGTAACAATCTTTAAACAGTGAGCGAATGCATGCTTTGCAAGCTCCTGAGGAAGACAAACCCTCATAGCTTTTTGAATCTCTCGTATGTTGATGATATTCTTTTGGTTGTGGCTACCTTGGTCACAATTTTTCTTTTGGTGTGGTGAGAAATGTTGGCTACCTTGGTCGCAATTTTCTCAAACATATCATTGATAAACTTGTAGATAATTACCATAGTTTTGCTCAAAATATTGATATCTGTTTGAGAGTTTTAAGCAAGTAGATCTTAAAGATCCACTTGTTTTTTTATTTATTTTTGTACATTTCTCATCTTGGTCATTTGTAGGTACCTTCTTTTCAACCTTACAAACCTTCTCTTTTCCACAATGGGCCTCTTCTCTGTTCTTTTTTCCATAGATAAGCACTACAAAAAGTATATCATCAAATTAAAAATTAATGCACAACATTATGTTAACTCACAAAAATAAAATAAAATTTAAACTTAATATTTAAATAAAATTATATCAATAAAATAAATTAAAATAACACCTCACAATTAATAAATTTTAATAGAGTTATATACTAATTTAATGATTACACATCATAAATTTAATAAGCATGATTATAATATTAAAACAAATAATAAAACAAAATTTTATATGCTTCACAAAAAAATATATTTTAGACAATTTAACAAATTATCCACATTTTCATAGAATAAAACAAAGTTAATATACAGGAAAGATGGAGAGAAGTGAAAATAGCGAAAGATCAAGGTCTCGTCATTCGGCAATAGCTGGATCATGGGCAGCAGAGGTAGAGAGGGAGATTTATCTAAATTTTAATGAAGAATTCAGATAACAATACCTAGCACTAAGCTTGTGGTAATGTGAAAATAAACAAAATGCTCAATGTGCAGAACTTGTAAAAAGTTGCAGGCAGCCAAAGAGGATTTCTTATTGCATCAAAAGTTGGATATATACAATGAGAAATAATGTGAAAGGTCACCTTATCCATAGAATTTGAAATGGATAGTTGGAAGGTGACAAAACTACTAAAATTCAAATTTTCAAAATTTTAAAAAACTACTAAATTTTGGACCCCACTAGGTAGGGTCATAACTTCTAGCTAGCTAGTCGAATTCTAGACATTTTGTACTCATTGGAAAGATCTCTTGAAGAGATAGATTGAGTTGCGTCAAGCCCTGCCTGTGGCTATCGCTCAAAGCAACTGAAAAGAGTCTTGACCCCAAATTCCACTTCGGAGGCCTCCGAAAATGCCAATTACTAGGATGTAGACAAAACTGGAAAAAAATACTAAAAAACTAGAATATAGTTGCCTGAACAAATGCCACCCTAATAATTCTGAATCTTTACGGGATCATTGCTTCCCCCTTGAGAGGAAATGGGCCCCATTGCACCTATGTATTGCAGCAGATGAGGAAATTTCTTCTCAATCTGGTCCTTAGTGACCCATTTTCCTTGATGTGGAAGTTTTCCTACCTATACCACCCAATAGAGAGGAATCTATTGTTTCTTCAATGTTTTCACCACAACATTAGTAATCTGATCACATGTGAGAGGGGAAGTAGTGTCTAGATTCAAATATGAGTAACTTATATGTTCTGCAACATCTGAAGTGTCCAACAATGGTTGAAAATATGGACGCAACAATTCAACATTGAAAATAGGATGTAGTCCAAGAAAAGATGGCAGATTGAGTTCAAAAGCATTTTCACCAACTTGTTTGATGATGGTGTATGGACCATATCGAATAGGACAGAGTTTCTTATGAGGCCCTTGAAGTCTTTCTTTCTGAATATGAAGCCAAACCTTGTCCCCAACCTTAAACTGATGAGGTGTATGATGTTGATCATGTTTGTCCTTATATTTCTGATTACTATATTGTAGTATCTCATGGACTTGTTGCTGAATATGGCGTATCTTCTCCACAAACTTAGTTTCCCTGTCTGCCTCTTTTTCTGAATGTGTTGATGGGTCACTCATCATAGTCAGCAATGCTACATCAATTGGAGCCAATGGTTGGTAGCCAAGACATACCTCAAATGGACTGTGCCATGTGAAACCATGTAGTGCTCAATTGTAACTATGATGTACATATGGTAAGATTTCATCCCAAGTCTGAGGATGTTTGGAATGGTACATCCATAAAATGTGAATGATTATCTGATTCACTACCTTAGTCTGCCCATCTATTTGGGGATTGAAGGCAGTGGATTTTGTCAAATTTGTGTCCATCAAGGCCCAAAGTGATAACCAAAAATTGCTAAGAAATCTCTTATCCCTATCAGATTTGATGGTTTGTGGCAATCCAAAGTGTACCCAAACATTCTCAAAGAAAAGCTTGGCAATTTCTTCCGCAGAGACTCCTTTCTTGCAAGCCACTATGACAACCATTTTTGAAAACTTGTCTACCACAACATAAACACAATCATGCCCATGTCTAGTAGAAGGTAGTCCAGACATGAAATCCATTGAAACTGAATGCCAAGGTTGGTCAAGGACTTGAAGAGGTGTATACATTCCTTGTTTACGATTGGCAGGCTTTGCAATGGCACAATCATTACAAGCTCGGATGTATAAAATAACATCATGTCTCAATTTGGGCCAATAAAAATACCTCTTAAGTATAGCACTATTCTTCTCCACCCTAAAGTGTCCTGCAACACGGCTGTAGTGTGCCTCCCATATCATCTTTTGCCGCTCCTTGGTTGGAACACATATGTGTCCCATGTGATAGAGAAACCCATTGTTCAAGTAGAAATTAGTGGCTTGTTTTCCCTCTACTAGATTGTTGTAGATCTCAGCAAAATCAAGATTTGTGCCATACAACTGAGGCCAATCTGTTGTGTGGTGGCCACAAGAATCCAATACCATTGTCAGGGTTGTGATTGGAGGTCTACTCATACAGTCTGCAACTTTGTTAGTGGCTCCCTTCTTGTGACAGATATTGAGATGAAATTGTTGCAAGTAGACAGACCATCTTTGATGCCTATCATTTTGTAGCTTCCCTTGTGTTTGAAGAAATTGCAGAGGTTTATGATACATGTGAATGATAGTCTCCTTCCCCAAAATGTAGTGTTTCCATTGTTTGCAGGCTTGCACAATAGCATACAACTCCTTATCATAGGTGGGGTACTTACACACTGTGTCAGAGAAAGTCTCACTATGGTAGGCAACTGGATGCCTGTGTTGCATGAGAACTACCTCTAGTGCATAGTCTAAAGCATCTATTTCAATTTGAAAAGATTGTTGCAGATCTGGGAGTGCTAGTACTGGTGCAGAACATAGCCTCCTCTTCAACTCCATGGATTCTTTTTGTTGTACCTTTGTCCAGCAAAATTTTGCCCTTAGTCCTCCCCTCAGTGCGTGATTCATAGGCCATGCCAAATGTGAAAAACCAAGTACAAATCTCTGATAGAAATTGGCTAGACCCAAGAAGCTACGAAGTTCTATGAGACTTTTGGGAGATGGCCAATCTTTGAGAACCTATATCTTTTTAGGGTCCACACGAACACCCATTCTATCCACAGTGTATCCCAAATACCGAATACTCTCCATGCCAAAAGAACACTTATCTCTATTAGCATATAGCTTGTGTTGTTTTAATATTGAAAGCACTTACTGAACATGATGCAGATGGTCACCCCATGTTTTGCTGAAGATGAGTATGTCATCTAAATAGATGACAATGAAAGAACCAATGAATGGTCTGAGGACATCATCCATCAATCTCATGAATGTGGCAGGGACATTGTCAAGCCAAAAGGCATGACTAGCCACTCAAACAACCCTTCCTTGCATTTGAAAGTAGTCTTCCACACATTTGATGGCTCAACTGGGACTTGGTGATATCTAGATTTCAAGTCAATTTTGGTGAAAAAATTTTCCCCCTGAGTTGTTCCAGCAAATCATCAATGTGAGGGAGCAGATATCGGTTCTTTATAGTGATCTTGTTGAGAACCCGATAATCAATACAAATTCTCCACATTCCATCCTTCTTTTTGGCCAAAACAATTGGACTTCCACATGGTGAAGCACTTGGGTGAATGTCTCCTTTCTTGATCAACTCTTGAATCTACCACTTGATTTCTTCATTCTCCAAAACTGACCTTCTGTACAGTGGCCCATTTGGTAATGGTGTCCCTGGAATTAAATCAATCTGATGCTTGACTTGGTAGTGTAGTGGTACCCCTGTTGGTGAATTGAATACATCCTGATATTTTGAAAATATTTTCTTCATCCATTTCTATTCAGTTGTGGTAGTGGACACTTTGGTATGACTGCTGGCCATAACAAACCTTGCCTCCTCCAGTTGAACCATTAGTAGGACAAATTTTCTAGTGTGAGCAATCAAACACTTACATTGTTTTGTAGTAACCAAAGATACTGGATCTACAGAACTTACCTCAAGTATTCAATACCTCTTTTCTCCCAACTTGATGGTAACATTGTGTGGCCTTGACTCATAGACTCCATGGCACTTGTACATGTCTGGGTACCCCAATAATACATCGCATACATCCAAAGGTGCCACATCACATATTACTTCATCTTTGAATGGCTTGATATAATAAGGTAAGTGACACTGTTTATTCACCAGAATGTCTTGTCCCTGACTTACCCATTCCATGTGATATGTTTGTGGATGTCATGTTGTCTATAGATTCAATCTTTTCATAGTTTCAGCAGAGATCAAATTCTTTTGGCTTCCACTATCAATAATGAAACGAAGAGCCTTTTCATTTACCCACATCTTTGAGTGGAACAAGCATTCATCATCTTCACAGGGCATGACTTTGGCAGTGGCAACTATGGTATGTGGGTCAGCCTCAATGATTTGTTCACCATCTTTTTGTTCACAAGGATTTGTAGGTAGTGACACTTGTTCCATTTCCCCTTGATAGATTTCTGCCAACAAAGTCTTCATGGCATGATAGTCTTTAGTGTTATGACTAGGGTTCTTATGGAATTCACACCACACCTTCTACTTACCCTTATTTGCTGTTGATGAGGTTTGTGAGGAAAAGTCCTTGGTTGTTTGTTTCCCACCAAATTTGTTACCACCTTCACCCTTGAATTTGTTGTTTGAGGGATAATCCTTCTTCCCTGTTTGTTTGAGTTTCTCCTCTATCTTTACTGCATATTTGAAGGTGGTACCCAAGGTCTCAATATGTAAGAAATCCATTTTTGTCTAGATATACCAATGAACCCCACTGCGATACTTCAATACTCGATGCTTTTATGTGTCACAGATTCCCAATTTTGCAGAAAGTGCATGAAATGTATTTGTATAATCTTCAATAGATTGGTCCTTCTTTTCTCAAAGTAATTGCCACTGTATGTACTTCTCATATGAATTTTTAGGGTAGTATTCATCTTTGATGTATCCTACAAATTCTCCCCATGTGGGATTGTCATCCTCTAATGTTTCAAATCCTTGGCTGTCAAGGCCATCATCCCTGGCTAGTAGTCTATTCTCCAAAGATTGTTTCACATGTTCCTTAGCTTTGAGGAGTGTAAAGGTTATTTCTTCAACATCTGTGAGGTGGTTTATAGAAAAATATTTCTCTAATTTTGATAGCCAATCATCAACAACATCTGCATTAAGTTTTCCTTCAAAATTTAGAATGTCAAAATTTACTTGTACCTTGAATGGGGTGTGACCATGAAATGGCACTCTAGCTGCACCTTTTGGTTGATGATTTCGTTGGAGAATTCAAGAGAATTCAATCATCATATCCTCACGTTTCATTTCCAAAGCTTCTTTTACCAGCTCCTTGAAATGTTCAGATCCATCTCCTTGTTCTCCCATCTTTGGTCATGTGCATCTCAAGTGTAGGTAATGTGAACGGTCTCTTGTTTGCAATCCCAACCCTGCATAACCAAACCATGTACGATGTGACATACAGGAGAGAACCACTCTGATACCACTGATCTAAATTTTAATGGAGAATTTAGATAACAATACCTAGTGCTGAGCCTGTGGTATTGTGAAAATAAACAAAATGCTCAATGTGTAGAACTTGTAAAAAGTTGCAGTCAACCAAAGAGAATTTCTTATTGCCTTAAAAGTTGGATATATACTATGAGCAAGAATGTGAAAGGTCACCTTATCCATAGAATTTGAAATGGATAGTTGGAAGGTGACAAAACTACTAAAATTTAAATTTTCAAAATTTAGAAAAAAACTACTAAATTTTGGACCCCACTAGACAAGGTCATAACTTCTAGCTAGCTAGTCAAAATCTAGACATTTCAGACTCGTTGGAAAGATCTCTTGAAGATCTAGATTGAGTTGCATCGAGCCTTGCCTGCAACTACCACTCAAAGCAACCAAAAAAAGTCTTGGCCCCAAATTCCACTCCAAAGGCCTCCGAAAATGCCAATTACTAGGATGTAGACAAAACTAGAAAAAATAATGAAAAACTAGAATATATTTGCATGAACATATGCCACCCTAATGCTTCTAAATCTCTATGGGATCAGATTTTCCATTGAAAAGGGATCCAGGTAGGAGACAGGAGGACTTTTGGCGACAGAGAATTTTCAAAGAAGAAACCCTAGGGTCAATGCATGGCAAAATCAAAGAAATTATAGAGGACAATTTAGAGGAAGGTAGAATCCTTCAAAGAAAATAGACAAAGGAGATGGCTTTAAGATCTAAGTTCTTAGGTCCTTCGATAAAATTTTTGGAAGATTTGGGTTTAATAGTAAAATGGTTTGGCCAAAATTTCAAGAAGGATAAATAGGAGGTCTGGTGGAAGGAGAAATGGGGGTTAGACTTCAGCTTCAAAATGATGGCTAAAGGCTTTTTTCTTGTAACTTGCCCCTCGAGTGCAATTTGGAAGGAAATTTTGGAAGGAATGTGGATAATGGATGGCTTTGGATTCTATATTAAGAAATAGGAATTAGGGTTTAATCCTTTTAATCACCAGATGGAATATGTACAAGAATGGTATGATTTATCAAATCTTCTGGTGGAATTTTAGCAACAGGATATTTTGGAAGAAATAGGAAATAATATAGGGCATTTTGTGTGCATAGAAGAATGGGAGGAGACAGATAGTGATGTGAACTTTGTTGGGATCTGTCTAGAAGTAAAGCCCTCCAACACTCATTGGAATGGCTTAGACATCATAATGGAGTGGGGAATTTTGGAGCAATTTTTGGTTTTTAATCAAAACCCGTCAGGTCACTTGCTAAAAATGTTGGGATGGAGATCTTGGGATTATCCACAAGTTGACACAAAGAAGGCAAATTTGGAAGAAGAGCTGGAAAAACAAATACTTGTGACATGCATGGTAGTCCAAGAGAATCCAAGCAATGGAGCAAAGGAATCACAACACTTGGAGGAAGAAGGTGATTTTTCAGTAGAAGTAGATCAAGAAATTAGACCTAGGGTTTTGGAGCAAGAATTAAGTGAGAAGATTGAGGAAGCCTTGGTGCAAATAGATAGTAATCTTAATATGGAGAATATTGATTCATTGTTGGAAGTTAGCATAGAGCTAATGGATTTGGTGCATGAAGCTAAATAAGCTTGACAAGAGGTTAGGGTCAAGGATGATATTGAATCTGAGTGGGAAGAGCATGATGATTTCACCGAATTAGGTTTGGAGAAGCAAGGTAAGGAAATGTCCAAGGGATTAGGCATTCAAGAGAAGTTGGGCATCTACCAAAAGGAATCAGATAAGGCCTCTCCAGACTGTGGAGATGCTAAGAAGAGAGGTAGACCCCCCAATGCTGAAAAACCCAAGATCGATGGGGAAGCAAGTGGGAAGAAAAAGATGTTAGATATGTTGAAAATAGGGAAGGGTGGGGCCCTTCCTGAAGAAAAATGAAAATCATATCTTGGAATGTCAGGGGCTTATATGCCCCTAGCAAAAAGCATTGGCGAGGCATCAAGTGGAGACCTCACAGGAAGAAATTTGCATTCTACAAGAAACAAAGCTCAATCAAGAAGAAGTGGAAACCTTTAGTAAGCAAATGGGCTCTTCGAAATTGTAGGCAATCTGTAGTGATGGTCAAGCGGGTGGCCAAATTAGAATGTGGCGGCCTAACAAAGTTTTAGTTGAAAAAGTAGAAGGGTGAAGCAGGTGGTTGGCCTACAAAGTTAGAAGCTTTACCTCGAATTTGAGTTTCTTGGTAGTAAATGTGTATGGTTTGAATTCTTGTATTAAAAAAAGGGAAGTTTAGAGAGAATTGGAAGAGCTGTGTGTGCAGAGGGATTTCAATTTCCTTTATTTTGAAGGAGACTTCAATGCCATCCTTCATGTAGAAGATAAAAGAGGAGGAGTAAGGAGGAAGCTACAATCCAAGTTAGATTTTGAAGAATTTGTTGTAAACAACCATTTGATGGAAATCTTGATGTCTAATGGGACATTTACCTGGACCAACCATCGTTTGGGTTTTTTTACAATTGCAGAAAAGTTGGATAGATTTCTCTTTAGAGGGGACCTTAGAAATTTCCCCTTTTCTTTGGAAAGCAAAATCATTCCTTTCTTAGGTTCAGATCACTTCCTAGTTCTTTTGGAGATTGAAGGTGAAAAGAAACCTTTCAGATGCCCTTTTAAGTTTGAGAAAATGTGGTTAAAAGACCCAAATTTTTTGGAGTAGCTTGACTTTTGGTGGAAGGAGTCTGAAGTGCTAGGATCCAAAATGTTCATCCTAGTTACAAAGCTTAAACATGTCATGTGCAGATTAAAGGAATGGAACAAGGACCACTTTAAAAATATTTTTGAGGAAAAGAGGGCAACTCAAGAGGAACTGGAAAGAATGAATGAGGAGGTTTTCAAATCAGGTATGGATAATGACAAATTTCTTAGAGAAAAGGATTTATTGAGTAAATTAGAATAGATTCTGGAAAAAGAGGAAATTTTCTGGAGACAAAAATCCAGGGAGTTGTGGCTTAAAGAGGGTGATAAGGATACTAAATTTTTTCACAACTCGACTAAAGCCTAGAGAGAGGTTAACAGGATTTCTTTCATTAAGCTGGATGATGGTAGAATTTGTGAGAAATAGGAGGAGATTTTTGCAGTAGTGGTGGAGCATTTCCATAACCTCCTCAACGAGAGAGAGGGATCTAGGTTAGATCAGAGCCTGTTCTTAGAATGTATCCCTCACTTGGTCACGAAGGCTCAGAATACATTGATTACTAGCAAATTTTTGGAAGAAGACATTAAGGAAGCCTTGTTTCAGCTGCACCCAGATAAAGTGCTAGGACCTGATGGTTTTCCAATAGGTTTTTTTCAACAATGTTGGGGGATAGTTAGTCCAGACGTGGTGGCAGCCATTGAAGATTCAAGAGAATTAGGTATGGTTCTTAGGGAAATAAATAACACTTTCATAGCCCTAACCCCAAAGAAGGATAAGCCAGAGAAACTAGAGGATTTCTACCCCATTTCTCTTTGCAATACAATATACAAAATTCTTGCAAAGGTGGTGGTAAATAGAATTAAGAATTTTTTGTCAGAACTAATTTTGGAAGAACAGACAGGCTTTGTCCCAGGCCATTCAATTTTTGGTGGGGTGATAATTGTTTAGGAGGCTCTGCATTTGATTTCTAAGACCAAAAAATAAGCAATGATGTTAAAACTGGATATAAAGAAGGCTTATGACAGAGTAAGCTGGAGATTTCTTTTCAAAATTTTGGAATCTTTTGAGTTTCAAAAGGATTGGATAGAGTGGATTTTCAAATGGGTTGCCTGTCAAAGATACTCAATTTTAGTAAATGGGACACCGGAAGGGTTTTTCAAATCTTCCAGAGGATTGCGGCAAGGGGGTCCTCTTTCTCCTTTTCTTTTCATCCTTATGACAGAAGCATTGGGTCATTCTTTTTCAAGAGTAGCAACTCAAGGTAGGCTTAGAGGGATTTAGGTAACCGATGGCATTGTGCCTATTACCAATTAGCAATTTGCAGATGATACAATGTTGCTGGGTCACACAGGGATCACTGAGGGTAGAACTTTCAAAGGCATTCTACAACATTATTCAATAGTCTTGTGTTAGGAGGTAAGTTTTGAAAAATTTGAAGTTTTGTTTTTTAATATAGATTCAAATTTGGAAAGCTGGATAAAGCAGATTTTGGGGTTTAAGCAAGGTAAGCTCCCTAGTAAATATTTGGGGCTTCCTTTGACTTCCGGGTTGTAGTCGGGCAGGTTATGGGAACCTTTGGTTTCAAAGGTAGAAAGTAGACTCTCCTCTTGGAAAGGAAGATGGCTTTCTTAGGCGAGCAGGCTCACTAAGGTCAAAGCAGTGTTAGCAACAATGCCTGCTTACATGATGTCTTGCTTCCCTCTCCCAGGAGGGGCGGGTAAGAGATTGGCTCAGAAGATGAATTTTTTTTTGGCAAGGCAACGTAGAGAAGAAAAGGATACCACTAATAAGTTGGGAAAGAATTTGCAAATCAAAAGAAGTAGCAGGAACAAGTATCAAGAATTTAGAGTTACACAACAAAGCCCTAGGGGCAAAATTAGTGTGGCAAATTTATGTGAATCAAAGACTTAAATGGGTAAAAATTTTAAGAGCAAAGTACTTGGATGAAGGGGAACATGTAGCATTTTTAGTATACATACCCTCCCAAAGGGGTTGAGTATATGGAATTTCATAAGTAGTTGTCGAGAGCTTGTAGTGGATTATCTCACATGGGACATCAGAGATGGCCATTCAACTTTGTTCTGGGGGGATTCTTGGGGTGGTTACGAGAAGCTAAGCAACATAGAGGTCCTGAACCCAGTCAAGGATGTTGCAAAAGTTGGTTGGGGCCTTTTTGTAAGGGATTACATAGATTTCTTTGATAGAAATGGTATAGTAGAATGGAGGTGGAAAGATGTCAGGTAGTTAGGACTGGGAGAGAAAGTAGCTAAGGTTTATGATGAATCAATCAAGGAGCTCAAAGTTGTCTTCAGGACTAGTAGGGATGAGCTAAATGGGTTGGTAGGGCATCAGGAAGCTATAATGATAAAGATGGACATAATATCTTGATCAAAAGACAAGAGGAGGGATCGAAGCTTCCAAGCCATCTATGCTAGAATAAGTTTTGCCTTCCCAAAGCCAGAATGTTTTCTTGGGCTGCCATTCAGGGGAGAGAGATAACAGTGGACCAGTTCAAAAAATTGGGGTATTTTGGGCCTTCTAGCCGTGTCCTATGTAAGGAAACGAAAGAGTCAGGTGATCATTTATTCATTAACTGTACCTTTGCTCTTAGATGCTGGAATTGACTTTGTTCCAAGATGCAATATAGTACTACTCTTCCCCAGGAATTGGGTGCTCTCTTCAAAAGCTGGCCAATTTTAAATAAGAAGGCGATCTATGCAGGTCTATGGTGGACTTGTCCTACACTCCTCATTTGGGAAATTTGGATGGAAAGGAATCATAGAATTTTTAAAGACTTAGTGACACCCTTTCTGACCTTCATTAACAGACTGGAAGTGAGAATTGTAGAGGTTATTAACTCCAGGTTGGCTCAGGGATTTAAAGCAAAAACTAATTTTTCAAGTTGGGATGCTATTATGCCTCAGATGTGGAGTGGTTTAAACGTGCCACCTTGTTGTAATTTGGGGAATCTGGGGCCCAGCAAGAGTAAAAGTGAAGTCAAATGGCTTCCGCTGGAAGTAGGTGGGTTTAAACTAAATTTTGATGGGGCTTCCAAGGGGAACTCTAGGGTTTCAGGTGCAGGTTGTATTGTTAGAGATTGGGAAGGGTCAGTGGTTGGAAGGCTAGGTCAACCTCTTTCTCCTAGCACAAACAATATGGCAAAACTTTAGGTGGTCTGGTTGGGTTTGAAACTATGCATAGAGCTTAAAATTCCAAAAGTAATGGTTGAAGGGGACTTGATGATAACTATCAATGCTCTAAGGTCTAGAAATTGCCATAACTAGAGACTGGGGGCTCTCCTTGAGGATTCAGTGGGGCTCTTGATTCACTTCCAGTTGGTAATGCTGAATCACATATATCAGGAAGGAAATTCTGATGTGGATCTCCTTTCGAACCTAGGAGCTGAAAGGAAGTGGCTGAAAGAGACTTTCCCAGCTCTGGTAAGGCTAGAAAATAGTAGGATAGTTTTCTTAGAGGGAGGAGGTTTGATGGAAAATTAGTTGATGAAATTGTTTTAGTGCGTGGTAGGGTAGGTGTCACCTCATCTCACATCTTGGTGAGGTGGCCGTTGGGTGGGGGGAGAGTTTGATTGCCAGTTAGGCAATCCCATTCAACAATGGGAGCTCAATTTTTCTAGATTTTGGTGCCTCATGATTGAGGTGCAATTTTGGTGGCTCAGTGCATTCCTTCCAAGGATTCAGCACGCTTGCAAGAGGATGATGGGATTATTAGTTAAGGACACCTTGACTATTGAAGGACTAGTAGTTATTATAGCTGAGTTGTTTAGCGCTTGGGAAGTAACAAGCTCATCCTACAATCATTAAGGAAAGCTTAGGGTTTCTTTATTTATTGTTTGTATGCTCAGTGTCTTCAGGTGTTTCCCATATGGCTACAGATCCTCCACCCATTATTATCCATCATTTCCCAGCTGAGTTTTTATGTGTGGAGGTATGGAGTCCCCTGTTTGTTTGTTTGCCAAAGATAGGTAAATGGTGTTTAAAGGCTACATAACTGATCAATGACTTCATTGAATCCTCCACGATCATGATTCTTTTGTCCTTAGTGCTCTGAAGCTCATTCTTGGGAGAGAATTTTTTCACAGTGTGAAGCGTTACCATGTGGATTTGGATATTACGTCAAGGGCTTTGGCATTCCTGGTAGATGTTATGTCTTCAAAGGAAGAGGTGAGGTTCCTAATGAAGAGGTTGTTTAAGGCTAAGCTGCTGATTGGGCTTGAGGAGGTACTAGAGGTGTCTTTGAAGGGTGTTGGGCTTCCTAGGCCAAAGGAGATATGCAAGGTGAACCAACCAGGGGTAGAGGTGAAATTCTTTCCCTTCATCATGGACATTAATGGTGAAGAGTTGTAGCATCGAGCGAGAGTAAGGAATGGTCACAACTTCCTCTTGAAGATGTTTAATATGAAGCCAGTGGAGGGTGTTGCCTAGTTCAGGGACTTCCATGATTATCTGTTCAAGCAGGGTGAAATTTAGTCTAGGTCTGGTGTTTTTTGGTGCTAGGGTTTCGAGTTCCTTGTTGTATGGGTTTCTAGTCTCAGGTGCTATCCATAGTCCTTTGCTTTGGTATGTTAATCTCTCTGTTGGGAATGGTGATGCTAATTAGATTGGATAGCTTTTACTGTTTGTAGACCTAAACAGTCATTTTGCTCTTTAGCTAGGGTGGTGCTATCTAGTTATGCATGTGGGCCCTGTTATATGTAATCAATTTTTTGAATATCAATATAATACTAAATCTTATCAAGCAAAAAAAAAACAAATAATAAAACAAACAAATAAATAATGCAATAATTCCCTTTGTTTATATTTATTCAACATCTAATATAATTGAATAATTTTATCTCATTAACTAAGTATTATAAATAAATAATTTAAATACAATGCCACTAAAACAATCAATAAAATAAAAAGAATACCTTATAGCTACATTTTAAATATATATATAAAGCACACCCAGAGATATCTTTCTCAAGGTGCCTTTTAATCAATTTATTTTAAACTATAATTGTAATTATTGTATACTTTAATAATTTAAAATCATAATTATATAGTATAATATTAGTAAACAATATAATATTGTATTTTTTTTATTATTATTTTATTATAAATGTTTATTATTTTATGTGCAAATAGTTTCATATTTTAAATCACATTAATTAATTTAAATTAGATTAATTATTTCATATTTTAAATCACAATAAATAATTTAAATTAGAATAATTATTTTAAAGTAAAATTATTTTAAAATTTCATAACATATTTAAGTTTTAAAATTAATGATATGATTGTGTGATAATAAAAAAAAATATTTTAAGGTTTCATAACATATTTAATTTTTTAAATTAATGACATAATTGTGTGATAATAAAAATTAGAAAAAAAATGCTATCATATGCATTAGTACAGTTAGAAGAACATTTGTAAATAATATTTCAAAATTGAAATAGTATGAGATACAATGTCTAAATAGTATCTAAACATGTATCCTTATAGAAGAATGTTGTATCACAATCATCTTCCTTAGTTAGGTTGCCTTGTGCTTTTCTCTCCAAAAGTAATTGAGAGAGCTGGTTAAGGGTTTAGGTGGTCATCCATCTACCTATCCAACAACATATTCTATAGAAGACATTGAGTTCAATTTGAAAGGGCTCTTCTAGATTTTCTTGCATGGGGTTGTATGCGTGTGCCTTTATCAATATTTCATTGTAAAATCATTGATAAATGGGCATGTGGATGGATTATATCAGCACAAAGTCTTCTGTAAATTGGTCATCTTCCTTCCATAAAAATCAACTTTACTATTTGATTCAGGAAGATGAATAACTTTGTGTTTATATGTTTCTCTTTTCTTGCAGGGTTGTATGCTTGTACCTTTATCAATATTACATTGTAAAATCATTGATAAGTGGACGTGTGGATGGATTACATCAAGACAAAGTCTTCTGTAAATTGGTAATCTTCCTTCCATAAAAATCAGGTTTACTGTTTGATTCATGAAGCTGAATAACTTTGTGTCTATACATTTCACTTGTCCTTTTGCATATTACACTTGCATTCTATGTTTAAGGTTCGTTAGAGGAGTAGAGCTACTAATCTTTGCAGTTTTTCTAGGTTTTTTGTAGTGGTTCTCTGCATTTATTCCATTTGAAAGTTACCCTTTTTCATTTCCATCGTTATCCATCTTTTATCCTTTTCTAAACATCAGGAAAAAGCAAATAAATACCCAAAGAAAACTAAGAAATTTTCATATGGAGCCATCCCTCTCAAATGTGGAGTAAAACTGTGTATTCCATCTAGTTTCCTATGTTTTTTTACTACTTTTTTTAGCTTGGTCTTTTGTTCCTTTTTTTTCTGATCATAGATTTAGGATAGGCTTTTAGTCAGCAAATCTATCACATTCTAATGACATGGTGTCCCTTTTATATATGTGTTTTCACTTGAAGTTTATTAGAGTTAGGGTATGATCTTGTATCAATGAAGATCATATGATATTTATAACATCCATGTAATGAATTGTAATGCTTCTGGTATAAAGCTGTGTATATTTTTTAAAATCATCATTAGGAGGAGAAAAACTTGGTACACATATCAATTCACTCACAAAATTGACAATCAAATCAAAACTTATGTCACAATAATAATGCATAGATTATTTCAAAGAGTGATTGAGAAGATTTAGAAGATACTTTGTGAGATCACTTCAATTCTACATGATGTACTTCTAATAAACTTATAATAATAAATGAAAAGGAGGAAATATTAGAAATACCTTTAACTACACTTTAGTCCGCTTGAAAGTAAAAAATTGTTCATGATGACTTAAGTTCTGTAGGAAGAAAACCAAATTTAAAAATTATACCCAAATTTTAAGGAAAAAAATGAAATTGAAATTAAAAAATAAACACAGCTGAGACACGACATAAATATAAATCCAAGAAAAAGAAAAAATTAATGGCCTGTCACATGCATTATATTTCAAAATAAAATCCTCAAGGAATGAGCTAAAAAGTGCCATTACCTTAAACTGCAAAATTCCTCCAATGTCGCTAGTAAAAGTAATGGAGGGTGAATGACCATTGCGTTATGAAGAAAGGGTTTTTTTTTAGATAAAAGGGGTAGAGCCCTAGACCATATATTATATATAATGGTAAAATATTTACAGAGAGTATTATAGAGGGGGGATCAATATTTCCTTGCCCCTCACTATGAAAAAACCACACACCATTGACATAAAGATAAACAATTAAAACAAACAAAAAACTTGACAACACCGAATAGCCAAAGAAACTAGACATCATCAAAAAATGCCATCAGTGCCACCAAAAACATAAAACATCACCTAGTCAACAACACTAGCCATAGCTTCCAGAATGCCACTCTTAACAACAACCATCTCGTTATCTTCCATCTGGTCCTGGGGATCCTCCGCCTCTACTTCTGAAGCATTCTCCATCTCCTCAAAAAGCCTTTGGTGAGGAGGGGTAAGGTCGGCTACATGAAACCTTAGGAACCTTATGGAAATAAAGAGGTCTTTGCACCTTTGCCTGACTTCCTTGGGAATTGAATGAGCATGCCCTTTGAGGGCTCTTTCAAGCAAGCAAATACATCCACAACTAAGGCCATGCTGCATTTTCTTGTAAATACATTCGTAGGACCTCCTAGTACACAACTTCTCAGAAGGAAACAATCCACCAACCCAAGCATCACCTACCATAATATCATAATTTTGCACCACCACATTCCACCTTTCCATGCTAAGCAAGCAAAGGTTTATCACTCCCATTTCTATGGGGAGGATAAATGGGCGTCTTGCACAATGTCCATGAGATTGGATAAAAAAATCGATACCACTTCAAACCATTTAACCTCCCGCTTTGGGGTTCCTTGTAGCCATTTCTAGTTGTAAATTGTCTGAACAACGAATTGGGCAAGGGTGCAATCAAAATGGAAAATGTTGATTGTGTCCATAGTGCCCACGTTGCCCTTTATAGTCAGCTCCCAGTGAAAGGGGGGAAGGAGATTCTAAAGTTTGCTATCTTACCCTCCATAGAAACTAAGCCTGCAATACCAAAACAAACACAGAAGCTCGGGAAAGACAAAAAAAGCATGGAGAAGAAAAGAAAGCAAAGGTGAGGGGAAAAAAGAGGGTGATGGATTAAAAAGAGAAGTGTCATGTGTGGAGTAAATGCAGAAAGCTAGCAGCGAATGAAGAGGTACAAGAGGGTGACATCATTCAACCCCGCGAGATGAGCTAACCCTTCAAAGAAAAGTACTGAATGGCGGTGGCAAGCCTAGAAACTCGGGGGGTGAAAAGACCTCTAAAGGCATGAGAGGGAATGTCAAGGATGCCACGTGTTCCAAGGAGTGAGAAGTTACACTTGGTTTGATCGAAACTAGGATGGGAAGCATTTAGGACTAAATATCTCAGAGAGATCTCACAGGGAGAAATAAATGCTCCCATTAATGTGAAGTAGCCATTTGAAGGTGGGTTAGTGAGAAGCCAGCTGTCATCAACTAGACGTAGGCTTTGGGTGGTGAGCTAAAATCCTTCCCAAGGCACACTGCAAGAAGAAGGCGAGACACGTTGGCATGTAGCCATGTGGATTTGTAGGACCCACTGATACTTGTTAAGTCATCTAAGATGTCAATTTGAGGTCTTGTATCATGCCCTATACCACCCACCCGCCCCTTCCCTCACTGATCAAGGCTTGCAAAGATCTTAGTGACAGTGATTTAACCCTCTTGAATATTGAAGCATTAGGGGAGATGGAGAGCTAGCATCCTGTAGTAGCAAAGAATTGAAAGCTTTTGGAATCTCGTGGAGAACATGATCAAAGAAAACTACTTCCTCATTATTATCAAGCGCATAGTTTGCCAACCACTCCATTTCCATGTTTCCTTCTCTAAAGTAGTGTAAGATTTCAAAAGAATCGAAGACCTTCAAATTCTCTCTGGATTGATCTATTAAATATTTTATTGACCAATTCTTGACCTTCCTTGATCTCAAAGCGGAGATGATTAAAAGGGAGTCACCCTCTATTGAAACCCTCTTAAAACCTTTTGAGTGTACTAATTGTAAGGAAATTAGAAGGGCCAAGGCTTCTACTTTTTTGTTCATTCTTGTTGGGAGTTTGGCAGCTTTTGCTGATAAGAGATTCTCATCCCTGTCTCTTAAAATACAACCCAGAGCCGAAGGCCCTAGGTTACCTCTACTTGCTCCATCAAAATAAACTTTTACATAAGAAGATGAAGGAGGAATCCATTTGACAGAGGTTCTATCTATCTTTGAAGCAGATGTTTGGGAGAAAGAACTTTGTGGAAGCTTTTGTAAACCTTTCCAATTTCTAATCATAAGAGCATCCCAACTAGTCCACTTCGACTCCTTGGGGTTTGACCACCTTAATTTGGCTAGGATTGTATCCACCACCAGGGATTCCATCTCTTTCCCGATTTCTAAAAAAGGATTTGATGAATCCCGGAAGATCCTATGATTTCTTTCCTTCCATAAGATCCAAACAATTACCGAAGGACAAGATCCTATTAAGAAAGGGTTTGCATTGAAAGAGTACATACTGAAACATAAAATACAAGTCCTTGTAAGTTAAAACTAAAAATAATGGCGAGTAACTACCCACAATGCCATTATTGTCTCCTCCCATAATGCTCAGTGTTTTTCAAACCTAACTACCCACAAAGCCATTATTCCCTCCTCCGACGATGCCACTATTCTCTTAGGTAAGCAAGATGATTGTTGAGCATACCTGTAAGCTAATAAGTTTGAATGTTTCATAGCAATTTTTAGTGTAGATAAATTGATTATTTCTGGAGTGTGAATGGCCATCACGTTATGAAGAAAGGTTTTGCATTGAAAGAGTGCACATTGAAACATGAAATACAAGTCCTTTCAAGTTAAAACTAGAAACTAGAAATCTATTAGATGCCATTATTGTCTCCTTCCATGATGCTCAGTCCTAACTACCCTTGAAGCCATTATTCTCTCCTCTGACGATGCCAGTATTTTTCAATATATTAAATGAAATTAGTTTTCAAATATATTAAACTACATTAGTTTGCAAATTTCCTTCTGAGACAAGTTTTGGTCAATTTAATTCCGAAGAATAAAAATGTACACACATCTTGTGATGCCACTGTATAACATCTCTTGGTGTAATAACCCCTCTCGACGTAATTAATAAATTTTAATGGAGTTATATACTAATTTAATGATTACACTTCATAAATTTAATAAGCATGATGATAATTTTAAAACAAAGAAATAAATAATGCAATAATTTACTTTGTTTATATTTATTCAACATTTAATATAATTGAATAATTTTATCTCATTAACTAATTATTATAAATAAATAATTTAAATACAAGGCCACTAAAACAATCCTCTAAATAAGGATTAGGTGGGCTAAATTTTAGGGAGATGGGTGAGCACAAATCAATAAAATAAATAATTATAATTTTATTCTCACCCAAATGAAAATATATAAAGCTTTATGCCTTTCCCCAAACCTCTTCATATCCTTTTTCAATTATTTTTTTCATGCAGTTTTGAACAGGGTTGTGATGAAGACTTTCAGTGAGAATCTTCTTCGGCTCCTTGCACCAATTTTCTTTATACACCCAATTTTTTTAAAAAAATTATATCGTAGGTTTTATATTGTTTGATTTGTAGATCAAAGTTTCTTTACTTGCATGTCTTCTTCTATGATAGATTCAAACTCCACTATACTTCCACTACGATCGTGTACAATCAACAACACATGAATCCACAAGAAAAGGAAATATATGCTAATATGTTATTTGTTTAGTTATTTTGGAATATAGGGAAGAGGAAATTTATTGTAATATGTTATTTGTTTAGCTAGTTTGCAATGGAGGGAATCCAGGGACAAATAGGTTATTTTAAAAATATTTAAAACTCCACATATAAAGGTATAAACATGCTACCAAAATACCATCTATAGGGCTTTAGTTTGCTTCAATATACTCTTTTTGTTACAAAAATAAATGTTATTTTTAATTGTTCTTGTTCCATTACAAGTGGAGAGGGGAGAAATTCCTATAACCCAAAATTTTGTTTTTGGATAGAAAAGAAGAGGATATAATAATAAATTTATTTCCTTATTCATTTTTTTTATCCATCAAAAATTTTATATAAGGGAATGAACAATTTTATAAATTTATTTCCTTATTCCATTGCTAAAGGAACTTACCCAAGTTGGCTACAAATGAGGAACATCTCATGTAGTGACTTAAGCAATAATTTTTTTCTTTTTTTCAAAACTTCTAATTGTTTAAGTCATATAAAACATTTCATTCACAAGAAAATTTCATTGGCTTAATTTTTAAATAATGCACAAAATAATACTTGGGATATATTTTTTAAATAATGCACAAAATTGTTGCTCACTCAGTAGAACTAGAACTTTCTTATGATAATGCTGACTTTGTCACAGGGAGGCAAAAATCTCCATTGCTCTATCGATGGTTTGTAGGTAAGAGAGTGACTATTAAAAAGTTACATAAGAAATAGCCAAAGTCTACTAAGTAGAAAAATCACAAACCTATGTAAAAATATATTAAATAATTTGTAGAAGCCCAATCCTTAGATTTGACAAGTGTTAGGAATAACAACGAACACATCACAAAACCAACAAAAATAAAGAACTTCAAGACATAGTGTAGAGACCATACCCTAAACAGATGATTTCTCCCCAAAAAGGCATCGGTCTAACATTGGTACCAAGTTGCAATGCAGGTTCATGAAAATTGGGGACAAGAAAACACAAAATCTCTTTCATTCTTAAAAAGAAAGACAAAACTCTAATTAAGACTAGGATAGTGGAAGCCACCTGTAGCAAGAGAGAAAAATCAACAAAGCTATATCAATGAAATTGGCAGTCATATCTACCATCGACAGAATAAGGGAGTGGTGAATATTTATGTGATGCTATTTTAAGGAGGATTTTTTCAATGAAAGATGAAATTCAACGCATAATGAAAAAATTAAAATGCCTATCCAACTCTATTTTCTAGAGGAAAACAAAAGTGGCACCCAAGAAGAATTAATTTATCATCATTCCACTACCAACCATTTATTATTGTGCTTCATTTTTTTATTCTATTTTTTTAATTTTGTTTACATGTTTATGGGAATCAGGTCTTTCCTGCCACTATAGAACACCTCTTGGCATAAAAATTCTAGATGGTCAGAGATAGCTTGTGATTTGGAGATTACCTTGGAGGTGGAAGAAGGAGACTTCATAAATATTCTACAATTTCTTTAAAATCAGATGTGCCTTAGAGGAGGACTTACCTCCCATATGCATGGAAATGTTGAATCCACATATAGAGCGGGCCAACCTTTTAAATGATACAAAAGAGATCTAGGAAATGGTACTTCACAATTCAACTTAGAACATAATCATTTCCAACAATTAATGCTAAAAGTGCAATTTAGGACTAGATGATCCACATCTTCTTCATGTTCTTCTCCATATAGAATACACCTAAAGATAGGAGAGAATCCCATCTTGTTTGTCCTTTTACTTGTTAAAATTTTGTTGTGGAGTTCTAACCATGTAGAATCCCCATCTTTTGGAAGGCAAGCATCACCCCAACAAAGATTGTAGAGCTATTCAATTTTGTTTTCGTTCAATAGAAATTTGTATCCTTGCCTTACATTATAGAGCCCAAATTTAGTTGCAACCCAATTGATCTCATCTTCATTTTAGATGGAATGGTGACTCTTTGTGCTAATATTTTTCTCAAGATCTCTTTCTGATATCTAGGGAAATTACATTCATTGAAGTTCTCCCATTTGACTTTAAACCAATGGAATCTTGATTCCTAGTATCCTAGTAATTTATCACTTTATTTCCCCAAGTTTGTTTGAGAAATATCCTAGCCTTGTTTGTTAGTGTAGAATATTCATAGGCATGTACTTTGCATGGATTACGCCTATATTTGGAGTTAATCTTGCTTAGGTATATCTTTTTACATAGAGTTGCGTGGAGTTTGCATGCCACTAGTTTTTGTGAGGGGGAAAATAGGTGAATCAAAAAGATTATAAAAACCCAAACCTCTATGAAATCTGAAGATAAAGGGAGATTAAAACAAATAACAAATAATACCTTACACCTTTACCTTTCACCTTCCGTAGTTCGCCTATCTTTCTTTGATCTTGATTGTGAAGCCCTCAGAAGCTAGTGGCTTGCTTGGTTGAAGATGACAAAGGAAGAATGGCTGTGATACTTATGTATTTGAAGATGAGCTTCAAATACATAAATGGAGTATGAATGAGAATGCTTAAATGGGAGTAGGGGTGCCGAAGGCGCGCTTGTATTCCTGCAGCATAAGTTTGCACAAATGAGAGATTTTGAAATGAAGAGAAGAAGGTTGTATTTATAGAAGAGAGTGAGGGAAGATCAATGGTTGAGAAGAAAAGAAGGAATCAACAGAGGAGGATTGTTGAGGAATGTACATCCAATAGAAGAAGGACACATGTCATTCTAAAAGCAGCTTAGTTGAGTTAACTCCTCTCTTGATGAGGATAAGATTCGATTTTTCATAAATTAGAATTTATTTCTCTAATTTAAGAGAAGATTTGCTTTAAAGATAATTTAAAATTGATTTTGCTTTTGTAACTCAGCTTTTGCTTTCATGTGACAAGAGCAAAGTATTTTTGGAAGATAAGAATGATTTTTGTGAAGAGATAGAAAGCATAATTAAATAAATAAATTTATTTAATTATTTTACAGATAATTGAGAGGAATAAATAAAATATATAAAAATATATTTTATTTTTGTGAGGATTTTTTATTCTATTTAAATAAAATTTGCATTTTATTTAAATTTGGAAGAATAAGAGATTTTAATTAAATAAATAAAATTATTTAATTACTTTAGAAGAATGAAGTTGGTGTAAGTGATTTTAATTAATTAAATAAAATGTAATTTATTTAATTAAATGAGAGGGGATGAATCAAGTAAATAAATGAATTTGTTTATTTATTGATAGAAGAATGTGAATGATGAAATAAATATTTAAAATATTTATTTAAGTAGAGTCATGCCAATTTTAGGTGTATACAGTTTTAAATAGTGGAGTTACATGCTATTCCTAGGCTCCTTTATCACTATTCTAGATAATTGATTTTCCTCTATGCTATATATATGTACATCTCACTGTGACTTAATCAATCCAATTATTGTGTTCAATCTTTTTTGTATTGCATACTTTTATTTTCTAAATCTTGCAAGAGCATTTGATACCATGACTTTCTTAGCTCAACCAATGCCAACATTTTGCCAGTAGATCTTGGTTCTCAGATTGTGTCAAAGCTTGTTTTGGTTGATGATTGTTGGTTCAATAAATTTGCACTATTCAATTGAAAACATAGTTTACATTTAATTGAAAATCTTTTCTGTGTTGTTTGTGTGTATTCTCCATGGAAGAAAGGTTTTTTGTAGAGAAGTCATTTGTGTGTGAAGAGGTCGATCGAGTAGGGTGAGATCTGATCCATCTATGAAAGGTCAAGGCAAAGAACTTGAGGCTCAATCCACTCTCTCATAGGGTGTTTAAGGATGGATTCACTCTCTGACAAGGCATTCAAGGCATGATTCAGGGCATTTGAGGGTTGACCCTTCACAAGCAGCCTTTTGTAGAGGCATGAGGAACCCATAGAATGCTCGCACAGTCTCTGTAGAGGCACAACCAATCCACAAAATGCTCACACAACCTTTACAGAGACACATCCAGTCCATTAAAGGGATGAACAACCTATTTGAAGAGTCAATCCTAGACTGGAAAGATCTTTGACAGGTAGGAAGGGGTGCAAACCAGCCACTAAGATATCTCTAGAAACCCATAACAGGTGACTATACAAGAATTAAGGATTGGAACCCCTATTTTGATATCTAGCAAGGTAATCCATATGATATTTCACCACTGTTCCATCTATCATTCAACAAGGCAATCCATAGGAAATTTTTCCCTTCTTTCACCCCTGCTCTGTGTAGCATCTAGCAAGGCAACCTATAGTAGATTCAACATCCACTAAAATAAAATATTAAAATAATCTAAATAATCAAATTTTAAATAAAATAATATAAATAATATACAAGTTTCCTTGAATAATCTAAATAATATAAATTTAATCTATTAAACTTATTGATGAGACATTATTTAACGAATTATCATGCATTATTTAAATCAAAACAAATAAATCAATTTTGTAAATCTATTACTAATTAATTTCATAATTAATTTATCACAATAATAAAATTCTGAATTAAAATTTTCAATGTTAAAATTACACCCAATGCTTTGCTAGGCATAATAGAAAAATCAAATTTATCAAGTAAACCAACAATGCATAAGGCAAATTAAATGGAAACTTACTAAAAGAGTTTCCTTTTTCTATTGTTTTTTCTCACATATCTCCCTTTAAATATATTATTCTAATTTACTAGACTCTTAATACCAATAAGTATTTGTGAATTTTGTTTGTATTGTAGTATTGTTATGGAATTCAAAAGGTTTAAGGAAATGGTGGCACAATTACGAATATATGCTTTTATATTCATCAATGTTGATATATATACATAGAGATTATGTATATTTATATAAATTCATATACATTTGTAAACAAAACATTGTATATATGAGTCTATAAACAAATTTATAGGAGAGATAATTTCTTATTTAATTATGTTGAGTCTAAATAACTATATATATGTATATATTATTGAATATATATACATGGCACACAAGGGTGAAAGTAGATACAGAGAGGAATAAATTCAATTGAAAGAAAGTATATATATATGTTTTTGTTTTAATTTAATTTTTAAAAAAGATTGAAAGATTTTTTAAGTTTCTAAATGAGAGGTGTGGCTATTAGCTTAGTAAGGGCCACAACCCCCACCTTGGGGAGCAATGGGGATTCCCATGACTCCTCATGGACGTGACTTGTCCGAAAGTGGCACCACCCAAACAATATTTATTATATATAGTATTCTTTTTTCTAGATTATACACACACACACACATATATTGTTACATCAGAAAATGTATCCCTAGGGCATTTTCCCTCCTATGTTTAGCTCCTGGGTCCTTTAGAATGCATTCAGATCATCTTGCATGTTAATGATGACTTCTAGTGAAGAAACCCCTGAGTTTTATGGAAAATGAGACCCAGGGGATGCACTTATGATGATTCCTACCTGAAATAGGGGGGAGGACTTGGGTGCTTGTGCCCTAGTCCTACCCTATTTGGAGTCAGGACCTATTTTCATGTGTCAGTTATGTGATTGTTATTAGGTTCTATGCTGACACCTCAAGTTTGAATTATGAATTTCTTAGCAAGAACTTGTTTAGTTGAATATATAAGCATGTTTAGGGATTCAGTTGTAAACTAGAATATGATTATGAGCTTTTGGCAAACTTATGATTTTAGAGCTTTCAAGAGATTCATTGTTATAGAGTAGAGAATTGTTATTGTGTTTATGATTGTAGATTTGGCTTCATCTATGTGAGAGTTACACCATCAAGGTGACATTCATTTGTGTTTTCAATCATTTATCAATTTTTTTTGTCTCTATCCCATAGGAATATGTAGTCTTTATCTGACAACAGTGTTTGGAAGACTTAAATGTCTCTTCAGGGCTTGATTGAGGCAAGCCTCTAAACACCACAACCCCCAACCCACTTTTTTGTGATTGTAGGTTACAGGTTTTGAAAGCAGAAGAAGTGGAGTTGTAGGGAGGCATTATAGTCTATCGAAAGTGAGGAGCAAAGAAGAAAATTAGGGCTTGGACTAGGGAACCTACTCATTAGTCCTCTGAATCATGAAGTAGTAAAATCTCTAGAACAACAGTATTGAGTTGTAGACATTCTTCAGAGATCTCAATACAAATAGGTACATTGGACTAATTCACCCGCTCATTAGTCCCTAAATTTTCCATACACCAAAAATTGAAATTAGGTATGTATTTGATTGTCATTTGATATCCCTGTGTGCAAGCATTTGTCATGATTCGTTCATTTGTTTATGATTTTATAAAATTAGGGTTTTGAGCATAATTGGAATCAATTGAACAACAAATCTAAACAATTCCAAATTCCCCCCCTATTCCAAGTGACATGAGATCTGTAGTAGATTCCTATACTCGATTGAATGTCCTTGAATGTTGGTGTGAAAGGAGGATCTAACATAAAGCCTTGAAATTACCAATCCCCTCTTTTTACATAAAACATTTTGGTGAAACCATGTTTTTAATGAATTTTACACCTTTCTGAGTGTTTTACTTTAGAGTTGCATTCATTTCATTCATTCATTTAATTATCATCTTATTGCATTTTAAAAAATTACAAAAAGTATAGAAAATTTTGAAACAAATTGGCATGTTTAGCTTGCATTTTCAAATAATTTGAATTAATTTGCATTTAACTTAATTTAATTTCTATTATTTTTAGTATATCTGATTTTACTTATAGAAATTCATCATTTATCATTCATTTGCATTAAATTTTCATGATTAAATTGTTAAAAATTGCTTGAAATTATGCATTTCTCATATAACCCAGTTTTTGCATTAGCTAGGGTTTGTTGTTAAAATCTTGTTTTAGATTTTACAACTATTTTAAACACTTAGTTAGGACTGGCTTCTAACTGTACTATTCATCATAGTGTCTTTCTTGCAAAATTCTATGTCTAGGGTTTGAAAACCTTGCATTTTCACTAGATTTGGCCTTATCGTCTCTCTAGAATTGCATTATAGGGATGTTGTGAAGAATTTTTCTACACTAATTGATTGATATTAGGGTTATAATATAATTCCCCTTGTCAAATTCCTTACAACACCCTTTCTATTAGGCATTTACATTGAATATTAGTGAAAAATTGTATATTTTAGGTGTATTTTCACTAGGTTTTGACTTGTCATCACTCTAGGTCGACACTATAGGTGTGTTGTGAAGGATATTGTTGGTTTATTGGACTAATATTAAACATATTATTTCCTTCCCCTCATCAATTTCCTTACAGTTACACCTCTTCTTTCACTCATTTGCATTGAAAAATCAAGCATTTTAGGTCATAAACATACATAGTTTTGCATTCATTTTCTTGCATATCTCATCGATACTTCTTTGGAAGATTTGTTTGCATACATAGAAGACATTGACAATTTTTCTAAATTTAATCATGAATATCCTCAAGTCTTGAAAGAAATAGCATACATATATGATGTTGATATTTCTATGTGTTCCACATATGAAATCCTCTACTATATAGCTGATTTTGATAGCTTCACAAATCTCATGGGAATATATCCTCCGACATTAGATGATATCACTAAATTCATAAGAAATAATAAATTTAGTAGTGATGACTTCAATATGCTATATAAACCCATAAATGACTTTATCTCTATTGAACATTCCACTACGACTCCTATTGCTAAAATATGTGGTGGTAACTTATTTCTACCTTATGATCTCTCTTCCAAAGTTGTTCCCACTTATGAAGACACTTTAGTGAAAGAGGATGAATTCATTGGCACGTCCCTTAACATCATACCACCATCTCTTCTTTCCAATGCTCTCTATGGCTATGAAGAAGCACTGGTGAATGAAGAGCCATCACCATCTCTTTATTTCAATGCTCTCTCTGGCCAAGATGAAGCATTAGTGAATAAAGAACCCTCTCCAACAAAGAACATTGCCTATATTAATAATAAAAATTGGTTTAACAATATTAAAAATTCTATCCCTAACATAGTGCATGAAGCCTCTATGGATCATCCCATTAACCTTCCTCCTTTAGTTGATTGTTCATATGCCTTGGATATCACTAAGGAAGAGAAGACCCTTATCTCACCTCCTTTGATTGAATATTCAAGTCATTTGGATATCACTAAGGATGTAAAAACATTGACTACCTTTCCTATGGTTGCATATTCTTTGGATACAAACATTAATAATCATCCTCAAACCACCTTACTTTCCCTTCATTTCTATGCTCTTTATTCAAAAGATACAACACTAGTGGATGAGGAAAGGTCTCTCACATTATATCCCCAAAGGATGGATGTTGATATTATTCAAAATAAATCACTTCTTCCACCTCCTAAGAGGATAGTGAATAAGTGTACTAGTGAACTTCAACAAGAAAACATTCCACCTAACATTGAATCAAACCAAGAAGAACTTACAAATGGACAACTTGAAAACAAGAATAAAAGTTGGGCTATGATACCTTATGTCCCACTTTCCTCTAACATTCAAGAGTGGGAAGATGGTAATTTTCTTGCTGACAAAATTTATTTTGGTTATCCCTATAGGTAAGTATTTTTAACCCGTTACCTCATGTGTTGTGTTCCCCCCGTGATGTGTTATGTGTTGTTTAGGTCTTCTAGGATGACCCTTGATACTCTTGTAGGGTCAAGGATACTAGGAGACTACCTCTATTATAATCCTTCTTCTATTTGTATCATCATTCTTCTATATTGCTTCTCCTCTATTTTCATTATTGTGTGTTGTGTCCTAGGGATATAGCTTTGCAGTTGGTGACTTGGGGGCACCCTCCAACGTGATTGTCCCTAAGGCACTTGTTCTCCTCTCTTGATTTATTATTTACCTTTCTTTAGTGGTTCTATCTAGCTGGTAGATGATGACAAACAAATAAGACTTATAAGGACCAAGTGTCCCTTCAGCGAGTAAGAAAAAATGGACCTAGTCCATACATGACAATGGGGTAGATATTTATTATTTGACACTTGGCTAGTAGAATCACTCCATGTGATATTTTGTATTGTCTTATCACACTAACAAACTATAACAATACATATTCTCTGTGCACTCTGTTTATCTTTGAATCTCACCTGGTTTACATTCGATTCCAAGATCTTTGTAGTATAGCCCCACAGTTATACTCAGTTTTTGAATCTGTAGTGTAACCTTAGATTTTTAATGTGGATGATTTTACATGCATTGCTTTTATCATGTGATGTGGTTATTGTCTTATGAAAAAGATTTCTAACCTCGCTTCTTGTAGGAATGTGTTTGTGGGAACATTTGGCAGTCATAAAGTACATTTCACCCTAGGGGGCATGGGTTTTTGTGAGAGCTCTTGTTCCCTTGTGTTTTTTCTTTCCTACCTTAACGTGATTTATATCGGTACTTGATATCAACCACCTTAAGGTGGGGGCATATAAAGTTAAGCTATCTGATGATTTTAATACTAACAAAGCATGTTTATAAGCCCTCTGCAGAGACAGGACGTTGTATCTCCAGGCGAGTGCACATATTTATTCTATATTGTAATTTAGAAATCCCTTTGTGGAGGTGAGATATCGTGTATATCCTTTTATTTCAAGCCCTTCTGTGGAAGGCTAGGATGGTTTATTTCTTGAGGAGATTGCACATCCTGTCATTTTCAAAATTCCTCTAAGCAGGCGGGGTGGATCTGAGACTATCCTACCCTTAAGAATGTCTTTGGTAGTTGTTGTGGAAAAGCCCAACCGTCAACTATGCCTATAATGTGCCTAAGATGGTAGAGAAGCTAGCAATAGGTTTCCTCCATCACTTGTTTTTCATGTTTTTTTCGTGTCTTCCATGTTTTTTCTGTCTGTTTTCTCCCATGTTGTAGTCTAAAGAATGGTGGCAATGAGTCCCTCCTACACTTGGGTTTTGTATGGTATGTTTTCTCCCAAGCATAGTCTAAAGATTTGTGGCAATGAGTCCCTCCTATGCTTTGGGATTTGTATGTTGTGTTTGCTCTCAAGTGTAGTCTAAAGACTGGTGGCGATGAGTCCCTCCTACACTCTGAGATTTGTATTGCCTGTCTGTTGCCCCATAAGCAGTCTAAACGTTGGTGGCAATGAGTCCCTCCTGCGTCATGGGTTGTGTGTTAAATAATTTTCTTGTATCTGCATTTGCATTTATATATGGAAAAATGAAAAAGAAATAATCATTGCATTCACTATGTTTTTGCATGTTTTTAGTGATATCTTCTTCGTGTCTTGCGTGACTATTACTATCTTCTTTGTGTTTTACATTCCTATTACTATCTTCATTGTGTTTGGTGTATCTGTGGTGTGTCTTCTCTAATGTCTACCTAAGACTAGGGGCTAGAAATAGTTCTCGATCTTTGTGTATGCATTAGTTCTATGTGGTTGGCATGTTTACTGTGTTTTGTTGACCGTATTTTAATGCATGTATGGGCCTCGCATTCATGCATACATTAAAGTGGGGGTTAAATGTTAAATCAAAAAATGTCTTTGGTATTTTTCATCCTATGTTTATCTCTTGAGTCCTTTAAAATGCATTTAGATCATCTTGCATGTTAATGATGACTTTCGGTGAAGAAACCCTTGAGTTTTATGGCAAATGGGACATAGGGGATGCACTTATGATGATTCCTGCCTAAAATAGGGGGGAGGACTTGGGTGCCCATGCCCTAGTCCTACCCTATTTTGGTTCAGGACCTATTTTCATGTGTTGTTTATGTGACCATTATTAGGTCCTATGCTGACACCTGAAGTTTGAATTATGAATTTCTTGGTAGGAAGTTGTTTAGGTGCGTATACAACCATGTTTAGGGATTCATTTTAAAACTAGAATATGATTATGAGCTTTTGGAAAACTTATGATTTTGTAGCTTTCAAGATATTCATTATTGCAAAGCAGAGCATTGTTATTATGTTTGTGATTGCAAATTTGGCTTCATCTTCTCATGTGCATGAAGGATCTTCATCTATGTGAGAGTTACACCATCGAGGTGAAATTCATTTGTGTTTTCAATCATTTATCAATTAGTTTTTGCCTCTATCTTTTAGGGATACAAACTCTTTATCTGACAACGATGTTTGGAAGACTTGAATGTCTCTTCGGGACTTGATTGAGGCAAGCCTCTAAACACCATAATGCCCAACCCACTTTTATGTGATTGTAGGTTACAAGTTTTGGAAGTGGAAGAAGTGGAGTTGTAGGGAGGAATTACAGACTATCAAAAGTGTGGATCAAAGAATAAAATTAGGGTTTGGACTAGGGAATCTGCTCATTAGTCCTCCAAATCACAAAGTAGTAAAATCTCCAGAATAATAGTGTTGAGTTGCAGACATTCTTTATAGATCCCAACATAAATAGGTACATTGGACTAATTCACCCACTCATTAGTTCCTGACCTTTCCATACACCAAACTTTGAAATCTGGCATGTATTTGATTTTCATTTGATATCCTTGTGTGTGAGCATTTGTCATGATTCATTCATTTGTTTACGAATTTATGAAATTAGGGTTTTGAGCATAATTTGACTTAATTAAACAACAAATCTAAACAATTCCAAACTTCCCCTCTATTCCAAGTAATAGGAGATCTATAGTAGAGACCTCTACTCAATTGAATGTCCTTGAATGTTGGTGTGAAAGGAGGATCTAACTAAACCCTTGAAATTACCAATCCCCTCTTTTTACATAAAACACACACACACACACACACACACACACACACATATATATATATATATATATATATATATATATATATATATATATATATATATATATATATATATATATATATATATATATATATATATATAATTCAATTACACAAAAAAATTGCAAAGATTTTTGACAAGATCATGGGGGAATAGATTTCAAATTCCAATAGCATTTTTTGGCTTGCAACTTTTCTGATCTTTAAAATTGTGGTCTTCCTCATGGCCGAAGAGACTTCTCAAATGCTCTTGGAATGTGTGGTAATAGGTAGATTTGTCGGTCATAAATTCTCAAGGGAGGAAGTCCTAGTATGGGTTAGGGCTTCTTGGGATACTAATCACATACTATTCCTCCCTAAATGTTTCTTTGTTACCATTTTTAACTTAAATGCCATAAGGGAAGATTTCCTCAACCATGGTATTTTGTTCACAGAAGATACCCCTATTTTTCTGCAAAAGTGGATTCCTAATTTTGATCCAACAAAATTCAATCCATCAGATAAACCTTGTAGGATCAAACTCTATAACCTATGCTTAGAATTTTGGTTAGAGGAGGGCATAGTAAGATTGGAAACTTTATTGGCTCACAGTTGCTATTGATTCAGAGATCTTGGAGGGCAACTCCTACATCTATGATTGGTTAAAGATTTTGGAAATACACAACATTCCTAGCTATATTACCTTGAGGCAAAAGGGATATAGTGGGAGAAACACATTGAAATAAAGAAAGATAAATTTTATTGTCTAAAATGTAAAATTTGTGCCCATTGGGAGCCCGAATTCAAGAAAGGTGGAAAAATAACTCAGAAATTGGTAGTTAAGGAAAAATAGCCTCAAGGAGAAAAGATGAAAGATCCTACCCCTAGCACCGTAATAGTGGCAGAAGATGGAAATCCTCTCTATTAGCAACACCGACAGGGTGATTATTCCCTTCAACTACTCTTTCAAATAGCCTGACCAAGAAGAGTTGTAGGAGGGATACTCAAAAGATGAGAATGATTATATGGATGAATTTTACATGGAAGACATCTGAAGGATCATACAATCTACTTGATAGATCCTCAGAGAAGAAATTGGTTTAGAGAAAAAAATGAAGAAGGACAAACAGACAAGAGCGAGAGGAAACTGCTTTGGTCAAAGGCTAATCATCACTCAACACATACCTTTTGAGATCTAAGGGAGGAAACCCCTCCCTTAGAAAGCAATGGTAATCCTAACATGGAATGTGTTGTGTTCCTCACAACCCCCACCCCATTTTGACCAAAATAGGGAGCCCCTTCTTTTATTTCTTGTCCTACCTATGAAGTATCCTTATTATGACTTGGGGCAAGATTTTGAACTTCTGATTTTTTTCTATATCATGTTTCATGATTGGGCCCTTTGCAATTCATGTTGTCGAACTGGCAGACTTTGTCCTTCTGCCATGACAGAAGGTGGAGGCTTGAAGCTCTACGTTCTATTATTTTGGCTTGGGTATGTTTTTTCATTGCTTAACCTTCCAATTGGGATATCAGAGTTTATCATGCTAGCATGATGGTAGAATCATCTCTGATGCCTTGACCTGTGGACTATTGAAATGCTCATATGGAAACCGTTTTGTTAGGGTTGGTCATCTTGGAATAACTATAGAACATTCCCCAATGGCCCAATCTTGAGGACACTAGTGGGGAGTTGGTAGATCACCCATGTAGCATCAGAGGTTGGCCCTTCACCCTACTCATTGGCCAACTTCATAGTGTGGGAATTGATTTCCTTCCACCTACCCCCAGGGGTGCATTAATGGTAGTCTTTCATGCATTCAACTAACACTTTTATTGTTTTGTCAAGCTCATTTATTTTTATTCAAACTTTCTCACAATCAAATTTCCTCTCTAAGCTCTATGCTTTCACTTTCCCTTATGATTAGTCATTTCCCTGCTGAAATCACATGCTTGGAGTGAAGATTTGTGCTGTCAGGGTATATATTTTATATTTTCAACTCTTCACCATGTTTTCGCACAAATTCTAGGTTGGTTTCTCATTCTCCCCTTTTATTTTGTTTTGCATGATTAAATTTTTCTAATGGGGACCATCGTCAAGTTTTTCACTATTATTTTGGGGTCAAATTGGGCATCAAATCATTTTTCCTTATTGGCTCAGTTTTCGAGGTTGTTTGTACTTATGCCTTTTTATTTGCTCTTTTATCAAATTGTTAGATGTCAGACTTCTATTTTCCTATCTTCCCATTTGTTAGCTGAAGGTTTCACTTTGTTTTGTTCTCTTAATAGTGTCAGAACCTTAGAATCAGACCTTTGATCTTCTAGTTTCCGTTTCAGACCAAGTAGCCTTCACTCTTCGATCCCGGTGTGATCTTTGATTAATTTATAAGGCATTGGGGTTTGAATTTTGGGATTTTCAACTTTCATGTACAATTTTACATAGAAGATGATACTCCTATCTTTCATTCCTTGGTCACTTGGTAAAGTATTAGAGTTTGGATTTCAGACCTTCGAGGTTTTCCCTTCTTTCTCTTGAGTAGGATGTTTCTTGTCCCCTCTGTCTCCTGATGGCCTTGTAAAGCATCAGAGTTTAGGCATCTGGCATCCTTTGTTTTCCATTCATACTTTCCTAAGTTGTAAAGGAATAGGTCTTGATCCCTAACTCCCAACTATGAGCATTTTATCAAAGTTCAAAGCCCTCACTTTAAGACAAGAATTTTCATTCGTAGAGACTAAAGTGTCAGGGTTTCAGTGTTGGGCCTTCCCTCTTACTTATTCCAATTCTTGTGACACATGAAATGGGTTTGGCATGATTCCTGGCCTGTGATGAAGTACTAGAAATTGCATTTCTTTCTATACCTAGATTTTTTTGAAGGTTCCGATACTTTGTGATGCATTGCTAATGATTAATGTTACAATTTTTATCCAAACACTAGTGATGGATTGTGTGACATAGGAAATGGTTGAAGCACCACCAACACCATCAGTAGCATAGAAGAAGTAGGAATTTAAAGGATATCTACCAACTTCCAAACTCACCAACCCTTACTTGAAGATTGGTGACACAGATATCTGCCATATGGACCCATGGAGCTACTTGCAGCAACTAAGGAATGAAGAGAACAAGTCATTCTAGACCCAATGCATGGAGAACTCCAAATTGTTCTAGGTTGTTGCATTCCCTATCTCTGTGCAGGCACCTGAACTTGTCTTGGCTTATGCGCAGTGATACAAAGATGATAGTAAGAAGATGATAGGGCCTTCAGGGAATGCAATATTAGATATTTCTTTAGACATGGTTGACAAGGTGTTTGTTCTACCAACATACGTAGACTATGACAAAATCATAGAAAACACAACTCTCACCTTTTACAACACAAAGACTAGTACTACAACTAGTTATATGAATCAATACCTCCTAATTACACAAAGGAAGCATCCTTTGAAGATGGCTCTAGTGCAACCTTACAGTTAATTCAAGCTAGATGGGAGGAGATTCATTGCCCTCTTTAGTAATGTATTTGGCTTGCCAGCTATTGGTAAATGGCACCCATGGATGTGCCAATTTTGCATGAAGGTTGAAGATGACAAGATAGTAGATTGGGGAACCTTCATCAGTGATAATCTTGATGAGAAATTGTCTAAAGTGTTGGAAACCAAAGAATACTACATGACTTCTTACCTGGTGTACTTATTGGCTTATCAAGCTAGCTTTCCAAGTCTAATGTAGGTGAACTCTCTCCAGCAAGGAGAAGTCCTTGTTTTTGACCACTTCCCTTAGCTAGAGTTGATGACCATCTTGAAGATCTATTTCCTTGTCAAAAATGCATTTGATTATTTTGTGATCAAAGGGCTTGATAATGACTACTCATAGAGAATATATGTTGAGGTAACAAAAGAGATGGCACAATAGGGAAACAATGTTGGCAAGAGACACTATATGGATTCATGGTTGTTGTCATTGATGGCAACAAAGGTCATCCCACATATCCGCAAGTCATGATGTGTCTCTACCGGAAGTCAGAATAAAGAATGTTGTGGTCCGGTGAACAAGAACAGAGCATGTGGCAAGGTCCGACAGATTGGTCCGGATCTCTCAGAGGAAGTGTCTTGGTGCAGTGCGGATTTGGGGAAGTCAAGAGGACTACCTTGAGTGGTATATTCCAAGGATTTAGCCTCCGGTGATGGACAAGGAAAAAGATATGAATGGTTGAGTACCGGATTCCTGAAAGACAGTGAAAACAGAGGAAGAACTGACTGACAGAGTATCAGACTGCTTTCCGGATGTGTTACTGTTGATGACAGAGGTTGTGAAGGCATGAATCATGTTTGGCCGACATGATTAATGATATCTACAAGTATATGCTTGATCCGCATTGCTTGGTGAGGAAGGATTCAGCCGACAGAACAAAAGTTTGTAAGAAACTGGACTGTTCCGGATGCCGACTAGAAAGGTGATGAAATTACTTGTGCGGATATATATAGAGGATGGATTTAGTTGTGAAGGGTGTGTTGATGTGGAGATATATGCGAATAAGTCCAGATAAGAGCAGAGGTAGCAAAAAAAGGATCCGGTATGTGAAAGATAGCAGAATAAAGAACAGAGGAAAGATGAAGTGCAGCAGATCAGTGTACTGAGCCTAACCGGAACTGAACTCCAGCATATGCAGATGCTTCCAATCAGTTCAAGACTGTGATTCTCATCACTTTGTAGACAGTGTGTCTTCTTGTAGGCAGTGGGCCTCTTGTGAGCAGTGTGCTCGGGCAGTGAGCCCTAATTGGCAAGTGCCATTTTTGTAATTTCCTATTCTTCTAATAGAGAATAATTTTGGGTTAATCACCCCGTGGTTTTCTCCCTTAACAGGGTTTCCACGTCAAAAATACTGTGTCATGTGTTTCTTATTTTATGATTAATGTTTTTGTGTTTGATTCTATGCTGCATCAATTAAAAGGAAAGTTCAATAAGGGAAATAAATAGGATAACTGATTCACCCCCCCTCTCAGTTATCAACAATTGGTATCAGAGCTAAGTTCCTCCTAATAGAGCCTAACAACTTGAGGAAGATCTGGGATTTCAAATGGATGCATATGGTTTAAGGGAGCAACTCAAGACTGCTCTTGAGGATCTTGAACAGTCAAATTCTGAAGTCAGTGAATTAAAGGAAAGACTCAAACAGGCTGATGAATTCATGAGAGAATTAAAAGACAAATTAAGTCTCTCTATGAAAAAGAGAAAGGAGCTGCTTCAACAGTTGGCAAGACAAAGTGAAGAAAGCAATACAAATGAAGAATTGACTGAGCAAACCAAGTTATGTGAAAAGTTATCAAAAGAAGTCATTATGTTAAGACATGAAATGGAATCAGGAACTATAAAGTTTACTCAAGAGATTGAAGAAAAAAGAAAGGCTGAAGACAATCTAAGACAATCTCTTAAAGAAAAATCAGAAGAATGCCACCAGATGGACAGGATTATCAGACATCTTGAATCTGATCTTGAAGATGCCAAAGATAATGAAGGAAAACTTGAGGATCAAATTGCCTCTCTCAAAAGAGACCTTCAAACAGCAAATGAATATAAAGAGAAATTCAAGATAAGTTCTGCTCAACTTGAAGTTCTTCTTGGAAGTCAAAAGAGGACAGATGACAAGTATGGTTTGGGATATGAGAAAGGAGAAAGCTCCGGATCCGGTCAGAAGAATCTTGGATCAGAAAATCCAAGGAGCAGGCCTAGAAGACCTCTGGTAAGACAGCCAAATGCTCAAAGATATCCATCCTTCAATGGATACTGCCACAGCTGCAACCACTTTGGTCACAAAGCTGATCAGTGCAGAATGAGAATGAATCAGATTAATTCATCCTTCTCCGGACAGTGCTTCAACTGCAAAAGGTATGGACACAAATCCCATGAATGCAGAATTATGCAAGTAAACAAATCATTCAAAGGTAGATGCTTCACATGCAATAGAGTAGGTCATATGGCTAATCAATGCAGATCAAGAGGATATCAGTCAAATATGCAAAGAAATGTTATTTGCCAAATCTGCAATAGGTCCGGTCATAATGCTAAAGTCTGCAGAAACAAGAATCAGGACAAAAGAGGTCCGGTGTATAATCAGAATCAAGACAAGGGTAAACAAAAGATGAATGCGGATGAGGTTAGGAATCAGATGAGCAAGATTTGGGTGAAGAAAAGTTTAGAGAATGTAGAGGTTGGATCCGCACCAGACTCTGGTGCTGATATTTCTTCAGGAAATTAAAAAGTGAGCTCAGGCTCAGGGGGAGACTCAAAGAAAATCTTGTTCCCCCAGCCAAACAAGTGGTGCCGGATGTGGCACAAGATGCGGATCAAAGGGTTTGTAGATATGAGTCTTGAGATACTTCAGTCAAGTTTTCAGAGGTCCGCATGGAGTTATGAAGAAGCTGTGATCGATCAAATAAGACCTGTTCAGGGAGATGCTCCGGTATGATAAAGGATTACAAAAAGGTCCGGAAAGATCCAGAAATGCACTATCTTGTTCTGCGGATTGGACAGAGTGTTTGGGATGTTCTTGTAATATGTTACCTTGATTTATTCATGATTGAAAGATCCGGATGATATCCACAGATCAGGACTAATCCGGGATACTCCAAGCTATCCAGACAAGGCAAACCGGAATGATGTAGGTGAAGCATTTATTGCAGACAGATATTAGGGTTCGCGGAGCAATTTAAGGGATTTCTCAAAGGTCATTTGCTCATTCTGCACTCGAGAAGAAGCGAAAAGTGGAGCTCTGCAACAAGGTTCATCAAGCACACCAAGGATCTCCTGCCAAAGCTATTGCATAAAGAAATCAATCCAACCACTCCGTGCAAACCGAAGGCGCATAAGGTATTCTCTGTTTTTCATTACCTCACTGCAAATCTTTGAAGAATGGCTACTCCAAACATAGTTAAGATCTCTGATAGACCTTGCCCCTCATTCAAGAAACATCCCTACAAATCATTGGAGGTAGATCCACTAGGAGCCTTCTCTAGTGTTCCTCACGGAGTTTTACATACCGAAGACATTAGGGTTTACATACATGCAAGCATTGAGGAATTTGGGGAATTCAAATTAAGAGACCTCTATCACAAGCAACTGATAGACAATGCTTTTGAGCTTAAACCAGAGTATAAGGATATCCAGAAGAAACAATTTGAGCAATTCATTCATTTCCCCTGCTTTGAAGAAGATGAATGGGTCCGGTATGTACTGAGCAGGATGCATGACAACTTTCTATGGCTAGATAGACCCTACAAGATCACAAAAGAGGCAATTAGAGCAGTAACTGGTCTATACTCTTCCGGAGGGGTACCTATCCTCAAATCTATCAAGAACAACATTGTAACTGAGGCCACCGGATCAAAATTTGATAAGAGGGCAATGACCATTGAAGATATTTCGGATCCGGATATCAAATATGCATCAATGATAATAGGATACAAGATCTATCACTGCAGCAGGGAGAATTCTGTATCCGGAACTGCAGTATACACTGCCTATGAAATGCTAAGAAAGAATGCAGAATATGATCTCTGCGAACTACTGCTAAGCCAATTAATGGAAAATATACAGAAAATCAAGAAGGATAAGAAGAATTCCTTTAAGTATGGTACTCTTATTGTATGTCTATTCTTCTACTTCATGAATGAGCTACCCGGAACAAGTGGATGGGTATGGCAGAATGACAAACCTGTTGCAGTCCAGATAAGAGACTATTTGCATGGACTTGGGGATGCAAAAGCGAGAAATACAGCTCTATGGGGATACTTCAAAAACTTTTAGAGCATGATGCAAGCAAGAGAGAGAATTCCCCAGTCTCTTGTTGAAAAATACAAAGACTCAGTGTGCTTTATGGTTGACACTGATCAGTGCCTAATGGAGGCAGTAGAGCCAAGGACTGTCTGGATCATGCCCATGGGGTATGAAGTGGATGAACAGATAGTGGAGTTGCATGTTCAACACATGCTAAGTCAGCCTAAAGATCCTAAGGCATAAAGGTTTGGAACCTTTGAGGAGCTGAGTGTAAAAATACATGTAGAACTCAGGGAACCTGAGATTAAAAGAAAGGTGAGAAAAGAAGTAGAGCACATTGCTTAAGGCCTAGGCATCTCAAAGGAGGCACTTGATGCCAGCCGGGAAAAGAGGAGGAAGGCTGAGGAAGAAGAGAAAAGTAAAGAAAGTGCTCCGGTTGAAACTCCCACCCGGACCAGATCATCAAAGAGATCTGCACCTCCCACAACCAAAAGTTCTAAACCGGAAGTCCAGGCATCCGGTAAGAGATCCAAGACAAAAGCCACAAGGGCTTATGGAAGCCAAAAGGATGAAGAGGAAACAGAGTCAGATGAGGGAGTAAAAGAAATAAAGAAACAAAAGAAGAAAGGATCTGGTAAGCCCTCCACAGGCCAAGACAAGGATGAAATGGCAGAGGTAACTGTTGAAAAGCCCACTCTGTCTCTAGAGAGCATAATCAAGTCGGTCACGGTGGATGGAAACCTTCAACCAATGACTGAATCCTATGATGACTTCAGTGAGGCTGACCAAAAGACTCTGTAGGAAGCCACAGTTAAATATCTGAACATATATAATAAGGCTTTCATTGAGATCATATCTCTCATTCCTAAAAGCCTAGAAAAGGAATTGGAAGTAAGAAAGAATAATGCTCATGCTAAAGATCTTGAGATCCGGGAGTAGATAGCTATTCAGCTATATCCTCAAATTGATCCCAAGACAATGAACATTATCTTCAAGGACTGCAAAGATGAGTTCAGAAGCAAAGCCAGGATGAATCAACTCATGCTTGGTGAGACTGACAAAGTGGCCCAAGAAACAGAAGAGATCCTCCGGAAGGCCTTCAAAAGGTTCAATCTTCCTGTTGTAGAGGACTTAGGTGCAGAAACAGCTGCTGATTTGGAATCTTCTGTTCCGAAAGAAGTGAGCCCTGAACAGACAAATATCCCTCCTCCGGTTTCCCCTACAGTCTCTGGATCCAAAGAAGAAGAGCAATTACAGGAGAAGGAAGCAGTGGTGAAAGACAAAGAGGTTGACAGTTCTAAGACTGCAGAAGAAAAGAAACATCTGTCTCCGGCAAGAGACACTGCACAAACTGTTCAACAATTTTTGAGCAAAGAAACTTTAGAGATTGATGAACCGGAGCTTCTAAAAGGCCCATTTGATTTTGACTCTCTCTCTCCGGTACAAACAATGAAGATAGCTTCATTTGCAAATGCCAAGGCAAATGAAAAGCTCCTGAAGTCTCATATGGAAGACTGTGAGTTGATAGAGGCTGCTTCCGGAGTACTTGTAAAGATCATGCCATCAATCCAGATAGATCCGACAGCCTCCTCTTCCGGTAATCTAAAAACCTTAGTCAGCAGTGTTGATACACACTTTGATTCTCTAGAAAAATCAGCTGAAGAAAAGGTCCGGAAGGAATTTTTGGATAAAAGATTTTCAGAAATATTAGAATTAATCTCTAAGGATAGGAAGATTGTGAGCATTGGAATAAAGAGCTTAGAGAATGCTCTTAAGGATGGCGGTGACATCTATAAATTTTGTATATCCTGGTCAAAGGCAACAGCAGCATTTGACAAGAAAATAAAAGAGGAACAGGATAAGCTACAAAGCTTATCTCAAAGTTTTGATCCTCTCTCTTCCTCTATAATAAATCAAGAATGTCAGACTATTGCAGTCTTGAATGAAATAAAGAATCTTGAGAAGGAAAGAAAGAACATCACTAACCGGATGGGAGAACTTAGAAGGATTATAATCCCTAAGTTGGAAACTATGCATGAGGCCATCAGTGATGCTCAGACCACCGCCCAAACAAAAGATCCGACAGATCTCAAGCGGGCAGAAGCTTTTGCATTTTTGTTAAGTGGTCACATTTCAATTTTGGATAGAATGAAGCAAAGTTGGGCTACAGAAATGATCCAATTGCAGACATCCTTTGCAGACATTCTTCAGTACATGTGAGTATGTAAATATGTGGCTATATATAGAAAATTTTTGAAAATTTTGGTGTGCGGACCCTACCCTTTGCCATTGATGTCAAAGGGGGAGTGAGGAGCAGTGAAAAATGAGGAATCCAACTAAGGGGGAGTTCTGGAAATTGTATATAAAGATAGAGCATCAGCAAAGGGGGAGCATAGTGAAAACACTTAGTCATTTTTCACTAAGTGTTGCCATCAATGCCAAAGGGGGAGATTGTTGGCAAGAGACACTATATGGATTCATGGTTGTTGTCATTGATGGCAACAAAGGTCATCCCACATATCCGCAAGTCATGATGTGTCTCTACCGGAAGTCAGAATAAAGAATGTTGTGGTCCGGTGAACAAGAACAGAGCATGTGGCAAGGTCCGACAGATTGGTTCGGATCTCTCAGAGGAAGTGTCTTGGTGCAGTGCGGATTTGGGGAAGTCAAGAGGACTACCTTGAGTGGTATATTCCAAGGATTTAGCCTCTGGTGATGGACAAGGAAAAAGATATGAATGGTTGAGTACCGGATTCCTGAAAGACAGTGAAAACAGAGGAAGAACTGACTGACAGAGTATCAGACTGCTTTCCGGATGTGTTACTGTTGATGACAGAGGTTGTGAAGGCATGAATCATGTTTGGCCGACATGATTAATGATATCTACAAGTATATGCTTGATCCGCATTGCTTGGTGAGGAAGGATTCAGCCGACAGAACAAAAGTTTGTAAGAAACTAGACTGTTCCGGATGCCGACTAGAAAGGTGATGAAATTACTTGTGCGGATATATATAGAGGATGGATTTAGTTGTGAAGGGTGTGTTGATGTGGAGATATATGCGAATAAGTCCAGATAAGAGCAGAGGTAGCAAAAAAAGGATCCGGTATGTGAAAGATAGCAGAATAAAGAACAGAGGAAAGATGAAGTGCAGCAGATCAGTGTACTGAGCCTAATCGAAACTGAACTCCAGCATATGCAGATGCTTCCAATCAGTTCAAGACTGTGATTCTCATCACTTTGTAGACAGTGTGTCTTCTTGTAGGCAGTGGGCCCCTTGTGAGCAGTGTGCTCGGGCAGTGAGCCCTAATTGGCAAGTGCCATTTTTGTAATTTCCTATTCTTCTAACAGAGAATAATTTTGGGTTAATCACCCCGTGGTTTTCTCCCTTAACAGGGTTTCCACGTCAAAAATACTGTGTCATGTGTTTCTTATTTTATGATTAATGTTTTTGTGTTTGATTCTATGCTGCATCAATTAAAAGGAAAGTTCAATAAGGGAAATAAATAGGGTAACTGATTCACCCCCCCTCTCAGTTATCAACAAACTAGTATATGTAGTTTCAAACATTCACATATATTAGAGTCATGGGGTTTGATAAGCCCCCATATAAATTGCCAAGGTACCCTAGTGATAGGGTTATTTTATTGGAGATGTGTAGACAAGTCTCTAAAGTTTACATGTAGACAAGTCTTTGAAGTTTACAAGTTGATAGCTTGTAAACACAAGTCGGTCTTTAAGTTTCCAATCAAGGTGTGGGAGTATAGCTTCCAAAACATCATAAATGCAAAGCACGTAGAAGAAGAGTTGTCTTCCCTATCACTGAGCTCATTTGACAACATAAGAAGTAGATTTGATCCTATTGCGTGGGTTAGACTATTGATAGGGAATTGGTATGTTCATGAATATGCCATTGAAGATCACTGGGAGAACTGCTCTAGTGACCATGAAGTCAGAACAAAGGGTTTATTTTAGGCTTAGCCTCCACCTACTCAAGATATTAGACTACCTAAGACTGTCCCAGGTCCTAAAGGGCATGAAAGAGGATGGTGTTGTATTAGACCCCTCTTATGAAAATTAGAAGATATGCAACCTCCCCTTAGCCCCAATGAAGTGGGATTAGGATAAGGATAATTCAATGGATAACAATGCCAAGGAGGTATTGAAAAGAACAAGAGCATGGATAAGGAAACCTTATCCCATGATTAATCCTAACCCTACCCAGGGTGCAGAGAGCTCCAAAGGGGCTAAAAAGAAGGGAAATAAGGTAGAGAAACATGCCTTTGTTGTACCTACTACTGAAGAGACTGATCCTGCTACACAAAGGGAAAATAGAAGGTAGTAGCAGTTAATATAGAGTCTGAGGAGGAAGAAGAGGAAGAGGATACTATATGTCTCACTAGGAGAGTTCCAATAAGGAGTTTGGTTGTTGTTCTTGAATTTCTCACGATTGCTTCCACCTCTGGTCCCACTGTCACCATTGCCTCTTGTCTCATTCTTATTTCCATGGCACTAGCAACTAAGATCTATGTTGCTCCTTCCACCACACCACATCCATACCCTACTCATCAAACTCCATTACCTTCACCTACAACCCATTCACCCACTATTTCATAACCTTCCATCTCTTCTCAGCCTCTACCTTCCACATCACTTCCTCCTCCTTCCACTATTCCCCCTATCAGAAAAAATTCATTGGCATCTAGCCAAAGAACTAGGGAGTGGTTGGAAAAGGAGGATGTTCTCACAACTAATGAGAAAATGGAGAAGGAGGAAACTCTGATAGTTGAAGAACAAGGAAAAATACATATATCTGAATCAACTAGAGATCAGCAAGAAGAAGTGCATGTAGCCTCAGGGAAACAACAAATGGAAGTTTCTACAGATGCTCCTAAGGATAAATCTTGGGCAGACAATGACCCACCTTAGATGAGCTTGTTGAAAAAATTGCCTCTAGTTATGTTCAGGAAGAGATTGGTGGGGAGTCTAACAAATCAGGGAAGACTCATGTGCTTACTCCCTCACCAACAAGGTCACCATCTCCATCTCTAGCCCCTTCTCCACCAAAAAATGCTACCACAGAGTTACGCTTCCTATTTTAGATGAATAGGATAGTCGAGAAGAGAAAAAGGACTTATGTAGAGGAGGATTTGACTACTGTTGCCCAAGTATTAGGGGAACCTCCCAAAAGAAAGAGGGCCAAGACCTTCTCCCACATAGCAACCAATGAGAAATGAATTAGGATTTCTCACACTGCAACACCATTGGTTGACAAAGAAGAGGTGGCAATGACCTCTACAAACCACACCATGTAGCAGGTAGTCCTAGGTTTGACCTAGGAAAGAGATAAACAGGCCTTGGTTGATTCTTTGTTTGCCATTCTAGATTGATATTACCAGAATAGGCCTCTTGAACAAACACTCACATTGTCCACTCTATTGTTCTGACACTATTATGACCCAGTGAATTAAGGACTTTGGGGTAAACTAAAGATCAGTAGGTTACCTTTCAGGAGAGGTAGATTGATCTTTTGTTCTACTTGAGTTGGTGTGTTAAAACAACCATCAATAGAACTAGCACTATAAGGAGGGCCTGATCAATTTGGATCCACCTAGGTTTTCCCCGACCCTTGAAATAAGAAGACTCACCCGATCTTGGTTAGTGGATGAAGTTGAATTTTAGGAGCTCCAACATCACCAAAAGATCTGAAGTGACCATGGTAAGCGGTGAAGGCTAAATTCTAGGTCAATAAGCCCTGCTAGATCTAAAAACCTAGAAACCTTCCTTGAAGAACCACCTCAAGCACAAATGGCTTCTTACTTTGGGGCAAACCATTCACCCTTGTCCCTAGCATCCCCTCTCCATGAGATGCCTATGAATCCTTAGAATTTTTTTCCTAAATTCATCTATGTATAGAGTAGAAGTGCCGAAGAGCATAGTCAAGCCTTCAAAGGAGCCATTAATAGAGCTTCTATCTCCCATTTGGATGTGGTCCTATGCCTCTTCCATTACTCTTTGTGAGAGGTCACTTATTCTTGGTATTTACACTTACTTATAGGATCCATCGACAATTGGGACAACCTAGAGACAACTTTCACAGAACAATTTAGGGTATACACTGACCCTAGCACCATATTACAATAGCTTGCCTCTTGCAAGATTCAACCTAATGAGCCTTTGACTATGTTTAACACTAGATTCAAAAAAAATTATAAAAGGCTCACTGAACCTTATGTGGTCACTAAGGTAGCTATAGTTCAAACCTATCTTAGGGCTATTGATCCATTGACAACTGTCCTATGTAATAGGACCCAACATAACCTTGACACACTAGCAAAGGTATATTTAAAAGCCTTCAAATTAAATAGGGAGATGTACCCTATCACTGATGGAGCCTTTGGAACTCTATGTTTAGTGGGTTTCCCAGGGATGCAGAATCAGATACATGCTATAAATAATGCTCTTATCAATAACACCCTCTTGATGAACCTGATTCCAAATGGAGGTATGCAGGCTGGACCATAGATTAGTTATGCCCAAACTCTCAATCAAATTGGTTTGAGCCCTATGTTACCTACATGAGGACATGATTATAATAGCCAAACCATAGCCTAACATCTAGGCACTTCTTACTTTGATCAGCAACAACATCAAAATACCTCATTCATTGATCAACCTGTTGTAAATCATACTAATCTTGTTAATTCTCAATACCCTCACCAAGATAGTGCCTCCATGGTGGCTCCATATCCTTTTGTAAACTAGAATTCACAATTAACATCCGAACTAGAGGCTATGAAAAAGGCATTGGCCCAAGTTACTAATGAGCTCACTAGATTGAAAGTCAACAATCATGGAGATTCACACCAACATCAAAATAATTAGAATCATAGAGCTTTCAATTCTCAAAGGAAAAATAGGCATTAGAACATAAAGCCAAATAATGGGGGATTACCTTCTTCCTTCTAAAAAAAATCAATAAATTGTGCTGAAATCAAACCTCTGTCACATTGGTGTAGGCTTCATGATACCTCTGATCATCTAAACTCAACTATGATGAGATGTCCAAGATCACTCAAATTTTATACTCTAACTAATAGATACAATAGGAAGAAAATGACTCACAACCTACAGATATAGGGACTACTATGCATTTTGACACATTTGTTTTCCCTTATGAGGAAGATAATGAGCCCGAAACTGGAGTTCAAGCTTACCAACTGTTCAAAAGTAATTACTACTTGAGGAACAAAGGTAAAGAGCCCTTCACTACATCTACCCCACCTAACTATAAGAGTATTTCACTTGACCTTAATGCAAATAATAATTTTGCTCCTCCAACAAGACCAACAGTTGGGACATTCAAAGTCAACCAATACAAAGGACATAATCTGACAAGCTCTAAGTATGACTTGGTGGATGTTCAAAATAAAACAAAGGCTAACATACCCATCCTAGATGTAGTGAAGAAGTGACTTGAAAAGAGGGAATACTTACTCAAGATCTTACAAGGGAAGGATTTAGCCAAACATACTTAGGTGAAGGTTATAACTGATGATGTTTTGGCTGACTTGTACAAAGAGAAAATAAGTACACCACCTTTTCTGCTTAGTGTTAGGGTGGCCAGGGAAAACCTACACAACTGTTTAGTTGATTTTGGAGCTTTGAGAAATGTCATGTCTTATTCTATATTTCAGAAGCTAGGCCTAACTACTACTAACACCAACTAAAAGGTGGTGGAACTAGAAAAAAGTGAGGTAAAGGTCATTGGTGAAATCATTGATGGTCACATACACTTAGCATTTGACCGTCGCATTCAAAGACACATTGATATTCAAGTAGTAGCTATCCCTAAGGCCTATGGTATTTTATTGAGTAGAGATTGGACTAGTAGCCTAAATGGCTACTTTTCCATAATTTTTTCACACATGTGGATCCCTTGGAAAGGAAATACCAATAAAATCTACATCCTTAGTGAACCTAGGTTGAAACATTTAATCAATGAGTATAATGTACCTAATGAGGTATTCTTTACAGATGTGGATTTGGGTGTGTATAAAGAAATCATGATGGGACTAACCATTGAAAATTTTGATGAGTGTTGCTTGTAGGAGTTCATGTAGAAGGTGACACATGATAAGGAGTCCCTAGGTCCACAAACCCAAACTACAAAACTTCTACTCTCAGGTTGGTGTAGGGTTCATCAAGAGCCCCATTCTAAGTTATCTTACTTTGAATGCCTTGAAGTGGTGAACCTCATTAAAGCCAAGTTGGAGATGAATGCAGTACCTAAGAAGGAAGAGATAAAGGAAATATAAGCACATATAGAACCTCTTCGGGGACAACCATGATCTTTCACACTGAGGTTATCAAGGAGGTTGAGCAAGTCAAGAAAGCACTAGCCCAGACTAAGTTCATTTAGAAAGCATTGCCTCCTTAGGATAGTGAGCTATGGACCCTCAAATTTGATGGTTCAAAGTGCAAAGAAGGATGTGGTGCTGGAGTGGAACTGATAAACCCTAAAGGGAAATCATTCTTTGCATCTTACAGGCTATAGTTCCCCTACACCAATATTATAGTTGAATATGAAGCCTTGGTGAGATTGGCTCATCAGAAAGGAGCCAAGCTACTACAAGTACAAGGAGACTCCTAGCTAGTAACTAGGCAAGTAAGGAGCAGATACACTTGCCATGATGAGAGATTGGTTGCATATAGGAACATATTTTGGGATCTCATTGAAGATTTTGATGCATTTGACAAAAGGTCCATACCTAGACATAGAAATCAGGCATCATATTCATGATTTATGCATAAGACAAGACTTGTGAATAAGACAAGATAAAGGTGCGGTTGATATAAAAGAAAGACAAGCCAACATATTGTTTAAATAAGACAATGATGATATAAAGGATTGTGTGTGAATAAGACTAAAAGAGGAGGATGTACAAATTATTCCTTGGCAGTGCTCCCATACTTAAAGTTAATTTTGTCTTATTTAATAACAAATATAACATGCTATAAAACAAATTAAATGTAATTTAGACAAGGTAAGTTTTGCTTTATGAAAAGCTATCATTAAGTGTAGCAATTCATATTAAAAGGTACAATGTTAAAGAGGCAACGAATATTTTATGAGGAGTTGTGATCTAGTTTATGAAGATAAGCGTTAGTTATGAAGAGATATATCCATTCATGAAGGGAGTCTCCTTTGAGATAATATAATGAGTGAAAGAAGATATTTTTGGTAGGAAGAAATGTATAATTTAGGTGTGCAAAAATCACTTCGTACACTAATCTAATGAGGGGAGAGCTATACAAATTCAATTTAATCCTTACAACTATAGCAGCATGAAACATATAATAGAGATATTGTAGCAATACACATAGAACTAGAAAGAAGAAAGAAGAAGAGAGACAAAGATATAACGTGGCCCAAAAACCCTTATCAGGTGAAAAACCCCACACTTAGAAACCTGTACAATGTATTATCACAAGTGAATGTTGTTTACAATACACTTGCAATGCAAGCTTTAGTAGTCTTTGACACTCATGTCTAGACTCAATCCAACAGCATAATAGTACCTGTCAATCACATAGTACTTCTCCTCCTCCAAGCATCTGTTTATATAGAATATACAAGGCAAAATTGGCTCTATCTTGGAATGGGCGTCCAACTTAGCCTCATGGCCCAAAACTCATGCCTATGGACACTTGGTCAACATTGTAGAATGTTCCTAACACTTGTCCTCAGCTCCCATTCCAAAGAAGTCACCTATTTGCAAAATGGGCTATGACAGATTCTCTTACAACTCTTATGACCATCGTAGAATCTGTCATAACAGTTACAACTTATAGTTGTAAGAGAATATGTCATACACAGGCTATAAATAGTATATTCTCTTACAACATGTCATAGTCCAGCTTGGGATGCCCAAAGATGCCTTTTTCAAAGATGCTTCTGAACACATGTGTTCACCTATCTTACAATCTTCTATTTCTGACTCTTACATGTCATAACTTCGTCATAGGAATCTGTCATAACCGTTTCAGTCAACATTCCTTTACACAACATCCAAGATGCTGACACATGGAAAAATACTCCTACCACAAAGTGGGATGCCTATCTCCTCATGTGAGGACAAAATTACAAGTTGTCATCTTCCATGTAGGATGACACATCACCGTCCCACATCCCACAAAATGAAAAAAATTAGAATTTACAATTAATTTACATCATAGGCAATGAATAAATAAATACAATCATAAATAATGCAAGGAATTGCCAAGGTTGAGACACCTTAATTCCCAACATTCTCCTACTTGTCAAACATCTTGTAAGAGCCCATAGAATAACAAGATTTAATTGCTATAGGCCAAGAGGCCGATAGACTCCAAACACCATCTGAACTTCTCCATGCTAACTGGTTTCATTAATGCATCTACAACATTCTTCAAAGTATCTACCTTCTCCAAATTTACCTTCCCATCCTCTACCATGTCTCGCACGAAGTGAAACTGAACATCAATATTCTTTGTTCTGGCATGGAAAGTTAGAATCTTCGCAAGGAAAATCACACTCTGACTATCACAACTAATCTTAATCTGACCTGCATCAACACAAATATCTGAACACAATCTCTTAAGCCAAATGGCTTCCTTACAAGCATGATTTGCTGCCATATACTCAACATATGTCATGGACAAAGCAACCATAGGTTGTCACTTACTCATCCAAGTAATAGAAGCACCAAACAGTGTAAACACATAAGCACTGGTGGATCTCCTACTGTCAATGTCACCTGTCCAATCTGAATCCACAAATCCATGAATATCAATAGAATGTGGAGGTCCTATAACATTACCATGATAGCATATGGAATAATGAGAAGTACACCTCAAATATCTGAACACTCGCTTAACTGTATCCTAATGTACCCGTCCAGGATTAGCGATAAATTGACTAAGGACTCCCACTGCTTGGGCAATGTCTAGTCTTGTTGCAGACAATAGCATACATAAAACTACTAATAGCACTAGCATAAGGTAGTCTACTCATGTCCTCCACCTCACTAGGAGATTTTAGACAATCCTCAACAGACAACTTTGTCCCCAAAGAAACAGGAACACACAATGGTCTACAATCTGCCATGCTAATCCTATCCAACACGGTCTTCACATACTTACTCTGGCTTAACTAAAGTTTTCTGTTGGCTCTGTCTCTTCTAATTTCCATTCCTAGAATATGCCTGGCTTCCCCTAAATCTTTCATTTCAAACTATGCTAACAACTGAGATTTAAAATCAGAAATTATATTCTTACCCTTCCCAATGAGCAACATATCATCAACATACAATGCAATAAATAGAATACGATCCCCATCAAACTTAAAATACAAAGAGTGATCTGATTTCAATCTCACAAATCTAACTGACAACACAAAGGCATCAAAATCCAAGTACCACCTCTTAGGAGACTGCTTCAAACCATACAAAGACTTCTTTAACTTGCAAACCAAATTTTCTTTACCTTTCACCATGTAATGCTCTGGCTGTGACATGTAGATTTCTTCCTCCAAATCACCATGAAGAAAATTTGTCTTCACATCCATCTACTCTACCTCTAAGTCATAAGTTACTGCAAGAGATAAGAAGAATCAAATGGATGTCAATTTTGCAATGGGAGAGAAGATCTCACCATAATCTATACCCTCCACTTGTGAATACCCCTTCGCAACCAATCTAGCCATATACTTCTCAACACTACCATCTACACCAAAAGTCTTCTTGAACACCCATTTACATCCAACGTGTTTCTATCTAGGAGGCAAAGGCACCAAGTCCCAAGTTTGATTCTTTTCCAAAGAAGCCATATCATCCTCCATGGCCTCCTTCTAGGAATTTGCATCTTTCATATCCAAAGCCTCTGATACAATTCTAGGTTCAGCACTGTTAGTAAGCAAAGCAAAAGCACAACTACAATCAAGCAATGTATAACCAAACCTCTCAGGTTGCTTTCTTATTTGTGTAGACCTCCTCAAAAGTTGAGGTTGAGGTTCAACTTATTCATCTGAGCTTTCAGAGCTATAAGAGCTCTCCTCATCATCAAGTCCAACATTGTCTTTTTGTTCAGTCTTCTTAGGAGTAGCAGCAAACTAAACAACATCGTCTTTCTTTACTTTTTCTTGTAGCTTTAAAATAGTGGAAGAAGGTGTTAGCTCTCTGAAGATGACACTTCTACTATACAACACTTTTTTAGCCACAGGGTCCCAAAGCTTGTATCCTTTCACACTGACACCATAGCTAATGAAGATACACTTAACAACCTTGTTCTCCAATTTTGACCGCTTCTCTCTAGGCACATGTGCATATGTCTCACAACCAAAAACACGAAGATGCCTTATTGAAGGCTTTCTACCAGACCACACCTCCATGGGTGTCTTGCCAACAAGATCTGATGTAGGAGAACTATTTACAAGATAGAAAGCAATGGCAATAGCTTCAGCCCAAAACTTTTGTTCTAGGCTAGCTCCACTAAGCATACTCCTAGCCTTCTCCACCAGTGTCATGTTCATCCTCTCTACAACTCCATTTTTTTGCGGGGTGTATGGATTTGTTTTATGTCTTTCAATCCCAAGTTTGTTACAATATTTATCAAATTCTGTAGAACAGAACTCACCACCGTTGTCAGTTCTCAAACATTCAATCTTTTTACCATCCTAATTTTCAGCAAAGGCCTTAAACTCCTTAAACTTACTATAGACTCCAGATTTGCCTCTGAGAAAATAAATCCATGTCCTTCTACTGTAGTCATCTATGAAAGATACAAAAAAGATAGATTTTGATAACAAAGGAACATTAACAGGACCAAATACATCAGAATGAACAAGGTCCAACACACCAGAAGACTTATGAGAACTCGAGTAAAACTGAACATGGTTTTATTTTCTATATATGCAATGTTCACGAAAGTTGAACTCATGATTACAATCATCTAACCCCTCAATGAGTTTTTTATTTTTTAGGGTACTTAGACCCTTCTCACCAATGTGGCCAAATCTCTTATGCCATAACATTATCTTTTTAGCAAGAAGCTTAACTTCCAAGGCATGATTGCAACCATCAGGACCAGATACAATAGATTTCTTCACTGCTCATTCAGATGGTGGGGATGAAGTGACTGCTACCCTCTTCCTTGAGTCATAACAACTATTGCATTGTGAAATACATACCTCCAACTAAAACAGAGTACCTTTCCTAGTACCCTTAGAAAGCACCATAACTCCTCTAGTCATCTTGCATCCTTCTTTCAAAAAGATGACCTGCACACCTGCATCATTCAACATACTTACAGAAAGTAGGTTTCATGCTAAGCTTGGGATGTGCATAACCCCAGAGATCCCCTTCACTCATCCATCAGGGAATCGGATAGAGACTCTTCCACAATCAACAATCTTCAGATGAGAGTCGTCACCCAGATACACCTTTCCACCATCAAACTCCTCATACTTGGTAATTCAGTCTCAATGCGAGGCCATGTGGAATGATGACCAAAGTCAACCAGCCACACACCATCAGATGCATGGGTTGCCAGGGTTGTGATGAAGGCATCACCATCTTCTTGTGACTTGTTAGAATTTGAATATGGGGTCTTCTTTTTCTTTTCCTCTTTGCATTCATTTCAAAAATGCCCAGATTTAGCATAGTTCCAACAGAGAGCCTTAGACATTCCAGGAGATTTGGATCTCCCATCGGATTTGGATCTACTCTTCTCAGCTTTTTTTTCCTTCTTTTTCCCTTTCTCATTGGGTCTTCCATGAACTATAAGAGCCTCTTTGGCTGCCTCAGAAGACTTTATCTGCATCTCTTCAGACAATAGCAAAGAAACCACTTCATCCATTTTAAATGTGAATGTGGTGCTTCCAATAGCCATGACAAGATGATCCCACGAGTCTAGCAAGGAACAAAGCAAGGTCATACAATGATCCTCCTCCTCCATCTTCACACCAATGCATGTCAATTGTGCAACTAGCATGTTGAAAGCATTCATATGTTCTGCAACAAATCCTCCATCCTCCATTTGAAGAGAATACAACTTCTTTCTTAGAAAAAGTTTGTTAACCAGGGATTTGGCTTGATACACATCTCCCAACTTCTTCCAAAGCAAGTTTCTAGTAGCCTCCTCATGGACATTTAATAGGATAGAATCAACAAGAATAAGTCTTATGACACCCTTAGCCTTCTGACCCTTGAGATCCCAATCAGATTGTGACATTGCAGCTGGTTTAGTTCCACTAATAGTTTCCCAAAGGTCTCAATCAACAAGCATGTCTTCCATCATGAGCTTCCATAGCTTGAAATTAGTTCCATTGAATTTCTCCACCTCTATCCTTCTAGATGTGCTTTCCATCTCCTTGCTGCAATAAGATTCAAAATACTCTACACAGACTCCCATTCAACTTACGATCGGCTCAAAAAACCCCTACCCAACAACTAGGACCAAAGGTGATCAAGCTCTGATACCAACTGAAAGGAAGCTATGTGTGCGGAAATCATTTCCTACACTAATCTAATGAGGGGAGAGAGATACAAATTCAATTTAATCCTTACAACTATAGAAACATGAAACATATGACGAAGATATTGCAGCAATACACATAGAACCAGAAAGAAGACAGAAGAAGAGAGACAAAGATATAACATGGGGAAAACCCTTATCGGGTGAAAAACCCCACACTCAAAAACCTACACAATGTATTATCAGAACTGAATGTTGTTTACAATACACTTGCAATGCAAGATTCAATAGTCTTTGACACTCATGTCTGGAGTCAATCTGGTAGCATAACAGTACCTATCAATCACATAATACTTCTCCTCCTCCAAGTACATGTTTATATAGAATATACAAGGCAAAATTAGCTCTATCTTGGAATGGGCGTCCAACTTGGCCTCATGGCCCAAAACCCACGCCTATGGACACATGGTCAATATTGTAGAATGTTCCTAACACTTGTCCTCAGTTCCCATCCCAAAGAGGTCACCTATTTCCAAAATGGGCTATGATAGATGCTCTTACAACAATTACGACCATCATAGAATTTGTCATAGCAGTTACAACTTACAACCGTAAGAGAATCTATCATACACAGGCTATAAATAGCATATTCTCTTACAACATGCCATAGTCCACCTTGGGACGCCCAAAGATACCTTATTCAAAGATACTTCTCAACACATGTCTTCACCTGTCTTACATGCTTCTATTTCTGACTCTTACATGTCATAACTTCATCATAAGAATCCGTCATAACCGTTTTGGTCAACATTCCCTTACACAACATCCAAGATGCTGACACATGTCAAAATACTCCTACCACAAAGTGGGATGCCTATCTCCTGATGTGAGGACAAAATTACAAGTTGTCATCTTCCATGTAGGATGACACATCACCGTGCCACATCCCACAAAATGATAATATGGAATTTACAATTAATTTACATCATAGGAAATGAATAAATAAATACAATCATAAATAATGCAAGGAATTACCAAGGTTGAGACACCTTAATTCCCAACAAAGAGAAGCGTTGGTTATGAAGAGATATATCCATTCATGAAGGGAGTCTCCCTTAAGATAATATAATGAGTGAAATAAGATATTTTTGGTAGGGAGAAATCTATAATTTAGGGGAGGTAAATTTGTAAGAATAGATCAGTTATGATTCCTATATATGCAATAATGGACAACAACAGAGAATTAATTACTGCAGCCATTTTATTATGCTAAAATTCTATCATCCTCTCATCTACTATTATATCATTCTAATATTTGATTATTATATAACCCTTTCTTCTATCATTATATCATTCATTCTTCAATCATTATATCATTTTACTCTATCAATCTATCATTCATATTATTCCATCATTCTATTATTATCTTATTCATCATTCTATTCTTCTATCGTACAAATTATCTTATTCATCATTCTATCCTTCTATCATACGATCATCCTATTCTTCTATTCTTCTCTCATTCTATCATTCATTTATTCTATCATACAATTATTCTATCATTCTATTGTTCTATTATTGAATCAATCAAATCAAATTTTTTGCACTCAACAGACAAGGAAAAAATCATCAGTTAATGAATTTGCTTCTAAGAATATAGCAGTCTTATGTTTTAATAAATATTATGGGATGTTCTATCATGATTGTTGTGTATAATGATATATTTATCATTGTATAATCTCTTTGAATTTGGATGTATTTAGTGTTTGTAATTCGCATCAAGAAACTATGAGGAGGAGTGAGGGAAATACCAATAGGGTCAACATATACTAGATTTATTTCTAATTACACCACTTCATGATGGATGCCTGTGTGTCTGCCACTTGGGGCCAAGGGGGTGAGTGTCCACCATTGGCATTAGAAAAGAGAATCTATGGGCCTCCTATTCTAGCGCCCCCCCCCCCCCAATCTCTACATCAGTTGGTTGTGGAGATGGATTCAAGAAGTTTCAATCATAAAATGGATGGATAAGGTAACATGGCTAGTGAAAGCAGATACAAATTTATCCACTAAGTATGCCACCCCATGTTGGATGCTCGTGTGTCTACCACTTGGGGCCAAAAGAGATGGTATATGCACTCTTGGGGTTAGCAAGGATAGCTTTAGGTAGACTTATCATGTTTCTCATCCAAGTCCTATTATAATTAAACTTCCACTATGCATTATGGATATGATGTAGTTTATATAGTTTTGAAAATGCTATATATTTTACAGGGTTTAAATATATAAGACACTTATTATATATTATTTGATCATATGACTTATATTTCCAATAATATCTAACATGATTGCAGGACCTAAACAAAGATTCATCTTGCTTAAAACATTTAACTGGTACATTATAAGCCTAACTACATTTAACTTGTGATTCTAGGGCAATAATTAGGGTAATCTCAAAAAAGGGGCATTACAAGTGGTGTCAGAGTTTTGATCTTGCTAGCATTAGGATCAAAGATAGTTAATGTAATTAAGCCAAAGATTTCAATGAGCTTTGGAAAGAGAAAGGAATAGCTAAAGTGTATATATATTGGCTATACAAAAAGTGTTAATAGCAAAGAAGGATATATTGTGATCCTTGAGCCGAACTTGAAATCCCACAAGAGGTACACATATTAATCATACCAATTCCTAAGCAATATAATTGAAATAAGGTGAGGTTAGTAAGTAGGTAATGATGGCCCTTTTGGGGTTCACGAGATGGTGAAGTGTCGATAGGCCCCTTCATCAAGTATGTCACCCCAATTTAAGTGCTCATGGGTTGGGAGGCTTATGAGTGCTCTCAGACTTGTTGAATAGCAGACTTCATGCATCTTATAAAGCATGCCACTTTGAGGTGTGCCACTCGTGGGTTGGGAGGCTATAGTGCTCCTAGGATTGATCAAGGTATCTTATCAAGCACACAACCCTAAGGTGGGCACTCATGGGCTAGGAGACTATTAAGTGCTCCTGGGCTTGATCAAGGAGGATGACCAGCCTCCAAGGTGAACTAGGAGATGTTAGGTGGACTGAACCCTTTCATGCTCTTGACAATATTGTTACTTACTAACCCTCCAAGAAGATTCAATATGTGATTGGCTTGAATAATTGTGTTATGGATTGAACTAAATGTGGATTATGCTATAATGATTTAATATCATTATTAATTATGCTATGATAGATAAATTTAATATGAATAATACTATGAATTGAATATTATCTAATTTAGTGATCTTTAATATTTCTAATGTTCTTTTTTAGTGATTATTATTCTATAGAAATCAATAATATTGAAGGGTTGGGCCAACTAAATTGGTTCTTTAAAAATGTAGTTGATACCAAAGAAGAAATTGATTGTTTGATTGATGCTTCCTTTACTTGGTTACAAATTATACTAATGAAGATGTATTTTGGTTTCTTCTCCTTAAGATGAGAAAAAACTTGTCATGCCCAAATCAAATGGACATGCACACAACACAAAAACACATAACTTACCACAATATTGAGCCAGAACAAACCACACTCAACGACAATAACTAAGTGAAAAGAACATAACAGTAGAATTTTGCAGAATAATACATTATAATTTCATAAAATGCTTAGAGTATTTTTTTTTTTCTAGAGAGTAAAATTACAATGTTAGAGTGAAGAAGGAAGGTCCTAATGGCCCGACCTAAGCCTCGGGGGGCTCATCCTGGAAGGCCTTACCTACGTGAAAGCACAGAGGCTTCGTAGTTTAGAAAACTTTGACTTTTCAAATCAACATGTTTATTAAAAAAATAATAATCTCAAACATTTGACATCTTTTCACACATATTCTCACTTTCGCAAATCCCACATTATAATAAGTGAAATAAACAATTCAAGTATAGGAATAATTTGATTCATTCTACCAAGCAAAACATTTCATACATTAACCCTTCACTAAGAATGCAGTCATAGATTCATTAGATAGTTGCAAGACATTTACATGATATCTTATCTACTCCAGATTATGCACACATTTAGGTAGTACAACAAAACATATCATAATCAACCAATAGTTCTATTGAATTCCTTTTTAAGTGAAAATAATGTGAATGTATTAATAGAGAACAACATTATCATTTCATTACAATCTACTCTCCCTCTAATATTTCATTAGCCTCCAAGCCTATTAAATTGACAACAAAAAAGCCACAGTGAATCTAACCTTGAAACAACAAGGATTTCTAAAAGACCATATAAGATGTAAAATTCACATGTCTATCATTACCTTCTTTATGGATTTAATACTATACATTCTATCCTTGGGGAGCCACTACACAATTTCCAAGAAGAAGCTTTACAGTAAAGAATAGAAGATTACTACCAAAAACAATTTCTCCTCTGACAATCTCACAAGTAATACAATTCCATAAGGATACACAAATGCATTATACAAAGGTAAACATTTTTAGGGACGATGGGATACCAATCCCAATGAATATTACATGCAAATACCTTTCGTGTTTACTTATCTAATTACCAATATATCACCTCCAAGCATCCAATCACTATAATACAGATCACGGTTTAGAAAATTCAAACTTACAACAGTCTCGATTCCTGAAGGAATAATCTATTAGATTTCACAATTCTAAATGTTTGTTTGAAAGTTCACATGCAAGATACCCCTTATCTACTACAAGTTATACACAAACTAAATGAAACGTGTAGTATCTAAATACAATATTCTTTCTCAGACCACTGGCCATCCAACTAGTTGCAGTAAACAAAGAACTTTTAATATATAAGCAATGAACTATATCCCATTTTGCCACAGTTACGTTCTTTGTTTACATGTGTATATAATTTCAATTACGTCGGTACAAATAATATAAATAAATGCATCAATTATAATCAAATAGATGTCATACTATGAAAATAGCAACATAAGAAAAAGATATAGTAAATGAATCTACTCATCCTGTAAGAGTTGGGTCACATCCTACGTCGCAAGACATCTACACAAGCTTAGGGAAATGGGCTTTTGGTAGTACTTCCTCTTACAGTTTTAAGAAAGTTACCAAATTCACGCTGCCTCATAGGTGAGACTATTGGGCTTTTACCATTTGCAGGGCTAGTGTCAACTCATCTTACTATTAGGCGTAATACCCGTATCACCACTATCACTTTGTCTCTTGTGCCAAGATTTAGCATAATCAAGAACTTCTATGCACCAAAACTTTGGACTCATGTCCTTTTGTAAGCTCGGTAAAGCATATGAACCATAAAACTCACAATTTCAAACTAAACCAGACCATACACAACAAAGTTTATTTCCACGTAAAGTGTCTTCGCTCTACATGTTGATCTCAACTTATAAATTGCATCTTAGAATGGCAAGGTTACAGCCAATGTGTGTAGACCAAGAAATGGCAAAAGAAATATTAAACCTGATATTTTTTGAGGGATAAGATAGACCTCCATCTTCATTATCAAGCTCTTTGAAAATCTGAGTTCTTTGAAGCTAGGGAATAACAGTGTTTGTCACTTAATGATAGTAAGGCCACATAGAACATACTTTGAGCAGGTGTCCAAATATTTACAGTTACATTAAAATACATTCAAACGACATACTATCCATAGATCATTGCATTTTCCAATATTCAGGAGCTCTTGACAATACTAGAGATTAATTCAGAATTTCTCTTCAAAGACTATAAGTTTTTTGCATGCGATATATGGAATCTATTACATGAACTGCAATGACTTAACACAAAATAGGAGCATTTTTTATCTCGCTGCAGTTGTAATTGTCCTCTGACATAGCTATCTATGTTCACGGTGTGTAATTTTAAATGAAATATTGTCTATAGTGTCAAATGGAGCACCCCTAAAAGCCCAAGAAATTATCAGCAGCTCTCCAACATATGAAGATACAAAAAAAAAAACATTCTTCAAAGAGCATCAGACTTATGTTTTTATATTTAATGTTCTATTAGGCTTGACCAATTACAACTGTCGAAACCTGCCAACTTTTTCACAGAATTTTAATCAGTTTAAGGTTGCAAATTTTTATTTCTATTGACTTCTTGATAGGATTTATGCATTGCAGGAACATTGCAGACAAGGCTATGAAAATGTTTACTTCAAAGAATAAATTCTTGTGCGGCTAAACATTAGTTGAATACATCAGAGTCCCTTCACAGTGACCCTATCTAGAATTTAAGTTTGCTAACTTTAGGTGCTACATATTGGTGAAGAGATCTATCCATGATATGCCTACCTTGGTAACCTATATTAGCCCAACTCATTCATGAGTCATGATGATGAGTATTGAATAAGGGACAATGAACTGCATGGTAGCAGGAGGAAGGGCCAAGTGCTTTTGTTGGTACTCTTACTATTAGAGACCAAGAATTGCTCTCCAAATTGCAAGTAAATTCCTGCCCCTGAAAAGTGTGGCCTTATTTGAGCATGACTAACAATTTGTGGTTAAAAGCTCAAATAGGCAGTGTGAAGTCAATCTGGCCTCATTGTATATATTTGAAATTAGTGATAGGCATAGAAAGGGCACATGAATTGTTTGACAGAATACCTCAGACAATTGTGGTCTCTTGGACTGCTTGATATGTTGGGTAGACACAAAATGGATTTATTAAAAAGGCTTTATAAACTTTCAAGTAAATGCGATTGGAAGGTGTAAAACAATATTCCACAACCTTGCGAGCATTCTCCCTGCCTCTGCCAGGGAGCTTTGAAACAGGGTATGGACATACATCAGCTTAAAGAATCTAGGTGATTTTTTTAGATGTCGTAGTAGCAATTGCATTGGCAGAGATATATACAAAATGTGGAAGAATGTATTCATTTAAAAGAAAAGATACATACCTGGTTGTTCAATCACATAATACAAGAACTCATAGTGGTCAAAATTGGAAGTCCACCAAATCGCATCCCCAAGTTCTCAGTACCACCTTGTTGTTATTCTCTATGTTTTTTTTACATTGCACGAATTGGGTTCCATAAAATGAGATAGGTCTGCATTGTAGACGTGAACACATGTAAAAGGAGGTGACAGAGAGGAGAACTAGGTGGAAAATAAAAGCACAAACACGCTGAGAGCATAGAACATGTGGCAATTAAAAGTACATTCGCTCAGGTACCCTAAAGAGCATGTAGATCGGTAGTTTTATGAGATTTAAAAGAATCATTAACGAGGGTGTTTCCCAGCATATTTAAAAGTTAATTGAAAATGAGTCAAATGTGTATAAACTTTAAAATTTACTTGGTTTAGCACTACTAGGGGCCGCTATCACAAATTCTGATGTGTACTATCGTCAAGGTTCCAAACTAGAGTTAAAAACTTTTATTCCCCTTATGTGTAAATTGTTATATCCCTATGTGTAAAAACTTTTATTCTCCTTATGAGTAAATTGTCTAATTGCTACTGCAACAAAATAAGCTATAAAATTTCTCAAGGAAGGCTCTTGAATTTATATCTGTTTCATTGGAGAGTAAGTTTGTTTTGGTGTGGTATGGGATGATGTTAGTTTTAGTTATCACTTTTTTTAATCTTCCATTTCTTACGCCACTCTTCATTCTTATTTCCTCATAAAGATTTACATAAATATAAAGATAAGATACTTCCAAAGTTAGCTCCAACACATAACTTAGTTAGACGAAAATCTATGCATATGTTCATTGAAAAGGAAGGTTGAAGACCTAATTTATATAATATAGTGTAAGTCAACAACCCTTGGGCATGCATATCTATACATATCTAAAGTTAAAATAAGAAAAAAAAATAACAATATTTCCTTATCCTAAAGAGAACAATATTTTCCAAGAAAGTCTTGGATATCATCTTCCATAGAGAAAGTAATGTAAATTATTTCCATCATTAAAGAATAGTTTCAGCTTCTGATAACAATTCAGCTAGAGGGCATTATGAAAGGTCACTCTTGTTCATTATATAATATAATAAAACATGTCTGATAGCATATATAGGTCCAACATATAAGATACACTTCTAAGGTTTATATATCAATGAGAACATGTTAACAAAATATAACAATTTATGCAGAGGAAAGAGTAGGTGTTTAACAATGAATGACCCAAATTCTATATAGATAACTTGAGACACATAGGTAAATCATTTCACCAGTTCTACATTTTGATAATCCGTCTTCAATCATAGACTAACTAAACAATTGTCGAAGCCATCTACAAGGTATTTGTACTAAGGTCTTATCATAACAATATCACTAGGGAATGTACAAGTGGGTCTATGCATGCCTTTAAATTCTCCCCCCTTGCTTAGACTTCATTCTGGAAGTCCTTAAGAGAAGAGAGCTACCCAATAAAAATCAACAATTTACTTTACCACGTCATATAACAATAAACAACCATATTATGTCAAGTCACATCAATGCATGTAAATCCACATACCTCATTTTAGACAACTAAACATGTCCTTAATTCATCTCTACTATCATAAATATATTAACCTCAATCTAGGGAATTGAATCAAGTCCCCATATCCTAGGAGATTAGTCAGTTTATTCAAGTTGGTAATTTCTATCACTAGTTCACAACAACATTCAATAACTCACATAACACAAAAACTTAATTCCACATATAACACATCATTCAAATCAGAGTCTCTTTCACATCACATACCTCTCCTAAGGGAATTACATGATGGAGACCATACTGACATGTATCAATATATATACTCATCACAAGGACATCACATGACTCACACCACAAGGCTCAACAAGAATGGGTATTACAAGGAGGACAACACCAATAAACCACTAAGAAATCCATAGTGCCATAGAGTGAAATAACCAATAAATGAATAACCATGCTATGTAGAATCACTACCCCAATACCCAAGTAACATAACACTATATAATCTCACCTCCAATGGAACCAATATCATCCATACCATAGTGCCAAATAATGGATTACGAAAGATGGTCTTAGGGTCCTCTCAAGGATCCCACCATATATTTTCTAGTATGAACAAGATTCTCCAGACCATCTACTCCCCTATACAACTTGCTAGTGATCCCTCTAGGATATGATAGTAAAAAGTAGTCACATTACTCCACACATACTAGCAGTTGCAGCATTGAAGTGCCTAGTGCAGGAGCACTACGGCTCAATGTAGTCGTACATAGTTTTTTCGGTTTGTCAATTTTAAGTTTGCAGCATGTGATTTTATTTTTGGAGTTTTTCTAGTTTTCTAAAAATGCATTGGCGGTAGAAGCATTTTGTTTTTGATTGGCGTTTGAGCCAAGTGAAATTCAAGTTAGTGAATGTATGTTTGAAGGTGCGGCATTTGTTCAACGGTTGAACCATGCCATTGAACCTTTCTGTTGAACCCCGCGGTTGAACCTCGCGCCAAGGTTCAATGGTTCAACAGGTTATATTTCTGTTTGGTAAAGTTGGTCATTCTGTTCAAACAGTTGAACCTTGCCATTGAACCTCTTCATTGAACCCTGCAGTTGAACCCCGTGCCAAGGTTCAAAGGTTCAATAGTCTTATAATTCTGCTTTGTAAAGAATGGAATCGTTGGTCATTTTGTTCAACGGTTGAACCGCGCTGTTGAACCTCTTCGTTGAACCCCGCGGTTGAACCTCGCTATTGAAGTTCAATGGTTCAACGGGTTCATGCATATTGAATGGTGGAGTGGAAAGCGTTGGTCACTTGTTTGGAGGTTGAACCTCACCGTTGAACCACGCGATTGAACCTCGCTGTTGAAGTTCAATGGTTCAACAGTTCTTCATTATGGATGGCCGTCGGCATGAGAAGCATGATCAGGGAGCGAATAGAAAGCTACACCGATGGTTAGAGTCTAGCCGATAATTATTATATCGGTGTATGGTTATATGATTGGCAGAAATGATGAAAATCTGACCGATAGGTATGATTTGGCGACAGAGATTAAAAAGGAAAGCGGTGAGAAAAGTAACAGCCAAGAAACTGTAGAACTGAACCGACAGTTAGGAAAACAAACAGGTCTAGAAACTAAACCGTCCTGTAATGGACATGAGCAAATATATAAGATGTAGCATTCTTTCTGTAAGGAAGGGAGAGCAGAAGAATCAAAGAAGGGATTTTGGATGTAAGAAGAGTTTTTGCATAAAAATAAAATTCAGCAGTTCAATCAATCTATGTATTTCTCTTATGTTTTCAGTTTACTATTCTGAAGTAGATTAGTCATTTCTGTTTCTACAATTTTGTTCTCTTTTGCAACCCATGACTCTGTTTTGATGATTCCTCAAGTTCCATTGTACAGTATGAAGGTCATCAAGCAGAGCCATGTTTTTTATTTGTTTTTCTTTTGTGGGGTGGTCGGATTGCCAACTAGAGGCAATGCATGCTTGTTCTAGGTGAGCTCAGTAAGGAGTCCGACTAGATAAGCAAGTAGGAAAATAGACTTGCAAGGGTGAAAAAAATAGAGAGAAACAAAGTGAGTACCAAGCAGTCTAGACCCTTGAACAGAGTGAGAAGGGTGGGCAACGGGCTCAAAAAGTTATGTGCCATTGAGGCAATATCTTGGAATCAGTGAGGACAAGGTATGTGTCCCACACCAAGCAGTGAAATAGAGTTTTCCATCTCTGCAAACAGTTGAGGATTTTAGTTTACATTTTTATGTAGAAAGATGTATTTTAGCACTTTGAATTGGTAGGAAGGCTAGAGTTGTCAACAAACAGGTCTGGAAACTAAACCGTCCTGTAACGGACATGAGCAAATATATAAGATGTAGCATTCTTTCTGTAAGGAAGGGAGAGCAGAAGAATCAAAGAAGGAATTTTGGATGTAAGAAGAGTTTTTGCATAAAAATAAAATTCAGCAGTTCGATCAATCTGTGTATTTCTTTTCTATTTTCAGTTTACTATTCTGAAGTAGATTAGTCATTTGTGTTTCTGCAATTTTGTTCTCTTTTGCAAGCCATGACTCTGTTTTGATGATTCCTCAAGTTCCACTATACAGTATGGAGGTCATCAAGCACAGCCATGTTTTTTTTGTTTGTTTTTCTTTTGTGGGGTGGTCGGATTGCCGGCTAGAGGCAATGCATGCTTGTTCTAGGCGAGCTCAGTAAGGAGTCCGGCTAGATAAACAAGTAGGAAAATAGACTTGCAGGGGTGAAAAAAATAGAGAGAAAGAAAGTGAGTACCAAGCAGTCCAGACCGTTGAACAGAGTGAGAAGGGTGGGCAACGGGCTCAAAAAGTTATCTGCCATTGAGGCAGTATCTTGGAATCAGTGAGGACAAGGTATGTGTCCCACACCAAGCAGTGAAATAGAGTTTTCCATCTCTGCAAAGAGTTGAGGATTTTAGTTGACATTTTTATGTAGAAAGATGTCTTTTAGCACTTTGAATTGGTAGGAAGGCTAGAGTTGTCAAACAGTCTTGTACACCTACAGGATGCAGAAGCAGGCAACCTAGAGTCCTCCCTATCAAATTGGTATCAGAGCAGTAAGATTTGGGTTATTCCTAGATAGGAATAGAAGAGTTGTATGTCATCACCGAGTTCAAGTGAGTCTGTTAGTTCATCCAAGAAAATGGTGACTAATGCAGAGTTGGCAAAGAAGGTTGAGAATCAAGAAGAGGAGAATAGACTCCTACAAGAAAGACTAGCAGAAATGGAGAGTAAGCTAGGTTTAATGTTGCAAAAGACTGAAGAAGTCAGCCAGAGAGTTAAATATTCTAAGGATAAGGGGAAAGGTGTATCTGTAGAAGGTGAAGAGCCCACACCTAATCCTAAGTTGGAAGAAGAACCATTCTTGAAAGCTTTGAAAGCAATGAGTGGTAAAACATTGGAAGGAGTACCACTTTTCAGTGGGAAAATGGACCCAGATTTGGTCATGGAATGGATAGAAGGACTTGAAAATCACTTTGAATGTGATGGTGTAAGTGAGGCACAGAAAGTAAAGGTGGCCAAATCTAGACTCAGGGGAGCTGCCTTAACCTGGTGGAAATTTGTGCAGACTGAAAGAGCAAAAGAAGATAAGAAGCCCATAGCTACTTGGAAGGGAATGGTAGCTAAAATCAAAGAAGCATATATGCCAGAAGATTATGAAATACAGCTGCATAGGAAGAGATAGAATCTGAGACAAAAGGAATTAGATGTCAGTGCATACACTGAAGAATTCCAAAAGCTATGCTTAAGGTCCAAAGTAATGGAGGATGAAAGCATAAAGGTAGCAAGGTACCTTAACGGTCTAAAGTGGAATATACAAGAAGAAATCAGTTTGTTGTGTCCTACAACAATGTAAAAATGCTATCAGCTGGCACTGAAAGTGGAGGAAAAGAACAAGAGGAAACAAGACTCAAATAGTAGAGGAAGAGGAAGAGGCAGAGATAACAGAGGACACAGAGGAGGTTTTGGTGGAAGAAATACTGACAATAGATCCCAATAAGAATCCAAACTCATAGTGCAGAGTGGGGAGTCAAGTGGTAGAGGAAACCATAGAGGGAGAGGATCTAACAGAGGAAGGTCAGGGGGATCAGGCAGAGGATCCTATTTCACCAACATGAAGTGTTACAACTATGGCAATCTAGGTCATCCAGCATATAGGTGCCCAGAAAAGGCCACATCCTCTTCTCAAGGAGGTGATAAGAGAAATCACTATGTCCAAGATAATGCATCCAGCAGCCAGTTACCTGAGGTCAATCCGAACTCAGAAGATGGAGAGAACCTGATGATAAGAAGAACCTTGATGAAGGAACCAGTAAAGTCTAAACCAAGCCAGAGGAGAGCACTATTCAGAATCAAGTGCAAGATTTTGACTAAGGTATGTAAGATTATCATAGACTCAGGATCTACTGATAATATTATTTCTGATGAGGCAGTTAGGAAACTGAATTTGAAAAGAATTACTCATGCAAACCCATATAGAGTCACATGGTTGAATAAGGGTCAACATGTGGTAGTGAATGAACAAAGTTGGGTAGAGTTTAGTATAGATGGCTATAAGGATAAGGTATTATGTGATATACTACCCATTGATGCATGCCATCTCTTATTGGGCAGACCATGGCAGTATGACCGAAAGGCAATACATGATGGTGAGAAGAATGCCTATTCTTTTTAGAAAGATGGTGTCACCTATAAGATTCAGTCATTGGAGGATGAAGATGCAATTTAGACAAAGAGTCCTAATGTCTTGGTTGTGAGTGGAAAAGAGTTTCTGAGTACTCTTAAGGAGGATGGTATTGGTTATGCCATCATAGTAAAACCAAAAGAAGGACAACAGGATAAGAAGACAGAGATTCCCAAAGAAGTGCAGCCTATACTGGAGAAGTATAAAGGCATAATTAGTGATGGTACACCAGCCACATTACCTCCACAGAGAGGAATAAGCCATCAGATAGACCTGTTCCAAGAGGATCTTTGCCAAACAAGGCACCTTACAAGATGACTCCAGATCAGCACAAAGAGATTTCCAGGCAAGTGCAGGAGTTGCTAGATCAAGGATTGATCAAGAAGAGTATTAGTCCTTGTGCAGTGCCCATAGTGTTGGCACCCAAGAAAGGAGGATCATGGAGATTATGCACAGATGCCAGAGCCATAAACAAAATAACTATAAGGTATAGATTCCTAATTCCCAGAATTGAAGATCTCATGGACTATATTGGAAAAGCAAAGTATTTCACCAAGATAGACCTGAAGAGTGGTTACCACCAAATAAGAATCAAGGAAGGAGATGAGTGGAAGACAGCCTTCAAGACTACAGAAGGACTGTATGAGTGGCTTGTTATGCCATTTGGTCTATCAAATGCACCCAGTACCTTTATGAGACTCATGAATGAAGTCCTAAAGGATTACATTGGTAAATTTGTTGTTATTTTTCTAGATGATATTCTAATTTTTAGTCAGACCAAGGAAGAACATCTAGAACATGTAAATACTGTTTTGCAAAAATTACATGATGAACAACTAACCATCAATCTAGAGAAGTGTGAATTCATGAAGCAAGAATTGGTATACCTTGGTTTTGTGGTGTCCCAGGGAGAGTTGAAGATGAACAAGTCCAAAGTAGAAGCCATATTGAGCTGGCCTACTCCCAGAGCAGCCACAGAGGTGAGAAGTTTCCATGGCTTAGCCCAGTTTTATAGAAAGTTTGTCAAAAATTTCAGTGGAATATGTGCACCCATGTTGGATACAATTAAGGGTGGAATGAAAGCAAAATTCAGATGGACACCAGCTACAGATGGAAGTTTTGAAAGGTTGAAGAAAGAGGTAGCAACACAACCTATTTTGTTGTTGCCCAGTTTTGATAAGCTATTTACTATTGAATGTGATGCAAGTAATATAGCTATAGGAGCAGTGCTAAATCAGGAAAACAGACCTATAGCCTTTTTCAGTGAGAGGCTGAATGAAGCAAAGAGTAAGTACTCTTCGTATGACTTAGAGTTGTATGCTCTAGTCCAGCATTGAGGAAGTGGAGACATTATCTCCTACCTAAAGAATTTGTTGTCTACACAGATAACCAAGCTCTAAGCTTTCTAAACTCACTGGATAAGTTAAGCAGCAGGCATATCAAATGGATGGAGTACCTGCAATCTTATACCTTTACAATTAAGCATAAGAAGGGGCAGCTGAACAGAGTTGCAGATGCTTTGAGTAGAAGATTGCTCACAGTGCAGGAAGTGCAATTGAAGAGCATGGGAGTTGAAGACTTCAAGGATCTCTATAGAGATGATGAAGATTTTGCTGAGGCATACAAGGTATGTCAAGATTTTGAGAATCACTTTCACAGTGAGTTTACAGATTTCACCTTACAGCAGGGATTGCTATTCAAAGGTGGACAATTATGTGTGCCAAGAGGATCTATGAGAGAAAATCTCATACAGGAGAAGCACAATGGTAGTCTGAGTGGCCATTTTGGTCTGAATAAGACACTGGAGCTAGTCCAAAGGTTCTATTATTGGCCAAGGATGCACAGAGACATCAGAAGGTATGTAGAGCAGTGTATCATATGTCAGAAGGCCAAGGGAACCACTTCAAATGCAGGATTGTACCAACCCTTACCCATTCCTTCCAGGCCATGGGAATGTGTAAGTATGGATTTTGTAGTTGGTTTGCCCAAGACTAAGACTGGTTATGATAGCATATATGTAGTTGTGGACAGGTTTAGCAAGATGAGTCATTTCATTCCCTATAAAGTGACTCATGATGCCAGTCATATAGCACACTTGTTTTTCAGAGAAGTGATAAGGATTCATGGACTTCCAGCAAGCATTGTGTCTGACAGAGATGCTAAATTCATGGGGCTTTTCTAGAAAACATTGTGGCAGAGATTGGGAACAAATTTGTCATTCAGTTCAGCATATCACCCATAGACAGATGGTCAGATAGAGGTGGTAAACAGGACATTGGGTAACCTGTTAAGATGTATAACCAAAGAATATGGACAGAGTTGGGATCTTGTCATTCATCAGGTAGAATTGGCCTATAATGACAGTGTGAATAGGACTACTGGTAAGAGTCCATTTGAAATAGTCTATGGAATGCATCCCAGAGGTGTATGTGAGCTCAGGAATATGGGAAACATGGAGAACAGAAGTGGTCATGCAGAGGATTTCGCACAATCCATGAAAGAAGTGCATGAGTAGGTGAAGAAGACTTTGACAGAGAACACACAGAAGATCAAGGACAGAGTACATGCCCACAGAAGGGATATTTAGTTTAAGGTTGGTGATCTGGTTATGGTGCACTTGAACAAAGCCAGAATGCAGAAAGGAATGACAACCAAACTACAGATGAGGAGAATTGGTCCTTGCAGAATCCTGAACAAGTATGGAAATAATGCCTATAGAATTGAATTGCCAGAAGACTTGGCAATCTCACCAATGTTTAATGTCCAAGACCTGGTACAATACATGGGTCCTCAGTCAGCAGAAAATGGATCAATTTCAGAGAAGGAACAAACCGTCAGCGATGTGACTTTGCCATTACAACCCAAACTACAAGCAGAAAGAATACTAGATTCAAGAGTACAGAAGCAAACCAGACATGGTGTCTACATGGAGCATTTGGTCAAGTGGAAGCAGTTGCCTGAAGCAAAAGCTACTTGGGTTGCAGAGTCAGAGTTCAAAAAGAGGGGCATTGATTTTACCTCATTGTCACCGGAGGCGACCTAGCTTCTTTCTGCACAGGGGGAGTATGGTGCAGGAGCACCAAGGCTCAATGCAGTCGTACATAGTTTTTTTGGTTTGTCAATTTTAAGTTTGCAGCATGTGATTTTGTTTTTGGAGTTTTTCTAGTTTTCTAAAAATGCATTGGTGGGAGAAGCATTTTGTTTTTGATTGTCCTTTGAGCCAAGTAAAATTCAAGTTAGTGAATGTATGTTTGAAGGTGCGGCATTTGTTCAATGGTTGAACCATGCCGTTGAACCTTTCCGTTGAACCCCACAGTTGAACCTCACGCCAAGGTTCAATGGTTCAATAGGTTATATTTCTGTTTGGTAAAGTTGGTCATTCTGTTCAAACGGTTGAACCTTGCCGTTGAACCTCTTTGTTGAACCCCGCGCCAAGGTTCAAAGGTTCAATAGTCTTATAATTCTGCTTTGTAAAGAATGGAATCGTTGGTCATTTTGTTCAATGGTTGAACCGCACCGTTGAACCTCTTTGTTGAACCTCGCTGTTGAAGTTCAATGGTTCAACGGGTTCATGCATATTGAATGGTGGAGTGGAAAGCGTCGGTCACTTGTTTGGATGTTGAACCTCGCCGTTGAACCACGTGATTGAACCTCGCTGGTGAAGTTCAATGGTTCAATAGTTCTTCATTATGGATGGCTGTCGGCATGAGAAGCATGATCGAGGAGCAAATAGAAAGCTACACCGATGGTTAGAGTCTAGCCAATAATTATTATATCAGTGTATGGTTATATGATCGGCAGAAATGATGAAAATCTGACCGATAGGCATGATTTGGCGATGGAGATTAAAAAGGAAAGCGGTGAGAAAAGTAACAGCCAAGAAACTGCAGAACTGAACCGACAGTTAGGAAAACAAACAGGTCTGGAAACTAAACCGTCCTGTAACGGACATGAGCAAATATATAAGATGTAGCATTCTTTCTGTAAGGAAGGGAGAGCAAAAGAATCAAAGAAGGGATTTTGGATGTAAGAAGGGTTTTTGCATAAAAATAAAATTTAGCAGTTCGATCAATCTGTGTATTTCTTTTCTATTTTCAGTTTACTATTCTGAAGTAGATTAGTCATTTGTGTTTCTACAATTTTGTTCTCTTTTGCAAGCCATGACTCTGTTTTGATGATTCCTCAAGTTCCACTGTACAGTATGGAGGTCATCAAGCATAGCCATGTTTTTTTTGTTTGTTTTTCTTTTATGGGGTGGTCGGATTGCCGGCTAGAGGCAATGCATGCTTGTTCTAGGCGAGCTCAGTAAGGAGTCCGGCTAGATAAACAAGAAGGAAAATAGACTTGCAGGGGTGAAAAAAATAGAGAGAAAGAAAGTGAGTACCAAGCAGTCCAGACCCTTGAACAGAGTGAGAAGGGTGGGCAATGGGCTTAGAAAGTTATCTGCCATTGAGGCAGTATCTTGGAATCAGTGAGGACAAGGTATGTGTCCCACACCAAGTAGTGAAATAGAGTTTTCCATCTCTACAAAGAGTTGAGGATTTTAGTTGACATTTTTATGTAGAAAGATGTCTTTTAGCACTTTGAATTGGTAGGAAGGCTAGAGTTGTCAAACAGTCTTGTACACCTACAGGATGCAGAAGCAAACAGCCTAGAGTCCTCCCTATCAGTGCCTCAAAACAAGAAGATAAAGGTAAAACAAGCTCACAAGTTACACCTTAATAAAATAAAAGAAAAGAAAATATAATAAATGATAGAAGAAGTGAAGATGAAATAACAATCAAATTGCATCATCTCGAGTTTATCCAAGAACATGTCCTTGAGGAAAAAGGACTATCTCAACATAAAAATGGCCAATTAGCCCAAAGTAACAAAACGCTACTAGCTTGTAAACAATATATTCAACACATAAATAAATAATCCAACAATCTCTTAGAAATTTGCATATTATGATCATCATGTGACATTACAACAAGGTCACCTAAGGAGATGAGGGAAATTAGGTGGACTTACTACCACCACAATAGATGAATCATACAGTGGTTATCAAACCACATAAGATAATAGAATGCAATATCATGGTGGTCTCAAACCACATAGAATAATATGGTGGTCTCAAACCACATGAAAAAAATAGGGTGGTCTCAAACCACATGAATAATAATATGATGGTCTCAAACCACATAAAATAATAGGGTGGTCTCAAACCACATGAATAATAATATGGTGGTTTAAAACCACATGGAATAATAGGGTGGTCTCAAACCACATAAAAATCAATGATAAATTACCATGTCATAATAATCATTTCCCACATGACCTAGGATAGCCTAACAAAAAAACCATATGAATAGCCTCATGCACCACACAACCCAGAACCTACCATCATAACAAGGTCCACTAACATATGCCACAAATGAGTCATTTATAGGATCTAACATCCACCTCACAAAAGAGAACCAACAAGCCTGTATGGTTATCATGTACCATGTGCATGAGATATCATACATGTATAAATTCATCTGCATTTACCCCAAGTAGAGAACAATACACCTCATACTTATCTGATAGCCACATCAAAAGTCATGTCATCCTTATAACAAAGTATCAATGACTATTATCTCATTACACACAAACTATCATTTTATCGAGCTGCCATCCAAATCACTGTGTGCCACCCATCCAAATTACCGTGTCCCACTTATCTTAATTCATGACTATCATCTCTATGAACATCCTAATAGCACATAACGTGTCAATGCCTGAAGTTGCCAATCTTTTTTGTTTGCAACAAATCTTAAATCTTAAAATTAAATGCTATAACCCTATCTGTATTCAATGTAGTATTATTATCTCATAACTGGTTGTAGCTCCCTAAATACTAGGAATCTAGGATGACATCAATTACCCAATGCCAATAGTGTCCCTAGTGCTCATGTCATATGAAATGCCAAGTGTATGTGACTAGAAATGACTATAGGATCATGGCACATTAAGGCCCATCCTCAACCCATGGAACAAGTAACAAGGAGTGCATTTGCACTGTGAACCAACTAGTGTGGTTCTAATGTGGGGGAAGGAAAAGAGGAACTACACTCCAATTGTGACCATGAGGGAATGCCCTCAAATAGGGACCACATAGCTCACCCTAAAACACATTATATCCCAACAGAGGCCTTCACTCCTCTCTCAACCCCTAGTTACACTAGTGTGCTCTCATCTGAGTGGGAGGGATGATGCTAGGGGTGACACTAAGACATCACAACACATGGAAACATGGAGGGTGATTCACACATCTCAACATAACACACACTCAAATACATTTCTTTAACATTTCCATAATAGGCCAATGTAATTATTTGCACATATGTATAATTATCACAAAGGGCATGCCTAAGTGGATCACACATTATGTCCACAAAACCCTTCTCCCTAAGCTGGATACCCTGTATCATGTACTTGAGGTACGATCACAACGTTTACTGATATATACACATCACAAGACGTACCTACATTATGCATTTTCAACACCACAACACCATTAGGGATAATTCCTTTGGTGGTTGCTCACATTCACAACATAGTGCAAAGAGAAACATCACTCCTTTCTAGTTTATTACATAATGTAGGAAATAAAATTATATATACAATGTATTTTGCACTAGATCTCATTTGGAAAAATACTCCATAGGTCACTATGTATATGCTAACTTTATCTAAGAGTACTACAATTTTTTTTCAAGACTGTAACGTCAGAAAATGTCCCCTTAGGGGATTTTCCTTCATAAGGTTTAGCTCCTGGGTCTTTTGCATGCATTTAGGACATCTTAGTTCATATTTTGGCATCCCGATGGAATGAGACCTAGGTTTCATGGTAAAGTGGACCTAGGAGGACCCCTTGACCTTAACCCTACCTAAATTAGGTGGGGAGGACTTGGGCACTCGTGCCCCAGTCCTACCCTATTTTGGGTCAGGCCAAAAATTTAAGTTTCGGTTTATGACTATTATTTGGTTCCTGTGCCGACACGGTAAGTTTTGATTTTAGAAATCTTGGCAAGAATGTTTGTAGTTGTGTATAAAAGCATTCTTAGGCATTCATTTAGAAACTATATTATGTTCACATGATTTTGGCATCCTAAGGTGATTCAAGGCTTTCATAGTGTTGCAAGAGCGGACTTGTTTTGTTTATGTATTTGTATTTGTAGACCTGAGCATTCATCTCCTCAAGGAATGAAGAGCATCTTCCTTCACTACAAGGTGATATCATTGTGTTTTTTATCATTATTTCATTTGGATTTGGCCTCTACCTCACAAGGACACACTCTCTCTATCTGACAAAGGTGTTTGGAAGGCTTAAGTGTCCTTCCGGGGCTTGACTGAGGCAATCCCTAAACACCTCAATCCCCAAACCAAGTTTTCATGATTGTAAGTTACAGGTTGAGGAGCTGGACTGAGTGGACTTGCAAAGAAGCATATTGGAGTGTCTAAAGTCTAGGAAAAGAAGAAAACCTACCCCCTAGACTAGGGCACCCGCTCCCTAGTCCCTGAAGTTCTATTTCAGGAAAATCTCATATATAGAAGATTCAAGTTGCAGATCTTGTTGCCAGATCTAGACACAAAATAGGGCCTTGGACTTGGGCACCCGCATCTGTGTCCCTGAAAATAGGTACTTTGTAATTTAGTGTTTTGCTTCCGTCTGTAGCAGCATTTTCTGTTATTCATCAGTTTATTGTCGTATTTGCATAATTAGGGTTTTAATGGTCAATTGAGCATAAAAGAGAGAAAATTAACAATAAAATCCCCTAATCCAAGTTTCCCTACATCTCATAGTGATCTAGCATACGATAGTGAATTGCCACTCAACCCTAGATCCTTGAATGTAAAGTGGAAAGGCGGATTTAAACACCAAAACACCAAGACATTAACAAATCTAATTTTCCACTAAACATTTTGGTGAACCTCTGTTTTTGGACTTATATTACAACTTTTTGAGTGTGCGTCTTTAGATTTGGATTGATTTCATTCATTCATATAGTCTTTCATTTTATTGCATTGAGAAAAATTTAAAAAAATTGAAAATTTTGAAAAATTCAAAACAAATTGCATTGTTTGTCTTACTAAATTGCATCGATTCTTTCTAAATTTTCCTAATTCATGTTTTTTGCATTATATCTGATATAAAATATAGAAAAATACAAAAATTAAAAAATTTGCATTGCATTTTCATCATTAATTTTCTAGGCTTTTGTAGAAATTTTGACAATTTTTATTAAACCTAGTAAATCCAAAATCTAGGGTTAGTAGGAAAAATCTTCTTTCATATTTTTCTACTAATTTTAGAGTCTCATTGAAATTATAATTTGTCTGTATACTTGTATCTCGGTATAAATTTACATTTAGATTTAAAATATTTGCATTTTTGCATAGAAAATTTCAACAAAAACTAGCAATTTTCATGCATTTTCATTAGATTTGCATTGGCATTTTGCATATTAGAGCTTGAAAATAATTTTCAGATCTGAGATTAATTCATTTCCATCATAAATCAGACTTCAAAACATTCACATAGCATTTTTTCCCAAGATCTCAAACCTAGGGCTTCAAAAACAACGATTTTCATTAAATTTGGCCTTATCGACTCTATAAACTTGCACCATAGTCATGTTGTGAAAATTATTTTTACATTAATTGGATGTTATCAGGGTAATCACTTTCTTCCCCTCCTAAAAATCTTCACAACACCCTTTTATCGGGCTCTTGTATTGAAAATTTGGTGAAAAACTACACATTTTGACTATTTTTGCCCTAGGGTTTGTCCTAGTTTGCACTCCAAGCTTGTTGTGATCAATTTTATGGATTGAGGTGACTGATATAATTGATATTATTTTCTTTAACTCCTGATATTTGTCACAACACCTCCTTCTCTAGGTCTTGGAATTGAAAAACTGTGAAAAATAGCCTATTTTTGCTATATTTTCACTAGGGTTTTACCTTAAGTGGGACTAAAATCATGTTGTGTTAGGTATTTTGGCACCAAGTGGCTATTATTACTAATATTATTTTATATCCATCATCATTTTCCTCACAACACCCTTTGTTATGCTCGGTTGCATTGAGTTTTGGTGAAAAAAGTGCCTATTTTGACATATTTTCACTATATTTTGACTTGGCATTATCTTGGATTTGCATCAAGAGTGTGTTGAGGAGGATCATATTGCTGTTTTGGACTGATATCAGACATATTATTTTCTTCCCATTATCAAAATCCTTACAACATCCTTTGTTTCATGAATTTGCATTGGAAAAAGTACAAAAAAAACAAACATTTAGGTCATTGTTGCATATAACCTTGCAATTGTCCTTTGCAAGCTTTCAAAATATAATTTGGCATTGATTTGAACACATATATCATGGTTATTTCTTTGGAAGAATTGTTTTCATACATCATAGATATTGAGCATTTCTTTAAATTCACTGATAAACATCTTGAAGTCCTAGAACAAATAGCATACATTCATGAAATTGATCTCTCTATATGTTCCACATATGAAATTATTTGTCATATAGGTGACTTTGATAGATTCACAACTCTCATGGGAATATACTCTTCTATGTTAGATGATCTCACTAAATTCATGATCAATAATACATATACTAGTGATGATCTTAAAATGTTAGATGAAGCCTTAGATGATTTTATGGGAAATTCTACTATGGCACCTATTGATAAAACATGTGATGATAACTCTGGTTTACCTTATGATCCCTCTCCAAAGGTTATTCCCCCTCTTGATGACACTTTAATGCAAGAGGACAATTTCATTGACACATCTATTAACATCACATCATTGAGTCTTCATTCTAATGCTCACTTTGGCCAAGATGAAGAATTAGCAAATGAAGAGCCATCACTAGTTTGCCATTCCAATGCTTTCCCTAGGCAAGAGGAAGCATTAGTGAATGAAGAACTTCCTTCAACAAAGAGCATTCCATGGGTAGATGAGGAGCTTTTATCTAACATCAATCAAAACTCTATTCATGAAACTTCTATATATCATCCTAGCAACCTTGTTTCTTTAGTTGATTGTTCACATATCTTGGATTTCACTAAGGAAGAGAAGACCTTAAATGTCCATCCTTTGTTTGAATATTCAAATCATTTGGACATCACTAACGATGTAGTCTTAGTGGATGAGGAGAAGTAACTCACATTAAATCCTTCAAGGATGGATGTTGAGATCACTCAAAATAATTTGCTTCTCCCACCACCTAAGAGGATAGCGAATATGAGTACTAATGAACTTCAACAAGAAAAAATTCAACCTAACATTAAATCAAACCTTGAAGAACTTACAACTAAAAAACATGAAAACTAGAACAAAAGTTGGGCTATAGTACCTTATACAACTCTCCCTTCTAGCATTAGAGATTGGGAAGACGGTGACCCACCCGATGATGACTTCTAACATGGATCCTATAGGTAAGTATCTCTAACCCTTTATCTCTCTCGTGATGTGTTATATCTTGTTTAGACCTCCTGGGATGACCTCAGATTCTCGCTTAATGTTCAAGATACTAGGAGACCACCTCTGTTGTGATCTTCTTCTATTTGTATCATCATTCTTCTATATCACTTCTCTCTGTGATTTCATTATTGTGTGTTGTGTCTTATGGACATTGCATCACGGTTGGTGACACTGGGGGTACCCTCCTACATGACTGTCACTAAGACACTTGTTTCTCCTCTCTTATTTATTATTTCCCTTCCTCTAGTGTTTCCACCTAGTAGGCGGATGATGACAAACATTTACACTGATGCGGATCTAGTGTCCCTTTCAAGAGCAATCAAAAAATGGACTTAGTTCCTAATATGATGATGGGGTTGTATATCTTATCTGATGCTTGGCTAGTGGGAGCACTCATTCTTTCTATGTAGTGATGATTTTAATGGTGTTCTATCTCATTTACAAATAATAAACAATATTGTTACTCCATGCACTTTGTCTACCTTGAATCTTGCATACCTCAGATTTCATATGCATTAATGTTGTTGTTTATCATGATTTTATAGACTCTAACATATTTCTTGCAGGGATGTGTTTGTGGGAAAATTTGGTGATCCTGAAGTACATGTCACCTTCAGGGGGCGTGGGCTTTGCGAAAGTTGATGTTCTCTTGTGTGTTTTATTCCTACCTTAACATGCTTGATATCAATACTTGATATCAACCACCTTAAGGTGGGGCCATATATAAGGTAAGCTATCTGCTATAGATGTTAGCAATGTGTTTGACCTCAGATGCAAAGACCTGCACCTTAGGGTAGTGCATCGTGCATCCTAAGTTTGTTTGCAATCAATCAATCAATCATGTAAGCCCTCTACGGAGGCAGGATATCAAGCATATCCTTTTTCTTAAGCCCTCTATGGAGGTGGGGATGGTGTATTTCTCAGAGTAGATTGCATCATCCTATCATTTTCAAAATTCCTCTACGGAGGCAGGGAGCAGTTCTGTGACTAGCTCAACCCTTAAGCGTGTTTTCGGTAATTGTTGTGGTGAAGCCCAATCGTCGGTGTGTGCCTGTAATGTGCCTGAGATGGTGTTGGACCTAGAAATACGTACACTCCATTGCTTGTCTGTCATTTTTTCTCTGTGTCTTCAAGTGTGTGTTTTGGCATGCTTGTTTGTGTGGCGTGTTTGTTGCCCCATATGCAGAATAAAGACCAGTGCCTTTGGGTAGTGCTTCCTACATTTTGGGAGGTTTTGCATATCTTGCGTGTTTGTTGCCCAATATATACAGAGACCTACGCCCTAGGGTAGTGCATCCTGTATTATGGGAGGTTTGTTTACTTTCCCGTACTTGCATTTGCATTTGATATATATGAGAAAAAAAATAATGATGCTTGTCTTCCATGCATTAATGTGTCTTCCATGTATTGATTGTCTTCTTCATGTCCTACATGACTGTAACTATCTTCTCCATGTTTTGTGTGCCTATTACTGTTTTCTATGTGATTGGCGTGTCTTCTCCATGCTTGGTGTGTTTGTTGTGTTTGTGACCTTACATTAATGCATGTATGGGCCTCATGTTTATACATACATTAAAGTGGGGGCTAAATGTAGTGTCAGAAAATATCCCCTTGGGGGCTTTTCTCTCATTAGGTTTAGCTCCTAGGTCTTTTGCATGCATTTAGGACATCTTAGTTCATATTTTGACATCTCGATGGAATGAGACCTAGGTTTCATGGCAAAGTGGACCTAGGAGGACCCCTTGACCTTTACCCTACCCAAAATAAGGGGGGAGGACTTTGGCGCTTGTGCCCTAGTCCTACCCTATTTTGGGTCAGGCCCAAAATTGAAGTGTCAGTTTATGACCGTTATTTGGTCCCTTTGCCCACACGGTAAGTTTTGATTTTTGAAATCTTGGTGAGAATGTTTGTAGTTGCATATAAAAGCATGCTTAGCCATTCATTTAGAAAGTAGATTATGTTCACGTGATTTTGGCATCCTAAGGTGATTCAAGGCTTTCATAGTGTTGCAAGAGTAGACTTGTTTTGTTTATGTGTTTGTATTTATAGACTTGAGCATTCATCTCCTCATGGAATGAAGAGCATCTTCCTCCCATGAGATCTTCAGTATAAGGTGATATCATTGTACTTTTTATCATTTGTTTCATTTGGATTTGGCCTCTACCTCACAAGGGCACACTCTCTCTATCTGACAAAGGTGTTTGGAAGAATTAAATGTCCTTCCGGGGCTTGACTAAGGCAAGCTCCTAAACACCACAACCCCCAAAACAAGTTTTCATGATTGTAGGTTACAGGTTGAGGAGTTGGACTAAGTGGAGTTACAGAGAAGCATATTGGAGTGTCTAAAGTGCATGAAAAGAAGAAAATCTACCCCTTGGACTAGGGCATCCGCTCCCTAGTCCCTGAAGTTCCATTTCGGGAAAATCTCAGATACAGAAGATTCAGGTTGCAGATCTTGTTACCAGATCCAAATAGAAAATAGGGCCTTGGACTTGACCACCCACTCTTGTCCCCGACTTTTCTGCCTCAGGTCCCCAAAAATAGGTACTCTGTAATTTGGTATTTTTCTTCCGTCTGTAGGAGCATTTTCTGTTATTTGTCAGTTTATTGTTGTATTTGCATAATTAGGGTTTCAATGGTCAATTGAGCATAAGAGAGAGAAAATTAACAATTAAATTCCCTAATCCAAGTTTCCCTACATCTCACAGCGATCTAAGGTATGATAGTGAATTGCCACTCGACCCTAGATTCTTGAATGTAAAGTGGAAAGGCAGATTTAAACACCAAAACCCCAAGACATTAACAAATCCAATTTTCCATTAAACAAAGGCAATCAATATTTAAATCACCAAACAATATAATTATATTATTTCAGTTTAATCAACTCATCTTGTAGAAAGCTCTATGTAAGCACACTTATAATGACACAAATTTTATCATACTTCAATTAACAATAGAATGTTAACTATAAGCTATCCAAGGCATCACAAAGTTCAGCTAAAGCCCTACTATGTATATTTAAGTTCACATGCACTAATATGAGAAGATTCACATTCTAATCCATGATCAACCCAAATGAAAATAATCATAGCACATGAGAAGATAGATCATCATCCTAGCCCATATTAAAGGGTAATAAACACAAGCACTACAAAATAGACAAGACATGTGCACTCTCAAGGTTAGCCCATATAGATACTTCCTAGAGTTCCTAGAGTTGGAAAAACTTGGATTTGATACCTAATGTCATGCCCAAATCAAATGGACATGGACACAACACAAAAACACATAACTTACCACAATGTTGATCCAGAACAAACCACACACAACGGCAATAACTAAGTGAAAAGAACATTGCAGTAGGATTTCGTAGAATAATACACTATAATTTTGTAAAATGCTTGGAGTATTTTTTTCTAGAGAGTAAAATTACAATGCTGGAGTGAAGAAGACAGGTGCTAAGGGCCCAACCTAAGCCTCGAGGGCTCATCCCAGATGACCTTGCCTATGTGAAAGCGCAGAGGCTTCGTAGATTGGAAAACTTTGACTTTTCAAATGAACTTGTTTATAAAAAAAACACTAATCTCAAACATTTGACATCTTTTCACACATATTTTTAGTTTCACAAATCCCACACTATAATAAGTGAAATAAACAACTCAAGGATAGGAATCATTTGATTCATTTTACCAAGAAAACAATTTCATACATTATCCCTTCACTAGGAATTCAATCATAGATTCATTAGATAGTTGCAAGACATTTTCCATGATTTCTTATTTACTCTAGATTATGCAAACATTAAGTGGTACAATAAAGCATATCATAATCAACCAATGGTTCTATTGAATTCCTTTTAAAGTGAAAATATTGTGAATCTATTAATAGAGAACTAAATTATCATTTCATTGCAGTCTACTCTCCCCCTAATATTTCATCAACCTCCAAGCCTGTTAAATTGACAACAACAAAAAAGCCATAGAGAATCTAACCTTTAAACAACAAGGATTTCTAAAAGACCCTATAAGATGCAAAATTCACATGTCTATCATTACCTTCTTTGTGTATTTAATACTATACATTCTCTCCTTGGGGAGGCACTACACAATTTCCAAGAAGAAGCTTTATAGTATAGAATAGAAGATTACTACCAGAAGCAATTTCTCCACTTACAATCTTACAAGTAATACAATTCCATAAGGAAACACAAATGCATTATACAAAGGTAAACATGGGATGCCAATCCCAATGAATATTACGTGCAAATACCTTTTGTTTTTACTTATCTAATTACCAATGTATCACCTCCAAGCATCCATTCACTATAATAAAGATCATGGTTTAGAAAATTCAAAATTACAACCGTCTAGATTATTGAATGAAAATCTATTAGACTTCACAATTCTAATGTTTGTTTGGATGTTCATAGGCAAGATACCCCTTATCTGCTACAAGTTATACACGAACTAAATGAAATGTGTAGTATCTAAATACAAAATTCTTTCTCAGACCACTGGCTATCTAAAGTTGCAGTAAAGAGAGAATACATAAGCCATATTCCATTTTGCCACAGCTACTTTCTTTGTTTATATGTGTATATAATTTCAATTACGTCGGTACAAATAATAGAAATAAATGCATCAGTTATAATCAAATAGATGTCATACTTTGAAAATAGCAACATAAGAAAAGGATATAGTAAATGAATCTACTCATCCTGTAGGAGTTGGATCACATCCTAAGTCGTAGGACATCTACACAAGCTTAGGGAAATGGGCTTTTGGTAGTACTTCCTCGTGCAGTTTTATGCAAGTTACCATATTCACCCTGCCTCACAGGTGAGACTATTGGGATTTTACCATTTAAAGGGCTAGTGTCAGCTCATCTTAGTACTCATCTTACTATTAGGCATAATACCCAGATCACCACTATCATCTTGTCTCTTGCCAAGCTTTAGCATAATCAAGAACTTCTATGCACCCAAACTTTGGACTCGTGTCCCTTTGTACGCTCGGTATAGCATATGAACCATAAAACTCACAATTTCAAACTAAACTAGACCATACACAACAATAGTTTGTTTCCACGTAAAGTGTCTCGGCTCTACATGTTGAGCTCAACTTATAAATTGCATCTTAGAATGGTAAGGTTGCAGACAATGTTTGTAGACCAAGAAATGGCATAAGAAATACTAAGCCTGATATTTTTTGTAGGACAAGATAGACCTCCATCTCCATTATCAAGCTCTTTGAAAATCTGAGTTCTTTGAAGCTAGGCAGTAACAGTGTTTGTCACTTGATGATAGTGAGGCCACATAGAACAGACTTTGGGTAGGTGTCCAAATATTGATAGTTACATTAAAATACATTCAAATAACATACTCTCCATAGATCATTGCATTTTCCAGTGTTTAGGAGCTCTTGACAATACTGGAGATTAATTAAAAATTTCTCTTCAAAGACTATAAGTTTTTTAAATGCTATATGGAATCTATTACATGAACTGCAAGGAATTAACAGAAAAATAGAGCCTTTTTAAGTCGCTACAGTTGCAATTGTCCTCTGACTTAGTTGTCTGTGTTCACGGGGTGTAATTTTAAATGAAATATTTTCTATAGTGTCAAATGGAGCACCCCTAAAAGCCCAAGAAATTATCAGCAGCTCTCCAGCATATGAAGATGCGCAAAAGACAACATTCTTCAAAGAGCATCAAACTTATGTTTTTATATGTAGTATTCTGTTAGGCTCGACCAATTACAACTGTCGAAACCTGCCAACTTTTTCATAGAATTCTAATTAGTTTAAGGTTGTAAATTATGCTTTCTATTGACTTCTTGATAGGATTTATGCATTACAGGAACATTGCAGACAAGGCTATAAATTCTTGTGTAGCTCAACGTTAGTCGAATACATCACAGTCCCTTCACAGTGACCCTATCTAGCATTTACGTTTGCTGACTTCAGGTGCTGCAGATTGGTGAAGAGATCTATCCATGATATGCCTACCTTGGTAACCTATATTAGCCAAGCTCATTCTTGAGTCATCATGATGAGTATTGAATAAATAACAATGAACTACATGGTAGTAGGAGGAAGGGCCAAGTGCTTTTGTTTCTACTCTTACTATTAGAGACCAAGAATTGCTCTAAGAATTGCAAATAAATGCCTGCCCTCAAAAAGTGTGGCCTTATTTGAGCACAGCTAACAATTTGTTGTTAAAAGCTCAAACAGGCACAATGTGAAATCAATCTGGCCTCATTGTATATATCTGAAATTAGTGATAGGCATAGAAAGGGCAAGTGAATTGTTTGACAAATGACCTCAGACAATTGTGGTCTTTTGGACTGCTTGATTTGCTAGGTAGATACAAAATGGATTTGTTAAAATTAGAAGCTTTCAAGCAAATGCGATTGGAAGGTGTAAAACTGTATTCCGTGACCTTGTTAGCATTCTCCTTGCCTCTGCCAGGGAGATTTGAAACATGGTATGGACATACATCAACTTAATGAATCTAGGGGATTTTTTCAGATGTAGTAGCAATTGTATTTGTAAGGACCTGACTCATCCTATATCAAATAACACTAAACTCTGTTTTTTAAAAATACCAATGAATAAAAATTTTGATCTGGCAAATGTAGGAAATGTGAAATACTTCCAGAAGTGCTTAATGTATGCTATAGCAATGCGATGAAACTTGAAATTCAGTTTCCTAGAATCATCAGGTTCTTAAAAGATCACCAATTTTAAATCTAGTGAAGAGTGAGTACATTACGAGAGAAGGTCCATTATATAAGATAACCTAGAAGAACAATGGATCAGTTCATACCTTAAGTCATGCATTACATTCTTTTTCAATAGCTTGCTTCTCCTCTAGTAACTGTATCCCTCTCATCTGCACAAAATTAACTTAACAATCTCCTGTTAACACAACTCAGTAATCACTACTTAGAGAATTAAAATCACAATGCTAATTGTAGAACACCCTACATCCAGGGGACTTGAGTACTGGGGGCATCATTTGCCATCCAGACTGCCTACATACCTTGTATCCATGGGATCAAGGCCCCCTCCTATGGATGTGACTAACGTGGGGCGAACATGTAGTTCTATTTTGCACTATGTTTGATGTAACTGTGAGCGGGTACCCAGCCCTTTCTAGGGTTATTCCCTGCCCCAGACAGTTCTTTGTCGGCTGCCACCCACTCGGTAAAACAGGGACAGAAGTTAGTCCACTACCACAAACACCTAAGGGGGTGTCAGCTAGTCTTAGTGTGGAGGAATCCCTATAAGGTGTCTACCCATGAAATCTAGCTTACTTCCTCAAACCAAATCATGACTAAGTCCGTTCCTAATTCCCTAGTACTTTCACCACGATCTGCAAGGGCAAGGTAAAAGCATATGATAGATAGCATTTTTGGATTTGCCTAGTTGCCCTATCTGACATTTCACATGTCCTCCCCGATCTATACTCACGTGTCAATAAGCCTCGTATTCTGATAGTATACTTGGAGTGTTTTTCCAAATGAGCATCATGGTAATCATTAGTTCAATAGACTCATCCTCTCTTTTTAGTTAATCTTTTTAATGAGATATCCAAGGAGATTTTCCCTTCCTATGGATTTAACTTCGACATGTTCCTTATTACTCCCTGACAATTTAGAGGGATGGTGCCCAGACGTCGTTGTTGTAGCTATGTTAGGTGCAAGGTACTTGGTTCAACGTGACGGCATTACCCGTAAATGTGACCTAGAGGTACCGTAAATACCGAACACTATGATTGGGTTGAGTTTGGACATTGATTTATATTGAAAGAACTTGCATAAAGCAAAGATACTAGTTTATAGGACATTAACAAAAACAACCAGCTTGAAACAAGTATCATGTATAAAAGCAATATCAACATAATTATACAGATACAAAACTATTAGTGTTAAGACCACTCTTAAAATTAGGTTTAACTGATAACTTTGTTCTTCAAATACAATTCCAAATACAATATGAATAAATTCCGAATAATCCTTGGGAAACAATATGACCTTTAATGAATAGAGAAACTTAACAAGCTTGCTAATTCATAATTAAGATACTAACTATAAAATTTTATATTATGAAAAGAGTGTTATCGACCAAGGCAGCTCAAGCAAATTTTAGAATTCTAATCCCACATAATAATGTTTATCTAATTCTTAGGATTCTTCTAACAATTTATAGAGTAGAAACAAGATTCAACCATGCAGCGTCTTTACATACATTCATGTACCAAATTACTCACTCATACTTTCACATTCCCGATTATTCATACAAATAATGTTATTCGTAAACATAAACTGGAAAGGATACTTAAGCTTTCAATCTAAAATGATATGATAATTAAGAAATGATTTTTAATATGAAGCCTGTTTGTGAGAAAGATGCTATTAAGATTTTATCATGATTATGGAAAAGGAGGTTATCCCAAATTATAGGAACATGATTAAATAGAGTTTTCAAGGGTCAAATCAAAGGGAACTTTTACATGGTATCATACTTTACCAATGCTATTTGTGTGACCATGAGATTCCCTTCTTATTATTTAATAATTCTCCATCCACACCATTTCATTTATACACCATTTTGAGTACTAATTTTTCTAACTCTCTCTTTTTTTTTTCCCTTAATTTACTTAATCATCTCATTTTCTCAATCTCCACCTTTATTATAATATACATCTACATATACATCCTCAACATTTAATCTACTTCACTCACCTCTCAATTTCCACACTACTCCGCTCATTATCTCAAATTTCATTAATCCTCCACATATTACTAGATATTTTCTATACACACCAAAATAATGATAATGAATTCTCAACCCTACTTACAATTTATCACACTTAGATTCAAATGGTGATGATGTACGAAAGTAAATAATTTTTGGTTATTTTATTTTATTTTTACTTTAATTTTCTTTATTTCTCTCTCATCTTTAATGGAGTGCGATAAAAATACTGAGCAAACTTACAAAGTAAACTCACATTTACTTAATTTAAAAAAAAATAAAAACACTCCTTCAAACTTATTTGTCATGGCAAAGGAACTTTTCGTTGAAGCAAGTGCATGACATTTCCACGGCCAACGGAGTTTAATATTTCACAAATCACGGCACTTTACTTAAGGAAGCTTCTTATTTGAGGCATCCCCTTTTAAGCCTTGCTAATACTCTTCATGATAGTATTTTTAATTATATATTCTTAGGAATTCCCAAGGTTAAGACCCGAGAGTGCCTCTGCTTCATGTTTTCTGCCTTAAATCTCTATGCATCTACACTTTTCTTCCCATAATTCATCCCTTTCTTTATAGAATAGAACAAATGACAACTAAGTTTCTATGGGGACAAAATCTGCATATAAACTGCAGGAGATCTCACAATTAATAAGGAAAGTATCCATTTTGGTTGTAGCAGGGAAAAAAGAAAATGAAAGCTTATGCTATAATAATGCATTCTGTTAAGACTTCCAATTGGCGTCTGTAATGCCCAACTCCTCATCCTTTTCCAGCATACTCCATGCCCATGAAGCTTGAGCAAGGATATGGACGTCCATCAAGACATAAGGGAAGGAGGAATTTCATCAAATGTTGTAGTTGCAAGTTGTAAATATATATATGCAAAATGTGGAAGCACAGACATGGCATGTGAACCGTTTGAAAAAATGACTAAATGAAATGTGATTTCATGGAGTTTCATGATAGCAGGATATGGTCAAAATGGGTCTGTTGAATAGACTTTTAAAAAAAATGTCAAACAAATGTAATGGGTAGGCGTAAAGCCAAATTCCAAACCTTTGCCCACGCCTTCCCTGCTTGTGCCAAAATGGGGACATAAAGACAAGATTTTGTGAGAAATTAGAGTTGGGACAGCTTTGTTAGACATGTATGCAAATGTGGAAAGATAGAAAAAGTAGGTGAACTGTTTGACAAAATGCCTCAAAGCAATGCCATCTTGTGGTATGCAATGATCGCAGGATTTCACAAAATGGATTTGTTGAAAGGATTTTTCAAGCAAATGCCTTGGGATGACCATGAGAATAATAGAATCACAGTGGATATGTTATCCTCGAGTAATCCAAAGGAGTAGGCTTCCACATCAATAATAAAATTTAATTACAACTACAATCCAAGGCTATAATCACTGCTCTAGTTTAGTCAGCTATAAATAGTAAACTTCCTTCTCATTATATGCAAGATTTTTCTAATGCATTCACTAATTCAAACTTGCTCCCTTGTGTAAAGATGATTAAAATTACACTGACAAACAATAGGCTGTATAGGTTTTTAAAGTGCAGCTATGTTAATATTTGTGAATTCGCACTCATCAGAAGACATATAAGAAGGCAACTGTGGTACTTTGGTTAGACGTACCTAGAACAGAATGGAATTTTCTCAGCCTTTGATAGAATTCTATTCAGAAATAGGGTATGACTGTTCATCATGCATAATGGCAAGGGGATTCTTTTGTCAATTATTATGATTGGAACTACTCTCATAGATAGGTATGAAAATCGTGGGAGCATAGACAGAGCACATGGACTGCATGATATGCACAAAAACTTTGAGAATTTTCTAAATCAGAAAACTTTTGATGTGTGATGTTGCTTAACGTATTTTACATTTCTACCACCGACTAGTATATGCACTACCACCGACTATTGTAAATGTAACAATATGCACCCCATAGGTTTCAATAAATCTTGCAACAATTGAAGGAATATATAATGGTCAGTGGTGTACCTGTCAATGGAATACATTGTAGAAAAGAAAATAGAAGGAAGAAATGCAACTATCTTGTAACATATTCTAAACATAATTGCTCTTTTCTGAAATAGCAACCTTGCTAAAGTAGGCTCCCACGTCAACGGAACAGCATGCCTGACTTAAATCTCTCCAGCATTCCCAAACTAGAAATCAGTGTGTCCTTCTTCCTTACAATTGAGGCATTTTATAGAAAATTCCATGCATCCCCACTATCTTTGTTTAATGTGAATGCCTCCTCCACTGTCTTAGTTTCAGGAAAATGCTTCCTCCACTGTGTTTGTTTAAAGAAAATGCATCCTCCACTCACTAGTGGATTTGCATATCTTATCATCTATTTCTTATGTGTAAACCATTTTGTATTTTAAATGAATATTATTTTTTTATATTAGTTTTCAAGATATTGAGTTGTGACATCCTTCTCCCCTAAATTTATGCATCGCCCTGATGCATATTAGAAATAAGGTCAAAACATATATATAATAGTCCATAGAAATAAGCATCGTTTACTATTAGTATGCTTACCTACCTTCATAGTCCATCCCACAACAAAGTAGTCCATCATAGAGTAGCATCTAAACATCAATGAAGTTAGAGTTCATAATTAAACTTCTACTAGGTAACCTGATTGAGCATATCCTTGTAGCTTGTCCTCGAGTCTGGAATGTTGAATGTTCATTCAAATTTTACTGTGTCTAGAATAAACACTTGCAATTCACTTTAAACTTCCATCATCAAAGATAAATCAACTTTCGAAGTGCGGTCAATAAAAATTTAGGTTCATAGATTCTCCCTTGGTAATCCAGATCTTTATCAAAAATTTTAGTTATATTTGAAGTTTACTCCAACATGTGCTCAAATCCAAGAGTAGTGATGCACCACTATAGATTGGAAGAATTATATTCTCTTAGTCAATTTGAGTACTTAGGAAACAGCCAATCCAGGGTAAAGTGTCCAAAACAGGACATACTGAAATATAGCCAACCAGGCTCTTCTGTCCTTTGGGCAAATTGGTAAATGCAGTTCAGTCACACTGTTAGCTTCACTTTCATCTTCTGAAGAAACTTCTACAACTTCATGAAACATCACAAGGTTCAGGCTTAGATTTCAAGTTTTCATTTTCTTTTCTACATGCTACAAGTGACTTCTCCAATTGATTAACATGTTCTTTGAATTCCTGTTACTATTCTCCCTTTTCAATTCTTTCAAACTATCTTCTATTCCTCTCTCTGTTTCCAACAACTTTGAATTACACCTTTTGAGTTTGCATAATTCTCCAAAATAATGACCAAACAGCCTACACTAGTCAAACGGACCTTATCACTACCTGATTCGGGTAGAACAAACAAATAGGTTCATACAGAACCAGGTCAAATGGACCAATACTCTATCGAATACAGAATAAGTAAACACAATAGCCAACCGGGCTAAATAGGACAGGAATCATTATGCTCTGGCTAGAGACTTTTGGCTCCTTCGGGATCAATCTGGATCCATGAGTCACTTCCTGGAGACCACAGTATCTGCCCAAGAACTGTGTTGAGGATGTCAACCAGGGATACACAATATCAACTTATACTCACCTTAGTTTCGGCAAAGCCAGGTACAAGTAATCCACCCTGGGGATTCTTCTGAGTACCAGTGACTTCCATTATTCTGATATCATATTATACATATCAACATTCAAGTGAAAGGTAACAATTCTAGCAATCACACATGCTGATTTATCAAAAACTTCTTCCAAACTTTTCATCCATCTCTCTTCACAATTGTCACATCAATTAGTGCCACCTTAGGGCTTGTTATCTAAAAGTAGTGATAGCATCCCAAAATTGATAGTAGCTTCCCATAATAGGAGTCCATGAATGTCATCAGTTTCTCAAAAGTCAATAGCTGACTCTATTACTCATCATATAGTCTCAAGGATTGATGGAAGCTGCAAGGAAGTGCCAATAATAGAGGAGGACTTAAATGTTGATGATCAGGACTGTAAGATGAGTAAAATCCATACTCTAAGAACACAACCAGAGATCTATAAAGAGTGCATAGAGGACAGAGAAAGCTGTGAATTTATGCGTAAATTGGAATATAGAAATGAGTAGATTCGTATACATCTTTTTTGATGTAAAGAACCACCTAGGTCCATTTTAGCTTCTTTTGGGTCTTTATCTGATGTTGAATGGCGTACATCAAAGAGGTCTCAGAAGACATCGACAAATGGTAGCTTAATTAACTTGAGAGTTTCTGGATGCACAACTATGGATCAATTGAAGATGATGGTGTGGGAGTCCCTTGGTATGGTGAAGGAAAATCAGAAGCTTCATAAAGGCACAATGGAACGGTCAATGAATTGGCCACTTTAGCCGACTTGAATGTTTTCCCTGGGGATAGTCTATGGGTTATGGATACTGAAGTTTATGAAAATCAAGATATTGCTGAGGAGCTATTAGAGCAGGAAATGGAAAATGAGCAATTGGAGGAAGGATTCAAAGGGACACTTTTGACATCAATTGTCCCTGCTCAAATGGTTCCAATAGATGAATGGAGGATATACTTGGAAAGGAAGTATGCCAAGAGGTCTTCAAAGCATGTTGTTGATATTTTGCCCCTTGTCTTTATCAAGATCTAAGGTGGGGAATATAGTGGATAAGAATATGATAGGATAAGGATAAGATAGTGGATAAGATGTGCAAGGATATTTTGGATGTGGATGAAGGATATGGCTTTGCCCCCAAGTGTAGGGATACAAAATGAATGGAGAAGGGATTACGCATGACGCCCACAAGGGGTTTTCATCATGGTCTTCTTAGTGCCAAGTAACTGAGAAATAAAGATGGTTTTCAGGGCCCTCTCAAGAACCCCTCCACACATTTCCTAATACCTTGCATTTGTATAAGGTGTTATCCTCCAAAAGGGAGGTATGCAAGAAACAAACACATAGATCTATGGTGATGGATGGATTATGACTGTCCCATACCAGTCCCATCTGCAACCCCATCCTTACAGTAGAATCTCCCCAAGTCACCTACTCCCCCATACAACTTGCCAGGGCCCTACATATATATGGCAGTTTTACAGAAGTCACATTACTCCACACATGCTAGCAGTTGTAAAATTAAAAATGCCTCAAAACATGAAGGATTAAGTGAAACAAGTCAATAAGTTAAATCCTCAATTAAAATAAAACAAGCCAAGAAAAAGTGAAGATCAAAGATAGAAATTATTGCAACATCCCAAGTTCAACAAGGAACAAGTCCTTGAGGCAAAAGGACCATCAAAATTTAAATAAAGAAATAAAACACTGCGGCTTTTAAAATCTTTATCACAAGAATAAATAATGCAACAATATCATAAAATTTGCACATTACAAGCACCATGTAGCCTTACAATAAGACCACCTAAGGGGAGTATGGAATATGGGTGGACTTCTATCGCTCCAATAACTAAATTGTACAATGGTCTCAAACCACATAGAGAACAATGATAATCGCCATGTCACGTTAAGCATTCGCCGCAAAAATTGAAACAACCTTATCATACTTCTCTATCACAAATCCAAATGAATAGTCATATGACACCATACATCCCAAGGCATGCCATTCTAAAAAGATTACGATGTGCCACAAGAGGAATTAGCCACGGAAGATGATATTCACTTCACAAGTTTTACGGTTGTCATGTACACAACTACTGTTGTCCTGTTACACATACCATTACTGTCATCAAGCTATCCACTTCACCTTCTAGGGAAGGTTTACTTATGACCTTATCATTTCTTTTTCATGTTTCTATCCATGTTTATCATTAACTGGACAATCATTAGATCGCAAGAGGGGGAATACTATTAGTCTTATGTCTTAATACTGACCATGCTTTAGGTTAGCGGACCTTCAGGCCTAGTGTCCGAACCAAAAGATCTGATACCACATGTAAGGACCTGACTCATCCTAAATCAAATAACACTAAACTCTATTTTTTAAAAATACCAATGAATAAAAATTTTGATCTGGCAGATGTAGGAAATGTGAAATGCTTCCAGAAGTGCTTAATGTATGCTATATCAATGCGATGAAACTTGAAATTCAGTTTCCTAGAATCATTAGGTTCTTAAAAGATCACCAATTTTAAATCTAGTGAAGAGCGAGTACATTACGAGAGAAGGTACATTATATAAGATAACCTAGAAGAACAACGGATCAGTTCATACCTTAAGTCATGCATTACATTTTTTTTCGATAGCTTGCTTCTCCTCTAGTAACTGTATCCTTCTCATCTGCACAAAATTAACTTAACAATCTCCTGTTAACACAACTCAGTAATCACTACTCAAAGAATTAAGATCACGATGCTAATTGTAGAACACCCTACATCCAGGGGACCTGTGTATTGGGGGCATCCTTTGCCATCCAGACTGCCTACATACCCTATATCCACGGGATCAAGGCCTCCTCCTTTAGATGTGACTAACGCGGGGAATGCAAACATGTAGTTCTATTTTGCACTATGTTTGATGTAACTGTGAGCGGGTACCTAGCCCTTTCTAGGGTTATTCCCTGCCCCAGACAGTTCTTCATCGGCTACCACCCACTCGATGAAATAGGGACGGAAGTTAGTCCACTACCACAAACACCTAAGGGGGTGTCAGCTAGTCCTAGTGTGGAGGAATTCCTATAAGGTGTCTACCCATGAAATCTAGCTTACTTCCTCAAACCAAATCGTGACTAAGTCCGTTCCTAATTCCCTAGTACTTTCACCACGATCTGCAAGGGGAAGGTGAAAGCATATGATAGATAGCATTTCTGGATTTACCTAGTTGCCCTATCTGACATTTCACATGTCCTCCCCGATCTATACTCACGTGTCAATAAGCCTCATTTTCTGATAGTATACTTGGAGTGTTTTTCCAAATGAGCATCATGGTAATCATTAGTTCAATAGACTCATCCTCTCTTTTTAGTTAATCTTCTTAATGAGATATCCGAGGAGATTTTCCCATCCTGTAGATTTAACTTCGACATGTTCCTTATTACTCCCTGACAATTTAGAGGGATGGTGCCCAGACGTCGTTGTTGTAGCTATGTTAGGCGCAAGGTACTTGGTTCAACGTGACGGCATTACCTGTAAACGTGACCTAGAGGTACCGTAAATACCGAACACTGTGATTGGGTTGAGTTTGGACGTTGATTTATATTGAAAGAACTTGCATAAAGCAAAGATACTAGTTTATAGGACATTAATGAAAACAACCATCTTGAAACAAGTATCATGTATAAAAGCAATATCAACATAATTGTACAGATACAAAACTATTAGTGTTAAGACCACTCTTAAAATTAGGTTTAACTGATAACTTTGTTCTTCAAATACAATTCCAAATACAATATGAATAAATTCTGAATAATCCTTGGGAAACAATATGACCTTTAATGAACAGAGAAACTTAACAAGCTTGCTAATTAATAATTACGATACTAACTATAAAATTTTATATTATGAAAAGAGTGTTATCGACCAAGGCAGCTCAAGCAAATTTTAGAATTCTAATCCCACATAATAATGTTTATCTAATTCTTAGGATTCTTCTAACAATTTATAGAGTAGAAACAAGATTCAACCATGTAGCGTCTTTACATACATTCATGTACCAAATTACTCACTCATACTTTCACATTCCCGATTATTCATACAAATAATGTTATTCGTAAACATAAACTAGAAAGGATACTTAAGCTTTCAATCTAAAATGATATGATAATTAAGAAATGATTTTAAATATGGAGCCTATTTGTGAGAAAGATGCTATTAAGATTTTATCATGATTATGGAAAGGGAGGTTATCCCAAACTATAGGAACATGATTAAATAGAGTTTTTAAGGGTCAAGTCAAAGGGAACTTTTACATGGTATCATACTTTACCAATGCTATTTGTGTGACCATGAGATTCCCTTCTTATTATTTAATAATTCTCCATTCACACCATTTCATTTATACACCATTTTGAATACTAATTTTTCTAACTCTCTTTTTTTTTTCCTTAATTTACTTAATCATCTCATTTTCTCAATCTCCACCTTTATTATAATATACATCTACTTATACATCCTCAACATTTAATCTACTTCACTCACCTCTCAATTTCCACACTACTTCGCTCATTATCTCAAATTTCATTAATCCTTGACATATTACTAGATATTTTCTATACACACCAAAATAATGATAATGAATTCTCAACCCTACTTACAATTTATCACACTTAGATTCAAATGGTGATGATGTAAGAAAGTAAATAATTTTTGGTTATTTTATTTTATTTTTACTTTAATTTTCTTTATTTTTCTCTCATCTTTAATGGAGTGTGATAAAAACAGTAAGCAAACTTACAAAGTAAACTCACATTTACTTAATTTAAAAAAAAATAAAAACACTCCTTCAAACTTATTTGTCATGGCAAAGGAACTTTTCGTTGAAGCAACTGTATGACATTTCCACGGCCAACGGAGTTTAATATTTCACAAATCAGGGCACTTGACTTAAGGAAGCTTCTTATTTGAGGCATCCCCTTTTAAGCCTTGCTAATAGTCTTCATGATAGTATTTCTAATTATATATTCTTAGGAATTCCCAAGGTTAAGACCTGAGAGTGCCTCTGCTTCATGTTTTCTGCCTTAAATCTCTATGCATCTACACTTTTCTTCCCATAATTCATCCCTTTCTTTATAGAATAGAACAAATGACAACTAAATTTCTATGGGGACAAAATCTGCATATAAATGGCAGGAGATCTCACAATTAATAAGGAAAGTATCCATTTTGGTTGTAGCAGGGAAAAAAGAAAACGAAAGCCTACGCTATAATAATGGATTCTGTTAAGACTTCCAACTGGCGTCTATAATGCCCAACTCCTCATCCTTTTCTAGCATACTCCATGCCCGTGAAGCTTGAGTGAGGATATGGACGTCCATCAAGACATAAGGGAAGGAGGAATTTCATCAAATGTTGTAGTTGCAAGTTGTAAATATATATATGCGAAATGTGGAAGCACAAACATGGCTTGTGAACCATTTGACAAAATGATTAAATGAAATGTGATTTCATGGAGTTTCATGATAGTAGGATATGGTCAAAATGGGTTTGTTGAATAGACTTTTAAAAAAATGTCAAACAAATGCAATGGGCAGGCATAAAGCCAAATTCCAAACCTTTGCCCACGCCTTCCCTGCCTATGCCAAAATGGGGGCATAAAGACAAGATTTTGTGAGATATTAGAGTTGGGACAGCTCCGTTAGACATGTATGCAAATGTGGAAAGATAGACAAAGCAGGTGAACTATTTGACAAAATGCCTCAAAGCGATGCCATCTTGTGGTATGCAATGATCGTAGGATTTCACAAAATGGATTTGTTGAAAGGATTTTTCAAGCAAATGCCTTGGGATGACCACGAGAATAATAGAATCACAGTGGATATGTTATCCTCGAGTAATCCAAAGGAGTAGGCTTCCACATCAATAATAAAATTTAATTACAACTACAATCCAAGGCTATAATCACTGCTCTAGTTTAGTCAGCTATAAATAGTAAACTTCCTTCTCATTATATGCAAGATTTTTCTAATGCATTCACTGATTCAAACTTGCTCCCTTGCATAAAGATGATTAAAATTACACTGACAAACAATAGGCTGTATAGGTTTTTAAAGTGCAGCGATGTTAATATTTGTGAATTCGCACTCATCAGAAGACATATAAGAAGGCAACTGCGGTACTCTGGTTAGACACACCTAGAACATAATGGAATTTTCTTAGCCTTTGATAGCATTCTATTCAGAAATAGGGTATTATAGTTCATCATACATAATGGAAAGGGGATTCTTTTGTCAATTATTATGATTGGAACTACTCTCATAGATAGGTATGAAAATCGTGGGAGTATAGATAGAGCACATGGACTGCAGGATATGCACAAAAACTTTGAGAATTTTCTAGATCAGAAAACTTTTGATGTGTGATGTTGCTTAACGTATTTTACATTTCTACCACTGACTAGTATATGCACTACCACCGACTATTGTAAATGTAACAATATGCACTACCACCGACTATTGTAAATGTAACAATATGCACCCCATAGGTTTCAATAAATCTTGCAACAATTGAAGGAATATATAATGGTCAGTGGTGTACCTGTTAACAGAATACATTGTAGAAAAGAAAATAGAAGGAAGAAATGCAACTATCTTGTAACATATTCTAAACATAATTTCTCTTTTCTGAAATAGCAACCTTGCTAAAGCTGTAGGCTCCCACGTCAACAGAACAGTATGCCTGACTTAAAACTCTCCAGCATTCCCAAACCAGAAATCAGTGTGTCCTTCTTCCTTACAATCGAGGCATTTTATAGAAAATTCCATGCATCCCCACTATCTTTGTTTAATGCGAATGCCTCCTCCACTATCTTAGTTTAAGGAAAATGCTTCCTCCACTGTCTTTGTTTAAAGAAAATGCATCCTCCACTCACTAGTGGATTTGCAAATCTTATCATCTATTTCTTATGTGTAAACCATTTTGTATTTTAAATGAATATTATTTTTTTATATTAGTTTTCAAGATATTGAGTTGTGACAGTATTGGCAGACATGTATACAAAATGTGGAAGAATGTATTCATTTAGAAGAAAAGATACATACTTGGTGGTTCAATCACATAATACAAGAACTCACAGTGGTAAAATTTGGAAGCCCACCAAATCGCATCCCCCAGTTCTCAATACCACCTTGTTGTTATTCTCTCTAATTTTTTTTACATTGCACAAATTGGGTTCCATAAAATGAGGTAGGTCTGCATTGTAGACGTGGGCACATGTAAAAGCAGGTGACAGAGAGGAGAAATAGGTGGAAAATAAAATCATAGACACATTGAGAACATAGAACAGGTGGCAATTAAAAGTGTATGCATGTTGAGAGCATAGATCAGTAATTTTATAAGATTTAAAAGAATCATTAGCGAGGGTGTTTTCCATCATATTTAAAAGTTAATTGAAAATGAGTCAAATGTGTATAAACTTTAAAATTTATTTGGTTTAGCACTGTTGGGGGCCACTACCACAAATTCTGTCGTGTCCAAACTATAGTTAAAAACATGTATTCCCCTTATGTATAAATTGTTATATCCCTATGTGTAAAAACTTTAATTCTCCTTATGAGCAAATTGTCAAATCCCTACTACAACGAAATAAGCTATAAAATTTCTCAACGAAGGCTCTTGAATTTATATTTTTTTCCTTGGAGAGTAAGTTTGGTTTGGTGTGGTATGGGATGACGTTAGTTTTAGTTATCCTTTTTTTCTTAAATCTTCCATTTCCTATGCCACTCTTCATTCTTACTTCCTCATAAAGAATTACAGAAATATAAAAATAAGATACCTCAAAAGTTAGCTCCAACATATAACTTAGTTACATGAAAATATATGCAAATGTTCATTGAAAGGGAAGGTTGAAGACTTAATTTATATAATATAGCATAAGTCAACAACTCGTGGGTATGCATATCTATACATATCTAAAGTTAAAATAAGAGAAAAAAGTAACAATATTTCCTTATCCTAAAGAGAACAATATTTTCCATGAAAGTCTTGGATATCAGCTTTCATAGAGAAAGTAATGTAAATTGTTTCCATCATTAAAGAATAGTTTCAGCTTATGATAACAATTCAACTAGAGGGCATTATGAAAGGTCACGTTGGTTCATTATACTAGCATACCTATATTTAAAAAAATATATCTAAAGTACACTGAGAGATATCCTTCTCAAGGTGCCTATTCCACCCATGTGAGGTAAATTGATTAAAAATAGGCGCCTCGAGAAGGATATCTCTTGGTGTACTTTAGATAAATTTTTTTAAATATAGGTATGCTAGTAGCATCTACAGTGGTAAGCCCAATTATAACTATATTATATAATTATAAGAATATATTATAATTATATAATATATTATATTATAATTATAATTATATTAATTATATAATATAATATATAATTATAATTATATAGCTAACCTATATTATAATATCAAGGTTATGGTTTTAATCTAATTAAATTTATGGTTATGTTCATAGAAATATATGCTAAGTGTAATGTTAGCACAACTTGTCATAATTGTATCAATAACAATACCCTAATTCTATCCTAAATTTGAAATGTAACTCTAACTCTAATTCTATCCTATATTTGATATGTAATCCTAACCCTAATTGTATCACTAACCTTAATTTTATGCTTAACCCTAATCATAATTTAACTCTAACCCTAGTGTTTTTGCCTTATATATTTACCCTAATTATAACCAAACCCATAACCCTAATTCTATACCTAAACCTAACCCACACCCTAATTCTATCCCTCAACCTAATTGTAAACCCAAACCTTTGGTTGTATATATGCCCTGATTGTAACCCTAATTTGAATTGTAACTCTAAACCTCATTCTATTGAGAACCTTAATTTTATGATCCTTAACCATAACCCTAATTTAACTCTAACCCTAATTCTAGTTCTATTGTATTTTTACTTATATATTTTCCCTAATTATAACTAAACCCATAACACTAATTCTAACCCTAAACCTAACCCTAATTTTATCTCTAACCTTAATCCTAGCCTAATCATAATTTTGATCCTAAGACTAACCCCAACCCTAATCGTAATTCTAACCCTAACCCTAACTAAATTTAAAACCCCTACCCTAATTATATTCATAACCCTAATTTTGAACTTGGTCATAATTCTATCCATAACCTAGCCCTAATTATAACTCTAACCTTAACCCTAATTCTAACTCCAACCCTAACAATTTTTTTGTTATAAATATTTTCCCTAGTTGTAAACCTAATTCTAATCATAACCCTAACTATCATTCTATCCCAAACCCTATTTCTTTCATTATCGCTAACTCTATCCCTAATCCTAACCCTAATTCTAACTATAATTATAACCAACCCCATAATTCTATCCCTAAAACTAATTATAAACCCAACCCTTTAGTTATATATGCCATGATTGTAAGCATAATTTAAACAATAACCCTAAACCTCATTCTATTGGTAACCTTAATTTTATCGTTAACCCTAACCCTAATTTAACTCTAACCCTATTTCTAGTTCTATTATTTTTTACTTATATATTTTCCCTAATTATAACTAAACCCATAACTCTAATTCTATTTGTAAACCGAAACCTAACCCTAAGACTAACCCCACCCCTAATCCTAATTCTAACCCTAACCCTTATTCTAACCCTAACCCTAACTAAATTTCTAACCCCTACTCTAATTATATCCCTAACCGTAATTTAACTCTAACTCTATTATTTTTACTTATATATTTTCCCTAATTATAACTAAACCCATAAAACTAATTGTAACCCTAAACCTAACCCTAACCCTAATTTTATCTCTAACCCTAATCCTAGCCTAATCATAATTTTGATCCTAAGACTAACCCCAACCCTAATCGTAATTCTAACCCTAACCCTAACTAAATTTATAACCCCTACCCTAATTATATTCATAACCCTAATTTTGAACTTGGTCATAATTCTATCCATAACCTAGCCCTAATTCTAACTCTAACCCTAACCCTAATTCTAACTCCAACCCTAACAATTTTTTTGTTATAAATATTTTCCCTAGTTTTAAACCTAATTTTAATCATAACCCTAACTGTCATTCTATCCCAAACCCTATTTCTTTCATTATCACTAACTCTATCCCTAATTCTAACTATAATTATAACCAACCCCATAATTCTATCCCTAAACCTAATTATAAACCCAACCCTTTAGTTATATATGCCATGATTGTAAGCATAATTTGAACAATAACCCTAAACCTCATTCTATTGGTAACCTTAATTTTATTGTTAACCCTAACCCTTATTTAACTCTAACCCTATTTCTAGTTCTATTATTTTTTACTTATATATTTTCCCTAATTATAACTAAACCCATAACTCTAATTCTATCTATAAACCTAAACCTAACCCTAAGACTAACCCCAACCCTAATCCTAATTCTAACCCTAACCCTTATTCTAACCCTAACCCTAACTAAATTTCTAACCCCTCCTCTAATGATATCCCTAACCCTAATTTAACTCTAACTCTATTATTTTTTACTTATATATTTTCCCTAATTATAACTAAACACATAAATCTAATTCTATCTGTAAACCTAAACCTAACCCTAAGACTAACCCCAACCCTTTAATCCTAATTCTAACCCTAACCCTAACTAAATTTCTAACCCCTACTCTAATTATATCCATAACCCTAATTTTGAACCTGGTTGTAATTCTATACCTAACCCTAAACCTCATTCTATCAATAACCTTAATTTTATCCTTAACCCTAACCCTAATTTAACTCTAACCCTAGAGTTCTAGTTCTATTATTTTTTACTTATATATTTGCCCTAATTATAACTAAACCTATAACCCTAATTCTATCCCTAAACCTATAACCCTAATTTATCCCTAACCCTAATTCTAACCCTAACCCTAATTCTGACCCTAAGAATAACCCCAACCCTAATCCTAATTCTAAACCTAACCCTAACTAAATTTCTAACACCTACCCTAAAATATTCATAACCCTAATTTTGAACCTGGTCATAATTCTATTCCTAACCCTAACCCTAATTCTAACTCTAATCCTAACAATTTCTTTTGTTATAAATATTTTCCCTAACTGTAATTCTATCCCAAACCTTATTTCTTTCACTATCCCTAATTCTATCCCTAATCGTAACCCTAATTTTAACTATAATTATAACTAAACCCATAATTCTATCCCTAAACCTAATTTTAAACCCAACCCTTTGGTTATTTATATGCCCTGATTATAACCCTATTTTAAATTGTCACCCTAAACCTCACTCTATCTGTAACCTTAATTTTATCCTTAACCCTAACCCTAATTTAACTCTAACCCTAGTTCTAGTTCTATTATTTTTTACTTATATATTTGTCCTAAGTATAGGTAAACCTATAACCCTAATTATATCCCTAAACCTAACCCTAACCCTAATTTTATCCCTAGCCCTAATTGTAACCCTAACCCTAATTCTAATCATAACCCTAACTATAATTCTATCCCAAACCTTATTTATTTCACTATCCCTAATTCTATCCCTAACCCTAACTGTAATTCTAACTATAACCCTAACTTTTTGTTTTATATATTTTCCCTAATTGTACCACTAATTCTCATCATAACCCTACCCTTAATTGTAGCCCTAACCTAACCATGATTCTACTACCAACCCTTTGTTTATATATATTAGCCCTAATTCTAACATAAATTTGATTTGTAACTCTAATCGTAATTGTATCACTAACCTTAATTCTATCCTTAACCCTAACCCTAATTATAACCCTAATTCTATTCCTAACTATAACTATAATTCTAACTATAACCCATACAATTTCCTAGTTATAAATATTTTCCCTTTAACTATATCCTAATTCCAATCATAACCTAACTGTAATTGTATCCCTAACCCTAATTCTATCACTAATCATAATTCTATTCCTAACCCTAACCCTTTAATTCTAACCATAATATTTTTGGATATATATTTGCCTTAATTGTAACTCTAATTCTAATTGTAATTCTAACCCTAAATGTAGCCCTAACCGTAATTGTAATTCTAATCCCAACACTTTGGTTATATATATTTGCCCTAATTCTATCCTAAATTTGAATTGTAACCCTAACCCTAATTCTATTGCTAACCTTAATTCTATGCTTAACCCCAACCCTAATTTAACTCTAACTCTAGCTCTAATTTTAATTTTAATTCTAATTCTAATTGTAACCCCAATTATAACCATAATCCTAACCCTAACCTTAATTCTAGCTCTAATTACAAACCTAATCCTAACCTAATTCTAACCCAACCCTAACCTTAACAATAATTTTAATCCTAACCCTTACCCTATTTATAAAATTGATATATGTAAATTATTTATGAAGACTTCCCCTTGACACACTTTCCAAAGTGGACCTAGAAGAGGCAATATTAATTATAAGAAGAGGCAATAATTAATTAATTTAATTATATAAGTCCATAATATTAAGTCTAAGAAAATCATGCAATATAATTAAAACCAATAAATTCTAAAAATTAAAACTTAATTTTAAGAGCATGTAAATAATTTAAAACTAAATAAATTCATAAAATTAAATTTAAATTTAAAATACATGTTTGTTTTTTCTAAAATTAAAATAATTATTATAATGACTTGGATAAGTCATCTATTTTTTTTAGTAAACTACAAAAACCAATTAATTTAAGTTACCAATTAAATTAAAAAACAAAAGTAAAAACAAAAACTTAATATTAGTAGAGATATTTAACATAGATTAATAAGTTCGAATATTTAAAACTTATCATTCAAAATAATTTAACTCAATTCATAAATTCATTTAATAATTTCATGATTTTAATAAATTAACACTATTGGTGCTCATAATTTAAAAAATAATTAAATTTCTAAATATTTATTATACATTCCTAAATAAATTCTTAAAAAATATAGCATTTGTTGGATAACCATACCACAAGTTACTATATAGCAAATTAATCCACCACTTTATTTGAAATAATTGAAATATAAAAGTTAGAGAAATGAAATAAATTATTTTTAATTTTTAAATGTGCATGAAAGTAATTAAAACTCACAAATTAAATGTAAATTTAAATAGCATTTTTCTCAAATATAATGAGATATAACTATAAATTTAAAATAAATATTGTATACTTTAATATTAAATTTATTATTACCATTTTAACATATTATATGTAACAATTCTAATAACATAACTTATACTTTTAAAATATAGCTTAAAACTTATACTATACAAAACCTCATATTAAATTTGATATATATTATATACACCATATTATTAATTTAACTAAGTGATGCTATAAACCATTTGACTTTAACCACTAGAGATTAATTTAATTTTAACTATTTTATAATTTAGTTGTGGATTCACTGGGAAGATGGTATGCATGTAGGTTAAGAGGAAGGAAAATGAGATATTTTAAAAATAGTATAATAAACCAAATATACCCAATTAATAATATGTATGTATTAAAATTAAACAAAATATATTAATCTAGATGCTGGTAGGATAAGGAAGTACAGAGTTAAATTATCAAAACAAATTTAATAAATTACAGGGGAGGGTGTGTGTGTGTGTATATATATATATATATATATATATATATATATATATATATATATATATATATATATATATATATATATATATATATATACTATCTTTTAAAAAATTAGAATACTCTTTATAAAAATACAAAAACATTGATTTTTTAAACTATTTTTATTCTATGTTGTGCTTTTATTTAAAATAGAATGTAGAGTAAAGTCTTTTAAAAAAATTAAAATACTTTTATAAAAAAAATAAAAGCATTGATTTTTTGAATTATTTTTACTCTATGTTGTATTTAAAAAAAATAGAATGTAGAGTATTAAAGTCCATTGTAATTGCTATTTTGACACTTGAAGATAATATTATAATATTATAATATGATATAATATTATAATATATTATTATTTAAAATAGAATGTAGAGTAAAGTCTTTTAAAAAAAATTAAAATACTTTTATAAAAAAATAAAAGCATTGATTTTTTAAACTATTTTTACTCTATGTTGTATTTTAAAAAAATAGAATGTAGAGTATTAAAGTCCATTGTAATTGCTATTTTGACACTTTAAGATAACATTATAATATTATAATATGATATAATATTATAATATATTATTATTTAAAATAGAATGTAGAGTAAAGTCTTTTAAAAAAAATTAAAATACTTTTATAAAAAAATAAAAGCATTGATTTTTTAAACTATTTTTACTCTATGTTATATTTTAAAAAAATAGAATGTAGAGTATTAAAGTCCATTGTAATTGCTATTTTGACACTTTAAGATAATATTATAATATTATAATATGATATAATATTATAATATATTATTATTTAAAATAGAATGTAGAGTATTAAAGTCCACTGTAATTTCTATTTTGACACTTTAAGATAACGTTATAATATTATAATATGATATAATATTATAATATATTATTATTTTTATTTAAAATAGAATGTAGAGTAAAGTCCATTGCTATTTTGACACTTTAAGATGACATTATAATATTATAATATGATATAATATTATAATATAGTATTATATTATAATATGATACAATATTATAATATATTATATAATATTATAATATACTATAATAAAATAATATGATATATTATAATATAATGTGATAGGCCTTTGATCAATTTCTGCAATTCTATTCTATTATATTATACTAAAATGAAATACTTTTTGAAAAAAAAATTCTTGCAGGCCTTTGATCAATTTCTTCTGCAATGCTATTCTTTTATGTGAATATGTGTCCTTTCATATGTCATTTATATAACGTTTCTTTTCATGTTAGTGGATATGCCATTCTGTCCATTTGATAATATATTTTAAATTAGGGAATCTGAATTGGTATTTTTAATTTTTTTTACATCAATTTTGTTTTATGATTTTTGCTTACAGAATCTTAATTGTTTATGGGAATAATGCCTCTTGGCGTAATAATATAATAAAACACGTCTCATGGTATATATAGGTCCAACTTATAAGAGACACTTCTAAGATTTATATATCAATGAGAACATGTAAATAAAATGTAACAATTTATGCAAATGAAAGAGTAGGTGTTTAACAATGAATGACCCAAATTCTATATAGATAACTTGAGACACATAGGTAAATCATCTTCATACATTAGAGAATGTTATCAACCTTATGATATTAAAGGACTATGTTGGGGGTTGGATGGAGACAAGTATATTAATAATAATTCTTCAAGGAGGTTGATTTGGGATCATGATTACTTCAGGTGCACCCTAGTTTGTGATTTCTTCAGGACAAGCAATTTTGGGTAGGGTGAACTAAAATGTCCTATACTCAAATATAATATTATTAAGGACATTACAACAGAATAGAGATATAAGGTTTTATAAGGTAGAATATATGAGACACACATATAAGAAAAAAATTGTGTTATTTACAAAGTCTATGATGTTGAAGTCATGAAGAAGCTCGATCAAGTTTTGAGAAGAGTCTTAGTAAAAGTGAAGTAATTTGGAATAAGACAAAAGCCAAAGTAATATGGTTTCTATAAATAAAAAAGGCCTTATTCAAAATACAAGTCATATAAAGATAATAAGAAAAAAAGTCTACAACACATAAGACAAAAACATTATGCATAACATGGAGTGGTTAACAAAGACATCCAAATGATTTATGCATATCACAAGACTTGTGAATAAGACAAGATAAAGGTGTGTTTGATATAAAAGAAAGACAAGCCAACAAATTGCCTATTTAAGACAAAAATGATATAAAGGATGGTGTGTGAATAAGAAAAAAAGAGGAGGTATGAATTATTCCTTGGCAACGCTACCATACTTAAAGTTAACTTTGTCTTATTTAATAACAAATATAACATGCTATAAAACAAAGAAGATGCAATTTAGACAAGGTACGATATGCTTTATGAAAAGCTATCATTAAGTGCAGAGATTCATAATAAAATTTACACTGTTTAAAGAGTTAGCGTATATTTTATGAGGAGTTGTGATCTAGGTTATGAAGAGAAGCAATGGTTATGAAGATAGATATCCATTCATGAATGGAATCTCCTTTGAGATAATATAAAGAGTGAAAGAAGATATGTTTGGAAGGGAGAAATATATATTTTAGGGAGATAAATCTACAAGAATAGATCAGTCATGATGCCTATATATGCAATAAGGGATAATAGTAGATATATAATTACTACAACCATTCTATTATGCTAAAACTCTATCATCCTCTCATCTATTATTCTATCATTCTAATATTTTATTATATATCACTCTTTCTTCTATCATTATATCATTTTACTTGATCAATCTATCATTCATATTATTTCATCATTCTATTATTATCTTATTCATCATTCTATCATTCTATCATACGAATTATCTTATTCATCATTCTATCCCTCTATCATATGATCATCCTATTCTTCTATTCTTCTATCATTCTATCATTCGATTATTCTATCCTTATATTTTCCTATCACTATAGATTGTTCTATTATTGAATTAATCAAATCAGATTGTTTGCACTCAGCAAATAAGGGCAAAATTTTTAGTTAATACATTTGCTTATGAGAATATAGCAATCTAATGTTTTGATAAATATTGTGGTGTGCTCTATCATGATTATTATGTATAATGATATATTTATTGTTGTATAATCTCTATGAATCTGGATGTATTTAGTGTTTGTAAATCTCATCAAGCAACCATGTGGAGGAGTGGGGGAAATACCAATAGGGTGAGAAGATACTAGATTTATTTCTAAGTACACTCCATGATGGATACTTGTGTGTCTGTCACTATTGTAGCTCCCCCACCCCAATCTCTACATGTGTTGGTTGTTGAGATGGATTCAAGGAGTTTCAATCATAAAAGGGATGGATAAGTTAGCATGGATAGGGAAAGCAGATACAAGTTTATCCACTAAGTATGCCACCCCATGTTGGATACCTGGGTGTTCTCCACTTGGGGCTAAGAGGGATGGTATATATGTTCTTGGGTTTAGCAAGGATAGCTTTGGGTGGACTTATCATGTTTCTCATCCAAATGTTATTATGATTAAACTTCCTCTATGCATTATTGATATTATGTAGTTTATATAGTTTTGAAAATGCTATATAGTTTACATGGTTTAAATAGATATGACACTATATATGTTTTGATCATATGAATTATATTTCCAATATTATCTAACATGATTGTGGGACCTAAACCAAGATTCATCTTGCTTGAAGCATTTAATTGTTAGGTTATAACCCTAACTACATTAAACTTGTGATTCTAGGGCAAGATTTAGGGTAACCACAAAAAGGGAACATTACACAGGTGATTCTTTGGAGACTTACTAGTTTGACAAACCCTCCTGTGACCACTGCCTGTTGATGTTGTTCTCATGTGATGGTTGATGTGTCTTGATTCTAAGGCATTGATTCCTATAGTTTGTACCTTCTATAAACCTACACTTGTTTGAAAGAATTGCACCTTCATTTATAGTTTTAGTGATTGCACCATGTAGAATTGGCCTCGCTATTTTCATAATGTTGATCCATCTCTTTAGAAATAACAACTTGATGTGTAAGGATACACCATTATTCAATGAATAGGCTTGTTCATTGTTATTACTAATATCTGTGCCGCATCTATATTTGTTTGTGCCATCACTGATATGGATGCATTTTGATTTGAACTAATGGCTTGTTGAGTTGGCTGTGCCTCTTCTGGTATTGCTATGCCTTGATTATGGGATATGCCAAATGCCTAAATTTGAAATGGCTAAGGCATATATTGTTGGAGATTAATTTCTCCCACCTATGTTAATGAGAAAAGACAAAAATAGAAAAAGACAAAATGTTTCTAAAAGAGTCTAGAAAGAAAGAGTTCTAGAAAGGTTCTAGAAACAAAGAGGTTTTTAGAAGAAGGAATAATCCAGAAGGATAAGATTTCAAGATGAGGAATGGAAAAGCCTAGAAGGCACAGGCACGTACCAAAGCCCTCTATAAAAGAGGCATAATGTAATGTAAGCAAGTCAAGTCAAGTAATGATCAAGTGATCATGAATGCAACAACATTTGGTGTTTGTAATGTAATCATGTTTTGAGTTAATGGATGAAGGTGCAGTAGCATGCATTTGAGTATGTTTGTGTATATTGTGTATTTCATGTTTCAGTGATTGTGTTTAGTGTCCTATGGATTTTATACTCCACCACCATCATATATGTTGTGCATCAATTCTTAATTGTGCCATATGATAATGCTTCTATGTGGTTTTGAATCAATTTTTTTGTGTTATATGCAACGCTATTCTTTCCTAAGGATGCGCCATGACTGAATATGATTGTACCTTTAATGGAAAGCTTGTACATCAATTTGAGACTCTGATTGATGGTTGTACACTTATCATAGGTGCCCCTTTTCAAAATAGTTGTGACTCAGACTAAAAGGTGGCATCTTTGACATAGAGGCCACACCATAGCTTAATGTATACATCTTGCATACTAAATAGGCAATTCCACTTCTATTAGGTTGAGCCTTCTTTATAATTGATGTGTTTGAATTATTTATAGAGGCAACACCTGCGTATTAGAGGTTGAGTCTTACTCCATGGATTGAGTCTCTTTATACTTTTATGGCTTGCACCACTTTCTTTGACATGTGTCATGCATTTCATAGTTTGCGCTACTTTTTACATGTCTTTCTTCCTTTATACTGGCTACATTTAATCTTTATGTTAGGAGTTGCATTTTACTCTCTATAGGCTCGTGACTGATTTCCTTAGGCCTAACCTTCTATAATCAAAATTTTAAAATGGTGTGATAAATTATCAACAAAGAGATTAGTTGAAAGAGAAGGTACACTTAGAACATTTGTGAGTGTTCCACCTTCAACTTCAATAGACCGTCTCCCAACAACTGCTAATGGATTTTTATTACCTAAAGCGATAGTAGGCATGTTATACTTGGCTCTATGGAAGAAAAATCAACCTGTAAAGAACCCATATGGTGAGAATCTCCCAAGTCAATGTTCCAAGATGGAGTTGATGAAGATGCTACTGCAACTAGTGCTTTGGCCTAAATTTTCTCTTTATATTTTTCCTTCTCCTTAGCACTTAACTTTCTCTTTATATTTTTCTTAATTTGAAGAACTTTCAGTGTTAGATTTGGAGGGCTTACACTTTTTTTTCATTCTTGATCTCCTTGTCCTTTTTATTCTTCTCTGCTTTGTTATTTGAAGAATTGTTTTCCCCATTCCTAGAAAAGAGGGCTTGAGATTTTGAGGTCTTCAAAGGGTCCATGTGTATTAACTTATCCTAATCCCTACTTAAGTTGATAATGAAATCATCTAGAGAGGGTGTTTTCCATGTGGCTCCAAGAGCTCTTTTAGTGGAGTAGAATGTAGATACAAACACAAATTACTCAAGTAGTTTGGAGAGAATAGAAAGAACAAGTTGATCATCCTTTTTCTCAATTGCAAATTCTTTCAACTACAACCTTAATGATTTGAACTTAGTGCAGTAATCCACCAAAGTATTAAAGACACCAATACTCAAGCTTATAAGTTCGTTCTCTAACTCATGACCTGTCATTTCATCATCCTTCCCAAAATGTTTTTCCAATGCTACCCAAACCCCATTAGGTGTTTTCAAGGCTTCTACATGAAACAATAGTTCAAGATATGTATTAAGACACAAAAATATGAAGGCTTGATCACATTTATTGAACCATTTTCTTTTTCTTCATCAATAGTAAGTTCTTTTTTAGTACCCACTGTAACCTTATGCAACCATTTATTTTTTAACATAAGTTATACTTTTAATCTCCACTAATGATAATTAAAGGGTGTTAAAGATGTCACACTTTGTTTTGAATCCATGCTTTCAAGTAGTTTTTTTGTAGAAATCAGAAATGAAAAATTGAAACGCTGAAGGGAAATGTGGAAGTGTACAAGATACAGCGTAATAATACCCCCTTGATTCAATTTGAGATCCTCCCAATATTATCTAACATGATTGTATGACCTAAACCAAGATTCTTCTTGCTTGAAGCATTTAATTGGTAGGTTATAACCCTAAACCAAGATTCTTCTTGCTTGAAGCATTTAATTGCTAGGTTATAACCCTAACTACATTAAACTTATGATTCTAGGGAAAGATTTAGGGTAATCACAAAAAGGGAACGTTACACAGGTGATTCTTTGGAGACTTACAAGTCTGACAAACCCTCCCGTGACTACTGCCTGTTGATGTTGTTCTCATGTGACAGTTGATGTGTCTTGATTCTAAGGCATTGGTTCCTACAGTTCGTGCCTTCTATAAACCTACACTTGTTTGAAAGAATTGCACCTTCATTTATGGTTTTAGTGATTGCACCATGCAGAATTGGCCTCGCTATTTTCATAATGCTGAGCCATCTCTTTAGAAATAGCACCTTGATGTGTAAGGATACACAATTATTCAATGAATAGGCTTGTTCTTTGTTATTACTTATATTTTTGCCGCATCTATATTTGTTTACACCATAACTGATATGGATGCATTTGGATTTGACCTGATGGCTCGTTGAGTTGGCTGCACCTCTTCTGGTATTTCTATGCCTTGATTATGGGATATGCTGAATGCCTGAATTTGAAATGGCTAAGCCATATATGTTGTGCATTGATTCTTAACTATGCCATATGATAATGCTTCTATTTGGTTTTGAATCAAAAATTTTGTGTTATATGCAACACCATTCTTTCCTAAGGATGCACCATGACTGAATATGATTGTGGCTTTAATAGAAAGGTTGCACACCAATTTGAGACTCCGATTGACCATTGTACACTTATCATAGGCACCCATTTTAAAAATGGTTATGACTAAGACTAAAAGGTAGCATCTTTGACATAGAGGCCACACCATAGCTTAATGTATGCATCTTGCATACTAAATAGGGTATTCCACTTCTATTAGGTTGAGCCTTTTTTTCTAATTGATGTGTTTGAATTTTTTATAGACGCAGCACCTGAATATTAGAGGTTGAGTCTCTTCATACTTTTATGGCTTGCACCACTTTCTTTGACATGCGCCATGCATTTCATAGTTTGTGCTAATTTTTACATGTCTTTGTTCCTTTATAGTGGCTGCATTGAATCTTTATGTCAAGAGTTGCATTTTACTCTATATAGGCTCGTGACTGATTTTCTTAGGCCTAACCTTCTATAATCAAAATTTTAAAATGGTGTGATAAATTATCAATAAAGAGATTAGTTGAAAGAGAAGGTACACTTAGAAGTTTTGTGAGTGTTCCACCTTCAACTTCAATAGACCCTCTCCCAACAACTGCTAATGGATTTTTATTAGCTAAAGAGATAGTAGACATGTTATACTTGGCTCTATGGAGGAAAAATCAACATATAAAGAACCCATATGGTGAGAATCTCTTGAGTCAATGTTCCAAGATGGAGTTGATGAAGATGCTACTGCAACTAGTGCTTTGGCCTAAATTTTCTCTTTATATTTTTCCTTCTCCTTAGCAGGTTCTCAGGTTGATGAGGACTCTTTGATAGATCTAGGGACACTTATGTTGTGCTTCTTAAGAAGATGTGTGTGCTGGTCAATCTTCTTCTTCATACATTTGTGCTCATCATGCCGAAGTTCCTTGCAATAGGCACACTTAACTTTCTCTTTAGATTTTTCTTAATTTGAAGAACTTTCAGTGTTGGATTTGGAGGGCTTACACTTTTTTTCATTCTTGATCTCCTTGTCCTTTTTATTCTTCTCTACTTTATTTTTTGAAAAATTGTGTTCCCCATTCCTAGAAAAGAGGGCTTGAGATTTTGAGGTCTTCAAAGGGTCCATGTGTATTAACTTATCCTAATCCCTACTTAAGTTGATAATGAAATCATCTAGAGAGGGTGTTTTCCATGTGGCTCCAAGAGCTCTTTTAGTGGAGTAGAATGTAGATACAAACACAAATTACTCAAGTAGTTTGGAGAGAATAGAAAGAACAAGTTGATCATCCTTTTTTTCAATTGCACATTCTTTCAACTACAACCTTAATGATTTGAACTTAGTGCAGTAATCCACCAAAGTTTCAAAGAAACCAATACTCAAGCTTATAAGTTCATTCTCTAACTGATGACCTGTCATTTCATCATCCTTCCCAAAATGTTTTTCCAATGCTACCCAAACCCCATTAGGTGTTTTCAAGGCTTCTACATGAAACAATAGTTCAAGATATGTATTAAGACACAAAAATATGAAGGCTTGATCACATTTATTGAACCATTTTCTTTTTCTTCATCAATAGTAAGTTCTTTTTTAGTACCCATTGTAACCCTATGCAACCGTTTATTTTTTAACATAAGTTATACTTTTAATCTCCACTAATGATAATTAAAGGGTGTTAAAGATGTCACACTTTGTTTTGAATCCATGCTTTCAAGTAGTCTTTTTGTAGAAATTAGAAATGAAAAATTGAAATGCTGAAGGGAAATGTGGAAGTGTACAAGATACAACATAAGAATACCCCCTTGATTCAATTTGAGATCCTTCGAATATTATCTAACATGATTTTATGACCTAAACCAAGATTCTTCTTGCTTGAAGCATTTAATTGGTAGGTTATAACCCTAACTACATTAAACTTGTGATTCTAGGGCAAGATTTAGGGTAATCACAAAAAGGGAACATTACACAGGTGATTCTTTGAAGACTTACAAGTCTGACAAACCCTCCTGTGACCACTGCCTGTTGATGTTGTTCTCATGTAATGGTTGATGTGTCTTGATTCTAAGGCATTGATTCCTACAGTTCGTGCCTTCTATAAACCTAAACTTATTGAAAAGAATTGCACCTTCATTTATGGCTTTACTGATTGTGCCATGCAGAATTGGCCTCTCTATTTTCATATTGTTGAGCCATCTCTTTAGAAATAGCACCTTGATGTGTAAGGATACACAAGTATTCAATGAATAGGCTTGTTCTTTGTTATTACTAATATTTCTGCTGCATCTATATTTGTTTGCACCATCACTAATATGGATGCATTTAGATTTGACTGATGGCTCGTTGAGTTGGTTACACCTCTTCTGGTATTACTATGCCTGATTATGGGATATGCTGAATGCCTAAATTTGAAATGGCTAAGTCATATATGTTGTGCATTGATTCTTAAATGTGCCATATGATAATGCTTCTATGTGGTTTTGAATCAAAAATTTTGTGTTATATGCAATACCATTCTTTCCTAAGGATGCACCATGACTGAATATGATTGTGGCTTTAATAGAAAGGTTGCACACCAATTTGAGACTCTGATTGACCATTGTACACTTATCATAGACACCCCTTTTAAAAATGGTTGTGACTAAGACTAAAAGGTAGCATCTTTGACATAGAGGCCACACCATAGCTTAATGAATACGTCTTGCATACTAAATAGGCCATTCCACTTCTATTAGGTTGAGCCTTTTTTTCTAATTGATATGTTTGAATTTTTTATAGAGGCATCACCTGAGTATTAGAGGTTGAGTCTCTTCATACTTTCATGTCTTGCACCACTTTCTTTGACATGCGCCATGCATTTCATAGTTTGTGCTACTTTTTACATGTATTTGTTCCTTTATAGTGGCTACATTGAATCTTTATGTCAAGAGTTGCATTTTACTCTATATAGGCTCGTGACTGATTTTCTCAGGCCTAACCTTCTATAATCAAAATTTTAAAATGGTGTGATAAATTATCAATAAAGAGATTAGTTGAAAGAGAAGGTACACTTAGAACATTTGTGAGTGTTCCACCTTCAACTTCAATAGACCCTCTCCCAACAACTGCTAATGGATTTTTATTAGCTAAAGTGATACTAGACATGTTATACTTGGCTCTATGGAGGAAAAATCAACATATAAAGGATATATATGGGGAGAATCTCCAGAGTCAATGTTCCAAGATGGAGTTGATGAAGATGCTACTGCAACTAGTGCTTTGGCCTAAATTTTCTCTTTATATTTTTCCTTCTCCTTAGTAGGTTCTTAGGTTGATGAGGAGTCTTTGATAGATCTAGGGACCCTTATGTTGTGCTTCTTAAGAAGATGTGTGTTCTGGTCAATCTTCTTCTTCATACATTTGTGCTCATCATGCTGAAGTTCCTTGCAATGGGCACACTTAACTTTCTCTTTAGATTTTTTTTAATTTGAAGAACTTTCAGTGTTGGATTTGGAGGGCTTACACTTTTTTTTCATTCTTGATCTCCTTGTCCTTTTTATTCTTCTCTGCTTTGTTATTTGAAGAATTGTGTTCCCCATTCCTAGAAAAGAGTGCTTGAGATTTTGAGGTCTTCAAAGGGTCCATGTGTATTAACTTATCCTAATCCCTACTTAAGTTGATAATGAAATCATCTAGAGAGGGTGTTTTCCATGTGGCTGCAAGAGCTCTTTTAGTGGAGTAGAATGTAGATACAAACACAAATTACTCAAGTAGTTTGGAGAGAATAGAAAGAACAAGTTGATCATCCTTTTTCTCAATTGCACATTCTTTCAACTACAACCTTATTGATTTGAACTTAGTGCTGTAATCCACCAAAGTATCAAAGAAACCAATACTCAAGCTTATAAGTTCATTCTCTAACTCATGACCTGTCATTTCATCATCCTTCCCAAAAAGTTTTTCCAATGCTACCCAAACCCCATTAGGTGTTTTCAAGGCTTCTACATGAAACAATAGTCCAAGATAGGTATTAAGACACAAAAATATGAGGGCTTGATCACATTTATTGAACCATTTTCTTTTTCTTCATCAATAGTAAGTTCTTTTTTAGTACCCATTGTAACCCTATGCAACCATTTATTTTTTAACATAAGTTATACTTTTAATCTCCACTAATGATAATTAAAGGGTGTTAAAGATGTCACACTTTGTTTTGAATCCATGCTTTCAAGTAGTTTTTTTGCAGAAATCAGAAATGAAAAATTGAAACGCTGAAGGGAAATGTGGAAGTGTACAAGATACAGCATAATAATACCCCCTTGATTCAATTTGAGATCCTCCCAATATTATCTAACATGATTGTATGACCTAAACCAAGATTCTTCTTGCTTGAAGCATTTAATTGGTAGGTTATTACCCTAACTACATTAAACTTATGATTCTAGGGCAAGATTTAGGATAATCACAAAAAGGGAACATTACACAGGTGATTCTTTGGAGACGTACAAGTCTGACAAACCCTCCCGTGACCGCTGCCTGTTGATGTTGTTCTCATGTGACGGTTGATGTGTCTTGATTCTAAGGCATTGATTTCTACAATTCGTGCCTTCTATAAACCTACACTTGTTTGAAAGAATTGCACCTTCATTTATGGTTTTAATGATTGCGCCATGCAAAATTGGCCTCGCTATTTTCATAATGCTGAGCCATCTCTTTACAAATAGCACCTTGATGTGTAAGGATACACAATTATTCAATGAATAGGCTTGTTCTTTGTTATTACTAATATTTCTGCCGCATCTATATTTGTTTGCACCATCACTGATATGGATGCATTTGGATTTGAACTGATGGCTCATTGAGTTGGCTACGCCTCTTCTGGTATTGCTATGCCTTAATTATAGGATATGCGAAATGCCTAAATTTGAAATGGCTAAGTCATATATGTTGTGCATTGATTCTTAACTGTGCCATATGATAATGCTTCTATGTTGTTTTCAATCCAAAATTTTGTTTTATATGCAACACCATTCTTTCCTATGGATGCACCATGACTGAATATGATTGTGGCTTTAATAGAAAGGTTGCACACCAATTTGAGACTCCGATTGACCACTGTACACTTATCATAGGCACCCATTTTAAAAATGGTTATGACTAAGACTAAAAGGTAGCATCTTTGACATAGAGGCCACACCATAGCTTAATGTATGCATCTTGCATACTGAATAGGGTATTCCACTTCTATTAGGTTGAGCCTTTTTTTCTAATTGATGTGTTTGAATTTTTTATAGAGGCAGGAGCTGAGTATTAGAGGTTGAGTCTCTTCATACTTTTATGGCTTACACCACTTTCTTTGACATGCGCCATGCATTTCATAGTTTGTGGTACTTTTTACATGTCTTTGTTCCTTTATATTGGCTACATTGAATCTTTATGTCAAGAGCTGCATTTTACTCTATATAGGCTCGTGACTGATTTTCTCAGGCCTAACCTTCTATAATCAAAATTTTAAAATGGTGTGATAAATTATCAACAAAGAGATTAGTTGAAAGAGAAGGTACACTTAGAAGTTTTGTGAGTGTTCCACCTTCAACTTCAATAGACCCTCTCCCAACAACTGCTAATGGATTTTTATTAGCTAAAGTGATAGTAGACATGTTATACTTGGCTCTATGGAGGAAAAATCAACATATAAAGAACCCATATGGTGAGAATCTCCTGAGTCAATGTTCCAAGATGGAGTTGATGAAGATGCTATTGCAACTAGTGCTTTGGCCTAAATTTAAATCTCTTTATATTTTTCCTTCTCCTTAGTAGGTTCTCAAGTTGATGAGGACTCTTTGATAGATCTAGGGACCCTTATGTTGTGCTTCTTAAGAAGATGTGTGTGCTGGTCAATCTTCTTCTTCATACATTTGTGCTCATCATGCCGAAGTTCCTTGCAATAGGCACACTTAACTTTCTCTTTAGATTTTTCTTAATTTGAAGAACTTTCAGTGTTGGATTTGGATGGCTTACACTTTTTTTTTCATTCTTGATCTCCTTGTCCTTTTTATTCTTCTCTGATTTGTTATTTGAAGAATTGTGTTCCCCGTTCCTAGAAAAGAGTGCTTGAGATTTTGAGGTCTTCAAAGGGTCCATGTGTATTAACTTATCCTAATCCCTACTTAAGTTGATAATGAAATCATCTAGAGAGGGTGTTTTCCATGTGGCTCCAAGAGCTCTTTTAGTGGAGTAGAATGTAGATACAAACACAAATTACTCAAGTAGTTTGGAGAGAATAGAAAGAACAAGTTGATCATCCTTTTTTTCAATTGCACATTCTTTCAACTACAACCTTAATGATTTGAACTTAGTGAAGTAATCCTCCAAAGTATCAAAGTAACCAATACTCAAGCTTATAAGTTCATTCTCTAGCTCATGACCTGTCATTTCATCGTCCTTCCCATAAAGTTTTTCCAATGCTACCCAAACCCCATTAGGCGTTTTCAAGGCTTCTACATGAAGCAATAGTTCACGATATATATTAAGACACAAAAATATGAATGCTTGATCACATTTACTGAACCATTTTCTTTTTCTTCATCAATAGTAAGTTCTTTTTTAGTACCCATTGTAACCCTATGCAACCATTTATTTTTTAACATAAGTTATACTTTTAATTTCCACTAATGATAATTAAAGGGTGTTAATGGTGTCACACTTTGTTTTGAATCCATGCTTTCAAGTAGTTTTGTTGCAAATTTCAGAAATGAAAAATTGAAACACTGAAGGGATATGTGGAAGTGAACAAGATACAGCATAAGAATACCCCCTTGATTTAGTTTGAGATCCCCCTAAATTTTGGCACTTTATATTTTTAGTGCATTGACATGTCTAGTTTGGGACGAAAAATGACACTTTATAATGATAGTGCAAAGACATTCCCAATGGATTAGACTCAAAAAATTAATCACTTTAACAAAAAGTGCCACTCAATTTTCAGTTGCCAATCAAAAGTTACATCAAGTTTACTATTTGCCTTATCTTGCCTAAATTTTCACTAAAAACTTTCAAAAAATGCCTTTTGCATGGAAAATAGAAGGGTGGTTGAGGCAAAAGTTAAGCTCCCTTTGGTTGGCCCATACCACATTATATGACCTAGGGTCTAGGTGATTTCGTGCAACCTCCTCCCCACTTGATGATGAAATTCTAGGGCAAATGTTAAGGTAAAAAAAATCAACATTCTCACCAATGAATAGTGTGCCTTGTTGTTCCTTTAAATTTGATGGTATCACACCCTCTAAAGCTAATACCTTGTCCTTCTTGCTCTGCTACAAATTCAATGCCTCAAATTGCACATTTAACGCCTCTCCATAGATTGTTCAATGGAGCAAGCCACGAATCCATCTTCTCTACCCTCAAATTGTGCCCTACTACAAGGGTTTTACCACATTCTTAGAACAAATCCACCTTTATAATGCATGGTCATGCTTGTGTAATGCCTTCACACTAGTCACAGCCTTTCAATAGGCCAAACATAGGGGTGAACAAGGGTTTTTCACACCTCCTTTCACACAATATGCAAAGACACAAAACACAACCGACCAAATTGTATGCACTCACATTTTTCAAAAATAATCTTAAGAATACTAGACCAAAAAATAAAACTCAATCGAGCTCTGATACCCTTTAGACTTCACCAAAATCTTTTTATCCACTAGAGAGCCATGAATGTCTTGCAATCACACACTACTACGTGTGAGATCACAAACAAATGCAAAGAAAAATAGAGTACAAGAAAAAGAATGAATAGGCAATGATCTAATTGATTAACTTCTCAATAGATGTACATATATATAGAGTAGGAAACAAAGAAACCACCACCTAAGAATAGAGGAAAAGGTGCCCAAGAATAGGCATGCAACACCACTATCTAATTTGGTGGCATGCAAACTCTATGCAACTCCAAAATAAAAGTGCATACCTAAGGAAGTGTAACTTCAAATATAGGATTAAACCATGCAAACTATATGTGTAGGAATATTCTACACTAACATATAGATGTTGTGATCTTTTTCATTTGATTGGAAAATTAAAAAATTCTCCATGTAGGGTATCTTTTAACTTAGATGCCACAAATGAGGGGCATCTCTTCCATCAAATTCTCCTAAGGTTTGCCCTTCATATCATCTATCAAGGTATGCCACAATAAGAGTTCGACTGTGGTAGTTTACCCAATTCAATAGATAACATTTTGGACATGTAAGCATGTCACATGTCTCTTGCGGATTTATACATTTGTATGTACAATGAAAGCTCTACTGATTTGACTTAAGCTCATCTTGTTTGATAAGGCATATGGAGCATTCTTGTAGTGAACTTACTAATAAATAATAGTTATAAGTGCATTTATTCTATTTTTTAAATCAATTTTTAAGGATTTTTTGCTCATGTTGATATTTACTTTAATTATAAGTTTATCCAAGTTTTTTACTTAATACTTATTGTGACACTCTTGTCCTTGGACATAATCATCAAAGTGAGCAATTAAAATATCTTGAGTCATTTCTTTCTTATAAACAACACCTAAAAGTGCTATCAAATTGGTTGATCCACATGAATATTTAAGACCCTTTCTACTAAGCAATGTATATAAAGACTCTAAAATTATAAATCTGGAATGCTTGACTAAAAAGTCTAAATATCTCTGCCCATCAACCATTTAATAACACCTTCAAATAGTTTTACTCATGTAAACTCTGTCAAACACTATGTAAACTCTTTCAAACACTATAGATCATATAGCAAGTTTACATATTTATAATTTTTTTAAAAGATTGTTTGAGCCATCATAAAATGCGATGTTTGATTTCTGGTTTTGTACCGATCTCAATGCAAAGTAATACTAAAAGTAGATTACTATGTTCTCCACCATCCGTGAAGGCACCGGTAGACATATATACAATATTCCTTATCAAGTGGGTATTGGACTGGGTGGCCGACAAACGATGACCACTCTCCAATCCTTTTCCAACGTGGCGATAAATCATCCATCACAAACTCCCATATGCGAATCTCCCAAGGAAAATCAACTGTTCGTACATATACAGCCAACAAAAATGACTTCTTCCATTGAAACACAGTGTGCAGTGCGGACCCATCTTTATCTTCATCTTCTTCTTCTATACTTTCCACTTCATCTTCATCTTCATCTTCTATGCTTTCCGCTTCTTCCGGGAAGGGCACAATTTTATTCATCAAGCAGTAGTTCAACAATTGAACACTATTTTCTTGAAGAATAAAAGGCCTGAGGAATTCCCAAGTGTGTAGTAATTGATTCCATTCTCTGCAAACTCTGCGAAAACGGATGACAGAGTGAAGTGGAAGAAGCGGAAGTATACGCATCTCAAGTACGTGCTCTGGTATCAATTCCCACGACATGCATTCATCTTCCTCCTTTCGCTCTCCCTTGTACTCCCGCTCTATTTCCATCCCCACTCTTCAGTTTATATGTAAGAACCAGAGATGAAGTGTGGACTAACTTGTTTTAAAATAATAAAAATTTGATTGTGATTTTCCAGCCAAATGGTATCTGTTTTAATATGCTTAAATTGTGATTCAGAAGACTCGAAAATTTAAAAACTAAGCGTCGTGACTCCTGAAGACGTAAAAGAACAACATAATTAACCATTAATTACTGGCCGACCAAATTTAATTAAAAGGAGTGTGCTGGAGGTACTATCGAACCCTACAAAAGGATTTGCTAGTGACGTCTAGGATCTCACTTAGTAATTGCCTGCTGCATATCAAACCAATTTATGGATGGTCGGAGACAGCTTGTGATTTGGTGGAGGAAATACGTTTGTCATAACCACTTCCGAAATGGCTCCTAATTTGGATATTACCTTGGAGATGGAAGTAGATTTCTGAATATTCTACAATTTCTTTGTCAAATAACGAAAGGACTTACATACCATATGCATGCAAATGTTGAATCCAAATACTGAGTGAGCCAACCTTTGAAATGATACATAAGAGATCTTGGAAATGGAGCTTCACAATTCAACTTTGAACATCTTAAAATAGCAGGAGGACTTACATTCCATATACATGCAAATGTTGAATCCAAATATTGAGTGGGTGAACCTTTGGAAACATACAGAAGAGATTTGAGAAATGGAGCTTCACAATTCAACTTAGAACATCTTAGGAGGAGATGATCCACATCTTCTTCTTCTCCTCCACCATATAGAACACACCTAAAGATAGGAGAGAATCCCATCTTGTTCATCCTTTTACTTCTTAAAATTTTGTTGTGAAGTGCTAACCATGTAAAATTTCCATCTTTTAGAAGGCAAGCATCACCCCCATCAAAGATTGTAGGGCCATTCACATTTTTTTCCCTTCAATAAATATTTGTATACTTGCCTTACAGTACTGATCCCAAATTTAGTTCCAACCCATGATCTCATCTTCTTTTGAGATGGAATGGTGACTCTTTATGCCAATATTTTGCTCAAGATCTCTTTTTGAGATCTAGGGAAATTACATTCATTGAAGTTCTTCCATTTGACTTTACCACTGGATTCTTGATTCCTAGTATCCTAGTAATTTATGACTTTATTTCCCATAAGTTTGTTTGAGAAATATCCTGGCCTTTTTTGTTAGCATAAAATAGTCCTACACATGTACTTTGCATGGATTACTCCTATTTATGGAGTTAATCTAATTATGAGTTAATAAATCCAATTATTGTGTTCAATCCAATCCACAGAAGGCTCTCACAACCTTTGTAGAGGCACAACCAGTCTATAGAAGTTGTGAACAACCTGTTTGAAGGGTCGATCCCAGGTAGGAAAAACTTCAACGAGTAGGAAGGGGTGCAAACAGGACATCTCTAGAAACCCATGACCCATGAGATGGTAGGAATTGATGATTGGAACCACTATTTTGATGTCTAACGAGGCAATCCATAGGAGATTTCACCACTATTCAATGTAGCATCCAACAAGGCAATCCATAGGAGATTTCATCCCTATTTCACCCCTATTCCATTTAGCATCTAGTAAGGCGATATAGGAGATTCAACATCCATCAAGGAAATCAATAGGAGATTTTGCCCCTATTTGCAAGAGCTTTCCCCCCTATTTTTCCTTTGTTTGGAAGGCACGACTACAAGATTTTTGCTTGTTTAGATCCTATTTTGAGCTATTGAAGGCTAGAAAGGTGTTAATTCCATTGACCCATACAACCATCCAACAAGGCATCTGGAACACCTATCTGCTAATGTCATGTTAAGATTGGTATTAGGGAAAAATGATCCAAAGGAATTTATGATATAAACTCCTGAATTATGAATCTAGACATTATCATTATATTAATCACATTTTGATAAATTATAAATTGTATGCGATAATACCATATATTTTTTATTAATGACAATTAATATGATTTAAATCTTTAAAATGTTTTTAGATTAAATGTAGAAGTAATACTTGTATATTAATGTTTTAAGACTAATATTTATTTAGATTAATGTTTTTGATTAAAAAAAGGGGCTAAAAGACAAGTTTTGAAGAGGCCCTAGAAACCATTTTACAAATAGAAAAATGTTAGCTAAACAATAATTGAACCACATCACAAGCCCCATAAACAAGCATAAGAACAAGAAACAACAAAGGCCAATTAGAGTTCCTTAATAAAACTAATGGTTATCAAAATAATTTCTCATTCAAATTTATGATTTCTTTGATAACTTAATAAAACTCAATAAATTACTAAATTGTTCTAAGTGTGCAATAAAAATGTTGACAAGCACAATGCCAAACTAAGTAGAAGAGGATATTCTATTTTACAAGGATTCCATTCATCTATGGTGATGGTGCACAACGTGCTAGGAAAAGTTGACAAGTTTGACTTAAGTTGAAACTATCCTCTTAGGACATAAGTCGGACATGTAGATTAGTGTGACTATATCAAGGTGAGATTCTAAGAAGACATGTTGTGAGAAATAATAAGGGAAACATACACAACAATCCAAAGCTAGTCGAGGATACTTGAGCCGCTCTAGGGATTTGGATCATTAGGAAATTATCACAACCTCCTTAAAGACTAATTTAACCCATTGCATGTCATCTAATAGGAGGCTAGCATGACAACAATTTAATAGTCATATAACATAGAAGGTATTGTCACCTTGGATTGAATTATGAATAGCATCTAAGAGGGGCTTGTGTGTGTGTGTGATTGATTCCACAATACCATAATAGTTTGTCTCACTTGTGAGGCATCCTGATTGTTTTACTTGAAATCACATATGTTTTAGAAAAGTTAATATTTTAAGTTTAGAAAGGTTCCATCTTAGGGGGTTTGATTGAAGGGGGCTAGATCGAACCCCCTTTGATAGAACCCCTGAAGGATAAATCGAACCCCTAATAGAGTCTTCTTTGTACATATCGAAATGTTAACAAAAATGTGATTTTTCTTCACCATTTAGGGGATCAAACAAAGTCATTTAGAAATTACATTTTGTAAGTATGTATCCTTAGTATTTTCTTTACAAAAATTATAATATGTATTATATTTCCTTTAATATTATTTTTTAAATTTTATAATGAATGTAGGTCTGTTATGAAAAATAAGTACCTATATTTAAGACATTAGGAAAAATATAAAATATTATTAGAAAAATAGCAAAGAATACACTGCACTCTATATAGATGTCCTTGTTTTAATAAAAATAAAAAAATAATTTTTATATATATGCTAAGAGAAATGTGTTGCAGAATAATATAGCTTTAAAATTCTTGTTAGTACTAATTTAAAAACTAATAATAAATAAAATATTTAATAAATTATTGACCGTTTGTTCCCTATAACTAACACAAATTGAAAAGTGCTAAAAATGTTGATTTTGAGTGTCCCACTTAGACCAAAAAGTGGAACACACTATTGTGGGATCACCCCAAGTCATTAGGTTCTCATGCTCAAATCTCAATAGTTATATTTAAGTAAAATGAAGTTGAATACGCTATTAAAGTGGTGGTTGTGTTGGTTGAGTTAATCCTAGTAGACAAAATGTTCCTAAGCATAGGGATGAGCACCCCATTTGTGGCCTTACCAAGTGACTAATTCCTAAATTTACCATTCAAAAAGTATATATTTGGTATTTAATTTCAAGCTTACCTAGTTCTTGCATTAAAATATTAAATAAGAAGAATGCCCCCTTTACATTTTAAGACTAGTACTATAATTTTCTACCTAAATTAATAGGTGATTGTGCTTAAATTTGATATTAAGTTGGATATATTGGTCATTCGGACCACACTTTAATACTTCCTTTTTATTAAACCTTTGATGATAACCTAGCACTATATATCCCACTTGCATAATAATATTTTGATTCATATTCAAATTCAGAAATGTGAATATACATCAAAATTAAAAATACCTTCTTTATGTTCATATGTTTTAACATATAATATAAGTTAATTAACATTAATATACAATTTAGAATAGGAAAATTTCTCCTTGGAATATCTTGGTGATTCTAAGTAAGTATCCCAATATTGTCTAATCCATATTTGTTACTATCAAAATAGTTTCTTATTAATATTTTTTTATAGCCTTTAAATTCAACTTGTTTTTTAACCAAATTTTGATATATTTATTACTATCAAAGTACTTTCTTATTAATATTTTTCCCTTTATTATAGCCCACATCCATACTTTTTAATTGCCTTAATATTTTTGGATCTCTTTTAAATTCATCTTAATTTTGAAGAATAAAATATTCATTTATTTATATATCAAAGTCTTATAATTTGAAATATTTCCATAAAACATTTATATATTTTTTTGGAATGCAACTTCTTTTTTATGTTTTAGACCAATTTTTCTAATTCTATAATTTTCAGGTTTTTAATTTATATTTACTTTTGTAGAATATCTAGTTACTTTTTTAATAATTTTTTTTCCATAATCATGTTCATTTTGATCGCAAAAAGATTTAATGCAAATTTATTGCACCCATGATCAAGTTCCATATTCTTGTTCATTATGAAATTCATTAGAAAATGTCAAAGTTCACATTCATGATTGATTTAGAGTATCCATCATCTTTTATATTTTCTTAATTTTGAAATCAATAATGGCTTCTATGATGATGGGATGGCTAGGATTAGAGGTTTATTCTTTTAATTCTTCCAATTCTTATTCTAGTTTCATTTTATTTTCTTGACTTCTTCCTAATTCTCCATTTGTTTCTTAAATTTTCCTTAGATCCACTAAATTCAATTAAACTCTTCCTTCTATCATATATAAGGAAGTGTGAACTTTTGATATATATTATTTATCACTTTCTTATAAATTTATTAATTTATTCTTGTCATTTTATGTATGTTTATTTTTTTAAGTCTAAATTGTCACAAAATTTTCATGGTTGGCTTGAAGGGTTTGTCCTTTAATTCAATAATAGGGGATTCACTCAATAAATCCATGCCATTGTTGGCGGTTTTTAATTCCTAACTAGATCTCAAGGATAAACTAAAGAATAGCCAGTTCTCATTATCAATTGCCTTGAGTTCTAATACACAGAATATGTTTGGTACATAATATTTTTCCTTCCCCTGATATAGAACTAATAAAAAAAGTAAAGAGCCCAGACTCAAAAGATTTGAACCCTTTACAAATGGCCCTGAATTCCCTTTTATAGAATAAGAGAGCAAACAAGATTCAGGCCATGTAGAAATGCCATATTTTCATTTAAAAATCCTTAAAAATCTTGTTAGAAAAAGAATATGCCAAAAGGCATCATTTAGCCATAACAAAACAAAAATACTTTCCCTCCCAAAATGTGTAACCAAGGTTGGTGTAAAGTTTGATGAAGTTATTCTCTCCTTTCAAAAAGTAAATTTACCCACATTGGGAGGCTACAACCGCATGTTTGAATAGGTACATTACCTCATAATGATGAAACAAACATGGGTGCAATCTGTTTGCCAAATAAAATGTAGGTTTTGTGCATTTTGCTTCATTTGTATGTCATTTGATGGCTAGTTTGTTGATGAAGACTTCTAAAGGGGTTGATCCATTAAATGACAAAACACACCCCACTACTACTAAGGTGGAAAGCATTGATATATATATTTTTAGATATTTCTTGTATTCTTGGTTGGCGAGAAGGGTGATCAAGGGTATGACCATTTCCATTTCAAACTTGAGCCTTGAAAGTTCATCCAAGGATGAGCTCAAATTATCATTACTTCTTTCTTTATCCTCATTGATTTCAAGGATGATTGGGGTAGTGAGAATTAAGCACTCCTTCCACTCCTCAATATCTTTTAGTGTCCTATCATCCCTCCAAAGTTGTGGTAGGTATGCCCTTGTAGCCTTTGAAAATATATCATTTCTTTAGAAAACTCCTCAGAGAACTCCTTATGCTTCCATACTATTCTCCTAGTGGCTCTGAATGTGCCAGTCAATTCTGTCAAATGTTTAATTGCATCTTGATCACACAACTGCATGCTTAACATAATACTGAAAGCTAAGACTATGGGTGTCATATCTATTTCCCATGTTTTCATTCTAATTCTCAAGCTCTTATGCTCTTCAAGCATATTTCTCAAAGCATAGTGACATTCCAAAATTTTCTCCACATAATTCATTATTCTTTCTAATTTTCTATCTATTAGGCCTTGACTAAAATCCAGCTTTACTTGTTTTACCTTCTTCAAGGCATGGGGTCAGAGCAAGAAGTTGGGTCCACTTTTTGGCCAAAAAGTGGAAGTGTTTTCCCTAATTTTCTGAATTTGTCAAATTTGACCTGAAAATTTGAAGCACTTAGAGATGGAATCTTTAAAAAAGTCACTAAATATAAAATGTATTACTCAAAGTCTAGTTTCTAAATATGTAATTTGTTTCAATACCCAGACGATACAAATTGATTTTCAATAGGCATTTCCAAAAACCACTATTTAAAAGTCACTTTTTTTAACCATACCATGCACGTGTATGGCCAACATAATTTGACCTAAATAAAATTATTTTTCAAAATCCTTTTGGGTAAAAATGTGTAGTATAGTGAAGTTTGATGAGGATATTTTTTTATAATTTTTTTCCAAATAATATTTTTTATTAATTTTTTATTATGCCTAATTGCTACTTTTGAAAACTCCTCGTGTACGACCAACATAATTTGAGCAAAAAAAATCATTAAATTAAAATTTCTTTTTTCATTGTGTAAAGAATGATGTGTAGATTGATGACATAATTTTAAAAAAATAAAATAAAAAATTAAAAGTTATTAAAAAAATACAAACACCTATCATTTCAAGTTTTTGGACCAGTTTGCTCATAAATTAAATAATAAATAGAAAAACAAGTCCAATCCAAAAAAAAATACATATTTAAAAACTAGACACTATGATCTCTAATGGGTTTTAATTTCGTAAAAAAAATCAGAAAAAAATGTCATCAGCCATATAGGTGAAGTCAGTCTTTCCTCTGGTTTTGTACTTAGAGAAATACTTGCAGGTCCAAGGCTCAAGGTCGGCTACCCATGCCTTTCCCGAGCCTAAAATGAAACCAAAAGTGTGGGTGTGAAATTCAAAATTTTAGAAGCGGGTACCCATTTTAAAATGGGTACCCATTCTAGAAAACAATATAAAACAAAACGGGCACCCGTTCTAAAAAACAATAAAAAACAAAACGGGTACCCGTTTCTAAAAATAGTAAAAAACAAAATGGGTACCCGTTCTATAAAACAATATGGGTACCCATTTTAAAATGGGTACTTCCCCTATATGTGGACCCAACTTCTTGCTTTTCATGGTTGGCTTGAAGGGTTTGTCCTTTAATTCAATAATAGGGGATTCACTCAATAAATCTATGCCATTGTTGGTGGTGATCTCAAGGATAAACTAAAGAATAGCCAGTTCTCATTATCAATTGCCTTGAGTTCTAATACACAGAATATGTTTGGTACATAATATTTTCCCTTCCCCTGATATAGAACTAATCAAAAAAGTAAAGAGCCCAGACTCAAAAGATTTGAACCCTTTACAAATGGCCCTGAATTCCCTTTTATAGAATAAGAGAGAAAACAAGATTCAAGCCATGTAGAAATGTCATATTTTCATTTAAAAATCCTTAAAAATCTTGTTAGAAAAAGAATATGCCAAAAGGCATCATTTAGCCATAACAAAACAAAAATACTTTCCCTCCCAAAATGTGTAACCAAGGTTGGTGTAAAGTTTGATGAAGATATTCTCTCCTTTCAAAAAGTAAATTTACCCACATTGGGAGGCTACAACCGCATGTTTGAATAGGTACATTACCTCATAATGATGAAACAAACATGGGTGCAATCTATTTGCCAAATAAAATGTAGGTTTTGTGCATTTTGCTTCATTTGTATGTCATTTGATAACTAGTTTGTTGATGAAGACTTCTAAAGGGGTTGATCCACTAAATGACAAAACACACCCCACTACTACTGAGGTGGAAAGCATTGATATATATATTTTTAGATATTTCTTGTATTCTTGGTTGGCGAGAAGGGTGATCAAGGGTACGACCATTTCCATTTCAAAATTGAGCCTTGAAAGTTCATCCAAGGATGAGCTCAAATTATCATTACTTCTTTCTTTATCCTCATTGATTTCAAGGATGATTGGGGTAGTGAGAATTAAGCACTCCTTCCACTCCTCAATATCTTTTAGTGTCCTATCATCCCTCCAAAGTTGTGGTAGGTATGCCCTTGTAGCCTTTGAAAATATATCATTTCTTTAGAAAACTCCTCAGAGAACTCCTTATGCTTCCATACTATTCTCCTAGTGGCTCTGAATGTGCCAGTCAATTCTGTCAAATGTTTAATTGCTTCTTGATCACATAACTGCATGTTTAACATAATACTAAAAGCTAAGACTATGGGTGTCATATCTATTTCCCATGTTTTCATTCTAATTCTCAAGCTCTTATGCTCTTCAAGCATATTTCTCAAAGCATAGTGACATTCCAAAATTTTCTCCACATAATTCATTATTCTTTCTAATTTTCTATCTAGTAGGCCTTGACTAAAATCCAACTTTACTTGCTTTACCTTCTTCAAGGCATGGGGTCAGAGCAAGAAGTTGGGTCCACTTTTTGGCCAAAAAGTGGAAGTGTTTTCCCTAATTTTCTGAATTTGTCACATTTGACCTGAAAATTTGAAGCACTTAGAGATGGAATCTTTAAAAAAGTCACTAAATATAAAATGTATTACTCAAAGTCTAGTTTCTAAATATGTAATTTGTTTCAATACCCAGACGATACAAATTGATTTTCAATAGGCATTTCTAAAAACCACTATTTAAAAGTCACTTTTTTTAACCATAACATGCACGTGTATGGCCAACATAATTTGACCTAAATAAAATTATTTTTCAAAATCCTTTTAGGTAAAAATGTGTAGTACAGTGAAGTTTGATGAGGATATTTTTTTATAATTTTTTTCTAAATAATTTTTTTTATTAATTTTTTATTATGCCTAATTGCTACTTTTGAAAACTCCTCGTGTACGACCAACATAATTTGAGCAAAAAAAAACATTAAATTAAAATTTCTTTTTTCATTGTGTAAAGAATGATGTGTAGATTGATGACATAATTTTAAAAAAAATAAAGTAAAAAATTAAAACTTATTAAAAAAATACAAACACCTATCATTTCAAGTTTTTGGACCAGTTTGCTCATAAATTAAATAATAAATAGAAAAACAAGTCCAATCCAAAAAAAAAATACATATTTGAAAACTGGACACTATGATCTGTAATGGGTTTTAATTTCATAAAAAAATTCAGAAAAAAATGTCATCAGCCATATAGGTGAAGTCAGTCTTTCCTCTGGTTTTGTACTTAGAGAAATACTTGCAGGTCCAAGGCTCAAGGTCAGCTACCCATGCCTTTCCCGAGCCTAAAATGAAACCAAAAGTGTGGGTGTGAAATTCAAAATTTTAGAAGCGGGTACCCATTTTAAAATGGGTACCCATTCTAGAAAACAATATAAAACAAAACGGGCACCCATTCTAAAAAATAATAAAAAACAAAACGGGTACCCGTTTCTAAAAATAGTAAAAAATAAAATGGGTACCCGTTCTATAAAACAATATGGGTACCCATTTTAAAACGGGTACTTCCCCTATATGTGGACCCAACTTCTTGCTTTTCATGGTTGGCTTGAAGGGTTTCTCCTTTAATTCAATAATAGGGGATTCACTCAATAAATCTATGCCATTGTTGGTGGTGATCTCAAGGATAAACTAAAGAATAGCCAGTTCTCATTATCAATTACCTTGAGTTCTAATACACAGAATATGTTTGGTACATAATATTTTCCCTTCCCTTGATATAGAACTAATCAAAAAAGTAAAGAGCCCAGACTCAAAAGATTTGAACCCTTTACAAATGGCCCTGAATTCCCTTTTATAGAATAAGAGAGCAAACAAGATTCAGGCCATGTAGAAATGTCATATTTTCATTTAAAAATCCTTAAAAATCTTGTTAGAAAAAGAATATGCCAAAAGGCATCATTTAGCCATAACAAAACAAAAATACTTTCCCTCCCAAAATGTGTAACCAAGGTTGGTGTAAAGTTTGATGAAGATATTCTCTCCTTTCAAAAAGTAAATTTACCCACATTGGGAGGCTACAACTGCATGTTTGAATAGGTACATTACATAATGATGAAACAAACATGGGTGCAATCTGTTTGCCAAATAAAATGTAGGTTTTGTGCATTTTGCTTCATTTGTATGTCATTTGATGGCTAACTTGTTGATGAAGACTTCTAAAGGGGTTGATCCACTAAATGACAAAACACACCCCACTACTACTGAGGTGGAAAGCATTGATATATATATTTTTAGATATTTCTTGTATTCTTGGTTGGTGAGAAGGGTGATCAAGGGTACGACCATTTCCATTTCAAACTTGAGCCTTGAAAGTTCATCCAAGGATGAGCTCAAATTATCATTACTTCTTTCTTTATTCTCATTGATTTCAAGGATGATTGGGGTAGTGAGAATTATGCACTCCTTCCACTCCTCAATATCTTTTAGTGTCCTATCATCCCTCTTGTTAGCACAGTAAAAATTTGAAATTTTTACTATCTCTTTACTCCATCATATTTGAATAAATCCTGAAGAATATCCCAAAAAGACCATAATAAAAATTTTTTTGTATCTCATGAGATGTCTATGGATGAGCAGTGCCAAATTTCATCAAAATCAATCCATCGGCAAGAGGTTGTGTTGCTTACACCGATACACAAGGAATCATTTGAAAACAACCATCAGCGTGAAAATAGAGATCGGAAGAAGAATTGTGGAAGTCACCGATGGAGTAAGTAATATCGATGACTTTACATCGGCAAGAAAGGTAAGTGGTCATACCGATCAGTATGACAGATATCTATCAGATGACTTTTTAAAAGATGCCCCGACGGTATATATCATACCGATAAAGCATTTCGGCAAGAGTTTCACCGAACAGCATGCGGGGGTAACGAAACAAATAGCCATCGACGAGAGGTAAGCTATCGGGATAGAAAACAAGTAAGCCTCTGATGATTAAGAGTCTTGGCGATAAGAAAGCCATCGGTGAGACTCACAGCGATACACCTCTATCAGGATAACTTGACATATCGGAACAAAAGAGCCAGGTCTTGCCGATTCACAAGTCACGGCGATCAAAAGGTGTCGGTGACACTTTACTAAACTTTGCCCGATGAAGGATATGAAAAGGGTCATCGGGGAGATGATTTGGATCGGGATATCTTGAGAAAGCTATCCCGATAGTGAATGTCATTCCGACAAAGATAAAAGTCCATACATGAAGATGACTATCGGGGAGACCAAAAGCATCGGGAGGCTTATTAATTTTACAGCGATGGTTTATGTTATACCGATGGAATAATCAATACTTATATATTGAGAGGTGATAAAGTCAAAAAGTCATCGGCAAAACAAATAATGTCGGAGTGAAAAATTTTAAATGTGCCGATCTTATACCTCTTGCCGATGAACACCTTTTCAGGGAGACAATTGCTTTCGGCGGAGATTATTTAGATCACACCGATCCTATACATCTTGCCGATATCGTATGCTGGAAACCGTGAGGTAAAAGAATTATTAAAAGTGAGAATTTATTTCAAAAGGGAAATGAATATAGGGTGTGAATAAAAAATTAAATCACATGAGATTGTAGTAGAATAAAATATAAATTTCCTGTTTTCATGGAAGGGGTTATAAGGTAAAAAATTATTAAATGTTTTTATTCCGAAAGAGAAATGTTTTCTGATTGTCAAGATTGCCATACTGTCTCCAACTCGATATTGTCTTGTTATTCAAATTGAGCATCAACTCCATTTGTCAATACACATTTGCTGTCATTGTGTGATTCTTTTGATCGGTTCCTTCAAGCAAGGATTAAAAAATCCTTTCAATAAGTCACAGTAACCTGGTAAGATTCGATTGGATCACTAAGTAGAGTTTGTCAATCACATTCTTGCACGTTTATACAAGTTATAAACAAACACAAGTGCCAAACAATTAGGATTGTAACCAATAAGTAAATCATATATCACATACACCTTGACTCCATTAGCCCAACAGAAACAGGCACTGGTCATACCAATTCCATTTTAGAATTCCATAAAATCTCATTCAAAAAATTACATCTCAAATCTTAGTATTAGGAGTAGTTTAGAAGATTGCATCTATTACATTTTATGCCATTGTGATAGATTTGCTAATCCAATCAAATCATATAGTGTTAAGTCTGCTTTAGTTACAAAGGTACACCCGCCTAGGTTTACAGGACTTGAAGTGTAGGGAGCTAATAGCTCTGTCAATTGGTCCAAAAACGTTGCAAATCCAAACATAGAGTCTGGCATCCTCTTAGGGTTAGCAACCTGCATTTTTGGGAACCAACACCTCCAAAGTTGTGGTAGGTATGCCCTTGTAGCCTTTGAAAATATATCATTTCTTTAGAAAACTCCTCAGAGAACTCCTTCTGCTTCCATACTATTCTCCTAGTGGCTCTGAATGTGCCAGTCAATTCTGTCAAATGTTTAATTGCATCTTGATCACATAATTGCATGTTTAACATAATACTGAAAGCTAAGACTATGGGTGTCATATCTATTTCCCATGTTTCCATTCTAATTCTCAACCTCTTATGCTCTTCAAGCATATTTCTCAAACCATAGTGACATTCCAAAATTTTCTCCACATAATTCATTATTCTTTCTAATTTTCTATCTAGTAGGCCTTGACTAAAATCCAGCTTTACTTGTTTTACCTTCTTCAAGGCATGGGGTTAGAGCAAGAAGTTGGGTCCACTTTTTGGCCAAACGTGGAAGTGTTTTCCCTAATTTTCTGAATTTCTCACATTTGACCTTAAAATTTGAAGCACTTAGAGATGGAATTTTTAAAAAAGTCACTAAATATAAAATGTATTACTCGAAGTCTAGTTTCCAAATATGTAATTTGTTTCAATACCCAGATGATACAAATTGATTTTCAATAGGCATTTCTAAAAACCACTATTTAAAAGTCTCTTTTTTTAACCATACCATGCACGTGTATGGCCAACTTAATTAGACCTAAATAAAATTATTTTTCAAAAACCTTTTGGGTAAAAATGTGTAGTATAGTGAAGTTTGATGAGGATATTTTTTTATAATTTTTTTCCAAATAATTTTTTTTTATTAATTTTTTACTATGCCTAATTGCTACTTTTGAAAACTCCTCATGTACGACCAACATAATTTGAGCAAAAAAAATGATTAAATTAAAATTTCTTTTTTCATTGTGTAAAGAATGATGTGTAGATTGATGACATAATTTTTAAAAAATAAAATTAAAAATTAAAAGTTATTAAAAAAATACAAACACCTATCATTTCAAGTTTTTGGACCAGTTTGCTCATAAATTAAATAATAAATAGAAAAACAAGTCCAATCCAAAAAAAAAAAACATATTTGAAAACTAGACACTATGATCTGTAATGGGTTTTAATTTCGTAAAAAAATTTAGAAAAAAATGTCATCAGCCATATAGGTGAAGTCAGTCTTTCCTCTGGTTTTGTACTTAGAGAAATACTTGCAGGTCCAAGGCTCAAGGTCGGCTACCCATGCCTTTCCCAAGCCTAAAATGAAACTAAAAGTGTGGGTGTGAAATTCAAAATTTTAGAAGTGGGTACCCATTTTAAAACGGGTACCCATTCTAGAAAACAATATAAAACAAAACGGGCACCTGTTCTAAAAAACAATAAAAAAATAAAATGGGTACCCGTTTCTAAAAATAGTAAAAAACAAAATGGGTACCTGTTTTAAAACGGGTACTTCCCCTATATGTGGACCCAACTTCTTGCTTTTACCCCATGTTCCTTTGTTTTGTTGCTCTTGGCTAACAATTGTTTAAGCTTGTCTTCTTCTTTAGAGGACACTGGAAGAGTGATTTGTGGAAGGGCACCAGTGGCTACATTTAGTTTATCTTGTGGAAACAAAATCTATTTATTCAACTTTTCCATATGTATTTACATTTTCTTGACTACAACCTTTATGTACATAGTAGAGTCTGTCGTGAGAGAAGCAGCCTCCATAGGGTTGGTAACTTCTAGCCTTTGCACTATCAGATTTCCTATCAATTTAGTAGGATCCTCAATAACTAGATGCTTCTTACCAGTGGGAGAAATATACCATATAGGTTGGACATTTGTACCTAGATCTAATGCGAAGATAAAGTACATCTTGTCTACCATTTCCTTAGTTATATTCAAATCAATATCCTCATGCCTTCTACTAGTATCAAATGCAATGGCAAACAATATGTCTCATCCCAACAGAAAAATGTAGGTACTTTTTTGGATAATTTATCTTCCCTTTTGTGGGGTCATACCCTCCATGTCTTTCTAGACCTCCTACAAAAAATCAGCAATAACCTTATCCTGATTCTTATGGGTTAATTTCTTTATCCGTATGCCTATCTCTTGTACCTTCATTTTTAGAACAAAATCCTTCAATTCCTAAGAATTAAAAAAAATCTGTTAGAGTTGATAATTAGCTCATAACACCAAGATCACCTGCAAAACCTAAGATTTACCTTCCACAAGAGAAAAAAGTAAAGAGAAATAATTTACACAATATTGGATGAATTAATGAAATAGATTGAGAATTACATGTGACAACTTGCTTTTATATTTGTAAGTTAAATAAAACCCTAATATGACTTAATAATAACCTAAGACTAAAAATAAGCCCTAAGTAAACTTATTAAAGTGTAATTAAATATTTAATTACATCAACACCCCCCATAAGTGAAACTTAGGGAGAAATGAAAAACATGCAACTAATGCAAGAATGATGGTTCCCAGCTACAAGGCCATGTTAGGTACCCATGAACAAAAAGAATCTCTCATAAAGTGGAGAGAAAGGAGAAAAACCCAGTGGGAGAAAACTCCTCTCCAAAAGAGAGAAGAAAACAAGACATGAACATGTGATGGAAGAAGGACTAATACTAAGACCCCCCAAGAACTAAATCCATCACAAAAGTACAATCATGAATGCCCCCCCATAAGAGAGAGCAAAAAGATAATATGAATCCCCTCTAAGACGAAGCTCTAGAACTAATGAATAGATCTTGAAGACAAAATCCAATCCACTACCTGCTAAAAACATTTTACCCTTTCAGAAGAAACAGATCCATTGGTGAATGTAGAAGCCATTCCCACATCTTGGATGAATAGGGAATCCATATCAAAATGTGTGCCTCTGAATGCAACTCAAGTGACCTCATACTGGGAGAATATGTCTTCTCCAAAGAAGAAATTGTTTTCCCAATTAGAGAAGAAGAACCAAGAGAGGATATGATCTGAACTGCATCTAAAAACATAGAAAATGAAGGTAGTGATGCAAAGCCACCTAAGATAGCAACAAACAAGAGAGAAAAACCCTCAAATGTGTCCTCCAAATCAACAATGTGAGACTCCACAGACAGAGATGATATGTCTACAAGATAGGAATCCCAATAAGGTGGATCAGGAAGACTAATATTGACCTGATGCATAGAATCGCTAGAAGCCAATGATGATACAACACTGAACTCTAAATTAGTAGTAGGTGATGGTGGAGCAATGATCTCATCAGGAGGAGAAGTGATTGAAGCAAGCATTTGAAAAATATGATGTGAGAAATGAGGACACATCTCTTTCTCATGTTGATTACTTCCATAATATCTACAATTAGATTTATACTGGTGGTAGAATCCCATCTCCTTGTATTATTAGAGATCAAAACATGCAAATAGATTTATACTGATAACATATGCATATCAAAGCAAACAGAACCTTTCTAGGAGGCAGCATGTCCAAGATATCCAATAGAACCATAAAATTGACAAACTGATTAAAATATACTTGGGGATGAATCTGAAAAAATTATATTGGTGGCTGTGTATAGCTCACTGATACCTTTCCAATGCCTATTCGTTTTTGAAAAATGAAGATTCTGGACGCAAGAACGGAGCTTGAAAGCCAAAAAAGATGCCTTGACTTCAACAGAAAACAATATCACTAGCAACAAAATATGGAAAAAAATACATATACCACTACATTTTTCTCAGAACTAGCTTTCCAATGCCTATTTGTTTTCAAAATTTGGACACCGTATGCCCAAGTTATAGCCAATTTTGTAAAACTACTTTGAAAGAGCAAAAAAAAAGCAAGGAGAGGCTAAAAATAGAGATGCTAATTGTGATCTATTTTTCTCAAAATCCATGCCATTTCTACAAAAAATAAGAGATACCTAGATAGGGTTTCTAAGTCCTCTTTCCATAAATATCTGGTTTTTGAAAAATAGAGTTTGTATGAGAAAGTTATGGCCAATTTTGTGAAACTACTCTAAAAATAAAAATAAAAAAGTAAGTAGTGCTAAAAATAGAGACGTGGATTGCAATCTATTTTTTTCAAAATATGTGACATTTCTACAAAAACTAAGAGATACCTAGATAGAGCTTCTAAGTCCTCTTTCTAGAAAAAAAATAGAGTTTGGATGACAAAGTTATACCCGATTTCGTGAAACTACTCCCAAACTCTAAGGTTGGATCCCTAAAAAAAAGCACCCTTGAAACCTTCACAGATTTGGGTTCCCCAGACTAAATTCAGCCAAACAAAAGACAAATCTGCCTTTACCAGCTGCTCTAAATCCAATGGAATATTCTATTTTACACAAAAAACACACCTATCAAATGTCTCTTGCTTGAATTTTTCTTCAAATTTGAGAAGGGGCTTGTAGATATGCTCTGATATAATGTTGGAGTTGATAATTAACTCATAACACTAAGATCACCTGCAAAACCTAAGATTTACCTTCCAAAAGATAAAAAAAAAACAAAGAGAAATAATTTGTACAATATTGGATGAATTAATGAAATGAATTGAGAATTACATGTGACAACTTGCTTTTATATTTGCAAGTTAAATAAAACCCTAATATGACTTAATAATAACCTAAGACTAAAAATAAGCCCTAAGTAAACTTATTAAAGTGTAATTAAATATTTAATTACACCAATAGAATCATCATCAAGAAACTTCTTACTAGCCAATGTCCTTACATCATTTGACAATTCATCAACACTCTCAAAATCAATATCAATTCTCTTTGCATGGGGTGTTCTCACTTCCACCATAGGTTTAGTTGCATTACCTCCATTATATCTGGTGACCCTAGAAATTCTCTGTCATCCATTAAAAAACTAAGAATAGGGGAGGGTTGAGGAGAAACCTGGTTGAGTGGAGTGACAACTCTATGGAATTCAAGATTTAACACCTGTCTTGATGAAGAGGGAGTTGATGCAGAAAGAGGGTGCATCCTCTTGGGAACCAGAGGAAAATTAGAACATAGTTCATTATGATTTTGCAACATGACCCTAACTCTTTCAACAAGATCATTGATTTTCATGAGAGATCCCTTATATGAATGGTCGACTTCATGCTTGATATTTTCTTCTTTCTGAATCCTGTTCCCTAACTCTATTTTTCTACCACTCTCCTACTCCAAAAGAGAATTCCTAATGTGGTCTTCAGGAAGGATCAATTCATTTATATAACTTGCCATCATTAGCTAGTCTGGCCCTATTTATGAATCCCCTAGGGTCAAATCTCCTTGGCTCATCCTTTTGCAACTTGTAGTGATCCAATTTGGATGTGTTATGTTAGAAATTGTCCACCTATATGGAATTGTATAATTTTCCCATAGTTTAGCTCCTCTTTTGTGATCTTTCAACCTAGTTTTACAAACCTTCCCAAACCCTGACTGACTTAACCCTAACTAGAAGAATCTTGTATTTCTGAATAACTAAAGACTGAACCAGAGAAACAAAGTTGGATCTGGGGTCCCCTAACCTCCCTAAGGCAGTCTTGTTTAGGAAATTAGGGCTTGGACTAGGGTGCTAGCACTCTTGTCCTCCCTAATTTCCTAGGGTCTTGAATTTTGAAGGGACGTTGGCTCTTGCCGTGCATTCCAGGTTTCTATTTTTAAATTTTCATTTTTCATGCAATGTCAACATCTTATTTCAAAATTTGAAATTCCTAAAGTTTGATATAAAAAGACATTTGAAAATCATTTTAACATAACACAATTCTTATGTAAGCTTGATGCCAAAATTCTACCAAAATTGACATTGAAGATCAACGACTTGTTGAAGCTCTTGAAGTCATTTTAATTTTGCTATCTTGGAGAATATAGATGGAGATTAGAAATCAAGATCTTGAGACTATCTTTCTCTTCCTAGGTATTTTCACACCTTTTGCATGATTGGGAGAAGGGTTGAGGCCTCCAATATCAAGCTTGGAGATCGTCTACTGACTCGCCTTCTTGTTCATGCAAGTCTTCATTGATTTCATCTCCATGAGGTGAAGTCATATTTGTGAGTTTATACAAGTTATTGATCTTCCCTTAATTGAGACATCTAGGGTTTATTTTTTTTGGATACACTTTGCTAGGGTTTGCATACACATCTGTAAATATTTTTCTCTGGCTATTGTTGAGGTGTGAACACCAAAATGGGGCTTGACTACGGCAAGCTCCTATATAGATGCAAACATTTTTCCTGTCTTTTTGTAGATACAAGTTGTATTTGTTGAGATATGGCAAAAATGATCTATAGGAAGATTCATCTCGCGGACACAATCGTGACAAAATTTAGATTTCAGAATTCTAAAACTTTTGAAACAATGGTGATGCGCCCTAGTCCAACTAGGCAAAATTTTTGGTACCTGGGAATCTTCAGGACCTATCATTCCTCTGATGTAGAAGATCCTGACAATCAAAAACTTGTGGGACAAGGTTGATGGTGCTCTAGTCTAACTGATCCTCGAGTTCTGGGTACCCTAGCTCTAATCCATTTATTTTGCATTTTTGTATTTAGTTTATCAGTATCTATGCATGAGATCAAGTTATTTCAGTTTGATATGCAAATTAGGGTTATAAGGTTAGAGAACATAAACTAGCATGTAAGTCTTGATTTCAAACTATCATACAGCCACAATATACAGGAAAAGGGAACATAGGTGAACAATAGTTTATCCAAAAATTTACCCTTTGCTTCCCTAATGTTTTAGTGGGTGAAAGTGGTGGTCTCACATCTCTTATCCTTCCTTCCATTTTCAACCCTAAACATTTTGGTGAACCCGTGTTCTAAATAATTTGCATCCTTTAACAACCTAGATCTAATTTAGTTTGTTATCCTAAAGCATAGTTAGATTGCAAGATCTCTTTCATGAAAGTACATGTTTAAAATTTTGCATAATCCTTCTTTGTTTTCATTGAAAGAAAATTGAAAATCAAAACTTTGTGTGTTGTATAGTGTTATTATCTTTCTTTTCACAAAGTTTACTTTATATCATTGTATAACATTCAAGTCTTGATTTAATTTGAGCATGTTAAAATGTTGGATTACTTTTTGCAAGACTTTCACGTGTACAATGAGTCATTTAGTTGTGATGACTTCAATATGTTAGATGAAGCCCTCGATGAGACTTCACCTCCATTGAATAGTCCACTATGGCTCGGAAGCCTTCACTTTTTCAAAGATTTATTAATGCAATCTATGTTCATAAAGCAAGAGAAGAACCTGTAAAACCAATAATAGTGGTCACTACAAATTCAAATGCAATTCAACCTCCTTGTAAACTGGTCTTCACTATTAGAGGTCCATCACCTCATTCTCATTCTTCGGATCATATTTACAATTATGCTAAGCAAATTTCTTTTTCATCTATTCAATAACCTAGTCACACTATGGTTGCTCATACATACAACACTTGAAATAATAAACAAGGCAAACAACAATTGGACATTTTGATATCCTTACCAGCTTCTCAACCAATGCTTCTTGAAGCACCTCGTGTAATACAAAAAGTTGGTCAAGATTATAATCTTATTGAGTAGCTTTGGGCTACTCCTGCTAAGATATCTCTTTGGGAACTTATTCAAACATCAACTACATACCATGGAATGCTTCAAAAATCTTTACAAAAGGTGATTGTGCCACCTGATGTCAAACCTAATGATGTAGCAGCTCTCTTAGACTGTATGCATGCAACAAAAATAGATATTTTGTTTTAGAAATATGAATTGTCATATCTCGAAGTTTAGAATCAGTATGATCCTTTAATTATAATCATTATAACAAACAAGAAGTTGACTAAATGTGTTATGATTGATAATGGGTCAGTTCTTAATGTTTGTAGCCTCAATCTTCTACACAAGATCAAAGTGGATACATCTTTGATTAAAATAGATAAAATAAGTATTCATGGCTTTGATAATGTTGGATGATAGTCTGTAGGAACTATAACTTTACCTGTACAAGTTGGGATTGTAACTTTACCTACCTTAATTCATGTCATGCCTTATGCCTTATCCTATAACATGATTTTGGGTAGACCATGGATTCATGCACTAGGGGCAGTCCCTTCTACTTTGCATCACTCAATCAAATTTATCCACAGAGACAAATTGCACACTACTCATGCTGATCCTGAACCTAATCTCTGTTTACAAATTCAATCATAGAAACAAATTGTTCAACATAAGATTTTGAGTAATTTGAAAGTCGACCAACAAAGCTCTCTTGACACTAGTAATGTTGCTACAAACTCTAAAGAATCAAATGTATTTACTGGTGATGATTGGGGTTCATTAGATTTTTCATCTTCCTTCATGAGTGAATATAAACTTAATGATCTTGCTCCTAAAACATCAAAGGTTGCTTTGATACTCTCTCAAAAGTCAAATGTGAAACTCAAAGTCTCCTTAGTTACTGATTTAGATAATACTTTCAATTATACTAATGATTATGAGACTGATGAAGTTCCACCTTCTTCTAAAGAAATGGATTCTCTTTATGGTTGAGGATTTCAAATACTTTATAAGAATTGCAACTATATGGGTAAAGGTTGTGGTATTAATCAACAAGGAATTAGAGTCCCTATAGAATTAGTTTCATAGCATTATTCAAGTGGTATTGGATATAATCCTTTCATCTCTAGAGCTCATCGATGTCCTAAACTTAATGTGAATACTATATCGACATTGAATTTGATTTTTCCTGAGATGATTGACACCACGTGTCCATCAAGAGAGATCCCTTTAGATTTTTTCTCTATAGATGAAGCAATAATGGAATTCATGGGTGCTTATGATTATCTACCCCTTTACCACCATAAACATGGATTACCTTACTATTTGAATAATGATGCATATTTTGGAAAATCTACTAGCATAATGGGTGATGCTTCTATATCTACAAACCAAACTAAGGGATTAAAACAATTACTTGATCTCTTAGGCCATAGCACTTTATTAAATGGAAAGACTATCGATGTCTTTATGGAGAAATATAATGTTGATAGAGTTATTCCTATTGACAACTATTTAAATTCATCAGAAAAAGAAGAAGTGACTAAGTTATTACAAGAATATTCTGACTTATTTACTTGGAATTATTCGGATATGCCTGGCATTGATCCTTAGATTGTGACACATAACATCATCTTAAAACTAGATGCTAAACCATTCAAATAGAAGATTCGTAAGATGAATCCTAAGATTGCATTGCTCATAAAATCTAAGATAGAAAATTTGTTACAATCTGGGTTCATTTGTCCTATCGACTACTCTCCATGGATTTTAAATATCATCGTTGTCATTAAACTGGATTGCCACATTCGAATGTGTACTGATTTCAGAGATTAGATTCTTACATCTTTGAAAGATGCTTTTCCATTTCCAAATATTGATATGGTTATGGATTCAATAGCTGGCCATGAACTACTTTCCTTCATGGATGGGTTCTTAGGCTATAATAAAATTTTTATTAATCTATCAGGTCATATTGCTAAAAGGGTTGTGTTGTTAACTAAATTTGACATTAATTTCATCTCTCAAAAGGTGATTAAGGGACAAGCATTAGTAGACCATTTAACTGAGGCACCTTCTCCTTTTACTATATGAAGTGCAGATACATTCCCTGATGACCAAATATTTACTATGGTTAAAGAAGATGAATGTTAATTGTACTTTGACGGATCAAGATGTTGAATTGACTTTGGTGCAGGTGTCATACTGATACCTCCTTAAGGAAAGTCGATTCCTATGTCTTATCATCTTAGTTTTTCATGCACAAATAATATTGCCCAGTATAAAGCCCTCATTGCAGGACTCCACACTGCTTTAGCATTGAACATCAAGTATGTCGACATATATGGTGATTCACAACTTATAGTATGACAAATAAATGGATCCTTTCAGAGTAAACAAGATAAACTATCTCAATATAGAGATCTTGTTCTCTCTTTGTTAAAAATATTGACATCTTTTACAATAGACACCATTCCTAGAAAAGATAATCGACATGTGGATGCAATGGCAAGTGCATCTTCACTCATATCCTTTGATGATTCTTCTAGTGATATTGTCTTTCATTTTCAAAATCTGAAAACACCAGCTATGGAGGATTCTATAATTACACCTTCAAAACTCTGGAAATATAAATCAAGATGAATGGTTCTCCTATATATTTAATTACTTGCGTGATAGAACTATTCCTAATTCAATATCCAAGAATTCCCACATTTATCTATGCAATCTTGTGGCGCATTACATAATATTATCAAATGTCTTGTATAGATCAAGCTATAATGGTATTTTACCCTGATGCTTAAGTAAATCAAAGATTTCAATAGCTTTAGAAGAAGCTCACTCTGGTGCATGTGGGGGGCATTTTGGAGGTAAGACACTTGTATAAAAGTTAATATGCATGGGATACTATTGGCAGACCATGGAACAAGAATCCTTTGCTTATGTCAAGAAGTGTCTGCAGTATCAACAACTTCAACACCTAATCTAAGAACCTGCCAAGGAACTTTCTACCCAAGTGTCACCTTGGCCATTTTCTATTTGGTGCTTTGACTTAATTGGCAAGATATCACACCTTCTTCACAAGGACATACTTTTATAATCACTGCTACCGACTATTTCATGAAGTGGGTCGAGGCTGTCCCTTTGCAATCCATGACTATATAAGTGATTTGTCAGTTTCTTCAAGACAACATTATATCTCGATTCAGCATACCTTCATCCTTTTTTTTTCATAATGGAACGCCATGCAAGAACAAGGAAGTGAAGGCATTTATGGACAAATACCACATTTAACATCAATTCTCTATGCCTTACTACCCTCATTTGAATGGTCAAGTTGATGCTTTAAATAAGGTTATCAGCCAAATATTATGAAAAACTATTAACAAACATCAAGAAGACTAGCATACTCAATTAAGCTATGCATTATGGGCCTATAGAATGAGCATTCGTATTGCTATGGGGACTACCCCGTATAAACTCGTCTATGGTGCCGATGCCATAATGCCTTTGGAACTTGAGATCCCATCCTTAAGAGTTTCTCTAAGGGATGTTCTTGATGATGACATGGAAAGAGAAAAGCAATTGTAACAACTTGAAATGTTGGATGAATAGTGTATCAATGCTCTCGAGCATCTTAAAGCATATAATGATTGTATAATGAATGTGTCATACACCATTCATTTAATGTTGGAGACTTAGTGCTGTATGAGAATTAACACAATGTGAATGCATCTTAGGGAGAAAAAGGGAAGTTTAGCCCTAATTGGCTTGGACTGTATGTCATTATTGAAGCCTTTGGGTCAAGTGCATTAGGATAGTTGATAAACAAAGTATGCCGCTTAAAGAACTCATTAATGTAGTGCACCTCAAAAAATTTATGCTTAGGATCATGTGTTAAATGTAATATAAGTTAAATTACTAAGTTAATTTAGCTTCAATTTTGACAAAATATTTTTTGTCTTAATTCATTTAACATGTTATCTTTATTAGTTAATTATGGTTGTATCTTGTTTCAACATGCTACACCTTTAATATTAGTGTACATAGGGTTAGGAATAGTTATCTTGTGGCTATCTTAACTCCTAATTAAGTCATGTTATCATTATTATATTATTATTTAGCTAGATAGGTTGGACTAGGTGTTATATAGGGGTGTGTCTATTCATCCTAAGCATAATTAGGTATATATAGGAGGATATGAGTCTTATTTCATCATATATTGTGAAGTGTGTTCTCATTGGAGATATTTGGAGGTTGCCCCCTCGAAGTGGTCTACTATTCTCAGTTATTATCAAGTATTTGCAGAATATTTCATATTATCTTCTTCCATTGTGCAAGTTATTTCATTACAAGTGGTATCAGAGCATGATCTTGGCACCGTAGAGGCAAGATTTTTTCTCAACATTGGAGGTGATTTTGGGAAGAGCATAACTTTCATATTTTAGTGAATTTTTTAAATAATTTTAAAGGGTTTTTGAAGACCATATTAAAGAAGCTACAGTCCACATGCCAGAGGAATTGGAGCAGATTTGTAATTATTGCAAAATTATGATTTTTGCACAATTTATTTGAGATCTACATATCTCTCACATCTTGCTGAATTGGAGTATAATTTGTATTAGGTTTTTGAATAAATAATAGAGGAGACTACAATCCAAATCGTGGAGAGATTAAAACAAAAATAAGCAAGTAATTACAAAATTAGGGTTTCCAACAAACTCGCTCTCAAGGCAGTAAATTTCCTAATTTTTTGGATTTTTTTCTGGGTAAGTGGTATCTTGGCCCTAGTAACAGTAAAAATTTCATGGAATTTACATTTCATTTGTGTGATTTATTTCAAAAATATTGGTTTCCATCATGACAGGGCCTGCAACAAGAGGCAAAAAGAATGCTGCCACACCGGGGAAATCCTCTGATAAGGATGGGGAAACAATAGAGGATAGTAATCCCAATGAGGAAATAAGTAAGGTCAAGGAAGAGGTGTCCTCAATTAAGAAGGATATATATGACCTAAGAGGAGATATATCATATATACGAAGCATTTTAAGAGCCTATATGAATGAACCAAGAAAGGAGTTCTCAAGCAACCAAGGTGAAACCTACAAGTCAGCTAATACTGACACAAATTTTAATACTTTGTTTCCAAGGGTGGATATGTGCAAGTTCGATGGCAAGGATCCTCTAACATGGATAAACCAAATGGAGAATTTTTTTGAAGTACATCAAATCCTATATGGATAAAAGGTCATGATGGCTTCCCTATATCTAGAACCAGATCAATTCATTTGGTATCGTTGGCTTTGTACTCATCAAAAGAAGAAGGGTCTCACTATCTCATGGTCAGTTTTTATGGAGGAACTCCAAGCACAATATAGCAACAGTGTGACAGACAACTTCTTTAGCCAACTAGCTAAACTTTAACAAATAGGATCAGTTAAGGATTATATTTAACAATTCTAAAATCTTTCCTTAAGAGTGGATACAATTACAGAGGAGAAATTGAATGATTTATTCTTGGGTGGTCTCAAGGATCACATTCAACATGAGGTACGCATGTTTTGTCCAAATTCTATCTCTAAAGCAATGATTATGGCGAGACAAGTGGAGGAAAAAATTTTAGCTAATAGAAGGGAAGAATTGCCTAGTAACAAAGTTGACAAGTCTCTTGCATCATCATTTACTCATCCTATTAGATTGACACCTCAACAATTGGAGGAGAAAAAGGCCAAAGGGTTATGTTTCAATAGTGATAGAAAATATCATAAAGGACATAAATGTGATGAGAAGAAGTTGTTCTATATTGAGGCTACCTATGATGAAGATAAGGATGAAGAAGATCCAGTGGTGGTGGTAGAGGACTCTAAAGATGTCCAACCAACTATCTCTTGTCATGCACTATTAGGTATTAATAACCCACAAACACTCAAGGTAAGAGGTTTCCTTAAAAAATAAATAGTCATAGTATTGATTGACTCGGGGAGTACACATAAGTTCATCAACAAGCAACTAGTAGAAAAGTTAAATTGTTTTGTCTACCCTACCCTCGAATTCCAGGTTATAATTGCAGATGGTGGTACAATCAATTGTTCAGGGAAATGCCATAGTATTAAACTCATCATGGGAGACTACATGATAGATAGCCCTATGTTTTCTATACCCATGGCTGGAGCAGACATTGTTTTGGGAGTTCAATGGCTTACTACCTTGGGCACAATTGAGATGAATTTCCAAGAACTATTCATGCGCTTCTACTCTGGGGATAAAAAATATGAGCTACAAGATTTACATGCAAAGAGTCCATAATCGGTAAGTGCACACCAAATGTCACTAAAAAAAGATGTAGATAAAGGTGTGGCTCAATTATTGTCACTGGAAGTGCAAAAGCCAAAGATTCCTACTTCACCTTTCAAGCAAGTAGTTACAGTTTCAGATCACAAGAGGGAACTGGATTTGTATGGGCCTCATAAACGTTCAACAAGGACTGACAACATAGACTTCAAATTGAGGTTACCTAAATAAAAAATCATACAACCTTTCTACGATATCTCTATCTTTGAGAATGCTAGTAGACTCAAAAGTCCATCCATGACAATGTTACTAGAGCTTGATGAAGAAGGAAGAATCATATTGGAACCAGAGTGCATTCTTCAAACACGCATGAAGAAGCTGCAGAATAGAACCCTCACTGAGTATCTCATCCAATGGAAGTATTTACCAATTGAAGAGGCCACATGGGAGGACAAGGAGTTCATTCAAACAAATCCACACTTGATTAGCATTGAGGACAATGCTTCTTTAAAGAGGGAGGGCATGCTACACCCTTAATATTAGTGTACATAGGGTTATGAATAGTTAGCTTATGTCTATCTTAACTCTTAATTAAGTCATGTTATCATTATTATATTATTATTTAGTTAGATAGGTCGGACTAGGTGTTATATAGGGGTGTGTCTATTCATCCTAAGCACAATTAGGTATATATAGGGGGATATGAGTCTTATTTCATCATATATTATGAAGTGTGTTCTCATTGGAGATATTTGGAGGTTGCCCCCTTGAAGTGGCCTACTATTCTCAGTTATTATCAAGTATTTGCAGAATATTTCATATTATCTTCTTCCATTGCGCAAGTTATTTCATTACACAACATGTTAAGATCAACTACAAATTAATTATCTTAAGCTTAGAATATTCTTACAAAGCAATGTGCATTTCACAAAATCACATTTCATACACAGAAACAATAATAAAATACATCATATATATATGCTTAGTTTTCATATACATTCGAGTTAACTATCCCATATAACAAAATGGGATGTCGTAATACAAAATATAGCTATCACATAGTCAAACCCCTATCACTTGTACCTATAGAACCTCATGGTGTATGTGCGATAGAAGGCTGACCATGTGTGGCTACAGATCGTGAATGACTCCTAGAGCCACTTTACGCTCATAACCCCCTGATTTCTCCCCTCAATCCCAACACCTCGTCATGTGTATCCTGGTACATCTACTAATATTGGCCCCTCTCTGAGGTGACTCTCTCTAGCTCTGCATGAATCTTGTCCCTGTCAGCTCTCATCTACTGTATCTCTATCAACAAAGACTCACTACTGATGTGACCTCTCTCAAGTATGATATCTACTACAACTTGCTCACGAAGTGCCTGTAGCTCTACCTTTGTACACTTGACTCTTTGAGTGGACTAATCTATGATACCCTTCACTGATAATCTATATTTCACAAAAGGCATAAAGATCTCTGCATGTCACCCTGTAGATTCCTATGGTGAGTAACCTGCCTATAGATGCTGCTCAGCTGCATTGGATGGTGCTATCTCCACTATGATGTGACTCACAAAGTTGTACCATTTTTTTTCCCAACTGCAAAATAGAAATAAAGTAGACATCCACATCTCATATAAAAACATATACATATAATGATTCAAAATACTCATAAGCTACTACATATAAAAACATAAAATGTATCCTACTAGGATCACCATCTCTTTAGGATGGATATTGGATAGTTGAAGGTATGATGAGCTCTACAGTTGCTACTACAGGTGGGGGCATGTACCTACTGGACTCTACCTCCTTGCATCGACTCGCTCTCTACACACCTGCAGGCGAGGAAACCATAGCACTCGACTGAGAATGAGTATCCTCTTCCTTGTTGGTGTCTTGCTCTTGCTAGTCTCACTATGTCCTTTCTCTAAAAGTGTACCACAATGCAACCTCTCCCTCATCATCATCCTCATCCTCCTCGTCACCATCTATATCATAATGGCCTACTAAATCACTAAAATCATCCTCCATCTCTGCATTGATCCCCTGCCTAGGGAAAGGCTGAGGATCCCTAATGTGATCACCAGGTAGATAAATGGTAGTTGGTCGCATTGTTTGCCACCAAATCTCATATGCCCAGGTCACTCCAACATCATCTGCATCAGACAATGGCTATGCATCCTCTAGACCATCATCATCACTCAATATAACATCTATTATAGTTAGTTTTCGGGCACTGTCTACCCTAACTGAGTTGCGCATAGACTATTGATAGCTTAGATGCATCCTAGCAACATCCTATTGCTATCCAAACTAGCGTACTACCCAATCATAGTAGAAGCATGAGACAACATGATTGAGGAAAATGGCCAACAACTGATCCCTCTACATACTAGTTAACTATCTCCACTCACTTGGCCATGCTATATGATAGCGATAAGGTCTCCAAATAATGTCACTAGGTTGTAATCTGTCAAATGTGATCTTCTAATAAATCAAATTGCCAAACCTCCAGCATATGATAAGGGGATAGGCATGAGCTTGTGGATAAGATAACTCTGGCTCTATAGGGAATCCTATAGGCCATGTGCAGCTGATATGCTTAAAGGCTGACACCTACAATAGTGTGCAACACGTCAAACCCTGCGCCTCATAATGCACATACTAATCTAAATCGTGATACAGGTGAGCAAGCATACTATGACCCCATGCATATACTATCCTATGTTGCTTCATCACCCTGATAGTGTGTACAAGGCCACTGTGGACATGAGTGCCACGACCATCAGGTGTTACCGCTAATGCTATCGTAATAATCATGATCCACCAAACTAGTGGAATGTCTACATATCCCTGATCTAGTAGTCGAAGTTGTATATGCCCATGCTTCGCATGAGAGACTATGCAGCCCAAACAATATATCTAACTCTACCGAGTGGTGACCTGCAACTATCACTGTCTCTCCCCATATAGGAAGTCATAGAATCCAGAAGACATCCTCTAATGTAATGGTCATCTCTCCTATTAGCAAACAAAAAGTAGATGTATCTGCATCCCATCTCTCCATAAGTGCCATCAACATGCTCACATGAAATCTAATCGTAGAAATGTCAAAGACCCACCAAAGCCCTACATCATGTAAGTGGCTGCACTCTACAACTATCATTGTACCGATGTCATCTCATAGAAGTGATATAAGTTGACTACCTGTGTGCTCTCATGTCATAGGAACAACCTGCATGACATGAACAACAATAGCTTGTATCAGATCTTGAGCATCAGAAGATCACATCATAAAAAAAATAAAAAATAGTGCCCGGTCCTTGGGGCCCTTGTCCTTTCTAGACTTGGGCACCCCAAGAGGACCTGGGTGCCCAAGTTAGATGTAGGCACCCCAGGTGGACTAGGGCACCCAAGCAGGACTTGGGTGCCCTTGATTGCGACCCTTGTCTAGTCTCCCCTAATAAGCATGGAAACAAAATAAAAACTAACAAATTATGAATAAAACATAAATAGAGAAAGGACCAGGGACCTACCTTGGCCTCAAGGTCTCTCTATTACTCGAGCTTAGAGCATCTCCAGCCTTAGTAGATTGTATAGATGTTAGGTTGACATCATCGATCTCTTCCTCCTTCTCCTCTATTCCTCTACATGATGACAAGTAACAAATGAATAGTGACAAGTGATGATTGTCTCTTTATATAGTGAAGTAAATGATAAATCCTATCACTAGCTATGTGCAAAAAGTAGTCTAGTTTCATTCTTGAGCCCTATCTTGAGGTAGTGAACTTAGATTTTCATGTCATTTATTGCATTGGAATCCTAGTTCTACTCTCCATCTTACCCAATGGATTATGTCTAAGTTTTGTTTCTTCAAATGACCCTCATAACGCATTTCTCATCAATTTTGTCTTGAAATCAACATGGGTAGGTATCTCCTTGTTTCTACTTTTCAAACTAAGCAAGAAAAAATAAAGGGGCATATATCTCCCTTGATTTCCTCCCTCATCATGTCTCATCACTCAACCCCCTTAGTGTTTATGAACTAACACATTGGTGGTGGTTGCAGGTTGATTTGATTTTTCTTTTCTAATAAGATGTTCCTTTGCAGGTTGCAAGTTCCTAAATTTGTGGTCTTGTAGGATTACAGACTTGGGGGCTTCTTCTTCTTGCGTGACATCTCTGCATCCTCGACAATATCCTTTTGAGTATCCTTTTCATGATTGATGTATTTACTTTCCTTTAGTTGCATATGCACGTAGTGTCATATGGCCACTAAAGTGGGGGCTAAATGTTATGTCAGAAATTGTTCACTTGTATGGAATGGTACAATTTTCCCATAGTTTAGCTCCTCCTCTTTTGTAACCTTTCAACCTAGTTTTATAGACCTTCCCAAACACTGACTAACTTAACCCTAACTAGAAGAATCTCATATTTCTGAATACCTAAAGACTGAAGTAGAGAAACAAAGTTGGATCTGGGGTCCCCTAACCTCCCTAAGGTAGTCCTGTTCAAAAAATTAGGGATTGGACTAGGGCACTAGCGCCTTTGTCCTCCCTTATTTCATAGGGTCTTGAATTTCAGAGTGATGTTAGCTCTTTCCGTGTATTGCGGGATTCCATTTTCAAATTTTCATTTTTTGTGTGATGTCGACATCTTGTTGTGAAATTTTAAATTCCTAAAGTTTTATATAAAAATACATTTGAAAATCATTTTAACATAACACAATTCTTATGCAAGCTTGATGCCAAAACTCTGCCAAAATTACCATTGAAGATTAGTGACTTGTTGAAGCTCTTGAAGTGATTTTGATTTTGCTATCTTGGAGACAATGGATGGAGATGAGGAATCAAGATCTTGAGACTATATTGCTCTTCCTAGGGGTTTTTACACCTTTTGCATGATCAGGAGAAGGGTTGAAGCCTCCAACATTGAGCTTGGAGATCCTCTATGGACATTGCTGACTTGCCTTCTTGTTCATGCAAGTCTTCATTGATAAATCTCTATAAGGTGAAGTCATATTTGTGAGTTTATGCAAGGTTTTGATCTTCCCTTGATTGAGACATCTAGGGTTTATTATTTTCTACATACACTTTGCTAGGATTTTCACACACATCTGCAAATTTTTTTCTCTGGCTATTGTTTAGGTGGGAAAACAAAAACGAGGCTTGACTGAGGCAAGTTCCTATATAGCTGCAAACATTTTTCCTCTCCTTTTGTAGATACATGTATATGTCGAGATCTGGTAGAAAGGAGCTGCAGGAATATTCATCTCGTGGACATAGTCATGATATAATTCAGATTTTAGACTTTTGAGACTTTCGAGACAACAGTGATGGTGCCCTAGTCCAACTACACAAAATATTTGGGATCTGGGACCTGTCATTCCTCTAATGCAGAAGATCCTGATAGTCAAAAACTTGCAGGACAAGGTTGATGGTGCCCTAGTCTAACTAATCCTTGAATTCTAAGCACCCTATCTCTGATCCATTTATTTTGCATTTCTATATTTAGTTTATCAGTATTTGTGCCTGAGATCAAGTTATTTCAGTTTGATATGCAAATTCGGGTAATAAGGTTAGAGAATATAAACTAGCTTGTAAGTCCTAATTTCAAATTGTCATACAACCATAATATATAGGAAAAGGGAACATAGATGAGCAGTAGTTTATCCATAAACTCACCCTTTGCTTCCCTAATGTTTTAGTGGGTGAAAGTGGTGGTCTCACATCTCTTATCCTTCCTTCCATTTTCAACCCTAAACAAGATGATAACAAATCTAATTCATCGTTTGATGTGACTTAAAAATCACAAAAGGAAATGGTCCCAGGGAGGAACACAACCTTTTTATAACTTCTAAAATTAGTCTTCTCGAACTCATTCATTTTGCCCATAACTTCTAGAAATGTCAATCTGTCAGGAACCATCCTTGTTAAGACGAGGGGTGCACCTTCAAATCCATACACTCTATTTATAGTAACCTCATCATAGAGGTACTAGTCTCCCTAGTTATGGCTAATTCTTAGGTTAGGACACATGTCCTTAGGAATCTTTGAATTCTTTTTGTTAATCTATAATCTTGACGAATAAGTGCTCTAAATATCTCTTTTACAAAGAATTCCTTAAAAATAATGTAACAGACCTCAATGTAGTGAATATTCTAGATGAAAGTCCATTCTTCGACTGGTAATGGTCTACTAAGGTCATTTGTGTACATAATCCTCATTTGTGATTGCCATATTTCACCTCCTGCATATAAAAACATATGACATAACAAAAAATACCATCTGAAATAGACCACAAAGATGTTTTTTACACTTTTCAAGGATTGGTTGACCTTTGTAAAAATGAAGCATAATCATAATGTGTGTTACCTTCCCTTTTTTGGATGTCAACAGTCAGCACCATGGCATTGATAGGCATAAAAATTTTGGCATCTTGTCGGATGACTTGGCATACAATAAAATATGTTTTCTATAAATAATCTCAAATAGGTCATATGTGTATGGTTCCTTGTCACCATATTTGAGTCTGTGATATTTGTGATTTACCCTTGGCATATAAGAAGGGAGCTACTTTACTCTAAAATCATGCCTAAATCTGTGATACTCCCTATGTAGGGCCCCTAAGTCTAATGACATTTGTAAGTTGGGGTCCAACATGAACACATTACAAATATATTCCCAGTCAAGTCAAAGAACCTCTTCTCCTTTGTCAGTATAGATGGTTTTCTTCTTGAGGACATAATTCCTAGCTAATGCCTTTTTCATTTCCACATTTATGAACACATTGGGGACTACCAGCTGGGCTAACCTTAATCTCCAAGGGTTATTCAAAGGGGGCTTCTTGAAACACTTCATGAATTGCTACTTAAACAATGCATAGCCATGAATTGGGAGGACAACATCCCTACAAATTTCATGGACATCAGCAATTCTATTAGCTTGGATACCCAGGCCTTGTTGATGGTGGGGTATTTTGGTGAAGCTAGGGAATTGGGCCCAAATATCATCATTGAATTCCCTCTCTATCTTTCTTTTTAGCCTTTTCCCAATTCTTTGAGATGAACTGGCCATGCTAACTATAATAGGTCTTTAGGGTTTTAGGGCTTGTGATACTTAGGCTTAGAGGCTTTCTCAAAGTATTTGTACAATTACACTTTTAATTGGATTCTCTAATATTAATTTTTAGACCAATTAGATAATTCACAACAAGGAGTTATCTCACAAACACCTTAATTTTTGTGGAAATAACCCTAACACAGAGGAATAAATGATGAGCACTCACTATTTGTAATGGAAAAATTTGGCTTATTGTTGATGGCGTAGTACCTTGCTGATTATAGGAATCTAAATATTTCTTAGCCTAGGAGCAACTAAAGATCTTGGGGACTAAATTTTTATCCTCAATTATTTGAAATAATTTGTAGAAGATAGCACATAGATAGCTAGGGCGCCATTAATGCCGAATGCACAAGGGTGGGTAGTCATCTTTGGACTTTGAATCTCTATCAGAGATTTATTTAGATCAACAACTACCACTAAGGTTTGAATTTACCCTAGTAGAAACAAATGCTACTTTATGACTCAGAACCTTTGTACCATGGTGGCACCTTCACCATCTTGCAATGAGTGATTTGAGGCCACAATGAAGTCTCTGATCTCAATGAAATACTTTTGCTATCACTATGGATAGTGTGGACACCATGGACATTGCAATACATCACCTCCCTTGCAACCTTGTGGTGGCTTATAGTTGATTTTAGCAAATGAACAAACCTCCATGAAACATTGTTGAAGCACGAGGTATGCCACGGTGGCTTCATTTCTTCATGCATCATGTATAGACATTCCAATGAAGGGTTAATTCTTCATGAAATTCTTGTCATAATTAGTCGACACGGGCTATTAGCTAATGAGGATGATTCATAATCCCATAGAGACATGAAATTAGATTTGGTGAAAGAGGAAGCTCCAATGAAAATGAATAAGAGTTGACATGGGATGCTGACAACACATAACTTGAAAGTCACTTACAACATATGAAATAATTTTTTTCTAAAAAGGGGCTTTAATGTCGATGACCTAGTAGAGGAGGATGGTAACTTGAATGACTTAAGATGCCTGATTTATAACTTAAGATACCAAGAACAAATGATAGGTGGTCAATAGAAGATTATAATGTGGGATGCACAAAGACCATTTTAACAAGATATTAATGCCTCTTAGGGTTTTATAAGGGTTTATCAACCCTTAAGCACATAAAAATTTAGGCAAAAGAGGCACATAAAATATAGGTCCAAACACTAGCTCTAGTTGGGGATAGATAATTGTAAGGTCATCATGAGAATCTAGATCTTTGGGGGAAAGCAAACCAAACAAGACACCCAGAAACAAGAAACATGGAAGATAAATAGGGACACAACATATATACATAATATACCAATGTGAATAGATATACTTTTTAATAAAAATATTACTTCAAGAACTGTCCATGCACTAGAAGCTCTTGGATTTTACCATTCATGCTTTATAAAAAAATATGAGTCCTGCCCATGTAACTTAGTAATGATATAGGGACTTAACCAAAGAGCATCATATTTTCCATGCTTTCCCTTATCCTAAGATCTAGCATTCCAAAGTAAGACCAAGTCATCAACCATGAACTTCCTTTTAGTAGTTCTCCTGTCAAACAGATACTTGATTTATTGTTGTCTTCTTAAGTTGATCTTTTGTATTGATCTTATGGCCTCATCTAAATATATTAGCTGGTCTACCCTATTTTACATAGGTTTTTCTATTTCATCATCATGTTCCTGTTGTCACGAAGGATTGCGCTCTGAATGCTAAGCCTTTACAAGCTTGGTAATCTTGTGCAACATGGGAACATTTTCATACCATGGGTTTGTCTATGATGAGAATGAACCACTGAAAGAGCTAGTGCCCTTTAAATGCCCCTTGAATCTGTAAAATTTTTGTGGAAAAGAGATAGAAGAGTGCTTAAATAAACTGAACTGAACTAAAAGCTATCCTAAGGGGGGTGATGCACCAATGTTTTAATCCCAATTTGCAATATGATTCACAATTACTCTTTAATATGTCTACTCTTACAACTCATATTGAACTATTTTACCACATAAATGTTTCATAGAAAGGTATGAAATGACTTGCACAATCTATAACCTTAAATAAAATTGTACATTTGTATACTTCCATTCATGGAAATGTGATAGAAAACTTAAAGGTTTTATATAAAAACATAATAAATTCTTATCAAATCATTCAAATTAGACAAGAGACCTGAATATGAATAGAAGAACACCTTATTCAATAAGGAACACTCTATAATATTTATGAAAAATGCTGAAAATAAACTACAACTACTGCATAAAACTATAAAAAATGGTTGAGTTACAAGACTAAATCTCTCTCTGCAATGTGCAAAGGCAAGGGAAAAAGCTAGAACTAAGAAAAAAGCATGATCTTTTCTCCCTATAATACAAAATTTGTCCCAAAATAGGCAAAGGGAAGTCAACTTCAACTCAACTAGACTCTCAACAATGCATGAAAGAGTCTAAAAAAGAAACTACAAGTTGCTAGTTGAGAAAAAGAGAAAAGCCTAAAAATAAGGTCACATAATTGCTCCAAGATGAGCTAAAATAGCTCAGAACTTGACCTCCCAAGATGATTGACCCAAAAATTGCCAAAAATAGCCTAGTTTGACTCTAAGTCAAAAATAGAAAAGAATCTCCCTTTCCATGAGTTTGTAGCTCCATTTCATCTCCTCTTCTATTTTTTGCATGATTTGAGGGTAAAAATAACCTATTTTAACAAATATTAAATGTAATCAATTTGATTTTCTTTAATAAGTGTTGTGTGATGCCTATTTCTCCCTCTAAGTTATTATATAACAAGTATTAAGGCAATTTATATGGATATTGCACTTTATGGGTGTTAAAATACATTGTTTTTGTCCTTGTGCAAAAAATAAAAGGGGTTTACATAATCTAACAATAGCCCTCAAGCCAAAATAATCCCCTTACAAAAGCTCTAAAAGCTATTATATGCCTACACTGTCCTTTGGCTTATAAAAAGCACATATTCCTATTCATTTTGGCCTAAGTAAAAAACAAAGTCAAAACCCTCATTGCCCTCCATTATCAACTCCTAATCATGATTTATGTTTTATGGATTTCCTTAAGGTCTAAAAACACCATCAAAAGCCACAAAACATCATGACCCCTTTGAGATTCCAATGGGCACATAAAATTCACTAGGCATCATGACTTAAGATTTAAGACCACGGGCATATTTGAGTGTAAATAATTTTTCTTAAAATCAAAGTAAAAAATGAGTTAATGAGCTCCCATGGGATAGGGCAAAGTGGCAAAACAATCATTGCTACCCTAAAAAATACTTCATTCTTCTATCTTTTGAGCTTCTCTTCTCTACTGCACCACCATGGGGAATTTTGAGGGTTTCATTCTTCTTGTTGAAGGCATTTGAAGGCTTTTGTAAATTCCATTCTGAAGGTGAGACTATTCTTTTCTTGCATTTGACTATATTTTTGATAGGAAAAGGTGTAAAAAACACTCTTGTCTGTTGTTTCTATGAAGAGTTGATTATAAAACCTCTCTATTTTGGTTTACTTTTCCTTATTGCTCTGGCTCTATGATAAAATGATGGAAAAAGCCCTTTTTCTACTCTTATATTGCTGCAAAATATGAAATGTGTTCCTTCAAAATCAGGTGCTTTATGCATACCCTTAATGCACATTTGTTTCTTTTTCTTAAGAAAAAAATTGTCAAAACTTTGCTTTTTTATTTTTGCAACAAAGAGATTCTATTTTGCTGAGACTCTTATGCTAGTGTTTTGTGAAAACTCTCCTTGAAAACACTTCTTTCAATACCCTCTTCTATCATAGCTATGGACTACTCCTTCCATATGTTGGACATTACTGTGTATAGTGCAACAAGATAGATGTGTAAGACTTGTATTTCTTTTCCCAGCTTCTGTGTTCATGGATTTGTGAAGGAAAATAGTAATAAGCTCTTTTGTAGTAGACCACTAAATGTGCCATTGTAGACTCTCATTTTCTTGAATAGTGCTAGGGTTTCATTGTATTGTGAGGAAAATCTTGGTTTTAATATGCTTATGGAGTTCCCAGCTAGTATAAATCTTGTATCTAGTTTCTTCCCTTTGCTTTGGTGAGTGTATTTATCATAAAACCTCTACACATCTAGCATATTTTTTTTTGTTGTATTCAGTTATCTCCAATTGAGAGGTTGTTATATTCCTCTGTGGTTTCCTATTTGACTTAAAAATGTGAAGTTACCACTGAAACTCTTCACTTATTGCATGAAATAGTGAAGTTTTTCTTTTTTGTGATTCCAGCTGAGGACTACCTTTTATTTTTGCTTCGTGTTTGCTTCCACATAGTTATTTGTGTGTTCATTGTTAATAGCTCATTATTTTTCATCTTCTACTAAAAATAATGTAAGGGTTTTGTTCTTTTCCTATATCCTATCATGCTAATTACCCTTTGTTTCCTTCATAGAAACCTATAGTAGTTGATTTGCTCTTTTCATGGCTTGATGACTATGCAGTTCTTACAATGATGTCATGTACTATATAAAGCAAAAGAAATGACTTTTTTGTGTGAAACTTAAGAAAAAAACCTTCTATTTGTTGTGTTGCTTCTTTTCATTTATTGTTGTTGTTTCCTTTTAGTGAGAAACATGTAAGAAAAATTATTTTGTTTTTGTATTGTAGCCTTCCTATGCTCTTGAACTCTCATACATGCTCTATTCTTCCATGCATATGTGTTGACCCTGTGATTATGAGTTGTCCTAGCACCATCTCTGCATCTACTTTCTGGTTTGTTACTTTATTAACCTTGAACATAGATAACATTGCATTTGTATGACACTTTTAAACAATCTTTGCAAACTTTCTCAGTCAATCCTCCTTTTCAGGTGTAGGCTTCTATCTTTTGGTTTTCCTCAAACTTATATCTTTGATAGAATGGACTGCCTCTCCTTTCACTGAAACAATTATTAGTCTTCGCCATAGCATTCTTAAAGATGTTTACAAAAGATTAGAAGTTGTTGGCAAGAGACACTATATGGATTCATGGTTGTTGTCATTGATGGCAACAAAGGTCATCCCACATATCCGCAAGTCATGGTGTGTCTCTACCAGAAGTCAGAATGAAGATTATTGTGGTCCGGTGAACAAGAATAGAGCATGTAGGCAAGGTCCGACAGACTGGTCTAGATCTCTCAGAGGAAGTATCTTGGTGCAGTGCAGATTTGGGGAAGTCAAGAGAACTACCTTGAGTGGTATATTCCAAGGATTTATCCTCCAGTGATAGATGAGGAAAAAGATATGAATAGTTGAGTATCGGATTCCTGAGTGACAGTATGAACAGAGGAAGAATTAACTGATAGAACATCAGACTACCTTCTGGATGTGTTACTGATGGTGTTAAAGTTTATGAAGGCATGAATCATACTTGGCCAACATGATTAATGATCCGCATTACTTGATGTGGTAGGATTCAGCCGACAGATCAGAATTAGTGAAAAGATTGACTATTTTGGATACCAACTAGAAAGGTGCTGAAATTACTTGTGTGGATATATATGCATGATGGATTTAGTTGTGAGAGTTGTTGTTGTGTGATGATATATGTGAATAAGTGCAGAGCAGAGCAGAAGCAATAAGAAAGATCCGGTATGTGAAAGGAAAGCAGAATAAAGAGAAGAGGAAAGATGAAGTGCAACAGATCAGTGTACTGAGCCTAACCGGAATTGAACTCCAGCATATGTGGATGCTTCCAATCAGTTCAAGTATTGTATAAACATTCTTTTGTAGATAGTGTGTCTCCTTGTAGGCAGTGTGCCTCCTTTGTGAGCAGTGTGCTCGGGCAGTGAGCCCTAATTGGCAAGTGCCATTTTGTAATTCCTTATTCTTCTAACAGAGAATAATCTTTGGGTTAATCACCCCGTGGTTTTCTCCCTTAACAGGGTTTCCATGTCAAAAATACTGTGTCATGTGTTTTTCATTTCATGGTAATATTTGCTTGTTTGAATTAATGCTGCATTGATTAATAAGAAAGTTTAGAAAGAAGAAATAATTAGGATAACTGATTCACCCCCCTCTCAATTATCAACAATTGGTATCAGAGCTAAGTTCCTCCTAATAGAGCCTAATAGCTTGAGGAAGATCTGGGAGTTCAAATGGATGCATATGGTTTAAGGGAGCAACTCAAAACTGCCCTTGAGGATCTTGAACAGTCAAACTCTGAAGTCAATGAATTAAAGGAAAGACTCAAACAGGCTGATGAATTCATGAGAGAACTAAAAGACAAATTAAGTCTCTCTATGAAAAAGAGAAAGGAGTTGCTCTAGCAATTGGCAAGACAAAGTGAAGAAAGTAATGCAAATGAAGAGCTAACTGAAAAAACCAAGTTATGTGAAAAGTTATCAAAAGAAGTCATTATGGTAAGACATGAAATGGAATCAGGAGTTATAAAGTTTACTCAAGAGATTGAAGAGAAATGAAAAACTGAAGACAATCTAAGACAATCTCTCAAAGAGAAATCAGAAGATTGCCACCAGATGGATAGGATTATCAGACATCTTGAATCTAATCTTGAAGATGCTAAAGATAATGAAGAAAAACTTGAGGATCAAATTGTCTCTCTCAAAAGGGGTCTTCAAATAGCAAATGAATATAAAGAGAAATTCAAGATAAGTTCTTCTCAACTTGAAGTTCTTCTTGGAAGTCAAAAGAGGACAGATGACAAGTGTGGTTTAGGATATGAGAAAGGAGAAAGCTCCAGATCCGGTCAGAAGAATTTTGGATTAGAAAATCCAAGGAATAGGCCTAGAAAACCTCCAGTAAGACAGCCCAATGCTCAAAGATATCCATCCTTCAATGGATACTGCCACAGCTGCAATCACTTTGGTCACAAATCTAATCAGTGCAGAAAGAGAATGAATCAAACTAATTCATCCTTCTCCAGACAATGTTTTAACTGCAAAAGGTATGGACATAAGTCTCATGAATGCAGAAATATGCAAATGAACAAATCATTCAATGGTAGATGCTTTACATGCAATAGAGTAGGTCATATGGCTAATCAATGCAGATCAAGAGGTTATCAGTCAAATATGCAAAGAAATGTTGTTTGCCAAATCTGTAATAGGTCTGGTCATAATGCAAAAGTCTGCAGAAGCAAGAATCAGGACAAAAGAGGTCTGATATATAGTCAGAATCAAGACAAAGGTAAACAAAAGATTAATGCGGATGAAGTTAGGAATGAGATGAACAAGATTTGGGTGAAGAAAAGTTTAGAGAAGGTAGAGGTTAGATCCGCACCAGACTCTGGTGCTGATATTCCTTCCGAAAATTAAGAAATGAGCTCTGGCTCTGGGGGAGACACAAAGAAAATCCTATTCCCCTAGCCAATCAAGTGGTGCCAGATTAGGCACAAGATGCGGAGTAAAGGGTTTGTAGATATGAATCTTGAGATGATCCAGCTAAGATTTCAGAGGTCCTTATGAAGATGTGAAGAAGTTGTGATCGATCATGTAAAATCTATTCTAGGAGATGCCCCGGAATGACAGAGGATTAAGTCCGAAGAGATCTGGAAGTGCATTGTCTTATTCTGCAGATTGGATAGAGTATTTGGGATGTCCTTGTGATGTGTCATCTTGATTTATTTATAACTCAAAGATCCACATGATGTTCATAAATCAGGACTAATCCGGTTCTTCAAGTCATTCGAATAAGGCAAATTGGAATAATGTAGGTCGAGCATTTATTGCAAATAGATATTAGGGTTTGCGAAACAATATAAGGGATTTCTCATAAATCACTTGTTCATTCTACACTCAAGAAGAAGCGAAAAGTGGAGCTCTGCAACAAAATTCATCAAGTTCACCGAAGATCACTTGCAGAAGTTATTACACACAGAAATCAATCCAACCACTCCGTATAACCAAAGGCGCATAAGGTATTTTCTATTTTCAATCTCATTGTAAATCTTTGAAAAATGGCTACTCCGAATATAGTTAAGATCTCTGATAGACCTCACCCCACATTCAAGAAGCATCCATACAAATCTTTGGAGGTAGATCCCCTAGGAGCCTTCTCTAGTGTTTTGCATGGTGTATTGCATACGGAGGACATTAGGGTTTACATACATGCAAATTTTGAAGACTTTGGAGAGTCAAAATTGATGGATATCTATCACAAATAGTTGATAGATGACTCCTTTGAGATTAAACCTCAGTACAAAGCCATCCGAGATAAGCACTTTGCACAGTGCATTCATTTCCCCTATTTTGAAGAAGATGAATGGGTCCAGTATGTACTAAGTAGAGTGCATGACAATTTCCTATGGTTGAACAAGCCTTTCAAGATCACCAAAGATGCAATTAGGGCTGTAACTGGTCTGCACTCATCTGGTGGATTACCTATTCTCAAGTCTGTCAAAAATCAGACAATTAGTGATGCAACTGGTTCTAAATTTGACAAGAGAGCAATGACAATTGAAGACATCACTGAACCGGATGTCAAATTTGCATCTATGATAATTGGTTACAAGATCTATCACTCCAGTAGGGAAAATTCAGTACCGGGAACTGCAATTTACACAGCTTATCAAATGCTAAAGGAGAATGCAGACTATGACTTGTGTGAGCTTCTTCTAAACCAACTTTTGGAAAATCTACAGAAGATCAAGAAGGACAAGAAAAACTCCTTCAAGTATGGTAGTTTGATCCTTTGTTTATTCTTTTATTACATGAATGAGCTTCTCAGATCCAGTGGATGGATATGGCAGAATGACAGACTAGTTGCCATCCAAATCAGAGATTACTTACATGGACTTGGGGATGCTAAAGCAAGAAAAACAACCCTGTGGGGATATTTCAAGAACTTTCAGAGCATGATGCATGCAAGAGAAAGAATTCCCCCGTCTCTTGTTCAAAAGTACAAAGACACAGTATGCTATGGTAGAAATAGATCAGTGCCTAATGGAGGCAGTGGAACCAAGAACTGTGTGGATCATGCCCATGGGGTATGAAGTGGATGAACAGATTGTGGAGCTGCATGTTTAACACATGCTAAGTCAGCCTAAAGATCCAAAGGCAAAAAGGTTCGAAACATTTGAGGAACTAAGTATAAAAATCCATATTGAACTCAAAGAACCAGAGATCAAGAGGAAGGTTAGAAAAGAAGTAGAACATATAGCACAAGGCCTTGGGATCTCAATGGAGGCACTTGATGCTCACAGGAAGAAGAAGGAAGGGGATGAGAAAGAGAAGAAGAGGGCAGAAAAGAAAAGTGAAGAAAGTGTTCCGGTTGAAACCTCCACCTGGACCAGATCATCAAAAAGATCTGCACCTGCCACAGCCAAAAGCTCAAAACTGGAAGTCCAGGCATCCAGCAAAAGATCCAAGACAAAAGCCACAAGGGCTTATGAAAGTCAAAGAGATGAAGAGGAAATTGAATCAGATGAGGGAGTAAATGAAATAAAGAAGCAGAAGAAGAAAGGATCTAGTAAATCCTCCATAGGCCAAGACAAGGAAGAAATGGCAGAGAAATTTGTTGAAAAGCCCACCATGTCTCTAGACAGCGTAATCAAATCAGTCACTGTGGATGGGAACATTCAACCAGTGGCTGAATTCTATGATGACTACAATGAGGCTGATCAAAAGATCATGCAGGAAGCTACAATCAGGTATCTGAACATTTACAATAAAGCTTTTATTGAGATTATCTCCCAAATTCCTAAGAGTCTAGAGAAGGAGTTGGAAATGAGAAAAACCAATGCCATGGCAAAAGACCTTGAGATCAGGGAACAGATAGCTATTCAGCTATATCCTTCAATTGATCACAAAACAATGAACATGGTATTCAAAGACTGCAAGGATGAATTCAGGAGCAAAGCAAGGATGAATCAGCTTATGCTTGGTGAGACCGACAAGGTAGCCAAGGACACTGAAGAGATCCTCCGGAATACATTCAAAAGGTTCAACATTCCTATTGTAGAGGACTTAGGTGCAGAAACAACTATGGACTTGGAATCTTCTGCTCCAGAAGAAGTGGCCCTTGAATAGACTAACATCTCTACTCCGGTTTCCCCTACAGTCTCTGGATCCAAAGAAGAAGAGAAATTACAAGAGAAAGGAGCAGCGGTGAAGGAAAAAGAAGGTGACAGTGCAAAGATTGCAGAAGGATAGAAGACTTCACCAGAGAAAACCACAACTGTCAGTGGTGGGAATGTAGAGGGAGAGAAAATTCCAAAGGACAGCTCCAAGACTGCAGAAGAGAAGAAACATCTCTCTCCAGCAAGAGACACTGCACAAACTGTCCAAAAATTTCTGAGCAAAGAAGTAATAGAGATTGATGAACTGGAGCTTCTACAAGGTCCATTCAACTTTGATTCCCTCTCTCCGGTGCAGACAATGAAGATAGCTTCATTTGCAAATGCTAAGGCAAATGAAGAACTCCTAAAATCTCATATGGAAGACTGTGAGTTGATAGAGGCTGCTTCCGGAGTGCTTGAAAAGATTATGCCATCGGTTCAGAAAGATCCGACAGCCTCCTCTTTCGGTAATCTGAAAACCTTAGTCAGTAGTATTGGTACACATTTTGAATCCCTAGAAAAATCAGCTGAAGAAAAGGTTCGGAAGGAGTTTTTGGATAAGAGATTCTCAGAGGTACTAGGATTCATCTCTAATGATAGGAGAAATATGAGTATTGGAATAAAGAGCTTAGAAAATGCTCTTAAGGATGGTGGTGACATTTACAAATTTTGTACCTCCTGGTCAAAAGCAACAGTAGAAATTGAGAAGAAAATAAAAGAGGAACAGGACAAACTACTAAGTTTGTCTCAAAGTTTTGATCCTCTCTCTTCCTCCATAGTAAATCAAGAATGTCAAACTATTGCAATCACAAATGCAATAAAGAACTTTGAAAAGGAAAGGAAGAATATAATTAACTGGATGGGAGAACTTAGAAGGATTATTATCCCTAAGTTAGAGACCATGCATGAGGCCATAAGTGATGCCAAGACTACCGCCCAAACCAATGATCCGATAGATCTTAAGAGGGCAGAAGCTTTTGCGTTTTTGTTGAGTGGTCACATTTCAATTTTGGATAGAATGAAACAAAGTTGGGCTACAGAACTCATCCAATTGAAGACATCCTTTGCAGACATTCTTCAGTTTTTGTGAATATGTAATATACAGCCAAGTATAGTAAAATTCTTGAAAATTTTGTTGTGCGGACCCTACCCTTTACCATTGATGTCAAAGGGGGAGTGAGGAGTAGTGAAAAATGAGGAATCCAACTAAGGGGGAGCTCTAGAAAATGTATATAAAGACAGAGCATCAACCAAGGGGGAGCATAGTGTAAACACTTAGTCATTTTTCACTAAGTGTTGCCATCAATGCCAAAGGGGGAGATTGTTGGCAAGAGACACTATATGGATTCATGGTTGTTGTCATTGATGGCAACAAAGGTCATCCCACATATCTGCAAGTCATGGTGTGTCTCTACCGGAAGTTAGAATGAAGATTATTGTGGTCCGGTGAACAAGAACATAGCATGTAGGCAAGGTCCGACAGACTGGTCCGGATCTCTCAGAGGAAGTATCTTGGTGCAGTGTGGATTTGGGGAAGTCAAGAGGACTACCTTGAGTGGTATATTCCAAGGATTTAGCCTCCGGTGATAGATGAGGAAAAAGATATGAATAGTTGAGTACCAGATTCCTGAGTGACAGTATGAACAGAGGAAGAATTAAATGATAGAACATCAGACTACCTTTCGGATGTGTTATTGATGGTGTTAAAGGTTATGAAGGCATGAATCATACTTGGCTAACATGATTAATGATCCACATTACTTGATGTGGTAGGATTCAGCAGACAGATCAGAATTAGTGAAAAGATTGACTATTCCGGATGTCGACTAGAAAGGTGCTAAAATTACTTGTGCGGATATATATGCACGATGGATTTAGTTGTGAGAGTTGTTGTTGTGTGATGATATATGTGAATAAGTGTAGAGCAGAGCAGAAGCAGTAAGAAAGATCCAGTATGTGAAAGGAAAGTAGAATAAAGAGAAGAGGAAAGATGAAGTGTAGCAGATCAGTGTACTGAGCCTAACCGGAACTGAACTCCAGCATATGTGGATGCTTCCAATCAGTTCAAGTATTGTATAAACATTCTTTTGTAGAGAATGTGTCTCCTTGTAGGCAGTGTGCCTCCTTTGTGAGCAGTGTGCTCGAGCAGTGAGCCCTAATTGGCAAGTGCCATTTTGTAATTCCTTATTCTTCTAACAGAGAATAATCTTTGGGTTAATCACCCTGTGGTTTTCTCCCTTAACAGGGTTTCCACATCAAAAATACTGTGTCATGTGTTTTTCATTTCATGGTAATATTTGCTTGTTTAAATTAATGCTGCATTGATTAATAAGAAAGTTCAGAAAGAAGAAATAATTAGGATAACTGATTCACCCCCCCTCTCAGTTATCAATAGAAGTATCTTTTCAAAGAGGGTGTAGACCTTGGAATGGACATATACTTATTCACTATTGCATTTGTCTTTGCACTTATGTGTTGGATAGATACCTTCTTTTCTTGGAAACATTGCATTGTGCTCATGCTTGTTTGCTATGCCTTTGAATAATCGTTATATTGATCACATACTTTTCTAACCTCTCTTCGCTAACATGTGCATGCTCCATCATCATGATGGTCCTAACTAACTGCTCCCTGTCTCTTTTCATATGACTCTATTCCTTTGAACTATATATGTGTCCTAAGAATTTTCATGGTAATGACTGCTTCAAGGAACCCTAATTGTGACATATTTTTAGATACTTCAGGCACTTTGTATACAAGAATGTGAGTTGTATTATTTTTTTCAACACTTAATTGCCTACTTCCAAATGCTTGTCTTATTTGCGATTGCATTTTTATGGTTAAGGTGATCTTTCCCTCATTCATTATTGACTGTTCTTTTGAATGTAGGCTGGAACTATTCTCTTATAATTTGACTGTCCTTTTCAGGTGGTTGCTCCATGATAATCACAATGTTCTTTCTCATGTCTAGGTTGCAAAGTGTCCTTTTGGTTCATTGTTGATTGTCTCATTTGTAATTCATAAGTTCCTTTAAATTGAATGATATCTTAGAGGCTCCTAAGGGAGTGAGACAATTATCTTATGCCTACATAACTTATTAAAAGATTCTTTCACTTCCAAAAGATTACCTTCAGAGACTTCTAGTATCCAGACATAGCTTTTATTTTATCTTGAAGGCCAACCTCACTAATTGGCATTGCATATTGCTACTCTTTTAAAGATTGTGTTTGTTGTTCTTTATCATTGTTGACTTTTACTTCCGTATGTCTCAAGATTGGAAACTCTTAGAGCAATTGACCTCCCATGTCCTTAGCTTGAACCTATTCATTTCTTTGTCAAAAGTTGACTGTCCCATATGCTTCTAGTTGTTTTTTTTTTAATTCACCTAGAAAACTTTTTAATGTGATCGGCGATGCTGGTGTGACATGCCCTCTAGCTCCACGCAAATGCTTTTGCCCAGAGCAATGAACCAGTGAGGCCACAACACAGGGGACCTCATCCCCTAGCAAGAACACTTCAAACTTGTGAACTCATTAGCCCAACAAAGGATTTACAAAGGCATAAAGCCTACAAGCTCGTTGGCCTAGCAAGGGTTTGAACTCTGGTGGTTGTCACTACAACCGAGTGACTTAACCACCAAACCACGCCCTTATCAGCTTCTGGTTGTTGTTACTTATGCAATTGGTCTACTAATAATAATTATGAACAGATTGTTCTTATGTTGTTCTTCAAATTATCTCTTTCCTTTTTAGCTTGTTTGTTCCTCTTATGATCTGTTATTTGACTTTGTATAGTGCCATTAGATGTAGATATGGGACCAAACTACTTGTTTCTATTATCCTTTGACTATTCCTGTCATTCTTCTAAGATAGTTGTCCTTTCATGACTGCACCATCAATGATTGATCTTTTAAAAATACCTCTACCTACACAGTGAACAAACAAGTTAGATAAAACATAGAGGATGATAGCCTCTCCTTGTTTGTCTGATCTCTTTCTTGCTTCTTCTTATGATTGCCTATCTGCTTCTAATGTTTGTTTCTCTTTTCCCTCTTGTTGATTAGATATAAGATAGCAAGTACATTTTGAATTTATCTGCATATAGAAGTAAAAGAAGAAAACCTGGAGCTCTAACATTCATGTTCATTTCCTCCTGCAGGTTCACTTAGAGCTATCACTAGGATAGCTAAAGATGCGGATGCAGATGTCAATAGGATTCATCATTTAGGCAATGACGGGTCCCTCTTTTCTTTTATATGCTTCCTTTTAATATGTGCTTTTTATTATGCATTGCATCATATATAGTTACTCCCGTGGCTTGTGTGGGATCATATAAACACCTTTCTTTATGAATAAAAATAGTTATTTAATGCAATGAATTCTGTATCATTTCCTTCTTTTTGTAAATCAATTGTATAAACATGAACTGAACATTATTGCATGGTATATGTGTTTATAATCATGAATAGACTAGCAAGATTTTCTGTACCTTTCTAAAATGGATCAAACTGCAATGAATGAATAATGACCATAACTGAAAACATAATCTACAATGCATAGATCAGTTTTAACTTCACCTTTCAGTCCAACAATCCTCCTTCTTTGTTGGAGTATCCTTTCATGTTATCTAGCTCATGTAGCAGCTCTAATTGAGCCAATACATTATCTTGGTCATATGATCATTGGTAGGATCCTCCATTAGAACAGTAGGCCTTCTAAGCTATCTTGTGCACTTGAATTTTCTTCTCCCTTCCTCTTGAACTTCTCTACTTCTTCAAAGAAGCAAATACAACTACTGTTACAACCTATCCTAATTGGCTACAAAGCACAATTTGGTAATATTTTTGGCAACATTTACTCTAGTTTTGCTTGCTAGAACTGATGCAGGAGCATCCCTAGTTCAAGAGCAATCTTGCATCAACTGAAAAAAAAACACTTACATTTCAATTTGTTTGTATTTCAGTTCTTTCATTTTTCTAGTTTAGTTTAAGCAGTTCAGTCAGAAGTAGTTTCAGCTTGAGGTCCAATTTTGGCATTTTACATCTTACATATCTTGACCTAGCATCTAGGTTCATTAATCTACGTCATATCAAGAATTCATAACATTTGGATTAGTTACTAGAAAGTTATCGCTATCAGAAGATCCTTTATTTTCTCAGTGCAGAGATTTCTGACAATCATGAACAATCAACTAAAAGAGAAGATCAGTGAGCATTGTTTGACTTGCAGATCCTAATGATGCATTCCGCAATGTTACTTGGCTCATGGCTGACCTTCCTCATAGGTCTACACTTCATTGTATCCGTTGAAGCAAAATTTTGAAGTTGAAAGTGGTGCAGGAGCACCTCTTCAACAAGCCAAATATACATCTGAGGGAGAAGACTAAGGTCTTAATATGTTATCATATTTTATGCATTTCTATGTTTGTTCTTGTTGTTATGTAGGACTTGTGTTGTGATTTCATCTTTGTAATAAAAACCCCATAATGTGAACCAATGTTACAAATTTGGCATCCTGATAAGCCAATTTGAACATCTTGGGAAATTGGGGTATGTGGATGATTAAATCAAGTGTGTTATGTTTAGGTGTCTTGTTGATGTGTTTAAATCATGTCATATGCCAAACATGTGTCGTGTGATTAGTTAGAGTTGTAATGACTCCAACTTCTGGTGTTCCAGTTGGAACTGAATGGGGAGAGATATAAACACATTTTTGGAAGAAGAGAGCAGAGGATGAATTTTCATTGAAGAAATAGAAGTTCTGCCAGTTTGTGTTCACAAGTTCTATGTTCTATATAAATTGCCTGTGTATCAAATTATTCTGTGTATACTCTCTATATCAAATTGTTCGTTACATAATCTAGTTTTCTGTTGTCGAAGATGCAAGATTGAGACCATTCCACTGGTGGATTTCTTTGAAATCAGTGGAATGGACCCTATACATAGTTTTCTATTTTGTTTTCTTTTTTATCATGTTTAAGGTGGAATGCGATAGAGGATCCAATCTCTAGAAGAGTTGTCGCAGTAAAGAACCTAGCATCTCTATGTGCTAGGACTCAACAGAATAGAGACTGCGAGTTTGGTTGTAGAGGACGTCCTCGGCATAAGATTTTGGCATTATTTCACTGGAGATACATTTCTAATGATGTAAGGAATGACCGGTAGGATCGGCAGAGGGAACAGGCAATAGAAAGTTAAGTAATGCATCAGGGTGAGAAGAACCATCAAAAGAATTTTTGAGACGACTGAAAACATTTGGTTGAACTGACGGTTGAACCAATTCAAATGTTCAAAGGGTTCAATAGGTTTAATTGGTTCATCAGAGTAAGTGGTGCATTGGCCGAAGGAATTCTGGCTTAACTGATAGTAGTAAGTGTTGCCGATAGATGAATCAACGGTTGAACTGGTTCAACGGTTCAACGGTTCAACGAGTTTAGTGGGTTCAATGAGATACAAAGGTTCATTTGATTCACTGGTTCAACAAGGTGTAAACAAGTTCAAGAGGTTCAAACAGTTCAACCAATAGTTGCCGACAGCATTAAGTCTGGGTGATGGAAGTATGTAGAACCGATAGTTGAAGGTTCAATGGTTCATGTAATTCAAAGGTTCAACCACAACAATAGTTCCATATTTTGATCTGTTTTCACCACTTCGTTACATGCTCTACATCAAGTGGTATCAAAGCTAAGGAGCATCCTTTGGGTAGAAGAAGAAGACAAGATGTAAGACGAAGAGGGGTCGCAAGAGTACTGTTGATGACTGTTTTGATGCAATCATAACAATAAGTTAAAATTCACATAAAATAAACTGAAACTATACTTGAAAGACAAGAAGGAATCATCTGGTGATTCAACTAATCCCAAGTCTACAATGGTTCGGTTGGTCAAGTTCAGTTGGTCAATGTGAAGCTGTAATGTTCAAGGGGCCTTACATAGTTTAGGTTTATTTTGTGGTTTACTGGACTAAGAATATGCAAAGAGGTCATAGATTTCAACAAGTATTCTATTCATTTGCATACAAGTGATACTGGGCTGCAAGTTTTAGAGGGTTTTCTTAGATTTTTGCAGCTTTCTTCTTTATCTGTTTATGGAAACTGTCTACTTATAGCTCTGTTATGCATGCTTCTTCAAATTTGAGACAATTTCCTTTGGATTTCTACGTTTTCAGCTAGATATTTCAGATGGGTTGGGAAAAGTTAGAAAGATCTACTCTATACCTCACTTAATCTACAGAAGGATCTAAGTGTTTCTGTTATGCACTATGTAAATACCATAGTAGTTTGATCAAATCCACAATAAAAACCCTAAATGTAAGTCCTGAGCATTTTCACAAACATACATTTAAAATTGCAAGCTCTCAAAGAAGATATTTCAAAACACAAAGAAGAGCAGGAGAACACTCAGAAGATAGATGCAGAACTCCAGATTCTATTGTATTAGAAACGAATAGCCATACATGATTTACAATGTAAGAATGACTCTTAGTTTCATTGATCATACTACAGAGAACTTACAAGCTTTACAAATACAGTAAGGCAGCCAGACATTCCACGCGCACCTTACTGCAGACAAACAGGCGACCTCCTTCTTCTACTCTAAACTATGCTAAGCTAACATGCTGTGTTTTCCTAGAATCTTTGTTGTAGGCCCTAAAAATCCCTGTTGTAGCCCCTGTTGTAAAGTATTACAGTGTAGAGAGGCACAATATAAAGACATTTTGATTGTCCTCACTACAGCAAAAACCTAACTGAACCCCTGGTTCAAACCCCTAGTTACAGCAATAAATGCAGGTGAACCAGTTCTCAAAAATATCTGAGAGCAGTGGTCAAATCTGGGCAAAATATTGCCCCTTCTGAGAAGTTCCGGCAGCTGGGCAATAACTTCTGTTTGTCTTTTGTGATAATACCTTCAGCTGCGACCTTCTTCTTTACTTGAATGGCCTTGACCCTTTGCATTTCATCTCTATCTTCTTGCTCCTGAGATCTGATCTTCTGCCTCCATGAGGTCACTATATTGACTTTCCAGCTGCTTCCTCAACTGCAAGCCTGCAAGACAAGACAAGCAATAAGTTTCACATTTATCATAAAAAACAGCATGAATTTAAAATAAGCGTTCAAATCCAGGTGACAGCGCAAGATGGAGAAAATCAGATCCAGAATCCTCTCAAAACGCGTCCAAAATGCGCCCAAGCTGCTCAAAATTGATCGGGTCAACCATCGCTGACCGAAAAATGCCAGAGGCGCCAAAAAAAAAACACTTTAAAATGTCCACCGCCTCATTTCCCGCCCATTGGCATGATCATCCCTGTCGGTGCGTCAAAAAACAGGTTAGTCGATATACCTCATCATCATGATATTCTGGAAATAGCATTCCCTCCTGAAGGTCCAGATGAATGTCATCATGATGTTTCGCTTCTGCATATTGGAGAAAAGAACAACAACATCATCATCATCATGTTGAAGAAGAATAGGAGGATATGAATATAATCATGCTGCCGAGGAAAGGAAGATGATGGTGATGTCATCATGATATTTGGGCTTTATTGAAATGCTAAGGATGACGTCATCATCATGTTCGGTTAAGATCAGGGGGATAATTGTGATATCGGGTCACCTAAGGAGCATGATCAGGATGATGAACATACTATGATCCTTTTGCGGTCAAGGCAACCCTGTCAAAAGATCAGGATGATGATGATGATCATCATATTTGGGGCTTTTGTCGAACTTGGAATAAGACGTCATCATCATATTTCGGCAAACAGATCGTGCTTGAAAAAATATCCTGTTTGAAGGAAAAAAGATGATGATGATGATCATCAGGATATTAGCTTCTGTCGAACATAGAATAAGACATCATCATCATATTTCGCGAACCAGATCGGGTTTTGGAAAATATCCTGTTGAAAGAAAAGATGATGATGCTGATCATCAGGATATTTACTTCTTCGTTTATCAGATCGGGATGACATCATCATGATATTCGGAGCCTTCGTTAAACTTGAACATGACGTCATCATGATAATTCGCCAACCGGATCATGTTTGGAAAATATCCTGCCGAAGGGAAAATGTGATGATGATGATCATCAGGATACTTGCAAAAGGTTGTATTTCATCGGCAGGAGGACTTGGCGAAATATCGGACGAACAAACAAGATCATGATGATCTTGACAATATGACAGGATAAAAATATGATGATGACATCATCATCATATTTCGCTTTCGGAGCACAAGGATGAGCTGGTCATCATGATATTTGCGCTAGGGTGATATTACAAAATATGATGATGCTGTTGAGAAATGTAATATCGACCACTTCTTAATAAATAGGGTGGTCATCATGATATTTGCGCTAACCGGAGATCAGGAGGATATGAAGATGGTGATCCTCCTTCTCGAATTATCATGATGATGTTTCCAGCACTTAGCGAATTTCAGCAAATGATCCTCGTGAAAGATCAGGGTGATATGAAGTCGTCATCATCATCTTCGTGAAGTTCAGCAAATATCATGATGATGACCTTGCGATAGGATTTGAACGTGCGCATGCAAATATGCCGATAATGAATTTGCTAAGTCAGGGTGATCTTATACTATCAGCATGATATTATAAGATCAGGTAATGTTGAAATAACATGATGATGCTCGCGATACAACAAACCACCTCGACGGGGTAACTTACCTTGACTGAAAGCTGATGTCATCATGATATTCGAACCTCAGGATATTATCGGGGGGGTACGTTTCAAATATGATGATGATGTCCTCATACAGCAAAACCAGGTTTATAAAATATGACGCTCCTAAGGAAATCATGATGCTGATGATGCGCACAAGGCCTTTTGACGGGTAAAAAGCACTACCACCTAAGATTGACGTCCGGATGTTGCGACTGCATGATTTTTATCGGGTGATAGACCAAGATCATGATGATCCTGTCAACATGACTTAGGATAAAAAATGATGATCCTCCTGCGAATATCAGGTTTGACCAAGACTTTGACCGTGCATAACTTTCACATATGGACGAATTTTTAAATGAAGTAAAAGGCAAACCTGCATGAAATTTCAAGCTTTTTCTAAGTATGAAGTCACAGCAACAAAATATAAACTTTGACAAACTGACCTCATGATGATGACCTACCCCATGCAATATCATGATGATGATGCACCTGACCTTCATTTTTACCAGACCGCTAGAAAGCAGAAAAAACACAAGCAGAAGCAAAAAAGCAAGACATCAGCAGGGGTCCTCGTTTTGCTAAGGAGCAAAATGGGGCGTGTTGTGAACATCACAACAACTACCCAGCAAAGATGAGCAACACTGAGTTGGCTTTTCTAGTGAAGAAACAATTGGCAGAGAGCAAAGCAGTTAGGGCTCAGAATCAAGCCTTGAGAAATGAGTTAGAGAAGTTGAGGGACAAAGTAGAAAATGGAGAAGAAGATTTTGGTGATGAAGAAGATGGGGATGAAGAGAAGATCCCTAGGCAGGAAGAGATGGAGGTTCCTACAGACCAGAGACCCTTGATCACTACCCTCAAATCCATGGAGAGAAGGACTGTGGATATGAAACTAGATCTGCCTGTGTTTGCAGGCAAAATGTATCCTGATTCAGTGATGGAGTGGATAGACTCCTTGAATAATTTCTTTGAGACCGAGGAGATACCAGACCACCAAAGGGTGAAGATGGCCCAATCCAAAATGAAAGGGGCTGCACTAACTTGGTGGACTTTCATTCAAGATGACAAGGTGAAAGAGGGAAAGAGCAGAGTTGCTACTTGGAAGAAGATGGTGGTTTTAGTGAAGGAAGCCTATGTTCCATTGGATTACAACATCCAACTACTTAAGATGAAATAAAACTTGAAGCAGAAGGAGTTAGATGTCAGTTCATATACTGAAGAGTTCATGAAACTATGTGTAAAGGCAAAGGTATAGGAGGGTGAGGAAGAGAAGGTGGCAAGGTACCTCAATGCATTGAGGTTTAACATCTAAGAAGATTTAAATCTGCATAACCCAGATATAGTCCAAAAGTGCTACCAATTGGCACTCAAAGTGGAAGAGAAATTAAAGCAAAGACAAGAGCAGAATAGTAGAGGAAGAGGGAGATAGCAAAGAACGGGAAGAAGTCCTTTCAGAGGTAGAGGAAATGGATTTGGACACCAAGGAGAATCCAATCAAGAGAGCAGCAAAGGAGACAACAGTCAAACTCAAGGGGGAAATTACAATCAAAGGGGAAATTTTAGGGGTAGAAGACCATCATTTAGAGGGAGACCTCAAGGCAGAGGACCTCTTAGATGTTACAATTGCAATCAAGAAGGCCACATAGCCAACAAATGTCTAGAAAAGGACACAAGTTCAATGGGAGAAAGGAGGACAAATCTGATCCAAGAGTCTGATTGTCAAAGCGTAACAAGCTCAAACACTTTTCAAAGTGTGAATGCTCCTAATAGTTATGTATATCCTGAGAAGGGAGAAGCTTTGATGATGAGGAGAGCAATGACCACCATGAAGGTCCCTGACAAGGAACCCCCACAAAGGAAGTCTCTCTTCAGAACTACTTGCAAGGCAAGAGGAAAGATATGTAAAGTTCTAATTGACTCCGGATCCACTAAAAATTTTGTGTCCATTGAAATGGTACAAAATATTAAGCTTAGAAGATTGCCACATCCATGCCCATACAAGGTCTCATGGCTCACCCAAGGTTAGCAAACAGTTGTGGAAGAGTAGGCTTGGGTAGAATTTCAAATTGGAACATACCAGGACAAATTATTGTTTGACATTGCCAAGATGGATGCTTGCCATCTACTATTTGGAAGACCATGGCAATATGACTTGAAAGCACACCATGATGGAGTTAGAAACACATATTCAATCACCAAAGATGGTAAGGTGATAGTGTAGACACCCAAATTTGTCCCAACTTTGTCCATGTCCTACAACACCTTGTTAAAACATTATCCTAAACATCATAAGCTATTTTTGTCCTAAATCCCACTCTTAATCCCATTTATCCATTAGCCAATTAATTAAATAAATTTTATTTATTTAATTAAAATCCCATTCAATCCCATCCTCATCCTACTTAGCCAATTAATTAAATAAATTTTATTTATTTAATTAATTTCACATGCATAATCCCATTTATCTTATCCCCATCCCAATTAATTAAATAAATTTTATTTATTTAATTAATTTCCACATCATATCTTATCTCATCCTATTCAACTTCTTAATTAATTAAATAAATTTTATTTATTTAATTAATATCCAACTCATATCCCAACTAATTCAAATATTTTATTTGAATTAAACACTCATCTTTCATCACATTCCAACACTTGTCTAGTCAATCATGTGTTACAACTTTTATCTTTCACATGCACAACTAATGGGACCTAATTTTAGTATTTATCTACACAAGCACACCTAAGCCTCATCTTCCTTTGCCACATGTCATATGACTACAATTTCTTGATGTGCAAGGAAACCTAACTTAATCCTATCCATCCATTTCACCTAAAGCCCTAATTGATCCTAGCCATCCATTGGAACCAAGCCTTTCCTATAAATCAACCCCCTCACAAGCCATTAGCATGCATTAAGCCTTAAGCACCCTTATTCTGTCAAATTTTCTAAAAGGGCATTGATCCTCAAGTATCCACATGCTGTTGAAATATCATTAGAGCCTTTGCATCCATCATTTATCTCCTTATCAATGTTATGCTACGGAATTGAGCAATCAACACAACAAAGCGATCAATCAATCAAGCTCATTTTGCATTTTTGAGGTATTGAATTATTTGGGTTTAGGTTATGCATTTCAATTGTTTGATCATTTCCATTTATAAATCTAAATTTTTCGATATACATTTTGGCACGCCCGGTGGGACTCACGTCCCTGATTAACCCTCTTGTTTGAGTTGTTTTTGTGAAGATCAGATTTCTTGGAGCGTCAATCATTCATTTTTGCAGGTTTATGCACTTTGATTTGTAGGTTGAAGATATTTTATATTGCTGATTTTTTTAATTTATGACCAGATCTGTTGCAGAGGGTTTTTTATTTTACACAGGTCCTGTAAAAAGAAGATCTTAGATTCATTGGAAAAAGGACTTCGAGAGCTTTCCGAAAAGTGGTTACATTAAAGATTTGGCTCAGTATTCAAAGAGTTATGACGATTTGAAGTTGACCCTACGATTCTAATTTTTCAGAAATTTTTTACGCGCAACTTTTTGCTGATTTTTTTAATTTATGACCAGATCTGTTGCAGAGGGTTTTTTGTTTTGCACAGGTCCTGGAAAAAAGAGATCTTAGATTCGTTGGAAAGAGGACTTCGAGAGCTTTCCGAAAAGTGGTTACATTAAAGATTTGACTCAGTATTCAAAGAGTTATGATGATTTGAAGTTGACCCTGCGATTCTAATTTTTTCAGAAATTTTTAACGCGCAACTTTTTGCTGATTTTTTTAATTTATGACCAGATCTGTTGCAGAGGGTTTTTTGTTTTACATAGGTCCTGTAAAAAGGAGATCTTAGATTCGTTGGAAAGAGGACTTCGAGAGCTTTCCGAAAAGTGGTTACATTAAAGATTTAGCTCAGTATTCAAAGAGTTATGACGATTTGAAGTTGACTCTGTGATTCTAATTTTTCAAAAAAAATTGACGCGCGACTTTTAGAAAAAAAAATCATATCTTCCAATCTAGCGAACCAAATCACATTTTATTTTTTGCAGTGACTTGTAAGTGAATCAAAGGAGCTTGAGCAACATTTGGATCAATCATAATAGCAACTTGGAAAGCAATTTTTATGAGGTGCACTCATTCTAATATCTCATCTCTAATCATTATTTGATCACACATTTAGATTTTGGGCATAAAACAAAAAACTTGTTTGTCATCACACTTGGATTTGGGCTTTAAAATGAACAATTGTTTGCAAATTCACATCAAAAAATTGGGCTAAAACAAACCATTGTCTTCCATCACATTTAGATTTGGGTCTAAAAAGAACAAGTGCTTGAACTGTTTGTTACACATTTCAAGTTTCTAAGGGGAAATTAACAACTGCAAGTGTGAATCAAGTGACAGCTCACTTGGTTTGCTTTTGTCATACCCTTCTTAGGAGGCCTGCTTGGAGACACACCACTCCAAGGGACGACCTCAATCGAGGCTGAATCGAAAGACACCCTCATTGGGAGTTGGAATCTTGTCACTCTTGGCTAAGCCCCAAAGAACTTTATACCTTTGGGAAGTGAAGGTGAAGGGTGGGTTACTCCTTTCTCCTGGCTGTGTGGCAGGATTTCACTTTCAATTCCATAGTCAACCTTGTGCAATAGATAGCCTAAGATCTAATTGGCTATACCCACTTGACTACACATTAGGCTTGTTGATGTGTCTTCCATGTGTGCTTGCATAATCATCACATTTCATTTTCAAAGTCAACAACTTGCTTATGTGTCTTGCGTGAGTGATTCATGTGTGTATATGCATAATCATTTGTTTGAATATTGCCATATCAAGCTCTAAACACCCAAACACATAAACAAATCAATCTAAACACATCATCTAAACATTCCACATCATCATCCAAATCCTTAAGCAAGCACTTGCTAAAAGGACTTAAGACAAACACGTGGTGACAACATGTCTACACTAGAGGACCTAGAAATCAAATTCCAAAGATTCCTCCAAAATCTTTATCAAGGATTACAACCCCTAAACCAAGACGCCATTGAAATATTACAATTCTTCATCCAAAGAGCTCAACCCCATGCAACCCAATCACCTCAACTACAACACTCCATAGCCCAAGTCCAACACCTTTTAGCCACTAGTCAAGCTCGACAAGTACAACAATCCTTAGCCACTTCCTATCAACCTAATTCACCTTATAGCCACATGTCATATCTATCCACTTCCTATCAACTTAATCCACCAATCCACCAAGTCAATGCCACATCAACCTATCAACCTCCACCTCAAGCTTATCCAATCCCTCATACCACCATTCCAATGCACTACCAAGCCCATCCACAAGGCAATCAAGTGATATCACAAGAACAACATGCAAGTCCAAATAGCTCTTTGTATATAAATCAATCAAGTCCAAGTACACCTTTTCAACAAGACCACCAAGCACCATTGATAGACCTAAGTCCACCTTTGCAACAAGAAGCACATCCAAGTCCAAGTAATCCCTTGTACATAAATCAAACAAGCCCAAGTTATCCTATGCAAGACTTAATTACCTTTGACAAGGGAGATACCAATCTAGCAAATGCATCTTATGAGTGCCCTTCATCATCTAATCACCCGCCAACACATGAGCCAACTAATCCTATCCCAACACCACCATGTGATCCCAATCATAGTCCATTGATCCCTTTACCTTCCAAACCACCAAGCCCCTCATTACCTTCCTCACCATATCATTATAATCGTTCACCAAAGGATGCGGCTGAGAGAGTTTTACAAAGGATGCTTGAAGCAAAACTCATTGAACTTCCTAAAGTCAAACCATGTGAAGAAAGTACATATGATGAAAATGATTATTGTGCATACCATAGGACCAAAGGCCATAATACAAATCAATGCCCAATATTTCTCTCAATTGTTTACAAGGTGTACCCACCTATAATGGGAAATCGTGCCACATCACCCCCATCTAGTCCAAATCCTAATCCATCCAATCTAATTAGCTCTCAACCTAATCCTCGTCCTAATCCTAATCCAACACCATCTACCATTATCATCCATCCATTATATTTCCCATCCACTCATACCCTTGCGAAGGATGTGATCCATTGGCTACTAGCTAGGAATAAACTATCTCCATGTCAAACACCCATTCATGAGCCTACTAAAGATCTTCCAAAGGTCATGTCCAATCATATAATCCCATCATGTGGTGCACCTATCCTTGAGCCTATCCAAGAGCCTTCCATTAACATACCTAGCCCTTTAAGCCCATCATGTGACCTACAAGACATCAAGCCTATTCAAGAGTCTCTTATTGTGAATCCAAGTCAAGAGTCATCAAGTTCTCATGTTGTTGACCAAGAGTCATCTACCTCCATTCAAGCAACCCAAGAGGTATGTCAAAGGTTTAATCCTAAACATGTGGAAACATTCAGCCCTAGTCCAACTCAATATCAAATGCCTTTCATGCAACCCATCCATAACATTTACCTTCTTTATGATCAAGATGATACCTATGAAGAAGCTATCCATAATCACCTTGATCCTATCCATAATCCTAGATCCATCCATGAACGAGATATCAAAATTGCTCCTAGTCATTCACCATCTAGCCCTATCCATAATGAGCAAACATCAACTTGTCATGATGAGACACTTGTTCCCCAAGTAAGCATAAAAGATCAAACAAATAGCTTGGATCTTAGCGAACATAATCAAGATCCTAATGATCCTCCTTCCACATCCACCATCAATTCCACTTCAAATCCACTATCATGTCCTAGTGGTCTTACCACCTTTGTCCATAAATGTTCTTTCTTAGGACAAAAACAACCTCTATCCACTTCACCTTCTTCATCCAATAATGAGCTCAAGTCTAATGTTCACAGCACACCTAGTCCCATTGTCCATCGCATACTCCAAAACATGAACTACCAAGGCAAAGGTCTAGGCCTTTATGAATAAGGTATTTTGGAGCTAAACCATGTCAAAATCCCTCCATGCTCATATGGCCTTGGATACACACCCCAAGGTAAACAAGGCCAAGATGTTGGTAATCCTTTCATACATCCTAAACCTACCACTTTCCATCACACCCCCCATCATATACCCAAAACATATGTAGCCATTCCATCTCCATCATCCTATAAATGTCAAAAGCATGTGACCATACACCTTCCGCCATCCACCTTGCCTCCACTTTTACCAACTCCAAATATCCCTCCATCCACCTTGCCACCATTGCTTCCAACACCTAACATACATATCATTCATAAGTATCCTTACATCCCTAATCATGGCCAACAAAAGCACACATCACCTAAGCATAAAGCTTCCAATCATTTCATCCACTCCACCCATGCCATGGGATTCAAAAGCAAAAATTTTGATGCCTCTACCTATAAAGCTAAAAGTCCTACCAAAAATCCAAAGAACTATCATGCCTTAGGGCACAAACATGAAAAATCAATGCAAAGAACCAAATCAAAGCAATCCAAAAAGCTATCCAAGCCCATACCTCCAAAATCAAAGCCCAAAAGCAAAATGGTTTGGGTTCCTAAGCAAATAGCTAGCAAAGCGAATGAGGCATCCTCATCCACATCTAAGCAACCATCCAAACCCTTACCTCCAAAAGCAAAGCCCAAACGCAAAATGGTTTGGGTTTCTAAGCAAATAGCTAGCAAGTCAAATGAGGCATCCTCCTCCACATCTCAAGAATCCCAATCACCTACCTCCATCCAAAAGCCTATTTCCATCCAAAACTTCCATTCCCTTCAAAAATCCCACAAGCAAAACAAAAGCACTAAAAATACTAAATCTATGTGGGTTCCTAAATCACTTCATCAACCATCTTCTAAGCAAACATCTCCATTGCTTCCTACACCACCATCCCATAAAAAGCTTCAATGTTTATCACGGTGTGTGCCACCATTGGTCATGGTTCCCTTCCATTCCAAAACATTCCCACATGCCTCCATCTCCCCATCCTTCATCCATTATCCTACAAATCTTCCCCATCACCTTCCTATGGTCCATGCTTTTACATAGGCCTTTTATCCATCCATCCTTGCATGAGCCTTTCATAATCTATTTCATTATCCACTATCTACCTACTCCATCTCCCATCCACGCAATCCCTTATCAACATCTATGAGCATAATGACATGGTCCATGCGAAGACATCATCCATCTCTAATGGGACAATATCACCTCTCATAGCACTAAACACTTGAGTCTCTCCTAGCCATTACCATGGTGAAAACCTGGCAAACAGGCGCCATGTGTAATTGTCATCCCATCCAAAAAAAATAAAAAATCAAAAAAAGCAAAAAAACAAAAAAACAAAAAAAAAATCAAAATAGTAAAAAGAAAGCCCTTCGTCCAACGGTGAAAACCTGGTAAATAGGTGCCTTGGATAAGTACCATGATGAAAACCTGGCAAACAGGCGTCATGTGTAGGTTGATCTTCTATGTCACTTACACTTGGGGGCACATTGTCTCATCCAACCTATCCATTTCCCAACTATCTATCCCATTATATCATACCAACCTATCTTATCCTATCTTGTCATCCTGCCATCCTTATCCATTACATAAATATGCTTATCCTATTGAACCCATTTATCCATCCTCCTTTTGATCTTGATGAAGACATAGGGGAAAAATGTTGAATCATGTTTGGATATTTCTTGACATACCTTCTTTCCAAACCAAGTCCTATCCATTGACCATTTATCCATCCCATTCAAACCAATCCATCATGTCATCCCTTTGTCATGAGCCTTGGAATATAAAATCCATCATGTGTCATGCAAAAAATCCTAAGCATTACCACCTAGAATGGGGGCAAGTTCTTCCTATGCAACATAGCCTTTGGAGATCACATCCTAGCTCCCTTATGATCCATCCACTATGGCATATCCTTATCATAAGCTTTCCATCTTATAGCTTATCCCCATCCATTTATCATGAGCTTTCCACTATAGCCTACCTATTTGTTCATCATGAGGCATGCATCCATCCTTTTTATGGCCTATCTTTTTATCCATCCATATATCATGAGCCTTCCATCCCTTATTGCCCATCCTTTTATCCATCCAATCCCATTCATCCATCTTTGCACCTAGACTTGGTTTTCCCTTGTCATTGGTATCTAGCACAACAGCTACCTAAATTGTAAATCCATTGACATCCCAAAACATTTCAAAAACTACAAAAAAAAAATCAAATATGTCAAAAAATCTAAAAAAATCAAATATCCAACAAAAAATCCAAGCAATAAGATCAATTCAATCATCATCCAAAACAATCCACTCCATCAACATCAATCAAAATCAAAATTATCATCATCAATTCTTCTTATCAATAACATTCATTCATCCATTTCAATCAATCACTTCTTCCAGTCATATCAATCAAATCAATCTAAGCAATGATCTTAAATCCATGTCACACTAATCCATATCAAGCAAGCTAATGAATCAAGGAACATTATCTAATCAAATCAACAGGTTTTGATCCTAATCTTGTCATGAGCCCAATCAATCATCATCAATCATCATCAATGGGATATAGCGTTCCCACATCCTTGTGTTGATCTAGGGATATAGCTTTCCCCACAATGACAACACTATCTATCTTTATCAATGAAACAATCAATCATTGGTTTATGACTTGACAAGGGCAATACCTTGTTTATTTTATATCCTTTGTGCACACTAAGAACACTTACTTATACTTAGATTGAGTGGACACTCTTATCATCACACCATCACTATCATCATTCTAAACAAATCCAATCATCAAAACAATCAACCCAGCAATAGCAACCATCACAACCAAAGCACATCAAGCCAACCATCAAAACAAATCCTATCAATCATCAACATTAACACTAAAGCAAATCAACTCAAGCACATCAATCTAGCCATCAAAACAAATCCAATCACTTCAGCAAGTCAAAAGAAGCTCAATCCACCACAAATCATCCATCCTTCATCAAATCAATCTAATCAACATTTCATCATCTTCCAACCATTCCAAACAAAGATCCAAATGCAAGCACATCCTTAATCCATACCAATCATGTTAATTAATCAAACCAAGTTATCCAAACGCAATCCATGGTCTTGATCCTAGCCTTGTTGTAAGCCAAATCAATCAATCAACTAGCCAACCAACTCAGCAAACAACCTTGTGTTGATCTAGGGATATAGCTTTCCCTGCAATGACAACACTCTCAACTATCAACAATCAGCAATTAATCATTGGTTTACAGCTTGACAGGGGCAATACCTTGTTTGTTTTTGAATCATTTGTGCTTGCTTGCTTGCTTGTGTGTGTTATCTTTTTATCTTGCATTTGTATCACATCTATATCATTCCAACTAATATTCATATCTTGTGTATGTTGGAATAGCTTTTTGCACTATCCTTTGCATCTAAGGTCATATTATACCTTTTGTGTAGTAGGACTTTAATGCTCTAAGTTTTCTTCCTCATATGTTAGACAAGGTTGTATTATGCTGGGGCACAAGACACATCGTCACCCTGGTCCTTATACCTTGGTGCATAACGTCTAGTGCTATATCAAATATCATGGTTGCTCACCTTCATTGTAGCATAACGCATCATCATTTCTTCTATCTATCCCCTTATCTTTCTTTTTGCAGCCAAGCCATTTCTTTTCGAGAGCCTTCCTGTGTTTGTCCAACCCGCCTAACCTCTCGAGGGGGCATCATCATCCCATTTCATCCTATCTTTCCACCATCATCATCCTCATCATATCTTTCCATCATCACTATCATTTTCCTCTATCCATACCTTGGCTTCTTTGAAATGATGTTACTCGACACAAATCTTATCATCTCGAACATCATCTCAAAGAGGGGCAAAATGTAGACACCCAAATTTGTCCCAACTTTGTCCATGTCCTACAACACCTTGTTAAAACATTATCCTAAACATCATAAGCCATTTTTGTCCTAAATCCCACTCTTAATCCCATTTATCCATTAGCCAATTAATTAAATAAATTTTATTTATTTAATTAAAATCTCATTCAATCCCATCCTCATCCTACTTAGCCAATTAATTAAATAAATTTTATTTATTTAATTAATTTCACATGCATAATCCCATTTATCTTATCCCCATCCCAATTAATTAAATAAATTTTATTTATTTAATTAATTTCCACATCATATCTTATCTCATCCTATTCAACTTCTCAATTAATTAAATAAATTTTATTTATTTAATTAATATCCAACTCATATCCCAACTAATTCAAATATTTTATTTGAATTAAACACTCATCTTTCATCACATTCCAACACTTGTCTAGTCAATCATGTGTTACAACTTTTATCTTTCACATGCACAACTAATGGGACCTAATTTTAGTATTTATCTACACAAGCACACCTAAGCCTCATCCTCCTTTGCCACATGTCATATGACTACAATTTCTTGATGTGCAAGGAAACCTAACTTAATCCTATCCATCCATTTCACCTAAAGCCCTAATTGATCCTAGCCATCCATTGGAACCAAGCCTTTCCTATAAATCAACCCCCTCACAAGCCATTAGCATGCATTGAGCCTTAAGCACCCTTATTCTGTCAAATTTTCTAAAAGGGCATTGATCCTCAAGTATCCACATGCTGTTGAAATATCATTAGAGCCTTTGCATCCATCATCTATCTCCTTATCAATGTTATGCTACGGAATCGAGCAATCAACACAACAAAGCGATCAATCAATCAAGCTCATTTTGCATTTTCGAGGTATTGAATTATTTGGGTTTAGGTTATGCATTTCAATTGTTTGATCATTTCCATTTATAAATCCAAATTTTTTGATATACAGATAGAGTTTCTACCATTGATGGAGAATGAGGTGGAATCAAAGGGGAAAGAAGTTACGATGATGATGGTAGAAGGAAAACAATTCATGAAAGTGATAGTAGAAGAAGGTGCAGTTGCATATGCTCTAATTCCATGCCTAAAGGTGAACAAGGAGCAATAACATGAAGTCAAGGGAGAGAAAAGGCAAAGGTTCATAGATCTGATTATCCAAGAGCTATTGGACAAGTACAAAGGCATCATCTCTGATGGAATACCAAGGTCACTACCACCTATAAGAGACATCAGCCATTGCATAGATCTAATCCCAAGATCTACACTTCCAAACAAGGTAGCATACAAGCTTACCCTAGAATAGAATGCAAAGGTAGCAAGGCAGATTGATGAATTGTTGGAGACATGCCTAATTGGCAAGAGTTTAAGCCCATGTGTAGTACTAGTTGTCTTAGCACTAAAGAAGGAAGGCACTTGGAGAGTTTGTACTGATTCAAGGTCTATCAACAAAATAACAATTAGGTATAGGTTTCCAATCCCTAGGTTAGAAGATTTGCTTGATTGCTTAGGGGGTGCTAAATATTTCACAAAAATAGATCTAAAGAGTGGCTATCATCAGATTAGGATTAGGCCAGGAGATGAATGGAAAACTGCATTCAAGACCAATGAGGGGTTATATGAGTGGAAGGTCATGCCTTTTGGTTTATCCAATGCCCCTAGTACCTTTATGAGGTTGATGAATGAGGTCTTGAGGGAATTCATAGGCAAATTTGTCATAGTATATCTAGATGACATCTTGATTTTTAGTAATACAAGGGAAGAGCACCTCAAACATATAGACCTTGTCCTCAAAAGGTTACATGAAGAGAAGCTAATGATCAACTTATAGAAGTGTTTGTTCATTCAGGAGGAGATCATCTATTTGGGTTTTGTCATCTCATAGGGAAAACTGAAAATGGATCAAGAGAAGGTAAGTGCCATATTGTCTTGGCCAACTCCTAGAACCATGAATGATGTTAGAAGTTTCCATGGGTTAGCAACCTTCTATAGGAAGTTTATAAAGGGCTTTAGTCATGTTTGTGCACCCATGCTTGACACCATAGAAGGAGGACAGAATTGCAGATTCACTTGGACAAAGGAGGTAGATGATTCATTTGAAACATTGAAGAAGAAGGTGGCAGAGTAGCCAGTCCTTGCACTTCCTGACTTCAACAAGATTTTCCATGTAGAATGTGATGCGAGCCACATGGCAATTGGGGTAGTACTTAGTCAAGAAGGTAGGCCTATTGCATTTTTCAGTGAGAAACTAAATGATGCAAAGAAGAGATACTCATCATATGATTTGGAGATGTACGCTCTAGTACAGTCACTCAAAAAGTGGAGGCATTACTTGATGCCAAAAGAATTCATAGTGTTCACAGATAATCAGGCCCTTAGTTTCATAAATAGTCAAGAGAAGTTGAACCATAGGCATATGAAGTGGGTGGAGACTTCACAAGCTTTCACCTTTACACTCAAGCACAAGAAAGGGGTCAAGAACAAGGTAGCAGATGCTTTGAGCAGGAGGGCTCTAACCATCAATCAGATCAAGTTGGAGAGTGTTGGCATTGACTCTTTGAAGGGCATGTATGATGCTGATGAAGACTTTGGAGAAATATACAAGGTATGTACTTCCTTTGGTGACAAATATCATGTTGAGTTCTCTGAATTTCTGATCCAAGATGGATTACTTTTCAAGGGTGGACAGTTGTGCATTCCACGGTGTTCTATGAGACTGAATATCATTAGGGAGAAGCATTGTGGGGCCATGGCATGACATTTTGGTCTAGATAAGACTCTTGATCTTGTGAAGAGGCATTACTAGTGGACCAAATTACAGTCAGATGTGAGGAGATTTGTGGAGGCATGTATGATATGTCAGAAGGCAAAAGGGAGATCCACTAATGCAGGTTTGTATCAGCCACTACCCATTCCTTCTAGGCCATGGGAGAGTATAAGCATGGACTTTGTATTGGGTTTGCCTAGGACAAGGAAGGGGTATGATAGTGTTTTTGTTGTAGTCGATAGATTTAGTAAAATGGCACACTTCTTGCCATGCAAAACCACTTGTGATGCTTCATATGTTGCAGATCTATTTTTCAAAGAGATAGTGAGGATACATGGATTGCCATTGAGCATCGTGTCATATAGAGATGTGAGATTTATTGGCCACTTTTGGAGTCCTCTTTGGAGGAAGCTTGGAACCAACTTATCCTTCTCATCATCCCACCATCCTTAGATAGATGGTCAGACTGAAGTGGTTAACCGTACATTGGGAAATCTGCTAAGGTGTTTGACACGGCAGCATGGGGAGAAGTGGGATAACATCCTACCACAAGAAGAATTTTCCTATAATGACACCATCAATAGGAGTACAAGGAAGTCACCTTTTCAGGTGGAATATGGCATTCATCCAAGGGGTATTTTAGAGTTGAGAGATCTGCCTACAAGAGAGTCTATTAGTGCAGATGGAGAAGCTTTTGCATCAGCCATCAAAGAGGTGCATGATCAAGTCAAGACACAACTCCAACAGACTACATTGAAGTAAAAAGCATATGCTAACAACAAGAAGAGGGATGTATAATTTGATGTTGGAGATTTGGTGTGGGTTCATCTAAAGAAGGAAAGGCTCCCAAAAGGTAAACAGACCAAGCTAATGCAGAGGAAGATTGGACCATGTTAGATTTTGAAGAAGTGTGGGCAAAATGCTTATGAGATCCAACTTCCTCCTAACCTTGGATTGTCACCCATTTTCAATGTATGTGATTTAACTCCATACAAGCATAATGCAGACGTAGAAGAGGAACCATTGTAGGATACATCAGATGATGATATCCCTAAGTATGATCCACCAAAATTGAAGAAGATATTAGACTCAAGAGTGACAAAGAAAACAAGAAACAAAGAGTAAATGGAGTACTTGGTGGATTAGCTGGGGAAACCTAACTTAGAGGTAATTTGGATGATTGAAGAATAGATCACAAACCCTGGTACAGACCTTCAAACTCTCATCTCAAGTGGGCTTGAGATTTCTTCTCCTAGGGAGTATGGTGCAGGAGCACCTCTTCAACAAGCCAAATATACATCTGAGGGAGAAGACTAAGGTCTTAATATGTTATCATATTTTATGCATTTCTATGTTTGTTTGTGTTGTCATGTAGGACTTGTGTTGTGATTTCATGTTTGTAATGAAAACCCCATCATGTGAACCAGTGTTACAAATTTGGCATCCTAATAAGCCAATTTGAACATCTTGGGCAATTAGGGTATGTGGATGATTAAATAAATGTGTTATGTTTAGTTGTCTTGTTGATGTGTTTAAATCATGTCGTATGCCAAACATGTGTTGTGTGATTAGTTAGAGTTTTGGTATTCTGATTGGAAGTTGTAACGACTCCAACTTCTAGTGTTCTGGTTGGAATTGAATGGGGAGAGATATAAACACATTTTTGGAAGAATAGAGCAGAGGATGAAGTTTGATTGAAGAAATAGAAGTGCTACCAGTTTGTGTTCACAAGTTCTGTGTTCTATATAAATTCCCTGTGTATCGAATTGTTCTGTGTATACTCTCTGTATCAAATTGTTCATTACATAATCTAGTTTTATGTTGTCGAAGATGCAAGATTGAGACCATTCCACGGGTGGATTTCTTTGGAATCAGTGGAATGGACCCTGTACATAGTTTTCTATTTTGTTTTCTTTTTGTTCATGTTTATGGCAGAATGGGATAGAGGATCCAATCTCTAGAAGAGTTGTCACAGTAGAGAACCTAGCATCTCTATGTGCTAGGACTCAACAGAATAGAGACTACGAGTTTGGTTGTAGAGGATGTCCTCGACATAAGATTTTGGCGTTACTTCACTGGAGATACATTTCTAATGATGTAAGGAATGACCGGTAGGATCAGCAGAGGGAATCGGCAATAGAAATTTAAGTAATGCATCGGGGTGAGAAGAACCATCGAAAGAATTTTTGAGATGGTTGAAAACATTTGGTTGAACTGACGGTTGAACCAATTCAAAGGTTCAAATGGTTCAATAGGTTTAATTGGTTCATTGGAGTAAGTGGTGCATCAACCGAAAGAATTCTGGGTTGGCTGATAGTAGTAAGTGTTGTCGATAGATGAACCGATAGTTGAACCAGTTCAACAGTTCAATCGTTCAATGAGTTCAGCGGGTTCAGTGAGATACAAAGGTTCATTTGATTTGCCAATTCAACAAGGTGTAAATGAGTTCAAGAGGTTCAAACGGTTCAACTGATAGTTGCCAACAGTATTAAGTCTGGGTGATGGAAGTATGTGGAACCGATAGTTGAAGGTTCAATGGTTCATGTGATTCAAAGGTTCAACCACAACAATAGTTCTGTATTTTGATCTGTTTTCATCACTTCATTGCGTGCTCTACATCAGATAGGTTCAACCTATCCAAGAAAACATGTTACACCTCTTCATCAGGATTTTAAACCTCGTGGCTGATGTGGAGGAATCTATTGTTCTAGATAAGATATATGTTGATGTAATGGATCCTTAGGAAAGCAATTCTCATAGCTATTCACATAGAGAAGATCTAATAGTTCAGATTTTGTGCAAAGGAGCTTCAAAGCTTTATCTTGCGGATGTATGTGATTAGGCCTTTGCGCCCATATTATAAGCCTACATGTTTCCAGCTAGATTGTATTTGAATTCTATTATATACAGAATGATTGAATCTGCATTTGTTTCATTTCCTTGAGTTGTTTTGGTTGTGTTTACTCTTGTTGCATGGTTCAGATAGTTCATTTTGTGAACCCTCCTACTGTGACTGCACCAAGTGGTATCAGAGTTAAAGTTTGATTCTTTGGAGAAAATTAGCAAAGGGGATTCTGTAAGATATTGTTGTGAGTAGATCGTCGATCCAAGGCAGGTTACTTGTGCACAACTGATCACCGATTGAGAGGCAGTTGTTGCTTGTAGCCTGAATGCTAAATTTGAGGTATTTTGCACTTGATCCTAGGAAGATGCCACTGCAAAGAGTTCCTCTTGTTGGTACAATGGCTAATAGAATGGATGAGATGATGGAATTGATGAGAACAATGCAAATTTGTTTGGATGTTGTGGAGGAGCATAGGTGAAGAGGATTAACGCTAAGACCTAATGTTAAAAATAATGATGAAGAAAAATTTTAATCTATTGAACAAACTGACGAAACCCTAAAGGTCATGAAGAAGAAGAATCAGATAAAGTAAAGATGTTGCAAACTATTTCAAAGATTGGAAAGAGACCTAGAGTTGATGTGCCGAACTATATGGGTAACTTGAATCTGGAAGAGTTGATTGACTAGATAAATGACATGGATGAATATTTTGAATATGAAGAAATTGAAGATCCAGTGAAGGTGACATTTGCAAAGACAAAGTTGAAAGGACATGCTACTATATGGTGGAAAGAAGTTCAGTTGAAATGAAATAGAAGAGAGAAGGAAAAGATTACAAAGTTGGACTGGATGGTGACAAAGTTGAAGAATCAGTTTATACCTACTGACTATGAGTTGGAACTGTTGAACAGATTACAAAACCTAAGATAGAAGGAGAAATATGTGAAGGAGTACACTAAAGAATTTCATAAAATGATCATAAGGACATGACATAGTGAAGCAAGCAAGGAGAAAGTGGCTAGATACAACAATGGATTGAGATTGAACATTTAAGAAGAACTAAGTTTGGTAAGGATGACATCTTTAGAAGAACCATATCAATTTGCCCTAAAAGTTGAAGAGAAGTTGAATAAGAAGCATGATCAAAGTCAAAGAGATAGAGGAGGTAAATTTTAGAGAGGAAGATCATTTTTGGATATAATAGATCATTTGTGGGGCAGAACAAGTTTGACAACCTGTTGAAGAAAGATGACAGAGATAACATTGGCTACAAGAGAGATGACAAAAAAATTTATTGGAAAGGAAACCCTAGTGCATACCAGAATGAAGGACACAGAAAATAAGGAAGAGGATTTGATAAGAGGGCATTGAGAGGTACTTGTTTCAAGTGTGGAGGTGAAGGACATAGAGCATTTGAGTGTAATTAGGGTAGTACAAGTAAGAGGATAGAGAACAGTGGAAGAGAATCCTATGTTGAAGAAGAACTTGTTGAATCACCTTGTTTAATTAGCAATCCAAAGAAAGGAGAATCATTGGTGATTAGGAGAGCACTATTTCAAGTAGAGGCAAATGAGGAACCATCACGGAGGAAAAGTCTGTTCAGAACTATTAGAAATGAAAGCAAAACTACTTCAATGGAAATATGATTCCAATAAATTTTAGCAATCTTTTAAGTGTGCATTAACAATGGAGATTGTAATCAAAACATAAACCCACAATACAGAAATATACCAGAAGTAGAATGAAGCACATAACACAAGTGTTTAACATGGAGAAAACCCTTTCAGGTAAAAAACTCCACCAAGAAAAGAGGTTAAGTTATATTATCTTCACAAAAGGAGATTACAAATACATTCACTTCCTCTGTCCTCCAACCTTCACTCCGGTAGAACCTGGGTACCTGTAAACTATTATATGCTTCTCATCTACTATGCTATGTTTTTTATAGAATTTACACAACCTCAAGACATTAAAATGACTTCTTACAAGCCCATAACACTTGTCAATAGTCAACAATACAACCTTGGGCGTCCATGGCCAAGAATAGGCTCTTACGGGGTCATAAATGCTATCATACATGCATCCTACACTTGGAAAAATGTTCCCATGCAAGCTAGAACGACTTGGGGCCAAAAATAGCCACTTACAACATCTTATGATGTGTCATATGCTATTATTAGTGTCATAGATTCTTATGACAACTTACGGTTGTCATAGAATCTCTTACACCCTCTTACAACATCTATGACGTGCGTCATAACACTAAAAATAGATTATTCCTCCACATGTGCAATCCGCTTTTACCAATTACCATTTACTATAGTAAATGACATCCTGTAACTACCGCTAGTAACTCCGGGACTTACTGTACAGTAACTCTGTAATTACCGTGGACAGTAAATAATTTTTACCACTGCCGGTGAAACTCGTACATCCCTTATGGGTAATTACAAATTACAAATAACAAATGGAATAAATGCAATATTGGGATTTACAAGGTTAATGGCACCTTATCCCAACATTCTCCCACTTGATATTATACATTGTAAATCAACCCATAGGAAATCAAATTAAAAATAATTAGGCACTAGAAACAAGGCCCATGGCCTCTCTGCACCACATGAACTTCTTTGTGCTCACAGGCTTGGTTAATGAATCTACAACATTCTCTTGAGTATCTATCTTCTTCAACTCAATCTCTCCATTTGCAACCAACTGTTGAGCAAAGTGATACTAAACATCAACATGCTTAGTTTGAGCATGATACATGGGATTCTTAGCCAAACAAATAGCACTCTGACTATCACAACCAATCTGAATATTCCTACAATCAAAACCAATACCTGTACACAGTTTCCTCAACCAAACTGCCTCCTTAGAGACATGAGTTGCAGCCATATACTTTTCTTCTATGGTGGAGAAAGCAATTGTGGGCTGCCTCTTACTCATTGTGAGGCCTACCTTTGTACATCACTATTCATCAGACTAATTACAGTGCTTTTGTTATTCTGTTATGTGAAAAGACTTGTAATTCTGGATTATTGAACATATGTGATTTTTGGTTGATTTAAGCAAATAATTGTGCGATGATATTAGATGTTGTTTGGAAGAAAATGAAGGAATGGATATGGAACTGGAATATGTTTTCAATATGATATAAGATTTCATGTTTAAAATGCATGTATTTAATTTTGCTTCAACAATGGTATTTAAATGAGATATTGACTTCGAGTTTGAGTGTGCAGGTATTTCTAACAAACCACTATTACAGGAGACCATCTCACACCTTTGTTGTTTCCCTTGTGAGCCAATCCAGTTCAATGAGAAACTGAGATCAACCTCTTGTGTTGGAACAGTTGGGAACCGTCATAATGTGTTCTTTTTGCAGAAGGTTAAGGGATGTTTGTATCTTATTTTCATTTTTCTTATGTTGATCATTTTTATGGGAAAAGTTAACCCTAAGAGTCTTAACTAGGTTGAAAAACAACCTAGGGTTGTACCCCTTGGGATTAGGTACCTTTCTGGCTAGGTTAACCTTGGGTTAACTACCATAGGGTCACCTTAATCCAGGGGTAAGGTCAAATGACGAAAATGGGAAGTGGGGTGGGAGACATGGGATGAGTGGATTCCCCACTCATGCCCACTTCCTAATCATGGAGCATGCCACCCCCTCTTTTAGGTGGGCTTGTCTCCCATGTGCCCATTTTTGGTAAGATTCCTTGTGGGTGGGTGTGGTGTCACCCACTTTGATATTATTTTAAATTATCTTTTAAATTTTTTTAATCCTAGTGGGTTTGAATGGGAAACCCTTGGGAGTAGGGTTGGAAAGTGACATTTTTCATTTTTGAGAAATTCAGAAATTAAGATGAAAATGAGTTTTAAAACTAAGGAAGAGAAGAAGAGAAAGGGTGGATTCATTGTGAGAGCAAGGCAATTTTGAGAAGGAGGGAAGAGGAGCTCTACTTCACCTCTCATTCCTTTTTTGGGCTTGTAAGGTTTGATCTTCCATTTCTCTTCTCTATGTAAATGTTGCTTGAAATATTTGTTGTCTTGATGCATGAGTTGAATGACAGTCTTCTTGAGTTTGTTGTTTGTTTTTCGGATCTTTGTTGTTTTGGGTGTGTTGATAGAGCACCTTCAAGATTGGAAGGAAAGGCTTATCTAGTATAGGAAGGGGAGGTGTGACCTGTTGATAACTGAGAGGGGGGGGGTGAATCAGTTATCCTAATTATTTCCCTTATTGAACTTTCCTTTTAATTGAAGCAGCATAAAATCAAACACAAAACATTAACCATGAAGTAAGAAACACATGACACAGTATTTTTGACGTGGAAACCCTGTTAAGGGAGAAAACCACGGGGTGATTAACCCAAGAATTATTCTCTGTTAGAAGAATAGGAAATTACAAAAATGGCACTTGCCAATTAGGGCTCACTGCCCGAGCACACTGCTCACAAGAGGCCCACTGCCTACAAGAAGACACACTGTCTACAAAGTGATGATAATCATAGTCTTGAACTGATTGGAAGCATCTGCATATGCTGGAGTTCAGTTCCGGTTAGGCTCAGTACACTGATCTGCTGCACTTCATCTTTCCTCTGTTCTTTGTTCTGCTATCTTTCACATACCGGATCCTTTTTTGCTACCTCTGCTCTTTCTCTGGACTTATTCGCATATCTCTCCACATCCACACACCTTTCACAACTAAATCCATCCTCTATATATATCCGCACTAGTAATTTCATCACCTTTCTAGTCGGCATCCGGAACAGTCTAGTTTCTTACAAACTCTCATTCTGTCGGCTGAATCCTTCCTCACCAAGCAATGCGGATCAAGCATATACTTGTAGATATCATTAATCATGTCAGCCAAACATGATTCATGCCTTCACAACCTCTGTCATCAACAGTAACCCATCCGGAAAGTAGTCTGATACTCTGCCAGTCAGTTCTTCCTCTGTTTTCACTGTCTCTCAGGAATCTGGTACTCAACCATTCATATCTTTTTCTTTGTCCATCACCAGAGGCTAAATCCTTGGAATATACCACTCAAGGTAGTCCTCTTGACTTCCCCAAATCCGCACTGCACCAAGACACTTCCTCTGAGAGGTCCGGACCAATCTGTCGGACCTTGCCACATGCTCTGTTCTTCTTCACCGGACCACAACATTCTTTATTCTGACTTCCGGTAGAGACATATCATGTCTTGCGGATATGTGGGATGACCTTTGTTGCCATCAATGACAACAACCATGAATCCATATAGTGTCTCTTGCCAACAATCTCCCCCTTTGGCATTGATGGCAACACTTAGTGAAAAATGACTAAGTGTTTGTACTACTCTCCCCCTTGGCTGATGCTCTATATACAATTTTCGGAACTCCCCCTTAGTTGGATTCCTCATTTTTCACTGCTCCTCACTCCCCCTTTGACATCAATGGCAAAGGGTAGGGTCCGCATATCAAAATTTTCAAAAATTTCTTATACTTAGCCGCATATTTACATACTCACATATATTGAAGAATGTCTGCAAAGGATGTCTGTAATTGAATCATTTCGGTAGCCCAACTTTGCTTCATTCTGTCCAAAATTGAAATGTGACCACTTAACAAAAATGCAAACGCTTCTGCCCACTTGAGGTCTGTCGGATCTTTTGTTTGGGCGGTGGTCCTAGCATCACTGATGGCCTCATGCATGGTTTCCAACTTAGGGATTATAATCCTTCTAAGTTCTCCCATCCGGTTGGTGATGTTCTTCCTTTCCTTCTCAAGATTCTTTATTTCGTTCAAGACTGCAATAGTCTGACATTCTTGATTTATTATAGAGGAAGAGAGAGGATCAAAACTTTGAGATAAGCTTTGTAGCTTATCCTGTTCCTCTTTTATTTTATTGTCAAATGCTGCTGTTGCCTTTGACCAGGATATACAAAATTTATAGATATCACCGCCATCCTTAAGAGCATTCTCTAAGCTCCTTATTCCAATGCTTACAATCTTCCTATCCTTAGAGATTAATTCTAATATCTCTAAAAATCTCTTATCCAAAAATTCCTTCCGGACCTTTTCTTCAGCTGATTTTTCTAAAGAATCAAAATGTGTATCAACACTGCTGACTAAGGTTTTTAGATTACCGGAAGTGGAGGCTGTCGGATCTATCTGAATTGATGGCATGATCTTTACAAGTATTCCGGAAGCAGCCTCTATCAACTCACAGTCTTCCATATGAGACTTCAGGAGCTTTTCATTTGCCTTGGCATTTGCAAATGAAGCTATCTTCATTGTTTGTACCGGAGAGAGAGAGTCAAAATCAAATGGACCTTTGAGAAGCTCCGGTTCATCAATCTCTAGAGTTTCTTTACTCAAAAATTGTTGAACAGTTTGTGCAGTGTCTCTTGCCGGAGACAGATGTTTCTTTTCTTCTGCAGTCTTAGAACTGTCAACCTCTTTGTCTTTCACCACTGCTTCCTTCTCCTGTAGTTGCTCTTCTTCTTTGGATCCGGAGACTGTAGGGGAAACCAGAGGAGAGATGCTAACTTGTTCATGGGCCACTTCTTCTTGAGCAGAGGGTCCCAAGTCCTCACTTGTCTGTTCAGGGCTCACTTCTTCCGGAACAGAAGATTCCAAATCAGCAGCTGTTTCTGCACCTATGTCCTCTACAACAGGAAGATTGAACCTTTTGAAGGCCTTTCGGAGGATCTCTTCTGTTTCTTGGGCCACTTTGTCAGTCTCACCAAGCATGAGTTGATTCATCCTGGCTTTGCTTCTGAACTCATCTTTATAGTCCTTGAAGATAATGTTCATTGTCTTGGGATCAATTTGAGGATATAGCTGAATAGCTATCTGCTCCCGGATCTCAAGATCTTTAGCATGAGCATTATTTTTTCTCACTTCCATTTCCTTTTCTAGGCTTTTAGGAATAAGAGATATTATTTCAATGAAAGCCTTATTATATATGTTAAGATATTTCACTGTGGCCTCCTGCAGAGTCTTTTGGTCGGCCTCACTGAAGTCATCATATGATTCTGTCATTGGTTGAAGGTTTCCATCCACCGTGACCGACTTGATTATGCTCTCTAATGACAGAGTGGGCTTTTCAACAGTTACCTCTGCCATTTCCTCCTTTTCTTGGCCTGTGGAGGGCTTACCGGATCCTTTCTTTTTCTATTTCTTTACTTCTCTTACTCCTTCATCTGATTCTGTCTCCTCTTCATCCTTTTGGCTTCCATAAGCCCTTGTGGCTTTTGCCTTTGATCTCTTACCGGATGCCTGGACTTCTGGTTTTGAACTTTTGGTTGAAGGAGGTGCAGATCTCTTTGTTGATCTGGTCCGGGTGGGAGCTCCAACCAGAGCACTTTCTTTGCTTTTCTCTTCTTCCTCGGCCTTCCTCCTCTTTTCCCGGCTGGCATCAAGTGCCTCCTTTGAGATTCCAAGACCTTGAGCAATGTGCTCTACTTCTTTTCTCACTTTTCTTTTGATCTCAGGTTCCCTGAGTTCTACATGTAACTTTATACTCAGCTCCTCAAAGGTTCCAAACCTTTCTGCCTTAGGATCTTTGGGCTGACTTAGCATGTGTTGAACATGCAGCTCCACTATCTGTTCATCAACTTCATACCCCATGGGCATGATCCAGACAGTCCTTGGCTCCACTGCCTCCATTAGGCACTGATCAGTGTCAACCATAAAGCACACTGAGTCCTTGTATTTCTCAATGAGAGACTGGGGAATTCTCTCTCTTGCTTGCATCATGCTCTGAAAGTTTTTGAAGTATCCCCATAGAGCTGAATTTCTCGCTTTTGCATCCCCAAGTCCATGCAAGTAGTCTCTTATCTGGACTGCAACAGGTTTGTCATTCTGCCATACCCATCCACTTGTTCCGGGTAGCTCATTCATGAAGTAGAAGAATAAACATACAATAAGAGTACCATACTTGAAGGAATTCTTCTTATCCTTCTTGATTTTCTGTATATTTTCCATTAATTGGCTTAGCAGTAGTTCGCAGAGGTCATATTCTGCATTTTTCCTTAGCATTTCAAAAGCAGTGTATACTGCAGTTCCGGATACAGAATTCTCCCTGCTGGAGTGATAGATCTTGTATCCTATTATCATTGATGCATATTTGATATCCGGATCCGAAATATCTTCAATGGTCATTGCCCTCTTGTCAAATTTTGATCCGGTGGCCTCAGTTACAATGTTGTTCTTGACAGATTTGAGGATAGGTACTCCTCCGGAAGAGTATAGGCCAGTTACTGCTCTAATTGCCTCTTTTGTGATCTTGCAGGGTCTATCTAGCCATAAAAAGTTGTCATGCATCCTGCTCAGTACATACCGGACCCATTCATCCTCTTCAAAACAGGGGAAATGAATAAATTGCTCAAATTGTTTCTTCTGAATATCCTTATACTCTGGTTTAAGCTCAAAGGCATTGTCAATCAGCTGCTTGTGATAGAGGTCTCTTAATTTGAATTCCCCAAATTCCTCAATGTTTGCATGTATGTAAACCCTAATGTCTTCGGTGTGTAAAACTCCGTGAGGAACACTAGAGAAGGCTCCTAGTGGGTCTACCTCCAATGATTTGTAGGGATGTCTCTTGAATGAGGGGCGAGGTCTATCGGAGATCTTAACTATGTTTGGAGTAGCCATTCTTCAAAGATTTGCAGTGAGGTAATGAAAAACGGAGAATACCTTATGCGCCTTCGGTTTGCACGGAGTGGTTGGATTGATTTCTTTATCCAATAGCTTCGGCAGGAGATCCTTGGTGTGCTTGAAGAACCTTGTTGCAGAGCTCCACTTTTCGCTTCTTCTCGAGTGCAGAATGAGCAAATGACCTTTGAGAAATCCCTTAAATTGCTCCGCGAACCCTAATACCTGTCTGCAATAAATGCTTCACCTACATCATTCCGGTTTGCCTTGTCTGGATAGCTTGGAGTATCCCGGATTAGTCCTGATCTATGGATATCATCCAGATCTATCAATCATGAATAAATCGAGGTGGCATATTACAAGATCATCTCAAACACTCTGTCCAATCTGCAGAACAAGATAGTGCATTTCCGGATCTTTCCGGACCTTTTTGTAATCCTTTATCATACCGGAGCATTTCCCTGAACAGGTCTTATTTGATCGATCATAGCTTCTTCATAACTCCATGCGGACCTCTGAAAACTTGACTGAAGTATCTCAAGACTCATATTTACAAACCCTTTGATCCGCATCTTGTGCAACATCCGGCACCACTTGTTTGGCTGGGGGAACAAGATTTTCTTTGAGTCTCCCCCTGAGCCAGAGCTCACTTTTAATTTCCGGAAGAAATATCAGCACCAGAGTCTGGTGCGGATCCAACCTCTACATTCTCTGAACTTTTCTTCACCCAAATCTTGCTCATCTGATTCCTAACCTCATCCACATTCATCTTTTGTTTACCCTTGTCTTGATTCTGATTATACACCGGACCTCTTTTGTCCTGATTCTTGTTTCTGCAGACTTTAGCATTATGACCGGACCTATTGCAGATTTGGCAAATAACATTCCTTTGCATATTTGACTGATATCCTCTTGATCTGCATTGATTAGCCCTATGACCTATTCTATTGCATGTGAAGCATCTACCTTTGAATGATTTGTTTACTTGCATAATTCTACATTCATGGGATTTGTGTCCATACCTTTTGCAGTTGAAGCACTGTCCGGAGAAGGATGAATTATTCTGATTCATTCTCATTCTGCACTGATTAGCTTTGTGACCAAAGTGGTTGCAGCTGTGGCAGTATCCATTGAAGGATGGATATCTTTGAGCATTTGGCTGTCTTACCGGAGGTCTTCTAGGCCTGCTCCTTGGATTTTCTGATCCAAGATTCTTCTGACCGGATCCGGAGCTTTCTCCTTTCTCATATCCCAAGCCATACTTGTCATCTGTCCTCTTTTGACTTCCAAGAAGAACTTCAAGTTGAGCAGAACTTATCTTGAATTTCTCTTTATATTCATTTGCTGTTTGAAGGTCTCTTTTGAGAGAGGCAATTTGATCCTCAAGTTTTCCTTCATTATCTTTGGCATCTTCAAGATCAGATTCAAGGTGTCTGATAATCCTGTCCATCTGGTGGCATTCTTCTGATTTTTCTTTAAGAGATTGTCTTAGATTGTCTTCAGCCTTTCTTTTTTCTTCAATCTCTTGAGTAAACTTTATAGTTCCTGATTCCATTTCATGTCTTAACATAATGACTTCTTTTGATAACTTTTCACATAACTTGGTTTGCTCAGTCAATTCCTCATTTGTATTGCTTTCTTCACTTTGTCTTGCCAACTGTTGAAGCAGCTCCTTTCTCTTTTTCATAGAGAGACTTAATTTGTCTTTTAATTCTCTCATGAATTCATCAGCCTGTTTGAGTCTTTCCTTTAATTCACTGACTTCAGAATTTGACTGTTCAAGATCCTCAAGGGCAGTCTTGAGTTGCTCCGTTAAACCATATGCATCCATTTGAAATCCCAGATCTTCCTCAAGCTGTTAGGCTCTATTAGGAGGAACTTAGCTCTGATACCAATTGTTGATAACTGAGAGGGGGGGGGGGGGGTGAATCAGTTATCCTAATTATTTCCCTTATTGAACTTTCCTTTTAATTGAAGCAGCATAAAATCAAACACAAAACATTAACCATGAAGTAAGAAACACATGACACAGTATTTTTGACGTGGAAACCCTGTTAAGGGAGAAAACCACGGGGTGATTAACCCAAGAATTATTCTCTGTTAGAAGAATAGGAAATTACAAAAATGGCACTTGCCAATTAGGGCTCACTGCCCGAGCACACTGCTCACAAGAGGCCCACTGGCTACAAGAAGACACACTGTCTACAAAGTGATGATAATCACAGTCTTGAACTGATTGGAAGCATCTGCATATGCTGGAGTTCAGTTCCGGTTAGGCTCAGTACACTGATCTGCTGCACTTCATCTTTCCTCTGTTCTTTGTTCTGCTATCTTTCACATACCGGATCCTTTTTTGCTACCTCTGCTCTTTCTCTGGACTTATTCGCATATCTCTCCACATCCACACACCTTTCACAACTAAATCCATCCTCTATATATATCCGCACTAGTAATTTCATCACCTTTCTAGTCGGCATCCGGAACAGTCTAGTTTCTTACAAACTCTCATTCTGTCGGCTGAATCCTTCCTCACCAAGCAATGCGGATCAAGCATATACTTGTAGATATCATTAATCATGTCGGCCAAACATGATTCATGCCTTCACAACCTCTGTCATCAACAGTAACCCATCCGGAAAGTAGTCTGATACTCTGCCAGTCAGTTCTTCCTCTGTTTTCACTGTCTCTCAGGAATCCGGTACTCAACCATTCATATCTTTTTCTTTGTCCATCACCGGAGGCTAAATCCTTGGAATATACCACTCAAGGTAGTCCTCTTGACTTCCCCAAATCCGCACTGCACCAAGACACTTCCTCTGAGAGGTCCGGACCAATCTGTCGGACCTTGCCACATGCTCTGTTCTTCTTCACCGGACCACAACATTCTTTATTCTGACTTCCGGTAGAGACATATCATGTCTTGCGGATATGTGGGATGACCTTTGTTGCCATCAATGACAACAACCATGAATCCATATAGTGTCTCTTGCCAACATGACCCTCCCCAGGTGTCATTTTGTTCTTTTTATATCCCATGTCATGAAAGCCTGTTGGATTCATTTTTAGCCTAGAAGGCTCTTGGCCATGTGTGCCTAATGAGATATCCCTGTGTTTGGGTTGGTTAGAAGGCTGGGGGTTAGTGTTGTCTACTTCCCTACCCTTCATGTTCTCACCTAAGCTGAGACTTTGTTATGTGAGTAAGCTATGGGGTTATGTGTATTTTTTGTTTGGTCGTTAAAATTCATTGTTGTAAAGTGTAGTCTTCTGTGTTCTACCCTGGTATGAAGATGTTCTCCCTAGCTCGGGGGTGTCCCTCTTGCGGGACGATGGTAGGGAGGAGAGCTAGATGGTTGCCAATTTTTCCCTTGGTGTTTTGCAGGCTACAGATGCAACATGTCAAAAGTTTTCGAAGATAGATTTACCTTGTTAAGGAAATGTCATATCTTCCTGTATGTAAAGAAAGTTTGGTCTTTTAATGATCATTTGTGTAAAAGTTTAGAGGGCAAAATTCTTTTTGAAAATTGTTGTTAAATTTGTAGCCTTGTAAGTGGAGGATTTAACCTCCATAAGTGTGTATTTGAGTTGTGGGATTGTTTAATTATTTGTTATCTATTGGTTTTATTACTATTGTAAGGTTGGGTGAATGGACTTAAAATTTTGGGCATGACACTCATCCAACTCACTACACCTCCAAACAGAGTAAACACATAGCCACTAGTGGACCTTTGACTATCCAAGTCACCTGCCCCAATCTGCATCAACAAAACCCTGTATGTCTAAAGATTTATCAGCACTATCAGTACCAAAATAAACCAAACAATGATTAGGAGTACCTGCAAGTTATTTAAACACCATCTGTGCATAGTTCTAATGTTGGCTACTAGGGTTAGACATAAATCTGTTCAAAACTCCCACTGCTTGGGCAATATCTAGTCTAGTGCAAATCATTACATACATCAAACTCCCTACAGCACTAGCATATGGCACATTAGACATATCCTCAAGATCATCCTCAGTCTTTGGACACATATCTAATGAAAGATTAGCACCAATGGGTAGAGGAACTCTAACTAGGTTACAATCCTGCAAACTAAACCTCTGCAAAATAGTATTCACATACTTACTTTGTGACAACCAAAGCTTTCAGTTAACTCTGTCCCTCCTAATCTCCATTCCCAAAATATACCTTGTAGCACCAAGATCCTTCATCTCAAATGCACCTAAAAGTTGGGCTTTAAGCTCACTGACCATACCCTTAGTATTGCTGAAAAACATGTCATCAACATACAAAGCAATAACCAGTATAGAATCATCAACACAATGAATGTAAACACAATGATCCTCCTCACTTCTAACAAAACCCAATTTCAAAAAAAATGAATCAAAATTTTGATACCACATTCTGGGGGACTGTTTCAGACCATAAAGAGACCTCTTTAACCTGCAAACCTAATGTTCTTTTCCTTTTACCTCAAAACTTGTAGGCTGTTGCATATAAATTTCTTCTTCAAGATCTCCATGCAAGAACACAGTCTTAACATCCATTTGCTCAATCTTCAAATCATAAGCTACAATAATGGATAAGAGAAATCTAATAGAAGTCAATTTAGCAACAGGAGAGAATATCTCACCAAAATCAACTCCCTCTCTCTAGGAGTAGGCCTTGGCTACCAGTCTAGCCTTGTACTCTTCAATGACCCATTTGCTCCAAACTTCTTCTTGAAGACCCACTTACATCCTATGGCCTTTTTTCCTTTGGAAAAAAAAACAAGATCCCAGGTGTTATTAGAGTCCAAAGCCATCATCTCCTCCTACATGGCTAGCTTACAAGACTCACTATCATCTGCAGAAATAGCTTCCCTGTAGGATCTAGGTTCATCGTTAGTACTCAATAAAGCATATACACAATGGAAATCTGGTGGGCTATACTTGCCAATTGGATTCTGTTGTCCTGTGGATCTCCTCAAGGGTGGAGTAAGAGACTCTACTTGTTCTTCTGCATGATCATCTATAACAACGTCTTCTGTAACAACAGATTCATCTTCATCAGAACTACTCAAATCTTCTTCTTCTTCTTCACCCCCTAATCCATCATTATGTTCTTCTTGAGGTGCATCTTTCTGCTCTAAATCAAAGTGCACCTTATTTACCTTTTCATCTTTTTATTTTGGTTGTTCAGGTTCAGAAATAGCTCTAAGTTCCCTAAAAATAACATCTCTAGAAAAGATAATCTTGCAGGTTAGTGGATTCCAAAGCTTATAACCTTTCACATTATCACCATATCCAATGAATGTACACTTTTCAGCCTTTGGATCCAACTATCACTTTTCCTTAGGTACATGAACAAAAGCCTCATAGCCAAAAACCCTTAAATGTGAAACAGAAGGTTTCTTACCTATCCACACTTCATAAGGTGTCGAATCAAGATCCTTACAAGGAGATCTATTTATCAAGTAGCAAGTAGTACACAAAGCCTCTACCCAAAAGTATTTATCCAACTGTGCATCACTAAGTATACTTCTGGCCCTTTCCATAATTGTTCAATTCATCCTTTCCGCAACACCATTATGTTGTGGTGTATATGGAGTTGTCTTTTATCTGATTATACTTGCATCCTTGCAAAACTCATCAAATTCCTTAGAGAAATATTCCCCTCCATTGTCAGATCTTAATATTTTTATCTTTAAACTTGATTGGTTCTCTACTAAGACTTTGAATTCCTTAAACTTAGTGAAAACTTTAGATTTATGCTTCATAAAATAAATCCATGTAAATTTGGATACATCATCAATGAAGGTTACAAAATAACAAGATTTTTTAATAGATTCATTATCCATAGGTCCAAACACAGCCGTATGAATAATTTCTAACTTCTCTTTTGCTTTATTGCTTCCTGAAGGAAATGATTTTTTATTTTGTTTACTAAACGCACAATGCTCACATAAATCAAAGTGCTCATCAAAATAAGAGAAACCATCCAACAAATTTTTATTCTTAATAGTTTTCAGTACATTATTTCTTGTGTGGCCCAATCTACAGTGCCACAACATACATGTATTTTCAGTAGTGGCCTCTGATACATACGAAGCATTACAAACTGTAATGGCTTCAAGCTTAAACAAGTTTTTGAATCTCTTCCCTTTTGCTACTGCCAAGTTCCCTCTCACCAATCTGCAACCATGCTTGTCAAATGTCACATGCATTCCCAAATCATTCAACTTCGAAACTGAAATCAGATTTCTAGATAATCTAGGAACATGCAAAACACCAGGGAGGGTTTTAATCTTCCCATCACTGAAACACAATAATACCTTTCCTTTCCCAACAATCAGATATGTAGAGTTGTCACCAAGGTAGATATTACCTTGATCATATTCTTCATATGAGGAGAACCATTTCTTATGCGGGGTCATATGAAATGAGCATCCTGAGTCAATCAACCAGTGATCATTAGAAACAAGATTACATGTAGAAAGTAAAACTTCTTCACCTACATTCAAGGACTTATCTGAATCACTCTCCCACTATTTGTTGGGATTTTTGCACTCCTTCTTCACATGTACCCTATTACCGCAGTTCCAACACTTAACTCTATTCTTTCTACTAGGATTCTGATGAGGAGCACACAACAGGAATGGACAATTGATCAAATATTGAACTTTTGAACTCTTAAACCTTTTGGAACCGTTCCTAGGCTCGATGAACATATCTCTTTCTTTTGTTTTCAGCAACACGTTGTCCATTGGCCACTTTACAACTTATCTCTCTGAAGTCTTAGTCACTCCAATGTGGGGTTGAACACTCCTTGCCTATCGGCAAGAAAATCACCATCGGTCATCTTCGAACTTGTCACTTTGACATCGCAACTCTTCTCGATGGGTGACTCTACACTATCAACAACCATCATTTTGCTAATTCTGATATATGATCACTATCTTCTTCATTGTGACCCTTGTCATTGGTGAACACTTACAAACTTAGGCCGATGTGCTAATGGACCAACCACTCTTCGGCGTGACTTCAACCTTTGGCAAACTTCCTTTTTGTGTCTTTGATACATTAGTCATTCTGATCACTCATCGGCTAGACAAATGCTATCGGCCAAACCTTAAGATCTCTTGCCGCCAGCTGATTCCTCCTGATGGATCTTTGTCGGTATCACTTATTCCTTATCACCCTGATACGCCTCAATCAGTAAGACCAATGCTGTCAGTCCAATGCCAAGTTATCTACCTGATGACCTTGTCATCCAGATATGAATCTTTAGACTGCAACTTCCATTTGAGGCTTGAACCTCTCTTCGATGAACTGTAGTGTTATTAAGCCAATACACCAAGAGTCTTCCCGCGCTTGGCCAAACTATCCTTATCACTTCGAGAGGAATATTTTGCTGATGGCCCCTATTTCGCTAGCAACGACTTCAACTCCTCTGTTATTTCTACGAATTGTTTACTCTCCAACCAAACCCTAGCACATGGAGATGCTAGGCTGTCTACTGTGTAGAACGCTCCAATTCGGTCCTCTATGCTACTGAACAAGGAAACAAAATAGAAAACAAAAATGAATACTTATACAACGAAGCCATTCCACCGATCTTGATAGGGATCATACCGGTGGAATGCTTCAGTGAAGCATTTTGCAATAGACTACAGGAAAAGGGAATCTACTAAGCACAATTACAAAATCCTTGAATCTAAGAACAAGAAAACACAAAGGGGATGGAACAAAGCTCTATTATTCTTTAGCACAATTCATACATACTTCTAGAAATGAACACACAACAAGACACAGAACATAACTGATCCCTAATGTTCATTCTGCTATGCTTTTAACTCACTCCAATGGGAGGCCAACAATTTCTCAACCGGTCGGTTACAAACTAAACAACAACAACTGAAAGAAAAACAACATTGGTCAAGTTGACCTTATTACAAACAAAAACATGATTTGTTAGGTGCTCCTGTACCATACTCCCTAGGTCAAAGTTTTCTCAAGTCCTCTCAAAGACTAATTGCTGCAAATTGCCACCCTGCTTTCTGATGTCTTCTTCTAGCATCCATGTGGCTTTGGAGTCTAGAATTCCTTGCCATTTAACCAAGTGCTCAAAATAGGTCCAATTTCTAGTCTTCTTGGCTATCCTGCTATCCAAGATGCACTCCAATTTTGGTGGTTCCTTAGGAGGTAAATGCTGCACCCACTTTTCATTGTCCTGGGCAAAATCTACTACACCTTCTCCTGTATTAGGAATCCTATATAATGTTAGATCAGGAACATTGAATATAGGTGAAATAGCAATATCATCAGGGAGTTTAATTTTGTAAGCATTAGGACCATATTTCTCTAAAATCTTACAAGGTCCAATTTTTCTCATCATCAACTTGTTGTGGTGTCCCTTGGGTAGTTTGTTCTTGTTGAGATGAACCATGACCATATCTCCTATTTCGTACTGCATATCTCTCCTTCATTGATCCACTCTAGCCTTGATTTTCTGGCTAGTCTTGTGTAGAGTATCCCTGACTTGTTGATGAATCTCCTTCATAGCCTCTACAAATGTATCAGTTTGTCCACTCCTCTGGTCCAAACCCTAAATATCTCTCAATTCAAAAACTCCCTGAGGATGACTACCATAGATAATTCCAAAAGGACTTAAGCCTGTGCTTCTGTTTGTAGAATCATTATAGGCATACTCTGCTTGTGGGAGTACCACATCCCAACTACCTCCATGTTTTGTTGTCAAAAATCTCAGTAGATTTCCTAATGACCTATTTACAACCTCAGTTTGGCCATCAGTCTGAGGATGGTAGGCTGAACTAAAGGATAAATTTGTACCCAATCTTTTCCACAAGGTTCTCCAAAAATGTCCCACAAATTTGTTGTCCCTGTCAGACACAATGCTCAAAGGCAATCCATGAATCCTGACAATTTCTTTAAAGAACAAACCTGCAATGTACATAGCATCATTGGTGGTTTCACAAGGAATAAAGTGCACCATTTTGCTGAATCTATCTACCACAACAAACACACTGTCATAACCTGTCCTTGTCTTGGGCAATCCCATTACAAAATCCATACTCAAACTTTCACAAGGTCTATTTAGTATGGGCAAAGGTTGGTACAGTCATGCATTGGTTGAGACCCCCCTTGCTCTCTAACATCCCATGCAACTCTCAACAAACCTTCTGATATTAGATTGCATATTGGTCAAAAGTAAAATCTTCTTACCAGATCTAAAGTCTTATTGAGTCCAAAATGTCCTCCTAAACCACCACTGTGTTTTTCCTTCACTATATTATCCCTCATTGAACACTAAGGAATACATAGCTAACTTCCTTTGAACAAAAGGCCATCCTGCAATGTATAATCAAAAAGTTTAGTATGGAAGGCATTGGTAAACTCATTGCATACCCTGTAAATTTCCTTGAAATCGTGATCCTCTTCATACAATCCTTTGAGTGCTTCAACACCCATGCTTTGCATCTGCACTTCTTGCACTGTCAACACCCTCCTACTTAGAGCATCCGCAACCTTGTTGGTTATTCCTTTCTTATGCTTGATGGTGAAGGTGTATGCTTGAAGACTTTCCACCCACTTCATGTGTTTATGACTAAGCTTTTCCTGTCCATTCAAAAAATTGAGAGCATGATTGTCAGTGTACACAATGAATTCTTTGGGAAGCAAATAATGCCTCCACTTTTTCAGAGCTTGCACCAAGGCATACAATTCTAAATCATAAGAGGAGTACTTCCTCTTAGCTTCATTCAATTTCTCACTGAAAAAGGTCACCGGTCTGCCTTCTTGGCTCAACACTGCTCCTACGGCTAGCCCACTTGTATCACATTCAATAGTAAAAACCTTATTCAAATCAGGAAGTACTGAGATAGGATACTTGGCAACTTTCTGCTTTAGACTTTCAAAACTCTGGTCTACCTCTTTTGTCCACACAAACTTCACCTTACCACCACCCTTGATGGTCTCCAACATAGGTGCACAAATATCACTGTAGTTCTTAATAAATTTTCTGTAAAATGTGGCCAAGCCATGAAAACTTCTAACCTCTCTTGTTGTCCTAAGTGTAGGCCAATTCAAAATAAACTCTACCTTGGAAGGATCCATTTTCAAATCACCCTTAGAGATGACAAAACCTAGGTACACCAATTCTTGTTTCAAGAAGCCACTTTTCTAAGTTTATTAGTAACTTCTGATCTTACAACCTCTTCAAGACTATTTCCAAATGTTTCAAGTGTTCTTCCTTGTTCTTACTGAACACCAAGTTATCATCAAGGTAGACTACCACAAATTTCCCTATGAACTCCTGCAACACCTCATTCATCATCCTCATAAATGTGCTCGGGGCATTTAAAAGACCAAAAGGCATCACAAGCCACTCATACAACCCTTCATTGGTTTTAAATGTTGTCTTCCACTCATCCCTCTCTCTTATCCTTATCTGGTGATACCCACTCTTTAAGTCTATCTTGGTGAAATAAGTGGCCCCTCCCAAATAATCCATTAGATCTTCTATTCTAGGAATAGGAAACCTATACCTGATGGTTATCCTATTGATGGCCTTAGAATTGATGTAAAGCCTCCATTTCCCATCCTTCTTTGGGGCTAAAACAATAGGGACTGTATATGGGCTAAGGCTCTTTCTTATCAGTCCTTTGTTTAGGAGTTCTTGAACTTGATTTGCTATTTCTTCATTCTGTTGAGGAGTCATTTTATATGCTACCTTATTAGGGAGTACTGCTCTGGGTATGAGGTCTATTCGATGGCTAATGTCTCTAATAGGTGGTAGGGAATTAGGTATATCTTTTACAATTACTCCTTTGTAACTCTCAAGCAAATCTCTGACCTCCTTAGGCCCTACTTCTCTCACATTTTCCTTCTTTTCCCCCTTAGGCTTCACAATCAAAGCAAAACCTACTCCACTACCTTCCTTTAGTGTATCCATGAATTCTTTTTCTCCTACCAATATTATACTAGATCCTACATGCTATGGATCCCCTTCTACCAATGACTGTATCCTATAAGTTACACCATCCTTTTGGAATGAGTAAGCATTCTTTTCCCCATCATGATGAGCCTTTCTGTCAAACTGCCATGGTCTACCCAGCAGAAAATGACAAGCATCCATTGGAAGGATGTCACATAAAATCTTGTCTCTATACCCCCCAATACCAAATTCTACTAATGCTTATTCATTGATGACTATAAGTTGTTCCTTGTTTAACCAACTGACCCTATATGGACAGCTAAGGGGTATCTTTTTTAATTTCAATTTATCTACTGCTTCCAAAGATATAATATTGTCAATAGAACCAAAGTCAATAATAAATTTACAAACCTTACCTTGGATCTTGCAGTTGACTCTAAATAAATCTCTTCTTTGTGACGGTCCAGTCTGCGCTAGTTCTTTGAGCAGCGTCCTCTTGATCATTAGATTTTCTCCCATCTCTGATGTCAAATTCACTTTAGGAGATGTCACACTCCCTGCATCCTCTTGATTCAATGTGGTTCTTCTCTCATTACCATGAGAAGTTGAGGCCTTCTCTGGACACTTATAAGTTGGGTGCCCTATCTGATTACAGTTATAGCATCTCATATTGGAGAACTTGGATCCTCTACCTGATCCATTTGTCCCACCTCTTCCATTAGGCCTTCTTCCTTAGTAGCCTCCTTTGCTACTTGAGTCCCCAACTTGCTCTCCTTGGCTAGACTCACCATTAGACCTCTGGTTAGGACTTCTTCCTCCAAAATTGCTTCTACCTCTAAAATTTTTACCACCTTTTCCTCTACCTTGCTGCTCACCTTTCTTCTATAGCTTCTCTTCAGCTCTTAATGCTACTTGAAAGCATTTTTCCACGGTTTCATGGGTCAATAAACTTATCTCATCTTGAATATTGAACCTTAGACCATTTAGATACGTGGCCACGTTAGCTTTTTCCTCCTACATGTACCCATAGTGAAGAGTGTATTTGTGAAACTCCTTGGTGTAAGTAGGTACATCCATATCTTTTTGCTTGAGGTTCTATAGTTTCCTGTAAATCTACACCTCATAGTCAGATGGAAGGAACTGGGACTTGATCTTCTCCAGCATTCTGCTCCATGAAGAGATCATACTCTTCCCATTCTTTACCATTTCTCCTTGGGTGTAATTCTACCACGTAAGGGCAGCACCTTTTAGTTTGGTTTTTGCAAATTTAACTCTCTTATTCTCAAGAACTTCCTTGTATTCGAAGTAGTTGTTCAGAGCCTCAATCCATTCCATGACTTCGTCAGCATTCATCTTTCCACTGAACATGGGGATATCTATCTGAGCCTCCGAAGAGTCCTTGCCAATAGCCTTAATGGCTTCCAAGAAATGCTTTTGATCAACTGGTATCTCTGCCTTTTCTTGTTCCTCTTCTTCTTCCTTGTTCTCTTCCTCTTCATCTAAACCTTCCTCTATCCTTTTTCCTATCTTCAGTGCCTTCAATTCTGCTTAGAGTGCTTCCTTGACTCTAGTTTTGATCTTCTCTTCCATCTCCTTAAATTTCTTGACCACTTTGGTGGTCATCCCCTTTGGAGGCATATTGCTAGCCTCTCCTTCGCTCTCCTCTGCTGACATATACCAGATCAACAAAAGAACCTTTTATAGCTCTGATACCAATATGATGAGGAGCGCATAGTGGGAACAACCAATTGATCAAATATTGAACTTTTAAATTCTTGAACCTTTTGGAACCATTCCTAGGCTCGGTGAACATATCTCTTCCATTTGTTTTTGGCAACACGTTGTTCGTCGGCCACTTTACAACTTATCTCTCTGAAGTCTTAGTCACTCCGATGTGGGGTTCAACACTCCTTGCCTATCGGCAAAAAAATCACCATTGGTTGTCTTTGAACTTGTCACTCTGACATCACAAGTCCTCCTGATGGGTGACTCTACACTATCAGCAACCATCATTTTGCTAATTTTGATATACGATCACTATCTTCTTCATTGTGACCCTCGTCATCAGTGCACACTTACAAACTTAGGCCAATGTGCCGATGGACCAACCACTCTTTGACGTGACTTCAACCTTTGGCAAACTTCCTTTTTTTGTCTCCGATACGTTAGTCATTTAGATCACTCATCGGCCAGATGAATGCTATCGGCCAAACCTTAAGATCTCTTTCTGCTAGTTGATTCCTCCTGATGGATCTCCATCGGTATCACTTATCCCTTATCACCCTGATACACCTCAATCAGTAAGACCAATGCTATCAGTCCAACGCTAAGTTATCTACCTGATGACCTTGTCATCTCGATATGAATCTTTAGACCATGACTTCCATTTAAGGCTTGAACCTCTCCTCATCGAACTATGGTGTTATTAAGCCGATACACCAAATGTCTTCCCGCGCTCGGCCAGACTATCCTTATCGCTCCGAGAGAGGAATATTTTGCCGATGGCCCCTGTTTCACCGGTAATGACTTCAACTCCTCTGGTATTTCTATGACTCATTTGCTCTCCAACCAAACCCTAGAACATGGAGATGCTAGGCCATCTACTGTGTAGAACGCTCCAATTTGGTCCTATGTGCCACTGAATAAGGAAACAAAACAAAAAACAAAAATGAATACTTGTACAATGTAGCCATTCCACCAATCTTGACATGGACCATACCAATGGAATGCTTCAGTGAACCATTTTGCATCAGACTATAGGAAAAGGGAATCTACTAAGCACAATTACAAAATCCTTGAATCTAAGAACAAGAAAACATAAAGGGGATGGAACAGAGCTTTATTGTTCTTTAGTACAATTCATACATACTTCTAGAAATGAACACATAACAAGACACATAATAGAACTGATCCCTAATTTTTGTTCTGCTATGCTTTTAACTCACTCCTCTGGGAGGCCGACCATTTTTCAACCGGTCAGTTACAAACTGAACAACAACATCTGAAAAAAAAACAACATTGGTCAAGTTGACCTTATTACAAACAAAAACATGATTTGTTAGGTACTCCTGCACCAAAGTCTTAGACCAGCCCTTGGACTTGTCCTTAGCCCCTTTTTGATCTCCTTTAGGTCCCCTTTCCTTAGACCTTCCCCTAATACTTAGAGCATCCCCTGAACTATCTGAACTCTTCTTCCTCAATTCCTGTGATAGTAGCACTGAAACAAGAGCATCCAACTTTAGATCCACATGGTTAGCAGTGATAGCAAGGATAACATTCTTCCAAGACTTAGGTAAAGAACATAGAAGTAAGATACATTTATCTTCCTCACTAACCTCAACATCTACTGAATCAAGCTGACTCACCAATAAATTAAAAGAATTTAAATGCTCTGCAACTGACTCACCCTCTTTCATTTTCATGGAAAACAATTTTCTTTTTAAATAAAGTTTATTTACCATACTCTTGGCTTGATAGATCTCACCCAACCATTTCCACAACTTGTATGCAGTCTCTTCCTTTGCGACATTCAACAGGATAGAATCTGAAAAACACAAATGGATGGTTCCCCGTACCTTCTTATCCAGTCTATCCCACTCATCTTGAGAGACATCATCGGGTTTCTTCTCTTTTTGGATAGCCAACCATTGGTTTCTTTCTTCCAACAAATCTTCCATTTTTAGCTTCCACAACTCATACCCTGTTCCGTTGAACTTCTCAATGTCCATTCGAGAGGTTGATGCAATGGTGGATGCAGCCATAATAACACAAAATCTACAAAACAAATGCAACCAAATCTCCCACTATAGCTACAGCCCCCACATGACCACCCAAGAGTCAAAGCTAGCTAGGCTCTGATACCAAATGTAAGAAATGAAAGCAACACTACTTCAATGGAAATCTGATTCAAATAAATTTCAGCAATCTTTTAAGTGTGCATTAACAATGGAGATTGTAATCAAAACATAAACCCACAATACATAAATATACTAGAAGTAGAATGAAGCACATAACACAAGTGTTTAACGCGGAGAAAACCCTTTTGGGTAAAAGACTCCACCAAGAAAAGAGGTCAAGTTGTATTATCTTCACAAAAGGAGATTACAAATACATTCACTTCCTCTGTCCTCTAACCTTCACTCCAGCAGAACCTGGGTACTTGTAAACTATTATATGCTTCTCATCTACTATGCTATGGTTTTTATAGAATTTACACAACCTGAACACATTAAAATAACTTCTTACAAGCCCATAACACTTGTCAAGAGTCAACAATACAACCTTGGGCGTCCATGGCCAAGAATAGGCTCTCACGGGGTTATAAATGCTGTCATACATGCATCCTACACTTGGAAGAATGTTCCCATGCAAGCTTGAATGACTTGGGGCCAAAAATAGCCACTTACAACATCTTATGACGCATCATATGCTATTATTAGTGTCATAGATTCTTATGAAAACTTACGATTGTCATAGAATCTCTTACACCCTCTTACAGCATCTATGACGTGCGTCATAACACTAAAAATAGATTATTCCTCCACATGTACACCCCACTTTGACCAATTACCATTTACCATAATAAATGACATCTCGTAACTACTGTCGGTAACTTCAGGACTTACCATGCAGTAACTCCATAATTACTGTGGATAGTAAATAATTTTTACCACTACCAGTGAAACTTGTACATCCCTTATGGGTAATTACAAATTACAAATAATAAATGCAATAAATACAATATTGGGATTTACAAGGTTAATGGCACCTTATCCCAACAAGAACTAGGTGCAAATCAGGAGGTAAGTGTTGTAAAGTTGTAATTGATAGTGGTAGTTTAGATAACCTAGTTTCAGAGGAGATGGTGACTAAGATGAAGTTGGAAAGATTGAAACACATTAAGCCTTATCAGATAGCATGGATTCAAGATGATCATAAGGTACTGCTGAGTGAGCAATGTTTGGTGAAATTTCATATTGGATCTTATCATGATGAAGTCTTGTGTGATATTATGCCTATGGATGTTAGTCATATTTTATTGGGTAGACCTTGGTAATATGATAGAAAAGCTATGCATGATGGGAGAAAGAATACATATACTATAATAAAAAATGGAAAGAAAATTACTTTGATTCCTTTGGAGGATGACCCTAAGAGTGAAGTATGTGGGAATGCTATAATTTGTTTGGTAGATGGAAGGAAATTTCTGGATGGTTTGAGACATGAGAATATGTGTTATGCCTTGATTCCTAAGAAACTTGAAGCATTGAAGAAGGAGACTGAAGAATCACTAATAGAGGAGATAAAGGAGTTGCTGATAGAGAATGAAGACATCATATTAGATAATGTGCCTAAAGGATTACCACCTCTAAGGAGTATCAGTCATCACATGGATCTTATATCGGGAGCAAGTTTGCCTAACAAAGTAGCACATAGGATGACACTAGTAGAGAATGAAGAATTGAATAGATAGATACAAGAGTTGTTGAGGAAAGGTTTGATCAGAGAAAGTTTGAGTCCTTGTGCAGTACCTGCAGTGCTTGCACAAAAGAAGGATGAAGAATGGAGAATGTGTATTGATTCTAGAGCAATAAACAAGATCACAGTTAAGTATAGATTTCCTTTACCTAGGATGGATGATATCATGGATTGTTTGAGTGGAGCAAGATATTTCACAAAGATAGACTTGAAGAGTGGATATCATTAGATCAGAATCAGAGAAGGATATGAATGGAAGACTACTTTTAAGACAAATGAAGGATTGTATGGTGGTTAGTGATGCCTTTTGGATTGACAAATGCACCAAGTACTTTTATGAGATTGATGAATGAAGTTCTAAAGAAATTCTTGGTTAAGTTTGTGATTATGTATTTGGATGATATTCTAATTTTCAATAAGACAAAAGAAGAAGATTTGTGGCATATTAGACAAGTTTTGTAGAGGTTGAGAGAAGAGAAATTGCTGATAAACATCAAGAAGTGTAGTTTCATGAAAGAAGATTTAGTATATTTAAGATTTGTGATTTCTACGGAAGGATTGAAGATGGACCTTGACAAGGTGAAAGCAATTGTTGAATGGCCTACACTAGAGAGCATTGGAGAGGTTGGATCATTTCATGGATTGGCTAGTTTCTACCAAAAGTTCATTAGAAATTTCAATTCAGTTTGTAACCCTATAATAGAGACAATGAGAGGTGATAGGAAAGATTTCAAGTGGACATCAGGAGTAGATAAAAGTTTTGAACTATTGAAGAAGAAACTGACAGAGAAACCTATTTTCTCATTAGTAGATTTCAATAAGGTATTTCAAGTTGATTGTGATGGAAGTGGAAATGTAATTAGAGCAGTATTAAGTCAAGAAGGTAGACTAGTAGCATATTTTAGTGAGAAGTTGAATGATGCAAGGAGGAGATATTCAGTTTATGATCAAGAGTTCTATGCCATAATTCAAGCCTTGAAGAAGTGGACACATTATTTGTTGCCTAAGGAGTTTGTGTTGTATACAGATCATCAAGCTTTTCAATATTTGAACAATTAAGGTAAGTTGAATCAGAGACATATGAGATGGGTAGAGTTCATGCAGAGTTATACTTTTGTGTTAAAACCTATGAGTGGAAAATCAAATAAAGTTGTTAATGCCTTAAGTAGAAGAAGAAACTTGTTGACATAAATGAGAGTTGAAGTGTTGGGTTTTGATGAATTGAAGAACATGTATGAGAGAGACACTAATTTTGTAGAACTTTAGAGAGCATGTAAGGAACCTTTTGTGATAGATAGGAGTAAGTGGTTAGATTATTTTATTCAAGAAGATATGTTGTTCAAAGGAAGTCAGTTATGCATACCTAGAAGTTCAATGAGAGACAATTTGATCAAGGAGAAGCATAGTGGTGGATTGGCAGGACATTTTGGCATTGATAAGATAGTGGCTTTGGTGGGTGAAAATTACTTTTTTCCTCAGATACATAAGGATGTTCGGAGATTTGTGTAGAGTTGTAGAGTTTGTCAAGTTGTAAAAGGGAGTAGTTAGAACACTGGATTGTATAAACCTTTGACAGTATCGGAGAAACCTTGGGAAGACATAAGCATGGATTTTGTAATGGGATTACCTAAGACAGAGATAGGACATGACTCAGTATTTGTAGTGGTTGATAGATTTTCAAAGATGGCTCATTTCATACCTTGCAAGAAGACAACTGATGCAATGCATGTAGCTAACCTATTTTTCAAGGAGATTGTGAGATTACATTGATTACCTAGGAGTATAGTTTTAGACAGAGACACAAAATTTGTTGGATACTTTTGGAAGACACTTTGGAAGAAAATGAAGATAGATTTAAAGTTTAGTTCAACTTTTCATTCACAAACAGGTGGACAGATAGAGGTAGTGAATAGGAGTTTGGGAAACTTGTTGAGATGTTTAGTTGGAGAGAAGACAGGAAGTTGAGAATTGATTCTTTCACAAGCAGAGTTTGCATACAATAATTTAGTAAACATGAGTACCAGAAAAACACCTTTTGAGATTATGACCAGACTGAATCCTAGAGGAGTAATAGAACTAAGAGATATCAGTACAGAGGAAAAGAGAAGTGTAGAAGTAGAAGAATTTGCAGATCACATGAAGATAATGCATAACTAGGTGAACAAGCATTTGGAGGACATGTACAGTAAGTATAAGGAAAAGGTAGATGAGAAAAGAAGACATAAAGAATTTGAAGTTAGAGATGAAGTAATGGTGTACTTGAGAAAAGAAAGATTTCTAGTTGGGACATATAACAAGTTGAAGACGAAGAAGTTTGGACCTTGTAAGATACTCAAAAAATTTAATTCAGGAAATGCATATAAAGTAGAATTACTGGAGACATTGGGTATATATATCTAATTTTCAACATTGTAGATCTATACCAGTATCATGAAGTAGAGTTCAGTGACAGCATGGGAGAAGACTCAAAGAAGTAGTTACCACAACGAGCACTAGATAAGATTGAAGACATTTTGGATAGCAGAGTTGGACGTAACACTAGAGGAAGAAAATACAAAGAATATCTTGTGAAATGGAAAGGCAGACCAGAAGAGGATTCATCTTGGATTTCTCAGGATGAGGTGGATCGTCTTGGTTCTCCCCTAGCCACAACAAAGTGAGAGACTCACTTTTTCAATAACCCTGGATGTCTAATGCAGGAACATCCATGGTTCAAGAGTAATCTTGCATCAACCAAAAAAAAACATTTGCATTTCAGTTTGTTTGCATTTCAATTCTTTGATTTTTCTAGTTTAGTTCAGGCAGTTTAGTCAGAAGTAGTTTCAGCTTGAGGTCTGGCTTTGGCATTTCACATCTTGCGGATCTGGACATAGTATCTACATTCATTCATTTACATCATATCAAGAATTTGAAACATTTGGATCAGTTACTAGAAAGTTATCACTATCAGAAAATCCTCTATTTTCTCAGTCTAGAGCTTTCTAACAGTCATGAATAATCAGCTGAAGGAGAAGATTAGTGAGCATTTTCTGACTTGCTAATCCTAATCATGAATTGTGCAATGTTCCTTGGTTCATGGCCGACCTTCCTCATAGGTCCACACTTCATTGTATCCATTGGAGAAGGATTTTCAAGACGATAGGTCTGACCTATCCAAGAACATGCATCACACCTCTTCATCAAGATTTTGAACCTCTTGTGGCTGACATGGAGGAATCTATTGTTCCAGATGAGATAAATGTTGATGTAATGGATTCGTAGGAAAGTAGTTCTCATAGCTATTCACATAGGGAAGATCTAATAGTTTAGATTTTGTGCGAAGGAGCTTCAAAGCTTTATCTTGTGCATGTATGTGATTAGGCCTTTCAGCCCATATTGTAAGCCCAAATGTTGCTGAGCAGATTGTATTTGAATTCTATGATATACTGAATGAATGAATCTGTATTTGTTCTATTTTATTGAGTTGTTTCCATTGTGTTTACTCTTGTTGCATGGTTTGGATAGTTCATTCTATGAACTCTCCTAATGTGACTGCACCAAGAACTCTCAAGGACAATTGCCTAGTATATCTGTTGGGCAATAGAGTCTTCCTTTATCCCTTGTAACTTAGAAAATTTAATGAAACCCAGCTGCTACAAAACAACAACATAAACAAAATAGAAAACAAAACAATGCTATCTCCAATCAGGACTGGCCAACTGTGCATCAACACTTCTTAGAAAAAACAAAATTGAAATGAAATTACTATGCAACCAGCACTTATTAACTAAAAAACTACTACTATGGTGGCCAACTAACAAGCATTCTAGTATTTACATTTACCAATCATGAATGGTCCTGCCCACAAAGTATCAAACTTATTATGCTTACCTGGCCTGCTCTTTAACTCATCCCATTTGAGGACAATGTCTCCTTCAAAACTCTAAATGTTGCCCTCCTATTGAATGTCCTCTTCATTTGCATCTAATACATCTCCAACTATTGTTCTATTTGTTTCCTTATCTCCTCTAATTCTAATAACTTAGCTAGCCATACCTCCATAGGACCCTCCATTATTTCAAGTTCTTTCATAAGACTTAGAGATGGTAACTCAACTGAAATAGGTAGTCTAGCTTCCATTCCATAAAGAAGCACAAATGGAGATTGACTAGTGGACCTCTTAGGTGTTACTCTATCAGCCCATAGTATTAGCATAGCAGAGATAGTATTAGTTCGTCCATAGGCATAAAATATAATGTCTTTTGAGAAATCTAAGTTTATCAATGTTGGTACTACTACTATAAGTGCTTTAATGTCTTCAAAATTGTTCTTCCCTTCTTTAGTCCAGTTGAAACCAATGTTCTTTTTTAACATGGCTATTAGAGGCTTCAATAAACTTGCAATATTTGGAATTAAACTTCTAACAAAATTGATTCTACCCATGAAACTTTGTAGTACCTTTTTATGGGTTGGTAAGGGTAAGGCTAAAATAACACTAACTCTTTCTAGATTAATTGTTATCCCATGTTTGGAAATAATATGACCCGGTAACTTACCCTCATCGATAGAAAATATACACGTTTTGGATTAAGTGAGATTCCATATTCTCTACATCTTTCAAAGACCTGTCGAAGATGAGAAAAATGATCCTTTGTATCCTTAGATAAAATAGTAATATCATCTAGATAAACCAATACAAACTTCTTCATAATGCCTTGAAATGCCATTTCCATGGCTCTCGAAAAAGTGGCTCCTGCATTTGACAACCAAAATGGCATCTTCTAATAATCCATAGTTCCCTATTTGGTTGTGAATGTTGTTTTATACTGATCTTCTTCTTTAACCAAAATCTGGTTATACCCAAAGAAGCCATCCAATAAAGAAAACCTTTTAGAACTTGAAATAACTTGCAAAATCTGCTCCATTGAGGGCAGCAGGTTATGATCTTTCAATGATGCCCTCTTTAAGTCTCTAAAGTCAACACACAACTTGATTTCACCATTTTTTTTCTAATAGGCATCAAATTGGACACCCAAGAAGTGTGTTTGATTGGAAAAATAGTGTTGGTTTGAATCAACTTGTTATGCTTTATTTTCACCATAACTTCTAGTTTGGGGTTTGTTGATTATTTTAAATTCCCAACCTGATCTTAAAATCAAATCTATAGGGTAGCTAGTTCTAATGATGGATTTGTTTTGAGGGATTGGCCAATGAGTAAGAAATGGTTTTTTAATCCTTTTCCTCTGCACTTTAGGCTCTATTAAACCAAGGAGGGTGTTCCTACTAGTATTTAGCTATGGTCTTATTATTGCTTTCTCAAAATACTATTTCAAATAGATATGGTATTTCTATAATGCTTGAACAATTCATGATATAGTAGAGTTAATGGGATACATTCTCAAGCTCTAACATAATTCTTTGCAAAAGAACATGAAGATAAATTAAAACCTATAACTTATAACTAAAATGGAAATTTGTTCTAATATTTAGATGAGGTAAATCAAGGGATTCGTATAAAACCATAATGTTATTAGATCAGTGCCAAATCCTGGGGTTATAGAGTCAGAGCTAGATATAAATAAAAAACCCTTTTTTTAAATAGTTTCAATTTACTATGATGATATAATAATGCATTACATTGTAGTATTTCACTAGTTTCAGAGTTAACCATACTTACTTATCCTTGTAAACAAGTGTTACATTCAATATCCTCTTATAGCTATTATTTTACTACTTAAGTAAATGCCATAAGAAAAATATGTAAACACATGAAAGACTATGATGATGAATAAAATGATCATTAACCAAATTGTATTCATAAATGTAATAGTGTATACATGTAGGAGATAGTAGACTATGAAACTTAATAGCAATTTGTAAAATAATTTGTTACCAATTTACAGATAGTCTAACAAAGATATTAGGACATGAACTCAAACTAAAGCCTAGTTTGGACAGGTAATTCTATTTTCAAATGTTAAATATACACAATTCCTCTATGATCAAATTGACCTCATACTTTAGACTAGGTCTGGATAAATATGACCTCAAACTAACCTCTATCAATAAGTCCTAAATTCCCTATTATGGAACAAGGGAGATGACAAGCTACAGGCTTAAAGAAAAAAGTTATCATAGTTTCAATAGACAAATGAAGTTATAACAAGATTGTAGATGTAACCATCTCTTAACTAAAAAGAGATGCCTTTGTGACTAAATATCTCCATCATGCTGAGATATTTATCTTGATTTGTATGCTTCCTCACTTTGGCGAAGAGTTGGGCTTTGATGTCAATAGAAGGCCACTTGTTAGATGCAATTAGAGTTTAGATACTCTTCACATGCCATCTAATTCTTCAAATAAAAGGATGCATTGCTTTGTCAAATACAACCTCATGCACAAGAGAGAGAATATGTAAGAAACAACATTGAAAGGAAGAACAGGAAGACTGAACCTCCTTCACTATTTCTAGATTTTTGTGTGGGATTGTGATTCTAGATCTCTAGTTGGGAGGTTTCCAACAACCTAATCTAGATAGATACCAAAAATAATCACAAAAGGCTTGACATGGCTACACCATTTATCCCACCAAGAGTGCAGTAGTAGTAGCAACAATATTTTCTTCTGCCTTCTTTTGTTTCATCCAGGGGGACAACCATCTTACATCTAAAATTGTTTCTTTGTTATGAAAAGTGGATGTAAAAGAAGGCTAGAGAGAACTATGATGTCTCTTTGCTTAAGAATAGTCTTCCAACTCAAAGGAAGTAGGAACTATTGGAGTATGGAGATTTAAACTTAGCTAAAATTATTTCTTTGTTAGGAAAAGTATATGTAAAGAAGGCTAGAGGGAACTATGATGTCTCTCTGCTTAAGAATATAATCCTCTAACTCAAAGGAAGTAGGAACTACTGGAGTATGGAGATTTAAAATTAGGTCCTATATTCGAATGAAAAAACAAACTAGAGAAGAAATCACACAAGTTTAATGGATGTAACTAATGCCTCTGAATCTTTCCAATTCACCCCATTCTATAGAAGAAAATCCTCTAGTTTCTTAATTATGTAAGAATAGACTGTTAACCATGAAAACATAGAGGAGAATTTCCTATAGGACAGGGGAATAAAAAGAGCATACAAAACCAACTAAAATCCATACGGTCTACATAGAGAAAGGTTATATGGGATAATATCAAAAGAGCCTATTTATAGAAAACTTGCCAAATTTCACATGCTCTGATATGTCATTGATCATTTAATTTCAATCATTTCTATGGTATATCAGCCATAAATGGAAATCTTTTAGTGATTGCTATTCAATCGCCTCACATAAATGAAAACATCCTTTCCTGTATAAAAGTCATCAGATCAATTGTCTTGGTTTCATTGGTTAATTCAATTTTCTTGTTAAAAATCTATCATGAAGCAAGTGAGAAATCACTTTTGGTAGAGCATAGATTCCCAAGGGTCAATCCTACAATATGCCATCCTTTCAGTCAGTAACTACCCTCTGTGATGGCAATTATGGAGATCAAATGCACACCTAAGAAATATTTTTTCTCTGCTTCATCCCAAATCATGCACCAATGCATCACTCCTCTGATTCTGAATATGAGTCATCAATCAGTTCATTAGCTGGCTTGAATCAATGGTACCAGTTTAGTCCATCATGAAAGAAAACCTATTGTTAATAATAAATGAGCTTTGATCAATAATATCCAACCACTTGGATGACTACCTTAACCATAATCCCAATAAGACTTTTCAAATGGTATCATGTAGGACATTTTCTAGAGTTTCACACTAAAAAGATCTAGCATGAGATTTGATCCCTGCGGATCACCAAAAAACTGATAGATCAGTCACCTCACATGGAGTAGATCTATTAGACCATAAAAATTTGCCACGTAACATCTGTTATCTTCTTAGACCTCCTCATACATCTTGGAAACCATTTGTCATCATTTTCCATTCTTCTATCAGTGGTCTGGTGGGACCCTTGGTTCAACTTCATTGAACAACAGAAATAACCATAGATCGCCATGTCTTCACTAGGACTCACTGCAAATTATTGGCCTATAAATGAACCCACCAAGTTGGCACTTTCTGCCATTCCGCATACAATTATATATTGAATATTTTATCCTTGGCAGATCGATGGAAACAAATCCCATTGAGCCACATGATATCTTAGGATAAAAGGGAGTTGGCCCTCATCATATTATTTAAGAACAACCTTTTGTCTACTAGGAAAACAAAGGGGGACCACGAGGCACGAGGGATTAAAATTAATGCATGCCATATTGAGAAATTAATTTAACATTGGAAATTGAGGGTAAACTATAAGCGGGGGCTAGTTAACAATGTGTTTTGATACAATACACAATGATTTAAAGAACTTGTCACCGGCTATCAGTGGCTGATTAAAAAATATAACCAAAACTTAACCCTTGTCACTTGCATTGAAGAGACACTGGGGTTTAGGGTTTCTAAAAGGTATTATTCATTATTTTTAATAGGTAAACCCTAGGTTAGATATTGCAGGATTGGTAGGAAACTTATTAGGGAACTAGATTCGAAGAAAATTTTACACAATTCCATTAGTGGATCTAGTTGGGGATGTCTGTTTAGACTAAGCAGAGTGAGACTCTAGATCTCTAGGATGTCAAGTAGGGTTTATCCATTGGGTGGCTCTAACTACTCCTTTATTCAAATTTTTAAACTTCATTTGATGGCCCTAAGCCACCAAATAAAAAGAAGAGACAATGTTTGCCTCTGTCAAATACTAGCGTATTTAAGGAACTAATTTCCCTCAACCCACATTTAGCTTTGCCACACTGATGTAATAAGTATAGATTTCTTCTTACAAGCATAAATATGTGATTACCACTAAATAAATAAATATTTTCTCTATGTTTAACCTTGTTGCTGCACAAAAACACATAACATAAGCAACCATATTGTTATGTAGAAAAAATTTCATTTTTGTAGTAGGCGGTGGAAAAACTTGAAACCTCAAATCAACACCATATGAAAACATGGAACATTCATAGTTGTTGACCTCCTCAAATATATCTAGGAAAAAAGAAAATACCTCCAATTCACATGGAAAGGAAAAATATGCCCCTTCATTATGTTTACTTGGAGAGGGAACGTCTTCCTCTAACATGTCAAACTTAAAATCTTGATGTTCAGGCATATAAGAAACATGAGAAGTTAGAGAATCACCAACCTAGATAACTTGTTGGTGCTCATCATTATTATAGGATGTATGTTGGATCCAAGTGAAGTGCTCAAATTCATGAACATTGGGATTTATATTGTGAGAAACCATATCTTCATCACAAAGGGAAACATCATACTCAACTTCACTTAAAAATAGGGACCATAGATGACCAACATATCTTGGGATCTTTTGTGCTGATACAAACCTCATCAACACTTCCATTCATATCATGATGTAGTTTATGTGAAGAGCCATACTCCTCAGATTGTCTCTATTTTTTTAATTTCTCATCTAAATATGTTATAACAGGGTTATAATCACAATAATTTTTATGAGTAACCTTGTCTTCTCCTTTTTTGACCCAAGGACCTAAAAATCTCTCAACATCAATATGTTTAAGAACATCATGTGGCTGCACATTAAACATAAAATTTTCATAGGAACACTGTTGTAGACTATGCAAACAACCTTCAGGTGTATGAAAAGAGAAAGATTCATACACAGGTGCCTCATGCAACTTATCTAAGCATGTTGATTCAGCTTTAAAATCATCACTCATATACATGTATATGGTTTCATAAGAAGGTTCAAACAAGTCTGGAAATATCCCATCATGATGATCAACATATGAACTCTTTAGAACTAGATCAATACTACAATGAACTTCATATTCGGCCTTGGTCTCCATCATATCAACATGAAGCTCTAATTTTTCATTTTTTCATTTCTTCCTCTGATTGTTTCACACACATATCTAAGATTTCTGCCATGTCACCATAATCTAAGATTGTACGGTCAGAAGGCTCTTCAAGTTCTATAATACTATTAATCAACAATGATTATATTTTATCATTTGCATATTCATCACAATGCATAACCTGATCATCTAAGAATGAACATGTCATCAACATCCTACATGCTTATGTTATCTTCATCTAAAATAAAACTTTCCAAATCTACTTCATATTTTTTGCTATAACCCGTAGAATAATAATTAGCATGATCAACTTCATTAGTTGAATATGTATGAATAGGCCTAATGATATCATGATCATTATTGAAAAATCTTTGAATAGTGGTAAGATTGTGATCAGGACTACATGGTTCTTGCATACCCAACAATGAATATATTATCTCATTTACACAAGATGAATCCTCATTTTCTGATATACTTTTTTCAGTTATGTGCATCATGTTCTAATTTTGCTCAATAGGACAACTATTATTTGCATTTTGATACACTATACCTCTTGTATAATTGCATTGGGCTCCTTTAAATATCTTTATTCAATCAAGTATTTGATCAAAACTATGAGGTTTCAATTCTTTTGGCAAGGTACTTAGCCTTGACTCATAGATTTCACAAAACAAATCAATGCACGTTGGATCCTCAGGTCTGAAAATTTTGGGGACCTTCAACAAGGTATCCAAAAAACTTGCAAACAAATTATATGGTGATTCTCCCTTGTATCTCTTAATGTCAGATAATTCTTGAACAAAAGACGTAGAATCAACACTACTCAAATTTTGTTCATGCTTACTGTCATTTGCATGTTGTAATAATGGATAAATCGGAATAGTAGAGATATAATTGTCTTGACAATAGTTTTCATATTCTTCCTTAGATTGGATGTATGCATAAGATGTTCTAGGACAACCAATACTTGTTGATGTATGTCCTTTCATCATTGAATACATTGAGTTTCTTTCAATATCAATGGCAATTTGATATGCATGATGAAGTGCTACATGATCTTTGTTTCTCAACTGGTAACTCATTTCTTCATCAAATTCACCTAGGTAAACAACCAAACTCATTGAATCATTTGGCATCATAATCTTAGGAATATCCCTCAATGTTTTTACAAATCTTAGGTTAAATGCTAGGATTATCTCATCCTCTTCTTTCTAAATGTTCATAAGTTTTTGTATCACTGAACTTGGGTCAATTCTCTCACCAAACTACTCTATGAATGTTGTCATAAACTCACTCCATGAAGAGATATAACATATTGGTAAACATGAAAACCAATCTCTGGCATCTTCCCTCAAAGATTAAACAAAGAACATCATGACAACATCTTCATGACCTATCTCGTAATCTCCCATCAAGTCCATGAAATTTTGCAAATGTCTACGTGCTAATTCTAAGCTTTGCCCTTTGAATTTTGGTAAGTGTTCCCTAAATTCATTAGGAACAAGCTTTGGGAAACCGTGAATACCACAAAATTTGTGGCTCTATATCTTTTAATAGAGAAAATTCTTTGATGACATGACACGAGCTACACACTTTGCATGTTTACATTTGACACCCCACATGGATATACAGGTGGATTTTACATTTTCTAACACCTTTTGCAAACTTCTTACATCAAATCTATAGTTGATTATTATTGTCCTAATTTCTTCTCATCATGACATTAAAATATTGCAATGCACAATCCAAATGCATCTATACTTAAGATCTCTTTAGTGGGCACATTCAAGAACAAGCATACTTCTTCAACATAATACAAAGGCTACAAATTATATCTCAGAAGTATTTAGAAGTATCACTAATATTTCCCTTTCTTAGTGCTTAGTTTCACTCAATAGGAACCAAAATTTTTCAAGACTTTCAAATATGGTTTTCATACACAAGTTGGTCCTTCTTGAAAACCAAAATATGAAAAAATACTTGGATATGCTGCAGCTATTCCAAGTTTTCCTCTCTAATTGGAAATCTTTATAGATCTAAAACATTCTTCACAACTACATTAGGTTCTTTTGATAGAGTTGCCACCTCTCTTCATAGAGGACTAAACTTCAAACAGTATGAAGTTCTTTCAAAGATTAATTTTATTCTGGGTCTTCTCCAATAGCAAAGTCACACAAAACTTTCTCAAATCTATTGCAACAAAACTCCTTCTAGGTCTAGGAACTTTTTCTTTGATCAACCAGCAAGGAGAAAATTAGAGTCGCTACCCTCTAAAGGGAATGATAAGACATTGTACATATACTAACTCTAAATACCTATGACAAACCACTAGACTGATCTTGACATTCATAACTAGTTCCCCAGTAGAGTCGCCAATCTATTGGTGGCTCAGATGGACAAAAACTTCTCAAAAGTGAGATTCATCAATGTTATTATTTGCAAACAAGGGAATATGACTTAGGGTAAGACATAGTTTCTAAGTAAGACATAATTTCTAAGTAAGTCCCTAGTAGACTCGCCAAACTGTTGGTTGTTTTACATTCCCAACCTGATCTCAAAATCAAATTTATAGGTTAGCTAGTTCTAATGATGGATTTGCTTTGAGGGATTGGCTAACAAACAACAAATGGTTTTTTAATCCTTTTCCTCTACAATTTAGGGTCTATTAAACCAAGGAGGGTGTTCCTAACTATATTTAACTATGGTCTTATTATTGGTTTCTCAAAATACAGTTTCAAACAGATATGTTCTTTTTAGAATGCTTGAAGAATTGATGATATAGTAGAGTTAATGGGCTAGATTCTCAAGCTCTAACATAATTCTTTGCAAAAGAACATGAAGATAAATTAATAGCTATAACTTATAACTAAAATAGAATTTTTTTTTGATATTTAGATGAGGAAAATCAGGGGATTCATATAAAATCATGTAATGTTATTCGAGTAGTGCCAAATGTTGGGGTTATAGAGTCAGAGCTAGATATAAATGAAAACCCCTTTTGTAATTAGTTTCAATTTCTTGTGATGATAAAATAATGCATTACATTATAATATTTCACTAGTTTATGAGTTTACCATCCTTAGTTATCCTTGTAAACAAGTATTGTACATTCAATATCCTCTTATAGCTATTATTTTACTACTTGAATAAATTCCATAAGAATAGTATCCAAACATAGGAAAGATTTTGATGATAAATAAACTGATGATTAACTAGATTGTCTTCATAAATGTAATAGTGTATACATGTAGGAGATAGTAGACTGTGAAACTCAATAGCAATTTATAAAATAAATTGTTACCAATTTACAGATAGTCTAACAAAGATATTAGGACATGAACTCAAACTAATGCCTAGTTTGGATAGATATTTCTATTTTCAAATGTTAAATATACACAACTCCTCCACGATCAGATTGATCTCATACTTTATACTAGGTTTGGATAAATATGACCTCAAACCAATCTCTATCAATAAGTCCTAAATTCCCTTTTATAGAACAAGGGAGCAGACAAGCTACAAGCTTAAAGATAAAAGTTGTCGCATTTTCAATTGAGAGATGAAGTTATAATAAGATTATAGATGTAACCATCTCTTAACTAACAAGAGATGCCTTTGTGATAAAATATCTCCATCATGCTGAGATATTTTTATTGATTTGTATGCTTCCTCACTTTGGCAAAGAGTTGAGATGTGATGTCGATAGGAGGCCATTTGTTTGATGCAGTTAGAGTTTAGATGCTCTTCACATACCATCTAATTCTTCAAATAAAAGGATTCACTACTCTACCTAATCCAGTCTCATGCACAAGATTGAGAGTATTTGCAAGAAACAACATTGAAAGGAAGCACATGAAGACTGAACCTCCTTCATTATTTCTAGATTTCTATGCAGGATTATGATTTTACATCTTTGGTTGGGAGGCTTCAACAACCTCATCCAGATAGAAACCAGAAAGAATCACATAAGGCTTGACATGGCTACACCATTTATCTAGCCAATAATGTAGTAGTAGTAGGAACAAGATTTTCTTTTGCCTTCTTTTGTTTCATGCAGGGGACAACCCTCTTACATCTAAAATTGTTGCTTTGTTAAGAAAACTAGATCTGAAAGAAGGGTAAAGAAAACTATGATGTCTCTCTGCTTAGGAATATAATATACCAATTCAAAGGAAGTAGGAATTACTAGAATATGGAGATTTAAACTTAGGGCCCACATCCATATGAAAAAACAAACTGGAGAAGAAATCACACAAGTTCAATGGATGCAGCTATTGCCTCTAAATCTTTCCAATTCCCCCCATTCTATGGAAGAAAATCCTCTAATTTCTTAATTTTGTAAGAACAAACTGTTAACCATGAAAACATAGAGGAGAATCTTACAAGACAAGGGAACAAAAAGAGCATACAAAACTATTGAAAATCCATACTTTCTACACAGAGAAAGGGTATATGGGACAATATTAGAAGAGCCTATTTATAGAAAACTTGCCAAATTTCACATGCTCTGATATGACATTAATCATTTAATTTCAATCATTTTTATGGTATATCAGTCATAAATGGAAATATTTTAGTGATTTCCATTTAATCACCTCACATAAATGGAAACATCCTTTCCTACATAAAAGTTGTCAGATTAGTTGTCTCAGTTTCATTAGTTAATTCAATTTTCCTATTAAAAATCTATCATGAAGTAAGTGGGAAATCACTTTTGGTAGAGCACAGATCCCCAAGGGTCAATCCTACAATATGCCATCCTTTCAGTTAGTAACTACCCTCTATGATGGCAATTATGGAGATCAAAAACATTCTTAAGAAATAAATTTTTCTCTACTTTCAGCCCAGATCATGCACCAATGCATCACTCCTTTGATTTTTAATATGAGTTGTCGATCAATTCATTAGCTGGCTTGAATCACCAACGTCAATTTAGTGCATTGTGTAAATAAAACCTATTGTTAATTCTAAATGAGCATCAATCAATAATATCCAGCCACCTGGATGACCACCTTAACCATAAACTAGAGGACTTTTCAAACTGTATCAGCTAGGACATTTTCTGTAGTTCTGCACTAAAAAGATCTAGCATGAGATTTGATGCCTACGGATCGGCAGAAAACCATCAGATAAGTCACCTCACATGGATTAGATCTTTTAGCCCGTAAAACTTTTCCACATAACATTTGTTATCTGCTTAGACCTCCTCATACATCACAGAAACCATGTGTCATCATTTTCCATTCTTCTGCTAATGGCCTAGTGGGACCCTTTGTACTACTTTGCGGAACAACAAAAATAACCATAGATTGCCACATCTTCGTTGGGACCCACTACAAAGTATTGATCGATAAATGAACCCACCAAGTAGCCACTTTCCACCATTCCACATACGATAATATCTTGAATATTTTATCCTTGGCGTATCAGTAGAAACCAATCCTAGTGAGCTACATGATATCTCAGGATAAAAGGGACTTGGTGCTAGTCATATTCTTAAAGAAAAACCTTTCATCTACTAGGAAAACAAAGGGGGACCATGAGGCATGAGGGATTAAAATTAGTGCCCATCATATTGAGAAATTATTTTAACATGAGAAAGTGAGGGTAAAATGTAAGTAGGGGACTGGTTAACAATGTGTTTTGATACATGACATAGTGACTTAAAGAACTCATCACAAACTATCATCGGTCAACTCAAAAATATAAAAAAAGTAACCCTTTCCACTTTCTTTGAAGAGATAATAGGGTTTAGGGTTTCTAAAAGGTATAATTCATTGTTCTTAATAGGTATACCCTAGGTTAGATATTGTAGGACTGGCATGAAACTTATTAGGGAACTAGAGTCAAAGAAAATTTTACATGGTTCCATTAGGGTTAAGAGGCCTTTGCTTTTGTCTTACTGGTTTTGCACCCTGTTCTAGCTCTATGGTATGCTAAGCTAGCTCAGGATTAAAACCTTTGAGGTCTTTGTACTCCCATGCAAAAATATCATCAAACTCTTGACATAATAACACAAATGCATGCTTATCTTCAGTTGTACATACCTTTCCTAACTTGAGAAGATTGGATTTGAAAATCTCAACTGATTCATAGTGCTCCTCCTTGATACGTATGCTGGCTTTTTCGCTCCTTAGCTGATCATCTGAGTTTAAAATTGACTCCAAAGTAACAAGACCCTTTGGTAGCTTATTTGTCTTAAGTTGTACAATCTACTCTTCAAACTATTGTTATAATTTCTACTGATTGCCAGCAAAAAACTCAACTTATTCAATGATTAAATTTGCTATTTGGTCATCATTTTCAAAAACCTACCAATGGGTGTTGTTATTAGGCACTGATAGCCTTTCAACCATTTTTACATACTGCTATTGGTTAGTATTCCTAATTTCTTTTGTTATATCAAATTTAGCCCCCATGGCTACAAGCTTATTAGCCTATTTATTTTGGCTCCTAGGCACGAACAACAGGTTAAACACGTCAAAATCTTCACTTAAATTCCATATTCTGTGCTTATATGACTTAAGCAAGTCATTTTTGGTAACATTTACATTCCTTACCTAATTTGTAACTAGTTCATTGTCACTAAATACCTGCAAACACTTGACATTCATCTTCCTGACCCATTCTAAGCCATGAATGAGCATCTGAATGTTGCATAGTACTTCTCATTTTTAGGCAAAATGAGCATAGCTCCAACTTTACCTCTTGCACCATCAAAGTACAGCTAACATAAATGATTTTCTTGTTGTCCATCTTGTTGTTCCTGCTAATTTTCTCCTCTCATAAGGTTAGGAATTGGTTGATTCTATTCATGGATCATGTGAATACCTAACCCAACCTCTTCCATTTTCTTGTAAAGGTCACCTTCATGGTTTACAAATGTCCATTCATATAAAAATAGATCTGAAATATTCTCAATTGGAGTTCTACTTTCATGGATAGCAAGTTGTTCCTCTTCATGGTAGGTCAAATTTGCATTAATAATACTAGGAACATAGGGCTCAATGTGGTCTTTGGCTATGGGTTTAGATTTTATATTTACTATTGTATCATACCTCATCCTAAAACACATATGTGACCAATCAATTGACAAATAAGCTCCTAACTTTTCTTTGAAATCTCTAGAAAGACATAAGGCAAAGTATTGGGGTAGGTCTATGACATATATATCTTGTGGGATTGCAAAATTTGGGCAAGAATGCAAGGTAAGATCCAGATTTTTGATAATTCCAAGGATTTTAATGGATGAACCATCTAACTATACTACAACTTTGGACATTGGTTCATAAGTCAGTCCCAACCTATCTACTATCCATTTTGGCATCATTGAAGTACTAGTTCACCTAAATCAATCTTACAATTATGGATAAGGTTTTTACCAATACTCAGAGACACATAAAATGGTGTTGGTTTGACATCATGAGCTTGCTATTTTTTCATAAATGGTGGGTCATTTGCAAGCATAGCTCTATTTTGGTCTCTAGATAGATTTTGACTTGGCTCATTGGTCAAAGAGACATTAGATAAGGCCATTTGCAACAAGTCTATTTGTCTTGGAAAAGATAAAGAATCCCACATAGACATGCTTACATCTACTTTCTTCATATAATAAAAATATTAAAAGAAGATGAACCAACCTTTGGCTATACCCTCATAACAACAGGATGTACTTGCTATGGCTGCCCTCTAGGTTGATTCTGATTTGGAATAGGCTATACTCTTGGCAAGACATGAATATTTGACTATTGTGATGGACCGACAACACCTTGCTAGCTTGATTCAGACTAATTTTGGCCTCTTCCAGCTTGTTTTCCTATATCAATAGTTCTCTTTTTGGCTCTCATGTTAGTTGTTATGGACTGAGCAAATTGATTTGGCCCCTGTGTATGATTAACCCCATAGATGATGAAGGGGGTAAATCACAAAACACACAATAAAAGATATTGAACACAAAAAAAAGAGATTTCTTTATTGAACTGGGCAACTCATTACATTACAGAAGCTCCATTACAATTAGAGGATGAATCCTCTATTGGCTGCAACACATTACAGCTTTCCCAACCTCAAGACTCTAGAATCTTCAGCCTTCTGTAACCCCAAATCAGCTAGGGTTTCTATTCTCCCCCCTATTCTTGACCCTACACTAGCCCCCTTAACTCTACTACTGCCCAGGGTTCCCAAAATAGTCATAAATAGCACTTTTTGGTGGTCTCCAGCTAAATTTTGAAATTTGCAACTCCCTCCATAAGTAGGTCAACTTCTGGGAAACATAACTTTTGATCCGGGTGTTTGATTGATGAACTGTTTTAAGCGTCAGAAAGCTCACGATGTAAACTATCACGCTAGAAATTTGTAAATAGATTTCTGTCAACTTTTTGAGACATTATGTGAAGTTTTAGTGCCTCATATCTCATTCCGTAAATTTTTAGGGGCTTTTCAGAAAACAAAAACTTTAATATTTTTCAGCTCACAAATGATCTTTGCCTGATTCCTTTGCCAAAGGTCTTATATTTCCATTATGTAACTTTCTGGAAGTTTTTGCTTCATTATGTGCCCAAATGCAAACTTTTTAAAAATAGTAGGTACACATTCCTAAATAGGGAGGTCGCTATTTTTAGCAGTTTTGGAAAAACTCAAAGTCCTACATTATTATTCTGGATATTATGGAACCAAAAACACTAATTATGGAAAGAAATGAGAACAACTACAATGGTTTTGAATTAACTTCTTTTTGGGTGATGCAAGATTGCCCTTACACCTCTGGATGCTCCTGCATCAAACACCCAGGGTAATTTGAGAAGTGACCCTGTCACGTCTCAGGTGTTTGTTTGAGGAAAACCCAAATAGTCAACCTCTGCCTTAGACAACCAAGAAGAATCCTCAATAGGCCTTCCTTTCCATTTCACTAGATATTCTTCGTATTTCCTGTTTCAAGTGCTCCTTCCCACACGGCTATCCAAGATCTCTTCTATCTCCTCTGTTGAAGTAGATGCTAGAATACTCCATTGTTCCTCTGTTGGTCCATCCACTGTTCCACCTTCATGATATTCTGATAAATCAGTAATGTTGAAAACAGGGGAAATATTGATCCCACTTAGCAGCTCTACCTCATATGCATTTCCTGATTCATGCTTCTTTAGGATTCTGCATGGTCCACATTTCTTCATTTTCAACTTATTGTATGTTCCAATTGGGAACCTTTCTTTTCTCAGGTGAACCATGACTTCATCTCCTACCTAGAATTCCTTATATCTCCTCTTTTGATTTGCCTTAGCCTTGTACTAAATATTCATTTTATTAATGTGCTTTCTCACCTCTTCATGCAAATTCTTCAGATGTTCTGCAAAGTCTTCAGCTTTGGCACTTATCTTTTCTCCGTTGTCCAGCTTCCTTACCTTAGAAGCATTGCTTGGGCTATTGCCATATCCAATTTTGAATGGTGATTTACCAGTACTCCTATTGACAGAATTGTTGTAAGAAAATTTTGCCTGTGGTAAAATCAAATCCCATCCCTTGGGCTTATCTCCTACCAAGCATCGTAGTAGGTTACCCAAACTCCTATTTGTTGGCAAGAGACACTATAAGGATTCATGAATGTTGTCATTGATGGAAACAAAGGTTATTTCACACATCTGCAGGACATGATGAGTCTTCACTGGAAGTCAAATTGAAGAAGTGTTGAGGTCCGATAAGCAAGAACAGAGTAGTTAGTAAGGTCCGACAGACAGGTCTAGATCTCTCAGAAGAAGTATCTCAGTGAAGTGTGGACTTGGGGAAGTCAAGAGGAGTACCTTGACTAACAAATTCCAAGGATTTAGCCTCCGGTGATAGCTGAAGGAAAAGATATGAATACTTGAGTGTTAGGTTCCTGATTGGCAATGTGGACAGAGGAAGAACTGACTGACAGAACATCAGACATTATTCTGGATGCGTTACCAATGATGGTAAAGGCTCTTAAGGCATAAGTTATGATTGACTGACATGATTGATGACTTCTACAAGTATATCCTTGATCCGCATTACTTAGTATGCAAGGATTCAGCCGACAGATCAAAGATTTGGGAAAATATTGACTATTCCAGAATTTGACTAGAAAAGTGATGAAATCACTTATGTGGATATATATACAAGATGGATTTAGATGTGAAGTTGTGTGTGGAAAATTGTATGGTGAGAATAAAGGTAGAAAAGTAGAGTGAAGACAGTGAGACAGGTCCAGAATGTGAAAGTACAACATTAAAAGAGAGTAAGAATGAAGTGCAACAGATCGGTTTATTAAGCCTAATTGGAACTAAACCTCAGCATGAGTAGATGCTTCTCATCAGTTCAAACATTGAGTTACCTTCCCTTCTTGTAGACAGTGAGTCTCTTGTAGGCAGTGAGCCCTAATTGGCAAGTGCCATTTTGTTCTATCTATTCTTCTAATAGAGAATAATATCTTGGGTTAATCACCCCGTGGTTTTTTCCCTTAATAGGGTTTCCACGTCAAAATCTTTGTGTCATGTGAATTGGTGTTGTTTTCATTTCATGATTATGCTTTCTTATTTGATTTAATGTTGCACTAACTATTAAGAAAGTTTAGAAAGTTGAATTATTTTTGATAACTAATTCACCCCCCCTCTCAGTTATCAACAATTGATATCAGAGCCAAGTTCCTCTGAATAGAGCCTAACAGCTTGAGGAAGATCTGGAAATTCCAATGGATATGTATGGTTTGAGGGAACAACTTCAGTCTGCCCTTGACGATCTTGAACATTCCAACTCTGAAGTCAATGATTTGAAGGAAAGACTTAAACAGGTTGATGATTTCATAAATGAATTAAAAGGGAAACTAAGCATCTCTATGAAGAAGAGAAAGGAACTACTTCAGCAATTAGCAAGTCAAGGAGAAATAAATGATACAAATGAAGACCTAAAGGAGAAAACTAAGTTATGTGAAAAATTGTCAAAAGAGGTCATTATGGTAAGACATGAAATGGAATCAGGAGTTATGAAATTCACCCAAGAAATTGAAGAAAAAAAGAAAGACTGAAGATGATCTAAGACAATCTCTCAAGGAGAAATCAGAAGACTGCCACAAGATGGATAGAATAATTAGACATCTTGAATCTGATCTTGAAGATGCTAGAGATAATGAAGAAAAACTTGAGGATCAAATTGACACTCTTAAAAGGGATCTTCAAACAGCAAATGAATACAAAGAGAAATTCAAAATAAGCTCTGCTCAACTTGAAGTTCTTCTTGAAAGCCAAAAGAGGGTAGATGACATGCGTGGTTTAGGATATGAGAAAGGTGAAAGCTCTGGATCTAGTCAGAAGAATTTTGAGTCAGGAAATCCAAGGGACAAGCCAAGAAGACCTCTGGTAAGGCAACCCAATGCTCAAAGATATCCATCCTTCAATGGATACTGCCACAACTACAATAACTTTGGTCACAAAGCTAATTAATGTAGAAAGAGAATGAATCAAACCAATTCATCCTTCTCCGGACAGTGCTTCAACTGCAAAAGGTATGATCACAAATCTCATGAATGTAGAAAAATCCAAATGAACAATTCATTCAATGGTAGATGCTTTACATGCAATAGAGTGGGTCATATGGCTAATTAGTGTAAATCAAGAGTATATTAGTCAAATATGCAAAGAAATGTTGTCTGCTACAATTGCAATAGATCCGATCATACTGTCAAGTTCTACAAAAGCAAGAATTAGGACAAAAAAGGTCTGGTACACCATAATCAAAATCAAGACAAAGGAAAAGGAAAGGTGAATGCGGATGAAGTTAAAGGTGAGATGAACAAGATTTGGGTAAAGAAAAGTACAGAGAATGTAGGGGATGGATCTGCACCAGAATCTGGTGTTGATATTCCTTCCAAAAATTAAAAAGTGAGCTCTGGCTCAGGAGGAGACACAAGGAAAAACATTTTCCCCCAGCCAATCAATTTGTGCTTGTAATCGGCACATGAAAGGCTGTGGATCAAAGGAGTTTTCAGAGAAATGTGTAGATAATCCATAGTAAAGATTTGAAAGATCCACATGAAGATTTAAAGAGTCTAATCCCTTCAGATAGATCTGATTTAACAGTCTTCCGGTAAAAGCAGGTTTCTTACAAGTTTGGTCCGGTGTGATTCTAAAATTGAGACATCTTGATCTACGGATAAATCAAATGGTTGAGGAAAGTAAGAAAGCTCATTGTTAATCTCCAAGGATAACTCTAAGCATATTACAGTGATCTGGAAAGAGATCTATTTCAGAGTAAGGAACACAGAGCAATTGGAATAACTTAAGTCAGGCATTTATTGCAGTATGGATTTAGGGTTTTTCTTGCAAATAAAAGGGTTCATGTGCTCGTCATTTGCACATTCGCATTCGAAAAGAAAGAAAGAAGAGCTCTGCAACAAATCGCTTCAAACTTCTCAAAGGCCAACCATTGGAGTTGATTCAATCATCAAATTATTCAAGTTCACTCCACAAACCCTATAGGTGCAAAAGGTATTTTCCATTATCAAATATGTCTCTGTAAATCCTTGAATGATGGGTACTACAAATATTGTGAAGATCTCTGATAGGCCTCACCCCAAATTCAAGAAATATCCATACAAATCCTTGGAAGTAGATCCCCTAGGCGCATTTTCTAGTGTTCCGCATGGTGTGTTGCATACATAAGATATTAGGGTTTACATACACATGAATATTGAAGAGTTTGGGGAATTCAAACTAAGAGACATCTATCACAAACAATTGATAGATGATGCTTTTGAACTTAAACCACAATATAAGGGCATCCAGGAGAAACATTTTGATTAGTACATTCATTTCCCCTACTTTGAAGAAAATGAATGGGTCCAGTATGTATTGAGTAGGGTGCATGATAACTTCTTATGGCTGAACATACCTCGCAAGATCACTAAGGAAGCAATTAGGGCAGTAACTGGTTTACACTCCTCCGGAGGGATACCTGTCCTCAAATCTATCAAAAACTAAATTGTAACTGAGGCCATCAGATCAAAATTTGATAAGAGAGCAATGACCATTGAAGATATCACTGATCCGGATATCAAGTTTGCATCTATGATAATTGGTTATAAGATATATCACTCCAGCAGGGAGAACTCAGTATCTGGAACTGCAATATATAATGCTTATGAGATGCTAAGAAAGAATGCAGAGTATAATCTCTGTGAACTCCTTCTAAGCCAATTGATGGAAAACATATAGAAGATCTTGTGTCTATTTTTCTACTTCATGAATGAGATGCCCAGATCCAGTGGATGGGTATGGCAAAGTAACAGACCTATAGTAATTCAAATCAGGGATTACTTGCATGAACTTGGGGATGCTAAGGCAAGGAATATAGCTCTGTGGGGTTACTTTAAGAACTTTCAAAATATAATGCAAACTAGAGAAAGAATCCCTAAATCATTAGTTGAGAAATACAAAGACACAGTGTGCTTCATGGTAGACACTGATCAATGCCTAATGGAGGTAGTGGAGCCAAGGACAGTCTGGGTCATGCCAATGGGGTATGAGGTGGATGAGAAAATTGTAGAAATGCATGTTCAGAACATGCTAAGTCAACCAAGGGATTCCAAGGCAGAAAGGTTTGGAACCTTTGAAGAATTGAGTATGAAGATCCATGTTGAGTTAAGGCAACAAGAGATGAAGAGAAAGGTAAGAAAAGAAGTAGAGAATATTGCCAAAGACTTTGGCATCTCAAAAGAGGCACTTGCTGCCAATAGAGAAAAGATGGAAAGAGCAGAGAAAGAAAAGGAAGAGCCAGAAAAGAAAAGTGCTCTGGTAGAATCTTCCACCTGGACTACATCATCAAAGAAATCTGCACCTGCCACTGCTAAAAGCTCAAAGACATCAAAACTGGAAGCAAGATCACCCAGAAAAGGAGAAAAGAGAACTAAGACAAAAGCCACAAGATCTTATGTTAGTCAAGAAGATGAAGAGGAGACTGAATCTGATGAAGAAGCCAAGGAAATGAAGAAATAGAAGAAAACATCCGGTGAACCCTCTACCAATCAAGACAAGGAAGAAATGGCAGAGGAATTTGTTGAAAAGTCCACACTGTCTTTAGATGATGTCATCAAATTGGTTACTGTGGATGGGAACCTTCAACCAATGGTTGAATTCTATGATGACTATAATGAAGCTGACCAAAAGATCTTGCAGGAAGCAGTAGTTAATTATCTAAATATGTATAATAAGGCTTTTATTGAAATTATATCTCTTATTCCCAAAAGCCTAGAAAAAGAGTTAGACGTAAGAAAGAATAATTCCATGGCAAAAGATCTTAAGATCCGGGAGCAGATAGCTATTCAGCTCTATCCTTTAATCACTCAGAAGCAAATGAATATGATCTTCAAAGATTGCAAGGATGAGTTTCAAAGCAAAGCTAGAATGAATCAACTTATTCTTGGAGAAACTGATAAAGTGGAAAATGAAACAAAAGAGATCCTCTAGAATGCCTTCAAAAGATTCAATCTTCCTGTTATAGAGGACTTAGGTGTTGATCCCTCAGCCACAGGTGTTGAGGAAGAGTCTACTAAGAAAATGGCAGAAGAAGTAATGGACACTGGTGCAGAAAAAGATAAGGATTTGGAATCCTCTGCTCCAGAAGAGGAGATCCTTGAAGAAAGCAAACATCTCTCCTCCAGTTTCCCCTACAGTCTCTGGATCTAAAGGAGAAGAAAGAATAGAGGAGAAAGAAGAAGAAGCGAAAGAAAGAGAAGAAAGTCAAGTTGAGAAGAACATAAGTGACAGTGCAGAAGGGAAGAAATCTCTGTCTCCGGCAAGAGACACTGTAGAAACTATCAAGGACTTCTTGACAAAAGAAATGATGGAGATTGATGAACCAGAGTTACTTCAAGGTCCATTCAACTTTGATTCTCTCTCCCTGGTTCAAACAATGAAGATAGCTTCATTTGCCAATGCAAAGGCAAAGAAAAACTCTTGAAGTCTCATATGGAAGACTGTGAGCTAATAGAAGTTGCATCTGAAGTTTTAGAAAAGATCATGCCATCTTTTCAGAAGGATCCCTTAGCCTCCTCATCCAGTAGTCTCAAATCTCTAGTCAATAGTGTCAACACACATTTTGATTCCCTAGAGAAGTCAACAGAAGATAAGGTCCAGAAGGAATTTTTGACAAAAAGATTAGCAGAGGTACAAGGGTTAATAACTAATAATAGGAGGAATATGAATATAGCGATAAAGAGCTTACAAAATGCTCTTAAATATGGTGGAGAAATGTACAAATTTTGTTTATCATGGTCCAAAGTAACATTAGACATTGAGAAGAAAGTAAAAGAACAGGAGGACAAATTGACAAATCTATCAAAGAATTTTGATCCTCTCTCATCTTCCATAATAAATCAAGAATGTTAGACTATTGTAGTCTTGAATGAAATCAAGAAGCTGGAGAAGGAAAAGAATAATAGAATAAGCAGGTTGGGTGAACTCAGAGGGATAATTATCCCTAAGTTAGAGGCCATGCATGAGGCCATAAAAGAAGCCCAGATCATAGTCCGGACCAGTGATCTGACAGATCTAAAAAGGGCAGATGCATTTGCATTCTTGTTAAGCAATCATATATCAATTTTGGATATAATGAAGCAAAGTTGAGCAATAGAATTTGTCCAATTGAAGATAACTTTTGCATACATTCTTCAGTATATGTAAGTATGCCATATGTATATACTTATGTGGCTAAGTATAGTTGAAATTTTGAAAATTTTGGTATGTGGATCCTACCCTTTGCCATTGATGTCAAAGGGGGATTGAAGAATAGTGAAAAAAGAGGAATTCAACTAAGGGGGAGCTCTAGAAAATGTACATAAAGGCAGAGCATCAGCCAAGGGGGAGTATAGTGTGACACTTAGACATTTTTCACTAAGTGTTGCCATCAATGACAAAGGGGGAGATTGTTGGCAAGAGACACTATAAGGATTCATGAATGTTGTCATTGATGGCAACAAAGATTATTCCACACATCTGTAGGACATGATGAGTCTTTATCGGAAGTGAGATTGAAGAAGTGTTGAGGTCCGGTAAGCAAGAATCGAGCAGTCAGTACGGTCTGATAGATAGGTCCGGATCTCTTAGAAGAAGTATCTCAGTGAAGTGTAGATTTGGGGAAGTCAAGAGGAGTACCTTGACTAACAAATTCCAAGGATTTAGCCTCTGGTGATAGATGAAGGAAAAGATATGAATACTTGAGTGTCGGGTTCCTGATTGGCAATGTGGACAGAGGAAGAACTAATTGACAGAACATTAGACATTAGTCTGGATGTGTTACCAATGATGGTAAAGGCTCTTAAGTTATAAGTTATGATTGGCCGACATGATTGATGACTTCTACAAGTATATCCTTGATCCGCATTACTTAGTATGCAAGGATTCAGCCGACAGATCAGAGATTGAGGAAAATATTGACTATTCCGGATGCCGACTAGAAAGGTGATGAAATCACTTATGCAGATATATATACAAGATGGATTTAGATGTGAAGTTGTGTGTGGAAAATTGTATGGTGCGAATACAGGCATAAAAGTAGAGTGAAGATAGTGAGACAGGTCTGGAATGTGAAAGTACAACAGCATTAAAAGAGAGTAAGAATGAAGTGCAACAGATCAATTTATTAAGCCTAACCAGAACTGAACCTCAGCATGAGTAGATGCTTCTCATTAGGTCAAACATTGAGTTACCTTCCCTTCTTGTAGACAGTGAGTCTCTTGTAGGCAATGAGACCTAATTGGCAAGTGCCATTTTGTTCTGTCTATTCTTCTAATAGAGAATAATATCTTGGGTTAATCACCTCGTGGTTTTTTCCCTTAACAAGGTTTCCACGCAAAATCTTTGTGTCATGTGTATTGGTGTTGTTTTCATTTCATGATTATGCTTGCTTATTTGATTTAATGTTGCACTAACTATTAAGAAAGTTCAGAAAGTTGAATTAATTTGATAACTGATTCACCCCCCCTCTCATTTATCAACACTATTCACCACTTCAGTCTGTCCATTAGTCTATGGATGGTGTACAGAACTGAACTTCAAGTTTGTCTTCAACTTCTTCCACAATGTCCTCCAAAAATAACCAACAAACTTGGTATCTCGGTCTAAAACTATGCTTTTTGGTAGACCATGTAGTCTCACCACTTCCCTGAAAAATAACTTTGCAATATGAACAACATCATTAGTCTTCTTATAAGGAATAAATTTGCCATTTTTTAGAATTTGTCCACCACCACAAAAATAGAATCATGCCCTCTCTATGTCCTTGGTAAACCAAGAACAAAATCCATGCTAATATCATCCCATTACTTCTCTAGTACAAGTAATGGTTGATACAACCCTATATTCTGACTTGTTCCTTTTGCCATCTGACACACTCTGCAACTCTACACAAATTTCCTCACATCCTGTTGCAACTGTGGCCAATAATAATTTTCACTAACAATGGCAATGGTCTTATCTTGACCAAAGTGTCCAGCTAATCCCCCACTGTGCTTCTCCTTAATTAGGTTCTCTCTCATGGAACTCCTTGGAATGCACAATTGGCTTCCTCTAAACAACATGCCATCTTGGATTATGAAATCCAACCATTTTGTCCTATCCAAAGTAATAGGTTCCAAACAAGCTTTCCAAGCCTCTACAAAATCTAGATCTTCAAGATACAAACTTTTGAGCTCATCAAACCCAACAACCTCTATCTTCATTTCTGTCAACAAATTTTGCCTTTGTCTCAAGGCATCTGCAACTCTGTTGGACTTCCCACTCCTTTGCTTCAAAACAAAAGTATAGCTCTACAAAAACTCAACCCATTTTAAGTGCCTTTGATTTAACTTTCTTTGACTATTAAGATATTGTAAAGCTTGATGATCAGTATATAAAACAAACTCTTTTGGCAACAAATAATGTCTCCATTTCTTCAAAGCCTGAACTATTGCATAAAACTCCTGATCATAAACAAAATACTTTTTCTTGGCATCATTAAGCTTCTCACTAAAATAGGCAATGGGTTTACCTTCTTGGCTCAAAACAGCTCCTATACCACTACCACTAGCATCACAATCTACCTGAAATACCTTATTAAAATCTGGAAGTGCCAAAATAAGTTGTTCTATGACTTTCTACTTCAATGTGTCAAAGCTCTTGTCTGCTCCTTTAGTCCATCTAAACTCTTTTCTATCCCCTCTCATTGTCTCAGTTAGGGGTGCACAAATGCTACTAAAATTTCTGATAAACTTTCTGTAAAAACTTGCCAAACTATGAAAAGATCTTACCTTTGTTGCACTCCTTGGTGTAGGCCATTCAATGATAGCCCTTACTTTTTATGGGTCCATCTTAAGACCTTCCTCTGAGACAACAAATCCCAGGTATACCAACTCCTTCTTTACAAAACTACATTTCTTTAGATTAATCAGCAACTTCTCTTCCCTCAACTTCTCTAGAACTCTTCTGATATGCATCAGATGCTTATCCCAAGTCTTACTGAAAATCAAAATATTATCCAAATAAACAATAACAAAACTTCCTAAAAATTCTTTCAGTACCTCATTCATGAGCCGCATGAATGTGCTCTGTGCATTGGTTAGCCCAAATGGCATGACTAACCACTCATACAAACCTTCCTTTGTCTTGAAGGTTGTCTTCCATTCATCTCCTTCTCTGATACGGATCTGGTGATACCCACTCTTCAGGTCAATCTTCATGAAGTACTTGGCTCCACTCAGACAATCCATGATGTCATCCATTCTGGGCAATAGAAATCTATACTTGATCATTATCTTATTGATGGCTCGAGAGTCTGTACACATCCTCCATTCTCCATCCTTCTTTGGTGCTAGTACTGTAGGTACCACACATGGACTTAGGCTCTCTCTTATTAGTCCCTTCCTCAACAACTCCTGAACTTGTATGTTCAGCTCTTCATTCTCTGCAGGGGTCATTCTATGGGCTGCCTTGTTTGGCAAACTGGCTCCTAGTATCAAATCCATCTGATGACTTATCTTCCTTACTGGTGGTAAACCTTCTGGTACATTATCAGAGATAATGTCCTAGAACTCTTCCAACATATCTGAAACTTCTGCTTTTACATCTTCACATTTCTCTTGACTAATCTTAGGAATCAATGCAAAGCAATGATGCTCATGCTTCATGCCCTCCAAAAATTTCCTACCATCTACCAAGCAAATTCTGGCAGTACTACATACCTTTTCTTCCACCTCCTTCAAGGCCTTCAATTTATGATGAACTCCATCTTTTGTTAGGGAGTATGTGTTTACACGACCGTCATGGACAGTGCTCCTATCATACTGCCACGGCCTCCCCAATAGCATATGACATGCATCCATCAGTATGATATCACGCAAAACCTCATCGTGGTAGTCACCAATCTTGAACTTCACTAAACACTGCTCATTGACCAAAGCTCTATGGTCCTTCTGCAACCATGCAATCTGATATGGATGCGGATGCTTTCTTCTTGTCAACTTCAACTTGTCAACCATCTCCTCTGAAACAAGATTATCAGTTCTTCCACTATCAATAATAATATCACAACACTTACCTTCACATTTGCACCTTGTGCAGAATAAACTCTTCCTTTGACTGGGTTCTCTCTCCTCATTCAGTAAGGTTCTTCTAAAAACTAGGGTTTCTCCCCTTTTAGCATCTTCAGAATGCTCAGAATGTGCATCTTCATCTACATGTGCAACTTGTGCATTACCTTCAGGTCTTCTATTTGTCCTTCCTTGATGTTGCGGACACTCATATGCTTGATGCCCTTCTTCTCCACATTAGAAACAAGTTCCTCTAAAACCTCCTCTTCCAAGTCGTTGCCCAGGTCTGCCTCTTCCTCTTCCTCTTTTCTCACCATTGTTCTAGTCACGAGGGTGGTAGGTATTATCCCCTCTTTGATTTCGACTAGTGCCTACTTCTTCACTTTTCTTTTGATCTTCATTATGGCCTCCATAGGGTCTTCCACTAGTCCTTCCACCTTGACCTCTTCCCCTTTGCTTGCTATTAAATCTTTTGTTCATCTTCTCTTCCACCTTCAGGGAAAACTGGTACACATCTTCTATGGTGGTTATTCTAACCAAGCTCAACTCCTCTTGAATACTTGGCCTCAACCAATTAATGTAACGGGCTACCTTCTCCTTGTGGGCTCTGCATGGCCTGTCCTGATAGTAATTTTATAAAACTCTTCTGTATACTCCTTAACAAACTTGTTACCTTGCTTTAGTCCTTGCATCTTCTTCAGCAACTCCATCTCATAGTCCACAGGAATGAACTACTTCTTTAGTTTCTCCACCATCCGATCCCATCTTGTGATCTTTCCTTTTCCTCTTCTATTCCTCTCTAATTAGACCTCCTTCCACCAAATATTGGCATCGCCCTTCAACTTTGTTTTTGCAAACTTAACCCGATCTGGGTCCTTCACATCTTCATACTCAAAATACTCCTCCATGTCATTGATCCAATCAATAAGCTGTTCTGGATTCAAATCTCCAAAATATGTAGAAACTTTGATCCTAGGCCTCTTTTTGATCTTTGAAATGGCCCTCAACAACCTAACTTCTATAGGATCTCTGGCAACTTCTTGTTCTTCCTCACATAGCTCTTCTTCATCTTCACCTTCACTTTCTTCTCTCGTCCTCGGCTCAAACCCTCTTCGTAGCTCCTCTTGCAATGCATTGATTTGCCTTTGTAGGGCTCTAAAACCCAATTCCATCAAAGCATACCTCCCAACACGATTTCTTCGTGGAGGCATCTTGGTCTCCACAGCAAACCCACAACCTTAGGTCCTAGTGCAAACTGCCTCATAGTCGGTGATCTGTCTACACACTCAGGAACCCTTACTCTGATACCACTTGATGAAGGGGGTAAATCACAAAACACACAATAACAGATATTGAACACAACAAATAGAACTTTCTTTTATTGAACTGGGCAACTCATTATATTACAGAAGCTCCATTACAATCAGAGGATGAATCCTCTATTGGCTGCAACACATTACAGCTTTCCCAACCTCAAGACTCTAGAATCTTCAGCCTTCTGTAACCCCAAATTAGCTAGGGTTTTTATTTTCCCCCTATTCTTGACCCTACGCTGGCCCCCTTAACTCTACTACTACCCAGGGTTCCCAAAATAGTCATAAATATCACTTTTTGGCAGTCTCCAGCTAAATTTGAAAATTTACAACTCCCTCCATAAGTAGGTCAACTTTCAGGAAGCATAACGTTTGATCCGGGTGTCCGATTGATGAACCGTATTAAGTACCGAAAATCTTGCGATGTAAACTATCATGTCAGAAATACGTAAACGAATTTGTATCAACTTTTTGAGATGTTATGAGAAGTTTTAGTGCCTCATATCTCGTTCCATAAATTTTTAGGGGCTTTTCAAAAAACAAAAACTTTAATATTTTTCAGCTCACAAATGATCTTTGCCTGTTCCTTCGCCAAAGGTCTTATATTTCCATTATGTAACTTTCTGGAAGTTTTTACTTCATTACGTGCCCAAATGCAAACTTTCTAAAAATAGCAAGTACACTTTCCTAAACAGGCAGGTCGTTATTTTTAGCAGTTTTGGAAAAACTAAAAGTCCTACATTATTATTCTGGATATTATGGAACCAAAAACACTAATTATGGAAAGAAATGAGAACAACTACAATGGTTTTGAATTAACTTCTTTTTGGGTGATGCAAGATTGCCCTTACACCTCTAGATGCTCCTGCATCAATAGAACTCCTCACCTTGCCAACTCATGAATGTTGCATCAGGGTGTTCCTGTTCAGGATTAGAACCTTGTTCTAAATTTTCTAGTATTGTACTTTGCTGGATAGTAGCATTATTTTACACCATTAAGGCCTAATTTATCATGCCATTTGAGTAGGTTGATTGGTTGTGTGGTTGGTTACATAGGTAACACCAATCGTACTCTTGTATGATATTGTTCTGCACTACTACTAACTCTCTGGATGAGCTGGTAACATGCTGATTATAGGGCTGATAAGGCCTTGTGTTGAAATTCCTTCTTTGGGCTTAGTTTTTGGGCTGATATTGAGGTCTATTCTGCTAGTTATTTTTCTAGTTATTTTGCTATTTGTTATGATATGATGGCTGATAAGGTCTATAAATTTGATTTGGCTACTTTTTTTATGTTTACCAACTACTTGCCAATTCCTTGTAACAACTTTGTTTGCTTTTCTACTAACTCTGTTTATTTTTTAGACTTCTGAGATGGGGCTAGGACAACATTAGTTTGAGTAGAAAATTGATAATTTAGAGATGGTATAGCAAGTATAGCAGGAATATGTGGAATTTGCATTAGGAATAGTGGTAGTACATCTGGAAAAATAGGCATAGGTGGTCTTGGGGCTATTTTACCAGATTGAATTATGTTATTTTTATCTCTTATGGAAAGATCATAAGCATCTCGTAGTGTTGTACCACCCATTGATTGATTCATTATTGCAATATCACTATTTACTACTTTAACAAAGTACATGAATGCATGAATGGGAGTAGGCCTTGTTGTAGTTGGTATTCTGTCCCATCTCCTTTGCAAATTGAAGTTGAAATCTACCATCTACTCTTGAGGATCTCTCTTTATTGTACTTAGTTTTTCATCCAATGATAGATTGTCAGATTTATCTTCAAATTTCTTATGTAAAGCTTCACCTAAAATATCCTAAGATGTAATCGATCCTACAGTCAAGATTCTAAACCATTGAAGTGCCTTACCCTTCAGAGATGTAGCCAAAAGATGCACTACAACATTCTCCTATGTAATATGATAGACTAAACATAACCTAGCCACATTCCTAATATGCTCAATAGGAGTAGTTTGATCTTCACTAGTAAAAAAATGGCAAGCCTCTCAAGGCTGCTACATAAACATCATCATGTGCTACAAGTTGTAGTGGGCTCCCAGCACTAAATGTCACAAAAGGTAACCTCCTTACCATTGGTGGTAGTTGAGGAGTTTGAGGAGTTTGTATTTGTAGATTTATTACAAGATTGTTTTCATCAAACTTTGTTGTTCTTGGAGGAGTAGATCTAGTCCTTGTTGTTGGACTAGTTGCTCTTGTTATTGTTCTACCTCTTTTTCTTGGGGGTGATAGTTGTAAATACTCAAACGGAGTTGAACTTCCCCTTGTTTGGATCCTTCTCATGTGCTATATTCACTTGGTCTTTAAAAAATTAGAAAATAATGTCACCAAGTATGTCATTTTTACCTCAAAAAGGTTGAAACTTTGCCGTGCATACCAAAATAGCAAAGAAAAATTATGCTTAATTGGCCTGAAACTCAATTCAAAGTCCTACCAGGCATGCCAAAAATTGTTGTCATGAAGGATTGCACCCTGAATGCTAAGCCTTGACAAGCTTGGCAATTCTATGCAACATGGGAACATTCTCATACTGTGTGTTTGTCTATGATGAGAATAAAACTTCAGAAGAGTTGGATCCCTTTAAGTGCCCCTTGGATCTATAAACATTCTATGGAAAAGAGATAGAAAAATACTTAAATAAACTAAATTAAACTGAAATCTATCCTAAGGGGGCTGATGCACTAATGTTTTAATCCTAATTTGCAATTTGACTCACAATTACTCCTCAGTGTCTTCTCTTACAAGTCAGATTGAACTATTTTACCACATAAATGTTTCACAGAAAGGCATGAAAAGACTTACACAATCTGTAACCTGTAATAAAATTGTACCTTTGTATACTTACATTCAAGGAAACGAGACAAATAACTTAAAGGATTTATATAAAAACACAATAAATTCCTATCAAATCATTCAAATGAGACAAGACCCCTAAATCTGAATAGAAGAACACTTGATTTTATTGAATAGTAAAAGGAACATTGTGCAATATCTATGAAAAATGTTGAAAATAAACTGCTGCTACTGCATAAAAATATAAAAAATGGTTGAGTTACAAGAGTAAATCTCTCTCTCTGCAATGTGTAAACGCAAGCGAAAAAGCCAGAACTGAGAAAAAAGCATGAGCTTTTTTCCCTATAATACAAAATTTGTCCCAAAAAAGGCAAGGGGAAGTCAACTCCAGCTCAACTGGACTCTCAATGATGCATGAAAGAGTTTGAAAAAGCAACTCTAAGTTGATGGGTGAGCAAAAGAGAAAATCCTAAAAATAAGGGCCCATAACTACTCCAAGATGAGCTAAAATAGCTTAGAACTCCACCTCCCAAGATGATTGACCCAAAAACTGCCAAAAATAGCCTAGTTTGACTCTAATTTAAAAATAGAAAAAAATCTCTCTTTGCATGAGTTTGTAGCTCCAGTTCAACTCCTCTTCTATTTTTTGCATGATTTGAGGGCAAAAATAACCTATTTTAACAAATATTAAATGTAATCAATGTGATTTTCTTTAATAAGTGTTGTGTGATGCCTATTTCTGCCTACATGTTGTTACATAACAAGTATTAAGGCAATTTATAAGGATATTGCACTTAATAGGTGTTAAATACATTGTTTTTGTCCTTTACTTATGCATAAAATAAAACGGGTTTACATAATCTAACAATAGCCCTCAAGGAAAAATAATCCCCTTACAAAATCTATGAAAGCTATTACATGGCTACTCTACCCTTTGGCTTATAAAAAGCACATATTCCTGTTCATTTTGGTCTAAGTCAAAACCCTCATTACCCTCCATTATCAACTCCTAATCATGATTTATCTTTTATGGATTGACTTAAGGTTTAAAAAACAACATGAAAAGTGACAAAACGTCATTACCCCTTTGATATTCCCACGGTCTCATCAAAATTCACTAGGCATCATGACTTAAGATTTAAGACCATGAGCATATTTGAGTGTTCAATGATTTTTCTTAAAATCAAAGTCAAAAATGACTTAATGAGATCCCACAGGCTAGGGTAAGGTGACAAAACAATCTTTGCAACCCTAGAAAAACATGTCATTCTTGTAACTTTTGAGCTTCTCCTCTCTACTGTGCCACCATGGGGAATTTTGGGGGTTTCATTCTTCTTGTTGAAGGCATACGAAGGCATTTACAACTTCCATTCTGAAGGTGAGACTCTTCTTTTCCTGCATTTGACTGTATTTTCTATAGGAAAAGGTGTAAGAAACACCCTTGTCTATTGTTTCTATGAAGAGTTGATAATAAATGCTCTCTGTTTTGGCATACTTTCCCTTATTTCTCTGCCTTTGTGATAAAATGATGGAAAAAGCCCTTTTTCTGCTCTTATATTGCTGTAAAATATGAAACGTGTTCCTTGAACATATAGTGCTGTATGCATACTCTCCGTGCACATTTGTTTCTTTTTCTTAAGAAAAAAACTATCAAGACTTTGCATTTTTCTTTTTGCAATGAAGAGATTCTATTTTTCTAAGACTCTTATGCTAGGGTTTTGTGAAAACTCACCTTGGAAAAACTTCTTTTGACCCTCTTCTGTCATAGCTGTTGACTACTTCCATATGTTGGACATTACTATGTATAGTGCAATGAGATAGCTGTGTTAGACTTGTATTTATTTTCCCAGCTTCTGTGTTCATTAATTTGTGAAGGAAAACAATAATGAGCTCTTTTGTAGTAGACCACTATATGTGCCATTGTAGACTCTCTTTTTCTTGAATAGTGCTAGGATTTCATTGTATTGTGAGGAAAATCTTGGTTCTAATTTACTTCTAGAGCTCTCAGCTGGTATAAATCTTGTATTTGGTTTCTTCCCTGTGCTTTGGTGAGCATATTTTTCATAGAATCTCTACACATTTAGCATATTTTTTTGTTGTATTTAGTTATCTCCCATTGAGAGGCTATCATATTCCTTCGTGGTTTCTTATTTGACTTAAGACAATGAAGTTACCACTGAAACTCCTCACTTATTGCATGAAATAGTGAAGTTTTGCTTTGTTGTGATTCTAACTGAGGACTGCCTTTTATTTTTTCTTTATGATTACTTCCATACAGTCATTTGTGTGTTCATTATTAAAAGATCATTATTTTTCATCTTCTGCTAAAAAGTATGTAAGGGTTTTGTTATTTTCCTGTATCCTATCATGCTATTTACCCTTTGTTTCCTTCATACAAACCTATAGCAGTTGATTTGCTCTTTTCATGGCTTGATGAATATGAATTTCTTACACTGATGTCATGTACTATAGAAAGAAAAAGAAATGACTACATCTCTATGTGAAACTTGAGAAACAAAAACTTTTATTTATTGTGAGTTGTTTCTTTTCATTCGCTATTGTTATTTCCTTTTAGTGAGAAACAGGTAAAAAGATTTATTTTCTTATTTTTGTACTGTATACTACATGCACTCTTGAACTCTCATACATGATCTATTCTTCTATGCATATGTGTTGACCCTGTGATTATGAGTTGTCCTAGTAACATCTTTGCATCTGCCTTCTAGTTTGTTACTTTATTAACCTTGAACAATGATAACCTTGCATTTGTATGGGACTTTTAAACAATCTTTGCAAACTTTCTTAGAAAATCTTCCTTTTGAGGTGCAAGCTTTTATCTTTTGGTTTTGCTCAAAGTTATATGTTTGACAGAATGTATTGTCTCTCCTTTCACTGGAATAGTTATTTGTCTTTGCCATAGGATTCTTGAAGATGTTTACAAAAGATTAGAAGTATCTTTTCAAAGAGGGTTTAGACCTTGGAATGGATAGATACTTATTCACTGTTGCATTTGTCTTTGCACTTCTGTGTTAGACAAATCCCTTCTTTTCTTGGAAACATTGCATTGTGCTCATGCTTGTTCTCTATGCCTTTGAACAATCATTATATTGATCACATACTTATCTAATCTCTCTTTGCTGACATGTGCATGCTCCATCGTCATGACATTGCCAATAGACTACTCCCTATCTCTTTTCATATGAATCTATTCCTTCAAACTATATATGTGTGTCCTTAGGATTTTCATGGTAATGACTGCTTCAAGGCACCTTGACTATGATATATTTTTAGATGTTTTAGGCACTTTGTTTACAAGAATGTGAGTTGTATTATTTTTTACAACACTTAATTGCTTGTCTCCAAATCCTTCGCTTATTTGTGATTGCATTTTTCTGTTTAAGGTGGTCTTTCTCTCATTCATTAATCATTGTCTTTTTTAACGTAGGCTAGAACTATTCTCTTACAATTTGACTATCTTTTTCAGTTGGCTGTTCCATGATAATCCTAGTGTTCTTTCTCATTTCAAGGTTGCAATGTGTTCTCTTTGTTCATTGTTGATTGTCTCATTTGTAATTCATAAGTTCCTTTAGATTGAATGATATCTTAGAGGATCTTAAGGGGTTAGACAATTATCTTATGCCTACATAACTTCTTCAAAGATGCTTTCACTTCTAAAAGATTACCTTTAGGGACTTCTAGTAACTAGATAGAGGTTTTATTTGATCTTGAAGGCTGACCTTGCTAATTGACATTTTATATTGATGTTCTTTTAAAGACCGTGTTTGTTGTTCTTTATCATTGTTGATTGCTCCTTCCATATGTCTCACAATTGGAAACTCTTAGAGCAATTGACCTCCTATGTCCTTAGCTTGAACCTGATCATTTCTTTGTCAAAACTTGATTGTCCCATATGCTTCTGGTTGCTATTACTTATGCAATTGGTCTACTATTCATCATTGTGAAAGGATTGTTCTTATGTTGTTTTGTAGACTATCTCTTTTGTTGGAAACAATGGAGATAACTAAGAGGGGGGGAGTGAATCAGTTATTTGATAACTTTTCTTCTTTTTACTTTCTTTTCTTATCTTAACATAACACACAACACAAGGATTTTTACGTGGAAACCTTGTTAAGGGAAAAACCATGGGGTGACTAACCCAAGATTGTATTCTCTATTAAAAGAATAAAGAGTAAAAATATGGCACTTGCCAATTAGGGCTCACTGCCTAAGCACACTACTCACAAGAGGCTCACTACCTACAAGAGACTCACTATCTACAAATGCTTATAGATAATACCAAGGTGTTTGAACTGATGAACAACATCCATACATGCAAGAATTTAGTTCCAGTTAGGCACTGTATACTGATCTGGCACATTTCATTCTTCCTCTGCTCAATATCACTCTTCCGTCATATTCTAGATTCAGATCTTCATTTTCACACTTCTTCTATATTTTATTCCACTTCTCAAGCACACCTATATCCCACAAGCCTAAATCCATCAAGTATATATATCCAAATCAAGGATTTCCAACAACTTCATAGTCGACAACAAGAACATTTGAGATATTTACAAGTTTCTATTCTGTCAGCTAAATCCTTGCTTGTTTGATGATGTGCATCAAAAACTTAGGCATAGAATTCATTACTCATGTCAGCCAATAGTGTATAATGTCACAAATTGTTTGATCAATACCTTTTATAGATCCAGATTGAAGTCTGGTACTCTGTCTATTAGTTCTTCCTCTGTCTGCTCTGTCTGACTAGAACCCAACACACAAAAGCTCATATCTTTTTCATGCTTTATCACCAGAGGCTAAATCTCTAGAATACAATTGTCATGATACCCTTCTTGACCTGTCCAATTCTACAACTTACTGAGTTACACCGTCTAAGAGATCTAGACCTGATTGTCAAACCATGTTGCATACTCTATTTTTGTCGACCGGACCAAAACAATCTTCACTCTGACTTCCGGTATAGGCATATTATGTACTGCGGATGTGTAGAATAGAATTTGTTGCCATCAATGAAAACATTTATGAAGGCACACAATGTCTTTTGCCAACAATCTCCCCCTTTGGTATTGATGGCAACACTTAGTGAAAAATGGCTAAGTGTCGCAGTAGCTCCCCCTTTGCTTGTGCTATGTTTCTTTGCACTGCTTTACTAGATCTCCCCCTTTGGTGAATTCCTCATTTTTCACTACTCTTCACTCCCCCTTTGAAATCAATGGAAAAGGGTGGAATCTGCATACAAAAATTGTGCAAAAATTATTATATACATGGCCGCATATGTATATACAAATCATACATTATACTTACATATACTTAAATATATCCGCAAAGGTTGTCTTGAACTGTATAATTTCTACCCAAAATGGAGATGTGTCCACTTAACAAAAGCACATATGCTTCTGCCCTCTTCAAGTCTATCGGATTACTAGTCTAGGTTGTACTTTGAGCATCTATTAAAGCATCATGCAATACTTCTAACTTAGGAAGGATTATTCCCCTGAGTTCACCCATTCTGTCCATCAGATGCCTCTTCTCCTTAGCCAGTTTCTTTATCTCATTTATGATAACAATTACTTGACATTCTTGATTTACCAAAGAGATGGTAAGAGGATCAAAGTTCTGAGACAGGCTTAGCAACTTTTCTTCTTGTTCTTTCATCTTCTTTTTGATGTCCTTTGAAACTTCAGGCCAAGATAAACAAAATTTATATATATCTCCTCCATCCAGAAGAGCATTTTCAATGCTCATTATTCCAATGTCTTAGGTTCTTGTTTCATTGATAATTAGTCCTTATACCTCACTAAACCTTTTTTCATAGAACTCTTTCTAGGCCTTAGTTTCTACTAATTTTTCAAGAGATTCAAAGTGAGAATTGACATAATTAACCAAGTTTTTCAAGTTACTGAATGGAGAGGCAGATGCATCCTTTTGATATGTAGGCATGATCTTCTCTAGTACACCGGATGCAATATTCAATAGTTCACTATCCTCCATGTGTGATTTTAGAAGTTTCTCTTTTGCTTTGGCCTGAGCAAAAGATGCTACTTTCATTATCTTAGCTAGAGAGAGAGTCAAAATTCAGTGGCCCTTGAATCAACATAGGTTCATCTAGCTCCATCATTTCTTTGCCCAGGAAATTCTGTACTATCTCTACAGTGTCTCTTGCTGGTGATTTAGACTTCTTTCCTTTAGAGATATCAGGACTGATTGGTTTGGATTCATCACCAACCTTTTCTACTTTTTATTCTTCTTTTACTTTATCCTATTTCTCTTGATTCTTCTTCTTTTCTCTTTTTCCTTCTCCTTATTCAGTGCCTGAAAGATTTATCTTGGCAACTGTGGGATCTAGAGGAGTGACATTACCAGAGTTTACTGCTTTGTGAACTTCCTCTTCTAGAACAGAGGAGTCTAAGTCCTTAGATTTCTCTTCATCTATTTTCTTTAATCCTTCGACATCCTTGTTAGAGAATTCTTCATTGATTACCTTTAATCCTTCAACATCCATGGTAGAAGGCTCTTCATCTATTTCCTCTACAATAGGAAGATTAAATCTCTTCAAGGCTTTCTATAGAATTTATTTTGTTTCATCAGCTATTTGATCAGTTTCTCCAAGCATGAGTTTATTCATTCAAGACTTGCTCCAGAAATCATCTTTACAATCCTTGAAAAGCATGTCCATTTGTTTTGGAGTGATAGAAGGAAATAGCTATATCAATATCTACTCTTGGATCTCCAAGTCTTTTTCTTCTGCATTCTCTTTTCTTTATTCCAATACTTCTTCTAGGATCTTAGGAATTAATGAAATTATTTCAATGAATGCCTTCTTATAGATATTCAAATACCTGATAGTTGCCTCCTCAAGTATTCTCTTGTTTGCATCATTGTATTCATCATAAAATTCTATTACTGGCTACAGGTTCCTATCCATAGTGACTTCCTTAATGATGTCTTCAATTGAGAGAGTGGGTTTGTCAACAAATTCCTCTATTTTCTCTTCCTCATTTTTGCTATTAGAGGACTTCACAAAAGTTCTTTTCTTCTTTATTTTCTTGATTTCTCATCTGATTATGTCTCTTCATCATCCTTGTGGCTCACATATGTCCTTGTGGCTTTGGTCTTCATTCTCTTTTCTCCTTTCCTAGATGGCTTGACTTCTGGTTTGGTAGTCTGAGTTTTTAGGAGTGACAGGAGTAGAACTCTTGGAAGATCTAGTCCGGGAGGAGGCTTGCACTGGAATGCTTTCTTTCTTTGCTTCTTGTCTTTCTTTCTCTATCTTCTCTATTTTCTCTCTATTGGAATCTACTGCTTCCTTTGACATGCCAAATCTTTTGGCAAATTCTTCAACTTCCTTTCTTACTTTTCTCTTTATCTCGGGCTACCTTAATTCAACATGTATTTTTATGCTTTGTTATTCAAAGATGCCAAACCTTTCTACTTCAGTGTCTTTAGGTTGGCTCAGCAAGTGTTGAATATCTACCTACAAAATGTTTTCATCGACCTCATATCCCATGGGCACTATCCACATAGTTCTTGGCTCAACTACCTCCATTAGGCATTGATTAGTGTCAACCATGAAACATACTATGTCTTTGTATTTCTCAACTATTGATTGTGGTATTCTCTCTCTGGCATGCATCATGCTTTGAAAATTCTTGAAGTAACCCCAGAGAATTGAGTTTTGGGATTGAGCATCACCAAGTCCATACATGTAATCTCTGATTTAAATTGCAACAGGTTTATCATTTTGCCATACCCAACCCTTTGATCTAGGTAGCTCATTCATATAGTAGAAAAATAGACACAATATTAGACTACCATATTTGAAAGATTTTTTCTTATCTTTCTTGATCTTCTGCAAGTTTTCCATCAGTTGACTCAATAGAAGCTCACATAGATCATAATCTGTGTCTTCCTTCAGCATCTGATAAGCAGCATAGATTGATGTACCGGACATAGAATTTTCCCTACTTGAGTGGTATATTTTGTAGCTAATTATCATTGAAGCAAACTTAACATCCAGATCCGTGATGTCATCTATAGTCATTGTTCTTTTGTCAAATTTTGATCTGGTGGCTTCAGTTACTGTTTGGTTCTTTACATATTTGAGTGCGGATAACCCACTAGTTGACTGCAGTCCAGTCACAGCCTTGATGGCATCTTTGGTTATCTTGAATGGCCTCATTAGCCACATAAAATTATCATGCATCCTACTTAGAACATACCAAACCCAATCATCTTCTACAAAAGATGGAAAATGTATGCAATGTTTGAAGTGTTTGTCCCTTAGGGTCTTGAATTCATGTCTGAGTTCAAAGTTCTCATCTATTAGTTGTTTTTGATAGATGTCAATCAATTTTGAGTCTCCAAAATCTTTGATGTTTGCATGGATATAAACCCTAATATCTTCTACATGCAAGACATCATGCAGAATACTAGAAAACGCACCCAAGGGATCAACTTCTAGTGACTTGTAAGGGTGTTTTTTGAATTTTGGTCTCGATCTTTTAGAGATATTAACAACCATTGGAGTAGACATTCTAGCTGTTGGTTTTTTTCCCAGACTGGATGCTTGTTCCCAGTATCCCTACAAGGTAGCCATCAGTGATCAACAGGATTTCTGGGCCAGGGGCCAACAGTGTAGGAGATAGACTCTATTTTTATCTCCTCTTCTTCTTCAGGCTCTGCAAAACCTAGGGGGTATTCCCTATTCAACATCCATAAAATATATCTGTGGATGGTGGGATACTGATATAAAGTAGATGAATCCTCCTTTATGTAGACCAAAACTGTAAGATAAGTGCAAAGGGGCTAGCTTTGGGCCTATGTTTAGTTGTGAGATAGAAGATTCTGATCCTAAAACCAATTCTAAGGTCCTAATGGTTTGGTTTTAAAGTTTAGGTTGTATTTGGATGCAAAACCAGGACCTGAGGTGTAACCTCAATGCAAGACTAGATTGGTGCCTATCTAGGGCTTGGAGTTAGTAGACATACACTTGTGAATGATCAAGATGAACATACTAAGACTGGATTTCAAGGGGATGTTGTGGTATCTACCTTACAGATACCTCCCAGAACAGAGTATTCAGTTGCCTATACTCACAATATCCTCACTGCAATATATTCCTCCCAACCCTTGACCTGAAACACTTTAATCTACCCCTTAGGCAGAAGCAAAAGACCAAGTTTTCAATATGGAAGGACCATATCCTAGAATACCAGACACCCCTTAGATGTTTAGATTCAAAAGAAGAACACATTCAATTTGGAGGCAGAATAACCAGACACTTGCAAATACATCATTACTCATATAAAAATAATCATGATACCAGTAAATTCATGCATAAGACATACAACATGACACTCATAAACTCACAAGACATCTAGATAGGGTCACCAAAGGAGTTGCATCTTATTACAACACCCAGATTTTGTCCAGTTTTGAACAACCGAAATGAGTAACACAGCTTGGTCTTTATACCAAGACTGTGTACCCAGCAAAATTAATTACATGATAAAGTCAAAATTTTGCCAAATACATGCATTAGAAGATGGTGCTCAAAATAGTTAATGCTGCAGGAGAAACAGGGAGAAGAGGCAGGTAGAATCAGGATCTAGGCCGCTGCTTAGGGACTTTCTTCTTAAAAATGATGGTTGACCTGTCCACCGTCGACCCAAATCCTGCAGATGTTGCCATTATTGCTCAGCTACCTACAGATCCTCAATGGCGTGCCTTTGAAACTTTCCTACTGAAATACATCACCCTGACATTTCAAATTATGCAGAAACCACTTATCCCACATGCACCCCACGGAGACCCTTTAGCACTTTATATGCCTGGCCATGATCATATATAATGTTGGCGATTTTGCTCCTGATAGCACCAGCATAAAACCTTATCCTCACACCCCATCGGCTAGACTTTCTACATCGGTGAACCTCATACATGTCTGCCTGACATAGAATGTCAGCCCGATGCTCAACCTCATCAGTCAAACATAAGGCATCAGAAGAGGATCTCCCAGCTTCGCTGACATCCAAAGTTATGCTGATGACACCATTGGATCGGGGAGACTAACTCCATCGGCCAAACATAAGCCTATTTCTCTGATCCCACAACTCTCACCGATAGCAATACCCTTCGGCAAGACACAAACCATTAGTGGGCCTAAAAAATGCTGTACCGATAACACCAGTCATCCTGATGAAAGCCTCAAGCCACATTTCGTCAGCCAGACCAGCCTCGTCGGAATGACATCAACCTCGGCCACCGATAGATAAAGTCTTAGCGATGTAATGAACACACCACTGCCACCAACATGATCGCTAAGACAAGGGATACTCATGCCGATGGACCTAGAAAATTTAGGGTTTGGATGAAAAACCTGCAAACATCTAAGCTCAAACCCTAGACAAAAATGATTACTAACATAGGCTCCGAATGGGGACATGCAAGTACAAAACTGCAGTGAGGACCAAACTAGTCTGTGCAGACCAGACAAAACCAAAAACTCAAAACAGGACCGACTATACAGAGTATTTACAAGCAATATACACATACTTTACAATTGTACATAGAGGCAAATCATTTATGCAAAATAAAACTTGAGGAATTGACTGTGCACAGGCAATTCCAGCACTTCATCATCTAGGGCCTGGAGGAAGTAAGAATTTTCTCCATGAGTATTGTAAACCTGATATGGGCCCATCCACAAGGGCTCAAACTTACCATGTTTTCCCTTGTCCTGACTCCTTGCATTCCAAATAAGGACTAGATCATTAATTTGAAACTTCCTTTCTATAGTCCTTTTATCAAACAGGTATTTCACATTTTGTTGTTTCTTTATGTTTGTCTGGTGAGCTTCTCTTCTGACCTCATCTAGTGCAACCGACTGGTTTATTCTCTCTGTCATGGAGTCTTTAATCTCTTCATCATTTTCATGGATGAACCTATAGACAGGCAGGAGGTTGTTCACAGGTAGTCTAGCTGATGCACCATATACCAGTTCAAAATGGGACTTTCCAATTGCTCCCTTCACTGTCACCCTATCAGCCCATAATGCCAACTTTAGCTTTGAATCCCAGGCTCTCTTATTTTTGTCTACCATTCTTTTGACAATTTTCATGAGGCTCTTGTTACTTGACTCTGCTTGACCATTTCCTTGTGGGTGGTATGGTGATACATATGACAAGTTAATTCCATATTTGTTGCAAAAATTAACAAATTCACCTGATCTGAAGCACATTGCATTATCTGTGACCAACTTGACTGGTACTCCAAACCTGATAATAATATTTTCCAGTATGAAATCCATCACCACCTTACTTGTAGCTCTCTTAGTTGGAATGGCCTCAATCCATTTAGTGAAGTAATCAGTTGCTACCAAAATCCAACTGTGCCCCCCACTTGATTTCTCTACAATTTCCCCTATGAAGTCAATTCCCCATTGCTGAAATGGAGCCTCCACAGTTATAGTTTTAAGGGGAAATGCACCTTCATACCTTAGCCTTCCTGCAAACCTTTGGCAAGGATCACATTTTCTTACCAACTTTTGTGCATCTGAAAAGAGAGTTGGCCACCAATATCCTGCCCTAAGGATTTTGTGAGCTGTTGTCTGGGCAGTATAATGTCCACCACACACCCCTTTATGCATGTCATTCAAAATATTGTTAGCTTCATTTTCATCCACACATCTTAGTAGCACACCATCAAGATTCTTCCAGCATAATTATCCTTGAACAATAACATACCTGATTGCATGTAGCTTTAAAGTCCTCTTTTGGCTATCATTGAAATGGGAAGGATAATTCAGGTTTTACAAATAATATATGATGCCCTTATACCATTCAGATTCTGATACACTGACAATCTCATTTTGGACTGCATTGACCTAGCATGCTTCCAAGTTTGACTATGCCATCATATTGGCTAACCCTTGTCCCCTTACGAACTTGGTAATTTGTATCTCTATGTTGAACTCTTGCAGTTTATTTATCCATCTGCACCTTTTTCCTGTTACCTCCTGTTGAGTGAAGATATCCTTGACTGCTGCATAAGGCACATATGCAACTATCTAGGATCCTACCAGATATGGCCTGAAACTCTTAACTGCTCTGACTAGTGCATATGCTTGTTTGTCCATGATGTCATAATTTAACTCAATAGCCTGCAAGGACATACTGAAGAAAGCTATGGGTTGCTCAAAACCATCCTCATTTTTCTGTAGCAGACATGCAGCAATAGTGTGGAAAGAAGTAAAAGAAAACAATTGAAATGGCTTAGAAAAATCAGGAGATTTCAGCACAGGAGCCATCTTTATTGCTTCCTTGATGTCCTGGAAAGATTTTCTTGCTTCACCTTCCCAACTGACAGTCTCACCCTTCTTCAGCATTTTAGAAATGTTCCTTGTGGTTTCTGCAAAGTTGGGAACAAATCTTCTAAAAAAAATTATTTGTCCAAAAAAGGACTGGATTCCTTTTACTATTTTTGGCATCTGGATCTTATCAATTGTAGCAACCCTTTCAAGGTCAATCCTAATTCCATCTTTGGAAACAATGTGCCCCAGGAGCTTTCCTTCAACTACCCCAAAAGCACACTTCTTTGGATTTAGAGAAATACCATATTCAAGTGCTCTAATGAAAATATGTTCTAAGTGCATACAATGCTGCTCTTCCTTCTTTGAATAGGCAATCAAATTATCCCGATAGACAGCCAAGATTCAATCAATCAACCCTGCAAAAGTAACATCCATTGCTCTTTGAAATGTAGCACCTGCATTTGTCAGTCCAAATGGCATTCTCACATATACATAAGTTCCCCATGGAGTTGTGAAGGTGGTCTTGTATTGTTCTGATTCCCTTACCTTCACCTAATTGTAACCTGAGAATCCATCCATCATGGATAGGAGTTCACAACCAGTCACTTTCTGCAACATAGCTTCCATATTAGGCAATGGGTAATTATCCTTTAAGGAGGATACATTTAAATTTCTAAAGTCATCACAAAGTCTAATATCACCATTCTTTTTTCTAACTGGGACAAGGTTAGACACCCAAGTTGAATGTCTAATTGGCACAATTATTCCAACCTCCCTAAGCTTCTTGAGTTCTTCCTGCATTTTTGGAGCCAAGGTGGGATTAATAGGCCTTTGCTTTTGTCTAAATGGCTTAGCTCTAGGCTTCAATGGGATTTCATGCTGGAATAAGTCTTCTCTATAAGATTTGAGGTCTTCATATGACCAGGCAAAAACATGCTGATACTTTTTCAGTAATGCAATCAGCATGCTCCAAATGTGTGGTTTGAGTTGTTTGCCAATGTATACCTTCTTGGGGGCCTAAGATGTCCCCAAATTTATCTCCTCTAAGCCATCTTTGTTTGTGGGAGATGTCTTTGTGACCAATTGGTCTCTATTGTCAAAAGCTCTTTCTAAAGCTACTAACCCTCTAGGGATTTTGTTAGTCTTCAACTGAATTACTTCTTTCCCCATAAGAGTTTCTTTTCCATCTACAATTTCTACAAAATTTTGAAAATCAATTTCTTAGTTCTCATATTCATCTATGTAGTGCAAAAATTTTAACAAGTCCTTGTCATCATCAAACACTTGCCAACTGCATATGTTCTCTGGTACTATAGGTCTAATTTTAACTTCAACCTTTGTAACATTTGATAGAGTGATATCATCTGGCCTTAATGCTACATTGGCTAAGAAATCAGCCATGACATTTTTTGATCTCTCTACCCAGCCTATTGAAAATGCATCAAATAATTCAATTGTATCCCAGAAAGCATGCTTATATTGTTTTAATCTCTTGTTATTTGAAGCATACCTATCTCTAACTTGGGACACAATTAACTCAGAATCCCCAAATACTCTTAGCATCTTAATTCCATGTTTGAGAGCCATATTTAAACCTAAGAGTAAGGCTTCATACTCTGCAATGTTGTTTGTACAAGCAAATCTTAGCAAGAAGGAGAATCTTAGGAGCTTACCAATTGGAGATAGGAATACAACTCCAGCCCCAGAGCCTTCCTTTGCACAAGCTCCATCAAAATACATGGTCCATAGACCCTGTTGATCTAGTTCTTGAATGCAAATATTTCCCTCTTTACCTTCTTGGTCACCTGAGACAACTCTGAAATTTTCACAGTCAGTGTCAAAAAAATAGATGTGCTCCTCTGAGTCTTGATCTTCAACTGTCTCATGTGATCTTTCTTCTCTAACTAGTTTGACATCCATGCCATTCATTGGAATCATGGCATATGACAGGTCCAATTGCATACTTCCACCAATCAATGCTACCCATCTTCTTGACAACAACATACCATATTGTGTGATGTCAACCACTGTTATGTTCATTTTATATGTCTTCTCTGGGTATGCCGCTAACCTAAAATCTACATCTTTCATGATTCCAATAATAGGTACTTCTCTAGCATCCATAGCATAGCATTTCCCACGTGCTTTGTCTATCTTTAACCCAGCTTGTTGCATGATAGCCAGAGGCATGATATTTGTTGATGCTCCTGAGTCAAGCATACAGTTTTTAATCACTTTTCCATTTATGACAAGGGAGACATGAAATGGTTCCACTTGTGAAGGACATTTTGTCATGGTCATCCCCAAATATACCTCAGGAACTTCATCTTCATCAATATATAGGGCCTGTTTCTTACCCTGAGGTTGATCAATCTGCTTGGCTTGACATGGTGTTCCTGAGATCAAAGATACAACCTTGTTTCTAAATTCTTCCACTTTCATCAGCTCCATTAGTGGAACGGAGACTTTTATTTGAGACAAGACCTGAGTGATGTCAAATGGGGCATAATTTTGAATGACAGTTGTAGCTTGATCTGCAGTTTTATTTTTATCTTGATGTAATCCAACTTTAATTTTCGTAGCTCTCTGACTGTCATCTTTAATCTGGAAATTTCTATTTTGATCTTCAACCTAGGGAACTTTGTTTTCTGGTTCTTGAGAATCATGACCTACTTTTTGCCTAAGGTTTTGCCTATTATTACTCCACTACTTCTTTTGTAGTTCAGTTCCTTTATGACTATGCACTGGCTGGTGTGAGTTGCTTACCTGAGCTTTATCCCTAAGATTGTAATTGCTTTTGACTTAAGCCACTGCTACAGCTGTGAAGGCCCTAATTTCTTCATCAGATGGTCTTCTTAGGTTATTCAGAAAATTATGTGAATCCTAAGCGTAGGCATAGTTGTTTTCCTCATCCTCTTCATCACAGGGAAATTGCTGACAGACCTAAAACTCATCATTTGCACTTGCATCATCATTAGGAAACCCTCTGTTTGTGGACAACATATTAACATCATCATCCTGCACATAATGTGGCTCATTGCACTCATTACAGGACACAGCATTATCATACAAAAACTGAGCAATCATGCATTGTGACTGTGAATGTGGCATCTGATAGATTATGCACCATTGAGTATCATCAGCAATATTTATAGCTTTCTTCAAAGGATCAGGAGTTTCCTTGGTATGTGGAGTTCTCTGATTTGTGTTGTTATGTGGAAATACAGGCTTACCATTATGCCAATTGGTATTATATGGCATATCATGCAAAGATGGTCTCTTTTCATGTCTTTGGTAAACTTGCCTATCAGGACCTATCCCTTTTTCACTTCTAGCCAATCTATAACTTAGGTCCTTAACAACATTTGTCAGTTTATCAATTTTGTCTTCAGGGGTAGATGTACTACCTTGAGTGTTTTGAGACTTGTTTGGATTCTGTAGAATTTTCACATCATCCCTCCTGTTTGTTTTGCCTGATGCTTTCCTATTTTTCTCAATATTTATTGCTATCCTAAAAGCATCCCTGAGAGTAGCAGGACCTTTATCTCTTAACCCATATGTAGTTTTGGCATCAAAAGCATTAATATACAATATTATGCACATTGGTTCATTTGTCCTCATGTGATGTGGCAATTTGTTCAACACTTTAGTAAACCTTGCATTAAAATCTGCAACCTGCTCATTTGACCCTTTAGTGATACTAGTGAACTCATTTACAAAAAAGCTAGGGTCAGTTTTGTCACCATACTGCTCTTTAAAAATTCTTTTAAATCATCCCATGATGAGATACCCCGGTCAGGTAGATTCTTGTACCATTCTCTAGCTTCATCAACAAGGGATTGCATAAATGACTTCATAAAAACATCCTCATGTTCAACTTCAAAGTTGTCCATGACATTTTGAAAATCTTTTAAATGATCCTCCCCTGACATAGTATTATTTCCTGAAAACCTTGGCACTTGCAGCCTCACATGTTTGTCAATAGGGTTCGGATAACTAGGAATGCCATTAAACAAAACCTGTCTAAATCTGTCTAGCTGCATCAGTTGTCTACCAAACTGATTAGCATTAACATTTCTATTAGCATTCTGATGTCTTGCATTATTTAATGGTATCCTAGCATTGTTTGCATTATGCCTAGTGTCATTCTGCTGATACTGGACCTCATTTCTATACTGGTTCCTTAGGGTATCTGCATTATTTAGGGTGGGAACTGCATCCTGCTGAGCAGTCCTTAAAGCTTGTACCTTCTACCTCATATCATCTCTAATTTTTACTACTTGCAGATATTCAAATTCTACCCTCAGGTTCTTAATCTCTTCAGCTAATTACTCATCTCTAGGCATGGAGGTAGATGGTCTCATACCATTCTGGTCATCATCTTCATCATCCCTTAGGGATTCAACTTCTTCAAATCTTTCACTGGGATCTAGGAAAGGGCATTCTTGAAACACTTCTGACCTTATTCTCAGCGCACCACACTGTTGTTTCTCATATACATTTTGGATTTCAGCTTCTGTATTTGAAAAATAAGGCTCTGTCCTCTCTGAAGATCCTGGATTATCCTGGGCATTATCATTATTTCTGGGTGAACCTTCATTACTGGCTGAGACAGTTCCCTTTTTCCTATATATCATCTTTCTTTTTATGGGTAACTCTTCAAATAAAGGATTACATAGGGATCTTCTCCCTTGCATACAAATTTTACTTTACCGGCTGGGAGATTATTCGGAGTCGCCACCTATAACTAGGAATTGTTTTCTTTGTTTAATCAGGGTTCTTTCACTTATTCCTCAGCAGAGTCACCAATTTCTGTTGGTTTTTTCCCAGACTGGATGCTTGTTCCCAGTATCCCTACAAGGTAGCCATTAGTGATCAATAGGATCTCTAGGCCAGGGGCCAACAGTGTAGGAGATAGACTCTATTTTTATCTCCTCTTCTTCTTCAAGCTCTGCAAAACCTAGGGGGTATTCCCTATTCAACATCCATAAAATATATCTGTGGATGGTGGGATGCTGATATAAAGCAGATGAATCCTCCTTTATGTAGACCAAAACTATAAGATAAGTGCAAAGGGGCTAGCTTTGGGCCTATGTTCAGTTGTGAGATAGAAGATTCTGATCCTAAAACTAATTCTAAGGTCCTAATGGTTTGGTTTTGAAGTTTAGGTTGATTTGGTATTTGGATGGAAAACTAGGACCTAAGGTGTAACCTCAATACAAGACTAGATTGGAGCCTATCCAGGGCTTGGAGTCAGTAGACATACACCTGTGAATGATCAACATGAACATACTAAGACTGGATTTCAAGGGGATGTTGTGGTATCTGCCTTACAGATACCTCCCAGAATAGAGTATTCAGTTACCTATACTCACAATATCCTCACTGCAATATATTCCTCCCAACCCTTGACTTGAAACACATTAATCTACCCCTTAGGCAGAAGCAAAAGATCAAGTTTTCAATATGGTAGGACCATATCCTAGAATACCAGACACCCCTTAGATGTTTAGATTCAAAAGAAGAACACATTTAGTTTGGAGATAGAATGACCAGATACATGCAAATACAACATTACTCATATAAAAAAATTCATGAAACCAATAAATTCATGCATAAGACATACAACATGAGACTCATAAACTCACAAGACATCCAGATAGGGTCACCAAAGGAGTTGTATCTTATTACAGCACCCAGATTTTGTCTAGTTTTCAACAACCGAAATGAGTAACACAGCTTGGTCTTTATACCATGACTATGTACCCAACAAAATTAATTACATGATAAAGTCAAAAATCTGCCAGATACATGCATTAGAAGATGGCAATCAAAATAGTTAATGCTGCAGGAGAAATAGGGTGAAGAGGCAGGTATAATTGGGATCTGGGCCGCTGCTTAGGGATTTTCTTCTTAAAAATGATGGTTGACCTGTCCACTGTTGACCCAAATCCTGCAGATGTCACCATTATTGCTTAGCTATCCACAGATCCTCAGTGGCGTGCCTTTGAAACTTTCCCGCTGAAATACATCACCTTGACATTTCAAATTATGCAGAAACCACTTATCCCACATGCACCCCGCGAAGACCCTTTAGCACTTTATCTGCCTGGTTGTGATCATATATAATGTCGGCGATTTTCAACCGATGGCACTAGCATAAAACCTTATCCTCATACCCCATCGGCCAGACCTTCCACATCAGCGAGCCTCATACATGTCTGTTCAACATAGAAAGTCAGCTCGATGCTCAACCTCATCGGCCAAACATAAGGCATCGGAAGAGGATCTCCCAGCTTCGCCAACGTCCAAAGTTATGCCGATGACACCATTGGATCATGGAGACTAACTCCATCGGCCAAACATAAGCCTATTTCTCTGATCCCACAACTCTCACCGACAGCAATACCCTTTAGCAAGACACAAACCATCGGTGGGCTAGAAAAATGCTGCGCCAATAACACCAGTCATCCCGATGAAAGCCTCAATCCACATTTCATCGGCCAGACCAGCCTCGTCAGAATGACATCAACCTCAGCCACCGATAGATAAAGTCTTGGCGATGTAATGAATACACCACTGCTACCAACATGATCGCTAAGACAAGGGATACTCATGCCGATGGACCTAGAAAATTTAGGGTTTGGATGAAAAACCTACAAACATCTAAGCTCAAACCCTAGACAAAAATGATTACTAACACTAGCAAAGAAATCTAGAGAGAATTTGCAGAAGGGAAACACCTTTTCATGCCTTAGGGTTTGAACCAGATGTTAGAGCTATTTTATATTTGAATTCGATCTTCATCTTGAACTTGACTAAACTGTAGGATCTCTTCTCAAAGCTCTTCTTTCTTCTTCATGAGTGCAAGTGTGTAAATAATGAGTGAAAAAGACTTTTTATCCTTGCACAAAATCTAATTCCCTTTTGTAATAAATGCACAAACTTTTAAGTCATCCAGTTACCTTGCTTCTCAAGTGAGTTTTTCATGAATCACCTTGTGGATCTTCAAACTAGTACCTTATTGTGTTGATAACACCCAAGTGTTTTAAAGACTTTCCTCTGGATCCATAGATCAGAGTATTGTATTTGTAGATCATACCAGATCAATATGTATTGCTCTGTTAATACTAGATGGTTGCCAGAACCAGACCTACTCAAGTGGTCATAAACCTTGTGAAACTTCATGCGGACCTCTCACATTTTGACTAAAAGTTCTTTAGAGGATTTTATAGGAACCCTCTAATCCACAACATCAGATGTTTACACAATGTGCTGAATTTGGGCACTTACCGACTGGTTGGGGGAAAAGGATTTTCTCTATAGCTCCCCCTGAGCTAGAGGTCACCTTTTATTTTCTAGAAGGATTATCATCACCGAAGTCTGGTGCGGATCCATCTCCAATATTCATTGTACTCTTCTTTACCCAAATCTTGCTCGTCTCCTTTTGAACTTCATCCACATTTACTTTACATTTGCCTTTATCTTGTTTCTAATCATGTTCTACCAGACCTTTTCTATTTTGATTTCTGCTTCTACAAAATCTGGCTATATGACTGGATCCATTGCAATTGTAACACACAAAATTTCTTTTCTTATTGGAATGATATCCTCTTGATCTGTACTTATTAGCCATATGTCCAATTCTATTGCATACAAAACATCTACCATTGAAAGAATTGTTCATTTGCATATTTCTACATTCATGAGATTTGTGACCATACCTTTTGCAACTAAAACTTTGAATAGAGAAGGATGGATTGATTTGATTCATTCTATTCCTGCACTAGATTGCTTTATGTCCGAATTTGTTGCAATTGAAGCAGTATCTATTGAAACATGGATATCTTTGAGCATTTGGTTGCCTTATTGGAGGTCTTATAGGACTATTTCTTTGATTTCCTAATCCAAAGTTCTTTTGACCGGATCTAGAGCTTTCACCTTTCTCATATCCCAAGCCACGCTTATCATCTACCCTCTTTTGACTTTCAAGAAGAACTTCAAGTTGGGCTGAGCTTATCTTGATTTTTTCTTTGTATTCATTTGTAGATTGAAGATCTTGTTTAAGAGTGTCTATCTAGCTCTCAAGTTCTTCTTCATTGTCTCTAGCTTCTTCAAGATCAAATTCAAGATGCCTGATTATTCTATTAATTTTGTGGTAGTCCTTTGTTTTCTCCTTGAGGGATTGTTTTAGGTTATCTTCAGTCTTTCTCTTCTCTTCAATTTCTTTGGTGAATTTCATAACCCCTAATTCTATTTCATGTCTTATCATAATGACCTCTTTTGATAGTTTCTCACATAGCTTAGTTTTCTCATTCAAATCCTCATCAATATTATTGGCTTCATTTTGATTTGCTAATTTTTGGAGTAGTTCATTTCTCTTTTTCACATAATTACTAAGTTTTTATTTCATCTCATTTATGAAATCATCAACTTCCTTGAGTTTTTCTCTCAAATTATTGACTTCAAAGTGGGATTGTTCAAGATCATCTAGGGTAGACTAAAGTTGTTCTTTCATACCATATGCATCCATTGAGATTCCTAGATCTTCCTCAAGCTATTAGGCTTGTTTAGAGGAACTTAGCTCTGATACCAATTGTTGGAAACAATGGAGATAACTAAGAGGGGGGGTGAATCAGTTATTTGATAACTTTTCTTCTTTTTAATTTCTTTTCTTATCTTAACATTTAGTGCTATATCAAAACATGAAAGCAAAGGCAACCATAAGAATTGAAAATGAAATTAACACATAACATAAGGATTTTTATGTGCAAACCCTATTAAGGGAAAAACCACGAGGTGACTAACTCAAGATTGTATTCTCTGTTAAAAGAATAAAGAGTACAAATTTGGCACTTGCTAATTAGGGCTCACTGCCCAAGCACACTGCTCACAAGAGGCTCACTGCCTACAAGAGACTCACTGACTACAAATGCTTACAGATGATACCAAGGTGTTTGAATTGATGAACAACATCCATACATGCAAGAATTTAGTTCCAGTTAGACACTGCATACTGATCTGGCACATTTCATTCTTCCTCTGGTCAATATCACTCTTCACTCATAGTCTAGATTCATATATTTGTTTTCATACTTCTTATATATTTGCTTCCACTTCTCAAGCACAGCTATATCCCACAAGCTTGAATCCATTGAGTATATATATCTGCATCAAGGATTTCCAACAACTTCATAGTTGGCAACAAGAACATTTGAGATATTTGCAAGTTTCTATTTTGTCGGCTGAATCCTTGCTTGGTTGATGATGAGCATCAAAAACTTTGACATAGAAGTCATTACTCATGTTGGTCAATAGTGTATAATATGACAAATTGCTTGATCATTACCTTTTATACATCTGGATTGAAGTCTGGTACTCTGTCTGTCAGTTCTTCCTTTGTCTGCTCTGTCTGACTGGAACCCAACACATAGAAGCTCATATCTTTTTCATGCTTTATCACTGGAGGCTAAATCTCTAGAATACAATTTTCATGATACCCTTCTTGACTTGTCCAAGTCTGCAACTTATTGATTTACACCATTTGACAGATCCAGACCTAATTGTCAGACCATGTTGCATACTTTGTTTTTGTCCACTAGACCAAAACAATCTTCACTTTGGCTTCTGGTATAGGCATATTATGTATTGTGGATGTGTAGAATAGACTTTGTTACCATCAATGACAACACTTATGAAGCCACATAGTGTCTCTTGCCAACATTTTTCCCTTTTATCTTATTTGTTCCTCTTATCAACATTTATTTGACTTTGTATAGTGCCATTAGATGTAGCTCTGAGACCAACCCACTTCTTTTTGTTGTCCTTTGATTGTTCCTATCATTCTTATAAGATGGCTTTCCTTTCATGACTATACCATCAATGATTGATCTTTTAAAAATACATGTACCTACACAGTGAACAAACAAGTTAGATAAAATAGAGGCTAATAGCCTCTCCTTGATTGTCTAATCTCTTTATGGCTTCTTCTTATGATTGCTTATCTACTTCTGATGTTTTTTTTCCCTCTTGTTGATCATATGTAAGATAGAAAGTACATTTTGAATTTATCTACATATAAAAGTAAAATAAGAAAACCCCAAGCTCTAACATTCATGTTCATTTCCTCCTATAGGTTCACTTGGAGCTATCACTGGGACAACTGAAGATGTGGATGTAGATGTCAATGGGATTCGTCATTTAGGCAATGACAGGTCCCTTTTTTCTTTGATATCCTTCATTTTACTTAAGATGTACTTGTTATTGTGCATTGTGTCATATACAGTTACTCCAACATCTTGTGTGGGATCATATAAACACCTTTATTTATGAATGTAAATAGTTATTTCATACAATGACTTGTGTATCATTTCCTTCTTTTTGTAAATCAATTTCATAAACATAAACTAAACATTATTGCATGGTATATGTGTTTATAATCATGTGTAGACTAGCAATATTTTATATACCTTTCTAAAACCTATCAAATTGGAATGAATGAATAATGACTACAACTAAAACACAATCTACAATGCATAGATTAGTTTTAACTTCACATGTTAGTCCTAGGATACCTCCTACCTTGTTGGAGTAGCCTTTCATGTTATCTAGCTCATGTAGTAGCTCTAATTGAGCTGGTACATGATCTTGGTAATATTATCCCTAGAAGGGTCCTCCATTAAGATAGTAGGCCTTCTAGGCTAGCCCGTGCACTTGAATTTTCTTATCCCTTCCTCTTTAACTTCTCTGCTTCTTCAAAGTAACAAAGACAACTACTATTTGAGCCTATCCTGATTGGCTACAAAGCACAATTTGGTAATATTTCAAAAATAAAACTATCTATTGGTCGTAGGTTGTTCATTAGAAGTCTTGCATTACATCCATAAACTAACTTAAACAGGGATTTACGAATAGCTTTTTTTTATTGTGACCCTATCTATCCACAGTGCTATTAGAAATGAAAGAATAACTGCTTCAAAGGAAATCTGATTTTAATTATGTTTAATGATCTTTTCATAGTGTATTATCAATGGATATTGTAACATAGAAAAGAAGCTATGCAACATAGAAACATAAAATCAGAAAAATGAACACACAACAAAGTGTTTAACATGGAGAAAGCCCTTTTGAGTAAATAACTCCACACTAGAAATAGGCCCAAGTCTATATAAATGTAAAAATGAGTATGCAATTCAATAACTCCACCAATCTTCCCTTCAGTCTTAACCTAACAACACTTTGACAGAATTTTGGCAGCACTACGATAGCACTCTGGTAGCATAACAATATGAAACTACAAAACTTGACAACACTTTATGAATTAATCACTAAATAGTTAATCTACCCAAGATGGGCACCCAAATTGACAATCCCAATGCAAACAAGATATTAATGCCCTCTTACACACCTCTTATAGCTGTCGTAATGCATGTTGCATGCATAGGTGCTTAGAGCTAAAAATACCTCTTACACTACAATAATAGTTGTCATAACTGTCATAAAATCTTAAGGCAACTTTCTTTTGCCATAGGTTCTCTTACAATGTATGACACATGGGTAAGTGCAAGAAGTTGTGTCCACTTTTAGTGGAAGACTTGGGGCAAAATATTTTCAGAAGGGATGGATTTTGGCAATATGGATAATAATTTTTTTAAAGAATTTTTGGATGCAATTAAAACCCATTTCAGATGACAATGTATGGTTTTAAAACATATTGTTTTTTATTATTGAACATATTCTTCTATTTATTATTTATTAAAAGAAAAACTCAAATTTTTTGGAAGAACTAGACTTTGGTAATATGGCCTAGGAATTTTTTAAAGAATTTTTAGATGAAATTAAAACTCATTACAGATGACAATGTCTAGTTTCCAAATATGTATTTTTTTAGTTTTGAAAATAATTTTCTATTTATTAATTATTTTTAAACAAAAAGTGTTATAAACCTGAAATAACATATATTGCTATTTTTTAATAATTTTTCATTTTGACTTTTTTTTTGAAAAACAATTTATGTCTAATCAATGTAGACATCATTCTATACACAATGAAAAAAATAAATTTCACGTTACAATTAGTTTAGCTCAAATTATGTTGGTCTTACATGAGGGGTTTTAAGAAACACAAATTAGGGCCAATAAAAAATTAATTTAAAAATTTCTCCTTAGAGACATGAGTAACATCCATATACTCTACTTTTGTGATGGATATACTCTGCTTGTGTGGTGGACAAAGCAATTGTGGGTTGCCTCTTACTCATCCAAATTACTACTCCAAATAGAGTAAACACATAGCCACTTTTAAACCTTCGACTATCCAACTCACCTACCTAATCTGCATCAACAAAACCCTGTATGTCTAAAGATTTATCAGAACCATTAGTACTAGAATAAACCAAACAATAATTAGGAGCACCTACATGATATTTAAGCACCCTCTTCACATAATTCCAATGTTGTCCACCATGGTTAGACATAAATCTTGTCAAAACTCCCACTGCTTGGGCAATATTTGGCCTAGTGCAAATCATTGCATACATAAAACTCCCTAAAAAACTAGAATATGGTGTTGGTTTTAGAACACATAACTGAGAGGGGGGGTGAATCAGTTGTCTCAAAATTTTGTTCCCTAATCACTTAAGACTTTTGTATATTTCAGTAGCAAAACAAAGATTCAATCATGGAAGCATAATGTAATAACTCAAGAACATAAACACATTCAACTCATATAACACCAAGATTTTTAATGTGGAAAACCTGGTTAAGAGAAAAACCATAGGGTGACTAACCCAAGATTGAATTCTCTGTTAAAAGAATAAAAAGAACACAATGGCACTTGCCAATTAGGGCTCATTGCCCAAGCACATTGCTCACAAGAGGCCCACTGCCTACATGAGACACACTATCTACAGAAGAATATAAATATTACATACTTGAACTGGAGATTAGCATCTTCACTATGCTTGAGATAGTTCCATTTAAGATCAACACCTCTGCTCTACTTTTCGCTCCTCTTCTCTACCACCTTCACATCATAACTACTGATACTTTTAAATGAATTCACAAATCTTATTTATACATGACATCAACTTTGGAATGATCATCAAAGTCAGCACAACATATACTTTATTTTATTGCAGAGCAATTACAAAAAAATACAACTTGACTTGATATAAAAGCTTCATGTGCATCACTACACTGTCGACCACACATATCTGGGACTTCAATCTTCTTCAAGGAACATGCCATGCTTCATAGAACATCTTCAACATTATCCGCAACATGCGCTAATCATCTGGTCTGCCAAGATTAGGAAGAACACCATCACCCGAAGGTAAATCTTCAATTATGAACTCAATCGTCAATGTAGACTGCCAACATGAACTGGACACAATCTAGAGACCCCCACAAGCTTGCTTGAATCACCAAGAACATCTGTACCACTTTTACTTACTGTAATATTCGTATCTTCATCCAGAACTTTGAGAACACAGCTGGTCATCATTGTCACATTAGAAGGATTTCTTGTGGACCTCCAAACCATGAACCAATTGAGTTGTCAATTCAAATTATCTTCCCAAACATGCCACCACATCTGCAGAACATGATATTGTATTTCTGGATCTTACCAGACCTAATTGAGTCACTATGTTACCTTTGAATAGTTGCTAGAACCAGTTTTGCTCTCATGGCTGCAATTTCTTCACAATTTCATGTGGACCTCTCAAATCTTGATTGGATCACCTTTAGACACATATCTACAAACCCTTTGATGCGCATACTCTGATCTTCAACTTGCTGGGATCTTTGTCATAGAACTTCACTATTTTTCTCTATTTCTGAAAGGACTAATTTTCTCAATATCCTTAGCACATAGCTCATCAAATCCTTGACATCAATGCAATAGGAGTATGTTAACATCAATGACAACACCGATTAGGCCCATACTTGCAACAATCTCCTCCTTTGTTATTAATGGAAACATATGATGTGAAAAACTATTTTAACCATCAAGACAAGAACTTCTCCTCATTGACTAACATAGCTCCCCCTATCAACATCAATCATTTATCTTCCTTTACTACTCCCCCTTTGATCAGAAACCACTTTTTGTTTTTCACATGTCTTCTCTCCCCCTTTGACATCGATGGCAAAGGGCACATACTTGCAACCAACTTCTCATACTTCAGAATCATGCTGACTGCTCCCCCTAAGTAGTAGCTACCTAACACCAATCTGGATCACAAGATATGACTGTGGGATCCACCAGACTAATGCACATCAGTGCACCTTAATTCAGAACCAGAGGAGTAATAACCCCTAACTTCTCCCTGAGATACTCAAAAGAGTCCTTAGGTAGAGGTTTGGTAAAAATGTCTGCAATCTGATCCTTTGAGGGTAGAAACTCCAATCTGACTTCATTCTTGTTTACTTTCTCTCTTAGAAAGTGAAACTTGATGGATATATGTTTTGTCTTTGAATGCAATACCGGATTTTTTGATATGTTTATCACACTTGAATTATCACAGAAGATTGTGATAGGTTCATCATACTCTACTCTGATGTCTCTTAACATTTGCTTCATCCATAATACTTGAGTGCAACTACCTACTGCTGCAATATATTCTGCTTCTACAGTGGATAGAGATATTGCCTCTTGTTTCTTACTAAGCCAAGAAACTAATCTTTTACCTAAAAAGAATGCACCACCACTGGTACTCTTCTAGTCATCCACATCACTAGCCCAATCAGCATCAGTAGAAGCATGAAGAGAAAAATCATGATCCTTAAGATACCATAATCCATACTCAACTGTTCGCTTCAAATATCTAAGAATTCTTCTGATTTCCATGACGTGAGACTCTCTAGGATCGGCTTGGAATTTGGCAACAAGACCAACAACATTCATAATGTCAGGTCTAGTTTGAGTGAGGTACATTAGTCCTCTAATCATTGACTTGTACTTTTTTTGATCAATCTTAGGAGATTCATCATCTTTACTTAGCTTACATCTAGTAGCCATGGGAGTATTCATTGGCTTTGAATCTTCCATCCCAAATTTCTTCAACAATTCTTTCGCATATTTGGTTTGAGATATGAAGATTCCTTTCTTTGTTTCAGTGATTTGTAGACCCAAGAAGAAATTCATTTCCCAAAACATAGACATCTCAAATTCACTTTTCATTTGATTTACAAAAGTCTTGCACATAGTATCTTTTCCTCCAAAAATGATATAATCAACAAATACTTCAACAATAAAGATATTTTCATGATCAATCTTGAAGTACAGATTACTATCAGCAGTACCTTTGTTGAAGCCAATATTCAAAAGATGTTTGTCCAATCTTGCATACCAAGCTCTTGGGCTTGTTTGAGTCCATACACTACCTTCTTCAATTTCCAAACCATATCTCCATGATCAAACAATTGAAATCCATCCGGTTGCTCAATGTATACCTCTTCTTCCAAATCACCCTTTAGGAAAGTAAACTTGAGATCCATCTGATACACCTTGAAATCTCTGAAGGCATCAAAAGCAAGAATTAATCTGACTGCTTCAATTCTTGCCACTGGAGTAAAAGTTTCTTCAAATTCAACTCCTTCTACTTGAGAATAACCCTTACAGGCCAATCTGGCTTTGTTTCTTATTACTTCACCATCTTCATTCAGTTTATTCCGGAAGACCCATTTAGTCCCAATCACATTTTTGTCCTTAGGTATGGGAACAAGATCCCAAGTGTGATTCTTTTCAATCTGTATCAATTCCTCCTTCATTGTGTTAACCCAATTTTCATCATTGCATGCTTCACTTACTATTTTTGGTTCAATATTTGAAATCAGACAATACTTCACTGAATCTTGATCATTTTTTCTTCTTGTTTGAACATCTTTGCTTCTATCTCCTATGATTTGGTCTTCAGAATGATTCAGTCTTACATGCGTGGGAGTTTTGGGAAGCTCTTGCACTTCTAAATCTTCAACAAGTTCATGCAAACTTGTCTCTTCTTCTTGTATTTCAGGATTCTCTGGATCAGTCTAAGTTTGAACTGGAGTTGGGACTTGTTCTCCTTGATTTGAGACATAATTCTAATCATCTTCTTCATACTCATAATACCTTGAGGGATTTTCTATGCCTTCATCAACCTTCACATTTGCACTTTCTACAATCTTTCTCAATCTTTTGTTATAACACTGATATGCCTTGCTTTGAGTAGAATATCCCAAGAATATTCCTTCATCACTTCTAGCATCAAACTTGCCAAGGTCTTCATCTCTTATGATATAGCATCTACTACCAAAGACTCTGAAATATTTCACAGTGGGAGTGATACCAAACCAAAGTTCATAAGAAGTCTTACCAGTATTGCCTTTAATTTATACTCAATTAAGAGTATAGATGATAGTACTTACAACTTCTCTCCAGTAGATCTGAGGGACATTTGCTTCCATCATCATGGTTCTAGATGCTTCCTAGATGGTCTGGTTCTTTCTCTCCACTACTCCATTCTCCTATGGAGTCCTTGGAGCAGATAACTATCTCTTTATCCCATGTTCCTCACAGAATGATATGAACTCACTAGATGTGAATTCTCCACCTCTATCAGACCTGAGGCATTTTATGTTTATGCCAGTTTCATTTTCTACCATAGGCTTGAATATTTTAAATTTCTCAAGTGCTTTAGATTTCTCTTTCAAGAAGGTTACCCACATCATCCAGGAGTAGTCATCAATCAACAACATGAAATACCTATCTCCTTGTAGACTCCTGATTCTTTCCAGACCATAGAGATCAGTGTGTACTAAGTCTAACAATCTAGTTGAAGATTGTTCCTTACTTTTAAATGTGACTCTATTATACTTTCCCAACTGACATTCTTTGCACAAACTATTAGTAGGTTTCACTAGTCTTGGAAGATCTCTTACAGCCTGAGTGTTGCTTATCTTAATGATATTATCAAAATTTACATGACACATTCTCCTATACCACAACCAAATCTAATCAATTTGAACAAATAAACAACTTTTGCCAGTACCAATCAAGTGGAAGATGTTACCTTTTGTCTATGTATCGGATGCAATCTCAGTTCCAGAGCTTTCAAAGATCTTCCATTTTCCATTTTTGAATTAGAGATCATAGCCTTTGTCCACCAACTATCCAACACTGAGAAGATTATGCTTCAAACCTCCAACATATAGAACATCACTGGTTTTGTTCTTTCCATCAATGGAAATGGTTCCTCTACCTCTAATTCTGCTAGCAGAATTATCTCCAAACTTTACAACTCCACCTTCATATCTTTCCAAGCTTAACAACTTGCTCTTGTCACCAGCCATATGGTGAGAGCAACCACTGTCAATAACCCATTCATCCTTTTCTTCAACATAAGTAGCCAAAGCACTTTCTATCATCTTATGATTGGCAGATTCAATAGGCATTGGATCTTCTTCCTTGATGACAATAAACATCTAGTCATTACCAGATTTGTTTCCTATCTCAGATTCATCATCATCTTCTTGAACATAGTAACACTTTTTCTAAAACCTTGATCTATTAGGATTTTCCCTTGAAAACCTTTCTAGACATCTTGAGGCAAAATGAACAATCTTATTGTAGGCAAAGCATTTAAAAGGTATTTTTCCTTCATACTTACCGGATCCTCTTGGTAGTCTTTTTGCAATGAAAGATTCAAGTTGTTCAGCTTCTAATTCATCCTCTTCTAGATCTTTTCTTGCTTTCTCATACCAAGATGATTGTATTGAGGAGCTTTCCCTTGGGTCATATCTTTGTTTGCCTTTAGCAGAGGCACTAGCTTTGAAAGAAGATTCAGTCTTGGGAAGTGCATCACCAAACTCTGCGAACTCAAATGTAGATATCTTACCGACCAATTGATCCCTTGTGATAGTTGTTAAAGACCTGATTTCCTCAATAGAAGTGACCTTGTGTTTATATGTAGGAGGTAAAGATCTGAAACATTAGCAACACTTTCATCTTCATCCAGTACTCCACCAGCGCATCTGATGCCACATACAAGCTCATTTACTTTTCCCATATATAAAGTGATGTTCCCATCTTCACTTATTCTTAGGTTTTCAAACTTTCCTTTCAGACTTTGTAGCTTGGCACACTTAACATACTTGTCTCCTTCATATAAATTTTCAAGCTTTGTCCAAATTTCATTAGTAGTCTTAAATCCCATAACATTTGTCAGTTCTCTATTAGACAAGGCACTCAGTAGGGCTTCTTTAGCTCAAAGATTATTTTTTGTATCTCTGACTTCATCTATAGTTATTGGCCCATTTCTTGGAGAAACATATTTAGTTGAGTTTATGTTCCAATACTAATATCCTATGCATTGTAAGTGACATTCCATGCGGTTCTTCTAGGAAGTGAAGCTTTTTCCATCAAACCTTGGACTGTCCTTCTTGTAGGTTGACATCCTGGATCTCCTCAAGTAGTCAAGCTTCTTCTAGAGGAACTTGGCTCTAATACCAATTGTTAGTTTTAGAATAGACAATTGAGGAGGGGGGTGAATCAGTTGTCTCAAAATTATGTTCATTAATCACTTAAGACTTTCTTATATTTTAGCAGCAAAACAAAGATTCAATCATGGAAGCATAATGTAATAACACAAGAATAGAAACACATTCAACTCATATAACACCAAGATTTTTAATGTTGAAAAGCCAGTTAATCGAAAAACCATGGGGTGACTAACCCAAGATTGTATTCTCTGTTAAAAGAATAAAAAGAACAAAATGGCACTTGTTAATTAGGGCTCATTGCCCAAGCACACTGCTCACAAGAGGCCCACTACCTACAGGAGACACACTATCTATAGAAGAATATAAATATTACATACTTGAACTAGAGATTAGCATCTTTACTATGCTTGAGATAGTTCCATTTAAGCTCAACACCTTTTCTCTGCTTTTCGCTCCTCTTCTCTACCACCTTCACATCAGAACTACTAATACTTTTAAATGACTTGACAAATCTTATTTATACATGACATCAACTTTGGAATGATCACCAAAGTTAGCACAACATATACTTTATTTTATTACAGAGCCATTACAAAAAAAATACAAATTGACTTGATATAAAAGCCTCGTGTGCATCACTACACTATCGTCCATAAATATCTTAAACTTCAATCTTCTTCGAGGAACACGCCATGCTTCACATAACATCTTCAAGATCATCTGCAACATGCGCTAATCATATGGTCTACCAAGATTAGGAAGAACACCATCACCCGAAGGTAAATCTTTAATTACAAACTCAATCTTCAATGAAGAATGCCAACATGAACTGGACACATTCTAGAGACCCCCACAAGCTTGCTTGAATCACCAAGAACATTTGCAACACATCTGCTTACTGTAACATTCGTATCTTCATCCAAAACTTTGAGAACATAGCCGGTCATCACTACCACATTAGAAGGATTACTTGTGGACCTCCAAACCATGAACCAATTGATCTGTCAATTCACATTATCTTCCCAAACGTACCACCAGATCCGCAGAACATGATATTGTATTTTTGGATCTTACTCGACCTAATTGAGTCACTCTATCACATCTGAATAGTTACTAGAACCAGTTTTACTCCCATGGCCATAATTCCTTCACAATTTCATGTGGACCTCTCAAATCTTGACTCAATCACCTTTAGACACATATCTATAAACCCTTTGATGCACATACTTTGATCTTCAATTGGCTGGGATCTTTGCTTCATAGAACTTCACTGTCTTCATTATTTTTCTTTATTTCTGAAAGGAGTAATTTTCTCAATATCCTTAGCACACAGCTCATCCAATCCTTGACATCAATGCAATAGGAGTATTTTGATATCAATGACAACACCGATTAGGCCCATACTTGCAACATATGGCACATTAGATATATCCTCAAAATAATCCTCAGTCTTTGGACACATATCTAATGAAAGCTTAGTACCAATGGGTAAAGGAACTCTAATTAGGTTATAGTGTTGCATACTAAATCTTTGTAAAATGGTATTTATATACTTACATTGAGACAACCTAATCTTTTTGTTACCTCTATCCCTCTTGATCTCCATGCCAGAATATACTTGGTAGCACCATGATCTTTCATATCAAATGCACCTGAAAGTTAGGCTTTTAGCTGATTGATCATACCCTTAGTTTTTCTAAAAAATAACATGTCATCAACATACAATGCAATGATTAATATAGAGTCATCAATATAATAGATGTAAACATAGTGATCCTTGTCGCTTCTAACAAATTCCAATTTCAACACAAATAAGTCAAACGTTTAATACCATGGGGGACTATTTCAAACCATAGAGAGACCTCTTTAACCTACAAACCCAATGGTCTTTCCTGTGTACCTCAAAACCTATAGGTTGTTGCATATAAATTTCTTCCTCAAGATCTCCATGCAAGAATGCAGTATTAACATGCAATTGCTCAATCTCCCAATCATAAGCTACAAAAATACATAGAAGAAATCTAATAGAAGTCAATTTAGTAACATGAGAGAAAATCTCACCAAAACCAACTCCCTTTCACTAGGAGTAGCCCTTGGCTACCAGTCTAGCCTTATACTTCTCCAATGACCCATATGCTTCAAACTTCTTCTTGAAGACCCACTTACAACCTGTTGCCTTTCTTTCTTTGGGAAAATGAACAAGATCCTAGGTGTTACGAGAGTCTAAAGTCATTATCTCCTCCTGCATGGCTAACTTCCAAGACTCATTATCATCTATAATACTAACTTACCTATAGGATCTAGGCTCATCATCAGTACTCAATAAAGAAAACACACAATGGAAATTTGGTTGGCTATACCTGTCAACTAGGTTTCGTTATCTTGTGGAGCTCCTCAAGGGTGAAGTGAGAGACTCTACTTGTTATTCTGTATGATCATTTGTACCAACTTCTTATGTAACAACATATTCATCTTCATCAAAACTAATTGAATATTTTTCTTCTTCACCCTCAATCAAGCATTGTGTTTGTCCTGAGGTGCATCTTTCTGCTCTAAATCAAAGTGCACTATCTTTACCTTTTTTTCCTTTTCTTTTCACTACTTAGGTTCAGAAATAGCTCTATGTTCCCTAAAAATAACATCTCTAGAATATATAATCTTACGGGTTAGTAGATTCCAAAGCTTATAACCTTTAGAATTATCACCATATCCAATGAATGTAAACTTTTCATATTTTGGATCCAACTTAGATCACTTTTCATTAGGCACATGAACAAAATTCTCACAACCAAAAACCCTTAAATATGAAACAAAAGGTTTCTTATCTGTCCATACTTCATAAGGTGTCAAATAAAGAGCCTTACAAGGAGATATGCTAATTAAGTAGCAAGCAGTACACACAGCCTCTGCCCAAAAGCATTTTTCCAACTATGAATCACTCAGCATACTTTTGGCTATTTCCATGATTGTTCTATCCATCCTTTCTGCAACACCAATCTGTTGCGGTGTATCCAAAGTTGTCTTTTGTCTTATTATACCTACATGCTTACAAAAATCATCAAATTCCTTAGAGAAATATTCTCCTCCATTGTCAGATCTTAATATTTTAATCTTCAAACCTGATTTGTTCTCTACTAGGACTTTCAATTTCTTTAAACTTAGTGCAAACTTTAGCTTTTTGTTTCATAAAATAAATCCAAGTAAATCTAGATGCATCATCAATTTAGGTTACAAAATAACAAGATTTTTTGATAGAATCATTATCCACAGGTCCAAACACATTTGTATGAATAATCTCTAACTTCTATTTTTCTCTAATACTTTCTAAAGGAAATGATTTTTTGTTTTGTTTACCAAACACACAATGCTCACATAAATCAAAGTGCTCATTAGAATAAGAGAAATCGTCCAACAAATTTTTATTATTGATAGGTTTCAATACATTAGTACTTGTGTGGCCCAACCTATGGTGCCACAACATACATGTATTTTTAGTACTAGCCTTAGATGCATAAGAGGCATTACAAATAGTAGTGGCTTCAAGCTTAAACAAGGTTCCCAATATTTTCCCCTTTGCTACCACCAAGTTCCCTCTCAACAATCTACAACCATGCTTGTCAAATGTCACAAGCATTCCCAAATCATTCATCTTTGAAACCAAAATCAAAATTCTAGCTAATCTATGAACATGAAAAATACCAAGGAGAGTTTTAATCCTTCTATCATTGAATCACACCAATATCTTGCCTTTCCCAACTATTGGATATGTAGAGTTGTCCCCAAGGTATACATCATCTCCATCATACTCTTGGTATGTGGAAAGCCCATCCTTATGTGGGGTCATATGAAATGAGCATCTTGAGTCAACCAACCAATGATCCTTAGAAACAACATTACATACAAAAAGTGAAACATCCTCACCTGCATTCAAGGACTTATCCGAAGCACTCTCCCACTATTTGTTTGGGTTTTTGCACTCCTTCACATATCCCGTTTTACCACAGGTCCAACACTTAAATCTATTCTTCTTCCCAAGAGCCTTAGATTGACCCTTAAGACTTGTCTTTAGCCCCTTTATAATATCCTTTTAGTCCTCTTTCCTTAGACCTTCCCTTGACACTAAGAGCATCCCTTGAACTATCTAAATTCTTTTTCCTCAATTCATGTGATAGTAGAATTGAAATCAGCACATTCAACTTAGGATCTGTGAGGTTAGCAGTGATAGACACTATAACATTATTCCAAGACTTAAGTAAATACCAAAGAAGAAAGATATATTTATCTTCCTCATTAACCCCAACATCTACTAATGCTAGCTGACTCAACAACAAATTAAAATTATTTAAATGCTCTGCAACTAATTCATTTTCATGGAAAACAATTTTCATTTTAAATAAAGTTTGTTTACCATACTTTTGGCTTGATAGATCTCACCCAAGTATTTCCACAAACTATGTGTAGTCTCTTCCCTTGTGACATTCAATGAGACAAAATCAGCAAGACATAAATGAATGGTTCATCATGCCTTCATATCCAGTCTAGCCCACTCATCCAAAGAGATATCATTAGGTTTATTCTCTATTTGAACAACCAACTACTGGCTTCTTTCTTCCAACAGGTCGTCCATTTTTAGCTTCCACAACTCATATCCTATTTTGTTGAACTTCTTAATGTCCAAAAAAGAGGTTGAGGTAGCGGTGGATGTAGCCATAATATCAACTCAAAGAATCTACAAAACAAATGAAACCAAATCTCCAATTGCACAGTTGTGGCTTCCACACTATCACCCAAGAGTCAAAACTAGGCAGGCTCTGATACCAAATTTTAGAAATGAAAACACAACTACTTCAAAGGAAATTTAATTTCAATTATGTTTAATGATCTTTTCATAGTGTATTGTCAATGGAGATCATAACATAGAAAAGAAACTATGCAACACAGAAACATTAAATTAGAAAACTGAACACACAACACAATGTTTAATGTGGATAAAACTCTTTTGGGTAAAAAAATCCACACAGGAAAGAGGCCCAAGTCTATATTAACTAAAACTGAGTATGCAATACAAAACTCCACCAATCTTCCCTTTAGTCTTCAACCTGACAACACTCTGGCAACATTCTGATAGCACTCTGATAAGAGTCATACAATGAATTGAAATCTTATACAAAGGATTTGTTTCAGCATACTATCCCCCTTCAACCTGATTCAAAACCATTTAGACACAAAAAAAGGCCTATAAATCCCACCGTAGCTCCCAAGATACAAAAAGAGTTGCTAAAAATGAAAGAGGGAGATATCATCAAGCCTATCAGACACTCTAAGTGGGTGTCTAATCTTGTCCTAGTTACAAAGAAAAATGGGGAGATTAGACTATATGTTGACTTTAGAAATCTAAACATTAAATCCCTCAAGGATAATTATTCTCTGCCAAGCATGGATCATCTATTGTAGAGGGTAGTTGTTTCAGAACTAATGTCGATGATGGATGGTTTTTAGGGTATAATCAGGTGGTGGTCAAGGAGTCTTAGCAACACAAAACAACATTTACCACTCCTTGGGTATGTATGCATACCTAAGAATGTCATTTGGTTTAAAAAATGCAGGGTCTAATTTTGAAAGACCAATAGATGTACCTTTGTTGGCCTCATTAATGAGATCATGGCTATTTACTAGGATGATGTAACTATATTTTAAAAAGATAGAAATAATCATTGCAATCATTTGCAATTGATTTTTGAGAGGTGTTTAGAGCATGGGATCTCTTTAAATCCCAAAAATGTCAATTTGGAGCTGAAGAATTTGAAAGCAGTTGGGACACATTGTGTCAAGGGAGGGGGTTAGAATTGATCCAAATAGAGTTGAGGCCATTGACCTTATCCCCTAGCCCAAAACAATCAAAGGTATTTAGTCCTTCCTAGGTCAAATTAATTTTGTACGGAGATTCATCCCTAACTTTGCTAGGAAGACAAAAGTAATCACCAAGATACTTAAAAAGAGATTATCCATTAGGTGGCACAAGGAATCAACAAAATATTTTCTTGACATAAAAGAGGCTCTAAAAAATGTGCCAATGCTGGTAAGTCCAAACTATTCCAAGCCTTTCCATCTCTTCTCCTTTGCTTCATTTTACAGTCTTATTGTTGTGTTGTTACAAAAGAATGAAGATGGACATCAGCAACCCATAGGATTTTTTAGTAAATCTTTATAGGCTGTTGAGTTAAATTACTCCATTATGGATAAGCACGCCTATGCATTCGTCAAGGCTATAAAAAAATTTAGACCCTATTTCATAGTGGCCAAGATTATTGCATATGTACCACACATGGCAGTGGAAGATATATTCATGCAACAAGAAGCTTCAGGTAAGAGGTGTAGATGGATCAACAGGATCCAAGTATATTATATGGACATAGAAGTCACCAAATTTGTAAGAGGCCAAGGATTAGTTAAGCTAATGGTAAATTCAATGTTTGAAGAAACAAAGGTAAATAAAATTGTGGAAGGTGATGTAGCTCCTCATTGTTCATTGGCTGAAAATCCATGGTATAAAGATATTATCTTTTATCTTGTTATCATGCATTCTTCTCCAGGCATGAGTGTTACACAAAAGAGGACCCTTAAACTTCAGTGTCAAAGGTACTTCTTAATTCAAGGAGTACTGATGTGGAGAAACCATGAAGTGTTGTTGTTAAAGTGTTTGAACTAGCAACGAGAAGAGGCTGTTGTTGATGAGTATCATCAAGGAATATGTGGTGGGCACTTCCATGCAAACACCATAGCACATAAAATCATCAGAGCAGGCTTTTGGTGGCCAAGTCTTTTCAAGGATGTTGCCAAGCAAGTCAAAAAATGTGATGTTTGCCAACAGTTTTTAGGTAAGATGAAATTCGCTGGAGCATTACCTCTTATGTTAGTTGTAGTTGAAGGACTATTTCATCAATGAGGCATTGACTTCATAGGAGAAATTCAAGAGAAATCAAACAATGGATTTAAGTGGATCCTTATGGCCATTGGTTATTTCACCAAGTGGGTTGAGGCTATCCCCACTCGTAATGCCACATCAAAGGTGGTAGTTTATTTTCTTATGAGTAATATAATAACTAGATTTGGAGTGCCATCAATAATTGTTATAGAAAATGCCATGTGGTTCGAATCTTAGGATATTGCTAACATGTTTTCCAAGTACATAGTTAAACTAATTCATTTGTCACCATATCATCCCTAGAGTAATGGATAGGCTAAGTCTAGCAATAAGAGTCTCATGAAAATTATAAAGAGAATGTTGGACTAGAATAAGAAAAGATGCGATGACAAACTAAAATATGCTCTATGGGCTCATAAGATAACATTCAAAAAATCCATTGGAAGAAGCCCATTTGAGCTGGTATATGGAGAAGATGCAAAAATACCAATTTCATTGCAATTCCCTATATATTAGCTACTGCAACAAATCGGTGAGGATGGGTATGATGCTTTAACCTTGAGAATGCACGAATTCACTAAGTTGGATGAGGCCAGAAGGCTGAAACATGATAAAAACCAATAACAACAACAAAAGGCCAAGTATTTGTTCAACAAGAAAATAGTAAAAAGAAGCTTTTAGATCGGTGACTTTGCTCTCATGTGGAATGTGAGAGAAGAAGACAACGGTAACCATGGAAAGTTTGAGCCACTGTGGGTGGGTCCTTACCAGATTGATTAAAAGGTTGGACAAGACATATATTATATCAGATGTATGGAGGGAGAATTTATGGAGTTGCCCATTCATGGACAACATCTAAAGCTATACTTTTCATGAGTAAGTGCTTCCCTTGATTTTTGAATACAGTCAATAGTATTTTGTGCTCTAATGTTTATGACTGTATTTTTCCTTGTATATATGTTGTGGATGTAAATATGTTTGTGTTGTTTCCCTTATGTTTTTTTGTTGTGTTTTGTGTCCTTTTGGTCTACCCAGAGATTTGAATCCTCACTTTGACACTGCTTGTCACACATCCTCAACTAGAACCAGTGTTGGCACCTACAAAATTTTGGTCCCATTATGCCCATTTTGCCCACAAAAATCCAAAATTCCTATGCAAATTCCTTGGACAAGGTCACCGTTGGATAGATAATCTAGTTCTAAGAAATTTTTCCCTTTGATCCATGCCAAAATTCCTTGAAATGAAGAAGTTATGCCTATCCAAAGTCTGGTTTTCATGTCTTTTGCCTTGGTCAAAAAATTAGTTAAGTCTTGTTTCCTTTTGTCCCCTAGAAAATTTTTCATGTTATTCCTTATTGTTAGCAAATCAGCAAAATCCCTATCTTTAGAACTTGTTCAGAAGTTCCATTTTCTTCCAATTCACTAATATTTGTGTTCAATGAATGAAGTTGAAGGAGTGGAATCAAGATAAGGAACAAAGAGAAGGATATCGACAAGGTCATTTGGTTTGAATTTCCTGAGGCTTGTTGATATGAGGTTCATCCAATGGCCACTTCACCGATAAATGAAAATGAGGAAAGCTGGAGGTGACATGGCTAGGTCCCCCATAGGCATAATTCATTGATAACAAAGGGAATCAGGTAAGAAAAATGGTTCACCAAATTTCATTTTTTCTAACAAGGGTTAAAATGAAGACAAGGTAGAAAATGAGAGTTCAAAAAATTTCAAGTTTGCTAATAGGGCAATGTGACTATGGAAAAAAGTGATGATGAACTTTTATCAAGGAATTGGAAAAGTCCTGAACATTGTAAATGTTTAGTTTTCTTTAAGTTTGCCGATAGGGCATTTTTCTGATAAGTAGAAGGAAGGATGGCTAACTTCTTAAAGTTCTATTTTCATCGATAAAGTAAAGTGAAGAGTGATGCAAAGGTAAAGGTTTGACATAAGATAGATTTGCTAATAAGGAAAATAAAGGTAATATTTTGCCAAGGCATAAAAGAGTTCAACAAACACCATGTTTATTGATAATAAAGGAATGGTTCGACAAAAGCAAAGTTTGCCAATAGAATGAAATTTTGGCTAAGGCAAAAGTTAAATAGTGCCTTTTTCAAGAAATTGGGTGGAAACTGAACTTTCTAAGAGGTTCGTGTTTTTCCCATCTCACCAATAAGGCAATGAATGGAGTGAAAGGGTGAAAAGTCAAGGTTTCGATGTGAAGCATTTGCTGACGAGGAAAATATTGAAAAGTAGAAAGGGTTCAACAAAGTTTATTTTTTCTAACTAAGGAAAAGCATGAGGAGCTTCATGAGGGAATCAACTATTGGCCAAAGTAAAGAAAAGTTTGGAAAATGAGTAGTTTTCTGACAAAAGAAGCACAAATTGAAGATGGAAAGGTTTGACAAAAGGAAACTTTGTCGATATGAACAAAAGGGCTCTACAAGGAATAGTTTTGAAAAGTTTAATTTTTCTAATATAGGACAAAAGGAAAGCAAAGGGTTACTTTCCTCCAGAGTTTGAAAAAGTGGCAGTTTGCTGACGAAGCAAGATAATGCTGAGGATGACTAGGAAGAAATGAAGTGGTGGAGGTGAAGTTTGAGAAAGGTCAAAATAATTGATAAAGGCAAAAATCAAAGAAAAGGCTTAGTTATGAATGTGAAGAACTCTCTGACAAAGGTGATAAAGGACAAAGGAAGCACCGAGGGCTTTAAAAAAGGTGGCATTATTTTGATAAGGTGGAAACAAAGAAAAAGAATGTAAAAATTAGAAAAAAGAAAGAATTGCCGATGAAGAAGAATAGAGGCAACAAAAATAGTTCAAAGAAACTCATTTTTTTCGACTAAGAGATGAGATGAGAAGAAAGAAGAAAGAGTTGGCATAAACCAAATTTATTTGACAATGTATAACAAAGGCTAAAATGATGCTTTGAATGGAAAAAGAGGATAATAGAAAATAGAAAATACAGAGACTGATGATGATTGGCCGATAAAGGGGGAAACTATAGTAATGTACAGTCAGTGGTTAGATGGCTTAAGATAGAAAATATGATTGACACAATGGAGGTGATGTCAATACCTAAAATGGATAATTCCTTGAATGCATGCCATGATTACAGGGATGCACAAACTGATTTGTACCTAGAATTTAATGAGCCTATAGAACATTGTTGTGCAAATGGTTGGCATAGTAATATTCTTTAATGTACAAAGGATAGAATTAGAGAAGTTAATGTTGCAGGTGGAAGGGAAGGATTAGAACCTACACTCTTTATTTCTTAGAGTATAGTTGGAGTGCAAACAATCTTTTTTCTAATTGTTTGTAGAGATGATAGAGCATGGGTTTTCCTACCCCTATGTGTAAGTGTTATAATAGGATGGCGATTGGAGCTTAATGCAACATGGTGTGTACTCCTTGGCTAAGTCTAGTGCTAGGAATTGGGGCACTCACTTTGAATTGAATTTCTATTTATGCAGGGTGTTTATTTGTAATAAGGGTTGGTCATTTTGGAAATTTATCAACAAGGTTGTGAGTTCTAGGAGGTAGATCAAGAAAGGGTATTTTACAAGTTTTGTTTATACATTATTCAATCATTAAGTGTATGTAATATAAATCACAAATCTTTTGTATCAGATTGTTGTCTTTCTCCAATACTATCGGTGTTTTCCCTAGTAAACGATAATCGCAGTTACAATTGACTTTTGCCACATTTAGTGGTATTATTGTAAGGTCTAATTTGATGAATTTGATAGTTCTTAATCCATTTCCAAGCTTTGTGAATGGTCATTTTAGTAGTGCATAGGGAAGAACATGGTATAGTGTGGGATTGTTAAGTATTTTTAGTAAAATGGTATTGATTTCTTTGCATTTGATTCATCAAGTAGGTAGTTATATACACTTCTAAGTTATTGTTTTCCTTTGTTTTACATTAGACTCTACAGCCCAATGGATACCCACCAGTTTGAGTAGCCTTGGATCACCCATCATCGATACAAAAACTATACATCTTACCTTTAGAAGCAGAGGTAGTCTTTATGCATCCTCATTGTGTAGGATTGCATTTATCAACTATATAGGGGTCATACAACAACTAACTTTCCTTAGTTCAATGATAGATTCAAGATTGAGAAAGTAATTTGGGTTTGGATGTTACATTTTGAGTTGTTCATATGGTTTATTTTAATACATTTTTTTAGGTATAATACCCCTTGGAATATCCCTCTAGAGTTTAAGCTAAGCTTGAAGACAAAAGGAGTTTACCCACTCTTGTAGTTAGCCAAAATCACCTAAAACTTGTTGATAAACCTCTTCCTATCAGCTTGACAACAATACCTGGCCTAGGTGATTTAGGAAAGTTTTAGAATTTTGTGTTATTGTTATTTTAGGAACCAACATAACCTTCACAAAATGTCTTTTGTAGAGGCATGAGAAGCCCATAATAGGCTCTCATAATCTCTTTAGAGGCACAATCAATCCATATAAGGCTCTCAAAACCTTTGCAGCGATGCAACTAGTCCACATAAGGCATGCACAACCTCTTTGAAAGGTTGATCCCATGTAGGAAACATCTTCAGCAAGTAGGAAGGGGTCTAAACTAGGAAACAAGATGTCTCTAGAAACACATGACCCTTGAGCAGGTAGGAATTGATGATTGGAACCACTATTTCAGTATCCAACAAGGTAATCCATAGGAGATTTCTTGACTATTCCATGTAGCATCTAGCAAGGAAATCCATAGGAAATTTCATCTAGGTTGCTTCACCTCTGTTCCATGTAGCATTTAGTAAGGTGATCTATAGGAGATTTAACATCCAATAACGCAATCCATAGGATTTTAACCATATTATGCCCTTATTTGGAAGAGATTTCACCCCTAATTTCCCTTGTTTGGAAGGCACAACTATAAGATTTTTTCTTGTTTGGACCCTATTTTGAGCCATTGAAGGGTAGCAATGTGTCAATTCCATAGACGTATAGAGCCATCCCACAAAGCATCTAGTACCCCCTATTTTCTGATATTAGTGTTTCCCACATTCTCACTAATTTAATTTTGCAAAGGGAATTTTATTAATTTTGTAATTGAATTGGGGATTGTTCATGCACATGCACTCAACTTATAAACTGCCCTTTTATCCATTATTCTTTAGGGACAATTATATAGACATTTTGTAATTGTTGGGATTAGTGTCTTAATTTACTGGCTTTGAATCTGCAACACAATGTCATATTCTCTGTCATTGTTGGGACTTGGCACTATCGGCCAGACCTTATACCTTGTCTCCCCGACAGACCGATAACATTCTCTCATCAGTGAGAAATGGCTTTATCAATGAAAGGCTTCAAACTATCTCAATGATATGCCGATCGATGTGGTATTCTATCTAATATCTATAGGACACAGGTACTTCGGAAGGACTCCGAAATGGTTCTCACCGATACTCTGATGATCGGTGGAATATGACATGTTCAGTGGGACTCAGAAGTTTGTCTCACTAATACTTTGATGAGGCCAAAGGTAGCGGGATCACATCGATGGGACTTAGGAACTTTAGTGAGACTCTATTTTGAGTGTCCCTAATACTTCGATGTGGTGATCCTCGAACTTGGTGGGTCCCTACTAGTACCAAACTAAGATGCGATTGGTTGATGTCATTTAAAGATCCAATGACTCAGCGACATGGAATCATATCTAGATTGCTTGACATGCTATATTTTCTATTCATCTAAGGGACTGGGGGATATAGGTATGACTCTATTTTGAGTCTCAATTGTAGCATGATATGGTAATTGTTATGTGATGGTTACATTCTGATCTGTTAGATCGTTTGCTTGAGAATTGGAATCGACCAGTTTTTTGAAAGGAACAAATAGTTCAATATGGAAGTTGTAGTATCTTTAGTGACTGTGTGAATGTGTCTAATATATAGGCACAAACATTCTAAAACATAGTGAATGATGTATGTGTAATAGAGTCTAAGAAGCTGATTAGAGAAATGTTGTGCAGTCCTATGGATTGACATTTGAAAGAAGAAGACTGTAACTTTGTATATAATACCTATTTTACTGTAATACAAAGTGTTTATGCTTGGTGTGTGGGTTTTTTCTCCTGTAAGGGTTTTCCCACATAAATCTGGTGTTTATCCTGTGTATGATTTAATTGTCTATTCTGATATTTTTGTATATGTGCATTTTGAATATTCTGTAATTAAATTTAAAAGCATATTTCTACACTTCTCTTCTATAAATTGGTGTTAGGAAGACATTTCCACACTTTTCTTTCCTTACAAGTGGTATCAGAGCCTGGCCAATTTTGTTATCCTTGTTGGTGAGTTAGGTTTTTTGTGCTAATTTGGTTGAGTGGGAGTTTTGCAGAGAAATCAATTTGTCTTGATTGTAGATTTGAAATGGTAAGCACATTCGGAGGAATAGAAATTGAGAAATTCAGTGGTGGCAATTTTGAGTTGTGGAAACTCAAAATGGAAGACTTGCTCATTGATCATGAGTTGTGGATAGTTGTGTCCTCAACCAAACCTACAACAACCTCACAAGATGATTGGGATACAATGGACAAGAAAGCTAGATGTCTAATTATACTATGCTTGGTCGATTCTATTCTTTTAAATGTCCATGAAGAGACAACAACGAAACTTCTATGGAAGAATCTTGGTGATTTATCATGGGAAATCTCTGGTAAATAAGTTATTTATGAGGAAGAAGCTGTACTCTTTGAAAATGGAGGAAGGAACATCTGTTGCTAATCACTTAAATACATTTAACATGATCATTGCTCAGTTAGTGTCTGTGGGTGTAAAGATTGAAGAAGAGGATCATTGCATGCTCATGTTGTGTTTATTTCCTAACACATGGGATCACCTGGTAATGGCTACTAGAAGTACAACAACCACATTCAAGATGGAAGAGGTGGTTGCTTCATTGCTATCAGAGGAAATGCAATGGAAATCCTCTGAGATGGCCAAGGAGGCCTTTGTTGTTTGGGGCAAAGTGAAGGAGAGAGGGAAGAACAAAGACAAGAAGTCTAGATCCAAGTATGAGGGGAGATCAAACTCTCTTGGCAAAAAGTCTAAGGTGAAATGCTAGAATTGTGGGCAGAAAGGTCATATCCAAAAAGACTTCAAAGAGGAGAAAAATAAGAAGAAGAATAAGCCTTTTAATGATGAATCTTCTCAAAGTGATGTAGATGCCTTCATTGTAGCCTTAGCGACTTAGGCATCAGATGATGTTTGGCTAATTGATTCAGATGCATCTTTTCACATGACATCTCACAGAGATTGGTTTTTAAAGTATGAAGAATACAAAGGTGAAAGGGTGTATCTAGGTGATGATTCTCACCTTGAACTTGTTGGTTGTGGAAGAGTCAGAATTACGTTTCGTAATGGAAGACTACAAGGAATAAATGATGTAATGCACATACCAGGTTTGGCTTGAAATTTACTGTCTGTAAGTAAGCTGAATGACATTGGTGTACAAGTCTCCTTTATGAATGGCAGATACAAAATGACAAGAGGCTCAATGGTGTTGGACAAGGGTGCATGCATAGGCACTCTGTTTAGGCTAGATGCACATGTTGTTCACTGTAACAGTGCTTTTGTAAAATCATATAAAACTTCTATAGCTGAGAAGGAGAACAGGGTTCCTCTGGGTGCAAAATCTTTGAAGGTGAAACTCCCAATAGAGAAAACCATGTTGTTGCATCACAAACTAGGCCATATTGGGGAAAAATATTTAAAAGCCTTGAAAAATAAAAACCTGGTTGAAGGGCTTCATGATTGTAACTTTGAGTTCAAATTTTGTGAACATTGAATTTATGGAAAGCAACATTGTGTTTGTTTTTACTCTAGTCCTCACAAATCTTCTGGCATATTGGATTATATTCACTCAGATGTTTTTGGTCCAGTGAATGTTCCTTCATTATCAAATTTTAAATATTATGTTTCTTTTATAGATGATTATTTGAGAAGGCCATTTGTGTATTTTCTAAAAAGTAAATCAAAAGTGTTCAGTTGATTTAAGGATTTTAAAGCCTTGGTTGAAAATCAGACTGGTAGAAAAATCAAATGTTTGAGGATAGATAATGGTGGTGAATTTTGTTCTGTAGATTTTGAAAGGTATTGCAAACACCATGGGATAAAAAGGCATAAAACAACACCTTACACTCCACAACAGGATGGAGTTGCTAAAAGGTTGAACAGAGCGCTGATGGAAAGGGTGTGAAGTATGTTGAGCAGCGCTAGTTTGGAACAGAAGTTTTGAGCTAAGGCTGTGGCTACAAGATGTTACTTAGTAAATCAATCTCCCTCTTCATCACTTGTTGATAAATCACCTTTGGAAGCATGGTCTGGTAAGAAACCCTCTTTGAGACATGTTCGTGTCTTTGGCTGTAAGGCATATGCATATGTGCCAAATGAGAAAAGATCTAAGTTGGAGAACAAGGCTATAAAATGTATTTTTATTGGCTATGGCATTAGTGTCAAGGGATAAAAGCTTTGGAATCCTATTACTGAAAAGGTCTTGTACAACAAAAGTGTAATCTGTTGTGAGCTGAAACCTTCTTCAGTTGATCTACAACCAAAAGTAAAAGAAGACAAAAGGAAGGATGTTGTTGAAATTCCTCTTACTCTAGAGAAAGAAGAACAATGAATTCCAAGTGTACTTGAAGGTGAGGAGAGCTCAAGCAGTTCTCAAAGTTTTGAAGAAGAACCACAACCTTAGTCTCAGTCTTTGAGGAGGTCTACACGTGAAAAGTGACAACCTGAAAGGTTTGGATTTTCTATGCTTGATTCTAATTGTGCTTATTCTTTGATTATAAACACTAATGAGCCTAGGAATGTAAAAGAGGCAATTAGCATGTCTAATTTAGATTCCTAGATGAAAGCTATGAATGAAGAAATGGCATCATTGTACAAGAATGAAACCTGGGATTTGGTACCCTTGCCTGAAGGTCGAAAGCCTGTTGGTTGTAAATGGGCATTTAAAAAGAAAATTGGTCTCGATGGCAGTGTTGAAAAGTAAAAAACTAGGTTGGTCACAAAAGGTTATTCCCAGGTAGAGCGAATTGATTATAGAGAAATTTTCTCTCCTATAGCTAAGCTGACATCTATTAGATTTCTTCTGTCACTTGTAGTAGTATATGACTTAGAGATTGAGCAAATGGATGTGACAACATAATTTCTTCATGGTGATTTGGAGGAAGAAATTTACATGTTCCAACCAGAGCACTTCGTTGAAAAGGTAAATAACATTTGGTTTGCAAGTTAAAGAAATCTTTGTATGGTCTAAATAATCTCCTAGAATGTGGTACCAAAAGTTTGATACTTATGTGTTGTCTTTGGGATTTGTGAGATCGAAATTTGATCATTGTGTGTACTATAAAACTAAAAATGATCATGTCCTTATTATTGCTCTAAATGTCAATGATATGTTACTCATAGGGAATAGTAAGGGAATGATTTCTGAATTAAAATCTTAGTTGTCAGCATAGTTTGAAATGAAAAATTTAGGTGCAGCAAGGTATATTCTAGGGATGGAAATCAGAAGGGATAGGGAAAAAAGAAAACTTTGGCTTAGCTAGAACAAATACATTGATTCTATCCTAGAGAGGTTTAATATGACAGATTGAAAATAGCTAGTTGTTCCAGTATCACAAGGAACAAAACTTTCTGTTGAAGATTGTCCAAAATCTCCTACTGAGATGGAGCACATGACCAGAGTGCCTTATGTGAGTAATGTTGGTAGTTTAATGTATGCAATGGTCTGTACTAGGCTAGGCATTTCCCAAGCAGTGGGAGTACTGAGTTGGTTTATCACTAATCCATGAAGGTTGCATTGGGATGCTATGAAAAGAGTTTTTAGATATTTAAAGGGTACTATTGAGTATGCCTTATGTAATCATGGTGTGAGGCCTACCTTTTCATTCCCTTATATTTGACTACTTTATTTTACTGTGGTGATACTTACTAGACTTGTGGGACTGTTGATCTTGATTTGCAGGACTATTAGATTTTATGCTTTATGTGGATTTATTATGTTTAGCATGATTACGATGTGATTGGACATTGATATTGATTCACTGATGAGGTTAGACATGTGATTTACATTATGATGTTATTTGGATACTATGCTTGTGATTTTAGTTAAGAATTTGTTATGTAATTATATCTGGGATCGATATTTGAAATGCAGAATTTAGAATTTAATTATAATGTGACTTCCTTGATGCTTATATGAACATGTGATGTTGTATGTGCTTGTTTCACTTTGCTTCGGCTATCATATACATGTCAGATTATCATTTCATTGGAGTGCACAGGTGTTTGTAACAAAGCCACAGATACTCAGATATCATCCCAGACACTGTGTTGTTTCCAAATGTGAAGCCGATCTAGTTCCAAGAGGAACCAAGATCAACTATGTTGCATGATGAATTTTTGTAATGTTTTTGCATGGTGTTAGTTGGGTTAGGTCTACCCTTCTTTTATTTGATTTCTAATTGGTGTTGTAAGTTGTAGTGTCATTTGAATTTCATTTTTTGAGTTATAATTTTTCTGAGCCCTTTTATGTGTTTTTACTCAACCCTTGGTGCTCAAAATGGGTTAAACTTAACCCTGGGTTCTACCCCTAGGGTCTAGGGACCATTTGGGCTTGTGTAACCTTAGGTAAACATCCATTTGGTCACTTTAACTTCACCCTAAAGTAAAGTGACGAAAATAGAAGCTTGGGAGGGAGAGGATGAGTGGGTCAAACACTCAACTGCTTCTTTTCCTCTTCCCTAGGTTGGGGGAGTCTTCAAGACCCCTTAATTGTGGAGGACTCGACTCCAATCCTCTACCACAATTGGTGAGGGTAACTTAGGGTTGAATGGTCCTTCTTTGGAGGAGAGGATTGGGGCACATGTGGCACCCACTCCTTCTTTGGCTCCACCTTTCAACCCCACATAATCAAGAGAGGACAAGTGGATGGGAGAAAGACTTGGTAGATTGGGTGAGTGACATGCATCACCACCCCATTCCAAGAGACTTGCTAGTAGTTGGGAAGAGGAGTGAGGAGGTGACATGTGTCACCTCCCCATTCCTCAAGGCTCATGAGAAGGGGCCTATTTTAATCCCTCTTGAAGGGAGGGATGGAGTTGTTGAATTTTTGGCAATTTTTATTTATTTTAATTATTTTGGGGAAAAAGTTGGAGGAAAATTGGTGGCTCAACTTGGAGAAGGATTTAGAGGACCTCTTCTCAACTATCTTCCATTTGGGCTTTATAAGGTAGGATTCAAGGCAAATGCCTTTCCTTATGCTTTTTCATTTCTTGCATGTGGTGTGTGTGTGAGTTTCATTTTATTGTTTTACTTTGTGTTGTGGGAAAATTGGGTATGGGAGTTGCAAGAGCCTCTCCTACTTGGGGGAAGATGCTCAATATGTGTGGGGTGGGGGAGGAGTGAAACTCCTTGGGGTCACATCCTTAGCTTCATGGAGTTTTAGCCTTGAGGGCAAAATTGTGATTTTGAGCAATATGTGTATAAGCGAAAATTGTGTAATCATGTTTATATGTGTGGGCTTGAGGCCTTGAGAGATTTATGTTTTAGGAAGTTTTAGGAGTGGCACTCTTGAGTTGAGTGATGTCCACTCCCCTACTCCATTAAACTCATCTTGAGTGAGTTGTTGTTACGTGAAAACCATGGGAGCTTTCTTGTTGTTGTTTTGAGTGAATTTGTTGTAAAGTGGTGTGTGCTTACATTGTTTGAGGATGACCTCCTAGCTCGGGGGTGACTCATGAGTGAGTTAATGGTAGGGAGGAGAGCATTTTGAGTGGCTTCTTTTTTTTCCTTCTACGTGTTTATTGCGGGTTTTTGGAGCTATGAGTTATGCAAGAAAACAATAGTTTTTTTTTTGTGTTGTTAGTGGAGTTCGTGAAAGACTATGGCCAAGGTTGGCCTATTTGTAAATAAGTTAATTGATAGAGAGTGTTTGTGCTCTCTTGAGTTGTATAAATTTTAAGTTGTAAACTTCAATTGTATTTAACTTCTTGTAATTGAAAATGAAAATATATATATGTTAGTTGCTGATTTAAAAATCCTTATGGATGAATGCAAAAGAAAATGTTGTAAGAAGAAAAGTATGTTTAAAATTTGATGCTTTTGTAGTTTCCTTGCAACAAATAAGAAAATTATATAGTTGTTGCTTTCCTTTCATTAAAAAAAATAAAAATAAAAATATTTGTATAAATAGTGTGAAGAAATGTTTGTTCTTAGAAAAGAAATTTTGTTATAGATGTTTTAATAAAAAAAAGAATTATTATACTCCTTATAAAGGCTCTTTTATGTTCATTGTGAGTATTTATTTTTAAAGAAAAAAAGAGATATATATGTATATGTATGTATATATATGTATGTATGTATGTATATATGTGTGTGTGTGTGTGTGTGTGTGTGTGTGTGTGTGTGTGTGTGTGTGTGTGTGTGTGTGTGTGTGTGTGTGTGTTGGCAAGAGACACTATATGGATTCATGGTTGTTGTCATTGATGGCAACAAAGGTCATCCCACATATCCGCAAGTCATGGTGTGTCTCTACCGGAAGTCAGAATGAAGATTGTTGTGGTCTGGTGAACAAGAACAGAGCATATGGCAAGGTCCGACAAATTGGTCTAGATCTCTCAGAGGAAGTATCCTGGTGCAGTGCGGATTTGGGGAAATCAAGAGGACTACCTTGAGTGGTATATTCCAAGGATTTAGCCTCCGGTGATGAATAAGGAAAAAGATATGAACAGCTGAATACCGGATTCCTGAGTAACAGTGTGAACAGAGGAAGAACTCACTGACAGAACATCAGATTGCTTTCCGTATGTGTTACTGTTGATGGTAAAGGTTGTGAAGGCATGAATCATGTTTGGCTGACATGATTAATGATATCTACAAGTATATGCTTGATCCGCATTACTTGATATGCAAGGATTCAACTGACAGAATAGAGTTTGTGAGAAGATAGACTATTCCGGGTGCCGACTAGAAAGATAATGAAATCACTAGTGTGGATATATATAGAGGAGGGATTTAGTTGTGAGAAGTGTTGTTGTGTTGTGTTGTATGCGAATAACTGTAGAGCAGAGAAGAAGTAATAAGAAAGATCCGGTATGTGAAAGGAAAGCAGAATAAAGAGCAGAGGAAAGATGAAGTGTAGCAGATCAGTGTACTGAGCCTAACCAGAATTGAACTCCAGCATGTGTAGGTGCTTCCAATCAGTTCAAGTATTGTATAACATTCTTTTGTAGATAGTGTGTCTCCTTGTAGGCAGTGTGCCTCTTTGTGAGTAGTGTGCTCGGGCAGTGAGCCCTAATTGGCAAGTGCCATTTTGTAATTCCTTATTCTTCTAACAGAGAATAATCTTTGGGTTAATCACCCTGTGGTTTTCTCCCTTAACAGGGTTTCCACGTCAAAAATACTGTGTCATGTGTTTCTCATTTCATGGTAATGTTTGTTTGTTTTCTTCAATGCTGCTTTGATTAATAAGAAAGTTCAAAAGAAGAAATAATTAGGATAACCGATTCACCACCCCCTCTCAGTTATCAACAATATATACATATATATGTATATACATATACATGTATATACATATACATATACATGTATATGTATATGTACATACATATATATATGTCTATGTATATGTATATACATGTATATGTATATACATATATATATGTATATGTATATATATATATATCCACAACAAGAATTATAGTTATTTTATGATGTTTGAGCAATATTAAACATCATGTCTATATAATATTGCTCAAACATCATAAAATAACTATAATTCTTGTTGTGGATATATATATATGGAGCGAGTGAAAAAGTAGGAAGGACAGGCGAAGAAGCAGGAAGAGACAGTGAACGTGAAGGAGAATGCGAAAGATCAGGAAACAATAGAATCACAGAAGGAAGAATGACAAAAGGAGGTAGATTCAGTGGCAACAGGTGGAAATGCAGTACCGTTAGGACAAAAAAGAAGATCTTTCGCAGAAGTTGTCAAAGAAGGAGGAATAATCAATCCCTCTCCCATCAAAATTAATCTTGCGGAGGTGGTAGATAAGGATGCGAGGGCATTGGAAAAAATGGTGATTATAGCGCGAGTAACTGGCCGCAACAAAAATAGAAATCAAATCAAACAATGGGTAATAAACAACTGGGAGGCAGCGGAGGTGGTACATTTTTTGCCGAACCAATTCTTCGTGGTCAATTGCCAAGGAGAAGATCAAAGAGATGGTATCATCCAAAGGCGGCCATGGAATTTCGGTGCGGATTTTGTCTTCGTGCAAAGGTGGAGACCAAATGTCGATCCCAAACAATTCGATCGTTACAAAGAACCGATATGGGTTAGATTATACAATCTTCCCATTGAATATTGGTCTGGGGACTGTTTGTTCCATATAGGAGATGAGTTAGGTAATGCAATTGATGTAGATATGGGAGGAGGGGATGCACTCTTTTTTGTTAGGATCTAGCAAATAGCAATGAAGAGGCTACAGAAAGAAATTAAATTGGTTACGACTTCTGGGGAATGGACGCAACCAATCGAAATTGAGGAAAGAAAATTCTATTGTTTAAGATGTGGAAGTAGAAGGCATATGGATACAAGCTGCCCTAGCAAAATAGGCAAAGGAAGAAAGTAACAAATGGATGTGAGGAGAGATGAGATAAAAATGGATGCTGGAAGCTATGAAGGTGGCAAACAGAAAGGAAAAAATAGTAAAGGATTTGATCTGGCTGGGAAGATTGACAAGGGGAGTGAACCAGAAATGGTGAAAGGAAGAGGACAGGAAGAGGGGAGCCAGGAAATAGAGAAGGTAGGTATCAAGGAGGGAATACCTAACCCGTATTAGCAAATGCAAGTAGAAGAGGCAGGTGCAGTTTCAGAAGAATTGGTGAGAATGGTTGAAATAGAATCGGTATTAGTGTTGGAAGAAACAAAGCAAGAGGATAAGGAAGAAGAGAGTGAGTCAAGAGATATGAAAGAAGATGAGGAGGAAATAGAGGAGATTAGGATTCATGAATCCATGATGATAGGTCAGATAGTATCTAAAGAGGGTCTTAAATTGTCGAGTTTCGGGAAGAAGGTAGGAAGGAAATCAGAAAAAGAGAAAAGGGAGGAATACGCATTAGAAAGTGGATTACCTAACATTAAGAGCTACTTGTTGAGATCCAAGGGAGGGGAAGCCTCCTAGGGGAAGCCATGAGAATCCTATCCTAGAATGTTAGGGGCTTGAATGCCCCTAACAGAAGGTGGGTGGTGAAGAGACACCTAGCCAAAGAACTAATAGATATAGCCCTATTACAAGAGTTGCGCTTAGGAGTGGCTGAAGCGGACAGATTCACAAGAAGTTGCAAACCCTATCAAGATATTTTCAGCATCCCAAGAGGTACGGTAGGAGGATTGGGTTATTATGGAACCCGGCCAAAGTTAGAGTGGAAGAAATGGAAACACATCAGCAATGGATTCTAGGTAAGGTAACAAACTTTGCCTTAAATCTTTCATTTTGGATTTTTTGTATCTACGAACCAACTAGTGGAGAGGAGAAAAGAGAGGTGTGGAGGGAAATTATAAGTAGGAAAGAACAGATAGGAAATGAAAAGATATTAGTAGGAGGGGATTTCAATTCTATTCTAAGCCTAGATGAAAAAAGAGGAGGTAATAGACAAGAAACTGGCATAATGAAGGACTTTAGAGCCTTTTTAGAAGGAGAAAAACTTAGCAATATTGTACCAAAGATGGGTACCTATACCTAGACAAACAGGAGGCAAGGAGAGGCTTTTATAGCGGAAAGATTAGACAGTTTTTTGTGTTCAACAGAATGGCTGGATTTGGAAGTTGGTTTCGAATCCACTATATTACCTATCAGCTTGTCAGATCACTACCCGATCAAATTGGAGTTAGTTTCACTCAACAGACCAAGGAAGACTTACTTTAAGTTTGAGAGGATGTGGTGGAGACATGAAGAGATAGTAGACAGGATTAAAGAATGGTGGGAGGAGATTCCACAAAGGGGCAGATCACTAAGTTTTATTTTCTACAAAAGGTTAACTCATTTAAAAGGGAGACTGAGAGGCTGGAATAAGACAGTCTTTAAAGACATTTTTGAAGAAAAGGAGAGATTGGAATCAAAGATTGCAGTGCTAAATGAGAAGATCATACTTAATGGAATGCATCAGGAAGAGTTTATAAAGGAAAAATGCTTGCAAAGAGACTATGAAGAAATCCTCGCCAGAGAAGAAGACTTTTGGAAAGCTAAGGCAAGGGATTCTTGGCTTGAGAGTGGGGATCATAACACAAAGTTTTTTTACAACTCGGTCAAAGCAAGAAGAGTGGCGAACAGAATCACAGAACTAAAGATTAGAGATGGAAGAACTATATCAGATCCGGTAGAGATAGAAAAGGAGATAGTATCATATTTTCAAAAAAAATTAGCACCAGAGGATGGGGTGGATAGGCTAAATTTAGAGGATCTTCTGATTGGTCTGGAAAAAGGTAGTATCAGAGGAAGATAACAGAATGCTGGAAGAACCTTACACAGAAGAGGAAATCAAGACAGTAGCATTTCAGATGCATCCTGATAAAGCACCTAGGCCGGATGGGTTTCCAAATCTATTCTACCAAAAATGTTGGAGTATAGTCGGAAGGGAAGTGTGGCAAATAGCAAAAGAACTCAGGAAAAAGAGCAAATTTGTTAAAGAGATCAACAACATGGTTATTACTTTGATTCCAAAGAAATCATGCAACTTGTCAATAGCAGACTACAGACCAATCTCCCTATGCAACTCGGTTTATAAAATAGTATCCAAAGCGATGGCCAACAGGTTAAAAAAGGTGATAAGTAGAATAGTGTCAGAACATCAGAATGGTTTCACTCCAGGGTGAGACATAGTAGACAGCATAATATTAGCCAAAGAAGTAATTCATTCCATCAATCAGGCTAATCAGAAAAGTATGATCATCAAGCTAGATATCAGTAAGGCTTATGGTAGAGTCAATTGGAGAGCACTAATGGAGATCCTTAAGAGATTGGGCTTCAGTCAGAAATGGTTAAGGAATATTTTCCAATGCATTTCAATGGCTAAAATGACTATCATGGTCAATGGATCACTGAATGGGCATTTCCAAATTTCATAGGGATTACAGCAGGGAGACCCCATTTCACTATTCCTCTTCATCTTAATGGCAGAAGCGTTAGGGGGAATAATTAAAAGGGCGCATCAAGCAGGTATTTGGAAAGGAGTGAAAGTAGCTAGAGAGATGGATTCAGTTACCCACGCCCAATTCGCAGATGATACAGTAGTATTTGGAGAGGCCATGATAAGGGAAGCGGAAGTGATCAAGGAGGAGTTGGAAAAATACAGTAGGTTGTCAGGCCAGATCATAAATACGGATAAAACAAGAGTTTATTTTTTTAATGTGTCAAAAAAATGGCAAAAGCAAATATCCAAGCAGCTGGGGTTTCAAGTGGAAAAGATTCCAGCGAAGTATCTAGGGGCACCTTTGTTTGAAGGAGCGGTGAAAACACAGTTGTGGGAAGATGTCTTGAATCACTCAAGGAGTAAGGTGGAAGCCTGGAAAGGGAGGTGGCTAACATTGGCTGGTAGAATAGTGATGCTCAAAGCAGTTCTTGGAGCTGTACCAAATTATTTGATGTCATGCTTCCCAATAACAAATAAATCATGTGCTCAGTTGGAAGGTATGTGGAAGAAATTCCTGTGGGAAGGGGCGTAAGAAAACAAGAGAATACCACTAGTGGGTTGGAAGAAAGTGGTGACTGCAACAGAGAAGGGAGGAGTTGGAATAAGGGATCCCAAGATACAGAACAAGGCATTGGGAGCTAAGCTAGTTTGGAAAATGGCTAGCTCTCCTAATAGGCTATGGTGTAAGATAATGCAAAAGAAATATCTAGATGACGATGATCCATATAGGACACTAACAATAGCAAATCCAGGAGGGGGTTCTGCAGTGTGGAATTTCATAAAGAAGTGCAGGCCAATAATTACCAATCATTTGACTTGGAGCATAAATAACGGAGAGAAAGCTGCTTTTTGGACTGACTCTTGGGAAGGTCATGAGGCATTAGATGCAAGGGAAGATCTTTTTGCATTAAAAGAGTTAATGCTACAGTCTATAGGAAGTAGGGTGGCGGATTATGTGGAAGGAACGAATGAAGAAGGATACATGGTATGGGTGAGTGCAAATGCCTTTGACATTTCAGAAGGAGTAAAAGAGCTCTTTTTGGAAAGCATGAGAGAGCGAAAGGTTAGATTAAATCAGAAAGAAGATGAGGTGATGTGGAGCGAATCAAAGTCAGGAAGTTATTCTGTCAAGATAGGGTATCAACTTCTACTGTGGGAGAGGGATCCAAGCAATCATTTAGAATGGTCAAAGGACTTGTGCAGGGGGAAAGGAATTCTCCCTAAAGCAGGGGCCTTTCTATGGACGATAGTGCACAAGGGAGTTCTCACTTGGGATAGGTTCTACAAGGTAGGTCTCCAAGGGCCAAGTTGGTGTGTGCTATGCAAACAAAGTGAAGAAAACTTAGACCATTTGTTCCTAACATGCCCAATGGCAGAGGATTGTTGGAATTATTTTCTCAATAAGATGTAGTGGAGAGGAGTCAAGAACTGTAGCATTATTAGTTTCCTGGAAGAATGGCTGAGGCTAAGAAAAAAAGGCTTTTGGGGGAAGATTTGGGAGACTTTACCATCCTTGATACTCTGGAATATCTGGAGAGAAAGAAATGGGAGAATTTTTGAAGGAAAAGAAAATACCATTGGAAAATTTAAAGAGAAAACAGAAGAAGGCATTACAGAAGTGATGAATTCCTGGGTAGCCTCACAAGGAGGCTCTATGTTTACAAGTTGGGACAATCAAATGATGAGTGAATGGCCAAATCTCAAACTTCTGAAAGGTTTATCCAGGAAAACGAGTAAGGAAAGAGAGAAGGTTCGGTGGAAAGAACCTCCAAGAGGGAGATTGAAACTAAATTTTGATGGGGCCTCAAAAGGGAACCCCGGGCCGGCAGGATTTGGTTATATCATTCGCAATGACAAGGGAGATATGGTGAGAGCTGCAGTGGGCCCTCTAGGAATTGCCACCAATAATATTGCTGAATTGGAAGCGTTAGTAAGAGGTGTGAAGGAATGTTGTGAAATTGGTGAGTTTGAAGTAGACATTGAAGGAGATTCTCAGATAATTGTGGATGTTGTGAAGAAGAGACAGGCTTTAAATTAGATTTTGGATAAAGGAATAAAAAAGATTTGGGAGGTGCTCCCTAAGTTTACCTTCTCTATCCATCACGTTTATCAGGAAGCAAACAAAGTACCTGATCATCTGGTGAATGAAGGAGTGAAAGGACATTTATTCCTTACCACGATGGAGGAGGTAGGCAAGGATAAAATATTGGAAAATCTCCTCCATAAGGATTTAAATGATTCGCAAGGACTGGCATCATAGAAGTCAGGCTGGGAGATCTGAAGGTCTCAAAATTCTACAGTACCGCGATAGGAAAGTAGCAAGAAGAATGGCATGGGGGTGATAGATTTTCATAGTCTTCACGAGAGGAAGCTTTGAGGTGTTCACGGGTATTTTCTGAGGTTAGCTCCCATATAAGGATGGAAGAGGCTGCATAGAACATAGTGGAGATGGCGAGCTTGATAAGTGTGAACTGCTCTTGTATTCCAGAAGGGAAGGAGCAGTAAGTGGGGAGAATATTTAACATACGAGGGGAGAAGGGATGTGAGGCGGTGTTGAAGATCATGGGTGGAAGTTCGTGGAATAACAGACACATTCACAATGGGCGTGTCTACCAAATCTGCTTTGCAAACATAGTTGCGATGATGGGAGGTTCACATTGGGGGATAGGCTGGGGTGCGCAGATGATTTCACAGTCAAATCATGAAGTTGTCATGGCCGCAATCCCTGAGCTGGGATTGAAGGAAGCTGATGTTGTTATAAGGGACACTTTTTCTCGACAAGTAGGGAGTAAAGAAGCAGACTTGGCCATTCAATCCCTGAGAGGATGCATTGAGGAGAGGAATGCAGAGGAGTTCGTAGCCAGTACTCAAGCTAAGCAAGGAGTGTTCACGACAGAACAACAGGGCAGGATTCTAGAAGTGATGGAAGGCATTATGATCATAATGCATGACATAATGTAATAAGGAAATAACTAGTAATAGCAGCTCAATAGAGCATATAGGTGTTAGGGTTTGGGCAAGCTAGCCATTTTCTGTTCGGGACCAGAAGTATGTAATTTTCATTGTTAATCTAATATTATGGCTCCACCCCGTATGGTGGCATTTACCTTGAAATATATATATAGGCAAAATATTAAATATTAAATTAGCTGTGAATTAGAGGAGACTACATTTTTTTTTAGGAGGTTGGAGTTTTTTTTTAACAATTAAGAAAGAGTGTTGGTGCGGGGGGTTCGAACCCCCCCACCATAGCTATTTTAATGGAGTGTGGGGAGGGGTTGAGCCCCACTGTAGTGGAGTGTGGGTGGGGTTTGACCCCTCCCCACACCCCCACACCTTCGTTGCTACTGTAACAACAACCCCCGTAGACCCCACTACTCCTACTGCTGTCACTAAACCCTCACCCTCATTATTCCCATGTTCGCTACCTTCGTCGTCTGCACCCTGCCACAGTCTCCCTACCACCATGCCTCCCCTCACCCAAACGGTCCTCGGTGTCCCTCATTCTGCGGCGGCCGTCCCACGCAGCCAACAATGTACTCGACTGTTCAGCCTCTGGGAAGGGGTTTTAAAACTACTAGTTACTTTTTATTGATCTTTGGCAATTAGATAAATAAAAGTATATATATATATATATATGGATACCTAATGTGTATCCTCCCATAGTGAGATGACCATGAATGGCTTCTCCTCTAACCTACAAACACAAATCCAAAACAAAACAAGAAGAAAGAAAATGAGAAAATGAAGAAGAGGGAAATGAGAAAACAATAAGGAGGCTAGGGTTTGATCTTCTACCCATAAGGATATTATTATTCTATTAGGAGGCTTTTAGGGCAAGATTGTTTTGTTTTAAAAATTTGATTTTATTATTTCTTGTTTTCCCTTCCCTCTCTTTATGGATTTGATTTATGGGTTTTTGCTTCACTTATTTAACTTGAGATGCATATTTAGTAATGGAGAAATTTATATACATATTGGGGTTTTATTTTAATATTGTAATTTGTGATACTTTTTAAAAGTGTAGTGTTTAAGTTAGAGCATATTATATGCATTGTTTTAATTAAATATTTTTGCAGTTGGATTTAATTAATCTAGTTAAGTTTTCCCAAATTTAAATATTGTTTTGGAAGCAGTTTAGATTAAGTTGTAATTAATTAATGCATGTGGATATTGATCGTAGGGTTTATTGTTACTTTATTTATTCAATCTAGTTGCGTTAATTTAACTATTAAAGCGTAAATAATTTTAAATCAGTGGAATTAATTTAGGGCTTGCAAACCTTTATCAAATAAGGTTGGTGGCATTTTAGTTGTTAATAGTTTGGTAATTAATTAAATTAAACTAGAGCAATTTTATTAGTCTATTAAAGGCATCATTTTAATCCAACTTGGAAACCTAGTAAACTATGTAAATGAAATTAGTATAACATGCTTCCATGATCTGGTCTACCAAGAAATTAGGAATAACATAAAGGATGTAGTGATAACTCTGATTGATAGAGAATGTGAAGAAGAACAAATTGATCGAGCTTTGTTGAAAACTTTGTAGAGATTTCATTAATGAGTTTTGGAATTTATAATTAATCTAATCAACTGTTCTACCAATTTAACTAGTGAAACGTAGGTAATTTAAAACAAACCTAGTAAACCTTCGATCAAATTTAGTTTTATTATAATAAACCCTAATCATGCCCATGAGGCATTATTCTGCTAGATTTTTCCAGAATTTAGAGTATAGCTAGGTTAGTAAAATTTGACCTTGCTTAGGATTAAATTATTGCTTTTTGCCAGATATCAACATTAGGTTTTGTTATTAAATTTTATTTTCTCATGCACTAGAATTTAGCTTTTGATTTTGACTTATGTCAAAATCCATCTTTCACTTAGGTAACCTAGGGATTCGATCATTGATCCTAACCCTATTGGCAACGTTATATGCATCGCATCGACCCCCTAGTTGGCCTTCATTTTGAAATGGTATGCACAAGTGAATGCATTACCCGACCTTCAACTAACATGTTTACGCCTTATGTGTAACGCCACCGAGCACTCTTACGCGTGCGAGTGGGTTTCTAGGGAAGCATGGTAAAAAAAATTATATTTTGTGTCATGACCACATTACAAATGTGGACATGACACGTGTGATGCGTGTCATGACCGCATGGGAAATGTGGGCATGACATTTGGTATCAGAGCCCAAGTTTAAACACTGGGCTTGGTTGGGCATGTTACTTTTCCACAAATTTGATTAATTAGTGCCTACCTTGTTTTTGTAGGATGCCTCCCCAATAAATTTAGCAAGTGCAATCATGTCACACTGCGTCCACTGAGGTGTACAGTGATTCCTCTATAGAGGGTCAGGGACTAGTAGCCTTATTAGATCAGTCGGTACCGCAGGCACCACTAGGACTTGATATAGGACCTTAGATTTTATAGATGTTATAGGACATGTTAGAGAGGCTACCGCCAATTATACCAGTGCCATGTGATGAGCCCCTTGTTGATCCACAAGATGAGCCACATGAGGAGCCGCGTGTTGAGTCGTGAGCTAAGCCACATGTAGAGCCCCACGTTGATTCGTTAGAGGTGCCATGTGTGGAGCCATTTGTAGAGATACTAGATACTACTGTGGAGGAGGTAGGGTCAACTTACAGAGCATATAGTAGGAGTCCTCCACAACATGCAAGACCAAATGAGACTGTGAGGGTAGAGCAGATACATCATGGACCTTATGAGTATGGTATGGATGAGCCGGTCATAGGACATAGAGACAGAGGAGATCCCATCAAAGACTTATTTAGGCTTAATCCACCTACCTTCACAGGAGCTATAGAGGGAGCTGAGGCTAAGGCTTGGCTCATCAGTCTAGACAAATGCTTTGTGTTGCAACCTTATGGGAGCAACATGAAAGCACGCATGGTAGTACACCTCCTAAGAGATGTAGCAGCTACTTAGTGCTACACTAAGGAGTGCAAGCATTAGTTATCATTAGACACACTCACATGGGACACATTCATAGAGCACTTTAATGTGTGTTACTTGTTAGACCATTATAGGTAGTGCCAGATAAATGAGTTCCATGACTTATAGCAGAGAGGACTCACAGTTGCATAGTATGAGAGCTAATTTATTGAGCTTTCACGTTACGTAGAGTATCTCCATTTAGAGAAAATTCTGGTGCACAAATTAATCAGAGGTTTGAATCAAGGGATAGCAGGACCAGTACACATGGCAAACCCCCAGACATTGAGTGATGCTACTGAGAAGGCATACATAGTTGAAGAGATACAAGGATGAGGGCATGGATCACGCCCCCAATTTTAGGATCGTGGGCAAAAGTAGCACCAGCAGAGTTACCACAGACCACCACTACAACCACAGAGAGGAGGATTTAGTTCTCCATCATTACCTCCTAGACCTCCACAGTAGCAGCAGTAGCAGAATCAATAGAGGGCATAGGGAGGGAAGAATCGAGGATGGCAGCAACAAGGCCTGCGTAGAGACCAGGTAGCAAAGACCACCTGCGGGGCCCGCGAGGTCTCAATAGTCATACAGGGGTTCACAAGGTTCCATAGGTAGATCTAGACAGCAATAGTTGGGTAGGACTCTGATGGGACAGATATAGGCCTATGCTATGTGTGTGGTGGAGTAGGACATCTATCCAGAGAGTGCCCATAGGGCTTTACGGCAGGGGGACAACCCTATTCAAGAGGGTCAGAGAAGACTGTAGGGGATGTGGGCAAGTCCCACCGCATGTTTACAATGGTTGATAATCGTCAGGCTGACTATTAGGCATCCATGATTGAGACATCAGGTACTATCGAAGGTGCCCCCATCTCTATTGTTTTCAACTCTGGAGCTACTAATTCTGTTTTGTCTACATCATTAGTGGAACATTGCAAGCTGGTGGCTTCTAGGCAAGACATTAGGTGGGAGGTTGTGTTGGCCTCTAGTGCCAAGATGATAGTAGATGCCTTGGTTCAGGATTGTGAGATCTCTTTGGGCTCCTTCACTACATCTTGTGACCTTAGAGTTGTGCCATTAGGATCCTACGATGTAGTTTTGGGTATGGACTGGCTTGAGGCTTATAGAGCCAAGATAGATTATCACCGAAAGATGATTAGCTACTTAGTTGATCATGGTGCATTGGTTGAGATAGTGGGCTTTCGGAAGCCCACGATACTTCATATGATAACCGCTCAGTAGCTTAAGCGCTGCATGCGGAAGGGATGTCAGATTTTTGCTATCTCAATTAGTGACAGATTAGAGGACGAGCCTGAGGCATCATTGGATGACCATCCCATCTTGAGAGATTTTACCAACATGTTTTTGCCAGAGTTACCAGGGATGCCACCCCATCATGAGGTAGACTTTCATATCGATTTAGTGCCAGGTACTGAGCCAGTGTCTCGTGCACCCTACAAGATGACCACTCATGAGCTTACTGAGCTCAAATTGTAGTTAGAGGAGTTGCTAGAGAAGGGGCACATCTGTCCTAGCATTTTACAATGGGGTGCACTAGATATCTTCATGAAGAAGAAGGATGGGTCTCTTCGCTTGTGCATGGACTATAGGCAGTTGAATAAAGTGACGGTGAAGAACCATTACCCTCTGCCTAGGATTGATGACCTTTTTGACTAGATGTAGGGAGCCAGAGTGTTCTCACAAATTGATTTGAAATATGGGTATCACTAGTTGCACATCACAAAAGAAGATATTCATATGCCCACTAGAGCTCTGAACTAGATATGCCCACTATGAGTTCACAATGGTACCCTTCAGTTTGACGAACGCCCCTGCAGTGTTCCGCACTTACTTGGATCAGTTCATGATCATTTTTCTCAATGATATTTTGATCTATTTGCGGACCAAGGAGGAGCATGTGGATCATTTGCATTAGGTTTTGTAGTGCTTGCGAGAGCAACTTCTTTATGGCAACCTGGCAAAGTGTGCCTTCTTCAGGATAGAGGTATAGTACTTTGGGCACATCCTATCAGGCGATGGCATCTCCGTAGATCCATCAAAGATTAGAGTTATCAAAGATTGGCTAGTACCCATCAGTGTGAGAGAGGTTAGGAGTTTCATGGGATTAGCTGGTTACTACCATAGATTTGTAGAAGTCTTTTCTAGGATACTGTACCCCATTACTTCCCTTCAGTAGAAAAGGAAAAGTTTCACTTAGACCATGTAGTGTGAGAGGGTCTTTGGGGTCCTCAAGGAGCATCTTATCAGCGTTCCATATTAGAAGTTCCAAATCCTGTTAAGGATTTTGTAGTTTGCATAGATGCATCACCTGAGGGTTTGGGAGCCGTGCTCATGCAGGGTAGTAGGGCGATTGCATATGAGTCGTGTAAGCTTAAGACACATGAGATGAACTACCCTACTCATGATTTAGAGCTCTTAGCAGTGGTACATGCTCTTGTTCATTGGAGACACTTTCTTTTGGGTCGTCACTTTGAGCTTCATTCAGATTACCATAGTTTGCAGTACATATTCACACAGCCAAATTTGAACGCCCGCCAGCGGCGTTGGATGGAGTTTCTATGCAAGTATGACTTTGATGTCCACTACATCAAAGGGAAGGAGAATGTGGTCACTGATGCTTTGAGTCAGAGGTGCCATGGGATCCTGACCTTGACCTTGAGTGTGGACTTGAGAGAGCGCATCATTCAGCATCTGCCTGAGGATGAGTGGCTTCTTGAGGTGCAGCAGGAGATCCAGAAATATAGGGCCCTTAAAGGCAAATTTGTAGGATATTCTCTTGAGTCAGATGGGTTGATTAGACATTGACAGTGCATCTATGTACCCTGTGTGGGTGATCTTCATGTAGTAGTTCTTTCAGAGGCTCATAGAGCACCTTATGCAGCACACCTAGGGGTGAAGAAGATGCATGCCAACTTGCGAAAGTTATACCATTGGGCAGGTATGAGATAGGATATTATAGAGTATGTTGCTTGTTGCCTTGAGTGCCAGAGGGTCAGGGTCGATCATCAGCATCCAATGGGTCTCTTATACCCTCATGAGATACCTGAGTGGAAATGAGACACCATTTCTATGGACTTCATTGTTGGTCTTCCTATGTCATCATGCCACCATGATGCCATCATGGTGATGGTTGACAAGCTAACCAAGGTGGTGCATTTCTCACCTATACGCATGATGTACAATGCACCATCTGTGGTGAGAGTATTCTTGGATCAGATTGTTAGATTACATGGGGTACCTCGCCATATCATTTCTGACAAGGATTCAGTGTTCACTTTAGCCTTTTGGAGAGCCTTGCAGTAGGCGTTGGGTACACAGCTCAACTTTAGTTCTACTTATCAGCCTGAGACAGATGGACAAACAAAGAGAGTTAATTAGGTTCTTGAGGGTATGCTCTGTATGTATGTCATGGATCACTAGAGTAGATGGGAGGAGTATCTGTATCTAGTTGAGTTTGCCTACAACAATGGACATCACAGCTTGTTGGGTATGCCTCCTTATCAGGCTTTGTATGATAGACCTTGCAAGAAACCTTTGATTTGGGACCATATTGAGGACATGGTTGCGATAGGGCTAGAGTTGGTTTAGGATATGAGCAGGAGGTGACTTTGATTAGGTAGAGACATCAGGAGGCATAGGATCGACAAAAGAAGTATGCTAATGCTAAGAGGGTAGAGCAGAGCTTCTCCATTGGGGACAGAGTGTTCTTGAGGGTGTGACCACACAAGAGTCCAATCTGTTATGGAAAGGGCTCTAAGCTCGCACCTCATTTTGTTGGACCTTTTCAGATCTTAGAATGGATAGGACTTGTAGCCTATTGTCTAGCCTTGCCACCTATTTTTCATGTTTCTATTTTATGACATTACATATCTAATTTATCTCATGTATTGGATGGGAGTGCTCTTCAGGTAGAGGTGGTTGGAGAGCTAGCCTTGGAGCCAATTTGCATATTAGCTCATCAGACATTGGGCCTTCGAGGTCGAGAGCTGGACTAGGTTAGAGTCCAGTTGGACATGTACGATGAGGTCACAACGACATGGGAGGATGCAGTAAGATTTAGGTCCCTTTATCCTCACCTCTTTGACGACTTCCAAGAGGAAGTATAGTCTTTGGGGGGGAGGATGCGAGGCCCACCTTTTGATTCCCTTATATTTGACTACTTTATTTTACTATTGGTGATACTTACTAGACTTCTGGGACTGTTGATCTTGATTTGCAGGACTATTAGATTTTATGCTTTATGTGGATTTATTATTTTTAGCATGATTACGATGTGATTGGACATTGATATTGATTCACTGATGAGGTTAGACATGTGATTTACATTATGATATTATTTGGATACTATGCACGTGATTTTAGTTAAGAATTTGTTATGTAATTATATCTATGATCGATGTTTGAAATGTAGAATTTAGAATTTAATTATAATGTGACTTCCTTGATCCTTATATGAACATGTGATGTTGTATGTGCTTGTTTCACTTTGCTTTGGCTATCATATACATTTTGGATTAACATTTCATTAGAGTGCACAGGTGTTTCTAATGAGGTTTCTAATGAAGCCACAGATATTTAGAGATCATCCCACACACTGTGTTGTTTCCACATGTGAAGCCGATCTAGTTCCAAGAGGAACCAAGATCAACTATGTTGCATGATGAATTTTTGTAATGTTGTTGCATGGTGTTAGTTGGGTTAGATCTACCCTTCTTTTATTTGATTTTTCATTGGTGTTATAAGTTGTAGTGTCATTTGAATTTTATTTTTTGAGTTATAATATTTCTAACCCCTTTTATGTGTTTTTACTCAACCCTTGGTGCTCAAAATGGGTTAAACATGACCCTGGGTTGTACCCCTAGGGTCTAGGGACCATTTGGGCTTGTGTAACCTTAGGTAAACTTCCATTTGGTCACTTTAACTTCACCCTAAAGTAAAGTGACGAAAATGGAAGCTTGGGAGGGAGAGGACGAGTGGGTCAAACACTCAACCTCTTCCTTTCCTCTTCCCTAGGTTGGGGGAGTCTTCAAGACCCCTTAATTATGGAGGAATCAACTCCAAGCCTCTTCCACAATTGGTGAGGGTACCTTGGGGTTGAGTGGTCCTTCTTTGGAGGAAAGGATTGGGGCACATGTGGCACCCACTCCTCCTTTGGCTCCACCTTTCTCTCCCACATAATCAAGAGAGGACAAGTGGATGGGAGAAAGACTTGGTGGATTGGGCGAGTGACATGTGTCACCACCCCATTCTAAGAGTCTTGCTAGTAGTTGGGAGGAGGAGTGAGGAGCTGACATGTGTCACCTCCCCATTCCTCAAGACTCATGAGAAGGGGCCTATTTTAATCCCTCTTGAAGGGAGGGATGGGGTTATTGACTTTTTAGAAAAAAAAATTATTTTAATTATTTTGGGGAAAAAGTTGGAGGAAAATTGGTGGCTCAACTTGGAGAAGGAGTTAGAGGAGCTCTTCTCAACTATCTTCCATTTGGGCTTTATAAGGTAGGATTCAAGGCAAATGCCTTTCCTTATGCTTTTTCATTTCTTGCATGTGGTGTGTGTGTGAGTTTCATTTTATTGTTTTACTTTGTGTTGTGGGAAAATTAGGTATGGGAGTTGTGAGAGCCTCTCCTACTTGGGAGAAGATTCTCAACATGTGTGGGGTGGGGGAGGAGTGAACCTGCTTGGGGTCACATCCTTAGATTCATGGAGTTTTAGCCCTGAGGGCAAAATTATGAATTTGAGCAATATGTGTATAAGTGAAAATTGTGTAATCATGTTTATATGTGTGGGCTTGAGGCCTTGAGAGATTTATGTTTTGGGAAGTTTTAGGAGTGGCACTCTTGAGTTGAGTGATGTCCACTCCCCTACTCCATTAAACTCATCTTGAGTGAGTTGTTGTTATGTGAAAACCATGGGAGCTTTCTTGTTGTTGTTTTGAGTGAATTTGTTGTAAAGTGGTGTGTGCTTACATTGTTTGAGGATGACCTCCTAGCTCGGGGGTGACTCATGAGTGAGTCAATGGTAGGGAGCAGAGTAGTTTGAGTGGCTTCTTTTTTTTCCTTCTACGTGTTTATTACAGGTTTTTGGAGCTATGAGTTATGGAAGAAAATAATAGTTTTTTTTTTTTGTTGTTAGTGGAGTTCATGAGAGAGTATGGCCAAGGTTGGCCTATTTGTAAATAAGTTAATTGATAGAGAGTGTTTGTACTCTCTTGAGCTATATGAATTTTAAGCTGTAAACTTGAGTTGTATTTAACTTCTTGTAATTGAAAATGAATATATATATATATGTTAGTTGCTGATTTAAAAAGCTTTATGGATGAATGTAAAAGAAAATGTTGTAAGAAGCAAAGTATGTTTAAAATTTGATGCTTTTGTAGTTTCCTTGCAACAACTAAGAAAATTAGATAGTTGTTGTTTTCCTTTCATTAAAAAAAAAACTTGTATAAATAGTGTGAAGAAATGTTTGTTCTTAGAAAAGAAATTTAGTTATAGATGTTTTAATAAAAATAAAAATTATTATGTTCCTTATAAAGGCCCTTTTTATGTTCATTGTTTAAAGAAAAAAAAAGATATATATGTAGATATATATATATATCTATATATATATATATATATATATATCTACATATATATCTACATATACATATATACATATCTACATATATATATATATACATATATATATATACATATACATATATATATATATATGTTTATTTATACATATATATACAAATATATGTATATGAATATATATATATATATATATATATATATATATATATATATATATATATATATATATAAATCTATTTAATATTGCTCAAACATCATAAAATAACTATAATTTTGGTTATGGACATATATATATGTAAATTATATTTTTTTTTTGTATTACTGTCATTTTATTTTGAAAGTAAATAGATGCTTACAGAATTGAAATTATTCACCATATATATATATATATATATATATTTATATAGGCAAACTATTAAATATTAAATTAGCTATGAATTAGAGGAGACTGCACTTTTTTTTGAGGAGGTTGCAATTTTCTTTAACAATTAAGAAAGAGTGTTTGTGGTGGGGTTCGAACCCCCCCACCATAGCTATTGTAATGGAGTGTGGGGTGGGGCTCGACCCCTCCCAACATTCCGCTACCACCTTAACCACAACCCTCGTAGACTTTACTACTCCCGCCGCCATCACTAAACCCTCACCCCCGTTATTCCCCTATTCACTACCTTTGCCATCTACAACCCGCCATAGTCTCCCTACCACTGTGCCTCCCCTCTCCCAAATAGACCTCGGTGTCCCTCATTTCATAGTGGTTGTCCCACGTAGCCAACAATGTACTCGGTCATTCGGCCTCCATGAAGGGGTTTTAAACCTGCATGTTACTTCTTATTGATCTTTGTCATTTAGACAAATAAAAGTATATATATATATATATATATATATATATATATATATATATATATATATATATATATATATATGGATAGCTAATGTGTATCCTCCGATAGTGAGATGGCCATGAATGGCTTCTCCTCCAACCTGCAAACACAAATCCAAAACAAAATAAGAAGAAAGAAAATGAGAAAATGAAGAAGAGGGAAATGAGAAAACAATAAGGAGGCTAGGGTTTGATCTTCTCCCCATAAGGATATTATTATTCTATTGGGAGGCTTTTAGGGAAAGATTGTTTTGTTTTAAAATTTTGATTTTATTATTTCTTGTTTTCCCTTCCCTCTCTTTATGGATTTGATTTATGGGTTTTTCCTTGATTTATTTAACTTGAGATGCATATTTAGTAATGGAGAAATTTATATACATATTGGGGTTTTATTTTAATATTGTAATTTGTGAGACTTTTTAAAAGTATAGTGTTTAAGTTAGAGCATATTGTATGTATTGTTTTAATTAAATATTTTGCAGTGGGATTTAATTAATCTAGTTAAGTTTTCCCAAATTTGAATATTGTTTTGGAAGTAGTTTAGATTAAATTGTAATTACTTAATGCATGTGGATATTTAGCATAGGGGTTATTGTTACTTTATTTATTCAATCTAGTCACGTTAATTTAACTATTGAAGCATAAATAATTTCAAATTAGTGGAATTAATTTAGGGCTTGGAAACCTTTATCAAACAAGGTTAGTGGCATTTTAGTTGTTAATTTTTTTGTAATTAATTAAATTAAACTAGAGTTATTTTATTAGTCTATTAAAGGTGTCATTTTAATCCAACTTGGAAACCTAGTAAACTATGTAAACGAAATTAGTATAACATGCTTTTGTGATCTGGTCTACCAAGAAATTAGGAATAACGTAAAGGATGTAGTGATAACTCTGATTAATAGAGAACGTGAAGAAGAATAAATTGATTGAGCTTTGTTGAAAACTTTGTAGAGATTTCATTAATGAATTTTGGAATTTATAATTAATCTAATCAACTATTTTACCAATTTAACTAGTGAAACGTAGGTAATTTAAAACAAACCCAGTAAACCTTCAATCAAATTTAGTTTTATTATAATACACCCTAATCATGCCCATGAGGCGTTATGCTGCCAGATTTTCCCAGAATTTAGAGTATAGCTAGGTTAGTAAAATTTGACCTTGCTTAGGATTAAATTATTTCTTTTTTCCGGATATCAACATTAGGTTTTGGTATTAAATTTTATTTTCTCATGCACTAGAATTTGGCTTTTGATTTTGACTTATGTCAAAATCCATCTTTCACTTAGGTAACCTAGGGATTTGATCATTGATCCTAACCCTATTGGCAATGTTATCCATGTCACATTGACCCCCTAGTTGGCCTTCATTGTAAAATGGTATGCGCAAGTGAATGCATTACCCTGCCTTCAACTGACATGTTTACGCCTTATGCGTAATGCTACCAAGCACACTTACACGTGTGAGGGGGTTTCTAGGGAAGCGTGGTAAAATTTTTGATATTTCATGTCATGACCACATGACAAATGTGGACATGACACGTGTGATGCATGTCATGACCGCACGGGAAATGTGGGCATGACACATGGTAACTTGACTGGATCTAATAGTCTAGTTAGCATTCATGGATATGTGGATTCTGATTGGGTAGGGGACATTCATGTTGTTTGGTGGTGCAATTAGTTGGATGAGCAAACGACAGGTGATATTCACTTTGCCCACTACAGAGGTTGAGTATATGGCGGTAACTCATACTTGTAAGGAAGCCATTTGGCTTAGATGTTTGTGTTCTGATATTGGTTTTGATGTATGGCAGATTACAATCTATTGTGACAGTCAGAGTGCTATTTGTTTGGCAAAAAATCCTACTTTCCATGCCAGGATGAAGCATATAGATGTACAGTATCATTTTGTTCGTGATATGGTGGAGGATGGAAAGGTTAATTTGAAAAAAGTGGATACTTTGGGAAATGTTGTTGATGCATTGACAAAACTGATGACTACTTGCTCGATAAGTACAGATGGTGTGCCTATTCAATGGGCCTTGGCACCTATGATATACAGTAATGTAAAGTTTAGTTGAAGCTAGTAAGTCTTCGTCAAGTGGGAGCATTTTGGGATTAGTGTCTCAATTTATTGGCTTTGAATCCACAGCACAGTGTCATATTCTCTGTCATTGGTGGGACTTGGCACTATTAGCCATACCCTATAGCTAGTCTCCCTGACAAACCAATAGCATTCTCTCATTAGTGAGAAATGGCAGTATTGGTGAGAGTCTTCAAATTGTCTCGACGACATGCCGATCGCTATGGTATTCTATCTAATATTGGTGGGACACAAGTACTTCAACAGGACTCCAAAATGGTTCTCACCGATACTCTGATGATCGGTGGAACATGACAAGTTTGGCAAGACTCTAAAGATTGTCTCATTGATACTTCGATGAGGACAAAGGAAGTGGGATCACGTCGATGGGACTCAGGTACCTCGGTGAGACTCTGTTTTGAGTCTCCCTGAAACTTTGATGTGGTGATCCTCAATGACTTGGTGGGTCCCGGCTGGTACCAAACTAAGATGCAATTGGTTGATGTCGTTTGGAGATGTGATGACTCAGTGACATGGAATCATATTTGGATTGCTTGACATGCTGTGTTGTCTCTTCACCGGAGGGACTGGGGGATATTGGTAGGACTCTTTTTTGAGTCTCAATGATAGCCTAATATGGTAACTACTATTGGATGGTTACATTCTGATCTATTAGACCATTTGCTTCAGAATTGGAATTGACTAATTTTCTAAAAGGAATGAATAGTTGCACATGGAAGTTGTAGTATCTTTAGTGATTGTGTGAATGTATCTAATATATAGGTGTGAACATTCTGAAACATAGTGAAAGATGTATGTTTAATAGAGTCTGAGAAGTTGATCAGAGAAATGTTGTGTCATCCTGTGGATTGACATATGAAAGCAGAGGACTATAATACAAAGTGTTTATGCTTGGTGTGAGGGTTTTTTCTCTCATAAGTGTTTAACCACATAAATATGGTGTTTATCCTATGTATGATTTAATTGTCTATTCTGATATTTCTGTATATGTGCATTTTGAACGTTTTGTAATTAAATTTAAAAGCATATTTCTGCACTTCTCTTCTACAAATTAGTGTTAGGAAGGCATTTCTATACTTTGCTTTCCTTACAGTAATCAATGAACTCACATAAAGTTCAAAATTTGTTAAAAGGGTAAGATATCTAAGTCAATAATGGCTATAACAAATCATCCCTATGTTTTTACTTTGGAAGAAGGAAACTACAAGTCTTGGAGTGATGACATCCCAAAGTATTGCTGATGGATTCATCTATTGCCACATTTGTATGGGATTATTCTTTAACTAAGTACATGTTGGTATAAATTTTCATGGGGAAATAGAAACAATCATATCTTAGGATTAATTGGTTTAAGTGTTGGGAATGACACATCATAGGCTCTATCACACATTTAGTTCCCTCGTACTCTCTGGAACACACTATGGGAAATATAAGGAGATGCCAATGAACATCCATTACCAAATGATCCTATTATGGGCATAATTCTTCCCCTTGATGATGTTGATAATCCTTTGTACCACACTAATACTAAAGAGAAGATTTCTTAATGGGAGATTCTTGAATGTGATGATGACACAAAGACATCTCCTCTTGCTTCTCCTCTTTCTACACCTCTAGCATTGGTGGCTATTATGCCACCTCCACCTACCACTTTGATAAAGATCTTGGCTTCTCCACATGCTACTTCATATTCTCTCCAACAGGTTCACACTTGTCCTCCTAATCAATGAGATATCATCTTATCAAACATCCATCATTTGTTTATAGAATCTATCATTCTTGATCTTGATGACAACATTGAGGACATATGTCTTCTCTTTGATTCGAGTTCTTTGGTCCCTGCACTTGCTATTATTAGACTTTCCATATTTGGATCCATACATCACTTCTTTGGATCCTTCTCTTCATTAGTTTCCACATGATTTTTAGAGGTCATTTATTTCAGTTAGGCCTAAGACTTATGATTTGATTGTGACTCATTTAAACATCAACATGAAGACATTTGAGTAGTGTTCTGAGAAAAGGTACATAATGACACTTCCCACCTCAACTTGCTTCTGAGTTGGATTTACTTCAATATTCACCATTGGAGTTGATTCTTTCTAAGAGGAGGAATGTCATTTGCCACAAATGGATCATTTTTAGCATTCATGAATGGGAATCCTCTTTTGGCATAGGGGTTGCTTCATTGTGGGGGATTTACATAGTACATAGTTTTTTCTATTCTATGGGGGTACTTTCTCTCTCTCATTTGAGGGGTTCTTAGTGGTTTGACAACCATCAAATATTGCTATCTACATCATCTTAGTTAGTATGACATGTTATCAGTCTTGGTGCAAAGTTACCATCTACAGGGGGCTTTCTAGTGCTCTTCGTTTTAATTTCCATCTTTTGGGGGAAATGTTTTTCCAACTAGGTTTTCTCCCTTTCTCTACTTTAAGATAGATTACATTGTAATTGGGTACCTTATTAGGCCTAGTTTCAAAGAGCCAATCTTTTATTTGTACCCATGTAGGCTATGCTTAAGGGGTGTGCTAGTGTAGAATATTCCTATGCATGTATTTCCCATGAATTACCCCTATATTTGGATTTAAACTTACTTAGGCATGTTTTTTACATAGATTTGCATAGAATTAGCATGCCACCAATTTTATATAGCAGAGTTACATGCCTATCCTTAGGCTCCTTTACCACTATTCAAGGTGGCCATTTCTTGTTCTTCATGCTATATATGTATATCTCATTGTGAGTTAATCAATCTAGTTATTGTGTTCAATCATGTTTGTATTGCATACTCTCATTTTATAACTCTTGTAGGGTCATTCAATAGCATCAATTTCATGGATCGACTAGTGCCAACATTCTTCTAGTAGATCTTGGTTCTCACATCATTCACATCATCTCTTAAAACTAAAAGTGGATGGTCATTCCATGAATCCTCTCAGGTCAATAACTTATCACCCTTGTGGATGATCCATGTTAATTGAAAGATAATAAATTCTCTCCCTTGAATTAGGAAATTCCAAATTTAAATTATTTTAATTTATATTTAAGATTTATGTTAAGAGTATTTAAATTATTATTATTATTTAAAAAAGGTGGTGAACCACCTAGACATATATTAATCAAATTATAATGTTTACATAAGGGGAATCACATCCATCCACTAAATTCTCTATTCTAGATCTAAAAGAGCCCAAAAAAATTACATGTTGAGCCCTATAATGGTCTTAGACTATTATCCATAAAAAACCAAAACATCAGAAAGAGTTTCTAAAACAACATAAATGACCAAAGAAAAAACTATGCACCATCCCATGGGAATTCCAGTCAAGTAGGGGAAGGAAATAATGACCCCTTATTACTGATCATCAAGTGCTTTCCCTCTCCTTGGCTGACTGGCCTACATCTTGTAACCCTACTAGCTCCAGGAAACACCTCCCAATGGTGACTAGCATGCACAAGCTCTTAGGCTCATTTTCCTCATCTAAAGGGATTATTATGTCATTATTTGCAATTGATTTGTGAAGGTGGGGTGCCCAATCTGGGGCAAGCATCCTAAGAAACCAAATTGAGAAAAACACATCCTAGCATCTTGTTGTCATTTTCTTAGAGAAATTATGGCTATGTCCATGGAGGGCCCTGTCCAGACTGCCTTTGCAACTATAACCCAATCTCTTTTGCATTGGCTTGTACACACAATTGGTAGATGATGAGGTCCTTAGAGTGCTTATAGGGAAGAGGCCTACCACCATGGCTTCTCCCTTGGGTAAATCATATCTATACAATGCTTGTCTCCACACCTCCAAATTATAAAGATAGTCAAAACCCAAATTGGTAGCTATTACATGAACATAGTTTCCATCTTAGACAATGTCTGTAATGTTAGAGAGGAGTTTAAACCAGGTCTGAATAGTGTAGAATTATTTCATTCAATCCTTGGAACCATTTGTGGCCACAAATGTTCCTTATTAAAAATTGCAACATGATGCATTCTATGTCAAAGACTTGGTTCAGATCAGTGATCTTGACTCTACTTCTAATCTCTGACTCCCATGGCATGACTAAAAACAAGAGGCATTGATATATTTTTTCATTCTCTATTGATGAACCTACAAGAACAAAAAAGGAAAAGAAAACAAGAAAAGAAAAGAGTGCAGCTGGATGGTTGAGTGTAATGAAGTAGAATGGTTTCTACATTAATGAGTTATGTATTAATATGTGATGTTTTGTATTATTTCCTCCTCCACTGTGGCTATCCTATCAATCATGGGATGGCATTACTGAATTAAATTTCTGAATATTTTTATGAAGGATGTAGATCCTTTCTAGATATGGCACATATCACAAAATATAGATCCCTACTGGAATTTTCCTATCCACATTTATGCCTCATCCTTGTTTAGGTGATGTTATTGTTAAATACTTGTAATGATCTTAGCTGTAATTTTTGAATGAAATTTTAGGTTACCTCCTCTTCAAGCTTAATTGAATCCGCAATTATGAGGAGTCAATTTTCATTTGTGCTAGCTACACATAGAAGATTAGATGTGCAAGGCTATCCTAGGGGTTAGTGAAAATATTGTCTGTTAATTTCATATGGCCCGAGCTTTCTATACCTACTCCAAATGTTTTCCATTAATCTTGATGTCCTCTTCCATACTTGGGGTTTCAAAAATTTATAATAGCCATTCATTGAAAAGGATTTTAGGACATACTTTTTGACAACTAGGATGCCCTTTCTGACCCTTCATATGTTTGATGATCCTTGATTACTAGTTGAGATAGTAGCAATTCCTTTTGTCATTAATATGAGAGATTACTCCTATCCACCTTGAACCATGAATATGATATCCATAGCATATATTTCCCAATCTCATCTCTTGGGAAAGGCAAAAAAAAATTCTTATCCTTTTCTTCCCTTTCTCTTTAGATCTACTATGAATCGCAAGACCCTCATTAGCTGACTCAGAAGATTTTCTCTACATATCTTCAGATAATAATGAAGAAACCACTTCATCCATCAGGAAGGTGGTAGTGGTAATCCCAATGGGCATAACAAGGTAGACCGACAAATCTAGTAAGGAACATAATAATGTCATACATCAATCCTCCTCCTCCATCTTCACACCAATAGAGGTCAATTAGGCAATAAACATATTGAAAGTATTCAGGTGATCAATGACAGATCCTCCATCTTCCATCCTTAGATAATACAATTTTTTTCACAAGAATAATTTGTTCACTAGAGATTTAGCTTGATAAACAACTCCAAGTTTCTTCCAAAGATCTATTGTAGTCTTCTCTTCATGGATATTCAAGAGTACTGAATCAACGAAATAAAGTTTTATCAAACCCTTAGCCTTATGATCAATCAGATCCCAATCTTCTTGTTTCATGCTCAACTACATGGTTCTAGATACTACAAGCCATAGATCTCTATCCACCAATATGTCCTCCATATTGAGTTTCCACAACTCAAAGTTACCTCCATTAAACTTCTCTATCTTGAACCTCCTAGATGTGCTTGCCATCTCTTTCTTGCAACAAAGATTTCAGAATCCTTTGCACAAGCTCCCACTCAAACAAAGATCAACTCAAAAAATAATCTACCCAACAACTAGAACCAAAGGTGATCAGGTTTTGATACCAACTTGTTATGCCATAAAATGTTCCCCTAGGACTTTTACCTCCTAAGTTTAGCTCTTGAATCCCTTGTTTTCCATCTTGCATGTTCATTTTAACTCCCAAAATGAAATAGTCTGAAACCCATGTCAAATGGGGCTTCAGGGATATTGTGTGTTTTAGACCTAACCAAAAATGAGACCTATGACATGGGCGCTCATGCCCTTGTCCTGCCTTATTTTAGGTAGGTCCCAAATTTGAATGTTCATTATGTGAATATTAGTTAGGTCCCATGCCAACATATTAAGTTTGAATTGCAAAATTTATAGCTCTAGAATGTGTGTTGTTGCATATATAAGCATGTTTAGGGATTCATTTGTAAACTAGAAGATGATTATGACTTTTGGTGCGATTATGATTTAAGAGCATTCAAGATATTCATTGTTGTATAGCAAAGCATTGTTGTTGTGTTTGTGATTTCAGATTTACCATCATATTCTCATGTTATAGAAGGATATTCATCTATGTGAGATCTACACCATTGAGGTGATCTATTTGTACTTGAATCATTTACAATTTGTTTTTTGCCTCTATCCAACAGGGATACACTATTTATCTTAAAATGGTGTTAACAAGACTTAAATGTTTTTCTATGGCTTGACTGAGGCAAGCTCCTAAACACCACAACTCCCAACCACACTCCTTGTGATTGAGGTTACGAGTATTGAATTCATGTAGTGTAGTTGTAGAGGAAGGTTGGAGAAGGTAAGGATTCTTGATCTAGTGAAAAGAAGTAGTTCAGAGCACCTTCGGGATAAGGGCACCTTGGGCAATGTCCTCCAAGGTTGAAAACATAGGAATCATTGTGACAATGACAATCAACATCTAAAGAAGCATTGACATCCTGAAGAACAACCTACCTTGGACTAGGGTGCCTAGGGTAGTGTCCTCTGCATCTTCCTTGATGAAAATAATGATTGTTAGTGCCACAAGGAGTCTTGAATTCCCTGAAGAAAACTATACCTTGGACTTAGGTGCCTAGAGTAGAGTCCCTGACTATTCCACATCATGAACTTAGATAAATGGTTAGTAACTAATCTCTATCTACTATCTTATTCTGCAAGCATTTGTCTTAATTTGTCAATTTGCTTACTATTTTGCATGATTAGGGTTTTTAGCATACTTGAGCATTAAATTAATACAAATTTTAATTTCCACATCATTCCAAGTAACACCCAACCTATAGGTGAATCCTCTTGCAAAAGGTGTGATTCAATTCGGTTGAAATATCTTTGAATGTTTGTAGTGAAAGGATAATCTAGCCATTCAACCCCATAAACCCTCCTTTTTCTATAAAACATTTTGGTGAACCTGTGTTTATTTGAATTTTACACCTTGTTAAATGTTGTGCTTTAGATTTACATTCATTCATTTAATTTTCATCTTATTGCATTTGAAAATTTACAAAAAAATGATTTTTTTTGAAAAAATAGGCATTTTAGGCTTGCAGTTTCAAATAATTTGAACTAATTTTTATTTAATTTCATTTAGTTTTTGATATTTTCATTAGATCTAATATAAATTACTGAAATTCGTCATTAATTGATCATTGCATTTTCATGCTTAAATTGTGAAAAATTGCTTGAAACTATGCATTTTCATATAACCTAGTTTTTGTGGTTAAAATTTTGTTTTAAATTTTACTACTATTTTAAACACTCTTTCAAATCTGATTTTGGTCTGAATTGTTTCAATATAGTGCTTTTTTGCATTTAGATTTCACACTTAGGGTTTAAAATGTTACATTTTCACTAGATTTTGACTTATCATCCATATAGAATTGAATTATATGTGTGTTGTGAAGGTTATTACTGCATTATTGGACTGATATTAGGGTTATTATTCACTTTCCCTCATCAATTTCCTTACAAAACCTCTTATTTTAATCATTTGCATTGAAAAAGGTAAAAAAATCAAGCATTTTAGGTCATAATCTTACATACTTTTGAACTTGTTTTCTTGCATAAGTGTTGAAAATATTTTAAAATATGATTTAGCATTCACTTGAAAGCATATATACATGGCTTCTCAACACAACAATAATGCTAGGTTTCCTCCTAGGCCACATTTTGAAAAGAAGGGCTCTTGAACTTTAAATAACATTTACATGTCATGATATGACAATGGTAGACACTAAAGGGCCCCTTTACATTATAATGAACATAATGGAGATCTTTGTGCATGGAACACTTATAGACCCTAATTGGATGACTAATGTGGTTATAGAAGAGTTCCTTCTTAAACATGATTTGGTACAAGATTCTTATGAACTATCAGATTTGAGGATTAAAACACATAGTGGAGCTTTCATACCTACAATTGGGAAGATAACCTGATTGGCTTTGGTATATGATAAAGATATGGATAAATTATTTGATGTTCTCCCTTTGTTTGATCTCTTCCATGTAAAACTTGGACATCCATGGCTTTAAGGCTATGAATGTTGTCCCCTCAACTATTCACAAATGCAAAAAATTCCCTTTACATGGACAAGTGCATACTATCTAACGTAATTCATATTAGTCTATGGCTATCGACAACAACTTCACTCTTGATTACTTTTTGGCATGACCTGATAGAGACCTTGAGCCATGAAGAGACTACTCTTTCTTACAATATAGATGATACAAAGCAGAACACCTATCTAGAGTGGTCGGGCCTCCTTTACAAACAATAAGAGAATAACTTGCATTAGAAGAACTTCCTAGATTGAAAGGTAAAGGACCCTATGTTCAGGTTCCTCCTCAGTCATCCTTACAAGGGTAAGGAGGTATTCATCAAGAACAAGGAACTTCATAAACACAAATGAGATTTGAACATGGTGCTTCCTCCTATAACATGCAAAAACCTATTGAAACCCATGATAATACCTTTCAAGATATAAGCAACAAGACAAAAATAAATAGACAAGAAAGAGAAAGGAAGAGAAGACAAGTTCTTGCCCAACGAAATGCATCTCAACAAGAAACCATTCCACCTAACATTGAACCAAACAACAAAGAGCTTAAAGAAAATGATTTTAAAGATAATGACAAAAGTTGGGAATTTCTACCTTATGTCCCTCTTTCTTCCAACATTCGAGAGTGGGAAGATGATGATCTGCTTGTTGATAATAATTAGTTTGGTTGTGTCTATAGGTAAGTATTTCATTCATTGTATTCATTGTGTCTTGCATGTAGGATGAAATAATCATTGCATTCACTGTATTCATTGTGTCTTGCATGTTGATGAAGACAAAACTACCACACACACAAAACTACAACTCACAACTCCCATGCAAGATGGACTCCATCAGCAACACATAGCAAAAGTTTAACTCAACACACACATACCTCATATAATTGCAAACAAAATTCATTTATTAATTTTCACAAACTCACAGTTGATTACATTTGTAGCAAGTACATTATTCAAATGGCCTTCCATGACCCCTCAAATCCATAGGAAAATGATCATACTCAAACTTCCTACACATCCCACACTTCTAGATTCACAAAACCGGCTTACATGCTCACTTTCATGCCCCTCAAAGGGTTGGTCTCTTTCTCAAAAATCCATGCTCTCTTCTTCTCTTTTATTTTAGATGCCTTTGCTATTATATATCTCTCACTTCTATTTTCCTTTTCTCAGATAAGGCATTTCCTCTCTTTTTTTTTTTTTCAAATAAGGTGTTTCCACTCCCTTGATTTTCTATGTGGAGACACTCTAAAATAGGTTGCTCTCCCTCTTTTCTAATGTTGCACCCATAATAATAAAAAAATATATTTAGATTGCCTCAAATGAGGCATTTCTTGTCCTCACCAGCGTCACACTTTCTTTCAAAATCTGAATACTAATTTCCCATCTTCCAACACTGCATAATAGAAGAATAATAAAATATGATTAAAATGCCTAAAATTAGGCATTACTATTCCTCAAGATAATGCTTTTCTTCCCTCTTTGGCATTGTAGAAAATGAGAGTAATAAATGCCTTTAAATCTCTTGAACTTTTTTTTATAAAATCTTTTAACTTAACCTCAAAAATGAGGCATGAAAAGTCTTCTTTACATGATGTTTTAAGTATGAATTTGATCTTGTGCATGCCTTTAATTTTTCATGTTTCCCTTTTTATTATTATAATTTTTTTTGCCATTGTTGAGAGCCCTTATAAAATAAGGCAGGAAAAAAAAAAATTCAACTAGACTTTCTCCCATTAACTACTTTTTTTCTATTAAGTCTGATTTTCTTTTCCATCAATAGCTAGCATTTTAAATTCTCTATCAATTCTCCATTTTTAACATTTTAAAGTGTGTCAATATAATCACTATAAAGCAATTAAACCCCTTTGATAAAACCACATGGAGCAACATTATTAAGTGAGGAGAAAATTATATTTTTTGACTTCATGATGCATCGGGAAGATGAAAACTGACTTCAGCCATTAATTTTTACTAGAAGCTTGAAACCTCACTAAAACTGACAAGGATAAGTCTCTTAGTATTCCTAAGACTTCCTCAAAATCATTTGGTCTAAACCATCATGAAACTTGAGATATTAGTCTTTTACCAATTTGCTAGCATAAATCAAAAGACATTAAAATCTTCATAATCTGAAAGTATTTGCATATGAAACCTTCACGTATAATTCTAGTATGGAATCGACAATCTGTCTGTCAAAGGATTTTCCATGAAACTTCACCAAGCTCCTAGAATAATTATTTTATAGAAACTAACTTCACACACGTTGGGATTGAATTCAAGCAACATTGCCAAACTACCTCTGTGACTATGCCAAACACATATAGTGCCAATAAAAGCCATTAAAACCCAACAAACCAAACAAAAATTGAAAATTAAACATGTATTTGTTTTTGGTTGATGTTGGATTTCACATTCACCTGGATGCTCTTGCATCACATGTCTTCAATGTTGTCTTCTCTGTGTCTTGCATGATTGTTACTATCTTCTTCGTGTTTTATGTGCCTATTACTATCTTTAATGTGTTTGGAATGTTTGCGGTGTGTTTTCTCTAATGTCTACCTAAGACTAGGGCCTAGAAGTGGTTCCTCAATCTTTGTGTATGCATTAACATCAAGTGCATCATGTTTTTTTTGTGTTTTGACCGTATTTTAATACATGTATGGGCCTTGTGTTCATACATACATTAAAGTAGGGGATAAATGTTATGCTGTAAAATGTCCCCCTATGACTTTTACCTCCTAACTTTAGCTCCTAGGTCCCTTATTTTGCATCTTGCATGTTTATTTTAACTCCCAGAATGAAATGGCCTAAAACTCATCTCAAATGGGGCTTGAGGGACATTGTGTGCTTTAGACCTAACCTAAAAAAGGGACCTAGAGGTGCAGAAGCACCTAAGAGAACACCCTAGAACAAGAAGACACAAATGATCAAAGGAGGAGCCCATGGATCAAAGCAAATGAAATGGAACATCCTAGAACCAATTATGGCATATTGTAATGGGCAAAATGATGTAATGATCAAATGTCCTGAGGGTCCTAGTAAGGACCCTAGGACCAAAAAATGATGTAAGTGGGCCAATAGTGCCTCTAGAGTCAAATAAGAGTCAATTATAGGTGTCTAAGGCTAGGAATAAGGTATAATGATCCTAAGAAGATCAACCATGATGAACCATGATGTTTTGGTAGAGTAAAAGTCACTTAAAACAAAGTTTAATATTCAAATTTTTGAATAATGCATTTAGGTGGGAAAATCAAGAATGAATGGTTTTGGAAGTTTAACCATCTCCAACCTTTGGGAATTGGTTATGGGAGTTAGGACAAATATTATATAAACCTTTCCAAGGCATTGGATGTAGGGCAATAAAACTTTTAAAGGACTGTTTTATACGGCAGCCAAAGGAATAGCAGCAATTTTTAGTTTCCTTGCATTTTCTTATCATTTTCTATTGATTCTTTGAGATTTGGTATTTGGAAAATGTTTTAGACTCTCATCTAACAGTAGTAGATCACTTTCCATGCTCTAAGAAGGTATTTGTAGATAGTTTTATAGTTGTTTGTGTTGATTGTCCTCAAGAACAACAGACTGTTCTGTGTAGTTTGAGAGGTGACAATGCATTATAGGACCTTCCCATGAATGTAAGAACCTATTTCTCATGGTGTATGTCCTTAATAAAATGCATAATATGATTCTAACCTTTGCAAAGTAGGAGGAGTGCAAATGGACAGGTGATCACCGTTGAAAGTCAGACATTGCATGTGGAAAGAGCATTGAAATGGTGGCTCAGTTATAGCAGCAGGAAATTGGCCTTAATAAGGTGATGGTTTTATGTTTTCTGAGGTTTAATATGGTTAAGGAAATGGTGTTAGACCTTTGAATGAGGTCTGGAAGTGATTGGAAGTGGGAGATCTAGCAAGCCCTAAGTTTTGAGGCCTAGAAAGAGGGGTTTTGTATTTAAACATGTAAATGAGCAAACCACTGGTTGAAACCCTAAAAATCCTTCATTTTTAATCCTTTCCTAAGACTTATTTTATGTTTGGAGTGAGGGGGATAAGTATTTAATAGGGTTCCTTTGTAAAGTGGGCGGATTAGGCCCTGCAGGAAGGCAACAGAGTGTCAGAACAGTCATATTTTGTCCAAAACAATAGTAGGTGAGTTTGAGATATGTTAAAGAAATCAATAGAGGGTACTCAAATCAATCATTAGTTTTGGGAGTACTTTGGGAAAGTTTGGAGAAAAGTGCAAATTAGTCTCTGAACAGGGCTACAAGGATTAGGCTTGGTTAAGGGGAGTTGTCAAGAACTGGTCAAAAAGGTGCATGAAACCTATTGAATCTTGTTGGTTAGGGTAGGTTGAGACCCTAGAAGGTACAATAATTCATCTGAGAAGTTGGAATCCAAATTTGAGCCCTTCGGTGGAGTTTAATGCAAGGAGAAGACTCGAAAAGTCTTATTGGTTGAAGCCACAAGTTATTTGAATCTTTTGATCTTGTTAGATTACCATTGGAGATCTGACACCTCTGCATCATATTGGTATCAGAGCAGCAAGTAGGTCCTTGAGGGAGTAGTAAGTTCTTGTGAAAGAGTAAGGGTTGGTGAAAGTTGTGAAGATGCCCCCTAAGAATCAGATGGCTAGAGAGAATAATGAATTGAGGGAAGCTTTAGAGGCTAGAGAAAAAGAGTTGAGGGAGAGAAGAGAATAGGATGCTGCAAGAGAAATAGAGTTAAGACAAGTGAGAAGGGAGAATGCATCAATCTTGGCAAGGTTGGAAGCATTGGAGAAGAATCCTAGAAGGGATGAACAAAATGATTCAAAAGGAGATGAGGAGGCAGATGAGAATCCTCCTGAGGATGAAATGGATCCTGAAGAAAAGAAATTTGTCAGATTGCTGAAAGCAGTTCAAGGTAGTGGAACAAAGGAAAACATAGAGTTACCTATCTATCAAGGGAAGATGGATAGTGAAGAGCTATTAGGGTGGATAGATGCCCTTGAAATTTTTTTTGAGTATGAGGAGATGAGTGATGAGAAGAAGATTAAATTTGCAAAAACAAAGTTGAGAGGGATAGCACTTACATGGTGGAGTAGTGTACAAACAGAATGAGTGGCCAGAGATGGAACAAGAATCACCTCTTGGGGTAGGATGAAGGATATGATGAAGGATCAATTTCTTCCATCCGATTACTCCATTCAAACAAAGAGGATGAGGTAGAATTTGAAACAAAAGGACATGGATGTTATGTCCTATACTGAGCAATTTCATAAGCTTAGTATTAGAGGAGGATTAGAAGATGAAGAAGAGAAAGTGGCAAGATACCTTAATGGGCTTAGGTATAACTTGCAAGATGAGATTGGTTTGACCATACCAAAATCACTTGGAGAATGTTTTCAGTTAGCCATCAAGGTTGAAGAGAGGGTAAACAGGAAGCAAGAAAGACAAGGTAGTGGTAGAGGATATAGAGGTAGGGGAAAACCTACTAATGAAGGACAGAGTAGCAATGAGAAGGGCAAAGAGTTTTCTGCAGATCAAAGAGGTGGATATAGAGGTGGAAGTAGGTTTGGATCAGGTAGAGGAGTATTCATAGGTAGATGTTATCATTGCAATGAAGTGGGACACACATCTTTCAAATGTCCTAAGAAGGATGATGCTGATAAGAGCAAGGATAGAAGAGTTCATTCGGCACAAGAAGAGGAAAAGAAAGAAGACTAGGAAATGTTGTCAGCCTCTCCAGAAATGGTTGGAGAAATGCTCATGGTAGAAAAAGGCAAAATGCATAAAGCACCATAGGTATCCATTTTTAAAACTAATTGTTTAAGCCATGGAAAAGTATGCAAGTTGATTATAGATTTAGGTTCACATGATAATTTAGTCTCTTGGGATATGGTGCATAAATTGGGATTGAAAACATTTGGTCATCCTAGTCCTTACAATGCCACTTGTTTAAGTCAAGAACAAGTAAGGGTTAATCAAAGGGCATATGTTGATTTTTCAATTGGTCCATATCATGATTCTATTTTATGTGATGTTATTTAAATGACATGTGGGCATATAATTTTGGGAAGACCATGGCAGTGTTTGAGAAGGACAGTTCATGATGGTTATACAAATAGTCATTTGGTACACAAAGATGGTAAAAAGTATAAACTAATGCCTTTACCATGTGAAGATAAGAAGGAACATGCTATTGTCTGTTTTGGAGAGAAATTGCAGTTGAATGTGCATGTTGAACAGCAGGAACAGTTGCAACAGAGAAAGGTTTATGACAGTCCTAAAGAGCAGCAAATTTGGGACTTCAGTTGCATCAAGATTGGGGACATCAATTGCCCTATAGGAAGGCAGGAAAGAGAAGGCAAACAACAAGGAAAAATAGATCAACATCTCAAGATGGAGAAGGCGGAAACACCACAACAGCAAGGTCCTAGGCAAGGACATCAAACCATGTTTTATGATGCTAACATTTTTTGTAAGTCATGCAGGTAGAAGGAGAAGGATAACCCTTGGAGAATTCATGTTTCCTATCACAACTCAAAGGAACATTTCAAAAAGACTGCAGGAGGTTTGGAGCAGATCACATGACTCTTGGGACAAGAGTTTTTATCATGCTGGGGAGTATGGTGCAGGAGCACCTAGGAGAACACCCTGGAACAAGAAGACACAAATGATCAAAGGAGGAACCCATGGATCAAATCAAATCAAATGGAACATCCTAGAACCAATTATGGCATATTGTAATGGGCAAAATGATGTAATGATCAAATGTCCTGAGGGTCTTGGTAAGGACCCTAGGACCAAAAAATTATGTAAGTGGGGCAATAGTGCCTCTAGAGTCAAATAAGAGTCAATTAGAGGTGTCTAAGGCTAGGAATAAGGTATAATGATCCTAAGAAGATCAACCATGATGAACCATGATGCTTTGGTAGAGTAAAAGTCACTTAAAACAAAGTTTAATATTCAAATTTTTGAATAATGTATTTAGGTGGGAAAATCAAGAATGAATGGTTTTGGAAGTTTAACCATCTCCAACATTTGGGAATTGGTTGTGGGAGTTAGGATAAATATTATATAAACCTTCCCAAGGCATTCGATGTAGGGCAATAAAACTTTTGAAGGACTATTTTGTACGGCAGCCAAAGGAATAGTAGCAATTTTTAGTTTCCTTGCATTTTCTTATCATTTTTTGTTGATTCTTTAAGATTTGGTGTTTGAAAAATATTTTAGACTCTCATCTAACAATAGTAGATCACTTTCCATGCTCTAAGAAGGTTTTTTTAGATAGTTTTATAGCTGTTTGTGTTGACTGTCCTCAAGAACAGCAGACTGTTCTGTGTAGTTTGAGAGGTGACAATGCATTATAGGACCTTCCCATGAATGTAAGAACCTGTTTCTCATGGTGTAGGTTCTTAATAACATGTATAATATGATTCTAACCTTTTCAAAGCAGGAGGAGTGCAAATACATAGGTGATCACCATTGAAAGTCAGAGATTGCATGTGGAAAGAGCATTGAAATGGTGGCTAAGTTATAGCAGCAGGAGATTGGCCTTAATAAGGTGATGGTTTTATGTTTTCTGATGTTTAATATGGTAAAGAACATGGTGTTAGACCTTTGAATGAGGTCTGGAAGTGATTGGAAGTGGGAGATCTAGCAAGCCCTAGGTTTTGAGGCCTAGAAAGAGGGGTTTTGTATTTAAACATGTAAATGAGCAAACCACTGGTTGAAACCTTGAAAATCCTCCATTTTTAATCCTTTCCTAAGACTTTTTTTAGTTTTAGAGTGAGGGGGATAAGTATTTAATAGGGTTCCTTTGTAAAGTGGGCAGATTAGGCCTTGCAGGAAGACAACAAAGTGTCAGAACAATCATATTTCGTCCAAAACAATAGTAGGTGAGTTTGGGATATATTAAAGAACTCAATAGAGGGTACTTAGATCAGTCATTAATTTTTGGAGTGCTTTGGGAAACTTTGGAGAAAAGTGCAAATTAGTCTCTGAACAGGGCTACAAGGATTAGGCTTGGTTAAAGGGAGTTGTCAAGAACCGGTCAGAAAGGTGCATGAAACCTATTGAATCTTGTTGGTTGGGGTAGGTTGAGACTGTAGAAGGTACAAGAATTCATTTGAGAAGTTGGAATCCAAATTTGAGCCCTTTGGTGGAGTTTAAGGCGAGGAGAAGACTAGAAAAGTCTTATTGGTTTCAAAGCCACACGTTATTTGAATCTTTTGATCTTGTTAGATTACCATTGGAGATCTAACACCTCTGCATCACCTGGGACATGGGCAATCATGCCCTTGTCCTACCCTATTTTAGGCATGTCCAAAATTTGAATGTGGATTATCAGATCGTTAGTTAGGTCTCATGCCCACATCTTAAGTTTGAATTATGAAATTTGTAGTTGGAATGTGTGTTGTTGCATATATAACCATGTTTAGGGATAAACTTGTAAACTAGAAGATGATTATGAACTTTTATATCACTTATGATTTGAGAGCATTTGAATGATATTCATTGTTGTAGAGCAGAGCATTGTTATTGTGTTTGTGTTTGTAGATTTAGCTTCATGTTCTCATGTAATTGAAGGATCTTCATCTCTGTGAGAGCTACACATTTGAAGTAATATCTATTTGTGTTTGAATCATTTATTAATTTATTTTTGCCTCTATCCTGCAGGATAGACACTCTTTATTTGACAATGGTATTGGAAGACTCAAATGTCCTTTTGGGGCTTGACTGAGGTAAACTCCTAAACACCACAACCCCCAACTACACTTCTTGTGATTGCAGGTTACAGGTATTGGATTTTCTAGAGTGGAGTTGCAGAGGAAGGTTGTAGAAAATAAGGATTTTGGATCCGTTGGAAAGAAGTAGTTCAAAGAACCTTTGGGATAAGGGTCCCTTGGGCATGTCCTCTAAGGTTTTAAACACATGAATCTTTGTGACAGTGACAATCAACATCTGAAGAAGCCCTGACATCTTGAAGAACATCCTGCCTTGGACTAGGGCACCTAGGGTAGTGTCCTCCTCATCTTTCGTGATGGAAACAAATGAAACAATGACTATCAATGTTAGAAGGAGTCTTGAATTCCCTAAAGAAAATTGTACCTTGGACATGGGTGCCTAGAGTAGTGTCCTCAACTATTCTGCATCAAGAGCTTTGAAAAATGGTTAGTAACTAATCTCTCTCTACTATCTTAGTCTGGGAGCATTTGTCGTAATTTGTCAGTTTGCTTACTATTTTGCATGGTTAGGGTTTTTAGCATACTTGAGCATTAAATTAATACAATTTCTGAATTTCCACATCATTCCAAGTGACACCCAACCTGTAGGTGAATCCTCTTGCAAAAGGTATGATTCAACTTGGTTGAAATGCCCTTGAATGTTTGTAGTGAAAGTAGAATCTAGCCATTCAACCCCATTAACCCTCCTTTTTCTATAAAACACAACTGAAAGGAAGCAAAGTATGTGGAATGCTTCCAACACTGATCTAGTGAGGAAAGATTTATGCAAATTATAAATTTTGCAGTAATAGGTTATTAGATGCATATTAACAGAAAGATAATAACAACACCCAGATCCAAATACAAAACTCACAACACAAGATATACGTGGGGAAAACATTTTTAGGTTAAAAACTCCACACTCCAAAACCTACACAATGTATTATCAAATCAAAAGATGATTACAGCACGCTTGCAATGCAAGTTCTTTCAAGAGTACACAATATCAATTCTTATTTACATCTCGTGACATTTCACATTCTCTAGTCACTTATTTATCAAGTCTCTTTGTTAGTTATTCAATGTCGATTTATCCATGTTGGCCAAAACTAAAATAATTATCGATGCCTTTTTTAAATATAGGGAATTTTTTGCTTCAAAGGCGTTGCCCTAGAGCCTTCAATCAGGGGCGCTGTCCCTAGTAACCCTCACTACGATGTTTCCCTTAGACCCCTATCGTGAGCTCTACCCCACTGCCCCCACTAGGGGGTAAGCTCCCCAATTCCTACAGGATGGTCTCTGCCCCATGCACTCCCCTGTTAATTATTCTAGGGGGAAACTATGAATGACAAAGACACCAAAATTTATCTTTTTACATGTACACAAGGTGCTGACTATGGGATCGCACAAAATAGTGATGAATAAGTAAATACAACATTAGGAACTTGCAAAGGTTGAGACACCTTAATTCCCAAGAGGAACTCAATTTAGAAAATAATCACAAAAGCAATGGCTCATAGGCTAGCCCTGATCATTTTGTCCATTATTTTAGATGAACTATAGAGGATGTGATTGTCATGCATGAACTTTTACACTCAATTCACTCATTTAAAATCCATGCTATAGTGATCAATTTCAACATGGAAAAGACTTATGACAAAGTAAATTGGGAATTCCATATCAATGTTCTTAGAAAATTTGGTTTTTCAAATCAATGGTGTAAATGGATTTTAGTGTGCATTTCAAGTACCCAATTTGGAGTCATGATAAATGGTTCTCTGGATGGATTTTTTGAATCATCTATGGTACTGCACCAAGGTGATCATCTATAACCCTTCCTTTTTATTTTAATGGATCAAGTTTTGTCTTGGAAAATCAAAGAAGCAAACCATAGAAACCTTTAGAAAGGAATCTAGATTCATAATATGAATGATTCATTCACCCATATTTTTTTTGCAAATGACACTAGATGCTATTTGGCCAAGCCACGATGGTAGAAGATAAACCTATAAAACTCACCATTTCAAGATATTATGAGGCATCATGCCATGTCATTAACCCTTCCAAATCCAAGATCTTCCTTTTTCATTCCATTGTAGATATTCAAATATGTATCATCAAAATGTTTGGATATAGTCTAAAATAGCTTCCAAATAAATACTTAGGTATTCTAACGTTGTTAGCAAGATGTAAAAAACCATATCAGAAACGTGTCTTGCAATCCTTGTAAAAAAGTAGGCTCTTGAAAATAAAAATGGCTTACATTAGCAGGAAGATTTACAATGATCAAAGCAGTTCTAGTTGTATTTCCAAATTAAATGATGTCAACTTTAAAAATTCCTCAAGGAATCCTTGTGGATATAAAAAAGTATTAGACAATTTTTATTGCAAGGTATTGCAGATAGAAGGAAAATTTCTCTTATTTCATGGGAGAGTCTACAAACCAAAATGTTTGAGAGGGGTAGGTGTCTTAAATTTGAAACTCCAAAATTAGGCGTTAGCTGCTAAGATGGCATGGAACATGTATGTTAAGCCTCAAGCTAAGTGGGTGAAACTAATCTAAGCTAAGTACCAATATTACATGGATAAAGAGAGGATCTTCATAGTGGCAAACCCTCCTAATGGATCTAGTATTTTGAATTTTCTCATTCAGGGCATGAAGGTACTAATTCAAAAACTAACATGAACCATTCATAATGGTTCTAAAGCAAAGTTATGGGATGATTCTTGGAATGGTTGGCCTAATTATCCATGAGAGAGGATTTCATAGAGGCTCATTCATTTTTATCACAAGTCTGGGGTGAAAATGCCTAGAATTATTGGGAGGTTAAACAAGGCAATGGCATTTTAAAATTCAAATGGAAAATTTTTAATGATTGCAAATTCCCTCAAAATCAAAAGCGGATCTTGTAAGACATTTATTCCAAAAGAATAATCTTTTGATCAGTTAAATAAAATGAAATAATTTGGTTAATCAACAATTCAGGGTCATATACTACGAAACAACGATACAAAAGTCTAGTCTCTATGCCCCAGTTGGACCAGCCTCATAAGCTATGTTGGAATGATGTTTCTCTTCCAAAAGTTGGTGCCTTCACATCGATGGTGCTTCATAATAGGATCCTAACTAGGGAGAGATTAGGTAAACTTAAAATTTGTCATAGTTTTAATTGTATTCTCTGTGGGGAATAGGAGGAAAAAATTAACCATTTACTCCTTCATTATCCTTTCATTTCAGCCTATTGGTACTGGATCTTTGGTCACCTTAATTGGAAAACTCCCATCCCTTGCAATGTAATTGAGATTTTTAGAAGCTAGCATCTTCTATATGTGGACTCTACATTTAATTGTCTTTGGGAAATTATCTCATTAATAATAATTTGGCATCTCTGGAAGGAAAGAGATTTTAGAATCTCAAGGAAAAAACCATCTCAGGTGGAGGAGGTCATCCCAAGTATTGAAAAAGAAATATTAAAAGTTGTTGCGGCAAATGTACAAAAGAAATTAGATTCAAACACTAAATTGTCAGACTAGGACAATTCAATTTTTTAAAAACTAGAAATTAATTAAGGTTTCCCTATTCAATGACTCGCTTTAGAACAATGCAAAGAAAGTAAACAGAAACAAAATCAAATGGTCTCCCATGATTGTACCCTTTGTAAAATTCAACTTTGATAGGTCTTGCAAATGAAATCCATGTGTATCAAGCATGGGGTTCATTATCTGTGATCATAATGGTAATTTATTTATGGGTCGAGCAACAAAAAATGAAATCAAGGTGTAAACAAACAATGACACTGAGCCTCAAGCCATCCTACATGGCATCTAGATGCCTATCAAACATAATTTATCTCATGTGTGGATTGAAGGTGGTTCACTAATGACTATAAATGTAATTAAATCTAGGATGATGGTAAACTAGAGACTTAAATATATTTTTGAGACTATTTTAGATATGTTGGCCAAATTTGATTCATATCACATCACCGATTGGTACAGGGAGACTAACATGGTTGTAGATTGGCTAGAAAACCTTTCCATCAACTAAAATTCATAGGTGGAAACATTTATTTCAGCACCAAGTACTCTACGAGGAGATCTCATCAGGGGATTGAGCATGATAAATCTAGCATCACCTAAAATCTCCTCCATTTCATCCCTATGATGTGACTCTTAAATTTCATAAAATTATCTAGAGTGTACTCTTTCTCCACATGGAATCCAAATTAATTTTTGGCCTTCAATAGCATGCTTCTTTCCCCTCAAGTGGGTTATGGCCCTTTAATGACATGATGCTATGTACATTCTCTGATCTCCTCATTCTCCATCCTATTTATGGATGTGGAATGTCAAAGCATGCCATATGGCTACAATCCAAATCACACAACATGTCCTCCTACAAAGAATCTCTGGAAGCCCATATTGAAGCCTCTTTGAACTCTGTAGTAATGAAAGAACTATCATCAAAGAGAAATACAAGATCCTCCAAAGTGCCATCTAGATCTGAAAGGTGAGACTATACAGACAAGCAAGAGATGTCTGATATAATTGTGTCCTAATGAAGTGAATCCAAAAGATGATGCTATTACAAAGAATCACTGGAAGCTCTCAAAGAAGCAACTTTGAACTTTGAATTGGAGGCATAGAAAGCATATGCCCTACTCTGATAATCTAATCAAGTACATCTAAATTTTATTAGATTTCCCACCAAGGTGTGTGCACTCTAAAGTTACTGCCCAACCCAAAGAGAGCTAGATGTACTAAATCTTCATCCTCTAAAACATATCTAAAAATGGATGGAGATGGCACAAGTATGTGTAACATTTATTGGATTCCCTATCAAAGTGTGTGCACTCTAAAGTGACTACCTATCCTAAAGAGAGTTGGATGTAGGTGAGTTAGGTACTAAATATTCATCCACCAATATATATTAGTAAATGGATGGAGATGACACCACATCAATATCCTCGCTATCTAAATTGGAAGAAACAAAATCTGCCTTAGGAATCTTCTATATATGGTTAGAAGGAGAAATATAAAGAGAAAAGAGAGGTGTATAACCTTCCATGGTGATCTACCCTTCTCATAGAAACTAAATTTTTGTTCTCCAACTCTATGTTCTCAACTAAATCTAGAGTAGACTAGATTGTCTTACTCTTCCCTGTATGAGTAATTTGATACACTAATAATAGATTAGCTGAAAGAGAAGGTACATTTAGAACATTTGTGAGTGTTCCACATTCAACTTCAACAAACTGTCTCCCAGCAATTGCTAATAGAGTGTTATTAACTAAAGTGATAGTAGACATGTTATTAGACTCTATGGAAGAAAACTTAACTTGTGAAGAACCCATATGGTGAGAAGCTCCTAACTCAATGATCCAAGATGGAGTTGATGCAGATGCTACTACAATTAGTACTTTGCCCTTAATTTTTTGTTTACCTTTTTTCTTTTCCCTAGTAGGTTGTTGAGTTAATGAGGACTCTTTGATAGATTTAGGGACCCATATGTTGTTCTTCTTAGGAAGATCTGTGAGGTGGCCAATCTTCTTCTCCATACATTTGTGCTCATCATACCCAAGTTTCTTGCAATAGGGACACATAACTTTCTCTTTAGATTTTTCTTTATTTGAAGAACTTTCAATGTTGGATTTGGAGGGCTTAGGATTTTTGTTATTTCTTTATCTCCTTGTCTTTTTTATTGTTCTCCTCTTTCTTATTTGAAGCATTGTGTTCCTCATTCCTAAAAAAGAGGGCTTGAGGTTTCGAGGTCTTCAAAAGGCCCATCTGTATGAACTTAGTCAACAATGAATTCATCTAGAGATTACATTTTCAATGTGGTTCCAAGAGCTCTTTTAGTGGAGTAGAAAGTAGATACAAACACATAACACTCAAGGCCTAATTTAGAGAGAATAGAAATAACAAGTTGATAATATTTTTTCTCAATTCCACATTCTTTCAATTGCAACCTTAATGATTTGAACTTAGTGAAGTAATCCTCTAGAGTGTCAAAGTAACCAATATTCAAGCTTATGAGTTCATTCTCTAACTCATGACCTCTCATTTCGTCAGCCTTCCCAAAAATTCTTTCCAATTCTACCAAAACATCATTAGGTATTTTCAAGGATTCTACATGAAACAATAGTTTAAGAGATATATTAAGACACAAAAATCTAAAGTCTTGATCAAATTTATTGAACCAATTTTGTTTTTCTTCATTAGCAGTAAGTTTTTTTAGTACCCATTGTAACCTTGTGCAACCCTTTATTCTTTAACACAAGTTATACTTTAAATTTCCACTCATGATAATTAAAGGGTGTTAAAGGTGTCACACTTTGTTTTGAATCCATGCTTTGAAGTAGTTTTGTTCCAAAAATTACAAATGTAGAAATGAAATGGTGAAGTCAAATGTGGAAGTGCACAATACACAACACAAGAAAACCCCCTTGATTCAATTTGAGATCCTCGCCTAAATTTAGGCACTTTATATTTTGAGTGCATAGACAAATCCAATTTGGGATGAAAAATAACACTTTATAATGATACTGTGAAAATATTCCCAATGGATTAGGCTTGAAAAATTAATCACTTTCACAAAAAATGGAACTCAATTTTGAGCTACCAATTAAAAGTTACATCAATTTTACTTTTTTTCTTATCTTGCATAAATTTACACTGAAAATTTCAAATTACAAGGTAAATGTTAAGTTCATTAAAATTGACCCCCTTTCATTCGCCCCCACCACACCATATGACCTAGTATCTAGGTGATTTGGTGCAACCCCCTTCACTCTTAATGATGAAATTCTAAGGTAAATGTTAAGGTCAGAAAAATCAACCTTCTCACCAAGGAATAGTGTACCTTGTTCCTCATTTAAAGTTGATGGCCTCACAACCTCTAAAGCCAAGATCTTGCCTTCCTGCCTTACTGCGAATTGGATGCCTCAAATTGCATCTTCAACACCTCTCCATAGATGATTCAATGGAGCAAGCCATGAATCCACCCTCTCTACCCTCAAATCATGCCCTGCTACAAGGGCTTTAGTTCCTTCTTGGAATAAATTGACCTTTAGAATGCATGGCCATTCTTCTCCAATGCCTTCATGCTAGACCTGGAGTAGCAAAAAAACAACTACCACCTAAGAATAGTGGAAAAGGTGCCCAAGAATAGGCATGCAACTCCACTATCTAAATTTGTGGCATGCAAACTCTATGCAACTCCAAAATAAGAAAGCATGCCTAAGCAAGTTTAACTCCAAATACAGGAGTAGACCATGCGAATTATATGTGTAGGAATATTCTACACTAACATATAGCTTCTGCAATCTTTTTCATTTGATTAGTAAATTCAAAAATTCTCCTTGTAGGGTGTCCTTTAACATAGATGCCACAAATGAGGGGCATCTCTTCCCTCAAATTCTCCTAAGATTTGCCCCTCATATCGTCTATCAAGGTATGCCACAATAAGAATTGGAATGTGGTAGTTTACCCAATTCATAGATAAAATTTTGGACATGTCTCTTGGGGATTTAGTCTCTTGGGGATTTATACTTAATACTTATCTCTTGGAGATTTATACATTCATATGTACAATGAAAACTCTGATGATTTGACTTAAGTTCATCTTGTTTGATAAGGCATATGGTGCATTCGTGTAATGAACTTACTAATAAATAATAGTTATAAGCACATTTATTCTATTTTTTAAATTTATTCAAACAAGAAGAAGTACAAAGCAAGGGCATTACTCAGCCCTATCAAGCTCCAATAAGTGATCCAACTTTTGAGACAACTCCATGGGTAATTGATCCCAATCCACAATGTTCCAATTTGGCATGTGATTAGAGGCCTATTTGGCCAAACAATCCGCAACTCAGTTCCATTCTCTAGGAATATGAATGAAAGAAACAGAATCCAAAGAATCACACATATTAAGAATCTGTTTAATAACAAAAGCTAAATACCAACTAACATAAGATAAATGTTTTCTATTCAACAAATTCACCACCACCTGGGAATCATGTTGATATTTACTCTAATTATAAGTTTATCCAAGTTCTTATATTGCTTATTGTGACACTCTTGTCCTTGGACATAGTTGTCAAAGTTAGCAATTAAAATATGTCAAACTATTTCTTTCTTATAAACAACACCTAAAAGTGCTATCGAATTGGCTGATCCACCATTTTTACTAAGCAATGTATATAAAGACTCTAAAATTATAAACCTGGAATGCTGGACAAAACATATTAAATATCTTTGCCCATAAACCATTTAATAACACCTTCAAATAGATTTCTTAGCCATCATAAAATGGGATGATGGATTTATGGTTTTGTACCAATCTCAATGCAATGTAATACTAAAAGTAGATTACTATGTTCTCTGCCGAATCTGAAATCATGAACAAAAAATTCATCGTCTCCACCCGCGTAGGCACCAGTGGGCAAATGTACTTTCCTTACCAAGTGGGCAGATGAAGAATTCATCGTCTCCCACTTTGCCCCAATAAACAGGATACGCTGCCTCCTTGGCAATCCTTTTCCAACATGGTGATAAATCATCCATCACTAACTCCCATATGTGAATCTCCCATGGAAAATCAACTGTTCGTCCATGGAAACATAGTGTGCAGTGCAGACCCATCTTCATCTTCTACGCTTTCCACTCCTTCTGGGAATTGCACAATTTTATTCATCAAGCAATAGTTCAACAATTGAACACTATTTTGTTGAAGAATAAAGGGCCTGAGGAATTCCCAAGTGTGTAGTAATTGAGTCGATTCTCTGCAAACACTGCGAAAATGGATGACAGAGTGAAGTGGAAGGAGAGGCAGTAAACATGTCTCAAGTACGTGCTCTGGTATCAATTCCCACGACATCCATTCATCTTCCTCCTTTCCCTCTCCCTTGTTCTCCCGCTCTATTTCCATCCTCACTCTCACTCTTCAGTTTATATGTAAGAACCATAGATGAACTGTGGAGTAACTTGTTTTGAAATAATAAAAAATTGATTGTGATTTTCCAGCGAAATAGTATCTCATTTTATATTCTTAAATTGTGATTCAGAGGACTGGAAAATTTAAAAACTGAGTGTCGTGACTCGTGAGGATGTAAAAGAACAACATAATTAACCATTAATTACTTCCAATTGGTTTACATTGTAGCAGAGTGTTGATGCAGCCATAATTAACCATTAATTAATCGTTAAGTACTTCCACTTGGTTTAAATTGTGATGAGTCCGTCTTGAACGCGCATTAAGCACCAACCATAGCCGGAGAGGAGCGTTAATCACTGTTGAATATATTATAACTATCTAACGCACTCTTCCACCTGTCTATATTGATCAAATACTCGTATATGAAGCTAAAGCCAATTGGAGTGACAAAATCTGCGTCTTGGGCAAGGTCAGAGAAGTATGGAGGCCATGTCAGAGAATCTGAGCAACCTGGAAAAGGCTTTGAGCAAAAAGCTGTGATAAAGATCCTGAGAGAAAATTTCACGCACGAGTGCAATCTATTTCGAACACTTGACATAGCTTCACAGAATCATATACACCTTGCTCGAAAGGCTCCCAATGTAAGGACACGACTCCTATTGACAAAATAGTACTAACTCTTAATTATAAATTATCGAGAAAATAAAAATTTTATCTAATAGATGTAGGAAATGCAAATTTGTAGTTCTAAGAAGTGCTCAATGCATGTTATAGTGGTTAAACGAACTAGAGATTAGTTTTCTAAAATTATCAAGTCCTAAAAAGATCACCAATTTAAATCTAATGAAGAGAGAAAGTACATTACGAGAGAAAGTACACTACGCAAGATAACATATAAGAACAACCGGATAGACATACCTCAAGTCCTTCATTACATCTTGCCTTCATTTCTGACAACTTGCTTCTCCTCCAATGTTTGTATTCTTATCGTCTACACAAAACTAAGTAGACATTCTTATATTAACCTAGTTCAAAATCATTATCCAATGTTTACAGAAGTGAAGAACTGAATGCTTCACCATTCCTCTAAACCTAAGTACTAGAGGCTTCTTGTTATCTGACTTGCTTTATTATGTTTTCAAGATTACAATGCTAATTATAAAAGAAAACCCTATATCCGGAGGACCTAAGTACTAAGGGTATCCTTCACCATCCAGACTACCTACATACCCTGTATCCACTGGATCAAGGCCCCCTTCGGATATGACTGACACTAGAGTATGCGAATATGTAGTTCTGTCTTGCACTATATTTGATGCAACTATGAATGAGTATGCAACCCTTTCTACGGTGATTCCCTGCTCCAAACAGTTCTTCATTGACTACCACCCGCTCAAGTGAAACAGCCTAATAGATTTAAATCCACTATCACAACCACCTAAAAGGGGTGGTTGTGATGCAACCCTAGTGTTAAGGAATCCCTATTAGGTGCCCACTCAAGGGATTAAGTTTACCTAAGGCAGGTTATCTCCAAATTTATGTATTATTTTTACATGAAAGGTTTCCTAATAGATCTATTCATGATATTCGTAATCTTATTTGGAATAATACTTGCAAGACCAAATAGTAATTCAATACCCTAAGGTCACATGTAATTCTAGGGACATAAGTGAATACTTTATGATTTCTAAATTCTATGAGCTTCAACCTCAAGGGTTAAGAATTTTATCAATTACTGAAGAAAAAGATGATTAATTATTTTTAAATTGCAATGATTATAGCATAGCTACATCTTTGGTTCCATTTAGTCAACTTGGGTAGATAAAAGTCTTTGAGGTTACTACTGTCACATAACTAGACTCTAGGTTTTAAATATAATTTTCTTCAAGGAGAATGCGTAAGCTATATTAGTCCTACACCATGATCTATTCAAGCCAATAATAAAAACTATTGATAACAATTCTTTATTTAAATCATCATCTATATTTACCAACCTTAATACTCTAAAAGATGTATAATCTTAATTCTACTCAGCATGTATTATTACCTAATAAATAACCCAATTCCATTACATTGTTACAAGAGCTCGTAGTGATCAAAAAAAGCATATTTCATTCACGTATTTAGCTAATTCACATAATCCAGGTAACTTCCAATATCTTCTTAAAGATGACACTGAGTGAAAATAATACACATACATTATTTGTAAAACTATTTAGTTATTGCATATAATGTTATTTGCTTAAATGAGTTACTATCATGGTACTCTTATCATAGATAAGTACATAGTTGTTCTTGTCTAGGCCTTTAATACTCCACAAAATATAATCAATTAATTAGTCATATGCATTCAAGTTCATAAATAGAAATATCATAATACACAAAAAGTTGGAAACCCTGAGTTATCCATCAAATAGATTACTAACCACTAGTATCAGAGAGAGTATGCAATACAATGATTGGATGGTTAACATCCAAAGTCTAACGCTAACCAATATCACAAAAGTCAAACAACACAATATGGTTCACTCTTTCCAATAATCATGAATAGTCCAAGCATAGAAGAACCTTTCATTTGTTATACCCAATGTAGGAAATCATATGAATTTTCCTATTATAATCAATCTTATATCAACCATCTCATAGAAATAACTTAGAAGATACAATCATGCATTCGTACATGATCCATAGAATAAAGTCATGTTATCACGTTGAGTTCTACAATGCACTATCTTAAGAACATAACCCATAGCTAACATTATCTAAGATATAGTGGAGGAAACAAATAGATTCCTTGGTCATAAGTATGATTTAGAACTAAATCAAAGGGTCATTAAAGTAGCACACTAATTAAAATATTTATGCAAAACGGACTATTTAGAGTAGATCATTTGGATTTATCTATATTAAATAGACATAGAAAACAATAACTTTCTCCCTACCAAACAATTCGGCAATCTTTTAAAGAAAATGACCATGATTAACATGTTAAGTACAATCCCATAAAATTGGTCATGGTCGAACCACTTGGAAAATAAATCATGGGGTATGACTCTCACTATGACTAGTAATTATTTTCACAACACTTACATCATTAATCATAATAGATTAAGGAGATTAGAAATCCCACTATGTAAGGAATTATTTGGTAGTCTTGCATAAAACTCCATGAGTGCATAAAAAATGTATGAAGCTCAAAGTTGTCAAGTATAAAACATAGTCACCAATATTGATATTGGCACATTAGTGATGTCCTATAATACCATAACACAGAGCCATGTGCTCTAATACCATTGGAAACTTTTGCGGTATACATAATAAGAATATAAAACAACATTTGTAAAAGGGATCAAATAAGCACACAAGACACAAAAACAGATCTAGGGAGGTACCATTGTACTCTAACAAGTAGGAAGCTTAATAAAAATCAACATAATGAGACATGATGAAGCTCATATCTTAACCAACTTATTTATAATCCACAATGATAGATGATCAAATGGTAAAGAGGCCTAATTTATATATATCAAAGGAGTAAAGGGAAAATCCTACGCAAATGAACTTAATTAGGAAGATCTTGAAACCAAAAGTTTCCAACTAAAGATAATGACAATAATCGCACTAATAATATTGTCACAAGAAAATATTGCATCCCAACACAAAATCACTTACAAGTAAAGGTTTAAGAACAAGAATTGACCACTAAATATGATCGTCCACTAGGAAATAATGTGTTATAAATTTCCAGAAATAAAAAATTATTACATCCATCTGTTGTCCACAGAGGATGTGGAAATCCATAACTTGTGATCCAATTTTACTAAGTGCTAATGATATCTATGAAGGGATTAGGTCTACAAATACAGTTAAGCCTTAATAACAAACTAGATCACATTTGTAGACAAAATGGGTCTATACAAGTTAGAGAAATTGGCATGGAAGATGAAGGCAACAAGGTATTTCCCAAACTCAAGATATTTACCTAATGCTGTAGAAGAGTAGGAAAAAAAATTCACTACCATCATAGTAAAAGTTTGGCAATTACAATTGGTTTTTTAAACATCCCTCATGGAGAAATTATTAGAGTTGTTAAGAACCTACGAGTACGTGTTGATTGCCATGCTGCAACAAACTTATCTCCAAGATTGTTGCCAAAGAACTTATTGTGAGATGTGAACCCTTTCCATCATTTTAAATAGGGACAATTTCCTTGTGGAGATTATTGATGATGCTAAAGGAAGCAGTCTAAAAAATAGGCTTACACTATAATAATGTACACCGTGTCAGATTTCCAACTAGTAGGTGTAAAGCCCAACTCCTCAACCTTTGCCAGCATCCTCCATGCCCGTGCACAAATTGAAGCTTTAGATGAGGATATGGACATCCATCAAAGAAAAATGGATGGGGGATTTTTGTCATATGTAGTAGTTGTAAATGCCCTGGTATATTCATATGCAAAATGTGGAGTCCTAGACAAGGCACGTGAACTGTTTGACAAAATGCCTAAAAGAATTATGGTCTCATAGACTGCAATGATCGCGAGATATATTAAAATGGATTTGTTGAAAAGTACTTAGAACTTTCTTAAATGCAACTGGCGGTGTAAGGTCAAATTCCACAACCTTACTAGAGTCCTCCCTGTCTGTGTCCAAATGGACATTTTCGAATAGGGTAGGGACATCCATCAAAGAAAAATAGATGGGGGATTTTTTTAAAATGTGGTAGTTGCAAATGCCCTGAAAATTTTGTATGCAAAAGGTGGAGTCATAGACAAGGCATGTGAACTGTTTTGACAAAATGCTTAAAAGAATTATGGTCTCATAGATTGTAATGATCACAGGGTATGAACAAAATGGATTTATTCAAATGGCTTTAAAAAATTTCAAGCAGATGTAACTAACATCGTTTGTGCCTGTGCTCAAGAGGGTATTAACATCCATAACACCAGAAAAAAGGGGGTTTTCTTTCCTTTGACAAGGAAACCAACTGTGATAAGAGGATCTTATTAGAGGATTACAAATTATAATTTGTAATAATCGATGAGAAAATACTAGAAACTCAAAAAAGGAAATAAAATACGTTCACTGGTCAAACTTTAAAATCTAGTAGAAAATTTAGAGTAAAGCAACATATCAGTTGAAAAATCATAAAATAAATAGCAACAAATAAGAGTACCTCTAGAGTATCCTGGTCGGATTTGCAGAAGCTTCTAAAGAAATCCCAAACATGGCCGAACACAAAGAGCAATCCATATAAAAATAAAGTGGTGAGAGCCTAATCTAACCCCCTGCAGATAAACAGTAAATTGCTTCCTACCCATTGTATTGGGTCTCCCCCAAAAAATGCAGACCTCCTTGACTTAGCATGCAAGGAAATACCTTCTTAACCACTGACTTCACATTCTTTTTATTATTTTTCTACCTTCTACGATGCTTAGTCAAAGAAGAAACCAAAAGCATTAATTTTGCATTTGATTATGATTTGATGGTAGCATGCAAATCTCAAGGATGGAGAATGGCGATGGAGTATGGTAGTGGGGAAGATCAAATCTGGTTTTAATTTCATACATCCCTTCCTGCCACATACAAATTATGTTCCCCTTTTGTACCTTACACAGCCACGCCAAAGGAAGGTTCTATTTTTATAATAATTAATAGTTAGTAACACATTGTAATAATTATAACAATATAATTAACGGTTATTAATAATTAGAAATTACACCATAATATTTATATTAATAAAAGAAATAATATTAATGATATAATCAGTGATTGTAATAACATGGTGTTAATTTATATAAGTAAATAAAATTGGTTTAAGTTATTTTAAATAATAATAAATATAAAATATTACTAAATTAAAAAATATATATTGTTTTAATAAATTCAATTTATAATTTAATAGAGATCTATAACAATTGGTTTGAAAATTCTGCAGAAGGGAATCTAAAGGGAATCTAAAGCATACATACATGTGTTGAAACCAACAAATCTCACTATCTTGGCTATCAAAGTAAATCATAAGGTAACAAATATCTAGGGAAATATTTTCTCCATGAAGTGAGTAACTATACCCAAGAAGAAATCAATCATAGAGTGGAACATTTTATACCTTCAATCATAGCTCATAATTTGTCTCAAGGTCATACAAAAGAAGTTAAAGCATTATTCACTAGGACTTCAATAACCACTTACTATTACATTTATTTTAACTAAATTCCAACCAGTAATAGCCTCCAAAAATATTAGCATAATGAGATTGTGACCAATTAGGGTCGTGACACCCAATCCATCGATGGGAGAGATATCCGAAGATTCATGGGCCAATTATCTATTTCTACTACCATGAAATATTGCCTACATATAGTAGAAGAGCTAGAAGAAGCAAGAGAGAAAAACAATAGAATCAGAATGACTAAACATTACATGTCAGGCCAGGATGAGAGAGATAGAAATGACAAATATTATGTTACATAAAAGGACTACATCAAATATAAAGGTGGAGGAAAAAAGTTGAACTGCCAAAAAACAAACAAACTAAATATGCCAAAATAAAAACAAAACAAACAAACTAATTATAATGCAAATATGAAATGTGTAACTCAAAGATTAACACATTCACATTCCTCTTTAATCTGAAGGGGTTAAACCAAGCATTCTTTGGAATATTTCAAACTTCTCTCTTCCAACTCCTTTGGTAAAAATATTGACTGGATGGTCTACAGTGGGACAATATTTGAGGTGTACACTACCATCTTTCACACGAATCAAATGGAACTTGTTGTTGACGTGTTTGGTTCGATTGTGAAAGACTGGATTCTTTGGGCCATTTTGATTGCAGATTGATTGTCAACAAGGAGAGGTGTGTATGAAACCTATTGTTCCTAGAAATCTTCAAGAATTATTGTCAAGCCATACAAATTCCCTGGTTGCCTCAGAAGCGGCCATATATTTGTCTTGTGCAGAGGATAGAGTTGGCATTGGTTGCTTCTTAGATTTCCAAGAAATTGTTGCTGAACCAAGATGCTTACGAAATCAAAAGTAGATTTTCCATCTTCCAAGTTACCTATATAATCAAAATTTGAATATCCAACCAAAGAGAAATGTGGTGCCTTGGAGTATTTGAGCCCATAGTTTTGAGTGTCTTTTAAATATTGAAGAAATCTTTTGGTTGCTAACCAATGATGTTCTCTAGGTTGTTGCATGAATCTAAAGAGAACTCCCACAACAAAAGAAATATATGTATAAGTAGTTATTGCATAAATCAAACTTCTAACAAGTTGTCTATATTGATTTGCATCAACCAATGTTGCATCTAGTCATTTGATGTGAGCTTCAAATTTTGCTCTATAGGAGTACTAAGCAATTTGCAGTCAAACATGACAAATTTTCTTAGAAGTTCACCAATGTATTTTTTTTATTGATGAAGATATACTTGGGTTTTTGAATCACCTCAATACCCAAATAGTAATGAAGATGTCCCAAGTTAGTAATTTCAAATCCTTGCTTAAATGTGTCTTCCATAGTTTGATTATAATCCTCATTACTACAAGTGAGAAATAAATCATCCATATAAACAATTAGATATACAACTGTGCTATCAATCTTTTTGACAAAAAAGTGTTGCATCATTAAATTCAAATCGCTTGAAATTCAACTTCAAGAGATGATCAATGAGTTTTTCATACCAAAATTAGGGTGCTTGCTTTAAACCCTAAATGATTTTATGAGGTTGCATACCTGGTGTTCTTAAACATTAACTGCATATCCTTTTGGTTGAGTCATGCATACCATTTCCTTTAGATCACTATTCAATAATGTAGTTTTGATGTCTATTTGATGAACTTTCCACCTAGTTTGTGTTGAAAGAGCCAACAAAGCACGAATGGTAGTCCATTTTGTAGCAGATGCAAAAGTTTCATCATAATCTATGCCATCTTTCTGAGCATAACCTTTTGCAACAAGATGAGCCTTCTATTTGTCAAGTGAACCATCTTCTTTATACTTGTTTCAAAAGGTCCACTTGCACCCAATAGGTTTACAACCTAGTGGAGAATAAACCAATTCCCAAGTACCATTTTTGAGAAGAGCGTCATACTCATTATATATAACTTGCCTCCATACTACCATATTTCATGGCTTCTTTATAGGAAGTCAGTTTTGAGTAAATTTTGATATTGAGTTCATCAGTAGACTCTAAGGTTCCTTCATTACTATATTAAGCTTGTTGTCTATCTTTATAAGAACTTCTTGTTCCCATTTTACCAATTTCGTTTGGTGTCAAATCTTTCAAAGTTTGTTTGACTTGTTTTATCCATTTTTGTGAAGATTTTGGTTGAACCAAAGGTGCTTCCATTTCTTGACTAGAAGCTCCATCAATGTCTAATGGTTTTAAAATACCAGACTCATCTACAAAATGAGGGTCATTATTAGAGGGAGTTTCTTCTTGGACATCTTGAGGTTGAACAACATGGGTTAGAGATTCTAGAGATGGATCTGACAAAGGTGGTTTTAAATGACTTATCCCCCATATTGTGGAATCTCACATGGATGCTCTTTCCAAGTAAGAAACTTAGCAAATTTATCAAGTTTGTTTAACTGACAATCAAGATTGACATCACTTTTAGAAGTTTAAAAAAATATAACATCTCTTACAAGAATAGATTTCTTGTTAGCCTCCTCATATAATCTATATGCTTTGGAAGATTTAGAATAGCCAAGAAAAATGCATTGATAACTGTGGTTTAATTACTTGCTTCTTTTCTCCTTTGGAATCAAAGCATAGAAAGTGGAGCCAAAAATCTAGAGATGCCAAATATATGGAGGGTAGCCATACAAAACTTTATATGGAAGCCCTTGATGAAGAGTAGATGAAGGCGATCTATTACAAAGATAAACTGTTGTTCTTGTTGGTTCTACCCAAAAATACAATTGGATCCCTTTGAGGTATAACATGGCATGAACCATATTCTTGATAGTCCTATACATTCTTTCAACAACACCATTTTGTTGAGAAGTACCTAGAATAGTGAGATGATGTTGAATTCCATTTTGATGAAGATAATCCTCAAAAATTATGGAGGTAAACTCTCCACAATTATCTATTCTATGAGTACCAATTTTAGATTGTCATTGATTTTCAATCATAATACAATACTTCTTAAAACTTTCAAAAGATTCAAACTTTTGCTTCAAGAAATAAACCCAAGTCATGTGACTATAATCATCAATTAATAACATAAAGTATTTGTATAACCTAGCATAAGTGACTAGTAAAGGTCCACAAAAATTAGAATGAATAAGTTCCAATTTTTTATTTGCTTAGAATGTGGAGCAAGGGAAGGAATCTCTATGCTATTTAGCAAAAATACAAGCTTCACATTTTTCAACTTTCTTAGACAAAGTGGGAAAATCAACAACACCATTTTTTGCATGATATGAATGCTTCCATAGTTAACATGACCAAATCTTGCAGGCCACAAAAGAATACGAGAAATAGTACCTTCTTTAGTGGGATATGCAAAACTCCTAGAAAGGGCTGAGCATCATTACCAAACCATAACGCGAGCACGTTATAATGCGCTCACATTACGTATTAATTTTTTTTGAAAAAAAATTGGCCACTTTTTGGCCTTCCAACTTTTTGCACTTACCCCTACATTATCCCTTCACTAAGAACTCAGTCATATATTCATTAGATGATGCAGGGACTTCCGGAGGTCGTAACTTTTGACTCGGATGTGGGTTTTCTACGAAATTTTACAGGGGGATGCGTTATGAGGTGGCTAGTGGTTTCCCAACCCACCCTAGTTAGTTGGACCTCGTCTTTGCACTTTTTTAGGGCTTAAAACTTTCATCTTGGCCCTCAAAATGGCAAATTAGTGTTTTTTTTCTAGTTTTTTAAAAGGTGCTTTTTTTAATAACTCGAAACTCATGTTTCGAATTTTGAATGTTAGTTGGTTTTTTGTCCTACCTTAGCTTTATGAGTTTTTTGGGAAAAAATTGGATTCTCAAGATATGATTGTAAAATTACCTAAAATGGCAAAATCTGACAATTGTTGAAATCTGCCAAAAAAGGTAATTTTTTGATTTTTTGGTTTTCTTGGATATAAGAGAGTTTTCTTTCATTGTAGTAGCAGATTTGATGAATAGAAGTTTTTTGTATGTTCTAGCTTCCAACTCTTTGTCTCTCATATGTTTAATGGCACAATTCTATTGAGTGTATGTTGTGTACTGCATCATCTGGTATCAGAGCAAGAAGATGGGCAGGAGAGGAAGAGGAAGAGGCAGTCTTGCCCTGATGCATAGAGAAATACAAAATCTGTAAAGGCAAATAGCAGAACTTACAACACGGATGGAAAATCAAAGACTGGGTAGAGGAGGAAATGAATCTAATGAAGAGATAGGTCGAGGATGTGCAAATCAAGATACATAACATGAAGAAGAAGAATTAGAAGGCATGAGTTTTGAAGAGAGGATGCTTAGGGGCTTAGAAGGGAAAAATGAAGGGATCAAGGTAGATGTTTCAGATTATGTAGGTAGTCTTAAACCAGAGGAGTTGATAGACTAGTTGAATGACATGAGAAAATTTTTTGAATGGAAATCCATGACAGAAGAGAAGAAGGTAAAATTTGTATGCACCAAATTAAAGGGTCATGCAATGATTTGGTGGGATCATATTCAAAAGGAATGAACAAGGAAAGGCAAGGATAAGATCAGGACATGGAATAAAATGGAGAAGAAGTTGAGAGAAGATTTTTTGCCCATAGATTATGCACAAACCCTTTTTCGTAGGTTTCAAAATTTAAAGCAAAACCTCTCTTCTGTGCAAGATTATACAAATGAGTTTTATACACTGTCTATATGTATAGAGCATCAAGAAACTGATGAACAGATGGCTGTTAGATATGTGAATGGCCTGAAATTTTCTATTCAAGATGAATTGAGCATGCATCGACTCAACAGTATGGAAGAGGCTTACCAATTGGCTCTGAAGGCTGAAGAAAAATAAAATAGATAGTACCATGAGAGGAATAGAGGAGTAAGAAGGGGTACATCAACCCCATTTCGAGGAGGTTCAAACTATGGTAGGGGAGAGTCATCCCATGGATTGGAAAAATAAGTAGACACTCGACAAGATCCTCCAAATCAAGAACGAGGAAGGGGATTTCAAAGAGGTAGAGGTTATGGTAGCAGTAGAGGATGGGAAAACCAGAGAAGGTCTTTCACTTGTTTCAGATGTGGAGAAGAAGGTCATAGGGCATTTGAATGCTCAAATTATAACATGCAAGAAAGAAATCGAGGAGGACAACCTAGGGTGAACATGATTCAAATGCAGCCAGAAGTGGAAGGGACAGAACTAGAGGTTCCACCAGATGTGGGAGAAAGTCTCATGATGAGAAGAGCAATGGTGATTCCAGAGAAGGAGAAAACACAAGCCAAAAGCTCTGATGGTTCATGGCTTCGAACTAATATCTTCAAAACCAGATGCACTTCGGATGGCAAGGTATGTCAAGTTATTGTTGATGGAGGTAGTTGTGAAAATATGGTTTCTAAAGAAATGGTAGAAAAATTGAATTTACACTATGAAAAACATCTTCATCCGTATCGCATTGCATGGTTTAAAAAGGGAAATGAAGTCACTGTTGATAAAAGATGCCTAATTAAGTTTAGCATAGGGAAGATCTATCAGGATGAGATATGGTGTGATGTTGTCCCAATGGATGTCAGTCATGTGTTATTGGGAAGGCCCTGGCAGTATGATAGAAAAGTTATGCATGATGGAGAGAAGAACACATACACCTTTTGGAAAGATGGCTCTAAGGTGATTTTATTGCCTCTCAAGGATGAAGGAAAAGGTGAGACCATGTTGTCAGAAAGGGATCTTGTTAAAGAAATGAAGGTGACAGGGTGTTGCTATGCATTAGTAGTGAAAAAAGGTGAAGAGGAAGACATTTCAGTTCCCCCAGAAGTAGCAGAGCTATTGAAAGAATTTGTTGATGTTTTACCTAATGAATTGCCTGATGGTCTACTACCAAAGAGAGATATTCAGCATCATATTGATTTGATTCTAGGAGCAGCTCTACCCAACCAAGCAGCTTATAGGATGAATCCAACACAACATGCAGAGATGAATAAGCAAGTAACAGAACTCATAAGTAAAGGTGTGGTGAGAGAGAGCATGAGCCCATGTGTTGTACCTGCATTGTTAACCCCCAAAAAAGATGGAACATGGAGGATGTGCACTGATAGTAGAGCAATTAATAAGAATACCATCAAGTATCGATTTCCTAGACCTCGTATGGAGGACATGATGGATGTCCTTGCAGGGGCCAAATATTTTAGCAAGATTGACCTATGAAATGGCTACCACCAAATCCAGATTTGAGAAGGGGATGAGTGGAAGATAGCCTTTAAGACTAGAGATGGATTATATGAGTTGATGGTTATGCCATTCGGGTTATCAAATGCACCTAACACATTTATGAGATTGATGAACACTATACTATGCCTTTACATTGGTAAGTTTGTGGTAGTTTATTTTGATGATATTTTAGTATTTAGTAACAGCAAAGAAGAGCACCTACAACACTCAAGGATCATCTTTGGTGTGTTAAGGAAGGAGAAGGTCTATGCCAATTTGAAAAAGTGTAGGTTCATGTAGGACAGTTTGGTTTTTTAGGCTTTGTCATTTCTAAAGATGGTGTCAGAATGGATCCAGAAAAGGTCAGGTCAATTCTAGAATGGCCTAATCCAAGTAGCATCACAGAGGTAAAAAGTTTTCATGGCTTGGCCACTTTCTATCGAAAATTCATTCAAAATTTCAGTAGTATTATAGCTCCTATAACAGATTGCACCAAAGGAAGGGAGTTTGTATGGACCAATGATACTGAGGAGAGCTTTAAGTACTTGAACAAAAGGTAACAGAAGCACCTATAATTACATTGCCAAATTTTGATAAGGTATTTGAAGTAGAATGTAATGCCTCCCATGTGGGAATAGGTGTTGTGCTTAGCCAAGCTGGAAAACCTATAGCTTTCTTTAGTGAAAAGCTGAATGAAGTGAGAAAGAATTATTCTACTTATGATTTGAAATTTTATGCAATTGTTCAAGCATTGAGGCATTGGACACATTATCTAGTTCCCTAGGAGTTTGTATTGTTTACAGATCATATTGCACTGAGATACTTGAACACATAGAAAAAGTTGAATAGTAGGCATGCCATGTGGGTCTCTTTCTTGCAGGGTTACAACTTTATGTTGAAGCATAAGTCTGGAAAACAAAATCAGGTTGCAGATGCATTAAGTAGGCGTGTTGCACTTTTGACCACAATGGAAACTGAGGTGATTGGTTTTGATACCATAAAAAATTTGTATAAGTCTAATGATGATTTTTGGGAGATTGTGGAACAATTGAAGGCACCAGTATCTGGTCACTTGGATCACTTTACGGGTTAATATTTTATGCAAGATGGGTATCTATTTAAAGGAAAACAACTATGCATACCAGCTGGCTCTATGAGGGAATACATTATCAGAGAATTTCATAGTAGTGGGTTGGCTGGACATTTTGGCAAGGACAAAACAATAGCCTTGATCAAAGATAAATGTTACTAGCCAAAGATGAAAAGGGATATAACTAAGTATGTAACAAGGTGTAGAATCTGCCAAGTGGCTAAGGGACATTCACAGAATATAGGATTGTATATGCCCTTACCAGTACCAGCTGCACCATGGACAGATTTGAGCATGGACTTTGTGTTGGGACTTCCACATACTCAACGAGGTAATGACTCCATTTTTGTAGTTGTTGATAGGTTCTCCAAGATGGTTCATTTTATTGCCTATAAGAAAACTAATGATGCAACGAAGTTAGCAGAGTTATTTTTTTCAGAAGTTGTTCGACTACATGGTGTTTCAAAGACTATTACCTCTGACAGGGATACCAAATTCCTCAGTCATTTCTGAAGGACTTTATGGAAGAAGATGGAGACCAAGTTACAGTTTAGTAGTACCTATCATCCTCAAATAGATGGGCAAACAAAGGTAGTCAAACGGAGTCTGAGAAATTTGTTGAGGTGTATTGTTGGAGAAAAGCCAAAACAATGGGATTTGGCATTACCTGAGGTTGAATTTGCCTATAATAGTTCTGTTAATAGATCAACGGGAAAGTCCCCTTTCTAGATTGTGTATGGCAGGAATCCTCAGGGTGTTCTAGATTTGGTACAACTACCAATGAAAGATAGGGTCAGTGATGATGGTGAAGCATTTGCAGAACACCTTCAACAGTTGCAGAAAGAAGTGAGACAGAAGTTGCAGGACATTAATGAGAGGTACAAAAATTCAATGGATAGTAGTAGGCGACATCAGACATTCAGTGAAGGTGACTTAGTGATGGTATATTTGAGAAAAGAGTGGTTTCCTATTGGAACATATCACAAGTTGAAGTATAGGAAAATTGGTCCTTGCAGAATTACAAAGAAGATCAATGATAATGCATATGAGGTCAGTTTACCAGATGATCTTGATATTTGTCTTGTGTTTAATATTTCTGATTTATATGCATTCCATGGTGAGGATGATGCTGAAGATAGTCAACCAGAGGTGGCATGGTACAACCACATTCCCCATAAGAAGAAGGAAAAGATTGCACAGGTTCTTGATAAGAACACTATCTACACTCGGCAAGGGCGTTATAACAAGTATTTAGTACAGTGGGAAGGAGTACCACCAACAGATAGCACATAGATTACAGAGTGAGAAGTGCAGAGGTTAGATCCAATCAAATGGCAACAGTTTGAAGACACTCACTTGCAGGAGCTGCGTTCTTTTCAAACAGAGGAGAATGATGCAGGGACTTTCAGAGGTCATAACTTTTGACTCGGATGTGGGTTTTCTACGAAATTTTACAGGTGGATGCGTTATGAGGTGACCAGTAGTTTCCCAACCCATCCTAGTTGGTTGGACCTCATCTTGACACTTTTTCAGGGCTTCAAACTTTCATCTTGGCCCTCAAAATGGAAAATTAGTGTTTTTTTCCTAGTTTTTAAAAGTTGTTTTTTTTAATAACTTGAAACTCATGTTTCGAATTTAGGATGTTAGTTGGTTTTTCGTCCTACCTTAGCTTTATGAGTTTTTTGGGAAAAAATTGGATTCTCAAGATATGATTGTAAAATTACCTAAAATGGCAAAATCTGACAATTGTCGAAATCTGCCAAAAAAGGTAATTTTTTGATTTTTTTGTTTTCTTAGATATAAGAGAGTTTTCTCTCATTGTAGCAGCAGAGTTGATGAATAGAAGTTTTTTTATGTTCCAGCTTCCATCTCTTTGTCTCTCATATGTTTAATGGCAGAATTCTATTGAGTGTATGTTGTGTGCTGCATCATTAGATAATTGCAAATTTGATTCATTTTACCAAGCAAAAAATTTCATACATTATCCTGTCACTAAGAATTTAGTCATAGATTCATTACATAGTTGCAAGACATTTTCAATGATATCTTATCTACTCTAGATTATGCACACATTTGATTGGTACAACAAAGCATATCATAATTAGCCAATGGTTCTATTGAATTCCTTTTTAGGTGAAAATAATGTGAATGTATTAATAGAGAACAAAATTATCATTTCATTGTAGTCTACTCTCCCCCTAATATTTCATCAGCAGGCTACAAGCCTGTTAAATTGATAACAAAAAAAAAAGGTCACAAAGAATCTAACCTTGAAACAACAAGGATTTCTAAAAGACCCTATAAGATGCAAAATTCACATGTTTATTGTTACCTTCTTTGTTTATTTAATACTATACATTCTATCCTTGGGGAGCCACTACACAATTTCCAAGAAGAAGCTTTACAGTACATAATAGAAGATTACTACCAGAAGTAATTTCTCCTCTTACAATCTTACAAGTAATATAGTTCCATAAGGAAATAGAAATGCATTATACAAAGGTAAACATTTTCAGGGACCATGGGATACCAATCCCAATGAATATTACATACAAATACCTTTCATTTTTACTTATCTAATTACCAATGTATCACCTCCAAGCATCCAATCACTATAATAAAGATCATGGTTAAGAAAATTCAAACTTACAACAATCTAGATTATTATTATTATTTTAACATAAAAAGGTGCAAGCACCCTGTAGACACCTAAAAATGTCTTCTACCATCAAACTGACTCCCGACAACCCTAAACACACCAATTTCCCTTCTAACCAATCAATTAAATTTTTATTTAATTAATTGCCCCTTTCGTTTTCCAAATTCACACCATTTTATCCCCAAAATTGAATTAATTTCATAGTCCAAACCTTAGCCAATTAATTTAATAAATATGCAATATTTATTAAATCAATTTCTCCTTTTCCATTAAATCTAATTAATTAGTTAAAACTATGTTAACTAATTAATTCAGCCTATAATTGACCTATCCCTACCCTAGACAATTAAATAGCTATTATTTAATTGCCTACCCTAGCCTACCTCATCCTAGCCTTAGGATTAATTAAATAAAACCTCTATTTAATTTATCCTAACCCCTTCATTTGGGTGGTCAAACCCTATTCAACACCCTTCCCCACATTCTCCAAATAAAAAATTGAATTAAATCCACATAAGTCAATTTTTTATTTAAAAACATCCCACATCACATTTATTTCTTCTTACAACCCCATACTCATTTATTTCCTTTCTTCCCCAAATGAATGTTTAATTCATTTACATTCCCCCATATGAATCTTTAATTCCAAAATAATTCTTCACCCCCATGCTCATTAAATAACCCCTTTTCCTAAAATGAATAAAAGAATCACTTTTATTCCTAACCCTCCATTCATTCAAGATTCAATCTAGGCCCTCCACATCACTTTCATCCTCCACCATTGATCTTCCAAATCAATCTCCACCATTGGATCAAAATCCCTTCTAGAAATCTATAAATAGAACCTCTCCCAAGCCTTTTTCATCATCCAAGTTTATGCAAAGTTATAATGCCAAAATAGCAATTGAGCTAATCTTTAGTGAGTTGCAATTTGGATAGCATTTCACATTAAAATCACTTATCTAGGGATTATCTTCATCTAGGAGTTTGTTTTGGGTGCAAAGGCTCCTTTCTCCCTTGATGGGATTGGGTTTGCTTGTAAGGTATAACTTTGTGTTTATTGCATTTTGTTTAGTATTTCTTCCTTATTTGCATATCTAATCTACACACCCATACCAATATATTAAAATAGAATTGAAAAGCACAAGGGTGGCCTAAGGCAAAAAGGCACATCATCCAATAACAACACCCAGCCAGCTTACAAGGAAGCATCCTGTCAAACGTTTAAAAAGTGGCCAGCGGGGAGTGAAGTTGAAAAGAAACCAAAAGATAGATAATTGACAAAAAGCAATATACCATAGACATAGCCATAAGAAATTCCCCAAAAAATGGCTCAACTATCATTTGAAGGAGCCACACATGCTTTTAATGTATAGACATTAATAAGCAACCCAACATCATCTGCCAACTGTCCTGTCAGGAATAAATGGCAGGATCCTCTGACGATCTGCCTGTTGGGATCAAAGGACAATAGATTGCCACCGATGTGACTGTCCTGGGGAGACGTATGCCCAAAGTCATAAATGTTGAGATTTGAAATCTTAGCAACTGTCATCACTGCCATCCGGTCAACATTCAACTCCACGACCACTGTCGAATAACACCACCACCACCCATCCTCTCACCTAGAATGCTTCCACCACCCAACAAGAAGCTAGCACCAACACAAATGTAACCATAGCCACAAACACATTCAACTCGACGTCCACCACTCCCACGAGAGATGGAGCAATTCTGCCACCAGCAACCGCCAGTGTCTCCTCTTGGCACCATCCAAGCCACCTCTAGGGCTAGATCATCCTAGAGCTCCCTTGACACCTTCTTCCTCCACTCCTGAACACCAACACTGCCAACAAAGCCGCTACCAAAACTACTGCCTGCAACTACCACTAGGTCTCTAATGATAACACCGTCGAAGCCAACAATGGCACCTCCCCCTAGTTTCTATACAGCAACTCTGCCAAAGTTTCAGAGTACACTCAACCAATGTTGTTTGCCAAACATTTGTAGGACCACCACAGCCACACATCCCTCAGGAGCAATGTGGCCTTTGAACAATGTACAAACTCCACTAAGATCCATCGCTCCCGCTCCCGTTCTCGCTCCCACCTGTCCAACTTGGGGCCATCCAACTCATTCACCCATTCTACTTCCTCTGCCTGGTTCAGTGCCACCATCCTCATTGGCACTACCATCCATGCCACCTCCCAACCAGGCCTACCAACCGCAGCACCAGAAAGCTACCAACCACACAGCTTCCATTGCAAAACCGAGGTCCCCGGCCAATCTACCTCTGGAGACGAAGCCAAAGGCGGCTCCTTATACCTTCCCCAACCATCTTCAATGCCCTACAAAACCCTGGGGAAAGGGTAAACGTGCAAACCGCCAAATGCGGGCCAACTGCTTCCAAAGCCTCCCGCGGGGAGAAATGTCAACCAAAATAATGTGCCAAAGCGGTTCCAAATCCTCTTGGGCCTAAGAAAATCAAGACCCATCAAATGGTCAAATTCCACCATCAACTTCAGCAACCATGTCCTCACCATCTCTTGGATTGATAGCTCCATCTTCTCCAGCACTACCACCAGTGCTTCCTTAGAGACACCACTAAGGACTCCGCCAGGACCGAGACTTGCTACAGGGCTGTTGTTAGCTCCAACGTACCCTCCTAGCCTAAAAACAACACCTTACCCACCTCCAATACCAATGCTTGACCTACAACAAGTCAAAGCCGTCTCCAATGTCTATATCACTTTCACCATAGGGAGGCATGTGCCTTCAATGGCCCTATTCACCAGCAACTTCAGCACCCAAAACCACCATCATCTCCGCACTCCCAACAATCCACAACCTGTGCCTCGAATCTGCTCCTGCAGGACGCCATCACCTCCCAGATGGGAAATGTGCATGTTCTTTCAACAAAACATACCCGAGGAACTCCTCCTCCTCCAAGCCTGACAACTTCCCCAACTCCAGCACAATCATGAGTGTCACCTTTCTAACAACTCCAGGACCACCACCAGGCCCAAGTCCTCTCAGAAATCCTCATACTGGCTAGTGCCTTTCTTGGCCAAAGAATTCCAACATCACCCCCACGAACCTCTACACCCTAGCTTACACCGCCATTGCAGACCAACAAGATCTAAAAAACTAGGTCTCCTCCAACACATTCCTTTATTTTACCAAAAATGCCGCTGTTTGCCTCCTCCACCCGAGCCACCCCCAGAGCCTTCCTACTTGGTCAAAAAAGAAACCCAGCCATCTGGGTCTTCATCTCCATCACCCTCTTCGCCATCCTCACCGCTTACCACCAGACCGCTCCCGCTCCCGCTCCCGCTCCCGCTCCCATTGGCCATCACTAATAATAGTCTAGATTATTGAAGGAATAATCTATTAGATTTCATAATTCTAATGTTTGTTTGAATGTTCATAGCCAAGATACCCCTTATCTGCTACATGTTATACACAAACTAAATGAAATGTGTAGTATCTAAATACAAAATTCTTTCTTAGACCATCGGCTATCCAAAGTTGCAGTAAAGAGAGAACTTTTAATACATAAGCAATCAACTATATCCCATTTTGCCATAGTTACTTTCTTTGTTTATATGTGTATATAATTTCAATTACGTCGCTACAAATAATAGAAATAAATGCATCAATTAATCAAATAGATGTCATACTTTGAAAATAACAACATAAGGATATAGTAAATGAATCTACTCATCCTATAGGAGTTGGATCACATCCTAAGTCATAGGACATCTACACAAGCTTAGAGAAATGGGCTTTTGGTAGTACTTCCTCGTGCAGTTTTAAGCAAGTTACCATATTCACCCAGCCTCATTGGTGAGACTATTGGGCTTTTACCATTTGCAGGTCTAGTGTCAACTCATCTTACTATTAGGCATAATACCTGGATCACCACTATCACCTTGTCTCTTGCCAAGCTTTAGCATAATCAGGAACTTTTATGCACCCAAACTTTGGATTCGTGTCCCTTTGTAAACTCAATATAGCATATGAACCATAAAACTCACAATTTCAAACTAAAGTAGACCATACACAACAATAGTTTATTTCCATGTAAAGTGTCTCGGCTCTACATGTTGACCTCAACTTATAAATTGCATCTTAGAATGGTAAGGTTGCAGTCAATGCTTGTAGACCAAGAAATGGCGTAAGAAATACTAAGCCTGACTTTTTTTTGTAGGACAAGGTAGACCTCCATCTCCATTATCAAGCTCTTTGAAAATATGAGTTCTTTGAAGCTAGGCAGTAACAATGTTTGTCACTTGATGATAGTGAGGCCACATAGAACATACTTTGAGCAGGTGTCCAAATATTGATAGTTACATTAAAATACATTCAAATCACATACTCTCCATAGATCATTGCATTTTCCAGTGTTCAGAAGCTCTTGACAATACTGGAGATTAATTAAGAATTTCTCTTCAAAGACTATAAGTTTTTTGCATGCTATATGGAATCTCTTACATGAACTGCAAGGAATTAACAAAAAAATAGAGCCTTTTTTATGTCGCTGTAGTTGCAATTGTCCTCTGACTTAGCTATCTGTGTTCACGGGGTGTAATTTTAAATGAAACATTGTCTATAGTGTCAAATGGAGCAGCCCTAAAAGCCCAAGAAATTATCAGCAGCTCTCCAGCATATGAAGATGCAAAAAAGACAACATTCTTCAAAGAGCATCAAACTTATGATTTTTATATGTAGTGTTATGTTAGGCATGACCAATTACAACTGTCAAAACCTACCAACTTTTTCATAGAATTCTAATCAGTTTAAGGTTGCAAATTATGCTTTCTATTGACTTCTTGATAGGATCTATGCATTGCAGGAACATTGCAGACAAGGTTATGAAAATCTTTCCTGAAGAATAAACTCTTGTGTAGCTGAATATTAGTCGAATACATCACAGTCCCTTCATAGTGACCCTATCTAGCATTTCAGTTTGCTGACTTCAGGTGCTGGAGATTGGTGAAGAGATCTATCCATGATATGCCTACCTTGGTAACCTATATTAGCCAAGCTCATTCTTGAGTCATCATGATGAGTATTCAATAAAAGACAATGAACTACATGGTAGTAGGAGGAAAGGCCAAGTGCTTTTGTTGTTACTCTTACTGTTAGAGACCAAGAATTGCTCTTCAAATTGCTAATAAATGCCTGCCCTTGAAAAGTGTGGCCTTATTTGAGCACAGCTAACGATTTGTGGTTAAAAGCTCAGACAAGCACAATGTGAAATCAATCAAGACCTCATGTATTTATCTGAAATTAGTGGCAGGCATAGAAAGGGCACGTGAATTGTTTGACAAAATACCTCAGACAATTGTGGTCTCCTGGACTGCTTGATTTGCTAGGTAGATACAAAATGGATTTGTTAAAATTAGAAGCTTTCAAGCAAATATGATTGGAATTTGTAAAACTATATTCCTTGACCTTGCCAACATTCTCCTTGCCTCTACCAGGGAGCTTTGAAACATGGTATGGACATACATTAGCTTAAATAATCTAGGGGATTTCTTCCGATGTTGTAGTAGCAATTGCATTGGTAGACATGTATACAAAATGTGGAGGAATGTAGTCATTTAGAAGAAAAGATACATATCTGGTGGTTCAATCACAGAATACAAGAACTCACAGTGGTCAAATTTGGAAGCCCACCAAATCGCAACCCCTAGTTCTCAATACCACCTTCTTGTTATTCTCTCTGTTTTTTTACATTGCATGAATTGGGTTCCATAAAATTCGGTAGGTGTGCATTGTAGATGTGGGCACATGTAAAAGGAGGTGACAAAGAGGAGAAATAGGTGGAAAATAAAAGCACAGACACATTGAGAGCATAGAACAGGTGCCAATTAAAAGTGCAGGCATGTTGAGAGCCTCAGGGAGGTATCCATTTACTCAGGCACCCTAAAGAGCATGTAGTTTAGTAATTTTATGAGATTTAAAATAATCATTAGCGAGGGTGTTTTCTATCATATTTAAAAGTTAATTGAAAAAGAGTCAAATGTGTATAAACTTTAAAATTTATTTGGTTTAGCACTGTTGGGGGCCGCTATCACAAATTTTAACATGTACTCTCCTCAAGGGTCCAAACTGTAGTTAAAAAGTTGTATTCCCTTTATGTGTATATTGTTATATCCCTATATGTAAAAACTTTTATTCTCCTCATGAGTAAATTGTCAAATCCCTATTGCAACGAAATAAGCTATAAAATTTCACACGGAAGGCTCTTGAATTTTTATTTGTTTCCTTGGAGAGTAAGTTTGGTTTGGTGTGGTATGGGATGACATTAGTTTTAGTTATCCCTTTTTTAAAATCTTTCATTTCTTACACCACTCTTCATTCTTATTTCCTCATAAAGAATTACAGAAATATAAAAATAAGATACTTGCAAAGTTAGCTCCAACATATAACTTAGTTAAATGAAAATCTATGCATATGTTCATTGAAAAGGAAGGTTGAAGACCTAATTTATATAATATAGAGTAAGTCAACAACTCATGAGCATGCATATTTATACATGTCTAAAGTTAAAATAAGAGAAAAAAGTAACAATATTTCCTTATCTTAAAAAGAACAATATTTTCCAAGAAAGTTTTAGATATCAGCTTTCATAGAGAAAGTAATGTAAATTGTTTCCATCATTAAAGAATAGTTTCAGCTTATGATAACAATTCAGGTAGAGGGCATTATGAAAGGTCACCTTGGTTCATTATATAATATAATAAAACATGTCTCATAGTATATATAGGTCCAACTTATAAGAGACACTTCTAAGGTTTATATATCAATGAGAACATGTTAATAAAATGTAACAATCTATGCAAAGGAAAGAGTAGGTTTTTAACAATGAATGACCAAAATTCTATATAGATAACTTGAGAGACATAGGTAAATCATCTTTATACTTTAGAGAATATTATCAACCTTATGATCTTAAAGGACTATGTTGGGGGTTGGATGGAGACAAGTATATTAATAATAATTCTTCAAGGAGGTTGATTTGGAAACATGATTACTTTAGGGGCACCCTAGTTTGTGATTTCATGAGGACAAGCAATCTTGGATAGGGTGGACTGAAATGTCCCGTACTCAAATATAATATTATTAGGGACATTACAACGGAATAGAGATATAAGGTTTTATAAGGTAGGATATATGATACAAAACACATATAAGAAAAAAATTATCTTATTTACAAAGTCTATGATGTTGAAGTCATGAAGAAGCCCGATCAAGTTTTGACAAGAGTTTTAGTAAAAGTGAAGTAATTTGGAATAAGACAAAAGCCAAAGTAATATGGTTGCTGTAAAACAAAAAGGTCTTATTCAAAATACAAGTCATACAAAGATAATAAGACAAAAAGTTTGACAACACATAAGACAAAAACACTATTCATAACATGGAGTGATTAACAAAGACATCCAAATGATTTATGCATATCACAAGACTTGTGAATAAGATAAGATAAAGGTGTGTCTGATATAAAAGAAAGACAAGCCAAAAAATTACGTATTTAAGACAAAGATGATATAAAGGATGGCGTGTAAATAAGACAAAAAGAGGAGGAGGTACAAATTATTCGTTAATAACAAATATAACAAATACTTAAAGTTTACTTTGTCTTATTTAATAACAAATATAACATGCTATAAAACAATGAATATGTGGTTTAGACAAGGTACGATATGCTTTACGAAAAGCTATCATTAAGTACAAAGATTCATAATAAAAGGTGCACTGTTTAAAGAGTTAGCATATTTTATGAGGAATTGTGATCTAGTTTACGAAGAGAAGCAATGGTTATGAAGAGACATCCATTCGTGAAAGCAGTCTCCTTTGAAAGAATATAAAGAGTGAAAGAAGATATGTTTGGAAGGGAGAAATATATATTTTAGGGGAGATAAATCTACAAGAATAGATTAGTCGTGATGCCTATATATGCAATAAGGGATAACAGTAAATATATAATTACTAGAACCATTCTATTATGCTAAAACTCTACCATCCTTTCATCTATTATTCTATCATTCTAATATTTGATTATATATTACTCTTTCTTTTATCATTATATCATTTTACTTGATCAATCTATCATTCATATTATTCCATCATTCTATTATTATCTTATTGATCATTCTATCCTTCTATCATACGAATTATCTTATTCATCATTATATCCTTCTATCATATGATCATCCTATTCTTCTATTATTCTATCATTTTATCATTCGATTATTCTATCCTTATATTTTCCTATCACTCTAGATTGTTTTATTATTAAATCAATCAAATCAGATTATTTACACTCAGTAGACAAGGGCAGAGTTTTTAGTTAATACTTTTGCTTCTAAGAATATAGTAGTCTTATGTTATAATAAATATTGTGGTATCCTCTATCATGATTATTGTGTATAATGATATATTTATTTTTGTATAATCTCTATGAATCTAGATGTGTTTAGTGTTTGTAATTCTCATCAAGCAACCATGAGGAGGAGTGGAGGAAAAACCAATAGGGTGAGAAGATATTAGATTTCTTTGTAAGTACACCACTCCATGATGGATGCCTGTGTGTCCATCACTATTGTAGCTCCCCCACCCCAATCTCTACATGGGTTGGTTGTTGAGATGGATTCAAGGAGTTTTAATCATAAAAGGGATGGATAAGTTAGCATGGATAGGGAAAGCAGATACAAGTTTATCCACTAAGTATACCACCCCATGTTGGATACCTGGGTGTTCGCCACTTGGGGCAAAGAGGGATGGTATATCCATCCTTGGGCTCAGCAATGATAGCTTTGGGTGGACTTATCATGTTTCTCATCCAAATGCTATTATGATTAAACTTCCTCTATGCATTATGGATATTATGTAGTTTCTATAGTTTTGAAAATGCTATATATTTTATAGGGTTTAAATAGGTAAGACACTTATTATATATGTTTTGATCATATGAATTATATTTCCAATATTATCTAACATGATTGCAGGACCTAAACAAAGATTCATCTTGCTTGAAGCATTTAATTGGTAGGTTATAACCCTAACTACATTAAAGTTATGATTCTAGGGAAAGATATAGGGTAATCACAAAAAGGGAACATTACACAGGTGATTCTTTGGAGACTAACAACTCTAAAAAACCCTTTCGTGACCGCTAGCTATTGATGATATTCTCATGTGACAATTGATGTGTCTTGATTCTAAGGCATTGATTCCTACAATTTTTGCCTTCTACAAACCTACACTTTTTTGAAAGAATTGCACCTCCATTTATGGTTTGAGTGATTGTGCCGTGTAGAATTGTCCTCACTATTTTCATAATGCTGAGCCATCTTGTTGGCGTAGAGACTATATTGACGATGAGATCCCTCTCCACCACTAGTATGTGCTTTTGGTGTGACGGCAAAATTCTACATGGTATTAGAGTGCAGGTCATTAGTTCAAGTCCCTTGAGCCCTCGACCCTTCATCCATGTAAGCTTGGTTTATCGACGTGGTATGGTAGTGGGTATGAATCCCACATGGTACGTGGTTGTATCTGGCTCTATCATGTGGGGGGTGTTGGCGTAGCGACTATATCGACGACGAGATCCATCTCCACTACTAGTACGTGATTTTGGTGTGCAAAATTCTACACATCTCTTAAGAAATATCACCTTGATGTGTCAGGATACACCATTATTCAATGAATAGCCTTGTTCTTTGTTATTACTAATATATGTGCCACATCTATATTTGCTTGCACCATCACTAATATGGATGCATTTTGATTTGAATTGATGGCTCGTTGAGTTGGTTGCACCTCTTATGGTATTTCTATGCCTTGGTTATGAGATATGGCGAATGCCTAAATTTGAAATGGATAAGGCATATATGTTGTGCATTGATTCTTAACTGTGTCATATGATAATGCTTGTATGTGGTTTTGAATCAAAATTTCTGTGTTATATGCAATGCCATTATTTCCTAAGGATGCACCATGATTGAATATGATTGTACCTTTAATGGAAAGGTTGCACACCAATTAGAGACTCTGATTGATGGTTGTACACTTATCATAGGCACCCCTTTTTGAAACAGTTGTGACTCAGACTAAAACGTGGCATATTTGACATATAGGCCACACCATAGCTTAATGTATGCATCTTGCATACTAAATAGGTCATTCCACTTCTATTAGGTTGAGCCTTCTTTCTAATTAATGTGTTGAATTTTTTATAGAGGCAGCACCTGAGTATTAGAGGTTGAGTCTTACTCCATGGATTGAGTCTCTTCATACTTTTATGGCTTACACCACTTTCTTTGACATGTGCCATGCATTTCATAGCTTGCGCTACTTTTTACATGTCTTTGTTCCTTTATAGTGACTGCATTAAATCTTTATTTCAAGAGTTGCATTCTACTCTCTATAGGCTTGTGACTGATTTCCTTAGGCGTTACCTTCTATAATCAAAATTTTAAAATGGTGTGATAAATTATCAACAAAGAGATCAGTTGAAACTGAAGGTACACTTAGAACATTTGTGAGTGTTCCACCTTTAACTTCAATAAACCCTCTCCCAACAACTGCTAATGGATTTTTATTACCTAAAGTGATAGTAGACATGTTATAAGACTCTATGGAAGAAAACTCAACCTGTAAAGAATCCATATGGTGAGAATCTCTTGAGTCAATGTTCCAAGATGGAGTTGATGAAGATGCTACTGCAACTAGTCCTTTGGCCTTAATTTTCTCTTTATATTTTTCATTCTCCTAGGTAGGTTCTTAGGTTGATGAGGACTCTTTAATAGATCTAGGGACCCTTATATTGTGCTTCTTAAGAAGATGTGTGTGCTGGTCAATATTCTTCTTCATACATTTGTGTTCATCATGCCCAAGGTATAAGCTTTGGAGGGCTTATACTTTTTTTTCTTGATCTCCTTGTCCTTTTTATTGTTCTTTGCTTTGTTATTTGAAGAATTGTGTTCCCCATTCCTAGAAAAGAGGGCTTGAGATTTTGAGGTATCTAAAGGGCCCATGTGTATTAACTTATCCTAATCCATAGTTAAGTCAATAATGAAATCATCTAGAGAGGGTGTTTTCCATGTGGCTCCAAGAGCTCTTTTAGTGGAGTAGAATGTGGATACAAACACAAATTACTCAAGGCCTAGTTTGGAGAGAACAAAAAGAACAATTTGATCAACGTTTTTCTCAATTGCACATTCTTTCAACTACAACCTTAATGATTTGAACTTAGTGAATTAATCCTCAAAAGTATCAAAGTAACCAATACTCAATCTTATAAGTTCATTCTCTAACTCATGACCTCTCATTTCATCCTTCCCCAAAAAAATTTCCAATGCTATCCAAACCCCATTAGGTGTTTTCAAGGCTTCTACATGAAACAATAGTTCAAGATATATATTAAGACACAAAAATATGAAGGATTGATCACATTTATTGAACCATTTTCTTTTTCTTCATCAGTAGTAAGTTCTTTTTTAGTACCCATTGTAACCCTATGCAACCATTTATTTTTTAACATAAGTTATACTTTTAATTTCCACTAATGATAATTAAATGGTGTTAAAGGTGTCACTTTGTTTTGAATCCATGCTTTCAAGTAGTTTTGTTGTAGAAATCATAAATGAAAAAAATGAAATGTTGATGGGAAATGTGCAAGTGCACAAGATACGACATAAGAACACCCCCTTGATTTAATTTGAGATCCGCCCTAAATTTTCACACTTTATATTTTTAGGGCATTGACATGTCTAGTTTGGGATGAAAAAATGACACTTTATGATGATAGTGGAAAAACATTCCCCATGGATTAGACTAAAAAAATTAATCACTTTTACAAAAAGTGGCACTCAATTTTCAGTTGCCAATCAAAAGTTACATCAATTTTACTATTTGCATTATCTTACCTAAATTTTCACTAAAAACTTTCAAAAAATGCCTTTTGCATGGAAAATAGAAGGGTAGTTGAGGCAGAAGTTAAGCCCCATTTGGTTGGCCCTTACCACACAATATGACCTAGGGTCTATGTGATTTGGTGCAACCTCCTCCCCAGTTGATGAAATTCTAGGGCAAATGTTAAGGTAAAAAAAATCAATGTTCTCACCAATTAATAGTGTACCTTTTTGTTCCTTTAAATTTGGTGGTATCACACCCTCCAAAGCTAATACCTTGTCCTTCTTGCCCTACTACAAATTCAATGCCTCAAATTGCACCTTCAACACCTCTCCATAGATTGTTCAATGGAGCAGGCCATAAATCGATCTTCTCTACTCTCAAATCGTGCCATACTACAAGGGTTTAAGTACATTCTTGGAGCAAATTCACCTTTAGAATGCATGGTCGTGCTTGTGTAATTCCTTCACACTAGTCCCAGCCTTTCAACAAGCCAAACATATGAGTGAACAAGGGTTTTTCACACCTCCTTTCACACAATATACAGAGACAAAACACAACAAACCAAATTGTATGCACTCACATTTTTCAAAAATAATCTTAAGAATACTTGACCAAAAAATGAAACTCAATCGAGCTCTGATACCCTTTAGACTTCACCAAAATCTTTGTATCAACTAGAGAGCCATGAATGCCTTGTAATCGCACACTCCTCCCTATGAGATCACAAACAAGTGCAAAGAAAAATAGAGTACAATAAAAAGAATGAATAGGCAATGGCCTAATTGATTAACTTCTCAAGAGATGTACATATATATAGAGTAGCAAAGAAAGAAACCACCACCTAAGAATAGAGGAAAAGGTGCCCAAGAATAGGCATGCAACTCCACTATCTAATTTGGTGACATGCAAACTCTATGCAATTCCAAAATAAAAGTGCACACCTAAGCAAGCTTAACTCCAAATATAGGATTAAACCATGCGAACTATATGTGTAGGAATATTCTACACTAACATATAGATGTTGCGATCTTTTTCATTGGATTGGAAAATTAAAAAATTCTCCATGTAGGGTATCTTCTAACTTAGATGCCACATATCAGGGGCATCTCTTCCATCAAATTCTCCTAAGGTTTGCCCCTCATATCATCTATCAAGGTATGCCACAATAAGAGTTGGAATGTTGTAGTTTACTCAATTCAATAGATAACATTTTGGACATGTAAGCATGTCACATGTCGTGCGGATTTATACATTTGTATGTACAATGAAAGCTCTAGTGATTTGACTTAAGCTCATCTTGTTTGTAAGGCATATGGAGCATTCTTGTAATGAACTTACTAATAAATAATAGTTATAAGTGCATTTATTCTATTTTTCAAATCAAATTTTAAGGATTTTTTTGCTCATGTTGATATTTCCTTTAATTATAAGTTTATCCAAGTTTTTGACTTAATACTTATTCTACACTCTTGTCCTTGGACATAATCATCAAAGTTAGCAAATAAAATAACTTGAGTCATTTCTTTCTTATAAGCAACACCTAAAAGTGCTATCAAATTGGTTGATCCACATGAATATTTAAGACCCTTTCTACTAAGCAATGTATATAAAGATTGTAAAATTATAAATCTGGAATGTTTAACTAAAAATACTAGGGGAAAGGACCCAATAGGTGGGATAGTTCCAATCATTGAGACAGTAAATGTATTTTTAAGGCCCAATATTTTTTAAGTTAAGGCCCAATACTTTTAAAGTTTAGTACTAGTAGTTGTGAGTTTAAGGTTGTTAGTGTTATTATAAGTACTAATAATTGAATGAAATGTGCCCTTTAGATTTAAAAAGCAACCAATCATGTGATACCAAATCAGCGCTCCATCAAAGGGGATCTTAATTCACACCTATTGGTCGACACATTTTTTTTGGGCACTATTTGACACCTCAACAAAAAGCATGCTGATGTGGCATCATATTTGATGATGTGGCCCTAAAACCTTAGTTATAAGCAGGGGCATTGCCAAGTAAGATACTGTAAAAATTTTGAAGTGATTCGAAATTGCCACGTATGATTTTGAGAGGCGTGAAGTTAGGGTGCACAACTACTGGGTCCTCTCCCCTAAATATCTCTGCCCATCAACCATTGAATAACACCTTCAAATGGTTTTACTAATGTAAACTCTTTCAAACACTATAGACAATATAGCAAGTTTACATATTTATAAAATTAGATTTCTGGTTTACATATTTATAATTTTTTTTAAAAGATTGTTTGAGCGATCATAAAATGGGATGTTTAATTTCTGGTTTTGTACCGATCTCAATGCAAATTAATACTATAAAAGTAGATTACTATGTTCTCCACCCGCTCAGGCACCGGTAGGCATATGTACATTCATTATCAAGTGGGTATTAGACTGAGTGGCAGACAAACGCATGACAGAGTGAAGTGGAAGAAGAGGCAGTATACGCATCTCATGTACGTGCTCTGGTATCAATTCCCACGACATACATTCATCTTACTCCCGCTCTATTTCTATCCCCACTCTTCAGTTTATATGTAAGAACCAGAGATGAAGTGTGGAGTAACTTGTTTTAAAATAATAAAAAATTGATTGTGATTTTCCAGCCAAATGGTATCTGTTTTAATATGCTTAAATTGTGATTCAGAGGACTCGAAAATTTAAAAGCTAAGCGTCGTGACTCCTGAGGACGTAAAAGAACAACATAATTAACCATTAATTACTGCCCGACTGAATTTAATGAAAAGCATACGCTAGTGGTGTCTAGGATCTCACTTAGTAAATGTCTGCTGCATATCAAACCAATTTGCATTGTTCTGGTTGATGATTGTTGGTTCAAGAAATTTGCATTGTTCAATTGAAAATATTTTCTGTGTTGTGCATGTGTATTCTCCGTGAAAGGAACTTTTTTTTTTTTTAGAGAAGACATTTGCGTGTGAAAACGTTGATCGGGTAGGGTGAGGTCTGATCCATCTATGAAAGGTCGATTAACTCTCTCACAGGGTGTTTAAGGTTGGATTCACTCTCTGATAAGGCGTTCAAGGCATGATTCACGATATTTGAGGGCTTACCCTTCATAGAAAGCCTTTTGTAGAGGCATGAGCAACGCATAGAAGGCTCGCATAGTCTCTTTAGAGGCACAACCAATCCACAGAAGGCTGTCAAAACCTTTTCAAAGGCACAACCAGTCCATAGAAGTCGTGAACAACCTGTTTGAAGGGTCTATCCTAGATAGGAAAAACTTCAACGAGTAGGAAGGGGTGCAAACCAGGCAACAAGACTTCTCTAGAAACCCATGACCCATGAGAAGGTAGGAATTGGTGATTGGAACCACTATTTTGACGTCCAACAAGGCAGTCCATAGGAGATTTCACCACCGTTCCATGTAGCATCCAGCAAGGCAATCCATAGGAGATTTCGTCCCTGTTTCACCCCTTTTCCATGTAGCATCTAGTAAGGCGATCTATAGGAGATTCAACATCCATCAAGGAAATCCATGAGAGATTTTGCCACTATTTTACCCCTATTTGCAAGAGCTTTGACCCCTATTTTTCCTTTGTTTGGAAGGCACGGCTACAAGATATTTGCTTGTTTGGACCCTATTTTGAGTCGTCCAACAAGGCATTTGGAACCCCTGTTTGCTAATGTCAGTGTTTCCCACATTCTCCCTAATTTAATTTTGCAAAGGATTTTTTTTAGAATTTTTTAATTTAATTGGGGATGTTCATGCACATGCACTCAACTTATAAAGTGTCCTTTTATCTATTATTCTTTCTTTGGGAGGGGGTGGGGTGGTTATGTAGACATTTTGTAATCAATGAACTCACATAAAGTTCCAAATTTGTTAAAAAGGTAATACATCTAAGTCAATAATGGCTATAACAAATCATCTTTATGTCATTACTTTGGAAGAAGGAAACTACGAGTCCTAGCACGATGGCATCCCAAAGCATTGTCGATGGATTCATCTATTGCCACATTTGTATGGGCTTATCCTTGAACCAAGTACATGTTGGTAGAAATTTGGATGGGGAAATAGAAATGTTGATGTCTCAGGATTAATTGGTTTAAGTGTTGGGAACCACACATCATGGGCTCTATCACACATTGAGTGCCCTCCCACTATTTGGAACACACTATGGGAAATTTATGGAGATCCCAATGAACATCCATTACCAGATGATCCTATTATGGAGATATTTCTTCCTCTTGATGATGTTGATAATCCTTTGGGTGAGAATGATATTGAAGAGGAACTTTCTTATTGGCAAAGTTTTCAATATGATGATGACACAAAGATATCTTTTCCTTCTCTTCTTTGTACACCTCTAGCATTGGCAGCTATTATGCCACCTCCACCTACCACTTTGATAGAGATCTTGGCTTCTCCACATGCTACTTCAGATTCTCTCCAATAGGTTCACACTTGTTCTCCTGATTAGTGAGATATCATCTTATATTGTAGTGCTTCTGGGAAAAACTATGTTGCTTCTGAGACAAAAAAACAACATAGTTTTTTCCTAGAAGCACTAAAATCTATCATTATGGACTGTGGAAGTATCATGTCTATGAGATATCGTTTTATCAAACATCCATAATTTGTTTATAGAATCTATCATTCTTGATCTTGATGACAATATTGAGGACATATGTCTTCTCTTCGATGATAATTCTTTTGTCCTTGCACTTGTTACTATTACATAGTTCAAGGACCTATTTCACTGAGGACTTCAGGAGATTCTTTAGAAGAGGTCATCTCATGGGATTTTCATTGTAGCCACATATCATGTATTGACATTTCAAATCCATAAATCCCTTCTTTGAATCTTGCTCTTCATCAGTTTCCACATGATTTTGAGAGGTCACTTATTTCAGTTAGGCCTAGGACTTCTGATTTGATTGTGACTCATTTCAACATGAACAGGAAGACATTTGATCAGTGTTTTGAGACAAGGTATATCATGAGACTACCCACCTCACCTTTCTTTTGAGTTGGAGTTACTTCAACATTCATCATTGGAGTTGTTTCTTCCTAAGGGGAGAAATGTCATTTGCCACAAATGGATCATTTTTAGCATTCATACATGGGAATCCTCTTTTGGCACAAGGGTTGCTTCATTGTAGGGGGTTACATGGTACATATTCTCTTTTTATCTTCTATTGGGGTGCTTTCTCTCTCCTTTGAGGGGTTATTAGCAGTTTGACAACCATCAAATACTACTATCTGCATCATCTTAGTTAGTATGACATGTTTTCAGAATTGGTGCAGAGTTATCATCTTCAAGGGGTGTTCTACTCTTCATTTTATTTTCTCTCTTTTGGGGAATTTTTTTTCTGACTAGGTTTTCCTCCTTTATTTATTTTATGAGAGATTACATTGTACTTAGGTACCTGATTGGGCCTAGTAGTTGGGAACTAATCTTTTATTTGTACCCACCTAAGCTATGCTTAAGGGGGGTGTTAGTGTAGAATATTCCTATGCATGTATTTCACATGGATTACCCCTATATTTGTAGTTAAACTTGCCTAGGTGTGCTTTTTTACATAGAGTTGCATGGAATTCACATGCCACCAGTTTTAGATAGTAGAGTTACTTGCCTATCCTTAGGCTCCTTTACCACTATTCAAGGTGGCCGTTTCTTTTCCTTAGTGCTATATATGTACATCTCATTGCAATTTAATCAATCTAGTTATTGTGTTTAATCTTGTTTGTATTGTATACTCTCATTTTCTAACTCTTGGAGGAACATTTGATAGCACAACTTTCATGGCTCGACTGGTGCCAACATTATTCCAATAGATCTTGGTTCTCACATCGCTCACATCATCTCTTAAAACTAACAGAGGATGGTCATTCCATGAATCTTCCCAGGACAATGCCTTATCACCCTTGTGGATGATCCATGTCAATTATAGGATAATAACTTCTCTCCCTTGAATTAGGAAATTCCACATTTAAATTATTGATTTATATTTAATATTTATGTTAAAGAGTAAAAAAATTATTATATTATACTTATATAGGTATAATATTTTTTAAGAATTCATTATCTTTTAGAGTTAAAATGTTATTTTCCTAGTCAATCGTGACTTTCCAAATCTCAATTATTTCTCTACTATTATAAAAATATGATGGATACCATGTTCAAATTAAGCCATTGCAATGAGTAAATAAAAAAAAAAAAAAATTCTAACACATTTTTTTGAAGAAAGATGACAGAGCACCTATACTATATTAAGTAATCAAAGTTACAAAAAAAACTAGGGTGTTATGGTCTGGACTTTACATCTGCAAGTGTAGAGACTACCTATGAGTAGTAGTGAGTACGACTAACATTAAAAAACCAGTAACAATAACATGATAAAAAAACATGGATTACAATAACACAATCAGACTACCTAGTATGAATTGGAGCCATGGTTCAATCATCTGGGGGTGGCATAGCAAAGGGGAATGATAAAAGAGAAATCTCATTGCATTAAACACCTAACTATGTCTACCATCCCTTCTGGAAGTTGGAAGCGGTTTGTGTTCAAGGCTCTGGTGAGCACATTATAATGGTCAAACCAGAGTCCTCTCTGCATGGCATTGTATACATAGGCCTCATGATGAGAGGTCTGCAGAAGATGTCTATCAAAAATCCTATCAACAGGATCTGACCCCTCCCAGAAATTGTTATCTTCCAGTGTTTATCTCCACCATTACAAATTGTAAAAGGATGGATGCACTAACCCAAAGCATATGGCCTACACATATCCGTAATCGTGCAAGATATCAAAAATATTAGAGATGACTGTTGAGGCAATCTCAGATCCCTTTACTTATCTGTCCTCAGGTTGAAAGTGAAAATAGCCCAACATATAGTGGAGTGCAAACTCCACATTGTTGTAGTCAATTTCGAAGACTTCCCTCATGTTAATTGTATTCACCACTCTGAGATATGGGGTTTCCCTACTAGGGGGAGATAAACACGTAGGTCTGTTTCCTGAGACTTCATTACTAAGTATGTCTCACCATTGAAGAAGTTGAAACAAAAAAGGCCAAAGGCTTGAGATGAATGAAAGGCAAGGTCACCGTGAAGAGATTAAATAGGCTAGATCCACGAGTTTAGGAATGGCATCACCACGTCCTAAGGTGTTAAGAGTGAGGTATGGGATGGAGTACAATCCTTATGGTGATAAGTATCTCATTGATGAAGATCTATGGATTGGGGTAGAGGTGATCTATATCCAGGCTTAGACAAGACCGTAGGTATTAATCTACATGGATGGAGTTGCCTGGGAGCCCTTGGTGGCATCCTTGCACATAAATATAGACAATTTGGAGGATAATCAAAGGATATTGTTTTGAATGGATGTTGTTCCTCCCAAAGAGGTATTTATATTTGTCTATGTGTCCGTAAACACACATCAAGTGAAAGTTGTCCCAATGACACCCTTGACATGACGTTTCAGAGAGTCATTTTACCTTACTCACTCATGTTTGATGGGAGATTAAGAATGACATGAGTCCAAGTTGTACCCTCACTAAGATATTTTGATTGCTTGAATTATCATATCTTCCACCAATTAACCTCTCCATACGAGTTGACTCTTGTTCTGGAAAGGCAAAAATATTGTACTCATATCCACTTGGTCGATTGTCATGTTGGCATGTAGATCCACCACCTAATTTGCTTCCCTGTACAGTGATTGATCTGAAACCTCTCAAAATTTATCAGAAGGTCAACAACCAGTTGTAATATATAATCTAATTGTCAATTGAGGGCCTCCCTCTTTTTGAGAGCATTTATTATAATCAATGAACCACCTTCAATCCATAAGTTTTTAACCTCGTAAATGAGATTGTCAGTCTAAGACCGTGGAGAAGGGAGAATGCTTCAACACATTTAACATATATTTACTATAATTTTCCTTAGTGTATAGCAAGACTTAGATTACAAATCTTACTTTCATTGTAATACTTGTGATTTTATCGTACTCATCTATGTTAATTTCTGTAACTTACAAAGAATTCATCCTAATTCATTTCTATGCGTTCATAATCTTTTCAAATTTATAAGACACATCTTTACATAGTTTATATGGGATGTAATTAACCATCCAATAATTCACATGTAACACATAAGCTTTGGAGGGAAGTATAAAGTTAACAAGGTCTTACCTAGGAATATCTTCTCATTTGTCTCAAACAATAGAATCCTCAACTGCAATAATGTTGAAAAGGTAGTTGTTAAAGATAATTCTCTTCAAGGTAAATATCGTAGTACTATTTAATGAATTCCCTTTGCTATCGGGTATTTTCTACTTTTTCAATTTCTACTTTAACTATAGTTCTATCATAAAGATCTACATTAATACGTGTGTCACTACGAAATATTTTTTAGTTGGGTGTTTATGTGTAATACTTAGAGCTTCCTATTTTGTTAAGATTGGTATTAGGGAAAAATAATCCTAAGGAATTTATGATATAAACTTGTGAATTTTGAATCTAGACAGTTTGGGTATATTAATCATATATGTTATAATACCATATTTTTTTTGTTAATGACAATTAATATGATTTATATCTTTAAAATGTTTTTAGAATAAATGTATAAATAATACTTTTATATCAATATTTTAGGACTAATATTTATTTAGATTGATGTTTTTGATAAAAAAAAAGGGGGTAAAAGACAGGTTTTGAAGAGGCCCTAGAAACCCTTTTACAAATAGAAAAATGTTAGCTAAACAATAGTTAACCCACAACGCAAGCCCCATAAACAAACATAAGAACAAGAAACAACAAAGGCCAATTAGAGTTCCTTAATAAAACTAATGGTTAGATCAAAATAATTTCTCATTCAAATTTATGATTTCTTGGATAACTTAATAAAACTCAATAAATACTAAATTGTTCTAAGTGTGCAATAAAAATACATACAAGGGCAATGCCAAACTAAGTAGAAGAGGATATTCTATTTCACAAGAATTCCATTGGTCTATGATGATGGTGCACAACATGCTAGGAAAAGTTGACAAGTTTGACCCAAGATGAAACTTTCCAAGCTTAGGACATAAGTCAGACACGTAGAGTAGTGTGACTATATGGAGGTGAGATTCTAAGAAGACATGTTGTGAGAAATAATAAGGGAATCATACACAAGAGTCCAAAGCTGGTCGAGGATACTTAAGCACTCTAGGGATTTGGATCATTAGGAAATCATCACAACCTACTTAAAGAGTAATCTAATGCATTGTATGTCATCTAATAAGAGGCTAGCATGACAATAATTTAATAGTCATATAACACCAAAGGCATTGGCACCTTGGATTGAATTATGAATAGCATCTAAGAGGGGGTTATATATATGTATGTATATATGTTTTAGAAAAGTTAATAATTTAAATTTAGAGGGTTCCATTTAAGGAGGTTTGGTTGAATGGGGCTAGATCAAATCCCCTTTGATAGAACCCCCGAAGGATAAATTGAACCCCTAATAGATTCTGTTTTACACCTATCAAAATGCTAACAAAAAAGTATTTTTTCTTCACCATTTAGGGGATGAAATAATGTCATTTAGAAACTTCATTTTGTAAGTATGTAGCCCTTAGTATTGTATTTAAAAAAATTGTAATATGTATTATATTTCCTTTAATATTATTTTTTAAAAATTTTATAATTAATGTAGGTCTATTATGAAAAATAAGTACCTATATTTAAGACATTAGGAGAAATATAAAAAATCTTATTAGAAAAATCTCAAAGAATGCACTGTAGTCTATATAGATGTCCTTGTTTTAATAAAAGTAAAAAATATATATTATATATATATATATATATATATATATATATATATATATATATATATATATATATATATATATATGATAAGAGAAATGTGTTACAGAATAATATAGCTTTAAAATTCTTGTTAGTACTAATTAAAAAATTAATAATAAATAAAATATTTAATAAAACATTACCAAAAAATATCCATATACTATACATTGAAGTTAATGATTTAATTTCAATAAATCATATAAATTTTTATTTATATTGAAAGTTATGTGTTATGGAATAATATCATTCAATAAAAATAATAAAAATAAAAAAGTGATTGAAAAATAAAATAAGAATGATAGAAGTAATTCTCTAAAAAATATAGATTGAATGTATATAGAAAATGCCACAACTCATTACTTTACATCATCCTTAAATTATTGACCATTTGTTCCCTATAACTAACATAATTGAAAAATTGTAAAAAATGTTGATTTTGAGTGTCCCACTTAGACCAAAAAGTGGAACACGTTATTATAGGATCACCCCAACTCATTAGGTTCTCATGCTCAAACTTTGATAGTTATATTTAAGTTAAATGAAATTGAATATGCCATTGAAGTGGTGGTTGTGTTCATTGAGTTAATCATAAGTAGACAAAGTGTTTCTAAGCATAGGGATGAGGTCCCCCATTTGTGGTCTTACTAACTAGGGTGAGTAATTCCCAAATTTACCAATCAAAAAATATATATTTGGTATTTAATTTCAATCCTACCTAGTTCTTGCATTAATATTAAGTTGGACATATTGGTCATTAGGACCACACTTAAATACTTTCTTTTTATTAAATCTTTGATTATAAACTACCACTATATATCCCCCTGGTACAATGATATTTTGATTCATATTCAAATTATGAAATGTGAGTATACTAGGCATGAGTTGTCCACAGTCCATGAATAATGAGTAGAGTGCTTCTGGATTAAACTGTGTATGTTTTTGAAGCAAAAACATACAAAGTTTAATCCAGAAGCACTCTACTCATGTGAGTATACATCAAAATTAAAAATATGCTCTTTATGTTCATATGTTTTAACAAATAATATAAGTTAACTAACATTAATATAAAATTTAGATTAGGAAATTTTCTCAATGGAATATCTTGGTCATTCTATGTAAGTATCCCAACATTGTCTAATCCATATTTGTTACTATCAAAATAGTTTCTTATTTGTATTTTTTATAGCCTTTAAATTCTACTTGTTTTTTTAACAAAGTTTATATATATATATATATATATATATATATATATATATATATATATATATATATATATATATATATATATATATATATATATGAATAAGCGCTACCAGTGGGGTAGCCCCTTTGAATTAATATAAAAAATCAAAATTACATGCTGAGCTATAAGAGACATGTTCAAATTACAAATCAACTTTGTGGAACTGCCTAATAAAGAATGAAGACTATGTGTTTACATAACTTTTGAAAAGAGAGAGAAGCTCCATACTAAGGGGAGGTAAAACTTTTTTCTTTTTTCTCTGTAACATTGTCTAATTTTCATCTGAGTTCCCTATATCCAAAGTCTCAACATTGATGGCTAAGGTGATAGTAGGATCACCCTCATAAACCTATGAAACATTTGCATCAAGTAATTCAAAAGTTGGAACAGTTGAATTCAGTGTGAATAATGGCTACTCTTCTGATTTCTTTCTGGCCTAAGAAGGAGACTATTGATTTTGATGCTCAAGAGGTGTCACATGTGTTCTTGCTACACACTCAACTATCTAGTAATGGGGCACAACATCTTTCCACCATGTGGCTTGGCAATTAGATCTCGTCTTAGAGATGGGGCAGTCTATGGCTATGTGACCAATTTTGTAACAACTTCTATAGCAGAAAGACAGGCCTTCATAGTCTAAAAGTTGGGCCTAGCTGGGACCATGGATATTTAAACTATTTTTTGTTCAGTAGTTCTCTTGAGATATCCAAGTTTCAATGCGGGCTAATACTGTATGACTGAAGTCAGAAGAATCAATATTTGTCATTATGAAGTAGCCCAATGAATCACCAATTGCTTGGAAACAAGATTTAGCCTAGAAATGAAGTGGCAAGTTTGGGAGATGAACCCAAATTTCCATGATATCAAAGGATTTTGTGGCAGGATTAAAAGAAGGGTGCCAGGGTTGTAACAATAATAGATGTTTCCCCCAAGCCTAGAGGGAGCAAAAAATAGTATTGTGATCCTCAACACTGTCAGAAACTATCATGAAAAAACCACCTGCATGGGGATAGATTTCCAGATTTTCTTTCAGAGTGGGCTTCTAGGCCTTAGAGATCTATTGATGGAGTTATGGGAGGCTTGGCCAAAAGCACTTGAATCTTCTAGTGAGTCCATTCTCCATAAAGTACTATTCATGTTCAGCAATTTCCTTTTTAACTTCCTCGAATAATAGTATTTCGATGGGCTTCCCTGAACAACGGATAGGTTTGCCTAAGTCAGTTCATTCTCTAATTTTTTAGCCCAAAATAACATGTGGTTCAGGGTGAATATTTAGAACCCTAGCATTGGAACAGACTCCTGATGTGCTGTAGGATATTAAGCTATCTATGATCGAACTAGTAATAGAGACGGGGGAGAGGGCATTTTTTGGCCATTAAGCCTTTGTGGTCCTCAAGTTTTTAGAAAGTCCCTTTATGAATTTTGCTGAAGAGGAGAATTTTGATGTGGTAATGGTTCGTGGATATACACGCTCCATATTCTTGCCTCCAAGTGAGGTTGGTCCTTGGCCTGCTTTGCAAAACCTACACTGGGGAGACTAAACTTGTTGACTAGCTGTGGAGAAGAAGAGACTTCCGTTTGCACTGTATAATTGTCTTCTAAACTTGTGAAGCAATTAAAAACCCTAATCTCTAGAGGAATCAGTAGAGAGCTCACCATAGCCTGTTATAACTAAAAAATCAATAAATTTTCATCTATTTGTTACTATCAAAGTACTTTGATAATAATATTTTTCCCTTATTATAGCCCATCTCCATACTTTTTAATTACCTTAATATTTTTGGATCTCTTTTAAATTCATCTAAATTTTGAGGAATAAAATATTCATTTATGTATATACCAAGGCCTTATAATTTGGAATATTTCCATAAAATATTTATATATTTTGTTGACATGCAACTTCTTTTTTATGTTTTAGACCAATTTTTCTAATTTTAAAAATTTTAGGTTTTTAATTTATATTTATTTGTGTAGAATATCTAGTCACTTTTTTGTTGGCAACTTGGCAAACATCACTAAGAGAGAGACACTATTGGTATGATGGTAAATGATTATGCATGATGTTTGAAGATGTTGTCATTGATGGCAAAAGGGAAAGGAATAAGGTTGAGACAAAGTTTTTGGTCTGAAGAAGAAGACTTAGCCATGTTGGCTAAATGTTGGCAGTATACTGATGCAGTGACAAGGAGACAGTGTTTGAGTTGGTATTGGTCAGCAGTAGAAGAACATATCATGTAGTTTAGGTGTGTTATTCACAGTTCTCAAATGATTATTTTTCCAAGGTTTTAATTCTTGATGAGTACCAGAATCCTATCTTCAAAAAGTGTAAGTCTGATAGTGCAGAGAATAGAGGAAATCAGAACATAACACTCAATTGAATTGGTCCACATTTCTCCATTGTTGTATATCTTTTTTATACAGTTTTGAGGTGTTGTAAACACATGTATGAAGTATCCAAATCCAAAGTTGTATGTTCTGAATTCCACCAGAAAGATAGTTATGGGCACCTAAGTATCGCTACTTGGCCTAACAAAACTTGAATGTGACATAGTATGTGTTCTTGTGGTCCACATTCTACCGCAAAAGAATATTTTTCTTTGTGGTTCTAGAGGCATGATCTATGATATGTGAAAAGTCTCTAATATGCATTTGAGCAAGTCTTGTGGTCTGCAATGGAAGATGTAGTCTGATAGTTGGACTGAACCAGTGATAATATGTGGTTAATGCCGACATGATAGTTTGATGTGTGTGCGGTAAGTTTTGTTGTTTGGAATCTTATCCTAAGTGATTATATGGATGGAGCCAACATATGTGAATATGATTCAAGTGTTGTATTGATCCTATGTGTATTTTGGTAAATGATTTTGGGTCGACAAGTTACTTAAGGCATGACTACACGGTACACCTTATTAGGCCGACCTAATATGAATATTTTGATTGTCACGGATATATATATGGGATTGAATTTAGTGTTTAAGAGGTGTAATGTAAATGTGAATATGTGTGATATGTGAAGTACAAAGCAGGAAAAAAGAGCAGAAGAAGAGAGATCTTACTTAATGTAAAAGCAAAGTAGTAAAACAGAGTAGTCAATTTGAAGAGTTTTGAGATAGTGTTTTGAGCTTCATTGGAGTTGCAACCATGCATGTGTAGATGCAATCTGAGTAGTTTAATCTAGAAGTGAGCCATTCTTCCTTCTCCTTTCTTTCTCTAGGAAGTGACCCTATATTGGCAATGAGACATTCTTGTAGTGAGCATTTCTTTGGGAAGTAAGCCTCTATTGTAGTTAGGTATTGATCCTACATAATATATTGTGAGATAACACTCACTATGGTTTTTCCCAGTTTTGGGTTTTCCATGTAAAAATCCTAGTGTTCATGTGTGATGATTTGTTGTTGTTTTTCTATGTGTAATTTACTTTGTTATTGCATGTGGTAAATGGATTACTAGTTTAATAAGGAAGAAGTTTAATAGAGTACTAATTCACCCCCCCTCAATACTTTAGGTGTTCAACAATTTTTAATACATTTTTTTTCTCAATCATGTTCATTTTGATCACAAAAAGATTTAATGCACATTTATTGGACCCATGATCAAGCTCCATATTCTTGTTCATTATGTAATTCATAAGCAACTGTCAAAGTTCACATGCATTATTGATTTAGAGTATCCATTGTCTTTTAAATTTTCTTAATTTCGAAATCAATAAGGTTTTAGATGATGATTGGATGTCAAGGATTAGAGGTTTGTTCTTTGAATTCTTCCAATTCTTATTCTAGTTTCATTTTATTTTCTTGACTTCTTCCTAATTTTCCATTTGTTTCTTAAATTTTCCTTAGATCCACTAAATTTAATTAAACTCTTGCTTATACCATATATAAGCAAGTGTGAACTTTTGACATATGTTATTTATCATTTTCTTATAAATTTATTATTTTATCCTTGTCATTTTATGTATGTTTATTTTTTGAAGTCTAAATTGTCACAAAATTTTAATGCTTGGCTTGAAGTGTTTGCCCTTGAATTCTATAATAGGGGATTGGTTCAATAAATCTATTTCATTGTTGGTGGTTTTTAATTCCCAACTAGATCTCAAGGATAATCTAAAGAATAGCCAATTTTAATGATCAATTTCCTTAAGGGATTGGCCAAAGAATGGGAGTCAAATCAATGACAATCCCCTACACTTTTGGCTCTGTCAAACCAAGGTGGGTATACCTACATAGTACTCAAAAGTTTTTCATCAGCAAAGAACTAGAGTACTATTTAAGATAGATTATCTCTCTATTTTAGGTCAAGCATATATAAATTTCAATATGATTTGGCTAATTCCTTGACAACTTATAGATTACAAACCTAGAGAGCTCAAACACTAAAACTAGATGATACATCAAATATGATAGGTATCATATTCTATTATGAAAATTTGGTTTAGTTCCAATAGGGCTCAACATCATGACCAGTGCCTATTTGGGTATAGAGTCAATTTCATATAACATACAAATCATATGAATCAAGAAATCCAATCATAAGTTGCTTAATGTAGATGCCTTGTATTTATATTATTCATGGTATGAATTCTAACTAAGATTCTACTTAAAGATCCAATATATTGAATTTAGAATAACTCCTTGATCCACATTAGTTAGCAGTTTAATTTTCTCCTAAAGCAAATGCTAAGAAAAGAGAGCTAAGCTATGTCATTACCACAAAGATGAGATTAAATGGATGTTCTATTTAACTTCACTGAGAGATTTGGATACAATATATGGCCTCGACAATGAAAATTAGATTCCATGTACTCATACTTTCCATTCTGATCAAAATTTGATACACAAAATATGTTTGGTACATAATATTTTCCCTCTTCTTGATACATAAGTAATAAGAAAAGTAAAGACCCCAGACTCAAAATATTCAAACCCTTTACAAATGGCCCTGAATTCCCTTTTATAGAATAAGGGAGTAAATAAGATTTAGGCCATGAATAGATGTCATATTTTCATTTGACAATCCTTACAAATATTTTTAGAAAAATAATATGCCAAAAGGAATCTACTAGGCATAAGAAGACAAAAATAATTTCTCTCCAAATAAGTGTAACCGAGGTTGGTGCAAAGTTTTATGAAGATATTCTCTACTTTAAATAACTAACTTTTCCCAAGTTGGGAGGCTACGAACGCATGTTTGAATAGGTAAATTACCTCAAAATGATGAAACAAACATAGGTACAACCTGTTTGCTAAACAAAATGCAAGTTTTGTATGTTTTTCTTCATTTGTACATCATTTGATGGCTCGTTTGTTGATGAAGACTTCTAAAGGGGTTGATCCACTAGATAACAAAACACACCCCACTACTGCTAAGGTGGAAAGCATCAATATACACTTGCCAGATGTTTCTTGTATTCTTGGTTGGCAGGAAGGGTGATCAAGGGTATGACCTATTTAATACGAAAAATGAAGAGGATTTAGTTTGGGGTTGATTTTGGTAGTTTGTGTTAATCCTCCATTCTCCACTAAACATTCAAGGACTTCAGCCAAGTAGGAAGTCTATTATAGGCTTTCAGTCACTCAAAAAATAGGGGAAGATTAGATTTGTGTGATTTCTTTGTTCAATTAAGTCCACTTATGCTCAAAACCCTAATTATGCAAGTGTGGAAGCAAATGAACAAATTACGAAAAATTCTTGCACATAGAGATATCAAATGACAATCAAATGTATACGAGATTTTGAAGTTTAGAAAATGAAAAAGTCAGGGACTAATGAGTAGGTGCCCTAGTCCAGTGCCACCATTTCTATCAAGATCTGGGAATCTTGTCTGCAACTAGTTCAAGTGTTGTTTTGAAGATTTTCCTGTTGCGGGATCTAGAGGACTAATGAGCGAGTGCTTGAGTCTAGGTCCCTATATTCTTCTCTAATCTGCAATTTTGACAGTCTCCACTGCTCTCCTACAACTCCACTTTTTCTTCTTTCACAACCTATAACTTGCAATCATGGAGAAATGGGTTAGGGGTTGTGGTGTTTAGAGGCTTGGCTCAGTCAAGCCCTGGAGAGACATTCAAATCTTCTGAACACTGTTGTTAGATAAAGAGTGTGTATCCTTGCAGGATAGAGGCAAAATCCAAATGATAAATGATTTAAAACATAAATGATATCACCTTGTAGTGAAGATCTCATGGAAGGAAGATGCTCTTCATGCCATGAGGAGTTGGATGCCAAATCTACAAATAGAAACACAAGAACAATGCTCTGCTCTGCCACACGATAAATATTTTGAATGCTCTAAACACAAGAATGCATAAAGTTTACAATTGCCATCTAATTTCCATCTAGTTTACAAATGAATCATTAATCATGCTTATATATGCAACTACAAAAATTCCCGCCAAGAATTTTATAATTGAAACTTACCATGTTGGCATAGGACCTAAATAACGGTCATAAACTAACACTTCAAAATTGGTCCTGACATAAAATAGTGTAGGACTAGGGAACGGGCACCTAAGTCCTCCCCCCTATTTCAAGCAGGATTATTATTAAGTGCATCCCCTGAGTCCTATTTTCCATGAAACTTTAGGGTTTTTTCATCGGGAGTCATCAAAATCATGCAAGATGTCCTAAATGCATAAACATGACCCAAGATCTAAACCATAAGAGGGAAAAGCCCCCAAGGTGATATTTTTTGACATAACATTTAGCCCCCACTTTAATGTATGTATGAATGCAAGGCCAATACATGAATTAAACTATGATCAACAAGCACAACAAACATGTCAAGCATGGAGAAGACACACCAACCACATAGAAGATAGTAACAAGCATGCAAAACACAGAGAAGACAATTACAGTCACACAAAACATGGATAAGATAGCATTGAAGACACACAAAACATAGTGAATATAGTGAATGTAGTGAAGATAGTGATGATTTTCTTTTCTTTTTCTCATATCTATGAAATGTAGATGCAAGTACAAGGAAAGTAAATACACCACCCATAATGCAGGAGGGGCTCATCACCACCAGTCTTTAAGACTACATATGGGGCAAAACACACACCAAACACACCATACAAAGCAAGCACACCATACAAATCCCAGAGAATAAGAGGGACTCATCACCACCGGTCTTTAAGACTATGCTTGGGAACAAACACGCAATACACACACACTTGGAAGACACAGAGAAAACATGACAAACAAGTGATGGAGTGTTCCTACTTCTAGGTTCATCACCATCTCAGGCACCTTATAGGCACTCATCAATGATTGGGCTTCACCACAACAATTGCTAAAGGCATGCTTACGGGTTGAGTAAGTTACATAACCACTCCCCGCCTCTGCAGATGACTTTTTGAAAATGATAGGATGTGCACTCTCCGTAAGAAATACACCATCCCCACCTCCACAGAGGACTTTTTGAAAATGACAGGATGTGCACTCTCTGCAAGAAATACACCATCCCTACCTCCGCATAGGGCTTAAGAAAAGAATGTGATATCCTGCTTCTGCAGAGGGCTTAAATGATTGTAATAGATTTCAAACAAATCTCAAAGTGTAGGAGGGACTCATTGCCACTAGTCTTTATGACTGCACTTGAGAACAAACACTTTGCTAACATCTAGAATAGACAGCTTGCCTTATATATCCCACCACCATAATGTGGTTGATATCCGGTATCGATATCAAGCATGTTAAGGTAGGAATAAAACACACAAGGGGAACACGAGCTCTTGTAAAGCCCATGCCCCCCAGAGGTGACATGTACTTTACAATTGCCAAATGTTCCCACAAACACATCCCTACAAGAAAAGTGTTAGTGTCCATATAATCATGATAAACAACAATGCATGATGCACGATTCAAGATAGACAAAGTGCATGAAGCAGAACTATTTTTATGTTTTGTAAGTGTGATAAGACATCATCAAGATCACACAGAGTGTTTCTAGTAGCCAAGCATTAGATAATATATAACAACCCCATTGTCATGTAGGAACTAAGTCCAATTTTTGAATTCTAGCTAAAGGGACACTAGGTCCACATTAGTATAAAATATTTTTCCTCATCCTCCTGCTAGATAGAAACACTAGAGAAAGGGAAACAATAAATCAACAGAGGAGAAATAAGTACCTTAGGGACAATCACATAGGAGGGTGCCCCAAAGTCACCAATCACAACGCTATGTTCGTAAGACACAACACACAACAATGAAAATAGAGGAGAAGCAATATGGAAGAATGATGATACAAATAGAAGAATGCCACAATAGAGGTGGTTTCCAATATCCTAGAGCTTACAAGAGAATCAAGGGTCATCCCAGGAGGCCTAAACAACACATAACACATCATGGGGGAAACACATCATGAGAGATAAAGGGTTAGAAATACTTACCTATAAATACCATCGTACTAAATTTTAGAACTTGAGAACCTCTTGAAGAGATACTTGATCGAGTTTTGTGTGGAGGTCGAGTGGTTCTTATGAGAGTCTTGTTTGTAGTAAGAAAATCCACGCAATGCTTGTTTCTCAAATCCATGTGTAAGTGAGACCTTTTGTTTCTTGTGAGAGGAGAACCATTATTGTTTCCAACGGATGATAATCATTTTACTCTTTTTTTTTTAGCATGTTTTCATTGTTGAGTTTGTCTACCATAGTGTCAAGAATCATTCTGTACTATCTCACTCTTTTGTTTTGTTATAATTGTTTTGTATCAATTGTTCCATTTGTTTTTTTGATGCATTTTGGTTATCTCCCAATCCTTGTAAAGATAACGGAGGCAAAACCTCAACATAAATTCCTTTTCTACATGGATGAGACCTCTGTTATCAAACTTTTCCTTATCCACTTCTCTTATACCCACGATGTTATCATATTACAAATAATCATCATCATCTACTTCCATGATACCATGTTCCATCATATTGTTATAAGAATGCTTAGGAAAAGGATTAGTAAAGATCTGCAAATTTTGATTCAGTGAAGCAACCAACTTATTTCCATTTTCATTCACACTCGATACCTATATCACATTCGAGTCGATGAGGTCTTGTATTTCATGTTTAAGATACATACATCATTCAATATCATGTCCTTATGTCTGATGATAATGCCAAAATGCATTAGCATCGAAGTAAGGTCCTTGAGGTTTGTTAGGATCCAAAGGCTTAATCAGGGGAAGCTTCATAAGATTATTACTCATAGCTTGATTCATGATAGAATTGAAAAACTCAAATATCAGAGTAAACATTCTTTGGTAATACGATGCGTTCTTGGGATTAGTGATAGCAAATACTTGAGAAAAAATATTCAAATTCGGTCCATTAATCTTAATGGAACTCCAATTATTATTCATGTTAAATTTGTTTTGTGACAGTCCACCCATGGATTGACCAACTTGAGCCGATGAGTTTTGGTTTTCATACTGACTGTACGAAAGTTGATAATCACGAAGGGCAGTGCATAAATATTGAAAAGAGTTATACTTCATTAAGGGGATCTTATCACAGATGTTAAGTTGTAGATTTGTAATAAACACCTTTTGAACATCCTTCTCTTTCATCTGATATTGAATTTGTGCATAGAGAGATTGATATCGACTAACAAACTCAGTTAAATTCTCTTTTGGACCTTGCTTGCAATGCACTAAATCAATCAAACACTTGAGGTCCAATGTTTTCTTGAAAATGTTGTAAAAATTGATCAACCAACTAGAAAAAGGAGTGTATTGAATTTAGAGGTAAAGAGTAAAGCCATTCTAAAGTAGTATCTTTGAGAGATCACAAGAAAAGTTTTGCTAACAAGTCCTCTTCAAAGTAGAAATCACTATACATAGCTGTGAATGCTGTCACATGAGTATTAGGATCACATTTTCCACCATATTTTTCAAAGCGAGGGGTCTCAAACCTCTCAAGCGTAGGAGTTCTCAAGATTGCATAAGATAGGGGATTATGGGCATGATAAGTTGGTATATTAGGTTGTGAATAATTTGTCAAGTTTGTCATTTTTTCTTGTAAAGAAGTCATGCCTTGCAAAAGTTGGTTTAAGAGGACATCATTGGGAGATGCAGTCTGCTATGAGGAATTGGAACCAAAGTGAGGAGGTGATTGAGCATGAGTTGTGATAAGCAAAGGCTATGAATAGTTTAATGGTGGTTGGATATAGTGATAGGTGGAGGTTGGTTACAAATAGTTATATGAAATGGGCGGCTGAGAATAGGTGGAATGGAGAGGTGGTTGAGAGTAAGTATTCATAGACGAGGTCCCCTTAGAAACCAAGTTCTGATAATTAAATCCCACAACTTTGTAATTTTGTAAACTAGTTCCATTAAATACTCTAATACCATTGATAGCATTACTACAAGAATTTGCATTAGTTGCTAAAATTATTGATGTAAATGTAGACACTCCAGTGGTCAGTATAGGTGCCGATACTTGTGTATGAGATGGTGACGATATGTTTTTGATACCACTTACACATTTAGTCACCCTCATGACATTATTGTGTACAATATATGCTAAACCTTGAATGACATTAATGCCATCTTGTCCTTCTTTTATCAATTCTCTTATGTTATGAATCATAGGTACAACTTCTTCCACTATTCTTTCAATTTTCATAAATGCTTGAAAATATGCTAACTCTTTATCAAGTTTGTTTATTTGATCATTAGGTACATGTGCAACCATGTCAATAGTGTAATTGACATCATGAAATGTTTGATATTCCATACTGGTTGTACGAGGTATAATATCTTGCAAAATTTGTGTCTTTACCTTTGTAAAGAATGTATTTAATGGATTTTTAGAGGTGGGAATATCGTGTTCTTCGAAAGCACTAGATCCCATGAGTCTTATACTTATCCTTGAAGAGATATTTCTATTAGGACAACAAGTTATAATACTTATACAAAAGCATGCAACACTCGATGCACAAATGAATAGAACAATTCCAAGGAGCAAGATATGTTTAAGATCCAAAATGCTTGTTTTTTTCAACTTTTTTCCATGCTAATAAGTGAAAGAAAAGGTGTTGTAAGGAAATTGATGAAGTACATAAAATAATATGTCTGATATCAGTCCAATAAAGTAATAATATCCTTCACAACACACTTTTGATGCCCACCTAGAGTGATGACAAGTCAAAACCTAGCAAAAATATACTAAAATATACATTTTTTCACAAGTTTTCAATGCAAATGTTGGGAATTAAGGTGTCTCAACCTTGGTAATTCCTTGTGTTTTTTCCATTGTATTTATTTATGTATTGCCTATTGTATTAATTGGATGCAAATCCTATGTTCTCATATTGTGGGAGTTGTCACGATGATGTGTCATCCTACATGGCATATGACCACATGTAATTTTGTCCTCACATGAGAAGATAGGCGTGCCACTTAGTGGTAGGAATATTTTGATGGTGACAGGTTGTCATTGACGACAAAAAGGTGTTTGGTCCTCATGTCATATTTCAGGATGTCTTCAAGTGGGAGAGATTTAATGTATTGGTTGTTTGAAATCCGATGTGTCTTGCAGATGCAGAGAATGGTTTTATACTTCATAGGTTTGATCTTGCATCATCAAGAGTACATCATCTTGTTTGTTGTTGATAGGAGTAGGAGCATGAGACATCATCTTGTGTGATCTTCATTCATGGTTTACTTAGTTCATACAATCAGGTGGAGAGATGTGTTCTTCACAATGTCATGATTTATCAGTGAACATGACATATTCTTGGTAGGCATGGTCTTCATTATTCATCAGGTTCTTGACAAGGTTGATGATATCAGTTGTTGGTATTCAAAGGTTTGCAATGTGTTGGTTCTTGACAAGGTTGATGATATCAGTTGTTGGTATTCAAAGGTTTGCAATGTGTTGAAGACCACCAAATTATGATATATTGTTTTGGAGAATTGAGTTTGAAGATTGTTTGGGTTTGAGTTAATTGTGTAGTTCTTTCTAGTTTATTCTCCAACCACAAATGATGTCATGAGATCTGGGGTCATCTTGACTTGTTTTGGAGGAATAATAGCAGAGAATTCAGATATGTTTTGAGGTGCTACAAAGGCAGAGTATCAATAATATTTATTGAAGGTCTTCTATGTTAGATTTGTGAGTAAAGTTTAGCATTTTTCAAAGGGTGTTTTTGTTGTTTAAGTGCCTTTGAAACTTCCTCATGCCTATCACCTTTTGAAATGCAATTTTTGTTATATTGAAAGACTGACCTGTTATAGCAGGTCATAGTCACTTAAGTGACTTAATGGAGGGTCTTAAAACATTTGGGGACTGGCCCCTTTCACATTGATCACCGTCATCACCGGTCTCCTCTTTGAACGCCAATATGTGAAGTGTTGTTTTTAAATCTCATTCGAGCTCCTTAAGATTTTTTATTAAACATTTATCGGCCCCCTTTTTTAGTGAAAAGTTTAGAAAGCATGTTTTATGGGGAGCATGATATATTAGAAGGCATCAGTTTTTTTATGAAGTAAACAAAAGCTATTAAATATTTCTTATGGATTTTTTAAGACCGAAAAAATACTAAATGGTTTCTTTTTTAAAAAATTAGAAACTTTCTTTTTAAATGGAGGAGCTTTCATAAGGAGATTTTTTGCTTTTTATAAATGTTAGATAAATTTCTTTTAAGTGAGTTTTATTTGGTGACAAGTGATTATCAAATTAGAAATTTTTTAAGGAGTGTTTTTTTGAGGATATTGGAAGTAAAGAGATGAACATCAAGATTTTGTTTTTTTGAGGAGATTTTCTTTTAAGAAAAATTGGTGAATTTTTTTTTTGGATATGAAGGATCATTTTTGCAGAGAAGATGAACAAAATTTTTGTGAAGGAAAAGATTTTTTTTATGAAAAATTGCAGAGAAGAATTTGAGGTGATTTTCTTTTGAAAGGCGGATTGGATAAAGAATTTGAATGCAGGATTTGCAGAGAAGGAGATAAAAATGAAAAGACTAAATCTTCAAAGAGATTTTATTTTTCTCCTACAAGTCCTGATTGAAATGTTAGAGAATATGAAATGATCTTGTCAATAATGTTGCAGAGAAATTAGATTGAAGAGATTGAAGAGTAATCTTCGAAGGAATATAAAGAGATTTTTAGACAGAGAAATAATATTTTTTTATTACAAGAGATTGATTTTTGAAATAAGAAAAATTGCAGAGAGAAGGTGAAAAGTTTTTGCAGGTTCTTCATTGAGAGAAGATGAAAATGTTCATACAGAAGAGGAAAGGTGAAAAGATATTCAACTTGTATAAATTTGTTTTTCAAGTGCATTGATGAAGGAATTAAGAAGGATAGAGATGAAATAAACAGTGTTGTGAAGTGTTGTTGAATGGATTAGAATACAGATTTGATATGTAGTGTTGTTGAATGGATTAGAATACAGGATTGATATGCAGTGTTGATTGGATCAGAATAAAGGATTGTTGAGTGTATCTGGATGTCAGATTGAATAGAATGGGTATTTGACAGACATATGTTTGTATTGGATGGAAACAGAGTATCCCTCTGATTTGCTTATTACATTTGTTGGTAATTTGGTTTGCTAGTGAGTCACAATATGCCAGTGTGGCTTGTGGTCAGTGAGACCTTTCTATGCTAGTGAAGCTTGTGGTCAATGAGACCTTGTATATGTCAGTGAGACATTTGTAAGAAGTTTTTCATTTAAGCCAGTGAGGCAGTTTAGAGTGGTTTTTCTACCCCTGGAGGGTTTTCCACTCATGCAATTCTTGTGTCATAATCTTCTTTGTGTATGTATGATTTAATTAAGAAGTTTTGTTCTCTTTCTATATTCACAGTCATGTGCACATGTATTTGACAGATCAATGCTATCTTTCTCTCCTTGTGCTCTGAAAGTTAAAGTGTGTAAAAAGATTTAAAAATTTGCACAACACTGATTCACCCCCCCTCTCAGTGTTGATTGTACTCCTACAATTGGTATCAGAGCCAAGTTTCCCTTCTACAGCTTTATCAGCTTGGGTAGGTCTTGTGTGTGGAGTTCAATGGGTAAGTGCAGGAGAAATAAGAACATGAGAAATCTTAAGCATCATTCTGGTCAGAAGACACAAAAGACATTATCCATATCAAATTCAGATGTTGATATAAATTCAGTTGATAAAGATGTTCTCCATGTTAAGTCTGATATTGTCTTAGAAGAAAAGGTTTCAGATGTTCCTCAGTTTGATGGTTCAAATTTTTCAGTTTGGTATGTTAGAATGCAAGTATATTTATCCTCCTTAGGATATGATGTTTTAATGTCTATTGAGAATGGTATTTCTTCAAATAACAAAGAGGTTCTTAAATGCAATCATATAGCCAAGAGGGTTATTTTATCTAGTTTATCTAATGATATTTCTTGTAAGGTTGTGCAGTGTGAAATAGCTCAGGATATCTGGAAAGAACTGATAAGAATTTATCAAGGTAATGGTAAAGAAAATGACTATGAAAGGAAACTTTCAAATGAAGAAGTTGAAGTTCAATCCCAATCTGATTTAGAAGAAGCCAACATCACAAGTGATGATGATGAAGAAGATTGTGAGATTGACATGGAAGGAGAGCTTATATATGCTCTGAGTGAGCTCAAGAAGTATAAAAGAGAGAATCATAAACTAAACTTGCAGCTGCAACAAGAAAGAGAATCAAAAGTCAATGCACTTTCAGAACTTGAAATTGTTTCTACAGATCTTGAAGAGGCCAGATGTCAGATTATTAGTTTAAAGACATATATTGATGATTCTGACAAACTAATTGCTAGATTGAAGATAGAAATTGAAGAAGCTAAGAGGATAGCTGATGTCTCAATATCTGACCTTGAAGTTAGAAGGAGTGAGAATCTAAAACTAGAGGGTGAAATTATCAAACTTAGAAAAGATTATGATGGTCTGAAGACTTTATCTAAGAAGTATCAGGAGTTTGAAGAAAGCACAAGCAAGTTATATGTGTTGTTGGGCAAACAGAAGCAACATAATGACACAACTGGATTAGGATTTGAAGAAGGAGAATGTTCAAAAGTCAGAGAGACTCCTAGAAAGATGATTGATTTGAATACTTCCACTGAAAACAAAATGCATAATCAAAGAAGAAGAAATTTCAGAATAAGTGCTCCTGTTAGACAAGCATACATGTACAGGTATAACTATTCATTTAATGGTTTTTGTTATACTTGTAATCAATTTGGGCACAAATTAGTTAATTGCAGAAGGAATACTGGCATTATTTATTACAAGTGCAAAAATATTGGACATATACAAAGAAATTGTAAAAGGTATGATTCTGCATGGAAGTCTAACATGAGTTCTCAAAGGTACTATCAGTCATTTAATTATGATTTTGACATAGTTTGTTACAATTGCAACTCTCTTGGTCATAAAGCACACAGTTGTAGGAGAGCTCCACCTAATTTGAAAGGTTGGGAAAAGAAAAAGACAGAAAAGGTTTGGAGGAAGAAAGAGCCTGTTAAGATTTGGAAGCAGAAACATAGTCAAGAGAAGTCAAATACTAAGCTTGTGCATCTTGCACAAGTCATTTCATCTGTTGCATAACAGATAGCATAATGTGAGGGGGAGTTGTTCTTGTTCTATTTTTTTATCCCCAAGAAGTTACTGGAGAAGATCAGTTGATCTTGTTTTGTTTGTCATGCTTTCCTGAAATGTTTGAAATGAAGTTTCTGATGTTTTTGAGTTTTAGTGTTTGTTAGGTGATCAGTAATATGTTTCAAGGTAGTATATAAAAATTGTGTGATTCTAGTGGTATCAGGTGTCCATGATCAATGACATGTTCAGTGAATGCAAGGTGTTGTTAAGAGGTTAAAAGATTTATTACTTTAAAGATATTAATGATGTTGAATATCTTGTTCTATTCATATCATGTTGGTGCTCACAAAGGATTTTGGATAGATATTTTTCTTATGTTGCCTAAGGAGGTTGAAAAATGGAAGAAGTTAAATTCTTGTCTCTGCATTTGGTTTTACAATGTCTTGTTGCAGGAAGAACTTGGTGTGCAGTCTTGATGGGCTGATTTGAATTTCAAGGTTAAAAAGGGATCAGTTCTTATGTTGTGAAAAGTGTCTTGTGCAGAATAGGAGGATAGTTCAGATGGTCTTTAGTCTTTGTTCAGATGGTCTTCAGTCTTTGTCATGCCAGAGTCAGAAAAGGTGTCAGAATAGTTTGAGTGCAGGATGGTAGTTCATATCAGGAAATCAGTTTGGTGATTATATCTATTCTTTGTTGAGTTACGTTTTATGACATGTATCTTAAAGCTTTCAGGTGTCAAAAGAAGATGATAAACAAGAGATATTGAGGAGTTTTCTGAAGTAATAATTTTACATGTTCCATTAATGATGTTCCTCATTAATATGACTCAGAAAGGTATGTGCAAATTGTGTGCCTCAAGTTTTGAAGTGGTATGAGGTATGTGTTTCAAGCTATGACAATCTAAAGTCTCTTATGACATTGATGGTGAGTCTTGTATTTCATCAAATCAGAGGCAAGTAAAGGTCTTATCAAAAATGGTCATCTTGGCATCTTGTGTTGGGAACTGTGTGATAAGGAGTCTTCATAATTTTTGCCTGCAAATCTGTTTATCAAAGAGTATTGGTATGTTTATGATTTCTTTGCGAAAGTGTTCAGAAGGTTGATATGTTGCTTCAGGACTATTTCATGAAGTGTATCAGTGCTGAGTTGAATTGAGTAATGGTATTTCTAAGCAGTGTTTTGTTTGTAAACCTTAACACATGGGAGATCTTGGAGATTTGTTATTTCAGGTCCAAAAGGTTGTTGATTGAAGAAGAACTGTTTGTTTTGAAAGTTTGGGATGTTATCAGGAAGGAGTGTGTCAGTCTTCATCTTCACAGTGGTATTGTCATTAGATGTAAGTTTCATAAAAGACAAATGGCTTCAAAGATTTTGGTAAGTGGTTCAAATTTTTTTGATTGAAGATAACAAGATAACAAAAGTTTATGTTTTCAAATTTCTCATATTGCAAGGTGATTGTAATTATCAAGCTATAACATCTTTTCAGTGGAGTTGTTCTTAGGGGGAGATAATAGTCTTTGTCATCTGATGTCAAAAAGGGGGAGAAAGAAAAATATGCATCAGGTGGTTTTGCCATCAATGACAAAGGGGGAGATTGATGGTGACAGGTTGTCATTGATGACAAAAAGGTGTTTGGTCCTCATGTCATATTTCAGGTTGTCTTCAAGTGGGAGATATTTAATGTATTGGTTGTTTGAAATCTGATGTGTCTTGCAGATGCAGAGAATGGTTTTATACTTCACAGGTTTGATCTTGCATCATCAGGAGTACATCATCTTGTTTGTTGTTGATAGGAGTAGGAGCATGAGACATCATCTTGTGTGATCTTCATTCATGGTTTACTTAGTTCATACAATCAGGTGGAAAGATGTGTTCTTCACAATGTCATGATTTATCAGTGAACATGACATATTCTTGGTAGGCATGGTCTTCATTATTCATCAGGTTCTTGACAAGGTTGATGATATCAATTGTTGGTATTCAAAGGTTTGCAATGTGTTGAAGACCACCAAATTATGATATATTGTTTTGGAGAATTGAGTTTGAAGATTGTTTGGGTTTGAGTTAATTGTGTAGTTCTTTCTAGTTTGTTCTCCAACCACAAATGATGTCATGAGATCTGGGGTCATCTTGACTTGTTTTGGAGGAATAATAGCAGAGAATTCAGATATGTTTTGAGGTGCTACAAAGGCAGAGTATCAATAATATTTATTGAAGGTCTTCTATGTTAGATTTGTGAGTAAAGTTTAGCATTTTTCAAAGGGTGTTTTTGTTGTTTAAGTGCCTTTGAAACTTCCTCATGCCTATCACCTTTTGAAATGCAATTTTTGTTATATTGAAAGACTGACCTGTTATAGCAGGTCATAGTCACTTAAGTGACTTAATGGAGGGTCTTAAAACATTTGGGGACTGGCCCCTTTCACATTGATCACCGTCATCACCGGTCTCCTCTTTGAACGCCAATATGTGAAGTGTTGTTTTAAAATCTCATTCGAGCTCCTTAAGATTTTTTATTAAACATTTATCGGCCCCCTTTTTTAGTGAAAAGTTTAGAAAGCATGTTTTATGGGGAGCATGATATATTAGAAGGCATTGGTTTTTTTATGAAGTAAACAAAAGCTATTAAATATTTCTTATGGATTTTTTAAGACTGAAAAAATACTAAATGGTTTCTTTTTTAAAAAATTAGAAACTTTCTTTTTAAATGGAGGAGCTTTCATAAGGAGATTTTTGCTTTTTATAAATGTTAGATAAATTTCTTTTAAGTGAGTTTTATTTGGTGACAAGTGATTATCAAATTAGAAATTTTTTAAGGAGTGTTTTTTTGAGGATATTGGAAGTAAAGAGATGAACATCAAGATTTTGTTTTTTTGAGGAGATTTTCTTTTAAGAAAAATTGGTGAATTTTTTTTTTGGATATGAAGGATCATTTTTGCAGAGAAGATGAACAAAATTTTTGTGAAGGAAAAGATTTTTTTTATGAAAAATTGTAGAGAAGAATTTGAGGTGATTTTCTTTTGAAAGGCGGATTGGATAAAGAATTTGAATGCAGGATTTGTAGAGAAGGAGATAAAAATGAAAAGACTAAATCTTCAAAGAGATTTTATTTTTCTCCTACAAGTCCTGATTGAAATGTTAGAGAATATGAAATGATCTTGTCAATAATGTTGCAGAGAAATTAGATTAAAGAGATTGAAGAGTCATCTTCGAAGGAATATAAAGAGATTTTTAGACAGAGAAATAATATTTTTTTATTACAAGAGATTGATTTTTGAAATAAGAAAAATTGCAGAGAGAAGGTGAAAAGTTTTTGCAGGTTCTTCATTGAGAGAAGATGAAAATGTTCATACAAAAGAGGAAAGGTGAAAAGATATTCAACTTGTATAAAGTTGTTTTTCAAGTGCATTGATGAAGGAATTAAGAAGGATAGAGATGAAATAAACAGTGTTGTGAAGTGTTGTTGAATGGATTAGAATACAGATTTGATATGCAGTGTTGTTGAATGGATTAGAATACAGGATTGATATGCAGTGTTGATTGGATCAGAATAAAGGATTGTTGAGTGTATCCGGATGTCAGATTGAATAGAATGGGTATTTGACAGACATATGTTTGTATTGGATGGAAATGGAGTATCCCTCTGATTTGCTTATTACATTTGTTGGTAATTTGGTTTGCCAGTGAGGCACAATATGCCAGTGTGGCTTGTGGTCAGTGAGACCTTTCTATGCTAGTGAAGCTTGTGGTCAGTGAGACCTTGTATATGTCAGTGAGACATTTGTAAGAAGTTTTTCATTTAAGCCAGTGAGGTAGTTTAGAGTGGTTTTTCTACCCCTGGAGGGTTTTCCACTCATGCAATTCTTGTGTCATAATCTTCTTTGTGTATGTATGATTTAATTAAGAAGTTTTGTTCTCTTTCTTTATTCACAGTCATGTGCACATGTATTTGACAGATCAATGCTATCTTTCTCTCCTTGTGCTCTGAAAGTTAAAGTGTGTAAAAAGATTTAAAAATTTGCACAACACTGATTCACCCCCCCTCTCAGTGTTGATTGTACTCCTACATATTTTGCCATGTGTCGGCATCTTGGATGTTGTGTAGGGGAATATTGACCGAAACGGTTATGACAGATTCCTATGACGAAGTTATGACATGTAAGAGTCAGAAATAGGAGATTATATGACAGGTGAAGACATGTGTCGAAGAGCATCTTTGAAAAAAACATCTTTGGGTACCCCAAGGTGGACTATGACATGTTGTAAAAGAATATGCTTTTTATAGCCTGTGTATTCTAGATTCTCTTACAGCTGTAAGTTATGACAACTATGATAGATTCTATGATGGTTGTAAGAGTTGTAAGAGCATCTGTCATAGCCCATTTTGGAAATAAGCGACCTCCTTGGGATGGGGTGACTTGACATGTGTCAGGAGCATCCTACAATGTTGGACAAGTGTCCATAGGCATGGGTTTTGGGCCATCAGACCATGTTGGATGCCCATCCCAATGTGGAGCCATTTTTGCCTTGTATTTGTTATATAAACAGGTGCTTTTGAGAGGAGATGTACTACATGTTTGATAGGTACTGGTATGTTACCAAATTGTCTCCAGATATGAGTTTCAAAGACTCCTAAGAGATTTCATTACAAATGTATTGTAAACCATTTCAGTTTTGATAATACATTGTGGAAGTTTTGGAATGGGGATATCCACCTGATAAGGGTTTTCCCCATGTATATCTTGTGTCTCTCTTCTTCTGTCTCACTTTCTTGTGTATGTGTTTTCTGCAATATCTCTGTTAGTGGGTTAACATAGCTATAATTGTAAGGATTAAAAAAATTTGCACTCTCCTCCCCTCATTAAATTAGTGTAGGAAGTGATTTCCACACACCTAGCTTCCTTTCAGTTAGTATCAGAGCCTACCAAGTTTTGGTTCTAGCTACTGGGTGGGGGTTTTTTGAGCTAATCTTAGGTTGAGTGGGAGTGTTGTGCAGAGAATTCTATATCTTTTTATAGTAAGGAGATGGCAACCACGTCCAGAAGATTAGGGGTGGAGAAATTTAATGGCACTAATTTCAAGTTGTGGAAACTCAAGATGGAAGATCTACTTGTTGATCGTTACCTATGAGAAACTGTATTCGGTATAAAACCTACAACAATGTCACAAGCTAATTGGGACCTCAAATATTGGAAGGCTAAGGGTCTCATAAAACTCTATCTAGCTGACTCTATCCTGTTGAATGTCCATGAGGAGAAGAGCACGAAAGACCTTTGGAAGACACTGGGTGATGTTTATCATGCCAAGTCCTTGGTGAACAAGCTTTTTTCTAAAAAAGTTATTTTCTTACAAAAAGGAAGATGGAGGATCTATTGTGGACCATATGAATGCTTTCAACATGATCATTGCACAGTTGACATCTGTGGGTGTGAAAATAGAGGATGGGTGTATGACCCTACTTTGTTCTTTGTTAGATTCGTGGGATCATCTTGTCATGGCTATCGGAAGCACCACTACCACCTTCTAAATGAAAGATGTGGTATCTTCACTGTTATCTGAAGAGATGTAAAGAAAGTCTTCTGAGGTCGCCAAAGAGGCTCTTGCGGTTCGTGGAAGACCCAAAGAGAAAGGGAAGAAGAAGGACAAGAAAGGTCAAAAGGGTAGATCCAAATTCCATGGGAGGTCTAAATCTCCTGGGAAGTCCAAGGCTCTATGTTGGAACTATGGGAAAACTGGGCATTTCTGAAAGGAATACAAAGAGGAGAAGAAAAAGAAGAAGAAGAATGCTCCTGATTTAGATTTTGACAAGTCACAAGATATGGTGATGCCTTCCTAGCCACCCATGCATCTGATGATGTGTGGTTGATTGATTTTGGTGCATCATTCCACATGACCTCGCATCGAGACAGGTTCATGAAGTATGAAGAGTTTGATGGTGGAAGAGTGTACCTGGGTGATGATTCTCATATGAAGATTGTTGGTCATGGAAGAGTCTCGATCTAATTCCGTTATGGATGAGTGAAGGGGATCATTGGAGTTATGCACATTCTAGGCCTTGAACGAAACCTACTTTTTCTAAGTATGTTGAATGATGCAGGTGTGCAGGTTGTCCTTTTGAAGGATGGATACAACATGACTAGAGGATTTATGGTGCTTGCAAAGGGTAGTCAGAGAGGTACTCTATTTTAGCTAGAGGCATGCACTTTCACAATGTAATAGTTCTTCTGACTCGAAGAAAAGAGCTACAGGCACTTCATCCCCACCATCTGAATGAGTAGTGAAGAAATCTGTTGTAACTAGTTCTGATGGTAGTGCACATGCTTTGGAAGTTAACCTACCTCATGAAAAGACTATGTTATGGCATTTGAGATATGGCCACATTGGTGAGAAGGGTCTGTGGACCTTGAAAAGTAAAAATGATGTTGAGCGGTTAAATGATTGTAATCTCGAGTTTGACTTTTGCAAACATTGCATTTATGGAAAGAAAAACCATGTTTAGTTTTACTCTAGATCTCACAAGTCTTCTGGTGTATTGGATCTTATTCATTCTGATGTGTTTTGTCCTATTAATGTTCCTTTGATTTCCATATCTATATATTTTGTATCTTTCATAGATGATTACAGTAGAAGGACATGGGTTTATTTTATTAGAAGCAAGACTGAAGTCTTTAGTTAGTTTAAAGAGTTTAAAGCTTTTACTGAAAATTAGACTAGTAAAAAGATAAAGTGTTTGAGAACTGATAACGGTGGTGAGTTTTGTTCAGTAGAGCTCGATAAGTTCTGTAAGGAGAAAGGGATTGAAAGACATAAGAATAGTCCATACACCCCATAGAAAAATGGAGTTACAGAGAGGATGAACATGACACTGATGGAGAAGGCTAGGAGTACGTTTAGTGGAGCAAGCATCGAATAAAAGTTTTGGGTTGAAGCTGTAGCCACTGCTTACTATCTGGTAAATAGATCTCCTACATCAGCTCTTGTTGGTAAGACACCTATGGAGGTGTGGTCTGGTAAGAATCCTTCAGTTAAACATCTTTGTGTTTTTGGTTGTGAGGCATGTATGCACATGTGCCTAGTGAGAAATGGTCTAAATTGGAGAACAAGGCTGTTAAATATATTTTCATTGGCTATGGTGTCGGTGTGAAAGGATACAAGCTTTGGGATCCTATGGATATAAAAATGTTGTATAGTAGAAGTGTTATCTTCAAAGAGCTAACACCTTCTTCCATTGTTCTATAGCCAGAATAGACAGAAAAGAAAGAAAATGCAGTTCAGTTTCCTTCTACCCCTGAGAAGACTGAACAGATAGACCCTGTGAGACTTGATGATGAGGAGAGCTCTAGTAGCTCTGAAATCTCAGAGGAAGAAGCAGAACCTCAATGTCAGCCATTGAGTAGGTGGGTTTGGTTATTCATTAATTGATTCTAGTTGTGCTTTTGCTTTACTTACTAACACTAATGAGCCTAGAACTATGAAAGAGGCTATGGGCATGAAAGATGTAGGTTCCTAGAAGGAGGCCATGGAGGATGAGATGGCTTCTTTAGAGAAGAATAAAACATGGGACTTGGTGCCTTTGCCTAAGGGATGGAAACCTGTTGGATGCAAATGGGTGTTTAAGAAGAAATTTGGTGTAGATGGTAGTGTTGAAAAGTACAAGGAAAGAATGGTTGCAAAGGGGTACTCACAAGTGGAGGGAATTGATTATGGTGAAATTTTCTCTCCCGTTGCAAAGCTAACATCCATTTGATTTCTATTCTCTCTTGCATCTTCTTATGACTTAGAGGTATAATAGATGGATGTGAATACAACTTTCCTTCATGGTGATTTGGAGGAAGAAATCTACATGTCACAGCCAGAGCATTACATAGAGAAAGGTAAAGAAAATTTGGTTTTCAAGTTAAAGAAGTCTTTGTATGGTTTGAAGCTGTCTCCTATGTTGTGGTACTTGAAGTTTGATGCCTTTGTGTTGTCAATTGGATATCTAAGATTGAAATCAGATCATTTTATGTATTACAAGTTTGACAATGATTGCATTCTCATTATTGCATTGTATGTTGATGATATGTTGTTGATTGGGAATGGTACGAATATGATTTCTAATTTGAAGTCTCAGTTGTTAGCATAGTTTGAGATGAAAAATCTCGGGGCAGCCAGGTACATTCTGGGAATAGAAATCAGAAGAGATAGAGTTAACATAAAACTTTGGTTAAGCCAGAGTAAGTATGTGAAGACCGTGTTGGATAGGTTCAGCATGGCAGATTGTAGACCATTGTGTGTTCCTGTTTCATTGGGGACAAAGTTGTCTATTAGTGATTGTCAAAAATCTCCTAGTAAGGTGGAGGACATGAGTAGAGTACCTTATACTAGTGCTATTGGCAATTTGACATATGCTCTGGTCTGCGAAAGACAAGATATTGCCCAAGTAGTGGGAGTCCTTAGTTGATTTATGGTTAATCCTGGATGGGTACATTGGGATGTAGTTAAGCGAGTGTTTAGATATTTGAGGGGTACTTCTGAGTATTCCATTTACTATCATGGAAATGCTATAGGACCTCCACATTAAGTTTGTATTCATGGATTTGTGGATTCTGATTGGGCAAGTGACATTGACAACAAGAGATCCACCAATGCCTATGTGTTCACTATGTTTGGTGGTGCAATTAGTTGGATGAGTAAGCGACAACCTATGGTTGCTTTGTCCACTAAAAAAGTTGAGTACATGGTAGCAACTCATGCTTGCAAGGAAGCCATTTGGCTTAAGAGATTTTGTTTGGATATTGGTGTTGATGCAGATCAAATTACGATCAGTTGTGACAGTTAGAGTGTGATTTGCCTTGTGAAGAATCTAACTTTCCATGCCTGAAATGAGAAGGTAAATTTGGAGAATGTAGATACTTTGAAGAATGTTACAGATGCATTGACAAAACTAGTAGGCATAGAGAAGTTCAGATGGTGTTCGGAGTCTATGGGCCTCTTGGCCTATAACAGTTAAATCCTATTAATTCTATTGGCTCTTACAAGGTGTTCGACAAGTGGGAGAATGTTGGGAATTAAGGTGTCTCAACCTTGGTAATTTCTTGTATTTTTTACATTGTATTTATTTATTTATTGCCTATTGTATTAATTGGACGCAAAACCTATGTTGTCATATTGTGGGAGTTGATACGGTCATGTGTCATCCTACATGGCATATGACCACATGTAATTTTGTCCTCACATGAGGAGATAGGCATCCCACTTAGTGGTAGGAATATTTTGTCATGTGTCGGCATCTTGGATCTTGTGTAAGGGAATATTCACCGAAACGGTCACGACAGATTCCTATGATGAAGTTATGATATGTAAGAGTCAGAAATAGGAGATTCTATGACATGTGAAGACATGTGTCGAATAACATCTTTGAAAAAGGCATCTTTGGGTGCCCCAAGGTGGACTATGACATGTTGTAAGAGAATATGCTATTTATAGTCTATGTATGACAGATTCTCTTATAGTTGTAAGTTATGACAGCTATGACAAATTCTATGACGGTTGTACGAGTCTTAAGAGCATCGTCATAGCCCATTTTAGAAATAGGTGACCTCCTTGGGATGGGGTGACTTGAAAAGTGTTAGGAGCATCCTATATTGTTGGACAAGTGTCCATAGGCGTGGGTTTTGGGCCATGAGGCCATGTTGGATGCCCATCCCAATGTGGAGCCATTTTTGCCTTGTATTTGTTATATAAATAGGTGCTTTTGAGACAAGATGTACTAAAGGTTTGATAGGTACTGTTATGCTACCAGATTGTCTCTAGACATGAGTGTCAAACACTCCTAAGAGCTTTCATTACAAGTGTATTGTAAACCATTTCAGTTTTGATAATACATTGTGCCGATTTTGGAGTGTGGGGTTTTTCACTCGATAAGGGTTTTCCCCACATATATCTTGTCTCTCTTTTCTTTTGTATCACTTTTTTGTGTATGTGTTTACTACAATATCTCTATTAGTGGGTTAATATAGCTGTAATTGTAAGGATTAAAAAGAATTTGCACTCTCCTCCCCTCATTAGATTAGTGTAGGAAGCGATTTTCGCACACCTAGCTTCCTTTCAACAAAGACCCAGTAAAAGGGCATTGTAAATAATTTTAGGAGGTGCAAAAAATTATAACAATAATATTAGTTACCTAAAGCCATAAAATATATCACAACATTCTTGGAATGAAAATCTAAGTCATACCCTAGGGAAAATATAGCCAAAATATGTAATTTTTCACCAAATTTTCAATGCAAAGGCACAATAAAAAGGTGTTGTAAATAATTTTAGGAGGGGAAGCAAATATTAACCATGATAACAGCCAATTGGTGCAGAAAAATATTTTACAACATGCCTATGATGCAAAGCTAGAGAGACGATAAGGCCAAAATCTAGAGAAAAATCAAGGTTTTCAAACCCTAAGAATGAAATTTTGCAAACAAATCACTATGATGAAACACTATAGTTAGAAATAAGTCCTAATGAGTGTTTTTAAAGGGTAGTAAAATATGAAACAAGATTTTGACTACAAAGCCTAGCTAATGTGAAGCTAGGTTATATGGAAATATGCGTAATTTCAAGCAATTTTTAACAAATTAAGCATGAAAATGCAATCTAAATAAATGATGAATAAAAATTTTCTATATTTTAAATCAGATCTGATGATAATGATAGAAATTTATTGAAATTAAAAGCCAATTAATCCAAATTACTTGAAAATGCAAGCTAAAAATGCCTTTTTTTTTAAAAATTCATGTTTTTTGTAATTTTCCAAATGCAATAAGATGAACATGAAAGGAAGCTAGGTGTGCAGAAATTGCTTCCTACACTAATCTAATGAGGGGAGGAGAGTAAGAATTCAAATTTATCCTAACTATTATAGCAACATTAAACCATTAACATGAGATATTGCAGAAAACACATAACAGAGAAGGTGGGACAGAAGAAGAGAGACACACGATATATGTGGGGAAAACCCTTATTGGGTGAAAAACTCCATACTCCAAAACCGGCACAATGTATTATCAAAAAAAGGAATGTTTACAATACAATTGCAATGCAAGTTCTTAGGAGTCTTCGACACTCATATCTGGAGACAAACTGGCAGCATAACAGTACATGTAAAACCTATAATACATCTCCTCCTCCAAGCACTTGTTTATATAGAATATACAAGGCAAAATTGCCTCTATCTTGGAATAGGCATCCAACTTGGCCTCATGGCCCAAAACCCACACCTAAGGACACTTGGTCAACATTGTAGAATGTTCCTGACACTTGTCCACAGCTCCTAGTCCAAAGAGGTTGCCTATTTCTAAAATGGGCTATGACGGATGCTCTTACTACTCTTACGACTGTCATAGAATTTGTCATAGCGGTTACAACTTACAACTGTAAGAGAATCTATCATACATAGGATATAAATAGCATATTCTTTTACAACATGTTATAGTCCACCTTGGGGCACCCAAAGATGCCTTTTTCAAAGATGCTTCATGACACATGTCTACACCTGTCTTACAAGCTTCTATTTCTAACTCTTACATGTCATAGAATCTGTCATAACTATTTTGGTCAACATTCCCTTACACAACATCTAAGATGCCGACACATGGAAAAATATTCCTACAACAAAGTGGGATGCCTATCTCCTCATGTGAGGACAAAATTACAAGTTGTCATCTTTCATGTAGGATGACACATCATTGTGCCACATCCCACAAAATGACAATATGGAATTTACAACATAGGCAATGAATTAATCAATACAATCATAAATAATGCAAGGAATTACCAAGGTTGAGACACCTTAATTTCCAACATTCTCCAACTTGTCAAACACCTTGTAAGAGCCAATAGAATAACATGATTTAACTGTTATAGCCCGAGAGGCCCATAGACTCTGAACACCATCTGAACTTCTCTATGCCCACTGGCTTCATCAATGCATCTGTAACATTCTTTAAAGTATCTACCTTCTCAAAATTTATCTTCCCATCCTCTATCATGTATCGTACAAAGTGAAATTGAACATCAATATGCTTTGTTCTGGCATGGAAAGTTTGATTCTTCACAAGACAAATTACACTCTGACTATCACAACTGATCGTAATTTAACCTGCATCAACACCAATATCTGAACACAATCTCTTAAGCCAAATGGATTCCTTACCAGCATGAGTTATAGCCATATACTCAGCTTCTGTAGTGGACAAAGCAGCCACAGGTTGTCGTTTACTCATCCAACTAATCACACCACCAAACATTGTGAACACATATGCACTGGTGGATCTCCTGCTATCAATGTCACCTCCCCAATCAGATTCCAAAAATCCATGAAGATAAACTAAATGTAGAGGTCCTGTAGCATTGCCATGATAGAAAATGGAATACTTAGAAGTACCCCCCAAATATCTAAACACTTGTTTAACTGCATCCTAATGTACCCATCCAAGATTAGCCATAAACTGACTAAGGACTCCCACTGCTTGGGCAATGTCTGGTCTTGTACAAACCATAGCGTACATCAAACTGCCAACAACACTAGCATAAGGTACTCTGCTCATGTCCTCCACCTCATTAGAAGATTTCAGACAATCATTAACATACAACTTTGTCCCCAATGAAATAAGAACACTCACTGGTCTACAATCTTCCATGCTGAACCTGTCCAACACGGTCTTCACATAGTTACTCTGGCTTAACCAAAGTTTTCTGTTAGTTCTGTCTCTTCTGATTTCCATTCAAAGAATGTACCTAGTTGCCCCTAAATATTTCATTTCAAACTATGCTGCCAACTAAGACTTAAAATTAGAAATCATATTTTTACCCTTTCCAATGAGCAACATATCATCAACATATAATGCAACAATGAGAATACGATCACCATCAAACTTATAATACACACAGTGATCTGATTTCAATCTCAGATAACCAATTGACAACACAAAGGCATCAAACTTCAAGTGCCACATCCTAGGAGATTGCTTCAAGCCATATAAAGACTTCTTAATCTTGCAAACCAAATTTTCTTTACCTTTCTCTATATAATGCTTTGGCTGTGACATGTAGATTTCTTCCTTCAAATCACCATGAAGGAAAGTTGTCTTCACATCCATCTGTTCTATCTCTAAATCATAAGCAGCTGCAAGAGATAAAATAAATCTAATGGATGTCAACTTTGCAATGGGAGAGAAAATTTCACCATAATCAATTCCCTCCACTTGTGAGTACCCCTTCGCAACCAATCTAGCCTTATACTTTTCAACACTGCCATCTACACTGAATTTCTTCGTGAACACCCATTTGTAACCAATGAGTTTCCATCCATCAGGTAAAGGCACCAAGTCCCATGTTTTGTTCTTTTCCAAAGAAGCCATCTCATCCTCCATGGCCTCCTTCTAGGAACCTGCATCTTTCATACCCATAGCCTCTTTCACAGTTCTAGGCTCATCAGTGTTAGAAAGTAAAGAAAAAGTACAACTAGAATCAAGTAATGAATAACCAAACCTACCAGGTTGCTTTCTTGTTCATGTAGACCTCCTCAATGGATGAGGTTGAGGTTATGGTTCTTCTTCTACTTCACTTTTAGAGCTGCTAGAGCTCTCCTCATCATCAGGCGTCACAGGGTTTATTGGTTCAGTCTTCTCAGGGGTAGAAGGAAACTAAACAACATCTTCTTTCTTTTCTGACTGTTCTAGCTGTAGAAAAATGGAAGGTGTTAGCTCTCTTAAGATAACACTTTTTCTATACAACACTTTCTCAGTCACGGGATCCCAAAGCTTGTATCCTTTCACACCAACACCATAGCCAATGAAAATACATTTAACCGTCTTGTTCTCCAACTTAGACCATTTCTCCCTAGGCACATGTGCATATGCCTCATAATCAAAAACATGAAGATGCCTTACTGAAGGCTTCTTACCAGACCACACCTCCATAGGTGCTTTGCCAACAAGAGCTGATGTAGGAGATCTATTTACCAGATAGAAAGCTGTGGAAAAAGGTTCAACCCAAAACTTTTATTCTAGGCCAGCTCCACTAAGCATACTCCTAGCCTTCTCCATCAATGTCATGTTCATCCTCTCTGCAACTCTATTTTGCTGCGGGGTATATGGAGTTGTCTTATGCCTTCGAATCCCCTTCTCTTTGTAGAACTTATCAAACTTTGCCGAACAAAACTAACCACCTTTGTTAGTTCTTAAACACTTAATCTTTTTACAAGTCTAATTTTTAGCAAAGGCTTTAAACTCTTTAAACCGACTAAAGACTTCAGTCTTGCTTCTGATAAAATAAACCCATGTCCTACTATAATCATCTATGAAAGATACAAAATATACAGATTTGGAAATCAAAGGAACATTAACAGGACCAAACACATCAGAATGAATAAGATCCAATACACCAGAAGACTTGTGAGAACTAGAGTAAAATTGAACATGATTTTGCTTTCCATAATACAATATTCACAAAAGTTGAACTCAAGATTGCAATCATTCAACCCATCAACGAGGTTTTTATTCTTCAGGGTATGCAAACCCTTCTCACCAATGTGGCCATATCTCAAATGCCATAACATAGTCTTTTTAGCAAGAAGCTTAGCTTCCAAAGCATGTGCACAACCATCAGAACTGGTTACAACAGATTTCTTCACTGCATGTTCAGATGGTGGGCATGAAGTGATAGTAGCTCATTTTCTTGAGTCAGAAATTTTTTTTCACTATGAAGTGCATGCCTCCAGCTGAAACAGAGTACCCCTCTAAGTACCCTTCACAAGCACCATAGATCCTCTTATCATCTTGCATCCATCCTTCAAAAAGACAACATGCACACCTGCATCATTCAAAATACTTATAGAAAATAGGTTTCATGCAAGGCCTGGAATGTGCATAACTCTAGTGATCCTCTTCACTCATCCATCAGGGAATCAGATTGAGACTCTTCCATGACCAACAATCTTTAGATGAGAGTTGTCGCTAAGGTACACCCTTCCACCATTGAACTCTTCATATTTGGTAAACCAGTCTCGATGTGAGTTCATGTGGAATGATGCACCAGAATCAATCAACCACACATCATCAGATGCATGGGTGGCCAAGGCTGCGATGAAGGCATCACCATCATCTTGTGACTTGTTAGAATATAAATCAGGAGCTTTCTTCTTCTTTTTCTTCTCCTCTTTGTATTCCTTTCAGAAATGCTTAGTTTTACCATAGTTCCAACAAAGACCCTTGGACTTTCTAGGAGATTTGGATTTCCCATGGGATTTGGATCTACCCTTTTCACTTTTCTTGTCCTTCTTCTTCCCTTTCTCTTTGGGTCTTCCATAAACCACAAGAGCCTCTTTGGTTGCCTCAGAAGACTTTCTCTACATCTCTTTAGATAACATCGAAGATACCACATCTTCCATCTTGAAGGTGGTAGTGGTGCTTCCGATAGCCATTACAAGATGATCCCACAAATCTGGCAAAAAATAATGTAGGGTCATGCATCGATCCTCCTCCATTTTCACACCCACAGATGTCAACTATACAACGATCATGTTAAAAGAATTCATGTGATTTGCAACAGATCCTCTGTCTTTCATCTTTAGAGAAAACAACTTCTTTTTGAGAAAATGTTTGTTTACCGAGGACTTGGCCTGATAAACATCACCCAACTTCTTCCAAAGATCTTTCGTGCTCTTCTCCTCATGGACAATCAACAAGACAGAGTCTTATGAGAACCTTAGCCTTCCGATCTTTGAGGTCCCAATCAACTTGTGACATTGCTATAGGTTTCACACTAGATACTATTTCCCATAGGTCATGATCAACAAGTAGGTCATCCATCTTCAATTTCTACAACTCAAAATTAGTGCCATTGAATTTCTCAACTTCTAACCTCCTAGATGTAGTTGCCATCTCCTTGCTACAATAAGATATAGAATACTCTGCACAAGACTCCAACTCAACCTAAGATTAGCTCAAAAAACCCTACCCAATAGCTATGACCAAAACTAGCCAGGCTCTGATACCAATTGAAAGGAAGCTAAGTGTGCAAAAATTGCTTCCTACACTAATCTAATGAGTGGAGGAGAGTGCAAATTTAAATTTATCCTAACTATTACAGCAACATTAAACCACTAACATGAGATATTATAACAAACACATAACAGAGAAGGTGAGATAGAAGAAGAGAGACATAAGATATACGTGGGGAAAACCCTTATCGGGTGAAAAACCCTACACTCCAAAACCTGCACAATGTATTATCAAAACAAGGAATGTTTACAACACACTTGCAATGCAAGTTCTTAGGAGTCTTTGACAGTCATCTCTAGAGACAAACTGGCATCATAATAGTACCTGTCAAACCTGTAATACATCTCCTCCTCCAAGCACTTGTTTATATAGAATATATAAGGCAAAATTGCCTCTATCTTGGAATGGGCATCCGACTTGGCCTCATGGCCCAAAACCCATAACTAAGGAAACTTGGTCAACATTGTAAAATGTTCCTGACACTTGTCCATAGCTCTAATTCCAAAGAGGTCACCTATTTCCAAAATGGGCTATGGCATATGCTCTTACTACTCTTATGATCATCATAGAATCTGTCATAGTGGTTACAACTTACAGCTGTAAGAGAATCTATCATACACAAGCTATAAATAGCATATTATCCTACAACATGTCATAGTCCACCTTGGGGTGCCCAAAGATGACTTTTTCAAAGATGCTTCATGACACATGTCTACCCCTATTTTACAAGCTTTTATTTCCAACTCTTACATGTCATAGAATTTGTCATAGGAATCTATCATAACGGTTTCGGTCAACATTCCCTTACACAATATCTAAGATGCCGACACATGGCAAAATATTCCTACCACAAAGTGGGACACCTATCTCCTCATGTGAGGACAAAATTACAAGTTGTCATCTTCCATGTAGGATGACACATCACTGTGCCACATCCCACAAAATGACAATATGGAATTTACAATTAATTTACAACATAGGCAATGAATTAATAAATACAATCATAAATAATGCAAGGAATTACTAAGGTTGAGACACCTTAATTCCCAACATTTGGTATCTGATGATAATGACAAAAATTTATTGAAATGAAATGCCAATTAATCTAAATTACTTGAAAATGCAAGCTAAAAATGCCTTTTTTTCAAAATTTTCATGTTTTTTGTAATTTTCCAAATGCAATAGGATGAACAATGATATGAATGAGTGTAAATCTCAAGAAAAATACTCATCAAGGTGCATATTTGAAAAACATGGGTTCACAAAAATGTTTAGTATGAAAAATGAAAAGGATTTAGTTTGGGGTTAATTTTGATAGTTTGTGTTAATCATCCTTTCTCCATTGAATATTCAAGGACTTCAGTCAAGTAGGAAGTCTACTACAGGCCTTCGGTCACTCAAAACCTAGGGGGAGATTTGAATTGTATGATTTTTTCATTCAATTAAGTTCACTTATGCTTAAAATGTTAATTATGCAACTTTGGAAGCAAACAAATAAATTATGGAAAATGCTTGCACATGGATATATCAAATGATAATGAAATGTGTATGAGATTTTGAAGTTCAAAAAATAGAAAATTTGGGGGCTAATGAGTAGGTGCCCTAGTCCAGTGCTACCATTTCTTTCATGATCTAGGAATCTTGCTTGCAACTTGTTCTTGCTATTCCAGAGATTTTCCTGTTGCGTGATCTAGAGGACTAATGAGCAGGAGTCCAGGCCCCTATTTTCTTCTTTGATCTGTAATTCTAACAGCCTACACTACTCTCCTGCAACTCCACTTTTCCTTTTCTCACAACATGTAACCTACAATCACGTAAATATGGTTTGAGGGTTGTGGTGTTTAGAGGCTTGCCTCAGTCAAGCCCTGGAGATACATTCAAGTCTTTCGAACACTGTTGTCAGATAAAGAGTGTGTATCCCTGGGGGATAGAAGCAAAATCCAAATGATGAATGATTGAAAACACAAATTATATCACATTGTAGTGAAGATCTCATGGAAGGAAGATGCTCTTCATGCCATGAGGAGATGGGTGCCAAATTTGCAAATACAAACACAAGAACAATCCTTTTCTCTGCCACACAATGAGCATTATGAATGCTCTAATCACAAGAATGCATAAAGTTCACAATTGCCATCTAATTTGAATCTAGTTTACGAATGAGCCACTAATCATGCTTAAATATACAAACTACAAACATTCCCTCCAAGAATTTTGTAATTTAAACTTACCTTGTCAGCATAGGACCTAAATAACGGTCATAAACTGACACTTCAAAATTAGTCCTAACCTAAAATAGGGCATGACTAGAGCATGGGTACCCAAGTCTTCTCCCCTATTTCAGGTAGGATTATTGTTAAGTGCATCTCCTGAGTCCTATTTCTCTTAAAACTTCAAGGTTTTTTCATTGAGAGTCATCAAAATCATACAAGATGTCCTAAATGCATAAACATGACCCATCAGCTAAACCTTAAGAGGGAAAAGCCCCCAAGGGGACATTTTCTGACACAACATGACTATTGCCATTTCAAACTTGAGCCTTGAAAGTTCATCCAAGGATGAGCTCATATTATCAATAATTCTTTCTTCATTCTCATTGATTTTAAGAATGATTGGGGTAGTGATCTTTGAGCACTCCTTCCACTCCTCAAGATATTTTAGTGTCCTATGCTCTCTACAATGTTGTGGTAGGTATTACCCTTGTAGCCTTTGAAAATAGGTCAGTTCTTTAGCAAAATCCCCAGAGAACTCCTTATGCTTCCATACTATTCTCCTAGTGGCTCTAAATGTGCCAATCAATTCAATCAAATGTTTAATTGCATCTTCATTACATAACTGCATGTTTAACAGAATACTCAAAGCTAAGACCATGTGCATCATATGTATTTCCCATGTTTCCATTCTAATTCTCAACCACTTATGCTCTTCATGCATATTTCTCAAAGCATAGTGACATTCCCCAATTTTCTCCACATAAATCATTATTCTTTCTAGTTTTCTATTAGTAGGCCTTGAATAAAATCTATCTTTACTTATTTTACCTTCTTCAAGGCATCTTCCTCTCCTACTTTTTTCTGTGCTAACTCAGATTTGAGCTTCTCTTCTTCTTCTTCAAAGGAGACTAGAAGAGTGATTTGTGGAAGGGAACGAGTGCCTACATTCAATTTATCTTGTACAAACAAAATCTATTTATTCATCTTTTCCATATATGTTTACATTTTCTTGACTACAACCTCTATGAACATAGCACATTGTGTTGTAAGAGAAGCAGCATCAACAGGGTTGGTAACTTCTAGCCTTTGCACTATCAGGCTTCTTATCAATTTAGTAGGATCCTCAATAACTAGAGGCTTCTTGCTAGTGGGAGAAAGAGATGATATAGCTAGGACATTTGTAGCTAGATCAAATGTGGAGATAAAGTACCTCTTGTGTGACATTTCCTCAATTATATTCAAATCAATATCCTCACACCTTCTAATAGTATCAAATGCAATGGCAGATGATATGTCTCATCCTAAAAACAACATGCAGCCACTCTTTTGGGCAATTTAGCCTTATCCTAATTCTTAAGGGTTAATTTCTTTATTTGTATACCTATCTCTTGTACCTTCATTTTTAGGACAAAACCCCTGAATTCCTTAGAATAAAGAAAGAATCAATCATCAAGAATCTGCTTACTGACCAATGTCCTTACATCATCTAACAATTCATCAACACTCTCAAAATCAATAGACATTCCCTCTACACGGGGTGTTCTCACTTCCACCACAAGAAGCTACTTTACCTCCATTATATTTGGTGACCTTAGAACTTCACTCTCATCCATTAAAAAACTAAGAGCCGGAGAGGGCTAAGGAGAAACCTAGTTGAGTGGAGTGACAGCTCTAGGGAATTCAGGATTTGACACCTGTCTTGATGAAGAGGGAGCTGATGCTAAAAGAGGGTGCATCTTCTTGGGCACCATAGGAAAATTAGAACATAGTTCATTATGATTCTACAACATGACCCTAACTCTTTCAGTAGGATCTTTGATTTCCATGAGAGATCCCTTATATGAAGGGTCATCTTCATGCCTGATATTTTCTTCTTTCTGGGTCATTTTCCATAACTCTATTTTCTACCACTCTCTTGCTCTAAAAGATAATTCTTGATATGGTCTTTAGGAAAGCTGAATTCATGTATATAAGCATCAGTCATTAGCCAGCCTGGACCTATTTATGAATCCCTTGAGATCAAACCTCCTTGTCTCATCCTTTCACAACTTTTAGTGATCCAATTTGGATGCTAACAACTCTAAACCCTCCTTTGATGTGACTTGAAAATCACAAAATAAAATGTGTCCCAGGGAGTAAGATGTGGGATGCATCTTCAAATCCATACACTCTATTTACAGTAACCTCATCATAGAGGTACATGTCTCCCCAGTTATGACTAATGCTTAGATCAAGATGCATGTCCTTTAGCCTCAGGAATATTTGAATTCTCTCTGTTAATCTATTATCTTGATGGCTAAGTGCTCTAAATATCTCTTTTACAAAGAATTCCTCAAAAGCAATATAATAGGCCTTAGGGCAGTGAATGTTCTAGATGAAAGTAGATTCTTGGACTGGCAATGGTCTACCAAGGTCATCATTATACCTAATCCTCATTTGTGGTGACAATATTTCACCTCCTGCATATAAAACCATAAGACATAACAAAGTATACCATCTAAAATGGACCACAGAGATTTTTTTTTTACACTTATCAATGCTTGGTTGATCTTTGTCTCTAAAAATGATGCATAATCATAATGCATGTTACCTTCCTTTTTCTAGATGTTAGCAGTCGGCACCATGGCATTGATAGGCATAAAAACATTGGCATCTTGTCTGATGACTTAGCATACAACAAAATATATTTTCTGGAAATAATCCTTGAATATATCATATTTGTATGGTTCCTTGTCACCTTCTTTGAATATGTGATATTTACCATTTACCTTGGCATATAAGAAGGGAGCCACATTACCCTAAAATCAAGCCCGAATCTATGATACTCCCTATGCAGGGCCCCTAAGTCTAATAGCATTTGTAAGTGAGGGTCCAACATGAACACATTACAAATATATTCTCGGTCCAGTCAAAGAATCTCTCATCCTTTGTCAGTATAGATGGTTTTCTTCTTGGGGACATGTTACACATATGGTGCCTAAGGTTGTTGTCATTGATGTCAACACTGTCATAAGGATGAGAAATCTTGTTGAGGCTGTCATGAAGATTATCAGTAATGTCAACATTGTCATGTAAAAAGAGAAAGAGATGTAGACTCCCCAAAATTACTAGGTCTTCTAATCACTTGCATTTCATCTAATCTGTCTAATCACCTACATTTCAAGAATTAAATAAATAATCTAATTATTTAATTAATTTCATCAAATTCTTCCAAAACTCCAAAATTCAACATTAATTGAATAAATTGTATTTATTTAATTAATTTCAGCACAATCAACCTTATTCTTCCAAAATTAAATCATTTTCTTCTTCCAAAATTCAAACCCACAATCAATTGAATAAATTAATTATTTAATTAATTTATCATCCAAATCCTCTTATCTACAATTAAATAATTTTGATTATTAAATTAAATCACTTGTTCTTCCAAATTTAAATAAAATTGTGCAAATTTATTTAAATTATCTCTATCTCTAAAAATAAAATATAATCAACTATGTTTTTATTCTTCTATCATGCACAAAGAATTAAACATATTTATTTATTTAATTTGCTTTAATATCTTCCAATTTCTCTAAAAACAAATCTTGTTCATCATGCACACAAAATTAAATAATTTATTATTTAATTTATCTCAAATCATGCAAAAAGCAAATTACAAGTTGAGTTAATTGACATAATCAATCTTGTTTTTATCACCAACTCTTAAATTAGAAAAAGAACTGAAATCAGTCTTATCTTTATCAAAAAGCAATTAACTCAAACAAAAATAGCTTTTTATGTGACACATGTCATGTGCACATTCATCATAAATTCTAGATTTATTTCATCTATTGATCCCATTGAATTTTTTCGACCGTGGATCAATCTTTATTGAAACCTATATAAACCCCCCTCATCTCATCACAAATCCTATTCGATCATTTATTCTCATGTATTCCTTAACAGTGAATTCAGCATACATCACATCGTTGAGCACATACATCTGCTTGTTGCAAACATAGTTTCGCAACGTTATTGAGCAATCTACATTCATACAAAGAGAACTGTGCAATCTAGGTGAAGTCTTTCTTGTTTTAATTTGATTTATTCATTGATATTGGATTTTTACTTAGATCGATCTCTTTATGTTATGGGTAATTGATTTGTTATTAATTTTGCTTTGTGATCTTATCATTCAACTGCACCTTTGGTAGAGCAAATCAGTTTCTCGAACATGTTCATGTAGGACAAGCTTTGAGAAAAATTGCCAAATCAATCAAAATAAGAATCCTCTTTATCAAAATCCAACAGTGGAAAGACCTATATCCCCCCTCCTGACTCCTATGGAGATCTATATGCACCAACAAGAGACTCTACAACGTCAAGCTAAACTAGTGAAACAAGCTGCTCTAGCTAGATCAAATATCCAACAACCTCCTATCATATCCCAAATGCCCCCATCAAACATAAATGGAACATTGGCTACCCCACCATGAGACGGTTTCCCACCAAACTACAATCCGGGAAATAATTATGTCGCCATGCAACAAGGGTCACAATCAACACCTCCCCTAACATCATCAACCCTCCATATCGTTAACCCAAACAATGTCATGTAACCACAACATTCTTCCACACTCAACCTAACCTATCCCTATCTTAGTCAACCACAACCATCACAAAACACATCTACCTATGTACCTCCACCACAACAATCCTCAACACTAACCTTTTTCAACACATATCTCAATCAACCTCAACCATCTCAAAACACATCTACTTATGTCCCTCCACCACCATGATCATCCACTCTCAACCCAACCAACACTTATCAAAACCTTCAACACTCCCAAATTCAAAATAGCTATGTTCCACCACTACAACCAAACCAAACAAACTTTAGCTTTCCTCCACCAAATTATTTCTTCACACCACCTCCACAATACCAATAACAAGACTCTTTTCAACAACCATCACAAAGCCTACATACTTAACTAGCACCAATCCCCACCTCCCCAAAATCAAAACAACCAATCATACGACCCTTACAACACCAGTGCCTATGACTTCCACTACAATCTCCCATATGGGAAACAACAACCACCTCTAGTTCAAACATCTCCAACAACTATGGAGATACAACTTGCTGAGGTTAAACAACAACTATCTAATCTAACATTTGGCCACATCAAGAAAACCTTCTCTTTGGAAGACATTTGTCCTTATCCATTTGATTTGTCATTACCCATGATCCCTTTTCCTCACAATTTCATTATTCTTAAATTTGATAAATACAAAGGAAAAGGGGACCCAAAAGACCATCTTAGAGAATTCTATCTCACTTGTTTTGAGGTCTCACATAATGACACATATCTTATGCACCTCTTTCACCATAGTCTTAGAGGTCAAGCTATAGAATGGTTCTCGCACCTACCCATGGGTATTAAATATTTTAAAGAGCTTGCAGAGAAATTTGCCACCCATTTCTCATACAACATAGAACATGAGATCTCTATGATTGACCTATACAACAATAAATAGAAAAATGGGGAAACTCTCATCTTCTTCCTTCAAAGATGGAGACAAATGGCTAGCAAATTCCCATTCAAGATACCTAAAAAATAGCTTGTGAGTATGTTTGTACAGAACCTCAATCAAGAATTAGGTTTTCATTTGCAAATACTTAGTACTAACCTTTGATGAAATTACCTATAAGGGCATCAACATTCAAAATCCCCTCATCACTAAAAGCATGGTCAAAATCTTCAAAGAAACTAAAGACAATGCTCCTCAACAACAAAATGACAAACCCAAGTTTTGGAACAAAAAAAAATGTGGTTAATGATGGTGTGGTGGATTCCAAGCATGTCCAAACACTGCAAACACCCCTTCAACTTTCATCAAAACCAATTTAACCTCCACCTCAACCAAACCAACAACAAAGACAACCAAACCAACAACAACATCAACAAGAGCGACCTCAACAAGATTGTAAGCAAAGCAGAGGTGAGGAATACAACTTCCCTAATGTTAATTCAAAGGGGATAATGTAGACAGGTAAATTTCAATTTTAAAACTACAGATAAACACACCAGAAAAATAGAATAAACATTCCAGACAACAAAGAATGACATCAGATTTATGTGGGAAAACCCTTTTGGGTAAAAAAACCCACCACCACAAGAGAGATTATCTTTATTACAGTAAACTGAATAGTTACAATAAAGATCCCAGCTCAATTGTTTAGGTATTGATTCTCTACCATTATACAAAAAACTATTTTCTTACATCTGTACATCTATAGAAAAAAATATATAATCGAACCATTTCATCAATCATGACAAGCCCTCCAAATCTATATAAAAACCACAGCCTTCAAGAGCAAATAAGAAACCATTTTCACTTCTGCCCTAACTGCTCGTTTCAACTGACTCATCATCGTTGTCCCAACTATCATGTAACTATCATCTGACAGTTCACATATTCTTGAGAAATGTTAGTCCCACATGCATCAGACATTAGGCGTAGCAGTAATATATATACACGCCCAAAAGAACATTAACTGTTGACACATATGCCGACTAGACCAACGAGTTTACCATTCTCCATCCATTAGAAAGACACTAGTAGTCAGAGAGATATCTCTAATCATTGATGATAAATTTCTTACTGATGTCCAAACCTTCAATCTCCATTGGTTGAACCATTAAACTTGTGAAACCATCGAACCATCAGTTGAACCATTGAACCTATGGAACCGTCGAACCAATGGTTGAACTATTGAACCACAGAACCTATCAGACAAAGTTCAAACCTTCACCAGAGTATCCAAGGCATATCGGTTGAACCATTAAACCCGATGAACCCAATGAACCCGACTCGGGAAGTTCAAACCTTCACCAAAGTATCTAATGCATAAAGCTTGAACCATTGAACCCGACGAACAAAGTTCAAGAGTTCACTGACAGTTCAACCTTTGCTGATGAATGATGATGAAAACCAACGAATGAATGAATGAGGTTCCAAGAAGTAACTTGAGACATTAATTCTCTTCAATCTCCCACTTGGCAAAGAGATTACTGCTGCCTCATAATCCTCATTCGATTACACAAAATTATGGGCCCGAAGACCCATTTCATCTGAACACCATTTGAACTTGGCCATGCTCACTGGTTTAGTTAAGGCATCAGTGACATTTTCCAATGTGTCAATTTTTTCCAGCTTCACCTTCCTGTCTTCCACCATATCACGAACAAAGTGATATTGGACATCAATATGTTTTGTCCTACCATGAAATGTAGGATTCTTTGCGAAACATATAGCACTGTCACAGTGTATTTGTATCTGCTCGGCATTAAAACCAACATCAGAACACAACCTCTTCAACCAAACGACTTCTTGGCTTGCACGAGTAGCTGCCATGTACTCTGCTTCTATTGTGGACAAAGAGACTACAGCCTACCGCTTACTCATCCAACTGATAGCACCACCATTTAACGTGAATACATATCCACTGGTGGATCTTCTACTGTCAATGTCCCCTGCCCAATCAGAATCAATAGAACCCTAAATGCTTATAGACCTTTGAGATCCAACTGAGTTTCCATGATAGTAAATAGTATAATCAAAAGTTCCCTTCAAATACCTCATAACTCTTTTCACATCATCCGAATGTGATCTTCCTGGATTCGCCATAAACCAGCTCAAAACTCCCACTTCTTGGGCAATGTCTGGTCTGGTATAGACCATTGCATACATTAAACTGCCAACAGCACTTGCATAAGGCACTTTTTTCATGTTGTCAATTTCATTCGAAGATTCTGGACAATCTTCAACAGATAGTTTCATTCCCTGCAAAACTAGAACAACTAGTTGTTTGGAATTAGACATATTAAATTTATCAAAAACATTGGTAATAGATTTGCTCTGGCTAAGCAAAAGCTTTCTCTTAGATCTGTCCCTTTTGATTTCCATTCCCAGAATGTACTTTGTTGCCCCCAGATTCTTCATTTCAAATTTCAAGGACAACTGAGCTTTTAAATCTGAGATCATCCCCTTACCATTGCTAATTTTAAGAATTCAATCACCATCAGTTTTATAATAAACATAGTGATCAGATTTAGATCTCACATATCCTAAAGATAGAACATACGTATCAAATTTTTCATACCACATTCGAGGAGATTGCTTCAAACCATAAAGAGACTTCTTAAGTTTACATACTAGATGTTCTTTACCTTTTACCACAAAATGCTTTGGCTGGGACATATAAATTTATTCTTCAAGGTCCCCATGAAGAAATGTTGTTGTCACATCCATCTGCTCATTTCAAAATCATATGCTGCTGCAAGTGACAACAAAAATCTAATGGATGTCAGCTTAGCTACAGGAGAAAAGATTTCTCCATAATCTATACCTTCCTTTTGGGAATACCCCTTAGCAACCAATCTTGCCTTGTACTTATCAATACTACCATCTGGACCATATTTATTTTTAAATACCCACTTACAACACACAAGTCTTCTACCTTCAGGCAAGGGCACCAAATCCTAGGTTTCATTTTTCTCCAATGATGCCATTTCATTATTCATGGCTTCCAACCAAGAATCTAAATCAAATAAACTAATAGCTTCTTTCATAGTCCTAGGTTCATCAGTATCAGTAAGTAAAGCATAGGCACAACTTGAATCAAGTACTAAAAATCCATACCTATCTAGTTGTCTTCTTTCACGTGTAGACTGCCTCAATGGTTGTGGTGTAGGTTCAGGTTCTTGCTTTGGATCTGAATCTTCAGAGCTACTTGAACTCACATCTGAATCATCTATACTTGGTGTTTGTTGTTCCTCTTTTATAGGGGTCAGAGGAATATTAACAATACTCTTTTCTTTCTTCTTTTCTATCTTCTCTGGCTGAGGATCAATAACCAAAGGTTTCAGCTCTCTAAAAATTACATTCCTGCTGTAAATTACTTTTTCAGTTTCAAGATTCCAAAGCTTGTACCCTTTAACACCAATTCCATAGCCAATAAAGATACATTTGACTGCCTTGTAATCCAGCTTAGACCTTTTTACTTCAGGAATATGAGCATATGCCTCACAGCCAAAGACACGGAGATGTCTCAAAGAGGGCTTCTTTCTAGACCACGCTTCCATAGGCATCTTATCAACCAATGCTAAAGTAGGAGAACAGTTCAGCAAGTAACAAGCTGTAGCAACTGCCTCAGCCCAGAACCTTTGTTCAAGACTAGCATAACTCAACATACTTCTTGCTTTCTCCATCAATGATCTATTCAACCTTTTAGCAACTCCATTTTGTTGTGGAGTAGAAGGTGTAGTCTTATGCCTTTTTATACCATGATCTACACAATATTTATCAAAATTTGCATTGCAATATTCACCACTGTTATCTGTTCTCAAGCATTTTATTTTTCTACCAGTCTGATTTTCCACAAGAGTTTTAAATTCTTTAAACCGACTAAACACTTTTGATTTATTTTTCAAAAATTATACAAATGCCCTCCTTGAATAATCATCAATAAATGATACATAGTATCTTGATTTAGCTAAAGAAGGAACATCAACTGGACCAAAGACATCAAAATGTACATAGTCCAGAACACCAAAAGATTTATGAGAACTAGAGTAAAAAGAAACACGGTTCTATTTTCCATATATACAATGTTCGCAGAAATTGAACTCTAAATTACAATCAATCAACCCATCTACCAAGGTTTTGTTTTTCAAGGTTTTTAAACCTTTTTCACCTATGTGACCAAGTCTATGATGCCAGAGCATTGTTTTCTCTATAGGAAGTTTAACTTCCATAGAGTTTGCATCATGTGTTACAATAGTAGCTTTTTCAGATTTTACAGAGACACTATTACAGCACATTGGTTCAGCATCTAACCTATACAGAGTTCCAATGCGTTCACCCTTTGCCAGTACAATAGAACCTCTAGTCATCTTACAACCACCATTCACAAAAGTAACTTGCACACCAACATCATTAAGCTTACTAACAGAAAGTAAATTTTGAGCCAGACTTGGGATGTGTAATACTCCATTCATTCCCTTTATCCTGCCATCCGGGAACTGGATTCTAACTTGTTGTCGGCCAACAATTTCTAGTGTTGAATCACTTACCAAGAACACCTTCGCACGAGCATACAGTTCATACTTTGTGAACCACTCTTTGTGAGATGTCATATGAAAAAATGCTCCTGAATCCAGCAGCCACACATCTTCAGATGCAGGTGTTGCCAAGGCAGCAATGAAGGCATCAGCATCACTCTGAGAAGAAACATTGTCAGAAGAGTTTTTCTTCTACTTCTTTTTCTCCTCTTTGCAGTCTCTTCTGATGTGTCCTTTCTTCCCACAATTCTAGCACTTCACCTTGGACTTTGTGCCAGGAGATTTCGATCTCCCCTCTGATTTGGACTTAGACTTCTTGTCCTTCTTCTTGCCTTTTTCCTTTGATCTACCTCGAATAGATAGGGCCTCTTTAGCTATCTCAGAAGATTTCATCTACATCTCTTCAGATAATAATGAGGTAACAACTACTTCAGTTGTAAACATGGTTGTTGTACTTCCAGTAGCAATCACAAGATGATCCCATGAGTCAGGTAAGGAATACAATAGAAGCATACAGCGGTCTTCCTCTTCTATTTTTACACCTGCAAACGTCAACTGTCCAACAATTAGATTAAATGTGTTTAGATGGTCTGGTACAGATGCATACAACTTCTTTCTGAGGAACAATTTATTCACCAAGGACTTGCCTTGGTAAATATCTCCAAACTTCTTCCACAAATCTTTGGCTGACTTCTCTTCATGGATGTTCAATAGAATATAATCTACAAGACTTAATCTTATCAGTCCTCTGGCTTTTCTGTCAGCTAGGTCCCAATCTTCTTGTTTCATGCTTGTAGGTTTAACCCTAGACACAACAACCCAAAGATCTCTATCAACCAGCAAATCTTCAGCCTTAATCTTCCACAACTCAAAGTTTGTGCCATTGAACTTTTCAATGTTTATTTTTCCTAATGTACTTGCCATCTTATTTAATAGAATAGACCTATACAGAACTCCCATTCACTGAACTAACACAAAAAACCCAACCTACCAACAAGGATAACACAACTCGCCAGGCTCTGATACCACTTGTAAGGAAAGCAGAGGTGCAAAATATAGCTTCCCTAATGTTAATTCAAAGGGGATAATGCAGACAGGTAAATTTCAATTTAAAAACTACAGATAAACACACTAGAAAAATAGAATAAACATTCCAGACAACAAAGAATGACACCAGATTTACATGGGAAAACCCTTTCGGGTAAAAAAACCCACCACCACAAGAGAGACTATCTTTATTACAGTAAACTGAATAGTTACAATAAAGATCCCAGCTCAATTGCTCAGGTATCGATTCTCTACCATTATACAAAAAAACTATTTTCTTACATTTGTACATGTACAGAAAAAACTATATAATCGAATCGTTTCATCAATCATGACGAACCCTCCAAATTTGTATAAAAACCACAGCCTTCAAGAGCAAATAAAAAACCATTTTCACTTCTGCCATAACTGCTCGTTTCAACTGACTCAACATCGGTATCCCAACTGGTGCGTAACTGTCATCTGACAGTTCACATATTCGTGAGAAACATTAGTCCCACATGCCTCAGACATCAGGCATAGTAGTAATATATATACATGCCCAAAAGAACATTGACTGTCGACACATATGCTGACTAGACCAACAAGTTTACCATTTGCCGTCCATAAAAAAGACACTAGCAGTCGAAGAGATATCTCTAAACATCGTTAATGATAATTTTCTTACTGATGTCCAAACCTTCAATCTCCATCGGTTGAACCATTGAACCTGTGGAACCATCGAACCATCGGTTGAACCATTGAACCTTTGGAACCATCAAACCAATGGTTGAACCATTGAACCACAGAACCTGTCAGACAAAGTTCAAACCTTCACCGAAGTATCCATACATATCGGTTGAATCATTGAACTCGATGAACCTGACTCACGAAGTTCAAACTTTCATCGAAGTATCAAATGCATAAAGGTTGAACCATTGAACCTAATGAATGAAGTTCAAGAGTTCACCAATAGTTCAACCTTTGTCGATGAATGATGATGAAAACCAACGAATGAATGAATGAGGTTCCAAGCAGTAACTTGAGACATTAATTCTCTTCAAAGATTATCCTCAATGTCAATTCACTCCCTTAGGAGAGCCTATAGAGACTGTTCTACAGGAACTTATAAACAATGGACTCATCATGTTACCAGGTGCTCCCTCATATGATGAACCTGTTTACAAAACCACATGGTACAAAGAAAATAAATTTTGTGAGTACCATAGAACTAAAGGAAACCAAACCATAGGATGCATGAAATTCAAACACCTAATCCAAAACTTTATTGATAGAGGGCAAATCACATTCGGTGACCCCCCTAATCAAAACACAAATAAGGATCTCAACATTTACAAGGAACCATTCCCTAACCATGGTCAAGGTCCACCTTTGTATAAAGGTAAAGGTGTTAATAAAGCTTCAACTTCCTATGACTCTATTTTGGGTTGTTTTGAAGAGAGTCAGGTGTCTACCCTCACAATCAAAGGCAAATCTATGGATTGCACTGTTACAACTCGTTATGGTCGTGTCACCATTCATGGTCCCACACCATGTCTCACAATTCAATCTAATTACAATCTTGTTGAACATCTAGGGAAAATGCCTACACAGATCTCCATCTTGGACCTCCTACGGTCGTCACCCACACATAAAGCTATGCTCGAAAAATCCCTACAAGAGTCTTCAATTTCTACAAACATAGTGGTCACAAATTTCCAAGATATAATAGGTAACATTGCCTCACCCTACAATGTAGTTTTCTCTGAGAAGGACCTCCCATCCCATGATCCATGTCACAATGATACCCTTCACATTGAGATTATCATCCATAAATGCAAGATCAAATGCATACTTATAGATGGTGGTGTCGGTCTCAATATCTATTCTCTAAACTTAATCAAACAATTGGGATACTCTGAGGATCATGTCAACATTGATCAAAGCATTACAATCAAAGGCTATGATGATGTTGAACGTCGGTCACAAGGTGTTATCCACCCTCCTATACAAGTAGGCCTTGTCATGGTTGAAACTAGATGCCAAGTCCTTGACATTGAGCTACCCTATAACATTATCCTAGGGCGCCCATGGATCTATGCCGTGAAAGTTGTTCCCTCAATGTACCATCAGTCTCTCAAGTTCCCATTTAATGGTATGGAGATAACTATCCCTGGAGATCCTAATCCCTTCAAATTATGTCATGTCTTGCAAGGTAGTTATAAGAATTGCAACCAAGTGCCCAATAATGACAAAGCCCGTGCATCCCCATTATATATCGATTCTAAAAATTTGACAAAAGGCTCTATAGCTGAACCAAATCCTATTCCAATTCCTAAATCAAAGCTAACATCTATGATATAGGCTTTGGAGAATATGATATCTCCAAATCTTGTTCTATAGGGCAGATGCCCCTATCTCCTAAATCCTACAGCCAACCGCCCATAGCCAAAGCAACTATTCCTCCCCCAGCGTCCCTTACTCAATTCCAAGAAGGAAAATTATTAGCAGTGGAAATTATTGAAGACATGTCTTCTTGGCTCGACAAGGTGAAGGAGCCTGTCACAATACCAGACAAGTAATATGGCAATGGCCTAAGAATTGTCAAAAACATGGGCTATAAAGGCAAAGGTGGCCTTGGAAAAGATAATCAAGGAATAATGGAACCCATTATTGTGCAAAAGAAGCTAGACAAGAAGGGGTTAGGTTATGGTAGGAAGGTACCACATGCCTTGGACATTAAGGGTATTCTTGACAAGGTGGCACAAACTTCTCTTACCAATTTGATGTCTAAAGAGGATATCATCGATGACTCTTTCATCCATATGACTGACCTATTAACTAAGTCCTCCATATTCATGCTATCATCCGTATCCTTCACCTCAAACACAAACACCCAGAGCGTAACACTTGTCTACCCTGACCTTATCGATTGGGACCAACAAGGGACCCCTATTCTAGATGTATTTCAGAATGACGAAGCTATTGCTAAGTTCATGGGACTCCGGGATGGTATCCCTCTTGGCAATCACAAAGCTAGTTTTATAATGGAACTAGAGCAAACTGCTTATTTTGGTGAATATGCCAAATCCTCTAGTTGTAAACGTAAAAATAAAGAAAGATCTCTAGGTGAAAACCACACTATGGCACCTCCCAATCCCAAACAGTAAAAACAAAGGATGTATCCAACAATGAAAACATAATTGTGGCACCTGAGGATGGAGGATTTGACCTTCCCCTACCATCTAAGTATCAAGAGAAATCAACTCTCCTAGTGGAAGATTCTATAGAGATAAATCTTGGCACAGATCAAAATCCTAGAACAACATTCTTAGCAGCATCACTATCAGAGCAAGAGCACAAGGATTTGACCAACTTCTTATAGCGCACCATCAACTTTGCATGGACCTATGCTGATATGTCATGGTTAGACCCTAAGCTAGTAGTTCACTATCTCACAGTTGATCCAATAGTTAAACTGGTCAAGCAAAAGCTAAGGAAGATGCATCTGTAGATAGCTCTCTTGGTGAAAGTGGAAATACAGAAGTTGTTATATACAAAGTATATTAGACCTATTGATTATCGAGAATGGGTCTCAAACATTAGACCTATGGCTAAACCAAATTGGGGCCTCTGCATGTGTTCTGATTTTAGAGATCTTAACAAAGCATGTCCCAAAGATGACTTCCCATTACCGAACATTGATCTCATAGTAGACTTGACCACTGGTCATGAAATGATTTCTCTCATGGATGGATTCTCCATCTACAATTAGATAATGATAGCAGAAGAAGATTAACATAAAACAACTTTCACTTGTCCTTGGAGTACCTATTGTTGGTACATCATGCCGTTTGGTCTAAAGAATGCAGGGGTAACTTATCAAAGAGCAATGATAGTGATATTCCATGACCTCTTTCATCACATCATGGAGAACTATGTGGATTAAATACTAGCAAAGTCTTCTTGGGCAGATCACATACAAGTTCTAGGACATATCTTTGATAGACTAGAAAAATACCAAGTGAGACTCAATCCAAAGAAGTGTGTCTTTGGGGTAACATTAGGAAAACTATTGGGATACATTATATCTCATAGAGGCATTAAAGTAGATCCCACAAAAGTCAAAGCTATAGTGGAGATGCCTCCACCAAAGAACCTAAAAGCATTAAGGAGCCTTCAAGGAAGGTTGCACTCTAGTAGGCAGTTTATCTCATAGCTAGCAGATAAATGTCAACCATTTCAACACTTGCTCAGAAAGGATGTCTCATTTTGATGGGATGATAAGTGTCAAGCAACATTTGATCAACTCAAAGAGTATCTAGCTACACCCCCAGTCCTGGTAACACAAGTTGCTGATAAACCTTTAATATTATACATCTTAACTACAACAACAACGCTAGGGGACCTTCTAGCAGAATATGATGATTCAAGAAAAGAGCGTGTAATCTACTATATCAGTTAAACCTTGGTGGGTTTTGAACTCAATTATTCACCTATGGAAAGAGCTTGTTTAGCCTTAGTGTTCACTTCCCAAAAGTTGTGGCATTACATGCTAAATCAACATACAAATCTCATACCAAAAATTGATCCATTCAAGTATCTCCTAGCAAAAGTAGCTCTCATAGGTAGACTAGCTAAATGGGTCATGATCCTTAGTGAGTTGGACATTGAGTATGTAGACCAAAAAGATATCAAGGGATGAGCCCTAAAAGATCAACTGGCAGAGGCACCTATGACAAATGTACATCCTATGGTCTCTGACTTTTTGGATGAGAATTTCTTCATTGTTTCTACCTCAGTAATGTGGAAGTTGTATTTTGATGGTTCCTACACACAGTACGGATCAAGGGCTGGCATTCTATTCATCATGCCTCAAAATGACTATTTTCCAAAGTCATATCATCTTGCATTTCCTTGCACAAACAACATAGCCGAGTATGAAGCACTCCTCATAGGTTTAAATATAGTAGTTTAATGGAACATCAAAGAACTACAAGTGTACGGAGACTCACAACTAGTCATTAGACAAGTCATAGATGAGTACCAAACCAAGGATGAAAAGTTAGTCCCTTACAAGCAACTAGTGCATGCATACAAACCCCTCTTTTCTAGCATCTCTTTTGAGTAGATTCCAAGAGAGCAAAACAAAGCTACAAATTCTGTCTTCTATGGGGTCACTTATAGATATGCCTGCAAACACACAAAAATGTGAGTTCTTGATCAAGCAATTGTTAATACCAACTGTCAATGTTCAAACTACTAAAATCATCTACAAACTTGTTGGTCCCAATTCCCCATGGTATGAAGATATATATGATTACCTTAAAAATGGTACCTTTCCAATTGACCTATACACAACCCAATGCAAAACCCGTATCTGTCAATCCTCCCATTACACCATTCTGGGTGATACACTATATCACCAGAGTCTTGATGGTATGGTCTTACGATGTCTTAACATGGAAGAAGTTCATGCCACCATACGAGACATACAAGAAGCTGTCTATGGCACACATTCTATTAGGCCTAATCTAGATAAGAAGATACTCCACACGGGGTATTACTTGCCTATAATAGAACAAGATGCTTTACATTTTTCTAAGAAATGTCTACAATGCCAGTAGCATGGAGATTTGATTCACGCACCAGCTCATGAATAACAACATGCGACAACTCCATGGCCTTTTTCACAATGGAGTCTCGACCTTGTAGGACAAATCCACCCATCATCATCCAATGGCCATAAATTTATCATTACTGCCACTTAGTACTTCATGAAGTGGGTTGAAGACATTCCCATGACCTATATCACTAGTAAGCAAATAGTCAAGTTTATTCTTAACTACCTCATTTGCCGGTATGGTGTCCCTCAAGCCATTGTCATAGATAATAGGAAACCATTCAAGAATCAATATGTCCATGCCTTGTGCACCCAATACAATATCCAACATCTTTTTTCCACTCCCTACTATCCGCAGAGTAATGGTCAAGCTGAGGCTTCCAACAAAACCATTCTAAAAATCCTCAAGAAAATAGTCAATGAAGCTAGTCACAATTGGCACCTATAACTCAATCCTGCCCTCTAGGCCTACCGCACTAGTATCTGAATACCAACTGGTACAACAACCTATGAATTGGTCTATGGATCTAAAGCCATCCTACCTATAGAGGTCAAGATCCCATCCCTTAGATTATCCATGTAGAACCTGATTGATGGAGAGGAATATCACACTTCCATATTAGATGAGTTAGAACTGCTAGATGAGAGGCACCTTCCCGCCCTTAATCATCTCCATGTCTATCAAAACCACCTCCGATGCAACTACAACAAGAAGATCAAAGAAAGACAGTTTCAAGTTGATGATCTTGTCTGAAAAGAAAATTAGACAAATCAAGCAGATTGAGAAAAGAAGGGCAAGTTTGAGCCTAATTGGTTAGGACACTTTGTTATCACAACAGCATATGGATTAGGAGCTTATACTTTAGCAACACCTGATGACATTCCTCTAGATGTGCCACTTAACAGTGTTCATCTCAAGAAGTTATTTGCCTAATCCTGAGAGTATAAAAAAAATGGAAAAGACAACAAATAATCCATCCTATGGTGAAAACCTAGTAAACATATGCCTTGGATAAGTGTCATAGTGAAAACCTGGCAAATAGGCGCTATGTGTAGAGTTAGCATCCATCATCTATCAAGTCTTGGTCATTCCATGTCTATTTCATTATAAACTTCATCCATCCATCCAAAATAAAACCACTGACCTTATTTACATTTCCATCTCCCTATCTAGAATAGCTTGGAAATTTGTCAATTTCTATTACCACTCATCCCATGTCTTGCCACATTATCCATGTCTTCCTCTACTAGAATGGGGTAACTCTTTCCTTAACCTAGGTCTAGGAATGGATCCTTGTTCATGGTTCACAAACACTTCAATCATTCAAACAAAAAAAACCACAAAAACACAATACACTTGAAACTTTCAAATACAAACAACCAAAAATGAAAACACAAATACCTCAAACCAAACCAATCAACCATATCAACTATCTTATATGGAATGTTCCATGTTTGAAACTAGACTAGACGTCTTATATGACATGTTTTCATTTCCTGCAACTAGACATTATCCTTTCAGTAGATGACACCCTTTAACAGACACATTGTTCCTATAATAAGGTTGTTATCTACCCAACACCATCCTACATCATCACACTAGCTAGAACTACATATCATTTCATCTTTCATCTTAAGGTACCTTGATCCCATGGATATGGGTATGTAGGTAGTCTGGAATACGAATCATGTATCCAGTACTCAGGTACATGAGATGTCATCATTTCCTCAACCCGAGCTCAAGCACCTTGGCCCACTCATCACTCTATCTAGAACTACATATTATCATTTAATATTTCATCGTAATGTGCCTTGATCTCGTGGATATAGGGTATGTAGGTAGTCTAGAATACAAAGGACGTATCCAGTACTCAGGCACATGCAATTCATCATTCTTCACCCATCTCAATCCATTGACACTCCATCTTTCTAGTCTTCCATTTATCAAAATCCATTCACCTCGTGTAGTGCCCCTCACCTCGTCGTCCATCAGATTGGTGTTTGCTTAGATTTTGTGATAGTGTCTTAGATCGTAGATGATGGATCTCTTGTTATCTTGTTACTTCATTATGAACCTGATTGTTATGATAATGATTGTTGATGTTGGATTCTATTATCTTATGCTTTACAATTTGATAAATAAACTAGATGTTACAGATGTCTGATGTTAATTGTGATATTGGATTGAATGTTTTATGTTGTTGATAATATCAGATATCTTGTTTAACATAGTTAATCGTTTATTCATAAACGTGAATGGAACAGTGTTGTATTACTCGCTCTCGAGTACCCTACACCACTGCGATTTCCATTCACTATAGGACTGTATGTGGATATATATCTTGAATGCTTAACCGTGCGTTGTTGCAGGAATGCAGGTACTAGGCATCGACTCCACCTGATTACAGGTCTGAGAGTGCCTTCACCAATGGATTAGTTGTTTGGAGTTAACGTGAGGTCCCAAGTCAGTGTGGTCTGGTTGTCAGTTTATCCTTTTGGTCTTTGTCTGTCATTCGATCATGATTTGCAGACAGGTAATATTGCACCTTGGAGTCTAACTAGGTTAGAAAGTGTCTAAGTGTGTAAGGTGTCGTTGTGCTTTTATTAGAATTATATTATGGAAATTATAATGTTGATAATATTGAGTCGATAGTTGTTAATTATTGTTGTAAATAAATTATTATTTTAATAGAAGTATTATTGTTAAATAAAGATTGTAAGAGGTTTTGTATTATTTAATATAATATTATTTACAATAAATATTTAAATATAATAGTTGTAAGTTATGTTGTAATTAGTAATTTGCAACTAAATTAATAAAATAAATTAATATATAGTTGTACAATTATAGATAGTTGTAATATTATAACTTTATTAAATGCAATATGCTTGGTCGGCTATAAAATAATTAATTGTTGTCGGAATTGTGTGTTAATATTTAAAAAGAGTAACCTCTTGGGATTATTAAATTAAATAAAAGTATATTTTTAGAAGGGAGATGCACGGGATCGCGTGCCGAGTTCCTTGGTAGATGAGAGAGACTGTGTTATAAAAGAAAAGCTTGTAGAGGCAAAGGAAAAAAAAAATGGCAGGTAGAAGAAGAGAAATGAAGGCGGGGAAAAAGAAGCTTGGAACTTCAGCAACTAAAACAAGACTAGTCGACTCGATATCAAAGCCAGGTTCCTCTAGTGCTCGATTTCTTCCTCTGATTATGCATCTGTAGATGCTGGGTTGATTGCTTCATTATTTGCAAATGGAATTCTTGTGGTTGAATTGCTTCCTACAGAACCCTTCTGTCCTTTCTGTGTTTACTCCTTTTCAAAGAATGAAATCATAGTATAATGGTGACTTCTTAGGAAACATCAATTTACCTTAGTCTTCTTATCAAAATGAACTTTGTCATGGCATTGAGAGTTGCGGGTGAAAAATACCGAAACAGTATAGGTACCTCCAATTAAAAAGAGAAATGAAAGCTTGACAATAGCCAAGCTACCTACTGTGGAAAAGGGTTGCTGTTGCATTGTAAAGCACGCCGTGCATGCTCATGTACGAGCGTATGGTGGAGCGACAGTTAAGTGAAGTGGCATAAATGCAGTGAGATATGGAGCAATGCGCATAGATCTTCCGCAGTGAAGACTTGATTTGCCAGACGTCATAATTACCCAAATCCCCAATCATCTCACTACCCAAAGAAGAAAAAAAGCAAGAATTTCCTTTGAACGAGCTTTCACGGTGGAGTTATGGTGATTGGTTAAACATAGGTTTTAGACAGTGCTAATCAGTATTACACATTTGGGTGTACTGTGCAGGAGACAGAGAGAAATGCCCCAGTACGTTTTTATGGTATGCTTTCATTCCTTTTTTGGCTTGGCTGAGATAGTTTATTTAAGGATTCAGGGATTATTATTGTTTGTAGCCTAAACGTGGCGCACAAACAAAGCCCATTTTGTCATTTTGGGTTGGCGCATCGAGGAGGAGATTGCCCACTTGGTAACATGAGCACCGATTTCTTTAAGGATGAGAAATCAGCGAATAGATAGGTTTGCATTTTTAGGGTTGCCTGAAATGTGTATGTTTCAGCTGAGGTACTGTGCTTGGAGGTTAGGGACCTCGGTTTTTGAACTAAAAATTGTAAGCTGGAACTGTGTGATTGTCCCATTTTTCCATATCTAACACCTTCCCCATCCCTATAGTACACGAATGACGACTACCATCACGAACAGTACGTTTGAGCCTTGTATTTGTTCATTAGCCTTGATTTCCTTCATCGGTTCGGGAGTACCCTTTCTATTTTTCTCCGGAGAGGTAAGCTGAAGGGGAGCGCGAACGGAAAACAAAAGAATCGCCTTCGGAGGAATGGATCCAAGGCTGTGGAGGAAATATTTTTTTAAAAAAATGGTGAGGAAGAACATTGTGATGTGTGCTATAGTGGTGATATGGATGAATGGAATCAAATCCTGTCCTGCGTTGTTTGTGATGCTTTGGTTCACCAAGAATGCTATGGGGTGCAAATGATACCAAATGGCCAATGGCTGTGTTCCTGGTGTTCATATCAGTCTCAAGCTCAATCAGTGCACAGAAACTTTGTTAGACCTGGAAATAATTTTGTCAGTCCTATGTGGAGCAATGGTGGTTTAGATAATGATATACGCCCTTGCATATTGTGCACAAGAAGTGGTGGGGCACTAAAGCCGGTGGCAAGGCCATCTTCAGACAGAGATAGTAATGGATACTTACAGTTTGCACATTTATTGTCAGTGGATCCCAGAAACGTATATAGAAAATACAGAGACAATGGAACCAATAAAAAAATGTGGAAGGCATAAAGAGTGAACGGTGGAAGTTACTATGTTTCTATGCAAGGATAAGCATGGTGCTTGTATTCAATGTAGCCATCGTAGAATGTACTTTGTCAGTATGCATAATAACTGCATAGAATCTGATGCACTTCACTGAGGAGAAGTCACATTTTGGAGGCAGAAACAGAGTTTTCTTATTTACTTTTCGTGCATTAAGGTTTATCATTTCAACTCTAGTCTGCAGAAGCCCGTCATTGTTAAACCAGGTTAGTTGTGCTTTCTTGTATGCATTTCGTCTGATTGGCTTAGATTAACCCTAGGAATGTTTATTTACTTTACAATGTGTTTGAATGCATATTAATAGAAGTACTATTAATATCAATGTTGTTATTAGTATCATTATTATAATTATAATTATTATTATTATTATCATTATTGTTAGTTTTACAATAATAATAATAATTATTATTGTTACTATTATTATTATTTTTATCATTATTAATATTATTATTATTATTTCAAAGGTATAGTTGATTGTTTAAAAGCCAAATAAATTAGGGGATTAAAATAATGTTGTCATTATGTATTTGATTAAAAGAAAATCGTTGTAATTATGGTTAATGAAATTTAATTTAGATTGACATCGATTTTAAAATGGTTTCTTCATTTTGTTAAGATAATGGATTAAGGATTAGGTATATGATTGTTGTATTAGAAATTTGATTTAAAGGTATTAGATAATTAGTCAGTGTGAATTGATATTGTATGAAATGGTCAAGGTGTAAGTTGTCAAGGGCTCATTTCCAGAGGCCAAGGTTGTTGTGTTTCGACTTCGTGTAATGTGTTGATAAGTGCCCTAAGTTATTGAAGTCATGTCGCCTTTTGTTATGTATAAGGAATTTGGTTGGTATTGTGAAAGAATGTAAATATTCTGAATGCATCGTGATGAGTAGAAAGGCTCTTCATGAATGTTGTGATTTATTTATTTATTTGTTTGGGATGTTGTGTTGGATTAGACAATGGGGAGACGTCGGTATTCATGAAAAAGTATTTTTCTTATGAGTTGCTTCATTGGAAGCCATGGAAAATGTGGTAAGAGTATGTCTTTGTAATTGAGATGATATGCAAGAAGGTGAATGCCTTGCATTATTACATGTATATGTTCATATCAGAATAATGGTTATGCAAGATGGATTATGCCTTGCATGGTTTATGTATCATCGTCGTCATGATGATGTTTGCTATGTTTGATTGAGTAGGGTCTTCGAGATGCAGGTAGGGGAGTGGCTTTCAACGTGGGGCCGGCGCCCAAAGTGGCAGTCAGGATAACCCGTTGGAAGTAGATTAATCAAGTGATAACCTAAATAATGAATTAGGGGGTTGGGTAGTTAAACACACTAAACAAGATAAGTGGATGCCTCACTCATGGCTCAAGTGCTTGTTTAGGCTTGAGATGAGATGAGAAGGCCTGGAATGGCAAGATCAACTACCTTGTCCTCATGAAAGGTATGTTGATTCCACATGAGCGTTGTATGGGGGCCGGGAGTCGGGAGAGGCTGCCAGGACAACCCAAGATGGGGGCCGGGGCCTAGGGAAGGCTTACCAGGACAACCCATGACAAGCCATGTGATGACACTCCTCCCTACTGCGGCCTAGCATTCCCTAGTTGTACTCTCCCCATTCGTTATGTGTTGCCTCTGGAAGTTCAGTTCAATTAAGTTCAGTTAAGTCAAGATAAGTTGTGTTGTGTTGTTTAAGTTATCTGTCATGTGTTGTATTGGCGTTTGGTCGTCCTTTGTTCATGTTAGTCTACCTGACTGTCATTGTTTGGGACCTGATGTTGACTCCTAGCTCAGGGGGTGGACCTTAGGGTTCCACATGGTCGGGTGGAAGAGCTATTTTATCCATTGGTTATTCTTCATCAAATTCTTATGCAGAAAAGATTTACCCCAGTTTTCAGATGAGTGTATTTCTTTAAGGTGTACAAGGCGGGCGTTACACCTCGACTTGACTAACTCAAGTAGACAAACAACAAACAAATGCATCCTTACAAAAAAAAAGTCCTTAAACAAACCTAAAGGAAAGAAACCTACCTACAAAGCCATATGTTGTCCTACATATCGATTGCCAACATTTGCTACATCAACTTCAAGAAAGAAATAGATCAACAAACTTGTCTTATATAGGATGTTCCATGATCGAAACCAGACTAGACATCTTATACAACATGTTGCATTTCTTGAAACTAGACATTATCCTTTCTACATATCAACACCCTTTAATGGATATATCATTCCTACAATAAGGCTGTTATCTATCCCAACCAATCCAATCTATCCTGAGCAACCTCTTTGGCAAGAGAATATGTTGAGTGTATGTTTACTTTGTAAGTTAGTCAATTTGCTTTTTGGTTTATCTTTTTGGTCCTTTTCCATTACCTATTCAAGACTACCTTGATTTATCTATAATCTTGGTATGTTGTGATGCAGTATGGATTGGGGGCATAGTCATTGCTTTTGTGTGCCATGTTTGAGGAATGATCTTTAGTATCTTTCTTAGCAGCATAGTTTATCTTTTGTGTGTTACGACCTAGCATCTTAAATATTAATATTCTTCTTGCATTTATGTATTGAAGTTTATTTTAAGACTACGGCTCATTCACATATCAAACAAAGTTATATGATATCTAAGGGATCTAAGTTCAAACCACTTGCTTGCAGAGTCAACATCCATGCACTTGGATATCACAGCACCTTGGTCATTTATACCTTGGTGGCAAACTATCCATGTGATATATCAAAAATAAGTATTTCTCTTTATAAACATTTATGAAACCAATGAAACAAGCTTATCCATTATCCATGTCATTCCTATAGTCTTTCAACAATCTTTTCTATCCAACCTCATCTAACATCCAACACAATCTTCTAGTCGAGTGTCAACCCAGTCTTTCTGTCGCTTCCCTATCTTTACTCTCGAGGGGCATCCTATGCCAGCTACACAGGGACAACTAGAGCTACACTAGGGCATCAAAATTATATCATGTCTTCAACAATCAATGTAATGTCCCCTTCTAGATTTGCCCTAGATTAAACCCTACAATCACAATTACAGTAAATTAGGGTTAGGGAGATGACTTACAAGTAGTTATTTCTTCATTATGCTCTTGAATAGAACTCCTACAATCATCACATAGAGAACACAAGTACAATATATATACATATAAACTAATGCCATTGTTAGGGTTAGCTGCAAATATATCAAACTCATAATACAATTCCAACACTACTTACTATCAAACACTTCTAGAGCATCGAGATAGGGACATGATAGATTTGAGCCAGCCAACCCATTCTAAGCCCAAGAGCGGAACTTTGGTCCTCTTGGATTTGGTGGCAAGACTTAGACATCTACCAAAGTGGGGTACTTAGCAAAATGTTGGTCTTACTTCCCTATCCATGCCTTATCACTTATAATTAATAAATCATCATGGTAGGAATGGTACGGGGATCCTAGCGGAGTTCTTAGTTTATCCAATCTAAGCCCAAGAGTAGGACTTTGACCCTCTTGACCTAGATGGCAGGGCTTTGACATCCATCCAAGGTGGGGTACTTAGATGGAAACCTTATACCCTCTTACCTATGTCTCCTTCCCTTCCTCCATGATGAGGTACCATATATTTTATCTCTAAAAGATATTAATGCACAATAAAACAATATCATATACTGTATTATTATCTCATATTGTATACATGATTCATTATTAATGTAAATTGCAAGGGATATTAATTCTTGATTGCAACTATATTATCAGACTTACACATTATTATTAAAATATGTTACTTACTCTAATTACTACAGTCTGCCTTTTATCTCTTACTTCTAATACTTTTAATATTTTCTAATGCCTTCTTCTCTATATTGAATACTATAATATCTCTATATATTGATTTATTATATCTTTCCTACTTATGACTTAGAAATATATATAATGCAGATCTAAATATATGTATTTATGGGATACTCTTTTTATATTTTCTTTCCAATGATCTTTTCCTTCTATCTCACAACCTTTATTTATTTCCCTTTCAAAGGGATATGTTAGAAGAGGCACGTCTCTTATTATATTTGGTGGTAAAAGACATACTTACCCTCTTATAATTTTTATTACTTTATATTAATTCCCTTTTGTGGTAAGTAACTCCCTTATCATAAGAGGATAGGTTAAAAGATATTTATTTATATTATTTGTATTTATATTATATCATTATAATAAATGATATATTATTTATTTTATATTATTTATATTATATCATTTATATCATAATAAATGATATATGATTTATATTATATTATTTATATGTGTTATTTATAAATATAATAATAATATATTTTGTTAATTGTTTTAAATAATTATTATTTAAATATCCTTAATTTGAATGAATAATACATAATGAATTCAATTATAAATTACTAATATAGGGACATGACAGCCCTCCCCACTCAAAATTGCTTGTCCTCAAGCAATCATAACTAGGATTAAAGGGTTAGGTGAAAGTATAAGTAGTTTAATATTAAAGTATACATTAAAAAAGGTAATAATAAATTTAATATTAAAGCATATAATACTTTTTATTTATTTATTTATTTTTAAACATTATAGTTATGTTTAATAGGGTTGTGGATCTCATCACATGCTTATTATGATCAGGAATTAATTAATTTATAGATGTGTTTCTTGAAAATACATCTATATATAAACTATATATGATGTATTTATACAACATATAATATTTATAATATTAGTTGAATTTACTATATGGGTTTATTTATAAAATAACATTAAGTTGAGATGAAAATAACTTTTTCAAATATATTACTTTATGAGAACATAGAGATATCTTACTACATATTTATTTATAAATTATATTTTAATTACTTTATTTGACTATTTCATTAAGTATATTTACTTAATGTAATTTTATTATTATTAAGAGTTATTTTATTCTTATTTATTTTCAACCTTATTTACTCATTATTTATTACATATTTGTAATAAATTTTAATTTTTTTAATGTTGCATCATAGAGTAAATTTCAATTTTTAATGTTACACACACACACACACACACACACACACACATATATATATATATATATATATATATATATATATATATATATATATATATATATATATATATATATAAAATATTTTATCAATGTATTAAACGCCATTATTCCAGCAAATTCATACCTGTGATTTATTTTTATTTTTTTAATTTTTATTTAAGTATTATTCACAGGATAGCATTTGTAATGTCCCCTTCTAGATTTACCCCAGATTAAACCCTACAATCACAATTACAATAAATTAGGGTTAGGGAGATGACTTAGAAGTAGTTATTTCTTCATTATGCTCTTGAATAGAACTCCTGCAATCATCACATAGAGAACACAAGTACAATATATATACATATAAACTAATGTCATTGTTAGGGTTAGCTGCAAATATATCAAACTCATAATACAATTCCAACACTACTTACTATCAAACACTTCTAGAGCATCAAGATAGGGACATGATAGATTTGACCCAGCCAACCCATACTAAGCCCAAGAGCGAAACTTTGGCCCTCTTGGCTTTGGTGGCAAGACTTAGACATCTACCAAAGTGGGGTACTTAGCAGAATACTGGTCTTACTTCCCTATCCATGCCTTATCACTTATAATTAATAAATCATCATGGTAGGAATGGTACGGGGATCATAACAGAGTTCTTAGTTTATCCAATCTAAGCCTAAGAGCAGGACTTTGACCCTCTTGGCCTTTATGGTAGAGCTTTGACATCCATCCAAGGTGGGGTACTTAGATGGAAACCTTATACCCTCTTACCTATGTCTCCTTCCCTTCCTCCATGATGAGGTTCCATATATTTTATATCTTAAAGATATTAATGCATAATAAAACAATATCATATACTGCATTATTATCTTGTATTCTATACATGATTCATTATACATAAGTAATGTAAATTGCAAGGGATATTAATTCTTGATTGCAACTATATTATCAAACTTACACATTATTATTAATATATGTTACTTACTCTAATTACTATAGTCTACCTTTTATCTCTTACTTCTAATATTTTTAATATTTTCTAATGCCTTCTTCTCTATATTAAATACTATAATATCTCTATATATTAATTTATTATATCTTTCCTACTTATGACTTAGAAATATATATAATGCAGATCTAAATATATGTATTTATAGGATACTCTTTTTATATTTTATTCCTAATGATCTTTTCCTTCAATCTCACAACCTTTATTTATTTCCCTTTTAAGGGATATGTTAGAAGAGGCGCGTCTCTTATTATATTTGGTGGTAAAAGACATACTTACCCTCTTATAATTTTTATTCCTTTATATTAATTCCCTTTTGTGGTAAGTAACTCCTTTATCATAAGAGGAAAGGTTAAAAGATGTTTATTTATATTATTATTTATTTATATTATTTGTATTTATATTATATCATTATAATAAATGATATATGATTTATATTATATTATTTATATGTGTTATTTATAAATATAATAATAATATATTTTGTTAATTGTTTTAAATAAATATTACTTAAATATCTTTAATTTGAATGAATAATACATAATGAATTCAATTATAAATTACTAATATAGGGACATGACAATCAATTTCTTTGAAGCAACACTATAAATGACATTGCATCAAAGAGGGGCAAAATGTGGACACCCTAAAATGACTAGGTCTTCTAATCACTCGCATTTCATCTAATCTGTCTAATCACCTACATTTCAACAATTAATTAAATAATCTAATTATTTAATTAATTTCATCAAAATCATCAAATTCTTCCAAAACTCCAAAATTCAACAGTAATTGAATAAATTGTATTTATTTAATTAATTTCAGCACAATCAACCTTATTCTTCTAAAATTAAATAATTTTATTTATTTAATTAAATAATTTTAATTATTTAATTAAATCATTTTATTTTTTCAAAATTCAAATCCACAATCAATTGAATAAATTAATTATTTAATTAATTGATCATCCAAATCCTCTTATCTAAAATTAAATATTTTTTATTATTAAATTAAATCACTTGTTCTTCCAAATTTAAATAGATCATGCAAATTTATTTAAATTATTTCAATCTCTAAAAATAAAATATAATCAAATATTTTATTTATTCTTCTATCATGCACAAAGAATTAAATAAATTTATTTATTTAATTTGCTTTAATATCTTCCAATTTCTCTAAAAATAAATCTTGTTCATCATGCACACAAAATTAAATAATTTATTAATTAATTTATCTGAAATCATGAAAAAAACAAATTACAAGTTGAGTTAATTGACTTAATGAATCTTGTTTTTATCACTAACTCTTAAATTAGAAAAAAATATTCTAATTTATGAAATTAATCTTATCTTTATCAAAAAGAAATTAACTCGAACAAAAATAGCTTTTTATGTCACACATGTCAGGTGCACATTCATCATAAATTCTAGATTTATTTCATCTGTTGATTCCATTGAATTATTTGGACCATGGATCAATCTTTATTGAAAGCTATATAAACCCCCCTCATCTCATCACAAATCCTCTTCAATCATTTATTCTCAAGTATTCCTTAATAGTGAATTGAGCATACATCACATCGTTGAGCACATCGATCTTATTGAGCACATACATTTGCTTGTCGCAAACATGGTTTTGCAATGTTATTGAGAAATCTACATTCATACAAAGAGAACTATACAATCTAGGTAAAGTCTTTCTTGTTTTAATTTGATTTATTCATTGATATTGACTTTTTACTTAGATTGATCTCTTTATGTTATGGGTAATTGAGTTGTTATTATCATTTCTTTGTGATCTTATGATTCAACCTCTCAATTTTTCCTATACACAAGAGAAAGTTCATGGTTAGATGTCATGCCCTGATTAGTGTAGAGTGGATCATAAAAGCTACATTCATGATCAATGCAGAGTTGAGTTTGAAGTCTTATTAATATGAGAATTAGAAGCACTAAGAGGAAAAGATATGATACTAATGATGAGGATGTGTTGTTGATGGCTTAGAGTATGTTGTATGATCTACCCTATTGTTCCCAAGATGCATGTGTTGATACAAAGAAGATTCAACCTCTGGAAGTTGGTGATTGTCTCTGTTTTAGGATGACTATTCTTTGAAGACTGTCTGAAAAATTGCTCTGCATCTTCATCTTACTAATGTTTATCTTTTGTGGTTTGGAACATAGCTTCACATATTGCCACATTATGTATGTTCCAGGTTTCATGTTGTTTTGATCACCAGAAGATTGTGTTTTTGCTGATAGCTTGAAGACAATGTTGATTCTATGAAGATATACCCAGCAGGGTGATGGAATGCTTTGCATTCCTCCGCAATTGTAGATTTGGCTACATGATTCTAAAATTGTGTCAAGAGAATAGAAAAGGTTTTATTTCAAAAGTCTTAGATCATTTCTCTCTCTGCTATGAAAGTTATGATTGATAGAGTACCGATATGTGCCCTGGCAAAGTGAAGCAGTGATGAAGACCCATTGGAATGCTCCACATTCTGTTGGAAGTGAATGATTGTACATGTAGATCTGTGGATGTGTTCTTAAATTTCCATTTCATGCCTCTTCTCAATCTCAAGGTTCATTGTACTCTGCAGCTTGGTGTTTCAAATGACATGTTGCAATGTATTCTAGATGACAGAGTATTCTCATAATGAATGATTGAAGATGTGAGGCACTTAATATTTGATGTGCAGAGGTAAAGGAGTGTGTGAGGAAGTTGTATGAGTCCTGTAGACTCATCTTGAAAAGTTTCATAAAGATCTATCTTGTTTCTAGTATCGCACAAGGTTTTGAATTTGTTGTGACCATTGCATTTCAAGTCTTCATGTGTGCAGTGTCATTACCTTGATGTTTGATGTTGTGAAAATTGTTTTGGACCTAACTAAGTAATTTATGATGTTTGCAAGGCATGATTTTTTGCTGGTGTAGCATATTGTTCTAATTAGGACCTATCCTCTACATGCTTCACTTTGTGTGTTGTCTGGCCGACATGTAAATGTATCTTTCATGTTGTAACTGGCCAACAAGCTGTATAATCAATGTAATATCATGTATAAATAGAAAAACAAGTTGAGTGTGTAGTGTCATTACAAGTTGAAAGAAAAGGTTTGCAAGATGATAAATAGAATAAATACATTATTGATGTGCGACTGTGGGAGAAATAGTAGATGATGTTGATGTTGTCTGAATTAATCTTGAGGACTCATTTGAGAAAGTGATCAAGTATAGAGTATGCCTAATTGATCAAATCTTTAGAAGAAAGTGTCTAGAGGCAGAGGTACAATCATCAAAGGAGTGAGCTTCAAAGTTAGCTTTTAGACACTTGTAAGATTGTCATGCTGTAATCTTTGTAAGTTTATTTTCTGATCTGAGAGTAGTTTCTTCCTTGGGTTGTAACCCTAAAACAAAGTCTATAAGGAGTTTTAGCTTCTTTAGGAGCAACCCTAAAGGAAAGTCTCAGGGAGTAGTTGCTTCCTTGGGTTAAAGACCCTAAAAAAGTTATTGTTTGAGCTTCATATATATTGTGAGTTAATCCTCACTGCAGTTTTTCCCTTCTAGGGTTTTCCATGTACATCTGGTGTTATTTATTGATGTGCATTCTATTATTATTTCATGCTCATGTTTATGCTGTAATACTTAAGGTTTAATCTGCTCTAGAAAAGTTGAATTTGTTGAACGAGAAATTTGGTCATATATTGATTCGCCCCCTCTTAGTATACCAATGTGTCTATCAATTTATATCAAAGCCAAGTTCATTTAAAGAAAGCTTAACTACTTGAGGAAGGTCTAGGGTGGAATTAGGAGGATCCTACAAGGTTCCCAAGTTCAATGCTACAAATTATGCTTTCTTAAAGCTAAGAATGGAAGGTTACATCAATTTACTAGGGTGCAGAGTTAGGGACTCTATCAAGAAAGGTTACACTATCCCTAATGATGTTCCCATAGATGTAGATGAAGTCTAGAAGTATGATAATAATGCCATGGAAAATTTTGTTGTCATGAGTGGATTAACTGATTTAGAACTCTCAAAAGTGATGGGGTGTGGCTCTGCTAAAGAAGTTTGGAATAAACTTGAAACCATATATGAAGGAGATAAGAAAGTGAAGCAATCTAAGAAGTAAATATTCAAAAACAAATTTGAATCCCCAAAAATGATAGAAAATGAAAATATTGCTGGATTTATGCTTCGGGTGAATGAAGTGGTCAATGGTATCATAGGTCATTTTGGGGAAGTGAAAGATGATGAAGTTGTGTAAAAGATTCTGATATCTCTTCACAAATCTTATAGCTCTAAGTTATCTTCTATTGAGGAGACTACAGACTTGGATACGTATACCTTAGATCAGTTGTTTGGTACCCTCACTACTTTTGAAATGAAAGAGGTTGACAATGATCTTCCAAAGAAAGAAACTACTTTCAAAGCCACTAAAAAGGCAAAGGAAGAATCTGCCAATGAAGATGAAAGTCCTAATGATGGGTAAGTGCAAGAAGTTGGGTCCATTTTTTGGCCAAAAAGTTGAAGTGTTTTCCCTAATTTTTAGAATTTGTCACATTTGACCTAAAAATTTGAAGCACTTAAAGATTGAATCTCAAAAAAGTTAGAAATATGAAATGTAGCACTCGGAGTCTAGTTTCCAAATATGTAATTTATTTTAATACCCAGATGATAAAAACTGATTTTCAATAGGCATGTCTAAAAACCACTGTTTAAAAGTCACTTTTTTTACCATACCATGCACGTGTACGACCAACATAATTTAACCTAAATATAAGTATTTTTCTGAATCCTTTTGAGGAAAGATGTGTCGTACAGTGAAGTTTGATGAGAATATTTTTTAATAATTTTTTTCCAAATATTTTTTTATTAATTTTTTATTGGCCCTAATTGTTGTTTTTTAAAACCCCTTGTGTACGACCAACATAATTTGAGTAAAACTAATCATAAAATGATTTTTTTTTCATTGTGTAGAGAATGATGTCTAGATTGATGACATATAAATTTTTTTTGAAAAACTTTAAAAATTAAAAGTTATAAAAAAAATACAAACACCTGTCATTCCATGTTTTTGGACCAGTTTGCTCATAAATTAATTAATAAATAGGAAAATAAGTAAAATAAAAAAAATTACATATTTGAAAACTACACATCGTCATCTATAATGGGTTTTAATTTTTCTAAAAAAATTGGAAAAAAACATCGTCATCCATATTAGTAAAGTTGGTATTTTCTCTTGATCTGAACATGAACTTGTACTTGCAGGTCCAAGGCAAGGGGTTGACTTACCATAAGTTTCCTGAGCCTATGATTTTAGTAGTAGGTACCCATTTTAAAATGGATACCTGTTCCTTTTGTGTGGGAAAAAAATGTACAAGGTTTTTTTGTAAATTCAAATAGCTATATAGAAATGGGTACCCATTCCTAAACGGGTACCCATTTAGACTTGGGCACCTGTTTCTAAATGGGTACCCATTCCTAAGAGGGTACTTTTTTAGGCTTGGGCACCCATTCCTAAATAGGTACCTATTTCTTTTAAAATGGGTACCCATTTCTATCAGGATTTTGTTTTACTCGCGACTTCCCCTCTAAGTGGACCCAACTTCTTGCAGGTACCCTAATGCTAAAGAAAATTTTGTGAGAACACTAAAGAAAGGATCTTGGAAATATAAAGGTAAGTTACAATTAAAATGTTTCAATTGTGGAGAGGTTGGTCTCTTCACTTCTAAATGTCCATTTAAATAATATAAGAAAAGTAGCAAAAATAGCAAATTCAAGAGGAGCATGTTTTGCATAGAGGATAATTGTTCTTTAGAAGATGAAGATCATGTGATGATTCAAATGATGAAACACTCTTCATAGCTTTGAGTTTTGATAACGAAAAGGATGATGTTAGAAATTGTGGAAAAATTGATACCTTGCACAGAGTCCAAAACAATGAAAGATCAATGGTTGTATGGACTACCTTCCATGCAAAAGAAGAAACCAAAGCTTGGGTAATTGATAGTGGTTGTTCACATCATATGACTGGTGAGAAGGAGAAATTCATTAGCCTTGAGAAGTGGGATGGTGGAGAAGTTACGTTTGGAGGTGATGAGTCAGCTCAAATATATGGAAAAGGTGTCATAACCATCGATGGTAAGAACATGTCTGAGGATGTCCTCTATGTCAAAGGATTATAGCACAATATGATGCTATTACTAATAAGATCCTCATTATCGACAATCCCCTGGAGGATCCCATATCTGGTAGTTCATGATGTCCTACCACCACCTGATCACCGATCATATCTCCTAGAGTATCTACAATGGGTGAAATGCAAATTTTTGGTTTGATTCTTGGAATGGAGAAGCTACTCTAGATTACTTTGGTGAGATACAATGGTGTAAGGAAGTAATGGAAGATACATGGGAAGATAAAGATGTACACTATCTTGAGCGTACGGATAGTGAAATATGGAATTGATGCAATTTCGATAGCACACCTGTCCCCAACAATCAAAGAACAAATTGAAAGAGATCCTATTTTAGAGGAACATTTCCCTAACTAAGGAGAGTAACAAAATTATATGGACAATGTTGATGTTTGGAAAATACTCCATTTAGTTAGGGACTTAGATCTACGAAAACATATTAGGATCTATATCATGGCTGACAAAGTAACTTTTATTAGACATAGATTGAAATCATTTGGTGTTCATGGACCTTTCATATGTCTACTATGTTTGAATGATGAAGAGACTACGAATCACTTGCTACTAAATTTCTCCTTCATTGGAAAATGTTGGGCATGGTTCATAGATAAAGTTTGATGGATATGGATGCTACATTCTAATTCATTGGAGCTATGTAAAGGTTGTCTTAGACTGAAGAGAGATTCTATTTGGGGTGATATATAGATTGTTGCACTATTCATGATTAAAAAGCAAATATGAAAAGATCAAAATAGTAGTTTCAACAAACAATCCTAAGCAATGTAGACAATTTGTAACAAGATTGAAGTGGGAATTAGCGAATTCCTAAACACCCACATTTTGAATGCCAAAATTTTCTCAATGCAAGGGATGATAAGTTAATGAAGTGTTGGAAGTTGTTGAAGATCCCAAGCAAGTTTTAGAATTCAAGAACACAAGGAGCAAATAAGGAGCTCAACAGAAAGACATAATGGATGGCCCCTTAAAAGGTAGATTGAAGCTCAACTTTTATGGGGCTTCTTGAGGTTATCTTAGGATTTAAGGGGTAGGTTGCCTCATCATAAATGATAGGCAAATCTTCTTATTTATTTTCTCCAAATATTTCTTATATGGTACAAATAATGAAGTTGAACTCGAAGTGCTAATGGATGGGATCCATTTGTGTATCTCCAATAAACTTGATTGTATTGACATTGAAGGGGATTCAATGATCTACCTGAATGATATAAAATATAAGGACATCTAAAACTAGAGATTGTAGAAGAAGGTGGAAACAATATGTACATTCCTAGGACAACTAAATGAATTCACGTTAAGGGACCTCTTTAGAGAGGAAAATATGGCATCATATATCTCGGTGAAATAGGAGGTAAGCAAACCTAATCCACCATTACTTCACATTGGCTTGAAGATAAGAATGACCTCCTACAAGTTGAAAAAACCCTTATGCCAAGTGATGTTTGCACTTTAGGTACTTGAGATCTTATTTAGATTTATAAAAGATGTGAAAAATAGTATAAATCCATGAAAGTGGTAAGAGGTAAAGTAAAATGGTAGATAAAGTTGTGTTGAATGTTTTGTGATACACCTACACAGTGGAAGATGTTGGAAAGAGACACTACTCTGGTATGGACTGATATGTTTTCATTGATGGCAAGAAGGCTCAGAGATCCTATCACCATGTTAGGAAGAGATATCTCTAGAAGAACAAGTTGGATTCCAGGTCTGGTTGATAGAAATGGCTAAGTATGGATGTGCACAAAGTAGAGAACAATAAATTGGATAGTATACCTCCACAATTGAAGACTTACAGATGTGGTTTAGGTATGATGTCATTTGGTGTTTGATAGTGTTATGCTTCAGAGGTTAAGTCCTGATCTTCTCTAGAAGTCACCATGAAGAAATACCTAAGTCCAGGTAAGCAAAGGTATAGTAGGAATAGTGAATAGGGTCTAGTGCAGTGGTCCACATTCCACTACAAACAACTATTTCATTATGTAGTTTTGAGGTGTTGTAAACACATATATGAGGTGTCTCATTCCAGAGTTAGGAGATGTAAAGTTCACCGGAAGGTTGGATACAAGTTTCTAAGTATCGACACAATGTTTGACAGAGTTTGACAAAGATAGAGTCTGAGATCTGATGGTCCGCATTTCTCTGCAAGATGATATCTTGCCTTACGATTCTAAGGATAAGATTGGGAATATGTAAAGAGTCCTTGATATGATTTGGTAGGTTTTTTGAGATCCTCAGTAAAAGTTATAAGTTAGCAGATGAAGCTGTTAAGCATACTCTTAAGGAAGAGGCTAACAAGTACATTAATCATTGTGCGGAGAAGAGTTAACATTTGGAGGGTCTATGTAAGTAATTGAATTATTAGAGATGACCTATATGAACATGTTTGGGAGAAGATTTGGGTTGATGCAACACTTAGTGCATTGGAGTGAGTGACAAGGTACATAGATTTCTATGTACACATTTCATTTCTTGGATGCCGACCTGATTATGGATCAAATCATGATGCATATATATAAGAGAAATGAATTTTTGATTATATGGGTGTGTGGTGTGTGTGAGTAGTGTGAGCATGCAAATAGAAGAGCAAAGTTAGAAGTAAGGTAGCGGTGAAGACTTGGGATTCAGAATTTAGTTGCTAAATGATTGCACCCTGGTATAGTGGCAAATGCTTAAACAGTTTTTAGTTTTCATGTGCAAAGAAAGGTTTCCTCATTAAGGTAGTGATCCTTCAATGAACCTTCAATAGGGTTTAACAACCCTTATTGTAATCTTGTTAGGTTTAGGGTTAAGGCAGTGAGCCTGCTAAATCTAGTTGTAGTTCATGGCAGTGAGTCAATATGTTCCAGGCCTATGGAGTGACCAAGCCTAAATTTCATTTTGTAAAGTGATGCATAATAGGGGTTCAAATCAACACAAACTCCAAAATAACTCACTTTACAAGTTTGAAAACCTATTCTTGTTAGTATCTCACATAAGCCTTCATACTGCTTTGTAACCCTCCAAACAACAATTTTTGAGAATAACTCTCTGAATACTCCTCAAACCCACAAATAAATTAGTGTTCTAGATACCCTTTTATCCATTATTTAACACTTATCAAAATAGGCTAGGGTTGTTTTGTATAGAATGGGACAAAAACAATATTGTTCCTGTGCAAACCCTAGGATTGTTACAGAACTACTTTCACCCAAAATGGCATAACTCACTCAAAACATAATGCAATTACATGAAACAAAAATAATTGTAAACTATAAACAAATATTTTTCCATCCATCTATTATATACATCAATGTGAGGTTGTACCAGGTTGTACCATGCATGTTTTCAGACTGCATTTTTAGAAAATTAAACTCTGTAGACCTATGCTCAATAAAAATGCCATAACTTATTCAAATCTCAATTAAATTTGATGAAACAAAAATAAATGGAAATTAGACTCAATATACCACATTTAGGTCATATATAGGCCTTACAAATCTGTACCAAACTCTGGGACAATAATTTAACATTCAGAAATGCATAAACAAGGGTATCTTTTATTGATATCACATCAAAATGTAACAACCCACATTCTCCAACCTTCTCCCATCTTCTCCCCCTTGGGATTGATTTTTACAACATGTATTTATTCTTTCTGAATCATTTTTCAACTACCAACCATCCACAACTAACTTCCTAATCAATGTTGCAACTTTAATGCACTTTTTGACAATTTGACAATTTTTACAAGTTTGATCCCTAATGACTCAAATGACTCCAATTACATCACAAATGGTCTATTATGAACTTATTACATGACAAAAGACTAAAAAAAAACATAAATAAAATATTTACAAAATGGCCTCATGGAGGCATAAAGTCTATTAGGTGTTCCTGCACCATACTCCCAGTAGAAAGAAAATTCAAGTCCCATTGAATGTTGGTCTGCTCCTTCTTCCTGGTCTTCCAATTCTTTTGCAATTTGTCCTTCATCTTTCCAATTATTCCTAGGTCTTTCTTCCTCTTCTTTTTCTTATACCATGTCTCATCCAGCATCCTCTCAGCTTTCAGGTTCCAAAATTCTATTTCTTGTGTATATACCTCAGTAGTATCATCCATGTCTTTATCCTCATCATTGGCATCATATTCACCATTACTACAATCTACATTACACTTTTATAAATCTGCATATACCTCATTAACAAACAAATCTGCAACATTTTCATCAACAACTTTATTATCAACAACAACTTGATTGTTAATGTCAACATCAACATGCATTTCCACTTATTCATCTTGAACATCAGACTCAAATAACATTTCATTTCTTACCTCTTCCTCTATTGCTGGTGTCCTTCCTTGTCTTTTCCTTCTTTGAATAATCTTCCTAATAGGCCATGATACCCTCTTTTTGATTGGTAAATGTTACCTTTGCATCTCAAGGTCTATTATTTCTTTCATTTCCTCCATATCTTTTCTCATTTGTTCCATGGCTTGCTTCAACTCCTTGATCTCTTGGTCAATTTTCATTTGCCTTTTCTTCTCTTTTTTCTTCACACTTGTCTCTTTTCTCTTCTCTTACTTCTTCTTTTGTGAACCCCTAGCTAGAAAGTACCTCTTCAACAAATCCATTTCTCCTTCTTCAAGAAATTCCCTCCTTGTTTCTCTTTGCCTCACCTAGGTCTCTTCTCTTTTCCTCTACCTAGTCTATTGGCAACCAAGTTCTCTCTTCAACTTGCACAAACACAAACACACAACCACAAACTTCTCTTGCCTAGACCTTTTGAGCTTTGATACCACTTGATGTAGAATAGGGGTTCAAATCAACACAAACTCCAAAATAACTCACTTTACAAGTTTGAAAACCTATTCTTGTTCGTATCTAACATAAGCCTTCATATTGCTTTGTAACCCTCCAAACATCAATTTTTGAGTATAACTCTCTGAGTACTCCTCAAATCCACAAATAAATAAGTGTTCTAGATACCCTTTTTGAAATTATTTAACATATCTCAAAATGGGCTAGGGTTGTTTTGTATGGAATAGGACAAAAACAAGACTGTTCCTGTGCAAACCCTAGGATTGTTACAAAATTGTTTTCACCAAAAATGACATAACGCACTCAAAACATAATGAAATTGCATGAAACCAAAAAATTTGTAAACTTGAAACACATATATTTACATCCATATATTATATGTATCAATTGGAGGCCATACTAGGCTGTACCATGCATGGTTTGAGACTGCATCTTCAGAAAATTAAACTCTGTAGACCTACCCTCAATAAAAATGCCATAACTTAATCAAATCATAATGAAGTTTGATGCAAAAAAAAGAATTGGAAATTAGACTCAATACTATTTCTAGCCATACCACATTAAGTTCATATACAAGTCATACAAATCTGTACCAAACTCTAAAGCAAGAATCTAACATTCAGAAATGCAAAAACAAGGGTATCTTTTATTGATATCACATCAAAATGTAACAACCCACCTTCTCCAACCTTCTCCCATCTTCTACCCCCATGTATTTATGCCTTCTTAATCATTTTCCAACTACCAAGCCCCCACAACTAACTTCCTAATCAAGGTTGCAACTTTAATGCACTTTTTGACAATTTGACAATTTTTACAAGTTTGATCCCTAATGACTCAAATGACTCCAATTACATCAAAAATGGTCTATTATGACCTTATTACATGAAAAAAGACTCAAAACACAACATAAATCAAATATTTACAAAATGGCCTCATGGAGGCATAAAGTCCATTAGGTGCTTCTACACCATAAAGATTGCAATACATATAATTGAGAGTTAATCCTCTCCGTGGTTTTTCCCTTCTTGGGTTTTCCATGTAAAAATCTTGGTGTTCATGTGTCATGTTTTCATGGTTGTTGTTTATGTCCATAGTGTGCTTTTATTTCATTAATACTAGGAAACAAATGAAAGATAAAGTGCATGGAAAAGTTTTTAGAACACTAATTCACCCCCCCCCCTCTTCGTGTTCTTGACAATCAACAATTGGTATCATAGCAAGGTTCCTTTGAAAAAGTTTAACAGCTTAAGGAAGATCTGGGATAGTATGATCATGGCTACAAGAAGATATAGAAATTATGAAAGGTTTATCCAATTAGAAGCAACTCTTATAGATCTTAAAAATTTTGAAGCACAAGTTAGGGATCTAAAGGAAAACTTGCAACAAGGCGATGAATGCAACTTAAAGTTAAGAGAGAAAGTCAAAAAATTCAAAGACAAATACATAGAAATTGGTGATCAATTATTATCAATAAATGAAGCCTTGAATGAGATGGAAGCAGTAGTTGAGGAAAGATCAAGAGCAAAGAATGATCTGAATTTAAGTGTGAAAAACAAATCAGAAGATTGTGTAAAACTTAAAAAAGAAATTGCAAATCTAAAGATAGACCTAGATAAGGATAAAAGCTTTGAAGAAAAATTCAAGATAAGCACTACAAAGCTTGAGGTAATGATTGCTAGCTAGAAGAGTACAAATGATAAACAAGGCTTGGGATTTGAAAAGGGAGAAAGTTCAAAATCTGGTCAAGAAAACACTGGAGTACAACAAAACAAGGGAAATCAGTTTATAAATTAGAAAAGAAGATCTAGAAGACCTCCAATCGAACAACCAAATGCACAAAGGTACCCATCTTTTCATGGTTATTTTAATTCATGTAATAAATTTGGTCATAAGCCTACTTAGTGTAGGAGAAAAATAAATCAAAAGAGTACATCATTCTCTAGTCGGTGTTTCAATTGCAAGAAAATTGATCATAGAGCAAATGAATGTAGAAATCAGACCAAAAGAAGTCTCAACAATGGAAGAAATTAACAAACATTCAAAGGAAGATGTTTTACTTGCAATAAAACTAGTCATAGAGTTGTTGTATGCAGAACTAAAGTGAGTCAAAATTCTATTAGATGTAATGTATGCTATAAAACGGGACACAAATCAAATGAATGCAGAAGCTCAGTAAGAAATAATTCTCAAAATAAAAGGAATAGTCAATCATTCAATGGAAAATGTTTTGTATGCAATAGATTTGGACATATGGCTAATCAATGTAGATCAAACTCAATAAATGAAAGGAATCAAGGTCAAAAGAATGTGATGTGCTTCAATTGCAACAAATTTGGAAATGTTGTAAGGTTTTGTAGAAGCATAAATGAAAAGGGAAATCACTATTTTGAAGATAGGTAAATAGAGCAAAGAAATAATAAGGGAAAAGAGAAAGTTGATATAGCTGAAATCAAGAAAGAAATGAACAAAGTATGGATCAAGAAAGAGGTGATTGAAGTCAAGGATTAATCTGTACCAGTATTTGATGTAGATACTTTCTCTGGGAAATAAATTGAGAAATCTAGCTCAGGGGGAGCAGTGTAGAAAATCTAAATCCCCCAGCCAAAATTGGGTGCCAGAATCTGGCACAAAGATGTATCATGGAATCTGATGTGACACACCTCTTAGAAGAAAAACTAGAAGAAAAAAGGTCAATGCAATATATTGTAGAGAAATCCTAATTGACTATGTTCTATAGTAAAGGGTTTTAATAGCTTTCTGGAAATAAGCATTTAATGGCATCTAGGTCACGTTGTGCAGAGGATAAAAGGGAACTTGTTCAATCCGAAATCATTTTACACTCAAAGCTATCAAGTACTAAGAGAGATATGAATAGACTTTGAGCCACAACAACCAAGATTTGAAGGTTTTAGAGAATTTAAGAAAAAGGAAACCCTAATTTGGTAGTAAAAGGTAATCTCGTTCAAAACCTCCTTTGAATATGTTAGAATTTCTAAAATTACATCACTGCAAGTTGTTGATATTACTGAGCAAGTGTGACCAAAGTTCATAAAACATCCCTTCAAATCAACCAAGGTCAATCAGTTTGTTATATTCTCAAATGTTCCCCATGGAGTCATGCATGTAGAAGATGTTAGAGTATATATTCATGTTGGCCTAGAGGAATTTGGTGATAGCATAATTACTGATCTCTACACAAAAAATTTGAGCAATGAGAATCTCAAACTGAAGAATGAATATTTAGCATTGGAAGAAAAGAAATTTATTCAGTACTTGAATTTCCCAACATTTATGAAAGATGACTGGGGTTGATATGTGTTAAGTAGGGTTAATGATGAGTTCATATGGCTTGAGAGACCTTTCAAGATTACAAAAGATGTTATTATGGTAGTCACTGGATTGTGCTCTACCAGATCAGTACCTCTATTGAAAGTCATAAAGAATGATATAGTAATCATGGCTACAGGAGCAAAGTTTGACAAGATAGCTTTGACAATAAATGATATTGAGGATCATGCCGTGAGATTTGCCTCAATGGTATTGGGATACAAAGTTTATTTCCCCAACCGGGAGAACTTTTTTTCAGGCACGACCATTTACACAGCCTATCAAACGATTAAGGAAAATATTGATTATGGCATCTATGAATTGCTCTGACAGCAAGTAATGGATAACCTAAAGAAGAAAAAAGAAGGTAAATACCATTTTAAATTTGGCATACTGATCATGTGTTTATTTTTCTACTTTATGAAAGAATTGTCTGGTATGAAGAACATGTTCTGGCTCAATGATAAAATTGTCGTAGTTCAAATTAGAAATTTTTTGAGTAGCATAGGCACCATTGATGCAGAAAATGTAGCCCTATGGGGCTATTTCAAGAATTTCCAAAGATCAATGCAATCCAAAGAAAGAATCCCCAAAATAGTTGTCAAAAAATACAAGAATACAATCTGCTTCATTATGACAAAAGATCAATGTTTGATGGAAGATCTTGAGCCTAGAACAGTCTAGGTTAAGCCTATGGGCTATAAGGTAGATGGAACTATATTGGAAAACTATGTTGAATATATGCTGAGCAAACCCAGAGATCCCAAGGAAGAAAGATTTGGGACTTATGATGAATTACATGCCAAAATTCATGTTGAGGTAAGAAAACCTAAAATCTCTAGAAAAATGAGGAAAGTGGTAGAAGAAATTGCTATAAAGCATGGATTCACAAAAGAAGTAGCAAATGAAAGGGAAAAGGCATAGGCTATTAGGGAACCAAAAGAAAAGAGAAAAAGGGAATCATTTGAGGGTCTGAAAGAACCTAAAGATGAGTTAGAAAAGCTAGAGAAGACAAAAAGAAAAACCAGAGCCTCCACTTCTGTAGAAGCCATAGCCACTCCCTCCGGTTCCACACCATCTATAAATATAGAAACTCCCACGACCTGTTCCAAAAGAAAGAAGACTAAAGCCAAGAGAATGCATGTAAGCATAATTGTTGATGGAGAAGACACAGAATCAAATAAGGAGGTAAAGAAAATGAAAGTTGAGGCCACTAAACCATCCAAAAGTAGCAAGGAGAAGACATTTAGAAGGAAGAATCCCAACAAAAGATAGGAAGAAGATGAGTCTCATGCCACACTAAAGATTGAAGATGTATTAGAGTCTGTCACTATTGATGGTAACTTGGAACCTATGGCTGAGTTTTATGATGATTATAATGATGCTGATAAGAGGATTTTGGAACAAGCTATTGTAAAGTATCTGAACATATACAACATAGCCCTCATTGAGATCATTGGTGATCTTCGAGATACCTTGGTAGTAATCTATTAGTCAGGAAAGAAACTGCTATGGCGAAAGGTATCAAGCTCAAAGAACACATGCTGATAAAATTATGTCTGGATATCACTCTAGAAGAGAAGGGAAAAATATCCAAGCCTCTTAATAGTGAGTTTAGGTCAAAGAAAAGAATGAATGCATTGATGATAGGAGAAGTTGACAAGGTTGTCAAGGAAACATAGGAGATCATATTGGACATACTAAAGAAACACAATATTTCCACTATCTATGATAGTAAGGAAACAAGCCTTGATTAAGGACCAGAACAGAGTAATCAAGCCCCTGACATAAACACATTGAATATAGATAGAACTGAAATGAATCTGTCTCCTGAGCAACAAGCTAAGGTTGTAGAAGATAAGAAACAGTTAAGGAGCCCTACACCAGAACAAAACACAAAGCAACAATAAAATATGGACATAAATCCTCCGGAACAAAGTCAAGAAGAATTGTCTGAGAGAGCAAGAGACACTGTAGACATCTTAGTTGATGGTGGAAGGCAACAAGTTGTAGATGAGTCTGAACTTCTTCGAGGACCAATCAATATGGATTCATTGTCACCTACACAAAAGTTCAAATTAGTCTCCATTGTTCAAGTCAAGGCACAAGAAGTGCTGAAATCTCATGATAAAGATAGTAAATTGATCAATGATGCAATAATTGTTCTAGAAAAGTTGATGCCATCATTTTAGAAAGATGTCTCATTATCTCCTACTAATCATCTCAAGGAGCTACTGAAATCTATAAGTACACATTTTGAGTCATTTTAAAAATTTGTAGAAGCAAAAGTTAGAAAAGAATTTGATGAGAGAAGACTGGTAAAGCTAAAGACCATGATAGCTCGAGACAAAATCTCATTAGATAAAGGCATTAAGATAATACAAACTACTATTGAAGAAGCCAGTAAAATATACAAATTTAGTTTATCTTGGCCAAAATCACAAAGTAATTGGAAGATAAAATCAAAGACTTAGAACTCAAACTGCTAAATATCTCTGAAACATATAATCCAACAGTAGAGTTGATAAAGGCAAAAGAAACACAAGTTGCAAATATCCATAATGATTTGAACACTCTGATGAAGAAAAGGGGAGAAATCAAATACATATAGCTAAAAGGACTGAGAAGTCCGAAGATTGATTCAATGACCACATTGGCAGATGAGGCCTTGAAATCTCAAGCACTAATTGATACACCATCAGATGTCTAGAAAGCAGAAAAGTTAGTATTTTTGTTGAGTGGTCACATCCTTATTTTGGACAATGTAAGGAATAGATGGAATGGAGAAATAGATACAATAAAGACTATCTATAGTGACATTTTTCCTTCAGTCACAAATTAAGATGAAGATTGCACTTGCAAATATGCAATAGTTTACAAAATTTTAAAGTCTTGACAAACTTTTGGTTCCGAATCACACCCTTTTCCATTGATGTCAAAGGGAGAGAAGTAGATCAATGAAAAATGGATAATCATCTTAGGGGGAGTAGGAAAATAAAGTATGTATAGTAAGGGGAGTAGGAAAATAAAGTATGTATAGTAAGGGGGAGCAGTCAAGCATTTCTCACTAAGTATTGCCATCAATGCCAAAGGGGTAGATTGTTGGCAAGAGACACTACTCCGATATGGACCAGTATGTTTTCATTGATAGGAACAAGGCTCAAAGATCCTATCACCATGTTAGGAAGAGATATCTCCAGAAGAACAAGTTGGATTCCAGGTCTGTTTGATAGAAATGGCTAAGTATCGATGTGCACAATGTAGCAAACAGTAAATTGGACAGTATACCTCTGCAATTAAAGACTTGCAGATGTGGTTTAGGTATGATATCATTTGGTGTTTGATAGTGTTATTATTCAGAGGTTAAGTCCTGATCTTCTTCTGAAGTCACCGTGAAGAAATGCCTAAATCTAGGTAGGAAAAGGTATAGCAGGAACTGTGAATAGGGTCTAGTGCAGGGGTTAGCATTCCTCTGCAAACAAGTATTTTGTTATGTAGTTTTGAGGTGTTGTAAACACATATATGAAGTGTCTTATACCAGAGTTAGGAGATCTGAAGTTCATCGAAAGGTTGGCTACAAGTTGCTAAGTATCGGCACAATGTTTGACAGAATTTGATAGAGACAGAGTTTGAGATCTGATGGTCCGCATTTTTCTGAAAGATGATGTCTTGCCTTGTAGTTCTAAGGGTAAGATTGGAAATATTTAAAGAGTCCTTGATATGATTTGGAAGGTATTTTGAGATCCTTAGTAAAAGTTATAAGTCAATAGTTGAAGTTGTTAAGCATACTCTTAAGGAAGAGGCCGACAAGTACATTAACCATTGTGTGGAGAAGAGTTAATGTTTGGAGGATCTATGTAAGTAATTGAATGATTAGATCCAATCTATATGAACACATTTGGGAGAAGATTTGGGTCTGTGCAACAATTAGTGTATTGGAGTGAGCGACAAGGTACATCTTTCTATGTACATGTTTCATTTTTTGGATGCCAACCTAATTATGGATCAAATCATGATGTGGATATATAAGAGAAATGAATTTATGATTGTATGGGTTTGTGGTGTGTGTGAATGGTGTGAGCATGTGAATAAAAGAGTAGAGTTGGAATTGAGGAAGCAATGAAGACTTGGGATTCAAAATCTAGTTGCTAAATGACTGCACCCTGGCATAGTGGTAGATGCTTAAGCATTTTTCAGTTTTCATGTGCAAAGAAAGGTTTCATCATCAAGTCAGTGAGCTGATAGTGAGCCTTCAATAGGTTTTAACAACCCTCAAGGTTTAATAGCCCTTATTGTAATCTTTCTAGGTTTAGGGTTGAGGCAGTGAGCCTGCTAAATCTAGTTGTACTTAATGGCAGTGAGTCAATATGTTCCAGGCCTGTGGAATGACCAAGATTGAACATCTTTTTGTAAATATTGCAATATATATAATTGAGAGTTAATCGTCTCTATGGTTTTTCTCTTCTTGGGTTTTCCACATAAAAATCTTGGTGTTCATGTGTCATGTTTTCATGGTTGTTGTTTATGTGCATAGTATTCTTTTGTTTCATTAATACTAGGAAATGACTGAAAGATAAAGTGCATGAAAAAGTTTTTACAACATTGATTCACCCCCCTCTCAGTGTTCCTAACAATCAATAGAAGAAACATACCAATTGATTTGGAACCTCTTCTTGAAAACTTCCAAACCTAGAGAGGGAAGCAGTAGTCATCGAGGCTTTTGGTGTCACCTGTCTCTTAGTTGGGCATGTCCATAGTTTTGAAATGGTGGGTGACTTCCTAACAACTTTTCTTGATCTAATGAGGTAAAATTTGTTCATGAAGACTACAAAAACCAATGCTTACATGAGGCCATGGTCAATAAATCTATTGAATCCACATCAAGCTATGACAAGAAGCAATCCAAGTAGGACCTGTGTGGTGTCTTCAATAGGAATGTACTCAAAGAAAATAATTTACTAAGGAAATGTTTTGCAACCCACTTTGATAGAACTTTTATAGGTAAATTTGAGGGCTTCCTAAAGATTATTACAATCCACCCTATCCTCCTTACCCACTAAAAGAAGACATGGCTAGAGGAGATAAAGCAAAGCATCTATTGTATTAAAAAATCAAGGAACTGATAATTCTCCTACTTGAAGGATTTTGTTCTTTTTTGCTACTATCTCTCAAGGAGGCAATTGATAAACCACATTACTTCTTCAAATTTCACTACATGTGGTTTAGTGATCCCAACTTCATCTCTCAAGTGACAATTTGGTGGAATTCATCACCCTATGTGTAGCATGCAATATATTTTAGTTGGCTCATTAATTCAAGTTTATCAAGCAGAAAATGTTGGACTAGAACTGACACAATTTCAAAAACATTTTCAAGGAAAAAAAGAGAATTCAAGAGGGACTATCTAAAATTGCTCTCCACATCAAAAAAAATGGTATGTTGGTAGATGACTATAGAAAGAGAAAAAAAATTAAGTAGGAAATGGAGGAAATAGTGGCTAGAGAAAAAATCTTCTGGTGGCAAAAATCTAGTGGACATAGCTAAAACAAGGTGACAAGAACACAAGCTCTTCCACATCTCTAATAAAATTAGACACTTTATAATTTTAATTTAGAATACTAAAGCATTTAATGGGGATGCCATTTGTTTCCCTAAACAAATTCCAGCTGAAGCAGTACAATTCTATAAGAATCTTCTTTCCTCTGCCAATATTGTAACACCTAGCCATAGGTTTGATTTGAATCTTAAAATTCCTTGCCTACTACATGGTAAACATAATAACACTCTTATGAAGGAATTCTCCTCTCTTACCCACTTTTAGAGAAATTTCATTCGGAAGACCCTTGGTTAGATCCATTTCAACACATAATTGTGCATATGTGGTGTTGGCAAAATCAATTATTTCTTTTAAAAAGCAATGATACTTACCCAAGCCATCTGAAATAGCCTGCATACTCTCTAATTCCCAAAATTACAAGGGAAGTTAAGGTAAATGAATCCAGAGAAAAGTAGAAACAAAAATTTTAGTTTGAGGATTGAAAGAGGGGAACCAAGGTTTAATGCATAAGAAATCTCCTTGCAAAAGCCATGGACCATATTTTAGTACCTTGTCCTTGTCTTAAAGAGAGTCAAATTCTAGAAAGAATAAATCCCTTGTGTAGGGGTATATGTTGATTTCACCTTCCATACATTCCTTCCAATTTTTTGAGATCTAATAGTGGAGATCACAAGGCTTCAACCAAATTCTTAGAAATCTATAGATGAGGGCATGGCTGTAATATCCCAACTAGAATATTAGATCTCCATAACCTTAATTAAGAAAAAACACCACGCTATTTTTTTAATAAAAATATAATCAAAATATATTACATTTATATTTTCAAGTACAATACATATACATTTAAAACAATGGTCGCTTCACATGTGACTAACAAAATACCATGTACATCAATTGGTCATATTTATTATGACTTACATTTTTATCAATATCATTTTCTAGAATAAGTAATGTACTCTTGTTCACAAGTCTTCAAAATCAACTATAAGAGAGAGCATCACCTTGGTGCTTTTCCTCCAACCATAGACCAGTGGTCTCTCACTCACCTTCCTCCTAGAAGTGGCTTTTCCCTTCACGACAGTATTAGATAATGATCTAATCAACTGATTCTTTGTGCCATATGAGAACTAGTGATGTGTCCTAGCCATTACAATTATGTTGACAACTCTACTCTAGCTCTAGCTATGTATGACCTAGTCTGATCGTTTAGCTATCTGGTACACTATAAACTGACAATGCAAGCAGTAACTTTTGTATTACTTTGGCCAAAGATTTATAAAAATATATAGTCATATGTTCACTCACTCTTTTCTCGACTTAGAGACAACATTCCTTTTTCTCAATCTAAGTCATAAAAATAATTCTTTTCGACTTACTTATATCATATTCATCTTAAAAACATATCATAAACCATATCTACTAGTCATTATGACAAGTCTAAGCTAAGAGCTTAGGTAATTATAACATACATTGAGTCCCTATTTACATCCTTGTAATTACGAGTCTATGACATCCTATCATCTACTAAATGGCCTATCTACCTATTCTCATTCTCTTGAGTATTTTTCTATAGATACAAGTTTTGACATTTAAGCCATAGGGTTTCTATAATTAAGGCTCTATCTATCCAAAACTATGAATATAATCATTCAACTCATAATCTATTGAATGTTGACAAGAGACACTACTTATCTTTGATAGGTGTTATCACTAATGACAACTAAAATTGTTCCACACATTCGTAGTGCAGTATCTGATCATACCAAAAGTCAAAATGATAATCTATCTAAGTCTGGGAACCTAAAACAGAGCAAATAGCATAATCTAGTATTTTGGTCAGCAAATCTCTCCAGTTAATCATTATATGTTGTAGACCTAAAGGAGTGTAGAGGGACACTGGGACAATCTAAATCCAAGTTTTTAGCTTCCGGTGATAAAGGGATCAAAAGTTATGAGCATCTAAAAATTGGGTCCTATTATGACAGAATAGTTTAGTGAAGAACAAACAGACTTATGTTAATCCTTGTATGGACCCAATAGAAGTGTTTTGATGAACTGTGTATGAGATAGAATGTTAGTGGCTAACATGTATGATGATCTACATGTGTTATTTTTTGTACACATCAATATTAGTGTATGGATCCAGTTGACAGAGCAAAGCATTCTTAAAAGGTTCTAAGTGTTGTTGTTGTCGACTGGCAAGTGATTGCTATTCAAGATAAGTATATATAGTTGATGATTGTGGATATTTTGTATGTGTGTTGCGATCATGGAGAAAATGTGAAAGGAATAGAAATCTAATATCTGAATGAAGGCAGAATAGTGAGAAGAGCAGAATAAAGATGAAGTGTATAAAGTCAGTATTTGTACTGAACCAGAACTGATCTCTAGCATTGGCAGATGCATCTTACCAGTCCAAAATCTCTGTAAATCTCTTGTAAACTTTTCTATAGGCAGTGATCCTCCACTTGAGCAGTGAGCTCAGGGAAGTGAGCTCGAATGCAAGTGCATTCCCATTTATAAAATACTTTTAACAGGGTATTAATTTTTGTGGGTTAACCCCCACTGTGGTTTTTCCCTCAACCGGGTTTCCACATCAAAATCTTGGTGTCAAATGCGTCATTCATGTTTCTGCTTATATGCTATTGGCTAATGATGGAATGTTTATATCATTGAATTAATTTTAAGTTGTGAAAGAAGAATAATAGTAGAAAAGATTAAATAGAGCAACAACTAATTCACCCCCCCATCTCAGTTGTCTGGACCTATTCCAACAATTGGTATAAGAGCTAAGTTCCTTTGAAAAAGTTTAACAGCTTAAGGAAGATTTGGGAAGACAACAAAATAGATGAATATGACCTTTAAGTGCAACTTAATCTCACCTTAGATGATCTTGAGCAGTCCAAGGCAGAAGTTCAAGAGCTGCAAGACAACCTTAAAAAGGTTGAAGACTTCATTAAAATTTTAAAAGAGAAATTGAGCAAATCCAATGCAAAAGAAAAGGAGCAACCTTTTCAACTGGGAAAACCTTATGAAGACAAGGCCCTAAATGAGAAGACAAAGGAATGTGAAAAGTTAACTAAAGAAGTTACTATTCTAAAACATGACATGGAAACTAGGGTGATGAGACTAACCAAGGAAATTGAAGATAAGAATAAAGATGAAGAAGAATTAAATCAAAATCTAAAAAAGAGTTTTGAAGAATATTGCAAATTGGATGCGATAGCTGGCCTTCTAGAATCTAATCTACAAGAAAGCAAAGACAATGAAAGAGAACTTGAGAGATACATTATCACACTCAGACATGACCTAAAAATTGCAAATGACTATAAGGAGAAGTTCAAGATAAGCTCAGGTAAACTTGAAGCACTCATTGAAGGGTAGAAAAAGGATGCTAATAAGCATAATCTTAGGTATGAGAAAGGTGAAAGCCCCAGATCCAGATAGAGAAATTTTCAACCTAGGAATGGGAGAAATAGATCTAGAAATTCTCTAGTAAGACAACCAAATGCTCAAAGATATCCATCATTCAATTGAAATTGTTTCAACTACAAAAAAATTGGTCATACAGCTAATCAATGTAGAAGTATAGTAAATCAAAATGGTCCATCCTTCTCTGGTCAATGCTTCAAGTGTAACAAGTATGGTCATAGATCAAACGAATGCATATGTATGACAATGAATAATCCCAAAAATAGAAGAATTAACAATTCTTTCAATGGATACTACTTTGTTTGCAATGGGTTTGGACATATGGTTAATTAGTGCAGATCAAGAGAAAATCAGGTTTATAAGAAAAGAAATGTTGTATGCTTTAACTGAAATAAATCTGGTCATATTGCAAGATTCTATAGAAGTAAATACAATGGAAGAAAAGGCCTAGTAAACAGAAAAGAGAATGAGCATAAACAAGACAGAGCCAAAAAAAAATTGATGTGGATGAGATACAGAGTGAAATGAACAAGATTTGGATAAGGAAAGATATAGTAAACAATGATAATGAGTCAGCATCGGAATCCGGTGCTGACAATTCCTCTGGGAATTAAGTCAGAAACTCTAGCTTAGGGGGAACTGCATAGAACATCAAATTCCCCCAGTCAGTAAATGGGTGCTTGAATCTGGCACATTAACAGAAAATACTGTAAATTGGTCCAAAACTTATGGAAGGATTTCTGGAATAAAATATGTTGATATGAAATCTTGCGGATTAATACATGAAGAATTGTCAAAATAATGTAACCAGATACAATTAGGGCAACACATTTATTGCAAAGGAAAATTAGGTAATGTGGAGCTTTAAAAGGTCACTTGATCACTCATTTGAATCACCTTGCATTCAAAGTAAACAAGAAGAAGAGAATTTGAGCTACAAGTCTAGAGACTGAGGTAGAGAATGAATTCAATTGGAAATTGACCAACCCTAACACCATGAAACAAAAAGGTACCTCTCTGTAAATCTTTGAATCTAAAATCTGTTGAAATGGCTACCCCTCATGTTATTGACATTACTAAAAGGCCTTGACCCAAATTTAAGAAGCATCCTCACAAATCAATTCAAGTCAATTCGTTAGGTGCTTTTCCAAGTGTTCCGTATGCGGTGCTACATGTAGAAGACATTAGGGTTTACATTCATGCAAATATAGATGAGTTTGGAGATTCAAGGTATGTAGATTTGTTTGAGAAACAACTCATGGATGAAAATCAAGAACTTAAACCCGAATATAATGCACTACAGGATAAACACTTTGTTCAGGTTATGGGGTTTCTAACATTTGATGAGGATGAATGGGTTTGATATGTCTTAAGTCAGATACATGATGAATTCATTTGGTTGTTAAAACCATTCAAGATTACCAGGGATGCTATCAGAAATGTAACAAGTTTAAACACAATCGGAGGATTACCCATGTTGAAAGCTATGAAAAAACAGATAGTAACTGATGCTACTGGAGCTAAGTTTGATAGAAGAACAATGACCATTAATGATATCATAGAGCTGGATGTCAAATTCACCTCCATGGCGATTGGATACAAGATTTACCACTTGAGCAGAGAATTGTTTTTTTCTAGAACAACCATTTATGCTACATACAAGATGCTAAAAGAAAATGTTGATTTTGAATTGTGTGAACTATTGCAGAATCAATTGATTGAAAATTTGAAAAAGATCAAAAGGGATAAGAAGAACACCTTCAAGTATGGTACACTAATTCTATGTCTATTCTTTTACTTTATGAATGAGGTACTTGGGGCAAAAGGTGTGCACTGGACTAAGGATGAGCTAGTTGCCATTCAAATCAAAAATCATCTTCGTAACATTGGTGATTTCAATGCTCATAAAATGGCAATATGGGGTTACTTCAAGAATTTTTAGAATATGATGCACTTAATGGAAAGAATCCTCAATTCAATTGTTAACAAATACAAAAATGAAATATGCTTCATGGTTGATATTGATCAGTGTTTAATGGAAGTAGTGGAACCCAAAATTGTTTGGATCATGCCCATTGGGTATGAAGTAGATGAAAGGATCTTGGATATGTATGCTCAACATCTACTAAGCAAGCCCAAAGACACAATGGTTAAAATATTTGGAACTTATGAGGAGATGAGTTTAAAGTTGCATACTGAGATCAGAGAACCTGAAACCAATAGGAGAGTAAGAAAAGAAGTTAAGCAGCTAGCTGAAAATCTTGGCATAACTAAGGAAGCTGTGAAGAAATTCAGACAAAGAATAGAAAAGGATGAGAAAGAAAAACAAGAGAATAAATAAACAAGTGATCTAGTGGAACTCTCTTCCACTTCAAGAACTACTAGAAGTTCTTCTACTGCCTCAGCTCCTTCCAAAACTACAAAACTAGAAGTAAAATCATCCAGAAAATAGGAGAAAGGGAAGGAAAAAAATCTTCCCGGACCTATGAAATCATAAGAGAAGATGAAGTAGATACAGACTCTAACATTGAAATCAAGGAACTAGAAGTCGCTAGAACAAAATCTACAAATTTAACCAAAGAAAAGTCCTATGGAACCAAAAGAACTAGCAAAAGGAAAAAGACTAAAAAGTATGAAGAATATGTTGAGAAGCCCACACTCTCCCTAGAAGATGTGATAAAATCAGTCGCTGTGGATGGTAATCTACAACCCATGATTGAATTCTACGATGAATACAATGACATGGATTAAAGGGTGTTGGAGGAAGCAACGGTCAGATATCTTAACATCTACAACAAGGCACTAATTGAGATAACTTTTGAGTTACCACAAAGTTTGGCAAATATCTTGGAGTTGAGAAAAGAAAATACCAAGTGCAAGGACATAGAGATCAAGGAACATGAGCTAATAAGTTGGTGTCCTCAAATTTCTCTTGATCAAATAGATATGATATGCAAGGACGTCAAAGATAACTTTAGAAGCAAGAGGAGAATGAACAAACTCATGCTTGGAGAAACAACTAAAATCATTGAAGAAACTCAAGAGATTCTTTTGAAAGCCTTGAGAAAGAACAATCTTCTAATAGTCACAAAAGAATTTCTAGATGGTGAAGAAGAAAATATCATTGAGCAACAATCTGAGTTGGGTGAAGCTTTAGTTCTGGAAGTAAAATAAGTGAATCAGGAGGATATAAAAATGTTGGATAAAATAATCGATGTAGAAGATGCTCCCAATTCATCTGATACAACATAGAAAGAGGATAACGTTACTATTTCTCAGAGCCCTCCTGATCAAGTAGTAAGTGATAAAAAAACAAGAAAAAGTTCCTCTACAGAGAACATAGAAAAGGATAAAGTAGAGTTAGAGGAAGAAAGAGAAAAGAAAGATAAAGCAGAAGAAGATGGTGCAAACATTGAAGCATCTAAAGCAGAGACTAAGAAATTAGGAGATCAAAAGGTTGGCTCTGAAATAGCAAGGGACACTGCAGATGCAGTAAAAAGTCTTCTTGGAAAAGAAGTGATTAAACTTGATGAACCTAAACTACTCCAAGACCTAGCCAATCCAGATGTTCTCTCTCCAATTCAACTGATGAAGATAGCATCATTCACCCAAGTAAAGGCTAGAGAGAAGATGTTAAAGTTCCACATGGAGGAGAATGAGCTACTGGGACTTGCAACCAAAGTTTGGGAGAAATTAATGCTAACCTATCAAAAGAATCAAAATGATTCCCCCTCTAGACATCTAAAGAATCTTGTAAGTTCAGTAAATTCACATTTTGAGTCCTTTGAGAAGTCTGCGGAGGTAAAAGTTTAGAAAGAACTCTTAGATAAGAAATTTTGTGAAATAAAGAACCTGATAGGAAATGATAGAAGAATACTTGGTATTAGCATAAAGAGTATTCAGAATGCTCTAAATGATGGAAGTGATATGTACAAATTCTGTCTATCATGGCCCAAAGTTAATAAGGGTATTGAGAACAAGATAAAGGAACAAGAACAAAAATTGTCAAATCTCTCTCAAAATTTTGATCCCCTAACAGTTTCACCCATAAGTCAAGAATGTCAAGTAGTTAGCTTGACTAAGGAAATAAAGAAACTTGTCAAAAAGAAAAACAACATTATGAAAAGAATGTGTGAGCTCCAGATATTAATTGCCCCTAAGTTAGAGACAATGTATAATGCCTTATCTAAAGCTCAGATTGCAGTTCAGACCAGTGTTCCATCAGATCTGTCAAAGGTAGAAGCATACTCATTTGTGCTAAATGGGTACATTTCAATTTTGGATGGAATGATGAGTACATGGGCCTCCGAACTTGTACAAATAAAAGCTAGTTTTGTAGACATCCTCAAGTTCATATGAATGGAACTTAATGGTTACTTGTACATATGCGTTAATGTATACAGAAATTTTGGAGAATTTTGAGTTGCGAATCCAACCTTTTGCCATTGATGTCAAAGGGGGGGTGAAGGGTAGTTAAAAATGAAGCATTCAACAAAGTGGGAGCACTAGAATAAGTGAAGTGCACAAATGCATAGACAAAGGGGGAGTTGCACAAAGACACTCAGTCATTTTTCACTAAGTGTTGCCATCAATGCCAAAGGGGGAGATTGTTGGCAAGAGACACTACTTAGATTTGATAGGTGTTGTCATTGATGGAAACTAAAATTTTCCCACACATCTACAGTGTAGTATCTGATCATACCAGAAGTCAGAATGATAATCTCTCCAAGTCTGGGAGCCTAAAACAGAGCATATAGCAAAATCTAGTATTTTGGTTAGTAGATCTCTCCAGTTAACAATTATGTGTTCCAGGTCTGAAGGAGTGTAGAGGGAAACTAGGATAATCTAAATCCAATTTTTTAAGCTCCTGTGATAAAGGGATCAAAAGTTATGAGCATCTAAAAATTGGGTCCTATTATGATAGAACAGTTCAATGAAGAACAGGCAGACTTATGTTAATCCTTGTGCAGACCCAATAGAAGTGTTTTGATGAACTGTGTATGAGATAGAATGTTAGTGGCTGACATGTATGATGATCTACATGTGTTATTTTTAGTAACAATCAATATTGGTGTATGGATCCAGCCGATAGAGCAGAGCATTCTTAAAAGGTTCTAAGTGTTGTTGTTGTTGCCAACTGGCAAGTGATTGCAATTCAAGATAAGTATATATAGCCGATGATTGTGGATATTTTGTGTGTGTTGTGATCATGGAGAAAATGTGAAAGGAGAAGAAATCTAATATCTGAATGAAGGCAGAATAGCAAGAAGAGAAGAATAAAGATGAAGTGTATAAAGTCAGTATTTATACTTAACCGGAACTGATCTCTAGCATTGGCAGATGCATCTTACAAGTACAAAATCTCTGTAAATCTCTTGTAAACTTTTCTATAGGCAGTGAGCCTCCACTTGAGCAGTGAGCTTAGGGCAGTGACCTTAAATGCAAGTGCATTCCCATTTATAAAATATTTTTAACAGGGTATTAATTTTTGTGGGTTAACCCCCACCGTGGTTTTTCCCTTAATGGGGTTTCCAATGTCAAAATCTTGGTGTCAAATGTGTCATTCATATTTCTGCTTATATGCTATTGGCTAATGCTGGAATGTTTATATCACTGATTTAATTTTAAGTTGTGAAAGAAGAATAACAGTAGAAAAAGATTAAATAGAACAACAACTAATTCACCCCCCCCTCTCAGTTGTTCAGACCTATTCCAACATCGAAGTTAGCCAAAATTTGAATGCACTTCTTCTTAATATCAAATAAACTAAAACATAATCTTTCTATTAACATTGTGAGTATAAATCACTCAACAATCATGTGGCTATTCTTAGCCTGAGATAGGATTGAAGATTGTTTCTCTATATAAGTACAATACACATATGATTTAAATAAATCTAGCATAACTTCTAAGAATAATTCATTCCTCTTAATATGCTTGAAATAATGTTCTATGTCAAATGTTTCTACACATTGACTTGACTCTAACTAGATTTCTAAGCTTTCCCACACACTCTAAATCTTCACAATTTAAAAACTACTAAGAGGTGAGTACTTTATTTTACAAGCACAAACATCTCTTGAGTCCTCTCTTAAGTTGTAATGGCTCATAATAAAAATTTTAGGCACATTCGTAACTCCTTAAGGCATAACTGATCTCTTGAAAAAGGTATAGTTAACCCTTCTTGTAACTCAATTGACTTCTATTTCATACACAACCAACCTACTAACAAAAAAGTTGCCCTCTATGTATACATAATACATCTGGCCTACCAACAATACTTACAGCCTACTCTTAATATACGCAGCCTTCACTTATTATATGGCCTTCACATAATATATATGGCCTTCACTTAACACATGTAGCCTTTACATCATACATATGGCATGCACTTAACACATGTGGCCTTTACATCATACATATGGCATGCACTTAACACATGTGGCCTTCACTTAACATATATGTATTTCAAATAATATATATGTGGCCTTTAAGTACTTCACTTAGTCTTCCATGCTCAACACAGTCGGCTAGACATTTAAAACACAAGAATTAGAAAGACATGAATTGAATTTGATATATATATATATATTAGTTGGCTATTTATCTCTCTCTCTCTATGTGTGTGTATGTGTGTGTGTGTGTGTGTACACAACAATTGATCCTCTATCACAGTTGATCTAAGAGTAAATAAAATCACTCTAAACTGCATATGAAGTAGCTTCATATAGTTTTATAAGGACTTGGGCACTAAAAGAACTACTATTTTATGTAGCCTAACAATCTTTCTCAACAACATATAGATATAGGTATGGAGTATTTCATAACTATACTCCTCTCCCTTTCATTAAGATATACATAAAATCTTATTCCATTGTAGAGGATACACAAACTATCTATATATGCTCATGTACATTATTAGTCTGCATGTGGCATATAGAGAAATAAACACAGTGTCCCTTTATTTCTATTGTATAGTGATCAAATTGATCATAAGGATCAAATACAAACTTTTTGATAATATAAGAGAAGTAATGGACTTACTTGTAAGTCTAGATGGCTATACTTTTCTCATCCTCTCTCTGCAATGTTTTCTTTCCTCTTTGCCCTCTATAATTAACCCCCATGCATTCATAGTTATGGGTGGGTAATAATGGCATTGCCCATATAATTATTTCTTACACTCTCACGGGCTTACAATGAAGGAAAATGTCAAGAAAGTGGAGTATGTGGAGCGATTGCTCCTTCCTCCAGTCTCCTTGCATCTAGGTTGTACGATAAAGAGGAATAAGGAGACACTTAACCAAAAATAATATAAATTATAATAATAAAATCAAATATAATAATAGTGATAATAATAATAAATAAATAGGTAGATGGATATAACATACTTATCTAGTAGGTGTCACATTTGTGCACTCTATAACACTTAATGTGCTTTTTAGTAAGCACAATTATTGACAGAGAATTCTCACACATTGATTATAATATTGACGACAAAATTAAACATATTTAGTTGTTTTATTAGCATTGACTTGTTGTCAAAGAGCATACACAAGGTTTCTACCAGATGACAAAAAAGGATTCACCCTCATCTTTAATGATGACATCTATTGACAATAACATACATGATCAGTGTATTCACATGATCTAAATATATGTGTGTGTATATTTTTAGATGGCATAAGGATCATTGTATTCACACGATCTAGCATCCCCTCCATGGTGATACTCTCTCTCTCCTCATATCAGAGGGAAAACAACATTGTTCCTGCATCCACCTCAGTTACATGATTGTATTTATTCCATTTCATCATTTTAACCATATGTCAAATAATGACATCATAAATAATTTTCTTACATATAAATTTATTCAAAACAAATGAATTTATTATCATTACTATTATCATAATATTTTCTCTGACTAACTATCCATCTCTTCAAAAATAATGAAAATAAATACATTAGTTTTTAAAAATGGGGTGTAACATATCTCCTCCCTTAAAGATCATCATCCTCGATGATTATGTCCAAGCCAAAAAATAAATACTTCAAATATGTTTTTGTACATTGTGCTATATAAAAAGATGTGGAAACTTTTGATAGATATCATTATAGTCCTCCCAAGTAGCATTTTCCTCCGAATATTGGTCCCACTGGACCTTACATTGGGTAGCCTCTCTATTATGTAGGTGGAGCTTACATACCTCAAGCACTTTGATTGAGAGGCTCAATCATGACCACTCATGGGTCATGTACCTAGAGAGCATTCTAATCAAGTATATGATTAGATCCTAATATATATTTCTTCAAATATGACACATGGAAAACATCATGCATTCTAGTAAGGGCTAGTGGTAGAGCTATCATGTAAGTAATTGGGTTAACCACTTCTAGGACTTCAAGAGGTCTAACATATCTAGGTACTAGTTTGGAAAACTTTCCAAACTTAATTGGGTTCTTGTGTGGTTTAACTCTTAAGAGAACTTTATCTCCTACTAAAAAATTATCAGGGAATTTTCTTGGCATTGGCATAGCTTTTCTATCTATCATTTACTTCTAATAATCTTTTCTTGATCATCTTTACTTACTCTTCCATTTCCAAAACCATTTCTAGCCTGAGACAAATCCTATCCTCTATCTTATCCCAACTTATAGGAGTTTGGCACTTCCTTCCATACAATGGACTTTGAATGGAGCCATCTTAATTGTAGAATGATATAAATTATTATATGCAAATTCAACTAGTGAAAGATAGTCTTCCCACTTATACTGCTAATCCATGCCGATCCATGCAATACATCATCAACAAATCCTCCAGTATTTGATTTACTCTTATAGTTTGTCCATCTAATTCTAGATGATAGGATGAGCTTATATTCAGCTATGTTCCCAAATTTGAGAATAAATTCTTCCAAAACCTTGAAGTTATTCAAGCATCTCTATCCAAAATTATCTTTTCTGGAATTCCATGCAATCTTAAAACTTCCTACATGAATTTCTTGCCTAAGATGGGTGCTCCATCTATAAGATTACTATGTATCAAATGAGATAGCTTAGAAAGTTTATCCACTACTACAAGAATAGCATCATGCTTATAGCGAGATATAGGTAATCCTTGGACAAAATCCATACTAATAACCTACCATTTCTATTTAGGAATGTCATGTCTGTTACATCCCCAACTTATGATTAGCTTAATCTTACTCTTACATGGTAATTAGGAGAATTAGTTAAGAGTTTTATGATTTGATATTGTGGAAATATCGGATTTGATCTTTGATTATGAGATTAATGACTTATATTAATTAGTTTTGAACATTAATCAATTTATATTATGGGATATTATAATGATACACTGATAATGGTTTTGTGATCCTGAGTGTGAACATGAAAATGTAACGTCCTTCGAAGAAGGAAGGAGAGATATCATCCTAGAGGAAGGTTTAGATGTTGAGAAAATAAGGTTGATTAATCATCTAAGTATTGGTTTCTTTGTCCTTTTGAATCCCTTTGTAACTTGTCACGGGTCATGTCTTCCTTCGTAGTAATTCAAATATTATGATTCATTTTGTTGATGGTGCTTTAATGACTAGACGACATTCATGGAACAACGTCTCAAGTTGTATGATAGTCAATTTAGGGGGGTGGAGTATTAGTCAACCCTGACAACCAACAATCTTATTGTATATTGTCTTTTGATTTCATTTCTTTAATGATAATCTTTAATACTATATACATACTATTATGTAACCCTTATCATATGTCTATCAGAGGGAACCTCTTTACAGGTTGACAACAATAATGTTGTGACTTTTGTAAAGCCTACTATTTTATATTATCGAATTGTTAATTTTGTTGATAGTTGGTTTTGTGGAGCAAATGGGAGCTTTGAGCTCACCATAGTATAGCAAGTGTCAAGCTTGCATAAGCCACATTAGATATAGTTGGCCGAGTGGGAGAAACTACTCCTACCACCTTAGTTAAGGGTGGAAGTTCCACAATAATAGGCATGCGAATGAGGATAATCTGGGAGTCTTCTTGAAAGACTAACAATTTTTTTTTTTTTTGGGGGGGGTCGGCTACGATTGAGTTTTTGGGGAAAAAAGGTGGTAGAGTTTACTTTTGCGCTGGGGAAAGAGGCACTAAGAAAGAAAGAGGAGTCTATTGACTGAAAAAGAATTGCTCAAGATAGACTTCATTTAGGTGGAATGAGAGTCTTAGCATGATGCTTTACTTTCTTGCATATTGGTATTGTAGTTACCATTGTGTTGAACCTCTTATTAATGTTGCAATGGCTTGAGGCTGAATGGCTGAGCTTGTGTATATATTTATTAGAATATTCTTAATAATTGGCTCAAGGCCATATGGCTGAGCTTGTTTAGTGTTGAAATCTTCTTAAAGAAACAACTCAAGGCCGAATGGCTGAGCTTACTTAAACCTTGAAGTATTCTTAATGAGTCGGCTTGAGGCCAAATGTCCCAGGTAGTAAAACTATTGTATTACACTTATTCAATGGCTCAAGGTTGTTACGACTGAGTAGTATAGCAAAATATTTTCTTTCTATGTAAATGGCTCAAGGCCATATAGGCCGAGCTAAGAATCTTTATAATCTTTATTGTGTAAAGGGCTCGAAGCTGCTTTGGCTGAGCTATAAATATTTGTTTATTTTTATTGCAACTATGGCTCAAGGCCATGGTGGCCGAACCTTATATCATTATATCTCTTATTGTATCATTGGCTCAAGTTTGTTATGGATGAGCACCTATCCTCTAACATATTTCATGCCAACTAAAGATGCGGCTCAAGTAATGATGGTGTTGAGATTCGTAATTGTGATGGGCCAAATGTGCTCATGGCATGATAGTGCATAATACTGCACTATATATCTACTCATTGTTTGGTTTGTATAAGACCATTACAGTCACCATGAAAGGTGGTAAAGGTTGATATGACCTTAGACTTTAAACATGCTAGTAGCACTCAATAGTTCTTATTATTATCTTTCATGGAACCTGATGGTGGTAATAAGGTTAATAAAATAATCGAGGCCATACGTGAATAACCCTTGAGTAAGGAGGTAGTGTATTATTGAAGAACATAGTCTACTATTACAAGTGTTAACAAATCTCTATCTTACTTATGAATGGACATCATGAGATAGTGCTTAATACTAAAATCTTAGATTGGTCAATTTGAGCTACCAGTCATTATGAAACCATTCTATTTTACTAAGGCAAGTTATGCCTAAGGTATTTCAACCTATATGATAATTTAGTAATGAAAATGTAAACTATAGAAGAGACAAGGTGGTAAATATGGTCAATTTTTTATGTGTCTTGACCGTGGAACAAGGTGATGGGGAGTCATAAGTTCAACGTTACATAAGTAACCCAGTTAGTCATAATTAACATATGATGGGAGTCGATTGTCTAGGTATGGACAATGAATTGAATTGATCCCATGCATACTAGACCTAGGGTGGTGAATATGGTTTGACTTTTGATATGATTAGAAAGAGGAATAAGGTGACATGGAGTCACAGATTCCCTATAATAGAGTTTGACTAATTATTATAGTTATTATGATAACTATGATGCATCATATGCATTTAAAAGATATGTTGACTCCTTCTTGAAGAAGTAAAAACTAGATAAGAGGTAATTTGTATTTCCTTGTAAGTGGCATAAGTGCCTGCCAAGTTTATTGGAGGAACTATTTGTCCTAGATAATTATATACTTAAAATAATGAATATTATGGTTAGTATGGAAATCTTATATTTCAATAGAAATTGAAGCCATGTATTTATGAATGGCCATTCTTCACAAATGTGGTATAAGATATTAAAACCCATGAAGATTCTTGTGATAGAGCCTTTCTAGTAAGTTTGTCTTATAGGTTATTATGATATGATTCTTAAATGTCATGAAGTTGAATGTAAACCTTATGAAAGGTCAAAATGAAATTGTGAACCTAGGAAGGTTAGAAGCTTGAAAACTTGTTTTGACACATTGGATAATGGTACATGATGACAAGGAGTCACAGGTTCCTTGTTGTGAAAGCAACCTATTATATTTGATGAACTCCTAAGATAGGAGTTGATTGTCCTAGTACTGGACTATGAAACAAACTAAATTCACATTTTAGTAGACCTAGAGTGAAAGGTCAAACTAAGCCTATTGTAGGATGTGACAACTTCTAAGTCGAGTAAGCATGGTGGATATACGACTATGTTAATTGCGAAACATGTATGTATGTAAATATTTGGCCAAAGTAATGCATCTATCTATGCATGCATTGTCGGTCCACAGTGCTCTAGATGGCATAATGTCTCCAATAGTGTCATACATAGTTAGAGTGGATCTATAGTTGTGTGACCATGAGGCATTATGAAGGAGACAACACCAAATACTTAGATGGCTAACCTAGTGGTACCTAATATCTAACCCTTCCGCGAAGGGTAGGGCCACTTCTAGTTAGGAAGTTGAGCAGGGGACTGTATGTCCATGGTTGGTGGAAAAACATCAGGGTGATGCTCTCCTTCCCAAGCATAAGACAAGATGAGGCTTATGAAGATAGATGTCAAGAGTTTAAGATGTAGTGCTTTTTCATCATATGACTTGATAGTCAATTATTATGTATAATTTAATATTTGATGCCTTCAATATAGATTTATACATACATAGTGAAAGTTATTTACTTGGATAAGTAAAATGATTATAAAAAATGTAAGCTTTGTTATATTTTGTTTAGAATAACATGCTTAGTTGATGAAATGATAGTGAATCATTATTGTTTAATTTGAATGGATAATCATGCTATCATCTAATCTCTGAATTAGCATGAATGTTTATGTTAATCTTGAGTATTATGGAAAGTGATGTTACAATGTGGATACAAAAGTCCTGCTAGATGCTAGTGTTCAACCTTAACTTGTTGACATTCTAAGCATCCTGCCACAAATTTTATAGCATCAATCTTCGTTCCCTTCCAAAAATATGGGTTTCACATTAGCTAAAAACTTTGTCACTCCAAGATGACCTGAATATGGTGCATAATGCACTTCTTTCCACACAATTATTCTTAAATCTCCCTAATTTAGAACATATATTATATTATTGAATCTCAATCACCCATCAGGTTGAAATAAAAATCCATCATACCTTGTATCTTGAGGATTTTTTGTTAGAGCCTTCAAAATTTGCTCATAATGTTCACCACCAATGAAATTTTTCAATATTTGACCTTTGAAATTAGACCTCATAATTGGCTTGATTATGGGTAAGGTGCCACTAATAATCATCTAATAATGCCTTATGGACCAAAACCATTAAACCAAAAGTTGTAAAGCATATGTTGATGCCCAATTAGATGATATTTTGATTACACTTATTTTCTAGAAATAAACCCTTTTCAAAGAATATGCAAATCTTGTAAAGATTCAAACAATAAATATTTAAGAGGTAAATAATCACTCAATAGTATCATAACATGAGACATGGAGCATCATCTTCAACCCTACCTTCTTCATAACAAACTTACAAGTATACCATATGATTAGAACTTATCTAATCCAAGAGGGTTGCTTCTCCCACTTGTCTTTCTAAGAAAGCTCTCATGAAATCCCATTCAACCATCAACATACAATCTAGTTTGTGTCATAGCTCATTGGACATCCCTTTCCCTCTGTAGTGAATCTATATCTACTTTGAGTTGTGGGAATTGATTACTCCTCAACTTGTTGATGATGTAGTCATATCCCTATGTATGTTCAAATAATTGATTTCCCACCCTCCGCCTTTCAATACTAAACATGAATAATGGGGTGGGGGTTCATCGCCTCTCAACATATGAATGCCATAGTCATACCCTAGTGCTCCTTCTTCCTGTTTCTCCATCTCTATAAACACGTTGGTGTAGTCTTTTTCTAATTTCCTCTCATAAACATAATAAAGATAATGGGGTGGGGATTCATTCTCCCTCAACATATGAATGACATACTCATACCCTAGTTCTCTTTCTTCCTGCCTCTTCATCTCTTTAAACATGTTGGTGTAGTTTTTTCTGATTTTCTCTCCCTTGACATATTTATAAATAAATTCCTCGTCTTTTTCTTCTTCTTTTAATTGCACCTCTTCCAATAAAAGATTTCTCTGTTACTTTTTTCTTTTCTAGGATGAAAATCAATGCAAACTTATTGGCAGTTAAAGATAAACTACTACCCCTAATATCTACATATTTATAGTATTTGGAACTATTTCAAGAATAGTTTTTTCCTATTTTAGAAAGTGATATTTATCTATATCCAAGATTTCATTAATAAAAGAATTTCCTATTTTAGAAATCAAAATATTTAATTCCAGAAATCAAAGCAAGCTATAGTGGTCAATAGTAAAAGTACATTTGTTAGAGAATCTATATCGTGGCCAAGTTTTTCCTATTTTTAGGAAAGGAAACCTTTTATATAAAGGATATTTATTTTAATTATAGAATTATATTCATTTTAAAGTAGTTAAATTGAGAGGATATGCAAGCATATTCTTATTTTAGAAGTTTAATAGCTCACTCACTGTAGAGAACATTCTCTTATTTGTTTGGCTATATGAATGCATATGTATTATGACTTATCCTAACCAGGAATAGCAGAGTAGTGAGAAACAGTTCACATAGCAACAACAATCACCTTGTGGTAATTACTCCACAAAACTAAAGTTAAATAAACTAAACATAGATTTTACTTTACTATTACTCATCTGACGGGGAGAATTTTAATGTGACAAAGTAGGCATTCAATTAGGAAAATGAAAATTAAGAAAAAGTGTGTATATGAAATAGAATATTTTTTTTTTAATAAATGGGTTATTTTTTTGTTTTAATATAAGTGGGTGTTAATGATATTTTGGAGGATAAAATATAGAAAGAATGTTTTTTTAATGTTTTTTTTTTAAATTGTTATAAATATTGAATTTTTATATGTTCGGATTTAGCTTTTTATTTTATGTGAACAATAATATGTTGTAATAATTTTGAATATACCTAAATTATTTTGAAATATATTGTAAAAACTAATAATAAGATTTACTCTTATGATGAGTGTTTTTGGATTTAACTTTGTATCTTTTTCATCATGTTATAGATGTGGAAAACTCATGCCTACTAAGATATACTATTAGTCAATTAATTTCTAATTGTTATTTGTACTAATAATGTAATTAATAATAAATTAAGCATAAAATTTATATTAAATTATTAATTATACAAATTAATAGAAATATCAGTATATTGTATTTAAATATATATTATATTATACTAAAATAAAAGATTAATTATGGAGTCTCTCCTAAATTTCTCGAGCTTTTTAGCGAAGCCTTCCTCCACTACGGTGATCACTTTTTCATTGCCTTCCTCCATAGAGATTGACAATATTAGAAGGTCTTCTCATTCATGCAGTTTGGTACCTTCAAAGACAACGGGTGATTCAGGACAATCAAATCTTTCAAAGACATTGTGGAGGTGGTTCACGGCAAGGATTTAGATTTTGTAGTAAATGTTAGGTCTAATGGTGGATTTGGGAAGGGCGCTAAGGTTTCCAATTTCAGCGTAGTTTATTCTCAAAAAGAATATGAAGGTAAAAGTCCTCTTTCTAAGGTTAACGAAGCTGTGGAGGCTAGGGCCTCTTCCGACAAGTAGAAAATAGATAAGAGTAGTACCAGGGTTTCTAGTTTATTGTAGATAGCTAAGGGCATGGTGATCAGTCTCCCTTTGCGACTCAACCTCTCCAATGTGCCAGATGCTCACCTTCTATGATTTTTAGAGAGGAAATTTGTAGAGAAGTGGCTGAGAATGAAGCATATTCATGAAGTTGGGTTTGGTTGGGAGATTCAGTGGTTTTTGGTTGAGTCTTTCTTAGTCGCATCAGTGGATTAAAGCCATTTCGGACCCCCTTTTGGAAGGGGTTACTTAAATATATCCCTGTGTGTGATGGTTTTTGTGGTGGTGTTTGATAATGTTAGGGATAGAAATAGAATTCTATGTAAAGTTTACCAATGGTTTTGTGAGAATTTCCTATTAGGAAAACTGTCTCAAACTTACAACTTCAAAAGATTACTATTCTTCCTAGTTTTGGTCTTTTTAAATACCCTTTATCTTGGAGAATGGTCTGGAACCTTCAAAGTTTCCAAAAGTTTCCAGACGACCTAAAAATAGTGAGACTTACTATTTTTGGTAAGTCCTTCAATTGACCTCAGGTTGACCATAAATTTTCCCAGAAGGTGCGGAATAGCTAAGTGAACATTTTAGGTGAGTTATTGTGAGATATTAAAGTTTGTATTTTGGAAACTATCGGAAAAAGTTTCAAACTTAATTATCAGGTATCAAAACTTCTCTAAACATCCTAAAAATTTTCATAACTGGCGAAGCCAGTTACAAGGTGATAGAGCACTTCACGAGCTTTCTAACACAAAAATAGTTCGTCAATCAGACACCTGAATCAAAAGTTATGGTCTTCAGAAGTTGGACCTTCTTTTTTGGTAAATGTAAAAATGTGTTGGACACATAAAGAGTTGTAAAGGGGAGAGTTACACGTGTTGGTGTGTGATTTGGTACATTACAAGGCATCTTTGATTGGAGATAATTTGGATACCACTTTTGGGTGGTTTTAACTCATGATTTTACAATTCTTGTTGGTGGTGTACTATATTGTATCTCTTATATATCAAGAACTTAAGATGGAGGTTGTATGTAAGAATCTTAAAGATGTCAAGTTACCTCCTGGATCTCTGGTTGGATATACTCCTGTAAAAGCTTTCTCTGCAACTATATTGTAATCTTTGTGATTTCTAAATAATATATTGGTTGGCTTTGGAGTGTGGGATTGTTTACCTGAAAGGGTTTTCCCCATGTATACCTTGTGTTGTGAGTTTTTTGTTTACATTTGGAAGTTGTTATTATCTTTATGTTAATGAGCATCTTAATATGTAACTATAAAAGTAAAAAAATTGCATAAGTCTTTCCTCATTAGATCAGTGTAGGAAACATTTTCCACATACCTTGCTTCCTTTCAGTTGGTATTAGAGCCTGATCACCTTTTGTTCTAGTTGTTGGGTAGAGGGTTTTTTGAGCTGATCTTCATTTGAGTGGGATGTTGTGCAGCAGATTTTAAATCTTTGTTGTAGGTAAGAGATGGCAAGCACATTTGGGAGGTTTGAGATAGAGAAGTTTAATGACAGTAATTTCGAGTTGTGGAAACTCAAAATGGAGGACATGCTTGTAGATTGAGATTTATGGGATGTTGTATTTGGCACAAAACCAATAGCCCAATGTCTCAAAAAGATTGGGATCTCAAAGATTGAAAAGCTAAGGGTTTGATAAGACTCTGTTTGGTTGATTCAGTGCTCCTGAATATCCATGAAGAAAAGACTACAAAGGATCTTTGGAAGAAGCTTGGAGATGTTTATTAGGCTAAATCCTTAGTGAACAAGTTATTCTTGTGAAATAAATTGTATTCTCTAAGGATGGAGGAAGATATTCTTGTTGCCCAGTTGACTTCTATTGGTGTGAAGATGGAGGAGTAGGATCGATGTATGAAATTACTGTGTTCCTTACCAGATTCATGGCATCACCTTTTTATGGCCATTGGGAGTACCACTACCACCTTCAATATGGATGAAGTGGTTTCTTCGCTGATGTCTAAAGAGATACAGAGAAAATCTTTTGAATCAGCTAAGGATGCTCTTGTAGTTCATGGTAGATCTAAAGAGAAGGGAAAGAAAAAGGATAAGAATAAGGAAGAAAAAGGAAGATCCAATTCTTATGGGAGATATATGTTGATCTTGGAAATTTCAAGGCCTTGTGTTGGAACTACGGCAAACCTGATCACTTCTGCAAGGAGTGCAAGGAGGAGAAAAGGAAAAAGAAGAAGAATCATGATTTGGATTTTGACAAGTCTGCTCAAGATGAAGGAGAAGCATTTGTCACTACCTTGATAATGCATGCATCTAAGGATGTGTGGCTTATTGACTCTGGTGCATCTTTTCACATGACCTCGCATCGGGGCCAGTTTTCAAAGTATGAAGAATATGATGGTGGAAAGATGTACTTGGGTGATGATTCTCACCTATATATTGTTGGCCTTGGAAGAGTCTTGATTTGATTCCCTGATGGATGAGTAAAGGGAATCAATGGTGTTTTGCATATCCTTGGTTTGACATGGGACCTTCTTTCTGTAAGTAAATTAAATGATTTGTGTGTGTAGGTTGTTTTATCGAATGGAGGATACAAGATGACTAGAGGATCTATGGTGTTGGCTAAGGGTGTTCAGATTGGTACTCTATTTCAGCTTGATGCATGTACAGTTCAGTGCAATAGTGCCTCTATTTGAAAGAAGAGAGCTACAGAGTCTTCATCCTCACCATTGGAACTAGCAGCGAAAAAGACTATTGCATCTACTTCTGATGGTTGTGCTTTTTGGGTACCTAAGTGTTTTCATTTTATGGAGATGAAACTTCTAGCTGAGAAGACAATGTTATGGCACCAAAGGCTTGGTCACATTGGTGAAAAGGGTTTCAAGACTCTAGAGAATAAAAATCTTGTTGAGGGTATGAATGATTGTAACCTTGAGTTTGATTTCTATGAACATTGCATTTATAGAAAATAAAATCGTGTTCAATTTTATTCTAGTTTTCACAAATCTTCTGAGCTCTTGGACTTGATTCATTCTGATGTGTTTGGTCTTGTTAATGTTCCTTCGATTTCAAAAATTGTTTACTTTGTTTCATTCATTGATGACTACAGTAGAAGGACATTGGTGTATTTCCTTAGAAGTAAATCTAAAGTCTTTAATAGATTCAAAGAGTTCAAAGCTCTTGTAGAGAATCATAGGAATAAAAAGATTAAGTGTTTGAGGACTGACAATGGTGGTGAGTTCTATTCAATGGATTTCAACAAGTTCTATAAAGAACAGGGGATTGAGAGGCACAATACAACTCTGTATACCCCTCAACAGAATGGAGTTGTAGAGAGGATGAATAAAACATTGATGGAGAGGGAAAGGAGTATTCTAAGTGGAGCTAGTTTTGAACAAAAGTTCTAGGCTGAAGTTGTTGCTACCACTTGTTACCTGGTTAATAGGTCTCCCACATCAAGGGTCATTGATAAGACACCTATGGAGGTATGGTATGGTAAAAAGCCTTCATTAAGACACATTCGAGTATTTGGTTGTGAGGCATATGCACATGTGCCTCAGGAGAAGAGGTCTAAGTTGGAGAACAAGGCAATAAATTGTATCTTCATTAGTTATGGCATCTGTGTGAAAGGGTACAAGCTTTGGGTTCTAGTATCTGAGAGATTTATATATAGTAGAAGTATGATCTTCAGAGAGCTCAATCCTTCTTCTATTGTCTTGCATCTAGAGAAAGAAGAAAAGAAAGATGATGTGGTTCATATTTCTTCCACCCCTAAAAAAGTTGAACCAAAAACATCTATTGGACTTGATAATGAGGAGAGCTCTAGTAGCTCTAAAAGTTTAGAAGAAGATGAAGAACCTCAACCTAAACTTTTGAGGAGGTCCACATGGATAAAGAAGCAACCTGATAGGTTTGGTCATTCATTGCATGATTCTAGTTGTATTTTTGCTTTGATTTCTAACACTGATGAGCCTAGAACTGTGAAAGAGGCTATGGATATGAAAGATGCAGGTTCTTGGAAGGAGGCCATGGAAGAGGAGATGGCTTCTTTGAAAAAGAATAATACTTGGGACTTGGTGCCTTTTCTTGAAGGATGAAAACCTGTTGGATGCAAATGGGTGTTGGAAAACAAATTCAATGTAGATGGAAGTGCTGAGAAATATAAGGATAGATTGGTTGTGAAGGGGTATTCTTAGGTGGAGCAAATTTACTATGGTGAGATTTTCTCTCCCATTGCAAAGTTGACATCTATTCAGTTCCTGTTATCTCTTGCAGCAGTGTATGATCTAGAAGTGGAATAGATGGATGTGAAGACAACATTCCTTCATGGTGACTTGGAGAAGGAAATCTATATGTCATAGTCAGAGAACTATGTGGTGAAAAGTAAAGAAACTCTAGTTTGCAAGCTTAAAATTTCTTTGTATGGTTTGAAACAGTTTCCTAGGATGTGGTACCTGAAGTTTGATACTTTTGTGTTGAGTATTGAATTTTAGAGATCGAAATCAGATCATTATGTTTACTACAAGTTTGACAATGATCACATTCTCATTATTGCATTGTATGTCGATGATATGTTAGTCATTGGGAATGGTAAAAGTTTGATTTCTGATTTGAAGTCTTAGTTGTCAGCACAGTTTGAGATAAAAAAATCTAGGGGTAGCTTGGTACATTCTGGGAATGGAAATTAGAAGAGACAGAGTAAACATAAAACATTGGTTAGGCCAGAGTAAGTATGTTAACACTATGTTGGAGAGATTCAACATGATGGATTGTAGACCTTTGACTGTTCCTATTACAGTAGGGACAAAGTTATCTGTTGAAGATCATCCAAAGTCTCCTTCTGAGATAGAGGATATGAGTAGAGTTCCTTATGCTAGTGCAGTTGGTAGTTTGTGTTAGACTTAGGGTACACAACTAAGAGGGGGGGTGAATCAGTTGTGCAAAACTTTTCTTACAATTACACACTTAACTCCTTTTAGCAATTTAGTAGCATAATAATAAATTAACCATGGAAACACAATGCAACAAATCAAGAGCAGAAACATATCAACACATGAGACACCAAGATTTTGACATGGAAAACTCAGTTAAGGGAAAAACCACGGGGTGATTAACCCAAGAATGTATTCTCTATTAGAAGAATAGAAAGAACAAAATGGCACATGCCAATTAGGGCTCACTGCCCGAGCACACTGCTCACAAGAGGCTCACTGCCTACAAGAGACACACTATCTACAAAGAAATAAATATCACATACATGAACTAGAGAATAGCATCTTCACCATGCTTGAATCAGTTCCATTTAAGATCAATACTTCTGCTCTACCTTTCTCTCTCCTCCTTGCTACCACACACTCATCTCAATAAGGACAACTTTGAAATGACTTCACAATCCCTTATTTATACAAGACATCAACTTAGGAATGAACATCTAAGTCAGAAAATATTAACAAGAACATCCACAGGATGTGTAATTCATCCGGTCGGCCAGTCTTAGAAAGAATACCATCATCTAGAAGTTGTTCTTCAATGCGAGCTCCAACTTCAATGCGGACCACCAACATGAACTAGACATGATCCAAAGACCTCCACAAGCTTGCCTGAATCACCAAGAACATCCATACTTCATCTGCTTACTAAAATCCATCTCCCCTTCATCCGGAACCTCAAGAACACAGTCTGTCATTACTATCACAAAGGAATAGATGCTTGTGGACCTTCAAACCACGAACCAATCTAGTTGACACTCTATAAAGACTTCCTCAACACTCCCTCAAATCCACAGAATAGTACAATGCAATTCCAGATCTTACCGGACCTATATGTGACACTCTGTCACCACTGAACCTCTGAAATCTCTACTGGACCACTTTAAGACACATATCTACAAATCCTTTAAACTGCATACTTTGATACTCATCCTATCTTGGAATTTTACCTTACTGTCATCACTGATCTTCACTGTTCCTAATTGAGACTAATTTTCTCAATATCCTTAGCACACAGCTCATCCAATCCTTATCATTAATGCAACAGGAGTATGTTGACATCAATGACAACACTGATTAGGCCCATACTTGCAACAATTTCCCCCTTTGTCATTGATGGTAACATATGATGTGAAAAACTATTTTGACCATCAAGACAAGAACTTCTCCTCACTGTCACAACTCCCCCTATCAGCAACAACTATTCATATGTCTTTTCTCCTTTTACTACTCCCCCTTTGATCAGAAACCACTTGTTTTTCACATGTCTTCTCCCCCCTTTGACATGAATGGCAAAGGGCACATACTTGTAATTTCAACACTTCAGAATCATACCTGCTGCTCCCCCTGAGTAGCAGCTCCCCATCATCAATCCAGATCACAAGATATGACTGTGATATCTACCAGACTGATACACCTTAGTTCATCACTGGAGGGGCAATAACCCCTAACATCTCCCTGAGATACTCAAAAGATTCCTTAGGTAGAGGTTTAGTAAAGATGTCTGCAATATGATCCTTGGAAGGCACAAACTCCAATCTGACTTCATTCTTGTTCACTTGCTCTCTTAAAAAGTGAAACTTGATGGATATATGTTTAGTCTTTGAGTACAACACTGGATTCTTAGATATTTTTATTGCACTTGAATTATCACAGAAGATTCTGATAGGTTCCTCATACTCCACTTTGATATCTCTTAGCATCTGCTTCATCGACAAAACTTGAGTGCAACTACCTACTGCTACAATATATTTTGCTTCAGTTGTAGACAGAGATATTGCCTCTTGTTTCTTGCTTAGCCAAGAAACTAATCTCTTCCCCAAAAAGAATGCTCCACCACTGGTACTCTTCTAGTCATCCACATCTCCTGCCCAATCTGCATCTGTATATGGATGAAGAGAGAAATCATGATCTCTAGGATACCACAAACCATACTCAATTATCCGTTTTAGATATCTAAAAATCCTCTTGATTGCCATGACATGAGATTCTCTAGGATCAGCCTGGAATCTAGCAACAAGACCAACAGCCTGCATAATGTCTGGTCTAGTTTGAGTGAGATATAATAGTCCTCCAATCATTGACCTATACTTTGTCTGATCAGCCTTAGGGGAATCCTCATCTTTGCTTAATTTACATCCAGTTGTCATGGGAGTATTCATTGGTTTTGAATCTTCCATCCCAAATTTCTTCAACAATTCTTTCACATATTTGGTCTAAGAAATGAAGATTCCTTTCTTTGTTTGAGTGATTTGTAGACCCAAGAAGAAATTCATTTCACCAAGCATGTACATCCCAAACTCACTTTTCATTTGATTTGCAAAAGTTTTACACATACTATCTCTTCCTCCAAAGATGATATCATCAACAAACACTTCAACAATTAAGATGTTTTCATTATTAATTTTGAAATATAAATTACTGTTAGCAGTACCTTTGTTGAAACCAATCTTCAAAAGATGCTTATCCAATCTTTCATACTAGGCTCTTGGGGCTTACTTCAGTCCATATAGTGCTTTCTTCAGCTTGCAGACCATATCACCATGATCAGACAATTGAAATCCATCGGTTTGCTCTATGTACACTTCTTCTTCCAAGTCACCATTCAGGAAGGCAGACTTGACATCCATCTGATATACCTTGAAATCCTTGAAGGCAGCAAATGCAAGAAATAATCTGATTGCTTCAATTCTTACCACCGGAGTAAAAGTTTCTTCAAAGTCAACTCCTTCTATTTGAGAGTAACCCTTAAAGACCAATCTGGCTTTATTTCTGATTACTTCACCAACTTCATTTAGTTTTTCTAGAAGACCCATTTGGTTCCAATCACATTCTTATTTTTAGGTCTAGGAACAAGATCCCAAGTGTGATTTTTCTCAATTTGCATCAGCTTTTCCTCCATTGCTTTAGTCTAGTTTTCATCATTACAAGCTTCATTCACTATTTTAGGTTCAATCTTTGAAATCAGACAATACTCTTCTGAATCTTGAGCAATTTTCCTTCTCGTTTGTACTCCTTTACTTTTATCACCTATGATCTGATCTTCAGAGTGGTTCAATCTTACATATCTGGGAACTTTGGGAATTTCTTGCATTTTTGATTCTTGATCAGGCTCATTGAAACTCAACTCTTCTTCTTGATTTACCAGATTAGTTTGGATCTGACTTACAGAGGAGGCTTGGGCTCCTTGAGTCAAAACACCATTCTGATCATCTTCATCATATTCATAAAACCTTGAGGGTTTCTTAATTCCCTCATCAACCTTCACATTTGTACTTTCTATCATCTTTCTCAGTCTCTTGATATAACACCGGTATGCTTTTCTTTGAGTAGAGTAACCCAAGAATATTCCTTCATCACTTCTAGCATCAATATTTCCAAGATCTTCATCTCTTTTAATGTAACATTTGCTACTAAAAACTCTGAAATATCTTACAGTAGGAGTGATGCCAAACTAAAGTTCATATGGAGTCTTACCAGTATTGCTTCTGATTTGAAGTCGATTGAGAGTATAGACTGCAGTGCTGACAGCTTCTCTCCAATAGAGCTAAGGAACATTTGCTTCCATCATCATGGTCCTAGATGCTTCCTAGATGATCTGGTTCTTTCTCTCCACTACTCCATTCTGCTGTGGAGTCCTAGGAGTAGACAACTGTCTCTTTATTCCATTTTTCTCAAAGAACTCTATGAACTCATCGGATGTGAATTCTCTGCCTCTATAGACCTCAGACATTTCAATTTTAATCTGGTTTCATTCTCTACCATAGCCTTGAATATTTTGAATTTTTGAAGAGCTTCTGATTTCTCATTTAGAAAGGTTACCCACATCATCCAGGAATAGTCATCAATTAGTAACATGAAGTATCTATCACCTTGCATACTCCTGATTCTTGCCGGACCACAAAGATTAGTATGAACTAAGTCCAACAATTTGGTAGAAGATAGTTCCTTACTTTTGAATGAGATTCTGCTTCGCTTACCCAACTGACATTCTTTGCCTAAGCTATTAGTAGGTTTCACCAATTTTGGAAAATCTCTTACAACCTGAGTAATGCTTATCTTGATGATATTATCAAAATTCACATGACACATCCTCCTATGCCATAACCAGCACTGATCAACTTGAACAAATAAGCAACTTTTACTAGTACTAACTAAGTGGAAGATATTACCTTTAGTTTGAGTACCGGATGCAATCTCTATCTGGAGCTTCCAAAGATCTTGCATTTTCCATTCTTGAACCAGAGATCATAGCCTTTGTCCACCAACTGTCCAACACTGAGAAGATTGTGCTTTAATCCTTCAACATACAATACATTACTAGTTTTGTTTCTTCCATCAAGAGAAATAGTTCCTCTACCTTTGATTCTACCAACAGAATTATCACCAAACTTTACCACTCCTCCTTCATACCTTTCCAAATCTACAAACTTATTTTTCTCACCTGTCATATGGTGAGACCAGCCATTGTCAATGTCCCAATCATCCTTCTCTTCAACTTGGGCAGCCAGAGCTCTTTCCACAGTCTTATGATTGACAGATACATAGGAAATTGGATCTTCTTCCTTGATGGCAATGAACACCCATTCATTTCTAGATTTGTTTCCTATCTCTGATTCATCATCTGTTACTCCTTCATTATCATCATCTTCATGTACATAGTAACAATTCTTTTGGAACCTTGGCTTGTTAGGATTTTGCCTTGAAAACCTTTCCAGACACCTTGAGGTAAAATGACCAATCTTATTGCAGTTAAAACACTTAAAAAGTAATTTTCCTTCATACTTACCAGATCCTCTTGGCAGCCTCTTTGCAATAAGGGCTTCAAGTTGAGCAGTTTCTACTTCTTCTTCTTCCAGATCTTTTCTTGCTTTTTCATACCATGATAGCTTCCTTGATGAATTCTCTCCCAGATCAAACCTTTGTTTGCCTTTAACAGAGGCACTGGCTTTGAATACAAACTCAGTCTTGAGGGGGTCATCTCCAAACTCTGTCATTTCAAATGCAACGAACTTTCCAACCAATTGATCTCTTGTGACAGTTGTATGGGCTCTAAATTCTTGAATGGCAGCAGCCTTGATTTTGTAAGAAGCAGGTAGGGATCTGAGAATTTTGCCAACAATCTCATTTTCATCCAGGACTCCACCAACATTTCTAATTCCACAAACAATCTCATTTACTCTTGGCATAAAAGTAGTAATATTTTCATCATCTCTCATCTTCAAATTTTCAAATTTCCCTTTCAAACTCTGTAGCCTTGCACATTTAACATACTTGTCTCCTTCATGCAAAAGTTCTAGTTTTTGCCAAATCTCAAAAGTACTTGGTAGGTCAATAACATTGAGAGCTTTGAATCAGATAATGTGCTTAGAAGAGCCTCTATAGTTCACAGATTATTTTCAGCATCTGTGATTTCATTTAGGGTTTTCAGACCACCTTGTGGAGGTACATACTGTTTTGTAGCCATGGTCCAGTAGGCCATTCCCATACATTGCAAGTGACATTTCATTAGACCTTTCCAGAGATTAAAATTAGTTCCATCAAACTTCAGACTATCCTTCTTGTAGGATGACATCCTGGATCTCCTCAAGCGGTTAAGCTCCTTTTAGAGGAACTTGGCTCTGATACCAATTGTTAGACTTAGGGTACACAACTGAGAGGGGGGGTGAATCAGTTGTGCAAAACTTTTCTTGCAATTACACACTTAACTCCTTTTAGCAATTTAGTAGCATAATAATAAATTAACCACAGAAACACAATGCAACAAATCAAGAGTAGAAACATATCAACACATGAGACACCAAGATTTTGATGTGGAAAACTTGGTTAAGGGAAAAACCACGGGGTGATTAACCCAAGAATTTATTCTCTGTTAGAAGAATAGAAAGAACAAAATGGCACATGCCAATTAGGGCTCACTGCCTAAGCACACTGCTCACAAGAGGCTCATTGTCTACAAGACACACACTATCTACAAAGAAATAAATATCACATACATGAACTGGAGAATAGCATCTTCACCATGCTTGAATCAGTTCCATTTAAGCCCAATACTTTTGCTCTGCCTTTCGCTCTCCTCCTTGCTACCACACACTCATCTCAACAAGGACAACTTTGAAATGACTACACAATCCCTTATTTATACAAGACATCAACTTAGGAATGAACATCTAAGTCAGAAAATATCAACAAGAACATCCATAGGATGTGTAACTCATCTGGTCGGCTAGTCTTAGAAAGAACACCATCATCCGGAAGTTATTCTTCAATGTGAGCTCCAACTTCAATGCAGACCACCAACATGAACTGGACACGATCCAAAAACCTCCACAAGCTTACCTAAATCACCAAGAACATCCATACTTCATCTGCTTACTGAAATCCATCTCCCCTTCATCTGGAACCTCAAGAACATAGTCTATCATTACTATCCCAAAGGAATAGATGCTTGTGGACCTTCAAACCATGAACTAATCTAGTTGAAACTCCATAAAGACTTCCTCAACACTCCCTCAAATCTACAGAATAGTACAATGCAATTCCAGATCTCACCGGACCTATCTGTGACACTCTGTCACCACTGAACATCTACCAGAACCAGTTTTACTTGAGCAGCCACAACTTCTTTAGATCTTCATGTTGCCCTCTAAAATCTCTATTGGACCACATTAAGACACATATCTAGAAACCCTTTAAACCACATACTTTGATACTCATCCTATCTTGGACTTTTACCTTACTGTCATCACTGATCTTCACTGTTCCTGATTGAGACTTATTTTCTCAATATCCTCAGCACACAACTCATCCAATCATTATCATTAATGCAACAGGAGTATGTTGACATCAATGACAACACTAATTAGGCCCATACTTTTGATAGTTTGATGTATGCAATGGTTAGCACAAGACCAAACATTGCCCAAGTAGTGGGAGTCTGTCTATTTATGACTAATCCTAGATGGGTACATTGGGATTTAGTGAAGAGAGTGTTCATATATTTATGGGGTACTTCTGAGTATTCCTTATGTTATCATGGTTATCCTATAGGACCTCAGAATTCACTTTGTATTCGTGGATTTGTGGATTAAGATTGGGCAGGTGACATTAATAGCAGGAGATCCACTAGTTCTTATGTGTTCAGTATGTTTGGTGGTACTATTAGTTGGATGAGTAAGCAGAAACCTATGGTCACTTTTTCCACTACTGAAGCTGAGTACATGGTAGAAACTCATGCTTCTAAAGAAGCCATTTGGCTTAAGAGATTGTGTTCTGATGTTGGGTTTGATGTAGGGAAGATTACTATTTGTTGTCATAGTCAAAGTGTCATATGTTTGGTGAAGAATCCTACTTTCCATGCAAGGACTAAGCATATTGATGTCCAGTACCATTTTGTTTATGACATGGTAGAGGATGGGAAGGTAAACTTGGAAAAAGTTGAAACTTTGATGAATGTTGCAGATTCCTTGACAAAACCTATGAGGACAAAGAAGTTCAGATGGTGTTTAGAGTCTATGGGCCTCATGTCCCCTAGCAATTAAATTATGGTGTTGATACTCCCTTTCCTGTTGCAAGGTGTTCGAAAAGTGGGAGAATGTTAGGAAAAGTGACTGAACCTTGTAAATTCACAAGATTACTATTCTTCCCAGTTTTGGTCTTTTTCAATACCATTTATCTTAGAGAATGGTCTGGAACCTTCAAATTTTCCAAAAGTTTCCAGATGAGCTAAAAATAGCGAGACTTACTATTTTTAGTAACTCCTTCAATTGACCTCAGGTTGACCTGAAATTTTTCCAGAAGGTGTGGAATAGCTAAGTAAATATTTTAGGTAAGTTTTGTCTCAAGATCATATTAGGATTGTGAGATTGTAATGTCAAAAAATGTTCACTTGGGGGCTTTTCCCTCATAAGGTTTAGCTCCCAGGTCTTTTGCATGCATTTAGGACATCTTACATCATAATTTGGCATCCTGATGGAATGAACCCTAGGTATCATGACAAATGGGGCCTAGAGGGACCCCTTGAGCTTAGCCCTACCCAAAATAGGGGGAGTACTTGGGTTCCCGCGCCCTAGTCCTGCCCTATTTTGGATCAGGCCTAAATTTTAAGTGTCGGTTTATGACCATTATTTGGTCCCTAGGTTGACACGGTAAGTTTGAATTTATGAAATCTTGTTAGGAATGCCTATAGTTGCATATAAAAGCATGTTTAGGCATTCATTTGAAAACTAGAGATTACATTCATGAGCATTGGCATTCTAGAAGTGATTTAAGGCTTTCATTGTCTTGCAACAGTAGATTTGTGTTGTCTATGTGTTTGTGTTTGTAGATTTGAGCATCTATTTCCTCATGGAATGAAGAGCATCTTCCTCCAGTGAAAACTTTACTACAAGATGACATTATATTGTGTTTTCAATCATTATTTTATTTGAATTTTGCCTCAGACTCACAAGGGTACGTACTCTCTAGCTAACAACAATGTTTGGAGACTTAAGTGTCCTTTAGGGATTGACTGAGGCAAGCCTCTAAACACCACAACCCCCTCCCAAAGTTTTCATGATTGCAAGTTACAGGTTGAGGAGCTGGACAAAGTGAAGTTACAAGAGGGTATCTTGGAGTGTCAAAATTGTAAAATAGAAGGAAAAAGAGCACCCTAGACTTGGGCACCAGCTCATTACTCCTCGAAGTTTCGTGACGGGAAAATCTCTGGTACAACAGATATAGGTTGCAGACCTTGTTTCCAGATCTCAACAAATAGCAGCGCCTTGGAATTGGGAGACCGCTCCTTTGTCCCTAACTATTCTACCTCAAAACCTCAAAAATAGGTACTCTGTGATTTGTCATTTTACATCTCTCTGCCAGAGCATTTTCTGTAATTCATTAGTTTACTATCTTATTTGCATAATTAGGGTTTTGATGGTTAATTGGACATAAGAGAAGAAAAATTGATAATCAAACACCCTCATCTAAGCCTACCTACATTTGTAAGTGACCAGATACCTGATAGTGCTCTGCTACTCGATCTAAGGGTCCTTGAATGTATTTGGGTGAAAGGAGGATTCAAACATCAAACAAGTAAAATATTAAACAATCCAAATTTTACCCTTTACATTTTGGTGAACACATGTTTTTGGACTTGATTACAACTTGGTGACTATTTGTATTTAGATTTGGGATTGATTTCATTCATTCATATAGTCATTCATCATATTGGATTAAGAAAATTTTTTAAAAAATTTGAAAATTTTGAAAAAATTCAAAAACATTGCATTGTTAGGTTTTCTAATTTGCATCAATTCATCCTATTTTTTCCTAATTTATGAATTTTGTATCAGATCTGATATAAACTATAGAAAATTACAAAAATTAAATAATTTGCATTGCATTTTTATCATCAAATTGCTAGGGTTTTGTAGAAATTTTGACAATTTTCATATAACCTAGTAATTCCAAAATCTAGGGTTTGTAAGTAAAATCTACTTTTAGATTTTTATACTGATTTTAGAGACACATTAAAATTTTTATTTGGCTATAGTCTTGCATTTTAGTGTAAATTTGATTTAGATTTCAAATATTTGCATTTTTGCATAGAAAATTTCAACAAAAAAACTAGCAATTTTCATGCATTTTCATTAGATTTGCACTTGCATTTTACATCCTAGGGTGTGGAATTCATTTCAGATCTGAGTATATTTCATTTTTATCATAAATCAGATTTAAAAACATTCATATAGATTTATACATTAAGATCTCAAACCTAGGGCTTGTAAAACATTGATTTTCACTAGATTTGGCCTTATCGACTCTTTAAATTTGCACCATAGGCATGTTGTGAGATGTATTTTTGAACAAATTGGTTTTTATCAGGGTAATTATCTACTTCCCCTCCTAAAAATCTTGACAACACCTTTTGATTGGCCTCTTGCATTGAAAATTTGGTGAAAAACTACACATTTTTGCTATTTTTGCCCTAGGGTTTGGCCTAGTTTGCACTCCAAGTGTGTTGTAAAAAATTTTATGGATTGAGGTGACTTATATCATTACTTTTATTTTCTTCACCTCCTAAAATTCATTACAATGCCCCTTTTTTCAGATATTGGAGTTGAAAAATCATGAAAAATAGCCTATTTTTGCTATATTTTCACTAGGGTTTGACCTTAAGTGGCACTAAAAGCATGTTGTGATGGATATTTTGACATTAAGTCTCTATTATTACTGATATAATTTTATTTCTATTATAATTTTCCTCACAACACCCCTTTTCATGCTCTTTTGCATCGAGATTTGGTGAAAAAATTGCATATTTTGACATATTTTCACTATATTTTCACTTATCTTCATCTTAGATTTGCATAAAGAGTGTGTTTTAAAGGATACTATTGCTTCTTTGGACTGATATCAGACATATAATTTTCTTCCCCTGATCAAAATCTTATAACACCTTTTTTTTCATTCATTTGCACTGAAAAACGTACAAAAAAAATCAAGCATTTAAGGCCATTTTTACATATAGTTTTGCACTTGTCTTTGACATACTTTTAGAAAAACTTTTAAATCTGATGTGACATTGATTTGAACATATAAATATGGTCTCTAATTGCAACAACAACAATAGGTTCCTTCCTAGGCCTTACATGAAAAGAAAGGCCCCTGAACCTGAAATTGTGTTTACACCTCATGATAGAACAACTAGAGACACTGAAGGACCTCTTTACATCACTATAAAAATAATGGGAAAGCCCATTGATGGAACTCTTATTGATCCTAATTTCATGACTAATGTTTCCACTAAGGAGTTCCTCTTTACACATCAATTAATGCAAGGTTCTTATGACCCTTCGAACATGATGATCAAGACACATAAGGGAACCTTTATCAAGGCTTTGGGTAAAATATAATTTTTGATAACTCTATTTGAAAAACATCTTGAACAATGGTTTAATGTTGTGCCTATTTCTAACCTCTTTCATATTAAATGGGGACACCCTTGGTTAAAACAAATGAAAGCTATCCCTTCAACATTTCACCATTGTCTAAAATTCCCATTTGATGGATGTGTGATTACTATCCCTCGTAATAAGTAAAAACCCTTGGTTGAGAACAAGAATTGCATATTGGATTACTTTTGGGATAAATCTGAACAAGAATCAGAGATACAAATAAACTTTAACTTTTTGAGCTATAAAAACTACAAAGTAAAACTTTTACACCCAGTACCTAGTCCTTTTATACAAGAAATGACAAAAGATAAACAACCCGCATATCAGAAGAATCTTAGACCAAAAGGACAAGGTCCCTATGCTGAGGTTCCTCCCCCAAAATCCTTACATAGATCAGGAGGTCATTGTTGACAACAAAGTATTCCACCGCGAGAAATGAGGTTTGATCTCGGCGCTTCATCTTCTAATTTGCACAAACCTATGAAGGAGAAAAGCCCTATCTTACAAGAGATAAGTGGTAAAATAAAATGAAATAGAAAAGAAAGAAAAATAAGAAGAAGAAGACAAGGTTATGCTATAAACCTTGCATCTCAACAAGAAAATATTGATCCAAACATTCAACCAAAGAAAGATGATCCTAGCAATGAACAACATGATGAGAAAGACATGAACTTGGCTATGGTACCTTATGTCCCACTTTCCTCTAACATTAGGGAGTGGGAGGATGACAATGGTTTTCTTGATGATACCCACTAGCCTGACAGGCCCTACAGGTAAGTATATCTAACCCTTTATCTCTCTCGTGATGTGCCTCCCTTGTTATGTGTTATGTGTTATGTGTTGTTTAGGCCTCCTGGGATGACCTAAGATTCTCCCGTAAGGTCCGGGATACCAAGAGACTGCCTCTATTGTGACCTATTTATATGATCATTCTTCTATATTGCCTCTCTCTCTAATTTCATTGTTATGTGTTGTGTCTTACAAACATAGCGTTGCGGTTGGTGACTTGGGGGCACCCTCATACATGACTATCCCAAAGACACTTTTTTCTCCTCTCTGATTTATTGTTTCCCTTCCTCTAGTGTTTCTATCTAACAGGCGGATGATGAAAAACATTTATAAGTTGATGCAGACCTAGTGTCCCTTTTGAGAGCAATAAAAAAGTGGACTTAGTTCCAAATATGATGATGGGGTTGTAATAAATTATTTGACGCTTGGCTAGTAGATGCACTCGTGGTTTCTGCATAGTGATTTTGATGGTATTCTATATCATTTACAAACCTTAACAATAATGTTGCTCTGTGCACCTTTGTTTGTATTTGAATCTAGCCTTGGTGGTACTCGACTCAAAGAGCTTCGTGATATAGCACCATTGTTATCCTCGAACTCTAAATTCATTCTATAACCTTGTCTCTTTGTGTGGTTAATCATATGCATTGATGTTGTTGTTTATCATGATTTTGTAGACATTAACATGTTTCTTGTAGGGATGTGTTTGTGGGAACATTTGGTGATCGTAAAGTACATGTCACCTCCAGGGGGCATGGGATTTGCAAGAGTCTGTGTTCCCTTGTGTGTTTTCTTCCTACCTTAATGTACTTAATATCAATAGTTGATATCAACCACCTTTAGGTGGGGGCATATATAAGGTAAGATGTCTATTGTAGATGTTAGCAATGTGCTTGTCCTCAGATGCAGTTTAAAGATCAGCACACTAAGTGCTTCCTATATCCTAAGTTTGTTTGCAATCAATCAATCAATCTTTTAAGCCCTTTGCAGAGGTGGAATATCAAGCATATCCTTTTTCTTAAGCCCTCTACAGAGGCGAGGATGGTGTATTTCTCATAGCAGATTGCATCATCTTGTCATTTTCAAAAGTTCTCTACGGAGGTAGGGAGCGGTTCTGTGACTAACTCAACCCTTAAATATGTTTTCAGTGATTGTTGTGGGAAAGCCCAATCATTGGTGTGTGCCTATAATGTGCCTCAGATGGTGTTGGACCTAGAAATAGGGACACTCCACTGATTTTCTGTCATGTTTTCTATGTGTCTTCAAGTGTGTGTGTTTGGTGTACCTACTTTGCATGGTGTTTCTGTTGCCCCATATGTAGTCTAAAGACTAGTGAGATGAGTGCTTCCTACATTTTGGGAAGTTTTATGTGTCTTGCATGTGTGTTTCCCCATATATACAGTCTAAAGACCAGCACAATGAGTGCTTCCTGCATTATGGGAGGTTTGTTTACTTTCCAGTACTTGCATTTGCATTTCATATATATAAGGAAAAGAAAACAAAAGAAATCATGCATGTCTTCTATACATTAATGTGTCTTCTATGCATTTACTATATTCTCCATGTTCTGTGTGACTATAACTGGCTTCTCCATGTTTTGTGTGCCTATTACTATCTTCTATGTGATTGGAGTGTCTTCTCTGTGCTTGGCGTGTTTGCTGTGTTTGCGACCATACTTTAATGCATGTATTGGCCTTATGTTTATACGTACATTAAAGTGGGGGCTAAATGTAATGTTAGAAAATGTCCTCTCAGGGGCTTTTCCCTCATAAGGTTTAGCTCTTGGGTCTTTTGCATGCATTTAGGACATCTTACATCATAATTTGGCATACTGGTTGAATGAACCCTAGGTATCATGACAAATGGGGCCTAGGGGGACCCCTTGAACTTAACCGTGCCCAAAATAAGGGGGAGGAATTGGGTGATCATGCCCTAGTCCTGCCCTATTTTAGGTCAGGCCCAAATTTTAATTGTTGGTTTATGACCATTATTTGGTCCCTAGGCCAACATGGTAAGTTTGAATTTACAAAATCTTTGTAGGAATGCTTGTAGTTGCATATAAAAGCATGTTTAGGCATCCATTTGAAAACTAGAGATTACATTCATGAGCATTGGCATTCTAAAGTGATTCAAGGCTTTCATTATGTTGCAAGAGCAGATTTGTGTTGTCTATGTGTTTGTGTTTGTAGATTTCAACATCTATTTCCTCATGGAATGAAGAGCATCTTCCTCCCGTGAGAACTTCACTACATGGTGACATCATATTGTGTTTTCAATCAGTATTTCATTTAGATTTTGCCTCTGCCTCACAAGGGCATGCAATCTCTATCTAACAATGGTGTTTGGAGACTTAAGTGTCCTCCGAGGCTTGACTAAGGTAAGCCTCTAAACACCACAACCCCCTCCCAAAGTTTTTATGGTTGTAGGTTATAGGTTGAGGAGCTAGACAAAGTGAAGTTGCAAGAGGGTATCTTAGAGTGTCAGAATTGCAGAACAAAAGGAAAAAGAGCACCTTGGACTTGGGTGCCCACTCATTAGTCCTTGAACTTCTGTGATGGGAAAATATCTAGTATAGTAGACACAGGTTGCAAACCTTCTTTCCAAATCTCAACAAAATATAGGGCCTTAGACTCTAGTGCTCGCTCCTTTGTCCCTGACTATTCCACCTTGAAACCTAAAAAATAGGTACTTTGTGATTTGTCATTTTACATCTCTCTACAAGAGCATTTTCCATAATTCATCAGTTCACTATCATATTTGCATAATTAGGGTTTTGATGGTTAATTGGACATAAGAGAAGAAAATTTGATAATCAAACACCCTAATCCAAGCTTCACTACATTCGTAACTGACCAAGGACCCGATAGTGCTCTACCACTCAATCCAAGGGTCCTTGAATGTATTTGGGTGAAAGGAGGATTCAAATGTCAAACAAGTAAAACATTAAACAATCCAAATTTTACCCTTTACAGAGATATTAAAGTTTCTATTTTTGAAACTACTAGAAAAAGATTTGAACTCAATTATTAGGTATCAAAACTTCTCTAAATGTCCCAAAAATTGTTGTAACTGATGAATCCCATTACAGGGTGATAGAGCACTTCATGTTCTTTCCAACGCATAAAACAGTTTGTCAATCGAACAACCAAATCAAAAGTTATGGCCTCCAGAAGTTGGACCTTCTGTTTTACGAAATGTAAAAACATGTTGGACACATAAAAGAGCTATAAAGGGGAGAGTTACATGTGTTGGTGTGTGGTCTGGCACATCACAAGGCATCTTTCATTGGAAATAATTTGGGTGCTACTTTTGGCTAGTTTTAGCTCATGGTTTTGTAATTACCATTGGCAGTGTACTATATTGTATCTCCTATATAGCAAGAACTTGAGATGGAGGTTGTATGAAAGAATCTTATAGATGTTGAATTACCTCCTAGATCTGTAGTTGGATATACTCCTGTAAAATCTTTCTCTGTAAGTATATTGTAATCTTTGTGATTTCTAAATAATATATTGGGTGGCTTTACAGTGTGGGGCTTTTACCTGAAAGGATTTTCTGAACATATATCTTGTGTTGTGAGTTTTGTGTTTGCATTTAAAAGTTGTTATTATCTTTCTATTAATGAGCATCTTAATCTGTAACTGTAAAGTCAAAAATTTACATAAGTCTTCATTAGATTAGTGTAGGAAGCATTTTCTGCATACCTTGCTTCCTTTCATTTCCTTCTCATGCTAAAACCAGGGCATCTTTCTTTCAACCCTACCACCAAACCTTTCGATGCTACCTCAATATGGGTGAGACTTCTGAAACTTCCATTACAATTTTGGTTTGATTCCTATTTTGAACCTATAGGTAACTCATTGGGGAAGTGTTTGGGGGTGGATAAGGGATTTTACAACTATCTACATACCATTTATACCCTTGTCCTAGTGGATCTGGATATTACCAAAGATCTTCTAACAAATATTTCCCTTAAACTTGTAGACAGGTGTTGAAGTCAAATGCTAGATTATTAGGGTTTACCCTTTTTCTATTGTAGATACTTTCGTACCGGTCACATTGCTAGTCATTCAAAGCATAGAATGAATAGTCAGGCTACTTGGTGGAAAAAAATTTCTTCTCATTACTGTTCAATGGAAAAACAAGTTTTTCGCCAGTTTGATCAAACCCTCATGGCTTCCTTGATCGACGGGGTTGGCAACCATAGGGGTACATCAAAATATTTATAAGACACATTGAGAGCCATTGTAGGATTTTGTTTAGATGAGAGGGACAACGTTAAGGCTTCTTTGGATCCTAAGTCTAATGAGGAGTTGGTAGTTTAGATAGAGAGCTCTAAAATTTCATCGCTCGAGGGTAAGAAAAATCACCTAGAGAAATTACATGAGGTTGAGGGAGAGGGGGTTCTAGAGGGAAAATGGACAGTGTTGCAAAGTAAAAGAAAGAAATAGGAGGTTTTTTTCAATATGCACCTTTGCTCCCATACTAAAAGTGGAGAAAAGTTGTCTACAACAACAAATAATAGTTGCTATTCTTTGGCTTCTTTGAAAGTTCTTTGATTGGCTGAAATTATTTTGTTGCACTCTTATTTATGGGTTTGATGCATTTTTAGTTGATAGGTGTAGATAATATAATTCTAGGTTTTGGCTAGCTACATTGTCAATTTAAGTTCCAACTCTTTTAACTGAGCCGAAATTCTTAAATACGTATGTTAAACTATGGTTATCTTAATTCAAAGGGAGCAATCCCCAAGACTACAATTTACTAATCAGAAAAAATGAAAGATTAATTATATTATATTGATAAGAATTGTAACTATTGTTATATTTGTAAAGATTTTCTTATATTTTAATTAACATAGATATTAAATGTATTATATTATAAGTATTGGTATTTTTTAATTTTTAATTTGATATATTTATTAGTGGTTATATCTAAATATTATTATATATTTCTCTATAATATTAAATATTAATATATTATATCTTATATCTCTAGTATTCATATTAATATGATTATTACATTTTTAAATTTTTTTATTCATTATATACGTATATTAATTTTAATATTGATATTTTAATATAGTAAGAAATTGAATTTCTATTTATTTTAAATTTAAATATTAATACATAAAAAAAATTGTTTATAAAAGTTGATTTAGGATCCAAGAACCATAAAAAAGGATTTGGCATATAGCCATAAGCATCCAATCCCACAAGATATGAGATTAGTGCAATTCTTCCCATATGCTACCAAAATCTACTCAACTGTGTTATGTAGGAAAAGTGGGAATAGGGTTTGATGAATGATATGCCTAGATCCTCCTTTCACTATACACATTCAATGACATTTAACCGAGTTGAATCACAACTTTTGCAAGAGGATTCACCTAGATGTTGGTTGTCACTTGTAATGATAGGGAAACTTAGAATTTTTTGATTAATGCATTAAGTTAATGCCCAATTATGCTCAAAACCCTAATTATAGAAAATTGTAAGTAAATGAATGAATTTCAACAAATACTCGCACACAGAGATATCAAATGACATTTAGATACATACCAGATTTTGAGACTCGAGATGTAGATAAGTCGGGGGCTAAAGAGTAGGTGCCCAAGCCCAAGGAATGAACTTCGTCAGGGATTTCTAGAAGTTGTCTACTATTGATCACCACTGTCCTAGAGGTTTTCTGCTTCAAAGATCTGGAGGGCTTCGGGGCAGGTGCCTAAGCCCTTGCAATGCTTTTCTTCTTAGATCTAGAACTTGTACACTTTGTCACAACCTCTTGCAACTCCAATTTGAAAGAATATGACATATGTCACTTGCAATCACAAATAAGAGGATTGGGGGTTGTGGTGTTTAGGAGATTGCCTTAGTTAAGCCCTAGAATGGCATTCAATCCTTCCAACACCATTGTTTGATAAAGAGTGCATATCCCTGTGGGATAGAGGTAATAAAATTGATAAACTATTGAAACAAAAATAGATATCACCTTGGAGGTCTAGCTCGAATATAGATGAAAATCCTTCAACACATGAGAAAATGAAGCCAAATCTGCACAACAAGAACTTACGACTTTAGAGCATTCAAAGCATTCTTTATCATAGAGCAGAATATTGTAATTCAAAATTATCTACTAGTTTACAAATGAAACCCTAAACATGCTTATATATGCATTCCCACTACAAATTTTGTAATTCAAACTTAGGTTGTGGGCAACATAACATTTTAATGGTCACATAACCGACATTTAAAATTTAGGTCCTGACCAAATAGGGCAGGACTAGGGTGCAATCACCCAAGCTCTAGGCCCCATTTTCAAGGTAGGATCAAGTTCAACAATGTCCCCTTAGCCCCATTTGACATGGGTTTTCAGGGATTTTGTATCGGGAGTTAAAATGAATATGCACGATGAAAAAGAAGGGACCCGGAAGCTAGACCTAGGAGGTAAAAGTCCTAGGGGACATTTTACGACATAACATTTAGCCCCCACTTTAATGTATGGATGATCTTACAACCCATACATGCATTAAAGTATGGTCAAAACACAACAAATAGCTAAACACTTGAAGCTAATGCATACACAAAGATTGAGGAACTATTTCTAGCCCCCAATTTTAGGTAGACATTATAGAAAACACATCATAGAAATGCCAAACATAATATAGTAAAAGGCACATAAAACATAGGGAAGATAGTAACAAGAATGCAAAACATGGAGAAGACATTATTGAAGACACACAAAACATAATGAATATAGTGAATGTAGTGTGATTATTTCATTTTCATTTTCAAATATATATCATAACAAATGCAAATACATGGAAAGTAAAAATGCAACACACAACCCCAAAATGTAGTAGGGGTATTTCATCACACCCTTAAGACTATATATGGGGGAGAAGACATGCATTATGTAATGAAATAACTTGCACAATGGAAGAAGATGATATGGAATATGCTGCAAATATGTGATAATAATTGAGAATAATACGCCACTTCAAGGGGGCAAACCTCCAAATACCTCCAATGAGAACACACTTCACCTTATGATGATGAAATAAGACTCACGTCCTCCAATATATACCTAATTATTCTTAGACTAAATAGACACACCCCTATATAAGCCCTAGGCCAACCTAACTAACTAAATATTAATGTAATAATGATAACATGATTTAATTAGGAGTTAAGGTAACCACAATATGACTATTCATAACCCAATGTACACCAATATATTAAGGGCGTAGCATGCCCCCCTCTTTAGAGAAGCATTGTCCTCAATGCTAATCAAGTGTGGATTCTTTTGAATGAACTCTTCATCCTCCCATGTGGTCTCTTCATTTGGTAAATTCTTCCATTGGATAAGATACTCAGTGAGAGTTCTATTCCTTAGCTTCTTCGTGCGTGTTTGACAAATGCACTCTAGTTCCAAAATAATTCTTTCTTCTTCATCGAGCTCTGGTAGTACTATTTGAGTAGGAATATTATGACCAATTACCTTCTTCAAACAAGAAACATGAAAAATTGGATGTGTCTTTGTTGATGGTGGCAACTCTAGCTTGTAGGCAACACTACCAATCTTTTGCATGATTTGGTATGGCCCATAATGCCTTGGAGACAATTTTTTTTCTGTTGCATGAATGAGATTTTCTTAGGTTGCAATCTCAAGAAGATCCAATTCCCAACTTCAAAACTTCTTTCACTACGATGTTGGTCTTCTTGATGTTTCATTTGATTTTGTGCCATGGCTAAATTCTCCTTGAGTCCTGCAAGTACCTGTTGTTGATGAAGCAAGTGGTCCTCTACTGCCTAAACTCTTGGTAGCACCTTTAATGATGATGTGATGGAAGGAGGATGATATCCATAAAATGCCAAAAATGGAGACATTTTTTTATGAGTTATGAAAATAAGTGTTATACCACCATTATGCAAGTGGTAGACAATCTACACATTGAGACTATTTCTTTGAAGTAAAACAATACAGATATCCTTCCAAACACTTATTAACAATCTTAGTTTGCCCATCTGATTGAGGGTGGTATGAAGAACTATGAGCCAATTGAGTACCCAAACATGAGATTAAATCTTTCCACAAGTGACTAGTAAAGATAAGATCATGATCACTAACAATAACCTTAGGTGTACCATGTAGCTTTTGGATATTCTCCAAAAACACTTTTACCACTGCACTTGCTATAAAAGGATGTGATAATGCAATGAAATGTGCATATTTAGTCATCCGATTGAAACTAATTCCATGATGAGATTATGACCTTTAGATTTGGGAATCCCTATGATGAAGTCCATGGATACCTCTTCCTAACACTAGCTAGGAATAGATAAAGGTTGCAAGAGACCTGGTGTATTAATTGTCTCCCCTTTATTCCTTTGACAAACCAAACATTTAGCCACAAATTTTTCAACATCACCTTTTAGCCCTTCCCAAAAAAATCTTGCTTGACCCGATGATATGTCTTCAAAAATCATGAATGACCACCCACTAGAGAATCATGCAGTTCTATGAGAATCTCGTGTTTAAGAGTTGAATTCTTATAGAGATACAAACGCTCTTTATACCAAAGAGTATCCCCCTTCCAACAAAACCTATCTAAACTACTAGGATCACTTTTTAATTGTTGGATGCAAGATTACTTGTCACAACATCAATTTGCCACTCTTCTTTGGCTTCTTCCACCCAATTTGATTGTAGTATTGAAAAAGCACACAATAAGGCTTCATCTTTCTCATCCTTCCTAGAAAGTGCATCTGCCACAATATTTTCCTTCCCTTTCTTATATACAATCTCAAATTCATATCTCAACATCTTAGTGACCCATTTTTGTTTCTCTTCAAAAGATAATCTTTGTTCCAAAAAATATTTTAAGCTATCATAATTTGTCTTAACCTTGAAGTGTCTACCCATTAGATAAGGCCTCCATTGTTTAATTGTGTGAAGGATTGCTAGCATTTCCTTCTCATAAATAGGTTTGAGTTGATTCTTTCCCTTTAATTGACAACTCTCAAAAGCAATTGGTCAACCTTCTTGCATAAGAAATGCTCCTATCCAATTTCTTGAAGCATCACATTCCACAATGAATTCCTTGGTGAAGTCCAAAGTGGCAAGCATTGGAGTTGTACACATAGCCTCCTTCAATCTCTCAAATGCTACATTAGAAAACTCATTCCAATGAAAAGAATCCTTCTTCAATAGAGTGGTGAGGGGTGCTTCTATATGACCATAACTTTTCACAAATATTCTATAGTACCCTATCAATCCTAAGAAATCCCTCAGTTACTTAATGGTTTTTGGAATAGGCCATTCTATTGTAGCCTTAATTTTGTTAGGGTCCACCTTTACTCCTTCATGTGAAACTATGTGTGCCAAATACTCCACCTCCTTAAGACCAAAAGAACACTTGGATGGATTAGCATAGAGTTGATGATCTTTGAGTAATTGTAATGCTTGATCTACATGATACAAATGTTCTTCCCAGGTCTTGCTATAAATCAATATATCATCAAAGAACACTAACACAAACTTTCTCAAGAACTTCTTAAAAATGGAATTCATCAAACTTTAGAATGTAGCTAGTGCATTGGTAAGACCAAATGACATTACCAAAAATTCACAATGGCCATCATTAATCTAAAATGCTATCTTACAAATATCTTCCTCCTTAATTTGAATTTGGTGATAACCAAATCTAAGATCTAACTTGGTAAAATACATAGCACCATCCAATTCATTTAGAAAATCATCAATGATTGGAATAGGAAATTTATCTTTAATGGTGTACATGTTGAGCTCTCTATAATCCACACACATATTCCAAGTTTCATCCTTCTTACATATGATCACCATAGGCGAGGAGTAAGCACTTTGGCTATGTCAGATAATTCTTGCCTCTAGCATCTCCTCAACATTTTTTTCTATCTCACTCTTTTGTATGTGTGGGTACCTGTAAGGCTTGATGTTCATTGGTTGGCTCCTTTGAACTAGTTGTATGGCATGATCATGATCCCTCTTAGGAGGAAGTCCTTTAGGCATATATCTCCAAGAACCACTGAGTGACGATTAATTATTGCTTGTAAATCTAGATGAGTAGGAGCATTAGATTGCGAGACTTCTAATGATCATAACTGGGCCACAAATCCATCCATTCCTTTCTTAAGTAACTTTTGCATTTGATGAGAGCTTACCATCTATGGGGACTTTTCCTTCAACCCCCTTATCTCTACTACCTTTCCTTGTGATTCAAATCTCATGAATAGTTCTTGGAAGTTCATCTCAATTGTTCCCAATGTAGGATGCCATTGTATCCCCAAAATAATATCTGCCGCACCCATGGATATCACATACACTAGGGTATCAAGTTGTTAATCTCCCATGGATAATTTAATACTATGACACTTCCTAGAACAACTAAATATACCCCCATGATCTGTAATAAAAATGTAAAACTCTGGAGCTAGATATATAAAATAATTTAGACGAGTTGCCAACTTTTTGTTGATAAAATTATGAGTACCACCTGATTCGATTAACACTGTTACTTTCTGCTTCTTTAAGAAACCCATTACCTTGAGAGTTTGTGGAGTACTTAAAACTGAGAGTGCATGACAAGAAATGATTGGTTGAGAATCATGTGATTCCTCACTTGAATCCCTATTATCTTCTAATATGGGTTCCTCCTCTTCTTCCTCACTTGGATCTTCAATATAAAACAATTTCTTTTCACTACATTTATGTCCTCTACTGTATTTGCTATCGCAATTGAAACACAACCCTTTTACTCTTTTCTCCTCAATTTGTTGTGGAGTCAACCTAGTAGGTTGAGTGAGAGAAGCTATTGAATATCCTTTCTCTCTTGTCACATTAGCCCCTTGCCTCTTAGGAATCAAATACTTCTCCTCTACCTTGCATGCTAAGATAAAAGAGTCATTTAAATAGAGCTAGGACTAAACATGTGTACCTCATATTAAATGTGATCCTTGAGACCACCCAAGAATAAATCATTCAAGTTCTCCTCTATAATTGTATCCACTCTTAAGGATAGATTTTGGAATTGCTGAATATAATCCTTAACTGATCCTATTTGTTGAAGTTTAGAAAGCTGGTTGAAGAAGTTGTCTTTCACACTATTGCTATATTGTGCTTGGAGTTCCTATGTAAAAATTGACCATGAGATGCTGAGACCCTTTTTCCTTCGATGAGTACAAGGCCAATGATACCAAATGAATTGATCTAGTTGTAGATAGGGGGAAGCCATTGTGACATTTTGTCCTTTTGGGATTTGATGTACTTCAAAAAAATTCTCCATTTGATTTATCCAAGTCAGAGGATCCTTGCCATCGAACTTGCGCATATCTACCTTTGGAAACAAATTCCTAGATCCCATAGGAGTATTAAAATTTGTGTTAGTATTAGCCAACTTGTAGGTTTCACCTTGGTTGATTGAGAACTCCTTTCTTGGTTCATTCATATAGGCACTTAACATGCTTTGTATATCTGATATATCTCCTCTTAGGTCACACATATCCACCTTAATTGAAGAAATTTCTTCCCTGACCTTACTAATTTCCTCATTAGGATTAATATCCTCTATTGTTAGCCCATCCTTATTAAGAGTCTTCCCATGTGTGACAACATTCTTTTTTCCCCTTGTTGCAGGTGTTGATTGTCAGGAACACTGAGAGGGGGGGTGAAACAGTGTTCTAAAAATCTTTTTATGCAATTTAACTTTTAGTCATTTCCCAAAATTAATTAAACAAAAACACAATATGCATATGAACAATAACCATGAAAACATGACACATGAACACCAAGATTTTTACGTGGAAAACCCAAGAAGGGAAAAATCATGGAGAGGATTAGATCTCAAATATATATTGAAATCTTTACAAAAATAATGTTCAAGCTTGGTCACTCCATGGTCCTAGAACATGCTGACTCACTACCATGAAGTACAACTAGGTCTAGCAGGCTCACTGCCTCAACCCTAAACCTAGCAAGATTACAATAAGGGATGTTAAACCCTGAAGGATTTTAAACCCTATTGAAGGCTTATTGCCAACTCACTGTCTTGATGATGAAATCTTTCTTCTAATTAGATTGCAAATGAAAACTGAATATTGCTTAAGCATCTGCCACTATCCCAGGTGCAGTCATTTAATAGCTGAATTCTAAATCCCAAGTCTTCATTCTCACTGATCTATGTCACTACTCTATTATTCACATATTTGTATCCTCTTCCACAATCCCCACAAACACTTAACTAAAATTCATCTCTCTTATATATCTACATCATGATTAGATCCATAGTTAGGTCAGCATCCAAGGAGTGAAATGTGTACATAGAAAGATGTACCTTGTCAACTCAATTGAATGCACTATATGTCAGACTAACTCAAATATTTACCTAAGCGTATTCATATAGGTCAAATCTAATCACTCAATTACTTGAATAGATCTTTCACACACTATCCTTTCTCTGCATCATGATTTATCTTCACCAGTCAGCCTGTTCCTCAAGAGCATGCTTAACAGGTTCATCTAGTGACTTACAATTCTACTGCGGGTCATAAAATACTTCCAAAATCATATCAAGGAATCTTTACACATTTCCAATCTTACCCTTAGAACTATAAGACATGATATGATCATGCAAAGAATTGCAAACCATCAGATCTCATCCTCTACCTCTGTCAAACCTTGTCAAACACTGTACCGATACTTATTAGCTTGTAGTTAACCTTCTAGTGGACTTCAGATCTCCTAACTTTGGAATAAGACACTTCTAATAAGTGTTTACAACACCTCAAAACTACATAACAAAACACTCACCTGTAGAGGAATGCAGACCACTACACTATACCCTGTTCATTGTTCCTACTATACCTTTACTTACCCAGACTTAGACATTTCTTCAAGGTGACTTCCGAAGGAGGTTAGGACTTAACCTCTGAAGCATAATACTATCAAACAACTGACAACATCATACCTGAACCGCATCTACAAGTATTGAATTGTGGAGGCATACTAACTCATTGTTTATCCCTTACTTAGAATACTTTCCATACTTAGCCATTTTCTATCAACCGGACCTGGAATCCAACATGTTATTCCAAAGATATCTCTTCCCATCATGGTGATAAGATCTCTAAGCTTTTTTGACATCAATAACAACATACATGTCCATACCAGAGTAGTGTCTCTTGCCAACAATCTCCCCCTTTGGCATTGATGGCAACACTTAGTGAAAATGCTTGATTGCTCCCCCTTACTATATACACGTCATTCTCCTACTCCCCCTGAGATGATTATCCATTTTCCACTAATCTTCTTCTCCCCCTTTGATATTAATGGAAAAGGGTGTAGTCTGGAATACACAAAAATGTTTTCAAAAACTTTCAAAATTATGTGTACCTTACGTATATCTACAGATGCAATTTTCATTTATATATTACATGTGCTTGAGAACATCATTGAATATGTTTTTAATCAGTGTCCACTTAGCATCCCAACTTTTCTTTACATTTTCTAGAATATAAATTTGTCCGCTGATAAGAAAAACTAGGGCTTCTGTCTTCAACTTTTCTTTGCATTTTCTAGAATATAAATTTGTCCACTGATAAGAAAAACTAGGGCTTCTGTCTTTTTAAGAACATAGGTTGTGTTTGTTTGGGCAGCTAACTTGGAATTTGCAATAAGATTTCTCATTGAGTCTAACTTTGGACAGACTAGTCTTTTGAGTTGTCCCATCCTACTTTTTATTTGGTATTTCTAATTTATTAAGTCAGTCAAGTCATTGTGAATATTAATGACTTCGGTTTCTTTCTTTATAACTGACTCTGCTTCTAGATCAAATTTCTCAGAAATATCCATTAGTTTTTGTTCCAAATCTTTGATCTTTTCCTCAATCTCTTGAGTAGCTTTGGGCAAAGACAAAGAAAACTAGTACACATCTCCAACATCTTTCTCATCTTTCTGAATGTTGGCTATTGTATTATTTAATGAAATTTTATCTTTTTCTATCATTATTTTTAATTGTTCCAAATGTTTTTCATCAAATTCTTGTCTCACCTTTGTTTCTGTAGATTTTTCAAATGATCCAAACTATTTTCTTATAGAACTTATTAACCCCTTTAGATGACTTGCTGGGGGCAAGGATGAATCCCTCTTGTAGGTGGGCAGTATCTTCTCCAAAATTCCAAATGCTTCATCAATCAGTTCACTATTCTTAATATGTGATTTTAATATTTCCTCTTGAGCCTTTGTCTGAACAATTATAATCAACTTAAACTTTTGTTCTGGTGTCATTGTGTCCAAATTTATTGGACTATGTAGAAATTTTGGCTCATCCAAAGCTTCTTTTCTTTTCTCCAACAATTCTTTTGCAGGCTCTACAGTGTCTCTTGCTATGATAGAGACTTCTTCTTTTTGGCTTTGTTCTAGATCATCTGATTCGATATTCTTATTGCTCTCCTCTTTTTGTTTAGGTTGAGGATTTTCCATGAACAATTCTTCCTCTGTCTTTCCTTTGTCAATATTATCGTCAGTCTGCTATGTCGAAGAGGTTCTTACTTGAGAGTCATCAATAGGTTCCTCTTTTTCCTCAGACATTCTGCCATTTGTACCTGTTTCATGCCCCAAATTTATTTCTAGAGTAGATGAATTGTCAGTAACATCAGTTTCTTTATTGACACCTGCAATGGGAAGATTGAGTTGTTTCAAGGCTTTCATGATAATCTCTTCTGATTCTTTCACCACTTTATTAATATCACCCAACATTAACAAATTCATTCTTGTTTTAGTTCTAAACTAATCCTTTGTTTCTTTCGTGATTGGGGTTTCTTCTTCAGCAGTGATCTCTGGACATAGTCTAGTCAACACATGTTTTCTCAACTCAATATATTTAGCTCTAATAGTCTCCTTCCTAATGCTTAGAATATTTTCTAGGCTTTCTGGAAGATCAGTGATGATCTCAATGAGGGCTCTATTGAAAATGTTAAGATAGTTTACAGTAGCTTCTTCCAGACTCCTTTTGTCACCATCACTATACTCATCATAGTGTTTAATCATGGGTTTTAGATTTCCATCTACAATGACAGCCTTTACTATATCTACAAGTGATGGGGACATTTTTTGTCTTTTACCGGACCTCTCTTCTTTGGAGGGTTTTTCTTTACTGCTTCTGAAGGCTTTAATAGCCTCATCTTTCATCTTCTTGATTTCTTCATCTAACTCTATTTCTTCATCACCTTCTTCACTTACACTAACATAAAGTGTTCTTCCCTTCATATTTTTTCTCTTCATGTCTTTGATAGGGAATTATTTTGATGTTTTCTCCTAGTTTATTGAATCTGTGGTGCTAGAGGAGGTAGCAGAGCTCCTAGTAATCCTCTAAACTTTTTTTGGTTTGTCTTGTTTCGAGTGAGATTCCTCCAGAATCTGTACTGGCCCATCCTTTTTCTTCTCTTCTGCTACTTTATCTCCCTTTTCCCTTGCCTCTTTTAGTTGTTCCATGATGATGCCATATCTTGCAGCGATCTCTTCATAATCTACAACAAGGGCACACTATCGGTAGAACTTAATCATGTCACTACCCTAATTGCTTCCTTGGTGATTTTAAATGGCTACCCTAACCACATGAATTCATCGTGAATTTGGATCAAAATGTACTATACCCATTCATCCTTCGCAAACATAGGAAAATCCACATACTGAATAAACTTATTTCCTTTTTGGGTTCTGCATTCTTCTTTGAGGTCAAACTAGTCATCAGTTAGATGCTTGAGATATAAATCTATCAGATAAATGCTACTGTGTTCTTCTAGAGCAACATGAATATATGCCCTAACATCCTCAACCTATAGGACTCCATAAGGTATACCTAAAAATGCATGCATTTGATCCACTTCGGTTGCTTTATGAGGGTGTTTCTTGAACTTGGGTTGAGGGCATTTAGTAATATCTATAATTTGTGGAGTCACCATAGAAAAGATTTAATAGACTCACAATGAGGGTTTCTATGATAAATACCTTGATATGCTGAAATTTGGTTTTCCTCGCCTGAATCATTCAGAGTTCTTTGAATCTTTGTTGTGTCTTGAAATATTGCTTTAATCTCTCTCTGACATCTGGAAACTTGGATGCAAAGTGAATCAGAAGGTAAATGAATTTCTTTTTATCCTACATATTTGACCTAATTGTTATTAAATGATCACTCCCAAAAAGCTATTGAAAACCCTTCACTATAGAACATAGTCGATTAAGATTGTTATGAAATATGTCGCATTGACCCTTTTACTTCTATTTTTTCTTTTAAGAGGTTTGTCACATCAGATTCCATTATTCATCTCCATGCCTGATTCTAGCACCCACTTTCTTGCTGGGGGTTTTGAATTTTCAACACTGCTCCCCCTCAGCTAGAGCTCTCAATTTACCCTTCAAAGAAGGTATCAACATCACATATTGGTGTGGATCTATCCTCAATTAAAATTACTTCCTTATCGACCTAGATCTTGTCCATTTCTTCCTCAATTTCAATTGGTTCAATCTTTTCTTTTCCTTCTTATTTCTCTGTTGTATTTTCCCTTTTTCAAAATAGTAATTTCCCTTTATATTCTTGCTTCTATAGAATATTGCAACATGTCCAGATTTGTTGCAATTGAAGCACACCACATTCTTTTGACCTTGATTCCTTTCATTGATTGAAGTTGATCTACATTGATCAGCCATATGTCTAAATCTATTTCACGGAAAACACTTTCCATTGAATGATTGACTATTCCTTGTATTTTGAAAATTAGTTCTTATCGAACTTCTGCATTCATTTGATCTATGTCTCATTTTGTAGCATGCATTGCACTTAATAGAATTTTGACTTACTTTACTTCTGCATACAACAACACTATGACCAATTCTATTGCAAGTGAAGTACCTACCTTTGAATGATTGTTCATTCCTCCCATGTTTGAAACTTTTCCTGATCTGATTTCTACATTCATTTTCTCTATGACTAATTTTCTTGCAATTGAAGCACTGACCAGAGAATGATGGAATCTTTTGATTTATTCTACTCCTACAATGAGTAGCCTTATGAACATATTTATTGCATGAATTACAATAACCATTGTAAGATGGATACCTTTGTGCATTTGGTTGTCTGACTGGAGGTCTTCTAGGTCTTCTTTTATAATTTCTAAATTGATTTCCTTTGTTTTACTGTACTTTAGTGGTTGCTTGACCAGATTTTGAACTTTTCCCTTTTTCATATCCCAAACCTTGCTTGTCATCTACACTCTTCTGGCTGACAATCATTTCATGAAGCTTTGTAGTACTTATCTTGAATTTTTCTTCAAAGTGTTTGGCCTTTTCTAGGTCTGTTTTAGATTTGCAATTTCTTTTTCAAGTTTTGCACAATCTTTTGATCTATTCTTCACAATTAAATTCAGATCATCTTCTACTCTTATTCTTTCTCTAACTTTTAATTCCAAATCCTTTAGGGCTTCATTTTCTGATAATAATTGATCACTGACTTCTTTGTACTTGTCTTTGAATTTCTTGACTTGCTCTTTTAGTTTCAAGATGCATTCATCAGCTTGTTGCAAGTTTTCTTTCAGATCCCTGACTTTTGTGTCAGATTTTTCAAGATCCATAAGAGCTGCTTCTAGTTTGTTGTATCTTTCACAATTTCCATACCTTCTTGCTGCCATGATCATACTATCCCAGATCTTCCTTAAGTTGTTAAACTTTTTCCAGGGAACCTTTCTCTTATACCAATTGTTGATTGTTAGGAACACTGAGAGGGGGGTGAATTAGTGTTCTAAAGATCCTTTCATGCACGTTAAATTTTAGCTATTTCCCAAAATTAATTAAACAAAAATGCAATATGCATATGAACAACAACCATTCAAACATGACACATGAACACCAAGATTTTTACATGGAAAACCCAAGAAGGGAAAAACCACAGAGAGGATTAGCTCTCAAACATATAAATTATAATCTTTACAAAAATAATGTTTAGGCTTGGTCACTCCACAGGCATAGAACATGTTGGCTCACTGCCATGAAGTACAAATAGGTCTAACAAGCTCACTGCCTCAACCCTAAACCTAGCAAGATTACAATAAGGGCTATTAGACCCTGAGGGCTATTAAATCCTGTTGAAGGCTTACTGTTGGCTCACTGTCTTGATGATGAAAGCTTTCTTCCAATCAGATTGCACATGAAAATTGAATACTACTTAAGCATCTACTACTATGTCAGGTTCAGTCATTTAATAGCTGAATTTTGAATCCCAAGTCTTCATTCTCACTGATCTGTGTCACTACTTTGTTATTCACATATTCACATCCTTTTCCATAGCCCCCACACACACTCAACTACAATTCATCTCTCTTATATATCCACATCATGATTTTATCCATAGTAAAGTTGGCATCTAAGAAGTGAAACATGGACATAGAAAGATGTACCTTATCAGCTCAATCCAATGCACTATGTGTCATGCAGACCCAAATCTTTGCCCAAGCATATTCATATAGGTCAGCTCTTATCACTCAATTACTTGAATAGATCTTTCACACACTATCGTTTCCACGCATCATGATTTATCTTCACCAGGTGACCTGTTCCTCAAGAGCATGCTTAACAGGATCATTTGTTGAATTACAACTTCTACTACAGATCACAAAACACTTCCAAAATCATATCAAGGACTCTTTACACATTCCCAATCTTACCCTCAGAATTGTAAGACATGATATCATCTTGTGAAGAATTGTCGACCATCAAATCTCATCCTCTACCTTTTATCAAACCTTGTCAAACACTGTACTGGTACTTATCATCTTACAACTAACCTTTCATGGAGTTTAGCTCTCCTAACTCTAGAATAAGACACTTCATATAAGTATTTACAACACCTCAGAATTGCATAACAAAACACTCACTTGTATAGGAATACAGACCACTGCACTATACCCTGTTCATTGTTCCTGCTATAACTTTACTTACCTAGACTTAGACATTTCTTCAAGGTGACTTCTGAAGGAGGTTACAAATTAACCTCTTATAACATTAGAAAATGTCCCCTTGGGGGCTTTTCCCTCATAAGGTTTAGCTCCCGGGTCTTTAGCATGCATTTAGGACATTTTAGTTCATATTTTGGCATCCCGATGGAATGAGACCTAGGTTCCATGACAAATAGGACCTAGGTGGACCCCTTGAACTATATCCTACCTAAAATGGGGGGGGGGGGGGCTTAGGCACCTTGCCCTAGTCCTACCCTATTTTGGGGCAGTCCCAATTTTGGGGTGTCGATTAGTTACCGCTATTAGGTCCCTTTGCCGACACGGTAAGTTTGAATTTCAAATATCTTGGCGAGAGTGCTTGTAGATGCATATATATATAAGCATGTGTAGGCATTCATTTGTAAACTAGATGGCAATTATGATGTTCAAGTGTTCTCAAGGTGATTCAAGGCTTTCTATTGTGTTTAGGGGTTTGACTAAGGCAAACCTCTAAACACCAGAACCCCCAAACCAAGTCTTATGATTGCAGGTTACAGGTGTCGCATCCAGAAAAAGTGGAGTTGTAGGAAGGCTAGGAAGACCCCAAGGATTTAGGATTTGAAGGAAAGACAGACAAAGGAGCACTTTCAGGACTAGGGCACTTGCTCCAATGTCCTGCCTAGATAGATTTTGAAAAATATAAGTTATAGGGCTGATCAGTGTCCGAAGGAGGTCTAGATTCCATGAAAAAGAAGGTACCTTGGACTTGGGTGCCCACTCCAGTGTCCCTGACTATTCAGCTTTAGAACCCCAAAAATAGGTATTCTATAATTTGGCATTTTAGTCCCATCTGCAAGAGCTTTTTTCGTAATCCATTAATTTGTTGTTGTATTTGCATAATTAGGGTTTTAATGGTCAATTGAGCATAGAAGAAGGAAAAATTGATAATTAATTCCTTAATCCAAGTTTCCCTACATCTGCAAGTGACCTAGGGTATGATAGTGCTCGCCACTCGACGCTAGATCCTTCAATATTAGGGTGAAAGGAGGATTTTAACATCTAAACCACAAAAAGATCAACAAATCCAATTTTACCCTAAACATTTTGGTGAACCCATGTATTTGAACTTAATTACAACTTATTAAGTGTTTTTCTGCATATTTGGTGTGATTTCATTCATTCATATAGGCATTTAATTTATTGCATTGAGAAAATTTCAAAAAAAATGGAAAAATACAAAAAAATTGCATTGTTGGGCTTACTAAATTATGTCAGTTCTTCCTAAATTTTCCTAATTCATTATTTTTACATCATATCTCATATAAACTATAGGAAAATACAAAAATTCAAAATCTTGCTTTGCATTTTCATCATTTAATTGCTAGGGTTTTGTGGAAATTTTGACAATTTTTAGATAACCTAGTAATTCCAAAATCTAGGGTTTGTAGGCAAAATATTTTATCAGATTTTTCTACTAATTTTAGAGGCTCATCAAAATTTTCATTTGGCTGTAGTCTTTCATTTTAGTGTGAATTTGCATTTAAATTTAAAATTATTTGCATTTTTGCATTGAAAATTTCAACAAAAACTAGCAATTTTGGTGCATTTTCATTAAATTTGCATGGGAATTTTACATGATTAATCTTGAAAATCATTTTCATATCTGAGAGTATGTAATTTCCTTTAAAAATCAGACTTCAAACCATTCATATAGCATTTTCTTCCAAAATCTCAAACCTAGGGCTTTGAAAACAACAATTTTCACTAATTTTGGCCTTATCGACTTCATAAATTTACACCATAGGTGTGTTGTGAAATATATTTTTGCATTAATTTTATTTTATCAGGGCCATAATTTTCTTCCCCTCATAAACATATTCACAACACCCTTTTAACGGGCTCTTGTAGTGAAATTTTGGCGAAAAACTACACATTTCAGCTATTTTGGCCCTAGGGTTTGACCTAGTTTGCACTCCAAGCATGTTGTGATCAATTTTATGGATTGAGGTGACTGATGTTATTGATATTCTTCACTTTAGCTCATAAAATTCCCTCCAACACCTCTTTTACTAGGTCTTGGAGTTGAAAAATCGTGAAAAATAGTTTATTTTTGCTACATTTTCACTAGGGTTTGACCTTAAGTGGTGCTAAAAACATGTTGTGCTAGATATTTTGGAACCAAGTTTCTTTTATTACCAATAGTTGTTTCTTTCCATCATCATTTTGCTCACAAAACCCTTTGTTATTCTCTTTTGCATTGAATTTTGGTGAAAAAAGTGCCTATTTTGACATATTTTCATTATATTTTGACTTGGCATTATCTTGAATTGGCATCAAGAGTGTGTTGAGAGTGAGCATATTGCTGCATGAGTTTAATAACTCACTACCCTAAGATAAATATTCCTTTAAGAAGAAGCATAGGACACATGGGATCTAGTGCTCTTGAAGAAATTGGTGCTTTGAACACCTTCTTTACAAAAGGAGAAACCCAAACATTACAAGACATTCCACCCATTACAAGTACAATGGAAGAACAAAATTATCATGATGTTGATGATACTGTTGAGGCAACAGGATATGTATCTAATGAGCAAATAGAAAAATTGGATAAAGACTTAGCATAATTTCAATCGTTTATGGAAAATGAGAGAATAGCTGAAGAAGCCGTTCCTACAATTCATAACATAAAAGAATTGATAAAAGAAGGACAAGATGATGTTAATGCACTTTGTGGTCTAGCACATATTGTACAAACCAATATCATGCCAATAACCAAATGTGTGCAAACAATAAATAACACTTTATCACCATCTCATACTCAAGTTTCAGCACCTATACCGACTACGAGAATATCAACGTTTACATCAACAATCTTAACAACTAATGCAAACATTTGTAGTAATGCTACCACTAGTATTGGAGTATCTAATGGAACTAATTAAATGGGATTTAATTATCAGAATTTGATTCCTAAAGGGACATCTTCTATGAATAATTGTTCTCAACCTCCTATCTATTCCACTCATTTCCAGCTACCTAACTCCACATATCAATATGGCCAACTACTGTTAACATATTCTCAAACTCCATATATTGTGTCTCAATCTCATTCAACTCCTCACTTCACTTCCAATTCCTCATAATAAACCACATATCCAAATGATGCCATCCTAAACCAACTTTTACAGGGCATGACTGCTTTCCAACAAAAGGTAACAAACTAGACAAATTCTTTACAATCTAGTCTACCAACATATCATGCCCATAATTCGTTATCATATGCAATCTTAAGAACCCCTATGCTTGAGAGGTTTGAGACTCCTCACTTTGAAAAATATGGTGGAAAAGGAGATCCTAATATCCATGTGGCAGCATTCACAACTATGTGTAGTGATTTCTATTTTGAAGAGGATTTGTTAGCAAAATGTTTCCCGTGATCTCTCAAAGATACTGCTCTAGAATGGTTTTTATCTTTGCCTCTGAATTCAAATCACTCCTTTTTGCAGTTGATTGATCAATTTTTACAACATTTTCAAGCAAATATTGGACCCCAAGTCACTCTTATTGACTTGGTTCAATGAAAACAAGGTCTGAAAGAAAAGTTGACTGAATTCATTAGTCAGTATCAAGGCCTTTATGGTCAAATTCAATATCAGATTAAAGATGAGGATGTTCAGAAAATATTCATTACAAATCTACAACCTAATATTCATGATAAGATTCTTTTGATGAAGTACAACTCATTTCAACATTTATGCACTGCCCTTTGTGATTATCAACTTTCGTCTTGTCAGTATGAAAACCAAAACTCATCAGCTCAAGTTTGACAATCCATGGGTGGATCATCACAAAACAACTTTAAAAGGAACAATAACAAGGGTTTCATCAAGATCAATGGACCAAATACAAATGTGTCTGCTATAAATAATCCAAAGAAACAATCGTATCAACCGAGGAAGATTACTCTGATATCTAAGTCCTATCATTCTATCATGAATCAAGCTATGAGTAATAACATCTTGAAACTTCCCCCGATCAAGCCTGTTGATCCTAGTAAACAAGGACCTTACTTCGATGCTAATGCCTTCTGTCATTATCATTAGACGCAAGGACATGAGGACATGACACTAAACGATGTATGCATCTTAAACATGAGATACAAGACCTTATTGATTCAAATGTCATCCAGGTATCGGGTGTGAATGATAATGGAAATAAGTCAGTTGCTCTGCTAAATTAGAATTTACAAATCTTCACTAATCCTTTTCCTAAGCATACTAAAAATAATACGGTGGAACATGATTTAGTGGAAGTAGACGAAGATGATTACTTGGACTATGATAGTATCATGGGTATGATTGAAGTCAACAAGAAATAAATGGATAATCCACCTTGTCCATGAAGAAATGGAATTTACACTGAGGTTCCTCCTCCGTTATCCTTATATGGATCAAGATATAATCAAAATACTTTTGGAAAGAAAGAACAAAAACTGATACAGATGAGCAAGATGGTACGGGATGAATCCTTCTACTATTCTAGAAAGACATGTACCAATGAAAACTTGCTAAAAATTAGAAAAGAGCAAGATGAAAATCAATAGTCAAAAATAATAGTGGTTCTCCCCCTCATAAGCAACAAAAAGTCTCATTTAAACAAGGATTTAATGAACAAATGTCATATGATAACAAACAAGACTTTCATAAGAACCACTCAAATTTTTCTTTAAACATGATCGAGTACCTCTCCAAGAGGTTCGAGAGCTCCAAGATATAATATGAAGACCCTACAAGTAAGTATCTCTAACCCTTTATCTCTCTCATGATGTGCTTCCCCCGTGATGTGTTATATGTTGTTTAGGCTTCTTGGGATGACCTCAGATTCTCCTGTAAGGTTCGAGATACCAGGAGACTGCCTCTGTTGTGACCTTCTATTTGTATCATCATTCTTCTAAATTGCCTCTCTCTAATTTCATTGTTGTGTGTTGTGTCTGACGGACATAGCATCGCGGTTGGTGATTTGGGGGCACCTTCCTACGTGATTGTTCCTAAGACACTCGTTTTTCCTCTCTTATTTATTGTTTCCCTTCCTCTAGTGTTTCCATCTAGTAGGCAGATGACGATAAACATTTATACTGATGTGGACCTAGCATCCCTTTCGAAAGCAATCAAAAAATGCACTATGGTTCCTAATATGATGATGGGGTTGTATATCTTATCCGACGCTTGGCTAGTGGAAGCACTCATGCTTTCCATGTAGTGAATTTGATGATGTTTCTATCGCATTTACAAGCCTTAACAATACTGCTGCTCTATGCACCTTTGTTTGCCGTTGAATCTAGCCTTGGTGGTACTCGATTCGGAGAGATTCGTGATATAGCCCCTGGTTATCCTCAAACTCTAAATTAATTGTATAGCCTTGGCTCTTTGTGTGGTTAATCATATGCATTGATGTTGTTGTTTATCATGATGTTGTAGACACTAACATGTTTCTTGCAGGGATGTGTTTGTGGGAACATTTGGTGATCGTAAAGTACATGTCACCTCCAATGTGTTTTCTTCCTACCTTAACGTGCTTGATATCGATAACTGATATCAACCACCTTAAGGTGGGGGCATATAAGGTAAGCTGTTTGTTATAGATGTTAGAAATGTGTTTGACCTCATATGCATAGACTTGCACCCCAGAGTAGTGCATCGTGCATCCTGAGTTTGTTTGCAATCAATCAATCAATCATGTAAGACCTTTGCGGAGGTGGGCTATTGAGCATATCCTTTTTCTTAAGCCCTCTATGGAGGCAGGGGTGTTGTATTTCTTAGAGCAGATTGCATCATCCTATCATTTTCAAATTTCCTTTGTGGAGGCAAGGAGCGGTTCTGCGACTAACTCAACCTTTAAGTGTGTCTTTGGCGATTGTTGTGGTGAAACCCAATCATTGATATGTGCCTATAATGTGCCTGAGATGGTGTTGGACCTAGAAAAAGGTACACTCCATCACTTGTCTTCCGTGTTTTATCCATGTCTTCAAGTGTGTGTTTTTTGGTGTGCTTGTTTTGTATGATGTGTTTGTTGCCCCATATGCATAGACCAGCGCCTTGGAGTAGTACTTCGTGCATTTTGGGAGGTTTTACATGTATTGCGTGTGTGTTGCCCCATATGTTGAGACCAGCATCTTCGAGTAGTGCTTTGTGCATTTTGGGAGGTTTGTTTGTAACTTTCCAGTACTTGCATTTGCATTTCACATATATGAGAAAAAGAAAAGAAAATATATCATTTATGCCTTCCATGCATTAATGTGTCTTCCATGCATTAACTGTCTGCTTTGTGTTCTGCATGACTGTAACTAGCTTCTCTGTGTTTTGCATGCATGTTACTATCTTCTATGTGATTAGCATGTCTTCTCCATGTTTGATGTGTTTGTGACCTTACTTTAATGCATGTATTGGCCTCGCATTTATACATACATTAAAGTGGGGACTAAATGTAACGTCAAAAAATGTCCCCTTGGAGGCTTTTCTCTCATAAGGTTTAGCTCCTAGGTCTTTAGCATGCATTTAGGACATTTTAGTTCATATTTTGGCATCCTGATGGAATGAGACCTAGATTCCATGACAAATAGGACCTAGGTGGACCCCTTGAACTATACCCTACCTAAAATAGGGGGAGGACTTGGGCACCCACACCCTAGTCCTACCCTATTTTGGGGCAGCCCCAATTTATGGGTGTTGGTTAGTGAACGTTATTAGGTCCCTTTGCTGACACGGTAAGTTTGAATTTCAAATATCTTGGCAGGAGTGCTTGTAGATGCATATATAAGCATGTGTAGGCATTCATTTGTAAACTAGATGGCAATAGTGATGTTTAAGTGTTCTCAAGGTGATTCAAGGCTGTCTATTGTGTTGCAAGAGCAGACTTGTGTGTTTTGTGTGTTGATATTTGCATATTTGAGCATCAATCTCCTCATGGTATGAAGAGCATCTTCCTCCATGAGAGGTTCACTACAAGATGACATATCATTGTGTTTTTATCATTGATTCCTTTGGTTTTTGGCCTCTGCGTCACAAGGGCACGCCCTCTTTATCTGACAATGGTTTTCAGAGACTTAAGTGTCCTCTAAGGTTTGACTAAGTCAAACAAACACCACAACCTCCAAACCAAGTCTTATGATTGCAGGTTACAGATGTCGCATCAAGAAAAGTGGAGTTGCAGGAAGGCTGGGAAGATCCTAGGGATTTAGGATCTAAAGGAAAGAAGGACAAAGGAGCACTTTCAAAACTAGGGTGCTCGCTCCAGTGTCCTCTGAAGATAGATTCCAGAAAATAGAAGTTGCAGGGCTGATCAGTGTCTAAACGAGGTCCAGATTCCCTAAAAAAGTAGGTACCTTGGACTTGGGTGCCCACTCTAGTGTCCCTGACTATTCCGCTTCGAAACCCCAAAAATAGGTATTCTATAATTTGGCATTTTACTCCTGTCTGCAAGAGCTTTTTCCGTAATCCATTAATTTGTTGTCGTATTTGCATAATTAGGGTTTTAATGGTCAATTAAGCATAAGAGAAAGAAAAATTGATAATTAATTCCCTAATCCAAGTTTCCCCACATCTGCAAGTGACCTAGGGTATGACAGTGCTCACCACTCAACCCTAGATCCTTCAATGTTAGGGTGAAAAGAGGATTTTAACATCTAAACCACAAAAGATCAACAAATCCAATTTTACCCTAAACACCTCTGAAGCATAACACTATCAAACAACTAAGAATATCATATCTAAACCTCATTTGTAGGTCTACAATTGTGGAGGCATACTAGCTCATTTTCTGTCCCTTACTCAAAATAATTTCCATACTTAGCAATTTTCTGTCAACCGGACCTGGAATCCAACATGTTCTTCTAGAGATATCTCTTCCTATCATGGTGATAAGATCTCTGTGCCTTGTTGCCATCAATGACAACATACATGTCCATACCCGAGTAGTGTCTCTTGCCAACAACAGGCCCCCTCATGATTAGAATGAATAATTTTAAAATAAATCACACAAATGAGACTTAAATTCTCTAAAAATATTACTATAACTTACAAGGGCCAAAATACCTCACCTAGAAAAATCTCCAAGAAAGAAGTAGATTTCCAGCCTTGAGAGCAAATTTTGTGGAAACCATAATTTTATAATAACTTGCTTATTTCTGCTCCAATTTGTCTAAATTGTGGACTGTAGTCTCCTCTAGTATGTCTTCAAAAACCCAATACAAATCAGGCTCCAATTCGGTAGGATGTGAGAGATATGTAGATCCCAAAACAATTGTGTAGAAACTATAATTCTACAATAATTTGCTCAAATCTTCTCTAATTCCTCTAAAATCTGGATTGTAGCTTCTTTAATGTGATCTTCAAAAACCCTTTAAAAATCAGAAAATTTTTTACTAAAATATAAAATATATGCTCTTCCCAAAATTGCCTCCAATATTGAGAAAAAACGTTGCCTCTATGGTGCCAAGATCATGCTCTAATAACACTTGTTACATGAACTAACTTGCACAATAGAAGAAGATGATATGGAATATGCTATAAATACTTGATAATAATTGAGAATAACAAGCCACTTGGAGGGGGAAAACCTCCAAATATCTCCAATGAGAAGACACTTCACCATATGATGATGAAATAAGACTCACATCCTCCTATATATACCTAATTATGCTTAGACCGAATAGACACACCCCTATACAAGCCCTAGGCTGACCTAACTAACTAAATATTAATGTAATAATGATAACATGACTTAATTATGAGTTAAGATAGCCACAAGCTAACTATTCATAAGCCAATGTACACCACTATTAAGGGTGTAGCATAATACAAATCTCAAAGTGTAGTAGGGGAATTTTGCCACACCCTTGAGACTACACTTGAGAACAAGCACACCATAAAAAACCCAAAGCATAGGAGGAGCATTTCACCACACCCTTGAGACTATGCTTGGGAGAAAACACATCATACAAAGCCCGAGTGTAGTAGGGGCATTTCACCACACCCTTAAAACTACACATGGGGGAAAACACACGGAAGACATATGGAAAGAATGAGTGCCGTATAGCATGCCAAAGACATACTTTATGTCTAAAACATGAAAAACAAGGCAATGGGAGGAAATTATTGCTAAGCCCCCACCATCTCAAGCATGCTACAGGCACCCTTGACGGTTGGGCTTATGCCATAATAACTACCAAAGTCACACTTAAGGGAGGATAGTCTTAGATCCAACCTCATCCTGCTCAAAGAACTTTTGAAATAAAAAAGGATGTCCACTAGCTCAAGAGATACACCATCTGTGCCTCTATAGAGGTATTTTGAATAAAAGGATATGCAGGATATCCCACTTCTGTAGAGGGAGTTTTTATTGCAATATAGAGTAAAGATGTGCACTCACACTAGAGATACAACATCTCGCCTCCATAGAGGGCTTACAAACACACTGAATGTTAGTATCAAAATCATTAGATAGCTTACCTTATATGCCCCCACCTTAAGGTGGTTGGTATCATGTACCAATATCAAGCACATTAAGGTAGAGAGAAAACACACAAGGGAACAAGAGCTTTCACAAAGCCCATGCCCCCAAAGGTGACATGTGCTTATGATTACCGAATATTCCCACAAACACATTTTAATCTAAGCAAGACATGAAAGCTATGCATGAAAAAAAAGAAGCCATGGATACATAAATGGGTTCGAGTCTGAGTATACCTGTGGGGCATATACTATAGGCATCTCAGAACCGGGTGTAACAATAAGGTTAGACACCCAAAACAATCCAAGTGCACAAAGTAGATGTATTATTATGATTTGTTAAAAAATATAAGACAACATCAAATATCACATAGAGTGATTCTAATAGCCAAGCGTCGGATATATAAATCAACCCCATCTTCATGTATGGACTAGGTCCATTTTTTATTTGCTTACTGAAGGGACATGTGGTCTGTATCATTATATGTTTTTTTTCATCATCCTCCAACTAGGTAGAATCACTAGAAGAAGGTAAACAATAAAAAGAGAGAGGAGAACAAGTGTCTTAGGAACAATCACATAAGAGGATGCCCCTAGGTTATCAACCACAATGCTATGCACCTAAGACACAACACACAATAATGAAAATAGAGGAGAAGTAAGATAGAAGAATGATGATACAAATAGAAGAATTGCCACAACATAGATTGTCTCCTAGTATCCTTGACCTTACAAGAGTATCAAGGGTCATCCAAGGAGGCCTAAACAAGACATAACACATCATGGGGGGAGCACAATACAAGAGGGGAGGTCACATAAATGAGCAAATGATGCTATGACATAGGTGACCACTAGAGTTAGAAATACTTACCTGTTGTCCTTGATCTTGATTTTTAACTTGATGGTTAAAACTTTATCTCTTCTTATTTCTTCCACATTTTCATGAGTTTGTGAAGAGACAATTGTAGTAGTTGTCAATGGAAAGGTATATATTACTGATGGTATAGAGGAAATGTCATAGTTTTCTATGTCAATCAAACAGGATGATGGAGGAGGTGGAAAGATACCCATTTTAGTCAAGTGAGGTAATGAGGGAACCCAAAAGATGCTCATTTCAACTAGTTTGTGAGGTGTGAGGATACCTTGATTGTTAGGAATAATTTGTTTGTTGATGTTTTCTGAATTTTTAATATTGTCCAAGGTATTTGAGTTGTTGGGTAAGGGTGTGTGATCATTTTCTTTGATTAAGATGTAGTTAAGAAGTGTTTTAATATAGTTGGTAAGTTTTTAGTTTCAATAGGTTGAAGAAGTTGTTCATATAGAGAATCTGCATCATCTAATACTTCATCGTGGCTAGGGAGAGTGCGAAGGATGGCAGAGTGGTGTTAAGGCATGTGGTGATTATTTTCTGAAATGAAATTAGTGATATTTTTGAAGATTGAAGGTAAAATACCGATGATAGTGACAAAGCTTTCAAATAGGATATTGAATGAAGAATATGACAAGTAGTGCTTACGTACATGTCAATGCCATAAATGCATGCTATTTGATGTAAGACTTGAGGATATTTATTAGTGAATTTGTAGAAATTATTAACATTTACAATGTATTCAAATAAGTCTTCCAAAGATGAATGATGAGAAGGATCCATGATATATGCAAGAAAATAAATGCAAAACTATATATGTTTATGACCTAAAAATGCTTGACTTTTTCACTTTTTTCAATGCAAATGCCTAAAAGAAATAGTCTTATAAGGAAATTGATGAGTGGAAGTGAATTATAACCTTGATATCAGTCCAATAATGCAACAATATCCTTCACAACACACCTATAATGTAGATCTAGATAAATGACAAGGCAAAATCTAGTGAAAATGCAAGGTTTTCAAACCCTAATTGTGAAATTAAGATGGAAAATTATGTATGAATGTTTCTTAATCAGATTTATGATGTGAAATGGCTTACCTCAGATCTGAAAATGATGTCACAAGTTCAACAATGCTCCATGCAAGTGCATTTTCAAGAAAAAAATGAATGAATATGCTAGTTTTTGTTGAAGTTGACTATGGAAATGTAAAATCTAAGATGTAAATGCAAAGAAACACAATAATGAAACACTAAAATCAAAAATCAGTGATTAAAGAGCAGTAAAATCTGAAACAAGATTTTAACCACAAAATCTAGCTTTTAGACAAACTAGATTATATGAAAAATACACAATTTCAGACAAAATCTAAGGATTTAAGCATTAAAATGCAATGCAAATGATCATAAAATTATGTATTTCTATAATTCATATTAGATCTGATGTAAAAATCAGAAATTGGATGAAATTAAATTAAATTAATACAAACTATACAAAAATTAAAGCCTAGGATGCCAATGTTTTTAAAAAATTTCAAAAATTTCAATTTTTTTTGTAAATTTTCAAATGTAATTAGATGAAAATGTAATGAATGAATGTAAATCTAAAGCACAACACTCAATAAGGTACAAAATTCAATTAAAATACAAGTTCACCAAAATGTTAAGTAGGAAAAGTGGGAATAGGGTTTGATGAATGATTTGCCTATATCCTCCTTCCACTACACACATTCAAGGATATTTAACCAAGTTGAATCACAAATTTTGCATGAGGATACACCCATAGGTTAGTTGTCACTTGTAATGATAGGTAAATTTGAAATTTTCTAATTAATGTATTAATTTAATGCCCAATTATGCTCAAAACCCTAATTATGGAAAATCATAAGTAAATGAATGAATTATGACAAATGCTCACACACATAGATATCAAATGACAATTAGATACATACAATATTTTGAGATTCAAGATGTGAAAAGGTCAGGGAATAAAGAGCAGGAACCCAAGCCCAAGGTATGAACTTCGTCAGGGATTGTTGGAAGTTGTCTACTACTAATCACTACTATCTTGAAGGTTTTCTAATTTAGAGATCTGGTGGGCTTTGGGGTGGGTGCCCAAGACCTTGCAGTACTTTTCTTCTTAGATCTAGAATTTGTATACTCTATCAGAACCTCCTACAACTCCACTTCCACAGAATATGACACCTATCACCTGTAATCGCAAAGAAGGGGGTTGGGAGTTGTGGTGTTTAGGAGCTTGCCTTAGTCAAGGCCTAGAATGGAATTCAATCCTTTGAACACTTTTGTTTGATAAAGAGTGTGTATCCCTACGAGATAGAGGCAAAAACAAATTGATAAACAATTGAAACACAAATAGATATCACCTCAAAGGTGTAGCTCACATAAAGATGAAAATCCTTCAACACATGAGAATATGAAGCCAAATCTGCATAACAAACACAATGATAATATTTTTCTCTACAACAATGAATGCTTCAAATGTTCTAAAATCATAAGTTTGCCAAAAGTTCATAATCATCTTCTAGTTTACAAATGAAACCCTAAACATGCTTATATATGCATTCCCGCTACAAATTTCATAATTCACACTTAGGATGTTGGCAATAGAACCTTTTAATAGTCACATAAGCAACATTTAAAAATTAGGTCCTAACCAAATAGGACAGGACTAGGGCACAAATGCCCAAGCCCTATGTCCCATTTTCCGGGTAGGATCAAGTTCAACAATGTCCGCTTAGCCCCATTTGACATGGTTTTTAAGGGATTTTGCATCAGGAGTTAAAATGAATATTCATGATGAAAAACAAGGGACCCATGAGCTAAACTTCAAAGGTAAAAGTCCTAGGCGGACATTTTATGACATAATAAACTGTATAATATCCTTCTTTCCCATCTTAAACTAAATCTTACTAAGTCTGAAACTCTAAAGCTATAACATCTTCAAGCGTGGCCTAAATTACTTATCTAAGCTTCATGATTGTATCCACACATATCTTCAGTAATTTTAGATTTCCCTTTCTTTGAAGACCTTATCGCAATTTGGCGCTTGAGCTTTGATGGATATGTACTCTTCCTTTTTACCTTTATCCATTCTTGGCCAATCTTCAAAGAGATCACAATATTTCAAATATTTTCCCTTAGGCTAACTTTAGTTACCCACAATTTGTGAGGATGAATTTTCCAATAATACTGATTAATTCCCTTATTTATCTTCTTTTAAAGAAGCCTTTGGCATAGCCACAGTAGATGGATTCTACATATCAAGAGAAGGTGGAGTGGTCTCTTGCAAATAGTTACTAGAGAAGCATGAGGAGAAGCCATCTCATCTTGAGTACCTGGAGGAATGTTTTAGTGGTGAGGCTCTACACCAACTCACCAAGTGGGCTTTTCACCATTATGACTCTGCACTTGAGCTTGGAACTTTGTGCATCAGGGGGTGGAATGGTCTATAGAAAAACATTTCTAACATTTGAAAGTAATTTTTTCATAATTTTTTGGTTTCCTCCAACATCTATTACAAACTTTTAGAGAAATCTCAGTCATAAGACTGTTAGTTAGATCCATTTCAACACATATCCCTGCATACTTGTGGTGTCAAAAAAATTAATTATTTATTTTTAAAAGCAATGATACTTACCCAAATCATCAACAATAGCATTCGTACTCTCCAATTCCTAAAATTATAGGAGACTTGATATGGTTGTTAGAGATGAAGGCAACAACTACTTAAACGGAAATCTAATTACAATATGTAAATGCTCTCGAATAGCATAATATTAATGGAGATTGCATTAAAAAATTAAATCACAACACAAAAACAAACACCATAGAATAATAACACCAGATATAATGTGGAGAAAATCCTATTTAGTAAAAAAATGCACCAAGAAAAGAGGGTCAAGTTGTATTAGCTTCGAAAACTAAATAACATAATGTATGCACTCCTTCTTTTCTCCAACCTTCACTCTAATAGAACCTGTGTACAAAAACCTATCATATTATAACAATTACACAACAATTTACTTATAGAAGTATTTTTCCAGCAATCTAGGCATCCACTTTCTCTCTCCTAAGAATTTCCAACATGTAAACATTAAATATCTTCTTACAAGCTCATGACACTTGTCCAAAGTCAACCATGCAAAGTTGGGTACCAAGGCTAAATATTGTCTCTTACAACATCTTCTAGCATGTCATGATTGTCATAGATTCCTCTAGAAAGAATCTTCCTAAGATGGGTGCCTAGGGCTAAACATAGCATCTTACACCTATTAAATATTTGTCATATATTGTCATAGAATCTTATGACAACTTACAACTATCATAGATTCTCTTACATGTACTCACCAACATTATGACATGTGTCATACATATTAAAAATAGTAGATTCCTCCAAGGTAGCACCTACCCTCATTTAATCATGATTTTTATAATTGCCAACCATAAATGTCACTTCATAATTACCTCCGGTAAAATAGAATTACCATTGCCGGTGAAACTACCTCATTCACTTATGCATAATTACAAATTACAAATAATAAAATGGAATAAATACAATATTGGGATTGACAAGGTTAATGGTACCTTATCCCAACATTATCCCACTTGACATTATACATTGTAAATCAACCCATAGGAAATCAAAAAAATAATCAGGTACTAGAAACAAGGCCCATGGCCTCTTTGCACCACACAAATTTCTCTGTGCTCATATGTTTGGTGAATGAATCTGTAACATTCTCCTGAGTGTCTATCTTCTTCAGCTCAATCTATCCACTAGACACCAATTCTTGAATAATGTGATACTAAACATCAACATGATTAGTCCAAGCATGATATATAGGATTCTTACCCAAACAAATAGCACTCTAGCTATCATAACCAATCTAAATGACCCTGCAATCAAAACCAATACCTATACACAGTCTCCTCAACCTAATTGCCTCCTTAGAGACATGAGTAGCAGCCATATACTCTAGGTTGGTGGTGGACAAAGTAATTGTGGGATGCCTCTTACTCATCCAACTCACTACTCCTTCAAATAGAGTAAACCCATAGCCACTGGTGGACCTTCGACTATCCAAGTCACCTACCCAATCTGCATCAACAAATCCTTGTATATCTAAATATTTAATAGCACTATCAGCACCAAAATAAATCAAACAATAATCAAGAGTACCTGCAATATATTTAAGCACCCTCTTTGCATAATTCCAATGTTATGTACAAAGGTTAGATATAAATCTTCTCAAAACTCCCATTGCTTGTGAAATATCTCACCTAGTGTAAACCATTTCATACATCAAACTCCCTACAACACTAGCATATGGCACATTAGACATATCCTAAAAATCATCCTTAGTCTTTGGAAACATATCTAATGAAAGCTTAGTACTAATGGGTAAAGGAACTCTAACTGGGCTATAGTCCTACATACGAAATCTCTACAAAATAGTATTAACATACTTACTCTGTGACAACCAAAGATTTTTTTACCTCTATCTCTTGGTCTCCATACCCAGAATATAACTGGAAGCTCCAAGATCCTTCATATTGAATGCACCTGAAAGTTGGACTTTCATCTCACAGATCATACCCTTAGTATTGCTAAAAATTAACATCTTATCAACATACCATGTAATGATCAATATAGAATCATCAATACAATGATGCACACACAATGATCCTCCTCACTTCTAACAAAATCCAATTTAAATACAAATGAGTCAAACTTATGATAACACATTTTGGGGGACTATTTCAGACGATAAAGAGACATCTTTAACCTACAAACCCAATGTTCTTTTCCTTTTACCTCAAAACCTATAAGCTATTGCATATAAATTTCTTCCTCAAGATATCCATGCAAGAATGCAATCTTAACATCCATTTTCTCTATTTCCCAATCAAAAGCTACAATAATGGATAAAAGAAATATAATATAAGTTAACTTAGCAACATGAGAGAAAATTTCACTAAAATAAACTCCATATCTAGGAGTAGCCCTTGGCTACCAGTCTAGCCTTGTACTTCTCCAATGAGCCATCTGCTCCAAACTTCTTCTTGACGACCCATTTGCAACCTATGGCCTCTCTTCCTTTGGGCAAATGAACAAGATCCTAGGTGTTACATGCATCTAAAGCCATCATCTCCTCCTACATGGCTAATTACCAAGACTCACTATCATCTACATGGATAGCTTCCATGTAGGATCTAGGCTCATCGTCAGTACTCAATAAAGCAAATACACAATAGAAATTTGGTGGGCTATACCTATCAATTGGGTTCTATTTTGTTGTGTGTTAGACACACACCTCATTTTGTCAAATGGAGACCTCCTCTTTTTCTTTTGCCTTGGTCTCATTATGATGTTCTTGCTCGAGGGACAATGAAGTTCAAGGGAACTAAAATTTTCTTGTATTTTTGCACATTGGTTTGATTGAATATCTTTCAGTTTTCATAATTGGGAAGGTTGAAGTGAGTTGATGTCATTTGAGCCTAAGAATTAGCCTACTTGTGGAAAAAGAACTAAAAATTATTCTTGATGTAGTTAGTGCTAATATCCAGCAATACAAGATATCGACACTAAGTTCAATTATTCTCTTTTGCACTGAAAAGCCCTCCTGCCAGACTTAGTGTTAAAATTGAGGGTTACCAGACACATCCTCCATCCACTAAAAACCTCACTGAAAACTTAATTACCAGCCACTATGTGATGGCAGATCTTGATGAACTCACTGGCTTGGTGTTAAAAGTGACTGCTACCAAACATGTCTAGTAGGGTCCAACATCCTTGCTATCCTGCAACAGGTGAATTCTTTGCTTTTTCACCCATCTGGTGCGTGACACCTTGTCCACTGACAGCATTAATGGTGGGTCTCAAGGGAGTTTAATAGTGACAAATTTCTGAAGGGAAGCATCATTAACATCCTAAGTGTTTAAGATTTTTTGAGCTCTGCATCCCAGCAATCCAATAGTGACCTTGTGAGTAATTTGACAACATTTTGACTGATTCCAAATGTACACCTTAAACTATTTCAAGATCATTGTAATCATGTTTGCATTTGCAAGTTGGCTTCTTTCTGGTTTTCCTCAAATTCTTACATGGCTTGTCTATATTTTATGATGGATTAGTTTTAGTGGGATTTTGAATTTGTTATGTCTGCTTGAATGATTGATTTTATAGAACTATGTTCTCTCAATGATTTAGGGTTTGATGAATTTGTTGATTAGGGTAGGATGAATTTCAAATAAACAAATTTAAAACTCCACAAACCCTAGGTTTAAACCCCCAAACCCCATAGGTCGTACATGAAAAGCACATAGAAAATTTTAGTGTTCTAGGAGCATTTTCTAGTGCTGAATTGCTCGGGTGCCAGACATGTCTGCCACTTGCCTTTTCTCCAGCCAATCCATTTGTACTTGTTTAACCAAGTTTGCTATAAATTTTGTGGGTACTAGACATGTCTGATACCCCTCATAATTCCCACTAGGTCGGTAAGCTTCATTTTCACAGATAGTGAAGTTTCATCTTCTTGGTGCTAAATTGACCCGTTGCTAGATATGTTTGACAAGATCAGAAAACCCCACTATTTGGCATACATTAAAAGTCCCGCTAGGAAGGGCACCTTCATGTTAGTGCTAAAATTGTAGTTTGTTGCACATATCTGGTAAGCGTTATTTTCTTTTCTATCCTACACTAGTGCAAATCCCCACGAACCTCCATAAAGCACAAGTCGTTAAACATAGTGCTAAAATGATACTTCAGCGGATACATCTTGTATAAGTAGAAATCTATGTAAATCTGGTACACCCCTAAAAGCCTGCAAATCTGGTAGGAGCTGAAATTCCTGCTTTCTTACAAAATGTTCTTTGGAGCTTAATTCAAAGGGTAAAATTGATTCAAATGATTTGTTCAAAATGGATTTCACTTATTGCATCTGAATTGTTAGTTCATTTTTAAAAATTGCTTGGGATTTTGATGTGGATATTTATTATATCATTTTTTGGTATATCCTGTAGCAGGGCAAAATCTCGCCGACTCTTGAATTGGCCTTAATTCATGAATTTAGATAAAAATTCCTATGGAGTGTGCATGAAATAAGGTCCTTATTAATTCTTAGGCATAATCAATGAGTCATAGATTTTAGTTAAGTAATTTCATTGTTTCAAGAGTATATCCTATAAGGGGCTAAAACCCTACTTTTAGTCACGACTCTGCACTTAGGAAAATCAAGAAGGAAAAGAAGTTAGCATGCACCCTCTGAATATCTTATAAGTTGTTAAACCCCTTCAAACTTAAGTCTAAGGAAATTAACTAGTATCTTGGAGAAATCACTCATTAGAGTTTTGACTTATAGGATAAATATCTATCAGAGCCAACAATATGAAGTATGAGTTCAAGGGAATTCAACCTGTTAGAAAGATCACATCTGCATGGAATAATATTGGAGATATTGACCTAGGTCATATAGACCTAGATGAATTCAGGCTGAGGGTCTTTGTACCCAATCCCACAGAATGAGATAGAATGATTAGAGATAATGGTATAGCCTAAGGTATTTCCTTCCCTACCATAGTTCAATGCCTTGAACTGATCATAACATGTGGAGAGAGGTATCATCCTCACACAAGAAGAGTGGTTGCTAAATATGAATGAATAGTGGTATACTTCACTACCTTGGCCATTGGTGAAGTATTTGACATCCCCCTACCCCAACTCTAACACTGCTGAGCACAGACTACACTAAGGATCTATATGAAAAAGGTCCTGATGCTTGCAGAAGGATACTTAATGCCAAATGGATGAAGAAGAGGAGGACAAAAATATCAAAAATCCCTCATGTTCTTTATAGGAGTGACTTTAAAGAGGATATAGGGGATATTGTCACTCTTTTAATTTAGATTATGGAATTGCCCTTTGCATCCACTTTTGAGGGATGGATGTTTGCATATATTGAAGATATTTTGAAAGGAGAAATGAAGCTAGATTGGGCACAAATTTTAAGTAACAGTATCCATGGGGCCTTTATGGCCTTAAACCAAGACAAGGTATTCAGGTGGACCTTTTATGTTGTATACATAGCGGTTAGAAACTTTATCTATCTAGGACTGTCTAAATTGGGAGAAGTTGGGAATGGAGAAGGACAAATCAAAGTATATGAGTGCTAACCACAATTAGAGATCTCCCAATCCCTAGTCCATTACAAGAGGGTCAGTGATGATTTTACAGTGCATATCACAAGAATGTTACAAAAAGACATGTCTAGGAGGTTGTCCCTAGAGGCTAGCAATGTAGTATAAGCCTATGGAAGATGGCATATCTAATTTCCAAAGTTTAGATATCTCAAGATCTAAGGCTTTACTGGCTCCTTATAAACTTCCCAAGTATCTTATAAAAGAAGTGGTGCTCTTGGAGCTTACAAGACAACTATGCACCTATGTAGAGAAATTGGAATGGCTTCATAGAGCCTCCATTAGATTCCCATAATTCTAGGGAGAGGTCTCTTTTCATGTGTTACTATGGGGTCTACAGAATATTTAGACATAGAGGTGTAGATGATAAACTTACTTTGTATAAACCCAGGACACATTTTGATCCTTTTGGCATAATGGAGAGGCATGTTAGCAAGAAGTTATTTCATAAAGAACATTTGGAAGACTTCTAGTCTAATTGTCTAGATGAGCATGAAGTGATTAGAAAGAGATGTTCAAGGTTATCCTTGGACTACATAAAAATGTTCAACATTATAGAAGTCCTTGATCAATTAGCAGATGATGATAATGTGGTCCAAAAAGATGCATGGAGGGTAGTTTTTTATTATCCCATTCCACCTCCTAACTGGGTAGAGGTAGAAGAATCATATTTAGATGAGGTGATGAGGTGGCCCCTATGATATACTAGAAATTGGGTTAGAGACCAAATTGCAAGGGAAACCAGAGTAGGGGTAGCATTGACCTACTCATAGTAGCCATAGGAAAGGCTGAGTGATGATGAGCAAGATGAGCCACTAGAGGCTAAAGAGGAGCCAACACAAGGAATAAATAAGGGAGAGGCCAAGTAAGTAGATAGTGAAGCCACAAAGGATGACTCCCTTTGCAGAGAAAAATAAGGGCAAAAGCAGATAAGGAGCCTCCCAAGCAAAAGGACACCATGTCTACGGTCAAGACAAGGAGCTCCAAGAAAAAGGACATGCCAAATGGTCTAGGGGAGTACTATAAGCATAAGAGAATGAAGGGGTAACTACCAAAGCCCTCTTCCATAGATGCAACCCTTGTTGTTTCCACTATTGTTGCATCCATTAGTGATCCCTCTACTTCCCTTCATGTAGTAAGTGTCATGCCGCCTATTTCCTCTACTGCCCCAATTGTATCTTCTGCTCTTGCATCAATAATAAATGTATCTATTTCTTCTTCTCCACCTATCTCTTCTATGCCTTCCATCATTCCACCCATTTCATCCTCACCTCCTATATCTTCCACTTTCATTCCATCTATTACCTCATCTTCCTTTCCTACCATTTTATTAGATATTTTTCCTCTCTTCTCTTCTCCTTCACTTTCCATTTCCCTTTCTCCTTGAGTTACCTTTCCACCTCTCTTCACCTCTTCCTTTTCCCTACCAACTCCCAATCTTACCACTCCCCTTGCCATTTATTCAATGCTTTCATCTCCTTCTATTCCTCCCTCCTTATGTTTTGTAGCATTTGTGAACCTAACTCTTTTACATTTACTTGCGTGTGCAACTAATTCTTTTGTAGTCATTAATAATTCATTGGCCCATCCCTTCAATGACTCAAAGAAAGTACCCATGCCATCCTCCACTTAAGTTCCCTTACTACCTGGGATTGAGAAGGTGTGTGCTGAGATGAATATTGTATATAAAAAGGAGATAGAAATCGAAGATGTAACCAATGACCCTTCCACTAATCTCAACACCATTGAGGTAGTAAAGTTAGAGGATAACCCTTCCAAAGAAGTGGCAGATGACTCTATACTAGACATTACTCAAAATGTGGTGACAGAAAATTTGTAACACATAAATCAACTAGAGTCTCCTCTCAAGGCAAATGTAGTGGGTGATGAGGATAATTAGGAGGATAAGGATATAGATTAGGGACTTGATATAGAGGGGCCTATTCATTCTAATTCTTTAAATAATAATGACAACCACATTGGCTCTCCAACATATTCTTTGGTTGCACCTGAATGGCTTAAGCAAAGGTTCAATAATCAATCCTCTATGATTGAAGTAGTGGAACTCAACTTGGATAATTTTTGGCAAGGATTGAGAAGTTGAAGAAGCAAAATAAGTCCAATATATAATCTAGAATATACAAAGATGCTTATGGATCTCGTATTGCAGAGATTGTTGTTCCTCCTATGCAAGCTAAGAAAAAAGATGTAAGACCAGAGGAGTAAACTCTTACAACTCTCAACTTGGGGCCAACTTTCAAAGCCCAAGTTGTAGAAGAATTCAAAGATTTTGTGTATAACTTTCTTGATAGGATAAATAAAGATAAATTGACAAAACTAAAGATCGGGGAACAAAATAAAGTGCTCAGAGCATGTGTTAGATACTTAATAAATCTCATTCATTTAGAATATAGAATGGTATTAGCATCTTCTCTCCTCTCTAGGGAAGAGTTGGAAAATTATGATAATGTCTGAGCCACTGCTGTAGCTATAAAGAAATGGTATCATAAAGTATATGATGACGGATGTGAAATCATTGATGACGTAGCTGAATTGCATAAGGATTTTTGCACCTTCAAAGTAGAATGGGATGAGATTATTGATGATTGCACAAAATATGATGAATACTACTCAAACATACATCCTTAAGTGCTTGCAATAAGTAAACTCTCTGATTAGGTCTTGATGGAAGAGAATATTTTGACCAAGGACAAATTGCATATGCCATAATACTTGTTAGAAATGAAAAGATTGAGAAGAGAAATTTTTGATAAGACCTAAAATATGTCTGAACCATCTAAAGCATAACTTTTGGAAGTTATTTGTAGTTTGAATGATGTACTTAGGGCTTCTACCAAGCTGTACTTGGATCATACCTCTCCCATGGATATTCAGGAGTGTAAAGAAAAGCTAAATTTTCTCATGCAAGGAGACTCATCACCCTGCATAGTGGAGGATCTAGAGAGAATTAGTGACCTTAAAATGCAATTCAATGTGTTCAATAGAAACAGAAATAAAAAGTGGTACAAACAACCTCTGCCCAAAAGTATTTCTCCAATTGTTAATCACTCAATATAATTCTAGCTCTTTTCATGATTGTTTGGTTCATTCTTTCTGCAACACCATTCTATTGTGGTGTATACAGAGTTGTCTTTTGTCTAATTATACATGCATGCTTACAAAACTCATCAAATTCATTAGAGAAATATCCCCTTTGATTGTCAGATCTTAATATTTTTATCTTTTATCCCGATTAGTTTTCAACTAAGACTTAAAAATCCTTAAACTTAGTGAAAAATTTAGATTTGTGTTTCATAAAATAAATCCATGTAAATCTAGACATATCATCAATGAAGGTAACAAAATAATGAGTGTTTTTAATAGAGTCATTATCCATGGGTCCAAACACATCTGAATGAATAATATCTAACTTCTCTTTTGATCTATTTCCTCATAAAGGAAATGATGTTTTGTTTTATTTTCTAAACACACATTTCTCACAAAAATCAAAGTGCTCCTTAGAATAAGAGAAATCATCTAGCAACTTTTTATTCTTAATTAGTTTTAAAATATTATTGATTGTGTGGCCCAATCTATGGTGTTGCAACATACAAGTGTTTTCAGAAGCCTTAGAAACATAAAAGGAATTACAAACTATAGTGGCATCTAGCCTAAACAAGGTTCCCAATCTCTTCCCCTTCACTACTATTAGGGAGTAAAAAGTTTCCCTATCCCTTTTACCTCCTAGTTTAGCTCCTAGGTCCCTATGTTAACACTTTGTGAATTGAATATTCATCTCGAAGTAATTTGCCCCAAAACCCATGTAAAATGGGGACTAGAGGCACATTTTAATACTTAAGCATGACCAAAAGGGGTCTTGGGACTTGGGTACCCACGCCCAAGTCCACCCTAATTTGTTGGGATGGAAATTAAAGCATGTATGCTTGGACCCCCTCAAAAGTTTTCCCTTTGTCGACCCTCTTGATTTAGTTTATGAATGTTAGTGGAAAAGCATATTTAAATAGGTTTATGTACTCATTTATGCAATAGATGGATCTAACGTGAACTTATGATATTGAGCAAAGAGAATTCAAGGCCTTCATTGTGTTTAAGAAAATAATTGTGTTGTTATTGTGTTTGTTTTTTGCATATTTGACTTCATCAATCTATCTCATTATGATTTGAAGGATCTTCATCTCCATGAGGTCTTTGTTAGGAATTTACAGGTCTAATTAAACAAATTCCACATAGCCCAATAGGAGAAACAAGATGTAGAAACAAGCATAATGCAAATGATTATTGAACAAGCAACAAGGAAACACAAGATATACCCTAGGAAAACCCTTTGTAGGGAAAAACCCAGCCTCCAAAATCATCCATGCTCACATGTATTATTCATAAATGAAACATTTCAATACAATATCTGAGCCTCCATGAATACCCATGAACCATAAAGCACCTCCAATGCAACCTCCATGTGTACAAGCATGAATCCACACATCACCTGCCATGCTTCACAACGTGCACTTAGAGGAGAGAGCTCAATACAATGACAGCCTCTCTCAAAACCTTCATTCACCTACAATGAAATATCTAGCCAACCTCAAAATAATAACCTTGTGCTTGCTTTTATAATATAATCTCACACATTACATTGAGAAAACCATGTGCCCCAAAACCATGGGTAACACAAAACCACTTGACCCCACATTTGACTATTGGTACTACATTTTCTCAATTAATCAAATAATACAAATAATATCCCAATGTTACAATACAACATAAAGTGGTTCCCAAATAATTACATAGTGTGACTAACCACACCACCTAAGTGCATCAAAACTAAATAATTATTTAATTACAACATTATACAATATATTAAAATATGCAATGGTGTACAACACAACATCCCAACATTCTCCCACTTGTTCTATACATTGCATCAAGGTCAATTAATGAAATATATCATCATAGGCAAACATGAAATCACATGAATCTCCATAATGCTCTCGTGCTCCATCAAGATACCTACAATAAAGCAAAGTGACCACCATCTCAAGAAAGAACTCTTATCATCCTCCAACGTGCCACCTATGGAAGAAAAGGTACATACCAAGGTGAAGATGCACCAATCCAAAGAACACAAGCATCAAATCCAAGTGATAACATAAGTTTCCAAGCTGCTGTCATAGGTAAAAAACCCACATGACTAGAAATAGCATCCACAACATATGCTAATACATCCAACCATCCATACCTCATAGGTATCAACAACATCAATAAACTCATGCCATCAACATATCCAACCCATATACCGCAATCACAAACTCCATGTATAAAACCTGTCAATGAAGAACACATACATCTAGGAACTCTCACTACATGGGTAATGTCAAATCTAAAAATAGATCCAAGGCATACCAAGTCTATCAATCAACACTCAAACCAAGGTGTGGCTAATCAACAAGATAATGTAGTACCTGGAGCAATCATAATGATCCACACATGCATGATAAATCACTGCATACTCTCTCACAACATGTCACCATAACTCTCCCACGTCCAACCATTTCAACATGATCCTCCAAGAAGTACCCATAAGACAAAAAGAGAAAACCTATAAATCATAATGTCCTACAAACACCTCAAAGTGCTAAGTTGTGTGAAGTATGATCTCCTCTACAACCCCAAATGAAAAGCCTCAACAACACCCAACCACTCAATCTCATAAGATCAAATGAACATATATAACATGTAACCAACATGGATGTAAGCCTCTCTAATCAAGGTAGATCAAACTCATAAACATTCCATAAATAGGAATAAGCCCAATCACATCTCCTAAACTCTTCATAATGAACATCATAAATCAAACCATATGAAAACAGAGATAACCATGCTAACATCCCTCAAATGAACCCTCCGGACCCAATAACTGTAGCTCAAGATCTATATCTATGAGAAGATAAAACATAAAGTAAAACACATCTAAAAGGATGGGCAATACCTCATAGATGATAAACTGCCGAGTAGACCAAGAGTGGGGAATGAGAATATTCCTCCAAGATACACCAAGCTACATAGACTCTCTCCAAAAATAATCTCCTCTAGGTCTATAATGAACTCACGTCCATATCCAGGTGTAAGACTCCTGGGTCTATCTACTGAAACCTCCAAAGAGTAACTATCTCAACAAGTGTCTCTACTCACAAGAAGTCCACCCTCACCTAAGTCTCCAAGTATCCATGAGCACCTATAACTAACCAAATCATGTTGAACTCCAAATTCAACATAGCACCATCATGAAGTAATCAAGAAAATGATCAAAGTACTCAATACCAAGAGAACAAACAAGACCATTGTCAATGCTCCTACTGCACATCTGCATAATCAAGAAGCCCATCATGACATCATGATCTAACCATCTCTTCGTAAGATCACATGCAACAAAACGTACAATGATGGATACGTCCTATCTCAAGAGAACCTATATCATGCCAATACTCTAATCTAGAATCAAGAGTAAACCATGACATAATATCAACATCTCTAAATGAGGATAAACCTGTCATACTAATGAATCATAAACCCAAAACCTCAACCAAACACTCAAAGGAGTCCTCCATGGTAAAGCAAGATGTGAACATCTCCAATCATATGAAGATAACCATCTCCTAACAACTGAACTGCAAATGTTAAAGAACTCTCACAACCAAGAGATCCTCCATGACACCAACATTTACTACAGAAGTTCATCCATCATGTATGATGGATCCAACATGCTGCCAAAGCTCCCACTGAACTGTGATACCGATCTATCCATGACAAGAAAATAACCATCTCCTAAATGTAGATTATCCATGGCCCCAAACCAATCAAGGAATCCTACTATAACATCAACAGCTCCCAAAAGGTCTAGTGAACCAAAATCTCCAACCAAGAAGATAAAATCATCACTGTCAAAAGCTAACATAAAACCATGTATCCAAGCTCTACATGACATCATGATAAACATGCTACAAGTCCCAACAACTGACTATCCAGGCACTCTAATCATCCATCCTCTTTGTTGCAAGGTGTGAATCTTGGTCTCCTTGTTCAGTGTTGTGCTGCAGTGGTTTACGACAAGGGCTTAACTGCCTCCCATGCTTGTTAAGTCAAGTGGTTGTATCAGACATTAATAGGTTGATCTTTTGGTGCAACGACAGCTAACAATTGGTATTAGAGTTGAGGTCATGGGTTCAAACCCCACGCTTGCACTAGGGGGATTATTGCACGGTGTGACCCTTGGTCTCCTTGTTTAGCGCAGCACTGCGGTGGTTTGCGACAAGGGCTTAATCGCCTCCCGTGCTTGATAAGTCAAGTGGTTGTATCAGACATTAATAGGTCGATCTTTTGGTGCAATGACAGCTAACACCTCTTATCCCAAAGCAATAATACCAATGCATAAATGACCATAGATAAGGCCAACTAACAAAGTTTACATAAACACTGAATTAACCTAGTTGATAAAGACAGTCCACATTCGAGTTATCCCTATAGCCAAATAGGTGATCAGCCTACAAAACTACATAACTCATAGATCTAAAACAAATGTAACATGCAAACTCATCATCACACTAGTAAACTGCAAACTAAGATATCAAAGAAGACAAGCTATAGACTCTAAGACTCAAGCGACAAATCAACTCTAGATTCAATTTGCCAACAAGTCCACAAATGAGTAACCATAGTCAAGGAACTAATCAAGCATCCAGGAGATAAGAACAATCCCCTAAAACGACACCACAACACCACCTGTAATCATGAATCGAACATCATAGCCCATACTTGTCAATCACATACATGATCATGTGATGCCAATGCAAAAGTGTGTTTGCATATCCATGACACCATAATCATCGTCATGGATATACCTATACTCAACTCCCACTGAAACGAGACTCCAAGTATCACATGAGTATCAACCATGTCCTCAAACCATAAGACAATTAGTACCTGTCTCCATCAAAGTCGTAACTCTGAATACACCTATAAACCTTTATTAGGAAGCACGAAATCTAAAAACCTACTACACCATGTTGATGGTCTCATTACAACATGTACTCCCACAAGTTTGTGCCAACAAATCCATTTGAATGCACTCGTAAATGTACTCTAAATCTCAGGTTCCTACAAGTGATCAAACAAGTACCAAACTCTCTTTCCACACCAAACTAAAAATCTACATGATCCAAACTATAGTACACTCTAAGAGCTCTCCAACGCCTATCCGAAATTGAAAATCTGACTCCGTATGCAAAATTTATGAGCATAAACCTATACCAGAACAATGCGGACTTCAAACATCAAATTTTGACACAAACAGAAAATTTTGATGATGAAACCTATACCGCTGTGTATTTCTCAGGGAGGGCTTTTCAACACCTATAAGAAGTTGGAAAAATGATATCGTATGTGAAATTTATGCCCCTCGGAAGAAAAGGCACTCCTAGGGCTAAAATTGGACCCCTGGTGACCCCCTGTACCACGATGACATGGCATGACATCATTGCTGATGTCATCATTGCTTACTGGGCATGCTGGTGGCATTGACATGGCAATGGGCTAGCATTATTTCATGTCTTTGATCGGTGGAATTAAAAAGTTTTCCAATTCACCTTACTTTCTCCATGGACCCAAATGCATTAAGGGGGTTTTAAATATTTAAAAGGTCCAAATTTAAAAAGTATAAAGGCTGTCATATTTCCCACCATCCACTTGAAAATTCACCCCCCACTGCCAAACCTTAAAAGAAGGTTTTAATGAATTTTAAAGTTTAAAATACAATTTGTTTTTAAGCCCATTGGGCTAAACTCCCCTCCACCAAACCTTTTTAAGGCTTTAATAATTTTTTTAAAGTTTTAAAGCCCTCATGGGCTGCCTTTGAATGGCCCAAAAGGCTGATGGGAGTACTTCTCTCTGCATCATGCAGAGTACAGGTAGCGTAGGGGGTATGGGAGTACCTACCCCTTGCAAATGTTTTTTTTTAAACATTTCCATATCTTGCAAATACACTATAGTTTTTTTGAACCATTTTTTTTTCTTTAACCAAACTATAGAAAAATTAAAAAAACAAATTTCATGTGTAGGATAAAATTTTTTGTTCATCGTACCTTGTAGACTGCAACAGCCATACGACCGTACCGGTGACCTGGGGGACTCATTTTTTTCTTTTTTCTTTTGACGACCAAACCATGGCGTATTTTATATGAATCTTCATTTCTCAGGCCTCCTGGACTCAATGGAGAGGTCTGTTTTGTCCCAAGAGGTCATCTGTGAAAGTTCCTCCTCAAAATCCTCAGGAAGCCAAAACCTGAAAACCCTCTTCAGCCATGATTTTTCAATCACTTGATCTGCAAAATGTACAACAAATCACCAATACCAAAAACCCCGAATCTACAATACAAGTTGTACAAAACCTTGTAGTGTCTCAAATCCTTACATGCATTGCCATGGCTTCCATTTTGCACCTGATCTACACAAACAAGGGTTATACATATCTAGGGAGCTCGCACCTCCTTCAACCCTAAACATGGCTTTGATACCAACTATTAGGAACTTACAGGTTTAATTAAACTAATTCCACATAACCCAATAGGAGAAACAAGATGCAAAAACAACCATAATGCAAATGATCAAGGAACAAGCAACAAGGAAACACAAGATATACCCTGGGAAAACCCTTTGTAGGGAAAAAACCCAGCCTCCAAAAGTATCCATGATCACATGTATTATTTATTAATGAAACATTACAATACAATATCTGAGCCTTCATGAATACCCCTGAACCATCAAGCACCTCGAATGCAACCTCCATGTGTACAAGCATGAATCCACACATCACCTGCCATGCTTAACAACATGCACTTACATGAGAGAGCTCAATAGAATGACAACCTCTCTCAAAACCTTCAATCACCTACAATGAAATATCTAGCCAACCTCAAAATAATAACCTTGTGCTTGCTTTTATAATATAAGCATACACATTACATTGAGAAAACTATGTGCCCCAAAACCATGGGTAACACAAAACCACTTGACCCCACATTTGACTATTGGTACTACATTTTCTCAATTAATCAAATAATATCCCAATGTTACAATACAACATAAAGTGGTCCCCAAATAATTTCATAGTGTGACTAACCACACCACCTAGGTGCATCACAACTAAATAATTATTTAATTACAACATTATAAAATATATTAAAATATGCAATGGTGTACAACACCATATCCCAATAGTCTTCACCTCTATGATGACATCAATTTGTGTTTCAATCATTTCATTTCATCATTGGAATTGGCCTCTGCCCTCCTTGGGCACGCCCTCTATCTAACAAAGGTGTTGGAACACTTGAATGTCATTTTGGGGCTTGATTGAGGCAAGCTCCTAAACGCCACAAACCCAAACCCCCTTCTACTTATGTGTAGATTTATAGTTGTGGGAGTTGGAAAAGTCCAGGTGTAGAGAAGTAGTTTGAAGGACAAGGTTTTAGGATCTTAAGGAATCTTACGAATATACCTTCATAGCAGACTAGGGCACAGTCCTTGTAGTCTTTCTGACAAAACAAGTTCCAGATTTGGCATCATGAGGTTATTTGCATCATTTTATCTCTTTAGAGCTTCAAGAAATTCCATCTTTTTGGATTAGGGTGCCCACCCTATATTCCTCAAGTTTTCAATTTCAAAGATTCAACTTTTAGTATGTTTCTTATCCTCCCTAAGTACTTTCCTATCTCATTTTTTGTAGCATTATATCTGGCTATATTTGATTGCTTTATAATTAGGGTTTGAGGCCTATTTGACCTAGGGTTTGGTAAATCTCTTAATCTAATATATTCTTTCTACAACACTCCAAAGCACAAAATTAACATCCGAGTCCTCATCCATCTTGTAGTGACTTATCTCAGTTTTGTCCTCAAACATTATTGTGAAAGGAGGGTTTGATTTGATACACTTTAACATCATTTATCACCTCTCATTTTTCACATTTAACAACTACCAAGTTTCCTCTCACCAATATGCAACCATGCTTATCAAATGTTACATGGATTCCTAAATAATTCAACTTTTAAATTGAAATCAGATTTCTAGCTAATCTAATAACATGCAAAACACCAGGGAGGGTTTTACTCCTCCCATCATTGAAACACAACAATACATTTCCTTTCCCAACTATCAGATATGTAGATTTGTCCCCAAGGTACAATTTACCTCCATCATACTCTTCATGTGTGGAAAACCATTCCATATGTGGGGTCATATGATACAAGCATCCCAAGTCAACCAACCAATGATCATTAGAAAAAATATTGCATGTAGAAAGTAAAACATCTTCACTTGCATTAGAGGACTTCTCAGAAGTGGTCTGCCACTGTTTCTTTGGGTTTCTACACTCCTTTTTCACATGTCCACTCTTTCCATAATTCCAACACTTAACTTTGTTCTTCTTTCTAGGAGTCCTAGATTGACCCTTAGACTTGTCTTTATCCCCCTTCTTGTAACATGTCACCACATATTACTTGGATTAACATTCCAATTTACTATCAAGTAAATAATCATGATTATCATAATCATATATATATAACAATAATCATTTGCATAATCATCATTTAAAATGCACATCAGTGAGTTCCTTCAATTTAGAATCATAATAGTTTTCTCATGGAAATAATGATATATTTACATTAAATTTGACTATCAATTCATGTAATAGAATGTACTACATTTGGAGTTTTGATATCTATCTTCATCTTGTCATCTACTTGGGAAGGAGAGAATCACTCGAGTGCTTTTCCTCCAACCATAGACCAGTGGTCCCCCACATAACTTCCTTCTTGGAAGTGACCCTACCCTTTATGAAAAAAGTAGATATAACGAACCATAAGGTTTGCCATCTGAGTTTCTAGTATTGTGTCCTTCATAACTCATCATGGTCATACAACTATAGATCCACTATAACTATGTATGACACTACTTGATGGTTATGCCAATAGTGAACTGAATAATGCATGCAGAGATAGATGCATTAATTTGGACAAATATTTAATATAAATAAACATTTCACAATGAACATAGTTGAATGTTCACACACCTCTAAATTGACTTAGAAGTTATCTCATCCTATAATATTTTTGGTTGACCATTCCTGGTCATGGATTTAGTCCACCATCTTGGACTCCCAACTCCATTTCCTAGAGTAAAATTCATAGGTTTATTATTACATCTGCAACATGGAATCTATGACTCCCCATCACTCTATTCCATATTTCAAAGTGTACTAGCTTTTAGTTTCCAACAACGAGATTAGTTGTGGTCAACATCTCTATGAGATGAATTTCAATATTTTGTATGATTAAAGGATCTCCATCTTATCCTTGTCAACTAAAACAAAACCCATTCGATTTGATAGCATAATCATATGAAAAAGTTTCACATTTTACCAAAAATGTTGGGGATATGCTTAGAGACCTATCTTATTCAGTTGTGATGTCATTATAAAATCTTTAGTTACCACAAGATAAACATATACCATCTTTTATCATAGTAATATTCTTAGTTTGCTATAGACTTGAAAGGTTATAATAGCTTCTTACTAAATTGAGAGGTAGATAATACCATCTTTATAAGTAGTTATCCAAAATGATAACATATCTATCTAGCTACCCATCTTTATTGTTTCCTTTCCAAAAATAATCCACAAGACTATATCTATACATCTTACATCATGTTTAAGGTTCAAATATGCACTGATAGTACAAGAATGGTAACAATACCATCCTAGTTTAACTTTAATAAGTAATTTAAGGAGCTTGTTGTTCTCTTTCAACAAGAATAACTTGAAGGCATGCAAAGATAACATCTTAAAGAAATTTGTATAACATATAACCCATTTCAATTAACTTGAAGTTGTGCATAGCAGTACTCCAAGAATGACTAAGCACTTAGAAAAATGTGTGGCTCTTGGCGAGTCATTAGATATACATATATATACCATCTTTCCTTATCTTGAAATCATGGATAGTGTTAATCTTTTGATACATTCTTATGTAAAGACTTCATAGTCTATAATGGAGGTTACTAAAGTATCTGCTGATATCATGGATATGGGTTTAATCATATACTTCTATAGTAGTATGCTACACTCTTAGCCTTATTGGCCTCAAAGACTGTCATTGATATAGCAGTGGTCTTGGCCTTAATGGCTTCGATGAGTTTTCAACTGATAAAACAAAGTTTAAAGTCCTCAACCTCATGGCCCTAATGGACTATCAACTATTAAAGAAATTTTCAAAAGTCCTCGGCCTCATGGCCTTGACGGACTATCAACTGTTAAGAAAAATTCAAAATTCCTCAACGTCATGGCCTTGACAGACTATCAACTGTGTTTAAATATTTCGGCCCTCAGGGCCATCAGCAAAAGCTTAATATCATAAGACCAAGCTATATCATGTATTAACATAGTCAACGATGTACCTAAGTGTATATATATGTACTAACAACAAATTTAAGCTTGAGGCTATGTCTTTTCTTATGATCTTCACAATTCTCTTTGTTTTCTCCTCCGCTTGACTCATATCTCTTTTCCTTTTTCCCTGACTCACTATAAGAAACTACTACTACCAATAGTCTCTCCTTCATCTAAAGACAATGATAGTCTCAACTTCCACCCCCACTCTTCACGAGAATATTTGATCCATTATCCTATACACCCTCCCTAGAGAGAATGAAGCACACAAAGTGTTAAAATCATGGATTGGTTATGTCAAGCCTTCAAAACTCTCCCACTCCTCCATTCTTTGAGGAATATGGGGTACAATTCACTATGAGCACATAGTGGTAACAAACCACAAGATAATTATCACAACAATAAAAAAAGGTGGTTAAATAATTATAACCCACATTATTCTTATACATCATATATGTATTTTTATGAGAATAAAAAAATAATCTATGCTGTCACAAAAATAGCATTACCAATAACATGGTGTTAGCACTAAGCATGCATCAAAATGTGAACATAGGGTCAAGGTTAAATCCCCCTCTCATAGATCTAACAATATATCTAGAATAATTAAATCGATATAGACAAAACTTAATAGAAAATTATATAGGATAGCTTCAACAAAGACAATGGCTAACTCTAACCAATAATAATGTTTTGACAACATTATTTAGTTAGATCGACATAAAAGACATTGGTAAAACCTAAATTCACAAGACAACAAAAGTTGAACTAAAATCAACTAAACAAGGGAAGATGACTAATTTGTTCCCTATCTCACAAAGGTTCACATAAAGAACAACTTTGAAAACCTAGATGGCAACTTAACTTTTTCCACATCTATTTCCTTCTCCTAGGTGATACTCTCCTTCCCTCCTTCAAAATGGAAGTCTCTTTTCTTGGTTACACTCACAATCATTCAAAACCCATGATAAGTGTATCATCATCAAATCATTATGCGTCATACTAAAATAATTTCAATAACATGTAATCTCATGTTTAATTTAAAACATTAATCATAATCCATATAACCAATGATTTATCCTGACATTTTCCCCAAACATCAAATCATTAACCTATGATTTCTTATCTAGTTAATCACATGAAAAGTTAAAATTAAATATGGTCAAAGTCAGGGATGTAACATATCTCCCCCTATATGAATGATTGTCCCCGATGATTTAATATATCCAAATTTTATAACATAAAAAAGAGTTTTGTTTATCATCAATAAAAGCCTAAAAGAGATGAGGAAATCTTTGATAAATATCATCATAATTCTCCCAGGTGGTATTCTCTTCTTCATATTGGTCCCAGTGGACCTTGCTTTGAGTAATCTCTTTATTATGTAAGAAGTATCTTATGTATTTCAAGCACCTTGATGGGCTCGATCACTACCACCCCTGGGTCCTTCACCTATATGGCATTCTAGTTAAGAATAGAAACATGATGATCTTCTATAACACACTTCTTTAAATAAGAAACATGGAAAATATTATGCATCATGGTAAGAGCAAGTGGTAGAGCAATCCTGTATGTAACTCGGTTGACCTCTTCAAGAACTTCGAAGGGACCCGCATACCTAGGAGATAGTTTGGATGTCTTTCCAAACTTAATAGAACTCTTTTGTGGTTTAGCCCTTAAAAGGACTTTTTTCTCCCACTGATAAATGTCTTGCAATGGGCTTGGCATCTACAAAACTTTTCTCCCTATCATTTGCTTCTGCTAGCCTTTTCTTAATTAGATGGACTTGCTCTTCCATGTCTGATAGTATTTCTAGACTAAGGCTAATCATGTCTTCTAGCTTATCCTAGCTTATAGTATTTTCACACTTTTTTCCATAAAATACTCTAATGGAGCTATCTTGATAGTGAAATGATAGGAATTATTGTAAGAAAATTTCACAAGAGGAAGATAATCCTCCCACTTGTATTGCTAGTCCATGCAATACATTCTCAATAGTTCTTCCAACACTTGGTTTACTCTTTTATTTTGTCCATCTATCTTGGGATGATAAGAAGAGCTTATGTTTAGTTGAGTTTGAAGTGAGGAAAATAAGGTTTTCCAAAACCTTGATGTCATACGAGCATCCCTATCTAATATAAGGGTAAGTGCAAGAAGTTGGGTCCACATAGAGGGGAAGTTGTAGGCAAAAAAAGAATCATGATAGAAACGTGGGTACCCATTTAGGAACGAGTGCCTGAGCCTAAATAGGTACCCGCTTAGGAATGGGTACCTGTTTCTATATAGATATTCAAATTTGAAAAAAATTGTGCATGCTTTTTTTTTCCCACACAAAAGGAACGGGTACCCATTTTAGAACGGGTACCCATTCCTAAAAGCTTAGGTTTGGGAAAGGCATGGTAAGCTAGCACCTTGCCTTGGACCTACAAGTTTTTTTCTAAGTACAGAACAAGAGAAAAGACTGAGTTTACCTCTATGGATGATGACATTGTTTTCTAAATTTTTTTATGAAATTAAAACCCATTACAGATTACAGTGTCTAATTTTCAAATATGTAATTTTTTTTATTGGACATGTTTTTCTATTTATTATTTAATTTATGAGCAAACTGGTCCAAAAACGTGAAATGACAGGTGTTTATATTTTTTTAATAACTTTTAATTTTTAATGTTCTTTGAAAAAAAATTATATGTCATCAATCTACACATCATTCTTTACACAATGAAAAAAAATCATTTTATGATTAGTTTTGCTCAAATTATGTTGGCCGTACACGAGGGTTTTTGTAAACAACAATTAGGGCCAATAAAAAATTAATAAAAAAATATATTTGGAAAAAAATTATAAAAAAATATCCTCATGAAACTTCACTATACTACACATCTTTCCCCAAAAGGATTTAGAAAAATACTTTTATTTAGGTCAAATTATGTTGATCGTACACATGCATGGTATGGTAAAAAAAAGTGACTTTTAAATAGTGGTTTTTAGAAATGCCTATTGAAAATCCATTTTTGTCATCTGGGTATCAAAATAAATTACATATTAGGAAACAAGACTCTGAGTACTACATTTCATATTCCTAACTTTTTTTAAGATTCAATCTTTAAGTGCCTCAAATGTTCAGGTCAATTGTGACAAATTCTAAAAATTAGGGAAAACACATCCACTTTTTGGCCAAAAAGTAGACCCAACTTCTTGCATTGACCCATAATCTTCTCAGGGACACCATGCAATCTAAATACTTCTTGCATAAATTTACAAGCTATGACTGGTGCCCCATCTATCAAATTCCTAGGCATGAAATATGTCATCTTGGTAGGTCTATCCACCACAACCAAAATAGCATTATTTTTATTCCTAGACATAGGAAGTCCTTGCACAAAATCCATGCTAATGATTTGCCATTTCCATTCTGAAATCTCATGAGCTTATAAAAGTCTTGTCAGGTGATGTTGTTCTTCCTTTAGCCTCTAGCCAGACATCTAGCTACAAACCTTGCAACATCCCTCTTTATTCCTTTCCAAAAATATAATGGTTTTACATCAGCTAGTAATTTTGTCACTCAGGATGTCCTGAATAAGATACATAATGAGCCTCCTTCCACATGATATTCCTTAACTCCTTAGAGTTTGAAACGTATATCCTTCCTTTAAACCTTAATAATCCATTTGGTTCAGAATAAAATCCATCATATCTAGAATCTTGGGGATTATCCACAAGAGCTTGTTTTACCTGCTTATACTATTAACTCTTGTAGACCTTAGCAATACCTAATTCCTAACATCAGAATGTATGGAGATCATTGAGGAGATATGTCTTCTCCTACTTAAGGCATCTACCACTTGGTTTTTGTTTTCCCTATATGTACTTGATTTCAAAATCATAACCAAATATTAGCTCTAACCACCTTCTTTGGCAAGCATTCAGATGTGGTTGATTAAAAAAATATTTGAGCTCTTGATAGTCTATTTTTAGTTCAAAAGGTTTTCCAAGAAAATAAAGTCTCCACATTTGTAGTGCATGAACCACTACAGTGAATTCCAGATCATGAGGAGCATAATTTTGTTCATAAGTTTCCAACTTTTTGGAGTCATATGTAATAACTTGTCCATCCTAGACAAGTACACCACCTAATCCCTCTCCTGAGCCATCAGTGATGACTACAAATTGACCCTCTGGGTTAGGTACCTTCAAAATAGGTGCCATAGTCAATCATTCTTTTAGTTGGTCAAATGCCTCCTAGTATTTCCCTAACCATTCAAATCTTTTGCCTTTTCTTTGTAAGAAAGTAATAAGATAGACAATTTTGGAAAAATTAGCCACAAATTTCCTGTAATATCCTGCTAGGCCCATAAAACTTTAGACCTCATGCACATTTCTCAGAGTTGGCCATTCCATAATGGCTCTAATCTTTGTTGGGTCCACATGATTCCCTTAGCTGAAATTATATGACCCAAATATTGTACTTCCTTTTGAAAGAAAGTATACTTTGAGAGATTTCCATATAGTTTATGCTCTCTTAATCTCTAGAGGATAATCCTTAGATGTTGTAGGTGTTCCTCCTCATTCTTGGACTAAATCAAAATATCATCAAGGAAAACAAGGATAAACTTGTCCAAATAGTCTCTGAATGCATTGTTCATTAAGTTCATAAATGGTACATGTGTATTTGTTAACCCAAAGGGTAGGACAGTAAACTGATAGTGCCCATACCTAGTTCTAAAGGTTGTTTTATGAATATCCTCATCTTTTATCCTTAATTGATGGTATCCTGATCGAAGATCAATTTTTGAAAACACATTTGCCCCTCACATTTGATCAAATAGATCATCAATGTAGGGTAATGGATACTTGTTCTTTATCATTTCCTTATTTAACATATAATAATATATACTTAACCGCGATGTACCGTCTTTTTTAACAAAAAAATGTTGGTTCTGCTTAGGGTAAAACACTAGGTCTTATCAATCCTTTATCAAGTAATTCCTGCAGTTGAGCTTTTAGCTCCATTAACTTTGTTGTGGTCATTTTATAAGGACCTTTAGATATAGGTTCCAATCCTAGAATTATATCTATTGAGAAATTAGAATCTCTCAGGTAGGAGGTAATCCTTGTAGTTCATATGGGAATACATCCTCAAAATCTCAAAGAAAAGGGCATCTATGATCTTTCCTAATCTATGGATTCTCTTTCTTCAACTCCTTTGAGTTTTTGAGATTCATAATACATAAATCATCTTGAAAAATAGATTCTTTGTGACTATTTATTTTCTCCATTTTAATGGTGAAAAGTTGACATCCTTTTTTCTAGGCTCTTTTCATTTGTAGGGCATATATTTGCCTCAATTTAACCTCTCTAGGGATGACATGTAGAAAAAATTTATTCCTTCTAGGCACTCTATTGTTTTAGCGAAACAATCCACCTTATCCCTATGTCTCCATAACCAATTTATTCCAAGGATCACATAATATGAGCCTAATGGGGCTACATAAAGGTTCACTTCAATGGAAAAACATGGGAGTTCAACCTTGGCCTCAAACAAAAATTGCTCTACCCGAGTTCTAGTCTAATTAGCATATTCAACTGACCAAGTATTTTCCATGTAACCAGCTTTTCTATAAATCTTATTTAAAACCTTTGGAGAAATAAAACACTTTGTAGCACTAGTATCTATCAAAACTAAAATTGGAATACCGTAAAAAATACCCGTGGTTTCAATTGGTGTGATTTGATACTTAGCTTGCTTGTTGTCCAAGGTTGCATGTATATGTTGCTAAAAAGCTATCTATTGTGAGGGTAAAGGATTTCCTCATGGATAAGTCCCTTGGGTCTTATTGGGAACTAATTGGCATAATGGTCTCCACCATAGGAATAACACCCTCCCGCAGGTCCTTGTCTTTCATAAGACTTTCTAGAATTATCTCCATTTTTCTTAGAGTTATTATTTTTCTTCTCACCCTTCAAGGATTCATTTTGAATATCCTTGAATTTTTTGTCACCTTTCTTATTAAATTTCTACTTATTTCCCTTTTTCTTAAATGATTGGGACGATTGCGACCAACTAAACTTTTTACAGTTCCTTTCCTTATATGTAGACATGGATTTTAACTTTTGTTCCTGTTTAATATCTTTCTCATAAACTTGGTCCATTATAGTGGGACCATGCAAATCAACTTCACCTCCAATTTGAGCATTTAGCCCATGATGAACTTTTGGATGCAAAATATCTCATCTTGTTGATATTGGGGAACATATTTTAGGAAATGAGTGAATTTCTCCCAGTACTCATTCAAAGATGAGTCACCCTATCTCAAGTTTTGGAAGTCTATAAGTTTCTGGTTGAAATTCAACTGTGGCAACTATCTTTGCCAAAAATGTTCCATGAACGTTTCCCAAGTTAGACTCAAGGAGCTCAAGTTTAACTCTATCTTCTGGTTCATCCACCAGGTGGATGCTTCACCTCTCAATTGGTATGCTCCCTATACCACTTTGGTGATTTTAGAATAGTTTCTTATTTCAAAGCATTTCTCCATTTCTATAATCCATGCCTCTGCAACATCTCCACTTACAATCCTATCAAATTTGGGAGGTGTAACCTTTTTCATATCTCTAGATAACTCTAGAGTCAAGTGGCTCCTTTTATCCTCATTTTGTCTTATTTCAGAGTTATTCTCTCCACGTCCACTTTGGGTGGTGTTTTCATGACATTCCTCATTGTCACCCCCATGGAAGGCTTCCTATCTAGGTCCATTCTTACCCCTGACTTCCTACTCTAAATTTCCAATTCATGCCCTCGTCTCATGGACCATAGCAAGGATCTAGTCAAGTTTTTAATCAGAGTGGCCTGAAGGTTTCCCTTCCTCTTGGCTATCTTGAATGTTGATTCTTGTTTGAACCATGCTACAATCTACTTCTCCTGAAGTTTGTAGGTTAAGCATTCAATTAGTTTTTTTCATACTAATGAATCCATTCATAAACATAATTCCATTCTCATTTATGTAAATCTTAAATAAGAAAACAAAATTTTGTCAAAATTTTAGAATTGCATTATAGTATCCATGGATTACATAAAATCCATCATTTATTACAAATTATCACATCTTGCAGCTGCAATTCAGTTTTTAGTTTGGGAGATCTTCTCCTGTTTATCCTCATCCTTGAGGTTTACCAAATCAGACATAAGAGGTGGATGTACTCATAGGTACTCATCCATGACCTCCCTAGTGATAATAGGAGCATTAGGACCACTTTCAAATGGTAATTCCTTAGGTGCAGAGGGTTTCACAGATTCATTTCTAGAGGTAGGAACAATAGCCTCAACTTCTTTGTCCTCCTGCTTGATGCATTTAATAGCATCAATGAAGGTTTTAGTATCAGATAACCATGTGCCTTCGAGGTAACTAGTTTAGCCTAGACTTTTCATTCTTGAGGCGCGTTCCCTCATAGCCTTTAAGTAACATCCATTTCCAGTTACCTTCTTCCTTGGTGTTATTCTTGGTCTTACCATTCTAGCAAACTAACAACCAAACATTAGCAACTGTTAATTCTTGAAGAACTTTTCATGTAGTGAGCTCATAGGTCCATGTACTGAACTTGGTGGCTCTAATACCATATGTAACATATCACCACATATTACTCAGATTGACATTCCAATTTAGCATTAGGTAAATAATCATGATTATATATATATATCATAATGTTAAATATATTTCATAATGTTTAACAATAATCATTGGAATAATCATCATATAAAATGCATATCTTTTCTGAATATTTTCAAAACTAAAATTTTATAACATATTCAAAGATAATATATCAGTGAGTTCCTTCACTTTACAATCATAATATTTTTCTCTTGGAAATAATGATATATTTAAATAAAATTTGACTATCAAGTTATATAATAGAATGTACTGCATCTAGAGTTTTGCTATCTATCTTCATAAGTCTAAAGTTGTCATCTGATTGGGAAGGATAGCATCACCCGAGTACTTTTCCTCCAACCTCAAATTGATAGTCCCCCACACAACTTCCTTCCTAGAAGTGGCCCTATCCTTCATGAAGGAAGTAGATATAAGAAACCACAAGGTTTTATATCTAAGATCATAGTGTTGTATCCTTCATAACTCATCACAGTCATACAACTATAGATCCACTCTAACTATGTATGATACTACTAGATGGTTATGCCATCTGAAGCATAGTGAACCAACTAATGCATCTAGAGACAAATGCATTACTTTGGCCAAAAATTTAATATAAATAAATGTTTCTCATTGAACATAGTCAAATGTTCACACACCTCTAACTTGACTTAGAATTTATCTCATCCTACAATGTTTTTGGTTAACCATTCTTGGTCATGGATTTAGTCCACCATCTTGGACTTCAAACTCCATTTCCTGGAGTATAATTTGATAGGTTTCTTGTTGCATTTGTAATATGGAATTTGTGACTCCCCATCACTGTATTCCATATTTCAAAGTGTACTAGCTTTTGGTTTCCAACTGTAAGATCAGTTGTGGTCAACATCTCTATGAGATGAATTTCAATATTTGACATGATTAAAGGATCTCCATCTAATCCTTGTCATCTGAAACAAAACCCATTTGAGTCGGCAGTATAATCGTATGAAAAGGTTTCACATTTTTCCAAAAAAATTGGGCTATACTTAGAGACCTATCTTTTCCAGTCCCAACATCATTATAAAATCTTTAGTTACCAAAAGATAAACATTTATCATCTTTTATCATAGTAATATTCTTAGTCTACTATAGACATGAAAGGTTATAATAGCTTCTTACTAAAATGAGAGGTAGATAACACCATCTTTATAAGTAGTTATCCAAAATGATAACATAGCTATCGAGCTACCCAACTCTATTGTTTCCTTTCAAAAAAAAATGCAGGATTATCTCAAGAACAATGTGCATGAAAATAGTGAGAAGATGAATTAGTATACATCATAAAAACATCATTAAGTATCTACAACATCAATCCGTTCCATGCACCTGAGTCCCTTGTCCTTCCTTAACTTGGGTGCCCCATGTGTACTTGGGTACCTTGGGAAGCCTTGGGCACCCTAGGTAGACTAGGGCATCCAGAATGGACACTAGTGTCCTAGGTGGACTTGGGAACCCCTGATGGGGACCCTTGTCTAAATAGATCTCTTTGGTATGAAAAATGAGAAAAATCAAAACAATAGGAAAGCATGAATGACATTAGTGAGGTTTGGACCCTACCTTAGGCTCAAATGGTTTCTCTGCCACTCAGGCTCAAAGTATCTCCCATCTTGGAAACTGGTATGGATGTCAACTTGGCATAGCTAGTCTCTATCTCATTCTCCTTCTCTCCTCTACACAATGACAAGTAAGAATGAGTTGTGAAAATTGAAAACTCCCTTTACATATAGTAAATGGATGAGAATTAATATCACTATCTTGGTGCAAAAGTAATTAGTTTTCATCAAAAGCCTCTACCTTGGGCTATCGAACTCAGATATTTAGGTAGTTTATTGCGTTGGAATCCTAGTTCCACCCTCCATCCTACCCAATGTGTTGTGCTTCAGTTTTGTTTGTAAAGACAACCCTTGCAAGGCACTTCTTATCAAGTTTCCCTAAAATTGAAGTGTGAAGATATTCTCCTTGTTTCTCCCTTTTGGACTAAGCAAGAAGAAAAAAAGGGGGGCATATATCTCCATCGATTTCCTCCCTCATCAGGTCTCATCACTCAACCCCTTAGTGTTTTTAACTGACATATTAGTGTGTTGGTTGCAAGTTGATTTGATATGGATTATCTAACAAGTGTTCCTTGTAGGTTGAGATTCCTAACTTTGCAGTCTTGCAGGATTATAGACTTGGGAGCTTCTTACTCTTGTGTGATAACACTTCGGCTTCCTCTATAGTATCTTATTGGGTATACTTTTCATGATTGACATATTTAGTTTCCTTTAGTTTCATATGCACGTAGTGTCATATGGACACTAAAGTGGGGGATAAATGTTATGTTAGAAACTATCCTCCTATATGGAATGGTACAATTTCTTATAGTTTAGCTCTTCTCCTTCGGTGTCCTTATAACCTATTCATTTCTAACCTTCCTAAACCTTGATTGACCTATGTCTAACTGAAGAAATGTCATATTCTAGGATAACTAATGATTGAAGGTGAAAAGAAAGTTTGGATTTTGGATTCCCTCGACCCCCTTAATGTAGGCTTGATAAAAAAAAATGAGGGCTTGGGCTTGGGCGCTCAAGCCCTAGCCCTGCCCCATTTTTTAGGGTTTTGAATTTTGGTAGGGTGCCGGCTCCCATTGTGCATCTTGGGATTTCATTTTCAAATTTTTATTTTTGTGTGATGTTGACATCTTATTTGAAATTTTGAAATTCCTAAGCTTAGATATTTAAAGACATTTGAAAATCATTTTATCAGAGATAATCTATATGTAAGCTTTCTATGCCAAAACTCTGCCAAATTTGCCATTAAAGAATAACACTTTGTTGAAGCTCTGGGATTTATTTGAAATGGCTATCATGGAGATATTTTATGGAGATTAGGAATCAAGATCTTGAGACTATCTTACTCTTCCCAGGGTCTGTACAACCTTTTGTATGATTAGGAGAAGGGTTGAAACCTCCAACATCAAGCATGGAAATCATCTATGGATATAGCTACCTCACCTTCTTGTTCTACAAGTCCTCATTGCTCTCATCTCCTTAAGGTGATGTTATTGTTGTTTCATTGAGTCAATCAAGTTGTTTCTCTTTCCTTGATGCTTGAGTCATCTAGAGTTTTACATTTTCTGCATACACAATTTTTAGATGAGCACACACATCTACAAATCTTTATCATTGGCTATCGTTGAGGTAGGGCTACCAAAAATAGGGCTTGACTAAGGCGAGCTCCTATATATCCACAACCATCTTTCTCCTCGTTTTGCATGTGTAGGATACATTCAGTGAGATTTGGTGGAAAGGACTGACTGGAAGAGGGATATTATAGGTATAGTTATCATTCAATTTTGAATTTTAGGATTATAGAACTTTTGGGGCAAAGGGACTCTTGTCGAAGCCCTCCTAGGTATTTTCTTTAGGATCTAGGGACCTACCAAGATTGTTTGATATCTGGTGCAGAAGATTCTGATAGCTGGAAGTCTTCAAAGCAAAGGGACTAGAACCCTAGTCTAACAGGGCTCTATTTTTAGGGTGCACATTCTTCGTACCTTTTACTTTGCATTTTTGTAATTTTTTTTCCTGCATCTATGTCTGGAAACTATCTATTACAGTATAGGGTTTTATACTTAGTAAGTACAATAAGCTTGTAAAAATTTGATTTAGAGACTTAGTGACAATTAGTAGAAAAAGGGAACCTAGGAAATTAGTAGCTTTACTCCAAGCTTGTTTCTTACTTCCCTAACATTTAGCAAGAGAAAGTGTAGGACTTAATTTGATTGGTTAAACTATCATTATCCCACGTTTTCCACTAAACATTTTTGTGAATCAGTGTTCTAAAAGAATTTGCACCCTTTAAACATGAGATCTGAATTAGTTTGCAGTCCTAAATCACATTTAGATTACAAACCCTATTTTTGGAAAGTACATACATTGAATCTTGAGTGATTTCTTTATCCTTTCATTAAAAGAGTTTGAAATTACAAGTTTGTGTTTCACATAGTACTATTGTATTTCATTTTCAAAAAATTTATGCTATATCACTTTACATTTAAGTCTTGGGTTAATTGGAACATGCCATAATGTCAGGTTACTTTTTAAAAGACTTTCATGTGTATGATGAGCCATTTAGTTGTGATGACTTCAATATGTTAGATGAAACCCTTGAAGATTTTATCTCGATTGAATATTTCAAAGATTAGTAAATGCAATATATGTTCCTAAGCCTCCAGAAGAACTCATCAAGCAAAAGATAGTGGTCAACCTATGTGCGGATGTGGCTCAACCACAGTCTAAACTGGTGGTCACTGTTAGAAGTCTTCCACCTTCTTCTCAACCTCCTGATTACATTTATAATTATGCTAAACAAATAACCCAATGAAATTCATAACAACCTAGTCATACTATGGTTGCTCATACATATAACACACAGAATAACAAGCAAAACAAATAACAATCTAACATTCTAATATCTTTGCTAGGTTCTCAACTGATGAAGTTTTTTGAGCAACTTTGAGCTATTCCTGCTAAGATTTCTATTTCGTAACTTATACAAACTTTGCCTACATACTATGGAATGATCCAAGAAACTTTACAAAAGGTGATTATACCACATGTTTGTTACAAGTATGGGCCTAACCGGTGTTGTCATTGATGTCAACACACTCCTGTTGCATTGATGTCAAGGATTGGATGAGTTGTGTGCTGAGGATATTGAGAAAATTAGCCCTATTAGAAATAGAGAAGAATAGTAAAAATAATGCGGTTCTATGAAGTAAAGATTCCAGTTAGTTGAAGATCTGAGTATGCACATCAAAGGGTTTGTAGATATGTGTCTGAAGGTGCTCGTGTAAAGATTTTAGAGATCCACATGAAGATTTGGAGAAGTTATGGCCATATGAGTAAAACTACTTCTGGCAGCTGTTTAGAGGTGATAGAGTGACACAAATAGGTCTAGTGAGATCTGGAAATGCAATATCTTGTTCTATTGATCTGGTGGCATTTTTGGGAAGCTAATGTGAATTGACAACTCAATTGGTTCGTGGTTTAGAGGTCCACAAGAAATCCTTCTAATGTGACAGTGATGACCGACTATGTTCTTGAGGTTCTAGATGAAGATGTGAATGATTTTAGTAAACAGAAGTGGTACGGATGTTCTTGGTGATTCAAGCAAGCTTGTGGGGGTCTCTAGATTGTGTCTAGTTCGTGTTGGCAGTCCGCATTGAAGATTGAGCTCGTAATTGAAGATTTACCATTGGGTGATGGTGTTCTTCCTAATCTTGGTTGACCGAATGTTTTACACATGTTAAGGATGATATTCAAGTTGTTCTATGAAGCATGGCATGTTCCTCAAAGAAGATTAAAGTCTCAGATATGCCTAGATGACAAGGTAGTGACATGCTTGAAGTTTTTGTAATAAGTCAAGTTGTATTTTTCTAATTGCTCTGTAATGAAATAAAGTATGTGTTGTGCCAAATTTGATGATCATACCAAAGTTGATGTCATGTACATATAAGATTTGTGAAGACATTTAAAAAGATCTTTGTAATGATGAGAAAGTGATAGAGAGGAGAGGAGCAAAAAGTAGAGCAGAAGTGTTGAGCTTAAATGGAACTGTCTCAAGCATGGTGAAGATGCTATTCTCCAGTTCAAGTATGTAATATTTATATTATTCTATAGACAGTGTGTCTCCTATAGGTAGTGGGCCTCTTGTGAGCAGTGTGCTTAGGTAGTGAGCCCTAATTGGCAAGTGCCATTTTTGTTCTTCTTATTCTTTTAACAGAGAATACAATCTTGGGTTAGTCACCCCATGGTTTTTCCCTTAACCGGGTTTTCCACATTAAAATCTAGGTGTCATTTGTGTTGAATGTGTTTCTGCTCTTGAGTTATTGTATTTTGCTTCCATGATTGAATAATTATTATGCTATTGAAATATAAGAAGGATTTAAGGATTTAAAGATCAGAAGGTTTGGTGACAACTGATTCACCCCCCCTCTCAATTGTCTTTCCTAAAACCAACAATTGGCATAACAGCTAAGTTCCTCTAAATGAGCTTAACCACTTGAGTAGATCTAGGATGTCTTCCTACAAGAAGGATAGTCCAAGGTTTGATGGAACAAAATACACTCTTTGGAAAAGCCGCATGGAATGTCACTTGCAATGTATGGGAATTCAATATTGGAACATGACTATAAAGGAGTATATTCCTCCAAAGAATGGTCCGACAACTCTAGATGAAATTAGAGATGTTGAAGATAATCTTTGAGTTAAAAAAGCCTTACTAAGTGCCTTATCTAATACAGAGCTAACAAATGTTATGGATTTAAAAACTACATATGAAATTTGTTCAAAGTTGGAAATTCTACATGAAGGAGACAAATATGTTAAATGTGCCAAGCTACAAAGTCTGAAAGGAAAATTTGAAAACCTAAAGATGAATGAAGATGAGAATATCACTACATTTATGCCAAAAGTAAATGAGCTTGTTTGTGGTATTAGATGTGCTGGTGGAACTTTGGATGAAGATGAGATTGTTGCCAAAGTTCTCAGATCCTTACCTCCTGCTTACAAACACAAGATTGTTGCTATTGAGGAATTCAGATCTTTATCAAATATTACAATGGATCAATTGGTTGGGAAGTTAGCTACATTTGAATTGGCTAAGTTTTGAGATGCTCCTCCCAAGACTGAATCTGCATTCAAAGCTAGTGCCTCTACAAAAGGTAAACAAACGTATGATCTAGGAGAGAGTTCCTCAAAGAAATTATCATGGTATGAAAAAGCAAGAAAAGATCTAGAAGAAGATGAGGCAGCAGTTGTTCAACTTGAAGCCCTTATTGCAAAAGGACTACCAAGAGGATCTGGTAAGTATGAAGGTAAAATCCCCTTCAAATGTTTCAACTGCAACAAGATTGGTCATTTTGCCTTAAGATGTATGGAAAGATTTTCAAGGCCAAATCCTAATATATCAAGATTCCAAAAGAAATGTTACTATGTTCAAGAATATGATGATGATTGAGTAACAAATGATGAATCTAAGATAGGAAATAAATCTGGAAATGACTGGGTGTGTATTGCCATCAAGGAAGAAGATACAATGCCCATTGAATCTATCAATCATCAAATGGTAGAAAGGGCTCTGGCTGCTCAAGTTGAAGAAAAGGATGAATGGGTCATTGATAGTGGATGCTCCCAACATATGACTGGTGATAAGAATGAGTTCATAAATCTAGAAAGATATGAAGGAGGAGTTGTAAAATTTGGTGATAATTCTACTGGTAGAATCAGAGGTAGAGGAACTATTTCTTTTGATGGAAAGAACAAAACCAGTGATGTTCTGTATGTTGAAGGTCTGAAGCATAATCTTCTTAGTGTTGGACAGTTGGTGGACAAAGTCTATGATCTCCAATTCAAAAATGGAAATTGTAAGATCTTTGAAAGCTCTAGAACTGAGATTGTATCCGGTACTCAAACAAAAGGTAACATCTTCCACTTGGTTGGTACTGGCAAAAGTTGTTTATTTGTTCAAATTGATCAGAGTTGGTCGTGGCATAGGAGAATGTGTCATGTAAATTTTGATAATATCATCAAGATAAGCAACACTCAGGATGTAAGAGATCTTCCAAGACTGGTGAAACCTACTGACAGTTTGTACAAAGAATGTCAATTGGGTAAGCAAAACAGAGTCACATTTAAAAGTAAGGAACAATCTTCTACTGGATTGTTGGACTTGCTACACACTGATCTATATGTACCAGCAAGAATCATGAGTTTGCAAGGTGATAGATATTTCATGTTACTGATTGATGACCACTCCCGAATGATGTGGGTGACTTTCTTGAAAGAGAAATCTAAAGCACTTTAGAAGTTCAAAATATTCAAGGCTATGGTAGAAAATGAAACTGGGTTAAACATAAAATGTCTCAGGTCTAATAGAGGTGGTGAATTCACATACAAAGAGTTCATCGAATTCTGTGAGAAACATAGGATAAAGAGACAATTATCTGTTCCAAAGACTCCACATCAGAATGGAGTAGTGGAGAGAATGAACCGGACCATCAAGGAAGCATCTAGAACCATGATGATGGAAGAAAATGTCCCTCAGATCTACTGGAGAAAAGCTATAAGCACTACTATCTATACTCTTAATAAAGTATAAATCAGAAGCAATACTAGTAAGACTCCTTATGAAATTTGGTTTGGCATCACCCCTACTATGAAATATTTTAGAGTCTTTGGTAGTAAGTGCTATATCAAAAGAGATGAAGACCTTGGAAAGTTTGATTCTAGAAGTGATGAAGGAATATTCTTGGGATATTCCACTCAAAGCAAAGCATACCAGAGTTATAACAAGAGATTGAGAAAGATTGTAGAAAGTACAAATGTGAAGGTTGATGAAGGCAATGAAAATCCCTCAAAGTTTTATGAGTATGAAGAAGATGATCAAAATGATGTTTTAGTCTAAGAAGAACAAGCCATAATTGTAATTCTGATTTAGACTGATCTAGAGAATCCTAAAATATAGGAAGAAGAGATAAGTTTGAATGAACCTATCCAAGAAATAGAACTGCAAGAAATTCCCAAAACTCCTAGGTATGTAAGACTGAATCATTCTGAAGACTAGATCATAGGAGATAGAAGCAAAGGTACTCAAACAAGAAGAAAAATTTCTCAAGATTCAGTAAAGTATCGTCTGATTTCAAAGGTTGAACCAAAAACAATAAGTGAAGCATGCCATGATGAAAGCTGAGCTAAAGCAATGGAGGAAGAGTTGATACAGATTGAAAAAAATCACACTTGGGATCTTATTCCCAGACCTAAAGACAAAAATGTGATTGGGACTAAATGGGTCGTCTAGAATAAACTGAATGAAGATGGTGAAGTAGTCAGAAACAAAGCCAGATTGGCCTATAAGGGTTATTCTCAAGTAGAAGGAGTTGACTTTGAAGATTTAACTTTTGCTCTAGTGGCAAGAATTGAAGTAGTCAGATTATTTCTTACTTTTTCTACCTTCAAGGAATTCAAAGTATATTAGATGGATGTCAAGTCTACCTTCCTAAATGGTGATTTGGAAGAAGAGGTATACATTGAGCAACTAGATGGATTCCAATTGTCTGATCATGGTGATATGGTCTACAAGTTGAAGAAAGCATTGTATGGAATCAAACAAGCCCCAAAAGGATGGTATGAAAGATTGGATAAACATATTTTGAAGATTGGTTTCAACAAAGGTACTGCTGACAGTAACTTGTACTTCAAGATTGATCATGAAAATATCTTGATGGTTGAAGTATTTGTTGATGATATTATTTTTTGAGGAAAAGATAGTATGTGCAAGACTTTTGCAAATTAGATGAAAAGTGAATTTGAGATGTCTATGTTTGGGGAAATGAATTTCTTCTTGGGTCTGCAAATCACTCAAACAAAGAAAGGAATCTTCATATCACAGACCAAATATGTGAAAGAATTGTTGAAGAAATTTTGGATGGAAGATTCAAAGACAATGAATACTCCCATGGCAACCGAGTGTAAAATGAGCAAAGATGATGAATCTCCTAAGGATGATCAGAAAAAGTATAGGTCAATGATTGGAGGACTACTGTACCTTACTCAAACTAGACCTGACATTATGAATGTTGTTGGTCTTGTTGCTAGATTCCAAGCTGATCCTCGAGAGTCTCATGTCATGGCAATCAAGAGAATTCTTAGATATCTGAAGGGAACAGTTGAGTATGGTTTATGGTATCTTAGGGATCATGATTTCTCTCTTCATGCATATACAGATGCTAATTGGGTAAGAGATGTGGATGACCAGAAGAGTACCAGCGGTGGTGCATTCTTTTTGGGGAAAAGATTGGTTTCTTAGCTGAGAAAGAAACAAGAGGTAATATCTCTATCCACTGCTAAGAGACATTAGAGTGGAGTATGAAGAACCTATCACAATCTTCTGTGATAACTCAAGTGCAATAAATATATCAAAAAATCTAGTGTTGCATTCAAAGACAAAACATATATCCATCAAGTTTCACTTTTTGAGAGAGAAGGTGAACAAGAATGAAGTCAGATTGGAGTTTGTGCCCTGAAAGGATCAGTTTGTAAACATTTTTACTAAACCTCTACCTAAGGACTCTTTTGAGTATCTCAGGGAGAAGTTAGGGGTTATTACCCCTCCAGTTCTTAATTAAGGTGCACTGATGTGCATCAGTGTGGTTGATCTCCCAGTCATATCTTGTGGTCCAGATTGATGATAGGAAGCTGCTACTCAGGGGGAGCAGTTTGTATGATTCTGAAGTATGATGCAAGTCTGTGCCCTTTGCCATTGATGTCAAAGGGGGAGAGAAGACATGTGAAAAACAAAAGAGATTGCTGATCAAAGTGGGAGAAATGAAGAAAGAAAAGATATGTGAATGATTGATGTTGTTAGGGGGAAGTAATGAGTAGAATTTCTTGTCTTGATGGTCAAAACAATTGTTCACATCATATGTTGCCATCAATGACAAAGGGGGAGATTGTTGCAAGTATGGCCCTAAGCGGTGCTGTCATTGATGTCAACATACTCCTATTGCATTGATGTCAAGGATTGGATTAGTTGTGTGCTGAGGATATTGAGAAAATTAGCCCTATCAAAAATAGAGAAGAATAGTAAAGATAGTGAGGTTCTATGAAGTAAAGATTCTAGTCATTTGAAGATTTGAGTATGCACATCAAAGGGTTTGTAGATATGTGTCTAAAGGTGCTCCTGTAAAGATTTCAGAGATTCGCATGAAGATTTGGAGAAGTTATGGCCATACGAGTAAAACTAGTTCTAGCAACTATTCAGAGGTGATAGAGTGACACAAATAGGTCTGGTGAGATCCAGAAATACAATATCTTGTTCTACAGATCTAGTGGCATGTTTGGGAAGCTAATATGAATTGACAACTCAATTGGTTTGTGGTTTGGAGGTCCATAAGCAATCCTTCTAATGTGACAGTGATGACCGACTGTGTTCTTGAGGTTCCAGATGAAGATGCTAATGATTTTAGTAAACATAAGTGGTGCAGATGTTTTTGGTGATTCAAGCAAGCTTGTGGGGGTCTCTAGATTGTATCCAGTTCATGTTGGCAGTCCATATTGAAGATTGAGCTCGTAATTGAAGATTCACCTTCAAGTGATGGTGTTATTCCTAATCTTGGCTGACCGGATGTTTTACACATGTTGTAGATGATCTTGTAGATGTTTTATGAGGCATGGCGTGTTCCTCGAAGAAGATTGAAGTCCTAGATATGCGTTCCTGATAGGGTAGTTACGCGCATGAAGTTTTTGTAATAAGTCAAGTTGTATTTTTGTAATTGCTATGTAATGAAATAAAGTATGTGTTGTGCTGACTTTGATGATCATCCCAAAGTTGATGTCATGTACAAATAAGATTTGTGAAGACATTTAAAATGATCTTTGTAACAATGAGAAAGTGATAGAGAGGAGAGGAGCGAAAAGAAGAGCAGAAGTGTTGAACTTAAATGGAACTATCTCAAGCATGGTGAAGATGTTAATCTCCAGTTCAAGTATGTAATATTTATATTATTCTATAGATAGTGTGTCTCCTATAGGTAGTGGGCCTCTTGTGAGCAGTGTGTTTGGGCAGTGAGCTCTAATTAGCAAGTGCCATTTTTGTTCTTCTTATTCTTTTAATAGAGAATACAATCTTGGGTTATTCACCCCATGGTTTTCCCTTAACTGGGTTTTCCACATTAAAATCTTGGTGTCATATGTGTTGAATGTGTTTCTACTCTTGAGTTATTGCATTTTGCTTGCATGATTGAATAATTATTATGCTGTTGAAATATAAGAAGGATTTAAGGATTTAAAGATCAGAAGGTTTGGTGACAACTGATTCACCCCCCTGTCTCTCAATTGTCTATCCCGAAACCAACAATGTTGTCAAGATGAATGATGTAGCAACTGTATTAGATTGTATGCATGTGACAAAAACATATATTCTATTTTAGCAACATGAGTTGCCATCTCTTGAAGTTGAAAATTAGTATAATCGTTTGATTATATTCATTACAATAAATAAGAAATTGATTAAGCAAGTTATGATTGATAATGGATCAGCCCTTAATGTTTGTGGCATTAATTTATTACATAAGATTAAATTTGATACATCTTTGATTAAGAAAAATATAATAAGTATCTATGGATTTCTTTTTTTGATAACGTTGGAAGATAATTCATAGGCACTATAACTTTACATGTACAAGTTGGGCCTATGACTTATCTACCCTAATTTATGCCATGCCTAATTCCTTATCTTACAACATGATTCTTGCTAGGCCTTGGATTCATGAATTGGGGGCAGTTCCTTCTACCCTTCATCACTCAATCAAGTTTACTATTGATGTTGATCTCAAACCAGTTATCTGTTTACAAATTGAATTACAAAAGCAACTAATTCATCATAAAATATTGAACAAATTGAAGTTGATTTGTGAACTCCTCTTGCCATAGATAATGTTGTACAAGAGTCTAAACAATCAAATGCATTTCTTGGTGATGATTGGGGTTTTTTAGATTTTACATGCCCCTCTATAGGTGAATATAAAATTAACAACCCTACTCCTAAAACATCAAAGTTTCCATCGATCTCATCTAAGAATTCAACAGCGAAACCTAAAGTATCTTTGGTAACAAATACAGATAATACTCTTACTTACATTATAGATTATGAGACTTATGAGGCCCCACCTTCTTCAAAAGAAATGGCTTATCTTTATGGTCAATGATTTCAGATCCTTTATAACAATTGTGACTATGTAGGTAATGACTATGGTATTAATCATCAAGGAATTCAAGTACCTATAGAATCTGCTTCATGACATCACTCAAGTGGAATTGGGTACAATACTTTCAAGGAAACCAAAGCCCATAGACATCCTAATCTTAACATGAATATGATATCAACACTTAATTTGATGTATCCTAAGGTGATAGACATGAGTTATTCTCCAGGAGATATTCCTTTGGATATTTTCTCAATAGATGAAGCAATAATGGAATTCTTGGGATGTTATGAAGATCTCCCTTGTTATCATCATAAGCGTGAATTATCTTATAAATGAAATCAAGATGCATATTTTGGAAAGTCCACTAGGTTGAAAAACCCTACTCTAAAATTTAGAGGAAGAACACGAATAACTTATGAAATCACCTAGTTCCTTAGAACTTAGTACTTTGCTTAATGGAAAGACTGTTGATGTTTTCATGGAGAAAGATAACACTGAAAAGGTTATCCCTATAGGTGATTTCTTAAAAATAGAAGAAAAAGAAGATATGACCAAACTCTTACATGAATTCTCTAAAATATTCATTTATAATTTTTTGGATATGCCTAGTATTGATCCTCAATTGTAACACAATACATTGTATTAAAATAGGATGCTAAGACATTTAAACAAAATATCTGTAAGATGAATCCTAACGTGGCAGTACCCGTAAAGGTTGAGATAGAAAATCTCTTAGAAGTTGGTTTTATTTGCTTGATCAATTATTCACCTTGGATCTCGAATATTGTCATTGTTGCTAAACCTGATGGTTGTATTTAGATGTGTACCAATTTTAGGGATTTGAATATTGCTTCTTTGAAAGATGATTTCCCCTTCTAAACATGAAAATGATTATTGATTCAATAGCTGGCTAGGAATTACTTTCCTTCATAGATTGTTTTTTGGGATATAATCAAATTTTTATAAACCCTCAGGATCAATATAAAACAAAATTTATAACACGTTGTGGTACATTTTTTGGGTGGTCATGCCATTTGGATTAAAGAATGGTGGAGCAACTTACCAATGAGCTATGACCCTTATCTTTCATGAATATATGCATAACATTCTCAAGGATTATGTTGATGGTATCCTTGCAAAGTCTATACGTTATCAGGATCATGTTGCAATCGTTTGTCAAATCTTTGAGTGAATTAAGAAATATAACATGCACTAAATCCCCAAAAATGCATTTTTGGTGTGGACAGTAGAAAACTGTTGGGATTTATAGTCTCACATCGTGGTATTGAACTAGACCCAAATAAAATTGATGCTATTGTTAATATGCTAGCAACTAAGAACATATCTCAACTTCATAGTTTGCGAGGGAAGATACAGGCCAATCACTAATTTGTTTAACAACTCACAAATAAGACTCACCCTTTTACACAACTATTGAAGAAGGATTTGAAATTTCAATGGAATGTTGATTATCAAAAAGATTTTGAAGATTTAAAGAATTATTTAGCTAATCCCCATGTTTTATAGCTTGCTACTACTGATAGACCTTTTCTTCTTTATACTTTGGCATTTAATAATGCTCTCACAACTTTATTAACACAACATGAATCTAAAGGAAAGGAGCTTATTGTATATTAAATCAGCCAAACCTTGCTTGATTATGAAGTGTGATATACTATTATTAGGAAGCATTACTTAGCTCTTGTGTTCATGACATAGAAGGTTAGAAACTATCTATTAAATGTTGAAATACATGTGATGGTGAAATTTGACCTGTTGAAACATCTTTTTGCTAAAACTGACCTGTTCGATCATCTTGGTAAATGGGTTACCTTGATAACTAAATTTGATTTTAAATTTATTTCTTAGAAAGCAATTAAAGGATAATAAATAACCAACCATTTATCTGAAGCACTCTCACCCTTTGCTATAGATAATGATGACAGATGGGAATTGTATTTCGATCGATCAAGATGTTGGACTGGCTCCAATACTGGTATGATACTAGTCCCTCCCTCTAGTAAACCAATCCCTATGTCTTATTGTCTAAACATCCCATGTAGAAATAACATTTCTAATAATGAAGCTCTTAACACGGGACTTCATGCCACTTTGGCTCTCAACATTAAAAACATCACTATATATGGTGATTCACAATTAATTGTGTGAAAAATAACTGGATCATATAAAGCTAAATAAGAAAAGTTCTTTTAGTAATGTGACTTAGTTTTATCTCTATTAAAACAATTCACATCATTCTTAATTGATACTATTCCAAGAAAAGACAATCGACATGCGGATGTAATGGCAAGCACAACTTCCCTTATATCCCCGATTGATTCACCTGATGAATATAGTTTCATCATACATAATATTAAAACACTAGCATTAGAAGAGGTAGTACCTTGAAGCCCTGACCTCTATTGTAATGTGAACTCTAATAAATGGTTCCCCCATATATTCAATTATTTGTATGATGGAACCATCTCTAATTCAACTTCTAAAAATGCCTGAGTTCGTCTATGCAAACTTGTAGTGCGTTATTTCATCCTATCTAATGTCTTGTATAGATGAAGCTACCATGGTATTCTTCTTCGATGTCTAAGTAATTTAGAGATCCCAATAACTTTAGAACAAGCTCACTCTAGTGCTTGTCGAGGCCATTTTGGAGGAAAACATTGGTACAAAAATTAATACGAATGGGATATTATTGGCAACATATGGAACAAGATTCCTTTACGTCTATCAAGAAATGTCTGCAATGTTAATGGCATGATCATTTGGTCTGAGCACCTACCTAGAAACTTCATGCCCAAGTGTGACCTTGGCCATTTTCCATTTGGGGTTTGGACCTAATTGGTAAAATCTTTCCACCTTTTTCTCAAGGACATACTTTTATCATCACCACTACCGATTTCTTCATGAAGTGGGTTGAAGTTATTCCTTTATGATCCATGACTGTTGAGGTAATCAGTCACTTTATACAAGATAACATCATTTCTATATTTGGTATACCTTCCTCCTTAATTTTGGACAATCACCATTTAAGAACAAGGATGTGAAGAAATTTCTCAAAAAATATCACATTCAACACTGCTTCTATATGCCTTACTATCCTTAGTCAAATGGCCAAGCATAAGCTTCAAACAAGGTTATTGAACAAATATTATAAAAAAACTATTAACAAACATAAAAAAGATTGGCATAATTAATTATTTAATTATGCATTATGGGCTTATAGAACAAGTATTCAAATGTCTATTAGAACTACACTGTATAACCTAATTTATGGTGTTGATCTAATAATGCATTTAGAGTTAGAAATTCCTTCATTGCAAGTTTCCCTAAGAAACATTATTGATGTTGATGTTGAATGAGAAAAACAATTACAAGAACTTGAGATGCTTCATGAACAATGTACTAACACTCTTGAGCATCTTAGAGAACATCACAAGAGTATCCAACAATCGTACAATGAGCGTGTCATACATCATTCATTCAATGTTGGAGATTTGGTACTATATGAAAATCAATGCAATGTAAATGTACCTCTTGGAGAAAAAGGAAAGTTCAACCCTAACTAGCTTAGACCGTATGTCGTTACTAAAGCCTTCGGATCAGGAGCATATAAACTAGTTGATGAACAAGGTATGCCACTTAAAGAACCTATTAATGTTGCACACCTCAATAAATTTTATGCTTAAGATTATATGTTAGATGTTACTTTAAGAAAGTAAACTTATTAGTTAGTTTAGCTTCAATTTTGACAAGATATGATTATTTTGTCTTAATTCATTTAGCATAGCATATTTTTCAGTTAATCATTATTGTATCTTTCCTAAAAATGTGTTATTAAAAGATCACCTTTGTATTAACTGAATATAGCATAAACGGTTGGTTATGTGTGAAATTCATTAATCATTGTGTGTTTTCCTACATGTCCTACAAAGAATTGTTTAGTATATACCACATTAGCATTAATCACATTTCCACATAAGCATTAACATTTATCACTAGTTGAATTTTATACAAATCACATGTGATAGATTAAATAACATTAGAAGTAGTAATAGGAAAACATCAACACACACACACACACATATAGATATAAACATTAGTTTGAATATACATCAAAGTTGACTATCTTGTACATCAAAATGGGATGTCATGGTACATAAGATACATCACATAGATGAACCTCGGTCATCGGTCCCCTTAGGACCTAGTAGTGTGCATGTAACAGAGGCTTGCCCATGTGTGGTTATGGACTGTGAATGACTCCTAGACACACTCCAAAATCATAACCCCCTGATCTCTCCTCTCAGTCCTAACACCTTGTTGTGTTTCTCCTAGTACATCTGTTGATATTGATCTCTCTCAGATATGGCTCTATCTCGCTCTGTCTAGGCCTTGTCTCTGTCAACTCTTGCTTAGCATAGCTCAAGAAGTAAGATCTCACTCATGATAGGATCTGTCTTAGGTGAGGGTACTACTATAGCCTGATCTCAGAGCATCTTCATTTCTGCCTTTGCGTTCTTGACTCTCTGGATAGCTTGATCTAGAACAAACACTGTAGCTAATCTGTATCTCACAAATGGCATGAATATCTCCACATGCCGCCCTATAGATGGCTATTCTGAATACCTCTTCCGCACTCATCACTTGGCCACATTGGTAGGAACTATCTCTACTATGACACGACTCATAAAATTGTGCCATGTATTTGTCCCAACTACAAAAAGAAAAAAAAATAAACATCAATATCTCATATATGCATCATAAATAATCATCAAAATAACCACAACAATATAATAAAATCTCACCTGGATCTCCATCTTGCCAAAGTGGATCTCAGATCATTGATGGTGTAACAAGCTCTATAACCAACTCTATAGCTGGGGGCACCTGATCACTGGTCTCCCCTTCCTTGTGCCAGCTTGATCTCCTAGCACTTGTAGGGGATGGACCATGAGCTCTTTAATATGATCTCAAATTGGTCTCCTCATTATTGTCTACCTCCTATAGATCTTGTCATGGTCTCGGTTTAAAGATGTATTGTGATGGGACCTCATCTAGATCGAAGTATCCAGTGAAATCACTAACATCATTCTCTACCCCTATGTTAGTTGTGTGACTGACACAAGGTTGAGGATCACCTGTAGGGTGACTAGGAGGATAGATAGGAGTGGGCCGTACTATCTACCACTAGGTTTGATACACTCGGGTGGTATTGATGTCATGTTCATTAGGACCAAGTCATCCTCATCCTCATCTAGATCAAAGTATCCAGCAGAATCACTAACATCATCCTCTACCCCTGTGTCACTTGTGTGACTGGCCCAAGGTTGAGGATCACCTATAGGGTGACCAAGAGGATAGATAGGAGTAGGCCGTGCTATCTACCACTAGGTTTGATACACTCAGGTGGTACTAATGTTGTTTGCATCAGATACCAGCTCTACATCCTCTGTACCATCATCATCACTCATTGCTATATATGATACTATCAATCGTCGAATGCTATTCACCCTGACTGTGCTACATATGAGTGTGCATAGCTCAAATTTATCATAGGAACATCTTGTCTACATATGAAGTGTTGTGCCACTCTATCAAAGTAGAACCAAATGACTATGTGATCGAGGCAAATGACCATCAACCAATCCATCTGCATCCTAGCTAACTGTCTACCCTGACCTGACGATGTTATGTAGCTACAATATGGTCTCCAAACAATATCGTTGGGCTATAGTCTATCAAATATAACTCTCCAATACAAAAGATCACCATGTCTCTAGCATCTGATGAGAAGATAAGCATGAACACGTGGATAAGTAAATTATGGCTCTAGAGGGAAACCTATAGGTTGTGTACATATGATATGCTCAAACACCAAGACATGTAGTAAAGTGCAAACCATTAGGCTTTGTAAATTATAATGGACATATTGTCCCAAGCCACGGTAGAGGTGTGCAAGAATACTGCACCCCCATATGTATACTATCCTCCACTCCTCCATCGCATGGATAGTATGAACCAGACCTCCATGAAGGTGAGTGCCTCATCCATCTAGTGTGACTACTAGTGAGATAGTAGCTATCATGATCCTCTGAACCAAGGGGATGTCACCGCATCCTTTCTCTAATAGTCAGAGCTAAATATATCCTTGTTGCACCTGAGCGATGTGGTGACCTAAGAAGCCCAACTAGCTCTCTCTGGTGTACTCTATTAAGTGACACTCTACAACCCTCACTGTCTCTCCTTGGATACACAGTCATATGATTTGATAGACATCCTCTAGTATGAAAGTCATCTTGCTAGTGGGTAGATGGAATGTACACGTGTCTTCATTCCACCTCTCCATTAATGCCATAAGCATGCTACAATGGAACCTCATTATGGGCATAGAGAACACCCACTAAAGCCCTACTACTTGTAGGTGACCTCTCTCTACGTCGGTCATAGTACTAATGTGATCTCAAAGAAGCAACATTAGGTGATCGCCTATACGCTCTCGCATCTCGGGAACAACCTACATGACAAATAGTGAGAAGTTGAATTAGTATACATCATAAAAACGTCATTAATTATCTACAACATCAATTAACTTATTTTCATAGCACTTGTAAGATCATAATCAAGCTCTTTGCAATCCAAGCTTTCAAAAGCTCACATCATTATCATTCAATTACAATCTTCTCACTTTCCACCAAGAGGAGGAACCCACAGTTGTAAGAGGATGAGGAGGTTTCCAAACAGAAAGTATTCCTAAGGGTAGTACAAATCTCATGTACCAAGCTATCCCAAGTTCTTTTCATGTTTTCATATTAATTAGATAATGAAAATTTTCTCTTGATGAATGTAACTTGTTATTTTGTTCTTGATAGGAATTGTTAGTTTACTTTCATTTCATTGCAATAGATTAGAGATAAATTTAGTTTTCATAGATTAATTCAATTGCTTTCATTAGTTAGATCTTTATTTTCTTTCCTAGAGTAAATTTTAAAAATTGTCAAAAACACAAAAAACATAGAATAGAATTGCATTAGGTAAACTTGATCATAAAGTGCATTCATATATAATTTTGAGTCACTGATTGACTCAAGCCAGTAGGATCACCTACAAAACCTAGGATTTATCTTCTACAAGAGAAAAAATGGAAGAGGATTTGATTTGTACAATATTGGATGCAATTAATGAATTGGATTAATGAATTACATGTGAAAACTTGCTTTTATATTTGCAAGTTGGAAAACCCTAATATGACTTAAGAATAACACAAGACTAAAATTTGCTCTAAGTTAGTTCTTAATAAAGTGTAATTAAATATTTAATTATACCAACACACCCCTAAGTGCAACTTAGGGAGAAATGAAAAACATTCAACTATTACAAGAATGGGTCCCAACTACAAGGCCATGTTAGGTACCCAGGTACAAAAAGAATCTCATAAAGTAGAGAAAAGGAGAAAAACCCAATGGGAGAAAACTCCTTTCCAAAAGAGTAAAGAAAATAAGTACATGAACATGTGATGGAAGGACTAACACTAAGATGCCCTAAGAACTAAATCCATCACAAAAGTACAATCATGAATGCCCCCTATAAGAGAGGAAGGAGAGAGAAGGTCTAGTGAACTCCCCCAAAAGTGAGAAGGATGAAACCCTATTCAAGGAAATGCTCCCTCCCAAAATAGAGATGAGAAGAGAGACCATGCAACCACTCCTCAAGATGACTCATGCAGTACTGGAAGATGCTCGACATAGAATAAAGATGAAGACCTATGAGTGTCGAACAACATTCCTCCCCTTGGGAAGAAATAGAATTGCATATGTGTGCATAATGTCTTCCCATTCTAGATAGGACTATATAGGAAGAAGGATAAATGCCTCTAAACTCTACACATAATCCAAAGACAACAATGATGCTCCTAAAAACTGCTCAAATGTCTCTAATCTATTAAAAAACTATGACTGAATAGGAGGATGAAGAACAATCTCTAAAGAAGGTGATGGTGATGCAACTCCATCAAAGCTGTTAGCAAAGAGGAAATGAATACCCTCCAAAGTATCTCCCAAATCTACAATGTGGGACTCTACAAACAACAATGATATATCTGGTAGATATGTATCCCAATGAGCTATCTTTGGAAGACTAATAATAGCCCATTGCAAAGAATCCGATGTAGCAACAAGTAATAAAGATGTGATCTCGATAAGAGGAAAAGGAGAAGCAAGTGAAGTCTCTATTTCATCTAAACTAGCAAGACCTGTCAAATATGCAAGCTCCTCAACTATATCATCATCAAAGGGTATATGATCTGCTTCATCAAGGGGTATGTGGAAATCCATAGCAAGATCATCTAAGAATGGATAGATATGTGGGCCTCCATACAACTCCTAAATGCATGTCCAAAGAATGCATGGGCACCCAATATGTGAGATGGAACACATAGTGTTAAAATCAACACTAGAACCAATCAATCCTACAATATGATCAATATAATTTCCCCATCCAGATTTCCTCCCAGGTGTATCTAGTTTAGGTATGAGTCCATAAATATAAGGCAAAAGATTAATCCACCTGAGATATGTCAAGATGCCCTTTTGCCAAGACTGATAATTATCCTTACCCAATGTTACCATAGAAGGGTGAATAACAAAACCCATGATATATCAAACAAATCAGATTAGAGATCAACAATATGAATATGCATTAATGATGGTAAATGAAGCCCAACAAAACAAATAGAACTTTTCCAGGAGCTAAAATGTCTAGAATATCAAACATAAGCCATAAAACTAAGAAACCGAATAAAGAATCCCTGGGGATGAATCTAGAAAAAGTACATTGATGGATGTGTACAGATCCTCAATACCATTCCAATGCTCCAAGATTCATGAATATTGGAGATCATGGAAAAATGTTAGAAGCTTGGAGGCCAAAAAGGTGATCTTAACTTTAAACAATGTCAAGGTATATGCACAAAGATGAGAGACCAAAAAGTCGCCACATGACTTTTTGGTCCCATAAAAGACATAATGCGAGTATGTTATAATGCTAGCATATTTTATAAATGAAAAATTCTATATCTCTAACTCTCTCTCTCTTTCTCTCTCTCTCTGTCTCTGTATAGTGTGTCTCTCTCTATCTCTGTCTCTGTCTCTCTCACTCTCACTCTCTCACTCTCAAGCAAGAGTGATTGAGCAAGAGATTAGGAGGGAGTGAGAGAGAGAGAGGGAGAGAGCAATAGAGAGAGAAAGATGTTTTAGTTCACCATAATGTGGTAGCATTATGTGAATGCACATAACACGAGCATGTTAAATGCTCTCGCATTATGTGAATTCATATAACGCTAGGGCATTATGCTTTAGATTGGAAATTACCAAGACTAAGGCTTGGATTTAGCTAGGGATTTCAACCCAATGGCTTGGACTGAGTTTAGGTCATCCAAGGATGTGTTTTTATAGATTCTAACAAAAACCACATAATTTGGAGTGTGCTCCCCATTAGGATTGCACTTTTTTCAATGAAAAGTTGAAAAAAATACCACCATAATCTTAATCTCTCTCTTAGCTATCCAACCATATAATTTTTTTCACATTTTGAGTATGTTAAGGGTTTCATCTTAAATTTCTTTTGTTAATGTATCCATTTTTTTGTCAAAAACTAGTGTCTAGTATTTTTAAATTTTTGTTAATAATTCATCAAAATTTCAAATAAGTTACATTTTTAGAAACTAGACTCCATTCTATATCGATTCAAAAAAGAAAATTTGATTTTTGATTAGTTTTCAAAAAATTTAGGGGGGAGCATGCTCAATTTTCTATTTTTCAGGATGTGTCCACTTTAAAAATTAGTAAAAAGTCAAATTTCCATGAAAAAATTATCAAAAAAAATTAGGGATAAACATGGTGTTAGCTAATTTCTCAATGAAGTGTTTTTGAATTATTAAAAAAAGTTTAACATTTTAGGGGAGCACACCAAACGTTATGTTATGTATTTTTCAGAAAAATAGGACCAGTTTGTGTGCTCACCCTTTTTGAACCCCTTAATCTCAACCATTTTTGAAAAAAATAGTAGTTTAGAAACTAGATTTGGAGCACTACGACTCTTCTTTTTGTTGTATCTTCAAATTTTGAGTGTAACTATTTTCAATTTCTCATCCAAGATCAGTCTTTCCTAATTTCAAAAAAATAGTGGCATCTTAAGACCCTCTTTTGGTCCCACATCTTGGTGCACTTACCCAATAATAAATTGTATGAGTAGAAAAATTTGGAAAAAATACCTACACCACTAGATTGTTCTTGTAACCAAATTTCGGATGCCTATTTTTCACAAACATTTGACTCTATTTGCCCAAGATATGGTCGATTTACCAAACTTGCTCCTTTAAGGTAAATAGTCAAAAAAATGACCCATGTCACTAGATTTAGTAGAACCTCTGCCAGATTTAGTGGTTCCACCAAAATGGTGAAATAGCCAAAAATAAATGCCAAATTTGGTACAGGCACATAGGGTATATGTAATTTTAAAAAGGTTTGATTTTTTTGATTAAAAATAGATTTAAAAAAAATATAGTAAGTACTTGTATTTTTTCTTTTTTTAAAATTTTAATAAACAAGGCTAGACCCAATTAAGGGGTTCACCACCCAAAGAAAAGGGTACGACCTGCAAGGGGAACACAGAGCCTTATGGGCACCCACAATAGCCCTACGGCCTACCAGGGGTGGTACCCTTGTTGTAGGTACCTTGTACGGGGTCTGCATAGGGGTAACCCCAATTATTAAAACCCTTTTTATTTTTTTTTAACAATCTTTTTTAAATAAAAAACCTATAATTTTTTTTTTTAATATTTTATTTTATTTTTATGTAGGAAAAATACAATATTTTTTTTAAAAAAATTGAACCTCAATCTGGATGTTGGGTAGGCCGTATGGTTTCCCTGAATTTTTTTTTTGCCCCAAATGATCCCAACGCCGATTTCGATGATTTGACAGTCAATATAAGGTTTTTGGGCCTTTTGAGTGCGATGATAGGGTCAGATTTTGACCAAAATGCTCTAAAAGTAGCTTTCCTCTAGATCTGAAAAAAAAACCCATTGAAACCCTTGTAGATTTGGCCTACGAAGCTCAAATCAAGCCAAATAAACAGCTAATATGACTATTTCAACTACTCTGAATCCAACAGAAGACTCTTTTTTGCATAGAAACACACCTGATAAATGACTCTTGCTTGAATTTTTTTTGATCTAAGAAGGGGCTTGAAGATTTGGAGCTCTGATACCATGTGAGAGTTTATGGTTAGCTTGAAACACCAAAATCTTCTCCAAGCGAAGGATTAGCCTTATACATAGAAAAAACACAAGACAACAATTTGCACAATATTGGATGTAATTAATGGATTGGATTAATGAATTACATCTGAGAACTTGCTTTTATATTTGCAAGTTAGAAAACCCTAATATGACTTAATAATAACCCAAGAATAAAGTTAGCCCTAAGTCAACTTAATAAAGTGTAATTAAATATTTAATTACACCAACATAATTGATCTATTTATTCAACAAAAAAATATAGCTAGCATATAATATAGTTGCATTTCATACATAAAAATATAAATATTAGGAAAACTCAAAGCACTCAAAGCCTCGATCTCACGAGGAGGTAGTCACATTCATACTAGACACAAACCCTTGATAATATCACAAAGAAAATAATCAAAGTCAATCAAAAGTTTACCCTAGGTCAACTTAAAATCCTAGGTCAATCTTGATAAAAACAAGTCAAAGCATACCAACTCTCTTAGAATAAAAAATGATTGTGCCCAATCCTTAGATGAGAGTGAGTCAAAGTAGTTCTAGAGGAACTAGAATAAGTAAACCCTAGACCACAACTCACATAGGAGAAATAACACATCATTAGGGTCATAGAACAAGATCAACAAGTTCAATAATGTCTCTAGGACCACGTGGTTAGATTACAATGTGCAAGGAACATAAACAAAGAAAAATGACACACATCTAAGCATTGGAATATGAGAAATACTAATAGGAGACAAATAACAAATGACCCTTTAGGTCATATCATCATTTCAACAACTTCTATAGAGAGAACAAGGTAACTCCAAAATAATGATAGACCCCAGATTAGGTTGGTCACTCATTGGGAGGTTCTACTCCCACATGAACAAAACAACACCTAGGCCTCACCCTCAATTAATTGGTTTTTACCACAAGAGAAAGAGTGACTTGGAGGTCACCAGAAGCAAGGAGAAGGTCCATGTGTTAAGTCTGAACTGACTCATCCATGCCTGTGTCTAAGTCATCTTTTGAAGAGTGTAGTACCAAAGGGAGAAAATCCTTGAGATAATGATGGACATCCATTTCAGATTGGATAGATCAAAGATTTTGAAAATAGAGTTGTTACAGATATGAGTGGCTATGATAAAAAAATATCATTTAGATAGCATGGTGATGGAGAGAAATGTGTTGGTCATTGAAGATGAAAAGGAAATAGGTAACATTGAAAGGTCCATATTTTGTCTAGATTGATTTTTTGGAAGAAATGTAGAAGAAATCAAATCAAGAGAGAAGGGAATCATCATGCAGGAGGATAGTGAAAAAATAAGAAATGTGGTGGTAGAAGATATGGAGATTCAAGTTGTAGAAGGTTGTGTGTAGGTGATGGAAGAAGAAATTCTCATAAAAGAAGATAATGGGGAAGAGAACAATGTCGTGGAGGAAGATATGGTGATGCATGTTGCTGACCCTAAAGGAGGAGTTGAATAAATAAAGAATGATGCTGTAGTAGAAGCATGTATTTTTTAAGGTATGAAAGTGTTGGAGAATAAAGATGAATGTGAGGATAGAGTTTCAGTAGAAGAGGAGGTGAAAGAAAGGCAAGGATTTGCAGTAGAATAAAAAAAGATGTTGCAGTGATAATAAGTAATGAGAATGTGAATGTAGTGGTGGAAATTATAAAATAAAGAGTTGATGAAAGCATGGTAAATGTAGATATAGTAGTTGCAAAGATAGGTTTTGTAGGTCCCATATTGGAAGAGGAAGAAATAAGAGATGAAATTCTACTAGATAAAGATATGACAAAGATCAGGGAATCATTTGGTTTCTCACAATTTAATTTTATCACAGAAGAGAAGGAGAAAACATCGGCTGAGATTTATTATTTGAAGGAAATGAAGGAATTAGTTGAAAGGGAGAAACAATGTGAAGAAGAGTACATGTAGGAGTTTACAAATGAGAAGATGATGGAAGAGATGAAAGTTAAGAAAATTTTGAATTTGTATATCTTATTTATATTGATTTGTATACTATGTTTTAAGGAGATTGTTTATGGGAGTCATTCAGTTGAATCTAGAAAGAATGATGTGTGAGAAAGGGGTGATGAGTGTAGAAGAAGGATGGCATGAGAAAATAAACATGGAAATTTTTTATGATGATAATAGTGCTGATTTGTGGGTAGGAAAAATGGAGAATGAAGAAAAAGAGATGTGTCACTTAGTTAATTTCATCATGAAGATTGAGCCAAGATATGAGAAAGACCTCTTACACTTCAAGAAGAAAATTTTACAAATTTGTTCAACTTCCTAATCCTATAATAACGAAATCTTCATGATCTACATGATTAAAATTCACTTCCCCCCTTCAATAATTTTGTTCCCTTTGAGCTATGTAATGATGGTTATATTTTTGATGAAACTCTATGATGGTGAATCTAACTATATGATGATGAATCTAAATATATGATGATGATTCTAATGATGATGATGTTGGTGATTTTCCTCATATGGAACTTATTGTAAAATTTGTTCTTTTATTTATTATTTTCATTAGTTTGGTATCTGAGGAAGATTACCCATTCCCTGGATTTAATTTCACAAAATGTTCCTTATAGTACTCCTTGGCAATTTATAGGGACAATTCCAGACACCATTAATATAGCTGTATTAGGTTATAAGTGCAGTAGTTCAAGCATAATGGAATTATCCGTAAACGTGAACTAGAGGCATTACTGATGTCGAATGCTGTCAGGTTTCTAGTTTCATATCATTTTTAAGTTGTTTAACTAAACTAATTGTATTCAAAAGGTAACTAGCCAATCCATAGTAAAATTTACAAGTCATTTAAACTAGTTCTATTAAAGTATCAAACCCAAAATCAAATCAAATACATGAATAAATATATGATCTAGCACAATAAGGATCTATAAGATTTTACTCTATACTTAATGCTATCTAATTCAATCTAACATGTAAGAGAATAGAAAGTCCCTAGTTCAATAGTAACCTCTACTTTTACATTGGTGATGCTGCTAGGGTAACATAATACATGTAATAGTTGATTTGGTAATATCTACAATTAGCAGATTAATTATCACCTTGCAAAACATTGGGACAAGGAGAGAAAAATAAGAATTGTGTGTCAAGGTATTAAAGCACCTAAAGGTAGCTCGTTCCTACCCAAACTTTAAATGATCAACAGTGTTAAATAAAGATTCACTAAACTTACAACAAATGGAACTAATAGTGTGGTTTATATAGAATAGTTTATAAGTTTATAAATTAGGATTGGTGTTTGTTTTCTTAAGAAGGATACTCTTTAGTCACACTTGTTGATTCTCAAAATTTTAATCCTAAGGTCACTAAACTCAATAAATTTATCTAATCTAAGGATCTCTTTAATAAATCTAAAATTGAAGTAATAGACTCAACCATACAATTCTATTATAAAAGTAACATTCCTAATAGAAACAAGGTAAAATCATTTTGACTAGGAGTGCTTATCCCTAAACCCTTTTGAGCCTATGAGATAGAATTAAAACTTAGGGAAATTTACCCTTTAGGTATTACAACTCATATTTCATGCCTAGACTATACTATAATGTTTGAAAGTCCACTCTTGCTTTGTTTACCTTCCTATATGACTATCCTTGTTAATATGCTTGTGATAAATTACATCCATGTAAAAATAGAGAAACTTGTTTCCATGTAATAATTAAAACAATAATGAGAAATTGTGTGCCTTCTAGATAATAATGGGATTCAAACATAAGCAATTTCTAAGCATTTTATTTTTAAGTCTAGAAGTTCATTGTCCTTTCCTTCTAGGGGTTCAAAGAGTGTATATGGAACATCAATTATAACTAGTATCTCTTTATAAAGGTACCAGTCATGATCAAAAGCACTGTTTATTGTTAACACCTACTTGAGCCCATTAAGATCTAAATTAGGTATCTATTAATAGTGGCTATGCATGGCCTTATAAGAGGAGGCATTTTGAATTCCAGATTTATTGTGAAGGAAATCATTGCTTTCTTCAATGTGATAACATTTTTAGACACATTTGTATAGAGTTTCATATTCTGTATGGCTCTAGGCTACATAGAAGATTAGAGATTGCAAGTAGAAGAAAGGTGTTGGTAATACTTGTGAACTTTTTTGTTTTCTACTTATCACCTAGTGTTGGTTAGCATTGATTTGCAAGAAACTATGCAATTGAATTTTATTCATGTGAGTTTCTTGAGAATGAAGAAATATTGAGATGAGTATGCATCACAATAACTATGTGAATTAAGTTACATCTTTGTCAATCCTATAGTTTGGTGATTGGAGTTTTAGTAGACATACTAAGACTTTGTATTACATTTCACACCGATTTTGTTGTGAATGATATAAATTTGCATCTCTATCGGAAAGACATTTCTTGTATAGCTTAACAAGATATTCTCATAATATGTAAGGCAATTTGTGTATCATCATGTTGTCCCTATTATTAATGCTAAGATCAGAGGAATTCTGAAAAGCATCATTTATCATTGATTTATCTCACATAATTTTCCAAACACAAGTTGTTTTAGGATTCAATGAGATTATGTTGTTTCTGTATGCTTATATGTATGCCCACACTCTACTTAAACATCATCCATTTCAATGGTCAAAGAGTCAATAGCAATTTTATACCTCATTCATTACAAAAAGTGGTAAATATTTGTCCTATTTTTATTGCCCAAAATTGATGTTTGACTATTGAAATTGATGATGTTTAACAATAGTTGTATGCCCATGTGATATAAATATTTATCAAGCATATGGGACAGAGGAATTTCAAAAAAAATTGAGTTACAACTGCCCATGTCGACAAGTATCCAAAATATAAAAACATAATCAAGGCACATGAGCTTTTTGACAAAATGCCTCAAACAGATGTTATCTCATAATTGATTGTATGACAAACACAAAATGAATTTGTTGAAAAAGGGTTTAGAAACTTTCAACGAAATACAACTAGCACAGTAAAATCACATCTAGGGTATTAACACCCATAGTTGTTCAATTGATAAATTTTGCGTCTTGATAATAATAAGGTAATTAATTTAACATTTTAATAACAACAATTTCAATCAAAGGAATAGTGATATGTCTACATTGTGGAGTTGGAGTCTATTACTTAATGTATATATTTAGTTGGTTTAGGAAGAATGATAATTGCTGAAGAATATGCTACTGTGCATGAGAAAGAGAAGATGGTTTGATGTAAGGATGCCATTAATGTTTATCAATATCTTAATAAGTTAAAAGAGAAGTGAGTGAGGCATTATGGAAGTGGTGAATAGATGGAAAAGACATCAAGGTTTCATCCATGCTAACATGGAAAGATTTGAGTGTAGTGATGAAAATAGGGACTTTGTACTCTACTTAAACATCATCCATTTCAATAGTTTAAAACTTTAAATCTATTTTATCTTATTTATTTTATTTTACTTTATCAATTCAATTATTTTTTCAACTCATGGAGGAGTGAAGAATAAAACGAGTTTATTATTAGTTACAAGTCAAACAACTCATGCATGCAAAATCCTAACTGGTATTTCAAGTAAAAATAAATCTTAAATAAATAAAAAACTAACCGTCTCTATTTGCATTTAATGACTAAGCAAAAGAAAACTAAGACTTACTATATATTTATCTATTTCTTTCAACGTGCATGTATAAATTTATTCTTAATCAATAGTTCATTTAATTTTCTCAACTACTAATTGAACTATTATTTTATTTTATATTAACTTTATTCTCTAAATTTTAAATTAATCTAACTAAAATTCCCAACTTAATTTATTAAATTAAAGAGACTATTTCATAATTGCATGCGCTAATAAAAATTCTTCTTCATCATGCAATAATTAATTGCAATCTTTATTTATAAATAAATCTATTAGTTATTCAATTATTAACATAAATCCAAATAATCATAAATACAACAATTATCTATTTATCTCTCTTATTTATTTTATTCAAAAGTATTATTGAACTATTTATTTCCAATAATTTACCATGCTAGTTAAAATAGTTTACAAAATTCTTATATCCACTTTTAGGAATAAGAGGAAGGTCATTACAATATATACTACAAATGTTCAAGCAAAAGAGATTGATTCTCATATAGTACATGATAAAAGTAAACTCAACTTTTTATTGTAAAAACAAATCTAAAAATTAAAAAAAAAACAATCATAGAAACACAAATGCGAAGAACAAGAAGCATTGGATCATATTTATGCATTAGGTCTCTTTATAAAAGACTGTTGCCATTCACAAAAGAGCATAAATGACCAATCCATGATACCTAAAAACACTAATAAACTACAAAATCTTAGGCCTCATGAGATTCCATAAGGATTTCATATTGACTGACAGTTACTGGTGAGCTAGTAAACTATCAACTACATGAGGTGCTCTACATTTTGACAAGGATGTAATAGAACATGATAGCGCCACTAATATTGCAAGTCCCTCCTTTGATAGTTTGGTGAGGAAAGGAATTTTGTTGCATTTTAGCGATTAATTTGTGAGGGATTGATGTAGAACTTGAAAGGTGACTTGATTGAATAGGCAACCAATTCAAGAATCGTTGAACAAATATTCAATCCTATAGCTTAAAATAATCAACAACCACAAGGGAAACCAACCATAATATCATTGTCCACACAAGAAGAATAAATCAACTTAGTTTTTAGGTATTAAATTAACAAAAGATGCTCTAAACATCATGCACATTGATAAGCTCTATGACTAGTCCCTTATAACAAAGGTATTTTTTTTACAGTTACGTAGAGAAAATGGATTGTCTTCTTTGTAAACTCTTTAGTTGAAGTAATATCAAGTTTACAATGTAACTTACAGGTTTCTAGTTCTATTGAAATTATACAGCAAGAGGGAGTTTTTCAACACCTCTTCCTTTTATGTACCTTGCATCTATTCCAAGCCAAAAGACCCCTTTTGTCTTCACTCTTTTAGGTACCTCTTTGCCAGTTCTACTATGCCTATATGCCCCTAGTGCTGGAGCACTGAACAAATCATGTTTTTTTGGTTGTAATAAAGTCTATTTGACCAATGCATGTCATTTCAGTTTGTATCTAGGTTCTTCAAGATCTAGAACCAATTTTGTAAGTCCCAAGTGACTTAGGACACTTTTGTCATATTGTAATCACATAGTGCCAAAACAGGGCAGTAGGACAGTTTGAGGCAGTTTAGACAGTTGGTCTTCCAAATATTTGAATCACTTGGTTTTCCTCAGGGTGGGTTGATAAATCTAGAGGAATGAACCAAATAATCAAAGGAAGAAGAAGTGTGAATGTAACTGTGCATTGTTCTGAGGAGAAATAAAACTGTTATGTTCTGTCAATTTGATTCCCATTCCCTATAACTACAATTTGCATAATTGTAGATTTCTATTCTTTCTGTGCTTTTTATTGTTGTAGCATGTTAATGTGAAGCATTCCACTGGTCCAATTTCTGTCAAAATCAGTGGAATGGCTTCATTGTACAAGTATTTGTTTTGTTTCTTGTTTTGTTTTTGTGTCTAATGGTGCAGAGGATCTAGACAGAGTGCTTTTGCATAGTAGGTTGACCTAGCATCTCCATGTACTAGGGATTAGTTGAAGAGTAGATGAACCATAGAGTCAGAGAGACAGAAAGGTCATCGTTGGTAGGACCAAGGCCATCGGGGAGTAAATCAGCCATCAAACTGACAATGGTTGTTTGATTGAAATGAGGAGACAGAGAGATTCCTATCAGCATGAGTTCTGTCTCATTTCGTTGAAGAAAGTTCCAAGTGAGCCATCGGTGTGTCTCGGACCAGCGACATGAGTTTTAGGATTTTGGTCGATAGTGATTTTCTTACCGATAGTGGCATCAGCGTATCGCCAGAACTAATGGCCAAGTCCCACCAAAACTGTGGTGTTCCACTGAAGAGTGGTTGGTCCATCAGTGCATCGGCCAGAGTTTGTAAGTGCTTGCCGATGAGAAGAGTCTCACCAAAGACAAAAGTCATTGGCGTATCGGCAAAGCAAATTCTAATGTGGTCGATAGTAATTGTCTTGTCGACAAGTGAAAGTCAAAGGTGACATTGGAGTGATCGGTGTATTGGTGAAATAGAATCTAAAGTAGCCAATAGCACTTTTCTTGCCGATAGGCAAGAAGTGTAAAGTCACCCATTGGGAAGAGTTGCGATATCAGGAGACAAGTTCAAAGTTTCGCCGATAGAAGTGAGTCATACCAACATAGTCATGGTTAAGACAAAAAGGGATGTCGGTTAAGGCATCGGGGCATCGGCTAAAGGATAGAAGACTTCACTGATAGAAGTAAGTCTCAGTGAAGGAAGTTTCGTGGTCACATTGACATAAGTTTGATCATGGAGAGACTTAAGAAAGTCATTCCAACCGATGGTTATCTGACCAATCGAGGTGTATCGGTGCCCAGTAAGTGGAGTCTTTCTGACAGAAAACAAAATTTGATTTTGTCTACATTACCACTATACGCTCCCCATCATATTTGTATTAGAGCCATAAAAGGTTCTATTGTTGATCTGGTATATGTTGGTAGAGGAGAGTGAAGGAGAGACTAGCATCATGCCTCCAAAGGGGATGACAACAAAAGTGCTTAAGAAGTTCCAAGAGATGGAAGAGATGATCATGATTGGAGTCAAGGAAGCACTCTAGGCTGAGTTGAATGTACTGAAGATAGGAAAGAAATTAGATGATGAATCTGATGGAGAAGAAGAAGAAGGGGAAGAAGGAGAAGAACCCCAAGGGCAAGGGGCAAAGATACTTGCAGATCAAAAATACTTTCTTGAAGCCATTAAGGCAATTGGGAAAGACTCTTAAGAGGCCAGGATGGAGATCCCAATGTTTAGTGGGAAGATGGATGCCGAGGAGGTTGTGGAGTGGATTGAGGCTCTAAACAACTACTTCGAATACAAATAAGTTCCTAAAAGTAAGAGGGTTAAGTTTGCAAAAACTAAACTCAAAGGTGCTTCCCTTACATAGTGGAATTACACCCAAGGAGATAGGGTAAAGAATGGGATGAGTATGATCTCTTCGTGGAGCAGAATGCTAGAGAAGATGAAGTCCCAGTTCCTTCCATCTAACTACGAGGTGCAGATTTATAGGAAAATGCAGAACCTTAAGCAAAAAGATATGATGTAGCTACTTACACCAAGGAGTTTCACAAATACATTCTTCATTGTGGGTACATGGAGGAGGAAAAAGCTAAGGTGGCTAGGTATCTAAATGGTCTGAGGTTCAATATTCAAGATGAGATAAGTTTATTGACCCCTGAAACCGTGGAAAAATGCTTTCAAGTAGCATTAAGAACTGAAGAGAAGCTAAAGAGGAAAGGTGAGCAGCAAGATAGAGGAGGAGGTGGCATAAATTTTAGAGGCAGAGGTAGTTTTAGAGGAGGAAGTCCTAACCAAAGGCCTAATGGTGAGTCTAGCCAAGGAGGGCAAGTTGGGGACTCAAGTAGTAGAGGAGGCTACCGAGGAAGAAGGCCTAATGGAAGAGGTGGGATAGATGGATTAGGTAGAGGATCCAAGTTCTCCAACATGAGATGTTATAACTATAATCAGATAGGGCACCTAGATTTTATGTGTTCAGAGAAGACCTCAATTTCTCATGGTAATGAGAGAAGAACCACATTGACTCAAGAGGATGCAGGGAGTGTGACATCTCCTAAAGTGAATTTGACATCAGAGGTGGGAGAAAATCTGATGATCAAGAGGATGTTTCTTGAAGAACTAGTGTAGATTGAACTGTCACAAAGGAGAGCACTTTTCAGGACCAATTACAAAAGCAAAGGTAAAATATGCAAGGTAGTAATAGATTCTGGTTCAACAGATAATATGGTGTCTAGGGAAATGGTGGATAAATTGAACATAGAAAGGATTCCTCATAAAAATCCTTACAAAGCATCTTGGGTAAGTGATAGTCAATCACTTTTGGTAGATGAACAAGCATATGTTGATTTTTAGATTAGAGAATATAAGGATGGATTTTTATGTGACATTTTTTCCATGAAATGTTTTCACCTACTTTTAGGTAGGCCATGGCAATTTGATAGGCAAGCATTATATGATGGATATGCTAACACATACACCATCAAGAAGGATGGGAGGACTTTTTTGATGACACCATTGTAGGAGGATGCTGAAGCAAAGAAAGTAGCCAAGCTCATTTTGGTGGGTAAGAAAGAGTTTGTAAAGATCAATGAAGAAGAGACAAGGAAAGTTGAGGATACCTCAAGGAGTGGGTTTGCCAAAGATCAAAGTTTGAAGGTGGTTTCAGTTTTGAATGGTGGAGATTAGACGGTGATGTCTGAGATGGATCAGAGGAAGGTCAAAGAGCAGGTCTACAAGCATCAACATGGTGGTTGGAAAGAAGAAGATGCTATCATAGTAGGGACCATTGTTTGTCCTCTAGAGCTAGCAAGAGTTGAAAGGAAAACATATTCTACCATAGCAATAGTACAAGAAGCATCAACCAAGGTTTTCAATGCAGGTGTTCAGGTAGAGATGATAGCAAGGAAGAATGGCAAATAAAATACAGGTTTGGTTGGAAGCACTCACTCATGGCAAGGTGCGAGTAGAGCCTCCAATTCTAGGCATGAGTTTTTGATTCCATGGAAGAAAGTTGCAGTCCAAAGATCATGGGGAAGACATGAGGCAGCAAAGGATAAAGGTGGAGCAAAACAAAGACCCAACTCATGTGACATGAGTTCTTTTCTACCTTGGAAGTATGGTGTAGGAGCACCTAACAAATCATGTTTTTTTGGTTGTAATAAGGTCTATTTGACCAATGTATGTCATTTCAGTTTGTATCTAGGTTCTTCAAGACCTAGAACCAATTTTGTAAGTCCCAAGTGACTTAGGACACTTTTGTCATATTGTAATCACATAGTGCCAAAACAGGGTAGTAGGACAGTTTGAGGCAGTTTAGATGGTTGGTCTTCCAACTATTTGAATCGGTTGGTTTTCCTCAGGGTGAGTTGATAAACCCAGAGGAATGAACCAAATAATCATAGGAAGAAGAAGTGTGAATGTAATTGTGCATTATTCTAAGGAGAAATAAAACCATTCTATTCTATCAATTTGGTTCCCATTCCCTATAATTGCAATTTGTATAATTGTAGATTTCTATTCTTTCTGTGTTTTCCATTGTTGCAGTATGTCAATGTGAAGCATTCCACTAGTACGATTTCTGTTGAAATTAGTGGAATAGCTTCGTTGTACAAGTATTTGTTTTGTTTCTTGTTTTGTTTTTTTGTCCAACAGTGCAGAGGATCCAGATAGAGTGTTTTTGCATAGTAGGTTGACCTAGCATCTCCATGTGCTAGGGTTCGGTTGAAGAGTATATGAACCACAGAGTCAAAGAGACACAAAGGTCATCGTCGGTAAGACTGGGAGCATCAGGGAGTAAATCGACCATCAGACTGACAATGGTTGTTTGACCGAAATGAGGAGATGGAGAGATTCCTATTGGCATGAGTTCTATCTCATTTCACCGAAGAAAGTTCCAAGTGAAGCATTGGTGTGTCTTGGACCAATGGCGTGAGTTTTGGGATTCTGGCTGAAAGTGATTTTCTTACCGATAGTGGCATCGGCATATCACAAGAACCAATGGCTGAGTCCCACTGAAACTGTGGTGTTCCACTGAAGAGTGGTTGGTCCATCAGCATATCGGCTAGAGTTTGTAAGTGATCACTGATGAGAAGAGTCTCATCGAAGACAAAAGTCATCAGCGTATCGGTGAAGTAAATTCTAATGTAGCTGATAGTAATTGTCTTGCCGACAAGTGAAAGTAAAAGGTGACATTGGAGTGATCGGTGTATCGATGAAATAGAATCTAAAGTAGCCGATAGCACTTTTCTTGCTGATAGGCAAGAAGCATAAAGTCACCCATCGAGAAGAGTTGCGATATCGGGAGACAAGTTCAAAGTTCTGCCAATAGAAGTGAGTCATACTGACATAGTCATGGTTACGACAAAAAGGGATGTCGGTTAAGGCATCAGGGCATTGGCTAAAGGATAGAAGACTTTGCCGATAGAAGTAAGTCTCAGTGAAGGAAGTTTCATGGTCACATTGGCGTAAGTTTGATCATGGAGAAACTTAAGAAAGTCATTCCCTTCAACGGTTATCTGACTGATCAAGGTGTATCGGTGGCCAGTAAGTGGAGTCTTGTCGACAGAAAACAAATTTTGATTTTGTCTACGTTACCACTGTGCACTCCCCATTAGCCCCCTATATGCCCTTGCATGTACTATTTTAGGCTTGTGGACTATAACGAAATTAAGACAAAAATACAAAAGGAAAAATCTTCTATTTGGTGAATACCCTATTTCATGTCCTCTTCGTATAAGGACAAAATACCATTATTTTTCCATATTCCTTGCTAGTTCAATTTTTTTTTAAATGATATTACTTACTTCCTTTCTCTTCCAGCATCACTAAACTACCTACTTACTGACCAAGCTTGAAAACTCCCTTTCCCTTGTCCCACTAATATTTTGTTTCTCTCTCCCTTAATTTTTGATGTTCTTTCCCCTTAATTGTTGGTGTTATCTCCTACCAAAATTATAGGGGAACTAGATTGTATTTGATTTAGTTGATATTTGCTCCCTTGCCTTTCCTAAAATATAACTTCCTGTATTCCACATTCTTCTAGTGTTCACAATTGATGTAGTAGAAGGATAAATGTGCTTTTAGTAGAGCCCTAAAATGGCTTAGAATATCCTAAAGAAAACAAATTGAATGACCAAGTCGAAAATGTATTAGAACTTATTTATCATTTTTTGATGAAGATTGTTGTCTCCTAGCTCCCTAGTTTGTCTCCTACAAAGCATCTTAATAAATTCTCAAGGCTTCTATTCACCACTTCTGCTTGACCATTGGATTGTAGATGATAGATTGAATTTAATTAGAGTTGTGTGTTCAATTTTTTCCACAAAGTCAGCTAGAAATGACCAACAAATATGGTGTCTCTATCTAATAGTATCCTCCTTGGCAAGCCATATAATCATATTATTTCCCTAAAAAAAAATTACTTTATTTTTAACATAATTGTCCTCTTATATACAACAAAATCAGCCATTTTTTATAATCTAACAATTTCATAAATGGAGTCATTCTCCCATGAGTCCTAGGTAAACCTAAGACAAAGTCCATACTTATATTCTCCCACAACCTCTATAGAATAGATAATAATGGCTTATACAAATTACTATTTTGGATCTTCTCTTTTCCAAGGTAGCATATTCTACAACACTCTACATACCTCTTTACATCCATTGTCATTTTCATCCAATAATACCTTTGACTCAACTATGCAAAGTCTTAATGTAGAACCTTGAGGAATAGACAATTAATATTGTCCCCTAAACAATAGACCTTTCTAAAGGAAATAATTCAGCCACATAATCTTGTCCATGCTAACTGAATTCTTAGGCAATGCCCATGCTACTTTGAAATCTTCATCATCTTGGTATATCTCCTTTGTGCAATCAAATCCTACTACCTCTACTTGCATTTCATGCAACAAAATAACTCTTTTGCTTAATACATCAACTACCTTATTAGAATTCTGACTCCTATGCTTAAGCACAAATGTATAACTTTGTTTAGAAATTGTACCTATTTCACATGACAATGATTTAACTTACCAGTATTGTTGATGTACTACAAGTCTTAGTGATCAGTGTTCAATATAAAATCGTATTTAGTGTATTAACACCCATAATTTTTCAATTTGTAGCCTTGAACAAATATCCAATGCTATAGCTTAAAAAAGTGAACAAACATGGTGCAAGGGAAGCCCAACCATAATGCCATTTTCCATGCAAGAAGAATAAATTAGCTTAGTTTCCATGGATTAAATTAATAGAAGATTCTCTAAACATCTTGCATATTCACAATCTCTATAGATGATCCCTTATAACAAGGGCAATTCATTTACAATTACATAGAGAGAGAAAATAGTCTTAATGTTTGGTTTGCAGACTCTTTGGCTAAAGAAATATCAAGCTTACAATGTAACTTAGAAGTTTGGAGTTATGTGAAATCAATATAAAAAGAGGGAGTTTTCAAACTTCCCTTCCTTCCATGTGCCTGATGTAGATCAACGCTTACTCTTGCATGTTAGCCTTAAGAAAACATATACTCTGTCCTACACATCACCTCCTAGAAAATACTTTGATTGCAATTTCCTTACTCATGGCAAAAATGGTAACAAGACAATATAGAGATAATTAATAAGTGGAAGAAAACATATTAAGGTAATACCAAACCCAAAATACATGGCATTGTTACTTTATTCATACCCTAAACCAATACAAATGGAATAAACAATACAACATGTCTTAGAATTACCACTTCTCTCAAACTGAGTTAGGCTATCACTTTTGACCAAACTCTTGATTACAATTCAATGTCCCTTGCCCTCTGTAGCGACTCTATATCTGCTTTGTGTGTTGGGAATTGATTTCTCCTCAACATATGAATAGTACACTCATACCCTGGTGCTCTTTCTTCCAGCTTCTCCATCTCTTTTATACATGGTGTATTCTTTTTTTGATTTCCTCTCACAAATAGAATAAAGATAATGGGGCACATATTCATTCACCCTCAACATATGAATGGCACAGTCATACCTTGGTGCTCTTTATTCCTGCCTCTCTATCTATTTTTCTAATTTTCTCGCCCTTGACACATTTATAAATAAATTCCCCCTCTTTTCTTCTTCCTATAATTGCACCTCTTCTAACAAAAGATTTCTCTATTACTTTTTTTCTTTTCTAAGATGGAAACCAATGCAGACTTACTAGAAGCTTGGGATAAACTCCTCCTAATATCTACATATTTATAGTATTTTGATCTTTTTGAAAACTAGTTTTTCCTATTTTAGAAAGCTATATTTATGCTTTTATATAAAGCATGTTTTATTTTAATTATAAAGTAGTTAAATTGAGAGGATATGCAAATATATTCTTATTTTGGAAGTTTACTTTCTAAGTCACTATAAAGAAAGTTATGTTATTGGCTTGGCTAAAATTAAATGAATACAAATAAGTTATCCTAACTATAGATAGCGGAGTGGTGAGAAATAGTTCATGCGCTTTTGGTAATTATTCTGTAAAACTAAAGTTAAATAAACTAAATGCAGATTTTACTTTCTATTACTCATCCATATCATGTCCACAATGACACAGAGAGAATTTTAAGATAACAAAGTGGGCATTCAAATTGGGAAAATGAAAAGCAAGGAAAAAATGTGTATATGAAATAGAAATTTTTTGTTTTAATATAAATGTTTTATTTTTTTGTTTTAATATAAATGGGTGTTAATGATATTTTGGAGAATAAAATATTGAGAGATTTTTTTAAAAATTGTTATAAATATTTGATTTTTATATGTTGGGATTTAGTTTTTTATACTATGTGATTAGTAATATGTTGTAATATTTTTGAAATATATTTAAAGTATTAAACTATAATTGTAATTATTATATACCTTGGAACTCACGAATGTCCAAATAATTGGGAATATTGTTGAGGACGAACTTGCAGTGGAGTTTTCTCAAGAAATATTGTGGCACCTCAACATTGTTGCATGGGCGCTCATCGAAGACCATGTACCATCTATCCCAAAAGTTTTGGGATATTTCTTCATTCCTACAACAATGAATAGGAAACTGTTTGCAAGTTTCTTCTAATATTTGGCTAGTTTTTGGATTAATAAAGTGTGCACCTAATTGAGATTTTGTAATTTTTTCATTCTTGACTTGTTCATATGACAACTTGTTGGCATAATATTGCCAACACCTATACCTAAAGTCTTGGAATTCGGTGATTTGTTTTGTCACTGAATCGGTGTGGGAAACAATCTCCTCTAGTGATTTGGTTGTTCCACATGGATTTTTTAGAATTTGAATAATAGTTTGAAGATGTTTCTTGTTTTCTTCTATTATTCGTAGGTAGTTTTCTTGACTATCCCTTACATTGTGAGGACATGAAGGTGGGTTTTGTGGGTTTGGAGGGTTTTGGGGGTTGTTTTCACCATCATCAGCTGGATTTAGGTTTTCTTTGGCCTCAAAAACTGTAAATGCAATATAAAAACTAATCAAACAATGCAAAATACAAAAATTCTTCTAAAATTAACAAAAATTGATCAAATCCTACCTTCTTCTGAGCTGTTAGACCCTCCAAATTTGGTGCACGACGTCTTTACCGGTGAGGTGGCATCATGAAAATGACATTTTCTCTCTTGCACATGCTTGGATAGGCTTTTGTTGGACGTTCTCACACTTTCTTCTTAGATTTTGGCACACAAAATAGTTTCCTCATGTTGAACCGCAGAAATGACATTGATTTGCACTTTTTATGTCAGAAAAATGTGATTGTGTTATAATGCGCTTGCGTTTTGCCTTGTTTTGGACCATGGTGGCAACTTCTTGGTCCCCCATCTTTATGCATTCACCCAACTAAAACATTCATTTGGGACAAAACTGGGGTCATATCAAACATGGGAATTTTACATGAATCCTAGATAACTTTACTTAACTATGTTTTATTGATCTTCTCCCGTTTAGTAGAAGTGAGAACTTTAGCAACATCATGCTTGTTTGATTCTCTTTTTGTTTTTCTTCCTTTCTGACATTTATCTAGCACATCAAACTAAACTTTCTAATTTATTGGCAACTTACCCTTCCTATCTAATTCCTTCATGGCCTCAAGATTCTTGACAACAACAAATGTTTATTTGATAAAGAGACTACCAGGCTTACCCTGATCAACACCTACAATTTTGTTTCTTGAATTGTAACTTCTCCTAGCTTGGGCAACAACAGATATAGTCAGGGATTTGATTTCTTCTTCTAGAGGTCTTCTCAAACTAGTTCCTCTCATTCTAGTATCTATAGCATACACATTCACATTTTCTGTACCTCTATTGTCACGATCAGAAAAAACTTGTTAATAGTGACTTTCTCCACAATACCTCTGGTCATCCATATCAATATTAGCATGTCCCTCTTCAAAATAAGTGTATTCCTATATCATCACATATGTTTTAGAAGAGAACATGTTGATTCTATGATCTTAGTTGTAGTTGTCTTCATCATACTCCTCATGAGGCATGCCAGAATTATGAAGTGATTGTGCCACCACACACTGAGCTGGGGAGTGAGGTAGTTGGGATGCTATGCACTAGAGATTATCTTCAACCATATTTGCCTTAGGTCTCTTCAATGGACCTAAAGTTTCTCTGCTAGGAGCATTTTTATTATTATTGTAAACTAGCCTTTCATTTTTCCATGTGGTGTTATAAGGTTGATCAGACAACCTGGGAATTCTCTTATGCTTCTGATAATTAGGTTTGTTATTGAATAACCACTTCTATTTCTTAGTTAATTTGTAACTCAAATCCTTGAGAGCGGTCATAACTTTATCCAATTTATCTTCAAAAGATGATACTTTATCCCGATGTCCTTTGGGGTTTTTCAATATTTTGACATCATCTCTCTACCAACCTTCCTTGATGTCCTGCCATTAGGCTCAATATGCATATCTATTCAAAAGGCATCCATCAAAGAATTAGGCTCTTTATCCCATAATTTTAATCCTACTTTGGGATTGAAAGGATTGCAATATAGCACCAAACACGTGGGTTTACTTGGTCTCATATTTACAGGGATTTTGTTCATGAGTTTAAGAAATATTATATCAAATTTTGAGACCATATCATTATGACCTCTAGAGATACTAGTGAATTCAGTGATAAGAAATATGGGATCTGTCTTGTCACCATATTGTTCTCTAAACACCCTCTTGAATTCTTCCCATGAGCCTATACTTGCATTAGGTAGACCTCTTACCAATCCCTGTCATCCCTAGTTAGAGATTGCATGAATAAATTCATGATCACATCTTCATTCTAAACTTTAAAGTCATCTATCAAATTAAAAAATGTCCTTAGATGACTTTCCCTTGACAATGCATTATTTCTAGAAAACTTGACAAGTGTATTTTTGGTTTCATTAGGGATATCATTAGGATAACCAAGAATTCCAGTGAAGTCCAACAGCCTATACCTTCCTGATTATAAAGGTCTTCTAGAAAATTGAGTATTTTTCTACTGTCTCACACTACTCTAACCTTTCCCACCTTGTTTTCCTTGATGGCTTACATTGTGTCAACCAAGATGAGTGCTTGTATTTGTGTTATAAGGTGGCTGTTGTCCACAACCACCCATACTACGTGGCTTAGGAGAGGGGGGAAGCTAACCTAGGTGTGTTGATATTTGAGGGTCAACTATTGAATCATTACAGGCTAAAGTTAGAGGAGGATCCTAGGAACTAGAGGTTGTCATATTTCTAGACTTCTAAGAAGCCTTTAGGAAATCAATCTTTTTCTACATTTCTTCTTTAGCAACTAGCTTCTCCATTCTTTCTAACTCCCATTTTAAATCCTCAACTTCTCTTTTCAATTGCATTTCCTTTTTCTTATGTGCTTCAAATGCAGTGAGCTTTTGGGATGCAAGATTTTCACCAGAGCTTGTATCCCTTTTTGGGATCAATGATTACAAGATTCTTCCTTCTATTCAAACCCTAAGAAATTGTACTAGCAATAGAATTCCCCAAGATTGAACTGACAATAGCGTGATCACTTCATGTACTAACCTATGAGTGTTTCTTACAAAAATATTTTTGGTATTGTTACTAATTGCAGGGTCAGCCTTGGGATTACTTGATTGACTAAGCCCAATAGAGGGATTTTCCTGACAAGGTGATTTCAGATGCTTGACTCTTCTTTTCAATTTGTCCCTAAAGTTCATAGCCTCTCTTATCTTGTTTTCTTCCTCTTTTGCCTTCTTAAGCCTAACCTCTTCCAACTTATCCATTTCATTTTGGAGCTCAAGGACTTCTTGCAACAATTCATCCTTGGTTGGCAAAGCAGTATCAAGGTAGTTTATAGAAATATTGGCAAGACCTTGGGGAGAATTGGGATTAGGATGTGTTGGCGTAGCAACTATATCGACAATGAGATCCCTCTCCACCACAAGTATGTGCTTTTGGTGTGACAGCAAAATTCTACATGGTATCAGAGTGCAGGTCATCAGTTTGAGTCCCTCGAGCCCTCGACCCTTCGTTTGCGTAAGCTTAGCTTATCGACGTGGTACGTAGTGGATACAAATCCCACATGGTACATGGTTGTATCTGGCTCCATCATGTGGGGGGTGTTGGCATAGCAACTATATCAATGATGAGATCCCTCTCCACCACTAGTACGTGCTTTTGGTGTGACGGTAAATTCTACATGGTATCAGAGCACATGTCATTGGTTTGAGTCCCTCAAGCCCTCGAACCTTCATCTGCGTAAGATTAGCTTATTGATGTGGTACGTAGTTGGTACGAATCCCACATGGTACGTGGTTGTATCTGGCTCCATTGTGTGGGGGGGTGTTGGCGTAGCAACTATATCAACGATGAGATACCTCTCCACCACAAGTATGTGCTTTTGGTGTGACAAAAAAAATCTACATGGTGTCAGAGCACAGGTCATCAGTTTGAGTCCCTCAAGCCCTTGACCCTTTGTCCGTGTAAGCTCAGCTTATCAACGTGGTATGTAGTGGATATGAATCCCACATGGTACGTGGTTGTGTCCGGCTCCATCATGTGGGGGGGTGTTGGTGTAGCGACTATATCGACGATGAGATCCCTCTCCACCACTAGTACATGCTTTTGGTGTGATGGTAAATTCTACAGGATGTGCAAAGTCTTTATGATTTGGCCTACTCAGGGGAATGCATTCTTCAGGATTGAGTCTTGAGGTCTCAGGATTTAGGATGAGGGCTACTCTTTTAGCATCAAATTCATACCACAAATATCTTTCTCTTTGTCTTTGTTTCTTAAGTAAGACACCAAGATGAGATTGCTCTTGACTTACACCAGGTCAGATTACTACATTACTCTCATTTGCAGGGGGTGATCCAAAATCAATAAGATTTGCAAGATCATCATTATTACTACCATGGGAATGCTTTGAACTAGGAGGAGGGGTATGAATAGACTTACTTGTATCTCTTTTCCTCCATGATTGTCGAGCATTTTGAAGAAGCCCACCCTCAAGCTTATTCTCAGGATCCTTCTTATATTGAGATCTTTAGCTTTCCATCACTTTGTTAGTATGCTTAATTTTCTTTTTCAATTTGTATTGGTAAGGATAAATCAAATCCGCCACATAATTAAGGGAATTCAGAATATTCACATTGTATAAATAAGCTCATCAAGATAGAAGTGGAAAGAAAATCCTTTAGAAGGTACTTCACAAAAAAATATTCAAATAAAAATAGAAGCCCTCAGGAAGACACTAGGAAATGAGATATGGTAAATAAGCTACAAGAGTTTGGATACTTTGCAAATGAGAGAGAAGAATAATTGATTTGGATACAACAATCCTTGAAAACACACAGGGATCCGTCCTTTTTCCCACACAATTGCTCTCTTCTTTGATCAACCAATAAGGAGAATATCAGAGTTGCCACCCTCTAAAGGGAATAATGCTACACTATACATGTGCAAACTCTAAACACCCATGACAAACCACTGGACAAATTTTGAATAATAATGAACAAGTCCCTAGTAGAGTCACCAATGTGTTGATGCTTCCAATTGATTGTCTAAATCATCTAAAGATTTAGCCAATTTCTTGTAATTAAGAATTCTAGGTTTGTCGCCAATGAACAAGATTCAACTTAGAATTTGTTGAAGTCCTCTACACTTTTGGTTCTGCAAGACCAAGGTAGGTGTACCTATAAAAAATCCAAGGGTATTTCTTGACTTATGCCAGATGTTGTTGCTTAAACAGAAGTTAATGAAAATATACTAAGGAAATAACTAACTCCTATCAAATTGGCTTAATCCTTTAACAAATCAATTCAGACCAGGATTGAGAATGGTTATTACTCCAATTCTACTCTAAAATAATATAGAAATAGAAATGATTTTTTATTATTTTTGTGGATCTGAATCAACACATTAGAACAACGAGAGATCGATGCCTAATCTAAGGGTTACATAGTCAAGTTGCATAAATCAAATGTATCTTTCTAGAAATATTATGTCATCAAAATTAGAATAATAACATCAATTCCTTACATCAATGCTTCCTGTAGTTGGAATTGTAAAATTATCCTTTAAACCACAGTGTAAAATGAAATTAATAGAGTATTTCCCAAGCAATTATTTCTCCCCTTGACAGAAAGCTAAAGACAATACACACGTTACAGAGGACTACAAAGATGAAATACAATATCCTTGATATTCAACATTCACACCAACTTCATTTATTACACAGACGGAGATAATTGTGCAATCAATATGACAATACATTCAGGATTGAAAATGATGCATTGATCTACAAATTTGAGCACAAAATAACATGCAACTTTCTTCTATTACTCTAGACTAAGACATAGACACACTATTGGCCAAAATAAAGATTTCAAACCCTGACAAAATGGCCCCAAATTCCCTCTTATAGAAATGGGGGAGAAAACAACCTCCAGGCCATAGACACATGTCACATTTTCATTTGACAACCTCATCATCATAACAAGATACAGGTGCAACCACTCATGTAGAAAATATCTCAATCAAGACAAAGATAGTTATATGCACAAATTCAAATCCTTAGCCTCCAAAATATATTTGCAAAGGTTGTTGCAATACAGTTGTCATTTCTTCAATCAACCCTCCTAAAAGCCCAAAAGCCTAGGAAATAATGATTACGTAGATGAGGACAAGAGGCAGGCCCACAAGAAGATAAAATACCTATTAAGACATGAAGGATGGATGATAATGCAATACCAAACTCCTTTTACCATGCTAATGGAAAACTAACGGCCATCTGAGAAGTTTTCGGCACATCTTAAAGGACAAGAAAAGCTAGGAAGTTGAGCTCGGACATATCAGACTTCAAAGCTCGGGCCTTCTACCTTGCAACTTACAACACCTAGAAGAGAAAGGACAAAAACCCCAACCCCACCTATGTATAGATATGAAGCCATCAAGGGTTGGGATTTGGGCCTTTGTCACTTCTCTTTATGCATTTTTGAAGGGAGAACAAGGAAGCTCCAATGTCTAAAACTCTAACCAAGGCCAAAACACAAGGAAACACTTAGAACATTTTTTAGATTTAGTCATTTTTAGGTTTCTTATCTTGCATTTTTAAAGGCCAACACATGAAAACCTATGGAGGATATCTTTGATCTGTTATAAACTATAGGTTCAACAATGGAGGTATAAAGTGGGATTCAAATGGAATTTGGGGGAAAAATGGGGCATGTCCAAGAATAAGATTTTATAGATGCCAACATATGAAGCTAGGGAAGATTTCTCATAGTCCTAACAGTACCAAAGGGAGAAAATCCTTGAGATAATGATAAACATCCATTTGAGATTGAACAGATTGAAGATTGTGAAAAATAGAGTTGTTGTAGATATGAGTGGTTATGATAAAAAAATATCATTTAGATGGCATGGTGAAGGAAAGAAATGTATTGGTTGTAGAGGATGAAAAGGAAATAGGTAGCATTGAAGCCCACATTTTTTCTAATATTAATTTTTTTTGTAGGAAATGTAGAAGAAATCAAAGCAAGAGAGAAGGAAATCCTCATGCAGGAGGATAGTGAAAAAATGAGAAATGTGGTAGTTAAAGATATGAAGATTCAAGTTGTAGAAGATTGTGTGTAGGTGATAGAAGAAGAAATCCTCATGAAAGAAGATAATGAGGAAGAGAACGATGTGGTGGAGGAAGATATGGGGATGCATGTTGCTGACCCTAAAGGAGGAGTTGAAGAAATAAAGAATAATGTTGTAGCATAAGCTTGTATTTTTGAAGGTATGAAGGTGTTTGAGAATAAGGATGCATGCGGGGAAAGATTTGTAGTATAAGAGGTGAAATAAAGGCAAGGCTTTGTAGTAGAAGAAAGAAAAGATGTTGCAGTGATAATAAGTAATGAAAATGTTAATGTAGTGGTGGAAATTATAAAATAAAGAGTTGATGAAAGCATGGTAAATGTAGATACAGTAGTTATGAAGATACGTTTTGAAGGTCCCATGTTGGATGTGGAAGAAATAAGAGATGAAATTCTACTTGATAAAGAGATGACAAAGACCAAGGAATCATTGGGTTTCTCATAGGTTAATTTTATCACAAAAGAAAATGAGATAACATCAACTAATATTTTGTTTTTAAAGGAAATGAAGGAATTAGTTGAAAGGGAGCAATAATGTGAAGAAGAATATATGGAGGAGTTAGCAAACTAGAAGATGATGGAAGAGAAGAAAGTTAAGAAAATTTTGAATCTGTATAATCTAGTTTATGTTGATTTGTATACTTGTGTTCTAGGGAGATTGTTTATGGGAGTCATTCATTTGAATCTAGAAAAAAAGATGTGTGAGAAAGGGGTGATGAGTTTAGAAGAAGGATGGCATGAGGAAATAGATATGGTAAATTATTATGATGATAATAGGGCAGATTTGTGGGTAGGAAAAATGGAGAATGAAGAAAAGGAGATGTGTGGCTTAGTTAATTTCATAGTGAAGATTGAGTCAAGATATGAGATAGGTCTTACACTTGAATAGGAAAATTGTACAAATTTGTTCTACTTCCTAATCCTATAAGAATGAAATCTTCATGATCTACATGATTAAAATTCACTTTTCCCACTCAATAATTTTGCTCCCTTAGAGCTGTGTAATGATGGTTCTATTTTTGATGAAACTATATGATGATGAATCTAACTAAATGATGATGATTCTAGTGATGATGATGTTGAAGATTTTACTAGTATGGAACTTATTATAAAATTTGTTCTTTTATTTAATCTTTCATTAGTTTGGTATCTGAGGAAGATTACCCATTCCTTAGATTTAATTTTAGAAAATGTCCCTGATTCAAACGATGTGAGGTTTTTCAGATTCATATCTTATTTAAGTTGTTTAACTAAACTAATTGTATTAAAAAGGAAACTAGATAATCCATAGTAAAATTTGTAAGTCATTTAAACTAGTTGTTTTTCTAGTATCAAACCCAAAATCAAATCAAATTCATGAATAAATATATGATCTATCACAATAAGGAGATTAGCTTTTACACTATACTTAAGGCTATCTAATTTAATCTGACATGTAAGAGAACACAAAGTCACTAGTTTAATACTAACCTCTACTTTTACATTGGTGATGTCACTAGGGTAATATAATACATGTAATAGTTGATTTGGTAACATCTACAATTAGCAGATTAATTATCACCTTGTAAAATGTTGGGACAAGGAGAGAAAAATAAGAATTATGTGTCAAGGTATTCAAGCACCTAAAGGTAGAGTTCCTACCTAACCTTTAAATGATCAACAACATTAAATAAAGATTCACTAAAGTTATAACAAAGGGAACTAATAGTGTAGTTTATATAGAATAGTTTATGAGTCTATAAATTAGGATTGATGTTTGTTTTCTTAAGCAACATACTTTTTAGTCACACTTGTTGATTCTCAACATTTTAATCCTAAGGTTACTAAACTCAATGAATTTATCTAATCTAAGGATTTCTTTAATAACTCTAAAATTTAAGTAATAGATTCAACCATACAATTCTATTTTTAAAAGAGCATTCCTAATAGAAACAAGGTAAAATCATTTTGACTAGAGTGCTTATCACTAAACCCTTTTGAGCCTGAGATAGAATTAGAAATTAAGGAAAATTTCTCCTCTAATTATTACAACTCATATTTCTTGCCTAGACTATACTATATTGTTTGAAAGTCCACTCTTTCTTTGTTTACCTTCCTATATGACTATCCTTGTTAATATGCTTGTGATAAATTGCATCCATGTAAATATAGAGAAACTTGTAATAATTAAAGCAATAATGAGAAATTGTGGGACTTTCTTGGATAATAATGGGATTCAAACATAAGCAGTTTCTAAGCATTTTGTTTTAAGTCTACAAGTTCATTGTCCTTTCCTTCTGGTGGTTCAAAGAGTGTATAGGGAACATTAATGATAAATAGCATATGTGTTTGAAACTCACAGTCATGATCAAAAGCACTATTTATTGTTAACACCTAGTTGAGTCCATTAAGATTGAGATCACGTAGGCATTTTGAACTCTAGATTTGTTGTGAAGGAAATCATTGCTTTCTTGAATGTGATGGCATTTGTAGACACAATTGTATATAGTTTCATACTCTATAAGGCTAGGGTACATAGAAGATTAGAGATTGCAAGTAGAAGAAAAATGTGTTGGGCACGTGGCTCTATGTGAAGCCCAATGTAACCAGTTTGTCTTCATCTGTAAACTTTGATATATTCCTCATGTAACCGCTCTTTGTGTAACTGCCTTTTCTTGGCATGAGGCTGAACTATTGTATATGGTATGATGGTGGATAAAAAGAGATATTAAGATCTATAGACATAGATGTATGATGTGAAGTGCTGCTAAACATATTTTTAACGAGAATCCCTTCTTTGTGGATGTAGCCATTAGAATGGTGAACAACGTTAATTGCTTGGTTTATTCTGTGTGTGTTATTTTATGATCTTTTCATTCTGAGTATTCTTTTTATTTGCTACTGCTCTGCTTTGGTTCTGTTGTTTTGTTTCTTGCATCAACAATTGGTATGAGAGCTCTATGTGAAGCTTTGTCCAGGAGATAGCATGTGAGGACTTTTGGAACGTGTAAAGAAATCAGAATGGATGATACAGAAAAATGGAAAGTAGAGAAATTTACTAGCCAGAACTTTAGACTGTGGAAAGCACAAATGGATTCATTGCTCATCAAGAAGGATCTCTCACTTGCATTGCTGGGGAAAGTAAAAGACAAAGGATCAATGTTAGATGAACACTGGGACAAAATGGATATGAAAGCAAGGGAAACTATATTTCTCTCATTGTCTAGCAATTTATTATTTAATGTCCCAAATGAGAATACTATGAAAGAGCTTTGGGATAAGCGCTCCAGCATGTATGCGATTGCTTCGGCTTTGAATAAGGTATTTATTATGAAGAAATTATATAACTTGAAAATGAAAGAAGGTGGGGTTATGCCAAATCATCTGAATGAATTTAACACCTTAGTTACCCAATTAACTTCGGTGGGTATAAAGTTAGATCCTAAGATTAAAGCAATTTTGTTGTTGTGTTCCTTACCAAATAGCTGGGAAGGTCTTGTGATGGTTGTGAGCACTTCTATAGCAGTCAAAAGTACATTAGTTTTTGATGAAATTGTAGCCACTCTTCTCAGTGAAGACATGAGAAGACAAAATTAAGAACCCTCTTCTGGCGATGATCTAACAGCTGTAAGTACAAGCAATAGGGGAAGAAGCTAGGAAAGAGGTAGATACAACAACCAGAGAAGATCACAATCTAGTTCACGATCGAAGTTTAGGGGTAGAACCTATGCGTGTTGGTTTTGTGGAAAACCTGGACACAATAAGCAGAACTGCTGGAACTACAAGAAAGCTCAAGTAAAAGTGAGCACAAATAATGAAGCAAACACTACATGTGATGGTGTTTTGGTCTTATTAGCTAGTGACACAAATGTAGATTCGTGGGTCCTTGATTCTGGCACCTCATTTCATGCCACTTCACACCATAAAGTTTTCACAAATTTTCATGAAGGCACATTCAGTAAGGTGTTTCTTGGTGACTCAGCAGAGCTCTACAACTGCATAGAGCAAGGTGTAGAGACAGGGGAGCTTGTGACAAGGTCATCTACAAACTGAGATTAATGATGTTCAAAATTTACTAAAAAGACTAAATCTGGATTCAAATTTATAGCTAGAGCAAGGTCTGAAATTGAGGAGGTCTACCCGTGAGAAGAGAAGACCTGTGAAAAATGAAGACTATGAGTTATTGCTCTCTGATTATGCAGAGCTGGCAACATATAAACAAGCCTGCAAGCATGAAAATGCACAAAATTGGATGGAAGCCATGAATAAAGAAATGAAGTCATTAAGAGTCAATCACACTTGGGATTTGGTTCCTCTTACACAAAATCGAAAGTGTCAAGAAAAAATGGGTTTATCATTTGAAAGACAAAGATGGAAGGAGTAAAAGGTATAGGGCCATATTAGTCGTCAAGGGATTTGATCAGAAAAAGGTATTGATTTTATTGAAATTTTTTCCCCAGTTGTCAAAATGGATACAATTCGTGCTATGTTGGGTTTGGTAGCTGTTTGGGATTTAGAACTTGAGCAACTCGATGTGAAAATAGTGTTCCTACATGGAGACATTGATGAGGATTTATACATGGAGTAGCCTCAAGGCTTTGCTCAACCAAGTTAGGAGCATTTATTTTGCAAGTTGAAGCAGAGTTTGTATGGGATGAAGCAAGCTCCAAGACAATGGTATTTAAAATTTGACCGCTTCATGACTAATAACAACTTTATTCGATGCCAATTAGATCCTTGTGTTTACTGCAAGAGGCTAAATACTGGTGAATTTGTCATTCTTTTGCTCTATGTGGATGATATGTTAGTTGCTGGTACTAGTGTTACGACAATTATGTAGAAATATACAAAACACTGAGAGGGGGGGTGAATCAGTGTGGTTAACAATTTTAAAACTTTTTACACCTTTTCATTAATTTAATTTCACAACTATAGAATTCTTTAGATAGAACAAAAATTATGCAGAGTATCAACACAAAATTTGACACAAGAAATTTCCCGAGTGGAAAACCCTCCTGGGGTATAAAAACCACTCAACTGCCTCACTGGCTTATCAAAAATTTCATATTACAACTGTCTCACTGACATTACAATTTTGCCTCACTGGCATATTGTACTTCTCTGCATGTCTCACTGACATTACAACATAAAAAATTTTAATAAAAAGACTCAGGGGGTTTCCCTGTTTCAATAAAACAACACCTTATTTCTCCTTTTCAAAAACAAACAAAAATATATTCTCTGCAATCAAATCAAACTTCAACTGTCATCATCATATCATTTGCAATCAATCAATTGCAAAATATCTCATACCTCTACAAGATAATCCCAAAATCAATTTACAATTTCATCAAATTTCACACTACAATTATGAAGAATTAACTCTTTCTGAAAAATTGTTATCTTTTAACACCTCCACCTTCTCTAAGAAAATATTGATCCTGATTGAAAACTTTATTCATTTAATGCACCATCACACTTCCAAAACTAAACATATCTCCCTATCCAAGAAAATGTCTCTTCATACCTTAGACATACCTGCAATACACAAAAACACATTTCATAACAAAAATCCCATTCTCAAAACTTCTCACACTCTTCAAGATCATCTCTTATCTGCTTCTTTGATCATAAACAAACTTTCAATCTTGACTGCACCATCACACCTGCAAAAATTTATTTCATAACAAAATCTTCCATCCTCTGAAAACAAATCTCTTTCATTCTAAAAAATCTCTCAAAAAAACTCCTAAAAAATCAACTTCTTTTCACTTAAAAAGCAATGTATATTTTTTTAATTTCTATATTGAAACTTTCCATTTTCAATATCTCCCATCGATTTATATTCCACAAAAATAAATAAAAATCTTTTATGAGACTTTCCATTTCAAATACTTTCTAACTTTTCACCTTCTTCTTTCACTGTGATTAAAGGTAGAAACAAGTTTGCTTTCATGCTTTTTCATCACAAAGGCCGTCAAATTTAATAGTCACAAACTATGGCATCGTTTTGAACTCAACCGTCAGATGTGGCAATCCTGCCAACTGTGCTTTGAATGTAGAGCGTCGATCTATGCTTCCCACTAGTTTAGAACCTCCGCTACCTAGTGACCAGATATCCTAGGCAATGGGGCCGGTAAAACCCATGACAATGTAGCCCTTAAGTTGTCACTTAAGTGACATAAACCTACTCAGCCGGTCAACTGGCAATTAGAACAAAGGTTATGACGTTTGTTTAAGGACTTTTAGGACATGATTTATGATCTTCAACTTAGAGTTTAGTGAGCTCACATAAGAATATTGTGCCCCAAGTATGAACCCAATACCCACATCTGATCAAGACATATAACTTGCACTAACATAAATTAACACAGAAGGCATGATTTGAACTGAGATCAAGACTCCTTGAAGTACCCTTCTACCAACCATATTGAAGATCAATACTGTGTCTTGTCATGATCATCATATGATGAGAAGAATTCTCATGAACAACATAATCTCCACTGAAGAAGATACATGATCAACTTCTAATTAATTCCTGCCATGATCAATTGTGAAATGTTTGAACAAACATCTTGTAAAAAAAAAACATCCTGATACATGTTTAAAACATCATCTACTACACATGTGATAGAATGAAGACCTCCTGTCAAATAAATGCCACTGTCACAAAGATCATACCTTAACCATTAACATTATCTCTATCATCAATCATTATTAACCTGTCAAGTATATTTAACTAATATGCCAACTAATCAATTGATATGCCAACTAATCAACTAAAGCTTCAATCAAACTTTGAATATCCATATCAACATCAGTGAACTCCCTTATCAACAAATGTTATCATTTTTGCCCTGTGAACCTTCAAAGTTGAACTTTGTACTCCTGATGATGTAAGATCAAACCTGTGAAGTATAAAACCATTCTCTGCATCTGCAAGACACATATGATGTGATCATCACAAGACATTAATGATTTCAAACAACCAATACATATGATGTGATCATCACAAGACATTAAGGATTTCAAACAACCAATACATTGTCTCTGCATTAAATCTCTCCCACTTGAAGACATCCTCAAATATGACATGAGGACCAAACACCTTTTTGTCATTAATATAGTATGAACACCAAACCAACATTATGCAAATGAAGCACTTCTTGAGAGTGAGTTGATTTACTGATGTTCTTGTTCAAACTTCATGGAGATAAGTATGTATCACTTAAATGAATCAAGACCAAGACACCCTGAGATTGAGATCAATATATATAATGCAAGCATCTCTGTTCAACACTTCAATTAGCACACCACATCATATTCAACCTATCAACAATGTCAACCTTAACATGCTTGGAGATATACTGATTGAGACCACATCTCCTACAAGACCTTTTTGACATCGATGACAATCTAACACCATCAAATTGCTCACTTGAAGCAACAATTGGCTCTTTGTTTTGCCATGAAAGACCTCGGACCAGCCAAAAGAATCCTTGGGATGCAAATATTTAGAAACAAAAATAAAAGAGAACTTAGGTTGTCCCAAGCAAACTACATTAACAAAGTGTTGGACATATTTAATATGTCTAATGCCAAACAAGTATCTACTCCTTTTCTTATCATTTCCAACTATCTTCAGCTATGTCTCCAAAAAATTAGGAAGAGGAAGAACAAATGAGGTCTATTCCATATACATCTATAGTTGGCAGTATAATGTATGCAATGGTATGTACTCATCCAGACATTGCACAAGCAGTCGCAGTTGTGAGCAGATTCATGAGTCATCTAGGAAAATTACACTGGTAGGCAGTTTAGTGGATTCTATGGTACTTGAAAGGTACCTCACATTATTGTTTATGTTTTGGAGGTACTGACATTTAGCTTCATGGTTATGTTGATTCAGATATGGCCGGAGATTTAGATAAATGTCAGTCTACCACTGGTTATGCATTTACATTTGCTGGGGCAGCCATTAGTTGGGTTTCTCAGTTGCAGCAAGTTGTAGCTCTATCATCCATAGAGGCCGAATACATTGCACTCATAAAAGGAGCAAAAGAAATGATATGGCTTGAGCATTTGATGACTGAACTAGGCTATCCAAAATTAGTTTTTCCATTGTATTGTGATAGCAATAGTGTTATTCACTTGGCTAGGAATTCAGCTTTCCACAATCGAACCAAGCATATTGACCTTCAATACCACTTTATCTGCCATGTTATTGATGAAGGTGGTGGTGCCCACCTAGGGTGAAGGTTCTGAGTCGAGTCTGCAAGCCTATATTTTTGTTTCCTCAAAACCTTAGTCCGTTAGGTTTTGTTTTCCCTCAAAATCATGCATTGTATCTTCTATTTCGTCGTTGAGCTTCTGTTGCAGGTCATCAATCACTTAAGTTGCATTTTCATGCCTGAGCATTCATAGGTTGACTGCCCCGTTGCATTGTATTACAGTTTTCACTCGTCATACTAAAAAGGATTGAAAAAATGCTAAGTTTAAAGAAAACCCTTTGAAAATGGTGAAAATCCTTGTATGTATCATTATATGCATATCGGGTTGTATATGGCATTTTCTAGGTTAGATTTTCTGCTTGTATGTAAAGCTTTGCATGTATGTGTCATTATATATTTACATATAAATGGGTAATATACAATGTGGACCTCAAAAAGGTTCCAATCGGGTTAAAATGGTGGTCGGGCCCGCGGTTGTATCAAAAGAGTTCTATGTATATTGCATTGTATGTTTGAATGTACAAAGGGCAAATACAAGAGCAAGATACAAGGATAAAGCATACAAGGCAAATATGGAAAGGTGATGTACAAAGCACACATACAAAGGAAAAGATGCAAGGGTCTCTTACATTCACCACATGCAAGGAAAAATATGCAAAAGGATCATTGGTGAAACAATATGCATCAGTAGCTCAACCAATTGTCTTTCCGATGGCCGATAATGCAAAAAGGAAATGTGCAAAGTTTATACACATGCAAGAGATACAAAGTTTGGGGCCCACCAATTGCATGTAAAGGTGATTGTATCTTTGCACATACAATTGCATGTACAATACGATATACATTTCTCAGATACAAGGCCCGGACCTGAAATGTATATACATTCTAGTTGATAAAGGCAAGTGTTTGTTTGCATATTTGTTTGTATGTCTGCATTGTATGTTTCCACATACAAGGGTCATATAAAAAGGTAACATACAAAGGTCAAACACATGTTTGCAATGTAGAAGTATGGTTGTATATAGTTTTGCTTGTATGTTCGCATTATACATGCAAAGATAGAATGCTGATATGCAAAGAGAAAGCATACAACTCAGACATGAAAGGAAAATGTGTTTTGGCAGATAAGTGGTTGGGGTCAGTGGGTTGTATATAGCGCATTGTATATGTGATATACAATGTGAGATACAAAAGATGAGATACAAGTTGGATTTCAGAGGTTTTTCCAATCCAATTGATAAATGAGCTAGAATCCGCATTGTATGTATATTGCATTTGTATATGTGATATACAAGGTTTTTTATAAGGAGAAGATACAAGGCAGGACCTGATGGAAATTTCAAAATGTTTTATAATAATTTTCGGTCCACGCCTTGTATGTTGGTGATTGTATGTATATACAATCTCGTATATGCAAAGATTTGAATGTGTTGTGGGTGGTTGTATGTATATGCATTTGCATATACAAAGGGAAAAATGGGCGAAAAGGTAAAATGTATGTCCGCAATGGGAAAAGTCACCTGTGTGGCATGATTCTATTGGTTGATGGACTTTTCAAAGCGATTTGGAGCTGTAGATCTTAGTGGGAAGAGGGAAATCAATGGCCATGGTTCAAATTTTCAAAGGAGGAGATTTGTGTGTGTTCGTTGCATCACCTCATGTAGGAATAAACTTCTGAGCATGCAACTGCTACATCCTGCGGGTAGGTTGGCTTTAATGACAAAGTTATAGAGGTATGGTTGACTGATTGACAGGCTAGCTACCTTGTTAAAGGAAAATATCCATGCGGTGGCACACTTCCCAAATTCACCTGCTCCTTCCCTCTTCATCCCCCTAGTGCATTCAATGTTTTGGGTTCCATTCTCATGGTGCATTGTATCTGGTGAAATTTTGAAATGACCATTGTACTTGATTGTTGAGTACACGTTCTGGTATATATTAGAACTATGTTACTCATTTTTTGGTTGTTGAAGACTTGGGCAAATTTTTTTGTGGAGTAATAAGATACGGTTTTGCTGGTGGCTCTATTTGGTGCCTTGTAAGTTTATGAATCATATGTTATATGTCTTATGCATAATTTACTGGTTTCATGCTATTTTTACATGAGAAATGCTCTGTTGCATGTGTTTGGTTATTTGTCTCCAAGTTGTGGGCATCTTTTCTTTTGAATCTAAATAGCTAAGGGTTATTTGGGATTCAGGAATATGGATCTTCTGTGTTCAATGTCTAATCTCTTACCTTTGTTCAAGGAACAAATTAAATATTTTAGGTTAAGCATTGGGAAAGGTATGCTTCAATAGTGACATCATTAAGCATGAATGACTAAACACTCAATCTTGGGAAGTATCTGTAAGGTAGACACTAAATTTTTCCCCTTGAAACTCAGTTATTGATTTAAGTTTATGGTAATCATTCACATGTGTATGTCTATTGACTTCGAGCCCTGATATAGGCACCAGTCTGATCTTGTGTTGAGGTTACAACCCAAGGTCCCAGTCTTGCATCCAAATAAAAAATACAAATTCAAACTTCAAGTACAAACCATTAGGATATTAGAAGTAGTTTTAGGACCAAAATCCTCTATCTCATGACTGAGCATAAGCCCAAAGCTAGCCCCTTTGCACTTATTCCATAGTTTTGGTTTGCATAAGAGAGGATTTATCTACTTTGTGTCAACATCCCAGTAAGTTCACTGGCATATTTTATGGGTGTTGAATAGGGAATACCCCTCTTGGTTCTGCAGAGCCTAAACAAGAGGAGGAGATATTTATAGAGTCTATCTCCTATACTGTTGGCCCCTAGCCTAGAAATCTTGTTGATCAATGATGGCTACCTTGTAGGGATAACTGGGAAGCATCCAATTTGGGAAAACTCTAACAGATTTGGCAACTCCACTTGGGATTGAAGTGAAAGTGTTATCTTGTCACCCCTGGTGAATGCTTTGTGTAAGAACTTTGGTTTAAAACTAATTCCTAGTAGTAGGTGGCAACTCCGAACAAATCTCCCAACCAGTAAAGTGAATTTTGTATGCAAGAGAGAAGATCCCTGCGTAATCCTTTGCTTGAAGAATTACCCAGAAAAATGATGTATAGGAAAAAAGGGACCATTCAAGCCGGTCAAGAAGGTTCTCCCAGCTCTAGAAACAATGATAATACCCAAGATAATCCAAGATCTCCAGAGCAACAGGCACCCTATTTTTCAAACACAGAGGCTAAAATTTAAGATGTATATGAAAGACAACAAGGTGATAGATTGAGAATGAGATCAGTGGTGTTTCAAGAACATTCTTTCTTAGATCCTCCTGATAGATTTGATGAAACTGAGTCCCCAAGGGATGATGATGATGATGACCAGAATGGAATGGGACCATCCTCTTCTATGCCTAGAGATGAAGAATTAGCTGAAGAAATCAAAAGCTTTAGGACTAAATTAGAATATTTGCAGGTTTTGAGGATTAGAGATGATATGAGACAAAAGGTACAAGCTCTAAAAATTGCTCAACAGGATTCAGTTCCCACCCTTGATAATGTAAATGTGCTGAGAAACCAGCAAAGAAGTGAAGTTCAGAATCAACAGACTAATCAGAGACAAAATATAAACAATGTTATGGTACCATTGAACAATATGAGAAATCAGAATGTTAATAGGAATGCAAATGTTAATCAGTTTGGTAGACAGCCTATGCAGTTGGATAGATTCAGGCAGCTAGTTTTTAATGGTATTCCTGGTTACCCTAATCCCATTGATAAACATGTAAGGCTTTAGATACCAAAGTTTTCACGAAATAGTGTTGTGTCAGGTGAAGATCATTTGAAGGGTTTTTAGAATTTTATGGACAACTTTGAGGTTGAACATGAAGATGTTTTTATGAAATTGTTTATGCAGTCCTTAGTTGATAAAGCTAGAGAGTGGTATAAAAGTCTCCTTGACCAGAGTGTCTCATCATGGGATGACTTTAGAAGGATTTTTAAAGAACAATATGGTGATAAGATTGATCCAATATTTTTTATAAATGAGTTCACTGGTATCACTAAAGGGTCAAATGAGCAACTTGCAGATTTTAATGCTAGGTTCACTAGAGTGTTGAACAAGTTACCACTTCACATGAGGCCTAATGAACCAATGTGCATGGTACTATACATAAATGCTTTTGATGCTAAAATAGCTTATGGGTTAAGAGATAAGGGTCCTACTAGCCTCAGGGATGCTTTCAGAATTGCAACCAACATTGACAATAATAGGAAAGCATCTGGTAAGACAAATAGAAGGGATGATGTAAAGATTCTACAAAATCCAAACAATAATTCTCAAAATATTCAAGGTAATGTATCTACCTTCGAAGAAAAATTAGATAAATTGACAACTATTGTCAAGGACCTAAGTTATAGACTTGCCAAAAGTGAAAAGGGGATAGGTCCCGAAAGGCAGGTTTACCAAAGACAAGAGAAGAGACCATCATTGCATGATATGCCATATAACACTAATTGGCATAATGGTAAACCCATTCTCCCAAATAGCAACACTAATCAAAGACCTCAAAATGTTAAGGAGACCCCTGATCCTCTGAAGAAGGTTGTTACCCCATGGTGCATAATCTATCAGATGCCTCACTCACAATCACAATGTATGATTGCTCAATCTTTGTATAATAATGCTATTTCTTGTGATGAATGTAGTGAGCCACATTGTATGGAAGATAATAGTGTCAATATGTTGTTCACAAATAGGGAGTATTCTTCTTATGATGCTGATGAAAGCACGAATTATGGGACTCGGGTCTGCCAGCAGATTTCCTGTGATGAGGATGATGAAGATAACTATGGTTATGCTCAGGATGTTGGCAAGAGACACTATATGGACTCATGAATGTTGTCATTGATGGAAACAAAGGTTATCCCACACATCTGTAAGACATGATAGGTCTTCACTGGAAGTCAGATCGAAGAAGTGTTGAGGTCTGGTAAGCAAGAACAAAGTAGTCAATAAGGTCTGACAGACAGGTCTGGATTTCTCAGTATAAGTATCTTAGTGAAGTGCAGATTTGAGGAAGTCAAGAGGAGTATCTTGACTAATAGATTTCAGGTTTTGAGCCTCCGGTGTGGAGAGGATAAAGAAATATGAATGCTTAAGTGTCGGGTTCCCAAGTGACAGTGTGAACAGAGGAAGAACTGACTGGCAGAACATCAGACATTATTACTGATGTGTTACTGATGATGGAAAAGGTTCTTAAGGCATAAGTTATGTTTGGCTGACATGATTGATGACTTCTACAAGTATATGCTTGATCCGCATTACTTGGTGTGCAAGGATTCAGCCGACAGATCAAATTTTGAGCAAATTATTAACTGTTCCAGATGTCGACTAGAAAGGTGATGAAATCACTTTTGTGGATATATATATAGGATTGATTTAGTTGTGAGGGGTGTCGTGGTTTTTTATTATGAGTGAAGAAAAGTAGTAGAGCCAAATAAAAGCAGAAAGGAAGGTCCAGTATGTAAAGGAGAGTAGCACAAAAGAAGAGGAAAGATGAAGTGCAGCAGATCAGTGTACAAAGCCTAACTGGAACTGAACTCCAGCATATGTTGATGCTCCTTATCAGTTTAAGTATTGTATTACACTCTTTATAAATTGTAGATAGTGTGTCTCTTATAGGTAGTGTGCCTCTTGTGAGCAGTGTGCTTGGGCAGTGAGCCCTAATTGGCAAGTGCCATTTTGAATTTCCATTCTTCTAACAAAGAATACAATCTTGGGTTAATCACCCCGTGGTTTTTTCCCTTAGCAAGGTTTCCACGTCAAAAGTATTGTGTCATGTGTATTCCCATTTCATGGTTATGTTTTCTTATTTGAATCAATGCTGCATTAATTATTAAGAAAGTTTAGAAAGCAGAAATAATTAGGATAACTAATTCACCCCCCCTCTCAGTTATCAACAATTGGTATCAGAGCTAAGTTCCTCCTAACAGAGTCTAACAGATTGAGGAAGATCTAGGAATTCAAATGGATGTATATGGTTTAAGGGAGCAACTGAAGACTGCCCTTGATGATCTTGAGCAGTCAAACTCTGAAGTCAATGAATTAAAGGAAAGACTCAAACAAGCTGATGATTTCATGAGAGAACTAAAAGACAAATTAAGTCTCTCTATGAAAAAGAGAAAGGAGCTACTTCAGCAATTGGCAAGTCAAGGTGAAGCCAATGATACAAATGAAGATCTAAAGGAGAAAACCAAGTTATGTGAAAAGTTATCAAAAGAAATCATTATGGTAAGACATGAAATGGAATCAGGAGTTATGAAGTTTACCTAAGAGGTTGAAGAGAAAAGAAAAACTGAAGATAATCTAAGACAATCTCTCAAGGAGAAATCAGAAGATTGCCACAAGATGGATAGAATTATCAGACATCTTGAAACTAATCTTGAAGATGCTAAAGATAATGAAGAAAAACTTGAGGATCAAATTGTCTCTCTCAAAAGGGATCTTCAAACAACAAATAAATATAAAGAGAAATTCAAGATAAGTTCTGCTCAACTTGAAGTTCTTCTTGAAAGCCAAAAGAGGGTAGATGACAAGTGTGGTTTGGGATATGAGAAAAGAGAAAGCTCCGAATCTGGTCAGAAAAATTTTGGATCAGAAAATCCAAGGAACAGGCCTAGAAGACCTTTGGTAAGGCAGCCTAATGCTCAAAGATATCCATCCTTCAATGGATACTACCACAACTGCAATAACCTTGGTCATAAAGCTAATTAGTGTAGAAAGAGAATGAATCAAACTAACTCATCCTTCTCTAGACAGTGTTTCAACTGTAAAAGGTATGGTCACAAATCTCATGAATGCAGAAATATGCAAATGAACAAATCATTCAATGGTAGATGCTTTGCATGCAATAGAATAGGTCATATGGCTAATCAATGCAGATCAAGAGGATATCAATCAAATATGCATAGAAATGTTGTTTGCCAAATTTGCAATAGATCTGGTCATATTGTAAAATTCTATAGAAACAAGAACCAGGACAAAAGAGGTCTGATATATCATAATTAGAATCAAGATAAGGGAAGACAAAAAGTGAATGCGGATGAAGTTCAAAGTGAGATGAACAAGATTTGGGTGAAGAAAAGTACAGAGAATATAGAGGATGGATCCGCACCAGACTTTGGTGTTGATATTCCTTCCGGAAATTAAAAAGTGAGCTCTGGCTCAGGGGGAGACTCAAAGAAAACCTTGTTCCCCCAGCCAATCAATTGGTGCCGGAACTGGCACAAGACGAGTTGCGGATTAAAGGGTTCTTAAGAGAAACATCCAAATAAACTATGGTTAAGATTTGGAAGATCTGCAAGATTTTTAAGATCAAGATTGATCCGGTTCCTCAAGTCATCTGAATAAGGCAAATCAGAATGACTTAGGTTGAGCATTTATTGCAACTTAACATTAGGGTTTACGGAGCAATATAAGGGTTTTCTCACTAAGCATTTGCTCATTTTGCATTCAAGAAGAAACAAAAAGAGAGGCTCTGTAACAAAATTCCTCAAGATCATCCAAGATCATTTACAGAAGTCAATTCATCTAGAAATCGATCTGGCTAACTCCGTGAAACTGAAAGGCACAAAAGGTATTCTCCTTTATCAAATATATCTCTCTAAGTCCTTGAATGATGGGTACTCCAAACATTGTGAAGATCTCTGATAGGCCTCGCCCCATATTCAAGAAACATCCATACAAATCCTTGGAAGTAGATCCCCTAGGAGCTTTTTCCAGTGTTCCGCATGGTGTCCTACATATAGAAGATATTAGGGTTTACATTCACGCAAACATTAAAGAATTTAGAGAGTCCAAATAAATGGATATCTATCACAAGCAGTTAATAGATGATTCTTTTGAGATCAAACCTTAGTATAAAGCCATCTAGGGTAAGCATTTTGCACAGTGCATTCATTTCCCCTATTTTCTGGAAGATGAATGGGTCTGGTATATCTTGAGTAGAATACATGACAACTTCATGTGGTTGAACAGGTTGTTTAAGATCACTAAGGATACCATTAGGGCTGTAACCGGATTACACTCAATCGGTGAAATGCCTACACTCAAATCTATCAAGAACCAAATCGTTAGTGAGGCTACTAGATCAAAGTTTGATAAAAGAGCTATGACTATTGAGGATATCATAGATCCAGATATCAAATTTGCATCAATGATAATTAGATATAAGATATATCACTCCAACAGGGAGAACTCTGTCTCCGGAACTACTATATACACTGCTTATGAAATGTTGAGGAAAAATGTAGACTATGATCTTTGTGAGCTCCTTCTGAACCAACTATTGGAGAATCTATAGAAGATAAAGAAGAATAAGAAGAACTCCTTCAAATATGGTGGTTTGGTACTCTGTCTTTTCTTTTATTACATGAATGAGCTTCCCAGATCCAGTGGCTGGGTATGGCAAAATGATAGGCTAGTAGCCATTCAGGTCAAAGATTATATACATGGGATTGGTGATGCCAAGGCACAGAATACAACTCTCTAGGGATATTTCAAGAATTTTTAGAGCATGATGCAAGCAAGAGTGAGAATTCCCCAGTCTCTTGTTGAGAAATACAAAGACATAGTATGCTTTATGGTAGAGACTAATCAGTGCCTAATGGAGGCAGTAGAACCAAGAACTGTATGGATCATGCCTATGGGGTATGAAGTTGATGAAGAAATTGTGGAGCTGCATGTTCAACACATGCTAAGTCAGCCAAAGGATCTAAAGGTAGAAAGGTTTGGAACCTTTGAAGAGCTAAGTGTAAAAGTTCATGTGGAACTTAGACAACCGGAAATAAAGAGGAAAGTGAGAAAAGAAGTTGAAGAATTTGCCAAAGGCTTAGGCATCTCAAAGGAGGCTCTTGATGCCAACAAAGAAAAGGTGGAAAGGGCAGAGAAAGAGGAGAAAGAGGTAGAAAAGGGAAGTAAGGAAAGTGATCCAGTAGAAGTTCCCTCCCAGACTAGATCCTCTAAAAGGGTTGCAACTACCTTTGTTAAAATCTCTAAGGCATCAATACCAGAAGTCTAGGCATCCAGAAAAGGAGAAAAGAGAACAAAGAGAAAGGCAACAAGGTCCTATGTTAGCCTAAAGGATGATGAAGAAACTGAATCAGATGAGGAGATAAAGAAACTGAAGAAGAAGAAGAAATCATCCGGTGAACACTCTACCGGTCAAGGAGAAGAAGAGAAGGAAGAGGAATTTGTTGAAAAATCCACTCTATCCTTAGATGCTGTAGTGAAAGCAGTCACTGGGAACCTGCAACCCTTAACAGAATTCTATGATGCATATAATGAAGCAGATAAAAAGATTCTGGAGGAAGCCACAGTTAAATTTTTGAACACTTACAATAAATCTTTTATTGAAATTATCTCTAATTCCCAAAAGCTTAGAGAAAAGGCTTGAAATGAGGAAGAACAATGCTTGAGCAAAAGATCTCGAGATCTAGGAACAGGTCGCCATTCAGCTCTTTCCTTCAATCACTCCGTAGCAAATGAATATGATCTTCAAAGATTGCAAGGATGAGTTTCAGAGCAAAGCTAGGATGAATCAACTTATGCTTGGTGAAACTGACAAAGTGGCAAGAGAGACTGAAGAGATCCTCTGAAATACTTTTAAAAAGTTTAACATTCCCGTCATAGAGGACTTGGGTGCTGATCCCTCGGCCACAAGTGTTGAAGAGGAATCAGCTGAGAAAATGGCAGAAGAAGTCATGGACACTGATGCAGAAAAGGATAAGGACTTGGAATCCTCTACTCTGGAAGAGGTGGCTCATGAACAAACAAATATCTCTCCTCCAGTTTTCCCTACAATCTCTGGATCTAAAGGAGAAGAAAGAATAGAGGAGAAAGAAGCAGAGGTGAAGGAAAAAGAAGATGACAGTACCAAGGTTGTAGAAGGAGAAAAAGTTCCAAGAGATAGTTCTGAGACTACAGAAGAGAAGAAGAATCTGTCTCCACAAGAGACACTGCAGAAACTGTCAAAAAGTTCTTAGACAAAGAGACAATGGAAATTGATGAATTGGAACTTCTGCAAGGGCCATTTAATTTTGACTCTCTTTCTCCGATGCAAACAATGAAGATAGCTTCATTTGCAAATGCGAAGGCCAAAGAGAAACTACTGAGATCTCACATGGAAGACTATGAGCTTATAGAGGTAGCATCTGAAGTATTGGAAAAGATCATGCCATCTTTTCAAAAGGATCCCATAGCCTCTTCCTCTAGTAATCTCAAAACTCTAGTCAATAGTGTTAGCAAACATTTTAATTCTCTAGAGAAATTAGCTGAGGAGAAGGTCAGGAAAGAATTTTTGGATAAGAGATTCTCAGAGCTGCAATGGTTAATATCAAATGACAGAAGAGTTATGGGTATTGGGATAAAAATTTTGGAAAATGCCCTTAAGGATGGAGGTGATGTATACAAATTTTGCATATCCTGGTCTAAAACAACAGTGGAGATTGAGAAGAAAATGAAAGAACAGGAGGATAAACTGATAAAACTTTCTCAAAATTTTGATCCACTTACTACATCGATAATAAATCAAGAATGTCAAACGGTTGCAGTTTTGAATGAAATTAAGAAGCTTGAAAAAGAGAAGAAAAATAGAATTAGTAGGTTGAGTGAGCTCAGAGGGATAACTGTTCCTAAGTTAGAGGCCATGCATGAGGCCATAAAAGAAGCTCAAATCATAGCCCGGACCAATGATCCAATAGATCTAAAAAGGACAGATGCGTTTGTATTTCTGTTGAGCGGTCATATATCAATTTTGGACAGAATGAAGCAAAGTTGGGCTACAGAAATCATTCAATTAAAAACAACTTTTGTAGACATACTTCAGTATATGTAAGTAATCCATATGTATATACTTATGTGGACAAGATTTTGAAATTTTTGGTATGCGGACCCTTCCCTTTGCCATTGATGTCAAAGGGGGAGTGAAGAGCAGAAAAAAATGAGGAATCTAACTAAGGGGGAGCTTTAGTAAATGTACATAGAGATAGAGCATCAGCCAAGGGGGAGTATAGTGTGACAGTCATTTTTCACTAAGTGTTGCCATCAATGCCAAAGGGGGAGATTGTTGGCAAGAGACACTATATGGACTCATGAATGTTGTCATTGATGGAAACAAAGGTTATCTCACACATCTGCAAGACATGATAGGTCCTCATCGGAAGTCAGATTGAAGAAGTGTTGAGGTCCGGTAAGCAAGAACAGAGCAGTCAATAAGGTCTGACAGATGGGTCCGGATCTCTCAGTAGAAGTATCTCAATGAAGTACAGATTTGGGGAAGTCAAGAGGAGTATCTTGACTGATAGATTCTAGGTTTTGAGCCTTCGATGTGGAGAGGATAAAGAAATATGAATGCTTGAGTGTCGGGTTCCCAAGTGACAATGTGAACAGAGGAAGAACTGACTGGCAGAACATTAGACATTATTATGGATGTGTTATTGATGATGGAAAAGGTTCTTAAGGCATAAGTTATGTTTGGCTGACATGATTGATGACTTCTACAAGTATATGCTTGATTCACATTACTTGGTGTGCAAGGATTTAGCCAACAGATCAGAGTTTGAGCAAATTATTAACTGTTCCGGATGCTGACTAGAAAGGTGATGAAATCACTTTTGCAGATATATATATAGGATTGATTTAGTTGTGAGGGGTGTCATGGTTTTTTATTATGAGTGAAGAAAAGTAGTAGAGCCAAATAAAAGCAGAAAGGAAGGTCCAGTATGTAAAGGAGAGCAGCACAAAAGAAGAGGAAAGATGAAGTGCAGCAGATCAGTGTACAGAGCCTAACCGGAACTGAACTCTAGCATATGTTGATGCTCCTTATCAGTTCAAGTATTGTATTACACTTTTCATAAATTGTAGACAGTGTGTCTCTTGTAGGCAGTGTGCCTCTTGTGAGCAGTGTGCTCGGGTAGGGAGCCCTAATTGGCAAGTGCCATTTTGTATTTCCATTCTTCTAACAAAGAATACAATCTTGGGTTAATCACCCCATGGTTTTTTCCCTTAATAGGGTTTCCACGTCAAAAATATTGTGTCATGTGTATTCCCATTTCATGGTTATGTTTTCTTATTTGAATTAATGCTGAATTGATTATTAAGAAAGTTCAGAAAGCAGAAATAATTAGGATAACTGATTCACCCCCCCTCTAAGTTATCAACACAGGACTCATGCATCTTTCTGAATAACTTGAGAAGGCCTTTTTATGAAGAGATTAGAGCTCTCACAGCTGCAGTAGTGGCTCAATCAAGAGCAACTATAACCTTAGAGGTAAGGCTCAAGAAGGTGATCCACGTCAACCAGAAGACACCTTTGTGAACCATCCAATGTATAATCATAAAGGGGTTGAACCACACAAGAGATGATGGAATAATAATAAGAAAAATTCTAAGAAAAAGCCAGGTCATGATTCTCAAAGACCAGAAAATGAAGTTCCCTAAAATGAGGATCAAAATAAGAACTCTCAGATCATGGATGACAGTCAAAAGGCCATTAAAATTAAAGCTAGATTAGCTCATGATAAGAATAGAACCATGGATCAAGCTACAACTATTATACAAAATTATACTCCCTTTGACATAACTTAGGTTTTATCCTAGATCAATATCTCTGTTCCATTGATGGAGATGATTAAAGTTGAAGAATTTAGTAATAAAGCATTGTCCCTAATTTTAGGAGTAGCTTATCAGGTCGAGCAGAATGTTAAGACTCAGTGTAAGAAACAGGCCTCATGTATTGATGAGGATGAGGTTCCTGAAGTCTATCTGGGAGTGACAATGACAAAATGCCCTTCACAGGTTATATTGTTTTATGTCTCCCTTGTCATCAAGGGAAAAGTAATCAAGAATTGTATGCTTGACTCAGGAGCATCAACAAATATTATGCCTTTGGCTATCATGCAACAAGCTGGATTGAAAATAGATAAGGCATGTGGCAAATGCTATGCAATGGATGCTAGGGAGGTACCAGTTATAGGAATCATGAAGGATGTGGATTTTATGCTAGCAGCATATCCAGAAAAGACTTACAGAATGAACATAACAATAGTTGAAATAAAGCCACAATATGGTATGTTATTGTCAAGAAGATGGGCAGCATTGATTGGAGGAAGTATGCAGTTGGATTTATCCTATGTTGTGATCCCAATGAATAGTAGAGATGTCAAACTGGTCAGAGAAGAGAGGTCACCAGAAATAATTGAAGATCAAGATTCAAAAGAGCATATTTGTTTTGTGGATACTGACTATGAGAATTTCAGAATTGTCTTAGATGCTCAAGGAAGCGAAGAGAGAGATTTTTGCATTCAAGAACTAGAGTTGTGTTTTTATCTCCCATAGGTAAGCTTCTAAAATTCTCTTTCCTGTTAAAGTTTGCCTGCACAAATAATATTATAGAATATGAAGCTCTACTACTAGGGTTGAATGTTGCTTTGAAGCATGGGATTAAGATGCTAAAAGTGTTTGGAGATTCAGAATTAATTGTTTCCCAGGTGAGAGATAAGTATGCTTCAAAAAATAAAAGGTTAAAATAGTACAAGCATGCTATATGGGATACAATTAGACTATTTGATGCTTTTTCAAATAAATTGGATAGAAAGATCGAAGAATGTCATGGCAAACTTTTTAGCTAATGTCACCATAAGGCCAGATGATGTTACTATGTCTGATGTTACAAATGTTGAAGTTAAAATGAGACCTACAGTACTAGATAATATATGCAGTTGGAAGGTGTTTGATGATGATAGAGATTTGTTGAGGTTCCTACACTACATAGATGAATATGAGAAATAGGAGATTGATTTTCAGAATTTTGTAGAAGTTGTGAATGGAAAAGAAACTCTTTTGGCGAAAGAAGCAATTCAACTTAAAACAAATAAAATCCCCAGAGGGCTAGTTGCTTTAGAAAGAGCATTTGACAATAGAGACCAATTTGTTACAAAGGCACCTCCTACAAACAAGAATGACTTGGAGGAGATAAACTTGGGGACATGCCATGCCCCCAAAAGGGTATATATTGGCAAACAACTCAAGCCACACATTAGGAGTATGTTGATTGCATTATTGAAAAAATTTAAGCATGTCTTTGCATGGTCATATGAGGACCTAAAAGCTTATAGAGAAGACTTATTCCAGCATGAGATTCCGTTGAAGCCTAGAGCTAAGCCATTCAAGCATAAACAAAGACCTATTAACCCAACTCTGGCTCCAAAAATGTAGGAAGAGCTTGTAAAGCTTAGGGAGGCTAGAATAATTGTGCCTATCAGACACTAAACTTGGGTGTCCAATCTTGTCCCAGTTAGAAAGAAAAACAATGATATAAGACTTTCTGTGGATTTTAGAAATTTGAATGTATCTTCTTTAAAGGATAATTATCCACTACCAAGCATGGAGGCTATGTTGCAAAAGGTGACTGGTTGTGAGCTTTTATCCATGATGGATGGATTTTTAGGATATAATCAGGTGAAGGTAAAAGAATCTAAACAATACAAGACTACCTTCACCACTCCATGGGGGACTTATGTATATGTAAGAATGCCATTTGGACTAACAAATGCAGGTGCTACATTTTAGAGGGCTGTGGATGTTGCTTTTGCAGGATTGATTGACTCAATCTTGGCTGTATATCAGGATGATTTAACTGCTTATTCAAAAAAGAAGGAGCAACATTGCATGCATCTAGAACAGATTTTCATTAGGGCATTGGAATATAGCATTTCACTTAGCCCAAAAAAATGTACTTTTGGGGTATTAGAAGGAAAACTATTGGGACACATTATTTCCAAAGATGGAGTGAGGATTGATCCTGAGAGGGTTGATGCAATTGATAGAATTCAAATTCCTAAAATAGTGAAAGGCATTCAATCTTTCTTTGGGCAGATTAATTTTGTTAGAAGATTCATTCCCAACTTTGCAGAGATTTGAAAGGATATTTCTAAAATGTTGAAGAAGGGTGAAACTATCAAATGGGAAAGTGAAGCAGCTAGATCATTCCAGAACATCAAAGAGCCTATAAAGATGGCTCCTATATTGAGATCTCCTAATTTTTCTAAGCCACTCCAATTGTTCTCATTTGCCTCTTTTCACAGTATTGCTGCATGCTTATTACAGAAAAATGAAGATGGTTTTGAGAACCTATTGCTTTCTTTAGCATGTCATTGCAGGTAGCCGAGTTGAAATATGATATCATGGAAAAACAGGCATATGCATGGGTTAAGGAAATCAAAAGTTTCAGGCCATGCTTAGTAGGATCTCAGATAGTTGCATATGTGCCCCATGCAATAGTTAAGGACATTTTCACTCAGCAAGAAGTGACAGGAAGAAGATGTAGGTGGATTAACAAGTTACAAGAGTTCAACATTGAGATACAAATTACAAAATTGGTAAGGGGACAGGGTTTGGCTAAGATGATGACACAATCAAATCTGGAAGCATGCTAGGTAAGTGTAGTTCAGGATGAAGTTGTTAACATGTCAGAACCTGAATGGTACAAGGATGTTGTGTATTATTTGCAGAATTTAAATTGTCCTTCCCATCTCAGTCATAGTAAAAAAAGGACCTTAAAGTTACATGCTGTCAAGTACATCATCATTCAAAGAGAATTATATTGGAAGAATCCTGATGGTGTACTACTTAGGTGTGTGGATGGAAATCAAGGTACTGATATTTTAAGTGACATGCACAAAGGAGTGTGCAATGGACACTACACTACCAAGACAACAACTCACAGAATTCTTAGAGTAGGTTATTGGTGGCCTACCCTTTTCCCAGATGCACAAAGGATGGTAAGGAAATGTGATCCCTATCAAAGGTTCTTAGGAAAACTTAAGTATGAAGGTGCGTTACCCCTTAAAACCGTAACTGTGAAGGCTCCATTTCAGCAATGGGGAATTGATTTTATAGGGGAAATTTTAGAAAAGTCAAGTGGACATGGTTGGATTTTGGTTGCTACTGACTATTTTACTAAATGGATTGAAGCCATTCCAACTAAAAAAACTACAAGCAGGGTAGTGATGGATTTCATTTTGGAACAGATTATTATCAGATTTGGACTACTAGCCAAAGTGGTCACAGATAATGCCATGTGCTTCAGATCTGGTGCGTTTGTTGATTTTTACAACAACTATGGGATTAATTTGTCATATTCGTCACCATATCATCCATAGGGAAATGGTCAAGCAGAATCAAGTAACATAAGCCTTATGAAAATCATCAAAAGGATGGTAGGCAAGAACAAAAGGGCATGGGATTCAAAGTTAAAGCTGGCACTATGGGCTGACTGGATAATAGTGAAGAAAGCAATTGGAAGGTCAGCTTTTGAGCTAGTATATGCTGCAGCAGCTAAGTTACCTGTGAATAATCTCCTACTAGTTTATAGATTCATACAAGAAAATGATAAAGAGATTGAGGACTCAATGAATGAAAGGATAAATCAACTGGTTGCATTGGATGAAATTAGAAAGAAGCACAGAAGACAAATATCAAGAAACAACAAAAGGTGAAATATTTGTTTGATAAAAGGGCTATAGAAAGGAAGTTTTAGATAAGTGACTTGGTCCTTGTTTGGAATAAAAAGAGCCAGGATAAGGGCAAGCATGGTAAATTTGAGCCCTTATGGATGGGACCATATCAAATCAGCAATACTCATGGAGAGGATTCCTACTTTCTCCAGGCCCTAAATGGTGAACTATTGGAATTGCCTATGCACGGTCAATTCCTAAAACCTTATTTCTCATAAATGAATGTCTTGAGTGCACATTGTAAATTAGGTGTGAATAGTCTGTACATACCTTGTATAGTTGGTGGTGTTTTGCATTTTGCATTTTGCCTGGTCTATCCCAGAGTGATCTGGTTCTCGTTACAGCCTTGCGCCTACATGTCCCTAGTCAGAGACAATGGTGGTGCCCACCTAGGGTTAAGGTTCTGAGTTGAGTCTGCAAGCCTGTATTTTTGTTTCCTCAAATCCTTAGTCCCTTAGGTTTTGTTTTCCCTCAAAATCATGCATTGTATCTTCTATTTCACCGTTGACCTCCTGTTACAGGTCATCAATCACTTAAGTTGCATTTTCATGCCTTAGCATTGGTAGGTTGATCAGCCCCATTGCATTGTCTTACCGTTTTCTCCCATCGTGCTAAAAAGGATTGAAAAAATTCTAAGTCCAAAGAAAACCCTTTGAAAATGGTGAAAATCCTTGTATGTATCATTGTATGCATATCGGGTTGTATATGGCATTTTCCAGGTTAGATTCCGTGCTTGTATGTAAAGCTTTGCATTTATGTGTCATTGTATATTTACATATACAACAGGTAATATTCAACACGGATCTCAAAAAGGTTCCAATCAGGTTAAAATGGTGCTTGGGCCCACGGTTGTATGTATATTGCGTTGTATGTTTGAATGTGCAAAGGGCATATATAAGAGCAAGATACAAGGATAAAGCATACAAGACAAATATGCAAAGGCGATGTACAAAGTGCACATACAAAGGAAAAGATGCAAGGGTCTCATACATTCACCACATGCAAGGAAAAATATGCAAAAGGATCATTGGCAAAACAATATGCATCAGTAGCTCAACCAATTGTCTTTCCGATGGCCGATGATGCAAAAAGGAAATGTGCAAAGTTTATACACAGGCAAGAGATACAAAGTCTAGGGCCCACCAATTGCATGCAAAGGTGATTGTATCTTTGCACATACAATCATATGTACAATGTGATATACATTTCTCAGATACAAGGCTCGGACCTGAAATAGATATACATTCTGGTTGATAAAGGCAAGTGTTTGTTTGCATATTTGTTTGTATGTCTGCATTGTATGTTTGCACATACAAGGGTCATATAAAAAGGTAACATACAAAGGTCAGACACATGTTTGCAATGTACAAGTATGGTTGTATATAGTTTTGCTTGTATGTTCGTATTATACATGCGAAGATAGAATGCCGATATGCAAAGAGAAAACATACAACCCAGACACGAAAGGAAAATGTGTTTTGGCGGATAAGTGGCTAGGGTCCGTGGGTTGTATATAGCATATTGTATATGTGATTTACAACGTGATATACAAAAGATGAGATACAAGCCAGATTTCAGAGGCTTTTCCAATCTGATTGATAAATGAGCTGGAATCTACATTGTATGTATATTGCATTTGTATATGCGATATACAAGGTTTTATACAAGGAGAAGATACAAGGCAAGACCTGATGGAAATTTTAAAATGTTTTATAATAATTTGGGGTCCACGCCTTGTATGTTGGTGATTGTATGTATATACAATCTCGTATATGCAAAGATTTGAATGTGCTGCAGGTGGTTGTATGTATATGCATTTGCATATACAAAGGGAAAAATGGGCAAAAAGGCAAAATGTATGTTTGTGATGGGAAAAGCCGCCTGTGTGGCATGATTCTATTGGCCAATGGACTTTTCAAAGTGATTTGGAGTCGCAGATCTCAGTGGGAAGAGGGAAATCAATGGCCATGGTTCAAATTTTTAAAGGAGGAAAATTGTGTATGTTCGCTGTATCACCTCAGGCAGGAATAAACTTTAGAGCATGCAACTACTACATCCCGTGGGTAGGTTGGCTTTAATGACAGAGTTATAGAGGTATGGTTGATTGATTGATAGGCCAGCTACCTTGTTAAAGGAAAATCTCCATGCAGTGGCACACTTCTCAAATTCACCTTCTCCTTCCCTCTTCTTCCCCCTGGTGCATTCAATTCTCATGGTGTATTGTGTCTGGCAAAATTTTGAAATGACCATTGTATTTGATTGCTGAGTACACATTCTGGTATATATCAGAACTATGTTACTCATTTTTTGGTTGTTGAAGACTTGGGCAAAAATTTTGGTGGAGTAATAAGATATGATTTTGCTGGTGGCTCTATTTTGTGCCTTGTGAGTTTATGAATCATATGTTGTATGTATTATGCATAATTTATTGGTTTCATGTTATTTTTACACAAGAAATATTTTGTTGCATGTGTTTGGTTATTTGTCTCCAAGTTGTGGGCATCTTTTCTTTTGAATCTATATAGCTAAGGGTTATTTGGGATTCAGGAATATGGATCTTCTGTGTTGAATGTCTAATCTCTTACCTTTGTTCAAGGAAAAAATTAAATGTTTAGGTTAAGCATTGGGAAAGGTATGTTGTAACAGTGATATCATTAAGTATGAATGACTAAACACTCAATCTTGGGAAGTATTTGTAAGGCAAACACTAAATTTTTCCCCTTGAAACTCAGTTATTGATTCAAGTTTATGGTAATCATTCACATGTGTATGTATTGACTCTAAGCCCTGAGATAGGCACCAGTCTGATCTTGTATTAAGGTTACAACCCAAGGTCCCAGTCTTGCATCTAAATACAAAATACAAATTCAAACTTCAAGTACAAACCATTAGGATATTAGAAGTAGTTTTAGGACCAAAATCCTCTATCTCATGACTGAGCATAAGCCCAAAGCTAACCCCTTTGCACTTGTTTCACAATTTGGGTCTGCATAAGAGAGGATTTATCTACTTTGTGTCAACATCCCAATAAGTTCATAGGCATATTTTATGGGTGTTGAATAGGGAATACCCCCATTGGTTCTGTAGAGCCTAAAGAAGAAGAGGAGATATTTATAGAGTCTATCTCCTATACTGTTGGCCCCTGGCCGGAAAATCTTATTGATCAATGATGGCTACCTTGTAGGGATAACTGGGAAGCATCCAGTTTGGGAAAAGTCCAACAGAAGGCAAGTTGTAATTCACAAAAATTGACACGAAGGTCAATCCGGTAGATGCATTAACAAAGGTTGTTCCTCAAGAGAAGTATGAATTCTATAGATCTTCTCTCGGTCTTGTTTTGATGTGATAATGATCATGCGGGGGGATTTCTCTTAGTAGTTCTTTTATTGATCCTATTGTCCTTCAAGTGGGAGATTATTGGGAACGTGGCTCTGTGTGGAGGCCAATGTAACTAGTCTGTCTTCATTTGCAAACTCTGATATATTCCTCTTGTAACCTCTCTTTGTGTAACTACCTTTTTTTGGCATGAGGCCAAACTATTGTATATGGCTTGATGATGGATAAAAGGAGATATGAAGATCTGTAGACATAGATGTATGATGTGAAGTGCTGCTAAACATATTTTTAATGACAATCCCTTCTTTGTGGATGTAGTCATTAGAATGGTGAACCACATGGTGATCATGATGTTAGTCATAAACAAACATAGAATAAAAGTACACATTAACCTTTATTCATCTTGAAAGATATGATGAATTTAGAGAATTCATAATCTCAATTCTCTGATGATTAGGTCTTAATCTTCTGACATTACTTAAAGGTTGATGTGTGTTGCTGTTTCCATTTTGGGGCCTTACATAGATCTCATCAGTAAGATAATGCTTCCTATAATGACTCTACACAGAAAGTTATTCTACACAAGATATGCTTCAAATATTGTTTCTATTCTTAAATCTTTGCATGATATTTATCATTTTGACATGCTTTAACCTCAAATATGCTAAATATGTTTGGTTATCTATGGGATGTCTGCATATTTGTATTATTTTCTTAAGATTGTCAATTACTTGCAATTATGATGATGAAATTCTCTGAAATTGAAAGAAAGTAAAAAGAATACTTCAAATTAATGTTGAACCTTCAGCTATTGAGCCACATATACATCAGATACAGTCATGAAGAGAAGAAATCAAACCATATGTTCACCAGGACATTCCACAGCTAGATACAGTCAATGCTAACTTCAAAGGAAAGGTATGAAAACAACACATGTAAGTAGACATGCACTCCAAGTGACGCAGCAAATCACAACATGTATCAAGAATTCATACATTGATTACTCAAGATTTATTATGGATTGTAATCAAAAGAGTCTTCTCATTCATTAAGTATACAAGAACACACACACACACACACACACACACATATATATATATATACAACAACTTTGAAATGAGCCCTGAATATTTTAGCAAATAGATTTCAATTAAGTTTTGAATGTTTTAAAATGAGGCATCCCTGCAGCTTTTATAGAGCAAGGTGAGGGAGTGGTTACAATTGATCTACGATTAGGATATATCTATTAAGATCTACGGTTCACATTTCATTGACCAAGTTAACTCTTTCCACGTGGCACAGGTTGCCAGCTGGCAACCATCTAGACAACTTATTTTCTTAAGTATCAGATGCTTATGTCTTTTCTTGGTAATGCATCTTCATCTACTCTTTATCCTTCAAGTTCTTCATCTTCATCATCAGGAGCATCAGGATCATCACTTCCTGAATCTTCATCATCTTGATGACCTTGTTCTTGTACTTGGACCTGCATGGATGTGCAGATACTTTCATATGCTTGCACTATCCTTTCTACTTCCCCACCATCCTAAATTCTTGCTTTGGTGTTGGCATGTTTATACACCTAATATTTGCTCCGGAGGGATTCCAATTTACTCCTCCTGTTGCTAGATGTCTCGTTATAATTCTCCATTCTGACCCTGATCCTCATGATCTTATCCATAGTTTCTTCTGTCAGGTGGTTTAGAGGATCATCAGCTACCTACTGGAAATTGCCATGTAGAGATTTAATGGCAAACTCCTCATCTTGATTTTCTATTTTGCCTTCTGCCTTTCCTTCCAATGATTCCAAAATTTCAGCCTCAAATGACATCATATCATGCAGCTTCATGCTGATATTTCTTAGTTTACTGTTGCATCTTTTAAGCACATCACACTCAAACCTGATGTCTTTATACCATATTTCAATCAATAGGGCTGTATTATTATTCAGTACCTGATTCTTTATTAAAATCAGAGGATCAATCCTCTTTATTTCACCCAAAGTGCTCAGGACTTTCTCCAATTAAAATGACCTCCTCCTGATCTCCATCTGTAATTTATCTACCTTTTTCCTAGAGGTGCCCAAAGAATTCTACCTCTTCAAAGAGGCCTTTACCACTTCTTCTACTTCATTAAATGTAGATAACATCCACTTTCTCATTATAGATGACTCATGTTTCATGAGATCTAATTTATTCACCTCATCTTGAGAAATAACAGTCAATGGGACTGCATGATCACTTGTTGTATCCTCAGGGTTAATTGACCCTTTTATGTAAGTGTGTAACTGAGCAATGTGCTCCTTACGCTGTTTATTTTTCTCTTTCTCTCTTCTCACCCTCTAGGTCGATGAATCAATTATATCTTTACTTTCTTGGCCTTCCTGATCCTCATTGGCAAATCCCAAATCTACTATACTAATATGGAATTCATCCAGAGTGATCTTGCCTTTTTCTTTGTCTGCTGTAGGAATGGCCACCTGGGCAGTTCTTCTACCTATGATAGGATCTCTTCTTATGGTAGAAGTTATTCTAGCCTTCCTCTTCAGCTTTATTAAGGTTTCAGAAAATAATGTAGATATATCAAATTCTTGTGCCTCTATACCTGATTCTACGCCAATTTCTTTCTCAAGCCACCGAGGAATTTGATCCTTTGACTGTAGGTCTCCATCATCATCATGATGATCACCCTGATCTTTGGTATCCACCATCATGTTTGATGGGGAAGGTGATTTTTTTATCTCTTCCTCATGATGCTCCTCATGAGGGTGATTTTTAGGTATATCCTCCTGTTGAGGAATTTCCTTCTCTAGAGGGTGATCCTACTGATCATCTGCATGTTTATCATGATCTTGATCTTTTACTTCCTCCATAGGTATCTCATCCTCCTTGGTGATTTCTTCATCATGAGGCATATTAGCTTCTATGGATGTCACTGTGTCTACCTTAGGTATACCAACCTGATCTGAAGCTACAATTTTTTCCGCAACTGTGGTAATTACCTCCTGTACTTTTAGGGTAGGATCAACTGATGTATCCTTTTCTTCCCCTACCTTGTCTTGGACTTCAACTATCTTGGGTTCAACAAGTACTTCTTTTTGTTGTTGCTCATCCATATCTAATGTGTGGCCTTCTATTTCTGCCATCTTCACTTCCTCAACATTTTCTTCTTTATCAGGAACACGTGCTTGATTTTCAGGACTTGCATCCTTTCTATATGTAAGATCAATCACCGCAGGGTTGGTTAACTAATCAATCAATGTATCAAGCCCCATCTCTTGGGCTACCTTTTCTGGGCTCTTTTCTTTTTCCTGCTCTACCCTCTTCAGTTCTTCTAACACTACCACCTGGTCTGATGGTGTACCTTGCGGTGTTATGTGAGTGTTAGCAACAAGAGTCTCCATTCGTTGCGAAGCAACATTATCCACCACTTCATCATCTGATAGGTCGACAGTCTCATCTAATGAGAAATGGCCTCCTTGACTTGTCCGAGTGGTTTCTTTCATTTGTTCTTCAGTTTGTTCAATCTTAAACTAAACAATGGTAGGGAGTGGTACATTACACTATAATTCCTTTCTAAACACTCCACTACCTGCTCCCCTCAACATTATAGGGTCATGTCTTATCTCACCTCTCATGGATATTCTAGGTTTCTTAGGTGTGGAAGCCATCACCTGAGGTGCTTTTCTTTTTCTGATGAGGGGCAGTGAGTCCTCTTCTGCAAGCTCTTCATCAAAAGGAACATCCTTTTTAATTTGTGCTCGTGATGCCTGACCTTCCTTATATGTTTCCATAGTTTCAACAGCCGGCCTCTGAATCTTTTTAGCCTTTTGCTTATCCTTAGGAGGTGGTGCTGATGATGCTAATGCCTATTTTGATGCTGATGCATCCTCAACTGTTATTATGACTCTCTCAATTATCACCCCTTTTGGTTGAGCATCAACTTTCTTACCTTTTGGGGGTCTCTTTCTTTTCTCGGGAGGTGGTGCTCTATCTCCTTTAGACTTCCTCTTCTCATTCAAGAAATCATCATATTCTTCTTACTGTCCACCGTGATGGCAACACCTCCTTTCTTTAATGCATTTATCTCGTCATTGACCCATGCTTGGGTCAGCTGCAATGTCCTGCTTGTAAATGGATCTAAGGAGATGTCCTCCTGTATTGTGAGATCTGGTGCTGAGATGGTATCATTGTATACCTTTTTCTTTCAATATTCATTAGCCATGACCTTTCCATCATCTTTCTTCAGTTGTGATGAGATATAAATGCAGTCAAAGGTCTTGATCTGGTTGAGTGTGAGCCTTTGATATCTTCTTCTTCTAGCTTTAGCTTCATCTTCACAATCTGCCCAAAAGTCCTCAAGATCTCTTCGATGGATGGACTTCCCCATGATCTTCTGCATCCTCCCATATGGATCATATGATATTTTTAATGGAAATGGCTGGAAATTCATCATAAGTAGACCATCTATGGCCTTTTTAATATTCTTTGAATCTAGGCACATGTACCAGCCCATTGTCACTGGAAACAATACTGGTGGAAGCTTGTTGTTAGCTTTGTATGCATCCAGTATTGTAGATACTTGTCTCATAAATTCCATTAAGACAACTGCATCTATAGGATATCTTGGGAGCATGAGAGGCTACTCCTCAAAACCTTCAACTCTGATGTAAGAGAAAGTTGCAAATTGAATAAACTAGGCTCCATGCCTGTATATAACTTCCTGAGCCTCCATGCTCAGTCTTTTAGTTCTGTCCTCCTCCATTGTTCTTACTAGATGCATAGAGAATGCATCATTCACTAATTTGTAATCTTGGAGGTAATTTGTTCTCTGCAGCTGGGCATGATGATCCCATATATGTGCATCATTTGTTGTGCCACCAATTCTCCCAACTGTAGTCAATGCATCAAATGCACCCTTGTAGGCACATGAATAAACTATGTATGAGGTCATGCAGAAGGAACAATCTGGACCTACTAGATTCATTAGCTACTCATCTAGAGCATCACTTATCATCTTAGCCCACATTGGCTTACTATCTGTGTAAAGGCACATCAGGATGACTACATACATCCAGTCCTTAAAACTTCCAGCATCAGGCTGGCCTGTCACTCTGCTGAGTAGTGCTATCATGTATTGGTATTCATCATCAAAGTCAAATTTATATAAGTGCACTGGAAGTTTAGCCACTACAAGATAAGGACTATTCTTTGCCCTCCATTGGTACATTTTCTTCCTAGCAGACTTCTTATTATTCTCATATTCTGCTTCTAACTTCTTCAAATCTATATTGGCAACCTTCTTGCCTAGTGGTAAACTGAATGTAGCAGCAAGACCTTTGATGGACAGATCAGTATATACTCTGCCATGCTTCTCTACCTTCCTTGTCTGTGGGTTATAGTTTCTTGCACATTCAATGACCAGCTCAGGAGATTCCATGGAATAGGGGAAATCAGCTGCATTCCACATTCCAGATGTAAAGAACGCATCCAGCAAGGTACTGTTACTCTTCTCATTGCTCATTTTAGCTGACCATGTAGCCAAATATATATTTCCTTGGTGCGTATCTGGCACCATACTTAAACTAGACACCTTCGGGTTGAGCAAACATGGGCTTTAGGAATTCTTCCTCTAACTTAGCCAATTGCTTATCTGCCATGGATGCCTGCAATTAACAAAACTAGTCTTACAATTGATATCTTACAAGCATGCATACACACCATATCTTTATTATTCATCATGCATGTTATACTCTTTCCATATCTCGTTAATCTTGATATGCATAATCTAGAACTTCAAACCAGAAAACCATGATACCTGGATATGCAAAACACGATAACAAGAGGGTTTCAATTACTTACCTGATGTGCTGATCCCCTTAATTATGCTGATAATTGTGTGGAAGGAATTCAAATACTCGCAATGCCCACGTATCCCATTCTGGTGCAAGCTATATGCATCAGTAGGTAGTCTTATGAGGGTTTGAAAGCACTGCTCTGTAAAAACTAGTTTTATCACAAGGTAAGTGTAAAATGATTTGTAAATTCACTTTTAATCTCTTCTTTCAGGAAAATTAGGGCAAATTAGGGCAAATTAATTGAAATAGTTGATCTTTCTATATGAAACTTCTGGATCTCACCAGGTGTATGTATCAGGTTCGTAATCGGTGGGAACCACCTACCACATCTACGTGCATTTAATGTTATGGTGACGGGGCACGGGGTGATCTTTGCAAGATAGGATGATATTTAAATATCAGGTGATATTTTGATATCAGGTGATGTTCAAATATGATTCCTTGAGCTAAAATGACCTTCCGTCGAAATATCAGGATGACATCATCAGGATGATGACTTGGTTCAGCATTGTGGCTTTATAACATCATCATCATGTTATGTATGAAGGGTCATGTTCATAAATATACCTCTGCGAGGTAAAAAGGATGGTGATGTCATCATCATGTTAGTTTCTCCATTCACCGAGTTCAGATGACATCGTCAGGATATTGGTTTGGGGTGATATTTTGCGATAGGCCGATATTCAAATATCAGGGTGATATTCAAATATCGGGTGACATTCAGGAATATGATCCTCGCAAAATACATGATGTGTTTGTCTGGTAGATATCGTTATCATATAAAGCTGAAGTCCAGATGTTCAGAGAAAATGATTTTATCAGGCGATAATATTAGATCAGGGTGATCTTTTATAATATGATTGATATTAAGAAATATGATCCTCCCTTCGGAATATTAGGTTTGACCAGGACTTTGACTCACCATAACTCTCGTTCTCTGAGGAATATCAGGGTGATCCAAAAGGCAAACTTGCATGAAATTTTGTGCTCTATCCAATCATGAGGTTATTGTCATGAAATGTTAACTTTGAAAAAACTGACCTCATCATGATGACTTACCCAGTCCCCTTTATGCAGGATCATCTGCATTGTCTTACTTTTACCAGACTGCCAGCAAGAAGAAAACACAAGCAAAACCAAGAAAAAGGTTGGGTCCATGTTTTATCAAGTCAAAATGGGGCGTGTTGTGTAACCACACAACACCACATTGATTGCTTGGTCTATTCTGTGTGTGTTGTTTTATGATCTTTTCGTTCTAAGTATTCTTTTTATTTACTGCTGCTTTGCTTTGGTTCTATTGTTTTATTTCTTGCATCAACAAAATGCTGGTAATACTTGTGAACTTTTGTGTTTTCTACTTATTAGCTAGTGTTGGTTATCATTGATTTGCATGAAACTATGCATTTGAATTTAATGTGAGTTTGTTGAAAATGAAGAAATATTGAGATGAGTATGCATCACAATAAATATTATGTTTAACAATAGCCGATATGTCCATGTGATATAAATATTTAATCTAATTATTATAAACAGAGAGTATATGTATTGGATCTGATGACATACTTGTTCGCCTAAAAAGATAGCATCTTATGGCACACAATGATTAATAAAAAGGATCAAGAAACTTGAATCAATCAAATTTAACAACCTATGCCAGCGTCCATTCCTGCTTGTGTCAAAATGGGATTTTGGAACGGGTATGGATATCCATCAAGAATATGGGATAGAGGAATTTCAACCAAATTTGAACTGTTTGAAGAATGCCTCGAAGAGATGTTATCTCGTGGAAGAATAATGTTACTAACATATAATACCTAATCAATTAGATCAACTCAAAAAGGTTGTCTAAACTACATTTTAGAAATCACATTGATGTCAAATCACAAATATCAAGTAATAATATTTAAACCATCTGTAATTTAAAATTTAAGGATTACACAGACGCCTAATAGAGATTAAACTCTTATAAGGGTTTACTTATTTGGTTGCAACTTGCCACTTCCGGCTCTCCCCCAAATGTTTACCCTTTATCCCTTTTTATAGAACTTTCAAATTTAATTTTATTATACTTTATCAATTTAGTTATTTCTTCAACTCATTTCTTCAACTCATGCATGTAGATCCAAGTAAAATTAAATCTTAAATAATAATAAAAAACACAGTTTTCATTTGCATTTAATGATTAAACAAACAAAATATATTTCTTTCAATATAGATGTGTACATGCAATTTTAATTTTTTTAAAAAATTATTCTTAGTCAAGAATTCATTTAATTTTCTCAATTACTAATTAAACTATTATTTTATTTTATACTAATTTTATTCTCTAATTTTTTTTATTATTTTAACTAAAATTCCCAACTTAATTTATTAAATTAAAGAACCTATTTCATAATTACATGCTTTAATAAAAATCTTATTCATCATAAAATAATTAATTGAAATATTTATTTATAAATAAATCTATTAGTTATTTAATTATTGACATTAATACAAATAATCATAAATCCAACAATTTTTTATTTAACTTACCAGTATTGTTGATGTACTGCAAGTCTTAGTGATAAGTGTTCAAGATAAAATCGCATCTAGCATATTAACACCCATAATTTTTCAATTTGTAGCCTTGAACAAATATCCAATGCTATAGCTTAAAATAGTCAACAAACATGGTGCAAGGGAAGCCCAACCATAATGCCATTTTTCATGCAAGAAGAACAAATTAGCTTAGTTTCCATGGATTAAATTAATAGAAGATTCTCTAAACATCATGTATATTCACAAGATCTAGAGATGATCCCTTATAACAAGGGCAATTCATTTACAGTTACACAGAGAGAGAAAATAGTCTTAATGTTTGCTTTGCAGACTCCTCTTCCTTTACTCTGCATGTTAGCCTCAAGAAAACACATACTCTGTCCTGCACATCACCTCCTAGAAAATACTTTGACTGCAATTTCCTTACTCAGGGGAAAAATGGTAACAAGACAATATAAAGATAATTAAAAAGTGGAAGAAAACATGTTCAGGTAATACCAAACCCAAAATACATGGCATTGTTACTTTATTCATACCCTAAACCAATACAAATGGAATAAATAGTACAACATGTCTTAGAATTATCACTGCTCTCAAAGTGAGTTAGGCAGTCACTTTGACCAAACTCTTGATTACAATTCCCTGTCCCTTGCCCTCTGCAGTGACTCTATCTGCTTTGTTTGGTGGGAATTGATTGCTCCTCAACATGTGAATGGCATAGTCATACCCTGCTGCTCTTTCTTTCCGCTTTTTCATCTCTTTATACATGTTGGTGTAGTCTTTTTCTGATTTCCTCTCACAAACAAAAAAGAGATAATGAGGCATGGATTCATTGGCCCTCAACATATGAATAGCACAGTCATACCTTGGTGCTCTTTCTTCCTGCCTTTCCATCTCTTTTTCTAATTTTCTCTCCCTTCCTCCTCTTTTTCTTCTTCCTATAATTGCACCTCTTCCAACAAAAGCTCTCTATTATTTTTTCTTTTCTAAGATGGAAATCAATGCAGACTTAATGGAAGCTTGGGATAAACTCCTCCTGATATTTATAGTATTTTGAACTTTTTCAAAAATAGTTTTTCCTATTTCAGAAAGCTATATTTATGCTTTTATATAAAACATATTTTATTTTAATTATAAAGTTGTTAAATTGAGAGGATATACAAACATATTCTTAGTTTAGAAGTTTACTCTGTAGGTCACCATAGAGAACGTTCTGTTGTTGGTTTGGCTAAAATTAAATGAATGCATATGAGTTATCCTGACTGCAAAACTAAAGTTAAAATTAAATAGTTCACGCCGTAGTGGTAATTACTCCGCAAAACTAAAGTTAAAATTAAATGAATGCATATGAAATAGAATTTTTGTTGTTTTAATATAAATGTCTATATGAAATAGAATTTTTGTTGTTTTAATATAAATGTCTTAATTTTTTTGTTTTAATATAAATGGGTGTTAATGATTTTTTATGGAGAGAATTTGTTTTTTTAAATTGTTATAAATATTGAATTTTTATATGTTTGCATTTAGCTTTTATACTATGTGAATAGTAATATGTTGTAATATTTTTGAAATATATTTAAAGTACACAAGAAGTATCCATCTCCCTTTTAATTAATTTATTTTAAATTTTAATTGTAATTATTATATATTTTAATAATTTTAAATCATAATTATGTAGTATAATATGAGTAAACATTATAATTATGTATTTATGTTTTATTATAAATGTTTATTATTTTATGCAAATTAGAATAATTAATTTAAATTAGAAATTATTTCATATTTTTAATCACAATAAATAATTTAAATTAGAATAATTATTTTAAAGTTTCATAACATATTTAATTCCTAAATTTAATGACATGATTGTGTGATAATTAAAATTTAAACAAAATCAGCAAACTACTAAACTTGAACCGATACTCACAACTCAGAGATTAACTTGTATGATGTATTGTGATGTGACATATAGAGCATATTGTGTCTTGGGTTTTGGGGATCATGGAAACTAAATATGACATTGAGCTCTAGGAGAATTGAATGAGTTAATTTAGCTTCCACCTCAAACACAATTAATTTCTAAAAGACTCTTGTACAAGCCATTTAGGCTGAGGCATTTATCCTTATAGAAGAACTTTGTATCACAATCAAGGTACTTTTTGAGATTTTTCAACGTTCTGTGCAATTTATGTTCAAGGATCTATGTTTATCATGGTAGTTAAAAATGAACTCATTCATCTAGATTATCATTTTGAAATAAATGAGAAGAAACTTTTTAGAGTAATAATGACATGAGCCATGAAGAGGAAGTCTAATTCAACTGCATTTTGGTTGCTGTAGGTTTGATGATAATCACGTAGGTTTTTAAATGTCTTGAAGTTTAAGCTCTTTTGTTGTGGATCTCTTTTAACATATGAACATGGTTAGTGACAAAGTTTTTCATTATGTACCCAAGTTCAAAGTTTCACAAAATTTATATTTTAAACAATTTTTGAAATGTCCTAGTTCATCAAAGATGCTCTATAGTCAAAGGTTAAGTTCACTTCTTATAAAAATTAATTACCCCAAGAAAACAAATGATGATGCAAAACTATTCCCTGTCAAACATTAGACCAATTGCTTTATCAATCTAAACACTCAATATAACTTTGTGGTAGCTAGCATCTCTCAAAACTAGACTAGTGGCAAGATATGTTTTCACAATGTAATTAATGTTTCACACATATGTTAGTTAATAAAATTTGACATGTAAACACTCAATATAACTTTGAGGAAGCTACAATCTCTCAAAACCATACTAATGACAAGATATGTTTTCACAATATAACTAATGTTTCACGCATATGTTAGTTAATAACTTTCAACATGTATTTAATGTCTTGCATAGGCTTCTTGGGGAATAGCAAATCAATTTTTTAATGAAAATTGGTAGTTATAAAGATGAGTGCCTTTTATCACTTGCATGTACATCCTTAGAGATTTTGTAGTCCTATTATAGTATTTTTATGTTGTCTCACAGTATTAAGATTTTGGAGTTCTTTGTGTTGTATCTTGAAGTACAACCTTGATTAATAGATTTAGATAAAAAACATCTTCAGAACAGCAAAAAATGAAAAATGTACTTGAAATCTAAATTTCAAATGAGTGTATATCCCAATTAACATCAAACAAATTCTAGCCAAAAAACATCAAACAAATGTTAGCCAAAAAACCAAGTTAATGTTGACTTAGTAATTGCATTCATACATTCCTTAAAACATGGAACTTAGAACCAAGTATATGTGAATTTGAGTCCACACCAAAAAAACAAAAGGGAATGTTCAATAAAAAAACTCATCTTTTAAGAACTTTGTATAGTACCAACAGGAGTAAGACATGTAAGGTGCATATATGCACCAAACCATGAGATTAGAACTTGGAAATTATTATTGGAGTCAGGTAATCTTTGTAATAGACAAGATCATGGTGTTAATTTTCATATATAAATGTAAGTGTAAAACTAAACATTTCCATCAATGAGCTTAATAACCTATGGACTGCATCAGCATAAAACATCAAGAATGATCTACAAGTACTATATTATGTAGCAAAGATGCACATCCCAATTAGGATAAAATATTGCAAAGATGCACAAATATTGCTCAAGTTGACCACATTTTGAATAATCTAAAAGAATATACAATTACATAGACACAATGCATTGATAGGCTTCTAAAAACATTACCATCTCCAAAAATTAATGCAATAAAGAACAAAGTTGATTTTTATATTGACACCAGGCTTGGTAGAACTAAATGCCAATTGAATACCAACTTGGGGAAGGCTACAAGTCAGGTCCACATATTATCTAGCAAAGACCCATTCCTGCAAAACTATTCCCTGTCAAACATTAGAGCAATTGCTATAGTTCCAAAACTTAACTCTGCAAACAACTACCCTGTCAAACCCTAAATCTATAGAACTTAACTCGACCAAACCCTAGATGAGGTCAATTGTTAGATGCCAAATCATAATTCCAAAAAGCTCCTTTCACATCAAATTTTAGTTCTGTAGAAACAACTGGTGCCTTGGTAGGACATGATTGCATACCTCAAAGTAGCAATAGTATACCATGGCTACATTCAATGTGAAAAAAGGCTACCCTATCAAATCATAAATATGTGTAACCAGTAGTTTGTTAGTCACTAATTTTTTACAATATCTAGCCATTGAAATGAAAGTTACCTACAATTGTTGCATTGATGAACCCTGGCTCTATAAAACTTATCTTCTAAACCTTACGATGCCCAACTCCAACTCTTTGCTTGTCAAACAATTAGTCCACATAGATTTTACCCTACCAATGCCCAAAAGTCCACACAATTGACACATGTCAAACTCTACCTTTACACAACTGTTGCATGCCAAACCCTAGATCTGCAAAATTTTTAGCAGTCTAGTCCTACATTATATAATTGTGGTGATGACAAACCCTAATTATGCATAATTATTATCTTCATATAACAATGCACAATTGTTTCCTATCAAATACTAAGTGTACATAATTGTTACATTCCAAGCCCCCCTAAATTTGTACAAGTCTTACCATACCAAATCCTCATTACATAGAACTCACCTCTATCAATGATACATTTGATCATCTTCAAAACCCTAACTCTGCAGGATACTTATCTAGCCAAACCTTAGTTTAGCCTAATTATTATCATGTCAAGCTCTAAGTTTGCATGATTTTTAGCATTGAAACCCTAAGTTGACACAACTGTCACATAGCAACCATATGTCAAACCCTTACCCAAACAATAAATGTGTGCCAAACCATAAAATTGAACAACTCTACCCTAAAAGACTAAAAAATTAAACAATTCCTGTTGATAATAAGGAATACTAAGAGGGGGTAGGTGAATAAGTATTCCATAAAGCCACTTCTTAACAAGTTTGTTAATCCAATTTCCAAAACTAATAATAGAAAAATAGAATAAGCATAGGAACAACAACCACAAATACATAACACATGAACACTAGTATTTTTACGTAGAAAACCCAAAAAGGTAAAAACCACAATGAGTGTTAGCTCACAATATATTAATATAGCACAATACCAAATTACAATAAGGCTCACTGCCCTGAAAAATACTCATTGTAAGAAAGGCTCACTGCCAAAATAGTATTACTACCTAGAGAAGGAAAGAGGAAAGAAGAATGGCTCACTACCAAGTTGAACTACTCAGATTGCATCTACATGTGCATAGTTATAGATCCAATGAAGTACGAAAATACTGTCTCAAAACTCTTCATATCTGACTGCTCTGTTTCACTGCTCTACTTTTACATGAAAATAAGATCACTCTTCTTCTTCACTTTATTGCTTCCACAACATTGACCTCATCTAAAAGTTGCACATATGTCTATTCACATTCACATCACACACTAAAATACTAAATTCAATCCCTTATATATATCCGCAACACTTGATATCTTCATATTAGGTCGGCCTAAGAAAGTGAAGCATGCACTCATAACTTAAGTAGCTTGTCAACCAAATTCATTTACCGACACTCCCAGTGGACTCAAACAACACTTGAATTGCATTCACATATGTCAGCCTCAACTATTTAACAACTTAGGATTAAGTTCTAAACAATAGAACTTACCGCATACAATTCAAACTTATCATGTCAGCCTCTAACTCAGACTCCCACTGATTAAGTTCATCTGTTAGACTACATCTGTTAGTGTGGACCATAGATCTTTCTCAAAATTAGGTTAAAGACTCCTAGACATCACCAATCATACCTTCAGAATCAGAAAAAAAAATCCTTTAGCAGCAAAATGCGGACCATCAGCGTTCAGACTCTATCATAGTAAAACTCTATTAAGAAGTGTAGTGATACTCTGCAGCATGTAACAATCTTTCCAGTGGACCTTAGAACCTATAACTCTAACCTTAGACACTTCACACAATTGTTTACAACACCTCAAAACAGCATATCAGGATATACAACACCACAGGAATATGGACCAAAATAACTGTGTACCGCTCTGAATAGCATTGTATTCTCTTCAACCGAACTTAGGCCATTTGAAGATATACATCCAGAACTGATCAAAAGCTAAAACCTTGGATATAGCATCATATGAGAGTTAGAAACATCATACCAAAACCAGAAACCTTGGTCTTTAACTGTGGACCAATGCCAATCCAAACACTGATCTTCTATCTCTGCTTCTGTACATTACCAATACTTAGCCAATATGACAAAGTCTTATTTACCAGACCACAATCTCTATTCCAGTAATGTTCATTTTCTTGTTGCCATCAATGACAAGACTCAGTTATCCAACATAGCAGTGTTTCTTGCCAACAATCTCCCCCTTTGGCATTGATGGCAACACTCAGTGAAAAATGCTTGTGTTTCTCCCCCTTACTTTGTATACTTTGTTTTTCTATTTTCCTTTAGATGTATACTTATTTTTCATTGGTTTTCATCTCCCCCTTTGACATCAATGGCAAAGGTGGGTGAACAAGCAAAATTTTGTCAAAAAGTGTTCAAAACTGTCATATTCTATTGCATATATACAAGTACACATTTGTATATTAATTTATAGTTGGAAGTAGAGTATCATTATAGATGGTCTTTATCAAAGCTATCTCTCCATTCCAACTATTCCTTGTAGTCACCAAAATATGGATGTGGTTATATATCAAAAAGACTAGCTTTTATGCCTTCTACACATCTGATGGTGTGTCAATTAATGCTTGTGATTTCAAGGCTTCATCTACTAGATTGGTCATGGAATCAATTTTTGGACTTATCAACCGCCTTAGCTAGCACAGCCTGTCTTTGATTTCTTCCCTTTTCTTCATGAGAATGCTCATATTTACAACCTGTGTCTCTTTAGCACTTATTGACTGAAGTGCCAGATTATATGTCTTAGAAATATTAAGTAGTTTGAGTTCCATGTCCTTGATTTTATCCTATCATTTCTTGTGACCTCTGGCCAAGATAAATAAAATTTGTACAGGTCACATGGTTCTTTTAGGGAACTTTGTATACCTCTTATTCCTTGGTCTAAAGAAATTTTATCATTGACCAACATGGTTTTAAACTTGGCCAATCTTTTCTCATCAAATTCTTTTCTGACCTTTGTTTCTGTAAATTTTTCAAAGGATTCAAAATTATTGTTGATTGATTTTATCATACCTTTTAATTGATTAGTAGATGATATCAATGTATCTTTCTGGCATTCATGCATCAACTTTCCTAGTACATCAGATACTATTGTAATGAGCTTATTGTCTTGCATGTGATTTTTCATTTGATTCTTCATGTGCCTTTGGTTGGGCAAATGATACTAATTCAAATTTTTGTTCCGGAGACAAGGAATTTAGATTTATTGGTTCTTGAAGAAACTTGGGTAGATCTAGGATTTGGGCACTTTGTAGCTTTTCAAAGGGTTTTACAATAGTGTCTCTTGCCACATTTTTGTCACAAAGTGAAACTTTCTTTCTTTTCTTCTCTTCAGTTGTGGATTCTCTAATAGATGAAGTCCTTCTTTTTCTTGGACTAGATGTTGGTCTCTCCTCTTCAGATTTCTTATCTTTGCTTTCTAGAGTGCTTGATGTGCATTCTACAGGAGCATCTATGGACTTTGATCCTTTTCATTTGGTTTTTACCTTACTTAATTGTTAATCTAATGTTTTCTCTAACTGCTCAGGTTCAATAAACATTTTGGAAGTTAATTATGAGAATGTCCCAAATATGTCCTCTTTGGGATCATTAAGTTTAGTTAGTAGCGCATCAGCTAATTCTATCAAGACATCTTTTGCAACTTCATAACCTGGTGTAGGAAGCCATATAGTTCTTGGTTCCATAGCTTCCATAAAGCATTTATCTTTATCCACCATGAATACAATATCTTTTTCATACTTTGTCACTACATTTTTAGGTATCTAGAACGTACTTAACATTTTCTTTTGAAAATCTCTAAAATATTTCCATAAGATTTTGTTCTGCTTATCTATGTTACCCAAACTTTGTAAGTGATTTCTTATTTGAATGGCTATAGGTGTGTGATTAAGCCAGACAATGTTTCCCAAACCAGGTAGCTCTCTCAGGAAGTAAAAGTGTAAACATGTAATCAATGTTCCATGTTTGAAAGGATGATTAGTTTCTGTTGTTCTTTTCAAGTTCTCCATTAGTTCATTCCGGAGCAATTCATAGAGGCCATAATCTGTATTGTTTTTTATCATGTCATATGTAGTTTATATGGCTGATGTAGACATAGAATTTTCCTTGTTGGAAAAGTATATTTTGTATCCAATAATGATTGATCCAAATCTGACAGCTAGATTCTTAATATCATTTACTATAAGGGCATTCTTATCATGTTTGGCTCCTATTAGCTACATTAACACATTGTTCTTCATTTTCTTTATGCCTAAGACCCTTCTGGAGGAGCTCATACCAGTTACAACCTTTATAGCTTCTTTAGTTATCATATAGGGTTCATTAAGCCATAGAAATTCATCATGAATTTTGCTTAGAATAAACATGACCTAGGCATCATTCATAATTGTGAGAAAATCTAACTAGGAGTGAAATTTCTTTTCTCCTAAAGCTGTATATTCAACTTTCAATACAATATCTATAGTAAATAATCCCTCCAAATATAGTTTTCCTAACTTTTTGTGTTCTTCTAGACTAATACAAATGTATGCTTTAACATCTTCCATATGCATAACCCCATGTGGTGTAATTGAGAAAGCCCCTAACAGATCATTTTCTAGTGGTTTTGTAAAATTGTTTCTTAAACTTAGGGTGAGGTATTTTCCCTATCTCAATTACATGAGGAGTAAACATTTTTATAGAATAATTTAATTTTCACAGCATGGTTTTTAGATTGTAAATACCTTTTCACTGGATTAGGGTTTCCTTGCTCTTGTCTTGATTTGTTTGGAGAACACTGTAGTTTCTTTGAATTTTTCTTTTAGTTTTCTTTAAAGACTTGAGAACTTTAAGAAATGATTTTTCTTTTGGATACAAATCTTTTTAACCCTCACATGCCAAAACCTAAGTGTCATTAATGTCATCCTTTTAAAAAGTTGTCAAGCACTTTACTCCGCAAATCTTCACAATTGATCCTTTTCTTCCAGGTCTTCCTTCAAAAGATTTGTCATATGATTGTTTTCATCATATCTTCATGTTGGATTTCAGTACAAACTATCTGGCTGAGGGTTTTGGATTTTCAACACTGCTCCCCTTGAGCCAAAGCTTCCAATTTACTTCCCAGAGGAAGTATCTGCACCAAAATCTGGTGCGGATCCATCCCTGACATTGTCAACATCTTTCTTAACCCAAACCATGCCCATTTCTTTCTTGGTTTCAATCGAATCAACATTTTCTTTTCCTTTATCATTCCTTTGCTCTGTTTTCCCACTTTCAGTATGATAGTTTCTTTTCACATTTTTGCTTTTGTAGACTTTTGCAATATGTCCATACTTGTCACAATTGTACCACACCACATTCCTTTGTCTTTAATTCCTTCTATTGATCATATTTGATCTGCATCGATTGGCCACATGTCCAAATCTATTGCATGCAAAACACTTTCCATTGAATGATTGACTCTTCCTTATATTGTAGGAACTATTCCTTACTAGATTTTTGGATTCATTTGATTTGTGACTACTTTTCTTGCAATTGAAACATTGAATAGAAAAAGGATGGAACATTTTGATTCTTGTTTATTCGACTCCTGCATTGAGTAGTTTTATGACCAAACTTATTGCAATTAAAACATAGCCATTGAAAGATGGATACCTTTGAGAATTTGACTAGAGATATTCTAGGTCTTCCTCTTTGATTTCTGAACTAGCTTCTTCTATTTTGCTTTAACTCAGTGTTTGTTTGACCATATTTTGAACTTTCTTCTTTCTCTAATCCCAAACCTTGCTTATCATCAGCACTCCTTTGATTATAAATCATCTCATCAAGCTTTGCAGAACTTCGCTTGAACTTTTCTTCATACCTCTTGACTACTTCTAGATCAAATTTCAAAAGTAGCACTTATTTAACAAATTTTTACATTCCTCTGATTTATCCTTAATAACTTGATTCAGATGCCTTTCAATTTCTTACTTCTTTTGAACTTCCAGTGCCAACCCATTTAGGAACTCATGTTCTTCATCTAATTGATCATTTAGTTCCTTGCTTTTCTCTTTGAACTTCCTTTCTTACTCTCTTAGTTTTGGGATGCATCCATCAGCTTCTTGAATATTAGCTTTTAGATCCTTGATTTCTACCTCAGATTTTTCAAGATCAATAAGGGCTACTTCTAGTTCCTTGTTGCTTTCATAATTTCCAAATCTTCTTGTTATCATGATTACACTACTCGAGATCTTCCTCAAGCCGTTAGACTTCTTCCAAGGAACTTGGCTCTGATACCAATTGTTGATAATAAGGAATACTAGGGGGGCGGAGGGGGTGAATAATTATTCCACAAAGCCACTTCTTTAAAAGTTTGTTAATACAAATTCCAAAACTAATAAGAAAAATGTAGAATAAGCATAGGAACAACAACCACAAATACATAACACATAAACACCAGGATTTTTACATGGAAAACCCAAAAAGGGGAAAAATCATAGTGAGTGTTAGCTACTAATATAATAATATAGCACAATACTGAATTACAATAAGGATGAACTACCTTACGGTTCACTACCCTGAGAAATGCTCACTTCCAAAATAGGCTCACTACCTAAAGAAGGAAAGAAGAAAGAAGAATGGCTCACTGCCAAGTTGAACTACTCAGATTGCATCTACACATGCATAGTTGCAGCTCTAATGAAGCACGAAAATATTGTCTTGAAACTCTTCATATCTGACTACTCTATTTCACTGCTCTACTTTTACATGGAAATAAGATCTCTCTTCTTCTACTCTATATTGCTTCCACAAAATTGCCTTCATCTAAAAGTCACACATATGTCTATTCACATTCACATCACATGTTAAAATACTAAATTTGATCCCTTATATATATCCACAACACTTGATATCTTCATATTAGGTCGGCCGAACAAAGTGAAGCATGCACTCATAACATAAGTAGCTTGTCATCCAAATTCATTTACCAAAACTCCCAGCGGACTCAAACAACACTTGAATTGTAGTCACATATGTTAGCCTCAACTATTTAACAACTTAGAATTAAGTTCTAAACAATAGAACTTACCACATAGAATTCAAACTTATCATGTCGGCCTCTAACTCAGACTGCCACTGATTCAGTTCATTTGTTAGACTACATCTTTTAGTGCGGACCATAGAGCTTGATCAAAATCATGTTAAAGACTCCTCAGACATCACCAATCATACCTTTAGAACAGCAACAAAAAATATTATTTAGCGGCAAAATGTGGACCATCAGAGTTCAAACTCTATCATAGTAAAACTCTGTCAAGAAGTGTAGTGATACTCAGCAGCATGTAACAAACTTTCTGGTGGACTTTAGAACCTATAACTCTAGATTTAGACACTTCACACAAGTGCGTACAACACATCAAAACCGCATATTAGGATATTGTTGGCCTCGTTTTCAACTTCTCCAAATTTAAACTTTCTGTGTCAAATTGATAAATCTAACCATGCTTTGAACCTTTACTCCAGAGTCACCTTTCAATTGAAAAACACCAGTGTCACGTTTTTCTTGCATGAGTCATTGAGATAATTTATTTCTAAGATGTCATAATTTGTTTCCCTACATTGAACCTTGCATAACAACATCATTATGGAGCAGAGATACTCATCATTTCACTAAGTTTCTCGAGCACACTTGTCTAGTTTGCGGCGTTTTATGAAAATAATTAAATATCAAAAATATGTGATAGATGGTGCAAAATAATTTTTATGATAGTGTTTGTGACTCCATTTCACCTAATGTGGCAACTTTTCGGGTCAAGAAGTCTTATGGTTTGAAAGATTTTAAACTTTCAATTTTTCGATGGGCGGTTGGCAGAAATAATAAAATTGTGGTTTTTGTAAGGGCTGGAGCAAAATTGTTTGGCACAAGATTTATAATGTTAATGCGGACAACTCGGCAAGATTTCATAAGGATCTGACATTCCAATCAAAAGTTATGCAAGTTTCGTCATTTTTCGCGCTTGCACAGTTGATCAAGTTAACATTACTGGGGTGCATTTTTACTTTTAGCTAAGTACATGTTAGCTTGCACTTTGGGCAAAGGTTGTGCCAACTTTTAGTTCTGGCTAAGTGCATGCACTTTCACTTTTCGCTAAGCACAGATAAAAAAAAAATCACTTTCAATTTTCATAAAACCAGAGTCTACTTTCAGTTTTGGCTAAGTAGAAGTCAAATTTCACTTCTGGCTAACTGAAAGAAAGGGCATGATTTTCAAGTTTCACAAAGAGAAACTCCACTTGCACTTTTGGCGAAGTAAAACAAAGGCACCGATGAGCTTAAGAATATCACTTCAAATGCATTATCGGAGGTTGTGTTTAGTTTCAAAAGCATTGTTTAGCTCCTCCAAGGTTTTGAAAACCATCTAAAATGCCGACAAAGGAAATTCACGTCTTTATTATTGAGGGCTTGAAATAGTTTTGAAAATATTATTTAGTGCCGATGAAGTTTTAAAACTTCCCATTGAAGATCATCTGGCAAAATAAATAAATTATTTCCTTTTCAGGGATGCAAGTTGGTTATTAGGTGGTTATGCAAAAAAGTCTATATATACTAGACTTCACATTGTAAAAAGAGGACTTTTTCAATAAACTTTTTGAGGGGAACTTATGGAGAAGTTTTTTTTAGAGACTTTGATGTAACACTTTGTACATGAAGGCTTTCTGAACTTATATAATTTCATGAAAGAATAATAAAGAATGCATTTGGTTTGTGTGTTCCAATGTTACTTCTGAGTTATTGTTACTAATTTTTCGTATGTTAGATTGGTAATACTTCTGTGTCATTATGTTGATCATAGGTCATTCATTGAAACATTTTAACTGTGCAATTGATGTAGTGAAGCACACTCGTTTCTTGGTATCTTGATGTGAATGTGTTCAGGTGACCTATCTCTTCATATGTTGAGACTTATGTGTTATCCTTCTTTCATCATTGTTGCATGTTAAGACATTAGCTGTGAAGTTCATCATATTTGTTTAGGAACGTGGTTTCTAGCTTTTGTGGTGAAATCTCCTCATATCTTGTTTCGACTTTATGAAATCCGAACCAGTATTTGTATGTCTACTACTAGGGTTTCTGTTAATCATCTTTATTGTTAGTTTTTCTTTTTCTCCTTTTTGTACTTTCAGGATAAAAGTACACAAAAACTACAAATACCCCTATCATACGAGGGAGCTGCCCCTCTCAAACGCAGAGGAAAGTTGTTAGTCCAGTAACAACTTCTCCAACTGTTGGGACTATTTAGTCACCACTCTAAGGGCAACGAGTCATTTTCAAAGGTTATTTCGCGGTGACAAATCTATTTACCAACAGATATACAACACTAGAGGAATGCGGACCAAAATAACTATGTGTACTGCTCTGAATAGCATTGTATTTTGTTCAATCGAACTTAGGCCATTTGGAGATACACTTTTGGAACTGATCAAAAGATGAAACCTTGGAAATAACATCATATGAGAGTTAGAAACATCATACCAAAACCACAAACCTTGGTCTTTAACTACAGACCAATGCCAATCCAAACACTGATCTTCTATCTCTGCCTCTATATATTACCAATACTTAGCCAATATGACTAAGTATTCTTTACCGGACCACAATCTCTATTCCAGCATTGTTCATTTTCTTGTTGGCATCAATGACAAGACTTAGTTATCTAACATAGCAGTGTCTATTGCCAACAATCTCCCCCTTTAGCATTAATGGCAACACTTAATGAAAAATGCTTGTGTTGCTCCCCCTTACTTTGTATACTCTATTTTTCTATTTTCCTTTAGATGTATACTTATTTTTCATTGGTTTTTCTCTCCCCCTTTGACATCAATGGAAAAGGTTGATGAACAAGCAAAATTTTGTCAAAAAATCTTCAAAACTGTCATATTCTACCGCATATATACAAGTACACATTTGTATCTTCATTTATAGTTGGAAGTAGAATATCATTATAGAATGTCTTTATCAGAACTATCTCTCCATTCCAACTATTCCTTGTAGTCACCAAAATATGGTTGTGGCTATTTATCAAAAAGATAATCTTTTTTGCCTTCTGCACATCTGATGATGTATCAATTAATGCTTGTGATTTCAAGGCTTCATCTACTAGATTGGTCATGGAATCAATTTTTGGACTTATCAACCCCCTTAGTTGGTACAATCTATCTTTGATTTGTTCCCTTTTCTTCATCAGAATGCTCATATTTACAAACTATGTCTCTTTAGCACTTATTGACTCAAGTGCCAGATTATATGTCTTAGAAATATTAAGAAGTTTGAGTTCCATGTCCTTGATTTTATCCTCTAATTCCTTTGTAACCTTTGGTCAAGATAAATAAAATTTGTACACGTAGCATGGTTCTTTTGTGGAACTTTGTATACCTCTTATTCCTTGGTCTAAAGAAATTTTATCATTGATCAACACGGTTTTTAACTTAGCCAATCTTTTCTCATCAAATTCTTTTCTGACCTTTTTTTTCTGTCAAATTTTCAAAGGATTCAAAATGATTGTTGATTGATTTTATCATACCTTTTAGTTGATTAATAGATGATATAGATGTATCTTTGTGGCATTTAGGCATCAACTTTCCTAGTACATCAGATACTGTTGTAATGAGCTTATTTTCTTGCATGTGATTTTTCATTTAATTCTTCTTATGCCTTTGGTTAGGCAAATGATACTAATTCAATTTTTTGTTCCAGAGACAAGGAATTTAGATTTATTGGTTCTTGAAGAAACTTCGGTAGATCTAGGATTTGTGTGCTTTGTAGCTTTTTAAAGGGTTTTGCAATAGTGTCTCTTGCCGCATTTTCATCACAAAGTGAAACTTTATTTTGTTTCTTCTCTTCAGTTGTGGCTTCTATAATGGATGAAATCCTTATTCTTTTTATAGGACTAGATGTAACTGGTCTCTCCTCTTCATATTTCTTATCTTTCCTTTCTGGAGTGCTCGATGTACATTCTACCAAACCATCTATGGACTTTGATCCTTTTGATTTGGTTTTTGCCTTAATTGTTCATCTGATGTTTTCTCTAACTGTTTAGGTTCCATCAACATTCTAGAAGTTAATTATGAGAATGTCCCAAATCTGTGCTCTTTGGAATCATTAGGTTTAGTTAGTAGTGCATCAGCTAATTATGTCAAGACATCTTCTGCAACTTCATAACCTTGTGTAGGGATCCATATAGTTCTTGGATCCATAGTTTCCATAAAGTATTTATCTTTATCCACCATGAATACAATATCTTTTTCATACTTTGTCAATACATTTTGAGGTATCTGGAACCTACTTAACATTTTCTTTTGAAAATCTTTGAAATATTTCCATAAGATTTCTGATGCAAGAGCATCCAGATGTGTAAGGGCAATCTTGCATCACCCAAAAAGAAGTTAATTGAAAACTATTGTAGTTGTTCTCATTTCTTCCCATAATTAGTGTTTTTGGTTCCATAATATCCAGAATAATAATGTAGGACTTTCAATTTTTCCAAAACTGCTAAAAATAGCGACCTGCCTGTTTAGGAAAGTGTACCTGCTATTTTTAGAAAGTTTGCATTTGGGCACGTAATGAAGCAAATACTTTCAAAAAGTTACATAATGGAAATATAGGACCTTTGGCGAGGGAATCAGGTAAAGATCATTTGTGAGCTGAAAAATATTAAAGTTTTTGTTTTTCGAAAAGCCCCTAAAAATTTATGGAATGAGATATGAGGCACTAAAACTTCTCATAACATCTCAAAACGTTGATGGAAATCTATTTACGAATTTCTAGTGTGATATTTTACATCGTGAGCTTTCTAGTTCTTAAAACGGTTTGTCAATCAGACACCCGGATCAAAAGTTATGCTTCCCGGAAGTTGACCTACTTTTGGAGGGAGTTGCAAAATTTGAAATTTAGCTAGAGGCTGCCAAAAAGTACTATTTATGACTATTTTGGGAACCCTGGGCAGTGGTAGAGTCAAGGGGGCCAATGTGGAGTCAAAAATAGGTGGGAAAACAGAAACCCTAGCTGATTTGGGGTTACAGAAGGTTGAATATTCTAGATTCTTGAGGTTGGGAAAGCTGTAATGAGTTGCAGCTAGTAGAGGATTTATCCTCTGATTGTAATTGAGCTTCTGTAGTGTAATGAGTTGCCTAGTTCAATAAAAGAAAGTTCTATTTATTGTGTTCAATATCTGTTATTATGTGTTTTGTGATTTACACCCTTCATCAAGTGGTATCAGAGCGAGGGTTCTGAGTGTGTAGACAGATCGCCGACCGTGAGACAGTTTGTACTAGGACCTGAGGTTGTGGGTTTGCTGCAGAGACCAAGATGCCTCCACGAAGAAATCATGTTGGGAGGAATGCTTTGATAGAAGAGGGTTTTAGAGCCCTACAAAGGCAAATCGATGCATTGCAAGAGGAGCTACGAAGAGTGTTTGAGCCGAGGACGAGAGAAGAAAGTGAAGGTGAAGATGAAGAAGAGCTATTTGAGGAAGAAGAAGAAGCTGCCGGAGATCCTGCAAAAGTTAGGTCGTTGAGGGCCATTTCAAAGATTGGAAAGAGGCACAGGATCGAAGTTTCTACATATTCTGGAGATTTGAATCCAGAACAGCTTATTGATTGGATCATTGACATGGAGGAGTATCTTGAGTATGAAGATGTGGAGGACCCAGATCGGGTTAAGTTTGCAAAAACAAAGTTGAAGGGCCACGCCAATATTTGGTGGAAGGAGGTCCAATTAGAGATGAATAGAAGAGGAAAAGGAAAGATCTCTAGATGGGATCAGATGGTGGAGAAACTAAAGAAGCAGTTCATTCATGTGGACTATGAGATGGAGTTGCTGAAGAAGCTGCAAGGACTAAAGCAAGGTAACAAGACTGTTAAGGAGTATACAGAAGAGTTTTATAAAATTACTATCAGGACAGGCCATGCAGAGCCCAACAAGGAGAAGGTAGCCCATTACATTAATGGGTTGAGGCCGAGTATTTGAGAGGAGTTGAGCCTGGTCAGAATGACCACCATAGAAGATGCGTACCAGTTTTCCTTGAGGGTGGAAGAGAAACTGAATAAAAGATTTGACAACAAGCAAAGGGGAAGAGGTCAAGGCAGAAGGACTGGTGGAACACCCTATGGGGGCCAAAATGAAGATGCAAAGAAAAGTGAAGAAGCTGGCACCAGTCAAAATTAGAGAGGTGATAATACCTATCACCCTCGTGACTAGAACAATGGTGAGCAAAGAGGAAGAGGAAGAGGTAGACCTGGGCAAGGACTTGGAAGAAGAGGTTTTAGAGGAACCTGTTTCCAATGTGGAGAAGAAGGGCATTGAGCATATGAATGTTTGCAACATCAAGGCAGGATGAATAGAAGACCTGAAGGTAATGTACGAGTTGCACATGTAGATGAAGATGCACAGTCTGAGCATTCTGAAGATACTAAAAGGGGAGAAACCCTATTTGTCAGAAGAACTTTGTTGAAAGAGGAGAGAGAACCCAATCAGAGGAAGAGTTTATTCTGCACAAGGTGCAAATGTGAAGGTAAGTGTTGTGATATTATTATTGACAATGGAAGCACTGATAATCTTGTTTCAGAGGAGATGGTTGACAAGTTGAAGTTGACAAGAAGAAAACATCCACATCCATATCAGATTGCATGGTTGTAGAAGGACCATAGAGCTTTGGTCAATGAGCAGTGTTTAGTGAAGTTCAAGATTGGTGACTACCATCATGAGGTGTTGTGTGATATCATACCAATGGATGCATGTCATATGCTGTTAGGGAGGCCATGGCAGTATAATAGGAGTGATGTCCATGATGGCCCTGCAAACACATATTCCCTAACAAAGGATGGAGTTCGTCATAAGTTGAAGCCCTTGAAGGAGGTGGAAGAAAAGGTATGTAGTACTGCTAGAATTTGCTTGGTATATGGTAGGAAATTTTTGGAGGGTATGAAGCATGAGCGTCATTGCTTTGCATTGATTCTTAAGATTAGTCAAGAGAAATGTGAAGATGTACCTATAGAAGTTTTAGATATGTTGGAAGAGTTCTAGGACATTATCTCTGATAATGTACTAGAAGGTTTACCACCAGTAAAGAAGATAAGTCATCAAATGGATTTGATACCAAGAGCCAGTTTACCAAACAAGGCAGCCCATAGAATGACCCCTGCAGAGAATGAAGAGCTGAACAAACAAGTTCATGAGTTGTTGAGAAAGGGACTGATAAGGGAGAGCCTAAGTCCATGTGTGGTACCTGCAATACTAGCACCAAAGAAGGATGGAGAATGGAGAATGTGTACAGACTCTCAAGCCATCAATAAGATAATGATCAAGTATAGATTTCCATTGCCAAGAATGGATGACATCATGGATTGTTTGAGTGGAGCCAAGTACTTCACGAAGATTGACCTGAAGAGTGGGTATCACCAGATTCGTATCAGAGAAGGAGATGAATGGAAGACAGCCTTCAAGACAAAGGAAGGTTTGTATGAGTGGTTAGTCATGCCATTTGGGCTAACCAATGCACCAAGCACATTCATGCGGCTCATGAATGAGGTACTGAAAGAATTTTTGGGAAGTTTTGTTATTGTTTATTTGGATGATATTTTGATTTTTAGTAAGAATTGGGATGAGCATCTGATGCATATCAGAAGAGTTCTGAGAAGTTGAGGGAAGAGAAGTTGCTGATTAATTTGAAGAAATGTAGTTTTGCAAAGGAGTTGGTATACCTGGGATTTGTTGTCTTAGAGGAAGGTCTTAAGATGGACCCAGAAAAAGTAAGGGCTATCATTGAATGGCCTACGCCAAGGAGTGCAATGGAGGTAAGATCTTTTCATGGTTTGGCAAGTTTTTATAGAAAGTTTATCAGGAATTTTAGTAGCATTTGTGCACCCCTAACTAAGACAATGAGAGGGGATAGAAAAGAGTTTAGATGGACTAAAGGAGCAGACAAGAGCTTTGACACATTGAAGCTGAAAGTCATAGAACAACCTATTTTGGCACTTCCAGATTTTAATAAGGTATTTCAGGTAGATTGTGATTATAGCAGTAGTGGTATAGGAGCTATTTTGAGCCAAGAAGGTAAGCCCATTTCCTATTTTAGTGAGAAGCTTAATGATTCCAAGAAAAAGTATTTTGTTTATGATCAAGAATTTTATGCAATAGTTCAGGCTTTGAAGAAATGGAGACATTATTTATTGCCAAAAGAGTTTGTTTTATATACTGATCATCAAGCTTTGTAGTATATTAATAGACAAGGGAAGTTGAACCAAAGGCACTTAAAATGGGTTGAGTTTTTGCAAAGTTATACCTTTGTTTTGAAGCACAGGAGTGGGAAGTCCAATAGAGTTGCAGATGCCTTGAGCAGAAGGCAAAATTTGTTGACAGAAATGAAGATAGAGGTTGTTGGGTTTGATGAACTCAAAAGTTTGTATCCTGAAGATCCAGATTTTGCAGAGGCTTGGAAAGCTTGTTTGGAACCTGTTACTTTGGACAGAACAAAATGGTTGGATTTCATAATTCAAGATGGCATGTTGTTTAGAGGAAGCCAATTGTGCATTCCAAGGAGTTCCATGAGAGAGAACCTAATTAAGGAGAAGCATAGTGGGGGGTTAGCTGGACACTTTGGTCAAGATAAGACCATTGCCATTGTCGGTGAAAATTATTATTGGCGGCAGTTGCAACAGGATGTGAGGAAATTTGTGCAAAGTTGTAGAGTGTGTCAGATGGCAAAAGGAACAAGTCAGAATATAGGGTTGTATCAACCATTACCTATATCAGAGAAGCCATGGGATGATATTATTTTGTTCTTGGTTTACCAAGGACATAGAGAGGACATGATTCTATTTTTGTGGTAGTGGACAAATTCTCAAAAATGGCACATTTTATTCCTTGTAAGAAGACTAATGATGCTGTTCATATTGTAGAGTTATTTTTTATGGAAGTGGTGAGACTACATGGTCTACCAAAAAGCATAGTTTCAAACTAAGATACCAAGTTTGTTGGTTATTTCTAGAGGATATTGTGGAAAAAGTTAAAGACATACTTGAAGTTTAGTTCCGCACACCATCCACAGACTGATGGACAGACAGAAGTGGTGAATAGGAGTTTGGGTAACTTGCTACGATGCTTAGTAGCAGATAAGCCCAAGGGATGGGATTTGATTTTACCACAGGCGGAATTTTCCTACAAAAATTCTATCAATAGGAGTACTGGTAAATCACCATTCCAGATTGTATATGGTAATAGCTCGAGAAATGCTTCTGAGTTAAAGAAGCTAGACAATGGAGAAAAGACAAGTGCTGAAGCTGAAGACTTTGCAGAACATTTGAAGAAATTGCATGAAGAAGTGAGAAAGCACATTAATAAGATGAATATTTAGTACAAGGCTAAGGTAGATCAGAAGAGGAGGTATAAAGAGTTCCAGGTGGGAGATAAAGTCATGGTTCACTTCAGAAAAGAAAGGTTCCCAGTTAGAACATACAATAAATTGAAAATGAAGAGATTTGGACCATGTAGAATCATGAAGAAGCATGATTCAGGAAATGTATATGAGGTAGAGCTACCGAGTGGGATCAATATTTCTCCTATTTTCAACATTGCTGATTTATCAGAATATCATGAAGGTGGAACAAAGGATGGACCAACAGAAGTGCAGTGGAGTATTCCAGCATCTACTTTAACAAAGGAGATAGAAGAGATTTTGGATAGCCGTGTGGGAAGGAGCACTCGGAACAAGTAATACGAAGAATATCTAGTGAAATGGAAAGGAAGGCCTATTGACGATTCTTCTTGTTTGTCTAAGGCAGAGGTTGACCATTTGGGTTTTCCTCACACAAACACCTGAGGCGTGACAGGGTCACTTCTCAAATTACCCTGGGTGTCTGATGCAGGAGCATCCAAAGGTGTAAGGGCAATCTTGCATCACCCAGAAAGAAGTTAATTGAAAACCATTGTAGTTGTTCTCATTTCTTCCCATAATTAGTGTTTTTGGTTCCATAATATCCAGAATAATAATGTAGGACTTTCAGTTTTTCCAAAATTGCTAAAAATAGCAACCTGCCTATTTAGGAAAGTGTACCTGCTATTTTTAGAAAGTTTGCATTTGGGCACGTAATGAAACAAAAACTTCCAGAAAGTTACATAATGGAAATATAAGACCCTTGGCAAAGGAATTAGGTAAAGATCATTTGTGAGCTGAAAACTATTAAAGTTTTTGTTTTTTGAAAAGCCCCTAAAAATTTACGGAACGAGATATGAGGCACTAAAACTTTTCATAACATCTCAAAAAGATTATAGAAATCCATTTATGAATTTTTGGTGTGACAGTTTACATTGCGAGCTTTCCGGCGCTTAAAACGGTTCGTCAATCGGACACCCGGATCAAAAGTTATGCTTCCCGAAAGTTGACCTACTTTTGGAGGGAGTTGCAAAATTCAAAATTTAGTTGGAGGCTACCAAAAAGTGCTATTTATGACTATTTTGGGAACCCTAGGCAGGGGGACAGTCAAGGGGGCTAGTGTGGAGTCAAGAATAGATGGGAAAACAGAAACCCTAGCTGATTTGGTGTTACAGAAGGCTGAAGATTCTAGAGTCTTGAGGTTGGGAAAGCTGTAATGTGTTGCAGACAGTAGAGGATTTATCCTCTGATTGTAATTGAGCTTTTGTAATGTAATGAGTTGCCCAATTCAATAAAAGAAAGTTCTATTTGCTATGTTCAATATCTGTTATTGTGTGTTTTTTGATTTACCCCCTTCATCAATTTCATTCTACTTATCTGTGTTACCCAAACTCTGTAAGTAATTTCTTATTTGAGTGGCTATAGGTATGTGATTAAACCAGACAATGTTTCCCAAACTAGGTAGCTCTCTTAGGAAGTAAAAGAGTAAACATGTAATAAATGTGCCATATTTGAAAGGATTATTAGTTTCCTTTATTCTTTTCATGTTCTCCATTAGTTCAATCTAGAGCAATTCACAGAGGTCATAATCTATATTGTTTTTTATCATGTCATATGTAGTGTATATGGCTAATGTAGACATAGGATTTTCCTTGTTGGAAAAGTATATTTTGTATCCAATAATCATTGATGCAAATTTGATAGTTGGTTTCTTAATAACAGTTACTATAAGGTCATCCTTATCCTGTTTGGCTCTTGTTAGCTGCATTATCACATTGTTCTTCATTTTCTTTATGCCTAAAACCCTTCTGGAGGAGCTCATACTGGTTACAGCCTTGATAGCTTCTTTAGTTATCATATAGGGTTCATCAAGCCATAGAAATTCATCATGAATTTTAATTAGAATAAGCTTGACCGAGGCATCATTCGTAATTGCGAGAAAATCCAACCAAGAGTCAAATTTTATTTCTCCTAAAGCTCTATATTCATATTTCAATACAATATCTATAGTAGACAATTTGTCCAAATATAGTTTTCCTAACTTTGTATGTTCTTCTAGACTAGTATGAATGTACACTCTGACATAGATTCCATATGCATAAACCCATGTGGCATATTTGAGAAAGCCCCTAACAAATCATTTTCCTGTGGTTTGAAGAATTGTTTCTTAAACTTTGGGTGAGATATTTTCTCTATCTCAATTACATGAAGAGTAAACATTTTTATAGAATAATTTAATTTTTATAGTAGTGTTTTTAGATTGTAATTAACTTTTTCGTTGAATTAGGGTTTCCTTGATCTTGTCTTGATTTGCTTGGAGAACACTATAGTTTCTTTGAATTTTGCTTTTAGTTTTCTTTAGAGACTTGACAACTTTGAGAAATCATTTTTTTTTGGATACAAATCCTTTTAACCGTCACATGCCGAAACCTAAGTGTCATTAATTTCATCCTTTTAAAAAGTTGTCAAGCACTTTACTTCTCAAATCTTCACAATTGATCCTTTTCTTTCGGATCTTCCTTCAAAGAATATGTCATATGATTGCTTTGATCATATCTTCATGTTGGATTTCAGCACGAAGTATCTAGCTGAGGGTTTTGGACTTTCAACACTGCTCCCCTTGAGCCAGAGCTTCTAATTTACTTCCCAGAGGAAGTATCTACACCAGAATCTAGTGCAGATCCATCCCTGACATTGTCAACATCTTTCTTAACTCAAACCATGCCCATTTCTTTCTTGGTTTCAACTGAATCAACCTTTTCTTTTCCTTTATTATTCCTTTGCTCTGTTTTCCTATTTTCAGTATGATAGTTTCTTTTCACATTTTTGCTTCTGCAGACTTTTGCAATATGTCCATACTTGTCACAATTGTAGCACACCACATTCCTTTGTCTTTGATTCCTTCTATTGATAAGATTTGATCTGCATTGATTGGCCACATGTCTAAATCAATTGCATGCAAAACACTTCCCATTGAATGATTGACTATTCCTTATATTGTAGGAACTATTCCTTACCAAATTTCTACATTCATTTGATTTGTGACAAATTTTCTCGCAATTGAAACATTGACCAGAAAAAAGGATGGAACATTCTACTCCTACATTGAGTAGTTTTATGACCAAACTTATTGCAATTAAAACAATAGCCATTGAAAGATGGGTACCTTTGAGCATTTGGTTGTTTGACTAGAGTTCTTTTAGGTCTTCCTCTTTGCTTTCTAAACTGGTTTCTTTTGTTTTGTTTTATCTTAGTGTTTGTTTGACCAGATTTTGAACTTTCTCCTTTCTCAAATCCCGAACCTTGTTTATCATCAACACTCCTGTGACTAGCAATCATCTCACCAAGCTTTACAGAACTTAGCTTGAACTTTTCTTCATAGCTATTGACTGCTTCTACATTAAATTTCAGAAGTAGCACTTATTTAACCAATTTTTCACATTCCTCTGATTTATCCTTAATAACTTGATTCAGATGCCTTTTAATTTATTCCTTCTTTTCAACTTCCAGTGCCGACCCATTTAGGAACTCATGTGCTTCATCGAATTGATCATTTAGTTCCTTTCTTTTCTCTTTGAACTTCCTATCTTGCTCTCTTAGTTTTAGGATGCATTCATCAGGTTCTTGAATATTAGCTTTTAAATCCCTAATTTATGCCTTAGATTTTTCATGATCAATAAGGACTACTTCTAGTTCCTTGTTTCTTTCATAATTTCAAAATCTTCTTGTTGTCATGATTACACTACAACAAATCTTCCTCAAGTTGTTAGACTTCTTCCAAGGAACTTGGCTTTGATACCAATTGTTGATAATAAGGAATACTAAGAGGGGGGGTGAATCAATATTCCACAAAGCCACTTCTTAATAAGTTCGTTAATCCAAATTCCAAAACTAATAACAAAAAAGTAGAATAAGCATAGGAACAATAACCGAAAATACATAACACATGAACACCAAGATTTTTACATGGAAAACCCAAAATGGAAAAAACCATAGTGAGTGTTAGCTCACAATATATTAATATAGCACAATACTGAATTACAATAAGCCTCACTACCTTAGGGCTCACTGCCCTAAGAAATGCTCACTGCCTAGAGAAGGAAAGAAGAAAGAAGAAAGAAGAATGGCTCACTGCCAAGTTCAACTGCTTAGATTGCATCTACACACACATAGTTACAGCTCTAATGAGGCACAAAAATACTATCTTGAAACTCTTCATATCTGACTGCTCTGTTTCACTGCTCTTCTTTTACATGGAAATAAGATCTCTCTTCTTGTACTCTTTATTTCTTCCACAAAATTGCCTTCATCTAAAAGTCACACATATGTCTATTCACATTCACATCACATGCCACATTACTAAATTCGATCCCTTGTATATATCTGCAACACTTGATATCTTCATATTAGGTCATCCTAAGAAAGTGAAGCATGCACTCATAACATAAGTAGGTTGTCGGCCAAATTTGTTTACCAAAACTCCTAGCAGACTCAAAAAACACTTGAATTGCATTCACATATGTTAGCCTCAACTATTTAACAACTTAGGATTAAGTTCTAAACAATAGAACTTACCGTATACGATTCAAACTTATCATGTTGGCCTCTAACTTAGACTGCCACTGATTTAGTTCATCTATTAGACTACATCTTTTACTATGGAGCATAGAGCTTGCTCAAAATCATGTTAAAAACTACTCACACATCACCAATCATATATTTAGAACCACAAAGCAAAATATCCTTTAGCGGCAAAATGCGGACCATCGGAGTTCAGACTCTATCATAGTAAAACTCTTTCAAGAAGTGTAGTGATACTCAATAGCATGTAACAATCTTTCCGTTGGGCATTAGAACCTATAACTCTAGATTTAGACACTTCACACAAGTGTTTACAACACCTCAAAACCACATATCAGGATATACAACAATAGATGAATGTAGACCAAAACAATTGTGTGTATTGCTCTAAATAGTATTGTATTCTGTTCAATCGGACTTAGGCCATTTGAAGATACACTTCTGGAACTGATGAAACCTTGGATATAACATCATATGAGAGTTAGAAACATCATACAAAAACCACAAACCTTGATCTTTAACTGCAGACGAATACCAACCCAAACACTAATCTTCTATCTCTGCCTCTGTACATTACCAATACTTAGCCAATATGACTAAGTATTCTTTACCGGACCACAATCTCTATTCCAGCATTGTTCATTTTCTTGTTTCCATCAATGACAACACTCAATTATCCAACATAGCAATGTCTCTTGCCAACAATCTCCACCTTTGGCATTGATGGCAACACTCAGTGAAAAATACTTGTGTTGCTCCCCCTTACTTTGTATACTCTATTTTTCTATTTTTCTTTAGATGTATACTTATTTTTCATTGGTTTTCCTCTCCCCCTTTCACACAAAGGCAAAGGTGGGTGAACAAGAAACATTTTGTCAAAAAATCTTCAAAACTATCATATTCTACCGCATATATAAAAGTACACATTTGTATCTTAATTTACAGTTGGAAGTAGAATATCATTATAGATGGTCTTTATCAAATCTTCTCTCCATTCCAACTATTCCTTGTAGTCACCAAAATATGGATGTGGCTATTTATCAAAAAGACTAGCTTTTCTACCTTTTGCACATCTCATGGTGTATCAATTAATGCTTGTGATTTCAAGGCTTCATCTACTAGATTGATCATGGAATCAATTTTTGGAATTATCAACCACCTTAGCTGGCACAGTCTGTCTTTGATATCTTCCCTTTTCTTCATCAGAATGCTCATATTTACAACCTATGTCTCTTTAGCACTTATTGACTCAAGTGCCAGATTATATGTCTTAGAAATATTAAGAAGTTTGAGTTCCATGTCCTTGATTTTATCCTCTAATTCCTTTGTAAACTCTGGCCAAGACAAATAAAATTTGTACACGTAACATGGTTCTTTTGTGGAACTTTGTATACCTCTTATTCCTTGGTCTAAAGAAATTTTATCATTGATCAACACGGTTTTTAACTTGGCCAATCTTTTCTCATCAAATTCTTTTCTGACCTTTTTTTCTGTCAATTTTTCAAAGGATTCAAAATGATTGTTGATTAATTTTATCATACCTTTTAGTTGATCAGTAGATGATATAGATGTATCTTTATGGCATTCAGGCATCAACTTTCCTAGTAAATCAAATACTGTTGTAATGAACTTATTTTCTTGCATGTGATTTTTCATTTAATTCTTCCTATGCCTTTGGTTGGGAAAATGATACTAATTCAAATTTTTGTTCCAGAGACAAGGAATTTAGATTTGTTGGTTCTTGAAGAAACTTGGGTAGATCTAGGATTTGTGCGCTTTGTAGCTTTTGAAAGGGTTTTGTAATAGTGTCTCTTGCTGCATTTTCATCACAAAGTGAAACTTTCTTTCTTTTCTTCTCTTCAGTTGTGGCTTCTATAATGGATGAAATCCTTATTCTTTTTCTAGGACTAGATGTTGGTCTCTCCTCTTCAGATTTCTTATCTTTCATTTCTAGAGTGCTTCATGTGCATTCTACCAAAGCATCTATGGACTTTGATCCTTTTGATTTGGTTTTTGCCTTACTTAATTGTTCATCTAATGTTTTCTCTGACTGCTTAGGTTCCATCAACATTTTGGAAGTTAATTATGAGAATATCCCAAATCTATCCTCTTTGGGATCATTAGGTTTAGTTAGTAGTGCATTAGCTAATTATGTCAAGACATCTTCTACAACTTCATAACCTAGTGTAGGGATCCATACAGTTCTTGGTTCCATAGCTTCCATAAAGAATTTATCTTTATCCGCCATGAATACAATATCTTTTTCATACGTTGTCACTACATTTTTAGGTATCTGGAACCTACTTAACATTTTCTTTTGAAAATCTTTGAAAAATTTCCATAAGATTTCATTCTGCTTATCTGCGTTACCCAAACTCTATAAATGATTTATTATTTTATTGGCTACAAGTATGTGACTAAGCCAGACAATGTTTCCCAAACTAGGTAGCTTTCTCAGGAAGTAAAAGAGTAAACGTGTACTCAATGTTCCATATTTGAAAGGATGATTAGTTTCCTTTGTTCTTTTCAAGTTCTCCATTAGTTCATTCCAGAGTAATTCATAGAGGTCATAATCTGTATTGTTTTTTATCATGTCATATGTAGTTTATATGTCTGATGTAGATATAGAATTTTCCTTGTTGGAAAAGTATATTTTGTATCCAATAATCATTGATGCAAATCCAAAAGCTGGATTCTTAATATCATTTACTATAAGGGCATCCTTATCATGTCTGGCTCCTATTAGTTGCATTACCACATTGTTCTTTATTTTCTTTATGCCTAAAACCCTTCCAGATGAGCTCATATTGGTTACAATCTTGATAGCTTCTTTAGTTATGATATAGGGTTCATCAAGGCATAGAAATTCATAATGATTTTTTCTTAGAATAAGATTGACCCAGGCATCATTCAGAATTATGAGAAAATCCAAGTAGGAGTCAAATTTTGTCTCTCCTAAAGCTCTATATTCATTTTTTAATACAATATCTATAGTAGACAATTCATCCAAATATAGTTTTCCTAACTTTTTCTATTCTTCTAGACTAATATGAATGTATGCTCTAACATAGATTACATATGCATAGCCCCATGTGGTGTAATTGACAAAGCCCCTAACAGATCATTTTCTAGTGGTTTGAAGAATTGTTTCTTAAACTTTGGGTGAGGGATTTTTCCTATCTCAATTAAATGAGGAGTAAACATTTTTATAGAATAATTTAATTTTCACAGTAGGGTTTTTAGATTGTAAATACATTTTTTTCCAGATTAGGGTTTCATTGATCTTCTCTTGATTTTCTTGGAGAACACTGTAGTTTCTTTGAATTTTTCTTTTAGTTTTATTTAGACACTTGAGAACTTTGAGAAATGATTTTTCTTTTGGATACAAATCCTTTTAACCCTCACATACTGAAACCTAAGTGTCATTAATGTCATTGATTCCTTCTATTGATTAGATTTGATCTGCATTGATTGGCCACATGTCCAAATCAATTGCATGAAAAACACTTTCCATTGAATGATTGACTATTCCTTATATTGTAGGAATTTTTCCTTACCAAATTTTTGCATTCGTTTGATTTGTGACCAATTTTCTTGCAATTGAAACATTGACTAGAAAAAGGATAGAACATTTTGATTCTGGTTTATTCTACTCTTGCATTGAGTAGCTTTATGACCAAACTTATCACAATTAAAACAATAGCCATTGAAAGATGGATACCTTTGAGCATTTGGCTATATGACCGGAGGTCTTCTAGGTCTTCTTCTTTGATTTTTGAACTAGTTTCTTTTGTTTTTCTTTAACTCAGTGTTTGTTTGACCAGATTTTGAAATTTCTCCTTTCTCAAATCCCAAACCTTGCTTATCATCAGCACTCCTTTGATGAGAAATCATCTCATCAAGCTTTGCAGAACTTAGCTTGAACTTTTCTTCATAGCTCTTGACTTCTTCCAGATCAAATTTCAATAGTAGCACTTATTTAACCATTTTTTCACATTCATCTGATTTATCCTTAATAACTTGATTCAGATGCCTTTCAACTCCTTCCTTCTTTTCAACTTACAGTGCCGACCCATTTAGGAACTCATGTGCTTCATCTAATTGATCATTTAGCTCCTTGCTTTTCTCTTTGGACTTCCTATATTGCTCTCTTAGTTTTAGGATGCATTCATCAGCTTCTTGAATATTAGCTTTTAGATCCCTGATTTCTGCCTTAGATTTTTCAAGATGAATAAGGACTACTTCTAATTCCTTGTTGCTTTCATAATTTCCAAATCTTCTTGTTGTCATGATTACACTACCCTAGATGTTCCTAAAGCTATTAGACTTCTTCCAAGGAACTTGGCTCTGATACCAATTGTTGATAATAAGGAATACTGAGAGGGGAGGTGAATCAATATTCCACAAAGCCACTTCTTAACAAGTTTGCTAATCTAGATTCCAAAACTAATAATAAAAAAGTAGAATAAGCATAGAAACAACAACCACAAATACATAACACATGAGCACCAAGATTTTTATATGGAAAACCCAAAATGGGAAAACCACAATGAGTTTTAGCTCACAATATATTAATATAGCACAATAACAATAAGGCTCACTACCTTAGGGCTCACTGCCTAGAGAAAGAAAGAAGAAAGAAGAATGGCTCACTACCAAGTTGAATGGCTCAGATTGCATCTACACATGCATAGTTATAGCTCTAATGAGGCACAAAAATACTATCTTGAAACTCTTCATATATGACTGCTCTGTCTCACTGCCCTACTTTTACATGGAAATAAGATCTCTCTTCTTCTACTCTTTATTGCTTCCACAAAATTGCCTTCATCTAAAAGTCACACATATGTCTATTCACATTCACATCACATGCCAAAATACTAAATTTGATCCCTTGTATATATCCGCAACACTTGATATCTTTATATTAGGTCGGCCTACGAAAGTGAAGCATGCTCTCATAACATAAGTAGCTTGTCAGCCAAATTCATTTACCAAAACTCCCAGTAGACTCAAACAACACTTGAATTACATTCAGATATGTCAGCCTCAACTATTTAACAACTTAGGATTAAGTTCTAAACAATAGAACTTACCGCATACAATTCAGACTTATCATGTCAGCCTCTAACTCAGATTGCCATTAATTCAGTTCATCTGTTAGACTACATATTTTACTTTGGACCATAGAGCTTGCTCAAAATCATGTTAAAGACTCCGCAGACATCACCAATCATACCTTCAGAACTACAAAGCAAAATATCCTCTAGTGACAAAATGTGGACCATCAGAGTTCAAACTCTATCATAGTAAAACTTTGTTAAGAAGTGTAGTGATACTCAGTCGCATGTAACAATCTTTCCGATGGACTTTAGAACCTATAACTCTAGATTTAGACACTTCACACAATTTTTTACAACACCTCAAAATTGCATATCAGGATATGCAACACCGAAGGAATGTGGACCAAAACATCTGTGTACTTCTCTGAATAGCATTGTATTCTATTCAACCAGACTTAGGCCATTTGATAAGATCATTTGAGATTTAGAAACATCATACTAGAACTACAAACCTTGGTCTTTAACTGCGGACCAATTCCAATCAAAATACTGATCTTTTGCCTCTGCCTCTATCCATTGCCAATACTTAGCCAATATGACTAAGTCTTCTTTACTGGACCACAATCTCTTTTCCAACCTTGTTCCTTTTCTTGTCGCCATCAATGACAACACTCAATTATCCAACATAATAATGTCTCTTGCCAACAATTCCAACCCTAAAAACCATAAAATTGAACAATTCTAACCCTAAGAATCCTAAATTTGTAGAGCAAAGTACGGTTATAGTGATCAATCATCATCCACTGTTTCATCATTGAAGTAATTCTTGCCCATGTTCACTTTGCTATCTCTCTTATTTAGATGAGGCACTCCAGTTGTCCTAGGGTCTCTCTCATTTAACCCTCTTATGTCCACAACGGATGGGTCATCCCAAAATAATGGGTTAGACTTTTTGGCTAGACTTGACATTGAAATCAACATTTTGAACTAAATCTTCACTTTCTGACATCTATAGTTGCTAAACCATTAGGAATTTGAAGATGATGCAAACTAGTGATTTGTGAGATTTTGTTTGTAGATTTTAAATATATATATATATTTAAAAATCTAAAGTTCAATTATAAAAAAAAATGTGTCTCCTTTGATAACTAGTTTTTAATAGTAAACAACATTTTTTAAAAGTGGTGTGTATTCTGTAGCACATAACTTTTTGTCTATAGAGGATAAAATTCTGATTCTTTTGAATTTAGATTGGTAACACCGATATATAGGGCATGTATTTGGATTTATAATGTTTTGTTGAATATTTTTTTTATTAAGATTTGAAGTCAAATCAAATATAATTTAGACATAGGCATATTCTGTAAAACATAACTTTTTCTGTGTATCAAAATTTAAATTTTTTTATTGAAACAAGGACATCAATACCCAGGGCATAGATATTTTTTATATATTTTTTAACTAATTTACTAATTTTACATGTGTTTAGAATATAGAACTTGATATTTGGTGAAAAACCTACATTCACAAGAAATAAAAAATAAATATATGTATGGTTTAAAACTAGTGCGGTTCTATCCAAGGGGGTTTGAATCTAAGGGGGTTTTCAGAAAAAAAATCAAGATGTCCCAGAAAGTGTAACCCATTATTGTGGCAACACCCAGATGCCCAATTATCATCCTCAAACTGTGGTTCATCCTCTTGAGGTTGAATATGAGGTTCAAGAATGTTGGTCTCAGGTACACTAGAGAAACATCCCAAACTGGTATAGGTTCCACGAACCTACATGCATATGTAACATACACATATCCTCATCAAAATAATTTCTCTCAACGGCAGACTTCTAGTCTAAATAATGGAAATCTTGAAGGAATTTACAGTGCAGAAGTTGATAATAGAAAATGTTGAAATGAAACTATTAACAAAAAAAATCCCTTTTCACCAATTTAAAACCCAAATGAAATATCTAAAAAATTGTCTTTAATTCTGAGCACAAGAGGAAGCAAATGCCAACTGAATACCAACTTGGGGAAGGCTACAAGACAGGTCAATATATTATCTAGTAAAGCCCCATTCCTGCAAATCTATTCCTTGTCAAACATTAGAGCAATTGCTATAGTTCCAAAACTTCTGTCAGACCCTAAATATATAGAACTTAACTTAGCCAAACCCTAGCTGAGCACAATTGTTATATGTCAAATCATAATTCTACAAAGCTCCTTTCACATCAAATTTTAGTTCTGCAGAAATAGTGCCTTGGTAGGCCATGATTGCATACCTCAAGGCAACAATAGTATACCATGGCTACATAAAATGTGTAGAAACACTACCTATCAAATCATAAATATGTGTAATCAGTACTCTATCAATCCCTAATTCTTTACAATAGATAGCCATTGAAATGAAAGTTGCCCACAATTGTTACATTGACAAACCCTAGCTCTGTACAACCTATCTTCCAAACCTTACCATGCCCAACTCCAACTCTTTTCTTGTTAAACAATTAGTCTGCACAAATTTTACCATGCCAATAGCCCAAAGTCCACACAATCGACACATGTCAAACTCTACCTTTACACAACTGTTGCATGCCAAACCCTAGATTGGCAAAATTGTCAGCAGTCTAATCCAACATTATAGAAATGTAGTAATGACAAACCCTAATTATGCAGAATTATTATCTTCATATAACAATGCAAATTAATGTCTATCAAATACAAAGTTTACAGAATTGTTACATTCCAAGCCCCCCTAAATTTGTACAAGTGATACCGTACCAAATCCTCATTGCACATAACTCACCTCTATCAATGACACATTTGATCATCTTCAAAACCCCAACTTTGTAGGATACTTATCTAGTCGAACCTTAGTTCATCCTAATTATTAGCCTATCAAGCTGTAAGTCTGTATGATTTTTAGCATCAAAACCTAAGTCAACACAACTATCACATAGCAACCATCTGTCAAACCCTTACCTAAACAATAAATGCATTCCAAACCATAAATTTGAACAACTCTACCCTAAAAGACTAAAAAATTGAATAATTCCAAAACCTAAAAACCATAAAATTGAACAAATTCTAACCCTAAAAACCCTAAATTTGTAGTACAAAGTATTCTTATAGTGATCAATCATCATCTCCACTTTCATCACTAAAGTAATTCTTTCCCCTATTCGCTTTGCTATCTCTCTTCTTTGCATGAGGCATTCGAATTGTCCCAGGGTCTCTTTCATTTAAACCTCTTGTGTGGACAACAGATGCCCAATTATCATCCTCAAATTATGGTTCACCCTCTTGAGGTCAAATATGAAGTTCAAGAATGTTGCTCTTAGGTACACCAGAGAAACATCTCAAACTAGTACATGTTCCACAGACTTCTAGGCATATGTAATAGACACATATCTTCATCAAAACATTTTCTCTCAAAGGTAGACATAGTCTAAATAATGGAAATCTTGAAGGAATATTGAATAGTTTAAATATTAAATAGTTTAAATTATTAAACTAACTACCCACATATTCCCTTTGTCCAAAATATTAAATTGTTTAAATTATTTTAAATAGTTTATCTCATGACAAGTTAGTACATGTCAAATTAAATCGAGAGAATAAAATGTAAACACATCTTGTGATGCCACTGTATTTAGCACTTCTCAACATAATAATTTTGAAATATATTGTAATAACTATTAATAAGATTTACTCTTATAATGAGTGTTTCTGGATTTTACTTTGTATCTTTTTCATCACTTTATGGATGCGGAAAACTCATGCCTAGTAAGATACACTCTTAGTCAATTAATTTCTAATTGTAATTTGTACTAATAATGTAATTAATAATAAAATTTATATTAAATTATTAATTATACAAATTAATAAAAATATCATTATATTGTATTTATATTTATATTATATTATACTACACCCAATAAAAGGGCTAGATCATTGATCTAACACTCAACTAAGAGATCGAGAGGCTGATCATATGAAGGGATCGAGTCCAGGCTGGCCAATCATCAATAAGGGTGGTGGCTGTCAGAAGTCGAGGCAATTGCCTCTTTTGATATGAAGACTAGTTATCTTCTGGTAGTTTCATTTTTTTTTCTTTTCAGGCAAAATGAAGAGTGAAGGATTGTAGAACAAGGCTTTGGATGGTGGAAGTAGGGAGAAAGGCAAAGGTATGGTAGAGCCCCACATCCCATGATGACATCATATACAAAGGAAGGAATAAGAGAGATTACACTCCTTGTAGCAGGATGCCCAAGGTGTTAGGGGATGAGTCTATGGAGAGTTTCATGGCTCTAGTTGACTCGGAGATACAGAGCCCAATGTTGAGAAAATTGATGTATAGAATTCTTACAATGGCTAAGGAAGTAGATGGACATGATGGGGGTAAGCTTAGGGAGGTGATTTCAAACTTCCTAATTAACCTGGGAATGACTAGAGGGTGGTGGAATGCTTTTGGAGCACCGCACTCCCTCTCCATGACCACCCTTACATCCATTACAATGCCATCAATCCTAATCCATGAGGACTTAACTAAGATTTCTAATGAGGTGGATAATAGGCTTGAGATGATTTTAGGTCATCTTCATGATCTGATGCTTGAACAGGTGGAGACTAGGAAGCTGCTAGAGAAGTTAGCAGAGAGGATGGCATTTTAGGTGGAAGCTAAAGCCCATGTAGACTATAAGTGCCCCTATGACGAGGAGATGGACCTGATAGATCTTACATGCAAGGAAAACATTTAGTAGTTTCTATGTTGCATAGTATAGCATTCTTCTTAGTTTTCTATAGTTAGTAAGATTATTTTTTATTATATAAGTCAGCAAAAACTAGGGGCTGAACCCTTATAACAACATAACACAAAGAGACAACAGAGGCTCAAGAACAAAAAGAGCCATCCAAACCAACTATAGTATTACAAAAAAACACAACCTATTACCAGTAGGTAGTAAGTAGCAGTAAATAGATAGCATAAACTATAAAAAGTAACAAGACTAAGGAGATACATTCTCCTAGCCTTTCGCTAGAAATTCAACAATTTCATCCAATTTCTTAAATTTCTCCATCTCCTTGCCATTAGCTCGAGTCCCTTGTTCCTGCAACAGAGTTAGGTTGAGTGTCACCATGTGATAGAGCATGCTACTGATGAATCACCCATAGAAGCAACCTTCTACTCTAGATCTTCCACCCGACCCCTAAGAACAACAATATCATACCTCTGGTCATTTCCCTCCTCCTTAGTCTCCTCTCCAACCTCTTCCACAATCATCCTCTCCCCTTCACCAATATTTTCCACAGGATCACAATCATCACCTCCTGAATCATCAATCTATTTCCCTTCACCCTCACCAGCAGCCTCATCAGAGATCTCTTGGACTTCAATGTCTTTGGAATTTAGCTGATCATCCCCCTGAGTGGAGACTTCAGAAGCAATTTCAGAGTAATTGATTAATTTAGCCTGTGGAGTAGGCTTACCAGAAATTCTTCTTGTCCTTCTAACCCCAGAAGAGAAACCCTCATTCTTATCTATAGCAGACAATTTAGTTTTATGTTTATTCCCAGGTCCCACCAAGTCACTGCTCAGATTCTTATGGGTCCCAACAATGTCCCCCAAAATTTCACTAATAGAATCCATCTCCCTGAGTTTCCTTTTATCACTTTTCACACTCCCTTTAGAATCCAGAGTATGCATATCCTTCATCATGGTCTCCTCAGTTGTCATGGAAAAAGAACCCCCTTTCAATTTTTGGGAATTAGAGGTAGGGCCAGGTTCCTTAGAGCCAGTGGCAATAATGGGGTGGGATTTTGCAAGCACCTCAGAACTTGAAGGCTAAGTTGGCTTAGGAGGCTCCAGGGCAAGATGAAAATTATATAAATGGTGAATGAGACCTTGATGTAAAGGAACAGGGCATTTAGAGGGTTTCTTTTCAAGCTTAGCTTTAACCCTAAAAATAGAGTGCTCAAGGGAAGATATCAAGTAAAAAGGAAAACTAATCAAAGCATTACACCTAAAATGGTTGAGCAAAGGGAGGTGATAATTATAAAACCTAGTAAAATGACCTTTCAGAGTGAAGTACTTCATCAAAAGAAATCACATCTCGTCCCACGGCTCTGGCAGCTTAGCCCGTTCAAACCCTCCCTGGTAGGGAACTAATTCCTCTCCCTCCCCTAGAAAAAGCTTCTAGTTCAAATGGTCACCTACCTTAGCCTTTTGTTGCAACTTAGTACCCTTAGTGGATAGGCTAGTCGCCATGGCTATGAATTGTTTAGAAATTAGTAAGATTGTTAATGGGGAGAGGGCCATGCAATTTTCACTCTCACCTAGATAATATATTTCTATATTTTAATTAACATAAATATTAAATATATTAAATGTATTATATTATAAGTATTGGTAATTTTTATTTTTATTTTAATATATTTATTAGTAGTTATATCTAAATATTAATATATTTTTTTTCTATAAATATTAAATATTAATATATTATATCTCTACTATTCATATTAATATGATTATTATATTTTAAAATTTTTATTCATTATATATGTATATTATTTTTAATATTGATATTTTAATATAGTAATAAATTAAATTTCTATTTATTTTAAATTTAAATATTAATACATATCAATTTTTTTTAAAAAGGTTGGTTTAGGATCTAGGAACCATAAAAAAGGATCTGGTATATACCCACAAGCATCCAATCCCACAAGATGTGAGATTAGTGCAATTCTTCCCATACACTTCCAAAATCTATTCAACTATATAATATCCTTCTTTCCCATCTTAAACTAAATCCTGCTATGTCTAAAACTCTAAAGCTATAAATCTTCAAGATTGGCCTAAATTACCTATATGAGATTTATGACTATGTCTACACATATCTTTAGTAATTTCATATTTTCCTTTCATTGAAGACCTTAATGCCATTTGGTGCTTGAGCTTTGATGGAGCTATCTTCTTCCTTTTTACCTCTGTACATTCTTGTCCAATCTTTAGAGAGATTGTGGTATTTCAAATATTTTGCCTTGGCTTGACTAAACAACAGATTCTTTAGCAAGATCCATAATTTGTGACGCTAAATTTTTTAAGATTATTGATGAATTCCTTGATGGGTCTTCTTCTATAGAAGCCTTTGGCATAGTTGTAGTAGATGGATCATGCATATTGAGAGGTGGAGTGGTCTATTACAAAACGATTACTAGAGCAGCATGAGGAGAAGTCATCTCATCTTGAGTGCATGGAGGAATGTTGTAGTGGTGAGGGTCTACACCAACCCACCAAGTGGGATTTTCACCATTATGACTCCACACTTGAACTTGGAACTTTGGCACTGAGGGGTGGAATGATATGTAGAAAAACATTTCCAATATTTGAAAATAATTTTTTCATAATCTACTAGTTTCCTGCAACATCTATTACCCACTTTTAGAGAAATCTCATTTGGAAGACCCTTTGTTAGATCCATTTCAACACATAACTGTGCATAGGTGGTGTTAGCAAAATTAATTATTTGTTTTGAAAAGCAATGATACTTACCCAAACCATCAGCAATAGCCTGCAGACTCTCCAATTTTGAAAATTACAAGGGAAGTTAAGGTAATTGAATCCAGAGAAAAGTAGAAACAAAAGTTTCAGTTCAAGGATCAAAAGAGGGGAACCAAGGTTTAATGAATAAGAAATTTCCTTGAAAAATCCATGGACCATATTTTAGTACCTTGTCCTTGTCTTCGAGAGAGTCAAATTCTAGAAAGAAGAAACCCCTGGTGTAGGGGTATATGTTGATTTCACCTTCCATACATTCCTTCCAAGTTTTTGATATCCAACAGTGGAGATCGCAGAGCTTTGATGAAATTTTTAGAAATCTATATATGAAGGCATGGCTGTAATATCCCAACTAGAATATTAGATCTCCATAACCTTAATTAAGAAAAAAAAACCACACTATTTTTTTAATAAAAATATAATCAAAAGATATTACATTTATATTTTCAAGTACAATACATATATATTTAAAACAATGGTCGCTTCACATGTGACTAACAAAATTCCACGTACATCAATTGGTCATATTTCTTATGATTTACAATTTTATCAAGATCATTTTCTAGAATAAGTAATGTACTCTTGTTCATAAGTCTTCAACAATCAACTGTAAGAGAGAGCATCACCTTGGTGGTTTTCCTCCAACCACAGACCAGTGATCTCTCACTCCCCTTCCTCTTAAAGGTGGATTTTCCCTTCACGAGGGTATTAGATAATGAGAATCAACTGATTCTTTGTGCCATATGAGAACTAGTGATGTGTCCTAGCCATTACATTTAGGTTTACAACTCTACTAGCTTTAGCTATGTATGACCCAGTCTGATTTTTTAGCTATCTGATACACCCTGAATCAACAATGCAAGTAGTGACTTTTGCATTACTTTGGCCAAAGATTTATATAAATATATAGTCGTATGTTCACTCACTCTTTTCTTGACTTAGAGACAACATTATTCTTTCGCAATCTAAGTCATAAAAATAATTCTCTTCGACTTACTTATACCATATTAGTTTTAAAAACATATCATAAACTTTATCTACTAGTCATTATGACAAGTCTAAGATAAGAGCTTAAGTAATAATATCATACATTGAGTCCCCATTTGCATCCTTGCAATTATGAGTCTATGATGTCCTGTCATCTACTCAATGGCCTATCTACCTATTCTCATGCTCTTGAGTATTTTCCATAGATACAAGTTTTGACATTTAAGCCACGGGGTTTCTATAATTAAGACTCTATCTATCCAAAAATATGAATATAATCATTCGACTCATAATCTATCGAAGTTACCCAAAATTTGAATGCACTTCTTAATATCAAATAAACTAAAACATAATCTTTCTATTAACATAATGAGTATTTCACTCAACAATCCTATGGCTATTCTTAGCCTAAGATAGGATTGAAGATTGTTTCTCTATATAACTACAGTACACATATAATTTAAATAAATCTAACATATCTTCTAAGAATAATTCATTCCTCTTAATATGCTTGAAATAATGGTCTATGCCAAATGCTTCTACACATTGACTTGACTCTAACTACCTTTCTAAGCTTTCCCACACACTCTAAATCTTCATAGTTTAAAAACTACTAAGAGGTGAGTACTTTATTTTACAAGCATAAACATTTCTTGAGTCCTCTCTTAAGTTGTAATGGCTCATACAATTTTTTTTTGGCACATTCATACCTCCTCAAGGCATAATTGATCTCTTGAAAAAGGTATAGTCAACCCTTCTTGTAACTTAGTGAAATTTTATTTCATACACAACCAACCTACTAACAACAAAGTTGGCCTCTATGTATACATAATACATCTAGCCTACCAACAATACTTGCAGCTTGCTCTTAATATATGTAGCCTTCACTTATTATATGTGGCCTTCTCATATTATATATGGCCTTCACTTAACACATGTAGCCTTTACATCATACATATGGCCTGCATTTAACACATGGCCTTTACATCATACATATGGCATGCACTTAACATGTTTGGCCTTCACTTAATATATATGTCTTGCAAATAATATATACGTGGCCTTTAAGTATTACACTCAGTCTTACATGCTCAACATAGTTAGGTAGACATTTAAAACACAAGAATTCAAAATACATGAATTAAAGTTTTAGATCTATATATATCTTAGTTGGCTATTTGTCTTAGTCAATCTGTGTGTGTGTGTACACAATAATTGATCCTCTGTCACAGTTGATCTAAGAGTAAATAAAATCATTCTAAACTACATATGAAGTAGCTTCATATAGTTTTATAAGGACATAGGCACTAAAAGAACTATTATTTTACGTAGCCTAACAAGTTTTCTCAACAATGTATAGATATAGGTAAGGAGTCTTTCATAACTATACTCCTCTCCCTTTCATTACTTAATATACATGAAATCTTATTCCATTGTAGAGGATACACAAACTATCTATATATACTCATGTACAGTATTAGTCTGCATGTGACATATAGAGAAATAAACACAAACTCCCTTTACTTCTATTGCATAGTGATCAAATTGATCATAAGGATCAAATACAAACTTTTTCATAATATAAGAGAAGTAATGAACTAACTTGTAAGTATAGCTAGCTGTGACTTTTTCTAAGATCTCTTACTATGTCTCAACTATTCCTCATTTCTACCAAACTTTTCTCATCCTCTCTCTACAATGCTTTCTTTCCTCTCTGCCCTCTCCAATTAACCCCCACGCATTCATAGTTATGGGTGGGTAATAATGGCATTGCCCATATAATTATCCCTTCCACTCCCATGGGCTTACAATGCAAGAAAATGTGGAGAAAGTGGAGTATGTGGAGCGATTGCTCCTTCCTCCACTCTCCTTGCATTTAGGGAGTGCGATAAAAAGGAATAAGGAGAGACTTAACCAAAAATAATATAAATTATAATAATAAAATTAACTATAATAATAGTGATAATAATAATAATAAATAAATATAGGTAGATAAATATAACATACTCATCTAGTAGGTGTCACTTTTGTGCACTCTATAGCACTTATTGTGCTTTTTAATAAGCACAATTATTGATGGAGAATTCTCACATGTTGATTATAATATTGACAGAAAAATTAAACATATTTAGTCAATTTATTAGCATCGAATTGTCATCAAAGGGCATACACAAGGTTTCTACTAGATGACAAAAAAGGATTCACCCTCATCTTTAACGATGACATCTATTGACAAGAACATACATGATCAGTGTATTCACGCGATCTAAATATATGTGTGTATATTTTCAGACAGAATAATGATCATTGTAATCACATGATCTAGCATCCTCTCCATGGTGATACTCTCTCTCCTCATATTAGACGGAAAACAACATTGTTCTTGCATCCACCTCAGTTACATGACTGTAGTTAGTCAATTTCATCATTTTAACCATATGTCAAATAATGACATCATAAACAATTTTCTTGCATATAAATTAATACAAAACAAATGAATTTCTCTTCATTACTATGATCATAATATTTTCTCTGACTAACTATCCATCTCTTCAAAAATAAAGAAAATAAATACATTAGTTTTTAAAAATGATGTGTGACATATCTCCTCCCTTAAAGATCACCATCCTTGATGATTATGTCCAAGCCAAACATAAATACTTAAAATATGTTTTTGTACATGTATCATTCTATATAAAAAGATGTGGAAACTTTTGATAGATATCATTATAGTCCTCCTAGGTAGCATTTTCCTCTGAATACTGGTCCCACTCGACCTTACACTTGGTAGCCTCTCTATTACGTAGGTGGAGCTTACATACCTCAAGCACTTTGATTGAGAGGCTCGATCCTGACCACCCCTTGGTCTTGTACCTGGAGAGCATTCTTATCAAGTATATGATTAGATCCTAATATATATATATCTTCAAATATGACACATGGAAAACATCATGCATTCTAGTAAGGGCTAGTGGTAGATCTATCATGTAAGCAACTGGGTTAACCACTTCTAGGACTTCAAAAGGTCCAACATATCTAGTTGTTAGTTTGGAAAACTTTCCAAACTTAATTGGGCTATTGTGTGGTTTGACTCTTAAGAGAACTTTATCTCCTACTGAAAAATTATCAGGGAATTTGCATGGCATCAGCATAGCTTTTCTATGTATCATTTGCTTCTGATAATCTTTTCCTGATCAGCTTTACTTACTCTTCCATTTCCAAAAGCATTTCTGGCTTGAGACAAATCCTATACACTAGCTTATCCCATCTTATAGCAGTTCGACACTTCCTACAATACAATGCACTTCGAATGGAGCCATCTTAATTGCATAATGATATGAATTATTATATGCAAATTCAACTAGTGAAAGATAGTCTTCCTACTTATACTGCTGATCCATGCAATACATCATCAACAAATCCTCTAGTAATTGATTTACTCTCTCAGTTTGTCCATCCATTTTTGGATGATAGGATGAGTTTATATTGAGTTGTGTTCCCAAAGTCAAGAATAATGTTTTCCAAAACCTTGAAGTTATTTGAGCATCTCTATCCAAAATTATCTTTTATGGAATTCAATGCAATTTGAAAACTTCCTGCATGAATTTCATGGCTAAGATGGGTGGTCCATGTATAAGATTACTATGTATCAAATGAGATGGCTTAGAAAGTTTATCCACTACTACAATAATAGCATCATGCTTATAGCGAGACATAGGCAATCCTTGGACAAAATCCATACTAATAACCTATCATTTCTACTTAGGAATGTCATGTGTGTTACATCCCCAACCTGTGATTAGCTTAATCTTACTCTTACATGGTAATTAGGAGGATTAGTTAAGAGTTTGATAATTTCATATTGTGTAAATATCTGATTTGTTCTTTGATTATGAGGTTAATGACTGATGTTAATTAGTTTTGAACATTAATTGATTTATATGATGGGATATGATAATGATTCACTGATCATGGTTTTGTGATCCTGAGTGTGAACAGGAAAATGTAATGTCCTTTGAAGAAGGAAGGAGAGTATCATACTGGAGGAAGGGTTGGATGTTGAGAAAACAAGGTTGATTAATTGTCTAAGTATTAGTTTCTTTGTCCTTCTAAATCCCTTTGTATGTTGTCATCAGTCATGTCTTCCTTTGTAGTAATTCAATTCTTATGATTCAATTTGTTGATGGTGCTTTAATGACTAGACGACGTTCGTGGAACAGCGTCTCAGTTGTATGATAGTCGATTTATGGGGGGATATTACTCAACCCTGACAACTAACAATCTTGTTGTATATTGTCTTTCGATGTCATTTCTTTAATGATAATCTTTAATACTATATATATACTATTATTTTAACTTGATTATGTGTCTATAAGAGGGAACCTCTTTAGAGCTTGACAACAATAATGTTGTGACTTTTGTAAAGCCTACTATTCTATATTATCGAATTGTTAATTTTGTTGATAGTTGGTTTTGTCAATCGAATGGGAGATTTGAGCTCACCATAGTATAGCAAGTGTCATGCTTGTGCAGGCCATATTAGAGATAGTTGGTCGAGTGGGAGAAACCACTCCACCACCTTAGTTAAGGGTGGATGTTCCATGATAATAGGCATGTGAATGAGGATAATCTAGGAGTCTTCTTGAAAGACTATAACTATTTTTTTAGGGGGGGGCTACGATTGAGTTTCTGGGGAAAAAAGGTGGCAGAGTTCACTTTTGCACTAGGGAAGGAGGTACTGAGCAAGAAAGAGGAGTCTATCGACTAGAAAAGAACTGCTCAAGATAGACTTCATTTAGGTAGAATGAGAGTCTTAGCATGATTCTTTACTTTCTTGCATATTGCTATTGTAGTTACCACTGTGTTGAACCTCTTATTAATGTTGAAGTGGCTGGAGGCTGAATGGATAAGCCTGTGTATATATTTATTAGAAAATTCTTAATGATTGGCTCAAGGCCATATGGCCGAGCTTGTTTAGTGTTGAAATCTTGTTAAAGAAACAACTTAAGGCTAAATGGCAGAGATTACTTAAACCTTGAAGTATTCTTAATGTGTCAGCTTGAGGCTAAATGTCCCAAACAGTAAAAACTATTGTATTATACTTATTCAATAGCTCAAGTCTGTTACAGTCGAGTGGTATAACAAATTCTTTTCTTTCTATGTAAATGGCTCAACACCATATAGGTCAAGCTAAGAATATTTATAATCTTTATTATGAAAATGGCTCGAGGCCATATAGGCCAAGATGAGAATATTTATAATCTTTATTGGATAAAGGGATCAAAGCCAATTTGTCTGAGCCATAAATATTTGTTTATTTTTATTGCAACTGTGGCTCATGGCCCTAGTGGCCAAACCTTATATCATTATATCTCTTATTGTATCTTTGGTTTGAGTCCATTATGGACAAGCACCTATCCTTTAAGATATTGCATGCCAACTAAGGATGGGGCTCGAGTAATGATGGTGCCAAGATTGGTAATTGTGATGGGTCACACGTGCTCATGGCACAATAGTGTAGATTACTACACTATATATCTACTCATTGTTCGGTCTGTATAAGACCATTACATTCACCATGAAAGGTGGTAAAGGTCGATATGACCTTAGACTTTAAGCGTGCTAGTAGCACTGAATAGTTCTTATAATATCTTTAATGGAACACGATGGTGGTAATAAGGTTAATAAAATAACTAAGGCAATATGTGAATAACCCTTAAGTAAGGAGGTAGTGTATTATTGAAGATGTTCATAATCTACTATTACAAGTCTTAACAAATCTATATCTTACTTATGAATGGACATTATGAGATAGTGCTTAATACTAAAATCTCACATGGGTCAATTTGAGCAATCAGTCATTATGAAACCATTCTATTTTACTAAGGCAAGGTATACCTAGGGTATTTCAACCTATATGATAATTTAGTAATTAAAATGTAAACCATAGAAGACCCAAGGTGATAAATATGGTCAATTAAAATGTCTTGACTATGGAGCAAGGTGATGAGGAGTCACATGTTCAATGTTACGTAAGTAACTCGGTTGGTCATAATCAAACTATGATGAGAGTTGATTGTCTAGGTACGAATAATTAATCGAATTAATCCCATGCATACTAGACCTAGGGTGGTTAATATGGTTTGACTTTTGATATGATTAGAAAGAGGAATAAGGTGAGGTGGAGTCATAGATTTCCTATAACAGAGTTTGACTATTAATGATAGTTATTATGATAGCCATGATGCATCTTATGTATTTAAAAGATATGTTGACTCCTTGTTGAAGAAGGAAAAACTAGATAAGAGGTATGTTGTATTGCCTTGTAGATGGCATAAGTTCATACCAGGTTTATTGGAGGAACTATTTGTCCTATATAATTATATACTTATGATAATGAATACTATGGTTAGTATGGAACTCTTATATTTCAATGGAAGTGGAAGCCATCTCTTTACAAACATGGCCATACTTCAGAAATGTGGTATAAGATATTAAAACCCATGAGGATGCTTCTGATAGAGTCTTTCTAGTAAGTCTATATTATAGACTATTATGATATAAGTCTTAAATGTCATGAAGTTGAATGTAAACCTTGTGAAAGGTCAAAATGAAACTGTGAACCTAAGAAACCTATTATATTTTATGAACTCCTAAGATAGGAGTCAATTGTCCCAGTACTGGACTATGAAATGAACCTAATTCACATTTTACTAGACATAGAGTGAAAGGTCAAACTAAGCCTACTGTAAGATGAGACAAATTTTAAGTCGAGTAAGGGTGGTGGACATACAACTATGTTCATTGTGAAATGTATATATATGTAAATCTTTGGCCAAAGTAATGCATCTGTCTCTGCATTCATTGTCAGTCCATTGTGCTCCACATGGAATAATGTCTCTAATAGTGTCATACATAGTTAGAGTGGATCTATAGTTGTGTGACCATGAGGCATTATGAAGGACACAACACTAGATACTCAGATGGCTAACCCAACGGTACCTAATATCTAACCATTCTGTGAAGGGTAGAGCCACTTCCAGTTAGGAAGTTGAGCAGGGGACCGTAGGTCCATGGTTGGTGGAAAAGCACTGAGATGATGCTCTCCTTCCCAAGCATGAGATAAATTGAGGCTTATGAAGATAGATGTCAAGAGTTTTAGATGCAGTGCTTTTTCATCATATGAATTGATAGTCAATTATTATGTATAATTTAATATTTTATGCCTTGAGCATAGCTTTGTACATGCATAGTGAAAGTTATTCACTTGGATAAGTAAATGATTATCAAACATGTAAGATTTGTTATATTTTGTTTAGAATAAAATGCTTAGTTGATGAAATGATAGTGAATCATTATTGTTTAATTTGAATGGATAATCATGTTGTTACTAATCTCTTAATTAGCATCAATGTTTATGTTAATCTTGAGTATTGTGGAAAGTGATGTTATAATGTGGATACAAAGTCCCGTTGGATGTTGTTCAACCTTAATTTGTTCACATTCTAAACATCCCACCACAAATCTTGCAGCATCATTCTTCATTCCCTTCCAAAAATATAAAGGTTTCACATTAGCTAAAAACTTTGTCACTCCAGGATGACTTGAATATGTTGCAGAATGCACTTCTTTCCACAAAATTCTTCTTAAATCTCCTTGATTTAGAACATATATTCTGTTATTGAATCTCAATCAACTATAAGGTTTAAAGAAAACTCCATCATACCTTCTATCTTGAGGATTTTTTGTTAGAGACTTCAAAATTTGCTCATAATATTCACCACCAATCAAATTTTCCAATATTTTAGCTCCAAAATCAGAGCTCATAATTGGCTTGATTATGGGTAAGGTGCCACTAATTTAATCATCTAATAATGCCTTATGGACCGAAACCATCAAACCAGAAGTTGTAAAGAATATGATGATGCCCAATTAGATGATATTCTGATTACACTTATTTTCTAGAAACAAACCTTTTTTCAAAGAATATGCAAATATTGTAAAGATTGAAACAATAAATATTTAAGAGGTAAACAATCACTCAACAATATCATAACATGAGACATGGAGCAACATCTTCAACCCTACCTTGTTCATAACATACTTACAAGTATACCATGTCATTAGAACTTATCTAATCCAAGAGGGTTTCTTCTTCCACTTGTCTTTCTAAGCAAGCTCTCATAAAATCCCATTCAACCATCAACATACAATCTAGTTTGTGCCATAAATCATTAGATCTCCCTTTCCCTCTGCAGTGACTCTATATCTACTTTGAGTGGTGGGAATTGATTTCTCTTCAACCTACTGATGATGTAGTCATATCCCTATGTATGTTCAAATAATCGATCTCCCACCCTCTGCCTTTCAATAATAAAACATGAATAATGGGGTTGGGGTTCATTGCCTCTCAACATATGAATGGCATAGTCATACCTTGGTGCTCCTTGTTCCTGCTTCACCTCTATAAACACATTGGTGTAGTCTTTTTCTGATTTCCTCTCACAAACATAATAAAGATAATGGGGTGGGGATTCATTCTCCATCAACATATGAATGACATACTAATACCCTGGTGCTCTTTCTTCCTGCCTCTCCATCTCTTTAAACATGTTGGTGTAGTTTTTTTTTTATTTTCTCTCCCTTGACATATTTATAAATAAATTCCTCCACTTTTTCTTATTTTTGTAATTGCACCTCTTCAAACAAAACCTTTCTTTGTTACTTTTTTCTTTTCTAGGATGAAAATCAATTGAAACTTATTGGAAGTTAAAGATAAACTACTACTCCTAATATCTACATATTTATAGTATTTGGAACAGTTTAAATTGAGAGGATATGCAAGCATATTCTTATTTTAGAAGTTTAATTTCTCACTCATTGTAGAGAACATTTTGTTATTTGTTTAGCTAAATGAACGCATATGTATTATGACTTATCCTGACCATGAATAGCGGAGTCATGAGAGATAGTTCACATGGCAACAACAATCACCTTCTAGTAATTACTCTGCAAAACTAAAGTTAAATAAACTAAAAATAGATTTTACTTTACTATTACTCATCCAACGGGGATAAATTTAAAGTGACAAAGCAGACATTCAATTAAGGAAATGAAAAGCAAGGAAAAGTGTGTATATGAAATAGAATATTTTTTTTGTTCTAATATAAATGTGTTATTTTTTTGTTTTAATATAAATGGGTGTTAATGATATTTTTGGGGATAAAATGTGGAAAGAATGTTTTTTTTTAAAAAAAAATTGTTATAAATATTGAATTTTTATATTTTCAGCTTCAAATTTTTATATTATGTGAACAATAATATGTTGTAATAATTTTGAAATGTACTCAAATACTTTTGAAATATATTGTAATAACTAATAATAAGATTTACTCTTATGATAAGTGTTTCTCAATTTAACTTTGTATCTTTTTCATCATGTTATGGATGTGGAAAACTCATGCCTACTAAGATATACTATTAGTCAATTAATTCCTAATTGTTATTTGTACTAATAATGTAATTAATAATATATTAATATAAAAATTTATATTAAATTATTAATTATACAAATTAATAAAAATATTAGTATATTGTATTTAAATTTACATTATATTATACTAAAACGAAACATTAATTATGGAGTCTCTCCTAAATCTATCGAGCTTTTTAGCGAAGCCTTCCTCCACTGCGGCAATCACTTTTGCATTGCCTTCCTCCATAGAGATCAACAGGTTTGGAAGGTCTTCTCTTTCATGCAGTTTGGTGCCTTCAAAGGAAACGGGTGATTCGGGACAATCAAATCTTTCAAAGACATTGTGGAGGTGGTTGAGGGAAAGGATTCAAATTTTGTAGCAAATGTTAGGTCTGATGGTGGATTTGGGAAGGGCGCTAGGTTTTCTAATTTCAGTGTAGGTTATTCTAGAAAAGGATATGAAGGTAAAAATCATCTTTCTAAAGTTAACAAAGCTGTGGAGGCTAGGGATTCTTTTGACAAGTAGCAAATAGATAAGAGTAGTATAGGTTGTTTTCAGTTTATTGTAGATGGCTAAGGGCATGGTGATTGGCCTCCCTCTGCAACTTGACCTCTCCAATGTGTTAGATCCTCAACTTCTATGATTTTTGGAGAGGAAATTTGTAGAGAAGTGGCTAAGAATGAAGTGTATTTCATGAAGTTGGGTTTGGTTGGGAGATTTAGTGGTTTTTGGCTGAGTCTTTCTGAGCCACATCAATGGATTAAAGTCATCTAGGACCCCCTTTTGGAAGGGGTTACTCAAATATATCCCTGTGTGCGATGGTTTTTTGTGGTGGTGTTTAACAATGTTAGGAATATAAATAGAATTCTATGTGACTACCAGTGGTTTTGTGAGAATTACCCACTCAGGCTAAAACCATGGCATCCTTATTTCAACCCTACCACTAAATTGTTCGATGCTACCTCAATATGGATGAGACTTCTGAATCTTCCTTTACAATTTTGGTTTGATTCCTATTTTGAAGCTATAGGTAAGTTGTTGGGGAAATTTTTGAGGGTAGAGAAGGGATCTTCCAACTATCTACACACCACTTATGCCCTTATCTTGGTGGATATTGATATTACCAAAGATCTTCTGACATATATTTCCCTTAAACTGTAGTGGCCCCTCGTCATTGGCTTGTGATAGCAGTGGTTCTATATTACTTTTTGTCAATCGGAGATAGTTGTTAGTCGTTCATTGCATTGATGCAATTCAGAGACATTGGATTAGTATGTTATGGATTATGCTCACTTTGATCTTGATGACTATGTTTGATGGATTTAGACATGTGTTATGAGTCATGATTACTTCAGTTATGGTATGTTGGACATGATTGATGATGGATTAATATCTGCATGTTTTATTAGATTCATTGATATCTGGTTTCAATGCTATGGTTATAATCTTGTCCAAGAGCAGGGATGGTGTAACATTACTCGCTTTGAGTACCCTGTTACACCGCAACTCTTTGACTCTCTGTATGTAGACATATATGAACTTGATCGTATACAACCAATTGTTTTACACAGGCTATAGGTACTGAACCTCGACTCCACCTAATATAGCAGGTTCAAGTGGGTTCTTACACCAATGGGTATTAGTGATGGGAGATAAGGCGAGGTCTATTCCATTAGGTCGGTCCCTATCTTCTATTATCATCTTGAGCCGTGGTCTTCCCTTGTTATGTTTGGTAACCTCGTGTTGTGGTGTATAGTCGATTTGGGTTATTTATGCTCGTGTATGGTTGGAAAATACTTTAATGTGTTATTATTATTAATGATGCTTCTTTTATGTTTATTGGGTAATAGTTGTTTGGCTTAAAAATTTGGATCGATACCTTGGTTGGATTTTATAATAGACTAGATATTATTGTCTGGTCATCCTAAGTGTAATTGTGTCATAAGTTGTGATTTTGGGATATTGATATTTAGCTAATTAAAGAATAATATTGGTTTTGTATTAATTATTGTTGGTTGTCGGATGTGATTCTGGATTTGGGAATCTTTATAAAAAGAAAGAATTAAATTTTCTTGTTGGAGGAGTGGGTTTCTGAGTAACGGATGCATGTCTGTGAAAATTTATGAGCTGAACCATTTTATTTTGGGGGTTCTGAGAGGGGGTTGGAGGGGGAATACAGAAATTTTTGGGGAAAGAAATCCAGAAGTTGGTTGTAGGAATACGGAAGAAATTGGAGGCTTCAGATCAAAAGTTGGTTACAGGTATGTTCTTGCATAATTCTTATTGAGTTCTGTTGTGCTTGGATAAATCAATTCTTTCCCCTTGTATGTTGGTATCTATTAGTCTGAGATTCTGGATTGTCTGTTGCTTTCTTCCACCTTGTTCTGTAACTAGTCGTCCTTGGAAATTTCTTAAATCAAAAGCGTGGCATTCTTGGATCCCTATGTTGATTAAAACCTCATTCAGTTGTGTCACCATTATGTAGTAAACCGAAGAATGATATGAAACTATATGTCCTTGAGTCGCATACCTACCTGTGATTCCATGTTTTGAATGCATGTGTTCTTTTTCTGCCATTAAAATCTGGCATAAGCAAGTATGAATCTCTGCTACATCTGAGCAATACATCTATTCGTAATCTTGTACCTGCTACTATAATCTAATAATGTTTTGCTCTGCATATATCTTGTCATTTTCCCTTATAGATAATCGAATTCCTTCTAATTTGTTTTCTTCCAAATGTTGCCTCAGATGTATCCTTATTAAATTGGCCTGGGTCAAACTGCTGCTACATCTTCTATTTACTCATCATCATAGAAACATAAAAATATATATACATTATCATGGTTAAAGCCTTGTTTTTATGTGCCCAAGCTAAATAATCTTCTGTGTGTCAACTTATACTTAGAAGACTATAAAATCTTGCACCCCCTTTTGTGAGGTGTCAAATGTCTATTTAGATGTAATGAATGTTTTCAGAGATAACATGTGATCTTGGATGGGAGTCTAGTTTTGCGACTGTGAGAGGATTTTATTTAAATTCAAATCTTGAAAGTCTATAATAATAATTCAGATTCTTTGTCTATAATAATTGGGTATTCCTTGGAGCCTTTCATAATGAACTGTATTTGCATCTCTCGTGTAACCATTCCTTAAAATTTGTAAAATATCCAGCAATCATTGCATTCTATGAGACGATACCTATTTGAGGCATTTATGTACATGTGTACTTTCATGTTTCGCATGCATGTCTACCAGAGCATTTCCAATTATAATATTTTACAAATCATTTTCTGGCCTACTTCAATGGATGACGATATCCTATTTCATAGTTCCCGTTTTGACACATGCATGGAGGATGCTAGTTAAGACTAAAATCTTAGCTTTTCATCTGCTTGCAAATCCATTTTGTGCTTATCCTACAATCATTGTATTCCATTGGATGATATCTCTAGAAGTATTCCACCCATTAGCTTGTGTATCCCCCCTGTCGCACCTTTGTATAGGAATAAAACTTCTATTTTTTTTTTCTGGCTCTCTGGCAATTTGCATTTGCTATGCACACATAGCTTCCCAGCAACTGTATTAACACATATGTCAAGTGTGGAAATTTGGTTTATGAGCATAAAGTTGGATAGCGTACATCTATTTGGATTCTTCTTGTTTAAAGATTGAATTTACCATCTGTTATTCATGGAATTCTATAAAGTATAGAATCAAATTTAGAACCCATTAAATAATGCCCATGTTTTATAGAGGCATCAACTAATGCATAGGAATGTATCAGTTTCACCATGATTTCATTCTAATATGAACTGAAGCAAATTTAGGTAGACATAAGACTTATTCTTGCTCTTCTAATAAGATATAGAATTTATATTATTTTTGGAAACTAAATTGTTATCACCTTAAAAATATATATATATATTATAACTCCAAATCGATTCTTAGAACCGAATTATAGCTCTTTTTGTTAGGTTTTGTCTTATTTTTTTGTTGATTAAGGATGAAACTCATAATCTGTCTCACGCAGGAAGTTTCCATCTTAAATCTATCTGACTTAATAGAAATTGTCTGGCTGCTGGGGTCGACTGGCAGAAGTTAGATAGTTATTTATTATTTTAAATCCTTTGATTTTGAAGTTTCTAAGTCAAACTCTTAATTTAACAATTAGATGTGTTGTTGTTTATTATATCAGAATCTAATCAAATTTTAGCATGCAGAATTTGACAAGACTGACAATAGAGTAAACTTCATGTAACTAGGAATAGGAAAGTATCGATTTAATTTTTTTATCTATGTCTTCTATTCTGATAAATGGGTATAATTACGTAATATAGTATTTACTTCGATTATTGGTTGTTTGTAATCACAAGTTTTAGAATGTCATGGAATACTGCTGTAGTCGCAGCAGTATGTAAGTTAGTTGAAAACTCTAAGTTTAATCCTTAGTTGTTGTTAAGCTCTGTGGGGTTCATTTTGAACTTGTCTTGGTTTTTTTGGAGCTTAGTATGGTAGATGGGGGCAAGGCTTTTAAATCAATTTCCTAGGTCAGTCTCTAATTTCAGAGAACTGTGTAGTAGTGGCGTGTTTTGCTGTCACTTTTATTTAGACTCTGCAGTCATAAAAAGGCATAGGGTGTTGACGGCATTTATTACATTACTTGGTAGGTCATGTGACTATGCTAAGGAATGGCCAACAATAGTGCATCAATAGGAAATTGCTTATGTTTGTTTGTTACTATGTTAGTCAGCAATCTCGGCCTTAGGAAGATATTAATGTTTATAATGTTTCTGACCTGTTTTGATACTAGGTAAATGTTAGGGGAAAGTCTATGCATATAGGAAATTTTATGTTGTTGCTTGATAGGAGAAAATGGTGTACTCACAAATGTTTCGTAGTTAAAATAACATATATCAAATTACTCCTATATTTAAGTTTATTGGATATTTTGTTCAATCAGTTTTATATTATAATGGTATGGGAATTCAGTTATTGTTTAAAATTAGTTGTAAATTAAAAAGTTTAACATACCTCTTTAGTTCTCTTATGGGTATGAAAGATTAGGAATGTACGAAATAAGGATGGTTTGTTTAAGAAAATGGTAATTATTAAATGTTAGATAGCAAAGTTATACTTAGAGTTGTTTAAAATTACTCTTTAGTGAGCTAGAATGTTGTTGAAAGAAAGTTATAACCTCATGTCTTTTTTTTCATGATTATAGTATAGGGGATCTTGTACACTTGTTTGTTGTTCTTATCTTTTCGGATCGTCATGCTCATAGTTTGAATCATAGATGCTATAGTCATTTTGTTGTGAGATTGTAATTGTCTATCGGATGATGGTATTTTATGTTCTTAAGAAAATATATATTGTGGTTAAAATTGTTTATTAGAAATTGAGATAGTTAAATGATTTGGGGAAGGAGTATATTTGTGTTTGAAGATATTTTCATGTCAATGGTAATTCATTTTTATGGATGTTGGTAGTAGGTAAAGGTAATGGAAGATACACTTTTAGTGATGTTAATAGATTCATAAATTTATAGTTGAGCTACTTGAAATTGTAGTCAGTTTAAGTTAATGGAGTGGTATGCTCTTGGTAACATATGATTAGTGTTATAGCTTGTTTTAAGGGTAGTCATTCTAGGGTAGTTAGGAAAAGATGATATTTGGTAGTTGTTAAAAGATGAAATAGGAAAATGTATTTTCTTATGGTCGCGATTATTAAGAATTAAATATGTATGTGTGGTTGTTGTTAATAAGAAGTTTATGTTTTGTGTTGGTAAGGATCGACACTTTTTATGCTAGAATATTCCTTAACAATTAGTATATTTCCTATCTCTTTTATTTTGAGGTTGTCATCCTTATCATGTCTAAATGTTGCATTTTATCCTCGCGTTCCTTAGGAAAGGAATTAATTTTGTTGTGAAAGTGCTTTTAGTAGTTGTTGGAAGTTTTAGATAAGTATGTTATGTTTATAAGTAAATGTTTTCTAGTGACCCATGTTTATAATTGAATCATAGAGGATTATAGTCATTTCATTTTAAAATTTGTTTTGTCTAATAGAAGCCGGTGATTTATGATGATAAGAAGATAAGTTTGTGGATTAAGTTGTTGTTAGAAGTTGAGATAGTCTCTTAAGTTGCTTTCTTGTTTGAATAAGGAGTTCATCATTTTTCTTATGTTTGAATGCCTCCATGTTGTATCTTCATGTTTGTGTTGGATCTTTGTGTCTATCTTGGGGGTGAGTTGTGTTTATGTGTGTTTTCTTGTAAAGACGATACATTGTTGGATATGAATTTTAGTCATGTGGTCAAGTTGTATTTTCCAAGGCCTACAATGTTTATGGGTTATTTCAGTTAATATGGTATATTATGGCTCTTGTTCATGTAAGGGAAACCTTGCAAGACAATGGAAGGGATGATGCAATTGGTCTAAGCTCATTTGCTAGTTCGAGTCTTTTGTTGCAAACAAGTGTCAAGTGTTGACCCTTGGATTCCATTTTGGATGAGGAACTTCTTGTGATATAGTGTCTGTGTACCTAACTCCAGAGGGGTAGTTCTTGGCTTTGGTTCAAATTATGGCAGTTGGGTTATCTAGATTTGTGCATCTTGCAATGAATGAGGAATGGCCCTTGGATATAGTACTTGGTTCTTAATGGTTTTGCCTCATTTTGAAGAGATTATGGATTTCCTGTTGTGGCCTAGTGAATGGCATATGTTATGGCCCAGATCTAATTTGTGACTTTTATACCTTTATGTTGTTGTATGTATGTTTGGCCCAAAGACGCTAAGGGAGTGGCTTTCATGGTGGGGCCGGTGCCTAGTGAGAGGATGTCTGGGTAACCCCATGGAAGTTCTAAGTATGTGAAAAATCTAATAACTTAATCAAGAGGGGTGGGAAATTTAAAACACTTAACAAGATAAGTAATAGACCTCACCCATGCCTTGAGTGCTCTCATAGGCTAAGGATGGGATGAGAAGGCCTGGTTGGCAAGGTCGACCTCCTCGTCTCCATGAGAGGACCTGTCGGCTCCGCATGTGTCACCCTATGGGGCCGGTGCCTAGAGAGAGGCTACCAGGGTAACCATAGATGGGGGCTAGTTTCTGGTGATAGATAGCCTGGGTAACCCATGTTAGGACCATGCGATGACACTCCCCTTATGCAGTTCTATTATTTCTTGCTGGTACCTCTGGAGTGATATCTTGGCTTGTGTCGTGTTGTTGGTATGGTCGGTTGTTTCCTGTTTGTTGTCATTTTGTTATTATTTGTCTCTTTGGCTTAGTGGAATCCTCGTCATTATCTCCTAGCTCAGAGGGGTGGACCTCAGGGTTCCACATGGCTGGGAGGTAAGAGCTATCCATTGGTCCTTTTTGGAGATACGGTTCAAGTTCTACGCAGAAGTGTTCCAGATCCAGTTTGCTTCCTACCTTCGGTGGTGTTGTATACTTTCTTATGTATTCTTTTGTAAACTGACATGATCGGTCTTATAATCTTGTAATCATGTAATCCTATACTAAGACTCTATAATTGATCTATTTTGCTTCAGTAAAAGTTAGTTGTATCTATTTTAGCAGTGTAATGGTTATTGCTTCTGTAGTTTTGTTTTTTGTTATTAATGTAGATATGTGGCCCTAGATTTGTTAGAAGAGTAATTTTGTTTATGCGGTGTAATATGATATGTTTGTTTACTACCTTGCACTATCTTGCTTTCAAAAAAAAAAATTATTTCAATAAGTTTTGTGCTTTTAGTCTAGCACTCTAGGGTTGCATGACGGGGCATTACATAAACTTGTTGATGGGTGTTGAAGTCAAATGCTAGATTATGAGGGCTTACCCTTTCGCTGTTGTAGATGGTTTAGTACTGATCACATTACTACTCATTATTCAAAGTGTAGAATGAATAGTCAGGCTACTTGGTGGAAAACCATTTTTTCTCATTACTATTCAATGGAAAAAGAAGTTTTTGGCCAGTTTGATCAAACCCTCATGGCTTCCCCAATCGGCAGGATTGGCAACCATAGCGATGCATCAAAATATTTATAGGACACATTGAGAGCCATTGTGGGATCTCATTCTAACAAGAGGGACAATGTTAAGGCTTCTTTGGATCCTAATTCTAATTAGGAGTTGGCAATTCAATTAGAGATCTCTAAAATTTCATCGCTTGGGGGTAAGAAAAATCACCTAGAGAATTTAGATGAGGATGAGGGAGAGGGGGCTCCAAAGAGAAAATGGACAGTGTTGCAAAGTAAAATAAAGAAATAGGAGGTTTTTTCAATATTCACCTTCACTCCCATACTAAATGTGGAGCAAAGCTATCTGCAACAACAAATGGTAGTTTCTATTCTTTAGCTTCTTCGAAAGTTCTTTGATTGGCTGAAATAATTTTGTTGCACTCCTATTTATGGGTCTGATGTATTTTTAGTTGATAGGTGTAGATAGTATAATTCTAGGTTTGGGATAGCTACATGGTCAATTTAAGTTCCATCTCTTTTAACTGAGCTAAAATTCTTAAATATGTATGTTAAACTATGGTTATCTTAATTTAAAGGGAGCAGTCCCCAGGACTGCAATTTACTAATTAGAAAAAAATGAAAGATTAATTATATTATATTGATTTAAGCATTGTAACTATTGTTATATTTGTAAAGATTTTCTTATATTTTAAATGTATTATATTACAAGTATTGGCAATTTTTTTTTATTTTGATATATTTATTAGTGGTTATATCTAAATATTATTATATATTTCTCTATAATATTAAATATTAATATATTATATCTCTAGTATTCATATTAATAGGATTATAAAAATTTTAAATTTTTATTCATTATATATGTATATTATTTTAATATTGATATTTTAATATAGTAAGAAATTGAATTTCTTTTTATTTTAAATTTAAATATTAATACAAAACAATTTTTTTATTTATAAAAGTTGGTTTAGGATCCAAGAACCATAAAAAGGATCTAACATATACCCATAAGCATCCAATCCCACAAGATGTGAGATTAGTGCAATTCTTCCCATATACTTACAAAATCTACTCAACTGTGTTATATAGGAAAAGTGGGGATAGGGTTTGATAAATGATATGCCTAAATCCTCCTTTCACTACACACATTCAATGATATTTAACCGAGTTGAATCATAACTTTTTAGGAGGATTCACCTACAGGTTGGTTGTCATAGTTTGTAATGATTTGGAAATTTAGAATTTGTTGGTTAATGTATTAAGTTAATGCCCAATTATGTTCAAAACCCTAATTATAGAAAATTGTAAGTAAACAAATGAATTTCAACAAATGCTTACACACAGAGATATCAAATGACAATTACATACATACCAAATTTCAAGATTTGAGATACAAACAAGTTAGGGGCTAAAGAGTAGGTGCCCAAGCCCAAGGTATGAACTTCGTCAGGGATTTCAAGAAGTTGTTTACTACTGATCACCATTGTCTTGGAGGTTTTCTACTTTGAAGATCTGGAGGGCTTCAAGGCAGAAATCCAAGCCCTTGTAGGAACTGACATTTAAAATTTAGGTGCCAACCAAATAGGGTTAGACTAGAGCACGAGCACCCAAGCTATAGGCCCCATTTTCAAGGTAGGATCAAGTTCAACAATGTCCCCTTAGCCCCATTTGACATGGGTTTTCAGGGATTTTGCATCAGTAGTTAAAATGAATATGCATGATGAAAAACAAGGGACCCGAGAGCTAGACCTAGGAGGTAAAAGTCCTAGGGAACATTTTATGACATAACATTTAGCCCCCTATTTAATGTATGTATTATCTAAGGACCCATACATGCATTAAAGTATGGTCAAAACACAACAAACATACCAAACACTTGAAGCTAATGCATACACAATGATTGAGGAACTATTTCTAGCCCCCAATTTTAGGTAGACATTAGAGAAAACACATTGCAGACACGCCAAACACAATGAAGATAGTAAAAGTTATGCAAAAAATGGAGAAGATAGTAACAGACATGCAAAACATGGAGAAGACATTATTGAAGACACAAAACACAATGAATGCAGTGATTATTTGTTTTTCATTTTCAAATATATATGAACAAATGCAAGTACATGGAAAGTAAAAATGCAACACACAACCCCAAAATGTAGGAGGGGTATTTCACTAGACTCTTGAGACTACATATGGAGGAGAAGACACACAATACAAATCTCAAAGTATATGAGGGGCATTTCTCCACACCCTTAAGACTACACTTGAGAACAAGCATGCCATAAAACCCAAAGCATAGGAGGGGCATTTTGCCACACCCTTGAGACTATGCTTGGGAGAAAACACACCATACAAAGCCTGAGTGTAGGAGGGGCATTTCATCACACCCTTGAAAATACACATGGGGGAAAACACATGGAAAACACGAGTGTCGTAATGCATGCCAAAGACATACTTTACGTCTAAAACACAAAAAACAAGGTGATGGGAGGAAATTATTGCTCAGCCCCCACCATCTCAAGCATGATACAGGCACACTTGGCACTTGGTCTTATGCCACAACAACCTCCAAAGACACGCTTAAGGGAGGATAGTCTCAGATCCAACCCTGCCTACTCAAAGAAATTTTGAAATAAAAATGATGTGCACTAGCTCAAGTGATACACCATCCACACCTCCATAGAGGGCTTTTGAATAAAAGGATATGCATGATATCCCACCTCCTTAGAGGGATTTTTTTATTGTAATATAGAATAAAGATGTGCACTCATGCCAAAAATACAACATATCACCTCCGTAGATGGCTTACAAATACACTTTGTTAGTATCAAAATCATCAGATAGCTTACCTTATATGCCCCCACCTTAAGGTGGCTGATATCATGTACCAATATCTAGCACATTAAGGTAGAGAGAAAACACACAAGGGAACAAGAGATTTCACAAAGCCCATGCGCCCAAAGGTGACATGTGCTTATGATCACCGAATGTTCCCACGAACACATTTTAATCTAAGAAAGACATGCAAGCTATGCATGAAAAATAGAATTCAAGGCTACACAAATGGGTTCAAGTCTGATTATAGCTATGGGGATTATACTATAGGCATCTAAGAACTGACTGTAACAACAAGGCAAGACACCCAAACAATCAAAGTACACAGAGTAGATGTATTATTATGATTTGTTAGAAAATATAAGACAACTTTAAATATCACACGGAGTGATTCTAATAGCCAAGCATCGGATATATAAATCAACCCTATCTTCATGTATGGACTAGGTCCATTTTTGCTCTGCTTGCTGAAGGGACATGTGGTCTGTATTAGTATATGTTTGTTTTTGTCATCCACCAACTAGGTCGAATCACTAGAAGAAGACAAACAATAAAAAGAGAGGAGAACAAGTGTCTTAGGAACAATCACATAGGAGGATTCCCCTAGGTCATCAACCACAATGCTATGCACCTAAGACATAACACACAACAATGAAAATAGTGGTGAATTAAGATAGAAGAATGATAATACAAATAGAAGAATTGTCAGAATAGAGATGGTCTCTCGGTATCCTTGACCTTACAAGAGTATCAAGGGTCATCCAAGGAGGCCTAAACAAGACATAACACATCATGGGGGTAACACAACACAAGAGGGGAGGTCACATAAATGAGAAAATGATGCTATGACATAGGTGACCACAAGAGTTAGAAATACTTACCTGTTGTCGTTGATCTTGATTTTTACCTTGATGGTTAAATCTTTATCTCTTCTTATTTCTTACACATTTTCATGAGTATGTGAAGGGACAATTGTAGTAGTTGTCAATGGAAAGGTATATATTAGTGATGGTGTAGAGAAAATGTCACAGTTTTCTATGTCAATCAAACAAGGTGATGTAGGAGTTAGAAAGATACCCATTTCAATTGAGTGAGGTAATGAGGGAACCTGAAAGATGCCCATTTCAACCAGTTTGTGAGGTGTGAGGATACCTTGGTTATTAGGAATAATATATTTGTTGATGTTTTCTAAATTTTTAATATTGTCCAAGGTATTTGAGTTGTTAGGTAAGGGTGTGTGATCCATTTCATTGATTAAGATGTAGTTAAGAAGCGTTTGAAGATCAATTGGTAAGTTTTTAGTGTCAATAGGTTGAAGAAGTTGTTCATATAGAGAATCTGCATCATCCAATGCTTCATTCTGGCTGGGGAAAGCATGAAGGATGGCAGAGTGGTGTTAAGGAATGTGTCAATGATGTGTTAAGGAATGTGGTGATTATTTTTCAAAATAAAATTAGTGAGATTTTCCAAGATTGAAAGGAAAATACCGACGATAGTGACAAAACTTTCAAAATAGGATATTGAACGAAGAATACCACAAGTAGTGCTTACAGACATGTCAATACCATAGATGCATGCTATTTGATGCAAGACTTGAGGATATATATCAGTGAATTTATAGAAATTATCAACATTTACAATGTATTCAAATAAATCTTCTAAAGATTAATGATGACAAGGATCCATGATATATGCAAGAAACTAAATGCAAAACTATGTATGTTTATGACCTAAAAATGCTTGGTTTTTTTACTTTTTTCAATGTAAATACCTTAAAGAAATAGTTGTTATGATGCTCACAACACGCCCTATTTTACCCTTTCGTAAAATGACGACCCCTACTGTGGCTTTTACTTTGGCTTGTGTTTTGTCCTGCTTGGTGGTAAAGGGAAAATGTACTAGATGTTGGAAATACCTAAAAAATCAAAATGCATAGTATTAAAGAAAGACAGGGGTTACTAGTAGGTTCTATATGAAAAATAATTGAGGGTTGATTTTTTAACCAACTGTTAATTCCTTATATTTCATGAGGTATGACAGTTTCTGTGAAAATGCAAAGTTAAATTAAATTTGTATGTTGTATACAAATTTTCATGCATATGAGATGGTAAGGTTGTCATTTTGTGATACAAAAGGGGGTGGTTTTTATTGTTTTTGCATATTGTATCTTGAACATTTAAACTTAAATATGCAACCCTGGACCTGATTGAGTTATGAAATAAATTGAATAGGCACTAGATTCCATGATTGTATCATGTATTGTATGTATTAACCTTTGCATTCAATATACAAAAGGGGAATATGCAGGCCCAAACCCAAAAACAATATATAATATGGTTTATAAAAGGCTGAAATCCAAACAAATGTATATTATATATTTCCATGTATATTTGTGTGTATTTGAGTGCAGATGCAATTCTAGATTTTAAAGAAGCATCAAAAGTGATTTAAGTTGGCAAGACCCACGGGAGTATTATCATAAAGGGTTCCAATATACAAAGGGTAGTATACATTGATATATACAAAAGTGAACTCAACAATGAATTAAAAAATGGTGTATAAACAAACTAAGGTCTACACTTTTGTATGTATGTTATATTGTATGTGTTAGGCAAACCCGATATACTAAAAAATAAAGATGCAAAGATACAATGCTAGATTTAGCGAAAGGTTAAAACTAAGACGATATATCTTTTAAGTCCGTGTTTGTGTGTTGACATATATGCATTGCATATACATTATAGGATACAAAAGTAGATACAAAACCTGGCCTAGTTAAAAGTTGAATATTGTATGTGTCAGGTAGGGTCCACATTGGTATGGTCAGAATACAAAATTCATAAGTGATACAAATGATAGATATATGTAAAACCAGATGTAAAATTAAATGCAGTATGATTCACAAATAGGCCTGAGTCTGAGATTGTATATTGCAATGATTGTATCATGATATACATAGGAATATGCAAAGTTTGATATACAAAAGTTGAGATACGAAGAAAAGGTTGGGGAATTAACGTATATAATGTTCAAAATATAAATTAAATAGAAAATTGGACATGGTTTCAATTGTATGCATTAATTACCACATTCAGCACAACTATAATTGAGAAACTTAAAGTTTGAGCAAATAAAAGTAAAATTTGAGTATGTTATTTTCATAATTGCATTTGAAATGTAAAATTGTAGACAATTTCACAGAGCGAGGAAAAAGGTGATTCAAGAACCAAACATAAATTCGAGAATAGTAATGGGAGAGTTTGAATAGTAAATTTATTGTTAACATCCTTAAAGTCAAACTGGTTGCAAATACAGGTATGTACACGAACGACATTAGAATTTAGTTAAGTGAAATGGAGATTAGTTATAGTAAATTTCATTAAGAAAATGATGCAAATTAGTGCAAATTACTGTAGTTAATTATAAAAAATGTATTTGATATCATTAGATCCAGTAAATTCTAAATACGGAAAAGACAAAATGCCCTAGGGTAACTGTAAAAGTTGAAATTCATGGTAAACCCTAGGAAAAGAGGTAAATGAAGAGGGTTAAATGTATGAAATTTCTTAACACGATGGCCCCAAAGCAGAAGAAAGTAGATAAGGAGTTGGTGGGTGAAACAAAGAAAGTGAAAAGAGAAAGGAGGGTGAAGAAAGAAGTGGTTAGGGAAGAATTGTTGTTATATAGGGGATATTCCTCCTTGATTAGAACAAGTGGAGTAGCAACAAATACAAATATCATCCAGTATGATGCAGAAGATGTATTATAGAAAATCACATCACCCGATGCTACTCCTGACATGAAATGTATTTGGGAAAAAGGGTTGTACAAGGCTACTAGATTGCCATTGGCGATGGAGGCCAAAGATTTGGTACTAGAGTGTATAAGAAGATATGATCTAAGTACCAGGAGGGTAATGCTAAAGGGGAGATTACTGCAGACTTGTCTACCGAAGGGATAGCCAGAATGTTTGGCTTACAAATTCAGGACCAAATGATGGATGTAGATATAAATCAATATGCTTCAGATTTTTCTAGAGATGAGAAGGATTGCAAAAGTGTGTTTTTCTATAATTGGTACATAGCAGAAAACAAACCAAAGGCTACAATAAGGGTACCAAAGAATTTATATAGGATTGACTTCAAGGAAGAGATACATATAATGATCACATTATTGAGTAGGCTGGTTGGGTTGAAGGATGCAACAAGGTGTGAACCATGGATGTTCACCATTATTCAGTATATGGGAGAAAAGCTTCGAACAATTCATTGGGCCAACACAATTAGCACTGCAATATGGAAGCAAGTATTGGGAAGCAATAATAAACTAAGGGGCTTCTATTTGTCCTCTTATGTCATTTATTCATGTGCAGTTAGAATGCAACTAATGGCTACAGAATAGGTACCCTGGGAAATGGTCCAGGTCAAAATTTAGTTTATGATCATTATCCTAATTTATAGGAAGAGAATGCACCAAGAAAATGTGCATTAGTGAATGATGTATTTTATACTTATCTGGTAAGAATTTTAAGAGGAGATAAAGATAGGTGGTTATCAGAAGAGGCAACAAATGCCATAGGCTGACATAGCTCTTGGTATATATAGTTCCCTAATTTCAATTACATCAAAAGTAAAGGGTTTGAGGGAAAACCATTCATGTTACCAGGATATCCTCCAGATAAATTGATTGTATTAGAGTTCTCTAGACAAATTTTAAATGTGTCTAGGATGTATAAGAGGAAGTTGGGTAGAGGAAACATCAAGTTCCCTTGGGTGCTTGGTAGGTATTCTTGTTATAAGGAACAAGTAGCTAAATACTCAGAAAAAGAGCTAAGGTATTTTGGGTTCAAAGAGTTTTGGTTAGCCAGGCACTTTGATCCTTTCCATAGGATCCAAAATTACATTGATCCTAAATTTAGACATAAAGTACATATTGAAGATTTCTAGTCAGATTGTGAAAATGAAAGAGAGGTGAGGAAGAGGGCTCACCAAAGATTGACTTTGTAGAAAATGAGGACAATGGAGGAACTCAATGTACCCCAAGAAGTTATAGATGATGAGAAAGTATTACATCATAGTTATGAAGACAGGAGGTTGTGGCCCATTAATGAACCAAATTGGGAAGATCCAAGGGAAACATCTTTGGATGCTATATCAAAGACAATTATTTTGTTCTTAAAAACATGGTGAAAAGACAAGATATCTAGGAACTTAAAGCTAAAGGTATTGTAGCTACATACCAGAAGAAGGGAAAGAAGAGAGACAGAGAGACAGAGAGAGAGGATGATTTACAGTGCTTTTATGTAAAGAAAAGGAAGGTTGTAGAGGCTAAGGTGGTTGAAAAAGATAAAAATGCAACACTGATGGATCCTTATGCACTAGGTGTTATAGTTACAATAGCATCAGGTACATTTGTAGAAGCAGGATCATCAAGTCAAGGAGTTCATGTAGAACAAACACAAACACCAAGGGTACCAGCAGGACAAGAGGTAAGGAAAGTTGTCGTTATAGAATCTTCAAAAGGGAGGGCACCAATACATACTAGGGTTGTAGATGCTCCATAGACAGAGATTAGACAAAAGCTTGTACCTCCTAAATCTACACAAGAAGAAAGAAGACAGGGCTACATAAAGGTTAAAAAAGAGTTAATCAAGGAAATGCTACAAGGTTCAAAAGCCTGAGAAGTTAAAAAAGTAAGTGCAATTGTAAATGTTGAGAATGATAGCAGTGATGATGAAGATACTCAGGTTGAAGCAAGTATAGGGATAGAACATGGAGAGAAAGAAGAAGCATATAAGAGCTCCCCTATAGTAGAAGAGCACAGTACTCAAATATCTATGGGAAAGACATAAAGCCCAATATCAAAAAAATAAAATGTGGAAGAAGAACTAGAGATAGAGGATCCTTTTGGTCCACTTGTGCCACAAGAAATCATAAAAGAAGTAAAGGATGCTACACAACAGGTGGAAGAAAAAGAAAAAGTAGAAAATGGAAAAGATGAAGAGAAAGTTGCAGATGGGCTTGATGAATCTTCAATCTAACCTTCCCAGTCCGACCAGGTAAGCATGCCTAAGAATGCATAGGTGCAGACTAAGGTAATAATAGAGGCAATAATGCCATTAGGTGGTTCTGAGGTTAATATTTCAGGTATTCCTAAGGTTCATATTGAACAGAGTGAACAAGAGGAAAATTCAGAAGGAGAAGATATGGAACAAGATGCTGAAGAAGATATAGAGGAAGAGCAAGACAAAAAGGAGAATGAAGAGGAGGAGACACCACAACAAAACAATGCACCACCACTTTTGGATCAGAATCCTCCATCGCAACAACCACCGTAGCAGCAACAACAACACGAACAAATGGAAATAGAGAAACCTCAAGAGTAGGTGATAGATGAAGAAGAGAAGGTAGAAATGAGAAAGGAGGCACCAACTTGGATAGGTTCAGACGTCAGAAGAGAAAAGATACAAGTGTAGCTGGTTCCCATTGGCATAGAGATTCTATTAGGTGGACATTCATAGAAGGAAAGAAGAAAGCCACGAACCATGTCAGCCATCAAGAGAAGTCCATCTAGATCAAGGACTCTAGAATTAGCCATACCCTAGAAGGAGAAGGCAAAAGGAGAAATGAGCCTTGAACATTATCAATTGCTGAATATAGATTTGGGGTATGTCACTAGGGAGAAACACATTGCAGAATGGGAGGACATGAATAAAGTAACCATTGAAATGATGAGAAAAGATAAAGATAAGTATAATTGTTTGAAAGGACACATTGTCCAGTTACAATAGTTTATTCAGGGTATGTTTGACCCTACTGTTAATATGCAAAATTTACCTATAGAGCTTGCCATTTTATCAAGAGATCAGGTAAATGAGATGGAGAACAAGAAAATTGAGGCCAATATTTTTGAGAAGTGGCTCAAAGCATTTGCTGAAAAAGGAGAAGATATAATAGAGCAGGTAGTTGCCAATTGGGATATTGCCCTCATAGAGAAAACCAATTGTAATGTCATCATACATAATTGTCAATCCAGATTAGAGGAAATTAGGTCTGAATTGGAATAGGTTGAAGATATGAATGAAAGAATTGAAGAGTTGATAAATTAGGGAGTAATCACCCCTCAAATTGTAAATCAAAAACCACAACATAAATTAGAGTTAAATTTCAAGAAGATATTCTAAAGGGTTGCATTGTAAGTGCTAGAGATTTGGAAGAAATTGTTGAGGGTATAATAAGGATATACATGAAGATAATAAAAAGACTTATTGGACACGAGTGCTAAGAGATACCAGTATATGGCTTGACAATGACAATAAAATAATTTAAGGCCATTTATTTACCTTTCTTGGAGAGCCCTGCAGTAAATCTAAGTACTAAAATGATTGATTCTGTTATGGAATTAAATGCCAAGGTAAAGAGATACCATAAAAATAGAGAGGATCTAGAAAGGCAAGTGAAGGTGTTAAAAGAAGGAGATGAATTGCAGCAATATACATGGATAAAGAGCCAAGAGATTGATTATACTTCTATTATGTCATTGATAGCCAAATATATAGAGTACTTGAAAGAATAGGGGTATGTGAAAAGGGAATATCAGTAGCAGTGTCATTTGTGGGTACTTTGGGCTTCTTTTTGTTATTGTCATCAACAAAAGGTCAACAAAGGGAGAAAGTAAAAAAAAGTATCTTGTATTTAAAAAGATCCCAATTGCATCCTTTACTCCAAAAGGAATATTCTGCAAATATATTTTGGAACGGTTGGGAAATGATTCCCACCATTGATTTTGTAAAGTCTGAATGTGAACCATTAGATTGAATTTGTAACCATAGCAAGGGGGGAATTCAAATCTATTTAAGGAACCTTGCTACGTAAGTAACATTTACACAAGGATTCAAAACTTTTAGCTTAAGACTGTAATTGATAATTTTGTTGCGAAAGGAAGTAGTTCATCTTGAATACTTTGAGCATTTAGTGACTTCAGGGAGGAGGTCACCTGTGTTTGCATCAAGGAGTGTGAGGAATGTCCCGTCTCCTTTATGTATCTGTCAATACATTTGTAAGTTTAGTGATTTTGGTCAATACAACAAAAGTCATTACTGCATTGTAAATTTTGTATGACTTTATACTTCAAATGAAAGAAAACTTAGAATTCTACATCTATTCTAGAGTGTTTTCTAATTTAGGCATTTATTTGATGTATTTTCTTTGAAAGATTGCAATTCATTATGTATATTCATGAAAATGCTTAGGATTTTACATATGTGGATATAATTGTGTTGAATTGTTTAGGATTACTATATTTCTTAGTACGTGTATAGAAAAGCATTTAGATCCTGTCTAAAATGATGTTTCTAATCCTACTCTTTCTAACTTTTCTAGACAAAAAGCATAAATACTTAGCTTGCATGCAGATATTTTAAGTGAATTACTACTGATTCAAGTAAAGAATTGCAAATTTAAAAGATCTTTAGTAGTTTACATATATAATTTGGAAATACAGAGCATGTTTAATAAATTTCCTAGGAATGCTTTGTAAAGATGATAAATACATACAAAGGATCACTTCTCACAGTGTTATTTGTGATCATTGAGTAACTCCAGTAGCCACAAGTGCTTTAATTCATGTAAGTCCCCTTGAACAAATAGCTCACAATGAACCACTAAACTATCCAACATAGTCAAGTACTGACTACCAAAGCCTTGGAGTTTAGAATTATCTTTGTATAAATTCTCGATACTTTTCAAGAGAGACTAAGTTCATTGTGAATTTATCTCATGTTGCTTATGTGTAAAAACATACATCAACAATTTTTGGTACTAAAAGGAGGGCCTGTTAGGAATTAAGGTGATATTTGTGCAAAACTGGCTCATAATACTAGTCAAGTGAACTAGGTCTAAGCTTAATTCAGGTGATGTCTTCACACAATTGCCAGATAGAAGATAGAAAAATACAAAGACTCCCTTGATATTTAGTCCTAGGATAGTGCACATAGGAAGTTCATCAAATACTCCAATGTCACCAGAGAATATTCCAAACATAATAAATCTAGATAGTTCTACATTTAGACCATTAATTCTTGGTTAAAATCCATCGAGAGGTCCTAGTCCTACCAGAAGTCCTACTATTTTGAGAAGTCCTAGCCCTCCCAGAAGTCCAAATCCACCTAGAGGTCCAATCATGGCATGCTTTAACATCAATTGTCCTATACACTTTACTGATTATCATGAAATGCCTAAAACCCCTTAGAAAATTTTCCCTAAATATCAACTACATCAAGATCCTGAGGATCACATCTAAATTTTCAAAGAATCTTTCTTTAGGGCAAGGTTGGAGTACGAGGATGTAGTGTGTAGATTGTTCCCATATACTTTTAACGAACAAGCTTCCAATTGGTATGTAAATTTTTTGAATAGTCATATTACCACTTGGACACTCATGGAGGAAGCATTCTTATCTAGATTTAGGGGGGCAGTACAACCATCATCTTTGTATCACAAGCTAGCAAGAATTAAGAGAGGTGAAGGTGAACTAATAGATAACTTCAGTGAGGTGTTTTAGAAATCTTATTCTAAGTTAGTCGATCCTTATACTGTGACTACTGAAGCAATCTTGGCCATGTATTATGCTGCCTTAGATCCTTTAACCATAATCTTTGTCAAAAGATAGATTACTGTAGATAATTTGTCAAAAGCTTACAAAGAAGCAGTTAAGGTTAATCAAGAAATAAGGTAGACAACATACAATCCTTTTGGAATATAGGAAACACTAGAATTTCAAATCAAATACAGTCTTGGAATGGTGTCCCAATGTATCATACTCCTTTATTAAATCAAATAGCTACTTGTGCACCAGCATATAACCCCATCCCAACTTAGTCCATAGTCCCACGCATACGCAATGGTGTAGGTAACAATCAAACAAATAGTCAGTCATTTTTCCAACCTCAAGACGCCTACGTGGCTAAAGCACATGAAGGTAGAGAGGAGATAATAGAGATTATTGCACATTTAAGGAGATTAACCATTGAGATGACTCAATTGAGGAATGATAGATTTTATGGAAGAAATCCTCGGAGTCAAGGCAAAAATTAGAATAAAAATTATAACCAAAATCATAACTATAGTTAAAGTTAGAGTTCAAATCAAAATCAAAATCATAGCCAAAACCAAGGTCATAGCCAAAGTCAGAATCATAACTAGGGATAGGGAGTACAACATAGAGGATATAATGGAGATAATAAGGCCTGGGGAAACAACAATAGAAATCTAAATCAACCTAAAACCTCTAGGATGTTGAATACAGGGCCAAATAATGGCACTCTGGCTTCTCTGTTTGAGAATCCAGACAATCAGGAATCGAAACCGCCTCCCAGGATACAAATGGCTGATGTAGCATTAAAAAATTAGTGTAGGATTCATAATACAAATGCACATGCTAAACTTGGTTGCTCTCAATTTCACCTAACGGCTTGTATTTTTAATGTGGAAGTACAAGCTCCTACATTTGAGTTCCTAATTCTGAAAAGAAATGAGCTAGTACATTAAGGATTTGAATCTACTATGGTCTTAGAGTGTTTTACCTTCACAACCAGGGAGGAAGAAAATCAAATAGCAGAAAATGAGCCCTATTATTGTGAGAACCTATATCCAAAATCAACCTTAGTACTAGAAGCCTTTCAGTTTTCCTTTGAGACTGAAAATGAGGTATTGTGTGAACCAGATGAATTACAAGCTTTTCAACAAGCCTATAGGAACCACACTTATAATTTGAGAAGTAACAGTAAGTCAGGATGACCTTTCACCACCTCTACACCTCCTAACAACTTCAATACCCCACCAGATTAACATGCTAGCAATTTGTTTTTTATAGTATCAAACCCAAAATCAAATCAAATACATGAATAAATATATGATCTAGCACAATAAGGATCTCTTAGATTTTACTCTATACTTAATGCTATCTAATTCAATCTGACATGTAAGAGAACAAAAAGTCACTAGTTCAATAGTAACCTCTACTTTTACATTGTTGATGTTGCTAGGGTAATATAATACATGTAATAGTTGATTTGGTAACATCTACTATTAACATATTAATTATCACCTTGCAAAACATTGGGATAAGGAGAGAAAAATAAGAATTGTGTGTCAAGGTATTAAATCACCTAAAGGTAGCTCATTCCTACCCAACCATTAAATGATCAACAATGTGAAATAAAGATTCACTAAACTAACAACAAAGGGAACTAATAGTGTAGTTTATATAGAATAGTTTGTGAGTTTATAAATTAGGATTGGTGTTTGTTTTCTTAAGAAGTATACTCTTTAGTCACACTTCTTGATTCTCAAAATTTTAATCCTAAGGTCACTAAACTCAATAAATTTATTTAATCTAAGGATCTCTTTAATAACTCTAAAATTGAAGTAATGGACTCAGCCATACAATTCTATTATCAAAGTAATATTCCTAATAGAAGTAAGGTAAAATCATTTTGACTAGGAGTGCTTATCCCTAAACCCTTTTGAGCCTATGATATAGAATTAAAACTTAGGAAAAATTTCCCCTTTAGGTATTACAACTCATATTTCATGCCTAGACTATACTATAATGTTTGAAAGTCCACTGCTGCTTTGTTTACCTTCCTATATGACTATCCTTGTTAATATGCTTGTGATAAATTGCATCATGTAAAAATAGAGAAACTTGTTTCCATGTAATAATTAAAACAATAATGAGAAATTGTGGGCCTTCTAGATAATAATGGAATTCAAACATAAGCAATTTCTTAGCATTTTGTCTTTAAGTCTAGAAGTTCATTGTCCTTTCCTTCTAGGGGTTCAAAGAGTGTATATGGAGCATGAATTATAAAGTACATCTCTTCTTAAATCTCATGGTCATGATCAAAAGCACTATTTATTCTTAACACCTAGTTGAGTCCATTAAGATCTAACTTAGGTATCTATTAATAATGGCTATGCATGGCCTTAGAAAAGGAGGCATTTTGAACTCTAGATTTATTATGGAGGAAATCATTGCTTTCTTCAATGTGATGGCATTTGTAGACACATTTGTATATAGTTTCATATCCTATATGGCTCTAGGCTACATAGAAGATTAGAGATTGCAAGTAGAAGAAAGGTGTTGGTAATACTTGTGAACTTTTGTGTTTCCTACTTATCACCTAGTGTTGGTTAGCATTGATTGGCATGAAACTATGCAATTGAATTTTATTTGTGTGAGTTTCTTGAGAATGAAGAAATATTGAGATGAGTATGCATCACAATAACTATGTGAATTATGTTACATGTCTATCAATCCTATAGTTTGGTGATTGGAGTTTTAATAGACATACTAAGACTTCATATTACATTTTACACTGATTTTGTTGTGGATGATATAATTTTGCACATCTATCAAAAAGACATTTCTTGTACAACTTAACAAGATATTCTCATAATATGTAAGGCAATTTGTGTATCATCATGTTGTCCCTATTATTAATGCTAAGATCAGATGAATTATGAAAAGCATCATTTATCATTGATTTAGCTCAAATAATTTTCCAAATACAAGTTGTTTTAGTATTCAAAGAGATTATGTTGTTTCTGTATGATTATATGTATGCCCACACTCTACTTAAACATCATCCATTTCAATGGTCAAACAGTCAATAGAAATTTTATACCTCATTCATTACAAAAAGTGGTAAATATTTTTCCTATTTTTATTACCCAAAATTGATGTTTGACTATTGAAATTGATGATGTTTAACAATAGTTGTAGGCCCATGTGATATAAATATTTATCAAGCATATGGGATAGAGGAATGTCAACAGAATTCGAGTTGCAACTACCCAGGTTGACAAGTATCCAAAATATGAAAACATAATCAAGGCACATGAGCTGTTTGATAGAATGCCTCAAATAAATGTTATCTCATAATTGATTGCAGGACAAACATAAAATGAATTTGTTGAAAAGGATTTATAAACTTTCAATTAAATACAACTAGCAGGGTAAAATCGCATCTAGGGTATTAACACCCATAGTTTTTCAATTCATAAATTTTACGTCTTGATAATATTAAAGTAATTAATTTAACAATTTAACAACAATTTCAATCAAAAGAATAGTGGTATGGCTGCATTGTGGAGTTGGAGTCTATTACTTAATGTACATATTTAGTTGATTTAGGAAGAATGATAATTGCATAAGAATATGCTATTGTGCATGAGAAAGAGAAGATGGATTGATAAAAGGATGCCATTACAGTTCATCAATATCTTAATAAGTTAAAAGAGAAGTGAGTGAGGCATTATGGAAGTGGAGAATAGATGGAGAGGACATCAAGGTTTCAACCAGGCTAACATGGCAAGATTTGAGTGTAGTGATGAAAACAAGGAGTTTGTACTCTACTTAAACATCATCCATTTCAATAGTTTAGAACTTTAAATCTATTTTATCTTATTTATTTTATTTTACTTTATCAATTTAATTTTTTTTTCAACTCATGGAGGAGTGAAGAATAAAATGAATTTATTATTAGTTACAAGTCAAACAACTCATGCATGCAGAATCCTAATTGGTGTTCCAAGTAAAATCAAATCTTAAATAAAAACAAAACTAACTATCTCTATTTGCATTTAATGACTAAGCAAAAGAAAACTAAGACTTTCTATCTATTTATCTATTTCTTTCAACATGTATGTACAAAATAATTCTTAATCAATAATTCATTTAATTTTCTCAACTACTAATTGAACTACTATTTTATTTTATATTAATTTTATTCTCTAAATTTTAAATTAATCTAACTAAAATTCCCAACTTAATTTATTAAATTAAAGATACTATTTCATAATTGCATGCTCTAATAAAAATTCTTCTTCATCATGCAATAATTAATTGCAATCTTTATTTATAAATAAATCTATTAGTTATTCAATTATAAACATAAATCCAAATAATCATAAATACAACAATTATCTACTTATCTCTCTAATTTATTTTATTCAAAAGTATTATTGAACTATTTATTTCCAAAAATTTACCATCCTAGTTAAAATAGTTTACAAAATTCTTATATCCATTTTTAAGAATAAGAGGAAGGTTGTTACAATATAGACTACAACCGTTCAAGCAAAAGAAATTGATTCTTATATAGTACATGATAAAACTAAACTCAACTTTTCATTGTAAAAACAAAACTAAAAATTAAAAAAACAAAGATAGAAACACTAATGTGAAGAACAAGAAGTATTGGATCATATTTATGCTCTAGGTCTCTTTACAAAAGATTGTTGACATTCACAAAAGAGCATTTAAATGACCAATCCCTGATCCCTAAAAATACTAATAAACTACAAAATCTTAGGCCTCATGAGCTTCCATAAGGCTTTCATATTGACTAACAGTTACTAGTGAGCAAGTAAACTATCAACTGCATGAGGTACTCTACATTTGGAAAAGGATGTAGTAGAACATGATAGCACCACTAATATTGCAAGTGCTTGCTTTGAGAGTTTGGTGAGGAAAGGAATTTTGTTGCATTTCGGGGATTAATTTGTTAGGGATTGATGTAGAACTTGAAAGGTGACTTGATTGAATAGGCAACCAATTCAAGAATCCTTGAACAAATATTCAATCCTATAACTTAAAATAATCAACAACCACAAGGGAAACCAACCATAATATCATTGTCCATACAAGAATAATTTCTCAGCTTAGTTTTTAGGTATTAAATTAACAAAAGATGCTCTAAACATCATGCGCATTGATAAGCTCTATGACTAGTCCCTTATAACAAGGGTATTTTGTTTATAGTTATGTAGAGAAAATGGATTGTCTTCTACATAAACACTTTGGTTGAAGAAATATCAAGTTTACAGTGTAACTTACAGGTTTCTAGTTCTATTGAAAGTATACATTAAGAGGGAGTTTTTGAACACCTCTTCCTTTTATGTACCTTGCATCTATTCCAAGCTAAAAGACCCATTTTTGTCTTCACTCTTTTAGGTACATCTTTGGTAGTTCTATTATGCCTATATGCCCCCTATATGCCCCTACATGTACTATTTTAGGCTTTTGGACTATAATGAAATTAAGAGAAAAATACAAAAGGAAAAATCTTCTATTTGGTGAATACCCTATTTCATGTCCTCTTCGCATAAGGACAAAATACCATGCTTTTTCCATATTCCTTGCCAATTCAATTTTTTTAAATGATATTACTTACTTCCTTTCTCTTCTAGCATCGTTAAACTTCCTACTTGTTGACCAAGCTTGAAAACTCCCTTTCCAAAAAGGATTCTATCCCACTAATATTTTGTTTCTCTCTCCCTGAAATTTTTATGCTCTTTCGCCTTAATTGTTGGGGTTATCTCCTACCACAATTGTAGGGGAATTAGATTGTATTTGATTTAGTTGATATTTTCTCCCTTGCCTTGCCTAAAATATAACTTCCTATATTCCACATTCTTCTAGTCTACACAATTGATGTAGTAGAAGGATAAATGTGCTTTTAGTAGAGCCCTAAAATGGCTTAGAATGTCCTGAACAATTGAGGAAGTTAACAATAAGAAAACAAATTAAATGACTAGGTCAAAACATTATTAGAACTTATTTATCATTTTTTTATGAAGACTGTTGTCTCCTAGCTCCCTAGTTTGTCTCCTACAAAGAATCTTAATAAATTCTCAAGGCTTCTATTCACAACTTTTGCTTGACCATTAGATTGTAGATGATAGATTGAACTAAATTAGAGTTGTGTGTTCAATTTCTTCCACAATGTTGGCTAGAAATGACCAAAATATATGGTGTCTCTATCTAATAGTATGCTCCTTGGCAACCTATATAATCATATTATTTCCCTAAAAAAATTACTATATTTTTAACATCATTGTCCTCTTACATACAACAAAATGGGCCATTTTTATAATCTAACAATTTCAAAAATGGAGTCATTCCCTCTTGAGTCCTAGGTAAACCTAAGACAAAGTCCATACTTATATTCTCCCACAACCTCTCTAGAATAGATAATAATGGCTTATACAAATTACTATTTTGGCTCTTCTCTTTTGCAAGCTAGCATATTCTACAACACTCTACATACCTCTTTACATTCGTTACCATTTTCATCCAATAATACCTTTGATTCAACTATGCAAAGTGTTATCATAGAACCTTGAGGAATAGACAATTAATATTGTCTCCTAAACAATAAACCTTTCTGAAGAAAATAATTCATCCATAGAGTCTTATCCATGCTAATTGAATTCTTACATGATGCCCATGCTACATTGAAATCTTCATCATCTTAGTATAGCTCCTTCGTGCAATCAAATCCTACTACCTCTACTTGCATTTCATGCAACAAAGGAACTCTTTTGCTTAATGCATCAAATACCTTATTGGAATTCCCACTCCTATGCTTAAGCACAAATGTATAACTTTGAAGAAATTCTACCTATTACACATGAAATTGATTTAACTTACCAGTATTGTTGATATACTGCAAGTCTTAGTGATCAATGTTCAATATAAAATCGTATCTAGGGTATTAACACACATAGTTTTTCAATTTGTAGCCTTGAACAAATATCCAATACTATAGCTCAAAATAGTCAACAAACATGGTGCAAGGGAAGCCCAACCATAATGCCATTTTCCATGCAAGAAGAACAAATTAGCTTAGTTTCCATGGATTAAATTAATAGAAGATTCTCTAAACATCTTGCATATTCACAATCTCTGTAGATGATCCCTTATAACAAGGGCAATTCATTTACAGTTACACAGAGAGAGAAAATAGTCTTAACATTTGCTTTTCAGACTCTTTGGCTAAAGAAATATCAAGGTTACAATGTAACTTACAAGTTTGCAGTTATGTAAAATCAATATAAAAAGAGAGAGTTTTCAAACTCCTCTTCCTTCCATGTGCCTAATGTAGATCAACCTTTACTCTTGCATGTTAGCCTCAAGAAAACATATACTCTATCCTACACATCACCTCCTAGAAAATACTTTGACTGCAATTTCCTTACTCAGGACAAAAATGGTAACAAGAAAATGTAGAGATAATTAAAAATTGGAAGAAAACATGTTTAGGTAATACCAAACCCAAAATACATGGCATTGTTACTTTATTCATACCCTAAACCAATACAAATAGAATAAATAGTGCAACATGTCTTAGAATTATCAATGCTCTCAAACTGAGATAGACAGACACTTTTGACCAAACTCTTGATTACAATTCACTGTCCCTTGCCCTCTGCAGTAATTCTATATTTTCTTTGTGTGGTGGGAATTGATTGCTCCTCAACATATGAATAGCATAGTCATACCCTGGTGCTCTTTCTTGTAGCTTCTCCATCTCTTTATACACGTTTGTGTAGTCTTTTTCTAATTTCCTCTCACAAATAGAATAAAGATAATGGGGCACAGATTCATTCACCCTCAACATATGAATGGCACAGTCATACCCTGGTGCTCTTTCTTCCTACCTCTCCATCTCTTTTTCTGATTTTCTCGCCCTTGACATATTTATAAATAAATTCCCTCTCTTTTTGTTCTTCCTGTAATTGCACCTCTTCTAACAAAAGCTTTCTCTGTTACTTTTTTTCTATTCTAAGATGGAAATCAATGCAAACTTATTACAATCTTGGGATAAACTCCTCTTAATATCTACATATTTATAGTATTTTGAACTTTTTGAAAAATAGTTTTTCCTATTTTAGAAAGCTATACTTATGATTTATATATAAAGCATGTTTTATTTTAATTATAAAGTAGTTAAATTGAGAGGATACACAAACATATTCTTATTTTGGAAGTTTACTATCTAAGTCACTGTATAGAACATTTTGTTATTGGTTTGGCTAAAATTAGATGAATGCATATAAGTTATCCTAACTGCAGATAGTGGAGTGGTTCGAAATAATTCACGCGGTTGTGGTAATTACTCCTCAAAACTAAATTTAGATAAACTAAATGTAGATTTTACTTTCTATTACTCATACATCTCACGTCCACAATACCACAGAGAGAATTTTAAGGTAACAAAGCGGGCATTCAAATTAGGTAAATGAAAAGCAAGGAAACATGTGTATGTGAAATAGAAATTTTTTGTTTTAATATAAATGGGTGTTAATGATATTTTGGACAATAAAATATGGAGATTTTCTTAAATTGTTATATATATTTGATTTTTATATGTTGGGATTTAGTTTTTTATACTATGTGAATAGTAATATGTTGTAATATTTTTTAAATATATTTAAAGTACTAAATTCTAATTGTAATTATTATATACCCTGGAACTCATGAATGTCAAAATAATTGGGAATATTGTTGAGGACGAACTTGCAATGGAGTTTCCTCAAGAAATATTGTGGTACCTCATCATTGTTGCATGGGAGCTCATCGAAGACCATGTACCATCTATCCCAAAAGTTTTGGGATATTTCTTCATTCCTACACCAATGAATAGGAATCCATTTGCAAGTTTCTTCTAATATTTGGTTGGTTTTGGGATTAATAAAGTGTGCACATAATTGAGATTTTGTAATTTTTTCGTTATTGACTTGTTCATATGACCACTTGTTAGCATAATATTGCCAACACCTCTCCCTAAAGTCTTGGAATTTGGTGATTTGTTTTGTCACCGAATCGGTGTGGGAAACAATCTCCTCTACTGACTTTGCAAGTGCCCTCCTACGGTTGGTGGTTCCACATGGATTGTTTAGCGTTTGAATAATAGTTTGAAGATGTTTCTTGTTTTATTCTATTATTCATAGGTAGTTTTCTTGACTATCCCCTACATTGTGAGGATGTGAAGGTGGGTTTTGAGGGTTTGGAGGGTTTTGGGGATTGTTTTCACCCTCATCAGCTGGATTTGGGTTTTCTCTTGCCTCAAAAACTGTAAATGCAATATAAAAACTAATCAAGCAATCCAAAATCAAAAAATTCTTCTAAAAGTAACAAAAATTGATCAAACCCTACCTTCTTCAAAGTTGTTAGACCCTCCAAATTTGCTACAACGTCTTTGCCGGTGAGGTGGCATCATGAAAATGACATTTTCTCTCTTACACGTGCTTGGATAGGCTTTCCTTGGACGCACTTGCACTTTCTTCTTAGCTTTTGGCACACAAAAGAGTTTTCTCATGGTGAATGGTAGAAATGATATTGATTTGCACTTTTTATGTTAGAAAAATGTGAGTGCATTATAATGCGCTTGCGTTTTGCCTTGTTTTGGAGCATGGTGGTGACTTTTTGGTCCCCCATCTTTATGCATTCACCCAACTGAAACATTCATTTGGAACAAAACTTGGGTCATATCAAACATCGAAATTATACATGAATCCTAGATAACTTTACTTAACTATGTTTTCTTGATCTTCTCCCTTTCAGTAGAAGTGAGAACTTTAGGAATATCATGCTTATTTGATTCTCTTTTTATTTTTGTTCCTTTCTGACATTTATCTAGCACATCAAACTAAAATTTCTAATTTCTTGACAACTTGCCCTTCCTATCTAATTCCTTCATGGACTCAGGATTCCTGACAACAATAGATGTTTATTTGATAAAGAGACCGCTAGGCTTACCCTGATGAAGACCTACAATTCTGTTTCTCAAATTGTAACTTCTCCTAGCTTGGGCAACAATAGCTATAGTTAGGGATTTGATTTCTTCTTCTAGAGGTCTTCTCAAACTAGTTCCTCTCATTCCAGTATCTGCAGCATACACATTCACATTTTCTATACCTCTACTATCATGATGAGAAAAAAACTTGTTTATAGTGACTTTCTCCATAATACCTCTAGTTATTCACATCAATCTTAGCATGTTCCTCTTCAAAAGAAGCATACTCATGAGGCGTGCCAGAATTCTGAAGTGATTGTGCCACCACACACTAAGCTAGGGAGTGAGGCAGTTGGCATGCTATGTACTAGAGATTGTCTTCAACCATATTTGCATTAGGTATCTTCAATGGACCCAAAGTTTCTCTGCTAGGAGCATTTTTCTAATTATTATAAACTAGCTTTTCATTTTTTCCATGTGGTATTATAAGGTTGATCAGACAACCTGGGAATTCTCTCATGCTTCTAATAATTAGGCTTGTTATTGAATAACCCCTTCTAATTATTAGTTACTTTGTAACTCAAGTCCTTGACAGAACTCATAACTTTATCCAATTTATCTTCAAAACATGATACTTTATCCTGAGGTCCTTTGGGGTTTTCCAATATTTTGACATCATCTCTCTACCAACATTCCTTGATGTCCTCCCATTACTCTTAATATGTATAACTATTCAGAAGGCATCCCTCAAAGAATTAGGCTCTTTATCCCTCAATTCATATCCTACTTTGGGATTGAAAGCATTACAATATAGCACCAAACACATGGGTTCACTTGGTCTCATATTTACAGGGATTTTATCCCTGAGTTTAACAAATATTATATCAAAATTTGAGACCATATCATTATGACATTTAGAGATAGTAGTGAATTCATTGATAAGAAATATGGGATCTGTCTTATCACCATATTGTTCTCTAAACACCCTCTGGAATTCTTCCCATGAGCCTATACTTGCATTAGGTAGACCTCTATACCAATCCTTGTCATCCTTAGTCAGAGATTGCATGAATAAATTCATGATCACATCTTCATTCTAAACTTCAAATTCATCTATCAAATTAAAAAATGTCCTCAGATGACTTTCCCCTGACAATGCATTATTTCTAGAAAACTTGACAAGTGTATTTCTGGTTTCATTAGGGATATCATTAGGATAACCAAGAATTCTAGTGAAGTCCAACTGCCTATACCTTCCTGATTATAAAGGTCTTCTAGGAAATTAAGTATTCTGCTACTATCTCACACTACTTTGACCTTCCCCAACTTGTTTTCCTTGATGACTTACATTATGTCAACCAGGATGAGTGCTTGTATTTCTACTATAAGGTGGGTGTTGTCCACAACCACCCATACTATGTGGCTTAGGAGAGGGGTGAAGCTAACCTAGGTGTGTTGATATTTGAGGATCAACTATTGAATCATGACAGGTTAAAGTTAGAGGAGGATTTTGGGAACTAGAGGTTGTCATATTTCTAGAACTGTAAAAAGCCTTTAGGAAATCAATCTTTCTCTGCATTTCTTCTTTAGCAACTAGCTTCTCCATTCTTTCTAACTCCCTTTTTAAATCCTTAACTTCTCTTTTCAATTGCAAGTCCTTTTACATTTGAGCTTCAGATGCAATGAGCTTTTGGGATGCAAGATTTTCACCAGAGCCTATACGGTCCCTTTTGAGATCAATAATTAATGGATTCTTCCTTCTATCCAACCCCTAATAAATTGTACTAACAATAGAATTCCCCAAGATTAAACTAACAATAGGGGGATCATTTCATGTAATGAGCTATGAGTGTTTCTTACAGAAATATTTTTGGTATTTTTATTAATTGCAAGGTCAGCCTTGGGATTACTTGATTGACTAGGCCCAACATAGGGATTTTCCTGACAGGGTGATTTCAGATGCTTGACTCTTCTTTTCAATTTGTCCTTGAAGTTCATAGCCTCTCTTATATTGTTTTATTCCTCCTTTGCCTTCTTACGCCTAACCTCTTCCAACTTATCCATCTCCTTTTGGAGCTCAAGGAATTTTTGCAACAATTCATCCTTGTCTAGTAATGTAGTATCATAGTCGGAAGTATCAAGGTAGTTTGTAGAAATATTGGCAAGACCTTGGGGAGAATTGGGATTAGGATGTGCAAAGTCTTTATGATTTGGGCTACTCAGAAGGATGCATTCTTCAGGATTGGGTCTTGAGGTCTCAAGATTTAGGCTGAGGGCTACTCTTTTAGCATCAAATTCATACCACAAATATGTTTCTCTTTGTCTTTGCTACTTAGCTAAGACACTAGGATGAGATTGCTCTTTACGTACACTAGGTTAGATTACTACATTACTCTCATTTGCAGGGGGTGATTCAAAATCAATAAGATTTTCAAGATCATCATTATTACTACCATGAGAATGCTTTGAACTGGGAGGAGGGGTATGAAGAGACTTACTTGTATCTATTTTCCTCCATGATTGTTGAGCTGTAACGCCTCACCATGAAAACCTTAGAGAACAACACAACTATGCTATACAAACAGGACAATTTTTTTTTCAATGATAGAAATAACAAAGTAATGTTAAACATATCTATACATATCATTAAACTAACATTTAGTCCTCTAAAATTCCATGGATGCATTACTGACAAATCAATTAACAAAATCTAATGTACATCATGAATTAACTAACATCAATAATTCATTCTAAATCTATTGCATTAAATAGAGAAACACATACATTTCCATTTCTTACATCAGATAAGTAATCAACATGAATCATAGATACAGAACTACATGTGTAGATACAAATTCCTATACATATGAGAACCTCATTTCATTGTTACAATATCACCTTTTTGATTACATTGGAATACATACCTTATAATTTATCTGATACACAAGATACATCCTCCTTGCACACGAACCACAACAAGGGAAAAACCAATGGAGATAAAGTGCGTCCACCCAACCATGTGGAAGCCTGAGGTCCACCCCTAGTGCTAGGAGATAACATAAGGTCCCACTACAATAAATAGTCAGGTAGACAGTAGACTATAAAGAACAAGGACAACACATGACACCAACAACAGAAGTCAATATCACAAACATATCAACAACACTTCTAGAGGAAACCACACAACAAATGGGGAGAGCACAACTAGGGAATGTTAGACTACAATAGGGAGAGTTTCATCGCATGGTCCTGACATGGGTTATCCTGACAGTCATTCACTAGACATCAGCCCCCATCTATGGTTATCCTGACAGTCTCTCACTAGATGCCAGCCCCCATCTATGGTTATCCTGATAGTCTCTCACTAGACACTAACCCCATAGGATGACACATGTAGAACCAACATTCCTTTCATGAGGACAAGGAAGTTAATTTTGACAACTAGGCCTTCTCATCCCATCCTTAGTCTAAACAAGCACTACAGTCATGGGTGAGGTATCCAATTATCTTCTTTAATATGAACAACTACCCAACTCCCTAATTAATTAATTAGGTTATCACTGGGTATGTGTAGGATCATCACGGGCCAAACAGTGGCAATGGAAAAAAAATCACATCTTTACTTAGCCAAATTCATGAATTGGCTAACTTTGACTTTCATAGGCATGTTAAAAATATATGTTTTGGTTTGGATACCAAACCAAAACAAATATCCATTTTGTGGTTTAAAAAACCATTTTTATAGTTCCAGGAAATGGATATCCATTTCTTGGAACTATAAAAATGTTTTTTTTTTTTAAATTCTTTTCATTGGTGTGTGTCATGGTATGATGTCTCAAGGAATGGGAAGAAAGGATGGTGATTCAAAAGATAATATGAAGAATGATGGTAGAGTGAATTGGCATTGTGGTAACTATAGCATGTCATGGGGTGAATCATTTGTTAATATAGGTTGTGGAGTGAGAAAGGGGTAGTATGGGTATGGTTGAATGGAGTAATGAGGTGATTTAATTAGTGATGACCTAGGTGAAGTGATGGTAAGGTGTCTTATGTGGGATTGCTAGAAAGTGTGATTGGTAATGGTGGGGATAGATAAATGTCATATTATAAGGGTTCAAAGGTGAGGAAAGTGTAAGATGGGGATATGGGATAATCCATGGTTTAATGATTATTCAAGGGATACTCCTTAAAATGATTATCAATGATGGTGTCAATAGGGGGAATGGAGTCTATGAATGTAGGTGTGGGAATGTGAGCTATGACATTGGGATTGTATTGGATGAATAATAGAAAGTAGGGGCACATGTCTAGTGATGGAAGGAGCCACATGATCAAATGATGTTTGGGGAAGGGCTTTTCTTAGGAAAGTAAGGATTTGGGTGAGGGTCTAGGGTTTGGTGGAGAAGAATTTATGGAAAATTTGGAGGTCATTAAAATTGACATGAATAGAAGAAGTACAAGACATGGCTAAGGATAAATGGTAGGCTCAAAATAGGATAACAAGGACTATGCTAATGAAGATGGAAAGAAAATTCAACAATAGTATGATATAAGGATAGGATTAGAAAAAAAAGAGTACTACAGCTAGCAAGAGGAAAGTGAGGACATAATGCAAAGTTAACATGGCATGAACTCTCTTGGAAGGCTAAGCATGGACTATAAGAAGATTGAACTAGTTGGTAGGCTCACCAAATGAAAGAACCTTAAAGGTTAACCTTAATTAGGTAAGGTCATTTTTCAGTGTGGTTGTTTGTGCAACAATGTGTAAATTAATGTTACCTAAGGATAAATCTAACTATACTAACATTTCAATATCCATGAGAGTTAGGACTAACAATTAGACTAAAAACTTGACAAAAAATACAAATTGGACACATGTAGGACTTGGAAAATGGAAAATAATAAGTATTTAATGTGGAAAACAATAAAAAAAAGTGGTATTAGTTGCACCTATGTAGAGAAGTGGTCTTTATGAAAGATGCTTAGAATTATGCTATATATCTATTTGTGAAGTTTGGAGGTGATTGGACCTAAAGGATATGACCACCATATGCAAAATAGCCTACATAATGTGTATGTGCATGGAGAGAGAGAGGGGGGGTTCAGATAGATTGAGAGGATATAGAGATGGAGAGACATACATATAGAGGGGTAGAGTTAGAAAGAGAGGATTGAGAGAGAGAGCGTCCTAGTTTTCTTGTTTTCATTTCCTTCATCGATAAGGGAGAGTGAGAGATAGAGGGGAGATATAGGGAGATATAGGAATGATAGGGAGAGAGAGGAAAGAGAGAGATAGGGAGAGATAGATAGGTATAGAGAGATAGAGAGGAGACAGATAGGGAGAGATAGAGGAGACATAGGGGAGAGATAGGGAGATAGAGAGTGAGAGAGATGTCCAGAGAGATAGGGAGATAGAGGAATGATAGGGGAGAGAAAGGCAAGAGATAAGGAGAGAGAAATAGGTAGAGAGAGGAGATAGATTGGGAGAGATAGAGGAGATGGAGGGAGAGATAGGGAGATAGAGAGTGAGTGAGATGTTCAGAGAGATGGGGAGAGAGATTGAGAGGTAGAGGGATGATAGAGAGAGGGAGATAAGGGAGAGATACCTAGAGATAGAGGTTTAGGGTTTCTCAGGTTTAGGATTTATGGGTTATGGGTTAGAGATTAGGTGCATTATTTAGGGTTGAGGGATTTAGAGAGAGAGACTTCTTTTGACATGCAATCGTAAACTCTAAAAAATGCCCTTAAACCCTAAACCCTAACCACTAGACCATAAACCATAAACCTTAAATAATGCCCCTAAGCCCTAAACAATAAACCCTAAATTCCTTACAACACCTTTTCATTTCATGATTCCATTGAAAATTTGATGAAAATTGCATGATTTAAGGGGTTTTCACTAGCTTTTCATTGCTTATCTTCACAAGACTACTCTACAAGCGTGTTGTAAAAGAATTTGTGAATTTATAAGAATTATATCAGACCTATTTACTTCTTCTCTCCATAACATCGTTTACAACACCTTTTTTTTAACACTTTTGCATTGAAATTTGATTGAAAATTGCATGTTTTTAGGCTTTTTTCACTAGGTTTGACTAGTCAACTCTCTACAAACACTCTGAAGGCATGTTGTGTCTGTTTTTTTCTCACAAGGTGACTGATTATATGGTTATTATCTTATATCCATCATAAAATTTCACACAACACCCTTTCTATTAGTTGTTTACATGCTTTTATTGTGAAAAAAATGCATATTTTGCTTGATTTTTACTAGGGTTTGACTTGCAAACTTCTTAAACTTACATGGCATGCATGTTGTGAAGGATATTATTGATATAATTGACTGATATCCCTTAAATACTATTCTATACATCTTAAATTCCATTACAACACTCTTTATTTGGACATTTACATTGTTTATTTAGGGTTTATTTAAGGTTTAGGGTTTATTGTTTAGGGGTTCGAGTTTATTTAGTGTTTAGGGTTTATTGTTTAGGGACTAGGGGTTTGGTTTTAGAGGTTTAGGGTTTAGGGTTTGTAACTTTAGAATTTAGGGTTTGTAACATCTGATATAAAAATCAAAAATTCATCATCAATTGCTAATTTGTATTGCATTTTCACTGTCCATTTGGTCAAAATTGCTTGGAATAGTATGTTTTTATGAGACCTAGTTTGTGCATGAGCTAGCATTGGTAGCTAAAATTTAGTTTCAGATTATAATACTATCCTTTACACTCTTTCAAGTCTGATTTTGACCTGTAGCATTCCACTTCATTACATAATTTCATTTAGATCTCATACCTAGGGTTTGAAACTTGCATGTTCACTAGGTTTTACACTAGATTCCTCTCTAGGGTTGCAGTCTAGGGGTGTTGTAGTGGATTTTTATAAGACATATTCCTCACTTCCCTCTGATATATTCCTTACAACACCTTTTCATTTCATTATTGCATTGAAAATTTGATGAAAAATGCATGATTTAAGGGTTTTTCACTAGCTTTTCATTGCTTATCTTCACAAGACTACTCTACAACCATGTTGTAACAGAATTTGTGACTTTATAAGACTTATATTAGACATATTTAATTCTTCCCTTAGTCACATCCTTTACAACACCTTTTTTTTGACACTTTTGCATTGAAATTTGATCAAAAATTGCATGTTTTTAGGCTTTTTCACTAGGTTTGATTAGTCAACTTTGTACAAATGCTCTAAAGGCATGTTGTGTCTGATAAATTCTCACAAAGTGACTGATTACATGTTTATTATCTGATATCCATTATAAAATTTTACACAACACCCTTTCTACAGTTGTTTGCATGCTTTTTATTGTGAAAAAATTGCATATTTTGCTTGATTTTTACTAGGGTTTGACTTGCAAACTTGTTAAACTTGCATGGAATGCATGTTGTGAAGGATATTATTGATTTAATTGACTCATATCCATTACATACTTTGATTCACATCTTAAATTTAATTACAACACTCTTTATTTGGACATTTACATTCACATTTTGTGAAAAAAATGCATATTTTTGCATAATTTCACTTGTTTTTGGACTTACAATCAGTTAGGATTGCATTCAAAAGTGTGTTGTGAAGCATATCTCTAATTGAAAGGACTGATATTTCTGTTATTTATATCTACACCTCATAGATTTGATCACAACACCTTTTCTTTACATAATTCGCATTGAAAAAAAAGCATAAAAATCTAGCATCTTTAGTTCGTTAACATTCATATTTCAAGCATTTGATTGCTTGCATATTTCATGGATTCCTCTTTTTATTCAATGGAAGATTTATTTACATACATTAGGGACCCTGAGACCTTTTGTAAATTCATCAACATGAATCCTTGGGTCCTGTAACAAATAACATCCATCCATGATAGAGATTATATAGGGTTTGTAAGTTTAGCATCGCTCAAGTTTAAGGTTTAGGGTTTCTCTGGTTTAGGGTATAGGCTTTAGGGATTTTGAGTTTGCAGTTTAAAGAGAGATAGAGAGAGGGGACTGATAGAGATTGTGAGAGATAGAGGAGACAGAGGGGAGAGATAGGGAGATAGAGAGTGAGAGACCTGTCCAGAGACATAGAGAGAGAGAGAGAGATTAAGAGGTAGAGGGATGATAGAGATAGGGATATAGGGAGAGATAGGGAGATAGAGGTTTAGGGTTGCTTGGGTTTAAGGGCATTATTTAGGGTTTAGGATTTTGGGTTTTGGGTTTAAGGGTTAAGATTTAGAGGTTTAGAGAGAGATAGATGACCAATAGGGATATATAGAGGAGACTGGGGGGAGAGATAGATAGATAGAGTGTGAGGGACATGGCTAGATACACAGGCAGAGAGATTGAGAGGTAGAGGGATAAAGTGTTGGCAATAGACACTGTATGGCTTCATGAGTGTTGTCATTGATGGCAACTAAGTCCATCCCACACATCTGTAGGACATGGTGTGTCTCTACTGGAAGTCAGACTGAAGAGTATTTTGGTCTAGTGAGCAAAAATAGAGCATGCAACAAGGTCTGACAATTAGGTCCGGATCTGTCAGAGGAAGTATCTTAGTAAAGTGCGGACTTGGGGAAGTCAAGAGGAGTACCATCACTAATATATTCCAGAGTTTGAGCCTCCGGTGATGAAAGAGTGAAAAGTTATAAGCACCTGAGTGTTGGATTCCTGTTTGGTAGAGTAGACTAAGGAAGACCTGACCAGCAGAGCATCAGACCTTAATCCAGATGAGATATTGATGGTGATCAAGTTTCTTGAGCTATCATTCATGATTGGCCGACATGATTGATGACTTCTATAAGCATCTCTTTGATACGCATCACTTGGTAAGCAAGGATTCAGCCAACAGACTAGAGTTTGGGAAAATATTGAGTATTCCAGATGCTGACTAGAAAGATGTTGAAATCCTTTGTGCGGATATATATACCAGATGGATTTCGATGAGAAGGTGTGTTTGGTGTATTGTGAAGTGCAAAGAAAAGAAGAGAGCAGTGTGGAAGTAGTAATACAGGTCCAATATGTGACAAGATAGCATTACCAAAGAAGAGGAAGAATGAAGTGCAATAGATTAGTGTATTAAGCCTAACCAGAACTAAACTTCAGCATATGTGGACACTTCTCATCAAATCAAGTATCTTGTTACTTTCTTTATAACTTGTAGACAGTGAGTCTCTTATAGGCAGTGAGCCTCTTGTGAGCAGTGTGCTCAGGCAGTGAGCCCTAATTGGCAAGTGCCATTTTGTACTTCTATTCTTTTAACAGAGAATACAATCTTGGGTTAGTCACCTCGTGGTTTTTCCATTAACAGGGTTTTCCACTTCAAAATCATTGTGTTATGTGTATTGATTTTGTTTCTGCTTTCATGGTTATGGATGATTATTTGTTTTGATGTTGCACTTGTTATTGAAGAAGAACAAAAAGTTAAATTAATTAAGATAACTAATTCACCTGCACCCCTTCTCAGTTATCAACAATTGGTATCAGAGCTAATTTCCTCTCAACAGAGCCTAACAGCTTGAGGAAGATCTAGGAACCTCAATGGATATGTATGGTATGAGAGAACAACTTCAGTCTACCTTAGATGATCTGGAACAATCTCACTCTGAAGTCAATAACTTGAAGGAAAGATCAAACAAGCTGATGATTTCATAAATGAACTAAAAGGGAAACTGAGTATCTCTATGAAAAAGAGAAAAGAACTTCTTCAACAATTAGCAAGTCCATGTGAAGCCAATAATACTGATGAAGATCTAAATGAGAAGAATAAGTTATGTGAAAAGCTATCAAAAGAAGTCATTATGGTAAGACATGAAATGGAATCAGGGGTTATGAAATTCACCCAAGAAATTGAAGAGAAAAGAAAACTTGAAGATAATCTAAAACAATCTCTTAAGGAGAAGTTAGAAGACTGCCACAAAATGGATAGAATAATCAGACATCTGGAATCTAATCTTGTCGAAGCCAGAGATAATGAAGAACAACTTGAGAATCAGATTAACACTCTAAAAAGGGATCTTCAAACAACAAATGAATACAAAGAAAAAATCAAGATAATCTCTTCTCAGCTTGAAGTCCTTCTTGAAAGCCAAAAGAGGGTAGATGACAAGCAAGGCTTGGGGTATGAGAAAGGTGAAAGCTCCAGATCTGATCAGAAGAACTCTGGATTAGGAAATCGAAGGAACAGGGCTAGAAGACTCCGGTAAGGCAACCAATGCTCAAAGATATCCATCCTTCAATGGATACTGCCACAATTGCAATAACTTTGGTCATAAAGCAAATCAGTGCAGAAGAAGAATGAATCAGACTAATTCATCCTTCTCTGGACAATGTTTTAATTGCAAAAGGTATGGTCACAAATCTCATGAGTGTAGAAATATGCAAATGAACAACTCATTCAATGGTAGATGCTTTACATGCAATAGAATGGGACATATGGCTAATCAATGTAGATCAAGAGGATACTAGTCAAATATGCAAAGAAATGTTGTTTTCTACAGTTGCAATAGATCCGGTCATATTGCCAAATTCTGCAGAAGTAAGATTCAAGACAAAAAGGGTCCGGTGCATCATAATCAAAACCAAGACAAAGGAAAAGGAAAAGTGAATGCGGATGAAATTCAAAGGGAGATAAAAAAGATTTGGGTGAAGAGGAGTACAAAAAATGCTGAGGATGGATCTACACCAGAATCTGGTACTAATATTCCTTCCAGAAACTAAATAGATGAGCTCTGGCTCAGGGGGAGTCACAAAAGAAAACAAGTTCCCCCAGTTAGTCAATTGGTGCCTAAAATTGGCACATGGAAAGTTGCAGATTAAAGGGTTCTCAGAGAAACATCTAAATAAGCCTTGGTAAAGATATGGAATATCCACAAGAAATTTAGAAGAGGTTAATCTACCAAGTTTGATCTGGTTTAACAGTCATTCGGTATGATTCAAATTGAGGTATCTTGATCTGCAGATAAATGGAATGATTGGAGAAAGGTTGATAGATTGCTAATATTCGCCAAGAATAACTCTAAGTGCATCTCAATGATCTAGAAAGATCTCTCTCAAAAACAAGGAAAACAAGGCAACCATAATAACCTAAGTTGTGTATTTATTGTAAAATGGAATTAGGGTTTGTGCAAAAATAAAAGGGTTCTTTTATTCATCATTTGTACATTTACATTCAAGAAAAAGAGAAAAGGAGCTCTGCAATGAAATTGTCTCAAGCCCCTCAAAGATCAACTACAAAGTTGATTCTTCCAGCAATCTGATTCCAGCTCATATCATGAACCCTAGAAGCGTAAAAGGTTTTTTTCACTCTTGAAAACCCCTCTCTAAATCTTTTGAAAGATGGCCACTCTGAATGTTGTGAAGATCACTGATAGACCGCATCCTAAATTAAAGAAACATCCCTACAAATCCTTAGAAGTTGATCCCCTATGCACCTTTTCAAGCATTCCGCATGGGCTTTTGCATGTAGAAGATGTTAGGGCGTATATTCATGCAAACATTGAGGAATTTGGGGAATCCAAGCTAATGGATATCTATCACAATTAGTTAATAGATGATTCATTTCAACTCAAATCTCAGTACAAGTCTATCTGGGACAAACATTTTGGACATTGCATCCATTTCCCCTGTTTTGTAGAAGATGAATGGGTCCAATATGTTCTGAGTAGATTGCATGACAACTTTATGTTGTTGATGAGGCCATTTAAGATAACCAAGGATGCAATTAGGGCAGTTACTAGATTGCACTCATTCGGTGGGTTACTTGCTCTCAAATCTGTCAAGAATCAGACAGTGAGTGAGGCAACCAAATCAAAATTTGACAAGAGAGCAATGACTATAGAAGATATCACTGATCTAGATATCAAGTTTGCATCTATGATAATTGGCTATAAGATATATCACTCCAGCAGGGAGAATTCAATATCTGAAATTGCTGTATATACTGCTTATGAAATGCTAAGAAAAAATGCTGACTATGATCTCTGTGAACTTCTTCTAAGCTAACTGTTAGAAAACTTACAAAAGATCAAGAAGGACAAGAAAAACTCATTCAAATATGGTGGTCTAATATTATGTTTATTCTTTTACTTTATGAATGAGCTACCCAGATCTAGTGGTTGGATATGGCAAAATGACATACCAGTAGCCATACAAATCAGAGATTATATGCATGGGCTTGGTGATGCCAAGGCTCAGAATATAGCACTCTGGGGCTACTTCAAGAATTTTAAAAATATGATGCAAACCAGAGAAAGAATTCCCCAATCATTGGTTGAAAAGTACAAAGATACAACATGCTTCATGGTAGACACTGATCAATGCCAAATAGAGGTAGTAGAACCAAGAATAGTATGGATCATGCCAATGGGGTATGAGGTTGATGAGAAAATCCTAGAGCTACACATCCAACACCTGCTGAGTCAGGCCAAGGACCCTAAGGCAGAAAGGTTTGGAACCTTCCAAGAGCTAAGTGTAAAAGTTCATGTTGAACTAAGACAACCTGTAATCAAGAGAAAAGTGAGAAGAGAAGTGGAAGAATTTGCCAAGAGATGTGGAATTTCAAAGGAGGCAGTTGATGCCAATAGAGAGAAGATGGAAAGGGCAAATCAAGAAAAGAAAGAAACAGAAAAGGAAAGTGCTATGGTGCAAGCCCCCTCCCAGACCAGATCCTCCAAAAGATTTGCACCAGCTACTTCTAAGAGTCAAAAAGCCTCAAAACCGGAAGTCAGAACATTTGGAAAGGGAGAGAAGAGAACTAAGACAAAGGCCACAAGGTCTTACACCAGCCAAAAGAATGATGAAGAGACTGAGTCAGATGAGGAGGTCAAGAAAATGAAGAAGAAGAAGAAAGCATTTGGTGAACCCTCTACCAGTCATAACAAGGAAGAAGAGGCAGAAGAATTCGTTGAAAGGCACTCTGTCCATTGATGATGTAGTCAAGGCAGTTACTGTGGATGGAAATCTGCAACCAATGATAGAATTCTATGATGAGTATAATGATGCAGATAAAAAGATCTCGGAAGAAGCCATAGTTAAGTACTTAAACATATATAATAAGGCATTTATTGAAATTATCTCTCTAATTCCCAAAAGTTTAGACAAGGAACTTGAAAGAAAGGAGACTGCAAAGGCAAAGGATCTAGAGATCCGAGAACAAATAGCTATTCAGCTTTATCCCTCCATCACTCCAAGGCAAATGAGCATGTTCTTCAAAGATTGCAAAGATGAGTTCCGGAGCAAAGCCAGAATGAATAAGCTTATGCTCGGAGAGACCGATTAGGTGGCCAAAGAGACTAAAGACATCCTCTGGAATGCCTATAAAAGATTCAATATTCCTGTTATAGAGGACTTAGGTGATGAACCCTCTATCATGGATGATGAAGGACTCAGTACATCAAAGGAAGATCCTACAGAGAAAAATGCAGAAGTATCAAAAGAGATAGGTGAGGAGAAAACTAAGGACCTAGATTCCTCTGTTCTAGAAGAGGAAGTCCAAGAAGAAGTAAATATCTCTCATCCGGATTCCCCTGCAGACTCCAGATCTAAAGGAGAAGAAAGAATAGAGGAGAAATCCAGTCAAGAAGAAGAAGTAAAGGAAAGGGAAAAAGACCAAACAGAGAAAACTCGAGGAGACAATTCTAAGACTGCAAAAGGGAAGAAGACTCTGTCTCTGGCAAGAGACACTGAAGAAACTGTCAAAGATTTCTTGACCAAAGAAATGATGGAAATTGATGAACTAGAACTACATCAAGGACCATTCAATTTTAATTTTCTCTCCCCAGTTCAAACTATGAAGATAGCATCCTTTGCTCAAGCAAAGGCAAAAGATAAACTTTTAAAGTCTCACATGGAAGATTGTGAGCTAATAGAGATTGTATCTGGTGCATTGGAGAAAATCATGCCATCCTTCTAGAAGGATCTTTCGGCCTCTTCATCTGGTAACTTCAAATCTCTTGTTAATTCAATTAGCACACATTTTGATTCTTTGGAAAAGTCAGCTGAAGATAAAGTCCAGAAAGAATTTCTGGGAAAGAGACTCTCCGAAGTACAAGGGATAATAACAAATGATAGGAGAAATATGGACATTGGGATAAAGAGCTTAGAAAATGATCTTAAAGATGGCGGAGAAGTATATAAATTTTGTTTATCCTGGTCTAAAGTGACAAAGGATATTGAGAATAAAGTGAAAGAACAAGAGGATAAACTATCAAGTTTATCTCAGAATTTTGACCCTCTCACCTCTTCAATAATAAATCAAGAGTGTCAGACTATTGCAGTCATAAATGAAATAAAGAAGCTTGAGAAGGAGAAGAAAAACAAAATAAGCAGGTTAAGTGAACTTAGAGGGATAATTATCCCTAAATTAGAGGCCATGCATGAGGCCCTAACTGAGCTCAGACCATAGCCTGGACCAGTGATCCAATAGATCTAAAGAGGGCAGAAGCTTTTGCATTCCTGTTGAGTGGTCATATCTCAATTTTGGATAGGATGAAGCAAATTTGGACTACAAAATTTGTCCACTTGAAGACAAATTTTGCAGATATACTTCAGTATATGTAAGTATGTTATGTATATATATTTATGCGGCCAAGTATAGATTGTTTTAGAAATTTTGGTATGCGGTCCTACCCTTTTCCATTGATGTCAAAGGGGGAGTCAGGAGTAGTGAAAAATGTGGAATCTAGCTAAGGGGGAGCTCTAAAAAAGTGTAAATTAGAACAGAGCATCAGCCAAGGGGGAGTGTAGTGTGACACTTAGTCATTTTTCACTAAGTGTTGCCATCAATGCCAAAGGGGGAGATTGTTGGCAAGAGACACTGTATGGCTTCATGAGTGTTGTCATTGATGGAAACTAAGTCCATCCCACACATCCACAAGACATGGTGTGTCTCTACTAGAAGTCAGATTGAAGAGTATTTTGGTCTGGTGACCAAGAACAGAGCATGCAACAAGGTCCGACAATCAAGTCTGGATCTCTCAGAGGAAGTATCTCAGTAAAGTGTGGACTTGGGGAAGTCAAGAGGAGTACCATGACTAATATATTCAAGAGTTTGAGCCTCTAGTGATGAAAGAGTGAAAAGTTATAAGCACCTGAGTGTTGGGTTCCTGTTTGGTAGAGTAGACTAAGGAAGACCTGACCGGTAGAGCATCAGACCTTAATCCGGATGAGATATTGATGGTGATCAAGTTTCTTGAGGTATCATTCATGATTGCCTGACATGATTGATGACTTCTATAAGCATCTCTTTGATATGCATCACTTGGTAAGCAAGGATTCAGCCGACAGACCAGAGTTTGGGAAAATATTGAGTATTCCAGATGCCGACTCGAAAGATGTTGAAATCCTTTGTGCAGATATATATACCAAATGGATTTCGATGAGAAGGTGTGTGTGGTGTATTGTGAAGTGTGAAGAAAAGCAAAGAGTAGTGTGGAAGTAGTAATACAGGTCTAGTATGTGACAGGACAGCAACACCAAAGAAGAGGAAGAATGAAGTGCAGTAGATCAGTGTATTTAGCCTAACCGGAACTAAACTTTAGCATATGTGGATGCTTCTTGTTAGATCAAGTATCTTGTTACTTTCTTTATAACTTGTAGATAGTGAGTCTCTTGTAGGCAGTGAGCCTCTTGTGAGTAGTGTGCTCAGGTAGTGAGCCCTAATTGGTAAGTGTCATTTTACACTTCTATTCTTTTAACAGAGAATACAATCTTGGGTTAGTCACCCCATGGTTTTTCCCTTAACATGTTTTTCCACGTCAAAATCATTGTGTTATGTGTATTGATTTTGTTTCTTCTTTCATGGTTATGGATGCTTATTTGTTTTGATATTGCACTAGTTATTCAAGAAGAACAGAAAGTTAAATTAATTAAGATAACTGATTCACCCCCCCTCTAAGTTATCAACACAAAGGTGATAGAGAGATAGGGGAGAGATTGTAGGAGTCCAGGACAACACTGAGAGAGGGGGTGAATCATTGTTGTATAAATTTTAACCTTTTGCAAATTTAACTTTCAAGACATGAAGAAAGAAAGATACCATTGAATTGTTACACACATGTGCACATAAATGAGAATGAAGAGAATAAAACCTTATGAGTAAATCATACGCACACACAGAGAGAAGATCAATATGAATCAAGACACAAGATTTGCACGAGTGGAAAACCCTCTAGGGGTAGAAAAACCACTCCAAAACTGCCTCACTAGCTTTATCAACAACCTCACTAATTATAATATTTAGAAGCACCAACTTCAAGGAGCACCAACCCCTAATATAGAACAAATTAAACAAGAACTTAGAGGGTTTCTCTATTTCAATACAAAATACTTCTTCTTCTTTCACATGTGTCTGTCAAAATGACCATTCTTCTCATCAACCCAAATCATATACAAAACTCATCTGTATTTTCTCTTCAAGAGGATATTCAAAATAATCAATCATGTATTCTGATTCACTCAACAACACTCTTATCAATCCACCTTTGAAGCCTATATATCTGAAATGACTTCCCACATTCTTTATAATCATTTTCATCTTCTCTTAATGAAGAACCTACAAACAAAAACTTTTCACCTTCTTTTTGCAAATTTTCTTCTTTCAAAAATTAGAACCCTTTCATCTGCAATAATAAAAACTTCAAGGAATCCAAACAACAATCCATCAGCAAGAAGAAAATCTTATTCACAAAATAAATGATCAATAAAAAAACATTTTGTCCCTTCAAAGAATCATCTTCTTTGCAAAAGAAAATCTTCAAAAAATTTCTTTCAAAATAAATGATCAAACTTTGATATTTTTCTGTGTGCAATTTTATCTTCATCTCTAGATAAATAATTTATTCAAAAAAAATCTTTCAATGACTTCAATATTTCATTTATGAAGAATTTTTCTGTCTAAATCTTTTCTTCAATTTTAATCTTCCATCTTTCCTTCAATCTCTTTAAAGATGCTTCATATTCCTGCAAAGATATCTTTAAACTGATTTAATCAATCTGCCTTGAAAATCCTTTCATTGGGATCCTGTGAAAACTCTTAAGCTTCCACAATTTACTTAAAAAAAGAATCACTATTATAAACTCTCTCCATAAAAAGAATTAATAATATATATAAACTTCTTAAAAACAAATTTCCTTCTTTGAAGACATATGTCAAGAGAGAGTTTAAAAATAGAAAGGATTTCCCTTAAAAAATGGCTTTAAAGATTCTTTCACTAAATGCCTTTACAAACAAAGCCATCAACCCTTCGAATTAAATGATGATCATTCGATGGTTTCTATATAATTTTCTTTCCTTAAAAATTTCTCTATAAACAAGGCATAACTCATGCCCATTAACATGTGCATTTTATGCTTTATATAAACAAAGATTTTCATCGACTAGGTAGATGCCTTTTTAAAACATAGATCACCTTCATAGAAATTGGGCTCCCTCCTTTTTGAATAAAACATATTCAATACAAACTCTTCATTCAAATGAATTAGGCTCCCATTAAATTCAATGCAATTTGAATATTCAAAGATCTCCATTTAATATCTTCCATCGGCCTTTTTATTTTAAAGCATAAAAACAACTTCATGAAAAATTGGGCTCATAAAAATTGGGCATAAAGCATTCGATGCTCTTTCTTATTTGAGCATAAAGAATTCCCCTTCAAATTTAAAATGCCATTTGAATAAAACAAAATTTCCCTTTGAAATTATATAATACTCACTTAATCGCATTATAATTCGATGCCTTTCAATGCTCATAAGAGACATTCTAACTTTAAAATCGATGCCCGCGCATACCTGTTTGAAATTGATGGCCGCGCATATAGAGGAGACTTGTTCCATCAATGAAAGAGAGAAAGGACTTGTGGCACATGTTGTTTATACCCTTCTGTAGGTTTCCATAAGTGAAACGACCTTCAATAGCAAGTCAAAAGCAAATTAGGAGAAAAAGCATGACTTCCATTGAAGACAGCTTGTGAAGGCTTATGAGAGCTATTTAGGATTTTTAGTGTTTTAAACATTTTATAAAATAAATCCTAAAACATTATGTGATGCTCATTATACAGAATAAGAGGAACTCTGTATAAGTTACAGAGACAAAACTTAACTCAGTCGAACCTCAATGATACTGCAGTAATCCATTATAAACAATCATCTTGAAGTAACTTAACATACCAATCAACTTCAAACCTGCACCTTGTTTCAATATTACCTTCACTTAAGTCACACTCTGACACAATGAAGATCCACTGAAGACATAATGAAGATATGAACATGCATCCTTAATAGGATCCTATAACTAATTTCACAAACACCTCTTGATGAGATCAATATAAGCAAAATGATTCAAGACTCCATCAACACTACCAAATCATAACACATATGCAATACATCATACCTCCTCCTTTATCTACATTAAAATTGCAACTATGTCATGTTGCCATCATGAACAATCTGTCATGACAAATCAAAATCAACTAAGGACTAGGATTTTGTGAACCCCTTCATTGAAAGTGAACTTTTGCAAACTTTGATGACATCCTGTAAATACCATAACATTAGCATAACCCACCAAGGTAACATCTCTTTCATGAACCAACATTGAACTGATGAACCAACATTTTGTCACCTTAATACTTCACCATGAAGTAACATAAGATAAGAAATGCTTGTAATGACTTGTCAACATCTTGACCAAGATTAACTCACATCATTATAACAACATTACAAGGTGTATAATATGTGAGCTTCTAGAAAAGACTGTGTGTGCTTTTTTTGATTCAAAAAAAGTGCACATAGTCTTTTCAGAAGCTCACATATTACATATCATGGACTATGGAAATATCATCTCTATAAACATTACAAGATCTCTAATTTGGTCCTCTTATTCCAAAGAACCAATGTGAGTATCATGAAGATATCCTGATTAAATGAACTGACACCATTACCTAACGATTGACATCACATGTCACATTGTCTAAATTCACTTTAATTATGAAGAACATTATGAAAACCTAGAACTTCCTGCCATATGATGTACCTACATCATCAAAACTACACCTTTTTGACGTCAATGACAATCAACTACCATCAGAGATAGGGAGATAAAGTTTTAGGGTTACTTGGGTTTAGGGTTTAGGGGTTTGGGGTTTAGGGTTTCTCGGGTTTAGGGGTTATGGGCATTATTTAGTGTTTAGGGTTTATTATTTAGGGGTTAGGGGTTTGGATTTTGAGGTTTAGGGTTTAGGGTTTGTAACGTCATAAAATATCTCCTTGGGGAATTTTACCTCCTAAGGTTTAGCTCCTAGGTCCTCATAGTGCATTTGATGTACTTGAGCTTATATTTATGCTTTTTGTTGAGTTTCACTAAGTTTTGCACTAGATTCCTCTCTAGGGTTGCATCCTAGGCATGTTGTAGTGAATTTTGTGGCCTTATTGGATTTTTATCAGACATATTCATTGCTTCCCTCTGATAAATTCCTTACAACACCTTTTCATTTCATGATTGCATTGAAAATTTGATGAAAATTGCATGATTTAAGGGTTTTTCACTAACTTTTCATTGCTTATCTTTACAAGACTACTCTACAAGCATGTTGTAATAGAATTTGTGACTTTATTAGACCTATTTACTTCTTCCCTCAGTCATATCCTTTACAACACCTTTTGTTTGACACTTTTGCATTGAAATTTGATCGAAAATTGCATGTTTTTAGGCTTTTTCACTAGGTTTGACTAGTCAACTCTCTACAAACACTCTAAAGGCATGTTGTGTCTGATTTTTTCTCAAAAGGTGACTGATTACATGGTTATTATCTGATATCAATCATAAAATTTCACACAACACCCTTTCTATCAGTTGTTTACATGCTTTTATTGTGAAAAAATTGCATATTTTGCTTTATTTTTACTAGGGTTTGACTTGCAAACTTGTTGAACTTGCATGGAATGCATGTTGTGAGAGATATTATTGATATAATTGACTGATATACCTGACATACTCTGATTCACATCTTAAATTTCATTACAACACTCTTTATTTGGACATTTACATTCACATTTTGTGAAAAAAATGCATATTTTTACATAATTTCACTACTTTTTGGACTTACAATCATTTAGGATTGCATTCAAAAGTGTGTTGTGAAGAATATCTCTGATTTAAAGGATTTATATTTATATTATTTACTTCTGCACCTCATAAATTTGATCACAACACCTTTTCTTTACATAATTCACATTAAAAAAAAGCATAAAAATCTAGCATCTTTAGTTCATTTACATTCATATTTCAAGCATTTGATTGCTTGCATATTTCATGGATTCATCTTGTTATAAAATCTATGTAAATAAATATTTAATTTAATAACAAGAGGAATCCATGAAATATGCAAGCAATCAAATGCTTGAAATATGAATGTAAATGAACTAAAGATGCTAGATTTTTATGCTTTTTGTTTTCAATGCGAATTATGTAAAGCAAAGGTGTTGTGATAAAATTTATGAGGTGAAGAAGTAAATAAAATAAATATCAGTACTTTCAATTAGAGATATGCTTCACAACACACTTTTGAATGCAATCCTAAATGATTGTAAGTCCAAAAACTAGTGAAATTATGCAAAAATATGCAATTTTTTCACAAAATGTGAGTGTAAATGTCCAAATAAATAGTGTTGTAATGAAATTTAAGATGTGAAGTATATTATGTCAGGGATATAAGTCAATTAGATCAATAATATCCTTCACAACATGCATTCCATGGAAGTTTAATAAGTTTGCAAGTCAAACCCTAGTAAAAATTAAGCAAAATATGCAATTTTTTCACAATAAAACCATGCAAACAGCTGATAGAAAGGGTGTTGTATGAAATTTTATTATTTATATTAGATAATAACCATGTAATCAGTCACCTTGTGAGAAAAAATCAGACACAACATGCCTTTAGAGTGTTTGTAGAGAGTTGACTAGTCAAACCTAGTGAAAAAGCCTAAAAACATGCAATTTTTTATCAAATATCAATGCAAAAGTGTCAAACAAAAGGTGTTGTAAAGGATGCGATTGAGGTAAGAAGTAAATAGGTCTGATAAAGTCACAAATTCTATTACAACATGCTTGTAGAGTAGTCTTGTGAAGATAAGCAATGAAAAGCTAGTGAAAAACCCTTAAATCATGCAATTTTCATCAAAATTTCAATGCAATCATGAAATGAAAAGGTGTTATAAGGAATTTATTAGAGGGAAACAAGGAATGTGTCTTATAACAATCCACTAAGGCCAAAAAATCCACTACAACATCCCTAGGATGCAACCCTAGACCTCTATCTCCCTATCACCCAGCTCTATCATTCCTCTATCTCTCAATCTCTCTCCCTATGTCTCTTGCCATGTCCCTCACTCTCTATATCTCCCTATTGCTCCTCTATATCTAAAAACTAAATCCTAAACCTCTAAACCTTAACCCCTAAACCATAAACCCTAAACCCTAAATAATGCCTCTAAACCTTAACCCCTAACCCCTAAACCCTAAATCCAATCAACTCTAAACCTCTATCTACATATCTCTCCCCTATCTCCCTATCTCTATCATCCCTCTACCTCTCAATATCTCTCCCTATTTACTTGGTCATGTGCTTCACTCTTTGTTTCCCTATCTCTCTCCTCAGTCTTCTCTATATCTCCCTATCATTCCTCTCTCTATAAACCCTAAACCTCTAAACCTGAACCCCTAACCCCTAAACTTGAGAAACCCTAAACCCCTAAACCCTAAACCCCAAACCCATAAAACCTAAACCCAAGTAACCCTAAGCCTCTATCTCCCTATCTCTCCCCTATCTCTCTATCACATTTGTCCCTCTACCTCTGAATCGCTCTCCCTATGTCTTTGGCCATGTCCCTCACACTCTATCTCTCTGTCTCTTCCCCCGGACTCCTCTATATCTCCCTATTGGTCCTAACACCAAAACCATAAACCCTAAATAATGCCCTTAAACCTAGGCAACCCTAAACCTCTATCTCCATATCTCTCCCTATCTCCCTATCTCTATCATCCCTCTACCTCTCAATCTCTCTCTGTATGTCTTCGGACATGTGTCTCACTTTCTATCTCCCTATCTCTCCCTCATGTCTCCTCTATCTCTCCCAATCTCTATTAATCCCCTCTCTCTATCTCTCTTTAAACCCTAAACCCCAAACCCCTAAATCCTAAACCCTAAACCTGAGCAACTCTAAATCCTAAATAATTCCCCTAAACCCTAAACCCTAAAATTAAGCAATACTAAACTCATAAACCCTAAATAATGCTCCTAAACCCTGACCCCTAACCCCAAGAAACTCTATCTCCTAGTTTTCTTGTTTTCATTTGCTTCATTGATAAGAGAGAGGGAGAGATATAAGGAAGAGAAGAAAAAGATGGAGAGATAGGAAGAGATAGATAGGTAGAGAGAGATAGAGAGGAGACATATAGGGAGAGATAGAGGAGATAGAGGGGAGAGATAGGGAGATAGAGAGTGAGTGAGATGTCTAAAGATATAGGGAGATATAGGAACGATAGGGGAGAGAGAGAGGCAAGAGATAGGGAAAGATGGATACATAGAGAGAGAGAGAGAGGAGATAGATTGGGAGAGATAGAGGAGATAAAGGGAGAGATAGGGAGATAGAGAGTGAGTGAGATGTCTAGAGAGATACGAATAGAGATTGAGAGGTAGAAGGATGACAGAGAGAGGGAGATACGAGAGTGATAGGGAGATAGAGGTTTAGGGTTGCTTAGGTTTAGAGTTTAGGGGTTACATGTTAGGGGTTAGGGATTAGGGGCATTATTTAGGGTTGAGGGATTTAAAGATAGAGAGAGAGACTTCTTTTGACATGCAACCGTAAACCCTAAATAATGCCCCTAAACCCTAAACTCGAGCAACTAGAAACCTCTAAACCTTAAATAAAGCTCCTAAACCCTAACCCCTAACCCCTAAACCATAAAATCTAAATAATGCCCCTAATCCCTAAGCCCTAACCCCTAAACCCTAAACCTGAGAAACCATAAACCCCAAATGCCTAAACCCTAAACACTAAACCCAAGCAACCCTAAACCACTATCTTTGTATCTCCCTATCTCTATTGCTCCTCTACCTCTCAATCTCTCTCCCTATGTCTCTCGAGCAGCCCTAAGCCCCTAAACCCTAAATAATTCCCCTAGACCCTAAACTTGAGAAATGCTAAACTTATAAACCCTAAACAATGCCCCTAAACCCAAGTAACCCTCTCTCTCTCTCTCTCTCTCTCTCTCTCTCTCTCTCTCTCTCTCTCAAAACCCTAAGTCATGACCCTAACCCCTAACCCCTAAACCATAAACCCTAACCCCTAAACCATAAACCCTAAACCTCTATCTCCCTATCTCTATCATCCCTCTACCTCTCAATCCTTCTCCCTATCTCTCTGGACATCTCACTCACTCTCTATCTCCCTATCTTTCCCCTCTGTCTCCTCTCTCTCTCTCTATCTAGCTATCTCTCTATCTCTTGCCTCTCTCTCCCCTATCATTCCTTTATCTCCCTATCTCTCCCCTCTATCTCTCCCTCTCTCTTATTGACAAAGGAAATGAAAAAAAGAAAACTAGGGCTCTCTTTCTATATATCTATCTGTCTGTCTCTCCTAAGGAAATTGGAAAGGAAAAGGAAAACTATGAAAGATAAAAATAGGTTGACAAATGAAATAAAAACAAGAAAACTAGGACTCTCTTTCTATCTATCTATCTATCTCTCCTAAGGAAATTAGAAAGGAAAAGGAAAACTAGGAAAGCTAGGAATAGGATTTGATTAGGAGGTAGATAGGTGTGTGTGTGTGTGTGTGTGTGTGTGTGTGTGTGTGTGTGTGTGTGTGTGTGAGAGAGAGAGAGAGAGAGAGAGAGAGAGAGAGAGCGAGAGAGAGAGAGAGAGAGAGAGAGAGAGAGATCTGAAAAAGTAGAAGTTTAGAGTCAAGGTGCACTTTTGCCAACTTAATTTTATCTTAACATTCCCAAAGTCATACATGATTAAAAGTAATGTTAATCTATTTGGTGGAAAAGGGGAACCTTTGCAAAGTTGTAGATGGAAAACACGACTCCACTTCCCAAAATCTCATAAGTATATAAATGAAGGCTTTGAAAATAATTATGCATCATCAATGCAAAATCCTAATGCACTCATCCACAAACTTGTAAATTGCAGTGAAGTTCAACATTCCCATGCCTCATAAGGGTGTGTGCAAGAAGTTGAGTCTATTTTTGGCCAAAAAGTTGAAGTGTTTTCCCTGATTTTCAGAATTTGTCACATTTGACCTAAAAATTTGAAGCACTTAAAGGTGGAATCTTGAAAAAAGTCAGTAAATATGAAATGTAGTACTCAGAGTCTAGTTTCCAAATATGTAATTTTTTTTAATACCCAGATGATACAAATTGATTTTTAATGGGCGTTTCTAAAAACCACTATTTAAAAGTCAATTTTTTTTTACTATACCATGCATGTGTATGTCATCCATATTTTGACCTAAATTATCATATTTTTCTAAATAATTTTGGGAAAATATTTGTAACTCACTGAAGCACATTTTCCATATTTTTTTGTAATTTTTTATTGAATTTTTTTTTTGTTAAATTTTTATTGGCCATTTTTAGTGTTTTAAAAAATTGTCGTGTACGTCACACATAAGATGACCTAAACTTATTATTTTTTGAAAAAAAAAATTCAAATTGAAAAGAATTGTCTAAAGGACGTTTTCATGCAATTTTTTTTACAAAAAATTATTTTGATAATAAGTTATTAAAATATTAAAAAACCCTAATAATTCAAGTTTATGGACCTGTTTCATCAAAAATTAATTAAAAAATAGAAAAATAATCCAATTGTAAAAAAAATTACATATTTGGAATCTACACTATCTCATTTATAATGGGTTTCAATTTTATCAAAAAATTTTGCAAAAAAGGCCTTCAGACATATGCCCAAAGTCACTATTTTGTTGTGACATTGGCAGGACCTTCAACTTGCAGGTTAAACCAGGTCGAAAGCCAAGGGTCAGGTTCCCAAGCCTTTTTTGAGACCCAAAACCCATAACAAAAATGAGGTTGGAAATTTAAATTTTGTGAAACGGGATCCTGTTTCTAGAAAATGTGATCCCACTTTTGGCTCGGGATCCTGAAGCATAACAGGATCCCGTTTTGGTTTACCCAAATTTAGGTATTTTTCTAAGTCTGAAACTTCCATCTTAAGTGGACTCATCTTTGTGCATTTACCCATAAATTTTCACAATGTTCATTTACCAAAAGACCAACTATTATGTGTAGACTTTTCTTATGTTTACATACATTTCAAAAAAAGAACTTACAAAGTGCCAACATTACAATGCATAACATAATGAAATTTGTTGAAAAAGATTAAAAAATCTTCAAACAAATGTAGTCAACTTGTATATAGCCAAACTCCATGATCTTTTCTACTATCTTATTTACTTACACCAATGGAATGGTACATGGGCATCCATCAAAAGAATAATGATAGGTGAATTCTTATCAAATATTATATTTGGTAACTTTCTAGTAAATATTTATTAAAACTATGGAAACATAGTCAAGGCATTGCTAACTATTTGATAGAATACCTCAAAAAAATGTGATTTCATAGATTACCATGATTATAGGAAATACAGAAAATGGATCTAAAAATGGACATTACAATTTTGTTACCAATGCTCTTTACAAAACTTAGAAAATAGACAAGCCTTTTCAATCATAAATGAAATTAGATGAAATGGTCATAAGAATATGGCGGGATATTGATAGACCACCTTTTTAGCATTTTATACAAAGCTAAAGATGAATTCTTATGACCATTGTCGGATATCGATAGACCACCTTTAGAGAGAGCGAGTAACATTTAGGGTAAAGCAAAATGGATATCCATTTTGCAAAACAAATATCTATTTTGTAAAACATAAAAAAGGAAAAATGGTATTTTACCAAAGCAAAACGGATATCCGTTAATAATTGATATCCATTTTGCTTCACTTTTGCCTTGTATGTAGGCTTGGGGCTGTCATAGTTGACTTTCCCTTGATTCTAACATTTTTACAAGTTTCACTCTCTTCTTCAAACTTCACCTTTCATGCTGACGACTTTTTTTTAATGCAAAATTGATAAAAACGAAAAGGGTTTATAGAGGAAATTGTCAGCTTTCTAAAAATATAAGATCTTCTTGATTATCATTTTATTAAATAATTATTAATAATTTTCTATATAGTGTGTGTCTGAAATCTTGATGGATACACTAATTGAAAAGCATCAATAACTTTCAAACCATTTCACCTTTTTCAAATCTGAAAGACGTGTCACACTCTATGCTCCATTGGCTACAGGTTAAAAAAAATTTGAATTCTAATTTTTTTTTTATCGAGTTAGATTGGTTGGATAATTAATCTTTAGTTTTTAAAAAAAGTCACAATAAAAAAAATCATAACTAATTATTTTATTGGAAAAAAAATTCAAAAAATATGTGTCACATTTGGGCATGAGTCCTCTACTTATTTTGAAAGTTTCAAAAAAAATTATTTTTTTTGCTCATAGTTAGGTTGGCTGGACAAACACCCACTTTTTTTTTTTCTAAAAAATTTAATAGTTGTTCATTGAAATGTTCATTTTTCACTAAGTAAATTTTTTTTTTTTTATAAAATTAATAGCTCATAAACTAGATTCAATTCTCTACAAATTTCGATGTTACATCTTTTTCAAATTGTGTAGATAATCCATTCAAATTTTCACATGAACTTGATTAAGTCTGATTTTTTGTATTTTCATTGCCACTTAGAAGTATAGTTTGGCCCATCATGATCCTGCACATACCCCACCAGGTTATGAAAATCCCACATCGGTTATCCTTGTCACCACTTTCGGCTCCGGCCCCCATTGAGAGTCACTCCTCTACTTGCATCTAGAAGACCCTACTCATCAAGCAAGACATTTATCATCATAACAACAAGTGTACATGAACAATGCAAGGCATCAACCTTCTTGCATATCATCTTAATCATAAGGATAAATTTCACAATACATTGTCCATAACTTCCAAGTGAAGCAATCCATAATAACATGCTCTTCTTATGATAACTATTGTCTCCCCATTTTCAATACAATAATTTATTACATGATCGATACAATAATAAACCACATCATTCATAAAGGACTTAATACATTTCCAACAAAACATGTAGATGAAAAAAAAATCATAGCTTAAGCCTCTGGAGACTTAACCTTAACAACATGACTCTATTACGATCACTACTAAAAATTACACAAGTTCCACCTACATTGTGCAACACCCCACATAATTGATCAATTTTCTAATAACAAAACTTATAAGTCAAATCTCAATCACCTAATTCCAACCCATTAATCAATTACCAATTTTTCATTACCATCACAAGAAATTGAAGTTAAATCAATATTAAATTCATCAACTTTAATTAATAACCATGTCAATTTCATTCAATCTTATTAAACAATATATATATATATATATATATATATATATATATATATATATATATATATATATATATATATATATATATATATATATATATATATATATATATATATATATATATATATATATATAATAGGTACATGCAAAACTATTAGTTGTATAGTTTATGAAACTTTCACTCAAACATTTCCCAGACAGCTTGGGATGACAATTACTATGTTTTGAAATAATAATAATAATAATAATAATATTATTATTATTATTATTAATTAAGCCAAAGGTGTTCGAAATCTATATAACGTTAAACAAAAAATAAATAAATTCGTGGAAGCCAAATGGTTAGAAAAATAGAAAAATTTGGGCAGTTATGGAATGAAATCTACGTTTGAAGAATATGAAAAGTCTTGCATCATAGTCTCTTTAAATTGACTCATGTGAGCATATCAAATATTCTAAAAGATTCTAAAATTACTCTCAACGTACTGTAGATATATTTTTTTTAATATAAATATACTTGTAATAAATACCATGGATCATTGGATAGTAAATATTTTTCATCGAGAGAGAAGTAAATATGTGTTATTTTTTACATAAATGAAATTTTACTATTACTACATAAAATTTTCTATCAAATGTAATAACTTACTGTAATAATGTTGGGCAATTTAATATCTGACAAATCTAATTTCTGCACAATTTTAATATCTGACAAATCTAATTTATGAACATTTTATATGAAGCAATTCAATTGAATGTGAAAAATAGCCCATAGAAATATATTTTACATTCATTTCCTATTGTAAATGAAACATTAATGTGCTTTATCTTATCCTAAAATAAATGCATAATTGAAATGCAATCCTCATAAAAGACAGGAGAGAATATAGATTATGATGGACTCATGGCATACATAATGAAGGAAAAAGGGAGATGAATGAGTTTAGACATTGGCAAGCTTCATCACCTAAGCGGAAATGTTGAAAAGGCTTTAGAAACTTTCTAAACAGAAATACAAATGACAAGGCATAGAGGGTAGCGAACTGTTAGATAGAATTGCCTCAAGAGATGTAGTCCCATAGAATGCAATGAATGCAGAATACGTGCAAAATGGATTTATTGATAAGGCTTTAAGAATGATCAAGAAGATACAATTGGCAGGTGTAAAAGAAAACCAGATCGCACCTTTGCCAGCATCCATTCAGCCAACACGCCATAGTATATTCAATCTTTTTAAGTTGTACATGACATTGTCCAGCAAATTTGAAGGAAGGCAGTTTGATAAGTTCTCAAATAAATTTTTTAAAATAGCTCATAATACTTCAATTATAAGCATTTCTACTACAACATCGAGGCTTGATATGTAATGGTAAGTAGTAACAAATATCAGATAGAAAGCGACAGGGGACAGCAGCTTTGACAACTTTCACAGCAGGTTGGTTAAAAGATTGTGCAACGTCGTTTTTTTTTATGATCTTATTGGTGGTGGCAGTACATCTGCAGAGATCATTTGTGTGCATGGTTGACTATCTTGCCCGCACTGGCTACCTTAAGGACGCCCTACACTTTGCATAAAGACAAGTATGCGAACTGTTCAACTTACCCAACATACAATATACATGTGTTAGTACTCGTTGAAGCCTGAAGAGCGGCCGGTTACAATTTCATCGAAGTGTAGCAATGATTAAACTTAAACTCTCTATATGTTGATAAGCCATGGCGACCCAGATGAGCAGGAAAATTTGGAACTATATATGAACATCCATCAAGAGGAATGAATGTCAGGCATTGTAGTTGCTACAGCCTACAAAATATGTATGCACATGTGGAAGCATGCCCAAGATGCATGAGTTATCGAAATGCATTAAGGAGACGCAATCTCATAGAATGCAAGGATAGTAGGGTATGTACAAAATGGATTTGCAAAATGCTCTTGTAAACCCTCAAAGCACACTGGTAAAAGGAATGGAGGATTGACGGCCATTGGCTTGTAACGAAAAGGATCTGCATTCCAATAGGCAGCGCGCAGTTAAGCAGCTTGAAATTGGTAATAATAATTGCTTTATGGTTCGTCTCTTGATATTTAAGAGAAGTAATGTTCTGTTTCAATATTTCTCCAATGCCACAGGCATAAGCTTCCAGCGTTAACAACCATTGCATTGTAAATGAGGAGGTTTTGCATAAAAAAAATACCACGTGCAAGATGAATTAGAAATCCCCTTCACACTTCTGAGGTTTGCCAGATCTCCTTTTCTTTACAAGCATTACCAATCTCCTTCAAAAGAAAGCCATTTGAATAAAGAAAAATGACGGAAATAGATAAATACGACATACACAGACAAACGCCAAAATGGAAGCTTTGGATCGGGTAAGGACAAATACCAGAAAACCTGCGGTGGCTGTGTGGATATTTTCCTTGGAATGTCATGTTTGCAGACATACACATAATGGATTCAACGATTCCAGGAGACACACAAAATGAACTTGATAAAGAGGCTTTAGAGCCTTTCAAGCAAATGCGATGGGCAGATGCGAATGGATATTTTTCTATCATGAAGGATAGAAGAATTTTGCCAGTTATATATAATTGCCTGGTAGACATACATGCAAAATGTGGAAGCATAGACAAGGCGTGTGAGCTCTTCGATAGATTGCCTCAGAATGAAATCTCTTGGAATGCAATGGTTGCAAACTAATTACAAAATGGATTCATAGAATAACTATAATCACTGGAACAGATTAATAGAACCAATAAAGATAAAATTTAGGATTTAATGGAACCTGGATCGCTTGGCTGGGCTGAAGATTTGTTGCTTGATGTTGTAACTATAAAAACTTCTTCAGTCTCCAAAGACAAATCTCCAAAATGGAGGATTCAATCCTGCTCCAATTCTTCTAAAAAAATGATTTTTACAGAGAGCCCAAAGAGAGAGAGGGAGATCCCCAATTAATCCTCCCCCCATCCCTTCCAAATCCTTCCTCCTCCTTTCTAGGAGGCATGACACATGATCTAACGCCAACAATAAAACAACTCTTTATTAATTTATTAAGTTTCAATATTTTTTTTTATCTTTATTTATTTTAATATTAAACTATAGATATATTTTATTTAAGTTATAATTGTGAATACATATTTATTTTATTATATATTATAATTATTTATAACCTTATTTTTTTTATAACCTGTGAACCAAAACATATATTTGTTTATGTATTTCATTTTCATATTAATTTTATCAATTTACAATCAATTAAATTCTTTATAATTAATACCTAATTCATAATTCTACCTTAAGATATTAATTTTATCTACTAATTATTATTTATTAGTATCTGCTTTTGGCTGGTACTATTGCAATGATTTTACACTTATCTAGTTATTAATCTATTGATTTTAAACTAATCAAAAGATACAATTATTTTTCTTGTCAGACAAATTTTATTTAATTTTGTACTTTTCCTATGTTAACAAGATAAATTTTTAACAAAAAATTATTTAAAAATAATTTATATTGTCATTGGTTGAAAAAGAGTGCAACAAAAAGCTAAAAATGCAGAGAGAATTTTGGTTTGAGGGGAGCATGTGGCAAGTAAACAAATTAAGAACACAAATTTTGTCTCCCACTACTACCCATTTAATAAATTAATGCTAATTATAGAAAGTTTACAAGGTTAAACTAAATAGATTAATAATGTTAGATTTAATTACTTAAAAGAAAAAGATAGTTAAATTTCTTAGTTACTAAATAAAATGTTTAAAGAAACTTATATAATTACTAAGGTAAAGGATTTTCCAATTAATTTCACAAATAATTTTTAATTAAATAAACAAAAATATTATATATTGCATCCAATACTCACAAAAATCATAAATACTCACAAAAATCATAAAGATAATACTCAGAAAATCATTAAACAATATGATTCTTTAACTAACAATTTTTTTTAATTTTCTAATCTAGAATTTAGCCATATAACTTTATAATAATTTTAAACTATTTTACCCAACTAACTTTCTAATAATTTTATAATTTCCATGCCATAAATATACATGTACGTTAATAATATTTAAATATTCAATGTAACCTATTGTCAAAATTATTTTAATGCATAGTAAAAAATCATCCAAGTTTTATATGAATAATTTGTTTTTAATCTATTAGTTATCTTTGTGGAACAAGGGATTATTTTTTTATAGTATGTTAATAATATTTAAATTTTCAAGGTGACCTATTGTCATAATAATTTTAATGAATAGTAAAAAATCATCCATGTTTGATATGAATAATTTGTTTTTATCTATATTTAGTAAAGCTTTGAAGTTATTCCTTAAAAGTTAGTTATCTTTGTGGAACAAGGGATTATTTAAAACAAATGGTTATTAACAGAGCTAAGCTATTGTGAGCTTGTTTATTGTTGTTTACTGGTAGTTCTTTACTTCTCTCTTTAGTGGTTCTAATGAACTATTTGTTTAATATGTTTTGCTAAATTCAGCACTGTTTAATTTGTTTATTCCATAACAAAAACAAATAAATTTGTTTTGTGGCTTTCTTTTGGAGATAACAATTTTAACAGCAAATGTGAAGACATCTTTTTCAAAATTAAACAAATAGTACAATTTTGAGGTGAGTAATACGAACAAATCTTTTTCAAAATTAAACAAATAGTACAATTTTGAGGTGAGTAGTGTTTGATAGCAGGAAAGAATTTAGAATGAAAATAGTTTAATAATAAGTATGATATTATTTGAAGATGTAAAGAGTTGATGGCATAGATTTTAATTATTGTTCAAGATTTTAAGTTTTTCATTAAAAAAATAATTTTACTATCATGCATACACTATAGTGGTAGAAAACTTGGCTATGTTCAATTTATATTTGGTATTCTGTAAGCTTATAATCTCTTAATACAATTTTTTATTTTTTTTTACGTTTGTGGAGAGGCGGTGAGCAATCACCAATGTAGTTCTGTTGGACATGATGTTATCAAGGGCTTTTTGAACATTCCTTTCACATTGAGAATCAAGAGCACTTGTTGCTTTTGTTTCTACCCACCTGAGAGTTGCATTCCCCTGTCTCCAACCTGGATATTGTAACAAGTAGAGAAATAATAGAATTTTAGTATCCAAATGTCACAACCCACATTTGAATTTTGAATTCAAATTTCAATACTATTGTAATAATGTCACAACATTTGAATTCTGAATATTAGAAATTGAAAAAAAAAAAACATAAAATGTAGATTAATTTAAAAATACAAATAATGTGGACACCATTAAAAATTGAGGATAAGATTATTTTAATTAAGGATAAGGTTATCATTAAAATAACAAGAGAGTGGATGAAGCATTTTTATTAAAAAAAAGAAGGTGGATGAAGCATTGTTATTAAACAAAGACAGTGGAGGGAGCATTTTCAATAAATGAAAGGAGTGGAGGATGCAATAGCATTAAAAAACAAGAGTGGAAGATGCTTGGTTTTTCTATAAATTGCAAGGATTTGATGAAGAAGAAACACTAGGATATTTGATTTTTCTATTGTAGTGATTACTGAGTTGTGTTAACAGGAGATTGTTTAAGTTAATTTTGTGCAGATGAGAAGGATACAATTACTAGAGGAGAAGCAAGCTATCGAAAAAGAATGTAGGATGTAATGCATGACTTAAGGTATAAACTGATCCGTTGTGCTACATTGGTGATCTTTTAAGAACCTGATGATTCTAGGAAACTATAAGTTTAAAATGTTGTATGCATGTATGTATATGCGTATATATGTATGTATATTCATTCTTCATATAATTATACATTAAATATATATATTTATAAGTATGAATTATTTACTTAACAAATATTATCTTTATATGATAATTATAAATGAATCTAAAAATATATTACTAGTATAACTCATATACATTTAGTTATAATTTTTTTTTTTATTAATTCTACTTAATTATGTTGAGAAGTGTAAGCTCTAGAAACATCTCACATAGAGAGCTAACATTCATTTTTTAAATTTACTTAAGTTTGAGTAGATAACCGTCATGAAACACACCATCAAATTTAGGCCCTGTTGGTGACTACTCTTAAGTAGAAGTCCCTTAGACTAGATTACAAATTCATGCCTTAAAACAATGTCAATAAAATAAAATAATTTTATTTAGGCCTTGTGGGTGACTACTCTTAAGTAGAGGTCCCTTAAACTAGATTAAAAATTCATGCCTTAAAACAATGTCAATAAAATAAAATAATTTTTAAATAATTTTAAAGTAAAGACAAGGTTAAAAATTCCTCCTTAGTTAACCAAAAAAAACTGTTCACATAACAAACAAATAAATAAAATAATTCTTCAATAGTTCTAAATTAAAATCCCAATCCTAAAAATATTGTTTGCATTTCTTTGTGACCTTCCAAATAATTAACAACTACACTCATTCCAAAAACCAACGCCAACAAGTTAGATTCGAAAACACTAATGTGAAAAAAGAGATAAACCCTATTTAGGTTCAAGTAGCAGCCGCTATTCGGTAATTTGCCCCACAGAAACCCTCGATCCTCCCTCTGCTTCAGCATCTGGTTTCGCTCTTCATTATTCCAAACCTACCAATGCAAACGCCATTATCAGCAATGCAGTTGACCCACCTCGACTGAAGCGATCTCTTTTGTTTAAAATCCTCCCGCATTTTCTAGTCCTTTATATCCCAAATACATGGTAGCCACCAAATATTGAATCCATGTTTGACCTGGGGATCGAACCCTCACCCTTCTAAACCGCAATGCTGCCCCATACATCTGTTTCAGAATCTGTCCCTCCAGGACGTTTGGAGCATATCTTTATCATGCTTTTACTCAAACACCATTCACAAACATTCCCACTCGTCTTATTTTCAAAGCCACAGAGCCAGAGAAATCAGTGGCCAGAGTTCGAGTCTCCAATGCTGACTGCTGCAGTACAGCCATTAGACGAAGCCTGTAATGAGAACTTCACTTCTGTTGCTGTCGCCGAGCCTTCCTCCCGCTCTATTCAAACGTTGCGTTCTGTTTTAGGTCAGTTGCTAACAATTTAATTTATTATTAGAGTCTAATTATTCTTTGTTCCTGCTTGAGCTCTCAATTAGTAGGGAAAACTGTCTTTCTAAGTATGGAAAAGTAAATTAATTGGCATTTTACTGTTCATTGGACTGAGATAATTTCTCCTGTAATTAGGTGTCATCCCCAGATCATCTATATCACCTGCCTCAAGTGACTGGTCCGTATACCCTGTTAGAAATTTTCTCCCCAATTGACCTTTGATCTTGAACATTGAAATGATATATGTTAGCCTCTAAGCCCTGAGCCTCACCAGCTGAACATTAAAATTAACCCTGAACATTGAAGGGATTGCTTGACCATTTTATATGCCATTATCAGTAATAAAAAAAAATCTTTACATGGAAAAGGCAAGATAACGGAACAAAAACAAATTGGCAATATCTTTAAAAGGAAGAGTTGAATAAAGAAAAAAGTTAAAAATAGTAGTTGAGAGGGACATATGGGAGGAAGGAATAAACAAGGCATTCCAGCAAATAAATTTTACAGTATGAAATTATATCAATTAATTTTACATTATAATTCCAAAGGATCCCATTCCCAAAGTTAAAACACAGTTTATTGTAAAATTATAATACAGGACAATGGAACCAAGAAACAACAGCAAACAACAATACTCCACATGAGGAGAAAAACAGAACATAGGGTGAAATCGCCTCTAAAGAACAAGACCACCAATTCAGTTGGTTTGAAGCTGACACTCTTTCGGAAACTGTAAAAGAATATGTTGAGAATGAGTCATAGACTTTATTCAATGTTTTCAGAATTCTTGTTGTGGGTTTATTGTAGTTTTCATGGTCTAACATGAAAGGACATATGAAGTCCTTATAGTTAGTTTCATAGTTATTTTTGAAAACATTTTATTAGTTTCCAACCAATATTATAGGGTGGTTCTCTCTGTAGTGATTTTCTGTGTAGAGGGGCTCATAGGCATGAGAAATGGGTACTAGGGCTGGGAAAGGAGGAACACAATGGGAACATTAACAATGATAATAGGACTAGATTAGTTATATTGAAAACACCAGATAAATTTCTTCCAGAATGAATTTGATAGGTCAGAATATTAAAAGGATGATCATTGCCAAATGCCAACAAGGATTAAATCCTTTAATGTTGTACTTCTATCAGAATGTAATTATCAAGATAAAAATATTAATAAATTACCTGTTGATACTTATAGCCTCTCTTAAGCAGACGTTGAGGATTCCCTAGAAGCCCCACATATCCACATCTAATAAAACAAAACCTCCTCTAAATTTAGACCACCTCCTTTAACAACTCACTCAATAATACCCAAAATCCAAAGTCACTGGGCCATCCCTTGCATTGCGCTCAAAGATAGTATCAAAATGCAAAGAAAAAACCAATAAAGACACGCATATAAAAGCCCATTTTGTTCATCTTCAGTTTGTGTTACCAGCTAGTGAATTTTCAAGATTTAGAGCTGAATTTAACAGAAAAATGGCGAAGAATCCAGTCTGTGTTCTAGTTACTGGGGCTGAGGTACTTTGATTTATAATTCTACCCATAAAAGAAATTCCTTACTCATTTTTTAGTTTTTTTTTTTTTCCCCCTTAATTCTTTCTTGTGGGTATCAATATGTTAGTTTGTATGTTCATTGTTAGATATACCCATTTAAAGAAATTCAATGACGTTTTCTAAAGAGTGTTTTGGGTAGGATTTTCTTGGTTTATTTCAACGTTCTATCCATTTAAGTAAATCTATTCTTCAATTTTTTTGGTTGGGTATCATTATGTTGGATTGTTTTGGTGTTTTCTTACTGTAGATCTGCAAAAATTATGTGCTTTAATTTTTTTCTTTTTTAAAAGTGATCCGGATTATAGGTTCAGAATATGTATGTTCATTCTCATTTATAGATTCTTTATGGTATCATTATGTTGGTTAATTTCATTGATTTTAAAAATATGTAAGCCTCCCTTAAGCAGACGTTGCACACCAAAACACCGATCAGAGATTTTGATTTATTGTACCCTCTCTCAAAGAGAAGTTTTCAGCAATATGGCAAACTGGAAGAAAACATACTTTTCTAATAAAGCAATTATGGTATCATTATGTTGGTTAATTTCATTGATTTTAAAAATATGTAAGCCTCCCTTAAGCAGACGTTGCACACCAAAACACCGATCAGAGATTTTGATTTATTGTACCCTCTCTCAAAGAGAAGTTTTCAGCAATATGGCAAACAGGAAGAAAACATACTTTTCTAATAAAGCAAAGGATAATCAAGCTCAATAACTAGTCGCTCATTGTCTGAGCTGATAACTGTAAACATAGAATGGCAATGCTTGTCCTCAGGGCTTCTTAATGGGCTGGGCTTGATTTCATGTTAACTATAAACAGAGAATGGCAATGTTAGTACTCAGGGCTTCTCAATGGGCTGGGCTTCATTTCATGTTAACTATAATCCCAAAAGGATTTTAAGCCAACAACATTCCGTACTTCTTTGTAATATGTGGAACTGCAATATTCTACCATGTGCTGTTTTTCTTTTCAAGTGACAGGAGAACATTAGTATTTTTTGACAGTGCTTAGTGAAAAGAGTATGCCATAATAGATTGTGTAAGGGGTCTGTCTGGGAAAGTTACAACAATATACTTAAAAGAATTTTGCAATGAGCCTGGCCTAAGCCTTGCAGAGATGTCCTCCAAAAGCATATGCAAACATTATGATTAGGTCTCTGGGGCCCAAAACATAAACGAGGTCAAAAGTGGTACAGATGTTGGTAAAAGAGGTGAAATTATGCTAGTGCTTTTAGGCATAACTTTCGCATCAAGAGGTATAGTTTTTATACAAAGATGTAAAGCCTAAGCTTCATATAATGTTATGATAGGTGTCTTTCTTGCATATTCATAGAAAGTTTTATACTATAATAGATTTTTAAGGGAAAAAATACAGACCCATTGACGAAAGTTAAGAAGATTAATATGAATGTTAAAAGAGGATAATACAGGAAGATGACGAGACCCGGGTTCAAACCTGGCGGGTGCTATTCCCTATGTTGTGTGCATTCATGTTGGACCAGCCAGTTTCTGCAGGAGGTTACTATGCCCTTCTCTAATAATAGTGGTTTCACAAGTTCAGTTTTCAATTTGTAATATCTGAATCATTCTAACAATAAAAATCTGGAAGACACAACTACTGGTAGATTGTAGAGCTAACCTTATACCCTGGTTCTTCACTTTGGAAAACTAGTTATATGATTACAACAATATTTTCATAGGGTTTTTAATCAAACTCAGGAATATTAGCTTATTGGGAAAAAATAGTATGCCTTGGCAGATTAAGTTGGAGGGGGATTTAAGGATAAGGGAATAGCTAAAGTATGAATGAAAATTTCAAAATAATCATTAAAAAAAATCAAAATAATTTTTAAGGACACTCCCAAAAAAAATTCAGGGGAGGTCACAATTCAATCCATTGAATGAGTTACAAAGCATCTAGTTAAACAAAATGATCCATGCGGAAAATGCAAGCATTCAAAATGTATCATTCACCATTGTGCTAATGATGGATTACTAAACATGATCCTAAATGTAAAATCTTATTTTCCTTAACACTATTTTTCCCAGTAATCAACAATCATGGTCTGTAGAAATTTCAAATCCGCAGAAGTAGTGGAATATAATACTAACCTTACACTCAAGGTTAGACGAGCACAACATGCAAAGAAATCTGTCCAAAAACGCTTTTCGTACAACAGCTGGCTTTGGGTTTTCAACATCACCATCGCTCAGAAATTTGAATTCTTCATTTATATTGCATTCATTTAGATAGGAAAATCTATATTTTCTATTTACTAGTCTTTAATTTGTTAAATCTGTGAGTAAATCAAATGATATGTAGTTCTGGGTTTGTTTGGGACAGGAGGAATATTACAGTAGAAAGATAACAAAATATCTCTTTCAAAATCAAGAAGGCAGTTCTATTTACAGGTGAGTAATGCTCTTTTATATCTTCTACAAAATATATGGCGTTCGTGCAAATCAGGTAACAATAATTTATTTGTTTTGTTGTTATGCTTGTATTAAATAAAGTAACACAGACTTTTATAGTTTAAAAACATTTTCTTTTACCTATAGTCAAGACAATGGACAACCTTGTGGATGTTGAAAGCTATAAGGTGCATAAACAAGACTTTGCTGTTGACATTGATGATGTCTTGAAAAAGCAACATTTATTTAGGATAGATTCATTCGTCTACATCGTAGGAGATTGTTTATTTGACACACTCGAAGTTCTCCTACATTTTTATTATACTTCTATTGAATTGCGTAATAGATTAGTTGATCACTTTTTGTTATGTCAAGCACAACATGATTATGATGTAGTACACATGAATGCATATGAATTACATCCAGAAATGTTGTACGAGATGCATGGTATCTATGATGTCAATACATATTTGTCTAGAATGCGATTGTTAGCTTCAGCTTCTCTTCCTAAAATAGAAAAAGGGCTTTGGGACGATAGGTTTTGTATAAGATGGATTTCAAAATGGTTAAATATATCAATTGCAATGTGGTCGACAACAATGAAAAAGAAATACTTACATTTCAACACAAATGTGTAAACAAATACTTATTCAATATTATTTCATGACGAGAATCCCCTTTGCAGTCATTATGAGCCATTGTTTTGTATGAAAACCTTGGCAACAAACATGCCAATGTCATCAAACCATGTTTTAGTTTATTGTCCAATACTAGAAAGGCATTTCCAGTCTCTGTCAGCTCAAATGCAAATTTATGGTTTGAAAATACCTACTGGTAGAACATCTCACTATGGGGATAACCTTTTCAATGCTATATGCTATTTAATGGAAGAAGAATTTGATGTTCAATCTTTAAGACTTTACATTGCACAGTCTTTTCAGTGCAATTAATTGTTTGAAATAGTACTTAGAAAATGATATCTTGGAAACAAATTCATGCATTGCTAACTGGTAAGGCTATATTATAAACATGGCAATGCCATTTTCAAAAGGAAAGATCGAAGGAGGACCATTTTGTTTTCAATGGATCGCAACCATACTCAAAACTACAATTCAAGTATGGTCTTCATATAGTAAACAAATTGAAAAAAATTATTGCAGTGAAAAAAAAACTTTAAAGTCATACAACATAATAGCATTTAAAACAAACACAACACACATACACTACGAGCCGCTAGTACCAACACATGTCGATAGAGCAGTTGAAACAAATTGTAATCATATATTACAAATGGATTTTATTCATACTAAACAATTACAAATGCAAGAGCAATTACAAGTGAATGGCAAAAACATTTGAGATAATAAGAAACTATTGTTAAATCGGTTGAAGAAGACATTGCGCAAAAATATCAAAAAGAACAAGCCAATTACAGGAACACATGTTTGTGGGGCACCTCAAGAAAATTGTTCAAGTGCATTGCAAATGGATCAAACTCATATTGAACAATTACCATTTGAAATAAAAGCACAAGTGTGTGGCACAAAAAATTGATATAAAAATAAATTGTCGCTATATCGATTATAGAATATGTTGCACAATCCTAGAAAAGAACAAGAAAAACTTTCTCTCAAGACAGCAGATAAAAAACATATCGGTCCAAAACAAAGATATTTGAAAGCCATTGATGATACCCCTCAACATGAATGTTTTATCTACCAACAATTACATTTTTCGCATTCAATGAAAAATTTTACAAAAAATGAACGAGAAACCTATGAAATATTAACAAAATAGAATACAATACATTCATTTCAACAAATTTGTTTGTCATGCAAAAGATCATTGCAAAATGGTAAACTACTATTGTTTGCAACTCCACAATTTATTAGATGAAACAAACCACTACAAATCTTATCATCTTTGTCAGAACTTGAGGAGAGACTGATATCCCCTCGAATTGCATTTGCACAAATTAGACAATGGGAACACAAACACTCTCAAATGGGATTGACTAGATCAATAATTAATGTGCTTGCAAATATGAACATTGTCGAAAAAGTACTTCCATGATCTATTGATGAAACAATTACAGTTGCTATTGTACTGAAAAGGAAATTGTAATACAAGAATCCGTATGAAGTTGGTAGTGTTCATGCCAATATTATCATGAAAGCATTAAAAGCATTAAGTCAATCACATTTATACAAGATGGAAAACATTTCTATTGACTACCAATGGGAAAATCTCTTCAAAGCAAGGCATTATACGGACTCCGAAACACTGGAAATGTCCTCTAATAGTGATACAGATTGCAATGATAGAAACACTATAGATGAACATGAAACACAGACTTATACACTTGTACATGGATTTATAGAATCCAGATCTATGTATGATCTACATGACAAGATAATTGAAATAGCACCTGCTGAAAAAAATCAACCAATTGGAATATTCAAGGACAAATATGTAGAAGAGATGAATTTTTCAACGCTATTCTTTGGCTATCCAAGAGATGAAGACATAACCAAAAGATTCACCTATCAAAAAATTGCAAAATGGGAGCTATTAAATTCAAGTCGTGACTTTGCAAAACATACAATGAATTTATTTTTCAAAACAATGAAAGTCATCATAAATAAGATTATTTCAAGTATATCAGTAAGAATTAGAAAAGCTCAATTAAAATGAAGAACCCTTCTTGCAAAAGATGTTAAACATAAATCAAATTTAGACAAAATTTTAAAATCAGAAATTGGATACATGGATTTCAAACATATTTGTATATCTCTAGACTATTTGCATCAAATAAAAAAAAACATATTTGCAATGATAAGACAACTAGGACCTCCAACTTTTTTCATAACTTTTTCAAGTGCAGAGCATGAATGGACACCTTTAGTAGATGCAATAATGAATATGTCTTCAAAAAACAAGGAAAATGAAAAAAATCAAGCAAATGAAATTGATTCACTTATTAGAAAAGACCTAGTTACTTGTACTTGTTATTAGCGACATCGAATAAATTGCCTTAAGAAACTATTATGCAAAGATCATACAATTCTTGGAAAGATTATTGACTACTTCTTTGTAACTGAATTCTAGAATAGGGGAAATGAACATGATCATGCTCTGGTTTGGATACAAAATGCTCCTATATATGGAAAAGCCAAAATTTTTGAAATTGAAATGTTTGTAGACAAATATATTACATGCAACACAAATTTTCTTGACAACAAACTTGCAAAACTACATCAGCACTATCACACAAAAAGTTGTAGAAAAAATAAAAAAGCACATTACAGATATAATTTTCCAATTCCACCATTCAGAAAAACAACAATACATGAACCAATCTCATGTACGGAACAAACTATTATGAATAATTTTGTTAAAATCCAAACAATTATTGAACAAAATGAATACAATGATTCGATGTCTTTTGATGATTTTTTAAATGAAATAGAAATGAGTGACACTAAATACACAAAAGCAATACAATCAACACTCAATAAAATGATTATTTTCCTAGAAAGAAAGCCATCCCATATTTGGAATAATAGTTTTTGTAGAAAAATAGCATAGTTATGGCAAGCAAATACTGATGTGCAGTTTGTTCTCAATGCATATGCTACTACTGTGTATTGCTCATCATACATGACAAAAGTTGACAAATCTATGACTGCATCTTTCAAAAGAGTACGCAAAGAACACGAAATGACAAAGATTGATGCCACACAAATGATAAGGACACTTGGAAACACATTACTAAATCTTCAACAAATGTCTTCTCAGCTTGCAGCACACAATGTCCTATCACTACCATTAAATTCAAGCTATAGAAAATGCATTTTCATAAACACATCTCCATGTGAAGAATGAACATTCATTCTCAAATCTACATCACAACTTCAAAAAGAAGCTAATGAATCATAAAATATAATGTGTCAGTCAATTATCAATCGCTATCTACATCGTCCAAAAGAATTGAAACACATTTGCTTGGCTGAATTCACTATAGAGTTTACAATTTTGAAAAACAAATATGTAAAATGCAATAAACATAACATTATCAGATTTGTTAAATACAATAAACACATTGACTACGAAAACTATTGTAGGGAAAAATTATTACTATATGTTTCTTTTCAAGATAATGAAGACATATTAAAAGACAGATTTAAAACGTTTGCAGATGCATATGTTTTCTATGAGAACATTGTCCAACAAAATGAATGTAGATATACATACAACTTCAATACGATATGGGGAGATCTTGATGATGCATATAAAGAAATTGAAGAAAATGAAACATCAACTATGAATATGCATAGCAAACAAATTGAAGAGAACAATAATATTGACATTTATGACCTATGTACCGATTTGCAATGGTTGCAAGGAATACAAAAGAAAACAAAAATAGATATTGGTTTTCAAATTGTACCTAATCCAACTCTACTAGAGAACCTAGAATACTATAAGCTAAGAAGAATGTTAAACAAAGAACAAGCAGTTTTAAAAGGCATTGCAATGAAAAAAAAAACATATGCAAACCATTGTACCTTTTCTTAACTAGAGGTGCAGGAACCGGAAAAACATTTACAGCAAAAGCAATATTCCAAATGTTGTTACGTATTTACAATTCAAATGAATGCTCAGATCCACTTAAACAAAAAGGCCTAATAATGGCATACACAGGAAAATCAGCATACAATGTAGGTGGAACAACAATTCATTCTACACTATTAATGCCATTCAACAAATTTACTTTAATTCCACTCAGCAATGAAACACTAGATTCGATGCAAAAACATTATGAACAATTACAAGTCTTGCTAATAGATGATAGTTCCATAAAAGATAGTCTTATCTTTGAACATCCTATTATTAACAAAGAACAAGTTCTATACACTTTTTGGACTGATAACATACAATGCTATGAACTACAAACTACTATGCATCAGAAAAATGAAACATTTATCACTATATTGAACAAAATTTGAACAAATTCACAATCTACAAGTGATACAGAATATTTGAATAACAAATGCCTTTGACCAGCTCCAATTGATCCTACTTTTCCATATATTTTCCATTCAAACAAAGAAGTGGCTTCACACAACACAAAAATGCTTGCATCAGTTTCAAGGCAGCCAATTATCATTGATGTAATTGACAATATAGAAGAAAACTATGGCAATATAACAAATTATTCAAATACAATACTGGCAAAATAAATTGTACTAAAAATAGGCATGTTGGTTGAATTATATGCTGGGAACTATAGCATACAAAATGGATTGGTAAATGGGGCCGATGGAATATTCAAAGCATATACAACTAATAACAACATAGATATCATATGGATTCAATTTAGTGACTCAAAAATTGGGAGACAACAATCTGCAAAACTAGCACAACTATATACAGATACAATTCCAAAAGAATGGGTACCTATACTATGAATAACAAAGTCAGTGTCAAGAAGCAAACATCCATCGCAATTACAAATTCGTAAACAATTTTCAGTACAACTTGCATGTGCACGAACAATACATAGTCACAAGGACTTACATTGGACGGACTTGCATTTGATCCGTTACGAATAAAAACACATGGATTGGTGTATATAGCAATATCATGTGTACAAGATATAGAATCACTCTACTTGTTAAATCCACTCAGTCCTAAAAACTTCAAGGTCAAATAAAAAATTACAAATGAAATACAAAGATTGCTAACAAAAGCAAAATGGAGCGTACAAGATTCTGAAAAGTAAACTATGCAAAGCGGAACCATATCTGTGTTATCCTTGAATACAAGAAATCTCAAAAATAATATTGATGATATTGTCAATGACTATGACTTTATCGAATCGGATATAATATGTTTACAAGAAACACATGTATCACATTTACCTCAGTACAGTCAACTATAAAATTTCCAATCTCTTTCCATATACAATAACTATGGTGTTGTAATGTGGGTAAATAACAAAATATCCATTTTATATTTCAACCTTTATAAAACTGATAGCATAGAAGCAATTTATCAACCATTCTTATTAACAACTTCAAAATAACAATAATAAATTTATATGCATGACCTACTACAAAGGCATCTACAATTATCAATATAATTGACCAAGCAATTCTAGAAAGACATCTTGTAGAGAATATCATTATTCTTGGTGATTTCAATATCGACATGGAAGAAAAACATGCTGAAACAAATAGATTAGAAACATATATGAACAACAAGAATATACATTTCCTTCTTAACAAAAACAACTCTTTACAAACATCGCTTATTGACCATGTGTGGTCGAATATTAACAAGGAAACTTACAAGATTTTCAAAATTGACATGTATTGGAGTGATCATGATACTATTTGTCTTCTTCTTGACACTTCAGAAAAGGAAAAAAATAGCCATTATAAATTTTTACCATAACAACATTACTCTCTAAAGTATTAAAAATTATTTACATAAACAATTTGCAATGACAAATAAATTTACATCTGTTTTAAAAATTATATTTAGAAAATTGTTATATATTTGGATGTCATCAAACCAGTTCTTCAAATTATCAACAAAATTCAATTCTTATTTACTCGGTAAACTTAGAAAATTCCTCTACAAGTTTTTTCAATTTAACTTCTTTTCTTATATAATTTTAATTTAAAATCTCCCCTCTTATCAACACAATATCTTAATTGTTTTGCAATTCTAATGACAAATAACAAAAGAGGAGAAAACGATAGAGCCATTGTGCACCATGCACAAGTCAAGATGTTAGTACTTATCTATAACAAAACTGTGATAGTATTTGTATTTATCATTTGACATATATTAAACTTCATTGTTTTATAGGTCCAAAAAAGAGCCTGTGAAAGTACTTTCCATAGAAGACATAAATGCACATAAATTTAGAGACATTTTTGAAGCTGAAGTCATTGTGACCTATCGAACTCATCTAGATAAATCAAACACCACACTAGAAGTTTTTCGTGCTGATTTGACTAACAAAAAAGCAGAAATGACAATCACTATGAATTTGACTGGAAACCTAGTCCAACTATTTGAAAATAAGATTTCTCCATGTGCAAGTATCTATATAACTAGTTTTATAATTGCACCTAAAATAGAATATGATCATGGTGATTGTGAGTCTATTCTGTTAATGACCCAGTCAAGTGTTATAGAAAGGATTCCTCGTATTTGTACTGACTACTCATTTATACCAAGCACAACTATCAAAATGATGTTGGAAAGTACTGTTAATTATACTGTTGGCATTGTTGGTGCAATTGTACTATCATTCAAACAAACACCATTTCATTTTGTATTGGACATTAAAGATGGAGAAATAGAGTATGACAAGGCACAAGTATTAAACCAATTTCTCCTGAATTTTCTACCTAGTCAAATTTAGTTTTTTTGAAAAAATTATATCCTCTATATTCTGTAACTTATAACGTAATCTGTATTGTATTAGGTTCAATTGTACCTATCCATGGAAGAGAAATTTGCCTTTATTAAAGAATGTGTCTTACGAAAATAATTTCCTTTCATACTGTTCAAAAATATTATTAAGCATTTTGATGCAAAAGACCGCATTCTTCGCAACTGCCAATCAACTTATATTGCTCCTCTAACAAATCAGCTAATCGTTCATCATCTTCAATGTTTGCTGCAAACAACATACCAAGTAATTTCTCTTGTCTAACCTTCTTTTAGCCATTGCTTTATACTTATATTCATTATTTTGCAAGTTCAAATTTCAAATGTTTAGCTCTGTGTTTTACACATTACAGATGTTAGTAAATTTGAAAATTTTACAATTTAACTATGTGATAAACTATTTTATGTCAAACTACAAAAGGAAATTGCCTCAATCCTTTTTAATCTTATTGACAGGTGTATGGAAAATTGAAACCTGCAAATGCTTTTTTGATTCCATTCCAGCCAACCTATCCACTGTGCAATTACACTCTTTTCAACTTGGGGGAACTAAAGCACGATACTACTCACTGTAACAAGTGCAAAAAGAACATTGTCTACACATATACACATAATCTGAAATGTGTAATCATAACAGATAAGAATACAAGTTTGCAGTGCAATCTTAAAAACAACATGTTCAATCGATTCCTTCTAGACCTCCAACAGATCAGTTATGGAAATTACATTTAGGATAAGTTGACAGTCATCTTTATTCTCCATGCTTTTCAACTTTAGGGATAGTTTACACTAGATCACAATAATGATATTCTTCAAATAATAGAAAATCAATCATAAAAAGGTATGGACATTTCTACTATACAATCTCTTTACATGTCACAATATTATTTATTTCCACAAAAAGTTATAAAATCTAATCAACATCCACAATCTCTTTTGCAGATTTCTATGTCTGAGTTTCATACCCATCCACTGCTGCAACTCGAAGCTTCTGTTATCTCAAATTACATAAAATACTTGGGATATCATGATTTAGATTTTTTTTTAAATAATATCTTTGTCAACAGAAGACTTTTACTAGACTCTTTAACTTTGATACACCACTCTTGAGATGCAACTCATAAACTCTAAACAGTTTTCTGGTTTTCAGCACTTTTATATACTATACTTGTATAGTTTATAGATAAAAGTTTTGTGATCTGGACAATATTTATATAGTACAATCATACAGTTTATATATGCCCAACCTTTCTATTGGTAACAGTTTAATTTAATTTCTCTGTTATGCTCTGTTCTCATTGCTTCTTTGTGTTATTTAACTTGTGCTTATAGATAAAATCTTCTTTTTGCTCTTAAACTTAAATGACCCCCTTTGCTTCATGAAGTGACCATGTATTTAGTTCACTGTTGACCAAGTAACTAGTCTATGGCATGTCCTCTTTGGCTATTCTTAAACATCTTTCAACAGTCAAAAGTCAATAAATCTAGGTCTGTAGTGTATATATAATGTACTTGGCTGGTCATGCTCTGTATAATATGAGTTCGATGATTTTAGTGAGAATGAGGATCAGGTCCAACGATAGACAATAGTGGATGTTAAGAATTCCAAAAGGCCAAAGAATTCAAAGAAGAAAACCCCATGGACTAGTAGAGAAAGTGGAAGACACACTCAATACAAGCATATTTGTAACTTGGATTAGATGGAAGGTGCAAATATAGGGAAAGAGAAAGTAGAGGATAAAGATGCTAATAAGTAGAATAATGAAGATCAAGCACAATTGGAGAAATTGAAGAACATGCTTGCTAAAGATGCCTCGTGATTGAGCCCAATTGACGTTAGCCAAGTGGGATTCGACTTGCAGCAATTAAACTATCATCCATGCGCAGGGGTTCACAAAATTGTCTAACCTGGGAGGCTTCATTTATTTACTGACCTCGCATTATAATTTTATTTTCCTTCCTTGTCTGCTCTTTGGTTAAAAACATGCTCATACACCATCCTTCTACAACAACTCAAGTGTATTATTCTTCCCTGTGTGCAGAAAATATTGAATACTTTCATCTTTCCATGTCAACACAGACTTTGTTGTTTATAAAAATGATTTTACTACTTAGAAAAGAGATTGTTGTAGCTTAACGGTCTCGGTATTTTATTGCTGAAAACAAATTGTTTTCATCACTATCCTAGCCTCCAAGTCTATAAGACTTTGGCAGGTGGGCAATTCTTCTTCTTTCCAATGTCTATAATAATCCACTTGTAGAATATTATCTTCTCTCCAAGATCTTACTCTTCTAAATGGATCTTACGACTTGATTTTAAGGATAGTAATGACTGGGAGATCTTCTTAGTCCCTTGCACCTTAATTTTAAAAGTGCATTCCTCCTTATTTTGTAAAAATTTCAGTCTATTGTTGCTATTTTTGTTATGGCATGTATAGGAGACATAGCAAATGCATGTGTGTGGAATGAAGAACATGCTGGGAATGACAACCAGTCTTTGAAGCCCAATTTTAGGTTACCTATTAATAAACTTCTGATATTTTTTAGATCATGAGCATAATGATATGAATAATGATAACAATGTTGGCAAAGTTTTTTCTAGTCAGTACCACATTCTTTGTTCCTACTTGAGCTCTCAATTACGTAGGGAAAACTATCTTTCTAAGTATGGAAAGGTAAAATAATTGACATTTTACTGTTCATTGGACTGAGATGATTTCTCCTATAATTAAGTCTCATACCTAGATCATCTAGACCACCTGCCTTAACATTAAAATTAAGCCTCAACATTGGAGGGATTGCTTGACCATTTTATACGCCATTATCTGTAATTAAAAAAATCTCTAAATTCACTATTTCTATAAATTCCTTGCATGAACACTTATGTTCTATATTCATAAGAACCATTTTACCGCATTTGTCTCCTAAAAGGCTAAATCATCAAGACCATGTTCTAGGGTTTGAATTACTCAAAGCTCCATTCCATTAACAATTTATCTATTTAAGTCAAACATTGTAAGCAATTGTACTTTAAGACAAACTAATTACATTTGATAAATAATTGTAAGTTATAATTAGATGTAATTAAACTCCTCCAGCAATATTTCTAGTGGGTGAAGATCATTATAGTTATATCATGGTAATTTATAGGTAAGAAAATTACCTGTTGGAAGAACAAACCACACTCTGAACCCCAAAGGAGCTAATAGCTCACTGGTAGACCACCACAATAGGGATGTCCTAGATTTGTCCCAAATTCAGAAATGATAGACATGTAACTGCACTCTTTTGAATGATAAAAATCTAAGTGTAAATACAAATATGTAGGCTTCTTTATGTTTAGTTTTATAGTTAAGGAAATATTTATGTTATTTAATAAGCTTTGTAAAGTTTAGTTTTATAGTTAAAGGAATTATTTTACTACTATTTTTTTTACCAAATTAGACTATTTTTAAATTTTAAGTTTTATTTACTCAAGACATTTCAAATAGTTCACATAAATTTCTCATTATAAAATTAGTTCTAGAAATATCATAGTTACAAATTTGAAATAATAAACAATTTTATATCTTAAAAAAAAAATTACTAAACCACAACATAAGACTAATTAAAATAATAAATATTATGTTCTCTAAAAGTACTTACTATTATTACTTAAACAAAAAATTACAATTAAACAAATACTATAATAACAACACTACAAGGCAAGTATTGGCCACTATGTGGCACTTGTTTAACTATAGCTTGTGAATAAATTCATTTTATTGTAGCAATTACCTAGATGCCAACAATACCTAACCTTTATGCATAGTCAGAAAACAAGACCACACAACAATGGAGTCAGACAGTCCTGTCCAAATTGATGACAATGATTGGATGCAAAATTGAACACTCATCCTCTTCAAGGATGATGGAGTCGATGTTTGATACCTGTAACTTGCAGCAAACAACACGGTTGAACATGTATATATATTTAATCATGTAGTCATACACAGAGTAAAAGGAAGTCGTAATGTAGCAGGGTACTCACGCATGAGTAAGGTGACACTATTCCTTTCACAAAAGCACATCAAAAATGAAACCACATCATGCATAACATAACAATCAAATATGAGCAATCGCCCATAATAACATCATAACCATGATCAGATAACACATAAAGCTTAGAATTAAATTAATCCACAACATTTAATATGTCCATAAAACTATCAAAACATAAACACCAGTAATTAAGGCATCATCAAATGTCATCATAGTAGTAGGTCAATCATCAACTAATATCATAGTAGTGAGTCCATCATCAAACAACATGTCATAATGTCTAGAATAGATATCAGTCTGACAGAAAGCAAAATGAGGGGCACTAAATCCTCCCCCCTGGAATGACGCTTACTCCTAGAAGCCTGCAAATAAATATGGATATAACTCTCACATACGAGATGCATCCTCCCAGGTAGCTAAAGCCTCATCATTAGGATCCCACTGGACCCTTACCTGCTCCACGTCTCTACCCCTAAGGGTGAGTCTCCTGCACTGCAAAATACCTACAGGCTCCAAAGCTAGCTGCATGTCCTCTACCTATAAAGCATTCCAGCCAAGCACATGAGAAATATCTGGATAATATGGTCTAAGAATAGAAATATGAAATACATCGTGGATACATGATAAATTGGGTGACAAAGCAAGATGGTATGCAATAGGACCGATCCTCTCCAAAACTTCAAATAGCCCAACAAAGCATGGTGCGACCTTAGAGCCTTTTCTATATCGGATCAAACTCTTTCGTGGATGCACCCACAAGAACACTTGGTCTCCAACTGAGAACTGACGATCAACCCTATGGGCATCTACATATTTCTTTTGCCTATCTTGTGCTGCCACTAAATGCTCTCTAATACAATCAACCTGCTGCTCCATCTCTCGGAGCATCTCCAGTCTTAGGAGAACTCTGTCCTCAAGATGATCCCAACTCAGTGGGGTCTGACAAGGATGACCATACAAAGCTTGAAAAGGAGACATACCAATAGAACTATGATACCCATTATTGTATGTAAACTCCACCAAGTATAAATAATCCTCCTAGCAAGTTTGTTGATCCATGACATACATCCTAAGCGTATCCTTGAGGACTTGATTAACCCTCTTAGTCTGCCCATCAGTCTCCGGATGGTAAGTTGAACTGAAGTTCAACTGAGTCCCCAATACATGCTGTAAGGACATCTAGAGAGCAGAAGTAAACACTGGATCCCTATCGGAGATGATCTTATGAGGAATCCCATGTAATCTAATTATATCCTCCATGAAAATTCTAGCCACAGAGCAAGCATTATATAATGACCGAACAAAAGAAAAGTGTGCTACCTTAGTCAATCTATCCATGATGACCATAATGGCATCATGACGATGAGAGGACATAGGCAAACCGACTATAAAGTCCACTGAAATGATGTCCCATTTCCATTCTGGAACAAGACCCAGCTAAAGAAGACCTACGGGATGCTGATGTTCTGCCTTAACTCTCTGACACTCTAGACACCTTGAGACAAAATCAGAAATATCCCTCTTCATTCTGACCCAAAAGTACAACTGACAAAAGTCTGTGTGCACTTTTTGACACCCAGATGCATTAAATAGGGTGCCTGATGTGCCCTCGACATATTTAAGGTATGAAAACCATTAGAAGAAGGAACATAGATGTGACCCAAGTGCTACAAGAGACCATCCGAGTTAAGATAATAACCAGCAAATCTACCCTCCAAGGGTCTACATGACTCAATCTCTATCTTCACTTCCTAATACCATCTATCAGTTAGAAGTGCTATAAGAATCTGACCTCTCAAACCCACTCCAAGAGTGACTACTGAAAGCTCATGCCTTCGCTGACTAAGAGCATTTGCCACCACATTCTCCTTAACTTAGATATACTTCACCTCAAAATCATACTCACAAAGGAATTCCATCCACCACTTCTGCCTAGCATTTATGTTTGGCTGCGTGAATATGTATTTAAGCTACGGTGATCACTATACAACTCAAACTAATGCCCCAACAAAAAATGCCTCCATATCACCAATGCAGGCACAACGACAGCCAACTCTAGATCATGCATGGAATAGTTCAACTCATGATCCTTGAGTTTGTGAGACTCATAGGCTATCACACAACCATCCTACATCAAAACTACTCCTAATCCCTCCAAAGATGCATCAGTACACACCACGAAGTCTCCAGTAGGATCAGGAACAGCCAAAGTGGGTGCACTAGTCAACTGCTCCTTGAGAGTCTGAAAGGCTGGTTGACACTGTTTCGACCAAACAAACTTCTTTCCTTTCCTCTAAAGAGAAGTGATAGGGTGAGCTATCTTCATAAAACCCTGGACAAACTATCAATAATAGCCTATTAAACCCATGAAACTGTGAACCTCTAAAACATTAGTGGGCGCAGGCCAATCCATGATAGCTTGGATCCTTAAAGGATCCACTGCAATGCCCTTATCAGAAATAACATGCACCAAATATCTCACCTTTGTCTAATAGAATTCACACTTCGGCACATTCGCATATAGTTGATTCTCTCTTAAACATTGCAAGACCTCTCGTAAATGCTCCTCATGTTCCTCCATAGTCCTCAAATAGATCAATATACCTTCCAAAATACAAGGACAAATCTGTCGAGGTAGGTGCGAAATACACCATTCATCAGGCTCATAAACATAGAAGGTACATTCATCAACCCAAATGGCACAACAGTGAACTCATAGTACCCATAGCGAGTGCAAAATACTATCTTATGGATGTCTATCTCAAAGATCCACAACTAATGATACCCTAACTTTAGGTCTATGTTTAAAAACACCTTAGCCCCTTAATCTGATCAAACAGATCATCAATCTGTGGCAAGGGATATCTATTCTTCACAGTCACCTTATTTAGCTACCGATAATCAATACACAACTGAAGGGATCCATCCTTTTTATTCACAAAAATGATAGGTACTCCCCAAGGAGAGACACTAGGATGAATGAACCACTTTGTTAACAACTCCTCTAGCTACAACCAAAGCTCCTTAAGTTCATGAGTGCTCAACCAATATGGAGCTCGCGAGATAGGTTCTGCTCCGGGAACAAGGTCTATCTTGAAGTTAATATCACGCTTAGGTGGCATTCCCAGAATCTCACTCAAAAAGACATGTACATACTCCTTAAGGATAGGATGATCGTCAAGGGACACCTCTTGACTCTCCCCTAACTCCAAATCATTAACCATCATGGCAAACAACTGGCAACCTTGACGCATACATCTCCTTAACTACATGGAAGAAATCACACACAAGGAGATGGGTCTGTGAATGCCAACCACTTCTACCTCACTGCTAGAATCATCTAAACACTGCACTAACTTGTATTGGTAGTCTATCACTACTCGATGAGCATCCAACCAATCCATACCCAACACTATATCATAAGATCCTAGGGGTATGATGCAAAGATTCACCATGGTAAATAGAGGACCAATACTCAAACCACAGCCATACACTAGGGATTCTACCACTATTCTATCTCCAGAGGCCAATTAGACATGCCACCTATTATCCTGCTTTGCTGCCACCAATCCACAATGCTCCACTAAAGAAGGGGAAATGAAATAATTTGAAGCACTAGAGTCGAAAAGGATGGAAATACCAATACCTTACAACCCACCTGTAGTCTCCACAATGGTGCCTTGATGCTTTACTTGGCAATTATTTACTACTGCAAACACCCTATGAGACCTGCTTGCATCACCCACAATCGACTCTGAGGCTGCCAACCTCTGACTAAATCCTGTAGTGTTCTTCTGTGGACATTTCCTGGAAATATGGCCCTGCTGGCTGTAAGAAAAACATCATGTACCCCTGCCAAATCCTCTGCCACTTGAGGGTACATTGGACTGCTGGAAACTACCTCTACTAGCTATAGACTGTGTGCTCTGAGCTAGCTAACTGGAATGATCACACCTAGCTCACTGCCAACTTTGATTTTTCCTAGACTAAAATCTACTTCCTTGCTAAGATTGAGAGTTCTTTGGTTTCATCTAAGAATACTATTATTGCTGATGTCTACTCTTAGTGGGCGCATGACGGCTCCTCAAGGAACCCACTACCTGAGATTGACCACCTCGAGAACCAAAGCCTGCTAGAGGCGCACTACCAATCTGCACACCTATATGACCCCCTAGAGCCATGGTCAAATTCTCCTTCACTAGTCAAGCCTTCTAGACTACCACCTCCATGGTCTTTGGCTCGAAGACACGGACTCCTCCACTAATACGGACATTTAAGCCCCTAATGAAGTGCTTAACCAACATGGCCTTATCATTGCCAATGCCTATGTACTACTTAAGCTCATAGAACCTATGCTCATACTACTCCACTATCATAGCAATTTGCCTCAACCCATGAAACTCGTCAGCACATCGCTACCTCCAGTGCTCTAACAGAAATCAATCTCTAAACCTTTCCAGAAGCAGTTCCCAAGATACTGTGCCAATATCCAAATGTAACTTTTGTTCCTCTAATCGCCACCATGTAGAAGCAAAACTTCTAAGGTGCATAATGGCACATCTCACCTTCATGTTACTACCATATAGATGCATGGAAAAACACCTGTCTAGATCTATCAGCCAAGTCTCTCCCTCCAAACCACCACTAGAACTGTCAAAAGTGGGAGGACGTGCCCTCATGAGGTCTCTCATGTGACCTGCTAGAATAGCTTTCTCCTCTGATGTCATCTCTCTCCTCCTAGGAGACCTTTCTCTTTCCCTTTCCTCTAACTGATCAACCTCTTGTCTAGTGCCTTGGCGAGCTAGGACCTCCTCAAGAAAATGATGCAACTGAGCTCCCTTCGGTTGACCCTGATTCTTCAGATTCTCATCCCTACCTTCCTAAGCACTCTCGTAAGGGGAACTAGGAGGAGGGCTATCGCCACCACCTCTCACGCATCCCCTACCTTAACCTCGACCTCTAGGAATCTTCCTACACAAACACTACGCAAGGACAACCTCAGGTTATTAGGCAAGGATTACAAAGAGAACATAATCTTCAGCGTTTAATAAACTAGGACAAACTAATGGGATCATATAAAACTAGAGTTCCTAGTGTTAGGATCGGGCTCTTATACTAGATGTAATGCCTTGCCATGAAAACCTTAGAGAACAACACAACTATGCTATACAAAATGGACAATTTTTTTTTAAATGATAGAAATAACAAAGTAATGTTAAACATATCTATACATATCATTAAACTAATATTTAGTCCTCTAAAATTCCATGGATTCATTACTGAAAAATTGATTACCAAACTCTAACATACATCATGAATTAACTAACATCAATAATTCATTCTAAATCTATTGCATTAAATAGATAAACACATACATTTCCATATCTTACATTAGATAAGTAATCAACATGAATCATATATATAGAACTACATGTGCATATACACATTCCTATACATATAAGAGCCTCATTTCATTGTTTACAATATCACCTTTCTGATTACATTGAAATACGTACCTTATAATTTAGCTGATACACAGGATACATCCTCCTCGCACATGAACCATGGCAAAGGAAAAACTAATGGAGATAAAGCACATCCACCCAACCATGTGGAACCCTGAGGTCTACCCCGTGTGCTAGGAGATAACATAAGGTCCCACTACAACAAATAGCCAGGTAGACAGTAGATTATAAGGAACAAGGACAACACATAACACCAACAACACAGATCAATATCACAAGCATCTCAACAACACTTCTAGAGGCAACCACACTACGAATGGGGAGAGCACAACTAGGGAATGCTCGACTGCAATAGTGAGAGTGTCATTGCATGGTCCTAACATGGGTTATCCTAATAGTCTCTCACTAGACACCAACCCCCATCTATAGTTATTCAAACAATCTCTCACTAGACACCGACCCTATAGGGTGACACATGCGGAACCAACATCCCTTTTGTGAGGACAAGGAAGTTGATTTTGCCAACTAGGCCTTCTCATCCCATCCTTAGTCTAAACAAGCACTATAGGCATGGGTGAGGTATCCAATTATCTTGTTTATTGTGAACAAATGTCCAACCCCCTAATTTTTTAATTAGGTTATCATTGAGTTAAGAAACTCCCACATGGGTTATCCTGGTCACCACTTTGGGCTCTAGCCCCCATTAAGAGCTACTCCCCTACTTGCATCTAGAAGACCCTACTCATCAAGCAAGATATTTATCATCATAACAACAAATGTACATGAACAATGCAAGGCATCAACCTTCTTGCATATCATCTTAATCACAAGGACTAATTTCACAATACATTATCCATAACTTCCAAGTGAAGCAATCCATAATAACATACTCTTCTTATGATAACTATTGTCTCCCCATTTTCAGTACAATAATTTATTACATGCTCGATAAAATAATAAACCGAATCATCCATAAAGGACTTAATTACCACCGCATGATACATTTTCAACATAACATGTACATGAAAAGAAGACATCATAGCCTATGCCTCAGGAGACTTAACCTTAACAACATGACTCTATTATGACCATTGCTACAACTTACACAAGTTCCACTTACATTATGCAACACCCCTCATAATTGATCAATTTTCTAATAACAAAACTTATAAGTCAAATCTCAATCACCTAATTCCAATCTATTAATCAATTACCAATTTTTCATTACCATCACAAGAAATTGTAGTTAAATCAATATTAAATTCATCAACTTTAATTAATAACCATGTCAATTTCATTCAATCTTATTAAACAATATATATATATATATTACTTTTTACATATCAATTAATATGATATTAATTAGGTACTTGCAAAACTATTAATTGTATAGTTTATGAAATTTTTAGTTTAGACTTTCACCCAAACATTTCCCTGACAGCTTGGGATGATATCTACTATGTTTTGAAATAATAATAATAATAATAATAATAATAATAATAATAATAAATACCATGGATCATTGGATAGTAAATATTTTTCATCCAGAGAGAAGTAAATATGTGTTACTTTTTACATAAACAAAATTTTACTATTACTACATAAAATTTTCTATCAAATGTAATAACTTACGGTAATAATGTTGGGCAATTTAATATTTGACAAATCTAATTTCTGAACAATTTTAATATCTAACAAATCTAATTTTTGAACATTTTATATGAAGCAATTCAATTGAAAGTGAAAGATAGCCCATAGAAATATATTTTACATTCGTTTAAATGAAAACTTAATGTGCTTTATCTTATCCTAAAATAAATACATAATTGAAATGTAATCCTCATAGCATACATTGGATGTCAAGAGAATATAGATTATGATAGACGCATGACATACATAATGAAGGAAAAAGGTAGATGAATGAGTTTAGACACTGGAAAGCTTCATCACCTAAGTGGAAATGTTGAAAAGGCTATAGAAACTTTCTAAATAGAAATACAAATGACAAGGCATAGAGGGCAGCGAACTGTTTGCCTCAAGAGATGTAGTCCCATAGAATGCAATGATTGAAGAATACATGCAAAATGGATTTATTGATAAGGCTTTAGGAATGATCAAGAAGACACAATTGGTAGGTGTAAAAGAAAACCAAATCGCACCTTTGCTAGCATCCATTCAGCCGACATGCCATAGTATATTCAATCTTTTTAAGTTGTACATGACATTATCCAACAAATTATAAGGGAGGCAGTTTGATACGTTCACAGATAAAATTGTTAAAACAACTCATAATACTTCAATTATAAGCATTTCTACTACAACATCGAGGCTTGATATGTAATGGTAACTAGAAACAAATATCAGATAGAAAGCTAGGGGTGAGAGCAACTTTGACAACTTTCATAGCAGGTTGGTTAAAAGATTGTGCAATGCCAGTTTTTTTTATGATCTTAGTGGTGGTCGCATTACATCTGCAGAGATCATTTGTGTGCATGGTTGACTATCTTTCCTGCACTGGCTACCTTAACGATGCCCTAAACTTTGCATAAAGACAAGTATATGAACTGTTCAACTTACCCAACATACAATATACATGTGTTACTACTCGTTGAAGCCTAAGGAGCGGCCACTTACAATTTCATCGAAGTGCAGCAATGATTAAACTTAAACTCTCTATATGTTGATAAGCCATGGCGACCGAGATGAGCAGGAAAATTTGGAACTGGATATGAACATCCATCAAGAGGAATGAATGTCAGGTGTTGTAGTTGCTACAGCCTGCTAAATATGTATGCACATGTGGAAGCATGCCCAAGATGCATGAGTTATCGAAATGCATTAAGGAGACGCAATCTCATAGAATGCAAGGATAGTAGGATATGTACAAAATGGATTTGCAAAATGCTCTTGTAATCCCTTGAAGCACACTGGTAAAAGGAATGGAGGATTGATGCCCATTGGCTTGTAACAAAAAGGGTCTACACTGCAATAGGCAGCGCACAGTTAAGCATTTTCAAACTGGTAATAATAATTGCTTTATGGTTCATTCCTTGATATTTAAAAGAAGTAATGTTCTATTTCAATATTTCTCCGACGCCATAGGCATAAACTTCAAGGGTTAACAGGCATTGCATTGTAAATGAGAGGGTTTTGTATAAAAAAAATACCGCGTGCAACATGAATTAGAAATCCCCTTCACAGTTCTAAGGTTTGCTGGCTCTCCATGTGTTTACCATCATTACCAATCTCCTTCAAAAGAAAGTCATTTGAACAAAGAAAAACAACAGAAATAGATAAATACGGCATACACAGATAAACGCCAAAATGGAATCTTTGGATCAGGTAAGGACATCTTAAACTTTGTCATTGAAATACTAGAAAACCTGCGATGGTTGTGTGGATATTTTCCTTGGAATGTCATGTTTGCAGACATACACAGAATGGATTCAATGATTCCAGGAGACAAACAAATGAACTTGATGAAGAAGCTTTAAAACCTTTCAAGCAAATGCGATGGGTAGATGCAAATGGATATTTTTCTACCATGAAGAAAGAGGAATTTTGCTATTTATATATAATTGCCTGGTAGACATACATGCAAAATGTGGAAGCACTGACAAGGCGTGTGAGCTGTTCGATAGACTGCCTCATAATGAAATATCTTGGGATGCAATGGTTGCAAACTAATTACAAAATGGATTCATAGAATAACTATATTCATTGCAACAGATTAACAGAACCAATAAAGATAAAATTAAGGATTTAATGGAACCTAGATTGCTTGGCTGGGCTAAAGATTCATTGCCAGATGTTGTAGCTAGAAAAACTTCTCTAGTCTCCAAATGATAAATCTCCAAAACAAAGGATTCAATTCTACTCCAATTCTTCTAAAAAATGATTTTTACAGAGAGCCCAAAGAGAGAGAGGGAGATCCCCAATTAATCCTCCCACCATACCTTCCAAATCCTTCCTCCTCCTTTTTAGGAGGCATGACACATGATCCAATGCCAACAATAAAAGAACTCTTTATTAATTTATTAATTTTCAATATATATATTTTTTATCTTTATTTATTTTCATATTAAACTATAGATATATTTTATTTAAGTCATAATTGTGAATACATATTTTTTTTATTATATATTATAATTATTTATAACCTTTTTTTATAACCTAGGAACCAAAACATTTATTTGTTTATGTATTTCATTTTCATATTAATTTTATCAATTTACAAATCAATTAAATTCTTTATAATTAATACCCAACTCATAATTCCACTTTCACATATCAATTTTATCTCCTCATTATTATTTATTTAACTATAGCTTGAAAATAAATTCATTTAATTGTAGCAATAAACCAGATGCCAACAATACCTGACCTTTATGTACAGTCAGAAAATAAGACCACACAACAACGAAGTTAGACTATCCTGCCCAAACTGACGACAACAAATGGATGCAAAAATGAAGACTCATCCTCTTCAAGGATAATGACAACTAGGGACCTTATGTTAACTCAGGATCAACAATTTCCATTGGTTAAGGCATGCTCAGACCTGTTAATTTAGTTGGAGTCAATGCCTAATACCTGCAACCTATAGCAAACAACACGGTCAAACATGTATATATATGTAATCATGCAATCATACACAGTGAAAGGAAGTCGTAGTGTAGCATGGTACTCATGCATGAATAATGCGACACTGTTCCTTTCACAAAAACACATCAAACACGAAACCACATCATGCATAACATAACGATCAAATATGAGAAATCACCCATAATAGCATCATAACCATGATCAGATAACACATAAAGCTCAAAATTATATTAATCCACAACATTTAATATGTCCATAAAACTGTCAAAACATAAACACTAGTAATGAAGGCATCATCAAATGTCATCATAGTAGTAGGTCTATCATCAACTAACATCATCGCAGTGATTCCATCATCAAACAACATGTCATAATGTCTAGAATAGTTATCAGTTTGATAGAAAGAAAGGTGAGAGGCACTACACGAGCATTTTGAAGTAGTCCACCCTTGAGCTTCTTCTCAGGATCCTTCTTATATTGAGATCTTCAGCCTTCCATCACTTTGTTAGTCTGCTTAATTTTCATTTTCAATTTGCACTGGCAAGGAGCAATCAAAGCCACCACCCAATTAAGGGAGTTTAGAATATTTAGATTCTTTAGAGAAGCTTGTGAACATATAAGTGAAGAGAAAATCCTTCAGAAGGTACTTCACAAAAAATATGCAAATATAAATAGAAACCCTTAGGAAGACACTAGGAAATGAGAAATGGTAAATAATCCACAAGAGTTTAGATACTTTGCAAATGAGAGAAAAATAATTGATTTGGATACAAAAATCCTCGAAAACACACAGGGATCCTTCCTTTTTCAAACACAATTGCTCTCTTCTTTGATCAATTGATAAGGATAATATCAGAGTCGCTACCCTCTAAAGGGAATAATATTGCACTGTACATGTGCAAACTCTAAACACCTATGACAGACCACTAGACTAATTTTGAATAATAATAATAAGTAAGTCCCCAGTAAAGTCACCAATGTGTTGGTGCTTCCAATTGATTGTTTGAATCCTCTAAAGATTTATCCAATTTCTTGTAATTAAGGATTCTAGGTTAGTGGCCAATGAACAAGATTCAACTTAGAATTTGTTGATGTCCTCTACACTTTTGGTTCTGTACGACCAAGGTGGGTGTACCTATATGAAATCCAAGGGTATTTCTTGACTTATGCCAAATGTTGTTGCTTAAATAGAAGTTCTCAATGAAAATATACCAAGGAAATAACTGACTCCTATCAAATTGTCTTAATCCTTTGACAAATCAATTTAGACCAGGATTTAGAATGGTTATTACTCCAATTCTACTCTAAAATAATATAGAAATAGAAATGATTTTTGATTGTTTTGATGGATTTGAATTAACACATCAGAACAATGAGAGATTGATGCCTAATCCAAGGGTTACAGAGTCAAGCTACATAAATGAAATGTATCTTTCCATCAATATTTCTTCATCACAATTAGACTAATAACATCAATGTCTTACATCAATTCTTTCTATATTTAGAATTAGAAAATTATCCTTTAAACCATAGTGTAAAATGGCTCCCCTTGAGAAAAAGCTAAAGACAATACACACGTTATAGAGGACTGCAAAGATGAAAGAAGATACCCTTGATATTCAACATTCATATCAACTTCATTGATTACACAAATGGAGAGAATTGTACAACTGGTATGACAATACATTCAAGATTGAAAATGATGCATTGCTCTACAGATTTGAATACAAAATAACATGCAACTTTTGTCTATTACTCTAGACTAAGACATAGACACACTATTGGCCAAAACAAAGATTTGAAACCCTGACAAAATGGCCCTAAATTCCCTCTTATATAAATGAGGGAGAAAACAAGCTCTAGGCCATAGACACATGTCACACTTTTATTTGACAACCTCATCATCATAACAAGATACGGGTGCAACCACTCATGGAGATAATATCCCAATCAGGACAAAGATAGTTACATGTACAAATCCAAATCCTTAGCCTCCAAAATATATTTGCAAAGGTTGTTCCAATACAGTTATCATTTTTTGCCGATAAGGGCATGGTTCGGTGGTTAAGTCACTCGATTGTAGTGGTGGCCACCAGAGTTCAAACCCCCATTGGGCCAATCAGCTCGTAGGCATTATGCCTTTGCTGGGCCAATGAGCTCATGGGTTTGAAGTGTTCTTTCTTGGGGATGAGGTCCCTTATGTTGTGGCCTCACCAGTTCATAGCTCTAGGCAAAAGCATTGTGTGGAGCCGGAGGGCGTGTCGCACCAGTGTCGCCTTGTCACGTTAAAAAGTTTACCAGGCACATTTTTTTTTAAAAAATAGTTATCATTTCTTCAATCAGCTCTCCTAAAAGCCTGGGAAATAATGATTATGTAGATGAGGACAAAAGGCATGCCCACAAGAAGATAAAATACATGTTGAGACATGAAGGATGCATGCTAATGCAATACCAAACTCCTTTTTCCATGTTAATGGAAAAATGATGGCTATTTGAGAAGTTTCTGGCACATCTGAAAGGACAAGGAAGGCTAAGAAGTTGAGCTCAGACATATTGGAGTTCAAAGCTCGAGCCTTCTACCTTGCAACTTACAACACCTAGAAAAGGAAGGAGAGAAGCCCCAACCGCACCTTTGTATAGATATGAAGGCATCAAGGGTTGGGCTTCGAGCCTTTGTCACTTCACTTTATGCATTTTAGAAGGGAGAACAAGGAAGCTTCAACATCTGAAACTCTGACCAAGGCCAAAACACAAGGAAACACTTAGAGTTTTTTTTAGACATAGTCATTTTTGGGTTTCCTATCTTGCATTTTTAAAGGCCAACACATGAAAACCTATGGAAGTATCCATGATCGGTTATAAACTATAGGTTCAACAATGGAGGTATAAAGTGGGATTTGAATGGAATTTAGGAGAAAAATAGGGCATGTCCAAGACCAAGATTTTATGGATGCCAACATATGAAGCCAGGGAAGATTCCTCAGAGTCCTAACAGTACCAAAGGGAGAAAATCATTGAGATAATGATGAACATCCATTTGAGATTGGACAAATTGAAGATTGTGAAAAATAGAGTTGTTGTAGATATGAGTGGTTATGATAAAAAATATCATTTAGATGGCATGGTGAATGAGAGAAATGTGTTGGTTGTAGAAGATGAAAAGGAAATAGGTAACATTGAAGCCCACATTTTTTCTAATATTAATTTTTTTGTAGGAAATGTAGAAGAAATCAAAGCAAGAGAGAAGGAAATGCTCATGTAGGAGGATAGTGAAAAAATGAGAAATGTGGTGGTGAAAGATATGAAGATTCAAGTTGTAGAAGATTGTTTGTAGGTGATGGAAGAAGAAACCCTCAAGAAAGAAGATAATGAGGAAGAGAAGGATGTGGTGGAGGAAGATATGGGGGTGCATGTTGCTGACCCTAAAGGAGAAGTTGAAGAAATAAAGAATGATGTTGTAGCATAAGCTTGTATTTTTTAAGGTATGAAGGTGTTGGAGAATAAGGATGCATGTGGGGATATATTTGTAGTATAAGAGGTGAAAGAAAGGCAAGGCTTTGTAGTAGAAGAAAGAAAAGATGTTGCAGTGATAATAAGTAATGAAAATGTTAATGTAGTGGTGGAAATTATAAAATAAAGAGTTGATGAAAGCATGGTATATGTAGATACAGTAGTTATGAAGATAGGTTTTGAATGTTCCATGTTGGATGTGGAAGAAATAAGAGATGAAATTCTACTTGATAAAGAGATGACAAAGACAAGGAATCATTGGGTTTCTCATAGGTTAATTTTATTGCAAAAGAAAATGAGATAACATCAACTAAGATTATTGTTTTTAAAGGAAATGAAGGAATTAGGTGAAAGGGAGCAACAATGTGAAGACGAGTACATGGAGGAGTTTGCAAACTAGAAGATGATGGAAGAGAAGAAAGTTAAGAAAATTTTGAATTTGTATAATCTAGTTTATGTTGATTTGTATACTTGTGTTCTAGGGAGATTGTTTATGGGAGTCATTCATTTGAATTTGGAAAAAAAAAATGTGCGAGAAAGGGGTGATGAGTGTAGAAGAAGGATGGCATGAGGAAATAGATATGGAAAATTCTTATGATGATAATAAGGCTGATTTGTGGCTAGGAAAAATGGAGAATGAAGGAAAGGAGATGTGTGGCTTAGTTAATTTCATAGTGAAGATTGAGTCAAGATATGAGATAGGTCTTACACTTGAAGAGGAAAATTTTACAAATTTGTTCTACTTCCTAATCCTATAAGAATGAAATCTTCATGATCTACATGATTAAAATTCACTTTTCCCACTCAATAATTTTGCTCCCTTAGAGCTGTGTAATGATGGTTCTATTTTTTATGAAACTATATGATGATGATTCTAATGATGCTGATGTTGAAGATTTTCCTAGTATGGAACTTATTATAAAATTTGTTCTTTTATTTAATCTTTCATTAGTTTGGTATCTGAGGAAGATTACCCATTCCTTAGATTTAATTTCAGAAAATGTCCCTGATTCCAAATGATGTGAGGTTTTTCAGATTCATATCTTATTTAAGTTGTTTAACTTAACTAATTGTATTAACCTTGCAAAATGTCGGGACAAGGAGAGAAAAATAAGAATTGTGTGTCAAGGTATTCAAGCACCTAAAGGTAGAGTTCCTACCTAACGTTTAAATGATCAACAACATTAAATAAAGATTCACTAAAGTTATAACAAAGGGAACTAATAGTGTAGTTTATATAGAATAGTTTATTTGTCTATAAATTAGGATTAATGTTTGTTTTCTTAAGCAACATACTTTTTAGTCACACTTGTTGATTCTCAACATTTTAATCCTAAGGTTACTAAACTCAATGAATTTATCTAATCTAAGGATCTTTTTAATAACTCTAAAATTTAAGTAATAGATTCAACCGTACAATTCTATTTTCAAAGTAGCATTCGTAATAGAAACAAGGTAAAATCATTCTGAGTAGAGTGCTTATCCCTAAACCCTTTTGAGCTTGAGATAGAATTAGATCTTAAGAAAAATTTCCCCTCTAATTATTACAACTCATATTTCATGCCTCGACTATACTATATTGTTTGAAAGTCCACTCTTTCTTTGTTTGCCTTCCTATATGACTATCCATGTTAATATGCTTGTGATAAATTGCATCCATGTAAATAGAGAGAAACTTGTTTCCATGTAATAATTAAAACAATAATGAGAAATTGTGGGACTTCTTGGATAATAATGGGATTCAAACATAAGCAGTTTCTAAGCATTTTGTCTTTAAGTCTAGAAGTTCATTGTCCTTTCCTTCTGGCGGTTCAAAGAGTGTATAGGGAACATTAATGATAAATAGCATATCTGTTTGAAGCTCACAGTCATGATCAAAAGCACTATTTATTGTTAATACTTAGTTGAGTCCATTAAGATCTAGATCAGGTAGGCATTTTGAACTCCAGATTTGTTGTGAAGGAAATCACTGTTTTCTTGAATGTGATGGCATTTGTAGACACAATTGTACAGAGTTTCATACTTTATAAGACTAGGCTACGTAGAAGATTAGAGATTGCAAGTAGAAGAAAAACGCTGGTAATACTTGTGAACTTTTGTGTTTTCTACTTATCACCCAGTGTTGGTTAGCATTGATTTGCACGAAACTATGCATTTGAATTTAATGTGAGTTTGTTGAAAATGAAGAAATATTGAGATGAGTATGCATCACAATAAATATTATGTTTAAGAATAGCCGATATGTCCATGTGATATAAATATTTAATCTGATTATTATAAACGGAGAGTATATGTATTGGATCTGATGACATAGCTGCTCGCCTCAAAAGATAGCATCTTATGGCACACAATGATTAATAAAAATGATTCAAGAAACTTGAATCAATCAAATTTAACAACCTATGCTAGCGTCCATTCCTGCTTGTGTCAAATCCATCAAGAATATGGGATAGAGGAATTTCAACCAAAATTTGAAGTGTTTGGCAGAATGCCTCAAAGAGATGTTATCTCGTGGAAGAATAATGTTACTAACATATAATAATTAATCAATTAGATCAACTCAAAAAGGTTGAAGAGAGTAATATTAAAGAGGGAAGAGCATGTCGAAGAGAGTAATATTAACAACAATATTGAAAAAACATCATGTTACCTCCTGTAATACATATATTGAAGAGGGAAGAGGATGTCGAAGAGAGTAATATTATGATCCCTTGGATAGACCGATGAAAAAAGTCATGATTAATATTAACAAATGGAAGGGAAACAATTAGAAGTCCTTTCGAAGTCTACGTGGATGATTAAGAGATTTCAGTATCATGAATATTTATGTTCTTAAAACTGTTTTAGTTGTTATTTGTTTATGTTTTAGATGAAGAGACATGAACTCTGAAAAGACATGTTTATTTGTAATGATTTTGTTTGGCAAAGAAATGGGTTAGCCTAATGATAAAACACTGAGTATGTAATCACTATCGATGGGTACAAAATTAAAAAATATAATAAATATAATAATATAATAATATAACAATGTAATAATATATATAATATTATATTATAATTATAATTAAAATATAATATTATAATAATATAACAGTTATAAATTTATAGTAATTATAATATAGTTATAATAATATTATAATTAAAATTATATAATTTTATTTATTATATTTATTACCCTATTTTTTATTATATTTATTATTATAAACATTATTTATTATCAAAATATAATTAATTATACTATTTCATTAATATTTGAAATATCAAATTTATAGATTATATATATTGAATCTCTAAACAACAAATATTTATTCTAAGAAAAAAATTACAACTAGAAGACATTCTGTAATTACAACAGTACAAGGGGCACTTGTTATAATAAAAATATATATATTATTAAAAATACAATTTATTTTGTAAATTAAATTAAAAATTTATAAAAACATCACTCTAATTATGAATCGGGATGCATTATTTATAACCATAACATTTGACTTGTCAATAGAGACAAATACATTATTCATGAGTACTAAAAAATCTCCCTCTTAATCCATCCCTAACTAATATCAAGATTTGGTGCCTCTCAAATAATATACCATTAAACAAACATGTTCCACTTAATGTTCCAAACATAATCGTTTCATACTCAGTACGGAAGGCATAAGAGATCCCTTCAGTCGAGGTGGGCCTAGGGCATGCCCCGAACATATGGGCGTTTGCTGATAATGGCGTTTGCATTGGTAGGTTTGGAATAATGAAGAGCGAAACTAGAGGCTGAAGCAGAGGGAGGATCCAGGGTTTCTGTGGGCCAAGAGGCTAAAGCAGAGGGAGGATCTAGGGTTTCTGTGGGCCAAATTACCGGATAGCCGCTGCTACTTTAACCACATTCTCTCTTTTTCACATTAGCATTTTCGAATCTAACTTGTTGGAGGTCTGTTTTTAGAACTAGTGTAGTTGTTAATTACTTGGAAGGTCACAAAGAAATGAAAACAATATTTTTTTACACAGGGACTCAAAATAGGCACCCTCCACCTACGGTTAAGCACATCAAATTTATTACGTGTATTTTTGCAAATATTTTATCTCTTCAACATTTTTTATTTTTTATTTTTGTAAATGTATTTTTTCTTATCTATTGGTGATATTATTGAAGCACTTAATTTTATTTTATTTATTGGAAAAACTTGTTAGATAAGTGAGTGTTTTAATAAGAAATTTAAAATATATCTAAAATACTATTTTCTAGATGCCAACAACATTATTTTAATATTGGAAAAAGAAATCTAATTTGGTAAAATAAAATAGTACTAAATTATTTCCTTAACTAGAAAACTAAACTTTACAAAGCCTATTAAATAACACTAAAATATTTCCTTAACTATTAAACTACATTTTACAAAGCCTGCATATTTGTATTTATGTGTAGAACTCTAGCCATAGTTGGATGTGTAAAGGTTTGAAATGTCTGCCTAAATATTAAAATGTAATGATATTGAATTGTATTACATTTTATTAAAATGCATTAAAATATTGTAAGTTTGAAGAATAAAATAAAAAATACAACATCATGTCACTTATCTAAATATGTGAATAAATAATATTGAAATCCCTCTTTTAAGTTACATGACATCCCTCCTCTGCATTCCATTAAGACAAAAAAAATGAAACAAAATGACAAGAACAACATGAAATACGGAAGGACAAATGGCAGATGGAGTGTCTTGTCAGACAACAAGCACCAAATTATTTATTGATTTGGGAGCTACCCAAAAATGGTAGTACTTACTAGAACCGTATATATATATTCTACCACTGGAGTGCATACATAGTAAAATTACTTGTTTTTTTAATGAAAAACTTAAAATCTTGAAAAATATTTAAGATCTATGTCATCAAATCTTTACATCTGGAATAATGTCATACTTATTATTAAACTGCTTTCATTCTAAATTCTTTCCTCCTATAAAACACTACTCAACTCAAAATAGTATTGTTTGTTTAATTCTTAAAGAGATGTCTTCTTCTTTTTTGCTCTCAAAATTATTCTCTGCCATAGAAAGCTACAAACCAAATTTATTTGCTTTTGTCATGGAATAAACAAATTAAACAGTACTAAAAATTTAGAAAAACTTATTAAACAAATAGTTTACTAGAACCAGTAAAGGGAGAAGTAGAGAACTACCAATAAACAACCATAAACAGAGCTTAAAACAACTTAGCTCTCTGTTAATAACCATTTGTTTTAAATAATCCCCCTATCCACAAAGATAACTAACTTTTAACGAACAACTTCAAAGATATAGATTAAAAATAAATTATTCATATAACTGACAAATACATTAAATATTGGAGAATTTTACTACTTTCACTTATTTTATTTACCTACTCAACTAATACATGTCATTGTAGGTAGGCATTAGATGGGGTTTAAGGTATTAATATAAATATATATTTTACTTAAAAATTCATATAATGTGAGCTCAAATGGTCTTCAAACTTAACAATATTAAGAGGTAAATAAAAATTCTTGCACAACAAGAAAACAATTAAATACAAGCAAAATGACAACATAGTCCTTAAACACTTGTAATAGAAAGTTGTTTCCATGTATTAAATATTCAATATTCAATGTCCATATTTTCACTTAAAATTGTATATAAATTTTGAAAATTAAATATTAAATATTTTAATAATATAATAATTATTATTATAATGATTAAAGAATTAATTATATAAATATATTTTTTACTTAAAAATTCATATAATGTGAGCTCAAATGGTCTTCAAACTTAACAATATTAAGAGGTAAATAAAAATTCTATACACAACAAGAAAATAATTAAATACAAGCAAAGTGACAACATAGTCTTTAAACACTTGTAATAGAAAGTTGTTTCTTATGTATTAAATATTCAATGTCCATATTTTCACTTAAAATTGTATATGAATTTTGAAAATTAATTATTAAATATTTTAATAATATAATAATTATTATTATAATGATTAAAGAATTAATTAATGTATAATTTTAATAATAATAATAATGTTTATAATGATTAAATATGCTTTTATCTTTTATTTCATATTTACCTAGGGTTTTATGTAGTTAATTTCCTATTGTTTTGGAAATTTAACTTCTTGGGATTTTTCACTATTGTTTTATAAAAAAAATTATTAAGGTTTAAATTTGACACTAATCTAATGACCCTCTCTACACCTAATACCCAACAATATATTTATTTATTTTTTGATAACAAATACCCCATTATGGACAAACATGCTATGATATTTCCTATTTAGTGTTGTCATTGGATGGATATTACATAGTTAAATCTTGATAAATCATTATAAGATTTGATATATAACTATGAAAATATTATTTTGACTCAACTAATATATACTAGTCATTGTCTTGTTGTACATGGCATATATATTTTGGTTACACTTTAGGAAAATATAGAGCAAACAAATTATTGGTTGGTATGTTTTTTATTAGTTCAATTGGAAAAGAGGGTCCAAAACCCTATACAAAGCAGCCCTAGGGAAAGAAGTCCTTCAACGATCCATAGACAATACATTGATAGCACACAGACAAAACTGCTACAGCAAGGCAATGAGGAACAACAAAAGACTAAACTAAAGAAGAACCTGACCAACCAGGTCGAACACCCTTTGCCTAAGTACAGGTCAGAGAAACATGCTTAGGAAGACCTCTCTTCTTTCTTTCGACAATAGTCCAAAAAACAACATCATCTCCATCAGCACAAGTCAGAGAAGTAGGTGGTAAACTTTCACCATAACCTTTGAAGGGGGTGGAGCAGAACTGGTCACTGCAACAACAACCCTAATAATAGACTACTCCCTAGTAGCAGCAGTCCCAGTAGCAGTCCCAACAACAGAACCACCCCTTGAAACAGGTGGCACACTAGTAGTGACAACAAACCCAGTAGCAGTAACCTCTGAAGCAAACTGAACAATAATAGTAGAGTTTTCAATAGTAGGAAATGTCCCAACAGACACCTGTAGATCAGTCACCAATGGCTCCTGGACAGGAAGAAGAGTAAGAGATTGTACCTCAGACTTGGGAGCCCCAGTGGAACGAGAGGATGGAGGTGTAGCCACAGGATGAATAGTGAAGTCCGTGGGCTGAACACCCTACCACCAATAAGCCAAACAGGATTTGGGCTTAGAGTGTGAACACTGCTCAACCAAATGACCAGTTTTAAAGCAACATCAACAATGAAAGGGAATACCCTCATAGTCCAAACGCTAGCATGATTAACGATCAGCAACATTAAAGATAATCTTAGCCAGGAGTGCCTTAGTCAGATCTAGTTCCACAAGGATTCAAGCATAAGTCATATGTGTAAACAGAACAGTAGGAGGATCAGACATAATAAACCTCCCAAGAGAATTCCCAATCCTAGAATAGCAAGATTCTAGCCAAAACTTGAGAGGGAGATTAGCAAGCCTCACCTAGATGGGCAAAAGATTTAGAGAATTAGCTGTAGAATTGAAAAGAGGAAACCATGGATGAAGCAATAGGGGGTGCTTCCTCCCATAAGCAAACAGAGCCCCCAAACACAACATCCCGGTCCTTAATATCATCAAATGCAACAATAAAAAAACCTCTAGCACATGGGTATTCTACCATCAGTGATTGGTCCCCAAGAATCAGAGATCCATGACTTCAAATTATGGAGGTGTGGCCAAAAATGACTGAATCTACAAATCAAAGCATGAGAGGAGAAAAAATCCTCATTCTCCTAAACCTTTGAATGAAAAGAGATAACCGAAGAAGTAGCACAGAGCAAAGGTGACCCCTGACGCTTCCCAAGAGTAGCAGCTAAGAAAGACTTGCCCCTAGCCACACTCATAGATGTTGCACTAGCAACAATAGTGGCCTTTGACGTGGACGGCGCATTGACGGTGAAAGAGGACCCAGCCACCTACACTGTAGGTGAACCCTGCAAACCCCCATCAGAAGCAGCAACACATGTGGCTCTAGCAGCAATAGATCCCACTATCACAAATAGAGGCCCTGCAGTAGCAACCGTGCTACCAGCAGTTGTGATGCACTACCATGCAACCCTAGAGAGTTAAGCTAATGGGCAATAAAATACAAGAATTAAAAAAAAAAACAAGTAAATGCATTAATCGCTAGATAAAATAACAACTAATTACATCAATAAAATCATTTTACCAACTAACATAATACTTTATAAATGTCCATATGCAAATTTGATACATCATGAGAAGAATACATCTTTCATTTACAAGATATGTACAAGTACAAATGAGATAAGTGAAGGATTACATAACTACAAGGCCTATTACATCAAATTACAATATGAATAATGTCTATACAATTCTGGAGGCATAATACAAAACATAGGATGCAAATACAGGTCTGGAACTAGAAAACACATCTACCATGAACACGAACCAAGATGCCAAAGAAAACTAATGGATTAAGCTCTTCCACCGGACCATGTGGAACCCTGAGGTCTAGCCCCTGAGCTAGGAGGTAACAATGAGGTCCCCTAACAAAAGGAAAGATAGAAGGACTAACTAAAGACATGAATACCTCAGGTTTCACATGTGGACATCACTAAACTCAACAATCAACATCCAGATGCAAGAGAACAGGGCAAGCTGGAGTGTAGTAGGAAGAAGTGTCATCACATGGTTCTACATCGGTTACCCTGACTATCTCTTTCTAGATGCTAGCCCCCATCTATGGTTACCCTGATAGCCTCTCTCTTGGCGCGGGCCTCATAGGTCACACATGCAAAAACCAACCCTCCCATCCCACCCTTAGCCTAAACTAGCACTACAGGTCTGGGGGAGGAAATATTTTTATCTTTCTTAATGTGAAATTCTACCCTTTCCCCCTAGGTTAATTATTATGTTTTCACTTGTTAAACACTTCTAATGGGTTACCCAAACAGCCACTTTGGGCACCGACCCCACATTAGAAGCCACTCCCCTACGTACACCTAGTTGACCTAACCCAAACAAGTACTATACAAGGACACACATGACATACCTCCAACACTTGTGACATGCCAATAATAACACGAGACATGCTAGAAGTCCAAAATTAGTTTTCTCTCTCTAGAATACAAGGATTCAAAGTCATCGACTAGTTTAAGGTAATCTTTCCCATACAAGAATCTCAAACAAGCCTCTGGATAGGTAACACAACCAAAAGAACCCATGAAAGAGAATGACCAAAATCTCTTATCCCGACTCTTCATTGGAAACTGACAATTATAACATCCAAGATAAATCAAAATATCAAAGTACTCAGCATAGATCATTACTAATTAAAACATTAAACCCGAAGAATCAATTTAATCCTTACCATACTATTAACTAACTAGAAGGTATTTGAAGAACAATCACTATAATGTGTTAATCAACACCTAATATTATACTTCTATCATAACTCTAATTCGACCAATTTTAAACTGACTTCCCTTGACCTTAGGATAACACTTCTTGACAAAAGAAAACTATTATGAATATTAACTATTGTTTGCAATAAAATTCAAAACCTATTTGATTTGGACTTGAGATTTAAACTATAAACAATACTATGACATAACACAATGTTAATATTTAACTTTATAATAAGACCTCTTGAAAGGAATTAACTAAGGTCATAAATTACATTAATTCCTTAATCTTCTCTTAACACTAATAATAACTAGTAATCTTACGAAAGCAAGATTTATTACATTTTTGTTAGAACAAAACATTGATAGTTAAATTCTATTTTTAAATAACTAATACTTACTCTAAAAAATGTGATATGCAGATCTAATATCACCAAACACCACTTTATACAAAATAGATATAATAAAAGAGTATCCATAATAACATATATATTAAGAATTATAGATAATTCCTATTGATCTAACAATATGCCTCTAACTATAATATAAGAAGGAAAGATTTACTAACTATAAAATTGATTCTTCTCTTAATATGAAAATATAAATATGCCATAAAACTACAACTCACGAATCCTTTGAAATGAGAAATTTCTAAGACACAAAGTTATACATAGTGGTCATCTAGTATTTTTAAAAGAATAATAACAAAAACAAAAGTGGGTCTGATATGATAGCATTTCATCACAGGTTTCCTGGAGGCACGATTATGCTGGTAAGAGATCATTGCACATGCAACAGGGATAAACTTAAAAGCTAAACCAAAATGGCAAGAAGTATAGGCAGAATAAATTTGGTAAGGGGCACGAGATTTATTGAAGCTTAAGGGTTAATAGTGATTGACAATAATTTGGAAGCATAGTTGCTTATTGAAGTCATAATGCCTCATTGAGGCCATTCTGCCAAGATCATCTCCCAATTCAAGTGTAATTTGCTTATATATATTTGTGAATTTGATAAGATATATCTGGGCACAGCTTGATGATGAAGGCTAAGAGTCTATCAAGCATTCAAACTATTTTCTCAAGCTTTAGATAGGTCATACAATGGGTGCTAAGAGTTGGTTGTAGAGGCAATAAAATGAAATTGTCCTCCTTCAGCATAGACGTCTACCAGGTAATCCATAGTAAATAAGAATATTTTTGGTTGAGAAGGCTCTCGAAGGTAAAAGAAATATATGTCGAGGTTTAGGGTCTAATCCACCAAGATTTTTGTCAGGTAAGAAATGATAAAAGAAAATAAGTTAGAAGCTGATCTCATCAGTAAGTTGGATCGACTGGTCACCTCAAGTGAGGCTGCTATCTTGTCTAGAATATCAGAGAAGAAATGAATTGTCTTACAACAAAGGTCACTGGATAAAATATTGTATTTCCTATACTTGTACTAGTTCAGCTATTCCACAGCTTGTGTGGGACATTTGATCTGTTATGTTTCTATTCAATGCAATGTTTATTTCTTTTGTGTATCTCATTTGTAAAATGAATAATCATTGTAGTGAAATGAAATATCTTATCTCTCATGCAACCTTGTGCAATGCAAATGAATGATTAGCTGAATTCTATTTTTCTCTATTATAACCATGCATCATAACTGAATCCTTCAAACACTCTAACTATGCAAACAAGATATCAAGCAAATGTTAAAAACTTTCTCATCTAAAATGAACTGAATGCACTCCAGCTCTACCAATTTGGGTTGTAGAGAAAATTGGTAACATTTCTGACGACTTCTACTACATGCTTGCCTGCTAAGCATCAAGAACAGTTGCCTTAAATTGTCCATTGGGCATGGAGTCATACTCTGCTCATCTCAAACTTAGAAAAACTGAAACTCAGCACTTCACACAACTCCAAACAACAGTAGAAAACAAAAACAAACCATACTAAAGCAAACTGAAAGGCCCTGGTAACCAAAGAACAAGTGAAACAGCACTTAGGGAAACAAAACTATTGAAAAGAAATGTGCACTGAACATTTATTAACTGAAAATACTAACTCTATCCTACTCTAAATAGCTAGAGAAGTTGGTGAGACAAAACCATTCACTCGCTCAAGAAAATAACTGCCCTTCCTTTGTAATTTGTGATACTCCATAAGTTTGTTAGTCAGCCAAAAAAGGTGGATAAAAATCAAATCTCCAACAAATTTTTGTAACACCTCTCTAAGAAATAAAATGCAGTCACTTACCCACCTAACTTGCTTCATGAGTTGATCAACTTGATACCCTCCTTGATGATCCAGCTCATTGTCACTATGAGGCTGTTGCTTTCTGTTGGATTCCAACCCAACCAAATATCTAATAGGACACTGTTGGCAGGAGACACTACAAGTCATGTCATGTGTTGTCATTGATGGCAACTAAGTCCATTCCACACATCCACAGTGTAGTATCAGATCATACTAGAAGTCAGTTCCAAAATTTGTCTAGTCTGGATAGACAAGAACAGGGTATATGGCAGAGTTTAGTATGTTGGTCAGTGGATCTCTCCAGTTAATCATTGTATGTTACAAATCTAAGAGAGTGTAGAGGAATGTCAAGAAAATATAAATCCAAGATTTCAGCCCTTGGTGACAAAGGGATTAAAAGTTAAGAGCATCTGAGTACCGGGTCCTAATATGAGAAGAACAATTTAGTGAAGAATAGGCTGACTTGTGTTAGATCCTTGTGCGGATCTGGTAGAAGTATTTTGACGAGTTGCATATGGGATATAATATTAGTGGCCGACATGTATGGTGATATGCAAGTGTTAATTTTGGTACGCATCAATATTGATGTATGGATTCAGTTGAAAAAATAGAATACTTGTATTATTTGTTAAGTTCTTCATATGGCCAATAGATAAGTGACTAAATTTGTTGATGCAGATATATATAACTGATGGATTCGAATGTTGTGAAGTATGATAGTGATGTGAATATGGAGTACGTGCAAAAAAGCCAGATAGAAGTGTGAAAGAGAAGAGATCTGATGTCTGGATTATGGCAGAGCAGTAAATAGGGCAGAATAAAGATGAAGTGTGTAAAATCAATATTATGTGCTTAACTGAAACTAAATTCTTGCATTGGTAGATGCTACTTATCAGTTCAAACAATCTATAATCCTTTTGTAATAATTCTTGTAGGCAGTGAGCCTCTCTTGAGTAGTGACCCCAAAGGCAGGTGCCTTCCCTTTTGTAATACTTTTAACAAAGTATAATCTTTGTGGGTTAACCTGCACCGTGGTTTTTCTATTAACTATGTTTCCACATCAAAATCTTGGTGTCAAGTGTGTTACTTATGTTTCTTCTCATGTTTTATTAATTCTTTCTTTTCATGATTATGTCATTAATCTATTAAGAAGTGATAAAGAAGAATTAGCTGCAACAAGCTTTAAAAGTTTTAAGACAACCGATTCACTCCCCCTCTTAGTTGTTAGCTCTAATTCCAACAATTGGTATTAGAGCGAGGTTCCTTTGAAAAGTTTAATAGCTTGAGGAAGATCTATGAAGGCAGTAAACTAGATGAATACAACCTCCAAGGACAACTTAAACTCATGTTAGAAGATCTTAAGCAGTGCAGAAGATAAAGAGCTACAAGAGAACCTTCAAAATGTTGAAGACTTCATTGAGACTTTAAAAGAAAAATTAAGCAAATCCAATGAAAAGAGGAAGGAGAAACCTCTTCAACTGGGAAATCATTATGAAAACAACAACAAGGATAAGACCTTGAAAGAGAAAACAAAGGAATGTGAGAAGTTAGCTAAAGAAGTTGTTGTCCTAAAACATGAGATGGAATCCAGGGTGATGAGGCTAACCAAGGAAATTGAAGATAGGAAGAAAACTGAAGAAGAACTGAATCAAAATCTAAAAGAAAGAACTAAAGAATGCTGCAGATTGGACAGAATATTTGGACTCCTATAGTCTAATCTACAAGAAAGTAGAGATAATAAGAAAGAACTTGAGAGGCAAATTGTCATTCTCAGACATGACCTAGAAGTTGCAAATGAATAGAAGGAGAAGTTCAAGATAAGCTCAGCTAAACTTGAAGCACTACTTGAAAGTCAGAAAAGGGGTGATGAGAAGCATGGTCTTGGATATGAGAAAGGTGAAAGCTCCAGATCTGGACAAAGAAAATTTCAACCAAGGAATGGGAGAAATAGACCTAGAAGACCTTCGGTAAGACAGCCTAATGCTCAAAAATATCCATCTTTGAATGGAAATTGCTTCAAATGCAATAAATTTAGTCATAGAGCTACTTAGTACAAAAATAGAGTAAATTAAAATGGTCCATCCTTCTCTGGTCAATACTTGAAGTGTAAGAGGTATGGTCATAGATCAAATGAATGCAAAATTATGATAATGAATTACTCTAGAGGAAATGACAACTCTTTCAATGGTTACTACTTTACTTGCAATGGATTTGGACACATGGCTAATCAGTGCAAATCAAGAGGAAATCAAGTATATAAGCAAATAAATGTTGTGTGCTTTAATTGCAATAGATCTGGTCATATTGCAAGATTCTGCAGAAGTAAGAACAATGAAAGAAGAGGTCTGGTAAATAGAAAACCGAATGAGCAGAGACAAGACAAAGGCAAAGGCAAAATTGTTGTGAATGAGATCCAGTATGAAATGAGAAAAACATGGGTCAAGAAAAGTGATGTGAATAATAGTAATGGGTCCACACTGGAATCTGGTGTTGATAATTCCTCCGTGAATTGAATTAGGAGCTCTAGCTCAGGGGGAACTGCAATAAAATCTAAAATCCCCTAGCCAGTAAGTGGGTGCTTGAATTTGACACAGTGAGAGAAAGTCATTTGGATTATTATACATCATTTGAAAGCATTTTCAGAAGATAAAAAGTGGATATGACGATTTGCGGAGCAATTGAAGATCGACTGTATGCAGAAACAATGTAACCAGATGTGTTAGGGAAGAGCATTTATTACAAAGGCAAATTAGGTTTTGCAGAGCATAAAAAGGTTGTTCATTCCTCATTTGAATCACTTTGTACCAAAAGAAAGCAAGAAGAATAGTGTCTGAGCTGAGATTACAAACAATTGAAGTACGACTGGTGAATTTATTCATCAATCCTAATTTCATGAAAAAAGTATTTATTTGCGAAGCTTTAAACTTGTAATCCTTTTGCAATGGATACACCTTTGGTTGTTTAGATTACTAAAAGGCCAAGACCAAAATTTAAAAAGCATCCACATAAGTCAATAGAAGTCGACCCATTAGGTGCATTTTCAAGTGTTCCATATGGTGTGCTGCATACTGAAGATATTAGGGTTTATATTCATGCCAACATAGATGAATTTGGGGACTCAAGGTATGTGTATTTGTTTGAGAGTCATTTGAGGGATAAAAATCACAATCTTAAACTTGAATATAAGGCATTACATGATAAACATTTCATTCAGATTGTGGGGTTTCCAACATTTGATGAAGATGAATGGGTTTGGTATGTTTTAAGCTGAATGCATGATGAGTTTTTGTGGCTGATGAAACCATTGAAAATTACAAAGGATGCTATCAGGGTTGTGACTGGGTTGAATTCAACTGGTGGTTTACCCATGCTAAAATCCATGAAAAACTAGACTGTTACTGATGCAACTGGTGCTAAGTTTGACAAAAGGGCAATGACCATTAACACCATTATTGAACTAGATGTTAAGTTTGCTTTTATTGTAATTGGTTACAAGATTTATCACTCCAGCAGGGAAAATAGTACCTCCATCGAACACTGAACTTAAATTCTGAACCACAAGACCTTATCTTTACATGCTGAGAAATGTGGAGCATTCCAAACAGTCTTCTTTATCACTTAATTTTTCCAAAGTATAGACCAAAGCTTTGTCTCTAATAACTTTAACTGTGGAGGTACAAACGATCTGAAACTTTGGATTTAGCACCTTTATATCATACTTAACTCATGTTCTAAACCATGTGACCATATCTCCAAATGTAGAGGAATATTGAGTAGTTTACCAAACATTCTTTTAGGGACCTCTCTATGGCAAAAACACTCACCAACTTCTAGAAGACAAAATCTTCATATAACAGCACATACATCTTTGGAAACAATAGGAAGGATCATGAACCATGTCACTAGTCTTCCACAACATCTTCACATCCTTAGCATAGCTTAATGTATCATCATTCATCTTAGTGCTTCTAATTCCCATCTTAATATTTCATCATTCATCTTTGTGCTTCTAGTTCCCATATAAATATTTCATCATGAACTCATCTTTGTGCTTCTAATTCCCATCTTAATATATTTCATCATGAAAACATCTTTGTTGACCAACAACTTCACTTGACATGACATCCAACCATGAACATTGGGAACATCATTGCATCTCACTACTTTGTTGACCACAAGCATGACATCCAACCATGAACTTCTAGTTCCTATTTTAATATGTCTTCTAGATAGGACATGACATCCAACCATGAACATCAACAACCCAGTATGAATTTCAAGAACATCATTGATTATCAGCAACCTTAACATCAACATCACCACTATATCTCACTATAACTCTATCACCATATTGGTATATCATCATGACAAACCGAGTGCTGACCTTACTTTAAGTGTTGACATCAATGACAACACATATTGCCAACATCCATATCATGGTGTCATATGGCATAGGGTTTCTTGTGACCTTATTGGTTGGCTTTTATGCATGGGATACATTGTCACTCTAGTTCCTTATACCTTGGTGCATAATATCTCATACTATATCAAATAAAGGTGGCTCTCATTTAATAGTGCAGCATAACCCATAATTCATGGAGTCAAGAAATCATCTTGTATTCATCCCTTTCTTCCATTTCTACTTCATTGCAATCTTAAGCCTCTCAACAAAGTTTCTGCACAGGATATTTCTAAGAGGCTTTAGATGTATATGATAAATCCCTCATTAAAATTCTTGTCCAACATATTTTCTAGAAGGTTTGGGTTGAACCTCTCCATCATTTACCCATCTGCATCCATCCATTTTTCCTCCACCCATCTTTTCATATACTCCTCTATGGACCACTATCCTTTTCCTCTAACCATTTATCCCTCATCATCCCCTTCCTCCAATCCCTTGCATCCAATCTACCCTATACCCCTCATCCATGTGGTCTTTTAAATTCCACTCTCCTCTTTCTAATCGAAACCTCCTCATCCTTTCGAGAGCGCAACCATGTTTTCTGAACCCACCTACCCTCTTGAGGGGGCATCATCCCTATCATTATCCTTATTGTCATCCCTCCTTGTCATTCGCACTTCAATTAGCTAGGACACCATCATCCCCAATCCTACCATCTTCCTCTAATCCTATCTAGCATTATGTTTTATTTTTCTTTGAAATGATGTTGCTTTGCAACACCATCCCAAAGAGGGGAAAAATGTAGACACCTAAAATTGTCCACTCTTCATCTTATCCTTAAACATCCCTAATTCATCCCTATTTATCCCTAATTTATCCCTAAACATCCCTAAATCACTATTTATTGCACATTAACTGAATAAACACATGTTTAGACAATTAATTAAGAAATTCCCTTTCAAACTGCCATTAAACAATATTTCATTGTCAAAATCACTATTCACATACTATTCACTATTCATCTGCACCATCACTGATACCTACATCGGTACTTATCCCTAGCCTAAATGATTTATTATTCATTTATCCCCTTCCTCTATAGTCCAAACATTGGATAAATTTAATTTATCTATTATCCTGTTTTCCCATTCCATTAATTAAATAAATAATTACATTTACTTAATTCCCTATTTTCTACACTTTTGATTAGGTAACCTAGACCTAATTAATTAGCTAACCTCCTACTTGCACATTCCATTATCCTTACTTAACCCTAGTTAAATCCTCTCCATCCCTCCATGTGTACAAAGGCATGGCTGCTTGTACATTCCCATATGGGCCAATTACAAAACTATGGCCAAGGTCCTTTGTAAAATGTTCCTTTTGTACCTTTTTGTTCTCCAATCCTATCCATACCCTTTTTTCAAGACCACCTTTTCACCATTGATTTTCCCTTGATCCAAGGACATCTCCCATCCACCAATCTCAAGCATCTTCATCCATTGATCTTTCAATCCAATCCTAGCCCTTCATCCAACATCTAAAAAATCTATAAATAGACCCTCACCCCAAGAATTTTAAAGACTCAATGAAACATAAAGTTATGCTACTAATTCAAGGAGCTACCTATATTCATCAACACATCAAGAGTACATTCACTTAACCAAGGTTTGTGTGGTAGTTGGTTTTGTTTAACTTCCTTTTTTGTAATGCATTCCTTTTATGCTCTATCATAGGTATCGAGTAGGATTTTGATGAAATAGGCTAATCCCTATTTAGTTTGTTTCTTTATGTCCATTTCTTATTGTATATATTTTACCTAACACAAAGATGAAACTAAAAGATATCAAAGTGAGAAAGGAAGATGTGGTATCTACTTTTTTCCTACATCTAGGAAATCAGTCCATCTTTGATAATATGGAATCTCTAGCTGGAACAAAATTATAGGATCTTTAGAAAATCCCCATCCCCTATAAACATAGTTATTCAAAAAATGGAACATACGATCTCAAAAAGGGTCATGTCCATGGTCAATAAAATATCAAGTGCTAACCATTTAATTTACAAGATAGGATAGTGAACTTTTGAAGTAGTGGTCTCTCCTTCACTCTTCTCATCCCAATAGATCTATTCAAACTTCTCTTCACAAAATAGATAGAAGAAAAATAAGGTGATCCCCTCCTATCTCACCCCTTGTCAAATTAAATTTTGACAGAGCTTCTAGGGGAAACTTGGGTGCCTCAGGTGCTAGCTATATTACAAAAGATAGCTTTGGTAACCTCCTCATAGTGATTTCTATGAAACGTTCTCATGGCTCCAATAATGATGTAGATACACTAGCCCTTCTATATGGATTAAATATGGAAAGAGAAAAATGCTTCAACAAAATAAGCATTAAGGAAGACTCCATGATCGTGGTGAATTTAATAACGAATGAAAAATAAATAACTAGAAAATGAATTATATCTTGCAATCCATATGGTGTCTTTTGGATCAATTTGAACACTTTACTTGCAATCACTATTACAAAGATGGAAATAAAGTAGCAGACCTAGTGGCCAATTTGGTGATTGATCAACAAGGTCTAATAAGACATTTTGATCCAATATCAATAATTTAGTTCTCTCCAGTTCATGACATCATTAAAAAGGAGAAATCATCCAACTCATCACTTACCATGTAAATGGTAGAATGGTTTTTCATCTTCAAATTCAAAGATGATATTGAATGAGATCCATTTAATGAAATCACAAGGACTATTGATTACCTTATGTAAGTGTCATGCCCACCTTTGTCTATCCACATCCATTCTACCTATCCATCCCTTCCTCTTGTGGTACGTTAACATTCATTTGTGTTTATTTCATCTTGGTTGTGCCAATAATTTAGATCTTTCCTTTAATTTTACTTCCTTCATTTATGGCCTTCCTACCTCTATTTATCTCATCACTTTTTCATTTCTTTTCACTTTTTTGGCTTTACATTTACCATTTCCCTTCGTCATTTTCCTACACCACTATCCTTATCATCTTCCTTTTCTTCCTTACTGTGAAAACCATGAAGCTAGTTCTAAATAATTATGGCATCCACCTTCAATCCTAAAAATGGAAACCCTTGGAGGTTGGACCATATGATTCAACAAATCTTTCTCATGTATTTGATATTGACTACCCTCACATCATGTTTGCAATCAAAGTTATGGTTGGTGACTCATTTTTGCATGAATTTCCATAGGGGCTCATGTATCCTGAGGTGGCAACCATCTTTATATCCATGAATATGGATCTAGTGTAGGGTATAGACTATGTGGAGATGTTGGCTTTTGTGCATGTACACAAATACCTAATTTACCTAAACAAGCTAAAGAAATAAATGGATATTTATGATATGTTCAAGGGTGAGGCTCCAACTGGAGATCTTTTCTATGTAGATTTTCTTCAATCCTCTCCTACTATAGCCTTTACTTACCAGACCATAAAAAAGGGACTCTAAAATCAGTGCAAGAATAAACTGAATATGGATTTGAATGCGCACCAATTTTAGTTACCATTGAGCCTAAACTCCAAAGCAAAGGAGAAGTTCAATGCCATCCAATTTCTACGGCTGCATGCTCCAGATTGAGCACTATACCCTCCTCCTGTGGTTCCACCAATTCCTACTATCACCTTACCTTACCTCCAAATGATATAAACTCTAATTCTCATGGTACACACTAAGTTCTACATGTATTTTGTTTTTGGACCCTTGGTTGCTTAGTGTTATTATCTATGTATGTATTTTTGGCTTTTGGCTACCATGCCTTATTTTGTTGAATGTATATTTTGGGGCATCTATGCATACATCTACCCTATAGGGGCCTTCAAATTTTGTATTTTAATATATATTTTTAATCAATTATAGGTGATTCTTCATCTTTTACCCAAAATAAAAAATCAAACAATGTTCTAGATGTATTGAGATGGAAACAAAATTTGTTGACAAAAATGAGAGTAGAAGTAGTAGGATTTGATAATTGAATCATTTGTATAACCTTAATCCTATTTTTATAGAAGCATGGAGATCATGTAAATAATTGGTAAGCATGGATAGAAGTAAGTGGCTTTATAACTTGATTTAGAATGATATGTTGCCTAAGGGTAAACCATTGTGTATTTCAAGAAGCTCAATGAGAGAAAATTTAATCAAAGAGAAACATAGAGGTGGTTTAGAAAGTCATCTTGGAGTTGATAAGATAGTAACATTGGTGGATAAAAACTGTTTTTGGCCTCAACTATATAAGGATATTATGGATTTTGTATCAATATCATGAAGGAGAGTTAGGGATGGATGACACAAAAGTACAATGACAAAATTAGATACCACAACAACAAGAAGAATAGGTTGGGGAGATTTTTGAAAGTAGGATTGGAAGAATCACTATAAATAGGTGGTATAAGGAATATTTGGCAAATTTGAAGGGAAGACCTAAAGAAGATTCATCTTTGATTTCTAAGTTCAAGGTAGATCATCTTGAAAATTCATAATTATTGAAAATGCAATCACATTTTGGAAAACATAATGCATGCATGTCATAATGCACACACTTTATGGTCCATGTATGTTTTTTATCAGCTATGTATGTATTTTTGTCTTTTGTTGACCATGCCTACTTATGTTGAATGTACATTTTTGGTCATCTTTGCCTGCATCTATAGACCACAAAATTTATAAATTTATAAATTGATTATATTTTTGGAAAGATTATGAAAAAATAGGTTAGGTCATTTCTTTGTAATTTATTATTAAATATAAAATATATTCCATCATTTAGTGGTCAAAGTTAGGTCAAAATATTTTATTATTTTTCTCTATAGGCCACAATTTTTGGAATTTTTGGAATTTTTTTATATTTTTGGAAAGATATTGAAAAACTAGAGTTTAAAATACATACACATCAAAATCCATGTCATCTTTAGGATTTAAAGACTTTTCTAAAAAAATGAATACAATGACCTTTATTCTCCACCACCTAAAATTGAAGGTAAAATTCCTCTAGAATGTGAAACAATTGTACATTTTATTAAGGATAATTTGGTTGACCCATTTGCATCATCTTTCAGCAAAGGTTTACATAGTTTTGAATAGGAACTATTATATGAATTGAAGTTCCAACAAAACCACCTTGGTGGGTACAACCCTAATAGAGAAAATGAATAAATATCCTTAAAATTGATGGTATTGATGTAACTTCATGGATAAGTCTCATGGAAGAATAATTTAAACTTCATAAGATAGCATAAAATGCAATGGTTTGCATAGCCTCACAGTATTTGGAATCAAAACCTCATCTATGTTACCAATGGAGGATTGATAACAAGTAAGAGTAAATGATTAGTTGGAAAGAGTTTAGTAATGACTTAGCAACCCTATATATGAGAAACCACGTATGGAAGCTATGATACCTAATTTATAAACAAAAATTATGAATGTTCGTAGCCAAATAGAATGTTGAGCATATGAGATTAGAAATTTGATCTCATGAGGTGACACCTTATCAAATGCTACGACTCTACATCAATGGACTTAATAATAAAATTAAGCATGATGTTTGTTTTTTGGAACCTTGCATAGTTACAAAAGCTATGCAACAAGCATTGCATATTGAGAAACATAAATACACCACCAAAAGTTCCACACATGGTCAAACCACATGATTGGAATATAAAATTGTGACTAATTATATTGATAGAAATGAAGACAACTTACTTAACCTAAGAAAAATTAGTAATCACTTTCCTCAACAAGAGGAAAATAAAAGATAAAAAGACATATGCTCAAATTGTGATAGAAAATGGTTTTTAGGTCATAACTATGCCAATAGTGATAAAACACTAACAATTATCAAGAATGAGGTTGAAGAAGAGAGAGAGAAGTAGCTATAAAAGAACAAAATTTAGAACTTGAGCAACAAAACTCCACCACTAGAAGTTCCGCACAAGGTCAAAGCATAGAATTACAAGACAAATAATTCAATTGAATGAAATGGCGACAACATATTTAACCAAAGATAAATTAGTAAGCTCTCTACCTCTTGTTGGAATGGTGATAGAAAATGGCCTATAAGTCATAAGTGTACTAATAGTGAGAAAAACTAATGACTATCAAGAATGAGGTTGAACAAGAGAGAGAAGTATCTATAGAAGAACCAAATGTGGAATTTGAGCATGAGAATTATAAGGAAGTAGAATGCACTACTATCTCCTTATATGCATTCAAGGGCACAAGTGCACCACAAACACTCAAATTAATTGGTTATATCAGGAAGTGAAAGGTTACAGTGTTGGTTGAATTAGGTAGTACACATAATTTTATTGATAGAAGATTAGCTAATAAGATCAATTATTTTGTGTATCCAATATCTAATTTCTAGTTCATGATAGCTAATGGAAAACAACTCTCTTGTGGTGGTAAAAGCCATCATACAAAACTCTCAATTGGAAATTATCAAGTAGATTCATAAATGTTCTCTATCCCAATTTGGGGAATAGATGTAGTTTTGGGTGTACAATGGCTTAAATAGTTAGGAATAGTGACTTTCAACTTTCAAGACTTATCTATGGTTTTTAGTACACATGTGAAAAAGTATAAACCTATATGGATACAATCACAACCAAGCTACCAAAGGAATCTTATCAAATAGCAACTAGTGGTAATAGTTCTATGCCAATAGTGATAAAATACTAACACTTATCAAGAATGAGGTTGAAGAAGAGAGCGAAGTACCTTAAAAATAAAGAATTGTGAAACTGGAGCAATAAAACTCCACCACTAGAAGTTCAACTCAATGTCAAACAATGGGATTAAAAGACAAAAATAATTCTCGGTAAAAGTTTAAACCTGTGTCACACTTTTAGCCAACTAAATAGTTTCTCTACAAACAGTTTTACCCTAAACCATTTTGGGAGAAATGGTTCCACTTGAAACCATGTAGCACTTATGTGGCATTACATGGAATAAAGAGTTTCATCCGAAACCTTTTCTCCTGAAAATTTTAAAACCATACAATATGATTTCAACATTGAAAATAGTGTTTATTTGCATAGAATGTTCTGGGTAGTAGAGTTTTACCTAAAACCTTTTCAGATGATACCGTCTCACCTGAAATTGTCTATGTGGTAGCCAACCCCCTTATTTTCAAAAAATGAACAAAATTTCAAATTCAACTCTAAATTTCTCCGACCAAAAGGTACTTTTATGAAAATATGAAAATACCCTTTGGTAGATCCCAGAGTCTAGAACTTGGATATATATTTTTTTTAATATTTTGATTAGTTATATTAGCATTATTTTTAACTTTATTACAAGTAGGTTATTATAATAAAATATATAGATGATTAGAAATTAAAATAAATAGGTAACATATATTTTAAAATTTTGAAAAATATACAGTGCACTATAGGAGAGGATATTAACCAAGAGAGTATTTTTTATAAATAAAAATAAAAAATTGTACAAAAGTTTGTGTCCCATGAAAAATATATTGTTCTAATTAAATTTGGCTTTAAAACATTATTAAAAAATATTTATTTATCAAAATTAATTTATTTTTCCATGCACTAGATATTTGAGTTTTCTAATTAGGAAAAAAACTCAAGGAAAAAAAAGTTATTTTTACTATATTTTCTTGATGTCCCATTGACATCACTTGTTTTTAAAAAAATCAGCAATTGAATTCATATATTAAACTCATAAAAAAAATATCCAACTAATTTTGAAAAAAATTAAAAAATTATAATTATAAACTAGATTATTTTTTTTAAATTGCATTAGTTTATGTCATTTTAACATTCAAAACATACATATGACTTTTTCATCGTTTAAGTTGGAAAAATATATTTGTCCTAGTTGATTCCTTTATAAAGTGTGACATAGTTATGAACTTATACCCTTCTATTGAAAGAAATGGGGACAAATTAACAATCTCTCTACCTCTTGTTGGAATGGTGATAGCAAATGGCCTATAACTCATAAGTATACTAATAGGGAGAAACCACTAATGACTATTAAGAACAAGGTTGTGTGTGTGTGTGTGTGTGTGTGTGTGTGTGTGTGTGTGTGTGTGTGTGTGTGTGTGTGTGTGTGTGTGTGTGTGTGTGTGTGTGTGAGAGAGAGAGAGAGAGAGAGAGAGAGAGAGAGAGAGAGATGTGGAACTTAAGCATGAGAATTCTAAAGAAGTACAATGTAATACTATCTCCCTACATGCATTGAATGGTAGAACTGCACCACAAACACTCAAAGTAATTGGTTATATCAAAAAGTGAAAGTTGATAGTGTTGATTGATTCAAGTAGTACAATCAACTTTATTGATAGAAGATTAGCTAATGAGATTATTTTTTTTGTTTATCTAATATGTAATTTTTAGGTCATGATATATGATGGGAAACAACTCTCTTCTGGTGGTAAATGACATCATATAAACTCTTGATAAGAAATTATCAAATTATAGATTCAAATATTTTGTTTATCCCATTGGGGGATCAGCTGTAGTTTTGGATGTACAATGGCTTAAACAGTTTGGAACAATGACTTTAAACTTTCAAGACTTGTCAATGGTTTTTAATACACATGGGAAAATGTATAAACTTATAGGGATACAATCACAACCAAGCCAAATTATTAGCTCCCATAGGATGGATAAATCACTTAAGAAATGTTCTTAGAGCATAGAAGTACAACTACATTTTGTACAAGAATAAGACATGAAAACTCAAGATCAACCAAAAATTCAAGAGATCATTTAACACCATCAATATGCATTTCAAAAACCTAAGGGTCTTCCCATAGTCAAAGACCATGATTCTTCCATTAAACTAATAGTAAGAAGTATTGTTCATCCCAATAAAAGTGTCTATTCATCCCAAATGATTATGATTAATAAGAAGGATGAATTATGGAGAATGTTTCCACATTACAGGGAGCTCAACAAACTTAGTCTTAAATATAAGCTTCATATTGCTAGTATTGATGAATTGGTAGTGTTGTGAATATGTGCCTAATTGGTGTTGTCATTGATGTCAACATATCCCTGTTGCCATTAGTGTCAACTGTATCCTATTTTGTTGCCTGTTTAGAAGATTGGAATGTTGACAATATTGAGAAAATTAATAAAAATCAATGTATGTGGACCATATGGCTATATAGAGGATTGTCTGAAGTAGCTCCAGTTATGTTTTCAGAGGTCTGCATGAATATTAGAAGAAGCTATGGCCATCTAAGTAGAACTATGTTTTGTTGTGTTTAGAAGAGACAGAGTGACAGTAAACTGGTCTAGATTGCTTCACATTGAAATATTATAATCTATGGTTCTAGAGGCATGTTTGGGAAGTCAATGTGTATCATCAACTCAAGTGGTTTGTGGTTTGGAGGTCTGCAAACAATATTTCTAATGTGACAGTCATGGAAGATAGTGTTCTTGAGGTTTTGGAAGAAGATGCAAGTGATTCTGATGATTTGGAGGAGTGCGGATGTCTTTGTTAAATTCAGTGTGCCTACTATGTTGGAGGTCTACATTGAGGATTGAGCTCGTTGTTGAAGATTTCTTCCTTGGTGTTACTGTTCTTCCCAGTCTTGGCCGACCAGATGATTCAAGCATGTTGCGGATGATATAAGAGAAATTCTATGGAGCATGGCATATTGATCAAGGAAGATTTGAGTCCTAATTATGTTTGGCCAATAACCTAGTGATTCGCATTAAGTCAGATGCTTGTAGTGCTGACCTTGATGTTTACTCCAAGGTTGATGAAGCATATAAAGGCATGTAGTTGAGTCATGGAAAATCATCCTTGTTCGGAATAATAAAATCCCAAGAAAGGATCAAAGATAGAGCAGAGAAGAGGAGGAGCAGAGGAACAAGAACAGTGAAGGATGAAGTGATAGTGAAACAGTATTTGGGAGAAGACTAGAAGTTTGTGAGCATTCAATGAGACTGAACCAAGTATGAAGAAGATGTTATTTCTTAGTTAATTCCTTCTATATTAAACATAAATTTCTATAGGTAGTGAGCCTCTTTTGAATAGTAAGCTCTGGGCAGTGTGACCAAAAGCAAGTGCCTTTCCATTTTTAAGTACTTTTAATAGGGTATGAATCTTCTGGGTTAACCCCCACTGTGGTTTTCCCTTAACCGGGTTTCCACGTTAAAAATCTTGGTGTCAAGTGTGTTAATTGTGTTTCTGCTCGTGTTATTTTTTCATGCTTTAATGTCTGCATCATTAATCTGTTGTAAGTTTTTAAAGAAGACTAAAAAGAAGAAAAAGTTAATTTTGTGGGACAACTGATTCACCCCCCCCACCCCGCTTAGTTGTCTAGCCTAATTTCAATAGGTAGATGAATCTAATAATGTAGTTCTCTTTACTAAGTTTGATTTACATTTAGATTATCATCAAATTCAACTAAAGAAAGAGGATATAAATAAGATTGTATTTATAATACATGAGGGTCATTAAGAATTATTCTTTATGTCATTTGGTGTCAGAAATACCCAATCAACTTTTCAAAGCCTCATAAATTTAGTATTCCACCTATTTCTACAAAAAATGGTGTTGGTATTCTTTGATGACATCTTCATCTATTGTAAAACATAGAATGATGAAAATTTCATAGAAAAGATTCTAGAGTCACTAAGCATTGAGGGAAACACTTTTTTGAATGGGGGAATGTTATGATTATCAAATTATAGATTCAAAAAAATTGTCTATCCCAATTGGGGGAGCAAATGTAGTTTGCATGTACAATGGCTTAAATAGTTAGGAACAATGACTTTCAACTTTCATGACTTATCTATGGTTGTTATACACATGGGAAAAGATATAAACTTATCGGGATACAATCACAACCAAGTCAAATTATTAGCTCCCATAGGATGGAGAAATTACTTAAGAAATGTTCTTAGAGCGTAGGGGCACAACTACATTTTGTACTAGCATAAGACATGAAAACTAAAGCTCAACCAGAACTTCAAGAGAATATTCAACACCATCAATGTGCATTTAAGAAATATAAGGGTCTACCCATAGTCAAACACCATGATTGTGCCATTAAACTAATAGTAATAAGTATTATAAATATCCAAATAAAATTTTCTATTCATCCCAAATGAATATGATTAAGAAGAAGGATGAATTATGGAGAACATTCCCACATTACAATGAGCTCAACGAGCTCACTCTTAAAATAAGCTTCATATTCATACTATTGATAAATTGGTAGATGAATCTAATAATTTAGTTCTCTATACTAAGTTAGATTTACATTTAGATTATCATCAAATTCAACTAAAGGAAGAGGATATAATTAAGGTTGTATTTAGAACACATGATGGTCATTATGAATTATTTCTTATGTCATTTGGTGTTACTAATACCCAATCAACATTTCAAAGCCTCATAAATTAAGTGTTCCACCCATTTCTTCAAAAAAGGGTGTTGATATTCTTTGATGACATCTTCATCTATTGTAAAACATAGAATGTTGAGCAGTTCATAAGAATGATTCTAGAGTTGCTAAGCATTGAGGGAAACATTTTTCTGAAGCAGGGAATGTTATTATCCTAGAATTCTATATTCTTAATTATAATAAGGATAAACACTTGTGGATAATAAGGATAGTTTCATTTATTAGTCTTATTTATTCCTTAAGATGACTTAGTTAGGATGAAGAGGTTTGTCCCTAAATAATTATGCATATAAAGAAGTAAGAGAGAGATTCTCCAAAAGCATCATATATTCTAATATTGATTTCATATATTATTTTCTAATTATTGGAGGTCACCACCTTGAATTGGTCTGCTATTTTATCAATTTTTACATTTACTTCCAAAAATTATCATAATAAAAAATTTAGTTGTTTAAAAACTAAATTCATGATTTTTCTGCCCCTTCCATCCTGAGCCTTTCTCATGGCACATGGCCCTATGGGGGATTGGCCTTGTATCCCCTTCAAGTATACTCAAATTTAACATGCTTTTAGAGTGGAGATCCTCTTCCAATTATGGAAGGATATAAATTCAATTATATTTGCTCATTGTTATGTGGATTTGTATGTTTCACTTTATGCTAAAGCCACTATTTGTTCCAATGTTCTGTTACAGATTCAAGCGTAGGAGAAAAAGGTAGCCCTAGACGTTGCTCATCTCCAAGAGCTTCTTGATAATTGGGGTAACACCTCGTGCAGAGTTGCTTGAGTGCCTCTTGATTCTTCTACCTCCAGTAGCTACGCTCCTTCTCATAGTCATCGTCAAAGTTAGAGTTTTTCTGCTCGGTGCTCCCACTCCCCAAGTTCCCAAGCTCATCGTCGCCATTTGTGGTGGCCATCCAAACTCTTCTCAGTGACATTTTGCCTTGCCTCCTCCTCGAGATGCCACTTCTCGATGGCCTTCTAGGGATACGGGGCCTTCCACTGTGGTGGTGGTGGCTAGCTAGCTCCTGATTCTTCTGAATGGTTCCCTTGGTTGCCTTTGGCTATTTTGCCAACCTGCACTAAAGTGAAAGATAAAGACAAAGATGACAATGGATGGTCTATTCTAGATGTCACTTCAAACCCCACTAATATATGGGGACATCCAGGAGACCGTGATCCTCCTCTGCCTCCATCTAGTGTAGCTCTCGCCGCTTAAGAGGATTGCTTTTTCAATGCTTTTTATTTTCTAGGCTAGGCTCGTTTGAGACTCTAGGGGTGTGATCTTGTATCCACCCAACCTTTGTTTGTGTATTTGTGTTCTTTTATTATTTTATTAATAGAAACTAGCGCTTATAGATTAAAAAAAATTATGACTACTACTAATCTTGTTCTTATGAAATCTTGAAAATTTTAGAATAGGTATCTTGAATCAATCATCAAAGTTTTTTTTTTTTTTGGAAAAATGACTACTTTTGGACCCTTTTGTCCCCCCATTTCCATGCACTTATCCAACTAGCCTATTCCCTTTCTATAGCAAAGTGGAAAACTCTTTCCCTTTTTTCCTCTGAATAATTGGAGGAAGTAGCAATAGATTTTAACATATCCCCTAATGTAGATTATTCTTATTTTATAGTTCACCTATGTTGTATGGGTGCAATCCATTAGATAAAAATTTGTGAACTTTATCCAATGTTATCCATTGATGATGCTTGTACTGTATTGGAGGATGTTGTGGATGGAGATGACAATAGTGTTCTTCAAAGTTGGGGTAATGGGAATGAATATTAAGGGCAATAGAGATAAAGCCTATAAATTTACTTAGTGGAGTATCTCACCATGCTTCCACAGGATTGTGTAACAATTTTTATTTTTAATTATAATCAAGTTAATCCAAATGATGATAATTCCTAATCGAAAAGAAGGGTTAGTGAATTTTGTACATTTTCCCATTGGTTTTAATCATCCTCAACTATTTTAAAATAGGTTATTTGTTCTACTTACAATATGCTCTCCCAATGTGAGAATTGTATCCAAATGTAGAGATTCCTATTCATTTTTGCATTGGAAACTAATTGTAAAGGTATTTCAACTCTGAGTTGAAATGAAGAATTTTACTAAGTTTATTGCAATTGAAAATTATGTAAGGTTTCTAAAGGATCACAATACTGAGATACTACTGTATGAGGGTTCTTGAGCTTAGGGTGGAATGCTTAACTGAAAATACTTGTAAGAGCTAATACCTTGTACCATATGTATTAATAAACTTCATTATGGAGTATTGTTTGGTTATCCATCTCTACCATATGTATTAATAAATTTCGTAGTGTTTGCATCTTTCCCAATCCAATGCTATAGTGTAATATGGAGTATTGTTTGGTTATCCATCTCTACAAGTCTCTATAAAAGCAAGAACTATTATAAAAATAACAATTATATTAAGATGATGCGATAAATCTTATATTATGACAAATTTTACATGACGTGATGAAAAATAAATAAAGAGTGAAGGCTATAACGCAACTCTGGTCCGTACCAAAGACTGTATGAGAAATCTAATTTTTGCACATTGTGAATGGTGTACATATGATTTCAAATGAACAAGCCTATATATGAATGGTGAACAAGCCTATATATGAAGGCTGTAATATGATTTCCAACGTGGCTTTAAATCATCCATCACAAACTCCCATATGCAATTCTCCCCAGGAAGTGTTCGCTCACGTGGATATACCAACACAAATGACGACCGCCATGGAAATACAAAATACAGCGAGTGCCCATCTTCATCTTCTATGCTTTCCACTCCTTCCGGGAAGGGCACAAATTTTTTCATCAAGCAATAGTCCAACAATTCAACGCTATTTTCTTGAAGAGTAAATGGCCTGATGAATTCCCAAGTGTGTAGTAATTGATTCCATTCTCTGCAAACTCTGCCAAAACGGATGACTGAGTGAAGCGGAAGAAGAGGTAGTATACGCATCTAAAGTACGTGCTTTGGTATCAATTCCCACGACATCCATTCGCCTTCCTCCTTTCCCTCTCCCTTGTTCTCCCGCTCTATTTCCATCTTCACTGTTCAGAGTTTAGATGTAAGAACCAATGATGAAATGTGCAGTAACTTGCTTTAAAATTTAAAAAAAAATTGATTTTGCTTTTCCAGCGAAATGATGTCTGTTTTTATATGCGCTTGCTTCTTTTAAATTCTTAACTAGTTTTGGGCTTAAATTGTGACTCACCAGACTTCAAATTTTAAAAAACTAAGCGTGGCGACTCGTCAGGATTTAAACGAATAGCATAATTAACAATTAATTAATTACTTCCAGTTGGTTTACATAAGATAGATAAAATATAATAAAAAAAAATTTAAAAATTAAAAAAAAATAGCTTAAATTTTCAGTTCATATATTTAGGGCCTAGGGGTATGGTGGGCGCCTTCTCCATGCTTTTTTTGATTTTATTTTTTAAAATTTATAAATAATAGCATAGAGCACTCCAAAACCTCCAACTTCTTGGGTTTTTAATATAATTTTATTTGTGTTTTTGAATTGTTTTATAAGTTTAGTATTTAATAATTATTTAATTAGTATTTTATGTTATGAAATAAAACTAACTAACTATATTAAGTTAATCAAACTAACTATATGTGTGTAAAGTTATTCCAATAGTAAGTTGTTTTACTTACTATTATATTTATAAAATATATCTATAGTATGTCATATCTTCTAATTTGTTGGCATTTATAAATTATTTGACTATGCTGCAAGACTTCTCATATTCTCCAAACGTAATAAAGATTTCATTCCATAATTGCCCAAGTTTTTCTATTTTTCTATCCATTTCGCTTCCACGAATTTATTCATTTTTTGTTTAATGTAATAAAGATTTCACCTCATAACTGCCCAAGTTTTTCTATTTTTCTATTCCACGAATTTATTTATTTACACATTTTATGAATTTTGTTTACATGGAATCTGAATCTTAATTGTTTACCGCTCTTGCTGTGAGTGTAGAACGCCTCTCGGCATCATAACTCTGTTTATTATAGTGCTCTACAATAATATTTTATAACTATATTTTATTAGTTTTATTTCATATGATAAAACCGTAATAAAATATAGTTATAAAATATTATTGTAGAGTAAATAAAATAACATATTAATTTCAAATATTTTCACTAAAATAACTCTATAGTAAATAAAACAACTTACTGTTGAATAACTTTGTACTTAATAAACTATAGTTAGTTTGATTAACTTAATATAATTAATTAGTTTTATTTCATATGATAATGCCCTAATGAAATATAGTTATAAAATATTATTGCATAGTAAATAAATATTTACCCCCAAAATACATTAGTTTGATTTGATACAATCATAATAAAATAACAAAATATAGATACTAAAATCTTAAAAATACAATGCATTTACACTTAGAATAACTTCTTGTCTACTTTGTCCCATTTTTTTTTTAATTTGATTAAACCCTAATAAAATATAGTTATAAAATATTATTAAACAGTAAATAAAATAAGAGAGTATTTTCATTAAAATAACTCTACAGTAAATAAAACAATATTTAATTTCTTTTATTTTCAAAAAACATATAAACAACTAACACAAAAAATAAAGTATTTTCATTAATCTAATATTAACAAAGTATAGTGAAATCTATAAAATATAATGCGCATTTTTTATTGGATTTGATAAAACCCTAATAGTTATAAAATATTTTTCTGCAACACTATAATAAACCCTAATAAAATATTGTTATAAAATATTATTTTATGGTACTATATTATTTTACGACATTAATTTTTATAAAACAAGTGAATAAAAACCAAGAAAATAAATTTTATTATGCAAAAAATAATAGAAAATTAAATTGAAGACATTAGAGGGAAATGTATAAAATATAATACACTTACCATTCAAAGTCCTACGCTTCTCAGTTTTCTTTTGCTCTTGTTTATTTGATTTGATATTTTTGTGATTTATGTTTGAGTATTAGTTGTATTTATATAGATTAGTTAGTTTATGTCAGCTTTATTCTTTTGTGTATTCATTTAGTAAAACTATGTCCATTATATATTTTAAATTTAATTCTTATTGCATTCATTTAAAAAAATGTGGGCTATATATTTTTTATAATTAAAACTATTACTTTATAATTTTTATGTGCATTGATTTAATAAAAGCATGTCGGTTATATGTTTTAAATTTTAAAAAATTACTTCATAATTTAAAAAATATATATTTTCACTCGATTTAGTTTATGTACACTCTCAGTCATCCCCTTAATGCCACTATATAACACTCTCAAGCCTCTCAATATAATTATAGATATATAGGTATAATATTTTTGAAAAAACTCACAATCATTCAGAGTAAAAATGTTATTTTGTTGGTGAATCATGACTTTCCAACAATGGTGAGACAAATGATTAGGATCGACTAGTAAGCCAAATGCTACTAAGTTGAAAGTACTAGTCAATTGAGACTAAAAGGAGAGAACAAAAAAATTGGGGTTGGTAGAAATAATCCATGACAATGAAGACACATAATCCAACATTGGAAAAGAGGTCAAATTTCATGAAAAATCAATCTTGATGATGGAACACACATAACCTCTTATCGAACCAGAGGATCTAATAGAAGATCAGACGGAAATTCACACAAAAATCTCTTTTATAGATCTTAGAAATTCACCATCACAACTGTTGGGATAAGTTGCCATTAACTTGCAATCCTAATCAATTCATGTGTCTCCAAAGTTCTTGGAATGTGTTCCCAAACACATAATGACTTTGAGATATTAATTATTTATTAATTATATCATTGACTTATTGCAATCAATTCCTAATTGATAGGGTCAAACTTGGGTGTCCACTTTTGAAGTGGGGGCCATGAAGACTTTGTTGACTTCTCTTAAGTCTATTTTGAGAGTTTGATAACTCCTAGTGAGTGGGAGTTAAACTTGGGCATCCCCTTTTGATGGGGACCTATATTTAGACTTAGAGTTGTGCTTTTCTTTATCTGCATGAGTCGATCATGTTGAGACACCTTGCATGGATATAATGTTGGAGTTAACTAAACTATTAGAGATGTATTAATTGGATATTGCTTGCATGAGTTCATAAAAGCTTGCATGGACTTACATATTTCTGCATGTTACTTGCATGTACTTTCATGTTGTTGCATGTTACTTGCATGTACTTACATGTTGTTGTATGTTACTCGCATGTACTTGCATGTTGTTGTATGTTGTTGCATGTATTTGCATGTAGTTGCATGTTACTTGCATGTAGTTTCATGTTGTTGCATGTTACTTGCATGTAGTTGCATGTTTTTGCATGTTGTTGCATGTTGCTTTTATGGACATGCATGTGCTTGCATGTTGTTGCATGTCACTCCTATGGACTTGAATGTACTTGCATGATGTTGCATGTCACTTGCATGTGTTTGTATGTTATTGCATGTGGTTTCTATGGACTTGCATGTGCTTGCATGTTGTTGCATGTCAGTCCTATAGACTTGAATGTGATTGCATGTTGTTGCATGTCACTTGCATGTTCTTGCATGTCACTTCTATGGACTTTCATATGCTTGCATATTATTGCATGTCAGTTATATGATCTTGCATGTTGTTGCATGTTAGTTTTGAGAGATTACTTGTAGAACACTCCAACTCCAAAAAACTTGCAGGATGGTGCATCTTAGTGTTTCAGATAATAGGTATCAGTATCATGTTGAATCAGGTGTTTGCATGTCACTTGCATGTATAGAATAAGGTAATTCAGAATAACTTTAGGGACATCAATCTTGCATGTTATTTGCATGAGATTAGTGTGTGTTGATCACTTTAGTTAATAGAAAGAGATCGGGCAAAATTGGACACCCAATTTGAGGACTTTCAGTTGTTGCTGTTATTTAGAAATGTATTTGATGTTGGCTAAGTTTACTTGAGAAAACTTGGACACCCACATCCAGGACAAGTAGTTAACAAAAGGCTTGACTTTGTTTGACTTCAATCTTCTCTATTTGGACCACTTGGTTTTTGCATGAGGATATGTTCCTATGTTATCAATTACAATTTATTGTAATTTGAGTTTCAATATTTTCAATTAAGAAACTTTTGTATTAATTAAAAAGCCCCAGAGTTGAGTTTTTTTTAAAAGACTTAGAAAAAAACAAGAAGCCTTTTGAAGTTTTTACAGGTTTGAATATTGAAGAAACTTTTGAAGTGCATCAAGGAATCAAAGGATTTTAGTATTGGATGTAATATTTCACAAGAGATTTAATACAAGCATAAACACCTTTGGTGTGGATTTTTTTCCCTTAAGAGTTTCTCCATGTAAATACTTGTCTTCTTCATGTAAGTTTTTTCTTCCACTACATTGATTAAATTAGAGAACATTTAAATTGATAGGAATTTTCATATTTACACATTCTATTAATTTCATATTTGAAAAATTTTAAAGATGCATAGCTACAACTTTACCTTGTTCTCTCTCCCTTTTTCTAGCATGTGGTATCATACTCATTGGTTGTAGTGAGAGAGGGATGCTTTTTTATGAAGTATTGAAGGAATTTTGGTTGCAGAGGAATTTCAATGTGGTAACATTGTTTTGCAGATTTGTGAGTTTGGAAGCCATGGTATTTATCTCTCAGATGGATATTGTCAAAATAATCTTTGTTGGACTCTTGAGGCTCAAGATTATGGATATTTAGGGAGTTGATCTTGAGGTAGTAATTTGTAGCTCCATTTTGACAATATGCGTATATTCTCTTGTTTGGTGGTTTTATTCCTTTACCTTGTGGCCATGTGTAGTGAAGTGTGTTTATGTTTGATGGTTTCTTCTAGTACTTTAATCACATGGAAAAACACTCATTTCTTGGGCTATAGTTTGGAGTGCTTATGTTGGGTTCATGGTTTCAGTCTATGGTTACATGAAAGCACTAGATGATTTATCACTGGTTGTATGGAGGTTGTGGAGTTGGTATTTTTTATGATATGGACACTCCTAAACAACCTAGTTTCTCATTTCTCATATTCATGCTATTTTGAATATGTAGGTTTTCATAGTTTCCCAGTTTCAAAAGATTGTGGGTTTGTAGATCTATGATATTCCATTATTTCAAATGACATATTTGATGGTGTTCATTGGTGTGAATGTTTGGATGTTTAATTGGTTTTAAATTTACAGAGATATGATTTTGCAGATTTTACATATTAATAGAAATCTGTGGTTTGTAGATCTATGGAAAATTGTGTTCAGACACTTTCTAGATGGAAACAATTTCAGATTTGCAAGGCTACTTGTTGGGTTCTTATGATCTATGGTTTCTCCTATGTTGATTTATTTGGCAAATTAGATCTAGAGTTGATTCTAGTGTTTGAGTATTGGAAATCTACATGTTATACCTAGTTACATTTGTTCTACATGGTACTGATGTGGGGTTGAATCTATTTTTTTAGTTATTAGAGGTTGAAGCACTGATCATGTTTTACTCCAATGAGATGTTGTATGTGTGCAGATATTGTGAATAAGCTGATGTGGGTTCTATTTGGTAGGCCTCTTCTTGGTCACCTTGGTTACATTGGTATTTTTTGTATTGAGACAAAAGAGTAGTTTGGAGTACCTGATTTAGTTATTCATTGGAACCTATAGTAGTAAAGTTATGTTGCATGAAAATCTTTTTTCACTTTCAATGGAGTTTTGGTAATGATATTGATTATGATACCATGCATAACTTGGTATTACTTTTAGTGGGAGTTTTTTGCATTTTCATAATGTATCATATCTTCTTTGTTTTAAGATATTGGTTCTAAACTGTCATTATTCTAGTGTTGTGAGCCATGCATAATCTTTTTAGAAGATGGATGATCTTTTGGAATGGTTGTTGGTGTCATAAGAAGCTCTTGGAGTATGCCTTTAGTTTGCAATAAGGGTTCATTGACACTTTTGGTTCTATTGATAGAGGATGCTACATCTTCATGTTTTTTGAAGAGGTATTGACATCTTGGTTTTTTATGAATGACTCTTGGAGTTTTTGGTGAGGTGTTGAGTTTATAACTTATTAGTTTTTGATATATGATCCTTGGTTTAGAGGATGTATAGTATTATGTCTTGATGCACTCTTTTTCATGAGTTAGAGTTTTTGGCATTACACAAGTGCTCTTGGGAGAAGAATATGTCCATTGGAGCATATGATATTATTTTGAAAAGATATTAGATCATGATGTCATGATATATTCCTAATTTTAGAGTTAGAATTTTTAAGAATTGATTGGTTAGTTCTCTTTGGTTTTGAAGTATTAATCATTTGCTTGGAGCTTCATGATTGTGTAGATTGCATTTGAAGTTGGCATGGATTGATTTTTAAGAACTCATGGATACTAGAGAGACTTGGGTGAGGCTTAATATCTCTTGAACTTAGAGATATGTGTTGGAAAGATTTCTCATTATGAGATGTCAATAAAAAAGAGTAAGAAGCGTACACTTGGAAATGGATGTGAATCCATTATGGACCTTATGAGAAGGTTGTTTTTACTATAAGCTTTTAATATTGCTTGGTGTTATATGCAAGGACAATCTTGTATCCCACTCTTGGTCTACTCGGTAGGTAATTGATCTAATATGTGTTGCCCACTTGATTATTAGATGTATTCTTTATATGTATCTTGTCTTCTCTTTCAAACTAGTATTGAAAAGGATTGTTCATACATAGATGTATGAGTTTATAGATTTTTGTTGTTCTCATTATTATTTGATCTTGAGCTATGGAACTAGTTATGAGGATTTGTTTTGGAGAGGTATACAAATGGTTTGTAGTTTTTGTTGTAATTCCCTTTGTTGTGAGAATGTTTGGCTAGTTTGATCTACTTTTAGTGAGAGGTCAACATCTATTTCTACCATGTTTTCATCATACTTTGGATGTTAGATGTTGATACCCATTCAGTTTAGGAGTGTTGAAAGAGATCTTACTTTACACAGTTTGGCACAGGTTAGTGTGGTATAAAGATATGGTATGATTTTGTAGTTTCTCTATTTCCTGGTATATTTTCTTGTTCTGAAAGGCTCTCATGTTTATGGAGTTGAGGTTTATATTGGAGTCAAGTGTTATTGTTGTTAACAATAATTTGGTAGCTCCTTGATCTTTTTCTTCATTTGTTAAGAGGACTTAGGAGAGTTATTTAGAGACTTGTAATGAGATATGTTTTATGCATATCATTATATGTGTTTGACACTAAATGGTAGAGGAGTTAGCCACATCCTCTAAGAGAAGTGCTATAGGAGGATTTCTAAATGCCTTGATCTTATTTTCATATTTGACATTACCCATGTAGTGGGAGTTCCTAGATATGTATGCTCTTTATTGTCATGATATCTTGTTATTTATGTGAAGATGAATTTGGATGTTTCACTATTGGGATCTATGAGTTCTGCAGGTTTAGTGGGTTGTCTTTACCCATTGGTTACATTGAAGACTTGGATATGGACTGTCAATATCCATAGATTCATTTAGTGTTATTTCAAATTTTGTTTGTTGGCCTTATATTTGATCATTTGTACATTGGTATGTTTCTTTGAGATGAGAGGATGGATGATTAGCAATTTTGTTTTGTAGGGACTTGATTGCAATTTTGGGTTGGTATGTTGATGGCATGGAGTTCTACCTATGATGGTTTGTTTACCCTAGTTTTGAGGTATGATATTTTTGGATGAGCTAGCAACTTACTGTGGTTGCTTTTCCATTTGGTATGAGTGTGGTAGACACTCAAAGTCTTATGTTATCATGTGATTTGATGCTTGTGTTCATGTTGAGATTGGTATAGTTTTCAGTGATAGTTGATATGTTTTACCTTGGTACGTTTCTTATTTATCATGGGTAACATGATGTGATGAGTTCTTGTTTGAGATGATGACCTTATCATGGTTGCTTTTCTAGGTATCTTGTTGTAGCACAAAAGCATGTTGAAGAATCAATGGTACAATGATGGCTTGGGATGTTTTTCCCTATGATTTACAGTTTGATTATATCATTTAGAGTCATAATAATGTATAATATCAAGTGGGAGAATGTTGGGATAAGTTGCCATTAATTTGCAATCCTAACCAATTCATGTGTCTCCAAAAGTTCTTAGAATGTGTTCCCCAAAACATAAGGACTTTAAGAGATTAATTATTTATTAATTATATCACTTTGACTAATTTCAATCAATTCCTAATTGATAGGGTCAAACTTGGGTGTCCACATTTGGAGTGGGGGCCATGAGGACTTTTTTTACTTATCCTATGTCTATCTTGAGAGTTTGATAACTCCTAGTAAGTGGAAGTTAAACTTGGGCATCCCCTTTTGATGGGGACTTATATTTACAATTGGATTTGTACTTTTTTATGTACATGAGTGGATAATGTTGAGACACCTTGCATGGCTATAAAGTTGGAGTTAACTAAAGTGTTAGAGATGCATGAATTAGATATTGCTTGCATGAGTTCATAAAATCTTGCATGGACTTGCATATTTTTGCATGTCACTTGCATGTACTTACATGTTGTTGCATGTAGTTGCATACTATTTGCATGTTGTTTCATGTTGGTGCATGTTACTTGCATGTACTTGCATGTTGTTGCATGTTACTTGCATGTGCTTGCATGTCACTTGCATGTTCTTGCATGTTGTTGCATGTCACTTGCATGTGCTTGCATCGGATTGCATGTTGATTCTATAGACATGCATGTGTTTGCATATTGTTGCATGTCACTCTTATGGACTTGCATGTGCTTGCTTGTTGTTGCATGTCACTTCTATGGACTTGCATGTGCTTGCATGTTGTTGCATGACACTTGCATGTTGTTGCATGTTACTCCTATGGACTTGCATGTGCTTGCATATTGTTGCATGTCAATTATATGATCTTGAATGTTGTTGCATGTCAATTTTGAGAGATTACTTGCAGAACACTCCAACTCCAGAAACTTGCAATATGGTACATCTTAGTATTTCAAATAATGGGTATTAGTTGCATGTTGAATCAGTTGTTTGCATGTCACTTGCATATACAGAACAAGCTAATTTAGAATAACTTTGGGGACATCAATCTTGCATGTTGTTTGCATGATATTGGTGTGTTTTGATCACTTCAGTTAACATAAAGATATTGGGCAAATTGGACATCCAATTCGATGACTTTTTTTGGTTCTTTTTTTTTGAAATGTATTTTATGTTGGCTATGTTGGCAAGAGACACTGGGCGGCTTCATAAGTGTTGTCATTGATGGCAACAAAGTATATCCCACACATATCTGCAGTACATAGTATGCCTATACCGGAAGTCAGATTGAAGATTATTTTGGTTTGGTGAACAAGAATAGATTATGTAACAAGGTCCAACAATCAAGTTAGGATCTCTCAGATGGTGTAACTCAGTAAGTTGTGGACTTGGACAAGTTAAGAGGGGTATCATGACTATTATATCCCAGATATTTAGCCTCTGGTGATAAAGCATGAAAAATATATGACCATTTGAGTGATGGGTTCCAGTCAGGCAGAGCAGACAGAGGAAGAACTGACCAACAGAGTATTAGACTTCAATCCAGATGTGCAAAAGGTGTTGATCAAGCAATTTGTGGTATTTTAGATTGTTGGCCGACATGATTAATGACTTCTATACTTAAGCTTTTGATACTCATCACAAATCAAGCATGGATTCAACTGACAGATCAATAACATGCAAATATCTTGAGTGTTCTTGTTGCCGACTAGATAGTTGATGAAAATCCTTGATGCAGATATATATACCCAATGGATTCCAGCATGTAAGTGTGTGTGATGAATATGTGAATAAAGGAAGTGCGAAGAAGAGCAGGAGAAAGTGAAAAGATAGTACTCCAAGCCCAGAATGTGACAAAGGAGTGATACTACAGTGAGTAAGAATGAAATGTGCTAGATCAATATATTGAGCCTAACCAAAACTAAACTCTTGCATATGCAGATGTTGTTCATCAATTCAAATTTATTAGTACAATCTGTAAGCATTTATAGATAGTGAGTCTCTTGTAGGCAGTGGGCCTCTTATAAGCAGTGTGCTCAGGTAGTGAGCCCTAATTGGCAAGTGCCATTTTGTTCTTCTTATTCTTTTAACAAAGAATACTTTCCCTTAAATAGGGTTTCCACGTAAAAATCCTTGTGTTATGTGTTAATTTCATTTTTCAGTTCATATGATTGTCTTTACTTCCATGTTTTGATAAAGCACTAAATGTTAAGATAAGAAAAGAAAGCAAGAAAGAGAAAAGTTATAAAATAACTGATTCACCCCCCTCTTAGTTATTTGCATTGTTCCAACAATTGATATCAGAGCCAAGTCTCTCAGAAAAAGCGTAACAGCTTGAGGAGGATTCAAGAATCACAATGGATGCATATGGTATGAAAGAACAACTACAGTTTGCCTTAGATGATCTTGAGCAATCTCACTTTGAGATCAATAATTTGAGAGAATGACTTAGGGAAGCTAATGATTTCATCAATGAGCTAAAAGAGAAAATTAGTATTTTTGTGAAAAAGAGAAAGGAACTACTCCAAAAATTAGCCAATCAGAGTGAAGTCAGTAATTCTGATGAAGATCTAAATGAGAAAAATAAGTTATCTTCGAAGCTGTCAAAAGAAGTCATTATGGTAAGACATGAAATGGAATCAGGGGTTATGAGATTCACCCAAGAAATTGAAGAAAAGAGAAAAATTGAAGATAATCTAAAACAATCCCTCAAGGAGAGAATAGAGGACTACCACAAAATGGATAGAATAATTAGGCATCTTGAATATGATCTTGAAGAAGCTGGAGACAATGAAGAACAACTTGAGAATTAGATAGACACTCTTAAACAAGATCTTCAAACTGCAAATGAATACAAAGAAAAATTCAAGATAAGCTCAGCCCAACTTGAAGTTCTTCTTGAAAGCCAAAAAAGGGTAGATGATAAGCATGGCTTGGGATATGAGAAAGGTGAGAGCTCTAGATCCAGTCAAAAGAACTCTGGATCATGAAATCAAAGAGACAAGCCTAGAAGACCTTCAGTAAGGCAACCAAATGCCCAAAGATATCCATCTTTCAATGGATACTGCTTCAATTACAACAATTTCAGTCATAAAGCAACTTAGTGTAGGAGGAGAATGAATCAGAATAATCCATCCTTCTCTGAACAATGTTTTAATTGCAAAAGGTATGGTCATAAATCCCATGAATGTAGAAATATTCAAATAAACAATTCATTCAATGGTAGATGCTTTGCATGCAATAGAATTGGACATATGGCTAATGAGTGCAGATCAAGAGGATATCATTCAAATAAGCAAAGAAATGTTGTGTGTTACAATTACAATAGATCTGGTCATATTGCCAAATTCTATAGAAGCAAAAATCAGGATAGAAAAAGTCCGATGGAACATGATCAGAAACAAGATAAAGGCAAAGGTAAAATAAATGTGGATGAAGTTCAAAAGGAGATGAGCAAGATTTGGGTTAAAAGGAGTACATTGAATGCTGGGGATGGATCCGTACCACAATCCAGTGTTGATATTCCTTCGAGAAACTAAAAAGGTGAGCTCTAGCTCAGGGGGAGTCACAGAGAAAAATAATTTCCCCCAGCCAGTCAGCTAGTGCCTAAATTCAGCACATTGAGTAAACATCTAACGCTGTGGATTAAAGGGTTCTCAGAAAAACCTCCAAATAACCTTCAGTCAAAATGTTAAAGGTCCACATGGAGTTTTGTCAGATTCATAACCGCTTAAGTTAATCCGGTTCTGACAGCTATTCGGTAAAGCAAAATTTCATAGAAAGATCCAGTATGATTCAAAATTGAAATGCTTTGATCTACGGACCCATGACATGATTGAAGAAAAGAAGATATGTTGTCAATCCTCACAGATAATGATTCTAAATTCTGCACAGTCATTCAAGAAAATCTCTCTGAAAACAAGGCAACTGGATAACTTAAGTTGTGCATTTATCACAAAAGTAAATTAGGGTTTGTGCAAGGATAAAAGGGTTCTTCCACTCATTATTTACACACTTGCACTCATGAAGAAGAAAAGAAGAGCTCTGTGAAGAATATTCTACAATTCACTCAAGTTCAACTAAAAATCAAATTCAACCAGCGATTTGTTCTGGCTCCTACTTCAAACCCTAAAGCACGAAAAGGTATTTCCCTTATGAAAACTCTCTCTAGATCTCTTGCAAAATGGCTATTCTAATGGTTGTCAATATTTCTGATAGGCTGAGACCTAAATTTAAGAAACACCCTTACAAATCTCTAGAAGTTGATCCCTTGGGTGCATTTTCTAGCATTCCACATGGAGTCTTGCATGTAGAAGATGTTAGGGTTTATATCCATGAAAACATTGAAGAATTTGGAGACTCAAAATTAATGGATATTTATCTCAAACAACTAATAGATGAGAATTTTGAACTCAAACTTGAATTCAAGGCCCTCCGGGACAAACACTTCAAACATTGCATACATTTTCTATGTTTTGTAGAAGACGATTGGGTTCGGTATGTTCTAAATAGGATGCATGATAATTTTATGTGGCTAGTGAGGCCATTCAAGATAACTAAAGATGCCATTAGGGCAATGACCGGACTACATTCATCAGGTGGGTTACCCACACTCAAATCTGTGAAGAACCAAATGGTAACTAAAGCCACTGGATCAAAATTTGACAAAAGAGCAATGACTATAGATGACATCACAGATTCATATGTCAGGTTTGCTTCAATGATAATCAGCTACAAAATCTACCATTCGAGTAGGGAGAATTCTGTGTCTAGTACAACAATCTATGTTGCATATCAGATGTTGAGGGAAGATGTAGATTATGATCTGTGTGAGCTTCTTCTAAATCAGTTGTTGGAGAACTTGCAGAAGATCAAAAAGAATAAGAAAAATTCCTTTAAATATGGTAGTCTAATACTGTGTCTATTCTTCTATTATATGAATGAGCTACCTAGATCAAATGGTTAGGTCTAGCAAAATGATAAACCTATTGCAATTCAGATAAGATATTACATGTATGGACTTGGTGATGCTTAAGACCAAAACATAGCTCTCTAGGGTTACTTTAAGAATTTCCAAAGTATGATGCATGCCAGAGAAAGAATACCACAAATGATAGTTGACAAATACAAGGATACAGTCTACTTCATGGATGACACTGATCAATGCCTAATGGAGGCAGTTGAGCCAAGAATTGTATGGATAATGCTTATTGGATATGAAGTCGATGAAAAAATCTTGGAGCTACATATTCAACACTTGCTGAGCCAACCTAAGGACATTGAAGCAGAAAGGTTTGGCACCTTTGAAGAGCTAAGTATAAAAATACATGTTAAGACAACCAGAGACAAAGAGGAAAGTAAGAAAGGAAGTTGAAGAAATTGCCAAAAGATTTGGCTTATCAAAGGAGGCTATAGATGATAATAGAGATAAAATAGAGAGGGCAGAGAAAGAAAGACAAGAAGCAAAGAAAGAAAGTGCTCATGTACAAACCTCCTCTTGAACTAGATCTTCCAAGAGCTCTGCACCTGTCACTCCTAAAAGCTCAAAGGTTACCAAACTGGAAGTCAAGCCATCCAGTAAAAGTGAAAAGTGAATGAAGACCAAAGCCTCAAGAACATATATAAGCCATAAGGATGATGAAGAAACAGAATCAGATGAAGAAATCAAGAAAATGAAGAAGAAGAGAACATTTAGAAAGTTCTCTACTAGAAAAAAGAGGAAGAGAAGGCAGAGGAATTTGTTGAAAAGCCCACTCTTTCCATTGATGACATCATCAAGGAAGTTTCTGTGGATGGGAACCTGCAGCCGATGATAGAGTTCTATGATGAATATAGTGATGTTGACAAGAGAATTTTGGAAGAAGCTACTGTCAGGTACTTGAACATTTACAATAAAGCTTTCATTGAAATTATATCATTAATTCCTAAGAGCCTAGAAAAGGTACTTGAGCTAAGAAAAGAGAATGCAAAGGAAAAAGACTTAGAGATTCGGGAGTAGATAGCAATTCATCTTTATCCTTCCATCACTTCAAAACAAATGAGCATGATCTTCAAGGATTGTAAGGATGAGTTCTGGAGCAAGGCAAGAATGAACAAACTCATGCCTGGAGAAATTGACCAATTAGCAAGAGAAACAAAAGATATCCTCCAGAATGCCTTGAAGAGATTCAATCTTCCTATAGTAGAGGAAATAAATGAAGAACCTTCTACCGTGGATGTCGAAGGATTAAAGAAAATAAATGAAGAAATCTCTGAGAACTTAGACTCCTCAGTTTTGGAAAAGGAAGTTCATGAAGTAGCAAACATAGGTAACATCTCTCCTCTGGATCCCACTACAGCTATGACAAACATTCCAAACTTTGAAGGTGAAGGGGAAGGTAGAAGAGAGGAGAAGAAGATTCAAGGAAAAGAGGATAAGGGAAAAGAAGAAGAACAAGAAGAAAAGATTAATGATTACTATTCTGATAGTTCAAAAGGAAAGAAGTCTCAATCTCAAGCAAGAGACACTGCAAAGATAGTGAAGAACTTCTTAGACAGAGAAATGATGGAGCTGGATGAACCTGGGCTATTTCAAGGACCACTGAATTTTGACTCTCTCTCCCCGATTCAGACAATGAAAACAACATCTTTTGCTCAAGCCAAAGCAAAAGAAAAACTCTTGAAATCTCACATGGAGGACTGTGAACTATTGGAGATTGCATTTAGGATGCTGGAGAAGATAATGCCATTCTATCAAAAGGATCCTTCGGCCTCACCATCTGGTAACTTGAAAAACTTAGTAAATTCTGTTAACACTCATTTTGAGTCTCTAGAGAAATCAACAGAAGCAAAGGTCTTGAAGGAGTTTCTAGGAAAAAGATTCACTGAGGTGCAAGGACTTATTGCAAATGATAGGACTTAAGATATTGGAATAAAGAGCCTTGAAAATGCTCTCAAAGATGGTGGGGACCTATTAAAATTTTGTCTGACTTGGCCTAAAGTGACAAAAGATATTGAGGAGAAAGTAAAAGAATAATAAGAAAAACTGTCAAGCCTAGTTCAGAATTTTGACCCTCTTTCCTCCTCTATAATGAATCAAGAATGCCATGCTATTGTTATAATAAATGAAATAAAGATATTTGGCAAAGAAAAGAAGAACCTAATGAACAGAATGGGTGAACTCAGAGGGATAATTATCCCTAAGCTAGAGGCAATGCATGAGGCCTTAACAGATGCTCAGACCACAACCCGGACCAGTGATCCAATAGATTTAAGAAGGGTAGAAGCCTATGCATTTTTGTTGAGTGGTCACATCTCTATTTTTAATAGGATGAAGAGGAGTTGGGCCATAGAGTTTGTACAGCTGAAGACTACTTTTGCAGACATACTCAAGTATATGTAAGTTTATCATATGAATTATATGTACATATGCAGCCTTATGTGGAAACTTTTTGTACAATTTTGGTTTGCAGATCCCACCCTTTGCCATTGATGTCAAAGGGGGAGTGAAGAGTAGTGAAAAATGAGGAATCTAGCAAAGGGGGAGCTCTGGTAAAATAGTACAAGAGATAGAGCACAACCAAAGGGGGAGTTACTCCGAGACTTAGCCATTTTTCTCTAAGTGTTACCATCAATGCTAAAGGGGAGGTTGTTGGCAAGAGACACTATGTGGCTTCATAAGTGTTGTCATTGATGGCAACAAAGTCTATCCCACACATCCGCAGTACATAGTATGCCTATACCTGAAGTCAGATTAAAGATTATTTTGGTTCAGTGAACAAGAATAGAGTATGTAACAAGGTCTGATAATTAGGTCTGGATCTCTCAGATGGTGTAAGTCAATAAGTTGCAGACTTGGACAAGTCAAGAGGGGTATCATGACTATTATATCCTAGAGATTTAGCCTCTGATGAAAAAGCATGAAAAAGATATTAGCATCTGAGTGATGGGTTCTAGTCAAGCAGAGCAGACAGAGGAAGAACTGACTGGCAGAGTATCAGACTTCAATCTGGATGTGCAAAATGTGTTGATCAAGCAATTTTTGGCATTTTACATTGTTGGCCGACATGATTAATGACTTCTATGCTTAATCTTTAGATACGCATAACAAATTAAGCATGGATTTAGCTAACAGATCAATAACTTGCAAATATCTTGAGAGTTCTTGTTGTCGACTAGAAAGTTGATGAAAATCCTTGATGCAGATATATATACCTGATGGATTCTAGCATGTAAGTGTGTGTGATAAATATGTGAATAAAGGAAGTGTGAAGAAGAGAAAAAGAAAGTGAAAATATAGTACTCCAAGCCCAGAATGTGACAATGGAGTGATACTACACCAAGTAAGAATGAAATGTTCTAGATCAATATACTAAGCCTAACTAGGACTAAACTCTTGCATATGTGGATGTTGTTCATCAGTTCAAATTCATTAGTACAATCTGTAAGTATTTTTAGTCAGTGAGTCTCTTGTAGGCGGTGGGCCTTTTGTGAGCAGTGTGCTCAGGCAGTGAGCCCTACTTGGTAAGTGCCATTTTGTTCTTCTTATTCTTTTAACAAAGAATACAATATTGGGTTAGTCACCCCATGGTTTTTTCCTTAAACAAGGTTTCCACATAAAAATCCTTGTGTTATGTGTTGATTTCATTTTTCAGTTCTTATGATTGTCTTTGCTTCCATGTTTTGATAGAGCACTAAATGTTAAGATAAGAAAAGAAAGCAAGAAAGAGAAAAGTTATAAAACAACTGATTCACCCCCATCTCAGTTATTTGCATTGTTCCAACAGGCGAATTTTACTTGAGCAAACTTGGACACCCACATTTAGGACACGCAGTTAACATAAGGCTTGACTTTGTTTAACTTCATTCTTCTCTATTTGGAGTGCTTGGTTTTTGCATGAGGATTTGTTCCTATGTTATCAATTACAATTTATTGTAATTTGAGTTTCAAACTGTCTTATTAAGAAGATTTTAAATTAATAAGCTTTTGTATTAATTAAAAGCCCCATACATTCTCTAGAGAGGTGACGTTTTTGTAAAAGACTTAGAAGAAAAAAGCAAGAAGATTTTTGAAGTTTCTACAAGTTTTAAGATTGTAAAAGACTTAGAAGAAAAAAGTAAGAAGCTTTTTGAAGTTTTTATAGGTTTCAATATTGAAGAAGCTTTTGAAGTGTATCAAGGAATCAAAGGATTTCAATAGTGAATGTAATCATTCACAAGAGATTTAATACAAGCATAAACACCTTTGGTGTGGAGTTTTTTCCCTTAGGGGTTTCTCCATGCAAATACTTGTCTTCTTCTTGCAAGTTATTTTCTTACACTACATTGATTAAATTGGAGAAATACTCTAACATCTAAATTGAAAGTAATTTTCAGATTTTCACATGCTATTAATTTTAAATTTGAAAATATTTTAAAGATACATAGCTACAACTTTACCTTGTTCTCTCTTCCTTTTTCCAACAAAAGCATGTCACCCTTCGATAAGCAATCAAATTGAAATATAGGTTGACCAAACTACTCCTCCACTAAACAAACAAATAAATCAAGTAGATCTTAACATGAATCCACCCAACATTGTGCTTAAAAATCTCAGCTTCTTCTTTGATCTAACATAAATGTCTACGGAAGCCAAATTAACTAAAAGGGGGGATCCAACCTTGTATCGACAAGTACATAGATCTATGATGTACTTGCAACATCAATAGATGATGGAGTAGCAGTAAACATAGTCCCATTTTCTCTCCTCAAAAGGATGGGATATGGGAATACAAATATAACATGTTGAGATACCTGGAGAGGGTATGATAACATAAAAGTAGCAATGATCAGCAAAATCATGCTCTCAATCTCCTTAGGATCTAAAATGGTCCTTATAGTGTTCTATGTCATTAACAAGGACATTGGCTACAACTTGTTAGGAAGACCTTATATTCATAGAATAAAGGTAGTACCTTTAACCTTGTTTGAAAAGGTTCACTTTCTACAACTTGGGAAGATTGAAATTACAAAAGGAGACCTTGAGCCATTTACCATGGTCAATTAATCAAAGCAACAAAGAAAAGGATAGGCATTATTATTGGATATGAACTATCCACAAATAAAATTTCCATACCAGATCCAACCCCTCAATCCATACACTTAAGAAAGAAGGAAGATCAAATCAAAACCATCAATGACACATAGATAAAAATGAGAGAAAAAGGAGGGTTTCTAAAACAAGGGCTAGTTGTTTTGAAAGAGATAATAGCTAAAATTATAGCACTACTAGAAAATGATAGTCCCATTTGATTCCTTCTTAATTTTTGGGTCATCAATGTGTTCACTAATGTAGAAAAGGAGGAAACAATTTAACCAACCAAGCCAAGACAAGTGATAAACAAAATTCTTCATATCTCATGCATAAGAATCAATTTCAAATTAGAATGATTAATATAACTAAGATAGATCTAGGCACCTTCATTGATGTCAAAGAGGGACTATCAAAAAGTTACAATCTTTTAACACCACCAAGAGAAGCCTCATCAAATGAGTTGTACACACCTTTGACCTTGATGTCAAGAAGTTCTTACACACCACTACACACTATAATGATACTTACACCCCTTGGACACCTCCAACACAAATAGGCTCTACAATTCATACCTACTCAATTGACAATGAGTCCACAAATGACCCTAAAACCTCATCGAAGGCTTTTAGACCTCCCCACTCACATAAACCACTTAAACTTCAACTTCAATACAATTAAATGACATGTGGCAACCCCCACAAGCCCAAATTGAGATGATTGAAAATTTTTCAAATGAATATGAAGTGAGAATGGGAGAGTTTTAAAAATAAAAGAGGTTGCAAAAAAACCATTCGAATAGGGATTTACTATTTACTAGAAGAGAATCTTGGAGCTTAAGGTATTTTTGGGTTCCCAACTTCCCGTAAGGTTGTTTTGGACACTTATAATCATTTTTGAAGGGTTATAATGCCTTGGAATAGAAGGCAGAAACTATTTTGGGATGTGGACAAATGACGTGTCCCTAAGGACAAACTATTTGTCAATTTTGGTTAGTGAGTTCTAACCTACATTACAATATATAATTAATTCTTGGATTCTGTAAGAGTCGATGATGGACTGAAGAAGACCCAAGATCACTGGCAATTACAACAATCTTCCACAACAAGAGAGAAATACAATATTGCCAAGAAATGATGATGCATAACATTTACAATATGCAAAGCTTGACTACACACAATTGGATTACATTGCATACAACATGATTACATTGTGTTGTGTTGGCTTGGATTCCAATATACAATACAATACCTTCCTTATATAGGCAAGGTTAGGTGATAGGACTTGACAGAAAAATTAAATTTAGGCCAACCTAGACACAAATATTAAATGACAACTAGAGGATAAGATGCCTTCTAGATGACACAAATATTAAATGTCCTAGACACCACTAATAAATATAGGATATAAGACAAGCTTGTAAGATGATAAGTGTCTTAATACTATGACATTAGACAACTAGTGGTGAACTATTAAAGGCACATAATTGTACATTATTAAATGCTCCAAAAGACACTAAGTAAACTTAAGAAGACTAGTGGGAAGAGGACCTAGAAATGCCTAGCTAGGTAATGTCTCTTTTTACACTAACACCCCCCCTTAAGTGCAACTTAGGGAGAAGGAAACAAAACATGAATGCATGAATGAGTCACGGCTACTAGGCCATGTTAGGTACTGATAAACAACAAATTTCAAGTGGAGAAAAGGAGAAAACCTCATGGGACAAAAATCCTCTCCAAAAGTGACAATGCATGTAAACAAACATGTACAAGTGAGGGAAGGGGTACTTAGAACCCCCATAGAACAACATCCATCGTGAATATAAAATTAATTATTATGCCATAGGATAAAAAGAATGAGACAAAATGTCCCCTGATAATGAAGTGGCTGTTGTGCCAATGGCGCATGCACAAAGAAAAAACACGATCCAATACCCGCAAACAACCTTTCTCCCCTTTGGAAGAAACAAATCCACTGGTATATGTATAAGAAACTCCAACTCCAAAACAAGAGATGAGGGAAGTCTCATGAAGTATGATGTCTCTAAAAATGACTCAAGTGTCCACATGTAACAATCAAAATATGCTACAAGATTAGGTGCTCCATGCCTAATCAAAGAATGTGACAATCCAAGACAATAGGAAAAATCAAGATCATCAAGCTCCAAACACAAAGATGGTGTGACAACAGTTGTTCCATAACTATCATCAAAGAGGAGATATAACCCCTCAAATGTTTCCTCCAAATTAGAAATTTGAGACTCCACAAACAAGAATGATATGTCTATAGGACAAGAGTCCCAATTAGGAAGACTGAAATGCTCAACATCCTACTGCAAAGAATCACTAGAAGATCTTAAAGAAGAAACAACAGGTGATAGTGATGTGATCTCAACAGGAGGAGAAGAGGGACAAAGAGAAGTCTCTAAATCCAAAGAATCAAGATATTTCATGTACTCAATCTCATCTAAAGTATCATCATCCTAGGGTATGAGACAATCTATTGTAGGATCATCTAGAAATGGCAAGACATGAGGGTCTCCATACAACTCCCAAATTTGAATCCAAAGTGTGAGTGGTCTATCATGAATCAAAAGCTTACTCTTTGTGTCATAATCAACAGTAGTGCCAATTAATCCAACAATATGATCATATTGAGTCCCTAATTAAATTTCTTTTGAGGTGATTCTGGTTTATCTATGAGCCCATAAAATAGAGGCAAAAGATGAATCCACCTGAGATGTGTCAAGATGCCTTTTTGCCAAGACTCATAATTATCCTTAGTTAGATTAAATACAGAAGGATGAATAGAAAAACCCATGATACCTCCTCAAAATGATAGAGATCAAAACATCAAAACAAATATATGATGATAGATAGAAATCCAACAAAAGCACAAGATTACCCCCCACAAAACTAGTGAGTGCCCCCCCCCCCAAAAAAATATGATGATGACACTTTATACTTAGTGTAATTACAATTGCCACAAGCCAAAATAGCTAAGTGGTCTTTGATCTTAGTGCTTGCAAATTCCAAAATAGGCCTTATAAGAAAAATTACAATTTGGATACAAAATGAGATCAAATGGATCAAAAGTATGATAAGTACTTAAAAAATCATGCACTTTCAAAAAGTGTTTCACCAAAAAATCTTACCATACGAGCCAAAATGGAGGCCCAGAAGTTCCAAAAATGAGAACTGCTCAATAACAATGATGGAGATCTGCAATTTCTAAACAAACTAGGCATAAAAACCAAAATCTAATTGCACCACTACAAAGACTATGAAATTCTAGCTCAAAACCAAAAAAAAATTGCTTGAAAAAGGAACCAAATTGAACAAGATAGAACACTTCAAAGTTAAACTATCAAAATCAAAGTTCAAATTTTTTTTATTAAGTTCACACATGATCTATTTGTTACATGTAAAAACTAACAAATATCTAGATAATTTTTTATGCAGTGAACAAAACCTAGAAAGTGTTTTTTGATTTGACATGCAGAAGAGATTACTTTAATGCAAAAATGCCTCCAAAAACCAAAAAAAATGACATGTTGAAGTTGAATCATCCACCTAAGTCAAGAAACGGCACGCTGCAACCTATAAGATTGCACCAGGATGCAACAGAAAACATTTCTTGGCAGAAACACTCAAAAAAGAGGAAAGAAGACCATAGCTCTGACACTCTGATACCATGTAAGAGTCGATGATGGACTCAAGAAGACCCAAGATCACCTGAAATCACAACAACCTTCCATAACAAGAGAGAAAAACAATATTGCCAAGAAATGATGATGCATAACATTTACAAGATGCAAAGCTTGACTACACACAATCGAATTACATTGCATACAACATGATTACAATGTTTTGTGTTGGCTTGGCTTCCAATATATGATATGAAACCTTCCTTATATAGGCAAGGTTGGGTGATAAGACTTGGACACAAAATTAAATGTAGGCCAACATAGACACAAATATTAAATGACAACTAGAGAATAAGATGCCTTCTAGATGACCCAAATAATAAATGTCCTAGACACCACTAATAAATAAAGCATTTAAGACAAACTTGTAAGATGACAAGTGTCTTAATGCTATGCCATGAGACAACTAGTGCAAAACTATTAAATGGGTCATCCCACAATAATGGGTTACACTTTGAACTAAATCTTCACTTTCTGACACCTATAGCCACTAAATTGTTAGGAATTTGAAGATGATCCGAACTAGTGATTTGTGTGATTTTTTTGGTAGATTTTAAATATATATTTTTAAAAGAATTTAGAGTTAAATTGTAAAAAAAAAATCGTCTCCTTTGATAACTAGTTTTTAATAGTAAACAACATTTTTTTAAAGTGATGTGTAGTCTGTCGCGCATATCTTTTTTTCTACAAAGGATAAAATTTCAATTCTTTTGAATTTAGATTGGTAACACCAATATCTAGAGGATGCATTTAGTTTCATAATGTTTTATTGATTTTTTTTAATTAAGTTTTGAAGTCAAACCAATTATAATTTAGACATAGGCATATTTTGTCCAACATAACATTTTTTGTATGTATCAGAATACAAATTTTTTTCTTGGAATAAGGACATCAATACCTCTAGGACAGGTATTTTTTAGAATTTTTTTCTCTTTTTTCCTATTTTTTTGTATGTGTGAAACAAATACCTTGATGTTCATTGAAAAACCTACATTCACAATAAATAAAAAATAAGTATAATAATCAAATTAAATATATTTAAAAATATACTTTTTGGGAAGCTTATAATAAGGACTGCATACTTACAAAATATAAATTTTAGATAAATTCATTTGATCCGCCAAAAGCTAAATTAAAAGTGGTTTTTTATCAGCATTTTGATAGGTGTAGAGGTGACTCCATTATATGTATGGTTTAAAACTAGCGGGGTTCTATCTAACGGGGTTTGAATCTAAGGGGTTTCATCAAACCCTCTTCAATTAAAATCCTTTAAATGGAAGCTTTCAAGGCTTAAATCATTATATTTTCTAAAATTATGTGATTTCAGTGCTAAAAAATGAGGCTATCCTAGAAAGTGTAACCCATTATTGTGGTAGCACCCAAATGCACATAGTTACAGTACATTATTAAATGCTCCAAAAGACACTAAGTAAACTTAAGAAGACTAGTGTGAAGAGGACCTAGAAATGACTAGCTAGGTAATGTCTCTTTTACACTAACAGATTCTTCCAAGGATGGTGTTGGAATGTGGAAACGAACTTGGACTCCCCATTTAGGGGGTGAAAATGCTATATAAGTAGTGATTAAGGTGGTAGCAAGGTAATATGATGATTTAGAGTGAAAACACTATTTGTAGGTGTTAAAGGAGTGAAGACTGAAGAGGAGAAAGCAATGGTTATATGTAATCTTTGTTAGAAGCCATTAAATTTCCATAGTTCATAATGTTAGATTGAATGTTTTTAGATTTAACTATTTTAGGAATTTTTCATCAACATTTTGAATCACACTTTGTGATCCATCATCAAGAGATAGAAAGTAAGAGAAGAGAAAGAGAAATGATAAATTGTAAACTAAAGCTACTTAAAAAGAGGGATGGAGTGAGGTGATGTGGCAATCTTTGTTTCTAAATATAGTATAGACTTGGGCCTCTTTTCTTGGTGGAGTTTTTTTGATCAAAAGAATTTCTCCACATTAACTTAGTGTTATGTGTTTGTACTTCCATTCCATATTTTTCGATGTTGTTGATTTACATTGTTGCAATCTCAATTTGGTTATACACTAGTTAAGATCATATTATAGTTAAATTTAGATTTCCATATATAGTGGTTACCTTCATTTCTATATATCCCACTATGCACTTTGCAACTGATCTTGTAAACCATCATATGCTTCCTGCATACTATCTAGTCATGCTTGGAGACTATCCCTCTTTGCCTGCACTACTACTAACTCTCACTTACTCACAAATAGCTATTCCTACAACTCCTTAAGACATAGTGAACCCTAGCCCCAACCACCTTCTCTTGTTGACCCCCATCCCCCATCTCTTCTACCATCTCCCTTGCTTCCAACAATATCCTTCCCATCTCCCATGTCCTCTTGGTACATGTGCCTATACTTGTTTTTGTACATGTACTTGTACATATTGATATACCTATTCCTATACCTATGGTTCTATTGATTTATATACCTATGCATTTCCTTTTGGTTTTGGGCCTTATACCTGTGCTCCCTAAGCCTACAATTGTACCTACCTCTACCATAATCTACCACCTACTGGCACCCCCTCACCCCCTCTTTGTTATCATCTCCCTCCTATCTTCTTGCCTCTTTGTCCTTCTATCACAACTTGCCATCATTGTGCCAATATATAAGCCCTATGTATGGCACCTTGCACCTATGGTAGTAGTAGCCATGTAAACCTCACTATTTATCTTTGAGACCACCATATGTAATAATCTCATATAACCCTTAGATGTTACACATCTACTCTTGGTACCAACCACACTCATGGTATCACATGTGCCTAATTCAATTGCACAATGTATCAATCTATCCAGGCTCCCCACCTGGCCATCTCTAGGAATACCCTATCTCCTCCAAAATTGATGCTATAGTCTATTCTATAATACCTCTCAATAATTTATATCCTCCACTTGATGATGTAATGTGAATTTAGAAACCACAATAATATCATACCATGCTTTGGACATGCCTCACACTCTTGATACAGTCTCCATATGACCACATCTAGCTCATCAATTTAACCTACCACTAATGACCTACATCCTAAAAAAATGAACACCGCAATCATCCCCTCCATCTATATACATGTATGGCTCCCTTACCTCCTACCCCACCCCACCACCAACTAGCCTCAATACTATAATATGCTCCCATGCCCGCACTAGTAGTAGTGTCACATATACCAAGTTGTGCACATCCCTATACACAATGAAATGAAGATCCTTGTAAAGTATCACTAGTACACTAGGCCCCCAAGAAAATACCTCCTCCCAACAAAATATATATCCCCTAGCACATACAATAGTCTAATTAGAAAAAAAAACTTGTTGGTCTTTTTAGGAAGCAATAGGCCCCCAACAATTTTTTGAATTGGATATCTATTACTAATAATTATATCCAATACAAAATGAGTGGCTAAGAGTGCCACACCATCATCAAGGTCTAGATATATAACATCTCAGCTCAATGTGTAGTGTTGTAGCACCCATATTACATTACAAAATATCAGAATGTCCCTTTAAAGTATAATGTCATCACAATATATAAGGATCATATCACAATAAAAAGAAACATTCACTATTTATCACTTTTTATTGATTGTGCTCTTCTTGACATGCACTCTTCTCCTTGTCCTCTACCATTCTTTCCTACAATTCTTGCAATTCTTCAATACCTATTTTGTTCACAACTATATTGTTTGTTATTACTTTCTTTATAGGAGTCCAATCCTTTGAAGGTTCCCAATGGAGGTGAAATCCTGCTTATATCTTCTACATTGTCAAAATTTTGAAAAGACATTTTCAGATCCCTAATTGCTTAATCCCTTTTGACCTCCAGTTGATGTTTCTTGCTATAGAGATTCTAGAAATCCATATACTCTTTGTGGATCTTCTTATCTACCTTTAAGAAGTCATGTGGCAAAAAATCAACAAACTTAACATCTTCTCTATATATCTCTGCTAAGACTTTGTCTATGATCTTCATGAATCTTTATGTTGGGATCTCCACTCTCATTGAAACCTATTGAACAATATGAAACCATGTGAGTCTATTCCTAGACTTAGTAAGGTTCCTCTATTTGCCTTGAAATAATTCATGAATCTTTATGTTGGGATCTCCACTCTCATTGAAACCTATTGAACAATATGAAACCATGTGAGTCTATTCCTAGACTGAGTAAGGGTCCTCTATTTTCCTTGAAACAATTCTTCGTTCCTTTTCTTCCAAATATACCATAACAATTTAGTAGACAAAACTCACAAGAAAGTATTGACTTTAACATGCAAACCATAACATAACCACACAAAATCTATTTCCAACACAAAGCCTCATCACTTTCTCATCCCACAATGCTACCCATAAACAAATCCCAGACCATTTTAGTAAATTGACATTTAAAAAATAAATGCTCATAAGACTCTAAACAATTACACAGGGAACATACATTATCTTTAAGTCCAACATACAACTTTTTAATTAATAACTACCACCTAAAAAAATATTTTTTAGGCTCTATCTTATTAGACAAAAAATTACCAATAGTTTTAGACCACTCAGACTTATCAAGTTTAATATTTCACTTATGACTCACATGATCATGCACCTCATGAGAATAAGTTAACCATTTATATAAATTCTTAGGTTTCATCTATGTTAACCTAGTACAATCCTTTCAAATGATTTTTTCCAATGCTTCATCATTTCTAATCAACTAAAGTGAGGGATAATATTTTGGCAATGCTTTGCATAGTACAACACAAGTTCTTTTCTATGTATCAGGAATATCAAATTCCTTTTTCACATGGCCCCATTTCTTCAAATAATTGTTACTGAATATATGCCTAAACATAGAAATACCTTTATTGTTCCAATTCAGGGATGATCACCCTTGTAACAGGTGTAAAGGTTTATCTTTATGCTTCATGTTCCACCAAACATATTAATTACTAGAAATCTCATTATTATTGCACTTTAAAGATTCTATATTTATTAGAGCCTTCCTCATAAATTCCCAAGCTCTCCGTATGTTGTTAAGTAATACAGACCCAGCTGGCTTAGTGCTAAGGTTACCAAATAATAAATTGTGTTAATTTAGATTATGCCAATGTCTTTCATTTTTAGGGGCTGCTTCCTGTATATTTATCCTTATAAGCACTTTCCAGGGCTCTTCACCTATGAAGCTCTTAACAATCCACTTAGCAGCTAATGTTACTCCTTGGGTTTTTAAGTCCTTCAACCCAGGCCTCTATTACCTTTATCTATACAACACCATTCCCATTTCACTTGGTGCTTCTTTTTCTTTCCTTTTCCATCTGACCATAAGGAGTCTCTTCTAATATTTTGACATATATTAGACTCAGACCCTAAGAGCACCCAAGTTGAGGTGTAATAAATGGAGTATGTAGACAAAATCTTTTGACAAACTTGTATCTTGTTAGCCAGGGATAAATACCTGATATTCTAGCCTTTCAATTTCTTTTTAGTCTTTGAGTACATCCATTCCCACATACTATTGATCTATAGGTATCTACTACAAATGGAATACCCAAAACCCTTACTTGATTATGTGGTCCTCCCCACTGCCAATTGAGCTCTTTTAGCCAGTCAGGTGGTTCTTTCTCCCAACTAAGGAGAATTGATTTTTCTTCAGATATCTTCACCCCTGAGGTAAGGAAGAATAAATTTGACCTTTTTGTTATATTTTCCAAATTCTCCTTATCAACAATTAGGAATAAAGTTGTAACATCTGCAAATTGGATGTTCATCAATTCCTCATTATTTAGTAACACTATCCCTTTCATTATGACTTCTATGAAGTCAATCCTCAATAGATAATGTAAAATCTTCTAATGTAATTACAAACAATGTAGGGGCTAATGGGCCCCCTTGCCTAATAGACCTTTCCATCTCAAAAGATTATGAAAGTGATCCATTTATATCAATTTTTGCATTAGCTAGCATCCGTAAATAGTACTTTGATCCTATTACAAAAATATCTAGGGAACCCCAGAACCTTTAGAATAGATATCACAAAGTATCATTCTACTCTATCATAGGCATTTTCAAAGTCTAGTAGAAAAATAGCTCCCTTCTGCTTAGTTCCTTTTATCCATTGCATCACTTCCCAACTTGTAACCAAATTTTTCAGGATGTATCTACCCTTTATAAACCCTATTTCTATATGACTAATGATACTAGGGAGTATATTAGTCAACCTTAGAGCTAAAGTTTTAGCAAGTATTTTATACAAAACATTCAACAAAGTTATAAGTCTCTCGTTCTTAATGTATCTTTTATCTCCATCTTTAGGTAGTATTTTTATTATCCCTTTGTTAATATTCCTACCTAAGGACCCTCTTTGGTAAGCCTTCTCATAAACTCCATATAGACCTTCCACAATCAAGTCCAAGTTGGCCTTGTAGAATTCCACTGGTAATCCATTTGGCCCTAGAGATTTCCCATTTTATAAAGTCAAGACAACCTTTTAAATCTCTTTTCTCGAGATTTCTCTTTTTAGAGATTCTATCAGTTTTGCACTCAGCTTTTTAGGTATAATTTCCTGGCACAAGTTTTGATCTTGTCTACATGCCCCATTAGTATCTTCAACAACTATGAATAGTTTTTCATGAAAACTTCTAAACAATCTTTTTGTTTCATTATTATCATTATAACATATATCATTTTCAATAATACGTCCAGTGGTCTCTATTTACCTTTTTCTTTTTAACAACTTAAAGAAGTACTTGGTGCTTCTGTCCCTTTCCTTCAACCAGTTTATCTTTGTTCTTATTTTAGCTCATTGAGCTCTTTGTGTTTGAAAACATCTGAGATTTTGTTTAATGTCCCCAATTTCTTTAATAAGCTCAATATTATTTGTCTCTTTTTGTACTGCATCCTTTGCTGGCATCAAATCATCCTACATAGAAAACACTTTCCTCCTTTTATCCATAGAAAATTTACTCCCAACAATTCGAAACAAAACCTTACTATTAGAGACCATGTTATCCCAGTAATGAATAGCAGATCTGTTACTAGCCATCATTTTGTATATGTTCCTAAGAGTTTTAATTCCATCACTACAATCCTTACTTCCCAATAGTGCTATGTTCAATTTAAAAAGATTATCCTTCCTAAACTCATTTTCTCTTCTATCTTCTTTTACAACAATACATGTTTAAATTGGGTGATGATCTAAAAAGGCATTGGGTATTACCTAAACATAGTTACCATCCTTTATGTTATCTAGGTAGAATTCACTCTTATTCACATAAAACCTATCAAGCTTGCTATATATGCACCAAGTAAACTAGATGCTTTTACTCAGAGATTTATTTCCTTCCAAAGGATCCATCAGGTTAAGCAATTTCTGCATTCTTTTCTAGTAAAAATTTTCATTCGCTTTTCATTCCAAGTTAAAATGTCCTTTTTTATCATCCTTTTTTTCTACAAAGTTGAAATCACCTCCTATTATTTAGGGAATTTTGGGTAGTCCCATTTCCATCCATTTCTAAAGCTCTACTCTCTCCCTATAATAATTTGGGGCATAAATAGACCATACCCCAAACTTCTTATCATTATTTTCAATTATGAACTAGAGGTGTCTATTTCAAGGAGAGAAACCTTTTTGTGAAATATAATCTATCCATTTCTGATTTATCAAAGTAGTAATCCCTCCTTTTCCTCTACTATGCTTGGAGAAATAAGACATTGAATCTTTCCAGATAAACCTTAAGTTATTTTCTAATTGGAATCCTATTGCCTTAACTTCTTGCAACATTAAACAATACATGTCTTTACCTTTTTTATTACAAAACTATCTTATAACATATTTCCTCTTTGGTGACTCCATCCCTCAAATGTTCCAACTTACACACTTAAACTTTATTTATTAAGAGGTTATTTTTCTTTTTTATTGTTACACAATCTCTCAAAACACTTAGGCATTGAGTCTCCCTTTCCTTTCTTAACTAAATTCATGGAGCTATCACTTCTATTTGACTCTTTCCTTTTCCTTCCCTCTTCTTCTTTCCTTTCTACATTTTCTTCCCTAACCTACAATTGTTTGCTAGGCTTGTTTTCAATATGGAAAAGCCTGAGGTCTTTTCTTGTATTCTTCTCTTCTTGTTCTTTATTTTCTTTAATGCATTAACATCTTCAGCTTCTGGGCCTACAGTGTCTTCCAACACTAAGAGACTTAGTTTTTTCCCTACCACTTTTGAATTCTTGGCTCTAATTTTCTCTCTCATCCTATCCATTACTAGTTGTTGTGTGTTCTTTTTAGGAGGAGCATCATTACTCTATTAAATCTTTATAGACACCAAGGGATTATTTACTCCTCATCATAGGAGACCACTGCAATGGGTCTCTTATCATCACGGGTATCAACATTAACTTCCACTTGTTTATTTTAAATTATTCTAGTAGGACAATCATTTTTATCTTTCACCATATTATTATTTTTTTCCATCGATCTGAGAATCACAGACATTATTGGTTACCTCTTTTAAAGGAGTCTTCTTCTCTTGTGCCTTTCCCATTTTTTTATTTGATTCACTAGTTCTACAAGTCCTTCTTCCTTCTCATGTCTCTCATCTTCATCATTGAACTTCTCTTCATGAGAATCATTTTTGTCATTCTCATCAATAGTGGTAGCAATGATACACCCAGGGGGCTCAAGTTGCCTTTCATTTCTCTCAACCTCAAATTTATTTTTTAGTTCATCTAGGGTATCCTACAGATTACCCTTCATAACCCCAAAATTTTCCTCATGGTTATCAATAGCCACATCAACCTTTTTGGGGCTGACTTCAGTGTTCAAGTTTTTAAACCCCATTTCCTTAAACTCTTTATTTTCATTTTTTAAACCTATGATTATTAACATGCCAAATATATGGATCTCAAAACATTTCAAATCATGCCATACAATTGACCTTATGTTCTAAGAACAAGCATCACGCCACTTGATGTAAATAATGGAGTCCATGATAAAACCCTAAGTTATGGTGATTGTGCATGAAGGGAAAAATCAAAAGGCACAATCTAGAGAATCTCATTGTGTGAGCCTGCAACAATCCCTTTATTGATAAATAGGAAACCCAAAGAACAAATAAACAAAATAGAGACTAGAAGTGGTGCAGGAGCACCAAGAGGATCATGAAGATCCATGTTTGTTTTTGTTTGTTATATGTGTGTTCATGTTGTAATAAAGTCTTGGAAGACCATTCTCATGATTGTAATAAGGACCATGTCCAAAAACACCTCTTGTTGATGTCATGTTATAATGGAGCAGTCATAAGGTGTAGTAGACAGTCATAACATCATGCATTGTAAAAGGAGGTAGTCTTCATGATTGTAAGCCTTGCTAAGACATGTAAGGTAGTGTCAAGAAGTCTAATTCCTAGTCCAAGGCTTAATCACATTGTAAACATGTTTGAAGGCATTGTCAAGGCCCAAACAACCAATGCAACTTAGTTACAACATGTAATTAGTTGATGTTTCTAAACAGAGAGGGCAGTTCAATGGTTATCACACCTTCCCATCGACTCCAACTACTCTCTAACTACTCCAAGATGTTATGGCAGGTGTCTTAAAGCCCTGTCCATGATCATTGTACACAGTGAAGCTATTTTTGGTGATGGAAATAATAGCAAACCATAGTTTTCTACCAATTTCTGTGTAATTCACTGCTACAGGCCATACCCTATCTTTGTATGGAAACATCATAAGGCAAGAGTCTGGGAAATGATGGAGGTATGAGTTAAGTTTGCATTGCAAGTGGTTGGAAGCTTTGAAACTTACTTGTGTCTGATTTCTTTCCATCATTCTAAAACTAGTCTGTGAAACCCTATCTTAGGGTTTTAACTGTAATTCATGCATTTTTCTTCCATTCCACTAATGTAGAACCACGTAGATCAGTGGGATGGACTGTTGTGATGTTGTTTCAATGTATTTTGCAATAATTTTGGGTAGAGTAGAGGATTTGCTACAGTTTATGTGAAAGACCCTAGCAAAAGCATGTGCTAGGAGTGTGAAAGAGCAACAACATAGGACCAATCAGTTGCAATCCATTTTGGGACCCCAAAACTTGAAGAATCCTTAGTTTTTCCATGCTATAGAGGTGTCCAAATGATTGGTTTAGTTTTGTGAGTCTATGAAAGGGTGGTTGCTTCACAAATTTAGCATAATTGGGGATCTAGGTCACTAGGAGGGGTTATAGGTTGGACCATACTGTCCAAAACAATCCATACCCATTTTCAAATATCTCATGAGGAGTCCAAATGGGTATCTCTAGATTGTCTAAGATTTGAGTTAGCAAGCCTGAGTCAAAAGATATTGTTGACTGTCTCTGTTTGGAGGGCTACAAGGGATTTAGTGGCCTAAAGAAGGAAGTACCAAAACCAAGTATGTTATGCATTTGTAAATGGTTTTGATGGGTGTCATGGTATGTCAAATGAACCTTTTCATGATGAGTTTAGAGCCACTAACTGTTGTTCCCACTTTTGCAAGTTGATCCTTGAATTTGGGTTTTTGAGTGTAGTGAAAACCTTGTCTATTTGTGAAGACCTCTACCTATCCAAGTGCCTCTACATCATAGTAGTATCAGAGACATAAAAGGTTTTGTTGTTGGTTGTGTAAGGTCTAGTATATGTCAGTAGAGGAGAGTGAAGGAGAGGCTAGTAATATGCCTCCAAAGGGGATGACCACTGAGGTGGTTAAGAAGTTCAAGGAGATGGAAGAAAAGATCAAAAGTGGAGTCAAGGAAGGACTCCAAGCAGATTTGAAGGCATGGAGGATAGGGAAGAGGATAGATGAGGGTTCTAATGAAGGAGAAGAAAAAGAGGAGGAAGAAGAAGATCAAGAAGAGGTAGAGGTACCTACAAATCAAAAATATTTCCTTGAAGTCATCAAGGCAATTGGCAAAGATTCTTCAGAGGCTCAGATGGAGATTCCCATGTTTAGTGGCAAGATGAATGCTGATGAAGTCATGGAGTGGATTGAGGCCCTAAACAACTATTTTGAATACAAAGAAGTTCCTGAGAACAAGAGGGTGAAGTTTGTAAAAACTAAAGTCAAAGGTGCTGCCCTTACATGGTGGAATTACACCCAAGGTGAGAGGGTAAAGAATGGGAAGAGCATGATCTCTTCATGGAGAAGAATGTTGGAGAGGATCAAGGCCCAATTCCTTCCATCAGACTATGAGGTATAGATCTACAAGAAGATGCAAAATCTCAAGCAAAGAGATTTGGATGTGGCCACCTACACCGAGGAGTTTCACAAGTTCTCTCCTCGTTGTGGATACATGGAGGATGAAAAAGGTAAAGTGGCAAGGTATCTAAATGGTTTGAGGTTTACTATCCAAGATGAAATCAGTCTATTAACCCCTGAAACCATGGATAAATGCTTTCAAGTGGCATTAAGGGCTGAAGAGAAGTTGAAGAGGAAAGGTGAGAAGCAAAATACAGGAAGAGGTGGCAGAAATTTCAGAGGTAGGGGCAGTTTTGGAGGTAGAAATCAGTCCCAAAGAAGTCAAGGGGAATCTAGTTCCCAAGAACAAAGTGGAGAATTAGGTTCTAGAGGAGGCTTTAGAGGAAGGAGGCCCAATGGAAGGGGTAGATTTGGTGGACCAGGGAGAGGTCCTAATGTCTTCATGGGAAGGTGCTACAATTGCAACCAAGTGGGACATCTAGCCTTCGAATGTCTTGAAAAGAAAGCCTCAAGCTCTCATGGAGGAGAGAGAAGGAACCAGTTGATCCAAGAGGAAGATTGTCAAAGTGTTAACTCTCCAATTGGAAGTGCATCCCCAGTCCATGAAGGAGAAAGTTTGATGATGAGGAGAATGTTGAAGGTGCCTCAAACTCAAGAACCCCCTCAAAGGAAGACATTGTTCCAGATAACATGCAAAGCCTATGGTAAGATTTGCAAGGTAATTGTTGATTTAGGCTCAATTGAAAATTTGGTTTCTATTGAAATGGTAGACAAGTTGAAATTGAAAAGACTTCCTCATGTTAGTCCGTATAAAGTATCATGGTTGAATAAGGGGCAATAAGTTTTGGTAGATGAACAATCATGGGTAGAATTTAAGATAGGGGAATGTAAGGACAAGATTTTGTGTGATATAATTCCCATGGATGCTTGTCATTTGCTGTTAGGACACCCATGGCAATATGATGTTCAATCCCAACATGATGGTAAAACTAGTTCTTTCATCATAACCAAGAATGGTAGGAAGTATAGAATGGATCCATTGCTTGATGAGAATGTAGAGAAGAGCGTTGGGTCAAGTGTCATGATTGTGAGTGGTAAAATGTTTCTAGGCACCCTTACGGAGAAAGGAACCCAAGGGTATGCTCTGATTTTGAAGCCTAAAAACAGTCCTAATTTGCATGATCCTAGTAAGGAAGAGGTTCCTAAGGAGGTGCAACAATTGTTAGAGAGGTATAAGGGGATTATGGTAGAAGAAATACCTAATGAGTTGCCACCTATTAGGGACATAAGCCATCAAATTGAATTCATACCAGGATCTACTTTACCAAACAAAGCAGCCTATAAGATGACACCTTCTCAAACTGAAGAGATTGCCAAGCAAGTGCAAGAATTGTTGGATAAGGGATTGGTAAGAAAGGGCCTTAGCCCATGTGCTGTCCCAATAGTACTAGCCCCTAAAAAGAACAGTAAATGGAGGTTGTGTACAGATTCTAGAGCCCTTAACAAGACTACTATAAGATATAGGTTCCCTATGCCAAGGATTGAGGACCTAATGGACTATTTGGGAGAAGCTAGATACTTTTCTAAGACTGATCTTAAGATTGGGTATCATCAAATTAGGATAAAGGAATGGGATGAATTGAAGATAGCATTCAAAACAAATGAGGGTCTATATGAGTGGTTGGTGATGACATTTGGTCTCTCTAATGACCCAAGTACTTTTATGCTTCTCATGAATGAAGTGTTGAAGGATTTCATTGGCAAATTTGTTGTGGTATACTTGGATGACATTCTTGTTTTCAACAGGACTAAGGAAGAGCATTTGCAACATTTGGATCAGGTTTCGAAGAAGTTACATGATGAACAATTGATGATCAACATGGAAAAGAGTGTCTTCATGAAAGAAGAACTCACCTATCTTGGTTTTGTCATTTCCCAAGGTAGTTTGAAGATGGATCCAACAAAGGTAGAGGCCATTTTATCATGGCCAACTCCAAAAACAGTAGGTGATGTAAAAAGTTTTCATGTTTTGGCAACATTTTATATGAAGTTCATAAGGGGTTTTAGTCATATTTGTGCACCAATTTTGGATACAATCAAAGGGGAGCAGAAATGTAAGTTTTTTTGGACAAAGGAAGCTAATGATTCTTTTGAAATTTTGAAACAAAAAGTAGCACAATAGCCTATTCTTGTTTTGCCCAACTTTAACAAGTTGTTTATAATGAAATGTGATACTAGTAACCTTTCTATAGGGGCTGTCCTAAGTCAAGAAGGTAGACCAGTTGCTTTCTTTAGTGAAAAATTGAATGATGCTAAGAGAAAGTACTCTACTTATGACTTGGAATTGTATGCAATGGTGCAAGCTTTGAAAAAATGGAGGCACTATCTTTTGCCTAAAGAGTTTATTGTTTATACTGACAACCATGCACTTAGTTTTCTGAATTCATAGGAGAAACTCAACCATAGGCATATGAAATGGGTTGAACAAATCCAAGCATATACTTTTTCAATCAAACAAAAGAAGGGGTAGGCCAACAAAGTGCTAGATGCATTGAGTAGAAGGGTGTGTATGGTTCAAGAAATTCAATTGCAAAGTGTAGGGGTTGATGCTCTCAAACATATGTATCAGGATGATGAAGATTTCAAGGAGGTATATGAATTTTGTTCACAGTTTTCAGACTCTTATCATTCTGATTTTTTTGAGTTTTTGTTGCAGCACGGGTTGTTGTTCAAAGGCAGCTAATTTTGTGTTCCTAAGTGTTCCATGAGGGAGAACATCATAAAGGAAAAACATTGTGGTGGACTAGGAGGTCACTATGGGCTAGATAAAAAATTGGATCAGGTGAAGAGGTTTTAATTTTGGCCTAAAATGCAATTAGATATCAGAAAATTTGTTGAATGTTGTAGTATTTGTCAAAGGGTAAAGGGTACTTCATCTAATGTTGGTCTATATCAGCCACTTCCTATTCCTAATAGGCCATGGGAAAGTATTAGCATGGACTTTGTCTTGGGTCTTCCTAGGACTCAAAGGGGCTTTGATAGCATAGTTGTTCTGGTGGATAGATTTAGTAAGATGGCTCATTTGTTGCCATGTAAATGCACTAATGATGCTTCACACATTGCTGGTTTGTTCTTCAAAGAAATTGTTAGAATCCATGGTTTGCCTCTTAACATTGTGACTGATAGGGATCCAAAGTTTGTAGGCCAGTTTTGGCATACTTTGTGGAAGAAGTTGGGCACTCAGTTGTCATTCACTTCAGCCTATCAGCTTCAGACTAATGGCCAAACTGAGGTAGTGAATAGGTCTTTGGGAAATCTCCTTAGATGTCTTACAAAGCAGCATGGAGAGGCATGGGATATGATCATCCCTCAAGCTGAGTTTGCTTACAATGCTTCCACCAATAGAAGCACAGGAAGGAGTCCATTTGAGGTTGTCTATGGTGTTCACCCAAGATGTATTCTTGAATTGAGAGATCTCCATGGATTGGAGAGGAAGAGTGCTCAAAGTGAAGACTTTGCATTGGCCATGAAGGACATCCATGATAATGTAAGAGAAACTCTTCAAAGGAATAATGAGAAGTACAAGGAGAAAGCCAATGAGAGAAGGAGAGATGTGCAATATAAGGTTGGATATTTGGTCATGGCACATTTGAAGGAGAGACTTCCAAAAGGACAACCAACCAAACTCCTCATGAAGACGATAGGATCATGCCGGATTGTGCACAAGTTTGGGTCCAATGCCTATAAGATTGAGCTTCCTCAAGGCTTGGCCATATCTCCTATCATTAATGTTTCAGACTTGTTTCCTTTCAAAGGTTATCATAATGCAGATTCAGAAGTAGGTATGATAGCAGTAGGAGATGAAGAATAGGTTAAGGGTCTTCCACCCAATCAACCATTGAAGTTGGAATGTATTCTTGATACCAAGGTCATTAAAAAGACTAGAAAGAAGACATACAAACAGTTCCTTGTCAAGTGGAGTGGCTTACCCATTGAAGATGCCACTTGGATGAGTGAAGAAGACATCTTGAAGTATGGTGTCACAGTTGTTGATCTGATTCCTCAAGAGACTTGAGTATTTTTCCACCCGGGGAGTATGGTGCAGGAGCACCAAGAGGATCATGAAGATCTGTGATTGTTTTTTTTTGTTATATGTTTGTTCATGTTGTAATAAGGTCTTGGAAGACCATTCTCATGATTGTAATAATGACCATGTTCAAAAACACCTCTTGTTGATGTCATGTTATAATGGAGCAGTCATAAGGTGTAGTAGACAGTCATAGCATCATGCATTGTAAAAAGGACGCAGTCTTCATGATTGTAAGCCTTGCTAAGGCATGTAAGGTAGTGTCAAGAAGTCTAATGCCTAGTCCAAGGCTTAATCATATTGTAAACATGTTTGAAGGCGTTGTCAAGGCCCAAACAACCGATGCAACTCAATTACAACATGTAATTAGTTGTTGTTTCTAAACAGAGAGGGCAGTTCGATGGTTATCACACCTTCCCATCGACCCCAACTGCCTTCTAACTACTCCAAGATGTTATGGTAGGCTTCATAAAGCCCTGACCATGGTAATTCTACATAGAGAAGTCATTTTTGGTGAAGGAAATAACAACAAACCATAATTTTCTGCCCATTTCCATGTAATTCGCTGGTATAGGCCGTACCCTGTCTCTGTATGGAAATGTCATAAGACAAGAGTCTAGGAAATGGAGGTATGAGTTAAGTTTACATTGTAAGTGGTTGGAAGCTTTGAAACTTACTTATGTTTAATTTCTTTGCATCTTTCTAAAACTAGCCTATGAAACCCTACCTTAGGGTTTTGACTGTAATTCATGCATTTTTCTTCCATTCCACTGATGTAGAACCACATAGATTAGTGGGATGGACTGTTGTGATGTTTTTTCAATGTATTTTGCAATAATTTTGGGCAGAGTAGAGGATTTGCTGCAGTTTATGTGAAAGACCCTAGCAAAACCATGTGCCAGGAGTGTGAAAAGAGCAACAACATAGGACCAATTAGTTGCAGTCCATTTTGGGACCCCAAAACCTAAAGAATCCTTAGGTTTTCCATGCTAGAGAGGTGTCCAAATGATTGTTTGAGTTCTTTTAGTCTCTGAAAGGGTGGTTACTTCACAAATTTGGCGTAATTGGGGCTCTGGGTCACTAGGAGGGGTTATAGGTTGGACCATACTGTCCAAAACAACCCATACCCATTTTCAAATATGTCATGGGGAGTCCAAATAGGTATCTCTATATTGTCTAATATTTGAGTTAACAAACTTGAGTCAAAAGATATTGCTGACTGTCTCTGTTTGGAGGGCTACAAGGGATTTAGAGGCCTAAAGAAGGAAGTACCAAAACCAAGTTTGTTATGCCTTTGTAAATAGTTTGTATGGGTCCCATGGTATGTCAAATCAACCTTTTCATGATGAGTTTAGAGCCACTAATTTCTGTTCCCACTTTTGCAAGTTGATCCTCGAATTTGGGTTTTTGAGTGTAGTGAAAACCTTGTCTATTTGTGAAGACCTCTACCTATCCAAGTGCCTCTACATCAAGAAGAAATTTTCATACTAACTAAAAATAAACAACACAACAATAAGAAATGAATAACCATATATAAAAAAGAGTAGGCCTTCGAGGTGGCCTATGCCTAGAAGTAGTGCTTTAGAAACTACCCATTGACATGTAAGGTAACATCTTCTCTCGTGATAGTTTTAAGTCTATAAGTATTGCCTCCTAATATTTTAGCAATCTGGAAGGGACCTAACCACAGTTTTGTGAATTTTCCATGTTCTCCCTTCTTCTCGTGAGCTTTATCCCAGTATAAGACAAGATCTGAGATATCAAAAGATTTGATCTTGTCTCTTTTGTCAAACCAACATTGGACAACAACCTAGTGTCTAGGAAAGTTATCTATGGATGTATTACATTTCTCTTCCAAATGTAAGAGTTGTAATAATCTAGCTTTAATCTTATTGTCCATGTCAAGGTAATCATTCATGAACTATAGGATGGGGATCTTAAGATTAACATGGAAGATAGGTTCAAGGCCATACATAAGGTGATAAGGCAAACTACCTAGTGCAACATTATTTCTATTTTTGTCGACCCATAATGCATATGTCAGTTGAGTGTGCCATTACCTTGGGTTTTTATTGAACAACTTCTTGATTGCTTCTAACAGGTTCTTATTAGTGGATTCAATAACTCAATTTGCTTGGGGATAATAGTTTCATGAAAACTTAAGGACCACCCATAATCAAAATTCCAATTTAAAAATTTAAGTTAAGACAATGCATGACCATTATCATGGACAAGATAAAAAAGGAAACCCCAATCTTGTTACAATATGCTCTTCTATGAATTTAATTTGCACCTCAAAGGTACACTGCTTACATGCTTGTGCTTTAGTCCAACTAGTGCAATAATTAGTAGTGGTTAGAATATACCTATGGCCTATAGAGAAAGGTGGGTTGATCATACCAATAAAATCGAGTCCCCACTTTGCAAAGGGATGCAATTCAATTACCAGTTACAAGGGATGGGTTCAATTTCTTTCTCTTGTTATGGTAGTTTGATAGACATGGTAGGTTTGTGCATGTGTATGAGAATATGTGAGGAGGGTTGGACAATAGAAACTAACTCTCAAAATCTAGTGGGTAGTAGTAGATCTAGATCCATGCTTGATACCAAAATTTTCATAGAAACTTGCAAGTACTTGGGAGACCTCAGGCTCATTCAAGCACCAAAGATAAATCCCTTAATGATTCTTGTTATATAGAATTGCTCCGTTTATCATGAAGCGATTACTTTTTAGTCTCAGTGCCCTACACTAGACAAAATTTAGATGTGTGGGACATTTTTGATTGAACAAGTAGTAGACAATATCATCATACCAAAAATCTTTGAAAATATTGTCCAATGTATATTGATGTGATGAAATATCTGGGTCTATCTCATCCATAGTACACGTGAGTGCTTTCCCTCTTGCTAGCTTCATAGGCTAGATATCTAAATCAAATTCCTATAGAACTATTACCCATTTACCTCTTCGCTCTCCTATTTCATTTTGCATCAACATAGCCTTAACTACCACATCAGGGACTTGCATTTAACTTACTCTTGAGGATATATTTTTAAAAAAAGAAGGATTAAGTTTTTGATAAGTTTAAAGAGTTTAAGGCATTGGCTGAAAACCAAAGTGGAAGATCTTTGAAGATAATAAGAATAGATAGAGGTATGGAATATATGAACAAAGCTTTTTTAGATTTTTGTAAACAACATGGTATGAAGAAGGAATCAACTGTCTCCTACTCACCCCAACAAAATGGAGTTGCAGAAAGAAAAAATAGAACTATAATAGAAATGGCTAGGTACATGCTTCACCCTAGAAATATAGAAGTTAAATTTTGGGCTGAAGCAATTTGTACTGTAGTTTACATTTTGAATAGAACACCTACTAAGGTAGTTTTGAATACAACACTAGAAGAGGCATGGAGTGGTAAGAAGCCTACAGAATCTCATTTTAGAGTCTTTAGATGTAATGCATATGCCCACATTCCTAATGAAAAGAGAAACAAGCTTGAAAGGAAAAGTGAGAAGAGCATAATGGTTGGAGCTAGTGAAGAGTCAAAAGGATATAGGTTATATAGTCCTAAAACAAATGAAATTTATATCAAAAGGAATGTATGGTTTGATGAAGATATTGAAAGTGAACATTCTCCTACATTATCTTACTTTCCATTATTGATTGAAGAAGATAAGTCTGCTTATAGTAATGATCAAAATCAAGGTGTGCAATCTTCTACAGGAGGAGAAGGAACACAAATTGAAGCATCAAGTGAAAGTGGTGATGAAGACACACAAAAGACTAGAAGCATTCAAGAAATATACCAAGAAGGCCCTAGAAATATGTTTGTTAACTATGCTCTTATGACTAAGGTGATGCAAGTTGACACTCCAAGTACATATGAGGAAGCAAAAGGAAAAGAAGAATGGGAAGAAGCAATGCAAGATGAATACAACTCTTGGATGAAAAATGGAACTTGGGAATTGACAACTCTTCCAAAAAGTAAAAGTGTGGTTGATTGCAAGTGGACCTACAAAATAAAGTTCACATCAGATGGAGTGATTGCAAAATATAAAGCAAGACTAGTGGCCAAAGGCTTCTCACAAACAAAAGGTATTGATTATACTAAAACCTTTGCTCTAGTTACTAAAATGAGTTCAATTCGTACAATAGTTTCTCTAGCTACAAATTTTGGTTGGAAAATTTATCAAATGGATGTAAAAAGTGCCTTTCTATATGGTGATCTTCAAGAAGAAATTTACTTACATGCAACAACCACTTGGATTTGTTAAAAGTGGTGAAGAACATCTAGTGTGTAGATTAAAAAAATCATTATATAGTCTTAAGCAAGCTCCAAGGGCATGGTACTCCAAAATAAATGAGTACTTTATAAATGCAGGATTTAAAAGAAGTAAAGCTGATCCAAATGTGTATGTAAAACATAGTGATGGTAAAGTTGTGATTATTGTATTGTATGTGGATGAATTGATTATTATAGGGGATCACACACATAATATTAATATAATCAAGGATCAACTCAAACAAGCTTTTGAAATAATTGATCTAGGGTTGATGCACTACTTTTTGGGTATGCAAGTATAGCAAGAAGAAGGAAGAATCATGCTTTCTCAAACCAAATATGCTCTTGATGTATTGAAAAAGTTTAATATGAGTGATTGTAAACCATCTAATACACCATGTGAAGTAGGATTAAATTGAGTACTAATTCTACTCAAAAGAAGGTGGATGGAAAATTATATAGACAATTAGTTGGGAGTCTTTTGTATCTCACCATAACTAGACTAGACATTGCATATGATGTTGGTATTGTATCCATGTATATGTAAGATCCACACATTGAGCATTGGAATGTAGCTAAGAGAATATTAAAATATGTTAAAGGCACTCATCAACTTGGAATTGAGTACAAATATGGAGGAGAGCCTACATTAGTTGGATATACAGATTCTGATTATGTAGGTGATATTGATGATAAAAAATCAACCTCAGGATACATGTTTCATCTTGGGTCGGGACCAATTTCTTGGAGCAGTAAGAAACAAGCAATAGTGTCACTATCATCTATAGAAGTTGAATATGTTGGTTCATCCAAGGCATCTCAAGAAGCATTATGGCTTAGAAGACTACTTGAAGAAAAACAACATCCACAAGTTTGTCCAACTACTATATTATGTGATAATCAAAGTACTATCAAGCTAACAAAAAATCCAATATATCATGCTAGATCAAAGTATATAGAAGTACATCATCATTTTGTTTGAGATTTGATAGAAAATCAAGTGGTGGAGTTAAAATTTTGTGAAACTAAAAATCAAATTGCTAAGATATTTACAAAAGCACTATCTGAAGTGAAATTTGTCAAATTTAGAAACTTGTTACATCTCAAGGAATTTTCTATATAGTAATCTTTTGTAATTATCTTCTCCAAATAAACATTATGGGGGGGTGTTGGAGATAATGTTTATTTTATGGAATGTTCCAGAATATGGAAACTTCCATCTCCAAATAGAAACCTCTAAATTTTTCCATTTCGACACTTCTCTTAGTCATTCTAAAATATTCTAGAGATTTCCATGAATGCTATAAATATAGCACCAAGGCTGCCATTGTAATCAATTAAGGAATCATCTATTTTCTATGTAATTTTCTATTCAATAATATATTCAAGTGTTATTTATTTGCTGCACTCTGTTTTATTTTATTTCAAATACTCTATTATTTTCAATAAAGTGCAAACTACCAATCAAAAGAAGGGGGTCCCTATTTCAAAATGAAATGGGGCATGTGTATAGGGCACAACAGACTCAAAAGTATGGGATATGTTTAATGTCACCTAATTTCTATAGCTACATGCTCAAGACTAAGCATCATGCCTTCCACCTATGGTTTCGCTAGTTCCTACCACCACCTTTCCTTTACCTCCAAGTGATATAGACTCTAGCTCTCATGGGACACAATAAGTTCTGTGTGTATTTGGTTTTTGGTCCCTTGATGCTTAGTGTTATTATCTATGTATGTATTTTTGGATTTTGGCCACTGTGCCTGCTTCTATGCCTATATCTACCCTACAGGGCCTTCAAATAAATGAATAAACAATGTTGTAGATGTATTGAGAGGAGACAAAATTTGTTGACAAAAATGAGAGTAGACGTAGTAGGATTGGATAATTGAAGCATTTGTATAAACTTGATCTTGATTTTGTAGAAGCATGGAGAGCATATAAAGAATTGTTAACCATGGGTAGAAGTAAGGGGCTTTATTACTTGATTTAGAATGACATGTTTCCTAAGGGTAAACAATTATGTATTCCAAGACTCTCAATGAGAAATTGTGATCAAGGAGAAGCATAGAGGTGGTTTATTGTCATCTTAGAGTTGATAAGACACTACATTAGTGGTTGAAGACTATTTTTGGCCTCAACTATTTAAGGATGTGAGAAAACATGTCTGGGGTTGTAGAATTTATCAAGTACCAAATGGGAGAAGTTAGAATATTGGGTTGTATTATCCATTTCAATTCTAGAGAGACATTAGGAAGATATCAAAATGGAAACCATTTGAGATAAAAAATCAAAAAATCTTTCATTAAACCCAAACCTTGCCATAACCTTCCATAGGAAGTCCTATCTCACCCTATCATAAGCCTTCAAAAGATATAATTTGAGGAGTAAGCCCTCTTTCTTATTTTGAGCCAAAGAGTGAACATTTTCATGAATGGCTATGATAGAGTCTAAAATTTGCCTACTTGGAATGAAACCACTTTTCTGTATAGAAATCACCTCAGTAAGAACCTCTTGCAATTTATCAGTTATCAACTTAGATATGATCTTCCAGATAAAATTGCAAAGACTTATGGGTCTAAAATCCACAAATGAATCAGCCCCTTGCTTCTTCAGACTGAGGACCAAGAAGGTAGAGTTTAGTTCCTTTAGCATTTTTCTACTTCTGAAGAATTCTTTAGTTGCATCTATGACATCTTTAGCCACAATATCCCAAAAGTTCTTAAAGAAGAAGTGAGGTAACCCATTAGGTCCTGACACTTTATTTCCATCAAATGCAAAAGCAACATTCCTAATCTCTTCATCAGAAGGGGTCTTGATAAGATTAAAATTTTCCTCCTCCTTTATGATTTTTGGAATAGTTTCAAGTAGGTCAAAGTCTAGGTCCAACTCATCATAAATAGTTAGGAGGTCTTTAAAATGACCCATGGTTGCTTCTCGTATATTAGCTTCCTCATCAATTCTCCTTCGATTCATTTGAATGGACTTAATTATGTTTGTAGATCTATGTTTTAGAGTAGACAAGTGAAAGTATTTCGTGTTACAGATGCCACTTTTAAGCCATAAAGTTCTCGACCATTGTTTAAAAAATTCTTCCTCTATGGAAATGATATCACGAAGACTAGTCAAGAGTTCATTTTCCTGTTTTATTTGATTTTCATCAAAGCTCCCCTTCTGAATAATTTTATGTACCTCATCAAGCTTCATTTCGATGTTCTCCTTGTCTTTAAAAATATTACCATAGGATTTTTATTCCAACCTTGCACATTACTTTTCACATTAACAAGTTTCTTAGAAACCTATACATGGTAGACCCCTCCACTTTAATATTCCACCATTCCATAACTTTTCCCTCCAATTCTAGGTGAAGAACCCACATTTTTCAAATCTGAAGGGGAATCTATTCTTTTTCCAATCTTATTCACATAGCAAATTATGAGAAAATGGTATGAACCAATTCTAGTTAAAAAAGACAAGGAGTAGAAGGCTAAGGATAGCCACGTATAGGATATGAGGGTGGGATCCAATCTGAATTGAATGTTAGAGTTTATATCCCTTCTATTGGTCCATATAAAGTTAGTCCCCTGCAGCTCCAAGTCTAATAGAGTCATATCATTTATAAAGTCCATAATATCATTTATGTTATCCCCTATTAACTAAACTCCTCCTGTGTTTTCATTGTTCTTCAAATTGGTGTTAAAATCTCCCATAACCATCCATTCAATATTAGGGTGAATAAGTTTAAAGATTCATAGACCACCCCAGATTTTTATCCTCTAATTCTTGGTAATTGGAGTATATATGTTCAAGGTAATCCATGAGATATCATCTTTTAGATGTGTAAACAAAGTTGCAACATGGTTAGTCTCTTCCATCAAATCCACCCCTTTTACAATTTTAGGATTCCATAGAGTGGTAATGCCACTAGAGGCACCCTCCGCGTTGATACCATGAAAACCATTGTCTTTGAAGAGTCTATTTCTTAGTGTGTTAAATTTTTGAGTGTGCATTTTCATCTCCTAGATTAATAAAATGTTTGTCTTTGTTCCCTCACTAGATTAGATATTAGATCTTGTTTATCAATGTTGTTCAATCCCTTGATGTTCCATGAGATCACTTTCATTGTTTAAGCATCGGTGTCCTCTTAGAGCACATTTACGTGGGGGTCTTTTGCAAGCCATCTACTATATCCCTCTTAATATTCCTTTCTCTCGCATTCTTAGTTTTCCTTCTCAATCTCTATGTCAAGGAAACTCTCTTCCTAACAACAATCCAACACTTCCCCCTTTGTCTACCCTCCTAAAGTTTCTTGGGCATTTTCCTCTACATTGGAGACCACCATTTGAAGTGTCTTCTCAGCATGGGTAGTATTCAAACCTTTTCCTACTTCTTTTTTCTCCTTCCATATCTATTGTTGGACTTTAGGTTTCTGAGATGGACATTACTTTTCCCTGTGGCTCACCTTTCTACATTTGAAGTAGGCAAAGAGGATGGTTTAATACTCCACAACTTGCTCCCACTCACCAAGTTTTTATTTGATACATATAGAGGAAGGAAGGTTTGCAGATTCCTCCACATAGACACACATTCTAGCATATACCAATCTCTTTATATTGACTATCATAGAGTCTATCATTAGGAGTTGGCCAAAGGCACTCTCTATCCTTTTAAAAACTTTTGTATCCCAAAATTAATGAGGGAGTTCAGGTAGTCTAACCCAAATCAAGGCCACATTAAATGAGCCTTTTGCCACGTCAAGGCATGTATCTCATCTTCTCAGGGCCAAAGTACACTTACTGATGGTGCAAGCTCCCCAAGCTAGAATTTTGCATAGGTCTTGAATACTGACAAAAGAAAAGGATAAAAATCCTTCCGACAAAGTAGCTATGTCCATATGAACTTTTGGTCTCTATCACCTAAACCCTAACAATTTCTATGTTAGGCCTTGGCCCTAAAAATTTTCCTATCAGACTCCTCTCCATTATAGAGATACCTTTTTCCATTATACAGTTAAGGACACTATTAGAAATAGCTCATTTTTTAGGATCAGAGATAGCATTCACATGGGATGATTTACCTTTACATTTAGGGTTATCTTCTAATAGCAAAGTCTAGGGTCTGGGTCCTAGACATTTCCCGCTAGAAAAATCCTTAAGTTTGGGTAACTCTTTCTTAGAAGCATCATCATTCCTAACTCTAGATGATTCCCTAATAAAGGTATTGGGATTCTCTCCATTTTTTAATTCAAAAAGGCCCACCTGAGGTAATCCCCCAAGGGTTAGGTTGTCTAAGTAGGCATCTGGTGACCATTCTTGTCTTATTTGGGTCTGACTTATTAGACTTATCAGAGTAAAAATCATCAGAAGCCTTACCTACCTCAGCAAACCATCCTGTAGAATCACTTCTTCCATCCATAGTTCATCCTTCATCCCACCAATGAATTAATACAATATTGTTGCTCATAGGAATTCTTAGATATTTTTCACATATTTTTCTCTCCATCTAGGTAATCTGGATCTCTGAAAGTGTAATACATTGAGTTTATATAAGACTCTAAACTCTTTTGTGACATGGAAGGGCATAAATCAAGTTATAGAACCATTTCAATAGGATGATGAAATAATGTAATTAAGAGCATAGTGTGATGATTAAGGTGTGTTGTTTCAACATCCACCCAAGTTCAAGTCCTTATTGTACCATCATGCTTATGAGCTATATTCCTTCATTGTGTCATGGAACTCACAGACTATGAAAAATGTTAATTCTTGGGGATGAGGCCAACCATTGTGGCCTCACTAGCTAGGCCTAGTTAATGTCTAGATTTCTTGGGGTGAGGGACCCATCAAATATATCATTAATAAAATAATAATATTATAGAGGGTGGAATAGTATCAACATTACATTTCTTCACAATGAGTATCATAAACTTTTCCTTAATAAACAAAAAATCATAGTGTTATTGTTTACCTTTTGAATTATTGCACCAAGTATACTAAATCTCTTGATATCACTCTTCCCTCTCCATAAGGATTGATACCTTTCATCACCAATCTTATCTTACACAAAAAAAAATTATATCCAACCAGCTTGGTGACCCCATAATTTATATTTGTTCTCCTCCAAGATGGTGAAGTCTCCTCCCAACACCCAAGGGATCTATTTAAGATTATTGGCCATATATTTATTTATCTCTATTATGTGTTGGTAGTCATTGAGGGCATAAATAGAACACACCAATGTAAGTATCATTGCTTTAAAATAACACACAAATACATATTTCACGGAGAGTAACTTGTTACCACAATCATCTCTTTGTATACCTTATTAACAAACATCACTAACCCTACTCTACCTTTATAGGTTAAGAGCACATTTAAATAGTATAAAGAAAAATAAACTTTGGGACCCATTCCTAATTGGCCTCAATAATCTTCATTTCTTTCAAAAGGAGAAAGTCAATCTTATCCCTAAACCTACAAAACATTCTAACAACTTTTCTGTCATAGGACAGCAAGCCCTCCAATATTCAAAAGACATACCCTCACTTATGATGGTGATAGTCTTTGAAACTAGGGTTATTCTAATACTTATCTTTTCTACTATTTCATGCACCTACAAGGGGAGTATCTCAAAGTTTCTTCTTCTTGGGGTCAACCTCTACCAACTTGTGTGAAGTTCCCTCAAGAGAGAAATGTTTTCTCTCAACCTCATCACACCATCAATTGATCCATCATCCTTGCCAACCTCTTATCTCTACAATAACTAATTTCTCTTCCATTATTAACATTTTAATGCCATTTCTAACAAACTATAGTGTATGCCAACTTTTGGTAGGTTTATGCTCTTATCTCTTTGGTATCATCTCTCTCTCTTCAAAGGACTTGGTCAATAAAGGGCATGGATTTAAGCCAACATATTATAAGATTCTGACTTTCTTTATGAGCCTTTCTTCCAAGAGGTCAAACTTGCTCATAAATTTAAAAAAATATTTTAAAAAAATTAAAAATTGAATTTTTTTTAATTAGGGTTTAAAATTTCACTTTCAAAATAAATTTATTGAACATTAAAAATTTAAAAAAAAATTAAGCCAAAGAAAAGATACTTCATACTAAAAATTTAAGAAACTTATCTTCAAAAAATCAAGAAACAACACAAAAGATGCAACATAGAGAAATTAATTTGATGATACTATGACTTTAGTCTTTGAAAGCTCATTAGAAATATAACATAAGAAATATAAGAGAAAATGCATGTTGCTCATTGCTTGAAAATTTGAGCTTTACTTGTTCTTGGCCACAACTAGAAATAAAATTATATTCTAATCACATGTCAAATTTATCAAATATGTGCACATCATGTAGCTTCATCTCCAAACAAAGAAGAAATCCATGTAAATGTTTTTAGATATAGAGAGAAAAGAGTGTGAATCCATTTTCATGCATCATAGGCCATCCAATAAAAAAATAAAACATAGTGCTTAACTAATTACAATCGATGCAAGCTAGGCACTTGGGGTCAACCATACTTAGGTACTCAAGTTTTCTTCCAAATGAATTGCGATAGATTAAACATCATAGGAAAATGTTATTTTAGGCATTGATGGAGTAGAGCAAATTCTTTGAATTTATACTATTGTGTTTTCTGTTGGCATAATAGTCATAGTAACAATGGTATTACATTGTTAAATTTGCATTTATAGGTTATTTCATTTATAGGTCAGTTTATGCATATTAAATAAATGTTAGTAAATAAAGTAATAGTTATTGGTTAGTTTGTGGGAGTTACATTCCTGTATGGAGGTAGTTATCAAATAGTTAAAGGGAAGAGGCTTTTATAAAGCCAATGTAATGCATTGTAAAATCATCCAGAAAATATCAATAATATACTTTTTCATTATGTGTATTTGCCCTACCATATTTAATATGGTATCAGAGCACTTTATCTCATGGGCTTATGAGAAGTGAACTCTATATATGAGAAGAGTTGTTCAATTTTATCAGGCCATTAAAAAGCTGCGTGATAAACTTCTATGCATGAGAGAAATGTGGAAATGTAATCATTGAAAGGCATTTTTGAAGTTCTTTTGAAGCATTTGCATAAAATGAAGGCGTGTAGAATGCTTCCAATATTGTCCAAGCTGATTGGAAGTGTAATGGAAGTCTTTGACCATATGAAAGAATGAGAAAATGTCTCTCAAAATATTGTCATTACAACATACAGAAGTTCATTCATCATTTGCTCGGTGGAGGCACTGTGTAAGTTTGAAGGCTAGCGATTTGTGCCCCTTCATTATTGGTTTGATCTATCTCTATTAATTCTGAGGTATTGTTCTTTATTGTTTATGTTTTGCTATGGATAAATTTTTGGAAGACTGCAACTATTTTATCTCCATCAAAAATCAAAAGGGAGATTTGAGTGAGGAAGACGCCAATCATTGAAGGCAAATAAAAAAAAATTGTTTCAAAAGAAGATTTGAGTCATTTCTTTTGGAAGGAAATCAAAGTGCGGTCAAGGAGAAGGAAAGAATAGAAAGCCAAATTGCAGATGATAGAAGCCATTGAAGGAAATAGTAGAAAAATTATAGTTTAGAGGACCGTGGTTGTGTTAAATTCTAGAGTTTTTATATTTTTATTTGGAGTAATAAGGTGAAAATTGTTGAAGGCTTAATTTGATGAATGTTTAATAATATCTTGGAGATATAAGGTTGATTAGTGTACGGGTCTATCATTGGTTCAAATTGATAGTATCATCAATTAATCATGAATGCACATATGTCAAAGATCACTTATGCTTTCGGGGCCATCCTTTATATTCCTGATGAGGCCTCCAAAGACTCATCCAAGACACTGGTTGGTTAAAATGTAATAGGGTCATATTGGAGATAGTTAGCATCGGAGGATGGAGGATTTTTTATCATCTCAAGTTAGCTTCTCGCTTTGAGATGATGCTTTGCATGAGAAGTGTTTTTGGTTTTGGTTTTTTTGCTTTTCTTTGTTGATGCTGATGGATTTGAAGAATGTATGTTTTGTGAAGATTTTGTTTTGGAGACAGGTTTGGGATTTAGTGTTGAGCTCAATATAGATTGTTGTCCAGCAAGCTTCAAAGTATATGATCAAGAATTATACCCTTTCACGGTCACTAGACAATGATAGAGATCTGTCGTATCTCTTAGGGATTGTTGTCGAATAATTCAAGACTCTGTGATTTGAGAGTTCGTGAGTAAAGAGCTCAAGAACACAGCTCAAAGCTACACATTTCTGAGGGTAGATGAGATAGCATGATGGAGCCCCACTTGGTTCAGGATTTGTTCTTTGGGAGAAGATCTTCTATAAAACATGTATTCATATTATGTAATCAGCTTTATTGAGTATATTAGCATTCAGGGGGGGTCCCTTGGTACTATTGCTGGAACAATGTAATAAGAGGGGGAATGTTGGCATAATAGTCATAGTAACAATGGTATTACATTGTTAAATTTGCATTAATAGGTTATTGCATTTATAGGTTAGTTTATGCATATTAAATAAATGTTAGTAAATAAAGCAATAGTTAGTTGGTTAGTTTGTGGGAGTTACATTTCCGTATGGAGGTAGTTATCAAATAGTTAAAGGGAAGAGGCTTTTATAAAGCCAATGTAATGCATTGTAAAATCATCCATAAAATATCAATAATATACTTTTTCATTATGTGCATTTGCCCTACCATATTTAATATTTTCAAGAAACTGCAATGCATAAGGAAATTGCAATTGAAGATGAAGTGACGATATATCAATGAGAGGGGGAGTGAATCAATGGTATACTAATTTTAACAACACCTTAAGAACTTGAAAAATTACAATAGCTTTGGCATGGTAGACTAATGTCAAGAATGCATCAACAATATTATGAAACAAACAAGAACATCAAACTTAGGAGTAAAGATGTTTGCATATTAGACACTCAATCATGTAACTTGTATAATTCTGATTGACCATAATGAGAATGAACAAAGGATATCATTTCAAACAAAAATATATGATGAATATGCGTTCATGCAAATCAAATTGACTTAGAATAACTATAAAACTAAATGACACATGATGAGTGAAAGAACATGAGGATAAACCTCATCAGTGATAGAAACAACCCATAACACAAATATTGTCATGAGTGGAAACCCTCTGGGACAAAAAACCACTCGAAAAATGCCTCACTAGCTTATCAAAAGGAATCTCACTGATTACAGGCTTCACTGGCTTACAAAATTGCCTCACTAGCATATAATATTGCCTCACTGGCATATACCATTGCCTCACTGGGTTACAACATTTAGAAGCATCAACTTCAAGGAGCACCAACACCTAACACATCCTTGCAGGAGCACCCACTCTCTGCATATAGAAAGATAAATACAAATACAGAAGGTCACTCTATTTCTCTTTGTCCAATACAACAACTTTGATCTAACATCAATGATAATGTACTTCGTCATCTATCCTCAACATTACAATAGGTGTATACACCACACTTTACAATTCTTGTCCAAAGCCCTTTTTATACATTTCATAATGTCTTCCTCTTCTCATGAAATAGTTTAAGCAATAACTAAAATTCAAATCATATTGTAGAGTCAAGTTAACCCAGCATAAACCAATATCATCATTGTAATATATTCTGGAAGAATCAAAATGTCATTGTTGTCATGCAAGTGTGAGCACACAACCATAGTTAAGTGATTCAACCGAGGTTGCAACACAAACTTTGATAGAGTGGTCAACACAAGTTAAACACAGTCCACATATACTTTCAGAAATACTATAACCAAAGTCTAACCGTAATCATTCAAGAAAAGCATTGAAGAGTTGAACCATGGTAAGAAATCCTTTTTCTTTGCACAAAGAACTTCCACTAACCACAGAACCAAGCTTAACAGTTTGTAACCACAGGTCGTCACAACTAAAAAAACTGCCACAGTTACCACCAAATGCAAATGTCAATTCCTGTTCAAGTTGGTTCGCTGTCTTAGGGTTTCACAAACAACTGTCATGACTAACTAGTTACAATTACCACTGAACACAAAATAATACTACATTACTAACCACATGTTTAAACCAAATCACCTTTATGGCTTCAAGTAGCAACTGTCAACAAACTGAAACGAGTGCCACAAAGATTCAAGTAATTTCACTACTTAGGGTATCAAGAACAAACTTCACATATGATAGATTAGGGTAACAAAACGATGATTTCACAAGGATAAACACATTCTTGTAACCAAATACAAAATAGGATAATAAAAAGACTTTCGGCCTTTGATAAAATGAATAACTAAACACATTTTTATGTAGTAAGAAGACAATAAGACTTCCCATAATATTTTTGCAGTCAAAGAGCAAACCCTAACATACATTTTGTGGGTAACTGAAAATATACCAAGACTATGAGAAAGAAACAACAAAAATAGTGAATAAAACTTGCAAAAATGACTTCAAAGCTAAACAGAAATAAAAACACCTAGAGAATGATTGTATTTTGTATTTGCTATCAATGGCCACACTCTTCAAGTCCACTTCCTTCTTTGCCACCTCATCAGGTCAACCATCAAACCTTTGAAAGATACACCTCAAAATGCCATGATAACATAATTAAACCCTAACATGTGAAGTTGAGTAACCAAATGATGAAAAGAAGCGCTCAAATGAAAAATTCTGAATGCTTTTTTATCCACATAATTGGTGGTGCCAGTTAACCCTAAAGTGGTCGACCATATCATTCCACCTTAAAACCTTTTTGACCTTCCAAAGAAAAATTGAAACTTGCTCAATAGGTTATACACTTAAAAGTGCCGAATGATAATATTAAAAAACAACTTCATTGAAATATTTACCTTTAGAGCATGTCAAAAATTAACATGGGAGGAGAGAACATGATAGAACTCTAACACTGTCAAGAACATAAGTACATCATGAAGCACATCATGTACCAAAGGCTAAACATCAAGAATATTCTCAACATCATGAAGCCCAAGCCAACCACTGTGAATACCAACTGGCATATCTCATAGTTATGAAGATCAACTACCACAAGAGAGAGATAAATACAAATGCCACTATCACCTGAACAACTATAGACCTATGCCATCACTGTGATAACATTGTGTATTTGTCAGCAAGGCACTGTTACCAGATCATGTGAGTATAGTGCGAGCTGAACTCATGCCAACAAAGAAAGATAACAACCAAGATCTAATCCTTCTAACAAGATCATCCAAAACCACTATCAATCCAATGCCACTGTACTAGAAACTCAATGTGCACTATCAAAACTCATTAATGCAAGTATAACATCATACCACCAATCCCAAGAGAATAAGCAAGACAAGGATTATGAGGTTTGTCATCAATAAATCACTTTTCCACCTTGAACATCATGAAACAAGATAACATCCATATATGTGAACTAGAGCCACAAAGCCATACACATTGATGATCAAGATAAAGATACCGTCTATCAAGGTACCATACATTTCAAGGTCACTGTATCCAACCACATCCAACTAAGAGAGATTGTGTCTTTGGCATCAAGGACAACAACTGAGGACAACACTTAGAATAAGTTGATGAACAAGTTTGGTCCTTGTAAAATTGTCAAAAGGTTTGATTCAGGAAATGCATATGAAGTGGAGCTACCATAGAGCTTCGGAATATAACCACTGATATTTAATGTTGTCAATTTGTATCAATAGCATGAAGGAGACTTAGGGAAGGATGACACTGAAGTACAATGGAAAAATTAGATACCACAACAACAACAACAACAACAACAACAATAGATTGGGGATATTTTGGATAGTAGGATTTGAAGAAGCACGTTAATAGGTATTATGAGGAATATTTGGTGAATTTGAAGAGAATGACTAAAGAAGATTTATCTTTGATTTCTAAGGTCAAGGTAGGCCATCTTCAAATTCATAATTCTTGAAACATGCTCACTTTTTGAAAAATGTAATGTATGCATGTTATAATGCACACACTTTATCGCTTATATGCATTTTTAGAATGTTAATGTTGTGTTCATGAATGCATTATAATGTGATTACATTCTAGCTTTGACCAATGAAATATCTCCCTTAGGTTTAAAGAAATTCTGAATTTACCAATCCTAAGGGTTGGAAAATCAATTTGGGTGTCGAAGACATGTTTTATAAAATTCATACGAAAAAAGAAAATGTTGAGTGTGTTCTCCATCAAGTTCATGTATTTCAGGATAACATTCCAAAACCAATAACATTATGATATAAAACCGTGTTAGCTTTCTAACCATATATTTTTAATTTTTTTTGAATATATTAAAAGGTCTTATTCTCTAATTAATATTAGTAGCATTAGTTGGAGATTAACAAAGGGTGAAATAGGAAAAACACACAAAGTGGTCTTGTTTTTCTCAGAAAAATATAACATACCTTTAGGTGTATTCCCCCTATATTGTTGACTTTTTGTCAAAAAATATAACATAGCATTAGGTGTATTCCTCCAACATTGTTGACTATTTTCAAATAGGTTATTTTTCTACTTACAATGTGCTTTCTAAAAGTACCCATTCTTTGTGAGAATTGTATCCAATTATAGAGATTCCTCATTCATTTTTACATTGGAAACTAATTGTAAAGGCATTTCAACTCTCATTTGAGATGAAGAATTTTTTATTTTATGTTCAATTGAAAATTATGCATGCTTTGTGAAGTATCACAATGTTGAGATACTAGTGTATGGGGGTTCTTGAGCTGGAATGCCCAGGTGAAAATACTTATAGGAGCGAATACCTTGTACCATATGTATTGATAAACTTCTAGTGTGTGTGCATCTTTCTCAACCCAACCCAATGATATAGTATAATATCGAGTATTGTTTAGTTATCTATCTCTACGAGTCTCTACAAAAGCAATAACTATTCAAAGCTAACAATTATATTAATATAATGTAATAACTTTTACTATTAATTTTGGAATAACTATGATTAATTTTATATTATGACAAATTTTACATGGCATGGGATGCAAAAAAAAAATATAGTGAGGCATATAATGCAATTCTGTCCCCACAAAAGACTATATGAAAAATCTATTTTACCAAAGACTATATGAGAAATATATTTTTTGCACATTGTGTATATATGATTTGAAATGAACAAGCCTATTTATGAGAAAAACGTCAATAAAAAATACTAGAGGCATATGAGCTATTTATTAAGAAGCTTAATTATAAAAAGGGTTCAACAGTATATTTTTTTGCACATTGTGTACATATGATTTGAAATGAACAAGCCTATCTATGAGAAAAACATCATTAAAAAATACTAGAGGCATATGAACTATTTATCAAGAAGCTTAATTATAAACAAGTGCCACGTAGTGGCCTGCCTTGTAGTGTTGTTATTATAGTATTTGTTTAGTTGTAATTTTTTTTGTTGACTAGCTATTGTTTGTATATAGTATTTGTTTAGTTGTAATTTTTTTGTTGATTAGGTATTGGTTGTATAGACAAATTGCATTCCAATAATTGAAAATTTAATTTTTGAAGAGTGTTGAAATGTCTTAGGTAAATAAAATTGAAATCTCAAAAACAATCTAATTTGGTAAAAATAAAATAGGACTAAAATATTTCCTAACTATAAAACTAAACTTTTACAAAGTCTATTAAATAACACAAATATTTCCTTAAAATGTAATAATACTAATACTTTTATAATTTAAAATGCATTAAAATATTGTAAGTTTGAATAATAAAATAAAAAAATGTAATAACATGGCCAAATATTTTTTGTGATAATGTAGATTTTTAACTTTTGACTAAATAAAATTGAAATCCTAGATTTTTAATTCTTGACTAAATGAAATTGAATTCCCAAAAATAATCTAATTTCATAAAATAAAATGTGTAGAACCCTAACCCTAACTAGGTGTGGATAGATTTGAAATGTCTGCCTAAGATATTAAAATATAATAATATTGAATACTATTATGATTTAAAATGCATTAAAATATTGTAAGTTTGAAGAATAATTACATAATATAAGTCACTTAATTTTTTATTTAAGTAATAATAGTAAGTACTTTTAGACAACATGATTTTAATTATTTTAATTAATGTAATATTGTGGTTTAGTAATAATTTTGGGTGCATTCATTTAATAAAAGTGTCGAGTTTAGCTCCATTTAATTAGACATCAATGGTTAAGATCAAATGAATAGTTAAGAAATATTTTAGTGAAATTAGGTTATTTATGTGTAGGACCCTAAAATATAGTAATAATACTAACACTTCTATAATTTAAAATTCATTAAAATATTGTAAGTTTGAAGAATAAAAAATTAAATATAATTAAATTCATGATATTATAAATTTTAAAGTTTTGACTAAATAAAATAAATAATCTAATTACATAAAATAAAATCTGTAGAATACTAAAAACTAAATTAAAATTATATTACTTTTAGCTAATGAAGCAAAAAATTAATCGCCATCCATTTAGGCATGACTTAACTAGTAGGAGACAAAATTTGTGTTCATAATTTGTTTACTTGCCACATACTCCCTTTAAATCAAAATTCTCTCCACATTTATAGTTTTTTGTTGCACTCTCCCGACAAACCGACAATCTGCAGAGAAGAGGTCATTTTTTTTCAGCCAATGACAATATAGATAAATCATTTCTAAATAATTTTTTGTTAAAAATTTATCATGTTCACATAGGAAAAGTACAAATTTAAATCAAATTTGTCCGACAAGAAAAATAATCTTATATTTTGATTGGTTTGCAATCAATAGATTAATAACTAGATAAGTTGAACTCATTGCAATAGTACCAGCCGAAGGCAGGTACTAAAAAGTTCAACAGACACCCTACAAGAGGATTTTTTATAATTTGCCAATCAAATGAAAAAGATTGCAACATCTATAATTAACTTAGATGCCACAAATGAGGGGCACATCTTCCATCAAATTCTCTTAAGACTTGCACCTCATATCATCCGTTAGGATATGCCACACTAAGAATTGGAATGTGGTAGTTTACCCAGTTCAATAGACAAAATTGTGGGCATGTACACATGCCTCTTGCAAATTTATAAATTTGAGTCTACAATAAAAGCTCTAATTCATCCATTTTGATAAGCATATGATGCATTACTGTAATGAACAGTTCATTTATTCTATTTTTTAAATCAATTTTTAAGGATGTTTTGCTCATGTTGATGGAGTATTGTTTCGTTATTCATCTATACGAGTCTCTACAGAAGCAAGAACTAGTGAGATGTAAGCATGTAACATCTCACAATAAACATGAAGCGGTGTCCCCTGTGTCTCCTTTCCAATCCTTTCCCAACGTGGCGATAAATCATCCATCACGAACTCCCATATGGGAATCTCCCAGCGAAGTGTTTCCTCACGTACATGTACTGCAAACAGAAATGACGACTGCCATGGAAACACAGTGGGCAGTGCGTACCTATCTTCATCTTCTATGTTTTCCACTCCTTCCGGGAAGGCCACAATTTTTTCCATCAAGCAATAGTTCAACAATTCAACACTATTTTGTTGAAGAATAAATGGCCTGAGGAATTCCCAAGTGTGCAGTAATTGATTCCATTCTCTGCAAACTCTGCGAAAACGGATGACAGAGTGAAGTGGAAGAAGAGGTAGTATACGCATCTCAAGTACGTGCTTTGGTATCAATTCCCACGACATCCATTCATCTTCCTCCTTTCCCTCTCCCTTGTTCTCCCGCTCTATTTCCATCTTCCCTGTTCAGTTTAGATGTAAGAACGAGAGATGAAATGTGGAGTAACTTAATTTATAAATAATTGCATGGAGTACTCCAAAACCTTCAACTTGTTTGTTTTTTATTATAATTTTGCTTTTTTACTTTTATAAAACCCAAATAATTATAAAATATTATTGTATATCACTATAATAAATCTTAATAAAATATAGTTATAAAATATTATTTTATGGCACTATATTACTTTACAACAGTTAATTTTTATAAAATAGTAGTAATAAAAACCAAAATTTAAATTAAATTTCATTATGCAAGAAACAAAAGAAAATTAAATTGAAGACTTTATAGTAAAATGTATAAAATATAATGCACTTAGTGTTCAAATAACTCATCCCTCCAGTATTCTCTTGCTCTTGTTTATTTCATTTGATATTTTTGTGATTTATGTTTGAGTATTAATTGCATTTATATATAGATTATTTACTTTATGTCAGCTTTATTCTTATCTGGATTCATTTAATCTTTTGCAATTTCTTTTTAGGTCTGTAATTTTTTTCACTTGACTGACTCGGTAAATTAATCTCAACCAATAGGAAAATCTAGAAATACCAATTAACATTGAACAACATGCAAAAAGAAGAGAATATCACAACCATTAGCTGTTTCCTCTAGTTTTTAGTTTTGCACGGTTCTCAATGCATAAAAAATTGGAAAATCAGATTTAAACCTCGGATTCTTGAATGACCTGTACATTTTCACATTTTGGCTATCAATTTCTCAACAATTACAGTGATGAACAGTTTACAGTGTGCAAAAATATGTATAATCTTACCAGGGAATGCACAAAAACTAAAGAAATATCAAATCAAGATAGAAACTCCCCATAAAGTGGAACGAAGGTTTAAAATGGGAGGCCAAGTCGAATTTAAGGCTCAAAATGACAAAACTCTCTCAAAAGATGATTCAGGAAGACCGAAGAGGGAAGGCCATTGAGGTTATAAGACCCTGTTGTCGTTTTGACCCTGTTTGGAGAGTCATGGCAAGATTGAGATTACAATGCTTTCACGGGTATATTATTTTACATGTTTTTTTTTATTATGAAAATAGAAATATTAGTATTGGGGATGGTTGTTGTGACTATTAGAAACAGAGATAATGCATTATACCCGAGAAATCTTGTTGTTCGGGTATATATATAGTGAGGGATATAATGCAACTCTGTCCCTACCAAAGACTATATAGTGTGTCTGTATTTATGATCAGAAATGAAATCCTCTCGGGTGCATAGGAGGTTTCAAAGAATTCTCTCAGTTCTGACCAAATCTGTAAGAAGGCTGCCAAACAAGGGATCCATTTTCAACAAAGTTGTCAAAATAGCATCTCACCGTCTGATGGCCACCGAAACCTAATGTGACCTTGTGAGATCAAGAAAATGAGCATTCTCTTCCAAAGACGGGGTTCTTTTGGCCATTTTCCAGCACAATGAGAAAAGAAAAAGTAGGGTTCTGCAAAGCATAACAGGGAGTGCTGCATATGAAAGTCTCAGCATGAATTTATACCGTTGTATACATTGTAAAGGGCAGTTTGGAATGCAAGAAAGTAATTAAGTGTTTACTGTCTAGGATAACAAAATGAAAGTACTTGCCTTTGAGGACTCAAGTACAATAAATATGTTGACTCCAATAAAATATCCTTACTCTGTATTATAGAATAAATATGATTCATATAGTGAGTTAATGTCAGTCCCAGATTGTTCAATTACAGTTCATTCTGTTCCACTTCATGTTGGGTTTCTAATACACACAGACAAAGTACATAGAAAGTACTCCACGCTTTACTTCTTTGCATTGTTCAGATTTCATGCTGAATGCTTCAGAAAAAATTAGCAGATGACTGAGACTAACTTATCCTGGCACAAGCATTATAGTTTATTAAGCATCTGTTACAGCTTGGATTATACATACCACTCGGATATCCGGGTACTGGCAACAACAAAAAAATTGTGTTAAGGACAAACCCCAACGTCATGGATAGGAGTCTCTACACTAACAAAGTTTTGTTAAAAACTTCATAACCAGCCCCATCTCTGCATGTTTGATTGATTCTAGCAGCTACCGTTATGTTCTACTTTTAGATTTATTTTTTGATTTTATGTTGTTGAGGCTCAGGGCTCAAATGATAGCACTTATTAGCACACTCAAGTTCAAAACCAGGATGGGCAGAAACTCTACAGCAGGGCTTACAAGGTGGATGCCAGAAGCAAGCCAGCTGAGGTGAGCAACTGAGTGAATAATTGTGCCTGAGCAAAGTAGAAATCAAGCCATTCCTGTGAACTGTAAAGCCCCAAAAGTCCCACTTCTGCATACCTAACAAGTGGGTTTGACCTGCTCAATTTGACGCCGCCCCAAATTCCTCTTCCTAAAGATACAATCTTCACTCATAAGGGCTGACCCAAATTGCAAAACCTACAACCATTTTGAAATAGATAACAAATCCCAAACTTCTTCAAAATCATCTGCTTTGCGAGTAATTAGCTCTCAAATTTTATTGCTCATTACTGCACTTATCCCATGAGCCATAACAAAAAAAAAACTCAAATTGTCTAAAACTCTGCACTTTTTAAGTCACCCAATATACTATTCAAACATGTTAACTGTATCTATAGGATCACATCTTTTTCAGAGCAGTGCACCCCATGATTGAGAAGTATGTTGCTTTCTAATCTTCAAGAAGATTGACCTTGAATCTCATCGGTAGTTACACTATTGCAATATAACTAAACTACCATGGTTCTTTACAAAATGAATGTAGCCTAATTATTTTAAGCAAATAGAGATCAAAAGTTTCAATCACAAAGGAGTCGAGCCAATGGGCAAATGGAACCCAATTCAGAGCCTAACCACACAAACAGGGCTTGTATACCCAATACCTAAAAAGACTACAAATAAAACTAAAATTGAAAAAAACTAAAACAAATTTTTAAAAAAGAAAAAGGTGCTGGTACCGCTTGTAAGGTGAGGAAGGGGTTTCCCTGATTGATCCCTGGCGAGCAATCGCTAGCAAAGAAGAAATGTTTACTCCCTCTTGTATTCCCACGCTCTTGTTTATTTGATTTGATATTTTTGTGATTTATGTTTGAGTATTAATTGCATTTATATAGATTATTTACTTTTTGTCGGCTTTATTCTTATGTGCATTCATTTAATAAAACTAAAAATATGTCCGTTATATAATTTTTATTTTTAAAACAATTTTATGTGCATTCATTTAATATAAGTATGTGGGTTATATGTTTTATATTTTAAAAAATTACTTCATAATTTTAAAAAATATATGTGGACTCTATTTGCCTAATTATAGTTATAAAGGTATAATATTTTTGGAAAAAATCACAATCTTTTAGAGTTAAATTATTATTTTGTTGGTGAAACATGACTTTCCAACAATGGTGAGAGAAATAATCAAGTTCTAAAAGTTTCAAGATCAATTAGTATGTCAAATTCTATATTGTTGAAAGTGATGGTCAATTGGGACTAAAAGGAGAGACCAAAAAAATGGGGTTGGTAGAAATAATCCATGACATTGAAGACACATAATTCAACATTGAAAAAGAGGTAAAAATTCATTAAAAAGCAGTCTTCACGATCGAACCATAGGATCTAATAGAAGATCGCAAGGAAAATTACACAAAAATCTCTTTTATAGATCTCCTCAGGAATTAACCGTCACACCGTGTTTCCCTTCTATAAGCAATCAAAATGCAATACCTTGACAAAACTATTTCTCCACTAAAAAAACAAATAGATCAAGTCAATCCTGACATGAATCCACCCAACACTGAACTTAAAATCTTGGCTTCTTCTTTGATCTAATATAAATGTCTAGAGAAGCCAAATTAACTGAAAGGGGGGATCTCGAAGCCTTGTATGTACAATTACATGGATCTATGATACTTGCATCGAGAGCATACCAATAGATGATGGAGTAGTAGTAAACATAGTCCCATTTTCTCTCCTCAAAAGGATGGGATATGGCCATACAAATATAACAACATGTCGAGATACCTTGAGAGGGTATGATAACTTAAACATAGAAATGATCGGGAAAATCATGCTCTTGGTCTCCTTAGGATCTAAAATGGTCCTTATAGTGTTCTATGTCATTGATAAGGGCATTGGATACAACTTGTTAGGAAGACCTTGTATTCATAGAATAAAGTTAGTATCTTCAACCTTGTTTCAAGAGGTTCCCTTTCTATACCATGGGAAGATTGACATCACAAAAGGAGACCCTAAGCACTCAACATCCTTCAATCTCCCCCATTCCTTCCTTGGACACATCCACCAACTTATTTGGTGCAACAAGGAGACGTTTGTGAGAACTAAGGTGTATAGTTTTCATTGTAGTTGGTCTTCTTAGTCTAATATAGATGTGATTTTATGCTAATGAATGGAGTGGAATAGTATGTTTATTTTACTCATTCTATTAGAATTCATAGAAATATTCTCTCCTATTGCTAAATTATCCTCAATTAGATTTATTGTATCCATAGCTACTACTAATGATTTTGAAATTGAGAAAATGGGTGCTAAAGCTACATTCTTGCATGGAGACTTGAAAGAGGAAATTTATATGCAACATCTAAAGGTTTTGAGTTAAAAGGAAAAGAACACTTAGTTTGTAGGTTAAAAAAGTCTCTTTATGGTTTGAAGAAATCACCCTAAATGTGGTATCAAAAGTTTGATTGATTTGTTTTGAAGTTGGGTTTTGTAAGAAGTGAAGATGACCAATGTGATTACATTACATGTATTGCTGATTGAATATACTAATTGTTGATTTGTATGCAAATGATACGTAATTTATTAGTAACACCAAGGGTATGTTGGAATTAGTCCAGACAACTGAGAGGGGGGGGTGAATCAGTTGCCCACAAATTTAACCTTTTCTGCCTTTAATCTTCTTTATCAACTTACAATCAGATTAATGATGTAAACATTAAAGAATGAATCAACAACACATGAGCAAAAACAAATTGAACACACATAACACTAGAATTTTTACGTGGAAACCCGGTTAAGGGAAAACCACGGTGGGGGTTAACCCACAAGATTTTTACCCTATTAAAAGTACTTAAAATAAATATAAAGGCATTTTCCTTAGGGCATACTGCCCAGAGCTCACTGCTCAAAGAGACTCACTGCCTACAGGAGGCTCACTGCCTACAAGATTCTATGTTTAATACAGAAATAATGAACTGAGAAATAACATCTTCTTCATGCTTGGTTTAGTCCCATTGAAAGGTCAGAAAACTTCTGCTCTACCTCAAACACTTCTTCACCATCTCTTCATACCTTACTGCTTTTGTTCCTCAGCTCCTCCTCTTCTCTGCTCTGCTTCTATACCTTTCTTAAAATTTTATCATTTTTGCACAAGGACAACATTCCACAACTCATCCACAAGTATTTATATGCTTCATCAACCTTGGAATGAACATCAAAGTCAACACTACAAACATCTAACTTAATGCAAATCATTATACTGTAGGCCAAACATAACTAGGATCCAAATCTTCCTCGAGCAATACACCATGCTTCACATAACTCATCTTAGATCATCCTCAACATGTGTGAATCATCCGGTCTGCCTAGATTGGGAAGAATAGTAACACCAAAGAAGAAATCTTCAATAACAAGTTCAAACTTTAATGTGGACCTCCAACACAGTAGGCACATGATCCAGAGACCACCACAAGCACATTGAATTCAACAATAACATCGACACTACTCCAAATCATCCGAATCACTTGTATCTTCATTCGGTACCTCAAGAACACTGTCTGCCATGACTGTCACACTAGAAATATTTCTTGTGGACCTCCAAACCATGAACCATTTGAATTGAGGATACACACTGACTTCCGAAACATGCCTCTAGATCCACAGATCAGAATATTCCAATGCAGATCAATCTGGACCAAATCTTTGTCACTCTATCACTTCTGAACAACTGCCAAAACCCGATTCTACTTAGATGGCCATAGCTTCTTCAAATCTTCATGCAAAACTCTCAATCTTTATTGGAGCTACTTTAGACAATCCTCTACACAGCCATATCATCCGCAGACTTTGATCTTCATCCTACTGGAAATGCGGAGTAATCTTCTTCTCTGAGCTGCACTGTCTTTACTGTCTTTTGCAAAGAGATGTGTAACTAACTTATCTCTTCTAGAGAGGCTAATTTTCTCAATATCCTCAACATACAAGTCTTCTAAACATGTATAGTTGACATCAGTGACAACAAGGATATGTTGACATCAATGACAACACCGATTAGGCACATATTTGCAACAAGGTATGATTAGTGAGTTGAAAGGTCCATTTTCAAGTGTAATTGGGATGTAAGATCCAGGGGTAGCAAGGTACATATTGGGAATGAAAATCATAAAGGATCAGGTCAAAAAAAATCTTTGGTGTCATCAATTAATTATGTTGATACTATTTTGAATAGATTTAGTGTGTAGGATTGTAACCCAGTTAGAATTATTTTACTAGTTGGCACTAAGATTTAATTAGATTTTTGTTTAAAGAGTGAATATAATTTAGAGGATATGTTTAATGTGCCATATGCTAGTGCAATAGGAAGTTTGATGTATGCAATGGTTTTCACTTTTGATCTCTTTTTCAAAATTATTTAAGCCCTCTTAGGAATATTTGAATTCCTCTATCTTTAGGAGTGGGAGTTATAGTTTTATTTATAAAAAAGAAGCAAAGGTAGAAAATAGGATATCCAAATTTGATATTGATAATTTTTCCTATTCTATGAATTTTGTGCCCATGTGCTAAATTCCTACATATGGGACAAAAACACCAATGATTGCCAAATGTATGAAAACCTGGAAGGCCATCGAAGCTATGGATGAAACCATCTTCCTCTAATAGATAAATACCATTTAGAGATCACACAAAGCTTCATTTACTTTCAGTTTCAATGTTGGAGATCAGGTTTAAGCATGCATTAGTTTCAGAGGTTTGATTGAACTTTCAAATTTTGATTTTGATGTGGTTTTAGAGTGTAATGTGTAAATGAAGAAGTTCAGTGGGGTTTTATGTTGAGATCTACATTTTGGGGTTTATAACTTTAGCATGTGGCGTAGCCTTATTGTAATTATTGATAAATTCTTGGGCACTACTATTTCTATATTTTTAATTTTTAATTAGAATTAATGGAATTATGGTTCGACTTCATTGATTATCCTTTTCATGTTATTGTAATATATTATCCTAAGGATCTTTATGTGTAGAGATTGAAATGCATGACTTTGTCTTTGGAAAGAGGCTAAACTTGTAGATAGTCTTTGGAGTCTGCCACTCCAATTTCTCCATTGTTGAATAAAATTCTATCTAGTCATAATTTTACTGGCCAATTCATATAGTAAAGAGGGCATGTTAAGAAAGGAGAATTTCCTTGATATGGAACAATCATTGAGTTTCTACCTTTTGTTGTATTGTTTTTCCAAGTTCTTATTTAATTAATCCAAATGTCTATGTGTTAGAGGAGACATTTCATTCCAGTTTGGTTGATACCAATTAAGGAAAGTAATTGGATTTATTGTTCATATCTTTTGGTCGCCAAGAAGGAAAGAAGGTATTAGAGAGGTACGACAATACAAGTGTGTTGTTTGCTTCTATATTTTTCCTTTTTGCTTGAGTCCATTTGATGGAAAGAATTCAATGTTGTCAATGTTTCAATACCATCCCATAACTTCTCTAGAGTCGGGCATTAATTTGCTAGGTTGAGATTTAATAATAGCTAGCACATCTAATATATTCATTTCTCTAGTGTACCCCATCATCCTATGGGTAATTCTAAATAAGGGATAAATAAATAGCAAGTGGAGGAAGGCATTACATTTGTAGATTTTGGACAAAACATCTATTGTCTTTATTTAATGATGTTTACAACTATTATGTTACATACACATTGTTTAAATGGTTTTTAATTTAATGAAGGAGAGTCAAAGGATCATAGAGAAATTTCATCTAGAGGTTGCCTTGGAGCTCTCATTGAAGTAGTTTGCAGATTTAGCATGTGTTTTGCAGGATTTTGTTTGTGGATTTAAGCATAGTTTTGGATTTTAGTTTGTTGTTGTATATAGTGGTTTTTTCTTCATTATTAATTAGTTTATTGTTTTTCTATATACATCTCAAGATCAGGTATAGAAATTATGAAATTTATAGTATCATATGGAGTAGATTTTGTTATAGATTGTAATGTAGTTTGCAAGGCTTATTGTGGATTTGTGAAGAGTGAGCTTTGGATTGTTTCTAGATTTTTGTGATACTATTCATGCTAGATATTCTTCTATTCTAACATCATATTTCTTATGTAAAAGTAAGATTACATCAATAGAAGAAGTTCCAATGATTTTCTGTGCTAAAATTACCAATTTTGGGTGTTTGTGATGTGCATTGTATTGACATATTTTGTAGTAGATTTTGTGGGTTTTCTTTAGTTTTTTTTTGTATTTATTGTTTCTGGAGAATTTTTTTTGTAATACAATAGTACATTTTTTAATCATATTTTATTTTAATAGGAGAATAACCTCATATTTCTATGCATAAATTATTAAATTCAAGTGTATAGATTGTGAGAAAATTATTAAATCATTGTTGGTATTTCAAGTTATTTTTTAAAAAATTGAAGAGGGTTTGGAATATATTAAAGTGTATCATATTTGTTTTGTATTTCTATATTTTAAAGAAATTAGAAAAATATTTTATTTTGGGACATTACAAGTAGTATTAGAGCTAGTGTTCTTCCTAGCCTCTATGGGTAACTCACCATTTTTTTAGATTGCTCCATGTAGCCCAGTGACAAGGAGTTTGGATATTAGGAGTTTTTAGAGTAGTAGATAGAACGATTTGAACAACAAACTCTAGATATTGTGGTAGATTTGAACTAGACAAGAGAGTTGGATATAGAAAATAAAGATAGGAGAATATTCAAGGATGATGGTCCTCAAGATAGAACTGTTAGGATCTTTGATATGATGATGGACATGATGGAACAAATACTTCATAGAATGGACATGAATATGAATGTACCTATAAATCAAAGTAGTGAAGGTAGTACATTAGAAACAAATCATCATTAGCCAATGGGTAACAACATCTCCAATTAAATTGTTTTCCTTTTTTTGTTAACTCAAAGCTGTCCCCGTGACTCTGCCCAGCGACCCCCCCGCCTTTCCTTGGACTTATAGAATACCAATTTGGGGTTCAGGAGGGGGCAAATAGAGGTGAGACTAGTCCTCTAGAGATGAGCGCAGCCGCTTGCAAGCCACACTCATCAGGTGAGTCCGGTGGGAGTCGAAACCGGGCCTCAAGGAAGCAAACCCCGAGTCCAAGCCAACATGCCAACCATGCGGAACATCTCCACTAAAATTGTTATTGGCTCTATAGCTAGACCATTCCAACCTACTTTCCTTCTTAGGGAGGAAGAAGTACCTTAACTAGAGGCTCAAGTCCCTATAGTTTAAAAATTACATGTTATGTCTAGTACAAAGCTCTTCCAGAGGAAATCTAGAATTAATTATCTCTCAACAACTTCATGAATTAGGAGAAGTCTAGAAATGGACATAGGTTTGAAACTAGACCTCAAGCGAGGTAAAAATATATTCAACATGCATTGGAAAAGATGATATTCCTAATTTTATGGAACCAACAAAGGTACAACTCAATCTTGGCTACAAAAGCTTGACATGTAATTATCATTTAGACCTATGGGTGAAGATGAAGCCATCAAACTTACCATTCTTCCTATAGAAGGCATTCCTCATGATTGTTGGTACCATGGGTTGCTCACCTAGGGTCATTGTTCCATAAACACTTTGATTAATTTCATAGGAGGATAATTGATCAATTTGATAGAAAAGGTATTGAGATCTATTTTAGAGAGTTGGCTCAACTTAGACAAGAAAGAACTATGGAGAAATATATAGCTGAATTTCATAAGTTATCAATAATGGTTCCCGATATTTCTAAGAGAAGGCTCATTATATTGTTTATGGAGGGTCGATATGAACCTCTCAAAGGTTTGGAAAAGGATTTAAATCCTTCATCCATGCAAGAATCTATCAAAATATATTTAGATTTGGAGACTTCAGTTCCCAATTATAAATCTTATCTGAAGACTCGATCATGTGACCAATCGAAAGAAGTTACATAGAAGGGAGAAACTTACACATAGAAGAACATGCCACCAAAGGTAATGAAAGAATATGAGACCAAGAATGATCTCAAAAGGAAGAATTTATGTTTCACTTGTCGAGAACCTTGGGAATTGAGTCATAGATGTAAGGGTAAGGGAAAAATTCATTACATTAAGGTAGTTTCTAATGATGAGGAACTTTAACCTAACTATCATTATGAGGAACAAGACACCAATGGAGGAACATTTTCTTCTCTCTCTAGAGAGATAATGTATTATCTTTCAAATTTCAAGGAACTTTAGATGGATATAGAATTTCAATTCTCCTTGATAGTGGAGCAACTCATAATTTCATTGACAAAGGCTTTATAGCTAAGAGAAGACTTCAAAGTAAATAATTTGAAGGTTTTGATGCCATAGTAGCTGATGGATTCATAATTCATTGAAAAATAAAATTAGTCAGCTCCACATTCTCATAGGAGAATATAAGGTATGTGATGATTTTTATGTAGTTGGTTTGGAAGATACTAACATAGTTTTAGGTATTCAATGGTTATGCTCTCTTGGAGAAATTACTCAAAACTTTCAGACTTATGAGTTTTCATTTCTTTCTAAAGGAAAAGAGGTGACTTTTAAGGGACTTATGAATAGTAAAACTGATGTGATCATAGCAAAAAGAATGGAAGTATCACCTTCAAACATCCACTCTCATCCATGGAGATTCCTTGCATAGGTTTCTCAACTTACATCAAAGGGGCACAATAGAAAAAAGATGAAGACAAACGGATCTTTGTGGAGCAATTTGAGGACCTAGTTATATTTGATTTTTTTTCAACTATGTACATCAAGCAGATGGACTCATAAACAGAAAAGGATGATTTGGGATCCTGGTATTGTAGAGGTGAGTAATTATGTTGGAGTGTTGAGTTGCATTGCTTGAGGACAAGCAATCTTGAGAAGGGAGGACTATGATGTCCCTTTATCAAAATTAATTATGTCCTCTAAGGAATATTTAAATTCCTCTATCTTTAGGAGTGGGAGTTAGAGTTTTATCTATTGTTACTAAATTATGTTTGCAGTTTAATTTAGTGAGGCTTTAACAAAAGTTGTTAAAAGGGGGTAAGAAAAAGATTTCATGCATAATATCATCTAGTCAATGTCTATTATCTTAGTGAAAAAGTATTGCATGATCACTTATCAGGATCATGTAACAACTCAAATAGGGTTGTTACACCATCCCAGTAAGTGAAGATGAAGTAGCAAGGCAGCCGATGTTCAAGAGATAACAGTTCATTCAATGAAAATTGAAGCAGTTCAAAAAAGAGGTACATATAAATTTGTCAATTCTTCATGAGGATAAACATATGTTTCAAATAGTTTTTATTTATTTCATGTTATGTTTAAGTGATTCATAAAAGAAATGCACATAAATCATTACATGATATGAAATAGTTGATGTATTAAAAAAAGAGATGTTTATATAGTCCCACACAAGCCATGGGAGTAACTATATTTGATAAGATATAAAGTAGCTAGTAGAATACAAGAAAAGAAAATGCATAGAATTAGCAACGGGACCTGTCCTTTTGCAGTGAATGATGAATCCCATTGTTGAAGGTTGTGCCAATATTTTGAGTTGTCTAGGTGCACCTCCAAGAGAAAACCTACAAGGGTGGAAGAAGATTCGTGTCAGAGCTTGGGGTTCCATACATAATTCTATACACATCTATTCAAAAAAACTTACTACTCTATAACTAACTAGCAAAAGCATAATGAATAACTAGACAAGAGATGTATATATCAAATCATAAGTTAAATAAGAAAGGAGAAACATAAGATCATACAAATCAAGGAGAATTTTCAACCTTATGTTTTATATCTAACATGTTTGTTGACTGTGTAGGAATAGGTCAAGTATGATAACATATGAAAATTACAACATGTGGAGAAAATGTGGCTCCCACAATGGTTGAGCCCAACATGTTGTTCTATTCTTAGTTGATTATTTGTTTCATCAAATATCAAGGAAACATTCATAATACAGAGATATGTCATGATTAAACATAGTCATAAAAGAAAGCCCTTGTGAGGTAGTAGAGGACAAACACATCAGTATAGTGAAGAAGGTACGATAAATATTGTTACCATTAATACTGTTCCAGTTCATATATAATTCAATGTTGTCATTTCATGTTATAAAATGTCACTGTCATGAACAGACATTTATGATGTCATTGTCTTATTTGAAGAGAGGATAGCAATCAATCAATGGTATATTACATTGTTAATGGAATGACCAAAAGCATAGTAAATGAGCTTTCAAACTTTAGAAAAATAGATACAAAGGTATCATAAGGGAGCAACCATCATTGTTACAGAACCTTGTATTTGCTTCTATACATTTTTTTGAGATTGATGAACATTCACTAAACCAGTGTAGGGATGTCAGATGCAAATACAAGGACATAGTAGGGGTTGTAGAAAGTTTCCAAGACAATAAATAGAGTCTGTAGCAGTGGCAGAATGGTTGTAGACAACTTTGACAAGGTAATACCCAGCTACAGGAGATTCATCATAAAAGATTACAGCTATAGGAGTTTCACCATAAAAGAATACAACCCTATCAATCATATAGAGGAACAATAGATGATGAGGTGTAAAGCTACCAGTCAGTTATTTGATCATCGAGGTGGATGATATGCAAGAGGAGAACTTTTCAAATAACCCAAATCCAGTCATCATCATGGTAGTTACAACAAACTGTATGTCAGTCATAGTCTAGTCGAAAACATAAAGAACAACAAATCATGAAAAGGACAACCATCCTAAAGCCTTTAAGGACAGTCCAAAAGATTGAAGGACAGAACTACGATATTATAAAGGGTTCAGAGGTTTGTGGAAAGTGTTCATATCAGTCTGCAACTACTAGGGAGGCAGTCACTCTTTTAACTGCCTAAAATACTAAAGAAGTAGTTATTCTGTGGATTGACAAAATGTTAGGACACGAAAATACAACCATCAATGAGTGCACCAGTTGAGAATGCACTAAAGAATGGAACACAAGGGATAAGATAGTCATTAATGACTAAAGGATAGTTTCAATGATAAGTGTACAGTCATCTTATAGCACAAAGAAAATAGTGATATTGAGCATGATTAAGAGTACAATGGATAGTGAGAAGCAATATAATACATAATGATAAGGTTTCATATCATTCATGTTGCCTACAATAGCATGTTTACAATCATTAAAGGTAAAACAAAGCTACACAGTGAGTCCATTGTCAACTGCCAAAGTGGTATTAGTGGTGCAATAAGAAGAAATGACAATTAATGTAATGACCAAGAAGGACTATCAAGGTATGTAAATGCAAGTAGAAGGTACAGCAATGCATCATGTAGTAGGGAAGCCATTAATAATTGTATCTAGCAGAGGCAGTCACATCAATCTCATGCAACCATTAATTACAAGAGTGACAAGGAACAACTACATTCAAAGGTCTAAAAGAACAGTCGTGGGGACAAAAAAGTAGTCAAGTAATGAATAGACATGTAGACAATCAAATGCAAAGTATAGTAGGATAGTCATGGTGACATGCTGCTTTATGCATCTAACAATCACATGAAGATAGTACTCACCCATCAGGCAAAGCACATAATTTAGTTCATAAATAAGATAGCCTCAGTTTAGCATGCATTATATGATTATGGATAGTCATCTACCATATGGAAGGGTATTTCAAACATGACCAACATATACAAGAATATAATGAGGCAAATTTTGTCAAATGTGAAAAAAAGACTATAGCAAGATAGTCAGCAACAAAAGGTCATGAGGATTCACAAGGAATAACCAATGAGACTTCAAAGTGTTAGAGTGGTCTGAGACAATGTCAAGATGTTTGTATAATTGGCTCACAACAAGAGACCCTACCTATTCATACAAGACATTGTCAGGCTCCTCTTCACTATCAAATGGAGATAAAGATGGTGAATTGGTGACATTTAATTAGCCTTCTTATTCTTTTGTACCATTTCTAGACTCAGTGTAGCCTAGAAGTCTATTAGAAAACCTTGTAAACCATAATGAGACCTATGAAGGTATTGAAGTTGAAATGTGCATATAGTTTTCCTCATGATGCAATTGGATAAAGAGACAAAATGTCAGTTCAAAACTGCAAAAGTCTAAATCCCTACTGACAACCATTAAGAAGATAAAATGAACAAATGGCAGTAGACAGTGGAAAATTCAAGGAGGCAAGTGCAAAAGTTATGAAACACTAATTTTTGCAATAATATGATCAGATGTCAACAATGTTTTATGTTCAACAAAAAATATGCATGAAGTTTTGGCGATTCTGATGAAGAAGAGCCACAAGATATGCTGGCCAGAATAGCCCAGAATAGAGTGCAGGTAGGGCTATTATGAAAGAAGGAGATAATAGTCACATACCATAAAGGAACAACTACATCTCCCAAATAGAGGCAGCTAACAAGCTCACAGTCATAGTGACTGTCCACAATGGGAAAGAACAACCTTAATGCTAGAGTGACAATCAAACAAGCAGAGTAGCACCATTTCGTTCTTTTCTTGTCATCAAAAAATAGAAAGAAAAGAGGAAAAAAATAGAGCCATCACAGTTTTGTTCAAAAGTGAAATAGCAGAAGGGTTTTTGAAGGGGATTACAACTACAAATCAGAACACGAGTAAACAAAGTACAAAGAAGGAGCATTTTTATTATTTTCCTTTAATTGAATAGTAACAACAAATGAAGAAAACTTGGGAATTTCATTGTAATAAAGACATCTTTCATACCCAATCAATTACAAGGTGAAATCACTGAAAGAGCCCTCATGTTGAGCTATCAATAGTAGCAGGTAATTGTCATTGAAAGCCTTCCAGCACCTCAAACCCTCCTGGCAGCACTAATATAGAGTAGTGAGGTCAAGATGTGAAAAGAATGGATGAAAAGAAGTTTTAGGGTTGAAAAGAAGTACTTTGTTCTCAAGAAGACCTAATCTGAGTGTGAGGGCTTTTTGACCTTAATACTTTTACAAAAAAGTCATTTGCAAACAAAAGGCCCGTGGTTAAAACAAGGATATTCATAAAACCTAGAAATCATGTTGAGGGAGCCCATGAGGGATCAAAACAATGGTGTGTTTCCGATGATTGTTTCAAAGTTCTTTAAAACCTTAAGTCAAAAAGAATATTCATGACTAAGTTTGGAAATGGGGTGTTAAAGGTAGTAAGAGTATTTTGGCATTTTTTGTTTGACCTAGGCATTTTTGCACAGAGGTGTGAGTTGTTATAAGCCAAAGAGCAGAGTAGTACATTTATTTTTACATGACCAAGGGAGGGGATTATGATTTTGCCTCTAAGGTTTATTATGTTCAGTTCAACCACCTCATATGTTTACACAATCAATAGACAAAATTTGTAACTTAGCAACTATTAAATGCAATAAATTATAAATTGCTTTAATGCTTGCTATGCAATAAACATAAGGTATATCATGCATTACATAGAAATTATTAAATCAATCACATTAATTGCATTTAATAATTGCTAAATTAGTTTAATTTTGCCTCTCAATCATGCAAAAATACAAGGGAGAGTTAAAGTAAAGTACATATTTATGCATTGGGAGTTATTCTAAGCTTATCCTTGACTTCTAGTCAAACTGGAGTGTTTTTGAAGTCCTATTGGGTTAGACTAATTGAGAGAGAGAGTTTGGAGCTATTTTAGCTCAAATTGGAGCAGTTATGACCCTTCTCTTTAGGGATTTTCTGTTTTGCTCATAAGAGAGATAGTTTGGATTGGAGTTGACTGCAGTTGACTCATTCTAGTCCCTTGGAGGCTCTTTTTTGTATTATAGGAGAAGAAACTTAGTTTTTCTCTTAGTTCTTGATTTTTTGCTTTCTCTTGTACATTACAAAGAAGAAAAGAGTTTTGTAACTCATTTTTGATAGATTTATATACAACAACATGTTTACAAGTTATATTTTTGTCAATTTTTGCAGTATTTTCCTTTCATTACTTAAGAGATCTACATTTTACCTTCTCATATCTGCGTATATGCCTTAAGGAATGATTTGGATGAAATTTAATTGTGTTTTAAACATCAAAACCTTTAATCTTGTCTCATTCATCACTACAAATACACAAAAGCAATAGATTATCATAAGTCTTAGGTTGTGCCAACATTTATCTTGACTTTCAGATTGTGAAAACACGGTTTTCCTTATAGGAGACAGATTATTAAGCCTCCCTTTGAATTATTTATGTGATAAAATTTCCATTCATTGAGCTGCATAAAGAGATCTTGAAAGAAATAATTATGAATCAAGCTACCCTTTTAATATTATTTTGGTAAAATCACTTCCTAGGTTTACTTTTCACTTTCAAGAAGTCACCTTTCTTACCTTTTCCTTCAAAATTCATTAGTATCTAGGAGAATCAAAAGGGGAACAAGCCCATAATCTAGAGATTCATCTTCACTATGAGCATACCCATATGCTTGAAGATGTTTCCATGTTTCACGGATTTCTGAGCATTCAAGCTTAGCATTTGGGTGCAATCTCTGTGACAACAGTTTTTCGCACGCCTGGTGGGATCGATTGGACTATCACAGTCCATAAGTTCTCATCCATTGTTGATATTTAGTGTGTATATCAGCAAGATCAGCCTTTTGAGGCAGTTTCTCACATACCTGGCGACTCTACATGTTCAAATCTATTGATTTCAGTAGTCTAGAAGCTTAAAGACTATCAAGGAGCAGGATTTGGGTGATATTCGTGGTTCTTTCCTTATTAGAATCCTTCCAATCACCTGGTGACTTTGCTGGTATGTATAAAATTTTCTAAATTAGACCTATTTTTCTTGATTTAGGAATAAAACTATGAAAATCCATCTCATTAGAAGGTTCTAATATGTCAAACTATCAAGGAAATTATGTTTCTACCCCCTCATTTGTCAAAATACAGTCTTAGAGCCTTTTCAATATCCATATCAGACTGAAAATGCTATTGGTTTTATCCCAAATAGACATGTAACAACAGTATATCAACATGCTCAACATGCTTACCTCCTACCCACCACTGTTTAGCCTTCTTGGCACTCTACCTATGCTCATAACCAGTCCTAGAATGACAATTTTGTTCCCAATTAGCATATTTTTTTTTTCTGTTGATCAACCTCAATATGAGGATAGCATGAGCATTCAAGATATGACTTTAAAGTTACACAAAACTAGCATTTGCATTGAACATATTGCTTAAGATTTTCAAAGATAGATATAAGAAATTGAAAGAGAAAATGAATATAACATGCAGCAGAATGAACTAGCTTATCAAACATATCTTCACTAGTAGGAATTGGAGGCACAAAGGTTATAGTTTGAAGAAAGTCTTAAGAGGGACATAGGCACATGGAGGTCCAAATAGTTCTTTCCATCCCAAATCAACCTGTTCAAGAGAAGATTTGTAAGTATAGGTTTTCAAGTTTCAAGCAAAATGATCCTCTTAACCCTCCTAAAATCAAGATCCCAAGTTGGTGTGGTGAATAGGAACAAAAGGCTGTGGAATCCAAGCCTATCAAAATTCCAAGTTTTAGGAGTGCTCCTTCAATACAACAACTAATTCATAGCCAAGAGCAGTCTAAAACACCTCATAATGAGCTTAGTAAGGAGCATATTTATCCTACTTTAGTAGCTAATAGTTCTTGTAGTCCTTTTTGTGCCATGAAATTAGAAAAATCAAATGTGGAGCAAAAGGTTGCTATTGTTTATACTATGTCTTCAACTAAATATGTGCATAATGCATGTGTAGAGAAGGTTGGTTCATATTTGGAATTTCAATCCTTTTCACTTTGATTTATTTGAGAAGATTTCTAATGATGTTTATGAGATGAATGAAAGCATAATGGAAAGGCTACAAGGTGAAAGTCTTATGTTGCATGACAATGATGAAGAGAGCATACAGGTGCTCAACTTACCCGCTGATTTAGAACAACAAGAACATATCAAAAAAATTTGTGAGTTGATGCTCCATGAAAACAAGGATGAGGATAAAATCTCAATCCATATAGAAGAGCAAAAGGATAGTTTTGTTTTGGAGTCTAGCAAGGTTTTTTTGCATGAAGATAGGACTGACTACCAGGCTGAACATGAAACCAAATCAGATCAGGTTCTCTATGAAGATGAAGCATCTAATTTGTTTTTAGAACTCCCTTTGTACTATAATGAAGAGGCTAACATGGATGGAACTAAGGCAACTTTCATTGAAGAACAATCAAGTGGACTAGCTAAAGACATTCAACCTTTTCAAGACAACTCTATGCTTGATTGTCAAGATCCTAACTATTCATCTTGTAGAGAGCTTGCCACTCTGCTAATTTCTTGTAACGACCAAGACCCCAAGTCAGTAAGTGTTGAGGAAAACAACGTAAAATAGGTTTCTGAGCCTAGTCCTTTTGGATTTGATCAATATGAAGCTAACCAATTTGAGGACAGAAAGGAAAGTATGTAGCTAGAACTTTTCGAAGAGGAGGCCAAACATCAAAAGGGCTTCAAGGTTGCTACTAGTTGCATGAACATTCAGGAAGAGGGGTGGTAGTTAGACAACCCAAATCTAGGTAAGTTTTTAGACCTCCCTAATTGGCCTATAATTCATATTCAGGGTGATAAGGCAACAAAATAACAAATCAACATTGATTGTTTGCACATTGGTTTAAAAAGAGGATGTCCCATTCGACATCTAATCTAGTTGGAAAGTAGCAAGGAGAAAGCATTAGATGAGCAACAAGAAGAGGAGAACCAACTCCCTTGTCCACCTTAGAACATCTCTATTTTGAGTCAAAGCAAGTGGATATGTGTGTTTGTTCTTTCTTTAGGAGAGGTATTACATGTGTTTATTGGATGCCCACCCATTCCACACCCCTTATTAGATGCTTAGAGGTATAAAAAGCACCCCAGGTTGGTCAGAGAAGGGAGATATTTTACAGAACCAATTAATGGCTTTGTTTAGCCAGTCTGTTTCATTTGTTAGTTGTAGGTAGTTAGGCCATTTCATTTCAGTTATTATTTTCCAAGAAGTGCAGTTGCATAGTTGGTTGGTCCTGTTTGGTCCCAGCATTGTATTTTGCCTTCAATTTTGTTTTCTATTGTTGTTTTGTTTCTGGCAGCTGAGTTATAGATGGTTTTCAAAGTGTTTCAGGACAAGAAAGGACTCATATCCCCAATTGATATGCAAGGCTACTAATCATATTTGTTTAGTAGGAAATCACCCCTAAGAGGTCACCAAATATGTTACTAAATCATACTTGAAGCTCAATTTAGTGGGGTTTTAAGTGCAGTTGTTAAAAGGGGGTAAGAAAAAACTTTCATGCATAAGGTCATCCAGTCAATGTCTACTATCTTGGAAAAAAATGATTACATGATCATTTATCAGGATCATGTATGCTCAAATTGGGCTGTTACACAATCCTGATAAGTTAAGATGAAGCAACAAGGCAACATACATTCAAGAGATAATAGTTCATTCGGTGCAAATCAATGCAGTTTAGAAAAGAGCTACTTATAAACTTGTCAATTCCTCATGAGTATATAAACATATGTTTCAAATAGTTTTCAGTTATTTCATTTTATATAAGTGATTCATAAAAGAAATGCACATAAATCATTACATGATATAAAATAGTTGATGTATTAAAAAAAGAGATGTTTATATAGTCCCACACAAGCCGTGGGAGTAATTGTATCTGATAAGATAGAAAGTAGTAAGTAGAATACAAGAAAATAAAATGCATAGAATTAGGAATGGGACCCATCATTGCACGGTGAATGATGAATCTTGTTGTTGAAGGTTGTGCCAGCATCTTGAGTTGTCCAGGTGCAGCTCCAAGAGAAAACCTGCAAGGGTGGAAGAAGATTGGTGTTAGAGCTTAGGGTTCCATATGCATATCTATTCATAAACTCTTGCTATTCTATAACTGATCAGCAAAAGCAGAATGAATAACTGGACAAGAGATGCAGATATCAAATCAGAAGTTAAATAAAAAAGGACAAGCATCAAATCATGCAAATCAAGGAGAAGATCCAGCCTTTTGTTTTATATATAACATGTTTGTTGACTATGTAGGAACATGTCAAGTATGATAACATATGAAAATTACAGCATGTGGAGAAAATGTAGCTCCCACAAGGGTTGAGCCTAGCAAGTTGTTCTATTCTTAGCTGATTATTTGTTTCATCAAATATCAAGGCAACATTCAAATAAAGAGATATGTCATGATTAAATAGAGTCATAAAAGATAGCCCTTGTGAGGTAGTAGAGGACAAACACATCAATAGAGTGAAGAAGGTATGATAGATGTTACCATTAATATTGTTCTAGTTCATATATAATTCGATGTTGTCATTTCATGTTATAAAATGTCACTGTCATGAAAAGATATATATGTTGTCATTATCTTATTTGAAGAGAGGATAGCAATCAATCAGTGCTATATTGCATTGTTAATGTAATGATGAAAAGGATAGTAAATGATCTTTCCAACTTTAGAAAAAGAGATAGCAAGGTATCAGAAGGGAGCAACCATCATTATTACAAAACCTTGTATTTACATCTATACATTTTTTGAGATTGATGAACATTTAGTAAACTAGTGTAGGGATGTTAGATGCAAATATAAGGACATAGTAGGGGTTGTAGAAAGTTTCCATGATAGTAAATAGAGTCTGTAGTAGTGCCAGAATGGTTATAGACAACTTTGACAAGGTAATACCTAGCTACAAGATATTCATCATAAAAGAATATAACTACAAGAGTTTCATCATAAAAGAATATAACCCTATCAATCATATAGAGGAATAACAGATGATGAGGTGCAAAGATTTTAGTCAGTGAATTGATCATCAAGGTGGATGATATGCAAGAGAAGCACTTTTCAAATAACCCAAATGCAGTCATCACCATGGTTGTTACAACAAACTATATGTCAGTCACAGTCTAGTCTAAAACATAAGGAACAACAAATCATGAAAAGGACAACTGTCCTAGAGGCTTTAATGATAGTCCAAAAGATTGAAGGACAACACTACGATATTATAAAGGGTTCAGAGGTTTGTGGAAAGTGTTCATAGCAGTCTACAAGTGCTAGGGAGGCAGACACTCTTTTAACTATTTAAGATGCTAAAGACACAGTTATTCTGTGGATTGAGAAAATGTTAGAACAAGAAAATGCAACCATAAATGAATGCATCGGCAGAGAATGCACTAAATAATAGAACACAAGGGATAAGATAGTCATTAATGATTGAAGGATAGTTTCAATGACAAGTGCATAGTCATCTTATAGGACAAAGAAGACAGACATATTGAGCATGATAAAGATTACAATGGACAGTAAGCAATAATATAATACATAATGATAAGGTTTCATATCATTCATGTTGCCTACAATAACATGTTTACAATCATATCAGGTAAAGCAAAACTACACAGTGAGTCCACTATCAACTGCCAAAGTGATATCAACGATGTAATAAGCAAAAGTGACAATTAATGCAATGACCAAAAAGGATAGTCAAGGTATGTAAATTCAAGTAGAAGGTACAACAATGCATCATGTAGCAGGGCAACCATTAATAATTGTATCTAGTAGAGGCAGTCACATCAATCTCAAGCAGCCATTAATTACAAGAGTGACAAGGTACGACTACATACAAAGGTTTAAAAGAATAGTCATGGGGATATTAGAGCAGTCAAGTGATGAACATACATGTAGATAGTCAAATGCAAAGTATAGTAGGATAGTCATGGTGACACGCTACTTTATGCATCTAATAGTCACATGAAGATAGTACTCACCCATCAGGCAAAGCACATAAGTTACTTCATAAATAAGAGAGCCTTAGTTTAGCATGCATTATATAGTTATGGACAGTCATCTTCCATATGGAAAGGTATTTCAAACATGAGCAACATATATAGGAATATAATGAGGCAAATTTTGTCAAATGTGAGCAAAAGCCTGTAGCAAGATAGTAAGAAACATAAGGTCATGAGGATTCACAAGGAATAGCCAATGAGACTTCAAAGTGTTAGAATAGTATGAGACAATGTCAAGATGTTTGTATATTTGTCTCACAGCAAGAGACCGTACCTATTCCTACAAGACACTGTCAAGCTCCTCTTCACTATCAAATGGAGATAAAGATGGTCAATTGGTGAGGTTTAATTAGCTTTCTTATTCTCTTGTACCATTTCTAGATTCAGTGCAGCCTAGAAGTCTATTAGATTGTAAACCATGATGAGAGTTATGGAGGTATTGAAGTTAAATTTTTCATATAGTTTTCCTCATGATGCAACTAGATAAAGAGACAAAATGTCAGTTTAAAACTACAGAAGTCTAGATCCCTACTGATGGCCATTAAGAAGATGAAATGAACAAATGGCAGAAGACAGTGGAAAAATCAAGGAGGCAAGTGCAAAAGTTATGAAACACTAATTTTTGCAAAAATATGATCAAATGTCAACAATATTTTACGTTCAACAACAAATATACATGAAGTTTTGGTGATTCTCATGAAGAGCCACAAGATATTTTGGCCAAAATAGCCCAGAACAAAGTACATGTACGACTATTTTGAAAGAAGGTGATAATAGTCACATACCATAAAGTAACAACTACATCTACCAAATGGAGGCAACTAACAAGCTCGCAATCATAGTGACTATCCACAATGGGAAAGAAAAACCATAATGCTAGAGTGGAAATAAAACAAGAAGAGGAGGACCATTTCGTTCTTTTCCTGTCATCAAAAAGTAGAAAGAAAAGAAGAAAAAATAGAGCCATCACAGTTTTGTTCAAAAGTGAAATAGTAGAAGGGCTTTTGAAGGGGGTTACAACTGTGAGTCACAACACGAGTAAACAAAGTGCAGAGAAAGAGGTTTTTTATTATTTTCCTCTAATTGAATAGTAACAACAAATGAAGAAAACTTAAGATTTTCATTGTAATAAAGACATCTTTCATATCCAATCACTTACCTGCAAAAATCACTAAAAGAGCTTTCATGTGGAGCTATTTGTAGTAGCAGGTAATTGTCATTCAAAGCCTTCTAGCACCTCCAACCCTCCTGGTGGTGCTGATATAGAGTAGAGTGGTCGAGACGTGAAAAGAAGTTTTAGGGTTGAAAAGAAGTATTTTATTCTCAAGAAGCCCTAATCTAAGTGTGAGCACTTTTTGACCTTAATACTTTAAAAAAAGCCTCATTTGCAAAGAAAAGGCCCATGGTCAAAACAAGGATATTCATAAAACCTAGCAATCATGCCAAGGGAGCCTGTGAGGGATCAAAACAATGATGTGTTTCCTATGATTCTTTTAGGATTTTTTAAAACATTAAGACAAAAAGAATATTCATGACTAAGTTTGGAGATGGGGTGTTAAAGGTAGTAAGAGTCTTTTGGCCTTTTCATTTGACATAGGCATGTTTGTATAGAGGTGTGAGTTGTTATAAGCCAAAGAGCAGAGTAGTATATTTATTTTTGCATGAGCAAGGGAGGGGGTTATTATTTTGGCTCTAAGGTTTATTATGTTCAATTCAACCCACCTCAAATGTTTACAAAATCAATAGACAAAATTTGTAATGTAGCAACTATTAAATGCAATAAATTATAAATTGAGTTAATACTTGCTATGCAATAAACATAAGGTATATCATGCATTACATAGAAATTATTAAATCAATCACATTGATTGCGTTTAATAATTGCTAAATTAGTTTATTTTTACCTCTCAATCATGAAAAAATACAAGGGAGAGTTAAACTAAAGTATAGGTTCATGCATTCAGAGATATTCTAAGCTTATCCTTGACTTTTGGTCAAATTGGAGTGTTTTTGGAGTCCTCTTGGGTTAGACTAATTGAGAGGGAGAGTTTGGAGCTATTTTAGCTCAAATTGGAGCAGTTGTGACCCTTCTTTTTAGGCATTTTTTTGTTTTTCTCATGAGAGAGATATTTTGGAGTGGAGTTAACTGTAGTTGACTCATGCTAGTCCCTTGGAGGATCTTTTTTGTATTATAGGAGAAGAAACTTAGTTTTTCTCTCAATTCTTGATTTTTGGCTTTCTCTTGCACATTGTAAAGAAGCAGAGAGTTTTGTAACTCATTTTTGATAGATTTATATACAACAACAGGTTTACAAGTTATATTTTTGTCAATTTTCGCAGTATTTTCCTTTCATTACATAAGAGATCTAAATTTTACCTTCTCACATCTGTGTATATGCCTTAATGAATGATTTGGATGAAATTTAATTTTGTTTTAAACATCAAAACCTTTAATCTTGTCTCATTCATCATTGCAAATACATAAAAGTAATAGATTATCATAGGTCTTAGGTTGTGCCAACATTTATCTTGGCTTTTAGATTGTGAAAACACAATTTTCATTCCAAGAGAGATTATTAAGCCTCCTTTTGAATTATTTATGTGATAAAATTTCCATTCATTGAGCTATGTAAACAGATATTTAAAGAAATAATTGTGAATCAGGCTTCCCTTTTAATATCATTTTGGTGCAATCACCTCCTAGAGTTGGTTTTCACTTTCAAGTAGTCACCTTTCTTACCTTTTCCTTCAAAATTCATTAGTCTCTAGGAGAATCAAAAGGGGAACCAACCCATAATCTAGATATTCATCTTCACTATGAGCATACCCACAGGCTCGAAGATGTTTCCATGTTTCATGGGATTGCTAAGCATTCAAGCTTAGCATTCAGGTGTAATCTTCGTGAAACATCTATAAAAGAGGAGAAAAGGAAAAAAAGAGGATATCCAAATTTGATATTGAAAATTTTTCTTATTATGTGAATTTTGTGCATGTGCGCCAAATTCCTACCTGCATGACGGAACCCCAATGGTTACTATATGGATGAAAACTCAAAAGGTCATTGACGCTGGGGACAAAAACCCTCTACCTTTAATAGAGTGATTACATTCATGGATTGCATAGATATTCATTTACTTTCAGTTTCAATGTTAGAGATCAAGTTTAAGTGTGCTCCAGTTTTGGAGGTTTTGATTGAATTTCAAATTTTGATAAATTTTGATGTGGTTTTATAGTGTAATACGTAAATATATAATTTTAGTTGGGTTCCATGTTGTCCTTTGCAATTTGGGGTTTATACCTTTATCTTGCAGTGCATCCTTATTCTAATTACTAATAAATTCTTGGGAACTATTATTTCTATATTTTAATTTAATTACAATGAATGAAACTCTGGTTCAAGACTTTATTGATTATCCTTTTCATATTATTGTAATAACTTCTTCAGAGAATCTTTCTATATAGAGATTGAAATGCATGACTTTATCTTTGGAAAGAGGCTAAACTTTTACTTAGTCTTAATAGTCTTTGGTATTTGCTTCTCCAAATTCTCCATTGTTGAATAACCTTCAATCTAGCTATGCTTTTAAGTTAGATGATTCATATAGTTAGGAGGGCATGTTAGGAAAGGATATTTTCATTGCAATGGTATAGTCACTAAGTTTTTTCCCTTTTTTTGTCTCGACAAGTTCTTATTTAATTAATCCAAATGTCCTGATGTTAGAGATACTTTCTTCCATTTTAGTCGATACCAATTAAGGAAATCATTTGAATTTATTCTTGATATCTTTCAGTCATTAAGATGGAAATAAGGTATTGGAGAGGTCTTTGAGACATCAACGTGATGTCATATCATGAGGTTATGAAAATATTCAAATTATTTTGCACATTTATAAGTCTTTTGGTGCCTTTGTGGATTTTTGAGTTCTCCCAAGACCTTAGAAGATTTCCTTGTCTTCCCCTTGTCTTGAAACCTCAATTTCCTTAAAATCTTGGTTTTCCTGATTCTCTGGCTCTCTTCTCTTTTCACCCACTTGTCTCAGGATGGAAAGTTTCCCCAGACTGGACTCTCCTCATTCCCAACTTCATTGTCTAGGCTAGAACTTTTTCCTGGCCTGACCCCATTTCAATTCCCTGCTTCCTACAAGTGTCTGGACTGAAACTTTTTCCCTACCCAAGGCTCTGTTCCATTTTCCCTCTCTGACCAGGCTAGAACTTTTCCTCAGCTTGCATATCTTCTAGCCCACGATTCTATTTCCTCCCCTCTTTTTGACCTATCTGGGCCTAAACTTTTCTCTCACCTAGAACCTTTTCATACATCCTTAGTTACTTTACTCTATCGATTCTTGCATCCCCAAATAACCAAACTTCAACCAAAGGCTCTGTAATGCAATGAGACACTCAGGCAACCCTTGACATGGTTATTAATGATCTTTCCAAGGCTACACAACTTGGTAGATGGCATTCTAGTGACCCTCGACATGACCATTAATGATCTTTCCAAGGCTGTATAACTTGGTAGATGGCTTTCCAACAATTGAGGGCTATTATGGATCCTTCTACATTTAGTTTCTTTACCAGAAGCATGTACAAACACTATAACCCGCATGGATTTTCTGACATGGAGATTCAAGGGCATGTTGTTGTAAGGCATGGGTAGTCCGTAAATGTGTTGGCCACTCTATTTTCTGTGTCCAATATGGAATAAGGAATTTGCAACTATATATATGCATTTTTAAAGAACGTAAATCGTTGCTGATCCTTTTCTAGACAATCTCTATATAAATTTTTTCTCTGTAATCATATAAACACCTGGTTTATTCTTTGTGGGATCCAACTCTTTATTTTTCTCTATAGAGTTTTGTTAGCTATGTATGTTCATCTATTGTTTGGGATTATTCTGTACATGGAGTGTTGATATAAAGGTTATCTAAACTAATCTTTGAGCATCAACTTTTATTTCTAGTTATTCTCCTTCCCCTTTTCCTTGGTGAGTGTTAGAATAGGATAGTTTAGGCATCTAAAATCATGTTTAAAATAGGGAACTAGCCCTTCAATTGGACGTTTAACCTCAAACAAGAAGGTCCCACACCTTGAGGTCATTCACATTGTGTCACTAGATTGCCTAAAGCAAGTTCAAACAAGGGTACAAATTCAAGTGACAACACAACCTTTTCAAATTTGCTTTCAATTGATCTAAACATGGGAGGTGGCTTTAGGAGCTTTGAATTTTTAAGAAAAGAATTGTTTCAATTAGAAAATTATCATTTGGGTTAGAGATTTTTATGACCTTTCAAACCAGAACCTATAAGATATCATTTTCAATACTTTCGATCACCTTGTTATTTGTTGAAGGATACTTCCTTAATATTTGATAGTATCTCTCCTTCAAAATTTTCCAAATGATAGTTTAAGGACTCACTTACCATATATAGGAAAGTGTTGAATACATATGAAGTGCATACCAACTCCTGAAGAGATCCAATAGTGATTTGGGAATTAGGGAATTCTAGTTGAGATATTCAAATAACCAGTACCAACAATTTGAGATCAATGGATAGTGAAGTAAAAGATGACCTACATCCTCATCAACATCTCCACATAGGACACATTTAAAGATTGGATAGATATTCATCTTATTTAATCTTTTACCTATGAGGATTCCATTGTGTAAAGACAACTAAGAAAAGGCACCCACTTTTGGCAGAGTAGAGTCAATCCAACATAGTTTATACAACCAATCTATCTTGGTAGCTATCGATAGGACTTTATATCCTTTATTTACTTAGTAAATACCTAACTTGGTAGCAGCCAAAATTATATCATCTTCCTTTCCTGAGACAAAAATCACTCTTTCTTATAGAATCCTTTTTTTCCTAAATTTCTTTTTGGCATGAGAGGAATACACAATCCTTGAATCTATTCCATATAAGTTTTCTAGAGACATTTCCTTGGTCAATTTATAAATAATCCTATATTCTATCACCCCTCAATTGTTTAAGATATATTTGTGCTTCATTTAAATCCTCTTTGGAGGATAAGGGTGAGAAATCATTTTGTGAATCATCCCATCATTTGGCCTTGGCACAATTATGGACTATCCATGTTAGAAAGAGGTTTAGATCCTTTCTACCATGAAAAACAAAATTCCACATGATTGATCCAATTGGAGGGTTTTCTATTGTGAAGATTCTTTCCTTACCTAGACAATTAAGATATTTGGACTGCATAAGCCTGACCAATTTTGCTTGTAGTTTGGAGTAGATATTCTAGGTCAGTTTTGCTCCTAAAGCTTGGTTTTCAACTTCCATATTTAGTATACCTGCATCTCCAAGAGTTTTTGGATTGCAAACTTTATCACTTGAGATAAGAGGAATTCTTCTTTTATCTGAGTTTCCTTGCCACAAAAATCTAATCATTTTTCCACTTCTGAAATAATTACTCTTGGGATCTTAAGAATTGACATGATATAAGTTAGAATCGTAACCAATACCACCTTCACCATTGTCAATCCACCTTCAAATGTTAACAATTTTCCTTTCCGTGAAATAATTTTTTTGTATGGAGTGAAAAACATGTTTTCATAGCTCCTTTTTGCATGCACCAATAAATATTGGCATACCCAAATATTCATTTGATAGAGACTCAATCATGAAACCAAGAATATGTAATTGCATTTCTGTATCTCTAAATTAACATAGAATAAGAATACCTTTGATTTCTCCAAATTTATAGATCGAATTGAATATTTAAAGTAATAGGAGATGATATTTCTTATATCTTTTTCCTCCACCATTGTGGTCTATCTGAAGAGCATCATATCATTTGCAAAGAAAGCATGAGTAAAGGGTTCTCTACTTAAGGGAATAGGAATACCTTTCCATGTCTTTCTCTAATTTTCTACCTTAATAGCCCAAGTGAATGTTTATTCCATAAGTATGAAGAGATAAGGTGATAGAGGGTCCCCTTTTCGCAGCCCCTTAGAGGAGAAAAATGACCTAGCTATAGAATCATTAACCAATGCTATGAATTTTACACCAGATATACAAGCTAATACTCATTTACACCAATGTTTTGAAAAACCAAGCTTCATGAGAATGCTAAGAAGAAAATCCCAATTTACTCCATCATATGTCTTTGCCATATCTAATTTTATCACCATGGAAGGCATTTTGAGTTCATGTATTCAATGGAGAATTTCATGAGTTACTATTGCACCTTTCAAAGCTTATCTTCTAGGAACACAACCACCTTTCTCTTTAGAGATGATATGTTTCAATAATGGTTGCCAGCCTCAAGGTCACTATTTTGGATATAATTTTGTATAATTAATTACACATGGAAATTGACTGAAAATATTCAAAAGATATTGGACTTTTTAATTTAGGAATAAAAGCAATATTGGTGGCCTTCAACTTATTCAAGATATTTTTATACTTTCTGGCTTCTTACACTTCCAAAAAGACATCTCTTAGCACAAAGTTCCAATATTTTTAAAAAAATATAAACAAATATTAATCCTAAAAAAATCACATAAAAGTATTACTTCTGCATTTAATCTAAAAATATTTTAAAGAATACAAAATCATTAATAAAAAATATATGGTATATCACATAAATTTATAATTTATCAAAATGTGATTAATATGACCATAATGTCTAGATTCATAATTCAAGAGTTTCTATCATAAAGTCTTTAGTAATATTTTTCCATAATACCAATTTTAATAAAAAAAGGTAGCTGGTAGCTGGTATTGCACATAAGCACCTTCAGACTAAAAAATAGATTTTGCAGTGATACATTTGTTGGCAAGAGACACTACTCTGGTATAGACTTATGTGTTGTTATTGATGGAAACAAGGCTCAGAGGTGTCATCAACATGATAGGGAGACACAACTTCGGAAGATCAGATCTGAATTTAGGTCTAGTTGATAAGTGTGGTTGGTAGAAATAACCAAGTATGGATATGCATAGAGTAGAGGATAGTAAGTTGGTTAGTATGCCTCTATAGATGATGATATGGTAATGTGGTTCAGGTATTATATTCTTAATTGTTTGATAGTGTTATGCTTCAGAGATTAAGTCTTGACTTCCTTCGAAAGCCACTTTGAAGAAATGTCTAAGTCCGGGTGAGTGAAGGTATAGTGGGGATAGTGAATAGGGCACAGTGAAATGGTCTGCATTTCTCCGCAAGATGATATCATCCCTTGTGGTTGTCAGGGTAAGATTGGGAATGTATTAAGAGTCCTTGATATGATTTTGGAGGTGTTTTGTGATCCGCAGTAAAAGTTATAAGTTAATAGACAAACCTGTTAAGCATGCTCTTAAGGAACATGCTGACTAGTGAGATAAATCATTGTACAAAAAAAGAGAGAATGGTTGAAGGACCTATGTATGTGATTGAATGATTAAAGATGACCTATATAAACATATTTGGCCAAATATTTGGGTCTGCACAACATATAGTGCATTGAATTGTTTCGACAAGCTACATATTTCTATGTACACATTTCATTTCTTGAATGCCAACCTGACATGGGATCAAATCAGGATGCAGATATATAAAGGTAATGATTTTTAGTTAAAAGAGAGAAGTGATGAGTGTGAGTGTGAAATATGCGAAAATAAAGTAGCCATAGCAACAAGGGAGATCTTGAGCGTATGTAAAAGCAGAGCAAAGAAATAGGGATAGACTAAGATGAAGAGTTCTGAGTCAGTATTCATGAGCTTAAGTGGAATTGTATCCATGCATATGTAGATGCAATCACATTAGTTCATCCTTTACAATGAACCACCCTTATTCTACCTTCTTTTTCTAATTAGTAGTGAGGCTTTTTCTTGAGCAGTGAGCTCCAGGCAGTGAGCCCTAAGGCAGTGAGCCTCTTGTAATTTGGTATTGTGCTATAATAATATTTTGAGAGCTAACACTCTCCGTGGTTTTTCCCTCTTTGGGTTTTCCACGTAAAAATCCAGGTGTTCATGTGTTATGTCTTTATGGTTGTTGTTCATTAGTTTAATTTGCTTTCATATAATCAAGGTTGGTAAAAGGATAAAAGAAGAATCTTATGAAAGGTTTTGTAGAACACTGATTCACCCCCCCTCTCAGTGTTCATTATATTCAATAATTGGTATTAGAGCAAAGTTTCTTGGAAGAAGCCTAATAGCTTGAGGAAGACCCGGGAAGGTCCATCTATGGAAGCATAAAGGTGTCTCACTTATCCTGAAGCAAATCCGTTTAGCAGCATTATAATTAGCAATCAAGTATATGTCAATAATGAACAATTTGAAGCAGCCCTAGAAGATCTTGACAACTCAAAGGCTAATATCAAGGGTTTACAGGAGAGTATCAAAGAAGCTAATGATTGTGTTTTAAAACTAAAAAAGTAGATCGGTAAATCTCAAGAAAGAAGAAAAGAATTATGTGAGTAGCTAAAACAAGAAAATGAATCTACAGAGAGTCTCCTCAGAGTAATTGAAGAAAAGACCACGAATGAGGAATATCTAAATTAGGTTGTGAAGGACAAGTAAGAAGAATGTGAGAAATTAGGGAAAGAAGTTCTACTTTTGAAGTTTGACCTAGAAGCAACAAACAACTATAGAGAAAAAATCAAAATAATCTCTGCAAAACTTGATGATTTGTTGGCCAATCAAAACTATCTAGATGATAAACAAGGTTTAGGATTTGAAAAGGGAGAAACTTAAAACTCAGGATGGGACAGGTCTAAAGAAGGAAGAGGTAGAAACTATCTGGTAAGAAATCAAAGAAGAAGACCCAAAAGACCTTCGGTCAAACAACCAAATGCTCAAAGGTATCCATCTTTCAATGGTTATTGTTTCAAATGTAATAAGTATGATCATAGGGCTATTCAGTGTAGAAACAAAATGAATCAAAATGTCCTATCTTTCTCTGGTCAATGTTTCAACTGTAAGAAAATAGGTCATAAAGCAATTGAGTGCAGAAGCGTGTCAAGAAGGTATCCAAACAATCCAAGGATTAATCAACCATTCAATGGACAATGCTTTTCATGTAATAGGTTTGGGCATATGGAAAATTAGTGCAGGTCTAGGACAATTCTTAATTATAGAAGAAATCAAGGTTAGAAAAATGTGGTTTGTTTCAACTGCAACAAGTTCGAACAGTTTACCAGATACTGCAGAAGTAGAAACACAAGAAGAGACTATTCTGCTGAAAAAGGGAAAACAGAGTAGAGAGTAGACAAAGGCAAAAAGAAGATTGATTTGGTAGAAACTAAGAATCAAATGAGCAAGATCTAGATCAAAAAATATGCTAAGGAAGTCAATGATGGATCCGTACTAGTTTCTAGTGCAGGTACTTCCTTTGGGAAGTAAACTGGGAGCTCTGGCTAAGGGGTAGCAGTGTTGAAAATCTAAAACCCCTAGCTAGAAATTGGGTGCCAGAATCCAACATGAAGGTATATGATGAAATCTGATGTGACACATCTCTTAAAAGAAAAACTTGAAGAGAAAGAGTCAATGCGGGATATTGTAGAGCAATCCTAATCGACTGTATTCTAGAATGAAGGGTTTTAGCAACTTTTTAGAATGAGCATTTAATGATGACTAGGTCAAGTTGCGTAGAGGATAAAAGGGACTTGTTTGGTTTAAAAATCACTTTGCACTTGAAGCTATCAGGAATTCAGAGAGATTAAAGCTAAATTTGAGTAACGACAACCAAGGTTTGAAGTGCTTGTAAAATTTCAAAGAAAGGAAACCCAAATTTGGCAAAACAAGGTACTTCCATTCAAACCCTACTTGTGAATCTATTAAAATTATGATATGGCAACACTGCAAGTAGTTGATATTATTGAGCGACCTTGACCTAAATTCAAGAAACACCCATTCAAATCAACTGAAGTCAATCAGTTGGGTGCATTTTCAAATATTCCTCATGGAGTCATGCATGCAGAGGATCTTAGGGCATATATTCATTTTGCCCTAGAGGAATTTAGTGATAGAAGGTTTACTAATCTCTACATGAAATACTTGAGTAATGAGAATCTTGATCTAAAGAATGAATATCAAGCATTGAAAGAAAAGAAATTTATTCAGTAATTGGATTTTCCAACATTTATGGAGGATGAATGGGTCCGATATGTGCTAAGTAGGGTTCATGATGAATTCATATGGCTTGTGAGACCCTTCAAGATTACAAAAGATGCTATAAGGGCAATCACTGGATTATGCTCTATCAGATTAGTACCACTATTGAAAGACGTAATGAATGATATAGTAATGGTGGCTACTAGAGCAAAATTTGATAAGAGAGCCTTGGCAATAAATGATGTTGAGGATCATGCTGTGAGATTTGCCTCAATGGTGTTGGGATACAAAGTTTATTTCACCAACTGGGAAAACTCTATTTCAGGCATGGCCATATACACAACCTATCAAATGATTAAAGAAAATGTTGACTATGGCATCTGTGAATTGCTCCGATAGCAAGTAATGGATAAGCTGGAGAAGACAAAAGAAGGTAAATACCCCTTAAAATTTGGCACACTGATCATGTGTTTATTTTTCTATTTTATGCAAGAGTTGCCTAGTATGAATAACCTATTCTGTACAAATGATAAACCCGTTGCAGTTCAAATTATAAATTTGTTGAGTAGCATAGGCACCATTGATGAACAGAGTACAACCCTATGGGTTTATTTCAAAAACTTCCAAAGATCAATGCAAGCTAGAGAAAGAATCCCTAAAATAGTTGTTGAAAAATAGAAGGATACAATATGCTTTATTGTGACAAAAGATCAGTGTTTGATGGAGGTCATTGAGGTTGGAACAATCTGGGTTATGTGTATGGGATATGACATAGATGGAGCTGTACTGGAAAATTATGATAAATATATGCTAATTGAACCCAGAGATCCCAAGGAAGAAACATTTGGGACTTATGAAGATTGCATGCTAAAATTCATGTTGAGGTAAGAAAACCTAAAATCTCTAGGAAAATGAGGAAAGTGGCAGAACAAATTGCCATAAAACATGGATTCACAAAAGAAGAAGTGGTAAAGGCTAGGGAAAAGGCACAGACTATTAAGGAAGTAGAATCATCTGGAGCTTTGGAAGAACCCAAAGGTAAGCTAGAAAGACCAGAGAAGTCAACAAGAAAAACAAGAGCCTCAACCTCTATACAAGCCACATGCATATCCTCTGGTTCCACACCATCTGCAAATGTGGAAACACCTGCCACCAATTCCAAAAGGAAGAAGACTAAGGCCAAAAGAATGCATGTGAGTATAGCTATTGATTAGGAAGCAACAGATTCAGATGAGAAAGTAAAGAAGATGAAGATTAAGGCCACAAAAGCCTCGGGAACTAGAAAAAAAAAATCCTCCAGTAAGAATACATCTGGGAAAAGGTTAAAGCAAGATGAACCTCAGACAAAGGAAGCAACTATAATCCTTGAAGATGTTCTCAAGGCCATAATAGTGGATGGCAATTTGAAACCCATTGCTTAGTTGTATGATGAATACAATGACCCAAATAAAAGGATCATTGAGACTTCTGTTGTAGAATATATAAACATCTACAATAAGGCTCTGATTGAAATTATTACTGATCTACCACACATCTTGGGCAACATAATGAGTACAATAAAAGAACAACTATGGAAAAAGATGTTGAGTTGAGAGAACACTCTTTGATATGATTGTGTCTGGGGATCACTCCTGAGGAGAAGGGAAAAATATCAAAAGAAATCAAAGATGCTTTTAGTACCAAGAGAAGAATGAACTCATTGATGTTGGGAGAAATTGATAAAGTGGTCAAAGAAATAGAAGAGATCACTTTAGCTGCATTGAACAAAAAAAATATTCCCACCATCTATGACAATGAAGAAACAAATATTGGAGATGACACATCGATTGCGGAAGTTAGCATGGATCAAGGCTTGGAGCAAACTGATACAAATCCTTCGGTAAAAGATAGAGTAACATAAGAGCAAAAGGAGGAATATGATCAAACCCCTGCTGCCAAAAAGGATCAAATTGAAACAAGTCTTCCTTATAGAAAATAGACTGATGATCCAGAAAAGAAGGAGAAAATTAATGAGCAAGAACTTGATCAAGTTGAGGAAAAGGAGACTCTTGTCTCTCTGGAATATCAAACAATTGAAAGTACTAATAGAGAGAAAACCATGGAAGAAGAATCACAAATTGTACAAATCAGTTCATCTTTGACACATCAAGTTGAAAAGGATCTCGTACAAGATGAACAAAAAGAGGATTTAAACAAATCCATGGATATTGATTCTCCAGAGCTGGAACAGGAAGATGTGGTCTCCGGTGTAGTAAGAGACATTGCAGAGGTAGTAAAAGAGTTGTTGGAAAAAGAAGAACAATTCTAGATGAACCTGAGTCAATCCAAGGTCCAATATACTTGGACACAATGTCTCTAGCTCAAATGTTCAAGTTGGCTTCAATTTCTCAAGCCAAAGAAAGAAAAGAAATATTAAAGTCCCACATTGAGAACAATGAACTCATAAATGATGCATCTAGTATTTTGGAGAAGCTGGTACCAAAATACCAGAAGGATACCTCTTTGTCTGCTTCTTGCCAACTCAAGGGACTCATTCACTCTATAAGTACACATTTTGAATCTCTTGAAAAATATTCTGAAACAAAAGTTATAAAAGAGTTCAATGAGAAAAGGTTAGATGAGTTGACAAAGTTGATAGCCTGTGATAAGGCTCAACTAGATAATAGAATACAAAATATTCAAAGTGCTATTATAGAAGCTGGTGATGTAAGTAAATTTTGTCTATCATGACCAAAAGTTAGAAAGAAGATAGAAGAAAAGATCAAGGAATTGGAAGAAAAACTGATGGATATTTCAAATAATTTTGATCTGGTACATGAATCAACCAACAACAAAGAAGCTCAAGTCATCAATATCCACAATGACTTGAATAATTTAATAAATTAAAATTATCAAATAAAGAGTAGAATGGGAAAACTAAGAAGACTGATCAGTCCACAATTGGATTCAATAACTAAGCTTGTAGCTGAAGCACAGTCTGTTGCATAAACTGCCATGCCATCGGATCTGCAAAAGGCAAAAATGGTAGTTTTTCTACTCAGTGGTCATATACAAATTTTGGATAATGCAAAGAAAAGATGGGATGGTGAATGGGCTCAAATAAAGAATATTTTCAATGACATCCTTCAGCACATGTAAAATAAGGTTGAAGATTGTACCTGTATATATGGGGCAAAGTATAGCAATTTTGACAATTTTTGGCTTCGGATCATACCCTTTGGCATTGATGTCAAAGGGGGAGAAGAAGATCAATGAAAAATGAATGAACATCTTAGGGGGAGCAGAAATGTAGAGTGTATATATTAAGGGGGAGCAATCAACCATTTTTCACTAAGTGTTGCCATCAATACCAAATGGGGAGATTGTTGGCAAGAGACACTGCTCCGGTATACTTGTGTGTTGTCATTGATGGCCACAAGGCTCAAAGGTCTCATCAGCATGACAAGGAGACACAACTCTAGAAGATCACATCTAAATTTAGGTCCAGTTCACAGGTTCTGTTGGCAGAAATAGCCAAGTATGGATATGCACAGAGTAGAGGACAATAAGTTGGTCAATATGCCTCCGTAGATGATGATCTGGTAATGCGGTTCAGATATGATATTCTTAATTGTTTGATAGTGTTATGCTTTAGAGATTAAGTCTTGACTTTCTCTAGAAGTCACTTTGAAGAAATGTCTAAGTCTGGGTGAGCAAAGGTATAGCAGGGACAATGAATAGGGCACAGTGAAATCGTCCACATTTCTCTACAAGATGATATCATGCCTTGCAGTTCTCAGGGTAAGATTGGGAATGTGCAAAGAGTCCTTGATATGATTTTAGAGGTGTTTGGTGATCTGCAGTAAAATTTATAAGTTAACAGATGAACCTGTTAAGCATGCTCTTAAGGAACAGGCCGACGGGTGAGATAAATCATTGTGCAGAAAAGAGATGATGGTTGAAGGACCTATGTAAGTGATTGAATGATTAAAGCTGACCTATATAAACATGTTTGGCCAAAGATTTGGGTCCACACAATATATAGTGCATTGAATTGTGTGGACAAGCTACATCTTTCTATATACAAGTTTCATTTCTTGAATGCCAACTTGACAAAGGATCAAATCAGGATGTGGATATATAAAGGCGATGAATTTTAGTTGAAAGAGAAAAGTCATGAGTGTGAGTACAAAATATGCAAAATTAAAGTGGGCACAGTAACAAGGGAGATCTTGAGCATATGTAAAAGCAGAGCAGAGAAATAGGAATAGACTAAGATTAAGAGTTCTGAGTCATTATTCATGTGCTTAAGTGGAATTGTTTCCACGCATATGTAGATGTAATCACAGCAGTTCATCCTTGGCAGTGAGCCACCCTTATTCTACCTTCTTTTTCTAATTGGCAGTGAGCCTTTTTCTTGAGCAATGAGCTTCGGGCGGTGAGCCCTAAGGTAGTGAGCCTCTTGTAATTTGGTATTGTGTTGTAATAATATTTTGAGCATTAACACACTCCATGGTTTTTCCCTCTTTGGGTTTTCCACGTAAAAATCCTGGTGTTCATGTGTTATGTATTTATGGTTGTTGTTCATTAGTTTAATTTGCTTTCATATAATCAAGGTTGGTAAATGGATAAAAGAACAAACTTATGAAAGGTTTTGTAGAACACTGATTCACCCCCCCTCTAAGTGTTCATTATATTCAACAACACTCTTAATATAGAATTCTTTATGACAAAATTAGAGCTAAAGTAGGAATAACAAAATTAGAAGATACCTAATAGCAAATGGCATTCATTAAATAGTACTGTGATATATACCTTAAAGAGAATTTTCCATAACATCCATCTTTCCAACATTATTGTGGTTGAGGTTTCTATTGCTTGAGACACGTAAGAAGATATTTGACACAAAAGAAAATAAAGCTCTCCCCTCTACGAATACATAAGTCTGAAATTTGCAACAAATTTTAAACACAACTCAGATTGCAACAAAAGTTTCCACAATTTTTTTGTTTTTGCAAATTCAATAAACAATTGCACACATTTGCAACTAATAATTACAATTTGGCCTCTCAATGGCCTCTCAAATTCTACACAACCCTACTTCTCCATAGGCCTCTCACACAGGATGATATTCCTCCTCAACTCTACCTGAGAAATCTACCCCTCATTTGCAACATTAACGGATTTAAGTTTATCTTCTAGAGGTGCCTTTTTAACTTCTTGCCACTCACTCTCTCTCTTTAGATTTTCTTCAAATGAAAAGAAAAAGAAAACAATGTCATGACTTTCCATCTCCTCCTAGCTGAAGTGACACTCCACTCAGACTTGCACATTTCCTTCTACATGGCTCCTCCAACACCTTTGCGTTTTGTTTGTTTTATAATGTTTAAAACATTGAATAGTTGCTTTGTTGAAATGAAAAGATGCCTCAATTGATGATATATAAAGAGTTTAATATTTATCAGATGAAACTAGACATAAGATTGTGGTGCTTCAGTTCTTCCCATCTCGCCACTCCAAATTAAATTAACCCCTCCATTTATACTATTACTGTGTCTTTTATTTGATGATGTTTTAACTCGGAAGGAATACCAATGATAAAATGAAACATCGCCCTTTAGTTTCCTTTTGATATGCCACAATGGCAATTTTCTCATCTACCATACATGGATTATAGTAATCAACAATTCCCTTATGCCTCCTGCAATTGAAACTTTACAATTTTAGTTCCATCTAATCTTCAAAGACTTGTGATAATTATTAAGAAACCAGAGGAAATCCACTCCATAGATATTGCCATGATGATTGCGATGGATAACCCACTTATGAGCATCATTGTATGTAATGGCAAGTAGTATCATATGAAAGAAATCTTTGAGAGCATAGAAATTTGTAGACATGTCCACGTTTTCTTCCATTTCAGCCCATAGAATTAATGGGACATAACGGAGATCATACTCTTCCTTGTAGGCTTCCAAGTGCTCTAAGATCTTATTTACCTAGCGTAGATGAACTAACCAAATGTCTAAACATCAAGTGCATGTTGACACAAGAGTTTCTTACTGAATGCTTCAAGGAAATTGAATCATAGACTCAACATGTAGTAGCTGGGCTACACACTCTCCATAGTCATTCAATGGGAAAATGTCAAGAGTTTACTACTCTGAAATGATAATTTCTAACTGCAGAGAACATCAACCAAATTAAATCAACAAAAACCAAACAAACCAAAAAAAATGGTTTTTGTGTGATGTTGATTGTGATTCGCCTAGAATGCTCATGCTTCAGACACACTAGGTAGAAATTTTGTGAGCATATGCTCACAAAGCAGAGTTAAATGGTAAAATCACTCTTTCAAGTTGAATACAACTTGCAGCAAACTCCATCATTGAATCAAACATAATGAATTTCTTCATCTGCCTCTTCCAGCACTTAGTTGGGACACTTGTCATCTTCCTCCACCAAGTGTGCACCTTCTTCCTCCTTCCTCTCATGGACTCACATCCACTGTAGACCATCCTCCTCTACCAAAGGATCACTCTCCACATCCTCACTCCTCTCTTCTCATCCTTCACCTTCATGGGCTTCAACCCACCACAGATTAACAACCTCAACCAAATCTCTCCTATCACATCATCTACAACTTCTACTCACAGGTAGGCATGCCTACTCCACTCTACCACATTTGCCCATTCCACAATTTTCTCTACCATGCTACTCATCTCATCAGGTACATGCACTTCAAACTCAATATCACAAAACTCATAAACAATAGAGTTTATCTCATACTCCTCCACTGCTCCATCATCACCAAGTGTAATATTCTTCTTTACTCCAACATCATCGAGTGCAACGTTCTTCACTATTGCACTGAACAATTGTTCAATCTTCTATATCTCTTCGCTAAGCAACTCTTGACTTCATTAGGCTCCTCATCGAACATTGGACAATCATGCAGCATCAAATCTTCTTCTTTACCAGTCACTTATCCTTCCAAGAATCTTTTAATTCTTCTCATCTCCTCTTTCATCAGGAGATCATTCTCACCAGTTTCTCCATCGAACATAGGACTCCCAAAGTCTATTTTATTTACCTTTTCATCTCTCTCTTTTTCTTTTATAGCTACAACCTCTGGACACTCCATGGCTGCGAATTGATCTACTGCAAATGTGTTGTCACCTACAAACAAACAATTATCAGAAGAAACATGGGACTCTTCTCTACCCACTTTCTTCTCTGCACAAATCTCCTTTAGGTTTTCATAGAACTCCTCCTTCATTTATTCCAATAACTCTTCATACATCTTTGCAACTTATTCCTTCCATCTTTGTCTTCTCCATCTCTTCAACACTGGGATTGTCAAAACCTAGCAAATCACAAACTGTCTCTTCCTTTTCCTTATTTTCTCCATCAATATCTTCAAGTCTTTCTTTCTCTCATTGTTGTAGGACTCCTTCACACCTATGTCATCTCTCGAGCTTTTCTCAGATTCTTTATTGTTGCAATTGTTCACATATCCTTACTCTCTCCTTCATGGCTTCAAACTCTCAACCAATCAGGACTTCACACACCTACAACGATCCTTTCAAGTTCTCACAACCACCTTCTCTATATCTCCATAGGTCCTAGTGGATACTCTCCATGCTCAAGAACAATCCACTTTGATACCACTTGACGTAGAGGAAAATCAACCTCTCCCCTTTGCCAACACACAACTCAAAAATTTGCAACAAATTTTAAACACAATTCAAATTACAACAAAACTTTCCACAATTTATTTGTTTACAAATTCAATAAACAAATGCACACATTTGCAACTAACAATTACAACTTGGCCTCTCAATAGCCTCTCAAATTATACACAACTCTACTTCTCCACAGGCCCCTCACATGGACTGAGATCTGGACTGAGATCCCTCCTCAACTCTGCCTAAGGAATCTACCCCTCATCTATAACATTAATGGATTTAAATATCTTCCCGAGGCACCTTTTTAACTTCTTGCCACTCACTCTCTCTCTTTAGATTTTTTCGAAATGAAAAGAAAAAGAAAATAATATCATGACTTCCCATCTCCTCCCAGCTGAAGCGGTGCTCCACTTAGACTTACACATTTCCTGCTACGCAGCTCCTCCAATACATTTGAGTTTTGTTTGTTTTATAATGTTCAAAACATTGAACGATTGCTTTATGGAAATGAAACAATCCCTCAATTGATGATATATATAGAGTTTAATTTTTATCAGATGCAACCAAACAAAAGATTGTTGTTCTTCAATTCTTTCCATCTGGTGGCCCCAAATCAACTCAACCCCTCCTCCATCAATACTATTGTTGTGTCTTTTATTTGATGATGTTTTAGTTCAGAAGGAACACCAATGATAAAATGAAATGTTGTCCTTTATTTTCCTTTTGATATTCCATGATGGAAATTTTCTCATCTTCCATACTTGGACTATAGTAATAAAAAATTCCCTTATGCCTCCCACAATTTAAACTTTACGATTTCAATTCCAGCTAATCTTCAAAGACTTGTGATAATTATTAAGATACCAGAGGAAATACACTCCACAGCTATTGCCATGATGATTGCGATGCCTAATCCACTTATGAGCATCATTGTATGTAATAGAGAGAAGTATCATATGAAACAAATCCTTGAGAGCATAGAAATTTGTAGACATGTCCACGTTTACTTCCATTTCAGCCCATATAATTAATGGAACATAGCGGAGATCATATTCTTCCTTGTAGGCTTCCAAGTGCTTCAAGATCTTATATACCTAGCATAGATGAACAAAGCAAATGTTTGAACATCAAGTGTGTGTTAACACAAGAGTTTCTTGTTGAATGCTTAGAGGAAATTGAATCATAGACTTAACATGTAGTAGTTGGGCTACACACTCTCCATAGTCATTCAGTGGGAAAATATTGATAGTTTACTACTATGAAATGATCATTTCTGACTACAAAGAACATCAACCAAACTAAATCAACAAAAACCAAACAAAGCGAAAAAAATGTTTTTGTGTGCTATTGATTGTGATTCCCCTGGAGTGCTCCTATATCAATATTCCCAAGTAAGACCTTGCTAACCTTATGACTTCTCTCCAAGGCTTATTTGTTGCATGTGAATTATTGGATGGTTAATTACGCCCCATATAAATAATGTAAGATGTGTATTATCAATTTGAAGATTATATGAATGCATAGAAATGAATTATGATGAATTCTTAGTAAGTTCCAAAAAATTAACATAAAATGGTACGAGTATAGAAAACCTATAGTAGATTTTATAAGATCACAGTACTATAATAAAAGTTAGATTCATAATCTAAATCTTGATATAAACTAAAGAAAATACTAAATCTATGTTAAACCTATTTGAAATTATATTATTTATTATATTTACTCATTGCAAGACCTTAATTAGAACATGGTAGCGATTATATTTTTATAACAATAAACAAATAACTAAAATTTGGGAAGTCATGTTTCGGCAACAAAACAACATTTTCACTCTAAAAGATTATGAATTTTTCAAAAAATATTTTTTAAGAAAGAAAAAGGTGACTAGTGTCATCCATACTAATATTAAAGTTAAAAATTACAGTACAATCATATAAACAAGAATAGCCATGGATGGCCGAGGCCCCGAGGTCAGGCAAGAAAAAAACACATAAAGCTCGTAAAAGAGATCATACCAAAAAAAATGAGAAGAAGTTAAAAAAAAATCCCCAATCAAACTTATTGAGGCCATGATTCAAAGGTTTCATTATCAAGCGAAGCCACATGAGTAGGAGGAAACACATCGGGAGTGCCATGGATGGAGGTCTTGGGGCCATGTCTAGACAATGGAGCCGAATGAAGCAGATGGCACCAAAGACTTCCTTATCCTTAGCTTCTGGACCGATGGGTAGTTGGAAACTATGAGCCTCCGAATCTATATTAAGAGTATTGAAACACCTCAAGTGAATGCCTTTTTTAAAGGTGTTGTAAATGTAGGAGATCGTCAGATAAGAACGTAGCAAAAGCAAGGGGAAAAGTGTTGGTGTAATGTTCACCATAAATGTAGTCCAATATTTATTATGTAATGCCTCCCACTACTCCCTCTTATTGTATCAATCACTGCATGTTTTTGCTCCCACGATGAGGTTGAAATTAGTGCCTTTCAGAGGTTATTGTGTATTGACTATTGTTAGTCTTGGAGTAGAGTTAAATGGATATAGCTGTAGGAATAACTGTGAGATTATTATTGATTGTGAGCTACTGGTGATATAAAATAGAGTTGCAGATATATTTTTTAATTGAGGTTTTCATTTGGATCGAGTAGAAAATAGTTACCTATGCTCTATGTGGATGTAGCCAATTGGTGAACCACGTTAAAAACTTGGCTCTTCTCTTTTACAACTGTTCTGTGTGTTTGATTTTGTGTTACCAGAAATGCAATAAGAAGGTTGCGTTTCCATTGTGGACGGGCGAAACGCTGTTTCTCGTTGCTAGAACCTTCGCTAAATAAATGTTTATAATGTTATTTTTTTATTAGTTTCCACCAATGTTAACACTTTCTGCAACATGATATTATATTCTCCGTACACCAGAGATCCATATGGACTATTGTCTTATATAGTAGGCTAGTCTACATAGAGTATATAGATCAGCCTTTTGACCAATAAATAGACGGCAAGAATTTTGTTTTTTTTTAAATGAAAGCTTAAAAGCAAATAGCGATATAATATTTAATTTTCTATTGTGCAATCTTCAAAGTAGTTAGTTTTGTTTATTTTTCTAACATTAAAAAATAAAAGCATGGCTTTTAAAAAAAATATTCTAATAAAAATGAGTTTTTAAAATGTTATTTATTTATTATGGAAAGTACTTTTGTTATTTTTCAATAGAAACTTTATTAAAAAATAAATGCATGGCTTTTAAAATATTTTTTTCCCATTTGTATATATATATCCAAAACTTTGAAAAAGTATATGTATATCCATTTCTTATACGCAACCTCTAAATACCTTATTTCTCGTCATTGTCGTTACGGTTTCTATTTCTCATTTCTGGTAACATAGGTTTGATTTAATTATTTGCTTTTGTCTTTATTGTTTTCTTCACTCAACAATTTGTATTAGAGCTTTAGTGAAGAAGCTCAACGAAGCAGCTCAGTGGTGAAGCTGGATGGAAATTGGTACAAATTTCTAGAAGAATGGATGAAGTAGATAAATGAAAAATTAAAAAGTTTTTAGGATAGAACTTCAGCTTGTGGAAGCTTTAGATTCACACTTTGCTGATTCAGAAAAGATCTTGCTATTGTGCTGCAAGGGAAGTGTAGGAAGCTGAAGAAGATGTCGGATAAAGACTGGAATGTCTTATACCAAAAAGTAGCTTCAACCATCATTCTATCGCTATCCAACAATGTCCTCTTCAATGTTGCCACAGAGAGAACAACTAAACAGATTTGGGACAAGCTGTGTGATATGTATGAAATGGATTCAACAACGAATTGAGTTTTCTTGTTGAAGAAACTAGTAAACCTCAAGATGAAAGAAGGTAACAGCATATCGAACCATTTCAATGAATTTAATGTTTTTATTAATCAATTACAATCTATTGATGTCAACTTTGAAGAAGAAATGAGAGCCATGTTGTTTCTATTCTCTCTTCCCAATAGCTGGGATAATGTGATAATGACCATAAGCAATTCAGTATCTGGTAAAAATAGATCCAAAGAAGCAGAGGATAAGAAAAAAGAAACAATGCTGAGGTATGATGATGTAGTAGCCACACTTCTCAATGAAGATATGAGAAGAGGGTAAAACAAAACAACTAGTGATGCCTTGATTGATGTAAGTATGGGTCAACACAGAGACAGAAATATAATAAAATAAGGTCCAAATCTACCAGAAGGTCAAAGTCCAAGGGCAGAAATGGAGAATGTTGGTTTTGTGGCAAAGTGAGTCCAACAAAAAAGAATTGTTGGAACTACAAAAAGGCACAAGAAATGGTGAGCAATAACGAAGCCGACATTGCATATGACAAAGATGAAGGTGTTATCATTTTGTCAATGAGTGACACTACTGCAGATTTGTGGGTGCTTGATTCTTGTACCTCTTTTCATGCTACTTCATGTCGAGAGATTTTCACAAATTATCAAGAAGGTATGTTCAGAAAAGTTTTTCTTGGCAATAATAAAGAATGTGAAATAGTAGGAAAAGGTGATGTGATATTGTCTTTGAAAAATAGAGATAAATGGGTGTTGAAAGATGTGAGACATGTTCCTATGCTAAAACAGAATCTCATCTCTATTAGTCAGCTTTATGCTCAAGGGTGTGATGTCAAATTTTCTTTAGATACTTGGAAAGTAACAAAGGGTGTATTGGTGCTTGCAAAAGCCTGCAAATTGGGTAGTCTTTATATGTTAGAATGCCATGGTGAAGTGGGAGTGACAATGATAGTTGTGGATAGCATCTCTGACCTTTGGCATAAGAGGAACAGACATATGAGCCAAAAGGGAGGTGAAGTTATGTTAAGGAGGGATCAACTTCCAGGATTGAAGTCCATTGATCTGGACTTTTGTGAGCATTGTCTCCATGAAAAATAAAGGTGAATCAGTTTCTTGAAGACTGGTCATGACTTGTGGACAACACCTTTAGAGCTCATCCTTCCCGATGTGTTTGGACCTATAGACGTAATATATTTTGGAGGTGCTAATTACTTTGTCTCTTTTATTAATGATTGCACTCATAAAGTGTGGGTATATATGATGAATAGAAAATTAGAGGTTTTTTCAAAATTCAAAATTTTCAAAGCATTGGTTGAGAATCAAACTGGGCATAAAATTAGATGTTTGCAATGGGGGTGAGTTTTGTTCCTTGGAGTTTCATGGTTTTTGTGTAGATAATGGCATTAGACGGATTAAAGTAGTCTGATTCACTCCTCAAGAAAATGACACAACTGAGAGGATGAATAGAACCATTCTCAAGAGGGCTCGATGCATGTTGTCAAATACAGGCCTAACACAAGGAGTTTTGGGTAGAGGTGGTTAACAGAGCCATATATTTAATCAATAGAAGCCCCTCATCCAGATTAGATTTTGATATCCCCGAAGAAGTTTGGTTGGGTAAATGGATTTCATATTCTCATCTTCAAGTTTTCATCTTTGAAGCCTTCGCTCATGTCCCCAAAGAAAAGCACACAAAATTGGATTCTAAGTCACAGCACTGCATATGTGTTGGTTATGGTAAAGAGAAATATGGGTTTTGTTTGTGGGATCCAATTGCTAAGCAACTTGTTCACAGCAGGGATATTGTGTTTAATGAGAAAGTTTTCCCAGCTTTGCAAAAATAGGGGAGTTCACCAATTAACTATATCCAAGTTGATATGTTTGAAAATACAAATAATGTATAAGAACCACAGGGGACAATCAATGTTTCTCAACAAATAGAAAAGTCTACTTAGCCTTTCCAAGACCATACTCTACCTACTCATTTGTTTGAAAAGTCTTTGGAACATTCACTTCCAACACTTGGTGCAAACTCCCTACAAGTACCCATCTCTCAGCAACTTGGTAATCTTCAACAGTCAAATGCCAGTCCAGATCACTTGGAATATATCCCTTAGCCCATTTGTAAAATGACAAACCTGCCACACACTTTGTCATTGCCTACACCCACTGAAGATTCAATGCAGCAGTTAGAAGATGCCTCGCACCATGTCCAAGATCTCACTCACACCTTAGAATAGTCTATACATTTTGAAAAGTCCACACAGCCTTTGTCACATAATTCATAGCCTACAATATTTTCAACGGTGCCTATTGGTAATCCTTCATTGTAGTTTGAAAACTTAGAAAAGACCAAGCAAGCTCTTTTCCCTCAATCGCTGCCTTTCACTACTCCAACGCAACCTTTGAAAAAGGATTTAAATGATAAAAATTCATCTTAGTCCCTTAGAGTTTCAACACAGACCAATAAATGTGCAGAGGGTAATGACATAGAGCACCATGACTGAACACAGTCTTTTACTAGAACAAGACAATAATGAGGAATAGGGTAGTGTACAACAACAGGGCAATTTGTAGTCTAATATAGAAGATGTGAATGGGGAAAATTAGTATGAGGACTGGGATGAGTTCTATGAATAAGTTCCTAAGGTTGATCTTAGAGTGGCTGAAACTATTATGCCCCTAGCTAAAGAAGAGAGTGCAGATGTTGATGTGGCTGAGGTGGATGTTGATGGTGATATTGATGCATATTTTGGGAACCCAGAGGACTATGCTGATGAAATAGGGTATGATGTTTTACTTGAACATTTTTAAGAGATTGATAACTTTTCCAAAGCGGTTCCTCCGGATGCCAATGTTATTATGGATTCTCTTCCATTTTTATTGGCTATGAAGAAACTAAAGGAGGAAGTAGTGAAAGTGATAGCCCCTCTACCGCAAATGAAGAAGATAGTGTCAAGAATGAAACAGTTGAAGAGAGTGATTCTTTAGAAGATGAGGTTCCTTCCAAAACTATTGTTGGCAAAGACAGTGCACTCTGTAGAGAGCTCTAAAGCCTAGAAGGTGATATGGACATACTCTATGAGGGTATTGTAACAGATAACTTGTTTAGTGTGTATTCTAAAGAAGGATCAATTCAAGAGGCTGCATTGACTATTGTGTCATAAGTTCACTTTATATTTAGTCTAGATTTGATGGGATAGGGAAGTCTTACACCACTGCATATAGTTGCAAGCATGGAAAATACAGATGATATTGCTGATGCTTTGACAAAGATTGTACCAAGGGAGAAGTTTGAGTTCCATTAGACTTCTCTTAGCATTGTCAACTTGTGACAACAAGCCTTGAGTGGGGGATATCTTTGCGTAGCTCTCTTGCAACCAGGATTGGACTTCAAGTGCGAGATTGTTGGTGTAAGGTTGACCATAAATGCAGTCCAATCTTTATGATGTAATGCCTCCCACTACTCCCTCTTATTGTATCAACCACTGCATGTTTCTACTCCCATGATGAGGTTGAAATTAGTGCCTTTTGCAGGTTATTGTGTATTGAATATTGTTAGTCTTTGAGTGGAGTTAAATGGATATTGTTGTAGGAACAACAATGAGATTATTATTGATTGTGAGCTGCTATGATATAAAAAAGAGCTTTAGATATATTTTGTAATTGAGTATTTAATTTGGTTTGAATAGAACAAAGCTATCCCTTTCTCTATGTGGACATAGCCAATTGGTGAACCACATTAAAAACTTGGCTCTTCTCTTTTGCATCTGTTTTGTGTGTTTAATTTAATTATTTGCTTTTGTCTGTATTGTTTTCTTCACTCAACAAAAAGACCTCCTAAAGGTGCATTACCTTCCTAGATACTATATGCATCAAGAGTGGCTTTCCAATGATGAGGGTTAAATGTGTGCTCACGGACTAGGGAGAATGTGATGGAGACCAAATAATTTGAATCTTGTATAAAATCCATAATGTTGGAAAAGAAAATGGATGCTACATTAGAGTATTTTAGCTTGTTAGGAGAAGTTCGTAGAAGAGATTTCCCAACATTAATTCCCATAGCAAATTTGTGTTGTGGGTAGTTAGTGTCAAAGACCATTTGAATCTTCACTATATCATAGTCTCCCTCAGGCTCTAGCTCCCATTTGAAAGGTGGTAGGTCAATGTAAAATTTGAGTAGCTCACCCTCCATGGAGAAATGCAATTGAGAACTTGCACAAGCATAGAAAGAAGGAAGGAAAGCATAGTGAGAAGGAATAGAAGATAATGTTGTGATAATACAATGTCCCACATAATCATCTAGCTTCCTTGAGAAGTCACCACACACATCTGGACCTATACATGGTGTCTACTATGATAAAGAAAAATTCAATTAGGGATGAGATAGGAATAAATGTCATTTAAAAATCTAGATTTTGTCCATTAATTTAAAATAGTAGATGATCATGGCGATTAAGAAAATCCTCATTTCCCACCACCCACATTAATTGGATGCAACTTGGAAGGGATGTGTGGAGATATTTGGTCAGTGGAAATAGAGGAAAAATATTGATAATAATAACATGCCATCCCTAATCTAAAATTTTGCACCTCCAATCATTAATTATCCATAAATAGTAGTGATCTAAAGAAAGTAAGAAAGAAGTGACCTCCACCCCACAAAGGATCCCATCTTTAGATAAAGTTTGAATTATTCATGCTTGTCAATCCATGGGAGTCATTGGGGAATTGCATCAAAGACTTTATAGTTCATGTAGACGTCATGTTTTTTTTAAGATATTCATTCATTCATCCCTCCAAAGAGAGAACTCCTGACATTCATCCATTCCTCTATGAAAGAAGTTCATCCAAAATTCCTGTGATTGAGATTTCTAATATCTAGCCTGATCGATGATGAAATATTATCATTGTCCTTGTCAGTCAATTTGATCAACCCTTCTATACAATTATTTTGGTACAAATCAAAAGTACTATCATGTCTGTCTTGATGTATAACTAGGTTAGCCAAATAGTCTGCAACAAAATTTGCTTCTCTGTAACAATGGAATATTTGAAAGGAATCCATTTCCACTCGGTGCTTCTAGATGGGTTGGAGAATATATTTTAATTTCTAGTTTTGAGTTCTCTTTGATTTTAATGTATTGATAATTATCAAGGAGGCACCTTAGATCCAAATGTGTTTAATATGGAAATCTCCTACCAATTGCAATCCATGAATTAGAGCATGGACTTTAGCTACATTGTTTGATACTAGTGATAGCTTGGTCACCCTGCTCGTAATAGCTTTCAGGACTAGCTTGGTCACCCTGGTCATAATAGCTTTCCTGTGTGAGTCTTGGAGGATGCATCTCATCCCTCATTCACTTGTATTAGCTTGGGAGGCTCTATCAAAATTTACTTGATAAATGGAGGAGATGGTACCATTTGTTTGACCTTTGTCCTATCAACCTTATCCATATTTAATTGATCTAAATTTAGTGAGTTGGATGAGTAAGAGGCCGCCCACAGTTGCTTTATCCACCACTAAAGAAAAGTATATGGATGCTACTCATGTCTCTAAGGAAATAATTTGGTTACAAAGGTTGTGTACAAGTATTGGTATTGATTGTAGGACTATTGAAATTGGCTAAGATAGCCAAAGTACAATTTGTTTGGTCAAAATTCCTATGTATCATCCAGAAACTAAGCATGTGGATTTTCAATACCATTTTTTATGAAATGATTGCTAATGGAAATATAGAGCTAATAAATATTGACACTTAGGAGAATGTTATATCTTCACTTACTAAACCTATTAGCATAGAAAAGTTTACATGGTGTAGGGAGGCCATGGGCCTTGTTCCTAATACTTAGTTGAATTGTGTATTTCTATAGATGAATTTACAATGTATGATGTCAAGTACAAGAATGTTAGGATTAAGATGTCATGAACCTTGTAAATCCTATGTATTTAATTAATCCTAATATTATTTTTAAATCATTTATAAGGTATGAGGGATTCACCATTAGATATTACTTTATACCATTAGTGTTTTATTGTTATGGTAATTAAAATTTTTTATTTGTTATAATAATTCAACAAAATTCTCCAATTGAATAAACAAGATGACAATACGTTCTCATGCGAAATAGGATAAAAAAAAGCATCTTATGAGATCAGTTCTTTACTAGAGTTCTTTGGGTTTTTTGTAGTCTAACTCCCCTCTCCATAGGGTATGTAGCCTTTTAGTTAAGTTTAGATGCACCCATATTCAAGGGTTTGATGTATACATTTTTTTCTCTAATATTTTATTCAAAAGGGTGTGGACCTAAAGTCTATACATAATGAATCAAAACTAATAAAAAAATTGCCCTAAAATAGTAGTTTATGCCATTATAGTTCGCAACCTACCATTTTAGGGTTAGATCTATACTTTTTATTGAGAAAAAAACATTACAAAATATATACATGTTCATAAGAAACCATCCACTAGTCTTAAAAAGTATTAATGAAATTCAAATACAACTACTCTTAGTCTCCATACATTACTAGCAACTAAAGAGTTCACTAGCCAATGGCTATTATTGAACGACCACTCCAAAACAAAACATACTCAAGTTTTGATATGATGCCCAAATTTTACTAAATACAAAACATGCAAAACAAAGCAAAAAACTTCTCAGACTAAATAGATGCATCACAAATATTGAGCAACACACACTAGCACACTAGTGTTTTCACACCTAACAACATACCACACAAACATCTTAAACTTGTAGTAGATACATGTAGGAAACTTACTCATAGAGAGGTGGCATCATCACAATCTACAAAGGAATTACACTCATATCAATGTGGCTCTACCATATATTAACCATTTAACGAGGAATAACATAGTGAAATCCCATTTAGCTCCTTTATGCATTAACTGAGTGGATTAGATTTATCAAAATCATTACAACCTTCCCTTAAGAATAATGAACAAATTAAACCATAATTAACTGTTGATGTCCCTTTTTCCATTAAATAATAATATAATTAATACTAGATGAGATTAGAGAATATACCCTATATTCCTAACATCACAAAACAACCTCTAACCTATTGTACATTCATTGATTATCCAAACTAATCATTCTTTAATAGCGTCAACAAGCTTTGAGGTACGAATGTCCCAATTACACAATTTATTCCCAAATCCATATCAAAACTTATTGAATTATCAATACATTTAGAAATAGTCATAGAACACATAAAGCACTACTAAACAATGCAAAGAATGAATTCACAACATGCATAACAAAGAAGAAATCACAACAGAAAGATTTGGAAATAATAAATATAACTCTATCTTAATAGATAATTACATAGAACTAAACACATAGTATGGGAGACAAAAATTCCATCTAACAACCCATAAAATTTCATAAAGAAACATTGACACAGGGACAAAACTATCATAGTCTAACATGACTATAATTCTCAAGATGTAAATACAATTCCTAGGATGCTGTCACAAAACTCAAATAACTTAAAAATACTTCATTTATGGAAATAAAATCTATAGACAAACTTCATGGTATGTTCTAGCAAATACGAATATTGAAAAATTGACATTATGAGTTCATTACACTACTAAAGCAATCCATTTAGCGCCAAACAACCTATGAATGTTAAACATAATTTCTAAAGATACAAAAGTAAGAAATCAAATGCCATAAACCTCATGGACCTACTCTATAGCCCATTCAATCATAAATTTTTGTAACAAGAGGATCCAACTCTCAAAATGAAAAAAATACACAATTGTAATTTTTATGTTTACAAGCCCTCTTTTTCATAAATCCGTAAATGTCCATGTGCATAATTTTATGAGGTCAAGTTAAATACAAAAGAATCTGTACATCCACTCCCACATATTGGATAAAATAAACCTTCCTTTGATTCAAATTTAAATATATACAAATATGAGAGATCCATTACAACATGAGAAACATTTTTCAACAAAAGTAGGAAAGAGACCTCCAAGATTCTATGGTTTCCATTGCTCCAAGATATAGTGCAATGGGGGTAAGGCTTACATCTTTTTTTGTAGTGCTATCAAGTATCACTCCACCTTGTTTAAGAAATAGTAAACATGGATCCACATACATACAAATTTTAAATACGCATCAAACATATGAGGCCTTTCACAATAACAATATGGAATAATCTATATAGTATAACTTAGTGAGAACTCCTTCTTGGAATCTATCCTCAAAAGCACATCCTCATTGAGGATAAGATAAAATCCCTATTGTATGCTCTAATAAAACAAGAAGGAAACAACATCTTCTTATCTTTATCCTTTTTACTCCAAACAATAAATTATCCCCTTCTTGGGTAAGTCCAAGCCCTTCATGGGTAGATTCAATACACTATTTGTCTCTCATAGTTATGACAATCCTTCATATTAATACAAGTGTACATCCCATGGATAGATATAAAAAAGACATATTCATTCAACACAAATAGGTATAAATAAAATAAAAACAATAAATCTGGAATCTTTGTCAACGGATGTCAAACATGTTTTCCCTTCAATAAAAATGAATAGGAAAAGGTTGAAAGCAACACTCCTTTCTACAAACTTTCGTAAAAATCATGTTACAAATCACATGAAAAAAGAGAGGTAAGTAAGAAAAAGGAATTCAAATGTACACAAGATCCTACCTCTTTGAAAACATTAAGTATCCAAGGTAATTTGCACAATGGTGATACCCAAACCCTTTCCAAGCTTTCCTAAGCTTCTCAAAGAACTCTCTTCCAAGCCTTGAAACCCTTCTCTAAAACCAAACCCTCTTCTCTTTTTCCTCTCCTCTCTCGAGCTCCTCTCAATTTCCTTCTCACAAATTCAATAATGAACCCAAAAGTGGTAGCTCCTTCTGTTAACTCTTTCTTTAGTTTAAATAGACTTAAGTCAAGTTTTAATATCCTCATCCAATGAATTGTTAACATGTGTCCAATTACTCCAAGATAAACCAAGTCTTCAAAAGCACTTTATGGATAATTAGTTAAGTTTAATTTCCAACAATTATTAAATCCAAGGTAATATCCATTGCAAAAATATCTTCTCCAAATCAAATCTAAGCTTATATGGAACTCAAGTCAAATTTTACAATTCGAAATACAAAATGAAATGACATTTAATATTTTCTAGCTAATCATTCTTAAATGCCACCTAAGGCTTTTTCGAGGCTTCTAGAAGATGAATTTCCCATATAAGTTAAACCCATAGACAAATTACACCCAAATGACATGAAATTAACCTTTTTAGATGTTCCAAATATATTAGTTTTGATAAAATTCATCCAAGCACTTTTCCAAACATTTTAAAGACACAAATAAATGCATAAATGAAAATACATCATAATTAAAATATTAGACATCATGTATAACATCTATAGGGTATTAACAAAGGTGTCAAAGGTCTCAGAAGACTTGGGTATGTGGCTATACTAGTATGCACACAGTCTCATCTTAATCATCTCATTAGTGGATTATGATGATGGAAACAAATCCATATTACTCTCTCTAAATTTACTCTCATTGGCTTACTCATGTTTCTTATACACTCATTACACACATCAAACACATTGAGTAATAATAGCCAAAGCAACCATAATTAAAGTCAAGGAGAAATATACACACTACATTTCTCATGTACCAATGTTTCTAGAAATCTATCTCAATAGAATTTACCTCATAAATCAAATCATAAAAATGAATCCTCAAATCAATACAATAATTAATGTATACAATGCACACACATCCAAATAAGCTTGTATTAATTGGTCTTAGACTTCCCCTCCACATAGGATTAGAATACCTTCAACACCAACATCCCTTTGACCAACCCCACCATGACCTTGATGTCCACCATTTTGCTTTGCCATATATCCTCATTGTTGTCCTATATCAATTGCATCAAAGATTGCTTGAAAATGGCTTACAATGTTTTGGCCTCCTTCAATTAGTCTCTATACAAAAGATGGGTACACATCACAATATTGTATAGAAAGAAAAGGGTATTTCAATAAAGGAGAATTAGATTATAAGATATAATGAGAAGCTAACTTTATGTAACTAGACTTAGATGAAGGCTCATCGACAACTTGTTTTTCCATTCTCCACTGAATCCTTTCCATTCTCTCAAGTATTGTTTGAAAAGATTAGTAGGTAGCATTAGTATTGTTAATGAATAACTTATTCTCAACCCTTGAATTTCTAAAACCATCCTTAGCATTAGAAGTATCATGCATGAAAACATCACCAATTGAATTCAAATTTTCAATGTCTACAAGTTTGTAATTCTCTAAAACTCTACTCAAGAAAACATCCCAAAATAAGTAAACAATATTTTTTTAAAATCTTAAAATTGTCATCATTTTTTAATTTCCTCCAACATATATTTCTATTTTAAGATTTCAAGACACAATTATAGTTTTTACCTAAATATTTTCCCATCCAATCATTTTAGTTCCAATCTTAGGAAGGTGTTGTCCTATAAAAATAAAATTCTCAATTCCTTTACTAGTGATTAGTCAAGGTGGAGCAACTCACATTCTAACAAACAATAGTAAGGATTACATGAGGGACTCATTTTTATCAATCCCGAGTGTCTGATGCAAAATAATCCCTAGGTGTCATGGCAATCTTGCACAACCCAATAAAATATAGTTGTTTCTCAGTATGTTTCAGTTCATTTATTTGTTTGCTAGTTTTTCAATTATCAATCAATTGTAGGAGAATTCACCACATTTCACCGTACTGTGATAAATGGTTGCAATTTTGGAATTATATTTTATAGTGATGAATGGATTGTGTGTCCACATTTGAGGAGAATTGGATCAACAAGAGAGAAATCTTAGATTTGTGAATATGTAATGAGTTGATAATTTTACACAATTGTGGTTGTGTGGATTATCTAGAGTTTGTGCTAGAAGATGAGTATATAAGAAGGTTTACTAGACCATTCTAGAAGTATTTTGAGCATTGCACAAGATTTTATACCCTTGTCACCATTTGCATTTGGAATTTTGTCAACATTGGTCAATGACATGTTTCATAAGGTATAGAACTTTATGCCACCGTATAGTCAACATAGATCATCTTAGAGGTTGAGGAATATTATTTATACATGATTTAGGAGTAGATAAAGAAAATGAAGAGATAGATTGGTAGAGAAGGAAAAAGAAAGTGAGGTTCAAGATGGAGAGCATGAGCAGAAGAATAGGAATATGATATAGAGTGCAATACTGAGGAAGCTAATGATGTAGCATGTAGGAGTGTATTATATTTATTTTGAGTAGTTTCATTTTATGTAATAATAAAATGGCTACAACTTGGCATGTAGGAAGAACATTGTAATGACTATCTATTTATGAATATTAGTAATCAGACAACTGTGGCCTAGCATGTCAGGAGACCATTATGGAAAGTTTGTAATCATGTTTGTAATCAAGCAAGTCTAAAATAAATGAAGTTGTTGCTATTTTTTTGTGAAATAGTCTTTTATATGTGTTTTTTGGTGTATTGGTTGCATGGTTGGACAATCCTTAATTGGATCCCCTATCCATGATTGCATCACCATAAAATAATTATTAAACAAGTCAAGATTCATAGAAATTCAATAAGGTATTAGACATGTCACAATACATACATGAGAAACAAAAAATCTTTATGGCCCAAACCAACTTTCGCACTCTTCATGGAAAACTTTGTACACATTAAACACTCACATAGAACTCCTCTTTTGTAAAAGGAAAACCTAGCAAAGTTTAAGCCCTAATCACCCCACAACCATTTTCCTAACTAAACATAACCAAAAGCCAACAATTTTTCTCTCACGTGTTTAGACTTAAGAATTTTAAAAAAATGTATCAAACAATTATCACTAGGCTTGATCAATGTCAATCTAGATCTAATTTTAGCACCTTGAGCAATGTATCTCTATTGAGTTTTATGATCCTAACTCGATTTGACCAGCTATAATTGTAACCCAATCTCCTAGGATTTAATAAAACTTTTCCTCCACTCTATAATTAAGCCTTCACTACTCTTCTAACAAATTTCTTGTTGTTGACTTTAGTTTATTCTATAGTTTCTCAAATTTTAAAAAATCTTTAGTACACATTTACAAGAATTAATACAATATTGTTGCTCATAAGAATTCTTAGATATTTTTCACATATTTTTTACTCCGTCTAGGTAATCTGGATCTTTCAAAGTGTAATACATTGAATTTATATAATACTCAACTCTTATTTGACATGGGAAGGCATGAATCAAGGTATAGAACCATTTCAATTGGATGATAAAATAATGTCATTAAGAGCATAGTGTGATGGTTAAGGTGTGTTGTTTCAACATCCACCCAAGTTCCAGTCCCTATTGAACCATCATGGTTATGGGCTATATTCCTTCATTGTATCATGGAACTCACAAACTAGGAGAAATGTTAATTCTTGGGGATGAGGCCAACTATTGTGGTCTCACTAGCTACGCCTAGTTAATGTCTAGATTTCTTGGGGTGAGGGACCTATCAAATCTGTCATTAATAAAAGAATGGTATTATAGAGGGTGGAAGTGAAGTAGAAGAAGAGGTAGTAAACGCATCTCAAGTACGTGCTTTGGTATCAATTCCCACGACATCCATTCATCTTCCTCCTTTCCCTCTCCCTTGTTCTCCCGCTCTATTTCCATCTTCACTCTTCAGTTTAGATGTAAGAACCAGAGATGATATGTGGAGTAACTTGCTTTGAAATCAGAAAAAAATTGATTGTGATTTTGCAGCGAAATAGTATCTGGTTTTATATGCGCTTGCTTTTTTTAAACTCTTGCTTGTTTTGGGCTTAAATTGTGACTCAGCGGACATGAAATTTAAAAAACTAAGCGTGCTGACTCGTCAGGATTAAACGAACAGCATAATTAACAATTAATTACTTCCAGTTGGTTTACATAAGATCCAAAAAAAATACCTCAGATTTTCAATTCATATAGTTAGGGCATATAGTTAGGGCCTAGGGGTATTGGTGGGCGCCTTCTCCATGTTTTTTTGGGATTTTTTTTTTTTTATTTATAAATAATAGTATGGAGCACTCCTAAACCTCCAACTTTTTTGGTTGTATATATATAATTAGCCTACCTATCTTTAAAAAAATCTTATTGAGTTGAATATTTATAAATTTTTTATTATGGTTTTATCATATGAAATAAAACTAACTATATTAAGTTACGTGTAAAGTTATTCCAAAGTAAGTTGTTTTATTAGTACTTACCTTCAAGTACTATTGCAATGAGGTTTTTTTATCTAGCGATTAATCTATCTAGAGTAAACCAATCAGGATAGAGTATTATTTTTCATGTTGAACAAATTTTAATGTATTTATATTTATGTTTTTGATAAAAGGTGTAAAACAAGGTTTGAAGGGGTCTTGAAACCCAACAACAAGAAGTTGCCCCAAAGATAAAACATAGCAGGATAGTAGCCCAAAGACTTAAAATGTCTAAAGTAGACAAACTTGCTTAAATATTAAACCTATTATAGATATTACAAGCAAACAGACAGTAGCACACCATACAGCTAGTCTTCTAGATCCCATCAACAAGGTCACATATTTTTAAGAGTTTTAGCAACAACCAATTCCTATTTATAAAATTCTTCATGAAATTTAGTGAATCCCATAAGTTCATCCTTCTTCTCTTGGAATGATTTATTTTTGCTTCCACGGGTCCTTGAGCTTGGGCCCCTATGTTCATTGTTCTTACCCTATTTCCCTTTGTTCCTTGTTTTCTGCATCTTACCCTCAGCGTCCTTCTCCTCCCCCATACCTACCATGTATTCTTCCTTTAGATCCTTTATCTTTTTGGTGAGGATTCTTATTCCTTCAACACTGATCTGGATGGTGCACTTGCTGATCTCCAGCATCCTTTCCAAATTTTTCATTAAATCTTTCATTTCATTTTCCACTTTCTTTAGGCAGTTGTCATGTTCCTGGTTGTGACTAACAAGGTCCTTTTCTAGTTGATTAACCTTCAGAATTGCTTCCCAGGACAATTGAATCTCCTCATCCAATCTATCACCAATTTCAACACCCCTCCCAATCCTTTCTTGTATAGCAATGAGCTAAATGTTTATCCTGTTAATCTCTATGGAAAACCACTTGATTAACCTGTGTGGACTGTCCACTGCTTCCCTCACCATTCCCAAAGCTTCTGAGAGCTCCTCCCTGTTCATAGCTGAAGACAAAAGGAAAGAAAAGTACTCGAGGAGATTATTACGTGGGTCTGGAATTTGATGAAACGACACTCCAGTCCCAGGATCTTTAGTCACCGTGCCCTTAATCTATTCCTCTTTAGGATTCTCATCCATCCCAAATTTAAACTTCACCTTTTTACAATTTTCCCCTTCTTTCCAATATTTGTTTCCACAAAGACATCACTTTCCTCTTGGCTTTACTTTCCTTTCTTCTTATTATCCTTCTTCTATTTAACCCCTTTCTCCTCCATATACCCTTCATGTCCTCCATCCTCAAAGGTAGATCCCATAGACCAGGAGTCCTCCTCTTTCCTACTATATTTGTTGAGGGTTCTCTTATCACTATTCCTTTTTCTTTTATTGGAAATTTCTCCCTCCTCTGCCTCAGAGGATCATTGAGTGGAGAGAACCTCCATAGAAAGCTCTTCCCCAACCCAATCTAGGTCCTCTTCTTTATCCTCAGTATTCCCATCCATAGAAATAGTGTAGTCCACAACGGGATTCTTTCCCTTCACAGAACCCCCTTTATCTCCGCACTAGGCACTAGGGTTTTTATGTGCTCCATGATGAGAAGAATTAAGCCTTCATGTAAAATAGGTAACCTAGGGTTTCTCTGGTTCTCTATTATGGAAAATTCCATATAAGACAAAAGGTAAAATGAGAAAGAAACAACCATTTTATGTCCAAAGTGATTCAGGAGAATGAAATGATAACTATAAATGGTAGTAAACCTACCTTCAAGGGTAATGTGGTGCATGATAACCTCCGCTACTTCTCCCTAGATAGGCTTGATGGACTTCCTCTCGTAGCCTCTCAAGTTGAATTTGCCAAGCAGGTTCCTCTCATTGCCTTTAAAAAAGGATTTTAGTACTTCCTCTCACTTTAGGATCTTTAAACACTTTTCTCCCATCCATCCATAGGCCAGTAATACTAGTAATGAAATCTTTTGTAATCTTGATCTCTATCCCATAGGCCTTAGCTTTTCTACATCATCACCCTTTTGAAAACATGTTTGTAGCAATCGGGTCAGACCCATGCAATTTATCCATAAGGGGGACAAGACCACTATCAATTATGATTTTCCACAAATGGGGCCTCCTACAGACCCCATCGTAAGAGCATGGCTCCATATTGTTCCTATCTTCTCCCATTTTAGTCTCTCTTACGTTGTCTCTTTCATAATTCTACAACTTCTGCAGAAGAAATGGAGCTTTGCTAATTTTAACCAGAAGGTCTTCGGCCTACCCAAAAAGCATGCAAATTGTTGCAGAGTTATCATCAGATTAACTCTCAAAATTAGTATTGAGGTTGTCATAATTCCTTCATTAAGCATAAGAGATTTCACCTCACTTGGCATGTTTGATAGCTTTTCCCACTGTTTGATACCATGGGAAATCACTCCCTCATTCCTTCCCAAAAAATATTGGAACTTAAGGAATTATCAAAAAAATTTAACATTTGAATGGTCCAACTTGGGACTTGGATTTACTTTAGGGAGTTTATGATATTAGGTGTGTCCCCTTCGACCTAGACCTTCTTATAACCTTTCTCATAGGCTAGCTTGATGGTATGGTAGGGTGCCATAGCTTCGACATAGTGATTAGACTGGATATCCAATGGGAGTGCCACAACTAAAATAAACCTACCTTTATCATCTCTTAACACTCCCCCACTTCTAAGCGGACCAAGATTTCCTTTGGCCATCTCGTCAAAGTTCACCTTGAACCACCCTAAAGGTGGGGTCTTCCATTTAGCCTAATCTCTAGCCTCCTGAATCTTCTTAAATAGGATAGAAATATTAACTGTTAAGCTCCAATTATAAGACACCTACTTATCATAATTTGAAGTGTGATCCTTTCTCCTAGTCCGGTTTTTGTTTGCCATACCTTGAATGAAGTCTTCCTTTATAGCCCTCATAATTTTCACCATCACATCTTTAGCAGGCATTGAAGTCTCACAAAATATCCTATTGTTTCTCTCTTTCCAAACTCACCAGGCAACATGGGGGAGAGTGAGAGCCCATAGGAATCTAAGTGTAGAATTCAAGGAAGGCGCTTGCCACTAGGAAACCAAGTCCTATAAGGACTTAGGAAAGACCCACTACAAGTTCCAAAGAGATAGAATCTTACCCCATATGTCTCTCAAGAAGTCGTACCTGATCATCAGGTGGACCACTGACTCCATTTGATTCAAACATAATGCACACCTATTAGGAATGGCAAAACTGTGTTTCCACAAGTTGTTAATGGTTAAAATCTTGTTCTAAGCCATAAGCCATGTAAAAAGATGTTAATTTTTGGAATGAGATCCAAAATCAAAATATTGGCCCTGAAAGGTATGGTGGCTTGAGAATGAAGTAGCAACTCAAAACTAGATGCCACCAAGAAATTACCTGAAGGGGAAGAATTCCAAACCAACTCATGTTCTGTCTGTAAATAGGGTAGGTGGAAATGGGAGAGGAAGACCTGAAGGTTGTTAAGAATGGGATTCATCTTAGAGAGATTCTTCCACCTGCCATGCATTGTATAACCCAACACCCTCTGACCCACAATTCTGATGTAGAGCTCTCTGACAGGTTTGGTCCACTCCAAATCAGGGAACTTCATGTCCCCATACAAAATATCCTCCTAGAATTAAATTGAATTATCATTCCCAACCTTCCACTTAATGCCCTCTTTAATTATGTTTCTGTTGTCAACAATATTTTTCCAAATATTAGAGCCAACCAGAAGAGTCTCCTTATCAACTTCTAAAACTTCACGGAAGTTATGGAAACCAGTGAGGTATTTATGGTTCACTATATTAGTCCATTCGTTCCTCTCCCTGATCAGTCTCCAAGATATCTTAGCCATTAAAGCTTGATTGAATTATTTAATATTCATAATTCTGAGACCAATCATTTCCCAGGCTTATAGACGAGGTCCCAAGCCACCAAAGATGTTTTCTTCTTCTCTTCCATGCCAATCCATAAGAATTTCCTCTAGATCTGCTCAAGCTTCTCCATGTATTTTCCTAGCATTTTGAAGAGGCTCATAGCATAAACAAACATATTATATAGCGTAGTTTTTATTAATTGAATCTTTCATACTTATCTTAAAAGAGCCACCTTCCAGCTAGCTAGTTTTGGATGGAAGCGATCCACCAGTCTTGACCAAAAGGCTTCTGAAACCTTTTTTTTCATACAGAGGTAAACTAAGGTAAGTAGAGAAGAAAAGTTCCACTTTGCAATTAAGAATTTTAGCAATTTTTCTTGTCTTAGGGGTGTTCATAAAGAAAAGTGTTCTCTTTGGTAAGCTAATCTTCTGTCTCGAGGCTTCTTCATATCTAAACAATATTTGTTTGAAATTTCTAGCTTCAGCAATCGATGCCTCTCCCATGATGATAACATCATCAATGAACTACTGATTAGAACAAGGATGACCAACTAATGAAGGACAGACTCTCAAAAGGGTCCATGAAGAAACAACTTTAGAAATGTTGCAACCCAGTACCTTAGCCATAATAATAAATAGGAAGGGAGAGATTAGATCTCCCTGTCTAATCCCCTAGGAAGACTTGAAAAAAATAGAAGGGATATCATTGACTAGCATCAAAAACCTAGGTGAGGCAATCATCTAAGAAACCAAATCTAGAAATTTTGGGTTGAAACCAAATTTAGATAAAATCTTCAATAAAAACCTCCAGTTCACTTTGTCATAAGCCTTCACAAGGTCTAACTTGAGGAAAAACCCTTCTTTGTTATTATCCATTAATGAATGAATATTCTCATGAACTGTGATTGTGGAGTCCAAAATCTACCTTCTTGGGAGAAAACCACTTTTTTGGGAAGAAATGATCTTCAGAAGAATAACATGGAGCCTGGAAGCAAGAACCTTTGAAAATATTTTATACAGAGAATTATAGAGGCTAATAGGCCTAAAGTTAGAAAAGGGATTGGCTCCAAGTTTCTTAGGAGTAAGAGTGAGGAATGTGGTATTTAGCTCGTTAAGTAGTCTCCCGCTAACAAAGAATTCTCAAGTAGCTTCCATCACGTCTTTGGACACAATAATTTAAAATACCTAATAGAAGATTGGGGAGAACCATCTAGGCCTGGGGCCTTATTCCCTTCACAGGAGAAGACTGCCAGGCACACTTCTTCCTCCATAGGACTGTAGGTTAACCTTTTGTTGTCCTCCATAGAGAGGATTTTGGGGATGACCTCCAGCACATTCTCTTCAAGATCTTGTGGGGGATCCTCTTTAAGAAACCCCAAGTAAAAGTCCATATAAACCTCTTGGAGCCCCTTCTCATATTTTATATTGTTGCCATTAGTGTAGATGATTCTTATTCTATTAGAAGTTATATGCTTTAGGGTAGATAAATGGAAGAATTTGGTGTTCCAATCCCCACTTTTAAGCCAAACCGCCCTAGACCTAAGTTGTTTCAATAATTATTCCTCGTTAGAAATAATGTCATGAAGATTAGCTAAGAGATCATTTTCTTGATTCTGTAATGCTCTATCCATGCCTTCTGTCCATATTTACTATTGAATAGTGTCATTTTTGCTTTTGACTAACTCCCTATTCCTAAAAATCTACCTGAAGGAGCTTTTGTTCCATTTCTGAATGTTGGTCTTGACATTGGCTAACTTCTTAGTCACTCTAAACATAGTTGAACCTTGAACTGGGATCTTCTACCATTCCCTTATTTTATGTTGTAAGTCCAGATGTTTAAGCCACATATTTTAAAATAAGAACGGAAACCTTTTCTTCTTACCAATTTTATCAAACAAGAAAGAGATAGGGCAGTGATCCGACCCTATCCTAGTCTAGATTGTTAAGGAGATAGAATACTCCTGAAACCAATCCAACAAGATCATGGCCTGATCTAGTTTCACCTATATTAAGTCATCCCCCACTCTTTGATTTGACCAGGTGAACTCAGTTCCTTGAAGTGCCACATCATATAGGGCTTGATTATCAATAAATTCTCTCAGATCCATTCTACTCACCTCCAAAGACTGGGAGACTCTACTTTTTTCATTTTTGTTAAGGGGCATCTTGATGTCACCCATCACTAACCATATCACTTGGGTATATCTATTCTTAAACCTATCCAGCTTATTCCACAATTTTTTCCTTGCATTTTTTTTTATGTTTGGGTCATAAACATTAGAGATTATCCAAGATGAACCATTCCTTATATGGACAAAATGAGTGGAGACATGATTAGGATCCTCCACAAGAGCTTCTTCTTTAACATAGTGAGGATTCTAGAAAGTAGCAATTGATCTGGAAGCTCCCTTAGAACTATAGCCTTAGAAGCCATAATCCTTAAATAGTCTATTCTTCATCAAGATCAACTTATCAACCTACATTTTCATTTTTTGAACTAGCAATATGTCCGGTTTATGATCTATCACCATATTCATCAGGGGGTCTTGTTTGTGAGAGTTATTCATCCCCCTAATATTCGATGATATGATCTTCATGTTAACTAGTTGGGTTTACCTCCTGGGCACATTTCAAACAAAATTTTCTACACTCCTCCTACAATGTCTTTTTTTCTTTCTCTTTCCCTAATTTTGTTAAGAGATAGCCTCACCTAAGTTTTGTGTGATGAACCACAATCAAATATAATTTTATTCCTAGTAGTCATCCTTTGTTTGGTAACCAGTGATTTCTTCTTCTTCATCTTGACTAGGATGAAGGGTTCCTTTGTGGAGTTAATAATGCATTCCTTCCCCCTATTATCTAGGAAAGGAGAGACCCGAGAGGCTTTGTTTGTCCCCTTCAAAGGAAAATAGTGAGTTGAGGAGGATCCTCTAACTTTATACCATTTTCTTGGGCTAAACCCTCATGAGGTTGGTCAGGGGAATCCAGTCATTCCTCTTGTATCTCTTCCTCATGCCCTGAACCTGAGACAACCTTTTCTAGTTCTACATCCCTGTTGCTATCCTCCTATATCTCTTCCTCATCTCCTGAGCCTGAAACATCCTCTACTATTATTGCATCCCTACTGCTATCCTAATCCCCATTGACACCTAGATCAACTATGACCGAGGAATACAACCTTGGAACTAGGGTTTCCTCCATAGCTGGGATGGTCTGGGAGTCTTTTTTCTCCCTCTAGACATTCTGAATGGCTTTCTTGAATTTGAGAGGGCACTTCTTCACCTAATGACCAACCTTCTTAGAATGGAAGAAAGCAAAATGAATGGATTCAAACTCCACTGATTGAATCCATTCCCCAAATTTAGAAATTAGCTTAATAGATGTAGGGAGATTCGCATTCTGTTCCACACACACACACACAGATTCTAGCATAAACCATTGACCTTCTATTACCCATCACAAAACCAATGGTTAGGAGCTGCCCAAGTGCACTCGCTATTCCCTTAAAAATTTCTTCATCCCAGAATTCTAGGGGAAGGCCATGTAGCTGAACCCAAACTTGGGCTACATTAGAGGAGATTTTAGAAGCGTTGAATCTTGGTTCCCACTTCTTCAGAGCCAGGGTAGATTTTCCAAATAGCCAAGGCCCTTCTGCTAGAATGTTACAAATTTTTTCTTCACAAGAGATGGAGAAAGAGAAGAGCCCTTTGGCTAAAGCTAGAATTTTAACTTGCTTTATTTCTCCATTTTTTAGAAGCCCAAAGCCTAACTAGTTCTATGTTCGGTCTAGGGCATATAAATTTATCTACAAGGGTCATTTCCATAAGACAAGCCCCTTTCTCAACTATACTATAAGGAATAGAAAGAAATCACTCACTTGATAATGGATCTAAAAAGAGATGAGTTAACTCCAAGGTACCTTTACCTTTGGGATGAGTTCTGAAAAGTGCAGTCCAATGGTTGTTCTGCTTCTTAGAAGTCAAGTTCGCTGCCAGGTTGTCCATTTCCTTCTAATCCTTCTTACCCAACTTGGGGTTTTATGCCTTGGATTTCTCCCCTACTGACATACCTCCTGGGTCTGGGGGATTACCTTCTCCCCCTGTCTCATCTTAAACTACATTGGCAGCTAGGTCCTCTTCCTTTGATTTCTTCCCGTTAGCAGGATGACCTTTTGTCAAGACTCCCCCTTTAGTTTTTCCACCATTTTCCTGTAGACCACTACTGCCTTGAGCTCTTGCCATTTGTAATTGTGATAGTCACATATTTATATTTATGCTATATTATCTAGTAATATGAAATATTGTTAATAAAATGTTTGCACTAGATCTATGAAACACATAATCATTTCATTTTGACATTACTTTGGTATTGTTATATTTGATTATATTATTGATTATAGAAATTTATATTGTATTTATATTTATGTTATATTATAGTAAAAACAAATATTGTTAATAATATTTGCATGGGAAATGAGATATATGGAACACATTAATTTTAACATTTCTTTGGTATTGTTATATTTGTACTAGTAATCTAAATTGCTAAGATAAAAATTGAAAGAATCCTATATTTTTTAATCTATGTTTAAGCGTAACATCAAAATGGTTTAAAGTTAGTTATCTTTTTGACACTACTAGATTATTTAAAATAATTTTTTATGAACAAAGAGCTAAGAATTCAAGTGTAGAAGCAACACACTACTATTTGCACATGAGTTATGTTCTAGAGGAGGAAAATATTTAGAACAAAGATAGATGAATAACAAGTAAAACATTTTACTATAAGCTCTTATAGGGGTGTACATTATTGTGTTCCTTTTCCGACATTGGGTGATAGACTTCATAGTATTCTTATCCCATTTTTCTCACATACTCTTTCATGGCATAAATATTCATACCATTCAAGATTTAAATATTTCATGGCATATGGCATAAATATTCCATATTATTCAACATTTAAAGCTCTAATTAGAAAAAGTTATTTTGTATGGGACATAACATCATTTTGAAATTTATGTTGAAGTTAGTATACTGGGATGCATAAAAGTATGGGTGTATCATCATTTTGAAATTTATATTGAGTGTTGATTAATTATTCTAATTCATATACCCAAAGGCATTATGGTTTGATAAATTTCACCTTGTTGAACCAATATTTCCATCACTATAATATATTAATATTTATTTTTTCTAAACAAATATATATGAATATTTCGTTTTACTATGTTATAATAAATTTTATTATAAAAATAGTATTAATTATATTATTTTATTGATATTTAAAATATCAATATTATAATTCATATATGGCCATTATATTCTTTTCTCTATAAATATTAAATATTAAAATATTGTAGTAATCTATAGATTAATATATTATATTGTGTATAGATTGGGATTAATTTAGTTTGTATAAATACATTTATTTAGTAATATTTTTAAAAAAATTATATTATCATGCTAGATAGACATTGACCAAACTTCTATTTGGAAAATGCCTTTGATGCTTTAAAAACATGGAAGTACATGACAAATTTAATTTGAAAATACATGTTAATTTCAAACTATTTAAGAAATAATATTACTATAATAGAAACATTATGTTATATTATACTATTATATAACATAATAATTGTAGACACCCAAATTTGTCCCAACTTTGTCCATGTCCTACAACACCTTGTTAAAACATTATCCTAAACATCATAAGCCATTTTTGTCTTAAATCCCACTCTTAATCTCATTTATCCATTAGCCAATTAATTAAATAAATTTTATTTATTTAATTAATTTCACATGCATAATCCCATTTATCCTATCCTCATCCCAATTAATTAAATAAATTTTATTTATTTAATTAATTTTCACATCATATCTTATCCCATCCTATTAATTAAATAAATTTTATTTATTTAATTAATATCCAACTCATATTTCAACTAATTCAAATATTTTATTTGAATTAAACACGCATCTTTTATCACATTCCAACACTTGTCCATTCAATCATGTGTTACAACTTTTATCTTTCACATGCACAACTAATGGGAGCTAATTTTAGTATTTATTTACACAAGCACACCTAAGCCTTATCTTCCCTTGCCACATGTCAATTGACTACAATTTCTTAATGTGCAAGGAAACTTAACTTAATCCTATCCATCCATTTCATCTAAAGCCCTAATTGATCTCAGCCATTCATTTGAACCAAGCCTTTCCTATAAATCAACCCCCTCATAAGCCATTAGCAAGCATTGAGCCTCAAGTACCCTTATTCTGCCAAATTTTTAAAAATGCATTGATCCTCAAGTATCCACATGCTGTTGAAATATCATTAGAGTCTTTGCATCCTTCAACTATCATCTTCATGTCATCTTCATCTTAATGTTATGCTACAGAAATGAGCACCCAACATTCCTCCAACAATAATCCTTCAAAATCTTGCATTCTCATGTGAGGTGGAGAAGAGCAATGGAGATAAATCGAGCATAGCATGGAGATCGGTTTGTATTTACATTTGTTATTTTGATTTTCATGTTGTCTTGTGCTTCATTGTGCATTGCTAGGGTTTTTCTCATTGCTGTTTATTCATTTGCCCTGATTTGTAATTTTACCCTGACTACATTTGGCACGCCTGGTGGGACTCACCCTTTTTTTGCAGGTTTATGCACTTTGATTTGTAGGTTGAAGATATTTTATATTGCTGATTTTTTTAATTTAGGACCAGATCTATTGCAGAGGGTTTTTTGTTTTACACAGGTCCTGAAAAAAGGAGATCTTAGATTCGTTGGAAAGAGCACTTCGAGAGCTTTTCGAAAAGTGGTTATATTAAAGATTTGGCTTAGTATTCAAAGAGTTATGACGATTTGAAGTTGACCCTGCGATTCTAATTTTTCAAAAAATTTTGACGCGTGACTTTTTGCTGATTTTTTTAATTTATGACCAGATCTATTGCAGAGGGTTTTTTGTTTTACACAGGTCCTGGAAAAAAGAGATCTTAGATTCGTTGGAAAGAGGACTTCGAATGCTTTCCAAAAAGTGGTTACATTAAAGATTTAGCTTAGTATTCAAAGAGTTATGGTGATTTGAAGTTGACCCTGCGATTCTAATTTTTCAAAAAAAATTGACGCGCGACTTTTAGAAAAAAAATCATATCTTCCAATCTAGCAAACCAAATCACATTTTATTTTTTGCAGTGACTTGTAAGTGAATCAAAAGAGCTGGAGCAACATTTGGATCAATCATAATAGCAACTTGGAAAGCAATTTTTATGAGGTGCACTCATTCTAATCTCTCATCTCTAATCATTATTTGATCACACATTTAGATTTTGGGCATAAACAAACAACTTGTTTGTCATCACACTTAGATTTAGGCTTTGAAATGAACATTTGTTTGCTATCACATATCAAAATTGGGCCTAAAACAAACCATTGTCTTCCATCACATTTGGATTTGGGTCTAAAAATAACAAGTGCTTGAACTATTTGTTACACATTTCAATTTTCTAAAGGGAAATTAACAACTGCGAGTGTGAATCAAGTGGCAGCTCACTTGGTTTGCTTTTGTCATACCCTTCTTAGGAGGCCTGCTTGGAGACACACCACTCCAAGGGACGACCTCAATCGAGGCTGAATCAAAAGACACCCTCATTGGGAGTTGGAATCTTGTCACTTTTGGCTAAGCCCCAAAGAACTTTATACCTTTGGGAAGTGAAAGTGAAGGGTGGGTTACCCCTTTCTCCCAGCTGTGTGGCAAGATTTCACTTTCAATTCCTAGTCAACGTTGTGCAAACATAGCCCTAAAACCTAATTGGCCATACCCACTTAACTAGACATTAGGCTTGTTGATGTGTCTTCCACAAGTGCTTGCTTAATCATCACATTTCATTTTCAAAGTAAAAAAAATTGTTTATGTGGCTTGCGTGAGTGATTCATGTGTGTATATGCATAATCATTTGTTTGAACATTGCCAAATCAAGCTCTAAACACCAAACACATAAACAATTCATCCTACCTTTCATCCACATCACCCAATTTTGTCATTCCCAAACATATCCTAATCATACCCAAATCAATTGAATTCTAAACATATCCTAGTCACATCCATACTCATTACAAATCATCTCCACATCATCATCAACCTAGTCCTAGTCAACACTTGTCAAGATGGTCATAATCATTCAAGGGGGTTATCCTTATAAGCATGAGACAAGACCTAAGCCTATAATCACAATTGAAGGAGGCTACCCCTCAAATTCAAACAATGAAATAAAACCAAAGCCCGAGATCACAATTAAAGGTGGTTATCTTCCTAATTCAAATCATGAGAATGAACCAAAGCCCAAGATCACAATTAAAGGAGCCTCTCCTCCTAAGACCAAGTTTATACTTCGAGGAGGCTATCTCTTTATTGATGAGGATGAGACAAGTCCAAAATCCCCATCCACTTCATATCAACCAAATTCATCCACATGTCATATCAACCCTTCATCAACCTATCACAACCCTTATCTATATCAATCCATATCACAACAATCATTATCCTATGCAACCCCTCCATCATCATCACATCAACACATTTACCAACATCAACAACAAATCATATCACAACAAGAAGTCCAAACACCATCCCAACCTTAACAAATTTCACATCAACCTTACATGTCATATCCATCCACCTCCTATCAACTTAATCCACCTATCTACCAAGTCAATGCCACATCAACCTATGAACATCCACCTCAAGCTTATCTAATCCCTCATGCCACCATTCCAATGCACTACCAAGCCCATCCACAAAGCAATCAAGTGATATCACATGAACAACAATCAAGTCCAAATAGCCTTTTGTATATAAATCAAGTGAGCACAAGTCAACCTTGCCAACAAGATCAAATGCCCACATCTTTGAGTCCATCTCAAGATATTTTGTCTACATATCCTACCATTACACCTAGCTACCAAGACTATCAATGGCCTCCCCAACAAGCACAAGTGAGCCTAAGTCCACCTTTGCAACAAGAAGCACATGTAGCTCCAAATGGTCCCTTGTACATAAATCAAACAAGCCCAAGTTATCCTATGCAAGATCTAATAACCTTTGACAAGGGAGATACCAATCTAGAGTGGCCTCCACCATCCAATCCCATGCCAACACATGAGCCAACAAGTCCTATCCCAACACCACCATGTGATCCTACCCCTAATCCATTGGTCCATCAACCTTCCAAACCACCAAGCCCTTCATTACCTTCATCAACATATCATTCTAATCCTTCACCAAAGGAGGCTGTTGAGATAGTTTTACAAAGAATGCTTGAACAAAAACTCATTGAACTTCCTGAAGTCAAACCATGTGAAGAAAGTCCATATGATGAACATGATTATTGTGCATACCATAGGACCAAAGGCCATGATACAAATACATGCCCAATGTTTTTCCCAATTGTTTACAAGGTGTATCGACATACAATAAGAAATCATGCCACATCATTCAAATCCTATGTGTCACCCCCATCTAATTCAAATCTTAGCCTATCAAACTCAATTATTCTTCCAACCAATCAAAGTCCTAATCATAAGCCTACAACACCATCTACTATTATCATCCATCCATTATATTTCCCATCCACTCATACCCTTGCATAGGATGTGATCCATTGGCTACTAGCTAGGAATAAACTATCTCCATGTCAAACACCCATTCATGAGCCTACCAAAGAACTTCCAAAGGTCATGTCCAATCCTATAATCCCATCATGTGTTCCACTTATCCGTGAACCTATCCAAGAGCCCTCAATTAACATTCTTAGCCCTTCAAGCCCATCATGTGACCTACAAGCCATCAAGCCTATTCAAGAGTCATCATGTTCTCATGTTGTTGACCAAGAGCCTATTCAAGAGCCTTCCACTTCCATTCAAGCAACCCAAGAGGTATGTCAAAGGTTTAATCCTAAGCATGTGGAAACATTAAGCCCTAGTCCAACTCAAGATCAAATTACTTTCATGCAACCCATCCATAACATTTACCTTCTCTATGATCAAGATGATACCTATGAAGAAGCTATCCATGAGCACCTTGATCCTATCCATAATCTTATATCCATCCATGAGCAAGATATCCAAATTGCTCCTAGTCATCCTCCATCTAGCCCTATCTATAATGAGCAAACATCCACTTGTCATAATGAGACATGTGCCTCTTAAGAACACATAAGCATAAAAGATCAAACACATAACTTGGATCTTAGTGAACATAATGCTAATCAAGATCCTAATGATCCCCCTTCCACATCCATCATCGATCCCATTTCAAATCCATCATGTCCTATTGGTCTATCCACCCTTATACATGAGTGTTCTTCCTTAGGACAAAAACAACAACCTTTGTCCGCCACTTCACCTTCTCCATCCAATAAAGAACTCAAGTCTAGTTCTCTAAACATAGCTAGTCCCATAGTCAATCGCATCCTCCAAAACATGAACTACAAAGGCAAAGGTCTAGTCCTTTATGAACAAGGTATTTTGGAGCCAAACCATGTCAAGATCCCTCCATGCTCATATGGCCTTGGATACACACCCCAAGGTAAACAAGGCCAAGATGTTGGTAATCCCTTCATGCATCCTAAACCTACCACTTTCCATCACAAACCCCATCATCTACCCAAAACATATGTTGTCATTCCAACTCCATCATCCTATAAATGTCAAAAGCATGTGACCATACACCTTCCACCATCCACCTTGCCTCCACTTTTACCAACTCCAAATATCTCTCCATCCACCTTGCCACCATTGCTTCCAACACCTAACATACCTATCATTCATAAGTATCCTTACATCCCTAATCATGGCCAACAAAAGCACACATTGTTTAAGCATAAAGCTTCCAATCATTCCATCCACTCCACCCACCCCATGGGATTCAAAAGCAAAACTTTTGATGCCTTTATCTATAAAGCCAAAAATCCAACTAAAACTCCTAACGACCCTCATGCCTTAGGCCATCAATGTGAAAAGTCTCTAAATCATCCATCTTCTAAGCAAAGTACCTTCAAAAAGCTATCCAAGCCCATACCTCCAAAAGCAAAGCCCAAAAGCAAAATGGTTTGGGTTCCTAAGCAAATAGCTAGCAAGTTAAATGAGGCATCCTCATCCACATCCCAAGAATCCCAACCACCTATATCCATCCAAAAGCCTACTTCCATCCAAAACTTCCATTCCCATCAAAAATCCCACAAGCAAAGGAAATGCACTAAAAATGCTAAATATATGTGGGTACCTAAATCACTTCATCAACCATCCCCTAAGAAAACATCTTCATTGCTTCCTACACCACCATCCCATCAAAAGCTTCAATGTTTATCATGGTGTGTGCAACCATTGGTCATGGTTCCCTTCCACTCTACAGCACCTCCACATAACTACATCTCCCCATATTCCATCCATTATCCTACATATCTCCCCCATGCTATCCCTATGGTCCATGCTTTGGCATAAACTTTTCATCCATCTTCTTTCCATAAGCCTATATACTCCACATCATAATCCACTATCCCCATCCATCTATCCTTGCATGAACCTTTCATGATCCATTTCATCATCCACTATCTACCTAATCCATCTCCCATCCATGCAATCCCTTATCAACATCTATGAGCATAATGACATGGTCCATGCAAAGACATCATCCATCTCTAAAGGGACAATATCACGTCTCATAGCACTAAACACTTGAGTCCCTCCTATCCATTACCATGGTGAAAACCTGGCAAACAGGCGCCATGTGTAATTGTCAACCCATCTAAAAGCAAAAAAGAAAAAAAAACAAAAAAACAAAAAAAGTAAAGAGAAAGCCCTTTGTCCAATGGTGAAAACCTGGTAAACAGGCGCCTTGGATAAGTACCATGATGAAAACCTGGCAAACAGTCATCATGTGTAGGTTGATCTTCTATGTCACTTACACTTGGGGGCACATTGTCTCATCCAACCTATCCATTTCCAAACTATCCATCCCATTATATCATTTTCCATCCTACCATCCTTAGCCATTACATAAACATGCTTATCCTATTGAACCCATTCATTCACCCTTCCTCCTTTTGATCTTGATGAAGACATAGGGGTAAAATGTTGAAACATGTTTGGATGTTTCTTGGCATACCTTCTTTCCAAACCAAGTCCTATCCATTGACCATTATCCATCCCATTCCAACCAATCCATCATGTCATCCTGTTATCATAAGCGCCATGTCAAATCCAATCATGTCATCCCTTGATCATAAGCATTGTCATGTAAGAATCCTAAGCATTACCACTTATAATGGGGCAAGTTCTTCCTATGCAACATAGCCTTTGGAGATCACATCCTAGCTCCCTTATGCTCCATCCACTATGGTGTATCCTTATCACGAGCTTTCCATCTTATAGCTTATCCCCATCTGTTTATCATGAGCTTTCCACTATAGCCTACCTATCCATTTATCATGAGGCAAGCATCCATCTCTTATATCGCATATCCTTTTATCCACCCATGTATCATGAGCCTTCCATCCTATCCACCATAATCCATCCTTTTATCCATCCAATCCCATTCATCCATCCTTGCACCTAGACTTAGTTTTTTCCCTTGTCATTGGTATCAAGCACAAAGGCTACCCACATTGTAAATCCATTGACATCTCAAAAAAATTCAAAAAAATCAAAATATTCTCAAAAATCCAACAAAAATCAAAACATTCAAAAAAAAACTCCAAAAAAATCAAATATTCTCAAAAATTCCAAAACAATCAAAATATGTCAAAAAATTAAAAAAAAATCAAATATCCAATGAAAAATCCAAGCAATAAAACCAATCACATCATCCGAAACAATCCACTCCATCAACATTCAATCAAAATCAAATCATCATCCTTCAATCAATTCTTCCTATCAATAACATTCATTCATCCATTTCAATCAATCCATTTCCAACCATATCAATCAAATCAATCTAAGCAATGATCTTAAATCTAAGTCACACTAATCCATATCAAGCAAGCTAATCAATCAAGGAACATTATCTAATCAAATCAACAGGTTATGATCCTAATCTTGTCATGAGCCTAAATCAATCATCATCAATCATCATCAATGGGATATAGCGTTCCCACATCCTTGTGTTGATCTAGGGATATAGCTTTCCCCGCAATGACAACACTAGCTATCATCATCAATCAAACAATCAATCATTGGTTTATGACTTGACAAGGGCAATACCTTGTTTGTTTTACATCCTTTGAGCACACTAAGAACACTTGCTTATGCTTAGATTGAGTGGACACTCTAATCATCACACCATCACTATCATCATTCAAAACAATCAACCCAGCAACAACAAACATCACAACCAAAGCACATCAAGCCAACTATCAAAATAAATCCTATCAATCATCAGCATCAACATCAAAGCACATCAAGCTAGCCATCAAAACAAATCCAATCACTTCAGCAAATCCAAAGCAGCTCAATCCACCACATATCATCCCATCATCAACATTTCATCAAATCAATCTTCATCCTTCAATCATCCTCAAATCATTCCAAACAATGATCCAAATGCAAGCCCATCCTTAATCCATACCAATCACGTTAATCAATCAAGCCAAGTTATCCAATTGCAATCAATGGTCTTGATCCTAGCCTTGTTGTAAGCCAAACCAATCAGCCAACCAGCCAACCAACTTAGCAAACAACCTTGTGTTGATCTAGGGATATAACTTTCCCCGCAATGACAACACTCTCAACTATCATCAACCAGCAATTAATCATTGGTTTACAGCTTGACAGGGGCAATACCTTGTTTGTTTTTGAATCATTTATGCATGCTTGATTTCTTGCTTGTGTGTGTTATCATTTTATCTTGCATTCGTATCACATCCAAAACTTTCCAGCTAATATTCATATCTTGTGTATGTTGGAATAGCTTTTTGCACTATCCTTTGCATATAAGGTCATATCATACCTTTTGTGCATTAGGACTTTAATGCTCTAGGTTTACTTCCTCATACGTTAGACAAGGTTCTATTATGCTGGGGCACAAGACACATTGTCACCCTTGTTTCTTATACCTTGGTGCATAACGTCTAGTGCTATATCAAACATCATGGTTGCTCACATTCATTGCAGCATAACGCATCTCTATTTCTTCTATCTATCCCCTTATCTTTCTTTTGTAGCCAAGCCATTTCTTTTCAAGAGCATACCCGTGCTTGTCCAACCCACATATCCTCTCGAGGGGGCATCATCATCCTATCTTTCCATCATCATCATATCCTTACATCATCATCACTATCCTTTTCCTCTATTCATACCTTAGCTTCTTTGAAATGATGTTACTCAACATAAATCTCATCATCTCGAACATCATCTCAAAGAGGGGCAAAATGTAGACACCCAAATTTGTCCCAACTTTGTCCATGTCCTACAACACCTTGTTAAAACATTATCCTAAACATTATAAGCCATTTTTGTCCTAAATCCCACTCTTAATCCCATTTATCTATTAGCCAATTAATTAAATAAATTTTATTTATTTAATTAAAATCCCATTCAATCCCATCCTCATCCTCCTTAGCCAATTAATTAAATAAATTTTATTTATTTAATTAATTTCACATGCATAATCCCATTTATCCTATCCTCATCCCAATTAATTAAATAAATTTTATTTATTTAATTAATTTCCACATCATATCTTATCCCATCCTATTAATTAAATAAATTTTATTTATTTAATTAATATCCAACTCATATTTCAACTAATTCAAATATTTTATTTGAATTAAACACTCATCTTTTATCACATTCCAACACTTGTCCATTCAATCATGTGTTACAACTTTTATCTTTCACATGCACAACTAATGAGAGCTAATTTTAGTATTTATCTACACAAGCACACCTAAGCCTTATCTTCCCTTGCCACATGTCAATTGACTACAATTTCTTAATGTGAAAGGAAACCTAACTTAATCCTATCCATCCATTTCATCTAAAGCCCTAATTGATCTCAACCATTCATTTGAACCAAGCCTTTCCTATAAATCAACCCCCTCATAAGCCATTAGCAAGCATTGAGCCTCAAGTACCCTTATTCTGCCAAATTTTTAAAAATGCATTGATCCTCAAGTATCCACATGCTATTGAAATATCATTAGAGTCTTTTCATCCTTCAACTATCATCTTCATGTCATCTTCATCTTAATGTTATGCTACAGAAATGAGCACCCAACATTCCTCCAACAATAATCCTTCAAAATCTTGCATGCTCATGTGAGGTGGAGAAGAGCAATGGAGATAAATCGAGCATAGCATGAAGATCGGTTTGTATTTACATTTGTTATTTTGATTTTTATGTTGTCTTGTGCTTCATTGTGCATTGCTAGGGTTTTTATCATTGTTGTTTATTCATTTGCCTTGATTTACAATTTTACCCTAACTACAATAATAATATAATGTTACTATTATTATTAATTATAATAATATTAATAACATATTTATATTAATAATAGATTGTTCACAACTATAATCTTCACCTACTTGTATAATTATAATACATTAAACTTGTAACTATCTATTCATTTCAAACATCTTCCCACCTCCTCTCTACTATGCTATTTAACACCTCATCTATCCACAACAAAACACATACTATTATTACAACACAACAAAGGTAGGTACTTGCCACTACATGGCACTTGTTTACTATAGAGTTATTTTAATGAAAATACTCGAAATTAATGACTTTGGTTTATTAGTGTTGTACAATAATATTTTATAACTATATTTTATTAGGGTTTTATCATATGAAATAAAATTAACTAACTATATTACGTTAATAACTTCTACACTTAATAAACTAGTAGAAACCATAATCAACTAAGCATAAACTGATTACAAACTTTGAGTGAAAGCAATAAGTAATTGCAATGATTAAATAATGAACAAGAAGTGACATATATAAGTGAGAGAGGTGAATAGGTTGAGTCAACTTAGCAGTTGACTTCAACACTCCTCTCACCAAGTGTTGAATGAGTGTCGACACATAGCTTGGAGAGTCCAATACAACTCTCCAAGTTTGACACCTAGCACCTAAGGTTTCTTAAAGCCATGTGCTTAATTATATTACTTAGAATAAGTAATATAAAGTATAGTTTAGTACTAACACCCCCCTTAAGCATTGCTTAGGTGAGTTCAAGAAGAGATGGGTCTTGAATACAAGTCCTGGTGAGGTACCCATCTATCATAAAAAGAAATAGATCCTGGCTACTAGCCTAGTGAGGTACCCATTTATAAAGAAACCTCTCAAATAATGGAGTAAGATAGAAAACCTAGAGGGAAAAAACTATCCTCCAAAAAGAGAGAAACTATGCATGAATCTGGAAGCTTCTTGTGTACCGATGTTGATGCTGAACTGCGACTGATGACTCCATAGATGCTAGTATCATGAGTATTCAGGAACATTAACCAATTTTGAGATGTGATCTGATGCAAGATTCAGGTTCATTTATCATAGGCTCTTGATGTGAGATATGAACCGATGTGAATATGTTGTGCAAGATTATGGATCATTTACCATAGGCTCTCAAAAATTGTTTGAAGGATCATTTGATCGTTCTATTTCTCAATGAAGGATCATTCGATCCACTTGTTTCTCAACCAAGGATCATTCGATCGACCTTGTTTTAGTTGCAATCTCATTAATTTAATTTAGGTGACATAATCCTCTATAGTATTTAGAGTTATACTTATGAGGTGACTTCTTTTGTTCGATGACCTTCCCTTGGGTGTTTTCAAGGTTACAATGTGAACAAAGATTCTCGTTGAAGTCATTCACACATACAAAACTATGTAGATGAGTTGTAATTACAAACTTAACCAATGCATGCTATTGTCGCCTATTGCAAGGAATATAAGGCATTAAGCTGTAGTGAATAAAAACCAAGAAATTTAACTTCATTATGCAAAAGAAAATGAAAACTAAATTCAAGACTTTATAGTAAAATATATAAAATATAATGCACTTATCATTCAAATAACTCATGCCCTCAATATTCTTTTGCTATTATTTATTTGATTTGATATTTTTTGTGATTTATGTTTGAGAATTAATTGTATTTATATAGATTATTTACTTTATGTTGACTTTATTCTTATGTGCATTCATTTAATAAAACTATGTCAGTTATATCCATTTAATAAAGGTATGTTGGTTATATGTTTTATATTTAAAACAACTAATTCATAATTAAAAAAATATATGTGGGCTTTATTTAGTTTTTATGTACATGGTCACAATGATCCACTTAATGCTACTATATAATGCCTCTTGGCGTAATTATAGTTATGGTGGGAGAAATAATCAAGTTCTAACAATTTTAGGATTGACTAGTACATCAAATTCTACTAAGCTAAAAGTACTAGTCAATTAGAGTTGGTAGAAATAATACATAACAATGAAGACACATAATCTAACATTGAAAAAGAGGTCCAATTTCATGAAAAATTAATCTTGACAATGGAACACACATGACCTCCTATTGAACCATAGGATGTAATAGAAGATCACAAGGAAACTTACATAAAAATCTCTTTCATAGATCTCCTCAAGAATTCACCATCACACTGTGTCACCCTTCTATAAGTAATCAAATTAAATTACCTTAACCAAACTACTCCTCCACTAAACAAACAAATAAATCAATTCAATCTTGACATGAATCCACCCAACACTAAACATAAAATCCCAGCTTCTTCTTTGATCTAATATAAATTCCTATAGAAGCCAAATTAACTAAAAGGGGTATCTAGCCTTCTATCTAAAAGTACATGGATCTATGATACTTGCATCAAGAGAATATCAATAGATGATGGAGTAGCAATAAACATAGTCCTATTTTCTCTCCTTGAAAAGATGGAATACGGGTATACACATATAACAACATGCTGAGATACCTTGAGAGGGTATGATAACATAAAAGTAGCAATGATCAGGAAAATCACGCTCTCAGTCTCCTTAGGATCTAAAATGGTCCTTATAGTGTTTTATTTTATTGACAAGGATATTAGATACAACTTGTTAGGAAGACCTTGTATTCATAGAATAAAGGTAGTACATTCAACCTTGTTTCAAGAGGTTCCCTTTCTACATCTTGTGAAGATTAACATCACAGAAGGAGACCCTAAGCAATTCAATGCTTAATTAATCAAAGCAACAAAGAAAACGATAGACATTCATATTGACTATGAACTATCCATAAATAAAATTTCCATACCAGATCCAACCACTCAATCCATACACCTAAGAAAGAAGGAAGATCAAATCAAAACCAGCAATGACACATAGATAAAAAATGAGAGAAAAAGGAGAGTTGCCAAGAAAAGGGCTATTTGTTTTGAAAGAGATAATAGCTAAAATTATAGTGCTACTAGAAAAGGATAGTCACCTTTGATTCCTTCTTGATGTTTGGATCATCAATGTGTTCACTAATGTAGAAGAGGAGGAAACAATTCAACCAACCAAGCCAAGACAAGTGATAAACAAAATTCTTCATATCTCATGCCTAAGAATCAATTTCAAATGAGAATGATCAATCTAACTAAGATATATCTAGGCACATTCATTGATGTCAAAGAGGGACCGTCAAAAAGTTACATGCACTATTTTAACGCTATTAAGAGAAATCTCATCAAATGAGTTGTACACACCTTTGACCCTAATGTCAAGCAATTCTTACACACCATTACAACTTAGAATGAGAACTTTACAGTCCACATGGACACCTCCAACACAAATAGACTCTACAATTCATACCTACTCAATTGAGAATGAGTCCACAAATGGCCTTGAAACCTCATCCAAGGATTTTAGAGCTCCCCACTCACATGAACTACTTCAACTTCAACTTCAATACAATTAAATTGTTATGTCAAAAATTATGCTCCTTGGTTGTGCAAGCAGAATTTCACTATGTTTAGCACCTCCTTTTGTGATCTCTAACCTAGTCCATTTTTAGGTCTACCCTAAAGTCCTGATTGGGCCTCAATTTAGTGAAATGTTGTAATTCTAGTTAAAGTTTAGCCATGACCTGAAAACTAATTTGAAATTTGGAGTTAGCTCTACATTAAATGTGGGCTAGGGCGTCTAGCACCCTGGTCCCTCCCAAGTTTTTAGGGATGCAAATTAAGTTTATAGGTCAGATTTTATGTTGGCTAAGCTGAACCTAAACTCAAATTTGGTTATTGGCACATGTTTTCATCTCTTTAATTAGAATTATTCATTTTTAGTTCCTTGTATATAAACAAGTGACTTCCTCATTTCAAAATAGAAGTTTTTGAACAAGCTTTTGGATGCACATTTTGAATACAAATCTCTCTCTGCAATATTATGTTCTTGAATTTCTTCAGGTTGCTTTTGATCAAGTTGAAGGACTTTTCTCTTGGAAGTATTTTGTGATGGTTAGGAAGTGAGATCTTGAGACTATCTCTCCATTCCTAGGTTGAAGCAGTTTGCATGATTGGGAGAAGGCTTGGAACCACCAACTAGAGCTTGGATTGAGTACCCTCCTAGGGTTTTGGTTGCATCACCTTCTTATTTAGAAAACCTTCAGTGAATCCTCATCCTTGAGATGAAGTTGTATGTAACTTACTTGATTAAAACATCTCTTGTATCATTAAATACGATTTGCTTGAGTAATATAGGGTTAGGGTTTGATATATTTGATTAGATCTTGCATGTTACTACTCATACTTAGGGTTTCTAAGAACACACAACATCTTGTCCTAATATTTTCTATCCGTGAGGTAGGACTACCAAAGCAGGAGCTTCACTAAGGAAAACTCGTATATAGCCACAATACCTTTTCCCTTATTTTATTTGTGTAGATTGATTTAAAAGGTTTCAGAAGATACTGACTGGAAGGAAGACTGATAGTGCAGGTATAGGTCAGGTAAAGTTGAAACATCTAGAAAAGTTCTAATTTGGGTCTAGGGTGCCCAGCGCCCTAGTACCTCCATGTTTCCAACTCCAGGTTCTAATTCTGAACTATTTCTTGATCTTTATTGTACTTTAATAATTTATGTATTTTTTTTCTGATAGTCATTTATTGATTGATCTTATATAATTAGGGTTTCATGTTTTGTCCTAGTTTGATTGGTTGAATTTGATTGACACTCCTTTATACAACAAAGGGACATAACCCCCGTAGTTTGGCTCTCATTGAAAGGTGGAATCTAAACTTGGTTTGTGTTCCAATGTTGATAGAAGAGGGTTTGATCTAGTTTAACCTATTAAGCTAGGTCTCCTTTTCCCATCCAACATTTTGGTAAAACCAACACAACTTACACTCTTACATCCTTCTTCATCTAAATATAGTTTATATTTTGTCCTAGACCTAATTAACATTTAGTTTATTCATAATTTGCATACTTACATACCTTGCATTATGCATTTGATCCATTGTTAGGGTTTACAAAAACCTTACATTCCTTAAAAATATAGCTAATCTTGAACCTAGGTTGTGTAGATCAGTGTGTTGCTTCAGATCTTTGTGGCATTAATTGATTGATTCCATTTGATGTACCCCAACATTATTTGTGTTTAGAGTATTATTGCATCTTGGCATTTGAAAATTTGAAAATCAAGCATTGGATTTAGGTATAGAAAAAAATATATTTGTCACATTGTCTATATTTTACAAGGTTAGATCATCATAGCATGATATAGGTTTCTTATTTTATGCATTAGATCTGATTATTATTGAAGTTAGTAAGCATTTATCAATTATACATATTGCATTCATGCATATACATTGATTAGGGTTATCAAAAATATCGTTTTTGATAACTTCTATCTTGAAAATTGTAAAATCTTGAGTATGTTTTAGCTATTCATTTGATTACATAGTTAAGGAATTTTTGTTCATAACTTAGTTACTTCATTTTATAAACTTAAACAAAATTTCTTTCATTCCTCTCTTTTATATCATTTATATAAGGCTTCAGAAAGTAGGGTATACAACAATGTCAAACTTCTTTCTTCAACACTTTGAAGCATTTGATAATTTGTTTAGTAGTGATGATTTTGAAATGGTAGATAAATCATTAGATGAATTCATCTCTACAAAACCATCATCTATGACTCCTAAACCATGTTTATTACAAATATTCATAAATACAATTTATGTTTCTAGTTCCCCAAAAGAGCCCAAGAAACCCAAAATTCTTGTACATCTTAGTAATGATGTTTCTTAATCACAATCTAAACCGATTCTCATAATAGGAGGTACTCCAAAAATTTATAGGCCTCCTGGTTATATCTTAAATGACGTAAAACAAATATATGGAAACAATGAACACAATAAAAATGTGTTGTAACAACCCATACATCATGAGGTTTCTCACACATATAAAACTAGAAACATTAAACAAAATAAACCAATAACATTTGTTCCACCTTCTCTTCCACCTTCTCAACCTATTCTTCCTCAAGCACCTTGTCTTCCTTCACATATTGGTAGAGATTATGATCTTGTTGAGAAACTTTGTGCTACTCCTGGAAAGATCTCTCTATGGGAATTTATACAAACATCACCTACATACCATGGAATTCTCCAAGAATCTTTACAAAAGGTGATTGTTCCACCTTCTATTAGGCTAAATGATGTAACAACCCTATTAGACTGTATGTATGCGAGAAAAATGGACATCACTTTTCAACAACAAGAATTACCTCCCATAGAAGATCAAAACCAATATGAGACTCTTATGATATTCATAATTACCAATAAATGAGGGTTAGATGTAGTATGATTGATGGTGGATAAGGTCTTAATGTTTGTGGTATAGACTCGTTACATAAAATCAATTCTCTCATTAAACCAAATAAACTCTACAATTGTGGCTTGATAACATTGACAAACAATCCTTGGGTACTATCACCTTACCTATTAAGGTTGATCCTATGACTTTATCTAACCTTATCCGTGCCATTCTTGGTTTCTTTTCATACAATATTCTTCTTGGTAGACCCTAGATTCATTCCATGGGGGAAGTTCCATCTACCCTTGATCAACAAATTATGTTTGTTTATGACAATATGTTCCAAACAATTGAAGTTGATCCAATTCTAGAAAAATGTCTACAAACTAAAGCTAAAAATCAACAATATTTCAAACCTTTTACTCTAAATTTATTTCGTTCAAAAGTAAAATAATCCCCCCCACGGAGAGTATTGTAGAAGAGTCTAATTCACCTTCAAAGACAATTTTTAGTGATGATTGGGGTTCATTAGACTTTACATGTACCTTTGTGGATCAATATAAAGTCTCACCTTCAAAGCTAGAAAATTCTAAGGTTTCTTCATTTTCTTCTCCTAAATCTACTTGTGAGAAGTCTAAGATTCCTTTGAAAAGAAATGATGATAACACTTACTCTTATAATACAAAATATGAGACCTATGAGGCACCTCCTTCCTCTTTGGAAATGACATCTATTTATTGTCATGGATTTCAAATTCTTTCTCAATGTGGATACAATGGCAATGGTTGTGGTATAAAGGGATAGGTTATTAAAGTCTCCTTAGAGGCTAATCCACATTACTCTTTGTTTCATCTTAGATACCATCCTATACAACCAACCAAAGACATTTGTCATCTTAATTTAAATGCAAACAGAATTTCATCATCTCAAAATCATATTTCAACACTTAATTGGGTATTTATGGAATTAATCAACACAAGTTGTTATTTTTGTAATAATCTTTTAGATAGTTTTTCAACAGATGAAGCTTTGGTTGAATTTCTAAGATCTTATGATCATTTTCCTCGTTACCATCATGACCACGAGTTTCTTTATTGTTTAAATGTTGAAGCATACTTTGTGAAAGACACTTGTTTATCTAATGGTACCATAGAGCCCCTTCATCTCCCTAATGTCCCAAACCACAACACTCTCCTTAATCGAAAGATTGTCAATGTATCGATGGAAAAGGATAACCCTTAAAAACTCATCCCTATTGGAAATTGTCTAAATCTTAAAGAAAATCAATAAATTACTTCTCTTTTACATGATTATTCTCCCCTCTTTGCTTGGACATATTCTGACATGCCTAGCATTGAGCCTAAGGTGGTAACACATAATATTATTATTTATCCTCATGCTAAAACTATAAAACAAAAGATTCATAAGATGAATCCTAAAGTTGCATTGTTAGTCAAAGCTGAGATAGAGAAGCTTCTACAAGTTGGCTTTATCTGCCCTATTGACTACTTGCCTTGGATCTCAAATATTGTGGTTGTCGATAAACTTGACAACTGTATTCAAATTTACACTGACTTTAGAGATTTAAATAAAGCATCTTTAAAAGATGAGTTTCCTCTTCCTAACATTGATATGATTGTCAATTCCACTGTAGGCCATGCCTTGCTTTCCTTTATGGATGGTTTCTCTAGATATAATCAAATATTCATCAATCCTCAAGGCCATTATAAAACAACTTTTACAACTCCTTGGGGAACATTTTTTTGGGTTGTCATGTTGTTTGGATTAAAGAACGTAGGTGCAACTTATCAATGTGTTGTGATGCTTATATTTCAAGATTTCATGAATAACATTTTAGAGAATTATGTCAAGGACATTTTGGCCAAGTTTATTTTGCATTAGGATCACATCAAAATTCTCAGTCAAATCTTTGAACTTATGTGTAAATACAACATGCGCTTGAATCCTCATAAATGTGTCTTTGATATCAATAACTTGGTAAGCTATTGAGATTCATAGTTTTGCATTGTGGTATTGAGGTGGATACGACAAAGATTGATGCCATTGTCAACATGCCACCTCCTAAAAATATTTCATAACTTTATAGTTTACAAGGGAAGATATAGGCCATTCGTCAATTTGTTTCACAACTCACATATAGGACTCACCCTTTCACACAACTACCTAAGAAAGAATCTATCTTTAATTGGAATAAGAATTTCTAGAAATGTTTTAATGATCTCAAAAGATACTTAGTTTATCCTCCTAAATTACAACATGTCATCTCTGGATGACCCTTTGTTTTTTACACATTTTCTTCTCATAATGCTCTCGCAACATTGTTAGCGCAAAATAATGATGATGGAAAAGAATTGAATATTATATCAGCCAAACTTTGCTTGATTATGAAGTGTCATATTCTGAGATAGAAAACCAGTGCCTCACTCTTGTTTTTACAACCAAAAAATGGAGACATTATTTCTTAAATGTTGAACTTAATGTAATTGTAAAATTTGATCCTTTGAAATACCTCTTTGCTAAAACAGATCTTTTAGGACATTTAGCGAAGTGGGTTATGTTGTTAATGGAATTTAACCTTAAGTTTTTCTCCCAAAAGGTAATTAAGGGTCAAGTGTTGACTAACCACTTAGTTGAAGCTCCTTCACCATTCTCTATTATGAACCAAGAATTGTTCCCTGACGATCAAATCCTCTCCCTAGATGTTGATGATAAATGAACATTATTATTTGATGGTTCTAGATGTCGAACTGGTTTTGGTGCTGGTGTTATACTAATACCTCCATCAAGTAAGTTGATTCCTTTATCTTACCATCTTAACTTTCTATGTACCAACAATTGTGGAGTACAAAGCCCTTATTTCTAGCTTTTATGCCACTTTGGCTCTCAACATTAAACACATTTGCATATTCGGCAATTCTCAATTGATCATAAGACAAGCCATTGGATCTTATCAAGAAAAGAAAGATAAGTTATCTTAGTATTGAGACATAGCCTTATCACTACTGAAGAATTTCTTAGCCTTTATAATTGACACAATTCCATGAAAAGATAATCGACATGTGGATACGATGGCAAGTGCTACTTCCCTTATATCCCTAGATAATTCTTTAAGGAATTATCAATTTATCATTAACAATCTCAAATCACCTTCAATATCAAAAATATCTAATATTGCCTTTTGTAATAACATAGATTCAGTTGAATGGTACTCCCATATATATACCAATATTTTCACGATAGTACCTTTCCTAATCTAGCATCCAAAAGTTCTTGAACTCACATCCGTAAACTTGCGGCATGCTATATCATTTTATCAAACATAATATATTGATGAAGCTATGAAGGTCTTCTCCTTTGTTGCCTTAACAAATCTGAGATCTTGATTTCCCTAGAAGAATCACATTCAAGTGCCTATGGAGGACATTTCGGTGGGAAATCTCTAGTTTAAAAGTTACTTCATATGGGTTACTATTGGAAAATGATAGAATGAGACTCGTTTGCATTTGTCAAAAAGTGCCCACAATGTCAACAACATAACACTCTCTTTTGAGCTCCTGCAAAGGAACTTCATGCTTAGGTTTCACCATGGCCATTTTCCATGTGGGGCTTGGATCTTATTGAAAAATTTTCTCCTCCTTCTCAAGGACACACTTTTATTCTCACATGCACTGACTACTTCATGAAATGGGTCAAAGCGGTCTCACTTCGACCCATGACTATTGTTCAGTAATCTGTCATTTTATCCAAGACAACTTAATCTCTCGATTTCGTATTCCTTCCACTTTGGTTTCTAACAATGGTGCATCATTGAAGAATAAAGATATGTAGAAATTCCTCAATAAATATCATATTCAACATCGCTTCTTCACACCATATTATCCACAATCAAACAGCCAAGAAGAAGCTTCTAACAATGTAATTAGACAAATTCTTTGAAAAATTGTTAACAAACATCAAAAGGATTGGCATACTAACACTTGTTAGGTAATCCCACAACAATTAGTCCCACTTTTTGGCCAATATGGAGATTGATATCAATATTTTTAACTAAATCTTCACTTTTTGAGACCTATAGCAGCTAAACTGTTAAGAATTTGTAGATGATGCGAACTAGTGATTTGTGGTGATTTATTTGTAGATTCTAAATATTATTATTATTTCTTTTTAAAGTAAATTGTGAATATTTCAACATCTCTTTTAATAACTAGTTTTTAATAGTAAACAACATTTTTAGAAAGTAATGTTTATGTCATCCAACATAACTTTTTTTCTATAAAGGATAAAATTCTAATTTTTAAAATAAGGTTTTTAACATCAATATCTAGTGCATGGATATTTTTTCCTAATTTTTTGTTTCTTTTTTTTAATTAATTTTTTAAGTCGGGGCAACTATAATTTGGACATAGGTGTATCTTGTCAAGCATAACTTGTTGTGTATATACCGAAATTCACTTTTTTTTTGGTCAAACAAGGACATCAATACCTAGTGCAAAGGTATTTTTTGGAAAATTTTTTAATGTGTTACTATTTTTCCACCTGTGTGTGATGAAGAACTTGATGTTTGGTGAAGAACTTATGTTGACTAAAAATAAAAAATTAAATACATACTAAAATGAAAATATATCAAAATTATACTTGTTTGAAAGCTTGTTTCAAGGACTATGATCTTGCAAATTATATTGTCAAGCTAATTACATTTGAAGGTCCAACCTAAGACTTGAAACATGATTTTCTAAGGAAATTTTAAAGCAGACACAAAAGTGTCTAGGTAAGCACCTTAGTTTGAAGGTCCTTCGAATGAAGGTACCTATGAGTGAAGATTTTACCTTCATCCGTAGGTACCTATGAACGAAGGTACATTGCAAAAAGGATGACAAGAAATTAATATTTAAATTCCTTCGAATGAAGGTCACTGAATAAAAATATGTGCGTGGATTTATAGCAGTCAACCTTCAAACAGAGGCCAATTTTAGCCAACTTTTAAAAAATGTGTCTATTTGAATTACATGTAATATGTACAAGGTTGTATTTTGTGATTTAAATATCAAAAAATAAAGGGAATTTGGCTAGGTCTATTTGAAAGGCCATATTTTTTGCAAGTACTTTACAAATTTGGAACATGGAATGGACAAATAAATTATCAAGATCATATTTTGCAAATCCTTGAAGAAGATGGGAAATAAAAGGACAAGGCAAAATAAGGCTACATGATATTATTAAATAGAAAGGGAATAAAAACTACGTGAAGAAATGATGCAAAGATATTATGCTCAAAGAGAAGGTATGTATATTTTATATAAATAATGATTTTTTTCAATTAAATCATCTTCTAGATAACATTAGGATCAATAAGATCAAATTGTTTTCAATTGAAGTAATTTTTCAATTCAATTATGTTTTAAATATATTCATTTATTTAAGTGTTGTTGATTCCATTACCATTCCTAAGTCCTCTACTAAAACAACTATATTCCACAGGTCTACTTAACTAAACCCTAAACCCTATTTACCCTAGAAACCCTAAATCCTAAACCCTAAATATTATTGAGCTAAATATATGATTAGATGTTTTGGCTAAATTTTCTTCCACTAAATTAACTAATCAAATTCCTTTCTACTATATTTTGTACCTTACTTGCTATGTGAATCTATGATAAACCATAGGTCCTATCTAGGACCCTACAACAATGGAGACGTGTAATTTGACTATCCTTGAAACATCCCTAGTCCTAACTTGCCTAAGTCTTAAACCTGAAACCCTAACCTCTATGTTCGTTAAACATTATAATTAAAAATAAATTATAGTTACAAATTAAAGACTTGTGAGAGTTTCTTATATATCCTAGGCTCCTAAACCCTAAACCTTTTTTACCTTAAATATTATTGAGTTTTAAATCTAATGTGTTAGATTTTACTTACACGTGCTTAAATATTTTATATTATAGTTTGATCTATTTCTACATTTCCTTATATATCAATTGGGCTATTTGATGGATTTTCATTATCCAAGTGAACTGGATTGGTGCAATAATAGTGATATCTCATGAATTTTCCTTCGGTTATACATTACATGATTATTTATCTTACAACATGTTATATTTTTACCATGTTCATATATTCTCCACGCACATGTTTAATCACTTACATAATTTGTGAAAAACCACTTAGAGGGGACATATATATAATATATTGAACCAATATTTTATATACATGCATATGATTATTTGTAGCTCTCTAGGAAATTTGCACCACATTCACCATGGCTCTAAGATTGATTATTTATTAATAGGACATGTAGTTAACATTATTCATGCAACATGTAATATTATCTCCTCCTCTACTACTATAGTATATATTGATCTATAATTTTGTAGGTACACACTTAAATCTTTATTACATTGAATCTTTTCTTAGGTTAAATGATCTAGTAATTGAATATGTACCTATAAGTTTACTTTAAAAAAATATAAATTATAAATTGATAAATTAGCAAGTAATTGTTACTGAGCTTATTTAAGATTTTGATTAGATGATACTCCTAGAATTTTTTGATTGTAACATAAACAGGACATGAAAGGTTAACTCTAGATGGAACTTGTGCAGATGACCATCCATATGGACATATCATTGTAGATGTTATTTCTATTTACATATTCATTTTCTCTTCTTGTACAAATTCTTTGACATGCATGCACTTGATCGGTAGCTTAATTGTAATTCAAAGTTGGAGAAAATTTTAAGGATGAATACATCCCTAACACGTTCTCATTCTGAACTCATAATCACCTTGATGCTTTATCCATAGTTTAATATAATCTAACTTTTATATATTTTATTTAATCTTCTCTTTTATATGAAATGTATAGGGGCTCAACATACAAAAACTAGAGTAGAGGTCTAGCCTAATTTAGTTACTGGAGCAGAGGACACCGAAGCACACATAGTTGATGTCAGGGAGGAGACCCAAGTACAAAAAATTGGTGTTAGAGAGGAGGCCCATACACACTTTGATGCTGGATAGGGGTTAGGATCACTTCCACCAATATTAATACTATGAATCTAATTAAAGAGGTGAAGAGAAAAATTTCTTTCAAAATATAGATCATTTGCTTGAAATAGATATAGAGAAATTGAAATTTTATGTTCAACAACCTAGTCAAACTACTAAGAGGGCATTGACAAGAACTTCAGAGGAAAGAATTGAGGCTTATTTCAAACATCATGATACACTTGGTCAAGCTCAACTGTTATCAACATTTGTTCTTCATGATGAGCAAAAGAGCCATTACAATTGATGGGTGTAGCTTTCACAAAAAAAATGGAAAAGAGATATTGTTGAAAATGTTAAAAAAAGGTTTGGGTTCCATTGGGAAACAATCTCAATCAGCAGATAACAACATTTCAAGAAGAGTGATGTTGACATCTATTGTAAGTAGAAAAACTTCATGAAAGCGTTGACTCTCTTCACTTTCAAGTGAAATTGGATTAAGTAGAAAGACACTAACAAGATATGTAAAAAGGAGAAAGGATTTGGATGATACTACTGCAGAAGGCAGTTGGGCATTAATGTGTAGGGCTCCTCATTCTGACAAGATTGAAGATAGTATTAGGAAATTGATCTCAAGTTTTTGGCATGATCATACTCCTCCATCATCAAATAAAAGAGATATTCTAAAATACAAGATCGGGCATGGAGACAATTTTGAACTACATACAAAACATTGGTTAGACATAACACAACATTAGATGTATGTGATGTTTTTTGATGCAAATACTCATGTAAATATTGGACAAATAATGTTTCAAATGTTAAGGCCACATTATGTGAAGGAAATCAATATTTTTGAAACTTGTTTTCATTATCAGATTGAATTTGACCTTGAATATCAGGTGTTTCGAAAGATCAGAGAAGAAATTGATGGTTCTCAAAATCCACCTCCTAAATGTGTAAGTCAATTCATAGTGTCCATCTTATGTGATAAATATAATGATGATGTAGATGGTCCAATGAAATGCATAAAAGGGCTTTATGAAACATGTGAAAATGTGTCTAAAATTCCTTTGATAAATGAAGATACTAACATGACAAAGATGGTAAATTGTAAGAGCTACAAGTACATAAAGTTTCAAACCAAAATTAGGAAAGAATCCACAAGGTTAGATTATGTAGTAGAGGAGGTACCTATTGATGATTGTTTTTAGACAATACAACAATAGAGTAAAACACTAAGTATCCCACTCTCTCCTGAGTAAAGTCTCTCAAAGGCTAAGCTATATGATCCAGTGAGACAACTTCAAGGTTCCTTATTCGTGATTTGCATTGGATAAACTCAGTGAATACATGTGATCTTGCTGATAATCACAAAGAGACTTACACAGACTTCTTCTTACTTCATTCAACTTATTTCTCCTTTAAGTGTGGACGATATATGTACAATGCTTCGACAATAAAGAAAAGGAAAAAGATAAAGGTTTTGAGAAAATAATCTAAGGTCAGTGAAGCAATGATGATGTATGAATAGACAAACTCCTTAATAAACCAAACTCCACTTCACCAAGGATGCCTACAACTACATGGAGTTGGTGCAATCTTGTAAGGATAGTGAAAGGTTTGCAAATCATGAAATCTCATATAAGCACCTATTAGATGGCGCATCTCAAACAAGCACCCACAATCGAACTTAAGCAAATATAATGAAGCTTAGACTAGTTTTACACAACACTTCACTGACGATGAATGTCAAAAGCATGAGCTAGGAATTGATCAAATATTCAATACAACCTGTATTACATCAATGAACTCTACTCTACTTTAATCTACTTGAAAACATCTCTCCATTCAATTAAGATACAAGAAACCATGTCATTCCACAACACAACACTTAACACCAAGCAAACTCTAATGTCTTTGCATTAATCTTGAGAAATATTTACAACATTCTTCAAGTACTCTCAGAGAATTTTGAGTCTTTTCCTACTCTACTCTACTACTAGCAAACTTCTAACTATTCCCTTTACAAATGATACAACAAGGCCTTTATATAGAGTTCTAGAATTACAATGAAAGGCCTAGATCAATTAAAGTGGCCAAGGGCTAGGATCATGCCATCTCAATAGGTAGTTACAACAACTTTCTATTTTTAGTACATAAGAGAGGGAATGAAGGCAAGTTTTCTAAGAAGATAAGGATAAAATGGAATCTTCAGAGCATCTTCCACATGGACGTCCTCTTTGTTGGTAGGTGGTGATTGATCATGCAAGTATTGTACACTAGTTATGTATCCTCACCAAATTTTTTTTCCATGAGCCAACATAAAAAAACCCTATTTTTGTAACTGACATAAGGCTTGATAAAAGAGGCTAAGGGTTAGGGTTTTAGTTGATATTGTATTGTAGTACTTGCAATGGTATTGAGTTGCAGTGATTGCTGGTTATAATTGGTTTGATTTAATGGATAATAATATTGGACTCTTTGTTGGTGGATGTAGCCCAAGTTTGGGTGAACCACGTTAAAACTTGTCTCTCGCTATTATTATTTCTACGTATTTTCATTCTTTTGTTTAATCTTTATTTGCATTGAATTGATATCTTCTGTTAGATAACCCTAACAAGTGGTATCAAAGCGGGTTGTGTTCGATTATCGTCTGTAGGAAGGTCTCCCAATTGAGTGGGAGCAATGGCGGATGAGGGAAAATTGAAGGACGATAAATTTAATGGGCAGAACTATCAGATGCAAATGGAGGATTACCTTTATCAGAAGGACTTATAGAGGCCATTGGAAGGAGTATCCAAGAAACTGGCAGGAATGATAGATGAGGATTGGGAAATTCTTGACAGAAAGGTATTGGGAACCATTTGGTTCTGCCTAGCACCATCTGTGACATTCAATATAACAGAAGTGAAGACAAGTGAATTGATGAAAGCTTTGGCTAAATTGTATGAAAAACCCTCAGCCTCAAATAAGGTATTTCTCATGAAGCATTTGTTTAATCTAAAAATGATTGAAGGTGGATCTGTGACAGATCATTTAAATGAGTTTAATACGATTGTTAGTCAGTTAACTTCTGTAAAATTGAAATTTGATAACTAAGAGGGGGGTGAATTAGTTATCTTAATTAATTTAACTTTATGTTCTTCTTTAATAACTAGTGCAACATCAAAACAAATAAGCATCCATAAGCATGAAAGCAAAAACAAAATCAATACACATAACACAACAATTTTGACATGGAAAACCCTGTTAAGGGAAAAACCACAGGGTGACTAACACAAGATTGTATTCTCTATTAGAAGAATAGAAGTACAAAATGGCACTTGCCAATTAGGGCTCACTGCCCGAGCACACTACTCACAAGAGGCTCACTAGCTACAAGAGACTCACTGTCTACAAGGTACAAAGAAAGTAACAAGATACTTGAACTGAAGAGAAGCATCCACATATGCTGAGGTTCAATTCCGATTAGGCTCAATACACTGATCTACTGCACTTCATTCTTCCTCTTCTTTGGTCTTGTTGTCCTCTTACATACTAGACTTGTATTACTGCTTCCACACTGCTCTCTGCTTCTCTTCACACTACACAACACACCACACACACCTTCTCATCAAAATCCATTTGGTATATATATCCGTACAAAGGATTTCAACATCTTTCTAGTCAGCATCTGGGATACTCAATATTTTCCCAAACTCTGGTTTGTCAGTTGAATCCTTACTTACCAAGTGATGCGTATCAAAGAGATGCTTATAGAAGTCATAAATCATGTCAGCCAATCAAGAATGATCCCTTAAGAAACTTGATTACCATCAATATCTCATCCAGATTAAGGTCTGAAGGTCTACCGGTCAGTTTTTCCTTAGTCTACTCTGCCAAATAGGAACCCAACACTTAGGTGTTCATATCTTTTCACTCTTACATCACCGGAGGCTCAATCTCTAGAATATATTAGTCATGGAACTCCTCTTGACTTCCCCAAGTCCACACTTTACTGAGATACTTCCTCTGATAGATCTGGACCTGATTGTCGGACCTTGCTGCATACTCTGTTCTTGGTCACCGGACCAAAATACTCTTAATCTAACTTCTGATATAGACACACCATGTTTTGCGAATGTGTGGGATGGACTTTGTTGCCATAAATGACAACACTCATGAAGCCACACAGTGTCTCTTGCCAACAATCTCCCCATTTGGCATTAATGGCAACACTTAGTGAAAAATGACTAAGTGTCACACTACACTCCCCCTTAGCTGATGCTCTGTTCTAATGTACACTTCACCGGAGCTCCCCCTTAGCTAGATTCCACATTTTTCACTACTACTCACTCCCCCTTTGGCATCAATGGCAAAGAGTAGAATCCGTACACCAAAATTCCCAAAAAATAAACTATACTTAGCTGCATAAGTATATATCCATGTTATACTTACATATATTGAAGTATATCTACAAAAGTTGTCTTCAACTGGACAAATTTTGTTGCCCAACTCTACTTCATCCTGTCCAAAATTGAGATGTGACCACTCAATAGGAATGCAAAATCCTCTGTCGTCTTTAGATCTATCGGATCACTGGTCTAGGCTATGGTCTGAGCATCAGTTAGGGCCTCATGCATGGCCTCTAATTTAGGGATAATTATCCCTCTAAGTTCACTTAACCTGCTTATTCTATTTTTCTTCTCCTTCTCAAGCTTCTTTATTTCATTTATGATTGAAATAGTCTAACACTCTTGATTTATTATGGAAGAGGTGAGAAGATCAAAATTCTAGGATAAACTTGACAATTTATCCTCTTGTTCTTTCACTTTCTTCTCAATATCCATTGTCACTTTAGACCAGGATAAACAAAATTTATATATTTCTCTGCCATCTTTAAGAGCACTTTCTAAGCTCTTTATCCCAATATCCATATTTCTCCTATCATTTGATATTATCCCTTGTACTTCAGAGACTCTCTTTCCCAAAAAATCTTTCTAGACTTTATCTTTAGTTGACTTCTCCAAAGAATCAAAATGTGTGCTAATTGAATTAACAAGAGATTTTAAGTTATCAGATGAAGAGGCTGAAAGATCCTTCTGGAAGGATGGCATGATTTTCTCCAATGCACCGGATGTAATCTCTATTAGCTCACAGTCTTCCATGTGAGACTTCAAAAGTTTTTCTTTTGCCTTTGCTTGGGCAAAAGATGCTACCTTCATTGTCTAGACTGGAGAGAGGGAATCAAAATTGAATGGTCCTTGAAGTAGCTCCAGTTCATCTAATTCCATCATTTCTTTTGTCAGGAAGTCTTTGACTACTTTTGCAGTGTCTCTTGCCAAAAACCAAGTTTTCTTCCCTTCTGCAGCCTCAGCACTGTCACTTGTGGTCTTCTCTGTTTGACCTTCTTCTCTTCCCTTCACTTCTTCTCCTTGATTGATGCTCTCTTATTTTCTATCTTTTCCTTCAATTCCAGAGTCTGTAGGGGGATCTGAAAGAGAGGTGTCTACTTGTCCATGAGCTTCCTCTTCTAGAACAGAGGAATCTAAGTCCTTAGCTTTCTCTTTACTTGTCTCCTTTGTCTCTTCTACAACTATCTCAATAGATTCTCCTTTGTCATCCATAGCAGAGGGTTCATCACCTAAGTCCTCTATAACAGGAAGATTGAATCTTGTAAAAGCATTCCAGAGGATATCTGTTGTTTCTTTAGCCACTTGATTAGTTTCTGCAAGCATAAGCTTATTCATTCTACCTTTGCTCCTAAACTCATCCTTGCAATATTTGAAGATCATGCTCATTTTCATTGGAGTGATGGAGGAATAGAGTTGGATAGCAATCTACTCCCGGATTTCTAGGTCTTTTGCCATGACATTGTTCTTTCTCATTTTAAGTTCCTTTTCTAAACTTTTGGGAATCAGAGATATAATTTCAATGAAAGCTTTATTATAGATGTTAAGATACCTGACTATATCATCTTGCAAAATCTTCTGGTCAGCTTCATTGTATTCATCATAAAATTCAGTCATTGGTTTTAGGTTCCCATCCACAGTGACTGATTTGATGATATCATCAATGCAGAGAGTAGGCTTTTCAACAAATTCTTCTACCTTTTCTTCCTTGTCTTGACTGGTAGAAGATTCACCAGATACTTTTTTCTTCTTCTTCTTTATTTTCTTGGCCTCCTCGTCTAACTTAGTCTCTTCATCATCCTTTTGACTAGTGTAAGACCTTGTGGCCTTTGTCTTATTTCTCTTCTCTCCCTTTCCGGATGTCCTGACTTCCAGTTTTGAGGCTTTTTGACTCTTAGAAGTGGCTAGTGCAGATCTTTTGGAGGATCTGGTCCAAGTGGGGGCTTGCACTGGAGCACTTTCCTTTTTTGTTTCTTTCTTTTCTTTTTCTACCCTTTCCATCTTCTCTCTGTTGGCATCAACTACCTCCTTCGATATTCCATGCCTCTTGGTGAATTCTTTTACTTCCCTTCTCACTTTTCTCTTAATCTCAAGTTGTCTTAGTTCAACATGAACTTTTACACTCAGCTCTTGGAAGGTTCCAAACCTTTCTGCCTTAGGGACGTTAGGCTGACTTAGTAGGTGTTGGATATGCAATTCCAAAATTTTCTCATCCACCTCATACCCCATTGGCATGATCCACACTATTCTCAGTTCCACAGCCTCCATTAGGCATTGATCAATGTCTACCATGAAGCACATTGTATCTTTGTATTTTTCAACTAGAGATTGGGAGATTCTCTCTCTAGCCTACATTATGCTTTGGAAGTTTTTGAAGTAACCCCACAGTGCTGTATTTTGTGCCTTGGCATCACCAAGCCCATATAAATAATCCCTGATTTGTATGGCAACAGGTCTATCATTTTGCCATATCTAGCCACTAGTTCTGGGTAGCTCATTCATATAGTAGAAGAATAGGCAAAGTATCAAGCCACCATACTTGAATGAATTCTTTTTATCTTTCTTTATTTTCTACAAATTCTCTAACAGTTGGTTTAGGAGAAGTTCACAATGATCATAGTCAACATTTTCTCTTAGCATCTGATAAGCAGTGTAAATTACAGTTCCAGGTACTAAATTTTCCTTGCTGGAGTGATATATCTTGTAACCAATTATCATGGAGGCAAACTTGTTATCCAGATCAGTGATAGCTTCTATTGTCATTGCTCTCTTGTCAAATTTTGATCTGGTAGCCTCACTCACAGTTTGGTTTTTGACCGATTTGAGAATAGGTAACCCTCTGGATGAGTGCAAATCAATTACCACTTTAATAGAATCTTTTGTGATCTTAAATGGTCTATTCAACCACATGAAGTTGTCATGCACTTTGTTCAAAACATACTGGACCCACTCATCTTCTACAAAATAGGGGAAATGGATGCACTGTCTAAAATGCTTATCTCGGATGGCCTTGTATTGGTGTTTAAGTTCAAGTGATTCATCTATCAATTCCTTGTGGTAGATATCCACCAGCTTGGATTCCCCAAATTCTTCAATGTTTGCGTGTATGTAAATCCTAATATCTTCTACATGCAAAACCCCATGTGGAATGCTAGAAAATGCACCTAGGGGATCAACTTCTAGGGATTTGTAGGGATGTTTCTTGAATTTAGGGCACAGCCTATCAATAATCTTCACAACATTCAGAGTAGCCATCTTCCAAAAAATTAGAGAGAGATATTCAAGAGCGGAGAATACCTTTTATGCTTCTAGGGTTCACGATATGAGCTGGATCATATTGCAGGAAGAATCAACTTCTGCGGTTGATCTTTAAGAGGCTTGAGATAATTTTGTTCCAGAGCTCCTTCTCTCTTCTTCCCGAATGCAAATGTACAAATGACGAACAAAAGAACCCTTTTATACCTACGCAAACCCTAATTCCATTTTGCAATAAATGCACAACATAGGTTATTCTAGTTGCCTTGTTTTCCTTGTTTCTAAGAGAGATCTTTCCAGATCACTGAGATGCACCTAGAATGATAACTTACAAAGTATCTCCCTTTCTCCAATCATTTCATCTAACCAGAAATCCAAATATTTCAATTGTGAATCATACCGGATCTAACTGTGAAAGTCTTATTTTTGCCAGATGACTATCAAACCGGATTAATCTTGGATGATTAACCTTTTCAAACTCCTTGTGGATCTTTCAAATATTTACCAAGGGTTATTTAGATGTTTCTCTGAGAGCCCTTTTAATCTGCAACCTTCCATGTGCCAATTGACTGGCTGGGGGAGCTTGTTTTCTTTTGTGACCCCCCTGAGCCAGAGCTCATCTATTTAGTTTCCAGAAGGAATATCAGCACCAGATTCTGGTACGGATCCATCTTCAACATTTTCTGTACTCCTCTTCACCCAAATCTTGTTCATCTCCCTTTGAATTTCATCCGCATTCACTTTTTCTTTTCCTTTGTCTTGGTTTTGATTATGTTGCACAGGACCCTTTTTGTCCTGATTCTTACTTCTATAGAATTTGGCAATATGACTGGATCTATTGCAATTGTAGCAAACAATATTTTCTTGCATATTTGACTAATATCCTCTTGATCTACACTAATTAGCCATATGTCCCATCCTATTGCATGCAAAGCGTCTACCATTGAATGAATTATTCATTTGCATATTTCTACACTCATGAGATTTGTGACCATACCTTTTGCAATTAAAACATTGCCCAAAGAAGGATGAATTAGTCTGATTCATTCTTCTTCTACACTGATTTGCTTTATGACCAAAGTTATTACAATTGTGGTAGTATCCATTGAAGGATGGATATCTTTGAGCATTTGGTTGCCTTACCTGAGGTCTTCTAGGCCTGTTCCTTAGATTTCCTGATCTAGAGTTCTTCTGACTAGATCCGGAGCTTTCACCTTTCTCATACCCCAAGCCTTGCTTGTCATCTACCCTCTTTTGGCTTTCAAGAAGAACTTCAAGTTGAGTAGAGCTTATCTTGAATTTCTCTTTGTATTCATTTGTTGTTTGAAGATCCCTTTTTAGAGTGTCAATCTAATTCTCAAGTTGTTCTTCATTATCTCTAGCTTCTTCAAGATCAGATTCCAAATGCCTGATTATTCTATCCATTTTGTGGTAGTCTTTTGACTTCTCCTTGAGAGATTGTTTGAGATTATCTTCAGTCTTTCTTTTCTCTTCAATTTCTTGGGTGAATTTCATAACCCCTGATTCCATTTCATGACTTACCATAATGACATCTTTTGATAGCTTCTCACATAATTTGTTTTTCTCATTTAGATCTTCATTAGTATCATTCAGATCTTCATTAGTATCATTGGCTACACTTTGACTTGCTAATTGCTGAAGAAGTTCCTTTCTCTTTTTCATAGAGATACTTAGCTTCTCCTTTAGTTCATTTATGAAATCATTAGCTTTTTTGAGTCTTTCCCCCAAGTTATTGACTTCAGAGTGAGATTTCTCAAGATCATCAAGAGCAGACTGAAGTTGTTCCCTCATACCATACATATCCATTGGAATTCCCAGATCTTCCTCAAGCTGTTAGGCTCTGTTTAGAGTAACTTGGCTTTGATACCAATTGTTGATAATTGAGAGGGGGGGTGAATCAGTTATCTTAGTTTAACTTTCTGTTCTTCTTTAATAACTAGTGCAACATCAAAACAAATAAGTATACATAACCATGAAAGTAGAAACAAAATCAATACACATAACACAATGATTTTGATGTGGAAAACCTTGTTAAGGGAAAAACCATGGGGTGACTAACCCAAGATTGTATTCTTTGTTAGAAGAATAGAAGTACAAAATGGCACTTGCCAATTAGGGCTCACTGCCCGAGCACACTGCTCACAAGAGGCTCACTGCCTACAAGAGACTCACTGTCTACAAGGTATAAAGAAAGTAACAAGATACTTGAACTAAGAGAAGCATCCACATATGCTGAGGTTCAGTTCTGGTTAGGCTCAATACACTGATCTACTACACTTCATTCTTCCTCTTCTTTGTTGCTACTATTCTGTTACATACTGGAGCTGTATTACTACTTCCACACTGCTCTCTGCTTCTCTTTGCACTACACAACATACCACACACACCTTCTCATCAAAATCCATATGGTATATATATCCGCACAAAGGATTTCAACATCTTTCTAGTCAACATCCGGAATACTCAATATTTTGCCAAACTCTAGTCTGTCAGCTGAATCCTTGCTTACTAAGTGATGTGTATCAAAGAGATGCTTATAGAAGTCATCAATCATGTTGGCCAATCAAGAATGATCCCTTAAGAAACTTGATTACCATCAATATCTCATCTAGATTAAGGTCTGAAGCTCTGCCAGTCAATTCTTCCTTAGTCTACTCTGCCAAACAGGAACCCAACACTTAGGTGTTCATATCTTTTCACTCTTACATCACCAGAGGCTCAATCTTTGGAATATATTAGTCATGGTACTCCTCTTGACTTCCCCAAGTCTACATGTTACTGAGATACATCCTCTGAGAGATCTAGACTTGATTGTCAGACCTTGCTGCATGCTCTGTTCTTGGTCACCAGACCAAAATACTCTTCAATCTGACTTCTGGTATAGATACACCATGTCCTACAGATGTGTGGGATGGACTTTGTTGCCATCAATGACCACACTCATGAAGCCACACAGTTTCTCTTGCCAATAGAAAGCTAGAATACCTTGGTAATGGCTATAAGTAATCATGTCTTTGGTTCAAAAACTTTGAAATTTGATGATGTTGTTGGTGTTATCCTTAGCGAGAAAATGCAACAAAAAAGCTTAGGAGGGTCCACATCAGGTGGTGTTTTGAATGCAGAAAGTAGGGGAAAATCAAACGAGAGAGGAAAAGGTTTTGGAGGTCATGAGAAGTCACAGGGAAAATCAAAGGATAAGAGATCCCAATCCATAGGATAGAAGGATTGTCAGTACTATGGGAAACCAGGTCATCTGAAGAAAGATTGTTGGTCTCGGAAGAATAAAGAAAGAGACAAACAAGAATGAAATAAGGAGGCAATTGTGGTAAGTAATAAATCTAAAGATGATGCTTTGATTCTTTCCCTAGATAATATTGATGATTCATGGGTTTTAGATTCAAGTGCCTCATTTGATGTTACGCCCCATAGAAGTTATTTTCTTGATTATGTCCAAGGGGATTTTGGGCAAGTTTATTTGGGAGATAATGAATCTTGTCAGATTGTTGGAAAGGGAAGAATTAGGATTAAGTTGCAGAATGGGAATCATTGGCTACTACAAGAGGTAAGGCATGTTCCAAGGCTTAATAGGAATTTAATTTCAGCAGGGCAGCTAGCTGAAGAAGGTTGCATTGTTACATTTACTGATAAAAATTAGAAGGTTTCAAAAGGTGCCTTAATAGTAGCAAAAGGCATGAAAGTAGGCACCTTAAATCTTTGTATAGGTCATACTGTTCCCTCTACTTTATCTGTTGCAAAGAAAAAATAAACAGGTTTAGGAACAGTTGCTGCAGGTTCGCAGGAAGAGACTGAAATAGTTGATGTAGGTTTTGAGACAACACTGTGGCATAACAGACTTGGGCATATGAGTGAAAAAGGTATGAAGATACTTCATTCTAAGAAAGTTTTACCAGGTCTGAAATGTATTAATATGGATTTCTGTGAAAATTGTGTGTATGGCAAACAAAAGAGAGTCAGTTTTCTCAAGGATGGGAAGCATATAGATGTATGTCGACTAGCTTAGGTATCTTCTCTTGGTGGCTCTCGGTATTATGTTACATTCATAGATGATACAACTAGGAAGGTTCGGATTTATTTCCTTAGGCAGAAATCTGATGTATTTGAAATATTTAAGAAATGGAGAAGCTTGGTTGAGAATGAGATAGATAAAGGATTAAAATGTCTCAGATCAGATAATGGTGGTGAGTATTGTAGTAAAGAATTTGATGATTATTGTTCCTTTAATGGAATTTGTAGGAAAATAGTTCTAGGGACTCCACAGGAAAATGGAGTGCTAAATGCACGAATAGGACAATACTCGAGCGTACAAGGACCATGAGATTGCATGCTAGGTTGCCTTTAAATACGTGGGTAGAGGTTGTCAACATCGCTGTATATTTAATTAATAGAGATTCTTCAGTTCCTTTGAGTTGTGGTATTCCAGAGGAAGCATGGATAGGTAAGAAGGTGAGTTATTGTTTTCTCAAAACCTTTAGATGTGAAGCATTTGCACATGTAGATTCTGAAAATAGAACCAAGCTGGATGTAAACTCCAAAAAAATTTACCTTCGTTGGATATGGCATTGATGAATTTGGTTATAGGCTTTGGGATTTTGAAAATTAGAAAATTGTGAGAAGTAGGAATGTTGTATTCAATGAGGTGTTGTATAAAGATCAGTTGCAGTAGCATGATAAGAAAGAAAAGGATTATGTAGTGTTGGATTATACTCCAAATAGTGATGTTCCAGTCGTTCCTCATGCTCCGCAATAGCAACAAGAAATACCACAAACTCCACTGAATGTTAGACAGTCAACAAGGCTAAGTAGACCTCTTGAAAGGTTTTCTCCCTCTTTGTATTCTATTATGTTAACAGATGCTAGTGAACTAGAAGGGTATGATGAATCTATGTAGGTGGATACAAAGGTTCAGTGGGAGCTTGTAATGAAAGAAGAAATGGACTCCTTGCTAAAAAATCAGACTTGGGAATTATGTAAGTTACCTGCAGGTAAAAAGTTAGAGGAACCTCTTGCAACAATTTAATGAAAAATGCATGAAATAACAAAAATAGCAGAACATAGAAGGAATTTATTAATCACATGCCACTTTGAGGGGACAACCTCCTTTGAGAAAGCTCAATACAATAAACTCATCTATGCCTTCATTGGCCTAAAGAGGTACTTATATACTAAGTCTAGTCTAAACAACTATTACTTCCCATGAATGTGAGATAATACAATATACTCATGGGATGACTTACAAAGCATATGCGTCCAAATGCAATATACTAACAAAGTAAAGAGAAGGGTTAAACATGGGTTCCTAACATCCCCTCCCTCTTAGAAAAGCTTTGTCCTCAAAGCATAAAATGTGGAAATTGTTGCTGAATCTAAAGGAGTGGTTCCCCTATAGCAATCTCTGGGTGTATTCCATGCCACTAAATTAATACCTCTGTCATGGAGTGGGAGTGAAGAGGATGAGAGACCATGTCGAGAATTACCTCTAGCACCAAAAGAATGGATCCTCCATTAGCCAGTTGTGGTAAAATAGTTTGTGCTCTGTTGTTGGCACCAAGAAATTTCTTTAGACAAGAGACATGAAATAATGGATGAATGCGGGAAGAAGGAGCTAGCTTATGATCCGCAATCTGATCCTGGGTGTGGAGAACCATGTCGACTACCTAAACTCCTGGACTGCTGGGGGAGTATGGAAGGAGCGCTGGTGATGCTTGACCATAGACTACATCATATGGAGTCAAGTTAGATGTAGTGTGGTAGGAGGTATTGTACCACCATTAAGTTTGAGGGAGCCACTTTGCCCATTGATGCTGTTGTTTTGAGGTATCACATACAACCACAATCTGTTGAATTGCCCTATTCATTCCCTTCCAAAAGAAGTGACGTCATGCCCACTCATAAGGTTTGAGGAACCCAAAGTGCCCTACCAATTGAGAAACATAGAGATCATAGAAGATATCTTGCGGGATAGATTCCAACCAATTTGGAACAGACATAGAAATAGCTAAAAGAGAAGCTTGGTCATCACATGTGTGAGAAAGAGAATCCACCACAATATTGTCCTTACCCTTCTTGCAAGTGATCTCATAGTCATAACCCATGAGTTTTCTGATCCATTTCTGTTGTCCTGGGGAGGAGACCCATTGTTCTAGGAAATAGTTTAGGCTCTGGTGAGCTACCCCGATGCAAAAATGATTTCCTAATAGGTATGGCCGCCACTTCTGTACTGCATGTAAAATAGCCATCATTTGTTGTAGAGCCTAAGGAGTAGTGGAGACCACGGATGGTTGCATCTGAATGGAGTGAAGCTGAGTGATGACACCATTGGCAATCATGACTTCAAAGTTCGAGCAAGGATGAACAAAACAAGCATCCTATTGGGCTATGCAAGGGTCAATGAAGTTATGAGTACCACCAGAATCAATGAGTATTGTAAGAGGGAGCTTCTTGAAGTAACCCTTGACCTGCATGGTTTGTGGGGTGGTGACTCCTTCTATGGCATGGAGAGAGATCTCTGGGTGGTCTTCCTGAGAAGTAGGGTCAACAGGTGACTGAGGAGTTTCAACCTAATTAGCTACTATATCCTGAGCATCTGTATAAACTTCAATTTTAGGTAGAGAATCCACATCCAAGAGATAGAGATTTTTCTCAACACATCTATGTCCTTGAGTGAATTTGTCATCACAATTATAACAAAGCCCTTTTTCTCTACGTGCCCGCGTCTCTGCTTCAGTCAAATGCTTGATAGGAGTTATTCTAGGAGTTAGCATTATTTGAGGGCTTTGGGGATCCATATTTATGAATGGAACAAAATTGGATTTGGAGCATTGTTGAGTTGTGATCTTGTCCTCTGCCAACTTAGCCAACCCTAAGGTTTCCATCATTGTTCTTGAACATAACATTTTAACCTCAGAGCGAATTGCATCCTTCAAACCACTGACAAAACAACTTCTGAAGAATTCATCAGACAATCCCTCTGTGTGATTGGCCAGTTTTTTAAATTCTATCTGATATTCTCTCACAGCTCCTATTTGGCATAGTTTTGTGAGTGCTCCTATGAAGTCATCAAAAGCACTAGGGCCAAATCGTTGCAAAATGAGTTTGCAAAAATTTGTCCATTTTGGCTCTTCATGAGCTATGATGTACCAATGGAACCATTGAAGGGCTTCATGTTCCAAATGAAAGGAGGCAAGTGGGACTTTGTTAACATCAAAAGTATTATATAGATTGAAATATTGTTCTCCCAATATATCCATCTAGTCAGATAATCACCATTGAAGTGAGGAAAATCAAGCTTCGGTCCACGAAAATTTCTGGAAGAAGAAAACCCTATATCTCCAGAAGAGTCTGGCTGCCGTCGATTGTTCATGGATGAATGCTAAAGATTGAGCCCAAGAATTTTTTCATCCAGATCTTGGAGTTTGGTCTTGATGGTTGCAAGTTCCTCCTCCATGTTTTTTACTCCTGTGTAGGTGACAATCATAACCAGGATTTTTTTTTGGAATGGGTAGAAAAATAAAAACATATTTTTTTTAGTAAAGGAAAATTTGGATTTGGGAAAAAATTTGATGGGTAATTGGGGTTTGACTAGGTTTTGGACACTTTCTGAGGGATAGAGAACCAGAAAATGGGGATTTCAAAACTGGGAAACAATGGGAAAATTTGTCCAAGAGGGACAAAGGAGCAGAAATAGGAAATGAACACTGTGGCAAAATTTGAAGGCGAGTGGGTGAGAATCGAAGAAGTTATGGCAAACCCTAAAAATAGACAAATGTGGGATTTCTAGCTTCGATAAGTGGAATTTGGGATATGGTCCTCAAGGAAGGAAATATGCATAATGGAATTCAGGGGTTCCAGTGAATTTTCAAAGGAAACATAGGGAAACCAAGGAAGATATGGCAAAAAAATAGTTTTTTTTTTTTTGGAAATGATTTGCAAGGGGACCTGCAAACAACTCTAGACAGGTATGTTTGGCTTCCTAAAGGTTCAGAGGATTCACTCAGATACCAATGCTATCTAACGACTTGCGTATTGGGGCAGTACTCCTCACTCCATGGATCAGGTAAAATTGATAACCGCTTTGCCACAAACAATAGCTCTTGGTTTACCTCAAGGATTGGAACTAGTCAATCAGGTAGGGGTCGTTGCCCTTTTCAATGGCAGGTCCTCTCAATGGGCCAGCTATTTTAGGATTCCTGTGGTACTCCTCACAATGAGTTTTAGGGCTATGCCCAGGTACTTCCCACAGTTAAGCGGATAGGGATTATTCCTTGATCTGAACTTGCAATTAAAATGAACAATACAAATTTAAAGAAAAAAGAACTACTACAATAATCACAGTGCCTGGAGGCCACTGCGAAAAAAATTTCAGCAAAAAGTCCACCCAGCAAGCCCAAGAAAGTGCTCTAATACCAGATGAGAGGAACCTCCTATTGGTTTTTGCTTCTGAATCAGCATTAGGGTTTGCCAGTTCTAATGCACAGGCAGATTTAGCCAACTGAATACAGGAGGTTGCGTGAGCTCCTCCCCTTCACTTTTAGTTCTGCCACACTAAGGGGGGTGTCCCTATTTGATAAAAGTATAACCTTGACTAGCTCAATGACAGAAGGATTTAACTTGACAGCAACAGGTAGAATACTCTCATGTATGGACCAAGATTTGTGTAACAAATCACAAGGTTGGCAACATTCTTGGACATGATGTCTGGTTGGGTATGAGAGCATGTATGGATCCTAATCCTACTCCTACAACTAACAGGTGGAAGGATGAAATGGTTTGATTTGATTTTTGGATGCAAAGCTGGACATGGTATATAACCTCAACACAGAGCTAGATTGGTGCCTATCCAGGGCTTGGAGTTGGTAGACATACACCTGTGAATGATCAGCATGAACAACTAAAACTAGATTTCAGGGGGATATACATGATATCTGCCTTACAGATATCTCCCAATACAGAGTGTTAAGCTGTCTATACTTATGGCATCCCTATTGCAGTATACCCTTCCCAATATTCAATCTGAAAACAGTTTAATCTACCCCTTGAGCAGAAGTTAAAAGATTAAACATTCAACACAGGAATTCTATGTTCTAGAATCTTAGACATTCCTTGAATGCCTGGACTCAGAAGAAAGATACATGTAAAACTAGAGACAGAATCAGCATAACACATCCAAACATAGCATTATTCATATAAAATTGACCATGAAATAAGTGAATTCATGCACAAACATACAAGAGGAGATACATAAACTCACAAGTTTTGCTGCACAGAGCAACCAAAACCAGTTGTATTTTATTACAGAGCCAAAATGTCCAGTTTTCAACAACGTCAAAAATGGTAACACAGTCTGCCTATATTGGCCAGAAAGTGTACTCGCAGCAATTAATTACATGGTCAAAAATAAAAAATCCACCAGATACAGACTCCACAAAGGAATGGCACTCAGAAGTTATTGCAGCAACAGACAAGAGAAGCCTCGAGCCCTGCGCCGCCATCTGGGAGTCTTCACTCAAAAATTAGGTGACATGATCATGTGTACCATTGCCCATACCTCTGCACTGTCACCATTAAAGGCCTCAACCACCCGCGGCCTACCTGGAAACTGTCGCTGCGTTCAAACAGAAGTTCCCGCCAAAATGCACTTTACTGAAGTTTCAAATGTGCAGGAAGAATAGTCCCACATTGGTGCCGCGGAGACTCCTTCAATACCTTAAAAACATGGTCGCGAGCACAATAGGTGTCAAGCACCTTTTGCCGTGCTCGATGCATAAGCCTTCTCCAAAAGCCCATAGCCAAAACCCAAGCCATTGGCACACCCTAGAATTCTCCTTCTGATCTCAACGGTCTCGCCAACCGCTACCTTCACTTGCCCATCGGCCAGAGATGCATCATCGGAGCAACTGAAAAAATACTGGCCGACAACCTTAGTCACACTGACGAACACCTCCCTAAAGCCTCCAACTTCCACATCGGCCAGAGAAGACCCATCGGCGGACCCTCCAACTGCTAGCCCGATATGCAATCGTACTCCGATGGCATTCCCCATCGGGCAAACTCCTTACATCGATGGCCCAAAAATTTGCTTCGCCGATAGCCAAACACATGCCGATGGACATCCATCGGCCAGACCAAAACAATCAGAGCACTCAAGAAATCTGTCGCCGATGAAGCCAATCACTCCGATAAGACCAAAAACATAAAGCCTTGAACCGTTGAACCCTGAACCAAAAGGGTTCAACACGAGGGTTCAACGCGATGGTTCAAACATCAAAAATAATACTCCATAGGCAACAAAGCTTCGAACCATTAAACCTTGAACCAAAACAAAAAGGTTCAAGTGGGAGGTTCAACGATGCAATATTTGCACAAGGCAAATGCATAATGCGACCCGTTAGAAGAAAATTGAACCCTGAACCGCTGAACCACTGAACTTAGAGAAAAAAGGGTTCAAGTTCAAACCGAAATGTCGAAGACACAAAAATGAACCCATGCTGATGGAGAAAAGATGAAGACCCCTCCTCAAGAAATGAGATGCAGATGCTGAAAAGTACTGAAGGGGTGCCAAAACTTAGAACCTTTTGGATATTTTGGGATGGTGCCTGCATGAAAATTGCTAAATTAACTGACAGTGAATTCAGGCACCAACAGTGGCTCTGATTGGGGATGTGCAGGTGCAAGACTGCAGCGAGAACCCCAGATCTCTGGGATGCAGACCAGTGCCTTATCCATTGGGCATAGAGTCATGAAGTTACCATGATCTGCATCACCAATCAAACTTGATGGCCTAAGGCCACCAAGAAAAGGAAAACCAATATTTCCCCTTGTCAAACACCTTGTTCTCATCTGCATACACTAGGTCAAGCCTGAGAGTACTGCCATGATCTGACCATAAGCTACCTTGGTCATTTGCATGTTCAACCTTTTGATTCAGTTTGTCACTGTCACCCTTATGTAAACAACCCTCAGCATCTGGCAACAAATGGATGCAGAATGTATCAAGCAATGCATACTCAAATGGCATAGAACATAGGTTATCATCACTATGCATTGTAAAATGATTTCCTAGCTGGACTAAAAATTGAAAGCACTTGAAGTCCACCACACAACTAGGAAAAATAGAGCTCTCTTTATACACTGGCCTCTCAAAAGAAAAGCTTTCAAATTCACAATTGTGCACATCATGCACACAACCAATAGCAGCACCAAACTGGAAAAGATCAGGCTCTGGCATCTGTTTCAAATCAGGCACATTTTTACAGTCACTTACTTGATGTATGTTGTTTCCTCTTTCATTAGGATGAGAAACAAAATCTAAGTCAAAAACAATGTCTAGATCCTCACCATACTCAGACAGATCCTCATCATCACATGTGTTATAAATGGGTGACCCAGGTGCATCAGTTTCATCGTAGTATGCCATTGGTTCATGGGCAGCAGAGCACGCATTTTCATCACCAATGGATTCACTCTGTGGAGGAGTATTAGCCTGTGTGTCATAAGCAAAACAGCCATCGAATGAAAAACAATCATGCTTTGCACTAGCACTTATTTCAATTTCTGACTGCTCTTCATGATCTCCATGTGTTTGAAAGGTAGGCAATGGGTCACACATGGGACTATTTTTCTGTTTGCTTATACCTTCTTTGTCTTGAGTACAACACTCACAATTGTCTCCACAAGTCCATTCCAAAAGTTGCTCATTACTGTCCACAACCTCGTTGTTGTTTTCATGGCCAGCTACCTCATCATTGCAATGGGAGTCTTCATTAGTTCCTTCATTGGCATCCTCAATTGGTGAACAATCCAGTTGAGCTGTATTGTTAGCATTATGTTTAAATACAATAGTCTCAACCTCTATGCTTTCATTTTCATTTTTATCTGCACATGATGCTTTAATTTTTTGGTCATTTGCAGCTTCACAACTATTTTTCACACCAAAGCCTATGGACAGGGGTTTCAACAAGTGCTCATTTCTGATTTTTTCTATATTTTCTACAAACTTGTATGCCATTTGCATACTTGTCACCTTGAAATCCCTCAGTAATGCACTAGAGCCCTCCTTAAAAGCCTCAAAGAATATGCCTACACAGGCTGAAATATCAGATCTGAAGACTTCTGGGATCTGTGAAAAGGCTACTGCAAACCTATGACTAAAAACAACACATGGCTCTTCATCTTGTTTTCTGATTCTCATCAATTCTGAAACAAGATCAGCCAGTTCTTTTGCAAATTCTTCCTTGAAACAGTCAGCAAGCTCATCCCAATAGGCAAAGGATCTTTTTGAAAAGCTCAAATACCAGTCTTTTGCTTTTGCATCAAAGGACCTAACAAAAAACCTCATCCACATATCCTCATCTCTGAATGAATGCTTTCCCATAACTCATGAAAATTTTGGATATGTGCATTCCCATCACATACGCTGTGACCACTAAATCTGGGCATCTAACAGTATATCCTAGCAGGCATAGTTTCTACTTTATAGTCAACCCATGACAAATCTAATTGGTCATACAAAGGATCAAAAGAGGTGGCAGGAGGTTTAGCTTTCTAACTGGCAAACACAACAGGGTTATTATTTTTTAACTAGGCCTGCTCAACCTCTAAGAATATCAACCTATTTCTTATCTCTTCTATTCTTTTATCCAACATTTCACCGCTGAGTATGGGATAATTCATACTTGGATTCATAAAAAATTTACTCTTAGACATCCTTTGTCTGCCTAAGGCCTAAGGCTTCCCCTGGCATCTAACTTATGCAGTAAAACAACAAATATAAAGGGGAAGGAACAAGGTACCTTTTCTCATACAGATGCTGAAGTCTGAACAACACATTTTTGTCACAACACACATCAACTTTTCATGTGCATTTAGATCTTTTGCAGAGTTGCCACCTCTCCAGAGAGGACAAAATTTATAGTAGCTAAAAGCTCAACACATATTTTTCTGAGTTCATACCACCAGCAGAGCATCATTATTCACATGAAAGACTCCCCAGCAGAGTCACCATTTTGTTGGTGACTCGAATGGGCACACAGATATTTCACCAGGGAGGACAAAAATAACAATTTTCAAATCACCATCCCCAGTGGAGTCGCCATTTCTTGTTGGTTTTTTTCCCAGACTGGATGCTTATTCCCAGATTTCCCTACAAGGTAGCCATAAATGATCAACAGGATCTCTGGGCCAGGGGCCAACAGTGTAGGAGATAGACTCTATATTTTATCTCCTCTTCTTCTTCAGGCTCTGCAAAACCTAGGGGGGTATTCCCTACTCAACATTCATGAGGATATACATACAAGGCTGGGATGCTGACAGAAAGAAGATAAGTCCTCCTGTAAGTAGACCAAAACTGTAAGATAAGAGCAAAGGGGCTAGCTTTGGGCCTATTTGCAGTTGTAGACAGAGGACTTGGATAATAAAACTAATTCTACTGTCCTAATGGTTGTTTTAGAGTTTGGTTTTGATTTTTGTTGGTTTTTGCTTCTGAATCAGCATTAGGGTTTGCCAATTCTAATGCACAGGTAGATTCAGCCAATTGAATACAGGAGGTTGTGTGAGCTCCTCCCCTTCACTTCTGGTTTTGCCACACCAAGGAGGGTGTCCCTATTTGATAAAAGTATAACCTTGACTAGCTCAATGACAGAAGGATTTAACTTGACAGCAATAGGCAGAATACTCTCATGTATGGACCAAGATTTGTGTAACAAATCACAAGGTTGGCAACATTCTTGGACATGATGTCTGGTTGGGAATGAGAGCATGCAGGGATCCTAATCCTACTCCTACAACTAACAGGTGGAAGGATGAAATGGTTTGATTTGATTTTTGGATGCAAAGCTGGACATGGTATATAACCTCAACACAGATCTAGATTGGTGCCTATCCAGGGCTTGGAGTCGGCAGACATACACCTGTGAATGATCAGCATGAACAACTAAAACTAGATTTCAGGGGGATATACATGATATCTGACTTACAGATATCTCCCAATACAGAGTGTTAAGCTGTCTATACTTATGGCATCCCTATTGCAGTATACCCTTCCCAATATTCAATCTAAAAATAGTTTAATCTACCCCTTGAGCAGAAGTTAAAAGATTAAACATTCAACACAGGAATTCTATGTTCTAGAATCTTAGACATTCCTTGAATGCCTGGACTCAGAAGAAAGATACATGCAAAATTAGAGACAGAATCAGCATAACACATGCAAACATAGCATTATTCATATAAAATTGACCATGAAATCAGTGGATTCATGCACAAACGTACAACAGGAGATACATAAACTCGCAAGTTTTGCTGCACAGAGCAACCAAAACCAGTTGTATCTTATTACAGAGCCAAAATGTCCAGTTTTCAACAACGTCAAAATGGTAACACAGTCTGCCTATATTGGCCAGAAAGTGTACCCGCAGCAATTAATTACATGGTCAAAAATCAAAAATCTGCCAGATACAGACTCCACAAAGGAATGGCACTCAGAAGTTATTGCAGCAACAGACAAGAGAAGCCTCGAGCCCTGCGCCGCCATCTGGGAGTCTTCACTCAAAAATTAGGCGACATGATCATGTGTAGCATTGCCCATACCTCTGCACCGTCGCCATTAAAGGCCTCAACCACCCGCGGCCTACCTGGAAACCGTCGCTGCATTCAAACAGAATTCCCGTCAAAATGCACTTTACTAAAGTTTCAAATGTGTAGGAAGAATAGTCCCACATTGGTGCCACGGAGACTCCTTCAATACCTTAAAAACATGGTCGCGAGCACAATAGGTGTCGAGTGCCTTTTGCCGCAATCAATGCATAAGCCTTCTCCAAAAGCCCATCGCCAAAACCCAAGCCATCGGCACACCCCAGAATTCTCCTTCCAATTTCAATGGTCTCGCCAACCGCTACCTTTGCTTCCCCATCAGCCAAAGATGCATCATCGGAGAAACTGAAAAAACACTGCCGACACCCTTAGTCACACCGACGAACACCTCCCTAAAGCCTCCAACTTCCACATCGGCCAGAGAAGACCCATCAGCGGACCCTCCAACTGCTAGCCCGATATGCAATCTTACTCCGATGGCATTCCCCATCGGGCAAACTCCTTACATCGATGGCCCAAACATTTGCTTCGCCGATAGCCAAACACATGCCAATGGACATCCATCGGCCAGACCAAAACAATCGGAGCACTCAAGAAATCTTTCACCGATGAAGCCAATCACTCCGATAAGACCAAAAACATAAAGCCTTGAACCGTTGAACCCTGAACCAAAAGGGTTCAACACGAGGGTTCAACGCAATGGTTCAAACATCAAAAATAATACTCCATAGGCAACAAAGCTTCGAACCATTAAACCTTGAACCAAAACAAAAAGGTTCAAGCGAGAGGTTCAACGATGCAATATTTGTGCAAGGCAAATGCATAATGCGACCCGTTAGAAGAAAATTGAACCCTGAACCACTGAACCACTGAACTTAGAGAAAAAAGGGTTCAAGTTCAAACCGAAATGTCGAAGACACAAAAACAAACCCATGCCGATGGAGAATAGATGAAGACCCCTCCTCAAGAAATGAGATGCAGATGCTGAAAAGTACTGAAGGGGTGCCAAAACTTAGAACCTTTTGGATATTTTGGGATGGTGCCTGCATGAAAATTGCTAAATTAACTGACAGTGAATTCAAGCACCAACACCTCCTACAACAATATAATGAAAAATGCATGAAATAATAGAAATAGCAGAACACAGAAGGAATTTATTGATCGCAGGCGACTTTGAGAGGGAAACCTCCTTTGAGCAAGCTCAATACAATAAACTTGTGGATGCCTTCATTGGCCTCAACTCGTACTTAAATAATAAGTCTCATCTAAACAACTATTACTTCCCATGAATGTGGGATAATACAATATACTCACGAGATAACTTACAAAGCATATGCATCCAAATGTAATATACTAACAAAGTAAAGAGAAGGGTTAAACATGGTTTCCTAACAAAAAGGCTTTACCAAACAAATGTGTTTCTAGGCTAAAAGAGGAAGATGGAGGTAAGAAAAGATTTAAAGCTAGGTTAGTTGTAAAAGGATTTGCACAGAAAAAGGGTATTGATTTTGATGAGATTTTTTCTTCAGTTCTTAAGATGACTTCTATTCGTACTATTTTAAGTATTGTGGCTGTTGAAGATTTGCATTTGGAACAACTAGATGTGAAAACTACCTTTCTCAATGGTGATTTGGAGGAGATATACATGGAACAACCCCAAGGATTTGAGGTCAAATGTAAGGAGAAACTGGTGTACAGATTGAAGAAGAGTTTATATGGCCTAAAACAAGCACCTCAGCAATGGTATTTGAAATTTAATAGTTTTATGGTTGAGCAAAGCTACAATCGATGTAATTCTTACCATTGTATTTATTTTAAGAGGTTGGACAATGACAACTACATTATTTTATGTTTATATGTTGATGACATGCTTGTAGTTGGGTCTAACATGGATAACATAAGAGAGTTAAAATAGTAGTTAGCACAGTCATTTGCTATGAAGGATTTGGGGGTAGAAAAACAAATCCTTGGTATGAAAATTTGCAGAGATAGGAAGAACAGAAAATTGACTGTATCTCAGGCTGATTATGTTGAAAAGGTGTTACAGAGATTCCATATGGAGAATGCAAAAGCTGTCAGCACACCTTTGCCCAGTCATTTGAAATTGACTAAGGAAATGTGTCCTAAGACACAAGAGGAGGAAGAAAAAATGTCTAAGGTACCACATGCTTCAGTTGTAGGAAGTTTAATGTATGCCATGGTATGCACGAGACTAGATATTGCACATGTTATAGGAGTCGTAAGCAGGTATATGAGTCATCCCGGATTGGAGCATTGGAATGCTGTAAAATAGATTCTCATATATGAGAGGTACATCCAATACACATTTATGTTTTGGGGGCTCTAATACTGATTTAGCAGGTTATGTAGACTCAAATTTGGCAGGGGATATTGATACCAGGTGGAGTACTACAGGTTATGTCTTTACTGTAGGTGGGACAACAGTGAGTTAGATCTCATGGTTGCAAAAGGTGGTTGCTTTATCCACCATAGAGGCAGAGTATGTAGCTACAACAGAGGCAAGCAAGGAGATTATATGGCTACAATCTTTCATGGAAGAATTGGGCAAATAGCCGGCTAACAGTTCTTTGTATATAGATAGTCAAAGTACCATACATCTTGCAAACAATTCTACCTTGCATTCAAAGATAAAACACATAAAGTTGTGGTATCACTTCATTTAGTTAGTATTGGATGATGGACAGTTAAGGCTAGAAAAGATACATATAGATGAAAATCAAGTGGATATGTTTACGAAGGCAGTGACAAGGGAGAAGCTGAGCTCCTCTTCAGCTTCAGTTGGTCTTCAAGACTGAAACAATAAAATCAGAACCCCAAAGTCCATGGTGCTTATTTCCAGTGGGAGCTGCACTCGCAGTGGTGTCGTCTAAGATCAGTCTCCAAGTGGGAGATTGTTGGGAGGTGGTGACTGATCATGCAAGTACTGTACACTAGTTATGTATCCTTGTCAAATTTTTTTTTCCATAAGCCAACATAAAAAAACCCTATTTTTGTAACTAACATAAGGCTTGATAAAAGTGGCTAAGGGTTAGGGTTTTGGTTGATATTGTATTGTAGCATTTGTAATGGTATTGAGTTGCAAGGATTGTTGGTTGTAATCGGTTTGATTTACTGGATAATAATATTTGACTCTTTGTTGGTGGATGTACCCCAAGTTTGGGTGAACCACGTTAAAACTTGTCTCTCGCTATTATTATTTCTACGTATTTTCATTCCTCTATTTAATCTTTATTTGCATTGAATTGATATCTTCTGCTGGCTAACCCTAACACTCTTTGGCTCCTTTCTTGTTGAATGATGTGGCGAACTATGATAGGATTAATAATAGGTAAATGCCACATAGGTGCCACCTCAGCATATTCCCAAATTGCATCATCTATGCGATGTCTTCGAATGTGAGCACTCTAAACTTGTATGTTTGGGATGTATCTTTGTTGACTTTGCCTTGTTCATTGTAAGTTGAATGTGTATGATGCATGTTGCTTATTTGTCTTATTTGTCTAACTTTGTGATTTTTCTTCTCTTGCAGGATACATGTTGATCTCTTTGTATATGATTCCTCATGGAGAGTAGTGTAGAGATGATGATGCTTCCTTCATGACACGAGTAGATGATGATGCTTCATTGAGTAGGAGACTCTTCTCAAAGACTTGACGATTCAGAAGAAACTTGAAGCTTGAATGGATGAATGTCTTCGAATGTGATACCATTGATGAAGAGTACTTTCATGTTAGATTTGAAGTGACCTCTTGGTGCAGCTACATGATATCTCCCCCTTAGGAACTAACTCTTGACCTCACTCCTTGCTTATTGGTGGTTCCAGGTGGTTCATTCCTTGAATGATTTCTCAACTCAATCCACGTTCCTACAACACAACAAAGAAACAATATTAATCAATTGATTATATAGCATACAAGAACCATTTTGAATACTTTTAACCCTTTCCAAGCTTAGGCACAAATTTAGGTCAGCAAATAGGTGAAAGTGCGCCTAAACAAACTTAGCTTATTTCATGACATTTATGATTTTAAAACAATTGAAGATGACTTATAGTGGTTCTTTCTTCTAAGGCATTCAATCAATAATGTCACTTTATGTAATTTCCTCCTAGGCGCTCAACTAGTAATGCAAATTCATGTGATTTCTCTAAGGTGCCAATCTAGGTTTGAACAAAGGCTAAACTGCGCCTAGATTTACTTTGTAAATTGATGTCTTCAAACTCATGTAGATACTTTGTGGATGCTCATTTGGACCAGCAAAAAGACCCTTCAACATAATTCTTTCCTTGCAACTTGAGGCAAATTTTTTATGAGTGTATAAGTGATAATTAGCGCCTTAAGATGGATGAATGCTTATTTCAACTTAGGCGCTGATTTGAGGTTATTCAGATGTAGATTGGCACCTTATTCCCTTGGTTGTTTTTTAATAATTTTAAGAATGTTTTTTAAACTCCCAAAAACCTTTAAGACTCTAGGCATAGGTTGATGATAGTTCTGATATAGATCAACGCCTTGGTGAAAGGAGTGCTCTTCAAGTCTAGGTGCTAATATGAAGCAAAATAGACTGAAATGTGCACCTAGATGCTTGTTGTTCAACCTTCAATGACCTTAACTCTAGCTCATGTTTAGACATATAGTAAATTCCTCATTATGTAGTCAGATTTGCTTATATCAGACTAAATGATCATGCGGATGAGGCACTGATTTGAATCTTACTGAACTTCTTGATTTTTTAGGCACACTTTATGGCCTTTTGGGATGAAATCAGCGCCTAGTCTTCTTGAAGACTTTAATCTAATGTAAATCATCTAAGGGAGTCCTTGTTTCCACATAACCTAATTTTGATGCTCAAATACCTCCCTTAATCAAGGTGCAACTTAAAGGTTGTATGGTCATGAAGTGGAACCTTGATTGAATTCATGTTCTCTTTGTGCTAGGAGCTGAAACTAGATGGCATAGAGATGGATATGCACCTAACTTCTCTTAACTCAATTTCTTAACTTTCTAACACCTTCATTCACTATTTTAAACTCTCTGAGACTCCTTCTTATCATTAGGCACTAGATTTATGATTTGAAGCTTCTTTTGTTCAAGGCACCAAAAGTGGTATGTATAAGCATGAAATTGCGCCTTTCACTTGGAAGATGCTCACTTGATTTCTCAGGTATTCAAAATCTTTTGTAGTTTCAATAGAAGTGCCTTAATAATTAAACTCTTTCAAGCTGATTGATGAATGTCCTTAGTGCTAGGCACCCAAAATACTCCCTCGAAACAACCTACCTCCTAGGCATTCAAAATGACTAAAACAACAAGAAATTGTGCCTAAGCTTATGATGTACATTTGTGGATTGGAATCAACATTGGGATCTCTGGGAGAGTCATTTTCATTAAGGTGCCATCTTATATAAGCTCATATTCTCATTCCATGTCAAGCGCAAGTTTGAGGTTTTCTGGATGATGAAATGTGCCTTGAGTTCTAGGTGCAACTTTAGGTCACTGCAAGTGGGGAAATGTGCCTAATTAATTAGAGTAAATTTACAGCTAAAATGTGCTAGAAATGAAAGCAACACTACTTCAATGGAAATCTGATTCAATATAAATTTCTGCAATCTTTAACTGTGTGTTATAATGGAGATTGTAACACAGAAACAAAACTATTCTTCATAGAAATGCAAAATTAGAAAGATGAACACATAACACAATGTTTAATGTGGAGAAAACCCTTTCAGGTAAAACACTCCACACAAGAAAGAGGCCCAATGTTTGTATTAATCTGAAAATGATTTATAATACAACACTTAAACTCTCTCCACCAATCTTCAATCTAACAACATTCTGACAGCACCTGAGTACCTAAAATCTATATTGCAGCAACAAATACATGGAAAATACTTATAGAAACATTTTCTAACTCATCTTAAGCATTCACCTTCTCTCTTCTAAGATACTCCAACCTGTAAACATTAATTACCATCTTACAAGCATCTTATACTTGTCCAAAAATAGTCATGCAAAGGTTGGGGGCCCAAGACTAAATCTAGTCTCTTACAACATCTTATGATGCATCATAAACATCATAGATTCCACAAAAGAGTATCTTTCCAACATAGGAACCTTGGACTAAATATAGAAAATATAAAACTAACATATTCATCATATGTGTCATAGAATCTCAGAATCTTATGACAACTTCCAACTGTCATAGATTCACTTACCAAACATTATGATAGTTGTCATACATGCCAAAAATAGTATATTCCTCAAGGGAGCATGCCTACCCTCATTTACTTTAAGTTTTTACATTTTCCAACAGTAAATGTCACTCTGTAACTGTCGCCGGTATCTCTGAAATTACAACTGTCAATGAGACTACCTCATTCCCTTACGGGTAATTACAAATAACAAATAATAAATAGAATAAAATACAATATTGGAATTTACAAGGTTAATGGCACCTTATTCCAACATTCCCCCACTTGACATTACACATTGTAAATCAACCCATAGGAAATCAAATGAAATAATTAGGCACTAGAAAGAAGGCCCATGGCATGTCTGCACCACATGAACTTTTCTGTGCTCACAGGTTTGGTGAATAAATCTGCAACATTCTCCTAAGTGTCTATCTTTTTCAGCTTAATCTATCCATTTGCAACGAACTCTCAAACAAAGTGATACTGAACATCAACATTCTTAGTCTGAGCATGATACATAGGATTTTTGGCCAAACATATAGCACTCTGGCTATCATAACCAATCTGAATGATCCTGCAATCAAAACCAATACCTGTACATAGTCTCCCCAACCAAACTGCCTCCTTAGAGACATGAGTTGCAGCCATATACTCTTCTTCTATGGTGGACAAAGAAACTGTGGGCTGCCTCTTACTCATCCAACTCACTGCACCTCCAAACAGAGTAAACACAGCAATTAGTGGACCTTTGACTGTCTAAGTCACCTGCCCAATCAGCATCAACAAAACCCTATATGTCCAAAGATTTATCAACACTATCAGTACCTAAATAAACCAAACAATAATCAGGAGTACTTGCAAGATATTTAAACACCATCTTCGTAGAGTTCCAATGTTGTCTACCAGGGTTAGACATAAATCTGCTCAAAACTCCCATTGCTTGGGCAATATCAGGTCTAGTGCAAACCATTGCATACATCAAACAACCTACAACACTAGAATATGGCACATTAGACATATCCTCAAGATCATCCTTAGTCTTTGGACACATATCTAATAAAAGCTTAGTACCAATGGGTAAAGGAATTCTAACTGGGTTACAATCTTGCAAACTAAACCTCTGCCCAATAGTATTCACATACTTACTTTGTGACAACCAAAGCTTTCTATTAACTCTGTCCCTCCTGATCTCCATTCCCAGAATATACCTTGCAGCACCAAGATCCTTCATCTCAAATGCACCTAAAAGTTGGGCTTTAAGCTCACAGACCATACCCTTAGTATTGCTGAAAAACAACATGTCATCAACATACAAAGCAATAACCAGTATAGAATCATTAACACAATGAATGTAAACACAATGATCCTCCTTGCTTCTAACAAAACCCAATTTCAAAACAAATGAATCAAACTTTTGATACCACATTCTGGGGGACTGTTTTAGACCAAAAAGAGATCTTTTTAACCTGCAAACCCAATGTTCTTTTCCTTTTACCTCAAAACCTGTAGGCTATTGCATATAAATTTCTTCTTTAAGATCTCCATGCAAGAATGCAGTCTTAACATCCATTTGCTCAATCTCCCAATCATAAGCTGCAACAATGGATAAGAGAAATCTAATAGAAGTCAATTTAGCAACAAGAGAGAATATCTCACCAAAATCAACTCCCTCTCTCTAGGAGTAGCCCTTGGCTACTAGTCTAGCTTTGTACATCTCCAATGACACATCTACTCCAAACTTCTTCTTGAAGACCCACTTACAACCTATGGCCTTTCTTCCTTTGGGCAAACGAATAAGATCCTAGGTGTTACAAGAGTCTAAAGCCATCATTTCCTCCTACATGGCTAACTACCAAGACTTACTATCATCTATAGAAATAGCTTCCCTGTAGGATCTAGGTTCATCATTAGTACTTAATAAAGCATATACACAATAGAAATATGGTGGGCTATACCTTTCAATTGGATTCCATTGTTTTGTGGATCTCCTCAAGGGTGGAGTAAGAGACTCTACTTGTTCTTCTGCATGATCATCTGCACCAACTTCTTCTATAACAACAGATTCATCTTCATCAGAATTACTTGAATCTTATTCTTCTTCTTCACCCCCCAATCCATCATTCTGTTCTTCCTGAGGTGCATCTTGCTGCTCTAAATCAAAGTGCACCTTCTTTACCTTTTCTTCATTCTCTTTTGGGTTCTTAGGTTTAGAAATAGCTCTAAGTTCCCTGAAAATAACATCTCTAGAAAAGATAATCTTGCAGGTTAGTGGATTCCAAAGCTTATAACCTTTCACATTATCACCATATCCAATGAATGTACACTTTTCATCTTTTGGATCCAACATAGATCACTTTTCCTTAGGCACATGAACAAAAGCCTCACAATAAAAAAACCCTTAAATGTGAAACACAAGGTTTCTTACCTATCCACACTTCATAAGGTGTTGAATCAAGAGACTTACAAGGAGATCTATTTATCAAGTAGCAAGCAGTACACATAGCCTCTGTCCAAAAGTATTTATTCAACTGTGCATCACTAAGCATACTTCTGGCCCTTTCCATAATTATTCGGTTCATCCTTTCTGCAACACCATTCTGTTGTGGTGTATACAGAGTTGTCTTTTGTCTGATTATACCTGCATGCTTGAAAATCTCATCAAATTCTTTAGAGTAATATTCCCCTCCATTGTCAGATCTTAATATTTTTATCTTTAAACTTGATTGGTTCTCTACTAAGACTTTGAATTCCTTAAACTTAGTGAAAACTTTAGATTTATGCTTCATAAAATAAATCCATGTAAATCTAGATACATCATCAATGAAGGTTACAAAATAATGAGATTTTCTGATAGATTCATTATCCACATGTCCAAACACATCTGTATGAATAATTTCTAACTTCTTTTTTGCTCTATTGCTTCATGAAGGAAATCATTTTCTATTTTGTTTACCAAATACATAATGATCACAGAAATCAAAGTGCTCATCAGAATAGGAGAAACCATCCAACAAATTTTTATTCTTAATATTTTTTAATACATTATTACTTGTGTGGCCCAATCTATGGTGCCACAACATACATGCATTTTCAGTATTAGCCTCAGATACATAGGAGGCATTATAAACTGTAGTGGCTTCAAGCTTGAATAGGCTTCTGAATCTCTTCCCCTTTGCTACCACCAAGTTCCCTCTCACTAATCTATAGCCATGCTTGTCAAATGTCACATGTATTCCCAAATCATTCAACTTTGAAACTGAAATTAGATTTCTAGCTAATCTAAGAACATGCAAAACACCAGGGAGGGTCTTAATCCTCCCATCACTTAAACACAACAATACCTTTCCTTTCTCGACAATTGGATATTACCTCCATCATATTCTTCATATGTGGAGAACCATTCCTTATGCGGGATCATATGAAATGAGCATCCTGAGTCAACCAACCAGTTTTCATCAGAAACAACATTACATGCAGCAAGTAAAACATCTTCACCTGCATTTGAGGACTTATCCAAAGTACTCTCCCACTGTTTCTTGGGGTTTCTTCATTCCTTCTTCACATGTCCCCTTTTACCGTAGTTCCAACACTTAACTTTGTTCTTTTTACCAGGAGTTTTAGATCAGCCCTTGGACTTGTCCTTAGCCTCTTTCTGATCTCCTTTAGATCCTCCTTCCTTAGACTTTCCCCTGACACTGAGAGTATGCCCTGAACTATCCGAACTCTTCTTCCTCAATTCATGTGACAATAGCACTGAAACAAGAGCATCCAACTTCAGATCTGCAAGGTTAGCAATGATAACAAGGATAACATTCTCCCAAGACTTAGGTAAAGAATAAAGAAGTAAGATACATTTATCTTCCTCACTAACCTCAACATCTACTGAATCAAGCTAACTCACTAACAAATTAAAAGAATTTAAATGCTCTGGAATTGATTCACCTTCTCACATTTTCATGGAAAACACTTTTCTTTTTAAATAAAGTTTATTTACCATACTTTTGGCTTGATAGATCTCACCCAACCATTTCCACAACTTGTATATAGTCTATTCCTTTGCGATATTCAATAGGACAAAGTCTGAAAGGCACAACCGGATGGTTCCCTTGCCTTCTTATCAAGTCTATCCCACTCATCTTGAGAGACATCATCGGGTTTCTTCTCTTTTTGAACAACCAACCATTCATTTCTTTCTTCCAACAAATCTTCCATTTTTAGCTTCCACAACTCATACCCCATTCCATTGAACTTTTCAATGTCCATTCGAGAGGTTGATGTAATGGTTGATGCATCCATAATAACAACACAAGATCTGTAAAACAAATGCAACCAAATCTCCCACTACAGCTACAGCTTCCACACTACCACCCAAGAGTCAAAGTTGGCCAGGCTGTGATACCAAATGTTAGAAATGAAAGCAACACTACTTCAATGGAAATCTGATTCAATATAAATTTTTGCAATCTTTAACTGTGTGTTATTAATGGAGATTGTAACACAGAAACAAAATTATGCTTCATAGAAATGCAAAATCAGAAATATGAACACATAACACAATGTTTAACGTGGAGAAAACCCTTTTAGGTAAAAAACCCCACACAGGAAAGAGGCCTAATGTTTGTATTAATCTAAAAATGATTTACAATACAACAACACTTAAACTCTCTCCACCAGTCTTCAATCTGATAGCATTCCAGCAGCACCTGAGTACCTAAAATTTGTATTGCAGTAACAAATACATGGAAAATACTTATAGAAACATTTTCTAACTCATATTAGGCATTCACCTTCTCTCTCCTAAGATTCTCCAACCTGTAAACATTAATTACCATCTTACAAGCATTTTATACTTGTCCAAAAATAGCCATGCAACGGTTGGGGGCCCAAGACTAAATCTAACCTCTTACAACATCTTATCACAAGTCATAACCATCATAGATTCCACAAAAGAGTATCCTTCCAATATAGGAACCTTGGGCTAAATATAGAAAATATACAACTAACATATCCGTCATATGTGTCATAGAATCTCATAATCTTATGACAACTTGTAGCTGTCATAGATTCACTTACTAAACATTATGATAGTTGTCATACATGCCAAAAATAGTATATTCCTCAAGGGAGCATTCCTACCTTCATTTACTTTGATTTTTTACATTTTCCAATAGTAAATGTCACTCTGTAACTACCGCTGGTAACTCCGAAATTACAACTATCAATGAGACTACCTCATTCCCTTATAGGTAATTACAAATAACAAATAATAAAGGAATAAAATACAATATTGGAATTTACAAGGTTAATGGCACCTTATTCCAACAAAATGAAAGTCCCTAGGGTTAGGTATATTGAAAAATATATTTAAGTCTTTAAATATTTTTCAATATACCTTTTAGGATGTTTGAGATAGGCCCTATATCCATGGGATTTAACATGCAGATTCTAGATTTTTGAGGATCCACTAGATTTTAGACTTAGTCAAATTTCAAGATTTTTAGGCTCTTAGAAACATCCCAAAATGAAAGCAAATGACTCTTGAATAGAAACTCGACAGAGAACTCCCTTTAAAGAACAACCACTAACCTCATCATGAAATAAACCTAACACATCATCCAAGACTCAATGCAAAGCATCAGAGCTCAAAAAAGGGGGGGATCCCTATTTGTAAAGGAGTGTTGAATCTTGCTCATGCATTTGGCATGATTTCATTAAGTTATGTTGGTTCATTTCTTAAATATTTATTCATGAAATTCTTAGAGTTGGAGGATCATTATTCTTTCAGTTTACTAGCAAGTTGAACTTTGGACTTGACTTGGAAACTAATCATCTATTGTGTCTAGACACTATTATCGTTTGATCATAATATTTTAAAATGTAAATCTAAATTCTATGAGTTCTTATGTGTTCCTTTGAGAAACATGGGTCATGACTGATGGATTTTTCGTGGATCCCATCACTAGTGTCAGATAGCATGACTGCTTGCTCTTGGGAGATAAGTCAATTGTTCGATATTGCTTGAAGTATTTTGAGATAATACAACACAATAGTACCTATTAGAACATTTATGGAAAATTTTCATAAATTGATGTACAACCATACATACATCATGCATTTTATACTAAGTGGGAAGCAAAATAATTTTAGTTGTTAAGAGATACTTTCCAACTTGGAAAAATTTTATTAGTAGTTGACTTTGTAGAAAATTACTCTTTTACCCATGAAAAAGAGATTCAAATACAATATTACTATTCAGAGTAGGTCACTATTATGGTGCATGTGTGTTATTGACATGCACAATTGGATTTCGATGGTGTTGACAATACATATGAAAAATGAGTCATTAAGAAAGAATATCACTTTTATATTAGTGATGATAAAGAGCATGACACACTTTTTGTCCAACATTGCTTTAAGAAGTTTTTTGAAGATTTTGCAAGAAGAGGTATGAATATTGGAAAACATTTTGTATGGTCTAATGGTGTGTGTGTGTCACAATTCAAATCATCAAGGCCATTTTATCCACTATGTAGATATCATCGACAAGATAATATGCCACATGTTTGGAGTTTCTTTGAGAGTAGGCATGGAAAGGGTGAACATGATGGAACAGGAGCTTGCATCAAACATGCTCTAAGAAAACATCAAATGAATAATGACGGAGATCATATAAATGATGCACATGATGTTGTTGAATGGTGTAAGAAACACTTTGCATGTAATTTGTCAACACATCTTCAGGGAGGAACCCAAGTCCTAATAGAGTGTTTTGGGAGATATTAGGTATGTTATTTATTGTTTGAAAAAAGTTTCACTTGTTTTTAAAAATTTAAGTTTAAGAACTCTATATTTATTTTATTTTGAATTTATATAATTTGTAGGTGTGTATAGAAGAATAATACATGTACGCAAGAGGGTAGAGAAAACAAGATCTTTACATTGTGTCATGAGTACAAATAGGCACCCATGGACATTATGGACTAGGTATTACTCTAATTTTTGTTATGACTATATTTTGGGAAATTATGTGAATTGCAACAACCAAGAATGTGGATATGTTAGTGAACAGAATTTCGTGCCACTAGTTGTTACTGACACATAGAATGAAGATGAAGACGAAATATTTCAAGACATTCCTTTGATTTCAGTTGATTATGACCACATTTTAGGATTGATTAAAAAAGGTACATGTGCATATATATAAATTCTTGCAAACTTTGTAACTTTAGATTGATAAATTATAATATTTGTTAGTTTAGACAAAATTTAATTGTAATTTCTTTAATATTAATTTTTTTCTACAATTAAAGATTGGTTCTAATTTTTTTAAATTGAACATTGTATACATGTGTACAGGAGATGTTTTTGCAGTCATAGCAGAGGCTAGAAACATAGAAGGTGTTAGTTATTATTTATTATGTTGCACAGAGGAGAGGATGAAGTTAAAAAAACCAAAAACAAGTGATGGAATGTTGTTTCCCACAGGTTCAGTTGTAGTGCAAGGGACATATCTCAAACAAGTCAAAATTGTTCAAAATGGCATTCATTTTACTGATTACCATGTTGAAAACAAGGTGTATCAGTATAGCCACCTAATAATTCCTACTGGCCTATCTCTTCATCAAGTTCCATGTGCACGTGGAAATCATAAGTGGATACTACGTAGAGATGATCATCAGAGTATCCTAGAAGTTATTGAAGAGAAAGTTGAACCAATGGATGTGGTACATGAATGAGCGAGGTGTCTGGGAATGAATTTGTTTTGCTTAGTTCAAGCAGTTATATTATCTTGGTCATAATTTTGAAACTATTTTGAAAGTTAATAAATACATTTAAGAAATTAAGAACAATAAGTGCACACACCTTAGAGATCTATAACATTGGGGTACATGATATGTGGTTTTTCTTGTTTCATTGAAATGTACACATGGATCATCTATATATTTATCTATGCTATACAAATGAGATTGTGATAAATTTCTACATGTCTTTCTCATTACATGATGTTGATATGAGATTTAGTGATCATAAAATTAAAATACACGTGTGATGATTGTGATTGTTTTATGGATGGCTCTTTACATGTGTAAAATCATAATCTATTTCTATTTAAATTATATATTATCTATAATGTTTTATGTTATAAATTGACTAGTGATTTCATATTAGAATGATCAACTGGTAGAGAAAGTTACAATTTGGTTGGATGCATACATTTGACAAGTGATAAATTATATTACACCTTTCTCATTATGTACATGATGATAATACATGATCCTTAGTGAATAACTTTTTATGTGATCTAATTATGATGGTTTTATGGATGCTGAGATTTACATGTAAAATTTATCATAATCTATTGCTATTTAAATTATATTATAAAAGATGATGTTATGTTATTGATTCTAGTTCAATTTTATATTAGAACTTGTCGTATAGAGCTTTACAACATGATTGGATGCATCTCAAGTAAAATATTTATATTTGGATTTAATGAGTTTAGTTTATGTTGTTATGTCTCTCATATTTCTACCTCTCTCAAGGTTGTGAACCATAATTCACAACAAGGAACTTATAAGATCTTGTGGGCCATACATGCATTAAATATTAGCAAGATGCCAAGACATTACAAATTAACATCATTTACTCAATTAATTTGCCTCTCATTCCTTAAAATTAATTAATATCTAAACAACCTAACGATTTTGATATCATTCATCTTTATTAATTAATTCTATAAGGGTCCCCTTATTCTAACATAATTGAATATATACATCATGTGGTGTAAAAAAAGGTCATATTCACTTGAAGATGCTAATAAGTGATTGTCCAATGTTCTAATATTCTAGGGCCTTGCCTAGATGAAAACCCCAAAATTTATACTTTGATTTTGTTATATTTTAATTGAAATCCACATCTATTTTAAACTAATTTGACACACACAATTGAACTTCAATTTATAAAAGTTAATTAGTACAGGGATGGATGGTTTTAGTAGATTTGCCTCATCTCATTCTACCTATGTCTAAAGTGAGGTGGTTTATATATACATCATTTGGGAAGTTGTACTAAGTGAGGATCATATTCTACTTAGTTATGCCCCTAAACAAATCAACTCAATGATAATGAACCAAGATCAATGACGGTGTAGGAAAGGATGCAATATGCTTGTGATGATCAATGTATTCTCTTATAATTAATTTATAGAATGATAAATGATTCTAATATTATGATATGCCAATTTAGATTCTATTGATCTGTATGACGGTAAGCATCCCTATCACAAACCCTACCATGCTCCTACCAAAAATTACCTGGTAAATCTAAATAGTTAACATTGAGGCCTAAATAGACCTTAATGTATAAGTATTGTGCAAAATATAATGGAATCTGATCGTTATTTGGATAATGAATGTGTGCTGCAAGAAATCATGGATATACAAAAGGGGCCATCCTATGGCATATGCACCTAGTCACTTGATATGCCTTGACCTGAGATCTAGTGGAGTACTAGGGAAAACATTAAGTTTTGATAGTTTCCTTTGGTACTCTTCTCTCGACTATACTCAAAGAAACATTGCTTGATACCTGATCCCTCATCTAGGTGAGGATGACTGCTAACTTCTCCCAGAATATACATGGAGACCTCCTAATGACTTTCTAGTGACGACTAAACTCTATAAAATCATACTACAATTACTTCTATACACCCCAGTGGTAGAAGGGTCAGCTACAATCTGTCTCAATCTCTGAATCTCAGAATCAATATGTGTCCAAAGAATATCCATGTCGATATATAATATGTGCAAATATTAATTAAGTTCTTTAAGTTTAATTGAATCACATGTACCTATGTCTGAAATAATATTGCATCCTTTCCTAGATCTAAAAATAATGATGATGCACAATTTTAGAACTTGCATAAATCTAACTTAACCTAAAACTAGTGAAGATAAATTTAAACCCTCAAGTGAAACTTGAGGTATGATGGTAAATCAAATAAATTTGTATAATTAAAATATGACTTGAAAAATGACCTTTACCTAATTTGTTAATTTAGAATAATTAAAAAATGCATATACATTGAAACATAAATCAACCTTTAAACTAGTAAATGAATCAACCCTAGAACATGATGATTGAACATAAATGAAAATGATAATTTAGGATTTCAATTAATCATGAATAGATTAAATGCACTTAACTAGATTGATCCAAAGGGCTTGAGTATGAATGTTAATACAATGTTGAATCAAACACATAACCACATATAGAGAAGTTTAGCCAAGGACTTCCAAGTGCAAAAAATTTCCCATGTGAGAAAGGATTGAATTTTATCTAAGCATTGAATGGATTCCTTTTCTACTTTGAAAGAAGCACTAAAGATATTTTGATCATGGGAAACTTTATATTTACTATATTTTAAATATTGTTCTACCTTATATATCTAATTGATAGGATCAATACCATCAAAGATGGGAAATTCTAGTTTTGTGGGTATGGGAAATTACCTTAATTTTGGGACATGAATCCATCTATGTATATTTATAGAGGACTAACTCTTGTTTAAAACTTATGTGCATGGTCCAAAAATCTCCCAACTGTACTCTAGCATTTCTTTGAATTGAGCTTTGGTAGACAATTACGTAGTTGGTCATCTTTATAATGGATAGATCTTCCAAAAAGAGCTCAAGAGGAAGAAAAGAGGCTATTGTCCACTTATGTGGGAAAATGATTAGGATATGTCCAAATGATTAAAAAATATGTTTGTGTGCAAGTAGATGAGGGAAATATGAGCTTAGGCCAAAAAAGGGTTATTTGAGGGCCACTACCATCTCCTCATTGAGGAAATAGATCCTCCACCATATGAGGATTTAATTTGGTGCAACAAAATTAGATATGATTTCTTCTCCTCCAACCATGTGACAATAACATGCCACCATTTTTGTGTATCTCACTTGATTAAATTAGAAAAAATAATCTAAGGCTCCCTATTATGTCATTTTAGATTTATCGTTTCTACTCTTGGGTGGATCATGGATTCACACTATGGTTGTAGTCCCATCTAACTTCTATTAGTCTATTAGGTTTTTTCCCAACAATAAAAAGTTTACAATCACAGTTGATCCACATCATCTCTTTAATATTTTTAATAGATCTAGATCTTTCTCATTAGCATGTTCCTTCTACATTTTCTATGAATTGTAGTTTCATACCCACTTCTTAAGATAAATAATTTGCACTCTTATCACCTCAAGTATAAATGATGTTTTGTAAGGTCACTTGTCTTCTTCTAACACATTCCATAATGATGATTTGCAATCCTTAAAATTTAGGTATCTTCTTCAATACATGTTCTCGTATAAAGTAGATATCTCTCACTTTGAAATTCTATATTTATATTCTAAAGCCTCCACATAAAAATATTCTAATAATCCCAATAACTATTTATCCTCAAGTAGTGAATTTATTTATAATGAAATTTATTTTAGGTCTCCCATGCCTAATAAATTGAAGGGGTTGAGTAGTTTATTGAAGACTATGAAGGTTATTTCAACAAATAAAATCTAACTTTACACATTGGATCTACTTGGATATGATTTTTATATAGCAATACAATAGATATATCTAGAATCTTATTCTATTTTTAAATTTCTAGTGTATAGATTCCTAGTTCAAGTGTACAATGAGCATAAGAGCATTAGGTTTTTGTATTCTATGATGAGATGTTTTATGTTGGCCTTTCATTTTTTCCTAATTTTATTATGAATCACCTGGAACATGGAAGACGTGCATATGTTTTAAATTAGTCTCATTATATAGCTATTGAGCATTTAACACTAGTCTAACCTCATGAGTATGACTTGAAGGTGTTAGGAGTATCCATAATTTAAATATACATGTTCTATCTAAATTGAGAATTAAATAATTGAAATAAATGTATGGGAATGATATTCATCTCCCCAACCATATACATTTTGAATTGACCATACTATGGTACTAGGCCATGTTGAACACCCATAATACAGAGAGGGGGGGTGAATCAGTATTCTATTAAACCTTTTACTTATTAAATCATTAATCTATTTGCCACATTTGAAAACAACAAAGAAAGTTAAGCACAAAAGAAGCAACCACAAAGAATCACACATAAACACCAAGATTTTTACATGGAAAACCCTAAACAGGGAAAAACCACGGTGAGTGTTAGCTCACAATAATTATGTAATAACAATACTAAATTACAAGAAGGCTCACTAACTTAGGGATCACTACCCAGGGCTCATTGCCCAAACAAATGCTCACTGCAAGAAAGGCTTACTACCTGGAGAAAGAAGGAAGAAGGAAGAATGGCTCATTGTCAAGTTGAACTACTCAAATTGCATCTACACATGCATGGTTATAGTTCCAATGAAGCACATAAATACTATCTCAAAACTCTTCATCTCTGACTGCTTTGTTTCACTACTCTACTCTTACATTAGAACAAGATCTCTCTTCTTCTGCTCTTATCACCTCCAAAAAACACCTTAACTTACATGTCACTCATTCATGTATTCACATTTGTATCACCTACCTCAAACATCAAATTTGATCCCATATATATATATCCACAACACTTAGAATCTTCATATTATGTCGGCCTAATAAGCTATAGCATGTAGTTATGACTTAAGTAACTTGTTGGCCAAATTCATTCACCAAAATTCATAGTGGACCCAAACAACACTTGAATTACATTCACATATGTCAGCTTCAATTGTATCACCACTTAGGATTAAGTTCTAAACACCAAAATTTACCGCATATGAATTAAACTTATCATATTGGCCTTAAACATAGACTATCAGTCGTTCACTTCATCTGTTAGACTACACCGTTTACTACGTACCATAGGAATTGCCCAAAAACATATCAAAGACTCTTTAGACATCATAGATCATATCTTCAGAACTATAAATCAAAATGTCTTCTTGCAGTAAAATGCGGACCCCAAGAACACATGCCCTATCACAGTCAAGCTCTGCCAAACTAAGTGGTTATACTTAGACACTCACAACTATCTTTCCAGCGGATATTAGAATATAAAAATTTAGATTTAGACAATTCATACAAGTTTTTACAACACCTCAAAACCACATAACAAGATGTGCAACACCAAAGGAATGCGGATAAATTCAATTGAGTGTTCTTCTCTAAGTAGCATTGTGTTCTACTCTTCTAGACTGAGGTTGTTTGAAGATATGCTTCCAGTACTTTTCAAGAGATAAAATATTTTATATAAGATCTCTTAGGAACTGTAAACAACATACCATAACCACATGATCTGATCTTCAACTATGGACCAATGCCAACCATTATATTGTCTCTCTACTATTGTCTCTTGTGTACTGCTAACACTTAGCCAAAATTGCTAAGTCTTTTTCACTGGACCAAAATCTTTGTCACAACCTTATTCCTTTTCTTGTTGCCATCAATGAAAACACCTTCAAACATCATGCACAATCAATCATCATCATATCTGTAGTGTCTCTCTCTTAATGATGTTTTCCAAGTTGCCAACAATTGCCCCCTTTGGCATTGATGGCAACATTTGATGTGAAAAATAGTTATAACTCCCCCTTTCTCTTTACACACTGCTCCCCTTAACTTTATGCTTCTCTTCTTATTTTTCAAGTTTTTTTCACATGCTTCATTTCTTATTCCCCTTTGATATCAATTAAAAATGTGTATGATACAAAGATATGTACAAGTTGCCAAAATTTCAAAACTATTTTTCTACTTTCCACATAAGTGAAATCAAAATATCTTATTATTGTTCAAGGAGAACATATTTGTAAATTTTCTTCAACTACACCACTTCTTCATCCGAACTAATCTTAGCATCACTCAAGGCTATTATGTGCCCATTAATCTAGGACACCAACTCTTCTACTTTCTTTAGTGTAGCAGGGGCCTCAGTGATTTGCCTTGTCTTATCTACTACTGCTACTAGCTTGGTTAGGGATGCAATTTTGAAGCTTTCTATCTCCTAGAGATGGGTCACTCTATGCTTTATTACCTCCCTCTAGGTCTACAACTTATGTATATTAGAATGAATGGTCTCAACTTGTGCCCTCTGATTGCCAATAGAATCCTTTACTGGGTCATAAGTTTTTGATATCTTCATTAAATTTGAACTTCCCATCTCTCTATTTTATCATTTATGTCCTTAGTCTTATCTGACCATATAAGACAAAAATGATATAGTTCACTAGCTTTTTAAATGGCAAACTGTGCATACTCTACACTTTTATCTAACAAAATTTTATCTTGAGCAAATTTGTCAGTGAGCTCAACTAACCTTTTGTCATCAATCTCCGCCCTTACTTTCTTTTCTACAACTTGTTCCAAGAACTCAAAATGAGAATTGATTGATTCCATTAAATTTTTCATTTGTGTAGTAGGGACCAAGGATGTATCTCTCCTTATTCCAGACGTCAACTTTTTGAAAATTGATGATGCATATTCTATCAGCTCACTATCCTATATATGAAACTTCAGTATTTCTTCTTGTTTAGTAGCTTGAAAGATTGTCCCAAGTCTTAGTTTCTACAAAGGGGACATTGTAGCAAGGTTGATAAGTCCTTACAATAGCTCAGGTGCAGTCAAAATCTTACTTCCTTTTGCTTCTCCAAAAACTCTCTCAAAGAGTCAGTAGTGTCTATGTTCTCTTCAACTTGAGATGCCTCAACATCTTGTCTCTCTGGAGGATTTTCTTGAGTAACTTCTTGTTCACTTTCCTCTAGGATTTACATTCATTTGTTCAATGTCTTCTTTCCTTTTCTCACTTTGTTCTTCAGAGGTATTCTCTTCTCGCATCACCTATTCTTCCTTGGACTTCTTTTCTTCCTCTGTTTCTTTCATATCTTCAATTTGTTTAGAGTTTACAGGAGGAGTTGTTCCACCCTGATCCATAGTCTACTCTAGATTCACTTCTTCTTCATTCCTAGTGCCCACCAAAGGATTAACTATTCTTTTTTTTATGTTATGTTCCATATTTATCTCCAAAACTGTAATGTCAGCACCAACATTCTTCTCTTCTTCATCAATGTCATCAATAGTTGGGATTTGTAGCTCATGTAGCACTTTTAGTGTTTATTTCCTCAGTCTCCTTGACAAGTTTCTCAGTGTCACTAGACATTAGAGCATTAACACTTTTCTTGGTTCTAAATTCATCACCGAGCTTCTTGGTGACTTTAACCTTTTCTTCTCTTGTGATGTTTGGGCAGAGTTTTAACAAGACATATTCCTTTATTTCAGCAGCTTTGGCCATGGCCCCTTCTTTTCTTATAGTCATTATGTTGGCCAAGCTATTTGGTAACTCATCTATAACTTCAATCAATGCTTTACTAAACATGTTCAAGTATCTTACAACAGTTGTCTCAATTATTAGCTTATTTGCATCTGATCTTTCATCATACATATCAGCAATGGGTTTTAAGGTTCCATGCTAAACAAATGCATTGACTATGGCTTCAAAGGATATAGTTGCTTCTTCTTCTCTATTCTTAGTCTTTTCTTCTTTCATCTTCTTCTTATCCTTCTCCTTTCTAGAGGGCTTCTCAGTAGTGACTTCATCTACTTTTGCCCTTTTTGCTTTAACTTCGTCACCTATTTCTATTTCCTCTTCTTCTTCTCCTCCTCCAAGGCTTACATATACTCTCTTTGTAGCCTTTTCCTTCTTTCTTTTCTTCTCTTTAGACTTCTTCTTTGGCACTTGATCTTCAATATCTGCAGGCTGTCTTTTCTTTTCAACCTCTGTAGTAAGTATTTCTCTTGCTCTTCTTACAGAGCCAAATGTAGGCTTTTATTTCTTAGATTTATCCCCTTTCTTCTTCTCTAGAGATTTTGGTGTAACTTTCCCTTTTGGAGCACTTGTACCCTTAGATGCCTTTGCCTTTGCTCTTGCTTCATTTATTTGTTTATCTGTAAATCCTTGGCTTTTGACAAACTCATCTACCATTTTCCTTGCATTCTTCTTTATTTTTGGTTGATTTTGTTCTAGATGGATTTTGAGTGATAATTCTTCTAATGTTCCAAATCTTCCCTCCTTAGGGTCTTTTGGTTTGCTTAACATCAAATCAGCCAATCCAATCAAAACTTCCTATTTGACTTCATATCCCATGGATGGGACCCATACACTTCTAGGTACTATAACCTCCATGAGGCATTTGTCCTTGTCCACCATTAACACAATGCCCTTTTCATATTTCTTTACAAAATTTTCATGGATTCTAGCCCTAGCCTGCATTTTCTTTTGGAAATTCTTGAAATAACCCCATAGTGCTGCATTTTGTTTATCAACATTTACTAAACTTTGCAGATGATTTCTAATTTTTGTAGCTACTAGTGAATGACCAAGCCAACAAATATTATCCATACCTAGTAACTCCATTAGAAAATAGAAGAATAGACAGATGATTAGAGTTCCATACTTGAAGGGATATTTTGTGTCCTTTGTCCTTTTTAGGTTCTCCATCAGTTGTTGTCAGAGCCACTTGCATAGGTCATAGTTTATGTTGTTCTTAACTATATCATATGTTGTATTTATGGTTGTTGCAAAGACTGAGTTCTCCTTGTTGGAGAAAAAGACCTTGTAACCAATAACCATTGATGCAAATCTCATAGTTGGATCTACAATATCATTTACAATTAATGCTCTTTTATCAAATTTTGCTCCTATCAACCGCATTACTATATTGTTCTTCATAGACTTCAATGTGGGAAATTTTTTGATGGAATACATGTTAGTAACTACTTTGATGACATCCTTTGTTAGATCATATAAGTCACATCAATCCAAAAGAACTCATCATGAATCCTGCTCAAGATATACCTAACCCAGGCATCATCCAGGACCACAAGAAAATCCAATGAGGTATCCAATTTCTTCTCAATGAGGAACCTATATTCTTTGTTTAACTCAAATTTGTCATCACTCAGTTCCTTCAGATAAATATCCCCTAATTTTCCTTGATCATATTAACCTAGGTTTGCATGTATATATGCCCTAACATCTTTCATATGCATAACACCATGTGGAATCTCAAAAAATGTGCCATCTGGACCAGTCTCTAATGATTTAAAGGGATGCTTCTTGAACTTAGGGTGGGGCCTTTCTGTTACCTCAACTACTTGAGGAGTATACATCTTTATAGATTCAACATAGAAAATTTTCAAGAGAGAGAATGGTAAATATCTTTTTCTTTCATTAGGGTTTCTTCACATGATGCTTGAATTTTCCTTAGCTCACTTCTCAAATCTCTTTAGTCACCTGAGGGTTTGAATACAAAGTTATTTTTCTTTCAAATGAATTCCTTATATCCTCTTTCCATCGAGATTCAATTGTCATCAAACCCTTATTCTACTACCCATAGTCAATCTAAATGGCTCTATAATCCACCATGTTAGGTTCTTTTCTACTAGAATCTTCTCTAGAAGATCTATCATTCTGTCTTACATCTCATATCTTCATGCTAGATATCATCCCCACACTTCTAGATGGGGGAATATGACATTGCATTTAATCTCCCCCTAAGCCAAAGCTCCCAATCTACTTCTCAGAGGAAGTACCTCCACCAGAATCTGGTGCAGACCCATCGTTGACCTTAGGTGCTTCCTTCTTAACCCAAATCTTGTTCATCTCCTTCTTGATCACTATTAGATCTACCTTTGTATTGGTTTCTTCATCTCTTCCTAATTATCCTTCTTCATATTCTTGTTTCTAAAGAACTTTACAATATGTCCAAGCCTATTGCAATTAAAGCATACAACAATTCTCTGTCCATTGTTCCTTTTATTCTTCCTTGATTTGCATTGATTAGCATTATGTCCAAATCTATTGCATGTAAAACAATTCCCATTTGAGAATTCCTTCCATTATTATAGTTGCCCCTTATCAGACTTCTGTATTCATTAGCTCTATGACCAAATCTCTTGCATATAAAGCAGTTACTTTTGAAACTTTGAGCATTCCTTCTATTGTTGTAACTATTCCTTATTTGACTTGTGCATTCATTAGATTTGTGACCTACTTTATTGCAATTGAAACACTGATATGAGAATGATGGAACATTTTGATTTAATCTACTCCTACATTCAGTAGACTTTTGACCAAACTTATTGCATGCATTACAATAACCATTGAAAGAAGGGTACCTTTGAGCATTTGGTTGCTTAACTGGTGGTCTTTTAAATCTGATCCTTTGATTTTTGGATCTATTTGCCTTTGTCCTTCTTGATTTCAACATTCTTTTCTTGACTATCTTTAGAACTTTCACCTTTCTGAAATCCCAAGCATTGTTCATCATCAGGACTCTTCTGACTTGCAATTAATCTACTAATTTAGGCAGCACTCACTCTAAATTTATCTTCCTGAATCCATGCCTATTTCAAAATAGCTATCAGATCCACAACTTTTTATTCAAGTTTTGTGCAATCTTTAGTTTTGTTTTTCACCAACTGATTTAGGTCTTCTTATACTTTTGCTCTTTTTACAACTTCCACTTTCACATTATTCCTGTTGTCATTTGCAGATGACAATTGTTCACTAACCTCCTTATATTTTTCTTTGAACTTCTTTACTTGCTCCGTCAATTTTTTGATGCACTCATCTTCTTCCTTGACATTATCTTTCAAATCCCTATTTTCAAATTCAACGTTTTCAAGATCTTCATCGGAAAGCTTGAGTTCATCTTCACTGAAAAGCATGTATTCTTCTTCTTTAGTTTCAATTGAATCGATTTCTTCAGGAGGAGTAGGATGTTTTTTACCTGCCATGTATCCAGTCTCTAAGATCTTCCTCAAGCCATTAGACTTCTTCAAAGGAACCAGGCTCTGATACCAATTGTTGAAAAACTAGAATACTGAGAGGGGGAGTGTGAATCAGTATTCTATTAAACCTTTTACGTATTAAATCATTAATCCATTTGCCACATTTGAAAATAACAAAGCAAGTTAAGCACAAAAAAGAAACCACAAAGCATCACACATGAACACCAAGAATTTTACGTGGAAACCCCTAAATAGGGAAAAACCACGGTGAGAGTTAGCTCACCATAATTATGTAATAATAATAAGAAATTACAAGAAGGCTCATTACCCAAGGTTGACTATCCAAAGAAATGCTCATTGTAAGAAAGGTTCACTACCAAAATAGGCTCACTACCTAGAGAAAGAAAGAAGGAATAATGGCTCACTGCCAGGTTGAATTACTTAGATTGCATCTACACATGCATGGTTATAGTTCCAATGAAGCATAGAAATATTGTCTCAAAACTCTTCATCTCTAATTGCTCTATTTCACTACTCTACTTTTACATGGGAACATGATCTTTCTTCTTCTACTCTTATCACCTCCACAAAAACACCTCACTTTCCATGTCACTCATTAATGTGTTCAGATTCACATCACCTACCTCAAACACTAAATTTGATCCCATATATATATCTACAACACTTAGAATCTTCAATTAGGTTGGCCTGATAAGGTGTAGCATGTAGTTATGCCCTAAGGAACTTCTTGGCCAAATTCATTCACCAAAATTCATAGAAGAGCCAAACAACACTTGAATTAAATTCACATATGTTAGATTCAACTGTATCACCACTTAGGATTAAGTTCTAAGCACTAGAACTTACCACATACGAATTAAACTTATCATATGGGCCTCAAACATAGATTGCCATTGGATCACTTGACAAGGGTTGTTGGTCCTTCACATTTAATCATATTTTCATGTGTCAAATCCAGGGCCGTGTTCTTGGCTATCTATAATTAGGAATCCCATAGTTGCTAGTCTATTTAACTAACTCTAATGATCTCTACTTATTAAGGAAATTAATGATACTGATTTATTTGCTATGGAAGTAAATTCTAGGAATGCTAGAAATAAAGTTGAAATAGTGAATTTCTAATGTTGATCTATACTAATCCATACAACTAAAACATATAAGTAAGACATACATTTATCTATGAGAAAATAGTCACTATCTTTCTAAGCAGAATCTGAAACAAAATAACAAATAAACAAATACTAGCCTTCTGCCTTAGTGGTTGGAGTGGGCCTTTTCTCCACACCCTTAGGAATGAAGACTAAGGCAATGAATTAGCACAAGAATATAATATCGCAATTTCTCTTTAGTCTAGTCCCATTAGTATCCTTTTGTATTTACAAAATTGTTTATGACAAAAAAAATGAGATTACGATTATTCTCTTCTATATCTATATGCTTCTATTGCTACCTTATATATTTATATCTAATCCAACGATGATATATCACTTACCCTAAGTATTATTCTATCCATGAGATAACATCAATCTCTTATCTACCAACTGTTTAACTACAAAATAAAATCATGTAATTAAAAATAGACTTTAGTTGAACAACAGTCTCACTAAATCTAAGTCTTAGTTTCAGATAACAATTGGGCAGTGAGGCCCTGAAATATAGGTACTTAATTAGTTTGTCGAGAACTCATGCAAAATCAAAAAGAGAAAAAAACCTTCTAGCGGTTAACTAAAGTCTTCATTTTATTACTCGGGCGCTGATTGAGTAATCCTTGGAGCACCCCAATTACCACTGGAAGTATTGACTAACAGTGCTGTTGGAAATCTGCATTGTGTTAAGGAGACTCCAAATGTGTGTACTTCTATCTGTAGCTCTGAAGATATGCTTATGAATTCTATCCAGCTCCATAGATGATTCACCATTGGTCCTCTTATCTCAAAATCTCTCCAATCATATTGGAAAACATTGGAGATTGGTGTGGTATTCTTATGTTAGCTCTAGAGATTATTAGGACCACATCTGAAGATGCTCAAAATTGCCTTTTCTCAAACACGTACACCTGTAGATTCAAAAAGAGAGAATTTCTACATATTCCCATTAATTTGGAAGCACATTAGTCCTTCAATCAAAAATCATGACTTTTGGTAATTTATCTCTCATTAATATTGTTAAGGGAAAAATCGGATCTAAATGAATAATCAATATAATAATATCAATGATACCCAACACTCAATGAAATAATGAACAAAAGAGATTCAATCAAACAATGAACAATACAAAGCAAACCTCCTTTAATTCTTAGCTTCCATTGATCACCTATCACAAATGATCTTGTCTATGAATATGGCCTTCAGAAGGTCCACTTCCTTGCTATGATTCCAAGATGTTCAAATGGTAATGGATATGATAATTTTGCCATGAAGATGAGCTTCACAACCATGATAGTAGTGTGTAGTAACAAGTGTGATTGCAAGCAACGAAGGAATTGGTGCCAAAGGCGCGTTGTAATTCCTATAGAGTAAGTTTACTTAAAGCTTGGATGAATGAAATGGAGGAACAAGGTTGTACTTATAGACCTGTGAGAGAGAAGATCAACGGTATAGAAGACTTGAGAGAATGTGAACAAATAGGAAGAAGACAAGTGTCACACAAAAGTTGTTTTATTTGAGTTAACTAATTTTCTTTTCTAAAGATAAGATATGACTTCATAAATTAGAAATCTTTTTTCTAATTTAAGAGATATTGATAAAAACAAGGTTGGTTGAGTCAGTTAACTCAACTTGAGATTTGCTTTTGCATGATTTGAGAGAAATTAAATAAAATATTTAATTTTGTGTGCATGGAGAAGAAGTCTTATTTTTAGAAGATTTTGGAAGATATTTGAAGAATTAGAAAATAAGAAAGAAAATTAAATAAATAAATTTATTTAATTGTTGTACATGATTTGGAAGAATAAATAAAACATTTGATTGTATTTTATTTTTGGAGATTGAGAGGATTTAAATAAATTTGATTTGATTTATTGAAATTTGGAAGAATGATTTGACTTAATTAAATAATTAAGAATTATTTAATTGTTTGGAAGAATTTAATTAAATAAAACATTTATTTAATTTTGACTTTAGAAGAAATAATTAAATATTTTGATATTTAATTAACTTAGAAGAATATGAATCAAATAAATAAATTTGTTTATTTATTTATTGATAGAAGAATTAGAATGAAATAAATATTAAGAATATTTATTTAGACCAAGTCGTGTCATTCTTAGGTGTATACATTTTGCCCCTCTTTGATGCAATGTGTTTTATCACGTTGTTTCAAAGAATAAATTTTTCTGATAAGATGGACCCGAAGGGACTGACCTAGTGCCTCGGGGGCTCATTGCTAAATGGCCTTGCCTACGTGATGATGCAGAGGCAACGTAGTTTTGGGTAAACCCTAATGGACTTGAGACCTAGGTAATAGAAAGCAATGTGGACTCAGATAGATAGAAGGACTAGACATGTGATGGATGGGACAATGGAGCCTCGGGGGTGCATTTGAATAATGGCCTTGCCTATGTGACAACGCAAAGGCAACGTAGTTCATTGACTCTGACCATGGATGGACTGTCGATGATAGACACTATGCTAGGCTGATACTATAGATAGGATATTGGATAAGACCTTGGTCGACAAGGTAACAAAGAGATAGGGTATCAAGCCATGATAGGTTATCATTAGGATTTTATTATGGAAGAGATATGGATCGAATGGGACATGAGTGAAGGAAGAATGGACACAAGGTGATTGGTTTCCTAAAAATGGAGGAAGCAGTTTATCACAAGTAATGCCTATTTACCAGGTTTTCACCACTTGCTTTTATTTGTACAAAAGATAAAACAAGTATGCATGACACCTATTTGTCAGTTTTTCATCATGATACCTATCCAAGGCACCTGTTTGCCAGGTTTTCACCAAAGGGTGATTTTTTTGTATTTTTCTAATTTTATTTTTATTTTTTCTAATTGTTTTTATTTTTTTGTATTTTGTGCCCCCTTACATTGGGGTTCTCTTAGGTATAGAACCGTTGAAGATGCATACTATTGATTGGGTCATCGAATAGCTCACCCTCTGATGTCGCTAACTGATATGCCCCAAATCCATATGTGGCTATGATCACATAAGGCCCAAGCCAGTTGGGTTCAAATTTGCCTTTCTTTTCCTGATCATGTTGATTGCAGGGATTTTCTCTAAGTACTAGATCTCCAACTTTAAAGATTCTTGGGTGGACTCTGTGGTTGTAGCTTTGTGACATCATTTGTTGATACGCCTTGAGATGATCAAAGGCTTTCTATGTCTTTTCATCTAGCAACTCTAGTTCTTGCAATCTAGAAACTCTGTACTCTTCATCTGTTATGAGACCTTTCAATGACACCTTGAGAGATAGTAACTCAACCTCGATGGGGAGGATAGCTTCTGATCCATAGACAAGGGTGTAAGGGGTAGAGATAAGTGCAAAAAGATGGGGGGCCAAAAAGTGGCCAAAAAGTTTTCAAAAAAAAATAATGCAAAACACAAGCGCATTATCACCTATTATAAAAAAAAAAAAAACTCATCTCATTTCATTTCATTTATCTTTTTCTCCACTATTCCTGCTGTCTACAAACCCTAGGAAGTGCACTTGAATTTTGGATTCCTCAATTCAACACAAAAATCTTATCAATTTGTCGCCAAAATGCCGCAACGACATCGAGCACGCCAAAGGAGTGAGTTTATTTGTCTTTTTGTTTGAATTTTCTTCTAAATAGGTAGGTTTGAGTTGTTTTTTGATGTATATTTCATTAATTGTTAGGAAATGTTAATGCACCTCCTCCTCCTCCTCAAAATCCACAAAATCCTGCGAAACAACAACCTCCTCCATCCATTCCTTGACATGCCCCTAGAACACAAGAAAATATAATGGGGCAAATTGAAAACAACAAGAAAGAAATTGAAGATATAATTGCAAGGTTGAAAGATCCTTCCACTTCAACCTTGCATAGGTCCATGCTTGTTGAATCTCTTGAATCTATGTTATCAAATGTAGATTCAATTAGCAAGCAAATAACTAGTTGGACGGATAAGAGGAGAGAGTTTAGAGATTATTATGTAGACAAGCTGTCATACCAAGATGTGAAAAAATTATAAATTATAAAATTAGATTTGTGTTCGATTTTTCACAAACCCACAAATAAATCAACCTCCACCCATTGCATGCAAGAGGTTCCCTATCCATTGGTGCAACAACCAAGTGATAAGGAACAATTTTGGGTAGAGGTGGTGGATGGTTTTTGACCATCCTCCATGCAATAATAATGAGGTGCCACAATACTTTTTGAGGAAACTCTACTGCGAGTTTGTCCTCAATAAAGTGCCAAACTATTTTGATATGTGGGACTTCCAGGGTAGAGGTGGGGGGTTAGCACAAGATAGACCAGAGGCACATGTTGACCCACAGTGGGCAATGAGACAAGTAATCAGCAGACCAGCCCATGAGAATGTTTCTATCCAATCCATTGTGAAGGAGAGTGTTGAGGTCGATACACTCCAGTCCATTAGTGCCTTGACCCAGAGCATCATAGAGCATGCCAGTCCTGCAGCATAGAGTGGGTTTGGAGATAGTGCGAGGAGTAGGCTTCCACCCCATACTTGTCAGACTTGCAGGTCAGCATGTGGTTATGACCCCATGGATAGTCAGGACGCAGGTGCACAGGCTACATCTGCAGCTGAGTAGATGGTGATGACAGATACCCTCCTGAGAGAGACTTTTGGCCTTGATACTCAATTAAATATTAGCAAGTTTATTGAATTTAATTTATTAAATTTCATTTTTGAAATGCAAGATTAACTAATTTAGTTTGATGATTTTAATGAAATTTTAGGGTCATAGTGTTGATGCAGTTTTCAATGGTTCTCCACCTGCATATTACACTAGATCATCTACTGTTGGGGTATGTAACTAGTAAACAATTATAAATATTACATGTGAATAGCATCGTTATATGAATAGTATTCTAATATCTGATTTTGGATGTTGAATAGGTTAATATTAGAGATTTCACGGCAACACCTGCCAGTGGTGGTGGACTTCAAAGTTTCACGGAGGTAATAAAATAAATAGTCTAATGAATGAATTGTACTTACTAGATTTTTGTATGTGACTTGTGTGCTTTATTGTGTGTACTCCCATGTTTAGATGAACATGTGTGTATGTTAGGAGCCATGATTTGCATCACTATTATAGTTTTTCATAATTGAATAATGTTGTTTTATTTCCAGATGATGCAGGCTGCGGAGACACCTCCTGATGTTTAGAGGGCAATGGAGCATGGTGTGACCTTTGCGATTCATAGCTCCATGGCATTGACAGGGGTATGAGGCAGATTAGTAAATTTCAATTTACATTCATTGTTATAGTTGTTTATTTTTGAAAAATCAAAAGATTATTGATTTGAAGTTTAATTTCTATCTGGATGGTTTCTATAGGACATGACATCACCACGGCCTATTCCTGCTACTAAGGCAAGTGAGAACACAGATTATATATTAGCGGTAAGTGATTATTTTGTTAAATGTTTCATTTTTTATAACATGTAATTTCTATATATTAATGTCTATACTTTTTATTGTAACAGCTAAAGATGCAGGAAGAACTAAATAGGAGGAGCAGCCCTCAAGTTCGTAGTAGACCACCCACATGCACGTCTCCATTCCCTAGAAGATAAAAGGCTGCCCATGATCTATTCTCTTCACCAGCCAGAGGGGAATGACTTTTTATTGTGTTCCTTTGTTGTATGCCTATATGGCATTTGTGGACATATATTTTGTATTGTATATAGTTGACATTGTATGCCTATATGGCATTCTTGTAAGCCTATATGGCTATTTTGTATATATGTTATACTTATATCGATAGATATTGATGTATGCCTATATGGATATTGGTTAATACAAATCTTTTTTATTGATGGTGTCCATACTTGCATTATAAATCCACGTTTGAATGGATATTTGTAGATGGCTACTTCAAATATTTAAAGTCTAATTGTATTACATAGGATGTTTGTTGATCCAATAAGCTAGCTATTGTTATTCAAGTATCACCTAAACCTCATTTTGGAACTAAAAGATAAAAGTTATATTTTAAAAAAAAATGAATCATCATGTTGAATAGAAAATATTAATATTCTTTATGAGTAGCATACAATGTCAACTATATGCAATACAAAAAAATGAATCATCATGTTATTGTTTATCTTTGAGATCCTGAAAATGACTAAGTCTAGTAGCCTGATATCCTGAAACACTAGGATGAATATCCAACTCATTAGAATGATTGCTCCTTGAGAAAAAGTCATTAAGATGAGTGCCTAAAGGAGACTTTCTTAAACATTCAAACATTGAGCAACAAGCACAAAGGGTTAAGGCGCAATTTGCAACTCATAAAGCGCACCCAATTTGGAGAGAGAATTCATTTAAAACAAGGCACCCATTGACACATGTTCCACCATAAAAGTTTACCTAAGGTGGAAGGAGAACAAGCCTCTAGTAAGTGAAGCGCACCTATTGTCTAAACCACTTCATTATGGCACCCTAGCATGAGGAGGAGTATATAAGTCAATAAGAAATGGCACCTAGAATGCAAATGAAGGACTAAGTGGCATTTTCAATAAGCATCAATCCACCTTGAGCTTTCAATAAATACATCAAATTGAGTCCCATAAGCCTAGGCACCCTTTGCCTTCAAAAGAACCTTGTATTGGCACCTTGGAGGAAATCAACTTACAATGACAAGTCTTGGAGGTTTCTAATTTTGGATGATGTCTTTTGAGATTAACTACAATGATTGAAAGTTAAGATGAGTGGAAAGAACCTATCTTGAACCTTAGGCGCCCTTCATGTAATTTCCCACCATCATGAGCGCCTAGATCTAAGAAGGAGTGAATGAAGGATCTTAACATCAAGAAGCATGTTATCAATCAACTTGGAGAAGTCTTTGACAATAATTATGATGAATTGAGTACATAGAAGTAAAGGAAGTACCTATCAACTCCAAAGTGTGCCTAATGATCAATAAGAAATTCTTCCAAAGCAAAGGCACTCATTGTGAATTTTCTTACTAGTTTTGGTGCCTTGAAGTCTAAGTGCATGAAAATCATGAGGATGAGCACTTAGGGATGAGATAATATTCATAAGAGTTTAAATAAGAACATCATCAAAATGCACCTTGGTAGAGAGACTTGAGAGCATCATCAAATAAGCCAAAATATCTATCTTCAATCTAGGCACAAATTCTAGCTCCTCCCAACTCAAATGAGCATCCAAGTTGAAGTCAAATTTCATCTATACAACCCTTAGATTGTGCCTTGATTGAGGAAGGGATTTGAACCTCAAAATCTAATCATCTTAAGACAAAAGCTTCCTTAGACACTTGGCATTTGATTGAAATCATTGAGAATTAGAAAGAACCACCTAAGGATGTAAGGCGCACTTTTCACCCATACAAGCCTAAAATTGCGCCTAAGGGAAATAACTTGATTTCATATAAATAGGTGAGTGCCTTGAGAGAAAGGCTCACTCTAGGTCATTTTCAATTGTTGAAAGCACAAAAATGATAAAGATAAAGGCAATTGAGTTAGGTGCACTTTAGCCTCTGAGGACACCTCAATGAACGCCTTGGGTGAAATTACATGAGATGACCTTTTGGAGTGAGCACTTGAAAGATAGAATTCATTCTAAGACATGTCTCATCATTTAGAATTGCAAAATTGCAAGTATAAAGACATTTAAATCTAGGTGCACTCTCCATCAGTACAAACCCATTCTGGCACCTAAGGGAGAAATTGCATTGAAAGACACCTTTTGAATGAATCTCTTAAAGGAGATTGACCTCTTTAAGCCATTACAATTATTTGAAATCATTTAAAGTGATAAATATGGACCAATTTGTGTTAGGTACCCTTTGCTCTTTTTTTTACCTATATATGTGCCTAGATTTGTAGTAAGATTATTCCATGTTTAAAGAGGATTCCTTTGTGTTATAAAATGTTTATCATGAGGATTGATGTGTTTCTTAGTTTGTATTGTAGGAAGATTGAAGGAAAAGGTGGGAGAAAGAGCTTGGAGTCACCTAGATTCATCATGTAGCTGCTCTAAAGGAGCCTTTCACATTCATTCATGCCAGAGAGTTAAGATGGAAGTAATCACTACCAAGGAAACACCACTTCAAGAGGTAGCTGCTCTAAGAGGTCACAACAATATATATTTCAAGTCTTCTTCATCAACGACATCACCAGTTGCATCATGTTTGAAGACTTGCATCTATCACTTCAAATTGCATCTAGTGAACTCATTAATTGGTGCCTAGGAGGAAAAGACCTTAAACTTACATTATTGAGTTAGCACTTTAGAAATTGAGCCATTCCTAGTCAATTGGAGTCATAAAATATCAAATACAAAGTCAAATTGGACTTAGGTGCCCCTTCATGTAATTTCCCACCATCATGAGTGCTTAGATGTAGGAAGATCATCCAATTGCACCTAGGAATAAGATACAAGTCCAAGACCTCAAATTTGTGTGCCTAGAAGTGTGATGGTTTGAAGAAGCTACATTGGTGCCTAAGGGTAAGTTGTATCTAATGACATCACCTAATTGAGTGCCTAGGAGGTATAAAGCTTAACATTGACATGAGGACAAGCACTTAGTAAAGGAGAGTTTCTAAAACATTTAAACATGTGAATGAAGTCATAGAAATGCACTAAGTCCTCTAGGTGCCATTTGTTGGATCTAGGGCATACAACTGAGAGGGGGGGGGTGAATCAGTTGTATAGAACTTCTTCTATTTCAAACACTTAATTCTCTGTTGTTAGTTAGCAGCATATCAAATAATCATTCATGAAAGCATAATACATAAATATAAGAGCAGATAAGCATCAACACATTGAACACCAAGATTTTGACGTGGAAAACCCGGTTAAGGGAAAAACCACGGGGTGATTAACCCAAGAATTATTCTCTGTTAGAAGAATAAAGAAAAATGAATGGCACATGCCAATAAGGGCTCACTGCCCGAGCACACTGCTCACAAAGAGGCCCACTGCCTACAAGGAGACACACTGTCTACAAAGTGATAAAAATCACAGTCATGAACTGGAGAATGACATCTCTACCATGTCCGGATCAGTTCCAATTAAGCCCAACAATCTCTGCTCTGCTTTTCGCACCTTTCTTCGCTATATCATGCTCATCTTTTCACCACACACTGAAATGAACTCACAAATCATTATTTATACAAGACATCGACTTAGGAACAAGCATCTAAGTCGGCAAACAACCATAGGAGTATCTGCAAGATGAATAACACATCCGGTCGGCCATCACAAGAACATTCGCAGGATGAACAACTCATCCGGTCGGCTACACAGAGCAAGAACTTCATCCGGAAGAATAACTTCAATTCCGGGCTCTACCATCAATGCGGACCAACAACACAACCTAAACATGATCCAAGAACCTTCACAAGCCTGTCTGAATGTCCGGATACATCCGCACTTCCTCTGCTTACTGGGATCTCTTGTCTTCCTCATCCGGAACTTTAAGAACACAGTCTGTCGCCACTGTCATAATGCAGGAGGTACTTCCGGACCTCCAAATCATACACAAATCAGGATGATACATCACAAGGACATCCCAAACACTCCTTCCAATCCGCAGATTAGGATAATACAATTCCGGACCTCACCGGACCTTTTTGTGATCCTCTGTCACCTCCGGATACTTGCCGGACCCGGTTCTATACCGGTAGCCACAACTCCTTCAGATCTTCATGCGGACCTCTGAAATCTTAACTGTAGCATCTCAAGACTCATATCTACTAACCCTTTAATCCGCATCCTCCGGTTCTCATCCTATACAGTACATTTACCTTCTTCTCATCACTGTTCTTCACTGTTCCTGACTGAGACTAATTTTCTCAATATCCTCAGTACACAGCTCATCAAATCCTTCTTGTCAATGCAATATGAGTATGTTGACATCAATGACAACACTGGATAACCTCATACTTGCAACAATCTCCCCCTTTGTCATTGATGGCAACATATGATGTGAAAAACCATTAAGACAAGAACTTCAACTTTTCATATGTCTTCTCTTCCTTTGCTGCTCCCCCTTTGATCATCAACCACTTATTTTTCACATGTTTTCTCTCCCCCTTTGACATCAATGGCAAAGGGCTCATACTTGCAATTCTCATACATCAGAATCATACCAGCTGCTCCCCCTTAGTTGCAGCTCCCCATTCGTCCGGATCACAAGATATGACTGTGATAGCCACCGGACTGATGCACAACAGTGCATCTTAGTTCATTACCGGAGGGGCCATGACCCCTAACTTCTCCCGGAGATATTCAAAAGAGTCCTTGGGAAGAGGTTTTGTAAAGATATCTGCAATCTGATCCTTGGAGGGAACATACTCCAATCTGACTTCTTCCTTGTTTACTTGTTCTCTCAAGAAGTGAAATTTGATAGATATGTGCTTAGTCTTAGAATGCAATACCGGATTCTTGGAGATATTAATTGCACTTGAATTATCACAGAAAATTGTGATAGGCTCCTCATATTCAACTTTGATGTCTCTTAGCATCTGCTTCATCCATAGGATTTGAGTACAACTACCTGCTGCTGCAATGTATTCTGCTTCAGTTGTAGACAGAGATATTGCATCTTGTTTCTTGCTTAGCCAAGAAACCAATCTCTTTCCCAAAAAGAATGCTCCACCACTAGTGCTCTTCCGTTCATCCACATCTCCTGCCCAATCTGCATCTGTGTAAGCATGAAGAGAGAAATCCGGATCTCTAGGATACCAAAGACCATACTCAACTGTTCCTTTCAAGTATCTAAAAATTCTTTTGATTGCCATAACATGAGATTCTCTAGGATCAGCCTGGAATCTTGCCACAAGACCAACAGCCTGCATTATATCAGGTCTAGTTTGAGTGAGATACAACAATCCACCAATCATTGATCTATACTTTGTCTGATCTGCCTTTGGAGAATCATCATCTTTGCTTAACTTACATCCGGTTGCCATAGGAGTGTTCATAGGCTTTGAGTCTTCCATACCAAATTTCTTTAACAATTCTTTCGCATATTTGGTCTGAGAAATGAAGATCCCTTCTTTTGTTTGAGTAATTTGCAGACCCAAGAAGAAATTCATTTCACCAAGCATAGACATTTCAAACTCACTTTTCATCTGATTTGCAAAAGTTTTACACATACTATCTCTTCCTCCAAAAATGATATCATCCACAAACACTTCAACAATCAGAATGTTCTCATGATCAATTTTGAAATATAAGTTGCTGTCAGCAGTACCTTTGTTGAATCCAATCTGCACAAGATGCTTATCCAACCTTTCATACCATGCTCTTGGGGCTTGCTTCAATCCATACAAGGCTTTCTTCAACTTGCAAACCATATCATTATTATCAGACAATTGAAATCCATCCGGTTGTTCAATGTAGACTTCTTCTTCCAGATCACCATTTAGGAAGGCAGACTTGACATCCATCTGATATACCTTGAAGTCTTTGAAGGGAGCAAATGCAAGAAGTAATCTGACTGCTTCAATTCTTGCTACCGGAGCAAAAGTCTCTTCAAAGTCAATTCCTTCTATTTGAGAGTAGCCTTTGCAGACCAATCTAGCTTTGTTTCTGATTACTTCACCAGCTTCATTTAGTTTGTTCCGGAAGACCCACTTGGTTCCAATTACATTCCTATCTCTAGGTCTGGGAACAAGATCCCAAGTATGATTTTTCTCAATTTGCATCAGTTCATCTTCCATTGCTTTGGTCCAGTTTTCATCATTGCAGGCTTCATTTATTGTTTTAGGTTCAATCTTTGAAATCAGACAACATTCATTCTGATCTTGAGCAATATTCCTTCTAGTTTGTACACCTTTGCTTCTATCACCTATGATCTGATCTTCAGAGTGATTCAGTCTTACATACCTTGGAATTTTGGGAGTATTCAGCACTGCTGTTTCTTGATCAGCCTCATTCAAATCTAACTCTTCTTCCTGATTTACCGGATCAGGCTGACTCTGTCTCACCGGAGAGGATTGAGGTCCTTGAACACTGTCTTGGTCATCTTCATCAAACTCATAAAATCTTGAAGGCTTCTCAATTCCTTCATCAACCTTTACATTGGTGCTTTCTATCATTTTCCTCAATCTCTTATTGTAACATCGGTATGCTTTGCTTTGAGTGGAGTAGCCCAAGAAAATTCCTTCATCACTTCTAGCATCAAACTTTCCTAGATCTTCATCTCTTTTAATATAACACTTGCTACCAAATACTCTGAAATATTTCACAGTAGGAGTGATGCCAAACCAGAGTTCATAGGGGGTCTTACCGGTGTTGTTTCTGATTTGAACTCGATTGAGAGTGTAGACTGCAGTGCTGATAGCTTCTTTCCAAAACATTTGAGGAACATTTGCTTCCAACATCATTGTCCTAGCAGCTTCCTGGATGGTCCAGTTCTTTCTCTCAACTACTCCATTCTGCTGTGGAGTCTTAGGAGCAGACAACTGTCTCCTTATACCCTGTTTCTCACAAAAGTCAATGAATTCACCAGATGTAAATTCACCACCTCTATCAGACCTTAGACACTTTAGTTTCAATCCGGTTTGATTCTCCACCATAGCTTTGAAGATTTTGAACTTCTCAAAAGCTTCTGATTTTTCTTTTAGAAAGGTAACCCACATCATCCGGGAATGATCATCAATTAACAACATGAAATATCTATCACCTTGCAGACTCTTGATTCTTGTTGGACCACATAGATCAGTATGTACTAATTCCAATAATCCGGTAGAAGACTGATCTTTGCTTTTAAAAGAGACTCTGCTTTGTTTGCCTAACTGACATTCTTTACACACACTATTTGTAGGTTTTATCAACTTTGGAAGATCTCTCACAGCCTGAGTATTGCTTATCTTGATGATGTTATCAAAATTTACATGACACATTCTTCTATGCCATAACCAACTCTGATCAATTTGAACAAACAAACAACTTTTATTTGAACCAACCAGATGAAAGATGTTACCTCTTGTCTGAGTACCGGATGCAATTTCAGTTCCGGAGCTTGTAAAGATTCTGCATTTTCCATTCTTGAACTGGAGATCATAGCCTTTGTCCACTAACTGACCAACACTGAGAAGATTGTGCTTCAATCCTTCAACATACAGTACATTACCTGTTTTGCTCTTACCATCAAAGGAAATAGTTCCCCTACCTCTGATTCTACCAGCAGAATTGTCACCAAACTTTACCATTCCTCCTTCATATCTTTCCAAGTCTAAGAACTTATTCTTGTCACCAGTCATATGGTGAGAACATCCACTGTCAATAACCCAATCATCCTTTTCTTCCACTTGAGCAGCCAAGGCTTTTTCAACAACTTTGTGATTGACAGATTCAGAGAGCAAGGAATCTTCTTCCTTGATGGCTATAAACACCCACTCATTTCCGGATTTGCTTCCTGGATCTGATTCATCATCTGTTACTCCTTCATTGTCATCTTCTTCATGAACATAATAGCAATTCTTTTGAAACCTTTGTCTGTGAGTATTAGATCTTGCAGATCTCTCCGGACATCTTGAGGCAAAATGACCAATCTTATTGCAGTTAAAACACTTAAAGGGTAGTTTTCCTTCATACTTACCGGATCCTCTTGGCAGTCTCTTTGCAATGAGGGCTTCAAGTTGAGCTGTTTCTGCTTCTTCTTCTTCCATGTCTCTTCTTGCTTGATCATACCATGACATTTTCCTTGATGAGTTTTCACCTGGATCAAATCTCTGTTTGCCTTTCACATAGGCACTGGCTTTGAAAGCAGATTCAGTCTTGGGGGGATCATCTCCAAACTCGGTCATTTCAAATGCAGCTAGTTTGCCAGCCAGTTGTTCTCTTGTGACAGTTGTGTGGGCTCTGAATTCATCAATGGCAGCAACTTTGATTTTGTAGGCAGCAGGAAGGGATCTTAGGATTTTGCAGACAATCTCATTTTCATCTAAAGTTCCACCAGCATTTCTGATTCCACATACCAGCTCATTTACTCTTGGCATAAAGGTAGTAATGTTTTCATCATCTCTCATTTTCAATCTTTCAAATTTCCCTTTCAGACTTTGCAACCTTGCACTTTTGACAAACTCATCTCCTTCATACAGAAGTTCCAGTTTAGTTAGGATCTCATATGCAGTGGGTAGGTCAATGACATTCGAGAGATCTGAGTCATTCAATGCACTTAGAAGAGCTTCCTTGGTCCGCAGATTGTTTTCAGCTTCTGTGATTTCATTCAGAGTTGTCGGACCACCTTGTGGAGGTACATATGGTTTTGAAATCATACCCAGATATGCTTTTCCCATGCATTCCAAGTGACACTTCATGCGACCTTTCCAGAGAGTAAAGTTGGTTCCATCGAACTTCGGACTATCCTTCTTGTAAGACGACATCCTGGATCTCCTCAAGCGGTTAAGCTCTTGTCAGAGGAACTTGGCTCTGATACCAATTGTTGGATCTAGGGCATACAACTGAGAGGGGGGGGGTGAATCAGTTGTATAGAACTTCTTCTATTTCAAACACTTAATTCTCTGTTGTTAGTTAGCAGCATATCAAATAATCATTCATGAAAGCATAATACATAAATATAAGAGCAGATAAGCATCAACACATTGAACACCAAGATTTTGACATGGAAAACCCGGTTAAGGGAAAAACCACGGGGTGATTAACCCAAGAATTATTCTCTGTTAGAAGAATAAAGAAAAATGAATGGCACATGCCAATAAGGGCTCACTGCCCGAGCACACTGCTCACAAAGAGGCCCACTGCCTACAAGGAGACACACTGTCTACAAAGTGATAAAAATCACAGTCATGAACTGGAGAATGACATCTCTACCATGTCCGGATCAGTTCCAATTAAGCCCAACAATCTCTGCTCTGCTTTTCGCACCTTTCTTCGCTATATCATGCTCATCTTTTCACCACACACTGAAATGAACTCACAAATCATTATTTATACAAGACATCGACTTAGGAACAAGCATCTAAGTCGGCAAACAACCATAGGAGTATCCGCAAGATGAATAACACATCCGGTCGGCCATCACAAGAACATTCGCAGGATGAACAACTCATCCGGTTGGCTACACAGAGCAAGAACTTCATCCGGAAGAATAACTTCAATTCCGGGCTCTACCATCAATGCGGACCAACAACACAACCTAAACATGATCCAAGAACCTTCACAAGCCTGTCTGAATGTCCGGATACATCCGCACTTCCTCTGCTTACTGGGATCTCTTGTCTTCCTCATCCGGAACTTTAAGAACACAGTCTGTCGCCACTGTCATAATGCAGGAGGTACTTCCGGACCTCCAAATCATACACAAATCAGGATGATACATCACAAGGACATCCCAAACACTCCTTCCAATCCGCAGATTAGGATAATACAATTCCGGACCTCACCGGACCTTTTTGTGATCCTCTGTCACCTCCGGATACTTGCCGGACCCGGTTCTATACCGGTAGCCACAACTCCTTCAGATCTTCATGCGGACCTCTGAAATCTTAACTGTAGCATCTCAAGACTCATATCTACTAACCCTTTAATCCGCATCCTCCGGTTCTCATCCTATACAGTACATTTACCTTCTTCTCATCACTGTTCTTCACTGTTCCTGACTGAGACTAATTTTCTCAATATCCTCAGTACACAGCTCATCAAATCCTTCTTGTCAATGCAATATGAGTATGTTGACATCAATGACAACACTGGATAATCTCATACTTGCAACACCATTTTCCCCTTGTTGTTAGGTTTAACCGACAGAAGATATCAATTAAATGCAAATAAAGATTAAACAGAGGAATGGAAATACATAGAAATAATAACAGCGAGAGACAAGTTTTAACGTGGTTCACCCAAACTTGGGCTACATCCACCAAACAGAGAGTCCAATATTATTATCCAGTAAATCAAACTGATTACAACCAGCAATCCCTGCAACTCAATACCGCTACAAATGCTACAATACAATATATCAAAACCCAAACCCTTAGCCGCTTTTATCAAGCCTTTTTCTCGGTTACAAAAATAGGGTTTTCTTATGTCGGTCAAAAAAATAGGATTTTTTATGTCGGCTCTAAAAAAAAATTTCTCGAGGGCTGCGCCCCCAAACCCTGGCGAGGATACATGCCTAGTGTACAGTACTTTCCTAATTAGTCGCCACCTACCAACACTTGTGTACCCTTACATTTGTGCTTAAGAAGAAGTTGCTTCAGTTCATTGGAGTGTTTGAGTATTGAGGATTTCTTAGCAATCCTTTGCAACTTTACATTGCCTCCTTCTGACAATTTTTGGGGCAGCAAAAAACCTTTCACCACGGGAAAACACCTTAGAGATATAAAAAATTGAGAGATGTTATTGTAGAGGCACTCTACATGATTGCGTTACCTCAGATGGAATCTTTCTAAGTGACACAGTTTTTGAGTCACATCTTGTCAAAGATTTCTGCCTTTTTGCACTTTGGACTCTTCAGGGATATCGTCGGTACAATGTAGCTCCAACTGTTTCGACATGTTTGGGTGAAAAACAGGACCATGCCTAGCGCAAATATACCCATCAAGACGCGTTGGAATAGTCAGTTTGGTCACATCAGGAGTAGGATGAAAGTTACATGTCATGCCCACATTTTCCATGCGGTCGCAACACGCAAACACGCATGTCATGTCCACATGCGACATGTGGTCATGATACGAACTGTCAAAAATTTTCTCCTTACTACTCTGAATTCCCCCTCGCACACGTAAACATGCTCGGTTGTGTACATTTATGGCGTTAATGATAATGTTGTTTTCAGAATATTCCACACACGTGTGTATTCACTATGCTAGACTTTCTATTTGCTTGAAAGACGTTCACTACGTTTACATTAGTTTTAATATCAGCATTTAAATTTACTTGTTAATTAGTTGGCCTTTATTGGTTTTCTTAGTCTATTTAATATTGACATGCATTAACTCCTCTATTATAATTGTTATAATTATTTACTTATTTAATTATTCATTTATGTTTCAATTCCTTGGAAATTCATTTGGAAAATACTAATCCCAAAGTCACGATACCTTTACAAATGAATTAACATAAATCATTATCAATGTAAATTAAAATTGCCCCATTAATATTGCTTATATATATATATATATATATATATATATATATATATATATATATATATATATATATATATATATTTGTTTGTATGCAATAGCTCTTAAGAGTACTCTTATTTATTTCAATTAATAAATATATATATATATATATATATAAATATTTATCATTGTTTATTTTTTTATGTTAATGGATACTCCACTCAAAATTTAATATAGTATTGTTCTAAAATCCAACTCATAGTAATGGGTTGAAATAACCCTAACCCTTATTAGTGTTTGTGGTTGTTGTGTTTTGCAGGAGGTAAAGGATCGGCGGCGGTGATGGTGGAAGACGGCACTGGTTGCAGGGGCGGCTGAGGCTATGGAGGTGGGTGGAGGCAGAGTGTATGGTGGCTGCAGAGGGCGGTGTGTAGTGGATGGTAGAGGGAGTGGAGGGAAGGTGTGGCAGCGGGTAGTAAGCCTGTGCGCAGGGCACGGAGGATATGGAGCGGCGGGAACGTGGGAAGGGTTTGATGGTCGTGGAGGGCCTGTGGTGGTTTGCGGGGAATGAGACACGGTGGGGGTGTGGGGAGGGGTGGATCCCCACCCACATCCCACTTTGTGGGGTGTCGGTGGGGCTCCGCCCCTCCCCACACCCATTGTATTAAGGTTCGGTGGGGGGATTCAAACCCCCACCATTTCCATATTAGCTTCGGCTGTGTATAAAATGCAAACTGCAAACTTCTATCTTCAATGCATTTTCTAAATTCATATTTTAAATAGAAATATATATATATATATATATATATTTATTTTTAGCATAAGATCATAATTATAAATTAACATAAATAAATATATATATATACATCTAGATATATATATATATATATAAATATATATATATATATATTTATATATAAATATATATATATATATATTGATATATATTTTTTTTGTCATAGGAACTATACAAATTCATAACTTTCTTCAGCATTTCAATTTATAATTTTGACAAATACTTGAAATAAAACAGAAATAAATATAAATTTATATATGCAATTGTCAATTAAAATTCATCTTTTCACATGTACTTTCCAATGCAATGTAAAGAAGAAATTAAGAATAAATACAGAAAAATTATTAAATCCTTCACTTCAAAAATTCATTATAACAGACAAGTAAATCGTTTTCTGAAGAATTTTTATTGCATAATCAAATCAATTCTTATCTCTTTCCCAAAGACAAATTTACTTCCCATATAAATATTTGAATGTAATATTTTCACTGAACCATACAATGGAAAAACATTTACAAGTTTACAAGTTTGTTATACATGTATAAAAAAACTGTAAAAATACACAACTCTCAAACACTTTAAGGGAGGAATTACTGTCTTCCCCCAAATAACAAATTTTACAAATTCAAAGGGAGTAAACCTCTCCTCCAAGGAAAACTTATCCAGGATGAAACTTAATGAACCAAACTCTCCTTGCCAATAAGGATGAGTTACATTTTCCCCATACAATAAAACTTTCCCATTTCTCTTCCATAAGCTCCAAGAGAAACTTACATGACAACAAGGAAGAAATACACCAACCAACTAGCTCTCCTCCCTACCATAGACCTGCAAGAGGGTCACCCCCGAGCTAGGGAGATCATCCACACACCTAGGGTAGAATAGACCAAAAACACTTCACAACAATAGAAACAAACAACACACAACACCCATAGTTTTACTCACAACACAAAAACTCAACTGAGGTGAGTTTAAAGAGGGTAGGGAAGTAGACTCACTCAACTCCAAGGTGTCATTCTTCTCAACATTTATCATAGCTTTTCTCATGGCCTCAAGCCAACAAAATTATTCTTTCTCATGGCCTCAAGCCATCCAAATAATAAAAATCACAGGGATATCCCAAATAGACTCTCAAGCCTTATAGCCCTCTAGGCTCAAAATTACCAAAATGCCCTCAAGGCTTCCATATACCAAGAACAAGAATGCACTCGAGGAGGTTCACACCTTCCCTTCCCTATACATGATGAACATTGTCTTCCAACTAGAAGAAGCTCTTTCAAACACCCAACACAAACCCAAAATCACATAAATAACACATAGACAACCTTTGCAAATCCACATTCATCAAACAAGAACAAAACATACAAGGTGAGTAAACTGGCTCACTAACCTTTACAAACCCTATTATGGATGTAGTTGAAGAAGAGCTCCACCCTTAGTCTCCTCCTCCAAGTTCTCCTTCTTTCCACAATAATCCAACCCCCTTACCCTCTCCCTCCTCTCTTTTTTAAAACAAATTTCCTCCATTTTCCTTATTCCCAAGTGGCATTAAAAAAACTAAACCCACTCCTTATCCATTATCCCTAGTGGTCTTTAAACAATTAACCCCACTCAAGAGGTCCCCCACTATAGCCCTCTTCCAACACATGGAGGAATAAAATATAATAAGTAAAATAGAAATAAAAAGGGAGTGGATGACACACCACCCTTTTTATGGGGTACTCCCACCAAAAGAGAGGCACAAAGAGACAAAGAACTCCATTATTTGGGGGATCATGGAGTCATTCCATGACTTGGAAGTGGACCTGAGTGTGATTCCACTCATCCCATTATCCCCCATGCTTCCAAATTCGTCACTTAACTTCACTGTGAAGTTAAAGTGACCATATGGAGGTTATCCCAAGGTTATCCTAGTCAAAAGGGTCCCTAGACCCATGGGGTATAACCCAGGGTTGATTTTTACCTAGTTAGGACTCCCAGAGTCAAGTAAAAACACAAGAAGAGGGTCTAAAAGAAATAAAGTATAAACAAGATTCATAACAACATTTCTTACAATACATATCACAATACAAGTAAATCAGAAGGTAAACCTAATTCCCTTGACCCCATGCAACATTACAACATTACAACATTTCCACCATACACGGAGTTGATCTTAGTTCCTCGTGGAACTAGATCAGCTTCACAAGGGATACAACATAGGGTGTGGAATGATCTCCTATATTTGTGGTTTCGTTAGGAATACCTGCACACTCAATCTTGAAGTTAATAACACATAAAGATATCATAGCCGAAGCAATTTAAATACAAGCATACCTAAATATTCTACCATATAATCATACTGAAATCACATTAAAAGTTCCATTTCTAATATTATCCATTCATCATTCTCTTAAAAACAATATCTAACTATCATTGCAAAATTTGTTTTCTTAAAATTCAATTAGGTTTAATAAACAAAATTCTAGGATCAATAGTCCTCCAACATAAAAGTAATAGCAATAGCACTGCAAATAGTCTCATGAACAGAAGCGAAAAAGGTAGGCCTCACATCCTCCCCCCTAAGATTGTCCTTCCTCCTGGAAGTCATCAAAGAGGTGAGGGTAAAGTGTCTTCAGTCTCGTTGCATCTTCCCATGTTGTAGTGACCTCATCATACATATCCCATTGGACCCTAACCTGGTCCATCTCTTGACCTTGAAGGCCCAGCGTCCAACGAGCCAATATGCGTATTGGCTCCAAAGCCAGCTGTCCGTCTACCTCTACCTAAAGAGCACTCCAATCTAATACGTGAGATAAGTCAGAAATATAATGACATAGAACTAAAACATGAAAGACATCGTGGATACGAGACAGGCTAGGTGGCAAGGCTAAATGATAGGCTACAGGTCCTATCCTCTCAAAAATCTCAAAAGGTCCTACAAACCGGGGTGCGAGCTTAGAGCCTTTTCCGTAACGGATTGGACTCTTATGTGGTCGCACTCTCAAGAATACCCTATCACCCACTGAGAAGTTTCAATCCGTTCTCTTCGCATCACCATACTTCTTCTATCTCTCCTGAGCTTCCTGAAGTCTCTATCTGATCAATGTGACCTGCTGTTCCATATCCTAAATTATTTCAGGACCAATGGAAACTCGGTCCTCTAATCGATCCCAACTCAAAGGCGTCCTGCAAGGTCTGCCGTATAAAGCCTGGTAAGGAGGCATACCCAACGAGCTGTGATGCCCATTATTGTAGGTGAACTCAACCAGATACAAGTACTCCTCCCATCTAGACTGATGATCCATAACATACATATGAAGCATGTCCTCTAACACCTGATTAACTCTTTTTGTCTGGCCATCGGTCTCAGGATGGTAAGCGGAACTGAAGTTGAGCTATGTGCCCAACGCCTGATGTAAGGCTCTCCAAAATTATGATGTGAATACAGAGTCTCTATCAGATATGATGCGGTGAGGTACTCCATGCAGTTTGACAATCTGATCTAGAAACACTCTCGCCACCGATGGTGCATTGTACATTGTGTGTATCAGTGAGAAATGTGCCACCTTGGTCAACTTGTCAACTATCACCATGATGGCATCATGGTGTCGCGATGACATAGGTAGACCAACAATAAAGTCCATGGAAATGGTGTCCCACTTCCATTCAGGTATCTAGTGAGGGTACAAAAGTCCTGTTGGATGTTGATGCTTGGCCTTGACCCTCTGACACTCAAGGCATCGAGCAACATACTCTGCAATGTCGCGTCTCATTCTAGCCCAATGATATAACTGCCACAAATCTGCATGCATCTTCTTCACTCCTGGATGAGCTGTATAGGGTGCTCTATGAGCCTCAGAGAGTATCACTGTACGTAGATCGCTTGCACGGGGTACATAGATGCGCTGCCTATGTCTAAGCAATCCATCCGACTCAAGGGAATATCCTACGAATTTGCCCTTCAGGACCCTCTGATTCTAGATTTCTTGTTGCACCTCAAGAAACCACTCACCCTCAGGCAAATGTTGTAGAATACACTCTCTCAAATCCACCTTCAAAGTTAGAGTCAAGATCTCGTGGCGCCTTTGACTCAAAGTGTCGGCAACCACATTCTCCTTTCCTTTGATGTAGTGGACATCAAAGTCATACTCACACATGAACTCCATCCAATGCCGCTGGCGGGCATTCAAATTAGGCTGAGTGAAAACATACTGTAAGCTATGATGATCTGAATGGAGCTCGAAACGTTGACCTAAAATAAAGTGCCTCCAATGAACAAGAGCATGAATAATAGCTGCGAGCTCTAAATCGTGAGTAGGGTAGTTTAGCTCATGTGTTTTAAGTTTTCATGAGTCATAAGCAATCACTCTACCACCCTACATAAGCACAGCTCCCAATCCCTCTAATGATGCATCCATGCAAACAACAAAATCTTCTGTCAGATCAGGAACAACTAATATGGGAGCACTGGTAAGACGTTCCTTCAGGATCCCAAAGGCCTTCTCACACTGCTCAGTCCAAGTGAATCCTTTCCCTTTTCACTGAAGGGAAGTGATAGGATGTGCTATCCTAGAGAAACCTTCGATAAACCTACTGTAGTAACCGGCTAGTGCCATAAAGCTCCTTACTTTTGTTACATTGGTGGGTGTTGGCCAATCCTGAATTGCTCTGATCTTCAATGGATCTACGGAGATACCATCACCTGATAATATGTGCCCCAAATATTGCACCTCTGACCTAAAAAAGGCACACTTCACCAGGTTTCCATAACGCTGATGCTCACGTAAACACTGCAATACCTGACGCAAATGGTCCACATGTTCCTCCTCGGTCTGTGAATAGATCAAAATGTCATCTAGAAAAATGATCACAAACTGATCTAGGTAAGTGCGAAACACCCCGTTCATGAGACTCATGAACACTGTAGGGGCGTTCGTCAAACTAAAATGTACCACTGTAAATTCATAATAGCCATATCTAGTTCAGAAAATAGTTTTGTGAATATCTGCCTAAGTGATTCGTAATTGGTGATACCTAGATTTTAGATCAATTTTTGAAAACACTTTGGCTCCCTACATTTGGTCAAAGAGATCATCAATCCTAGGCAGAGGATATCACTTCCTCACTGTCACTTTGTTCAACTATCTGTAGTCCATGCATAGCCAAAGTGATCCATCCTTCTTCTTTACGAAGATAACTGGTGTGCCCCATGGTGAAACGCTAGGTCAGATGTGTCCCTTCTCTAATAATTCTTCTAACTATAGTTTAAGCTCTGTAAGCTCATGTGTAGTCATTCTGTAAGGTGTACAAGACACTAGTTCTGCCCCTGGTACCAAATCGATGTGGAAGTCAACTTCCCTGCATGGAGGCATACTTGATAGCTCTAGCGAAAAAACATCAGAAAATTCTCTTAGGATAGGGTGATCATCTAAGGTAATCTCAAGTTCATCCTCTAATCTATCACTGACTGTGATAGCAAACATTTGACAACCCTTCCACATGCAGCACTTAAGTTGCTGAGCGGATATCGTACAAGCAATCATGGGCTTTTGTATGCCCACTATCTCGACCGGTATGCCATGATCATCTATGCAACTAATCATCCTCTGGCGGCAATCTAGCTTAGCTCTATGAGCCACAAGTCAGTCCATACCCAAAACTATGCCATAGGATCCTAATGGCATAACCCTAAGATCCCATGTTGTAATGAAAGAACCTAAGGAAATCTCACAATTTCTAATGACGGTATCAACTGACATTATAGCCCCAGAGGCCAATCAACCTCCCACCTAATGTCCTGCCTAGAAGCCACCAGCCTGCAACGTTCCACTAATGATGTAGACATAAAAGAGTTGGTAGCTCCAGAATCAAATAGGATAGAGATGGGAAAATCTCCAATCATACCTACTGTCTCTATGACTAAAGCCTGGAAATTAGCCTGGTGGTTTTCAACCGCTGCAAACATATCGTGGGATTTACCCATATCACCCATAGTCTGCTCAGATCCTCCTGCATGATGCTGTCCCCCTGCTGTAAAACCCTGTGGGCACTCTCTAGCTAGGTGTCCAGCTTCACACCAAACATAACAAGGGCCCCTAACCTATACCTGTACAGTCTGAGTCTTGCTCGACTGTTGCTGTCCTAATCTACTAGTGGACCCCTGTGAGACCCTATACGACTACTGCGGCCTCGCGGGTCCCACAGGTGGTCCCTGCTGTCTCAGATCTCTACGCATGCCCTCCTGCTGCCAACCTCTATTATTTCCCCAATGTGACCTCAGCTGTGTTCTAGCTTTCTGTTGTTGCTGTGACTATTGTTGTTGTGGGGGCCTAGAAGGTAATGATGCTGAACTGAATCCTCCTCTAGGGGGTGGCTGTGTTGGCCTACGAAAACTCTGTTGATGCTGCTGCTATCCCCGATCCTAGAATTGAGGGCAAGAACTCTACCCCCATCCTTGAATCTCCTCAGCAATATAAGCCTTCTCAGTAACATCACTCAAAGTCTGGGGATCTGCCATCCGAACAGGCCCCGCTATACTGTGGTTTAGTCCTCTGATAAACTTATGCACCAGGAGTTTCTCATCATGGAGATACTCTGCATATTTGGATAACTCTGTAAACCTACTCTCATACTATGCCACTGAGAGTCCCCTCTACTGTAGGTCATGGAACTCATCTATACGACGATGTCTATAATAGTCTAATAGGTATCGCGCGTTGAAGTGCTCAATAAAGGTCTCCCATGAGAGGGTGTCTAAGGAAAGGTGATGCATGCACTCCTTAGTGTGCCACCAGGTAGCTGCTGCATCTTGTAATAAGTGTACTGCCACACAGGCCTTCCTATTGCCTGCGTATGGATGGAACGTGAAGCACCTGTCTGAACTGATAAGCCAGGCCTCTGCCTTAGCTCCCTCTGTGGTTTCGATGAAAGTAGGAGGGTTTAATCTCAATATGTCCCTGATGGAATCTCCTTTATCTCTGCGCCCCCTGATAGGCTCATCTATATGATAATCATAAGGCTTGGGACCCAATTGTTCTACTCGCACGGTCTCGTCATGCCTGGCATGATGTGTGGGGCTCCTGCTACGGCCCCTATCGGTTGAACCAACCTTCTCTATATTAGGCAATTTGACATAAAGCTCCACACATGGTACCCCCTGCGGCTCTACGCGGGGCTCCACATGTGGCTTGACATGAGACTTAGCTCATGGCTCCACACGTGGCTCCTCTCGTGGAACATCGCACAGCTCGACACGTGGCTCTATGTGCGGCTCAACACGTGGCTCTATGCGTGGCTCAACAAGTGGCTCTATGTGTGGCTCAACTATAGCCGATGGAAGCCTATCTAAAATAGCCTGTAAGGCCTGTAATATCTATGGTCCCATATCAGGGGAGGTTGGTGGTGCCTGTGGTACCTGAGGAACTGGTTGTGTCTGTAGAACTAGCTGAACCTATGGAATTGGCTGATCTGGTGGATATGGCTGATCCGGTCCCACAGCTGAAGAATCAGTGCATACCTCGGTGGGTGGAGTATGGCGGGTCAGTGTTCGCCGAACTCATCTAGGAGGCATCCTACAAAACGAGGTAATCGCTAGTTAGTTTGATTGCGGAAGTGATAATGTGCTTAAACAAGCCCAGTGTTTAAAACAACTTGGGCTCTGATACCAAATGTCATGCCCACATTTCCCATGTGGTCGCAACACATAAACACGCGTGTCATGTCCACATGCGACATGTGGTCATGATACGAACTGTCAAAAATTTTCTCCTTATTACTCTGAATCCCCCCTCGCATGCGTAAACGTGCTCGGTTGTGTATGTTTATGGCATCAATGATAATGTTGTTTTCAGAATATTCCACACACGTGTGCATTCACTATGCTGGACCTTCTATTTGCTTGAAAGACGTTCACTACATTTATATCAGTTTTAATATCAGTGTTTAAGTTTACTTGTTAATTAGTTGGCCTTTATTGGTTTTCTCAATCTATTTAATATTGACACGCGTTAACTCCTCTATTATAATTGTTATAATTATTTACTTATTTAATTATTCATTTATGTTTCAATTCCTTGGAAATTCATTTGGAAAATACTAATCCCGAAGTCACGACACCTTTACAAACGAATTAACATAAATCATTATCAATGTAAATTACAATTGCCCCATTAATATTCCCTAAATATATATATATATTCCTTTATATATATTTGCATATATATATATATATTTTCTCTTATTTATATATCCTTTTGTAATTTACCCCGATTTATGAAGGGGACATATATGTAAATATATATATATATATATATATATATATATATATATATATATATATATATATATATATATATATATATATATATATATTTGTTTGTATGCAATAGCTCTTAAGAGTACACTTATTTATTTCAATTAATATATATATATATATATATATAAATATTTATCATTGTTTATTTTTTTATGTTAATGGATACTCCACTCAAAATTTAATATAGTATTGTTCTAAAATCCAACTCATAGTAATGGCTTGAAATAACCCTAACCCTTATTATTGTTTGTGGTTGTTGTGTTTTGCAGGAGGTAAAGGCTCGACGGCGGCGATGGTGGAAGATGGCACTGGTCGCAGGGGCGGTCGAGGCTATGGAGGTGGGCGGAGGCAGAGTGTATGGTGGCCGCAGAGGGCGACGTATAGTGGACGGTAGAGGGAGTGGAGGGAAGGTGTGGCGGTGGGGTAGTAAGCCTGTGCACAGGCCGCAGAGGATACGAAGCGGTGAGAGCGTGGGAAGGGTTTGACTGCCACGGAGGGCCTATGGTGGTTTGCGGGGAATGAGACACGGCGGGGGTGTGGGGATGGGCGGAGCCCCACCCACACCCCACGAAGCCCACACCCCACTGTATTAAGGTTCGGTGGGGGGATTCAAACCCCCACCATTTCCATATTAGCTTCGGTTATGTATAAAATGCAGACTGTGAACTTCTATCTTCAATGCATTTTCTAAATTCGTATTTTAAATAAAAATAATTAAATATATATATATATAGCATAAGATCATAATTATAAATTAACATAAATATATATATATATATATATATATATATATATATTTAACATAAGATGATCACAATGTATATTTTCTCAGATTCACAGTTTACTTATATATACCCAAAAATATTTATATATATATAAATATATATATATATTGATATATATTTTTTTTGTCATAGGAACTATACAAATTCATAACTTTCTTCAGTATTTCAATTGATAATTTTGACAAATACTTGAAATAAAATAGAAATAAATATAAACTTATATATGCAATTGTCAATTAAAATTCATCTTTTCACATGTACTTTCCAATGCATTGTAAAGAAGAAATTAAGAATAAATACAGAAAAATTATTAAATCCTTCACTTCAAAAATTCATTATAACAGACAAGTAAATCGTTTTCTGAAGAATTTTTATTGCATAATCAAATCAATTCTTATCTCTTTCCCAAAGACAAATTTACTTCCCATATAAATATTTGAATGTAATATTTTCACTGAACCATACAATGGAAAAACATTTACAAGTTTACAAGTTTGTTATACAAATATAAAACAACTGTAAAAATACACAACTCTTAAACACTTTAAGGGAGGAATTACTCTCTTCCCCCAAATAACAAATTTTACAAATTCAGAGGGAGTAAACCTCTCCTCCAAGGAAAACTTATCTAGGATGAAACTTAATGAACCAAACTCTCCTTGCCAGTAAGGATGAGTTACATTTTCTCCATACAATAAAACTTTCCCATTTCTCTTCCATAAGCTCCAAGAGAAACCTGCATGACAACAAGGAAGAAATACACCAACCAACTAGCTCTCCTCCCTACCATAGACCTGCAAGAGGGTCACCCTTGAGCTAGGGAGATCATCCACACACCTAGGGTAGAATAGACCAAAAACACTTCACAACAATAGAAACAAACAACACACAACACCCATAGTTTTACTCACAACACAAAACTTAGTTGAGGTGAGTTTAAAGAGGGTAGGAAAGTAAATTCACTCAACTCCAAGGTGTCGTTCTTCTCAACATTTATCACAGCTTTTCTCATGGCCTCAAGCCAACAAAATTATTCTTTCTCATGGCCTCAAGCCATCCAAATAATAAAAATCACAGGGATATCCCAAATAGGCTCTCAAGCCTTATAGCCCTCTAGGCTCAAAATTACCAACATGCCCTTAAGGCTTCCATATACCAAGAACAAGAATGCACCCGAGGAGGTTCACACCTTCCCTTCCCCATACATGATGAGCATTGTCTTCCAACTGGAAGAAGCTCTTTCAAACACCCAACACAAACCCAAAATCACATAAATAACACATAGACAACCTTTGCAAATCCACATTCATCAAACAAGAACAAAACATACAAGGTGAGTAAACTGGCTCACTAACCTTTACAAGCCCTATTATGGATGTAGTTGAAGAAGAGCTCCACCCTTAGTCTCCTCCTCCAAGTTCTCCTTCTTTCCACAATAATCCAACCCCCTTACCCTCTCCCTCCTCTCTTCTTTAAAACAAATTTCCTCCATTTTCCTTATTCCCAAGTGGCATTAAAAAAACTAAACCCACTCCTTATCCATTATCCCTAGTGGTCTTTAAACAATTAACCCCACTCAAGAGGTTCCCCACTATAGCCCTCTTCCAACACATGGAGGAATAAAATATAATAAGTAAAATAGAAATAAAAAGGGAGTGGATGACACACCACCCTTTTTATGGGGTACTCCCACCAAAAGAGAGACACAAAGAGACAAAGCACTCCATTATTTGGGGGATCATGGAGTCATTCCATGACTTGGAAGTGGACCTGAGTGTGGATTCCACTCATCCCATTATCCCCCATGCTTCCAAATTCGTCACTTAACTTCACTGTGAAGTTAAAGTGACCATATGGAGGTTATCCCAAGGTTATCCTAGTCAAAAGGGTCCCTAGACCCATGGGGTATAACCCAGGGTTGATTTTTACCTAGTTAGGACTCCTAGAGTCAAGTAAAAACACAAGAAGAGGGTCTAAAAGAAATAAAGTTTAAACAAGATTCATAACAACATTTCTTACAACACATATCACAATACAAGTAAATCAAAAGGTAAACCTAATTCCCTTGACCCCATGCAACATTACAATATTACAACATTACAACATTTCCACCATACATGGAGTTGATCTTAGTTCCTCGTGGAACTAGATCAGCTTCACAAGGGATACAACATAGGGTGTGTGAATGATCTCCTGTATTTGTGGTTTCGTTAGCAATACCTGTACACTCAATCTCGAAGTTAATAACACATAAAGATATCATAGCTGAAGCAATTTAAATACAAGCATAACTAAATATTCTACCATATAATCATACTGAAATCACATTAAAAGTTCCATTTCTAATATTATCCATTCATCATTCTCTTAAAAACAATATCTAACTATCATTGCACAATTTGTTTTCTTAAAACTCAATTAGGTTTAATAAACAAAATTCCAGGATCAATAGTCCTCCAACATAAAAGTAATAGCAATAGCACTGCAAATAGTCTCATGAACAGAAACGAAAAAGGTAGGCCTCCAATTACACCCCTTTACAACTTTACACTGCCTCCTTCTGATGATTTTTGGGGAAGCAGAAAACCTTTCACCATAGGCAAACACCTCAGAGATATAAAAAATTGACAGAGGTTATTGTAGAGGCACTCTACATGATCACGTTACCTTAGATGGAATGTTTCTAAGTGACAGTTTTTGAGTAACATCTCATTAAAGATTGTTGCCTTTTTGCACTTTGGACTCTTCAGGGATATTGTCGGTACAATGTAGCTTGGACTGTTTTGACATGTTTGGGTGAAAAATAGGACAATGATTAGTGTAAATGTACCCATCCAGATGTGTTGGTATAGTCAGTTTGGTCGCATCGGGAGCAGGACGAAAGTTACACAGCTTTTCAACTTTACACTGCCTCCTTCTGACAATTTTTGGGGCAGCAGAAAACCTTTCACCACGGGCAAATGTCTTAGAGATATAAAAAACTGAGAGAGGTTATTATAGAGGCACTCTACATGATCATGTTGCCTTAGATAGAATGTTTCTAAGTGACATAGTTTTCGAGTAACATCTCATAAAATATTGCTACCTTTTTGCACTTTGGACTCTTCAAGGATATCTTCAGTATAATGTAGCTCGGATTGTTTCGACATGTTTGGGTGAAAAATAGGACCATACCTAGTGTAAATGTACCCATCAGGATGTGTTGGAATAGTCAGTTTGGTCGCATCAGGAGTAGAACAAAAGTTACACCCCTTTGCAACTTTACAGTGCCTCCTTCTGACGATTTTTGGGGCAACAGAAAACCTTTCAGCACAAGAAAATGTCTTAGAGATATAAAAAACTAAGAGAGGTTATTGTAGAGGCGCTCTATGTGATCATGTCACCTTAGAAGGAATGTTTCTAAGTGACACGGTTTTTGAGTAACATCTCATCAAAGATTGCTGCCTTTTTACACTTTGGACTCTTTAGGGATATCGTCAATACAATGTAGCTCAGACTATTTTGACATGTTTGGGTGAAAAATAGGATCATACCTTGTGTAAATGTACCCATCTGGACACATTAGAATAGTCAGTTTGGTTGCATCAAGAGTAGGACAAAAGTTACACCCCTTTGCAACTTTACACTGCCTCCTTCTGACAATTTTGGGGCAGCAGAAAACCTTTCACCACGGGCAAATGCCTCAGAGATATAAAAAATTGAGAGAGGTTATTATAGAGGAACTCTACATGATCTCATTGCCTTAGACAGAATGTTTCTAAATGACATAGTTTTTGAGTAACATCTTGTCAAGGATTACTTCCTTTTTACACTTTGGACTCTTCAGGTATATCGTCAGTACAATGTAGCTCAGACTGTTTAGACATATTTGGGTGAAAAATAGGATGATGCCTAGCATAAATGTACCCATCTGGATGCATTGGAATAGTCAGTTTGGTTGCATCAGGAGCAAGATGAAAGTTACACCCCCTTGCAACTTTACACTGCTTCCTTCTAATGATTTTTGGGACAGCAGAAAACCTTTCACCACGGAAAAATACCTTAGAGATATAGAAAAATGAGAGAGGTTATTGTAGAGGCACTCCATGTGATCGTGTTTCCTTAGACAAAATTTTTCTAAGTGACACAGTTTTTGAGTAACATCCCATCAAAGATCGCTTCCTTTTTGCACTTTGGACTCTTCAGGGATATCATCGGTACAATGTAGCTCGGACTGTTTTGACATGTTTGGGTGAAAAATAGGATGATGCCTAGTGTAAATGTACCCATCCAGATATGTTACAATAGTCAGTTTGGTTGCATCAGGAGCAGGATACCAAAAATGCATAACATGATGATGTAAAAATGTGTATATGTGTAAAAATACAGTAGGAAATTAAAAAAGACAAACCTTACAAATTAATGTGCATACTTACAACTCAATGTAACATGACTTTAAATAATCAATGTGAATACTTACAAATTAATCCAATGAACCATCTGGGTCTGCTCTACTCTTTATTGTGTCAAGTATTGCTTCATGGTCAGACTCACGCACCTTCCACAAGATTTTGTTCAAAGGTCTACCCTGATACTTTATCAAATAAACATTGGATGCCATGAAAAGGTTTGAGTAATGAAGAATCTTCCGATGTGTGTCAAATTCTTGAAACAGCCAAACATTAACACTCTTATGTGGGTACCTTCTAAGCCATGTTCCAATAATAATCACTGAGCCTGTAGGGTATTCGATGTTTTCTCCATCTGTAATAGGGGCCTCCAATTTCTTTTTGGCCTCAACACAATGACATAAGTAATAATTTGTTCCCTCTTCATTATCTTCATCTGTAATAACTGCATATACATGCCCTACATTGATATGTGTAGAAAATTAGATGAAATTAGTCAACATTACAAAAACACTACAAAGTAAATGACATTACCTAGTTGAACTAGATGAAATTAGATGCATATATGTGCCCTATATTACCTGGTTGAACTAAATCTGATATGTGGTCAAAGTCAACTGATGATCCCATCTGTGTTAGTTCCAGTGCTATCGAGGGTTGATACGTGTCAAGTGGGCTAAGATAACTTAACTGCCATTTGTCAACCCACTCCTTTGACTTGCACTCATCCTAGACTTGAATTATACAAGAAGAACAAAAGCATGACATCTTTCGCATATGGATACTCCATGAACCTGCAATTGAGCTTCTGAAAGAGTGCATCTCATTTGATCTTGTTAGTGTACAACAGTCCTCATATGGTGCAATGTTAGTATCATCTATCAACCAAAAAAATCTATGAACTAAAGACTTACCTTCATTACCTGGACCCATGGAAGCTTACACCACTCGACAATCAATTTTGCATATGTCAACTTTGCATTTTCTTTATACTTTAACTCTTCTCGTGCTATGGCTCTTTTGATACATGCTCCTGCACCATCATACTCCCCCTTTCCATGCCTGGCCTCACAAAAGTTCCACATATGCTGAATACCTGTAAAATTATGCCTCCTACTTAGCCAATAGAAATTCTGTAAGTTCTTGAATTGTGACGCACAGTTATCCGACCATATGATATGCTGACTGAACGATATGCCCCTTCTATCCAAATCATTGTAGAACACCTAAAAGCAACCTTGCACGAACTCCATAGAATGCGTGTGATCATCACTAATATAGAAATTATACTCCCTTATGATCTTTTTGTCATCCTCTGTACTATCATTCGCATGAATGAATGCGATGTGCACAAATATAGAAACCTGTGTGGAGTTGTAATATTGTGATTGCACCTCAAGCTATGGCTGTAGACTGTAGTTCTCTACAAAGTCGACGACTAAAACAATGCTACCAACTGAAAATGTGTCTTTGCATAACTTGAATTGCAAGTCCAACCATCGAGCTCTATGGGCATGTCTTGCATACTCATACACTATGCTGTCACGAAATATAGGCATAAATTGATACACTAGAATCTTTTCAATAACCAATTCACACCTCTTTTCTTCTTTACCATCTTTTGTATTGTATGCCACTATTTTATACTTACCAAACTCTACTAGTTCATTTCCAACCGCATGTGTTCTTTCCATATGTTCACATATTGGCAAATGTTACAAGCCACCACAATGATGACATGTGTCATCCAGGCATAATTTCTTGTAGAATATTTGACCTTCCTCTCTTTCACATAAAATTCTTGATATGAAGTCTCTTGAAGATGTTGGTGGGGCACATATGGCACAACCCTACAAAACATTGTTAGTATGCATATCTAAACATATAGACCTATAAGCATCAAAATGGTTAGAAAATTCAATATGTAATCTACAACAACAAGTAGTGCATGTGTGATTTATCTTGACATAGAAAGGTTTTAGCATTTCAAAATATCTTTGACAAATTTTAATTTGAGGATACTTCTCTAGAAATTTACCATAAAATTGTGTTTGAGTCTCATCCAAAAAATGCTTTGGATGTGGCTCACGGTTCTGACTACTGATTCTCCTTCTTACCACATCCCTTTGATTCAGAGACACCCTTGTGTAATTCTTCCAAAAGTCTTCAATTAGTGATCTCAATGCTTCAACAATTGGTTTATCTTTTCGTGGTAGTCTCCCCGAGAAATGTGTCTATTTTAAACATGTATGATAAATCATGATAAAGTAATTCAATCCGAATTAAGGAAAATGTAAAGAACCTGCATGTAAAGACTTGACATACCTAAAAAATGAAGATTCAAATGGAGAGAGTACCCAATTATGTAGTGTTTTTTCCTTCTTGCATCAAACTCCTCAACAATTTGAGTTTTTCACCACTTGCTTCCTTTTCAATGTTAAATTGAATAACACTCAAATATAATTACTAACAACAATACTATTAACCAATCTATAATGTTAAATTCCTAAAATTGAATCACAATTAACATTGTAACACTACAAAAATTAAAACTTGAATAGATATATATCAAACTTGGTGTGAAAACTATGTTATTTCCTCCTTCTCAAGTTGGCAAAGCAGAAAAGGTGGTGGAAAGATCATGCAAAGGTGGTACAATGTGTCAAATGTGCATGTGAACTTCCCAATAGCATGAAAACACTTTTTTTTTGTTGGAGCACGTGTAGAATCAGTATGAAAATAGACCATGTGGGCCTGGATCATGGGGGTCAACACTTTTTTACTGTTTCTATAGCAAGACAGAACACGAGTACGTTATAACGCACTCACGTTTTGTCCTACTATAGATTGATCACATCACGTGCATTATCTTCTTTAACACAAGCAGGGATGACCACATCTTGTGCTTCATCAACTGACACTTCCAAGCCTTACAATTCCTCTTAAATACGGGAGGAACCATGACTAGAAGAGCCAAGCTACTTTGTCCTGCCTTGCTAAAGGATGACATTCTGGGAGAATTAGGAGATTTTCCTTTGGAGATCATATAATATTTAAATGCTTTCCATCTTGCTAGGTCCTCTGCATCAGAGAAAAACCATTGATGGTGTCTGAGAAATAAGGAATTCTTCATGTCTTTGGTGATCCATTTCTCTTTCCAAACCTTCCCCTTCAGACTTGAATGACCACAAGGTTTTTGAGGGAGAACTTTTCTTGTTTCCTGCAAGAGCTTGCCAGATGCTCCGCCATATGATAGGCATAACAATGAAGGGGCAGGCCCTCATAATCAAGTTCTTTATAGAAAATGCCCATCGAGGAAGAAAGACAGATCTTCTTTGGAAGCAGAAGTTCTAGTTTGTGACAAATCCTTATCCAAGCATAAATAGCAAGGGTTCTATCAAGCGATTGTCAATCCACTTCCACAAAGTCTCCTAAAGACTTCCTGATTGATTCCAAAACATAAACACCCTAAAACTAGAGAAGCAATCAATATAATCGAACCCATAAATCTGCATTTGATGACAAAAACTCTCTTCAGGCTAGATTAAGAGTCCAACATTTTAGCTCAAGTCTAAACCCATCAACATCTAAATAACCTAAATACAAATTCTTTGTTTGCCTATATTTAGAACTCAACCCTCAATGTCAAACCCTAATCCCTCAACCCTCACCCCTATCCCTAAACCCTAAAGCCTAAAGCCTCAACCCTCAACCCTCAATGTTAAATCCTAATCCCTAAACCCTTCACTCTAATCCCTCAACCCTAAACCCTATCCCAAAACCCTCAACACTATACCTTAAAACCTAATCCCTCAACCCTCAACCCTAAACCTTATCCCTAAACCCTAATCCCTCAACCCTCAACCCTAATCTGTCATCCCTCAACTCTAATCCCTCATCCCTAAACCCTAAATGATATCCTTATTCCTAAACCTTCAACAAACTTGATACTATACCTTAAACCCTAATCCCTTATCCCTAAACCCTCCAACCCTATCCCTAATCCTTATACCCTCCACACTCTACTTTAACCCTAATCCCTCGACCCTCAACCCTATCCCTAAACCCTTGATCCTCAAACCTCAACCCTCAACCCTCAACGTCAAACCCTAATCCATAAACCCTTAACTATGATACCTCAACCCTCAACCCTATCCCTAAACCCTAAACCCTAAAGCCTCAACCCTCAACCCTCAATGTCAAATCCTAATACCTTGACCCTTCACTCTAGTCCATCAACCCTAAACCCTATTCCTAAACCCTCAACACTGTAACTTAAACCCTAATCCCTCAACCCTTAACCCTAAACCTTATCCCTAAACCCTAATCCCTCAACCCTCAACCCTAATCCGTCATCCCTGAACTCTAATCCCACATCACTAAATCCTAAATGCTATCCCTATATCTAAATCCTCAACAGACTTGATACTATACCTTAAACCCTAATCCCTTATCCTTAAACCCTCCAACCCTATCCATAATCCTTATACCCTCCACACTCTACTTTAACCCTAATCCCTCGACCCTCACCCCTATCCCTAAACCCTTGACCCTCGAACCTCAACCCTGAACCCTCAACGTCAAACCCTAATCACTCAACCCTTAACTATGATCCCTCGACCCTCAACCCTATCCCTAAACCCTAAACCCTAAAGCCTCAACCCTCAACACTCAATGTCAAATCTTAATTCCTTGACTCTTCACTCTAATCCATCAATCCTAAACCCTATCCCTAAACCCTCAACACTATACCTTCAACCCTATTCCTTCAACCCTCAACCCTATACCTTATCCCTAAACCCTAATACCTCAACCCTCAACCCTAATCCCTCATCCCTCAACTATAATCCCTCATCCCTAAACCTTAAATGATATCCCTATTCCTAAACCCTCAACAAACTCGATACTATACCTTAAACCCTAATCCCTTATCCCTAAACCCTCCAACCCTATCCCTAATCCTTATACCCTCCACACTCTACTTTAACCCTAATCCCTCGACCCTCAACCCTATCCCCAAACCCTTGACCCTCAAACCTCAACCCTCAACCCTCAACGTCAAACCCTAATCCCTCAACCCTTAACTATGATCCCTCAACTCGACCATCAACCCTATCCCTAAACCCTAAATCCTAAAGCCTCAACCCTCAACCCTCAACGTCAAATCCTAATCCCTTGACCCTTCACTCTAATTCCTCAACACTAAACCATATCCCTAAACCCTCAACACTATACCTTAAACCCTAATCCCTTAACCCTCAACCCTAAACCTTATCCCTAAACCCTAATCCATCAACCCTCAACCCTAATCTGTCATCCCTTAACTTTAATTCCTCATCCCTAAACCCTAAATGTTATTCCTATTCCTAAACCCTCAACAAACTCGATACTATACCTTAAACCCTAATCCCTTATCTCTAAACCCTCCAACCCTATCCCTAATCCTTATACCATCCACACTCTACTTTAACCCTAATCCCTCAACCCTCAACCCTATCCCTAAACCCTTGACCCTCGAACCTCAACCCTTAACCCTTAATGTCAAACCCTAATCCCTCAACCCTTAACTTTGATCCCTCGACCGTCAACCCTATCCCTAAATCCTAAAGCCTCAACCCTCAACCCTCAACGTCAAATCCTAATCCCTCAACCCTAAACCCTATCCCTAAACCCTCAACACTATACCTTCAACCCTAATCCCTCAACCCTTAACCCTAAACCTTATCCCTAAACCCTAATCCCTCAACCCTCAACCCTAATCCCTCATCCCTCAACTCTAATCCCTCATCCCTAAACCCTAAATGCTATCCCTATTCCTAAACCCTCAATAGACTCGATATTATACCTTAAACCCTAATCCCTTATCCCTAAACCCTCCAACCCTATCCCTAATCCTTATACCCTTGACACTCTACTTTAACCCTAATCCCTCAACCCTCAATCCTATCCCAAAACCCTTAACCCTCGAACCTCAATGTACTCAACCCTCAATGTCAAAGCCTAATCCCTCAACCCTTAACTTTGATCCCTCAACCCTTAACCCTTAAAACTTGAACCCTAAAACCTATCCCTACATGCTCGACATTTGACACTATATCTTAAACCCTAATCCCTTAACCCTCATCCCTAAAGCCTCAACCCTAAATCCTTAAACCTTCAACCCTAAACCCTATCCCTAATCCCTCTACCCTCAACAATCTTATTTAACCCTAATCCCTTGACCATTAACCCTATCCCTCAACCTCAACCCTCAACACGCAACCCTCAACCCCCAAATCTCAACATTAAACCCTAATTCATCAACCCTAAACCCTAATCCCTCAAACCTAAACCCTATCCCTAAAACAACAACCCTTAACACTATACCTTATACCCTAATCCCTATCCCTCAACCCTTAACCCTTAAAACTTAAACCCTATCCCTATACCCTCAACACTTGACACTTTATCTTAAGCCTTAAACCCTCATCCCTAAAGCCTCAACCCTTAATCCTTAAACCTTCAACCCTAAACCCTATCCCTAATCCCTCTACCCTCAACACTCTAACCCTAACCTCGACATTAAATGCTAATCCATCAACCCTAAACCCTAATCTGTCAACCCTAAACCCTATCCCTAAACCTTCAACCCTCAACACTATACCTTAAACCCTAATCCATCAACCCTAAAACCTAATCCCTCAACCCTCAACCCTAAACACTATCAATAAACCCTCAACCCTAATCCCTTAACCCTCAACCCTAATCCCTCATCCCTAAACCCTAAACACTATCCCTATTCCTAAACCCTCAACCCTCAACACTATACCTTAAACCCTAATCCCTTATCCCTAAACCCTATCCCTCAACCCATAACCCTTAAAAATTAAACCCTAAAACCTATCCATAAACCCTCGACGCTCAACACTATATTTTAAACCCCAATCCCTTAACCCTAAGCCCTAAATCATCAACCCTCAATTGTTAAACCTTCAACCCTAAACCCTATCCCTAATCCCTCTACCCTCAACACTCTACTTTAACCCTAATCCCTTGACCATCAACCCTATCCCTAAACCCTCAACACTTAACCCTCAACTCTCAACATTAAACCCTAATCCATCAACCCTAGACCCTAATCCATCAACCCTAAACCCTAATTCGTCAACCCTAAACCCTAATCCCTCAACCCTAAACCCTATCCCTAAACTCTCAACCCTCAACACTATACCTTAAACCATAATCCCTCAACCTAAACCCTAATCCCTCAACCGTAAACCCTAAACCCAACTAAATTGCTTTGCCTTATGTTAGGTTGCTAAACCCATCATTTTTTACACTCTTCTCTTAAAGATATTTGAGTTGCAAGAATAGGACAGAAAAATGGCTATGAACTTTTTTAATGTTAGTAATGTTATATGGCATGTTTTTCTGGCCCATCTGGGGTTCATTATGCCAATAGGTGTACACACTATGAGAAAAGATTTGCGTATGGTACATCCACAGTGAGTAATTAATAGTTGAAATTAGAAGGATGATCATTATGAGAAAAGATTTGCATTGGGGTACATCTATGTTTCTTGTTGTCCACTCCGCACTTAGGGGAGGTATATCATTATGAAACAGGCAAATAATCTCCCATTATTTATTGGCTCTATCTACAAGAACTACTAAACTATAGCTTGAACCCTAATCCCTCAACCCTAAACTTTCAACCCTAAACCATATCCCTAATCCATCTACCCTCAACACTCTACCTTAACCCTAATCCCTTGACCCTTAACCCTAAACGCTATCCCTAAAGCCTCAACCCTAAACCCTAATCTCTCAAGGTCCTAAACTCTAATCCCTTATCCCTAAACTCTAAATCCTATCCCTAAATGCTCAACCCTCATCCTTAAACCTTAATCACTCAATCCTTATCCACCCCTCTCCTCCCCTATCTGGCTCACTCCCATCTCTACCCTCCTCTGCCCTCGATACTATACATACATACATATAGGCATACATAGATACATACATACATACATATATATGGGCATATAGACATACATACATACATACATACATACATGATTAATAGCCTTGAACATAAAAAAATTTAAGGGGAACATAATGCAAGCGCGTTATAATGCGCTCACGTTATTTCAAACATGACAAACAACACACTTTTGCAGAAAAGAAAAAATGCAAAGAAAAACATAATGCGAGCACATTATAACGCGCTCGCGTTATGTTTTTCTTTGGGAATCCCAAGCCTTGGTTTTGGGATTTGCTTTGAATTTCCCTTTTCTTTGAATTTCCAACCCAAAGCCTTCAAGTGCCTTTTGAGATCTTTTAATGACACCCTGAGAGATGGTAACTCAACCTCAATGGGGAGAATAGCTTCTGAGCCATAGACAAGGGCGTAAGGGGTAGCACCTGTGGGAGTGCGTATACTAGTTCTGTAGGCCCACAGAGTGGGATTGAGTTGGATGTGCCAATCACGGCTAGCATCATTGACTATCTTCTTGAGGAGTTTCAAGATGGTGTTGTTGGATGCTTTTGCTTGGCCGTTGCCTTGGGGGTAATAGGGTGTGGAGAAACGGTGTTGGATTTTGAATCGGTCATAGTGTTCTTGGACATCCCAATTTTTGAAGGGTCTTCCATTATCTGTGATAATGGATGAGGGAATTTTGTATCTGCAGATGAGGTAATTAAGGATGAATGAGGAGATTTGTTTACTTGTGACGGTGGTGAGGGGGATGACTTCAATCCACTTGGTAAAGTACTCAGTGGTGGTTATTATGAATTTGTGGCCGTTGGATGAGGGCATATGGATTTTGCCTACAAGGTCGAGTCCCCATTGACAAAAGGGCCAAGGTGTTGTTAAAGGTCTCAACTCTTGAGCTGGTGCATGTATCAGGTTCCCGTGTATCTGGCACTGCTTGCACTTCTTCACAAATTGATATGAATCTGTTTCCATGTTCGGCCAATAATAACCCAAATGCATGAGTTTCTTAGCTAAGGATTGCTAGAGTGTGTTCAACAAATCCCTTCATGTATGTCTTGTAAGGTGGTTTGGGATTCTTCTCATTCTAAAAAATGGAGTAAAGTACCATCTAGACCACATCGGTATAGGGTGTCGACAATAATGGTTTAACGAGAGGTTTGGTGTATAAAGGTTCGTCATTGGTTTGAAGATAAGTTACATGGGAGGGTGTTGTCCTTGAGGTAAGTGTAAACCTTACCGTACCAAGGTGAATCAGATCTAACTAACAGGCATATGGAGTGGGTTTTGGGAAGCTCATAAGCTGGTTGTTGAATTAATTCCACTAAGAACTCGTACCATGACTCATTCTTTGGGATTTCAAGAAGAGAGGCAATGGTTTCCATGGCATCTACTACTTTGCTTTCAATGCGAGGTATCTACTCAAAAGAGATGATCTCAAAGTATTCCTTAAAGTCCTTGACCATCTGATTATATGGGACAAGCTTCTCATCTTTGGTTTGGTAATCATCATTGACCTGATTGATCACTAGTTGAGAATCACCATAGATGTGTAGCTCTTTGATTTTCCACTCTGTTGCAATTTTGAGGCCAATGACCAAGGCTTCCTATTCTATTATGTTGTTGGTGTATGGTAATAATAGATGATAGGACTTTGGTATGGTGTCACCATGAGGAGTCACAAACAATATTCCTACCCTGAATCCATGGTTTGTGTAGGACCCATCAAAGTAGAGTTTCCAAGAATGTGTTGATATATTGAATAAGGATTCATCTAGAAACTCAAATTGCATTGGTGTGGTGTCATGTAGTGGTGCATCTGCTAACTGATCAGCAATGACTTGCCCCTTGATAGCCTTTCTGTCTACATACTCAATGTTGTATTCACTTAGGAGCATTACCCATTTGGCTAGGCGACCTGTTAGAGCTGCTTTGCTTAGTAGGTACTTCAGTGGATCTATTTTTGCAATAATTTTGACTAGATGTGATAGCATATAATGTTAGATTTTTTGGGAAGCAAAAACTACCACATGACATGATCTTTCTATCTGAGAGTTTTGCCACTCATAGCCCACTAATGTGTGACTGATGTAGTAGACACCTCTTTCTTTACCTTCATAATCTTGTTATGCTAGAAAGGCCCCAAGAATTGTTGGCATAGCAGATATGTATAGTAACAATGGCTTCCCTTGGATAGGAGGTATGAGAATAGGTGGATTCATAAGATACTCTTTCAGTTTTTCGAATGTCTCTTCGCATTTCTCATCCCACCTAAATGGAATGTTCTTATGTAGGAGATGACTGAAGGGTTGACACTTGTCTGCTAGTTGTGATATGAACCTATGGATTTCTTGTAGCTTGCCCTGTAGAGATCTTAGTTGAGTAAGATTCTTTGGTTGTGGCATGTCCATAATAGCCTTGACTTTGGTAGGGTCCACCTCTACTCCATTTGTCGATACAATAAAACCTAAGAGCTTGCCTGAGGAGACTCCAAACACACATTTCTTTGGGGTCAACCTGACTTTGAATTGTTCTAGTCTCTAAAAGACTTTCTCTAACACATCCAGTTGTGATTCTCTTGTGATTGACTTTGCAAGGATATCATCTACATAGTCTTCCATGGTGACGTGCATCATATCATGGAATATAGTGGTCATAGCACGCTGATATGTGGCTCCTACGTTCTTTAGCCCAAATGGCATGACATTCCAGTAGAAAGTGCCCCATGGACAAGTAAAAGTTGTCTTATGCTGGTCTTCTAGTGCTATCCTAATCTAATTGTATCCCGAGAAGCCATCCATGAGACATAACATGGTATGCCCTGCTGTTAAGTCGACTATGATATCTATATTTGGCAACAGAAAATCATCCTTGCAGCAAGCTTTGTTTAGATCTCTAAAATCATTGCATAGTCTAACTTGGCCATCAAGTTTGGATATTGGTACTATGTTGGAGACCCATTCTGGATAGTCTATAGCTCTGATGAACCCTACACCCAGTAGTTTCTTGAGTTCTTCTACTAGTAGTATAATGTGTGGATGCATCTTTGTAAGCTTCTATTTCACTAGTTTCACTCCTGGATCTAGTGGAAGATGATGTAGAATCAAATCTGGATCTAACCCCAGCATATCTGCGTATGACCAAGAAAAATTGACTTGCTTTTTCTTGAATAATGGTACAAACTTAGTCTTTTCTGGTGGGGTTAGAGACTTAACAAAGTGAATGATCTTAGGTTGTTCCCTTGTTCCAATGTTAACAGGTTCTGTAGGTTCCACAACAATCTAAGACTTCTCCTGGTGCATGTTGTTGGGGAGAGTGTCAAACCTTCCATCATTAGGTGCCACAGTTGGGTTTTCACCATCGGATGCATCCTTTCTTTTTACTATTTTGGGATCTGACACTATCGCAGAGTGGTTTTCACCATCAGATCCAATTTTTATTTTGATATTTTTGTAACTAGAAGGCTTGGCACCCTCTCTGAAATAAGCCACGGTATTAAGTTCAATGGAGAAGCTAGATTTATGATCTCCTTTAGGTAGGTGGTCCCTATGTTCCATGTAGTCAATATAGGCATCATCATTTTGGAACATATCTAGTTGCAGGGTTCCTTGTAGATCCCAGTCAATAAGCTCAGGATGCACAAGGGGGAGGGAGTCGGTCGATAGATCTGATTCGTTGATAGTTTGAATGGATATGATAGGAGTATTGGTAGGGAGATTGTTTGGGATGGTACTTTCCTCCAAATTGTTTATTGCGATAGAACTCGAACCCTCCTCGAAAGTTGTATTCTCAAGGATAGGCAAATCACACTCTAATGGTCTATGCGGTAGTGTTTGTCCCTCATGGTAGGGGCTATAAGTTTGAATGGTATCAACCTCTTTGTCATCATAGGAATGCTCTGTAAGCTCATCCCACTCATACCCATTGGAATCTATGTCACTATCCTCTTGAAGGGTATGGATTATTTCCACAAGACAAGCATTTGTTTTTTCTTTGCCCTTATCTTCATATCCTTGACCTTTTGTAGTTTTAGCCAATGAGGATGAAGAGGGTTGAATGGGTTCTATAATTCCTTATTTTCTTTGGCTAATGGGACCTTGGCCTTCATAACCCATTCTGTGTAGGATAGACTCACCTCGCCCATAGATTTCCATTGGGAGCTTAGGTGGTTCTTGTTGTATGTTCTCTTCTTCTTCAGTGTAAAACCATTGTAAGACATCTCTTTCCTTTATTTCATCTGATACTCTTTGGAAAATGCTTAGGTCACCTGAAGGATCTAGGAGATAGAGGCAATTTAGCCAAGTTGAGGCTGTGCTCGATGGAGTATTCCCCTACTCTTGTTTCTTTGATGGTAATTTTCTACTCTTTGGGCTTGGATGAGGAAGCTTCAAAGGTAGAATCATGCTGTGGGGTAGGGGATGTAGATGCTCTATTATTGGGTATGATGCAATCAAAATTTGAAAGGATAGAGTTACAATGCCGAAAGGGGTCGGGGTCACCTTGGATGGTGACTTGCTTGCCATTATGAGGGAATTTTTTGCATTGGTGATAGGTAGAAGGTACAACTTTCCTGGCATGAATCCATGGTCTACTTAGAAGAATATTGTAGGCTAGCTCCCTATATAGGACTTGGTACACAATGTCTTTTATCACCAGTCCCACTTTTATGGGTAATACCACTATTCCTTTGGTAGTTCTCTCCTCTTCATCATAGGCTTTGATAGTAATCTTCTTCCTTGGATTGACTACATTTTAAGAGAACCCCAATATAAGGACTAACTTGAGTGTGCAAATATTTAAACCAACTCCCCCATTAATGAGAACCCTCTTGATACGGTGCTTATGGATGAAGGCGACAATATGTAAAGGGGTGTTATGAGGTTGAGACACTGAGACATCATCTTGTTTGGTAAATGATATGGTACTTGAGGAGGTTAGATTACCTACCATGGCTTGAAACTTCTCTTGGGCCAAGTTCATGGGTATAGTGGTTTCCACCAAGGCTTTATCAAGAATCTCCTTGTGGGAAGGGGATAGATGCAACAACTCTAAGATAGAAATGTGGGCAAGAGTCTTCCATAGTTGGTCTATGACACTATACTGATGGGAGTTGGACTGAGAAGGTGATCACCTTGGAGGGAGGGTATTCAACGTGACCTTATCACTGCGGGTGCTGATACTACAATTAGTTTTGTTGGTTAGACGTAAACACATTGATTTGTGGGACATGCTCTGATATGCAATTGATGGTATAATCAAATGACACACTTGCATAATTGGTATTACTATTACCATTATTCTTATTTTGCTTATTGCGGTTGTTGTTGTTGTTGTTGTTGTTGCCATTGTTGTTGTTGTTGTTGTTGTTGTTGTTGTTGTTGTTGTTGTTGTTGTTATATGGCCTGTCATGATTGAGAAGTGGATATTTGTAAGCCACATGCGTCTCATTAGAAGTATGTTGTTGAGTACCTCCTTTATTTTGATCAAGTATGTCTTGAATAACATGTTTGAGATGGATGCAATTGTTGGTTGTATGTCCTCTTCCTCTATAATACTCACAAAAGTCAGTGTCTTTCCTATAGTGAGGTGTTATTTGAGGTAGAGTGATTTCATTATTGGCCAATATTTTCCTTAATGCAAATTCTTGGGACTCACCCAGCGGTGTGAACTTTCACCTTGGATTTGAGTTGAACCATGGTCTTGGCTCCTGATAGAATGTTTTGTTGGGTGTATCATTGCTTGCCTCTCCTTTGAGAGTGAATATTGGTTGTTGTTTGGGAGCTGCCACTTTGGCATCAACTATTCCGTCATTGATGACATTTTTATTCTTAGTCCAAAACTTTGATTTATCTGTCGTGTAGTTGGAGGTAGGTGTGTCCTTGTATAGCTTGATTTGTCCTTTGGCAATCATAGCATTTTTGATGAATAATCCCATTTCAATGACCTTCAAAAATGAGGTAGGGCACTAAATTTGTATTTGATAGCTTAGATCAGAGTTGAGGTTATGGACAAACATCTCCATTAACTACTTTTCTGGTACATCATATGAGCATTTACTTGCTAGTTGTCTCCACCTTTGTAAGAAGGAGGTGAATGATTCACCACTCTTTTGCTTGGTATTACATAGATCAAGCATGGAGACTTCGTGTTCAATATTGTACGAGACATGTGTGATGAATTTGTTGACTAACTCATCAAAAGTTTTGATGCCTGGTGGAAGCCATGAGAACCACTCCATGGCTTGACTATCTAGAGATCTAGGGAATAGTCTCATTAAGAAAGTCTCATTGTGAGCTACTTCCATGCATGCATCATTGAATTCCCTAATGTGATCTCTAGGATCTCCTTTTCCTTTGTACTTGTCAAACTTAGGAACTTCGAATCGAAAGGGGAATGGTACCATGTTCAAACTTTTATCAAAGGGGTATGGTGCAATATCTTCCAAAGAGTATGTTTTAGTGTTTGTACCAATCTTGAGATCCATCATTTGTTGCATTAGACCCTCGATTTGTTTCCTCATTTCTTCCATAGGTGTGTTTGGGTCCATGACTTTATTTCCTTTGTCCTTTCCGGTGTAGTGTTCATGATTATCCTCTACAGTTGCTTTAAGTTTCCTTAGATCTAAATCAGTGGGGAGTTTAAGTCCAAGATTTGCAAGATGAATAAAATACTTGTGAGGGTTCTCATGGAGCACTTTCTCTAGCAAGCGTTGGAATTTCTGATCTTGGAGGTGTCCTTGATAATCTTCGTGAGAGATTTCCTCATCACTATCATGAGGGGTGATAATATGGTCAGATGATTCAGCCATTTCAAGTTGCTTTTGGTATTGAGATCTAGTAAGAACCATGCAAGGTGACATGGGATGCGGTGGGATGAAACTAGAGATTTTGGCAAGATGCCGGTGGAGACTACTGAGAATAGGATACTTACAACAAGATTTGGACAAGGGACTCTCTTGATCAATGATTCCAAGTAAGACGACTGATACAAGACAATAGCCACTAGTAAGGGTACTCAATACCTATGTTACTGTGTAGGGACTAGTCATGCACCAAGACCACTAGCGAAGTTCTATGACTTACTAGGGTTACTTGAATCCAAAATGATCTGAAGAAAGGGGCCTATGTTAATCTGATATGGGATACTTTGACTTTGGACTAGGGAGACCTGATAGAAGGTGAATGAGATGACCAATGAAAGAGAGACTTTGACACAAAATGGATAGAAAAGTGACTGCAAGCTAAGATCTAATCTTAGAACTTGGAATTAGGCTGAAATGGGTACCCCAAAATGGTAAAATTTTCATCTCAAAGACTATGGAAGTACTCACTATCACACATGCATTGGAACAGATGCGCCACAAAAACTGGTAAATGCATGAAAAGTTGGTACAGAAGTGCAATATTGGTAAGCTTCAGATGCGCAACAACAAGTGTTAAAAGCACAATAAGTCAGTACAAATGTGCAGTAAGTCGGTACAAATGCGTAGCAAAAAAGGATAAATGCACCGCTCTCATTTTTTTAGTGTTTTTGCAAATTTTTGGCAATTTTCTAATGTTTTTGGTATCTTTAGCTGCAAGAAGGTCTTTTTGATCTAATTTTCTAAAATTATGGCAAGAAGACATAGCAAACACAACGAATGTTTTTATGGGTTTTTATTTCTTTCATGATTTTTTGACTCTTTTTGGACTAAAAGAATGCAAGTACAATCCTAGGTTTCAAAGGACAGTATAAAACTAAATTCTCACTATCTCTAGTGAAGCATCTTCGGGAGGTGATAATCACCCTTCCCTGTACTGGATTATAGGGGTTTTTGGCCACTAAGACAAAGGTGTATAATAAAGGAAACTGTTAGAGTGGTTATACATGAGGTAGCACTACTCTCCATTATGGAGTCTCCCAGCCTGCAAGGGTTACACCTTGGAGATTTTTGGGGTAGGTTGGCTGTCGGTATTGTTGGCCTTTTTTTCCTCTATCCACAGTTAAATAGTTCACCTTGTATATTCCTTGAATATCCTTTAGAAAATGACCCTACAAAGCTTAAATCCTTAAATTACCCATGCTTTGCCTTTGCCAAAAGTCCCAAAATCTCACTTGGAGAATCCTTCCCAAAAACCTAGAAAAACTCAGAAATCTTTTGTCTTCAAGTGCCTCCCATCGCAAAGATTTCTCAGTTTTATACTTAGCCATTTTTCATGTATATGATGATGACATCATCCTTGTTTTGAGGTTTTCTATCATTTGGTTGAATTGTATCTCAGATACAATTTTTCCTTGTATCTTGGTCATGTACAAAAGTGAATGTACATCAAGTTCATTGTAGGTTATGTTGTATGCATCTCCATTTGTATATTGCATATACAAAGCAATATACAAGAGCTTATGCAAAATATGAGATCTGCTTTTGTATATCGGGCGATTGTATCTCATATACAATCACATATACAATTGTATATACAAAGGGATGATGCAAAGGCAATATACAAGGCAATGATATAAAAGGGAGGATGCAAAGTCAATATACAAGGCAGAGATACTAAAGTTGGCGCCCACCTATTATATGTATATAAGATTGTATCTTTGCACATACAATCTTATATACAATGGCATATACAATCTTGAGATACAATCTTGGACTCGAAAGAATATGCAATTTGTTTTATAAAGGCATATGCGATTGTATGCATCTTTGTATGTATGTTCACATTGTATTTTTGCATATACAAATGGCAGATACAAGGTCATATACAAAGTCACATGCAAAGGTTAGAGGCAATGTTTGTATGTACAAGTGATTGTATGCATTTTTCTTTGTGTATTTCGCATTGTATATATGATATACAAAATGTTAGATACAATAGGGATATACAATGCGGACCTAACTGGGAAATTAAATTTGGCAAACTCAGTGGTGGGGTCCACAGTTGTATGTCATAGTGCATGTATATCCCAATATGCAAAAAGGCAAGGATACAAGGCCAGACCTTTTTCAATGATCCAATATGGTTGATAATCTTTTGAGTTTTACAATTGTATGTATATACGATTGAATCTCATATGCAATCGCATATACAAAGTCCCATACAAAGGATTTCTGCGAGACAAGCCTTATCGGTGGCTCGGTTTGATGTCTCTCCGATGGCCGATAAGGGAGATGCAAATGTTCAGTGATGGGTCCTAGGTTCAACTCAGTGGAAAATCAGATGATGACATGTGTCATGGCCGAGCCAAAGGCTAATTCAAAGGCAGGTGCAAAGGGTGATAAAAAGGTAAAGGCCTGCTTTTGTATGTAGCTAATTGTATTGTATATACATTTGCATATACAATTGTATATACATTTGCATATACAATTGTATATACAAAGGGCGATTCAAAGGCCGATTAAAATGTCGATGCAAAAGTACATACAATGAACATTTCAGTAAGACCTTTATTTATTGGTATGACTCAGTTGAGGTCGCCCTGACAACCCAATATATACAAAATTTGCATATGCAAAGGCAAATGAAAAAATTGCATAGGTGCAAAGTTGAATAGTTTGAAGGACCCGATATGTAGGTGATGTCATCCAGATCTCCTCTTCGACTAGGTTCTGTAGTATGATGACACCATCATGATTTTCAAGGTGCATCCAATTTTTTTGTATGTTTGTATGCATACAAATGACACTTCTCCTTACAGCGAAGACAAAATTGATGGCCGCTTTGCATTCAGTCAGGAATGGTCACCGACTTAGAAGATGCATATGCAATTTTGGCGACAGCACATCTCAACAGCTAAATTAAGTTTTGTAGAGGTCCTTCAATGTAGATATTTGTTACATTTATGGGTGCAGGTCGATGATTCAAGAGCTCACATTAAGGATTCAAAATATCTTCCATCTGCCCCTGTTCCAGATATTTTATGCCATGAATTCTTGTAGGTCGGTACGTCCCTTCTGGCGATGATATATTTTTTTTATAGAGCTCATGGGACAGTTCATTGTAATTGACTTAGATCAAATGCAAAATGCTATATATGCAAAAACATGAGATGTAAAGGGGTTGGAAGATTTAGTAATCTATGCTTCTGATTCCAAACAGAGCATTCCTCTACTATAACCTTGCCTTCTGATTAAATACATGCTAGTTATTTTACCTCTTCATGCTATTTTGACTCTGTGTCATCTAAGGATTATGTGTTTGTGAATGTTTAATTCCTTCTAGTCATTTTGTGCATTTTCTCAGTTCTCTGAGGGTTCTTTTATTCAGCCTAGTGAATCACCCTTATTTTTAAGTTTTCCTATTTTATCGTTCATTTTTAAAAGCATTCATTCTCCCTTTTCCTCTGCAAATCCAATAGAATTTAGGTGATAACTAGCTAGGAAGCTGGCCTTCTCTAGAGGTTCTTTCCAACTTAGGTGACCTACAGACCTGGAAAGATCCCATGTTTCTCCAGATTGCCATTTTTTATAACTCAGCAAGGGTGCAAATTTGAGAGACAACAATTTTGGCACGCCAGGTGGGACTCTACAATCATATTGCTAGTTATGATATGCTACTAGCATTATTAGGCTTTTAAGGGGTAGTTTTTTGCATATCTGGTGACTCATACTGAGAAAGGACAAGTAGATCAGTGTTGTTACATTTTTATGAGAAAAATACAAACTCAGAGTTCGAGTTCCTTTGATTATTGACAATTGACTATGATAAAGTGAGCTCCCTAGGAGGAAATGATGGATTTCAATTTTTGGTTTCAGAAGACATGGAACAAAATTCCTGCCATGGTAAGGCCTTCATCAGAATATGCATTTTTGTATTTTTTGAAAGCTCTTAATAGTGACATTTCAGTAATGATACAATCAATGGGAGGTACAAATTTACCTGATGCATATGAAATAGATATTAGAGAAGAAAACAACCTGATTCAAGCTGGGAAAATAGTACCTAGACCACCAATGCCCATTTTTCCTAAGATTCAAGCTTCAATGCCTTTGTCGATCCCGTCTTTTGCCCCTCTACCTGCTACAACAGCATTGCTAGGTATTGTCAATCCTGAGACTATTGTTTCAAGCTCATCATAGTAGTTAAGAGAGATTAAAAATAGTCAACATAAAATAGACAACATCCTGCAAACTTTTGGGAATGAGCTAGTGAATATCAAAAAATAGCAATCCCAGAATAGACAGCCTTATCAGCCACATAGTCAAGGCAAAATCAGCCTTATCAAGCGCAAAACCAGCCATACCAAGATAATAGGCCACCTTATCAAAGCAATTACCAGGGTGCTAGGTAGAATGTGAACCAGAGGTCTTTCCAGCCTTACAATCCTACACCCATTAATGTAGTTAGCGACCTTGTCCCTGTTTAGAACAACCTTGCAGCTGAGTATGAATGGTGTCTTCCACGTAATCAGCCACATAGTCAGGCAACCTATTAAAATGGAGTGATAAATCAGGCTCTAATGGTGCAAAATGTTGCAGTTTCACAGCCAAAGACACCTAATGATGGGACTATACAGTAGCAAGAATAGCCTCAGAATGATACTACTTTCCTAAACTAGTAGGAAAATGAGTTATGTGGCATAAACAAAGATGATACTTCAGTTGTAGTAAATACGAGAGCTAAAAAGAGGGGTTATGAGATAGATCAAGCAGAAAACAAAGGAAAAGGGCTTGCTGATCTTTCTACATCCCAGATTCCCCATATTTTGCAAAGGAATGCTCAAGCAACTGCCAGGGAACAGCCTCATTTGCAGGCTGATATTGCTGCTGCAAAATCACATCAAAAGGAAAACGTCACTTCACCTTTTAATATCATTGAAAATATGAAGAAAATGAATGTGACAATATCTATGTTGGATTCCTTAGCCATACCAGGTCAAAAAGACATGTTACAATCTGCCTTGTCTGATTTAAAAGTGTCAAATGATGCAACTGTTGACCCAGCTAGGGCTGTTCTTACCAATTCATCCCAGGACAATAGTAAACAACCAAATAGGAGTGCTAAACCACTTCAATTTTATGTGTCATTAATAATAGGAGATAAGTTAGTACATAACCGCATGGTGGATAGTGGTGCAAGTAGTTCTGTAATACCAAAACAGATTGTAGACCAATTAGGATTGAAATACCAGCCCCTTACGAAAAGTGTACTCCAGCTAGATGGCACAGCTGTTAACACTATAGGTGTAATAAAAGATCTAGGTCTGTCTTTGCACACCTGCCGAAATGTTTCCATTTCCCAGGAGGTGTTCATCATAGATCTACCTCCTTATTTTGCCATGTGTTTGTCAAGAGAGTTCACAGCCAAGATAGGAAGATATTTATCCTTGGACTAGTCCCACATGTTTTTTAGGACCCGATATGGCACAAAAGTGACCCTAAAATCTGAATTGCTTGCCAAATATCTCATAGAGCCTTATGTCCCAAGTGTTGTTAACGCAAATTGTGTTATTTCTGATGATCCTGAGCTTGTTGCTGCTCAAGAATTGCAAGCTAAAAGTATACCAGAAGTGCTGTTAAAAGAGTGGGCCTTAGAAAATATTGTTGATGATCCTAAGGGACACATTCAAGAAACTGGTATGGGGGTTTACATACTGCACAAACCTGAAACAACAATTCCAAACCTTGTAAAGAGTGTAGAACAGCAGATAGAATAGCAAGATGAGGTAAGGAAAATGTACTTTGATGGCTCTAGGAATAGGAATGGATCTGGTGGTGGTGCAATGCATGTGTCTCTTGTTGGTTATTTTCCCTGATTGGATGTTCATTCCCAAATTTCCCTACAAAGTAGCCATCAGTGATCAACAGGATCTCTGGGCCAGGGGCCAACAGTATAGGAGATAGACTCTATTTTTACCTCCTCTTCTTCTTCAGGCTCTATAAAACCTAGGGGGTATTCCCTATTCAACACCCATGAGAATATGCTTGTGGGTTGGCTTGGGATGTTGATACAAAGCAGATAAATCCTCCTATAAGTAGACCAAAACTGTAGGATAAGTGCAAAGGGGCTAGCTTTGGGCCTATGTTTAGTTGTGAATCAGAGGATCTTGGTCCTAAACTACTTCTAAGGTCCTAATGGTTTGATTTGGAAGTATGAGTTTAATTTTATGTTTGGATGCAAACTTGGACCTAGTGTATAACCTCAACATAGAGCTAGACTGGTGCCTATCCAAGGCTTGGAGTCAGTAGACATACACCTGTGAATGATCATTATGAACACAATAAAACTAGATTTCAAGGGGATTTGTGTGATATCTGCCTTACAAATACCTCCTAGAATAGAGTGTTAAGTTATCTCTACTTATGGTATCCCTATTGCAGTATATCCTTCCCAACACTTAATTTGAAAACACTTTAATCTACCCTTTGAGCAGAAGTTAAAAGATCAAGCATTCAATACATGAATTCTATATTCTAGAACACTAGACACCCCTTAGATATCTAGATTCAGAAGAAGGACACATGCAATACTGGAGACAGAATTAACAAAACACATGCAAATACAACATTACTCATATAAAATCAATCATGAAATCAGTATATTCATGCATGAGACATACAACAAGAGATACATAAACTCACAAGACCTCCTGCACAGAGCAACCAAAACTAGTTGTATCTTATTACTGAGCCAGATATGTCCAATTTTCAACAACCTACAAATGAGCAACACAACCCTGCTATATACAACAGGAAGGTCCTCAGCATTAATTACATGGCACAAGTCAAAAAATCTGCCAGATACAGTACATTGAGAAAATGGCACTCAATGCAATAGGTGGGAGAGGAGACAGGGAGAAGTTTCAAGCCGTGCGCCACCACCTAGGGATTCACATCTTCAGTCGGGTACCTAATCAGTCACGCCATTGCCCATACCTCTGCAACAACCACCATTAGTGATGCACCAACCCGCGGCCTTGGGAAAAACATCATACCATGCATCGCAAACCTTTCTTGCCAAACTGTGTCATCCTGATAATTCAAATCATGCAAGATCTAATTATCCCCCATGCACCCCATGGCAACCTCCTCATCACCTTATATACTAGGTCATGAGCATATATGATGTTAGTGCTTTTGCTCTCAACGACACCTAGTATAAGCCCTTCATCATCATCATCCTCCAGCATGATATCCTGATACTCGAAATATCACCCTGATGTCAGCAACACCTATTGAGCTCACCTTGATAATTTACATCACCCCGATGTGAAATATCATCCCACAGAAAATATCACCCTGCAGGAAAGTATCTGCCTATCTGCCTATTGCGCACCTCCTCATATCCTGATGACGTCAGCATCATATCTACCTATCGTGCACCTCCTCATATCCGGATGACATCATCATCATATTTGCAACATCGGGGGATCTCCATAAGATGACTGATGTTAAAATATGACCCCCCTCAGATCCTAATGATGTCACCACCATGTCGGCATCAAGATGATATTCTGAAGATAACTAGATATTTGGAAATATCACCCTGATAGAAATATCAGGGTGCACTGTAGCTCCACTGCAGGATCGAGATGATATCCAAATATCACCCGATATTGAAACATGATGACCCTAATGAAATATCCAGTCGATAGAATATCATGATGATGCTGACCACCTCCTAAGAAAAAATGATGCTGATGCAGATGGGCAAATATTGCCCCGATAAAAGAATGACGTCAGTAGCACCGAGTGATAAAGTAAACATGAAGTGATAAAGTAACATCAGGATGATCTTAACCAAGATCACCCGATGTTCAAATATGATGACCCTGATGCAAAATGGGTCATACTTAGAACCTTGCAGCAACATCATCAGGATGATCTTAACTAAGATCACTCGATGTTAAAATATCACCCCGGTGAAAGATCAGGCTGACAAAAAATATGATGACCTTCGCAAGCAACATCAGGGTAATGTCTGGAAATATGATGATGATGACCTCCTCCTCGAAGAAAAATATGATGCTGCAGTTGAAAAATGCTGAGGAGGCCCAGAGACTTAGAATATTTTAGGATTTTTAGGGAAGGTGCCTACATGATACCCTAAACATAAATTATTACTAACATCTTCACAAGGTGACAGATATTTTTCTTCTTTCTGTTTTGCTTTTTCATGTACAAATAACAATGCTGAGTATGAAGGGTTGATTCAAGGTTTGCAGTGGGCAAGGAAGAGGAAAATTGGCTATTTGTAGGTGTATGGGGATAGCGAACTTATTGTGAATCAGGTGAGGGGACTGTATGTTACAAAGAATGATGTTTTGAAATGCCGTAAACATAGGGTATGGGATATGATTGAGGAGTTTGATGCTTTCAATCTAATCTCTATTCTGAGAAATCAGAGCAATCATGCAAATAGGTTAGCTACAATTGGGGCTTAGTTTGATATCCCTAGTGATATTCAAAGAGAAAAGGTACAGCCTCATGTGAAGATAGTTGATAGGCCCTCTATTCCTGACAATAACATTCATTGGCAGGTTTTTGAGAGTGATGAGCAGGTTCTGCGTTCCCTGTTACAAGAGGATGAGTTTTCTATGATGAATTAGAACAAACTCAAAGAGCAATATGATCATGATCAAGTTGTTCAGTTAAGGACTAATAAGCTACCCAGAGGGTTGGTAACCTTGGAATCCATTTTTGGTACTAATGATCAGCGAAAAAGGAGCAAAACCAACATGCAGGTCAAAGAGGAACATTATAAGGAGCTATAAATTTTCAAAGGTAAGCTTCTCAAAATTTGTAAAATCTATTCACCTGAGGATAGGAAAGCTTTTATTGCCCTTTGTCAAGAATTTGAGGTTGTGTTTGCTTGGGAATACTCAGACTTAAAAGGGTTTGACCCTTATATTGCCCATCATACTATAGAGTTAGAGCCAAGTGCGAAACCTGTGAGGCAAAAACAAAGACCTTTAAATCCAAAACCTGAGCCCCTGATGATTAAGAAATTAACCAAGCTGATTGAGGGAAACATCATTTTTCTAATCAAGTATACTTCTTGAGTCTCCAATCTTGTTCCTATGAGGAAGAAGAATGGAGAGATTAGGTTGTGTGTTGATTTTAGAGAACTTAATAGAGCCTCCCTGAAAGACCACTACCCGCTGCCCTCAATGGAGCAAATTCTGCAAGTAGTGGTTGGGTCAGAAAGATTCTCCTTACTTGATGGATATTCCAGTTATAATCAAGTATTAGTCAAGGAGGAAGATCAATTTAAAACTACTTTTACCATCAAATGGGGCACCATGGCCTACAAAAGGATGCCTTTTGCTCTGTCAAATGCTGGCTCTACTTTCTAGAGAGCTATGGATATGGCTTTTAAGGGTTTGATTTATCAATTGGTACTTGTGTACCTTGATGACGTCATAGTTTTCTCTAAGGATGTAGCTGAACATTTATCCCACCTAAAACAAGTATTTGAGAGATGCAAAGAGTTTTGGATATCTCTCAATCCCAAGAAATGCATTTTTGTTGTACATATAGGCAAGCTTTTAGGACACATTGTCTCAAAAGAGGGATTTACCGTTGATACAGAAAGAGTAAGAGCTATTTTGGAGTTACCTGTAGAGTAAAAGACTCTACATTTTGTATCAGTCGTAGTGCACATGTTGGTTACAGTTTAGTATCTGTGAATGTTTCTAAATATGGCTGTGAGGGTTTTATTTTTCCAGAGCCGTGGAACCCGCCAAGTGTCGAGCCTCAGTTCAAGCCGCAATTTTGTTTCTAAGTTACAACCCTGCGGAAGGCGCCACGTGTCATCAGCGGAGGCACTCCCTAAATGTTTTAGTGTGAATGCGGAAGGAGCCATGTGTCTTTTGTTGTTGCTGCGGAGTTTGCCAAGTGTCAGCTTCCCTAGGTTGGTTCCTTTATCTTTTGATGCTAAGTGATGGATGGTGGTGGGCCACAGTTTAAGTATCAAGTGATACAAAGAGTGCCACGTGGTGGACGTGACTCCAAAGATAAAAAAATTTTGTCCCCTTCTCTGATGATATTAAATGTTTCTCAAATGATGCAGAGCTCGACATGTGTTAACCTCCGTGAGTTACAAAAGGTTTCTAATGTTTCAAGAAGTAGTGTGGAAGCCACCACGTACCAATTAGTTGTTGCTACGGACGCTACCACCTACCCCTTTTGAAATCTAATGAGCGAAGGGTTGTGGGTCCGATTCCTAATAGTGTCTTAAAGTATCAAAGCTGCAGATAAAGACACATTATTTCTAAATGCTCCAGAAGCCGCCAAGTGTCCATTTCCTATTTCTTCCTGAGAGATGAAAGAGTTACAAGTTGTGCACGCAGATGCTGCCATCTATCATGGAGTTTATTGTTTCAAGAGCGTGGGAGCCGCCAAGTGTCTGTTCCTTATAAGAGGAGGTATGCCACATATATTTTGTCACAGCAAAAGGGCTTGCAAAAGGAGTAACTGTCATAGATTTGAAAGATCTTTAACTGTCAGATACTTTGAGTTACCTCCAGTTCAGTTGGGCCATTGGGATTCGATTGTTACAAACAATCTAGAGTCGATCTTGTGCTATAAATATGTAACATTTGTAATGATCGAGAGAGAGTTCTTCAAGTTAGAATTCTAGTTTTGCTAGATATATTTTCTATTAGATATTTAAGAGAGAAGTTTAAGACTTTTTACTGTGACCAGTGAATATCATTTGCCTTTATTTTATTATTTCTTGATTCAGAAAGTGAATGTAACTGTGTATGTATCTATGCCTCTTATGTTGCTTGAAAATTAATGAGAAAGACTGGGTTCTATGCCTTGGTTGATATCTTCTGTGTCATTGCAAATTATTTGGTCATGAGCCTTTGATTTTATTCATTTCATCTATTTATGTTAATCATGCAGAATCTACTTTTTAATGTGACTAAATCTTGAGGATAGTTTCACTGTGCTTAGTTGAGAGAAACACTTTATTCAAGCACATCGCCATAGATAGATTTGTTTTTCATTGTATCTATAATTCTATTAGTTTCTACCCTTCTCCCTAGAACCCATTTAAGAAAGAGAAGAGCCAACCTCTTTAAAATCTAGAGGTTGTTTCAGGTAGCAAGTCCCACATTCTTGAAACTTCCCATGTTGGTGTTGGAACCTGCGCAATTTTACACATCAACAGTTTTTGGCATGCCCGGTGGGACCATTTCTTGAAGTTTTTGTCAAGATTGTATGAGCTAAGAAGCTACATGGAGTCAGAGCTGTAGACCTGTAACAAGAGCTCAATCTGCTGCTAGACCAGGCATTCTTTTGCCACCACTGGTAGCTAATCCAAGGAGAAGAGTGAATCAGTTTGTAGCAGCACCAAGAGTAAATATGGGAGCACCTATAGCTCCAAGAAATTATGCAAATTGGAACACTAGCAGTCCTCTGATTCTTCTAATACCACCAGCCACTTGGGATGCTATTCCTTCTAATACTCTGAAGGCTTTGCCCAAATTCAGTGGGGAAGATTTCAAGATGCTTGAGGAGTATCTACAAGATGTATCTGATGTCTGTGTAGTACATGTTATCACTCAATAGAATGTGGTTATAAGACTATTAGCAGCTTCTTTCAAGGGAAAGACTCTAGACTAGTATAGATCTCTAACCCCAAACACAATATCCACATGGGATCAAATTGGTGATGCCTTCTTTGAAAGATTTAAAGAAAATGGTGATAAATCTTCTTTGTTGCAATAATTGATCACTATCAAAAGGGCACCTCAAGAGGCAATGACTGATTTCAACTCAAGATTTCAAAAGACTTGGGAAAGGATTCCTACTATAGCAAGACCATTACTAGGTATGGCTATTGTATTTTACTTTAAAGCTTTAAACTCAGATATATCAGTGATGATCCAGTCCCTTGGAGGTTAGACACTACCAGAAGCTTATGAGTTGGTAGTCAAGGCTGAAAATAACTTAATAGATGCTAGAAAGTTGACCCTAAGGCCTCCTATGCCCATGTTCCCATAGATCACCTTACCTTTGCCTCAAGAAGTTCCTAATCCTACAACCCCACCTATGTCTAAGTATGAATTCCCTCAACAACCTGCCAAGACAACCACCCATGTTCAATCATCTAAAATGGATGATGTCAAGAATATTTTAAGGACCTTCTCGAATGAGATAATTAATCTAAAGAGGAAACAAAATCCTTATCCAAAGCCGCCTTATCAAGGTTACCAGGGAAATAGACCTCCCTTTCAGCCAAATCAATATCAAGGCCCTCAAAGGCAAGCTAATCCTCAGCCATCAAATCAATTAGTCATAGTCCCTACACCTCTACAGGCTGTTCCTCCTAATCCCAATAGGGAAATTGTTCCAGGGTAAAATAATTTTGCAGTTGGCACAAATGCTTGGTGTTTTCCTTGCAATAATACCTATATGCCTAGAGACTGCCCTAGAGGAAATTTGCAGTAGAAGATAGCAGAACAGAGAGGATTAGAAGGACAATTTGTAACTTCTAACACTCCACAATATCAGTCTCCTAGTGTACAAAATGCAGTCCTGGTGGCCCAAATGCAAGGAATGTCCTTACAATAGGAAGAGGAAATAGCCCCTGAGCATGCTTTATTTTTATGGATTGAAGAGGAAGATTCAGTGTTCTTAAATGAAGCATCTACTTCCAAGAGGCCATTGGTACAATTAGATTACTATACTAGAGCAAAGAGGAGAATGATGGAACAGCTTGAAGTCACTAGTAATGAGATCATGGGAGCTCCTCCATTTCAGAATCATCAGAACATAGTCACTAGACAAGAAATGCCTCAGCCTGTGCAGAATCAAGTAGTCTTAGGACAAGTTCAAGAAAAGTCAAGATACCCTTATTACTCAAAGGCCCAGGCATTAGGACTTGTGAATGTGGTGGATCAGTTAAAAAGAACGCCAGTGCATGTATCAATCTGGGACATGCTAGCTATTCCTAAGCAGAAGACACTATTGCAAGAGGCTCTGCAAGGCCAAGAAGTTTCTAAATAGACTGGTGCTAAAGGAGGATCCAATGATAAAGAAAAGTTGCAGCTCAAAGATACTATACCTTTGTAGACAACAACATTGTTGAATAATGTACCTGAGGTAGGTAAACCTAAACCAGATCCCTTTTACTTAACTCTAATAGTTGGGAAGAAGTTACTACATAATGCAATGATAGACTCTGGGGCTAGTACTATAGTAATGCCAAAGAAAATAGCAAATGCTTTGAAGATAAAATATGAGCCACTTACAAGAGGGGTTATGCAGTTGGATGGGAAATCTGTGCAAACAATAGGAAAGATTAAACAACTCCCATTGCAATTATATACTTGCCCCAATATAATTGTAAATTAGGATGTGGTAGTCATAGATATTCCCCCTATATTTGGTCTATGCTTATCCAGAGATTTCACAGCCAAGATAGGAGGTTACATGTCATTAGAGTGGTCACACCTCATTCTGGGAACCAAATATGGGACAAAAATGAAAATATTGTCTGAACCATTATCAAAATACCATATCACAAATGAACCAACCCCAAAATTAGAGGCAGCCCATGCTATGCTAAATAAAAAGGAGAGAATCTTTATTGAAGAGTTAGGTGACAAGACTGAGCATGACCAACAGGAAGAAGAGAATAATTAGTTGTTGACTATGATGCAAAGTGATCCCTATGGAAATTATGACTCTATAGGTCTAGGCACTTATGTCATATTTGAAGAAGACAAAGAGATTCCTAATGTTTTAAGGAAAGAACCTAATCAGACTCAAGGATCTGAAAAAGACTCAGAAATCTGGACTCTAAATTTTGATGGGGCTAGAAGTAAGAATGGAGCTAGGGCAGGAGTTTTCCTTATTGCCCCAAATGGTGAGAAAATTTTAAGAGCCATTCGCTTTCAGTTTGCCTGTACCAATAATGATGCTGAGTATGAATCCTTGGTGCATGGATTCATGTTGGCTAAGAAAAAAGGAGTAAAGAATCTGATAGTAAGAGGAGATTCAGACTAGTGGTGAAACAAATTAGAGAAAAGGCAGTAGCCAAAAATGTAAGAATGAGATCCTACAGGCATAGAATTTGGGACCTAATAGATGGTTTTGAAGCTTTTAATATTGACGTAGTTCCTAGAGCCCAGAATTCTGAGGGAGATAGAATGGCACATATTGGTTCATAGTTTGATCTAGCAACTGATCTACTAGTCAACAATGAGTCAGTCAAAATTATAGTAAGACCAACTATCCTAGACAATGACCAAAATTGGCAAGTTTTTAAAAATGATTTCTAAGTACTTTCATTTTTGTAACAATCAGGGGAATTTGTTGATCAGTTGCAACCTAAAATTGAAGAATCATATGGTGACCAAATTATTCAACTGAAGTCAAATAAGCTCCCTAAAGGACTGATTACCTTAGAAAACCTATTTGACCTAGAAGATGTAAGCTTGGAGAGGAAGAGGTTTCAAGCAAATAAAGAAGATTATTCTAAAATCCAAGTTAGTGAAGGAAGAAAATTGAAGATTGGCAATTCTACAACCCAGCAAGAAAAGGAAAGATTGATTGACTTATGTGAAAGATATGATAGGGTGATTGCCTGGACCTATGAAGACCTCCATGGCTATAATAGAGACATCATTCAGCACACCATTGAGCTGACTGAAGGATCTAAACTAGTCAGACAGAAGCAAAGGCTAGTGAACCCTAGAATTGAACCTCTAATGGTGGATGAGTTGCAAAAGATCTTAGAATCAAAGATTATTTTTCCAATCGAGCACTCAACCTGGGTATCAAACCTAGTGCCAGTAAGAAAAAAGAATGGTGACATAAGACTCTGTGTGGATTTTAGGGATTTAAATAGAGCATCTTTGAAAGATCATGTAGCACATTTCATAGTTGAGCATATTGTCTTTTCATTGATGTCAAAATGATGGTGGTTTTCATTGATGCCAAAATGGTAGTGACATCAGTGACATGGTCTTCATCAGTGACATGATCTTCATGGTAATGACATCAGTGACATGGTCTTCATGGTAATGACATCAGTGACATGGTTTTCAGATCTCTCAGTTTTGATCTTGTGTCTTGTGTGAAGTTGTTCTGACTTAGTCATTTCAGTGGATTACAATTGCTTAATCAATGGCACCTCTTATGTTGGTCTGTCATATTGATCAGTGGCATTCATTGCATATTATCAATATTGAATCAGGGCAAGGGCTTGTATCATTTGACAAAAGTTAATATGCATTATATTAACTTCATCTAAATTGGCTTCATGACAGTGGCAAATCTGATGAAGTATGGTTTACAATTCAGTGCTAAAGATATGTTGAGGTTTAGAGTATTTGAAGTGGTAATTGTGTTTGCTTAACACTTAACTAGTCTTAAAAATTGTGCTCAACACTTATCTTTCCTAACCATACTGCCTATCATCAATATTGCACTTTTTGTTATAATCGCTAGTTGACTGGCTTGGCAGGTTCATGTCACTTAAGTGACAACTTAAGGGTTACATGGTCGTAGTTTTTACCGGCCCTGTTGCCTAAGGTGCCCGGTCACCGGTTACTATTCTTTGTGCTCCGCGGGAAAAGGTTAATCAACGATCATCGTTGAAACATCATATGGCGGGCTGTGCAAATCAGACGGATAAGGTGTGAACTTGAATTTGCCTCAAACGGTTAGTTACCCTTGTTAAATTTGACAACCACTGTGTTCTCAAAAGGCAATAAAGCATGCTATTTTCATGGTTTTTCACCGAAGATGAAGAGGCACTCAAATTGGAATTTTTGGTAAGAGTAAGAGTGGAATTTAGAAGGTTTCTTATGAAACAGAATATGAAAAGATTGTGATCATCAAGATGTTGTTTTAGTTTTCATTTTTTTGAGAGAATGTGATAAAAAAAATATGGTGTTGGAAGTTGAACCAATTTGAAGAAATTGAATGATGGAAGTTCATTTTGTATAAAGAGAATTTTTTTTCAGGGGTGTTTTTTTTTTAAGAAGATAAGAGAGATGATCTTAGTGTGGTGAGAGGTTTTTAGAATGGGATTTTTGCTATGAAATGTATTTTTGTATTGCAGGTATGAAGAAACAATTTTTGAACAGGGAATTATGTTGAGTTATTGAAATAGTGATGGTGCAATAAATGGATGGAGTTTTTCAATGATCAAGATGGATCAATATTTGTTCAGAGAAGGTGAAAGTGTTGAAAAACAATAATTTCTCAGAGAGGGTCAATTGTTCAGTTTTGCACAGTGAGAAAGTTCATGAAATGGTGAATTAGATTTTGAGATTGTTTTGTAGAGAAATGAAGTATTTTGAAGATCAAAATTGATTGATTGTAGATGATGATGACAGTTGAAGGTTGATTGCAAAGAATATATTTTTGTTTGTTTTTAAAAGGGAGAAATAAGGTTTTGTTTTTATTGAAACAGGGAAATCCCCTGAGTTATAATTTTTCAATAAATTGTTGATGTTGTAATGTCAGTGAGACATGCAGAGAAGTACAATATGCCAGTGAGGCAAAATTGTAATGTCAGTGAGACAGTTGTAATCTAAAAATTTTGTTAAGCCAGTGAGGCAGTTGAGTGGTTTTTATACCCCAGGAGGGTTTTCCACTCAGGAAATTTCTTGTGTCAAATTTTGTGTTGATACTCTGCATAATTTTTGTTCTATCTGAAGAATTCTATAATTGTGAAATTAAATTAATCAAAAGGTGTAAAAAGTGTTAAAATTGTTAACAACACTAATTCACCCCCCTTCTCAGTGTTGTGTGTATTCCTACAATTGGTATCAGAGCCTGGTACCTTGTCAAAGCTTAATAAACTTGGGTAGATCATATTTCTGGAATACTTATCATGGCAAGTCAAGAAGGTTACTCAAATTATAAAGCACCTGTGTTTGATGGTTCTAACTATGCTTTTTGGAAATTCAGGATGGAGTCATATTTGTCATCTCTAGGGTATGATGTGTATGCTGCCATTGTTACTGCATATACTGCTACAAATCCTCCTAGCACAGCTGATGAGAAAAGGGCATATGAAAATAATGCTAAGGCTAAAAATGCATTATGTTGTGGTCTTACCAATGACATACTTGTCAAAATCATGGAGTGTAAAACAACCAAGGAAATATGGGACAAACTGTCTAATATTTATCAAGGAGATGATAAAATCAAAGAAGCAAAACTGCAATCCTACAGAGAAAAATTTGAAAGTCTCAGAATGAGTGATGATGAGAAAGTTGTAGAATATCTTCTAAGGGTCCAAGAAATTGTAAATTCTATCAGAGGACTTGGTGATACACTGGAAGAGAAGATAGTTGTTACAAAAGTCTTAAGGACTTTAAATCCAAAATATGAATCCAAAGTGTTTGCAGTTGAAGAAAGAGACTTAAGCAAAGTTACCTTTGATGAACTTCATGGCACTTTCACAGCTTATGAGATGAGAATTAGTAATGACATACCTTCAAGCAAAGAAGCTGCTTTCAAATCAGTCAGAAAAGAAAAGGAGATTTATGGTTCAAAAGAATTGGATGATGATCAAGAAATATCTCTTGCAAGCAAGTTGAAGAAGGGATCTATTGGTAAGTACAAAGGTAAGCTTCCATTCAAATGTTTTGAGTGTAGAAAGATTGGACACTATGCAGCTCAGTGTCCTTACAAAGACCTAGACAGTGATGAAGATGAAAACAAGAAGCAATTTAAAAAGAAACAGTTTGTTTCTAGAAGGAAAAATAATTTCAGAAAGAAAAGAAGTTTGTTCATCAAAAATGTTGATATGACTGAAAGTGATTCAAATGATTTTCTTGATGAAAATGCACAGACTTTATTTATGGCTATTCTAAATGAAGTTCAAAATGAAAAATGTGAGGAACAATCAAATAGTTGTGAAGCTGTTATTGACTTCGAAGGAGAATTGATGTGTGCATTAAGTCAAGTCAAGAAACTTAAAAAGGAAATCATTGCACAAAGAAGTAAGTTTCAAAAAGAAAATGATATCATGAATGATAAGTTAACTTGTTATGAGAAATAGATTACTGATCTAATTCTTTCTCTTGAAGAAAGTAAGAGAATTATTGATGATAAAGACAAAGAATTGAATAACAAGGACAAGGAATGTCATACACTTGAAGCTGAAATTGTTGATCTGAGAAGAAGACGATATATGCAGAAGTAGTGATAAACTTGATGATCTTCTTGATAGACAAAAAGGATTCAAAGATAAATTAGGGCTTGGATTTGAAGAGGGACAATGTTCTCAAAAGGCTAGTACAAAAGGCAAATCAATCATAAGGACAACAAACTACAACAGGAGTGATACTTTCAGGTATAATGCTCACTTTACTGGATATTGTTTTTGTTGCAACAGGTTTGGACATAAAGCCAGTGAATGCAGATTTGGAGTCAGAAGAGAAATGCATTTATTTCCAAGGAACCCATTCATGTTTTTAAGAAGTTTGAAGTGTCACAATTGTAAAAATTTTGGGCATATTACCAAATTCTATAGATCTTCTTTGCAAATACAGCAAACAACAAGGAATACTATTTCAGGTTTGTCTTCTTTGAGTTTTGAAAAGAAGTTGCTTGTTTGGAAACCTAAGGTAATAAATAAGAGCTTTGATGTTATGATTGCACAAGATGCTTTTCATGCCAAAAAGAAGGAACAGCAGTTGATTGATAGTGGTTGCTCCAACCACATGACAAGGGACAAAGATAAGTTTGTTAAATTTGAAGACATTAATGAAGGTTCTGTTATGTTTGGAAATAATGATTGCATTATGATCAAAGGCAAAGGTACAATTCTTCTTGATGATGAAACACCACTACATGATGTGTATTTTGTAGAAGGACTGAAGCATAACTTGTTAAGTGTTAGCCAAATATGTGACAATGGTTTTAATGTGGTTTTTGATGCACATGGATGTGAGATCAAAAAGAAATCAGGAAAAGTTATTGCAGTAGGTCTAAGGACTAGTGGTAACATCTACAATCTTCATAACTCAGAAACTAAAAGTGTTGATAGCCATATCTGTTTCATGGGTCAAATTGAGGAAAGCTGGTTGTGGCATAGAAGACTTGGTCATGTGAATTTTGACAATCTTGTGAGAATCAGCAAGAATCACAATGTCATAAATATGCCTCATTTTTCAAAACCAAGTAATACTATATGGCAAAGAGTGTCAGTTGGGTAAGCAAACCAAAGCTAGTTTCAAACCTAAGGAGTATTTTACTTCAAAACCTCTGTAGCTAGTATATTCAGATTTGTGTGGTCCTACAAGGACTAAAGCTCTGGGAGGAGAAAAATATTTTATGCTTTTCATTGATGATTTTTTAAGAATGACATGGGTAACATTCTTAAGGCATAAATTAGAGGCATTTGATAGATTCAAAATCTTCAAGAAGATGGTTGAAAAGGAATCTGATTTCAAGCTAAAATGTTTAAGGTCAGACAATGGAGGAGAGTACACTTCAAAGGAATTTGAGGAGTATTGTGAAAAACATGGGATAAGAAGGCAATTCTCCACTCCTAGAACTCCACAACAAAATGGAGTAGCTGAAAGGAAAAATAGGACTATAAAAGAAATGGCAAGAACCTTACTACATGATGCAAATCTGCCTAATGTCTATTGGAGAGAAGCTGTTCATACAGCTATATATACTTTGAACAGAGTTCAATTAAGGGTAAAGTCAAATTATACTCCTTATGAACATTGGTATGGTAAGTCAGCTAATGTTGGGTATTTTAAAATTTTTGGAAGTAAGTGTTACATCAAGAAAGATAATGATAGCTTATGTGGTTTTGAGTCTAGATGTAATGAAGGCATATTTCTTGGCTATTCTACACATAGCAAAGCATATAAGTGCTTTAACAATAGGCTCAAAAGAATAATTGAAAGTACTAATGTTAAGGTGGATGAGGATTTGTAGCCCTATATGCAGTTGATTCATGACAAGGAAGATGATCATCATTCACAAAAGGAAGAAGAAATTCAGGAAGAGGAAGAAGATCCTAAAAAATCTATTGATGATAAGACAAAGACTCCTTCAAAGGCATATCAAAGAGATCATCCTTATGAGTTGATCATTGGGGACAAGGACAGTGGTGTGGTAACTAGAAGAAAGCTTGCTGCTGCACATAATCAAGCACATGTGTGCTTGATATCTAAAATGGAACCTAAAAGTTATGTTGAGGCTAGCAAAGATGAAGCCTGGATTAAAGCCATGGAAGAGGAGTTAAGCCAAATAGAAAAGAACAAAACATGGGAAATTGTTCCAAGACGAGAAGGTAAGAATGTCATTGGATCTAAATGGGTTTTTAGGAATAAGCTTGATGATAAAGGTAAAGTTGTTAGAAACAAAGCTCTATTGGTTTGCAAAGGGTATTCACAAATTGAAGGAATTGACTTTGAAGAAGCATTTGCTCCTGTTGCTAGATTAGTAGCTATAAGAATGTTTTTAGCTTTTTCAGTTTATAAAAATTTCAAAGTTTACCAAATGGATGTAAAATCAGCATTTCTAAATGGAGATCTTGAAGAAGAAGTTTACATGGAACAACCAGAAGGTTTTGTGAATAAAGATAATTCAGATCGTGTTTATAGGTTGAAAAAGGCCTTATATGGTTTAAAGCAAGCTACAAGGGCTTGGTATTATAGACTGGATAAGTTTCTGCAGGAACAGGGGTTCACAAAAGGAGGTGTGGATAGTAATCTGTACTATCTAATCAAAGGTGAGGATATTCTGGTTGTTGAAGTTTATGTTGATGATATCATTTTTGGTAGTAACAATGATGATATGAGTCATTCATTTCCTAACATCATGAAGTCAGAATTTGAAATGTCTATGTTGGGAGAATTGTCTTTCTTTCTTGGTCTTCAGGTATCTCACCTTGAAAAAGGAATATTTATCTCACAAAATAAATATGCCAAAGAGATGTTAAAGAGATTTCAAATGGATGATTGCAAACCTTTGGGTACTCCTATGGAGACAGGGCATAAGCTAAGTAAAAATGATGAATCACCTGAAGTAGAACAGTCTCTGTATAGATCTATGATTGGGAGTCTTTTATATCTCATTGCTTCTAGGCCTGATATTATGCAGGCTGTTTGTTTGGTTGCAAGATTTCAAGCTTGTCCTAAACAATCACATTTGAATGATGTTAAGAGAATCTTTAGATATATTAAGGGTACACTTGATTTTGGTTTATGGTATCCTAGACACAATGATTTTACACTTCTTGCCTATATAGATGCAGATTGGGCTAGATGTCCTGATGACAGAAAAAGTACAACTGGGGCAGCTTTCTTTCTGGGTGGTAGATTGGTTGCATGGCATAGTAAGAAACAAGATTGTGTTTCTCTATCTACAGCTGAAGCTAAGTACATTGCTGCCTCATCATATTGTACACAGGTACTTTGGATGGTACAATCACTTTTTGATATTAAGGTTGAGGTTAAAAAGCCTGTGTCTATTCTTTGTGATAACACAAGTTCTATTAATATGTCAAAGAATCCTATAATGCATTCAAGAACCAAGCACATTGCTATCAGATATCATTTTCTAAGAGAAAAGGTGATTGAAAATGAAGTTGCTTTGGAATATGTGCATACAAGTGATCAATTGGCTAACATCTTCACAAAACCTTTGCCAAATGAGACATTTGAAACTTTGAGACAGAGACTGGGAGTTCTGTCTCTTGTCTCTCTTCAATAAGTTACATAGATATTAGATTTAGGGGGAGTTGTCTTCTAGATCATTTTTGATGTCCTGAATCTCATTTGTACATAGTCTGCATATAGTTTTTGTACATATTTTTTGTGGTTGGTAGTATTACAGTATTGTGCATTTGATCAGTGTGCTGTAGAGTGTTGGTTTTTGATAGTTTTTTTTCAGAGGATTGCATTTACAAGAATAGGACTCTATTGGTTGTGGTATTTTTTTTGCCTTTGACAATTGTATGTCAAAAAGGGGGAGAAATGAGTTATGGTTTTGCCATCAATGTCAAAGACAAAGGGGGAGCTTTATAGCACATTTCATAGTTGAGCATATTGTCTTTTCATTGATGTCAAAATGATGGTGGTTTTCATTGATGCCAAAATGGTAGTGACAACAGTGACATGGTCTTCATGGTAATGACATCAGTGACATGGTTTTCAGATCTCTCAGTTTTGATCTTGTGTCTTGTGTGAAGTTGTTCTGACTTAGTCATTTTAGTGGATTACAATTGCTTAATCAATGGCATCTCTTATGTTGGTCTGTCATATTGATCAGTGGCATTCATTGCATATTATCAATATTGAATCACGGCAAGGACTTGTATCATTTGACAAAAGTTAATATGCATTATATTAACTTCATCTAAATTGGCTTCATGACAGTGGCAGATCTGATGAAGTATGGTTTACAATTTAGTGCTAAAAATATGTTAAGGTTTAGAGTATTTGAAGTGGTAATTGTGTTTGCTTAACACTTAACTAGTCTTAAAAATTGTGCTCAACACTTATCTTTCCTAACCATACTGCCTGTCATCAATATTGCACTTTTTGTTATAATCACCAGTTGACCGGCTTGGTAGGTTCATGTCACTTAAGTGACAACTTAAGGGTTACATGGTCATAGTTTTTACCGGCCCCGTTGCCTAGGGTGCCCGGTCACTGGTTACTATTCTTTGTGCTCCGTGGGAAAAGGTTAATCAACGATCATCGTTGAAACATCATATGGTGGACCGCACGAATTGGAGTGATAAGGTTTGTACTTGAAGTTGCCTCAAACAGTTAGTTACCCTTGTTAAATTTGACAACCACTGTGTTCTCAAAAGGCAATAAAGTATGTTATTTTCATGGTTTTTCACCGAAGATGAAGAGGCACTCAAATTGGAATTTTTGGTAAGAGTAAGAGTGGAATTTAGAAGGTTTCTTACGAAACAGAATATGAAAAGATTATGATCATCAAGATGTTGTTTTAGTTTTCATTTTTTTTGAGAGAATGTGATATGAATGTGATAAAAAAAATATGGTGTTGGAAGTTGAACCGATTTGAAGAAATTGAATGATGGAAGTTCATTTTGTATAAAGAGAATTTTTTTTCAGGGGTGTTTTTTTTTTAAGAAGATAAGAGAGATGATCTTAGTGTGGTGAGAGGTTTTTAGAATGGGATTTTTGCTATGAAATGTATTTTTGTATTGCAGGTATGAAGAAACAATTTTTGACATAGGGAATTATGGTGAGTTATTGAAATAGTGATGGTGCAATAAATGGATGGAGTTTTTCAATGATCAAGATGGATCAATATTTGTTCAGAGAAGGTGAAAGTGTTGAAAAACAATAATTTCTCAGAGAGGGTCAATTGTTCAGTTTTGTACAGTGAGAAAGTTCATGAAATGGTGAATTAGATTTTGAGATTATTTTGCAGAGATATGAAGTATTTTGAAGATCAAAATTGATTGATTGTAGATGATGAGGACAGTTGAAGGTTGATTGCAAAGAATATATTTTTGTTTATTTTTAAAAGGGAGAAATAAGGTTTTGTTTTTATTGAAATAGGGAAATCCCCTGAGTTATAATTTTTCAATAAATTGTTGATGTTGTAATGTCAGTGAGACATGTAGAGAAGTACAATATGCCAGTGAGGCAAAATTGTAATGTCAGTGAGATAGTTGTAATCTGAAATTTTTGTTAAGCCAGTGAGGCAGTTGAGTGGTTTTTATACCCCAGGAGGGTTTTCCACTCAAAAAATTTCTTGTGTCAAATTTTGTGTTGATACTCTACATAATTTTTGTTCTTTCTGAAGAATTCTATAATTGTGAAATTAAATTAATCAAAAGGTGTAAAAAGTGTTAAAATTTTTAACAACACTGATTCACCCCCCCTCGCAGTGTTGTGTGTATTCCTACAGATCATTATCCCCTGCCCTCTATGGAACAAATTCTAGAGACTATGGCTAGATCAAAGAGATTTTCCTTGCTGGATGGTTTCTCTGGATACAATCAGATTTGGTTGGCTAATGAAGACCAGCATAAGACTGCATTTACTACAAAATGGGGAACATTTGCATATGCTAAAATGCCTTTTGGTCTTTCAAATGCTAGAGCTACTTTTTGTTGGCAAGAGACACCATATGGATTCATGATTGTTGTCATTGATGGCAACAAAGTTTATCCCACACATCCGCAGGACATGGTGTGTCTCTACCAGAAGTTAGAGTGAAGAATGTTGTGGTCCGATAAGCAAGAACAGAGCATGTGGCGAGGTCTGACAGTCAGGTCCGGATCTCTTAGAGGATGTATCTTGGTGAAGTGCAGATTTGGTGAAGTCAAGAGGACTACCTTGAGTAATAGATTCCATGAATTTAGCCCCCGGTGGTAGATAAAGAAAAAGATATGAATACTTGAGTATTAGGTTCCTGATTGACAGTGTGGATAGAGAAAGAACTGACTGGCAGAACATAAGACATCATTCTGGATGTGTTACTGATGATGGTAAAGGTTATTAAGGAATAATTTATGATTGGATGACATGATTGATGACTTCTACAAGTATATCCTTGATCTGCATTACTTGGTTTGCAAGGATTTAGCTGACAGATCAAAGTTTGTGGAAAAGATTGACTATTCCAGATGCTGACTAGAAAGGTGACGAAATCACTTGTGCGGATATATATACAAGATGAATTTAGTTGTGAGATGTGTAGTTGTCATTGAGCAAGTGTGAAGAAAAATAGTAGAGTAGAGTGAAAGCAGTAAGAAAGGTCTGGTATGTGAAAGAAGAGCAGTGCAAAAGAAGAAGAAAGATGAAGTGCAGCAGATCAATGTACTAAGCCTAACTGGAAATGAACTCTAGCATATGTAGATGCTCCTTACCAATTCAAGTATTGTATTACACTCTTTATAAATTGTAGATAGTGTGTCTCTTTTAGGCAGTGTGCCTCTTGTGAGCAGTGTGCTTGGGCAATAAGCCCTAATTGGCAAGTGTCATTTTGTATTTCCATTCTTTTAACACATAATACAATCTTGAGTTAATCACCCCATGGTTTTCTCCCTTAACAGGGTTTCCACGTCAAAATATTGTGTCATGTGTATTTCCATTTCATGGTTATGTTTTCAGATTTGAATTAATGCTGCATTGATTAATAAGAAAGTTCACAAAGTAGAAATAATTAGGATAACTGATTCATGCCCCCTCTCAGTTATCAACAATTGGTATCAAAGCCAAGTTCCTCCCAACAGAGCCTAACAACTTGAGGAAGATCTGGGAATTCAAATAGATGTGTATGGTATGAGGGAGCAACTTAAGTCTGCCCTAGATGATCTTGAGCAGTCAAATTTTGAATTCAATGAATTGAAGGAAAGACTCAAACAGGTTGATGATTTCATAAATGAACTAAAAGAGAAACTAAGTCTCTCTATGAAAAAGAGAAAAGAGCACATTCAGCAATTGGCAAATCAAAGTGAAGCCAATGATACAAGTGGAGATCTGAAGGAGAAAACCAACTTGTGTGAAAAGTTATCAAAAGAGATCATCATGGTAAGACATGAGATGGAATCAGGAGTTATGAAGTTTACCCAAGAAATTGAAGAGAAAAGAAAGACTGAAGATGATCTAAGACAATCTCTCAAGGAGAAATCAGAAGACTGCCACAAGATGGATAGAATAATCAGACACCTTGAATCTGATCTTGAAGATGCTAAAGATAATGAAGAAAAACTTGAGGATTAAATTGTCTCTCTTAAAAGGGATCTTCAAACAACAAATGAATATAAAGAAAAATTCAAGATAAGTTCTGCTCAACTTGAAGTTCTTCTTGAAAGTCAAAAGAGGGTAGATGACAAGTGTGGTTTGGGATATGAGAAAGGAGAAAGCTCCAGATCTGGTCAAAAGAATTTTGGATCAGATAATCCAAGGAACAAGCCTAGAAGACCTCCGGGAAGGCAGCCTAATGCTCAAAGATATCCATCCTTCAATGGATACTGCCACAACTATAATAACTTTGGTCATAAAGTTAATCAGTGTAGAAAGAGAATGAATCAGACTAATTCATCCTTCTCCGAACAGTGTTTCAACTACAAAAGGTATGGTCACAAATCTCATGAATGTAGAAATATGCAAATAAACAAGTCATTCAATGGTAGATGCTTTGCGTGCAATAGAATAGGTCATATGGCTAATCAATGCAGATCAAAAGGATATCAATCAAATATGCAAAGAAATGTTGTTTGCCAAATTTGCAATAGATCTGGTCATATTGCAAAATTCTGTAGAAGCAAGAATTAGGACAAAAGAGGTCCGATACATCATAATCAGAATCAAGTTAAGGGAAAACAAAAAGTGAATGTGGATGAAGTTCAAAAGGAGATGAACAAGATTTGGGTGAAGAAAAGTACAGAGAATGTAGGGGATGGATCCGCACCAGACTCTGGTGCTAATATTCCTTTTGGAAATTAAAAAGGTGAGCTCTAGCTCAGGGGGAGACACAAAGAAAACCTTGTTCCCCCAACCAGTCAATTGGTGCCGGAACTGGCACAAGAAGAAGTGCGGATTGAAGGGTTCATAAGGGAAACATCCAAATAAACTATGATTAAGATTTGGAAGATCCGTAAGATGTTTAAAAGATCAGGATTGATCCGGTTCTTCAAGTCATCAGAATAAGGCAAACCGAAATAACTTAGGTCAAGCATTTATTGCAACCTAACATTAGGGTTTGCGGAGCAATATAAGGGTTTCCTCATTAAGTATTTGTTCATTCTGCATTCAAGAAGAAATGAAAAGTGAAGCTCTGCAACAAAATTCCTCAAGCTCATTAAAGATCCTTTGCAGACGTTAATTCATCTAGAAATCGATCCAACTAACTCTGTGAAACCAAAAGGTGGAAAAAGGTATTCTCCGTTATCAAATATCTCTCTATAAATCCTTGAATGATGGGTACTCCAAATATTGTAAAAATCTCTAATAGGCCTTGCCCCAAATTCAAGAAACATCCATACAAATCTTTGGAAGTATATCCCCTAGGAGCATTTTCCAGTGTTCCACATGGTGTGTTGCATACAAACGACATTAGGGTTTACATACACATGAATATTGAAGAATTTGGTTAATCAAAGTTAGTGGATATCTATCACAAATAGTTAATAGATGATTTTTTTGAGATTAAACCTCAGTATAAAGCCATCTGGGATAAACATTTTGCTCAGTGCATTCATTTCCCCTATTTTGAAGAAAATGAATGGGTTCGGTATGTGTTAAGCAGAGTGCATGACAATTTCTTATGATTGAATAAACCATTTAAGATCACCAGAGATGCAATTAGGGTAGTAACCGGTCTGCACTCATCCAGTGGAATACCTATTCTCAAATCTATCAAGAATTAGACAGTAAGTGATGCAACTGGATCAAAATTTGACAAGAGAGCTATGACAATTGAAGACATCACTGAACCGGATGTCAAATTTTCATCCATGATAATTAGTTACAAGATTTATCACTCCAGTAGGGAAAATTTAGTACCAGGAACTACAATTTACACAACCTATCAAATGCTAAAAGAAAATGCTGACTATGATCTGTGTGATCTTCTTCTAAGTCAACTTTTAGAAAATCTACAAAAGATTAAGAAGGATAAGAACTCCTTCAAGTATGGTGGCTTAATACTCTGCCTATTCTTTTATTACATGAATGAGCTTCCCAGATCCAATGGCTAGGTATAGCAGAATGACAAACCAGTTGCCATCCAAATCAGAGACTATTTGCATGGGCTTGGGGATGCTAAAGCAAGAAATACAGCCTTGTGAGAATATTTCAAGAATTTTTAGAACATGATGCAAGCAAGAGAAAGAATTCCCCAGTCTCTTATTGAGAAATACAAAGACACAGTATGCTTTATGGTAGAGACTGATCAATGCCTAATGGAGGCAGTAGAACCAAGAACTGTATGGATCATGCCTATGGGGTATGAAGTTGATGAACAAATTGTGGAGTTGCATGTTCAACACATGCTAAATCAGCCAAAGGATCCAAAGGTAGAAAGGTTTGGAACCTTTGAGGAGCTGAGTGTAAAGATTCATGTGGAACTCAAACAACCAGAGATCAAGAGGAAGGTAGGAAAAGAAGTTGAAGATGTTGCAAAAGGCTTTGGCATATCAAAGGAGGCACTTGATGCCAACAGGGAAAAGGTGGAAAGGGCTGAGGAAGAGAAGAAAAAGGCAGAAAAGAAAAGTGAGGAAAGTGTTCCAGTAAAATCCTCCACCCAGACTAGATCATCAAAGAGATCTGCACCTACCACTACCAAAAGCTCAAGGCCATCAAAACTGAAAGAAAAATTATCCGGCAAAGGAGAGAAAAGAACAAAGACAAAAGCCACAAGGGCATATGCCAGTCAGAAGGATGATGAAGAAACTAAATCAGATGAGGAGATAAAGAAAATGAAGAAGCAGAAGAAGGAAGGATCTGGTGAACCCTCTACCGGTAAAGACAAGGAATAGATGGCAGAAGAATTCATTGAAAGGCCTACTCTATCTTTGGATGATGTCATCAAATCAATCACTGTGGATGGAAATCTCCAACCAATGGCTAAATTGTATGATGATTACAATGAAGCAAACCAAAAGATCTTGTAGGAAGCAGCAGTTAAGTATCTGAACATATATTACAAGGCTTTCATTGAAATTATATCTCTTATTCCCAAAAGCCTAGAAAAAGTGTTAGAAATAAGAAAGAATAATGCTAGGGCAAAGGATCTTGAAATCCAGGAATAGATAGCCATTCAGCTATATCCCTCAATTGATTCAACACAAATGAATATGATCTTCGAAGACTGTAAGGATGAATTCTAGAGCAAAGCCAGAATGAATCAGCTCATGCTTGGTGAGACTGACAAGGTAGCCAAGGAAACAGAAGAGATCCTTTGGAGTGCCTTTAAAAAATTCAATATTCCCGTCATAGAGGACTTGGGTGCTGATCCTTCAGCCACAGGTGTTGAAAAGGAATCCACTGAGGAAATAACAGAAGAACTAATGGACACTGGTAAAGATAAGGGCTTAGAATCCTCTGCTCCGGAAGAGGTGGCCCATGAACATACAAACATCTCTCCTCTGGTTTCCCCTATAGTCTCCGAATCCAAAGGAGAAGAAAGAATAGAGGATAAAGGAAAAGAAGTGAAGGAAAAAGAAGATGACAGTACCAAGGTTGTAGAAGGAGAGAAAGCTCCAAGAGATAGTTCTAAGAATGTAGAAGAGAAGAAAACTCTGTCTCCAGCAAGAGACACTGCAAAAACTATCCAAGAATTCTTGAACAAAGAGATAATGGAGATTGATGAACCGGAGCTTCTACAAGGACCATTTAATTTTGATTCTCTTTCTCCGGTCTAGACAATGAAGATAGCTTCATTTGCTAATGCAAAAGCTAAAGAAAAACTCCTGAAGTCTCACATGGAAGACTGTGAGTTGATAGAAGCTGCTTCTGGAGTGATAGAAAAGATTATGCCATCGTTTTAGAAGGATCCCATAGCATCCTCATCCGATAATCTCAAATCTCTGATTAATTGCATTAGTACACACTTCAATTCTCTAGAGAAATTAGCTGAGGAGAAGGTGAGGAAAGAGTTTCTAGACAAGAGATTCTTTGAGTTGCAAGGGCTGATAGAAAATGACAGAAGAGTAATGGATATTGGGATAAAGAGCTTGGAAACTGCTCTCAAGGACGGAGGAGATGTATACAAATTTTGTATATCCTGGTCTAAAGCAATAGTGGAGATTGAGAAGAAAGTGAAAGAACAGGAGGACAAACTAACTAAACTTTCTCAAAATTTTGATCCACTTTCCACATCCATAATAAATCAAGAATGTCAGATGATTGCAGTTTTGAATGAAATTAAAAAGCTTGAAGAAGAGAAGAAAAATAGAATCAACAGGCTGAATGAAATTAGAGGAATAATTATCCCTAAGTTGGAGGTCATGCATGAGGCCTTAAGTGATGCTCTAACTACAGCTAGAACAAATGATCCGATAGATCTGAAAAAGGCTGAAGCTTATGCATTCCTGTTGAGTGGTAACATCACAATTTTGGATAGAATGAAGCAGAGTTGGGCAACTAAATTTGTCCAGTTGAAGACATCTTTTGTAGATATCCTTCAGTTTATGTAAAGTATAGCATGTATAAATACTTATGCGGCTAAGTATAGAAGTGTTTTTGAGAAATCCTTTTGGTGTGCGGAACCCATGCTTTGCCATTGATGTCAAAGGGGGAGTGAAGAGTAGTGAAAAATGAGGAATTCAACTAAGGGGGAGCTCTAAAAAATATATATAAAAACAGAGCATCAGCCAAGGGGGAGCATAGTGTAAACACTTAGTCATTTTTCACTAAGTGTTGCCATCAATGCCAAAGGGGGAGATTATTGGCAAGAGACACCATATGGATTCATGATTGTTGTCATTGATGGCAACAAAGTTCATCCCACACATCCGCAGGACATGGTGTGTCTCTACCGGAAGTCAGAGTGAAGAATGTTGTGGTCTGGTAAGCAAGAATAGAGCATGTGGCGAGGTCCGACAGTTAGGTCCGGATCTCTCTAAGGAAGTATCTTGGTGAAGTGCAGATTTGGGGAAGTGAAGAGGACTACCTTAGGTAATAGATTCCAAGAATTTAGCCACCGGTGATAGATAAAGAAAAAGATATGAATACTTGAGTATCAGGTTCTTGATTGACAGTGTGGATAGAGGAAGAATTGACTGGCAGAACATCAGACATCATTCCAGGCATGTTACTGATGATGGTAAAGGTTATTAAGGCATAAGTTATGATTGGCTGACATGATTGATGACTTCTACAAGTATATCCTTGATCTGCATTACTTGTGTTGATAACTGAGAGGGGGGTGAATCAGCTATCTTACTTATTTCAACTTTCTAAACTTTCTTAATAATTAATGCAGCATCAATTCAAACAAGCAAACATAATCATGGAACGGAAATACACATGATACAATATTTTTGATGTGGAAACCCTGTTAAGGGACAAAACCATAGGGTGATTAACCCAAGATTGTATTCTCTATTAGAAGAATAGGATTACAAAATGGCACTTGCCAATTAGGGCTCATTGCCCGAGCACACTGCTCACAAGAGGCACACTACCTACAAGAGACACACTGTCTATAATTTATAAAGAGTGTGATACAATACTTGAACTGATAAGGAGCATCAACATATGTTGAAGTTTAGTTTCGGTTAGGCTCTGTATATTGATCTGCTGCACTTCATCTTTCCTCTTCTTTTGTGCTGCTCTCCTTTAACATACTGGACCTTCCCTTCTGCTTTTATTCAGCTCTACTACTTTTCTTTGCACATCACCACAAAACCACACACCACTCACAACTAAATCCATCTTGTATATATATCCGCACAAGTGATTTCATCACCTTTCTAGTCGCCAACCGGAGTAGTCAATCTTTTCACAAACTCTGACCTGTCAGCTGAACCCTTGCTTACCAAGTAATGCGGATCAAGGATATACTTGTAGAAGTCATCAATCATGTTAGCCAATCATAACTTATGCCTTAATAGCCTTTACCATCATCAGTAGCACATCTGGAATAATGTCTGATGTTCTACCAGTCAATTCTTCCTCTGTCCATACTGCCAATCAGGAACCCAATACTCAAGTATTCATATCTTTTTCCTCATGTATCATCAGAGGCTAAATCCTTGGAATCTATCACTCAAGGTAGTCCTCTTGGCTTCCCCAAATCTGCACTTCACCAAGATACTTCCTCTGAGAGATCCAGATCTGACTATCGGCCCTTATGACATGCTCTGTTCTTGTTTACCGGACCACAACATTCTTCACTCTGACTTCCAGTATAGACACACCATGTCCTGCAGAGGTGTGGGATGAACTTTGTTGCCATCAATGACAACAATCATGAATCCATATAGTGTCTCTTGCCAACAATCTCCCCCTTTGGCATTGATGGCAACACTTAGTGAAAAATGACTAAGTGTTTACACTATGCTCCTCCTTGGCTGATGCTCTATTTTTATATACATGTTTTAGAGCTCCCCATTAGTTGAATTCCTCATTTTTCACTACTCTTCACTCCCCCTTTGACATCAATGGCAAAGGGTGGGGTCCGCACACCAAATAGATTTCTCAAAAACACTTTTATACTTACCCGCATAAGTATTTATACATGCTATACTTTACATAAATTGAAGGATATCTGCAAAAGATGTCTTCAACTGGACAAATTTAGTTGCCCAACTCTGCTTCATTCTGTCCAAAATTGTGATGTTACCACTCAACAGGAATGCATAAGCTTCAGCCTTTTTCAGATCTGTTGGATCATTTGTTCTGGCTGTAGTTAGAGCATCACTTAAGGCCTCATGCATGGCCTCCAACTTAGGGATAATTATCCCTCTGAGCTCACTCAACCTACTGATTCAGTTTTTCTTCTCTTTTTCAAGATTCTTAATTTCATCCAAAACTGCAACCATTTGACATTCTTGATTTATTATGGATGTAGTAACTGGATCAAAATTTTGAGAAAGTTTTAACAGTTTATCCTCCTGTTCTTTCACTTTTTTCTCAATATCCACTGTTGCTTTAGACTAGGATAAACAAAATTTGTATACATCTCCTCCATCCTTGAGAGCAGTTTCCAAGCTCTTTATCCCAATATCCATTACTCTCCTGTCATTTACTATCAGCCCTTGCAACTCAGAGAATCTCTTGTCCAGAAACTCTTTCCTAACCTTCTCCTTAGCAGATTTCTCTAGAGAATTGAAATGTGTACTAATGCTATTAATCAGAGATTTGAGATTACCGGATGAGGATGCTGTGGGATCCTTCTGAAAAGATGGCATGATCTTTTCCAACACTTCGGATGCTTCCTCTATAAGCTCACAGTCTTCCATGTGAGACTTTAGGAGTTTTTCTTTAGCCTTTGCATTAGCAAATGAAGCTATCTTCATTGTCTGCACCGGAGAAAGAGAGTCAAAATTAAATGGACCTTGTAAAGCTCCGGTTCATCAATCTCCATTGTCTCTTTGTTCAAGAATTCTTGGACAGTTTTTGTAGTGTCTCTTGCCGGAGACAGATTTTTCTTCTCTTCTGCATTCTTAGAACTGTCTCTTGGAGCTTTCTCTCCTTCTATAACCTTGGTACTATCATCTTCTTTTTCCTTCACTTCTTTTCCTTTATCCTCTATTCTTTCCTCTCCTTTGGATCTGGAGACTATAGGGGAAACCAGAGGAGAGATGTTTGTTTGTTCATGGGCCACCTCTTCCGAAGCAGAGGATTCTAAGCCCTTATATTCACCAGTGTCCATTAGTTCTTCTATTATCTCCTCAATGGATTCCTTTTCAACAACTGTGGCTGAAGGATCAACACCCAAGTCCTCTATGACGGGAATATTGAATTTTTTAAAGGCACTCCGAAGGATCTCTTCTATTTCCTTGGCTACCTTGTCAGTCTCACCAAGCATGAGCTGATTCATTCTGGCTTTGCTCCAGAATTCATCCTTATAGTCTTTGAAGATCATATTCATTTGTTTTGAATCAATTGAGGGATATAGCTGAATGGCTATCTGTTCCTGGATTTCAAGATCCTTTGCCCTAGCATTATTCTTTCTTATTTCTAATTCTTTTTCTAGGATTTTGGGAATAAGAGATATAATTTCAATGAAAGCCTTGTTATAGATGTTCAGATACTTAACTATTGCTTCCTGCAAGATCTTTTGGTCTGCTTCATTGTAATCATCATACAATTCAGCCATTGGTTGGAGATTTCCATCCACAGTGATTGATTTGATGACATCATCCAAAGACAGAGTAGGCCTTTCAACGAATTCTTCTGCCATCTCTTCCTTGTCTTTACTGGTAGAGGGTTCACCGGATCCTTCCTTCTTCTGCTTCTTCATTTTCTTTATCTCCTCATCTAATTCAGTTTCTTCATCATTCTTCTGACTGGCATAAGCCCTTGTGGCTTTTGTCTTTGTTCTTTTCTCTCCTTTGCCGGATAATTTTGCTTCCGGTTTTGATGGCCTTGAGCTTTTGGTAGTGGTAGGTGCAGATCTTTTTGATGATCTAGTCCGGGTGGAGGATTTTACCAAAACACTTTCCTCACTTTTCTTTTCTGCCTTTTTCTTCTCTTCCTCAGCCCTTTCCATCTTTTCCCTCTTGGCATCAAGTGCCTCCTTTGATATGCCAAAGCCTTTGGCAATTTCTTCAACTTCTCTTCTCACTTTCCTCTTTGTTTCTGGTTGTCTAAGTTCCACATGAACTTTTACACGTAGCTCTTCAAAGGTTCCAAACCTTTTTGCCTTTGGATCCTTTGGCTGACTTAGCATTTGTTGAACATGCAGCTCCACAATTTGTTCATCAACTTCATACCCCATAGGCATGATCCATATAGTTCTTGGTTCTACTGCCTCCATTAGGCACTGATCAATCTCAGCCATAAAGCATATTGTGTCTTTGTATTTCTCAACAAGAGACTGGGGAATTCTCTCTCTTGCTTGCATCATGTTCTAAAAATTCTTGAAATATCCCCAGAGCGTTGTATTCTGTGCCTTAACATCACCAAGTCCATGCAAATAATCCCTGATTTGTATCGCAACCAGTCTGTCATTTTGCCAAATCCAGCCACTAGATCCGCGTAGCTCATTCATATAATAGAAGAATAAACATAGTATCAAGCCATCGTATTTGAAGGAGTTCTTCTTGTCTTTCTTTATCTTATGTAGATTTTCTAGAAGTTGGTTCAGAAGGAGCTCACAGAGATCATAGTCAGCATTCTTTCTTAACATTTCATAGGCAGTATATATTGCAGTTCCAAGAATTGAGTTTTCCCTGCTAGAGTGATATATTTTGTATCCAATGATCATGGATGCAAACTTGATATCCGGATCAGTGATATCCTCAATTGTCATTGTCCTCTTATCAAACTTTGATCTGGTAGCCTCAGTCACCATTTGATTTTTGACAGATTTTAGAACAGGTATCCCACCGGATGAGTGCAATCCGGTAACTACCCTGATGGCATCTTTTGTGAGCTTGAATGATCTATTCAACCAAATGAAGTTATCATGTATTCTATTTAATACATACCGGACCCATTCATCTTCCATAAAATAGAGGAAATGAATGCACTATGCAAAATGCTTATCCCGGATGGCTTTATACTGAGGTTTAATCTCAAAAGCATCATCTATTAACTGTTTATGATAGATATCCACTAACTTTGATTCACCAAATTCTTCAATATTCACGTGTATGTAAACCCTAATATCCTCTGTATGCAACACACCATGCGGAACACTGGAAAATGCTCCTAGGGGATCTACTTCCAAAGATTTGTATGGATGTTTCTTGAATTTGGGGCGAGGCCTATCAGAGATTTTTACAATATTTGGAGTACCCATCATTCAAGGATTTATAGAGAGATATTTGATAATGGAGAATACTTTTTGCGCCTTTCAGTTTCACGGAGTTAGCCAGATCGATTTCTAGATGAATTGACTTCTGCAAAGGATCTTTGATGAGCTTTGAGGAATTTTGTTGCAGAGCTTCACTTTTCGTTTCTTCTTGAATGTAGAATGAACAAATGCTTAATGAGGAAACCCTTATATTGCTCCGTAAACCCTAATGTCAGGTTGCAATAAATGCTTGACCTAAGTTATTTTGGTTTGCCTTATTCTGATGACTTGAAGAACCGGATCAATCTTGATCTTTTAAACATCTTGCGGATCTTCCAAATCTTAACCATAGTTCATTTGGATGTTTCCCTTATGAACCCTTCAATCCGCAACTCTTCTTGTGCTAGTTTCGGCACCAATTGACTGGCTGGGGAAACAAGGTTTTCTTTGTGTCTCCCCCTAAGCCAGAGCTCACTTTTTAATTTCTGGAAGGAATATTAGCACCAGAGTCTGGTGCAGATCTATCCCCTACATTCTCTGTACTTTTCTTCACCCAAATCTTGTTCATATCACTTTGAACTTCATCTGCATTTACTTTTTGTTTTCCCTTATCTTAATTCTAATTATTATATACCGGACCTCTTTTGTCCTGATTCTTGCTTCTACAGAATTTTGCTATATGACCGGATCTATTGCAAATTTGGAAAACAACATTTCTTTGCATATTTTATTGATATCCTCTTGATCTGCATTGATTAGCCATATGACCCATTCTATTGCATGCAAAGCATCTACCATTGAATGAATTGTTCATTTGCAAATTTCTGCATTCATGAGATTTGTGACCATACCTTTTGCAATTGAAGCACTGTCTGGAGAAGGATGTATTAGTCTGATCCATTCTCTTTCTACATTGATTAGCTTTATGACCAAAGTTATTGTAGTTGTGGCAGTATCCATTGAAGGATGGATATATTTGAGCATTAGGTTGCCTTACCAGAGGACTTCTAGGCCTGTTCCTTAGATTTTCTAATCCAAAATTCTTTTGACCGGATCCGAAGCTTTCTCCTTTCTCATATCCAAAACCACACTTGTCATCTACCCTCTTTTGGCTTTCAAGAAGAACTTCAAGTTGAGAAGAACTTATCTTGAATTTCTCTTTATATTCATTTGCTGTTTGAAGATCCCTTTTGAGAGAGACAATTTGATCCTCAAGTTTTTCTTCATTATCTTTAGCATCTTCAAGATCAGATTCAAGATGTCGGATAATTCTATCCATCTTGTAACAATCTTCAGATTTCTCCTTGAGAGATTGTCTTAGATTATCTTCAGTTTTTCTTTTCTCTTCAATCTCTTGGGTAAACTTTATAACTCCTGATTCCATTTCATGTCTTACCATAATTATTTTTTATGATAACTTTTCACGTAACTTAGTTTTCTCCTTCAAATCTTCATTTCTATCATTGGCTTCACTTTGATTTGCTAATTGCTAAAGTAGCTCCTTTCTCTTTTTCATAGAGAGACTTAATTTGTCTTTTAGTTCTCTCATGAAATCATCAGCCTATTTGAGTCTTTCCTTTAACTCATTGACTTCAGAGTTTGACTATTCAAGATCATCAAGGGCAGTCTTGAGTTGCTCTCTTAACCCATATGCATCCATTTGAATTCCTAGATCTTCCTTAAGCTGTTAGACTTTTGTCAGGAGGAACATGGCTCTAATACCAATTGTTGATAACTGAGAGGGGGGGTGAATCAGTTATCTTACTTATTTTAACTTTCTGAACTTTCTTAATAATTAGTGCAGCATCAATTCAAACAAGCAAACATAATCATGGAATAGAAATACACATGACACAATATTTTTGATGTGGAAACCTTGTTAAAGGAGAAAACCATGGGGTGATTAACCCAATATTGTATTCTCTGTTAGAAGAATAGGATTACAAAATGGCACTTGCAAATTAGGGCTCACTGCCCGAGTACACTTCTCACAAGAGGCACACTACCTATAAGAGACACATTGTCTACAATTTATAAAGAGTGTGATACAATACTTGAACTAATAAGGAGCATCAAAATATGCTAAAGTTCAGTTCCAGTTAGGCTCTGTATACTGATCTGTTGCACTTCATCTTTCCTCTTCTTTTGTTTTGCTCTCCTTTCACATACTGGACCTTCCCTTCTGCTTTTATTCATCTCTACTACTTTTCTTCGCACATCACCACAAAACCACACACCACTCACAACGAAATCCATCTTGTATATATATCTGCACAAGTGATTTCATCACCTTTCTAGTCAGCAACTGGAATAGTCAAGCTTTTCACAAACTCTGACCTGTCGGCTGAATCCTTGCTTACCAAGTAATGTGGATCAAGGATATACTTGGAGAAGTCATCAATCATGTCGGCCAATCATAATTTATGCCTTAATAACCTTTACCATCATTAGTAACACATCCGGAATAATGTCTGATGTTCTGCCAGTCAATTCTTCCTCTGTCCATACTACTAATCAGGAACCCAATACTCAAGTATTCGTATCTTTTTCCTCATGTATCACCGAAGGCTAAATCCTTGGAATCTATCACTCAAGGTAGTCCTCTTGACTTCCCCAAATCCACACTTAATAAGAGGTAAATCCAAAAATGTGGCTCTCATTTGCATCCAACTCTCCACTGTGAAATCATTGTTTCCTGCAATTCCCATCCCTAGCAAACGCTTCCTAGCTGAGTGTCATTTCTATTACGCAGTTTCTATTTTTGTTGTGTCAAAGCTTCCCACATTCTCCCCACATATACTGGCATGGCGGCCGAAGCACAGTCTTCTCAGGAGGGACTCAGAATTTATGAATCAATCGATATGCTTTTGAGTAGCAAATCATACGCCTCAGTGCCTGCGCAACCTAAAGGAACCTATCCAAGAATGAGAGTCCTTGAGGTAGGGTTTTCTATCAACCCAGAGAAGGTTAAGGATTTTGCAGATGGTATCTTTGACCCAGTCCTTCAAAAACCTACCAAGACTCTTTGAGAAGGGGCACAACAGAGATACATTCAAAAGGCAAAGAGTAGACAATCTGAAACTTTTGGAATGAGGATTTGGACCTCACAGCTGGCACAGTTCATGGTTCAAAATGTGCACCTATGTCATGACCTAATTGAGATATGTGCTGAGCTATTTCATGCACCCTCAAGCACCATACAACAGGGTTCCTTTATAGTGCAAATTACACCCAAAGCCATAAGAGACATGCTGGCCCTGTATCATGATCGAACGGCCACATTTCCCACTATTGCTAAAATGCAAAAGACATGGTCAAATGTCAATAACTAGATTAGGTTCGTTAACTCAGAATTGCAGTTGGAAAAGGAGAACACATAGATGCCCATGCTACCTACAGGAAGGGCACAATTCAGTCAGGCTAGTCAAGAGGCATTGTTAATGATATCTTTCATTTTTGGGATGAAGGAAGACAATACGGTCTATGACTTGCAAATTGCCATCCTTTTCAGGTTGAAGACTGTTGACAAGTCACAGGAATACCGGCTGGACGTTTCAGAACAAATTGCCTACTCCATGGCTGATCAACTCATAAATTTCAAATCCAAAGGAGTTTTCAGGTATTCCGCTTATCTGTTTCATTTAATGTTATATCAGAATCATGGTATTTTTGCACAAAATATGCAATTGAACATGTATGACCCAAATTTTGGGCAAAATAGAACTATTCCTATGTCTGCATGGACAAGTGCTATCTGAGGCATTAGACCCTTATGAGTTCTAGGAACTCTTTGTTGCCCCTGCTTTTTATCATTTGAGCCCTAAGCCTGTAGAACATAGGTTGACACAGAGCATTAGCGGTTTCGTGACCAATTTACCAATCCTATGTGATTATTTCTTTGGGGCCCAAAATACTATCATTAGGGTCCATGGCTTCAATGGAGAAGCTATGCTGCTTCCCAAAGTTTTGACCCCTAGAGTAGCGTTTCTAGAAGTAACCCGGTAGGTGTCTGTGGTTGACAATGAGTTCAGCACCAAGAGGAAGAAGAAGAAAATGTGTGATATCCCATGGGTCAGAAAGAACATGGCCCTAGAAGTCAGAGATGGTGAACACCTATTGCTACAAAAGTTAGTTGTCTTGGGATTCTTCATCATTGAAGACAAGTGGAGGTATGACCCAAATAGTTTTATAGCCTCCTAGGTTAGAAGCAACAAGGTTGGGGCTAAAATAGTACATGAGGGTCAGCCCTTTTGGGAGGATAGAAGAAACCCTAAGGAAGATACCCCAGACCTAAATGTGGAACTAGCAGACTTGCCCTTTGAGGGGCCTAGGCCATGGGAGACCTTTTATGTTAAACAGAAGGCCTTTGACCCTAAGATCATAATGACCACCGGTCTGAGAAGGGCATTGAAAAACAAAGAATGGAAGCTAGAGAAGATTGAGGCCTATTGAAAGTATAGGCAGGAGATCTCAGAGATCACCCATTCATTCATAAATGTTGATACTAATGAAAAATGGGAGTCTATCTGGGATGAGTGGCATCCCTCTCCAGTTTCTAGACCTGATACAAGCAAAATCCACAAGAAAGGGTGAAGAGTCTGAAGAGGAGGCTGAGTCAACTCATACAATGCAAGCAACATGACAGGCCTCATCTATTACCCCTGTATCTTCCTGGCCCCAATCCATTAGTACTCTAGAGAAACAAAAGGGTGTGGTGTCATCACCAACCAAAGAAACATTAGTTTCAGCTACTGGGGCTTCTAGTTTTGTACCCTTGCCACCTCCAGTGGTGGTGAAAGTGGCAGAGAAGGAATCAAAAGAGGGAATAGGAGAACGACCAAGGAAGCATAGAAAACTACACCTATAGGCAAAGTCAGATGAAGAAGCATAACCCCTACTATAGCAATTACAAGCCACATCTGCTGCTCCTCAGGTAAGTGTTTCTTCTCCTTTTTCCTCTCTATCTCTTTCTTCTACCTTAGGGGTGGCAATCCCAACTGGCTAAACATTAGTATCCCCTGCCACCTCTATTGTGCCTATATCTCTACTTGCCCCAACTACCAATCCTCAGGCCATGTCTTCACAGACCACCTCATTGCCACTTTTTTCCCCTTCTATTCCAAAGAGAGCTTCTCTGCAAATTTCTCCTAGCCAACAATCATTGGCTATACCTTATGGTTTACCTCAGGGTCATCCTTTTGCTGGGGGATACATTGCCTCTCCTCCCACTTTTTAGGCTCAAGCAGATATTGCTAAGAAGGGTAGAGAAGCCAGGATGGATAAGAAAAGAAAGAAAGAAAATAAAATCCTGGTTGTGCCACATATGAGGTCACTTTTTAACCCTATTCAACAGCAGCTGACTGTCACACATTTATCCCCAAATGTGGTGAAGCCCAATGAGCAGATGCAGCCTTAGGACTTTGTAATGAATGTAGTAGCTATGGACATGTCTCTATTCAGACCACAAGATAGGGTCGAACTGCTCAATGAGACCACTTCTGCTGTTGCAACTAATTACTTAAAAGTGTTTAGGAAGTTGCAGAAAGTTGAAACTGACTTGGCTCAAGAGAAGACAAATAGTATCAACCTTGCTATAGAGTTGAAATCTAGGAAAGATGAAATAGAGAATCTAAATAAATAGTTGCAAAATACTATTTCTTGTCAAATTCATCAAGCCACTCAAGCCCAAAATGCTTCTCTAAAGGTTGAGCTAGCCCAGGAAAAAGTTGCAGTAAATGTTTTGAGGCAAGAGAGGGCCACATTGGAAAAGAAGTATCAAGACAAGCTACAACAAGCCACACAGTCTTAGCAAAAGTTGCTGAGTGAGAAGAATGCTACTACTGCAATACAGGCACAACTCTTAGCTAAGCAACAAATGACAAAACAACTGACACTTGAGTTAGCTAATAGGCCTCAGAATGCTGGAGTTCTGAATTTGGTCAAAGAGCTATATGTTTCAGTTTGGAAACAAATCTCTGAGGAGATTGTCCAGCTAAGGCCATCATTGAAATTCTTGTTAAATGCATAGCAGTTGTATGAGAAGGTGAAAGCTTCAGTTCATGCCACTCTATCTACTATTTCTTTGAGGGTTTCTGAATCTCAATTGTTGCTAAAGAAGCTATATGACACAATAGATGAAATATTGTCAGCAGTAGGGATCAGTGACAGAATGATAGTTACAAAGAGGGTAAATGAAGTTCTAAGTTGCAACTCAGCTACCACAAACTACCAAGAGCTCCTAGATATTGTCAAAGAAGGAGTCAAAGATATGAAGAGACACATAGAGGATTTGGTGCAACTGGGTCTTCCCTCACCATTTCCAGATAATAATGTTGTACTTATGATTGATGATATCAAGACCCTACTTCTAACCAGGCAAAATGATCAATCAGTTTTTCAAGGTTTAAGTGATTCCTCATCAGTACAGGAGGTGGAAGCTGTCTTGATACCAATGGCCCAATTGGAGTTTCAATTAAAGGCCACAGTTCAAATTTTGTAGACTTTCTCCCACAAGGATATTATAAATCTGGATTTTGTATTCCAAGATTTACAGAATAAGCAAGACTCTCTGACTCGAAATGGTTTGTTTACCAGACAGCTTTGCAAAATTTGTGACCCTGCATTTTATTTTAAATACTATATTGTTTCCAAAGTTTTGGGTTCTTTTTGAGCAGGCTCAAAATTCGTAGGGGTCACCAAGAACTGTAGAGTAAAAGACTACATTTTGTATTAGTCACAGTGCACCCATAGGTTATAGTTCAGTGTCTGTGAATGTTTCTAAATATGGCTGCGAGGGTTTCATTTTGCCAGAGCTGCGGAACCCGCCAAGTGTCAAGCCTCAGTTCAAGCCACAATTTTGTTTCTAGGTTACAACCCTACGAAAGGTGCCACGTGTCATCAGTGGAGGTACTCCCTAAATTTTTTAGTGTGAGCACGGAAGGAGCCATGTGTCTTTTCTTGTTGTTACAGAGCTCGCCAAGTGTTAGCTTCCATAGGTTGGTTCCTTTATCTTTTGATGTTAAGTGAAGGATGGTGGTGGGCCACAGTTTAAGTATCAAGTGATGCGGAGAGCGCCATGTGGTGGACGCAACTCCAAACATAAAAACTTTTTATCCCTTTCTCTAGTGATATTAAATGTTTCTCAAATGATGCAAAGCCCAACATGTGTCAATCTCCGCGTGAGTCTCAAAAGGTTTCTAATGTTTCAAGAAGTAGTGCGGAAGCTGCCACATACCAGTTAGTTGCTGCTATGAATGCTGCCACTTGCCCCTTTTGAAAGCTAATTAGTGGAGGGTTGTGGGTCCCATTCCTAACAGTATCTTAAAGTATCAAAGCTGTGGATAAAGACACACATTGTTTCTAAATGTTGCGGAAGCCGCCAAGTGTCTGTTTTCTATTTCTTCCCGAGAGATGAAAGAGTTTCAAGTTGTGTGCGTGGACACTGCCATCTGTCATGGAGTTTATTGTTTAAGAGCGTGGGAGCTGCCAAGTGTCTATTCCTTATAAGAGGAGGTATGCCACATATATTTTGTCACAGCCAATGGGCTTGCAAAAGGAGTAACTGTCATAGATTCAAAAGATCTTTAACTCTCAGAGACTTCCAGTTACCTCCAGTTCGGTTGGGCCGTTGGGATTCGATTGTTGCACACAATATAGAGTCGATCTTGTGTTATAAATATGTAACATTTGTAATGATCGAGAGAGAGTTGTTCAAGTTAGAATTCTAATTTTGCTAGAGATATTTTCTGTTAGAGATTTAAGAGAGAAGTTTGAGACTTTTTGCTATGACTAGTGAATATCGTTTGCCTTTATTTTGTTATTTCTTGATTCAGAAAGTGAATGTAATTGTACATGTATCTGTGCCCCTTATGTTGCTTGAAAATTAATGAGAAAGACTGGGTTCTGTGCCTTGGTTGATATCTTTTGTGTCATTGCAAATTGTCTGGTCGTGAGCCTTTGATTTTATTCATTTCATTTGTTTATGTTAATCATGCAGAATCTGCTCTTTAATGTGACTAAATCTCGAGGATAGTTTCATTGTGCTTAGTTGAGAGAAACACTTTATTTAGGCGCATTGCCATAGATAGATTTGTTTTTCATTGTATCTGTAATTCTGTTATTTTCTACCCTTCTCCCCAGAACCCCTTTAAGAAAGAGAAGAGCCAACGTCTTTAAAATCTAGAGGTTGTTTCAAGTAGAAAGTTCCACATTCTTGAAACTTCCCATGTTGGTCTTGGAACCTATGCAATTTTACACATCAACATTACCTTTACCTAGTCACAAGAAGGGACTGCAAAGTTTTATTGGTAGAATTAATTTTTTGCAAAGATTTATACCTGACATTGGAAATTTATTGAAGCCATTGACATCTATGTTAAAGAAAAATGTAGTTTTCAGTTGGACAAAAGAGGCCAAACTTAGCTTTGAGTCCATAAAAGAAGCGTTATCGGCTACACCAACTCTAGTAAATCCTAATTTTTCAAAAGATTTTATTTTGTATGCTTATGGCAGTTTAGATACAATTTCTACAATTCTAGTATAGCAGCAAAGTGAAGACTTTGAGCAGCCAATTGCTTTCTTTAGTCAAGGACTGGAGGAGTATGAACATAGGTATAGTTTCATTTGAAAAGCATGTCCTTGTAGTGGTGAAGAGTCTGAAGAAGTTTAGGCATCTTATTGCTAATAATAAGGTACATTTGATGGTTGCTCACCCTGGTGTGAAAGAGTTTATGTTAGGTAAGGATGTTAATGAAAAAAGGGCTGGTTGGATTACCAAAGTCATGGAATATGACATAGAGATCAAGATAACCAAGCTCATCAGAGATAGAGGACTTAGTGAATATCTTGCTACTAGGTCTGAAGATGAAACAAAGAAGGAAGAAGAGGTGCTTCTGACCATTGAAGATGAACATCAGGATGATACAACAATAGTTGGAACAGGTTAGGTTAATGACACGAATCATTTTTTGTAAACTGGTGAATGTCCAGTAGGTTTAGGTAGAACCAAGAGAAGATATTTTAGACTACAGTCTATTCCATATGTTTTAATTAATGATATCCTTTTCAGAAAAGATTTTAATGGTGTGTTGTTAAGATGCATTGATAATGATCAAACTGACAAGGTGCTGTATGAGTTTCATGATGGAATAGCAGGGGGTCATTTTGCCCCAAAGACTACTACTTGGAAAATAATGAGAGCTAGATATTACTGGCCCAACTTATTCAAGGATGCCCATGCATGGGCCAAAAAGTGTGTAAAATGTGCCATTTTTGCAGGCAAAGAAAGATTGCCAACTTTACCTCTGCAGCCGATTCAAGTAGAACAACCCTTCATGAGATAGAGCATTAATTTTATAGGTCCCATTAACCCATCATCAAGTGTAGGCCATAGGTGGGTACTTACAGCAACAGACTATTTCACAAGGTGGACTGAAGCAGTGGCTTTGAAGGAAGCCAATGAGAATGTTGTTTTGAACTTTTATTATGATTTGGTATCTAGATTTGGTGTACCTGAGTCAATTATCTCAGGCAATGCTTTAGCCTTTGTTGGATTGAAGATAACTAACTGGGCTATGAAGAATAAAATCTATTTGAACACTTCATTGAATTATTACCCATAGGGTAATGGTTTGGTTCAATCCACAAATAAGAATCTCATAAGGATTATCAAAAGATCAATGGAGGACAACCAGAGAACCTAGCACACCAATCTAAAATCTGCTTTATGGGCAGATAGAATAACCTCCAAGAGGTCTATTCGAAACTCCCCATATATGCTAGTTTATGGAAAAGAGGCAAGATTGCCTGTGTCTGTGGAGCTACCAGCACTTGATATCATGAATCAACTGGAGATGTTTGAAGAAGAAGACCCCATGGCTGTCAGATATGCTCAACATATGGAGCTTGAAGAAATGGGAGATATAGCTATGAAAGCTATGGAGTATCATCAGCTTCAGACAAAAAGAAGTTTTGATAAGAAGGCCACTCCCAGAAATTTTAGGGAGGGTGATATGGTACTTAGATGGGATGAGTTGAAAAGTAGGCCAGGGAAGCACTCCAAGTTTGACAGCATGTGGAGTGGCTCGTTTATCATTACTGAATGCAAGGAGCACAATACATTTCAGTTATCAAACATGGATGGAGAAAATTTGCCTATCCCAGTCAATGGGATACACCTGAAGAGTTGTTTTGACGTATGACTTGCCTTGTAAAACAGTATATTAGGTTTCTTTCTTTCAATAAGTGCTATTGCACAATAGTTTAGATAACTTTTGTTTTCCCTAAGTTTTGTCTAGCATAGTTAGATGAGTTGCTTTCCACATTTTGTTTTGGTTTTGGTCTTCCAAGTGTTCTTCATTGCTGATATGTTGAGTTACTGAGGTCAAGATTGATTGTCAAAGCTATTTTAAGTCTTTATGTGACTCCATGCCCAATTGATGCTTAAGGCCACTAGTCTGATGTTTAGCAAGCAAACATCCCTTAGAGGTCCCCAAAATGTTGACCTTTTTTTCCTCTGTCTAGAGTTAAATAGTTCACCTAGTATATTCCTTGAATATCCTTTAGAAAATGACCCTACAAAGATTAAATCATTTAATTACCCATATTCTGCCTTGCCAAAAGTCCCAAAATCTCACCTACAGAATCCTTGCCAAAAGCCCAGAAAAACCCAGAAATCTTTTGTCTTCAAGTGCCTCCCATCGCAGAGATTTGTCAGTTTTATACTTAGCCATTTTTCATGTATACGATGATGACATCATCCTTGTTTTGAGGTTTTCTATTATTTGGTCGAATTGTATCTCAAACACAACTTTTCCTTGTATCTTGGTCATGTACAAAAGTGAATGTACATTGGGTTTGTTGTAGGTTATGTTGTATGCATCCTCGTTTCTATATTGCATAAACAATGCAATATACAAGAGCTTATGCAAAATATGAGATCCTCTTTTGTATATCAGGAGATTGTATCTCATATACAATCACATATATAATTGTATATACAAAGGGAGGATGCAAAGGCAATATATAAGGCAATGATACAAAAGGGAGGATACAAAGTCAATATACAAGGCGGAGATACTAAAGTTGGGGCCCATCTATTGTATGTATATGCGATTGTATCTTTGCACATACAATCTTATATACAATGGCATATACAACCCTAAGATACAATCCCGAACCCGAAAGAATATACAATTTATTTTATAAACGCAGATGCGATTGCATGCATCTTTGTACGTATGTTCGCATTGTATGTTTGCATATACAAAGGGTAGATAGAAGGTCATAGACAAAGTCACATGCAAAGGTCAGAGGCAATGTTTGTATGTACAAGTGATTGTATGTAGTGTTGTTTGTATATTTCGCATTGTATATGCAATATACAAAAGGTTAGATAGAACAGGGATATACAATGTGGACCCGACTGGGAAATTAAATTTGGCAAACTCAGTGGTGGGTTCCACAGTTGTATGTCGAAGTACATGTATATGCCAATATGCAAAAAGGCAGGGATACAAGGCCGAACCTTTTTCAATGATCCAATATGGTTGATAATCTTTTGAGTTCTGCAATTGTATGTATATGCGATTGTATCTCATATGCAATTGCATATACAAAGTCACATACAAAGGATTTCAGCGAGACAAGCCTTATCGGCGGCTCAGTTTTTGGTCTCTCCGATGGCCGATAAGGGAGATGCAAATGTTCAGTGATGGGTCCTAGGTTCAGCTCAGTAGCAAATCAGATGATGACACATGTTATGGCCAATCCAAAGGCCAATTCAAAGGTAGGTGCAAAGGATGATACAAAGGTAAAGGCCCACTTTTGTATTTAGGCAATTGTATTGTATATACATTTGCATATACAATTGTATATACAAAGGGCGATTCAAAGGCCAATTAAAATGCTGATGCAAAAGCATATACAATGAACATTTCGACAAGACCTTTGTATATCGGTATGACTCAGTTGAGGTCACCCCGATAACCCGATATATACAAAATTCATATATGCAAAGGCAAATAAAAAAATCGCATAGGTGCAAAGTTGAATAGTTTGAAGGACCCAATATGTAGGTGATGTCATCCAAATCTCCTCTTCGACCAGGTTCTGTAGTATGATGATGCCATCATGATTTTCAAGGTGCATCTAGTTTTTTTTGTATGTGTGTATGCATACAAATGACACTTCTCCTTGCAGCGAAGACAAAATTGATTGCCAGTTTGCATTCAGTCAGGAGTGGTCACTGACTTAGAAGATGCATATGCAATTTTGGCGACAGGTCATCTCAAGGACTGAATTAAGTTTTGTAGAGGTCCTTCAATGTAGATATTTGTTACATTTATGGGTGTAGGTCGATGATTCAGCAGCTCACATTGAAGATTCAAAATATCTTCCATCTGCCCCTGTTCCAGATATTTTATGCCATGGATTCTTGTAGGTCAGTACGTCCCTTCTGGCGATGATATGTTTTTTGATAGAGCTCATGGGACAGTTCATTGTAACTAACTTAGGTCAAATGCAAAATGCTATATATGCAAAAACATGAGATGTAAAGGGGGTTGGAAGATTTAGTAATCTATGCTTCTGATTCCAAACAGAGCATTCCTTTATTGTAACCTTGCCTTATGATCAAATATATGATGGTTATTTTACCTCTTCATTCTATTTTGACTCTGTGTGGTCTAAGGATGATGTGTTTGTGAATGTTTAATTCCTTCTAGTCATCTCTTGCTCCTTGCCTCTATTAAAATCAATTTGATCTGTGTATGTTTTTTGGTTGTATCTAGTCATTTTGGCATTTTCTCAGTTCTGTGAGGGTTCTTTTATTCAACTTGGTGAATCACCCTTATTTTCAAGTTTTCCTATTTTATCTTTCATTTTTAAAAGCATTCCTTCTCCCTTTTCCTCTACAAATCTAGTAGAATTTAGGTGATAACTAACTAGGAAGCTGGCCTTCTCCGAAGGTTCTTTCCAACTTAGGTGACCCACAGACCTGGAAAGATTCCATGTTTCTCTAGATTGCCAAGTTTTATAACTCAACAAGGGTGTAAATTTGAGAGACAATAGGTATAACACAACTTGACTTGTTGTTTGAAGCTTTTGCTCCAAACACAATTTGTTTATAGTGGATTGGTAGGGCTTGGCATCTAGCCTATTACCACTTAGGGTCATTCGTACTTGGATGAATGGTATCCAAGAGTAGGCCCCTCTAAAGGAAAAACACATGCGAAAATGATATGTCTGGCATTTTGGTCACCCAAGATAGGGGAGAGCATAGGCCTGGTATCATTCCCAAAACACAGAAGATAGTGGTTCTCTTCCCCTAGTTAAAATGAAAAAAACTAGATGAGCTATCTACTTGGGCAAGCACAAAAATTTGTTAACTTTGAAGTGATAACAAGATAGCAATGGTTCAATTTTACCCAAATAGAAATGAATTGTTAACTTTGAAGGATAGCAATATAGTAATGATTCAATGATATGCAAGATAGCAATGATTCTATTATCGCCTTCCTAGTTAAGACTATGTGAGATTTACATGAGCATCCATTTTACTTTCTGGTTAGAAATTGAAGTGTGAGTTAACAAGTGCAACTATATGATTCTAAACCAATACCTAGCCTGCAAAAGAGATCAAGAGTGTTCCTACAAAAAGGTGTTAGCGTTAGAGAAAACTTCAAGGAAACCCTAAAAAATCATTGCCTAGATCAGATGCACAGCTTTAGAGCTTAAATGTACAGAAATAGAGCTTAGAAGCACTGCAGTACATATGTGATAAGATAGAGATCAAAAGCACAGGAAAATAGTATAAATGTGCTGAACTAACAGATGTGATGTACCAGAGGATAGATTCGCCAGAACAGAGTCTGTATGCATCGAAATAATGTATGGGTCAGAATAGATAGCAGATGCATGTTAGGATGTGTCAAATGTGTGGTTTCCTCCTTTCTACAACTCTCTAAAACATAAAAACTCAGTTTTTGGCTTAAAAATCAGGGCTAGGCCCCACGGTGGGTGCCAAAAATGTTAAGGGAAAAATTGGATCTAAATGAATAATCAATATAATAATATCAATGATACCCAAAACTCAATGAAATAATGAACAAAAGAGATTCAATCAAATAATGAACAATACAAAGAAAACCTTCTTTAATTCTCAACTTCCATTGATCGCCTTTCACAAATGATCTTGTCTATGAATATGGCCCTCAGAAGGTGTACTTCTTTGCTATGATTCTAAGATGTTCAAATGTGAATGACTATGATAATTTCTCCATGAAGATGAGCTTCACAACAACGATAGTAGTGTGTAGTAACGAGTGTGATCGTAAGCAATGAAGGAATTGGTGCCAAAGGCGCGCTGTAATTCCTGCAGAGTATGTTTACTTAAATCTTGGATGAATGAAATGGAGGAATAGGGTTGTACTTATAGACTTGTGAGAGAGAAGATCAACGGTATATAAGACTTGAGAGAATGTGTGTGAATAGGAAGAAGACAAGTGTCACACAAAAGCTATTTTATTTGAGTTAACTACTTTTCTTTTCTGAAGATAAGATATGACTTCATAAATTAGAAAGCTTTTTTCCAATTTAAGAGATATTGATAAAAAACAAGGCTGGTTGAGTCAGTTAACTCAACTTGAGATTTTCTTTTGTATGATTTGAGAGAAATTAAATTAAATATTTAATTTTGTGTGCATGGAGAAGAAGACTTATTTTTAGAAGATTTTGGAAGATATTTGAAGAATTAGAAGATAATAAAGCAAATTAAATAAATAAATTCATTTAATTGTTGTGCATGATTTGGAAGAATTAATAAAACATTTGATTGTATTTTATTTTTGGAGATTGAGAGGATTTAAATAAATTTGATTTGATTTATTTAAATTTGGAAGAATGATTTGACTTAATTAAATAATTAAGAATTATTTAATTGTTTGGAAGAATTTAATTAAATAAAATATTTATTTAATTTTGACTTTAGAAGAGATAATTAAATATTTTTATATTTAATTAACTTAGAAGAATATGAATCGAATAAATAAATTTGTTTATTTATTTATTAATAGAAGAATTAGAATGAAATAAATATTAAGAATATTTATTTAGACTGAGTCGTGTCATTTTTAGGTGTATACAAATATAATTAGAACAAATCTTATCAGTCTACTTTGGTGCAATTATTAGGACAATGGAATAAGAAGGATGAAAAAGAGAGGTAAAAAGGTGTATTATCATGGGTGCTACCTAGCACTCATCATCACTTCATTTGTTAGACTACGTAATTTACTGTAGACCATAGGACTTGCTTAAAAGCATATCAAAGAACCTTCAAATGTCATAGATCATACCTTTAGAACCGCAAAGCAAAATGTCTTCTTACGGTAAAATGCACACACCAAGAGCACATGCCCTATCATAGTCAAGCTCTGCCAATCTAACTGGTGATACTTAGACAATCACAACTATCTTTCTGGTGGATTTCAAAATCTGAAACTCTAGATTTGGACACTTCATACAAGTGTTTAAAACACTTCAAGAATGCATAACAAGATATGCAATATTGGAGGAATACGAACCAATTCAATTGAGTGTTCTGCTCTGAGTAGCACTATGTTCTACTCTACCAAATTTAGGTTGTTTGAAGATATGCTTCCATTATTTTTCAAGAGCTAAAATCTTGTATATAAGGTCTCCTAGGGACATCAAACAACATACCAAAACCACATGGTCTGATCTTCAACTACGGACCAATGCTGGCCATTACATTGTCTCTCTATCGTTGTCTCTTGTGTATTACCAACACTTAGCCAAAATGGCTAAGTCTTTTTCACTGGACCAAAATCTTTGTCACAACCTTATTCCTTTTATTGTTGCCATCAATGAAAACACCTTCAAACATCATGAACAATCATACATCATCATATCAGCAGTGTCTCTCTCTTAGTGATGTTTGCCAAGTTGCCAATGGGCCAAGTCTTTAATAGATATCATATGGCATCACATTTATAAATGTGCCCAAATCAGTTCGAGATAGTCAAGATTAAATTCTTTCCAAATGTCCTAATGGTAAGAAAGAGTAGAGGTGACTAAATTTTTCTTAGGTATATTTATGATCATATAAATATTCAATGTTTTATATATTTTGGTTGATTTCTTAGGTCATATAAATATTCAATGTTTTATATATTTTGTTTAATTCCTTAGGTCATGTCAGTGCTTAAAATTTTAGAATTTTATTTTCATTAGAGTTGAATTACATTAAGTAATGACACATTTTCTTTAGTTCATTTTATGTCCTCAACTATGTAATAACTTAGGTCTTTTATTGATCTAAGGTATTATCCATATTGGGTGGTTGTATATTTCCTTTTTATTCTTGGGATACAAGAGTCCAAGGCTTATTTACTCTAGTCTTATGGATTTTTTTTCCAAATTGCATCTAGATTATTTTTCAAATTTTATTCTTCTCATTGTGTTAACTATTAGTGTTGACTGGCAGCACCGCTGGAAATATGTATTGTGTTAAGGAGGCTCCAAACGTCTATACTTCTGTCTACAGCTCCAGAGATGATTCACCCTTAGTCCTCTTATCTCAAAAAGAGAGAATTTCTACATATTTCCATTAATTTGATGCACATTAGTCCTTCAATAAAAAATCATAACTTTTGGTAATTCATCTCTCATTAATATAATTAGAACAAATCTTATCAGTCTACTTTGGTGCAATTATGAGGACAATGGAATAAGAAGCATGAGGAGAGGTAAAAAGATGTATTATCATGGGTGCTGTCTGGCACTCATCATCCCCCCAAACTTAAGGGTTAGCAGGTCCTCCTTATTTTCATAATCTGGACTTATTTAGGTGGAATATTCTATCAGTCAAAATGGAGTCATCTGCATAAGTGGGCCAAGTGGTGTGGTCTGTATTACCATTCCCTCTGAACTGATCAACCTACTTCATCCATTCTTGAAATCTAGCATCTTCCATTTGTTCATCCTAGATAGGTAGTGGCTCAATAATGAGAGGAGATCTGAAATGGCCACCTATCCACTCTAGTTTATATTTATCCATTAATTTGGACATTGTTCTTGCCTTTCTCATAAACAACCTTAGATTGGCAGGGGACACTACCTCCCTCATTTTCTATTCTATAGTTAAAGTGTTCCACCTTATTTTTGCCACTAGAAGCATTTGATTAGATAAATTGTTTATGAGGAGACCAAAATCAATAGAACATTCTTGAAAATTTTTCTGATATAAAGGCAAAATCTTGGTCCTACCTTCTAGGGAATAAATGTTTACCCTGAAATGAATTTCAAAAGCCTTCAGATTTGGACATTGCCTTATGATGAAAATGATTGTTTCTACATCCTTCTTTATGTAAGTGTCCATCCTTTCATTCCAAATCTGATGATTTCGCATCAGTGACATGAATGCCTTGAGTTGGCATTCTCCTACAAAATAGTTGATAAGGAAGGTATGATCATCGATGCAAAAACCATGCAAATATAGCTCACATAGAAAATCCTTATCCTCATTAGGAATTTTCATGTATGCCTCTATGAAGTATGTCCCAGTCTCTATGTCCTAAGTTAAATCAGACAAAATCAAAGATATCTTTCTTTGTAGGATTCTTTCTTGTGAAAATAGAGCATAACTTCCACTAGGGGGTCTACAAGATAGGATTTCAAAGGAAATTGAAGCTACCTAAAGGACCTTTTTCTCTAAAGTTTGTACTCTCTGTGACATAGTAGTCATTGCCCTTTGTAATTGCAGCATTGGTTTAGAAGCTTCATATTCCCAACATCTTCTTTCCCAATGAAACAGAGCCTTAAAGATATCTATCAAAATTGGTCCTAAGTATTGGTCTATTTGAATCACCTATTCCATGGTTGCCACTGGGCTAGTCAACTCCTGAATGCATTCTTCTTGATCAATTATCCTATTATTGGCTCATATCAACTGTTTGGCTTGAATTTGTACTTTTTCAATGAGCGCTACAATTATTGTGAGACTATTGTCTTGAGCCTTCATAAGATTAGAAATATTTTGTGCTGCCTCTTCTTCTTTTTCGCTGATACTTTGGGTTGTTTCTATTTCTTTTTCTCTAATTTCTACCTCCTCTTGAATTATCCTCTATTTGTCCTAGAGTTCTACTTGCAGTCCTTCAATTATCTATTTTTGTTCCATTTTTGTTTCCTTCATGACCTTATTGAGGTCAGTAATGATTAAGTTTTTCCCCCATAACAATCTCTTTAGATTATCTATTTCCTCTAGTAGCATCTATTCCCTTGGACTCTCTATATCCTCTTGATCAGAGGGGTGAGAATACGTCCATGTTTCTTCTTTTGTTTGTTCCACTTTAGGGTTTTCCACAACTCTTTTCTCTTCATTGTCAGCTATATCAACTTGTCCTTTTTCAACTCCCCCTGCAATCTTCTTATCCTGAACTTTCTCTTGACTCCCTTCTACAATTAGCAGGGTTGATGAAGGTCCAACCTCATCCACAGAAGTTCTAAAACCCAAGAGAACCTCAGCCAAGAGAGCAGTATCTTTTTCAGCTTGAGTGAGTTCCCTTTTTCTCTTTCTTCTCCATAGCACAAGTGGAGTAGGTGCCTCTGTAGCAGGTGCATTATCCTTAGAGTAGGAGGAAATAGTGAAAGTGTCTCTCTTTTCTGTCTCTAGAGTAGGGGAATGTTGTGGAGTTGAAATATAAGAACTTGGATGAATAGATGGTTCTGGGGAAGCTTCCTTAGCCACTTATTTTTGTTTCTTCTTCCTAACTAGAAGAATTTCATCTGAATCATGAGATTCTTCCTCGGCCCAGTAGTGTATGCTGGAATCAGTTTTCTTTGAAGTCCTTTTTATTTTCTGACCTTGCCTTATCTTTTTCTTTTTCTTTTTGAGGTCAGGAGTCTGGGTAGAGGTCTGCATAATTTCTTCCTCTATAACAATTGCTTCCCCTATTTGTTTAGTTGGAATAGACTCCTCAGCCAAGGTCATCTTCCATTTTGCTGAGTGAGTCATATAGGGGGTTTATTCTATAACAAGTTCCTTTAGCTATTCTAATGCAGTTAAAACTTCATCCAAAACCTCCTTCCCTTTCCTCTTTTTGCCAGTAACAGGGGCAACAATTGAAGTTTCCTCCATTGTTGGTTTCTAACTTTTATCTTTCTCAGTAGCTGGAGAGGAAGTGGAAGGTATTTCTTCCTTTTCCTATTGGTTAGAGGAAGTCTCATCCATTCCCTGTGCCCTCTCTGGTGTTTTGTCTTGTGGTTTATTATCTAAAAATTTCTACCATAAAGCTTCCTCATCAGCTTGGGACAGAAAGTGATGTTTTACAATCAAGAAAATAAGGGCATGGTTTTTCACAAGACCTTTTCCTTGTCGATACTTATCTGCAAAGGCTTTAATGGAAGAATACATAAAGTTTGGAATGTTTATGCTAAATTCTGGATGGGCATTCCCATGCCTCAGAAAAATTTACATTTTCATTATTGGTCCTAAAACTATATAGAATTGGTCATCACATGTAAAATATTTCATCAACCACATATCTACAAATTGCCATGGTTGTGGGAGTGAAGACCTAAAAATTCCATTAACTTCATTTTTGCTTAAATAAAATTGTATTTCAGGTTCACCTTCTTCAAAGAAATTTTTATTCAAATCAGCATATTGGATTTTTAAATGGTAAAACCACTCACCTTGTTCTAGTATCCCTAAGATATGACTGATAATGGTGGAAGAGACATTGACATGAACCCCTCTCACAATGGTTTGATTATCTTTTAGGTTGTACAGGAAATCATCCACAATGTCCTCCTAAAAGCCTTCAAATTTCTCCAAAAATTCTAACCACCCTACATTCCTTAACATGTCTACTACAACTTGATCCTGCGGAAGGCCTGTTATATTCTCTGGCTCTGACTTCTTTTTCACTCCCATCTTCCTATCCTATTCCACCTCCTCTAGTTAAAGTTATTCTTGATTCCCTCTGTGGTCTATTGTTTTCTTTTTACCCTACGAGGACTATGGCAGTAGACTTGAATATTACACCCAAAGATTTTGGAGAATTCTGCAATCTTTGAATTGGGTTTGATATGTCAAATTTGATTGCTTAGATTATGAGAAGGTAGATTTAGATTGGTTTAACATACGTGTGCAGTCATAATTGCAGGGGAGTGATGTGACACTTTGTAGAAAGGTTGATAGTGTGGCAAATATGGCGGCATGTATGAGTTAAGAGGGGAAATAATGGTAGGGAAATGTGTCACAATAATGGCACCTAAAAATAGAACTAACAAGATAGTTACTAATTAATTTAATTCAAGAGAATTACTTGAATCACTTTTCGTGATGATGGCCTGATGTACTTGACTGCAATATCATGACTTTGATAAGATTTGATTTGACCCAACATGTGAGCAACTCCTTTGTGGCTTTGAACTGGTGTCAGTATCCTTGTCATCAGATATTCTACAATTATTCACATTGAGTGGTCTCAGAATGACATGTTGTCAAGTGACGTTGGAAAAGCAATCTATGATGACTTGCGTATGTGAAAGTGTGATGGAATTTTGATTGCTGATGATATGCATGCTGACTTCATCATTGTTTCTTCCATAGAGTCGACGATGAGTCATGCTGACCTCATCATATGATGTCTCAACTTTATTACCTGGAGAGGTGCCCCCCCTTATTTTTATCCTTTAAAATGGTTCTTTATTGGTGAAGCATCTGAGGTGCTCCTAGTTTGATGCGGAGATGTGTTTTAGTAACTCTTGGCACTTGATTACCTCTGTAGCTTGATTATTTCAATCTAGCAAGAAGAAGGGAACCACCATTTACTGGTTTTCAATCCCCTTGGTTGAGAAAGACAACCATTTATTGGTTTTCCATCTTTTTTTTTTTTCAAGAAGGCCACCATTTGCTAGTTTTCAACCTTCCTTTTTTTTAGTCTAATTTGTGATAGAGGGTGTGTCCCCTATAACCAAGCACAAATCCTTGATAAATTCCTCCTTAGTTGATGTCCTTTTATAGAGTCAGATTTTGTTGCCTTTCACTAAGAATGAATTTGTGCTTCCATCAATGGGTTCTAGCAAAACTATTCCATTTTCAAAAACTTTCTTTATCTGATAAGGACCCATCCAGTGAGTTTGTAACTTCCCTTTGAACTCCTTGAACTTAGAATCATATAGGAGAACCCAATCACCCTGCTGAAATATCCTCCTTTTGGTGTGTTGGTCATGCCATTGTTTCCTTTGATACTGAACAAGTTTTGTTTGTTGTATGGCTTCTATACAGATTTCATCCAACTCATTGAGTTGAAGAATCCTATTCTGTTGTGCTATTGACAATGGTAGGCCAATATCTAATGAAGTTTTGAGTGTTTGCAGTTCAAATTCTATAGACAAAATGGGTTTCTTCCCATAAACCAATTCATATGGTGAGAATTTGGTTGTGGACTTCCAAGTGGTATTGTAAGCCCAAATGGGTTCAGGTAATATGTTAGCCCAATCCTTTCTATTCATGGCTACTGTGCTTCTCAGGATATTCTCTAATTACCTATTAGTCACCTCCACTTGCCCATTGACTTGGGGATGGTAAGGTGAAGACTTCCTGTGCTTAACTTGATATAAGTCTGTGAATGCTTTGATTACCTGGGAAGTGATTTGAGGTCCTCTGTTTGAAACTATTGATCTCAGGGCTCCAAATCTTAAGAAAATTCTATTATAAAGGAAATCAACAACTTTCTCTTCTCTTGTAAATTGTAATGCTTGAACTTTAGCCCATTTACTTACATAGTCTATGCATACCAGAATATATTCTTTGCTTGATGATGGTGGAGAGATTGGATGGATGCAAACATTAAATTTAGGGCAAATGTAGTCTGTGATGTTACTAAATTTTGAATTGGATGGATGCAAACATTGAGTTCTACATATGTTGCCTAGAAGCTCTAAGATCTTCGTTCCATAGACTAAAAAATGCTAATAAATTTAAGGAGCAATAGAGCTTGACAGAGCTTAAAAATGCTAATAAATTTAGGGTAAATGTAGTCCACCACCCTGAAAATGGTAACAGACCGTGCTTACCTCAAAACACTATAGAATCTTTGAACAAATCCCCCTATAGCTCTCTTAAACACCATAGGCTCTACCTTGGTTCTTCACCTTCGCCTTTCCTTAGCTCATGCTCAACTTGTCTCTTTTGCTAAAATTAGCCAACAAAACAAAGTTGTTGTCTTATATAGCGATTAAAAAAACATTAAAATAATACCTTTGAATGAAAATTTTCTTCATTTGAAGGTATTATTTTAATATTTTTTAATAATTGAGAACCTTCATTTTAATATTCCATTCGTGTGAAGAAATTTCTTTAAACAAAGATTGCTGCGCAGTGATCTTCATTTGCAGGTACCTTCGTTCAAAGAAATGTCTTTGAATGAAGGTATTTGATGCTTTTTGTCCTCCACCCTCCTAATTTTTTCATGTTCCAAGTTTGGGACCGAGTACTATGATTTTGCCCTATAGGTACTACCCCACACAACCTCTTGTATGGTGTTGACATGATCATGCCTTTGGAGTTAGAAATTCCTTCATTGAGAATTTCTTTTAATCTCATTCTTTATGAAAATACTCAAAGAGAATAGATACATCAACAACTTGAAATGCTTGATGAACAATGCATACACTCTCTCGAACATATCCAAGCCCATCAAAAGACCTTTCAACACTCATATAATGAATGTGTTATTCATCATTCATTTGAGATTGGAGATCTTGTACTCTATGAAAATAAATGCAATGTCAATGCACCTCCTAGTGAAAAAGGGAAATTTAGCCTAAATTGGCTAGGACCATACATCATCATTGAATTCTTTGGATTAGGTGCATATAGATTGTTCGATATGCATGGTACATCTCTCAAAGAGCCTATTAATGCCTTACATTTGCATCAATATTATGCTTAAAGTCTTCATTTTCATTTGTATGCTAGCAATTTCTTCTAAAGTAAATGAATGTTAGATAGTAAAGAAAAATTTCCTATTATATGTTGTTTACTTGAATCCTAATAAAACATACAATTTATCTTGACTCACTAAGGTATTTTCTTAGTTCAAAAAATTACTTGGTTGTTAGCACATCTAGTATGTTAGTTGTGCACCATGTTTCATAATAATTGTCGTGTCTAATTTAACAATGTTATGTTTAATTAGATCACAATTGAATTATCCCAACATGTTTATATACCTAAATAAAACATATGTGTTTATTTGATTGTTCAACAACATACATGTATTACTTAAATCATTGTTGTATTTGTTAAACAATTACATATAGTTGTTTATACAAATCACAATCACATTTAATTTTGACATACATTTCAATGAAAATCTTACTTTTTTTTAGATAAATACTACCACAGGGGGAAGCTCCCTATATTAATACCAAAATTAATCAATATATATATATATATATATGAGTTTGAGTAAATGATAATAAAAAATCCACCACTACATCAAAATGTGGTGTATCATAATACAATACATAAAATATCATCAACGTGCTCGAATGTGACATTTAGATCCCTTATTATATATATATATAAAGAGTTTGAATACACGATAATAAAAAATCCACCACTACATCAAAATGTGGTGTAACATAATATAATACATAAATCATATCATCGTGCCTGGCTATGACATCCAGATCCCTCAGGACCTAGTGGTGCTTAAGTAACAAAAGGCTATTTATGTGAGGCTACTAATCATGACTAACTCCTAGAGGTACTTCTTGACCGTATGCCTTCAAGGTCACCTCTAAGCTCCCCCACCTCCCATGTGGAATCTGTGTAAAGCTACTGAAGTTGATCTCTCACAGCTCATAGTTGGTCCACCTTCATTTGTAGTTAACTAGTAAAAGTGTGATCTGTCCTAGATGCCACTGTTGCTCTATGTTGATCTAGCTGTAATTGAAGTTCATCATGTTCCTCCTCGATGCCCACTACTCTCTAGATCACCTAGTCTCTCTCGATCTCAAACTGATCTCGCTCCACACATCTCTCGTCATAGCTTGCTCTCAACCGTGTGACATGATTGAATAGCTATGCATGTTGACCCGCTATAAGTGGTGGCCTATAATAAGACCACACTAGCTACTTGGTCGAGTTAGTGGGTACCATATTTGCTATGACTCGACCCACAAGGTCATGCCATGACCTAGTATCAACTATAGAAAATAGACAACAATTATATCAATATCCCAATCAAAATCATATAATACATTCAACATCTTAACAAAGACAAGTATAATAATAAAATACTCATCGGGATCACCATCCTACCAATCTATATCGACTGGAATGGTGACTAATCTAATGTCTATCTAGTCATCTCTACTATTGGGTCATTGTAGTGGCACCACCACTCCCCATGCTAAAATCAATGCTGCACTTCACTGGCAATGTGTAGTGGATGTAGGCTGCGAGGTCATACCCTAGTCTATCCTCGGTGACACCTATACCCTCTGCTCCCTGGCATCATCTCCCTCTTAACACCAAAACCAACACTAGTGGATCATCATCATCATGATCATCATCATTGTCATCATCATCATCATCATCATCATCATCATCATCATCATCATCATCATCATCATGTCTACCATGCTCTCTAATGCCATCTCCCTCCAACTCCTCTGAGTCATCCTCTCACTCTGCCCAAGATGTAGGATCACCAGTGGGATGACCTAAAATAAAGACTAGAGAGAGATGTATTATTTCCTACCAAGCTGTATATGATGGGCTAACATGAAAGGTGGAAGTATTTGAGTTCTATTGCTCCATAAGTGCTATCAACATCATACAATGATATGTCATCATGGGTATCGTATACACCCACCACAATCTAACATCTCAAAGATGTCCCATCTTTGTCTTAGTAAGTGTACCTACATGGCTACATAGTAACAGTTCTAAGTGGCCACCAGTATGCTCTCGCATCCCTAGGGGCACTTGAAACATTATCAATTAAAATATACATCAAAATTAAATAAAACAATTTACAAAAAGTAGTCAAAGAAATCAAAATTATCCTTGATCTTGGATCAGGGCACCCAGAAATGTCTAGGGCACTCAAGGAGGACTTGGGCATTTATAAGAGGACACCCCAGGAGAGAAATGGCACCCTAGGATGATATCATCTATCTCCTAGGCCTGGATTGGCACAAAAATGATAAATATTATTAAAATAATAGCATAAATGAAAAGTACAAGTTGGATAGAAGCCTACTGCATGCTCATCTACCCCCCACACTACTCAGCTCTATACTACATCCAGCCTCGGTGGTCAATATGGCCTTTGGCTTGGCATGGTTTCTCTCCTCTTTGCTCCTGTTGACTTTTTCCCAGACTGGATGCTTATTCCCAGATTTCCCTACAAGGTAGCCATCAGTGATCAACAGGATCTCTGGGCCAGGGGGTCAACAGTATAGGAGATAGACTCTATATTTTATCTCCTCTTCTTCTTCAGGCTCTGCAAGACCTAGGGGGGTATTCCCTACTCAACATCCATGAGGATATGCATGCAAGGCTGGGATGTTGACAGAAAGCAGATGAGTCCTCCTGTAAGTAGACCAAAACTGAAAGATAAGGGCAAAGGGGCTAGCTTTGGGCCTATTTGCAGTTGTAGACAGAGGACTGAGGTTCCTAAACTAACTCTAATGTCCTAATGTTGGTTTTATATTTTGCTTTGGAGTTTAAGTGTGGATGCAAAGCTAGATATGGTTATAACACAAAACAAAGCATGATTGGTGCCTATCCAGGGCCTGGAGTCAATAGACATACACCTGTGAATGATCAGCATAAACAACTAAAACTGGATTTCAAGGGGATATATGTGATACCTGCCTTACAGGCATCACCCAATACAAAGTGTTAGGTTATCTCTACTTATGGTATCCCTACTGCAGTATATCTCTCCCAATGTTCAACCTGAAAACAGTTTAATCTACCCCTTGAATAGAAGTTAAAAGATCAGACATTCAACACAGGAATTCTATGCTCTAGAATCTAAACATTACCAAACATCCAGATTCAGAAGAAGGATACATGCAATACTGGAGACAGAATTAACACAACACATGCCAAACAACATTTCTCATATAAGTTTAATCATGAAATCAGTGGGTTCATGCCAAAAACAAACAACAAGAGATACATAAACTCACAGGTAAGCTGTACAGAGCAACCAGATCAGCTTGTCATGCATTACAGAGCCAAAATCGTCAACTTTCAACAACCACAAATGAACAACACAACCTGCTTATAACAGCCAGGTAGGTGCTCAGCAATTAATTACAATGTTGACCAAAATTTTGCCAGATACACAGTATCATGAAAATGGCACTCAAACACAACCGGATTGGCGCCCAAACTTGAATGCAGCAGGTGGGGGAGGAGACAGGAAGATTTCTCGAGCCCTGCGCTCCTGCCCGCTGATTGACACCTCCAGTCGGGTACAAGATCGACCCACGCCATCGCCCATACCTCTGCAACAATCGCCATTAATGGCGCACCAACCCGCGGCCTTGGGAAGATCATCAAATTTGCAGTCGCAACCATTTCCCGCCGAGACTCATCATCATGATATTTCGAATATGCAGGATCACATTATCCCACATGCACCCCACAGCAACCTCCTTTGCACTTTATATACTAGGTCATGAGCATATATCATGTCGGTACTTTTGCTCCCGACGACACTAGTATAGACTTCATCATCATCATCCTCCAGCAGCATGATATCCTGTTGTTCGAAATATCACCCTGACGTCATCATGATATTTGAAATATAACCTTCATGATAATCGGCACAACCTGATCCTTCGGAGGAACATCCTCCTGCTGAGCTTATAACAAAAGTCTGGCCGATGAACATCCTGATGACGTCATCATCATATCCTGCTGACGTCATCATCATATCCGCCTACTGCGCACCTCCTCACATCCGGACGACGTCATCATCATGTTTGCAAATATCAGGAGGTCTCTTCAAGATGATCAGTTGTTAGAAATATGACCCCCGCGGACCTTGATGACGTCATCATCATATTTACATCATCATGATATTCGGAAGACAACCGGATATTTGGAAATATCCTCCTGACGTTCGAACATCAGGTTGCACTGTAGCTCCTCTGTAAGATCGGGGCAAAAACTGAACATGATGATGCTGCTTGAAAAGATCACCCTCAATAGATAACACGCGAAACCAGCAAGCGGATATCTCCTTGATGTCAACATCATCATGATGTTCGAACAAACAAACATATATCCGGGTGATATGAAAATATCACCCCCTCCTTCGCGAATATCATGATGCAAATAGGCAGAAAGAAAAATATCACCCTGATATACGGATGACGTCAGCATCATCAGGATGAGAAACAAAGAATAGGAAGTGATACAACATCATCAGGATGATATTGACTAAGATCATCCTGACGTTCCAAAATATGATGACCCTAGCGAATATCGGGTCGCAATTACAACTCTTCAACAACATCATCAGGATGATGTTAACCAAGATCACCCGATGATAAAAATATCACCCCGGCGAAATATCATGAAGGCAAAAAATATGATGACCTCCGCAAGCAGCAGGATGATAACTGGAAATATGATGATGATGAACACGACCCTTAGGAAAAAACAAGTTAGGTCGAGCAATTCAAAGAATAAGCAACATCATCATCATGCTCGCGCAAGGTGATAAATGGAAGATCACCGGAGACTTTGAAACATCACCCTCGCAAGCAAATCAGGGCGCACTGTAGCTCGGCAGCATCATCATGATAAAAACCAAACATCACCCGATGACTGAATATGATGATGACGATGAAAAACCCAGTCGACGAAGAACATGATGATGCAGATCATCATCGAAGACAAGATGATGATGATGACCTCCTCCTCAGGAAAACATGATGCTACAGTTGAAACATGCTGAGGAGGTCCAACACTTAGAGAAAATGGGCAAGAAGATAAAGGCTTCAAATGAAGAAACCCTCCTGATCATGATAAATCAACCCCTGGTCAAAATGAGTGTCAACAGTGGCTCCGAATGGGGACGTGCAGGTGAAAACCTGCAGCGAGAACCAGATCTCCGGGCAGACCTGACAAAAAGCCAAAAAACGCGAGCTGTACAAGGCATTTACACTACATACATATTTTACAAATGTGCACAGCAACCAGTCATTATGCAAAATAGAACTTAAGGAATTGGCCATGCACAGGCAATTCCAGAATTTCACCATCTAGGGCCTGGAGGAAATAAGAATCCTCCCCATGAGTATTGCAAACCTGATATGGGCCCATCCATAAGGGTTGAAACTTACCATGTTTACCCTTTTCCTGATCTTTAGCATTCCAAATGAGCACCAGATCATTAACTTGAAACTTCCTTTTTGTAGTTCTCCTGTCAAACTGATATTTCATCCCTTGTTGTCTTTTGAGATTGATCTGGTGGGCTCTCCTTCTGTCTTCATCCAATGCAACCAGCTGATTCACCCTTTCTGTCATGGGATCTTCAATGTCCTCATCATACTCTTGAATGAATCTGTAAACTGGTAGGAGATTGTTAATGGGCAGTCTAGCTGATGCACCATATACTAGCTCAAAAGGTGACTTCCCAATAGCCCTTTTCACAGTCACTCTGTCAGCCCATACTGCTAAATTCAACTTTGAGTCCCAAGCTCTCTTGTTCTTGTCCAGTATCCTCTTGACAATTTTCATGATGCTCCTATTGCTTGATTCTGCTTGACCATTTCCTTGTGGGTGATATGGTGATGTATATGACAGGCTTATCCCATACCTGTTGCAAAAATCAACAAACTCACCTGATCTGAAGCACATAGCATTATCAGTGATTATTTTAGATGGTACTCCAAACCTGATGATGATGTTCTCTAGTATGAAATCTGTCACCACCTTACTTGTAGCTCTTTTAGTTGGAATGGCCTCAATCCATTTGGTAAAGTAGTCAGTTGCAACCAAAATCCAACTATGTCCCCCACTTGATTTGTCTGCAATTTCCCCTATAAAATCAATTCCCCATTGCTGGAATGGAGCATCCACAGGTGCAGTTCTGAGGGGTAAGGCACCATGATATTTCAGCTTTCCTGAGAATCTCTGGCAAGGGTCACATTTTCTTACTAACCTCTGTGCATCTGAAAAGAGAGTGGGCCACCAATATCCTGCCCTCAGAATTTTATGAGCTGTTGTTTGGGCAGTATAATGGCCACCACATAATCCTTTATGCATGTCAATCAGAATATTGTTAGCCATGTTCTTATCCACACATCTCAGCAGCACACCATCAGGATTTTTCCAGTACAACTCCCCTTGAACAATGACATACCTGATTGCATGTAGCTTCAGAGTCCTCTTTTGATTGTCATTGAAATGGGAAGGACAATTCAGATTTTGCAAATAATAGACAATATCCTTGTACCATTCAGATCCTGATACACTTACATTTTCATCTTGGACTGCATTAACTTGGCATGCTTCCAAGTTTGACTGTGCCATCATCTTGGCTAATCCTTGTCCCCTTATCAACTTAGTAACTTGTATGTCTATGTTGAATTCCTGCAGTTTGTTTATCCACCTGCACCTTCTTCCAGTCACCTCCTGCTGAGTGAATATGTCTTTGACTGCAGCATGAGGTACATATGCAATTATATGTGACCCTACCAAGTATGGTCTGAAACTTTTGATGGCTCTAACTAGTGCATATGCCTGCTTCTCCATAATGTCACATTTCAATTCAGAGGCCTGCAGGGACATACTGAAGAAAGCAATGGGCTGTTCAAAACCATCTTCATTTTTCTGTAACAAACATGCAGCTACAGTATGAAAGGAAGCAAATGAGAACACCTGGAATGGCCTAGAAAAATCAGGAGATTTAAGAACAGGGGCCATCTTTATTGCCTCTTTGATATTCTGAAATGATTCTGTTGCTTCCCTTTCCCAGTTAACAGTTGCATCCTTCTTCATCATCTTGGAAATGTTCCTTGTGATCTCTGCAAAGTTGGGAACAAATCTTCTGACAAAGTTTACCTGTCCAAAGAAGGACTGAACTCCTTTCACAGTTTTTGGCATTTGAATCCTGTCAATGGCTGCCACTCTCTCTGGATCTATCCTGACTCCATCTTTGGAAACAATGTGTCCCAGAAGTTTTCCTTCAACTACTCCAAAGGCACACTTCTTTGGGTTTAGAGAAATACCATATTCTAGTGCTCTTATAAAAATCTGCTCCAGATGCAAACAGTGCTGCTCTTCCTTCTTTGAGTAGGCAGTCAGGTCATCCTGATATACTGCCAGGATTGAATCAATTAGCCCTGCAAAAGCAACATCCATTGCTCTTTGAAATGTAGCACCTGCATTTGTTAGTCCAAATGGCATTCTAACATACACATACGTTCCCCATGGAGTGGTAAAGGCAGTCTTATATTGTTCTGATTCCTTTACCTTTACCTGATTATATCCTGAAAATCCATCCATCATGGATAGGAGTTCACAACCAGTCACTCTCTGCAACATAGCTTCCATATTAGGCAATGGATAGTTATCCTTCAAAGAGGATACATTCAAGTTCCTGAAATCCACACACAACCTAATATCACCATTCTTTTTCCTGACTGGGACGAGGTTAGACACCCAAGTTGAATGTCTGATGGGCACAATTATTCCAGCATCCCTGAGCCTTTTGAGTTCTTCCTGCATCTTGGGAGCTAAGGTAGGATTTATAGGCCTTTGCCTCTGTCTATATGGCTTAGCTTCAGACTTCAGTGGGATCTCATGCTGGAATAAGTCTTCTCTATAAGCTTTTAGGTCCTCATATGACCAAGCAAAAACATGTTTATACTTTCTTAGCAATGCAATCAGCATACTTCTTATGTGTGGTTTGAGTTGTTTGCCAATATACACCTTCTGAGGGGTCTGAGATGTCCCCAAATTTATTTCTTCTAAATCCTCCTTATTTGTGGGGGATGTCTTTGTGACCATTTTGTCTCTACTGTCAAAGGCTCTTTCCAAAGCCACTAACCCTCTAGGGATCTTGTTAGTCTTCAACTGGATGATCTCCTTCCCTACAAGAGTCTCTTTTCCATTTACAGTCTCTACAAAAGCTTGGAAATCAATCTGTTGATTCTCATACTCATCTATGCAGTGCAAAAATTTCAGCAAATCCCTATCATCATTAAAAACTTGCCAACTGCATATGTTTTCTGGTATGGCAGGCCTAATTTTAACTTCTACATCTGTGACACCTGACAGAGTGATGTCATCTGGCCTTATTGCAACATTGGCTAAGAAATCAGCCATGACATTTTTTGACCTTTCTACCCAGCCAATTGAAAATGCATCAAAAAGTTCAATAGTATCCCAAACAGCATGCTTGTATTGTTTCAGTCTTTTATTCTTTGCAGCATACTTATTTCTGATTTGGGATACAATCAGCTCAGAGTCTCCAAATACTCTTAACAACTTAATTCCATGTTTGAGAGCAATATTCAGGCCTAAAAGTAAAGCCTCATATTCTGCAATATTATTTGTGCAATCAAACCTCAGCAAGAAAGAGGATTTGAGGAGCTTACCAGTTGGAGACAGGAAGACAACTCCAGCTCCAGAACCTTCTTTTGCACAAGCTCCATAAAAAAACATGGTCCACAATCCTTGCTGATCCAGCTCTTCAGTGCAGACATTTTTCTTTTCATCTTCTGTATCATCTGAGACAACCCTGAAGTTATCACAATCAGTGTCCACAAAGCATACCTGTTCATTTGCTTCTTGGTCTTCCACTGTCTCTGATGATCTTTGCTCTCTAATTAGCTTGACATCCCTGCCATTCATTGGAATCATGGCATATGATAGGTCCAGCTGCATACTTCCACCAATTAGTGCTGCCCATCTCCTTGACAGCAGCATACCATACTGTGGCTTGATGTCAACCACTATTATATTCATTTTGTATTTCTTTTCAGGAAATGCTGCCAGTCTGAAATCCACATCCTTCATGATTCCAATAACTGGTACCTCTCTGGCATCCATTGCATAGCATTTTCCACATGCCTTGTCAATTTTTAATCCTGTTTGTTGCATGATAGCCAAAGGCATGACATTTGTGGATGCTCCAGAGTCAAGCATACAATTTCTAATTATTTTACCATTTATAACCAGGGAAACATAAAATGGTTCCACCTGTGAAGGACACTTTGTCATGGTCATTCCTAAATAGACTTTAGGAGTCTCATCTTCTTCATTGCACATGACCTGTTTCTCACCCTGGGTCTGATCATTTTGCTTAGCTTGAAAAGGTACCCCTGAGATTAGGGATATTGTCCTATTCTTGATCTCTTCCACTTTCATGAGTTCCATAAGTGGAACAGAGACCTTTACCTGAGTGAGGATCTGGGCTATATCAAATGGAGCACAGTTTTGTACAGCAGTTGTAGCTTGCTCCACAATCTTGCTTTTATCCTGAGCTGATTTAGCTTTCATTTTCATAGTTCCCTGATCATCATTCCTGTCTTGGGAACCTCTACTTTGATCTTCAGCCTGAGGGGTTTTGTTTTCTGGTCCTTGGAAATCATGACCTGTTCTGTATCTAAAGTTCTGCTTGTTATTTACCCACTGCCTTTTTTGTGGTTCAGTTCCTTTATGACCATGCATCTGCTGACCTGCAGAAATATCTTCTGGCTGATGTGAGCTGCCAACCTGATTTTTACCTCTGAGATTGTAGTTGCTCTTGACCTGAGCAACTGCTACAGCTGTGAAGGCTCTAATCTCCTCATCAGAAGGTCGTTGTAGGTTACTCAGAAAATTGTGTGAGTTCTGAGCATACACATAATTATCCTCATGATCTTCATCATATGGGGACTGTTGGCAGGCCTGAACCTGATCATCTGTCTTCTCATCAGCACCATATAGAGTATATCCATTGCCTATAGACATCATGTTAACATCATCATCCTGCACATGATGTGGCTCATTGCACTCATTACAAGATGTAGCATTATCATACAAAGATTGGGCAATCATGCACTGTGACTGTGAATGTGGCATCTGACAGATTATACACCACGGAGCATCATCAGCAATATTTATAGTTTTCTTCAGGGGATCAGGAGTTTCCTTGGCATGTTGAGCCCTCTGATTTGTGTTGTTACGTGAAAATACAGGCTTACCATCATGCCAATTGGTGTTATAAGGCATATCATGTAATGATGGCCTCTTTTCCTGCCTTTGATAGACTTGCCTATCAGGACCCATCCCTTTTTCACTTCTAGCTAATCTATAGCTCAGGTCCTTAACAACATTTGCCAGTTTGTCTATCTTATCTTCAAGAGCAGATGTACTACCTTGAGTGTTCTGAGGCTTGTTTGGATTCTGCAGAATTTTTACATCATCCCTTCTATTTGTCTTGCCTGATGCTTTCCTATTGTTTTCAATATTTACTGCAATTCTGAAAGCATCCCTGAGAGTGGCAGGACCTTTATCTCTCAGTCCATATGCAGTCTTTGCATCAAAGGCATTGATGTACAAAATTATGCACATTGGTTCATTCGGCCTCATATGATGTGGCAATTTGTTCAACACTTTAGTAAATCTTGCATTAAAGTCTGCAACCTGCTCATTTGACCCTTTGGTGATGCTGGTGAACTCATTTACAAAGAAGCTAGGGTCAGTTTTATCACCATATTGCTCCTTGAACATCCTCTTAAAATCATCCCATGATGATATACTCCGGTCAGGCAGATTCCTGTACCATTCTCTTGCCTCATCTATTAAGGATTGCATGAATGACTTCATGAAAACATCCTCATGCTCAACCTCAAAATTATCCATGACATTTTGGAAGGCCTTTAGATGATCTTCTCCTGACACTGTATTGTTTCCTGAAAACTTAGGCACTTGCAGCCTCAGATGCTTATCAATGGGGTTAGGATACCCAGGAATACCATCAAACACCAGCTGCCTGAATCTATCTAGCTGCATAGGCTGTCTGTTTGGCTGATTAACATTAACATTTCTATTTGCATTTTGGTTTCCTGCATTGTTCAGTGGTATCCTAGCATCATTCACATATTGTCTGTCATCATGATGCTGATGATGCACTTCATATCTTTGTTGATGTCTTTGCATATTTGCATTTTCTAAGGTAGGAACTGAATTATTTTGGGCAGTTCTCAAGGCTTGCACTTTCTGCTGTATATCATCTCTGATTTTCATGGCTTGTAGGTATTCTAGTTCTGCTCTTAGGCTTTTGATTTCTTCAGCTAGCTGTTCATCCTTAGGTCTGGAGGTAGATGGTCTCATGCCATTCTGGTCATCATCCTCATCATCCCTCAGAGACTCTACCTCTTCAAACCTTTCACTTGGGTCTAGAAAAGGGCGTTCTTGGAACACCTCTGACCTCATTCTCATACTACCACCCTGTTGCCTCTCATATGCACCTTGGATATCAGCTTCTGCACTTGAAAAATAAGGAGCATGCTGTCCTGATGGCCTAGGGTTATCTTGTACATCATCACTTTTTCTGGGGGAGCTCTCATGACTAGCTGAGACAGTTCCCTTTCTTCTATACATCATTCTTTTTGTTAATGGTAACTCTTCAAATAAAGGAGTTTGTTGGGATCTTCTCCCCTGCATATAATTTTACTTTGACCGGTTGGGAGATTACTTCGGAGTCGCCACCTATTGCTAGGAATTGTTTTCTTCTGAAAACCAGGGTTCTTTCACAAGGTTCCCCAGGGTGTTTTCTTCTGTTGCTGACTCAGATGGGTCACATATATATCACTGGAGATGATTAGATAGCACTTTTACTTCTCACTCCCCAGCCGAGTCGCCAATTTCTGTTGACTTTTTCCCAGACTGGATGCTTATTCCCAGATTTCCCTACAAGGTAGCCATCAGTGATCAACAGGATCTCTGGGCCAGGGGGTCAACAGTATAGGAGATAGACTCTATATTTTATCTCCTCTTCTTCTTCAGGCTCTGCAAGACCTAGGGGGTATTCCCTACTCAACATCCATGAGGATATGCATGCAAGGCTGGGATGTTGACAGAAAGCAGATGAGTCCTCCTGTAAGTAGACCAAAACTGAAAGATAAGGGCAAAGGGGCTAGCTGTGGGCCTATTTGCAGTTGTAGACAGAGGACTGAGGTTCCTAAACTAACTCTAATGTCCTAATGTTGGTTTTAGATTTTGCTTTGGAGTTTAAGTGTGGATGCAAAGCTGGATATGGTTATAACACAAAACAAAGCATGATTGGTGCCTATCCAGGGCCTGGAGTCAATAGACATACACCTGTGAATGATCAGCATAAACAACTAAAACTGGATTTCAAGGGGATATATGTGATACCTACCTTACAGGCATCACCCAATACAAAGTGTTAGGTTATCTCTACTTATGGTATCCCTACTGCAGTATATCTCTCCCAATGTTCAACCTGAAAATAGTTTAATCTACCCCTTGAATAGAAGTTAAAAGATCAGACATTCAACACAGGAATTCTATGCTCTAGAATCTAAACATTACCAAACATCCAGATTCAGAAGAAGGATACATGCAATACTGGAGACAGAATTAACACAACACATGCCAAACAGCATTTCTCATATAAGTTTAATCATGAAATCAGTGGGTTCATGCCAAAAACAAACAACAAGAGATACATAAACTCACAGGTAAGCTGTACAGAGCAACCAGATCAGCTTGTCATGCATTACAGAGCCAAAATCGTCAACTTTCAACAACCACAAATGAACAACACAACCTGCTTATAACAGCCAGGTAGGTGCTCAGCAATTAATTACAATGTTGACCAAAATTTTGCCAGATACACAGTATCATGAAAATGGCGCTCAAACACAACCGGATTGGCGCCCAAACTTGAATGCAGCAGGTGGGGGAGGAGACAGGAAGATTTCTCGAGCCCTGCGCTCCTGCCCGCTGATTGACACCTCCAGTCGGGTACAAGATCGACCCACGCCATCGCCCATACCTCTGCAACAATCGCCATTAATGGCGCACCAACCCGCGGCCTTGGGAAGATCATCAAATTTGCAGTCGCAACCATTTCCCGCCGAGACTCATCATCATGATATTTCGAATATGCAGGATCACATTATCCCACATGCACCCCGCAGCAACATCCTTTGCACTTTATATACTAGGTCATTAGCATATATCATGTCGGTACTTTTGCTCCCGACGACACTAGTATAGACTTCATCATCATCATCCTCCAGCAGCATGATATCCTGTTGTTCGAAATATCACCCTGACGTCATCATGATATTTGAAATATAACCTTCATGATAATCGGCACAACCTGATCCTTCGGAGGAACATCCTCCTGCTGAGCTTATAACAAAAGTCTGGCCGATGAACATCCTGATGACGTCATCATCATATCCTGCTGACGTCATCATCATATCCGCCTACTGCGCACCTCCTCACATCCGGACGACGTCATCATCATGTTTGCAAATATCAGGAGGTCTCTTCAAGATGATCAGTTGTTAGAAATATGACCCCCGCGGACCTTGATGACGTCATCATCATATTTACATCATCATGATATTCGGAAGACAACCGGATATTTGGAAATATCCTCCTGACGTTCGAACATCAGGTTGCACTGTAGCTCCTCTGTAAGATCGGGGCGAAAACTGAACATGATGATGCTGCTTGAAAAGATCACCCTCAATAGATAACACGCGAAACCAGCAAGCGGATATCTCCTTGATGTCAACATCATCATGATGTTCGAACAAACAAACATATATCCGGGTGATATGAAAATATCACCCCCTCCTTCGCGAATATCATGATGCAAATAGGCAGAAAGAAAAATATCACCCTGATATACGGATGACGTCAGCATCATCAGGATGAGAAACAAAGAATAGGAAGTGATACAACATCATCAGGATGATATTGACTAAGATCATCCTGACGTTCCAAAATATGATGACCCTAGCGAATATCGGGTCGCAATTACAACTCTTCAACAACATCATCAGGATGATGTTAACCAAGATCACCCGATGATAAAAATATCACCCCGGTGAAATATCATGAAGGCAAAAAATATGATGACCTCCGCAAGCAGCAGGATGATAACTGGAAATATGATGATGATGAACACGACCCTTAGGAAAAAACAAGTTAGGTCGAGCAATTCAAAGAATAAGCAACATCATCATCATGCTCGCGCAAGGTGATAAATGGAAGATCACCGGAGACTTTGAAACATCACCCTCGCAAGCAAATCAGGGCACACTGTAGCTCGGCAGCATCATCATGATAAAAACCAAACATCACCCGATGACTGAATATGATGATGACGATGAAAAACCCAGTCGACGAAGAACATGATGATGCAGATCATCATCGAAGACAAGATGATGATGATGACCTCCTCCTCAGGAAAACATGATGCTGCAGTTGAAACATGCTGAGGAGGTCCAACACTTAGAGAAAATGGGCAAGAAGATAAAGGCTTCAAATGAAGAAACCTCCTGATCATGATAAATCAACCCCTGGTCAAAATGAGTGTCAACATCTCCAACTCCTTTAAAACTAAAAAATGACACAAGAATGGTAAAATGTGAGAACTCCTTTTACTATTATAGTAAAAAGGTAAGAACTCCTTATTACTATCTAGGGTCGAAATACAAGTTTCTCAATGTCTCTTCATTCAAACATCTATAACTTAGGCCAGTGAACTCAAATTTGAGTGTCGTTTGTTGCATTGGAGTCATAGCTCCACTCTCTCTACAATCATATGTTTGACATCCCGATGTTATTCAGTAAAATGACCCTACCAAAATATATTCATCAATATTTCTCTAGAAAGTCGTAGTGGAAATATTGCCACCCTATTTCTACATGTTAAAGAGGCAAGAAGAAATGAGGGGCATATATCTACTCATGAATTTTTCTCTGATCATGTCTCATCACTTTTCCCTTTTTATATTTTTTGACTAACACATACATCTATTTGTTGTAGGATGATTTTATATCGCTAACATAGTCTCATTACAGGCTGTGATTTCTTGACTCTATGTTTCTGCATGATCACAAACTAGGGGCTTCACCCTCTTGCTTGATGATGATCTACATCCTCTACAATAGCCTTTTTGATAGATCCTTTTTAGAATGTTTACTTTCCTATCCATTAGCTTTCATATACACGTAGTGTCATATGACCTCTAATATGGGGACTAAATGTTATGTCAAAAATTGTGCTCCTTGGTTGTACACACACAATTTCACTATGTTTAGCACCACCTTTAGTGATCTCCAACCTAGTCCATTTTTAGGTCTACCCTAAAAGTCTTGATTGGAGCTCGATTTAGTGAAAATGCTATAATTCTAGTTAAATTTTAGCCATGGCCTGAAAACTAATTTAAAATTTGGAGTTAGTTCTACATTTAATGTGGGCTTGTAACTTAATTTGGCCAAAAGGCCTAGGGGGCCTAGCGCCCTTCTCCCTCCCAAGTTTTTAGGGATGAAAATTAAGTTTGTAGGTTGGCCTTTATGTTCGTTAAGCCAACCCTAAATTCAAATTTTGTTTTTGGTGCATGTTTTTGGCTCTTTAATTTGAATTTTTCATTTCTAGGTCCTTGTATATAAACAAGTGACTTCTTCATTTGAAAATAGAAGTTTTTGAAGAATCTTTTGGATGGACATTTTAAATACAAATCTCTCTCTACAATATTATTTTCTTGAATTATTATAGGGTTCTTTTGATCAAGTTCAAGGACTTCGCTCTTGGAAGGATTTTGTGAAGGCAAGGAAGTGAGATCGTGAGCCTATCTCATCATTCCTAGGTTGAAGCACTTTACATGATTGGGAGAAGGGTTGGAACCACAAACTAGAGCTTGGTTTGAGTACCAACCTAGGCTATAGTTGCATTGCCTTCTTATTTAGAAAACCTTTGGTGAATCCTCATCCTTGAGGTGAAGTTGTATGTTTCCTTGAGTGAAACATCTATTGTATCATTATATCCTATTTGCTTGAGTCATCTAGGGTTAGGGTCTGATAGATTTGATTAGATATTGAATATTACTACTCACACTTAGGGTTTCTAAGCACACACAACATCTTGTTCTAATCTTGGCTATTTGTGAGGTATGAATACCAAAATGGGAGCTTGACTAAGGCAGGCTCCTATAGAGCCACAACACTTTTTCCCTTTTTTATGTGTGCAGATTAATTAAAAAGGTTTTGGAAGACACCGATAAGAGAGAAGACTGATAGTTTAGGTATCGGTCAGGTGAAGTTCAAACTTTCAAAAAAATCCTAATTTAGGTCTAGGGTGCCCATCACCCTGGTACCTCCATGTTTTCAGCTCCAAGTTCTGATTCTAAACTATTTCTTGATCTGTGTTGTACTTTTAGAATTTTTGTATCTATTTTAGACAATCATCTATTGGCTGATCTTTCATAATTAGGGTTTCATATTTTTCCCTAGTTTGATTGGTTGAACTTGATTTACACTCTTTTATACAATAAAGGGAGAAAACCCCTGTAGTTCATCTCTCCTTCAAAGGTAGAAGCCAAACTCGGTTTGTGTTCCAATGTTGATAGGAGAGGGTTTTATCTAGTTTAACCTATTAAGCTAGGTCTCCTTTTTCCACAATATAAATGACACGTGGAAACCCTCACAAGCCTAAATTGAGATGATTGAGAGATTTTCAAACAAAGACGAGGTGACAATCAGAGAGTTTTAAAAAGAAAAGAAGTTGCAACTAACCATTCGAATATAGACTTACTATTTATGAGAAGATAATCTTTGAGGTTAAGGTAGTTTTGGGTTCCTAACCTCCTGTGAGGTTGTTTTGGACACTTGTAATTGGAGGGTTATAACACCTTGGGAAAGAGGACAGAAACTACTTTGGGATGTGGACAAATGAGGTGTCCATAAGGACAAGCTATGTGTCAATTTTGGTTAGTGAGTTGTAACCTACATTAGGATATGTAATTAATTTTTTGATTCTTCCAAGGAGGTTATTGGAATGTGTAAACCAAGTTGGGCTCCCCATTTAGGTGGTCAAAATTCTATATAAGTAGTACTTAAGGTGGTAGTAAGGTAATATGACGACTTAGAGTGAAAACTATATTTGTATGTGTTGAAGGAGTGTAGAAGAGGGGAAAGCAATGATTGTATGCAATCTTTGTTGGAATCCATTAAATTTCTGTAGTCCATTGTGTTAGATTAAATTTTTTTAGATTTAACTATGTTAGAAATTTTTCATCAATGTTTTGGATCACACTCTATGATCTATCATCAAAATATATAAAGTAAGAGAACACGAAGAGAAATGATAAATTACAAACTAAAGCTACTCAAAAGAAGGGAGGGAGTGAGGTGATGTGGTAATCTTTGTTTCTAAAGATAGTGTAAACTTGGGCCTCTCTTCTTGGTGGAGTTTCTTCTCAAAAGACTTTCTCCACATTAACTCTATGTTATGTGTTTGTACTTTTATTTCATATTTTTATATGGTGTTGATTTAATTTCTTGCAATGTCCATTTGGTTATGCACTAGTTAAGATCATATTTATAGTTAAATTTAGATTTCCACATATAGTGGTTACCTTCATTTTTACATATCCCACTATGTATTTTACAACTGAGCTTGCAAACCATCATATGTTGGCTGCATACTATCTAGTCTTTCTTGGATAGTATCCCTCTTATCTTGCACTGTCGCTAATAGTCACTTTCTCACAACTAACTATTCCTACAAACCCTTTGACCCTATTGAACCCTAGTCCCAACCACCTCCTCTTGGTGACTCCCATCCCCCATCTCCTCCACCATCTCCCTTACCTCCATGAATATCCATCACATCTCCCCATCTCCTCTTGGAACTTGTCCCTATACATATTTCTATATATGTAATTGTACCTATGGATATACCTATACCTATACCTATACCTGTGGCTGTATCAATTCCTATACCCATGCCTATCCTTGTTGTTACAGAACCTATACATATGCCCTATATGCCTAAAACTGTACCTACCTCTGCCATAATCTACCAACCCCTAGGATTCCCTCACCCCATTGTTGTTTTCCTCTCCCTCCCATCTATTGGCCTCTTTATCCTCCTATTATGACTTGTCATCGTTGTGCCAATATATAATCCCTATATATGGCACCCTATGCCTATGGTAGCAGTGGCCATGTCAACCTCACTGACCATCTTTGAGACCACCATATGTAATAATCTCACATAACCCTTACATCCTATGTATCTACTCTTGGCATAATCCATACTGATGATTTCACTTGCACTGAATACAATTCCACAATGCATTGATCTATCCATGCTTCCCACCTAGCCATCTCTAGGAATACCCTATCTCCTCCCAAATTGATGCTATAGTATATCAAGTTGATACCTTTCAATAATGAACATCTTCCACTTCATGTGATGTAATGTGATGTTAGGAACAACAATAATTTTCTACCATCCTTTGGTCATGCCTCACACTCTCAATATATTCTCCATATGACAACATCCAACTCATCAATAACTCACCACCAGTGACCTACATCCTAAACATGTGAATACCATAATGATACCCTGCTATGGTTGCACTAGTAGTAGTGTCACATATACCAAGATATGCCCATCCCTATATGCCTGGACTAGTAGTAGTGTCACATATACCAAGCTACACACATCCCTATATACAATAAAATGAAGATCCCTACAAAGGATCACCAGTACATAAGGCCCTAAGAAACTACTTCCCATAAAATATACCCGCTAGTACATACACTAGTACAATTAGAAAAACTTATTGGTCTTGTTAGGAAGAAATAGGACCCCAACAATTGTCACCATCACTAGTGGAATATCATCCACCATCCCCATGTATGTATTTAAATACATTTACATCCCATCCCATGGAAACTTTTATTTCCTAAAAACCCTCCATAATGCATAGTCATCATGTGCTCTGAATAGTATACTCTATATTCATGGATGGGTAACTATAAAATCTACCAGACATCCTCCTACCACTGCTCCACTAATGCTGACATCATACCCCTATGGTCTATGAGTCATGGCATCATCACCACATACAAAATACCTAACATCTCTAAGGAACCCCACTCCTCCTACCAATCATCTGTTAGCTCTAATACTGCTAACCTACACTCTTGAGTCACTTCCTAGTCATTCCTACACCCATCCGAAAACTATGTTAAAAACACTTCTCATCTCATTTTTTAACACAAATGCCCATCCCTTGTGTACATGCCCCTTTATGTTTGTGCTACATTTTTCAAAGGAGGCACATGATCTCCATGCTTGCACTATACCCATTTATGAATGCCCATGCTCTCTTTATGCATCTGGTTGTTTAACAAATGTTTGTTCTTTTTTTCCACACCCACACATAGTTATATTACACATGTTCTCATTCACACTTTGGCATGTTTCCCAGCCCATGCATACATAAAAAATACACCAAATAAATATAGGAAAGATGGTCGAAATCCTAGATATCAATAGGCCCTATCCCACTAGTCACTTATACTCCCACATGCTCTCCACCTAATGAATGTGTACATGTACATGCTTAACCCTCCTCTATGCTCCTTCTCCTCTTTGTTCCATTTCTATTCACACTGATATAATGAACTATTTACCCGTCCCATCACCTATTTATAGCCCCCAACCCCTAATTTTCATCCCCTAACCTAATTTTTCACCCCATTCCATGCATTTCCTCTTCACTTATCCATTTTTCCTCTATTTTTTCCCCATTTTTTCTTGACAATTATTTTTATCCTCCCCATCTTAAATTTCTATTGATGTCATCTTTCAAGAGTTCACCCATGCCTTTCTCCACCAACATGACCTCACAAGGGGGCATCATCCCACCACCACAATTCCTCATTTTCTTAACTAACTAGAGCATCCAATCATCCCTTCACCAACATCACTATATTTTAATTTTCTTTGAAATAACATTATTTGACTACCATTTCAAGGAGGGGAAAAATGTAGACACCTAAAATCATCTTCTCGCCACTCATCCCTAATAAGTACATCATTGTACCATTTCTTCCATAATTAATGGGATAAATATTTATTCAATTAATTATCCATGTATCATCCTCACTTTAACTAAACATTTTTTCTATTATTTAATTATGTTTATCAATACTCATCTCTAATTAATTGAATAGTCTGGACTATTTATGCAATTAATTAAAATTCTTGCAATAGTTGAAGCTTAGGTAAGTAAATAGAAATATTTATTTATTTACCTAGGCCCATCACATGTCACTCAAAAATTAAATAAGTTTCTCAATTTATTTAATTTGGCATTTTGCATCATTAACACCATTAATCATTTGCACACGAATAATCATGATTAATCAAGACTTTATATGGTCAAGTATTGATATGGGAACACTTGTCAATCAACATGTACACAAGGGGTACTTGGAAGCATGGAGAATATTTACACCACCTTCCAAAAGTTACTTTTCAATCCCCACCATCCAATATTTCCAAAGCATGATCTTTACTCTTGAGTCTCCTTGAATCAAGGTGACCCCTTTGACCACCTCTCATTTCTTGATAGTTGGAGGCTACACATGCCTCTAATCTTTTCAAGAAATGAGAGCCCTTGATCTCTTAATTTGATCCTAGCCATGTCCATTCCCCTTCAAAAAAATCTATAAATTGGACCTCTTAGAGGCCATTTGAGGATATCTCTTGAATGCATTTTTATGATGTCTCATTGAGAACTCAACATCCTTCAATCTCCCCTTTTTCTTCCTTAGACACACCCTCTAACTCATTTGGCTCAACAAGGAGGCTTTGGTGAGAACTAATGTATATAGTTTTCATTGTATTTGGTCTTCTTAGTCTAATATAGAGGTAATTTTATACTAATGAATGGAGTTGATTAGTATGTTTGATTTGCTTATTCTATAAGAAATCATAGAAATATTCTCTTCTATTTATAAACTATACTCTATTTTGATTTTGATGTGGTTTTAGAAAGTAATTTGTAAATGCAGAAGTTCAGTTGGGTTTTATGTTAAGATTTGCAATTTGGGGTTTATAATAAAAAGGCGAATAGTCACCTAGACATATATTAAATATAATAAAATTGTTTACATTAAAAGGAGGGAGGCCATCTTGAGTCTGCTCTACAAATATATCCACAAAACATACATAATGGCCCTATATTGGCCTCGATAAAAAAATCCTACCACCTTACACTTATTAGATGCACATTATAAAAGAAGAGAAAGAAAATGAAATATATGATTACTACACACCCTCACTATTCCAGTGGGATGGGGGAAGAGCCATGCCTTCTACTTACATACTCTTCCTTGTCCCCAAGTATTCTCCTTGCACATCTACTAGCTTGATAAAGCTCAACCTTGTCATAGCCGAGCCTGCTTAGCTGATTGGCTTGTTCTCTCTATCCTATGTAGTAAAATTGTCAGCATTTGCAATATCCTTGGGAAGGTGAGGTACATAATTTGGGGAGTGCATCGTAAGGAAGTGAATTGATTTGAAGATGCCCCTACACTTGGTTGTCATCTGTTTAGGGAAGTTATGACTATGCCCATGGAGAGATTTGTTAAGACCACTGATGCATCCACATACCAATCCTTTCTGCATAGCCTTATAAACACATTCAACTGCTAAAGAAGTTCTAAGAGATTATATTGGAAATAGGCTCCCACCATGGGTTCCTCCTTAATTAAATCATATCCCTACAAAGCTGGTCTCCACCAATCTAAACTACATAGGTAATCAAATATCAGCCCCGTTGCAATTGCATGAACATAATTCCCATCTTGGACAATGTCCATAATATTCAACAAGAGTGGCATCTAACCAATGTAAAATCCAATCCTTTGAACCTTGAAGCCACTTTTGTCCACATATATTTTAGATTGTGAACTAGACCATCGTGCAATCATTGTCTACAATCTGATTTAGGTCCATTATTTTCACCCTCCCTTAGATCTCTGGTTCACACGGCATAACAGGGAATAAAAGATGTTGATCGGTCTTATCATTCTCCATTTTCACTACATACAAAATGAAAATGAAAAAAAACTAAGGATATGTCACAGCAAAGTGTTTGAATTATGATACTCATATTTATATCCCATAAGATATAAATATTTGATGGAGTACATAACAACACTGAGAGGGGGGTGAATCAATGTTGTATAATTTTTAACATTTCAAAGCTTGACTCAAAAATGCTATGCAAAGGAGTTCATTGAAGACATATCCATCATGATATGTAAAACTTAAATAAAGATGAACATAATCAATCACAAAGAAAAGACATGACACATGTTTTGATGAGTGGAAAACCCTCATAGGGATAAAAAACCACTCTAAAAATTTACCTCATTGGATTATTTGAATCTCACTAATTACAATAATAGTTGTCTCACTGACAATTAACCATGCCTCACTAGCATACAAAGCCTCACTAGAAAATACAATCACTATTATCAAAACCTAAAGTCTAGTGTGCAAGAAATGATTACAAGTCAATCTAATTTGCACCATTACATACCCTATGATTCATCACTCATACAAAGATTCAAATACAATCACTTAAATCATCTCATCAAATCACCTGCAAAATATATTTCATTCATCTCTCACAATCACTTTTTGAATAACCTGATTCACCTACATTTTCTTCTTCAAAAACCACACTTAAAATAATGTCTTCATCTCATTGTATCTCAGATTTCCAAAATCACACCATTATGCACCTACAAATTCATTATGTAAAAAAATAGAATGTACTTTCATATTCCTCTCCTTCATTTCCAGCTTCACCACTTCAGGAATAAAATAACTATATATATTTGATCAAAAATAATAATATCACCTTCTATCAAAAAATATCTTCTGCATCATATATCATTCCTGCAATAATAATCTTTCACAAAGCACCTGCAATAAAATTATAAACAAAAAGACCCTTGATATTCTTCTCCTTTGCATATTTAACTCTTCTCTAATTTGGTCTCTTATTCTTCATAAAAACATTCTACTTCTCACATTCCTTAAAAAAACTTCTTCATATTCTTCCTTTAAAAAATCATCTTCTCCAATTTGTAAAAAATAATAATCTTCAAGAATAATAATTCAATCTACTTTGATAAGAAACAAACCTTCATTATCTCGGACCAACTCTTCATTTCTATGAGAATAGAAAAAGAAGGCATTAAAGCCAATAAAATCTCTACTAAATCTTTTCCCCAAAAAAGAAATATTAAAAAACCTCCTTTGCCTCTCCAATATGCACGAGAGGACTTAGAGAATAGAAATAAATCTCCTAAAAAATTCCTTGAAATACTCAAAAATCTGCCTCTTTAAAACATACTAAAATTAGCCTATTTCAAGTTGTCAAGAGATATGACGTTCTAATACACTTCAAAGTTTGAACACATGGTAGAGAGGTCAAGCTTCGCTGATCTTAAATAAAGTGCCCATTCATATTTAAATATTAGCCTTAGATTATTTTTACTATCCATTCACATATGATGGAGACCGACAGAGTTGATATTGCTAAGCAGAGGGGCCAGTTGCCTATGGTTTCAACCCCTTTATGTTGCCACTTAAGTGTAATGGATAAGTGATGGGCTTATATAGTATACATTAAGAATTAACTTAGGATTTGTTTTTGTTCTCTTATCCTCTTAAATACACAAGCCCTAAAAGAAGATGCCTCAAAAGTCCATCAAAAATGAAGAGAGATGTCTCTGTAAATCTATTATATTTCTACACATATGCACCATATCACCCTAATTGTAAGCATGAAGATCATTTTGATCTATGAAGATAACATCCAACCTAGCAACATCAAATCATTTGTGAAAGACTTAGCATCCAAGCATACAATCAAAAGAACCATATTATGTAAACCTTTGATGATTTGTGAATGAAACCTTACTTTCTTGAACATGCACGTGAACCTTATCACAAAGACCTTATGGAGACACAATTACGTTGATCAAGTTATGAGCATCAAAATAATGATCCATAATACCAACATCAATACCTGTGTATATCAACATCACCTATGTAGGAGACCCTTATCACTGTATGTCATAAACAAGCATCTCGATCCTTTATACATAAGTTCTTGTATCATAGTGACATGAAGCACCAAGAATCAAATGAGATGGAGATATCATACCACCTGGCACATGGACCTTATTAAGTTAATCATGAAGAACATCAACATGATGAGGATCAATACTCTACATATTTTTCCATGACCAACATTGAAGAAGAATAAACCATGTATGAACTTCCTATTCATATCAACTTTGTGATAACTTGAGCCAACTAAGACCTAGCTATCCCATCACCAAGATCCTTATTTTGAAGATCATTCAAAACATGAGATCTTAATAAGCCTCTGTTTGAAACTCATAATATTTGCATCTCTGAAATACATAAGTCTTGATCTTCCCATATCAACTGAACATATTATTTGTGTTCGGCAACATCATGATAAGAAACATAGAAGAACATGAACTCAACACATAAACTTGCATAGTTCACTACTTGAGATCAGTCTTCATAAAATCCACTTATCTTGAACAACACTAAACATCTTGTTGTTCCTATCCTAAAGACATCCTTATGTCATGATTACTAATTTTTTGGGAATTAAGGTGTCTCAACCTTAGTAATTCCTTTCGTTATTTATGTTTGTATTTAATAATTCATTGCCTATGTTGTAAATAAATTGTAAATTCCATATTGTCATGTTGTGGGAAGTGGCACGGTGATGTGTCATCCTACATGGGAGATGACAACTTGTAATTTTTTCCTCACATGAGGAGATAGGCATCCCACTTAGTGGTAGGAGAATTTTTCCATGTGTCGGCATCTTAGATGTTGTGTAAGGGAATCTTGACCGAAACGGTTATGACAGATTTCTATGACAAAGTTATGACATGTAAGAGTCAAAAATAGAAGCTTGTAAGACAAGTGAAGACATGTGTCATGAAGTATCTTTGAAAAAGGCATATTTGGGCACCCCAAGGTGGACTATGACATGTTGTAAGAGAATATACTATTTATAGCCTGTGTATGACAGATTCTCTTATAGCTATAAGTTGTAACTGCTATGACAGATTCTATAATGGTTGTAAGTGTCGTAAGAGAATTTGTCATACCCCATTTTGGAAATAGGCAACCTCTTTGGGATGGGATCTATGGAAAAGTGTCAGGCACATTCTACAATTTTGACCAAGTGTCCTTAGGCATGGGTTTTGGGCCATGAGGCCAAGTTGGATGCCCATCTCAAGATAGAACCAATTGTGCCTTGTATATTCTATATAAATAGGTGCTTGGATGAGGAGATGCATTACAGGTTTTACAGGTACTGTTATGCTTTCGGATTAACTCTAGACATGAGTGGTGAAGATCATTGATGCTTGCATTGCAAGTGTATTGTAAACCTTATTCAGTTTTGATAATACATTGTGCAGGTTTCTGAGTGGGGTTTTTCACCCAATAAGCATTTTCCCCATCGTATATCTTTGTCTCTCTTCTTCTGTCTTCTTTTTGTTTCATGTATATTTCTGCAATATCTCTGTTAGATGTTCTATGTTGCTATTATTGTAAGGATTAATTTGAATTTGTATATCTCTCCCCTCATTAGATTAGTGTAGGAAGCGATTTTCGCACACATAGCTTCCTTTCACTAATGAAACATCAAATGAACTTCACAATGAAGATAATGATCAATCAACTCAACACATCAACTCAACATCATAATACCATGATCAAAATGATAATCCTATGATCAACATCATAAAACAAAACTAAGAACTCCAAGAACCTATCATAAACATGATGATCAAATATGAACCAATATGAACATGAGTATCAATCCTAAGACACGCATGAAGATATATGACTACACTGATCCTGATGACATCAGTCAGACTAAGAACTCAACACCTTTTTGACATCAATGACAATCAATCTCTATCAATCTCCCCCTTTGTCATTGATGGCAAAACTACATGATACATTTTCTCTCTCTCCACCTTTTTGTCATCAAATGACAAAGGATAAGGTACTCCCCTTATCATTTAACTGTACTGAAAGATGTTAAATCTTGATCATAACATTTACAATCACATTGCATTATGAAGATTTTGAAGCATGATATAATAATGAAGACACAAACTCCTATTATCATGTTATCTTCCCCTTTGAACCTGTGATGATCTGTGATGACAAAAATAACAATCCTGAAATAAGCATATGACAAATCATGTTGAAAATACCTTGAAACAACTCTTGAGCAACAGGTCACCATGAAGCACACATCTGAAGACATACATCCTAAAGAACAGAAATTGAGAACAACATCATGTGAGGCACACCAAACAAAGCATCAACCCACTATTATAAACTTCCCATAGAATGTACCATACTCTGCATACATAAAATAAGATATGTTATACTAAAAAATCTGCACAAAAGAGCATTGTATTGCTAGTATGAAGCATGTATATCTATCTCAGCACAATATCACTTCTTGTCACTACACCAATATGAAGATGAAGATGAAAACTAACATCATTGAAATCCTCTGAACACTTCTTTTGATTAGATGAAAGTTGACTTATCTCTTCTGAAAAGTACAAACTCTTGATGACATCACTTGTGGTTGCAAAACAAATTTTTAGAACAAATAATTCTTTCACAGTCATCAACCCTTTTTGACCTAAAAGACAAAACTCTGAGATCTCCAAAAGCATAAAGTATGATGGCATAAAAATGACTCTTTGGTTTTATATGAATCATGCCTTTGACATGACACATATGAACTTGAACACCATGTAAAGATATCATAAACAATTGAACACCCATAAACACCAACATGAAGGCTACTCATCACACTATTCACAACTCATGATGACATGATGACCACTTTAGAGATGATCTTGACAAGACTTCCATGATAGTGACAATAGGATACATCTTAATGGACAATCAACTTGTAACAACCTGCAACCAATCTCCTCCTGCACACACTTATTGACATGAAAAGAATGAAGACCATCTGTAAGAAATGAAGACTATCTTGATGAAGACCATCCTCCTATTCCTACACAAGACACTTTTTACAACACAATGTGAAATCTGATATATATAGAACCACATCTGAAACATACTACAATCAACAAGAACTGTTGACTCTTGACTGTATCATTCAAATTAGTGCATCAAGTCTGCACATCAACAAACTAACTGGACAAGTTCTGCCTTTGCAAAACCAAATGTAGAGACAATTATTATGAATTGACTTCTTCCATTTTCAACCTCCTCAGCCAACATATGCTAACATATGATAAGAGCTCCTTGAGTACACCTTAACTATTTTTGAACAACTCTTTGCTATGACAACCAACAATTCACAATCTCACTAACATATCAAGAACACTTTGAACTACAACATCATGACAACTCAACCTTTGTAAGTATCAACATGATATGAACAAGATATAAATAGGATCATTCAATATCATCAAACTCTTTGTGCATTGAACCCCTGAACATCTTATCAACAACTTATATGACATCAATGTGAAGATGAACTACTGCTTACCTGTATAACATAGTTATCAACATCATTATGAACTACATGAACTTCATTTCATAAGACTGATATGAGAAGCACCTTAGCAAACATTATCATATAAGAATGCATTACTATGATAAATAAGACAAGATCATCATATTGTCAAGCATCAAATGATCTCCTTCTTGAAACTTCTTGGGGGTAATTGATAGGACATTGGACAACTCCCCGTCACTTCATGCTATATATATATGAATTAGATAATGTGACTTGTGCAGGATGCACAAATTTAGAACCTGTCTTCTCTTTGCTTTGTTTTATTCTCCAAACTTTCACAGGTTCTTTCTTCTATTGACGTTTCTTCTTCCAAACCTTTTCAAAAATTTCAAACTAGGTGATTCTATTATTTCATACATTCTGCAACTATATGGTTTGTGACCAGGAGAATTGCACTTGAAACATACAAGATTAGTATTCCTTCTGTAATCAACTTCTTTGTGTCCAAAATGATTACAGGTATAACAATAACAAAAAAATGAATAATTATACCTATACATATATGCTTGTCTTACTGGAGAAATTCTTCTAAAATTTCTTCTCTGATTGTGCATTTTTATAAACTCATCTTTGGTTTTCACTTCAGCTTCAATGTTCTTTTTACCTTCAGGATCAGCAGCATGATAACTTAGATCAATTTTCTTTCTTGGAGTTTCTCTAACTTTAGAAGATTGTCCCTTTTCATAGCCAAGTCCAGTAGTGTCTCTATGTTGTTTTTGTTCACCCAGCATCTCATGTAACTTGCTTGTGCTCTCTTCAAATTTCAGATTCTTTTCCAACTACTTCTTAACATCCTCAAGATCTTTTCTTAAAGAGACTATTTCTCCTTCAAGCTTTTGACATTCAATAGTTTTAGCTTCAAACTATGGTGCAGGGGCACCATGTCAATGGATGTAAATATGGTCCTAGGTTAAGTTTTTGGTGTGTTAAGTCTAATGTCATGTAATAAGGTCATAATAGACCATTTTCTAATGTATGCAGTCATTTGGAGTCAGTTAGATTTAAAGTGGTTAAGTTTTGGGTAAATGTTGTCAATGTTGCATTAGGAACTTTTGCAAATGTTTGTCATGTTTGGAAGACCAATGGTCAAGTAGTTCAAAAGTCAGTTGGAAAAGTTGGTATTCAGTTATATATGTTTAAATATACCTTAGAAACTTTGAGGAAATGGTTGGAAGACGTTTGGAGATCAAATAATGCAAGAAAACTTAGTTTTTTTTTTTTTTTTTTTTCTGAATTTTGACTATTTTTTCACTGTTCTCGAGGCTAGTATGGTCATATACGACCTGATAATGATCTAAAACCAATTGGGTTTGATATTTCTTTGAATCTTATTTCATTTGGAGTTGGTTTCATTAATTTATATCATGTTTTCAAAAAGTTATGGAATTTTTACTAAAAATTGTCTGTTAACCTTGGATTTGTGGGCTTGAATGGTAAAAATGTGATTTGAAGCACTTGCCACCATTGAAAAATTTTGAAGCTTGATGAAATTCAAGGATTTAGGTGGTTCTAAATGTTTGTGGTGTTTTTAGTAGTAGGGATGAAGGTTTTGTGTAAATATTATGATGCCCTATGCCAGAAAACCTTTGTTTTTGAGCAATTTTGATGCATAGAGGGTAGGGCTGGTTAGAAAACTCTTGAAAAATGATTTGTAAGGGTTGGAATAGCATGTACAAACTTGTTATGATGTGTGGATAGCATTAGAATGAATATTTAAGGCTGAGAAGGTGTAGAATCAATAAGCTCCTTGTTGTAGGAGTCTAATTAGGCCTAGAAAATAGAGGACAATCAATTTTTGGCTGAGGGGTTTCAAAACAATCCTATCTTAGTTTTTTATATGTTTAGGTACTCAATAAAGGGTATTTGAAATGATAGTCCTTTTGTGGGTTTTATAATTATTTTGAGAGATATGCTCAATTTACACTGGTTGGAGTGCTACAAGACAAAGATGGAGAAATTGTGAAACAAGGCCAAGTTAGGGTTCAAAGGGTTGAAAGATTGTTCAAATTAGTTTGAATTGTGTTTGTTTTATTAACTCCTCCTTTCTCTACATGAATTAGTATCAGAGCATATGTTGTTGATCTTTTGAGGAAGAGAATCAAAAATTTGAGGAAGTGAAAAGTTGAAGATGGAAGGACAAGATGGCTCCTAAAGGTAGTGTAGTTCTTGCTAGAGAGATAAAGTTGTTAAAGGCCAGTCACAAGAAGCAATCTTAGCTAGATTTGCAGCATTAGAGACAAAGCAAAGGAGAGGAAAGGCCACTGAAGAGGAAAGTGACTGAGCGGAAGAGGGTGAAAGTGAAAACCCTCTAGGAGGAGTCCAAGGTGATGATGAATCAGACCCTAATGAGAGAAGGATGATGAAGATGTTGAAGGTTATTAGAGGAGATGCTTCTAGTGAGAAAATAGATGTGCAAATTTATAATGGAAAATTGGATGCTAAAGAAGTATTGGATTTGATAGATGCACTAGACAATTACTTTGAGTACACGGAGGTTGTAGATGATCAAAAGGTAAAGTTTGCTAAGACTAAGTTGAAAGGTCCTGCTCTTACATGGTGGAATTATGTTCAAGAGGAAAGAGTGAAGAAAGGAAAAGAAAAAATTAGTCCATGGGATAGGATGGTGTCAAAGATCAAGAGTTGATTTTTGCCAGGTGATCATGCAATACAAACTTTTAAGAAGTTGCAAAGTTTAAAGCAGAAAGATAAGGATGTCATGGCATACACTAAAGAATTTCACAAATTAAGTATTACGGCTGGTCATTTTGAAGATGACAATGAAAAGATAGCAAGGTATATGTGTGGGTTGAGATTTCAAATTCAAGATGAATTGAGTTTGGCTACTCCTAGGACGGTTGAGGAATGTTTTTAGTTGGCTGTTAGGGCAGAGGAAAAGTTAAAAAGAAGGCAAGAAAGACAAGGAAGAGGTAGAGGTAGCACTAGTAGAGGAAGAGGTTCAAGGCAGTTCTATGAAGACCAAGAAGATGCAAGTAAAAGAAAAGACCAAGTTTTTTATCAAAGAGGTGGATTTAGAGGCTTTAGAGGAAGATTGGGTGGACAAGGTACGGGTTCAAGCATATTTTCAAGGAGATGTTATCATTTTAATCAATTTGGTCATCAAGCATGGAAGTGTCCAGAGAAACAAGCTTCTACTTCAACTGGTGGTGATAAAAGAGCTCAATTGGTGTGAGAGGAAGATTGTGAGAGTGTTCATTCTCCTAATCAGCTTGCCACTCCAGAAGTTGGAGAATCATTAATAGTTAGAAGAGCACTCCTCAAATAATCTAAGGAGAAAGAATCAACACAAAGAAGAGCACTTTTCAATACCACCTACAAATGCAATGGAAAGGTATGCAAAGTAGTAATAGATTCAGGGAGTATTGATAATATGGTGTCTAATGAAATGGTTGATAAACTGAAATTGGAAAAGATACCTCATGAAACACCTTATAAAGTGTCTTGGTTGAATGAAAATCATTCTATTTTAGTGCATGAGGAAGCTTGGGTTGAGTTTAACATTGGTGGATATAAGGACAAAATACTTTGTGATGTGTTGCCTATGGATTGTTGCCACTTGTTACTTGGAAGACCATGAGAATTTGATGGACATGCAATTTATGATTGTAGACACAATACTTATGAGATTGAGAAAGATGGAAGCACTTTTACATTAACTCCATTGGTGGAAGATGTTAAAGAGCAAACCAAGGCAACATAGGTGATAATGTTAGGCAAGAAAGAGTTTGTAAGGATGAAGGAAGATGAGCCTAAGGAGTTTGTAGCATGCCTACAGTTGAAGACATCGAAATAGTAGCATTGCAAAGTGAAATGAACTTGGAAGGAAATGGTATTGAGTTGAGAACCAAATCTGATAAAGAGAAGGTCAAGGATGAATTGATTGTGGAAATACAAGACTCATTAGAGAAACATGTTGGGGTCATGATAGGAAGAGTGCTTTGTCCATTGATTGGAAAAGAGGCTAGTGGGTAGTTAAATTTTGTCAATACAGTGGTTTGTAAACCTGATAACATAGAGGTTCTAGGGGCAGAGAATTTGAAAGAAGAAAGGAAGTTAAAAGGTGGAGTGATTCATGGTGAATTACAAGGGTATATGGGTAAGTTCAAGCATGCAACAAAGGTAAGGAAGAAGATAGTTCATGGTACACATGGTAAAGGTATGTTTGTATGTGTTCAAGCATGTACAACATTAGTTTTAGATGAAGGAAAGGTTAGAGGCCATCCATCAAGTCAGTTTGTGAAGATGAAGCAATGTCTAGGTGGTAAACAGGTCAAGAATGCAAAGAATGGCTCAAATCTTTAATGGCTAATCTAGTGCAAAGGATTATCAGGTGAAGGAACATTTGGAGAACAAGAAGGTGAAGTGATCAAGCATGATCTATAGTAGTACAGTCCTCAAGGGACTTGAGTTCTTTTTCAGTTTGGGTATATGGTGCAGGGGCACCATGTCAATTGATGTAAATATGGTCCTAGGTTAGGTTTTTGGTGTGTTAAGTCTAATGTCATGTAATAAGGTTATAATAGACCATTTTATAATGTATGAATCCATTTAGATTTAGTTAGAGTTAAAGTGATTAAGTTTTGGGTAAATGTTGTCAATGTTGCATTAGCAACTTTTGCAAATTTTGTCATGTTTGGAAGACCATTGGTCAAGTAGTTCAAAATTCAATTGGAATAGTTTGTATTCAGTTATATATGTTTAAATATTCTTCACAAAGTTTGAGTCAAGGGTTGGAAGATGTTTGATGATCAAATAATGCAAGAAAAGATAGTTTTTTCAAATGTTGACTATTTTTTCATTGTTCCCAAGGCTAGTACGGCTTTGTATGGCCTGATAATAATGTGAAACCAATTGGGTTTGATAGTTCTCTAAATATTATTTCATTTGGAATTGGTTTCATCAATTTTTATCATGTTTTGAGAAAGTTGTGGAATTTTTACAAAAAACTGCCTGTTAACCTAGGATTTGTGGACTTGAATGGCAAAAACGTGATTTGTAGCACATGCCACCATTGAAAAATTCTGAATCTTGATAAAATATAAGAATTTAGGTGGTTATAAATGTTTTTGGTGTTTGCAGGAGTAGGGATGAGGATTTTGTGTAAATATGATGATGCCCTAGGTCAGAAAACCTTTGTTTTTAAGCAAATTTGATGCATAGAGGTTAGGGCTAGTTAGAAAACTCTTGGAAAATGATTTATAAGGGTTGGAATAGTATGTGTAGACTTGTTATGATGTGTGGATATCTTTAGAATGAATAGTTAAGGCTGATAAGGTGTAGAATCAATAAGTGCCTTGTTGTAGGAGCCTAATTAGGCCTAGAAAATAGAGGACAGTCAATTTTTGGCTGAGGGGTTTCAAAACAACCCTATATTAGTTTTTGATATATAGAATTACTCAATAAATGGTATCTAAAATGATAGTCCTTTTGTTGGTTTGATTATTATTTTGAGAGATATGCTCAATTTACACTAGTTGGAGTGCTACAAGGCTAAGATGGAGAAATTGTGAAACAAGGCCAAGTTAGGGTTAAAAGTGTTGAAAGATTGTTCAAATCAGTTTGAATTGTGTTTGTTTGATTAACTCCTCACTGCTCTGCATCAAAATTAGACTTTGTTACATCAGCTATCCTCTTAGCTTCCTCAACCTCTATCTTCAGATTGATAATTAATTTATCTGATTCACCTACTTGATTTCTCAAATCTATAATCAAATTTATAGCATATTCAAGATCTGAAAGTGCTTTGTTTTTGAATTATTTTTCTTGCTATAGCTGCAGCTCTAATTTGTGATTCTCCTTTTTGTATTTCTTGATCTCACTCAGAGCACATATGAGTTCTCTTTTTATGTCAATCTCACAATCTCGTTCATCACCACTCATAATGTAAGTTTCTTCTTCTTAATCAGATTGTATCTCATCTCCTTCATGTGAATGACTTCCATTATTGTTACTCTTCTCAAATAACAAGCTATCCTCTCCTTCAAGTGCATCACCTTGATAGATTCTTATCAATTCCTTCCACACATACAGAGTTGTTTCACAATGCTTAACTTTACAATCTGAGACTTCATTAGATAATCCAAACAAAATAATCTTCTTTTCTATATGATTACATTCATAATCATCTTTGTTATTTGTAGTATTAGGTGATTGAGAGGAAAAAAAATACCCATTCTCAACTGACATCCAAGCACCATACCCTAAAGAGGATAAATATACTTGCATTATAATACATCAAATAGAGAAATCTAAACCATCTAAGAAAGGAACTTCTGACTCAACTTGTGAGACATTTCTATCAACCTTTGAGTTTGGAATAGATGGTGCCTTTTGACTAGTATGTGATTTGACATTTCTCTATTGTCTATTTATTTTGCACTTTCCCATGGTACTCCACTATTAGGACCTACCAAAGCTTGTTAAGCTTCTATAGGGAACCTAGTTGTGATACCACTTGTTGGAGTACAGAACAACACTAACAGGGGGGGTGAATCAGTGTTGTATAATTTTTAACATTTTAAACCTTGACTCAAAAATGTTGTGCAAAGGAGTTCACTTAAAACATAGTCATCATGATATGCAAAACTTAAATAACGATGAACATAATCAATCAGAAAGAAAAGACATGACACAGGTTTTGATGAGTGGAAAACCCTCATAGGGATAAAAAACCACTTTGAAAATTTGCCTCACTGGCTTATTTGAATCTTACTAATTACAACAATAGTTGTCTCACTGATAATTAACCATGCCTCACTAGCATATAAAGCCTCACTGGCATAAATCTGCTTCACTGGCAAATACAATCACTATTATCAAAACATAAAGTGTAGTGTGCAAAAAATGATTGCAAGTCAATCTGATCTGCACCATTACATACCCTGTGATTCATCACTCACACAAAGATTCAAATGCAATCACTTAAACCATCTCATCAAATCACCTACAAAATATATCTCATTCATCTCTCAGAATCACTTTCTGAGTAACCTGATTCACCTAAATTTTCTTCTTCAAAAACCACACTTAAAATAATGTCTTCATCTCATCATATCTCATATTTCCAAAATCACACCATTATGAACCTACAAACTCATTATGTAAAAAAAAATAGAATGACCTTTCATATTCCTCTCCTTCATTTTCATCTTCACCATTTCAAGAATAAAATAACTTTATATATTTGATCAAAAATAATAATATCATCTTTTGTCAAAACATATCTTCTGCATCATATATCATTCTTGCAATAATAATATTTCAGAAAGCACCTACAATAAAATTATAAACAAGAAGACCCTTGATATTCTTCTCCTTTGCATATTCAACTCTTCTACAATTTGGTCTCTTATTCTTCATAAAAACATTCTACTTCTCACATTCCTTAAAAAAACTTCTTTATATTCTTCCTTTCAAAAATCATCTTCTCCAATATGTAAAAAAAATAATCTTCAAGAATAATAATTCAATCTGCTTTGATAATAAACAAACCTTCATTATCTCAGACCAACTCTTAATTTCTATGAGAATAGAAAAAAAGGCATTAAATCCAATAAAATCTCTACTAAATCTTTTCCCCAAAAAAGAAATATTAAAAAATCTCCTTTGTCTCTCCAATATGCATGAGAGGACTTAGAGAATAGAAATACATCTCTTGAAAAAATTCCTTGAAATACTAAAAAATCTACCTCTTTAAAACATACTAAAATAATCTTATTTCAATTTGTCAAGAGATATGACGTTCTAGTACACTTCAAAGTTTGAACACATGCTAGAGAGGTCAAGGTTTAAATTCCAACCTTCGATCCTAAATGAAGCACCCATTCATATTTAAATATTAGTGTTCGATCATTTTTACCGCCCATTCACATATGATGGAGACCAATAGAGCCAGTATTGCTAAGCAGAGGGGGCTAGTTGCCTACAGTGTCAACCCCTTCTATGTTGCCACTTAAGTGGCAGACTACCTGCGATAGCAGGTCAACATCATTTTAAAACAAAAAGTGTAATGGATAAGTGATGGGCTTCTATGGTATACATTAAGAATTAACTTAGGATTTGTTTTTGTTCTCTTATCCTCTTAAATACACAAACCCTAAAAGGAGATGCCTCAAAAGTGCATAAAAAATGAGTAGAGATGCCTCTGCAAATCTATTATAGTTTGCACCATATCACCCTAATTCTAAGCATGAAGATCATTCTGACCTATGAAGATAACATCCAACTCAACAACATCAAATCATTTGTGAAAGACTAACCATCTAAGTAGCCAATCAAAAGAACCATATTATGTAAACCTTTGATGATTTGTGAATGGAACCTTTGCAAATGAAACCTTGCTTGCTTGAACATTCATGTGAACCTTATCATAAAGACCTTATGGAGACACAATTACATTGATCAAGTTATGAGCATCAAAATAATGATCCATAATACCAACTTCAACATCTTTGTATATCAAGAACATCACCTTTGTAGCAAACCCTTATCACTATATGTCATAAGCCAGCATCTTGATCATGTATACATAAATTCTTGTATAATAGTGACATGAAGCACCAAGAATCAAATGAGATGGAGATAGCATACCTCCTGGCACATGGACCTTATTAAGTGAATCATGAAGAACATGAACATGATGAGGATCAATACTCTACATATTTTGCCATGACCAACATTGAAGAAGAATAAACCAAGTATGAACTTCCTATCAATATTAACTTTGTGAGAACTTGAGCCAACTAAGACCTAGCCATCCTATCACCAAGATCCTTATTTTGAACATAAGTCTTGATCTTTCACATATCAACTGAACATATTATTTGTCCTAGGAAACATCATGATAAGAAACATAGAAGAACATGAACTCAACACATAAACTTGCATAGTTCACTACTTGAGATCAGTCTTCATAACACCCTCTTATCTTGAACAACATTGAACATCTTGTTGCTCCTATCTTGAAGACATCCTTATGTCATGACTATTAATGAAACATCAAATGAACTTCACAATGAAGATTATGATCTATCAACTCAATTCATCAACTCAACATCATAATACCATGATCAACATGATAATCCTATGATCAACATCATAAAACAAAACTGAGAACTCCAAGAATATGTCATAAACATTTTGATCAAATATGAACCAATATGAACATGAGTATCCATCTTGAGACAAGCATGAAGATAACTGACTACAATGATCTTGATGACATCAATCAGACTAAGAACTCAACACCTTTTTGACATCAACGACAATCAATCTCCATCAATATTAACAAGAGAAGTCTTTAGTTTTCCCTTTCTCTCTCTGAGATAGTCTTATCATTCTTGAAAAAGCATCATTCATTAGTTATCACTGGCATCTGTAATAAAGGATAGAAATCCTTTCTAGATATGACTTGTATGGCCATTAATGGCTCCCTTCAACATTGTCCCTTCCTTATTTAAAATATGTCCTTATCAATATGTAATGGCAATATGAATACTTATCTAGGACCATCATATTAAAATTAAAAGGTTAATTTATCTGCCTTCTAGCTGGATTTTCTTGCCATGAGGTAGGATATTTGGATCTCCTATGTGTGAGTAGCTTGTTGATTTGATATGTAGAGCCATTCTCGATGTTTAAGGTGATACTATCCATTGGTTGTGTATGGAAATAAACCTGTTAGATTTCTACCCAAGCATGCAAGTGATTGAGAGAAAGAAAAATAGAAATCAGATATGAGCTAAATAAACTGTATTCAACTCAAGAGAATGCAAAGCATTACAATAGAATGGGATGCTCATATGAGAGCAAGAGGTGGGTATATACATGATATTCCACCCAAGAAACTCAAAACACAACCAATTTGCGATAAAGTGAAAAAGTCCCTAAGTAAGTTTAACCTAGTGTGAAAAGAGCTAAAGTGGAGAACAAGCTAAGAAAGAGCTAGATAGCAAAGTAACCCTGTTCACACTAACACCCCCCCTTAAGTGTAACTTAGGGGAAATGGTGACAAAATGCAAAGATGGGTCCCAGCAACAAGGCTTGATGAGGTACCCATGTACAAAGAATCCTATCAAAAAAAAGGAAAGGAAGGAGAAAACCTAGTGGGACAAAACTCCTCTCCAAAAAAGAGATGAAATACAACAATGATATCCATCACAAATCCAATCAATCTATATCCACACAAAGGATGATAAGAGAGATCATACAACCCCCCCATAATGAGATAACCTGCTGCAACAAAAAGCACTGGAAGCACACTTGTGGAGTAAGATTGAAATCCTCAATCTGGCAAGCAAGGAAAGATACTTCTGTTTGCTAGAAACCATATTAGAGTCACTCAAGGACTCAGGTCAAAATCATGAAAAAGCAACAGCAGACCCGATGCCAAGGAACACTGGAAAACTTGCAACTGGCACAACTCTGGAATCTATGAAGCAACAGTTGATTGAGAAATGATCTGGTACAGAAATGAAGTGCAAAGAAAATGCAAACCTAATGCATGCAAGAAAGGAAATAGTCCATGCACTGATGAATGTTCACATCAGCCTCCATGAATAAAAATGGCCTTAGATATGTGCATTTACAATGTTGGAGTAGAATTTCCCATAGTTTTACAATGTCAAAAATGGACCCAAATACTAAAAGTACAGAAATATCTCAGAATTAGAACATAAAAATAGTACCATTGTGTAGTTCTCAGAAAAATATTAACTTTCAAAAAAAGAATGACCTCGATCTGAGATCATATGTGAAAGTTATAGCCGTTTGAAATTCTAAAAAATAGAAACTGCCTTTCAGATCTGACAAGAAAATATAATTTCTAGAAAATTCATGTACCAAACTTAGAAATCATTTGAACCAGCATGTAGAGCACGAAAAATTAGCCAAAATTAAAAAAAGAATCTCACAAATCGGAGGTCAGGAGCCCGAGTTACAGCCTTTGGAAGTTGAACTGCAATTTCCAAAACGCAAATGGAGAGGGGTTTTGCTGTAGCTTTCTGACATCATTTCTACAAAATATATAAGTTGTATGCAAAAAATAACAGATACCCAGATAGTTTTTTGGTGCTGCGAAAAAAACCCAAAAGGCATTTTCTCTGTGATCTACAGAAAATGTGACTCTAATGAAAAAAATGTGTTTAGCACCAAAAAATAGCATGCAAAGACTGAATCAACTACCTAAGACAAACAAAGGCATGTTGCAACCTGTAAGATTGATCAAAATAAATAAAATGCAAGCCAATTGTTAGATTTTAGCTCAAAGAGTAAAAAATTTGCAACTGGCAAGTAAAAGTATGAACCCCCCCAGAAACTAGAGTTTTCTCCACACTTTTCTATTTCTCCAGATCATCAGAAGATGCAAGAGAAGAGCATACTCATGTGCTTCGAAATGTACAACTCACAAACTAGAGTTTTCTCCACACTTTTCTATTTCTCCAGATCGTCCGAAGATGCAAGAGAAGAGCATACTCATGTGCTTCGAAAAACAATTCTACACTCTCATATTCCTAAAAAAATGCTAACCCACAACTCACAATCACTCTGATACCATGTTAGATTTCTACCCAAGCATGCAAGTGATTGAGAGAAAGCAAAATAGAAATCAGATATGAGCTAAATAAACTGTATTCAACTCAAGAGAATGCAAAGCATTACAATAGAATGGGATGCTCATATGAGAGCAAGAGGTGGGTATATATATGATATTCCACCCAAGAAACTCAATACACAACCAATGTGGGATAAAGTGAAAAAGTCCCTAAGTAAGCTTAACCTAGTGTGAAAAGAGCTAAAGTGGAGAACAAGCTAAGAAAGAGCTAGATAGCAAAGTAACCTTGTTCACACTAACAAAACCTCTAATCATGCTACAATAACTTACTATTAATGATCAATGTCCTTTCCCAATTCGAAAATCCATCTCCTTGTATTTTAAATGAGGCCTCCATGCTATGTCTAAGCCCCATTTAATTCCATTAATTAAATTTAGAAAATCCTTCTGCTCCATGTCACTTAACCATTGGGATCTTAATCTACCAACTTCGCCTTACAATCCTATGAAATTCCTACCTGCCACCTTCTTTAAAAAGTCATTCACCTTTTTTCATCTAGTAAAGTTCATGTGAGATCTCTCCTAGGCTGTCTGACTAAGTGGACATTAATTTCTTACATGTCATCTCTGGTGTAGATCGTCAATGACCAGGTGGAGTTTAATTGTTTGCATGTCATCTCTAATCTAGGTAATAAGTTGACTGGGCACATTCCCTTGGCATGGGTTAAAGACCATTTCTTCTTGACTTTGTTCTATAGCTCTATTTGCAAGAACATCAGCTACTTTATGAACCCTTCTCTATAGCAATGGAATATCTAGAAATTCTCTAACTTTCTTAGTAGTTCTTGCACTTGCAACAATCTATAATCTACCTTCCAATTCTCCAATTTCTTAGATTTGAGCACTCTAATTGTGTTAAGAGAATCCCCATTTATCCATAAGTTTTTGAAATTATGGTCTATGGCCAATTGCAGTCCATGAAGGAGTGCCCATGTCTCAACTTTGTTGTTGGATCCTTGTTGAATTCTCAAAGACTTGGCCACCATCAACTTCCCCTCATGATCTCTAATAACATAACTAGTTCCAAACAAGCTTGGATTACCTTGACATGCACTATTGAAGTTTAAGTTGACATAGGGCTATGTTGGGGGACTTCTGTTGTCATGTGAAATTGCACCTTGTTTGAAGTTTGTTCAAACACTTCAATGACACAATACAACTGATCTCAAGGTGTGGGACCTTCAAATGAGATCATACATCTAGAGAAGGCTAGTTCCTCTTTTTGAGCTTAAGGTCCGGAGAAACAAACTAAATCTAATGCTATTGCTTGCATAGGAAAATGGGGGTAAGAAGGATTGTTGAAATAAAAATAGGTGATGCATCATATTGAATATGTTTAGCTACAACTTAATCAGCACAACAATAATCTAAAAACTGGGAAGAACTCACATAGACTCATACTAATTATAGTAGAGCTCATAGAAGAAAGAATGGAGATATGAAAGGGACCATTTTGTCCAAAATACACAACCCACACTAATCCAAAAGCAGACATAGTGCAAGCATGATGAGAGAGGCAAAAATATCAGTTTATATTAATTGTGGAGGTCTAATAACCATGACAAAAGAGGAGAATTATGCAGAAGAAATAGATATAGAATAATCAATTACATTCACAGTTGAAAAATCAACTAGAGACATGAAAGGTTCAGTAGAAGAGCACAGTCCATCAAATCCAGCTGGCTCTTATAATTGCATTACAGAGGCTTGGTTACAAAACTCTTTATCCTGTATAATGGCCTAGAAGAACAACCAACATAAATATATCACACTTCTATGTATTTATAACAATTTTAGTCTCTGTAATAGTGAATTGGAAACTGGTCAATTGACCCAGGACAACCCACGCTTCTACTAATTTTTGGCTCAAAAGTCCCATAGAAAAACTTACGAATTTGGGACAAAGCCATGCCTCTGACATGCCTACAACTTCACCTATACCCTAGCATTGAAGAGTTTCACTATTTTGACCACCTGTATTTGACTTAGTTTGTAGTATTTTAATGTCATGTACCTTTTTTATAAGAAAATGGCATGAATTAGGGACTTGCAATCCTTATAAACACTTCAAGTGTTGTACCTTTCTCATTCATTATGACACCTCCAAATTTCCTACGTTTGATTTTTATTCTGTTTAGAAAATTTTTTGTTTATGGAACTATCAGTCCATATGTTTATACCCTTTTCCATCTTATTGGTGGAAACCTAGTCTTAGAACTTGACATGCAATTCTCATTACCTTATCGACAATTCATCACTTAGTTTACTTTTGCTCTATTGACAAAAGTCTCCCTTGCCAAATCGATTCCTCCTTTATCAGTAAAAATTTACTCTACTGAACCACTTGCTTTTGGCCCACTTTCTCCACTATGCTTTTTGCCTTATCGACAATCCCGTGTCAGTGAAAATTGCACTTTTTGAATTGACATTGCCCTAGTCAAATCATTTCAAGGTCATCCTTTGTCCAAAAAACTTCGCTTTCCTGAACCATCACTTTCCTTCCTTTTGCCTTGTTGGCAAAATCACCTGTCAGCAAACTCTCACAAATCTGAACTAACTCATTAGCTCAATTCATCACTGATTCCGTGACAAAGGGAAACCTTTCCTTCCATGCATTAGATGATTTTCCCCCTTTGTTGGCCCATCACTACTTTATCAGTAAAATTTCATGTTGCGGAACTTTCTCTTTTGCTCCTTAATGTCAGCAAAGTCATCGATCGGTGAACCATTGGTTCACCAAACCAACACTTTGCTAACAAGGCAAATGTTCACCCTTTCCTTAGCTAATTTCAGACAAATTTTTCCTTTGTCAGGAAAGCATGCTTGCATCAAACCCTATCTCCCTCTCCTTACCATGTTGGTGATTCACCCCACTGGCGAACCAAATGTTTTTTGAACTCACGAAGAGTTTGAATTTTTTGAACATTGTCAATAAGGCATCCCTTGCCAATCTTATGCCTTAGGCAATTTTGATGAAGCATGTCCCTCGCCTTGTTAACAAATTGCCGAATCGGTGAACCATTGAAAAAGTGAACTCAGAGAAAAGTTCATGATAGATGAAAATTCCTGATAAAGGAAGGGATTTTCCTTGCCTTAGTCATTTTTTTGGCCTTCCTACCTTAGTTCAAGAACTTAGATTTTTTTTTCTGATAAAGGCTAAAAGGGGGGGTAAAATTAAGGCAAGAACTTGGATTTTTCTAGGTTTTCTAGGTTTTCTAAGAGGATTCTCCACAAGGAGTTTTGGGAATTTTACAAGGAAAATCATGAGATTATGAATGATTTTAGGTTTTACCTCCTTCTATTTATGCTATCTCCGATTGGATTTTTCTGATAGAAGGAGGGAAACTGGGATATTTTGGGCTAAGCAAAATATGACAACATTTTGGTGACTTTGCAAGGGAGTTTGTTTGCTAAAAACATGGATCCAACTACCTTATAGAGTCCATTGGGCATATAGTCAAAAGAAAATAGCCTCATAACCAAACCAACTAAAAATGCCTCCAAAAAATGAGAACAAAAAGAAAACAAGGCAAGCCCTCTCCTAATGAGAAAGCTACCTGTGCAACAACACTTGGAGGGAGGGAAACCTAAAATAGAAATAAAACTAACCTAAACCTAAACTGACAAACTAGAAATGACATTAAACAAAGCCATTAACTAGTTTTTCAAAATAACTACCCTTTCTCAACAATTTACAGTACTTCACATGCTTGGAGGAAGTTAACAGGAGGTGGGGAAGGGATGGGCATACAAAAAATTGATAAAACACTTCCCCAAGAATGGTAACAAATTCACTTACCTACTCGAACTGATTGAAAATACAACTGTCTGGAAGTGGATAACTGGGCTAATCCCACTTATTTTGATGCTCATCTTCATGCTTAGGAGTGAGCATAATGAGTGATGACTCCTCATAGTCTATCTTTAGCTGGACTAGATGTCTTATAGGGTATCCCCTTAAAATGGCAGGAAAATGAACAAAGCTGATCTCATGCCTATACTATAATTCTTCATCATTCTGTTGTTGCTCTGAATGCTCTGGCTCCTGCATATTAATTGCAGGAATGATTGCCTCCTCAATCTTCTCAAACTACTCAAGATCTACCTCATCTAGAGGCACTAATTTATTATCCAAGTTAGATAAAAAAAACATCAAGCTCATCCCAGAAATGAGCCTCCTCCAAGTCCTTGACAACCTTCAGTATAGGGGTGCTCATATGCTCTACACCATGAGTTGGAGCTATACTGTCATGCCTAGACTTCACCTTGTGACCATGCTATTTAGGGATATCATTAAAAATAGTCTCAGAATCTAAGCCACACACATGCTTAATGGAGAAATTCTCTCCAACAAGAAGTTGATCTTCCCACCAGACAATCAAGAACAAACCTTCAATTTGTTCTTGCCCATGTTTGATCTCTACATTGATATCTTCAATAAAATATGGAATTTCCTCCAATAGATCTACCTCATCAGCCTTCGCCCTTTCTAACATAGAGCAGCATGCTTTCTATTTTTTATGATATGAAACCCCACTATCATGCTCAATCTCACATCTTAGCAACCCGCCATCATTTTCAATGTCTCTGCGTTGCTGCTATAGGACTACTATTAAAATTGGCATTTGCATGCCTTCTTCATCCTCAATGTAGCTAGATAGTTCATCAAATGAAGTGGTATATTCCATCTTTGGAGCAATTAGAATAGTCTCCTCCACCATGCCCTTGTCCCTTGACTGTTGTTCATGTTGTTTATGTAACTGAAATTCTTCACCACGCTTCCTCTACATTTGGGTTTTATTCCTTTTATTCACATGGGAAAATTTCTCAAATGTGCCAAAATCTAGGGGACTCAACCGTACACCAGAATTGGTACTATCCTCATGCTTGATGCATTTTTTCTCCAACTAGTTTAGCTTGATTCTTTAGTTGTAATGGTGCATGAGGGCTTTCCATTTGCAAGTGGCTCCTCCTTTGTTGTAGGTATTTCCTTCCTTTTCTCATCCCTCCAACTACCCTGGTAGACAATAGGTCCACCTTTGAAAAGCCAAATAGTGTTAGGGCAAGAGGAATAACATGGAATAGGGGCTAGGGGGCCTTCTTGAGAGGGTTGTTCCTAAGGAGTGATAGATTGGATTTGTATAGGAATAGGCTCTCGTGAAGGTTGGGGGCCTCTGAAACATGGAATTTTCAAGTTGGAAGGTGGTTTTGGAGGCCCAGATTGGTTATCTTTCCCAAAGATGAGAATTCTATAATTGAGGATTACCTCTATAGTAGGCTAAACTTGTGAAGGGAGGGGTTTCCTGAAACTAGGAATGGAGTTAGCAGATTGAGCTTCTAATCTTTGGATTTTGGCAAGCAACTACCTTATATGCTCCTATTTAATTACAATCTGCAAAGCCATGCTTTCTTGATAGGCTCTTTCCTGGGCCTCTAACTACTACTGGTGATGATGAGCCTAATAATCAAGCCGATCTTGTTGTTAGTTATACCTTTTCTCTCTATCAAAGTCACTGAAAATCCTATAAACTACCAACATGAGGTCATTACCACTTAAGTTGTCAAGATCATAGTTCACTTGAGGTGGGTTGGGAGGATAGTCATACTGATTAGGGATGAAATGGTCTTCTTGGGATTGATAATAGGTATTATTAGGCCACCAAGAAGACTAAGCAAGGGTGGGAGGGAGGCGAGCATCATGAGGATACTAGTAACCTTCTACTGCAGGGTTTTATGGTGTAAAATCTGAGGTGTTTGGGGCCTAATATTCCCAGTATGGGGACCCATAGCAGACATCTGGATTAGGAGGAGGGGAACAACCATAATTCCCATAAAATTTTGACATTTTAAAGCATTACAAAGCAGAGGTGTATCATACATTCTTTGAAAATAGGGATAACAGATCTACTTTGAAAATAAGCTCATACCACAGAGAGTCACTAGGTGATTGTAGTGCTTCTAAAAGCTAGAAAAGACCAAAAGTATCACCAAACTTCAATCTTTGTTGAATATTTAAGCATTTGAGCTGGCTGCACCAGCGGATTTGTTTAGAAGAGTCACCATGGTGTTGAAGAAGGTTACCGTAAATGGAAAAATGTATTGAGAACACACTAAATTATTCAATGGATGATAGAGCTCATCGAACTAGTCCCACCAGGCATGCCAAAAAATGTTGTCATGTGAAATTGCACCCTGCTTGAATTTGGTTCAAAAAATTCAATGACACAATGGGACTGATCTTAGGGCATGGGACTTTGCCAATGAGATAAGACCTCTAGAGAAGGTTGGTTCCTCTTTCTAATATTAAGGCTGAGAGAAATAAAATAAATCTAGTGCTACTTCTTGTAGGGGAAACACGGGTAAGAAGGATTGCTTAAATAAAAAATAGGTGATGCACCAAATTGAATATGTTTAACTGCAACTGAATCAACACAGTAACAATCTCAAAATTTAGAAGAACTCACATAGACCAATACTAATTATAGCAGAGGTAAGAGAAGAAACAACAGAGATATGAAAGGGACCATTTTGTCCACAATACATAGCTCACACTAATCCAAAAGTAGACATGGTGCAAGAATGATGAGAGGCAAAAATATTAGTTTATATAGATTGTGGAGGTCAAATAACCATTACAAATGAGGGAGAATTATGCAGAAGAAATAGACATAGAATAATCTATTACATTCATAGTTGAACAATCAACTACAGACATGAAAGGCTCAGTAGAAGAGCACAATCCATCAAATCTAGTTGGATCTTGTAATTGAATTATAGAGGCCTAGTTACAAAACTCTCTATCTTGTATAATGGCCTAGAAGAATAGCCAAAAGAAATACATTGCACTTCTATATATTTATAACAATTTTTAGTCTATGTAATAGTGGCGCTGGAAACTGGTGAATTGACCCAGGACAACCCACACTTCTATTAAATTTTGGCTCAAAATTCCTGCAGCAAAACCTATGAATTTGGGACAAGGCCATTCCTCTAATGTGTCTGTGACTTCACCTATACCCCAACATTGAAGACTTTCACTATTTCAACTACTTGTATTTGACTTGGTCTATAGAATTTTAATGTTGTGTACCTTTTGCTGAGAAAATGGCATGAATTTAGGGACTTGCAAGCCTTTACAACATTGCAAGTGTTGTACCCTTCTAATTCATTATGGTACCTCCTAATTTCTTGCATTTGATTTTTCTTTTGTTTGGAGAATTTGTTGTTTATGGAACTGTTGGGCCATCTATTTATATTGTTTTCCATCTTATCAACAGAAACCTAGTCTAAGAACCTGACCTGCAATGATCATTGCCTTATGGGAAATCCATTACTTGGTTTACTTTCACCCTATCAACAAAAGTCTCCCTTGCCAAATCAATTCCTCCTTTATTAGAAAAAGTTACTTTGCTAAACCACTTGCTTTTGGCACACTTTATCCACTATGCTTTTTGCCTTATCAACAAACCTATGTCAGTTAAAATTGCACTTTTTGAGCCAACCATTCCCTAGTCAAATCATTTCAAGCTCCCCCTTTGTTGGGAATACTTCACTTGCTCAAACCATCTATTTCCTTCCTTTTTCCCTGTCGGCAAAATCATCTGTTGGTGAACTCTCACAAATCTAAACTAACTCATTAATTCGATTCCCTGCTGATTCCCTGACAAAGAGAAACCTTTACTTCCATGCCTTAGACGATTTTTCCCCTTTGTCGGCCCATCACTACTTTATTGGCAAATTTCATTTAGATGAACTTTCTCTTTTGTTCCTTAATGTCAGCAAAGTCACTGATTGGCGAACTGTTGGTTCCCACCACTTTCCTGACAAGGAAAATGTTCTCCCTTTCCTTACTTAGCCAATTTCAAACAAATTCTTCCTTTGTCAGGGAAGCTTGCCCGTGCTGAACACTATCTCCCTCTCCTTACTATGTTGGTGATTTGCCCCATCGGTGAACCAAGAAATTTTTGAACTCACACAGAGTTCAATTTTTTTGAACATCACCGGTAAGGTATCCATTGCCTCTCTTATGCATTAGGCAATTTTGATGAAGTGAGCCCCTCGACTTGTCAGTGAATCGCTGAATCAACAAACCACTGTAATTGGAGAAAATTTTGTGATACATGAAAATTGCTAACAAATGGAGGTAATTTTCCTTTCCTTAGTCATTTTGTGGCCTTCCTGCCTTAGTTCAAGAATCTCTAGATTTTTACCGATAAAGGCTAAAAGGGAGGACAAAACTAACACAAGAATCTAAATTTTTCTAGGTTGTTCGAGGTTTTCTGAGAGGATTCTCCACAAGGAATTTTGGGGATTTTTGCAAGGGAAATCATTAGATTTTGAAGGGTTTTAGGTTTTACCTTGTTCTAATTAGGCTATCTCTGATCAGATTTTTTTGATAGGAGGGAAACTGGGATATTTTTGGTTGGGAAAAATATGAAAACAACTCCATTTGATGAGATTTTGATCCACTTTCTAATTGCATGACCGTGTTCTTGATCCATTGGAAACTCATTCCAGATGGGTCCAATTTTTTACCATCACTTCATCCCACCTCATCCACTTAACCTTCTTAATGCTTGTCTTCCTCACTTAGAACTGTTAACACCACTTTAGAAATTGCTTTGTCTAGATTCTCGCACACCTTTTGTATCATTGAAGGCTTTTTCTTGAATATCCTAAATTCCTCTCTCACCAAATATGCCATACTACTATGGAAGGGCTCACATCCCATAAGCATGCAAAAGTTAATTCTGGACAAAGGATATGCTAGCTTTTAAACAGTGACCCAATTTAGTTGTTTGAAGATCCAATACCAGCAATCTCGACTAAATAGACACTGTAGTACAAGATGATCGATGCTCTCATCTTCTTGGCCACACATGACACATTTAAAGTTTGAACCAATGGCCCATTTATGAATTCTATCCCCATTGAGAATTCTCTTATGTAATGCTAGCCAAGAGAAAGCTCCTGCCTTTGGTAGAGTTGCATCATTCCAACATAAGTGTGTTGGCCAATCTAACTTTTGACTTGCATCTAGTCTTTTATACCCTTGTTTTAACAAATAAGAGCTTGTGTTGTCTATTGCCCACACTAGTTCATCTTCCTGATTTGTCAAGAACACTACTCTAGACCTAAAGATGTCTTTCAATGAATCTTAAATTTTGATTTTGATGTAGTTTTATAGTGTAATACATAAATATAAAAGTTTAGTTGGTTTATATGTTGACATTTACAATTTGGGGTTTATACCTTTAGTTTGTAGTGCATCCTTATTGTAATTACTAATAAATTCGTGAGCAATGTTATTTTTATATTTTTAATTTAATTACAATGAATGATAATTTGGTTTGACTTTATTGATTATCCTTTTCATATTATTGTAATATCTTATCCAAAGGATCTTTCTATATACAGATTGAAATGCATGGCTTTATCTTTGGAAAGGGGCTGAGATTTTACTTAGTCTTAATAGTGTTTGGAGTTTGCTACACCAAATTCTCCATTGTTGAATAAACTCAATCTAGCTATGCTTTCACTGAATGATTCCTATAGTTAAGAGGGCATGTTAAGAAAATATAATTTCCTTGCAATGGAATAGTTACTGAGTTTTTGCCTTTTATTTTTTTGTTTGGCCAAGTTCTTGTTTAGTTAATTCAAATGTCCTGATGATAGAGGAGATGTTTTCTTCCATTTTAGTTGATATCAATTAAGGAAATCATTTGGATTTATTATTGATATCTTTTGGTCATCAAGATGGAAATAAGGTATTAGAGAGGTGTTCGTGATGTCAGCTTGATGTCATCTCATGAGGTGATGAAAATATTCTAAGTATAAATGGCACATTTATAGGTCTTTTTGTGTCTTTGTGGATTTTTGGGTTTTCCCAAAACCTTAGAACTTTTCCTTGTCTTCCTCTTTTCTCTAAACCTCAATTTGCTTGAAATCTTGGTTTTCTTGATTCTCTGGATTTCTTCTCTTCTCACCCACTTGTCTCAGGATGGAACTTTTCCCCAGACTGGACTCTCCTCATTCCCAAATCCATTGTTTAGGCCAAAACTTTTTCTTGGCCCAAACCCATTTTAGTTCCCTGCTTCCTACAAGTGTCTAAATTAAAACTTTTCCTCCGCCCAAGGTTCTATTCCATTTTCCTTCTCTAACTAGGATATAACTTTTCCTCAGCTTGGACATCTTCTATGCCTCGATTCTGTTTCCTCCCCTCTTTTCAACCTATGAAACCTTTTCCTACATCCTTAGTTACTTTGTTCTATTGATTCTTGCATCCCAAAAAAACAAACTTAAACCAAAGGCTCTATTATGCAACAAGACACTCCAACAAACCTTGACATAGATATAAATGATCGTTCTAAGGCTACATAACTTGCTATATGGATCTCTAGTGACCCTTGACATTGCCATTAATGATCTTTCCAAGGCTGCATAACTTGGTAGATGGCTTTCCAAAAACCTAGGGCTATTATGTATCCTTCTACATTTATTTGTGACATGGCCATTTGGGCATGCTGTAGTAGGGCATGGGCAGCCTACAAATGTGTTGGCCACTCCATTTTCCATGTCCAAGATGGAATAGATATTTTATAATGATATATATGCATTTTCAAAGAACACAAAAGGTTGTCAATCCCTTTCTAACTAATCTCTATATCAAATTTTCATCTATAATCATATAAACAATTGGTCTTAGCTCCTCAACATCTCCACTTATGACACATTTAAAGATTGGAGAGATAGTCATCTTATTTAATCTTTTACTTATGGGAATCCTATTGTGTAAGGCTAACCAAGACCAGGCACCCACTTTTGGCAAAGTAGAGTCAGTCCAGAATAGTTTATACAACCAATCTATCTTGGAAGCTATCGATAGGACTTTATTGTTACAAGTATGGGTCTAATTGGTGTTGTCATTGATGTCAACATACTCCTGTTGCATTGATGATAAAGATTGGATGAGTTGTGTGCTGAGGATATTGAGAAAATTAGTCCTAATCAGGAACAGAGAAGAATAGTGAAGATAGTAAGCTAAAGATCCTAGCTAATGTGAAGATCAGAGGATGTGCATCAAAGGGTCTATAGATATGTGTCTTAAGATGATCTAGTAAATATTTCAGAGGTTTGCATGAAGATCTAAAGAAGTTGTGGCCGCTCAAGTAAAACTAGTTCTAGCAGGTGTTCAGAGGTGACAGAGTGATACAGATAGGTCTGGTGAGATCTAGAAATGCATTTCCCTATTCTATAGATTTGGTGGAGTGTTTAGGAAGTCCATGTGGATTGAAAACTCAGATGGTTCATGATCTGGAGGTCCACAAGCATCTATTCCATTGTGACAGTGATGACAGACTATATTCTTGAGGTTCTGGATGAAGGAGAGAAGGATTTCAGTAAGAAGATGTAGTGTGGATGTTCTTGGTGATTCAGGTGAGCTTGTGGAGGTCTTTGGATCATGTCCAGTTCATGTTGGTGGTCCGCATTGGAGTTTGAGCTCACATTTGAAGAATTACTTCCGGATGATGGTGTTCTTCCTAAGTCTGGTTGACCGGATGAGTTACACATCCTGCAGATGATCTTGAAGATGTTATGTGAAGATTGACGTGTTCCTAGAAGGAGATTGAAGTCTCAAATCTGTGTGGCCAATAGTGTGTTGATCTGTGTGAAGTCTTTTGTAATTAGTCATGTTATATTCATGTATTTGCTCTATAATATTTGCTGACTTAGATGATCATTCCTAAGTCGATGTCTTGTATAAATAAGGAATTGTAAAGTCATTTCAAGGTGGATCTTGTGGAGATGAGAGTGTGGTAAAGTGCACAGGAGTGAAAAGTAGAGCAAAAGTTTTGGGGCTTAAATGGAACTGATTCAAGCATGGTGAAGATGCTATTCTCCAGTTCATGTATGTGATACTTATTATTCTATAGACATTGTGTCTCTTGTAGGGAGTGGGCCTCTTGTGAGTAGTGTGCCCAGGTAGTGTGCTCTAATTGGCATGTGCCATTTTGTTCTTTCTATTCTTCTAACAGAGAATACAATCTTGGGTTAATCACCATGTGGTTTTTCCCTTAACTGGGTTTTCCACATCAAAATCATGGTGTCTTGTGTGTTAATCTGTTTCCTCTCTTGATTTAATGCTTTATGTTTCTATGATTAATTTATGATTATGCTACTGAATAACAAAGTGAAATTAAGTGTTTAATTGGAAGAAAGTTTTGAACAACTGATTCACCCCCCCTCTCAGTTGTCTGTCCTAAATCCAACAATTGGTATCAGAGCCAAGTTCATCTAAAAGAGCTTAACTGCTTGAGGAGATCCAGGATGTCGTCCTACAAGAAGGATAGTCTGAAGTTTGATGGAACCAAGTTTAATCTTTGGAAAAGTCACATGCAATGTCACTTGCAATGTACAGGAATGCAGTACTGGACCATGGCTACAACGAAGTATACGCCTCCACAGAACGGCCTGAAATCTGCAAGTGAAATCACAGATGTTGAAAACAATCTGCAAACTAAAGAAGCCCTTCTAAGTGTCGTGTCTGATTCAGAGCTTACAAATGTTGTTGACCTACAAACTGCTTTTGAGATTTGGGAAAAATTGGAACTTCTGCATGAAGGAGACTAGTATGTTAAATGTGCAAGGCTACAGAGTCTGAAAGAGAAATTTGAAAATCTAAAGATGAGAGAAGATGAAAATATCACTACTTTTATGCCAAGAGTAAATGAGCTTGTTTGTGGCATTAGATGTGCTGGTGGAGTCTTGGATGAAGATGAGATTGTTGGCAAAGTTCTCAGATCCCTTCCTGCCTCTTATAAATACAAGGTTGCTACCATTGAAGAATTCAAAGCCCATTCAGGTGTCACAAGAGATCAATTGGTTGGTAAATTGGCTACATTTGAATTGACCGAGTTTGGAGATGCCCCCCCCAAGAATGAATTTGCATTCAAATCCAATGCCTCTATAAAAGGTAAACAAAGGTTTGATCTGGGAGAGAACTCCTCAAGGAAACCATCATGGTATGAAAAAGCGAGAAAAGACCTAGAAGAAGAAGAAGAAGAAACCACTCAACTTGAAGCCCTTATTGCAAAAAGACTACCAAGATGATCCGATAAGTATGAAGGGAAATTGCCTTTTAAGTGTTTTAACTGCAATAAGATTGGTCATTTTGCCTCAAGGTGTCCGAAAAGATTTTCAAGGCCAAATCCTAATAGATCAAGGTTCCAAAAGAATTGTTACTATGTTCATGAAGATGATGATAATAGAGGAGTAATAGATGATGAATCAGAGACAAGAATCAAATCTAGAAGTGACTGGGTGTTCATTGCCATTAAGGAAGAAGATCCAATGTTCTCTGTATCTGTCAATCATAAAATTGTGGAAAGAGATCTAGCTGTCCAAGTTGAAGAAAAGGATGATTGGATCATTGACAGTGGATGCTCTCACCATATGACAGGTGACAAAAATAAGTTCATAGATTTGGAAAGGTATGAAGGAGGAGTGGTAAAATTTGGTGATAATTCTGCTGGCAGAATCAAAGGAAGAGGAACCATTTCTTTTGATGGAAAGAAGAAAACTAGTAATGTACTATATGTTGAAGGTCTGAAGTGCAATCTTCTCAGTGTTGGATAGTTGGTGGACAAAGGCTATGATCTTCGATTCCAGAATGGAAAATGCAAGATCTTTGAAAGTTCTGGAATAGAGATTGCATCCAGTACTCAAACAAAAGGTAATATCTTCCATTTAGTTGGTACTAGTAAAAGTTGTCTATTTGTGCAAATTGATCATAGTTGGTTATGGCATAGGAGAATGTGTCATGTGAATTTTGGTAATATCATCAAGATAAGTAACACCCTTGTTGTAAGAGATCTTCCAAAATTGATGAAACCTACAAATAGTTTGTGCAAAGAATGTCAGTTGGGTAAACTAAGCAGAGTCTCATTCAAAAGCAAGGAACAATCTTCTACTAGATTATTGGACTTAGTTCATACTGATCTATGTGGTCCAAAAAGAATTAGGAGTGTGAAAGGAGATAGATACTTCATGTTATTAATTGATGACCATTCCCGGATGATGTGGGTTACTTTTCTGAAAGAGAAATTAGAAGCTTTTGAGAAATTCAAAATATTCAAGGCTATGGTAGAGATTGAAACTGGATTAAAATTAAAATGTTTGAGGTCTGATAGAGGTGGAGAATTCACATCCGGTGAGTTCGTAGAATTCTATGAGAAACATGGAATAAAAAGATAGTTGTCTGCTCCTAGGACTCCATAGCAGAATGGAGTAGTGGAGAGAAAAATTGGACCATCTAGGAAGCATCTTGAGCCATGATGATGGAAGCAAATGTTCCTCAAATCTATTGCAGAGAAGTTGTAAGCATTGCAATCTACACTCTTAATTGATTTCAAATTAGAAGCAATACTGGTAAGACTCCTTATAAACTTTGGTTTGGCATCACTCCCACAGTGAGGTATTTTAGAGTTTTTGGTAGCAAATGTTACTTTAAGATAGATGAAGATTTGGGAAAATTTGATGCTAGAAGTGATGAAGGAATTTTCTTGGGTTATTCTACTCAAAGCAAAGCATACTAGTGTTATAACAATAGATTGAGGAAGATTATAGAAAGTACAAATGTGAAGGTTGATGAAGGGATTAAAAAACCCTCAAGGTTTTATGAATGTGATGAAGATGATCAGAATGATGTTTTGATCCAAGGAGTCCAAGCCCCTTTTGAAATACAGATTTAGACTAATCTGGTAAATTGGGAAGAAGAGATAAGTGTGATTGAACCTGTTCAAGAATCAGAAGTGCAAGAAACTCCCAAAGTTTCCCAGTATGTAAAACTAAACCACTCTAAAGATTAGATCATAGGTGATAAAAGCAAAGGTGTACAAACAAGAAGAAGGATTGCTCAAGATTCAGAAGAGTATTGTCTGATTTCAAAGACTGAACCTAAGATAGTGAATGAAGCTTGCAATGATGAAAACTGGACTAAAGCAATGGAGGAAGAGTTGATGCAAATTGAGAAAAATCACACTTGGGATCTTATTCCTAGACCTAGAAACAAGAATGTGATTGGAACCAAATGGGTATTCTAGAACAAACTGAATGAAGTTGGTGAAGTAATAAAAAATAAAGCTAGATTGGTCTGCAAGGGTTACTCTCAAATAGAAGGAGTTGATTTTGAAGAAACTTTTGCTCCAATGGCAAGAATTGAAGTAGTCAGATTATTTCTTGCCTTTGCTACCTTTAAGGACTTCAAAGTATATTAGATGGATGTCAAGTCTACCTTTCTAAATGGTGACTTGGAAGAAGAAGTATGCATTGAGCAACCGAATGGATTTCAATTGTTTGATCATGGTGATATGGTTTGCAAGTTGAAGAAAGCACTGTATGGACTGAAGCAAGAACCAAGAGCCTGGTATGAAAGATTGGATAGGCATCTTTTGAAGATTGGTTTCAACAAAGGTAGTGTTGATAGTAATTTGTATTTCAAAATTGATCATGAAAACATCTTGATTGTTGAAGTGTTTTTTGATGATATCATTTTTGGAGGAAGAGATAGTATGTGCAAAACTTTTGCAAATCAAATGAAAAGTGAATTTGAGATGTCCATGCTTGGAGAAATTAATTTCTTCTTGGGTCTACAAATCACTCAAACAAAGAAAGGAATCTTCAGTTCTCAGACCAAATATGTGAAAGAATTATTGAAGAAATTTGGGATGGAAGACTCAAAGCCAATGAATACTCCCATGGAAACTAGATGTAAATTGAGAAAAGATGATGACTCTCCTAAGGCTGATCAGAAAATGTATAGGTCAACGATTGGAGGACTATTATATCTCACTCAAACTAGACCTGACATCATGAATGTTGTTGGTCTTGTTGCTAGATTCCAAGCTAATCCTAGAGAATCTCATATCATGGCAATCAAGAGGATTTTTAGATATCTAAAAGGGACAGTTGAGTATGGATTGTGGTATCCCAGATATCATGATTTTTCTCTTCATGCAAATACAGATGCAGATTGGGTAGGAGATGTGGATGACCAGAAGAGTACTAGTGGTGAAGCATTCTTTTTGGGGAAGACATTGGTTTCTTGGCTAAGCAAGAAACAAGAGGCAATATCTCTATCCACTGCTGAAGAAGAATATATTGTAGCAGCAGGTAGTTGCACTCAAGTTTTGTAAATGAAACAAATGCTAAGAGACATAAGAGTGGAGTATGAGGAGCCTATCACAATCTTCTATGATAATTCAAGTGCAATAAATATATCTAACAATCTGGTGTTACATTCAAAGATTAAGCATATATCCATGAAGATTCACTTTTTGAGAGAGCAAGTGAACAAGAATGAAGTTAGATTGGAGTTTGTGCCTTCCAAGGATCAGATTGCAGATATCTTTACTAAACCTCTACCTAAGGACTCTTTTGAGTATCTCAGGGAGAAGTTAGGGTTTATTACCCCTCCGGTGATGAACTAGGATGCACTGATGTGCATCAGTCTGGTGGATATCACAGTCATATCTTGTGGTATGGATTGATGATGGGGAGCTGCTACTCAGGGGGAATAGCTGGTATGATTATGAAGTGGTGGAGTTGTAAGTATGTGCCCTTTTCCATTGATGTCAAAGGGGGAGAGAAGACATGTGAAAAACAAGTGGTTACTGATCAAAGGGGGAGTAGGAAAGGAAGAGAAGTTGTGACAATGAGGAGAAGTTCTTGTCTTGATGGTTAAAATAGTTTTTCACATCATATGTTGCCATCAATGACAAAGGGGGAGATTGATGCAAGTATGGGTCTAACCAGTGTTGTCATTGATGTCAACATACTCATGTTGCAGTGATGATAAGGATTGGATGAGCTGTGTGCTGAGGATATTGAGAAAATTAGTCCTAATCAGGAATAGAGAAGAACAGTGAAGACATTAAGCTAAAGATCCTAGCTAAGGTGAAGATCAGAGGATGAACATCAAAGGGTTTATAGATATGTGTCTTAAGATGATCTAGTAAAGATTTCATAGGTCCACATGAAGATCTGAAGAAGTTGTGGCCACTCAATTAAAACTAGTTCTGGGAGGTGTTCAGAGGTGACAGAGTGATACAGATAGGTCCGGTGAGACCCAAAAATGTATTTTCCTATTCTGTGGATTTGGTGGACTATTTAGGAAGTCCATGTGGAGTGACAACTCAAATGGTTCATGATCTGGAGGTCCACAAGAATCTATTCCATTGTGACAGTGATGACAGACTGTGTTCTTGAGGTTCGGGATGAAGGAGAGAAGCATTTCAGTAAGAAGATGTAGTGTGGATGTTCTTGGTGATTCAGGCAAGCTTGTGGAGGTCTTTGGATCATGTCCAGTTCATGTTGGTGGTCCGTATTGGAGTTTGAACTTGCATTTGAAGAATTACTTCTAGATGATGGTGTTCTTCCTAAGTCTGGCTGACTAGATGAGTTACACATCCTGTGGATGATCTTGAAGATGTTATGTGAAGATTGGAGTGTCCCTAGAAGAAGATTGAAGTTCAGATCTATGTGGCTAACAGTGTGTTGATCTGCGCGAAGTCTTTTTTAATTAGTCATGTTATATTCATGTATTTGCTATGCAATGTTTGCTAACTTAGATGATCATTCCTAAGCAGATGTCTTGTATAAATAAGGAATTGTAAAGTCATTTCAAGGTGTATCTTGCAGAGATGAGAGTGTGGTAAAGTATAGAGAAGTGAAAAGCAGAGCAGAAATTTTGGGCTTAAATGGAACTAATTCAAGCATGGTGAAGATGCTATTCTCCAGTTCAAGTATGTGATATTTATTATTTTGTAGACAGTGTCTCTTGTAGGGAGTGGGCCTCTTGTGATTAGTGTGCTTGGGCAGTGAGCCCCAATTGGCATGTGCCATTTTGTTCTTTCTATTCTTCTAACAGAGAATGCAATCTTTGGTTAATCACCCTGTGGTTTTTCCCTTAACTGGGTTTTCCACGTCAAAATCTTGGTGTCTTGTGTGTTAATGTGTTTCTTATCTTGATTTATTGCTTTATGTTTCTATGATTGATTTATGATTATGTTACTAAATAACAAAGTGAAATTAAGTGTTTAATTAGAAGAAAGTTTTGACCAACTGATTCACCCCCCCTCTTAGTTGTCTATCCTAAATCCAACATTTATATCCTTCATTTACTTAATAAATACATGACTTGGTAGCAGCCAAAACTATTTCATCTTCATGTCCTAAGACAAAAATCACTCTTTTTGATAGAATCTTTTTTTCCTAAATTTTTTTCTAGCATGAGGGGAATACACAATCCTTGAAGCTCTTCCATATAAATTTACTAGAGACATTAGCTTGGTCAATTTTTAAATAATCATATAATCTATCACCCCACAATTTTTTTAGATATATTTGTTCTTCATTTAAATTCTCTTTGGAAGATAAGGGTGAGAAACCATTCCATGAATCATCCCAACATTTTTCCTTGGCACCATGATGGACTATCCACGTTAGAAATATGCTTAAAACCTTTCTACCATGAAAAATAAAATTCCACATGTTTTATCCAATTGGGGGGGTTTCTATTGTGAAGATTCTTTCCTTATCTAGACAATTAAGATATTTGGACTAGATAAGCCTGACAAATTTTTCTTGTAGTTTGGAGTACATATTCCGAGTCAATTTTTCTCCTACAGCTTGGTTTTCAAGTTGCATAATTAGTATACCTGCAACTCCAAGATTTTTTTGATTGCAAACTTTATCCCATGAGATAAGAGGAATTATTCTTTTATCTAAGATTCCTTGCTAGAAGAAACATCTGATGATTTTTCCACCTCTGAAAGAATTCCTTTGGGGATCTTAAGAATTGACATGCTATAAGTTGGAATCACAACCAGTACCACCTTCATCATTATCAATCTACCTTCCAATGTTAACAATTTTTCTTTCCGTGAATGAATTTTGTTTTGTATGGAGTGCAAAATATGTTTCTATAGCTCCTTTTTGCATGTACTAGTAAACATTGAAATACCCAAATATTTGTTTGATAGAGACTCAATCTTCAAACCAAGAACATGCAAAATACATTTATGTATCTCTAAATTAACATAGAATAAGAATACCTTTGATTTTTCCAAATTTATAGATTGAAATGAAGCTTCAAAGTAATGGGATATGGTATTGCTTATAGATTTTTCCTCCACCATTGTGGCCTATCTGAAGAGCATCATATCATCTGCAAAGAAAACATGAGTAAAGGGTTCTCTACTTGAAGGAATATGAATACCTTTACATATGTTTCTCTAATTTTCTACCTTAATAGCCCAATTGAATGTTTTTTCCATAAGTATGAAGAGGTATGGTGATAGAGGGTCCCCTTGTTGCAGTACCTTAGAGGAGAAAAATGACCTAACTATAGAACCATTAGCCAATACCATGAATTTTATACCAGATATACAAGCTAATACCCATTTGCACCAATGTTTTGAAAAACCAAGATTCATGAGAATGCTAAGAAGAAAATCCCAATTTACTCCATCATATGCCTTTTCCATATCTAATTTTATGACCATGGAAGGTATTTTGAGTTCATGTATTCATTGGAAAATTTCATGAGTTACTATTGACCTTCCGAAGCTTATCTACTAGGAATAAAGCCACCTTGCTCTTTAGAGATGATATGTTTAAATAATGGTTTCTAGCCTCAAGGCCACTATTTTGGATATAATTTTGTGTATTTAATTACATAAGGAAATTGACTTAAAATATTCAAAATATCTTGGACTTTGTACTTTAGGAATTAAAGCAATATTGGTGGCCTTCGACTCCTTCAAGATATTTTTATGCTTTTTGTCTTTTTCCACTATGAAAAAGACATCTCTTCCCATGAAGTTCCAATATTTTTGAAAAAGTATAAACAAATATTAGTTCTAAAACATTAACATAAAGTATTACTTTTGGATTTAATCTAAAAATATTTTAAAGAATACAAAATTCATAAAAAAATGTATGGTATTATCACATATAATTTATAATTCATCAAAATGTGATTAATATAACCATAATGTCTAGATTCATAATTCATGAGTTTCTATTGAATAAAGTCTTTAGGATTATTTTCTATAATACCAATTTTAATAAAATAGCTAGCTAGTATTGCACATAAGAACCTTCAGACTAAAAAATAGATATTGTAATGATACATGTCTTAATATAAAATTCTTTACGATAGAATTAGAGCTAAAGTAGAAATAGGAAAAGTAGAAGATACCCAATAGAAAAGGGCATTCATTAAATAGTACTATGATTTATACCTTGATGAGAATTTTCTATAACATTTATCTTTTCAACATTATTGCAGTTGAGGTTTCTATTGCTTGAGACACATAAAAAGATATTCCCAAGTAAGACCTTGCTAACTTTATGGCTTCTCTCCAAATCTTGTGTTTTACATGTGAATTATTGGATGGTTAATTACACTCCATATAAAATATGTAAGATGTGTTTATCTTGCTTGAGATATATAAGAAGATATTCCCATGTAATACCTTGCTAACTTTATGACTTCTCTCCAAAGATTTTTTGTTACATGTGAATTATTGGATGGTTAATTACACCCCATACAAAATATGTAAGATGTGTATTATGAATTTGAAGAGTATATGAATGCATATAAATGAATTCTGGCCTTGGAGGTAGTGGGTGCTCATGGTGCTTTAGGAGGATTAGTAATTGGATGGAGAAATAATCTTCAACCGCTGGAGGTGCTAGAGAAGAATGATCACTTTCTTATAGGTAAGTTTCCCACCTTTCTTTAAGATTTAGATCTTTAGGTAGTCAATGTGTATTCTCCTATTGACTTGGTTCAGAAGAGACAAGTATGGGAAAATCTTTCCATTTGGTTAGGTTTATTGAAAAGAAAGAAAACCTTATTGGGAGGCAATTTCAATTCAATTCTCAATGAATTTGAATAAACGAGAGGTATTTCACATCCACTCAAGTCTCAACAGGACTTTAAAGATTTTGTTAATAAGAACCTTCTTCTAGATTGTATTCCTAAAAATGGAAAATACACATGGACTAACAGAAGAAAAGATTTTCATAAAATAGATGAAAGATTGGATAGATTTTTATTATCACCTGAATGTTTTAATTTACCTTTTAGTTTTGAAGTAGAGATTCTACCTATTGTGGGTTTGGATCATTTTCTAGTCAGATTAAGAATAGGATTAGACTCCTTGCCTAGAAAGAAGAAATTTAGGTTTCAGGCAATGTGGTTTAGGGATCCTTCTTTCATTCAAAAAGTTCAAGATTGGCAGAAACAAGCCCCATTTGTGAAGGGTTCACATATGTTCCAGTTAGTAAATAAACTAAAATTCCTTATACATAAGGTTATGGAATGGAATAAACTTCAGTTTCGAAATGTCTTTAAAAAAATTAAGAATTCAGAAGGAGCTGAGGTCTGTAGAAGAGCTAATCATTAGTAATGTTATGGATGCTTCATCATATCAATTGGAGAAGAACCTTAGAAGTGAGTTGGAAGAAGTTCTTAAAAGAGAGGAAATTTTCTGGAGAGAACGATGGAAGGAACTATGGCTCATAGAAGGGGACAAGAATATCTCTTTCTTTCATTTGTCAGCTAAAGTACGTGAAGCTTCAAATTCTATCAAATCAATACAAGTGGATGCTGATCGTGTTAGCATAGATCTAGAAGAAATATTAACCTCGGCAAGAGATTTTTACAGAAAACTCCTTTCCAGTACGAACAATGAAGTGTCAGAGGAAGAGCATCTCTGCAATTTTATCCCTAAATTGGTAAAGGAAAAACACAACATGGAATCCTTGAAAGAATTCTCCATTGAGGAAGTAAAGGTAGTTGTTTTCTCTTTGGCAAGAGAGAAGGCCTCGGGGCTGGATGGATGGATGGGGATTTTCTTTCAAAAATGTTGGGACATGGCTAGCAGAGATGTTTTTATGGCAGTGGAAGAGTCTAGAAAATATAGGAATGTGCTTAGAGAATTTAAATCCACATGTCTTATGCTCATTCTAAAATCAAAATCTCCTCAATGCTTTGAAGATTTTAGGCCAATTTCTCTATACAACTTCATTTATAAGATTATCTCAAAGCATTGGCACTGCATTTAGCTAGCTTTCTATTTGAAGTAATCTCAGAGGAACAAGGCGGTTTTGTCCCAGGCAAAGAAATGGTGGAGGGTGCCATTCTAACTCATGAAATCCTTCACTCTCTCAATAAAGACAAAGAGGTAGCCATGATTATAAAATTAGATATGTCCAAGGCATATGATAGAGTGGAGTGGAGTTCTTTTTTTCTATGCTTCAATAATTGGGATTCTCAAAAGAAGTCATAAAATGGATCTCTGCTTGTATTTGAGGCTTTAAGGTTTCAGTTTTAATTAATGGCAAGGAATCAGAAACTTTTGAACCTTCAAGGGGATTAAGACAAGGTGATCCCTTATCCCCTTACCTCTTTATTATCATGACAAAAGCTCTCATGTGGGCAATAAAAGAAGCCAAACAAAATTTAGAATGGTAAGGCATAATGATTAAAGGAGTTCAAGAGTCTTACACACATGCTCTATTTGCAGATGATACCATCTTATTTGGGCATGCTTCAACATAGGAAACCAAAACCATCATGAAAACAATCGATAGGTATTGTCGTATTTAGGGACAACTTGTCAACTATGATAAGTCAATGGTTTATTTTTAGAATGTTCCTCAGCTACTTTAGGATGAGATTCATAGTATTTTCATTCTATCTACTCAATCATTACCAAGAAGATATCTAGGCCTTCCTATTTTCAATGGAAGATACAAGAACAATCATTGGAATAAAGTTTTCGGAAATCTGAACTCGAAAATATCAAACTGGAAAGGAGGCAAGCTATCCCTCGCAAGTAGAATTGTGATGATCAAAGTAGTTTTAGTTGTAGTCCCAATATATGATGTCCATTTTTCATATCCCCAAAGGAATCAATTCTAAAATAGATAGGATATGTAAGCAATTATTGTGGCAAGGTACCTTTCAAGAGAAGAAAATTCACCTGTTGGCATGGGATAAGGTGTGTAAGACCAAAGATGAAGGAAGGGCATGAATTCTTAATCTGGACATTCAAAATCAAGCTTTAGGGGCTAAGTTGGCATGTAATATGTATAAAAAGCCTAATTCAAAATGCGTAAGGCTTATGAAGGCAAAGTATGTAGATTCTCAAGAGAATGAGAGAATTTTTACAGTCAAAAATCCACCTAGGGGCTCAACAATTTGGAATTTCATAATTAAAAGTAGAGATATCCTACATCCCAAATTGACCTGGATAATTCATAATGGGGAAAAGGTATATTTCTGGAATGACTCCTGGGAGGGTAAGTTGAAGCTTGCAGATAGGGTGGATCTTACAGAAGCTAGACTCTTTCTCCAGGCGAGCTAGGGAAATAAAGTAAAAGACTACTGGCAAGTTATGAGGAATGGGAACTCAGTCTCTTTAACATGGAAGAGCACTTAGGATTGTAATTTCCCAAGGGAACAGAAAGTGATCCTTAATCAACTCCTAAGGAATAGAGTTGTAATTTTTTCTAACAATGAAGATGAGGTGATCTGAACGGGCTCCAAATCGGGTTTCTATTCGGTCAAAGAGGGTTACAAATCATGTATGAACAAAGTTGATTTAAATTGGATGTCAAACTTGTGCTGGGGTAATGATTTACTCCCTAAGGTAGGAGCCTTTGCTTTGTGCACGCTCCATAATAGGATCTTAACAGGTGAGAGGATAAAAAGACTAGGTGTTGGCTCAAACTCCCCTTGTGTTTTTTGTGGTAGAGTGGAAGAGTTAGTGGATCATCTCCTTCTCCTATGTCCTTTTAGTAGAGAGTGTTGGCTTTGGTTCTTAAGGAAATTAAACTGGGTTAGCCCTTTATTGAAGTCCTTGTAGCTCATGTTTAGGAATTGGTCTCTTCATTTTCAAAATTCCTTTTTGCTTGCTTGTGGGATCTAGACCCCTCCATGATTATTTGGCACCTATGGTGGGAGAGGAATCTTCATATCTTTAGAAAGGAAGCTAGCTCTATGAGACTTGTCTATGAAAAATTAGAAGTGGTGATTTCCAATTTAGTGGTGTCCAATGTCAGGCATTCAAATTCCAGTCAATCAATTTGGAAAAAATGGGATGCATCAATATTGTCAAATTGGCCTTTAATCAGTAGATCAGGTCTTGGTGGTCTTTTAGGGATCACAAATCCTCCATCAAAGAGAGATCATATTAAATGGAGTCCACCTTCTTCCCCATTTTGCAAATTAAACTTTGATGGAGCATGTCACGGTAACTCAGGACTTTTTGGCATGGGTTGTGTTATTAGAAAGAGGATGGCTCCTTGATAGCAGAAAAATCGACAAAGCTTCCCATAGGAACTAAAAATGAAGCTGAACCATGGGATTTAGTGCATGGTTTGCAACTGGTAAATGAGATGGGCATTAAAAATATTTGGATTGAGGGTGATTCCCTAATAGTGGTTAATGCTTTAAAAGCAAAAGGTTTAGATAATTGGAAACTTAATTATATTCTTCAACAGGGCATTTCTCTCCTGAACAGGCTCGACAACTATCTAATTTATCACACTCTAAGAGAAGAAAACAAGGTGGTAGACCTCCTAGCAAATTTATCTTTTGTTTAAGAAAGTGTGGACGTTCTTTTCGTACCTGGAGATCTAGATCAGCCTAATATTTTGTCCAAACTCTTGTCTGATGAGCTGACACATCCACTTGCGGCTTACGAATCCGCAAGGTATAGAAGTCTTTTCCCCGACATGACCAGATTAGAACATTGATTGAGTGTTCATTCCTCCCCCTCAGCTTCTAACAAGTCTGTTGTAGCTATCATTCACTGGCATGCATGATCTTTTAAGACTTTTAACTAGTATACATTGCTTCCATTGGATCAGTGGTTAGCTTTGGTTTCTAAACCCTCTCTCTCAGATGCTTTCTCTTCTGTGGAGGTGACGTGCAGTAATTATCCTCTTTTGGTGGCCATTTTTTGAATGATGACATGACTCGTACTTCTTTTGGGAGGCCTTCGTTATGGACACATTTCAAACTCCACTTGCAAGCTCTCACTTCCTTTCATCCTGACAAATATCTCCTTTACTCAACATGATTTCATGATGTCAGTCGATCCCCGTGGTAGATAGCATAGGTATTTTACACATCATGGATTGTTACATTCATTTTGGACGAAGGATTTATTATATCATATTTATGGCCATCTTTCCATATAGTTGCGCCATTGCTTAAGTTTCTAAGGTCTTTTCCTATATTACTTCATTGCAGACTTCCATGATGGACACTCGATTGAATCAAAGGCTTTTCTTTCCAGCCTTCGACTGGGAACCAAAAATAAGGGGTAGGGTTAAATCCTCTAATCTGATGACTCTCCTTGATTGGGATTGCAATCTCATATAATTTGTAGTAAGAAAATTGTTGGGCATTCCTGGATATAGGGTTATGAGGGTTGCCTCCTCAACTACTTTGACATTGTGTCTCAACTTCTATCTAACATAATAGATCTGGTTTTGGATGGTGAGTATGTGCATGTGTTGGCCTCCATTTTGTTCTACAATAATATTCATAAAGTCAATAGGTGGGAAATGGTTGTGGCAGCCTACAATATGGAGCAGGAAGAGGCGGCAATCGATGGTCTATTCAATCTCTCTTCTTTACATGCCTCTATTTCACAGTGAGTTATATATAGAGCTTTACAACCTAGCTTGAAATCCCTGAGTAGCTATGAAATCGATAAGGAACTAGGCTCTTATAGTTTTCTAGTCTCTAAGAAGAAATCTTAGAGGATCAAAGATGTCTTCACGGCTATCAAGTTCCTAAGGTTGCATGCCCCTGACATGGCGCCACACATACCCAGATATGCACTGGAGGATCCTGATGAGGAGGCTTTCCAATTGCAGCTGTTGACGTGGACATATAGAATCTTCCTACCATGAGTCTTGTAGCTTGAGGTGGAGGTGACGGGAGCTTTTTTGGTTGTTTTGGGTTCGGGGGAGGTGTCTTCAGTTTCTGGTAATACTTTTGCCTCTGTTTTGTCTTGGTTTTCAGCGTCCTTTCGGTGGTGTCTTCCTGTTTTGCTGCCATCAAAGGTCGAGGTTAGTTTTTTATTTCTCTATATTCAGGGATGGTAGTTGGTGTGCTCTTTTTGGTTAAGTTTAAATTTGCTTTATCTGGTCTGTTAAGGGCCTTTTATTTTGGTTTAAAAACTGTTATATCAGATCTACCAAGGGCCTGTCTTGTATTAATTTTCATGGAGACCTGGACTTGGCATCTATCATCCTTTCTATATACTCTTTTTAAGTATTTTAAGTAATCTATGGGTGTTCCAACACCTTTTTCTGTTAAAAAAAAATTAGGATGAATTCTTAGTATGTTCTAAAAATTAACATAAAAAAGTACGAGCATATAAAACCTATAGTAAATTGTATAAGATCATCAGTACTATAATGAAAGTCAGATTCATAATCTAAATCTTGATATAAACTAAAGAAAATACTAAATCTATGTTAAACCTATTGGAAACTATATTATTTATTATATTTACTCATTGCAATGCCTTAATTTGAACATGGTATTGATTATATTTTTATAACAATAAAGAAATAACTAAAATTTGGGAAGTCATGATTCAGCAACAAAAATAACATTTTCACTCTAAAAGATTATGAATATTTCCATAAAAAAAAAAAAAAATTAGGAAAACAAAAGGTGACTAATGTCACCCTTACTCATATTAGAGTTAAAAATTAAGTAGAATCATATGAACAAGAATAGCCATTGATGGCCATGGCCCCGATGTCAGCCAAGAAAAAAACACATAAAGCTCGTAAAAGAGATCATTCTGAACAAAATGAGAAAAATATACAAAAAAATCCCCAATCAAACTTACTGAGTCCATGATTCAAAGGTTTCATTATCAAGTGAAGCCATATGAGTAGGAGGAAATGCATCAGAAGTGCCATGGATGGAGGACTTGGGGCCATGTCTAGACAATGGAGCCAAATGAAGTGAATGGCACCAAAGACTTCCTTATCCTTAGCTTCTAGAATGATGGGCAGTTGGAAACTATGAGCCTCCTGGTGCAGGAGCACCTTGACAAACTAAGACTTCCATAGGAGTTTGATTAAAATGATCCAATATTGTAATGATTCATCATTGTATTGAGGTCCATCAAGTCATTTTTATGTGTTTAGGTCATTAGGAGTTTCAAAAATGCAAAATATTGCAAACCATGTAAAGGTTGTCAATGTAAAATTGGAAAAAAGATGCAAAGTTGGAAGGTGAAGAGTCATTTGGCTCTTGGTTTGCTCCAAATCAGTTATGAACTAAAGAGACATGTTTTAATGCCTTTAAAAGGCCTTGTAACCATGAAGAATTCGTGGGTGGTTGAAGATTTGAGCATGGAATGAGAAAAAACAATGTTTTCCTATATTTTCCTTCAGAAATTTGCTGTCTTTTGCTATTGCACAGCCCTATATAGAATTGAATGGATGTCTAATGGATTTCAAATGTTATATCCTTCAACCACCTTCCATTTTCTTTTTGTCCCATGCATTTTTATTTAGTTTTGTGAAAGATATGAGTGTTTTATGGACTGTAATTTTCTGATTTTTCCTGCAACAGTCCCATTGCAGCGTTTGGTACGGTTTTGTACGGACATATACAGGAGCAAGCTATATATGGTTGGAAAGAGTATTGAGTCTAATTTTCATTTCTTTTTGTTGCATCAAATTTTATTAATATTTGAATAAGTTATGATATTTTTGGTGAGGGCAGGTCTGAACACTGCCTAGGGTTTGTAGTTTTGGGAATAGAGTCATAACTTTCTCTCCTACCATTGGATCTTCATGAAAATTGGATGAAAAGTCTATATTAATGTTCTCTTCAATCTGAAAAAAGCAATTGGATTAGTTCTTTGATTTTTTAATGTTATTGAGGATAGTTTTGGTCCTCCTACCTCTGCATCACCTCCAAATCTATATTAAGAGTATCAAAACACCTCAAGGGAATGCCTTTTTTAAAGGTGTTGTAAATGTAGGAGACCGTCAGAGAAGAATGTAGCAAAAGCAAGGGGAAATGACCTCCCAAAGGTGCATTACCTTCGTAGATACTATATCCATCAAGAGTGGGTTAAATGTGTGCTCACATACCAGGGAGAATGTGATGGAGACCAAATAATCTGAATCTTGTACAAAATCCATAATGTTGGATAAGAAAAAGGATGCCACATTAGAGTATTTTAGCTTGTTAGGAGAAGTCTACAGAAGAGAATTCCCAACCATAATTTCGATAGCAAATTTGAGTTGTGGGTAGTCAGTGTCAAAGACCATTTGAACCTTCACTATGTCATAGTCTCCCTTAAGCTCTAGCTCCCATTTGAAAGGTGGTAGGTCGATGCAAAAGTTGAGTAGCTCACCCTCCAAGGAGAAATGCAATTGAGAACTTGCTCAAGCACAGAAAGAAGGTAGGAAAGGGTGGTGAGAAGGAATAGAAGATCATGCTGCGATAATAAAATTCATCAACAGCAGGACACCATATAAGGAAATCTTCTTGAGAACACCAGCTCATAGAAAAATTAATGTTGTTTAGTACTTGCTAAGATGGAAGGGGTGGGTATAATGTCCCACATAATCATCTACCTTCCTTGCGAAGTGACCACACAAATCTGGAAGTACATGGTGTCTACTATAATAAAGGAAAATTCAAGTAGGGAGAAGGTAGGAACAAATGTCATTTAAAACTCTAGATTTTGTCTATTAACATGGAATGGTAAATGATCGTGGCGATTGAGAAAATCCTCATTTCCCACCACCCACACGAATTGGATGCAAGTTGCACCTTGGAAGGGATGTGCAGAGATATTTGGCCATTGGCAGTAGAGGAAAGATATTTATAATAATAACATGCCATCCTTAATCTAGAATTGTGCACCTCCAATCATTAATTATCTATAAATAGCAGTGATCTAAAGAAAGGAAGAAGTGACCTCCTCCCCTCAGAGGATCCCATCTTAAATACCTTTCTTTAAGATGTTTCACTGTGCACATGGTAGATGGGTAAATAGAGCACTCTTGACATTCATGTTGGAGTATGCAAGACACTGAGAGGGGGGTTGAATTAGTGTCTTATAAAACATACTTGTTTTTTGAAACACCTAATTAACTTTTACTGTGAGCTTCAACCTTGAATGGTGAAAGCAAGACATTCATTTAAGAACCAAGATGAACTATCAAACCAACTTGTGAGCATGAAAATGTAGAACAACTATTTGTAAACTATGAGGAATCATTAGAACAATTCATCAAGCCAAACAATAGAGGCATATTATTACTCCATTGGACTAAGATAAGTATCAAAGTATTATGCATTTGTACTATTTTACTATGAGCATCATATAATAGTTAAATTATGAAATAATGAACAAAAACTCATGAGCAGAACAAGTAACCATAACACAGAGATTGTCCTAAGTGGAAAACCCTCTGGGGCATAAAGACCACTCAAAAAATGCCTCACTGGCTTATTTAATGAATCTCACTAATTACAGGCCTCACTGGCTACAAAATTCCTCACGGGTAAAGTGTCACTAGCTACACAAAATGCCTCACTGGCAAATGTCATTTCTTCCCTCACTGACTTGACCTTTCAATACATGTTTCAATCATGAAGAAAAAAAAATACAGAGGGACACTCTGTTTCACTAATCCTCAATATCTGATCTAATATCAATGATAATGCATTCAGTCATCTATCCTTAATATTACATCAGGTGTATACACATCTTTACAATTCCTGTTCAAAGCCTTTTTATATATTTCATAATGACTTTCTCTTCTCATGAAACAGTTTCAAGTAATAACTGTCTTGTAAACCATGGTTGAGGATCGAACTATCCCTTACATAAACTAGTGTCATAACTGCCATGAAGTCATATTTAAATAATAATGTATCACTACTACCTTTATCAAGAGTTATAGACCAAAGTATCTCTGTCACAAAAGTGTAACTGGTTTAACATACAACCATAGTCAAATTCTTAACAAAAACAAATCATTAATTATCCTTTAGCACTGTCCACATAAACCATAGTATCAATGTAACAATGATCCATTCAAACCAAATCCATCACAACCTTGCTGTCAAATAAATAGTGGTAAAGTAAACTAAACCAAGGTCAAGCACCAAATCATAGTTAGACAAAACTATCCACAGATAATGAATTGTATCTTTAAAAAAAATTGTTTCCAAATCTACGGAAAGAAACCTAGCATCGTATGCATGGTAACAATTGTAACTATCTCGAAGCTCCTTTGAGGTTTGCATTCAAAAACCCTAACTAGTCATTCACCATAAATCATTCATGGTAGAGATAAAACTTCATAACTGTTACTGAACTTAATGCAAGAGATAACATACCCATAACTACCGTTGACAAAGCATAAACAAAGACTGAATGAAAAACATCATTACAATGTCACTTGAAACCTGCCATCATGAAGTCAACTATCACAGTCACAACATACTGATGAACATTCCAGAATCTTCTGTCAGTTCTCCTCCATATCCACTCATGATTACAGCACCATGAAACCCTAAGATGAAAGCTTCATATTTGAAGCTCAAACTTTGCAAAATGAGTGCCAAAAACTTCTTTTTACCTGTGATTAACTTATGCAGCCGGTGCCATAGGTAAACCCTAAACAAGCTAGTGACAATACTTCAACAAAATGCCTTTTTCAAACTTTGTTACACAGTGTGGTAACCTACCCGACAGGTGGATGACTTAAGAATGCCGAAGGGATCCTTTTTGTCTTGTGAAATATGCTTGATAGGGAATGTAAAAAAATCAAAACCATGGTCAACACTTGAAAGCAAGTTATCACAAGTCATTTTCAACTTTGTATGTTTTCAACAACCAAAAGAGTAATCAAGACTTACAAGAGGCAAACTTTATAATATGTATCAAAATATGTTGTATAAAGTACATTACATAAACAATTGTAATTGTGGGCCAATTGTAATATGTGAAATAGGAAACAATATGCTACAAAAAAAATCATAATGTCTCTAACAGTTATATGCCAAGATTTCTAAAACAACTTAGTCAACTTAAAGCCAAATCCCAAATGCCTGTAGAGCTCAAAGATAACACGATTCAACTGTGTCAAATGGATGCTAAAGATATCATATAAAATGTATGTCAAACATACCATATCAAGATCAAGCAATATGATCAAAGCACTGTATCATGATGAACATGATCATTGAAGATGCCAAACTGTAAAGATGCCAAAATGCTAGATGATGTGACAAACTGTATCATACTATCCAATTGACAAACTATAAGCAACATGATCAATGAAATATAAATGCCTCAACGGAATATGATTAATGCGTCATCAATGCCTCAACTAAACATGATCAAGATCAAGTTGCGGATTGTCATAAGGAGCAACATCATATATGCCAAAAAACAAAATGGTAGCTTTTCATTCTTAGTGCCAATATCAACTGAGCCAATATATCATCAATATACTAACAAATCATGTGTCACCCAAAAGGAACCATATGAGTTTGTCATCATAACTGAAGCAAGGTGATGACATAGAATTGAAACAAGATGCCAACTATATGCTCATGTATGTCAAACCATCATATGAATATGAACAAGATAAGAAATCAAAGTCACCATGAACAGCAACTATACATATACTAAAGTCACCATCAAATGCCAAGTCACTGTCAAATGCCACATTGTCAAGGTACCATAGCTAACCATATCCAATCAAGAGAGATTGTGTCTTTGACATCAAGGACAACAACTAAGGACAACAAACTCCCCCTTTGTCCATGATGGCAAAACACAACTCTCTCTCCCCCTTTTTGACATCAAAGACAAAGGGAGGAAGGAAAGTGTGCCAATGCCTCCATAAATCCAAAATCCATAAATTCCTATAATGTGAAAAGAATAAGAAAAAAAGTAAAACCATACCAGTCATACCAAGACTGTCCCATGATTGAGAAGTATCCAAAACATCTGAAACAAAAATGAGATGTCCTCATCATAATGAAATACCAACAAAATGATAAGCATAAAGAGCATGTAGTAAAGATAGACAACAACTGAGGATGCTAATAGAAATAACACTGTCACCAATAGCCAAGCACCATATCAATGATCAACCACTAGAAGAACAGTTGAGTATACCCAAGTACCAAACAACTGAAATATAATAAGAAGACTAGTAATCACTTATCCTATTACACAACAGAGATAGATAACATGCAAAGAAGCTCCCCCTATCTAAATGCACAAGAGAAACAATTAAAAACACTTTCAGATCCCTTAATCATTGAAAACAAATAGTCTATAGCACCCAAAATATCATTGCCATCTCAAAAAGAAAAAAATTGTCATAACATGTAGACCATGAACCTTGTAGATTAGGAACATTTTCAAGAGCATAAGCAACTCCACTTTTAAGAGTACTTTTCATAGCATGAGCATTAGAGCATGAGCAACACTGTCACCAACTACTATCAAACTACTATCATTCAATATCCACACTGTTAAAGCAATTACAAATTGCAAATTCAACTACTATTACCACTATCAGAAAGAATATTTTCAAGAGGTTGAAAGAACACTTTCAAGAGGCATGAGCAACTCCATTTTTCAGAGCATGAACTCCATATCAAAGCATGAATGAATAACCAAACCAATCAAAACAACATGGAGAAATGAATGAGAAAATAACTTTGAGCAATCAACCCTATCTATCACTCATCTCCCAAAGTTATTGTCAAAGCAAACCAAAGCATTGTCAACATTGTTAAAGCACTGTACTATAAAATAGACCAAAGCACTGGCATACAAAATTCTTGAACCCACTAAAATAATCAAGGAAAATAAATATGCAACCAAATTCTCACTATCACTACACTTATTGCAAATACACTGTCAAAAGTAGATACACTATCCCTGGTGAGTACTATCATGATCAATGAAACACTGATACTTTGTCACTATTAAGAATCATTGATAGTCATTGTCAAGAGCCATCATGAAAGCACAAATAGAAAACATTATCACCATACAGAGTTTCAAATATCAAACAACATCTCACTCCATAGAAAAATCACTGCACCAACTACCAATTAGCACTCTCCAAGAATAATTGTCATATCTATCTTGTGAAACAAAAACAAGGGGCACTGTCTTGAATGTTAAATTGTCTTTGGGAAAAGAAAGATAAAGCCTAGAATACCTCCCCCTTATAGCATGCTACTTCTCATGCAACCAATAAACTACCTGTGCAGCGTGTACAAGATCAGGGTGTGCTTTTCTTGGATTTAGTTTTCTTTTCCAAACCCAAATATGTTCTTTCTTTTTCTTGTTTAAGGTATTCTCTTGTTTTTGATTCAACATATAGCTCCTAGATGCTTTTATCAAGATTTTCTTACACCATTGTTGTTTGTGTTCAAATCTATTACAACTATTACATCTAATATTATTATGTAGACCATAGAAAGAATAATTTCTTCTAGGCATGTGATAAACACTTCTATTGACATTCCTCTCATATATCCTACTGTTTCTTGTACAATCTCTTGATCTATGGCCATAAACATGACATGAATAACAATAACTGTGAAATTGAGAATAATTGTACCTTAAAGATGGAGGTCTTGGGGGCTTGTTTATCCTTCTATCTTCATCACCACACTTGTCTTTTGTTTTATTAGTAGGAGCAGCAACATGATGATCCAAATCAATCTTCTTCCTTGGTGTATTTTTAACTTTTGATGACTGCCCTTCTTCATAACCAAAACCAGTAGTATCTTTGTGAAACCTTTTCTTACTTAATATTTCATTTAACTTGTAGGTACTATCATCAAACTTCAGATACTTATCTAACTATTTTCTAGCATCCTCAAGCTCTTTCGTTAAAGAAACTAATTCTCCTTGAAGCTTTTGACATTCATTAGTTTTCACTTCAAGATCATATTTTGTACACTCAATTATCCTTTTTACTTCAACAACTTCAGTCCTTAAACTAACGTCAGGTTCATAGACTTGACTCTTTAGTTCCACAATCATATTTCTTGTTTCTTCAAGTTCTAAAAAAACTTTTGCAATGTTTGAACATACCTTATCTTTTGAATCTTCCTCTTGTTGAAGTTGGTCTTCTAACCTCCTGTTTTCTTTACTAAGTTGCTTGATTGTATCTAGGACACACATAAATTCTCCTTCAATATCAACTTCACAATCATCTTCGTCAAACTCCTATCCATCTTCATCCTTAAAGAAATCTATTTCTTCATCATTAAATTTTTGTTCTCCTTCATTCACAATGATTTCTTCCTTTTTATCAAACTTCTCAATTGTAGGATCAATCTTTTTCAGGGGTGACATATGCAACAAATCATTGCTAGGCTTAACTGAAGCTTGTTTTTCAACTTTTTGATCAACATTCTTCTTTTCTCTATTTGAGGCCTTAATTCTTCTACCCTTTCCCATGGTACTCCGCTATCAAGACCTACCCAAGTCGGTTAGACTTCAAATAGGGAACCTCACTCTAATAACAATTTTTGGAGTACGTAAGACACTAAGAGGGGGAGTGAATCAGTGTCTTATAAAAAAGACTTGTTTTTGGCAACACCTAATTAACTTTTACCAACTGTGAACTTCAACCTTGAATGGTGAAAGAAAGACATTCATTTAAGAACCAAGATGAACTATCAAACCAACTTGTGAGCATGAAAAGACAGAACAACTATTTGTGAACTATGAGGAATCATTATAACAATTCATCACGACAAATAATAGATACAGATTGTTACTCCATTGGACTAAGACAAGTATCAAAGTATTATGCATTTGTACTGTTTTACTATGAGCATCATATAACAGTTAAATTATGAAATAATGAACAAAAACTCGTGAGCAGAACAAGTAACCATAACATAGAGATTTTCCTGAGTGGAAAACCCTCTAGGACATAAAAACCACTCAAAAAATGCCTCACTAGCTTATTTAATGAATCTCACTGACTACAGGCCTCACTAGCTACAAAATGCCTCATTGGAAAAGCCTCACTAGCTACACAAAATGCCTCACTGGCAAAGCCTCAATGGCTACACAAAATGCCTCACTGGATACACAAAATGCCTCACTGGAAAAGGTCATTTCTTGTCTCACTGACTTAACCTTTCAATACATGTTTCAATCATGAAGAAAAAAAAATACAAAGGGACACTCTATTTCACTGATCCTCAATCTCTGATCTAATATAAATGATAATGCATTTTTATCATCTCATGAAACAGTTTCAAGTAATAATTATCTTGTAAACCATGGTTTAGGATTGAACTATCCCTTACATAAATTAGTGTCATAACTTCCATGAAGTCATAGTTAAATAATAATGTATCAGTGTTGTGTTTATCAAGAGTTATAGACCAAAGTATCTATGTCAGAAAAGTGTAACTGGTTTAACATACAACCATAGTCAAATGCTTAACTGAAACAAATCATCAATTATGCTTTAGCACTATCCACATAAACCATAGTATCAATGTAACCATGATCGATTCAAACCACAGCCATCACAACCTTGCTATCAAATAAATAATGGTAAAGTAAAATAACCAAGGTCAAGCACCAAATCATAGTTAGACAAAACTATCCAAAGATAATGAACCGTATCTTTAAAAAAAAATGTTTCCAAATCCATGGCAAGAAACCTAGCATCGTATGCATGGTAATAGTTGTAAGTATCTTGAAACTCCTTTGAGGTTTGCCTTCAAAAACCCTAACTAGTCATTCACCATAAATCATTCGTGGTAGAGATAAAACTTCATAAGTGTTACTGAACATAATGCAAGAGATAACATACCCATAACTACTGTTGACAAAGCATAAACAAAGACTGAATGAAAAACATCATTACAATGTCACCTGAAACCTGCCATCATGAAGTCAATTGTCGTAGTCACAACATACTGATGAACATTCCAGAATCTTCTATCGGTTCTCTTTCATATCCACTCAAGATTACAGCACCATGAAACCCTAAGATGAAAGCTTCATATTCGAAGCTCAAACTTTGCAAAATGAGTGCCAAAAACTTTCTTTTTACCCATGATTAACTTATGCAACCGATGCTACAGGTAGACCCTAAACAAGCCAGTGGCAATACTTCAACAAAATGCCTTTTTCAAACTTTGTTACACAGTGTGATAACCTATCCGACAGGTGGATTACTTAAGAATGCCATAGGGACCATTTTTGTCTTATGGAATATGCTTGCTAGGTAATGTAAACAAATATAAACCATGGTCAACAATTGAAAGGAAGTTATTACAAGTCATTTTCAACTTTGTATGTTTTCAACAACCAAAAGAGTAATCAAGACTTACAATAGGCAAACTTTATAATATGTATCAAAATATGCTATATAGAGTACACTGCATAAACAATTGTAACTGTGGGCCAACTGTAGTATGTGAAACATGACACTATATGCTACAAAAATAATCATAGTGTCTCCAATAGTTATATGCCAAGATTTACAATTTACAACTTAGTCAACTTTAAGCCAAATACCAAATGCCTGTAGAACTCAAAGATAACATGATTCAACTATGTCAAATGGATGCTAAAGATACCATATCAAATGTATGTCAAAGATGCCATATCAATATCAAGCAATATGATCAAAGCACTATATCATGATGAACAGGATCATTGAAGATGCCAAACTGGCAGATTGTAATGCCCCGCCATGCAACCCTAGAGTGATAGTTTAACCAGAGTGGAAAACAAAACTATTTTTTTTTTAAAGAGCAATAAAGTACAAGACAGGATCCAAAGATATTATAAAACACGTCAAAAGGAAAATTACACTTCTAACCACTCTAGGGCAACATAACTGCATTAGGAAATTAAGTAAAACCATAAGAGTGATAACCATCAATCTGTAGAGATAACTAATCCAATAGCTTTTTACAACCACAATATAATTTGATTACATAGTCTCAGTTCCAAATTACATGATTACAAGAATACAAGATTGCAAGATTGATCTCGTTGATTTACAAAATAGTACATAAGAAGGTATACAACACTACTGAAGAATGAAAACCACTAGAAACTGGAACATCTCCATACAAGGCTCAAACTGAATCTCCAAGGAAACCAATGGATAGCTCTACCTCCCAACCATGTGGAACCCTGAGGTCCACCCCTCTGAGCTAGGAGATACACAATGAGGATCCACTAGGTCAATGCTACAAGAAAGAGACATCAAAAGGTACAGACTCCTCAAAGGCATATGAGATAACAAGACTGTATAGGCACGACAACACTCCACCAGACAACACATACATCCAATCAAAACCAAGCCGAAAGTCAAGACTATACTCCAGAGGTAACAACAAAATCAAGAGAATGAAACTGAGTTGCATAAGGAGAGTGTCATCGCATGGTCCTAGCATGGGTTACCTAGGCTTTCTAACACCAGAAGCCGGCCCCCATCTATGGTTACCTTGGCAGCCCTCTCTAGGCACCGGCCCCATAGGGTGACACATGCGAGATAGACGGGTCCTCTCATGGAGACGAGGAGGTCAGCCTTGCCAACCAGGCCTTCTCATTCCATCCTTAGCCTACAAGAGCACTCAAGGCATCGGTGAGGGATCTTCTTAAACTTGGTAAATGTGTGCTACCCTAGCCTTCCTAAGGTTATAAGTTTTCCACTAGCTCATAACTTCCATGGGGTTACCTAGGCAGCCTCTCACTAGGCACCGGCCCCACCATAGAAGCCACCCCCTTAGCAACTCCAAACAACAACAATCCATTGAGAGAAAAAATAAGGTACAACATGGCATCTAACCAATACTCTTGTCATTCACTTGCCCTGGTAATATAAATCCCAATGCCTTGATATGTCACAAAGGTACAGGAATCCAAGAACTAACCCTCTGGAGTCAGGTGCACAGGTACTAAACCACATATAAGTTCCCCATCCATAATGGGTACAAAGGTTTAACAACTTGACACTAAAAGCAACATGTGATTCAAAAGAGAACTAATAATGAAATAGAACAATATCCAACAAGCAACACTTCTGTGTAATAACATCAATAACACCTGATACCCCTCAAGGTTCCCACTTCACAACCAATCCAAAACATAGACCACCCTTCACCCCATAGTAACATAACAATCAAAAACAAGCATAAGGACATGACCAGGAGGAAAGATGAGTAAGTGGGGTTCTAAAAACTCATAACTAACAACATGGAATTACATAGGAAAACTTCACTTCCCTTAAAGGAATATTCCAAATCCTAACAATTCCAACCAGATATTCTTATCTAAAATTTATTAACTGCCATAACAACCAAGTTATAAATATAATCATTTATTTCCAAAAGCATAACACCTCAATGCTAATGAACCAACTTTAACTTCCAAGACATCTATAATCACAAAACATAGCTTTTCATCAACCACCTACAATTTATAGGAAACCATCTAAATACAATTATTATCTATAAGCATGACTTCTTACTAACAATGAATTCCTTACGATCCCTACTAATTGCAAGAGCAACACTTATAACTATAACAACCTACTAGAACAATATAACTACACAACTCAATTCCAAGTAAATACAATGACCCGATTCCCTCATTATTACATGATGATAATGGATCTACAAGACATATATATAAAGATCAACTCCATCATATCCCTTTCAAGCATATATAAATGTGAAATCAATAAAAGTTCACAAATCTTGATCATAAACTTATTTAAGACAAACGTAATGTTATACTCTAATATCATTTAACAAATAACTAATATTATCATTTAACCTAATCCCTTTACCTCTTGTAACCTTTCCCATATATTAATTTTACTAACTTACAATTGCCCAACTTTCTTTATAAAACAAGACAAATGCACAATATACAACTCGTTAACCAAAATGATAAATTTTAATATGACAAACTACTCTAATAAAACTTGATTTGATTCTCATATATACGATGGAACTAGTACTAGTTATAAATCAACGTATAACTAACATTCTATTAATAATAGTCTAACTATCATTCTAAGCAGTAATTTACCTCTACCAGAGTTAACTTCTAAAAACACGTAAGCTTTTAAATATAAAAGGATATTCGGATTCTTTAGTACAATAATTGATTATAAGGAGGGCACGTTTCCCATCATTTTGTTAAATACTACACCATAGCTAAACAAAATAAGAAACCATCTAACTGTAGACTGGCTTCAACAACTATAAATATATCCCCATACATGAATTACTATTGCTATACCTTCAATACCAAAAATGTCTATTACAATTAGTTTAAAGAAATATATGCATAAACGCCTTCGAAGGATTGAAACAGCAGCCAGAACAACTATAAATATATTAAGGAGGTGATTGAGAATACACAACATCGATGGGTCCTGCCGAACATGATCAAACCTAAGTACATACTAACCCTCTTAACCTACTGCCCAAGAAAAAAGGCAAATACAACTGAGATGCACAGGTCAACGCCAAGACTAAGGTTCTGAAGGAGTCAAGGTTCTCCTCGGGAATAAATTTTATTTGAGGCACTAAAATAGAAAGGATTACCAGCATGGCTGATTGCAGCAACACACGCCAGTCACCTACGACGCACAAGAGAAAAGTGGGGAAAGACTCTAAGTGAACTGATTTATTTGGGAGCACAAAAACAAAAGTTCCTTCTCAGACAGCTATCATTGTTTAGCAAGAGGAATGATTATTGCTGTCCTACCAAAACCACAATTAGTAACTTACGTGAGCGCACCACGGCATAAAAGCAGGAATTTGCAAGAATCTTGACAATTATCAAAAGGAACACCTTTGACAAGGCAAAGTGAGGAGAATACTGCTTGCTATACGCAGTACTCAAAACAGGCACAGCGGCATCATATGGCATAAAATGCTGCAGTTTAACACAACACATAATCGATCTGGTAGATCAAGTTCACACCGTTTAAGCGATTGGCCAAACAAAGGTTCAGTACAAGGAGATTGGCATGGTTCAGAACTCGACTCAAGGTTTGCTTTCTACACTCACCTTCTGTCTAAGATATTAGTATCTCTTCCCTTTTATAACACTTTCAACAGCTCTCAGGGTGTTCAGCTAAAAGGATGAACTAATCGCAACTCAACTGAATGGAAAACACTAGAGACCTATCAAGGCATTTGGGTAGTCAGGAAAATAATAGCAGAAAGCGTCACAAATTAGAGAAGGAATGGAGTTTAAGGCTTGATAACAGATGCTAAGCTACAAGGGAAATGGTCATAGGGTTATGTACCCAAAAGAATCATAGCATCCATAAAAAAAAATTGATGTGCTCTCAGAAATTCATGGGACAATTTCCATGATGACGGCAAACACAAGGCAAAAATCACATTGATTGATAGAGGCCAACACTTACACATTGGTTGAAGGATAAAACCCCAGAGCTCATGAGTAGATGCAATACCTTCACTGACATAACGAATGCAACAATAAGAATACAGGCTTCATGGCAAAATACTAGAGGATAATTAACGATACATTTTCCATTGGGTTGCAAGAATGTCATTAGAACAATGCCGAAAGAAAACAGAACACACAATTTGATTTAAGGAAATTTGAAAGATGATTAGTTTCAGAGTCAAGGTGGGAGTAACACAGGCAACCAGAACCACTCAGATTTATTAAAACAAAAGCACAAGGGAAGAGGATTAATTTGTCCCAACACAATAAAACTCAATCAGAAATATGCAAAACGTACCTGGATCAACTTGAATAGAAGCCTCCAACTCTGGTATTCCCACATCCAACTCTCTAATTTTTCTTTCCTGCTTCTTCCCCAAATCCCCCCTTCCAAAAGAAAGACTCTCTAAAAGAATGGTTCAACTCTCAATTAATGCAGGCATGCAACCGTTGCCAACCACCCACTCCCCATGAGTTACAAAAACAAATTTGCTATCCCTGAAGATTCCCAAATCCTCCCATATGAAATAGACAACCCCGGGCATTAATTTCCCATATCCTAAAAATATTCTGTACCAAAATGACCACTAATTACTCATAACCTCCAATTAATACAAAAATACCTTCGGACAGCAGAATATAATACTCATCTATTAAAAGGTTTAGTCAAATCCAAATTACAGCTAGTAACAAAATTATCTAACCATAAGAAGAAGGAAAATCAACATTATTAAAAACACTAATTCATCAAAGGATCTTCCCACCATACAGGAAAAATTAATTTAACATTATAAAACACAACTCATCTATACACCACAACACAAGATGACCAAACATAACAAGACAATGACTAGGTGTCCCAACACAACTCGAGACCACACAAAAGACAAGTATCAACCTAGTGGAATAGACCTCATGGTATCTCCCATCACAATATCCATTAGTTAAAGAACCCACTCAAACCTACTATATTAGGTGGAGTTGAGGTTCAGTACCTGCAGCTTGCATCCAAACAACTCATTGTACGATCAAATACATATATGTCTGCACACTGAGAATTAGAGAATCATGGCGCAGCAGGGTACTCAAAGTGAGTAATGTTGCACCATCCCTACTCTTGAATGAGTATATAATCACAACATTTAAAATCAGATATCAACGAATCTAATAAAACATGTAAATAATAAACCAAAACATGATCAATACATCATAACTGAAATAATCATAATGTCATCATAGCCCAAACCACATCTCTAAAATAACCATCTAACAATCAAACATAATCCATCAAGATCTAGTAAAACATAAACCATAACATACTAGTCCAAATGTCTCAAAACTGAGAATATGCAAATAAGATTAACAATTGTTCCAGAACTGACGGAGAGCAAAAATAGAAATAACGTCTAACACAAGCAAAAAAGTGAGGGGCATTACATAGATGATGTGACAAACTATATGATACTGTCCAACTGACAAACTGTAAGCAACACGATCAAGGAAATATAATACCTCAACAGAATATGATTAATGCCTCATCAATGCATCAACTAAACATGATCAATATCAAGTTGTGTATTGTCATCAGGAGCAACATCATATATGCCAAACAACAGAATGGTAGCATTTCATTCTTAGTGCCGATATCAACTGAGCCAATATATCATCAATATGCTAACAAATCATGTGTCACCCAAAAGGAACCATATAAGTTTGTCACTATAACTGAAGCAAGGTGATGCCATAGAACTGAAACAAGATGCCAACTGTATTCTCATGTATGTCAAACCATCATATCAATATGAACAAGCTAAGAAATCAAAGTCACCATGAATAGCAACTATACATATACTAAAGTCACCCTCAAATGCCAAGTCACTGTCAAATGTCACATTGTCAACGTACCATAGCCAACCATATCCAATCACCATATCTAATCAAGAGAGAATGTGTATTTGACATCAAGGACAACAACTGAGGACAATAATTATTTCATCCCTCCATGAAAGAAGTCCATCCAAAATTTATATGATTGAGATATTTTTAATACCTAGCCTGATCGATGATGAAATATTATCACTATCCTTGTCAATCACTTTGATCAACCCTTCGAGAAAATTATTTTGGTACAAATAAAAAGTACTATCATGTATGTGTTAATGTATAGCCAGGTTAGCCAAATTATCTGTAACAATGAGATATTTGGAAGGAATCTATTTCCTCTAGGTTCTTCTAGATGGCTTGGAGAATATATTTTAATTTCTAGTTTTGAGTTCTCTTTCATTTTAACGCATTGATAATTATGAGGGAGCCACCTTCAATCCATATGTGTTTAATGTGGAAATATATTGCCAATTGTAATCCATGAATTAGAGCATGGACTTCAGCTACATTGTTTGAGACGAGTGATAGCTTGGTCACCTTGTTCGTAATAGCTTTCCTATGTGAGTCTTGAAGGATGCATCTCATCCCTAATTCACCTAGATTACCTTGGGAGGCTTTGTCAAAATTTAACTTGATAAATGGAGGAGATGGTACCATCCATTTGAAATTGGTTATATCAGTCTTATCCATATTTAAATGAACTAAAGCTAGTGAGTTAGATGAGTAAGAGGCAGCCCACAGTTACTTTATCCAGCACTAAAGTAGAGTATATGGATGATGCTCATGTCTTTAATGGAATAGTTTAGTTACAAAAGTTGTGTACAAGTATTGGTTTTGATTGCAGCACTATTGGAATTGGCTATGATAGCCAAAGTGCAATTTGTTTGGCCAAAAATCCTATGTATCATCCACAAACTAATCATGTGGATTTTCAATACCATTTTTTTGTGAAATGATTGCTAATGGAAACATAGAGTTAATGAAGATTGATACTCAGGAGAATGTTGTAAATTCACTTACTAAACCTATGAGCATAGAGAAGTTTATGTGGTATAGGGAGGCCATGGGCCTTGTTCCTAGTACTTAGTTGACTTGTGTATTTCTATGGATGAATTTATAATGTATGATGTAAAGTGGAAGAATGTTAAGATTAAAGGTGCTATCAACCTTGTAAATCCTATGTATTTAATTAATCCTAATATTATTCGTAAATCATTCATAAGGTATGAGGGATTCACTGTCAGATGTGATTATTTTATACCATTAGGGTTTTATTGTTATGGTAATTAATTTTATTAGGGGTCGGTAATTAATTATTTAATAGTAGGGAGTTACTATTTACCAAAATACAATCTTGGAGGTTAAGGTAGGCTTGGATACCCAAATTACCTTGAGATTGCTTTGAACACTTGTAATCATTTTCTTTGCTAAGTTTATGCATCCTTGGGGGATGCTCCCTTTATATTGTTAACTAAAAATTTAACAAAGTCTGAAAGTTTTACAGTCATCCCTTTTACATATCAATAATAAAATGCAGGCCCATACTAGATTTTATTTATTTCACCCATATCAATAACAAAATGCTGGCCCATACTAGATTTTATGTAGTTCATCCCCATTAACCAACTCCCTGCTTATTTAACAATTTTTAAACTAACATAACACACTGTTCTTGTATCATAATATTAACATACCAAATTAAAATAAAAATAACTTTATATGGCATACTACCCTATCTTACTATATTATCCACTCTCCCACTTTGGCTTTGGCATCTATGTAATTTTGAACTAGTCTCTATCCTATGGATCTTGTAAACCCACCACCTACTTGAGGAAAGTCACAGCCTTCTCCACCTTCTGCTTCCTTCTCATTTCCCCCCCATTTCTCTTAGACAGAATGAAAGGAAACTATTTGACAATCTCCCCATCTTGTTTCACTTTCAAAAAATCTTCTAGCCTCGGTACTTCATTGCCATACCTGGAAATGTGTAACACCTCTTCCAAATCATCAAGGAGCTTGGCTTTAATGAAGTCTCTCACAATCACTTATATATCCCCCTTAGATTCACGGGCATCGAACAATGCTGCTATAAACATAGATCCTAGATCCTACATCTGAATTAACCCTCTATCTATTATTTGCCCATAGAAATTCATTGGCCAATACCCACTAGAAAGCCAACAACAATATCCCTTTCCTAGTTTTGAAAATTGACTGAAGTCATTTCTATGAGACAAACTCGAGGAATGCCATTTGTCTTTGATTAGTAGTAAGGTGGATTAGCATATCCGTGGTTTTAGGAAATGAGTGTTTGCTATCTATTCCAACTTCGAACAATTAATATCCCCCTTTCACTTGTTTAACTCTACCTATTACCAGCACTTGAAATAAATGTATAATCATAGATTTTACCCTGAGCCTGCCAACTTAGGTGGCAACCGTCTCTTCAACTCACTCAAAATGCTTATTCTTTATGCTTGGATTCAACTAACTCTACCACCATTTCCTCCAATCTATTTACTACCTAGTTTGCCAAACTATCTGCCTCGCCATTACCTTCTCTATATATATGGTTGATGTTAAAGTCTTCAAAAGATAATAATATATCAATTATTTGTTCTAATATGACTTTAAATTTCAAAATTTGAATAAATTTTTCCCTCACCACATTAATAACTATAAGTGAGTCTCCTTTAATGTCCAATTTCAAAATGTCAAGGGACTGACAAGCTTGAAGACCTATAAGTAAGGATTTGAATTCTACTTTATTATTGGTCGATGAGTTAAGTCTTTTTGAGACCTTTCCCACAACTTTTGCCTCCTAGTTTCTAACAATGCCCCCTACCCCTGCAGGCCCCATCAAAATTTTATTTATACCTTCCCTTGTTTGGGGGATACCATTTGGCATTCTTCCTAGCTATGAGGGATTTATCTCCCTCACCCCCAATTAATAGGGGGTTTTTATTTCCTTCCTATTCTTCATTATTTGACTATCCCATGAAGAAAATGTTTTCTCTTTTGGGGAGCATCATTTCTATTATTGACAACCTCCACTGCTACAATTTCTAGTTTATTTTTTAAGGTAGCCATTTTAATCTCTTTGTCCTAAAAGATTCTTCAATTTTGCTCTTCCCATATCTCCCAGATTATTAGAGATGGACTAATAATACATAAACTATAAAATATATCATGTCTCCTTAACCTCGGGCAAGCTTTGAATAAAGAGAAGATATCTTTGGGTAGATTACCTACCCATCCAAATTTGGCACACAACCATACCCAACACTTTTGAGCAAATTGACATTCCACAAAAATATGATCAACTGTTTCTTTAGAAGATTTCCATAAAGAAAACCTTAAAGGACCTTCAAACCCTAACTTTTTGAATTCCTTTGTTGTCAAGATTTTCTTTTGCAAAGCTACCAAACTAAAAACTCCTGCCTTAGGAAGGCATGTTTTATTCCAACAAATATCAATGGGAATATTTGTATCCTCTAAGACTCTCATTGCCACCTTATATCCAACCTTTGCCGAATATTCCCCTGAGCCTGAGCAATTCCATATGATACGATCTTGTTATTTCGACAACCTTATTGTTTTGCCTACTAGAATTCTTTCTAGTTCACTGACTTCATTCTCCCAACCTACTTCTAAAACCAACTTTTTCTACTCCCAAACTTCTATTCCATTTTGTACAACTAGTATCAAATAATTTGCCACAAAATTTCCTTGTCTTACTTTCAACATTGTTTTGATATTATTAAGGTTACCCAACTTCTCTATGGCCTGGTAACCACCCCAAGAATCTTCCTAGAAGAGAACCTTTCTCCCATTTCTAATCTCCAAGGTTAAATGTTCAATTATGATGGGCCTGCAATCAACCATTTGATGGGATTTTGGACTGTAAAAATTCTTTCTCTATCTTCTACATCCAGATATATATTTTGCAATATCTCGACCCATTTCAACTTAGATTTTGAATATATGCTCCAGTTAAGTTTCACCCCTAAGGCTTTATTTTGGGCTAGTTGGTTCCTCAAACCAACTCCTCCTTCAGGTTTAGATTTGCAAATTGAGTCCCATGCTATCAATGGTATTTTTATTTCTTCCGATACACCCTCCCAAAAGAATTTCCTCATTATCTAGTTCAACCTATTATTTATGCCACTCGGAAGTTTTAGGAAAGACATAAAAGAAATGGGAATAGCTGAGATCATTGCTTTCAACATTACAATTTTGCATGTCCATGATAGTCATTTTCCCTTCCAAGAGGACATCTTGAATGAACATTTGTCTAGTAAAGGATATGAAAGATTTGATTTGCAACATCCTTGAAAGAGAAGTAATCCTAAATATTTGCTAGGAAGCAATCCTTTTCTCAACTGTAGTATCTTGATTATTTCCTTTTCTTTTTTTACCTCTATGAATAAAAAGCATACTTCTAATTTGCTTGCATTTACCTTCTGACTTGACGCCTTTGCATATGCCTCTAATACATGTTTGATGACTATCGCTTCCCTACTCTTAGCCTTAACAAATAGAAATTACTAATGTATTATCGGTGGAATTTTTCTAGAATCTAAAATCCCTAACCACTTCCCCAAAGAAGCTTCTGTAGTGATTGTTCTCCCTAAAGCTTCTTCCATCAGAATGAACAAGAATGGAGAAATAGGATCTCTTTGCCTAAGACCCCTAGAGGGTTCAAAGAATTCATGAGTGCTACCATTGACAATCACCGAATATCTTGAACTAGAAATAAAACTAAACATCCAATTGATCCACTCTAAATAAAACCTAAATCCCTCTAACAATTTCTTGAGAAAGCACTAATCCACCCTATCATAAGTCTTTTTGAGGTCCAATTTTATCATCATACTACTATTTTTGTTCATATTCACTATATGCATTACTTCTTGAGCTACAATGGCTGCATCCAAAATTGATATACCTGGAACAAAGAAACTTTGCTCTTCTGCAATAATCTCTGGGAGGATAAATTTCATCCCATTTGCAACTGCCTTTGAGAAATTTTTATATATTGTGTTACAAAGTGATATTGGTCTATAGTCCTCAAACGATAGGGTTGGATCTTTCTTTGGTATGAGTAATATGAATGTATTATTCAACTCTTTTCCTTTTCTTTCTTGGTTCTTCTACTACTTCCACTACATCCCTTCCAATAATTTGCTAGCATGTCTGAAAGAAGCATTCACAAAATACATCACGACCTGGAGCTTTGTCTTGGTCAAGTTGCATGATTGTTTCTTTTATTTCTTTTGCAGAAAATTCCTTTAGCAACAAATTATTATGTTCTTTCACCAATTTGGGAATGTTTTGGAGCAATTTTGTCTGAAATGCTAGATTTGATCCCTCTTAGTTATTCAACAAATTCCTATAGAAATTTACTGCCTCCTCCTTGATGAACTCTTCTTTTTCTAAAATGGTACCATCTTCCTTATTTATTCTAGAACTTTTGTTCCTTATTCTTATGATTTTGATATAGTTATGAAAAAAATTTGAAATTTTATCTCCTTCCTTAAGCCATACTTTTCTAGACTTCTGTCTCTAAAAAATTTATTCCCTTGAAAGTAATTTTTAATATTCACTAAGTAGCACTTTCTCGTTATTAAAAATTTCATCATCCATAACTTTCAGAATAACTTCCTCATTCAGTTCCACCATTTGTTTTTCCAGTCTCTTTTTTCTTCAAAAATGTCCTTAAATGTTTCCCTATTCCATTTCTTGATGTTTTCTTTAACAAATATAAGTTAGAAAAATAAGAAACCATCTTAGACCCTTTCATTTCCTTCTCTTTCCACCATTCTTCTATTTTTCTGAAAAAATTAGGATGTCTAAACCCAATGTTCTCAAATTTGAAAGGGCTCCTAACCAATTTTTTTATCTTCCAATATGTCTAGTTGGAAGGGAAAGTGATCCACACTAGAACAAGGAAGCAAACTACTCTCACAATTATATTGTAAAACTCCCAGGTCTCCCTTCCAAAGAAATTTGTCCAATTTCTCAACAATACTACTAAAAACCAATCATTGATTGGTCCAAGTATATTTTCCATTCTTCATCAGAATATCCAACAAATTATTCCTACTCACAAAATCTACAAAATTGAATTGAGATTTTGACTTTTTCTTAACCCGCCCCCCCCCCCCCTCGCATTTTGTCCTCATCTACCAAGATGGCATTGAAGTCATCCCCTATTATTGTGGATTTATCTAAGAGTGTTTCTAACAAAATATCTACTTTTGATCAAACTCTCTTCTTTTGCACTGCTAAATTTGGTCCATATACATTAATAAAAATAAAGTTCCAACTAGACTTAAGATGAATTACATTTCTTATGAACCAATGTTTTGAACTCAAAAGAAGTTCTAGAACCACATTCTCAAGGCACCAAAGGGTTGTTATTCCTCTTGAAGCTCCATCTAATATCACAATTTCTTCATTCCACTAGTTTAGTTTTCTTTTCATTATCTTAGCTTCTCTATTGTCCATCTTCCTTTCTTGAATCATGAATATATCTTTTCTTGAAATATCTATCTGGTGCTTTACTAAGCACTTTTTGTTAGGGGCATTGAGACCCCTAACATTCCAAGATTACAACCTCATTTCTCATTGAGAAGAGGGACTCCCTTTTAAGATCCTAGTATCATATTTATTTTCATCTGGCCCTCAATATCTCCTTCTTTTAACATTTTTTCTTTATTGGACTTTCTCCATTTTCTTTTTGACTCACTGACATCTAGTTTTTCCTTTTTACTTTTTGTCTGGCTTATCCCTAATTGCTCCAAATGCAGAGATTCCTTCTCCTAAGAATTCTCTCCTACTTTTTCTTCCAAATCCTTAATCAAATCAGATCCTCAAGTGAACACATTATGGTTTTGTCATTGTATCTATGTTACTTTATGCTTCTTCAGGCTCATTTATTTCTTCTTGGATTCCTGTTTCCAATCTTATGGACATATCTTTGTTCTCTTTTGTAGGATAAATAATGCCAATGCTAATTCAAATGTGCTTTTATCTATTTTCTCCTTTATTTCTTCTCTAGAAATAGCCTCTATTTTTTTCTCTTGATTCAACCCCTTTCTCTACTAACTCTTCTATCTTATTTTTCTCTATTATTTCACCCTCTTCCTCCTCCTCTTGATCTTTCCTACATGAATGCTTATCCTCTTTTTCTATTTCATCTTTGTAATTTTTTTTGAAACTTTCTTTTTCAAAAAATGGGGTTTGCCCTTATTTTTTGGAACTTTCTTCTTCAAAAGGTTGTGATGGACCTTCAATCTTTATCTTCTAATCCCATTCTTCATTTTTTGAGACTATTTCAATTCTATTTTGAATTACAACCACCAAATTAATATTTACACATCCTTGCATATATACCAAAGGCTCCTTTAGTTGTGGAATCATCTATTTCATTAAAATCCCTGATACAATAACCAATGTCCTTTAGAACGATTTCCTCCTAATATTTAGTAGGAAGATTACATAACCTGACCCACATTGGAATAATTTGTATGTTATGATTCATGGGATTGAAATTGGGTTCCCATTATGTTATATATATACTCACTCCATCCATTATCCAGGGACCTCCCTAAATAATGCTTTCTTTCTTTCTTTCAATTCACAAAGAACCAAGAAAAAGCCTTTGGGCACATTTTTGACAATCATCGTATCTCCCCATTTATATTTGCACCATTTACTTGTTCTTGCCCAAATATTTTCCCATTTTATAATAAATGCTTTTTCTTTTAGAGATTGAACAAAAGATTTTAGGGATTTAGAATGTGCTAACTTCAAAATTTTATGGGCTTTTTTATCCCATAATGGTATTATGTTTACTCCTGATACAAATTTTGTAGGTACTTTATCCTCATTCTTCTTTTCTACCTCTATTCCTATAGAAGGTTTTTGGAATAAGAAAACTTCCTTACCCTTTTCCTCTCTAATTTGTCCTCTTTGTTTGAATTGCTCCCCTTTTGTTTGACCTTTGAGTTGCCAAGAGGGGTTTTCTCCCTTCCTCAATCCATTGTAATATTGATTTTTGTTGTTTCCTCTCCAATCCCTTTCAAATTTTCTTCTATGCCTTTCAAAATCTTCTCTCAATCTACCCAAGAGTCCTACATCTCCATTTCTACCTCTTCCTCCTCCTTCCCTGAAAGGCCAATAGTCTTTGCTCCTCATCACCATCTTTAACACTTGTAATCATTTTTTGATGGTTATAATACCTTTAAAAAGAAGACAAAAACTACTTTGGGATGTGGACAAGGGAGGTGTCCAAAAGTACAAACTATGTGTCAATTTTGGTTACTGAGTTCTAACCTACATTGGGATATGTAATTGATTCTCGGGTTCTTCCAAGGAGGGCGTTGTAATGTGTAAAGAAACTTGGATTCCCAAATTAGGGGGTGAAAATTCTATATAACAAATTCTTAAGATGATAGTAAGGTAATATGATAGGTTAGAGTGAAAACTCTATTTGCAGGTGTCGAATGTGTGGAGATTGAAGACAATGAAGGATTGCATGTAAAATTTTTTTGAAGATAGTATAGAGTGCCTCTCTTTTTGGTGGATTTTTCTCAAAAAAGATTTTCTCCACATTAACATTGTGTTATTTGTTTGTACTTATGTTCCATATTTTTCAATTTTATTGATTTACTTTCTTGTAATCCTTGTTTGGCTATGCACTAGTTAATATCATATTTATTGTTGAATTGAAATTTCCATATATGGTGGTTACATTCATTTCTAGCAAAAATCTAAACCTTAAACCCAACTACTTGGTGGAAAAGGGTAGATTCATGCCATCAACAAGTATTTTTCTTGCAAACAAGGATGATGTTAAGGATGATGGCCTTTCAAAAGATTATTATTTTTTGTGTCTTCCACTTTCTCTAATTCTCCTTTAGTTTTATCTAAATCATTCCCTCCTACAAAATTAGTGACACCTTCACCTACTCATTCTATGTCTAGGGGGTTGGTTTCTCCTAACCTTGTTGGAATTCCATCATCTCTTGTAAAATAGGGACCTCCACCTCTCGCTTCCAAATATTCTTTAAGTAATTTAAATGCTTTGATTATAGTTGACATGAAAAATAATAATTCAACAATATTCTCCAATTTGAGAAAAAAGATGACAATATGTTCTCATGCCAAATAGGATTAAAAAATGCATTTTATGAGATTAATTCTTTACTGGAGTTCTTTAGTTTTCTTGTAGTCTGACTCCCCTCTTCATAGGGTATGTAGCCTTTTAGTTTAGTTTAGATGCACCCATATTTAAGAGTTTGATGTATATGTTTTGTTTTTCTCTAACATTTTATTCAAAAGTGGTAGACCTAAAGTCCACACATAATGAATCAAAAAATAATAAAAAATTGGCCCTCAAATAGTATTTTATGCCATTTTAGAGTTAGATCTATATGTTTTATTGAGAAAAAAATTACAAAATATATACATGTTCATAAGAAGCCATCCACTAGCCTAACAAAGTATTAATGAAATTCAAATACAACTACTATTACTCTCCATACATTACTAACAACTAAAGAGTTCACTAGCCTATGACTATTATTGAAGGACCAATCCAAAACAAAACATACTCAAGTTTTGATATGATGCCCAAATTTTACTAAAGTTCAAACATGCAAAACAAGGGAAACAAACTTATTAGCCTAAATAGTCGCATCACAAATAATGAGGAACACACACTAGTACACTAGTGTTGTCACACCTAACAACATGCCACACAAACATCTCAAATATGTAGTATATACATGTAGATAACTTACTAATATAGATGTGACATCTTCACAGTATACAAAGGAATTACACTCATATCAACATGGATCTACCATATATTAACCATTTAACAAGGAATAACATAGTGAAAACCCATTTAGCTCATTTATGCATTAACTAAGTAGACTAGATTTTTTAAAATCATTACAACCTTCCCTTAAGTAAAATGAACAAATTAAACAACAATTAATTGTTGATGTCCCTTCTTCCATTAAAAAATTATATAATTAATACTATAGGAGATTAGAGAATATACCCTATACTCTTGACATCACAAAACAACCTCTAATCTATTGTACATTCATTGATCATCCAAATTAATCATTCTTTAATAATGTCAACAAGCTATGAGGTAAGAATGTCTCAATTACATAATTTATTCCCAAATCCATATCAAAACTTACTGAATTATCAATACATTTAGAAATAGTCTTAGAGCACATAGAGCACTTCTAAACCATGCAAAAAATGAATTCCCAACATTCGTAATGAAGAAGAAATCACAACAAAGAGATTTAGAACTAAAAAATATAACTCTATCTTAATAGATAATTACATAGAACTAAACACATAGTATGGGAGACAAAAATTCCATCTAACAAGCCATAAAATTTCATAAAGAAACATTGACATAGGGACATACCTATCATAGTCTAACATGACTATAATTCTGAGGATGTAAATGCAATTTCTAGGATTCTTCCATAAAACTCAAATAATTTTAAAAATACTTCATTTCTTAAAATGAAATTTACAGATAAATTTCATGTTATGTTCTACCAAACACTAATATTGAAAAATTGATATTATGAGTTCATTACACTACTAAAGCAATCAATTTAGTACCAAACAATGTATGAATGTTAAAAATAATTTCTAAAGATACAAAAATATGAAATCAAATGCCATAAACCTCATTGACCTACTCTATAACCCATTCAACCATAAATTTTCCCAAAGAGATGCTCCAACCCTCAAAATGAAAAAAATACACAATTGTAATTTTTAAGTTTATAGGTCCACTTTTTCATAAATCCATAAATTTCCATGTGCATAATTTCATGTAGTCAAGTTAAATAAAATAGAATCTGTACATCCACTCCCACATATTGCATATAATAAACCTTCCTTTGATTCAAATTTGAATATATAAATACAAGAGATCCATTACAACATGAGAAACATTTTCAAAAAAAGTAGGAAGCACAGCTCCAAGATTCTACGGTTTCCATTTCTCCAAGCTCCAATGCAATGGGGGTAAGGCTTAGATCTAACCAATGTAATGCTCTCAAGCATCACTCCACCTTGTTTAAGAAATAGTAAACATGGATCCACATACAAACAAATTTTAAATATACATCAAACATATGAGACCTTTCACAATAACAATATGGAACAATCTATATAGTATACCTTAGTAAGTTCCCTCTTGTAATCCATGCTCAAAAGCACATCCTTAATGAGGATAAGATAAAACCCCTATCGTATGCTCTAAGTAAATGGGAAGACAACAACAACTTCTATCATTATCCTTTTTACTCAAAACAATAAATTATACCTTTCTTGGGTAAGTTCAATCCCTTCATGGTAGATTCAATACACTATTTATCTCTCACAATTATGACAATCCTTCATATTAATACAAGTCTACATCCCATGGATATATATATATATATATAAAGGACATATTCATTCAACACAAATAGGTATAAATAAAATAAAAACCATAAATCTGGAGTCTTTGTCAACAGATGCCAAACATGTTTTCCCTTCAATATAAATGAATAGGAAAAGGTTTAAAGCAACATTCCTTTGTACAAAAGTTTGTAAAAATTATGTTATAAATCACATGAAGAAAGAGAGATAAGTAAGAAAAAGGAATTCAAATGTACACAAGATCCTACCTCTTTGAAAACATTAAGGATCCAAGGAAATTTGCACAATGGTGATACCCACACCCTTTTTAATCTTTCTCAAGCTTCTCAAAGAACTCACTACCAAGCCTTGAAACCCTTCTTAAAAGCCACTTCCTCTTCTCTTTTTTCCCTCCTCTCTCGAGCTCCTCTCAATTTCCTTCTCAAAAATTCAATAATGAACCCAAAAGTGGTAGCCCATCTTCTTAACTCTTTCTTATGCTTAACTAGACTGAATCAAGTTTTAATATCCTCATCCAATGAATTATTAACATGTGTCCATTTACTCCATGATAAACCAAGGCTTCAAAATCACTTTATGGATAATTAGTTAATTTTAATTTCCAACAATTATTAAATCCAAGATAATATCCATTGCAAAAGTATCTTCTCCAAATCAAATCTAAACTTATATGAAACTCAAGTCGAATTTTACAATTCTAAATACAAAATGAAATGGAATTTTAATATTTTCTAACTAATCATTCTAAAATTCCACCTAAGGATTTCTACAGGCTTCTAGAAGATGCATTTCCCATATAAGTTAAACCCATAGCCAAATTACACCCAAATGACATGAAATTAACCTTTTTAAATGTCCCAAATATATTATTTTCAATAAAATTTGTCTAAGCACTTTTCCAAACATTTTAAAGACACAAATAAATGCATAAATGAAAAGGCATCATAATTTAAATATTAGACATCATGTATAACATCTATAGGGTATTACCAAAGGTGCCAAAGGTCACAAGACTTGGGTATGTGGCTATACTAGTATGCACATGGTCTTATCTTAATCATCCCATTAGTGGATTATGATGGTGGAAACAAATCCATTTTACTCTCTCTAAATTAACTCTCATTGGCTTACTCATGTTTCTTATGCACTCATTACACAGATCAAACACATTGAGTAATAATAGCCAAAGCAACCATAATTAAAGTCAAGGAGAATCATGCACACTACATTTCTTATGTACGAATGTTTATGGAAATCTATGTCAATAGTATTTACCTCAAAAATCAAATCATAAAAGTGAATCCTCAAATAAATACAATAATTAATGCATACAATGCACACACATCTAAATAACCTCCTATTAAATCACAATGATAACACAAAACAAGTTGGAATTGGGAGATAACATCATATATCCATGGTTAATATCATCATGTGTAAATAATGAAGCTAAACATCTATAATCATATAATAAACTATCATTTAATATAAAATATCATGTGAGCTCGTAAATATAAAGTGTCATCAAAATTGATTGAAATAGTATCATAGAAAAATATCTTGATACAATGGCACATCAGAAGTGAAAAAAAAGATGGACCTTACATTTAGAGTTAAGGGAAGGAAATAAATTAATTGGTCTTAGACTTCCCCTCTACATATGATTAGACTACCTTCAACACCAACATTCCTTTGACCAACATCACTATGTCCTTGATCTCTACCATTTTTCTTTACCATATATCTTCATTATTGTCCTATATCAATTGTATCAAAGATGGCTTGAAAATGGCTTACAATTTTGAGGCCTCCTTCTATTAGTCTATGTACAAAAGGTGGGTCCACATCACAATATTGTATAGAAATAAAAGGGTATTTCAATAAAGGAGAACTAGATGTTAAGATATAATGAGAAGCTAGCTTTATGTAACTAGGCTTAGATGAAGGCCTATCGACAACTTGTTTTTCCATTCTCCACTAAATCCTTTCCATTCTCTCAAGTATTTCTTGAAAAGATTAGTATGTAGCATTAGTAGTGTTAATGAATAGCTTATTCTCAACCCCTGAATTTACAAAACCATGCTTAGAATTAGAAGTAATATGCATGAAGACATCACCAGGTGAATTGAAATTTTTAATGTCTACACTTGTAATTCCTTAAAACTCTACTCAAGAAAACATCCCAAAATAAGTAAACAATATGTTTTCTTAAATCTTAAAATTGTCATAATTTTTTAATTTCCTCCAACATATATTGCTATTTTAAGACTTCAAGATACAATTATAGTTTTTACCTAAATATTTTCTCATCCAATCATTTTAATTCCAATCTTAGGAAGGTGTTGTCCTATAAAAATAAAATTCTCAATTCCTTTACTAGTGATTGGTCATAGTGGAGAAACTCACATTCTAACAAATAATAGTAAGAATTACATGAGGGACTCATTTTTATCAATCCCATGTTTGATGCAAGAGCATCCCTGGGTGTCATGGTAATCTTGCACAACCCAATAAAATCTAGTTTTGTTCTTGGTATGTTTCAGTTCATTTATTTATTTGCTAGTTTTTCAATTATGAATCAATTGTAGGATAATCCACCACATTTCACCGTATTGTGATAACTAGTGACAATTTTGGAATCGTATTTTATAGTGATGAATAGATTTTGTTTCCATAGTTGAGGAGAATTGGATCAACAAAAGAGAAATCTTAGATTTGTGAATATGTAATGAGTTGACAATTTTACACAATTGTGTTTGTGTGGATTATTTTGAGTTTGTGCTAGAAGATAAGTATATGAGAATATATACTAGACCATTCTAGAAGTATTTTGAGCATTGCACAATATTGCATACCCTTGTCACCATTTGGTTTAAAATTTTGTCAACATTGGTCAATGACATGTTTCATAAGGCATAGAATGTTATGCCACCATATAGTCAACATAGATCATCTTAGAGGTTGAGGAATATTATTAATACATGATTTGGGAGTAGATTAAAGAAAATGAAGAGAGAGATTGGTAGTGAAGGAAAACTAAAGTAAGGTTCAAGATGGAGAGCATGAACAAAAGAATACGAGTATGATATAGAGTGCAATATTGAGGGAGCTAATGACGTAACATGTAGGAGTGTAATATTATATTTATTTTGAGTGGTTTCATTTTGTGTAATAATAAAATGGATACAACTTGGCATGTAGGAAGAACATTGTAATGACTAAGTTTATGAATTATCTTATACTTAATCAGACAATTGTGGCTTAGCATGTGAGGAGACCATTATGGAAATCTTGTAATCATGTTTGTACTCAAGCAAGTCTAAAATAAATGAAGTTGTTGCTATTTTTTTATGAAATACTCTATTATATGTGTTGTTTTGTGTATTGGCCACATAGTTGGACAATCCTTAATTGGATCCCCTATCCATGATTGCATCACCATAAAATAATTATTAAACAAGTCGAGATTCATAGAAATTAAACGAGGTTTCAGACATGTCACAATATATACCACATGAGAAACAACAAAGATTTATGGCCCAAACCAAGTATCACACTCTTCATGGAAAAAATTGTGCACTTTAAACACTCACACTTCTATGTTTGTTCAACTCACACAGAACTCCTCTTTTGCAAAATAAAAACCTAGCAAAGTTTAAGCCCTGATACCACTTGTTGTAACTAGAGAACACAAAAAGGACAAAATAACAACATAAATCTACATTGAAAATGACTTAAATGAAGACAAAAAAGTATATTATGTGGAGATGAATAGATTGATTGTAAATGTGGCTTATAAATCCATTGTCTTCAACTTCATTTTTTAATCACCCCACAACCACTTTCCTAACTAAACATAACCAAAAGCCAACAATTTTTCTCTCACGTGTTTAGACTTAACAATCTTCAAAAAGTATATCAAATAATAATCACTATGCTTGATCAAAGTTAATCTAGATATGATTTTAGTACCTTGAGCAATTTATCTCTATTGAATTTTATGATAGTAACTCAATTTGACCAGCTATAATTGTAACCCAATCTCCTAGGATTTAATAAAACTTTCCCTCCACTCTATAATTAAGCCTCCACTACTCTTCTAACAAATTGATTGTTGTTGACTTAAGTTTATTCTATAGTTTCTCAAACTTTCTAAAATATTTAGTACACATTTACAAGAATTAATACAATACTGTTGATCATAGGAATTCTTGGATATTTTTCACATATTTTTGACTCCATATAGGTAATCTCGATCTCTCAAAGTGTAATACGTTGAGTTTATATAATCCTTTAAAATATTTTGTGACATGGGAGGGCATGAATCAAGTTATAGAATTATTTCAATATGATGATGAAATAAAGGCATCAAATGCATAGTGTGATGGTTAAGGTTGTTAAGTAGAAAAGAGAGACTAGCTCAATAGATCAAACTAGGTCAAACGCTCTTCTACAAAACATTGGGACACAAGTTGAGATTAGATTCTACCTTTGAAGGAGAGCCAACTATAGGGGCTTAGTCTTTTTTTGTATAGAGAAAAAATTAACCAAATCCAATCAATCAAGCTAGGGTAAGACAAGAGACCCTAATTAACAAAGATTGGAGTAAAGAGACTATTGGAAGGGGAAACCCAAAAACCAAATGAACAATAGAGATTAGGGATGAGGTTAGAATCTAGATCCAGAGGTAAAACTACCCAGGATAAGGGCACTTGGGCACCCTAGACCCTGATTAGGGTTAGAAAAAATTGATGTCTTCATCGAGTCTATACCTACAAGCTCTATATTCTTCCTAGAAGCCACCTTCATAAATATGTTCATTTGACTTGCACACACATAAGAAGGAAGATGTTTGGCTACTATTTAGGACCTTTCCTTAGTCAAGCTCCATGAATAGTGTTTACATCTCCATAATAGAAAAGATGATGGATAAAGAGAACGTACCCTAGAAGGCAAATGCAAATCTGAAGTAGAATGGAATGCTAGAACAAAGCATGAAGAAAAGAAGTTAACTTGAGCATGGAAACCCTAGCATGCTTAATGCGGTGACACAACTTGACTCAAGAAGTTGGTGAATCCCAAAGAAATAGAAATATCTTCACAAGACCTGCAATATGTTAGTGTCACAATAATAATCCATAATAGAGAGCTTTAGAGAAGAGTAGAGAGCATGAGAGAGAACAAGAGCGAGTGCAAGAGTGCGTGGATTGCTTAGATGTTCAAATGAATAGAATAACTTACTTTTAAATACATTCTCATTGATTTATAGATAATTTGACCACATGAGGCCAACATTAGGAACCTTTTAAGAGGTCCCAAGAGAAAAAGTCACAACTCAGGTCAGGGCTAAAATGGGGACAAGGGCACTTGGGCACCCTAGTCCCTTAGCCCCAAACTCACAAGACAAGGCAATTAAAGTGTGATTAGTCCTACCTTATAATAACTTCTTTGGGTTTTATCTATTGGGATCAAGAATTATACACTTAATGCTCAGAAAGGTATTATAAAAGGTCCTCATTAACAAGTGCAAGCATTTTACGTCCACCCAGGTGCTAAATTAAGTGTAAAATGCTAGTGTGTACATCTTAGGACACAACATTTAGCCCCCACTTTAGTGTGGGTATGAACTTACATTCAAACTCGTATTAAAGGATGGATTGAAACATGCAAGACATAGAAGCCCAAATAATGCTACCAAGATTGTGGGGTGATTAAGCCCTCAAGCTTAGGATTGTAAGGTTGTAAACACATAGTATCATAGAATCCATAGAATGTCACCAAAATTGAGGGGTAACCAAGCCCCGAATTTTAGGATCCTAGGATTCTATGATGAATTTCATACACATAAGACATGTGACATAAGCACTTAGAAAACATGAGATAAGACAAAACTTACACAAGGCATACACTTGAAAACTCACAATGTATACATGCAATACATAAGGTATACACACCATACACATGCATGACATCAAGCATACACAGAAAGCATAAAGCATACATAGAATACACATGAAACATACATGGAGTACACACAAAACACTCAAGGAGAATACATAAGGAACATATAGCTTGAGAACATGTGAACTATGCATGAGACATGAAGAATATATAGAGAGTAAGAATATAAGAGGAGAATACATGCATAATACATCAATCATAAGAAACACAATTTATGAAAGACCTTGAGTCAACATGACAAAGGAGACCTTAGCCTAAATGTTTGTTTAATCACCATGCATCATTCCCCAAGATGCATTAAATAAGAATGCTAAGGGGTTAGTTAGAAATGAGAACCACAAGAGGAGTACAAACACATCATAAACACCATCTCAAAAGGAAAGTTTTTCACTCAAGGGAATACACCAAGCTACCTCCCACAAGAGGATTTTCATGAAGTCTTGTAGAAATAAGAAGGCAAAGAGACCTTACTACCAAACTCTAGTTGGTGGTGCAACCTTTCTTCCAAACATGCAAGGAGAAATAACTTAGGAGAACAAGATAGACTCAAGATCATGTTTCTGAGTTAGCCATAATCCATTCCAACAGAGTGTAATAACAAATAAAATCAACAAGTGTTTAGATAGAAAGGTGGGAGTGTAAGACTCATAGCATGATATATGCCCCCACCTTAAAGTGATTTCTAACTCCATTAAGGAGCAATTGCCTTTAAGGTAAAGTGAGTAAGAGGTATAAAATGAGCACGAGAGCTTTCTAAAATCACATGCCCAAATGATATGTGTTTTCAAAATCTACATCATGACAAGGGGTAGCTCCCAAGTTGAGAAAACCAATGCGATGGTTACATGCATGATACACAATGGCTTGTGTAGTCATGGTATGACACCAAGCATTGCAACAAGGTGACATATAGATGGAAGAACTATCACATATACATAAATTGAATCACTATGAAAGGATGCTAAATCATCCAAGAAAGATAACAAAATTATACATCATGACACATAGAAGAGGAGAACCAAGGGAGGGGTTGGTACTTCTCTAAATCTGAAGGAAGAGGAGAGGTCATATGACTGTCTTTGTTGAAATGTGTTGAAGAAGAAAGATCATTATTTTCATCATGGTGAGGAGGGTCAAACTTTGTTTCAACCATCTTAAGGGGGTTGAAATCTAAAGAGACCTCGTCACTACCATGACATGTATTAGAATTAGATAGTACTTTATCACAAATGGCCACCATTTTTGTAGGAGAAGGTGGATCTTCATCTATTTTAAAGGTTCCATCATCATTAAACTTGAGTTTAAACTTTGTAGGAGTATGATAGTGTGTTGAAGAAATTTTATTTACCTTTGAGGTTTTTTAGTGTGGGGGTGAGATTTTATATTCACCCATAAATGAGGGTGTAAAATCTAATGAACCCTAATGATCACCAAAAAATGCATTTGAAAGATTGGCACTATCTTGATCAACATTTTTATTAGCACTAGACCATAGCGGTTTTTCTTTTGTTGAGGAAGGGATCAAATTACTTATAGGAATTTGATATCTTGCCCCCATTTGTAGGAAACTTTCTGAAATCAGATCAACATCAATTGTATGTAATTCATTTTTAGAGATGAACTTTATTGAGTGATGAAGGGTAGACATAACTGTCCCCATGGCATGAATCCATGGTCTACAAAGAAGAAGATTGTATGAGAGATAATTAGGCATGACATGGATAAGGGTAGGTAGTGTCACAGGTCTAGCCTTAATATATAAGGTGATTGTACCAAGTGATGTGCTACCAACATTATCAAAGCCATGAATGCTCATTGTATCTGGTATGATGAGAGATGAATAAATATTGAGTTTATTTAACATTTCTATTCCATAAATATTAAAACCTGATCCACCATCAATCATAGTGCATCTTACCCTGATGTTACCAGTAATGACAAATATCATAAGAGGCTCATTTTGGTTTGAACTTCTATAGGAGGTAATTCATGTTGTTGAAATGATATATTTGATGTTGTCACATGCATACATCAAAGCCAAGATGCTACATCATTTGGTCTACTAGAAGGTGGAACAAATATTTTTTGTACAGCCTCATGGAGCATTCTGTGGTATGTAGGCAATATTTGTATTAAATCTCAGAGAGATCTTAGCTAGAGTAGCACGAAGCTTCTTGATAGGATCATATTCTTTACCAATATGTGGAGGATGACGAGATTCTTGAGGTAGGATAGGTTGAGAAGATGGAAAAGAGATGGGAACACTTGGTGTCTGTTTACATTTATTATGGGTGTTACATGTGTGAGCAATCGTGTGATGTTGTGACACATCTTGAACACCTTGATTTCTTTGAGTAATTTATTTTGCATAATTGAAGATGTAACACAGGGTCGAGGTGGTGTTGGATCACCTTGAACCATAATCACAGGTTTGAAACAAGGAGGTGTATTAGGTGCCTCATGCATAATGACCTTAGGAACATTAGTACACATTCACTATCTCCTTAGTGGGTGGAATAAGTCTATTAATGATGATTGAATTGACATTGTTTTCATTTTGATTAAGCTCAACATCCATCCCCAAGGATTTAATGTGAGAGATCTCTCATCATCCATTAATGCTTCATCCTTTAAATGGAGAGCATTGGAATGAAGGGAGGTTGAAGTGTTGTTAAGAGAATTGTTGATGATTGTGTCCTTAGCGATGTCCAAGGGGCTTGAACATTCAACCAAAGGAGAAATGTCCATGGTCTTTAAATCCTTAGTGATATCCAAGGTACTTGAACATTCAATCAAAGGAGGAAGAACAAGGATCTTCACTTCCTTAGTGATATCCAAGGTACTTGAACATTCATTATTTTTCTAAGGGAATGCATTGCAGAGTGTGCAATAGCTAATCCACTACGTGTGAGATACCAACGGCAATTACATGCTTATAGGTTAGAATGATTAGTCATTTTTATTTCATTTCTTGTTTTCCTTTGCTATAAAAAACAACACTTCTCTAAGGTGGTCAACATTTTCTATTTTTCATGTATCTACATAGAGAATTCCCTATAAATGCATTGCATATTCTTGCTTTGTCTATGAATGCTTCGGAGTTCCTAGCCGTCTGGTTTCTGAATTCGGTAAAAATGAAGTTCAACTTTCAAGGGGCCCTTATGGTCCCTATTGTGGAGAATAGTTTGTCTGGTGTAAGGGATACTAAATTGGGCCACATTGATTTTGAGGATTTCTGGAGAAGAATGCAATCCAAAGGCCAAACTCCCTAGGCAAACAAAATTGTTAGTAGTGGGTTGGACAAAGCTGGAGGATTCCCACTCGCAGTATGTTGTCCTGATTTGGTTGTATGCTGTGCCAATAATTATTTTCTAGAGTCTCAAGAAATAAGGGCCCGAGATGGCTCTGTGGTAGCAAGAATTGACTCTGAATCGGTTGCCTTGGCTCTTAATTTGGAGGAGTATGAAGATAATGCTAATGTTTCTATGTCTTCTACATGGACATACTATAATGAAAGCAAGGAATAGTGTCAAACTTGTATTACCAAGAGCTAGTTGGAAATTGAGAGGGGAAATTGCAGCTCCCTGCCAGTCTTAAGAGGATTCATTTCAAAGAAGAGATTTTAGACATGATAACCTTGCTTAATCATGTAGCTGGGAGTCTAGAATTAGATACTTTCACTTTTTTGATGTGTAGATTTATTCTGCTAATCTGTGCAGACCATCGTATTGATTAGGCAAGAATAATTAGCAAAAGTATGCATGAACAACTGATAAATTTCTGATGAGATGTATAGTTTCACATTTATTCCTAGCTAGTTTAGAGTTGGCTCATAAAGAGGCTACTTGGCCTAGACTAAGGATTCAAGGAACTCTTACTACCAGTACACCTATATATTAGACTTTTCATTAGCTACAAAAAACTGAAAGTATGAAAGATTTTTAGAGGGTGAATGATGCCTATTCCATGTGGTTAACTAACAAGATTGATGGCTCATTAGAGTGAAGATTTTATGCTGAAGCAGCTTCATTGGTCATGAATTTTGGAAGTTTTATATACAATTTGATTATTTTTCTTACTTGAGAATTGGGGGTTAAGAAAATGCCTTGTTGAAGTTGCCACAGTACCCATTTGACTATCTTGTGCTTCTAGAGGTATGTCACCACATGGAAGCTATAAATACAAGGTACCATGCTATGAAATAGGAAGGTTACTTTTTTCTTGTGTCTCTATCATTTTATTCTTGCAAAAGTAACGATAGCACTAGAAGTATTGATAAGTTGATGTCTGAGTTTAGTCTCCATAGTTTGTTAGCTCAAGCAGCCTTTAATAGTAAGAATTATATAAAGAACATATGCATGGAGGAGGTTCATAGCTGCACAAACCTTATCTCAAAGATTTCTAGGAGGATTGTTTAGATGAGAGGGAAATGTAGAGAAGGAGTTGGATGAGATTAACCATTTACCAGATCTGAGCCTTCAAGTTGAACATTTAATTCCCTAACATGGTTGATGACAACTCCAATATTATAGATTAAGGCTATCATGTTGCTTCGCTATGGCTCTACCTCCTGTGAAATGGTCTGAAAAGGAAATCACAGATGTGGATTTTCACTCTTTCCAAATGATAAGAAGGACAGAGAAATAGCTGAAGGAAAAAGTGAAAGAATGTGTTGGCTCGACAACACTTAGAGAGTCAACCTCTCAGGGTCAAAATAGATCTCAGACTACCCACTCACAAAGAAAATCATCTAGTTTGGACCTGGAAACTCTCTAGAGAGTTGGCTCACAATCAAATGGAGATGGTGATCATCCCCTTGACAAGGTTAGTAAACTGAAAATGACATGTGAGCAAGATAGTCATCCAGTGAAGAGTAATACTAGATTGGATGCTTCTGTTGAAATGCATAGGACAAGTGAGAGGGGGGGTGAATTAGTTGTCACAAAAACTTAGCTTCATATAAATATCAAATCATCAAATCCTTAATTGTTGATAATTAGACTTAAACATCAAAGTATGAAACCATAGACTTAATAACAATCAAACATTTAACATAGTAGGAACCATATTTTTACATGGAAAACCCTAAGAGGGAAAAACCATGGTGGGTGTTAGCCCACAAGATATATGAGTTATAACTGTTAGATTTGGTAATGATTGGAGCCACCCAGGATCTAGGACTTCATGAAAGCACAAGAGAGATCAAATGAAAGAATAATGCTATTCTATCAATGAATGCAAAGAAGGATATTACGATGTACATGATATGCCTTGCTTATGAAGGCGAGGTGAGAGCTAGAAAGGTGGAGTGAAAGGTGGAGTGGAAAGTGGAGATATTCCTACATGTGTCAATTAGAGGATGATAAATAATTGTACATGTGGAGGATAAGACAACTTACTCCAACTATCAACAACTCAACACACAACTAGACTCAACTAGACATCTAGAAGACTCACTAAGTCAACTTAACATGTGTGAACTATGTGTGATGTGTAAATATTATTTAACTAGTAAATAGTTAAATAATGTAAATTATTCACACAAGGGTAAACCAGTTAGGTGATAACCATGTTCACACCAACAATAACAATACCAAAAAATAGAGGCTCACTGCCTGCAGGGCTCATTGTAAAAAATGCTCACTGCAAATAATGGCTCACTGCTAAAGGGTGGATCATTGCCAAGAGTTGGCTCACTGCCAAAATGGTGAACTGATTAAGTAGCATCTACTCCATGCTTGGGTTCAGTTCCTTTGAAGCACAATAAAACTTCTCTACTCTGTTTCTTCACATCTTCACACTTATCTCTTCATCTTTGCATACCACACACTTTTTTACAATTACATTACATGGTTTTATACAATTCATCAACCTTAGAATCTACATCAAGGTTGGAATTACATTCATAATTCATTGGAACAATCTCCAAGGTCGGTATTACAGACATACATAAAATAGGTCTAGACCTAATATAATTTTTTCTAAGGAAAAGATGTAATGATGTATGAGGATCATGCCACACCTTAGCTGGGACTCAAATTAAATCTTCCACACCATGACATGCTTCTACAATCCTCAATGCATCTCTACAATTAGTGAAATCAACCAAGTCAGCCAAGACTGGTGAGAACACTAGGTCCTCTAAGAACATTCCCCATTCACGATCCAACTTACTCTTTGCGGACCAACCAAAAGATAGGAACATGATCAGGAGACATCCACAAGCACATTATAGTCATCAAGAATATTCACACAATACACAAACACTTTACCCATCAGATTCTTCAAACCAGAGCATAAGAATAACACTGTCAGCTACTGACATAAAGAAAAGATCACTTGCAGACCACTAGATCATGAATCAATTGTCTTGAAGGCACATAATATTATCCCAGACTTAACTCTAGAACTACATATCATAACTTGTCATTGTGGAGGAATGCAGAGCAAAATATTGTCACCCTGTCACCACCAAATATATAGAGAAAGTAGTTTTCACTCTGGTGAACATAACTCACTCAAATCTTCATTCTGAAGGCTCAAACTTGGACTATAACATCTTCTTATAGACTTCTAAACAAATTCCAATCCATAGGCAAAGATTTTTATTCTATAATAAATGCAGAGCAAACTTCTGGACTGTTCTTCTAAATACAATACATTGTTTCCACTGAAACACACTACTACCACCGGAGGAGCTAATTTTTTCAATATCCTCAACATCAAGATCACTTACATAAGTAAATACAAAGCATCTCACTCCCTACAAGAAAGCAAAAAAATAAGAGCACAGTTGACACCAATGACAACACCGATTAGGTAGATACTTGCAACAATATCCCCCTTTGTCATTGATGGAAACAAATGATGTGAAAAATAGAAAGGACCATCAAAATGAGATTCTCCCTCTTTCTCTTTACACATTTGCATTCTTTCTCCTTTTGTTCATTTTTTAGATGTTTTCGCTCCCCCTTTGACATCAATGGCAAAGGGCACATACTTACATTCTATTGCTCTGATCCAACTAAACTGTTACCAACACATCTAGCTACTACCCCTGAGAGGTAGCCCTCAAAATATCAATCCAAATCTAAAAGTGATACTTTGAACACCACTGGATTGATGCATTATCATGCATCTTAATTTAAGGCAAGAGGGGTAATGACCCCTAACTTTCCTCTAAGATAATCAAAAGTATCCTTAGGTAGAGGCTTGGTGAAGATATCTACAATTTGGTCCTTTATGGATACATATTCAAAATTTACTTCATTCTCTATTGTTGGGAATTAAGGTGTCTCAACCTTTACAAATTCCTAATGTTGTATTTATTTATCCCATGTTGAGTTGGCATAGTCACCACCTTGTGTATATGCAGCAGGGTAAATTTTGGTGACTTTGGCAGCCGTGGTTTCCCCCTTGAATAATTAACGAGGATTTGGGGGCAGTGCCCCCAAGACAGGGTCAAGGGGCGTAGCCCCTTGTGGGATCTAGGGGCGTATTCAAATGATCTTTTAATTAATGACAAGTGTCGGTGAGTATCTTTGCACGAGAGAAAGGCATCTTTGGGCGGTTAAGGGAGGTTATGATATGTAAGAGGAATATGATATTTTTAGTCAGTGTATGACATATTCTCTTATAGCTATAAGGTGCGTAAGAGCATTTGTTGTAACCTATCTTGGGACCAGGCATCCACTTCGGGATGGGATGTTGGACAAGTGTCCTTAGGCATGGGGTTTGGGGCATGAGTCCAAGATGGATGCCCATCTCTAGAAGGTTCCATATTTGCCTTGTAAACTCTATATAAACAGGTGCTTGGATGGGAGATAGATAACTTTGGTACAAGTACTGTTATGCTACCGGAATATCTCTAGATTCGACATTTGAAGACTCCTAAAAGATCATTGGCTCTGAAATTGTATTGTAATATGTTATTGTTTATTGTAATACATTTGAGTTGTGTTTTGGAGTGTGCGGTTTTTCACCTATAAGGGTTTTCCCCACATATATCTTGTCTCTCTCTTCTGTCTACTTTTTGTGTGTATGTGTATTGCTGCAATATCTCATGTTAATGGTTTAACATTGCTGTAATAGTTAGGATAAAGTTGAATTTGCATAGCCCTCTCCTCATTAGATTAGTGTAGGAAGCATTTTCCGCACACCTAGCTTCCTTTCATCTATCACCTTCTCTCTCAAAAAGTGATACCTTATAGATATATGTTTTGTTAATGAGTGCATCACTAGATTCTTGGAAATATTTATGGCACTTGTATTATCACACAAGATTGCAATTGGGTCTTCATAAACAACTCTTATATCCTTCAAAGGCTACTTCATCCATAACACTTGAGTACAACAACATGTTGTTGCAATATACTCTGCTTATGTAGTTGACAAAGAGATTGAATCTTGTTTCTTGCTCAACCATGAAACCAATCTATTACCCAAGAAGAAGGCACCTCCACTTGTACTCTTTTTGTCATCAACATCTCTGGCCCAATCAACATCTGTATATACTCTAAAAGTGAAATCATTATCGTTTGGATACCATAAGCAATGATCCAGAGTGCCTTTTAAATACCTCGAGATTTTCTTTACTACCATCACACGTGATTCCCTTGGATCAACTTGAAATCTTGCAATAAGACAAACTTCATGCATAATATCAAATCTAGTTTGAGTTAGAGAAAGCAATCCTCCAATCATGGATCTATACTTTTTCTAATCAATCTTAGGTGATTCATCAATTTTACTCAACTTGCAGCTAGTCACCGTGGGAGTACATACTGGTTTAGAGTCTTCAATCCCAAACTTCTTCAATAACTCTTTAACATAATTAGACTAAGATATGAAGATTCCTTTATCTGATTGATTGATTTACAGACCTAGAACGAAATTTATCTCACCAAACATAGACATCTCAAATTCCGTCTACACTTCACTAGAAAATTTCATGCACATACTTTCATTGTCTCCAAAGATGATATCATCAACAAAGACTTCAACAATCAAGATTTGATCACCATTAATCTTGAAATAGAGATTATTGTTAGCAGTACCTTTATTGAACCTTAATTGTAACAAGTACTTATCCAACCTTGCATACCAGGCTCTAGGAGCTTGCTTGAGTTCATACAATGCTTTCTTCAACCTGCATACCATATTATCTTGATCTAACAACTGAAATCCTTTTAATTGTTCAATGTAGACTTCCTCTTCCAATTCACCATTTAAGCTACTAGAGCAAAAGTCTCTTCAAAATCTAAGCTACTAGAGAAAAAGGGTCTTCAAAATCTATCCCCTCAATTTGAGAATATCCTTTGCACACAAGCCTTTCTTTATTCCTTACAACTTCTCCATTTTCATTCAGCTTATTCCTGAAGACCCATTTGGTTCCAATAACATTTTTGTCACCATGTCTGGGAACTAATTCCCAAGTCTCACTATTCTCTATCTCCATTAGTTCTTCCATTGCCTTAACCCAATTTTCATCATTATAGGATTCATTCATAGTCTTTGGTTCAACTGTAGAGAGCAAATAGTAATTCACTTATTCTTCTACAGGTTTTTTTCTTTATCAGTACTCCTTTATCTTTGTCTCCAATAATTTGATCTTTAGAATGATTGATTCTTACATACCTAGGGGTCTTAGCAGCAACTTCCAGACCCTTTTCTTCTTCATCTTGATTGATTTCTTGTTCAACTTTTTCTTTATAAGTAGAAGCAGGTTCATCTAATTCATAGCCATTCTGATCTAATGTTCTTCTTTTGTGTTCATCCACCTTCACATTTGTACTCTCCACAATCTTTTTCAACCTTTTGTTGTAGCACGAGTAGGTCTTGTTCTTGGTAGAGTATCCAAGGAAGATTCCTTCATCACATCTTGCATCAAATTTCCCTAAATCTTCATCTCTTCTGATAAAGCATTTGCTTCCAAAGACTTTGAAATATCTTACTATTCGAATTCTTCCATACCACAAGTCATAAGGAGTTTTAGTGCCATTTCCTTTTATTTGAACTCTATTTTGAATACAGACAGAAGTATGTATAGCTTACTTCCAAAAGACTTCTGGTAGACCTTCTTCCTTCATCATTGTCCTAGCAGCTTCTTGAACTATTCTATTCTTTCTTTCCACAACTCCATTCTACTGAGGAGTCCTAGTTGCAAACAATTGCCTCTTTATTCCTTGTTCTTCATAGTAATTGTTGAATTCATTTGATGTGAACTCACCTCCTCTATTAGACCTCAAGCATATGATTTTTAGATCTATTTCATTTTCAACCATTACCTTGAAGTATTTAAACTTCTCTAGGGCTTCAGATTTGTCTCTTAGAAAAGTAACCCAAGTCATTCTAAAATAATCATCAATAAGCAACATGAAGAACTTGTCACCTTGTAGACTTCTTATCCTTGTTGGACCACATAGATTTGTATGAACTAGATCCATCAACCCAGCAAAAAAATGCTCCTTACTCTTAAAACTTGTTCTTTCCTACTTCCCCAACTGATATTCTTTGCAAATGGTATTGCTGGGTTTCAAAAGTTTTTGTAAATCTCTCATAGTCTGACCTAAACTTATCTTTACTAGATTATCAAAGTTTATATGACACATCCTTCTATGCCATAACCAACTCTCATCTCTTGAACTAGTAAAAAAAATCATTATTTCCTCTTAATTGATAGATGTTACCTCTGGTCTTCTTACCAGTAGTAATCACAGTTTCAGAGCTTTCCATGATCTTGCACCCATTGTATTTGAATGTCAGATCATAACCTTTGTCACACATCTAACCCACACTCAAAATATTATGCTTCAAACCCTTCATATATAGGATATTGTTAGTATTATGGTTCCCATCAAATAAAATAGATCATCTTCCACAAATCTTACAAGTTGCATTATCTCCAAATCTAACTAGTTGGTGCAGGGACACCTTCAGGCCATATGGTCAAATTTTGTCAAATTTTGCATTTATGTTTTGTTTTGATGTGTTTGGTCTAATACGGTCATTTATGATCATTTGTGATCATTTTGATCCATTTTTGGAATGTTATAGGTCCATTGGTCAAAAGTTGTAAACATTTGCAAAAAGATGTAAAAGTTGTCATTGTGAAAGTTGTGAAAAAGTGCACTAAAGTTGTAACTTTGATTAGGAAGTTAGTTGTAGGTGGTTGGTAGTTGGAAAATGATTTGGAAAGCATAAATACATGTTGTAAACATGAATCCCAAGGTTGGAGAAGGTTAGAAAAGGTTTGAGAAGGTGGAACTGAACATTTGAATGAAGATTGTGAATCATTTTGGAGCAATTTCTTTGCATTTTTTTCTATAATAGTTCTATTCTTTTCTTGATATATTCAAATCTTATTGGAAAGTGTGGTCATGTGAATCTACTTCATTTTTCTTTTTGTTGCATCAATTTTCATGGAGATTTGAATAAGTTATGGCATTTTTATTGAGGATAGGTCTGTAAAGTTTAATTTTCTGAAAATGTTGTTTGGAAATATGCATGGTACAACTTGGTACAGTCTCATATTGAGGAATATAATAGATGTATCGAAATATATTTATTTCTAGTTTACAATTATTTTGTTTGCATGTGATTTCATTATGTTTTGGGTGAGTTATGCCATTTTTGGTGAAAGTAGTTCTGTAATAGTCCTGGGGTTTGCATAAGAACAGTCTTGTTTTTGCCCTAATCCGTACAAATAAACCCTAGCCCATTTTGAAATATGTTTAATAAGGGCCAAAAGGGTATTCAAAAAGGTCTTAGATTTTAAATATTAGGTATTTACTGAAAGTTATGGTCAAAAAGATCTAAATTTCTGCTCCATGTTTTAGGGTTTAAAAGCAAGTTGCCAACAATGAACAAGAATGCACATTTGCATCATTTGTATTGAAACCCTATTTGGAATGTGTCACATTAGTCCTGTTTGAGTCTTTCTTCCTCTACATCAAATTGGTATTAGAGCCCACAAGATCTGGGTAGGAGCAATTAGTTATGTTGATTGGCATTTGGTTAAGTATGTGTGTTGTAGATTGATAGGTTGATGAGAAGAGCCTAGATACCAAAAGACTGGGCAAGGAAGAAAAGAAAAGAAATCCCTAGGTGAGATATCATGAGAAGAAGACAAGAAGAGAGAGAGGATAGCAAGATGTAGAAACAAACTCAGAAGGAAAGCAGTAAGAAGAAAGATGAGAAAAGGACATCATCATTATTAAATAAATTGTTCAAAGTGGCAAAGAAGCTACAGGAAGAAGAAATGAAAAAGATGATATAGGAAGAAGAAATTGCAGCCAAGAAAGAAAGCAAGATGGAAAAGGAAAGCTTATTCTGGACTACCTACCAGTGCAAAGATAAATGTTGTCAAGTTGTGATTTTAGGTATCTGCATGGATAATATTGTTTCTGAATAGATGATAGATAAATTGGGTTTGGAAAGAATACCACACCCAATGCCCTATTCAGTGAGTTGGCTTCAAACAGGTACCTAGGTAGCCGTAAGTGAATAGTGAAAAGTTGAGTTACACATAGGCAATTATAAGGATGAAATAGTTTGTGATATTATGCATTTGGATGTATGTCACATTATGTTTGGAGGTTGTGGGATTATAACAGGACAACGAAGTATAATAGGAAAAGCAACACATATGTGTTGGACAAAGATGGGATGAAATATGCATTAATAGCCTTGAAGGGTGAGTGCATAGGAATTAAAATCTTGTTGTTAGGTGAGAAGACATATGTACGAAAGTATGAAGTAGAGACAAATGAGGTAATGGAAGAGGTAATAAGTTTTGATAACATGTTGTTTGAAAAATGAGTTGAACAAGAAATGGAAGAAAATTCTTTTGAATTCATTCAAACTAATTAAAGGAATGGTGACATTGATGCTGAAATGGGTGATGTTCAGGAAGAAGAAGAAGAGATAGCAAAAGAAGTTGTAGAGGACTCAATGATAGTCCAAAGAGAGAAGATAGTCATGGAGGATAAGGAGATAGCATGGTTCTCAAGAGGAGAACCAAGAGATCAGAATGTTGGTGTCAAGGAGAACAAAATGGATGAGCAATTCAAAACTAAAAATAAATGGCTGAGTAAGGTTGAGGTGAAGCCAAATATTTTGGAGCATAATGAAGAGAAAAGGATGTATGGAAAACAACATGAGGTGGATGAAGAAGTGAAGTATGAAGAAGAAGAATATTATTTCTTTAATATGTTTGTTTCATGTGTAGGTAACAAAGACAAAGGGGATGAAAGAGAAAAGAAATTTACAATTGCAGTCCAAGGTCACGCTAGAACAAGAAAAAAAATAAAAGCACATGGCTACATTGTACCAAGTTGGCCTTGGCTCAAGAAGCATGTTATTGGATCGAAAAGCACAGGTGGACCAGTTGAAACATGTGTCATTGAGATCTAGAAAATGGTAACCATTGCACACATGCAAAGGAGATAGAAGACAAGAAAGAATATTCCTATTTGAGGTGGACATCAAATTTTCTCTTCCCTGGGAGTATGGTGCAAGGGCACCTTCGGGCCATATGGTCAAATTTAGTCAAATTTTGATTTTATGTTTTGTTTTGATATTTTTGGTCTAATAAGGTCATTTATGACCATTTGGGATCATTTTGATCCATTTTTTGGAATGTTATAGGTCCATTGATCAAAATTTGTAAACATTTGCAAAAAGATGTAAAAGTTGTGATTGTGAAAGTTGTCGAAAAGTGCATTAAAGTTACAACTTTGATTAGGAAGTTAGTTGTACATGGTTGGTAGTTGGAAAATAATTTGGAAATCATATATACATGTTTTAAACATAAATCCCAAGGTTGGAGAAGGTTTGAGAAGGTTTGAGAAGGTGGAAGTGAACATTTGAATTAAGATTGTGAATCATTTTGGAGCAATTTCTTTACATTTTTTCTATAACAGTTTTGTTTTATTTCTTGGTACAAATTTGTAAGGCACATTTAATGATCTAAAACTAGTTGGAAAGTCTGGTCATGTGAATCTTCTTCATTTTTCCTTTTTTTTGCATCAATTTTCATGAAGATTTGAATAAGTTATGGCATTTTTATTGAGGGTAGGTCTATAAAGTTTAATTTTCTAAAAATGCAATCTGAAAACATGCATGGTATAGCCTAGTATGGTACCATATTGAGGAATATAATAGATGGATAGAAATATATTTATTTATAGTTTACAATTCTTTTGGTTTCATGTGATTTCATTATGCTTCGAGTGAGTTATGCCATTTTTAGTGAAAGGAGTTCTATAACAATCCTAGGGTTTGCACAAGAAGGTCTTGTTTTTGCCCTAATCCGTACAAAGGAACCCTAGGCCATTTTGATATATGTTTAATAAGGGCCAAAAAAGTATTCCAAAAAGCTCTTAGATTTTGAATATCAAGTATGTACTGAAAGTTATGGTAAAAAAGATCTAAATTTCTGCTCCATGTTTTAGGGTTTAAGAGCAAGTTGCCAAGAATGAACAAGAATGCACATTTGCATCATTTGTATTGAAACCCCAATTAGAATTTGTCAAGTTAGTCTTGTTTGATTCCTTCTTCCTCTGCATCAATAGTCCTCCATCATACTTTTCCAAACTTACAAACATACTTTTGTCACAGATCATGTGATGTGAGCATCCACTATCATTAATCCATTCATCCCTATCTTTCTCAACCTGAATAGCCAAAACACTTTCTTCCACTAGTTTTTCTTCCTTCACATAGCTAGAAGAATTAGTAGACATAGGTTCTTTTTTAATATCAATAAACAAGAATTCCTTTGCACTAGTATTAGCATCATCAGATTCATCATTAGTCATACCTTCATCATCAAAATCTCTAACATAGTAGCATTTCTTTGGAGCTCTAGGCCTCTTCTCAAATCTTTTTCTATTTCTTTCAATTCTTTCAGTCCTGACATCTAGAAGAATAGTGACTTACTTTACCACATGAAAAAAATTTGAAAGGTAGTTTTCCTTTAAACTTACAAGAACATCTTTCCAGTCTGTCAACAAAATTGGCTTCAATTTCATCGAACTCATCATCAGGACCTTTTTTGTACTTTTCTGCTCTGGAGATCTTCTCTAAAGAACTGGCTTTTAAAGTTATTTTAGTTTTTGGTAGAGTATCACCAAATTCTCTCATTTCTAAAGCAGTAATCTTACCAAGCAACTGATCCTTGTTTATCTTTTTCATAGTCATTAGTTCTTCAATTGCAGCTACCTTGTGAGCATAGGATTTAGGTAATGACCTAAGAATTTTCATCACAACTTCAGTTTCATCTATAGTGATTCCCATACTTATGATTCCAATAACAAGTTCATCAACCTTTTGTATGAAGGATGTTATGTTTTCATCTTCTCCCATCTAAAGACCTTCATATTTGGTTTTCAGTCCCTATAGTTTGGCACTCTTTACAGATTCATCCCCTTCATATAGATTACTTAGCTTATCCTAGACATGTTCAACTGACTCATAATCCATAACCTTTATCAAATCAAAATCATTCAATGCACTCAACAAAGCATCTCTGGCTTTTTTATTTATCTCATATTCTTTGATTTCATCTTTTGTTGTCAAACCATTCTTCGGCATGGCATAATTAGTTTGTATCACTTGTCATACTTTATAACCAATACATAGCAGATGGCTTTTCATTTGAAGCTTCCAAGTTACATAATTCCTATAATCAAATTGTGGAGCCTCCTTCTTGTAAGACATCCTAGATCTACCTCAAGCTATTAAGCTTACCATAGAGGAACCTTGCTCTGATACCAATTGTTGAAATGCACAGGACAACTGAGAGGGGGGGAGTGAATTAGTTGTCACAAAAACTTAACTTTATATGAATATCAAATCATCAAATCCTTAACTGCTAATAATCAGGCTTAAACATGAAAGCATGAAACCATAGATTTCATAACAATCACACATTTAACATAGTAGGCACTAGATTTTTACATAGAAAACCCTAAGAGGGAAAACCCATGGTGGGTATTAGCCCACAAGATATATGAGTTATAACAATACCAAAAAAAAGAGGCTCACTACCTACTGAGCTCCCTTCCCAAAATGCTCACTACAAAGAATGACTCACTGCCAAAGGGTGGCTCACTACCAAGGGCTAGCTCACTGGCAAAATGGTGAACTGATTAAGTAGCATCTACTCCTTGTCTGGGTTCAGTTCCTTTGAAGCACAATAAAAATTCTCTACTCTACTTCTTCACACATTCACACTTATCTCTTCATTTTTACATACCACACACTTTTTCACAATTACATTACATGCTTTTATACAATTTATCAACCTTGGAATGTACATAAAGGTCAACATTACATTCATCAACCATTGGAACAATCTCCAAGGTCGGTATTACAAACATACATAAAATAGGTCTGGACCTAATATAAATTTTTCTAAGGAAAATATGTAATGATGTATATGGATCACCCCATGCCTTAGCTGGGACTCAAATTAAATCTTCCACACCACAAAATGCTTCTACAATCTTTAATGCATATTTGCAATTAGTGAAATAAACCAAGTCGGTCAAGACTCGTGAGAATATTGGGTCTTCTAAGAACATTCTCCATTCACGATCCAACTTACTCTTTGTGGAACAAAAAAAAGATAGGAACATGATCAAGAGACATCCACAAGCACATTATAATCATCAGGAACATCCACATAATACCCAAATACTTAGCCCATCAGATTCTTCAAACCAGAGCACAAGAATAACACTGTCATCTATTGACATAAAGGAAAGATTGCTTGTGGACCACTAGATCACAAACCAATTATCTTGAAGGTGCATAATATCATCCCAGACATAACTCTAGAACTATAGATCATAACTCATCATTGCGAAGGAATGTGAAGCAAAATATTGTCACTCTATCACCACCAAATATACAGAAAATGTAGTTTTCACTCCGGTGAACATAACTCAAATATTCTTTTTGGAGGCTCAAAATTGGACTATAACATCTTCAGATAGACTTCTAAACAAATTCCATTATATAGGCAAATATATTCATTCTACAAGAAATGCAAAGCAAACTTCTGGACTATTTTTCTAAATACAATTCACTATTTCCACTGCAACACATTGTTACCACTAGAGGAGCTAATTTTCTCAATATCCTCAACATCAAGATCACTTACATAAGTAAATACAAAGCATGTCACTCCCTACAAGAAAGAAACCAAATAAGAGCATAGTTGACACCAATGACAACATAGATATGTTGACATCAATGACAACGCCAATTAGGCACATACTTGCAACAACTTCCTCATCAAAAGCAAACCATGTGCCTTTTGTCAACAATCTTGTCAATGATAGTGATTCTTTCATTTTTACTCAATTACGAGAAGGTAATATGTTGCAATCTCTACTAAGTGCCCTAAATTCTCCCAATCCAAATGAACCCCCAAAGCAAAATTCTCCACCTATGCCTATGGATGGTACTATGAGTGTTCTTGATGCTACTAATACTCCCTTCTCATCTCCTACCTGGTTAAAGAAAGTAGTTGAAAAGAAGAAAAGGTATACACCACCAATGGATGTCTGTATTGATACTATGGCTAAGTTACTATAGTATACCCCTAAGCCAAAATGTGGTAGGAGGATGTCAAGGATGGTGACTGACCCTACCTTGGGAAATCAATTTTTGGAAATTGTAGATCTAGTGGGAAATAAAAATGAAGATGATGTGACCGAACCTGATTTTAGGATGAGTAGAGTAGACTTGGGCCCTTCTACTGCTGAAGGTGATCTCTATCATGTTCAACACTTGGTCAGCAATATATCAAAAAATATCAAAAGATAGTAGGAAGAGAATTCTAATTTGCAAGCTCAAGTAAGTTCTTTATCATTATTTGTTCAGTAAATTGTTAAAATAATAACACCCTTAGCAGAAGCCCCTCCTGATATGAGTCTAAGCACCCCTAATCCTAATCTATTACAACAAGTAAAATGATCATTATCTCTAATGAATGTTATGGATCAGTGGGTTGAAAAGGTCATTTTTGATGGTCTTTTATTCATCAAGGAGGCAGTTAAGTTGTATGATTCCATTCATGGAAAAAAAGAAGATTTAATTGTGGAATTCCAAACAGCTAGAAGTGATCATAACAACCTATCTATTGTGCCTCGTACACAAGCCCCATTTCAAAAATAGGGACCCCCTCTTTTAAATTTGGTCTAGAGTGTGAAATAGATTTTTCACCCCCTGAGTATTTAAGTGGTCAAAGTGCACTTCTGCCATGTTTAAATAATGATGTTGAAAATCATTTCAAAAGTTTGCTAAGTTAGGATCTTTGTATTCCCTCGAGTGGCTTTGAATAGTCTTTTACACTAAATTACAGCCCAAATGACCTTTGCATTAAAACTGCTTGCAACTGACCTTGCCGCTGAAGTGCCTTTCCTCCAACCTTAGTGCCACTTTTCACGTACTCTGACCTTGCAATATAATGTTCGATGACCAATTAGGTTGGGGCGTGGTAAAATTGGTTTGTGGAGCCTTAAACCCCCGCAAAGTGCATACTATTGAACCTGTCTTCGCAGCGCTAAAAGTATCATCCTCTGCCCATGTTTGATGCACCCGGAATCCCCGCTAAGTCAGAGGTGATCAAAAATCATGCAAACTTTAAATCTGCCTATCTCTATGTATGTTTGCATTTATGGTGATTTAACGGGGGGAAATAAAAGGATGTCTTATCATTTTAAGGCTCATTTTTTTCACTCGACAAACATTTTCTGGAGATATCTAAGGTTTATCAAGCAATCGCTTTGTGTACCACGTGGATTTGACCTGGATGCCTTTCCCTCCTACTTGCACACTTCAATGCCACTACACAACTAGGTAGGGACTTAACTTGTATTTAGGGTCTTTTTCATAGGATTAGGGTTTCGTGTTTGAATTAAGCATTTTTTCACACACATAATCAGAATCAATTTGAATGTGTAAGTAGGGTTTCATGATTAAACTGTCCCTTTGATTTATAAACCCAAGTGTTAATCTATTAAGGAAAATGTAGTTTTAATCCCATAGGGCAAACTGAAACTAGCCAAACTTGTGCACATTAAGTACCTTTAAACTGATCTGTGAGGAATGAACTTTAAAACCCTTGAATTGATTTGCAAATAGAACAAGCACAATTAGTTTTGTGCTGATGGCATGTCTAACCAACCTTCAAAAATTTTGATCCATCTAGTTGATCAGTGGCCACAAAAACCCGTGCTGAGACTCAAAATTTACTTAGCACTGAAAACTCAACCTCCCAACCTTCATGATATTTGTTTCTTTATTTGACTTAGTCAGGAGATCCAAAAAGCCCTGCAATGCTTTAAAGCCTGTGTTGTGTCAATTCCACCTAACACCAACCTTGCACTAAAGCATGCCACCACCAACCTAGTTAGTTGACTCCAAATCTCGTACAGGTCTGACAAGGCCAAATTCTGTGCAAATATAGTAGAAGTCACCTCAACGGTTTTGCGCTAAAAATGCAACCGACTAACTGAATGATGAACAGCTTGAAGTCAGTGGCCTCTAGGATCCGTAAAAGTTGGTGGATCAAGAAACCCATGCAAAAATGATAAAAACATATAAACACTGATAGAAAATTGGGTCGAATGAGCCTGATTTCCCCGCTGAGGTCAGTGGACCTCAATAGTAGTGCTTTCCTGCATATAGGTTGGTTGACCCTGAAATTAGCGCAAATGGTAAAAAATGACTATTTTAAAAGAACTTTCAAAGGGAAAGATGTCTGAAATGATGTAATTAAAGTTGCAAATGTAGATAATGATGTTTTACATGCTTCCAATGAGATTTTTTACAACATTGAATGTTTTTCTTTGCATGCATTAGTGATGAATTACTATGAAGTGGGTGCAATGATAATAAATGTTAGATTTATGATTTATAAAAGACATATCAGTAGCTTAGTAGATTCATTAAATTTATTTTAAACATGGAAAAGAGTTTAGTAGTCCACTTGGTAATCTTAGATCTCAAACTTAGGAGGTTGTAGAAGGTTCTTAAGGTATCAAACTTATAAGGTCCAATCCTCCATATTACATGACTACCCAGGCTCAAATCATGAAGTACAAATTAAAGGGCATCCCTCTAGAGACAAAGATTCATTCCAGATGGAGTGATGTAGGAGATAAAGATATAGGTCACATAGACTTGGATGACTTCAAATTAAGAACCTTTGGCCCAAATCCAACTCCTAGGGCCAAAACACTTAAAGACAGTGGTATTGCACAAGTTGTTGGCTTCCCCGCATTAGTACAGTGTGCAGAGCTAATAGTTACATGTGTAGATAGATATGATGTCATGACAAGGACAATTAAAACCACCAATGGGGATATCCTGGCTAATTTAAGTCCACCCTCTCTGGCTGAGACTTCTGACATTCCATGGCACACAGTAATGACCATGCTAGACAAATGAGGATCAGAGGAAACTTACAACAAGGATGTGAATGGATGCAGAAAACATATGAATGATCATTGGGCAAAAAGTAGAAGGTCTGCCATGACCAAGATTCCCCAAGTGCTATACAGAAGTAACTTCTATGATGAGATAGGGGATTTGATAACCTTTTTAAGTAGAGTATATGGGCTACCTACAGCCTCCACTTTTGAGGAGTGGATGTTCATCATCATAATTGAGATATTGAAGGGAACTAAGTTCCACTGCTCCCAAATTCTTAGTGATAACATTCATGAGGCCTTTAGCAACTTCAAAGAGAAAAGATTCTTTAGATGGACATCCTATGTTGTCTATGCACTAGCAAGAAGAAATCACTATGTTGGGTTGTCCAAAATTGGAGAAGTTGGAAATGATGAGCAGACCCAAGTGAAAGTATATGAGTGTTACCCTCAGCTTATCTCATCTCAATCTCTGATGCATTTCAAAAAGGTGAATGATGCTTTTACAATGTATATAGACAGATTGCTGCAAGGCTACACATCCCTGAGGATCTCCACTGAAGCAATGAATGAAGTGACCAGATATGGTAGGTGGTATATCTAGTTTGAAAAGTTCACATATCTAAGGGTACAAGGTTTCATTGGGATTTCCTATAGACTTCCCAGATATCCTGATGATAAAACAGTGCTCCTAGAATTAACTAGGCAATTGATACCTTGTGCTGAGAAACTCAAGCATTTGCATAGAACCAATTTTCAGTTTCCCATCAAGTTTGGTAAGGGCAATTATGCATGCCCTTCATTGGCATCGGCTAAACATTCTGACAAGGAAGTTCAACTTCTCAACCTTCACTACTACAATGCAAGGGATCACTTCGAGCCAAATAAAGTGATGAAGAGGTTTGTAAGAAAGAAATTGTTTCACAAGATACATAGAGGACTTTTGGGCCAATTGCATGGATGATTATGCAGTAATGAAAAAGGCTCATTCAAGACTATCTCTGGCCTTCATAAGGAAGTTCCACATTATTGTAGTGCCCGACTAGTTGGAAGATGATGAGAATGTTATGGTCAGAGGAACCTAGGAAGCCCAATACCGTCAACCAATACCACTACCAAATTGGGCCAATGTAGAGGAATTCTCTTTAGACATTATAATGAAAGAACCAATCATATTGAGTAAGGCCTGGGTAAGAGGTGAGGTAGCTTCTTTGGAGAGACAAGGAGTGCAACTTACATACACTACACTAGAATCAGACAAGGACTCTGGAGGTGAAGAGGATGAACCAATAAACATCACAGATGAGGTGGAGCCAGTTGAAAAGCAAAAATCTGACAATGAAGAACATGCATCTTTAGTAGAGAAGGCAAAGAAAGTTAAGAAACCATCCATAAAGCCTCCTAAGAAAGATCATCCCCTTCTACAAGAACAAGAGCCTCCAAGAAATGAGACATGCCAAGTGGTCCTGGGAGGGTTCCAAAACTAAGAAAGTTAAAATAAAGAAGGTAACTGAAGATGATGTTGCAACTCAAGAAGATACCAGTCTGCCAACCTCCCCATCTCCTACTACTCCAAGTGTAAGCACAACTGCCTCCACTTATATAGCTTCTACTGATGTATCTCCCTCCATTGCTTCTACTACTGGTACACCTACTTCACTTACGACATCAGCTATAGTTTTCCAAGAAACTACCCCTGCTACTACCTCTCCTACCTCCACCATTTCAACTGTTTCTTGTTCATTGGTAGTATCATCCAATCCCCCTATCAGTTCTACTTCATCCATTGCTGCCACCTCATGTTCCTCTACCACTACCACACCTTTACCTTCCACCTCTTCCACTCAATTATCAACCACAATGGCACTACCTCCCATTTCCACCATTCTTTCACCTTCTCTTCCTTTACCTTCACTATCTCTTCCCTCACCCCTTGTCATTTCTTCCACTCTGTCAGCAATATTGGCTAATTTAACATAGACAAACTTGCCTACACCATACATATCCTCTGCCATTCCCATTTCCCAGATACCTGTAGATTCAACCTCCTTAGCCATACCTCTATTGCCCATAATTGCTAAACTGTGTACAGAATTAGGTCTGCAAGAGTCTAAAACTGAACTATTACCTAAGGTAGAGAAAGATGCATTTGTGGAGGCAAGTAATGAAATTCCAAAAGAACCTCTGGCTGAAGCAGTTAATGTTGAAGTGATTGATATATCTGACAGCCCTCCAGAGAAGGGTCAAATAGGGGAAGTCTTCAAGTTAGCTCAAGAAAGTATGATGGTAAATTAGAGAAGCTTGGCTGGTGGGGAAGAAAAAGAAAAAGAGACAAATAAGGATAAGGAATCAGAATAGGAGTAGGGATCACTTGCAGAGCCTGCTAAAACTAATGATGACAAAACCACTGAATTAAGCAAGTCATCTTCTTCAGCACCCGAGTGGTTGCAAAATAGAGTGGTGTATCTCGAGCCATGAGTGGAGGTAATGTAGCTAGATTTAGGACTATCCTATCCCAAGCTCAAAGGCCCAGAAAGTAGAAGACAACAAAGATACAATTCAGAATTTATAAGGATTAAGTAGGATCTAGAATTGCAGAGATAGCTGTCCCACCAGCAAATGCAACTAGAGAACAAGTCAGGGCAGAGGACTATGCTATTTCAATAGTTGATCTGGGACCAACCACTCGTGCTCAAAGAGTGGATGAATTTAAAGGGTCGATCACTTCAATTTTGGAGCAGTTAAATAAGGATGAGTTGTCAAAGGAGTTAAATCAGCAAAATAAAAAACTCTGTACTTGTCTCCATCTTTTTATCAAACTAGTTGATGTAGGAGGATATATAAGGACAGTGCTTACTTTCTTGTTTATAGATGAAATGGAAAAACTGGGCGAGGTAAGGGCCAAGTCCCAAGGGATTGAGAATTGGTTATTTAGAGTATTCAAGAAAGGATGTGAGACTATTGATGGTTTTGCTAAGGTGCATAAGAAGATGGTTGAACTCCATGAGAAATGGAAAGATCTACATGAGAAATGTGACTCCTTTGATGAGTATTAGTCTCACATGTTTCCTCGGATAAAGAGCATCAGAAATTTACCAGCCCAGACTCTGGTAGTTGAGAATATTCTAACTAGGGACAAGTTATCCAAGGCCATCGAATGGTATTGCATTTGAGAAAAGAAACTTTTGATAACATAAAAGAAGCATATAAGCTAGCAGATGAAGAGCTACAGTCACTTATATATGATATTAATGATTCTTTGAAGGATTTCCTAGAAGAGTCTTATAATGACTATGCCCATTATGATGTCATTTTAGAGAGTACTGAGCTAGCCCTGGAGGACAGCTTGGATAAGGTTAAAGACCTCAAAGCTTAATTTAAGGCATTCCACAAGGTTGGAGTAGAAATAGAAAAGATATACAGCAGATTCAGCTGAGAACTAGAGATGTTTGAGTATCGGGTCAATCATTTGAAGAATCCAGACCCCTTGGAGATCAGTCCTATGCTCGAGGCATGGCTTAACTCCCATAACAAGATGGCTGAAGTGGACAAAATTAATTTGGATGAAGAGTCTTGATATTTTTGAATATTTTGGAATGTAATTCCTTCATTATTATAAATTTCTATATTCGGGACAACATGTGACTCTATTTTGTCTCTTCTATTCTTTAAAAATGTTCTTTTCTATTAATATATTGAGTTGGCTAGTCAAATTGACTAGATTCAATGTATCTGGGGATTATTTTTTGTCCTTTTCATAAAAGATAAAGTGTAGTTCAAGAATTGATATGAGTTGTTGTTTATGCATTTATTGATGTAATCTGGATCATCAGTGTTGAGTTAATCTCCTCCATTCATTTGAAAAACTCAGTATGCAATTTTCCTATATAAAGTGTTGTCATTTCTACTATTAGTAAGAGAGATTTTGATACCGAATTGTTGACATTATGCCATTTGAAGTAATACAAAGAAATTTTCTGTAATTATCTTGAGAATTTGTATCTTGTATTGGCTCATTTTGGTTTTCATGGTTCACTTCTTGCTCTCCAAAGTTAGTCGGTTGTGCTTTTAACAATGTTTATGGTTTGTTGAAAGTATTTGATGAATCCTCTAATCCATACTTTTAGTTATTTACTGATGGTAGATAGCTGTGTAAAGTTAGTCTAGACTTATTTGTTGTGCTCAGTTTAATTGCATTTTGTGAGTTAAATTGCGCCAGTCATTGGGTATTTAATGAATGAGTGTGATTTAAAAATCTTTAGGTATCCATTGAAGATAGAACCATTTTCTGTAGTGTTGTAATATCACTTTTTGTTTGGTAACTTAGAGAATTGGTTAAGTTTTAGAGCATTTGTCTACTTAAAGTAAAATCTATGCATTGTGAATGTCACTTAGGATTCCTCTAAACCCTATACCTTTTATATTTTTCTTAAAAAAAACATTGTTAAATTAGGAATTTAGTAGCATTTTACATTATTTTATCAGCTGAATTCATAAAGGGTTTATGTGCATTTGCTATTCCAACTTGAAGATCTATAGATTGCATGTAAGACCCCTTGTAGGCACATCTAGAACATACCAACTGAGAGATTCCAAGCAAGCTAAGACCTAGCTATATTATCCTTGGAGTAGTCTTACCTAGGTTAGGATACTTTTCAAGAGAGGTGTGAAACCAACAATCACACCTATGTTACTGTGTGCTAAAACACTCATCAAAAGAATTGGCGCTAGAAGGAGGGCAAACAAAGAACTATTTCCCTCTAACAAAATTAGCAAGTATGGGGACTAGACAAAGGCATACTAGATCTAGCTTAGCTGGAGAGGAGTAGCTGTCTTTGACAGAATTTAGACGCACAAGAAGAGATCAAGGGATACCAAGGGTACCAAGAGCTTAGTCAGCCCCAAGGAACATTGTTGCACCACCAGTCATGGCCTTTTTTCCAACAAACAATTAGTCGCCATTCCGGTTCAATGATTCTCATGACATGCCAAAGAACCTAGACAAGTTTTGTTCCAAATTTTGAGTGAATGACTTAGACTGAACTGCAGATGACCATATTCAAATCTTTGAAAGTAACATGTTTATGTTGCAGGTACAGTATGAGGATGTGATATTCTAGTTATTTGCTTATTCCTTACAAGATGAAGCATATTATTGGTTTTCTAACCTCCCTACAACATCCATAAACTCATGAAAGGGTTTAAAAATCACGTTTCTAGATAGGTTTCGAATGTCCACCACCCCAACTGATCTCTACCGGTCTTTTGAGAAAATTCATTGAGGTGAAGGAGAGATGATAAGTTCTTTCAACAACAGATTCCAGAAAGCTTTCAGTTGTTTACAAGACCCTTACCCTTTGGGCCAAGTTGGAGCCTTGCCTATTTACTATGCGGCCCTAGACAAACTTACATCCATGTTTTCAAGGAGAGTTGACCCCATTCCTACTACTTTAGCTCAAGTATATTCTGTAGTTGTCACCGTAAGCACCCAACTAAGACAAACAACCTTTGGTCCACTAAATCATATGGGGCCTGTGACCATGCCCAAGCAAATACCTATGATTAGTCAATCCTTGGACAACCATACTCTTGTGATGAATCCAATTCCAAACCCAGTTGCAACACAAGCTTTGGTAATCCATCCAGGAAATCTAGAAGTTGAAATGCCTCCTACACAAATACATTTCTTACAATCTTTAGAGGTAGCCAAGGCAAAAGAAGACAGAGATGATATCAAAGAGTTGGTTAAATAGATGAAGAAGCTCACTGTAGAAGTTACCCACCTCAAGAACCAAAATACCTATCTGTAGCAAAGGGGGCAGAATTAGCAACATTTTCAGAACCAAAATCAATCCCAGTTCCAAAATCAGAATCAGTTCCACAATTAGAATTTTCAACAGCATTCAAACCAATCTTGGAACACAAGATGTAACAATAGAGGGGTTCCATCACCCTTGGAGAATTAGAACAATGATATCAGCTCCTGGTCATGTGATGTTAGCTGAGGTAACTTTATCTACCTAGTGCAAATTGTACAATACGAATGCCCATTCTGAACTAGACTACCCTAAATTCTAGATCGCATCTAGTATCTTCTAGATGGAAATTTAGAATGCTAAAACCCAAGAGACCCCACCAATAGGGTATGAAATTTTTCCTTCCTAGAGGTATGGCACTGTTCTAGTACTTGATAGTTATACATTTCCATTTCAAGATTACAATTAGCCTGAGGAAGAAGAATCTAAAGAATTTAATGCTTATTAGGAGTATAATAAGACTCTATACAACTTGAGAAGTAGTAAACCTAAAGGTCCTTTTACCACCTCCATCTCTCCAAATAGCTATTAGATTCCACTAGACCCAAAAGCTTCTAATAATCTCAAGCCCCCAAAAGTCACACATTAGCCAGTATATTAGGGAGTTACTGCTGAAAGTTCTCAACGGTTTGACATAGTAAAAATGGGGCAGTATGTTACTGAGGAACTCAAGGAAATGAAGGTTAGTCTTTCTGTGTATGAGTTACTTAAAATACCTGAGGTTAGGACCTCCTTCTCCCAAGATATGGGTACTGGAACCAAAATTGACTATGTACAAAAGGAAACCGTCACCAAGGATAACATTGATAAGGGAAAGGAAAGAATGCATGTGACTGATGTGGAACAAAAGATGATGTTGTATAAAGACAAGAGGGAAAGTCCTCCTTTCCTCTTGACACTCAGGATATTCAATAGAAACCTTCATAACTGTTTAGTGGATTCTGGTGCTTCCATGAATGTAATACCATTATCAGTCTGTAAAGCACTTGGTCTCACTTCGACCAAGTCTTCTAGGAAGGTGACACAATTAGATAAGATCGAGGTGAATGTAGTAGGTGAGTTGAATAGGATACACATGCAGCTAGCTTCTGATCCAAGAGTACAACAATATATAGATATTCAAGTAGTGGACATTCTAGATCAATATGGTATGTTTTTGAGTAGGGACTGGTCTAGAACTTTAAACAATTACATGGTAACTAACTTTTATCATATGTGGCTTCCATGGAAAGGATTGGCCAAACAGATACATATTGAAAGAGAACCAAAGATGAAACATATGATTACGAAGTAGAACTAGCCCAATGAGATTTTGTTCTCAAAAGTTGATTTGGGAGTTTATCTTCCTCATGTCAATCAAACAAAGGAGATTCTTATGCTAAGTTAGCTTAGGTTCCCTAATCCTCCACTTACAACAAAACTAGAAAGTACAAAAGCATATGTTCAATCAGATTCAGGAGACTCCTTAGAAGAAGATGAACCGGGGATATTTGAGGGGTTCCATGATTTCGTGGCCAAATTCGTAAGGGATCAAACTGCTATTGGAAAGCAGGTTCAAATGGAGGAGCTATTACTACCCAATTGGTGCCGCATACACAACATATCACATTATGAATTTACTTGCCAGCTTTGTCAAGAGGCAGTGGAACAAGTGCAAAGACAATTGAAAATTCCCATTGTTTGGAAAGAGATACCAGTTTCTGAAAAGAAGGAAGAACCACAGCCTCAGCATGATGAGAAGAAATTAGTAAAATAGAATGATAGTGGCAAAGACTTTCGCCTATGGACTTTAAGATTTGATGGGTCAAGATGCACACAGGGATCTGGGACAGGTGTCGAGCTAATCAATCCTACTAGTAGCTCATATCTGGCATCACATAAATTGCAATTTCCATGCACAAACAATGTAACTGAGTATGAAGCATTGGTGCAAGGATTGCTGCTAGCACTACAAAAGAAGGTCAGAATTATCTAGGTGTTCGGTTATTTTGAGTTGGTGGTTAAACAAGTAAGGAAACAATACTCATGTAATGATAAGAGATTGAATAGGTATAGAAATAGATTCTGGGATCTGATAGAATTCTTTTGATGGTTTTATCATCCAATTGATCTCGAGAAGATAGAACCATGTCGCAGATGCTCTAGCTCAAACAACAAGTACATTAGAGCTAACATCCATGATAGGATTGAAGAACTTTCTATTGAATTTGTTGCTACCTTGTCTGTACCTGATAATGTTATGAATTTTTAGGTCTTTGAGGATGATCAACACATAATTAACTTCCTTACTTCATCTGATGTTTTCACTCCTCAAATAATAGATGAAGAAGAAATGGAACCTGCTGAAATGGATTTGGAAGAGGTACTAAACCTGAGAACAAATACAATTCCATGGGGAATAGTAGAACTGGAAAGACTATTTGATACAGACAACTTAGGAACCCAAAGAAAAGAAGGAGAATCCCCATGGGGAAAGTGTGATCCATTTAACTTGGGAATAGAAGAATATGTTAATAATGTGTTCATTGGGAGAGCTAGTACTAAAGAAGAAAACACAGGAATCATACATGCATTAAGAGATTACCATGAGGTTATAGCATGGAGCTATGAAGACCTAAAGACATACGATACATCAATCATCACACACCATCTCGCTGAAGCCCAAAGAAAAGCCATTTAGACAAAGACAATGGCCAGTGAATGCCCTACTAGAACCACTAATTTTCAAAGAAGTTTAGAAGCTATTATCAACAAGGATAATATTTCCTACTAGACATTCCCCATGGCTAGCAAATTTAGTTCCAGTCTAAAAGAAAAATGGAGAAATCAGGCTTTGTGTTGACTTTCAAAACTTAAATAGGGCATCTGAGAAAGACAATTACCCATTGCCTTCATTGGATGAAGTATTACAGATTGTTAATGGATCCCCAATGTCCTTCTTGGATGGATATTCTCTTTATAACCAGGTGATGGTAGACTACGAAGATAAATTGAAGACATCTTTCACATGCAAATGGGGCATCTATGCATATCATTGAATGCCATTTGCTTTAATAAACACTGGTGCCACCTTTCAATGAGTAATGGATGTTGCTTTCAAGGGATTGGTTAGAAAATGTATTATTATCTATATGGATGACCTCACAGTGTTCTCAAAGAGGGGAGAAGATCATGTGGAAGATTTAAGGAAGGTATTACAGTGATACGAAGACTATGGTATAGCACTCAATCCCAAGAAGTGTATCTTTGGAGTGACTGAAGGGAAGTTGTTGGGGCATGTGATATCTGAACAAGGCATATCTATTGACCTAGATTGAATCCAAGCAATACTCAAAATACCTCCCCCAACCATCAAGAAGGAGCTCAAGTGATATTTTGGTAAGATCAACTTTGTACGCAAGTTTATTATAGGACCTCTTAATGCCATGCTGAAGAAATATGCTAAAATAGATTGGACTCCAGAAGCTAAAGTTGCCTTTACAAAAATTAAACAAGCTATAGCCAATGCACCTGTCTTGGTGAGTCCAGATTATACTTTACCATTTCAGATTTACTCATTTGCTTCCAAACATACTTGTACTGCGATGTTGTCATAGAAAAGATCAGTGGATGATGAAAGGCCCATTGCATTCATGAGCACTCCATTGAAAGATGCAGAGTTAAGATATCCTAACATGGAAAAACAAGACTATGCTCTAGTAAAGGTTGTCAAGAAGTTCCATCACTACATCTTAAGGAGTCAAGTAATCGCCATAGTCCCAGATGCTGCAGTTAAAGCACAATTGATATAAAGTGAATTAGGAGAACAAAGAGGCAAATGGGTCACCATCCTGGAAGAGTTTGATATAGATATTCAACCCATGAAATTGGTAAGAGGTCAGGCACTAACCAAAACAATGGTTGAAGTAGGATCGGGCTTAGTATCCTAGTAGTACCTGTTAGAAGATGTTTCAAAAGATGAATGGTACGGAGATATTATATTTTATCTACTTAATCAATGTTGTCCACCATAGTTGAATTCGGTTCAAAGGAGAGCACTCAGACTAAAAAGTAATAGCTATATGGTAAAAGGATCAGTTCTTTACAAGAAGAATCATGAAGGGATCTATCTGAGGTGTTTAGACAAATTAGAAGTAAACCAAGTGTTGACCAATTTTCATGAGAAATTTGGGATAGGTCACAGATCAACGCACTTAACTGCTAATTAGATTCTCTGTGTTGGATATTATTGGCCTACCTTGTTCAAAGATGCACACTCACATGTAGGAACATGTCATATCTGTCAGACCATTGCACACCGAGAGTGACACGTCACATGCCCTTGCAACCAGTAGTGCAAGTACGGCCATTTGCTCAGTGGGCTCTCGACTTCATTGGTATGATCAACCTGCCCTCCTCTACAGGTCACATGTATATTCTGATTGCTACTGATTACTGCTCCTGATGGTCTGAAGCGATAGCTTGTAAACAATGTGCCACAGAGGTGGTTATTGAATTTGTTGAAAAGTACATTGTCACTAGGTTTGGATGTCCCTTTTCTTTAGTTTGTGATAATGGTCCTACCTTTTCATCATTACATTTTTCTAACTGGGCATTTGATTATGGGATCACTCTCAAGTTCTCATCTAATTACTATCCACAAGGGAATGGGGTAGCTAAATCAACGAACAAAAATCTGCTTGAAGTCATTAAGAAATTGTTAGACAAAAAGCCTAGGGACTGGCATACTTAGCTTAAATTTGCCTTATGGGCTGATCAAATCTGACATAAAGCTTCCTTGGGCACATCACCTTATCACCTAGTCTATGGGATTGAACCCATCTTTCCCATTCATTTGAGGATTCTCGTACTGCAATTCATGCACGACTACCTTGAAATAGATGATCAATTGTCTTCCCGATTAGCGCAATTGCTGCACCTTGAAGAGAAACATGACACTGCTATAGAAAACTTTGCTAAACATCAAGGTGTAGTGAAATGATGGTTCGATAAGAGAGCCAAGGTCAAAGCCTTTCACATTTCTAATTTGGTCCTATATTGGGATAAAGCACATGAGAAGAAAGGAAAACATGGTGAGTTCAATAAGCTTTGGTTAGGTCCGTACCAGATCTATGAGATCCTTGGAGACAACACATATGGACTCAAGAGCCTTACTAGTGAGGAGCTTCCATTGCTTGTCAATGGAAGTTCCTAAAGCACTACTTCCAGGCTTAAGAGGCAGTCATGGCTCATCCTAGTGTACATAGTTAGGGGGTTTGTTTGATTTGGTTAGAGTAGGTTGTTGTTAGATTAGATTTTCTTTCCTGCCTAGTTGTTAGATGTTTTCTTAGATTAGTTTTCCTTTTAGTTTTGCTTTCACTCACTATGCTTGCTTTTGTGCAGGTTCTTTGTTTCTAGAAAGTGGTGGCAGTTGTGCAGACCTGCAAATTCTTCTTGGTTGGGTAAATAATCTTGAGTCTTTCTTTGAGAAGCCAAGGTTCTGCTTAAGTCTCGCCATGGATTCCACTATTATGCTAAGGGGTATGATGCTTGTTCATGGAAAATGAGTCATTAGTTGGTGCGTGTGAAGTATTTTCTAACCATATATCTCTCACACTTTAAGTGATCATGAAGTAGTTGAGCAAGTCTAAGTGATCTTGTGTCAAGTGAAAGGGTTGGCTTCCTATTCTACCACATGCACTATCAATCAAGAAGGAAGGCAGGTGACACTAAGTGTTGCTAGCCTATATTGGGTAAAAATAAAAGGTGTTTTTCAACACCAGACCCATTACAGTGCATCAGAAAAGAAACTACCAATTCAAAATTCTCACAAAAATATATTGTTCAGAAATAATTATCATCAATTACCATTGTATCAGAGATACTAAGGGAAAATCTGCCATTTATTTTCTTCAAGCCTCATCACATCTCAACATTTGAGCATTTCTTGGTGGTATAATGGTCTCGATTTCATAGCTTGTCACAAAGGATTTTGGATAAACTTAGTTGCCAAAGGATGGTAATGAATACAATCACACACACTTAGGTTTTCAGGATATGGATAGTTGCACTAGTTAGTGATCTTGGATTCTTTGATAGGGTATCCTACTTTTTTCATTTAACATGTGGGGAACACAAAGATTCTAGGTTCGAACTGAAAGTTTATCATCGAAATGCTCAAGAGAATTTCCCAGCAGAGTCACCATTTGTTGTGCCTTGCACACATGCCCCATTTTAAAAATAGGGACCCCCTCTTTTAAATTTCATCTAGAGTGTCAAATAGATTTTTCACCTCTTAAGTAGTCAAGTGGTCAAAGTGCACTTCTTCCATGTTTAAATGATGATGTTGAAAATCATTTCAAAAGTTTGCTAAGTTAGGATCTTTGTATTCCCTCCAGTGGCTCTGAATAGTCTTTTGCACTAAATTGTTGCCCAATTGACCTTTGTGCTAAAACCACTTGCAAATGACCTTGGCACTGAAATGCCTTTCATCTGACCTTAGTGCCACTTTTCACATACTCTAACCTTGCACTATAATGTTCGATCACTGATTAGGTCGGGGGGTGGTAAAATCTCCAGTGGTCTATGGAGCCTTCAACCCCCGCAAAGTGCATATTATTGAACCTGTCTCTATAGTGCTAAAAGTATCATCCTTTGCCCAAGTCCAATGCACCTAGAACCCCTGCTAAGTCAGAGGTGATAAAAAATCGTGCAAACCCTAAATCTGTCTAACACTAAGTACATTTGCATTTATGGCGATTTAACGGGGGGAAATAAAAAAAATTTCTTATCATTTTAAGGCTCATTTTTTTCACTCGACAAATGTTTTCTGGAGAACTCAAATGTTTATCAAGCAATCACTCTATGTACCACGCAGATTTGACCTGAATACCTTTCCCTCCTGCTTGTACACTTCAACACCAATGCAAAACTAGGTAGGGACTTAAATTATATTTAGGGTCTTTTTCATAGGGTTAGGGTTTCATGTTTGAATCAAGCATTTTTTCACACAAATAACCAAAATGAATTTGAATGTGTAAGTAGGGTTTCATGATTAAACTATCCCTTTGATTTATAAACCTGAGTGTCAACCTTTTAAGGAAAATGTAGTTTTAATCTTGTAGGGCAAACTGAAACTGGCTAATTTTTTGCACATTAAGTACCTTTGAACTGATCTATGAGGAACAAACTTTAAAACCTTTGAATCAATTTGCAAATAGAACAAGCACAATGAGTTTTGCGTTGATGGCATGTTTGACTGACCTTCAAAAATTTTGATCCATCTAGTTGGTCGGTGGCCATGAAAACCCATGCTGAGACTCAAAATTTACTTAGCACTAAAAAATCAACCTCTTGACCTTCATGATATTTGTTGCTTTATTTGACTTAGTCAAGATATCCAAAAAGGCCCGCAAAGCTTTGAAGCTTGCATTGCATTGATTCAGCCTAATGCCAACCTTGTGCTAAAGCATGCCACTACCAACCTAGTCAGATGACTCCAAATCTCGTGCAGGTCTGACAAGGCCAAATCCTGTACAAATATAGTAGAAGTCACCTCAGCGGTTTTGTGCTGAAAATGCAACCGACTAACTAAATGATGAACAACTTGAAGTCAGTAGCCTCTAGGATCCACGCAAGTCGGTGGATCAAGAAACCCATGCAAAAATGAGAAAACATATAAACACTAATAGAACATTGGGTTAGATGAGCCTGATTTCCCTGTTGAGGTCGTTGGACCTCAATAGTAGCATTTTCCTACATACAGGTCGGTTGACCCTGAAATTAGCACAAATGGTAAAAAATGACTATTTTTAAAGACCTTTCAAAAGGGAAGATGTCTGAAATGATGTAATTAAAGTTGCAAACGTAGATAATGATGTTTTACATGCTTCCAATGAGATTTCTTGCAACATTGAATGTTTTTCTTTGCATGCATTAGTGATGAATTGCTATGAAGTGGGTGTGATGATAATAAATGTTGGATTTATGTTTTATAAAAGGCATATCAGTAGCTTAGTAGATTCATTAAATTCCTTTTAAACATGGAAAAGAGTTTAGTAGTCCACTTGGTAATCTTAGATCTCAAACTTAGGAGTTTGTAGAAGGTTCTTAAGGTATCAAACTTATAAGGTCTAGTCCTGCAGATTAGATGATTGCCTGATCTTAAATAATGAAGTACGAATTCAAGGGCATCCTTCCAGAGAATAAGATTCATTTTGGATGGAGTGATGTAGGAGATACAGATCTAGGTCACATAGACTTGGATGACTTCATATTAAGAACATTTGGCCCAAATCCAACTCCTAGGGCCAAAACACTTAAAGACAGTGGTATTGCACAAGCCGCTGCCTTCCCCACCTCAGCACAATGTGCAGAGCTAATAGTGACATGTGTAGATAGATATGATGTCATGACAAGGATAATTCAAACCACCAATGGCAATATCCTAGCTGATTTAAGTCAACCCACTCTAGCTGTGACTTTTGACATTCCATGACACACAGTAATGACCATGCTAGACAAATGAGGATCAGAGGAAACTTACAACAAGGATGTGAATCGATGTAGAAAACATATGAAGGATCATTGGGAAAAAAGTAGTTCTGCCATGAGCAAGTTTCCCCAAGTGCTATACAAAAGTCAGTTCCATGATGAGATAGGGGATTTGATAACCTTTTTAAGCAGAATATATGGGTTACCTACAGCCTCCACTTTTGAGAAGTGGATGTTCGTCATCATAATTGAGATACTGAATGGAACTAAGTTCCATTGGTCCCAATTTCTTAGTGATAACATTCATGAGGCCTTTAGCAACTTCAAAGAGAAAATATTCTTTAGATGGACATCCTATGTTGTCAATGCACTAGCAAGAAGAAATCACTATGTTGGGTTGGCCAAAATTAGAGAAGTTGGAACTGATGAGAAGACCCAAGTGAAAGTATATGAGTGTTACCCTTAGCTTACCTCATCTCAATCTCTGATGCATTTCAAAAGGGTGAATAATGCTTTTACAATGTATATAGCTAGATTGCTACAAGGCTACACAACCCTAAGAATCTGCACTGAAGCAATGAATGAAGTGACCAGATATGGTAGGTGGTATATCCAGTTTGAAAAGTTCACATCTCTAAGGGTATAAGGTTTCACTGGGATTACTTATAGACTTCCCAGATATCTTGATGATAAAAAGGTGCTCCTAGAATTAACTAGACAATTGATACCTTGTGTTGAGAAACTCAAGCACTTGCATAGAACCAATGTTTAGGTTCCCGTCAAGTTTGGTAAGGGGAATTATGTATGCCCTTCATTAGCATCAGCTGAACATTCTAACAAGGAACTTCAACTTCTCAACCTTCACTACTACAATGAAAGGGATCACTTTGATCCAAATAAAGTGATGAAGATGTTTGTAAGCAATAAATTGTTTCACTAGATACATATTGAGGACTTTTGGGCCAATTGTACAGATGATTATGAAGTAATGAAAAAGGCTCATTCAAGACTATCTCTGGCCTTCATAAGGAAGTTCCACATTATTGTAGTGCCTAACCAGTTGGAAGATGATGAGAATATTATGGTCAGAGGAACTTGGGAAGCCCAATACTATCAACCAATACCACTGCCAAATTTAGCCAATGCAGAGGAAAGCTCTTTAGACATTATAATGAAAGAACCAATCAGATTGAGCAAGGCCTAGGTAAGAGGCCATGTAGCTACTTTGGAGAGACATGGAGTGCAACTTACATACACTACACTAGAATAAGACAAGGACTACGGAGGTGAAGAATATGAACCAATAAACATCACAGATGAGGTGGAGCCGGATGAAAAGTAGAAATCTGACAATGAAAAACATGCATCTTTAGTAGAGAAGGCAAAGAAAGTTAAGAAACCGTCTGCAAAGCCTCCTAAGAAAGATCAGCCCCCTTCTACAAGAACTAGAGCCTCCAAGAAATGAAACATGCTAAGTGGTCCTGGGGAGGGTTCCAAAACTAAGAAAGTCAAAATAAAGAAGGTAACTGAAGATAATGTTGCAACTCAAGAATATGCCAATCTGCCAGCCTCCCCATCTCCTACTACTCCAAGTGTAAGCACAACTACCTCCACTTCTATAGCTTCTATTGTTGTTTCTCCCTCCATTGCTCCTACTGTTGCTGCACCTACTTCACCTATGACATCAACTATTGTTGTCCAAGAAACTACCCCTCCTACCACCTCTCCTACCTACAACATTTCAACTATTTCTTGTTCATTGGCAATATCGTCCAATCCCCCTATCAGTTCTACTTCATCCATTGATGCCACCTCATGTTCCTCTACCACTACAACAACTTTACCTTCCACCTCTTCCACTCAATTATCCACCACCACAACACTACCTCCCATTTCCACCATTCTTTTGCCTTCTCTTCCTTTACCTTCACTATCTCTTCCCTCACCCCTTGTCATTTCTTCCACTCTGTCAATAGTATTGGCTAATTTAACGTAGACAAACTTGCCTACACCGTCAATATCCTCTGTCGTTCCCATTTCCTAGATGCTCGTAGATTTAACCTCCTTAGCCGTACCTTTGCTACCTAGAATCGATTAAGTGTGTGCAGAATTAGGTCTGTAAGAGCTTGAAACTGAACTATTGCCTGAGGCAGAGAAAGATACATTTGTGGAGGCAAGGAATGAAATTCCAAATGAACCTCTAGCTGAAGCAGTTAACATTGAAGTCATTGATATATCTGATAGCCCTCTAGAGAAGGGTCAAATAGGGGAAGTCTTCAAGTCAGCTCAAGAAAGTATGATGGTAAACTGGAGAAGTTTGGCTGGTGAGGAAGAAAAAGAAAAGAGACAAATAAGGATAAGGAATCAGAACAGGAGAAGGGATCACTTGCAGAGCCTGCTAAAACTAATGATGATAAAACCACTGAGTTAAGCATGTCATCTTCTTTAGCACCTGAGTGGTTGCAAAATAGAGTGGCATATTCAGAGCCACAAGTGGAGATAATGTAGCTAGATTTAAGCACTATCCTATCCCAAGCTCAAAGGCCCAAAAAGCAGAAGAAAGCAAAGATACAATCCAAAACTTATAAGGATGAAGCAGGATCTAGAATTGCAGAGATAGTTGTCCCACCAACAAATGCAACTAGAGAACAAGTCAGGGCAGAGGACTATGCTATTTCAACAGTTGATCTGGGACCAACCACTCGTGGTCAAAGAGTGGATGAATTTAAAGGGTCAGTCACTTCAATTTTGGAGCAGTTAGATAAGGATGAGTTGTCAAAGGAGTTAAATCAGAAAAATGAAGAACTTCATACTTGTCTCTAGTTTTTGATCAAACTAGTTGATGTAGGAGGAGATATAAGAATAGTGCCTGCTTTCCTGTCTACAGATGAAATGGAAAAACTAGGTGAGGTAAGGGCCAAGTCCCAAGGGATTGAGAATTGGTTATTTAGAGTATTCGAGAAAGGATGTGAGACTATTGATGGTTCTTCTAAGGTGCATAAAAAGCTCGTTGAACTCCATGAGAAATGGCAAGATCTATGTGAGGAATGTGACTCCTTTGATGAGTATTACTCTCACATGTTTCCTCGGATAAAGAGCATAATAGATTTGCCATCCTAGACTCTGGTAGTTGAAAATATTCTAACTGGGGACAAGTTGTCCAAGGCCATCGAATGGTATCAACAGCTGCATTTGACAATGCCCGTTATTCTTTGAAGGATTTCCTGGAAGATTTTTATAATGACTATGCCCCTTATGATGTCGAGAAATGCGAAAGCAAATTACATAGGGTCATTTTTTAAAGTACCGAGCTAGCCATGGAGGACAAATTGGATAAGGTTAGTGACCTTAGAGATGAATTTAATTCGTTCCACAAGGCTGGGGCAGAAATAGAAAAGATATATAGTAGATTCAGCTAGGAACTAGATATGTTCGAGTATCAGGTCAATCATCTAAACAATCCAAACCCCTTGGAGATCAATCCTGTGCTCAAGGCATGGCTTAACTACTGCAACAAGCTGGCTGAAGAGGACACAATTAATTTGGATGAAGAGTCTTGATATTTTTGAATATTTTAGAATGTAATCCCGTCATTATTATAAATTTCTATATTCAGGACAGCATGTGACTCTATTTTGTCTCTTTTATGCTTTAAAAATGTTCTTTTCTATTAATATATTGAGTTGGCTAGTCAAATTGACTAGATTCAATGTATCCGGGGGCTGTTTTTCATCCTTTTCATAAAAGACAAAGTGTAATCCAGGAATTGATATGAGCTATTGTTTATGTATTTATTGATGTAATCTGTATCGTCGGTGTTGAGTTAGTCTCCACCGTTCATTTGAAAAACTCGGTATGCTACTTTCCTCTATAAAGGGCTGCCATTTCTACTATTTGTAAGAGAGATTTTGATACCGAATTGTTGACATTCTGCCATTTGAAGTAATGAAAAGCAAGTTTCTATAGTTATCTTGTGAATTTGTATTATGTATTGGCTCATTTTGGTTGTCATGGTTCACTTCTTGCTCTCCAAAGTTAGTCGGTTGTCCTTTTAACAATGTTTATGGTTTGCTGAAAGTATTTGAAGAATGCTCTAGTCTATACTTTTAGTTATTTTCTAATGGTAGATAGCTATGTAAAGTTAGTCTAGACATATTAGTTGTGCTCAGTTTAATTGTATTTCCTGAGTTAAATTGTGCCATTCATTGGGTATTTAATGAATGAGTGTAATCTAAAAATCTTTAGGTATCCATTGAAGATAGCACCATTTTTTGCAGTGTTGTAATATCACTTTTCATTTGGTAACTCAGACAATTGGTTAAGTTTCAAAGAATTTGTCTACTTAAAGTAAAAGCTATGCATTGTGAATGTCACTTAGGATTCCTCTAAACCCTATACCTTTTGCATTTTTCTTAAAAAAACCATTGTTAAATTAGGAATTTAGCAGCATTTTACATTGTTTTATCAGCTGAAATCATAAAGGGTTTATGTGCATTTGCTATTCCAACTTGAAGATCTATCGATTGCATGTAAGACCCCTTGTAGGTACAACTAGAACATACCAACTGAGATATTCCAAGAAAGCTAAGACCTAGCTGTATTATCCTTTGAGTAGTCTTACCTAGGGTAGTATACTTTTCAAGAGAGGTGTGAAAACAACAATCACACCTGTGTTGCTGTGTGCTAAAACACTCATCAACACTATCTTGAGCTTCCAAGGAGATATAGGAGATGGCCAATATGAATGTTGGTACCCTAGTGGCTAAAAAGGATCTTGATTGACCCTGGGCAATTAGACACACATGTATGGGCTGATGCAGTCGAAATGAAACTATGCCTTATAATATTTGCTAAGGATGAGATGAGGAAACAAATTCCCACTTATTTCTCCAAAATGATGAAGATTAAAACAAATTTTGTTGTCATAGGAATCAAAGCTAATGCGACTGATGATGAAAAGATATTGGATGTTAAAGAGATCAAACATAATTTCAAGAAGTTGGTAACTAAGAAAATAATAAACTATGATGTTACAACAGGGGAATCACTTGATAAATTTGCAAGGATGGTGGGTTATGTTAAAACTATCAGGAGCAGATTCGATGATGTGCATCAAAAGGTGTCGAATGTAGATAGAGTGGTAAGCAAAAAAAATGCTAGATTAGCATGACTGGGACTCTACCCAGAATGTCTTTGACACCTGTAATCAACAAATGCATGGCACATAAAGTGAAGCTGTGGGCATAGGCATCTAAAATGGTGCAAATTGGCTCTGGAAATGAAGATGAATAAGAGAGGGAAGAGGAAGCGACAAATGAAGTTGGTAATGGAGAAGAGGATGTGGTAATCCTCATTTAAATTTCTTTCCATATGCTTCAGTTATTTTTCAATATTTTCTCAAAAACTATTGGCTCTAGAGGGACCTTTATATTGCTGTTTAAACTTCTTTTATTCAGCTATCCTCAAGAAGCCATTAGGGTTTAAAGATAGTTATGGTCTGACTTAGCTATAAATTTGATTAGCTAGTTGATCTATGAATCTTTTGGCAAACTGTGTTTTCATGATAGATAAATTCTGACTTTTTGTTCAATTACTTTATATACATACAATAGAAATCAATGTAGTTGAGATTTGAATGATCGTAGACTTTGTGTTATGGTTATTTGGATTCATATTCTTCTTATGTTGAATACGTTTCTACTAGTGTTGATGATATTTGTGTATTGATGGTGGTTGGATATCTATAATTCTTGATCACTGGTGGGAACTATTTATCTTTTGATACATTGTTCATGGTGATGATTATGTGGTGCATAGTATTTGTTTTATCGATTTGTAGATATTAGCTTGGCGGAAGCCTTTGAGCTTTTGATTATTGGGATGTACTCTACCTTTACTAATTTTTGGTTAAAAGGAACACTAATTTTCATTCATAAGAGAATCAATCGAAGGTAGCTGCACCTTGTAAAAGAAGCAATGAGCCTTTGTAGATTAGGCTCAACTATTGTTACATTTGTCATCTATCTGAGCATGAGTATATAGAGTTAGGTGACAAATTTGTTAACTAATAGATTTTTGGCAACTCTTAATGTAGAGGAAAAGATTAACTCAACTTCATACTAGGCAAAGTTCATTACAAAGGATTTCAAATCCACAACCTTATCATACACCAAGGTTCTCAACATAGCACCATTTTGCTTTTCCTACTTCTCAGGCCCAATCCAGACTTCACAAGGCCTTCTCATATCTTGGAATATCAATTTAATAGAAACAAAACACATACCAAGGTCTGCACTACTCAAACTCCCCCTATACCATTAGCAGGCTGTCAATCCTTGTAGCCCTTCTTTAAAGGACAGTCACTCATAACTTTTGAGATATTTCACCAAATAAAACTATGAGAACATATTTGGATACCCATTAAGATGTTTTAAAACATATCAAGAAATCACCATTGGTCATTTTGAAAAGAATGCCTCAAATTAGGACTGTCACCGTGCTAAATAGGCCTAATAGGCTTTGCATGCACAGGGTCTTATTGCTTCTATAACCTCTGGCTTCAAACTCTCCAAACCAACACTTGGAATATATTCTCTCTAACCTACCCAAGCTATTAATAATACTAAAAATCCATTTTTTTCAATGATATGAGTACAACCCTAAGACTTACCTTCTTCACTGTCCTGAACTTAGTTTTCTGGACTGTGACACAGTCAAAAGCATCCAAGATCCATAGACATACACTTCTCTTGAATCTTCAAGCATCATTAGGGATTGACAACATTTAAAACATCCCCTTCCACACCCTTCTAGGGTTTATAAACTTTAATGGAACACAAAATAGTTTCCTAACCAGTCATGACTGTGACTGTCAAACTTAGTCTTCATATGACAGAACAACTCTAGGGTGCCTTCAAATCCAATGTAAACATCGATCATCTGCTCTAGATGTTAGTCTTTAGAAACTAAAGTTCATTTCACATCATCTTATTCATGCATGGACTTATCACCACACAAAGTATCCAAGAAACTTTAATAAACTGCTCACTGTTTACCCTAAGATAGGGTATTGATAGTTTTCAACAAAATACCAATATCTAACTCACTACAACACCAAAATGCCTGAAACAAAATGGAAATGGAGGGTGATTGATAGAACTATCACTTACAACCAACTTGGCACTAGTCCTTGCCTGTACAGGGCTATACAGTATCAGAAAATAGAAAATTTCTATAGAAATGCCTAAAAAATAGTCTTCTTTGTTGATCCAGTTCTTGAATTCAATCACCCACAAATTTGTGAAGGTTACAAGGCCTTTTTAAAGGTATTACAAATGACCTTTTAGCTTCCAACTACTTGGAACAAACCAAGAGCCAAATGACTCTTGACCTTGCATAGATTGCATTATTTTACAATTGTGACAACTTTTACACATTATGTCCAAATGACTCCAAAATAACTACAAATGATCAAATTGATCCTATTACAACATTGAATCTCTATAATGGAATCAAATTCCTAAAAATTGGTCTATGAAAACATTAATTTTCCAAGGTGCTCCTGCACCAACTCTACTGGGGACTCTAATCCAGATCTTTTTATATTTTCTATGAGTTGCTCTATTGTTGGTCTTTATGGTTGTTTGTGGAACATATGCACTAGTTCTGCAACCTAACGTAGACTGGCTAGTAGGGTTTCAAGAAGATATCATTCCCAGGCTTCAACTTTTTTCCTAGAAGACCAGAAGAACAAACCAACAATATCATCAAGTTGATGAAGTGCTTGAAGAAGAACTTGGTGGAATCATAAGAGAAAATGCATGTTATTTTTCTACTGCTCAGGAGATTGTTTTTATTGAAGGAGTTGTTCATGTGTCTAGAAGAGAAACGCTCTTACAAATTCAAGTAGTCACTGACCATAGACAAAGAAATCCTGCTGTCAACCCAAGGAATCATGTTCATGCCCAACTAGCTCACCCTCACAATAACCAGTAAGTAGTTTGGTGACTCTACTTTGTTATTCTTGTTATATGCATGTAGTTGTTAAGGTTGACTATGAAAAGATATACCTGAGGTGATAGACAAAATGGTATTGCTGACATTGACTTTGATTCAATCTAATCTTTAAATTTCACTCCTTTTCCTCCTACAAGAAGGGTCAAGTCCTTAAGTAGACCATCTTCCCCTCCACCTATAAGAGAATCCACTAATTCCTCTTGTCAAGTCTTAACCCTTGATAGTACTATTTTACTACTTCAAGCTAGTTTCCCTCTCCATGTCCCTTTTCAATATGTCTCAACCTCCACCTTTTCCATGGGGAGCTGCTATCGAACCTCTAAGAATTGGGGCTAACTTACATGATTTTCCAAGGGGGTTTGGAAAAATCATACCCTAATTTAGGGGTGATGGGAAAGTTACTCCAGAAGAGCACATAAATGCCTTCTTTGCTTCCTATTCCATTTTAGGAGTCTAGCATGAAGACATATCTATTAGATTGTTCGTTGAGTCTCTCGTTGATGTTGTTGTCGAGTGGTTCTACCACCTCCCCAATGATTCTATTAGAGACTAGGCCTCTACGAGATGCTAATTTGAAGATAGATTCAAGACTGTCAATAATGAACATACATTAGTAGCCCAACTCTCCTCTATGAAGAAGGAAGTCCATGAACATATGAGGGAGTATGTGGTTGGGTCATCCCACAATAATGGGTTACAATTTTTGGCCAAACTTGACATTGAAATCAACATTTTGAACTAAATCTTCACTTTTTGACACCTATAGCCGCTAAACAATTAGGAATTTGAAGATGATACAAACTAGTGATTTATGAGATTTTGTTTGTAGATTCTAAATATATTTTTTAATATTTTTTTTTGTTAAATTGGAAAAAAATTTGTGTCTCCTTTGATAACTAGTTTTTAATAGTAAACAACATTTTTTTAAAGTGATGTGTATTCCATAGGACATAATTTTTTTTTACAAAGGATAAAATTCTAATTCTTTTGAATTTAGATTGGTAACACTGATATATAGGGCATGCATTTGGTTTCATAATGTTTTGTTGAATATTTTTTTTAAATTAAGTTTTGAAGTCAAACCAATAATAATTTAGACATAGGCGTATTCTATAAAATATAACTTTTTCTGTATGCATTAAAAATCAATTTTTCTTTTTTTGTTGAAACAAGGACATCAATACCTAGGGCTTAAATATTTTTCATAATTTTTTTTCACCAATTATTAATTTTCCATGTGTGTAGAATAGAGAACTTGATGTTCAGTGAAAAACCTACATTCACAAGAAATAAAAAATAACTATATAATCAAATTAAATATATTTAAAATTAAACTTTTTGGGAAGCTTATAATAAGGAATACATACTTAAAAAACATAAATTTTAAATGAATTCATTTGATCACCCAAAAGGTAAATCAAAAGTAATTTTCTATCAGCATTTTGATAGGTGTAGAGACTCCATTATAGGTATGGTTTAAAACTAGCGGGGTTCTATCCAAGGGGGTTTGAATCTAAGGAGATTTTTTCAAACCCTCTTCAATTAAAATCCTCTAAATGGAACCTTTCAAGGCTTAAATCATTATATTTTCTAAAGATATGTGATTTCAGCAAAAATCAGGATGTCCCAAAAAGTGTAACCCATTATTGTGGCAGCACCCCGCTAAGTTCAACAAAGTCAGGAATACGATTCCCAAAGATGTTATGCCTGGTGATGGACTATTGAAATATTTATTTATTAATTCACTTCCCCCTTATGTCAGTTATGCAATAAAGAGACAAGGAGCTGCTAACTTAGCTGATGCCCAAACACTCACCATTGCAATAGAGGATGACCTAATAAGTACTGGAATGTGGAAGAAAGAATTACAGACAAGCAAACCTTCAGTAGTTAATTCTACTAACCCTATCATACAAAGATTGGCAAATGACATTATCACTTTGAAATAGTCTTCTCAGGGGAATTATAATAGAACATTGCAATTACTTGGTTCATCTCAAAGATTAGCAATTGAAGGGGACCCTCCACTGTAAAGAACAATCATATGCTGTGTAATTTTCACCTCACTTTTGATCATGATGGAGCATCTTGTCTGGAAATGATGAGATTCATGCAGATGCTCTTTCTGAATGAGCATGCAGAGGAGCCTTTTTTGGAAGAGCCCCTCATGTCTGGTGATTCCAGAGTTAATTTCTTTGAATATGAGTTTGTAACATCAGAAAATGTCCCCTTGGGGGCTTTTCCCTCATAAGGTTTAGCTCTCAGGTCTTTTTCATGCATTTAGGACATCTTGCATCATAATTTGGCATCCCAATGGAATGAACCCTGGGTTTCATGGCAAATTGGACCTAGGAGGACCCCTTAAGCTTAGCCCTACCCAAAATAGGGGGAAGGACTTGGGCGCCCACACCCTAGTCCTGCCCTATTTTGGGTCAGACCCAGATTTGAAGTGTCAGTTTATGACCGTTATTTGGTCCCTTGGCTGACACAATAAGTTTGAATTTATGAAATCTTGGTGGGAGTGCTTGTAGTTGCATATAAAAGCATGATTAGGTATTCATTTAGAAACTAGATTATGTTCACGTGATTTTGGCATCCTAAAGGTGATTCAAGTCTTTCGTAGTGTTGCAAGAGTAGATTTGTGTTGTTTATATGTTTGTGTTTGCAGATTTGAGAATCCATTACCTCATGGAATGAAGAGCATCAAGATTCCTCCCATGAGATCTTCACTACAAGGTGATATTCATTGTGTTTGTGATCATTGTTTCATTTAGATCTTGCCTCTATCTCACAAGGGTATGTACTCTCTATCTGAAAAAGGTGTTTGGAAGACTTAAGTGTCCTTTCGGGGCTTGACTGAGGCAAGCTCCTAAACACCACAACCCCCTCTCAAATTTTTCATGGTTGCAGGTTACAAGTTGAGAAGCTAGACAAAGTGAACTTGCAGGAAGACATCTTAAAGTGTTGGAATTGTAGAATAGAAGGAAAAATAGCACCCTGGACTAGGGCACCCACCCATTAGTCCTCAAATTTCCATGACGAGAAAATCTCTGGAAGAATAGGAAAGAGTTGTAAATCAAGTTTCTAGATCTCGACATAAACTAGGGCCTTGGACTTGGGTGTCTACTCTTGTGTCCCAGAATTTTCCGCCTCAAAACCCCAAAAATAGGTACTTTGTGATTTGATATTTTACATCTTTCTACAAGAGCTTTTTCTGTAATTCTTCCATTTACTGTCATTTTCACATAATTAGGGTTTTAATGGTCAATTGAGCATAAGACAGGAAAATTGATAATTAAACATCCTTATCCAAATTTTCCTACATTTGTAAGTGACCAAGGGTATGATAGTGCATTGCCACTTGATCCTAGGTCCTTGAATGTTAAGGGTGAAAGGATGATTCAAACATCTAACAACACTAAACTAAACAATCCCAATTTTACCCTAAACAAAGTCAGATGATAGAAGTAGAGATGATGTCTACATTGAAATTAATGATCCCAACAATGTTGTGTTTACTAGAGGACAAAAAACATAGTGGGGGCAAAATTCCCAAGGTCAACTTGGTAGTTCTTCCTCTACCCCTAGATACATTTGGATGAGACAGAACAATACCAAGAAGAAGGGAAATTTTACACCCAAGGTTGTGTTGGCAAGAGACACATTGGAGCTTCATGATTGTTGTCACTGATGGCAACAAAGTTCATCCCACACATCCGCAGGACATGGTGTGTCTCTACCAGAAGTCAGATTGAAAGGCTTTCAGGTCCGGTAAGCAAGAACAGAGCATGTAGAAGGTCTGACAGTCAGGTTTAGATCTGTCAGAGGAAGTATCTTTGGAAAGTGTGAAATTGGGGAAGTCAAGAGGAATACCTTGACTGATAGATTCCAGGAATTGAGCCTTCGGTGATGGAAGAGTAAAGAGATATAAGCATTCAAGTATAGGGGTCTAGTTTGGTAGAATAGACAGAGGAAGAACTGATAGGCAGAGCATCAGAAGTTATTTCAGATGAGATATTGATGGTTATAAAGATTCCTAAGGTATCATTCATGATTGGATGACTTATTAGATAACTTCTACAAGTTTCTTTCTGATCCGCATCACTTGGGAATCAAGGATTTAGCTGACAGACTAGAGTTTGGGAAATATTGACTATTCCAGATGTCGACTAGAAAGAGGATGAAATCCTTTGCGTAGATATATATACCAGATGGATTTTGATGAAGTAAGGGTGTGGTGTTGTTGTGGTGAGCAAAGAAAAGGAGAAGAGTAGAGTGAAAGTAGTAAGGAATGTCTGGTATGTGAAAGGACAGCATAACAAAAGAAGAGGAAGGATGAAGTGCAGCAGATCAGTTTACTGAGCCCAACCGAAACTAAACTCCAGCATGTGTGGAAGCTTCACATCAGTTTAGGTATCTTGTTATTTTTGTTACAACTTGTAGATAGTGAGTCTCTTGTGAGCAGTGTGCTCGGGTAGTGAGCCCTAATTAGCAAGTGCCATTTTGTATTTCTATTCTTCTAACAGAGAATACAATCTTGGGTTAATCACCCCTTAGTTTTCTCCCTTAATAAGGTTTCCACATCAAAAATATTATGTCATGTGTATTTCCATTTCATGGTTATGTTTTCTTATTTGAATTAATGCTGCATTAATTATTAAGAAAGTTTAGAAAGCTGAAATAATTAAGATTACCGATTCACCCCCCCTCTCAGTTATCAACAATTGGTATCAGAGCCAAGTTCCTCTCAACAGAGCCTAACAGCTTGAGGAAGACCTAGGAATTCAAATGGATGTGTATGGTATTAGGGAGCAACTTAAGTTTGCCTTAGATGATCTTGAGCAGTCAAATTTTGAAATCAATGAATTGAAGGAAAGACTAAAACGGGCTGATAATTTCATAAATGAATTAAAAGAGAAACTAAGTCTCTCTATGAAAAAGAGAAAGGAGCTACTTAAGCAACTGGCAAGTCAAGGTGAAGCCAATGATTCAAATGGAGATCTGAAAGAGAAAACCAAGTTATGTGAAAAGTTATCAAAAGAAATCATGATGGTAAGACATGAAATGGAATCAGGAGTTATGAAGTTTACCCAAGAGATTCAAGAGAAAAGAAAAACTGAAGATGATCTAAGACAATCTCTCAAGGAGAAATCAGAAGATTGCCACAAGATGGATAGAATTATTAGACATCTTGAATCTGATCTTGAAGATGCTAAAGATAATGAAGAAAAACTTTAGGATCAAATTGTCTCTCTTAAAAGGGATCTTCAAACATCAAATGAATATAAAGAGAAATTCAAGATAAGTTCTGCTCAACTTGAAGTTCTTCTTGGAAGTCAAAAGAGGGTAGATGACCAATGTGGTTTGGGATATGAGAAAGGAGAAAACTCCAGATCCGGTCAGAAGAATATTGGATCAGAAAATCCAAGGAACAGGCCTAGAAGACCTTCGGTAAGGCAGCCTAATGCTCAAAGATATCCATCCTTCAATGGATACTGCCACAACTGCAATAACTTTGGTCATAGAGCTAATTAGTGCAGAAAGAGAATGAATCAGACTAATACATCCTTCTCTGGATAGTGTTTCAACTGCAAAAGGTATGGTCACAAATCTCATGAATGCAGAAATAGGCAAATGAAGAATTCATTCAATGGTAGATGCTTTGCATGCAATAGAATGGGTCACATGGCTAATCAATGCAGATCAAGAGGATATCAATCAAATATGCAAAGAAATGTTGTTTGCCAAATTTGCAATAGATCTGGTCATATTGCCAAATTCTGTAGAAGCAAGAATTAGGACAAAAGAGGTCTGGTACTTCATAATCAGAATCAAGACAAGGGAAAACAAAAAGTGAATGCAGATGAAGTTGAAAGTGAGATGAACAAGATTTGGGTGAAGAAAAGTATAGAGAATGTAGGGGATGGATCCGCACCAAACTTTGGTGCTGATATTACTTCTGGAAATTAAAAAGTAAGCTCTGGCTCAGGGGGAGATGCAAAGAAAACCATTTTCCCCCAGCCAGTTAATTGGTGCCAGAACTAGCACAAGGAGAGTTGTGGATTAAAGGGTTCATAAGAGAAACATCTAAATAAACTATGGTTAAGATACGGACGATCCGCAAGATGTTTAGATCAAGATTGATCCGGTTCTTCAAGTCATCTAAATAGGGAAAACAAGGCAAACCAGAATGACTTAGGTCGAGCATTTATTGCAACTTGCTATTAGGGTTTGTAGAGTAGTATAAGGGTTTCTATTATCAATCATTCGCTCATTTTACACTCAAGAAGAGTTTGTTGAAAGGCCCACTTTGTCCATTGATAATGTAGTTAAATCAATCACTGTGGATGGGAACTTGAAACTAATGACTAAATTTTATGACTACTACAGTGAGGTTGATCAGAAGATCCTGCAATAAGCCACTGTCAGGTACCTTAACATTTACAATAAAGCATTCATTGAGATTATATCTCTAATTCCAAAGAGCCTAGAAAAAAAACTAGAAATCAGAAAAAACAATGCGAAGGCCAAGGACCTTGAGATCAGGGAACAAATAGCTATTCAGCTCTATCCCTCAATCATGCAGAAATAGATGAATATGATTTTCAAAGATTACAAGGATGAGTTTCAGAGAAAAGCCAAAATGCATCAGCTTATGCTTGGAGAAACTAACAAAATAGCTAAAGAAACTGAAGAAATTCTCTGGAATGCCTACAAAAGGTTCAACATCCCTATCATAGAGGACATAAGTGATGAGCCCTCTACCATGGGCAACAAGGAAGAAACCACTGAGATAGTAGTAGAAGAGGTAAAGGAGATAGGTGAAGAAAAAGGTAAGGACTTAGATTCCTCTACTCCGGAAGAGGAAGTCCAAGGAGAAGTAAACCCAAATTCTCCTGTAGTCTCTAGATCTAAAGGAGAAGTAAGAACAGAGGTGAAAGGAGAAGAAGTGAAGGGAAAGGAAGAAGGTCAAATAGAAAAGACCACAGATGACAGTACTAAGGCTGCAGAAGGGGAGAAAGTTCTGTCTCCGGCAAGAGACACAGCAGAAGTGGTCAAGAACTTCTTGACCAAAGAGATGATGGAATTTGATGAACTGGAGTTGCTTCAAGGTCCATTCAATTTTGATTCCCTCTCTCTGATACAAACCATGAAGCTAGCATCCTTCACCCAAGCAAAGGCAAAAGAGAAAATTCTAAAGTCTCACCTGGTAGACTATGAGCTCATAGAAGTTGTATCCAGTGTTTTAGAGAAGATTATGCCTTCCTTCCAAAAGGACTCTTTGGCTTCCACATCCGGTAATCTCAAAACTCTTGTTAATTCTGTTAGCACTCACTTTGAGTCATTGGAAAAGTCAGCTGAGGCAAAGGTCCAGAAAGAGTTTTTGGATAAGAGATTCTCAGAGTTACAAGGCATAATAGCAAATGATAGGAGAGTTTTGGATATTGGAATAAAGAGCTTGGAAAATGGTCTCAAGGATGGTGGAGATTTCTACAAATTTTGTTTATCCTGGCCTAAAGTGACCAAGGATATTGAGAAGAAAGTAAAGGAACAAGAGGATAAACTGTCAAACCTCTCACAGAATTTTGATCCTCTCACTCTATCCATAGTAAACTAGGAATGTCAAATTATTGTAGTCATGAATGAGATTAAGAAACTTGAAAGGAAGAGGAAGAACATAATAAAGAGGATGAGTGAGCTTAGAGGGGTGATTATCCCCAAATTAGAGGCCATACATGAGGCCCTAACAGATGCTCAGACCACAGCCCAGACCAGTGATCCGACAGATCTCAAGAGGGCAGAAGCTTTTGCATTCCTACTGAGTGGTCATATCTCAATTTTGGACAGGATGAAATAGAGTTGGGTGACACAAGTTGTACAGCTAAAGACAACCTTTGCAGACATATTACAGTATACGTAAGTAAAACCTGTCTATATACTTATGCGGCTAAGTATAGTTGAATTTTTGGGCAATTTTGGTGTGCGGACCCTACCCTTTGCCATTGATGTCAAAGGGGGAGTGAGGAATAGTGAAAAATGTGGAATCTAGCTAAGGGGGAGCTCTGGTAAAGTGTATATTAGAAGAAAGCATCAACAAAGGGGAGTATAGTATAACACTTAGTCATTTTTCACTAAGTGTTGCCATCAATGCCAAAGGGGGAGATTATTGGCAAGAGACACATTGGAGCTTCATGATAGTTATCATTGATGGCAACAAAGTTCATCCCACACATCCGTAGGACATGGTGTGTCTCTACTGAAAGTTAGATTGAAGGGCTTTCAGGTCTGGTAAGCAAGAATAGAGCATGCAGAAGGTCCGACAGTTAGGTCCAGATTTGTCAGAGGAAGTATCTTTGGAAAGTGCAGACTTGGGGAAGTCAAGAGGAATACCTTGACTGATAGATTCCAGGAATTGAGCCTCCAGTGATGGAAGAATAAAGAGATATAAGTATTCAAGTATTGGGGTCCGGTTTGGTAGAACAGACAGAGGAAGAACTAATAGACAGAGCATCAGAAGTTATTCCGGATGAGATATTAACGGTGATAAAGATTCCTAAGGTATCATTCATGATTGGCCGACTTATTAGATAACTTCTACAAGTTTCTTTCTGATCCGCATCACTTGGGAAGCAAGGATTCAGCCAACAGACTAGAAAGAGGATGAAATCCTTTGTGTGGATATATATACCAGATGGATTTCGATGAAGTAAGGGTGTGGTGTTGTTGTGGTGAGCGAAGAAAAGGAAAAGAGCAGAGTGAAAGTAGTAAGGAATGTCCGGTATGTGAAAGGACAGCATAACAAAAGAAGAGGAAGGATGAAGTGCAGTAGATTAGTTTACTGAGCCCAACTAGAACTGAACTCCAGCATGTGTGGATGCTTCACATCAGTTCAAGTATCTTGCTATTCTTGTTACAACTTGTAGACAGTGAGTCTCTTGTGAGCAGTGTGCTCTGGCAGTGAGCCCTAATTGGCAAGTTCCATTTTGTATTTCTATTCTTCTAGCAAAAAATACAATCTTGGGTTAATCACCCCGTGGTTTTCTCCCTTAATAGGGTTTCCACGTCAAAAATATTATGTCATGTGTATTTCCATTTCATGGTTATGTTTTCTTATTTGAATTAATGCTGCATTAATTATTAAGAAAGTTTAGAAAGCTGAAATAATTAAGATAACTAATTCACCCCCCCTCTTAGTTATCAACAGGTTGCACCTCCCGAGGTACCATCTACTTCTTCCTATGATGCTTTGGTGTTTGGTTCATTTGATATTGTTGAGTCATGCAAAAATACCAAAATCCAAATTTCACAAGATGAATACTTAAGACTTAACCAATATGAACTATATAGGCTAGTTCAATATGTCAAACAAGATCCATCCCCCTCTAATTGTAATTCTTAGGTGTCTGATGAGGCTAAAATTCATCCTAGAAAACAAAATTGCTCAAACTCTCGCTCCCAAGACTCTAGCCTTCAAAATTCTTTCAAAAAACTAGAGCCTTTTTATATTTCCCTATATATTTATGGCCTTCAAAATTCATGATTTTTGCATCAGATATGATATAAACTACATAAAAATATAAAAATTCAATAATTTGCTATGCATTTTCATCATAAATTTGATAGGCTTTTGTAGAAATTTTGACAATTTTCATATAACCTAGTAATTCCAAAATCTAAGGTTAGTAGGCAAAATCTTCTTTCAGTTTTTTATACTGATTTTAGAGGCTCATTCAAATTATAATTTGGCTTTAGTCTTGCATTTTTGTGTAAATTTGCATTTAGATTTCAAATATTTGCATTTTTGTATATAAAATTTCAACAAAAAACTAGCAATTTTCAGGCATTTTCATTAGATTTGCATTTGTATTTTGCATATTAGACCTTGGAATTTATTTTTAGATCTGATAGTAATTAATTTTCATCATAAATCAGATTTTAAAACCTTCACATAGCGTTCTCTATCAAGATCTAAAACCTAGGGCTTCAAAAACACTGATTTTCACTAAATTTGGCCTTGTCGACTCTCTAAACTTGCACCATAGGCATGTTGTAAAGGGTATTTTTGCACTAATTTTTTTTTATTATGGTAATAAATTTCTTCCCCTCCTAAAAAACTTCACAACACCTTTTGATTGGCCTCTTGCATTGAAAATTTGGTAAAAAACTACACATTTTTGCTAATTTTGCCCTAGGGTTTGGCCTAGTTTGCACTCCAAGTGTGTTGTGACAAATTTTTTGGATATAGGTGACTTATATCATTCCTTTTATTTTCTTCACCTCCTAAAATTTATTACAACACCTGCTTTCTAGGTCTTGGAGTTGAAAAACTGTGAAAAATAGCCTATTTTTACTATATTTTCACTAGGGTTTGACCTTAAGTGGCACTAAAAGTGTATTGTGTTGGATATTTTGATATTAAGTGGCTTTTATTACTGATATAATTTTCTATCCATCATCATTTACTCACAACACCCTTTGTCATGCTCTTTTGCACCAAGATTTGGTGAAAAAAGTGCCTATTTTGACCTATTTTCACTATATTTTGACTTGTCATTCTCTTGGATTTGCATCAAGAGTGTGTTGTGAAGGATCTTATTGCTGTTTTGGACTGATATCAGACATATAATTTTTTTCCCTTGACTAAAATCCTTACAACACCCTTTGCTTTCACTTATTTGCATTGACAAAGTACAAAAAAAAATCAAGCATCTTTAGGCCATTTGTGCATTTATTTTTGCACTTATCTTTTGTCTCAAATTTGAGAAACTTTTTAAAAAATATGATTTTACATTAAAAACAATGCAATGGTACCTTCATGTCATTTTTCAATGGTATCTCTAAATGCATTTATCAAAGATCTTGATTTTGACAACTTCCTAATCCTCATGAGTGAGCACCCTTTGTTATTAGAAGACTTAACCAAATTATTTTCTAGGAACACTCATGAGAAATATGAGAATGAAAATCCTTTTTCCACCATAGAGAATGATGATGATGATGTACCTTCCTATCATCCCAATGCTCTCCCTGGCCACGATGTAGGATTAGTGGATGAGAAAAGGTCTCTCACATTAAATCCTATAGGGATGGATGTTTGATGCAATAAGGAGGGAAACAATGTTAATTTAGCCTTCATTAATAGACTTGGTGGTTGTGCGAGGGGCACATAGTGTACCTTCTTTCTTGAAACCAGTGATTACAATTTAAGGTGTTCAAAATGTGTTACAACAACCACATCACAATTTGATTTCTCACACATATAACACCCATAATAACAAGCAAAGTAAGCAAGCACCACATGTGCCTATCTCTCTTCCATGTTCTCAACCTATGCTCCCTCCACCACCTTGCCTTACTCATAAAAGTGGTAAAGAGTATGATCTTATCAAATAGCTTCACGCTACTCCAGCTAAGAACTCTCTTTGGGATTTGATACAAACATCACCTACATACCATGGAATGTCCATGAAGCTTTACAAAAGGTGATTGTGCCACCTACTGTTAAGATGAATGATGTAGCAACTCTGTTAGATTGTATGCATGTGACAAAAATGGATATCCTCTTTCAACCACATGAATTACCATCAGTCGATGTTTAAAATCAATATGATCCTCTTGTAATCTTTGCTACAATAAACAAAACATTGGTTAAGAGAGTTATGACTGATAATGGATTAGCTCTTAATGTTTGTGGGATTGACTTATTGCATAAGATTAAAGTTGATGATCTGCCATCAAGTCAGAAATGTTAAGTATATGTGGTTTTGACAATGTTGGACAACAATATGTGGGCACTATAACTTTACCTATACAAGTGGCACCTGTGATTGTGCCTACCTTGGTTCATGTCTTCCATTGCTCTCTATCTTACAACATGATTCTTGGTATACCTTGGATTCATGTATTAGGGGCAGTCCCTTCCACCTTGCATTGTTCAATTAAATTTATATTCAAAGGTAAACTTCATACTATTCATATTGATCCTGAACCAGATAACTATTTGCATATTGAAAAGAAAAAAACTAGTTCACAATCATATGATCTTAAATAATTTCTGAGGTGATCTATCAAAGCCTCTAGCCACAAATGATGTTACGAAGGAATCTAAACCATCGAATGCACTTTTTGTGATGATTAGGGTTCATTAGATTTTAATCCTTGCAGTATCGAGGATTATAAACTTAATAACCTCGACACATCAAAAGTAGCATCGATCTCGTCTAAGCAATCTTTTGAAGCATCTAAGAACAACAAAGTCTCCTTGGATGAAAATAAATACAATACTCTAACTTATACTACAAATTATGATACCTATGAGGCTTCACCTTCTTCTAAGGAATTAGATTCTCTATACAATCATGGATTTCAAAATTTGTACAAATATAATGACTATGTAGGTAAGGGATGTGGTGTAAATCAACAAGGAATTTGAGTACCTATAGAATCCACTTCAACACATTACTCAAGCGGCATTGGATATAATCCTTTTAAATAAAAAAGCCTCTTGTCATCCTAAACTTAATACAATATCAACACAACATGAAATATATCCTAGATATGTATGTTCTTAACGATGGTGCTACTAGGTAAGTATCTCTAACTCTTTATCTCTCTCATGATGTACTTCCCTTGTGATGTGTTATGTGTTGTTTAGGCCCCCTGGGATGACCTCAGATTTTCTTGTAAGGTTCGTGATACCAGGAGACCGCCTCTGTTCTGACCTTCTTCTATTTGTATCGTCATTCTTCTATATTGCCTCTCTCTAATTTCATTGTTGTGTGTTGTGTCTTATGGACATAGCATTGTGGTTGGTGACATGGGGGTACCCTCCTATGTGAATGTCCCTAAGACACTTGTTTCTCCTCTCTTATTTATTGTTTCCCTTCCTCTAGTGTTTCCACCTAGTGGGCGGATGATGAAAATAATTTACACTGATGCAGACCTAGTGTCCCTTTCGAGAGCAATCAAAAAATGCACTTAGTTCCTAATATGACAATGGGGTTGTATATTTTATATGACACTTGGCTAGTGGAAGCACTCATGTTTTCCATGTAGTGATTTGAATGGTGTTCTATCTCATTTATAAATCATAACAATGTTGTTGCTCCGTGCACTTTGTCTACCTTGAATCTTGCATACCTCAGATTTGACATGTAGTGATGTTGTTGTTTATCATGATGTTGTAGACACTAACATGTTTCTTGCATGGATGTGTTTGTGGGAACATTTGGCAATTGTGAAGTACATGTCACCTTTGAGGGGCATGGGATTTACGAGAGATTTTGTTGCCTTGACTGTTTTCTTCCTACCTTAATGTGCTTGATATCAATACCTGATATCAACCACCTTAAGGTGGGGGCATACATAAGGTAAGCTATATGTTATAGATGTTAGCTATGTGCCTATCCTCAGATGCAGTTTAAAGACTAGTGTGATGAGTGCTTCCTGCATCCTGAGTTTGTTTGCAATCAATCAATCAATCATTTAAGCCCTCTGCAGAGGTTGGATATCTCGTATATCCTTTTTATCTTAAGCCCTCTACAGAGGCGGGGATGGTGTATTTCTCAGAGCAGATTGTACATTGTATCATTTTAAAAAGTCCTCTATGGAGGCAGGGAGTGGTTCTATGACTAACTCAACCCTTTAAGTGTGTTTTCGGTGATTGTTGTGGTGAAGCGCAATTGTCGGTGTGTGCCTATAATGTCCCTGAGATGGTGATGAGCCTAGAAATAGGGAACACACCATCACTTGTCTGATGGGTTTTCTTTGTGTCTTCAAGTGTGTGTGTTTGGTGTACTTGTTGTGTTTGGCATGTTTGTTGCCCCATATATAGTCTAAAGACTAGTGTGATGAGTGCTTCCTACATTTTGGGAGATTTTGTGTGTCTTGCATGTGTGTTGCCCCATATATGCAGTCTAAAGACCAGTGAAATGAGTGTTTCCTGCATTACGGGAGGTTTGGTTACTTTCGAGTACTTGCATTTGCATTCCATATATATGATAAAAAGAAAAGAAAAGAAATCATGTCTATCTTCCATGCATTAATGTGTCTTCTATGCATATTCTATCTTCTCCATGTTCTGCATGACTATAATGGTCTTCTCCATGTTTTGTGTGCCTATTGTTGTCTTCTATGTGATTGGCGTGTCTTCTCTGTGCTTGGCATGTTTGTTGTGTTTTTGACTGTACTTTAATGCATGTATTGGCCTCACGTTTATACATACATTAAAGTGGGGGCTAAATGTAAGGTCAGAAAATGTCCCCTTGGGGGTTTTTCCCTCATAAGGTTTAGCTCCCGGGTCTTTTGCACGCATTTAGGACATCTTGCATCATAATTTGGCATCCTGATGGAATGAACCCTGGGTTTCATGGAAATTTTGACCTAAGAGGACCCCTTGAGCTTAACCCTACCCAAAATAGGGGGAGGACTTGGGCGCCCACTCCCTAGTCCTACCCTATTTTGGGTCTGACCCAAATTTGAAGTGTCGGTTTATGACCATTATTTGGTCCCTAGGCTGACACAGTAAGTTTGAATTTACTAAATCTTGGTGGGAGTGCTTGTAGTTGCATATAAAAGCATGATTAGGCACTCATTTAGAAACTAGATTATGTTCATGTGATTTTGGCATCCTAAAGGTGATTCAAGGCTTTCATAGTGTTGCAAGAGTAGATATGTGATGTTTATGTGTTTGTGTTTGTAGATTTGAGCATCCATTACCTCATGGAATGAAGAACATCTTCCTCCCATGAGATCTTCACTACAAGGTGATATTCATTATGTTTTTTATCATTGTTTCATTTAAATTTTGCCTCTACCTCACAAGGGCACACACTCTCTATTTGATAAAGGTGTTTGGAAGACTTAAGTGTCCTTCTGGGGCATGACTGAGGCAAGCTCCTAAACACCACAACCCCCTCCCAAAGTTTTCATGGTTGCAGGTTACAGGTTGAGGAGTTGGACAAAGTGAACTTGTAGGAAGACATTTTGAAGTATCAGCATTACAGAATAGAAGGAAAAATAGCACCCTAGACTTGGGTGCCCACTCATTAGTCCTCCAACTTTTGTGATGGAAAAATCTCTAGAACAACAGGAAAGTGTTACAGACTGAGTTTCCAAATCTTGACAAAAACTAGGGTCTTGGACTTGGGAGCTCGCTCCTGTGTCCCCATTATTTCCACCTCAGAACCCTAAAAATAGGTACTCTGTGATTTGATATTTTACATCTTTCTGCAAGATTGTTTTCTATAATTCTTTCATTTACTGTGATTTTTACATAATTAGGGTTTTAATGGTCAATTGAGCATAAGAAAGGAAAATTGATAATTAAACATCCTAATCCAAATTTCCCTACATTTGTAAGTGACCAAGGGTATGATAGTGCAGTGCCACTCAAGCCTAGGTCCTTGAATGCTAAGGGTGAAAGGAGGATTCAAACATCTAACAACACTAAACTAAACAATTCCAACTTTACCCTAAACAAAGTTAGATGATAGAAGTAGAGAAGATGTCTACACTAAAATTGATGATCCCAACCATGTTGTGTTTACTAGAGGACAAAAAACATAGAGGGGGCAAAATTCCCAAGGTCAACCTGGTAGTTCTTCCTCTACCCCTAGATACATTTTGATGAGACAGAACAATACCAAGAAGACAAAAAATGTTACACCCAAGGTTGCACCTACCGAGGTACCATCTACTTCTTCCTCTAATGCTCTAGTTTTTGGTTCATTTGATATTGTTGAGTCATGCAAAAATACCAAAATCCAAATTTCACAAGATGAATACTTAAGACTTAACCCATATGAACTAGACAGGATAGTTAGCTATGTCAAAAAAGAGCCATCCCCCTCTAGTTGTAATGCCTAGGTGTCTGATGAGGCTAAAATTCATGCTGGAAGACAAGATTCCTCAAACTCTCACTCCCAAGACTGTCCTTCAAAATTATTTTGAAAAACTAGAGTCCTTTTATATTTCCTTATATATTGCTAGCATGAAATAAAGTAATTGTGTCATTGATTCAGGGGCTTCAGAAAATGTGATGCTAGCCCAAGTTGTTAATTCCTTAGGTCTATCTTATACCCCTACTTATGGTAGATGTTTTTCAATGGATGGTTCCCCAGTACCTATCCTCGGCCAAATCAAATATGCTCAAGTTACTCTGGCTACCTATCCTAAGAAGAGGGTGGAATTAACCAAATTAGTGGCAGACATACCTGCAACCTATTAGATGTTATTAAGTCATAGCTTTTGTAAAGATTTGGATGGGGAAATTCAAATGGACTGGTTGCATGTCCTGATACACATAGATGGGAAGAAAGTTCACCTGAATCTAGAGCCCAAGGCCAAGTTTATTGTTTTGAAGTCAGGAGACCCTAGAGAAGATATTCTATATGTGGAAATGAGGCTTAGTACATATATGTGCACATTAACAGTTGATGACAATGCAAGTCTAATTAGTCCTGATTTGGCTAATGAGGTGTGGATATTATAATTTGATGGTAGTTTTTCTACGACCAGTTCAGGCACTGGAGTTGTTCTAATTTTGCTTGATGACTATAAGTTTCCTTTCACTTATAAATTGGAATTTGACAATATGAATAATACTATAGAGTATGGAGCTTTGTTATTGGGACTAGCACTGGCTAAAGAAAAGGGTATTAAATATCCTCGAGATAGAGGTGATGCTGAGATGATTGTAAAGAAAGTAATAAAGTTGTATACAATGAAAATGGAAGATTGAAGCATTACCGAAACAGAGTGTGGGATTGCATAGAATACTTTGATGCTTTTTTGATAGAAGTTGTACCTAGAGACCAAAACACTCAAGATGATTGACTGGTTGTGTATGCTTCTCTCTTGCTACCTCACCCAGATTTCAAAGATAAACCTTATAGAATAGAGATAGTTTATAGGCCCAACGTCCCTGATATTGTTAACCATTGGTAGGTATTTAACAATGATCGTCAAATAATTTTTTTCTTGAAAAGGCTGAATCTTTTTCCAATGTGTTCTTTGAAGGGAATCATGATGAAAGCAATGATGTTTTGGAAGGAGAAATGACATCTCATGATGTCCATGAATGCAAGGTCATACAATTGAAAGGAAACAAAATTCCTAAAGGATTTCTCCCATTGGAAGATCTTTTTAATCGTCATGATCAATACCTAAAGCAGAAGAGTAAAGTCTCAATTAGATCTTTAGCTGATTATGATCGAGATTGAACATTGGTACAGGAGAAGACCCAAAGATTGTTTGTATCAGGAAGTGTTTCTCTTGAAATGAAAGAGAGTTTAATTTCTTTGCTTGTTCGATATAGAGATGTTTTTGCATGGTGCTATGCTAACCTAAAGAAGTTTAGAGATGGAAAGATGTAGCACCATATTCCTCTAAAGCCTAGTGCCTTTCCCTTTAGGTAGAAACAGAGGACTTACAACCCCAAGGTATCTAAAGACATTTTGAGTTAAATAGACAAGATGATGAAGGCAAAAATTATTTACCCCATTCATCACTTTACATGGGTGGCAAACATTGTCCCTATAAGAAAGAAGAAAGATCATGGGCAAATAAGGATTTGTGTTGATTTCTAGAATTTGAATCAGGCCTCTTTGAAAGACAACTATCCCCTGAATGTCATGGATCACATATTGTAAATAGTATCTGGTTTAGAGATTATGTCAATTCTTGATGGATTTTTAGGATATAATTAGATTGAAGTGGCTCTGGAAGACTAGCACAAAACTGCATTAACCACCCCTATTGGCATTTTTTCTTACAATAAGATGCCATTTGGCCTCATCAATGTAGGGGCTACTTTCCAAAGGACAATGGACTTAACATTTGGTGATTTGAAGAATAAAATCATTGTCATTTACTTGGATGATCTCATAGTTTTCTATAAGATGAAGGTTGATCACTTGCATGATATGGAGGTAGTTTTGTAGTGTTGTAGAGAACATGACATTTCTTTAAACCCTATGAAGTAAATATTTGCTATATAACTGAAGGGAAGCTACTAGGTCATATCATCTCCAAGGATGGGATAAAGATTGATCCTGAAACGGTCAGGGTAATTAAACAATTGAGTTTACCCACAACCAAGAGCAACACAAGATCCTTCATTGGCTAGGTAAACTTCTCAAGAAGATTTGTTCCTAATTTTGCAGAGTCGACTAGGCACATCTCTGAGATGATGAAAAACCATCCTATTTTCAAATGGAGTGATAAAGGTAAACAAGCATTTGGAGATATTAAAATAGCCATCGCCAACATGCCTACATTGGTGTATCCTAACTTTGAAAAAGATTTTATCATCTATTGTTATGTATCAGAGCACACCCTATTAGCCATCTTGTTACAGAAGAATGAATGGGGATTGAGGCTTCAATTGCCTTCATGAGTGTGCTGCTAAAGAAACATGAATTGAAATACTCTGCATTAGAGAAACATGCATATGCAATGGTGAAAGCTTTAAAAAGCTTTAGGTTTTATATTTTACATTCACATGAAGTTGTCTATGCTCTGAAATCTACTATAAAGAACATCCTTACACAACAAGAGATTGGATGTAATAATAGAGGAGCCTAGATAGCCAAAGTTCAGGAGTATGATGTTGTAATCAAACCCACTAATTTGGTCAGAGGTAAAGGATTGTGTAATATGATTGCTGAGAATAAGTTTGATGAAAATGATGAGTTGCCTTTGGTTCTTTTCATGAGAACTATTGATGATTGGTTTTCTAATGTTTCCTATTTCCTAACCTATGGTGATTGTCCACCTTACCTCTCTTCTAAAGAGAAGAGAATTCGAAAGCTTAAGTGATGTAGTAGCAGCTAGTGGTGTAAGGGCAATCTTGCATCACCCAAAAAGATGTTGATTCAAAATCATTGAAGATGTTTTCCTTTCTTTCCATAATTAGTATTTCTAGTTTCATAATTTCTTGAATAATGATGTAGGACTTTTAGTTTTTTTCTAAACTACTAAAAAAAGCAAATTGCTATTTTTTGAAAGTTTAACTGCTATTTTTGGAAAGTTTGCATTTGGGCATGGATGGAAGCAAAAATTTACAGGAAGCTTCATAAATTAAATATAAGACCTTTGGCAAAGGAATTAGGCAAAGATAATTTGTGAGCTAAAATATATTAAAGTTTCCATTTTCTAAGAAGCCCCTGAAAATTTATGAAACTAGATATGAGGCACTAAAACATCCCATAACATCCTGAACTATTTATGAAAATTTGTTTACAAATTTCTAGCATGATAGTTCACTTCATGATCTTTCTGGCACTTAAAATGGTTCATCAATCAGACACCTAGATCAAAAGTTATGCTTCCCAGAAGTTGACCTACTTTTGGAGGGAGTTGTAAATTTCAAAATTTAGCTAGAGGCCGCCAAAAAGGGTTATTTATGACTATTTTTGGGAACCCTGGGTAGAAGTAGAGTTAAGAGGGAAAGTGTAGAGTCAATAATAGGTGGGAAAACAAAAAACTTAGTTCATTTGGGGTTACAAAAGGCAAAAGATTCTAAAGACTGGTGATGGGTAGTTGTAATGGGTTGTAGCCTATGGAGGATTAATTCCACTGGTTGTATTTGAGCTTCTATAGTGTAATGTATTGTCCAAAATCAATAAAAGAACATTCTATTTTCTATGTGCAATTTCTGTTGTTTGTTTTTTGATTTACCCCCTTCATCAAGTGGTATCAGAACAAGGGTTCCTGAGTATGTAGACAAATCGCCAACTATGAGGTAGTTTGCACTAGGACCTGAGGTTGTGGGTTTGCTACAAAGATCAAAATGCCTCCACAGAGAAACCATGTTGGGAGAAATTCCTTGATAGGAGAGGGTTTTAGAGCCCTACAAAGGCAAATCGATGCATTTCAAGAGGAACTGCGAAGAGAGTTTGAGCCAAGAACGAGTGAAGAAAGTGAAGAAGCTGAAGAAGATCTATCTGAGGAAGAACAAGAAGTTGTAGGAGATCCTGCAGAAGTTAGGTTGTTGATGACCATTTTGAAGATCAGAAAGAGGCCCAGGATCAAAGTTTCTACCTATTCTACAGATTTGAATCCAAAATAGCTTATTGATTGGATCAATGACATGGAGGAGTATTTCAAGTATGAAGGTGTGGACCCAGATTGGGTAAAGTTTGAAAAAACAAAGTTGAAGGCCATGCCAGTATTTGGTGGAAGGAGGTCCAATTAGAGAGGAATAGAAGAGGAAAAAGAAAGATTACCAGATGCAATCGGATGGTGGAAAAACTACAGAAGCATTTCATTCCTATGGACTATGAGATGGAGTTGATGAAGTTGCAAGGATTGAAGCAAGGTAACAAGTCTATCAAGGAGTATACATAAGATTTTTATAAGATTACTATCAGGATAGGCCATGTAGAGGCCAATAAGGAGAAGGTAGCCCATTACATTAATGGGTTGAGGCCAAGTATTCAAGAAGAGATGAGCCTGGTTAGAATGACCACCATAGAAGATGCACACTAGTTTTCCTTGAAGGTGGAAGAGAAGATGAATAAAATATTCAAAAGTAAGCAAAGAGGAAGAGGTCAAGGCAAAAGGATTGGTGGAAGATCCTATGGATGCCATCATGAAGATCAAAAGAAAAGTGAAGAAGTTGGTACTAGTCAGAATCAAAGAGGAGATAATGCCTACCACCCTCCTAACCAGAACAATGGTAAGCAAAGAGGAAGAGGAAGAGGCCAACTTGGGCAAGGACCTGGAAGAGGTGGTTTCAGAGGAACCTGTTTCCAATGTGGAGAAGAAGGGCATCAAGCATACGAGTGTCCGCAATATCAAGGAAAGACAAATAGAAGACCTGAAGGTAATGCACGATTTGCACATGTAGATGAAGATGCACAGTCTAAACATTCTAAAAATGTTGAAAGGGGAGAAACCCAAGATGTTAGAAGAACCTTGTTGAATGAGGAGAAATAACCAAATCAAAGGAAGAGTTTATTCTGCACAAGATGCAAGTGTTAAGGTAAGTGTTGTGATATTATTATTGATAGTGGAAGCACTGACAATCTTGTTTCAAAGGAGATGGTTAACAAATTGAGGTTGACAAGAAGAAAGCATCCACATCCATATCTAATCACAAGGTTGAAGAAGGACCATAGAGCTTTGGTCGATGAATAGTGTTTAGACAAGTTCAAGATTAGAGACTACCATGATGAGGTGCTATGTGACATCAAACCAATGGATGCATGTCATATGTTATTGGGAAGGCCATGGCAGTATGATAGGTACGCTGTCCATGATGGCCATACAAAAAAATATTCCTTGACAAAGGATGGAGTTCCTCACAAGTTGAAGCCCTTAAAGGAGGTGTAAGAAAATGTATATAGTACTACCAGAATTGGCTTGGTAGATGGTAGGAGATTTTTGGAGGGTATGAAGCACACATGTCATTGCTTTGTATTGATTCCTAAGATTAGTCATGAGAAATGTGAAGATGTACCAATAGAAGTATCAGATCTGTTGGAAGAATTTTAGGATATTGTCTTTGATAATGTACCACAAGGTTTACCACTGGTGATGAGGAGAAGTCATCATATGGATTTGATACTAGGAGCTAGTTTGCCGAATAAGGTAGCCTATAGAATGATACTTGTAGTGAATGAAGAGATGAGCAGACAAGTTCACGAGCTATTAAGGAAGGGAATGATAAGGGAGATCCTAAGTCCATGTGTAGTACATGTAGTACTAGCACCAAAGAAAGATGGAGAGTGGAGAATGTGTACAGATTCTCGAGCCATCAACAAGATCATGATCAAATATAGATTTCCATTACCTAGAATGGATGACATAATGGATTGTTTGAGTAGAGCCAAGTACTTCACGAAGATTGACCTGAAGAGTGAGTATCACCAGATCCGAACCAGAGAAAGAGATGACTAGAAGATAGCCTTCAAGACAAAGGAAGGTTTGTATGAGTGGTTAGTCATGCCATTTGGGTTAACCAATGAACCAATAACATTCATGCGGCTCATGAACGAGGTATTGAAACAATTTTTGGGTAGTTTTGTTATTGTTTATTTAGATGAAATTTTAATTTTTAGTAAGACTTGGGATGAGCATCTGATGCATATCAAAAGAGTTCTAGAGAAGTTGAGGGAGGAGAAGTTGTGGATTAATCTAAAGAAATGTAGTCTTACAAAAAAGGAGTTGGTATACCAAGGATATGTTGTCTCAGAGGAAGGTCTTAAGATGGTCCCAGAGAAGGTGAGGGATATCATTGAATGGCCTATTCCAAGGAGTGCTACAAAGGCATGATCTTCTCATGGTTTGGCAAATTTTTACAAAAAAATTTATCACAAGTTTTAGTAGCATTTGTGCACCCCTAACTAAGAAAATGAGAGGGGATAGAATAGAGTTTAGATGGACTACATGAGCAACCAAGAGCTTTGATACATTGAAGCATAAAGTCACAAAGCAACATGTATTGGCACTTCCATATTTCAATAACATATTTTAGGTAGATTGTGATGCTAGTGGCAGTGCTATAGGAGTTGTTTTGAGTCAAGAAGGTAAGCCCATTACCTATTTAAGTGAGAAGCTTAATGATGCCAAGAAAAATTATTATGTTTATGATTAAGAGTTTTATGCTATAGTTTAGGATTTGAAGAAATGGAGACATTATTTGTTGCCAAAAGAGTTTGTTTTATATACTAATCATCAAGCTTTACAATATCTTAATAGTAAAGGAAAGTTAAACCAGAGGCATTTAAAATGGGTTGAGTTTTTGTAGAGTTATACTTTTGTTTTAAAGCACAAGAGTATGAAGTCCAACAGAGTTGCAGGTACCTTGAGCAGAAGGAAAAATTTGTTAATAGAAATGAAGGTAGAGGTTGTTGGGTTCAATAGGCTCAAAAGATTGTATCTTGAAGATCTAGATTTTGCAGAGGCTTGGAAGGCTTGTTTGGAACCCATTACTTTGGATAGGACAAAATGGCTGGATTTCATAATCCAAGATGGCATGTTGTTTAAAGTGTTGGGAATTTAGGTGTCTCAACCTTGGTAATTCATTGCATTATTTATGTTTGTATATATTAATTAAATGCCTATGTTGTAAATAAATTGTAAATTCCATATTGTCATCCTACATGGAAGATGACAACTTGTAATTTTGTCCTCACATGAGGAGATAGGTGTCCCACTTTGTGGTAGGAGCATTTTGCTATGTGTCAGCATCTTTCATGTTGTGTAAGGGAATGTTTGATCGAAACGGTTATGACAGATTCCTATAACAAAGTTATGACATGTAAGAGTCAGAAATAGAAGCATGTAAGATAGGTGAAGACATGTGTCATGAAGCATCTTTGAAAAAGGCATATTTGGGAGCCCCAAGGTGGACTATGACATGTTGTAAGAGAATATGCTATTTATAGCTTGTGTATGATAGATTCTCTTACAACTGTAAGTTGTAACCACTATGACAGATTCTATGACGGTCGTAAGTGTTGTAAGAGCATCTGTCATAGCCCATATTGGAAAGAGGTGACCTCTTTGGGATGGGAGATGTGGACAAGTGTCAGGCATAATCTACAATGTTGACCAAGTGTCCTTAGGCATGGTTTTTGGGCCATGAGTCCAAGTTGGACGCGCATCCCAAGATAGGTCCAATATTGCCTTGTATATTCTATATAAATAGGTGCTTGGAGAGGGAGTTGTATCATAGGTTTATAGGTACTATTATGCTACCGGATTGACTCCAGATATAATTTTTGAAGACCATTGAAGCTTGCATTGCAAGTGTATTGTAAACATTCTTTCAGATTTGTTAATACATTGTGTAGGTTTCTGAGTGTGGGGTTTTTCACCCGATAAGGGTTTTCCCCACCGTAAATCTTTGTCTCTCTTCTTCTATCTTCTTTCTGGTTCATGTGTATTGCTGCAAATATCTCGTTTACATGTTCTATGTTTCTTTAGTTGTAAGGATTAATTTGAATTTGCATAGCCCTCTCCTCATTAGATTAGTGTAGGAAGCAATTTCTGTACAGCTAGCTTCCTTTCAGTTGGTATCAGAGCCTGGCCATTTTTGGTCTTAGCTATTAGGTAGGGGTTTTTTGAGATGATCTTAAGTTGAGTGGGAGTCTATGTAGAGTATTCTAAATTCTATTGCAGCAAGGAAATGCCAATCACATCCAGAAAATTTGAAGTGGAGAAATTCAATGGCACTAATTTTGAATTGTGGAAGCTCAAGATGGAAGACATGCTTGTTGACCGAGACCTTTGGGAAATTGTTACCAAAACTAAACTAGCTACGATGCAACAAACTGATTGGGATCTCAAGGATCAGAAGATTAAGGGTCTCATAAGACTTAATCTTGCTGATTCTGTGTCGTTAAATGTCCATGAGGAGAAAACTACAACCTTGCTTTAGAAGAAGTTGGGAGATGTGTTTCAAGACAAATCCCTAGTCAATAAACTCTTTTTGAAAAAGAAGTTGTATTCTCTTCAAATGGAGGATGGAGGATCCATTGCCGAACACATGAATGCTTTTAATATGCTGGTTGCACAGTTGACATCTATTGGTGTAAAGATGGAGGAGGAGGATCGGTGTATGACCTTGTTTTGTTCTTTGCCAAACTCATGGGATCACCGTGTCATGGCTATTGGAAGCACCACATCCACATTCAATATGGAAGATGTGGTATCTACGTTGTTATCCAAAGAGATGTGGAGAAAGTCTTCTGATGTAGCCAAAGAGGCTCTTACAGTTCGTGGAAGACCCAAGGAGAAAGGGAAAAAGAAGGACAAGAAAGGTGAGAAGGGTAGATCCAAATCTTGTGGGAGATCCAAATCTCCTGAAAAGTCCAAGGCTATATGTTGGAACTGTGGTAAATTTGGGCATATCTGAAAGGAATGTAAAGAGGAGAAGAAGAAGAAGAAGAAAGCTCCTGATTCAGATTCTAAAAAATCACAAGATGATGGTGATGCTTTCATCGTAGCCCTGGCAACCCATGCATCTGATGATGTGTGGCTGATCAACTCTAGTGCATCATTTCACATGACCTCACATCGAGACTTGGGTGACGACTCTCATTTGAAGATTGTTGGTCATGGAAGAGTCTCTATCGGATACCCTGATGGTCAAGTGAAGGGGATATCTAGGGTTATGTATATCCTAGGGTTAGCACGAAACCTACTTTCTATAAGTAGTTTGAATGATGCAGGTGTGCAGGTTGTCTTTTCAAAAGAAGGCTGCAAGATGACTAGAGGAGCTATGGTGCTTGCTAAGGGTACTAGGAGAGGTACTCTATTTCAGCTGGAGGCATGCATTTCACAATGCAATAGTTCTTCTGACTGAAGGAAGAGGGCAGCAGTGACTTCATCCCTACCATCTGAATGAGCAGTTAAGAGATCTATTGTTTCTAGTTCTGATGTTTGCAACCATGCTTTTGAAGTTAAACTTCTTGCTGAAAGACAATGTTATGGCATAAGAGATTTGGCCACATTGGTGAGAAGAGTTTACGTACCTTGAACAATAAAAACCTTGTTAAGGGGTTAGATGATTGTAATCTTGAGTTTGATTTTTGCGAACATTGTATATATGGGAAACAAAACCATGTTCAGTTTTATTCAAGTTCCCACAAGTCTTCTAGTGTGTTGGACCTTGTCCATTTTGATGTATTTGGTCCTGTTAATGTTCCTTCATTATCAAAATCTATATATTTTGTATCTTTTATAGATGACTACAATATAAGGACATGGATTTATTTTCTCATAAGCAAATCTATAGTCTATAGTAAGTTTATGGAGTTTAAGGCCTTTCCTGAAACTTAGACTGGTAACAAGATTAAGTGTTTGAGAACTGACAATGGTGGTGAGTTCTGTTCTATAGAATTTGATAACTATTGCAAGGAACTTGGGATTGAAAGACATAAGACAACTCCATACACCCCACAACAAAATGGAGTTGCAGAAAGGATGAACAAGACACTGATGGAGAAGGCTGGGAGTATGCTTAGTGAAGCTAGCCTAGAACAAACGTTTTGGGCTGAAGATGTTGCCACTACTTGCTATCTTGTTAATAGATCTCCTACATCAGATCTTTTTGGAAAGACACCCATGGATGTGTGGTCTGGTAGAAAGCCTTCAATAAGGCATCTTCATGTTTTTGGTTGTGAGGCATATGCACATGTGCCTAGGTAGAAGCGGTCAAAGTTGCAGAACAAGGTTGTTAAGTGTATCTTCATTGGCTATGGTGTCAGTGTGAAAGGATACAAGCTTTGGGACCATGTGGCTGGAAAAGTGTTGCATAGAAGAAGTGTCATCTTTAGAGAGATTACACCTTCTTCCACTGTTTTATAGCTAGAAGAAAAAGAAAAGAAAGAGGATGGTGTTCAGTTTCCTGCTACCCCTGAGAAGACTGAATAGAAAGACAATGTTGGACCTGATGATGAGGAGAGCTCTAGCAGCTCTGAAAGCTCAGATAAAGAAGTTGAACCTCAACCTTAGCTCTTGAGGAGGTCTACATAGATAAGAAAGCAACCTGAAAGGTTTAGTTTTACATTACTTGATTCGAGTTGTGCTTATGCTTTGGTTACTAACAGTGATGAACCTAGAACTGTATCAGAGGCTATGTAAATGAAAGATACAGGTTCCTGGAAGGAGGCCATGGAGGATGAAATGGCTTCTTTGGAAAAGAATCAAACTTGGGACTTTGTTCCTTTGCCTCCTGGATGGAAACCTGTTGGATGCAAATGGGTGTTCAAGAAGAAATTTGGTGCAGATGGCAGTGTTGAAAAGTATAAGGCCAGATTAGTTACGAAGGGGTATTCACAAGTGGAGGATATAGATTATGGTGAGATCTTCTCTCCCATTGCAAAGATGACATCTATTCGATTCTTGTTGTCTCTCATAGAAGCTTATGACTTAGAGGTAGAACAGATGGATGTGAAGACAACTTTCCTTCATGGTGACTTGGAGGAAAGAAATCTACATGTCATAGCTAGAGCATTACACGATAAAAGGTAAAGAAAATTTGGTTTGCAAATTAAAGAAGTCTTTGTATGGTTTGAAGCAGTCTCCTGGGAGATGGTACTTGAAGTTTGATGCCTTTATGTTGTCAATTGGATTTGTGAGATTGAAATCAGATCACTATGTGTACTTTAAGTTTGACGGTGATCGTATTCTCATTGTTGCATTGTATGTTGATGATATGTTGCTCATTGGGAAGGGTAAAAATATGATTTCTGATTTCAAATCTTAGTTGTTAGCATAGTTTGAAATGAAAGATTTAGGGGCAGCCAGGTACATTCTAGGAATGGAAATCAGAAGAGATAGAACCAACAGAAAACTTTGGCTAAGCTAGAGTAAGTATGTGAAGACCATGTTGGACAGGTTCAGCATGGTAGATTGTAGACCATTGTGTGTTCCAATTTCTTTGGGGACAAAGTTGTTTGTTATGGATTGAACAAAATCTCCTAGTGAGGTGGAGGACATGAGTAGAGTACCTTATGTTAGTACTGTTGGCAGTTTGATGTATGCTATGGTTTGTACAAGACCAGACATTGCCTAAGCAGTGGGAGTTCTTAGTCGATTTATGGCTAATCCTGGACGAGTTTATTGGGATGCAGTTAAGCGAGTTTTCAGATATTTGAGGGGTACTTCTGAGTATATGGCACCAACTCATGCTTGTAAGGAATCCATTTGGCTTAAGAGATTGTGTTCAGATATTGGTGTTGATGTAGGTCAGATCACGATCAGTTGTGGCAGTCAGAGTGTAATTTGCTTTGCAAAGAATCCAACTTTCCATGCTAGAACAAAGCACATTGATGTTCAATTTCACTTCATGCGAGACATGGTTGAAGATGGAAATGTAAATTTGGAGAAGGTAGATACTTTGAAGAATGTTGCAGATGCATTGATGAAGCCAGTGAGCACAAAGAAGTTCAGATGGTGTTCGGAGTCTATGGGCCTCTCGGCCTATAGTAGTTAAATCCTATTATTCTATTGGCTCTTACAAGGTGTTCAACAAGTCGAAGAATGTTGGGAATTAAGGTGTCTCAACCTTGGTAATTCCTTGCATTATTTATGTTTGTATATATTAATTAAATGCCTATGTTGTAAATAAACTATAAATTCCATATTGTCATGTTGTGGGATATACAATGGTGATGTGTCATACTACATGGAAGATGACAACTTGTAATTTTGTCCACATGAGGAGATAGGTGTCCCACTTTGTGGTAGGAGCATTTTGCCATGTATCAGCATCTTTCATGTTGTGTAAGGTAATGTTTGACTGAAACAGTTATGACAGATTCCTATGATGAAGTTATGACATGTAAGAGTTAGAAATTGAAGCATGTAAGATAGGTGAAGACATGTGTCATCAAGCACCTTTGAAAAAGGCATATTTGGGCACCCCAAGGTGGACTATGACATGTTGTAAGAGAATATGCTATTTATAGCCTGTGTATGACAAATTCTCTTTCAGCTGTAAGTTGTAACCACTATGAAAGATTCTATGACTGTTGTAAGTGTCGTAAGAGCATCTGTCATAGCCCATTTTAGAAATAGGCAACCTCTTTGGGATGGGAGTTGTGGACAAGTGTCAAGCACATTCTACAATGTTGACCAAGTGTCCTTAGGCATGGGTTTTGGGCCATGAGGCCAAGTTGGATGCCCATCCCAAGATAGGTCCAATATTGCCTTGTATATTCTATATAAACAGGTGCTTGGAGAGGGAGTTGCATCATAGGTTTACAGGTACTGTTATGCTGCCAGATTGACTCCAAATACAAGTGTTGAAGACCATTGAAGCTTGCATTGCAAGTGTATTGTAAACATTATGTTGTGATGTTCACAACACTCCCCATTTTACTCCTTAGCAAAATGAGGACCCCTGCTGTGGCTGTTGTTTTTGCTTATGTGTGTTGTTTTGCTTGGTGGTAAAGGGAAAAAAAAGGGTTAAAATTGCAAACTTTGTTAAGAATAGAGAGAAAATGCATTTTCAGTACCTAGGCAGAATATGGATGGATTCCATGTAAAAAATGAGCTAGGGTTGCTTTTTGAACCATCTTAAAATTTGTCATTTTTTGTAGGTTATGGGTATTTTGGTAAATGTACATTCAGGTTTGTATGTTGCAGGTACAATGCCTCTTATATGTCGGCTTGCATTTACAAGGCCCTTTATATATCACTCTCCATATACAAGGTCATTTGTTTGTGCAAGGGCTCGTTTTATACTTAGTCGCATGAGCAATCGGGTTTATATACATTGTTTGCCTTGTATGCATTTGCTAATGTTATATTTGTATATACAAGGTGGACCTAAAATAGTTAAGGATTGAAATGAATAGTTGTTTAAATCTATTGAATGCACTTTATGTTGTATTTTTAAACATGCAAAGCTAATATACCAGGCCCATGTGCAAGTGGCAGAATTGAAGGGTTTACGAAGGTTGGTTTAGCTATTGTATTTTTAGTGCTTTGTATATCGAGGACATACATTGTCCACATGTAAGCCGTGGGCCAGAAGTGATTTTTAAACAAGGTTAAGTCCTTGTATATTTTGCAGGCTTGTATACTTCGGTGATATGCATTATAAATATACATCGCATGGACTTGAAAAGGTTTTTAAACAATGTTAAATCATTGTACATTTCGGGCTTGTATATTTATACATACATTGCGATATACAATGCACTTATAAATTGCGCAGACCTGAAGGGAGTATTAAAATTGGTTAAATTGTTGTATGATTCCTGCTTGTATGTATCTGACATACATTGCGTTATATACAAGCAATGGAACCCAAATGTTGTAAATTAAAATTAAATGCTTGTATGTTTTGTGCAATGTATATTTCGTAACATACATTGCATTATATACATTGTCCACATGCAAGCCACAGATTTGAGGAGGGCTATCAAATGGGGAGTAATCATTATATTTTCTACTGACCAGATTTGAAAGGGGAATTAAATATTGAAGGGTCCTTGTATATTTTTTAGTGCTTGTATTTGGGCGATATGCAAAGCGAAGGATACAACAAAAAAGGAGGGTCGCGACACTAAGAAAAACCTAAGTGTAGAGGTGCATCGGTGAGAGTGTGGCCGACGAGTTTGCATCAGCCAAACAAAGGCGATCAACAAAGAAAATTTTGGTCGCACCGATGGTGTTATGTCAGGCCGATGAACAGTGGAATGTATGCCAAATGAAAAGGCCATATTGGCCAAACAAAGGTGATCGGTCGAGAATTTTTTGGACTCGCCGATGAGTGGATATCACGCCGATAGCAAAGAAAAGAGAAAAGACTTAGCCATTGAGGCCATTTTGGCTAGAGCAATGCAATCAGTAGATATTTTTTTAGCTACACAGATGGCCAAACCTCATGGCAATAGGCGGGAAAAGCAGGAGCGATAGGGTTTTTTGGGACATTTTGGGCTTGAATACATGTCTTTTGGTCAGCAATAGTTGACCCGACTATTTTGGACACTGTATATGCATTTGACCCACATTTTTTCACAGATTTAGGGCCTGATTTCTACAATCGTATAGTCACGACTAGATTTAATAACTGTTTATCTTCATGCAGGTTTATTAGTTGAAATGGTACTTATTGCTTGTCTATTTTTGCAGGTTTGTAGTTGGGGAAGGAGCTGAAACTTGATGGTGGTGACATCATGGAAGAGGAGATCATATCTCAGAGGCTGAGGTAGATAAGGATGAGGTGCAAAAAGTCAGGGGTCTTCATTGATGAAGACAAAATGCAACTGAGGACATCATTGTAGGAGACAACAGAAGTTATTATTGAGTTGCTAGGGTTTCCAGAAGGACATATTTCACCTAGATTTGATGTATGCTCAGATATATTTTTGGGAGACTTGTTTTCGAACATTTATTGTTGTAACCTGAGCTTTGAACCATTGTTTAACTAGAGTTTTGAGTTGTATTGAGGACAATCGAGTCTATATATTGCCCCCTTTACACTGTAAAACTTTACACAGGGGCTACACATGGATTTTTTAGAAAATAGCTAGCAGTTGTAATTTATCTCAGCATGTAGAATAGAGGGACCTTTGAGTTTAGAAGTAAAAGGAGGTTGCCTGTGTCTGCAACAAGGAGCGTGTGGAATATCCTGCCTCCTTGTTGTATCTATAAAGCTCATAAGTTTTCTGTAATTTGATCAATCAAGCTAAGAGTCATTCAAACATTGTAAATCTTATATGACTGTCTATTTCTAATACAATTAAATCTAGAATTCTGCATCTATCTTCTGAGTGTTTTCTTGCTCTTCATTGTGTTTGAAACATTTTCTCTTAGAGCTTGCAATCTTAAGTGTGTTTGTGAAAATGCTCAAAATTTTCACTTAAGGTTTTTGTTTGTGGATTTGATCAAGTTGCTGTATGATTTACAAAGTACATAACAGAACAATTAGATCCTTTGGTAGAATGAATAATTTTTAAATTAGATCTTTCTAACTTTTCCCAACACATCTGAAAATAATTAGCTGAAAATGTAGATATTTGAAGGAAATTTGTCTCACATTTGGAAAGCATGCATAACAGAGTTTGAAAGTAGGCAAGTTTTCATAAATATTTTAAGAGGAGAAAGCTGCAATAATTCAAGAAAACCCTTTAAATCTTTGCAGCACAGTAACACTTTTATGCAAGAGAATGAACAACATGCTAATTTTTTTATGATCTTTTGTGTTGTTTGAGTCCAGTAAACCAACAAGGAACCCTAAATCACCTAAGGCCCCTTGAACATTACAGCTTCACATCAACCTACTGAATTTACCCAATAGGTCAAGACCTGACCACATTAAACTTGGGATTAAGCAAATCTTAATCAATTTCTTCATATCTTTCAAGTTAGTTAGGTTCATTTTATGTGAATTTTAACTATTGTTATGACTGTGTTAACACAATCATCAACAATTTTTTGGCGCTAGAAGGAGGGCGGGCTTGAGTTAGGATTTGTTTCAAGTAGAGTTGGCTCATAACAGCAGTAGAGTGACTAGATCTAGATCTAGTTCAGGCAATATATTTGTGCAATTACCTGATATAAGGCGAAGTAAGAGTCCTTTGATCTGGAACCCTAAAATAACTCACCCAAGAGGCTCATCTAACACACCCCCTGAATCACCTTATACTATCCATAATATTGTGAGTCCTAACATTTCTTCATTCAGATCTTTAAATCTTGGTTCAAGTACTCCTAGGGGTCCTAGTCCTCCTAGAGATCCTATCCCACAAAATCTAGGTATTTCTACAAGTCCAGGCCAGGCACAAGCACCTGCAATGGCTTATTTCAATGTCCATTCTCCCATAGCATTCCCTGATTATCATGAGATGCCCAAAAATCTTGAGAAGATATGTCCTAAATACTAGTTACATCAGGATCCAGAAGATCATATTAGAATATTCAAGGAGGCATGCTTTAGGCCCAGATTAGAACACGAGGACGTTGTGTGTAGATTGATTCCCTACACCTTCAATGAACAAGCCTCTAACTAGTATGTAAACTTGCCCAATGGCTACATTTCTTCTTGGTCACTTATGGAAGCAGCATTTCTGTCTAGATTTAGAGGACCTATTGATCCTTCCATCCTGTATCACAAATTGGCTACCATAAAAAGAGGAGAGGGAGAGCTGATTGATAATTTCAATGACAGCTTTCAAAAGGCCTACTCTAGGTTGGTAGACCCTTACACTGTGGATGATAATACCTTATTAGCTATGTACTATGCAGCCTTGGATCCTTTAACTACCATTTTTGTCAGATGAAAACCTGACATAGATTCAATATCCAAAGCCTATAAAGAGGCAGCCTTAGTAAACCAAGAGATGAGGCATACAACTTATAGTACATTTGTCAATGGAGGAAATTTTGGTATGCAAAATTAGGCACCACCTTTGAATGGAGTCCCTATGCATCACACTCCTCTATTAAATCTACTTCCCACGTACACACCTATGTATAGTCCTACCCCAATCCAAGCCATAACTCCTTACATAGGTAACACTGCTAATAACAGTCAAAATAGTGGTCAGCCTTTCTTCTGACCTCTTAGAGATACAACTATGGCAAAAGCACAAGCGGAAAGGGAAGAAATCAAAGAGATCACTACACACTTGAAAAGGTTAACCACCGAAGTGACACAACTAAGAAATCAGAACCTTTATGGAAGGGACAACCAAGGATACAATCAAAATTAGAATTATAATCAAGGACAAAACCAGAACTATAATTCAAATCTAAATCAACACTACAATCAAAGCCATAACCAAAATAACAACTAAGGCCAATGTTCAAATTAGAACCAAAACTATAATCAGCATCAAGGTCATAACCAAGGGCAGCCAATGCAAAACAGAGGGCCAGTGGTAGACAATAGGGCCTAGGGTAACAATAACAAAAATCAGAATCAACCTAGGCCACCCAAAACATGGAACAAGGGACCAAACAATGGTACTCTAGATTCTCCTTTTGTGAACATAGATAATCATGATGCAAAATAGACCACTGGCATCCAAATGGCCAATATAGCACTAAAAGGTTGGTGTAGATTTCACAACACCAATGCCCATGTTGAGCTTGGATGTCCACAGTTTCATTTAGTAGCCAGCATTTTTAATGTAGATGTGCAACCTCCTACTTCTGAATTTCTCATTCCCAAGGGTAATGAGGTAGTACCCTCAGGGTATGATACAACTTTAGTTTTATAAACCTTCACCTTTGCAACTGTAGAAGAGAGAGAGGATGAGTTGTTAGAAGATGAACCATACTTTTGTGAGAATCTTTATCCCGAATCAACCTTCATGTTAAATACTTTTCAGTTTCCCTTTGAAACTGAAAATGAGGTGTTGAATGAAACAGAAGAGGTGTAGGCCTTTCAACAGACAAATAAGAACCACACCTATAATTTGAGGAACAACACTAGGCTAGGAGGACCTTTCACCACTTCCATTCCTCCTAACAACTTCAATACACCCCTAGTCAGAATGCTAGCAACAATCCTGCCATACTCAAAGCTAATCATCGCACAAATAGTGGGTTAGCAGTAGAAAAGGCATAAACAAGTAAAACTGAAACAATAGAGACAACAAATTAATGAGCTACTTGTCAAAAGAAATAAAGAAAATCAAGGTCAGTATACCTCTGAATGAACTATTGAAAACTCCAGGGATTAGAAATGCTTTTGTAAAATCTTTGGATACATCCATGACAGATGAGGTTGCTGCTAATATAGCTATTCCTAATAGAGATTCACTGCCTAAAGAGAAAAGTAAGAAAGTTGAGCACCCTTCCAGTACAAATGTAGTAATGTATGCTGATAAGAAGGATGCTCCTCCTTTCTTGTTAACTATTAGATTGTGTGGGAAGAACATACACAATTGCATGCTAGACTCTGGTGCATCGGCCAATGTAATGCCCTTAGGGATATGTAAAACTCTAGGGATGACTCCTACCAAACTGCCAAGGTTGTCACACAGTTAGATAAAATTGAGGTTAGTGTGATAGGAGAATTGATGAACATTTAGATGAAATTAGGTTCAAACCCTAGGGTAAGCCAATTCATTGACATTCAAATAGTGGATATACCCATGAATTATGGAATGTTGCTGAGTAGGGATTGGTCCAAGACATTAAACGGATATATGGCCACTGATTTTTCACATATGTGGCTACCTTGGAGAGGTGTCCCAAACCAGATTAGAATAGAGGCAGAACCTAGGATGAAACACATGATAATAGAGTATAATAGGCCTAACAAAATATTATATGTTGCTGTTGAACCTGATGTTTATAGGATTACCAACAATGGGGTGCAAATTGAAGAGATCATGATGTTAAACTTTAGAGAAAAACATGTCGGCAATAAGACAACATTATTCATTGAGTCTGATGGAAATTCTTCGGATGAAGAAAATAGTGCAATGAACAAATTTGGTCATGCCATTAGATAGGAGATGGAAGAGTGCATTAATCAAAATTTGTTGGTCCAATACAAACTATATAAGGACAGATGTAGAGTTCATGATAGGCCACATTCTGAGGAGAGTTGTGGAATGTACAAGGACATAATTGAATATCAATACATGAAATGCATGAAGAAGGTAGGACTGCAAGAGGGAAATGTGAATCCTGATCAACCATAGAGATACTTTCAGAGTAATGTAAATGCACTGATTTCAGATTTAGGAGAGGGAATAAAAGACAAGGGTAGTTGTCATTCTAATTGTCAAGATGAAAATACACATATGCAAGTTGACCAAACATAAATACCCATGAATAAACAGACCAGCACCTCACAAGTGATAGAAGGGACAAAGCATGCCAAGGTAAAAGGTCAAAAAAGTAAAGATGGCATGTGGACACTAAAATGTGACGGGTCCAAATCAAAACAGGGTGCGGGTGCAGGTATTGAACTCATAGATCCTTAGGGTAAATCATATCTTGCAGCATATAGGCTATAGTTTTCCTATACTAACAATATTACTGAATATGAAGCCTTAATTTTGGGACTTGTTATGGCCATCAAGAAAAAGGTGAAAACAATTAAGGTATTTTCAGATTCTGAGCTAGTGGTCAGACACGTAAGGAAACTATATGCATGCAATTACAAGAAAATGATTTGTTATAGACATAGGGTATGGGGTTTAATAGATTCGTTTGATGCTTTCAACTTAGAGCATATCCCTAGAGAGTTGAACCATAGGCCGGATCCACTAGCAGTTGCTGCTAGCATATTAGAGCCCTTGACACTGTCAGGATTGAGGCAATTTGCTGTTGAATTAGTTAATGTTCCTAGTATCCTAGACAATGTTACACACTTTTAGGTATTTGGTGGGGATCAGCAAATGATTGATTTATTTGAGGCTCAAATCATTGATGAACAAGAAAGGCCTGAGATAACATGGGACGAAGAGGATATAATCAATTTAAAGAGCAACTTCTTACCCAAAGGAGTAATTGAATTAGAGCATATTTTTGACTTTGATGGGGTAATATAACAGAAAGACTTACCCAAAACAGAGGGGGGTAAGTGTGATTCACACAACTTAGGGATAGAGCAAAATCCACAAAATGTGCTGATCGGAAAGGCTTGCTCTGAGAAAATAAGAAAAGAAATTATAGATGTTCTGAAAGAATACAAAAATGTAATAGCATGGATGTATGAAGACTTGAAAACATATGATACATCCATCATAACTCATGTGATACCTTTGAGACTAGATCTTAAACCATTCAGGCACAAACAAAGGCCTGTGAATGCCATTTTGGAGCCTTTAATCTTTGAGGAAGTTAAAAAATTGCTGTCTGCTAGAATAATTTTTCCAGTTAGACATTCAGCTTGGGTAGCTAACCTAGTACCAGTGGGGAAGAAAAATGGAGATATTAGGTTATGCGTAGACTTTAGAAACTTGAACAAAACATCTGAAAAGGACAATTATATTCTGCCGCCCATAGATGAAGTGTTGCAAGTAGTGAATGCGGCAAAGATGATGTCTTTCTTAGATTGTTTCTCGGGCTATAACTAGGTCTTAATAGATAGAGATGATAGATTAAAAACCACCTTCACTTGTAAATGGGGAAATTATGCATATAGGCGAATGCCTTTTGGTCTGATCAATGCAGGTGCCACTTTTCAGAGAGCCATGGACAGTGCATTACGTGGGTTATCAAGTAAGTGCATTGTTGTGTATATGGATGATCTATCTGTGTATTCCAAGGATGCATCCACTCACGCTGAAGATCTTAGGAAAATACTTAAGCGATGTGAGAGGTACGAAATTTTCCTTAACCCTAAGAAATGTTCATTTGGAGTAACTGAAGGTAAATTATTAGGGCATGTCATTTCTGAAGATGGAATATCTATTGATCTAGAAAGAATAGAATCAATAAGAAATTTGCAAATACCAAACAGTAGGAAAGAGTTGAAATCATTTTTTGGTAAAATTAACTTTGTTCAGAAGTTCATCACAGGTTTTACACAAATCGTGCAGCCGTTAAATGCCATGTTGAAGAAAGATGCGCAGATGGAGTGGACGCCTATGGATAGGGCTGCATTCGAAGATATCAAGTAGGCCATTTTTGACGCCCCTGTACTAGAGAACCCAGACTACACCAAGATACTTTATATTTATTCCTTCACATCCTCCCATTCAATCGCTGCTACCCTAACGGAGAAGGGTATAGACAATGAGGAAAAACCCATTGCATTTATGAGCATGCCTCTGAAGGACGCACAACTGCAATATCTAGAGACTCAAAGGCAAGCATTCGCACTAATGAGGGCCATGAAGAAATTCAGGCATTATATTTTGCGCAGCCAGGTTAGAGCCATAGTGCCAGACGCAGCAGTAAAGATGCTGCTGATGCAGAACAAACCTGGGGAAAAGAGGGCCAAATGGATCACCACACTGCAAGAATTTGACATGGAAATCATTCCCATGAAGCTGGTCAGATGGCAGGCATTGGTGCAAACAATAACGAGCACAAATCCAAATTTGATAAAACAGCAGTATGTATTGAATTCCCAGGGCGCATCAGACTGGTATGGTGACTTGAACACTTTTCTGATATCTGGAAAATACCCTAACAAGATGAAAGCTTCTTAGAGGAGAGCTTCGAAGGTTAAAACACAAAAATATATGGTGCAAGGAGGTCTTCTATTCAGGAAGAACCATGATGGTATTTATTTGAGATGTCTAAATAGAGCTGAGGCAGACAAGGTGTTAACATAACTGCATGACAAGTATGGAACTGGCCATGGTTCCCATCTAGCTACAACACATACAATATTAAGGACAGGCTAGTATTGGCCTACGATGTTCAAGGATACAGAGAGTCACATCAAGAGTTGCCACACCTGTCAGATTGCAATAGATACGGGAAGAAATCAGGCCAATCCATTACAGCCTGTGATTGAGTCAAGACCATTTGCACAATGGGGCCTAGATTTCATCAGAGTCATCAATCCTCCATCTTGTGCAGGACACAAGTTCATACTAACGGTGACGGACTACTGTACAAGGTCGACTGAGGCCACATGTTGCAAGTTCTCCACAACTGAGGTAGTTATCAAGTTTCTTGAGGAGAACATCATAACTAGGTTTGGAACTCCCTATTCATTAGTATGTGATAATAGCCCTGCTTGCTCTTCTTTGAAATTTTCTAAATGGACATTTGAATACGGTATTGCTTTAAAGTTTTCTTCAAATTATTACCCTCAAGGTAATGGATTAGCTGAGTCTACGAACAAAATTTTGTTAGACATAATCAATAAACTAATTACAAAGAGTCCTAGAGAGTGGAATATCTTGTTAAAGTATGCATTGTGGGTAGATAGGACCAAGTTTAAAACAGCTTTAAGCAGTGCACCTTATCACTTAGTTTATGGGACTGATCCCATACTTCTAGTAAATATGACAATACCAATCTAGAAGTTTGCCAATAAGTATCTGGGCTTTGATAATCATAGGGAAGCTAGGATAGTACAAATGCTACAACTAGATGAGAAAAGAGGTCAAGCCATCAAGAAATTTGCCAAACACCAAGCAGTAGTTAAGAGGGAGTTTGATAAGAGGGCAAGAGTCAAAACATTTAGGATATCAGACTTAGTGCTATGTTGGGATAAAGCACATGAAAAGAAGGGGAGTCATGGAAAAATTGACAAACTATGATTAGGTCCATTGCAAGTCTTGGAAATAATAGGAGACAACACATTTAGGCTCAAAACCTTGACTGGGGAAGATGTGCCATTACCAGTTAATGGCCAACATTTGAAACACTACTTCCAGGCTTGAGGTAAAGGGCAGTCCATTTTTTGTGTAATATACTGTAAGTAGTGTACAGTTTTCTTTTGCTTTGTTTTATGTTTTCTTTTTGTTGTTTCCTTTTGTAGGTTAGTTGTTTGTACAGTCTGTTGGTTGGTTTGTTTGTTGTCTCCTCAGTAGGGATCTTTGTTTTTCTTTAGAGTATTAAGGGGCAAGCTAACAACCATTGAAAACAGTGTAAAATTTAGAATATTCAAGCTAATCATTTGCAATTCATGCATAACTTGTCGTAACTGTTATGAATGTAGAGAGTTGTTTAGCTTCTGAAATTTTGTATTCAATAGTAGTGATTGAGAATTCTAGGAAGATTTCTCACGATGACACACCTAAAATCCTTGGGTTTGTTGAACCTACCAGTGTAGATATTAGGTGAAAAATCTGAGGTCACCCTTGCTACCATTACAATTCTCAGCTTAATTTCGGAAAGTGCTCCTTCCTTGCATCATAAAGTTACAAATTGCTATATCTTGTGAAATTTCTATCAAATATCAATAAAATAAAAAATCTAAAAATATAATAAAGTGGATTATACTAAAAATCTAGATTAAGCCATCTAAGTAACTCTACCAGGGCTATGGACGCTCATTGGTAGTGGGGCTCTACTTAGGAGAATTGTAATGATAACCTTGTCGGGGCTATAGATGCTCGCTGGCAGCAAGGCTCTATATGGTCGGCTATGAGGGAATATCCTCAACTACATAGGCTACTATTAGTCACTGGTTTGTTCAACCGATCTTCAAGATGAGGATAATTAATCATGTGCACACACTTAAACTGAAAATAAAAATTAATGCACCCTTATTGAATACCTTAGGTCTCAAGTTGAATAATGATTTGCAAGAAGGATAGTGGGAAGTTATGGATTTATTTCATTTAGTTTTGTTGAATGCTTTGAATTTAATTGTTTTGATTGGTTGCTAGTTGTTGTGATGTTCACAACACGCCCCATTTTACTCCTTAGCAAAATGAGGACCCCTGTTGTGGCTGTTATTTTTGCTTGTGTTTTTTTGCTTGGTGGTAAAAGGAAAAAAAGGGTTAAAATTGCAAACTTTGTTAAGAATAGAGAGAAAATGTATTTTCAATACTTGGGCAAAATATGGATGGATTCCTTGTAAAAAATGAGCTAGGGTTACTTTTTGAACCATCTTAAAATTTGTCGTATTTTCTAGGTTATGGGTATTTTGGTAAATCTACATTCAGGTTTGTATGTTGTAGGTACACTGCCTCTTGTATGTTGGCTTGCATATACAAGGCCCTTTGTATACAAGTTCACTTGTATACAAAGCCCTTTATATATTGCTCTCCATTTAGAAGGTCGTTTGTATGTGCAAGGGGTCATTTTATACTTAGTCGCATGAGCAATCGGGTTAATATACATTCTTTGCCTTGTATGCATTTGGTAATGTTATATTTGTATATACAAGGTGCACCTGAAACAGTTAAGGGTTGAAATGAATAGTTGTTTAAATCTATTGAATGCATTTTATGTTGTATGTTTAAACATGCAAAGCCAATATACAAGGCCCATGTGCAAGTGGCAGAACTAAAAGGTTAATGAAGGTTGGTTTAGCCGTTGTATTTTTAGTGCTTTGTATATCAAGGACATACATTGTCCACATGCAAGCTGTGGGCCTGAAGTGATTGTTAAACAAGGTTAAGTCCTTGTATATTTTGCGGGCTTGTATATTTCGGTGATATGCATTATAAATATACATCGCACAGACTTGAAAAGTTTTTTAAACAATGTTTAATCATTGTACATTTTGGGCTTGTATATTTATACATACATTGTGATATACAATGCACTTATACATTGCGCAAACTCGAAGGGAGTATTAAAATTGGTTAAATCATTGTATGATTCTGGCTTGTATGTATCTGACATACATTGTGTTATATACAAGCAATGGAACCCAAATGTTATAAATTAAAGTTAAATGCTTGTATGTTTCGCGTAATGTATATTTCGTAACATACATTGCATTATATACATTGTCCACATACAAGCCGTAGATTTGAGGAGGGCTATCAAATGGGGAGTAATCATTGTATTTTCCGCAAACCAGATTCGAAAGGGGAATTAAATATTGGAGGGTCCTTGTATATTTTTTAGTGCTTGTATGTGGGTGATATGCAAAGCAAAGGAAACAACAAAAAAGGAGGGTTGCGGCACTGAGAAAAAACTGAGTGTAGAGGTGCATCAGTGAGAGCGTGGCCGACGAGTTTGCATTGGCCAAACAAAGGTGATCGGCAGAGAAAATTTTGGCTGCACCGATGGTGTTATGTTAAGCCGATGAACAGTGGAATGTATGTCAAATGAAAAGGCCATATCGGCCAAACAAAGGCGATCAGCCGAGAATTTTTTGGACTCGCTGATGAGTGGATATCACACCTATAGCAAGGAAAAGAGAAAAGACTTAGCCGTTCAGGCCATTTTGGCCAGAGCAATGCGATCGGTAGATATTTTTTTAGCTGCGTCGATGGCCAAACTCACGCCGATACGTAGGAAAAGTAGGAGCGATAGGGTTTTTTGGGACATTTTGGGCCTGAATGTATGTCTTCTGGTCAGTGATAGTTGACCCGACTGTTTTGGACACTGTATATGCATTTGACCCACATTTTTTCACAGATTTAGGGCCTGATTTCTACAATCGCACAATCACGACTGGATTTAATAACTGTTTATCTTCCTGCAGGTTTATTAGTTGAAATGGTACTTATTGCTTGTCTATTTTTCTGGTTTGTAGTTGGGGAAGGAGGTGAAACTTTATGGCGGTGACATCACGGAAGAGGAGATCAGATCTCAGAGGCCGAAGCAGATAAGGATGAGGTGCAAAAAGTTAGGGATCTTCATTAATGAAGACAAAATGCAGCTAAGGACATCATTGCAGTAGACATTAGAAGTTATTATTGAGATGCTAGGGTTTCCAGAAGGACATATTTCACCTAGATTTGATGTATGCTCAGAGATATTTTTGGGAGACTTGTTTTCCAACATTTATTGCTATAACCTGAGGTTTGAACCATTGTTTAACTAGATTTTTGAGTTGTATTGAGGACAATCAAGTCTATATATTGCCCCCTTTACACTGTAAAACTTTACACATGGGCTACACATGGATTTTTTAGAAAATAGCTAGCAGTTGTAATTTATCTCAGCATGTAGAATAGAGGGACCTTTGAGTTTAGAAGTAAAAGGAGGTCGCCTGTGTCTGCAACAAGGAGCGTGTGGAATATCCTGCCTCCTTGCTGTATCTGTAAAGCTCATAAGTTTTCTATAATTTGATCAATGAAGCTAAGAGTCATTCAGACATTGTAAATCTTTTATGACTGTCTATTTCTAATACAATTGAATCTAGAATTCTATATCTATCTTCTAAGTGTTTTCTTGCTCTTCATTGTGTTTGAAACATTTTCTCTTAGAGCTTGCAATCTTAAGTGTATGTTTGTGAAAATGCTCAGAATTTACACTTAAGGTTTTTGTCTGTGGATTTGATCAAGTTGCTGTATGATTTACAAAGTGCATAATAGGACAATTAGATCCTTTCGTAGAATGAATAATGTTTAGATTAGATCTTTCTAACTTTTCCCAACACATTTGAAAATAATTAGCTGAAAACGTAGATATTTGAAGGAAATTTGTCTCACATTTGGAAAGCATGCATAACAGAGTTTGAAAGTAGGCAAGTTTTCATAAATATTTTAAGAGGAGAAAGCTGCAATAATTCAAGAAAACCCTTTAAATCTTTGCAACACAGTAACACTTTTATGCAAGAGAATGAACAACATGTTGATTTTTTTATGATCTTTTGCATAGTTTGAGTCTAGTAAACCAACAAGAAACCCTAAATCATGTAAGGCCCCTTGAACATTACAGCTTCACATCAACCTACTGAATTTGCCCAATAGGTCAAGACCTAACCATATTAAATTTGGGATTAAGCAAATCTTAATTGATTTCTTCATATGTTTCAATTCAGTTAAGTTCATTTTATGTGAATTTTAACTATTGTTATGACTATGTTAAAACAATCATCAACACATTCTTTCAGATTTGTTAATACATTGTGCATGTTTCTGAGTGTGGGGGTTTTCACCTGATAAGGGTTTTCCCCACTGTAAATCTTTGTCTCTCTTCTTCTGTATTTTTTCTAGTTCATGTGTATTGCAGAAAATATCTCGTTTACATGTTCTATGTTGCTGTAGTTGTAAGGATTAATTTGAATTTCCATAGCCCTCTCCTCATTGGATTAGTGTAGGAAGCGATTTCTGCACATCTAGCTTCCTTTCATAAAGGAATCCAGTTGTGCATTCTGAGGAGTTCTGTGAGAGAGAACCTGATTAAGGAGAAGCATAGTGGGGGATTAGCTAGACACTTTGGTCAAGATAAGACCATTTCTATTGTTGGTGATCATTATTATTGGCCATAGTTGCATTAGCATTTGAGGAAATTTTTACAAAGTTGTAGAGTGTGTTAAATGGAAAAAGGAACAAGTTAGAATACAGGGCTATATCAGCCATTACTAGTACCTGAGAAGCCATGGGATGATATTAGTATGGATCTGGTTCTTGGTTTACCAAGGACACAAAGAGGACATGATTCCATTTTTGTGGTGGTGGATAGATTCTCGAAGATGACACATTTCATTCCTTATAAGAAGACCAATGATGTTGTTCATATTGCAAAATTATTTTTCAAAGAGGTTGTGAGGCTACATGGTCTACCTAAGAGCATAGTTTAGATCATGATACCAAGTTTGCTGGTTATTTTTGGAGGACATTGTGGAAGAAGTTGAAAATAGATTTGAAATTCAGTTCTGCACACCATCCACAGACTGATGGATAGACGAAAGTGGTGAATAGGAGTTTGGGTAACCTGCTACGATGCTTAGTAGGAGATAAGTCCAAGGGATGGAATTTGATTTTTGTTACCATTTTCTCACCACAGCTCAAAAAAGAATGGCAGAGCTAGTACATTGTTCATTTTAAGGTGAAGGTTTTCAATTTGTTTCTGCCTTGCTTATTTATGAAAAGATTCAGTTGATTAGTATAGTATGTTTCAAGGGATACGTTTAGTTTGATGTTTAGTTGTTTAGACAAAAAGAGAGGAATATCAGATCATTCATTACATTGTAGAACATTCATAGGAGAGATAGGTATTTCATATACTACAATGTTTATTCGTTTACAAATTGAGATACATAAAAGGATAACATTGTATTGAATGAAATGATGATAAATCAAACATCCCACACAAGCCATGGGAGTAGCTGGATCTGAATATCTAATACAGTATGTTATGCAACTATAAAAGAACTGACAAAGCATATGAGGGAGATGGTGCCAATCATTGCCTGAATTCAGAGTCGGTCGATCAATGGCAGCTGCTCCATTCATTGCCAAGCTCTGAAACTGTAATAAATTGCATTAGAGGAGAGAAAAGGGGGGTTTAGCACTCATGACATCATCTCATCCATACACTATATCAGCACAAACAGAATACATAATAGATTGTATGAGATAGTCAGGATCAGAAAGTACAATGGACATCATTTACATGCAAAAGATCAAAGAAGGAAACAATCATGGAGCATCATTATTTTATTCTAATTGGTTTGTTTCATGTGCAGGTACAAGACAAGTCATTTGTTGTTTTAGAGAGATGTCATCATGTGGTGTAAAATGGGCTCCCACAAGGGTCGAACTTAGCATGTGTACCTAGAGTTTGTCCATCCATCCATGATCAATAATCCAATGAGGAGTATTCACCATCAATCAACAAGCAAAATTGGGTGAACAAGTGAGTAATTAAGCATTAACTTTCTCATTTTCACGAAATGGAAAAATTAGATTTAGGATTAAATAAATAAGCTACTTTTTAGATGAGGAAATATATCCAATTATGAATCACATTTTGCTACTGACAAAGCTTGAACATCATGAAAACATGTATTACATGCTATGTGTCATATAAGAAGCATGCTAGTATTGCAGATCTGGTAGTAAAAGAGTATAGGACAGTCATGTCATTAATATTGAAACCATCATAGAAAGGTGCAACAGGTACTTATCAGTACATATTCAGATAGAGAGTATCAATGTTTTAGTGAATAAAGGACTTCCATTAATACCAAGATAGCCAAATCAATTTATGGCAAGATATGTATTTGTCATGTTTTAGTGAAGTGTAGGAGATACAAAGAAACCAACAGATCCATAGTACCTTGATAGGTATGATAAGCCTTTATGCTTTTGTGCTATGCCATATGTTACAATAATATAGGAGATGCAAGTCAAATAACCTTATCACCATGCAAAAGTATACAATGTAGCAACCAGTCACAACACAACAACTATGTGTTTACAATGCTTCCTAGTGTCATGAAATAAACAACACGAAGCCATAGGACAGCCGTATAACTGAATATCAGGTGAAATTATTCCATGTTTTGCAATGAGAAGAGTCAAATGAAATACAATAGCCAAGACAACATTTCATGTGACAGTCATAAAGACCCAACAACAACAATGATATAGTGGAAATGAATTGCAAATTATATATCACATGTGGAACAAAACATGTCAAATATATAAGATACAGAGGGACCACAATGGCCATCAGGTGTTCAGCAAGGAAACATAAGGATAAGCCATGTTTCAACAAGATGATCAACTACCATAGACAACTACAAGAAGTACAAGTGAAGCAGCAATTTGAAAATAAGTATCATTGTTGAACATGAAATATATCAGATGTAAAGAAGGTTCCACATGCATATGAACAACAAAAGCCTTAAGAAGGTCATGTGTTCTAGTTAACATATGCCATGATCACAAATACACACATCAGGAAGATACATTAGTTGTCAGCTAAAACATGGATCAGGTGCCATAGGGTAGTAATGTGCTGTTACGGTGGATGATCAAATAGAAATAATCATTCATCATGTTTTCTCTTTAATATAAATGCTGCTACAGAGATGATAAATGAGTATCAACAGCCAAATATAGAGAGAGCATTTCAAACATGGATAATACTCAGAAATTTGAATGAAAACCTACAAAAAATAGTCAATTATATATATATATATATATATATATATATATATATATATATATATATATATATATATCCATCTGAAGTTGTGCAGATATAGAGATGCAGTATGTGTTTAGAGCCATGAAAAGTATGAAGATTGCACAAAATGAACAACCATTTTCAAAATGCATTATTTCCTTAGGAAAACAAAAGAACCCACTTCATCTTATTTAGAAAATGCTCAAGAAGGTAGTAGATGAAATGTACAGTCACAGCCACATTTAGAAAGCCAGAAATTGCATTTTGTGCTAGGTAGGGTCGCGACCTATATGGGGAAAGGCCTCATGTTTCTTAACTGTTCATAACACATATGGGGGTTTCAAGAATTGACCTCGTATACAAGCAATAATACAAATGGCAACCAAATCACAAATACAGAGATGTTTTTGTTGCAGCTGTGAGCCAATGTTTGAGCTTTCTCACAACATATCGAAACACTCTAGGGTTTTAAGCAAAGTCAAAGATTCATAAGAACAAATTTTTTATTTCTTTTAGAAATGAAATAGTATGAGGGTTTGCTATTAATATACCAGAAATGATGGAAATGGGACCCAGTTTTTATGCCATCATACCTACGTGCAGAGAAATGGAACTCAGTCGTAATCATAGCCTCACTGGTAAACAAAGTGTAAAGAGAAAAGTTATAGTGAATGAAGAATGTATGCTCATTTACATGGAGAGGCATCTCATACATGCTGTCATAGTTTTTCTTCATTTTATTTTCACTTCACTCTCAAATAGATCTCGACCCCATGGCGACAAGAGGAAAAGAAAAGAGCAATGAAGAGTTGATAGATGACCTCAATGCATAGACAAACCACAAAGACTACATCAGAGACCAAATTTGGTCATGGCCCATAACACATGTAGCATATTTCATGGTAGTTTTAATGGAAACAGAAAAGGGAAACTTTAGAATGTATGCGGATTTTGAGCCATAAGGACTCACCTTGATGAAGCCGTGGGTTTTCTTCTAGTTTCACTCAGAAAATGCTTAGGTTAAGAAGAGTACAGATCATGGCCTCATCAAACCAAAGATAGACAACAAAGATGCCACAAATGCATGATAAAATGTTGACAGACCGTGGCTTTCAAGGAAAAATCTTGCTTCAGAAACAAAAGGAAATGGATCAGATGTGTGAGAATGAGCTTACCTCTTCATTCTTCAGAGAGATTCTTCAGAAAATCACATTAAAACTACAAGAAATTTCATTTTTTGATCAAACCCTAGCAGTGTCAGTGGCAGCAGAGAGCATGAGTTCCAAAAAATTGCAAGAGAGAATAGCCCAAAAGAATAGGGCAAAACATGTTTTATTTTAGGGTTTTCCTTACCCTAAATCAAACTATGGTATTTTAAATCACTTTTGAAACAATTTCACTTGCCAAACTAATGCCCATGGGGGTCATGTGAAGTCTTCATATTTTTCCTAAGTCCATGACTTAGTAAGAGGTTGAGCTCATGGTTCGCTCAACATACATCATGTGCATCAAAACATGCTTAATCACCTTATGATATGCCATGTATCTTTGCCTCTTGGAGATAGATATGGAGTTTATGCCTTGACACATCATGTAAACTATTTAATTTCCTTTGTACCTCAACACAAATCATATCCCCATGGAGGTCATATAGGTGAAAGGATCATATTTGTCACATGCCACATGTCACATTGCCCTTAGAGTTTATCTACAGGATCATGGAGACTAAGCCTCATAGGTTTTTTTTTTTGCAAAATATATGTATATTTCCATCATTTTTATGATTTTTTATAAGAAAATCAATTGTGCTTCATTGCAAATATTTGGCAAAATTATGAGCCAAATATATTTTTATTTTTTGCAAAAAATCAAATTAATGGAGATAGGATAGAACTGCAAGCGTTGTAGAGTTTTACTTTAAAGCAATCCTTTATAAATTGCTTTAAAGTTAAAACTATTATTAGGAAATTAAAGCATTTTGCTTTCTCTTGGGTGAATTGAGTAGAATAAGACAAAAAATTTTCTTTTATGAGGTAGATTGGACAAATTTGGATGCAGATTTGGTGGGGACCACCTAGAGCATCAAGTTGGTAGCGTTTATTTGCAATTTGGAGGTATTTTAAGGGGATTTTTGGAGGCTTTTTGAGGGATTCCGAGAATGGATTTGCATATCTATTTTTAGGAGCTTTTTCAACTTTCTTCGAGAGAGATCTTTTGGAGAAATATATAGGAGAAAAACTATGTTTTTCAGGGGGTCTCAGTTAGTTACCATTCTCTTCTTCTCTCTTGAGCATAGGCAGAGAGTTGTATAGAGGTAGTTGGCTTGTGTTGTTTTGCATTGTATTCCTTCCAGTTCAGTATAACATATTTTCCTATTCCATCCACTTTTCTATTTATAGTTTTGATCTAATGTCTCATTGTGGCAACTTTATGCCCTTTGTTATGTCTCAGTGTTGTTAAATCACATGTTTTTTCCTAGTTGTGATTTGTGTTTTAAGTTAAACCTTATTACAAACTATTTTTGGGATGAATCGTCATAGGTGTGATTGTCAAAATTTAAGTTTGAAGAGCTGTTTCTGAGTGAACATATTCATTTAGACTAGGTCCTAGAGTTAGTTTTAATTTTTAGTTATTCTTTCTATCTCTTTCCTTTGCAAGTCAGTAGTTTAGGAAATCTTATGGAGAACCAACTCACTTTGGAGATTCCCTCCCAAAATAGATCACCTACATCTGAGAGGGTTTCCATGTTTCAACAGGACAATCAAGCTTGACTTGACAAGTGGCGCAATCCTGATTGACAACAATTTTACCATAGGAAGAATTGGCTTACAACAATTATCTCAATAGGATCATAAGTAAATCACCATTCCAAATTGTACATGGGAGTAGTCCAAGAAATGCTTCAGAGTTAAGGAAGATGGACAAGCGAGAAAAGACATGTGTTGAAGTGGAAGACTTTGTAGAACAACTGAAGAATTTGCATGAAGATGTGAGACAACATATTAATAAGATGAATATTCAATACAAGGCTAAGGCAGATCAGAAGAGGAGATATAAGAAGTTCTAGGTAGGAGATGAAGTCATGGTTCACTTGAGAAAAGAAAGATTCCCAATTGGAACATATAATAAGTTGAAAATGAAGAAATTTGGACCATGCAGGATTTTGAAGAAACACGATTCAAAAAATGTATATCAGGTAGAGTTGCTGAGTGGGATCAACATTTCATCTGTGTTCAACATTACTAATTTAACAGAGTATCATGAAGGTGGCACAGAGGATGGACCAACAGAAGAACAATGGAGTATTCCGGCACCTACTTCAATGGAGGAGATATAAGAGATCTTGGATAGCTGTGTGGGAAGTACTTGAAACAGACAATATGAAGAATGGGTAAGTGCACAAAGATGAGGGACCAAAATGGGGTCTTAAGTTGCCACTTTTTTTAAAAAATCAGGAAACATTGATGTTGGATGAGAAATTGAAGATAGCTACACTCAAAATTTGAAGATGGAATGAAAACAAGAATTGTAGTGCTCCGAATCTAGTTTGTAAACAACTAATTTTTTCCAAAAATGGTTGAGATTAAGGGGATCAAAAAGGGGGACCACACAAATTGGTCCTATTTTTCTCAAAAAAACATAACATAGCATTTAGTGTGCTCCCCCTAAAATGTTAACTTTTTTTTAGTACTTCAATAATCACTCTAGTCAGAAATTAGGTAACACCATGTAGTTTATCCCTAATTTTTTTGATAATTTTTTAATGAATAATTGATCTTTTAGTAATTTTTAAGGTGGACACAGTGAATAATTGATCTTTTAGTAATTTTTAATGAATAATTGATCTTTTAGTAATTTTTAAAGTGAATAACAAATCCATTTTTTGCATATCTTGCAATCATTGCATTCCATGATAGAACATCTCTTTGAGGTGTTACATCATACAATTGACATGCCTTTCTATGCTTCCACACTTTACATACATGTCTACAAGGGTAGCTGCACTTCCTATCATCTCTCTCACTCAATACTTCTCTCCCCTCTCTACGTCCTACCTTTTATCTGAATCTTTGCTTCCCTCCCCTCTCTACTTCCTACCTTCTCTCTCACTCTCTTCTTCCATCCCCTATCTACCTCTACCCTCTCTCTGACTCTCTACTTCCCTCCCCTATCTACCTCCTACCCTCTTTTTAAGTCTTTGCTTCCTTCACCTCTCCACCTCCTACCCTCTCTCTAACTCTCTTCTCTCCCCTCTCTCTCTACCTCTTACCCTCTCTCTAACTTTCTACTTCCCTCCCCTATCTACCTCCTACCCTGTCTCTGAGTCTCTACTTCCCTCCTCTGTCAACCACCTACCCTCTCTCTATTCTTCCTTCCCCTGTCTACCTCCTATGGTCCTCTCCCACTCTCTACTTCACTCTTGTCTCTACCTCCTATCCTCTCTCTCACTCTCTACTTCCCTCCCCTCTCTATCTCTCCTTGTCATTTTTCCCATCCAATGAAATTTCATAAATTATGTTGTTTCCATTTCATCATCCCAATTTATATCCTCATTCCTCTTTGCATGTCCTAGTTTTCTTGTTTCCATATTTTTTGTTGACATGTGAGAGGAGAGGGAGGAAGAGGGAAAGAGGATGGAGATGGATGGGAGAGAGAGGGGAGAGATAGGGTGATAAGGGGAGAGAGAGAGTCCTAGTTTTCTTGTTTTGGAGAGAGAGAGAGGGTTCGTCAGGTTTATGAGTTTAGGGTTTCTTAAGTTTAGGGTTTAGTGGAATTATTTATGGTTTAGGGGTTTAGGGTTGCTTGTGTTTATGGTTTAGAGGTTAGATTTTAGGGGTATTATTTAGGGTTTAGGGGTTTTGGGAGAGATAGGTTTAGGGTTGCTCAGGTTTAGGGGCATATTTAGGGTTTATGAGTTTCCAGTGTTTCTCAAGTTTAGGGTTTAGAGGTTAGGGTTAAAGGGGAATTATTTTAGAATTTCCCTCCAATCCTTGTAATAGTAATGCATTAGTCCACCCATCTCCTAATCCATCAATCCCTATCATCCATCCACCATATAACTTACTATCTAATCTACCATCAAACATTCTAAGCTGAAATCCATCAACCCATGAATGCTTGAAAATTTTTCTCCTTGAAGAGTCTTTTACATAATCCACTAATATAATTTCATCCCCCTCTAACACTCCCAATCCTAATCATAACCCCACAACATCTTCCATCATTATCCATCAACTCTATGCATATCCTAGTCCATTAACCCATGAATCCATGAAGTATATGACCCAAGGACTATTAGAAAGGAATCTAAGAACATCATGTACTCAAATTCCTATCCTTGAGCCCAACAAAGAACCTCCTAATAACATGTATACCACTCCAACACCATCATCTACTCCTATGTCTACCCAATTCATTGAAGAATCTCCTACCATAACTCCAAGTCAAACCCCATCATGTAGCCATGTTGTCAAACATCCAAAGATTATTGATCCTAGATCCAAGAACCCATCACATCCATCTAAGAAACCCAATAGCTATACTTTAATCTAGACTAGTCTAAAGAATGTGGAAACACCAACCACCCATCCTAATCTAAATTCAAACATCCCATCTAATCCCATCTCAGTTTCCTTACAATCTCATGGTCAACCCATCTGTACATAGATCCCATCATTAATCCTCCAACATCTCTAAGTGAACCCCCATCACCACCTCTTACTCCCTAATCCAATGAATATCAATGCATCCCCACTTATCCTATCCATATCTAATATCACACTATCCATTCTTATCCTCCTTGTGATCAAGATATTATCTATGATCTTGAGATCTTATCCATGAGAAAGTAAATTCCCACATCACTCCTATCCATCATCCCATGCTAGTCCTATTCATTATCCATCAATATCCCATGATGAGACACTTGGTCCCCAAGAAAACATAGAAAATCAAACAAATATCTTCTAGGTTTAGGGTTGCTTCTATGTTTTAGATTTTAGGGGTTAGGGGTTTAGGGTTGCTCATTTTTAGGGTTTAGGGGTTAGGGTTTGGGTGCATTATTTATGGTTTAGGATTTATGTTTAGGGGTCAGGGGTTAAGTTTTAGATGTTTAGGTTTATGGTTTAGGTAGAGAGGCGAATATGTAGATATAGAGGAGACTGACCCTGGGAGAGATATCTCTATCTCCTCTACCCCTCTCTCTAACTATACAACCTCGCTCTCTCTCTCTCTCTATCTCTCTATCTTGCTAGATCTCTTTTGATTCCATCTCTCTAACTCTACCTATCTCTCCCTCCCTCACGATTTGAGGTTTACATCAGTTTAGGGTTGCTCAAGTAAATAGGGTTTAGGGGTTAGGGTAAGGGTTTAGGAGCATTATTTGGGCTTTAGGGGCTTAGGGATTCTTGATTTTAGGGTTTATGGTATAGGGTTTAGGGTTTAGGGTTTAGGGTTTAGGGTTGCTTGAGTTTCTGGGTTAGGGTTTAGGGTTTAGAGAGAGATAGAGTGAGGGGACCATTAGAGATTGGGAGAGATAGGGAGATAGAGGTTTAGGGTTGCTCCTAGGTTTTATGGTTTAGGGGTTAGGGGTTTAGGGGTTAGGGGTTAAGGTTTAGGGGTATTATTTATGGTTTATGGTTTATGGTTTATGGGTTAGGGGTTAAGGTTTAGAGTTTTAGGTTTATGTTTTAGGTAGAGAGGCAAATAGGGAGATATAGAGGAGACCAAGCCTGTGAGAGATATCTCTGTCTCCTCTATCCATCTCGAGCTAACTATACCGAGCTCTCTATCTCTCTCTCTCTCCCTATCTCTCTATCTTTCTAGATCTCTTTTGATCCCCTCTCTCTAACTCCACATTTCTATCTCTCCCTCCCTCACTATTTGAGGTTTACATGAGTTTAGGGTTGCTCAAGTAAATAGGGTTTAAGGTTTAGGGTAAGGGTTTAGGGGAATTATTTAGGCTTTAGGGGTTTAGGGTTTAGGATTTATGGTTTAGGGGTTAGGGGTTTAGGGTTACTTGATTTTAGGGGTTAGGGTTTAGAGCGGGATAGAGTGAGGGGCCCAATAGAGATTGGGAGAGATAGGGACATAGAGCTTTAGGGTTTCTTCTAGGTTCTATGGTTTAAGGGTTAGGTGTTTGGGGTAGCTCATTTTTAGGGTTTAGGGGCATTATTTATGGTTTAGGGGTTAGGGTTTAAGGTTTAGAGGTTTAGAGGTTTAGGGTTTATGGTTTAGGGGTTATGGGTTAAGGTTTAGAGGTTTAGTTTTATGGTTTAGGTAGAGAGGTGAATAGGGAGATATAGAGGAGACCAAGCCTAGGAGAGATATCTCCATCTCCTCTATCCCTCTCTCTAACTATACCTACCTCTCTATATCTCTCTCTCCTTGTCTCTCTATCTTGCTAGATCTCTTTTGATCCTCTCTCTCTAACTCTACCTTTCTATCTCTCCCTCCCTCACTATTTGTGGTTTAGATGAGTTTAGGGTTGCTCAAGTAAATAGGGTTTAGGGTTTAGGGTAAGGGTTTAAGAGAATTATTTAGGCTTTAGGGGTTTAGGGTTTAGGGGTTAGGGGTTTAGGGTTGCTTGAGTTTAGGGGTTAGGGTTTAGGGTTTAGAGAGAGATAGAGTGAGGGGAGCAATAGAGATTGGGAGAGATAGGGAGATTGAGGTCTAGGGTTCCTTCCAAGTTTTATGGTTTAGGGGTTAGGGGTTTAGGGTAACTCATTTTTAGGGTTTAGGTATCAGGGGTTAGGGTTTATGGGTATTATTTATGGTTTTGGGTTTATTGTTTATGGGTTAGGGGTTAAGCTTTAGAGATTTAGGGTTTATGGTTTAGGGGTTAAGGTTTAGAGGTTTAGATTTATGGTTTAGGTAGAGAGGCGAATAGGGAGATATAGAGGAGACCAAGCCTAGGAGAGATATCTCTATCTCCTCTATCCCTCTCTCCAACTATACCTACCTCTCTATCTCTCTCTCTCTCTCTCCATGTCTCTCTATCTTGCTAGATCTCTTTTGATCCCCTCTCTGTAACTCTACCTTTCTATCTCTCCCTCCCTCACTATTTAAGGTTTACATGAGTTTAGGGTTGCTGAAGTAAATAGGGTTTAGGGTTTAGGGGAATTATTTAGGCTTTAGGGGTTTAGGGATGCTCGAGTTTAGGGTTTAGGGTTTAGGGGTTAGGGGTTAGGAGTTTAGGGTTGCTTTAGATTAGGGGTTAGGGTTTAGAGAGAGATAGAGTGAGGAGACCAATAAAGATTGGGAGAGATAGGGAGATAGAGGTTTAGGGTTTCTTCTAGATTTTATGGTTTAGGGGTTAGGGGTTTAGGGGTTTAGGGTTGCTTGATTTTAGGGTTTAGGGGGTAGGGGTTAGGGTTTAGGGGCATTATTTGGGGTTTAGGGTTTATGGTTTAGGTAGAGGGGAGAATAGGGATCCCTATCTCTATCTCTCTAGACATATGGATCCCTATCTCTTAATCTATCCCTTGCCATCTCTCTCTCTACTCCTCTCTATCTCTCTTGCCATACCTCTACCTCTTGAAACCTCTCTCCCTATGTCTGTAGACATCTCTTGATCTCTTTCCCTATTGATCTATCTATCCTCATAACCCCATCTCTTAATATACCCCTCTCTACCTTTGTCTTTGTATTTCCCTATCTATCTCTCCCTTGCTAGATCTATCTCCCTATATCTCCACTCTGTCTATATATGTATCTCTATCTTTCTCCCTCTATAGACCCTTTCTCTATCTCAATCCCCATCTCTCCCTCTCCCCATATCTATCTCCACCTATCCTCTCTATATCCATGTACCTCTATCTCTCCATGTCTCCTGATCCCTCTCTATAGATAGGATAGAGAAATGAAGAGAGAGAGAGACCTCGCCATGTCCTTTTGATAACCTCTCCATGCATATTTCATAGTATGAATTCTCTTGGAGAAGGTTGGAGGATGTGGATACCTCTTTAGTGTCTTGGGCTAGGACATTCCTTATGCACCAATTCATAAATAAGTTGAACTTTTAGTTAACAGAAGTCAAAATACAACCATTTGCAATCATGGTTTAGTTAAGGATGGCTAGGTGGTAAATTTGTTTCCATTGGTAACTTCACAAATACCCTATATGCAGTCCTCCCCTATACTAAAAAAACACTTTGCACTAGGTTTAACATCTCACCAAAGCATGAAATGATAGTTTTCTTACAAAAATTAAGGAAATGAGCACCACAACATATTTGACAAATTTTTACAACTCACTTACACCACTCAATCCATAAACAATATGATGAAGATTATGTATTATACTTCATCAACATAACAAAATTTTAGAGCATAGAGTTATCTACAAATATATCGACATACAAGCATCACGACACAAGATGATACAAAGGGAGTTATAAGGAGATAAAACACTAAAAAGGAGGTTTTTATGAGTGTAGGACAATCACAAGTTTATATAATAGTCCACTATCATAGTCATGACCATCATGAAGTTGTTTTTAATTTATACATTACTTAAGATGACGTTGATCTTTTGTCATGAGTATACAGAAAGTTATCTTCAAGGGTTAATGTAATTTTGACTGTAATAAAGGTTTTGGACTTGTTTAAGACTATTAGGATAGTCAATTTATGTTGATTAAATGTCCCCTTCAATGGCATTCATTTTTTCATCCTTCAAAATCACCTCCATACAACTCATATATGTAAAATATTAAACATACAATTCATGATTTCCAAACCTAAAATAATGATTTAATGCTCATATAAGAGTCCAAACAATGGCCTTCAAGGGGAAAGACAATCAAGAGCAGTCAAGGTGATGTTCTTAAGAGTTGATAGGGTCAAAGGGAGGTTTATTATTAGAGATATACCTTTAAATAGTGATCTCTCAACACATTATGGTTTCAAATAGTTTTGAAGTCTCTTGGCAGCCCTATTTTCCTTTATGGAGATACTCATGATAGTCTTGAAGGAACAAAACTATTTATGTACATCAGTCCACTATGACTATCATAGTATTAGAGTCTTTTGGAAACCTTCCCAACTTTCTCCTTCATAAGATTCATAGTCCATAATTCAAGTGTATTAAATTTTTCCCTAAATGTCCTCTTTCCATTCAGGTGTATAGTTCATGATTAGGTATTCAAGTGTATACTCTATGACTTTGTATTTGTATTCAAGTGTATACTCTATGACCTCTATTCAAGTGTATATCATGGCTTTCAAACCTTCTCAAAGAGTTTTGAATCTTTCTTGGCCATTATTTGACAAAGTGTCATGACTGTCCTAAATGATTGTGCATGATAGTGTTGGGGCAGCAATTGGAAGTTCATCAAATCTAAGTCTAAAAGTGTTGGTTGTACATATTACTTGTTGGGAAGGGGTCTTAAAAGGTCCTACAGACCTAAACAAAGGATTTTAGAGCATTCTTCAAGGGTTAGACAAGTTTTATTATGACTGTCCCAAGAGGACTAGTTTTACAATAATTGAGTAAGTGTTGGCACCCAAGCAAGTTAGGGTTTGCTTTTGAGTTTAGGTGTTTAATACCTATTGGAATCACCTTTAGAATGTTTCAAATAGGCTCCCAAATCTATATTGAGGTTTTTGAAATCATTCCAAGTGGATTTACCTTAGTTCATTGAAGTCATATAGGAAGGTGTACAAAGGAGCAACAATGGAGAACATGCAAGAACAATTTGTCTTTTGGGTCTATTTTCATGAACTCCGCCCTTCCTTTGCATCACTTATGACTTCATGTATTTGAGTGTATAGTCCATGACTTTGTATGTTCAAGTGTGTACTCCTGGTGCAGTCATGGTAGGAGGGTTCACAGAATGAACTATCCAAACCGTGCAACAAGAGTAAACACAATAGAAACAACTCAAAGAAATGAAACAAATGTAGATTAACTCATTCAATATATCATAGAATACAAATATAGATCATTTGACAACATGCAGGCTTACAATAGGGCTCACAGGCTTAATTGCAAAATACCAGAATATGCACAAGATATAGCTTTTAAGCTCCTTCGCAAAGAATCCAAACTATTGATCTTCTAAGTCATAAGAACTACATTCCTAAGGATCTATTACATCAATATATATCATCTCTAGAATAATAGATTCCTCTGCATTGACCAAGGAAGGTCACAAACGCCATGGAAGAGTTGTAACGTGTGTACACGGATGGGTTAGAGCTAATTTCATAGAACTCCTCTGCAAATGAATGGAATGATGTGTGGATCTTCAGGGAAGGATAGCCACAAACCAAATATCATTGAATGATGTGTCATTATGCTTTACAAATCATGAAATGCTTCCGCAGATCTCTCCTTCAGTTGGTTGTCTAGGATTATCAACATGCTCTATTTTGAGAAACAGTCAATCTTCTGATAACAATATCTTTCTGGTAATGATGTGTGGATCTCTAAATTCTGGATATGATGTAGATGAATGAATGTAGATGCTAAGTCCAACTCTTCAAGGTTTGAAATATAACAGTGGCAGAATGCGGACCAAATAATAGAAATTGCTTCTGATTGAACTGCCTAAACTGAACTGGAAAATTAAAAGAAACAAACTAAAATGCAAATATTTTTGGTTGATGCAAGATTGCTCTTGAACCAGGGATGCTCCTGCATCAGACATCCGATTTTATTGAAAAAGTGAGTCCCTCACTTTGCTGGGGCTAGGGGAGAACCAAGACAGTCCACCTCAGCCTGAGAAATCCATGATGAATCTTCTTCCAATCTACCTTTCCACTTCACAAGGTATTCTTTGTATTGTCTTCCTCTGGTAATGTGTCCAATTCTACTATCCAGAATGTCTTCAATCTACTCTAGTGCTTGGTGTGGTAACTGCTTCTTCAAGTCTTCTTCCATGCTATCACTGAACTCTACTTCATGATAGTGATAAATGTCTACAATGTTGAAAATAGGTGATATACCCAAGGTCTTCGGTAATTCCACTTCATATGCATTTCTTGAATCAAATTTTCTGAGTATCTTACAAGGTCCAAACTTCTTCATCTTTAGTTTGTTATATGTCCCAACTAGAAATCATTCTTTTCTCAGATATACCATCACTTCATCTCCAACTTCAAATTCCTTGTCTTCTCTTCTCATTTTCCTTGTCCTTATACTTATTGTTCATATTCTCCAAATGCTTCTTCACTTGATCATGTACTGTCTTCATATCTTCTACAAATTCTTTTGCTTCTACACTTCTCTTTTCCTCTGTACTGATGCCTCTTAATTCTGCTACTCGTCTAGGATTCATTTCGATAACAATCTCAAAAGGTGTTCTTCCAGTACTTTGATTTACTGAATTATTATATCCAAACTCTTCTTGTGAAAGAATCAAATCCCATATTCATATCTTTTCTCCAACCAAACATCTCAACAAGTTTCCCAAACTTCTATTCACTACCTATGTCTGTCCATCAGTCTATGGATGAAAAGCTGAACTGAATTCAAATCTATCTTCATCTTCTTCCAAAGTGTCCTCCAAAAGTATCCAACAAATTTTGTCTCTATCTAAAACTATGCTCTTAGGTAATCCATGTAATCTTACAATCTCCTTGAAAAATAGGTCAGCTACATGCACTACATCAGTTGTCTTTTTGCAAGGTATGAAATGAGCCATCTTTGAAATTTTGTCAACCACTACAAATATTGAATCATGTCCTCTCTGTCTTAGGCAATCCCATTATAAAATCCATGTTTATGTCTTCCCAAGGTCTCTCCAGTATTGTTAAAGGTTTATACAATCCAGTGTTTTGACTACTCCCTTTTGCAACTTGACAAACTCTACAACTCTGCACAAATCTCAGAACACCCTTATGTATCTGAGGCCAAAAGTAATTTTCACTTACCAAAGCCACTATCTTATCAATGCCAAAGTGTCCTGTCAATCCTCCACTATGCTTCTCCCTTATCAAATTATCTCTCATTGAACTTCTAGGTATGCATAACTAATTTCCTTTGAACAACATATCTTCTTGAATGAAATAATCCAACCGCTTACTTCTATCTATCACAATGGGTTCCTTAGATGATTTCCAAGGTTATGCAAAATTAGTGTCTCCTTCATACATGCTCTTCAATTTATCAAAACCCAACACTTAAACTCTCATCTCTGTCAACAAGTTTCTTCTTCTACTTAATGCATCAACAACTTTGTTTGATTATCCACTCCTATGCTTCAACACAAATGTATAACTCTGCATGAACTCTACCCATCTCAATGTCTCTAATTCAACATACCTTGCCTTTTCAAATATTGCAAAGCTTGATGGTCTGTACACAACACTAACTCCTTAGGCAACAAGTAGTGTCTCCACTTCTTCAAGGCTTGAATTATGGCATAGAATTCCTGATCATAAACTGAATATCTTCTCCTTGCATCATTCAACTTCTCATTGAAATATGCTTTAAGTTTACCTTCTTGACTTAAAACTACTCCAATTGCATTTCCACTTGCACCACAATCGACTTAAAATACCTTATTGAAATTCGGTAATGCCAACACAGGTTGCTTTGTCACTTTCTGCTTCAACAATTCAAAACTTTTATCTGCTCCTAATGTCCACCTGAAGTATTTTCTATCACCTCTCATTGTTTCTGTCATAGGGTTACAAACTGAACTGAAATTTCTGATGAACTTCCGGTAGAAACTAACCAATCCATGAAATGATCTCACTTGTCCAATTCCCTCCAGTGTAGGTCATTCAACTATTGCTCTCACTTTCTCAAGGTCCATCTTTAATCCTTCCACAGAAATCACAAATCCCAAATACACTAGTTCTTCCTTCATGAAACTACACTTCTTGATGTTTATGAGCAATTTCTCTTCTCTCAGTCTCTGAAAACTTGTCTAATAAACCACAAATGTTCTTCTTTTGTCTTACTAAAAATTAGAATGTCATCTAAGTATACAATCACAAACTTACCCAAGAATTTCTTCAAGACTTCATTCATCAATCTCATGAAAGTACTAGGTGCATTTGTCAATCCAAAGGGCATCACTAACCACTCATACAATCCTTCATTTTTCTTAAACGCAGTCTTCCATTCATCCCCTTCTCTGATTCTGATCTGATGGTATCCACTTTTCAAATCTATCTTTGTGAAATATCTTGCTCCACTCAAACAATCCATGATATCACCCATCCTAGGTAAAGGAAATCGATATTTAACTGTGATCTTGTTTATTGCTCTAGAATCAATACACATTCTCTATTCTCCATCTCTCTTTGGTGCTAATACTACAGGTAGTGCACAAGGACTCAATTTATCTGATTAAACCTTTTCTCAACAACTCTTATATATGTCTATTCAATTCTTCATTCTCTGCCAGTGTCATTCTATATGCTACTTTGTTAGGCAAGCTTGCTCATAGTATAAGATCCTTGTGATGACTGATACTCCTTATAGGTGTCAATCCTTTAGGTACACTATCTGATATGATGTCTTCATACTCTATTAGCAACTCCTTTATCTCCTCAAGTTGTGATTCTTTAGTCTCCTCCTTCAATGCTTCAGGCTTCTTAGGAATGAAAGCATAACACATATTCTTATATCTCAAACCATCAATAAATTTCCTTCCATCTACTAAACAAATTCTAGCATTTCCACATACCATATATTTAGGGTCATCCTCCAAAGAAATCAAAGTAATTCTCTTTCCATTTGATGTTATAGTATATGTATTCTTTCTCCCATCATGTGTAGCTTTTCTATCATACTGCCAAGGTCTACCCAACAAGATATGACAAACATCCATAGGCATAATATCACACAAGACTTCATCATGATAAGATCCAATATGAAATTTCACCAAACATTGTTCACTCACCAATACCTTATGATCATCCTGAATCCATTCTATTTGATAAGGCTTAGAGTGTTTCAATCTTTCCAACTTTAGCTTAATCACCATCTCCTCTGAAACTAGGTTATCAAAACTACCACTATCAATTACAACTTTGCAACAGTTACCTCCTGATTTGCATCATGTTCTAAACAAACTCTTTCTCTATGATGGTTCCTCATTGTTTCTACTTGAAATAGTGCTCTTCTCATCACAAGTGATTCTCCTTTCTTAGGTTTGCCAACTGAACTCAGTGATCCAACAGGTTCTTCTTCTACATAGGCTGTTCTTCCACTATTCTTTGTTTTCTTACTTGTACTACCCTAATTACATTCAAATGCTCTATGTCCCTCACCTCGACACTTGAAACAAGTACCTATGAATGTTCTCTTATCAAATCCTCTTCTTTCTCTTCTATAGCCTTCGTTCGAGTATGGACTAGGGCTTCCTCTCTGGTAAAAATTTATGTCATCTCTCCGGTAAGCATTGTTATCTTTGTCATCCTTCTTAAATGGGTTGTCAATCTTGTTCTACTCTACAAATGATCTATCTCCTCCAGAATAAGTCCTACTTCTCTAAAATTTACCTCCTCTACCTTTTTGTCTCTAATAATGCCTCTTATTCAGCTTCTCTTCAACTTTTAGGGCAAACTGATATGCTTCTTCCAAAGATGTCATCCTTACCAAGATTAGTTTATCTTAAATGTCCAATCTCAGTCCATTGATGTATCTAGCCACTTTCTCCTTACTTGCTTCACTATGTCCTATTCTTATGATCATCTTGTGAAATTCTTCAGTATACTCCTTCACTATTTTCTCCTTTTGTCTCAGGTTTTGCAATCTTTTCAACAGCTCCAACTCATAGTTAGCAGGTATAAACCGATTATTCAACTTTGTTACCATCCTGTCCCACTTTGTAATCTTTTCTTTCCCTCTTTTGTTTCTTGCCAATTGAACTTCTTTCCACCATATAGCAGCATGTCCTTTCAACTTTGTTTTTGTAAATTTCACCCTCTCTGGATCGTCAATTTCTTCATATTCAAAGTATTCTTCCATGTCATTTATCCAGTCAATTTGTTCTTTAGGGTTCAAATTACCAATATAGTTTAGGACATTAATTCTAGGTCTCTTTCTAATCTTTGAAATAGCTCACAACATCTTTACTTGATCTAATTCTTCTTCTTCTTCACCTCCTAGGGTTTCACCAATTTGTTCAACAGATTGAAATTCTTTTTCATCATCACTTTCAACATTAGGTCTCAATGTCAATCATCTTTGCCTATCTTCTTCAACAACATCAAGTGAATTCACATTATTTTCATCATCTCCATCATCTCATCCATTCTACCAGCCATTGTTCCAACATCAGCAACTCTCCTCAGTGGTATCTTCCTAGGATCAAGTGTAAACTACCTCAAGTTTGGCAATCAGGATACAAGGTGACAACTGTCTCTCAATCAGCAATCGGTTGTGACACAATTAACCTACCTCAATTCGGTGATCTGCCCACAGTAAGATCTTACAGAATTTCCTCCACAACTTTGCTCAATTCACTCCCAAAGATTCAAACTTTCACTCTGATACCACTTGGTGCAATCACAGTAGGAGAGTTCATAGAATGAACTGTCTGGACCATGCAACAAGAGTAAACACAATGGAAAAAACTCAAAGAAATGAAACACATGTAGATTCAGTCATTCAATATATCATAGAATGCAAATACAAATTGGTTGGCAACATGTGGGCTTACAATAGGGCTCACAAGCCTAATTATAGAATACCAAAATATGCACAAGATATAGATTTTAAGCTTCTTTGCAAAGAATCCAAACTATCGGTCTTCTAAGTCATGATAACTACTTTCCTAAAGATCTATTATATCAATATATATCATCTCCAAAACAATAGATTCCTCCACGTCACCAAAGGAAGGTCACAAACTCCAAGGAAGAGCTATAATGTGTGTACACAGATAGGTCAGACCTAATTGCATAGAACTCCTCTGCAAATGAATGGAATGATGTGCAGATCTTCGAGGAAGGTCAGCCATGAACCAAAGATCATTGAATGGCGTGTCATTATGCTTTACAGATTGGGAAATGTTTCCACATATCTCTCCTTCAGCTGGTTGTCTGTGATTATCATGATGCTCTATTCTGAGAAATAGTCAATCTTCTAATAGTAATATCTTTCTAGTAATGATGTGCAAATCTCTAAATTATGGATATGATGTAGATGAATGAATGTAGATGCTATGTCAAACTCTACAAGGTCTGAAATACAGTAGTGGTAGCATGTGGACCAAAATACAGAAACTGCTTTTGACTGAACTACCTAAACTGATCTGGAAAATGAAAAGAAACAAGCTGAACTGTAAACAAACTGAAATGCAAATATTTTTTGTTGATGCAAGATTGCTCTTGAACTAGGGATTCTCCTGCATCAACTCCATGACTTTGTGTACTCCATTCTATACTTGGTGCATTTTGTGATTGGAAAAAATGTGTGAAGAATCTATATGAAGGTCTTTTAGACCTTCTCAAGGAGTTTTGAAGCTTTCTTGGCCATTATTTGACAAAGTATGATGATTGTCCTAAATGATTGTGCATGACAGTGTTGGGGCAGCAATTGGAAGTTCATCAAATCTAAGTCTAAAAGTGTTTTTTGTGCATCATTTATGATTTCATGTTTTTGAGTGTATACTCCATGACTTTGTATGTTCAAGTGTATACTACATGACTTATATGTGTGTTCAAATGCATACTCCATGACTTATGTATGTTCAAGTTATCTTGATATGAGGTGTCTTATTCAAATGTTTTTAGAACCTTGTTATTCATTCTGATTGGGCTACTCATTATCATTATAAAATTTTTAATTATCATTGTCTTATTCATCATGCTTATAGAAATCATCATCATGCTAAGGAAATGAGCAAAGACTCTAATGCCAAAAGAGCGTGAAGCTAAGAATGAGAGGAAAAGAGAAAGAATGAGGTGAATTCAGGAAAGTAGAAAATTTTCAACCATATAAGAAGACATTCCACCATTGCCAATTGTAGAGGAACATGACACGTCTAATGAACCTAAGAGAGAGATGGAATTAGTGGCACAAAGGGAATGAATGCAAAACCTCCATGTAATGAGGAAAGTGAATCTCCAATTTGAAGGCACTCTATCATCCATAGGTCAAGTTGAAGAAACACCAGCATTATCTTCTCGAATTGGAGACACTCCATCTTTCATAGGTGAAGTAGAAGGTACATCTGTATTTTCTTCTAAAGTTGGTGGCACACCATCATTCACTCCTTAAGTTGAAGGTACATCATTTTCATCCTTATCACCTCTAATTGAAAGTACATCATCTATCCCATCTCAAGTAAATATTGAAGAAATTCCTAATGTTGAGTCTACTTTACAAATTAAAATGCCTCCTAGAATTTTGCATAGAAAGCCTAAGTTTCTAATTGATATTGATGAGAATGTATTGGAGCCCATGCAAGATAAGATTCCCATGTGCACTTGCCAAAGATATGCAAATAAGATATGGAAATTATTCTTTAAGAATTTAAATGAAACTGGAAGATGTCAACTCTTTGTTGAACTGATGAGAAATTTGAAATTTAGGCCCACTATGAAGATTCTTGGCCTAAGAACATAGAATGCCTCAAGTGGAAAATCAATTGTCAAGAATCTGATGAGTGCGTATAAGAGTGTGGGTTCCACCTCACACACCAAGGATAGTAATGTCACATGATGTGTCATTATATCAACAATTGTAAGCGAACAAACAAAAAAGCTTTCCTCATTAGAAAGACAAGTCAAGCATTGAAAATAAATAGAAAAACTCTAAATAGAGCTGTTGGAAGACGTCAAAGAGTTGAGGATCCAAACACTAATGAATTGTGGGCATTCTCTGGGAGACTCCCACGGAAAGACAAAGTTGTTCTCAAAGCTTTGAGATCACTAATTAAAGACTTTTGGAAGAATTACACAAGGGTATCTCTGAATCAAAGGGATGTGGTAAGAAGGGGAATCAGTAGTTGAAACTGTGAGCCATATCCAAAGCATTTTTTGGATATGACTCAAACATAGTTTTTTGTTAAATTTCTAGAGAAGTATCCTCAAATTAAAATTTCTGAAAGATATTTTGAAATGATAAAATGTTTCTTTGTCAAAATAAATCACACATGCACTACTTGTTGTTGTAGATTACATATTGAATTTTCTAACCTTTTTTATGTTTATTAGTTTATATGTTTAGATTTGCATACTAACAATATTTTGTAGGATTGTGGCGTACGTGCCCCACCAACTACCTGAAGAGACTTCATATCAATAATTTTATGTAATAGAGAGGAAGGTCAAATATTCTACAGAAATTATGTTTGGATGGCACATGTCAGCATTGTGGTGGCTTGCAACGTACATGCCAATATGTGAACATATGGAAAGAACACATGCAGTTGGAAATGAACTAGTAGAGTTTGGCAAGTATAAAATAGTGGCATACAATACAAGAGATGGTAAAGAAGCAAAGAGGTATGAATATATCATTCAGAAGATTTCAGTGTATCAGTTTATGTCTATATTTCGTGACAGTATAGTGTATGAGTATGTAAGACATGCCCATAGAGCTCGATAGTTGGACTTGCAATTCAAGTTATTCAAGAACACATTTCTATTTTCTAGCATTGTTTCAGTCATTGACTTTGCAAATAACTATAGTCTACAGCCACAGTGTGAGGTGCAATCCCAATATTATAACTTGACACAGGGGTCTATATTTATGCACATCATATTCATTCATGTGAATGATAGTATAGAGGATGACAAAAAAATCATAAGGGAGTATCATTTTTATATAAGCGATGATCGTACACATTCCAAAAAGTTCGTGCAAGGTTGTTTTCAAGTGTTCTACAATGATCTGGCTAGAAGGGGCATATCATTTAGTTAGCATATCATATGGTGGGATAATTGTGCATCACAATTCAAGACCTCGTGGAATTTCTATTGGTTGAGTAGGATGCATAATATTATAGGTGTTCAGCATATGTGGAACTTTTGTGAGGTTGGGCATGGAAAGGGGGAGCATGTTGGTATAGAAGCGTGTATCAAAAGAGCCATAGCACGAGAAGAGTTAAAGTATAAAGACAATGCAATGTTGATAGATGCAAAATCAATTGTCAAGTGGTGTAATGCTTTAATGGGTCTAGGTAATGAAGGTAAGTCTTCAATTCATAGATTTTTTTGGGTGATAGATGATACTAACATTGCACCATATGTGGATTGTTGTACATTGATAGGATCAAGTGAGCTAAACTTTGTCAGAAGGTCAATTGTAGGTTCATGGAGTATACATATGCGGAAGATGGCATGCTTTTGTTCTTCATGTACAATTCAACCCTAGAATGAGTGTGAGTCAAAGGAGTGGGTTAACGAATGGTAGTTAAGTTATCTTAGCCCACTTGACATGTATTGACCCCCAATTGCACTGGAATTGTCAGTTGACTTTGACCATATATCAGATCTAGTTTAACCAGGTAATATATCTACTTGCATAGTTTTTTAAATTCATAATGTTATCTTAAAGTTTATAGTTTTCTTCTAATGCTGACTAATTTCTTCTAATTTGCTACACATATCATTGTAGGGCATGTTTATGCAGTTATTGTAGATGAAGACAACAAAGAGGGAACAGATTACTACTTATGTCATTGTGTTGAGGCAATAAAGAAATTGGAGGCCCTAGTTACAGATGGAGAAGACATTGAATACCCTATAGGCTTCGTGGTTATTACTAGAACATGGCTTAGAAGGTACCCACATAAGAGTGTTAATGTTTGGTTGTTTGAGGAATTTGACATGCATCAAAAGATTCTTCATTACTCCAACCTTGTCATCACAACCAATGTTTGTTTGATATAATATCGAGGTAGACCTTTGAACAAGACCTTGTGGAAGGGGCGTGAGTTTGACCATGAAGCAATGCTTCACACAATAAAGAGTAGAGAAGACCCAGATGGTTCATTGGATTAATTTGTAAGTATTCATATTGATTTTGTAAAGTCATGTTACATTGAGTTGTTAGTATGCACATTAATTTGTAAGTTTACATGGGTTTGTCTTTTTTTATTTTTTGCTGTATTTTTACACATATACACATTTTTACATCATCATGTTATGCTTCATGGGGTTAGACCTAAGTGATGGATGAAGTTGATCTTGAGAGTAATGTATAAAATCTAGGTAATGTATAACATATAGGTGTCTCTAGGTGTCTTGGTTTCTAACTGGATAATAGGCATCTCTACTTGTGTCTTAGGTGTATACTATATGTCAACTAGGTAGATAGAGACTACAAAAAAGGTATTTAATCTAATTTAGGTGTCTTAGGTAGATACTATATATCAACAACCTGTCTAGAGACTAATATATGGTATACTCTAGAATGATCTAAGTGTCTTCTGGGTAGATACTATATATTAGCTACCTATCTAGAGACTAGGATAAGGTATAATTTAATCTAGGTATCATAGGTAGGTACTATATGTCAACTAGGTCTACCATAATAGATGTTGTAGGTAGAACTATAATCTAGGTATCTAGGTGACTTAGGTCTAGACTACAATAAAGTATAAAGACTAGGTGTCTTAGGTCTACTATGTCTATAATAGGTGTCTTAGGTGTCCTACTTCTACTAGAATACATGTGTCTTAGGTCTTGGGTGAGGCCACATGAGCTTCCACCTTCACGTGGTTGGCCTTGTCAGTATAGAATATTTAAATTTCTTGAAGCTAATGGAAGCTCTTTTAGGTAACAGGAAAACTCTATCGACTTCAACGTCCTCATGGTGTAGGGGCAACCAGGTTGTCATGCCTCCAAGAGGGGTCAAAAAGTGAAATATGAGTTCAATCCTCCAATAGGTGCGGGGGTCACAAACTAAGTAAACAACAAGGCAACAATATGAGTTTCAATCTCCAAGCTTCAACTCTTCATTCTAGGACTTATAAACATTGAGAAACATTTTTCATTCCATAGCTCATGGGACCAAACAGACAACGTCAACATGTCACGGTGGGTGGGTAAATGTGAGGGGAGGTCTCATTTTGTGTGCCAAGTGTCCCAATTGTTTGGGGCAGCAGGTTACCGATAAAGTCCCTTAAGATCCCTAAGATGCAAAAACTATCAAACTTTGACGGAGTAGTTCTTGAAATTTGTTGTAGCTATAAATGTTTCATTTAGACCTACATGTACACATGGGGTCTATCCACAATAACCTCTCTCAGTTTTGGTCAACTCCAGTCCATTTGACCATGCCAAAATCAAATGCATTCTTGCAAAATGCTTTAGTTCTATGCAGTAGAAAGATGCTAGGAGTGACATTTTGCATTCCATAGCTCATGAGACTTAATGAACTATGCCAACATGTCGAGGTGGGTGGGAAAATGTTAGGGAAGGTCTCATTTTATGTACCAAGTGCCCCAATCATTCGAGGCAACAAGCTACTGACAAAGTCCCTTAAGATCCCTAAGATGCAAAAAACTACCAAACTTTGACGGAGCAGTTCTTAAAATTCATGGCAGCTAGGAACATTTCATTTAGATCTATAGGTGAATGTGGGGTCCATCCACAATAACCTCTCTAGTTTTGGTCAACTCCAATCTGTTTGACAGTGCTAGAATCAAATGCATTCTTGCAAAATGCTTCAGTTTCATGTAGTAGAAAGATGCTAGGAGTGACATTTTGCATTCCATAGTTTGTGGGGCTCAATGGACTACACCAAAACATTGGGGTGGGTGGTAAAATGCTAGGGGAGATCTCATTTTGTGTGCCAAGTGCCCCAATCTTTCAGGGCAGCAAGCTACTGGCTAAGTCCCTTAAGATCCCTAAGATGAAAAAATTGCCAAACTTTGATGGAGCAGTTCTAAGAATTTGTGGCAGCTGAGAATGTTTTGTTTTCACCTACAACTATATGTGGGATCGATATAAAATAATCTCTCTCAGTTTCATTCAAGTCCTGTCTGTTTGCTCGTGCTGAAATCAAACACATTCTTGTAAAATGCTTCAATTTCATGTAGTGGAAAGATTACCAGGTGCCATATTTTTTGTTCTAATCATCGTGGGGCCAAACTGACCGTGCCAACATGTCGGGGTCTATGATTAAATGGTAGGGAAGGTCTCATTTTATGTGTCAAGCATCCTAGTCATTTCAGGCTATAAGCTACCGACACCCAGCACCTTTCGTGTTTCCTGGTAGCTTGTAGCCCAAAATGACTGATACACTTGGCGCATGAAATGAGACCTCCCCTAGCATTTACTTGCCCAATCAAACATGTTAACGTAGTTTGTTCAGCCCCACAATGAGCAGAACAAAAAATATGGCACATAACAACCTTTCCACTACATGGAACTGAAGCATTTTGCATGACTGTGTTTGATTTCAGTATAGTCAAACAAACAGGACTTGAATGAAACCAAGAGAGGTTATTTTATATGGATCCCACATACAACTATAGGTCAAAATGAAACATTCCTAGCTACCATGAATTCTGAGAACTACTCTGTCAAGGTTTGGCAATTTTTCATCTTAGGGATCTTAAGGGACTTAGCCGGGAGCCTACTGCCCTGAAAGATTGGGGCATTTGGAACACAAAATAAGACCTTCCCTAGCATTTGCCTACCCACCTGATGTGTTGGCTCAGTCCATTCATCCCCACAAGATATGGAATGCAAAATGTCACTCCTAGCATCTTTCTACTACATGAAACTAAAGCATTTTGCAAGAATGCATTTGATTTCGGTACGGTCAAACGAACTGGAGTTGACCAAAACTGAGAGAGGTTATTGTGGATGGACCACACATGCACCTATAGGTCTAAACAAAATGTTCCCATCTACCACAAATTTCAAGAACTGCTCCATCAAAGTTTGGTAGTTTTTGCATCTTAGGGATCTTAAGGGACTTTGTCGGTAGCCTACTGCCCCGAACAATTGGGCCACTTGGCACATGAAATGAGACCTCCCCTAGCATTTACCCACCTATCCTAATGTTTTGGCATAGTTCGTTTGGCCCCACGAGCTATGGAATACAAAATGCAACTCCTAGCACCTTTCTACTACATGGAACTGAAGCATTTTGTAAGAATGCATTTAATTCTGGCATGGTCAAACAGACAAGAGTTGAACAAAACTAAGATAATTTATTGTAGATAGACCCCACATGCACCTATAGGTCCAAATGAAACTTCCCATCTGCCATGAAATTTGAGAACTGCTCCATCAATGTTTGGCAGTTTTTTTCATCTTAGGGATCTCAAGGGACTTTGCTGGTAGCCTACTACCCCGAATGATTGGGGCACTTGGCACATGAAATGAGACCTCCCTTGGTATTTAACCACCCACCCCAATGTGTTAGAGTAGTCTTTTTGGGCCCACAAGCTATGGAAATCTTAGAAGCTTAGAATCATGTCATTTTGTTGTACTACTAGGCCTAGGGTAAGTCAAATAAGGAAATCTTAGATGCTTGTTGTTCCTAAGTTCTTGTGAAGCATCATTGCATTGTAGTTGTTGTCTCCATCCTATGTAAGACCCTCATAGTGTAGGTTATGGTGTTTGAGGTGTTAATGACAATCCTTTATGAAGGAAACTAGGTTGGTTAGAGAACTTGTGGGGCAACAAGATTGTGATGAAAGGTGGAGATAAAATCTGCATGAATGGTCATTATGTGATGTGACAAGACCTATGGAGTGGATTTTTTAAGTTTCGTGGTTGAATATCTCATAGGTACTTTGTAAAACAGGGCTAATTACTACAGGTTGTCTAGGAGGGCTAGTCTAAGGATTGGAGGAGAAAATATTAATAAACTTGAGGAGAATCTATGTTGTTGTTCCTTTATATGATGATCATGACTATGTAAATTCATGACTGCATTCTTTGAGGCTTATGTTTGATGAAGGAGGGTTTTCTGGACCCTAATTTTATTAAGTGGTTTTAGGATATGTCTCTAAGGGAAGTCATTGAGTCTTTTATGGTGCAACAACATTATCACACCTATACTTTGGAATATGCTACCCTTGAGATAGTCCTTCCCAACCTTCTTATTGATATTATGTAGGGTAGATCTTAGAGATAGTCACAGAGGCAAGGTACATTCATGTTTCTGATTTAGTTAATGAGGTCCTTAATTAATGTGAGAGAGTGGTCATATTCTCTTAATGATGATGTTGAGATAGTATGATGAGGCAGTGATCAAAATACCATGAAGAAGAATGGTAATAAAATAGTCACAAGGTAAAACAATCACATTGAGAGAAAAGTGAGAACAAAACCCTTGAATCACAATGAAATTCAGTCAGACAAAAACCAAAACAATGTTACTTCATGCCTCCAATTAATTTTTTTGACTTTTAGGTCAGTATGCTTCTATACAAACAAGTACAACAACCTGTAATAGTAGTTTGCAATGTAAAACTCATAGAAATTACATAAAATAGGAAGGTTTTTTTATTGATTCTTAATTCATACCAAGTCTCCATCCTCTTGCCTCAAGGTTATAAGTCTTTTTAAATGTTTTCCAACACCAACCAATGGTTACAACTACCATTTGAATGCCCATGACCATTGGGCTTCCTCAATTTGCATTATTTTCACCTTTACAACTCCATATGACTAAATGACTTCTAATTACATAAACTCAATAACATTATAAATTCAATAACTCATAATTACATACTAGATGGTCTATTATGACCTTATTGCACAAAAAGACTCCAAGCCCCTAAAACCTAACATTAGACCTTATTTACATGAATTTGCCTTGGTGCCCCTACACCAAAGAGTAAGAAATTGATTACTTGTGGAGAAATAAAGATTCAACACTATCATCTACATTTAAAGCACTATCCAAACCCACCCATTGAATACTAGTTGTTACACTATGTGCAAAGAAACCCTCTTTAACCCACTATCCTGATACAATTTTCCAATTACCTAGCTCTAAGTTATTACAAGTTAAGGGAATAATATTAGCCATCGAACTTGGGTTACCTTTTATATCATTCCTACTTCAAGTGCAATCACATAAGATGGATGTTATGGGTGGCCATGGTTGTCATGAGATTGAGTACAATGACTTGGATCCAGAAGGATTATTCAAGATCATTAAGATCACAGTATTTCGAGAGGGGATCAAGGATATCATCATATATTTTATCTAGGTTCATAGGTTATGGAGAATCAAGAGATATTGTGGTGGAATAAACATACAATTTCATCATAGGACATTCGACACCTTACCAATATAGGACTGCTAAATAGGGGCAACATTGTAACAACTTTTGTGCTTAGATTTACCATTAAAACCATGCATAGAATTATTCTAATAAACTTTCCAAAAGACTATCCTAAGTTTTGGGGAGTATAGATATGTAACCAAGGTCTCTAAAGGACTATCCCCATGTGTCTAGCTCACTAAACTTCATGACAATACTATCTAGCTCACCCCAACCTTCTTGTGAGCAGCATTAATGACTATCTTAAATCATTTGGACTGGAGTATTATTACAAGAAAGGTTTTGAGTACTCCTTACACTTTCATCTAGTAATCACTGAGGGTATCAAGACCTAAGATGTTCACAAAGCCATCCTATAAACAAATTACAAGAAGAGGAATAGTCATGAGGATCTAAAAAGGTTACTTTAGGGGTTTCATTGTAAGCAAAAGGTGAAAAGTTTGTATCAAAACAAATCAACGAAAACAAATCAACCACCATCATCCCCACCCAAACAAATCAACCACCCTTCATTATTGAGTTATCTTGCATCAAAGCATAAAGGATATAGGAATTTTGTAAAATGTCATAGTTGTAAGTACCCTGCAAGACATGTATACAAAGTGTGGAAGCATATACAATGAATGCTCAAAATGTTTGACACGATGCCTCAAATAAATGTTGTCTCATGGAATGTAATGATTGCAAGATATGCATGAAATGGATTTGTTGAAAAGACTTTCAAAAATTTTGAACAAGTAAATGCAATTGGCACATGTAAAGACAAATTCCACAACCTTTGACAACATCCTCTCTATTTGTACACCTATATAGAATGTTTGGAACATTGTATAGACATCCATCAAAGCATGAAGGATATAGGAAATTTGTCACATACTGTAATTGCAACTGCCCTTGTAGACATGTATGCAAAGTGTGTAAGCATAGACAAGGCACGTGAACTATTTGGCATGATGCCCCAAAGAAATGTCACCTCATGAAGGCACATGAACTATATGCAAAGTGTGGAGGCATAGGTCCAAGGCACATGAACTATTTGAAATGATGCCTCAAAGAAATGCATAGTCCCACAAAATACAATAATTGCAAGATATGCACAAAATGGATTATTTGAAAATAATTTATAAACTCTCAAGTAAATGCAATTGGCACATGTAAAACCAAATTCCTGTAACAATAATTGATCATCGTATTAAATATTTAATATACATTATCATATACATAATGTCATGAACATAACATCTAGTTTATATACAAAGCCATATAGGCATGCCCAAATAGAGCCATACAAGCATAAATTCAAAAATATACATTGGTAGTTCATACAAAAGTATGTATACAAAGCCATCTAGGCATACAAAAAATGTCCCAAAAACTAGTTTCCTATGGACTTCTATGAAATAATTAGCCGCCCTTGCTTGACTGTGAAGATGTAGAGCCAATCACTGACTCATTGTCTCTCTATCATCAACTAGACCTCTTTGATAGAAGTCAATCTAGCTCCACCTGTTAATACAATTAAACAATATATGCAAATTAATATAGAAAATATATAAAAATGTATGAAATATGTAATCGATCACTTATTGCCACCTGATGATCACTCTCTATCATCTTGTCTCTCTCTACATGCGTACTTGGACAGACTGGAGTTGTGACCTCCCGTGAGAAGCATCAAGAAGAAAAATTGACTAAACATATAAATATCATTTATGTACATCAAATGACATGAGATAAAACAAGAAATACAAAATTATGACATTTTCATTTTATTGGCTCATACCTAGGTCAAAGGATTTGAAGACATTATGGCTACAACAATGCCTATCTGCACTGACTCACGAACATCAAGAGGAGTCTCCACTGTATTCAACATCTGAAAATCAAAGTTTAAGGTTATTCAAACAAAATAAATACGTAACATTATTTTAAAAATGCATAATGATTAGAAATGGTTAAATTTACCTCCGTAAAAGTGGTGGTCTGGCGTCCAGCGGACCAAGGAAACCATGGATGTGCCGATGACTATTCAAAATCATCAAATTGTAACAAAATAATATTACCATTGACATATCTACAATAATTACTCAATTATGCGATAAATTACATACCTACTGACTTGACCTCCTCTCATAACCTACCAATGGACAACTAATGGAGGCAGGATGAAGACTCTGACCCTAGAATTTCATTACACAGACAACTAAATAGATTATTTTTGACTTATTATATAGATAATCATATAAAATTAATTACAAATTTCAAATAACAATATACTAAATCAAGATGAAGCTTGTACCAAATTACCTGAGAGTCAATACCAAATGTTTGCTGTAAGAGATCGTCACTAAGAAGAAGTTCATCCAATATGTCTTGCCCCTGTGTCACAGCAACCTGTCCCTGCATCGCAACATCCTACCGAGAGTCCTATTGTGCCTCTTGCATCCCATAATCACATAGGTTCCCACATTACCTACACAAATGTGGGGACACATGACACCTACTACTCACACCCTCAACGGCCTAGGTAAGATCATCGGCATGCTGTGATGGAGTTTGGGTGAGAGTAGTCAATGAATGTAATGTCTCCACCTCAACACTCTCCTTCAAAGACAAAGAGAGTGACCTACATTTTGGCCTCACTCGAGGTATAGGCACATGGTTTTCATTTCGTTGAGCCCTGGGTCTATCTTGGGTAGAGCCACCACCTCTACCCTGGAACTCACGAATGTCAAAATAATTTAGAATCTTGTTGAATATGAACTCAGAATAGAGTTCTGTCAAGAAATATTGTGGTACCTCATCATTCTTGCATGGGTGCTCATCAAAGACCATGTACCATCTATCCCAAAAGTTTAGGGATATTTCTTCATTCCTATACCAATGTATGGGAAACCATTCATAACTTTCTTCTAATCTTTGGCTGATTTTGGGATTGATAAAGTGTGCACATAAATGAGATTTTGTAATTTTTTAGTTCTTGACTTGTTCATATGATAACTTGTTGGCATAATATTGCCGACACCTCTCCCTATAGTCTTGGAATTCGGTGATTTGTTTTGTTACCGAATCTCTGTGGGAAACAATCTCCTCTAGTAATTTTGCAAGTGCCCTCCTACGATCAGTGGTTACACTTGGATTGTTTAGGGTTTCAATAATAGTTTGAAGATGTTTCTTGTTTTTATCTATGATCACTAGGTAGTGTTCTTGATTAACCCTTACATTAAAAGGAGGTGAAGGTGGGTTTGGAGGGAGGGTTTTGAGGGTTGTTTTCACCCTTTTCAGCTGGATTTAGGTTTTCTCTTTCTCCAATAATTGTAAATGCAATATAAAAACAAATCAAACATTGCAAAATTCAAAAACTATTCTCAAACTAATAAAATCAGTCAAATCCCACCTTCTTCTTGTGCTGGAGCTTTCAAATTTGCAGGATGATGTCTTTGGCAGTGAGGTGGAATTGTGAATTTGTTGTTTTCTCTATTGCACTTGATTTAACAGCCTTTTCTTCAACGCGATTGTGTTTTACCCTATCTTCTTTGATGCTGTGATGAGGAATGGTCACGACTGATTGAGCGAATAGGGGTTTTTTTTGCTTTTATGCAAAGAAAAATGTGAGCGCATTATAACGTGCCCTCGTTTTATTTTAATTTTGGAGATGGGGGTGACTTTTTGGTCCCCCATCTCCTTGCATTTTCCTGAATATCTGATGAAATGGAAAGGAAGGCCTGTTGAATATTCTTGTTGGTTGTCTAAGGTAGAGGTTGACCATTTTGGTTTTCCTCAAACAAACACCTGAGACGTGACAGGGTCACTCTCAAATTACCCTAGGTATCTGATGCAGGAGCATCTAGTGATGTAAGGGCAATCTTGCATCAACAAAAATGATGTTGATTCAAAATCATTGAAGTTGTTTTCCTTTCTTTCCATAATTAGTATTTTTGGTTCCATAATTGCTTGAATAATGATGTAGGACTTTCAGTTTTTTTCTAAACTGCTATTTTTGGAAAGTTTAACTATTGTTTTTGGAAAGTTTACATTTGGGCATTGATGGAAAAAAAATTTTATAGGAAGCTTCGTAAATGAAATATAAGACCTTTGGAAAAGGAATCAGGCAAAGATCATTTGTGAGCTGAAAGATATTAAAGTTTCCATTTTTTGAAAAACCCATCAAATTTTCTGAAACCAGATTTGAGGCACTAAAACATCCCATAACATCCTAAAAAGTTTACAAAAATCCATTTACAAATTTTCAGTGTGATAGTTCACTTCACAAACTTTCTAGCGCTTAAAATGGTTCATCAATCAGACATCCAAATCAAAAGTTATGCTTCCCAGAAGTTGACCTACTTTTGTAGGGAGTTGCAAATTTTGAAATTTAGTTGGAGGCCGCCAAAAGGGCTATTTATGACTATTTTTGGGAATCTTGGGTAGTAGTAGAATTAAGGGGGAAAGTGTAGAGTCAAGAATAGGTGGGAAAATAGAAACCCTAGCTGATTTAGGGTTACAGAAGGTAAAAGATACTAGAGCCTGGTGATGGGTAGTTATAATGTGTTATAGCCTATGGAGGATTGATTCCTCTATTTGTAGTTGAGCTTTTGTAATGTAATGAGTTGTCCAATATCAATAAAAGAACATTCTATTTTCTATGTGCAATTTATGTCATTTTTTTTGTGATTTATCCCCTTCATCATTAAGGCAATAAAATATATTTTCAAGGAGGGGAACCTATATAAAAGGGGGATAGTTGGAACATTTTTGAGATGTGTGGACAAAAAACAATAGAAGAAATTGCTCAAGACTATCCATGGAAAATCCTGTGGGGGACATTTTTTAGTATCAGTAACAAACTTTAAGATATTGAGGCAATGTTTTTACTGACCTCGTATGTTTAGAGATGCATATAATTAGGTGTCAAGATGTGAAAAATGTTTGAAGTTTACTGGTTGACCTTAGTTAGTAGCATTGCCCTTGAGACCAGTGGTAATAGATGAATTGTTTAAGCAACTGGGGTTAGATTTCATCAGACCTATTAATCCTAATTCTAGTGTTGGACACACTCATATCTTGACAACTATAGATGACTTTACCAAATGGGTAGAAGTAGTCCCTGTAAAGTATACCACCTCTGAGGTAATCTGTGCCTTCCTTAAAGAGAACATATTAGTCAGGTTTGGTGTGCCAAATAATCTTGTAGCTAATAATTCTTCTTGTTTCTCTTCTGCTGAATTCACTCTTTTCTGGTAAGATTATGGTATTAGCCTCACTCATTCATCTGACTATTATCCACAAGGTAACATGCAGACTAAATCAAGCAATAAAATCTCATTTCAATTGTTAAGAAGCTGGTAGATGAAAATCAAAGGGGATGCCATAAATATCTATATGATGCTCTCTAGAATGATAGGATAGCTTACAAGATATCTATTGGCATGTCTCCTTTCCAGCTAGTCTATCGAATTGATAGTGTAATTCCCATCCCTCTGGAATTGTCTGCATTAAACTTGTAGAAATAAATTACAGATGAGCAGTTTCAATTAGCCTTGGAGAAGAGGATACTATATTTGAATCATTTGAAAGAGCAAAGGGACATTGTTGTGGATATAATTGCTAGGTATCAGTAGGTTGTTAAGAAGATCTTTGATAAAAAGGCTAAGCAAAGGAATTTTCTTGTAGGGGATTCTATATTTTTATGGGATAAGAGAAGAGATTCAAAGGGGGCTCATAAGAAATTTGATTCTTTATGTAAAGGACCTTTCAAGATTAGGAAAATGATTGGAGAGAATGCCTTTTTGCTGGCATATCTTGATGGAACACTATTGCCTCTTGCCTACAATGGGCAAGACTTGCAGTTATATAACTGGTAACATCTCTGAGTTCTTCTTTGTACTATAGTTTATTTCCTTATCTTTCCTATGTTTTGGTTATTGTGTTTTAGGTGCGACTCTATTACCCCCTGGTATAAGGCTTGGTTGCCATAGTTTGTCTTGATTCTCTGCGTCCTCTTTAGTCCTTGTCCCCAATTAAACCCTGTTGTTGCCCTATTATTAAAATTTTACTAAAGCACTCATTCCTTTTAAAATTTATTCATTCTTTGTTTCCCACTTCCTTTTCTTCCTTCCCAAGTTCAACTATACTTAGTCAGTTACCAAGTCATCAGAAATCTTTCACATTTTTTAACCGAATTTGGCAGGTTCAAAAGTTCATGAACTACCTAACTTCCTGGCTTGTCTGTGAGTCTGATGTCTTAAAGTCTTCCCTTGCATTAGTCTTAGTCATTTGTGTAATGAAGGCTTTATGTTGTCAGGAGGTCAGAAGTTCTTTGAATTTCTAAACTCTTAATGTTATGGTTCAAAGATTCCAAAATTGCCTGACTTGCCAACTCCAAGTTCTTACTATTCCCATGACGCCCTTTCTGAGCTGGCCTGTAGTACAATGAAATGACATTTGTCATTCTACATTTAATATGAAGTATGTGTAAACACATTGGCATATTTTTTGGAGGGAAACTCAAGGCAAATGTTGTGATCTTTGAGGATGGATTCACCGCTAGAATTTAATGTTCTTTATGACCAAGTTTATGAGAAGTGACATGAAGTTTCAATAAATTCCCTATCTCACTTGAAGTTGCATTATGTTGCTAAGGGAATTCTTTTTTAGAGTGAGGAACAGATAATCCACTACATGCGAGGTACTAGCAGGAATTACATGCTTACAGGTTAGCATGATTAGCCGTTTCTATTTCATTTCTTGTTTCCCTCTGCTATAAAAACACAACACTTCTCTCAGGTGGTCAAAACTTTATATTTTTCATGTATCTACATAGAGAACTCCCCGTAAATGCATTACATATTCCTACTTTGTCTACGAATGCTTAAGAGTTCCTGGCCATTTGGTTTCTCAATTCAATGAAAATGAAGTTCAAATTTCAAGGGGCCCTTATGGTCAATGTTGTGGAGAATAATTTGTTTGGTGTAAGGGATACTGAACTAGGCCATATTGATTTTAAGGATTTTTGGAGAAGAATGCGGTCCTAAGGCTGAACTTTCTTGGTAGACAAAATTGTTAGAAGTGGGTTGGACAAAGTTGGAGGCTTCCCACTTGTAGTGCATTGTCCTGATTTGGTTGTAGCCTGTGCCAATAATTACATTCCAGAGTCTCAAGAAATAAGGGACTGAGATAGCTCTATGGTAGTAAGAATTGACTCTGAATCGGTTGCCCTAGTTCTGAATTTTGAGGAGTAGAAGATAATGTCGATGTTTTTGTGTCTTCTATATGGACATACTATAATGAAAGGAAGGACTGGTGCCAAACTTGTATTGCCAAGAGCTGGTTGGAAATTGAGAGAAAGGGGAAATTGCAGCTCCCTACCAATCTTAAAAGTAGTCCTTTCATAGAAGAGATTTTAGACGTGACAACCTTGCTTAATCATGTAGTTGGGAGCCCAAAATCAGATACTTTCACTTTTTGGATGTGTAGATTTATTTTGCTAATTTTTGGAGATTATCATATTGATTGGGAAAGATTAATTAACAAAAGTATGCATGAACAACTGATAAATTTCCTATGAGATGTAAAGTTTCACACGTGTTCCTAGTTGGCTTATGTGTTGGCTCATAAAGATGCTACTTGGCCTAGCCTAAGGATTGAAGGAACTCCTACCGCTGGTATGCTTGTGTATCAAACTTTTCCTTAGTTATAGAAAACTAAAAGTATGAAAGATTTTTGGAGGGTGAACAATGTCTTTTCCATGTGGTTGACTAAGAAGATTGATGGCTCATTGGAGCAAAGATTTTTTGCTAAAGTGGCCTCACTGGTCATGAATTTTAGATTCTTTTATATATAGTTTGATCATTTTTCTTACATGAGAATTTGGGGTTATGAAAATGCCCCGTTGAAGTTGCCATGGTACTCGTCTGACTATCTTGTGCTTCTAGAGGTATGTCATCAAATGGTAACTGTAAATACTAGGTTCCATGCCATGAAAAATAAAGGTTACTCTTTTCCTATGTCTCTATCATTTTATTCTTGGAAAAGTAATGATAGCGCCAGAAGTATTGATAAGTTGATGCCTGATTTTAGTCTTCGTAGTTTGTTGGCTCATACAGCCTTTGATAGTAAGAATTATGTAAAAGAACATGTGCATGGAGGAGGTTTGTATCTGCACAAAACCCAGCTCAAAACTTTTTGGGAGGATTGTTTGGATGAGAGGAAAGTGAAGAGAAGGAGTCGGATGAGATTACCTATTGTCCAGATCTGAGCCTTCGAGTTGAACATTCAATTCCCTGACATGGTTGATGACAAATCCAATATTATAGATGAAGGCTATCATGTTGCTTCACTACGACCTCTACCTCCTATGAAATGGTCTGAAAAGGAAATCACGGATGTGAATTTTTCACTCTTTCCAAGTGATAATAAGGATAGACAAATGGTTAAAGGGAAAAGAGCAAGAATGTGTTGGCTTAGCACACCTAGAGAGTCAACCTCTTAGGGTCAAAATAGATCTCAGGCTACACACTATCAAATAAAATCATCTAGTTTGGACGCAACTCTCCAGAGTGTTGGCTCACAATTAAATGAAGATGGTGATCAGCCCCCTGATGAAATCAGTAAACTGAAAGTACTGTGTGAGTAGGATAGTCAACCAGTGAAGAGTAATACTAGATTGGTTGCATCCTCATTGAAAGCAGACCATGTGCCATTTGTCAACAATCTTGTAAGTTATAGTAATTCTTTCATTTTTAGTCAATTACGAGAAGATAGTATGCTATAATCTTTACTAAGTTCCCTGAATTCTCCCAATCCAAATGAACCCTAGGAGCAAAATTCTCCACCTATTCCTATGGATGGTACTATGAGTTTTGCTATTGCTACTAATACTCCATCCCCATCTCCTACTTGGTTAAAGAAAGTGGTTGAAAAGAAGAAAATGTATACACCACCAATGGATGCCAGTATTGATATTTTGAATAAGTTACTACAAGATACCCCTTAGCCAAAACGTGCCAGGAGGATGTCAAGGATGGTGACTGACCCTACCTCGAGAAATTATTTTTTGGAAATTGCAGATCTAGTGGGAAATAAAAATGAAGATAAAGTGACCAAAGCTCATTTTAGGATGAATAGAGCAGACTTGGGCCCTTCTACTGCTGAAGGTGATCTCTATCATGTTAAACACTTGGTCAGAAATATATCAAAAAGGGTCAAAAGACAGCAAGAAGAGAATTCTATGTTGCAAGATCAAGTAAGTTCTCTATCATTATTTGTTTAGTCAATTGTTAAAATAATAACACCCTCAGAAGAAGCCCCTCTTGATATGATTCTGAGTGCCCCTGGTCCTAATCTATTACAAGTAAAAAGATCATTATCTGTAAGAAATTCTATGGATCAGTGGGTTGAAAAGGTCATTTTTGATGGTCTATTATTCATTGAGGAGGTAGTTAAGTTGTTTAATCCCATTCATGGATAAAGAGAAGCTTTAATTATGGAATTCCAAATAGCTAGGAGTGATAATAGAAACCTATCTTTAGCTTCTAAGGAGATACAAGAGATGGCCAATATGGATGTTGGTACCCTAGTGGCTGAAAAGATCTTGAGTGACCCTGGGCAATTAGAAACACATGTTTGGGCTGATGCATTTGAATGGAACTATGTCTTATAATATCTGTTGAGGATGAGATGAGGAAAGTGATTTCCACTTATTTCTCAAAAATGATAAGTATCAAAGAAAATTTTGATGACATAGGAATCAAAGTAATGGGACTGATGATGAAAAGTTGCTAGATGTTAAAGATATCAAACAAGATTTGAAGAAGTTGGTAACTAAGGAAATAATGAACTATGATATTACAATAGGGGAATCACTATGTCAAAATTGTCAGGAGTGGATTCAATGATGTCCATCAGGAGATGGTGGATGCAGATAGAGTAGTGAGCAAAAGAAAATACTGAATTAGCATGACTGTGACTCCACCTAGAATGTCTTTGACACCTGTAATCAACAAATATAGGGCATACAAAGTGATGTTGCGGAAACATACATCTCAAACGGTGTAAAGTGGCACTGGAAATGAAGATGAACAAGAGAGGGAAGAGGAAGCTATAGATGAAGTTGATAACAGAGAAGAGGATGTGGCAATCCTCAATTGAATTTCTTTTCATATGCTTTAGTTATTTTTCAACATTTGCTAAAAATGTATTGGCTCTGGAGGGCCCTTTATATTATTGTTTAAACTTCATTTATTTGGTTGTCCTTAAGAAGCCGTTAGGGTTTAAAGATAGTTATGGTCCAGCTTAGCTATAAATTTGATTACCTAGTCAATGTATGAACCTTTTGGCAAATTGTGTTTTGGTGATAGATTAATTTTGGCTTTCTATTAAATTACTTTATATACATGCAATAGAAATCAATGTAGTGGAGATTTGAATGATCGTAGACTTTAAGTTATGGTTATTTGTCCATTCATATTCTTCTTATGTTGAATGTGTCACTGCTGGTGTTGATGATATTTGTGTATTGATGGTGGTTGGATATCTGTAATTCTTGCTCACTGAGATGGGAATTGTTTATCTTTTGATACATTATTCATGGTGGTCATTATGTGGTGCATAGTATTTTTTTTATCAATTTGTAGACGTTATCTTGGTTGAAGTCTTGGAGCTTCTAATTATTGGGATGTACTCTGCCTTTACTACTTTCTGGTTAAAAGAGACACTAATTTTCATTCATAAGAATATAAATTGAAGGTAGTTGCGCCTTGTAAAAGAAGCAGAGAGCCTTTATAGAATACCAATATAATAGGCTCACCTGTTGTTACGTTTGTCATCTATCTAGGCATGAGTATATAGAGCTACGTGACAAATCTATTAACTAACACACCTGAAGGAGGAATATTAATGGTATGAGCCATAGAGATATCATGTGCTATCGTAGAAATAGAATTAGTATACTCAACATTGTCAATGATTTCATCCTCTTGCACCAAAATGTCTTCATTTTTGGGAGAGGGATCCAAAGCATTGGGTGAAGTAGGAAAAGCTAAGTTACCATCACATGCCTTAGAGATGATATCATCATGAAATGTAGTAGAGGTAGGAGAAGATTTATCATCATCATGAGATATATCATGCATAGGTGCTATGTTTTGTAAAATGTGAGGATGCATATTAATTAATTTAGAAAAGTTTTTAGATTCCATGATATGTGTATGCAAATATTCCAAACCAAAATAATTCATAATGAAATTCACAATTTATTAACCAAGTATAACCAATATCCCAATAAGATTGCAATCAAAGACCTACAAATGTAAGAAAAGTAGGGTTTCAAAAAAATGTTATATTTTTGGGAACCAAAACAACTATGTCTTGCAAATGTAAGATGTGAAGTATGTGAAAAATAAGTGCCTAAATGATTTATCCACTTAAATAAAACAAAGGCTTAGGGATTTTTGAAGATGCACTAAATGGAAGACTAGCTACGATTTACTAGCAAACCCTAGATTTAAATGCTTACTTCCTAAACCACAATTTTTCAATGCACGAATTATTATTGAAATGAAATAAAATTCAAGACATTATATAATAATTAAAAATTGTATTTTAAGTGTAAATGATAACGGAAAAATCTGAAACAAGTTCTTGACTACAAACCCTAGGTTTTGAATTTGACTAGGTTTTCAAAAATGTAACTTTTTTGACAAAACCCTAGCAAATGAGAGTTTTAAATGCAAATGAAACAAAATGAAATAAATATATATATTAATATCAATCATATTTGATGTATAAATCAGATATTTAAATCTTTCTATGATTATCTACAACATATGCAATGAAACAATGTAATAAACATGCCTTTTTGCAAGCCTACAATGCTTTGATTTTTCACTTTCTTAAATGCAAGAATGCTAGATAAAATAGAAAGGATGATAAGTTATAGAAAATTAAGTCCTTTTAATTAACCCAATAATGCAAAAAAATATGAAACGACACACTAATCTACAAACCCTAGGTTAAAATTAGATATATTTCCTAGAAATGCAACGTTTTTTCAAACCCTAATAATGAAATAATGCAAAATTAAGCTCTATAACTATGAAAAATGATGAATGAATGTAATAAAATCATATCTAAGGCAGAAAATATCTCAGATCTGATGCAATAAGGATGCCAAATTGCAAGAAATGAGGGGTTCACCAAAATGTTAAGTAAAAAATAGAGACTAGCTCAATAGATCAAACTAGGTCAAAACCTCTTCTACAAAACATTAGGACACAATCTGAGCTTGGATTCTACCTTTGAATTAGAGACAAACTATAGGGGCTTACTCCTTTTGTTGTATAGAGACTAAATTAACCAAATCGAATCAATTAAGATAGGGTAAGACAAGAGACCCTAATTGACAAAGAACGGAGTAAAATAGATTGTCGGAAGCGGAAACCTAGAAACCAAATGAACAACAGAGATTAGGGATGAGGTTAGAACCTAGATCTAAAGGTAAAATTACCTAGTACAACGGTGCTTGGGCACCCTAGACCCTAATTAGTGTTAGCAAAAACTGACATCTTCGTTGGGTTTTACCTACTGTTTAGTGTGAAAAATGAAGAGGGTTGATTTTAATGGTTTGTGTTGATCCTCCTTTCACCACTAAAAATTCAAGGACATTCAACTGAGTATATAACTCTACTATAGATCTCTCGTCACTTGAAACATAGGGGGAGATTGAAATTGTTTAGATTTGTTGTTAAATTAAGCTCAATTATGCTCAAAACCCTAATTTCATGAGATCGTAAACAAACGGATAAATTATGGAAATAGATCAGACACAAAGATATAAAATAAAAATCATATGTGTACCAAATTTTGAAGTTTGATATCTATAAAAAGTTGGGGACTAATGAGTGGGCACCCTAGTCCAGTGCCACAATTTTCTTCAAGATCTAGGAATTTTGGTTGCAACGTGTTCTTATTGTTCTAAAGATTTTGAAGTTGCAGGATCTGGATGACTAATGAGTAGGCACTTGAGTCCAAGTCCCTATTTTCTTCTCTGATCTACACTTCTGACAGTATGCATTTCTCTCCTGCAACTCCACTTCTTTCACTTTCGCAACCTGTAACCTGCAATTGCAAAAAAATGGGTTGGGGTTGTGGTGTTTAGAGGCTTACCTCAATCAAGCCCTGGGGGAACATTCAAGTCTTCTAAACACCATTTTTAGATAAATAGTGTGTATACCTACAAGATAGAGGTAAAATCCAAATGATAAATGATATAAAACACAATTGATGTCACCTTGTAGTGAAGATCTCATGGAAGGAAGATGTTCTTCATGCCATGAGGAGATGGATGCCAAATCTACAAATACAAACACAAGAACAACACAAAATTATATTCTGGCACACAATGAATGTCTTGAATCACCTTAACATAAGCTTGTCAATCCAATTGTCCATCTAGTTTACAATTGAATCACTAATCATGCTTATATATGCAACTACAAACATTCCTGCTAAGAATTTTGTAATTCAAACTTACCGTGTTAGCATAGAACCTAAATAACTGTCATAAACCGACACTTTGGAATAGGTCCTGACCTAAAATAAGGTAGGACTAGGGCATGGGTACCCAAGTCCTCACCCCAATTTTATATAGGATTTATGTTAATTGCATCCCCCAAGTCCCAATTGCCATGAAACTTTAGGGTTTTCTCATCAAGAGTCATCAAAATCATGCAAGATGCTCTAAATGCATTCTAAAGGACTTAGGAACTAAACCTTAAGAAGAAAAATCCCCCAAGGTTACTTTTTCTGACATAATTTAGCCCCCACTTTAATGTATGTATAAACACAAGGCCAATAGATGCATTAAAGTAGATTAACAAGTACAGTAAACATGCCAAGAACAGAGAAGACATGCCAATCATAGTGAATATAGTAAGAGGCACGCAAAACACAGAGAAGATAGTTATAGTCACGCAAAGCATGGAGAAGACAATAATGAAGACATGCAAAGCATAGTGAATGCAATGAATGCAGTGATGATTTTCTTTTCCTTTTTATGATATATAAAATGTAGATGCAAGTACAAGGAAAGTAAACACACCACCCATAATCTAGGAGGGACTCATTGCCACTAGTCTTTAAACTGCATATGGGGAAACACACATTGCAAACAAATCCCAGAGGGCAAGAGGGACTCATCGCCAATAGTCTTAAAGACTGCACTTGAGAACAAACATGCCATACAAATCAAGCATGCCATACAAATCCCAAAACATTGGAGGGACTCACCACCACTAGTGTTTAAGACTATGCTTGGGAACAAACATGCAATAAACACACACTTGGAAGACACGGAGAAAATATGGCAGACAAGCAATGGAGTGTTCCTATTTCTAGGTTCATCACCATCTTAGGCACATCACAATCACACATTGATTGCGCTTTTCCACAACAATCACCGATGACACACTTAAGCATTTGGATAATCATAGATCCACTCCCCACCGCTACAAAGGACATTTAGAAAATGACATGATGTGCACTCTCCTTGAAAACTAAACCATCCCTGCCTCCATAGAGGGATTAAGATAAAAAAGGATATACACGATATCCCGCCTCCATAAGGGGCTTAAGTGATTGCAATAGATTTCAAACAAACCAATCTTAGAGTGCAGGAGGGACTAATCGCCAGTTGTATTTAAGACTGCACCTGAGAACAAACACACTTTACTAGCATCTAGAACAGATAGCTTACCTTACATTTTCCCCCACCTTAAGGTGTTTGATATCATGTACTGATATCAAGCACATTAAGGTAGGTAGAAAACACACAAGGTAACATGAGCTCTTGCAAAGCCCATGCCCCTCAGACGTGACATGTACTTTATGATCACCAAATGTTCCCACAAACACATTCCTGCAAGAAAAGTGTTAGCATCCATATAATCATGATAAACAACAATGCATATGATCATTCACATAGAGAGCCGAGGTTATACTATGGATTCAAAGACTGAGTATAATTGTGGGGCTATACCACAAAAATATCAAAACTGAGTGTAACCAAGGCAAGATTCAAAGATAAACAAAGTTTATGGAACAATAATATTGTTATGGTTTGTAAGTGCGATAAGACAACATCAATATCACATGGAGTGATTCTACTAGTCAAGAATTGGATAAAATATATGAACCCCATCATTATGTATGGACTTGGTCCATTTATTGATTTCTCGCTGAAAGAACACTAGGTCCATATCAGTATAATATGTTTTTCATCATCTACCCGCTAGATAGAAACACTAGAGGAAGGGAAACAATGAATCAAGAGAGGAGAAACAAGTGCCTTAGGAACAGTCACATAAGAGGGTGCCCCCAAGTCACCAACCACAATGCTATGTCCATAAGACACAACACACAATGGTGAAAATAGAGGAGAAGGAATATAGAAGAATGATGATACAAATAGAAGGAGGGTCACAATAGAAGTGGTCTCCCAGTATCCTTGACTTTGAAAGAGAATCAAGGGTCATCCCAGAAGGCCTGAACACATAACACATCATGGGGGAAACACAACATGAAGGGGAGGTCAAATACACGATCTGATCATGCTAAATGCATAAGTGACCACCAGGGTTAGAGATACTTACCTATTGAGAAAAACTAGTCTAGAATTTAGAACTTGTGAGCATCTTGGAGAGATGCTCTATCAAGTTTTGTGCGAAGCTTGAGTGATACTTATGAGAGTCTTGTTTGTTGTCATGAAATCCATGTAATTCTTGTTTCTCATATTCTTGTGTATGTGAGACCTTTTTTTTCTTATGAGGAGGAGAACCACTATTAAATTTCCAACTGATGACAATCTTCTTACTCTTTTCTGATTTTTAGCTAGGTTTCTTTGTTGAGTTAGTCTACCATAGTGACAAGGAATATCTTGTGCTATCTCAATCTTTTCTTTTTCTATAGTCTCTTTTTTTGGTTGTTCTATTTGTCTTTCTGATGCATTTTAGTTATCTCTAAATCCTTGTAAAGATAAAGAAGGAGGAACCTCAGCATAAATACCATTCCTTCATGGATGAGGTGATACTTCAATATTTTCCCTATCCACTTATATTATACCAATGATGTTATCATAATCCAAATAATCATCTTCTACTTCCACTATATTCTATTTTAACATGTTATCGATATGCTTAGGAAAAGGATTAGTAAAGAGTTGCAAATTCTGATTTGGTGGAGCAACCGACTTATTTCCATTGTCATTCACACCTGATACTTGTATAACATTTGAGTTGATGAGGTCTTGTATTTCATGTTTAAGATGCATACATCATTCAGTATCATGTCCTTGTTGACGATGAAAATGACTAAAAACATTAGCATCGAAATAAGGTCCTTGAATTTTATTAGGATCCAAAGGTTTAATTGGGGGAAGCTTCATAAGATTGTTACTCATAGCTTGATTCATGATAGAATGATAGGGCTCAGATATCAGAGTAAACTTTCTTTCCTGATATGGTGCCTTCTTTGGATTAGTGATAGCAAACACTTGGGAAAAGTTATTTGAATTCAGTCCATTAACCTTGATGAAACTCTTATTATTCCTCTTAAATTTATATTGTGATGATCCACCCATGGATTGATCAACTTGAGCCGATGAGTTGTGGTTTTCATACTGACTAGACAAAAGTTGATAAACACAAAGGGCAGTACATAAATGTTGAAAGGAGTTATACTTCATCAAGAGAATCTTATCAGAAATGTTAGGTTGTAGATTTGTAATAAACAACTTCTAAACATCCCCATCCTTCATATGATATTGAATTTGTGCATAGAGAGCTTGATATCGACTAATAAACTTAGTTATCTTCTCTTTCAGACTTTTCTTGCAATGAACTAAATTAATAAAAAAGACTTGAGGTCCAATGTTTGCTTGAAAATGTTGTAAAAATTGATCAACTAATTATGAAAAAGAGTGTATTAAATTTAGAGGCAAAGAGCAAAGCCATTCTAAAGTGGTATCTTTGAGAGATCATGGGAAAAGTTTTGCTAACAAATCCTCTTCAAAATAGAAATTACTACACATAGCCATGAATGCTACTACATGGGTATTAGGATCACCTTTTCCACCATATTTTTCAAAGCGGGGGTCTCAAACCTCTCAGGCATAGGATTTCTCAAGATTGCATAAGATAGGGGATTATAGGCATGATAAGTTGGTATATTAGGTTGTGAAGAAATTTTCAAGTTTGTTACTTTTTGTTGTAAAGAAGTCATGCCTTGCAAAAGTTGGTTTAGGATGACATCATTGGGAGATGCAATTTGTTGTGACGAATTAAAATGAAAGTGAGGAGGCGATTGAGTTTGAGTAGTCATGAGTGAAGGCTATGAATAATTTAGTGGTGGTTGCACATAGTGATAGGTGGAAGGTGGATGCAAGTAGTTATGTGTAATAGGTGACTGAGAATAGGTGGAATAGAGAGGTGGTTGAGACTGATTATTCATGGAAGAGGTCCCTTTAGAAACTAGGTTCTGATAATTAAATCCTCCAGCTCTGTAATATTGTGAAATAGTGCCACTAGATACTCCAATACCAGTGGTATCAATACTACAAGCATTTGCATTAGTTGTTAAAATTATGAATGTAAATGTAGACATTCTAGTAGTCGGTATAGGTGCTGATACTTGCATATGAGACAGTGATGACATGTTGTTAATAGATTTTGTACATTCCATCAATGTCATGACACTATTGTGTACAATGTTTTAAATCTTGAATAAAATTAATACCATCTTGTCCTTCTTTTATCAATTCTCTTATGTGGTGGATCACAGGGACAGCTTCATTCGCTATTCTTTCATATCCAACAAATTCTTGAAAATTGGATAAGTCTTTATCAAGTCTGTTTATTTTCTCGTTAGGCACATGATTGACTACCTCAATAGTGTCCTCAACATTATGAAATAATTGATATTCCATAGTGGTTGTATGAGGTATAGTATCTTGCAAAATTTGTGTATCTCCTTTTGTAAAGAATGTATTCAATAGATTTTCAGATGTAGGAATGTCAAATTCTTCAAGAGCACTAGATCCCACAAGTCTTATAATTATTCTTAAATGGATATTTCTATTAGGGAAAAGATTTATAATACTCATACAAAGGAATTCAATGCTTAAGGCACAAACTAATAGAACAAACCCTAAGAGAAAGATATGTTTAAGATCCAAAATGCTTGATTTTTCAACTCTTTTTTTTTCAATGTACATAAGTGAAACAAAAGGTGTTGTAAGGAAATTGATCAATGGAAGAAAGTAATATGTCTTATATCAATCCAATAAAGCAATAATATCCTTCACAACACACTTTTGATGCAAACCTAGAGTGATGACAAGTCAAAACCTAGTGAAAATGTGCAAAAATATGCAATTTCTCACAAATTTTCAATGCAAAGACCCAATAAAAAGGGTGTTGTAAAAAATTTTAGGAGGTGAAGAAGATCATAACTATAATATCAATCACCTAAAGCCATAAAATCCATCACAACATGCTTACAGTGCCAATCTAAGTCAAACCCTAGGGAAAATATAGCCAAAATATGCAAATTTTCACAAAATTTAAATGTAAAGGCCCAATAAAAAGGATGTTGTAAATAATTTGATGAGGGGAAGCAGATAATAACCCTGATAATAGACAATTAATGTATAAAAATCCTTTACAACACACCTATGGTGCAAATCTAGATAGACAATAAGGCTAAAATCTAGTGAAAAAGCAAGGTTTTCAAACCCTAGGCATGAAATTTTGCAAGAAAACCACTATGATGCAACACTATAGTTAGAAATCAGTCCTAACGAGTGTTTTTAAAGGGTAGTAAAATTTGAAACAAGATTTTGACTACAAACCCTAGCTAATGCAAAACTAGGTTATATGGAAAAATGCACAATTTCAAGCAATTTTTATTTATTTAAGCATGAAAATGCAATCTAAATGAGTGATGAATGATAAATTTCTATATTTTAAATTAGATCTGATGATAACAAAAAAACAATTATTGAAATTAAATGCCAGCTAATTCAAATTATTTAAAAATGCAAGCTAAAAATGCTAATTTTTTCAATTTTTTTGTAATTTTTTAAATGCAATAAGATGAACAATGAAATGAATGAATGAAATGAATGTAAATCTAAAGTACAAAACTCAACAAGGTGGAAGAAAGTCCAAAAACATGGGTTCACCAAAATGTTTAGTGTGAAAAATGAAGAGGGTTGATTATAATGGTTTGTGTCGATCCTCCTTTCACCACTAAACATTCAAGGACAATCAACTTAGTAAAGAAATCTACTATAGATTTCTTGTCACTTGGAACATAGGGGAATATTAGAATTGTGTATATTTGTTGTTCAATTATGCTCAATTATGTTGAAAGCCCTAATTTCATGAAATCATAAAGAAATGGATAAATTATGGAAAATGATCGGACATAGAGATATCAAATGACAATCAAATGTATACCCAATTTTGAAGTTTGGTGTCTAGAAAAGTGAGGGACTAATGAGTGGGTTCCCTAGTCTAGTGCCATAGATTTCTTTAGGATCTGGGAATCTTGTTTGGAACCTGTTCCTATCGTTCCAAAGATTTTGTAGTTGTAGGATCTAGAGGACTAATGAGCAGGCGCTCAAGTCCAGGTCCTTATTTTCTTCTCTAATATGCACTTCTAATAGTCTGTACTACTCTCCTGCAACTCCAATTCTTTCACTTTCGCAACCTATAACCTGTTATCACAAAAAAAATAGGTTGGGGGTTGTGGTGTTTAGAGGCTTGCCTCAGTCAAGCCCTGGAGTGACATTCAAGTCTTCTGAACACCGTTGTCAGATAAAGAGTTCATATCCCTATGGGATAGAGGCAAAATCCAAATTCAATAAATCATAGAAAACATAATTGATGTCACCTTGTAGTGAAGATCTCATGGAAGCAAGATGCTCTTCATGCCATGGGGAGATGGATGCCAAATTTGCAAATACAAACACAAGAACAACACTAAATTCTGCTCTGCCACACAATGAATGTCTTGAATCACCTTAACATTATCTTGTCAATCAAAATGTCCATCTAGTTTACAAATGAATCACTAATCATGCTTATATATGCAACTACAAACATTCTTGCTAAGAATTTTGTAATTCAAATTTACCGTGTTGGCATATGACCTAAATAACAGTCATAAACCTATACTTTGAAATAGGTCCTGACCTAAAATAGGGAAGGACTAGGGTACGGGTGCCCATGTCCTCCCCCTATTTTGGGTAGGATTTATGTTAAGTGCATCCCATGAGTCCCAATTGTCATGAAACTTTAGGGTTTTCTCATCGGCAGTCACCAAAATCATGCAAGATGTAACATCCCGCCCCGCGACCATGAAGGGTAAGGGCCAAAAGAGGACAAGATAATTTTTTTTGACATAAATAGACAAGATATACATAATGTGGTTGCCGACTTGGTAGATCGACAATATTCATGGCCAAGTATAGCTGAATGTACAACCCAAAGAAGAGGACTAAATCACCCTCCTTGCAAACATCACTAAAATACATTCATTTTTAAACACCAAATTCAAATGTTCCTAATACCCATTACCACTTTAAAACACAGATCCATAATGATCATAAAAGTATAGGTGGGTCTGATACCAACACCGAAAAACCATCAGCCAAATATAGAACAACATCACATTTCTTCTCATTACTATACTTCACATCATCTCTCACAAGAGAGTACAAAAATTACATAAAAGAATATACAAGTACAATGGCATAGCCATGAATATGATACAATAACTGATAAAATGAATACAATAGAGAACATCTCCAATCGGTGCTCCAAAACCTATACACCGGTCCCCAATGGTGGTGGCAATGCCACCCAACCATGTGGACTCAAAAGAGACCACCCCATCGTGCTCAGAGGTAGTCACAAGGCCCAAAAAGAAGAATAAAGGCAAGGGATACAATGGCCAACACTCACATTAGTCATGGAGTAGACACGACACACAATACAAAAAAGCCAATGTCACAACATAGAGATGCTCATCAGATATAATGTCAGGTACTAATCACGACTACCAAGGCACTAGAAAGTAGAATGCAAATCATATAGGGAGTCATCCTGTGTGCTCGAAGGGATGGCACCACACAGAATCAAGTACACTACTCATACCGACGAGGAGACTTAAACATGCCCAAATCACCATTTGTAGATGGATAACTCGATGCCCCGCAGACAGATAGGCCATCTCGTGTGCATCCTTAGCCTTTACAAGTGCTCAAGGCCATGCACGAGGACTCAATATCCTAGACCTAAGCTCATCTCCTTTAACCACCAGATGTACCAAACAATCATTTAACACTAGTACCATGATAACTCATAATTCAACAACTAAAGTCACTATTTTCCAATTAATTAACTATGTAATCAAATACCTTAATTTGTTTACCAAAACCATATTAATAATTCTCAAAAGACAATGTTAACATACAAACAAAGAGTATTAACTTATAAGACCATTCTTAAGCATCCTGTTAACTCTTACCAACATCAAATATGGCCATGTACTCCAAAATTATTGGAATAGGTTAAATATGCAAAATGCACATAGGTCACTCCATAATAATTATATAGAAAATAGTGAATGTTCAAACATAGTGTAGGAGAAGAATAGATTATTGCTTTCTGAAAGGAGTAATAGTTTTAATGGATGCCACTACTTCAAATTTTGGTTAAATTTCTTAAGTAGTTTCATTGATTTAAAACAAACTTATATTATTATTTGTTTAATACCATGTAGGAGAACATCAATTCAATACCTTCTACCAAAAGAGAGGATATTTGATTTTAATTCAGATGTAAAATCCACTAGTCCCTAAGGCTAGCCAATGGAGCTGATAAAAAGTGCAAATTGAAGTTTCTAATCAAAATTTGTAATGGAAGGTTCAGATATCAACATATCCCAATGGCTAGGATGGACAATGTGGCTGATAAAAAGTGCAAAGATGAAGTTTATAGTCAAAATTCACAATGGAAGGTTGTCCCTCCAAAAGGAAGCGACATTGAGGCAAATTTGAAATGTTGCTTACGTTTCACTCTTTGTGCATTTGAAATCTAATGATGACACAATTTTGGTTTCAAGGTCCCATAAATAATTTTGATCTTGATAAAATGATTTCATTCATTCATTAACTCTAGAAGAGTGTCTTGCACAACAGGACCAAGAACAATTTGATTTTCACATTTACAACTAATTACTTCACATTTTCTTTACTTTTACTGCCCCAAACAAAAAGGACAAACTCAAATAAAGAGCATTAATGATCCTAAAACTACAGAAAGATACCAGAACTTATTCCATTCTATGAAATCTCATCATCTCCATCACCTCTTCAACTCTGATAAGCTCACAAAACCCTAAATCTGTTGCATTTTCCCTCTGATCATATGCATAAAGAACCCCAAAAGTGCATATATTCCATTCAAATAACCCAAACAGATAGCTTGCATAAAATACAAAACCCTCCAAAATCATATTTCATGCCTCATTAGACACCAATGCCTAGATTTGTTGACAAGGCTTAAAAACTTTTAGGCAAATACAAATGACAGGAGTAAAGCCAACCCCACGACCATTGACCACATCTTCCCTGCCTACGCTAGAGTCTGCTCTTTGGAACATGGTATAGACATCCATCAAAACATAATGGTAGGGGGGATTTTTTGTCTGAATGTTAGTTGGAAATGCTCTAGTCAACATGTATGTAAAAAGTGGAAGCAAAGACAAGGCAAGCAACTGTTTCACATAATTCATAAAAGATATGGAAGCTCATGAACTGCAATGATTGCAGGAGATGCACAAAATGGATTTGTTTAAAACAACTTTAGAAACTTTTAAGCGATGCAACTAGTGGCTGTAAAGATAGAATCCACAATCTTAGCCAACATCCTCACTGTTGTGCCAAAATGGCAGCTTTTGAATAGGCCAAGGACATCCATTTACGCATAATGGAAGGCATATTTCTGTCAAATCTTATAGTTGGAAATGCTCTAGTATACATCTATGCAAAAATGTGGAAGCATAAACTAGGCATCGGAAAGAGAATGTGATGGTAGGTGTAGAGACAAACTCCACATCCACGCCCCTGCCTCCTCTACCTTTCTTTTTCTTCAAACCCTAAAAAACCACCCCCTTTCAAGCGATTGACCTTTTCTTAGTCCCACATGCCCTTGTTTTCATTATGTCCTAAAATATAACTTTTTCTATCCTTTCTTTGTACGTTGCCCATAAAAATATTTTTTGGCCACATTAAACTCCTACCAACTCTTGCCTATCCATCTATCATATGGCATGGTCCTAGATATTTTCTTCGCACAGTAAATCAACTCACCAACTTTTCAAAAAACCATCAAATGGCATGGTGAGAGTAAATTAAAATTAAATCTAACTTTGTACCATCCACTCACGTTCAACTCTCATCGTCAACAGGGAGGGTTGTTACATCCTACCCCCTAGGACTAGGCTTACTCCTGGAAGCCTGCAAATGCTAAGATGCAGCCAAAGAACACACTAGTCCATGAAACTCGATACAATTTAAAAAATTAGGATATCACATGCACAATTATATACAATCAATCCCAGAACATGGGTAAGCAATAGGCAAGGCACTCATTTCCTACAAAATATACATTAGCATAAAATAATTTTCTACAATCAAAATAAAGAATGATGCCAAAGAAACCACATCAAACAATCAACAAAAACCAAGGAGAAAAGAATCAACCACTACACTACCAAACTACACATCACCATAAGGGGCAATCTAGACATTACCATTAGGTAACCAGATTGTAAGACAACAACACGAGAACACTGTTGTAGTAGGGTATAGTGGCTAGGGTAGGGAACAGGGCCTATGACTATCTCCAGTAACTACCATCAGGGAATACGAGTACGCTTGGGCCTATGAATCTAGGTGGAGTCAATACTTAGTACCTGCAACACTCCAAGCACACGTCAAAGCACATGTGCATATATCGTATAATAGCCAAAGCATTAATGGGCATTAGGAAGAGGGTCATGACATCGAAATCCTTTTGGATATGAGTGTTACGACATCATCCCTTTCCTATCCACGATCATCCAAAAGCAATGATAACAGTATATAAACATACAAGCATGTAATTCCAGCAAAAACCACACAATTTTCTCATAATTTGCAGCAAAATGCACTTTCAAGAGATAAAATTTTTAATTCTCTAACTTTTATATGCAGCTATCTATAAACTGGAGCACACATACACACATATACATAATTTCAACCTCTGATTTCATAGAATACATGACATCTCTTTACATATAATGCAATAGTTTGTCACTTTTCAAGGCATAATGATGTAAATTTTGTTCTCTTCTATATTTAATATGCAACTACATACATGACAATTGTACAACTCACATATACATACATACTCATCCACAACACAAGGCTACATTAGGGGTTTACGTGGATGTCGTTGTACCATCCATATCTAGTATCCATATCCAATTATATCCATGAGCCCATAACCAATATCCATGTCCAATATCTATATCCATGTGTCTTGATGGCATTGACCAAGTAGTGAGCCCTTCCATACATGCCACAATGACATATCTCTTGTTTGTGTAAGGGTTTTAGCCTCTAAAAGATAGTCAAACAATAGGAAAGGTAGTGAATTAGAGCTTAGAACAAATCACACATACCCCCTTCCTTAAGGGGTTGCCCTACGTCTGCTTCCTTGTATACACTCAAACAGGTGGATCTCACCATACCTGATGAGGAATCACATCACAACAAAAGACCAACATTCAAAAATAGAAAGTTCAATGAGTTTATCCAACAATATATATATATATATATATATATATATATATATATATATATATATATATATATATATATATATATATATATATATATATATATATAAAGGAAGAGTAAATCTTAATTCCAACAATAAAATAAGAAAATGTGCATAGTTTCAACAGTAAATCAAATGTAACCACAAGAGTTACATGTTAAGAAAATCATCTGTGGCTAAACCAATACAAGCAAGATAAGCCAAAGTGCTGGTCCACACAAGAAAAGTAAAAGTCACCAATAATCGAAAAGAAGATTCAAAATCTTTGAAATATACACATTACAACACTACGTGACTATCTCTAGTCACCACAAGAGGAAGGAGGAAAACAAGTGTGATTGTCTCTATAGTCCTTCATGTGGGTGCAGCCAACTCACACAACCCTCACATGGAAAGGTATTGTGCCAAAACTCCCAGGTCACATACCTCATGCGGCATGACCATGCATGGTATATGCCAAGTGAAGAAAGTATGCAATGGATGAATACCACATGGCAATGTCCTACTCATAGGAAAATCCTGCATAGTGTGTACCCATGGAGAAGGCATGTGCGGCTACACACTGATCTAGACGTGCATATGGCTAGATTCCACTTGCATGCCAACCGATCAGAATTGAGGCCCTCTTGAGCGAACCCTCTACTCTGTGCTAGCACTCACTCCACGCTGCAGAAGTAGGAACATCACATATATACTATGCCTTCACACATCTTGTCCATGGCATCATGTCCTTGAGCTTAGCTCTCTACCATCAATGACACGACATCATCACTAGCACTATGTTGGAACATAAGTGGGGTGTGGCATTGTACCTAAAACATCATGTCCTAACACGAGTGATACAAAATACCTCTCAGCATGGGATAACACCCATCTACACATGCTGGAGCTCATATAAAATCACATCAGGGTAAGATCATAGCTATCATAGGTGTTCATACCATAATTAATATCATCCTCAAGAACTGTGCAGATTAGGATAACACTATACGAACCAAGTATCTAGTCCATTATTAAGAGGAAGTAGTGAGTACTTTCCTAGGAGGTTGAAATGATTACCATTGTTTTGTGCCGCCATTATACGTATGCCATGCAATTCCCTCCCAAGTAACTTTCTTGCTACTACTACCCCTCCACATGTTGACTTCTCAACAACCCTCAGGTTGGTAGTCAATAGGGTGACAATAAAAAACACATAAATGGTATGGTTTTCCCCCATGCACATAATCCATACATGTCCTCCATGGATGGGTATGCAGTATCACCATCCAATGGGTACACATCTCAAGCACTAGTTAATCACAACAATCAACAAGAATACATCAATGGATGTTCACATAACGCGGAATACAATCACAATTTCTCTTACCCATGCATAACCATAGCCCACATGTGACTATGCAACATGATGCAAAATATACACTTTACCCAAATAAGTATTCACAAATATCCATACCAATTTTGTCTTTTCACAAGGGCAACTCATTCACCCATAACATCATATATTCACTTGTAACGCTTTCAACATAACACAATAGTGCATGAACATGTATAGCATCATCACTATCATCTTTACATTATTGCATAAATATAGGTAACATCTTCACACTCATCATTACACTCACTTCTATATTCACATAATGATATACATCTCATTTTACACCAATTAAACTCTCATCTCACAATAACACATAATGCAACATCATATCCCAAGTCACAATAATACAATTCCTTCACAAGGAAATGAGAACTAGCAGCATAATTAAATGAGTTTGGTTTAGGGACCCTAGTTACTTCTCAACATTCACATCCATACATATAAGCATAGAAGCAACATTAGCTATGTCAAAGGCATTCAATTGCTCCCTCAAATCCAGATATGCAACATTCTTATTACCTTAACATGCATTATTTTTAGTTTGCATTAAATACAAGAATTCAACTATAAGATCTCATTCAAGTCCACAATTCAAGTGAGAAGGTCAATTTTCAACAACAAGATATATCCACAAATAATTACCATTCTCATGTAAACTTGTTAAGTAAGGAGACACTAATAAGCATGTAATCACTTTCAATGCATAACCATAACAAATATGAGGTCTCCTTCACTAATTCTTTCACTTATTGCAACTTTCACATGCTTTTTAAATCCACAAGCTATCAATCTAATGTCTTGTCAACTATTGACAACTAAGGAGAAGAGAGAAAGATAGATTTCATCTCAAGTCAAGACATTACCTGGCATCCAATATTAATTATACAAACATCCAAATTCTACTAAGAGAAAGTTTAAGACACCATTAGTATTCCAGTGACTTCAATATGTTATCAAGGATGATAAATTGTAGCAACTCAAGCACATTAAGAGGTTATAAGAAAAATCAACAATCATCAAACACTTACAAGAGGGCATGGAGCAATCAAACTAATCTACCCACATCTGCAAACAGCTACATCCTATCATCCTTTACATCTATAATAGAAGAAGGAATTACAGGAGAAATTCATTACCAATTAGGGTCATTTCATTCACTAGCAACATAAATGAAGACACAAGAAGAGCATATCCAAGCAAGGGTAATTAGGCAACCCACATTACCTTCAACCTACAAACACACAAGGTAGAACATTCCTACCCTCATCTTATAACATGGGAGAGTGATCACTCTTAACCATGGGAGACACTCAACCAAGGTCAACACTCGAGTCCCATTGAGTAAGGTAAGGCCAAGGAGGCTATTTCCTCTATGATTTCTATGCATGGGGTTGTAACTTAACCCATTAATGCCATGCTAAGCCATGAAAGCAATCAAGACTATAAAAACAATATAACAAGCTCACACCACAAATGCTAAACACAACGAAACATACAAGGCTCAAGTACGCTAGAGCTCCCAATGTGTGAACATGGGCTCTGATACCAAATGTAACATCCCACCCCATGATGCCAAAGGGTATGGACCAAAAGAGGACAAGATAATTTTTTTTTTACATAAATAGACAACATATACATAATACGATTGTCGACTTGGTAGATTGACAACATTTATGGCCAAGTATGATAGAATGTACAACCCAAAGGAGAGGACTAAATCACCCTCCTTGCAAACATCACTAAAACTACATTCATTTTTAAACACCAAATTCAAATATTCCTAATACCCATTCCCACTTTAAAACAGAGAGCCATAATGATCATAAAAGTACATGTGGGTCCGATACCAACACCAGAAAACCATAAGCCAAATATAGAACAACATAACATTTCTTCTCATTACTATACTTCACATAATCTCTCACAAGAGAGTACAAAATTACATAAAAGAATATAAAAGTGCAATGGCATAGCCATGAATATGATATAATAACTGATAAAATGAATACAATAGAGAAGATCTCCAACTGGTGCTCCAAAACCCTTACACTGGTCCCCAATGGTGGTGGCAACACCTCCCAACCATGTGGACTCAAAAGAGACCACCCCACAGTGCTCAGAGGTAGTCACAAGGCCCAAATAGAAGAATAAAGGCAAGGGATACAATGGCCAACACTCACATCCGTCACGGAGCAGACACGACACACAATGCAAAAATTCCCAATGTCACAACTTGGAGAGGCTCATCAAATATAATATCAGGTACTACTCATAACTTGCCAAGGCACTAGGCACTAGAGTGCAGATCAGATGGGGAGTCATCATGCATGCTCAAAGAGATGGCACCATACAGAATCAAGTACACTACTCATACCGACGAGGAGACTCAAACATGCCCAAATCAATGTCCCATAGATGGATAAATCGACACCCCCCAGACGGATAGGCCTTCTCTTGTGCATCCTTAGCCTTTACAAGCGCTCAAGGCCATGCACAAGGACTCAATATCCTAGACCTAAGCTCATCTCATTTAACCACCAGAAGTAACAAACAATCATTTAACACTAATACCATGATAACTCATAATTCAACAACTAAAGTCACTATTTTCCAATTAATTAACTATGTAATCAAAGACCTTAATTTGTTTACCAAAACCATATTAATAATTCTCAAAAGACAATGTTAACATATACACAAATAGTATTAATCTATGAGGCCATTCTTAAGCATCCTGTTAACTCTTACCAACATCAAATATGGCCATGTACAAAATTATCAGAATAGGTTAAATATGCAAAATGCACATAGGTCACTCCATAATAATTATATAGAAAATAGTTTATGTTCAAACATAGTGTAGGAGACGAATAACTTATTGCTTTCTAAAAGGAGTAATAGTTTTAATGAATGCCACTACTTCGAATTATTGTTAAATTTCTTCACTAGTTTCATTGATTTAAAACAAACTTAAATTATTATTTGTTTAATACCGTGTAGGAGAATATCAATTCAACACCTTCCACCAAAAGCAAGGATATTTGATCTTAATTCAAATGTAAAATTCACTAGTCACTGAGGATAGCCAATGGAGCTGATAAAAAGTGCAAATTGAAGTTTCTAATCGTAATTCATAATGGAATGTTCAAATATCAACATCTCCAAACAGCTAGGATGCACAATGCGGCTGATAAAAAGTGCAAAGATGAAGTTTATAGTCAAAATTTACAATGGAAGGTTGTCCCTCCAAAAGGAAGCAACGATGAGGCAAATTTGAAATGTTGCTTGCGTTTCACTCTTTGTGCATTTGAAATCTAATAATGAGACAATTTTGGTTTCGGGGTCCCATAAACAATTTTGATCTTGATAAAATAATTTCATTCATTCATTGACTCTAGGAGAGTGTCTTGCACAACAGTACCTAGCATAGTTTGATTTTCACATTTACAACTAATTACTTCACATTTTGTTTTTTTTACTGCCCCAAACAAAAAAGATAAACTGAAATAAAGAGCATTAACAAAGTTGGTGCTGCAGAGAGATGTAGTGTCCCTCCATTCTCACTTTGGATGTGCAGGTGGTCGGGCTAAGGAGCATGAAGATGAAGGTAAAATACTTGGAATACTTAGGGTATGTTAGACATGTTGATGGTAGGCTTACTGTTATGGTGTAGTTGATGACACTCATTGATGTTTATTATGATGATATTGTTGATACTTTATGATTAGTACATTAAGCTTATGTTTTGATCAGTTATAGGTTAGTTGATTATGTAGATTAGTTTTACTATGTGATTAATACGATTATTTGTCTATGTGTTATTTGGTTGTTTATTTACTAATGAATTTGTTTGATGTGGATACTTGTGATGTGTTTTGTGAAGGGACAGTGTAGTATTACTTATAATGAGTACCCTACTGCGCTGCGATTCCCTATCACTATGTGCCTACTTGGATGATTATATGTATGTATTCGACTTTTCTACAGGTTGTAGGTACCATGCATCGACTCCACCTGAATTGGCAGGTCTGAGTGTGCCTTCATACCAATGGAAGTTGTTGAATGTAGATAACATATGGTCCCCTAGCCTAGCCATCATCCTTGAAGAGGATGAGTATCCGGTTGTGTACCCTATTAGTGTTGTCGGTTTGGTCATGATAGTAAGTCATTGTTGTGGTGTTCTTGCTTTCCGATCTTGCATAGTAGTCAGGTACAGTTTGATAGTTGGGTTATTTTGTTGGTATTGTTTCGGTTATTGTTACCTTAAAATAAAAAAATTAGTTATGAAGCAGTTTTGCTAAATAAATAAATATATAAATTTCCTTATGTAAATTTAGTTTATGAAAAATATATTATTCTAGAAGTTAAGTTAATAAATAATAATAATTGCAATAAATATAATTGCAATTAGAGATAAATAAATAAATAATATTTATGTGTTACCATAAAATATATTTATCTTGGTCTAGTTGTAAAATGTTAAAAATAGTAAACTGTAAGATATTGTTCATGCAGGAGTTATTGCCTCTTGTGGGGGGAATCTTCTGGAAGATTTTAGGGGATTTCTTTCTCTAAATAGGAAGTTTTTGGGCTATATTTAGGGGGGGGGATATTTCTCTCTCATAATAATCTTTAGCAGATGGAACTTTTGGGAAGAGACTAGTTTGGGGCTGTAGCAGTTGAACCCGGCATCGAATCTTCAGCCTAGTCAAGCAAGCGAAATCAGGTTCCTTTGGTTCTAATTTTTGTCTCATTTTTTGATTGAAGTCAATGTTTGATTTATGATTTTTCTTGTTGATTGTAATTTGTTTGAGAGATTAGAATCCTTGTTATCAGATCCAATTGTGGATGCCTATATCATTGCATTTCTAGGAATCACTGATTGATGTGACTATCTATCTCTTGCCCATTTCATCTCTATTTTTTATAGTCTATTGCATTAGACATAACTTTTGTTTTACGAACTGGGTTCTTCTACATTTTTGGTATATGGTGTATGACCTAGTTGTCTAAATTGTATCCAAAAATTGTCCATACCCAGTTTGCTGTTTTGGAGATATGAATGTTTTGTGACTGTCTACCTCTCAACCATTTCATCTCTATTTTTTACAGTCTATTGTGTTAGCTATAACTTTCATTTTAGGAACTGAGTTCCTCTAAATTTTTGATATATGGTGCATGACCTAGTTATCTAAATTATATCCACAAATTGTCCATACCCAGTTTGTTGTTTTGGAGATATGAATATTTTGTGACTGTCTACCTCTCACCCATTTCGTCTCTGTTAAAACAGTTAGTTGCATCACCAATAACTCTATATTTTTGAATTGGGTTTCTCTAAGATTTTTCAACAAATTCATTTTGTGCATATCCTTTAATCATTGCATTCCATAATTTGACATCTCTTTGAGGCAATTTGCCGAATAGTTAATGCACTTTGTCTGTGCTCTCACTTTTGCATACATGTCTACTAGAGCATTTCCTTTTCGAAGTCTCTTATCATTATCAAAACATTCTATATTTATATTCTTTCTGATATAGTATCTGTTCTTGCATATCTTAATCGATCATATTAGTATGTTTCTTTCTTAGTGGTTTATTTTAGTGCTTTTAAACATGATATTTTGTTATCTGAAGACCGATTCTTATTGTTAAGTTCTTTTCTTAGGATTTGAAATTAGCCATATAGTCTAATCTAGATTAAATAATAGAATCAAAACTTAAAAGATTTTGGAAATCATACATGGGGTAGTGATTATGAAAATATTTATGTTGGAATTGAATTATATTCTCTTAAATGCATTAGAAATAACATAACGTTTATCAATTTATATCTTTTATCTGAAAATTAGATAATACTAGAAGGAAAATGAATTAAATTGGATGATAATTTTGAGACTTATTGTGTTTGAAGGGAATATAATCAACCTAGTTCTAATTTAAGGTAGAAGTGTCAATTTTGGGTTTTAATTAGAAATCATTTAATGATGAGTCATTGATAATAGTCTAGGACTTTCAACTAGTAAATGTTAACCTTGAAATTAGTCTAAGTAAGACTCTTAATATTATCTATTGCCAATAGCATAGGAATGGATTGAATATTGTTACTTATGGCACTTATATCATTTGATCATATTAGGAACTATTACTAGTAGTTAGAATAATATTGTTCTACATTGTTGAGATAGATTCACTTTATGTTTGTTGGATGATTGACCATGATTGGAATTAATGTTGCATTCTTTAAGACCCATTATTAGTGCATCAGATCATGTGTTGCATATGTGGTTTTGTTTTTTAAGTATTGATGAGGAATTTTGGCTTATGATGTGTTTTGGAGTGAATGTGATGTGAGACCATTGTGTTTAGTGGTGTCAAGAGTTTTTGTCATTTAGGGAAGTTGTTGCCAGAGGCCTAGGAGGGTGTGATTGTGTGGGGGTTGGCTATGTGTGCATCATGTGAATTGAATGAACTGCATGCTTGAAATGTTGCCTCCTATTCGTGTGGTTATGATGACTATGCATGATGGATAATGCCTTTCTCAGTGTACCTATTCATGTGGTTGTGATGACTATGCAAGATGGATATTGCCTTGCTCTGTGTAATGTGAAATGATGTATATTTTGTATTGTAAATGTATCATGATGAGAAATATGATAGTTCATGCTTGGGTTTTGTTTTGGGATTTGAGAATCTAGATGTAGTGAAGGGGGAGTGGCTTTCAATGTGAGGTTGGCGCCCAAAGTGGCTTGTCAGGGTAACCCATTGGAAGTTGCTAATCTAGTGACCAAGATAATTGGATGCCTCACTCATGGATGTAGTGATCGTTTAGGCTAAGCATGAGATGAGAAGGCTGTGGTTAGAAAAAACAACTTCCTTGTCCTCACGAAAGGAATGTTAGTTTTGCATGAGTCACCCTATGGGGCTGGCGTCTAGTGAGAGACTGCCAGGGTAACCATAGATGGGGTCCGGCGCCTAGCAAGAGACTGTCAGGGTAACCCATGGATGGGGGCCGGTGTCTAGCTAGAGACTATTAGGGTAACCCATGCGATGACACTCATCCCTACTACAGTCTAGCATTCTCTAGTTGTGTTCTCCCCTTTGTTTTGTGAATGCCTCTGGAAGTGTTGTTTGAGTTGTTTGTGATGTTCTTTTTAACCTGTGTTGTATTGAAGTCTTGTGTAGTTCTTGCACCATTAGTCTATTGTCTTTCTTGATTATTTTCTTAGTGGGACCTTATTGTTATCTCCTAGCATGGGGGGTGGACCTTAGAGTTCCACATGGTCGGGTGGTTGTGCCTTTTTCCATTGGTTTTATGGCACCATGGCTCATGTGTAAAGAAGATGTATCTCTCTTGCTTCTAGTTTTACACCTGTATTGAAGATGAATGTTTGTACTATTTGTATTCAGATCCTTTGTATCAAAAGAAATCCTTATATAATTAGATGGAATCAGAAAGAAAGTACTTTTGTATCATAAAAATTATGTAATTCCTCTTGTAAGATAAACTATTATGCATTTGTAAACATTATTGCAAAGATGTTGACATATGTATCTGATGAGGTAGTCAAGTTGTTAGTTTGAGTTATTTGAATAAACTATGTATGTTGTTGATTATTGTTTAATTTCAATAATGCAGCTGTGTAATCCCTAGAGATGTTAATTTAACTTGATGCTATTAGTCTATGTTATGTTTTGTTATCATTACTTCTATGTAAAAAAATATTTCACCTTTTTTATTGCTTAGTTAAACTTATCTTTAGGGTTGCATGGTGGGGGATTACAGAGACCAAAACTTATTTCATTCTACGAAATCTCGTCATCTCCATCACCTCTTCAACTCTGATCAGCTCACAAAACCCTAAATCCACTACATTTTTCCTCTGATCATAGGCAAAAAGAACCCCAAAAATGCATATATTATGTTCAAATATCCCAAAGAGATACCTCACCTAAAATACAAAACCCTCCAAAATCATTATCTGCACCTCATTGTACACCTATTCCTAGATTTGTTGACAAGGCTTAAAGACTTTTAGGCAAATGCAAATGACGAGAGTAAAGCCAACCCCATGACCATTGACTGCATCCTCCCTACTTCTGTTAGAGTGTGCGCTTTGGAACAGTGTATAGACATTCATCAAAACATAATGGCAGGGGAAATTTTTTGTCAAATATTTCAATTTGAAATGCTCTGGTCAACATGTATACAAGAAGTGGAAGCAGAGGCAAGGCATGCAACTATTTCATAGAATGCCTAAAAGATATGTAGCTTCATGAACTGTAATGATTGCAGGAGATGCACAAAATGGATTTGTTTAAAGTGGCTTTAGAAACTTTTAAGTGATGCAACTAGTGTTTGTAAAGCTAAACTCCACAACCTTAGCCAGCATCCTCACTACTGTGCCAAAATGGCATCTTTCGAACAGGACAAGGACATCCATTTACGCATAATGGAAGGCTGATTTCTATCAAATATTATAGTCGGAAATGCTCTAGTAGACATCTATACAAAAAATGTGGAGGCACAAACTAGGTGCTAGAAGGAGAATGTGATGGTAGGTGTAGAGCCAAACTGCACATTCGCACCCCTACCTCCTCTACCTTTCTTTTTTTTTTCAAACCCTAAAAAAACCACCCCCTTTCAAGTGATTGACCTTTTCTTAGTCCTCCATGCCCCTATTTTCATTCTGCCCTAAAAGATAACTTTTTCTGTCCTTCCTTCCTACGCTGCCCATGAAGATATTTTCTGGCCGCATTAAACTCACACCAACTCCTACCTATCCAGCTATCATATGGCATGGTCCTAGATATTCTCTTCCCACAATAAATCAACTCACCAACTTTTCAAAAAACCATCAAATGGCATGGTGAGAGTAAAATAAAATAAAAACTAACTTTGTGCCATCTACTCATGTTCAACTCTCATCGCCAACAGGGAGGGTTGTTACATCTACTCCAAATACATTCTAAAGGGCCTGGGAGCTAAACCTTAAGATGAAAAATCCCCTAAGGTTACTTTTTTTAAAATAACACCTACAAGCTTTGTCTTCTACCTAAAATCCACCTTCAAAAATCTATTCTTCTAACCTACACAAAAAAGAAGGAAGATGTTTGGGTGCTATTTAGGAGCTTGGCTCAGTTAACCTCCCTAAATGGTGTTTCCACCTCCACAATAGGAAAGATGATAGATAAAAAGTGTGTGCCCTAGGAGGGCAGAGGTAAATCTATAGTAGAATAGAATGCTAGAACAAAGCATGAAGGAAAGAAGTTACCATGAGCATGGAAACTATAGCATGCCTGATGTGACGTCACAACTTGACTCAAGAAGTTTTTGTAGCCCAAAGAAGTAGAAATATCTTCACAAGACCTACAGTATGTTAGTGCCATAATAGTAATCCATAATAGAGAGCTTTAGAGAAGAGTAGAGAGTATGAGAGAGAAGAATAGAGAGTGCAAAAGTTCTTAGATTGCTTAGATGTTCAAATGAATATAATAACTTACTTTTATATGCATTCTCATTGATTTCCATTGAATTAGACCACATGAGGCCAACATTAGGAACCTTTTAAGAGGTCCCAAGTGGACAAGCCACAATTTAGGTCAAGGTTATAAAGAGGACAAGGGTGCTTGGGTGCCCTGGTCCCTTAGCTCCAAACTCTTGGGACAAGGCAATTTAAATGTGCTTAGCCCTGCCTTATAATAACTTATCTAGGTTTTGTGCATCGAGATCAAGAATTACACGTGTAATGCTCAAAAAGGTGTTATAAAAGGTCCTAGTTAACAAGCGCAAACATTTTAGGTCCATCCAAGTGCTAAATTAAGTGTAAAATGCTAGTGTGCACTTTTTACGACACAACAAAGGTGTGTTGTTTCAACATCCACCCAAGTTCAAGTCCCTATTGAGCCATCATGCTTATGGGCTATATTCCTTCATTGTGTACTGAAACTAACAGACTAGGAGAAATGTCAATTCTTGGGGATGAGGCCAACCATTATGGTCTCACCAGCTAGACCTAGTTAATGTCTACATTTCTTGTGGTGAGGGACCCATCAAATCTATCATTAATAAAATAATGGTATTATAAATGGTGGAGTAGCATCAACATTACATTGATTCACAAGGAATAAGATAAAATTTTCCTTATTAAACAAAAACCCATAGTATTACTATTTACCTTTTGAATTATTGCCCCAAGTATAGTAAATCCCTTGTTATCACTCTTGCCTCTCCATAATGATTGATACCTCTCTTCACCAATCTTATCTTAGACAAAAAAAATATATACATCCAACTTGGTTACCCTCTACGATGTTGAAGTCCCCTCCCAACACTTAAGGGATCTATTTAAGATTATTGGCCATATAATTCTTTATCTCTTTTATATATGTGTATTTGAGGGCATAAATAGAACACACCAAACCAAGTATCATTTCTTTAAAATAGCACACAAATACATATTTCATGGAGAGGATCTAGTTACCACAATCATCTCTTTGTAAACCTTATTAACCAACATCACTAACCCTGCTCTACCTTTACAAGCCAAGAGCACATTTCAATAGTATAAAGAAAAATAAACTACGGAACCCATTCCAAATTGACCCCAATAATCTTCATTTCTTTCAAAAGAACAAATTCAATCTTATCCTTAAACCTACAAAACATTCTAACAACTTTTCTGTCATAGGACGTCAAGCCCTCCAATATTCAAAAGACATACCCTCAATTATGATGGTGATAATCTTTAAAAACTAGGGTTCTTCTCATACTTATCTTTTCTACTATTTCATGCATCTACAAGGGGAGTATCTTAATGTTTCTTCTTCTTAGGGTCCACCTCTACTAACTTGCATGAAGTTCCCGCAAGAGGTCCACATGTTTTCTCTCAACCTCGTCACACCATCAATTGATTTTCCATCATCCTTGCCAACCTCTTATCTCTACAATAACTAATTTCTCCTCCATTATTAACCTTTTAAAGCCATTTCTAAGAAACTATAGTGTACATAAACTTTTGGTAGGTTTATGCTCTTATCTCTTTGGTATCATCTTTCTCTCTCTCTTCCAAGAATTTGGTCAATAAAGGGCCTGGATTTAAGCCAACATGTTATAAGATTTTGACTTCCTTTGTGAGCCTTTCTTCCAGGAGGTCAAACTTGCTCATAAAATTAAAAAATCTTTTTAGAACATTAAAATTTTAAAAGAAAAATAAAACTTATTAGGGTTTCAAATAATTTTTTTGAACATTAATTGAAAAGAAAAATAAAACTTATTAAAGTTTGAACTTTCACTTTTAGAATAATTTTTTTTAACATTAAAATTAAAAATAAGCCAAATAAAAGATACTTCATATTAAAAATTTAAGAAAATTGTCTTTAAAAAAATCAATAAACAACACAAAAAAACGCAACATATAGAAATTAATTTGATTATACTATTACTTTAGTCTTTGAAATCTCATTAGAAATATAACATAAGCAATATAAGAGAAAATCCATGTTGCTTATTGCTTGAAAATTTGAGCTTTAATTGTGCTTGGCCACAAATAAATAAAAATATATCCTAATCACATGTCAAATTTATGAAATATGTGCACATCATGTAGCGTCATCTCCAAACAAAGGAGAATCTCTTTAAGTGTTTTTAGATATGGAGATACAAGAGTGTGAATCCATTTTGATGCATCAGAGACCATCCAATAAAAAAAATAAAACACAGCGCTTAACTAATTGCAATCGATGCAAGCTAGGCACTTGGGGGTAAACCATCCCTAGGTACGCAAGTTTTCTTGCAAATGAATTATGATAGATTAAACATCATAACCAAATGTTATTTCAGGGATTGAGCGAGTAGAACAAATTCTTTGAAGTTTATACTATTGTGTTTTCAAAGAAATGGCATGCACTAGCCATTTAACTTTTTTGAAATTTTGGGTAATGAAATAGAAAGAGTACACTAGTCCTCAAATATACTTCAAAAAGAAAACATACAAATTCTGTCTTCTCTTTTTAAGATTTCATTGGGAGTAAAGGATTGAGTTTACAATGTAAAATGTCTATAATATTCTCTTAAATTGTTGTGAAAGTATAGAAAGTTTAAAAGATAGAAGATTATTTTATTTAATGCAAACCCCAAGGCAACTAATATATAATGGGAGGCAACTAATATACAATGGGTCTTGAAAACAAGTCTTAGGTGGATTATACACATTCCCTAACGAAATTTATAACTTTAATGCAATAAACTATACTACGTAAAATCTTTTAATGGAGAGTCTCAAATCGCACGGTGGGATCATTGAAAGAAAGCAAATACCTTAAAAGATATTCAACCCTCTTTTCGAGTGATGTATTTGTAGACTCTACAACATTCCAAATGCTTTGAATAACAAAAGTGTCCTTGGTTTATAACTAGGGTGGGAAATTTTGGAGGGGATTTTAAGTATTTTAAAAGTAAGGTGAATCTTCATCGTAATGGAAATCTTGTGTCTAAATAAGATACTCTAGGGAATACTTTAAAAAAACTCATATAAGTTTATATGAAAATTTATTTAACATTTTTTTTATTTATCATTTGGCAAAATCTAATTTATATTTTTAAAATTAAGTAATCAATTAGTATATTATGGTAAGGGTTGTATGCAAGGTTTGCAACCTAGTGCTGAGACCAAGACCATCAAGGTTTACCATATGGGCTTCCTCCTCTATGTAATGTCTAATAAATATTTTCTAAAATTTTGCAATTGAAATTGCTTTAACATTCCACTTGCACTTACAAAAAAAAGCCCTTCCTTGTGCATATAAATAATATTCATACAACCTTTATTGTTAAGAGTAAAACAAATATCCCATGCCACTTTGTGAAACATTTTGGCACCCAAATTTTAAAATTAAGATCTTTTAAAATCCTAGTAAATTTTTCATAAGCAATCTTAGAAGTACCATAACATGTGAATAGTAGTTAGAATTGTTCCACTAATTCAAAACTTAGTAGCAAAATATGTGTTAGGTAATTGAGTATGTTATTCTCTTATCAATTTTTAGTATTTCTATCTTCCACCTAATTTTCAAGTAAAAAAAGCATATACATCATGCATCATATTAAATTTATGAATTTATTGGATCCCAATTTGGGCCAATTTTTATAAAGAAGTTAAGTTTAAAGCTATGTCACACTTTTATAAAGGAGATGACCAACATTGATCTAACTTTTTAATTTGAATCACTACAAAGAGATGTATATGTTTTGATTTTAAAATGATGTAAACTAATAAAATGTAGATTTTGTAGTGTATTTTATGTTTGTATTTTTGAAAAATTCAAAAATTTATTTAAATGTAGTATTTTATAAAATTGAAACTATAATTTAGTTATTGATAAAAATGCCAAAAATAAGGTTGCATGGGACATTGCACTTTATATAGTAAACATTATTTATTTTAATTCTATTTTTTTGTGTATTTGTAACTCAAAACTTTAGTACATGGATTAATTTATTCCCCATTTTGATAAATATATTTTTTTAAATAAATCTTAGAAGCTACATATAAAAAAAACACAACTATTTCGATTGGACGTCAAATTTTGTCTTAACTTTTTATCCAAAATAGGAAAAAAATTATATCATCTCGATATGGAATCTCTCCTTTAGTGCATCATATTTTTTTCAATATTTTTTTATAAACTTCACTATTTTTTCTTGGGAGGACAATCAACGTTATATTTTGGCACTCATGACCTACTTTTAATAAAAATAAAAAATAAAAATAAAATTTTTTATAAAGTAGACTTATAGATCTACAAAAGAGTTTTTCTAGATTCTTTTAAAATGATTATTTGCACAAGTAGGATTTGTTAGAAAATTAATTTTTTTAATAATTTTATTTTTTTGGTAAATTAGCCCCAAAGTGATGCTACACATATTTTTAGTAGATGATTCCAATTGGAAAAGAGAAGTTTGTGGTTGTGTGTTTGTGTTTGTGCAGGTTGGTTGCCAAAAGACTAGGTAGAGAAAAAGTGAAGAGACCTAAGTGAGGCAAAGAATTTAGGAAGCAAGTTGCTTGAAGAAGGACAATGGATTTGTTGAAGAGGTACTTGTTAGGTGAGGGTTCACAAAAGAAGAGGCAAGCAGAAAAAGAGAGGAAGAGGAAAGAGGAAAAGATGAGGCAAATAGAGGTTGAGAAAGAAATAAGAGAATTGAAACAAGCTTTGAAACAAATGGAAGAAGACATGGAAAGGACAAATAGGGAGTTCCAAATGAAGTTGCAGCAATTACAAAAGTGGCATTTGACAATAAAGAGAATGGTTGTATGGCCTATTCAAACGCTGATGCAAAAAAAAAAAGACAAATGAAGGCATTAGAACCAGACGTCAAGGCACAAGAACCTTTCATGGAAAAAGGTAGTGAACAAGCAATGGAAGATGAAGAAGGAAGTATGGACATTATAGCCATTCCTAAACAAGAGAGTGTTGTTAGAGCAGAGTGGAAGAATGAATTCTTTATGAAGACATAAGATGTATTGAGGATGCATGATAGTATGGTGGTTCAAACGATTATTTCTCCATTATTTTCAATAGAGGATAAAGGGCAATTATACTTTGCCATTTCAGAGATTTGCAGTAATCAGACAGAGGTAATTAGAGCAAGGAACCTGAGAAAAGATGGGAAGAACAAAGATGAAGAAAACATTGTTACATTTCAAGAGAAAAAGGCTAGGGAAAACAACTATCACTCACTTGTTATGATAGAAATATTGAAGGGGAACAAACCAAAATTCAAAATGAAATAAAGAGGACAAGGTGCTGAGGTGGATCATCCAATCCATCAGGATAAAGGATATCAGTTGCAAGGTGATAAGACAAAAGGTAAGCAAGTTTGGATGGACAAGGTGAAACCCAAAGTGAAGATGAAGACATGGAGCTACATAGGGTAGAGCATAGAGGACATCAAGGAGTAGCAGATAAAGGTTGAAGACATGTTAATTCCATCAATCCAAGAGGGCTTAGAATTATTTTTTTTGTCTAGATGTATGGTGCAGGGACACCATGTCAATTTGTGTAAATAGGGTCTTATGCTAGGTTTTTGAAGGTCTTAAGTTGATTTTAGTTGAGTAGACATTAAATAAGGTCATAAAGACCATTCCTAAAGTAATTTAGGTTCATTATTGTAAAAAGTGTCATATTTTGTAATGTTGTCATATAATGTCAAGACTACGAATATGAAGAGTCTGGCAAAGAAAGGTTTTTTGTCATGGAATCTCAAAGGACAAATTAGGAAAAATCTTTGTAAAAGAATAGAAGGGCCTCACAAACTTTGATGCTAGTGTTGGAGGATAGAGAATGATGAAAATAATATAAAATTATTCCTTTTTTGTTGTTCTATACTCTGTTTTCATAGTTTTCTCTGTAATTTTGTTGTTCCCAACAACTGTATGGTTCCATACAAGAGTTTGTTGTTTTGAAACCTTTTAAAATTGATAGGTTTATGTGTTAACTTTAATTTTTCTTTGGAAGGAAGAGGTTTCATTGAGTTTTCAAGTTGTTGTTGGCATTTTATCCTTGGCTGGTCTATACAGTCAAGATAAGGGTTTTGAAGACTTGTAATGAGAAGATGACTTATTCCACCTATGGTAACTACTGTGACTTAGTGGAATGGGTCCAATAGGATAGGAATAGGTGTTTGAATACCTTTGGTAAGTAAATAAGAACAATTGGTGGCGTTTGAAGTGCTCTCCTAGAGGGAATTTCATGGTTTTGGCTTAGTTTGAAGAGACTAGAAGCTGGGGTTTGCACCAAAAACCTTTGGAATTGACTAAGTAATAGTTGGTATAGCATGTTTAGGTCCAATAAAATAGGTCTGAGCCATTGGTGAGGTCCAGAAAATTCCAGAGATAAGAGTTTCAATAAACCCTCCTTGTTCAAGCCTAAAGAAAGCTACAAGCAAGGGTTTTGCATTTTGGTGAGTTAGTGGTCATTTCAATTGATAAAAGTTGTGGATTTAGTCTATTTTTAATCTGTGTAGATCAGTGGGATTGAGTTTGGTGATGTGGGTTTTAAGTTTCATATAGTTGCTTTGGAAAATAGGGCTAATTACCCCTTTGTAGCAGCGGAACAGTCAATTTTAGGAGGATACCTTACAAAGTAACCATAGTTGGTTTCAATATATGTTGTATAAATCCATAATGGGTATCTGAAAACCCATTTATTTTGTGGGTTTGAGCCGTTTTATTAAAGTTATGTCAAAATTACTACTTTTGATGTCCTAATTAGACCTATTTACAGCAGCGACAGTGAATTATTGGGCATGTGAGTCTGAAGAAACCCTATCCAAGTTTAATATATGTTGAAGAACTCCTTAATGGGTGTCTCAAATGCTATTCCTTTCGTGGGTTTGATTTTGTCTTAGAAAGTTATGGCAATAAAACATTGATTGGAGGGCTACAAACAATTAGGTCTGTTATAAGGAAATGATAGGTAAGTTGAAGAACCTAAGTTCTTGTGAACCATTTTTGTTTTGAATAAGTTGTCCCCACTATGTCTAGGGTGATTCAAGTGTTGAGTAGGTGGTTGTGGCATTGAAGCCTTGAAATGGTTGTATTGGATCTTGAGAGAAATGAGCCCATTGTTGTGAAATATGTCTCCTTGTGAGTGAAGTGAACCCCTTGCATTGCATCAACCTAGATCTAATTTAGCTATAATGAATCTAGATAGAACATATTTTTCACCAAAATATTAGCACTAAACTTATGTTAGATATATGTTCTAAGTGTGAGGATGATTTTGAGGATATGTCTAAGGTGTCATATCCTAGTGTTATAGGAATTTTGATGTATGCAATGGTTTGCACTAGGCCAGAAATTGCCCAAGCATTTGGAGTTTTGAGTAGTTTTATGTCTAACTCTAGTAGAGAGCATTAAAATTATGTAAAGATGGTGATAATATATTTGCATGGTACTTTTGATTACTTTTTGGTTTATTCCAGTACTAATAGTGAAGATAAGATATTGGACATACAAGGTATGTTGATGCAAATTAGGTAGGTGAATTGGATAATCAAAGGTCCACTTGTGGCTCTGTGTTTACTTTGTTTCGACGAGCTGTGAGTTGGATGAGTAAGAGACAGCCCATGATTGCTTCATCTACCATTGAAGCAAAGTATATGGTTTTTACATGTCTCTAAGGAGGTTGTTTGGTTACATAGATTGTGTACAAGTATTGGTTTTGATTGCAAGACTATTCAAATTGATTATGATATCTAAAGTACAATTTTTTGGCCAATAATCTAACGTATCATGCTTAGAATAAGCATGTAGATATTCAATACTACTTTATTCAAGAAATGGTTGCAAATGGAAATATTTACTTGCACAAAATTGAGGCTTGGTTGAATGTTGCATATTACCTTACCAAACTTGTGAGCACAGAAAAGTTCACTTGGTGCAGAGAGGCCATCAGCCTTGTTTCTTCTTTTTAGTTGATTTTATGTTTTCCTATGGTTGTATTTACAATGCACGATATCGAGTAGGAGAATGTTAGGATTAAGGTGCCATCAACCTTGTAAATTTGATTAATTGATTACTCCTAATATCATAATTGTTAATGCAACCATCAAGGATGAGGAATCCACTAACATGGTAATTTATTTTTACTAGTATGCTAAGTAATGATTTACTAGCAATAGTAACTAATTATTTACTACTAGTAGTTACTATTGACTTTTGACCTCAAGATTACTATAAGTGAAATAGGGTGCCCAAATCTATATTTGACTTATGACAGGTATAAGAGCATTAACTATTATTATTTTTTTATGATAAAGAATTTTATGATGATTATGATGGAGTATCTTACGATGGTGTAAGTAGCATGTAATGCAGTCTATTTATGGTCTGTTAGTGGGAACCTCAAGAAGGGGCATTTTGAATTTTCTTATGAAAATTTTACGACATTAAATAATGCTTATCCCAAGTTGGACTCCATGTTTTGGTGGCTTCTTCTACAAGCTTGAAGTTTTATTATTTAACAAAAGCTAGAGAGAAAGTGTAGAGCATGAATTTGTTTGTAGGTACATAGGTTGTGTCGGATTCGATGCAGGATTGAGGACATGCTATGTATTATAAGACTCTTCAAGATAATACAAACTTTCCCTCTTTCCTTGGTCAAGTTTTTTTACTCCAAATGGTTATCTCCACATAAATCCATGTGCTATGTGTATGGTTCTTGAGTGTTGTTGATTTATTTGATGTTAGTTTACATCCCCATTTGATATTCTACAATATTATTTTAGGTTTGCATTTTTATTTTAGATTTCCATATTGTAGTAGTTTTATTCATTTCTAACAAGTTATCCAAGGAATGCATAAAGATTAAGGTATATTAACAATGAAGAGAAATGAATACAAAAGAAAAAGAATTTATAGAACATGTTATGGAAGTACATATTGAAGTAAGAAGTTACTTGGAGAAGATGAATGATAGATATAAGGAGTTATAAATCTTATCAGAAAGAATACGTAAGAAATTCTAAAGATTATTAGAAAAGAATACATAGAGAAAATGCATTTGAAGATGAAGTGATGATATATCTCAAGAAGGAAAAAAAATTCTAGTTGAAACTTATAATAAGTTAATGAACAAGTTTGGTCCTTGTAGAATTGTCAAAAAGTTTGATTCAGGAAATGCATATGAAGTGGAGCTACCATAGAACTTTAGAATATCACCACTAATATTCAATGTTGTAGATTTGTATCAAATATCATGAAGGAGAGTTAGGTAAGGATGACACCAAAATACAATGGAATAATTAGACACCACAACAACAACATGAATAGATTGGGGAGATTTTGGATAGTAGGATTAGAAGAAGCACTATAAATAGGTATATTATGAGGAATATTTGGTGAATTTGAAGGGAAGGCCTAATGAAGATTCATCTTTGATTTCTAAGGTCAAGGTAGACAATCTTCAAATTCATAATTCTTGAAAACACACTCATATTTTGAAAAACGTAATGTATGCATGTTATAATGCACACTTTATGGCTTATATGCATTTTTTAGAACATGAATGCATTATAATGTGCTTACATTCTAGTTTTGACCAATCAAATGTCTCACTTAGGTTTAGAATAAGTTTGAATTTACCAATCCTAAGGGTTGGAAAATCAATTCGGGTGTCAAAGACTTGTTTTATAAAATTCATACTAAAAAAGAAAATGTTCAGTGTGTTCTCCATCAAGTTCATGTATTTTAGGATAAAATTCTAAATCCAATAACATTATGATAAAAGATCGTGTTAGCTTTCTAACCATATATATATATATATATATATATATATATATATATATATATTTGAATATATTAAGGTCTTATTCTCTAACCAGTATTAATAGCATTAGGTGGAGATTAACAAAGGTTGAAATAGGAGAAGCACACAAAGTGGTCTTGTTTTTCTCAACATAAATATAACATAGTGTTAAGTGTATTCCCCCTATATTGTTGACTTTTTGCCAAAAAAATATAAGATAATGTTAAGTGTATTCCCCTAGATCGTTGACTATTTTCAAATAGGTTCTTTTTTCTACTTACAATGTGCTTTCTAAAAGTACCCATTCTATGTGGAAATTGTAACCAATTGTAGAGATTCCTCATTCATTTTTGCATTGGAAACTAATGGTAAAGGCATTTCAACTCTCATTTCAGAAGAAATTTTATTTTATTTTATTTGCAATAGAAAATTATGTATGCTTTGTGAAGTATCACAATGTTGAAATACTAGTGTATGGAGGTTCTTGAGCCTATGGTGGAATGCTGAAGTGAAAATACTCATAGGAGCTAATACCTTGTACCATATGTATTTATAAACTTCTAGTGTGTGTGCATTTTTCCCAACCCAATGATATAGTGTAATATTGAGTATTTTCTTGTTATCCATCTCTACGAGTCTCTACAAAAGCAATAACTATTCTTGAAGCAAGCAATTCTATTAATATAATGTGATAGCTTTTACTCTTAATTTTGGAATAACTATGATTAGTCTTATATTATGACAAATTTTACATGGCATGGGATATATATATATATATATATATATATATATATATAGAGAGAGAGAGAGAGAGAGAGAGAGAGAGAGAGAGAGAGAGAGAGAGGTATATAATGCAACTCTGGTCCCTACCAAAGACTATATGATAAATTTATTTTTGCACATTGTCAATGGTGTACAAATGTTTTGAAATGAACTTGAGCCTATCTATGATAAAAGTGTCATTAAAAAATAATAGAGGCATATAAGCTATTTATCAAGAAACTTAATTATAAAAAAGGTTCAATAGACACCCTACAAGAGGATTTTTTTAATTTGCCAATCAAATGAAGAAGATGGCAACATCCATAATTAGCTTAGATGCCACAAATGAGGGCACCTCTTCAATCTAATTCTACTATGACTTGCACCTCATATCATCCATTAGGATATGCTACACTAGGAATTGGAATGTGGTAGTCTATCCAATTCAATAGATAAAATTTTGGACATGTACCCATGTAACATATCTCTTGGGAATTTATACATTTGCCTCTACAATAAAAGTTGTAATTCATCAATTTTGATAAGCATATGATACATTCTTGTAATGAACTTAATAATAAATAACAGTTACCAGTTCATTTATTCTAATTTTTAAATAATTTCTTAAGGTTTTTTTTGCTCATGTTGATATTTCCTTTTTTAATTTCTAAAAAAATGCATTGTTTATGTGTTTTATTGCATAAAGTTTTATTAAAAAACTATGTTATTATTAGAAAGATAAAGTATGAATTAAACTATAATTATAAATTTATCCAAATTCTTATACTTAATACTTATTGTGACACTCTTGTCAATGGACAAAATCATCAAAGTTAGTAATTAAATTATCTTCTATGTCATTTCTTTCTTATAAACAACATCTAAAAGTGATATCAAATTGGTTGATCTACAGGGAATATTTAAGACCCTTTCTACTAAACAATGAATATAAAGAAGTTCTAAAGTCATAAAAATGCAGTGCTCAATCAAAAATATCTTGAGTCATTTATTTCTTATAAAAAACACCTAAAAGTGTTGTCAAATTAGTTAAGTTCTAAAGGCATAAAAATGCAGTGCTCAATCAAAAATATCTTGAGTCATTTATTTCTTATAAAAAACACCTAAAAGTGTTGTCAAATTAGTTGACGCACACAATATTTAAGAGGCTTTCTGTTAAACAATGTATGTAAAGACTCTAAAATTATAAATATGTGTTTGATAAAAAAAAACTAAATATCCATAACCATCAACCATTTAGTAACACCTCAAAATACTTTACTAACTGATCGAGCACTATATTGCACTATATTATGTATAGCAAGTTTACATTTAATAACACCCCATAATCGAAGTGGGCCTTTATCAAAAGAACAGAAATACCCACATGCCACCTAAGCAGTCAAAACTTCAATTGTGTGATTTAAGCTCAACCACATGTACTTTCCTCACGAGGTGCGTCCCAAACGAAGCATTCATTGTCTATCACTTTGCCCTTATTCATTTTCCAATCATTTTCCAACGTGGCCATAAATCATCCATCACAAACTGCCAGAAATTAATGTCCCAATAAGGTGTTTCCTCGCGTACATGTACAACCAACAGAAATGACGATCTCCATGGAAACAATTCAATTGTGTGCAGTGCGAACCCATCCTCAACTTCTATGCTTTCCACTCCTTCCGGGAAGGGCACAATTTTTTTCATCAGGCAATACCTCAACAATTCAACGCTATTTTGTTGAAGAATAAATGGCCTGAGGAATTCCCAAGTGTGTAGTAATTGATTCCATTCTCTGCAAACTCTGCCAAAACGGATAACGGAGTGAAGTGGAAGAAGAGGTAGTAAACGCATCTCAAGTACGTGCTTTGGTATCAATTCCCACGACATCCATTCATCTTCCTCCTTTCCGTCTCCCTTGTTCTCCCTCTCTATTTCCATCCTCACTCTTCAGTTTATATGTAAGAACCAGAGATGAAATGTGGAGTAACTTGCTTTGAAATCATAAAAGAATTGATTGTGATTTTCTAGCGAAATGGTATCCGTTTTTATATGCGCTTGCATTTTTTGAACTCTTACTTGTTTTGGGCTTAAATCGTGAGTCGGCGGACTTGAAATTTAAAAAACTAAGCGTGGTGACTCTTCAGGATTTAAACGAACAGCATAATTAACAATTAATTACTTCGAGTTGGTTTACATAAGATCTAAAAAAACCACCTCAGATTTTCAATTCATATATTTAGGGCCTAGGGGTATGGTGGGCGCCTTCTCCATTGTGTGATTTTATTTCTTTAAGTTTATAACTAATAACATGGAGCACTCTAAAATTTAAATAAGGAAAAATTTATATGAACTCGTTTTAAAATGTTCTGGGTAATAAAATTGAAATCTCAAAAATAATTTAATTTGGTAAAAATAAAACAGCACTAAAATATTTATTTAGTTATAAAACTAAATTTTACAAAGCCTATTAAATAACACAAATATTTCCTTAACTATAAAACTAAACTTTACAAAACCTACATATTTGTATTATGTGGAGAGCCCTCGCCCTATATAGAGATTTGAAATGTCAACTTAAGATATTAAAATGTAATAATGTTTATACTAGATAATTTAAAATGCATTAAAATATTGTATGTTTGAAGAATAAAATAAAAAATGTAATAACATTGCGAAATATTTTTCATGTAGATTTTTAACTTTTTATAAATAAAATTGAAATCCTAAAAATAATCTAATTTCATACAATAAAATGTGTAGAACACTATATTTTTAATAGTATTATAATATTATAACTTTGCCCCTTTTAGAAAAAGTAAGTTTTACATTTAGCTAATGAAACAAAAAATTAAATTCATAAAAATTGATGATTCTTCCCTTCATCTATTTAGGCATGACTTAATTAGTGGGAGACAAAATTTGTGTTCATAATTTGTTTACTTGCCACATCTTCCCCTCAAACCAAAATTCTCTCCGCATTTATAGTTTTTTGTTGCACTCTCCGATAATATAGATAAATCATTTTTCAATAATTTTTTGTTAAAAATTTATCATGTTGACATAGGAAAAGTAAAAATTTAAATCAAATTTGCCCGAAAGAAAAATAATCCTGTTTTTTTATAAAAACTGATGATTCTTCCCTCTCATAATTATCACCATCTATTTAGCATGACTTAACTAGTGGGAGACAAAATTTGTGTTCATAATTTATTTACTTGCCACATCCTCCCCTCAAACAAAAATTCTCTCTACATTTATATCTTTTTGTTTCACTCTCAATGGCAGAGGTCATTTTTTTAAGCCAATGACAATAGGTAAATCATTTCTCAATATTTTTTTGTGAAAATTTTATTTAAATCAAATTTTTCCAACAAGAAAAATAATCCTATCTTTTGATTGGTTTACAATCAATAGATTAATAACTCATTTCAATAGTATTAGTAGAAGGCAGGTACTAATAATAATTATATAGTCGACATATTAAAATAATAATCATAAACATTAGACAAATATAGGCCACAAAGATATAGCCTACAAATGCAAATAGAAATTAATAATTAAAACATATATGTATAACACAAATGTTTTACAACCCTCCAATACCAAAAACAATTAGATAAGTTATAACAAAAGAAGAAGGAGCCTAACAACACAACTATTCTATACAAATAGGACAATTTTTTTTAAATGATAACAAGTTATGTAAATTATAACTACACACATGTCATTAAACTAAACTATGTCCTCTAAGGTTCCATAGCTGCATTACTAATTGAACTATCAATAAGAACTAACATTCATCATGAATTAACTAACAACCATAGTTCATTTCAAGTCTATTGCACTAAATAATTAAACACATACATTTCCATATCTTAACATCAGATAAGTAATCAATAGAATCAGATAAATGGAACTACAAGTAAATATATAAATTTCCTTACACACGAGTACATCATTACATTGTTTACAATGTCACCTTCCTAATTTCATTGGAATACATACATAATGATTTAACTAATACACATGACTAGAATATGAATATGAATAGTTGTATTCACTAACTGGTTCAAGATCTGATATCTGATGCACAAGATACATCCTCCTCGCACACGAACAATGGCAAGGAAAAGCTAATGGAGATAAAGCACATCCACCCAACCATGTGGAACCCTAAGGTCCACCCCCCATGCTAGGTGATAACATAAGGTCCCACTACAACAAACAGTCAAGTAGATAGTAGACTATAAGGAACAAGGACTACACATGACACCAACAAGTCAGGTCAATATTACAAGCAACTCCATAATCCCTTTCAGAGGTACTCACATAACGAATGGGGAGAGCACAACTAGGGAATGCTAGGCTGTAATAGGGAGAGTGTCATCACATGGTCATGACATGGGTTATCCTAACAGTCTCTCATTAGATGTCGGCCCCCATCTATGGTTATCCTGACGGTCTCTCAGTAGATGCCAGCCCTATAGGGTGACACATGTGGCACCAATATTCCTTTCATGGAGACAAGGAAGTTGACTTTGCCAACCAGGCCTTCTCATCCCATCCTTAGTCTAAACAAGCACAAGAGGTATGGGTGAGGAATCCAATTATCTTGTTTAATGTGAACAACTACCCAACCCCCTAATTCATTAATTAGGTTATCACTGAGTTAAAAAACTCCCAAATGAGTTATCTTGGATGCCACTTTGGGCTTCATCCCCCATTGAGAGCCACTCCCATACCTACATCTAGAAGACCCTACTCATCAAGCAAGACACTTACCATCATAACGACAACTATACATAAACAATGGAAGACATTAACCTTCTTGCATATCAACTTAATCACAACCTTACAATTTCACAATGCATTGCTCATAGCTTGCAAGTGAAGCAATCCATAAACAACATAATCCTTTTACATTTACTGATGTCTCCCCATTCACAAAATCCAACACAGTATTTTAATGTATTCTCAATACAAATAATGAACCATATCAACCTTGCAGGACTTTATTTCCACATCATAATACACTTTCAACATAGCATAAACATGAAATCAAAACATCAAAGCCTATGCCTCTAGAAACTAAACATCGACGACTTACACATAACCCTATTACAACCAATGATACGACTTACACAAGTTTCACTCACAATAACCCAATTTTTCTAAAAACAATGCTTATAAATCAATTTTCTAATACAATGCTTATAATCCAATACAAATCTATCAATCAAAATCAAATCTTAACATAACCATCGTAATTAAATTGATTAAATTTCATCAACATTAATATATATTCATGTTGATTCTCATTTAACCATATTGAATAAATGCAACAATTATGATTCTATCTATAATATTTGATTTAAATCAATAATCGAATAACAATGAATAATAACATTATTCTAAATTCTAATTTAATTGGGCATTTAACTAATCAACTCTTTCATCTTGAAATAATAATAATAATAATAATAATAATAATAATAATAATAATAATAATAATAATAACAAATGTAATGTCTTTCTGCAGTAATATTTTAGTAATTTAATTATCTGACAAATCTATTTTTTGAACATTTTATATGAGGTAATTTAATTGAAAGTGAAAAATAGCCCATAGAGATATACTTACAATCATTTCCTACAGTAACTATAACATTATGTGCCTTAACTTATCCTGGAATAAAACACATAATGGAAGGTGATACTCAATACATACATGAGATGTGCGGAGAATATAGTTTATGATAAATGCATGGCAGAAAATAAACGACAATGTGGATGAATTTGTTTAGACACTGACAGTCTTCATTGCCAGGAATAGATTTGTTGAAAAGGCTTTAGAAACTTTTAAACAAATGCAATTTGTGAAAGCATAAACTGCACATGAACTGTTCAATAAAACCGCCTTAAGAGAAGTCGTCCTTTGGAATATAATGTTTGCAGCATACGCCAAAATGGAATTGTCTTAAAGACTTTAAAACCTTTCAAGCAATAGGGATTGGCAAATTAAAAACTAGACTCTGCAACCTTTTGCTAGCTTCCAGCAAGCTAGAGCATGCGGCCAAGGAGGTTTAGTGACTGAAAGTTGTACATACTTCACTTACATTTGGAACCCTTATTGCATTACACCTACAGTGATCATTATATGTGCATGGTTGACCACCTTGCCCGCACTGGCAATCTAGAAGACACCCTAAACTTTGTCATTGAGATACCTATTAAATCTGTACTGGTTTTATCGATGTGTTTTCTTGGTGATTGTAGGTCACATATGAATATAGGCTTAGGATATTCATAGTGGCGCTATTTTTTCTTAATTTATTTGGATCCTAAAAGTGTTGTATAACTTTTGTTATTCTCTCAAACGTCTATGCATATGTAAAAAGTCTGTAGCTCTTGAGATATACCATTAGATATTTGGTAGAAAACAATCTCCATCTTCTTTAGAGGGAATTCCATAAGATAGATCTTTGGAATGGATGAAATAATAAATCATGATCTAGAGATAGGGATGACATAGCCTAATTCGTTGTGAACAAGTTTAAACAAATCAAAGTTACAAATCATTGGTATCTATGATTCTATTTACATACTTTTTATGTCTAGTTTGTTAAGCGTGGAGATCAAAATGAGGCAAGTGCTCATAGAGGCAGGATCCAAGAATCATAATTGGGTAAGAGTAAAGTCTATACATTAGAAGTGCCTAGATAGTGAGTCCATGAGACTGAGGCAGATGAATATGGTTCTCCTATATTGTAGGGAAGTTCTCTGATACCCTCGACTCTAGATCCCGCAACGACGCCCTTCAAAAATTTTAGCATTTTCATGCTCTAATTTATTTCTACAGATTGTGATATGAGCTGCTTCTGCTGTGAAGTGCAATTACATAGCATGGCCACCAAAATCCTAGGCTTGTATCCATTGGAAATCATTTCCTCTCTAGTATTACATGCATGAACTGGTATTTACTAATTTCACACTAAATTTAGTTTTTGACAAATTCAAAGAAAATGCATGGCATGCAATAACAACTTATTTCTAGTACAACCTATTGGAAATCAATGGAATTATTGAAATAAATCATGCTTGAGAATTTTGGGAATGACCCCTATAAGAGGTTCAAATCTATCAACAACAATACCACTGAACCTAATCTATAGGTAAACAGTAATGCCCAACTAAATTCCATGGTCTGCAAAATGTGAACTGTTTGATAGAGTGCCTCTAAGAGATGTCATCCTATGGAATGCTATGGTTGCAGGATATGCACAAAATGGGTTTATAGAAAAGGTTTTAGAAAAATTTTAGGCAAAGGCGATTGACAGATTTAAAAGCAAACACAATTGGAATGGTATTGACATTCATCGTAGCATAAGGAATATGGAAATTTTGTTAATGTATTTAATTGCCCTGATGGACATGCATGCAAAGCCAGATCGCTGACAAAATGGAAGAACAAAAAATTGCATTCCTAGACAAAATGCAAAAGAAAATAGAGATAAAAATTAATGGAACCTAGATACCACATTTCACTCGGCTGAGATTCGAAGCCAGATTCAAATGTTGTAGCTCCAACCTCCTCCAAGAGACTCTTCCAATTTTTTGTAGATCCCCAATTAATCCTCCAAATTCCTTTTTAGAGAGAGAAATCCTCCCAAAATTTTCTAGAACCTTCTTCCTCCTTTTTAGGAGGCATGACACATGATCCAATGTCGACTATATAACAACTCTTTATTAATTTATTAAGTTTCAATATAATTTTTATCTTTATCTATTTTAATATTAAACTATAGATATATTTTATTTAACTCATAATTGTGAATACATATTTATTTTATTATATATTATAAATATTTATAACCTTATTTTTTTATAACCTGTGAACCAAAACATATATTTGTTTATATATTTCATTTTCATATTAATTTTATCAATTTACAAACAAATTAAATGATTTACAATTAATAACCAACTCTTAATTCCACCTTAAGATAATAATTTATCTCCTCATTATTATTTATTATCTATAGCTTGCGAATAAATTCATTTTATTGTAGTAATATTCTAGATCATAAAGCCAACACTTCTAATTAAATTACCCAAATGCCAACAATACATCACCATTATGCACAATCAAAGAACAAGACCACAACAATGGAGACAAACAATCCAACTGACGACAACAACTAGATGCAATATTGGCTACTCATCCTCTTCAAGGATGATGACTGACTAGGGAACCTTATCCTAACTCTGTTTAACAACTTTCCATTGGTTTAAGACATGCTCAGACCTATTAATTTAGGTGGAGTCAATGCCTGAAACCTGCAACCTACAGCACACAACACGATCAGACATGTAGCTATATATAATCATTAAATCAAACACATCGTGAGAGGAAGTCACAGTGTAGCAAGGTACTCACAAATGAGTAATGCGACACCGTTCCTTTCACAAAGACACATCAACAAGCAACTACATTACACATAACAACCCGTTTCTAAACAATCAAGATAGGACAATCAGTTCTATAACAATCAAATATGAGCAATCATCAATAATAACATCACAACCATGATCAAATAACACATAAAGCTCAGAAATAAATTAATCCACAACATCAAATATGTCCATAAACCAGTCATAGCATAAACATAAGAACTAGTAATTAAAGCATCATCAATTTTCATCATAGCAGTAGGTCTATCATCAACTAGGTAACATCAACTAACATCATAGCAGTAAGTCTACCATCCACCAACATGTCAAAATGTCTAGTCCTAATAGGATAACTACCAGTCTGACAGAAGGCAAAATGAGGGGCACTACATCCTCCACCCCTAGAACTAGGCTTACTCCTGGAAGCTTGCAAACAAGTATGGATATAACTCTCGCATATGAGTTGCATCATCCTAGCTAGCTAAAGCCTCATCATTAGGATCCCACTGCACCCTTACCTACTCCACATCTCTACCCCTGAGGGTGAGTCTCTTGTGCTACAAAATACATACAGCCTGCAAAGCCAACTGCCATCCTCTACCTATAAAGCATTCTAGTCAAGAACATGAGAAATATCTGGATAATATGGTTTGAGAATAGAAACATGAAATACATAGTGGATGTGTGATAAACTGGGTAGAAAAGCAAGATGGTACATAGTAGGACCAATTCTCTCCAAAACTTTGAAAGGCCCAACAAAGTGTGGTGCGAGCTTAGAGCATTTTCCATATTAGATCAGACTCTTTCACGGATGCAGTTACAAGAACACCCAGTCTCCAACTGAGAACTGATGATCAACCCTATGAGCATTTGCATATTTCTTCTGCCTATCCTGTGCTATCACCAAATGTTCTCTAATACAATCAACCTACTGCTCCATCTCTCGAAGCATCTCTGGTCCTGGGAGAACTCTGTCCTCAAGATGATCCCATCTTATTGGGGTCCGGCAAGGATGACCATACAAATCCTGAAAAGGAGACATACCAATAGAACTATGATACTCATTATTGTATGCAAACTCCACCAAGTACAAGTAATCCTCCCAACGAGTCTACTGATCCATGACATACATCCTGAGCATATCCTTGAAGACCTGATTAACCCTCTCAGTCTACCCATCAGTCTCCAGATGGTACGCTAAACTAAAGTTCAACTGAGTCCCCAATGCATTCTATAAGGACATCCAGAGAGTAGAAGTAAACACTAGATCCCTATCAGAGATAATCTTGCGAGAAATCCCATGCAATCTAACTATATCCTCGATGAAAATTATGGCCACAGAAGAAGCATTATATGATGACCAAACAGGAGAAAGTGTGCTACCTTAGTCAACCTGTCCACAGTGACCATAATGGTGTTATGATGACGAGAGGACATAGGCAAACCAACTATAAAGTCCATTGAAATGATGTCCCATTTCCATTCTGGTATAAGATGTGACTGAAGAAGACCTGTAGGATGCTGATGTTCTGCCTTAACCCTCTGACACTCTAGACACCTTGAAATAAAATCAGCAATATCCCTCTTCATTTCGACAAAAAAATACAACTAACAAAGGTCTACGTGCAGCTTTTTGACACTTAGATGAGCTAAATAGGGTGCTCGATGTGCCTCTGACATAATTAGGGTATGAAGAGCCTCTGAAAGAGGATCATAGATGTGACTCAAGTGCCACAAGAGACCATCTGACTCAAGAGAGTAACCAGCAAATCTACCCGCCAAGGGCCCACCTGACTCAACCTTTGCCCTCACCTCCTAATACCATCTATTGGTAGGAAGTGCTGCAAGAATCTAACCCCTCAAATTCACTCCAAGAGTGACTACTAAAATCTCATGTCTACATTGACTAAGAGCATCTACCACAACATTCTCCTTACCTTCGATATACTTCACCTCAAAATCATACTCACAGAGGAATTCCATCCACCGCCTCTACCTAGCATTCAAGTTTGGTTGCATGAATATGTACTATAAACTGCGATGATCACTGTGTAGTTCAAACCAATGCCCCAACATAAAATGCCTCCATCTCAGCAAGGCATGCAGGACAGTGGCTAATTCTAGATCATGCATGGGATAGTTCAACTCGTGATCCTTGAGTTTGTGAGACTCATACGCTATCACGCAATCATCCTACATCAAAACTACTCCTAGACCCTCCAAAGATGCATCAGTACACACCACAAAGTCTCTGGTAGGATCATGAACTACCTGAATGGGTGCACTAGTCAAGTGCTCCTTGAGAGTCTGAAAGGCTACTTGACACTACTTTGACCAAACAAACTTCTTCCCTTTCCTCTGAAGAGAAGTAATAGGGTGAGCTATTTTCAAAAAACCCTACACAAACCATTAATAGTAGCCTGCTAAACCCATAAAACTAGAAACTTCTGAAACATTTGTGGGCATAGGCCAATCCATGATAGCTTAGATCTTTGAAGGATCCACTGTAATGCCCTTATTAGAAATAACATGCCCCAAATATCTTACCTCTGTCTGAAAGAATTCACACTTTGCTAAATTCACATATAGATGATTCTCTCTCATGCACTGCAAAACTTGTTGTAAATACTTCTCATGCTCCTACATAGTCCTCGAATAGATTAATATGTCTTGAAAGAACACAAGGACAAATTTGTCGAGGTAGGTGCGAAATACACCATTCATCAGGCTCATAAATACAGAAGGTGCATTCATCAACCCAAATGGCACAACAGTGAACTCATAGTGCCCATAGCGAGTGTGAAATGTTGTCTTATGAATGTCTACCTCAAAGATACACAACTGATGATACCTTGACTTTAGGTCTATCTTTGAAAACACCTCAGCCCCTTAATCTGATCAATGAGGTCATCAATCCACGATAAGGGATATCTATTCTTCACAGTCACCTTATTTAGTTGTTGATAATCAATACACAACCAAAGTGACCCATCCTTCTTCTTCACAAAAATGATAGGTGCTCCCCAAGGAGAGACACTAGGATGAATGAACCCCTTTGCTAACAACTCCTCTATCTACAACCAAATCTCCTTAAGCTCTAGAGTGGTCATCCAATACAGAGCTCACGAGATATGTTCATCTCCAGGAACAAGGTCTATCTTGAAGTCAATATCACGCTTAGCTGGCATTCCCAGAATTTCATTAGGAAAGACATTTGCATACTTGTTATGGATGGGATGATCATCGAGGGACACCTCTCGACTCTCCCCTAACTCCAAATCCTTAACCATCAAGGCAAATAACTAACAACCTTGACACATACATCTCTTCAATTGCATGGCAAAAATCATATGCAAGGAGATGGGTCTCTGAATGCCAACCACTTCTACCTCACTACCAGAATCATCTAAACACCGCACTGACTTGCATCGACAATCTATCACTGCTCGATGAGCATCCAACCAATCCATACCCAACACTATATCATAAGATCCTAGGGGTATAATACGAACATTCATCGTGGTAAATAGAGGACCAATCCTCAAACCACAACCATACACAAGGGATTCTACTGCTATTCTAGCTCCAGAGCCCAATTCAACCTGCCACCTATAATCTTGCTTTACTACCACCAATCAACAACACTCCACTAAAGAAGGAGAAATGAAAGAATCTGAAGCACCAGAGTCAAAAAGGATGGAGATACCAATACCTTGCAACACACCTGTAGTCTCCACAATGCCTTGATGCTTTGCTTGGTGGTTATCTACCACTGCAAACACCCTATGAGACCTGCTTGCATCACCCATAGTCAGCTCTGAAGGTGCCAATCTCTGACTAAATCATGTAGTATTCTTCTATGGACACTGCCTAGCAATATGGCCCTACTGGCCACAAGAGAAACATCATGTACCCCTGCCAAATCCTTCGCCGCTTGAGGGTGCATTCAACTACTAGAAACTACCTCTACTAACTGCAGACTATGTTCTCTAAGCTGGCTGATTGAAACTATCATGCCTAGCTCGCTGCCAACTCCCATTTGTCATAGACTAAAACCTACTGCCTTGTTGAGACTAAGAGTTCTTTGGTTTTGACTAGGAATACTACTGTTGTTGCTATCCACTCTTAGCAAGCACATGATGGCTCTTTGAGGAACCCGCTGCCTAAGATTGACCACCTAGACAACCAAAGCCTACTAGAGGAGCACTACAAATCTACACACTTGTATGACCCCTAGAGCCATGGACAAATTATCCTCCACCAGTTGAGCCTTCTCGAGTGCAACCTGCATGGTCTTCAGCTTGAAGACACATACTCCTTCACTGATATAGGCATTCAATCCACTAATGAAGTGCTGAACCAACATGGCCTCATCATTGCCAATGCCTGTGTATTGCTTAGGCTCACAGAACCTACACTTATACTACTCCACTGTCATGGCCATCTGTCTCAACCCATGAAACTTGTCAGCATGTCGCTACCTCTAGTGCTCTGATAGAAAATGAGCTCTGAACCTCTCCAAAAATAATACCCAAGATATTGTGCCAATATCCAAATGTAACTTCTCTTCCTCCAATCACCACCATGTAGAAGAAAAGCCTCTAAGGTACATGATGGCACATCTCGCCTTGGTGTTACTACCATATAGATGAATGGAAAAACACCTATCTAGATCTATCAGCAAAGTCTCAGCCTCCAAACCACCACTAGAACCATCAAAAGTGGGCGTACGTGCCCTCATGAGCTCTCTCATGTGACCTGCTAGAATAGCTTCCTGCTTTGCTATCATCTCTCTCCTCCTAGGCGACCTTTCTCTTTTCCTCTCCTCTAGCTAATGAATCTTATGTCTAGGGCCCAGGCGAGCAAGGACCTCCTCAAGAAAATTATGCAACTAAGCTCCCTCTGGCTAACTCTGATTCTTCAGATTCTCACCCCCACCATCCTAAGTACTCTCATGAGGGGAACTGGGAGGAGGGATATCGTCACCACCTCTCCCATGTCCATGACCTCAACCTTGACCTCTAGGCATCTTCCTACACAAACACCACCCAAGGAGAACCTTAGGTTGTTAGGCGAGGATGACAAATGAGAAGAACATAATCTTCAGAGTTTAAGCATCTAGTACAACCTAATGGGCTCATATAAAAGTAGAGTACGTAGTGTTAGAACTGGGCTCTAATACCATATATAATGCCCCTCCATGGAAAACCTTAGAGAACAACACAACTATGCTATACAAGTAGGACAATTTTTTTAAATGATAACAAGTTAAGTAAATCATCACTACACATGTCATTAAACTAAACTATGTCCTCTAAGGTTCCACAGCTACATTACTACCTGAACTATCAATAAGAACTAACATTCATCATGAATTAACTAACAACCATAATTCATTTCAAATCTATTGCATTAAATGATTAAACACATAAGTAATCAACAGAATCAAATAAATGGAACTACAAGTACATATACAATTTTCCTTACACATGAGTACATCATTACATTGTTTACAATGTCACCTTCTTGATTACATTGGAATACATACATAATGATTTAACTAATACACAGGACTAGAATATGAACATGAATAGCTATATTCACCAATTGGTTCAAGATTTGATATCTGATACACAAGATACATCCTCTTTGCACATGAACAATGACAAGGAAAGGCCAATAGAGATAAATCACATCCACCCGACCATGTGGAAACCTGAGGTCCACCCCCCCTTCTAGGAGAAAACATAAGGTCCCACTAGAATAATCAGTCAGGTAGATAGTAGACTATAAGGAACAAGGACTACACAAGACACCAACAAGTTAGGTCAATATCACAAGCAACTCCGTCATCCCTTCTAGAGGCAATCACATAACGAATGGGGAGAGCACAACTAGTGAATGCTAGGCTGCAATAGGGAGAGTGTCATCACATGGTCTTGACATGAGTTATCCTGACAGTCTCTCACTAGACGCTGACCCCCATCTATGGTTAACCTGACAGTCTCTCACTAGATGCCGGCCCCATAGGCTGACACATGAGGAACCAACATTCCTTTCATAGAGACAAGGAAGTTGACTTTGCCAACCAGGCCTTCTCATCCCATCCTTAGCTTAAACAAGCACTACAGGCATGGGTGAGGAATTCAATTATCTTGTTTAATGTGAATAGCTACCCAACCCCCTAATTCATTAATTAGGTTATCACTAAGTTAAGAAACTCCCACATGGGTTATCCTGGATGCCACTTTAGGCTCCAGTCCTCATTGAGAGCCACTCCCCTACCTGCATATAGAAGACCCTACTCATCAAGCAAGACATTTACCATCATAATGATAAGTATACATAAACAATGCAAGGCATTAACCTTTTTGCATATCAACTTAATCACAAGGACAGTTTCACAATACATTATCCATAGCTTTCAAGTGAAGCAATCCATAAACAACATAATCCTTTTACATTTACTAATGTCTCCCCATTCACAATGTCCAACACAATATTTTAATGCATGTTCAATACAAATAATGAACCATATCAACCTTGCAGGACTTTATTTCCACATCATAATACACTTTCAACATAGCATAAACATGAAATCAAAACATCAAAGCGTATGCCTCTGGAAACTAGACCTCGACGACTTACACATAACCCTATTACCACCAACGATACGACTTACACAAGTTTCACTCACAATAACCCAATTTTTATAAAAAACAATGCTTATAAATCAATTTTCAAATACAATTTATAATCCTTGATACAAATCTATCAATCAAATTCCAATCTTAAAATAACCATCATAATTAAATCGATTAAATTTCATCAACATTAATAAATATTCAAGTTGATTCTCATTTAACCACATTAAATAAATGCAATAATTACGATTCTATCTATAATGTTTGATTTAAATTAATAATTGAATAACAATGAATAATAATATTATTCTAAATTCTAATTTAATTGGTCATTTAACTAATCAACTTTTTCATCTTGAAATAATAATAATAACAACAACAACAACAAATACCATGGATCATTGAATAGCAAATATTTTTTTAATCCAGAGACAAGTAAATTTATGTTGTTATTTACTGAAACGGGATTTACTATTACTCCATAAATTTTTAGTCAAATGTAATGTCTTTCTATAGTAATATTTTAGTAATTTAGTTATCTACAAATCTAATTTCTAAGCATTTTATATGAGGTGATTCAACTGAAAGTGAAAAATAGCCCATAGAGATATACTTACAATCATTTCCTATAGTAACTATAACATTATGTGCATTAACTTATCTTGAAATAAAATGCATAATGGAAGGCGATCCTCAATACAGACATGAGATGTGCTGAGAATATAGTTTATGATAAATACATGGCAGAAAATAAACAGCAATGTGGATGAATTTGTTTAGACACTGACAGTCTTCATTGCTAGTAACAGATTTGCTAAAAAGGCTTTAGAAACTTTTAAACAAATGCAATTTGTGAAAGCAAAAACGACACACGAACTATTCAATAGACTTGCCTCAAGAGAAGTCATCCTTTGGAATACAATGTTTGCAGCATACACCAAAATGGAATTATATTAAAGACTTTAAAAACTTTCAAGAAATAGGGATTGGCAAATTAAAAATCAGACTCTGTAAAATTTTGTCAGTTTCCAGCCAATTGGAGTGCACAATTGGGGAGGTTTAGTGACTAAGAGTTGTACATACTTCGCTCACATTTGGAACCCTTATTGCATTACACCTACAGTGATCATTATATGTGCATGGTTGACCATATCACCCATGTTGGTGATCCAGAAGACACCCTAAACTTTGTAATTGAGATACCTATTCAATATGTGCTGGTTGTATCAATGTGTTTTCTTGGTGACTGTAGATCACATATGAATATAGGCTTAGGATATTCATAGCAATTTTTTTAAAAAAAATTATTTGCATCCTAAAAATGTTGTATAACTTTTGTTCTTCTCTCAAACATCTATGCAGAAGTAACAAGTCTATAGCTCCTGAGATATATCATTAGATATTTGGCAGAAAATAATCTCCATCCTTTTTTAGAGGGAATTGCATAGGCTAGATCTTCGGAGTGGACGAAATAATAAATCATGATCTAGCTATAGGGATGACATAGCCTATTCATTGTGAACAAGTTTAAACAAATCAAAGTTGCAAATCATTGGTACCTATAATTCTATTTACATACTTTTTATCTCTAGTTTGTTAAGTGTGGAGATCTCAACGAGGTAAGTGCACATAGAGGCAAGATCCAAGAATCGTAACTGGGTAAGCATAAAGTCCATACCTTAGAAGTGCCTCAATAATGAGTCTGTGAGCCCCAAGTAGATGAATATGGTTTTCCTATATTATAGGGTAGTTCTTTGATACCCCCAGCTCTAGATCCCGCTATGACGCCCTTCAAAATTTTTAGCATTTTCACACTCTAATTTCTTTCTACAGATTGCGATTTGAGTTTCTTATACTGTGAAGTGCAATTACATAGCATGGCCACCAAAATCTTAGGCTTGTATCCATTGGAAATCATTTACTCTCCAGTATTACATTCATCAACTAGTATTTACTAATTTAGCACTAATTTAAGTTTTTGACAACTTCAAAGAAAATGCATGGCATGCAACAACAACTTGTTTCTAGTACAACCTATTGCAAATTAATGGAATTATTGAAATAAATCATGCTTGAGCAATTTGGGAATGACCCCTATAAGAGGTTCAAATCTATCAACAACAATACTATTGAAACTAATCTGTAGGTCGACAGTAATGCCCAACTAAATTCCATGGTCTGCAAAATGTGAACTATTTGATAGAGCACCTCGGAGAGATGTTGTCAAATGGAATGCTATGGTTTCAGGATACACACAAATTGCGTCTACAAAAAAGGTTTTAGAAAACTTTCAGGAAAAGGTGATTGGCAGATTTAAAAGAAAACACAATTGGAACGGTATTGACATTCATCGTAGCATAAGGAATAGGGAAATTTTGTCAATGTATTTAATTGCCCTGATAGACATGCATGCAGAGCCAGATCACTGACAAAATAGAAGAATAGAAAATCGTATTCATAGACAAAATGCAAAAGAAAATAGAGATAAAAATTAATGGAACTTGGATACCACAATTGACTGGTTGAGATTCGAGGGCAAATTCAAATGTTGCAACTCCAACCTTCTCTAAGAGCCTCTTCCATTTTTTTCTGGATCCCCAATTAATACTCCAAATTCCTTTTTAGAGAGGGAAATCCTCCCCATATTTTTTAGAACCTTCTTCCTCCTTTTTAGGAGGCATGACACATGATCCAATGCCAACTATATAATAGCTCTTTATTAATTTATTAAGTTTCAATAGAATTTTCATCTTTATTTATTTTACTATTAAACTATAGATATACTTTATTTAAGTTATAACTGTGAATACATATTTATTTTATTATATATTATAATTATTTATTTTAGGGTTAGCTGGCAAAAGATATCAATTAAATGTAAATAAAGATTAAACAGAGGAATGAAAAATACACAAAAATAATAACAACGAGAGACAATTTTAATGTGGTTCACCCAAACTCGGGCTACATCCATGAACAAAGAGTCCAATATTATTATCTATTAAATCAAACCGATTACAACTAGTGATCCTTGCAACTCAATACCACTACAAATGCTACAATACATCAATAGAAAACCCTAACCCTTAGCTGCTTTTATCAAACCTTACATCAGTTAATAAAATAGTGTTTTTTATGTCAGCCAATAGAAAAATAACTCCTAACCCCTTTATAAAATAATAAAAAATCATTTGAGGTTTTGGGGGTGCTGCCCCTTAACCCCACCCTATATCACGACAGGGAGCACGCTAGGGGTACTTCCCCTAGACCCCGCAATGGATGCTGCCCTTAACCCTGTCTTGGGGGTGCTGCCCCCAAACCCCCACAAGGGACACTGCATCTTGACCCAGTTAAATGATTTAGGGGAAATTACACTGATAAAAGTGGGGTAAATTTATCCTCCAAGTCTGATTACACTCCATATAACAACAATCTCCCACTTGGAGACTGATCAAACTCCACAACATATCACCTCCCACTTGGAGACTGATCATATCACCACTGACCCTATAGCTCCCACTAGAAATAAGCACCCTAGACTCTGTTGTTCGGATTTTTTGTTTTCAGTATTGAAGATCAACCGAAGCTAAAGAGTAGCTTAGCTTCTCTCTTGTCATTGCCTTTGTAAACATATCCACTGGATTTTCATCTATATGTATCTTTTCTAGCCATAACTATCCATCATCCAACAGTGATCGAATGGAGTGATACCTCAACTATATGTGTTTGGTCTTTGAATGCAAGGCATAATTCTTTGCAAGATGTATGGCACTCTAGCTGTCCATAAACAAATAATTGTTAGCCTATTGTTTGCCAAATTCTTCCATCAAAGATTGCAGATAAATTATCTCCTTGCTTGCCTCTATTGCAGCTACATACTCTGCCTCCGTGGTGGATAAAGCAACCACCTTTTGCAACCATGAGATCCAACTCACTATTGTCCCACCAACAGTAAAGACATAACTTGTAGTACTCTGCCTGGTATCAATATCCCCTACCAAATCTAAGTCTACATTATTGGATTAGGTCTGGATAATTGAGAGGGAGGGTGAATCAGTTGTCACACATTCTAAACTTTTCCTTTCTTTAATCTTCCTTCGCAATTTAGAAACAGATTGATGAAATAAATGTTTCAGACATCACATAAGAAGAAATGAAATAACAGATTTGACAACAAGGATTTTAACGTGGAAACCCGGTTAAGGTAAAAACCATGGTGGGGGTTAACCGACAAGAATTTAATACCCTATTAAAAGTATTGATACAAAATGGGAATGCACATGCGTTCGGGCTCATTGCCCAGAGCTCACTGCTCAAATGAAGGCTCACTGCCTAAGACAATATTACAAATGAAAAAAAGAGATATGAACTGATTATAGCATCTACTTATGCAGAGATTTTAGTTTTGGTTGACTGCAAAAACTGATCTTACACACTTCATCTTTGCTTTGTTCTTCTTACTGTTCTGCTCTTATTTGCACCTTAGATTTTTTCTCTTCTCACATCCACTTTATTAGATTTCTACACACACCCTAAATATCTCAATTCATTGACTATATATATCCGCAACAAGATCTATAATCATTCTACTAGTCAGCTTCAAGAGTACTTAGAACACTTAAGAATGCTTTGCCTTGTCGGCTAAATCTATGCATAACTTAGAGTACGGACCAAAACTTACTCTTGCAAATCATTGCTCATGTTGGCCATAGCTACTGAATGCCACCATTTTCCCAACAAGAAACTTCCATTCATCCAAAAACAAGATCTTCTACAAGGTCTACCTGTTCTTCTTCTGTCTACTCTGTCAGACTGGAACCTGATGCACAGATGATAATAACATTTGATTCCTTCATCACCAGATGACAAAATTCTAGATTTAGAGTGTATTTACAATGCTATCAACAACCTTAAATCCAAAGCATACCATGCCTTTCCACTGGAGAGATCCATACCAAAATACCAGACTCTATTATATACTCTGTTTCAGGCTCCCAGACTTAGATAGATTATCATTCTGACTTCCAGTATGATCAGATACTGCACTGCGGATATGTGGAACAAACATAGTTTCCATCAATGACAAATCCTATCAATTCTATGCAGTGTCTCTTGCCAACAATCTCCCCCTTTAGCATTCATGGAAAAACTTAGTGAAAAATGACTAAGTGTCTTAGAGAAACTCCCCTTTTGTTAGTGCATTTGTGCTCTTCACTTATTCTGGTTCTCCCCCTTTTCTAAATTCCTCATTTTTCACTTCCCTTCACTCCCCCTTTGACATCAATGGAAAAGGGTGGGATCCACAAATCAAAATGCTTCAAAATTCCTATATATATTATCGTATATGTACAAGTAACCAAAATTTCCATTCACATGAACTTGAGGATGTCTGCAAAATTGGCTTTCATTTGCACAAGTTCAGAGGCCCAAGTACTCTTCATTCCATCCAAAAAATGTGTCCCTTTAACACAAATGAGTAAGCTTTTTCCTTTGACAGATCTGATGGAACACTGGTCTGAACTATAATCTGAGCTTTAGATAAAGCATTATACATTGTTTCTAGCTTAGGGGCAATTAATCCTCAGAGTTCACACATTCTCTTCATAATGTTACTCTTCTTTTTGGCAAGTTTCTTTATTTCCTATGTCAATTTGATTACTTGACATTCATAACTTATGGGCGAACCAATTAGGGGATCAAAATTTTGAGAGAGACTTGACAACTTTTGTTCTTGTTCCTTTATCTTGTTTTCAACACTCTTATTAACTTTGGTCCATGATAGATAGAATTTGTACATATCACTTCCATCATTTAGAGCATTTTGAATACTCTTTATGCTAATACTCAATATTCTTCTATCATTTACTATCAAGTTCTTTATTTCACAAAATTTCTTATCTAGGAATTCTTTCTAAACTTTTACCTCTGTAGACTTCTCAAGGGACTCAGAATGTGAATTTACTGTACTTACAAGGTTCTTTATATGACCAGAGGGGGAATCATTTTTATTCTTCTGATAGTTTGGCATTAATTTCTCCAAAACTCTAGTTGCAATTCACAGTAGCTCATTCTCTTCCATGTGGAACTTTAACATCTTCTCTCTAGCCTTTACTTGGGTGAATGATGCTATCTTCATTAGTTGAATTGGAGAGAGGGCATCTGGATTAGCTAGGCCTTGGAGTAGTTTAAGTTCATCAAGTTTAATCACTTCTTTTCTAAGAGAATCTTTTACTGCACCTATAGTGTCTCTTGCACTTATTTCAGAATCAACTTTTTGATCTCCTGATTTCTCAGTCTCTGCTTTAGGTGCTTCAACGTTTGCACCATCTTCTTCTGTTTTATCTTCCTTTTCTCTTTCTTCTTCTAATTTTGCTTTAAACTTTTCTATGTTCTCTGCAGAGGAACTTTTCTTTGTTTGTTCATCACTTGCTATCTGATATGGAAGGCTTTGTGAAGTAACATTATTTCCTTTTTCTGACATATCAAGTGGATTAGGAGTATCTTCTATATCAACTACTTTGTCCACAATTTATGTGTCCTCCTGATTTGCTTGTTCTTCTTCTGGAATGGAGGCTTCATTGAATTTTTGTTCAAACATATTCTCTTTTTCTTCATCTAGAATTTCTTTTGTGAGTATGGGAAGATTGTGCTTTTTCAGTGCTTTCTGAAGAATTTCTTGAGTTTCTTCAATAATTTCACTTGTTTCTCCCAGCATGAGCTTGTTCATTCTCTTTTTCCTTCCAAAGTCATTTTTGACTTCCCTAAATATCATATTGATTTGATCAGGTGAAATTTGCGGACACAAGGTTATCAACTCATGTTCTCTAATTTCCAAGTCCTTGTATTTGGTATTTTCTTTTCTCAACACTAGAATATCAGCTAGACTTTGTAGTAGCTCATAAGTTATCTCAATTAGTGCCTTGTTATAGATGTTAAGATATATGATGGTTGCTTCCTCCAATACCCTTTTATCTGCATCATTGTATTCATCATAGAATTCAATCATGGGTTTTAGATTACCATCCACAGTGATTGGTTTTATCACATCCTCTCATGAGAGTGTGGGTTTCTCAACATATTCTTCATATTCTTTAGTCTTTTGCTTCTTTCTAGTCCCTTTCCTTCGATAGGACTTTTCTTTGGTTAACTTTGTAGCTTTTGTTTTAATGACTTTTGGTTCCTTGATTTCAATGTCAGAGTCATCTACTTCATCTTCTCTTATGCTTTCATAGGGCCGGGAAGATTTTATTTTCTTACTTTTCTCATGCTTTCCAGATGACTTTGTTTCTAGTTTTGCTGATTTGGAAGGAGTAGAGGTAGTAGCAAAACTTCTAGTAGTTCTTGAAGTGGAAGAAGGTTCCATCAGATCACTTGTTTGTCTCTTTTCTTTTTTATCTTTCTCATCCTTTTCTATTTTTTCTCTGAATTTCTTCATAGCTTCCTTTATTAGGCCAAGATTTTTGGCTAGCTACTCAACTTCTTTTCTTACTCTTCTATTAGTTTTAGGTTCACTGGGCTCAGTATGCAATTTTAAACTTAGCTCCTCATAAGTTCCAAATCTTTCAACGGTTGTGTCTTTGGGCTTGCTTAGCAAATGTTGAGCATACATATCCAAGATCCTTTCATCTACTTCATACCCCATGGGCATGATCCAAACAGTTCTGGGTTCCACTGCTTCCATTAAACACTTGTCAGTATCAACCATGAAGCATACTTCATTGTTGTATTTGTCAACAATTGAATTTGGAATTCTATCCCTTGAGTGCATCATATTCTAGACATTTTTGAAGTAACCCCATATTGCCATTTTCTAAGAATTGAAATCAACAATGCTACGAAGATGATTTTTAATTTTAATGGCAAGCAGCTCATCTTTAGTCCAGTGTACACTTGTTACCCCAGGTACCTCATTCATATAGTAAAAGAATAAACATAGAATCAATGTACCATACTTGAAGATTTTCTTATCTCTTTTGATCTTGTTCAGATTTTCAATCAATTGGTTCTACATTAGTTCACACAAGTCATAATCAACATTTTCTTTTATGATCTTGTATGCAGCATAAATGGCTATTCCAAAAAATGAATTTTCCCTGCTCAAATGGGAAATCTTGTATCCAATCACCATGGAGGCAAATTTGACATCTAGCTCTATAATATCATTTAAGGTCATTGCTCTTCTATCGAACTTAGCTCCGGTAGCATCAATTACTATCTAGTTTTTCACAGCTTTCAGCATGGGCAGTCCTCTAATTGAGTTCAAACTAGTTGCATTTTTTATAGCATCCCTAGTAATCTTGAATGGTTTTAACAACCACATGAATTCATCATGTATCTAACTTAAGACATATCAGACCCACTCATCCTCATCAAATGTTGGAAACCCTATAACTTGAACAAAGTATTTATCCTTTAGAGCCTTGTATTCAGGTTTAAGTTCTTTATTTTCATCCATGAGTTGTTTTTCAAAAAAGTCTAGATACCTTGAATCTCCAAACTCATCTATATTTGCATGAATGTAAACCCTAATGTCTTCTACATGTAGCACTCCATTTGGAATGCTTGAAAAAGCACCTAACAGATTGACTTGAATTGATTTGTGAGGATGCTTCTTGAATTTGGGTAGAGGCCTTTCGGTAATGTTAATAACATGAGGGGTAGCCATTTCAGAAGATTTTAGATTCAAAGATTTACAGAGAGGTACCTTTTTCCTTTCATGGTGTTAGGGTTGATCACTTGCCGATTGAATTCATTCTCTGCCTCAGTCTCTAGATTTTGTATCTCAAGTGCTCTTCTTCTTGTTTACTTTGAATGCAAGGTGATTCAAATGAGTGATCAAGTGACCTATTAAAGCACCACATTACCTAATTTGCCTTTGCAATAAATGTATTGCCGTAATTGTATCCAGTTACATTGTTTAGATAGTTTCTCATGTATCAACATCTTTTCTTCTAGAAATCCTTCCATAGGTTCTAGACTAACTTGGAGTATTCTCTGTGAATGTGCCAAATTTAGGCACCCACTTATTGACCGGGGGATTTTGATGTTCTATTGAGCCCCCCCTAAGCCAGAGTTTCTGACTTAATTCCCAGAAGAATTGTTAGCACCAGATTCCGGTGCGGACTCATTATCATTGTTTACTATATCTTTCTTAATCCAAATCTTGTTCATTTCACTCTGTATCTCATCCACATCAATTTTCCTTTTGCCTCTATCTTGTTTCTTCTCATCTAGTTTTCTGTTTACCAGACCTTTTCTTCTATTATCTTTACTTCTGTAGAAACTTGCAATATGACCAGATTTATTGCAGTTATAGCATACAACATTTCCTTTCTTATAAACCTGATTTTCTCTTGATATGCACTAATTAGCCATATGTCCAAACCCATTACAAACAAAATAGTAATCATTGAAGGAATTACTAATTATTCTAATATTGGGATTATTCTTTTTCACACTTTTGCATTCACTTGATCTATGACCATACCTATTACATTTGAAGCATTGATCAGAGAAGGATGGACCATTTTGATTTACTCTGCTTTTGCACTGAGTAGCTCTATGACCAAATTTGTTGCAGTTGAAACAATTTCCATTGAATGATGGATATCTTTGAATATTTGGCTGTCTTACTGGAGGTTTTCTAGATCTATTTCTTCCATTCCTAGGTTGAAAGTTTCTCTGTCTGGATCTGGAGCTTTCACCTTTCTTATGCTTATCAACATCCTTTTTCTGCCCTTCAATGAGTGCTTCAAGTTTAGCTGAGCTTATCTTGAATTTCTCCTTATACTCATTTACAACCTCTAGGTCATGCCTTAGTGTTATGATCTGTCTCTCAAGTTGTCTTTCATTTTCTCTGCTTTCTTGTAGATTAAATTCTAGAAGACCAGCTATCGTATCCAATCTGCAGCATTCTTCGAAACTCTTTTTCAGATTCTGATTTAACTCTTCTTGTAACATCCCACTACGTAACCCCGAAGGGTAAGAGCCAAAAGGGAGCAAAATAATTTTTTTTTATTAACATAAGTAAACAACATACACAGATTTAGTTGTCAATGCGATAGATTGATACCATTCTTTTTAAACACCAAAACACATGTTCCAATTCACATATGATAACAACATGAATCCATAAGCATAAAAATACAGGTGGATCCGATACCCACACCGGAATCCATAAAGTAATAAAGGAACATCACATTTCTTCTCATTAATTTCAACGATTACAACTTCTCTCCTAAGAGAGTTCAATTACATAACTACATTTACAAGTACAATGATATATTCCAGAATAGGATACAATAACTGAATGAAGTGATCAAGACAGAGATCATCTCAACTGGTGCTCCAAAACCTGTTCACCAGTCCCCAATGGTGGTGGCAATGCCTCCCAACCATGTGGACTCCTTAGAGACCACCCCACCGTGCTCAGAGATAGTCACAAGGCCCAAATGGATGAACAACAATAACAGGGTACTAGGTGGCCAACACACACACATCAGAGATAGAGAAGACACGGAGAACAGTGCTTACAATCAGAGTCATAAAATAGGTGTACTCATCTAAGTCATAAGTTGGGTACTACTCACGACTCCTAAGGTGCTAGATACTAGAGTGTAATCATATGGAGTGTCATCATATGTGCTCAAAGGGATGGCACACACGGGACCAAGTACCTCTCATACAGACGAGGAGACTCAATCGTGCTTGAATCCACGTCCTACAGACGGATGACTTGATGCCCCGCAGACGGATAGGCCTTCTCATTGCATCCTTAGCCTTTACAAGTGCTCAAGGCCATGCATGAGGACAAATTATCTTATTAATGTTTTTAGCCCAATGTTTTCATTTAGTTATCACTTATTAATAAAACTCTTCTACTAGTTCCCCTGGCAGCCACTTGCGGGTCCCGGGCCCGTAGAGAGCCACTCCAAACGACAACTCTAATTACCCAGACCAATCTCATCTTGTTTGACCAAACGAGGTAATCTAAAATAGATTATAACACTAAATTCTAAATTTGAAATAGTAAATATGATAAATGAGATCTACAATACAGAATCTTTCGATGACAGTGTAGTTTTATTAAAAATAGCCCTTTGTCAGTTAAATCAACTGTGTAATAACTGTAGTGACCCCAATTTGGTCATGCGTCACAAATGTATGCATGGATAAAATAAAAATACGGCAACTGGCATTGCAAGTCTATTCTCAACTTGAATTTTGGCATATTGTCTACCATATTTATCATAGCAAAATAAAATGCAAAGTACATACTTACAAAATGGAAATCTAAATTTTTCCCCCTAGTAGTTCTCCTAGGTTCTTATATTGCGTGGTAAAAGTTCTTAATAGAGAATTTACGTGACTAAATTTCAGTGCATAAACCCATATTACTACAACTCAAGTATGTTAGTGCCAGAATATTTTTAAACTCAAAACGAAGGTTTCCACAAGGCTAGTGTTTCAGTCAAAATAAAATGACTATGATGATCAACATAGAAAGGTGTTCAATTTCCTAAGAAGAGCTGTAATAGATATCTATCAGAAGAGTGATCATATAACAACAAGGTTCCATAGTACTTAGATCTCTTCAACCTCTATTATTACACTCCTATTTTCAGTATGATAGTCTTCATTATATTCTCTACTAAAATGTTATAATCAGAAACTACAACATGAAGGCAGACTTTTGTAGGATAAACGCTTGGTAGAATGAGAGAACATAGACAAGGTACACCAACTATTTTGCCAGATGAGAAGGCACAGTCAAGGCACACAAATTGTTTGGCTAGATTTATTTGAAATGAGGGAGCACAGATAAGTCACGTTAATTGTTTGGCAGAATTGCAACTAAAAATGTGGAAGCACAGACAAGTCACGTTAACTATTTTAGTAGAATCACAAATAAAAATGAGGAAGCATTGACATGTCATGCTGCTATAAAATAAATTCAAGGATAGAGGCAGTGTAAATATTTGCATCAAAATAAATGTTGGCATACTAGACAGTAATTGGGTTTTAGTATTTTCTGTGGCTAAATTAATAGCACAGAGGTAAATACCTCTAAACCTATCGTACTCCCCTCCTCAACTCTCTGATCACCCTCTCCTACAACGCACCTCCTCCCTTGTGATCTGCTATGCTTGCCTGAGTTATTCCCTTTTTCCTGCAAAAATAGTCCCCCCATCTTTAACTCCTCCATCCCCTTTTTACTACCTCCCGAGATATTTCTTTGAGGATTAATCTATTTTCTAAATCTATGACACATCTTTCCTTTATCTAAGATTGTTTGCCAGCGATCACAATTACACCCACCACTGTAGATATTTTCTAAATAAACAATTACACCCACCACTGTAGATATTTCTTCCATAATGCCTGATGACTCAACCCCCTGTGGATAAGATCTTTCATCTTTGAATAAAATATCGAGCATTAATGAGGGAGAGGTGACAGCCACATCCTCCACTATACCAACTCCCACTATGATACAACCATCAGGAGCATTGTTACACTTCTTCAGCTTTCTTCTTATCTTCAATTTCCTCGATTAGTCTCATCACCCCAATTTCCATCTCATGTTTTAGAACAGTAACTTCTTTAGCCAAATTTTCACATTCCTTTGTTTTCTCATCCAGGGCCTAGTCTTCATAAGGTGTTCCTAGTTGAAGAGGTTTCTCCTTTCCCTTTGCATTAGATTTGCTCAATTTCTCTTTTAAAATTTTAATGAAGTCTTCTTCCTTTTTGAGATTATCTTGCAGTTCTTGAACTTCTACCTTGGACTGCTCAATATCATCTAGAGAGAGATTAAGTTGCCCTTGAAGATCATATTCATCCATCCTTCTGTCTTCCTAGATCTACCTTAAGCTGTTAAACTTTTTTTAAAGGAACTTGGCTCTAATACCAATTGTTGGATTAGGTCCGGACAACTGAGAGGGGGGGTGAATTAGTTGTCACACATTCTAAACTTTTCTTTTCTTTAATCTTCTTTTGCAATGTAGAAACATATTGATGAAATAAATGTTCTAGACATGACATAAGCAGAAATGAAATAACACATTTGACACCAAGATTTTTGACATGAAAACCTGGTTAAGGAAAAAACCACGGTGGGAGTTAATGCACAAGAATTTAATACCTTGTTAAAAGTATTGATACAAAATGGGAATGCACATGCATTCAGGCTCACTACCCAGAGTTCACTGCTCAAATGAAGGCTCACTACCTAAGACAATATTACAACTGAAAGATAGAGATATGAACTCATGATAGCATCTACTTTTGCAGAGATTTCAATTCCGGTTGACTGTAAAAATTGATTTTACACACTTCAACTTTGCTTTGTTCTTCTTACTGTTATGCTCTTATTCATACCTTAGATTTCTACTCTTCTCACATCCACTTTCTTATCTTTCTACACACACCCTAAACATATGAATTCATTGCCTATATATATCCACAACAAGATCTATAATCATTCTACCAGTTGGCTTCAATAGTACTTAGCACACTTAAGAATGCTCTGCCCTGTTGGCTAAATCTATGCATAACTTGGAGTATGGACCAAAACTTACTCTTGCAAATCATTACCATGTCAGCCATAGTTACTGAATGCCACCATTTTCCCAACAAGAAACTTCCATTCATTTGAAAACAAGATATTCTGCAAGGTCTACCTATTCTTCTTTTGTCTTCTCTGTCAGACTAGAAACTGATGCATAGATGCTAATAACATTTGATTCCTTCATCACCGAATGACAAAATTCTAGATTTAGAGTGTATTTACAATGCTGTCAACAACCTTAGATCTGCAGCATACCATGCCTTTCCATCAGAGAGATCCAAACCAAAATATGAGACTCTGTTATATACTATGTTTCAGACTCCCAGACTTAGATTATCATTCTAACTTCTGGTATGATCAGATACTACACTGCAGATATGTGGAACAATCATAGTTGCCATCAATGACAACTCCTATCAATCCTATGTAGTGTCTCTTGCCAATGTACATAACCTGCTAAATCAGTATTAGATCCCCCAAAACATAAATATTTATTGGATGTACCTCTCAAATATCTGAGAATCTATTTTACCACATTCCAATGCTCCAATCCGAGATTACTTATATACCTACTTACAACTCCTACATAATGTGCAATATCCGGTCTTGTGCATACTATGGCATACATTAAACTTCCTATAGCTGAAGCATATGGTACCTTGGACATTTTTTCTTTCTCCTCTTGTGTCTTAGGGCACATCTCCTTAGTTAATTTCAAATGACTATGCAAAGGTGTACTAACAACTTTTGCATTCTCCATATGGAATCTCTGCAACACTTTTTCAACATAATTAGCCTAAGATAGAGTCAATTTTCTATTCTTCCTATCTTTACAAATTTTCATACCAAGGATTTGTTTTGCTGCCCCAAAATCCTTCATAGAAAATGATTGTGCTAACTATTGTTTTAACTATCTGATGTGATCCATGTTAGACCCTCCTACAAGCATGTCATCAACTTATAAACATAAAATAATGTAGCTATCATTATCCAACCTTTTAAAATAAAAATAATAGTAAGAATTACATTGACTGTAGCCTTGCTCAGCCATAAAACTATCAAATTTCAAATACCATTGCCGAGGTGCTTGTTTCAAGCCATACAAACTCTTCTTCAATATGCACACCAATTTCACCTTACCTGTGACCTCAAATCCTTGGGGTTGTTCCATATATATATCCTCCTCCAAATTACCATGGAGAAAAGTAGTTTTCACATCTAGCTATTCCAAATGCAAATCTTCAGCAGCCACAATAATTGACACTGTACGAATAGAAGTCATCTTAACAACCAGATAAAAAATCTCATCAAAATCAATGCCCTTTTTCTATGCAAATCCTCTTACAACTAACTTGGCCTTAAATATTTTATTACCTCCATCTTCCTCTTTCAGTCTATAAACCCATTTTTTTGGTAAAGCCTTTTTACCTGCATGTAACTTATATAATTGCCAAGTCTAATTTTTTTAGCAAGGAGTCCATTTTTTCTTTCATTGCAAGCTCCTACTGAACCTTTTGTATCCACCTACATAGCTTCATCATACCCTTTCGGTTCACCAACATTTATTAACAAAATAGAATATAAAGAGGGAGAAAACCTTTCAGGAGGTCTACTTAGCCTTGTTAATCATGTAACATTCACTGAAGTTTGTGGTATTTCTTGTTGTTGCAGAGCATGAGGAATCACTAGAACATCACTATTTGGAATATCATCCAACACCACATAATCATTTTCTTTCTTCTCATGCTGCTACAACTAATCTTTGTACAAGACTCTCTCATTGAATACAACATCCCTGCTTCTCACAATTTTTTGATTTTCAAAATCTCAAATCCTATAACCAAATTCATCAATGCCATATCCAACGAAGGTACATATTTTTGATTTTGCATCTATCTTGGTTCTATTTTCAGAATCTACATGTACAAATGCTTCACATCTGAAGGTTTTGAGAAAAGAATAACTCACCTTCTTACCTGTCCATGCTTCCTCTGGAATACCACAGCCCAAAGGAACTAAAGGACCTCTATGAATTAAATATATAGCAGTGTTGATAGCTTCTACCCACATATTTAAAGGTATCCCAACATGCAATCTCATGGTCCTTGCATGCTCCATTATTGTCCTATTCATGCACACAGCCACTTCATTCTCATGTGGAGTCCCTAGAACCATTTTCTACCTATGAATTCCATTAAAAAAACAATAGTCCTCAAATTTTTTACTGCAATACTCACCACTACTATCAAATCTGAGACATTTTAATCTTTTACCTGTCTCATTCTCAAACCAAACTTATCCATTTCTTAAATGTTTCAAATACATCAGATTTCTACCTGAGGAAATAAATCCAAACCTTCCTAACTGCATCATCTATGAATGTAACATAATACCAAGAGCCACCAAAAGAAGATACCTGAGCCAATCCCCATACATCTATATGCACAGGCTCCAACTTTTCATCTTTCTTTTGTTTCCCATCCTTGAGGAAACTCTCTTTTGTTTGCCATATACACAACTTTCACAAAAATCTATATTAATACATTTTAGACCTAGTAAATCTTTCTTAGAATGAAGTACCTTCATACCTTTTTCACTGATATGCCCAAATTTGTTATGCCACAGTGTTGTCTCAAAACCTACAACAACTATTTCAGTCTCTTCCTACGAACTTGCAACAATTGTTCTTGAACCTATTTAGTTTTTCTCTACAACAACTAAAGTAGAAGGAATAGTATGACCTGTACAAAGATATAAGGTGCCTACTTTCACACCTATTTCTACTATTAAGGCACCTCTTGTAACCTTCCAATTTTTATTAGTAAATGTAACAATTCAACCTTCATCAGTTAGCTGCCCTGCTGAAATTAAATTTCTACTGAGCCTTGGAATGTGCCTTACCTCTTGTAGTAGCCAATGATTCACATTTTGTAACTTAATTTTGATTCTTACCTTTCCAACAATCTAACAATGTTCATTATCACCTAAATAAACCAACCCCAGATCCCCTTGGACATAATAAAAAAAATAACTTCTATGGGGCGTAGCATGAAATGAGGCCTTTGAATCTAAAACCCCTAAATCATCATCATTATCTAGGGAAAGAATCAAAGCATCATCTTTAGATTAATTACTTACCACATTTGCCTCCTTATTACCTTCTTGTTTGTCTCCTTTGTTCTTCTGAGACTAGGTATCTTTCTTCAGATGACCCAGTTTTCCATAGTACTAGCAATCCTTTTGTCCTCTGGATTGGGACCTCTTGTCATTTAATTTTCCTGATGACTTCCCATGACCTCCAGAACCTTTTCCTCTCTCCTTTGATCTTGTTTTTATATGGAGCCTGATCAGACTTGGAGGTTAAATTTACCCCACTTTTATCAGAACAGTTCCCCCCAAATTCCTACGAGGTCAAGGGGCAGCACCCCTAGCACAGTCCCTGTCACGATATAGGGCAGGATCGAGGGGCAGTGCCCTCGAATCCTCACTAATTTTTTTATTATTTTATTAAGGTGTCAGGAGTTATTTTTCATTGGCTGACATAAAAAAACCCTATTTTGTAACTGACAAAATTCATGGTAAAAATAGCTAAGGGTTAGGGTTTCCATTGATGTATTGTAGTATTTTGCAGTGATATTGAGTTGCAAGGATTGCTAGTTGTAATCAGTTTGATTTACTAGATAATAATATTGGACTCTCTGTTGGTAGATGTAGCCTGAGTTTGGGTGAACCATGTTAAAATTTGTCTCTCACTGTTATTATTTCTATGTATTTTCATTCCTCTGTTTAATCTTTATTTGCATTTATTTGATATCTTCTATCAGTTGACCCTAACAAGTGGTATCAAAGTGGGTTATGTTTGATTATCATCTGCAGGAAGGTCTCACGGTTGAGTGGGAGTCTCATGGTTGAGTGGGAGCAATGGCGGACTAGGGTAAATTGAAGATAGACAAATTCAATGGGTAGAACTATCAGTTATGGAAGATGCAGATGGAGGATTATCTCTATCAGAAGGATTTATGAAAGCCGTTGGAAGGAGTAGCCAAGAAACTGGCAACAATGACTGATAAGGATTAGAATCTTATGGATGGAAAGACATTGGGAACCATTCAGTTGTGCTTGGTACCATTGGTGACATTCAATATAATGGAAGCAAAGACAACAAATGGTCTGATGAAAGCTTTGGCTAAATTGTATGAAAAACCTTCAGCTTCAAATAAGGTATTTCTTATGAAGCATTTGTTTAATATAAAAATTATTGAAGGTGGATCTGTGACAGATCATTTAAATAAGTTTAATATGATTATTAGTTAGTTAACTTCTGTAAAAGTAAGTTTTGATGAAGAGGTGAGGGCTCTCTTGATATTATGTTCTTTGCCAGAAAGCTGGAATAGCTTGGTAATGGCTGTAAGTAACTCTGTCTCTAGTTCAAATACTTTAAAATTTGATGATGTTGTTGGTGTTATTCTTAGAGAGGAAATGTGATGGAAAAGCTTGGAAGGGTCCACATCAAATAGTGTTTTGAATGCAAAAAGTAGGCGCAGATCAAAGGAGAGAGGAAAAGGTTTTTGAGGTCATGGAAAGTCATGAGGAAAATTAAAGGACAAGAGATCCCAATCTAGAGGATAGAAAGATTGCTGGTACTATGGGAAACTAGGTCATCTGAAGAAAGATTGCTAGTCTCGGAAGAATAAAGAAGGAGACAACAAGAAGGAAATAAGGAGGCAAATGTGGTAAGTAATAAATTTGAAGATGATCCTTTGATTCTTTCCCTGAATAATGTTGACGATTCATGGGTTTTAGATTCAAGGGCCTCATTTCATGTGACACCCCATAGAAGTTATTTTCTTTATTATGTTCAAGGGGATTTTGGGCTAGTTTATTTGGGAGAGAATGAACCCTGTCAGATTGTTGGAAAGGGAAGAATTAACATTAACTTACAGAATGGGAATCATTGGCTACTACAAGAGGTAATGCACATTCCAAGGCTGAATAGGAATTTAATTTTAGTAGGGCAGCTAGCTAAAGAAGGTTGCATTGTTACATTTACTGATAAAAATTAGAAGGTTTCAAAAGGTACCTTAATAGTAGAAAAATGTGTGAAAGTAGGTACCTTATATCTTTGTACAGGTCATACTATTCCTTGTACTTTAGTTGTTGCAGAGGAAAAATAAATAGGTTCAGGAACAGTTGTTGCAGGTTTGCAGGAAGAGACTAAAATGGTTGTTGTAGGTTATGAGACAATACTATAGCATAACAGACTTGGGCATATGAGTGAAAAAGGTATGAAGGTACTTCATTCTAAGAAATTTTTACTAGGTCTGAACTGTATTAATATGGATTTTTGTGAAAGTTGTGTGTATGGCAAACAAAAGAGAGTTAGTTTTCTCAAGGATGGGAAGCAAAAGAAAGATGAAAAGTTGGAGCTTGTGTATACAGATGTATGGGGACTGGCTCAAGTATCTTCTCTTAGTGGCTCTCAGTTCTATGTTTCATTTATAGATGATGAAACTGGGAAGGTATGGATTTATTTCCTTAGGCAAAAATCTGATGTATTTGAAACATTAAAAAAATGGAGAAGCTTGGTTAAGAATGAGACATGTATAAGATTAAAATGTCTAAGATCTAATAATGGTGGTGAGTATTGTAGCAAATAATTTAATCATTATTGTTCCTTTAGTGGAATCCGTAGGTAGAAAATGGTTCCAGGGACTCCACAGGAGAATGGAGTGGCTGAGCACATGAATAGGACAATAATGGAGAGTACAAGGACCATGAGATTGCATGTTGGGCTACCTTTAAACATGTGGGTAGAGGTTATTAATACCGTTGTATATTTAATTAATAGATGTCCTTTAGTTCCTTTGGGCTATGGTATTCTAGAGGAAGCATGGACAGGTAAGAAGGTGAGTTATTCTTTTCTCAAAACCTTTGGATGTGGAGCATTTCACATGTAGATTCTGAAAATAGATCCAAGCTAGATGCAAAATCAAAAAAGTGTACCTTTGTTGGATATGGCAGTGATGAATTTGGTTATAGGCTTTGGGATTTTGAAAATTAGAAAATTGTGAGAAGCAGGGATGTATTCAATGAGAAGGTGTTGTACAAAGATCAATTGCAGTAGCATGAAGAGAAAGAAAAGGATTATGTAGTGCTAGATGATACTCAAAATAGTGATGTTCCAGTGGTTCCTCCTGCTCCGCAATAGCAACAAGAAATACCACAAACTCCAGTGAATGTTAGATGATCAACAATGTTAAGTAGACCTCCTGAAAGGTTTTCTCCCTTTTTGTATTCTATTTTTTTAATAGATGCTGGTGAACTTGAAAGGTATGATGAAGCTATGCAGGTGGATACAAAGGTTCAGTGGGAGCATGCAATGAAAGAAGAAATGGACTCCTTGCTGAAAAATCAGACTTGGGAATTATGTAAGTTGCCTACAGGTAAAAAAATTTTACCAAACAAATGGGTTTATAAGCTAAAAGAGGAAGATGGAGGTAAGACAAGATTTAAAGCCAACTTAGTTGTAAAGGGATTTGCATAGAAAAAGGGCATTGATTTTGATGAGATTTTTTCTCCAGTTGTTAAGATGACTTCTATTCGTACTGTTTTAAGTATTGTGGTTGCTGAAGATTTACATTTGGAATAACTAGATATGAAAACTGCCTTTCTCCATGGTGATTTGGAGGAGGAGATATATATGGAATAGCCCCAAGGATTTGAGGTCCAAAGTAAGGATAAACTAGTGTGCAGATTGAAGAAAAGTTTATATGGCCTGAAATAAGCACATCGGCAATGGTGTTTGAAATATGATAGTTTTATGGTTAAGCAAGGCTACAACCAGTGTAATTCTGACCATTGTGTTTATTTTAAGAGGTTGGATAATGACAACTACATTATTTTATGTTTATATGTTGATGACATGTTTGTAGTTGGGTCTAACATGGATCACATAAGAGAGTTAAAACAAAAGTTAGCAAAGTCATTTGCCATGAAGGATTTAGGGGCAGAAAAACAAATCCTTGGTATGAAAATTTGTAGAGATAGGAAGAACAAAAAATTGATTTTATCTCAAGCTGATTATGTTGAAAAGGTGTTGCAGAGATTCCATATGGAGAATGCAAAAGCTTTCAGCACACCTTTGCCAAGTCATTTGAAATTGACTAAGGAGATGTGTCCAAAGACACAAGAGGAGGAAGAAAAAATGTCCAAGGTACCATATGGTTCAGCTGTAAGAAGTTTAATGTATGCCATGGTATGCACAAGACCAGATATTGCACATGTTGTAGGAGTCGTAAGAAGGTATATGAGTCATCCTGGATTGGAGCATTGGAATGCAGTCAGACAGATTCTCAAATATTTGAAAAGTACATCCAATAAACACTTATGTTTTGGGGGCTCTAATACTGATTTAGTAGGTTATGTAGACTCAGATTTAGAAGGAGATATTGATACCAGGCAGAGTACTACAGGTTATGTCTTTACTATAGGTGGGACAGCGATGAGTTGGATCTCATGGCTACAAAAGGTGGTTGCTTTATCCACCACGAAGGCCGAGTATGTAACTACAATAGAGGTAAGGAAGGAGATGATATGGCTGCATTCTTTTATGGAAGAATTGCACAAACAACAGTTATTTGTTTATAGATAGCTAGAGTCCCATACATCTTGCAAAAAATTTTGCCTTGCATTCAAAGACCAAACACATACAGTTGAGGTATCACTTCATTCGATCGGTGTTGGATGATGGATAGTTAGGCTAGAAAAGATACATACAAATGAAAATCTAGCAAATATCTTTACAAAATAAGTGACAAGGGATAAGTTGTGCTCCTCTTCAGGTTCAGTTGGTCTTCAAGACTGAAAACAAAAAAAATAGAATAGTAGAGTCCAGGGTGCTTATTTCTATTGGGAGCTACAGGGTTAGCCATGTTATGATGAGTCTCTAAGTGGGAGATGATATGGTGTGGAGTCTGATCAGTCTCCAAGTGGGAGATTGTTGTTATATGGAGCCTAATCAGACTCAGAGGTTAAATTTACCCCACTTTTATTAGCGCGGTTTCCCTCCAAATTCCTATGAGGTCAAGGGGTAGCACCCCTTGCGGGGTCCAGGGGCAACATAAAAAAAACCCCACACAATTTTTTATTATTTTATTAAGGCGTCGGGAGTTATTTTTCATTGGCCAACATAAAAAAACCTTATTTTCTAACCGACAAAAGTCGTGATAAAAATGGCTAAGGGTTAGGGTTTCAGTTGATGTATTGTAGCATTTTGCAATGGTATTGAGTTGTAAGGATTGCTGGTTGTAATCAGTTTGATTTACAGGATAATAATATTGGACTCTCCATTGGTGGATGTCGCCTGAGTTTGGGTGAACCACGTTAAAACTTGTCTCTCACTGTTATTATTTCTGTGTATTTTCATTCCTCTCTTTAATCTTTATTTGCATTTAATTGATATCTACTATCAGCTAACCCTAACAGATCTGCCCCTACTTTCTACATTCAAAACACTACCTGATGTGGACCCTCTTGAGCTTTTCCATCACATTTCCTTGCTAAGGATAACACCAACAACATCATTAAATTTCAAATTGTTTGAACCAGAGACAGAGTTACTTACAACCATTATCAATCTATTCTAGCTTTCTGGCAAAGAACATAAACCCTAGAGAGCCCTCACCTCTTTATCAAATTTCACTTTTACAAAAGTTAACTGACTAGTAATCATATTAAACTCATTTAAATGATCTGTCACAGATCCGCCTTAAATCATTTTCAGATTAAACAAACGATTCATGAGAAATACCTTATTTGAGGTTGATGGTTTTTCATATAGCTTAGCCAAAGCTTTCATCAATTCACTTATTGTCTTCGCTTCAGTTATATTGAATGTCACAGATGGTGCCAAGCACAATCAAATAGTTCCCAGTGCCTTTTTGTCTAGAAGTTCCCAATCCTCATTTGTCATTCCTACCAACTTCTTGGATATTCCTTCCAACAACATCCATAAATCCTTCTGATAGAGATTATCCTTCTAATAGAAATAATCCCCCATCTGCATCTTCCATAACTGATAGTTCTGCCCATTGAATTTATCTACCTTCAATTTACTCTCATCTGCCATTGCTCCCACTCAACCGTGAGACCTTCTTGTAGATGATAATCGAACATAACTCACTCTGATACCACTTGTTAGGGTTAGCCGATAGAAGATATCAATTAAATGCAAATAAAGATTAAATAAAGGAATGAAAAATACACAAAAATAATAACAGCGAGAGACAATTTTTATATGGTTCACCCAAACTCGTGCTACATCCACCAACAGAGTGTCCAATATTATTATCTAGTAAATCAAACTTATTACAACCAGCAATCCCTGCAACTCAATACCACTACAAATACTACAATACATCAACAGAAAAACCTAACCATTAGTAAGTTTTATCAAGCCTTATGTCAGTTAATTAAATAGGATTTTTTTTATGTCAGCTAATACAAAAATAACTCTCAACGCCTTTATAAAATAATAAAAAACCGCTTGACTTTTCAAGGGCACTGCCCCTCGATCCCACCCTATATTGTGATAGGGAGTGCGCTAGGAGTGTTGCCCCTGGACCCTACAAGGGGCGCTACCCCTTGACCCCATCTTGGGGGGGTTGTCCCCAAACCCCTACAAGGGGTGCTGCCCCTTGATGCCATTAAATGATTTGGCGGGAAACTATGCCAATGAAAGTGGGGTAAATTTATCCTCTGAGTCTGATTAGGCTCCATATAACAACATTTATAACCTTATTTTTTATAACCTATGATCAAAACATATATTTGTTTATGTATTTCATTTTCATATTAATTTTATCAATTTACAAACCAATTAAATTATTTGTAATTAATAACCAACTCATAATTCCACCTTAAGATATTAATTTATCTCCTCATTATTATTTATTTAACTATAAATTGCAAATAAATTCATTTTATTGTAGCAATATGCTAGATCATGAAGCCAACACTTTTAATTAAATAATTCAAATACCAACAATACCTAACCATTATGTACAATCAAACAACAAGACCACAACAACAAGACCACAACAACAAAGACAGATAGTCCAAATGATGATAATGATTGGATGGAATATTAGTTACTTATCCTCTTCAAGGATGATGACTAACTAGGGAACCTTAGGCTAACTCCGTTCAATAAATTTCCATTGGTTTAATCTACACTCATACCGATTAATTCAGGTGGAGTCGATGCCTAATACCTGTAACCTATAGCAAACAACACGGTTGGACATGTAGCTATATATAATCATTAAATCAAACACATCGTGAGAGGAAGTCGCAGCATAGTAGGGTACTCATGCATGAGTAATGTGACATTGTTCTTTTCACAAAGACACATCAACAAGTAACTACATTACGCATAACAACTAGTTTCTGAACAATCAAGATAGGACAATCAATTACATAATGATCAAATATGAGCAATCATCAATAATAACATCACAACCATGATCAGATAACACAAAGATTATAATTAAATTAATCCACAACATCTAATATGTCGATAAACCAGTAATAGTATAAACATAAACACTAGTAATTAATGCATCATCAATTGTCATCATAGTAGTAGGTCTATCATCAACTAGGTAACATCAACTAACATCATAAAAGTAAGTCTACCATCCAACAACATGTCAAAATGTCTAGTAGGATAACTACCAATTTGACAAAAGGCAAAATAAGGGGCACTACATATAGAATGAAAAAGTTCAAAATAAAAGTCAAGAAAGAAAAATAAAAATCAAGAAGTTATTCATAAAAATTTAAATAACCATCTCTCAAAAATTATTTTGGCTTTCTATTAATTTGTATGTTTTAGCTTGGTATTAATGGTGTATGCTCGAATATTAAAAAAATGAATTAAATAATTTTTCATAATATGGAAGTTAGCATTACTAAATTATATTAATTACTCTTTACAATTTACAAACATCATAATATGTATTTCCAAAAAACATGGCCCCTGACAGAGTTTTTTGAACACCCATAAAATCCCCATTTACTTTAAATATTCTCTTATTTCCATTTATTAATTATATGAGTTTAGGTTTCTTTCTAAAAAATATTTTATACAAGCCCACAAAATGTCTTTAGAAAAATATATTTATAAAATATATAATAAAATTTAAGAAATATAAAACAATATAAAATAATAAAATTTATGAAAAATATAATTAATAAAATAATCAAATAATCAAACTATTTTTTATAGAAAGCTCTACCATATTTCATAAATTAAATTTTATATTATTCTATTTTCTTTCATAAATTTACTAAGTGTTATATTAAAGTTAAAATATTATTCATTTTTATCATGGATTTTTTGGTGATTAAGTAAAAACTAAATATATAAAACTAATTAATTACATTATTCATGGGCCTTTATAATAACCACTACTATGACTTTTGCAAAAAAAACTAAATATAAGCAATAAATATATAGTACTATTACTTTTATTAGTAATATATATCCTATATTAGTAATTAGGGTTTTTTGATTGGTAATGATGCTTAAAGCATCATAATTATTAATATTAGTAATTAGGGTTAGAATTAGGGTTACATTGCAAATTTGATCTTTGCAAGATATTAAATGGATGATCCTCACAGATTTTCTAAATACTATATTAATTGTTCTCTTTGTATCAACTTATATACATATAATACATTGAGTTGAATTATTTTGCATGACAGATTATCAAGGTGAACAAATATGAATAATAAATACCATTAAAAAGTGTTTAACAAGCTACTAACATTTCCAAGATTGCATTGAAAATATAACTTTAAGAAATTGGCTTTTTGTATGCAATTCAATTGTATTGTGAAAATCCACACAACACAATATAAAATAGATTACAAAAAGAAATGCACTCATATTATGGAAATATTTAGACTACAAGCTTATGAGAATAGTTACTAAAATTTTTAATATGTGGTTTTTTTTGTTTTTAAATAAACAATGTTTGAAGCAAAAGAGTGTAATTTTAGGGTTAAAGAAGTAAGATTCTAAAACAAAGCTAAGAGATCCAAACAAAGCATGAGTGATTTGTGGAATCAAATCAAACAACCATGATATGAATGATTTGTGTAATTTTGAAAGGGAAGAGTATTTGCAAGAAATATATAAGAGTATTATATTGACAAATACTATTCTTATGTGTACAAGGGTGGCAATGTGCATGCATTGGAATACTTCATATTATATGTTTGTCTTATGATGTAAAATGACACCTTTAAATATTACTCCATACCAAATGGTTTTATCTATTATTATAAATTTTGGAATTAATAGTGTACCAATGAAATAATTTGAAATGACCCAACCTAAACCTAACACTAACTCCAACATTACAATTAGGGTTAGGGTTAGAATTGGTGGTATATTAGATATGAAAATGGAAACCTAATGAGATTGATCACAAGGGTGGCTAGGGTAGGTAAAGGATAGATCTAAACATAACACAAAACTCTAAAAGAAAGATATAACTAGCATACCTATATTTAAAAAATATATGTAAAGTATGTCCAAAGATATCTTTCTCGAGGCACCTATTCCACCTATGTGTGGTAAATTGATTATAAAAATAGGTGCCTACATATATTTTTTAAATATAGGTATGCTAGTTTTATTTGTATTTTTCTTTTATATATATATTAGCATACATATCTTTAGAAAAAACTTTTCTAAAACTATTTTAAAATAAAAATAACTTTTTGTAACTATTTTATTAGGGTTTTATCATATGAAATAAAGCTAACTATAACTATATTAAGTTAATCAAACTAACTATATGTAAAGTACGCCCAAAGATATTCTTCTCTAGGCACCTATTCCACCTATGTGTGGTAAATTGATTATAAAAATAGGTACCTACATATATTTTTTAAATATAAGTATGCTAGTTTTATTTGCTTTTTTGTTTTATATATATATTAGCATAACTATCTTTAGAAAAAACTATTCTAAAACTATTTTAAAATCAAAATAACTATTTGTAACTATTTTATTAGGGTTTTATCATATGAAATAAAACTAATTATAACTATATTAAGTTAATCAAAGTAACTCTATGTAAAGTATGACCAAAGATATCCTTTTGGAGGCACTGTTCCACCTATGTGTGGTAAATTGATTATAAAAATAGGTGCCTACATATATTTTTAAAATATAAGTATGCTAGTTTTATTTGTAATTTTGTTTTATATATATATTAGAATACCCATCTTTATAAAAAATGATTCTAAAACTATTTTAAAATAAAAATAACTACTTTTAACTATTTTATTAGGGTTTTACCATATAAAATAAAACTAACTATATTTTATTAAGTGCAAAGTTATTGGAAGGCAAGTACTATTGCAATGGTTGTGGCTTATTCTTGTCAGGCAAATTTGATATTTTAAAATAAAAATAACTAGTTGTAACTATTTTTTTATGTTTTTATCATATGAAATAAAACTAACTATAACTATATTAAGTTAATCAAACTAACTATATTTTATTAATTGCAAACACCTAAAATTGAGGAGGTAATTTCAGTTAGAAGAGAAGAGGTGGCAATGATAACAATTTATTTTTTTAGTGAAACAAACACCTAAAAATGAGGAGACAAATCCAGTTACAACAAGGACATCACAATGGAAAGTAAATAACTTTTTTAAAAAAATTTATGACTAAGTCAATATTTGCATAAATTTGGTTAAGAAATTATTATTATTATTATTATTATTATTATTATTATTATAATAATACTTTTATGAGTGAGTCAATATTTGTGGCAATTTGGTTATAAAATAATTTATTTTTGCTTATTGGTTATTAAAAAATTATATGATTATTATCATTATTATAATTAATTTTTTTAGTATGAAGAAATTATCTATCTCTATTGCCATTGGCTCAAAAAAATGGCCTCTTCTATATGGATTGTTGGAGGTACTATTTTTAGTGCAACAAAAACATAAAAATGTGAGGGGAGGAGCTGGCAATGGAAACAAATTAACTTTTTAAAAATTATTATGAGTGAGTCAATATTAATTATTTTTTTATAATTAAATGACTATATTAAAATAATAACATTATTGTAATATTTATATTATAATTTATTATGATATAAGTTATTTGTCAACATTGTTTTAGATATAAAAATATTAAAAATAACTCACAAATTAATTTGTTTTTTATTTATATTAATATTATTATTTTTTGTCAAATATTAAAAATTAGTAACAAATTAATATATTATATTATATTATTATTATATTATTGTAATATTTATATTATAATTTATAATGATATAATTTATTTGTCACCATTATACAGTTAGCTTATTCTTTTATGCATAAAAATATAAAAATTACTAACAATAATTTTCATAATAATAATAATAATAATACTAATAATAATAATTTGATATAATAATTCCATATTAATATGATAGTCTGATGTAGCCAACAACATACACTCAATAGAATTGTGCCATTAATCATGTGTGAGAGATAAAGATTTGAAAAACTGGAACATAAAAAAACTTCTATTCATCAACTCTCCTGCTACAATGAGAGAAAACTCTCTTACATCCAAGAAAACAAAAAAATAAAAAAATTACCTTTTTGGCAGATTTCGACAATTGTCAGATTTTGCCATTTTAGGTAATTTTGCATGCATATCTTGAGAATCCAAATTTTTCCCCAAAACTTCCTAAAACTAAGGTAGGAGGAAATGCCAACTAACATCCTAAATTCAAAACATGAGTTTTGAGTTATTAAAAAAATATTTGATAAATCTAGGAAAAAACACTAAATTGCCATTTTGAGGGCCAAGATGAAAGTTTCAAGCCTCGAAAATGTGCCAAGACGGGGTCCAACCAACTAAGGTGGGTTGGGAAACCACATGCCACCTCATAATGCATCCACCTGTAAAATTTCATAGAAAACCCACATCCGAGTCAAAAGTTATGACATCCGAAAGTCCCTCCATCATTCTCCTCTGGTTGAAAAGAACGCAACTCCTGCAAGTGAGTGTCTTCAAACTACTACCACTTGACTAGATCCAACCTTTGCACTTCCCACTCCATAATCCACATGTTATCCGTTGGTGGAAATCCTTCCCACTGTATTGTATACTTGTTGTAATGCCCTTGCTGAGTGTAGATAGTTTTCTTATCAAAAACTTGTACAATCTTTTCCTTCTTCTTATGGGGAATGTGGTGGTGCCATGCCACTTTTGGCTAACTATCTTCAACATCATCCTCACCATGGAATGCATATAAATCAGAAATATTAAACACAGGAGAAATATTGAGATCATCTGGTAAACTGACCTCATATGCATTATCATTGATCTTCTTTGTAATTTTACAAGGACCAATTTTCATGTACTTCAACTTGTGGTATGTTCCAATAGGAAACCGCTCTTTTCTCAAATATACCATCACTAAGTCACCTTAATTGAATGTTTGATGTCATCTACTAGCATCCACTATATTCTTGTACCTCTCATTACTATCATGCAACTTATGTCTCACATCTTTCTGCAACTGTTAAAGGTGTTCTGCAAATGGTTCCCCATCATCACTGACCCTATCATTCATTGGTAACTATACCAAATCTAGAACATCCTTCAGATTCTGGCCATACACAATCTAGAAAGGGGAGTTTCCTGTTGATCTGTTAATAGAACTATTATAGGCAAATTTGGCCTGGGGTAATCCCATGTCCCATTGTTTTGGTTTTTCTCCAACAATACACCTCAATAAATTTCCCAGACTCTGATTGATTACCTCTGTTTTCCCATCCATTTGAGGATGATAGGCAGTACTAAATTGTAACTTGGTCCCCATCTTCTTCCATAAAGTCCTCCAAAAATGACTAAGGAATTTAGTATCCCTATAAGAGGTAATAGTCTTTGGAACACCATGTAGTCGAACAACTTCTGAAAAAAATAACTCTACTACCCTTGTTGCATCATTAGTTTTCTCACAGGCAATAAAATGAACCATCTTAGCTAACCTATCAACAACTACAAAATTGGAGTGATTACCTCGTTGAGTATGTGGAAGTCCCAACACAAAGTCCATGCTCAAATCTATCCATGGTGTAGTTGGTACTGGTAGTGACATATACAACCCTATATTTTGTGAATGTCCCTTAGCCACTTGGTAGATCCTACTGTTGATAACTGAGAGGGGGGGTGAATCAGTTATCCTAATTGTTTCTACTTTTGATCTTTCTTATTAATCAAAGCAGGATTGAATTAAACAAACAAACATTAACATGAAATGAGAAACACATGACACAGTATTTTTGACGTGGAAACCCGGTTAAGGGAGAAAACCACAGGGTGATTAACCCAAAGATTATTCTGTTAGAAGAATAAGGAGTTACAAAAATGGCACTTGCCAATTAGGGCTCACTGCCCGAGAACACTACTCACAAAGAGGCCCACTGCCTACAAGGAGACACACTGTCTACAAAGAATGTTATATAATACTTGAACTAATTGGAAGCACCTACATATGCTGGGGTTCAGTTCCGGTTAGGCTCAGTACACTGATCTGCTGCACTTCATCTTTCCTCTGTTCTTTATTCTGCTATCTTTTCACATACCGGATCTTTCTTACTACTTCTACTCTGCTCTGTACTTATTCGCATACTGTATCATACTTTCACACTTCTCACAACTAAATCCATCCTCTATATATATATCCGCACCAGTAATTTCATCACTTTTCTAGTCGGCATCCGGAACAGTCTAGTTTCTTACAAACTCTGTTCTGTCGGCTGAATCCTTGCTCACCAAGCAATGTGGATCAAGCATATACTTGTAGATATCATTAGTCATGTTGGCCAAACATGATTCATGCCTTCATAACCTTTACCATCAACAGTAACATATCCGGAAAAGATTCTGATGCTGTGTCAGTCAGTTCTTCCTTCTGTTCTCATTGTCTTTCAGGAATCCGGTACTCAACTATTCATATCTTTTTCTTTGTCCATCACCGGAGGCTAAATCCTTGGAATGTACTACTCAAGGTAGTCCTCTTGACTTCCCCAAATCCGCACTGCACCAAGACACTTCCTCTGAGAGGTCTGGACCAATCTGTCGGACCTTGCCACATGCTCTGTTCTTGTTCACCGGACCACAACAGTTCTTTATCCTGACTTCCAGTAGAGGCACACCATGACTTGCGGATATGTGGGATGACCTTTGTTGCCATCAATGACAACAACCATGAATCCATATAGTGTCTCTTGCCAACAATCTCCCCCTTTGGCATTGATGGCAATACTTAGTGAAAAATGACTAAGTGTTTGCACTATGCTCCCCCTTTGCTGATGCTCTATCTTTATATACAATTTTTGGAACTCCCCGTTAGTTGGATTCCTCATTTTTCACTGCTCCTCACTCCCCCTTTGACATCAATGGCAAAGGGTAGGGTCCGCACACCAAAATTTTCAAAAATTTTCTATACATAGCCGCATATTTACATACTCACATAAACTGAAGAATGTCTGCAAAAGATGTCTTTAGTTGGATCAGTTCTGTAGCCCAACTTTGCTTCATTCTATCCAAAATTGAAATGTGACCACTCAACAAAAATGCAAAAGCTTCTACCCTCTTGAGATCTGTCGGATCATTTGTTTGGGCGGTAGTCTGAGCATCACTGATGGCCTCATGCATGGTTTCTAACTTAGGGATTATAATCCTTCTAAGTTCTCCCATCCGGTTAGTGATATTCTTCCTTTCCTTCTCAAAGTTCTTTATTGCATTTGTGATTGCAATAGTTTGACATTCTTGATTTACTATGGATGAAGAGAGAGGATCAAAACTTTGAGACAAACTTTGTAGTTTGTCCTGTTCCGCTTTTATTTTCTTATCTATTTCTACTGTTGCCTTTGACCAGGAGATACAAAATTTGTAAATATCACCGCCATCCTTAAGAGCATTTTCTAAGCTCTTTATTCCAATACTCATATTTCTCCTATCGTTAGAGATTAATCCTAATACTTCTGAAAATCTTTTATCCAAAAATTCCTTCCGGACCTTTTCTTCAGCTGATTTTTCTAGAGAATCAGAATGTGTATCAACACTGCTGACCAAGGTTTTGAGATTACCGGAAGAGGAGGCTCTCGGATCTATCTGGATTGATGGCATAATCTTTTCAAGCACTCCGGAAGAAGCCTCTATCAACTCACAGTCTTCCATATGAGACTTTAGGAGTTTTTCATTTGCCTTAGCATTTGCAAATGAGGCTATCTTCATTGTATGTACCGGAGAGAGAGAGTCAAAGTCGAATGGGCCTTTTAGAAGCTCCAGTTCATCAATCTCTAAAGTTTCTTGGCTTAGAAACTTTTGAACAGTTTGTGCAGTGTCTCTTGCCAGAGACAGATGTTTCTTTTCTTCTACAGTTTTGTCCTTAGGAGTCTTATCTCCTTCCACATTCTTACCACTTACAGTTGTGGTTTTCTCTGTTGGATTTTTCTCTTTTTCTGCATCCTTGGTGCTGTCAGCCTCTTTTTCTTTTTCTGCTGCTTCTTCCTCTTGTAATTTTTCTTCTTCTTGGGATCCGGAGACTATAGGAGAAGCCGGAGAAGAGATGTTAGTCTGTTCTAGTGGCACTTCTTTCGGCGCAGATGATTCCAAGTCTGCAGCTATTTCTGCACCTGAGTCCTCTGTAATAGGAATATTAAACCTTTTGTATGTATTCCGGAGGATCTCTTCAGTGTCCTTGGCTACTTTGTCGGTCTCACCAAGCATAAGATGATTCATCCTTGCTTTGCTTCTGAATTCATCCTTGCAGTCCTTGAATATCATGTTCATGGTTTTGTGATCAATTAAGGGATATAGCTGAATAGCTATCTATTCCCTGATCTCAAGGTCTTTTGCCATGGCATTGTTCTTTCTTATTTCTAGTTCCATCTCTAGACTCTTTGGAATTTCAGAGATAATCTCAATAAAAGCTTTATTGTAGATGTTCAAGTACCTAATTATAGCTTCCTGCAGGATCTTTTGATCTGCCTCATTGTAGTCATCATAGAATTTAGCCACCGGTTGAAGGTTCCCATCCACAGTGACTAATTTGACTACACTGTCTAGAGACAGGGTGGGCTTTTCAGAAAATTCTTCTGTCATTTCTTCCTTGTCTCAGCTGGAAGAGGGTTTACCAGATCCTTTCTTCTTTTGTTTCTTTATTTCTTTCACTCCCTCATCTGACTCAATTTCTTCTTCATCCTTTTGGCTTTGATAAGCTCTTGAGGCTTTTGTCTTAGATCTCTTATCGGATCCCTGGACTTCCGGTTTTGAGCTTTTGGTTTTGATAGGTGTAGATCCTTTTGATGATCTGGTCCGGGTTGAGGATTCCACTGGAGCACTTTTCTTACTTTTCTTTTCTGCCTCTTTCTTTTCTTCTTCAGATTTTCTTCTCTTTTCCTGGCTGGCATCAAGTGCCTCTTTTGAGATGCCTAGGCCTTGAGCAATATGCTCTACTTCTTTTCTCACCTTCCTCTTTATCTCAGGTTCCCTGAGTTCTACATGGATCTTTACGCTCAGCTCCTCAAAGGTTCCAAACCTTTCTTCCTTGGGATCTTTGGGCTGACTTAGCATGTGTTGGACATGCAGCTCCACTATATGTTCATCCACTTCATACCCCATGGGCATGATCCAGACAGTCCTTGGCTCCACTGCCTCCATTAGGCACTGATCAGTGTCCACCATAAAGCACACTGAGTCTTTGTATTTTTCAACAAGAGACTGGGGAATTCTTTCTCTTGCTTGCATCATGCTTTGGAAGTTTTTGAAGTATCCCCATAGGGCTGTATTTCTTGCTTTGGCATCCCCAAGCCCATGTAAATAGTCTCTTATCTGGACTGCAACAGGTTTGTCATTCTGCCATGCCCATCCACTTGATCCGGGCAGCTCATTCATGAAGTAGAAAAATAGACATAATATAAGAGTACCATACTTAAAGGAATTCTTTTTGTTCTTCTTGATTTTCTGTATATTTTCCATTAATTGGCTTAAGAGCAGTTCACAGAGATCATATTCTGCATTCTTCCTTAGCATTTCATAGGCAGTATACACTGCAGTTCCGGATACAGAATTCTCCCTGCTGGAGTGATAGATCTTGTATCCTATTATCATGGATGCATACTTGATATCCGGATCCGAAATATCTTCAATGGTCATTGCCCTCTTATCAAATTTTGATCCAGTGGCCTCAGTTACAATGTTCTTCTTGACAGATTTGAGGATAGGTATCCCTCCGGAAGAGTATAGACCAGTTACTACCCTAATTGCCTCTTTTGTGATCTTGTAAGGTCTATCCAGCCATAGGAAGTTGTCATGCATTCTGCTCAATACATATCAGACCCATTCTTCTTCTTCAAAGCAGGGGAAATGAATGAATTGATCAAATTGTTTCTTCTGGATACCCTTGTACTATGGTTTAAACTCAAAAGCATTGTCTATCAGTTGTTTGTGATAGAGATCTCTCAATTTGAATTCCCCGAATTCCTCAATGCTTGCATGTATGTAAACCCTAATGTCTTCTGTGTGTAAAACTCCATGAGGAACACTAGAAAATGCTCCTAAGGGATCTACCTCCAATGACTTGTATGGATGTTTCTTAAATTCAGGTCGGGGCCTGTCTGAGATTTTTACTATATTTGGAGTAGCCATTTCTTCAAAAGATTTGTAGCAAGATATCGGAAGTGGAAAATACCTTTTGCGTCTTCGGTTACACGGAGTGGCTGGATTGATTTCTGTATGTAATGACTTCGGCAGGAGATCTTCGGTGAGCTTGATGAATTTTGTTGCAGAGCTCTGCTTTTTGCTTCTTCTTGGATGTGGAATGATCAAGTGATGGTTGAGAAATCCCTTATATCATTTCGCAAACCCTAATATCTGTTTGCAATAAATGCTCCACCTATATTATTCTGGTTTGCCTTATCCGGATAGCTTGGAGTATCCCGGATCAGTCCTGATCTATGAACATCATGCAGATCTTTCAATCATGAATAAATCGAGGTGACACATTACAAGAACATCCCAAACGTTCTGTCTAGTCCGCAGAGTAAAATAATGTACTTCCGGATCTCTCCGGACCCTTTTGTAGTCCTCTGTCATTCCGGAGCATCTCCTGGAACAGGTCTTACTTGATCGATCACAACTTCTTTACATCTTCATGCGAACCTCTGAAATCTTGTCTGGATCATCTCAGGACTTATATCTTCAAACCCTTTACTCCGCATCTTGTGTCACATCCAGCACCACTTGATTGGCTGGGAGAACAGGATTTTCTTTGAGTCTCCCCCTGAGCCAGAGCTCACTTTTTAATTTTTGGAAGTAATATCAGCACCAGAATCTGGTGCGGATCTAGTTTCTGTATTCTCTGAACTTTTCTTTACCCAAATCTTGCTCATCTGATTCCTAACTTCATCCGCATTCATCTTTTGTTTACCCTTGTCTTGATTCTGATTATACATCGGACCTCTTTTGTCCTGATTCTTGCTTCTGCAGACTTTAGCATTATGACCGGACCTATTATAGATTTGGCAAATAACATTTCTTTGCATATTTGACTGATAACCTCTTGATCTGCATTGATTAGCCATATGACCTATTCTATTGCATGTAAAGCATCTACCATTGAATGATTTGTTTACTGGCATATTTCTGCATTCATGAGACTTGTGTCCATACCTTTTGCAGTTAAAGCACTATCCAGAGAAGGATGGATTAGTTTGATTCATTCTTTTTCTGCACTGATTAGCTTTGTGACCAAAGTGATTGCAGCTGTGGCAGTATCCATTGAAAGATGGATATCTTTGAGCATTGGGTTGTCTTACCGGAGGTCTTCTAGGCCTATTCCTTGGATTTTCTGATCCAAAATTCTTTTGACCGGATCCGAAACTTTCTCCTTTCTCATATCCCAAGCCATACTTGTCATCTGTCTTCTTTTGACTTCCAAGAAGTACTTCAAGTTGGGCAGAACTTATCTTGAATTTTTCTTTAAATTCATTTGCTGTTTGAAGATCTCTTTTGAGAGAGACAATTTGATCCTCAAGTTTTTTTTCATTAACTTTGGCATCTTCAAGATCAGATTCAAGATGTCTGATAATCCTGTCCATCTGGTGGCATTCTTCTGATTTCTCTTTAAGAGATTGTCTTAGATTGTCTTCAGCTTTTCTTTTTTCTTTAATCTCTTGAGTAAATTTTATAGTTCCTGATTCCATTTCATGTCTTAACATAATGACTTCTTTTGATAACTTTTCACATAACTTGGTTTTCTCAGTCAATTCTTCATTTGTATTGCTTTCTTCAGTTTGGCTTGCCAATTGTTGGAGCAGCTCCTTTCTCTTTTTCATAGAGAGACTTAATTTGTCTTTTAGTTCTCTCATGAATTCATCAGCCTGTTTGAGTCTTTCCTTTAATTCATTGACTTCAGAATTTGACTGTTCAAGATCCTCAAGGGCAGTCTTGAGTTGCTCCCTTAAACCATATGCATCCATTGGAACTCCCAGATCTTCCTCAAGCTATTAGGCTCTATTAGGAGGAACCTAGCTCTGATACCAATTGTTGATAACTGAGAGGGGGGGGTGAATCAGTTATCCTAATTGTTTCTACTTTTGATCTTTCTTATTAATCAAAGCAGCATTGAATTAAACAAACAAACATTAACATGAAATGAGAAACACATGACACAGTATTTTTGATGTGGAAACCCAGTTAAGGGAGAAAACCATGGGGTGATTAACCCAAAGATTATTCTGTTAGAAGAATAAGGAGTTACAAAAATGGCACTTGCCAATTAGGGCTCACTGCCCGAGCACACTGCTCACAAAGAGGCCCACTGCCTACAAGGAGACACATTGTCTACAAAGAATGTTATATAATACTTGAACTGATTGGAAGCACCTACATATGCTGGGGTTCAGTTCCGGTTAGGCTCAGTACACTGATCTGCTGCACTTCATCTTTCCTCTATTCTTTATTCTGCTATCTTTTCACATACCAGATCTTTCTTACTACTTCTGCTCTGCTCTGTACTTATTCGCATACTGTATCATACTTTCACACTTCTCACAACTAAATCCATCCTCTATATATATCTACACAAGTAATTTCATCACTTTTCTAGTCGGCATCCGGAACAGTCTAGTTTCTTACAAACTCTGTTCTGTCGGCTGAATCCTTGCTCACCAAGCAATGCGGATCAAGCATATACTTGTAGATATCATTAGTCATGTTGGTCAAACATGATTCATGCCTTCACAACCTTTACCATCAACAATAACATATCCGGAAAAGATTCTGATGCTCTGTCAGTCAGTTCTTCCTTCTGTTCTCATTGTCTTTCAGGAATCCGATACTCAGCTATTCATATCTTTTTCTTTGTCCATCACCGGAGGCTAAATCCTTGGAATGTACTACTTAAGGTAGTCCTCTTGACTTCCCCAAATCTGCACTGCACCAAGACACTTCCTCTGAGAGGTCCGGACCAATCTGTCGGACCTTGCCACATGCTCTGTTCTTGTTCACCGGACCACAACAGTTCTTCATCCTGACTTCCGGTAGAGGCACACCATGACTTGCGGATATGTGGGATGACCTTTGTTGCCATCAATGACAACAACCATGAATCCATATAGTGTCTCTTGCCAACACCTACACCTTGTTACATACCTAGTTATATTAGTTTTTATCTTTGGCTAGTAATATTTATCTTCTATCAAGGCTATTGCCTTGTCCTTGCCAAAATGTCCAGCTAACCCACTACTATGAAATTCTCTGATAATGTTTTCCCTCATAGAGCCAGCTAGAATGCATAGTTGTTTTAATTTAAATAGATACCCATCTTGCATAAAATATTCACCCCTAAAGTAATCCAAGATACCAAATACTGGTGTCTTCAGTTGTTCCACAATCTCCCAAAAATCATCATCCGACTCATACAAATGTTTGATGGCATCAAAACTAAAAACCTCAGTTTCCATTGTGGTCAAAAGTGCAAAATGCCTACTTAATGCATCTACAACCTGATTTTTTTTTCTAGACTTATGCTTCAACACAAAATTGTAACCCTGCAAGAAAAAGACCCACATGGCATGCCTACTATTCAACTTTTTCTATGTGTTCAAGTATCTCAATGCAATATGATCTGTAAATAATACAAACTCCTGGGGAACTAGATAATGTCTCCAATGCCTCAAGGCTTGAACAATTGCATAAAATTTCAAATCATAAGTAGAATAATTACTTCTCACTTCATTCAGCTTTTCACTAAAGAAAGCTATAGGTTTTCCAACTTGGCTAAGTAGAACACCTATTCCCACATGGGAGGCATCACATTATACTTCAAATACCTTATCAAAATTTGGAAATGCAAGTATAGGTGCTTCTATTACGTTTTGCTTCAAGTACATAAAGCTCTGCTCAGCATCCTTGGTCGATACAAACTCCCTTCCTTTGGTGCAATCTGTTATAGGAGCTACAATACTACTAAAATTTTGAATGAACTTTTGATAGAAAGTGGCCAAGCCATGAAGACTTTTTACCTCTGTGATGTTGCTTGGACTAGGCCATTCTAGAGTTGTCCTGACCTTTTCTCGATCCATTCTAATACCACCTTTAAAAATGACAAAGCCTAAAAAAACCAAATTATCCTACATGAACCTGCACTTCTTCAAATTGGCATAGAGCTTCTCCTTCCTTAACACACCAAATATGATCCTCAAGTGTTGTAGGTGCTCTTCTTTGCTGTTACTAAATACCAAAATATCATAAAAATAAACTACCACAAACTTACCAATGTAAGTTCGTAGTATAGTGTTCATCAATCCCATAAATGTACTAGGTGCATTTGATAACCTGAATGACATGACCATCCACTCATATAGTCCATCGCCAGTCTTAAAGGTTGTCTTCCAACCATCCCCTTCTCAGGTCTGGATTTGATGGTAGCCACTTCATAGGTCAATCTTACTGAAATATTTGGCCCCTACAAGGACATCCATCATGTCCTCCATATGAGGTATAAGAAACTGATACTTGATGGTAATCTTATTAATTGCTCTACTATCAGTGCACATCCTCCATGTTCCATCATTTTTTGGGGTCAACAATGTAGGTACAACACATGGGCTCATGCTCTCTCTCACCACACCTTTACTTATGAGTCATGTTACTTGCTTATTCAAATCTCCATGTTGTGTTAGATTCATCCTATAAGATGTTTGGTTGGATAGAGTTGCTCCTGGAATCAAATCAATATGATGCTAAATATCTCTCTTTGGTGGTAGACCATCAGGTAATTCATCAGGCACAACATCAACAAATTATTTCAATAGCTCTGCTACTTCTGGGGGAACTGAAATGCCTTCCTCTTCACCTTTTTTCACTATGAATGCATAACAACACCCTATCACCTTCATTTATTTAACAAGATCTATTTTAGACAACATGGTCTCACCTTTTCCTTCATCCTTGAGAGGCAACAAAATCACCTTAGACCCATCTTTCCAAAAGGTGTACATGTGTTTTTCTCTCCATCATGTATAACTTTTCTATCATACTGCCATGGCCTTCCCAATAAGACATGACATGCATCCATTGGGACAACATCACACCATATCTCATCTTGATAGATTTTCCCTATGCTAAACTTAATTAGGCATCTTTTATCAACAGTGACTTCATTTCCCTTTTTAAACCATGCAATGCGGTATGGATGAGGATGTTTTTCATAGTGTAATTTCAATTTGTCTACCATTACTTTAGAAACCATATTTTCACAACTACCTCCATTAACAATAACTTGACATACCTTGCCACACGAAGTGCATCTAGTTCTAAAGATATTGGTTTGAAGCCATGAACCATCAGAGATTTTGGCTTGTGTTTTCTCCTTCTTTAGAATCACCATTGCTCTTCTCATCATGAGACTTTCTCCCACATCTGGTGGAACCTCTAGTTCCATCCCTTCTATTTTATGTTGTGTTTGAATCAGGTTAACCCGAGGTTGTTCTCCTTGATTTCTTTCTTGCATGTTATAATTTGAGCATTCAAATGCCCAATGACCTTCTTCTCCACATCTGAAACAAGTGAAAGGCCTTCTCTAGTTTTTCCATCCTCTACCACTACCATAACCTCTACCTCTTTGAAATCCCCTTCCTCATTCTTGATTTAGAGGATCTTGTCGAGTGTCTACTTGTTTTTCCAATCCATGGGATGACTCTCGCCTGCCATAATTTGAACCTCTTTGAAATGGGGTTGATGTACCCCTTCTTCCTCCTCTATTCCTTTGATGGTATTGTTTTTTTTTTTAGCCTTTAGAGCCAATTAGTAAGCCTCTTCCATATTGTTGAGTCGATGCATGCTCAATTCATCTTGAATAGATAATTTTAGGCCATTCACATATCTAGCAGCCATCTGTTTATCATTTTCTTGATGCTCTATACATATAGACAACATTTAAAACTCATTTCTATAATCTTGCATAGAAGAGAGGTTCTACTTTAAATTTTGAAACCTACAAAAAGGGGTTTGCGCATAATCTATGGGAAAAAAAAATTCTCAACTTCTTCTCCATTTTATTCTGTGTCCTCATCTTATCCTTGCCTTTCCTTGTTCATTCCTTTTGAAGATGATCCCACCAAATCATTGCATGACCCTGTAATTTGGTGCATGCGAATTTTTCCTTCTTTTCCTCTATCATGGATTTCCATTCAAAAAAATTTCTCATATCATTTTTCCCTTCTAAGGTCCTGAGCATCCTCTCTTCAAAACTCATGCCTTCTAATTCTTCTTCTTCATGTTATGTATCTTCATCTGCACGTCCTTGACCTATCTCTTCATCAAATTCATCTCCTCCTCTACCCAGTCTTTGGTTTTCCATCTGTGTTGTAAGTTTTGCTACTTGCCTTTATAGATTTTGCATTTCTCTATGCATCTAGGCAAGACCACCTCTTCCTCTTCCTCTCCCACCCATCTTCTTGCTTTGATACCAGATGATGTAGCCACAACATACACTCAATAGAATTGTGCCATTAATCATGTGTGAGAGCCAAAGATTTGAAAAACTGGAACATAAAAAAACTTCTATTCATCAACTCTGCTTCTACAATGAAATAAAACTCTCTTATATCCAAGAAAACAAAAAAATCAAAAAATTACTTTTTTTGGCAGATTTCGACAATTGCCAGATTTTGCAATTTTAGGTAATTTTCCATGAATATCTTGAGAATCCAATTTTTTCCTAAAAACTTCCTAAAACTAAGGTAGGATGAAATGCCAACTAACATCCTAAATTCAAACATGAGTTTCAAGTTATTAAATAAACAACTTTTTAAAAATCTAGGAAAAAACACTAAATTGTCTTTTTGAGGGCCGAGATGAAATTATCAAGCAGCAAAAAAGTGCCAAGATGGGGTCCAACCAACTAGGGTGGGTTGGGAAACCACACACCACCTCATAACGCATCCATATGTAAAATTTCATAGAAAACCCACATCCGAGTCAAAAGTTATGACCTTCGAAAGTCCCTACATCATAGTCTAATTTGTATTCAATAAAACAATATAATTCTTAATAATGATAATAATAATAATAATTATTATTATTATTATTATTATTATTATTATTATTATTATTATTATTATTATTATTATTATTATTATTATTACGCCAAGAGGCAAAGCTTAGATGCGTTATACAGCCACAACACGATTGCAAGTTTTATTTTGCCGATTTAAATTGACGGTTTGTTGGCTATCAAATGATAAATGGTTTAATTTTAAATGGTAAATGGATTAATGATAAATGGATTAAAATTATGGGCAGTTGAAAGATAGTAGTGGCATGTTGATGTGGGTAGTTAGGAAAGTAACCGACATCAGTTATCTATTCGTTGAGCCCCTGATGCCAGGCCGCTTTCATCGCCTCTGATGTTCAGCCCGACGGGTTTATAGAAAACAACAAAGATTAGGGTTTGGTTGTTGAGTGGGTGTCTCACCTAGATGTGTTGTCCCATTCTTCTATGGGTGGGTTTCTCACCCATTGCAGTTGGAATTCCATCATGGAGAGCCTCTGGTTGGGAGTTCCCATGCTCGTATTTCCTCTGCTCATAGACCGCTATACCAACTGCAAGCTCATTGTCCATCAATGGGGAGTGGCCATGAATGTAATGCCCCATCATGCAACCCTAGAGAGTTAGATTAAACTAAGCAATGAAACATGTAATTGTTTATTTTAAACAAGTAATTGCATTAATCACTAGATAAAATAACAACTAGTTACATCATTTAAACTATTTAATCAACTAACATCTCTAGGGAACATAACTGCATTAAATAATTTTAAAAATAGATCATTAACAACATAATACATCATAAATGTCCATTATCAATTTTGTTACATCATAGGAAGATTACATCTTTTCATTTACAAAATGTGTACAAGTACAAATGAGATCAAATACATGATTACATAATTACGAGGCTTCTTGACTAATTACATCAAATTACAATATAAGTCATGGCTATACTATTCTAGAAGAATAATACAAATCTTCAACTGCAAATGCAGAACTGGAACAAAAAAGACACATCTGCCATGAACACGAACCAAGATACCAAAGAACCAATCGATTATAGCTCATCCACCTGACCATGTGGAACCCTGAGGTCCACCCCTCGAGCAAGGAGATAAAAATGAGGTCCATTGACAGAAGCAAGAACAAAAAGACTAACTAAAAGCAAGAATACCTTAGGTTTCACATGCAGACATAACTGAACTCAATAATCAACATCCATAGGAAAGAGAACATGGAAAGCTAGAGTGTAGTAGATAGGAGTGTCATCACATGGTTCTACATGGGGTTACCCTAACTGTCTCTCTCTAGACACCGACCCCATAGGTCAACACAAGCGGAACAAAACTCGCTCTCATCCCACCCTTAGCCTATACTAGCACTACAGGTGTGGGAGAGAAATCTATCTATCTTGCTTAGTGTGAAAATATACCCTTTCCCCCTAGGTTAATTATTATGTTTTCACTTGTTAAACACTTCCAATGGGTTACCCAGAAAACCACTTTGGGCGTCGGCCCCACATTGGAAGCCACTCCTCTACCTATACCTAGTTGACCCAACCCAATCAAGTACTATACACAAGGATAGACATGACATACCTCCAACTCTCATGACAAGCCAATATTATAACACGAGGTATGCAAAAGTCCAAAACTTAATGAACAAAAATTAGTTTTCTCTCTCTAGAATACAAGGAATCAAAATCATCAATAAGTTCAAAGTAATTTCTCCAATAACAAGAATCTCAAACAAAGCCTCTAGATAGGTAACACAAACTATAGAACCCATGAAACTAAAAGACTAAATATCTCTTATCCTAACTCTTCATTGGAAACCAATATTCATAACATACAAGTAAAGATAAATTTAAATCAAAAATTTCAAAGCAATCAACACGGATTTATTATTCTAACAATATTAATTAAAAACATTAAAACAAATGAAACAATTTACCCCCTATCAAACTATTAACTATCTAGAAGGTATTTGATGAACAATTGTTCTAATATAATAGTTAACACATAATTTATACTTCTACTATTCACCATTATAACCCTAATTTTATAATGATCAAGTAAATATATTTATTTAGCAAGATAAATAACTAGTAATATTTCGTAAAAAAAATATTCCATTCCAAATGAAAATAAATCTAACCTAATGAACTATTACAAAGTATAATTCCTCTACGTGCTTTTCTTTGAATCTAAAACAATTTAAATGATATGACATTAATATTCATATTAACAATATCAACATAGCTAAATTTTCAAACTATTTAAAAGAGGTCGATTATTGACTAACTTAGAATGTTATTAACTTTTACTTTATCCTAAATAAATACATTTATAATCCTATTATTTGAACTATACTATTGATTCCAAGAACAAGTAGAACAAAAATAATGATTCTAGTATCAAACCAACACTAATGTTACCTCTATATGACTATTAAATTTTTAACAACAATCTTTTCTAAAAACAATCCTCGAGAATAAAACAATAATTTTGTATATGATACTCATATAACAAGAATTAGATTCTAAACTGAGACTTAAAACTTTCTAGGAAATTTAATTAAAGTCCACATTAAATTATTGTTAATTTTGTGAGAACTCCATAATATATAACTACAATTTTTTTTTCTATATATAAAAATTACTACAAAGAATAGTTAAATTATTAATTACCTAAACTTAACACAAAAGAGAATTTCTATTTCTAACTTAATGCATTATTTCCTATTAACTAAATCTACAACCTATGAGAATCCCTAAGTTTTCTCTAGTTAAACTCAGAGATTTTGTTTATTGATAAAATTGCTAAAAATGATTAAAATATCTATCTACATATTCAATCTACAAAAGAATTCATATTGAACAATAAATTAAGTTTTCAGGAAAGGAAGAAAAATGATGAAGCTGGCTGAACCAGGCAACCAAATTTCATAGCCAAGAGCTAAGGATCAGAGGAATTTAATTCAGGTAAAAAAAAAATCATTGTTTTAAATGCATAAACTACAAACTAAAATTCAATTGCATTATTCATAATTTCTGGCAACCCCAAGAGGAACCCCCGGCATCGTATGACCATACAGCAGCACTTAAGGAGAATGAATATGCATAAGTTATAAACTATAAAAGCTGAAATTCTAATATCTCTTATCCTAAATTTCATTTGGTCTACATATACTATAATTTCAAATGCCATTTCAGACATGATTCAGTACATATGGAGGCTGTACAATGTAGCTAGGTAGGCTGGAGGAAAAGAAAATATTTAAGAGTTTTGATAAAATGAAATCATCTTTATTAGTCTTATTTCAGCAAGTGTTCAAAGAATCCCTTCAAATAGCCATATATTATAGATAAATATAATTTGTTTGATATACATGTCAATGACTGGAAAGAAAATAGTTTGGGCCTGGCAACAAATTTTGATCTCCACAAGTAAGGGCGACACTGTAGAAGTTGAGTTTTCTTTTGATAAAAAGAAATTGGCATTCTTAATTTGACACAGGAATGCAACAACAGGAAAAGATTTAATTTCTACCAGTGGCAAAATATTTCATTTAACTAAGGTGTCTACAGGTTATATGAGAATACAACGACAATGAAATAGCAAGAGGAATAGATGTGAAGAAAGATAGATAGGTACGAAGATGATTCAGAGTAAGGTCTCTTAAAATGTCACAATGGGTGGTTGAAGAGAATATTCAAGCGAATGCAAATGGCAAGATTAATAATAATGGGGTTATAGAAAAGAATATGTACTCATCAAACATACATAGATAATAGGTTGTAGAGCTTAATCAATCATTTCAATTGACGGGAAAAAGTTGCATTTTATTGTAGATGGACACTGATTTTCAAAAGGGTTTACTATTGTCTAGAATAAGTCAAGAGAACCACACTTCAACCAGAATTTGACAAATCATAAAATTGCACAAACTACTGACATACAAGATTTTCTTCATATACAAACAAGCGGAGAAATTTTGTTTAATACATACTCAGAAATTCTTCAGATCTCCCTTGCTCCCTTCTCCTCTTCCTCTGCCAATTCTTCTTCTTTTCCCCAAATTTTTGTGTATCTTTCCTAAGAACTCTCCCCTCAAATAATATTCCCAAAACCAAAATAGACAAAACAATTGATACCCACTATCACCATTCTCTCTGTTATAGATATCCACAACTCAAAATTAATTGCATTCATAACACCACTAACAGGAATAATTTTCAAATTTCTGACAACCCACTCCAACAATAAATTAATGGAAAAATAAAATAAAATCTCACATGTCAAATAAAATCAATAAAGTACTAAATATTATTAATATTATTATTATTTCTAGCTTTCAAAGCTACTAATTTAATTTAATATAAAAATCAACTAATTAATATTCTCAATTTCCTACATTAATTAAATAACTGATATTGATGTATATATATAAACTTATTATTATTATTATTATTACTATAACAATTAATAAATCTCTAACAAATACACATTGACTATATAACCAAAATGATCAAACATCAACACATCTATACACATAGATCACTTATTCTATAAAATGAACCAAACGACTATAATCAACAACTTAATACCTTGGTCACTAAGTTTAATAAAATGAACCTTAAACTACAATAAACAAACAATAACAACAAAATATCCAAGGATGACCAACACCTAAGGAAGTGACAACTACACCCATGACTGGAAATATGTGGATGATGACAAACTGAAGACATTGACTGACAGAGGGAACCCCATGTTATCTCCCATCCACATTATTCATTGGTGTAAAGGCATGCTCATACCTGCTAATTTAGGTGGAGTCGGTGCCTAGTACCTACAACCTACATCAAACCAAGAGGTTGTGTATGAGCATATACATATATATAATCAAACACACCATGATAGGGAATTGTAGTGTAGTAGGGTGCTCATAATGAGTAATACTACACCATCCCTTTACCAAAAGCATCACCAATAGCATATACATTTCTAACTAATAATCAGATATCATGATATAAAATGATCACATAAAGCATGATAACTCTAATCTACATAATCATTTAACCAATAACTAATCATGTCAAAACACATCATATACTATAACATCAAGAATGTCATCATAATGATCATAACAAAATATCAACAATTATCTCAGTAATCCGTAATCCATGATGAGCATAACTAAGCATAAATAAGTGATCTATCATCCACATGTCTCAAAATGTCTAAATATAAATGAAATACTAACAACTGTTAGAAAGCCAAAATGAGGGACACTACAATGAATCTAGTTCACATTTCCAAAAATTCAAATAATATGAGATCCATCCTAGTGCCTCGCCAGGAGATTGCACTCAGCGTAGCAGAATTTATGAATATAGATGGACAAGAGAGGAAAAAACTTACGAGTAATGTTGGGAGAGTTCGAGAAATTATGAAAAAAGAAGTGATGAATGGAGGGTCATCTGAAAATAATTTGGAAGGCTTCATAGATTATTTGAAAGGGAGAGAGCGCAGTTGTACTATGGTTTGGGAATGGTACAAGAGGTATTCGTCAGAATTAGCATATTATATTTGAGTGTTATGATTAGGGTTTTGTGCAAAGTATGAGAGATTAGATTTTTTTGCATTATGTGTTGATCGAGACTGTCGAAGTTAGGGTTTTGTACTACATTTACTATTTTTTTATTTAAAAGTATTATAAATGTTTGTTAGATATTACGGTTTAAGAGTTAGGGTATTGATGTATTTAGCCGTTTGATTTTGGATGTTAAATGTTGCTGAAAATGGCGTGACCTTATAGTGTAATTTTCTATAATTTGTGATTGAATATGGAAGATAAGCCCCTAATTTTGTTTAAAAACAATTTTATAGAATAAGTTGTCCTACAAAGGTTGTAGCAATGGTGTTGCCGATGAATTTTGTTCAAAGACAATTTTACTGAAATTTTTATTTTGTAAAATTTGACAAGTAAAGGGCTTGATGGTAAGTAATTCAACTTCTATTTTGTTCTGCTCCTCTAGCACACAATGCCTACATCTGTTCTTTCAGGTAATATGTATATTTGATATTATTTTATATGATGATTTTAGAACAATCTCTAATGAGGATGATTGTTTGACTTGCACCTCAGCTATGTAGAAATCATTGGTTATAGCATTCATAAGACAAGAAAATCCTTTCATGTCTATTAATTTGTAAATGAGTTATCTGTAAAGCTTCTTCTATTTAGATTATCGCATATTGAATGATATTATTAGTGACTTCCAGTCTTGCCAAAATCAACACAATAACAATTTTGGGTCAATACAATTGAATCCAGGGGTTGTTGCTAATATAAGAGGCTTTGGAGTAAAGGAAGTAGCAGCAGTACTATTTTGGGTCCATATTTGTGCAATTTTTCTATGGCCATTTGGATTATTTTGTATCTTCATATCTTATTTTAAGAAAAATTATTACGCATATAATATTTAGAATAGCTAATCATGGTCATTTTTAGGTATGAAAGATTGAAAGTCTGTGCATTGGTTGTACTTGTCACTGCATGGTACTTGAAATACAAAGCAACAATGTGTGCATTGGTTGTACTTGTAACTGCATGGAACCTAAGACTGAAGGAGGCATGTTTGATTAGGAATGCTAAATTGACACAAAGGTGGAGTAAGTCTGTAATTTTTCAATTAATTGTTTCTTATAAACATTGTTTCTATTATCGAATATTGTATTGAATAATATCCTTCATTTGGAAAATTTAATATTACATACAACTAGGTTAGTAAAGATGTATTGAGCCATAGGTTATACAATTCTAATAATACGATGTCCACCTTTTGTTTTCTATAGTCAATTTTTTTATTCTCACCCATGTTAGAACTTTTTACTATTACATCGTATAGGATAGAAGGCAACGTCTATGCAGCATACAAATGCACCAAACACATCCGATGGTTTCATACCAAGCTTCCAAAATTTTGATTCAGATTTGTTGCTGAAGATTTTCTAAGTTCTTTGAAATGGTCTTCCCGTCTTTTCTTGTCATGGCGTGCTAGAAGTTAAGGATTTTTCTCAAAATTTGAAAGCTTGGTATGAAACCATCGTATGCATTGGTTCCATTTTGTATACTGCATAGATGCTGCCGAATATGGGCACGATCACATTTCGTTGGAGGAGAGAATAGTGGCATGTGGGTAGTTAGGAAATCAGTTCTCCATTATTTATTGCTAACTTCATGCTCAAACAGTTTAAGCCAGAAGCACGATCAAGTACTTTGGCAAATTCATGTTTATATTTTATCAGTATGTATTTTTAGATCTACCATGATATAAGTTATAAATTGGAAAAAGTGTCTCTTTAGATGAAAACTTAAGAGATAAAAAGAAGAGTAGAACTAATGTCTTTGTGATGATATGCAGCGTCCATGCCAGGTCTATCATGGATAAAACTGGAGATGATGCAGTAAGTTCTCTCCTCTATAGCTTTCTCAAGAAAATAATCATGTTTAGGTGCCAAGCCGTGGGGATTTAATGGAGTTTTTCCCTCACAATAGGTGAGCTTCAAACAATACGATATTTCCCCAGAGTGCATATTCCAGGTAGTACTTTAATAGTTTTACTCATTTTTGTTGTCTAAAGTTGTGGAAAAGCCAAGAGATGAGGTTTAGGGTTTTGGATGATGACGAAACATCATTTTAGCTCTATAAGTGCTTTGTTTCACTATAAATTACCAAGTAATCTATAAATTTTTGGGTTTATAATTTTTTAGCAATGGTAACGAGTGTTTTGGGTAACTTAGAACCAATTTTGTTTTTTCAATTACAATTTTGTGGTAGGGGTTTGTGTTGGGATTTTATGTGGCTAGAGTTTTAATTGGGTTTATGTTGTTTTGTAGGCTCTCATGAAGAAGTAGTTATTGTTTGTAAGTGCCTATAGCTATAGCTGCTACAACCTCTTTTGTACATAATATTAGTCCTAACAAAATATGTAGAAAACTCAACTATATTATCACTATATTGAACAACATTGAGCGGGAAAATATGTAGAAAATTTAACTAACCAGCATCTAACAGCCTTGCGTCTGGAGCACCATGTCATACTAGGACTGAAATAGAGAGCACACTGATAACGTGTAATAACAGTTGACATGTAGACTTGTGTGGGATTTTAACAAACTACTACTTTTTCAAGCATGTAATTAGGATATGATTTGCATATAACAAGTGGTTTTCCAAGTCTTATGTTGAGGTTTTGCTATAATCCAATGTGTGGGTTTTTCAATCACTGGTTTTTTTGGGTGGTAGATCAAATTTCAGAGGATAAATGGATCCACCAGGTGCTCAAGTAACATCTTATTATGAACATATTTAGAAAAGAAAGGATGAGAAAGGTTGTTTATACAGTTGGTATGTAATAATCTGACATCTCTACATAAAAAAATAGTTTGTTATCATTATTAGAAATTATGCATCTTTATCCATGTTTTTAAAATCATAGTTTATACTTACAAAACAATTTCAATTATGAGTTCCTTTTTTCCTTGTAGTGCATTTTCTTTGTGTTGTTGCTTCTATTGTTATGAGACATGTGAATGCTGCCTTGACATCGTTTGTTGTTGCTACCCTTAATCTGACTTAATCTGTCACTTAATAAAGAATGGATTTCAGATTGTCTGTTATGCCAGTCCTATCATATATACTACCAAATGTGGTGTAGAGGGGGAAAAAGAGTTTTTAATTCATTTGTAGATCTGTTGAATAAGGTTGTGCAAATTATTTTGGGTGAAAATAAAATTTCTATAAGTTTAAGTATCAAAGATCTAATATGATTTGGGTCAACTTTGCTTTTGGAATTTTATTGTACTGATATTAATTCTATTTCTTCTATTTCTTTCATAATTTAAGAGGAAGCATTATTAATTTTAAATTATTCAGTTAGTTATACAATTCTAACCCTTTCTTTATATAAAGTTGTATCTTCTTTATTAGATACATAAATATTTCCCATTAAATGGATTTAAATAAAATTTCCTATTGGTAATAGAGTTTATTTTTAATATTTATAACAAAGTTAAAATTATTTTAGGATTAAGTATAGTTGGAAAATATGATATATGAAAGAACTCTGCCAATATTCTACTCTAAGAGTTTCCTATTTTTATTTGTTCCTCTACCTAAATTTATGTCTCTCCTATGAATTTTACAAAGATCTTCCATAGAATATTGTGCTTATGTAAAGATTTTGATAGATTTTGAAATTTTTCATTATGGACCTCCAATACTTTGGATCTATTCACACACTTACAAAATTGAAAGTTAATGTCCACTATTTTACACTTACACAATTGAAAGTTAATGTTCACTATTTTACTATATTGTTTTGGCAAAATGCAATCTAGGCAGCAAATTCTGAAGAATCCAAAGATAAATGGACTAAATCTGATGACAGTGGTGCCAAGGAAAAAGAGGACTTGAGAAAGAGCAAAATAGTGAACAGAGTAACAGTGACAATTCAAGACTTGAGAAAGGACCAGTTTAAAGATTTCAATGCTGAGGATATTATGGCAGACGTGATTCAGAATAATTAGGTTAAAGATGATGAGAATGGAAGCAACAAAGCTAAACAGGTGGTTGATGATGATACACGTAGGCCTTCAACTCGCACCAGAGGCAGGAACAAGAAACAATTTGAAGTAGAGAAGAAAGAGCTTCTAGAATTCACTAAGATGCATGAGGGTTTCTACCAATAGGAAATAGAAGTTGCTGAAACTCTGAAAAAGATGAACTAGTTTCTATTTTTAGTTCTATGGACTCTCGATGCTACTTTATAATGCTTTTGTTTTATTGTAGCTTCTACTGATGGTTGGCTTTCATCTTTTGTTAGCTTCTTTTTGTAATGGGTTTTAGGGCCCCCTTTTAAAACCTATTTGACCTTTAATAAAAATAGTGAAAATTTAGTATATTCCACTCAAAAGTTTGTAAAGGAAAATTCAAAGGCTTCTGAGAACTAGAAACAAGATTACATCCATGTCCAAGCTAGATGGGGTTAGGCTACTGACAATCATAGCTTAGCTGAAAGGGTACATATTTTTCACTCTCCTTGCTCCCTTCATAACAAACATGTCCAAAACAAGTGCATTCTTAGGCTTCTAAATATTACCCCTTTTCATATTTCATATTTACAAAGGGCAACAACCCATGTTTTCATATTTACAATGGTTTGCCACAAATGACTCAGAAAATTGTGGGAATTGCACTCCTATCACGACTTAGTGCATAATATTTTACTTGAAGTTTCTGCAAAACTGAAAAAGTATTATTACTTTTAGAATGCATGCCACTTTTCACCTTTGTTTAATGCATGGTGTGATGCATGCCCATATGTATAATGATTGAGATTTGTAATCTTTTTTTAAGACTTCAAAGGTTTTGGAGTACAAGTCACAAGAGAAAAGATTAGGGAAAGGATGAAATATTTGTAGGATTTGGTGCCTGGTTGTAATAAAGTAAGTTGTATGACTTTTCTTTATATTCCCCACTTTAAATAAACTTTTTAGTTTCTACCAAGAAAACTATAGGCCAGACCTGTTGTTAACTAGTTATTAATAATTCTTTTTGCAACCAATGAGAACTAAAATAGTTTTTCTATTTAAAAAATATTTAGCTATTGCTATTGTATAGATGCAAATATTTTAACAAAACATATTTGAAAAATATTTTTTCTTCAATCTAATTAGCAGAAAACTTTCACCCGATAAGGGCGATTATTGCAGATCATCAAGGTTTATATTATAAAGTTTTGTGATAGATAATATCCTTAATCTATGATAATAAAATACTAATACTTAAAGCTATTAAGTTTCTAGTTTGAGACTTTATGGGTAAAATATTAGGCAGTAAAGTTTTTTTTAGCATCTCACCTATTAACCGATTTAAATATATTATAACTAAAATAATATATTATAACTAAAATAAAAATAAAAATATTAAGAAATGTGTATTTAAATTCCTATTAATATTAATATTGATAATATTATTAGACAATAAAAATATTATAGTTATATAAGATTCCTATTACTAATCAATATTAATACTAATAGGAATTTAAATACAAATATAATTTATAAGTTTATCCCAAATTTATATAAATGTCTTTAATAATTAATAATAATAATAAATGTCTTTAATAATATATCATTTACATAGATAATATCCTTAATCTATGATAATAATATACTAATACATCAAAATTTTAAAATATATATTAATGCATAGATAGGAAAAATTGACCAATGATCAATTCCATAAGTCCTCCCTTCACATGAAATTTAATTAATTTTAATTAATTAATTAAATTTCCCTTAATCCCTAATCTACCTTTAATCATAAGATTTAATTAATTTTAATTAATTAATTAAATCTTTCCTCTATAAATAAAAATTAAAATTAAGGAATTTAATTTATTATTTGCAAACCTGGAAAAATTTAAATTGTTTTTTAGTTCACGGGCTTCAATTGATTTGGGTTCTTGCAGTAGTTGTTATTTCTGTCATTGGGTCAATAGTTTCTTTCATTATCTAATTTGAAACTGAGGGAAGATATTGCTTTTGCTATGTGCTATCAACTATCACATTCTAATATCTTCTTTGCAGAGTCATCTTCATATTTTGAGTTGCAGAAAACTATTTGTATTTTGTAGTCTCATCATTTAATATGTGAATGGCATGGTTGTGCATTGTCTTGGAACGTGTGGGAAATTTTCTAAACTATTTGGTTCCTATCGACATATTCCCTGAATTTCATGTTGTAAACAACATTCACACTCCAAGATCTTCTAAACTCGTTTTCTATTCTAAACAAGGTATTCCATGATCCTCTTATTGGTGCAAGTGCTAGTTATATGGTAGAACTAATTTTAGGGTTTCACTTGTCCCTCACTATAAGCTATAACTTCAAATCTTTAAAATAATGATGTTAAGTGATTTTTATAGCACTAACAACTCTTTGTATTGCAGCTTAAGTGCAAATTGTTGAAGGCTAGTGTATTTATCGCCTTCTATATTTGCTTCTTGTCAGACCATCAAGAACCAAGTTTTAATTGCCAGGGTGCCCATTTCTAGTCTTAGGAGGCTGTATCAATCAAATAATCCATTTTGTCATGTTCACCATAAATCTTGAAGTATAATCATAAATCTTCAGATATAATAAAAAATCACTTACTTTGTAACTTTCATTTTATGCAATTTAATTATTAAATTTTCTTCAATTTTCAACATTCATTGTAAATATTACAAAACTATCAACTCTAACTTAAACTAAAAAATTCACAAATTTCAAGATTATTCATGAACATTTTGGTAGAAACTTGGCTACTTTACAGCTCTTGTTGATAGTAGCAATGCTCGTCCAAAGTAACTTTTGAAAAAATATATACTATTTGCATTCTTTCAAAACAATGAAGACTAAGTACTTTCACACTGTTTCAGGGCATTTGGAAATTAATCACATGAAAATGGAATTCTAATTTTGTGCATTGAGATATTCATGTGGGTGAGTGGAATTTGGGAGGTGAATTCCATATAAACCTTTATGATTCTTTGCTAATCTATATTCTAAATCTTCTTTGTAATTCTATAATGTTATTTATCAATGTAAGAGAGAATAGCAGCCCAACATTTTGACTATGTAATTTCTAGGGTTGATTCTTAGTATAAATCAGAAATGTACATACATGTTGTTAGTGTGAACAGGGTTACTTTGTTTTCTAGCTCTTTCTTAGCTTGTTCTCCACTTTAGCTCTTTTCACACTAGGTTAAGCTTACTTAGGGACTTTTTCACTTTATCCCACATTGGTTGTGTATTGAGTCTCTTGGGTGGAATATCATATACATACCCACCTCTTGCTCTCATAAGAGCACACCATTCTATTGTAATGCTTTGCATTCTCTTGAGTTGAATACAATTTATTTAGCTCATATTTGATTTCTATTTTGCTTTCTCTCAATCACTTGTATGCTTGGGTAGAAATCTAACATGGTATCAGAGCAGTTGTGAGTTGTGGGTTAGCATTTTTTTTAGAAATCTGAGAGTGTAGAGTTGTTTTTCGAAGCACATGAGTATGCTCTTCTCTTGCATCTTCGAATGATTTGGAGAAACAGAAAAGTGTGGAGAAAACTCTAGTTTGTGAGTTGTGTTTTTCAAAGCACATGAGTATGCTCTTCTCTTACATCTTCGGATGATCTAGAGAAACAGAAAAGTGTGGAGAAAAAACTCTAGTTTCTGGGGGGGTTCATATTTTGACTTGCCAGTTGCAAGTTTTTTTCATAGCTTCCTCAAGACTCTTTGAACTAAAATCTAACAATCGGCTTGCATTTTATTTATTCTGATCAATCTTGCAGGTTGCAACATGCCTTTATTTGTCTTAGGTAGCTGATTCAGTCTTTGCATGCCATTTTTTGGTGCTAAACACATTTTTTTTCATTTGAGTCACATTTTCTGTAGATCACAGAGAAAAACGCCTTCTGGGTTTTGTTCGCAGCACCGAAGTACTATCTGGGTATCTATTAGTTTTTGCATATAGCTTATATATTTTGCCAAAACAATGTTAGAAAGCTACAGCAAAACCCCTCTATTGGCATTTTGGAAATTGCAGTTCAACTTCCAAAGGCTGTAACTCGGGCTCCCGACCTTGGATTTACGAGATTCTTTTTTTTTATTCTGGCTAATTTTTTGTGCTCTACATGCTGGTACAATCATTTTTTTATTTCAGTGTACAGAGTTTTTAGAAATTGTAGATTCTCAGTCGTGACATTGCATAGTTCTCATTTTTGGGAACTTTAGAGGATCATAACTTTCACATATGACCTCATATCGAGGCGATTCTTTTTTTGAAAGTGCATGATTTTTTGAGTAGATCGCAGTGGTATTGTTTATTTCTTTGGATATTATGCCAAAGTTATAGTTTCAACATATGCTCTTCATGAGGGTTTTGTAATGAATTGAAATCAAGACCACTTAGTATTTCTTGCTAGTGGCAGCTGTAAATGCACTAAATATAAAGTACAAAATCAAATTTTCTTAGGGGGGTTCTTTGATTGAGTGAAAACGGGGGGTGTCTTGTGAGTTCTTGCATCTTTTCTTTCCTCACAACAATAATCTAATTCTGCATTAAGATGGATCAATTAACAGTGCTTGTTCTAACACCCTATAACTACTATGAGTGGAAGTCTAAGATGACTATCCAACTTCAGAAGTTAGGACTATATAGAGTAACAATGGGTCTAGAAACTGAACCAACCTTACTTGCAGAAAGGCCTAAATTTCATAACAGACTAGATGAAGCTTTTGGAACTCTATGCATGTCTGTATCTCCTAATCTTCTTTTTCATGTTGAATCTGCTACAACACGAAATGATGTATGGACTACTTTAGAAAATTTCTTTGGTAAACAAGATGAATTAAGGGGACATCAATTGGAGAATGAGCTAATAGGGTTAAATCCATGTAATTTTGATACAATACAAGACTTCTTCACAAAGCTAAAGGCCATTAGATTACAGTTGAAGCAATGTGGGATTGAAAAGAAAGATCCACAACTGATTCTTAGTATTCTCTCTAAGCTAAGTTCAGAATATTCTGTGTTTGTTTCTACCTTCTATGCTACTAAGGGTGCACTTGGTACTTAATTCACCATGCCAGCTTTAGATGATTTTGCTGTTAGTCTCACTCGAGAATAGGACAAGCTAATCCAGATGGGCACTCTTAAGTCCTCTAAGTCACATGCCTTGGCTGCCAACCAAGGCACAAAAGAACAGAAAGGACAAAGTAGTAACAATAAAAGTAAGGATAAGAAACAAAAGAATAGCAAGGAGAAGAAGGATCAAATATCAGTTGCTTCAAAAGCAACTATTGAGACGCAATCTTCCAAGGGCGACAAGCCTAAGAAAAAGAGGGTCCAATGTGCCTATTATAAAAGACCTGGTCATGATGAACATAAATGTTTGAAGAAACAAATTGATCACTTGACACACATTCTTGAAAAGAATAATATCAGTGTTCCTGAGTCTATCAAATAGAGTTCTAATGAGGGGTCTAACAAGGCAAAAGAAAATAGCAAGGGGAAAGGAAAGGGCAAGGCCCTTGTTGCAGTTGCTTCTTCACCATCCACTTGGGTTCTTGATTCGGGTGCTTCACACCACATGGCTTCATCTAAGGAAGAACTTGCATCTTTGGAGCCATGTACTATGCCTTCTATTTTGATGGGTGATGACACTCCAGTTGAGGTGTGTGGGAGAGGGTCTGTTGATGTGGGGGATGGCACATTCCATGATGTTCTTTGTGTACCCTCATTATCAACTAATCTCCTATCAGTATACCAGATCACTCACACAGGTTCAGGCAAGCGGGTTGAGTTCACCCCTGATTCAGTGGAGATTCGTGAGTTGCACAGTGGTTCTACAGTTGTAGTTGGGAGAGCAGATCATCAGTCACGGCTCTATCTATTTTCTCACTTTGTTCCTGATCCTCCTTCGACTATTTTGCTCACTCATTCTAATGATGAGAGTAGATTATGGCATGAGCGGTTTGGCCATCGTAACTACCGCTACTTGTAGCAGCTCAACTAGCAGAGCATGGTCACAAGGTTGCCTTCAGTTCAGTTTTCAGGTGGTGTTTGCTAAGGTTGTATTGCTGGTAAGCATCTTAAGGAAAAGTTTGACAAAGGTAAGGCATGGAGAGCTTCACAGATATTAGAGTTAGTTCACAGTGATTTGGCTGGTCCATTTCAGCATCCTTCTTTCAGTAGGGCTAGATATGTCCTCACATTCATTGATGACTTTTCTTGATATACTTGGGTGTACTTTCTCAAACAGAAGTCTGAGGTATTTGATTACTTTCAGGACTTCAAGACTTTTGTAGAGAAGTAATCTGGGAAAGCAATCAAAGTTTTGCGGACCGACAATGGTGGTGAGTATGTCAACCATCGGTTTGAAAGGTTTTGCACTTCAAAGGGGATTGATTTGTAGCATTTAGTTCTGTATAATCCTCAGCAGAATGGTGTTGCAGAACGGAAGAATAGGTCCTTGAAGGAAATGGTGAACTACATGATTCACTCCAGATCTCTTGCACCACAGTATTGGGCAGAGGCCATTAACTGTGCTTGTTAATCTAGAACCGTGTTCCTCACTGAGCCTTGAAGGGAGTCACTCCTTTTCAAGCTTGGAGCGGTTGAAAACCATCAGTTAAGCACTTTCATGTTTTTGGTTCTCTTGCATGGGCCCACATTCCTGCAGAGAAACGCAAGGCCTTGGATCCGCAGAGTAGACCTTGCATATTTGTAGGTTATCCTGATGGTGTGAAGGGTTATCGGCTACTCCACCCTACCACACATGAGCTCTTTATTGAGAGGAGTGTTTGATTTGAGGAGGATACTTCTTCTACCACTTCTCCATCTTTTATTCCCATGGAGACACTGCGACTTCATGATGATAGTTCTTCTGAGGACCTTAATCCTCCTGGGGAGTCTTCTTCCTCCACTTCAAATGGCGATGATGAGGGTTCATCTACCTCCTCTCTTAGTCATCATTTAGAGGATGTTGATTCTCCTCCAAATTCTCCTGCCAATGGGCCTGTTTGGGCTCATCAGACTTTGGAGTCAGCAGGTGATTGGGTTGGTCATCATTCAGATGCAAGAAGAACAAGGTCACAGTTCGAGCAGGCTCCTCATCTCTTCTTTGCTTCAACTTCTGATCCATAGTCCTTTAGGGAAGCTTTTGGTGTCCCTGAGTGGGATGCTGCTATGCAGGAAGAGTTTAATTCCTTGGAAAGGAACCATACATGGGATTTAGTCCCACTTCCTAAGGGAAGAAAACTTGTTCAATGCAAGTGGGTCTATCGAACAAAATTTGCTACAGATGGGTCAGTTGATAAACATAAGGCTCGCTTGGTTGCAAAAGGATTCTCCCAAGTTCCTGGGATTGACTACTCTGAGACTTTTGTACCATTTGCCAAGATGAATTCAATCCGACTTGTTCTTGCCATTGCTGCAGCCCATCGCTGGGAAGTTCATCAGATGGATGTGAAGAGTGCTTTTCTTCACGGTGATCTTCAGGAGGAGATATATATGGAGCAGCCATAGGGGTTCATCCAGGATCCTTCACTTGTCTTCCAACTTCAGAAATCTCTCTATGGCCTTAAACAGGCCCCTCGAGCCTGGTATGCCAAAATGGACTCCTTCCTTCTATCAGTTGGGTTCACTCAATGCCATTTTGAACTGAACATCTACATTTTGTAGCAGGATGATACTCTCACTTTCCTTGTTCTCTATGTTGATGACTTGTTGATTACAAGGAGTTCCTCATCCACCATCAAGGTAGTGAAAACTGTCCTTCATGATCATTTTTTGATGTCTGACTTGGGTCTTTTTCACTATTTCTTGGGCATTGAGATTACACAGTCTTCGGCTGGTATCTTTCTTTCTCAACCCAAGTATGCTCTTGATATGCTCTCTAGATTTCGCATGGCTGACTGTAAGCCTACGTCAACTCCCTTTCTATCAGGAGTCAAACTTGAGGCTTCTTGTTCTTCAGCTTTTGTAGATGCTACCTTGTATTGCCAATTGGTGGGAGTCTCATATACTTGACTCACACGAGGCCTAATATTTCATATGCCGTGGGCTTGGTCTCCAGGTTCATGTAGGAGCCACATGAGCTGCATTGGAAAGTAGCTAAGCGGATCCTTCACTACATTTAGGGTACTCACAGTTTTGGGATTCACTATATAGTGGGCATTGAGCTTGACTTGGTGGGCTACACAGATTTAGATTGGGCGGGCGATTCTTAGGATCACAAGTCTACTTTAGGTTACAACTTCTCACTTGGTTCAAGTCCTATTTGTTGGTCAAGCAAGAAGCATTCTGCTATTGCTCTATCTTCTACTAAGGCTGAGTATCGAGGGCCTGTGAATGCCGCTACTAAGGCCATTTGGCTTCAAAATCTTCTCACTGAGTTTGGTCTCTAGATTAGACGGCCATCAGTCATATTTTGTGACAACCAGAGTGCCATTCAGATCTCATGGAATCTGGTTCATCATCAGTAGACCAAACATATTGAGATCCACATGCATTTTCTCAGGGAGCTGATTCAGGTGTAGGTCATTGATTTCCAGTATTGTCCTACAGCAAACCAAGTTACAGATATCTTCACCAAACCCTTCACTGAGGGCAAGTATATTCATCTTCAGTCTCTCTTGGGGGTGCGGGACATCTCTTCTGGGGGGTCTATTAGCCCTTCCTACTTTATCCTCTCATGGGGGAGTTTTTTTCCCACTGGGTTTTCTCCTTCCTTTTTGTTTGAGGGGATTCTTTGTACATGGGTACCTCATCAGGCCTTATTGCCGGGACCCATCTTTGTTTTTTGTCAACATTTCCCCCTAAGTTGCCCTTAAGGGGGGGTGTTAGTGTGAACAAGGTTACTTTGTTTTCTAGCTCTTTCTTAGCTTGTTCTCCACTTTAGCTCTTTTCACACTAGGTTAAGCTTACTTAGGGACTTTTTCACTTTATCCCACATTGGTTGTGTATTGAGTCTCTTGGGTGGAATATCATATATATACCCACCTCTTGCTCTCATAAGAGCACACCATTCTATTGTAATGCTTTGCATTGTCTTGAGTTGAATAAAATTTATTTAGCTCATATCTGATTTCTATTTTACTTTCTCTCAATCACTTGTATGCTTGGGTAGAAATCTAACACATGTAAACTCATCTATTTCAAAAATTTAAAGGTGGAAGATTCACCACATTCTTTCTAGGATTCTCATTCCCATCTTTAAAGCACATTATCTATGCTATAATGCTGAGTATTATACAACTATAAATATAAAAAAGGCTTCCAAGAAACTAGCCCTCCAATGTCATGTTACATAGTTATCCTCTAAGAAAATATTTGCATGCTTGCAATTTGTATTAACATGATACAATTTATAATCTCACGTTCAACAGCTACCGAGATAAATGATGTCCTTATATTCGTTTTCATCAACATGATGAGTACAAATGACTATTAAAATATATATATCTCAGATTTAATAGAAGAGTCTATTCCATAGAGGAGAAGGTATGGAATAGAACATATTCTTGGGTAAGCTCACTAAAATGTGAGAAGACTAGAGCATTCAGCTGAGTTTGCCAAAATGTGAGAAACTATTTAATTATAACATACATAAATAATTAACAAATCATTCCAAATATATACAACATATTTTAACTTTTTAATCCTCTTTATTAAAGATATTTATCTTTCCTGTTCTGTTCTTTTCTATTTTATAGAGCTTTGGTGCAGCCTATCTGCCATAAAATTTTAGTAATGAGAAAAGAAAAAGGCATTACTCTTCCTAGAAATGGCACACGTGAACCCAAGACCATCCAAAACAAATGTGCATTTCAAAAAGGAAACATAGACAAAATCATTTCTGGTATTAAAAAATTGTCAATGATGGGGAAGAGGCATTTATAGTAAAATAAGTTATCAAACATAAGTAATATGACAATCATGTGTCATAAGAGACATGAGATACATTCATGATGTAGAAACACTTATGATTTTCTTTGGTAATTTTAAGGTATTGCTCTTTGTATAGTTGAGGTATTTATGGTAAAATAAGTTATCAAACATATGTAGTATGACAATCATGTGTCATAAGAGACATGAGATACATTCATGATGTAGAAACACTTATGATTTTATTTGGTAATTTTAACGTATTGCTCTTTGTATAGTTAAACTTTTTGCAGGCTTATGCAGGATAATAAAATGCCAAATAGTGTTGAGATTATGTTTCACCAGAGGGATATGTCGGCTGGCTTATGAAAACTGTATCCAATGTCTCAATGATTATTTACTTTGCTTATCAGACATGTAAATGCTAGATACAAAGTTTTCAAATTTCAATGTGATTGGAGATGTTATGGTCAAGTTTGAAAATAATGAAAGAGAGACATTGATAATCTATCTCTATACTTTGGTGTTCTCTAATTATGTTTATTCAATTAGGAATCAATTAGTGTTGTACACTTTCCATTGGCTTCTATAAAATAAAATATAGTATTCAAATTGGTTGAATCTATAATTTTTTAACTTAACATAATATCATGACAAAAGTATTACAGAGATTTTAAGAGAATAAGTTCCAAAATAATTATCATTTTAATATGAAAAAATCAAGTAGCAAATAAAAAATAAAAAGGTAGAAAAAAGTATATAGATAAAAAAAATCCATCTAAAGGACAAAGTAAAGTAAGTATAACAAATCTAAAATATTAAAAGATAAAAACTTACTGGAAATGACACCATAAAATCTCTTAAATATAAAACTCCACCACTCAATCATGTGGTAAAGGAAAATGTTTGTTTTAATATACTCTAAAGAAGATGTTAGATTTAGTTTTAATAAATAAGGCAATTTAGTTTAATTGTTAATATACAAATCAATTTACTATAAAGGGGAGATGGATATTTAACCTATCAACTTAAACTTCTATACTTCAAAAGTATATTTTAAATATGATACTTGAATCATAGTTAGAATTAGAGGGTTAGAATCAACCTCACAAATAGAATAAGAGTAAGGATGACAATTATACTTAGGGTTAGGATTAGAATTAGCATTACATTTAGGTTTAGAATATTATGTAGGATAAGAATAAGAATTAGAGCTAGGGTTAAAATTATGGTTAGGATTAAAATTAGTGTAACTATTCGAAGTAGGGTTAGGATTAGAATTAGATTTAGGGTCAAGGTTAAATTTAGGGTTAGGATTAGGTTTAGAATTAGAGTTAAGATTAGAAGTATGATTAAAATTAGGGTTGGTGTTAAGCTTAGAATTAGGGTTATAGTTAGAATTACTGTTACAGTCTTTGTTAAACACTAAATGCTTTAATTATAATTAGGAATAGAATTAAGATTAGGGATATAATTATAATTATGATTAAAATTAAGTTTAGGTTTCAAATTAATTTAAACTTAGGGTTAGGGTTATAATTATGGTTAGGATTAAAATTAGTTTTACTATTGTAAGTAGGGTTAGGGTTAGAATTAGATTTAGGGTGAAGGTTATATTTAGAGTTTAGGTAATTATTAGAATAGGATTATTGTTAGACTTAAAATTAGGGTTATAGTTAGACTACAATCAAGGTTATGATTAAAATTAGGATTAAAATTAGAAGTAGGAATAAAATTAGGGTTGGTGTTAAGCTTAGAGTTAGGGTTAGGGTTAGAATTAGAATTAGTGTTACTGTTACTATTAGGATTAGTGTTAGGGTTAGGGTTTGAGTTATAATTACAATAAAGATGGGTGTTAAGCTTAGTATTATAGTTAGGATTGGAATTACGATCTTTGTTAGGATTTGAATTACAATCATTGTTAGGATTTGAAATACAGAATTAGTGTTGCTATTAGCATTAGGGTTAGTGTTAGAGTTAGGGTAAAAGATAGAATTATTGTTAGTGTTATAATAAAAGTTAGGGTAAGGGTTAGAATTGGTTAGGGTTGCGATTAGAATTTTACTTAGGGTCAAGGTTAGAATTATGATTACAATTAGGGCTACATTTAAAATTAGGATTACTATTATAGGGTTAGGATTAAAATTATTGTTATGATTGCAAGTAGGGTTAGGGTTAGAATTAGATTTAGGCTGAAGGTTATATTTAGAGTAAAGGTAATGATTTAAAATATAAAATAATTATTATAATTTAAATTAATAAATCTTATTTAAAAAATGAAAGTATTTGGCATAAAATAATAAACATTTATAATAAAATAATAATATAAATAAATTATTATAATATTTACTAAAATTATATATAATTATTATTTAAATTATTAAAGTATACAATAATTACAATTATAATTTAAAATAAATTGATTTAAAGAGGCCTCTAGATGGATCAATCTCAGCATACTTTAGATATATATTTTAAATATAGCTATACTAGTTATACTAAGAGGCATTCTACAATGGCAGGAAGGGGCTGGAAGATTTGGATTCCCATAAATATGTAAACAAAATTCAAAAACTAGAATCTTCATAAAAAAAACTACAAATTAGAATTGAGGAAGGTGAAAGAACTCAGATTTCATGGCTGGGATGGAAATTAAAAATAATTCTAAATAATTCTTGTAATGGAGAGTTACATAACGATGCAAATTAAAAAATATAGAACAAACATAGGAGAAAGATATCTCTCGGCGTACTTTAGATATATATTTTTAAATATAAATATACTAGTTATTATTAGATGGGATTATTGATTTTACATATGAATGGAATTATATTTTTTAATTTTTGTATTAACAAATTAATATGTTTGATTAAATAATGAGTGATTAAATTAAAATATTGTTGTGATATAAATTTTTATATATTATTATTTTTAATTATTATTATGAGTGAGTAAATGAAACAAGTAATTTTTGGTTATTAAAGGATTTTTTTTAGGTTAGACAAATATTATTTTTTTTCTTGTGTATTGTTTCACTCTGAAATCCATATTCTCTTGACAATATAACATTTTGATTTAATTTATTCCTATTTTATATATTCTTCAAATGTCTACTTCTTTACCAACTATAATTTTAGAAATAAAAATATATGGTACAAGTAAAAACAAACTTCAAATTATTAACTATTCATTATTTTAAAGAAGGAAATAGTTTTACCAAATATAAACTTAGTAATAAAAATTTATGGTACACTAAAAAACAATCTTAAAATCATTAACTATTCATTATTTTAAAATTAAGAAGGAAACAATTTATAGTTCATTATTTTTTTGGCAGGAGTAGTTATTTGCTTGGAGTTGGATTATTGAAAACAATAAACATATGAATGTTATTGAGATCTATAATGTTTTTCTTATTACATTATTTTTGTTTTTTATTTGAATTGATAACAAGTTAATAATATTTGTGTTATTATTTTCGTTTTGATTTCCTATGATTTTGTTTTAATTGTACAGGCATCTGACATTATTTTGGGTGCATGTCTTCATCTATACAAAGTTAGGAGAAGACAAGGATCACCAATTGATTCATCTCTAGTGGTTGTTGTACCTATTAATCACCAAGTGTGTAATGCCCTGCCTAGGAACCTTAAACAACAACACAATTATGCTATATAAAAAGAATAATTTTTTTTAAATGAAAGAAATAACAAGTATCTTAAATCCAATATACACATATCATTAAGATAACATTATGTCCTGTAAGGTTCAATAGTTGCATTACTAACAGAACTATCAACAAGATCTAAACATGCATCATGAATTAACTAACAAACATAGTTTATTTTGGATGTGTTGCATCAATGATTATACTCACACATTTCCATGTTGTAGCATCAGATAAACAATCCTTAAGTTTATAAAGATAACACTATGAGTACATAAATAATTTTTGAATACATGTAGGTACAACAATTCACTGTTTACACTATCACCTTTTTTATTACATTGGGATGGATACACCAAGTTACCATACATGTTTCAATTGATACATAGGACTAGAACATGAGCATACATACTATCTCCTCGAGCAAGAACATGTTTTGTAATTTACTACATGAGTTACATCCTTTTTACACATGAGCATCAGCAAGGGAAAAACCAATGGAGATTAAACACATCCGCCCGACCATATGGAACTCTCAGCTCCATCACCCATACTAGGAGATAACACTAGGTCCCACATCAAACAGCCAAGCATGAAACACCAGACTGACACAATCATGAGTAATACATGACTAATGCAACACGTAGGCAATGTATAAAATTTGCCTAATAAGGTACCAAACCCTTTAATAACATAAAAAAAACTTCAGATCTTATTTATATAATTAGAATTAGTTACAGTAGATGTTCGTAGAATGTATAAAATTCATAGATGATCTTAAATTGTTTTCTATTACAATCTATATAATTCATAGGGCATTACATTTTGAATATACTATGCAATACCACATTATAGAGTACTAAACAAGACAATCTATTGTACACTTGTATTAATAAAGAGTGCAAGAAGGAAGACATCCACAAAACAATTTACAAAATATCTCATAAAGTACAAAATATCCCATAAAGGTACAATAAGGAGATTAATATAATAAAGAACTCAATCCCATTTACTTCCTTGATGTAATGCATAAACTTTTGTATTGTATAAATAATTACCACATTATTTAACTAAATGATTCTATCTTCTTGTGCTAGGATAGCCCACTAAAATTAAAAATAATAGGTTGGACATTCACAATACCCTTCATATATCTAAAAATCTATTCTTATCTATAATTTTTTTTATCAATCCATAACCATAGTGGATTCTTATAAGAATACTTAGCACATTATAATATTAAAAGAATAATGACACCATTAAGAAAGTCAGAGAAGGCAGCTTGCAATTGTCAAGCAAAAGAAAAGTTATATCTTTCATTTTCTTGTCTTCTTTCTATGTTTAGAGGTGAAGGAAAAGCACTAAAAGAAGGATAAGCTCAAACAAACTCCTACATATATCTTTAGATAAATATAAAGATAGTTTTATGCTCCTAAATCTATATGGAAGTTACAAAATAACAATAAAAGACTAGTACATGCAAGCACAGGTGCACGCTCTTCTTGACAAATGCCCCAAAGAGATGTCAATTAAGGCAATGCAAAGATTGCAGGATATAAAAATGTGCTGCGCAGGTTCAAGGTGATGAATATTAATTTCAAACTGACAAGAATCCCTCGATGCATTTCAGCTACAGATATTGCTATCGGCATAAAGTTACATCTTAAATAAGTTTAATCAAATAGCTAAGTGATGGATTATTTTCGGTAACCGAGGGTAAACCCATTCACAAGCATGAAGGGACTCCATGATGGCACAAGAAAGGTGCAAGGGTAAAAGAGCACTAAAGCTAGATACAATTTTAGGTAAATAAAAACTTCCATAAAGGAAGATAAGAAGGTGCATGAGGGCACTTAAGGAGGATTGCTATGTTTCATGTAATATTTCTAATGGTGCTAATTGGCAAGGCATGATAGCACAACAACAATAAAACATTTACATTTCAATAATGATGTAATAGAGTTGCACATAGGGTGCAGTCATAGGTATGAATACTATAGTGAAACCTAGAAGGATTAATTAGAAATGAGACATTTATACGGTGCCTTGGGAAGTGCTTAAGGATGTGCTAAAAATTACAAAGAAAGGTAGATTTAATATGTATTATAAGGGACATGCTAAGGTGCCTTAATGAGGCTTAGCTAAAAGTTTAAAACAATTCTTAAAAAGAGTTAACTTAGTAGTAGACATGAGTGCAATTTATGAAAGCCTAGACAAGGCACGTGAACTATTTGACATAATTCCTCAAAGAGATGTCATCTAGTGGAATGCAATGATTGCAAAATATGCACAAAATAGGTTTTGCAAGGATGCTCTCAAAATCTTTAAATTAATGAAGCCCATGGAACATATCCTAATGTTGTATGCTTTGCTTGCAGTCTAGGTGCATGCAGCCATGTAGTTAGGGAATGAGGGTTGTACATACTTCAATCACATTTTAACCCTTACTGCATTACACCTTAAGTTGATCATTATGTGTGCATGGTTGACCTTCTTGCCCATGCGGGCTGCCATGAAGATGCCCTAAACTTTTTCATTGAGATAACTGTTAAATTTGTGTTGGTTGTATCGATGTGTTTTCTAGGTGCCTCTAGATCACATATGAATATCGGCTTGAGAGTATTTACAACAACACTATTTTGTTATCCCTCGTAATGAACCAACATTTGATCTACTTTTGATCTGATTTCGATGGCTTTCTAGGGGTTTTTAGGGTTTCTGCTTTCTTTTTTCTCTGATGATGGAGGTTATTGCCTTGGGTAGTACCTCTGGGACCCAGCCATTGGTGGGTGAGGATTGTTCCAAGGGATGGAAAGGGGTTTTGATAGGGAAGAAGAATCTCTCCCCAAAAGGCACTTTTGGGGTTCCAATTCAAAAGGAATCAGCGGAAGGTATGGCTCTGGACATACCTGATGATTTAGTTGAGGAAATAGTGGTAGACATGGATCTAGCTCTAATTGGTAATTTTTTCTCTCTTCACCCTAATATTGAGATGGTACTGAAGTCGGTGTCTAATCGGTGGAAGATTAAAGGTAGTGTTTTCGTCATAGCTATGGCAAGAGGATTGTTCCTATTTAAATTTACCGGTAAAGAGGATTTGTTATTTGTTTTGGTAGGAGGGCTGTAGCTTTATGGCACTCATTTGCTCGCTCTGTGTTCTTGGAAACTTGGGTTTGATCCCAGCACCGATTTGAACCAGACTGCCCCAGTTTGGGTGAGGCTCCCAGGGTTTCCCTTGGAATATTGGGACGAAAAGATCTTTTCTGCTATTGGTAATACCTTTGGTCAGTACATGACTCTGGATAACACCACTCAGGCTAAATCCAGTTGTGTGTATGCTAGATTATGTGTTAATATGGAGATTCATAAAACCCTCCCCATGTCCATAGAGTTAAACTCTAAATACGAGATCTCGACCTAGCTAATCCTATATGAAAATGCTACTACATATTGTCATATTTGTAAGAAGAAGGGCCATTTAATGACCCATTGTAAGTTGAAGCAAATGGGCGAAAATGTTGATCTCAATAAAGAGGATGATAATAACTCATCCAAAGAAGACATCCCTGACAATCAGAGAATGGGGGGTAATGAGGAAAATGTTTTGCAAAAGAGTCTACAGAGAGGGATATGGAGATGGGTACTTAGAAGGCTGACGATGATGACTACCAGAACCTTGATCAACAGGATACACAGAATCCTCTGGTGCTTGAAAATGGGGAGATTCAATCCCAGTCAGTGGAGGCTACTGATGAGGGCAAAGAGCCCCCTATTACTATTGGGCTGAATGCCCAACTTCCAAAATCAGATTGTAATAATAGTGTTGTGACCATTCAACCTTCTTCTAAGCAAAGATCTTCTCCTGTTCTAGACACAACCATGGTTGAGACCATTAAGGAGGACTTTTTTGAGAATCAATCAGCTATTCCTTCCCTGTCCACTAGAATTGGACCTAGTGGTAATTCTAATGACCAAGATGAGTGGATTACCCGTAAGAAAAAAAATCGTAGGACTAAAAAGTCTGTTGATGTTGGAACAGACTCTAGGCAAGGAAGACCGACTCTTAGAGAAACAAGGCAAAGAGAGATTGCCAGTGCTAAGAAAAAAAACTGGAGATTCAATCTCAAAAGCCTCCTAAATGAGAATTCTTTCTTGGAATATGAGGGGTTTTAATAGCCCCACCAAATAGTTTAAAGTGAAGAACTATATTCTAGATCATAAGATAGATATTCTTTTCCTTTAGGAAGTTAAGATGACTGAGGAGAACTTTAAGATGATAGCTGATAGAATCTGGCCCAAGCCTGCTTTCTGTATTAGCCTAGCTATGGGTGCCTCTGGAGGGATTGTTACTATGTGGAATAATTCTAAAATTCATGGTACTCTTACTGCTTCTAGTAAGTATTTTCTTGTTGTCAACTTCTCTTTGCCTTCTTTTAATTGGTCCCTAATTAATATTTATGCCCCGAACACTAGGGCCCTACAGAAAACCTTGTGATAGATTTGTCTAATAATCTTTCCACTTCCCCTCATTCTCTTTGGATGTTGGTTGGAGACTTTAATACTCCCTTATATCCTTTAGAGAAAATTGGGGGTATTCTGGACTATTCTGATAGTATGTTTGATTTTGCAGTGTTTATCAATACCTTTGGGTTGCTAGATGTGGAGCTTCATAATTAGAATTTTACTTGGTCTAACAGACAAAGATGAGATCAAATGATACAAGTTAAATTGGACATATTTCTTATTTCTAACAATTGGGATAATCACCATAATCTGAGTTTGGAAGCTTTACCAAGAACCATTTCTGATCATAATCCTATTCTCTTTAATTAGATGGACCATCATAAGCGTGGCCCCTTCCCTTTCAGATTTGAAGCTATGTGGATTAAACATAAAGATTTTAGAAACCTTTTAGCTCATTGGTGGCAAATTCTAATTCAAGGTACTCCTATGTTTCAGCTAGTCAAGAAGCTCCTTCATATTAAACAAGAGGTTTGTGGTTGAAACAAATATAGTTTTGGTAATGTGTTTGTTCAGAAGAAAACTATCTCTGGTAAATTAGCTGATCTTCAAAATTTAATGGCTCAAGGAGTTATTATTGATGACATTACCCAGGAAGAAAGTAATTTGATTTCTGACTAGAAGAATCTTATGAGCAAAGAAAAAAATTTCTGGAAATAGAACTCCAGAGTTCAGTGGCTTAAAGAAGGGGATCAGAATACTACTTTTTTTCATCTTTTAGCTATGAAGCATAGGAAAGCTAATTCTATTTCTAAATTATGTTTGGAGGATGGAAATATTATCACTGAGGATAATGAGATTGCAAATCAAGTTGTGTTGTTTTTTCAAAATTTGCTGTTGGAACAAGCTGATAATGTTGTCAATGGGCAGATTATGGATTAGTTCCTGGATAAAATCCCCTCATTGATTACGGAAGAGGACAACAATAAAATTTTAAAACCAATTTCTGAGGAAGAGGTTCATGCTATCTTATTTCCCATGGGTCCTTTCAAAGCTCTAGGCCCTGATGGCTTTCCTCTGATATTTTTTCAGGAATATTGGGATATTGTGGGCTTTGATGTAACTGCTGTTGTTAGGGACTTCTTTAGAACTGGTAAACTTCTAAAATAGATCAACAATACATTTATTGTTCTTGTTCCTAAGAAGCCTAAGCCGATGCATCTTACTAATTTCAGACATATTAGCTTGTGCAATACCATCTATAAGCCGTGCACTAAAGTGATTGTTCTGAGGTTTTAGCCTTTTCTAGACAAAATTATTTTCCCTTCTCAGAAAGGCTTTGTCCCTAGTCGTCAAATTCTTGATGTTGTTATTTCCACTCATGAAACAATCCATTCTATGGACAAGAGTAGGATCCCTGGTATGGTTCTAATGTTAGATATCTCTAAGGCCTATGATAGAGTTTCATGGAAGTTCCTATTTAAAGTCATTAAAAAATTTGGTTTTAATGATAAAATATCCCTTCTCATTCGAGAAGTTGTCTCTACTGCTAAATTCTTTGTTTTGGTTAATGTGGTTCCTAGAGGTTTTTTCTCTTCCATGAGGGGGATTAGACAGGGAGATCCTCTTTCACCATATTTGTTTCTCATGATGGCTGAGGCCCTTGGGAGATATGTTCACTCTAAGATTACCTCTAAGAAAATTGTGGGTATTAAACCTACCTCTTCTCTACCTTCTATGTCTATGCAGCAGTTTGTGGATGATACCATCCTTTTTGGTATCTCTTCTATGGTTGAAGCTCGAAGTTGGAAGAATATGCTCAATGACTATGCCAAAGCTTCTGGTCAATACATAAATTTTTAGAAAAACAATGTATATTTTTTCAACACTTAGGGTGATATCCAGAGAAAAATTATTAATATTATTGGCTGTGCTGAGGCTGACCTTCCTGCTATTTATCTTGGCCTCCCTCTCACTATTAAAGAGGTTTCTCAGGGATTTTGGAATGGAATTCTGGAATGAACTCAAAAGAAGTTGATTGGCTGGAAGTTGAAGCTTCTTAGTAGTGCTGGTAAATTATAGCTTTTATGAGCTTCTCTACAAGGTATTCCTACTTATTTCCTATCTCTTTTTAAAATGCCTAGGTTTATTGCTCACAAGTTGGAGCAGATCCAAAGAAATTTCCTATGGACAGGTGTGGAAGATAAAAAGAGAATGTCTTTGGTTAGCTGGGAGAAAGTTTGTCTTCCCAAATCTCATGGTGGTCTTACTATTAGATCTGTAAGGAATATGAATAAAACCCTCCTTTCCAAAATTAATTGGAATTTGGTCCATAGTCATAAAGAGTGGGTGGCCATTATGCAAGCTAAGTATTTACATGGAACTGACAATCTTAGTTTCCTTCATCAGGAGGGGCTTCCTCAGGGCTCTGCTATTTGGAATAAAATGCTGAAGTCTAGAAGCTTACTTATTAAACAAGGGCTCAGATGGAAACTGGGGAATGGTAATTCTATCAACTTCTGGGAGGACATTTGGGTTGATGATAAGGTCCTTGATGCTCAAGGAGATTATGGAATTGTTGCTGGTATTACAAAATAGTTTTTTTGGTCCAAAGTTTGTCATTATATTCATAGTGACAATGGTATCAAGCTTTGGAAAAATCTTATGGATTGTTGTACACAACACCTTGAGATTACCCCTAGGATGAGTTCTATTCAACAAATGTTGCTGGGTGTCAGAATTCCCCTCTTTCCTAGGGAAGATGAGTTGTATTGGTGGCCAGATAAGAAAGGTCAGTTTTCTGTTAACTCTACTTACCATCTGTTGATCCCTGATGTGCATAAAAATGACCTTTGGAGGAAAGTTTGGAATCATAAGGTTATTCCTAAAATTATTATGTTTTGGCAGGCTATTGTCCATAACAAAATTTTAACTCAAGATAATTTACAGAGGAAGGGTTTCACTCTGGTGAATAGGTGTTTCCTATACCTGGAGAAGGAGGAAACTGTCTCTCATTTAATTCTTCACTGTGATTTTGCTAGGGAAATTTGGAGTACTATTTTCAGGAACTTCAGCATTCAATGGGTTTGTAATCTTGATATTAGGGAAGTCATTGCTAATTGGTGCCCTACTTTCTCTCATCCTTGGCTTGTAGAGCTTTAGAACCAAACTCTTCCTTGTCTTGGTTGGACACTATGGAAGGAGAGAAATAACAGAATATGTAGGGAAGCTGTCAGGGATTCCTCTCAAGTCTTCCAATCTTTTTCCAAGATCCTCATGGAAAGTGTGATTAACTCCCACATAAAAACTACTGACAAACCACTTACTCAAGAGGAAGAACAAATTGCAATCAATTGGAGAATTTTAAACCAAATCCTCACTTATGATAACTTCGAATAGCTGCAGAGATTAAATACCAGATGGATTCCCTCGAGGCCCCATTGGTTAAAACTTAATTTTGATAGAGCCTCTAAGGTTGATGGTAAGGCCAGTGGTAGTGGGATTATCAGGGATGACAAAGGGAGTCTGGTTGCTGCCTATGCTAGTGGGATAGGTTTTCAAAGAAATAATTATGCTAAAGCCTCTGCTCTATTATGGGGGCTGAAATTGGCTATTTCACTTGAAATTCCATAGTTATACAGGGGGATTCTAAACTGATCATTGATGTAGTTACTAAAGTGGTGACATGTGGGTGGAAACTCAAAGACATTATAGTTGATATCCAAATCCTTTTGCAATGGATATCTAGAGTTGAAATCTCTCATATATATAGACAGTGGAACGGGGTTGCTGATGTCCTTACTAATTATGGCTAGCAATTTTCAAATTGGTGATGTTGGCACCAATTTAAAAGCATTCCTATAAAGATAAGGGAATTGATTCAAAAAGAGCTGACTTGTCAAGAATGACTCATCATGCCAAGAGAGATAGCTTGTTCCATCAACTTCTTTGGGCGCTGCTAATGTGTATCTCGAAGTACGGGTTATTTTGTACTTATTTGTTCAATGTCATTTCAACATTATTACTCACTTGCGTTAAGGCGAGTTGCTTATTTGATAATCATAGGGAATTTATGATTATTATGCTCGAGCATGGGAAGGGCAGGCTTCAATTGGTTTTTAAGAAGGTGCTCCTGATTAATGATAATTTGTGCAGTCTCATTATCATTATTCCTTATCTAGCTATTACTTTTACCTTTCACAATTACTCTGTGAATTCCTAGCTTTGTGTTATTGCGAGGAAGACAAAAATGGGAGGAGATAGGATTCGCATAGAGCCAATTTCTTGCTGTGAATTCAAGGATAATGCTATGGTTTGGCATTACTATAAGGAAGGTGGAATCGGCCCTTTTCTGGAACACCTTAATGGATTTGATGAGAATTTGTCTATGCAATTTACCCGGTCCTGGCAAAATCATAGAGTTATTGTTGGGAGAATTATGTTCGAGATCTCTGAGAAAGTAATTGCTATGGCATCTGGTCTATCTACTAAGGGGACTAAGTTGCAAAGGAAGGTGAAAGTGGTGGACCATTCAAACCAGAAGTTGTTTTTGGGGGAAGGAGAAGAACTTGTTCCCTACCAGGGAGGGTTTGAACGGGCCAAGCTACCAGAGTCGTGGGATGAAATGTTCTTCCTCATAAAATATTTCACTTTGGAGGGTCAGTTTACCAAGTGTTATAATTACTACCTCCCTTTGCTTAATCATTTTAGGCACAATGCTCATATCAGTTTCCCTTTCTATTTATTGTCGTCTCTTGAACATTCGGTGTTTAGGGCTAAAACTAAGATGGATAAGAAACCTTCCAAAAAACTAGTTCCTTTGTACCAGGGTCTTATCCTCTATTTATACAATTTTCATCTTGCTTTGGAGCCACCTAAGCCAATCCAGACTCATAGTGATGAGATTTCTACCAACCCTGATGATATTGTCATTTCTGAAGAACCTTACCCTTCCCCTACTTCTCATAAAATGAAATGGGTTTCTTTTTCTCTGTCCACTAAGGAGACCACCATGGTAACTGTTACTCATACTCCAGCTTCTAAAGGGAGTGTGAAAAGCAAGAAGAGGAAAATCAGGGAGTTGGAGGAGGATATTGTGGGGGATGATGTGGGGACCCCTAAAAATCTGAGTAGTGACCCTGTGGGACCTGACAGTAAAAATAAAGTTAATCTGTCTACAAAAGAAAAGAAGAAGGGTTTTAATTCTGGGGTTAGGAGGTCAGGTAGGATAGCTGGTAAGCCTGTACTGAAAGTTAAACTGATTGAATACTCTGAAAGTGCTTCTGATGCCTCCACATAGGGGGATGATCAACTAAATGCTAAAGACTTCGCGGTTCAAGAGATCTCTGAGGATGAAGCGGGTAAGACTAAAAGGAAATAGGCTGATGATTTGGGAGGTGCTGACGGTGATCCTGAGGACAATGCTGGTGAAGGGGAGAGGATGATCATGGAGGAGGCTGGTGATGAGATTGAGGAAGGTGATGACCATAGGCATTATATTTCTATCCTAAGGGGTCATGTGGAGGAGCTGGAGTAGAAGGTTTCTTCTATGGGAGAGCTCATAAGCAGCGTGCTCCATCATATGGCATTTCTTAACCTCTCTCTGCTACAGGATCTTGGGACTCATGCTGATGATAAAAAGGAGGAGAAATTTAAAAAACTAGATGAATTTGTTAAATTTATAGCTAAAGGATGGGAGAATGTTTCTCCTTAGTTCTATTTCTTTTTATGCTTTCTATCATCTGCTACTTTCTATCTGCTATCTATAGGCTGTTCATGTTGTTTATGTTGTTTATGCGGGTTATGCTATAGTGGTTTTGAGGCTCTTTTGTTCTTGAGCCTCTGGGGTCTCTTTTTGTCTTAATGAAAGGGTTCAGTCCCTAGTTTTTGCTGACTTATATAATCAAAAACACTATTTTGTTATCCTCTCAAACATCTATGCAGAAGTGGGCAGGTATGGTAAGGTTCAAATGGTTAAGAAGATTGATGAATGATAAAGGAATTAAAAAGCTTCCTAGATAAAGTTGGATTCACAACCATAAAATGGTACATGTTTTTTGTGTAGGAGATGGATCACATCCATAAATAGAGGAGGTTGATGACAACATGGATAAATTGGGTTAGAAAATGAAGGGAGCAAGATATTTTCTAGATTCCAGACATTTACTTAATGCTAAGGAATAAATGTAGGTAGAATTATATCTCTATGATCAAAGTGAAAAGTTGACAATTGCATTTGGATTGCTAAACATGCCCAATAGTGTACACAGTGTCAAATCTACAAAAATAAGGAAGGAAGTCCACCAGAGCTTAATGGAAGGGAATTTTTTTTTAACGTTGGAGTTGCAGATTGCCTGGTAACCCAGCGGGCTCATCAGCCAAGTAAGTAGTCACAATAAGCATTAAAAACTAAACACCTTACAGGAATACACCATTAGGTGATCCTACAAATAAAAGAGTATACTATCTAGCCATAGGATAAAAGAATTCAATTTGATCTAGTTTCTATACAAGTAAAATTAGCGAGTATTATTTTTTTCAATAAGGAAAAAGATATCAAAGTTCAAAGAAATTAATTCGACAAGATTAAGGATAGTATGAATGAATACAAATCCTTTCCTCATGCTATGTAGGGACATTAACGACTGAAAAGAATTAAAATTTGGCACGTAAAAACTCATAGATATAATAACTATAAATATGCTTGCAAAAATAAAATAGATATCACAACTGATAGTACATGCAAGAAAATAGCAAGTAAATGCTATACAAATTTAGTAACAGAATAAATCAATGAGAGACAACTTAAATACTATGAATGATGTTCTTAATGGCCATTGAATTAGGAATCCACAATAGACATTAACGTCTTGACGGTTGAAATGGCAAGTCCTTCGAAGAATAGCACTATATTAAAGTAAAAGGTCACCAAAAGTAATACAGTCTATTGTAAATATAATAACACCATGATAAGAAATGTTCTATAAGATGGTAGGGTCTAAAGCATTAAGGAAGCCTCAAGGCAATAAAGCATTAAGGAAGCCTCAAGACAATCAGAAAATGGATATAATATCTGAAATCGTACTGAGATGAAGCTTAAAACCTTTAGGCAAATGCAAATGGAAGGCGTAGACTAAGGCCCACAACCCTTAACATCGTTCATATAAGCTACACAAGTTGATTGATAGAATGACATCTTGCAGAATACAATGGTTGAAGGAAATGTAGAAAACTAAATCTGCAATGAAGCTTAGAATCGATGTACTAGAAAAGATATGAGAAACTTCAAGCATTCATTTGCTAGCAAAAGAGGAAGTCAAGCATGTGAATTGAAGGTTGGAGGCCATAAAATAAAAGAGCCAACCCATGGAATTTATAGATTTCTGAATACTTAGAATATGGTTTTGAAAACTTGGCAGAAAACCTCAGAATGTCTAGGATTCAAAACAAATCCAATTATTCATTACCTTAACCAGAGATTGCATTTTAAAAAAATATCATACCTTGATTTTCTTTCTTAAAAGTCTGTGTTAAAATCCATATCCTATTTCTTTGATCTCCAAACCCTCTCTTTTTCCCTCCTTCCTCTATTCCCCCCCTCTCTTCAAAAAAAATCTCCCTCCTTACAACTCAACCCCCATCTAATTTATTTCATATTTACTATATATAAGTTTTATGACAACTCATAAATGTTACCTATTTTTATTGCCAATCAACAAAACATTTAATTATAATAATATATTTATTTATCTCTAGTTTGCAATTACATTTATTATTTTTATTTATTAACTTAACTACTAATATAATATATTTTCCATAAACTAAATTTACATAAAGGAATTTATATTTATTTAATTATCGAAAATGCCTTCATAACTAATAATATTATTTTAATGCAATGATTAACCAAAGCATCAATCAAACAATCCAAACTAAATAACCCAAATTTTAAATATACCTGACATAATGTATGATCGAAAGCATGATCACAATGACAATGACTAACCATTATGCCCATATAAACAACATTGACTAGGTGCAAAACTAGATACTCATCCTTTACAAGGATGATGGCTAACTAGTGGACCATATGTCATCTCCGTTCAATAGTTTCCATTAGGTTTCAAGGTATGCTCAGACTTACCAACTCAAGTGGAGTTGTACCCTAGTACCTGTTCACTTAAGCATACCAATTAGAGCACAAATTCTTACTAGCCGAAGCACTTGGAAAGAAACTCTAACATTTGTATCTCATTCCCTTATGTTCCCCATATGTTCAATGGTACAATGTTTCCCTTTCCACTTATCCTAACAACATACTACTGCATCACCTGACTATCCAAATAAATCTCTGCATAATAATAATAATATAACAATATGCATCATACCCACAAATGTACTAACAGAAGCTTATGTTCCATCTTCATCTTCAGGTTCCTTAGCCAAACTACTTGTACAACCAAAGTGAAAACGAAGGGGCACTACATCCTCCCTAAAACTTGACTTACTCCTAGAAGTCGCAAACTAGGGTGGAAACATAACACGTTAGTACCAACATCAAAACTTATTCATTTCATAAAAAATAAGATACTTTGGTTTGCTTATGGAAAGGATTTATCTCACAAAATATGAATTTATACACTTCTTTCTAAAGATAATCTACCCTTCTAATTTCCAATGTCACAATTGTAACACAATCAAGACTTGTATTTCAAAAATCATTCTATAGTACGTTAACCACTCAAAATCGTTACATGTCAGCGTTAACACCCATCAGTTTCTTTCAAGACAAGGAAAACATTGTACTCTTTTTAATCCTAACTAGTAGAAATTCTCATATCATAAACATATAAAGTATTCAATTTCAAATGCTCCTCCATTACAATTCCTCTTCCAATTCTCTATTAAGCACTCAATATGTTAGAATGCTACATTTTCAAAAAATAACAACATAATTTTACACATAAAGAACATGCTTTCCAGTAAATATCCATCATTTATAAACAAGACATTCCACTTTAATCATTTTACAACACTAAATCTCATAACATATTCAACAAAAAATCATGATTTTTCACCTTTTTGGAGCATAGAGACACAATTTATCATAAGTACTATATTCATGATTTAACATACATTCTTCACATACACATAAATTCACATCACTAGGAATCACATCACAAGGCTACACAAGGGTCCATTTGGACACTAGAAAGCACCATAATAATCTATGATACAAAATTCATGAACTGTATAACAGTTGAGCACATACCCCCATCCTCAAGGTTCCCTACGTCTACTTCCTCGTATACACTCACCAAGTCTACCTCATACCTCCTTAGAGAGGAATCACAATACGACACATGGCCGACATAAAAAACAATAAGGATAAACTAGTTTAGCCACCAAAATCATAAAGAAATGTTACATAAAAATTCAATTTCAACAATAAAGAAAGAAATGTGCGCAATTTCAACACTAAATCAAATGTAACCATGAGGATTACTTGCAAATAAGATCAAAAAGTGTGGCTAAACCATCACAATCAAATATAAACAAAGCACCAGCCTTCACAATCAATAGAAAATCATCAATAACCATAAAGAAAGTCCACAATCTTCAAAATTACACTATACAACACTGTGTGAGTAGATACTAGCCACCAAATGAGGAATGAGGGAACAAAGTCAGGCTGTACCAATAGCTCTCATGTGGTGTAGAGTGAGCATGCCATCCACATGGCTTAGAGTGTAATCCTCAGCTACACCCTACATCACATCGTCATGTGGCATGGACTAGCCAAGTGGCCCATGTATTCCTTGGCTACCCACATGGAATGTGTACCTCAGCCACATCTCACATTGTGTCTCAGCATGACATGGTCATACGCCAGCCAGAGAATGCACATACTGGTTGTATACTGTATGGCAGTGTGTCTGTGGCTCTACGAAAGTAGGCATTCGCAGAACACACCCCACATAGTGACACCTCATGGAAAAGGCACACATAGGTACTCACTATAGATAGAAATATACATGGCTAGGACATCCCATATGCTAACCAACCCAAACACTGTCAAAATCAAACATGAGTATCCCTCTATAGGTGTGTGAGGCCCCATTATGCTCATCACACAAGTAGGCTATCATAACATAGTCTCATAGTGCACCTTCACGTGTCTATGCATGTGGCATCATGTCCTTGAGAATAGCTCGCTACCATTAGCAACATGGCATCATCACCAGCATTGTGTCAGAACATCAGTGGTGTGTGGCATCATACCTATTGCATCATGTCGGAACATGTACTGATACATAATCTATCTCAACATGGGTAACAAACCTCCCTCCACATGCTGGACCTTAAAATATACATGGGGCACATGGTCTTACTTAGGTTGTCTATGCAGGTCCCTTTCACCCTAGACCCTGGCCGCCAACTGGCAACACATGTCATCACATAGTTCTAGTTGGGTTCTCCATGCAGGTCCCTCTCACCCTAGACCCCGGCCCCCAATTGACAACTCATGTGGCATATCAAACCTTTCATGAAGACAAGGTAGATGATCATCAAAGAAATACCATTAGTATACTCAAGAATTGTGGGGATTAGGCTAGTACATATGGATCAAGTACCCTAATCTATCATAAGGGGAAGTACTGAGTGCTTTCCTCTGGTTTGGTCGAGCTAAGAATCCTCTGTGCTACAATATGTGTACATTGTACACTCCACCTAAGGAACTTTGTGACTACTACTACCCCTTAACGGACTGAGGGACTAGAGAACCAAAAGAAGAGAATCTACAAGACTAACTTTTTGCTACTCTTATTCATAATTTTCAACCACACATGGCTTGGTCCTCAATTAGTAACAAACATACAAGTACACATGATGGTATGGTTAATCCCACACCTAAAATACAACATATTTCCCATAGGTGGGTACACAGTATCACCATCCCATGGACACACAAAACAAGTACGGGGTATTCACAACACTCAACCAATGTACAGTTACTAGTTTCTCACATTTACAGGCGAAGATTACATTTACATACACAATTCCATTACTACTAAAAGATCACATACCATAAGTACATTTATTTCCATAACCAATGTGATTTCCTTTGCAAAATCATAACATTACTTGTTATCCACTTCCCTTTTCCAATTTCCTTTCACTCTACTTTTTTCCACATATCACATGATGCTGAATGTCAATATCATGATCAACCATCCACTTCAAGAGTCTCGTTCACATGCACAAGAAGAATTACTTATAACTAGACATGGGCAACAACATTAACCAGAGATCCTAGTGCTACAACTTGTCTCTAATACCAAATGTAATGCCTTGCCTAGAACAACACAATTATGCTATATAAATAGGACAAAAAAAAAATTAAAAGAAAGAAATAACAAGTATCGTAAATCCTATCTACACATATCATTAAGCTAACATTATGTACTCTAAGGTTCCACAGTTGCATTACTAACAGAACAATCAACAAGATCTAAACATACATCATGAATTAACTTACAACCATAGTTTATTCTAGATGTGTTGCATCAATGATTATACTCACACATTTCCATGTTGTAGCATCAGATAAACAATCCTTAAGTTCATGAAGATAACACTACAAGTACATAAATAATTTTTGTATACATGTAGGTACAACAATTCACTATTTACACTGTCAACTTTTTTATTACATTGGGATGGATACACTGAGTTATCGTACATGTTTCAATTGATACACATGACTAGAACATGAACATACATACTGTCTCATTGTGCAAGAACATGTTCTTGAATCTACTACATGAGTTACATCCTTTTTACACATGAGCATTAGGAAGGGAAGAACCAATGGAGATTAAGCACATCCACCCGACCATGTGGAACCCTCAGGTCCACCCCCCATGCTAAGAAATAACACTAGGTCCCACATCAAATAGACAGGCAGGAAACAATAGAATGACACAATCATGGGTAATACAATACTAATGCAACACGTAGGTGATGTATAGAATTTACCTAACAAGGTACCAAACCCTTTAATAACATAAAAAAAACTTTACATCTTATTTATATAATTAGAAGTAGTTATAGTAGATGTTCGTAAAATGTATAAAATTCATAGATGATCTTAAATTGTTTTCTATTACAATCTATATAATTCACAGGGCATTACATTTTGAATATACTATGCAATACCACATTATAAAGTACTAAACAAGACAATCTATAGTACACCTATATTAATAAAGAGTGCAAGAAGGAAGACAACCACATAACAATACAAAATATCCCATAATGGTACCATAAGAAGATTAATATAATAACAAACTCAGTCCCATTTACTTCCTTGATGTAATGCATAAGCTTTTGCATGCCATAAATAATTACCACATTATTTAACTAAATGATTTTATCTTCTTTCGCTAGGATAGCCCGCTAAAATTAAAAATAATAGGTTATACATTCACAATAGCCTTCATATATCTAAAAATCTATTCTTATCTATAATTTTTTTATCAATTCATAACCGTAGTGGATTCTTATAAGAAAACACAGCACATTATAATATTAAAAGAATAATGGCACCATTAAGAAAGTCAGGGAAGGCAGCTTGCAACTGTCAAGCAAAAGAAAAGTTATATCTTTCATTTCCTTGTCTGCTTTCTATATCTAGAGGCAAAGGAAAAGCACTGAAAGTAGGATAAGCTCAAACAAACTCCTACATATATCTTTAGATAAATATAAATATAGTATTATGCTCCTAAAATTTCTATGGCAGTTACAAAATAAAAAAAAAAGACTCGTACATGCAAGCACGGGTGCACGTTCTTCTTGACAAATGCCCTAAATAGATGTCAATTAAGGGAATGCAAAGATTGCAGGATATAAAAATGTACTGTGCAGGTTAAAGGTGATTAATATTAATTGCAAACTGACGAGAATCCCTCGACGCATTTCAGCAACAGATATTGCTATGGGCATAAAGTTACATCTTAACTAAGTTTAATCAAATAGCTAAGTGATGGATTATTTTCACAAACCGAGGGTAAACCCATTCACAAGCATGAAGGGACTCCATGATGGTGCAAGAAAGGTGCAAGAGTAAAAGAGCACTGAAGCTAGATACAATTTTCAGGTAAATAAAAACTTCCATATAGGAAGATAAGAAGGTGCATGAGGGCACTTAAGGTGGATTGCTATGTTTCATGTAATATTTCTAATGGTGCTAATAGGCAAGGCGTGATATCACAACAACAATAAAATATTTACATTTCAATGATAATGCAATAGAGTTGCACATAGGGTGCAATCATAGGTATGAATACCATAATGAAATCTAGAAGGATTAATTAGAAATGAGACATTTATATGGTGCCATGGAAGTGCTTAAGTAGGTGCTAAAAATTACAAAGAAAGGTAGATTTAATATGTATTCTAGGGCACATGATAAGGTGCCTTAATGAGGCTTAGCTAAAAGTTTAAAACAATTCTTAAAAAGAGTTAACTTAGTGGTAGACATGAGTGCAGTTTATGAAAGTCTAGACAAGGCATGTAAACTGTTTGACATAATTCCTCAAAGAGATGTCATCTAATGGAATGCAATGATTGCAAAATATGCACAAAATGGGTTTTGCAAGGATGCTCTCAAAATCTTTGAATTAATGAATCCCGTGGAACATATCCTAATATTGCAAGATTTGATTGTGGTCTAGGTGCATGTAGCCATGCAGTTAGCAGATGAGGGATGTACATACTTCAGTCACATTTGTAACCCTTACTACATTACGCCTTAAGTTGATCATTATGTGTGCATGGTTGACCTTCTTTCTCGTGCAAGCTATCATGAAGACGCCCTAAACTTTTTCATTGAGATACCTATTAAATATATGGTGGTTGTATTATTGTGTTTTCTAGGTGCCTGTGGATCACATATGAATATCGGCTTAAGAGTATTTATAGCAACACTATTCTGTTATCCTCTCAAACATCTATGCAGCAGCGGGTAGGTATGGTAAGGTTCAAATAGTTTAGAAGATTGATGAACGATAAAGGAATTAAAAATCTCCCTGGATAAAGTTGGATTCACGGCCATAAACTGGTACATGATTTTTGTGTAGGAGATGGATCACATCCATAGATAGAGGAGATCTATGCCAACCGGGAGAAATAGGGTTAGAAAATGAAGGTAGCAAGATATTTTCTAGATTCCAAACATTTAATTAATGCTAATAAATAAATGTATGCAGAATTATATCTCTGTGATCAAAGTGAAAAGTTGACAATTGTATTTGGATTGTTAAACATGCCCAATAGTGTGCACAGTGTCAAATCTACATCAATAATGAATAAAAGAGTATACTATCTGGCCATAGGTTAAAAGAATTCAATTTGATCTAGTTTCTATACAAGTAAAATTAGCGACTATTGTTGTATTTCAATAAGGAAAAAGATATCCAAGTTCAAAGAAAATAAATTGACAAGATTAAGGATAGTATGAATGAATAATAATCCTTTCCTCATGCTACATAGGGACATTAATCACTAAAAAGAATTAAAATCAGGCATGTAAAAACTCATAGATATAATAACTAAAAATATGCCTGAAAAGAGAAAATAGATATCACAACTGATAGTACATGCAGGAAAATAACAAGTAAATGCTATACAAATTTAGTAACAGAATAAATCAATGAGATACAACCTAAATACTATGCATGATGGTCTTAATGGTTGCTGAATTAGGAATCCACAATAGACATTAACGTTTGGATGGTTGAAATGGCAAGTCCTTCGAAGAATAGCACTATATTAAAGTAAAAGGTCACCAAAAGTAACACAGTCTATTGTAAATATAATAACACCATGATAAGAAATGTTCTATAATTTGGCAGGGTCTAAAGCATTAAGGAAGCCTCAAGACAATAAAGCATTAAGGAGGCCTCAACACAATCAGAAAATGGATATAATATCTGAAACGGTATTGAGATGAAGATAAAAACCTTTAGGCAAATGCAAATGGAAGGTGTAGACTAAGGTCCACAACCGTTAACAACGTTCAGAAAAGGTACATGACCTGATTGATAGAATGACATCTTGCAGAATACAATGGTTGAAGGAAATGCACAAAATTAAATCTGCAATGAAGCTTAGAATCGATGTACTAGAATAGATATGAGAAACTTCAGGCATTCTTTTGCCAGCAAAAGAGGAAGTCAAGCATGTGAATTGAAGGTTGAAGGCCATAAAATAAAAGAGCCAACCCATGAAATTTATAGATTTCTGAATTCTTAGAATATGGTTATGAAAAGATAGCATAAAACCTTAGAATGTCTAGGGTTCAAATGAAATCCAAATATTCATTACCTCGACCAGAGATTGCATTTAAAAAAATATATCATACCTTGATTTTTTTTCTTCAAACTCTATGTTAAAATCCATACCCTGTTTCTTTGATCTCCAAACCCTCTCCTTTTTCCTCCTTCCACTGTTCCCCCCCCCCCCTTTCTTTAAAAAAAAAAAAAACTCCCTCCTTACAACTCAACCCCCATCTAATTTATTTCATATTTACTATATATAAGTTTTATGACAACTCATAAATATTACCTATTTTTATTTCACTCAACACAAGATTTAATTATAATAATATATTTATTTATCTCTAAGTTTGTAATTACATTTATTATTTTTATTTATTAACTTAGCTTCTAATATAATATATTTTCCATAAACTAAATTTGTATAAAGGCATTTATATTTATTTAATTATCAAAAATGCCTTCATAACTAATAATATTATTTTAATGCAATGATTAAGCAAAGCATCAATCAAACAATTCAAACTAAATAATCCAAATGCCAAACATACTTGATAAAATATACGATCAAAAGTATGATCACAATGATAGTGACTGACCATTACGCCCATACAGACAACATTGACTGGGTGCAAAACTAGATTCTCATCCTAGAGGACCATATCTCATCTCTGTTCAATAGTTTCTATTGGGTTTTAAGGTATGCTCAAACCTACCAATTCAGGTGGAGTCGTAACCTAGTACTTGTTCACTTAAGCATACCAATTAGAGCACAAACTTTTAATAGCCGAAGCTCTTGGAAAGAAACTCTAACATTCGTATGTCATTCTTGTATGTCCCCCATACGTTCAATGGTATGATGTCATCCTTTCCACCTATCCTAACAACATACTACTACATCATCTGACTATCCAAATAAATATCTGCATAATAATAATATGCATCATACCCATGAATGTACTAACAAAAGCTTATGTTCCATCTTCATCTTCAGGTTCCTTAGCCAGACTACCTATACAACCAAAGTGAAAATGGAGGGGCACTACAAAGTGATTCAACTATAGTGGTTGTCATACCTATTACATTGGGTTTTCTTTAAATCATTCATGTTGGATAGGGGTTTGTGTTGTACTAAAAGACTCTTATGAATGGTTTCCTATGTCTTGGTAGAAGATTAATGCATCTCCTTATGGATACGAGAAACTTAGTTTAGCTACTGGAAAATTTATCACATGTACTCTCTTCATCTTTAATTTTCTAGCATTTTGTGTAATAGTTGTCTTTACCTTTCTGATCTTGGAAATACAAAGTAAATAGTGAGAATTTGTTAACCACATGTTGCTTTTTAAAGGGCTCATTTGGATGATTTAGTCATATCTTACTGGGAAATTTATCACATGTACTCTCTTCATCTTTAATTTTCTAGCATTTTGTGTAATAGTTGTCTTTACCTTTGTGATCTTGGAAATACAAAGTAAATAGTGAGAATTTGTTAACCACATGTTGCTTTTTAAAGGGCTCATTTGGATGATTTAGTCATATCTTATTATCATATTATTCTTCTCATGAATGCTTGAATAATTTTTTCATAGAGGTTGTTTTTGGTTTTACTTTGTCCATAGTTGTATTTGAAAACCATATTCTAAAATGCTTTAAATAAATTAATAAATGTTTATACAACTCTTGATTGATACCAAAGATGGAAAATTTTAGAAGAAAATAGATATATTGTATTTAATTTTAATTATAATATTATTATAAATTTATTATAATTATTATATTACTATAATATTATATTTTAATTATAATTATAATATTATATTATATTTATATTATTATTACAATATTAAAATAATATTTTTTTTAATAATTGCACACACACACACACATATATATATATATATATTTGTTAACTCAGAGGTGTCCCAGTGACTCTGCCAGTGACCCCCTTGCCTTACTTTATAATATTATATATTATTGTATTATATTTATGTTTATGTTTATTATTATATTATTATATAATATTATTATAATACTATAATATCAATTAATATAATATATCATCTGTTATAAGTGTTATAATAAATATTAATAATATAATTAATATTATTATTAATATTATAACTATAAATAATAACTTAACAATTTTGATGGTTTGACAAAAAGTAAATTTAAAGTTTACTTAATGAATTAAAAAATTAAAACTAAAACACAACTATAATTACAATTAAAACACATACTATAATTACAATAGAAGGGACTTGGTACATTGCACTTGTTTTTTTTGGTAGGTAAGATTTAGATTATATTATAATATCAAAAGAACTGAATACATTGTTTATGCTCCTTGAGCTGAGAAATGACACACCACCCCTTCTGAGAATTACAAAATTTTACCCCCCAAAAAGACCTCCTTGGGACAAAGAACAGGCTAACGCACCAGCCTTACATCCATAGACTATGAACAGACTGTATAACATACAATATTACATACCCTACTACTGTAGGAAACCAATCTCAGAGCCACCTTCATGAAAACTACCTACTGCTTCTTGACATTAAAAACTTGTTGTAAACTTATAAACCATGAAAACAAAAAATTAACAGGATAACTATGTCGTCCACCATCCACACACCAGCTAGAACTTCTCAGATTTTGCCCTCCTCAAATAGGTAGTCACAGAACTCTCCTACCCACTTGAAGCCTTCAAATGGAGTCATTGAACAATTTCTTCAAGAAGTCCCTTCCTCTGTGCACTCTTCTTCTATTAGCCACCAATTCTATGCCTCTGATGTCAAGAATGAATGAGAAAAATTCTACCACAACCTTAGGCTGACTGGCCTTCTTCAAGTCTTTTGTCCTTGGTAACCCTTGTCTCTCAGCCACCACTAGTACCTTGTCTAACCCTTCAAGAAAAGTCAAATTGAATAGCCACTGCACCAGGTCCTTCACCTCTTCCTTAGGAGTTGAGATATCCAGTAATGTCGCCACCACCCTAGAGGATATGTTCGAATCCACACGATACCTTTCACCTCCATTGACAAAATTCTTTCCAAGAATGAGCTTCATCACCTTTATTTCAAAGGTGTCATTTTGCCTGAGGACCCGTTTTAACCTCTGCTTTGTTATTTCCCCTTTGAAGGCCATCTGTCAAACCCTGGTGGTTAGGCAAATGGGCGACTCCATTCCACCACATTCAAGGTAATGTACAGGGAGAAGGTGTATAATTATTGGAGTGGGATCACTCACCATTCAGATTTTCTACAAGAAATTGAAAGATTGATGCTATAAAACAAGTAGCTTGCCAATTCCCCTAATGATTAAGGAGACTTGTGGATTAACTACCTGCCTAGTCACCAACTCACTATCGCTCCTCACCATTACTCCGAGAAATGTTGAAGGCCTAAAAATTGTCCAATCCTATGATAGAAAAAATTGACCGTCATCCTTTATCCAATTATCCAAATCTCTTCATGTCCTTTACATCCTCTGGGTAAAAGCACAAATCCTTTGTCACACTTTATAAAGGAATCGACCAATAGTAAAATAATTTCTGAACTTCGACCTCATAAAAGTGGCATTTATGTTTTGAATTTCAAAATGATGTAAACTAATGAAATGTAGATCTCTTGATGAATTTTATGCTTGTAATTTAAAAAAAAAAATTAAAAAAAAAATTGACAAATTTTTTATAAATTTAAGAGCAAATTTTGAATTGCTGAAATTTTCAGAAAAAGTGACTTTGACTCTACGTCACAAAAAAAAGAGTAAACAATCTTATTTTCCTCTAATTTGTTTTTTCCCAAATAGAGGAGTTCAATATCTAGTACATAGAGAGAAAAAAATCAGTCTTCAATGCATATTTTCTTCGTAATACCGTTTTAAAGTCAGACATTACATAATCGCATAGTTTTCATTCCATGTCAACTTTGGTATAACTTTTTTCCCATTTTCACAAAACCAATTATACTCTTTTGGAGAGGACTCTTTCCTCTAGTGCACCATATAATTTTGAAAAAATTTGGATGTGTTTTGATATTTTTTTTTAATTTCTAATTAGTGTCATCTTTGATTTTAACAATCTACTTGCAATAATTTAAAAAAAAACATATTAAAACTAATCAAAATATCTTAAAAAAATCATATTTGGATTCTAGACTCAGAGCTCTACAAAAGGGTATTTTTTATTTTTTAAATAATCCATTCCGATTAAAGAAATATTCAGTTTAAGTTGAGAATTTCAGAAAACCTTAGAAAATGAGGAGGTGGCTGCCATGTAAGATGCCACATAGACAATTTTGGGAGAAAGTATTTGGAGGCAAAATCATTTGGAGGTGAAATCATTTTTTTTTGTTTTTAACTGGATGATTTCATTTCTTTTTTTGTTTTTAACTGGATGATTTTAGGCGAAACCATTTCGCCCCTAAATTGACTCATCTGAAAATAGCTTGCCACATATGCGCCACGCAATGGCTACATTTTTTTGGCCGAAACCATTTTACCCCCAGATTGATTCACGTGAAAATGACGCGCTATGAATTATTTTGTTGGCCCAAAGTGTGACACAAGTTTGTACTTTTACCCCTCTACCAGCTGTCGCTGATGTGCAACAATGATTGTATCAGTTGGGCAATTTCCCATCTGCTGATTGGGATCTGAGACATGCCCCTGTGTCATGGGAGAAGCTGACCTGTCCCATTTCAGCCTATGAGCCCCAGTCTTTCCACTTGCTTGATTATGGAAGGACTCACGCTCTACCACCCGCCGCTACATGGATCTTGTTAATATTAATATTATTATTTTATTCTCTTATGTTTGCTAAATATTAAAAATTAGTAACAAATTAATATATTATATTATTATTATTTTATTAAAGATAATGCACTTGGTAAACCTTTTAACGTGACTAGGCTTCACGGTAACGCTAAGGTCACAATAGTGTAGTTTTATTAAAATAGCTCTATGTAAGCTAGATCTATTTTGTAATAACTTTAGTGACCCCAATATGATCATTCTTCACAAAGGTATGCATGGAAATCATAAGAGAACACGGAAAATGGTATTGCAAGGCTACTCACAGCCTAGAATTACATATTGTCAACCATATTTAACATAGCAAAGTAAAATGTTAAAAAGCCTTACAAAATAGAAAAATTAATCATTTCCTTCTACAGTAATCCCTTAGATCATTGTGTTGCAGGTAGATTTTCCAAATTAGATATCATGTGACTAAATTTCAATGCACAAACCCAGATCAATATTACTAAGATATTTTAGTGCCATAACATTCTTTACTCAAGTCGATGGTTTTCCCAAGGCTGGTGTATTAGAAGAACATGACCATAATGATTAAAGTAGAGCCACTCCATACTCTTAAGAAGAGTTATAATGAAAATCTCTTTCAGAGAAGGCATCATATTACAAAAGGTTTCATTGGGCTTAGACATCTTCATTTTCTTTCATACTAAATGCTCTTAAAACTAGTACTCCCCTTTACATCTTCCAAGAGATTTAAAACATTTTTAATGGCTATAGATTTATATTCCATTAGCACAGTACAATACAAAGTAATCATTAGTCCTAATATTTTGAACACTTGGTTATCCATAAAACACACAATCAAGTAGCTCCCCTCTTTTGCCTATTTACTTTCAATACTAAATCTCCTCTAATCCATATATAATGATCTATTGCTCATACCCACATCACTAAAACAATAAACTAATAGGTCAAATAGAATGGGCTTTGAATAAACAAATAATCTCAAGGAAAGAGGCGTATTAAGAAACTTGCATTGAAATAACTTTTGGAATAATTATTTTTAAATGGTAGCGATGGGTTTCAACTTTCTATGCTTAATGAAACAGCAGCTAAAATGTTTTAGTTTTTTGGTAAATACCTCAGATATAGTTGCACTCTAGTTCAACACACCTCAATCTTGCAAATTTGCTATGCTTGCCTGAGATTTTCTTCCTCCTGTGTTTCTTTGTAGAGCATCAGAAGGTTTGTCTGGATGGCTCGAACCCCTATTTCAAAGGGTTGAATCCCTCTTTACAAGGGTCATGCCCCTATTTGATATACCATGGGCATGAAAAAGTAGGTCGTGAGCCTCAAAGAAAAGGTCCTTCCCCATCCCAGGTCATGGCTCAGTACAGGTCGTACCTCATAGGTAGTGCCTCACCTTCTCAGCCTCCTACCCATGCTAGACATGATCTTATTTGGACCTACACACCATTCTCCAACATAGATGTGGAGTCACTATAGTAATGTTTGTGAGCCACAGAAAATGAACGTTGCCTCCTCCTTCCATTATCTAGAGGGTTTGGAGTGTAATTGGAGGCACCATTTGTGTTAACTGACTAGCCTTTCCTATGGAACTTTTTTGAAGTATCCTTGGGAACATTCAACCAAATGCAATTAGTAAGTGTAATCCCCCACTCCTCCAACCACTACCCTCTCCTATTTTAAACACCTCTCACCCAAAAATATCATGCATTGACTACAAGATATGCACCAAATGGATCTATTTGAGGCTTTAGAATCTTTCAAGCAAATGCAAATTGGCTGAAGTAAAGCCAAAATCCATGACCTTAGCCAGTATCCTCACTGTCATGTGAAAATGGCAACTTTTAAATGGGGCAAGGACATCCATTTGCATAATGGAAGGAATATTTCTGTCAGATCTTCCAGTTGAAAATGCTACAATAGACATTTATGCAATGTGTAGGATAAAATTCAAGGCACTATAGATCATATTGTCAATGCTATCTGGCATAGATATTTTCTTTCCTTAAACACTTTCACCCACTTCCCTATTCTTCTATAGTTGCTCCCTCCAAGAACCATCAATATGCACCTACTTTCAAAGATATTTTCTTTGTTGCGTAAACCAACACACCAACCATGTTTAAGATCCATCGAATGGAAAAGGGAGGGTTGTTACATCCTACCCCCTAGGACTAGGCTTACTCCTGGAAGCTTACAAATGCTAATATGTAGCCAAAGCACACACTAGTCCATGAGACTTAATACAATTATAAAGCTAGGTTATCACATGCACAATTATATGCAGTTAGTCCCAAAACATGGGTACAGAATAGGAAAGGCACTCATTCCTACAAAATATAGATTAGCATAAAACAATTTTCTCTAATCAAAATAAAGAATGATACCAAGGAAACCACATGGAACAATCAATGAAAACCAAGGAGAAAAGCCTCAACCACCGTACTGGCAAACTACACATGACAATAAGGGGTAATCCGGACATTACCATTAGGTAACCGGATGATAAGACAATAACAAAAGAACACTGCACTAGCAGGGTACAGTGGCTAGGGTAGCTAATAGGGCGAGTGACTATCACCAATAACCACCATCGGGTAATATGAGTACGCTCAGCCTATGAGTCCAGGCAGAGTCGATAACCAATACTTGCATCACTCCAATCACATGTCAAAGCACATGTGCATATAACATACATCATAGCTGAAGAAATAGTAAGCATGTAATCCAACATGATAACCAATCATGTCAATATCATAATAATATCAGAATCCAGCAACGAAAAGCAACAACCATCAATTTGCACATATATACAAGCATAAACCTCACAATTTTCTCATAATTTGTAGCAAAATGCACTTTCAAGACATCAAGTTTTTCAATTCTCTAACTTTTATATGCAACTATCTATAAAATGGAGCACACAAACACACATATACATAATCTCATCCTCTAATTTCATAGCATGCAAGACATCTCTTCACATATAATGGAATAGTTTGTCACTTTTCAAGGCATAATGGTGCAAATTTTGTTCTCTTTTATATTTTAATATGAAACTACATACATGACAATTGTGCCACCTACATATACATACATACTTATTCACATCACAAGGCTACAACAAGGGTTCACATGGATGTCATAGTACCATCCAAATCTAATTATAACCATGAGTCCATAACCAATAACCATGTGTCTTGATGGCATTGACCCAACTAGTGAGCCGTTTCATAGAAGCCACAATGACATATCTCTTGTTTGTGTAATGGTTTTAGCCTCAAAGAGATAATCAAACAATAGGAAGGTAGTGAATTAGAGATTAGAATAGCTCAAACATACCCCCATCCTTAAGGGTTTCCCTGCGTCTACTTCCTTGTATACACTCAAATGGGTGGATCTCACCATACCTGATGAGAAATCACATCACAACACAAGACCAGCATTTGAAAACAAAAAAGTCAATTAGTTTAGCCATCAAGGATATAAATAATGAAGAATAAATCTCAATTCCAAAAATAAGATAAGAAAATGCACATAGTTTCAACAATAAATCAAATGTAACTGCAAGAGTTACATGCCAAGAAAATCATTTGTGGCTAAACTAGTACAAGCAAGATAACCAAGGTGCTGGTCCACACAAGCAAAGTAAAAGTCACCAATAATTGAAAAGAAGATTCACAATCTTTGAAGTATACACATCACAACACTACGTGACTATCACTAGTCACCACACGAGGAAGGATGAAAATAGGTGTGACTGTCTCAATAGTCCTTCATGTGAGTGCAACCAACTCACACAACCTCCAAATGGAAAAGTACTATGCCAGAACTCCCAGGTCACATACCTCCTGTGGCGAGACCGTCCATGGTATACGCCAAGTAGAGAAAAAACACAATGGTCAAATACCACATTGCAATGTCCTACTCATAGGAACATCCTGCATACTATGGACCCATGGAGAAAGCACATGCAACAACACACCAAGCCAGAGGTGCACATGGCTAGGTTCCACTCACATGCCAACCAATCAAAATCAAGGTCCTCTTGAGTGAACCCTCTACTCTGTGCAAGCAACCACTCCTCTTAGTACAAGTAGGAACACAACATATATACTATGCCCTCATGTATCTAGGTATGTGGCATCGTGTCCTCAAGCTCAGCTCGCTACCATCAGTGACACAACATCCTCACCAGCACTGTATTGGAACACCAATGAGGGGTGGCAACATATCTAAAATAATTACATCAGGGTAAGATCATAGCTGTCATAGGTGCTCATATCACAAACTAATGTCATCCTCAAGAACTGAGGGGATTAGGCTAACACTGTATAAACCAAGTATCTAGTCCATTAATAAGGGGAAGTAGTGAGTACTTTCCTGGGAGGTTGAAATGATTTCCATCATTTCATGTCACCATTATACATACACCATGCAATTCCCTCCCAAGGAACTTTGTTGCTACTACTACCCTCCACATATTGACCTATCACAACCGTCAGGTTGGCAGTCAATAGTGTGACAAAAAAACACACATAGATGGTATGGTTTTCTCCCATACACATAATCTAAACATACCCTCCATGGATGGGTACATAGTATCACCATCCCATGGGCACACATCTCCAGCACTGGTTAATCACAACACTTATTAGGAATACAATCACAATTTCTCTTACCTAGGAAATACCATAGTTCACCTATGACTATGCAACATAATGCAAGATACACAACTTTACCAAACAATAGGTACTCCCAAATAGCCATACCAATTGTCCTCTTTTCACAAGGGCATCTCAATACTCGTAACATCATAAATTTACTTTGCAATTCTATCAACATAACAAAATAATGTATGAACATGTATAGCATCATAACTATTACTTTTACATCAATGCATAAATATAATGAAGATTTTTCACAATCATTATTATACTCACTTCTATAATCACCTAAAGATATACATCTCATAAGGACACATAATGTGACATCATGTCACAAGTCACAAGAATACCATTCATTCACAAGAGAAATGGACGCTAATAACATAATGGAATGAGTTTTGTTTGAGGAACTCTAATCATTTCTCTACATTTGTATCCATACATAAGAGCATAAGTAACCTTGGCTACGTCAAAGGCATTCAATTGCTCACTCAAAGAAAGATATGCAACATTCTTATTACCTTGGCATCCACTAATTTCAGTTTGCATTAAAATACAAACATTCAGCCTTAAAGTCTCATTGAAATCCACAATGCAATTGAGAAGATCAAATTTCATCAACAAGATGTATCCACTAAGCAATTAATGTTCTCATGTAAACTCATTAAATAAGGGGTTACTCATAAACATGTAATCACTTTCAATTGTGTAACCATAACAAACATAAGTTATTCTTCACTAATTCTTTTACTTATTGCAACTTTCACATGCTAATTAAATCCATATGCCATTATTCTAACATCTTGTCAACTATTGACAACTAAGAAGACGAGAGAAAGATAGATTTCATCTCAAGTCAAGACATTACATTCCATCCAATATTAATCATACAACATGCAAATTCTACTGAGGGGAAGTTTAAGGCACCATTAGTATTCCAATGAGTTCAATATGTTATCAAGGGTGATAAATGGTAGCAACTCAAGCACATTAAGAGGTTATAAGAAAAATCAGCAATCATCTAACACTTACAAGAGAGGATGGAGTAATCAAACTAATCTATCCACATCCACAAATAGCTACATCCTACCATCCTTTACATCTATAATACAAGAAGGAATTACAAGAGCAATTCGTGATCAATTAGGGTCATCTCATTCACTAGGAACATAAAGGAAGACACATGAAGAGCATGTCCAAGCAAGGGTAATTAGGTAACCCAAGTTACCTTCAACCCACAAACACACAAGGCAAGACATCCCTACCCCCGTCTTATAACATGGGAGAGTGATCACTCTTAACCATGGGAGACTCCCAACCAAGGTCAACACTCTAGTCCCATCGAGTAAGGTAAGGTCAAGGAGGCTATTTCCAACACAATTATAGGAATGTTGTTGTAACTTTGCCCACTAATGCTATTCTAAGGCATGAAAGCTATCACGACTAGAAAAACAATATAGCAAGCTCACACCACGCATGCCAAACACAATGAAATAAAGAAGGCTCAACTACGCTAGAGGTCTGAGTGTGTGAACATGTGCTCTAATACTAGATGTAACATCCCACCACATGAACCCTAAAGGGTAAGGCCCAAAAGAGGATAAGATAATTTTTTTTTACAATAATAGATAACATACACGCAAAATAGTTGCCAATTCGATATGTCGACAACATTCATGGCCAATTATGGTCGAATGTACAATCCATAGGAGAGGACTAAATTTATCTCTAGAGAAACATTAATAAACTATGTTCATTTAAACACCAACTTAAATGTTCCTATAACCCAATTCTAGATTATAAACATGAATCCAAAGGCATCATAGTACAAGTGTATCTAATACCCACACTAGAATCCATAAACCAAATAGGAAACATTTCATTTCTTTTCATTAATTTTCATGGTTACATCTTCTCTCTTAATAGAGTACAATTACATAAAATAATATATGAGAACAATGGCGTAGCCATGAATATGAAACAATAACTGAATAAGTACATTAACTGGAAAGGTAATAGAGAGAAAGAACATCTCCAACTGGTACTCCAACAACCTGTACACTGGTCCCCAATGGTGATGGCAATGCCTCCCAACCATGTGGACTCATACGAGACCACCCCACCGTGATCAGAGGTAGTCACAAGACCCAAACAGGAGAATAAATAAGGGTATACAAGATGCCCTACAATCACATCAATCACAGAGCAGACATGGAAAATAGTGCACAAAGTCAAAGTCAACATATAGATATGCTCATCAATATATTGTTGGGTGCTACTCATGACTACAAAAGTACAAGACACTAGGGTATAAATCAGATAGATTGTCATCATGCATGCTTGAAGGGATGGCATGACATGGACTCAAGTGCACCTCTCCTACAAATGAGGAGACTTAATCAAGCTCGAATTAATGCATCATAGATGGATAACTTGATGCCCTATAGATAGATTGGACTTCTCATGTGCATCCTTAGCCCTTACAAGTGCTCAAGGCCATGCATGAGGAGTTAATATCTTGGACTAAAAGCTCATCTTGTTTAACCAAACGATGTATCCAAAAATTGACTTAAACGCTGAAATATAAATTTGAAATTGTAAATACGATAAATGTGACCTACATAATAGCAGTTTTCAATGACAGTGTAGTTTTATTAAAATAGCTCTTTGTTAGTTAGATCAGTTTTGTAATGACTCTAGTGACCCCAATATGATCACTGTTCACAAAGGTATGCACAAAAATCCTAAGAGAACATGATAAATGGTATGGCAAGGCTACTCACAGCCTAGAATTACATATTGTCAACCATATTTAACATAGCAAAGTAAAATGTTCAAAAGACTTCCAACATGGAAAACTTAATCATTTCCTTCTATAGTAATCCCTTAGATCCTTCTGTTGAGGGCAGATTTTCCAAATTAGATATTATGTGACTAAATTTAAATGCACAAACCTAGATCGATGTTACTAAGGTATTTTAGTGCCATAACATTCTTTAATCAAGTTGATGGTTTTCTCAAGGCTGGTGTATTAGTAGAACATAACTGTAATGATTAAAATAGAGCCACTCCATAGTCTTAAGAAGAGTTATAATCAAAATCTCTTTCAGAGAAGGCATCATATTACAAAAGGTTTAATGGGGCTTAGACCTCATCATTTTGTATCATACTAAACACTCTTAAAACTATTACTCCCCTTTACATCTTCCAAGAGATTTAAAACATTTTCAATGGCTACAGATTTATATTCCATCAACACAGTACAATACAAAGTATTAGTCCTACCATTTTTAACACCTGGATATCCATAAAATGCACAATCGAGTAGCTCCCATCTCTTGCCCATTTACTTTGACTACTAAATCCCCTCTAATCCATTTATAATGATCTACTGCTCATACCCACATCACTAAAACAATAAAATTGATAGGTCGAATAGATTGGGCTCTGTATAAACAAATAATCTCAGGGAAAGAGGCATTGTAAGAAACTTGCATTGAAATAAATTTTGGCATAATTATTTTTGAATGGCAGTGATGGGTTTCAACTTTCTGTGCTTAATGAAATAGTAGCTAACATGTTTTAGTTTTTTGTGTTGGAAGTAATAAAAGAATGAGTAAATACCTCAAATCTAGCCGCACTTTCCTTCAATGCAGCTCAATCTTGTAAAATTGCTATGCTTGCCTAAGATTTTCTTCCTCCTGCGTTTCTTTGTAGAGCATCAGAAGGGTAGTCTAGATGGGTCAAACCCCTATTTCAAAGGGTCAAATCCCTCTTTGCAAGGGCCATGCCCCTATTTGATATACCATGGGCTTGAAAAAGTAGGCCGCTAGCCTCAAAGAGTAGGTCCTTCCTCATCACAGGTCACAACTCAGCACAGGCCATGCTCCATATGTCGTGCCTCACCTTCTCAGCCTCCTGCACATGCCAGACATGCTCTTATTTTGACTTTCACTCCCTTATTTGAACATGCAGACCATTCTCCAACCCATATGTGGAGTCACTATAGTAATGGTGGTGAACCATAGAAAAAGAATGCTGCCTCCTCCTTCAATTATCTAGAGGGTTTGCAGTGTGATTGGAGGCACCATTTGTGTTAACAGACTAGCCTCTACTATGAAACTTTGTTGAAGAAACCTTGGGAACTTTCAACCAAATGCAATTAGTAGGCGTAATCACCCACTCCTCCAGTCACTGCCCTCTCCTGTTTTAAATGCCTCTCACCCCAAAATATCATGCGTTGACTATAGGATATGCACCAAATGGATCTGTTCAAGGCTTTAGAATATTTCAAGAAATGCAAATTGGCCAAAGTAAATCCAAAATCTATGACCTTAGCTAGCATCCTCACTGTCGTGCCAAAATGGTAGCTTTCAAACAGGGCAAGGACATCCATTTACATAGTGGAAGGCAGATTTATGTCGCATCTTCCAGTTGCAAATGTCAGAGTAGACATTTATGCAATGTGTAGGATAAAAGACAAGGCAATATAGACCATATCACCAATGCTATCTGGCAAAGATATTTTCTTGCCTTAAACACTTTAACCCACTTCCATGTTCTTCTGCAGTCGCTCCCTCTAAGAACCATCAATTTGCACCTACTTTCAAAGATATTTTCTTTGTTGCATAAAGCAACTCACCAACCACATCTAAGAGCTATCGAATGGCAAAGGGAGGGTTGTTATAGAGAATTTGTTAACCACATGTTTCTCTTTCAAGGGCTCATTTGCAATATTTAGTGAATTCTTGAATAATATTTTTGTACAGGTTGCTATTTAGTTTTACTTTGTCCATAGATACCAAAGATGGAAAATTTTAGAAGAAAATAGAGATATTGTATTTAAATTCAATTATAATTGTTGGGAATTAAGGTGTCTCAACCTTGGTAATTCCTTGCATTATTTATGATTTTATTTATTTATTCATTTCCTATGTTGTAAATTAATTGTAAATTTCATATTGTCATTTTGTGGGATGTGGCACGATGATGTGTCATCCTACATGGAAGATGACAACTTGTAATTTTGTCCTTAGTTGAGGAGATAGGCGTCCCACTTTGTGGTAGGAGTATTTTTCCATGTGTCAGCATCTTGGATGTTGTGTAAGAGAATGTTGACCGAAATGATTATGATAGATTCCTATGACGAAGTTATGACATGTAAGAGTCAGAAATAGAAGCTTGTAAGACAGGTGAAGACATGTGTCATGAAGCATCCTTGAAAAAGGCATATTTGGGTGTCCCAAGGTGGACTATTACATGTTGTAAGAGAATATACTATTTATAGCCTATGTATGATAGATTCTCTTATAGCTGTAAGTTGTAACTGCTATGACAGATTCTATGACAGTCGTAAGAGTCGTAAGAGCATCTGTCATAGCCCATTTTGGAAATAGGTGACCTCTTTGGGATGGGAGCTGTAGACAAGTGTCAGGAACATTCTACAATGTTGACCAAGTGTCCATAGGCATGGGTTTTGGGCCATGAGGCCAAGTTGGACGCCCATTCCAAGATAGAGCCAATTTTGCCTTGTATATTCTATATAAATAGGTGCTTGGAGGAGGAGATGTATGCAATTGATAGTTACTATTATGCTACTGAATTGACTCCAAACATGAAAGTTGAAGACTATTGAAGCTTGCATTGCAAGTGTATTGTAAACCATATTCATTTTTTATAATACATTGTGCAGGTTTCTGAGTGGGGTTTTTCACCCGATAAGGGTTTTCCCCACGATATATCTTGTCTCTCTACTTCTGTCTTCTTTTTGGTTCTATGTGTATTGCTGCAATATCTCTATTATATGTTTCATGTTGTTGTAATTGTAAGGATTAAATTGAATTTGTATAGCCCTCCCCTCATTATATTACTGTAGGAAGCAATTTCCACACACCTAGCTTCCTTTCAGTTGGTATTAGCACTTGATCACCTTTGGTCCTAGTTGTTGGGTAGGGGTTTTTTGAGATGATCTTAAGTTGAGTGGGAGTCTGTGTAGAGTATTCTAAATATTATTGAAGCAAGTATATGGAAAGCACATCTGGAAGGATAGAGGTGGAGAAATTTAATGGCACTAATTTTGAGATGTGGAAGCTCAAGATGGAAGACATGCTTGTTGATCGATACCTCTGGGAAACTATTAGTGGAATAAAACTAGTTGCAATGTCACAAGCTGATTGTGATCTCAAGGATCAGAAGGCTAAGGGTCTCATAAGACTTAGTCTTCCTGATTCTGTCATACTAAATGTCCATGAGGAGAAAACTGCAAACTTGCTTTGGAAGAAGTTGGGAGATGTGTATCAAGCCAAATCCCTAGTTAACAAACTTTTTCTGAGAAAGAAGTTGTACTCTCTTCAAATGGAGGATGGAGGATCTATTGCAGATAACCTAAATTCTTTTAACATGTTGGTTGCATAATTAACATTCGTTGGTGTGAAGATGGAGGAGGAGGATCAGTGTATGACCTTGCTTTGTTCTTTGCCGGACTTGTGGGATCATCTTGTCATGGCTATTAGAAGTACCACATCCACATTCAAAATGGATGAAGTGGTTTCTTTGTTGTTGTCTGAAGAGATGCAGAGAAAATCTTCTAAGGAAGCCAAAGAGCCTCTTGCAGTTCATGGAAGACCCAAGGAGAAAGGGAAGAAGAAGGACAAGAAAGATGAGAAGGGTAGATCCAAATCCCATGGGAGATCAAAATCTCCTAGAAAGTCCAAGGCTCTCTATTGGAACTATGGAAAAACTAGGAATTTCTAAAAGGAATGCAAAGAGGAAAAGAAAAAGAAGAAGAAGAACCCAGATTCATATTCTGACAAGTCACAAGATGATGGTGATGCCTTTATCGCAGCCCTGGCAACCCATGCATCTGATGATGTGTGGTTGATTGATTCTGGTGCATCAGTCCACATGACCTTGCATCGAGACTAGTTTACTAAGTATGAGGAGTTTGATGGTGGAAAGGTGTACCTACGTGATGACTCTCATCTGAAGATTGTTGGTCATGGAAGAGTCTCTATCTAATTCCCTGATAGACGAGTGAAGGGGATCTCTGGGGTTATACACATCCCATTCTTAGAATGAAACCTACTTTCTGTAAGTATGTTGAATGATGCAGGTGTTCAGGTTGTCTTTTCGAAAGAAGGATGCAAGATGACTAGAGGAGCCATGGTGCTTGCAAAGGGTAATAGGAGAGGTACTCTATTTCAGCTAGAGGCATGTATTTCACAATGCAATAGTTCTTCTAACTTAAGGAAGAGGGTAGCAGTCACTTCATCCCCACCATCTAAATGAGCAGTGAAGAAATCTGTTGTATCTAGTCCCGATGGTTGTATTCATGCCTTGGAAGTTAAGCTTCCTTATGAAAAGACAATGTTATGGCATAAGAGATTTGGCCACATTGGTGAGAAGGGTCTACGTACCCTGAAAAATGAAAACCTCATTGAGGGGTTAGATGATTGTAACTTTGAGCTCAACTTTTGTGAACATTACATATATGGAAAACAAAACCGTGTTCAATTTTATTCAAGTACTCATAAGTCTTCTGATGTGTTGGACCCTGTTTATTTTGATGTATTTGGTCTTGTTAATGTTCCTTTGTTATCAAAATCTATATATTTTGTATCTTTCATAGACGACTATAGTAAATGGACATGGATTTATTTTTTCAGAAGCAAATCTGAAGTCTATAATAAGTTTAAGGAGTTTAAGGCCTTTGCTGAAAATTAGACTGGTAAAAAGATTAAGTGTTTGAGATCTGACCACAGTGGTGAGTTCTATTCTACATAATTCAATTAATATTGCAAGGAACTTAGGATTGAAAGACAAAAGACAACTCCATAGACCCTGCAGCAAAATGGAGTTGTAGAGAGGATGAACAGGACACTGATGGAGAAGGCTAGGAGTATGCTTAGTGGAGCTAGCCTAGAACAAAATTTTTGGACTGAAGCTATTGCCACTACTTGCTATCTTGTTAATAGATCTCCTAAATTAGCTCTTGTTGGAAAGACACCCATGGGGCGGACAAAATTGGAAAATAAGGTCGTTAAGTGTATCTTCATTGGCTATGGTGTCGGTGTGAAAGGATACAAGCTTTGGGACCTTATGGATGAAAAAGTGTTGTATAGTAGAAGTGTCATCTTCATAGACCTAAGACCTTCTTCCACTATTTTACAGCCAGAAGAAAAAGAAAAGAAAGAGGATGTTGTTCAGTTTCCTACTACCCCTGAGAAGACTGAACAGAAACACAATGTTCGACCTGATGATGAGGAGAGCTCTTATAGCTCTAAAATCTCAGATGAAGAACCTAAACCCCAACCTCAGCTCTTGAGGAGGTCTACATGAATAAGAAAGCAACCTGAGAGGTTTGATTATACATTGCTTGATTTTAGTTGTGCTTTTGCTTTACTTACTAACAGTGATGAACCTAGAACTGTATCAGAGGCTATGGATATGAAAAATGTAGGTTCCTAGAAGGAGGCCATGGAGGATGAGATGGATTCTTTGGAAAAGAATCAAACTTGGGACTTGGTGCCTTTGCCTCCTGGGTGGAAACTTGTTGGATGCAAATGGGTGTTCAAGAAGAAATTTTGTACAGATGGCAGTGTTGAAAAGTATAAGGCTGGATTGGTTGCGAAGGGGTATTCACAAGTGGAGGGTATAGATTATGGTTAGATCTTCTCTCCCGTTACAAAGATGACATCCATTCGATTCCTATTATCTCTTATAGTAGCTTATGACTTAGAGGTAGAATAGATGGATGTGAAGACAACTTTCCTTCATGGTGATTTGGAGGAAGAAATCTACATGTCACAGCAAGAGCATTACATGGTCAAAGGTAAAGAAAATTTGGTTTTCAAATTAAAGAAGTCTTTGTATGGTTTGAAGCAATCTCCTAGGAGGTGGTACTTGAAGTTTGATGCTTTTGTGTTGTCAATTAGATTTGTGAGATCAAAATCAGATCATTGTGTGTACTATAAGTTTGACGGTGATCATATTCTCATAGTTACACTATATATTGATGATATGTTGCTCATTTGGAAGGGTAAGAATATGATTTCTGATTTTAAATCTCAGTTGTTAGCACATTTTGAAATGAAAGATTTAGGGGCAGCCAGGTACATTCTAGGAATGGAAATCATAAGAGATAGACCCAATAGAAAACTTTGGTTAAGTCAGAGTAAGTATGTGAAGACCATGTTGGATAGGTTCAGCATGGCAGATTGTAGACCATTGTGTGTTCCTATTTCTTTGGGGATAAAGTTGTCTATTGAGGATTGTCCAAAATATCCTAGTGAGGTGGACGACATGAGCAGAGTACCTTATGCTAGTGTTGTTGGTAGTTTGATGTATTATATGGTCTACACGAGACCAGACATTGCCCAAGCAGTGGGAGTCCTTAGTCGATTTATGGCTAATCCTAGATGGCTACATTGGGATGCAGTTAAGTGAGTATTCAAATATTTGAGGGGTACTTCCAAGTATTCCATATGATATCATGGTAATGTTAGAGGACCTTCACATTCTGATTATATTTGTGGATTTGTAGATTCAGATTGGGCAGGTGACATTGACAGCAGGAGATCCACCAGTGGTTATGTGTTTACACTATTTGGTGGTGCTTTTAGTTGGATGAGTAAGAAACAACATGTGGTTTCTTTGTCCACAATAAAAGTTGAGTATATGGAAGCAACTCATCCTTGTAAGGAAGCCATTTGGCTTAAGAGATTGTGTTCAGAAATTGGTGTTGATGAAAGTCAGATTATGATCAGTTGTGATGGTCAGAGTGTGATTTGCCTTGCGAAGAATCCAACTTTCCATGCCAAAACAAATCATATTGATGTTTAGTTTCACTTCATGTGAGACATGGTAGAGGGTGGGAAGGTAAATTTGTAGAAGGTAGATACTTTGAAGAATGTTGTAGATGCATTAATGAAACTAGTTAGCCTAGAGAAGTTTAGATGGTGTTCAGAGTCTATTGGCCTCTTGGCCTATAGCAGTTAAATCATGTTATTCTATTGGCTCTTACAAGGTGTTTGAAAAGTGGGAGAATGTTGGGAATTAAGGTGTCTCAACCTTGGTAAGTCCTTGCATTATTTATAATTGTATTTTTTATTCATTGCCTATGTTGTAAATTAATTGTAAATTTCATATTGTCTTTTTGTGGGATGTAGCATGGTGATGTGTCATCCTACATGGAAGATGACAACTTGTAATTTTGTCCTCACATGAGGAGATAGGAGTCCCACTTTGTGGTAGGAGTATTTTTCCATGTGTCGGCATCTTGGATGTTGTAAGGGAATGTTGACCGAAACGGTTATGACAAATTCCTATGACGAAGTTATGACATGTAAGAGTCAGAAATAGAAGCTTGTAAGACAGGTGAAGACATGTGTCATGAAGCATCTTTGAAAAAGGTATATTTGGGCATCCCAAGGTGGACTATGACATGTTGTAAGAGAATATGTAATTTATAGCCTGTGTATGACAGACTCTCTTACAGTTGTAAGTTGTAACTAATATGACAGATTCTATGACAGTCGTAAGAGTCGTAAGAGCATCTGTCATAGCCCATTTTGGAAATAGGTGACCTCTTTGGGATGGGAGTTGTGGACAAGTGTCACGAACATTCTAAAATATTGACCAAGTGTCCATAGGCATGGGTTTTGGGCCATGAAGCCAAGTTGGACACCCATTCCAAGATAGAGCCAATTTTGCCTTGTATATTCTATATAAACAGGTGCTTGGAGGAGGAGATGTAATATGTGATTGGCAGGTACTGTTATGCTGCCAGATTGACTCTAGACACGAGTGTTGAAGACTATTAAATCTTGCATTGCAAGTGTATTGTAAACCGTATTCAGTTTTGATAATACATTGTGTAGGTTTCTAAGTGTGGGGTTTTTCACCCAATAAGGGTTTTCCCCATCTTGTCTCTCTTCTTCTGCAATATCTTTGTTATATGTTTCATGTTGCTGTAATTGTAAGGATTAAATTAAATTTGTATAGCTCTCCCCTAATTAGATTAGTGTAGGATGCACACCTAGCTTCCTTTCAATAATATTATTTTAAATTTATTATAATTATTGGATTACTATAATATTATATTTTAATTAATTTTTTTTTAAAATGTGCCTGGTAAACTTTTTAACATGACTGACGACACAGGTGCGACACGCCCTCCAACTCCAAGTGAATGCTTTTGCCTGAAGCAATGAACCAGTGAGGCCACAACACCGGGGACCTCATCCCCTAGATAGGTGCGATACGCCCTCCAACTCCAAGTGAATGCTTTTGCCTGAAGCAATGAACCAGTGAGGCCACAACACCGGGGACCTCATCCCCTAGATGGAACACTTCAAACCTGCGAGCACGTTGGCCCAGCGAAGGCATAAAGCTTGTGAGCTTGTTGGCCCAGTGGGGGTTTGAACTCTGGTGGCCGCAACTACAACCGAGTGACTTAACCACTGAACCATGCCCTTATCAGCATTATATTTTAATTAGAATTATATTATTATTACAATATTAAATATAATAATATTATATTTGTATAATTGTATTATTATAATATTTTTATATTATTATATTATATTTTTTTTAAGATAAGTGCTACCAGAAGGGGTAACTCCCTAAATTGCTTAAACAAAAAGATTACATTGCCATATGGCATCATTAGTGGTAAAGTTAGCCAACAGCCTTAGCTGTCTCCACCAAATAGGCAACAACACTCTCATTAATAAGCCCAGGATTGTTAGCAATAAAGCTCATGAAAGCTTTGATATTATTCTTATTTTCCCCCATGTTTGAACAACCACCATGCTCAAAATAATTTCTTTCCCAACTTCTTTCAAGCTAAGAATCAAATCCTACTTGACGTAGAGAATAGATTACCAAATCCTTCGGCCAATAATGCACACAAAAAACAAAGGTAGAACACCAATGTAATGGAGATAGTTGTGTGTACCGTTCAAGTTCATCCATCAAGATTCCTAAAAAATTGACCGAATCCTTTAAATCAGTAGTCTGGTGGATTTAAGAAGACATGACGCTGATGAGAATTGGCCACAAGTTATTAGCCCTGACCAGCCATACATTCAATATCTATTAACCTCCTTAGCTCATCATGAATAGATTTCCCATCAAAGAATAGTTTCGATGTGCTAGCAGTTGAGATCCCCAAGTTGGCCAAATAGTTTGCGCATTGGTTTGCTTCTCTGTATGTGTGCTTGATAGTATAGTTTATCAACTTTTCAAGGCCACTTCAAATCCATTCAAGTTGTCCTTTTAGTTTCCAATTCTGTATTGAATTACTCCTAACCGTAAAGACAACAATCATGGAGTCACCCATGATGTCAATTGTTTTGATGTTAAGCTCACTACATAAATCAAGTCCCCTCACCAATGCTTCCATTTCGACTTTGTTATTGGTGTCCATGCCAATATTATTGGCTATTGCACCAACACATGTGCCCTTTTCATCTTTGATAATGCATCCAATTCTGGACATTCTCGGATTGCCTTTTGAGAAGCCGTCAAAATTGAGTTTGTGTCTCCCCATATCTGGGGGGACCCATCTTGCATCAGCCCTTAGATGTTTCATTAATGGAGGGGAGGTTTTTGGTGGTTTTAACAAAGGCCAGACTTTTTGTAATTGGTTATCCCAACTAGAAAATGAGGTGCCACTAGGTCTTCCCTGATTGGAGTTCAACTATTCGCACATGCTTAATTCAATTCTCTTTATTGTTTCCCCTGTTGCCATTTCTTGGTTCTTGAAGATTCTGCGGTTCCATTCTTTCCAAAGATGCCATAAGACACTGGCTGGAGTAATTTCCCATGCATTTGACCATACATTTCTTTTGCCCCCCAGCAGCTAGCTCTGCATGAATTCTTTTAGATCTTGTTTTCTAGCGGTTTGCCACCCTAACTAATTGAGAATCCAGTCGCAGCACTCAGATGCGTAGTTGTAGTTAAGTAACAAATGGTTAGATGATTCAGCCTGGCATTTGTACAGTGGAATTATTATATTTTATTTATATTTATGTTTATTATTATATTATTATAATGCTATAATATCAATTACTATTATATATCAACTGTTATAATAAATATTATTATAAATATTATAACTATAAATAATAACAATTTTGTGGGTTTGAAAAAAAGTAAATTTAATGTTTACCTAATGAATTAAAAATGTAAAACTAAAATACAACTATAATTACAACTAAAACACATACTATAATTACAACACTACAAAGTAGGTACTTGCCACTACGTGGCACTTGTTTACTATAGAGTTATTTAATGAAACATGTTTCAAATTAATAAAATATATTTATAAAATATTATTGTAGAGCAAATAAAATAACATATTAATTTCAGTTATTTTCATTCATATGAAATAAAACTAACTATATTATGTTAATCAAACTAGCTATATTTGATGAAGGACAAAGTTATTTGAAGATAATTTGCTTTATTATTGTAGAGTTATTTTCATAAAAAATGTTTTAAATTAATATAATTGTTTATTGTAGTGTGGAACAATAATATTTTATAATTATAATTTATTGAGTTTTATCATATGAAATATTTTATAACTATATCTCATATTATAAAACCCTAATAAAATATAGTTATAAAATATTATTGTAGAACAAATAAAATAACATATTAATTTCAGTTATTTTCATTAAAATAACTCTATTTTAAATAACTTAGGGCTCCAATAACTTTTGCACTTAATAAAATATATAGTTAGTTTGATTAACTTAATATAGTTAATTAGTTTTATTTCATATGATAAAACCCTAATAAAATATAGTTATAAAATATTATTTTATGGCACTATATTATTCAAAACTAATAAATTAAATTTCATTATGCAAAAAGCAAAACAAAATTAAATTGAAGACTTTATAGTAAGATGTATAAAATGTAAAATAACTAGTGCCCTCGGTATCCTTTTATTAATCTATTAACAGTAAACCAATCAAGATGGCTTATCTAGTTATTAATCTATTAATAGTAAACCAATCAAGACATAGGATTATTTTTCTTGTGAAATGTTGATATAAATTTGAACTTTTCCTATTTCAACATGATAAAATTTTAACAAAACATATTGAAAAATGATTTATCTCTATTGTGATTGGCTCAAACACCTATAAATGTGGAGATAAATTTGGTTTGAGGGGAGGATGTGGCAAGTAAACAAATAGGTACAAAATGTTATTATTTATAGTTATAATATTAATAATATTAATATTATAATATTATAAAAATATTGTATAATAATATAATAATAAGCTTTAACATAAATAAAATATAATATAACAATATAATAAAAAATAAAAATATAATATGATACTATATAAAAATATTATAATATTAGAATAATGTAATAATATAAATATATTATTATCATATTTATAATAAATACATTGTTTATTATAAATAAATAATGAATTATACTATTTCATTAATATTTAAACTAAAAAATTTATAAATTATACTATAAATATTCCAATTTTTTTATAATATATATATTGGCAAAAAAAAAATATTTGTTTAACATTATGGAATCCAATTTGTCTATACAACAAATATTTATTATTAGTAAACAAATTATGAACACAAATTTTGTCTCCTACTAGTTAAGTCAGATGACGATATTTATAAGAGGGAAAAATCATTAGTTTTTATGAATTGAATGTTTTGCTTCTTAAAAAATACTTTTTTTGTCAAATGGACAAAGTTATAATATTGATAATATAGGGTTTACACATTTTATTTTATGAAATTAAATTATTTTTGGGATTTCAATTTTATTTACTCAAGAGTTAAAAATCTAATATTTCAATTTTATTTACTAAATGGTTAGAAATCTACAGTATCATGATGTAATATTTCAATTTTATTTTTTATTTTATTCTTCAAACATACAATATTTTAATGCATTTTAAATTATCATAGTATTAATATTATTACATTTTAATATCTTAAGCTCAATTTTGTTTACCCAAGACATTTCAAAATGACAAAGTTAATGTTTTGTTTCGTAAAAAATACTTTTTTGTCAAATAGACAAAGTAATAATATTAATAATACTATTAAAAATATAGGGTTTACACATTTTATTTTATGAAATTAGATTATTTTTGAGATTTCAATTTTATTTACTCAAGAGTTAAAAGTCTAGTATTTCAATTTTATTTTTTATTCCATTCTTCAAACATACAATATTTTAATGCATTTTAAATTATAATAGTATTAATATTATTACATTTTAATATCTTAAGCAAACATTTCAAATCTCTATACACTCAACAAGGGCCATGGCTCTCCACATAATACAAATATGCAAGCTTTGTAAAGTTTAGTTTTATAGTTAAGGAAATATTTATGTTACTTAATAGGATTTGTAAAGTTTAGTTTTATAGCTAAATAAATATTTTAGAGCTAATTTTTTTTTACCAAATTAAATTATTTTTGAGATTTCAATTTTATTTACCCAAGACATTTCAAAACAAGTTCACATAAATTTTTCCTTATAAATTTAGTTCTCGAAATATAATAGTTATAAATTTAAAATCATAAACAATTCTTTATCTTTAGAAAAAATATTAGTAAACCACAATATTAGATTAATTAAAATAATTAAAATCATGTTCTCTAAAAGTCCTTACTATTATTACTTTAAAAAATTAAGTGACTAAGATAAAATAGTTATAAATTTGAAATGATAAACAATTGTTTATTTTTATGCTTAGAAAAAATATTACTAAACCACAATATTAGATTAATTAAAATAATTAAAATTATGTTGTCTAAAAGTACTTACTATTATTACTTAAACAAAAAATTAGGTGACTGTAGTGATCTAAATATGAATATATTATTATTATTATATTGTGTAATTATTCTTCAAACTTACAATATTTTAATGTATTTTAAATTGTAATAGTATTCAATATTATTACATTTTAATATCTTACATAGTCATTTCAATTTTATTAGTACCTACCTTCGGCCATTGCAATGAGGTTGCACTTATCTAGTTATTAATCTATTGATTTTAAACCAATCAAAGGATTATTTTTCTTGTCGGGCAAATTTGATTTAAATTTTTCATTTTTCCTATGTCAACATGATAAATTTTTAACAAAAAATTATTGAAAAATGATTTATCTAGCTGAAAAAAATGACCTCTTCTCTGTAAATTGTTAGAGAGTGCAACAAAAAGCTATAAATGTGGAGAGTGTAACTCCCCGCCATGAACACCTTAGAGAAATTCACATTTAGCTATATGAAACAGGATTTTTTTTTTTTTAGTGAATAAAATATTAAAGTAATGTTAACATAACTAATTATACCATTTAAACTTACAACATGTTCTCTAAGGTTTCAAGGTTGCATTACTTACAAATCAACTAACATAATTTAACATACACTACTGACATCAATAACTCAATCTAAATTTAATGCATAATTTGAATAACATATTCTTATTCATTGCATGTCATCAAATAATATAATTTCATGATCAAATACATAACTATAATGTTTTCCTTACACATAAGTATATCATTGCATTATTTACAATGCCATCTTCTGACTACGTCAAAATTACATGCATTATGAATGATTTGATACACAAGTCTGGTACAAGATTATACACATACATCTTCCTCAACTGGTACAAAAATAGTTGTCTAAAAACTGAGATAAATATTTTCTGTAGATGAGCTTCGACAAGGAATAACCAATGGATAAGAAAGCTCTTCCACCTGACCATGTGGAACCCTACCCCCCGAGCTAGGAGTTAACATGAGGTCCCAAACAACAACAGTCAGGTAGACAAAGGACTAACTTGGACAAAGGATGACCAAATTCCAATACAACACATGACAATAACATAAACAACACAACACAACACAACACAACTTCCAGAGGCAACACGTAACATATGTGGAGAAACCATACAAGTAATGCTAGGTTGTAGTAGGGAGAGTGTCATCGCATGGTCTTAATATGGGTTACCCTGGCAGTCTCTCACTAGACACCAGCCCCCATCTATGGTTACCCTAGCAGCCTCTCACTAGGCACTGGCCCCATAGGGTGACACATGTGGAATCGACCTTCCTTTCGTGAGGACAAAGAAGTCAATTATGCCGACCAGGCCTTCTCAACCCATCCTTAGTCTAAACGAGCACTATTGGCCTGGGTGAGGAAATCCATTAATCTTGTTAGTGTAAAATCTACCCTTTCCCCCTAGTTCATTTTATGTTATCACTTGATTAATCTACTTTCAACGGGTTACCCTAACGGCCACTTTGGGCACCGGCCCCACGTTGAAAGTGACTCTCCTTCCTAACACCTAGTAAACCTTAACCATCATACATGGCATTATAATAGTACACATACATATTCACTGCAAGGCATAGACCCTCTTGCATTACAAACATAATCATAACACCAATTGTTAACCACCGCCTATAGCATTACAACACTTTACTCTTTTACAGATTCCAAGTCTCTCCATATGACAATTACGACAAAATGGATATAAATCATTCACAAGTGGTTTGATATCTCATCTAGAGAATATTACTTCACAAAACACATAATCAACTTAGCCAATACTTCATTAAACTTCATACTAACTAAAACCACATGTTCGTTATATCATCATAATACTAAACCACCTATCCACATGTCACATTATGACATACTAAGCCTCTGGAATTCGAGTTTGACCACTTACAATTTGACTCTTTATGACAACAGAAGTACTTAACTCATACAGTTCAATTTAAGTTCTAGAGTTAACACTACAATTCCTTCTCAATTCAATGTAAACGACTTGTAATAAAATCAACATTAGATTACATTTTCCAAACCAATTGATTTTAAATTAAATGCAACAATTATACATTACAACTAATTATCTAAATAAATTACATGATTAACTAAATAACTACAACTCATTCTTAAAAGAACCACTCAATTCAATTATAATATTTAATACCTACTTACCCTTACGATATTCACATTATCCTATCAACACAATCTATATTATTTTTCTTTCATCCTTGACTGATTAATTTTACTCTTTCAAGTGATCAAATGAATAATAATGCTAAGATGGATATCTTATAATTATACAGCAATCTCAACGAGGATAAATCATCAACGACAAACATCAATGTCTTGTTTTCCTCAAGATTCTGCCTTCATACGGTCTTTCCAGACATTCCATTAACCTCGACCAGATAAGATACTTTAATATGCTTTGCCTCTCTTTGTCGTAACGATGTCTCTGAAATGATTAAATCAAAGGTGACTAATTCTGTCAAAGAAGAAGATCGGGACTGGGCATTTCTCGAACCGTCAACACTTGATAGTTGCAAATATTACCTCTTGTTCCCATGGTGTTCATGTAGATGTTTCCACTATAGTTGTTTCAGCTGTTGTAATCTATTGTCTTGTAGGAAAATCGTAAATGAACCTATTTGAATGGAATTGTGAACAGCTTGTACAAATTGTAAATGAGGTGTAAAATTGTTATTGACTATTTTACCATTGAAATGGATGATATTTGTTTAGTCTAACAACTTCTGGTAGCATCCCTCAAATTGCAAATTTAATAAAATTGATGGCATCCACATAAACAGTTTTCTCTCTCCAACATAAGGCAATGATCACAAAAAATGAAGGCAAAAGGTTTGATGACTAAGTTTTTATGGTTTCCAAGGACGTTCTTTGAAAACCCAGTGTCTTGCTAAAGCTTCCAACTATTGTGCAGATCTCCAAACAAGAAAGTATGACTACAGCGTTACATGATTTTATTTCTGACAGTAATTAATAGATTTCAAACTCTTTTTGCAAATTGCCAACAAATGATCATGATACATACAGAGTCAGTCCTCCTTGGCTATGTTGACCTTACAAAGGCAATGTTAATCTTATCATTGAAATACTTGTTAAGTTTGCACAGGTTGTGATGATTGTTTTAAAAAACCATTGCACTAAAATGCAGGCACATACTATATGATGAACTAATTCAAGTGGTGCGCATATCTAACCTCCTTGGCTGCGCTAGTGATGTGGATTGTTTTTAACAAAATTGTTGAATTAAAAGAAGATGCGTCCAATTCAGTTTGAGCACCCTTAAAGACAGACGTCTCTAAAAATTAAAAGGTTGCAGGTTATATACACTATAAATATAGATTCAAGGTGCAGCGTTAAACATCTCATTGCACTTACATTTTGCAGTGGCAAAATAACTCCATGATATCATTTATTGTCACGATTTTTCCAGCGTCATTAAAGGAAGAATAAAAGATTTACTTTCACGAGTGGGAGTCTAAACCTTTTTAGGGTGCGCGAGAGTCATGAAAAACACAAGGGTTGTTTTTAGGGCACACGGGAGTTGTGGATATGTATATTCTTAATCCTGGTTAGAGAATATTCTTAAACAAACTCTCTTCTTAAATGTATCGACAGTGGAAACCTTATATCTTAACCTACATTCATTTTTGTTTGGTTTCTATTCTACCTTGCTTAACTGGTACAGACCTGATTTAGATTGGTATAGCTCAGAATATCAAATCTTAGGCCATCTGATATAAAGCAATGAGTGGCCATCCGATATAAAGCAATGAGTCAAATATTTTGTTTATCAGGTTATGTAGCGTAAATTCAATTATTTAGTACCATAAGACTATACGAAACTGCCTCTTGACTAAAAAATTGAACTTGACATTATTTATCATTCGAAAGAGTGGCATATTAAGTCAATTGCATAGAAGTTGTTAAGAGATTGCAGTGTAGAGAAGGAAAAACTATTGTATGATGTAGAAATTTAATGATTGAGAGAGGAGGAGTAATGCAGGAAATACATCATGGTATCTATGAAATGGAGATGACATAATGCGATCTGTGGTGATCTCATTTGAATAAAATACTTTTCAATTTAAAGGTTTGAAGGAAGGTGAGAGAAATGTAAGGAAAATTCCATCTATTATAGACCCAATGATTCACATCTAAATTCGTCCATAGAAAATAACATTTGCAGAAGTGACAGAATGTTTAGGCAGAAAATCATTCAACCAAAAGAAATCCGTTTGCAAATAAGAAACAATCACACCAATATGTACAGAAAAAGAATCAGAGTAAGGAAATTAAACTTTTAATGGAACCTGACTTCCAACCGTTGCAGTCCAAGCCTCTTCCCCTGTCTTCTTCTCTCCTCCCCCATGCAATCCTTCCTCTCCCTCTTTTCTAAAACCCTCCCCTCCTCGGATCCATTAATTCGTTATTCAACATTTAGGGTTTTTATTAATTAATTAAATTAAATCATTGCAACTACCTAAACTTTACAACTCTAAAATTATTTTATTTTATCAATTAAATCTTACAATTTAACTTACAACTAATTTATTTATTTAAATATTCATTGAAAATAATTATTATATTAAACAAACCAAAGTTTCTTATAATTATTATTAACAAATTTATTTCCCATATTATTATAATTTATTTACAACAATTATACTCAATTATCAACATTATATTTTCTATATAACAATTCTATTTAATGCACAACTCTACCTTACACACATAAACACCTTCTGACCTAGTTAGACTTCAAGGTGTAACATTACCTGTCTGTAAATCATGATCAAACAACAGACAACAATAACAAGGGACCCCACATTAACTCCATACAACCATTCCATTGGCGAAGGCACGCTTGGACCTGGTAAATCAAGTGGAGTCGGTGCCTGGTACCTGCATCCTGTAGCAACCGCACGATCAAACATAACAATATATATATATATCCACATGCAATCCTTTTGTGAATGGAAATTGTAGTGTGGCAGGGTACTCGAATATGAGTAATACGACACTGTTCCATTCGCGTTCATGTATAAACAAATACTAAATACTATATTGAACAAGATTTCTGATTACTTATCAACAACATAAAACAATCAATTATCTTACAATCAAATATAGCAAATAACATCAAAGCATCTACAATATCTAGCATAAAATAACAGAATCCAACATCAACAATTGTTATCATAACAATTAGGTCCATAGTCAAGTTAACAAAATAACAAGGAATCCATCATCATACAATCTAAGATAATGTCATAATGTCAAATCCTACTAAGCAACCATCATCATACAATCTAAGATAATGTCATAATGTCAAATTCTACTAAGCAACCATCAACCTGATAGAAGAAAGGGTGAGGGGCACTATAGAGAGAATTTTGGTTTGAGGGGAGGATGTGGCAAGTAAACTAATTATCAACATAGATTTTGTCTCTTACTAGTTAAGTCATGCCTAAATGGATGGTGATAATTATGAGAGAGAAGAATCAACAGTTTTTATGAATTTAATTTTTTGCTTAGAAATTACTTTTTGTCAAAGGGACAAAGTTATAATATAATAATACTATTAAAAATTATTTATGTATTGTCATTGGTTAAAAAAAATGACCTCCGATTGTCAGAGAGTGCAACACAAAACTATAAATGCAGAGAGAATTTTGGTTTGAGGGGAGCAGGTGGCAAGTAAACAAATTATGAACACAAATTTTGTCTCCCACACCTAAATGGATGGTGATTAATTTTTTTCTTAATCAACTAAAAAGTAATTTAAGTTTAATTTTTTTTAGGGTTCTACACATTTTATTTTATCTAATTAGATTATTTTAGGGATTTCAATTTTATTTAGCCAAAACTTTAAAATCAATAGTATCATGAAATTTATTAAATTTTTTATTTTATTCTTCAAACTTACAATATTTTAATGCATTTTAAATTATAAAAGTATTAATATTATTACATTAATTAATTATTTAATCATTATAATCATTATTATTATATTATTTAAATAATTTTGACAATTTATATTTAAATTTTAAGTGAAAATATGAACATTGAATATTTAATACATAGGAAACAAATTCTTATTATATTAAATATACACCCTAATAATTTTCTTATAAAACAATAGTAACAAGAGTTTAAAGACTATTTTGTTACTTGCTTGTATTTAATTGTTTTCTTGTTATTTAGAGAATTTTTATTTACCTCTTACTCAGCCATGTTAAGTTTGAAGACCATTTGACCTCACATTATATGAATTTTTAAGTAAAATATATATTTATATTAATACCTTAAACCCCATCTAATGCCTACCTACAATGAAATGCATTAGTTGAGTAGGTAAATAAAATAAATGAAAGTAGTACTCAAAAAATAAAGATTAAGAATTCAACTATAATCTTCCTTTTGTTTCATAATATTTAGTTGAGTCAAAATAATATTTTCATAGTTACATATCAAATCTGATTTATCAAGATTTAACTATGTAATATCCATGCAATGACAACACTAAATAGAAAATATCATAGCATGTTAGTCTATAATGGGGTATTTTTGTTATTGAAAAATAAATAAATATATTGTTGGGTATTAGGTGTAGAGAGGGTCATTATATTAGTGTCAAATTTAAACCTAACAAGTGCCACGTAGTGGCCAGTACCTGCCTTGTAGTGTTGTTATAATAGTATTTGTTTAGTTGAAATTTTTTCGATTAGCTATTGGTTGTATATAGTATTTGTTTAGTTGTAATTTTTTTGTTGATTAGGTATTGGTTGTATAGACAAATTGCATTCCAATAATTGAAAAATTAATTTTTGAAGAGTGTTGAAATGTCTTGGGTAAATAAAATTGAAATCTAAAAAATAATCTAATTTGGCAAAAATAAAATAGGACTATACTGTAGATTTTTAATTTTTGACTAAATATAATTACATAATATAACTAGTTAATAACAGGCCTGCTTATAGTTTCTGGAGTGATCAAGACTGCACCAACCCAAATCAATTGAAAATCTAATTTAATATACTATGAACTGTAAAAGAATTATAGCAAAGACAATGATAGGGGCTAAAAGGCCTGTGAATTAAGAAACAATTTTAAAAATGTACCAAAACCTGACCTACATAACTCGGTAGATTGTCCTCGTCATAAGTCATAATTTCATAATTTTGATTTGGAAAATGTAAGGTATTTATAAAATTTTGGAGTAAAAGCGGTTTGGGTAGTTGAACAATAGGTTTTAATTTAGGTTTTTAGGTTTGTAAATAATAAATTAAATTTGTTAATTTCAATTTAATATTTACACTAGAAATATTTAATTAAATACAAGAAAAGTAACAAAATAGTCTTTTAAACTCTTGTCACTATTGTTTTATAAAAAAAATATTAGGGTGTATATTTAATACAAGAGCTGCAGCCAAGTTTCTGCCGAAATGTTCATGAATAGTTGTGTTTTAATTTGTTGTCTTTGCATAGAATAATTAAGAGCCATGTCGATACATGAGATATAATTAGATCAAGGAAAGCATTATTAAATTGATCTAATAATCATATAAGTGATTACATTGATTATAGTGCAAATTGATCTAATAATCATATAAACAATCAAGAAATTTGATCTATCAGACATATAAGTGATTATAGTGGAAATTGTAGGCATATAATCCTATGCCATTTTAGTGCAATTTGAGAGTTAAAAATGACATTCTAATTAGATCAAAGTAAATTCTATTTTTTAATGCAAAAAGGAACAGTTGGGCCATCCTAACTACGGGGTTGTGTGCTCCAAACCAATCAAGAAGATTCTATCACACAAATTGACCCTACATATTATATCCTGCCATTTCAGGCCATTCAGAAATGAAATCTGGCTATGTAATTAGAAAACTGTAAGCTTCATTTTTTATGCTCTATACATAGGGTGCTCCAGACCAATCAAGAACATTCTATCACACAAAAAAATTGATCCTTGGCATATTGTGCGCTGCCATTTCAAGCCATTCAGAAATGAAATCTGGCTATGTAATTAGAACATTATAAGCTTCATTTCTATGCCCTATACATAGGTAGTCTGTTCTAATCAGTGGCTCCTGTGTAGCACACCAATTAAGAATTTCTATCACCAAAAAAATTGATCACAGTGAATATCAAGGAACACTGCCATTTCAGGGCATTTTAGGCATGAAACAGATGACTATAATTAGATCATAGAAAGCATCATTTTGTATGCCATAGACATTATCTATCACACTTTAAAATGAATACAGTAGATGTCATGGACATATCATCCTATGCCATTTCAGTGCAGTTTAAAAGTTAAATCTGACATTGTGATTAGATCAAAGTAAATTTCAATTTTTTATGCTGAAAGGTACAGTGGGGTTGTCCTCGCTAGAAGATCCTGTGCACCAGACCAATCAAGAAGACTATCACACATAAAAATGACCACTGGCATATTATGCCCTGCCATTTCAAGCCATTCAGAAGTGATATTTGGCTCTGTAATTATAACATAGTAATCTTCATTTTTTATGCCCTAGACATTGTTAGTCTGTTTTAATCAATTGCTCCTGTGTAGAATATCAATCAAGAATTTCTATCACAAAAAAGGTGATCAGTGTATAATAATCACATCATCGAAATATTTTATAAGAAAGTTTGAAAATTGAAGAGAAAATCAATTAAGAATAGTCACTGAAAATTGAAGAGAAAATCAATTAAGAATAGTCACTGAAAACTGAACAACAAATTGATTACAGATAGGTAGCCAGTTACACAATTATGCACATTTTTATAGCCATTCACTTAACCCCCACCAAATGGTGGAGAACTACTCATCAAAAATATTCATCACAAAAATTGAAAATACCCCAGATTTATCAAACTTCTTGCTAATTCCTGACTAATGCTGAGAGTTTTTTTATGTAACAACTTCTGAAACTTACTTGGGGCCGGTACAGCCCATGGTTATTCCCAGCCCGCCATTAAGCCTCAGTACAACCAGCTTATCAAGAAGCTCCTTGGTATCTGCAATTTAACTACATAAATCAATATCCCAGATATTTTAAGCACAAAAGAAAATCCAATTTTGAAAATCCAATTTTGAGCATACTCAATAGAGATCCAAAATGATATCATTTCTATTGAAAACATTTGCAGATAAATTTTGTTCTGCTGACATGGTATGTTATAGACATAGATATACAAAAAAAAATTGAAAGATGTTTAGTACAATTCCAATCCAATTTGAAGAATATTAGATAGAGATCCACGGTGAAGAAGTCTTGGCACAAAATTAAATATAAAAACTTTAGGGGCAAAGTTAGTGATGAGGGTATTGTACATGTTCCGAAAAAAAAAACTCAAACAGAAACACTAGATAATCTTAAGCACAAAATCAAATTCAATATTAAGCATACTAAACAGATTCATAAAGACATTTTGATAACGACATTTCTGTGACAAAGGAAAAGCTAATTCTGAGAATATCATGTCTTAGAAAAAAATCAAACAAAAACTCAGAAAGATTAAAAACTCAATACCAAAGAAAAACAAGTTTCACTGCCAACTTTAGTGTAATACAATTGCAGGCGAAGTTAGTTCTGGAGGATATAAATACATTTTTTATAAAAGTAAATGCTTTATAAAAAATCATGTCTTGGAAAAAGAATTGAACAAAAACTCAGCAAGATATTAAGCACAAACTCAATACCAAAGGAAAACAAATTTCACTGCCAACTTTAATGTAATACAATTGCATGCAAATTTAGGTCTGAGGATATAAATATATTTTTAATAAAACTATTGGTTGTATTCAATGAGAGTGTATAATACAAAGATTAGAAGCGGATCTAGAAGAAGATAACTCTGGATCAAAACAATGAATCCTCCACATTGATCCTCCACGTCAGGAGGAGGATGATCTTCTACATTGGTCTTGTTCTCCACATGGATATTCCTGTCCTTAGATTGCTCTAACAATGCCAGTATGCTGATCATTACATTCAATGTGACGGTTATCTGCAGTTCAATTTCTGAGTTTTCTTACGGGTGCAAAAGAATGACTTCATTTGAATAAAACCTTTACTTTTATAAAAATTATCATAAGAAAACACCGAAATTTTCCTTCGTATGTCCTGAGTTTGAATCTCAGAACAGACATGCAAATATAGTAGGCCACCAAAACTAGACTTGACGATGCAAATCGAAATTAGGCGGATCAAATAAATTCAGTATTTCTAAAACTTGAAGTGAACACGTAAATCTAAAATAGGTGGATCCCAAAAAAAAAATGAAAGAACCAGCACATAATTAATCTTTGTTCAAATGTTCAAGGTCCGGAGAAATTTCATTTTTCAAATTGCAGTAAATTTTTTTAAATCCGTAGAAATTTGATAGGTAATAATTTCTCAAGATTCAATGAATTTTAAAACCCAGTAAAATTTTTGAAGTGAGTAAAAACCTAAAGAGCTGTTAATTAACCATACCTGACATTCTTCACCTCATCATTCATTATCGTTTTACATAAATTCGTTAAAAATCCCTAAAAATTTCTTCCCAAAGAAACATCAGTATAAATTTGTTAAAATCCGTAGAAATTCATTCCCAAAAAAATTGAACAAATCTACTTCGAGAAAAATATATAGTAAAAACTAACCGTCAAAATTAAACAACACAACAAAATCTGAGATAAAAACACATAATAAATATTATATTTTATTTAAAAGAAAATGCATAGATCCCAGTGCAAAGTAGCTAAAAACAAATTTCTCGAAAATTCGTACAATAATTTTGGAAGAATTAGCAAAACCCTAAAGAAACATCATGTATGAAGATTTGCTATCAAAGGACAAGGAGGCCAGACAACAATGTTAAAAATAAAAACAGAGCCTTTCTTCCTAAACAATATTTACTAATTGGAATAAAATTCTTAGATTAAAGACTGCTACCATTGTAGTGGTGGAGAAACAAGAAGATAGTTATTATGAAGATTTGCTATCAGAGGACAAGGAGGCCAAAACAAAAAGTTCAAGACAAAGCCTTTCTTCCTTAACAAGTTAGAGCCCATTCTAGCCTCTACATCATTTCTGAATCAAAATCAATAGATACTGAACAAAATTGAAGTGTCATAGACCCAAATTGTGTCTGAGCGCCACCAAATCCAGAACAATGCAGATTAACCAAAAGAAACACGTGCAATGCAGATTAACCAAAAGAAACATGTGCAATGTACCTTTCAGTTTTCAGTTCAAGCAGAATGCTATATTGATATTTGCACAACTTCAAGCGGAATAGCAGCCTATAAACAAAACAAATTCATTGTCTAAAGAGTTTAACGCATAAATTATACCTAACTGCCTGCAGCTTGTTATGACATACCTAAATTTGGGCGTGATGGGGTGCGGCTCCTTCCTCCACTCCCTTAAAACTCTTTAGTGGCATGTTAACAAGCAGAATGTTATATTTGCACAATTTTTGAGACAATAGAAAGCAATGCATACAAAACTTTATAATTTAAACCTTGATGATCAGCAATAATCACTTACAAAACTTTGTAATTTAAAGCTTGATGATAGGCAATAATTGCAAGTTTTCTGCCAATTAAATTGAAGAAAAATAATTTTTCAAATATGTTTTGTTAAAATATTTACATCTATACAATAGTAATAGGTAAATATTTTTTAAATAGAAAATATATTTAGTTCTCACTAGTTGCAAAAAGAATTATTAATAACTAGTTAGGAACAGGCCTCGTGTATAGTTTCCTTGGCAGAAACTAATAATAGGAAGTTCATATTTTCACTTAAAATTTAAATATAAATAATATAATAATAATGATTATAATGATTAAAAAATTAATTAATGTAATAATACTAATACTTTTATAATTTAAAATGCATTAAAATATTGTAAGTTTGAAAAATAAAATAAAAAATGTAATTAAATTCATGATACAGTAGGTTTTAAAGTTTTGACTAAACAAAATTGAAATCCAAGATTTTTAAATTTTGAGTAAATAAAATTGAAATCCACAAAATTTGTGTTCATAATTTGTTTATTTGCCCCGACAATCTGCAGAGAAGAGGTCATTTTTTTTTCAGTCAATGACAATACAGATAAATCATTTCTAAATAATTTTTTGTTAAAAATTTATCATGTTGACATAGGAAAAGTACAAATTTAAGTCAAATTTGTCGACAAGAAAAATAATCCTATCTTTTGATTGATTTGCAATCAATAGATTAATAACTAGATAAGTGCGAACTCATTGCAATAGTACCAGTGAAAGGTAGGTACTAATAATAAATATAAATTTATATTAATACCTTAAACCCCATCTAATGCCTATCTACAATGACATGCATTAGTTGAGTAGGTAAATAAAATAAATGAAAGTAGTACTCAAAAAATAAAGATTAAGAATTCAACAATAATCTCCCTCTTGGTTTCATAATATATCTATAATTCACTTGTACTCATATATCCATTTATTGTTAAAATCAAATATGAGTAGTGCAAAATCCTCGTATACACATCTCATAATATTTGAATTTTGAAAAACCATTATTCCTTATAAAATACTTGTGTATCCAAATACCAAGAATAACCATATAAACTATTAGATGATCAAAATTATCACTCTCTACATGGTGTGTTCTAAAAAAACATGTATTTGCTCCACAGCATACCAACCAATAACTAACCATTTTTGAAATGGCCTCTCCTGCTCCTCTTCCCGTTCATGTGTCTGGTTCACTGGCCATTGGGATTGAAGGGTTATCTGTTGCTGGTGTGGATGTTGCTAGTGAATCTGTTGTTGGCACGATTGTTGTAGTGCCCCTCATTTTGGCTTTTGACAGTTGATAGTATTTCAGTTACACTTAGACATTTTTTTGAGACATGTGGATCATAGACTTCTTGTTTATGCTTAGTATACTCATTATGGTTTATAGATTACTGATGTAGTTGTTGACATTTGTTATGATCATTATGATGACATTATTGATATTATAGTTTATGATGTGTTTGACATGATCAATTAATAGTTAGATGTTTATGCAGTAGAGTTATCATGCTTTATGTAATTGGTTGATACCTGATTGATGGTCAGAGATATTTATGCTATATGTCATGTTTTTAGTGCAGGGACAGTGTATTACTACTCATTATGAGCACCCTACTACTCTAGGACTCCCTAACACTGTGTGTTTGTTATATATGTATATATTGTTTACAACACCTCGTTTTGATGCAGGCTACAGGTACCAGGCATCAACTCCACCTGACTTGGCATTTTTGAGCATGCCTTTACGCCATTGGATAATGTGGATGAGAGATAACATGGGGTTCCCTATGTCAGCCAATGTTTTCAGTCGTCATCACCCATGTGTTTCTAGTCTTGAGTATAGTTGTTGTCCAGTTGGTACTTGTTCCTGGATTCTGGGTCACCCTTCTGGGTCACCCTTCGGTATGTGGTTGTCATTAATTGTTTGAATCATTATTGATGTCTTTTGGTTGATTCTTTTGAGTCAGGAATCTCTTTTTGTAATAGTGTCGTTATTTTATTTTAAGTTAATATGTAATTCTCGAATATTACTAATTATCATAGTAATAATAAAAAAAAAATAATGACTAGCTTAAATACAATTATAATAGTTACTGGTTTAATGAGAGGATTTAAGGAAATTAAACAATTGGCTTTATGGTGTGTAAATTAGTAGATTTTAATAATAATAATAACAATAATAATAATAATAATAATAATAATAATAATAATAATAATAATAATAATAAGTTTATATTCATATATCTATATTAGTTATTGATTTTTTCTAGCAATGAGAATGATATTGTTAATATTTAATATGTTATTGATTTTTTCTGATATGGGAGATTTTATTTTATTTTGTCATTAATTTTTGTTAGTGGGAGTAGGTTGTCAGAGATTTGAAAATTATTCTCTGAGAGGTGTTTTGAAGGCAATTAATTGTGGGGATTTGTAACGAAAAGATGGTGTTAGTGGGAATTAAATTGTTTTGGCTATTTTGGTTTAGAAGAAAATTATTTGTGGGAGGAGGATTTCTGAGAGGAGAAAGGTAGAAATTTGGGGAATTTTGCAAAAGCTAGAGAATTCAGGAAAAAGGAGACAAATTGAATGGGAGGTGGATTCGGAAGCTGAGAGATCGAATTTCAGGTATGTTTCCATATGTTTGAATAAATGTAAATTGTGTAATGGCCTGCATATTAGTCTGATGCACTTTCTCTGCCTTTAGTTGGTTATAGTGGATGTTCATGCCTTCCTGTCACCCCTTAAAGCTAGGGTCTTCCTGTAATTCCTGAATTTCGACACTTCGATGATCATTTTAAAACTCCATTATATCTTTCATTAAACATTTTGCAATGTGAACCTCTACTTATCTGTATAAGGGTGTAAATTAGGTAATTATTATAGGATCATATACATATAGCTTTATCTTTGTATATAATCCCAAGTCTTTAATCTTTTGTGATTGAAAATAACCTGGAGAACTAACTATTTTCATTAATATCCTCTCTGTCTGCATCCTTGTTTGCTCAGCATCAATTCTGATGGTAGGGTCATATTTATTTGACCTATTATGCTGTGAGACCACCGAATCTATTGGTTCCACATGTATTTAGTTTCAGACTCATACCTTGAGGGAGGATTGGTCTATCAAACTCAACGAGTTTAGTCTACAAACTTCATTCTTTTTACCTCATATTTTATCCAGCAGCCTTTGTTGTAAGACAATTCATTTCTTCTCTGATATTCTAGACAATATAGCGGCTTCACTTGAAGGGACCGGTTGATCTAGCTTACTAATGAGATCAACTTCTAAATTATTTTCTTTTATTATTTATTACCTGACAAAAATCTTGGTGGATTAGACCCTAAACCTCGATGTATATTTCTTTTACCTTCCAGAGCCTTCTCAACCAAAAATATTCTTATTTGCTATGGATTACCTGGTAGACATCTATGCTGAAGGAGGACGATTTCATTTTATTGCCTCTGCAACCAACTCTCAGCACCCATCGTATGACCTATCTAAAGCTTGACAAAATAGTTTAAACACTTGATAGAGCTCTTAGCCTTCATCATCAAGTTGCAACCAGATATATCTTATCAAATTCACAAATATATAAGCAAATTGTACATGAATTGGGAGGCGATCCTGGTACAACGACCTCAATGAGGCATTTTGACTTCAATAAGCAACTATGCTTCCAAATTATCATCAATCACTATTAACTCATAAGCTTAAAAAAAGCTCGTGCCCCTTACCAGATTTATTCTGCCTATACTTCTTGCCATTTTGGTTTAGCTTTTAAGTTTATCCCTGTTGAATGTGCAATAATCTCTTACCAGCATAATTGTGCCTCCAGAAAACCTATGATGAAATGCTATCATATCAGACCCACTTTTGTTTATGCTATTATTCTTTTAAAAATACCAACTGACCACTATGTATAACTCCATGTCTTAGAAACTTCCCATTTCAAAGGATTCATGAGCCATAGTTTTATGGCATATTTCTATTTTCATATTAACAAAAGAATTGATTTTATAGTTAGTAAATCTTTCCTTATTATATTGTATTTAGACGCATATTGTCAGATCAATGGGAATTATCTATAAATCTTTGTATATATGTTATTCTGGATACTCTTTTATTATATCTATTTTGTATAAAGTGGTGTTTGGTGATATTAGATCTCCATATCACATTGTTTAGAGTAAGTATTAGTTATTTAAATATAGAATTTAACTATCAATGTTTTTTCCTAAAACAATGTAATAAATCTTGCATTCATAAGATTACTAGTTATGATTAGTGTTAAGAGAAGATTAAGGAAATAATGTAATTTATAACCCTAGTTAATTCCTTTCAAGAGGTCTTATTATAAAGTTAAATATTAACATTGTGTTATGTCATAGTATTGTTTATAGTTTAAATCTCAAGTCCAAATCAAATAGGTTTTGAATTTTATTGCAAACAATAGTTAATATTCATAATAGTTTCCTTTTGTCAAGAAGTGTTATCCTAAGGTCAAGGGAAGTCAGTTTAAAATTGGTCGAAATAGAGTTATGATAGAAGTATAAGATTAGGTGTTGATTAACACATTATAGTGATTGTTCTTCAAATACCTTCTAGTTAGTTAATAGTATGGTAAGGATTAAATTGATTATTTGGGTTTAATGTTTTAATTAGTAATGATCCGTGCTGAGTACTTTGATATTTTGATTTATCTTGGATATTATAATTGTCAGTTTCTGATGAAGAGTCAGGATAAGAGATTTTGGTCATTCTCTTTCATGGGTTCTTTTATTTGTGTTACCTATCCAGAGGCTTGTTTGAGATTCTTGTATGGGAAAGATTACCCTGAACTGATCGATGACTTTGAATCCTTGTATTCTAGTGAGAGAAAACTAATTTTGGACTTCTGGCATGCCTTGTGTTATTATTCGCATGTCATAAGTGTTGGAGGTATGTCATGTGTGTCCTTGTATAGTACTTGTTTGAGTTGGGTCAATTGGGTGCACGTAGGGGAGTGGCTTCCGATGTGGGGCTGGTGCCCAAAGTGGCTATCTAGGTAACCCATTGGAAGTGTTTAACAAGTGAAAATATAATAATTAACCTAGGGGGAAAGGGTAGAATTTCACATTAAGAAAGATAAAAAGATTTCCTCCCACACTTATAGTGGTAGTTTAGGCTAAGGGTGGGATGAGAGGGTTGGTTTCTGCATGTGTGACCTATGGGGTTTGTGCCTAGAGAGAGGTTGTCAGGGTAACCATAGATGGGGGCTGACATCTAGATAGAGATAGTTAGGGTAACCCATGTAGAACCATGCAATGACACTTCTTCCTACTACACTCCAGCTTACCCTATTGTCTTGCCTCTAGATGTTGATTATTGAGTTCAGTGATGTCCACATATGAAACCTGAGGTATTCCTATCTTCAGTTAGTCCTTTTGTCTTTTATTTTGTTAGGGGACCTCATTGTTATCTCCTAACTCAAGGGGTGGACATCATGGTTCCACATGGTTAGGTGGAAGAGCTTAATCCATTGGTTTTCTTTGGCATCTTGGTTTGTGTTCGTGGCAAATGTGTTTTCCAATTCTAGGCATGTATTTTCATCCTAAGTTTGGTATTATGCCTATAGAATCAAGTATAGACATGATTCATATTGTAATTTGATGTAATAGGCCTTATAATTATGTAATCCTGTACTGATCTCATTTGTACTTGTACATATCTTGTAAATGAAACATGTATTCTTCTCATGATTTATCAAATTTGCATATGGACATTTATAAAGTATTATGTTGTTAATGATCAATGTTTATAATTACTTGATGCAGTTATATCCCCTAGAGATATTAGTCGGTAAAATAATTTTATTTATGTAATTAGTTGTTATTTTATCTAGTGATTAATGCATTTACTTGTTTAAAAAAAAAATTTCCATATTTTATTTCCCATTAGCCTAACTCTCTAGGGTTGCATGACGGGGCATCACATTTGGTATAAGAGCCAAGTTTAAACACTGGGTACTCTAGTTATAATTGAGCCCATTATGTGACCTAGTGCTTAAACTCTATAGATTAAATTATATCATTGTTGTCTTCATCTCTGTGTGTAATGAATTATCCTTTGGTGTTGTAGGTAGATGCCTAGAGGTAGAGGTCGAGGTCATGGTAGAGGTAGGGGATGAGGGAGAGGCGGTGGCGGTGGTGGTACACCTCCTCCCAATTCCCCTCATGTGAGTGCCCATGAAGGCAGGGGTCAAAATATGGAAGGATAGGGTCAGCCAGAGGGAGCTCAATTACGTTAGTTACTTGAGGAGTCCCTTGCCCATTTAGACCCTAGACAGGAGGTAGAGCATCTAGGAGGGGGACAGGAGGTAGATCAGCAATAACCTAGGGAAAGAGAGAGATCAGCTAAGAGGAGAGAATGGACAGCTAAATAGGAGGCCACCTTAGCAAGTCATATGAGACATCTGTTGAGGGCATGTCCTCCCACCTTTGATGGAGCTGGTAGTGGTTTAGAGGTGGAGACCTAGTTACTTGATTTAGGCAGGTGTTTCGCCATGCATCCGTATGTTAGCAACACTAAGGCTAGATGTTCTATTTTGCATCTCAGAGGGTTTGCTTCTACATGGTAGCATTTAGAGGAGCAGAAGTTGCATTTGGACATTAGTATTGTTTCTTGGGAGTTGTTCTTAGAGAGATTCATAGCTCATTTCCTATCAGATCATTGGAGGTAGTGACACACAGATGAGTTCCATGAGCTGAGTCAGATGGCCATGTCAGTAGAGTAGTATGAGCATAGATTCTATGAGCTCAAGTAGTATGCAGGCATCAGAGATGATGAGACTATGTTAGTACAATATTTTATCAGGGGCTTGAATGCCTGAATTAGTGGAGGGGTTCATGTCTTTGAACCTAAGACTATGGAAGTAGTAGTGGAGAAAGCCCATTTAGTGGATAAGAATTTGACTATGGAACTCGGAGGGCATACATGTGTGCATATTGGTAGTGCACCTTCTCAAGGTTTAGTTCTGATGGTGGTCATACTTAGGCATCAGGATCACATAGAGGATACCATGCATCCTCAAAGGGTGGACAGCAACAGTAGCAGCATTCTCAGGCCAAACCAAAGAATACTCAGTCTCAGCGGGGTAATAGATTTCATAATAGGAAATATCAGTCTTGGTAGTGGAACATGCATAACCACTTTGATCAGCCAGCTTAGAGTACACATTTTGCAGTGAGCAGAGGGAGTTTTCAGCAGTCTAATGTATTTCAGGGTGGCGGTGGTTTTTGGTAGAGCCATAGGTTGTTTCTCTTGTGGCCAACAGGGCCATATTGCTAGATAGTGTCCTTAGCGGAATGCTTCAGGATTTGGACATAGGTCAGCAACTTCAGAGTTGATAGTAGGTGATGCGGGTAGATCTCACAGAGTCTTTGTAGTAATTGATAACCGCCAGGTAGAGCATCAGGGCACCGTGGTGGAGATTTCTAGATTTATGCAAGGTATTAGTTTTTTTGTTCTCTTTGATTCTGGTGCTTCTGATTCGATCATTTCTCCTTCTCTTATGGAGTGTTGTGGTTTAGTGGTAGCAAAGGAGGATGTTAGGTAGTAGGTTGAGTTGGCATCTAGGGCTAAGGTCGCAGTTGAGTCTTTAGTGCATGATTGTGAGTTGAGGGTTGGCCCTCTATCTACCACAGTAGATCTTCATATACTATCCCTTGGTTCATATGATATAGTATTGGGTATGGATTGGTTAGATGCCCATTAGGTAGTGATAGATTGTCGATGTAATTCAGTTAGATGGGTGGATGATTTTGGTAGAGAGGTGGAGGTATTTGGTATCTAGAGATCTATTTCCCTACGTATGATCTTTGCTATGCAGCTTAAGAGGTGTATGCATCAGGGTTGTCAACATTTTGTAGTGATAGTTAGTGACTTGGAGATGGAGGAGAGTCAAGAGACGTCTCTTGATGATCACCCACTTCTGAGAGAGTATACTGATGTTTTTCCTTCTGAGATTCTGGGGATGCCACCTAAGTGTGAGATTGACTTCAGGATTGATATTGTTCTTAGTGCAGAGTGTATCTCATGAGCTCCACATCAGACGACCACTGAGGAGCTTAAGGAGCTTCAATTGCAGTTGGAGGAGTTGTTATCCAAGGTATTCATTTAGCCTAGTGTTTCTCCATGGGGAGCACCAGTGATCTTTGTGAAGAAGAAGGATGGATCTCTATGACTCTGTATAGATTATTGATAGCTCAATAAGGTGATAGTGAAGAATAGGTACCCCTTGCCATGGATTGATGATCTGTTTGACCAAATTAAGGGAGCTAAGGTGTTTTCAAAAATTGACCTTAAGTCAGGATATCATCAGTTGCCGATATTTGAGGTAGATATTCATAAGATAGTATTTTGCACTTGTTATGGATATTATGAGTTTACTATTGTACCATTTGGGTTGACGAATGCACTTTCAGTATTCATGAGCTTGATTAATGGTGTATTTCACACCTATCTCGACAGGTTTGTTCTTGTAGTTTTAGATGATATATTGATTTATTTGAGGACTATGGAGGAGCATGAGGATCATTTGCGTCAGGTGTTGCAGTGTTTAAGAGAAAATCAGTTGTATGCTAATTTGTTGAAATGTGAATTCTTTCAGACAAAGGTAAAGTTTTTGGATCATGTCATTTCTGGAGAGGGTATTGCAGTGGATCCTTCGAAGATCCAAGCTATTATGGATTGGACTGCACCTACTAATGTTTCTGAGGTCCATAGTTTTATGGGTTTGGCAGGCTATTACCGCCATTTTGTTATGGGATTTTTGAGGATTACTCGTGCTATTACTTCTCTTCAGAGGAAAGGGAAGAAGTTTGTTTGGTCAGAGCAGTGTCAGGAAGCTTTTCAAATCCTTAAGGAGAGGTTGACTAGTACACCTATTATGGTAGTTCCTGATCCTATCAGTGACTTTGTTGTGTGTATAGATGCTTCCTTGGAGGGTTTAGGAGTAGTTCTGATGTAGTATGGTCGCGTGATTGCTTATGAGTCTCACAAACTCAAGGATCATGAATTGAACTATCCCACACATGATCTGGAGTTAACTGCAATTGTGTATGCCTTGGTGAGGTGGAGGCATTTTCTTTTAGGGCATTAGTTTGAGCTGCACAATGATCATTGTAGTTTACAGTATATTTTTAGGCAGCCAAACTTGAATGCGAGGTAGAGGAGATGGATGGAGTTCTTGTGCGAGTATGCCTTTGAGGTAAAGTACATTCAAGGCAAGGAGAATGTTGTGGTAGATGCTCTATCATCGGGGGCATGAGATTTCAGCAGTCACTCTCATAGTTGATTTGAGAGGTTAAATTCTTGCAGTACTCTCTTCTGACAGTTGGTATTAGGAGGTAAAGTTTGACGTTGAGTCAGGTAGACCATTGGAGGGTAGATTTGTTGGATACTCTCTTGATTCAGATGGTCTTTTGCGACATTTGGCTCATATTTATGTTCCTAGTTCTAAGGGTCTTCATACCCTAATTAGGTAATAGGCACATCAGGTACCCTATTCTGCTCATCCAGATGTCAAGAAGATGCATGCATATTTTTGTCAGCTATATTTTTGGAGTGGTATGAAGCGGGATATTGCTGATTTTGTGTTGAGATTTCTTGAGTGTCAAAGGGTGAAGGTAGAGCACCAGCACCCTGTAGGTCCTTTGCAGCCCCATCTTATTCTAGAATGGAAATGGGACATCATTTTTGTAGACTTCATAGTTGGATTGATAGTATCCTCCCATCGACACGATGCTATTATGGTCATTGTGGACAGTTTGACGAAGGTATCTCACTTCTCTCTTGTCCATTCATCTTATAATGCTTCTACAGTGGCTAGAGTATTCATGGAGGACATAGTCAGACTACATGGGATTCCTCGTAGGATCATCTCTGATAGGGATCCAGTGTTTACTTCATCCCTTTGGACTTCTCTGCAGCATGCCATGGGGACACAACTAAACTTTGGTTTAGTATACCATCCGAGGACTGATGGACAGACTGAGAGGGTTAATCAGGTCCTTGAGGATATGCTTAGGATGTATGTGATAGATTAGCAGATCTGTTACGAGGACTATTTGTATCTAGTGTAGTTTCCTTATAATAATGGATATCACAGCTCTATCGGCATGTCTCTATTTCAGGCTTTCTATAGCCATGCTTGTCAGACCCCACTAAGTTGGAATCATCTTGAGGATAGAGTTCTTCTAGGACCGGATATGCTTAGGGTGATAGAGTAGTAGGTTGAGCGGATTAGAGAGAATTTGGTGGTAGCACAGGACAGGTAGAAGAAGTATGTAGATGCTCATAGGGTTGATCGGCAGTTTTTAGTTGGGGATTGAGTGTTCTTGCATGTGTGACTGCGAAAGAGTCTGTTCCATTATGGAAAAGGCTCTAAGCTCACACCATGTTTTATTGGACCATTTGAGGTGTTGGAGAGGATCAGTCCTATCGCTTATCATCTTGCTTTGCCACCTAGCCTTTCACGCATCCATGATGTGTTCATGTTTTTGTACTTAGACCCTATTATCTAGATATTGCTCATGTTCTTGATTGGAATGCTCTACAGGTAGAGGACGGGTAGCTGGCTTTGGAGCTTATAGGCATTCTGTAGCATAGGAGACTCACTCTCAGGGGTAGAGACATGGAGTAGGTCAGGTCCAGTGGGATCCTAGTGATGAGGCTTCTACTACCTGGGAGGATGCACCTAGGATGTGGGAGTTATACCCATATTTATTTGCAAGCTTCCAGGAGTAAGTCTAATTCTAGGGGGGATGTAGTACCCCTCATTTTGGCTTTTGATAGTTGATAGTATTTCAGTTACACTTAGACATTTTTTTGAGACATGTGGATGATAGACTTCATGTTTACGCTAAGTATGCTCATTATGGATTATGGATTACTGATGCAGTTGTTGACATTTGTTATGATCATTATGATGACATTATTGATATTATAGTTTATGATGTGTTTGACATGATTAGTTAATAGTTAGATGTTTATGCGAAGTAGAGTTATTGTGCTTTATGTAATTGTTGATACCTGATTGATGGTTAGAGATATTTATGCTATATGTCATGGTTTCAGTGTAGGGATAGTGTAGTACTACTCCTTATGAGCACTCTACTATGCTGCAACTCCCTGATATTGTGTGTTTGTTATATATGTATATACTTGTATACAACACCTCGTTTTGATGTAGGCTGTAGGTACAGGCATCGACTCCACCTGACTTGGCAGGTCTGAGCATGCTTTTATGCTAATAGGTAATGTGGATGGGAGATAGCATGGGGTTCCCTATATCAACTAATGTTTTTAGTCATCGTCAGTCATGTGTTTCCAGTCTCGAGTATAGTTGTTGTCCAGTTGGTACTTGTTCCCAGATTCTGGGTCACCCTTCGGTATGTGGTTGTCATTAATTGTTTGAATAGTTATTAATGTATCTTGGTTGATTCTTTTGAGTTAGGAATCTCTTTTTGTAATTATTTGATTTTAAGTTAATATGTAATTGTAGAATATTACTAATTATCACAGTAATAATAATAATAAAATAATAATGACTAGCTTAAATACAATTATAATAGTTAGTGGTTTAATGAGAGGTTTAAGGAAATTAAACAATTGGTTTTATGGTGTGTAAATTAGTAGATTTTAATAATAATAATAATAATAAGTTTATATCATATATCTATATTAGTTATTAAGAATATTGATTAGTTGATTTTTATATTAAAATTAATGAGTAGAGTTGAAAGCTAGCAATGAGAATTATATTGTTAATATTTAATATGTTGTTGATTTTTTCTGATATGGGAGATTTTATTTTATTTTGTCATTAATTTTTGTTAGTGGGAGTAGGTTGTCAGAGATTTGAAAATTATTCTCTGAGAAGTGTTTTGAAGGCAATTAATTGTGGGGATTTGTAATGGAAAGATGGTGTTAGTGGGAATTAAATTGTTTTGGCTATTTTTTTTTAGAAGAAGATTATTTGTGGGAGGAGGATTTCTGAGAGGAGAAAGGAAGAAATTTGGGGAATTTTGTAGAAGCTAGAGAATTGATGAAAAAGAAGAGAAATTGAACAGGAGGTGGATTCGGAAGCTGAGGGATCAAATTTCAGGTATGTTTCTATATGTTTGAATAAATGTAAATTGTGTAATGGCCTGCATGTTAGTCTGATACACTTTCTTTCAATTTGCGTTTAGTTGGTTATGGTTAATGTTCATGCCTTCCTATCGCCCTCTAAAGCTAGGGTCTTCTTGTAATTCCTAAATTTTGACATTTCGATGATCGTTTTAAAACTCCATTATATCTTTCATCAAACATTTTGCAATGTGAACCTCTCCTCATCTATAGAAGGGTGTAAATCATGTAATTATTATAGGATCGTATACATATAGCTTTATCTCTCTATATATACTCCCAAGTCTTTAATCTTTTGTTATTGATAATAACTTGGAGAACTATTGGCCCTATTTTCATTGATATCCTCTATATCTACATCCTTTTTTGCTCAGCACCAATTCTGATGGTAGGGCCATATTTCTTTCACATATTATGTTGTGAGACCACCAAACCTATTGGTTCTACCTATATTAAGTTTCAGACTCTTACCTTGAGGGCGGATTGGTCTATCAAACTCAACAAGTTTAGTCTGCAAACTTCATTCTTTTTACCTCATCAGGTAAAAGCACAAACCTGTGTCACACTTTATAAAGGAATTGACCAACATAAAAAAAAAAATCTCAACTTCGACCACATAAAAGTGGTTTTTATATTTTGAATTTAAAAATGATGTAAACTAAGAAAATGTAGATCTCTTGTTGAAATTTATTAGTCTAATTTTTTAGATTTTTTTAAAAATTGTTTTGATTTCTTTTTTATCAATTTAAGAGCAGATTTTGAAATGCTAAAAATTTGAAAAAAAAGTGATGTTTAGTTGACGTCAATAAACAAATAGAAAAAAAATTCATTTTCCCCTAATTTTTTTTTCTCCAAATAGGTGACTTCATTATCTAGGGCATGGAAAAAAAAAATTGATCTATATTTTTCTTGTAATAACGTTTTAAAGTCAAACTTACCCAGTTTTGATAGTTTTCAGTTGACGTCAACTATTGTTTTATTTTTTTTTCCTTTTCAAAAAACAAATTATACCCTTTTGAGGAGGATTGTGTCCTCTAGGGCATCATATATTTGCCAAATTTTAAAATGATGTTTTACTATTTTTTTTTAGTTTCAAATTAGCCTCTTTTTTAACTTAAACAACCTGCTTGCATTATTTTCAAATATTTATATCCTAAAATTACTCAAAATATAAAAATATATATATTTCCACATTTAGCACTCTGAGCTCTACAAAAGGGTATTTTTCTTTTTTTTAAAATTAATTTTGATTGCAAAAATATTGAGCAGAAGTTGAAAGTTTGAGAAAGTATGACAAAATGGTGAATTTTCTGTCTAACAGGATGCCACACACATATTCAATTGAATGGGATTCTATCTAATAGGATTCGGTTGAATCCAATTCGGTCGAATCTACTCCTTTATTTTTTTGTTTTTTTTTTGAAAAAAATTGTGGCTTTTTTATTTATTTTTAATTACTGAATTACAATAAATTAAAAAAAAAAGATTTCGAAGGGAAGAGTCATATTGAAAAAAACAATGATGTGAAAGTGTGTGTTTAATCCCTTTTTTTGGCTTTTTGTAGTTTTTTTAAAATTTTTTTAGCTTTTTTAAATTAATAAATTATTAAAATTTGGAGAAAAAAGAACCACTGATTTCAATAAGGGCAAAGTCATATTCAAAAACACAATGATCTGAAAGTGTTTTTTTAATGCCTTTTTTGGCTTTTTTTTAATCTTTTTTGAGTTTTTTTTAATTATTAAATTATAGAAATTTGGAGAAAAAAGAACCATTGATTTCAATAGGGGTAGAGTTGTATTCTTAGGTACCATGCTCTAAAATGTGTAATTGATTAAAACCATTGATTTATTGAATGTAGACCTAGATCTTCAAAAAATAGAGGTTAAAGTCTTTGTACATGTGTTATTTTTGCATGCAGGTGAATTCAAATTTGATCAATTTGTGATGGGCAATAAAAAGACAAGAAAAAGGTTGTATGATCGAAGAAGAGATACTACAAATGTCAATGAAGGAACATCTACTCAAGAACAACCCATTGAAATTGTTGATGACCAAGGAGTACAGGTACCAGAACAAATTGAAGGTGGTGATAGAAATTTTTTCCTTGGTATGGAAAATCTGATGGAGATGGATGAGGATTCTCTTTTCAAAAATATTTCATCTGAAGATATGGTACCTGAAAGCACAGTAAAATTACACTCTAAAAAAATATGGGATGAATTTTTTGAAAATAAGTCTATAATTGGAAGAGCACAATTATTTGCATAGTTATTTAGGAAGAAAGAGATGACCCCTATTTTGGAGTTGTTAGGGGCTGATAATAAGAAAAATTTATCAGGTACATTAAAGAAAATAATAGTTGAAAACCTACAAGAAGCATTGAATTCTATTGAAAGAAAGAGTCGAGCTATTGATTTAAGTGCTGCATGTAGAGCATTAATGACTGTAATTTGTAGTAAGAAATTATCACATAGAAGAGAAGTTCAAGCAATTTCCCAATTACTCAATGTTTCTAGGAGAACTGTTCAAAGATATATTGCAAGGATAAATAGATTGGATGGAAATGTTGAGAATAATTGGGTAAATATTTGCAGGGTTCCCCGAAAAGATAGAATCTCAGAAGATGTAAAGGAATAGGTGATTGAATATTGGACCAGCCACTCTCGTGTTTCTTCCAATAGAAGGGACACTATACAGATAAAAGGTGAAGATGGTACAAAAATTTTGCATCCAAAACATTTTATAGATACAACACAAAGTAAACTATTTGAAGGATTCAAGAAAGAATTTTCAGATGTGAAGATTTGTCAAAGGATGTTTGAGAGTCCATGACCAAGTTTTGTACATATAAATAAGGTACGTGAGACTTGTTGTTGTCAAAATCATGTTGAATTTCATCTTCACCTACAGTCATATAAAAAAACTATGGCAGTAATTAATCTAAATATAGTCATCCCTGGAAGTACAACACAATTTGTGAAAACTCTTCTATGTGAAAAATCAAAAGATTCAGATGAATTCAAAGTGTAGTGTATAAAAAATATATGGAATGATTGTGGAAATTTGAAGAATCTTGTACAGGTTAACAATATTGATCATTTGATGCAAGTTATGTGGAAGAGATTTGAATATGAGAAGTACTCAACAAAGTCAGGAGTTGAGAGCAGAAAAATTGATCTCAAAGAGAGTGAATTGTCAAGCAATGAGTTTATGAAATTTTTTTGTAATATCATATATCCACATATTGAACATTGTCATGGTGCTAGATGGCAAGCTAAGCAATTTCATGACTCAAAGAATTGCTTTCCACCAAGTTGTATTCTGTCTATTGTTGATTTCTCTGAGAACTCTACATTTAGTCCTCAAAGTGAGATTCAAAGTCAATATTATCATTCAGAGCAAGTTGCAATATTTGTACAAGTTTGTTATAAGCATGTTGAAGAACATGTGGATGGTGTACAAAGTAGCAAAGATGAATGAATTATTATTAAAGAGGTTCAATTTTATATCAGTGATGATACAGGTCATGATAGAAGCTATGTAGCCCATTGTTTTGCAATGTTTTTTGAAGACCTAAGACGATGTCAAATAGATGCTTCACAACATTGGATATGGTCTGATGAATGTGCTGGTAAGTGTTTATTTAATTATTTTTTAAAATTATATTATATTTATTTGTGTAATTAACCTGTAGACTTGAATTGTTTAGTTACTTAAATATGTTGTACCTCAATGTATATAGTTTTTTTTTAATTTTGGTTTTAAATTTGAAATTTTTTGTAACTTCACAGGATAATTTAAGTCTACAAAAGCTTTTAATTGGTTAATCCAACAACATATTAAACGGAACATTCAATTTTTGTGGAATTTCTATGAGAGTGGACATGGAAAAGGAGAGCATGATGGAGCTGGAGCATGTGTGAAGCATGCACTTCGACAACATGAACTTGCAGCTAATACAATATGGAATACAAATTTAAATTCTTAAATATATTTTAAATAAATTTAAACTTGTTAGGAAAAAAGTGTAGATCTCAATATATTGCATGTGTTGAGAAGTGGAAGCTTAAGCCATTATGCAATTTAATGGTTTTGATATATATCCAATGTTACAGATTTTCAATATTTCTCTTGTTGAATTTTTAAAAAAATTTAATTATGTTTTTTGAGATTGTCTTTTCCTTTCAACTAGAAAACTGAGCTTAACCTGACATTTCACCAACATGAACTTGCAGGTAATGCCATAAGGAACACAAATAAAATTGTTGAATGGTGCAAAAGTCATTTTGCTGTCTGTGACTCAATATACAACACACGCTATTTTTGGCAAGTTAAAGGTACATAATATTTTGTTTTAAATTTCAATGTGTGTACATGAATTGAATTTTCAATTTTATACACTTTTTAATTGGATGATTGAAATTTAAACATATATTGATTGATCAAATCTTACTAATTGTCAAACAATTAGTGGTATTAGAAGTTTGCATCAAATCATGACAATAGGACATAGCAGGCCTCCTTTAATTCAAGTGAGAGAAAAATCATGTTTTTGTGTTGATTGCATTGAGAACAATGCAAATACTCTACAATGTGAGAATATTAGAGATGGGTATGTTTCAGAATGGGAAATAAAATAATTAGTGGCCACGTCGGACCCTTTTGAAGATAATGACATTTTAGATGTCTATAATCTTTTGTATTCAGCTGATTATGAATGTGTATCAAGCTTAGTTGTTACAGGTAAATTTTTAAAAATTTTAAATTAAATTTTAACTTGTACATTTGATTTATAATATATTCTATTTAAGTTGAGCATGGCTTACTACATGGTGTGTACAGGAGATATTTTTGTTGTTCTTGTAGATCCTGACAATACAAAAGGTGTAGATTAATATCTACTAAGATGTACGCAACCAAAATGCAAATTGTCAGAATCAATGATAGATGGTGATGGACAAAAGTATCCAATTGGATCAGTGGTTGTTGAAGGCACATACTATCAACAAACAAAGATAGATACAAATGGTATTCTATTTATTGATTATATACCAAGTCAAAATGTTCTGCATTATAGTCACTTAGTTATAGCAACACGAATAAATCTTGAAACTTTACCAAAAAGAGGACATGTCAAACAAAGGTGGAGGTTGCCTATTGAAGATCATGAAAAGATTTTAGAGATAATAAAAGATAGAGAGGATCCAGATTATATGTACTAAGAACTTTAACCTATTTTTGTACATGTATATATTTTCTATGACAACTTATTTTATGTTGAATTCAAATAATTTCATTCAATGTGGTGATACATTACTTTTTTCTTAATCATCAAAATAGATAGGTCATCAATTAATTGCAGCCCACATGTTTCTTTTTTCTACATTTTGGTGTTCAGATCTTACCTAATATTTAGGTCATCCTAAGACATTGTGATGCGATGAAATTATCTAGGTTGTCCTCTATGGCTCGTAAATTCTATATGTCATGGATGTCATGATAAAGTGATTGGCTATCTTATTTTATCTTAATGTAGCTTAATTGAATTGAGTTATTTTTGGATGTCATGATAAAGTTTAGTTTTTAAGGCCTAATAAACTTATTTAAGGTTCAAAAATTCTACATGATTGAGTATGATGCATGTGTGTAGTCATTTATGTGTTCACCAAGTTATTTGTTAAATCAACATGTTGGTGATTTGAGCTATTTTGTAATGACTCTATGGTATAAGCTTAGGGTAGGGAATGCCAATCTCAAGACCAATTTAGTTAAATAGCTTGTACAATAGGCAAAGGATAGTTCAACCTTCAAACTTGTATAATTTCCTTTCTAGAATGAAAATGCAATTTAGCATCTTACTAAATAAAAATTCATTTCAATCCAAGTATAATTTCACTTTTAGTTCACAAATCTAATCAAGTAGAAATAAATCTTAGTTAATAATATTTAAGTAATAATTTTTTAGTGATGATAAAATAAATTTACTCTTTTTTTATTCATGCATTTAACTTAGAAGACATCTATTAATGAAATATTAGCTTTTCTAATTTATTTATTATTTAATTCATACATAACTCAAGCAAGGAAATCATCTAACCTTTAATTTTAGTCTTTAATAGCTTAATGTTAGTGATATATATATTGTTATACGTCTAGATATTTCATTTATCTAAATACCCAAATTCAATGTAATTGTGTCTATACAAGTGAATGAAATTTTATTGAGTTTGTTATGGATGGCATAGAGTTGGCCTTTGCTTCACATTTTCTTTCTTTTGGAGTAGTACGTTGCATATGATCCAATTGTTATCATGTACTTATTATCATTTTAGATATAATAGAGATGTAAAAAATGAAAAATAGGAATTTGTAATATGGTAAATGCACTATAATAGATATTAAAAATAAGTACATTACAAGGCTAAGTAAATGCATGTCTACTCTAATTAGTATCATGGGATTAAGTTCCAATTTATATCTCACTAGAAAACTAGTATACCAAACTAGTCTCAACTTTCAAACAAGAGATAAACTCATCATACAAAAATATCTCATGTTCTAGAAAGTTAAAAAGTAAAAATAGACCCTAAAATTTCCATTCCCAACCCAACTATGAAAATATTAAATAAAAAATCGAAGAAAAAAATAATACTAGACATAGCTAGAAGGGAACAAATATTGTAAGGGAATGCACCAAGTGGCATAGCTACTCAAGTATTTATGCTAGTTAAGCTTTCCTCATTTAGTTATCCAAGGGATGTAGATTTACTTGAGGTGCATATATGTCCCTAGGAAATTTTTTAAAAAATCCTATACTTAGGTGTTAAGGCTACCTAATTCCACTTATAAACTTAGCATTTGAAGATGAAGACATAGAAATGCAAAATAACAAAAAGAAGGTTTCACATGCTTCAAAAGAAAAAGAATCTTCGTGTAGATCTTAGACCCAAAATTATACCAAACCTTCTTACGAACCTCAAGTAGACCTAGCAAAATTGATTTTGATAACTGGTGAAAGGAAAATCTTGATTGTATTTTCCTAATGAAACTAGTATGACACTTTTAGGAGGTTCCTAGAATCACCTATTTCATTCAATCTTGCAAAAAAACATAAAACCAATTCCCAAAATCAATAGTATACATTTTATAAAACCATAGAAACATTAAAGACTCTATTCCAAGTTATAATTTTATAATATTCTCTTTCCTAAGGTCATAGATAGAATATTAGGGTTTTGTATTAATCTCCCCCCAATATGAATCCTATGGTTTTGGTTTCAAATTGACACATTCAAATTTAAGTCACAAAAATTGAATTATGTAGATTTGAATTCATTCAATCTCAATTTTACAAGAATTTCAATTTGCCCTATATTGAATTCACTAGCTTTTCCAAGGTTTGCATTCTCTAAAATCCTCGTTCACTTAATTGATTCAAACATAATTTAGATACAAAATCATTCACAAACACATTCATGGATTTATAAATATCTAATTATTTTTAATTTTAAAATGAAGCACTCGATCTAAATAATTCCATGTTAAGATGTCAAGCTCTTCAACACCCAATTTGATAACCTTGTTTATAGATGCCAAACCCTTGAATCCTTCAACAAGCATTGAAAGTATTATCAATCTCTAATCTAATCCTTTGTGAGTGTTTTAATATCATAAGGAATGTGTGTTCTATTAATTTCTTATCTTTTATAAAATATCTCTTTCTAGAAAGCTCCCAAAACCATAATTTCAAGCCCTACTTAAAGATAATCATAAATCTATTCTCATACTTAAGAATACACAATTAAAATATTATTTTGGTTTGACATTCACATTTTAGGGTTTCAAAATAGATGTTTAGTGTTTCAAACAGATTTTTTAGTGTTATATATTAGGGTTTCATTTTGATGTTTTATGGTTTCATATTAATGTTTTAGGGTTTAATCTAGATCCAAAATTTGTTTATAAAACATTAAAAATATAGTGCATTTACCATATTACAAATTCCTATTTGTAATATCTATTATAAAACATTGGCCTCTATTATATTACAAATAAGTAAATGAATGTCTGCTCTAATTTGGAAGCATATATCATCCATTTGTCATTTTTTATCATTTTAGATATTATGAATGCCTATTTCTAGTGATATTTAATCCCTATGATCAAGAATGCAATGAATATCTTACAAGGCTAGCTATGAGCCACAAACATGAACCAAATTTGCAAAAGACATGAATTGGAATCACAAAGCACATAACAATTATTGAGAAAGAGATTTCTTAACTACTTTTAGAACAATAATTTTATCTTTTCCAATTATTTATTTAAATCTAATTTATTTATTGGCATGCAAGGATTAAACAAGAACCATTTATGATTTGCTCATGAATCAAATTTATTATTTATTCAAATCCTAATGTAGTGATATCTAATTAGAGTAGTGATTCCCTATTTGCTTCCAAATTGCACCAATTAGATCTTGTTGTAGTAGAGACTATTATTGCATACTTTCATTCAAACTATCCTTTGTATTTTTAAATATAATACAATTCAAGGACAATGTCTTGATATGAGAAAAAATTTTAAAAAGGTTGTTTAAAGAGGACTTGTATACAACTAGAATTTGAAATGAAAATCCTTGAGGGACTAAGTACCTATAGAATTGAATGTTACCACATTGCCAAAATGTTCAATTTGTATATAATATAAAATGTATATAATGTTCAAACCATAATATAAAATGTCAAACCATAATGTCCAATGTCAAACCATAAAGTCAAATGCCAAACCATAATGTCAAACCATAATGTCAAATGTCAAACTGGATAATGTCAAACATAATAAGATAGATCAATCTCCTAATCCATGTGTGGATCTATATCTCGATCTTTCTCTAGATCTCGATCCATGTGTGGATCCATGCCTCAATCTCTCTCCGGAACCCGATCCATGACCTGATACACCTCCCTGCACAAGAAAGTACATAATTTAATTTAATGTACATGTGTATATATATGTAAAAACATCTTAAAGTTTTGTACTTTCAACATGTGTGAATTTATCATGCAATTTATATATATTATAAATGTACCTCAAATGTATCGTGCACGGAATCCTCTACATGCTCTAGATCTCTGAAGTACGACAAATTATTCCATTGTTGCTATAAATTTTTAAATACAAGATTTTAATGAATAGTGAGAACTACTTTTAAGTCAAGTTTATTTAATATATACACATGTGAATTTGTAGAATGCAAAATATAGAAATTATTCAAGTACCTGCACATCCTGGAGCACTCTACCAATCCCACTAATCTCAGATGAATGAATGGTAACATTAGGAACACCTATATTTGAAGGTAAAGGACCAGTGCCAAAGAGAAGTGTGCTATATGTGCCATTTCCATTAGGTGCAACCTGATGCTGTGTGGGGGCTGTAGGTTGATCTGGAATATTCTGGTCCTCTAAAGCTGCCTCACCCTGACACGACTGTCTACTAGTATGTCATCTAATATGAGTCGATACAGCATCCAATGGAATACCATACTCATCACTGATAAACTGATATGCTGATAGTAAATCAAGAATGGAAGCTGAAGCAACATTACGTACAATGGTGTAATGAAACTCTATCAAAAATAGTTTTGATATTCTCAGTGCCAGTAACAGTCCTAGCAAGGGACCTATAAAACTCCTCAGTGCTAATATCATCATATGGATTGTATGATTTTATTGTCTCAATCATATGTCTAATCTCGCACCGAATATTAACTAATCTATCTCTATTAGCCAAATTTTGGGGGTTCTGTATAGATTGATCCAAACATTTCAAAGCATTATCTTATCTAGAAATTCTATCATTATAAAAATTATTCCTAGCCTCAGCTTCACGCTGAGACTGTGTGGAATGATGAGATCCCTGATCATCAGCCATATCTAGATAAAACTATGTAAAGAGATCTGCATTTAATTAAAACAAAAAAATTAAATATGTACAAGCATTTTTCTTTTAAGCATACAAAAATATAAAAATGCAACATGTAGATCATCTAAATAAACACAAAGTTTAGATTTGCATGAAAAGGAAAAGGATTCAAAGATAAGCTTGGACAATTTACAAGATTCAACTTTTCATAAGTATATAATGGTTTTCATAACTATAATCGAAGAAACCTAATTAATGTATTATCAAATAAAGAGAATTGAAGTTTTTGTAACTAGCCTAAATACTTATTGTGGATACGTATTTAATGTCTTCCACAACATCAAACCACAATTAATAATTGTAAAAATAACCTTTTCAATCAAATTATCACTTTCATTTATATATTTATAAATAATGATTACCACAACCTTGATGTTAGTACCAAATTAAAAAAAGACATATAAACACATCAATATAAAAGTGTATATTTAAAACAAACTTGACTCACGATCATCATTAAATATTCAATACCAAATACCAAATTCCAAATTCCATACTTAGACACATTATTAAGCCCATCATAACCCACAATCACTTGTAAGTAATTAGAACTTTCATTATCTATTACTTAAATATATATTTTATAATACTATTCACTTTCAAAGTCTATAGATTAATTTAATATAAAGGTATTACACAATTAAAAATCTTATACATGAGTATGGCCTAAGGTAGTTCATGATCTTATTGTTGAGGCAAGATAAGGAAAAAAGAGGATGGTTCTTATATGAATCCTTCACGTCCATTCACCTATTGTATTCATTCACTTCACTACCATGTAATGTTGAGTTACTGAATATTGAACCTTTTATGATAACATATTAAAATACTTTAAAAAATATATATCTACTTAAAAAGTCTAGTGTGTGGGGGAATCTATGTTCCCCATTCAACACTACTAAGGATATTCCCACAAGGTATGAACTTAGGTCCAAGTCCACCCAAATGCTATGCATAATTTTCTTTGTATTGATTTCTAATGGTCATAAAACAATGTTTTAACCTATCTCTATCAGTTGCTTGGGATTCGTTAGCATCTTACTTTGTGTCCATGATCCTTGAAAGGAAGAGGTGTCCATAATCAATTTCATGGGTCAATAAATGTAAGTTAGATTATATTAAAAGATGTCCCCTAGAGATTGGTAGAAGTACTAATTGAGGGAGCGACCTGAATATTGGTCAGTCATTCCTCAACTAACTCCTATTCCACACCATATCTCACCATCTCCCCTTACATTTAGTGAAGCCACAATTTCTTGTTCACTTGTTTGCCTGCAATTCACACACCAAACAGACAAATACCACCTACCCATAATGATACCCGACGCTCCATGCATGCAGGAGCACCAGCAAAGCTTCCATCAACCTTCCTGACATTCAAAACAATCTTTCCTTTTTAATCTTCATTAGTTTTTCTAACACCCATATCAGTTTCTAGAGACTTTCTATTTATGGCATCTAATTGCTGTTATACTTCGTCTGGTTCTTCACTGATATGTATGGTCATATTTATTAACACCACTTTGTATTACAACTCATAAGCTTTTGTTGTGGACAGTATCCTTTAGCTTCTTGATTAAATTAAATTCATATTTCAGAAACCAACCTCTTGATTGACATGTTATAAGATCAGTGTCTATGGTAATTTCTTGATTTTTTCTGCAAATAGCATTCTCCATAAATTTTCATTCTAGACATCTAATAAATTTGTGAAATGCATGCCCAATACACAATCTTATGCCCTATTATATACATGCTATAGTCTATTCTAGACTATGCAGAGAAGCTAATGGGAGAAAACAACCAATGGAACAGAGGAAGAATATGATAGAAGTCTGCAATTTCAAAGAGGTAGTCTTTTTGTGAGGTTACAGTAGTCATCTTTTGTAAGGGATAGTCATTAGTCATAAATAATAATGGTAAAAAACTAAGACAGTGCTCTCAAACCCAACAACCAATGACAAGAGGTCCATAGGAGTAGTAAACGAACTTTGAGTGTTCTTTCCAATGTTGAGCTCCACTTTATCAGGAAATGGAAGCTCTTGAGCTTCATCGACAATGCTCCAGTCATTACCTCACCTCCAAAATTCACTTCAACTATCCTACTCTCTTTTTTGGTGGCACCTTGAAAGCCAATACTGGAATTGCAACTACTAATGGAGCGTTGTGGCTAAATTCCAAGCAAAAAAATAGATTTATGCATAAGTCTTGGATAGGCCTCCAACAATGTCATTGAATTTATGGGCTACAAGTTTGGTCTTATTCTTCCACTCAAGGAAAATCTTAAGAACCTTATGTTAATGGGGATTCCAAGCTAATAATCCAATGCCTCTTTAGTGAACATGTGTTCAAATCTATCTAATCACATCTTTTGCAAAATCAAGTCTCTAAGATCTTACACAATTTCAACCAGATTCACTAACAACATGTAATAGGTCATGCTTCATTTTCTTTTAGTTTTGAATGGATTTCTTTCACAAGTTCAATTTAAAACACAATGAAATATCATGTAATAGGTCATGCTTCATAACAAAATAAAAATAATTTTAGGTCACATGTTTGTTTTTTATATAAAACCCTTGAGAGAACCATATTGACACGAAATATTAAAATTAATTTTTTCACTATTTTTACAAATAATATATTGTTCTTTTAGTTTTTCATTTTTTAAAACCCAAACAATTAAATTTCATTTATCTCATGAAGAACATCAAAAGGCTTCATGCAAATGCAAACAACGGTGTTGAAACAATGAGGTGCAGTCATGATAGCAAATCAGTTATGACAGTCATAAACAATGTGAACATTGATAAAGGCATTAATATGGGAAGAATGGAGTTTCATGGGACAAGGTGTCAAAAGTAGTTGGGAATCCATGTAATAGGGAAGAGTGTGCAATGGAAGGGTTTGAGCTATTTTGAAGCTAGAAGGATGCATGAAATAGCAATGTTAAAGAAGGACAATGAGTACATCTAAGGATGGGCAAAGTAAGAAAGGAATAAGAGCTTGCAAACTTAGTTTTGCAATAGATCTCCTAGATGACTTGACAGTCTTTCGCAAGAACTAGAGAAGAATGTTAAGATGATGGTTGTCAACTGACTATTCTTCTAAGCATTAAGGTAACCTCCATCATGGAGCAACCATGACAGTCCATGACAGATTGAAACATAGTCATGAGCACTGCCAATATCCATAAGAAAGCATGATATAAGGGTTTTCAAGGGGAAATATGAAACATCTAAGATAGTGTAGGACATGGGTAGACAAAGACACTTTCTTGAGCCAGACTGTCACAACTTTCAAGGGTAATGGGCCTAATTTTAAATAGTGTTTTAGTGTGAAGAAAACTCTCCCCTAATCATGGCCCGGCTAGGGTTTTTTTTAAAAATTCCATTCCAATATAAATAGTGTTTTACTCTGCCCTAATTATGGATTGTGAAAATCTTATGTCTATTAGTGTTTTACTGTGAAAAAATGTGCCCTAATCATTGCCCAACTAGGGTTTTAAAAAAAAATAATTAAAACATCAAATCTATTCACAAGCACATAGACAGTGCTTCACAAAAACAATAAAAACCCTTAACATGTTTATCATTCGAATTTACAAATTTATATTTCGACAAACAAACAATAAAAATTGCATGATGAAAATAAACAAATGGACATGATGATAATAAATTAAAAATGCAACACAGTTATGAGAACAAGATGAAGTCTTACGTGGGCTTTGTAGGCTCTAGGTATTTAGTAGAATAGCATCCAGACGCAACCCACTTGACCGAAAATGCAACAATTGACCGCTACAGCTGTGTTTTTTATTTTTTTATATTTAACAGATTTGATCGAAAGGGACTCGGTCCATAACCACTCAACAGAATAAATGAAGTCACATTGGTGCCAAATATATGCCACGTCGCTGCCAAGTCAATTCGGTCAAATCTCACTCGGTTGACTAGTACTCAACCTAAACTTACTCGATCGAAATTGTTCTTTTAGCTCAAAGTGTGATAGTACTTTGTACTTTTACCCCATGCTATTGTTACCTTCAATTTTGTTTGAACTTCTGATTCTTTTGAATATAGAATCACCTTCCAGAGTTTCATTGGACGTCACCCCATTCACACCTTGAACTTCTTTGCTGGGGATATCCCCATGGTGAAACTCACCCTACTCTAACCCACAATCTTGCAAGAGAGTCATATCCCCCTCCTTAGGGAGATCTGAGGTACCAAGGGAGTGGCCAGTCACATGCTTGTCATGACTAGGGTGACCCTAGTCTTTCACCACCTACTCAGAGAGTGCACTCACATTTTAATCATTTCTAGCTTCTCCCTTCACTTTGTGAGGGGAGCTGATGATGTTCAGTAGATCTTCCTTAAAGGGGTGCTCTTCAACACCACTGACTTGATTCTCTGAGTCCATAGGGACTTTTGTTTCTTTGCATTGGGAAACTAGGTGTCCTTTCTTGTTATACTTTTGACAAAAGGTGGTGGAGTTTTCATACATAAATGGGTTGAACCCATTGGTTAAACTTGGATTCCAGTGTAATGTTGTTAGGAAGAACTTTGTTCATATCAACACTAACATAGAATCTAGAAAACACTAACCTGGATTTGTTCTTGGTAGTGTTTTCGAGTGCGATGAAGTGGCCAAAGGAGTTGGCTATCTAGATAAAAGTCTCCTCATCCCAGTACTCCAAAGGGAGGCTCGGGAGTCTGACCCACATAGGTGTAGTTCTGTTAAGATCAGCAGTATCATCAAAGCCTAGCTTCCATTTACATAGAAAAAGGCTGTGTTTTCCAAACATCTAGGGACCCCCTGCTAATACAATTGTAAGGTCTTCTCTTGCTGTGAAATTAAAGAGAAATGTCCCTCCAACCATAGCACTAACTATCACATTGCCCTTCACCTTCCATTTGGAAGCCACCCACTTCTTAACCAAATCAATATTTGGTCTAAAGGAAAAGAACTTTCCCACCAAAGCATGCTCCATAGAAGAGACTATTCTTTCCATGGTTATGTCTGGGAGTTGAATTATCGAACCATCCATGGTTTCATGAAGTTGGGGAAAAGCCCATGGACAATAAAAACCTTCCCCCAAAAGGGCACTTGTATAGGCCTTGGAACCCGATGACTTGTCTTGTGGCACATGGTTAGATAAACCTAGTGCCTTATCAAAAGCCACGTGATCTAAAAGGTTCAAAATTCTATTCTAGATCAAACTAACTATATTTTATTAAGTACAGAAGTTATTCAACACTAAGTTGTTTTATTATGCTTTCTGCCAGTACTATTGCAATGAGTTCACAGTTATTTAGTTATTAATCTATTAATTGCAAACCAATCAAAAGACATGATTATTTTTCTTGTCGGGCAAATTTGATTTAAATTTGTACTTTTCCTATGTCAACATGATAAATTTTTAACAAAAAAATATTGAAAAATGATTTATCTGTATTGTCATTAGATGAAAAAAATGACAATTTCTCTCCGATTATCGGAGAGTGAAACATAAAGTTATAAATGTGGATAGAATTTGGTTTGATGGCAAGTAAACAAATTATGAACACAAATTTTCTCTCCCACTAGTTAAGTCATGCCTAAATGGATGGCGGTAACTATGAGAGGGAAGAATTAGTTTTTATGAATTTAATTTTTTGTTTCATTAGCTAAATGTAAAAATTACTTTTTGTCAAAAGGGACAAAATTATAAATTAAATTATTTTTTAGATTTCAATTTTATTTACCTAAGACATTTCAAAATGAGTTCACATAAAATTTCCCTTCTAAATTTAGTTCTAGAAATATAATAGTTACAAATTTGAAATGATAAATAATTCTTTATCCACAATATTTAATTAATTTAAATAATTGAAATCGTGTTCTCTATACTATTATTACTTAAACAAAAAATTAAGATAAAATAGTGTAGTGATCTAAATATAAATATGAATATGTTACTATTATTCTATTGTGTAATTATTCTTAAATTTACAATATTTTAATGTATTTTAAATTGTAATAGTATTCAATATTATTACATTTAAATATGTTAGGTAGACATTTCAAATCTCTCCACACCCAACTAGGGTTAGGGTTCCACACATTTTATTTTATGAAATTAGTTTATTTTTGGGATTTCAATTTTATTTACTGAAGAGTTAAAAATTTAAGATTTCAATTTTATTTTATTAAAAGTTAAAAATCTACAGTACCATGTTAATGCATTTTTTATTTTATTCTTCAAACTTACAATATTTTAATGCATTTTAAATTATAAAAGTATTAGTATTATTACATTTTAAATTATTTATAAACCATGGAGAAGGCATTTTTTATTTTATTCTTCAAACTTACAATATTTTAATGCATTTTAAATTATAAAAGTATTAGTATTATTACATTTTAAATTATTTATAAATCATGGAGAAGGCATTTTTTATTTTATTCTTCAAACTTACAATATTTTAATGCATTTAAAATTATAAAAGTATTAGTATTATTACATTTTAAATTATTTATAAACCATGGAGAAGGCGCCCACCATACCCCTAGGCCCTAAATATATGAACTGAAAATCTAAGGCTTTTTTTTTAATCTTATGTAAACCAACTGGAAGTAATTAATTAATTGTTAATTATGCTATTCGTTTAAATCCTCACGAATCGCCACGCTTAGTTTTTTAAATTTGAACTCTGGTGAGTCACAATTTAAGCCCAAAACAAGTTAAGAATTTAAAAAAAGCAAGCGCATATAAAAACAGAACCATTTCGCTGGAAAAGCAAAATCAATTTTTTTTTAATTTCAAAGCAAGTTACTCCACATTTCATCTCTGGTTCTTACATCTAAACTCTGAACAGTGAACATGGAAATAGAGCGGGAGAACAAAGGAGAGGGAAAGGAGGAAGACGAATGGATGTCGTGGGAATTGATACCAGAGCACGTACTTGAGATGCGTATACTACCTCTTCTTCCTCTTCACTCCGTCATCCATTTTCGCAGAGTTTGCAGAGAATGGAATCAATTACTACACACTTGGGAATTCCTCAGACCATTTATTCTTCAACAAAATAGCGTTGAATTGTTGGACTATTGCTTGATGAAAAACTTTGTGCCCTTCCCGGAAGGAGTGGAAAGCATAGAAGATGAAGATGGGCACTCACTGTATTTTGTATTTCCATGGCGGTCGTCATTTCTGTTGGCAGTACATCCACGTGAGGGAATACTTCCTGGGGAAAATTGCATATGGGAGTTTGTGATGGATGATTTAACGCCACGTTGGAAATCATATTACACCCTTCATATATAGGCTTGTTCACCATTCATATATAGGTTTGTTCATTTGAAATCATATGTACACCATTCACAATGTGCAAAAATTAGATTTTTCATACAGTCTTTGGTACGGACCAGAGTTGCGTTATAGCCTTCACTCTTTATTTATTTATTTATTTTTCATCACATGTCATGTAAAATTTGTCATAATATAAGATTTATCACATCATCTTAATATAATTGTTTTTTATAATAGTTCTTTCGTTTATAGAGACTCGTAGAGATGGATAACCAAACAATATTCCATATTACACTATATCATTGGATTGGGAAAGATGCAAACACTACGAAGTTTATTAATACATATGGTACAAGGTATTAGCTCTTACAAGTATTTTCACTTAGGCATTCCACCTTAACCTCAAGAACCCTCATACACTAGTATCTCAGTATTGTGATCCTTCAAAAAACATACATAATTTTCAACTGCAATAAACTTAGGAAAAATTTTCATTTCAACTCAGAGTTGAAATGCCTTGACAATTAGTTTCCAATGCAAAAATGAATGAGGAATCTCTACATTTGGGTTCAATTCTCACATAGAAAAGGTACATTTAGAGAGCATATTGTAAGTAGAACAAATAACCTATTTGAAAATAGTTGCTGATGATCAAAACCAATGAGAAAATGTACAAAATTCACTAACCCTTCTTTTAGATTACGAATTATCATCCTTTGGATTAGCTTGGTTATAATTACAAATAAATATTGTTACACAATCCCATGGAATCATGGTGATGATACTCCATCACTAAGTAAATTTATAGACATTATCTCTATTGCCCTTATCATTCATTCCCATTGCCACAACTTTGAAGAACACTATTGTCATCTCCATCCACAACATCCTCCCATAAAGTACAAGCATCATCAATGGATAACATTGGATAAAGTTTGTAAATTTTTATCTAATGGATTGCAACCATACAACATAGGCGAACAATAAAATAAGAATAATCTACATTAGGGGATATGTTAAAATCTATTGCTACTTCCTCCAAGTATTCGGAGGAAAAAAGGGAAAGAGTTTTCCACTTTTCTATAGAAGGGGAGTAGGCTAGTTGGGTAAGTGCATGGAAATGGGGGGCCAAAAGGGTCCAAAAGTAGCCATTTTTCAGTTTTTTTAAAAAAAAAAAACTACTCAAACTTTGATGATTGATTCAAGATACCTATGCTAAAATTTTCAAGATTTCATAAGAACAAGATTAGTAGTAGTCATAATTTTTTTTTAATCTATAAGTGCTAGTTTCTATTAATAAAATAATAAAACAACACAAATACACAAACAAAGGTTTGGGTGGATACAAGATCTCACCCCTAGAGTCTCAAATGAGCCTAGCCTAGAAAATAAAAAGCATTAAAAAAGTAATCCTCTTAAGCGGTGAGAGCTACACCAGATGGAGGTGGAGGAGGATCACAGTCTTCTGGATGTCCCCATATATTAGTGGGGTTAGAAGTGACATCTAGAACAGACCATCCATTGTCATCTTTATCTTTATCTTTCACTTTAGTGCAGTTTGGCGAAATAGCCAAAGGCAACCAAGGAAACCATTTAGAAGAATTAGGAGCTAGCCAACCACCACCACCACCAGTGGAAGGCCTCGTATCCCTAGAAGGCCACCGAGAAGTGGCATCTTGAGGAGGAGGAAAGGCAAAATGTCACTAAGAAGAGCTTGGATGGCCACCATAATGGCGATGATGTGCTTGGGAACTTGGGGAGTGGGAGTGCAGAGTTGAAAAACTCTAACCTTGACGGTGACTGTGAGAAGGAGCATGTCTGCCTAAGGTAGAAGAATCAAGAGGCACTCAAGCAAGTGCGTGGGGCGTTACCCCAATGATCAAAAAGCTCTTAGAGATGAGTAATGTCCAGGGCTACCTTTTTGTCCTACACTTGAATCTATAATAGAACATTGGAACAAATAGTGGCTTTAGCATAAAGTGATACATACAAATACACATAACAATGAGCAAATATAACTAAATTTCTATCCTTCCATAATTGGAAGAGGATATCCACTCTGAAAGCATGTTAAATTTGAGTATACTTGAAGGGGATACAAGGCCAATCCGCCAATAGAGCCATGTGCCATGAGAAAGGCTGAGGACGTAAGGGGAAGAAAAATCATGAATTTAGTTTTTAAACAACTAAATTTTATATTATGATAATTTTTGGAAGTAAATGTAAAAATTGATAAAATAGTAGACCACTTCAAGGTGGTGACCTCCAATAATCAGAAAATAATATATGAAATCAATATTAGAAGATATGATACTTTCGGAGAATCTCTCTCTTCCTTCTTTATATACATAATTATGTAGGGACAAACCCCTTCATCCTAACTAGGTCATCTTAAGGAATAAATAAGACTAATAAATGAAACTATCCTTATTATCCACAAGTGCTTATCTTTATTGTAATTAAGAATATAGAATTCTAGGATAATAACATTCCCTACTTCAGAAAAGTGTTTCCCTTGATGCTTAGCAACTCTAGAATCATTCTTATGAACTGCTCATCATTGTATGTTTTATAATAGATGAAGAGGTCATCAAAGAATACCAACACCATTTTTTGAAGAAATGGGTGGAACACTAAATTTATGAGTCTTTGAAATGTTGATTGGGTATTAGTAACACCAAAAGACATAATAAATAATTCACAATGACCCTCATGTGTTCTAAATACAACCTTAATTATATCCTCTTCCTTTAGTTGAATTTGATGATAATCTAAATGTAAATCTTTTCTATGAATTTTTCATCATTCTATGTTTTACAATAGATGAAGATGTCATCAAAGAATACCAACACCATTTTTTGAAGAAATGGGTGGAACACTAAATTTATGAGGCTTTGAAAAGTTGATTGGGTATTCGTGACACCAAATGACATTAATACTAATTCTTAATGACCCTCATGTGTTATAAATACAATCTTATTTATATCCTCTTTCTTTAGTTGAATTTGATGATAATCTAAATGTAAATCAAACTTAGTAAAGAGAACTACATTATTAGATTCATCTACCTATTGGAATTAGGCTAGACAACTGAGAGGTGGGGGGGTGAATCAGTTGTCCCACAAAATTAACTTTTTCTTCTTTTTAATCTTCTTTCAAAACTTACAATAGATTAATGATGCAGACATTAAAGCATTAAACAATAACACATGAGCAGAAACACAATTAACAGACTTGACACCAAGATTTTTATTGTGGAAACCTAGTTAAGGGAAAACCACGGTGGGGGTTAACCCACAAGATTTGTACCCTATTAAAAGTACTTAAAAATGGGAAGGCACTTGCCTTCGGGTGCACTACCTAGTGCTCACTGCTCAAAAGAGGCTCACTGCCTATAGAAATTTATGTTTAATATAGAAGGAATTAACTGAGAAATAGCATCTTCTTCATGCTTGGTTCAGTCTCATTGAATTCTCACAAAACTTCTACTCTTCTCCCAAATACTTCTTCACTATCACTTCATCCTTTACTGTTCTTGTTCCTTTTCTCCTCCTCTTCTCTGCTCTATCTCTGATTGTTTCTTGGGATTTTATTATTTCACACAAGGATGATTTTCCATGACTCAACTACACACCTTTATATGTTTCATAAACCTTGGAGTAAACATCAAGGTCGACACTACAAGCATCTGACTTAATTTGAATCACTAGGCTGTCGACCAAACATAACTGGGACTTAAATCTTCCTTGATCATTATGCCATGCTCCATAGAATTTCTCTTAGATCATCCGCAACATGCTTGAATCATTCGGTTGGCCAAGACTGGGAAGAATAGTAAAACCAAGGAAGAAATCTTCAACAATGAGCTCAATCTTTAATGCAGACCTCCAACACAGAAGGCGCACGATCCAGAGACCTCCACAAGCACATTAAATTTAACAAAGACATCCGTACTCCTCCAAATCATCAGAATCCCTTGCATATTCTTATGAAACCTCAAGAACACTTTCTGCCATGACTGTCACATTAGAAAGATTGATTGTGGACCTCCAAACCACAAACCACTTGAGTTGATGTTACACATTTACTTCCTAAACATGCCTCTAGAACCGCAAATTATAATATTTCAATGCGGAGGAATCCGGATGAATTTATTATCGCTCTGTCTCTTCTGAACACAACAAAACCCGGTTCTACTCAGATGGCCATAGCTTCTCAAAATCTTCATGTAGACCTCTCAAAACTTAATTGGAGCTACTTCAGACAATCCTCTATATAGCCATATGGTCCGCATACATTGATTTTTATTAATTTTCTCAATATCCTCAACATTCCAGTCTTCTAAATAGGCAAAAAAATAGGATACAATTGACACTAATGGCAATAGGGATATGTTGACATCAATGACAACATTAATTAGGCACATATTCACAACACTACCAATTCATCAATACTAGGAATATGAAGCTTATATCTAAAATTGAGCTTGTTGAGTTCCCTGTAATGTGGGAACATTCTCCATAATTCATCCTTCTTGTTAATCACAATCATTTGGGATGAATAGACACTTTTATTGGGATGAACAATACTTCTTACTATTAGTTTAATGGAAGAATCATGGTCTTTGGATATGGGAAGACCCTTAGGTTTTTGAAATGCATATTGATGGTGTTAAATGATCTCTTGAATTTTTGGTTGATCTTCATTTTTCATGTCTTATGCTTGTACAAAATGTAGTTGTACCCCTATGCTCTAAGAACATTTCGTAAGTGATTTATCCATCCTATGGGAGCTAATAGTTTGTCTTGGTTGTGATTGTATCCCTATAAGTTTATACTTTTCCCCATGTGTATTAAAAACCATTGACAAGTCTTGAAAGTGTAAAGTCATTGTTCCAAACTATTTAAGCCATTGTACATCCAAAACTACATTTGATCCCTGAATGGGATAAAGAAAATATTTGAATCTCTAATTTGATAATTTCTTATCAAGAGTTTATATAATGTCATTTACCACTAGAAGAGAGTTGTTTCCCATCATATATCATGACCTAAAAATTAGATATTGGATACACAAAAAAATTAATCTCATTAGCTAATCTTCTATCAATAAAGTTGACTGTACTACTTGAATCAACCAACACTATCAACTTTCACTTGTTGATATAACCAATTACTTTGAGTGTTTGTGGTGCAGTTCTGCCATTCAATGCATGTAGGGAGATAGTATTACATTGTATTTATTTAGAATTCTCTCTCTCTCTCTCTCTCTCTCTCTCTCAACCTCATTCTTAATAGTCATTAGTGGTTTCTCCCTATTAGTATACTTATGAGTTATAGGCCATTTTCTATCACCATTCCGACAAGAGGTAGAGAGATTATTAATTTGTCCCCATTTCTTTCAATAGAAGGGTAAAAGTTTAGGACTATGTCACACTTTATAAAGGAATCAACTAAGACAAATATATTTTTCCAACTTAAATGATGAAAAAGTCATATGTATGTTTTCAATGTTAAAATGACATAAACTAATGGAATTTAAAAAATTTAATTTAGTTTATAGTTATAATTTTATTTTTTTTTATCAAAATTGGTTGGATATTTTTTTATGAGTTTAATATATGAATTTCAATTGCTGATTTTTATTTTAAAGTGATGTCAATGGGACATCAAGAAAATATAGTAAAAATAACTTTTTTTTTCCTTAAGTATTTTTCTTAATTAGAAAACTCAAATATCTAGTGCATGGAAAAATAAATTAATTTTGATAAATAAATATTTTTTAATAATTTTTTAAAGCCAAATTTAATTAAAACAATATAGTTTTCATGGGACACAAACTTTTGTACAATTTTTTAATTTTATTTTTAAAAAATATTCTCTTGGATAATATCATCTCCTATAGTGCACTGTATATTTTTCAAAATTTTAAAATATATTTTACCTATTTGTTTTGAATTTCTAATCATCTATATATTTATTATAATAACCTACTTGTAATAAAGTTAAAAATGCTAATATAACTAATCAAAATATTAAAAAATATATATATCCAAGTTCTAGACTCCGAGATCTACCAAAGGGTATTTTCATATTTTCATAAAAGTACATTTTGGTTGGAGAAATTTGGAGTTGAATTTGAAATTTTGTTCATTTTTTTTTAAATAGGGGGGTTGGATACCACATAGATAGTTTTAGGTGAGATGGTATTGTTTGAAAAGGTTCTAGGTAAAACTCTACTACCCAGAACATTCTATGCAAATAAATACTATTTTGAATGTTGAAATCATATTGTATGGTTTTAAAATTTTCAGGAGAAAAGGTTTCACCTGAAACTCTTTGTTCCATGTAATCCCACATAAGTGCTACATGGTTTCAGGTGGAACCTTTTCTCCCAAAATGGTTTAGGGTGAAACTATTTGTAGAGAAACTATTTAGTTGGGTAAAAGTGTGACACAGGTTTGAACTTTTACCCAGAATTATTTTTGTCTTTTAATCCCATTGTTTGACATTGAGTTGAACTTTTAGTGGTGGAGTTTTGTTGCTCTAGTTTCACAATTCTTTATTTTTTAGGTACTTCTCTCTCTTCTTCAACCTCATTCTTGATAATTGTTAGTATTTTATCACTATTGACATAGAGCTATGACCACTAGTTACTATTTGATAAGATTCCTTTGGTAGCTTGGTTGTGATTGTATCCATATAGGTTTATACTTTTTCACATGTGTACTAAAAACCTTAGATAAGTCTTGAAAGTTGAAAGTCACTATTCCTAATTATTTAAGTCATTGTACGCCCAAAACTACATCTATTCCACAAATTGGGATAGAGACCATTTATGAATCTACTTGATAATTTCCAATTGAGAGTTTTATATGATGGCATTTACCACCACAAGAGAGTTGGTTTCCATTAGCTATCATGAAATAGAAATTAGATATTGGATACACAAAGTAATTGATCTTATTAGCTAATCTTCTATCAATAAAATTATGTGTACTACCTCATTCAACCAACACTATAACCTTTCACTTTCTAATATAACAAATTAATTTGAGTGTTTGTGGTGCACTTGTGCCCTTGAATGCATATAAGGAGATAGTAGTGCATTCTACTTCCTTATAATTCTCATGCTCAAATTCTACATTTGGTTCTTCTATAGATACTTCTCTCTCTTGTTCAACCTCATTCTTGATAGTCATTAGTTTTTCCTCACTATTATTACACTTATGACTTCTAGGCCATTTTCTATCGCCATTCCAACAAGAGGTAGAAAGCTTACTAATTTATATTTGGTTAAATATGTTGTCCCCATTTCTTTCAATTGAATTATTTGTCTTGTAATCCTATGCTTTGACCTTGTGTTGAACTTATAGTGGTGGAGTTTTGTTGCTCAAGTTCCACATTTTGTTCTTTTGTAGCTACTTCTCTCTCTCTCTTCTTCAACCTCATTATTGATAATTGTTACTATTTTATCACTATTGGTATAGTTATGACCTGCAGACCATTTTCTATTACAATTTGAGCATATGTCTTTTTATCTTTTATTTTCCTCTTGTTGAGGAGAGTGCTTACTAATTTTTCTTAGGTTAAGTAAGTTTTCTTCATTTCTATCAATATAATTAGTCACAATTTTATATTCCAATCATGTGGTTTGACCATGTGTGGAACTTTTGGTGGTGTATTTATGTTTCTCAATATGCAATACTTATTGCATAGATTTCATAACTATGCAAGGTTCCAACAAACAAACATCATGCTTAATTTTATTATTAAGTCCATTGATGTAGAGTCGTAGCCTTTGATAAGGTGTCACCTAATGAGATCAAATTTCTAATCTCATATGCTCAACATTCTATTTGGCTATGACATTCATAATTCTTTTTTTTAAATTAGGTATCATAGCTTCCATTCATGGTTTCTCATATATAGGGTTGTTAAGTCATTACTAATCTCTCTCCAACTAAGCATTTACTCTTACTTGTTATCAATCCTCCATTGGTAACATAGATGAGGTTTTGATTCTAAATATTGTGAGCCTATCCAAACCATTGCATTTTATGCTATCTTATGAAGTTTAAATTATTCTTCCATGAGACTTATCCATGAAGTTACATCAATACCATCAAATTTAGGGATATTTATTTATTTTCTCTATTAGGGTTGTACCCACCAAGGTGGTTTTGTTGGGACTTCAATTCATATAATAGTTCTTGTTCAAAAATATCTAAACCTTTGTTTAAAGATGATGTAAATGGGTCAATCAAATTATCCTTAATAAAATGTACAATTGTTTCACATCCCAGAGGAATTTTACCTTCAATTTTAGGTGGTGGAGAATAAAGGTCATTGGATTCAATTTTTTAGAAAAGTCTTTAAATCCTAAAGATGACATGGATTTTGATGTGTATGTATTTTAAACTCTAGTTTTTCAATATCTTTCCAAAAATATTAAAAAATTCCAAAAGTCGTGGCCTATAGAGAAAAATAATAATAAATTACAAAGAAATGACCACTAAATGATGGAATATATTTTATCTCTAATAATAAATTACAAAGAAATTACCTAACCTAATTTTTCATAATCTTTCCAAAAATATAATCAATTTAAAAATTTATAAATTTTGTGGTCTATAGATGCAGGCAAAGATGACCCAAAATGTACATTCAACAGAAGTAGGGATGGTGGAAAAAAGCCAAAAATACATACATAGCTGATGAAATACATACATAGAGTATAAAGTGTGTGCATTATAACATGCATGCATTATGTTTTCCAAAATGTGATTGCATTTTCAAGAATTATGAATTTTCAAGATGATCTACCTTGACCTTAGAAATCAAAGATGAATCTTCTTTAGGCCTTCCCTTCAAATTTGCCAAATATTCCTCATACCACCTATTTATAGTGATTCTTCAAATCCTACTTTCAAAAATCTCCCCAACCTACTCTTGTTGTTGTTGTTGTATCTAATTTTGCCATTGTACTTCTGTGTCATCCATCCCTAACTCTCCTTCATGATTTTGATACAAATCCATAATATCCTTATACAGTTGAGGCCAAAAATAGTTTTTATCCACCAATGTTACTATCTTATCAACTCCAAGATGACTTTCTAAACCACCTCTATGTTTCTCTTTGATTAAATTTTCTCTCATTGAGCTTCTCAGAATACACAATTGTTTACCCTTAGGCAACATATCATTCTAAATCAAGTTATAAAGCCACTTACTTCTATCCATGCTTACCAATTATTTACATGATCTCCATGCTTCTATAAAATAGGATTAAGATTATACAAATGATTCAATTATCAAATTCTACTACTTATACTCTCATTTTTGTCAACAAATTTTGTTTCCATCTCAATACATCTGGAACATTGTTTGGTTTTTTATTTTGGGTAAAAGGTGAAGAATCACCTATAATTGATTAAAAATATATTAAAATATAAAATTTTAAGGCCCCTATAGGGTAGATGTATGCATAGATGCCCCAAAATGTACATTCAACAAAATAAGGCATGGTGGCCAAAAGCCAAAAATACATACATAGCTAATAACGCTAAGCAACCAAGGGCCCCAAAACAAAATACATGTAGAACTTAGTGTGTACCATGAGAATTAGAGTTGATATCATTTGGAGGTAAGGTAAGGTGATAGTAGGAATTGGTGGAACCACAGGAGGAGGGCATGGTGCTCAATCTGGAGCATGTAGTGGTAGAAATTGGATGGCATTGAACTTCTCCTTTGCTTTGGAGTTTAGGCTCAATGGTAGCTGAAATTGGTATGCATTCAAATCTATATTCAGTTTATTCTTGCACCAATTCTAGAGCCCCTTTTTTATGGTCTGGTAAGTAAGGGCTATAGTAGGAGAGGATTGAAGAAAATCTATATAGAAAAGATCCCCAGTTGGAGCCTCACCCTTGAACATATCATAAATATCTATTTCTTTCTTCAGTTTGTTTAGGTAAACTAGGTATTTGTGTACATACACAAAAGCTAACATCTCCATATAGTCTATACCCTACACTAGATCCATAATCTTGGATTTAAAGATGGTTCCCACCTCAGGATACATGAGCACCCAAGGAAATTCATGTAAAAATGAGTCACCAACCATAGCTTTTATTGCAAACTTGATGTGAGGGTAGTCAATATCAAATACATGAGAAAGCTTTATTGAATCATATGTTCCAACCTCCAAGGGTTTCCATTTTTAGGATTGAAGGTGGATGCCATAATTATTTAGAACTAGCTTCATGGTTTTCATAGTAAGGAAGAAAAGGAAGATGATAAGGATAGTGGTGTAAGAAAATGATGAAGGGAAATGGTAAATGTAAAGCCAGAAAAGTGAAAAGAAATGAAAAAGTGATGAGATAAATAGAGGTAGGAAGGCCATAAATGAAGGAAGTAAAATTAAAGGAAAGATCTAAATTATTGGCACAACCAAGATGAAATAAACACAAATGAATGTTAATGTACCACAAGAGGAAGGGATGGATAGGTATAATGCATGTGGATAGCCAAAGGTGGGCATGATGCTTACAGAAGGTAATCAATAGTCATTGTGATTTCATTAAATGGATCTCATTCAACATCATCTTTGAATATGAAGATGAAAAACCATTCTACCATTTACATGGTAAGTGATGAGTTGGATGATTTCTCCTTTTCAATGATGTCATGAAGTGGAGAGAACTAAATTATTGATATGGGATCAAAATGTCTTATTGGACCTTGTTGATCAATCACCAAATTGGCCAGTAGGTCTGCTACATTGTTTCCATCTTTGTAATAGTGATTGCAAGTAAAGTGTTTAAATTGATCTAGAAGACACCATATGGATTGAAAGATATATTCATCTTCTAGTAATTTATTTTTCATTTGTTATTGAATTCACCACGATCATGGAGTATTCCTTAATGATTTTTTTTTTGAAAAATTTTTCCCTTTCCATATTTAATCCATATAGAAGGGCTAGTGCTTCTACATCATTATTGGAACCATGAGAAAGTTTCATAGAAATTACTATGAGGAGGTTACCAAATCTAGCTTTTGTAATACATCTAGCACCTAAGGCACCCAAGTTCCCCCTAGAAGCTCTGTCAAAATTTAATTTGACAAGGGGTGAGATGGGAGGGGACCACCTTATTTTTCTTCTATCTATTTTATGAAGAGAAATTTGAATAGATCTATTGGGATGAGGAGAGTGAAGGAGAGACCACTACTTCAAGAGTTCACTATCCTATCTTGTAAATTAAATAGTTAGCACTTGATATTTTATTGACCATGGACATGACCCTTTTTGAGATCATATGTTCCATTTTTTGAATAACTATGTTTATAGGGGATGGGATTTTCTAAAGATCCTATAATTTTGTTCAAGCTAGAGATTCCATATTATCAAAGATGGATCAATTTCCTAGATGTAGGAAAAAAGTGGATACCACATCTTCCTTTCTCACTTTGCTATCCTTTAGTTCTATCTTTGTGTTAGGTAAAATGTATACAATAAGAAATGGACATAAAGAAACAAACTAAACAGGGATTAGCCTATTTCATCAAAATCCTACTTGATACCTCTAATAGAGCATAAAAGGAATACATTACAAAAAAGGAAGTTAAACAAAACCAACTACCACACAAACCTTGGTTAAGTGAATGTACTCTTGATGTGTTGATGAATATAGGTAGCTCCTTGAATTAGTAGCATAACTTTATGTTTCATTGAGTCTTTAAAATTCTTGGGGTGAGGGTCTATTTATAGATATTTTAGATGTTGGATGAAGGGCTAGGATTGGATTGAAAGATCAATGGATGAAGATACTTGAGAGCTCTCAAGAAAGGAGATATTTCCAAGTCACATGATGAGATTGGTGGATGGGAGATGTCCTTGGATCAAGGGAAAATCAATGGTGAAAAGGTGGTCTTGGAAAAAGGGTATGGATAGGATTGTGTGACAAAAAGGTATAAAAGGAACTTTTTACAAAAGACCTTGGCCATACTTTTGTAAGAGGCCCATGTGGGCATGTACAAGGGGCCATGCTTTTGTACACATGGAGGGATGGGGAGGATTTAACTAGGGTTAATTAAGGATAATGGAATGTGCAAGTAGGAGGTTAGCTAATTAATTAGGTCTAGGTCACCTAATCAAAAGTGTAGAGAATAGGGAATTAAATAAATGTAAATATTTATTTAATTAATGGAATGGGAAAATGGGATAATAGATAAATTAAATTTATCCAATGTTGGGACTATAGAGGAAGGGGATAAATGAATAATAAATCATTTAGGCTAGGGATAAGTACTGATGTAGGTATCGGTGATGGTACAGATGAATAGTGAATAGTACGTGAATAGTGATTTTGACAATGAAATATTGTTTAATAATGGTTTGAAAGTAAATTGATTAATTAATTGTGTAAACACGTGTTTATTCAATTAATGTGGAAGAAATAGTGATTTAGGGATGTTTAGGGATGAATTAGGGATAAATAGGGATGAACTAGGGTTGTTTAAGGATAAGATGAAGAGTGGACAATTTTAGGTGTCTACATTTTGCCCCTCTTTGAGATGGTGTTGCGAAGCAACATCATTTCAAAGAAAAATAAAACATAGCGCTAGATAGGATTAGAGGAAGATGGTAGGATTGGGGATAATGATGTCCTAGCTAATAGAATTAAGAATGACAAGGAGGGATGATAGTAAGGATAATGATAGGGATGATGCTCCCTCAAGAGGGTAGGTGGGTTCAAAAAACATGGTTGTGCTCTCGAAAGGATGAAGAGGTTTGGATTAGAAAGAAGAGAATAGAATTGAAAAGACCGCATGGATGAGGGGGATAGGGTAGATTGGATGCAAGGGGTTCGAGGAAGGGGATGATGAGGGATAAATGATCAGAGGAAAAGGATAGTGGTCCATAGAGGAGTATATGAAAATATGGGTGGAGGAAAAATGGATGGATGCAAGATGGGTAAGTGATGGAGAGGTTCAACCCAAACCTTTCAGAAAATACAATAGACAAGAATTTTAATGAGGGATGTATCATATACATCCAAACCCTCTTAGAAATATCCTATGCAGAAACTTTGTTGAGAGGCTCAAGATTGCAATGAAGTAGAAATGGAAGAAAGGGATGAAAACAAGATGATTTATTGACTCCATGAATTATGGGTTATGCTGTACTGATAAATGAGAGCTACCTTTATTTGATATAGTATGAGACGTTATGCACCAAGGTATAAGGAACTAGAGTGACAATGTATCCCATGCATAAAAGCGAACCAATAAGGTCACAAGAAACCCTATGCCATATGACACCATGATATGGATGTTGGCAATATGTGTTGTCATTGATGTCAACACTTAAAGTAAGGTCAGCACTTAGTTTGTCATGATGATATACTAGTATGGTGACAGAGATACAGTGAGTTACAGTGGTGATGCTGATGTTTAAGGCTGCTAATATTCAATGATGTTCTTTAGATTCATAGTGGGTTGCTGATGTTCATGGTTGGATGTCATGTCCTATCTGGAAGACATATTAAAATAGGAATCAGAAGTTCATGGTTGGATGTCATGCTTGTGGTCAACAAAGCAGTGAGATGCAGTGATGTTCCCAATGTTCATGGTTGGATGTCATGTCAAGTGAAGTTGTTGGTTAGCAAAGATGTTTTCTTGACGAAATATTAAGATGGGAATTAGAATCACAAAGATGAGTTCATGATGAAATATTAATATGGGAACTAGAAGCACAAAGATGAATGAGGAAATATTAAGATGGGAGTTAGAAGCACTAAGATGAATGATGATACATTAAGCTATGCTAAGGATGTGAAGATGTTGTTGAGGACCTATGACATGGTTCATGATCCTTCCTATTGTTCCCAAGGATGTATGTGCTATTATATGAAGATTTTGGCTTCCAAAAGTTGGTGAATGTTTTTCCCACAGAGAGGTCCCTAAAAGATTATCTGGTAAACTGCTCAATATTCCTCTGCATTTGGAGATATGGTCACATGGTTCAAAACTTAAATTAAGTATGATATAAAGGTACTAAATCTAATGTTTCAGATCATTTGTCCCTCCATAGTTAAAGTTATTAGAGACAAAGTTCTGGCCTATACTCTGCCAAAATTAAGTGATGAAGAAGACTGTTTTGAATGCTCCACATTTCTCAGCATTTAAAGATAAGGTCTTGTGGTTTAGAATTTAATTTTAGTGTTTGATGGAGGTACTATTTTCCAAAGGTTCATGTCTCTACACCCTTCACATTGAAATTTATAAGTGGTAGAGTTCTGATCTATATTTTGTCTGAGAAAAGTAATGTTGAAGGCCTATTAAAATGTTTCGCATTCTTCCAAAAGAGAAGAATTGGGTATGTGATTTAATGGACATGTTCAAGTATTTGTATTACATGCATCCTTGCACTTTGAGGTGTTTTGGTGCTCCGCAAGGTTAGTTTCTCAATGATAGTATGTTACAGTGTGTTTTGAATGGTTGTTTGATCTTGAAGTGTGCATTTTTTAAGGTATTCAGTACAATGTATTTGATGTGCAGAGTTAGAGGTGTATCTGAAGGTGTTTTATGAGTCACAAAGACTCATCTGGAAGAATTTCATGAAGATCCTTCATGTTTTTGGTACTGCACAAGGTTTTTAAGTGGTGGTGACTATTATACATCAAATTTCATGTCTTCCTACTTAAGGTCATCCTATTTCAAATGAGTAATGTGTGCGGAGCTGATTCCTTGAAGAACAATGCTATGAAGAATACTTAGGACCAGACTAAGCATGTATTGGGATCCTTAAGGTGTGTGTTTCCTTTTAGAGTAGCATGTTGTTCATGATAGGGCTTTCCATTTGCATGTTTCATGTGTTGTAATCCCTAGCCAACTTGTAAAATGTAATATTCTTATTGTATTGGCCTACTTGTAATGAAATCAATGTAATTTCATGTATATATTATAAACCTAGTTGGTCTAGTTGATGGTATGATTGCAAAAAATGAAATTATGAAACTGTGAAGAGCAGTATATGAAAATCATATGCTATGATGTCCAACTAAAGGAGAAAGAGAAGACGTGTTAGAGGTTGTTTTGATCCATCTTGAAGACATTTTTTGTGACACGAGGGAAGTGAAGAGTGTGCCTAATTGATCCAATCATTAGAAGAAGTAGAATTTCAATCATCAAAGGTGTGAGCTTAAATGTTAGTTTTTAGGCAGTAGAAGGACTGTCATACTATAATTTTTTTGAGTTTGTTCTTAGTTCAAGGAGTAGTTGCTTCCTTGGGAATGACCCCAAACTAAATTCTAAAAGTTGTAGCTTCCTTGGGAGTGACCCTAAATCAATGTTTTTAGGTAGTAGTAGCTTCATTGGGTTGCAACCCTAAAACAAAGTTGTAATTTTGAGCTTCATATATTGTGAGTTAATCCTCACCGTGGTTTTTCCCTTCTTGGGTTTTCCACGTATATGTAGTGTTATGTGTTGATTTGCATTGTGTTAATCTTTCATGTTTATAATAATGTTGTCATGCTTAAGTTTTAATCTACTTCGAAGGATTTGAAGTTTGATTACATACTGATTCACCCCCCCTCTTAGTATCCTGGTGTGTTCTACAATTTGTATCAGAGCTAAGTTACCTAGAAGAAGCTTAACCACTTGAGGAAGGTTTGGGATAGATCCTAATGGATCTCACAAGGTACCTATGTTTGATGGAACAAATTATTCCTTTTGGAAGCTAAGGATGGAAAACTATCTTTCTTCTCTAGGGTTTGGTGTATGGTAAGCTCTTATGAAGGGTTTTAATGCTCTTGATTCTGAGCCTACAAATGGTGATGAGATTAGGTTGTATGATAATAATGCCAAGGCAAAGAATACTATCATGACTGGATTGGAAGATACAAAACTTATAAAAGTAATGAGTTGCAAAACTACTAAGGATGTCTGGGAAAAACCTGAAAGCATTTATGAAGTAGATAGAAAAGTGAAGCAAGCCAAGATGTAAATCTTCAAGAGAAAATTTGAGACCCTGAGGATGACAGAAGATGAAGACATTTCTATTTATTTACTCTAAGTGGTTGAAATAGTCAATGGCATCACAAGTCTTGGTGAAGTGAAAGAAGATGAAATTGTGAAGAAGATATTGAGAACTCTTCCCAAATCTTATAGTCATAAGGTAACTGCTATTGAGGAGACTTAAGATTTGGATACATATATAGTAGATCAATTTTTTGGCTCTCTCACAGCCTTTGAAACGAGAGAATTTGGCAAAGGTATTCCAAATAAGGAGACTGCATTCAAAGGAAGTAAGAAGATAGGATATGAAGCAACTGATCAAGATGATGACCTTGAAGAAGTATAAGAAAACTTTGTAGGAACCTTAAAGAAAGGCACATGAAAATACAGAGGTAAGTTACCTTTCAAATGTTTCAATTATGGAAAGATTGGTCATTTTACTTCTAAATGTCCTTTTAAAGAATCAAGGGGCAATGACAAGAGAGACAATTTCAAAAGAAGCTTGTATTCCATAGAGAGTAGTTATTCTTCAAAAGATGAGGATCATGATGATTCAAATGATGAAACACTTTTCATGGCCTTGAATGTTGGTAATAAAAAGGATGATATTGAAAAATGTGTAAAGACTGATACCTTGCAAGATGACCAAAACAATGATAAATCAATGGTTCTATGGATTGCCTTTCATGGAAAAGAAAAAGCCAAAGCTTGGGTAATTGATAGTGGTTGCTCCAATCATATGACTAGTGACAAGGATAAGTTTATCAATCTTGAGAAGTGGAATGGTGGAGTTGTCAAGTTTTGCAGTGATGAGTTAGCACAAATCTGTGGAAAGGGTGCTATAACTATTGATGGAAAGAACAGGACTAAGGATGTCCTCTATGTCAAAGGGCTAAAACATAGTCTTCTCAGTGTGAGTCAGATGTGTAGTAAAGGATACAATCCAACCTTTCATGCCAATGGTTGTGAAATTAGGAAGGCAGGGTCCAAAAACTAGTTGTTGAAGGCATCAAGTCATATGGTGGCATCTATCATCTGAAGGAGGTAAATGGAAGAACATGCTTGTTGGCTCAATCTAGTGAGATTTGGCTATGGCACAAGAGAATGGGACACATAAACTTTGATAATATGGCAAAGATCAGCTCTATTCATGTGGTGAGAGATATGCCCAAGATAACCAAGCTTACAAACACATTGCACACAAGGAATGTCAAATGGAAAAGCAAACAAAGACAAGTTTCAAGAGCAAGCAGTACTATTCATCAATACCATTAGAGCTGATTCATACTAACCTATGTGGCCCTATAAGAGTAAAGAGTCAACAAGGTGAAAGGTATTTCATGATACTTATTGATGATTATTCTAGAATGACTAGGGTTAATTTCTTGAGAGAAAAATCAAGTGCCCTTGATAAGTTTAAGGTTTTCAATGCTATGGTTGAGAATAAAATGGAAGCTAATGTCAAATGTTTAAGGTATGAAAGAGGAGGTGAGTTTACTTCAAATGAATTCAATAAGTTTTCGATGCAGAGGTAGGAGGACCAAAACTATCCTCAATAACATTAACAAATCAAAGAACTAATCCAATTTATTTTTTCAGGTTGAAGAGAACATTAATACAGACTTTTCATCCAATTTTTATGAAGATCCAATGGTAGGAGAGAAAGTTATGACTCTTTTCCCAAAACTATAAACCCTAGGCAGCGTTCAGACCTGCCCTCACAAAAATTGCAATATCTCTCACAAAACATAATAAAATTATACCAAACCAAAAGAATTATAAACTAGAAACACATATCTTTCCATACATCTATTATATGCATCAATGTGAGGCCGTACAAAGTCATACCATGCATATTTTTAGACTGCATTTTCAGAAAATTAAACTCTGCAGACCTACCGTCAATAAAAATGCCATAACTTATTCAAATCTTAATAAAATTTGATGCAAAAAAAAGAAATGGAAATTAGACTCAATAATTGTTCCAACAATGTATGGTTTTCTCCTGTATATGTCTGTACATAACCGTACCAAATGCTGCAATGGGACTGTTGCAGGAAAAATCAGAAAATTACAGTCCATAAAACACTCATATCTTTCACAAAACTAAATAAAAATGCATGGGACAAAAAGAAAATGGAAGGTGGTTGAAAGATATAACATTTTAAATCCATTAGACATCCATTCAATTCCATACAGGGCCATACAATAGCAAAAGACAACAAATTTCTGAAGGAAAATATAGGAAAACATTGTTTTTTCTCATTCCATGCTCAAATCTTCAACCACCCACGAATTCTTCATGGTTACAAGGCCTTTTAAAGGAATTAAAACACGTCTCTTCAGTTCATAACTGATTTGGAGAAAACCCAGAGCCAAATGACTCTTCACCTTCCAACTCTGCATCTTTTTTCCAATTTTACATTGACAACCTTTACATGGTTTGCAGTATTTTGCATTTTTTAAACTCCTAATGACCTAAACACATAAAAATGACTTGATAAACCTCATTACAATGTGGAAGAATACAAATTTAATTAAACTCAAAGATTTGTCTAGGGCAATATTAATTTGCCAAGGTGCTCCTGCACCATACAACCAACCAACAAAATTTCCAAGTCCCTTGGAAATGTATTTGTAACAAAAGTCTCTTTCCTCTATCTTTATCTTCAATCTTCTCAGCTACAATCTTCCAATCAATAGAAATGGTGACCAACAAACCAACAAAACAAACTACCATCTTCACAGAGCATCCTCAGGCTCCTTCTACTCCCATCAGTGGAGTACTCTTTAGGTTGCAACCTCAAGTGCTTCTTCAGATGTCCACCCTACACGCTGCTTCACGACCAACCAAACCATTCATCTCACCCAACAACAGATCTTGGTGATGCATCTACCACTCTCTCCTCAGTGGTTTCTCTATGCACCCTTCTCCAACCAAATCTCTATTGGAGAATGGTCATGACAAACCTCATCTTGTTTGCCAACACACACAACCTCAGAAAACATCCTTCTTGCAGCTAGATGGAACAAACACATGCAACCAAACAACTGAGCAACACAAAATCCAAAAGGTGTAGATTGCCTCCCTCGGTGATCTATCTACACAATCAAGATCTTCTCACTCTTCACCTGCCTTCTCAGTGATAGAAAAAAAAAATACACACCACCCAAATCTTTCGCCAGCTCTGATACCAAAATGATGCAGAGGTAGGAGGACCAAAACTATCCTCAATAACATTAACAAATCAAAGAACTAATACAATTTCTTTTTTCAGGTTGAAGAGAACATTAATACAGACTTTTCATCCAATTTTTATGAAGATCCAATGGTAGGAGAGAAAGTTATGACTCTTTTCCCAAAACTACAAACCCTAGGCAGCGTTCAGACCTGCTCTCACAAAAATTGCAATATCTCTCACAAAACGTAATGAAATTATACAAAACCAAATGAATTGTAAACTAGAAACACATATCTTTCTATCCATCTATTATATGCATCAATGTGAGGCCGTACCAAGTCATACTATGCATATTTTTAGACTGCATTTTCAGAAAATTAAACTCTGCAGACCTACCCTCAATAAAAATGCCATAACTTATTCAAATCTTAATAAAATTTGATGCAACAAAAATAAATGGAAAGTAGACTCAATAATATTTCCAACCATATATAGTTTTTTCCTATATATGTCTGTACAGAACCATACCAAATGCTGCAATGGGACTGTTGCAGGAAAAATAAGAAAATTACAGTCCATAAAACACTCATATCTTTCACAAAACTAAATAAAAATGCATGGGACAAGAAGAAAATGGAAGGTGGTTGAAGGATATAACATTTTCGATCCATTATACATCCATTCAATTCCATACAGGGCCATACAATAGCAAAAGACAGCAAATTTCTGAAGGAAAATACAGGAAAACATTATTTTTTCTCATTCCATGCTCAAATCTTCAACCACCCACGAATTCTTCATGGTTGCAAGGCCTTTTAAAGGCATTAAAACACATCTCTTCAGTTCATAACTGATTTGGAGCAAATCAAGAGCCAAATGACTCTTCACCTTCCAACTTTGCATCTTTTTTGCAATTTTACATTGACAACCTTTACATGGTTTGCAATATTTTGTATTTTTGAAACTCCTATGACCTAAACATATAAAAATGACTTGATAAACCTCATTACAATGTGGAAGAATACAAATTTAATCAAACTCAAAGATTTTTCTAGGGCAATATTAATTTGCCAAGGTGCTCCTGCACCAATTTTATGAAGATCATGGTATTATGAGATAGCTATGAGCTCCTAGGACCCCTCAGCAAAATGGGGTAGTGGAAAGGAAGAATTAGATTGTGTAAGAGATGGCTAGGGTAATGTTGAAGAATACAGATCTACCTGGCAGTTACTGGAAGGAAGTAGTTCACACTGCTATCTATCTGATTAAGAAAGTGCAGTTTAGGGTCAATGGCATTAAGACCCCATATGAGCTATGGTATGGAAGATCTCCTACTGTCAGATACTTCAACATCTTTGGCAACATATGTTATATCATAAGAGATGAAGAAGACCTAAGAAAGTTTGATTCAAGAAATGATGAAGGGATATTTCTTGGTTCCTTAACTAGAAGCAAGGCCTATAGATGCTACAACAAGAGATTGGGAAGATGATTGAAAGCACAAATATAAAATTAGATGAAGAATTGTATCATATCTCACAAGAATTAGAGGACTCTGGATCTGATATTTTTCCATGCATTGAAGATAAAGAAGAAGAAGAGAAAGAAGAAAAGGAACAAGAATCAGAGTAAATACCTAAGACTCTATCAAAGTATGTTCAGACGAACTATTTAGCAGATCAGATCATTGCAGATCAGAATGAAGTTGTGCAAACTAGGAGAAGGTTTGCTAAGGGACATGAGCAATTAAACTTGTGCTTATTATAAAAAGTAGAGCCCAAATCCTTTACTGATACTAGCAAAGATAATGGATGGATAAAAGCAATGGAAGAAGAATTGGATCAGATAGAGAAGAATCAAACATGGGAATTGGTTCCCAGACTAGCTAATAAGAATGTTATAGGAACAAAGTGGGTGTTTTAGAAAAAGCTGAATGAAGATGATGAAGTTGTGAGGAATAAAGAAAGATTGGTGTGTAAGGGATATTCTCAAGTTGAAGGCATTGATTTTGAGGAGATTTTTGCTTCGGTAGCTAGGAGGGAGGCAATACGGATGTTTCTTGCCCTTGCTTCTCATAAGAATTTCAAGGTCTATCAGATGGATGTCAAGTCAACATCATTGAATGGTGATCTAAGGGAGGAAGTCTACATTGAGTAACTAAATGGTTTTTAGATATCAAAAGATCCTGACATGGTGTTCAGACTCAAGAAAGCTTTGTATGGTCTCAAGAAAGCACCTAGAGTTTGGTATGCTTGTTTGTATAAGTACTTAATTCAACAAGGTTTCAAGAAAGGTACTACATATAGCAATCTTTACATCAAGGAAGAAGGAGACATGATATTAATAGTTGTAGTGTATGTTGATGACATCACCTTTGGTGGAGATGATGATATGTGTAATAGGTTTCTAGAGGAGATGCAAAAGGAGTGAGATGTCTATGATTGGTGAGATGTCTTTCTTCCTTGGACATCAAATTGCTTAGCTAGATGATGGTATCTTTATATCTCAGGCTAAGTATGTCAAAGCAATATTGAATAAATTTGGTATGGAAGACTCTAAACTAGTGAATACTCCCATGATCACTGGATGTCACTTGAGCAAGGATGATGAGTCGCCAGAGATTGATCAAACTTCTTATAGATCTATGATTGGAGGATTGTTGTACACTTTACTGCTTCTAGACCTGATATCATGCATGCAGTATTTGTGGTTTCTAGATATCAAGTTAATCCCAAGCAAATACATGAGAAGGTAGTAAAAAGAATATTCAAATACTTGAACGGAACTCTAAATTATGGTTTATGGTATCCAAGAGGTATTGACTTTGATTTGAGTGCCTACACTGATGTTGATTGGGCTAGTTGTGTTGATGATAGAAGAAGTACAAGTGGTGGTGCTTTCTTTTTGGGAAGAAAATTGGTTTCATGGTAGAGCAAGAAGCAAGAGTATATTGAAGCAACTCCCTACTATACACAAGTGTTGTGGATGCAGCAAACCTTGAAGGGTATTAAGGTATTTTATGACTCCAATTTTGTGTGATAATACAAGTGCTAGATCAATATTTCCAAGAATCTAGTGATGCATTCTAGATCCAAGCATATTGCAATCAAGTATAACTTTTTGAGAGAGAAGGTTGTAGATAAGGAAGTAAAGTTGGAATATGTTCCAACAAAGAATCAAATTGCAGATATTTTCATAAAGGATCTTACAAAGTAGAATTTTGAAGATCTCTAGCGGAAGTTAGGGGTAATTTCCCCTCCTTGCTAATGCAAGATGGTGCATCTATCTAGGGGGAGTTCATGCTATACCTTTTTTCTTGACTAATGGTGGATACCTCTCAGGGGGAGTAGGTAGCCATGATTGTTGACAAAGGAACCTTGAAGGGGGAGAGAGAGAAAATGTGCTTCCTAGGAGAAATGTTTGTGCCCTAAGGGAAACAAGTAGTTGCCCTTTTTCCATGATGTCAAAGGGGGAGAGAGAAATATACATCTAAGGGGGAGTGTGTGTTTCCATTAATGACAAAGGGTGAGATTGTTCGAAGTATGTCTTGTCATTGATGTCAACACTTAAAGTAAGGTTACCACTCAGTTTGTGATGATGATATACTAGTATGGTGATAAAGATGCAATGAGATACAGTGATGATGCTGATGTTTAGGGTTTCTAGTATTTAGTGATGTTCCTGAGATTCATAGTGGGTTACTGATGTTCATGGTTGGATGTCATGTCCCATCTAGAAGACATATTAAGATGGGAATTAGAAGTTCATGGTTGGATGTCATGTCATGTCAATTTGTTCGTAAAAAAAAGTTGTTTTCACGATGTAATATTACGATGGGAATTAGAAGCACAAAGATGAGTTCATGATGAAATATTAAGATGGGAATTAGAAGCACAAAGATGGATGATGAAATATTGAGATGGGAATTAGAATGACAAAGATGAGTGATGATACATTAATCTATGCTAAGGATGTGAAGATGTTGCTGAGGACCTATAGCATGGTTCATGATCCTTCCTATTGTTCCCAAGGATGTATGTGCTATTATATGAAGATTTTGGCTTCCAAAACTTGGTGAAGGTTTTTTCCATAGAGAGATGCATAAAAGACTATTTGGTAAACTGCTCCACATTCCTCCACATTTGGAGATATGGTTACATGGTTCAGAACTTAAGTTAAGTATGATGTAAAGGTGCTAAATCCAAAGTTTTAGATCATTTTTCCCTCCGTAGTGAAAGTTATGAGAGACAGAGTTTTAGTCTATACTCTAGATGAATTAGGTGATGAAGAAGATTGTTTGGAATGCTCTACATTTTTCCATGTTTAAAGATAAGTTCTTGTGGTTAATAACTTAAGTTCAGTGTCTAATGGAGGTACTATTTCCGAAGATTCAGGCTCTACACCCTCAGCAGTGAAAGTTATAAGTGGTAGAGTTTTGGTCTATATTTTGTCTGAGAAATGTAATGTTGAAGGCTTGTTGAAATGTTCTGCATTCTTTCACAAGAGAAGAATTGCCTATGTTTTTTGGTGGACATGTTCAGGGATGTGTATTACATGCATCCTTGCAGTTTTAGGTGATTTGGTGCTCCACAAGGTCAATTTCTTAGTGACAATGTGTTACAGTGTGTTCTGGATGGTTGTTTGATCTTAGTGTGCATGTTTTAAGGTATGTAGTATAATGTATTTGCTATGTGGAGTTAGAGGTGTATATTAAGGTGTTGTATGATTCATGAAGACTCATCTAGAAGAATTGCATTAAGAACTTTCATGTTTTCAGTACTGCACAAGGTTTTTAAGTGGTGGTGACCATTATACATCAAATTTCATGTCTTCCTACTTAAGGTCATCCTATTTCAAATGAGTGAGTGTGCAGAGGTGATTCATTGAAGAAGAATGTTGTGAAGAATGATTACGACTAGACTAAGCATGTATTGTGATCCACAAGGCATGTGTTTCCTTCTGGAGTAACGTGTTGTTCATGATAGGACTTTCCCTATGCATGTTTTATGTGTTGTAATCTCTGGCTAGCTTGTAAAATGTAATATTCTTATTGTAATGGCTAACTTGTAATGAAATCAATGTAATGTCATATATATTGTAAACTTAGTTGGTCTAGGTGATGGTATGATTGCGAAAACTAAAATATGAGAGTGTGAAGAGAAGAATATGAAAATCATATGCATTGTAATGTTCGACTGAAGGAGAAATAGTAGATGTGTTAGAGGTTGTTCAGATTCAACTCAAAGACATTTTTTTGTGATAGGAGGGAAGTGAAGAGTGTGCCTAATTGATCCAATCATCAAAAGAAGCAGAATTGCAATCATCAAAGGTGTGAGCTTAAATTTTAGTTTTCAAGTAATAGAAGGTCTGTCATATTGTAATCTTTTTTTACTTTGTTCTCAATTTAGGGAGTAGTAGTTTCCTTGGGTTACATCCCTAAAACAAAGTTGTAATTTTGATATTCATATATTGTGAGTTAATCCTCACTGTGGTTTTTCCATTCTTGTGTTTTCCATGTATATCTGGTGTTATGTGTTGATATGCATTATGTTAATCTTTCATGTTTATGTTGATGTTGTAATTCTTATGTTTTAATTTATTTGAAGTTTGATTAGATATTGATTCAACCCCCCTCTCAATATACTACTGTGTTCAACAATGGAATACCATGTTGGTCTAGGTGATGGTATGATTGCGAAAACTAAAATATGAGAGTGTGAAGAGCAGAATATGAAAATCGTAGGCATTGTAATGTTTGACTGAAGGAGAAACAATAGATGTGTTTGAGGTTGTTCAGATTCATCTCAAAGACATTTTTTTGTGATAGGAGGGAAGTGAAGAGTGTGCCTAATTGATCCAATCATCAAAGGTGTGAGCTTAAATTTTAGTTTTCAAGTAATAGAAGGACTGTCATACTGTAACCTTTTTTTAGTTTGTTCTCAATTCAGGGAGTAGTAGTTTCCTTGGGTTACATCCCTAAAACAAAGTTGTAATTTTGAGATTCATATATTGTGAGTTAATCCTCACTGTGGTTTTTCCATTCTTGTGTTTTCCATGTATATCTGGTGTTATGTGTTGATATGCATTATGTTAATCTTTCATGTTTATGTTGATGTTTTAATTTATTAGAAGTTTGATTAGATATTGATTCAACCCTCCTCTCAATATACTAGTGTGTTCAACAATGGAATACCATGATACCACTGTGACAAGTAGGTTATAGGGTCCTGTACTGATGCAAGATAAAAGATAATGCACATACACAAGAAAGCACACATGTACAAAAATGATATAAAGACAAATATGATATTGCCCCTAGTCACGCTAAAAATCCAAAGATTTACGGATTAATGATGATTGTTTATGTTGTTAATGATAAGAACTACACGAGGAATGGGAATGATATATCCTGATGATAATGATGGATGATTTCGATCAAAGGCTTGCACCAGGGCTCGGAACAAGACCATGGATACGATTGGATGATTTTGGGATAGGTGCTTAGCGAGGGATGCACATTGATAAGAATGATCTTGCGATTTGGATATTTGGAGATTTGGATTGCTAGAAAAGAATGCATTGGTGCACGTGTAGGTAGTGTTAAGCTAGAGATCAATGAAAAGGGAAAGTCGAGTCTATTGATGAGGTGTGTGAGGATGATTTGGATGAAATTAGAAGGGGATAATGGATAATTGAGTAGAGGGAATATTGGATAAGAGATAGTCGATAGTGGATAATGGATAGTGCCAAGGGGATAAAAGGAAAGGATATAGGGATGAATTGACTATGTGATAAGAGGGATATAGTGCTTAGACTAGATTCAAACTATCAAAACCATAGTCAAGGAAGAGGATAAGATGGGGATGATGGTCTTAGGATTATGTTAGGTGGACTGGAGCAATACCAATTACCAATTATATGCAAATTACAATATATAAAGAAATAAACAATGAAGAATAACAATTACAATAGAGATTTAATGTAGTTCACCCAATGTGGGCTACATCCACAAACCATAACCATCTAATATTATTATCCAGCAAAACAAAACCAATTACAACCAACAATCTTGATAGCTAGATCTCACTACTATGCTACATGAAATGCATTACAATCTCATTCGTGCCTCTTGGCTTTTTGCCTTGTCCAACTACTATTTATCAAGCCTCTTTGGAAGTTAATAAAAGGCAGTTTTTACATGTCAGTCAATAACAAACTAACTTTAAAGCCTTTATTAATTATAGGCTAATTTTTACTTCAGGGGCACTGCCCCCAGCAACCTTCACTAGGGGTGGGATCTCATAGAAGGGGCTCTACCCCCATGCACTCCCCCATTAATTATTTTTGGGGGAAACCATGGCTGACAAAGTCACAAAAATTTACCTTGCTATGTGTACCCACGACCTCTACAACATGATCAGTCACCACATATTAACAATCTCCCACTCGGGGACTGATCAAGCTCTACACTAAACAATCTCCCAATTGGAGACTAATCTTGGAGCACCACCACTGCACCTATAGCTCCCACTAGATTTCATGCCTAGACAAGTTGATTCCACATTTCTACCATTATCAATCAAGAAGGCCAACAAAAACTGATGAGGAAATCAGTTTCTCCCATGTGACCGCCTTTGTGAATATATCTTAAACATTTTCACTTATGTGATTCTTCTCAAGCTTCAATTGACCATCCTTCAAAATGGATTGAATGAAGAGGTACCTAAGCTAAATGTGCTTAGTCTTTGAATGAAGAGTTAAACTCTTGGAAATATGAATGGCTCTCTAGCTATCAGTATACAATGGCCTATCTTCCTGTTGCTAGCCCAATTCCTCTAGAAAATGTTGCAACCAAATCATCTCCTTGCTAGCTTCTATAGCAGCTACATACTTAGCTTCAGTTTTTGAAAGTGTGACAACCTTTTGTAGTCTAAAAATCCAACTAGTTGATGTACCTCCTACATAAAAACATACCTTGTAGTGTTCTTCTTACTATCTATATTACCTACTAGATTATAACAAATATATCCTTTAAAAGTAGTGTTGGTTCTTCCAAAATAAAGTTGCTTTGTAGTAGTCCCTCTCAAATACTTGAGAATCGATTTTACTATAGTCTAATGTTCCATTCCCGGATTACTCATATACCTACTCAACACTCCAACAACATGTGCAATATCTAGCCTTGTTCATACCATTGCATACATCAAGTTGCCAACCACTGATGCATATGATATCTTAGGCATTTTGTCTTCTTCCTCTTGTGTCTTGAGACACATCTCCTTAGTCAATTTAAGATGACTAGGAAAAGGTGTAGTAACTGATGAACACACCCAGATATTGAGAGGGGGGTGAACAATATCCTCAAAAACTTAAACCCCCAGCATAATTCAAATTTAGTCTTCTATCAAGATCAACAATATTTAAATAGATCAAAAACAATGAAAGATAAAGCAATGAACACACATGCACAAGATAACACCAGATATATGTGTAAAACCCAAGAAGGGAAAAACCATGGTGAGAGTTAACTCACAATATATATAAACAAGATTATAACTTGTTTTAAGGATCACTGCGTAAGGAAGCACACTACTACTTGAATGACTTGTGGGATAAGACACACAACCTTAGGGCAAGACATAGAGGACTTGCAGATTGAGGTACACAACCTCAGGGAAAGATACAAGGACCTAATGAGACTCACTATATTAGAGTAAGATACATGAAACTTTGAATTTACAACATATGTCAAAATTACACTCTGCTATCTGAGACGTTGAAGCACATATGATCTATGTATTTCATAGCTCACATTCCTTACTGCATTATTCTACACTCCTTTCTCACCCACACACTTTGCAACTAATTTTTTATTCCATTTATATCCTTTGTAATATCACGAAACACCAATTAGGTCGACAAGAACAAGAGACACACAATGACCTCGATATGTCAGCTAAAAAACATGAATGCAGCGAAAGCGGTCCTATCCCAAAGATAGAGAGGACAAAAAATAACACATTACATCTTCCAATGTGATCCCAAACAATGAACACACTAGTGCATAGCATCCCAAGTTGGCAACAAGGAAACTGTAGAAGAAACATGTAGCATTTTACCAGTCGACCCAAAAGCACATCTCCCAACTCAATTTACTTAATACAATTCTCAATAGGATAGGGAAGGACCCAAACGTATCTTAACACAACCTCAATTGCTGGTACAAACCCCTAAACGCATAGCGCAAGTAAGAGAACAAGCCATGTCGGCCAGATATCCACTAGTTTCTAGGAAATAAACTCATAACAATATGTGGCATCAAAAATATCAACCATTGATGTGCAGACCATAAAGATATGTTCCATGAACATCCAACAATACTTCCATATACTTTTTTCTCACAGTCATGCCAAAAACAACTAGCGCAAACCAACCAGAGATATAACACTTCATCTAGGAAGCCAAAATACATAGTCATGAGATAGAACATTTATGAACCAACTTCTGGTGAATATAATAACATGAAATCTGAACTGAGACACTACACAAACACTAAGAGCACATCCACTGAGCCACGAGAATAAAAATAACAACGCGGAGAAATGTAGAACATTTTCAGGACTAGTCCTGACAAACAACCAAATTGCCAACTCACTATAATTACCAAAGACCTCCTTAACAACACTGGTGACCTAAAAAGATAAGAGTACAACATCCACAAAACATAGACACTAAATCCTAAACCACAAGACTACATCTTTAAAGGTGGAGGAACGTGGAGCATTCTGTCAATCAATCTTCAAGGCAACATCCTACAACAGAAACCTTCACCAACATCTGGAGACCAAAGGCTCCTTGTAGCAACACATGCTTCCTTAGGAACAACATGAGAGAGCATACAACATGCTACAAACCATTAGAAACATATCCCCAACATTACCATTACTTCTAATCCTTATCTTAGTTCTTCTAATTCCAATCTTAATATATCAACATGATACCATCTCTGCTCTAATCCTCATCTTAGTGCTTCTAATTCCCATCTTAATATATCAACATGATATCATCTCTACTCGAATCCTCATTTTAGTTCTTCTAATTCCCATCTTAATATATCAAAATGATATCATTTCTGCTGACAACAATCATACTCAATACTAGCAATCATGAACATCAACAACATCACTGTTAGTACACCATCATAGTATACCATCAACATAAGCATTAATGACATCCCAAAATGAGTGTTGACATCAATGACAACCACATCAGTGACAACCTTAGGTAACATATGTGCAACAATCTCATCCTTTGGCATTGATGGCAACACACACCTGCTCATTCTTCCCCTTTGACATCAAGGACAAAGGGAAACTACTTCTCCCCCTTGGGGCACAAACTCTTCCCCTAAAGTGCACATTTTATTCTTTTCAACCTTCTCACCCTTTGATGTACATACACTACTTCTTGAAGGAACTAATGTGTCTCCCCTTGTCAGCAACAACCACTACCTACTCCCTTGGGAGGTAGTCACCATCAGTCTAGGAAAAACATATAGCATGAATTACTCCTCCTGGATAGATGCACCAACCATGCATCTAGCAAGAAGGAGGGTCAATTATCCCTAACTTCTGCTAGAGATACTCAAAAGTATCCTTTGTAAGAGCCTTTGTGAAAATGTCAGCAATCTAATCCTTTGCTTAAACATATGCTATCTTCACTTCTTTATTTGCAACCTTCTCTTTCAAAAAGTGATACCTGATTGATATATGCTTGGTTCTAAAATGCATCACTAGATTCTTGGAAAAATTGATAGCACTTGTATTATCACACAAAATAGGAATAGGCTCATCATATTTTATCTTGATATCCTTCAATGTTTGCTTCATCGATAACACTTGTGTATAGAAAGAAGCTACAACAATCTACTCTACCTCTACAGTTGATAAAGATATTAATTGTTACTTCTTACTATGCCATGAAACCAATCTGATTCCTAAAATGAAAGCACCACCACTTGTACTTCTTCTATCATCAACACAATCAGCCCAATCAGCATTAGTGTAAGCACTTAGATCAAAGTCATTACCTCTTGGCTATTATAAGCCATAATCTGGAGTCCCCTTTAAATATTTGAATATTCTTTTTACTACCTTCTCATGAGTTTGCTTAGGATTAGCTTGATACCTGGCAACCAAACATATTGCATGCATCATATCAAGTCTAGAAGCAATCAAATACAATAATCCTCCAATCAAAAATCTATAAAGAGTCTGACCAACTTGAAGTGACTCATCATCCTTGCTCAAGTGATAACCAATGTCCATAGGAGTACTTACTGGTTTGGAATCCTCCATGCTAAATTTCTTCAACATCTCTCAAACATATTTAGCTTGAGAAATAAAGATACCATCATCTAGTTGAACAATTTGAAGCCCAAGGAAGAAAGACAATTCACCAATCATAGACATCTCAAATTCTTTCTGCATCTCTTCTGCAAACCTCTTACACTTATTATCATCTCCACCAATGATGATATCATCAACATATACAACAACTATCAAAATCTTGTCTTTCTCTTTCTTAATGTAAAGATTATTATCTATAGTACCTTTCTTGAAACCTTGCTAAAGTAAATACTTATCCAACTGAGCATACCAAGCTCTAGAAGCTTGCATGAGTCCATACAAAGATTTCTTGAGTTTGTACACCATGTTCAAATCTTCTGATAGATGGGAACCATCTAGTTTCTCAATGTAGACCTCTTCCTCTAAATCACCATTCAAGAAGGCTGACTTGACATCCATCTGATAGACCTTGAATTTCTTTTGAGCAGCAAAGGCAAGAAACATCCTGTTGGCTCCATTCTGGCTACCAGAGCAAAAGTCTCCTCAAAATCAATACCCTCAACTTGTGAATAAACCTTGCAGACCAATCTTGCTTTGTTCCTCATAAATTCACCAATTTTGTATTAAATTTTGGATGAATATTTCAAAATAATGATGAAATAGTTTCCAGATGGATTGATAGCATTAAGGGATATCATCCACTATATGGATTTGATCCTTGGTGTGAGTTTATCAAATAAAGTACCATATCAAATGACACTAATGGAGAATGCTGAAATAAGTAGACAAGTACATGAGTTGTTAGATAAGGGATTGATAAGGGAAAGTTTGAGTCCATGCACTATACCAGTAGTGTTGACGCCAAAGAAGGATGGGGATGGAGAATGTGTATGGACTCATGAGCCATAAATAAAATCACAATAAAATATAGATTTCCATTACCATGGATGGATGATATGATGGACTGTTTAAGTGGAGCCAGATACTTCACAAAAATTGATTTGAAAAGTGGATACCATCATATTCAAATAAGAGAAGGTGATGAGTGGAAAATTGCATTGAATACCAAGGATGGCTTGTACGAGTGGTTGGTGATGCCATTCAAGTTGACAAACACTCCCAACACATTCATGAGATTGATGAGTGAGGTGTGTAAACCATTTCTTGGTAAGTTTGTTATAGTATATCTTGATGATATTTTAATTTTTAGTAAAACCAAGGAAGTGCATTCGCTGCATGTCAATGTAGGTTTCTAGAGACTAAAGGAGGAAATTTTTTTGGCTAATTTGAAGAAATGTAGCTTTATGAAGGAGGAACTTTTGTATTTGGGGTGTGTAGTTTATGGTGATGGTTTGAATATGGACTTGAAAAATGTCAAGGCAATTGTGGATTGGCCTTCACCCTGCAATATGTTTGAAGTCAGGAGTTTCCATGGCTTAGTGAGTTTCAATAGGAAGTTCATTCATAATTTTAGTGGAATATGTGCACCTATTATAGAAACCATGAAAGGTAATAGGAAAGAGTTTGTGTGGACAACAACAGCTGACAAGAGTTTCAAAAATTTTAAGAGCAAGGTGACTGAACAACCAGCTTTGTTGGCACTCCCTGATTTTAGGAAAGTTTTTCAAGTAGATTGTGATGCTATTGGTACAACAATTGGAGGTGTCCTTAGTCAAGAGGGAAAACCAATTGCATACCTTAGAGAAAAGTTAAATGAAGCCAAGAGAAAATATTATGTATATGACTAGGAATTTTATGCAATTGTACATGCACTCAAGAAATGGAGGCACTATTTGCTATCAAAATTATTTGTATTGTACACTGATCATCATGCTTTGTAGTTTATTAATAGTCAAGGTAAGTTGAATCAAAAACACATGAAGTGGGTTGAAAATCTGAAAAGTTATTCATTAGTTTTAAAGCATAGAAGTTGGAAATCAAATCAGGTGGCTGATGCATTAAGTGGAAGGTGTTTCTTTGTGAATGAATTGAAAGTGAATGTAGTTGGTTTTGATTCCATGAGAGAGTTGTATAAAATAGACCCATATTTCAATGAAGCATGGATAGCATGCATGAATCCAGTAGAGTAGGATATAATTCCATGGCTGGAGTATTTTATGCAGGAAGGTTTGTTGTTTAAAGAAAAAAGGTTGTGCATGTACCTCAAGGATCATTGAGGAACAATTTGATGAGAGAAAAACATAGTAGTGGTTTGAGTAGGCATTTTGGTGTTGATAAAACATTGGCTTAGTTGAATGAGAGTTATTTTTGGCTAGGTATGGTTGTTGATGTAAAGAAATTAGTGTAGTGTTGTAAAGTGTGCCAACATGCCAAAGGAGTGAGGTAGAACATTTGATTCTACAAATGGTTTCCTATACTAAAGAGACCATGGGAGCATATTAGTATGGATTTTGTTTTGGGATTACCTCGCACACAAAGCGGTAATGATTCTATTTTTGTTCTAGTTGACAGGGTTTCTAAGATCACTCATTTTATTCCATGTCAAAAGTGTAATAATGCTTCTCATATTGCTTCCTTATTTTTCAAAGAAGTAGTTATGCTACATGGTTTGCCTAGGAGTATAGTCTCTGATCGTGATGTGATGTTTGTTGGCCATTTTTGGCATACTTTGTGGAGAAAATTCGACACACAATTGGGATTCAATTCAACATACCATCTGCAAACCGATGGTCAAAGTGAAGTTGTAAATAAAAGTTTAGGTAATTTATTGAGATGTTTGGTAGGGAATAAACCAAACCAATGGGACTTGGTTTTGGCTCAAGCAGAGTTTGCATATAATATCTCAATCAATAGTAGTGTGGGAAAAAGTCCCTTTCACACTGTGTATGGTTATAGTCCAAGAGGGGTAGATAAATTATGGGATAGTGTTGATTTGACTCGAAAGACTATTGTAGCTTAGGATTTTGCAAAATATATTCATGATTTGCATAGACAAGTAAAAGAAACTTTGGAGAAGAGTGCCACCAAATACAAGGAGCATGCCGATATACATTGGAGGCAGCAAGAGTTTTAGGTTGGAGATTTGCTCTTGGCACATTTGTGGAAGGAGAGGTTCCCAAGGGGAACTTACAACAAATTGAAATGGAAAACTATTGGGCCTTGTAAGGTCTTGCACAAGTTTTCATCCAATGCTTACGAAATAGAACTTCTAGTAGGTGTAGATATTTCACCCATTTTCAATGTGCCAGATTTGTATATATATTATGAAGGGGAGTCAAACACACAAGGGGGTTTTAGTTTAGATGTTCAAGATAAATGTGAATGGAAAGATCAATTGCATGAAAAGCAATTTGAATAGGTTGATCAAGTGATTGATTCTCATGTTCCCAAAAAAAGGGGGAAAGGCATACATGAAATATCTTGTCTGGTGGAAGGGTAAACAAGTTGATGAAGCCTTTTGGATGAACGCTTCTAAGTTGCCTAAGTATGAGATTTCTATTCCAGACTTGCCAAAATATTCTTGATTTGTAGCCTCAAGGAACATTTTTCTTATTCAGCATGTCTGATACCAGAGCATTCGGGTTCACTAACAATCCTACATCACCAAAAAAACATTTATTTTCTAAATTGGTTTTCTTCTTTGTTTTCTTTTGAGAGCTAGTTTTGTGTTTTAGGAGGAAATTCATTTCATTTGGGTCAAGTTGGAAAAAGTTAAGTTTCGGCTAAGTTCAGGCCTTTGGTTGGTAAAGTTTCTAGTTTGTGAACTATTTAGTTGGTCGATCTAGTGGTTTACCAATAGCGTGGTTTTTCAATTGGAGATTTTAGTGACTAGCCTTAAAGGCCTATGATTGGCAAATTTTCTAGTTCGTGAACTATTTAGTTCATCTATCCAGAGGTTTTCCCATAGCTAAGTTCGTTGATGGGTAATTTCATCCACTAGCCTTAAAGGCAAGTTCACATTTCTCCAAGTTTTCTAATGGGGACTTTCGCCGATTACCCTTTTCATGACTTGGATGAAGTTTCGTTTGTTGTCGGCAATGTCAAAGGTTTTCAAACTTGTATTTTTCTGATAAAGACTTGAGGAAACAAGAAAGCTCGCAAGTTGATAAAATCGCTGATGGAATGAAATTCTTAAATATTGACAAGTTCAAGAGTTTTGAAAGTTACTGATTTGTTGATTTGGCGACAAAGTGTATGAGAGGCACCTTCACCAAGTTCAGAAAAGATGAAAATCATTGATAGAAGATGAGTGAGTAGTATCAGCTAGTTCGTAAGTTTGGGAAATCACCGATTCACCTATAAGTGCTTGGGCAGAGTACTTTTAAGTTTGTGATGCTCAAAAATTGTAGATACTTGCATATATGTGAACCTCGGAGGAGTTAGTGATATGGGAGATTGGCTAATGGGATACATATACTAATGAAGCTCTGGTGTCAAATTTTAGTTACACAAATAATTAGGATTGTATTAAATATTCAAATGAGAATATCCCAATTTGGTGGACCCTTTGATGACCTATTATGGTTTGTGAGGTCCATTCAGTTTCTTAACAGAATGGTGGTGGTTCAACTTCTTTTCTTGGATAGCTTAGATATCATAAATGCATTCATCTGGTCCTTATTGGGGATTTGACTTCCTGGAGAGGAGATGTGTCACAGAAGAGTTCTGTAGAGGAGGCTGGTGTATCAATTATGAAGAGTAATTGTGTGAAGATTTCGTACTCCTATAACAATTTTGTTGTTACAGAAACAAGTAAATACAATTGTTGTGAGTGTGGATATTATTTTGTGTTGATGTTTGAGTTTTGCTTCTTAATTCAGTAGTTTGATAAAACCCCTGAATTTTGTACTGTACCAATTAATGAAGAATAGATTAAATATTTTTTCTTTGGTATAAAACTTGTTTTAGGATCCCAAAACCAATAAAAGGTATAACCATTATGTGATAGGCACCATAGCCATCAGAAACGCTTCCACGAGATGTGGAACTAATATAAACTAGCTTCTATACTCTATTGTCTAAATAATAATACTTGCTAACATCTATCATCTATATCTTCATATACTAACAACTAGCAATTGTATCATCTAACTGTGAAAGGAAAAAAGTGCATCTGGGGAAAATTACATAGGCCCCATCACCCCCTAGATATACATCCACATTTTTGACAATAGACACACAAACCTGGAAGCTTCGTCACTACATCCTCACGCAGTCACAACATTCACCTCATACTCGATCTCATCATCATTATAGCAAGTCAAATCCACTAGAATTGCCTTATCAAGGAGTGTAATTTTCAAAATTAGGGCCATCTCCTCCAAAGCAATCTAAAAAAAAAACTTTCCTACATTTCATAGTGTAGACACCTGAAATTGACCATCACCTAGACATCCCCTTATCGACATCGCCTTGTGTCACTTTATGACACATTTGTTCTAAGACCCTTCATGTCCCCCTTCATCATCCAAACTCATTAAATAAATTATGTTTATTTAATTAATTTAAATTATCATTTCTTTCCATCACTTAATTAGTTAAATAAATTATATTAAATTATATTTATTTATTTAATTAATTTATCCTACCACATTAACCTTATCTAATAATTAATTAAATAGTTTTATTAATTATTCCGAGTCATATGACTAACTAAAACCTTGTCAAGATTCATTGAACCTAGACACTTGCCACAGTGAATAAATAAGAGGCACAAGAGTCAAACTGGATTTGCATCTCAACCCTCCATTTCATGCTACATCTCTTAATCTTAATCATTCACATAAGGATATGCCCTAGAGTCCTCCATCCTTTCCCTAATGTTGTCTCATCAAATCCTAACCATCCATTGCATCTCTTAATCCTAGCCATCCATTCTATCACTCATCAATCTATAAATCAGACATCAATCTACCCATTCCGAATAAAGAGAACACATAAGGAAGTAAATTTATGCTACTGGTGTGAGTAATCAACATAATATCTCAAAGAGCATATCTAGTGGAGCTAAGGTGCACTCCATTGCCGCTCTATCAGAGGAGAAAGGATGATTTGAACTTAAAGTATTGTGTATTGCATTGTATTTCTATTGTTTTCCTCTTATCATTTTCTTGTCTTCATTGTAACACACTTGATGGGACCCCTGTCCCTTGGTCAAAGCTTGTTTTGTAGATTTTACTAGCCTTTTGTTATAGGTTTAAGCTCATCTTGATGGAGATCTGAGAGTGACCTATTGCAGAAATCCTCCTATGCCAAAATAGACCTCACCGTTGCATTTGTGAGGCCCAAAAACCATACAATACGTATAAAATTTGTGAAAATTTGTCACTGGAAAATTTTTGAAATTTTTTATGGACCCCTATTTGCAAGTCTACAGCGTACGGATCCGTACAACATTCTACACAGCCTGCAGCCTTCCTATTGTTGGTCAATAGTTTTATCCATCAAATCAAAGTGTCTAGTCTATCTTCTATTCGAAATGTTAATATTTTATTCGCTCGTCTAGGTTCCTTTCATTCGTTGGTTCATGTTGGTTTTGTCTGTGGGTTAATGTTTTAGACTGTAGGATTATATTTTGGTTTATAGGTCTGTGTATTTGTCTGTAGCTAGAGAAATTTGTGCATAGCTTGTGGTTGCCTAGATCCATCGGTCCTTGGTGGAAGCATCCCATCCTCACCTCCGGCCACATGCAATCTCTGGCTAACCAAGGTGCTTCTCTTGGTCTTAACCACTGCGGGTTGGCAGGAACTGGGAGCGAGGTGTCCATGGGACTGCCCATAAGGCTCCACCAACGATCTCTCTCACATGAATTCTTTACCACCAATGATTATTGTTAGCCTAACCTCCTCCATATTATCATTGTAACCATGGAGATTCAAATCGTAAATGGTTATCTTTGCGTGGGGAGATTCGATGACTAACAGTCGATTTTAACTGCCAACCCCTAAATCATCACCTAAACCATCATAAATTTAACCTTAGCTGCTAGCCGTAACCTTTATCTCTGAACACCACATGTGATCACCGTCTCTGGTAACCAGTGGCGGTCTGTTAAAACTGCCTAGCAGAGCCCTCATCCTCCAAAGTCCTAAAACTAGGCCTTTTTTTCATTTTCTCCCAGCTTTGTCAAATTGTATTAGAATTGGAAAAAATGATAGTCAATGGAAAGCTGATTTGATTAGCTTCACATTAGTGTATGCCTCATTTTCAGATTTTACATATATTTTTATATATAATCATTTGAAGTCATTGTTTTTTTGCAAATTTAAAACACTCACATTTTTGCAAGTCATATTGAAATTTGACAATTTTTTTTTGAAATTGCATAGAATTTCACAAGAAATTTGATAAAATCAACTAATCTACTATATCATATCATATAACTTCTAATTTTGTATATTTAATCATTTCAATCTAAAACACCTTGCCTTACCTTTTTATTTAGGAGGCCTACTTGCATATTTTTGTTGCAAGGTGTGCGCCCTTGGTCTCCTTGTGCTATGTAGTGCAACGGTTGGGTTCATGATTTAAGGCTTAACCACCTCCCATGGATTCGTTAAATCTAGTGGTTGTATTAGGCATTAATAGGTCAATCTTTTGGTGCAACGACAACCATCTTTCCAACAATTGGTATCAAAGCCTACATCAAACGTTTGAACTTCTCACTTGCACTGGGGGGATTGTTGCAAGGTGTGTGCCCTTGGTCTCCTTGTGTTGTGCAGCATAGCTCTTGGGTTTGTCACAAGGTTTTACTACCTCTTGCGGATTCGTTAACTCTAGTGGTTGTATCAGGCATTAATAGGTCGATATTTTGGTGCAATGACAACTGTCTTTCCAACAATTTCATCACCCCAAGGGACGACCTTCACCGGATGTTCTGGCATGGTATATCAAAGGGGGAGAATGAAAGTTGTACCCCAATCTAGTTACATTATCATTGGCACAGCCTTGGGGCCTTAGGTGATTCTAGACACAAGGTGAAGAGATCGTCTAAGTTGTTACTATAATCTCATGTCTTCAAGGACTAGTGTTCATAGAGTGAGCTCCATGTACCTTGTGTATATTGGAGACACCCATAGAGAGATTGTATGAACCTAGTTTAAGACCTTTTAGCCACCGTCTAGTGTGGTGCAAGGGGTCACAACTTCCATGAAAATACTCACCATGTACCTCCATCAGTGGAGATAGAAGGCTTCTTTGGGCAAGGCATCAAGGCCTCCAAAGAAAGGGAAAAGTGATCCCTTCGAGTCACTTGATCCCTAGCTATTCGCTCTCATAAGGTATTGAGCATGTGCTTACACTAAGAGGCACACCAAATTGAATAATCTAGTGTGTTGGTGTGTTTTTCATGTGTGTTCATTTGAATTAACCAAACCTAAAATTCAAATCCTTTACAAACCTATGCATATATATGTGTGATCTATTGTTTTCAAAATTTCCTAAGGTCAAGATTTAAGCCATCCATAATCACCTTCTAATCATTATTTTTCATCCACATCCATTCCAATTCAACTTCATTGTAATCCACCTCATCCCTATCATTTTAATCACTTATCCTAATCATCACCGTATTATCCTAATCATCCCCTTCATCCTAATCCTCCTAATTATCCAATAACCCATCTTAATAATCCCTAATCATCTTAATTACCCACCATAATCATACTAATCATCCTAATCATCTTCATCATCCATTTTATTCCCTAATCATCCACATATTATCCTAATCATTTCATCATTCTAATCCACTAATTATCTAATAACCCATCTTAATCAGGCCTAACTATCTTAATTACACATCCTAATCATATTCATCATCCATTTTATCCCCCAATCACCACCTAACAATCCAATCCTATCTTAATCATCCCAATCATCCTAATCATCCCTCTTATTCACCTCATCCCAACTTCATCCTGATCCTCATCCAATCTAATCCATCGACATCCTAATCACATATCCTAGTCATCCCTAATCATCCTAGTCATCTTATCCACATCATCTAAATCAATCCCCAAAAAATTCCAAATCCATAATTTAGGACCCTAATCCTAATCAAGTTTCCCAATTCGAGTCAAGGTCCTAATCCTCATTCACACTAATACAATCCAAATCATCATCCTAAACATAATGCCATCATTGATCCTTATCTAATCTTTAGTCCATTATCCTTCATCCATTGGTTATCCTTAATCCACATCAAAATCCACCTATCCCAATCCAATCTTGTCATTCATCCTAATCCTAATTATCCTCATTCATTATCATCCTTAATCCACATTATCAACTGTAAGAAAATCCTTCATCATTATCTTAATCCAATCAGTTTATCCACCTAATCTCATTTCAATCAAATCCTAATACAATCCATGTATCCCTCATCCATAATCAATCTATCCATTTCAATAAAGCATCCAATCAAAAATCCTTAATGAAAAATCATCCTTTGAAAATCAAAATTTAGTTAAGGACTCAGTCTTCCTCAAACCTGTCAACTGTCATCCAAAACCTAATCATAACCTATCCAAATCATCATCAAAATTCTCCATCATCCATTTCAAATCCAATCAAAGAGCAAGACCTTAATATGATCCTATTATGATTAATCTAAATGTGCTTAAGAACATTAGTCTATCTTATGTATAGTTATCGAATCCCATAAATTCCTACTTAAGAATGTTTGTATATCTTAAGTAGAAATCAAATCTAATCAACTCTAACTTAAGAACTATCTCCCTTAAGTATAGATAATCATCCTTCATCCAATCAAATCAAATCATTTTAAGGCCATGACATTTGATCCCCAATCATCCATTATCATCTCATATCGTCCACATACTAGATCTTAAACAAAGAACAACATGGATCCTTACGTCGAGATACAAGAGCTTAAACGTATCTTTGAGGGTTTTGATTTTCTCTCTAAGGAAAAATTTAGACATACCACCCATCATAACTCATTGTCACACCTCACCATTGGAAATTCTCATGCTCCTATCACCTCAACATTCCTACCCTATATGTAATACACATCAACCTCATACAAACTTCCATCCCCTGACCTTGTCATCATATCAACCCAACCTATCAATACCCCAACATTATCCAACCTCCACCTATTCATATACCTCACTAATCCCTCCACCAAAATAATCCATCAACCCTCCTAATCCCAATCCATTAGCCCACATACCTCCCAATCCATCAATCACTATATCCCATCACTCATTATCTCCCCCATCAAACCTTCCAAGACCTAATCCATTAAGCCATCACTTAACCCACCAATATCCTAAACCATAAAATTGGCCATATAATTGTTGGCAAGAGACACTACTCTGGTATGAACTTGCATGTTGTCATTGATGGAAAAAAGGCTTAGAGATCTTATCACCATGATAGGAAGAGATATCTCTAAAAGAACATGTTGATCCCAGGTCCGGTTGACAGAAAATGGCTAAGTATGGAAAGTATTTTGAGTAGAGGATGGTAAGTCAGATAGTATGTCTCCAAATATGATGATCTGATAATGTGGTTTAGGTATGATGTTCTCAATTGTTTGATAGTGTTATGGTTCAAAGACTAAGGCCTGATCTCCTCTGGAAGTCACCTTGAAGAATTGTCTAAGTTCGGATAAGGAAAGGTATAGCAGGAACAATGAACAGGGTCTAGTGCAGTGGTCCACATTCCTCTATAGATAAGTAATTTGTTATTTAGTTTTAAGGTGTTGTAAACACTTATATGAAGTGTATTATTCCATAGTTAGGAGATCTGAAGTCCACCGAAAGGTTAGCTACAAGCTGCTAAGTATCAGCATAGTGTTTGATAGAGTTTGATAGAGACAGAGTCTGAGTTTTGATGGTCTGCATTTCTCTGCAAGATGATATCATACCTTGCAGTTCTAAGGGTAAGATTGGTAATGTCTAAATAGTCCTTGATAAAATTTTGGAAGTGTTTTGAGATCCACAGTAAAAGTTGTAAGTCAACAGATGAAGTTGTTAAGCATGCTCTTAAGGAAGAGGCTGACAAGTATGTTAAATCATTGTGCAGAGAAGAGTTAATGTTTGGAAGATCTATGTAAGTAATTGAATGATTAAATATGACCTATAAGAACACATTTAAAAAAAAATTGGGTCTGTATAACTTTTAGTACATTGCATTGAGCTGACAAGCTACATCTTTCTATGTACACGCTTCCTTCTTGGATGCCGACCTGACTATGGATCAAATCATGATGCGGATATATAAGAGTAATGAATTTTAGTTGAGTGTACTGGTGGTGTAGAAGTGTGTGTGTGTGTGTGATGCGAGTATGAAAATAGCAGAGCAGAGTTAGAAGATCAATAGCGATGAAGACTTGGGATTCAAAATTTAGTTGCTAAATGACTGCACCATGCCATAGTGGTAGATGCTTAAGTAGTATTAAATTTTCATGTGCAATATGATTAGAAACAAGGTTTTGTCATCAAGGCAGTGAGCCAGTAGTGAGCCTTCAATAGGGTTTAACAACTCTTATTGTAATCTTGATAAGTTTAGGGTTTAGGCAGTGAGCCTGCTAAACCTAGTTGTACTTCATGGCAGTGAGCCATCATGTTCTAGGCCCTTGGAGTGACCAACCTTGAACATTATATATATATATATATATATATATATATATATATATATATATATATATATATATATATATATATATATATATATATATATATATATATATATATATATATATATATATTTGAGAGCTAATCCTCTCCATGGTTTTTCCCTTCTTGGGTTTTCCATGTAAAAATCTTGGTGTTCATGTGTCATGTTTTCATGGTTGTTGTTCATATGCATATTGTGTTTTTTGTTTAATTAATTTTGGGAAACGGCTGGAAGTTAAAGTGCATGAAAAGATTTTTAGAACACTGATTCACCTCCCTCTCTTAGTGTTCCTAACAATCAACAATTGGTATCAGAGGAAGGTTCCTTGTAAAAAGTCTAATAGCTTAAGGAAGATCTGGGATAGAATGATCATGGTAGCAAGGAGATTTTGAAATTATGAAGGCAACAAGCAATTAGAAGCAACTCTCATGGATCTTGAAAATTTTGAAGTAGAAGTCAGGGATTTGAAAGAAAACTTACAAGAAGATGATGAATGCATCTTGACACTAAAAGAGCAAGTCAAGAAATTCAAAGACAAATACAAAGAAGTTAGTTATCAATTGTTATTAGCAAATGAAGCTCTAAATGATTTGGATGTAGAAGTTATAGAAAGAACAAGAATGAAAGATGATCTAAATTTGATTGTGAAGAATAGATCAGAAGATTGTGCATAACTTGAAGAAGAAATTGTAAATATAAAAATAGACTTGGAAAAGGCCAAAAGATTTGAAGAAAAATTCAAGATAAACACTGCAAAACTTGATGAAATAATTACTAGCCAGAAGAGAGCTGATGACAAGCATAGTTTGGGGTTTGAGAAAGGAGAAAGTTCAAACTCTAGTCAGTTAAGCACTGTGTCAAGGAAAAACAAAGGATACCAGTTCAGAAATCAGAAAAGAAGACCTAGAAGACCTCTAGTCAGACAACCAAATGCACAAAGGTACCCATCTTTCAATGGTTATTGTAATTCATGCAATAAGTTTGGTCATAAGGCTACTTAGTGTAGGAGCAGATTAAATCAAAAGATTCCATCATTCTCTGGTCAGTGTTTCAATTGCAACAAAATTGGTCATAGAGAAAATGAATGTAGAAATTAGATCAGGAAAAGTTTCAACAATGGGAGGAATGAACAATCATCTAAAGGTAATGCTTCACTTGCAATAGAATTGGTCATAGAGTTGATGTATGCAAAAGTAAAGTAAGTCAAAATTCTATTAGGTACAATGCATGCTATAAAATGGGACACAGATCAAATGAATGCAGAAGTTCAGTAAGAACTAATTTTCAAAATACAAGGAACAATCAATCATTCAATGGACAGTGTTTTGCATGCAATAGATTTGGACATATGGATAATCAATGCAGATCAAATTCAATCAATGAAAGGAATCAAGGTCAAAAGAATGTGGTATGCTTCAATTGCAACCAATCTAGACATATTGCAAGGTTTTACAGAAGCAGGAATGTGAAGAGAAACTGCTATTCTGAAGAAAGGAAAACATAGCAGAGAAATGATAAGGGAAAAGAGAAAGTTAATCCAGTTGAAAGCAAGAAAGAAATGGACAAGGTATGGATCAAGAAAGAAGTAATTGAAGTTAGGGATTGATCCGCACCCATATATGGTGTAGATACTTCCTATGGGAAGTAAATTAAGAGCTCTGGCACAGGGGGAACAGTGTTAAAAATCCAAAACCCCTAGCTAGAAATTGGGTGCCAGAATTTGGCACGAAGGTATATGATGAAATCTAATGTGACATGTCCCTTAAAGGAAGAACCAAAAGAAAAAGAGTCAATGCGGTATATTGCTGAGCAATCCTAATCGACTATATTCTATAGTGAAGGGTTTTAACAGCTTTTTGGAATGAGCATTTAATGACGACTAGGTCAAATCGTGTGGAGGATAAAAAGTGTATTGATCTACTCTATGACTACGAGATTTTTCAACCTGCGCCATGGAAATTCTCCTTTTGACTAAGGATAAATTATTCTATTTGGTCACACAAACATATAGAAGCCCTTGGAAAGTTGTACTTGTAATAGTTGTAAATCAAACAAGGACTATGGTAGTTTTTGAGAATTTGTTGCTGGATGCAGCAGGTCGAACTAATGCCCATAATGGAAAGCATAGGAATTGAGCTCCAACAAAGAGGAAGCAATTTGATTCCTTTTCAGATGACGACAATGATTCCAATTTTGATAATGGGGATGATTCTGATGATAGAAAGACATCTGGGTCAAGGATGCCTTTGAAGAAGAGATTTGATTCTGGTGAAAAAGATAATGATGATGTGGGCGAGAGAGATAATTCAGATAGTGATGGATTATCGTTTGGGAGTGATTTGTACAAAGATGATGAAGATAGGGAATATTTTTGAAAGATGTATGAACTAGACAGGGAGATGATTTTGGCAGAGAGAGTAGAGGCAAGATAAATTTTTGGAGCAAAAGAGGGCTGAAGCTCAACAAAATGATTCTAGGAATTAGAAGGAAAAGATCTAGAGCCACCATTTTCATGAATGTCCTCTTCTGTAAAATCTACCAATACAGTGAAAGAAAATGCCTTAAAATGAATTAGTTGCAAGGGGATAGAAGGCATGGGATTTAGATGTGCAAAGAAAGTGAAGGGATACTGCTAGGTCATCTAGAGGATGGGATTCTTCACCTGGTAGACAAAAATCTCATGCTAGTTCTAGTATTACTCCATCATCCTCTAGTAACATGGATCAAAGTCCAAGCAGTCCTGGAGATCTAGATGACAGTGATGGAAAAGGCACAAATTTTTATATTCCTTCCTTTAAAGATATTAACAGTACAACAATCCAGAGATCGAAGCTTGCTAAGAGGTTTATGGAGCCATTCTTTGAAAAGAACATTGTGGGCTGTTTTGTGAGAATTGGGATTAGTATGTCAAGGTCAGGACATCATATTTACCGTCTTTGCATGGTCATAAATGTAGACGCAACCAATGTTGACAAGCATTACAATTTTGAGAATAGGATTATCCACAAGTACTTGGATTGTGTTTGGGGCAGTGATGATAGTATAGCCAAATGGAAGATGGAGAGGGTGTCTAATTCACCACCTCTTGAGAAAGAGTTTAAGGAATGAGAACAGGAAGAAGAGCACACTAAGGGCTGAATCTTAAGTAGAACTAACGTGGAAGAGAAGAAAAATGCACTGAAGGAAATAAATATTTTTTGTCTATTCTACAGAAATTGTAAAGCAGATGCTACAGGATAAGAAGATGGCTTCTGCAAGGCCATCAAATTTGGCTGCTGAGAAAGATAGGTTGAGGAAGGAGATGAAGCTTGCAAAAAGCAAACATGGTTATTTAGAAGTAGATAGGATCAAAACAAGATAAGGCTAGGTATGATCCTTTCTCTTGTCGCTGGACTAGATCATAAAATTATTACAGTGTAAAGAGTTGTGCTATAGAAGCAAACATAGAGGCAATATAGGCAAAACTGAAACGGATCTATCTCCTGAGTATCAAGCTGAGGATGTAGAAGATAGGGAACTGTTAAGGAGCCCTACACCAGAACAAAACATAGAACAATAAGGAAATATAGATATAAATCCTCCAAAACAAAGTTGAGAAGAAATATCTGAGAGAGCAAGAGAGACTGTAGATGTCTTAGTTGGTGTTGGAAAGGAACAAGATGCAGATGATGCCATGAAATCACTTGCACTAATTGACATGCCATCAGATGTACAAAGGGTAGAAAAGCTAGTTTTTCTAAATGACCACGTCTATATCCTAGAAAGTACATGAAATAGATGGAATGGAGAGATAGCTCTGATGAAGACTATCTATAGTGACATTTTGCCTTCAGTCACAAATTAAGATGAAGATTGTACTTGTAAATATGCGGCTGAGTACTACAATTTTAAAAATTTTGACAAATTTTTGGTTCCACATAACACCCTTTGCCATTGATGTCAAAGGGGGAGAAGAAGACTAGTGACAAATGGGATAAATATCCTAGGGGGGCAAGACAATAAAGTGTATATAGTAAGGAGGAGCAGTTAAGCATTTTTCACTAAGTGTTGCCATCAATGCCAAAGGGGGAGATTGTTGGCAAAAGACACTGCCCTGGTATGAACTTGCATGTTGTCATTGATGACAACAAGGATCAGAGATCTTATCACCATGATAGGGAGAGATATGTCTAGAAGAACATGTTGATCCCAAGTCCAGTTAACAAAAAATGGCTAAGTATGGAAAATATTTTGAGTAGAGGATAGTAAGTTGGATAGTATGTCTCCGTAGATGATGATCCGATAATGCGGTTCAGGTATGATGTTCTTAATTTTTTGATAGTATTTTGTTATACAATTTTAAGGTGTTGTAAACACTTATATGAAGTGTCTTATTCCAAAGTTAGGAGATCTGAAGTCCACCGGAAGGTTAGCTACAAGCTGCTAAGTATTGGCATAGTGTTTGACAGAGACAGAGTTTGAGCTCTGATGCTCTGCATTTCTCCGCAAGATGATATCATACCTTGTGGTTCTAAGGGTAAGATTGGGAATGTGTAAAAAGTCCTTGATATGATTTAGGAAGTATTTTGAGATCTGCGGTAAAAGTTGTAAGTCAGCAGATGAAGTTGTTAAGCATGCTCTTAAGGAAGATGCCAACAAGTATCTTAAATAATTGTGGGGAGAAGAGTTAATGTTTGGAGGATCTATGCAAATAATTGAATGATTAGAGTTGACCTATATGAACATGTTTGGGAAAATATTTGAGTCTACATAACTTTTAATACATTGGATTGAGATGAAAAGATACATATTTCTATGTACACACTTCCTTCTTGGATGCTGACCTGACTATGGATCAAATCATGATGTGGATATATAAGAGCAATGAATTCCAGTTGAGTGTAGTGGTGGTGTAGAAGTGTGTGTGTGTGTGATGTGAGTATGCAAATAATAGAGAAGAGTTAGAAGATCAGCAATGATGAAGACTTGGGATTCATAAGTCAGTTGCTAAATGACTGCACCCTGGCATAGTGGCAGATGCTTAAGCAGTATTATTTTTCATGTGCAATATGATTGCAAACAAGCTTTCACCATCAAGCCAGTGAGCGGGCAGTGACCTTTCAATAGGTTTTAATAGCCCTTTTTGTAATCTTGCTAGGTTTAGGGTTGAGGCAGTGAGCCCGCTAAACCTAGTTGTACTTCATGGCAGTGAACCAGCATGTTCTAGGCTTGTGGAGTGACCAAGCCTGAACATTATTTTTTTTAAAGATTGCAATATATATTTGAGAGCTAATCCTCTCTATGGTTTTTCCCTTCTTGGGTTTTCCATGTAAAAATCTTGGTGTTCATGTATCATGTTTTCATGGTTGTTGTTCATATGCATATTGTGTTTTTGTTTATTTAATGTTGGGAAATGGCTGGAAGTTAAAGTGCTTGAAAAGATTTTTAGAACATGGATTGACCCCCGTGATCCTCTTAGTGTTCCTGACAATCAACAATAATACCCAATCTAATCCATTAACCATTGACGACATGAAGAACATTATTTGAAGAGCACTTGAAAAGGATCCTAAGGTTGTCACTAAGATAGTGGTCAATCCCAACCCTACAATATCCATTCTTATTATCCATCCACCTAGTCCCAAATTAAATCCATCAACTAATAAATCTATGAAGGATGTTACCCAAAAACTATTAGCAAGGAATCAAACACCACCATATAATCGAATGCCTATCCTTGAACCTATCTCTCAAAATCCATCATGCAATCCAATTCCTATACTTGAGCCTACTGAAGAGCCTTCAAGTTTCATGCCTATCCCTACATTACCGTCATCTATTCCATCACCTATCAAGCCTATTGAAGAATCTCCTAACATGAATCCAAGTGAAATTCCATCATGCACTTATTTTATTGAGACCATCCAAGAAATTTCCATTCCTATCCAAACTCAAGAGCTATATCAAGAACCAATTTGAAATCATGATAAACATTACTCCTCACAAAGTCAAGATAAAACTATCTAGTCTCCTCAAGATCACCTTACCCAAGATACCCAAGATCCAACTACTCAAGCCACCACCATTCATGAGAAATAAATCCAAACTCCTACCATCCATGATCCTACAATCACCCATGATCAAGAAAACATACACCACTCCTATCCACCATCCAACATTCACATCCCAAGATGAGATACTTGGTCCCCATGAACACATAAATAATCCAACCAATAACATGGATCATATCACACCCCATCTTAATTAGCATAATGGTAATCAAGATCCAAGCATCGCAACTTATCCCATTCCTTATCCCATACCATCTCCTTTCGATCTCCCATCATCTCCTATTGATCCATTATGCTCTCCTATTACCCCTTTACAATCCTCCATTAATCCTTCAACATCCCCTATTGACCTTATCCCAAATCCATCATCCTATCCCCTTAGACCCAACACCTTCATCCATGGTGGTTCTCTCATAGGAGAGGAACAAATTTTGTCCACCAACCATTCTCCCCCATCAATAATGGACTCACGTCTTGTCTCCAAAACAACAAACATCCCATTGCAGATCGTATGCTCCAAAGCATGATATATCAAGGAAAAGGTCTTGGCCTTCTTGACCAAGTTATCTTTGAGCCCATCCATGTCCAAATCCATCCACGCTCACATGGTCTTGGCTATACAACTCAAACCAAACAATCCAAACATGTTGGTACTACCTCCACACCTCCCAAATCCACTCCTTCTAATCCCAACATAAGTGTATCCCATTGTACCTCTAAATCATATTCCACAATTCCTCCACCTTCATCATACAAATCCAAAAATCATGTGACCATACATCCCCCATCTTATCCCATCCATAAATTAAAACATCCCCCCATCCTTAAATCCACTCCTCCCAACTCCTAATATCCCCATTCTAGAATCCCCTAATACCCTATCCTTAACACTCCCATCCATAAATCCTACACCCCTCAATCCCCAAAAATCCCTAATCATGACCAACAAATCCAAACATTGTCTAAACATGAAGCTATAACAAAACCTGTGGGATTCAAAAATAATCATTTGGGTGCCTCCACCCAAAAATAAAAAAATACACACAAGCCTAAGAGCTATTATGCCATAGGGTATCAATACACAAAATCAAAGAAAAATCCATCCAAAAGTCTACAGAAGCGCACACCTCCAAAAGATAAAATAAAAATTAGGTGGGTCCCCAAGAAAAAAGTGATGAAGTCAAGTGGATCATCCACATCCCACTCCATCCCAAAATCCCAACAATCCCTCTCCCCATCAAAAAATCATAAAAATCCTAAGTCCATTTGGGTCCCCAAGTCCCCAAATTGAGGCTATCCCATTGTTCCCCATCCTGATGCCATAATAAAAAATTCATCATGAATCCTAAATCCCTATTACTACCCGCACCCCCTCAAAATAAAAGGATACAAAATCAATCATTGTGTTTGTAAACATTAGTCTTGGTTCCCTTTTACCCTACAACATTCCCTCACAACTCCGTCCCACCACCTAACATCCCCTTTCCCACATATCTCCCCCATCACATCCCTATGGTCCATGCTTTCACATAATCTTCCCATCTATCCATTCATCCCTATCCATCAATCCTCCATCCTCCACATATTCATCCATCCTTAATCTACACCATCCACTACATCTTCTTCCACATAATCACCTTGTCCAACATCCATGCCTACAATGATAGTTGACATGGTCCATGTGTGACAACTTTCTGAAAATGGGACACTATCACCTCACTATGGAAACAAATGCTTTATAGCTCATCCCCTTCCCCAATACACATCATTTTCTCCATCCATATCCACCTATCCCATCCTAATATCCAAATGTCATAAAAATAAAAAATAAAAATAGTAAAGAGAAACTCATTCGTCCAATGCTGAAAACCATTTTATGGCACCTTGGATAAGTGCCATGATGAAAACTTTGAAAATAGGCATCATTTGTACAAAAATTATCTAGTTACCTTACACTTGGGAGCAAATTGTCTCATCTATCCCATCCTATCCTCTCCCTCCTATCTTAACCATCTACATTCATTACATCTGCATACATATCCCATTGTAAACGCCTACCCTCCCCTCCTACTTTTGATATTGATAAGGATAGCCTGGGACAAATGTTGAAAAATTCTTTGGGCATCTATTGATATACCTAATATTTTACAACCAATCCTATCACCTTATCATTATACTTGCATTATTATGCAAAGTCTTAAGCATAATACCTAGAGTGGGAAATATGATTCCTATGTGACATAGTCCTTGGAGATTACTTCCTAAAACCCTCCATCCATCCATCATTTATCTTCCATCCATCCCATCCATTATTGTCAATCCTTTTGTCCATCCCATCCACTATCATCAATCCTTTTATGCATCTATCAAATCATCCTTTCATCATTGCCTCTAGACCTAGTTTTCCCTTATCATAAGTTATCCAACAAAAAGGCTATCGAAATGCAATCCAATTCAACTCATCCCAATTTATCAAAAAAACAAAGAAATAAATCCAAGTACAAACCATCCTTAATCCATGCAATCTATCCAAGTAATTTAGCTAATCATCCAAAAGAATCCCTTTTTTTGTTACCACACTTGCTACAAACTTGATCAACTCAACTGATCATTATCATCAATCCAACCAATTAATTCTTTCTTAATAACATACAAACCTAGCTTAAGTATATAAATCAATCATCATCTTGGTGTTTTTGTATGACCAACAACACTATCCTTATAAATTTCAATAATATTCATGTTGTTCTTTGACCAACAAAATTATCCTCATCAACCCATCAATCAATCATCATTTTTTTATCTTAACAGGAGAAATAACCTTGTTTTTTCTTTTGAATAATTTATCCATGCTTGTTCTCTTGTGTGTGTTATCATTTTTACTTACATTTGTATCAGTCCTTGTAGCATATATTGTCCCAATGACATCATAGTCTTTTATATCATGGTGCTCAACAACATATTATTTTTTTGCAACCTTTTATCTTTTGAGTCAGTCCCTTATGCACGAGACACATCATCACCCTAGTCTTTATACCTTGGTGCATAATGTCTAGTGCTATATCAAAGTATATAGTTTGTCACCCAATGAAGCATAACATATTCTTCATCCATTTCATCCATCCCTTATCATTCCTCCATCTCCTTACCCAATCAGTTTTCATCCATTTCAAGAGTATACTCATGTTCTTCCAACCCACCTATCCTCTCGAGGGGTCATACCAACCTTACATCATCCCTCCTTGTCACTCCTTCAAGTGGTTGAGGCATCCCTTTCCAATCATCCATACCTTATCTTCTTTGAAATGACGTTACTTCTCTTAGTCGCAACATCATCTCAAAGAGGGACAAAATGTAGACACCTAAAATTTACCATCACCTAGAGATCCTCTTGTCGACATCACCTTGTGTCACATTGTGACACATTTTTCACAGGACCCTTCATTTCTCCCTTCATCTTCCAAATTAATTAAATAAATTATAATTAATTAATTAATTAATCCATTTTCCCCTTTTAGCCAAATTAAATAAATCTTATTTATTTAATTTATCCTCCCAAATTACCCTTCTCCAATAGTTAATTAAATAATTTTATTAATTAAATTGAAAGTCACATGACTAGCTAAAACCTTGTCTATATTCATTAAACCTAGAGACTTGCCATAATCAATAAATTAGGCACAAAAGTCAAATTGGGTTTGCACCTCAACCCTCAACTTCATAATTACATCTCTTAATCTCAACCGTTCACATAAGATAATACGCTAGAAGCCTCCATCCTTACCCTAATGTTCTCTCATAAAATCCTAACCATCCATTGCACCTCTTAATCTTATCCATCCATCACTCATTAATCTATAAATCCAACATCAATCTAGCCATTGTGAATAAAGAGAACACGCAAGAAAGTAAATTTATAGTGTTGGTGTGAGTGATCAACATAATATCTCAAAGAGAATATCTAATGGAGCTAGGATGCACTCCATTGTTGCTCTATTAGAGGAAAAACGATGATTTGATGTGAAAGTATTGTGTATTGAATTATCTCTCTATTGTTTTCTTTTTATCATTTTCTTGTCTTCACATAGCATGCAAATATTCCAAATAGAAGTCAAAGTATACCTCTAGATGATGTAGGACATCCCCAATTTCAACATGTAGAAGGAAATAACTCACAGAAATGGACAACCTGGATGTATAGGGCAAAGATTGGGCAACGTCGAAAGTATTTTTGTGCCCTCTAGTATAGCTAGGATCAAGTAACAACTTCACCATCGCCTATGGAATGCAAAACTTAAGTGCACCATTAAATAAGACCTCTCTACCACCATCCCAATTTATCATTAATGCATCATTCATATGGCTGCTAGGAACAACCCATTATAGGGTGGTGATTAAATGTTTTATAATGTTAATAATATAGGGTATATTCTCTAATCTTATCGAGTAATAATTATATAATTAGTTAATGGAAAAGGGAAATTACTGGTTAATTGTTTTTTAATTAGTTCAATATGCTTAAGTGAAAGTTAGAATGATGTTAATAAATCTAATCCACTTAGTTAATGTATATAATGGAATTAAGCGAGATTTCACTATGTTATTCCTTTTTAAATTGTTAATATGTGGTAGACCCACATTGATATGAGTGTCATCATAGATTGAGATGATGCCATCTCTCTATTAGTAATTTTTCTACATGTACCTATTGCACATCTAAGATGTTTGCATGTTTTGTTGTTAGGTGTGACAACAACACTAGTGTTGTAATGTGTGTTGTTCACTATTTTTGATGCAATTGTTTAATGTGAGAAATATTTTGGCCTTGTTTTGAATGTTTTGTCTTTAGTAAAATTGGGCATCATATAGAAACTTGAATATGTTTTGTTTTGGATTGATCCTTTAGTAATAGTCATGGGCTAGTGAACTCTTTAGTTGTTAGTAATGTATGGAGATTAATAGTAGTTGCATTTGAATTTCATTAATAGTTTTTTAGGCTAGTCAATGTTTGCTTATACACATGTATATATTTTGTAATGTTTTTCTCTCAATAAAAAAGCATATGTCTAACCCTTAAATGGTATTTTGTGGGCCATAATGGCATAAACTACTATTTTAGGGCAAATTCTTTGTTCTTTTTGGATTTGTAAAGCGTTGAATTTAGGTCCACTCCCTTTTGAATAAATTGTTAGAGAAAAACATATATCGAACCCTTAAATAGAGGTGCATCTAAACTAAACTAAAAGGCTACAAAGACTACAAAGAAGGGAGCTAGACTAAAAAAAAAAAACTCTAGTAAGGAATTGATCACATTAAATTATTTTTTGATCCTATTTAGCATGAGAACATATTTTCATCTTGTTGCTCAAATTGGAGGATTTTGTTGAATTGTTTTTTTTCATGTAACTTTTAATCAAATAATCCAAATTATTTAAAGAATGTTTGGAAGTGAGAGGTGTAGGCTCCTATTTTACAAGAGAGAATGTAACTTTGACACTTGGTTAGGAGAAACCAACCACTATCCATAGGAGTAGGTGAAGGGGTCACTAATTTTGAAGTAAGGGATCATCTAGATTGAGTCAAAGGAGAGTTAGAGGATGTAGGAGACACAATAACATAAGAATCTTTCTAAAGACCATTATCCTTAATGTCATCGTTGTCAAATGGAAGAAAAATACATGTTGATGTCATGAATCTACCTATTACAACCAAGTAGTTGGGTTTGAAGTTTAGATTTTTGTTAGAAATAAAGGTAACCACTATATATGAAAATTTGAATTCAGCTATAAATAAGATCTTAGCCAGTGCATACCCGAATGGAGATTGCAAGAATGTAAATCAGAAACAGAAAAATATGGAATAGATGTGCAAACACATAACATAGTGTTAATGTGGAGTAACTCTTTCAGGAAAAACCCCACCAAGAAGAGAGGCCAAAGTTTGTAATATCTTCAGAAATAAAGATTCCATACAATCCTTTCTTTCTCCTCTTCAAAATTTGCTCTGTCAACATCTACAAATAGAGTTTTTCACTCTACTCTAACTCATCATATACCTTACTACGACCTTAAGCATTTCTTATATTGTATTTTCACCCACTAAATAGGGTGTCCAATCCAGTTTACACATTCCAACACCCTCCTTAGAAAAATACAAGAATTAATTACATGTCCTAATTTAGGCTACAACTCACTAACCAAAATTGACACATAGTTTGTCCTTATGGACACCTCATTTGCCCACATCACAAAGTAGTATCTATCTTCTTTCTAGAGATGTTATAACAATCCAAAAATTATTAAAAGTGTCCAAAAAAACCTCATGGGAATTTGAGCACCCAAAACTACCTTAACCTCCAAGATTCTCTACTCAAATAGTAACTCTCTTTTGGTAAATAGTTAACTACTAACCCCTAGTAAAAATTATTTAATGTACTAGTAATTAACCTTGATGGTAAAAAATAATTACAACTAATGGTGAATCCCTCACCCCTTATGAATGATTTACAAACAATATTAGGAGTAATTAAATACATACGATTTACAAGGTTGATGGCACCTTAATCCTAACATTCTCCCACTTAAAACATCATACATTCTAAATTCATCTATAGAAATACATAAGTCAAGTAAGTACTAGGAACAAGGCCCATGGCCTCCCTACACCATGTAAACATTTTTGTTCTCATAGGTTTAGTAAGTGAATCTACAACATTCTCTTACGTGTCATTCTTATTTAGCTCTATCTATCCATTAGCAGTCATTTCATGAACAAAATGATATTGAACATCCACATGCTTAGTCTGTGTATGATACATAGGATTCTTGTCCAAACAATTGCACTCTGGTTATCATAGCTAATTTGAATAGTCCTACAATTAGAACTAATACATGTAAACAACCCTTGTAACCAAATTTCTTCCTTACAAACATAGACCATAGAAACCATATAATCTACTTTGATGGCAGTTAAATAGACCATGGTCTTCCTCTTACTCATGCAACTCATTGCTCCTCCAAACAAAGCAAACACATACTCACTAGTGGAAAAATTCAATTATCCAAGCCACTTACCAATCTACATCAACAAAATCTTGTATCTATAATGTCTTATCCACATCATCAGTACTAGAATACAATAAACAATAATCAAAAGTACCACACAAACATATTTACACCCTTTTAACATAGTTCCAATATTCTCTACTAGGTTTCGACATGGACTTGCTGAATACTCCCACTACTTGGGAAATATCTAGTCTAGTGATGTGATGTCTTAGCCTAAATATTGAGGTGGTGTGGATTCCTTCTGTGTGTGTACCCAAGGTTGGTACCCACCCATAATTGGGAAACCACATTTCTAAGAGAGAGTTCAACTATGTGTCACTTTGGTGGGATGAAAATCTCACCCTTAACACCAGTGGGTACCATTCACCACTAGTCTAATTTTTTAGTGTAGTGGTTTTCTAGCTTGATATCAGAGTGGAGGTCTTGAGTTCAAGACGTGCAGAGCATGGTGGGCTATGGTGGTGTAGATTCCTGTTGGGTGTGCACCCATCGCTGGGACCCACAGTTGATTAGGCAATCATGTGTCCATGATGGGGTTCACCTATGTGGTGCTCTGGTGGGATAAAAAACTCACCCTTAATTTTTGTAGGTAATCTAGAGATGTTTATGGAACAAAAATAAAATGAGTAATAACAACAAAAACAACCACCATGAACAACAACAATTTGAAATCCAAATCTATGCTTAGATCCACACATAAAATATTATAAAACACACAGTAATTCTGTAAAGTACTTCAAAAAGGTTGAATGCAACCTCTAGACAAAATTGCTTTGCAATCCTTCGATTCTCCTCGATAAAATTATACACCATTTACACAATATATATGCAATAGAATAGTAGTTATCACCATTAAATGGAGATAATATATGTTGCACCCAATATTTATAATTGTAACACCTTACTCCACTTTCTATTTATTTCTCCATTATTTAGAATCACCCATAGGATGATGAGGTGCACTAGAAAAATTAATAGATTAGTTGTGCCATCTACAATTAAATCTCAACCTTATAGATTAATGCCTCATTCTAGAGAGGTTATGGGATGGTATTGAAACATTAACAGTGATTAATTCTTTCTAGATGACTAAAAGATATCAAGAATAAATGCAAATGATTTCCTTAATTGGTATTTACTAGAATGGAAGAAAACATTTCCTCTAACATAGGGACATTTGAATTAATTAAACAGGAACTTGCCCAAACAAAAAAATAAAAGGCAAAAATTCAGTGACTATTCCATTGCAAGGAAATTATCCTTTCTTAACATGCCCTCTTAACTATTTGAATCATCCAATAAAAGCATAGCTAGATTGAAGTTTATTCAACAATGGAGAATTTGGGGTGGCGGACTAGACTATTAAGACTGAGTAAAATCTCGACTTCTTTCCAAAGATAAAGTTATGCATTTCAATCTCTATATAGAAAGATCCTTTGCAGAAGATATTACAATAATATGAAAAGGATAATCAATAAAGTCAAACCAAATTTTCATTCATTGTAATTATATTAAAAATATAGAAATAACAGTGCCCAAGAATTTATTAGTAATTACAATAAGAATGCATCGCAGGATAAAGGTATAAACCCCAAATTGTAAATCTGAACATAGAACCTAACTGAACTTCCGCATTTACCTATTACACTATAAAACTACATCAAAATCAAAATTTGAAATTCAATGAAACTTCCAAAAATGAAGCACACTTAAACTTGATCTCCAACATCGAAACTAAAAGTAAATGAAGTTCTATGCAATCCATGAATGGAATCGTTCTGTTGAAGATGGAGGGTTTTCATCCTTAGACTCAATGGCCTTTTGAGTTTTCATCCATCCAGCAACCATGGGAGTTTTCATAATGCAGGTAGGAATTTGGTGCACATGCACAAAATTCACAAAATAAGAAAATTAATCAATATCAAATTTGGATATCTTCGTTCTTTTCCTTTTCTCCTCTTTTATAGATTAAACTCTAACTCCTACTCCTAAAGATAGACGAATTTAACTTTTCTTAAGAGGACATAATGAATTTTGAAAAAGGGATATCATAGTTCTCCCTTCCCAAGATTGCTTGTCCTCGAGCATTGAAACTCAACACTCCAACATAATTACTACCTCTACAATACTACGATCCCATATCATCCTTTCATGTTTATGAGTCCATCTACTTGATGTACACGGTTGAAAAAAATATCAAATATAACCTGCTCAAATGGTCTCATTGAATGTACAAAAATCCTCTATAAGACATTTATAAGCTCCACAAAGATCTATTTGTCTTCATCTTTTTCAACTGCACCACTTTGATTTAAGTTGAGAAACCTAGGCAAGGAATCTCCATGGATGAGAGTGGATGTTTGAAGGTGGATACTTCCTTTCTTTTTGTGATGATCAAATGAGTTTTCCTAGATTCGGAAGTCCCTTAAGAGTCACCTCTTATCCTTCTGAAAGAAATGAAAACTCCAAAGTCTAAAAGTTTTGAGTAATTTCTCCAAGAGAGCATAACCCAAAAAATACCCAAAACTATGTCAGTATCTTCCAAACTAACTACATAAAAATCATCACATACCTTATATTGTCCTATGAGAATGTTAAGATGACTAATTTTCTTTTTGCAAGGAATTGTGAATCCATTAGCTACTATGACATCAAAACCTTCAAATTCTTTAGTTCAAACTCTTCTCTTAGCCACCAGGCCTTTGTCAATGAAATTATGAGTTGCTCCACTATCAAGGAGTACTGGAATTCTATATCCACCTAAAGTTCCTTGAAATTTGAAAGATAATACATTATCTCTCTAGAGAGAGAAGAAAGTGTTCCTCTATTGGTGTCTTCTTCTTCAGAATGATATATAGGTCAATGCTCCTTATCATTTTAAACTACCTCAATGTAATGAATTTTTCCCTTCCCCTACATCTATGACTCAATTCCTAAGGTTCTCTACAAGTGAAACATAAATTCTTCCTTCTGAGATCATTCTTGGTCTCATCTTCTTTCCTTACCTTTGTTGGCATGTTCTTATGTGTGCAAGTTTTTCCCTTCTATGTAACTTCCTTCGACTGGTCACATGATCAAGTCTTTAGATAAGATTTATAATTGGGAACTGAAGTCTCCAAATGTAAATATTTTTTGATAGATTCTTGCATGGCTAAAGGATTGAAATCCTTTGTCAAACCTTTGAGGGGTTCATATAGATCCTTCATAAAAAACACAATGAGTCGTGTCTCAGAAATATCTAGAATCATTATTGATAACTTATGAAATTTAGCTACATATTTCTCCACAATGCTTTCCTGTCTAAGTTGATCCAACTCTCTGAAATAGATCTCAAGATATTTCTATCAAATGGATCAATTAGCTTCCTACTAAATTCATCATAAGTGTTGATGAAACGATGACCCTAGGTGACCAACCCATGGTACCAACAATCATGAGAAATGCCTTCTAGGGGAAGACTGGTAAATTTGACAGCCTCATCTTCACCTAGGTCTGAGTGATAAATACATGTCCAGCTTATGTACCCAAGGTTGAGCTATACCTTTGTTAGTTCGATCAAAAGTAGGAAGTATCATCTTCTCCAATGCATGCTGAAGATATTTCTACCTTGGTTGAGGTCTAGTTTCAAACCTATGACTATTTTTGTACTTCTCCTAATTCATGAATTTGTTGAGAGACAATTGATTCTAAATCTCCTCTGGAAGACCTTTGTACTCTACATAACATGTAATTTTGTCAAGCATAGGGACTTGAGCCTCTGGTTTAGGTACTTCTTCCTCCCTGTGAAGGAAAGTAGGTTGGAATGGTCTAGCTATAGAACCAATAACAATTCTACTGGAGATGTTGTTATCCACTGGCTGATGATGATTTTTTCTTGATGTACTACCTTCACTAATTTGATTTCTAGGTATATTCATATTCTAGTTCATTGTATGACACATTTGTGACATCATGTCCATCATCATATTCAAACTTCATAAAAATTCTATCTTGAGGAATCTCATCCCTAAATGTTCTCTTATCTTTATTTTCAATATCCAACTCTATTGTCCAGTTCAAATGTACCACAATCTCTAGACTTCTTTGCTCAAATCCTTCTAGCTACTACTCTAAAAAATCCTAATATCTAAACTCCTTGTCATTGGCCTTCATGGAGCAATCTACAAAATATTGAGTTACCCATAGAGGCTGGCAAGAATACTAGCTCTAATACAACTTGTAATGTCCCTAAATAAAATATTTTTCTAATTTATTTAAAATATATAAATACACAATAAATATGAGATAAAATAATTTATTCCAAACTGTCTTCAAATTTCTTTGAAAATAACTTGAAATACCAACAAAGATTTAACATTTTTCTCACAATCTATACACTTGGATTTATCAATTTATGCATACAAACTTCAGGATCTTCTTCTATTAATAAAATATGATTAAAAAAATGTCGTATTCTATTACAAAAAAATCCTAGATAGCAATAATAAATACCAAGAAAAGCTAAAGAAAATCCACAAAATCTACTACAAAATTTGTCAATACAATGCACATCGCAAACACCCAAAATTGATAATTTTAGCATAGAAACCACTGGAACTTCTTATATTGATGTAATATTATTTTTACATAAGAAATATGATGTTACAATAGAAAATAATCTAGCATGAATAGTAGCAAAAAAAGCTAGAAACAATCTAAAACTCACTCTTCACAAATCCACAATAAGCCTTGCAAATTACACGACAATCTATAACAAAATCTACTCCGTATGATAATATAAATTTCATAATTTTTATATATGATCTAGAGATATAACAACAGTAAACTAATTAATAACAAAAAAAACAACCACCATATACAACAACAAACTAAAATTCAAAACAATGCTTAAATCCACACCCAAAAATCCTGTAAAAGACACACTAAATCTACAAACTACTTCAACAAGAGATCCAATGCAAACTCTAGATGAAATTCCTCTATGATCCTTTGACTCTCCTTCTTGATAACATTAAACACCATTTAAGCAACGTGTATGCAACATAATAGTTCTGAACACCATTAAATGAAGACAATAGATGTTGTGCACAAAATCTGCAATTGTAATGCCTTCCTGCACTTGCTATTTATTTCTCCCTTACTGAGAATCACCCATAGGATCTGATGGGGCACACTATAAAAATGGATATATTAGTTGTGCCAACTATTATTAAATCGCAACCTTGCAAAATTAATGCCTTACTCTAGAGAGGTCATGGGATGGTATTGAAACATTGACAACATTGAATTCTTTCCAGCAAATGGACTCAAGCACAAAGGAAAAATATAGAAGAAAACAACACACTTGGATTGTCATACCTCTCTAATACCTTCTTTCCTTCTTGGCAACCAAACGATGTCAAGAATAAATCTAATTACTTTCCTTAATTGGTATCAACAAAAATGGAATGAAACATCTCCTCTAACACATAGACATTTGGATTAACTAAATAAGAACTTGGCCTAATAATAAAACAAAAGGTAGAAACTCAATGACTATTCCATAGCAAGGAAATTCTCCTTTCTTAACATGCCATCTTAACTATATGAGTTGGCCAGTAAAAGTATGACTAGATTGAATTTTATTCAACAATGGAGAATTTGGAGTGGCAAACTCCAAAGACTATTAAGACTATCTAAAAGTTCAGCCTCTTTCCAAAGACAAAGTCATGCATTTCAATCTCTACACATAAAGATCCTTAGGAGAATATATTACAATAACATGAAATGGATAATCAATGAAGTCGAACCATAATTCCATTTATTGTAATTATATTAAAAATATAGAAATAGCAGGTGCCCACGAATTTATCCATAATTACAATAAGGCTACACCACAAGCTAAAGGTATAAACCCCAAACTGTAGATCTCAACATAAAACCCCACTGAACTTCATTTACACATTACACTCTAAAACCACATCAAAATCAAATTTTGAAAGTTCAATGAAACCTCTGAAACTGGCGCACGCTAAAACCTAATCTCCAACATTGAAATTGGAAATAAATGAAGCTTTACAGTGTGATCTCTAAATGTTATTTCTCTATTAAAGGAAGATGGTTTTCATCCATAGCTTCAATGGCCTTCTAGGTTTTCATACATTTGGCAATCGTTGGTGTTTTTGTCCCATAGGTAGGAATTTAGCACATAGGCACAAAATTCATAGAATAGGAAAAATTATCAAATATCAAATCTGGATATCCTATTTTCTGCCTTTGCTTCTTCTTTATAAATAAATCTATATCTCCCACTCCTAAAGATGGAGGAATTCAAATATTCCTAAGAGGATTTAATTAATTTTGAAAAAGATATCAAGAGTGAAAACCATTGCATACATCAAACTTCCTACTGCACTAGCATATGGCACATTATTTACATATCCTCTAAATTATCTTCACTCTTTAGACAAAAATCTAATTAAATCTTAGTGCCAACTGGTAAAAGAATTCTAACAGGGTTACAATCCTACACACTAAATCTATTCAAAATAGCATCAATATACTTACTCTGTGATACCAAATATTTTTGTTGACTTGATCATTTCTGATTTTCATTCCTAATATGTACCTTGCTACGCCTAGATCTTACATCTCAAATACACTTGAAAATGGACCTTTCAACTCACTAATCATACCCTTGGTGTTACTAGTAAATTACATATCATCCGCATACAAAGCAACAATTAGTATATGATCATCAATACATCTAACATAAGCACATTGATCCTCTTCACTTCTTACAAAACCCAACTTCAAAACAAATGAATCCAACTTTTGATACCACATTTAGAGTGATTTCTTTAAACCATAAAGAGACTTTTTTAACCTACAAACTAAGTGTTCTTTTCCTTTTAACTCAAAACCTTTAGAAGTTGCATATAAATTTCCTCTTTCAAGTCTCCCCGCAAGAATGTAGCTTTAACATCCATTTTCTCAAATTCAAAATCATTAGTAGTAGCTATGGATAAAATAAATCTAATTGAGGATAATTTAACAATATGAGAGAATATTTCTATGAATTCTAATAGAATGAACAAACTAAACATACTAATCCACTCCATTCATTAGCATAAAATCACCTCTATATTAGACTAAGAAGACCAACTACAATGAAAACTATATACCTTAGTTCTCACAAAAGCCTCCTTGTTGAACCAAATAAGTTGGTGGATGTGTCCAAGGAAGGAAAGGGGGATATTGAAGGATGTTGAGTGCTCAAGGTCTCCTTTTGTGATGTCAATCTTCCCATGGTGTAGAAAGGGCACCTCTTGAAACAAGGTTGAAGGTACTAACTTTATTCTATGAATACAAGGTCTTCCTAACAGGTTGTATCCAATGTCCTTATCCATGACATAGAACACTATAAGGACCATTTTAGATCATAAGGAGACTAAGAGCGTGATTTTCCGATCATTTCTATGTTAAAGTTATCATACCCTCTCAAGGTATCTTGACATGTTATATTTGTATGGCCATATCCCATCCTTTTGAGAGAAAATTGGACTATGTTTACTACTACTCCATCATCTATTGGTATTCTCGCGATGCAAGTATCATAGATCCATGTAGTTGTAGATACAAGGCTTCCAGATCCCGCCATTTAGTTAATTTGGCTTCTCTAGGCATTTATATGAGATCAAAGAAGAAGCCATGATTTTTAAGTTCAGTGTTGGGTGGATTCATGTCAGGATTGACTTGATCTATTTTCTTTTTTTAGTGGAGAAATAGTTTGGTCAAGGTATTTCATTTTGATTGCTTATAGAGGGGCAACACGATGTGACGGTGAATTCCTGAGGAGATCTATAAAAGAGATTTTTTTGTAAGTTTCCTTGCGATCTTTTATTAGATCGTATTGTTCAATGGGAGGTCATGTGGGATCCATCGTCAAGACTACTTTTTAGTGAAATTTTACCTCTTTTTCAATGTTGAATTATGTGTCTTCAATGTCATGGACATTTCTACCAACCCCATTTTTTTTCTCTCCTTTTAGTCCCAATTGACCAGCACTTTCAACTTACTAATCGATCTTGAAACTCTTAGAACTCGATTATTTCTCTCAGCCTTGTTGGAAAGTCATGTTTCACCAACAAAATAATATTTTAAGTCTAAAAGATTGTGATTTTTTCCAAAAATATTATACCTTTATAACTATAATTAGGCAAATAGAACCCACATTTTTTTTAAAAAATTATGAAGTAATTGTTTTAAATATAAAAAATATAACCCACATACTTTTATTAAATTAATGCACGTAAAATTGATTTTTAATTTTATTAAATAAATACACATAAGAATAAAGCCGACGTAAAGTAAATAATCTATATAAATACATATAATACTTAAACATAAATCACAAAAATATCAAATCAAATAAACAAGAGCAAGAGAATACTGGGAATAAAGTTTCTTTTTTGCTAGCGATTGCTCGCCACGGATCAATTACGGAAACCCCTTCCTCACCTTACAAGCGGTACCAGCACATTCTTTTTTTTTTAAATTTGTTTTTGTTTCTTGCAATTTTAATTTTATTTGTAGTCTTTGTTTAGGTATTGGGTATACAAGCCCTATTTGTGTGGTTAGGCTCTGAATTGGGTTCCATTTGCCCATTGGCTCGGCTCCCTTGTGATTGAAACTTTTGATCTCTGTTTGCTTAAAATAATTAGGCTACATTCATTTTGTAAAGAATCATGTTAGTTTAGTTATATTGTTATAGTGTAGCTACCGATGAGATTCAAGATCAATCTTCTTGAAGATTAGAAAGCAACATACTTCTCAATCATGGGGTGCACTGCTCTGAAAAAGATTTGATCCTATAGATACAGTTAACATGTTTGAATAGTATATTGGGTGACTTAAAAAGTGCAGAGTTTTAGACAAGTTTTTTTGGTTATGGCTCATGGGATAAGTGCAGTAATCAGCAATAAAATTTGAGATCTAATTACTCGCAAAGCAGATGATTTTGAAGAAGTTTGGGATTTGTTATCTATTTCAAAATGGTTGTAGGTTTTGCAATTTGGGTCTCAGCCCTTATGAGTGAAGATTGTGTCTTTCCTGTGCAATTAGGAAGAGGATTTTGGGGCGGCGTCAAACTGAGCAGGTCAAACCCACTTGTTAGGTATGCAGAAGTGAGACTTTTGCGGCTTTCCAGTTCACAGGAATGGCTTGATTTCTACTTTGCTCAGGCACAATTATTAACTCAGTTGCTCACCTCAGCTGGCTTGCTTCTGGCATCCACCTTGTAACCCCTGCTGTAGAGTTTCTGAGCAGCCTGGTTTTGAACTTGGGTGTGCTAATAAGTGCTATCATTTGAGCCCTGTGCCTCACCAACATAAAATAAAAAAATAAACCTAAAATTAAAACATAAAGGTCGCTGCTAGAATCAATCAAACATGTAGAGATGGGGCTGGTTATGCAGTTTTTAACAGAACTCTTTTACTGTAGAGACTCCTATCCATGACTTTGCGGTTTGTCCTTAACACAATTTTTTTGTTGTTGCTAGTACCCGGATATCCCAGTGGTATGTATAATCCAAGCTGTAAAAGATGCTTAATAAACTATAATCCTTGTGCCAGGATAAGTTAGTCTCAGTCATCTGCTAAATTTTTCTGAAGCATTCAGCATGAAATTTGAACAATGCAAAGAAGTAAAGCATGGGGTACTTTCTATGTACTTTGTCTGTGTGTATTAGAAACCCAACATGAAGTGGAACAGAATGAACTGTAATTGAACAATCTGGGACTTTAACTCACTATACGAATCATATTCATTCTATAATACAGAGTAATGCTATTTTATTGGAGACAAACATATTTATTGTACTTGAGTCCTCAAAGGCAAGTACTTTCATTTTGTTATCCTAGACGGTAAACATTTAATTACTTTCTTGCATTCCAAACTGCCCTTTACAATGTATACAACGGTATAAACTCATGCTGAGACTTTCATATTCAGCACTCCCTGTTCTCCTTTGCAAAACCCTACTTTCTCTTTACTCATTGTGCTGGAAAATGGTCAAAAGAACCCCGTCTTTGGAAGAGAATGCTCATTTTCTTGATCTCACAAGGTCACATTAGGTTTCGGTGGTCATCAGATGGTGAGCTGCTATTTTGACAACTTTGTAGAAAATGGATCGCTTGTTTGGCAGCCTTCTTACAGATTTGGTCAGAACTGAGATGATTCTTTGAAATCTCTTATACACCCGAGAAGATTTCATTTCTGATCATAAATGAATCCTTAAGGTAATTCTTGGAGCAGAGGAGGAACATCCATTATTTCGAATCTGTTTCTAATAGTCAGAACAACCATCCCCAATACTAATATTTCTATTTTCATAATCCCAAAAAAAATGTAACATAATATACCCGTGAAAGCATTGTAATCTCAATCTTGCCATGACTCTCCAAACAAGGTCAAAATGGCAACAGGGTCTTATAACCCCACTGGCCTTCCCTCTTCGATCTTACTGAATCATCTTTTGAGAGAGTTTTATCATTCTACTTGGCCTCCCATTTTAAACCTTCGTTCCACTTTATGGGGAGTTTCTATCTTTATTTGATATTTCTTTAGTTTTGTGCATTCCCTTGCTAGATTATACATATTTTTGCACACTGTAAACTGTTCATCACTGTAATTGTTGAGAAAATGATAGCCAAAATGTGAAAATGTACAGGCCATTCAAGAATCCGAGGTTTAAATCTGATTTTCCAATTTTTTGTGCATTCGCTTGCAAGATTATACATATTTTTGCACACTGTAAACTGTTCATCACTGTAATTGTTGAGAAATTGATAGCCAAAATGTGAAAATGTACAGGCCATTCAAGAATCCGAGGTTTAAATCTGATTTTCCAATTTTTAATGTATTGAGAACCGTGCAAAACTAAAAATTAGAGGGCACAGCTAATGTTTGTGATATTCTCTTCTTTTTGCAGGTTGTTTATTGTTCAATGTTAATAAAAACATAAAGTATAAAATCTATATAAATGCAATTAATATCCAAACATAAATCACAAAAATATCAAATCAAATAAACAAGAACAAGAGAATACTGGAGGGATGAGTTATTTGAACAGTAAGTGCATTATATTTTATACATTTTACCATAAAGTCTTCAATTTAATTTCCTTTTGTTTTTTGTATAATGAAATTTAATTTAATTTCTGCTGTTTTATAAAAATTAATTGCTGTAAAGTAATATAATACCATAAAATAATATTTTATAACTATTAGGGTTTTATAAAAATAAAAAGCAAAATTATAATAAAAAACAAACAAGTTGAAGGTTTTGGAGTGCTCCATGCTATTATTTATAAATCAAGTTACTCCACATTTCATCTCTGTTTCTTACATCTAAACTGAACAGGGAAGATGGAAATAGAGCGGGAGAACAAGGGAGAGGGAAAGGAGGAAGATGAATGGATGTCGTGGGAATTGATACCAAAGCACGTACTTGAGATGAATTTACTGCCTCTCCTTCCACTTCACTCTGTCATCCGTTTTCGCAGAGTTTGCAGAGAATGGAATGAATTACTACACACTTGGGAATTCCTCAGGCCATTTATTCTTCAACAAAATAGTGTTGAATTGTTGAACTATTGCTTGATGGAAAAAATTGTGCCCTTCCCGGAAGGAGTGGAAAACATAGAAGATGAAGATAGGTACGCACTGCCCACTGTGTTTCCATGGCAGTCGTCATTTCTGTTTGCAGTACATGTACGTGTGGAAACACTTCGCTGGGAGATTCCCATATGGGAGTTCGTGATGGATGATTTATCGCCACGTTGGGAAAGGATTGGAAAGGAGACACAGGGGACACCGCTTCATGTTTATTGTGAGATGTTACATGCTTACATCTCACTAGTTCTTGCTTCTGTAGAGACTCGTATAGATGAATAACGAAACAATACTCCATATCAACATGAGCAAAACTTCCTTAAAAATTGATTTAAAAAATAGAATAAATGAACTGTTCATTACAGTAATGCATCATATGCTTATCAAAATGGATGAATTAGAGCTTTTATTGTAGACTCAAATGTATAAATCTGCAAGAGACATGTGTACATGTCCACAATTTTATCTATTGAACTGGGTAAACTACCACATTCCAATTTTTAGTGTGGCATATCCTAATGGATGATATGAGGTGCAAGTCTTAGGAGAATTTGATGGAAGAGGTGCCCCTCATTTGTGGCATCTAAGCTAATTATAGATGTTGCAATCTTTTTCTTTTGATTGGCAAATTAAAAAAAATCCTCTTGTAGGGTCTCTGTTGAACTTTTTTATAATTAAGCTTCTTGATAAATAGCTCATATACCTCTAGTATTTTTTAATGACTTCTCATAGATAGGCTTGTTCATTTTAAATCATATGTACACAATGTGCAAAAAAATACACTGTTGAACCCTTTTTATAATTAAGCTTCTTGATAAATAGCTCATATGCCTCTAGTATTTTTTATTGACGTTTTTCTCATAAATAGGCTTGTTCATTTCAAATCATATATACACAATGTGCAAAAAAATATATTTCTCATATAGTCTTTGGTAAAATAGATTTTTCATACAGTCTTTTGTAGGGACAGAGTTGCATTATATCTCTCACTATATTTTCTTTTGCATCCCATGCCATGTAAAATTTGTCATAATATAAGATTAATCATAGTTATTCCAAAATTAATAGTAAAATTTATTACATTATATTAATATAATTGTTATCTTTGAATAGTTATTGCTTTTGTAGAGACTTGTAGAGATGGATAACCAAACAATACTCCATATTATACTATATCATTGGGTTCGGTTGAGAAAGATGCACACACACTAGAAGTTTATCAATACATATGGTACAAGGTATTTGCTCCTATAAGTATTTTCACCTGGACATTCCACCCTAGGCTCAAGAACCCGCATACACTAGTATCTCAACATTGTGATACTTCACAAAGCATGTATAATTTTCAATTGAAAATAAAATAAAAAATTCTTCATCTCAAATGAGAGTTGAAATGCCTTTACAATTAGTTAACAATGTAAAAATGAATGAGGAATCTCTATAATTGGATACAATTCTCACAAAGAATGGGTACTTCTAGAAAGCACATTGTAAGTAGAAAAAATAACCTATTTGAAAATAGTCAACAATGTAAGGGGAATACACCTAATGTTATGTTATATTTTTTTGACAAAAAGTCAACAATATAGGGGGAATACACCTAAAGGTATGTTATATTTTTCTCCACTTTGTGTGTTTTTCCTATTTCACCCTTTGTTAATCTCCAACTAATGCTGCTAATATTAATTAGGGAATAAGACCTTTTAATATATTCAATTTTTTTAAAAAATATATGGTTAGAAAGCTAACACGGTTTTATATCATAATGTTATTGGTTTTGGAATTTTATCCTGAAATACATGAACTTGATGGAGAACAAACTCAACATTTTATTTTTTCGTATGAATTTTATAAAACATGTCTTCCACACCCAAATTGATTTTCCAACCCTTAGGATTGGTAAATTCAAATTTTTTCTAAACATAAGGGAGATATTTCATTGGTCAAAACTAGAATGTAATCACATTATAATGCATTCACGAGCACAACATCAACATTCTAAAAGTGTATAGAATCCATAAAGTGTGTGCATTATAACATGCATACATTACATTTTTCAAAAAGTGAGCATGTTTCAAGATGGCCTACCTTGACCTTAGAAATCAAAGATGAATCTTTTTTAGTCTTTCCCTTCAAATTCACCAAATATTCCTCATAATATCTATTTTTCATGCTTCTTCCAATCCTACTATCCCAAATATCCCCAATCTATTATTGTTGTTGTTGTTGTTGTGGTATCTAATTTTTCCATTGTATTTCGGTGTCATCCTTCCCTAACTCTCCTTCATGATATTGATACAAATTGACAACATTAAATATCAGTGGTGATATTCTGAACCTCTATTGTAGCTCCACTTCATATGCATTTCCTGAATCAAACCTTTTGACAATTTTACAAGTGTTGTCCTCAGTTGTTGTCCTTGATGTCAAAGACACAATCTCTCTTAGTTGGATGTGGTTGGATACAGTGACCTTGAAATGTATGGTACCTTGACACACAGTATCTTTATCTTGATCATTAATGTGTATGATTCTATGGCTCTGGTTCACATATATGGATGTTATCTTGTTTCATGACGTTCAAGGTGGCAAAGTGATTTATTGATGAAAAACCTCATAATCCTTGTATTTCTTATGCTCTTGACATTGGTGGTATGATGTTATACTTGTATTAATGAGTTTTGATAGTGCACATTTAGTTGCCACTATAGTGGCATTGGATTGATAGTGTGATGGGGAGCGCACAATAGAAACTGCAGAACGGGCCCTAGTTTACTCACAGTTGGAAAGACTTTCAAATGAACTGTAGATACATCTCTATTAGTCAGATAACCATCATTGGAAAGACTTTCTTAAGTCTCTGTATGACCAAACTCACCCCAATGGCTCAACTTCACTTTATCTTCAGGGAGACTTACTTCTATTGGCCAAGTCTTTCATCCTTCTATCGATGCCCGATGATGGTTAAGTTCCTCTTCGTCTCAACCGTGACGATTAGCAAGCTGGTTAGTTGTGACCTTATCAATGAGACCCTTCCCATTGGTGAAACTCTCAACTTGTCTTCCGATGTCGCAACTCTTCCCGATGACATTTACCTTCAGAGAGACTTCTTTTGTTGGTGAACACTTGCAATCTTTGGCCAATGCGCCGATGGACCAACACCCTTGGTGCTATCGATATGCTGATCACTCCAATGTCACCTTTGACCTTCTCTCATCGGCATGACAATTACTGTTAGCTACCTTAGGGTTTGCTACACTGATACATCGATGCACAGTTTACCTTCTTCCAAACCCTAGCACATGGAGATGCTAGGTCAACCTACTATGGAACATGGATTGTCTGGATCCTCTGCACCGTTGACACAAAACAAAACAAGAAATAAAATGAATACTGGTACAACGAAGCCATTCCACTAATTTTGACAGAAATCTCACCTGTGGAATGCTTCACATCGACATATGGCAACAACGGAAAGCAAAAAAAGAATGGAAATCTACAATTATACAATTTCCAGTTACGGGAAACAGAAATCAAATTAACGGAACAGAATAGCTTTATTTCTCCTTAGAACAATAGAAAATAACACTCAATCTCTTCTCTTCGATCTGATTACAATCTGATCATTTGGTTCATTCCTCTAGGTTTATAAACTTGTCCTAAGGAAAACCAACCAATTCCAAGCAGCTGGGAGACCAACCGTCTTAACTAACAACTTGACAAATGTGACCTAAGTCACTTGGGACTTACAAAAAAAAAGTTCTAGATACAAAACTGAAATGACATGCATTGGTCAATAGACCTTATTACAACACAAAACATTATTTTCTAGGTTCTCCTATACTATACTCCCCGGGTGAAAGTTGTCTCAAGTCCTCTTAGAGATTAACTGCTGCAAATCACCACCCTACTTTTTGATGTCTTCTTCTAGCATCCATGTGGCTTCTGAGTCTGGAAGTCCTTGCCATTTGACTAAGTGCTCAAAATAGGTTCGATTTCTTGTCTTCTTGGTTGTTCTGCTATCCAAGATGCACTCCATTGTAGATGGTTCCTTTGGTGGTAAATGCTCCACCCACTCTGCATTGTCCTGGATAGAATCTACTGTATCTTGTCCTGTATCAGGACTCCTATATATTGTTAGATTAGCAACATTGAATATAGGTGAAATAGCAATATCATCAGGGATTTCAATTTTGTAAGCATTAGGACCATATTTCTCCAAAATCTGACAAGGTCCAATTGTTCTCATCTTCAACTTGCTGTGGCTTCCCTTGGGTAGTCTGTGCCTATTGAGATGAACCATGACCATGTCTCCTATTTGGTACTGCACATACCTTCTCATTTAATCCACTCTAGCCTTGATCTTCTGACTATTCTTGTGTAGAGTATCTCTGACTTGTTGATGGATCTCTTTCATAGCCTCTACAAATGTATCAACATGTCCACTCCTTGTGTCCAAACCTTGAACATCTATTAATTCAAAAATTCCTCTAGGATGAGTACCATAGATAACTTCAAAAGGACATAGACCTGTACTTCTGTTTGTAGAATCATTATAGGCATACTCTGCTTGTGGGAGTACCACATCCCAACTACTGCCATGTTCTGTTGTCAAACATCTCAGCAGATTGCCTAATGACCTATTCACAACCTCAGTTAGTCCATCAGTCTGAGGATGTTAGGCTGAACTAAAAGACAAGTTTGTACCCAATCTTTTCCACAAGGTTCTCCAGAAATGTCCCACAAATTTGTTGTCTCTGTCAGATACAATATTCAAAAGTAACCCATGAATCCTGACAATTTCTTTAAAGAACAAACCTGCAATGTAACTAGCATCATTGGTGGTTTTACAAGGAATAAAGTGAGCCATCTTGCTAAACCTGTCTACCACAACAAACACACGGTCATAACTTGTACTTCTTTTTGGGCAATCCCATCACAAAATCCATACTCAAACTTTCCCAAGGTCTGTTTGGTATGGGTAAAGGTTGGTACAGTCCTGCATTGGTTGAGACCCCCTTTGCTCTCTGGCAAATCATACAACTCTCAACAAACCTTTTGATATAAGATTGCATCCTTGGCCAAAAGTAAAATCTTCTTACAAGATCTAAGGTCTTATTGAGCCCAAAATGTCCTCCTAAACCACCACTATGTTTCTCCTTCACTATATTATCCCTCATTGAACACTTAGGAGTAAATAGTTGACTCCCTTTAAACCAAAGTCCATCCTGCAATGTATAAACTAAAAATTCACTATGGAAAGCATTGGCAAACTCACTGCATACCTTGTAAATCTCCTTGAAATCTGGGTCCTCTTCATACAATCTATTGAGTACTACAACACCCATGCTTTGTAGCTGCACTTCTTCCACTGTCAACACCCTTCTGCTTAAAGCATCATCAACCTTATTGGTTATCCCCTTAATGTTGATGATGAAGGTGTATGCTTGAAGACTTTCCACCCACTTCATGTGTCTATGGCTGAGCTTTTCCTATCCATTGAAAAAATTGAGAGCATGATTGTCAGTGTATACAATAAATTCTTTAGGAAGCAAGTAGTGCCTCCATTTTTTTAAAGCTTGTACCATGGCATACAACTCTAAATCATAACAAGAGTATTTCCTCTTAGCTTCATTCAAATTTTCATTGAAAAAGGCTACTGGTCTACCTTCTTGACTCAACACTACTCCTATGGTCAGTCTACTTGCATCACATTCAATGGTGAAGACTTAGTTGAAATTAGGATGTACTAAAATAGGATACTTGGCAAATTTTTGCTTTAGACTTTCAAAACTCTGATCTGCCTCTTTTGTCCACACAAACTTCACCTTACCTCCACCCTTGATGGTCTCTACCATAGGTGCACAAATATCACTGTAGTTCCTAACAAATTTTCTATAAAATGTGGCCAAACCATGAAAACTTCTGACCTCTCCTACTGTCCTAGGTGTAGGCCAATTCAGAATGGCATCTACCTTGGAAGGATCCATTTTGAAATCACCTTTAGAGATGAAAAAACCTAGGTGGACTAATTCTTGTTTCATGAAGTCACACTTTGCCATGTTTATCAGTAACTTCTGATCTTGCACCCTCTTCAAGAGTCTCTCCAAATGTTTCAAGTGTTCTTCATTACACTTACTAAACAACCAAGATATCGTCAAGGTAGACTACCACAAATTTCTCTATGAATTCTTGCAACACCACATTCATTAGTCTCATAAAGGTGCTAGGGGTATTCGAAAGACCAAAAGGCATGACAAGCCACTCATACAACCCTTCATTGGTTTTAAATGTTGTCTTCGACTCATCCCCCTCTCTTATCCTTATCTGGTGATACCCACTCTTCAAGTCTATCTTAGAGAAATAAGTAGCACCTCCCAAACAATCCATTAGATCTTCTATTCTAGGAATAAGAAACCTATACTTGATGGTTATCCTATTTGTGGCCCTAGAATCAGTACAAAGCCTCCATTTTGCATCCTTCTTTGGGGCTAAAATAGTAGGTACTGCACATGGGCTAAGGCTCTTCCTTATCAGCCCTTTGTTTAAGAGTTCTTGAATCTAATTTGCTATCTCTTCATTCTGCTGAGGGGTCATTTTATATGCTACCTTATTAGGAAGTACTGCTCCTGGTATGAGGTCTATCTAATGGCTAATGTCTCTGACTGGTGGTAGGGAATTAGGTATATCCTTTGCAATCACTCCTTTGTAACTTTCTAGCAAATCTCTAACCTCCTTAGGCCCTACTTCTCTCACAATTTCCTTCTTTTCCCCCTTAGGCTTTACAATCAAAGCAACACCTACTCCACCACCTTCCTTTAGTGTATCCATGAATTCTTTGTCTCCTACCATCATTACACTAGACCCTACATGTTGTGGATCCTCTTCTACCAATGACTGTATCCTATAAGCACACCATCCTTTTGGAATGAGTAAGCATTCTTTTCTCCATCATAATTACAAATGGCTGGGAGACCAATTCCAAACGGCTGGGAGACCAACTATCTTAACTGCCATACTGCCCTATTTTGGCATTATGTGGTCCTACGTCTCTTGGGACTTACAAAATGAATCTAGATACAAACTGAAATGACATGTATTGGTCAATGAACGTTATTACAAAAGAAAACATGATTTTCTAGGTGGACCATCCGTTTGGAATGAGTAAGCATTCTTTTCTCCATCATGATGAGCCTTTTTTTCAAACAGCCATGGTATGCCTAACAAAAGATGGCAAACATCCATTGGAAGGATGTAAATTTTTTTTTTGTCTCTATACACGCTTGTTCATTGATGAGTATGTGCTACCCCTTCTTCAACCAACTGACTTTATATGGACTGCTATGGGGTATCTTTTCTAACTTCAACTTATTCACTGCTTCCAAAGATATAATAGTATTAGTAGAACCAGAGTCAATAATAACTTTACAAACCTTACCTTGGATTTTGTAGTTGATTCTAAACAAAGCCCTTCTTTGCGATGGTTCAGTCTGCACTAGTTCCTTGAGCAGCGTCCTCTTGATCATCAAATTCTCTCCCAATTCTGATGCTAGATTCACTTTAGGAGATGCCACACTCATTGCATCTTCTTGAATCAAAGTGGTTCTCTTCTCACCACCATGAGAACTTGAGGCCTTCTCTAGACACTTGAATGTCGGGTGCCCTATCTGATTGCAGTTATAACATCTCATATTGGAGAACTTGGACCCTCTATCTGATCCATTTGTTCCACCTCTTCCATTAGGCATTTTTCCTCAATAGCCTCCTCTGCTACTTCAGTCCCCAACTTGTTCTTCTTGGCTCGACTCACCACTAGGCCTCTGGTTAGGACTTCTTCCTCCAAAACTGCCTCTATCCCTAAAATTTCTTCCACCCCAACCTCTATTGTTTTGCTCACTCTTTCTCTTTATCTTCTCTTTAGCCCTTAAAGCCATTTGAAAACACTTGTTCACTATTTCGAGTGCTAAGATGTTGATCTCAACTTGGATGTTCATCCTTAGGCCATTCAAATACCTGGCCACCTTCTCTGACTCTTCCTCTTGTCTCTTTGATTTGAGACTGAGTTTATGAAACTCTTGTGTGTATGCATTCAAATCAAGATCTCTTTGTCTGAGGTTCTGCAATTTCTTATACATCTACGTGTCATAGTCCAGGGGTAAGAATTTTGCCTTGATTTTGGTCTTCATCCTTTCCTAGGAGGTTATCATATTCTACCCCTCCTTGAATCTCTCTCCTTGCTGATAATTCCACCATGCAAGAGCAGATCCCTTCAGTCTTGCCTTTGCCAACTTAACCCTCTTATCATGAGGGACTTATTTGTATTCGAAGTGATTGTTCAATGCCTCAATCCAGTCAATCACCTCTTCAGCTTCCATACTTCCACTATACATAGGTAACCCATCTATGGTGTCCCTATTGACTGACTTCAATGCATTTACAAATGCCCTCTGGTCTAATGGTATCTCCTCTGTCTTCTTATTGGTTTCATCAATCTCTGTATCTCCTTCATTCCTGTCACTTTCATCTTCCTTGTCTTTGCTTTTGGACTACTTGAACTCTCCCAACTTGGATTCAAGCATCTCCTTGATCAACTTCTTAATGGCGTCTTGTGACATACTTTTGGGAGGCATCCTCTTCGCCTCTATCTCACTTTCTCTGTCTAACATACACTATTCATAGACATCACCCAAACACTAACACTCCTACAAATCCTCAATTCGATTTGCCGCCCAAATCCTTTCAGGCTCTGATACCAATTTGATGGGGATTGCACAGTGGGAAACACAGAACGGGCCCTAGTTTACTCATAGTAGGCAAGACTTTCAAATGAACCGCTGATACATCTCCATTAGCTAGACAACCATCATCGGAAAGCCTTTCTTAAGTCCCTCCATGACCAAACTCACCCCGATAGCTCAACTGGGTTTAACTTCAGCAAGATGTCTTCTATCAGCCAAGCCTTTCATCCTTCTGCCAATGCCCGATGATGGTTAAGTTCCTCCTCATCTTAACTGTGATGGTTAACATGCCTGTTATTTGTGACCTTATTGGCGAGACCCTTCCCATCGGTGAAACTCTCAACTTGTCTTCCGATGTCACTACTCTTCCCAATGACATTTACCTTTGGAGAGACTTGTTCTGTCAGCGAACACTTGCAATCTTTGGCTGATGCACTGATGGACCAACACCCTCGGTATTACTGATACGCCGATCACTCGGATGTCACCTTTGAGCTTCTCTCATCGGCATGACAATTACTATTGGCCACCTTAGTGTTTGCTACACCGATACACCTTTGCATAGTTTACCTTCTTCCAAACCCTAGCACATGGAGATGCTAGGTCAACCTACTATACAACATGCACTGTCTGGATCCTCTGCACCACTAACACAAAACAAAACAAGAAACAAAAAAAATAATTGTACAATGAAGCCATTCCACTAATTTTAATAGAAATCTCACCAGTGGAATGCTTCACATCGACATATTGCAACAACAAAAAGCACATAAAGAATGGAAATCTACAACTATACAATTTGCAGTTACAAGAAACAGAAATCAAATTGACAGAATATAATAGCTTTATTTCTCCTTAGAAAAATACACAATCACACTCAACCTCTTCTCTTCGATCTAATTACAATCTATCATTTGGTTCATTCCTTTGGGTTTATGAACTCGCCCTGAGTAAAACCAACCGATTCCAAGCGGCTAGGAGACTGATTCCAAATGGTTGGGAGACCAATCATCTTAACTGCTCTACTGCCCTATTTTGGCATTATGCGGTCCTATGTCACTTGGGACTTACAAAATGAACCTAGATACAAACTGAAATGACATGTATTGGTCAATGGACCTTATTACAAAAGAAAATAGGATTTTCTAGGTTCTCCTACACCATACTCCATGGGTTAAAGTGACAATATGATGGGGATTGCACAACGGGAAACGTAGAACAGGCCCTAGTTTACTCACAGTCGGCAACAATTTCAAATGAACCACCGATACTTCTCCATCAGCCAGACAACCTTCGTCAGAAAGACTTCCTTAAGTCTCTCTGTGACCAAACTCACCCTAATAGCTCAACTAGTTTTAACTTCAGTGAGATATCTTCTATCGACCAAGCCTTTCATCCTTCTGCCGATGCCTGATGACAGTTAAGTTCCTCCTCGTCTCAACTGTGATAGTTAACATGCTGGTTAGTTGTGACCTTATCAGCAAGATCCTTCCCATCGGTGAAACTCTTAACTTGTCTTCTGATGTCGTAACTCTTCCTGATGACATTTACCTTCTGAGAGACTTGTTTTGTTGGCGAACACTTGCAATCTTTGGCCGATGCACTGATGGACCAACACCCTCGGTGTTGCCGATATACTGATCATTCCGATGTCACCTTTGACCTTCTCTCGTCAGCATGACAATTACTGTCAGCCACCTTAGGGTTTGCTATGCCGATACACCATTGCACAGTTTACCTTCTTCCGAACCCTAGCACATGGAGATGCTAGGTCAACCTACTATGCGACATGCATTGTCTGGATGCTCTACATCACCGACACAAAACAAAACAAGAAACAAAACAAATACTGGTACAACAAAGCCATTCCATTGATTTCGACAGAAATCTCACCAGTGGAATGCTTCACATTGACATATCGCAACAATGGAAAGCATAGACAGAATGGAAATCTACAGCTATACAATTTGCAGTTATAGGAAACAGAAATCAAATTGTTAGAATAGAATAGCTTTATTTCTCCTTAGTACAATACACAATCACACTCAATCTCTTCTCTTTGATCTAATTACAATCTATCATTTGGTTCATTTGTCTGGGTTTATAAACTCACCCTGAGGAAAACCAACTAATTCTAAGTGGCTGCGAGACTGATTCTAAACGATTGGGAGACCAACTGTCTTAACTACCCTACTGCCCTATTTTTGCATTATGCGGTCCTACGTCACTTGGGAATTACAAAGTGAACCTAGATACAAATTCAACTGACATGTATTGGTCAATGGACCTTATTACAAAAGAAAACAAGATTTTCTAGGTGCTCCTGCACCATACTCCCTAGGTGAAAGTTGTCTCAAGTCCTATTAGAGACTAACTGCTGCAAATCACCACCTTGCTTGTTGATGTCTTCTTCTAGCATGCATGTGGCTTCTGATTCTGGAAGTCCTTTCTATTTAACCAAGTGCTCAAAATAGGTATGATTTCTTATCTTCTTGGTTGTTCTTCTATCCAAGATGCACTCCATCTTCAGTGGTACCTTAGGTGGTAAATGTTGCACCCACTCTGCATTGTCTTGGACAAAATCTGCTATATCTTGTCCTGTATCAGGACTACTATATAATGTTAGATCAGCAACATTGAATATAGGTGAAATAGCAATATCATTAGGGAGTTCAATTTTGTAAGCATTAGGACCATATTTCTCCAGAATATGACAAGGTCCAATTGTTCTCATCATCAACTTTCTATGGCTTCCCTTGGGTACTCTGTTCCTGTTGAGATGAACCATATCTCCTATTTGGTACTGTACATCCCTTCTCCTTTAATCCAATCTAGCCTTGATCTTCTGACTATTCTTGTATAGAGTATCTCTGACTTGTTGATGGATCTCTTTCATAGCCTCTGCAAATGTATCAGCATGTCCACTCCTTGTGTCCAAACCTTGAACATCTCTTAATTTAAAAATTCCTCTAGGATGAGTACCATAGACAACTTCAAAAGGACTTAGACCTGTACTTTTGTTTGTAGAATCAATATAAGCATACTTTGCTTGTGGGAGTACCACACCCCAATTATTGCCATGTTCTCTTGTCAAACATCTCAGCAGATTACCTAATGACCTATTCACAACCTCAGTTTGGCCATCAGTCTAAGGATGATAGGCTGAACTAAAGGACAAATTTGTACCCAATCATTTCCACAATGTTCTCCAGAAATGTCCCACAAATTTGTTGTCTCTGCCAGATACAATACTCAAAGGTAACCCATGAATTCTGACAATTTATTTAAAGAACAAACATGCAATGTAACTAGCGTCATTGGTGGTTTTACAAGGAATAAAGTGAGCCATCTTGTTGGACTTGTCTACCACAACAAACACACTATCATAACCTATCCTTGTCTTGGGCAATCCTATCACAAAATCCATACTCAAACTTTCCCAAGGTATGTTTGGTATGGGTAAAGGTTGGTACAGTCTTGCATTGGTTGAGACCCCCTTTGCTCTCTGGCAAATCATACAACTCTCACCAAACCTTCTAATATCAAATTCCATCCTTGGCCAAAATTAAAATCTTCTTACAAGATCTAAGGTCTTATTGAACCCAAAATGTCCTCCTAAACCACCACTATGTTTCTCCTTCACTATATTATCCCTCATTGAATAGTTAGGAATACATAGTTGAAATACATAGTTGACTCCCTTTAAACAAAAGTCCATCCTGCAATGTATAATCTGAAAATTCAATGTGGAAAGCATTGTCAAACTCAATGCATACCTTGTAAATCTCCTTGAAATTTGGGTCCTCTTCATACAATCTGTTGAGTGCCGCAACACCCATGCTTTGTAGTAGCACTTCTTGTAGTATCAACACCCTTCTGCTTAAAGCATCAGCAACCTTCTTGGTTATCCCCTTCTTATGCTTGATGATGATGGTGTATTCTTGAAGACTTTCCACCCACTTCATGTGTCTATGATTGAGATTTTCCTATCCATTCAAAAAACTGAGAGCATGATTATTAGTGTATATAATAAATTCTTTAGGAAGCAAGTAGTGCCTCCATTTTTTCAGAGCTTGTACCATGTCATACAACTCTAAATCATAAGAGGAGTATTTCCTGCTAGCTTCATTCAATTTTTCACTAAAAAAGGCTACTGGTCTTCCTTCTTGACTCAACACTTCTCCTATGGCCAGCCCACTTGCATCACATTCAATGGTGAAGACTTTATTGAAATTAGGAAGTACTAAGATAGGATACTTGGCAACTTTCTGCTTTAGACTTTCAAAACTCTGATCTGCCTCATTTGTCCACACAAACTTCATCTTACCTCCACCCTTGATGGTCTCCAACATAGGTGCACAAATATCACTGTATTTCTTAATAAATCCTCTATAAAATGTGGCCAAGCCATGAAAACTTCTGACCTCTCCTATTGTCCTAGGTGTAGGCCAATTCAAAATAGCCTCTACCTTGGAAAGATCCATTTTCAAATCACCCTTAGAGATGAAAAAACCTAGGTCGACTAATTCTTGTTTCATGAAGTCAAAGTTTTCCAAGTTTATCTGTAACTTCTGATCTTGCAGCCTCTTCAAGACTATCTCCAAATGTTTCAAGTGTTCTTCCTTGCTCTTACTAAACACCAAGATATCATTAACGTAGACTACCACAAATTTCCCTATGAATTCCTACAACACCTCATTCATTAGTCTCATAAAGGTGCTAGGGGCGTTCAAAAGACCAAAAGGCATCACAAGCCACTCATACAACCCTTCATTGGTTTTAAATGATGTCTTCCACTCAGCCCCCTCTCTTATCCTTTTTTGGTGATACCCACTTTTCAAGTCTATTTTAGAGAAATAAGTAGCACCTCCCAAACAATCCATTAGATCTTCTATTCTAAGAATAGGAAACCTATACCTAATGGTTATCCTATTTATGGCCCTAGAATCAGTACAAAAACTCCATTTCCCATCCTTCTTTGGGGCTAAAATAGTAGGTACTACACATGGGCTAAGGCTCTTCCTTATTAGCCCTTTGTTTAGGAGTTCTTGAATATGATTTTCTATCTCTTCATTCTGCTAAGGGGTCATTTTATATGCTGCCTTATTAGGAAGTACTACTCTTAGTATGAGGTCTATCTAATGGCTAATGCCTCTGACTGGTGGCAGGGAATCAGGTATATCTTTTGCAATCACTCCTTTGTAAATTTCTAGCAAATCTCTGACCTCATTAGGCCCTACTTCTCTCACAATTTCCTTCTTTTCCCCCTTAGGCTTTACAATCAAAGAAAAACCTACTCCACCACCTTCCTTTAGTGTATCCATGAATTATTTTTCTCCTACCATCATTACACTAGAGCCTACATGCTGTGGATCCTCTTCTACCAATGACTGTATCCTATAAGTCACACCATCCTTTTGGAATGAGTAAGCATTCTTTTCTCCATCATGATGAGCCTTTTTATCAAACTGCCATGGTCTGCCTAATAAAAGATGGCAAGCATCCATTGGAAGGATATCACACAAGATTTTATCTCTATACCCCCCAATACTAAATTCTACCCTTGCTTATTCATTGATGAGTATGTGCTGCCCCTTATTTAACCAACTGACTTTATATGGACTGCTATGGGGTATCTTTTCTAACTTCAACTTATTCACTGCTTCGAAAGATATAATATTATTAGTAGAACCAGAGTCAATAATAACTTTACAAACCTTACCTTATATCTTGTAGTTGATTCGAAACAAAGCCCTTCTTTGGGATGGTTCAGTCTGCACTGGTTCTTTGAGCAGCGTCCTCTTGATCATCAGATTTTCTCCCAATTCTGATATTAGATTCACTTTAGGAGTTGTCACACTCCTTGCATCCTCTTGAATCAAAGTGGTTCTCTTCTCACCACCATGAGAAGTTGAGGCCTTCTCTAGACACTTGAACGCCAGGTGCCCTATTTGATTGCAGTTATAAATCTCATATTGGAGAACTTGGACCCTGTACCTGATTCATTTATCCCACCTCTTCCATTAGGCCTTCTTCCTTGGTAGCCTCCTCTACTACTTGAGTCTCCAACTTACTCTTCTTGTCTAGACTCACCACTAGGCCTCTAGTTAGGACTTCTTCCTCCAGAACTGCCTCTGCCTCTGAAATTTCATCCACCCCTACCTCTATTATTTTGCTCACTCTTTCTCTTTATCTTCTCTTTAGACCTTAAAGCCATTTGGAAACACTTGTTCACTGTTTCTAGTGCTAAGATGCTGATCTCATCTTGGATGTTCATCCTCAGGCCATTCAAATACCTGGCCATCTTCTCTGACTCTTCTTCTTGTCTCTTTCATCTGAGACTGAGTTTATGAAACTCTTGTGTGTATGCATTCACATCAAGGTCTCTCCATCTGAGGTTCTGCAATTTCTTATACATCTGTACATCATAATCCAGGCGTAAGAATTGTGCCTTAATTTTGGTCTTCATCCTTTCCTAGGAGGTTATCATATTCTTCCTCTCCTTGACTCTCTCTCCTTGCTCATAATTCCACCATGCAAGAGCAGATCCCTTCAATCTTTCCTTTGCCAACTTAACCCTCTTATCATCCGGGACTTCTTTGTATTCGAAATGATTGTTCAACACCTCAATCCAGTCAATCACCTCTTCAACTTCCATACTTCCACTATACATAGGTAACCCATCTATGGTGTCCCTATTGACTGACTTCAAAGCATTTACAAATGCCCTCTGTTCTACTGGTATCTCCTTTGTCTTCTTATTGGTTTCATCAATCTCTATATCTCCTTTATCGTTGTCACTTTCATCTTCCCTGTCTTTGCTTTTGGACTACTTGAACTCTCCCAACTTGGATTCAAGCATCTCCTCGATCAACTTCTTAATGGCGTCCTGCGACATACTTTTGGGAGGCATCCTCTCTGCCTCTATCTTGCTTTCTCTATCTGACATACACTATTCACATACAACACCCAAATGCTAACACTCCTGCAAATCCTCAATTTGATTTTCTGCCCAAATACTTTCGGGCTCTGATACCAATATGATGGGGATTGCATAGCGGGAAATGTAGAATGGGCTCCAGTTTACTCACAGTCAGCAAGACCTTCAAATGAAACACTGATACATCTCCATAGGCCAGACAACCATTGTTAGAAACACTTTCTTAAGTCTCTCTGTGACCAAACGCACCCTGATAGCTCGACCGATTTTAACTTCGGCGAGACATCTTCTATCAGCCAAGCCTTTCATCCTTTTGCCGGTACCCGGTGACAGTTAAGTTCCTCCTTGTCTCAACCATGATGGTTAACACATCGGTTAGTTGTGACCTTATCGGTGAGACCCTTCCCGGTTGTGAAACTCTCAACTTGTTTACCGATGTTGCAACTCTTCCTGATGACATTTACCTTCGGAGAGACTTGTTCTGTCGGTGAACACTTGCAATCTTTGGCTGATGCGCTGATGGACCAACATCCTCTATGCTGCCGATATGCCGATCACTCTGATGTCACCTTTGACCTTCTCTCATCAGCATGATAGTTACTATCGGCCACCTTAGGGTTTGCTATGTTGATACACCGATGCATACTTTACCTTCTTCTGAACCCTAGCAGATGGAGATGATAGGTCAACCTACTATGCAACATGCACTGTCTGGATCCTCTGCACTGCTGACACAAAACAAAATAAGAAACAAAACAAATACCAGTACAACGAAGCCATTCCACTGATTTTGACAAAAATCTCACTAGTGGAATGCTTCACATTGACATATCGCAACAACTGAAAGCACAAAAAGAATGGAAATCTACAACTATACAATTTGCAGTTACAGGAAACATAAATAAAATTAACAAAACATAATAGCTTTATTTCTCCTTAGAACAATACATAATCACACTCAATCTCTTCTCTTCGATCTGATTACAATTTATTATTTGGTTCATTCCTCTGGGTTTATAAACTCACCTTGAGGAAAACCAACCAATTCCAAGCAGCTGGGAGACTGATTCCAAATGGCTGGTAGATCAACCATCTTAACTGCCCTACTTCCCTATTTCAACATTATGCGGTCCTATGTCACTTCTCTCACAATTTCCTTCTTTTCCCCCTTAGGCTTTACTATCAAAGAAAAACCTACTCCACCACCTTCCTTTAGTGTACCCATGAATTCTTTGTCTCCTACCATTATTACACTAGACCCTACATGTTGTGGATCCTCTTCTACCAATGACAGTATCCTATAAGTCACACCATCCTTTTGGAATGAGCAGGAGCACCTAGAAAATCATGTTTTGTGTTGTAATAAGGTCTATTAACCAATGCATGTCATTTCATTTTTATATCTAGAACTTTTTTTTTGTACGTCCCAAGTGACTTAGGTCACATTTGTCAAGTTGTTAGTTAAGACAGTTGGTTTTCCTTAGGGCGAGTTTATAAACCCAGAGGAATGAACCAAATGATCAGATTGTAATCAGATCGAAGAGAAGAGATTAAGTGTGATTGTGTATTATTCTAAGGAGAAATAAAACTATTCTATTTCGTCAATTTGATTTTTGTTTCCTGTAACTGCAAATTGTATAGCTGTAGATTTCTATTCTTTCTGTGCTTTCCGTTGTTACGATATGTCGATGTGAAGCATTCCACTAGCGAGATTTCAATCGAAATCAGTGGAATGGCTTTGTTGTACCAGTATTCATTTTTTTTCTTGTTTTGTTTTGTGTCAATGGTGTAGAGGATCCAGATAGTGCATGTTGCACAGTAGGTTGACCTAGCATCTCCATGTGCTAGGATTCGAAAGAAGGTAAACTGTGCATCGGTGTATCGGCATAGAAAACCCTAAGGTGGCTGACAGTAATTGTCATGACGATGAGATAAGGTCAAAGGTGACATCGGAGTGATCGGTGTATCGGTAGCACTGAGGGTGTTGGTCCATCAGCGCATCAGCCAAAGATTGCAAGTGTTTGCTGACAGAACAAGTTTCCATTTAGACAAAATTTTGTGTGGCATCCTTCCAATGGATGCTTGCCATCTTTTGTTAGGTAGACCATGGCAGTTTGACAGAAATCTCACTAGTGGAATGCTTCACATCGACATATCACAACAACAGAAAGCAAAGAAAGAATGGAAATCTACAGCTATACAATTTGCAATTAGAAGAAATGGAAATTGAATTGACAGAACAGAATAGCTTTATTTCTCCTTAGAACAATACACAATCACACTCAATCTCTTCTCTTCAATCTAATTACAATATGATCATTTGGTTCATTCCTCTGGGTTTATAAACTCACCCTGAGGAAAACTAACCGATTCCAAGCGGCGGGGAGACCAACCGTCTTAACTAACAACTTGACAAATGTGACCTAATTCACTTGGGACTTACAAAAAAAAAGTTCTAGATAGAAAATTGAAATGACATGCATTGGTCAATAGACCTTATTATAACACAAAACATGATTTTCTAGGTGCTCCTGCACCATAGTGGTTTTGGATGATCTTGTCAGAAGGAATAGATCTTGGTTGTTATCTTTCTTTGTTGGCATGATTTCAGATGGCACTATACTCACATGATTTGGTAATAGTGCCTTGATGACAAATACACAGTGTTATCACAGTGATGGCGCAGATCTATAGTTGTTCAGGTGATAGTGGAATTTGTATTTATCTCTCTTGTGGTAGTTGATCTTCATAACTATGACATATGTTAGTTGGTATTCATAGTGGTTAGCTTGGGCTTCATGATGTTGAGAATATTCTTGATGTTTAGCCTTTGGTGCATGATGTGCTTCATGATGTACTTATGTTCTTGATAGTGTTAGAGTTCCATCCTATTCTCTACTCCCATGTTGATTTTTGAGATGCTCTATAGGATAATATTTCAATTAAGTTGTTTTTTAGTATTATCATTAGGCACTTTTAAGTGTATAACCTGTTGAGCAAGTTTTAGTTTTTCTTTGGAAGGTCAAAAAGGTTTTAAGGTGGAATGATATGGTCAACCACTTTAGGGTTAACTGGCACCACTGGTTATGTGGATCAAAAAGCATTTAGAATTTTCCATTTGAGCACTTCTTTTCATCATTCAGTTACTCAACTTTGTATGTTAGGGTTTGATTCTGTTATCATGGCATTTTGAGGTGTATCTTTCAAAGGTTTGATGGCTGCCCTACTGAGGTGGCAAAGCTACAAGTGGACTTGAAGAGTGTGGCCATTGATAGAAAATGCAAAATAAAATCATTCTCCAGGTGTTTTTATTTCTGTTTAACTTTGAAGGTCATTTTGCAAGTTTTATTCACTATTTTTGTTGTTTCTTTCTCACGATCTTGGTATATTTTCAGTTACCCACCAAATGTATGTTAGGGTTTTCTCTTTGACTACAAAAATATTATGGGAAGTCTTATTATCTTCTTGCTACATAAAAATGTGTTTAGTTATGCATTTTATCAAAGACTGAAAGTCTTTTTATTATCTTGTTTTGTATTTTGTTACAAAAATGTGTTTATCTTTGTGAAATTGTCATTTTGTTACCCCAATCTATCATTTGTGGAGTTTGTTCTTGATACCCTAAGAAGTGACATTACTTGAATCTTCATGGCACTCATTTCAATTTGTTGACAATTGCTACTTGAAACCCTAAAGGTGATTTGGTTTAAACCTGTGGTTAGTAATGTAGTATTATTTTGTGTTTGGTGGTAATTGTAACTAGTTAATCATGACAGTTGTTTGTGAAACCCTAAGATAGTGAACCAATTTGAATAGGAAATGGCATTTACATTTGGTGGTAACTGTGGCAATTTTTTTTAGTTTTGACGACCTGTGGTTACAAACTGTTAAGCTTGGTTCTGTGGTTAGTGGAAGTTATTTATGCAAAGAAAAAGGATTTCTTACCATGGTTCAGTTCTTCGATGATTTTCTTGAAAGATTACAGTTAGACTTTGGTTATAGTATTTTTGAAAGTATTTCTGGACTATGGTTAACTTGTGTTGACCACTCTATCATAGTTTGTGTTGCAACCTTAGTTGAATCACTTAACTATGGTTGTATGCTCACACTTGGATAACAGCAAACTTTGTGACAACAGTAACATTTTGATTCTTCCAGAATATATTACTTGACTATACACTATGATTTGAATTTTAGTTATTGCTTAAACTATTTCATTAGAAGAAGAAGACATTATGAAATGTATAAAAAGGGCTTTGAATAGGAATTGTAAAGTGTGGTGTATACACCTGTTGTAATGTTGAGGATAGATGACCAAGTGCATTATCATTGATGTTAGATCAGAGTTGTTGTACTAGACAAAGAGAAATAGAGGGACCCTCTGTATTTGTATTTATCTTTCTGTATGCAAAGAGTGGGTGCTCCTACAAGGCTGTGTTAGGGGTTGATGCTCATTGAAGTTGATACTTCTAAATGTTGTATGCCAGTGAGGCAATGTTATATGCGAGTGAGGCAATGTCATATGCTGGTGAGGCAATGTCATAAGCCAGCAACACCTATAATTAGTGAGATTCATTTTGATAAGCCAGTGAGGTATTTTTTGAGTGGTTTTCTACCCCAGAGGGTTTCCACTCAGGACAATATTTGTGTTATGCGTTGTTTCTATCACTGATGTGTTTTATCTTCATGTTTTTCCACTCATCATGTGTCATTCAGTTTCATAGTTATTCTAAGTCAATTTAATCTACATGAATGCATATTCATCATATATTTTTGTTTGAAATCATATCCTCTATTCATTCTCATTATGGTAAATCAGAATTATACAAGTTACATGATTGAGTGTCTAATATGCAAACATCTTTACTCCTAAGTTTGATGTTCTTGTTTGTTTCATAATATTGTTGATGCATTCTTGACATTAGTCTGCCATGCCAAAGTTGTGAATTTTCATGTTCTTAAGGTGTTGTTAAAATTAGTATACCATTGATTCACCCCCCCTCTCAGTGGTATTGTACTCCAACAATAAGTTCCAACTATTTTTTTTTCTTTCATGAGATATATCGTCACATCATCTTTAATTGCAATCTCCTTATGCATTTCATTTTCTTGAAAATGTTAAATATGGTAGGGCAAATGCACATAATGAAAAAGTATATTATTGATATTTTCTGGATGATTTTACAATGCATTACATTGGCTTTATAAAAGCCTCTTCCCTTTAACTATTTGACAACTACCTCCATATGGGAATGTAACTCCCACAAACTAACCAACTAACTATTGCTTTATTTACTAACATTTATTTAATATACATAAACTAACCTATAAATACAATAATCAATAAATGAAAATTTAACAATGTAATACCATTTTTACTATGACTATTATGCCAACATTCCCCGCTTATTACATTGTTCTTGCAATAGTACCAAGGGACCCCCTTAGATGCTAATATACTCAACAATGCTAATTACATAATATGAATACATATTTTATAGAAGATCTTCTCCCAAAGAAAAAATCTTTAACCAAGTGGGATTACATCATGTTGTCCCATCTACCCTCAGAAAGGCATAGCCTTGAGCTGTGTTCTTGAGCTCTTTAGTCCTAAACTCTAAAATCACAGAGTCTTGAATTATTCGACAACAATCCCTAAGAGATACGACAGATCTCTATCATTGTCTAGTGACCGCGAAAGGGTATAATTCTCAATCATATACTCTGAAGGTCATTGGACAACAATCCATATTGAGCTTAACACCATATCCCAAACCTTTCTCCAAAACAAAATCTTCACAAAACATACATTCTTCAAATCTATCAGCATCAACAAAGAAAAGCAAAACAACCAAAACCAAAAATGCTTCTAATGCAAAGCATCATCTCAAAGTGAGAAGCTAACTTGAGATGATGAAAAATCCTCCATCCTCTGATGCCGCCTACCTTCAATATGACCCTGTTACATTTTAACCAACCGATGTCTTGGATGAGTCTTTGGAGGCCTCATCAGGAATATAAAGGATGGCCTCAAAAGCATAAGTGATCTTTGACATATGTGCATTCATGATTAAAAGATGATAATGTCCATTTGAACCAATGATAGACCCATACACTAATCAACCTTATATCTCCAAGATATTATTAAACATTCATCAAATTAAGCCTTCAACAATTTTTACCTTATTACTCCAAATGAAAATATAAAAAATCTAGAATTTCACACTAACACGGTCCTCTAAACTATAATTTTTCTACTGTTTCCTTTTATTTCCTTCAATGGATTCTATCATCTGCAATTTGGCTTTCTATGCTTTCCTTCTTCTTGACCGCACTTTGATTTCCTTCCAAAAGAAATGACTCAAATCTTCTTTTCAAACAATTTTCTTTGATTTGCCTTCAATGATTGGCATCTTCCTCACTCAAATCTCCCTTTTGATTTTTGATGGAGATAAAATAGTTATAATCTTCCAACAATTTATCCACAGCAAAATAGAAACAATCAAAACAATTCTTCATAATTAATAGAGACAAATCAAACCAATAATGAAGAGGCACAAATTGCTAGCCTTCAAACTTACATAGCACCTCCACCGAGCAAATGATGAATGGACTTATGTATGCTGTAATGACAATATTCCAAGAGACATTTTCTCATTCTTTCATATGGTCAAAGAATTCCATTGCACTTCCAATCAGCTTGGACAATATTGGAAGCATTCTACGTGCCTTCATTTTATGCAAATGCTTCAAAAGAACTTCAAAAATGCCTTTTAATGATTACATTTCCACTTTTCTCTCACGCATAGAAGTTTATCACGTAGATTTTTAACGGCCTGATAAAATTGAACAACTCTTCTCATATACAGAGTTCACTTCTCATAGGCCCATGAGATAAAGCATTCTGATACCATATTAAATCTGGTAGGGCAAATACACATAATGAAAAAGTATATTATTGATATTTTCTGGATGATTTTACAATGCATTACATTGGATTTATAAAATCCTCTTCCCTTTAACTATTTGATAACTACCTCCATACAGGAATGTAACTCCCACAAACTAATCAACTAGCTATTGCTTTATTTACTAACATTTATTTAATATGCATAAACTAACCTATAAATGCAAATTTAATAATGTAATATCATTGTTACTATGACTATTATGCCAACATAAAACATAATAGTATAAAATTCAAAGAATTTGCTCTACTCCCTCAATGCCTAAAATAACATTTTCCTATGATGTTTAATCTATCATAATTCTTTTGGAAGAAAACTTGAGTACCTAAGTATGGTTGAACCCAAGTGCCTAGCTTGCATCGATTGTAATTAGTTAAGCACTATGTTTTATTTTTTTATTGGATGGCCTATGATGCATGAAAATGGATTCACACTCTTTTCTCTCTATATCTAAATATATTGACATGGATTTCTCCTTTATTTGCAGATGAAGCTACATGATGTGCACATATTGGATAAATTTGACATGTGATTAGAATATAATTTTATTTCTAGTTGTGGCCAAGAACAAGTAAAGCTCAAATTTTCAAGCAATGAGAAACATGCATTTTCTCTTATATTTCTTATGTTATGTTTCTAATGAGCTTTCAAAGACTAAAGTCATAGTATCAGCAAAGTTGTTTCTTGATTTTTTGAAGACAATTTTCTTAAATTTTTAATATCAAGTATCTTTTCTTTGGCTTTAAAAAAAAAATAATTAATGTTCAATAAATTTATTTTGAAAGTGAAATTTTAAACCCTAATAAGTTTTTTTTTTTAATTTTTAATTTTTTAAAAATATTTTTTAAATTTATGAGCAAGTTTGACCTCTTGGAAGAAAGGCTCATAAAGAAAGTCAAAATCTTATAATATGTTGGCTTAAATCCATGCCCTTTATTGACCAAGTCCTTGGAAGAGAGAGAGAGAGATACAATAAAAAAGAGATAAGAGCATAAACCTACCAAAAGTTTGCATACACTATAGTTGCTTAGAAATGGCTTTAAAATGTTAATAATGGAAGAGAAATTAGTTATTGTAGAGATAAGAGTTTGGCAAGGATGATGGATCAATTGATGGTGTGATGAGGTTGAGTGAAAACATGTCCCTCTTGAGGAAACTTCACACACTTTGGTAGAGGTGGACCCTAAGAAGAAGAAACTTTAAGATACTCCCCTTGTAGATGCATGAAATAGTAGAAAAGATAAGTATGAGAATAACCCTAGATTTAAAGACTATCACCATCATAAGTGAGGGTATGTCTTTTGAATATTGGAGGGCTTGATGTCCTATGACAGAAAAACTGTTAGAATGTTTTGTAGGTTTAGGGATAAGATTTACTTTCTCCTTTTGAAAGAAATGAATATTATTGGGGCCAATTTGGAATGGGTCCCAAAGTTTATTTTTCTTTATACTATTTAAATGTGCTCTTAACCTGTAAAGGTAGAGCAGGGTTAGTGATGTTGGTTAATAAGGTATACAAAGAGATGATTGTTGTAACAAGTTACTCTTCATGAAATATGTATTTGTGTGTTAGTTTAAAGCAATGATACTTAGTTTGGTGTGTTCTATTTACGCCCTCAATGACTACCAACATAGAATAGAGATAAAGAAACATATGGCCAATAATCTAAAATAGATCCCTTGGGTGTTGGGAGGAGACTTTAACATCTTAGAGGAGAACAAATATAAATTATGGGGTCACCAAGTTGGTTGGATATAATTTTTTTGTGTAAGATAAGATTGGTGATGAAAGGTATCAATCCTTATGGAGAAGGAAGAGTGATATCAAGGGATTTAGTATACTTGCTGCAATAATTCAAAAGGTTAACAATAACACTATGATTTTTTGTTTATTAAGGAAAAGTTTATGATACTCCTTGTGAAGAAATGTAATGTTGATACTATTCCACCATCTATAATACCATTATTTTATTAATGATATATTTGATGGGTCCCTCACCCAACGAAATCTAGACATTAACTAGGCCTAGCTAGTGAGGCCACAATGGTTGGCCTCATCCCCAAGAATTAACATTTTTCATAGTCTCTGAGTTCCATGACATAGTGAAGGAATATAGCTCATAAGAATGATGGTACAATAAGGACTTGAACTTGGGTGGATGTTGAAACAACACACCTTAATCATCACACTATGCTCTTAATGACATTATTTCATCATCCCATTGAAATGGTTCTATAACTTGATTTGTGCCCTCCCATGTCACAAAAGAGTTTAGAGGTTTATATAAACTCAATGTATTACACTTTGAGAGATCTAGATTACCTAGATGGAGACAAAAATATGTGAAAAATATCCAAGAATTCCTATGAGCAACAATATTGTATTAATTCATTGGTGAGATGGAGGATGAACTATGAATGGAAGAAGTGATTCTAGAGGATGGTTTGCTAAGGTAGGTAAGGCTTCTAATGATTTTGACTTTGATGAGTCTGATAAGTCAGACCCAGATAAGACAAGAATGGTCACCAGAGGCCTACTTAGACCACCTGACCCTTGGGGGATTACCTCAGGTGGACCTTTTTGAATTAAAAAATGGAGAGAATCCCAAGAACTTTATTGGGGAATCCTCTAGAGTTGGGAATGATGATGCTTCTAAGAAAGAGTTACCCAAACTTAAGGATTTTTCTAGCAGGAAAAGTCTGGGACCCAGACCGTGGACTTTACTATTAGAAGATAACCCTAATGTAAAGTTAAATCATCCCATGTGAATGCTATCTCCAATCCTAAAACATGAGCTATTTCTAATAGTGTCCCTAACTGTATAATGGAAAAAGGTATCTCTATAATGGAGAGAACTCTGATAGGAAAATTTCTAGGGCCAAGACCTAACATAGAAATTGTTAGGGTTTAGGTGATAGAGACCAAAAGGTCATATGGACATAGCTACTTTGTCAGAAGGATTTTTATCCTTTTCTTTTGTTAGTATTGAAGACCTATGCAAAATTCTAGCTTGGGGCCTTGCACCATCAGTAAGTCTACTTTGGCCCTTAGAAGATGAGATACATGCTTTGACATGGCAAAAGGCTCATTTAATGTGGCCTTGATTTGGGTTAGACTTCCTGAACTCCCTCATTAATTTTGGGATGCAAAAGTTATTAAAGGGATAGCAAGTGCCTTTGGCCAACTCCTAATGATAGACTCTATGACAATCAATATAAAGAGATTGGTATATCCTAGAATGTGTTTCTATGTGGAGGAATATGTAAACCTTCCTTCCTCTATATGTATCAAATAAAAACTTGGTGAGTGGGAGCAAGTTGTGGAGTATTAAACCATCCCCTTTGGCTACTTTAAATGTAGAAAGGTGCGCCACAGGGAAAAATAATGTCCATCTCAAAAACCTAAAGTCCAACAATAGATATGGAAGGAGAAAAAAGAAGCAAGAAAAGGTTTGAATACTACCCATGCTGAGAAGACGCTTCAAATGGTGGTCTTCGATGTAGAGGAAAATGCCCAAGAAACTTTAGGAGGGTAGACAAAGGAGGAAGTGTTGGATTATTGTTAGGAAGAGAGTTTCCTTGACATAGAGATTGAGAAGGAAAACTAAGAATGTGAGAGAAAGGAATATTAAGAGGGATATAGTAGATGGCTTGCAAAAGGCTTGCATGTAAATGTGCTCTGAGAGGACACCGATGCTTAAACAATGAAAGTGATCTCATGGAACATCAAGGGATTGAACAACATCGATAAACAAGATCTCATATCTTATCTAGTGAGGGAACAAAGCCGAACATTTTATTAATCCAGGAGATGAAAATGCACACTCAAAAATTTAACACACTGAAAAATAGACTCTTCAAAGACAATGTTTTTCATGGTATGAACGTGGAGGGTGCCTCTAGTGGCATTGCCACTCTGTGGAATCCTAAAATTGTAAAAGGGGTGGCTTTGATGGAAGAGACTAACCATGTTGCAACTTTGTTTACACATCTAAAAAATGATATCTCATGGATTACCTCGAGCATATATGCTCCAATTACCAAGAAGGAGAGGAAAAAAATCTGGGGTGGTCTACGAATCTTTAAACTTATTCACCCTAATAGTGAATGGATGGTTATGGGAGACTTTAACACCAATTTGAAGGACAATGAGAACATGGGAGGAGTTTAGTTAATAGGGGATAACATAAATGATCTTATGGACTTAATAAATGATATGACTCTATTAGACTTGGAGCTGCAGGGGACTAACTTTATATGGACCAACAGAAGGGATAGAAACTCTAACATTCAAGTCAGATTGGATGCCACCCTATCTCCTATATGTGGCTATCCTCATACTTCTACTCCTTGTGTTTTTTAACTAGAATTGGTTCATACCATTTTCCCATAATTTTTAGTGGATAAGATTGGAAAAAGAATAGATTCCCCTTCAGATTTGAGAAATGTGGGTTCTTCACCTAGAATTGGAGGGAAAAGTTATGGAATGGTGGAATATTAAAGTGGAGGGGTCTGCCATGTATAGGTAGCTAAGAAACTTGCTAATGTGAAAAGTAATGTGCAAGGTTGGAATCAAAATCCTATGGTAATATTTTTAAAGACAAGGAGAACATCAAAATGAAGCTTGATGAGGTACACAAAATTATTTAGAAGGGTAGCTTTGATGAAAATCAAATAAAATAGGAAAATGAACTCTTGATTAGTCTTCATGATGTCATTTCCATAGAGGAGGAATTTTTGAAACAACGATTGAGAACTTTATGGCTTAAAAGTGGTTTCTGTAACATGAAATGCTTTCACTTGTCTACTCTAAAACACAAATCTACAAACATAATTAAGTCCATTCAAATGAATGGAAGGAGAATTGATGAGGAAGCTAATATAAGGGAAGCAACCATGGGTTGTTTTAAAGACCTCCTAACTATTTATGATGAGTTGGACCTAGATTCTGACCTACTTGAAACTATTCCAAAAATCATAAAGGAGGAGGAAAATTTAAATCTTATCAAGACGTCTTCTGATGAAGAGATTAGCAATGTTGCTTTTGCATTTGATGGAAATAAAGTGTCAGGACCTAATGGGTTACCTCACTTCTTCGTTAAGAACTTTTGGGATATTGTGGCTAAAGATGTGATAGATGCAACTAAAGAATTCTTCAGAAGTAGAAAAATGCTAAAGGAACTGAACTCTACCTTCTTGGTCCTCATTTTGAAGAAGCAAGGGGCTGATTCACTTGTGGATTTCAGACCCATAAGTCTTTACAATTTTATCTACAAGATCGTATCTAAGTTGATAACTGATAAATTGCAAGAGGTCCCTACTGAGGTGATTTCTATACATAAAAGTGGTTTCATTCTAGGTAGGCAAATTTTAGACTCTATCATAGCCATTCATGAAAATATTCACTCTTTGGCTCAAAATAAGAAAGAGGGCTTACTCCTCAAATTATATCTTTTGAAGGCTTATGATAGGATGAGATGGGACTTCCTAAGGAAGGTTATGGCAAGGTTCAGGTTTAATGAAAGATTTTTTGATTTTTTATCTCAAATGGTTTCCATTTTGATATCTTCCTAATGTCTCTCTAGAATTGTAATGCCTAATACAACCTAATATTCTAACTTCTCCCATTTGGTACTTGATAAATTCTACAACCCTAGACATGTTTTCTCACATCCTTAAATAGTTGAGGCCAAAAATAGTCTTCAAACACTAATGTAGTATCTTATCACTTCCAAGATGACCTAATAAACCACCTCTATGCTTCTCCTTGATCAGAATTTCTCATTGAGCTTCTTGGAATACATAATTGTTTACCCTTAGGAAACATGTCATTCTAAATAAAGTAGTAAAGCCCCTTACTTATACCCATGGTTAACAATTCTTTATATGCTCTCCATGCTTCTGCAAAATCAAGATCAAGTTTATACAAATGCTTCAATTATCCAATCCTACTACTTCTACTCTCATTTTTGTCAACAAATTTTGTCTCCTCTCAATACATCTACAACATTGTTTATTCTTTTATTTTGAGTAAAAGGAGAATAATAACCTACAATTCATTAAAACTATTTTAAAATACAAAATTTGAAGGCCCTGTAGGGTAGATACAGACATAGAAGTAGGAACGGTGGCCAAAAGACAAAAATACATACATAGCTAATAACACTAAGAATCAAGGGACCAAAAACCAAATACACACAGAACTTATTGTGTCCCATGAGAGCTAGAGTCTATATCACTTGAAGGTAAAGGAAAGGTGGTGGTAGGAACTAGCAAAACCATAGGTGGAAGACATGACACTTAGTCTTGAGCATGTAGCTATAGAAATTAAGTGTCATTAAACATATCCCATACTTTGGAGTCTGTTGTACCTTATACACATGCCCCATTTCATTTCAAAATAGGGACCCCCTTCTTTTGATTGGTAGTTTGCACTTTATTGGAAAAAAATAGAGTATTTGAAATAAAATAAAACAGAGTGCAACAAATAAAAACCACTTGAATATATTATTGAACAACAAATTACATAGAAAATAGATGATTTCTTAATTGATTACAATGGCATCCTTGGTGCTATATTTATAGCATTCATGGAAATCTATAGAATATTTTAGAATGACTAAGAGAAGTGTCAAAAAGGAAAAATCTAGAGGTTTCTATTTAGAGATGGAAGTTTCCATATTCTAGAACATTCCATAAAATAAACATTATCTCCAACACCCCCCCATAATGTTTATTTGGAGAAGATAATTACAAAAGATTGCTATATAGCAACTTCCTTGAGATGTAACAGGTTTCTAAATTTGACAAATTTCACTTCAGATAGTGCTTTTGTAAATATCTCAGCAATTTGATTTTCTATTCCACAAAATTTTAACTCCACCACTTGATTTTCTATCAAATCATGAACAAAATGATGGTGTACTTCTATATGCTTTGATCTAGCATGATATATGAGATTTTTTGCTAGCTTGATAGTACTTTGATTATCACAAAATATAGTAGTTGGACAAACTTGGATATATTTTTTCTTCAAGTAGTCTTCTAAGCCATAATGCTTCTTGTGATGCCTTTGATGAACCAACATATTCAGCTTCTATAGATGATAGTGACACTATTGCTTGTTTCTTGCTGCTCCAAGAAATTGGTCCCAAACCAAGATGAAACATGTATCCTGAAGTTGATTTTCTATCATCAATATCACCTACATAATCAGAATCTATATATCAAACTAATGTAGGCTCTCCTCCATATTTGTACTCAATTCCAAATTGATAAGTGCCTTTAATATATTTTAATATTCACTTAGCTACTTTCCAATGCTCAATGTGTGGATCTAAGATGTAGCTAGATAAAATATCAACTGCATATGCAATGTTTGGTCTAGTTATGGTGAGATACAAAAGACTCCCAACTAATTGTCTATATAATTTTCCATCCACCTTCTTTTGAGTAGAATTAGTACTCAATTTTAAGCCTACTTCACATGGTGTATTAGATGGTTTACAATCAATGATATTAAACTTTTTCAATACATCAAGAGCATATTTGGTTTGAGAAAGCATGATTCTTCCTTCTTCTTTCCATACTTGCATACCCAAAAAGTAGTGCATCAACCCTAGATCAATTATTTCAAAATCTTGTATGAGTTGATCCTTGATTATTTTAATATTATGTATGTGATCCCTTGTAATAATCAATTCATCCACATACAATACAATAATAACAACTTTACCATCACTATGTTTTACATACACATCTTGATGAACTTTACTTCTTTTAAATCTCGCATTTATAAAGTACTCATTTACATTGGAGTACCATGCCCTTAGAGCTTGATTAAGACCATATAATGATTTTTTTAATGTACACACTAGATGTTCTTCACCACTTTTAACAAATCCAGGTGGTTGCTGCATGTAAATTTCTTCTTGAAGATCACCATGTAGAAAGACACTTTTTACATCCATTTGATAAATTTTCCAACCAAATTTTGTAGCTAGAGCAACTATTGTATAAATTGAACTCATTTTAGCAACTAGAACAAAGGTTTTAGTATAATCAATACCTTTTTTTGTGAGAATCCTTTGGCCACTAGTATTGCTTTATATTTTTCAATAGCTCCATCTGATGTGAAATTTATTTTGTAGGTCCACTTGCAACCAACCACACTTTTACCTTTTGGAAGTGTTGTCAATTCCCAAGTTCCATTTTTCATCATAGAGTTGTATTCATCTTGCATTGCTTCTTCCCATTCCTCTTTTTCTTTTTCTTCCTCATATGTACTTGGAGTGTCAACCTGCATCACCTTATTCATAAGAGCATAGTTAGCAAACATATTTCTAGGGCATTCTTGGTATATTTCTTGAATGCTTCTAGTCTTCTATGTGTCTTCATCACCACTTTCACTTGATGCTTCAATTTGTGTTCCTTCTCCTGTAGAAGATTACACACCTTGATTTTGATCATTAGTATAAGTAGACTTATCTTCTTCAATCAATAATAGAAAGTAAGATAATGTAGGAGAATGTTCACTTTCAATATCTTCATCAAACCATACATTTCTTTTGATATAAATTTCATTTGTTTTAGGATTATATAACCTATATCCTTTTGACTCCTCACTATATCCAACCATTATGCTCTTCTCACTTTTCCTTTCAAGCTTGTTCCTCTTTTCATCAGGAATGTGGGCTTATGCATTACATCCAAAGTCTCTAAAATGAGATAGTGTAGGCTTCCTACCACTCCATGCCTCTTCTGGTGTTATATTCAAAACTGCCTTAGTAGGTGTTCTATTCAAAATGTAAACTGCAATACAAATTGCTTCAGCCCAAAATTTAACTTCTATATTTCTAGAGTGAAGCATGTACCTAGCCATTTCTATATAGTTCTATTTTTTCTTTCTGCAACTCCATTTTGTTGGGGTGAGTAGGAGACAGTTGATTCCTTCTTTAAACCATGTTGTTTACAAAAATCTAAAAAAGCTTTGTTCATATATTCCATACCTCTATATGTTCTTATTATCTTTAGAGATCTTCCACTTTGGTTTTCAGCCAATGCCTTAAACTCTTTAAACTTATCAAACACTTCATCCTTCTTTTTTAAAAAATATACCCAAATTCTTCTAGTATAGTCATCAATAAAGGTGAGGGCATACCTTGATCCTGCAAGTGATGGTATTCTAAAATGACCCATTACATCACTATGTACCAAATGTAAAGGAGTTTTTGCTCTCCATGATTTACCTTGTGGGAAACTTTCCACATGTTTCTTTCTCATAGCACATCCTTCACACACTTGGTGCCTTGATGAGATTTTTGGAAGCCCATGCACCATATATAGTTTCTCCATAAGCTTGAGGCTTTGATAATTTACATGTCCCATACGCTTATGCCATAACCTGCTCATATCATTATATTTGGCAATAGCACACATATTCTCATTTCCACATTTAGAAGTAAATTCTTGAAATTTATATAATCCATTCTCCATTTTACCAATTGTAGTCACTTTGTAGTTATTACTCACATCCTTGATCAGACATTTGTCATTGTAGAATTCTATTTTATACCCTTGATTTGCAATTTGAGATACAGAAAGAAGATTTATCTTCAATTCTGGAACTAACTTCACATTTTTGAACACACCATTATCAACTTGAACATTTTCAATTCCTTTAACTTCCAAAGCACTGTTATTCCCCAAATATATTTTCTCTGAATTGTTATTATTTCTTAGTGATGAAAATTGTTCCTTATGCTGTGTGGCACTAGAATCAATGCAATACAAAGAGCATTACTTTTAGAATCAATTTTTTTTGTAAACTTATTTGTCTTCCTTTCTGTATCTTTTTTTTTTTTAAAGTTTTATAACGTGATCGGCAATGCTGGTGTGACACGCCCTTCGGCTCCACATGAATGCTTTTGCCCGCAGCAATGAACCGGTGAGGCCACATGAATGCTTTTGCCCGCAGCAATGAACCGGTGAGGCCACAACATGGGGGGCCTCATCCCCTAGCAAGAACACTTCAAACCTGCAATCTCGTTGGCCCAACGAAGGCATAAATCCTGCAAGCTTGTTGGCCCAACGAGGCTTTAAACTTTGGTGGCTGCCACTACAACCAAGTGACTTAACCACCGAACCGCACCCTTATCGGCTTCCTTTCTGTATCTTTAATCCTCTTATAGAATTCATTTTCTTTATGACCCAACTTACCACAGTAATTACATTTCTTTATGACCCAACTTACCACAGTAATTACATTTCCATTTGCTTTTATTATAATCCTTGGCTGGAGTATACCTATTGTTATACTTCCAATTTTTCTCTCTTGAATGATTTTCTTGTGTATTTTTGTAATTTTGTTTCCCTCTTATTATGAAAGATTCATCATTAAATGACTCCCTTTCTTTGATTTGACATTTTTCTTCTTGCACCAATTTAGCACATAACTCTTCATATTTTATCTTCTTTAAGTTATCAACAGTATCTAGCCCTCTTATAAATGATTGATAAGATCCTGGGAGACTTTGTAAAACTATTTGCACAAAATCTTTTTCATCTATATCCTTTCCAAGAGAAGCAAGTTTATTTCTCTTCTCCTTTAATTTGCTTAGATGAGGGACTAGCTCTTGTGAATTTGATAATTTCATAATATATAATTCTACAGTGAGAGTTAGAATCCATACGTCACCTAAATATGTAATTTTCAAAATATCCCACACTTTGACTCCACTTCTCTGATTGTGATCTGGAAAAACTTCTTCTGAAAGTGTAAGCTTGATCAGTGCTGCTGCCCTTTTATCTCTTTTATCCCAATCTTCTTGATCTTTTCCACTACTTGCTGGTCTTTTTTCACTACCATTAACAATTTCAAAGCAATTTTGAAGCGTTATAAAAATCTCCATAGATGCCCAATCATAATAATTTTTTCCATTTAATTTAATTGTAGGTAAAGGAATACCAATTGAATCCATTATATCAAATTCCCTCTTTTTGAGATGAAAATTAAAATCAGAAATCTCTCACCAATTTTTACTGATTTGATTCTTCTCTTTGCTACAATATTTTTTGCTTCTTTGCCACAAAACAATGGTGATCAACCTCCAATCACACAACCTGCATAATTCACAACCAACACTACAAAACCCACAAACTACAACCCCAAGATTTGAGAGTGCTCTGATACCATATTGAAAAAAAATAGAGTGCAGCAAATAAAAAACACTTGAATATATTATTGAACAACAAATTACATGAAAATAGATGATTTCTTAATTGATTACAATGGCAGCCTTGCTTCTATATTTAGGGCATTGATGGAAATCTCTACAATATTTTAGAATGACTAAGAGAAGTATCGAAACGGAAAAATCTAGAGGTTTCTATTTAGAAATGGAAGTTTCCATATTCTAGAACATTCCATAAAATAAACATTATCTCCAACACACTTCTTGTCTTTATGTCCTTTTGAAAATGGTTTATAATCTTCGAAAGTGGTCCAGCCTTAGTAGAGTTGGCATTGGGTCAGTTTGGAAGTTGTTTGTCTTAGAAAAAGTGTCATTCTTCCCTTGTGAGGAATCTACCCCTATAGGGAAGCAAAATTTTAGGTGTATCTAGGATGTAATGAATCCCCGCCTTCAGTTTTCTCAAGGGTTATAAGATAGTTTGAAGAAGTATTCAGAGGTTAGGAAATTGCGGGAATCCGTGCCCTACCCAGACTACCTCAGAATCCCGTGAATCCAAAAGGGATGTGAATCACTGCTAAGTTAACACTCATCTCATGTTGTGGAAGATCGAGCTCATCTCAGAGGTCATCTTCTCCCCGCCTAAGAAATGATCAATGCCCTCCGAACTGTTCGCATCAATTGGCATTAATGTTAGAAATTGGCGTATATAAAACTGTGTTTTCAATTCATTCCTCACTTTTGTACACTCGCAAACCCATTACTCGAGCTCCAAAGATGATCCAACGAAGACCTCGGCAATCCAGTGAGCGATCGCGTCCATTTGAAGCCCCTCCAAAGTTGATTGGTCATCTTCCCTGTGAAAGATAGTTTAAAAATTTACCTTCATGGGGAAGTAGTTGTATTGATCTTTGTGGCATCTTCGTATATGTGGGGTTTAGATTTTGTGAATATTTCTCATTTACAGAAGTAAAAAGGGGGAAAATAGAAAGGGTTTGCATATTACTGTTCAAAAATTTATGTTGAATACATTTTCAAACCCTCCTTTTGTTGATTTAATTTTAAGACCTTCCTGCCTTAGCAAACCCTAAGGGAATCCCAATAGCTCACTATACATAACCACAAAACCTTCTCTCAATTCATCAAAGTATAGCTAGGGCACATATCCTTCTCCGCAAGATTTAAACCTAGAAGTGAAACATAGTCATTTTTTTATCACACTTAAACTTACTGAACAGTTGCATTTCCCCCGAGGTCGCATACAGTCATTGCATGGATCCCGTTAGGATCTGGATCTTGAAGGAAGCCTAAGCCCCACTTTTGAGGATGGCATAAACCTTTGCAGAGATCCAGGTGGATTCAGAAGACATTCCAAATGGTCTTCTGCACCGACTTTCCTGAGTGGCTATAAATTCCTGCAAATGAACTTTCCACGAACATCATGAATTTTGCCTCGAAGAAAACCTTTTGATCAATGTTGCACGGGTTTCCATTGGATCAGGACTTACACTTCATTAAACAACTGGTAGTGTTAGCTGTTTAAAAAAATTTTGACCCTAACTTATTTCAAATTTTTATCTGGACCTGTTGAATGCAGCACCCTCGACTGTGTCGACCATGCTGATCGTCAAAAAAGTCGAACCAAATCGACCTGTTGATTCAATTTTGACCAGCCCACTATTTTACAACATGCTGGCTGGTTAATGTTTACCCAAGACTTATGCCAGGAATGACCATTTCTTCACAACTCCACAAATCATTCTAACTCCCGCTCCGATGACCACATAAGCCTTTTGTAGGAATCTATATGGATGCAGAAATCTCCAGGATGAGCTTCCAAGCCTGCTTTTCCTGAATGGCTACAAATACTTGCAAATCCCACATGTGCTAAAACTTCCACCAAATCATAAATGCCCACTGAATCCACTCCTCATTCAAATATGAGTAACTAAGGGCATTTGCGGGGAAGTTGGTGTAAAATCCCTCCCCGCGAACCCTGAAGGGTAAGGGCCAAAAGAAGACAAGATAATTTTTTTTTACATGAAGTGATAATATACACATAAAATGGTTGTCGATTCGATATGTCGACAATGTTCATGACCAAGTATGGACAAATGCACAACCAACAGGAGAGGATTAAATCACTCTATAGAGAAACATTAATAAACTACATTTTTTTTTTAAACACCAATTCAAATATTCCTAATCCCATTTCCAAATATAAACATGAATCCATAAACACCATATTACAAGCGGATCCGATACTCACACCGGAATCCGTAAGTCAAATAAGAGGCAACATCACATATCTTCTCATTACTATAATTTACATCATCTCTCGCAAGAGAGTACAGAATTACATAAAGGAATAAACAAGGACAATGGCATAGTTCTGAATGATATAATAACTAAATGGGTACATGACTGATAAGTTAATAGAAAGAAAGAGAACATCTCCAAGTTGGTGCTCCGATAACCTATTCGCCGGTCCCCAATAGTGGTGGCAACACCTCCCAACCATGTGGACTCATACGAGACCACCCCACTGTACTCGGAGATAGTCACAAGACCCAATTGGAAGTAACAACAACAGGGTATACATGATGGCCAACACTCACATCAATCATGGAGCAGACATGGAAAACAATGCATATAGTTAAAGTCATAACATAGCAGTACTCATCCAAGTCATGGGTACTACTCACAACTGCTAAGGCACTAGACACTAGAGTGCAGATCGGATGGGATGACATTATGCGTGCTCAAAGGGATGGCACCACACGGAATCAAGTACACTACTCATACTGATGAGGAGACTAAAACATGCCCAAATCAATGCCCAACAAATGGATAACTTGATGCCCCATAGGAAGATAGGCCTTCTCGTGTGCATCCTTAGCCTTTACAAGTGCTCAAGGCCATGCACAAGAACTCAATATCCTAGACTCTCAAGTAACAGACAAATGTACTAAGTACACTACATCTCAACTCTTAGTAGATCTATAAGATTTTACTATGCATACAACGACAATTAATGCCTATAGGTTAAGAATGTCCTATCATCTCACCATGATGTCTTGACATCCAACGTAATGGATAAACAATTTAGAGGGCAAGACCTTAACCAACAATCCATCTAGTAACTTTAATTTAATTAATACATATATTTATGAGTACTAATGTTTACTGATTAGTCCCCAAGGATTCTAACCACAAACTCATTTCTTTAAAACATAATGATAATATCATAATCATCTCTCAATTATATCTTAGCATTCAAGCAAAGGAAATTCCAAGTACTAGTAATAGTAAAATCACCTAAAATAGGGTGCTATCCATTCCTTTCAATCATATCAATCCTCTAAACTTATAATTCCCATGATGTATAGATCCATTATCAGCTGCCCATAACTTAGATTTAAAACCCATCCTCATTATTGGTTTAAGGGTAAAAATAAACTTCCTTAAATTCTTGGGTTGCGTGACAGATTTTCTTAACTAAAATTACTTGACCAATTTTCAATGCATAAACTCAGATCAATGAATCTAAGGCACTTTTTTGCCATAACATTCTTTAACTCAAAAACAAAGGTTTCCACAAGGCTAGTGATTCAGCAGAAAATGACTACAATGATCAAAACAAACCCACTCAACTTCCTCAAAAAGAGCTGTCATAAAAATCTCCTCAGAGAAGTCAAGATATACCAAAAGGGTTTCATGGGATTTAGATCTCTTCAATTTATATCATTGTGTCCCAGTTTTGTATGGTTGCCCTCACTATATTCTCTAAAAGATCAAACCCACGTTTTACCCAAAATAATAAATCAGAAAACACGTGATCTTTCTTTAAAAACCCTTTTATCTAAAGAATTAAGAAATAGTTCCGCATGTTAAAACAAATCCAAGAAAAGAGGCAATGTAAATATCTTGCATTGAACTAAATTTTGGCATATTTTAAATGCAATAATGCGGTTTCAGTTTTTGTGTTTAAGGAAATCACAGCAAGCAAGTTTTGATTCTACTACTAGAATATATGCTAAAAGATATATATATTAAGGTATTAATATATACCAATTAGTATATATTTTTTTTCCATAGCTATCTTGATCAATATGGGGTATAGCAATGCCCAAACAATATAATGCCCAAAACATAAAGATCAATATAGACAGCTCAATCAATACCTTATAATTATCAACTATGGGCATAAGTATTGTTGTCTAAATAATACTTATTCATATACCTAGATATATATAACTACTATATATTCGTCTACCAGAAAAACAATTAACTGATGCAAATACCTGGCACACTATCTTTGATCATACTGATCGCAATCCCCTTCTTCACGTGCCCAGTCAAACCCATTTCTCCTCTGTTTTCCCTCAAATTTTCCAATAGCAAGCCATCGTACAGGGTATGGCCGTCCATTTTTTTGACCAGATGCATCTAGAGATGCATTCACATGGAGTGCAATGATTATGGAATTTGTACATAATGGATTTGTTAAAAAAAAAACATTAGAAACTTTTAAGCAGATGCGACTACCGCAATGCCAACATCCTCCTTTCTCTCCCAAAATGGGAACTATGGAATAGGGTATCAAAATCCATCAAAACATAACAGAAGGGGATTTTTTTTTTTAGATGTTGCAGTTGCAAATGCCAGGGCAGACAAGGGTGCAAAATGGGGAAGCTAGATATGGTACGAAACTATTTACAAAATACTTCCAAGAATCTGTCTTCCCTTTACTGCAATGATAGCAGGATATACACTTAAATGGATTTGTTGAAAATAGCCAAGGCCATTGGCTGACATGCAGTCAAACTCCCTCATCTCCAAGGACACTTCCAAAGGTGTTCCACTCTGCCCAACACAGAATGCCTACATCCCTCTATCAAGACATTCAACTCTCCCTATCGGAAGGTACCAAAATATCTTTTTGGAAATCTCTTGATCCCCTCTCCTCTTCAACACGTTTGATGACTTTCTCCCATCAAGACCCAACTCCCCAGAAATAAAAAATGCATTTACCTAACCAATGAAGATATTTCTTGCTGCATTAAAAAAACTCACCTACTTTTTTCCTGGGCCATCCACTATGGCAAGATAAGATTTAAAATATATCTTACTTTCTATGATATTTTCCTTCCATTAACCAACACCAAAGATATTTCTCCCCTTAGTGTCCAGCACACCTTCTATCCATATACTACGGCCCACAAATATCAGTAAATCTCTTTGGTGCGGTTAGGTATGGTGTGAAGCAGCTGATGTAGAAGGGAGTAGCAGACTAAACATTAGGTCCCACAAATCACTTAAATCTTCCATGCCTCTCAATAATCTCACTGCCAATCAGAGAGGGTCGTTACAGTTGGTCCCTAACAGAAATATCCTAACATACCCTAAAATCTTGCAAATCTACTTCACCTGGTAACCCCCACAGAACCATCAAAACTCATTTAGCATATAGACTTGTGGAAAATCAATGATAAAATGAAAGTTTCCTTGTCACCCTAAAAGCTTCACCACTTCCAAAGACCTCCAAAGCTCCACACTGTCTAGACTGATCCTCAAAGCTTGCAAGTCTATATATGAGAAAAACCTCGGTTGAACTCTTGTTTTGTCATATTGTAGGGACCCAATAGACATAGAGAGTGCATCTTTAGAATTTTTGATTTAGCATGATCCAGATATAGAGATAACCCCTGCAAATTCCCTTCCTAGTCTGACACCCACTAATCTTATGCCAAAACATTTTTACGGGGATACAACCTACACATGGAAATATTCACCTAGACCTCAAATCCTCGCAATTCAACTAGGTCTTTGAAATGTGCAACAGAGAGATCAAAGCCATAAAACATATGGAATGTTCAGATTCCCTATTTTTGAGAAGATGCACTTGCATCTGATTAAGTGGGTCATGTGTGTTTTTTGCTTAATTGTTTGAATCCATAAGTCTATTTATAGTTACTTATCCTGTTATGCAAAAGGACCCAAAAAATCTTTAATTATGGGTTAATGGATGAAATGGTCTGCTAACTTTATGTATGGAATTCACCAAAGTATAGAGCTATTCATTATGAATTCTTTTTGTAGGTAGATATCCTGAGTAAGCAAGATGAAGTACGAGTTCAAAGGAGTCTCCCTTATCTCAAATATTGTCTTTGGTTGGGATGATTTGACTGATACTAACCTTCGACATGTGCACTTAGAAGAGTTCAAGGACATAATGTATGGACCCAATCCCATCAAACTAGCCAAGAAGTTAGTAAGCAATGGTATAGCACAGGTTTCCAGGTTCCCAACATCAGTCTAATGTCTAGAGCTAATCATGGAGTGCTGAGAGCACTATGAACTAGTATCAGGGAGAATCTTTGCACCAGATGGAAGGGTAGTGGAATATTTGTCTCTGGAGGCCAACTCTGAGGCTTTTGACATCCTCATTTATGCCAAAATGTTAGATGAGACAATGGACTATGGACAAGGAATTTATGATCAAGGTCCAAATAGTTGCAGGAAGACCATGAATGAGAATTGGATGAAGAAGCCCAGGCTTGCACTGTCTGAGCTACCTAAGTTTTTGTATATAAGTGACTTCATCATAGAGCATAAAGACCTAGTAACCCTCCTGAGCAGAGTAATGGACATTCCTTCTACATCATTTTTTAATGGATGGATGTTCTACTTCATTGAACAAGTAATAAATGGCAAGGAGAAAATATACTAGGCCAAGATCATTAGTGATAATATTCACTTGCAAATGTTATCTTTGAAAAACACCATAAAATTCTACATGACATCATACTTGGATTACATGCTATAAAAGAACTTCGCATACCCTAGATTGACCAAGCTCAAAAATGTTGGCAACTAGGATGGTGAAATGAAGGTATATGAGTGCTACTCTCAACTTGAACTGAAGAATTCCTTGGTACATTTCAAGAGGGTCAATGACACCTTCACAATGCATATAACCAAAGTGCTACAAGGAGACTTGAGCATGAGGCTATCTATCCTAGCCATGAACCTAGTGCAAAAATATGGATATTGGTTTATCTAATTCCCAAGGTTTACTTACTTGAGGATAGAGGGATACACTGGGGTACCATGCAGGCTACCAAAGTACCCCACTAATAAAATGATGTTCTTAGAGTTGATGAGGCAAATCTACACAGGACACCAATTTTTGATGGGGTTACACAGGGCCTTAGTACCATTCCCTCTGATTGTCAGTAGAGGGCTATTCTCTTGTCCTACCTCATTCATAGCAAAAGGTTCTGATGTAGAGTTGCAACAATTCCATCTCCTCTTCTATCATGCCAAGGCTCATTTTGACCCTCATCACAAGCTAGAGAAACATGTGGGTAAACAATATTACCATTAGTACAACCTACATGATTTTTGGTTGAATTGCCATGATGAATCTGAAGTCAGAAAAAGGAAGTATTCACGCCTCCCACTCCATTTGATCAAAATGTTCAACATAGCTAGGGTTCTTGACCAGGTAGATGACGATGGAGAGTTAGTACAAGAAAATGAGCATGCCAAGGTTTTTGAGCAATCCATCACTCCTCCCAACTGGGATGAAAAAGAAGTGGCTTCACTTGATGAAAGTATGAAGGAAAATATCAGATATAGAAGAAGATGGGTGTAGGTGGAAATAGATCAACTTGTGAACCAATGCATTGCATTGACTTATATTCTGATCTAGCCTAGGGCTAAAAGGACATCTAAGGCTCAAGGTGAGTAGGGTCCTTCGAGAGAGGATAAAGTTAATAGCCCTTGTAATGAAGTAGTAGAAATTGAAGATGAGGAAATTCATGAAGGAGGGGCCTCTCATGCAATTCCTACAACCAAAGATAAAGGGAAAGAGAAGTTGAAGATAACAAGAAAGCCTTCGGTAGCCAATAAAAAATCTAGCCAAGAGGTCCCTTCAAGAGAAAGAAGAGTTTATAAAAGAAAGGTTGACCAAGAAGAAGGAGAAGAAGAGCCAGAATGCCAACTCCAAAGGAAACGTAAGAAGGGCAAGAATAGTTCAGATTCCCCTACCGTCTCTCCAATCATACCACCTCCCACTCCTTCTATATTTAATATTCTTCCCTCATCCATTTTGCAGCCTTCCAACATTTTTATCTCAGTCCCTCTTGAAACTTCCGCTTCCTATTTTGCTTCTCCACCAGTTTCCATCGCATTCACCTCTATTTGTCAAGAAACCTCTGTAGTTGTTTCCACTTCTACATCTTCTCCACCACCCATTTCTTCAACTCCCATTTTACCTGCATCATCTTCTTCTTTGTCCTTATCTCTTCCCTCCATCCCATCTTCTTCAACCTCACTACCATTACCATCCATTTCTTGACAACAAATACAATTTCATGTATCTCCTACAAGCCAAAATATTTCTATGGGATTTCCAGTGCAACCTGAAATATAAAATAGAGATGTTGATCAAGATATCAATGTGATTGAACGAACTAACATTGTAGCTTCTGATCGACCTAAGGAAGGAATAAGTGGTGAATTTGCACTATTGACACAAAAAGAGGATTTGTTGGTTGAGCAAGTATTAACACAAGAACCTCTTCTCTTCGAGATAAATAAAAAGGTTGATCCTAAGGATTAGGTCATTTGAGAAGAGGAAGTAAATAAAGAGGTAAAGCAGAAAGAAGTTCCCACTTCTCCTCTATGGTAGGAAGTCCCTGATTCTTCAGACCTTGAGGAGAATAAATCTGATGATTCTTTATCCTCTCAGTGGCTACGAGACATAACACAAGCCAATTGTAGATTTGCTACATTGGACTTGGCGGGCTTTCCGAGCAAAATCAAGAAGCCAAAGGAAAAGAAGAACACAAGAATCATATCTTCTATTTCTAGGAATGCCTTAGGGTTCCGAGTAGCACATGTTGCTACACCCATGGTTTCTATTTAGATCACAATGAGCTCAACGTCGGAGATTTTCAAATTTCTATTGTGGATCTGGGTCCAACTTTGAGAACGCAAGAAAGAGAAGAATTGTAGGGCCCAGTGAATAGATCATCCAAAGGATGCATAAGGATGAGATGAGAAAGAAGTACCTAAAGGAAAAAATTACCAAACTTCAGGCATACATTAAGCATCTACTAGGCCCTTTGCAAAAGGGTGATGGAACTATGATTATGCCTACAATTTTGTCTAAGAAACAAGTCAACGAGCTAGACAATATGAAACACATAGAAAATACGACTTAGTCTTGGCTCGACGAAGTATATAATGAAGGATGTGATGCCATATTGTTGGCTATCCAAGGGTATGGTGAATTTTGTTCCCTAAAGGGCCAGTGGAGGAGATTTTAGATGATTGCAAGGAAAACAAAGAATATTACCCACATATGTTTCTTAGAGTGCAAATGCTCTGTAGGCTATTCCCTGAAATTATCTAAAGAAGAATATTACTATGGTAGATAATGTAAAGCTCCCTCTATATTATGTAGAAGCAATGAAGTATAGGAAAAGATACTCCCAATAATGATGAGGAAGAGGCCTCGCTCACAAAAGGTCATATCGTTGATATTTTATTTGAATTAAATGATTTAATAAATGACTTGACAGTTATATATATTAAAATGAAGATATTGAGTTAGAGGCTAAGTCATTCAAATATAGATGGAGCCAACTACTAAAGGGAGCTCTCTAGAAGAGTCCATGTGAATTTGATATATCAAGTATAAATATTCCTGCACAATTTCAGAAAAAACTAAAGAGTTTTTTGAAGGATAGACATAAAAGAAGGGTTTCCTTCAATCGTCTGGTAGGATTTTTTGACACTCTCATATATTTAGATTGAATTTCATGCAAAATCCCCTCCCGAAGGCAATTCATCCAACTCTTGAAGCCTTATTGAAATATAGACAAGGGGAGCAAGAGGCTGATAAGATAATTGTCGAGGAAGATGTACCCAATCCCTAAGGGGCATTTTTCTACTTGTTGCTATTGGAAAATCAGCCCACTGAGTTCATTTTTAATAGATATTCTTCAAAAAAAATGTTTTAATTTTCATTTTTTCCTGGTCAACACATAAGGAAAGTGACTTATTTCGCCTTGTATGACTTGAAAATTCAAGTTTTGCCTTTTCCCAAAAGAAAAAAAAGTGAAAACAAGTTTTGTAATAAAATATTCCCCTGCCACCAATATTTAATGCTTGTAAAATATGGACCTTTTTTGTTGGATTAATTCTTACCCTTCATTGTATACTGAGTTTTTCCCTGTAGTCTAAATAAAGGAAATAATTTTTGAGATAATGTAAGAGTGAAATATAATGTTGATGGTGGTTTTAGCACACAACAATGTAGGTGAAATACAAAGGTATCTCACCTCTCTTGAAAAAGGTATCCTATCCAAGATAGGACTGTCCCAAGGATAGTATAACTAGGTCTTTGCTTGCAGGAATATCTCAATGGGATGTACTAGCTGTGCCAATAAGGGGTCTTACATATGATAATAGGGTTTGTGAAAGATGGCAGCAATGTAAATGTAGAAACCCTAGGTGATTAAGGCTGTAAAGTCTGAAATTCTCCAGTAGATAATCAATGCAATGCTTCTCAAACTCTAAATCTACCAAACTTTATGTAAAGAAAATGGAAAAGGAAAAAGGAGAGATAATAGATAAGAGATCTAATAGAGAATTGTTGAAATGATAATCAAATGGATAGACAGATTCCCAATAATAAACAAATCTCTGCTTAACTAGGCAGCCCACAATGCCATAGAGATTGTGCAATCTTCTAAGGAAATGCAATGATTTTCAAATTGTGGAGGGTTCATAAAAAACCCAATTCTTAGTGTAGCTCAATGGATTCACACAATCAAACTCAGCTCATAAAATATGCCCAGACTAACCATGGACAATGACATACAATTATCAAGTCATTAATGGTATGGACAAGGAATCCATTAAATATCTGAATAATTAATCACAAGTGCAACTTAATGTCAACTAATTTCAGATTGATATGAACCATGAAATCCAAAATGAGACAACACAAAAAACACAAATTCCCAGCAACCTAAAAAACTTGCTTTGTATTGACTATATTTTGGTACACTCTTAGCAATTCATTGTCAAATCTTACTCGTTACAATGAGAGAATGGTGGCACTTTAATAGACCTTAAGGCACCATACTGAGTTTTTGAATGGACGGTGGAGATTAACTTAACACCAAGGGTCTAAATTACATGGCATTTAGTCAGATACATCAGTTTGTTGCATTTTTAGATATGCATTTGTCCTTTAGGAAAAAGACAAAAAAACTTGCAAATACATTGAATCTGGACAAAATGGATATCCATTTAGTTGTATATGATGAAAAGTCAATTTTCAAGGCCTAATAAAGCCAAAATAGAGTCATATGACACTTGAAAACTTGAACGGATGTGATTCACGAGATTTTAAGTGCTGACTGGATCGAGAGGAGTATGTGGAACATTTTAGTGAAGGTATATCCAACTAGATGCTTGCTGGACTGGTTCTTGATGACTGGACTGCTAGAACAACTATATGCATGTCTTGGACATAGGACTAGATCTGCAAGAACAACAATGAAGTAGACTTGATCTTTTATGTCTTTAGCTCATGTAGCTCATTTCCATCATCTTTGACATCATATGGACTTCCTTTCTCATGTGCAATAGCAATTTGGTTGATAGAATGTTGATTCCGCATTCATGAGTCAGTAGGGTATCTCTGTGTGTTAACCTTCCAAGACAACTCCAACAAGGTCCTGTGTCCTCCAAGATCTACAATTCACAATGCAAAGTATCAATTTCATCTTAAAAATTCATTTTCCATTATTTTGAATCAGAATATGTCCATTTGTAGCCTTAGATTCATCTAGAACAACCCAAATTCAATGTCATTTTCTCATAAATAACCTCATAAATCTAGTGATTTTTGCATGATTTTCTAAGTTTTTTTACCATTTTCAAGTATCCATTTGGCCAATATGATGACCTAGATAGTTTTTGCAATCATTAGGATCCATTTGGGGACTTTTATTTTCCATTCTTATGGCCTTTTCTGCAAAAAGTCAGATTTTTGGGAGGTACTAACTTTTCATGTGCAATAACATTAATTATCATTAAACATACTCAAAATCTACACAAACATGGTAAAAATGTCTATCATGATGTGATAAATAGTTGTGGAATTCACATCCATAAAAAAAATCCAATTTGCACCTTGAAAAACTCAAATTTTTACGCCAAAATACCAAAAAGCGTTGATTTTGGGGGTCACTAACTAAAAGTCAGAAGTGAGGTGCAATTCTAGTGCTAAACACCTTTAGCATGGATTTCACGGGTCACTGACTAGTGTGGATTTTGTGAGTCACTACCTAAAAGTTAGTCAGAGGTTGTTTTAGCACAAAGTCAGAGAGGTTTGTTTTCAACGCGATAGGCTTTTGTGCTACTTTTGGGTGCCACTGACTTGCGCGAATTTTGGGTGCTACTGACCAAAAGTCGGTCGGAGGTGAATTTAGTGCTAAGATCAGTAGGCGATGATTTTCACGTAGAAGTCTATGATAAATGTTTTTAACGTCGTGAGTTGGTAGCAACCATTATTATCGCAAAGTCAGTGAGTTTAATTTTTAGCACCAAGTCAGTGAAAGTTATTTTTAGTGCTTTTGGCAGTAGGAGGCAATTTTAGCACTAGATTTTGACACTCCCTGGGTGATAGTATATTTCAAAATATATTCAAGTATATGTTTAGTATACTTTAAATATTTTGATATATAATGTCAGGTTCTTTGAGATAGGTTCCAAATCCATAGGATTTGATATGTAGATTCTAGATTTTTGAGGTTCCGCCAAATTTAAGACTTAGCCATTTTTCAAGATTTTCAGAGGTTCAAACTTAGCCAAATTAGGGCTTCAGGACCATGCATCAGAATGAAAGTATATGAAACCCTTAGTGAAATCTTGTGAACTTTGACATGATTTTACAACTGTAAGACCTCGAAACTAGGAATTTCAACATGACACACCCTACAGAAGTAGTTTCAAGGACAACATCCAATGACATAGGATTTTAGCACAAAAGGTAGTAACACTCAATTTCAGCACAAAAGGTAACAAATGGCTATTTCTTAAGCACAAGACCACCCAAGGCACCTCCAAATAACATCAAATCACTCCAAACATGAAAAATACTCAAATATGTAACAAATCATGCACTCTAAGCACAAATTCACCTTCTCATCATCATAAGTAACAAAGGTTTAGACTCCAAGCCAAAGCAAAAGAGGGGGCCACCATTTGGTAAAATGGCATGTCTGTGCAAGGCACAACAGATAAGAGCTATTCAAACTCTGTCAAAATTTCAAATCAATAAAGAATACAAATTATCTGCTATAGTCATATACTACATTTATTTGGTTTAAAATTTTGATTTCATGGTTCCTTTCTACTTGATTAAATTATGTTTAGTTGTAGTTAAGGTTAATAAGTTGCGATATTTGATGGATCTTATGATAATACCATTGGTAGTTTGTTGATTATGATTTACTGTGTATGGTTAGACTGAACACTTATTTCATTTTAGTTTGATTGTATGAATTTTATTAATCTACACCATCATTTAGGCATTTAATGAGTTTCTACAATTTGAAAATGAATATTTCCATAGAAGATTGCACTATCATTGTGTAGTTGTGAGATTTTATGACGAAGCAATGGTTAGTATATTAATAAGATATGTTTACCAAGGTTATAAAATCACTTATATAGTTGTCCCTAGGAATTTCTAAACCATTCACTTCCTCACCTCTTTTGTATTTTTTGAAAACAAAAAATTTTAGATTAGGAACATCATCAACTATACTGCATATCAGATGGTCATATTAGTCTTCAGATCTGAAATCATTTCTGAGTTTTTATAATTTTTGCAAACATCATTTGGAACCTAGTAATTCTTAGTTTGTCAGAAACATAAGGCCTCTTTTTATAATAGAAAAATACATCAACCTACTAAGTTATCCCGTGGGCCAAGACCTAGTAGTATAGACCTTGGGGTAGTCATTTTCTAATTTTTTAGGATTTTATTCCTTTCAAGAGAACTAGAATACTTAGTATTTTATTTAACTTGTTGCATGAAAAACACCCATCAATAGATTGTCTCTAGACGGAGGGTTGGACAAAGATAACAACAATGAAGATAATCACATGATCTAGTTCTGTTGATGAATAATTATTGTTGTCATATTTTTCCTGGCCCCAAAATATCCATGTTTCCCTCCTTCTATCAAAAAAATCTGATCAAAGAAATCCTAAATAGCAGGAGTAAAAGCCTAAATCCTTCGTGATCCTTATGCTCTTCCTTGTAAAAATCCCTAAAATCTCATCCAAAAAATCCTTTCAAAAACCCATAAATCTTTTGTTTTCAAATGCCTTCCTTCGCAGGGATTTCCCATCTACATACTTAGTCATTGTGGCACAGACATCCTGATGACATCATCCAGATCTTAGCTAACATCCTGGAGATATTATCATAATATCTCGAACCTTAGTTAAAGTCCTGACATCCCCTTCATATTCGAACCTTACTTAATATTCAGATGTTTTATAAACATCCAGATCTTAACTAATATCCGGCCCCTTGTGAATATCCTGATAACGTCATCTAGATCTCCTCTTTGACAAAGTCCTTCATGCCGATGACATCATTAGGATATTCAAAGAGGCATCCAAATATTAAGTTAATATCCTGACAAAAATATCCATGCAGATGATGGTTTATCCATGTTGCGAAGGAAAAATTTGATAGGTGCATATCCAGATATCGCGTAGCTCACAAACCTCCTAAAATGATGTCACCTTCCTTCTGCACGACTGTGAAATGAGGACACGTGGCCTGTTCTTGATGGGAATGAAAAGATAAAGGAAAACAGGGCCGCATGGAAGGCTTAGAGTGCTTCTGTGGAGCCCAAATGAAAATGGCTCATTTTCTTCTCCACAACCCCGGAATGTCGCCATGTATAAAGTGCATCAGGGGATTTAGCGGTGGGGGCACAACTTTGAAGATATAACAGAAGTGCAGTGTCGTAGGTGACTCTTACCCATTGGGAAGATTCTGTGTGCAGCTGCAAGATGATGACGTGTGGAAATCTAGATGTTGGTTGACTGTAACTTTGACCATAGATATCTCTCTCATCATGAGGAATTTCTACATGATCCAAAAGGCAAAAGTGCTTAGAATTTCCTCCCCTTTTATTTGGTGGGCTTTTTAGGGGGGGATATTCTCACTTTCAAAATATGATCCAAATTTCATGATTTGGATGTGCACATTCAGATATCAGGATAATTTTTAACTAAGGAAGGAAATGCAGACTTGACCGACAAGATGTCTGAGTGACCGATTTGAAGTGTTGCAAAGACATATATTTCACATTGATTCGAGTTGGTGAGTTCTACAAATGAAATTCACGGGGATTGGCACAGGCCTTGAATGTGACGGGACTTTGGTGGCTCGGTGGCAGATATTCCTATGGTCAGTGATGACTTTTGGGCTCTCTTCTTCAATGCTCTATCCCCAATTGTGTATGGGAAACCCTTTTGTAGTGTTGTAGGTCTACTAGAGGCATGGGTTCTATCCCCATTGATGTTTGTTACTCACTCTACATTGATGACAGCATTGGTGGTCTCAGACTCCGTGCATCTACTTCAACACCCTCTACACAAGAATTTGTTATAAAAAGCATTGTAATCTTCGGTAGAAGTAGGAGTTCATAATTTTTGGGCTCTTATGATGCCAAATTTCTTGTAGTTAGACATCTTAGTGTAATTATAGGATTATCAGAATCTGACTCACTGTACCTGAAGCTTGGCCTCTATTTATCTTCTAGTTAATCCACCCATGAATGTAATTAACTATACTGTCTTTTTCTGCTACTAGCTATTTTGTATTGTAATAGTTTTTTCCCTTCATGATCAATATATGCATAATATCTTGCCTCTCTTATGCTCTAATTTCTCTATTTTACTTGAAGTTTTAATATATTCTATGAGTAAGGTGGCTCCTCCATAGGTTAGATCTTCATCCTGAAGCCTCAATCACTTCTATAAGCATGTGTGAACCTTTTGTTGTGATTGAGATCATTGTTGTGTCTATTCAAGGTTACTATTGCTCATGAAATGTGGTACATCACCTTTGTTTCCCTTTCAGTTCCTTCCTAACCCTTTTCCCCTGCAACATTAACACTAGATTTAGGGTCGTTTTCTCAAAGTATTAGGCTTAGAATGAGGAACCAACCTTCTCTAGAGATATGTTCTCAACTTGCAAGGTCCCACACCTTGAGATCATTCTCATTATGCCATTAGAATGCTTGGACTCTCTTCAAGCTAGGTGCAATTCTATGTGACAAGAATTATTTCAACTAACCCAATTCAGAAAAACTAGAAAAGATAAAGGATTCTCCAAAATTAATAGTCCTCATTCTTTGCCAATAAATTTTTTTCTTATCCACAGAAATCCCTCGTTCATATTTAATGCAAACTCTCTAGGAAGCTCTCAGGTAAACCCACCAGTGAGTCCTTAGAGAAACCCTTCAGGAACTCCTTAGGGAAACCTTAAATTTAAGTATCAAGAAATAACATCGGCTGGTGCAAATCCTTCTCCAATCAACTTCACCGATTATCATGACATGTTCAAGAATCTAGAAAGGTTATTCTCCAAGGTTCATGTTAATGATCCAAACCATACTGTAGAACATGTCAAAATTTTGAGGATACTATGCACTTATGGTGGATAGAGCATGAAGACATGAGTCTTGATGACTATTTCCTTATTCTTTACAGGATGAAGCATTTTATTGATTCATTCACCTTCTAGCCAAATCCATCACCTCATGGGCATTAATGAAAGATGCTTTCTTGGCTAGGTTTAGAATTCTAATAGAGCCTTTTGACCTCTTGTGATAGTTTGCAGAAGTAAAAAGGCAAGATAATGAGTTGATAGGATCATTCAATAATAGATCTCACAAGCCATATACTTGACTCTAGGATCCATATAACATAGGTGAGGTAGCAGCATTGCCAATTTATTATGCTGCACTATATAATTTAAGTTTTATATTCATCATAAGAAAAAACTTAGCTCTAACCAATCTAGAAAAAGCCTATGATAAAGTTGTGAAGGTTAACTCAAAACAAGGTCAGTTAAGAGTAGGTCCTCTTAATCACCTGGGCATCCAGTGATGCCAAACCAAGTCCATAAGATCAATCAAGCATCGACAAATCACTCTTCTATCTTAAATCTAGTACTTGTAGCCACTCAAGAAATGGTCTTGCACCTAGGAAATCCCATTTCAGAAGCTTTGCTGGCACAACCTCTCTTCCTTGAACATGCTAATATTGTACTTGCTAAAATGAAGGATGACAAAGATGACATCAGGGAATTTACTAAGCAAATGAAAATGCTTAATGCAAAGGTATCATATCTCAGGAATAAGAATGCTTATTTGCATAATCCTTAATGTAATCAAAATAAACAATTTTAGATGACAAATTGAACATGGAATACCAAGTCAAACAATGGAGGAGTTCCATCCCCTTTACAATCTAAGAATTAGGTAGAAAATTGATCTCTAGGGAAAGTGTTCTTGGTTGAAGTTGCTTTGTATAGTTGGTGTGGATTACACAATACTAATCAACACTCAAAACTAAATTGTCATTAGTTTAAAGTTGCCAACAATATTTTTCAAAGGGAAGTTCATAATGCTGAAACACAAAAAGTCACCTCACCTATAGGATATGAGTTGGTACCTACTACATGGTACAACACTGACATGGTTCTAGAAAGTTATGTTTTTCCAATGCAAGGAGATAATGAGATTGAAGAAGAAAAGGTTGATGAAGTCTAGGCTTATCAACAATTCAATAAAAATTCATATAATATACATAGTAACAAACTGAGAGGGCCATTCACCACTTCTACCCCTCTAAATAATTATCAAGTACCCCCAGATCCAAAGGTGAGTAATACTCCTCAGCCACCTAAAGCTTTGGTCAATATAACAGGAGGAGACTTTGTACATTGATTATGTTGGAATACACTAGACCAGTGAGAGGGGGGTGAATCAATGGTACAATAAAATCTAGATCATCCAATAAATCAATCCCAGTAAAAACAATTAATTCAAACACATCAAAATAACGGAATCACACAAATTGCACCATGACACATATATGTATGCGAACACCCTTAAAAGGGAAAATCGACTATGTGAAATGTTGGTTGGGTTTGCTTAACCAATCCAACCTCACAAGAAAATCACTATTAGGTCTCACTAACCAAATCTCACTAATTACACTTTAACACCTAGATTTAGGAGCACCAACTCCTTATAACATTAGGAGCACCAACTCCAATTCACTTAGGAGAACCTACTCCAATCACAAAAATAAATCTATAGAGTACTACTTTATTTACAATGACATCATAGATCAAATATAACTTTTACAACACACATTTATTCACTCACTACTTTGCCAAGTTCATACCCTTCATTCTAATGAAGTCTTCCTCTGACCATCAACTTTAATGAATGATTCTTCAAAAAAAATTATCAGCAACCCCACACAAACAAATATACCTGATTTAAATAGGTACAACACCTGCAAAATCTCAGATACAAACCTAATAAAATTGTTGAAACTTCTAAAGCCATCGCATCCAAAAGTAGTTAAGAAAAACTGTTGAAACTGTTGTAAACTAGTAATATGTGTAACCGCTTGTCAAATAGTACACTCAGAAAAATAACCGTTGTGTTTGGAATGCCACCATTAGTGATGTCTTTCATGGCTGTGATAGATTAAATGAACACCGTTGATGTAAGCTTTGGCGCCCATTTATAAACCAACCTTGGCCCTGTTGGTCACTCCTAGGTCACGGCCCCGGTCACTCCATGATGAACGTGACTTAATTTCTCACTTAAGTCACATGTGACCAATGATAGGAAGTCATCGATGAATTAAAATAAAAGCATAGCCCATCACAAAAGCAATGTTGGTTTTAAGTCCTTAGGGTTTAATGAGTTTAGAATTTTGGACTTCAAATCCTGTCAAAACCATAAAATGCCATGAAGAAAAATGTGATCCTTATCTTCTACAAACAACCTATATTATAGAGGATAAACCAATCAAGTTGATATAACATAGAAACTCCTTTGATTTTGAAGAAAACAAGAACTTTCTCTTTGAGATAATTCAGTCCTTAGGGATTTAGGACCATAAATAAAAAAGTTAAACCATGACCAATAGAGAAAAACTTATACAAATCTAGAAACAATAGAAACATTTGATGAGACTTGAATCCCTAATGTTGAAGAAGAACCTTTAAACTTCTTTTGCAAATGTGATGTGATTGCAAGACACAATGATATCCTATTTTTCTAAATCAACCAACCATTTACCATGATTTCAATGACACAAAGTCAGTCTTGATCTTGTGAATGACTATTGGACAAAGAAACATTACCACGACTACTGTTGACATCAATGACAAAATCAATACCAAAAAACTTGCCCTTTGGCATTGAGGTCAACACTTAAAACAATTGCATGTATTTTACAAAATATACTCTTATTGAAAGCTCCCCCTTACAACACTATCACTTTGCTAGACAAACTAACTTGTGACCTGATAATGATCATTGCCACATATGATTGATCCTCTTAATTACCCTATCATCGTAGGTTCCCTAAGCACTTTATGTTGCTAAAGTTGAGACAGAGCATATACTCATCATATCCGGTGCCCTGTTAACAATGTATCTCCTCAAACTCCAAGATGTATCACTAAAAGGCCAAGATGTATCATTGTTACTCTCAAAACTATATCATTGATGACACTGTCAAACTGCAACATACATCTGATATCACTATTATGCTTAAATATGTATCACTACTGACACTGTCAAGCTGCAACATACATCTGATAACTATAATACAAACACTATCAAGTAGATCAAGCACTTTGGTACAAGCTACTAATATAAACTACAATTAAAAATTGATACAAACACTATGAACTAATATCTGGATCTTGACTAATATCCAACCCCTTGTGAATGTCTTGATGACATCATCCAAATCTCCTCTTCAACAAAGTCCTTCATGCCGATGACATCATTAGGATATTCAAAGAGACATCCAAATATTAAGTTAATATCCTGATGACAAATATCCATGTAGATGACGGTTTCTTCATGCTGTGAAGGAAAAAATTGACGAGTGCATATCCAGATATCTCGTAGCCTGCAAACTGCCTAAAGTGACATCACCTTTTCTTTTGGGTGGCTATGAAATGAGGACACATGCCTTGTTCCCAATGGGAATGAAAAGATAAAGGAAAATGGGGCTACGTCGAAGGCTTAGTGTGCTTTCTTGGATACCAAATGAAGATGGCTCATTTTCTTTTGCACAGCCTCGAAATATCGCCATGTATAAAGTGCATTAGAGGATTTAGTGGTGGGGCCGCAGCTTTGAAGATCTAACAACAACATGGTTTTGTAGGTGAATTTTGCCTGCCAGGAAGATTCTATGTATGGCTACAAGATGATGACATGTGGACATCTAGATGCTGGTTGATCGCGACTTTGACCGCAAATATCTCCCTCATCCTAAGGAATTTCTAAATGATCCAAAAGGCAAAAGTGCTTATAGTTTCCTTCTCTTTCATTTGGTGGAATTTTTGGGGGATATTCTCACATTCAAAATATGATCTAAATTTCATGATTTGGTGTGCACATCCAGATATCAGGATAGTTGTCGACTGAGGAAGGATATGTAGACTTGGCCAACAAGACATCTCAGCAACCGACTTGATGTTTTATAAGGATAGATATTTCATATTGATTCAAGTTGGTGAGTTCTGCAGATGAAATTCATAGGGATTGGCACCATTCTTCAATGTGATGGGACTTCAATGGCTCGGTGGTAGATATTCCTATCGTCAGCGATGACTTTTGGGCTCTCTTCTTCAATGCCTTATCCTCTCTTGCATATGGGTAACCCTTTTGTAGTGTTGTAGGTATTCCAGAGGCATGGGTTCTCTCCCCATCATAGCTTGTTCCTGACTCTACATTGATGACATCATTGGTGGTCTCAGATTTTGTTCATCTACTTTAACGTCCTCTACACAAGAATTTGTTATAAAAAGCATTGTAATCTTCAGTAGAAGTAGGAGTTAGTAATTTACGGGCTGTTATGATGCCAATTTTCTTCTAGTCAGACCTCTTAGTGTAATTACAAGATTATCAGAATCAGACTCATTGTGCCTGAAGCTTGGACTCTATTTCTCTTTTGGTTAATCCACCCATGAATGTAATTAAATATATAGTGTCTTTTTCTGCTAATGGTTATTTTGTATTGTAATAGTTTCTGGCCTTCATGATCAATATATGCATAATATCTTGCCTCTCTTATGCTCTGATTTATATGTTTTAGTTGAAGTTTTAATCTATTATGTGAGCAAAGCAACTCCTCCATAGGTTATATATTCATCCCAAAGCCTCAATCACTTCTATAAGTATGTCTGAACCTTCTATTATGATTGAGATCATTTTTGTGTCTATTCAAGGTTACTACTGCTCATGAAATCTGGTGCATCACCTCTGTTTCCCTTTCAGTTCCTTCCTAACCCTTTTCCCCTATAGCATTAGCACTACATTTAGGTGGTTTTCTCTAAGCATTAGGCTTAAAATGAGGAACCAACCTTCTCTAGAGATCTGATCTCAACTTGCAATGTCCCATAGCTTGAGATCATTCTCATTGTGTCATTAGAATGCTTGGACTCTCTCCAAGTTGGGTGCAATTCTATGTGATAACAATTATTTCAACTAACCCAATTCAAAAAAACTAGAAAAGATAAAGGATTCTCAAAAATTAATAGTCCTCATTCTTTGCCAATAATTTTTTTTCTTATTTAGAGAAATCCCTAGTTCATATTTAATGGAAACTCTCTAGGAAGCTCTCAAGTAAACCCACTAGTCAGTCCTTAGAGAAACCCTTCGGGAAGTCCTCAGGGAAACCTTAAAAATAAGCCTCAAGAAATGGCATGGGCTAGTGCAAATCCTTCCCCTATCAACTTCACTAACTATGATGACATGCCCAAGAATACATAAAGGTTATTCTCCAAGTTTCATGTTAATGATCCAAACTATACTATGGAAGAACATATCAAAATTTTTGAGGATACTATGCACTTATTGTAGATGGAGCATAAAGACATGTATCTTGATGACTATTTCCATATTCTCTAAAGGATGAAGCATTTTATTGGTTCATTCATATTCTAGCCAAATCCATCACCTCATGAACATTAATGAAAGATCCTTTCTTGGCTAGGTTCAAAATTCTAATAGAGCCTGTTGAAATCTATTGACAGTTTGTAGAAGTAAAAAGGCAAGATAATGAGTTGATAGGATCAATCAACAATAGATTTCACAAGCCATATATTTGTCTCTGGGTTCCATATAACATAGGTGAGGTAGCAGCATTACCAATTTCTTATACTGCACTATATAATTTAAGTTTTATATTCATCATAAGAAAAAACTTAGCTATAACCAATCTAGCAGAAGCCTATACTAAAGTTGTGAAGGTTAAATTAGATCTAGGTCAGGCAGGAGTAGGTCATCTTAATCAATTGGGCACTCTAGCAATGCCAAACCAAGCCCATACGATCAATCAAGCATTAACAAATCACTCTCCTACCTTAAATCTAGTACTTGTAGCCACTCAGGAAATGGTCTTGCACCTAGGAAATCCCATTTTAGAAGCATTACTGGAACAACCTCTCTTCCTTGAACATGCTGATACTGCACTTGCTAAAATGAAGGATGACACAGATGACCTCAGCGAACTTATTAAGAAAATGAAAAAGCTTAATGCAAAGGTAACATATCTCAGGAACCAAAATGCTTATTTGCATAATCCTGAATGTAATCAAAATCAAAAATTTTAGATGACAAATTGAACATAAAATACCAGGTCAAACAATGGAGGAGTTCCATCCCCTTTACAATCTTAGAATTAGGTAAAAAAATTGATCTCTAGGGAAAGTGTTCTTGGTTGAAGTTTCTTGGTATAGTTGGTGCAGATTACATAATACTAATCAGCACTCAGAGCTAAACTATTATGAGTTTCAAGTTGCCACTAGTATTTTTCAAAAGGAAGTTCATAATGATGAAACAAAAGAAGTTACCTGACCTATAGGATATGAGTTAGTACCCACCACATGGTACGAGACTGACATGGTTCTAGAAAGTTATGTTTTTCCAATGTAAGGAGATAATGAGCCAAAAGAAAAAAAGGTTGAAGGAGTCTAGGCTTATCAACAATTCAATAAAAAATCATATAATCTACATAGTAACAAATTGAGAGGGCCATTTACCACTTCTACCCCTCTAAATAATTTTCAAGTACCCCTAGATCCAAAGGCAAGTAATAATCCTAAGCCACCTAAAGCTTTGGTCAATCTGACAGGAGGAGACTCTATACCTTGATTATGTTGGAATACACTATACCACTGAGAGGGGGGGTGAATCAGTGGTACAATAAAAACTAATTCATGCAATAAATCAATACCTGGAAAAATAATTAATTCAAACACATCAAAATAATGGAATCACAGAAATTGCACCATGACACATATATGTATGCAGAAAACCCTAAAAAGGGAAAAACCACTATGTGAGATGTTGGTTGGGTTTGCTTAACCAATCCAACCTCACAAGAAAATCACTATTAGGTCTCACTAACCAAATCTCACTAATTACACTTTAACACATAGATTTAGGAGCACCAACTCCTTATAACATTAGGAGCACCAACTCCAATTCACTTAGGAGAACCTGCTCCAATCACAAAAATAAATGTACAAAGTACTACTCTATTTACAATGAGATCATAGATCAAATACAACTTTTGCAACACAAATTTATTCACTCGCTGCTCCACCAAGTTTGCACCCTTTATTCCAATGAAGTCTTCCTCTTACCATTAACTTTAATAAATGATTCTTCAAAAAACTTTTATCAGCAACCCCACACAAACAAATATACTTGATTTAAATAGGTACACCACCTGGAAAAGCTCAGGATACAAACCTAATACAGTTGTTGAAATTACTAAAGCCATCACATCCAAAAATAGTTAAGGAAAACTGTTAAAATTGTTGTAAACCAATAATATGGGTAACTACCCATCAAATAGCACACTCTAAAAAATAACCATTATGTGTTTGGAATGCCACCATTAGTGATGTCTTTCATGCTATTGATAGATTAAATGAACACTATCGATGTAAGCTTTGGTGCCCATTTATAAACCAATCATGGCCCTATTGGTCACCACTAGGTCACGAGGCCAATCACTCCACAATGAATGTGACTTAAGTAATCACTTAAGTTGTAGGTGACTAGTGATAGGAAGTTGCTGATGAACTAAAACAAAAGCATAGCTCATCACAAAATCAATTTTGCTTTTAAGTCCTTAGGGTTTTAGGAGTTCCTTAGGGTTTTAGGAGTTCAGAATTTTGGACTTCAAATCTTGTCAAAACCCTAAAATGCCATCAAGTAAAATGTGATCCTTATCTTCTGCAAACAACCTCTATTATAGAGGATAAACCAATCAAGTTGATATAACATAGAAACTCCTTTGATTTTGAAGCAAACAAGAACTTTTCTCTTTGAGAGAATTAGGTCCTCAGGGATTTAGGACCATAAACAAAAACATTAAACCATGACCAATAGAAAAAAAATTATACAAATGTGGAAACAATAGAAACATTTGATGAGACTTGAATCCCTAATGTTGTAGAAGAACCTTTAAACTCTTGTTGCAGATGTGATATGATTGCAAGACACAATGATATCCTGGTTTTCTATATCTACCAACCATTTACCATGATTTCAATGAAACAAAGTGAGTCTTGATCTTGTGAATGACTATTGGATAGAGAAACATTACCAAGACTACTGTTGACATCAATGACAAAAACAATGCCAAAAAACTCTGCCTTTAGCATTGAGGTCAACACTTAAAACAATTGCACCTATTTTGCAACATATACTCTTATTGAAAGCTCCCCCTTACCACACTGTCACTTTGCTAGGCAAACTAACTTATCACCCAACAATGATCATTGCCACATATAATTGATCCTCTTAACTGCCCTGTCATCCTAGGTTCCCTGGGCACTTTATGTTGCTAAAGTTGAGACAGACCATATACTCATCATATCCTATGCCCTGTTAACAGTGTATCTCCTCAAACTCCAAGATGTATCATTGTTGACACTGTCAAACTGCAACATACATCTAATATCATTGTTACACTCAAAATTGTATCACTACTGATACTATGAAGTTGTAACATACATCTGACGACTAGAATACAAACACTATCAACTGTCAAACACTTTGATAAAAACTACAATCAAACATTGATACAAACACTGTCAACTAATATCAAGATCTTAAGTAATATCTGGCTACTTGTGAATGTCCTGATGATGTCATTCAGATGTCCTCTTCGACAAAGTCCTTCATGTTGATGACATCATTGGGATATTCAAAGAGGCATTTGGATATTAATTTAATATCTTGATGACTAATATCCATGTACAGGACAGTTTCTCCATGTTGTAAAGGAAAAAACTTGACGGGTGCATATCTGGATATCACGTCACCCGCAAACTGCTAAAGTGACATCACCTTTTTTTCTGTGCAGCTGCAAAATGAGGAAACATGGCCTATTCACAATGGGAATGAAAAGATAAAGGAAAATGGGGCCACGTGGAAGGCTGAGCATGCTTCTGTGGAGCCCAAATGAAGATGGCTCATTTTCTTTTGCACAACCTCAAAATGTCACCACGTATAAAGTGGATTAGAGGATTTAGCGATGGGGCCACAACTTTGAAGATCTAATGACAATGTGGTGTCGTAGGTGAATCTTGCCTACTAGAAAGATTCTATGTGTGGCTGCGAGATCATGACATGTGGACATCCAAATGCTGATTGACCGCGACTTTGTTAGTGGATATCTCCCTCATCCTGAGGAATTTCTACATTATCCAAAAGGAAAAAGTGCTTATAATTTCCTCCTCTTTCATTTGGTGGGATTTTTGGGGGTATATTCTCACCTTCAAAATATGATCCAAATTTCATGATCTAGATGTGTACATCTTGATATTAGGATAGTTATCGACTGAGGAAGGATATGCAAACTTCGCCAACAAGACGTCTTAGTGACCGGCTTGATGTGTTACAAAGACATATATTTCACATTGGTTCGAGTTGGTGTGTTCTGTAGTTGAAATTCGTGGGGATTGGCATGGTTCTTCAATGTGATAGGACTTCGATGGCTCAGTAGCAGATATTCCTATGGTCAGCGATGACTTTTGGGCTCTCTTCTTCAATGCTCTATCCTCTCTTGCATTTGGGAAACCCTTTCATAGTGTTGTAGGTCTTCCAGAGGCACGAGTTCTATCCCCATTGTTGTTTGTTCCTGACTCTACATTAATGACATCATTGGTGGTCTCAGATTTCCTGGATCTGCTTCAACATCCTCTGTACAAGAATTTGTCATAAAAATCATTGTAATCTTTAGTAGAAGTATGAGTTAGTAATTTCTGGGTTGTTATGCTGCCAAATTTCATGTAGTCAGACCTCTTAGTGTAATTACAGAATTGTCAGAATCTCACTCATTGTGCCTAAAGCTTGGCCTCTGTTTGTCTTCTGGTTAATCCACCCATGAATGTAATTAACTATACTGTGTCTTTTTCTGCTACTGGTTATTTTGTATTGTAATAGTTTTTGGCCTTCATGATCAATATATGAATAATATCTTGCCTCTCTTATGCTCTGATTTTTATGTTTTACTAAATGTTTTAATCTACTCTGTGAGTAAAGAAGTTCCTCCATATGTTAGATCTTCATCCTGAAGCCTCAATCACTTCTATAATTCTATGTGAACCTTTTGTTGTGATTGAGATCACTGTTGTGTCTATTCAGGGTTATTACTGCTCATGAAATCTGGTGCATCACCTCTATTTCCCTTTTAGTTCCTTCCTAACCCTTTTTCCTTGCAGCATTAACACTACATTTAGGTTGTTTTCTCAAAGCATTAGGCTTAGAATGAGGAACCAACCTTCTCTGGAGGTTTGATCTCAACTTTCAAGGTCTCACACCTTGATATCATTTTCATTGTATCATTAGAATGCTTGGCCTCTCTCCAAGCTAGGTTGAATTCTATGTGACAACACTTATTTCAACTAATCCAATTCAAAAAAAAATAGAAAAGATAAAGGATTCTCCAAAATTAATAGTCTTCATTCTTTTCTAATAAATTTTGTTCTTATTGAGGGAAATCCCTAATTCATATTTAATGAAAACTCTCTAGGAAGCTCTTAGGTAAACCCACCAGTGAGTCCTTAGAGAAACCCATCGGGAAGTCCTCAGGGAAACCTTAAAAATAAGTCTCAAGAAATGGCATGGGCTAGTGCAAATCCTTCCCCAATCAACTTCACTGATTATCATGAAATGCCCAAGAATCTGGAAAAGTTCTTCACCAAGTTTCATGTTAATGATCCAAACCATAATGTAGAAGAACATGTCAAAATTTTTGAGGATACTATGCACTTATGGTAGATAGAGCATGAAGACATGTGTCTTGATGACTATTTCTTTATTCTCTATAGGATGAAGCATTTTATTGGTTCATTCAACTTCTAGACAAATCCATCACCTCATGGACATTAATGAAATATGCTTTCTTGGCTAGGTTCAAAATGCTAATAGAGCCTGTTGAACTCTACTGATAGTTTGCAGAAGTAAAAAGGAAAGATAATGAATTGATAGGATCATTCAACAATAGATTTTACAAGCCATATACTCATCTTTGGGCTCCATATAACATAGGTGAGGTAGCAGCATTGCCAATTTATTATGCTACACTAGATAATTTAAGTTTTATATTCATCAGCAAAAAAAACTTAGCTATAACCAATCTAGCAGAAGCCTATACTAAAGATGTGAAGGTTAACTCAGAACTAGGTCAGTCAGTAGTAGGTCCTCTTAATTACATGGGCACTCCAGTGATGCCAAACTAAGGCCATAAGATCAATCAAGCATCATCAAATCACTCTCCTATCTTAAATCCAGTACTTTGAGCCACTCAGGAAATGGTCTTGCACATAGGAAATCCCATTTCAAAAGCTTTGCTGGCACATCTTCTCTTCCTTGAGTATACTAATACTGCACTTGCTAAAATGAAGGATGACAAAGATGACATCAAGGAACTTACTAAGCAAATGAAAAATCTTAATGCAAAGGTAACATATCTCAAGAACCAGAATGCTTATTTGCATAATCCTCAACGTAATCAAAATCAAAACTTTTAGATGACAAATTGAACATGGAATACCAGGTCAAACAATGGAGGAGTTCCATCCCCTTTAGAATCTTAGAATTAGGTAGAAAATTGATCTCTAGGGAACGTGTTCTTGGTTAAGTTGCTTTGTATAGTTGGTGCAGATTACACAATACTAATCAACACTAAAAGATAAATTGTCATATGTTTCAAGTTGCCACTAGTATTTTTCAAAGAGAAGTTCATAATGCTAAAACACAAGAAGCTACCTCCCCCACAGGATATGAGTTGGTACCCACCACATGGTATGATACCGACATGGTTCTAGAAAGTTATGTTTTTCCAATGCAAGGAGATAATGAGCCTGAAGAAAAAAATGTTGATGAAGTGTAGGCTTATCAACAATTCAATAAAAATTCATATAATCTACATAGTAACAAATTGATAGGGTCATTCACCACTTTTACCCCTCTAATTAATTATCAAGTACCCCGAGATCCAAATTCAATTAATAATCCTAAGCCATCTAAAGCTTTGGTCAATCTGATAGGAGGAGACGTTGTACCTTGATTATGTTAGAATACACTAGACCACTAAGAGGGGGGTGAACTAGTGGTACAATAAAAACTAGTTCATCCAATAAATCAATACCTATAAAAATAATTAATTCAAGCACATCAAAATACTGGAATCACACAAATTGCACCTTGACAAATATATGTATGCGAAAAACCCTAAAAAAGGAAAAACCACTATGTGAAATGTTGGTTGGGTTTGCTTAACCAATCCAACCTCACAAGAAAATTATTATTAGGTCTTACTAACCAAATCTCACTAATTACACTTTAACACATGGATTTAAGTGCACCAACTTCTTATTACATTAGGAGCACCAACTCCAATTCACTTAGGAGCACCTACTCCAATCATAAAAATAAATGTATAGAGTACTACTCTATTTACAACATACATCATAGATCAAATATAACTTTTGGAACACACATTTATTCACTCACTGCTCTGCCAAGTTCATACCCTTCATTCTAAGGAAGTTCTCCTCTTACCATCAACTTTAATGAATGATTCTTCGAAAAACTTTTATCAGCAACCCCACACAAACAAATATACTTTATTCAAATCAGTACACCACCTACAAAAGCTCAGGATACAAACCTAATATAGTTGTTGAAACTGCTAAAGCCATCACATCCAAAAATAGTTAAGATAAAATGTTCAAACTATTGTAAACCAGTAATACGAGTAACTGCCCATCAAATAGCACACTCAGAAAGATAACGGTTATGTGTTTGGAATTCCACCATCGGTGATGTCTTTCATGTTATTGACATATTAAATGAACACCGTCAATGTAAGATTTGGCACCCATTTATAAACCAACCTTGACCATGTTGGTCACTGCTAGGTCATAGGGCCAATCACTCCATGATGAATGTGACTTAAGTTATCACTGAAGTCACAGGTGACCAGTGATAGCAAGTCACTGATGAATTAAAATAAAAGTATAGCCCATCAAAAAAGCAATTTTTCTTTTAAGTCCTTAGGGTTTCAGGACTTTATAATTTTGAACTTCAAATCTTGTCAAAACCCTAAAATGCTATCAAGGAAAATGTGATCCTTATCTTCTGCAAACAACCTCTGTTATAGAGGATAAACCAATGAAGTTGATATAACATAGAAACTCCTTTGATTTTGAAGAAAAAAAAATTGCTCTTTGAGAGAATTAGGTCCTTAGGGATTTAGGACCACAAACTAAAAGGTTAAACCATGACTAGTAGAGAAAAACTTATACAAATGTGGAAACAATAGAAACATTTGATGAGACTTGAACTCCTAATGCTGAAGAAGAACCTTTAAACTCTTGTTGCAGATGTGATATGATTGTAAGACACAATGATATCCTGGTATTTTATATCCACCAACCATTACCATGATTTCAATGACACAAAGTTAGTCATGATCTTGTGAATGACTATTGGATAGAGAAACATTACCAAGACTATTTTTGACATCAATGACAAAAACAATGCCAAAAAACTCCCCCTTTGGCATTGATGTCAACACTTAAAACAATTGCACCTATTTTGCAACGTATACTCTTATTGAAATCTCCCCCTCACCATACTATCACTTTTCTAGGCAAACTAACTTGTCACCTAACAATGATCATTGCCACGTATGATTGATCCTCTTAACTGCCCTCTCATCATAGGTTCCCTAAGCACTTTATGTTGCTAAAGTTGAGATAGACCATATAATGATCATATCCTATGCCCTGTTAACAATGTATCTCCTCAAACTCCAAGATGTATCACTGAAAGGCCAAGATGTATCACTGTTAATTTCAAAACTATATCATTGCTAACACTGTCAAGCTGCAACATACATCTGATATCACTGTTATGCTAAAAAATGTATCACTAATGACACTATCAAGCTACAACATACATCTGATACAAATAGTGACTGATATACTCTAATGACTAAAATATAATCACTATCAACTTTCAAGCACTCTAATACAAGCTACTGATACAAACTACAATCAAACACTGATACAAACATGGTCAATTGTCAAGCACTCTAATACAAACTACTAATACAAACTACAGTCAAACACTGATACAAACAACTATAATTGACAACTGAACTTTACTCCCCCTTTGACATCAATGACAAAGGATGAAAGGGCTATGAAAACCCATACTGTCCTGATAGTAAAAGTAGTTTGAGAGATAAAGAAAGGAATCCATGAGCTCCCCCTGAAACTATGCCAGAAGCTTTGACTAGTGGATGAAAGAAAGAGATTGAATACCTAACCTCTATCTCAAATGGTCAAAAACATTCTTGGCTAAAGGCTTGGTAAAAATGTCTGGCACTTGGTCTTTAGTAACATAGTCCAATGTAACTTAATTTGATAGTACTTTCTCTCTCAAGAAATGATATTTAATAGAAATATGCTTAGTTCTTAAGTGCCTAACAAGATTTTTTGATATGTTGATGGCACTAGTGGTATCACACAGAATGGAGATAGGTTTAGGAACTTCTACCTTGATGTCTTGAAGAGTTTGTATCATCCAAATAACCTATGTACAACATGAAGTAGCAACAATGTATTCTACCTCTACAGTTGACAAAGACACTGACTCTTGCTTCTTGCTATGCCATGACACTAATCTGCCACCTAAGAAAAATGCTCCACTGCTAGTACTCTTCCTTTCATCAATGCACCCTACCCAATCAACATCAGTATAGGCAAGTAATGTGAAGTCATCAGTCCTAGGATACCATAAACCATAGTCTAATGTGCCTATTAGGTATCTAAAGATTCTTTTCACTGCATTCACATGAGATTCTTTGGGAGATGATTAAAATCTTGCTACCAAACACACTATCTACATGATGTCAGACCTAGATGATGTCAAATATAATAGACTACCTATCATGGACTTGTACATAGTTTGATTTGCATCAGGTTACACATCAACCTTGCTCAAATTACAACTGGTTATCATGGGAGTGCTGATTGGTTTGCATTCATCCATTTGAAACCTCTTAAGAATCTCCTTTGCATACTTAGTTGGGAAAGAAAGATACCATTGTCAAGTTGTGAAACCTACAATCCAACAAATAAGGACAACTCTCCAAGCATAGACATTTCAAATTCTAATTTCATGAGGCCAGGAAAATATTTACACTTATCATCATCACTACTACCAAATATGATGTCAGCCACATAAACTACTACGTGACTAGTAAGTCCTCACCTTTTGATTTGAAATATAGATTGCTATCTACTCCACCTCTAGTGAATCCTTGTTCTTGCAAATACTTGTCCAACTGAGAGTACCATGCTCTAGGGGCCTTCTTCAAACCATATAAGGCCTTTTTTAATCTACAAACATAATGATGTCCTCCTTCACACTGAAAACCTTTAGGTTGCTCCATATAGAATTCTTCCAAGTTACGATTCAAAAAAGTTGATTTCACATCGATCTGGTACACTTTAAAGTTCTTATAGATAGAGAAGGCTAAAAACATTCTTATGGCCTCAAGTCTAGCCATAGGTGTAAAGGTCTCTCAAAGTCAATACCATCAACCTAAGAGTATCCTTTACAAACAAGTCTTGCTTTGTTTCTAACAACCTTACCATTTTAATCTAATTTGTTTCTAAATACCCATTTGGCTCTAATGATATTCTTGTATTCAAGCATAAGAACTAGTTCCCAAATTTTGTTTTTCTTAATTTGACTTAGTTCTTCCTCCATGGCCTTGATCCAACACTCATCTTTGCTAGCCTCAGCATAATTTTTTGGCTCTATTGCTGATAACCAACAAAGATTAGCTCGGTCATTTGATTTAGCAAGTCTTCTTCTAGTTTGTACTCCTGCATCTTTATTCCAAATTATCTACTCTTCAAGATGACCTTTTTGTATAGTTCTTGAGGGAGTCTTTACCATAGTTTCAATAGGTTGTTCAGGTGTCAACTCTTCTTTTGAAACTTCTATTTCTTTTTTTGATTTAGATTCCCCTTCAACATCTTCTAATAGTTGTTTGTCAAGCTACCATTGTTCATCAACTTTGACATTAGTACCTTCAACAATTCTTTTTAGCCTCTTATTGAAACATCTAATATGCTTTGCTATGAGTGGAATATTCAAGGAATATTCCTTCATCACTCCTATACTCAAAGCTACCCAAACCTTCTTCATCCTTCTTTATATAGCATTTTCTACCAAATATTCTAAAATAACTCACTGTAGTTGACTTACCATACCAAAGATTATATGGAATTTTCTTTGAATTTACCCTCAATTGGAGTCTGTTCAGGGTGTATACAACTGTATGGACTACCTCTTTCTACTATATATTTGGCAAATTAGGTTCATTTAGCATTGTCCTAGCCATATCCTTGACTATCCTATTTTTTCTTTCTTCCACACCATTTTTTTAAGGTGTCCTTGAGGATGAATAATGTCTTTTGATGCCATGTTGCTCACAATAGTCTTCAAACTCCCTTGAAGTATATTCTCCACCTATATCAAACCTCAACATTTGATTTTTTGGTCTTATTCCTTTTCAACTAGATTTCTAAAATCTTGAATCTTTCAAATGCCTTTGATTTGTGTTTTAGAAATGTTACCCAAGTCATCCTTGAGTAGTCGTCAATGAATAACATGAAATATTTGTATCCACTTAGAGGTTTTGTCCTTGTAGGACCACACAAGTCTACATTTACTAACTACAATGTGTTAGAAATGAAAGCAACACTACTTCAATGGAAATCTGATTCAAATAAATTTCTATAATCTTTTAAGTGTGTATTATCAATGGAGATTATAACATAAATTGAAACTATGCTTCATAGAGATGCAAAATCAGAAAACATAACACAAACACAATGACATAGTGTATAACATGGAGAAAACCCTTTTGGGTAAAAAACTCTACACATGAAAGATGCCCAATGTTTGTATTAATCTAAAAATGATTTATAATACAACAACACCACCAATCTCTCCTCCAGTCTTCAATCTGATAGCATTTCGACAGCACCTGAGTACCTAAAATATATATTGCAGCAACAAATACATGGAAAAAATACTTATAGAAGTCCTCTATTACCTCCATAGGCATTCACTTTCTCTGTCATGAGAATCTCCATCCTGTAGACATTAATTTGCCATCTTACAAGCTCCTTAAACTTGTCCAAAAATAACCATGCAAGGTTGGATACCCAAGACTAAATCTACAAAATCTTATGACGTGTCATAACTGTCATAGATTCCACCAAAGAGTATCTTTCCAAGATAGGAACCTTGGGCTAAACATAGAAAATTACAACTCATTAATATTTATCTTATGCATCATAGTGTCATAGAATCTTATGACCACTTGCAGCTATCATAGATTCTTCACATGCACCCACCAAACATTATGACATGTGTCATACATGCTAAAAATAGTAGATTCTCCCAAGGTGGCACCTACACTCATTTACTTTGAGTTTTTACATTTGCCAACAATAAATGTCACTCTGTAACTACCACTAGTAACTCCAGAATTACCACTATCAGTGAAACTATTACATCTCCTCATGGGTAATTACAAAATTACAAATAATAAATGGAATAAATATAATATTGGGATTTACAAGGTTAATGTCACCTTATCCCAACATTCTCCCACTTGGCATTAGACATTGTAAATCAACCCATAGGAAATCAAATGAAATAATCAGGTACTAGAAACAAGGCCCATGGCCTCTCTACACCACACAAACTTCTCTATGCTCACATGATTGGTTAATGAATCTGCAACATTCTCCTGAGTATCTATCTTCTTCATCTCAATCTATCCATTTTCTACCAACTCTCAAACAAAGTCATATTGAACATCAACATGCTTAGTTCAAGCATGATACATAGGATTCCTTGCCAAATAGATAACACTCTAGCTATCACAATGAATTTGAATGATCTTGCAATCAAATCCAATACCTATACATAGTCTCCTAAACCAAACTAGCTCCTTAGATACATGAGTAGCAGCCATATACTCTACTTCTATTGTGGACAAAGCTATTCTGGGCTGCCTCTTACTCATCCAACTCACTGCTCCTCCAAACAGAGTAAACACATAGCCACTAGTGGACCTTCGACTATCCAAGTCACCTGCCATATCTATATCAACAAAACCCTATATGTCCAAAGATTTGTCAACACTATCAGTACCAAAATAAACCAAACAATAATGAGGAGTACCTACAAGATACTTAAACACCCTCTTCTCATAATTCTAATGTTGTCTACCAGGGTTAAACATAAATCTGCTCAAGACTCCCACTTCTTGGGCAATATCTGGCCTAGTGCAAACCATTGCATACATCAAACTCCCTACAACACTAGCATATGGAACATTAGACATATCCTCAAGACCATCCTCAGTCTCTGGACACATATCTAATGAAATCTTAGTACCAGAAGGTAAAGTAACTCTAACTAGGTTACAGTCCTACGTACTAAACCTCTACAAAATATTATTCACATACTTACTTTGTGACAACCAAAGCTTTCTGTTACCTCTGTCCCTTCTTATCTCCATTCCCAAAATATTCCTTGCAGTACCAAGATCCTTCATATCAAATGCACCTGAAAGTTGGGCTTTAAGCTCCCTGATCATACCCTTAGTATTGCTAAAAAATAACATGTCATCAACATACAAAGCAATAACCAGAATAGAATCACCAACACAATAAATGTAAACACAATAATCCTCTTCGCTTCTAAAAAAACCTATATTTTTCAAAACAAATGAGTTAAACTTTTGATACCACATTCTAGGGGATTGTTTTAAACTATAGAGAGACCTCTTCAACCTACAAACCCAATGTTCTTTTCCTTTTACCTCGAAACCTGTAGGTTGTTGCATATAAATTTCTTCCTCAAGATCTCCATGCAAGAACATACTCTTAACATCCATTTTCTCAATTTTCTAATCATAAGCTAAATCAATGGATAAGAGAAATATAATAGAAGTCAATTTAGCAATAGGAGAGAATATCTCACCAAAATCAACTCCCTTTCTTTGGGAGTAGCCCTTGGCTACCAGTCTAGCCTTATAGTTCTCCAATGACCCATTTGCTCCAAACTTTTTCTTGAAGACCCACTTACATCCTATGGCCTTTCTTCGTTTGGGCAAATGAACAAGATCCCAAGTGTTAAAACAGTCTAAAGCCATCATCTCCTCATGCATGTCTAATTACGAAGACTTACTATCATCTGTAAAAATAGCTCCCCTGTAGGATCTAGGGTCATCATTAGTACTCAATAAAGCATATACATAATGGAAATTTGGTGGGCTATACCTGTCAACTAGAGTCTATTATCTTATGGATCTCCTTAAGGGTGGAGTAAGAGACTCTACTTGTTCTTTTACTTGATCATCTGCACCAACTTCTTCTGTAACAATAAACTCATCTTCATCAGAAATCCTTGAATCTTCTTCTTCTTCTTCACCCCCGAATCCATCATTATGTTCTTCCTAAGGTGCATCTTTCTTCTCTAAATCAAAGTGTACCTTCTTTACCTTTTCTTCTTTTTCTTTCGGTTGCTCAGGTTTAGAAATAGCTCTAAGTTCCCTAAAATTAACATCTCTAGAAAAGATAATCTTGTAAGTTAGTGGATACCAAAGATTATAACCTTACACATTATCACCATATCCAATGAACGCACACTTTTTAGCTTTTGGATCTAACTTAGATCACTTTTCCTTAGGCACATGAACAAAAGCCTCACAACAAAAAACCCTTAAATGTGAAATAGAAGGTCTCTTACCTATCCACACTTCATAAGGAGTTGAATCAAGAGCCTTACAAGGAGATCTGCTTATTAAGTAGCAAGTAGTACACATAGCCTCTGCCCAAAAATATTTATCCAACTATGCATAACTAAGCATACTTCTAGCTCTTTCCATAATTATTTAGTTCATCCTTTCTGCAACACCATTATGTTGTGGTGTATACATAGTTATCTTTCATCTGATTATACCTGCATGCTTACAAAACTCATCAAATTCCTTAGAGCAATATTCTCCTCCATTGTTAGATCTTAATATTTTTATCTTTAAACCTGATTGGTTCTCTACTAAGACTTTGAATTCCTTAAACTGAGTGAAAACTTCAGATTTATGTTTCATAAAATAAATCCATGTAAATCTAGATACATCATCAATGAAGGTGAAAAAATAATGAGATTTTCTGATAGATTCATTATCCACAGGTCCAAACACATTTGTATGAATAATTTCTAATTTCTCTTTTGCTCTATTGCTTCCTAAAGGAAGTGATTTTCTATTTTGTTTACCAAACACACAGTGCTCATAGAAATCAATGTCCTCATCATAATAAGAGAAACCATTGAACAATTCTTTATTCTTAATAGTTTTTAATACATTATTGCTTGTGTGGCCCAATCTGTGGTGCCACAACATACAAGTGTTTTTAGAAGCCTTATAAATATAAGAGGCATTACAAACTATAGTGTCTTCAAGCTTAAACAAGTTCCTGAATCTCTTCCCTTTCGTTACCACCAAGTTCCCTCTCACCAATTTGCAGCCATGCTTATCAAATGTCGCATGCATTTCTAAATCATTCAACTTTGAAACTAAAATCAGATTTCTAGCTAATCTAGGAACATGCAAAACACCAGGGAGGGTTTTAATTCTCCCATCACTGAAACAAAAAAATACCTTTCCTTTCCTGACAATCAGATATGAAGAGTTGTCACCAAGGTAGATATTACCTCAATCATATTCTTCATATGTGGAGAACCATTCCTTATGTAGGGTCATATAAAATGAGCATCCTGAGTCAACCAACCAATGATCATTAGAAACAACATTACATATAGAAATTAAAACATCTTCACCTGCATTCGAGGACTTATCTGAAGCACTCTCCCACTATTTCTTGGGGTTTCTACACTCCTTCACATGTCCCCTTTTACCACAGTTCCAACACTTAACTCTATTACTTTTATCAAGAGTCTTAGACCAGACCTTGGACTTGTCCTTAGCCCCTTTCTAATCTCCTTTAGGTCCCCTTTCCTTAGACCTTCTCTTGATACTGAGAGCATCACCTGAACTATCCAAACTCTTCTTCCTCAATTCTTGTGCTAGTAAAATTGTAACAAGAGCATCTAACTTTGAATCTATGTGAGGTTAGCAGTGATAGCCAAAATAACATTTTCCCACGATTCAGGTAAAGAAAAAAGAAGCAAGATACATTTATCTTCCTCATCAACTTCAACATCTACTGAAGCATGCTGACTCATCAACAAAGTAAAAGAATTTAAATGCTCTACAATTGACTCACCCTCTTTCATTTTCAAAGAAAACAACTTCCTTTTTAAATAGATTTTATTTACCATACTCTTGGCTTAGTAGACCTCAGCCAACCAATTCCATAATTTATGTATGGTCTCTTCCTTTGTGACATTCAGCAGCACAGAATCTGAAAGACACAAATGGATGGTTTCCCATGCCTTCTTATCTAGTTTTGCCCACTCATCTGGAGAGACATCATCAGGTTTCTTCTTTTTTTTTATAGCCAACCATGGGTTTCCTTCTTGGACAACAAATCCTCTATTTTTAGCTTCCACAACTCATACCACATTCTATTGAACTTCTCAATGCCCAATCAAGAGGTTGATACAACAGTGGATCCAACCATAATATCAACACAATAAAATCTCCCACTGCAGCTATAGCATCCACACTACCACCCAAGAGTCAAACTTGGCCAGGCTCTGATACCAAATGTTAGAAATGAAAGCAACACTACTGCAATGGAAATCTTATTCAAATAAATTTCTTCAATCTTTTAAGTGTGTATTATCAATCGAGATTGCAACATAAATTGAAACTATACTTCACAGAGATGCAAAATTAGAAAACTTAACATATAACACAATGACATAGTGTATAATGTGGAAAAATCCTTTTCGGCTAAAAAACTCCACACAGGAAAGAGGCCCAATGTTTGTATTAATCTGAGAATGATTTACAATACAACAACACCACCAATCTCTCCTTCAGTCTTCAATCTGACAGCATTCTGGCAGCACCTAAGTACCTAAAATCTATATTGTAGTGACGAATACAAGGCAAAAATACTTATAGAAGTCCTCTATCACCTCCATAGGCATTCATGTTCTCTCTCATGAGAATCTCCAACCTATAGACATTAATTTTCCATCTTACAAGCACCTTACACTTGTCCAAAAATAGCCATGCAAGGTTGGATACCCAAAACTAAATCTGGCCTCTTACAGCATGTTATGACATGTCATAACCATCATAGCTTCTTCCAAAGAGTATATTTCCATGATAGGAACAATGGGCTAAACATAGCAACTTACAACACATTAATATTTGTCATATTGTATCATAGTGTCATAGATTCTTTACATGCACCTACCAAACATTATGACGTACGTTATACATGCTAAAAATAGTAGATTCTCCCAAGGTGGCATCTACACTCATTTACTTTGAGTTTTTACATTTGCCAACAGTAAATGTCACTCTGTAACTACCGTCGGTAACTCAGGAATTACCACTATCAGTAAAACTATTACATATCCTCATGGGTAATTACAAAATTACAAATAATAAATGGAATAAATACAATATTAGGATTTACAAGGTTAATGTCACCTTATCCCAACACAATGGTCTTGTGGATGAATGCTCTTTTGACTTGAAACTGATTTTGCTCTGTTTTCCATGCTAACACTCTTTGCATGTGTTGTTGATAGGTTTGGTTATGTGAGGCATGTCTCTAACATTCTGATTTTTACTTACTTTGACTAGATTATCAAAGTTTAGGTGCCCAAGTCTTCCATGCCATAACCAAATCTCCTCCACCTATCCCATAATGTAGATTCTTCCATGTCGATCTCTATTTTTAGTCCCTTTGAGACTGTATACATTACCTCTTGTTCTGATACCTTCTTCCACTAGTTTTCATGATTTTTTCTTTATCTCACAACCTTGACAATTAAATAAAATGTGGTAACCACTATCACAAATCTAACTAACACTCAATAGATTGTGTTTTAGACCTTCTACATAGTAGACATCATGAATAGGTGTTTTGTCATCTAAAAAGAGAGTTCCCTTGCCTCTGATTTGAATGGAAGTGTTGTCTTCAAATTTGACAGAGCCTCTAGTATAGTCTTCAAGTTTGGTGAATTTGATCTTATCACTAGTCATGTGACTTGTGCATGCACTATCTATGACCCATAGATCTTTCTTTTTATCATGCAAGGTAATTTGTACTAACATTGCTTTTTCAACTTTCATGTCTTTTTATTTTTGCTTCCATACTATTTTTTATTTGTTCTTCTTCTTATCAGCATTTGTAAGGTTCATATTCTTCATGGGATGAGCAACACCTTTCTTTTCTTGTTCATCAAGATTAGGTCTACAATACTTGACTATATGACAAAAAATATTACAGTTATAGCATCTTAGATTGTTCAAGATATCAAAAGGATTTTTTCTAACAAAGTTAGATCTTTTTCTAAGAACAACCTTACATTCACTAGCTCTATGGCCATATTGATTATAATAAAAATAATAACGATAAAAGTATGAATTGAACCTGAATGGAGTGCTTCTTCTTACAATAGGTGGTGTTCTGAACTTCTTATCTCTGACTTTTGTAAAACCATCTGCATTAGCACTCTTGGTTGGACTGTTGTGATTAGCTTTTGAAGGAGTTTGATAGCTTTGCTTAATTTTTTTATTTTTAGGATCACATGTTTTTGAACTTTGGCCTATCTCATATCCTAGACCAGTTGTATCTTTATAACTCTTTTTCTTACTCAAGAAATTTTCTGATCTACTAGTATGGTCAAACCTTTCTAACTTCTTCCTCAAAGAAACAATTTCTACATCCAAACCTTGACTTCTAACTTTGTCTTGGTCATCTCTTCAACTCTTTTAAGTTCCTCAACTTTTTTTTTTAGACTGATAATCAGTTGATCTAATTCTTTGATTGTGCTGATCAGGTTTTGATAATCTTTCAAAGTCTGATCTTTTTGTACAAAGCCCTCCTTTTTCAATATTTTTATTTCCCTTAGGAGACAAATCAGTTCACCTTCAAAGTCAACTTCATCAACTTTAGTTTTCTCATCCTTATCAGATTCATTGTCATGTTTATCTCTTTGATCTTCATTTGAACTTATAGCAGTCATAAATAAGATCTCACCTTCTTCATCAATGGAGTCTTTAGAGCTGTTGTCAAACACATTAGCATCTCTGATAAATAGGCTCTTCTTTTTTCTAAAAGAGTACTCTCTTCTAGTGTTATATTGTTTCCTTTTACCTTGCTTTCCATCATCTTCTATATCACTTTCAGATTCACCATAAGAACACTTGGCAGAAAAATGTCCTATTTTTCCACAATTAAAACATTTGAAAGGAAGTTTTCCTTTGTACTTCCCTGATCCCTTCTTCAAATTTCTCACAAAGTTTGATTATTTTAATTCTATGTTATCAAATTGAGAATTTGTATCTTTACACTTCTTCACAGTCTTAAAAGTAGCTTCTCTATTTGTGGATTCTTCATTGTGTGTTCTCATTTCATAGGTAGTGAATGTACCATGCAACTCATCTAAAGAGAGCCTGTTCAAGTTTCTCACCTCTTCAACTACAAGCACCTTAGAATCATATCTAGAAGGCAATGATCTTAAGACCTTTTTGACCACTACTGAATCTTTCACCTCCTCTCCAAGACCCCTAATTGCATTAACTGTCTCATCTACCCTTAAAAGATAATAAACAATCTTCTCTTCTTCATTAATTTTTAAACCTCCAAATTTTTCTCTAAAAGTTTACAACTTGGATTCTTTAATTTTACATCACCTTGATAAATGCTAACTAATTTGTCTGAAACTTCCTTTGTAGTTTTACAATGCATACCCTTAACTAGGATTGCATTTGATAGACCACAAAGAATAGCATTCTTGGCCTTGGCATAGCATTCATAAACCTTTTTTTCATCTATAGTAGTAGGTGGTTGAGAAGGTACAGTATACCCATTTTCTATTGCCATCCACATGTCAAATCATAAAGAGGATAAGTAAGACTCCATCCTAATACATCAAAAAGAAAAAATTGTGCCATCAAAGAGAGGTGCTCTAGTAGTAGAAGATCCTTTCTGATTATCCATAGTACTACACTAACAAGATCAACCTAAGTTTATTAAACTTTTGCAAGGACCCTGCTGCTCTGATAGCAATTGTTGGAATACACTAAACCACTGAGAGGGGGGGTTGATCAGTTGTATAATAAAAGTAGTTCATCCAATAAATCAATACTTGTAAAAACAATTAATTCAAACACATCAAAATAATTGAATCACAAAAATTGCACCATGACACATATATGTATGTGGAAAACCCTGAAAAAGGAAAATCCACTATGTGAAATGTTGGTTGGGTTTGCTTAACCAATCCAACCTCACAAGAAAATCACTATTAGGTCTCACTAACCAAATCTCACTAATTACACTTTAACACCTAGATTTAGGAGCACCAACTCCAATTCACTTGGGAGCACCTACTCCAATCACAAAAATAAATGTACAAAGTACTACTCTCTTTACAATGACATCATAGATCAAATATAACTTGTACAACACACATTTATTCACTCACTACTCTACAAAGTTCATACCCTTCATTCTAATGAAGTCCTCCTCTTACCATCAACTTTAATGAATGATTCTTCAAAAATCTTTTATCACCAACCCCACACAAATAAATATACTTGATTTAAATAGGTACACCACCTGCAAAATCTTGGGATACAAACCTAATATAGTTGTTGAAACTACTATATCCATCACATCCAAAACGAGTTAAAAAAATTGTTTGAACTATTGTAAACCAATAATACAGGTAACTATCCATCAAATAGCACACTAAGGAAAATAGCCATTAAGTGTTTGAAATGCCACCATCAATGATGTCTTTCACGTTATTGATAGATTAAACCAACACCATTGATGTAAGCTTTGGTGCCCATTTATAAACCAACCTTGGCCTTGTTGATCACCGCTAGATTGTGGGGCTGGTCACTCCATGATGAAGGTGACTTAAGTTATCACTTAAGTCACAGGTGATTGGTGATAAAAAGTCACCGATGAATTAAAACAAAAGCATAGACCATCAAAAAAGTAATTTTTTTAAAGTGCTTAGGGTTTTTGGAGGTCCTTAAGGTTTTAGGAGGTCCTCAAGGTTTTAGGAGTTTAGAATTTTGGACTTCAAACCTTGTCAAAACCTTAAAATGCCATCAAGGAAAATATGATTCTTATCTTCTGCAAACAACCTCTTTTACAGAGGATAAACCAACGAAGTTGATATAACATAAAAAATTCTTTGATTTTGAAGCAAACAAGAACTTTGCTCTTGGAGAGAATTAGGTCCTTAGGGATCCAGGACCACAAACAAAAAAGTTAAACCCTGACCAGTAGAGAAAACTTATACAAATGTTGAAATAAACAAAAACATTTGATGAGACATGAATCCCTGACCCTAAACAAGAACCTTTAAACTACTGTTGCAGACGTGATATGATTGCAAGACATAATGATATCCTGGTTTTCTATATCGACCAATAATTTACCATGATTTCAATGACGCAACGTCAGTCTTGATTTTGTAAATGATTATTGGATAGAGAAACATTACCAAGACTACTATTGACATCAATGACAAAAACAATGCCAACAGATTATATATGTTTATAATGGGGAAGCATGTTATAGAAGAACTATATAAATTGAACGTGAGTCTATATTCTTCAAGCTTATGAAAATCCCTAAGGTTAAAGATGCAACTCTACACACTATCAATGAACCCATAGTCAAAGAGAATCTGATGAAATAAGTTGTGTAGAAAGAAGTGCCTGGAAATGGGAAGGACAAGGCATATAATTAGATACCATTTTAACCATTTACAAGGAAAAGAGAGTTTCATTGCCTTTCTTGCTCACATTGAGGATATTTGGTAAAAACCTCCACAATTGTCTAGTTGAATCTGGGGCATCCACAAATGTTATGCCGCTATTAATATGTAGAACCCTTTTCCTCACCCCTACAAAATCCACCAGGAAAGTAACTTAGTTAGGTACAACTTAAGTAAATGTGGTGGGAGAACTAAATCATATCTACATGTAGCTAGCCTTTGAATCAATAATTCAACAATATATTGACATTCAAATAGTAGATATCCCAGATGTATATGGCATGCTCTTGAGAAGAGATTGGTTGAAAACACTAAATGGGTATATGGCTACAGATTTCTCACACATGTGGTTACCTTGGTGAGGGATTTGTAACCAAATTAAGATTGAAAGGGAACCAAAGCTGAAACATATGATTATAGAATATAATCAAAACAAAGAAGTATTATATTTGGGGACCTTAATCTTGGTATCTATTCCATTAAAACTCAAATGGTAGAAGAGATATTGTTCCTGTGAGTTGAACAAGAGAATCCAGCCTTGAAATACTTCTTAGAAAGAAACACTGAGGTACTTATTGAGTCAGATAAAGATGCCTCTTCATAGGATGAAGAAGGAGTACTCAAAGGATTTAGAGATATCATATATTGATTCACAAGGGAAAAACTAAATGTCGAAATGAGGGTAATGATTGAAGATATACTCGTACCCAACTGGTGCTGAGTCCATGAAGCTACACATTCAAACTTCACATGTTCACTATGCAAGGTAGTAGTGGATCAGTTAAAGAAACACTTGGTATTTCTGAAACAACCAAATAGAAGCACTAATATGGTGTCCCATATAGAAGAGTTGCAAAAAAATACATCTTGTAAAGCAGACATGGGAATTTCTTAACACAAATCAGTTATGGACCCTTCATTTTGATGGTTTTAAATCCAAGAAAGGAGATGGTGTAGGATTTGAACTGATTAGCTCTGAGAGACAATCCTTCCTTTCATCACATAAACTTTAGTTTTACTATATCGACAATGTTATAGAATATGAGTCTTTAGTTCATGGCATCATGTCAGCAATCATGAAGAAGGCCAAAATTGTTCAAACATTTTGGTATTCATACCTAGTAGTCAAGAAAGTCAAAAAATAGCACACTTTCCATGATAAGAGGCTCAACTTCTACATATATAGAGTATGGGATTTGATAGAGAACTCTAATGGGTTTTATATTTAGTTAATCATGAGAAAGAAAAATCATGTAGTCAATGCTCTCACCCAAAATAAAGTACTTTAGAGCTCTTAGCCCTATTGGATTTGAAGAATTTTACTATAGAACTCACTTATTTTCCATTAGTACCTGATAATGTCACTAACTTTTAGGTTTTTGAGCATGACAAGCACATATTGGATTTCATCACTAATTCAGATATATTTATGAGTTGGATCGTTGACGAAATAGATGTTGAAGAAGATTAAATTGATTTGGAGGGTGTACTAAACCTTAAAACAAATACTATTCCAAAAGGAATGGTACAGTTGGAATGAATTGTTGACATGGATTAACTTAGGTCATCTAGAAAGTAGGTTGAAATTGAAGGTGACAAATGTGACCCTCATAAATAGGTACTCTTGATGATATTAAGAATATCTTCCTTGGAAAAGTTTGTACAGTAGAATAAAAGGAAGGGATAACAAAAGCGCTAGAAGATAATCATGAAGTCATAGATTAGAGCTATGAATATCTCAAGACATATGATACTTCAATTATCACACAAATTATACCTCTAAAACCTAGAGTTAAGCCATTATGTCATAGTCAAAGGTAGGTTAATGTACTATTAGAACCTTTGATATTTCTAGAGGTGAAGAATTTTTTATCAACCTAGATTATTTATCCCATTCATCACTCTACCTACATCATAAAATTGGTTGCAGTATGAAAAAAGAATAGGGAAATCTGATTATGTGTTGATTTTACTAGCAAGTCCTGCCAAATATGAAAGCCCCTCTACTATATCATCATCAAAGGGTATATGATTTGCATCATCAAGGGGTATGTGGAAATCCATAGTAAGATCATCTGGGAATGGAGACATATGTGGGTCTCTATAGATCTCTCGAATTCTAGTCCAAAGAGCATGTGGGCACCCAATATGTGAAATAGAACACATAGTGTCAAAATCAACATAGGAACCAATCAATCCTACAACATGATCAATTTTACTTCTCCACGCAAATTTCCTCCTAGGTGTATCTTGGTTGAGGTATAAGTCCATAAAGATAAGACAAAATATTAAGCCCCCTGAGGTGTGTCGAGATGCCCTTTCACCAAGACTCATGATTATCCTTATCCAATGTTACCAAAAAAGGGTGAATAGAAAAACCCATCTGATATATTGTCAAATGATAAAATCAAATATCAATAATATGAATATATATTAATCTTAATAAATGAAGCTCCCACCAAAAGAAACAAAACTTCTCTAGGTCCTATTATGTCCAAGTTATCAACCAGAATGTATAAAAATGACAAATGGAATAAAATATAGTTGGTGATGACTATAGAAGAAGTGTAGGAATGGGTATGTATATCTCCTCAATAGCTTTCCAAAACTGGAAGAATCACAAAAATTAGAGATCATATCAAAAGTTATGATCTCAGAAGCTAAAAAGTGATCTAGACTTCAAATAAAAATAGATATCATCATAAGAAAAATCTAGAAAAAATAATATTACCACTAGATTGTACTCATAACCATCTTTCCAACACCTATTTGTTTGCAAAATCTAACTCCATATGCCCAAGTTATGTCAAAAATGAAAAAAACCCTCTGAACCACAAGTTAGGGCCAAAAACACCCCATGTTGCTAAATATGGTGGAAATGTCACCAAATATAGAGATGTTTCTAAATCTAGAGACCTCCAACTAGATTTGGAGTCACTGCTATTTTTTTTGAATGTGCCTAAACTCAACTAAAGTTGGCGTGCTGCCAAAAATGGATGAAGTGCCAAAAGGGCCACCAAAAAGGCACAAAGGGCACAAAGGCCATGCCAGGAACAACTTAGTATAGGGTGTAGATTTTTATTTTATTTTTAAAAAAAGATTTTAAAAAATTAAAATTGGGAGTGGGGGGCAGAGCCACCCCACAACCCATATGTAGGTGTTCATGGCCCCAAAAAAAGGGGTCTGTGACCCTAAAGGGGTCTGCATGTCCCTAAGGGACTTAATCCCCAAAAGGGGGTGTGTGGCCCAAAAAGGAAAAGGTGGTGCCTTATAGGGTACAAGGAGGCTTGTATAGTGCTTGTACCCTATACATTTGATTTTTTTAATTTTTATATTTAAACTTTTTACAAATATTTGCAACAATTAAAAGAACTTGCTTTTAAAATATTTCTAAAGAAATTTTTTTTGCAACTTTTTTATAAAGTGCACGGAAATAAATTACAATTTTTTTTGAAAATTTCATGTCGTACTACTTGCTAGGAGGTTGTACATCTTCCCCAATAGAAAAATTGCTCCAGATGATCTCAAGGTTGATTTTGATGATTTGATAGTTGATAGTAAGGTTTTTGAGCCTTTTGAGCACGATGCAAGCATCAAATTTGACCCAAAATGCTTTGAAAATTATCTTTCCTCTAGACCTCAAAAAAACACCCGCTTCAAACTCTACTAGATCTAGCCTCTGGAGCTTAAATTGAGCCAAATAAAAGGCTAATCTGATTATTTTGACTACTCTAAATAAAATGGAAGGCTCTATTTTACAAAGAAATACACTCAACAAACACTTTTACATGAATTTTTCCTAGATCTAAGAAGGGGCTTACAGATCTAGATCTCTAATACCATGTAAGAGTCATTGATTGACTCAAGCTATCAACATCACCTAAAAAATCTAGGAGTGCCTTCTACAAGAGAAAAATGTACAGAGGGTAATTTTTTACAATATTGGATGCAATAATGAAATTGGATTAATTAACTACATATGACATCTTTCTTTTATAATTGCAAGATAAGAAAACCCTAGGTGACTTAAAAAGCCCTAAGTAAAGTTAATAAAGTGTAAAATTAAATATTTAAGTACACCAACATATATCTTTGCTCCTAATAAAAATGATATAGCAGGGAGCTCATGATTGAATGGGTAGGTCTCAATAAGATTTTATAAGATTAATAAGGTATTTGGCTAATATCTTGTACTTTCTATTTCATATTTATCACAACTATTTGTGGTTGAATGTGGTGCTTTAACCAGTGGTAATTAAGGGCCTAAAGTTGAAGGATCCAGAAAATAGCTTCTCTAGGTATGACAATTTTTTTTTGTTATAATGCATGTTTTGAAAAATTTTAGAAAATATTTAGTTGTGGTGAATGTGTGGTTGAGATAGACTACAATGGATTGGAGCTTTTCTTGGGTCAACTTGATTTGTATGATAAAAAATAGAAAGAGATAAGGAAAATTTTTGATTATGATCTGGATATAGGGGAAGAAAGAATGTAGTTGTTGATGATTCTACTAAAATGCCCATTCTTTGTTTTGTCATTTATGATGTTTGGGAGGTTGCTAACATGGTAGAATGTGTCGAGAATATAATTGTTGATAATATTTTCAACGTAGATATGAAGAATGACAACTATATTCTAGCTGATGGAGCCATTTTGTATAAGGAGAAAATCTTCCTATTGCTTGATTCAAGGATGAAACAGGATGCAATAGAAAATGTCTTTTGGGTAAAGTTATGGCAACCATTGCCTATTCCTCACCATGACTGGATAAGTGTGTCCATGGATTTTATCACAAACCTAGCCAAGGTACATTGTAGAGATTCCATTTATGTTGCAATGAATAGACTAACTAAGTATGCACATATCTTTTTCATACCATTAGAATTCAAAATTGCACAAGTGACAAATTTATGTTGCTAATAAGTATTCATATTGTATGGATTTCTTAAGGATAATGTTAATGATAGGGGTAGAAGGTTTCTCAATTATTTTTGGCAAGAGTTATCTGATTGGATAGATATTAGAATATCAATAACAAGTTACTTGGTAAACCAAAGTCAAAAATCTTTAAGAGCACTCAGAGATAATCTATCAAGGGCCCAAAATTGGCAACTATTTTATGTGGATCAAACTTTCATAGAGAGGTCCTCTGAGATAGGGGGAAAGATTTATTTAATATTCCAGCACTAGAAAAAATCTAAATTTTATGGATTTTATAGTGAGGTAAAGAGAATTAATGTGGTGATCTATGAGTGAGATTTTTTAGAGATCTCAAAATATCTAGGATTGAATTGCTTGAGGACAAGCAATTTTATGACTTGTAATATCATTTTTTATTAATTATTTCCAACACTACATTAATTAGTCCATTCCGTCAATTCTTATGGACTAAGGTGATAAATTAACAAATTAATTGAAATTTATTTATTTAATATTTAATCGTGGAATTGAGAAAAGTCAAGATTTGGAAGTCGAATTAAATGTTAAATATTACTTTTTATTTTCAAAAAATTGTAAAATGGATAATTCATGGGATTTTGAATAAATCCAAGAAAATTAGAAATTCCCTACTTTTTCCTAAGGTTATCTACAACAATTTGTAAGGGAATTATTTATTAAAATTTTGATTTGCAAGATGAGGATGGAAAGAGAACAGTTTTCTTTTTCCCTACTTTTTTTTATCCAGGAAGACTTAGGCAAATTGGGTGTGCATGTTTGCATATGTGTGAAAATGTAAATTAATTATTTAATTGTCAAATATTTCAATTCAAATTCAGATTCCATTCCTCCAAGCCTTCAAATTTTATGGGAGAGCGACAGAGTGTCTCTTTCTAAACAAGTGGCACCAAATTAAGTAACTCTCCTAGAGAATTATTCCCGCTTGCAGTTTCCCTACCTCACTCCTCTCTTGTGATTAGTATTTGGTTCTAGGAGTGGCCATCATTAGTGAGTATATTGGCGTCTCCAAGTCTTTTCTACCGTTCGCCTTGTCACTCTAAAATTGATTTCAATTTGTAATTCCAACTCAACTAGCACATCATTTGGACTTGGGCTAGATTTGTTGTCTCTTCCCCAAGATAACATTTACAAATCGCTAGCTGACCAACGATCTGTTTCACAATTCATAACTCCTCCACATCCGAAGAAATCCACAATAATTTCATTTCAAATTCAAATGAGGCAGGCATTTTATTCTGGGCATCTGGATATCTTCAATACCTCTCCTTGTAGGGCTCGTAAGTACCCCTGGTACATCCATCTTCATTAATGTCGACTGTGCGACAATTTTTTGAAGTGCAAAGAATCACGTAATATCTTCAGATGTGAGATGTATTTATTTTTTCATTTATTTCATGTTGCGTTTGTCCTTTTCAGATGGGATGTATTTCATTGTGTTCAACTCCTCATTTGGCAAAGTTTGGAATTTTTGGTTTGTCCACACTCTTCTTTGTAGGTGTTGGCTCTTTTCTTGTGCAGGTTAATTTACATGGTGGCTCTAGCAGAGAATTTGGTCATTGAACTTCTGACTATCTCTTCCACCATTTTATTGGAAACCAATAGAGAGAGATGCTTATGATTATGTCAAACTCCTCCAAGTGTTTGATATAGATTGCGCTAACATGGAGTTCACAGTAAAAATCATTGTTGGTGACCCACTTCTCAAAGCCTCCAATAGACTGCTTAGAATCTCAGATGTTGCCAGCATTTTCTTGTCGAACATCATGGATCTAGCTCAGGAGGCAAAGTTTGTTTCACCTATTGGTTTCAATTTTATCTAACAATACCTACTTGATACCAACCGGTGCAAGAGTGCCTTGGGTGGATATGATATTCTCTTTGGTAATGCTCCTTTGGGTGGCATCTTTCCCATTGATCTCGTTCGTGCCTGTTCGGCTGTAGCTTTCAAGATTGGTATTCACTGCGCTTTCAAGATTGGTCTTCGGTCTCGTTGCATAACCCACCGTGTTGCACCCTAGAGACACACTGGTTTCAACTCCCTCTCGGCTTGGATGCCAAGGCCTTGGAAGTGTTTGTCTCTTATTAGTTTTCTAAGAATTCATTCTCCAAATTTTTCCCTCCCCCTATGGCGCTCCCACCTTTCCCCTTCCCAACAGTTCCTCCTCCTTCGAATGAACAATCAAACTCCAACCCTAGTTAGCTCTATCGGAGCTTGGCTTTACATTTTTGGTGTTTTCTGTTGCCCTCTTTGTTAGGTTGTGCATATCTATATTTTTCTCTCTCTGCTTACGTGTCCTACTCTGTGCTATCAAATGGCCGATAGGCACATATATTTGTAGGCTTATCACTAGATAGTTTATATTTATATTTTTATTGGAAATTTGGTGGACAAAGCTATAAATACCATAAGAAATTTAATTAATTTTTGACAAATAAAAATAATGGAATGATATTAAATGAATAGCAATGTGAACTAAATTGTGAATGAACCATTAAAGAACTAAATCATAAAGAAACCATTAGAGAATTATGACCTCCCATTCAACCACAATGAAATAGATTATCATTGTCATAATTAGTGTTATACTATTAGGAAGTTATATTTTAAACACATTTATTTATTGTTTGTGTGGAGTGCAACTTTGACATTCAGTTTAGTTCGATATACTTATTCTTTGTGTGAATTATGAGTTCAAACTTTGGAATTGACTTATATTTGTTTCACTTTGTATTTTTAAAATTGAATTCACTTTGTCACTCTAATTTCATATATTTATTGTTTGTGTGAAGCATGGGTTTGAACTTTAGCATTAACTTATATGTGTTTCACATCTTATGTTTAAAATTGAATTCACTTTGTTTGCATTTATTGTTTGTGTGAAGTGTGTGTTTGTGCTTTGACATTTACTTTGGGCTGGGCTTAACCAACACACTCTAAGCTTTGACATAGACGTGGCCGGTGGGTCCCCTCCAAGCCCTCCGTTTCTGACCAAAAATTCATGTTAACATCAACGCTCACCTAACCATGACTTAAACCAGCGACCACCCCACCTCTATTGCCCGCGGTTTCTTTTAAAATGGGGTGTAATTTTAATTTGAATCTCCTTGCTCCCGCTCAATTGCACTATGAACCGAATGTCCCAAAGAAATGTGGTCTCATGAAATACCATGATTGCAGGATATACACAAAATGGATTTGTTGAAACAGCTTTAGAAACTTTCAAGAAAATGTAATTGGCAGGTTTAAAGCCAAACTCTAGAACCTTTACTAGCATTCTCCCTGCCTGTGTCAAAATGGGAGCTTTGGAATTGCGGTGGGCATCCATCGAAGGATAAATGGTCTAGCAATTATGTCCGATGATGTAGATGTAAATGCCCTAGCAGACATGTATGTGAAATGTGGAAGCATGGACAAGGCACGTGAATTGTTTGACACAATACCTCAAAGAGATGTCATCTCATGGAATGCCATGATTGCAAGATATCCAAAATGTGGAAGTGTAGACAAGGCACATGAACTATTTGACAAAATGTCTCAAAGAAATGTGTTCTCATGGAATCCCTTGATTATAGGATATTCACAAAATGGATTTGTTGAAAAGGCTAAATAAAAACTTTCAAGCAAATGCAATTGGCTTGTGTAAAGATAGAAACCTTTGCGAGCATCCTCCCAGCCTATGTCAAGTGGGAGCTTTGGAACAAGGTATGGACATCCATCAAAGCGTAAATGATAGGTGAATTTTTTTTGATGTTATAGTTGCTACTGCTCTGGTAGACATGTTTGCAAAATGTGGAAGCATAGACTAGACACGTGAACTATTTCATAGAATGCCTCAAAGAAATGTGATCTCATGGAATGCCATTATAATAGGATATGCAAAAAATGGATTTGTTGACAAGGCTTTAGAAACTTTCAAGCATATGATATCAATAGTTGTAAAGCCAACATCCTCCCTGTCTATGCCAAAATGGGATCTTTAGAACAAAGTATGGACATCCATCAAAGCATAATGGAAGGGGGGTTTTTGTTAGATATTATAGTTGGAAATGCTGTGGTAGACATGTCTAGAAAATGTGGAAGCATAGATAAGGAATGTGAACTGTTTGACAAAATGCCTCAAAGAAATGTGGTCTCATGGAATGCCATGTTTTGAGGATATGTAAAAATGAAGTTTGTAAGGATATTCGCAAAATCATTGAGTTAGCAAAGCACTTCAGAACATATCTTGACATTATAAGCTTCTCTTGTCTTCTACGTGTATTCAACCATGTAGGTTTAGTGGATGAGGGCTGCACATGCTTCAATTGCATGAGTAACCCTTATTGTATTGCACCTACAATTGATCATTATGTGTGCTTGGTTGACCCTCTTTCTTGTGCTAGCTATCTTGAGGACACCCTAAACTTTATCATTAAGATGCCAATTAAACCTATGGTGGTTGTGTGGATGTGTTTTCTTGGTGCTGCAAATGACATATAAATATAGGATTAGGAGTACTTACAACAATGTGTTTTTATTTGGAACCTAAAAATATACTATGACTTATGTTCTCTCAAACATCCATGAAGAAGTGGGCAGGTGGTGTGAGGTACAAATGGTAAGAAGATTGATGAAAGATAAAGGAATTAAAGACACTTGGATGTAGTTGGATTGAAGGCCATAAAATGGTACGCGCTTTTGTGTAGGAGACAGACCACATGCATAAACATAGATCTATGCAAAGTTGGAGAAATTGGCTTGCGAGATGAAGGAAGCAAGGTATTTTCTATATTCAAGACATTTACTAAGTGATTTGGAAAAGGAGGAAAAATAATTATTTCTCTACCACCATAGTGAAAAGTTGGCAATTGCTTTTGGTTTGTTAGATAGCCCCCTAGAATAACTATTAGAGTTGTTAAGAACCTTAAAAGTATGTGTTGATTGTCACAATGCAATGAAGTTTATCTCGAAGATTGTTGCAAGAGAAATTGCTGTGAGAGATGTGAATTGTTTACATCATTTAAGGCTAAGAGAATGTTTTTGTGGAGATTATTGGTGATGCTAAATGAAGTTATCTAAAAAATAGGTTGACTATATAATAATGTGCACCATGTTAGACCTACACTAATAATGAAGGAACAAATCCATTTTCTGCATATCCTACAATAATGACATTCCATGAGACCACATTTCTTTGAGGCATTTTGTCAAATAGTTCATGTGTCTGGTCTATGCTTCCACATTTTGCAAACATGTCTACCAGAGTAGTAGCAACTATAACATCTGACAAAATTCACCTATCATTTAGGCTTTAATGGATGTCCATACCCTATTCCAAAGATCCCACTTGGCAAGGCTGGGAGGATGTTGGCAAAGGTTTCTGGCTTTACACCAGCCAATTGCATTTGCTTGAAAGTTTCTATTTAGCCTTTTCAATAAATCCATTTTGTGAATATCCTATAATCAAGGGATTCCATGAGAACACATTTCTTTGAGACATTTTGTCAAATAGTTCATGTGCCTTGTCTACACTTCCACATTTTGGATATCCTACAATCATGGCATTCCATGAGATGACATCTCTTTGAGGTATTGTGTCAAACAGTTCACGTGCCTTGTCTATGCTTCAACATTTTGCATACATGTTTGCTAGGGCATTTGCATCTACAGTAGCGGACATAATTGCTAGACCATTTATCCTTCGATGGATACCCAACACTATTCCAAAGCTCCCATTTTGACATAGGTAGGGAGGATGCTGGGAAAGGTTACAGAGTTTGGCTTTAAACCTGCCAATCACTTTTTCTTGAAAATTTCTAAAGCCGTTTCAACAAATCCATTTTGTGTATATCTTACGATTATGGTATTTCATGAGACCACATTTCTTTGGCACATTCGGTTTCATAGTGCAATTGATCGAGAGCAGGGAGATTCAAATTAAAATTACACCCCATTTTAAAAGCAACTGCAGGTAGCAGAGGTGGGGTGGTTACCGGTTTAAGTCACGATTAGGTGAGTGTTGATGTTAACGGGAATTTTTTGGTCAGAAACGGAGGGCTTGGAGGGGGGCCCACCAACCACATCTAAGTCAAAGATTAGAGTGTGTTGGTTAAGCCCAACCTTTACTTTGTGTGTGTTTAAATTTTGACATCCATTGATTGTTTATTTGAAGTGTCCTTGAACTTTATTTGTTTGAAGTGTGTTTGAAATTTAGACATTACATTGTGTGCACTTATTGTTTGAACTTTTGGCATTCACTTTCTATGTTTTTTTGAACTTTGACATCCACTTATTTATTTGAACTTTGGAGTTCACATTGTTTAGTGTGTACACTTTGGCATCCACTTATTGTTTGCATGTGAAGTGTGCATTTGAACTTTGACATCCCTTTATTATTTGAGCGAGCTTTTGACATTCACTTTGTGTCTATGAAATGTGTATGAACTAAATTTTATATTCACTTTGTATGTGTGAAAGTGAGATAATTTTGACATTCACTTGGATTTGAGCCACTTATTGTTTGTATAATGACATCCACTTTGCTTATGTGAAGAATATATTTGAACTTTGACATCCTCTTAATTTGTTTGATTTAATTGTGGATTCATTTTTTTTGTATGAAATGTGAGTGAACTAACTTTGTCGTTCACTTTTTAAATCTCTTTACTATTTTTGTATTTAGGTAAGTTTGAACATTTAGATTCACTTAGTGTGAATTGAAAATTGGCATGTTGAATTATGTAACTTACTTTTGTGTGTGTGTGTGTGTGTGTGTGTGTGTGTGTGTGTGTGTGTGTGAAGTGTGTGCTTGAAATTTAGCATTCATATTTTGTGTGTGTGAGTGTTTGAACTAAATTTGGTATTCACTTTGTATGAAGTGTGTTTGAATTTTACCTTTCACTTAGATTTGATCTTCTTATTCTCTCTGTGTGTGTTTGTGTGTGTCTATGTGTGTCAACTTTCACATTCATTGTGTAAAGAGTGTATTGACTTTGTCATTGCATGCTTGACCTTTGGTATGTTAAAACTTTAGTTCTTACCTTATATATGTATGAAGTGTACTTTTTTTAATAAAATATGTGTGGAATGATTGAACAAAATTTGTGTGAAGAATGTGTTTCAACTTTAGCATTCACTTTGTGTGAAGAATGTGTTTCAACTTTAGCATTCGCTTTGTGTGAAGAGTGTACTAACATGTATAAAGAAAATTGGTAAGAATTTGGTTTAAAATGTCAGGTTTCCATGATGGAGAGTTTTAAATTTTGAAAATATGTTTTCCATATAAAAATTATATTATTGTTTATATTGTCATTAATGTGGATTTTATCTAGAAAATTTAATAAAAAGTAATCCACTTTTTATAGCAGTAGTTGGAAGAAAATGAGTTATAGATACATGCAACTAAACTTGTCATTATCTTCATTTGTTACTGGAAATATATGAAGTGTGAATGGAGTAGGTCTTAAACTTATTTGCAATTATGTATGTTGTAATGAACACTTCACATGTGGTATGTAACCTTGTGTTTGAAAATTATGTAATGATGAAATATATAGTTATATTTAGGCTTCTATAAAGTAGTGGTATGTAACCTTGTATTGTTTGAAATTGTGTAATGATGAAATATATAGTTATATGTAGGCTTCTATAAATTATGCTCCTCAAGATTCATGCAATTAGTTTTATTTCCTTATGCTTACAATGTCATTCAAGCACAAGATGAACTCCCATTATGCTGAAGTTCAAGATAGTGCACATCTAATCAGCAAGTATGGCATTAGATAGTTTTCTTTAATCACTCACTTAATTTAAAAGCAAGTATTACCCTCAAACTACAACACATGAACTTATTATAAAATAGCAATGTAGTTCATCAAAGGTAAAATTAAGTACAAACTTTTGAGATAAAAAAGAAATTAAAATTGACTCTTATCTATCTACATCTATGGTTTGGAGGTGTGGCTCATCACACAACTCACCACATCCGCATGTCTTATCAGAAGCATCTTTAAAATAATTTTTTAAATATTTGACCAAAAAATTATCATGGAATTTGAACAAAAAATATGATTTGTTGTTTGAACAACATCATATTCTTAATTGAAATATAACGTATATGCAACCTAAATGATCTCAGCTTTTGGTAACCATGAATTTTACATTTTTAAAAGCAACACATTCTTATTTAAAATACAATTTATATTCAACTTTAAATGATCATAATTTTTTTTGACAATTTTTTACATTTCATGAAAAAATATAGGGTATTTATTGTACTCACCTTTTATATTTGTCATAAGACAAACATTTAATATGAAGTATTACAATGCATATACATTTTCACCCTAATAGTTGTACACATAAGAATAGTATTTGTCCACATAACAACAACAATACTACAAAGGAAATTTAATTTCGAAGTTATATTTAAAAAAAAAAACTTACCTAATTTAAATTTAAAGGAAAAAACCACTAAACATGAAAAAAATAGTGATTTGCATTGTAAAAATGTTATAACTATTGTTTAGTTTTAGATAATTTTTAATCTTTTAAGATTAAGATTAAAAGATAAAAAAGTGATTTGTATTGTAAAAAACTTATAACTATTCTTTAGATAATTTTTAATCTTTAAGATTAAGATTAAAATATAAACTAAATTAATACATCTAAATTTATGAAGGATGATAAATTAAAGGATGTAATTTATATATATGGCAGCTATATTAATATGTCAAAATTATTATGATGCTTATATGCATATAAAAAAGATTCAGACCCATAAACTTATAGCTACCGTGCAATTATGAATGAATGAATGAGGTAATATAAGTGTTTATATAAATTTTCATATGATGCCGTATGATCTTAATCAAAACACCACACACCATCTAAAGAACATTCGTCTATAGATTAAACAACGACTTTCCAAATCTCCTAACTCATGATTATAAACTACATTTTCTCAAATCTCACTAGTTAGATTCTAGGTATGAAGATGGCTTAAATGATTTAATGGAATAATCAATCCTATAGTTGTCATAGAATAATAAGAGTTGTTTTCTTATTTATTAATCATAAAGTTACATTGGATTAATTTACCATCAATAAACATAAGTGAGAAATTTATGAAACATCATTATTAAAATATTAAAAATCCATGAAACAGGGTGGATGTGAGAGCACTGTAGGAAGTTCTCTTTTTTATTTAATAAAAAAAAAAAATCTATTTAACTTTCAAAAATTTACTTGCATTAAGTTAGATGCTTCTAGAAACATTTCTCATTAAATGAGTTAGATGTTTCTTGAAGCATAAAATGATGTTTCATAAAATTTTCACTTACTGATGCTAGCTCAATGTAATTTTTTACATTCTTTTTCTAATTTTCTTTCATTTACATCACTTTTCTAAAAGCATCTAACTCAAAATTTACATGGTACTATATCTAGTATTAGATTTACCATATTTATATAAAATATATTACCATATAAATATGCTATCATAGTTATATTATATTTTAGCTAAATATAATATTTTATAAAGCAACCACAATATAATTAAACATATTATATTTTTCATATAATAATATTATATTTTTCAAATATGGTTATTATATTTATTAATGCAGTTGTTCCAAGATGAGGCTACGGAGAAATTAGGAAGACATCTGTTGGGCGGCTAGCTTGAATTATTCCTTCAACCATTATAATAAAGTAATGTACCAACCAAAAATAGTACAATGGAACTCAGCATAGAGATTTATAATAAATTTAAATTGATTCTTCCTTAAACCATTATGCAGAAAGTAATGTGCACCACGGAAAGTTGGGTGACTAGTATTAATGTATTCTATAAATAATACCTTGCATGTATGTACTTTTTTATCTCTCTTCAATTAAAATAAGAGACACATAACAAGTTGAACCAAACTAGGATGCACAAGTATAGATGCAATATATGTCAATATCCTCTAAGTTCACATTCAATACCTCTTTCTTATTGTTTGATATCTGTTGCAAGTATATGTAACATAAGTTCAAAATAATTAGTTTTTCCTCTAGCATTTTGAGAATATATACAAGTTCAAAAGAACTAGCCATATTCACGAATCCTCTTAAATTATAATTTTTCTTAAGTTTTTTACTATTAGTTGGTCATATTCTAGATTCTTTGCACTGGAACTTCCTCAAGATCAAACTATTCCTCTCTTTGAGGATACCCTTGAATATTCGCTATTTAAAACTAAATACACGTGCAAATTGAATATTCATTTTTATCATGAATATCACACTACCGTTCAAGTATAATTGTAGTTATATTGCTTAGATAATCTTATTTATGTTCAAAAACAACGAATACTCTAATGTTACTACCCAGAGACCAATCTACCTTGTGAGGAAAGATTCCCAGATGTTGATATAGACTTAGGAATTAAGCAATCTACTTTTGTTACTATACCTTCATGGCTTAAGGAGTGTGGAGTCAAATTTCCATTCGGTTTAAATTTTAAAACCTTAACAATTAGGATAAGAAATTTCACAAATTCCTTCCTAGGGAACACTACCACCATTTTAACTTCCGACTATCCTAGATGTCTCTAACAGTGCATCAAGACAGGTCACCTTAGTTTCACAATGAACATTAATACCAGTATTATTAGATTGGACACTGCAATTGTCCTCTTTTAAATTTCGACTGCATAACCTTGATAAGGAAAAGTGCCTAACTTAGATTGTACTTTTCATATGAAGTCAGATAAAAGAGTTCTTAACCTTGCAACCTCAGCTACGAAAGACACTGAGAGGGGGGGGAGTGAATTAGTGTCTTATAAATCAGACTTATTTTTGGCAACCATTAATGAACTTTTACCAACTATGAACTTCAACCTTTTTATGATGAAAATAAGACATTCATTTATGAACTATAATGGACTATCAGATCAACTTGTGAAATGAAAGAACAAGACAACTGTTGATGAACTGTGATGAACCATCAAAACTAGTTGATAAACATCATATTAAAATTTGTTGAATCATGACTATAAGACTAACAAACAATAGAGGCAGTTTTATAGCTTTCATTGGACTGTGATAATCATTCATTTGTATTGACCCAAAATGAGCATCATGTCAACAATAATATGCAACAGTTAAATCATGAAACAATAAACACAAACTCATGAATATAGTATAATGAGAAACATAATCACAAGCGACCATAACAGAAGGATTTGACGAGTGGAAAACCCTCTAGGGATGAAAAAACACTCCAGAAAATGCCTCACTAGCTTAATCATCAACAACACCAATTATAGAGGCTCACTAGCTTTTATTCCTCACTGTCTACAAAATGACTCACTGGCAACACAAGCCTCATTGGTAATGATCAAATTATCTCATTAACATGATCACTTACAACTTCTCAAAGTTTAGATGAAAATATACAACATAGAGGGTTTCTCTATTTCACTTCAATCTAGATCTTGATAGTCTCATTTATTTGAGACTCAAGAATACATACCCAAAACTGTGCAATCAACTGGTCAAAAGATATACAATAGTTTGTTTCTTTGAAATTATATTGTAAGTAATACAATACAACCTCTACACAACAAAGTATTACAGATACTTTTTTTAAACTCTCTCAAATTTTCTTCTTCCTCTCACAGTATAGCTTGAACAAGTAACTGAATTCATGTAACTGCCTTTAGCATTTAGTTTTAATGAGACCTGTCAATGTCATGAAGTTGAAATGACTGAACTTGTATATGTCTTGGTTCATGAGATTCAAGCAAACCTTCAATAAGATCATTATTCACAGTATGTAACCATCAAAGATACATGTCATCACAACTTAACCAAAGTTTATGTGACTGTCACAAACTATAGTTCCTTTTCTTCTAAAGATGATTTCACAACATTTAACCATAGTCACGTAATCTTAATAGCACACCCAACCTTTAATCATAGACTCAACATAACTAAACTAGTTCAACTATCTGTGGCAGTTTTCATTTGAATCAATAACTGTCAAAGTTATGTGGTCGACTAGAGTCATTTGGAAAAGTTTGAGTTATGTAAAACAACCTTACACAAGTTTTAGCCACATTTGAAGCATGGTCAAACAAAGTGTCTACAAACTATTTCCAAACCTACTGCATGAAACCCTAATATCAAATGCATGTGGATAAATCAAGAAATAACTTCTCAAACTATCATTCAGAATGAAACCCTAACCATATCAAAGAGTGGGTTTATTAGAGTTCACAAGAATACTTTACTATTGCAAACTCTAATAAAAAAATCTTCACAACAAATGGAAATATCTTCAAAAACAAACTGTTGTAATTCAACCTAACTGCCTTTCTAAAAAGTCAACATAGTCCATAGATGTAGCAGGAAACCCCATCTCAAAGTCAAAGACTTCACAAAAGAAATAGTCATATGCATACATTTTAAGACTGTCATAGATCAACACCAAGCTCAACTCAAAAACCCATGTCATAAAACCTCAACCAAAACAAACATCCAAGAACTTTGCATTATTATGTGACTGCATTAGAAGCGAAAACAAATAGTTTGCTTAACAACCGACTTCAACATTAACCCTTAACACAAAAGAAAGATATGACCTGAGAATCTGCCAACAACACAAGGTTTTTTCTATGCCCTCAAGGCCAAAATAACTGTTGAGCTCCCTTCTATTCTTTAGTGAGCTAAGCATTGACAAATCTGACAAAATCCACCTCATAATTAAATAGAATGTTCAATTTTGCAAATTGTTCATGTCTCAAAGTCGATCTTTGAAAATGATCCTCAAAAACAAGATTTTTGCATTGTATATCCTTTTTACCTCCTGATCCGGTGTGTCCTAAATGAACTAGTCACAACAAACTTCAAACAAAGACTTTTCAGCTGTTAACAAGCATGATACCTACTTGGTAGGTTATAAACTTTAGTGCCCAACAATATGCCTTTGCTCTTTAGTTTTTTGTATAAAACAATTCAATAACCTTTTGACAACATGATGCCTTTTACTAACTTGGGAGTTAGAAATAATAATTACCTCCTTTATACAACCTTAGGATGTCCTTGCAACATTATGATTTTGTTCACATATAGAATCAAGAGAAATAATTAATATCAACATGACACAATGACCTTAGTTTGCATATTGAAAGATCATTTTAAAACATTATACAATTTTGAGCCCACTATAATGCCAAGAACCACAATACCACTCCAAAGCAATGAGAAACAATGCATAGCACATCAACTTGTAGCATACCAACTTAACTATGAATACATCATGAAGACTATCCTAATGTCATATGAATAACAATAGTACCTATCATACCAAGTCAACCAAAAGCTGCCAAAAGTTGTCATCACTATAGCATAGACCAAGAGTGTAGTCCAAACATAATAACCACATTATTCAAAGCTATAATATCCACATTATGCAAAGAAGATTGTCAACCAAATGTGGCCAAGCTCACTGTCACATAAAACCAAATACCTCTGCTATGCCAACCGTTATGAATGCAACTGTCAATGCCAACTGCCATGATGCAACTGCCAATGCATCACAAACCTGAGAGTTTCTGTATTTGACATCAAGGACAACAATTGAGAGGGCAACAAATTCCCCCTTTTTCCTTGATGGAAAAACGTAACTCTCTCTCCCCCTTTTTGCGTAGACAAAGGGAGGAAGTTTTGTGCAATTTCCTCAAAGATAGATCAAGAACCATAAGCCAGTATGATGCAAAAAGAAATGATAATGAAAAAATAGGAAATATAAATCATACCATCACTGGCCAATGTAGCACAAGGTATCTAGAATGTCAAGGACAACAACTAAATATGCTAATCATGTGAAATAGTAGACCAGGAAAGACGAAAACTAGAGATATGATCCCTAACATATGTATAGAGCAGAACACCACTGTCCTTATCAAAGGAACAATAGAAGGTTAGAAAACTAATAAATCTGTGCATGAACCAATGTCCTCATAAATATTGAACTGACAAAAGAAATAGAGGAACATATCCATCAAACTAAAAAAGTAAGTGCTATGATAACTGCAATTGTAAATCTATGGTGTATCAACATGAAAAGAGATTAGAAAAGAATGAAGTGTGTTCATCACTTGTCACATTAGGGTGCTAAGAAGCTCCCCCTAATATCAAAGCCTGTTGCAACTTTCTATTGACTTTACAGACCTCAACATTTACTTCATTGTAAGCATATGAATTAGAATATTATGAAGCATGTCTATATTAATATATTAGCTATCATGTTATCATTACAACAAGAAATCACTGCTACAAACCACAGGTATCAAAATGTTTTCACTGAAATGCCAAACACAAAACACTGTAATTCCAATCAACTAATTTTAGGAATAAAACAAACATGAAAACCTGAACAAAAAGTTCATTGTCCAACAAAACCTAGGCATCAAGAAACAACTGTATCACTGTATAAGACACCAAGACATCAATAATCACTATCCTTTCAAAGTATAAACATGTATCAAGGAGCATGTATACCAACTAAGATCACCATCAACTCTTTAAACTTGACTCCCAACACACTACCAACACACTACCAACCCTAAACATGACTCCAATCAAACTTCTCACAAAGAAACAACATAAACATGAGAAGTAAGCGTGACAATAGCATATGAAAGTTCAATATATCATAAATAGAAAACATGAATGCAATAAAGCATCATGAATCTATCAACCTGTTGTGGTCTCTTAAATGAACTAACACTTTGAATACATTTAGAGTTTTACATCACAGTCTAAATTGATGATCCTACATTCCACTAACAAAGTCTCATCCTCCTCTGTCAGTATCAACTATCCTAGCCAAAAAATAACTGTTATAAGTCTGTCAATGTGATGAGGAACTATCTGCTTCAATATTTAAACCTTTTCATTCATATTCAAATATCTATTTGAACACACTATGGCAAGAATAGTCCTTTCTAAAGACTTTGATAGGTGCCACTAACACATCTAAAAGTGACACTCTGTATTTTAAAGTTGAAGCATCTCTTCAAACTCTATTAACCAAGCCACCGAGTATAAATGATCTTCTCAACACAAGAAATCATTGTTCTTAAGTACTGTGACTATTGACTATCATTAAACAGGGTTATACTGAGACCAAACACAAAAACACTTTTTAAGCCACCATGGTCTTATTAATAGCACAAATATGATATTATAAAGTATGATGTATGTCAAGGTTCCATCACTATATCAATAGATCACCATCATCAATCCAGTAAAACAACACCTGAAGTGTGATTGAACACCGTTCATAACTAGTACATACATAAAGAATGAAAATGTTCTAATAAATAGCAAAATGTGAACTCATATCATCATCATGAGGAGTAAAAAAACATCTTGAATTGAAGATTATGAACGCATGAATTCATAGGTACATCAAACACATTCAAACCTCTATTGTTGATTGTTTAAGGGGTTTAAAGGATACATTACAAATCAACTCCCCCTTGATTCATGCTACTCTTTTATGCACTAATGGATATATCTTGTGTAGTATGCACAAGATTAGGACTTCCTTCTTGACTTTGTTTTCTTCTCCAAACTAGTATAGGATATTTATTCTCCTTTTCCAAGGCATTCACTTGGTTTTGCTTGAACATGTAGCCTCCAGTTGGTTTTATCCTTCCTCTACATAATTGTTCTTTGTGCCCAAACATATTGCATCTATAACACAAAATATTGTAGTTTTGATCAAGAGGAGAATAGTTTCTTCTAGGTGATCTTAGAGAGTCATACCTTGCATGCATCCAACAATTTCTTGCAAAATGGCCAACTTTATTACAATTATAACAAGCATTATTGTAGAACTGATTTGACCAGCCATAAAAACTTTTCTCTTTATTCCACCCAAAACCATTTCTTTTAAAATCTGTAGCCCTATGACCATAAAAATGACATGCATAACAATAACCATGGAATTGAGAGTAATTATACCTAATAGATGGAGGTCTTGAAGATTTGTTATCAGCAATATTAACTTTAGCTTTCTTCTTAGATTCAACGTCAGGTGCAACATAGTGAAATGTCAGGTCTATCTTCTTCCTAGGGGCATCTCTTGTCTTGGAACATTCTCCTTTTTCATAACCCAAGCCAGTAGTATCCCTATAATACCTTTGCTTGCTCAACATGTCATTCAGGCAGTCAGTACTCTTTTCAAATTAAAAATTCTTTTGCAATTTTTATGCTATTTTTCCTAAATCCTTTCTTAAAGAGACTATTTCTTTCTCTAACTTCACACATTCTATTCTTTTTACTTCAATATCATATTTAGTCACATCTATTAGTCTTTTATCTTCTAAACTTCAGCTTTTAGACTAACAATCTATTTGTCAGATTCATCAACTTGACTTCTTAAATCTACAATCAACTTTCTTGACTCTTCAAATTCAATAGAAACTTTTGCAAGATCAAAGAGTACCTTAGTCTTGGAATCCTTCTCTTGTTGAAATTGAACCTTTAATCCCTCATTCTCTTTTTCAAGATACTTGTTCATTTCTAGAGCACATAAAAGTTCTCCTTCAATATCAACTTCACAGTCATTTTGATTAAACTCCTGTCCATATTCATCTACAAAGAGATCTCCTTCTACATCATCAATCTCAACAACAAAGTCATTTTATTTATCACACTTTGTGTCAAATTGCAAAGGTAACTTAGGTAACAACTCATTACTAGGCTTGATTAGAGTTTGTTCTACAACCTTTTTCTTAACAACTTTCCTTCCTTTATTTCTTCTACACTTTCCCATAGTACTCCACTATCAGGACCTACCCAAGTCGGTTAGACTTCTATAGGGAACCTACGCTCTGATACCACTTGTTGGAGTATGAAAGATACTGAGAGGGGGGTGAATTAGTGTCTTATAAGACAGATTTCTATTTAGCAACCATTAATAAACTTTTACCAACTATGAACTTCAACCTTTTTATGATGAAAATAAGACATTCATTTATGAATTGTAATGGACTATCAGATCAACTTGTGCACATGAAAGAACAAGACAACTATTGATGAACTGTGATGAACCATCAAAACCAATTTATAAATATCATATTAAAATTTGTTGAATCATGACTATAAGACTGACAAACAATAGAGGTAGTTTTATAACTTTCATTGGACTATGATAATCATTCATTTGTACTAACCCAAAATGAGCATCATGTCAACAATAATATGCAACATTTAAATCATGAAATAAGAAAAACAAACTCATGAATAAAGTATTATGAGCAACATAATCGCAAGCAACCATAACACAAGGATTTAATGAGTGGAAAACCCTCTAGGGATGAAAAACCACTCCAAAAAATGCCTCACTGGCTTAATCATCAACAACACCAATTATAGAGCCTCACTGGCCTTTATGTCTCACTGACTACAAAATGCCTCACTTGTCACATAAGCCTCACTGGCAACACAAGCCTCACTGGCAATGATCATATTGTCTCACTGACATGATCACTTATAACTTATCAAACTTCAAATGAAAATATACAACACAGAGGGTTTCTCTGTTTCACTTCAATCCAAATCTTGACAGTCTCATTTATTTGAGACTCAAGAATACATTCCCAAAACTATGCACATCAACTGGTTATAAGATATACAATATTTTTGATGCTTTGAAATGATATTGCAAGTAATACAATACAACCTGTACTCAACAAAGTATTACAGATACCTTTTTGAAACTCTCTCAAATTTTCTTCTTCCTTTCATAGTACATCTTGAACAAGTAATTGAATTCATGTAACTGCCTATAGTAGTTAGTTTTAATGACACTTGTCAATGTCATGAGGTCAAATTGACCCAACCTATATATGTATTGGTTCATGAGATTCAAACAAACCTTCAATACGATCATTATTCATAGTATGTAACCATCAAAGATACATGTCATCATAGCTTAACCAAAGTTTATGTAACTATCACAAACTATAGTTCCTTTTCTTCTAAAGATGATGTCACAACATTTAACCATAGTCTGTAATCTTAATACCACAACCAACCTTTAATCATAGATTCAATAGAACTGAACGTGTTCAACTGTTTGTGGCAGTTTTTCATTTGAATCAATAACTGTCAAAGTTATGTCGTCGACTAGAGTCATTTAGAGAAGTTTGAGTTATGTAAAATAGCCTTACCAAAGTTTTAACCACATTTTAAGCACGGTCAAACAAAGTGTCCTCAAACTATTTCCAAACCTACTGCATGAAACCTTAACATCAAATGCATGTGGATAAATCAAGAAATAATTTCTCAAGCTATTGTTCAGAATGAAACCCTAACCATATCAAAGAGTGGGTTTATTAGAGTTCACAAGAATAGTTTACTATTGCAAACTCTAATAAAAAAATAATCTTCACAAAAAAGATCTTCAAAAACAAACTATTGTGATTCAACCTAACTGCCTTTCTAAATAGTCAACATAGTGCATAGATGTAGCAAGAAACCCTAGCTCGAAGTCAAAGACTTCACAAAAGAAATAGTCATATGCATACATTTTAAGACTGTCACAGAGAAACCCTGAGCTCAACTCAAAAACCCATGTCATAAAACCTCAACCACAATAAACATCCAAGAATTTTACATTATTATGTGACTGCATTAGAAGCAAAAACAAATAGTTTTCTTAACAACTCACTTCAACAGTAATCCTTAACACAAAAGTAAGATATCACCTAAGAATCTACCAACAACACAAGGTTTTTTCTGTGTGCTCAAGACCAAGATAACTGTCGAGCTCCCTTCTATTCTTTAGTGAGCTTAGCATTGTCAAATCTCTCAAAATCCACCTCATGACTACACATAATCTTCAAATTTGCAAACTGTTCATGTCTCAAAGTCAACCTTTGAAAATGATCCTCAAAAACAAGCTTTTTACATTGTATATCCTTTTTAGCTCCTGAGTCGGTGTGCCATAAAATGAGCCAGTCACAATAAAATTCAAACAAAGACTTTTCACTTGTTAACAAGCCCGATACCTGCTTGGCAAGATATAAACTTTAGTACCTAACAATATGCCTTTGCTCATTATATTTTTTATAAAACAAGTCAATAACCTTTTGACAACATGATGCCTTTTACTAACTTGAAAGTTAGAAATAATAATAACCTCCTTTATACAACCTTAGGATATCCTTGCTACATTATGAATTTGTTCACATATAGGATCAAGAGAAACAATTAATATCAACATGACACAATGACCTTCATTTGCATATTGGATCAAGAGAAAACAATCAAGTGCTTTATTTAACTGTCCTTGCACTTAACACAACCATATTGAAAGATCATTGTAATACATTATACAATTTTGAACCCACTGTAATGCCATGAACCACAAAACAACTGCAAAGCAATGAGAAACAATGCATAGCACATCAACTTGTAGCATACCAACTTAACTATGAATAACATCATGAAGACTATCTTGATATCATATGAATAACAACAGTACCTGTCATACCAAGTCAACCAAAAGCTGCCATCACTATAGCATAGACCAAGAGTGCAGTCCAAACATAATAACCACATTATGTAAAGATATAATATCTACATTATGCAAGGAAGATTGTCAACCAAATGTGGCCAAGCTCACTATCACATATAACCAAATACCTCTGCCATGCCAACTATTATGAATGCAACTGTCAATGCTAACTATCATGATGCAACTATCAATGCACCACAAACCTAAGAGTTTTAATATTTGACATCAAGGACAATAACTGAGAGAGAAACACAACCTTCTTAGTAACTGCTAGTTCATCAAACGTAGTTTATTCACTTCCTCTTCTAAATAAGTAGTGTGCACTTTATTTTTCTCCCGGTACTTTCTGATAGATTCACAATTCCCTGAGGACCTTTTCTTATTCTCGTACATTGGTCTAATTTGTCAACCAAACCCTTCTCTTCTTCTGTAGAGATAATTTGAGTATGAGTTTAATAACAAGTATGAGTATGTGCATTGTCTCATCCAAGGGGATTGTAAGTATGAGTGTGTGTGCATGTGTGATTATTTTTCTTCAGAACTTCATCCAAAAATGTGTCCATGGATGTCAACATGGAAAAGTGGGTAACCAGATCAAGATTGTGAAATACTTCATGATTAGAGAACTTAAGCTCTCCATTGTCCATTTCTACTATAGATATCATCATTACTCACATGTTTAACACCTTTTCCTATCAAGAGAATCATTGCACCAGATAAGCAATATAGATAAAAACTAATAAGAAAATATAGTAACGACATTTTGGAAACAAATGTGATCGTCAGATTATCATTATAAATCATCCCAAGAGCAATATATGAAAGGAATTATATAGTAGAGAAAAATAAATAAAAAATCTGATCAACAAAATTATCATTAGAAATCATTTGAGAAAGAATGTCTGAAATAGAAATAATTTCCATAGAAAAATAGTTTTGGGAAAGAGCACTATCCTAATGATGAAAATTAAAATTTGAACTCAAAACAATGACCCACATAGCACAATGAGCATAGATATCACAATGAGTACCATAAACTAACTGCTCCATTGAAAAAAACCAATTTAACACCATCTTGGAACTAAAATGACAACCAAAATAAGAAAAAAATGCCATAGCATTAAAAACCTACATTGTAAATGCAAACTGGTGCACAAAACAAAAAAATAAGTCTTGACCCAATTATCTACACTAAATATAACATCTGCCTAAAGGAACTGATACAAGCATCAAAATATGCACATGAAACCACCACCATAAACGAAATCAATTCCTATACTAAAGAAAACAATATTCACACAGTATCCTAGAACTCAACTGGGCATCAAACCTGGCAGTCCTCTAAACAACCACCCATATTAGATTAGAAATCCTCACACCAAAAGATTAGAGATTCTCCAATGAAAGGAGTGAGATGATTTGGGTCGCTTGCAATCAACCATCCCACTGTGACTCTCAGTGTTTATGTTTTTCTTGGAGAGGAAGACAAAATCATCCTCTGTAATGAAGGTACTTCCGGGTTCCCAAAAAAATCAAACAATAATAGGTAAGAGCGATAAAGGCATTACATAATCTAAAATGAAGGTCATAATTAAAATATGCATAAGACAAATGAAAAACCAACCACCCATGTGCCATATTCTAACAATTTTATTTTTTAAAATTTTGGAGAAAAAAAATTAAAGGACTACCAAAATTTGGCAGTTACAAGATGTGTACACATATAGAATGGCCTATCAGCCAAAATATGTTTTTTTTATCAATATAGTATGGGTTCTTTGTTCACCTTTCTTTTAAAAAAATAATTAGAAAAATTAGAAAAAGTAGGTTTTACTTGGAAACTTGACAAAGAGGGGTGATAGTATTTTTACTCTTCCTTTGAGCTCCCAAGCTTATTTGTATGCAAGCATTGTCTTCTATGGGGGTCCTTTGTCTAATTAATTTATGAATCCTTGAACATTGTTTAAAAACCACATTTGAGGATGAAAACCATTGATATGCTAGAGATAACTACATGAAAATATAGTGGTTTCATGAATTTGAGGACAAAACACTTTGATTCTAGAGGAAAAATTCATACAGAGTTTACATTTGTTCATTATAGGATTGCAGAAGTTATAGGATTGTAGAAGTTTAGTAGTGTGTTAGTTTTGTGTATTGCAGATTTTGGGTCTTCTTCATAGAAGAGCAGTCATTTCAGTATTGGTAGTTTTTATTGTTTCAGTTGTTGTTGGTAATGTTGGTGACTATAGTACAATATTTAGTGGTGTGCTCTAGTACTCCAATATTAGTGATTATGCTTCTAGAGGTTAAAGGATTATCTTGTCATCAATTGTTAGTTATTATAGGTTGCAGTTTGGAACAAATTGGAATAGCTATAGGTAATTTTAGTGTTTAGTCAATGTATCAAGTGTTGAGAACATGATTTCAATATTCTAACATTTATTTCTATCCATTATAACAATCCAATTAAAGTTATGATGTTCCAGTTGAAGTTGGGTATTAAAGATGTGCAATTTGTGTATATTTTTTAGTTTATCTTCCATAGTTTGCATGCAAGAGAAGATAGTTTCTCTTTTATATTTTTCAAGAAATGCATTTTGTATCTTGAGGTGAAATTTATGTTAATAAAATAGTCCTTAGCAGATTTCTGGTGTTTTAGTGTGTTAGATGCAAAATTGCCAAATTCTGGGTTGAGTAGTTTTGTTAAAATTTTGGTGCAATTGGATAGTTTCTTGGATTTTATTTAGAATATTTCATATTTGATATAATTTTAGTAAAATCAATTGTGGGAAATTATAAAAAAGGACAAGGTATTGTTAATATTACTAGAAAAATAGATGAAATTTTTGAAATGACGAAGAGAATGAATCTCTAGTTGGATGATGTGAAGAGGATAGGAAAATAAGTTTAAACACTAGACATAGTGATGAAAGTGACAAGGATGAAGTGGAAAAATGTACTTTTTAAGAAAGATATTAAAAATCAAGAGGAAGAAGAGTTAGAATGGGTAAAGATGTTTAAGGCAATCTCAAAGTTGGTAAGACATTTAGAATTAAAATTTCTATATAAATTTTGGTGATTTTAATCTTTAAGTGTTGATTGATTAGATAAATGATTTATAAGAATATTGTGAATTTGAGAAAACTATAGATCTTAATAAGGTTAAATTTTTTAAAACTAAACTAAAGAGACATGCTGCTATTTAGTACAACAAAGAACAATAGGAAAGAAATTATAAAGGGAAAGAAAATATAACAAGATGTGATAGGAATAGGATGGTAGCAAAGATGAAATATCGATTCATACCTGTTGACTATGAGTTAGAATTGCTAAAGAGATTAGAAAATCTAAGAAAAGAAAAATATAGTGAAGGAATATAATAAAGAACTTTTTCAAAATGATCATGTTAGGATTTGATCTAGAAAATAAAGTAAACAGAAGGTTCCAAGACACATCAATGTACTAAGAAGAAGTATTTAGGAAAAATTATGTTTGGTAATATTGACAAAAATAGATGAAGCATATCAATTTATATTGAAAGTAGAAGATAAATTGAATGGGATATTTGAAGGTAGGAAGAATTTACAAAGAGTTAGAGCATGAAGGTTCCAAAGAAGTAGACCTCAACATGATGACATAATATCCTACAAAGAAGATCTGGAAAGAAAAAGAAACAATAGTCCTTGTAGACACTTAAATTTGTCCACTCTTCATCTTATCCATAAACATCCCTAGTTCATCCCTATTTATCAACAATTCATCCCTAAATGTCCCTAAATCACTATTTCTTCCATATTAACTAAATAAATGCATGTTTAGATAGTTAATTAACCAGTTCCCTTTTAAATCGTGATTAAACAATATTTTATTGTGAAAATTATAATTCATGTACTATTCACTATTCATCTATACCATCGTCGATACTGTTGGGTGAATATTTTGTCATTTAGCTAACCTATAAAACTTTTCAGGATTAGCTTGTAGATACTCAACTTCAGACATTTGGATCTGGCTCTTCCTAGCATGATCTATTATATCAAATAATTGGAATGAACTAGAAATAGAGGAAGGGAATCCATCATTTTGAGTTTTATTAGGGGTAGTATTGGTTTGAGGAACAAAAGTAGAAGATACAGGATGGTTAGATGTACTTAATTTCTTATTGCCCACTAGGTCCTTTGGTTCAAAAGGCAACATAGTTCCCCATTTAGCAATCGAGATCATTGGTTTAGGTTCTTTTCTTGCTTTGCCTTTATCAGCTTGTTGAGTTGACTAATTTTAGGACCTAGTAAAAATAGCATATGCTCCATCATACACTTCTCCTTCTTTTCTGGCTTCATCTTGGTAATTCAGAAAGCCAATGGTAGAGTCGCCAGCTAATTCTTCTTTTCCTTCTGTAAAAAGATTAGCATCATTCTCCTGGTCCAACTCAGGCTAGAAAGAATGATCATGTTCAGCTTCATAATAGCCAACTGCTGAGTTAACCGATGCTACTTCAATGGTGAGCTTCCCCTATGTGGGTGGAAGATGATTGTGTTGCCCTTGATTTTTAGCAGCATTGCCTTGATATGAATTAATGGGAAATGTCCTCCTTGGTATATTTTGATAAGAAGGAGGAGCAGACATACCTTGTGACATTTGTCTTTTCAGAGCTAGCAATTCATTTGCTAACTTTTATACCACAGAATCCGTGGTTCTTCTAGAAGAATTATCAGTAGAAGAGGGACCTTTATTTATGTTTGAATCTCTTCTTATCTTACCAGCAAAGATGAGATCATCTTCCAGTTTAGTAGCCAAAATTTGAGCTGCAAGAAGATCTATGGGACTAGCCCATCTTAGCAAAAAACTCACTTTGGGAAGCTGAGTATTGATAAAGAAAGACTTAAGATTTTCTGCTGTTGGCTGAGCGATGGTAGGGATCCTATTTCTTAGCTTATTGAACTTAGCAATGAAATCTTGCATGGGTTCATGTGGCTCCTTCTTCATCTGTGTTAGTTGTGCTAACAAGGTAGTGCATTTTCGGCAGATTTGAACCTAGCCTCAAACTTGGTCTTGAGAGTGTTCCAATTGGTTATAGTTTGAGCTTGAAGATGGTAAAACCAATCTACAGCAGCACCTTGCAGTGTTTCCACAAAAAGTCTTACTGCTACATCTTCAGGCTCAACACCTATTACACCACAAGCTATGCAGAAAGATGTAATGTGTTCATCCGGGTGAACTTTTCCATCACCATAGAACTTAGAAAAATTCTTCCTCAAACTACAAGGTAGTTCGTGCAAAGGTGGAGTTAAATTCAAAGGACTAAAAGTATTACCCCAAGGGCCTTGAGCTGCCATGGTGCATTGATTAAAGGGTGGGATAACAAACCTTTGTGGAATATGGATAGACAAAACTCTGCTAGCACTAGAACTAGAAGCTCCACCTAGTATTGGAGACCTGGCGTTGGTAGGAGGAAAACTCCTAGGTCGCTAAAGTCGAGTTCGTGGAGGCAAAAGACCAAAGTTATTTTGTTGCATCAACTCAAATACAGGATCAATAATGCCTTGAGCTCTCTTGCTTCTTGTATACCATGAATCTGCCATAATGTAGTGTACTCAACAAAATTTTGAAAATCTCAAAGCAATGGAAAAGAACTACAATGCTTCAACTAAGAGCGTGAGGCTTCAAGTTGCACGTTCTGTCCCTAGTAGAGTTCCCAAAAAATTGTTGGGTGAATATTTTGTTCTTCAACCTCAACATCTTCAATCACCATTTGATCAACATTAGTATCTTCAACACCTAATTCAGTGACATTGGAAGTTTTTGTAACTTCCTTCTTCTTCCCTCCTTTGGATACAAACTTAATTTTTGGTTTTTGTATTTTAGAGGAAGAAGAGGTGTCACTCTTATTTTTGGTTTTGTTCTCTACCTTCTTACCCATCTATTCCTGTGCTTCAATCTCTAATCCTATGAGAAACTCTTTCAATTTAATCCCTTTTCTTTCCAACCACACATTTGTGTTGGCCAGGATCAGTTGAAATCTTTTCCTTATGGATGTTTCTTCTTTAACTGACCATTTCACCTTTGAAAGAGGTGAGACTTCAACATTCTTAGTGTTATATCTGGGATCTAGAACATCCCCATCATCCTCCATTCCATTTTGAATATCAGCAAGGCCCAGCTCTTCTATCTGACTCAGGTGAAGTCTGTAGTAGTCTAGCTTCCTGATCTCATTTTGTGTCCTGAGATCGGCCCACATATCTTCGACCATTGGTACATGGAAGGTTGAGTTCCTTTTGATCTTCTCTTGAACTCTTCTAAAATCAAAATGGTCTCTTTTCTTAAAAGTCCTCATAGTGACTAGCTGTAATTTAGAATCAACTAGTTTTGCTTTGTTAGCTGATTGAACTGAACACCTTCCAATTTCAACGGGGAACTTTATCCCTGACTTCTTCAGCTCCATTTGTTTATTGTGCACTACAATCAGCTGTCTACATAGCTCCATGAGAACAAGATGGTCAGTGGGATACTGTGGAAGAATATAAGGGTAACAAGGATAATATCCTACCTTGAGATATGTGAAAGTGGGGAATTGTAGGAACAAGCAACCGAAAGAATTCACGACCTCCCAAGCTTCATCTGAGACCCTTTTATGAACAAGTTCATTGTCCCATAAGCACATGAATACTAAAAAGAAGGCATCATTGACTCTTCAGAAATGATTTATTGATCCCTTTAGAGTAATTTGAGGGTAATACTCATATACAGGGACCAATCTCCTGTCACCAACCTGAGTCAAACCTGTAAAGCTTCACATGCTAGTAGCAACATACACAAGATATGATGTCATATAGAATTTGAATGTTATGTTGACCTTCACCAGTTGCTCTTGCAATGCATTACTAATCTACTCTCCCCAGAATATTCTCTGTGTACCTCGAAGAATCACCTTGATGTAAGTGTACATCCATTCTTGAAACTTGGAAGAAGAGGGGAGTCCTCTTATGCGACTCAAAAGAGTGATCAAATCACAAACTTCCTCTACAAAGTCACTCCTAGGAAGATCCTTTGGTCATCTGGTCAAATTACTTCTAGGGATTTTCAATCATTTGTTGTTGATGTACCTTCTTTCAGCTTCCACGTCTGTGTCATAATCCTTTTGCCCCTGAGCAAAGTCAATCTGTCTAATGTTTACAATGCGTAGACACATGAAGATTTTGTCTAGAAATTCTACATCAAACCTCATGATCACATTCCCTTGAGAATCTGTCACAACCCTAGTGTCCCTGTTGTAATGTCTAGCCACCTGAAGAATGAACTCGAGATTGTGTGCAGAAACTTGAAATGAGGCAACCAAGTGAATATTACTGTCAATGATTTTTTGCATATGTCTAGAAGGGTTTGTCTATTTTGTTCTTTCCACAAATTCTCCCATGTCCACATGTCCTATTTTTGTATCCCTAATTTTGTCAATATTTGACTGTACTGCCGTCACTGAAAAAACACCTTGGTAGTTGTACTTCATGATTTGTCTTTGGACGGAGATGGCTTTGACATCAGCTCTGGAGAGAACTCTGGGAGAAATATCTACCATGAACACTTGTTGAGAACTGCAAAAGGCCATGATCTCGCAGTCATGGGAAAAATGGATAAACTAGGATAACCACGATTTGATGATCATGGACAGGAAAGCATGCGTTGAAGGGCTTGAGTGTGCACAAATCTAGGTAAGGATGAAAGCAGGTTAATAAGTCTTGAACAGTGAATTTTCCTATTCTTAGAAAAAAATTTAGGAAAACATGCACAAGCGGTCAAAATGAGCACTCCTGCACGTGTTTGAGAAGGACTTATCATTCTTGTGTAAAGTCGGTGAAAAATACTACTATTGCATGTATTTTTAGGAAAAAATGGAAGTTTGACATGTAGGGGCAGTCAAAATGACTGCCCTTACATCAGGGTAAATTTATAAGTTGAGGCATGTGCAAGGTCGGATGATTGGACCGTCGATGCATGTATGCTGAGTTAATTCAATGCATAGTCGGTGAAAAATACCACTTTTGCATGTTTTTGGAAGAATTGTAATTGTCTCAGCTGTAAATTATGCCGACATAGCAGATTGGTATTTCAAGGTCTTCTTTGTGTAAGGGCGGTGAATTTCACCGACTTTGCATTCTCTCACAAGTTTATGGAAAGATTTCAAGTGGTAATCATCGCCGACATTGCAGATGTTTGAAAGATGGTTTTGGAGTTTGCTCGGGACAAACCACCGCCAATTGAAAACCTAAAAATCTAGGGCACAAGTATTGGTCAGCAATTTTTTCCATTTGGGTTCACTAGTTGACAATCTAGGTCACAAACATATTGAAGAATAAGGATTCAATACAAAAGATCAAGAAAAAATGACAATATCAATCAGAAATGCAATGTATTACAAAGGTTTTCAAAATAATAAAGCTACTGAAAAATCATGTTAACGAAACCCTAGAAATTGAAAGTGGTTTAACGACTTACCTGTCAAGAGGTTGAAACCCTAAGCGTGATGGTGGCGATTCAAAGTCTATTTGAATCTAAGGTCACCGCGGTCGAGTGGTTTGAGGAGGGTTCAAAAATTGACTAGGAAGCTTTGAAGAAAAAGAAATGACAAAAAAACAACGAGATTACACATTTAAAAGGTTCAAAAGACATGATCTTAATGCCAACACAAGTGGCAATTAATGCCACTGGAGTTCATGATTTTGAAGATCAACCTCGCTCAGGCGGTGAAAATCACCAACCTCGCATGTGCTTTCTGAAATGCAAAAGCGGTAAAAATCGCCGACTTCGTATTTGCTCATAGAGAGGGACATGTAATAGCGGCAAAAAGTGCCGCTTGAGGATGTGTAAACGAAAAGACTATGTAAAAGCGGCAAAAAGTGCCGACACAACACAAGCAAACAATAGAATATGCAATAGCAGCAAATTTTGCCGACTTTACATATTAAGATTCAAAATTTCACTAACACCCCAAAATGATAAAAATTGATATTTTGGTCAATTTACAACCTAATTGATGTGTGTAAACTTTGAGGAATCAATTCGAGGGAATGTTGTAAATTGGTTTAGGATGTCATACAACTTCACACAAGACCAAGAGAATCTTGTCTCGATTTGCGAACTTAGAGTGTAGATTACGAAACGGATAAGTTTCATAGGGGTTGTGTACAAAAATGAGCATAGCTAATTTTGAGAACAATAGATACCTACATCGATACCTATCCCTAGCCTAAATCATTTATTAATCATTCATCCCATTCCCCTATAGTCCAAACATTATATAAATTTAATTTATCTATTATCTCCCTTTCCCTTTCCATGAATTAAATAAATAATTACGTTTATCTAATTCCCTATTTTCTACACTTTTGATTAGGTGACCTAAACCTAATTAATTAGCTAACCTCTTACTTGCACATTCCATTAACCTAAACTAACCCTAGTCAAATCCTCCCCATTCCCCCCATGTGTATAAAGGCATGGCCTCTTGTACATGCCCACATGGCCCTCTTACAAAAGTATGGCCAAGGTCCTCTGTACAAAGGTCCTTTTATCCCTTTTTGTCCTCCTACAATCCTATCCATCCCCTTTTTTCAAGACCATGTTTTCACCATTTATTTTCCCTTGATCCAAGGACATCTCCCATTCCCCAATCTCATCATGCCACTTATAAAGATCTCCTTGCTTTAGATCTCTCAATCATCCTCATCCATTGGATTGACATTTCAATCCAATCCTAGTTGTTCATCCAACATCAAAAAAATCTATAAATAGACCCTCACCCCAAGCATTTTCAAGACCCCATGAAATAGAAAGTTATGTTACTAGTTTGTGGAGTCGCCTACATTCATCAACACAAGAAGAGCACATCCACTTAAGAAAGGTTTGCATGGTAGTTGGTTATGTTTAACATCCTTTCTTGTTATGCATTCCTTTTATGCTCTATCAGAGGTATAGTAGGATTTGGATGAAATAGGCTAATCCTTCTTTAGTTTGTTTCTTTGTGTCTATTTCTTATTGTGTAAATTTTGGTACACCCAGTGAGACCCCCTGGGGCCCTTATGTAACCCCCATTTACTTGTTTAAGATTGTTTCCAAGATGTAGGTTTTGGTTCAATGGATACGGCCCAGAACAATGGATACATTTTGTGTTTTGGAGGACCTAAAATAGATCAACGGATCCATTTTAAATCAACAAATGCATCCTAATTTTTAGTAGATGCATGTGGTGTTAACCTCATGTTTTGTTTTCTAGTTTAAATCTATTTTTCATTGTTTTCACTAATATTTGCTCTTTTTTTGTCATAAATCAATCTTGCAGATGGATATGCGGTCAAAATTTCATCTTAAACCATCCTAAATCATTTTTCATCTAACCAAAATCTATTTTCTATGTAGAAATTGAAAATTGGTGGATGCATTATAAATCAATAGATTCATCCCATTTTTCAGCGAATCCATTTCAGGTATAACTTTCTGTGCTTTCCATATTTCAACATATCCATTTTGTGTTTTGGCAAATCCATTATGTCATCATTTTTCTTCAATTTTCTTCAAATTCATCCAATCTAACCCCTAAATCCTACAATCTCATGCATGTTCCATTTTTTATAACATCATTTTTTGTAGCTCATGTTGGTCCAAGACTATAAATCAACTACTAATCTTGTGTTTTGTAGTCTGCTAGTCGAACGACCCACCATATTTTTATCACTAATCTAGGAACATATCTTTTGGGGGTTAAATAGAATGTTGTTTGTTTTGTTTGGGTTCAATCAAGGTGTATGCTCTCCCCTTGCACTTCACATGGTCTTGGAGATCAAAAACCTTAATTTGATCTAATCTTGTTATCATTGTTAATCGTAAGGACCCTGGTGTGTATGCCCTCTCCTTGCGCTTCGTGTGACCTTGGAGATTAAAAAAACCTTGGATTCTTTCCTATAAGGGGCATGCCTTAGCTTTTATCACTAATGGGATGACCTCAACCATCATGTTTTAGCAGGGTATACAAATTTGGAAGAGAATTGAAAGACTCTTCCATTGGGGGACATTTGTCATTTGGGTGAAGATTGCATGAACTTTATACCTTGCAAAGTGAAGGAGGAGAGTGGATTACCCTCTCACACCATAGCATTAGACACACCCCTCATTTTAGAGACATAGGCCTCAAGCACCTTGAGTGTATCAGGAATATGCCCTATAAGCTCATACATCCTAGATTAAGACCCTTTGACCATATAAGATTGTAATGCACAAGATACCAATTAGGCCTGAGAAGTTACTCACTGCACAAGCCACATTGATTCTATTGTTGAGTGCAAAATCCCTCTATAAATTAGCATGCATGTTGTGTATACTCTCCCCTCACACCATAGATTGATCTTGGGTGATAAAAAGTAGTTAGTTAGCCTCATCATGGGACTTGCATGTTACACCTAAATAAAGGTAGTGAGGTAGCCTTATGATCTTATGCACACCTATTTTACTAAATCTAGGATGTTGGTGTGTTTGTTGTGTCTTCATTTTTGAAACCTATGAATCCCCTTAATCAAAATCAAATTCAAATCATTTGCAAGAATTGTGGATGTATGTGTGTTTACTTTATTGCAAATTTACCTAAGGTTCAGCATCCATCAAGCCATCCCTAATCATCCATCTTCATCCAAATCAAAATCAAAATCATCAACTCAATATTCCTCTCAATCACCCAAACTGCACTGATTTCAATGTATCCACCCCTATTTGGGTGTATCTGTCACTTGTTTCAATGGATACGTGTGACCCAACCAAAACCTAAAATCTTCCCAACTCTAATTTGGTGAATCTGTATCCATTTTGGTAGTTCTGCTATGGGTTTTGGTGGATCCACTCCCACATCAAACATCTTCCAAAATCTATCTAACTCTATTTCAGTGGTTCCACCCTAATTTTAGTGGATATGCTCTGTGTTTTAGTAGATCCATCCTTCTTAGCCAATTTCATTAAATCCCCCATCAAAAGCATCAATTTTACTAGCCAATTTTTCAAAGAATTCCCTTCGATAGTATTGGGAGAGGAAAGCCCTCCATTCCCCCTTTGAGGGCCATCATTAAACCCTCATTCCTAAACTATCCCCAATCCATGACCATTGGACCCTAATCCAAACCAACATTCTAAGTCAAGACAAGGTCCTAATCCAAATCCATTATCCACCTCATCCCTTTCCTAATCATCATCATTATTCCTAATCAATCCCATCATTTGAGCTTAATCAACTCCCATTATTTAAGCTTAATTAAATCCCTTAATTTGATCTTAGTCAAGTCACCCATAATCCATATCATAATCCACTCTTTCTAAAACAACCCCATCAATTATCCTTAATCATCTCATCCATCAATCCCCCTAATCCTAATCCATATCCATCATCTAATATTAATCATTCTATCCGAATCTTAAAATAATCCAATTATCCTTCATCCAAAATCAATCATCCATCTATCCCTAATTATCATCTAATTCCTATCCTTAATCCAAAAACCATCATTTGCAAATCAAAACTTGGTTAAGGACTTCACCTCTTCCAACCCTCTCCAAATCCTAATCATCATCCTCCAAATCATCATCTAAATCATTACCCAAGGGCCTTTTGCCTAATCCCAAATCACTCAATCCAACAATCTAAGGGCCTTGCACCTAATCTAGAATCAATCCAAATCAATCCAAATCCAAATCCATGGTCAAGTGTCATATATCATTGACCTTGACTAATTAAATCAAACCAAATCCATCCTAGTATTAAGTGGCATATATCATTGACCTTGATCAATCCAATCCCAATTAATCCAAATCAATCCAATCCCCTTTAATCCAAAATATAAATCAATCTCGTCAAGTTATTCTACACCACATCATCCGAAATCTAATCCGATGATGAATTCATATCCTTTTGATGATAATTTTGTTGGCCAAGCTAAGCTCAAAATCCTTGTTGAAATCATCACAAGTAATCTTGTTGTAAATTATCCTTGTGTTGCATGTGTGTTGTCATTGATGTCAACAATGTGACGTTTAGGAATGGTGTCAGCAATGTTGTAATAAAGAAGGTTGGAAGTAAAGTGAATAAGAGGTAATGTCAAAGGAAGTATGTGGCAATGAGATCAGAGAGGAAGATAAAGAAGATAGATTAAAGGAAGTTGTGATGAGAAGGGCAATGTGATGGATGTCATATACTATGTACATACAGTTGTACCCATTCTCCTGAAGTTCAAAAGACAAAGTTTGTCTTAGCATGAAAATTCTTTTTTTGAGAAAAGAGTTTGTTGTTGTTACATGAAATTGAGAATGATGTATCTGAATGTAGTAAATATCATATTCATTATTTCCTTAGAAAAAGCATTACTTTAGTTTTGAAAGAAAGATTCAAGTTGTCCAAAGCACTGTAGTTTGCACATAATAAGCTAAGGAAAATGCTCTGCATTCCTTCGCATTTGATGGTATGGCCTTGCGGTTTGGGAGTTTATCAAAGATATATGTGAAGGTTGTATATTCTTGATTTTAGAGCTTGAAGATTAATGTAGAAGATTCTAGAGCTCGCAGAGTGAAGACTGGTGTTCAAATTTGTTGCAGTCAGGATGCGTCTAGGAAATGCTCCGCATTTCTTTTCTTTCGAAGTTGAGGTCCTATGGTTTGAAGGATTATCATTTATAGATGGGAATATGGTAATATTAAAGTTTCAATTGCTAAGGTGTACCACAGAGGTTCTCCAAGGCTAGTAGAAGAAAGACACATCTTGCTACTGACTAGGGTTGTTTGGAGGAGAAAGTAGAAGCCATCACTTTTCACCACAGTTTATCTTTTGGCCTTGATGTTTGGAGGATAAGTTTAGATATTTAGTTGGATGATTCAATTCAGGTTTCACATGCTCAAGTGCATTGCAAGTTGGTTTTTCAATGCTCTATCTCAATAAGTTGTGTGTTTAGTGTTCATTTTTGATACCAAGCTCAATTTCTATTTGTTTGCGCAAGAAAGAAAACATATATTTCAGAGGAAGGATTGGTTGAGAAGGTTTGTATAAGACTTATGTTTCTTGTGTGATGATCCACATGATGGTAATTCATCTTCTGGTACCCCTTTAGGTCTGGAGCTATTGTGTGGAAGAATAAGTATTTTCTAGGCCAACTTCATGTGTTTTAATGTTCCTACAAAATGATTTGAAGTGTGCTCCTACTTGGAAGAATGTACTAATGAAGAATAGGTCCTGGTTATCACTTGGCTTGAATCACATTTAATTTCTACATCTCTTAGATGCTGACTTGGTGTGGTCTTGCATGTTTCATGAATACATGTTTAATCTTGGCCAACATGGGAGAAGGATTTTGAAATTTGCAGAAGGTATAAATGAATGATTTTATTTTTTGGTGAGGGAATGAGTGTGTGAGGATGTACAAAGATGTGTGAATAAATGTGAGTGTGCTTGTGAAGGTGAGTTGAAGGTAGCAGAGTATTTTGTGAAGAGAAAGTGAAGTGTGTGGATGATGCAGACGTGTTTTGTTAGTAAGATCTATTGAATGTAATATCCAAATGTTGTAGTCTCATTCTGTAAGTGATATTGAATTGTATTTTAGGGAGTTACAACTTCCTTTGGGTTGTATCCCATAAATAATATTGTAATCCTATTTTTCATTTGTGAGGCTAGATTTGGACAGTAGATCCAAGCATCTTACTCACCATGGTTTTACCCTTCTTAGGTTTTCCCCATAAATCTGGTGTTTTGGCTATGTTCTTATGTGTTGTTCTTTAATTGGTTTAATTTTTTGATCTTCTAGTTAAATAAATTAGAAGTCTTGATTGATAATGTTAAACTAGAATGAGTTTTGATATATATTGATTCACCCCCCTCTCAATATAACTTTATGTTCTAACACCTTGCCCATCCATAAACATGCAAGCACCCCATGACCATGCTACCCTTGACAAGGTAAATCTATTCTATTCCCCATCCACATCATAGATCATCCTTCCTCATATGAAATCCTTGTCACCTCTACCTCCTATCCACATCCTTCTTATCCTTATTCCACTTATCCAAATTCATCCTCTCCTTATCCAAATCTACCATCTCCTTATCCACCAACCCTTCCATCTACTTTTCCATCCAATCCACCATCTTATCCATCACCCAAATCCTTTCCTAAATCCAAACCATCCTTCCTCCAATGACTCCTCGCTAAGGGTATCAAGAAAAATCATAAAAACAAACTTGTGGAGTCATGCCACTCCAGTCCTCCCCAAACACGTCAATGTGTTGCTGACCTTGTCACCAACATCACCCCCCTCAAAACCATATCACCATCTTCCTCCATCTAATCCAAAGTCTTATCTAAATTATCTCTCTCTCCTCCATCCACCTCATCAAAGGACCTGATTCAAATAATTGAAACTATATGCTCCTCCCCCATTGCACCATCCATGTAAATCAGGATATGTCAATAGCCTTATCCAAAGCATCTCAAAAAATCCAACCCACTTTCTAATCATTATCCAAGCATCCCATATCTTTCTATATCTTTCTATTCTTGATCTCATACCATCACCTATTGATCCCCTATCACCCCCTCTTGATCTTTTACCATCTCCTGTTGACCCTTTTCTATAACCAATCAACTCCAAATCTACCATCCTATCCTCTTGGTCCTAGGACCTTCATCCATGGTGGTTCTCTAATAGGTGTCAAAGATAATCTATCCATCTCCCATCACCATCCATCTAATAGTGGACTTCGATCTTGCTTCTAAAAAACACACATCCCATTGCGCATCGCATGCTCAAAAACATGAACTACCAAGGTAAAGGCTTAAGCCTTCATGAACAAGGAATATTGGAGCCCATCCATGTCAAAATCCATCTGCGTGCACATGGCTTTGGCTATACATCCCAAGAAAAACAATCTAAGCATGTTTGTACCACCCTCGTGCCTTCTGAAATCCATTCTTCCAATCCCAAACCCGGTGCATCTCATCACACCTCCAAAACATATGTCACCATCTTGCCTCCTCGATCTTATTTCATTCATCAATCCCAAAATCATGTGACCATACATGTACCTAAATCTATACTCCCTCCACTCCTTCGAATACCTAATATCCCCATCCTAAAATCCCATGATCCCCTCATCCTTAACAATGCTAGTCATAAATCGTAATCTCTCAAAATTCTTGATCAAGATCAACAAGTGCACACATTCTCCAAACATGAAGGTATCCAAAAACCCTTTGGATTCAAAAATACTTTGGATGCCTCCCTACATAAAGTAACAAATTTGGAAAATCCTAAAGAGTATCATGTCATAGGCCATTGATATGTAAAATCCAAGAAAACTCCAAAATCTAAAAGGCCACATAAGCCCACACCTCCAAAAGAAAATACAAACATGGTGTGGGACCCCAAGAGAAAAACACTAAATCCATGTGGAGAATCCACATTTCTCTCCATCTCCAAACCTCAGATATCTTGCTCCCATCAAAAATTCATAAATCCCCTAAGTCTGTTTGGGTCCCTAAATCCCCAAATGGGTAAATCCCATAATCCCCCATCTTGATCCCAAAAATCCACATGAATCCATTATAGTTTGTGTAATCATTGGTCTTGATTCCCATCATGACATACCCCCATCCCCCCATCATACATCCCCTATAATGCATATCTCCCCCATCACATCCTTATGATCCATACTTTTGCATTATCCCACAATCCATCATCCATCATTCACCATGCATAATCCACATCATAATCCACTATCACCATTCATTCATCCATTCCATATCCATCTCATGCCATCATCTAACAACCTTTGTGTGCACCATTATACTTGACATGGTCCACATGTGAAACCTATCAAACATGGGAGACTTCCACCTTACTATGGAAACTTAAGCTTGAGCCCCCATTCTCCTCCAAATCACTTCCTCCATCCACATCCATCCATCCCATCCAAATATTCCAAAAAATTCATTAAAAATGTAAAAAAACAAAAACAAAACAAACAAAAATATCAAAAATAAAAAAAAGAAAAAAGTAAAGAGAAATAGAATTTATCCAATGGTGAAAACTACTCCTCATGGCTCCTTGGTAAAGTACCATGATGAAAACCGCTTGTGGGCATCATGTGTAATCCCTCCTCCATTTGCACCCTACACTTGGAGAAAATCTCACCTCACCTACCAGTCCCATCCATTGTGGTTCAGTTACGGTAGGAGGGTTCATAGAATGAACTATCCTGACCGTGCAGCAAGAGTAAACACAATGGAAACAACACAAGAATATGGAACAAATACAGATTCAGTCATTCAGTATATCAAGGAATTCAAATACAAATCAGTCGACAACTTGCGGGCTTATAATTAGGGCTCATAGGCCTGATTATGTACATTCACAAGATAAAGCTTTGAAGATCCTTCACACAAATCTAAACTATCAAATATTTCTTATGTGAATAGGTACTTTCCTAAGGATCTATTACATCAATATATATATCATTTCCAGACCAACAGATTCCTCCACATCAGCCAAGGAAGGTCACAAACTCTAATGAAGAGATGTAACGTGTTCACAGATAGGTCGAACCTAAATGCATAGAACACTTCCTTGAATGAATGGAACAACATGTGGACCTTTGAGGAAGGTCAGCCATGAAGCAAGGATCATTGAATGATGTGTCATTAGGATCTAGAAGTCAAGGAATAATCCGCAAGCCTTGTCCTTCAGCTGATTATCAGGACCTATTAGAATGCTCCGCTCTGAGAAGAACAATCAACTTCTGATAGCAATATCATTCTGGTAGCTTATCCAAATGTTTTGAATTCTTGATATGATGTATATGAATGAATGTAGGTAATAAGTCTAGATCCGCAAGATGTGAAATGCTTAAACTGGGCCACAAGCTAAAACTGCTTTTGATTGAACTACCTAGACTGAAATGGAAAATGAAAGAACTTAAATGCAAACAAACTGAAATGCAAATGTTTTTTTGGTTGATGCAAGATTTCTCTTGAACTAGGGATGCTCATGCATCAGACATCTGGGGTTATTGAGAAAATGAGTCCCTCAATTTACTGGGGCTAGGGGAGAACCAAGATGGTTCACCTCAGCTTGAGAAATCCAAGATGAGTCTTCTTCTAGTCTGCCTTTCCACTTCACAAGATATTCCTTTTATTGTCTTCCCCTAGTGTTGCATCCAACTCTGTTGTCCAAAATGACTTCTATCTGCTTCAATGCTTGTTATGGTAACTGCTTCTTCAGGTCTTCTTCCATGCTATTACTGAACTCTGCTTCATGATACTGAAAAAGATCTGTGATGTTGAAAATCGGTGAAATAACCAGTGTCTCCGGTAATTCCTGTAAAGCCCCCCTCGTGCAACCCCAGAGCGTTAGATAAACCAAAGTGGAAACATAACTATTTTTTTTTTTGAAATAGTAAAGTACAAACATAATCCAATGATATTAAGAAACATGTAAAATAGAAACAATGTCCACTAACCACTCCAGGGCAACATATAGCATTAGGAACTTAAATAAAGCCATAAGCGTGATAACCATCAATCTACAGAGATAACTATCCCAACAATATTTACAACAACAATATGCCTGATTACATAGTCGCAGTGCCAAATACAAGATTACAAGAATACCAGATTACAAGAGTACAAGAATACAAATTACAAGATTGCAATATTACATGATCGAGCTCGTCGATTTGCAAAGTAGAACATAAAAAGGTAAACAACACTGTTGTAACAAGGAACCAACTACCACAAGCACAAGACTACGGTGAAACCTCTGGAGTAAAAAAAAGGAGAGTTCCTTGCTAAGTTACCACTATACCCCTTCAACTTGAATAATAGGTTACAACTACCACTATTACAAATGGAAAATGACCAAGAGTCAAGAGAATAAGAATATGCGATGCAAGATGACCTTGCCATTAATACTATTCTAACTTCCAAGGTGACAAGTCTCTGGTTTAAACAAAAATAAAAGAAATATCATAACCACAAAATCATCTAACCCTCAAGTCACATACCGACTAATCCCCTAAGGTACTCGAATGCACCACATAGCACTAATAGAACAAAACCAAATCTCCCGACTCAACACTGAAATGATGCACTGAGCCAATAGTATCACTAGTATACTTCGGCTTAAGGACGACAGTAATATTGGAGGGTAAAAATACCACATGACTAGCAAATTACTTTAACAAGGTAATTAAAGTTTAATTAACACAATATTGTTACTTCAAGAGACTAGTACATTAAAACAATTTAATTTAAAATCACTACCTCTATATTTATTATCAACAAAAGGGAAATGAAACATGAAATAACTACCCTTTCAGCATCTTTATATTCTAAGTCTAGTGAGGAAAATATAAAAAAAGATTTAATAAAGAAAGTACTACAATTAAATACATGGTAAAACACTTAATATTAATTACCTACTGAATTGTCAACTTCATAACATCCAGCCCTAAAGACTATGCCTATCAAAATGGCCTCTTTCTACTAAAAAAAAGGAAGATCATATTGTAAAGTAGAGTGACAAAAGAAAACTTAAACTCTATAAGCGCGGAATTTCCCTACCAATCTTCAATTACAAAAGAAACTCCGAAAAGGACAATGCATTTCAATAATAATACCATTGGTTAAGAAGTTTAATACAACTATGTATGACTTGGAAGTATCTGGGTTCTCTACACACTTACCCAAAAATAAAGGAATGACACTTTATTAACAACTCTTACGAACCACTCTAATCATTCCCTAATTATCTAATTATGAAGGAAAAGTGAAATTCCGTTGTCTAAGACATTCTAAAGCAACCAACCAGCCTCAAAATGGACGCATACCATTAGATAACTCTACATCCTATAATAAGCTAAAAGGGTACAACAACCACCCTAGTCTACTTCCAAACGACTAAGGGCATCGGCACAGCATGGTCAGTTTAACAATGAAACTAAGCCTTCCACCGGTTTGGACGCCGAACTACACAAATGTGCCAGCCCCAGCGCACCCTGAAATGATGGTCTGACGGAAACACTGAGCTCGCTGCACCAATGCTCCAGCTAGGTACGAACCTGGTGGGAAACTGCCTAAAACAAAATTCCTATTTCAGGTCGAAAATCCCTAAGGACAGAACTAGCCTAGAAATCAGTTTTAAAGGAAACTAATAGTTCCAGAGGTGAACAGCCTAAAAACTATCCTCCGAAAGAAGTGTAGATGGCAGAATATAGAATTCAAAGGTGACGATCTGTAGATAGTTCGCCATAGAGGCCGCTTCAAGGAGGAATTCGAATTACGGAGAATGAACCCGTTTAGATAAGTCTTCAACAGGCTCGATTAGGACAAGGCTGTGGATGAGAATAGTTTTAAGTTCAACAACAATATAAATTTTGTCAAAGGTTACAATATATATCCTTGTTATACATCTATGTTTCCACGGATGAAACAAAGTCTCAAGAGCATGAAAAACCAGATACAAATGATTATAAGATACCATCATTTGCTCAGGATCAAGATTTATGAGTTATTCAAACATAAGCGATGTTCCGACTAATGAACTCATTTCTCATAATGACTATTATCCAAGTCCCACTGAAAATAATGAAAATTTGGGCTAACCAACACTAGATAGATCCTAATCTATTTAATTTAAAAAAAACCCACCCGATCCAATGTAAACTAATTATTCAGATTCAGAAACAATATAAACATTTGTATATATATAACACCTTCTATTATCAAGATAGAAATATTACTTTTAAGGGATCGGTTTAACAGAATTGTGGGAAACCTTCTCATTTTGATATGGCAATTCACTGAACTATGATTCCAGGATTGTCTCAAGCGTACTAATCTATATATATAAATTTGAGCCGCTGAAGAACAGATACCATAATCTGTGGGGATAAAGAATGATATTTTAATAAGAGGAGATAGACATGCACTATTACAATGTGACCAACTACTTACTGGTAGGAGACCCTGCAACCAAGAACTTAAAGGAAAATTTCTAATAGCTGCTGCATTAGCAAGTGCCGTGACATCCATGCGTGCACAATAAAATCGGAAAGGCTACTACAGGACCTAGCGCAAAAAGCACGCACCGCAACAATTTACTCAGCTAAGAACAACGCAACCAACACATCTCAGTCGTTTATCAAACTGGTCCTCTCCACACAGAAGGGTAGGTTACCATAACAAGAAGGGAACGCACAGTTGGAGATCCTCTCTGTTTCCTCCTAAAAAAAAAACCAGAGTGGGCGATCTGCCTGAGAGTCCTAATTCCCAGTCGTGAAGTGCTTACATAAGGGCTAAAATGATTTCTGAATATCCATGAATGGAGCAATTGAGGGCTATGTATCTCTCAGATAATGCATGGGATGTGTATCTCACGGGAGCTCAAATGTGGAAGCATAGTTGAGACATGTGAACTGTTAGGGCGGATACCTCAGAAAAGTGATGTATAAAAAAAAGTGTTTGGGTCAACAATCTACTTTCTTCAGGCAATGCAAGGAAAGATAGAGTTGATACGACTAATCTGTCTACTTTAAGAACCATACAGATTTCTCCACTAAGGCTTTGGCAGATTGTAGAGATTGCATTACTTACTTGAAAAGAAAAGAGGAAGAAAAACAACACTTATTCAGTCTTCAGGTGGAAAGTAAAAACAATTAAGAGTAATGTACCCGGAAGAATTCAAGTCCAAGTTACAGGAATCTGCAACGCCAATTTTGTTTTCTCCAATCTGTGTAGGAAATCCTCCTGCAACAAAAGCCCCCTCAAATTCCCCTGATCACAGGCATAAAAACCCCCTTCCATGCCAAACTTCCCAAGACCAAAAATAGAAATCCAATAAATTCCAATAACTCCCAATAACTGCACAATCCCACTCCACCAGGAAAATTTGAACTTTTTTCCGAACATAGAGATTCTCAAATCTCTCCTTATATCTGGTAATAACAATCCTTAATTTAGACACCTAAAAGGAATATTTTGACATACTATGCACTCAATACCTTCATAAATGTTTATAACATTTAATAACTAATTTGCCATTAATAAAGCTTTACACAACAATATTTCTATTTTACGACTATACCAAAACCGAAAGGTCATAAAAAAAAATACAAGGAATACATAGACAAGTATCACATCCAACCAACACTCACAACTCGTGATGACCAACCTCCAGAACCAAGGAACAATGTTGCATCACGGCACATGATTATGGCAAGAACCAAAAGAAATGACGACAAGGACACAAGACCATGACCAGGACTGAAATTGACCTAGCGGTAAAGCTCTCATATTATCTCCATCACCTTATCCATGGTGTAGGGCCCGGTCAGACCTGCTAAATCAGGTGGAGTCGAGGCCCAGTACCTGCAACCTGCGTGAAAACCAATGGGTTATATATGATCAACTGTATACATATATATATCACAGACACCGAGACGGAGAATCGCAGCACAGTAGGGTGCTCGATCCGAGCAGTACTACACCGTCCCCGCCCAACACAAGCCTATAATCCAAAACATAACAAGATATTCTCTAACCATCACATAGCATATCCACCTCATCATAACTAAGATAATCATAATGTCATTGAAACTCATAACACATGTCACAATACATCCATCGAACATAGTCCATCAAGAATAAGGAGAGCATAAACCAAAACATACTAGACTAAATGTCTCGAATCTAAAAATATGCCAAATCAGACTATCAACTATACCAGAACTGACAGAGAGCAAAATGAACATAACATCTATCACAAGACAAAAGCGAGGGGCATTACATCCTCCCCCCTAGATCTAGGCTTACTCCTGGAAGCCTGCAAATAAGTGAGGATATAACTCCCTCATCCGCGTAGCATCCTCCCAAGTAGCAGAGGTCTCATCATTAGGGTCCCACTGGACCCTAACCTGCTCCATGTCTCTGCCCCTGAGAGCAAGTCTCCTATGCTGAAGAATGCCTACGGGCTCTAAAGCCAGCTACCCGTCCTCTACCTGTAGAGCAGTCCAATCAAGAACATGAGCAATATCCAGAAAGTAAGGTCTAAGTACTGAAACATGAAACACATCATGGATGTGTGAAAGGCTAGGTGGCAAAGCAAGGCGATAAACAACAGGACCGATCCTCTCCAACACCTCAAAAGGTCCTACAAAGCGTGGTGCTAGCTTAGAACCCTTTCCATAGCGGACTGGACTCTTTCGCGGATGCACACGCAAGAAAACCCGATCCCCAACTGAAAACTGACGATCGATCCTACGAGCATCGGCATACTTTTTCTGTCTGTCCTGAGCTGCCACCAAATGCTCTCTAATCCTCTCAACTTGCTGCTCCAAATCTCTAAGCATATCAGGACCCAGAAGAACTCTATCCTCCAGACGATCCCAACTCAAAGGGGTCCTACATGGATGACCATACAAGGCCTGAAATGGAGACATGCCAATAGAACTGTGATATCCATTATTATAGGCAAACTCCACCAGGTAAAGATAATCCTCCCAATGGCTCTGCCGATCCATCACATACATCCTCAACATATCCTTGAGAACCTGGTTAACCCTCTCGGTCTGCCCATCAGTCTCAGGATGATAAGCTGAACTAAAGTTCAGCTGTGTCCCCAAGGCGTGCTGCAAGGAAGTCCAAAGGGCAGAAGTGAACACTGGATCCCTGTTAGAGATGATCCTGCGAGGAATCCCATGAAGTCTGACAATGTCCTCCATGAACACTCTGGCCACCGTAGAAGCATTATAAGATGCACGAACAGGAGAGAAGTGAGCTACCTTCGTCAACCTATCCACAGTGACCATAATAGCATCGTGTCGACGAGCGGACATCGGCAAACCGACAATGAAATCTATCGAAATGATATCCCACTTCCACTCCAGAATCAAATGGGGCTGCAAAAGACCTGCAGGGTGCTGGTGCTCTGCCTTCACCCTCTGACACTCAAGACATCTCGACACAAAATCAGCAATATCCCGCTTCATGCCACTCCAAAAGTACAGCTGACATAGATCTGCATACATCTTCTTGACACCCAGATGAGCAGAGTAGGGTGCCCGATGTGCCTCAGACAGAACTAGGGTATGAAGACCCTCAGAACTAGGAACATAGATACGACCCAAATGTCGCAAAAGACCATCTGACTCAAACGAGTAACCAGAGAATCTACCCTCTAAGGGTCTACCAGACTCAAACTTAGATCTCACCTCCTAGCACCAACTGTCCGTTGGAAGAGCAGCGAGAATCTGACCTCTCAAATCCACTGTAAGAGAAACTGCTAAGATCTCGTGCCTCCGACGACTAAGAGCATCAGCTACCACATTTTCCTTGCCCTGAATATATCTGACCTCGAAGTCATAGTCGCACAGGAACTCCATCCAACGCCTCTGCCTCGCATTCAAGTTTGGCTGCGTGAAAATATACTGTAAACTACGATGATCACTGTGCAGCTCAAACCGATGCCCTAACAGAAAGTGCCTCCATCTCACCAAAGCATGCACAACTGCTGCTAACTCCAGGTCATGAGTGGGATAATTCAGTTCGTGATCCTTGAGTTTGCGAGACTCATAGGCAATCACGCGACCATCCTGCATCAGAACTGCCCCCAAACCCTCTAAAGAAGCATCGGTACAAACAACAAAGTCTCCATCAGGATCAGGGACAGCTAAAATCGGTGCACTAGTCAACTGCTCCTTAAGAGTCTGGATCGCTGCCTGACACTGCTTTGACCACACAAAGTTCTTCCCTTTCCTCTGAAGAGAAGTTATAGGATGGGCAATCCTCGAAAAGCCCATAACAAAACGACGATAGTAACCGGCCAGTCCCATAAAGCTACGGACCTCAGAAACATTAGTGGGTGCAGGCCAGTCCATAATAGCTTGGATCTTTGAGGGATCCACCGCAATACCCTCTCTAGAGATGACATGACCCAAATACTTAACCTCAGTCTGAAAGAACTCACACTTCGATAAATTGGCATAGAGCTGATTTCCCTCAGACACTGCAACACCTATTGCAAATGCTCCTCATGCTCCTCCATAGTCCTAGAATAAATCAGTATATCATCAAGGAACACAAGGACAAAATGGTCAAGATAAGTACGGAAAACACCATTCATCAAGCTCATGAAAACAGAGGGTCCATTCGTCAACCCGAATGGTACCACGGTGAACTCATAATGTCCATAATAGGTACGAAATGCTGTTTTGTGAACATTTGCCTCAAATATCCGCAACTGGTGATATCCTGACTTAAGGTCAATCTTAGAGAATACCTTTGCTCCTTTAATCTGATCGAACAAATCATTGATCCGAGGCAAGGGATACCTATTCCTCACGGTTACTTTATTGAGCTGTCGATAATTGATACATAGCCGCAGAGATCCATCCTTCTTTTTGACAAAGATCACAGGTGCTCCCCAAGGAGAAACACTAGGTCTTATGAACCCTTTGGCTAACAACTCTTCCAACTGCAGATGAAGCTCTTTGAGCTCCTGAGTGGTCATCCTGTATGGAGCTCGTGAAATAGGCTCTGCACTAGGAATGAGATCAATCCTGAAATTGATGTCACGCTTAGGTGGCATTCTAGGAATGTTAGAAGGAAACACATCCACAAACTCCCTCAAGAGTGGGTGATCGTCAAGAGATGCCTCTTGACTCTCCTCCATCTCCAAATCCCTAACTGTCACTACAAAAAGCTGACATCCCTGACGCATGCATCTCTTAAGTTGCATAGCAGAGATCATATGTAGGGAGATGGGTCTCTGAACTCCTACCACCTTGACCTCAGCACCAGAATCATCCACACATCTAACTGACTTAAGCCAACAATCTATCACTCCCTGATGAGCCTCCAACCAATCCATCCCCAAAACTATGTCATATGATCCCAGGGGTAGAATGCGAAGGTCCACGGAAGTAGATAAAGAGCCAATCGTCAATTCACACCCAGAAACTAGAGACTCAACTGCTATCTTAGCCCTGGAAGCTAACTCAACCTGCCACCTATTAGCCTACTTTGTCACCTCCAAGCCACAACGCTCCACCAGAGAAGGAGATATAAACAAATCAGATGCACCAGAATCAAATAAAATAGAAAAATCAATACCTCGCATGCGGCCAGAAGTCTCTACCACGGTGCCCTGATGCTCTACCTGTCGGTCATCTACCGCTGCAAAGACTCGATGAGCCCTACCTGTATCACCAACTGTTGGCTCAGATGCCGCCAGTCGATGTCCAAAACCTGATGCGCCCTTCTATGGGCACTGCCTAGCAATATGGCCCTGCTGGCCACAAGAGAAACACCCGGTGCCCCTAACAAAACCTCTATCACCTCTGAAAGCACTAGACTGTTGGACACTGCCTCTGCTCAGGGTGGACTGCGTACTCTAAGCTGGCTGATCAAAGCAGTTCTGCTTATTGCGCTGCCAAGATTGATCTTTCATTTTCTGAAACCTATTACCTTGCTGATGATGTGCACTCTTCGGCTTAGACTGCGAATACTGCTACTGCCGGCCACCCTTTGAGGGTGTATGGGAACCTGATGCCTGAGCGTGACCACCTCAAGAACCATATCCTGAAGATGGTGCACTGCCAATGTGCACTCCTATATGCCCACCAAGTGCCATAGCCAGATTCTCTTCCACTATCCAGGCTTTCTCCATGACAACCTCCATAGTCTTAGGTTCGAATACACGAACCCCTCCACTAATCCGGGCATTCAAGCCCTTGATGAAATGCTGCACCAACATGGACTCATCATCACCAATACCTGCATACTGTTTGAGCTCGTAAAATCTGCGCTCATACTGCTCAACGGTCATGGCCAACTGCCTCAGCTCATGGAACTCATCGGCTTGACGCTGCCTCCAATGGTTAGAAAGAAAATGGGCTCTGAATCTCTCTAAGAATAGCTCCCAAGACACAGTGCTAATATCCAAATGCAACATCTGCACCTCTAGCTGCCACCAGGTCGAAGCGAACCCTCGAAGATGCAGAATAGCACATCTGGCTTTGGTGTTGCTGCCATACGGATGCATGGCGAAACACCTGCCTAGGTCCAAAAGCCAAGTCTCTGCCTCAAGTCCAGTACCAGCTCCATCAAAGATGGGAGGGCGTGCTCTCAGTAAATCCCTCATGTGGCTGGCTAGGGTGGCCTCCTGCTCAGCTGACAACTCCCTAGGTCTAGGAGACCTCTCTCTCTCTCTCAGACCCCTCTGGTCTACCTCCTGCTCTCCTCAGGTCTGCCTGTCCTCCGGTCTAGGACCTATACGGGCAAGGGCCTCCTCAAGAATCTGTCTCAACTGAGCTCCATCAGGCTGATCCTGACCCCCTATGTTTTGACCCCCACCTTCATGGGCACTCGACTGAGGAGAACTGGGAGGAGGTGTACCGCCACCACCTCTCCCACGACCCCGACCTCGGCCTCTACCTCTAGGCATCTACCTACAATACCAAAGACATTACATTAAAAAAAAACAAATCACTATAGGGATAAAATTACTCTACAGAGTGTAAGTACAAGGTTACATAATGGACTCAACATAACTAGGGTACCCAATGTTTGAACCTTGCTCTGATACCAAATGTAAAGCCCCCATCGTGCAACCCCAGAGCGTTAGATAAACCAAAGCGGAAACAAAACTATTTTTTTTTTTGAAATAGTAAAGTACAAACATAATCCAATGATATTAAGAAACATGTAAAATAAAAACAATGTCCACTAACCACTCTAGGGCAACATACAACATTAGGAACTTAAATAAAGCCATAAGCGTGATAACCATCAATCTACAGAGATAACTATCCCAACAATATTTACAACAACAATATGCCTGATTACATAGTCGCAGTGCCAAATACAAGATTACAAGAATACCAGATTACAAGAGTACAAGAATACAAATTACAAGATTGCAATATTACATGATCGAGCTCGTCGATTTGCAAAGTAGAACATAAAAAGGTAAACAACACTGTTGTAACAAGGAACCAACTGCCACAAGCACAAGACTATGGTGAAACCTCTGGAGTAAAAAAAAGAAGAGTTCCTTGCTAAGTTACCACTATACCCCTTCAACATGAATAATAGGTTACAACTACCACTATTACAAATGGAAAATGACCACGAGTCAAGAGAATAAGAATATGCGATGCAAGATGACCTTGCCATTAATACTATTCTAACTTCCAAGGTGACAAGTCTCTGGTTTAAACAAAAATAAAAGAAATATCATAACCACAAAATCATCTAACCCTCAAGTCACATACCGACTAATCCCCTAAGGTACTCAAATGCACCACATAGCACTAATAGAACAAAACCAAATCTCCCGACTCAACACTGAAATGATGCACTGAGCCAATAGTATCACTAGTATACTTCAGCTTAAGGACGACAGTAATATTGGAGGGTAAAAATACCACATGACTAGCAAATTACTTTAACAAGGTAATTAAAGTTTAATTAACACAATATTGTTACTTCAAGAGACTAGTACATTAAAACAATTTAATTTAAAATCACTACCTCTATATTTATTATCAACAAAAGGGAAATGAAACATGAAATAACTACCCTTTCAGCATCTTTATATTCTAAGTCTAGTGAGGAAAATATAAAAAAAGATTTAATAAAGAAAGTACTACAATTAAATACATGGTAAAACACTTAATATTAATTACCTACTGAATTGTCAACTTCATAACATCCAGCCCTAAAGACTATGCCTATCAAAATGGCCTCTTTCTACTAAAAAAAAGGAAGATCATATTGTAAAGTAGAGTGACAAAAGAAAACTTAAACTCTATAAGCGCGGAATTTCCCTACCAATCTTCAATTACAAAAGAAACTCCAAAAAGGACAATGCATTTCAATAATAATACCATTGGTTAAGAAGTTTAATACAACTATGTATGACTTGGAAGTATCTGGGTTCTCTACACACTTACCCGAAAATAAAGGAATGACACTTTATTAACAACTCTTATGAACCACTCTAATCATTCCCTAATTATCTAATTATGAAGGAAAAGTGAAATTCCGTTGTCTAAGACATTCTAAAGCAACCAACCAGCCTCAAAATGGACGCATACCATTAGATAACTCTACATCCTATAATAAGCTAAAAGGGTACAACAACCACCCTAGTCTACTTCCAAACGACTAAGGGCATCGGCACAGCATGGTCGGTTTAACAATGAAACTAAGCCTTCCACCGGTTTGGACGCTGAACTACACAAATGTGCCAGCCCCAGCGCACCCTAAAATGATGGTCTGACGGAAACACTGAGCTCACTGCACCAGTGCTCCAGCTAGGTACGAACTTGGTGGGAAACTGCCTAAAACAAAATTCCTATTTCAGGTCAAAAATCCCTAAGGACAGAACTAGCCTAGAAATTGATTTTAAAGGAAACTAAGAGTTCCAGAGGTGAACAGCCTAAAAACTGTCTGCCGAAAGAAGTGTAGATGGCAGAATATAGAATTCAAAGGTGACGATCTGCAGATAGTTCACCACAGAGGCCGCTTCAAGGAGGAATTCGAATTACGGAGAATGAACCCGTTTAGATAAGTCTTCAACAGGCTCGATTAGGACAAGGCTACGGATGAGAATAGTTTTAAGTTCAACAACAATATAAATTTTGCCGAAGGTTACAATATATATCCTTGTTATACATCTATGTTTCCACGGATGAAACAAAGTCTCAAGAGCATGAAAAACCAGATACAAATGATTATAAGATACCATCATTTGCTCAGGATCAAGATTTATAAGTTATTCAAACATAAGCGATGTTCCGACTAACGAACTCATTTCTCATAATGACTATTATCCAAGTCCCACTGAAAATAATGAAAATTTGGGCTAACCAACACTAGATAGATCCTAATCTATTTAATTTAAAAAAAACCCACCCGATCCGATGTAAACTAATTATTCAGATTCAGAAACAATATAAACATTTGTATATATATAACACCTTCTATTATCAAGATAGAAATATTACTTTTAAGGGATCAGTTTAACAGAATTGTGGGAAACCTTCTCATTTTGATATGGCAGTTCACTGAACTATGATTCCAGGATTGTCTCAAGCGTACTAATCTATATATATAAATTTGAGCCGCTGAAGAACAGATACCATAATCTGTGGCGATAAAGAATGATATTTTAATAAGAGGAGATAGACATGCACTATTACAATGTGACCAACTACTTACTGGTAGGGGACCCTGCAACCAAGAACTTAAAGGAAAATTTCTAATAGCTGCTGCATTAGCAAGTGCCATGACAGCCATGCATGCACAATAAAATCAGAAAGGCTACTACAGAACCTAGCGCAAAAAGCACGCACCGCAACAATTTACTCAGCTAAGAACAACACAACCAACACATCTCAGTCGTTTATCAAACTAGTCCTCGACACACAGAAGGGTAGGTTACCATAACAAGAAGGGAACGCACAGTTGGAGATCCTCTCTGTTTCCTCCTAAAAAAAAAACCAGAGTGGGCGATCTGCCTGAGAGTCCTAATTCCCAGTCGTGAAGTGCTTACATAAGGGCTAAAATGATTTCCGAATATCCATGAATGGAGCAATTGAGCGCTATGTATCTCTCAGATAATGCATGGGATGTGTATCTCACGGGAGCTCAAATGTGGAAGCATAGTTGAGACATGTGAACTGTTAGGGTGGATACCTCAGAAAAGTGATGTATATAAAAAAGTGTTTGGGTCAACAATCTACTTTCTTCAGGCAATGCAAGGAAAGATAGAGTTGATACGACTAATCTGTCTACTTTAAGAACCATACAGATTTCTCCACTAAGGCATTGGCAGATTGCAGAGATTGCATTACTTACTTGAAAAGAAAAGAGGAAGAAAAACAACACTTATTCAGTCTTCAAGTGGAAAGTAAAAACAATTAAGAGTAATGTACCCGGAAGAATTCAAGTCCAAGTTACAGGAATCTGCAACGCCAATTTTGTTTTCTCCAATCTGTGTAGGAAATCCTCCTGCAACAAAAGCCCCCTCAAATTCCCCCGATCACAGGCATAAAAACCCCCTTCCATGCCAAACTTCCCAAGACCAAAAATAGAAATCCAATAAATTCCAATAACTCCCAATAACTGCACAATCCCACTCCACCAGGAAAATTTGAACGTTTTTCCGAACATAGAGATTCTCAAATCTCTCCTTATATCTGGTAATAACAATCCTTAATTTAGACACCTAAAAGGAATATTTTGACATAATATGCACTCAATACCTTCATAAATGTTTATAACATTTAATAACTAATTTGCCATTAATAAAGCTTTACACAACAATATTTCTATTTTACGACTATACCAAAACCGAAAGGTCATAAAAAAAAATACAAGGAATACATAGACAAGTATCACATCCAACCAACACTCACAACTCGCGACGACCAACCTCCAGAACCAAGGAACAATGTCGCATCACGGCACACGATTATGGCAAGAACCAAAAAAAATGACGACAAGGACACAAGACCATGACCAGGACTAAAATTGACCTAGCGGTAAAGCTCTCATATTATCTCCATCACCTTATCCATGGTGTAGGGCCCGCTCAGACCTGCTAAATCAGGTGGAGTCGAGGCCCGGTACCTGCAACCTGCGTGAAAACCAATGGGTTATATATGATCAGCTGTATACATATATATATCACAGACACCGAGACGGAGAATCGCAGCGCAGTAGGGTGCTTGATCCGAGCAGTACTACACCATCCCCGCCCAACACAAGCCTATAATCCAAAACATAACAAGATATTCTCTAACCATCACATAGCATATCCACCTCATCATAACTAAGATAATCATAATGTCATTGAAACTCATAACACATGTCACAATACATCCATCAAACATAGTCCATCAAGAATAAGGAGAGCATAAACCAAAACATACTAGACTAAATGTCTCGAATCTAAAAATATGCCAAATCAGACTATCAACTATACCAGAACTGACAGAGAGCAAAATGAACATAACATCTATCACAAGCCAAAAGCGAGGGGCATTACAATTCCACTTCATATGCATTTCTTGAATCAAATTTTCTGAGTATCTTACAAGGTCCAAACTTCTTCATCTTCAACTTGTTATATGTCCCAACTAGGAATCTTTCTTTTCTCAAGTACACCATTACTTCATCCTAAAATTCAAATTCCTTATGTCTTCTCTTCTCATTAGCCTTCTCTTTGTACTTATCATTCATAGTCTTCAAATGTTTCTTCACCTAATTATGCACTGTCTTCATGTGATCTGCAAATTCCATTTCTTCTACACTTGTCTTTTCCTCTATACTGATGTCTCTCAATTCTACAACTCCTCTAAGATTCACTCCGGTAACAACCTCAAAAGGTGTTCTTTTGGTACTTCTATTTACTAAATTATTGTATGCAAACTCTTCTTATGAAAGAATCAAGACCCAACTTCCAGTTTTCTCTCCAACCAGACATTTCAACAAGTTTCCCAAACTCCTTTTCACTACCTATGTATGTCCATCTATCTATGGATGAAAAGTAGAACTAAACTTCAAATCTGTCTTCATCTTCTTCCAAAGTGTCCTCCAAAAGTATCCAACAAACTTTGTGTTTGTCTGAAACTATACTCTTAGGTAATCCATGCAATCTCACAACCTCTTTGAAAAATAAGTCAGCTACATGCACTGCATCAGTTGTCTTCTCACAAGGTATGAAATGAGCCATCTTTGAAAATCTATCAACCACTACAAATATTGAATCATGTCCTCTTTGTGTCTTCGGTAATCCCATTACAAAATCCATCCTTATTTCTTCCCAAGGTCTCTCTGGTACTGTCAAAGGTTTATACAATCCAATGTTCTGACTACTCCCTTTTGCAACTTGACAAACTCTACAACTTTACACAAATCTCTGAACATCCTTATGTATCTAAGGGCAAAAGTAATTTTCACTCACCAAACCTACTATCTTATCAATTCCAAAATGTCCTGCCAATCAACCACTATGTTTCTCCTTGATCAAATTGTCTCTCATTAAACTTCTAGGTATGCACAACTGACTTCCTTTGAACAACATATCTTCTTGAATGAAATAGTCCAACCACTTACTTCTATTTGCCACAACAGGTTCCTTACATGCTTTCCAAGGTTCTGTGAAATCAATGTCTCCCTCATACATGTTCTTCAATTCATCAAAACCCAACACTTCAACTCTCATTTCTGTTAAAAAGTTTCTTCTCCTACTCAAGGCATCAGCAACTTTGTTTGATTTACCACTCATATGATTTAACACAAAAGTATAACTCTGCATGAACTCTACCCATCTCATATGTCTCTGATTCAACTTACCTTGACTGTTCAAATATTGCAAAGCTTGATGATCTATATACAACACAAATTCCTTAGGCAACAAGTAATGTCTCTACTTCTTCAAGGCTTGAATTATGGCATAGAATTCCTGATCATAAACGGAATATCTTCTTCTTGCATCATTCAACTTCTCACTGAAATACGCTACTGGTCTACCTTATTGACTTAACACTACTCCAATTGCATTTCCACTTGCATCACAATCAACTTGAAATACCTTATTGAAATCTGGTAATGCCAAAACAGGTTGCTCTATCACTTTCTGCTTCAACAACTCAAAACTTTTATCTACTCTTGATGTCCACTTGAAATCTTTTATGTCACCTCTCATTGTCTCTGTCATAGGGTTACAAATTGAATTGAAATTTCTGATGAATTTCCAATAGAAACTAGCCAATCCATGAAATGATCTAACCTCTCGAATGCTCTTTGGTGTAGGCCACTCAATAATTGCTCTCACTTTCCTAGGGTCCATCTTCAATCCTTTTGCAAAAATCACAAATCCCAAATATACTAGTTCTTCCTTCATGAAAATACACTTCTTGATGTTTATCAGCAATTTCTCTTCTCTCAACCTCTGCAAAACTTGTCTAATATGCCACAAATGTTCTTCTTTTGTCTTACTAAAAATTAGAATATCATCCAAATATACAATCACGAACTTACCCAAGAATTTCTTCAGAACTTCATTCATCAATCTCATGAAAGTACTCGGCGCATTTGTCAATCCAAAAGGAATCACTAACCACTCATACAATCCTTCATTTGTCTTAAAAGAAGTCTTCCATTAATCACCTTCTCTGATTATGATCTGATGGTATCCACCCTTTAAGTCTATCTTTGTGAAATATCTAGCTCTGCTCAAACAATCCATGATATCATCCATCCTAGGTAATGGAAATCTATACTTAACTGTGATCTTGTTTATTGCTCTAAAATTAGTACACATTCTACATTCTCCATCCTTCTTCGGTGCTACCACTACAGGTACTACACAAGGACTCAAACTTTCTCTGATCAAACCTTTCCTCAGCGGCTCTTGTATTTATCTATTCATTTCTTCATTCTCTGCCAGTGTCATTCTATGTGCTGCTTTGTTAGGCAAACTTTCTCCCGGTATAAGATCCATGTGATGACTAATACTCCTTATAGGTGGTAATCCTTCAGGCATGCTATCTGATATGATGTCTTCATACTTTGTCAGCAACTCCTTTATCTCCTCCGACTATTCTTCTTCAATTTCTTTCTTCAATGCTTTAGGCTTCTTAGGAATCAAGGCATAACACATAGTTTCTTGTTTCAAACCATCCAAAAAATTTCTTCCATCTACCAAATGGATTCTAGCATTCTGACATACTTTACTCTTAGGATCATCTTCTAATGGAATAAAAGTAATTCTCTTTCCATTTTCTGTTATAGTATATGTATTCTTTCTCCCATCATGTATAGCTATTCTATCATACTACCGAGGTCTACCCAACAAGATATGACAAACATCCATAGGCATAATATCACACAAGACTTCATCATAATAACATGTAATATGAAATTTCAGCAAACATTGTTCACTCACCAGTACTTTATGATCATCCTGAATCCATGCTATCTAATAAGGCTTAGGGTGTTTCAATCTTTCCAACTTCAGCTTAGTCACCATCTCCTCTGAAACTAGGTTATCTGAAGTACCACTATCAATTACAACTTTACGACACTTACCTCCTAATTTGCATCTTGTTATGAATAGAATCTTCCTCTGTGACGGTTCCTTATGTCTCTCTACTTGAAATAGTGTTCTTCTCATCACCAATTATTCTCCTTTCTCTAGATTGCCAACTGAACAAGGTGATTCAACAGGTTCTTCTTCAACAAAGGCTACTCTTCCACTATTTTTTGCTTTCTTGCTTGTACTACCCTGATTACATTCAAATGCTCTATGTCCTTCACCTCCACACTTGAAACAAGTACCTCTAAATGTTCTCCTATCAATTCCTCTTCCTTCTCTTCTATATCCTTCATTCTGGTATGCACTAGGGTTTCCTCTCTAGTAAAAATTTATGTCATCTCTCTGGCAAGCCATGTTATCTCTGTCATCCTTCTTCAACGGGGTGCCAAACTTGTTCTACTCCACAAATGATCTATCATATCTAGAAAATGTTCTTCCTCTCTAAAATTTACCTCCTCTACCTCTCTGTCTCTGATCATGTCTCTTATTTAGCCTCTCTTCAACTTTCAAGGCAAACTGATATGCTTCCTCCAAAGATGTCATCCTTACCAAACTTAGTTCCTCTTGAATGTTCAATCTTAGTCTATTGATGTACCTAGCCACTTTCTCCTTACTTGCTTCACTATGTCTTGTTCTTATGATCATCTTATGAAATTCTTCAGTGTACTCCTTCACAGATTTCCCCTTTTGTCTCAAGTTTTGCAATCTTTTCAACAATTCCAACTCATAGTCAGAAGGTATAAACTAATTCTTCAACTTTGTCACCATCTAGTCCCACTTTGTAATCTTTTCTTTTCCTCTTTTGTTTCATTCCAACTGAACTTCTTTCCACCATATAGCAGCATGTCCTTTTAACTTTGTCTTTGCAAATTTCACTCTCTCTGGATCTTCCATCTCTTCATATTCAAAGTATTCTTCCATATCATTTATCTAATCAATCAACTCTTCTTAATTCAAATTACCAGTATAATTTAGCACATCAACTCTAGGTCTCTTTCCAATCTTTGAAATAGCTCACAACATCTTTACCTGATCTGATTCTTCTACTTCATTACCTTCTAGGGTTTCGCTAATTTGTTCAGCAGATTGAGATTTCTTCTTCATCATCACTTTTAACATTAGGTCTAGGTGTCAATCCCCTTCTCCTATCTTCCTCAATAGTATCCAATCGAATTGGCATTATTCTCATCAATTCCATCATCTCATCCATTCTATTAGCCATTGTACCAACATGAGGAACTCTTCATGGTGACATTCTTCCTAGGATCTAGTGCAAATTGCCTCAGGTTTGGTGATCGGGCTACAAGAAACAATTGTCTCTCAATCGGCGATTGGTTGTGCACCAATAACCTACCTCAGATCGGCGATTTGCTCACAACAAGATCTTATGGAATCCACTTCACCAATTCACTCCAAAGAATCAAACTTTTGCTCTGATACCACTTGGTGTAGTCACAATAGGAGGGTTCACAGAAAGAACTATCTGGACCATGTAGTAAGAGTAAACACAATGGAAAAAACATAAGAATATGGAACAAATGTAGATTCAGTGATTCAGTATATCAAGGAATTCAAATACAAATCAGTTGACAACATGTGGGCTTACAATTAGGGCTCACATGCCCCTGATTACATACATGTGCAAGATAAAGCTTTGAAGCTCCTTTGAACAAATCTACACTATCAGATCTTTCTTATGTGAATAGATACTTTCCTAATGATCTATCACATCAAAATATTTATCATTTCTAGATCAATAGATTCCTCTGCATTGGCCAAGGAAGGTCACAAACTCCAATGAAGAGATGTAATGTGTTCAAAGATAGGTCAGACCTAAATGTATAGAAGACTTCCTGGAATGAATGGAAGAACATGCAGACCTCCGAGGATGGTTGGCCATGAACTAAGGACCATTGAATGATGTGTCATTAGGATCCACAAATCAAGGAATGATCTGCAAGCCTTCTCCTTCAGCTGATTATCAGGAACTGTTAGACTGCTCCTCTATATGAAGAATAGTCAAATTCTGATAGCGATATCTTTCCGGTAACTTATCAAAATGTTCTGAATTCTTGATATGATGTAGATGAATGAATGTAGATGCTAAGTCTAGAGCCACAAGATGTGAAATGCCAAAATGGGACCACAAGCTGAAACTGCTTCTGACTAAACTACCTAGACTGAACTGGAAAATGAAAGAACTAAAATGCAAACAAACTGAAATGTAGATGTTTTTTTTGGTTGATGCAAGATTGCTCTTGAACTAGGGATGCTGCTGCATCACATTGTCTATCCATGAATTTCTTGTCATCTCCCATCCATCCTATCCAATATCTTTTTATCTATCCTATCACTCATCTTATTGTCCTATCCTATTTCCTATACACAATCCCACCATCCTCCCACCCTCTTTTCCTTCTTGTGATCCTAAAGGACATGGGCAAAATATGTCAGACATGCCTTGGACACCTCTTGACATTCATCATTTCCAAGCATATCCTACCAATGTCAATCCTCTCCTACCATCATAACATCTTATCATGAGTGAAAGACATCTCAAATGGGTTATCCTCCTCCTATGAGACATAGTCCTTGGAGATCACCTCCGCACTGCCCCTATCCACCTGTCTTCTATCCTCTATCCACAATCCTACATCACTCCCCCATCTCGCATCCCCAGTTCCTTTGGTGTTTTTCTAGCATCACACATTCACACCTTCAATAAGTTACCCAACTAGTCACTCTAACCAAGTTCCATTCATCCATCCTCAATCCCTCATCCTCTATCACCTACTTATCATCCCTCATCCCCTATCCTTTCCTCCTATCCATTATCACCTATACAGCTCCCCTCCATTAGCCTCTTCCTAGTTTGTGGCTTTTCTACAGTTCCAGAGGCTAAAGTGTCCCTTCTCCCTTATTACATCTAATCTCTATTTTCCATCTATCCTCTATATTCCCCCATCCACTCATCATTCTTCCTTCATCGACATATCCCATCTATTAATATGTGGTGACTAATCATGCTATAGGGGTTGTGGGTACATAGAACAAAGTAAATTTTTGTGACTTTGTTAGCCACGGTTTCCCCCAAAAATAATTAATGGGGGAGTATAGGGAGTGATCCCTTTCTGCGGTGCCTTGCCCCTACTAGGGGTTGCTGGGGATAGTGCCCCAAAGAAAAAATTGGCCTATAATTAATAAAGGTGTCGACAATTAGTTTGTTATTGGCCGACATGTAAAAATCCACTTTTATTAACTGCTAAAGAGGCTTGATAAATAGCGGTTGGAGAAGGCAAAAGTCTAAGAGGTACGAATGAGATTGTAATGCATTTCATGTAGAATAACAATGAGATCTAGCTATGAAGATTGCTGGTTGTAATTTGTTTTGGTTTGCAAGATAATAATATTGGATGGCTTTGTTTTATGGATGTAGCCCACCTTAGGCGAAACACATTAAATCTCTATTATAATTGTTATTCTTCATTGTTTATTTCCATGTATATTGTAATTTATATACAATTGGTAATTGGTATTGCTCTGGTCTTCCTAACATAATCCTAACAACTGGTATTAGAGCCATGTAATTTCAGTATAATTGGCAAGGAATTTTATATTTGAGTGGGAGCAATGGAAGAATGTAAATTCAAGGTTGAGAAGTTCAATGGATAGAATTATCAATTACGGAAGATGCAGATGGAAGATTACTTGTATCAAAAATATCTGTGATGACCATTGCAATGAAAAGAGAAGAAGCTATCCGGGATGCTAGATGAAGAATGGGAGATACTAGATAGAAAGGCAATGGGAACCATTCGGTTCTACCTGGCACCATCCATGGCATTTAATATATCAAAAGAAGTGAATATTGATGGATTGATGATAGTGTTGGAGCAATTGTATGAAAACCTTCAACCTCAAATAAGGTATTTCTTATGTTCAAGCATTTATTTAATATGAAAATGACTGAAGGAGGATTGGTTGTAGACCATTTAAATCAATTCAATATAGTCACTAGCTAATTAAATTCTATAAAGGTGAATTTTGATGAAGAGGTGAGGACTCTTTGATATGTTCTTTTCAAGAAAGCTAAAATAGGTTGGTCATGGTTGTAAGTAACTCTATCTGTGGTTCAAATACATTAAAATTTGATGATGTTGTTGGTGTTATTCTCAGTGAGGAAATGCAACGGAAAAGCACAAGTGAGTTTTCAACATCAGGTAATGTTTTGAATGTAGAGAACAGGGAAAAATCAAAGGAGAGATGAACAATCCCTGCAAATCATTGGAAGTCTTAAGGGAAGAAGGGTAGATCCCAATCTAGAGGAAGGAAGGATTTCTAGCACTATAGAAAGCTAGAACACCTGAAAAAGTATTGCTGGTGTCGAAAAGGAAAATAAGGAGTTGGACAACAAGATGACAGTAAGGAAGCTAGTGTTGCAAGTAATAAATTACAAGATGCTTTAATTCTATGTTTAGATAATGTAAATGATTGTTGGGTAATAGATTCAGCGGCTTTGTTTCATGCCGCACCTCATAGGAAATATTTCCTAGATTATGTTTAAGGTGATTTTGGATAGGTATATTTGGGTGATGATGAACCTTGTCAGATTGTTGGAAAAAGGAAGATAAAAATTAAGTTATACAATGGAAATCAATGGTTGTTGTATGAGGTAAGGCATGTTCCAAATTTAAGGAGGAATTTAATTTCTATGGGATAACTGGGTAGCGAAGGTTGCATAGTTACCTTTGTAGACAAGGTTTGAAGGTCACTAAAGGTGTATTAGTAGTAGCTAAAGGTGAGAAGGTAGGCACATTGTATTTGTGTATTGGTAATACTTATTCTACTCTTGCTGCTACAAAAATAGTAGTTGCAGGAACAACTATAGAAACAGTTGATGTAGGGACAACTACAATAGTTGCTGCAAGAGGCATCATAGACTTGGACACATGAGTGAGAAAGGGGTGAAGATCCTTCCCTCTAGAAAGTTTGTGCCAAGACTGAACAAGATTGACATGGAGTTCTATGAAAATTGTGTCTATGGGAATCAAAAGAGAATCATATTTCTCAAAGTTGGGAAAGAGAAGAAGAGTGAGAAGTTAGATCTTATGCATTTAGACGTATGGGGAAAACCTCAGGTATCATCTCTTGGTGTCTCTTGTTATTATGTTACTTTTATTGATGATGCAACTAGGAAAACATGGGTGTATTTCCTACAAAGAAAATCATTTGTGTTTTAAACATTTAAGAAATGGAAAGATTTGGTTGAGAATGAGATAAGGAAAAAGGTGAAATGTCTTAGATCTGATAATGGAGGTGAGTATTGCAGTAGAGAATTTGAGAACTACTATTCATTCAATGGAATCCATAGGTAGAAAATAGTTTGAGGGACCCCACTAAAAAATTGTGTGTTTGAGAGGATGAATAAGACAATCATGGAGTGTGCAAGGAGCTTGATGTTGCATGTTGGACTGCCTTTACATTTCTATGTAGATGTTGTACATACTGCTATTTATTTAATAAATAAAGGACTTTCAAATCCTTTGGATGGTGGTATTCCAGAGGAGGCATGGATAGGTAAGAAGGTAAACTATTATTTTCTGAAAACCTTTGGCTGTGAAGCTTTTGTCCATGTTGATATTGAAAACAGAACTGAGATTGATGCAAAATCAAAAAAATGTACCTCAATTGAACATGGAATAGATGACTTTGGTTATCAATTATGGGATTATAATAATCAAAAAATTATTAAGAGTAAAGATGTCATATTAAATGAAAAGGTTATGTATAAAGATCAGCTACATGAAAATAAGCATGAACAAGCAATAAAGGAATATGTGGTGCTAGAGAAAAATCTAGAAAAGTCATTAGTACTTGATGCCCAGGAACAAAAAGATATCACATAGACTCCTGCAAGTGTCACATGTTCTATAAGGTTAAGTAGACCTCCAAAAAGATATTCTCCTTCATTATATTCTATTTTATTAACTGATTCTAGTGAACCTGAAGCATATGAAGAAGTAATGTAGGTAGATGCCAAATAACAGTGGGAGCAAGGCATGACAGAGGAAATGGGTTCGTTGTTGTAGAATCAAACTTGGGACTTAGTCCACTTACCTGCAGGTAAAAGAACATTGCCAAACAAATGGGTTTACAGGTTGAAGGAAGAGGAAGGAGGAAAGAAACGATATAAGGCCAAACTCATAGTAAAAGGTTTTGCATAGAAAAAAAGGTATAGATTTTGATGAAATATTTTCTCCAGTTGTAAAAATGACTTCAATTAGAACTATTCTAAGTCTTGTGGCTATGAAAGACTTGCATCTTGAATAGGTAGATGTGAAAACAACTTTCCTCGATGGGGATTCAGAAGAAGAGATATATATGCAACAACCACATCGATATGAGGTCAAAGGTAAGGAGAACTTTATGTGCAGGTTAAATAAGAGTCTATATGGCCTAAAGAAAGCACCCCAACAATCATATTTGAAATTTGATAAGTTTATGGCTGAACAAGGTTACAACATATGTCATTTTGATTACTATGTTTACTTTAAAAGATTGGATAATGGTAGCTATATTATCCCATTACTTTATGTTGATGACAAGCTTATTATTAGGTCTAATATGCAACATATTAGTAAGCTTAAGTAGAAATTAGAAAAGTTGTCTGCTATGAAGGACTTGGGTGTAGAAAAACAAATCCTTGGTATGAGGATCTCACGAGACAAGAAAAATAGAAAATTTATCTTTGTCACAAAGTGAATATATAGAGAAGGTGTTGAAAAGATTTAACATGATGAATGCAAAAGTAGTTAGTACACCTTTTCCTAGTCATTTTAAATTGACTAAAGAGATGTGTCCCAAGATAGAAGAGGAGGAAGACAAAATGTCTAAGTTATCATATGCATCAGTAGTTGGCAACTTGATGCAAGCAATGGTATGCACAAGGCCATATATTGCACATGTTGTTGGAGTTGTGAGAAGGTATATGAGCGATCTAGGAATAGAACATTGGACTGTAGTAAAATGGATTCTTAGGTATTTGAGAGGAACTACTATAGAGCAACTCTATTTTGGAGGAACCAACACTACTCTTATAGGATATATTGATTTTGATCTGGAAGGTGATATAGACAGTAGGATGAGCACTACATGGTATGTTTTTATAATAGGAGGTGCAACAATCAGTTGGATTTCTAGACTGCAAAAGGTTGTTTCTCTTTCAACCACTGAAGCTGAGTATGTAGATGCTACAGAAGCTAGCAAGGAGATAATTTGGCTGAAACATTTTCTAGAGGAATTGGGCCAGCAACAAGAAGATAACCCATTTTATACTGATAGCTAGAGTTCCATTCATCTTTCCAAGAGTTCAATCATTCATTCGAAGAATAAGCACACTTAGCTCAGGTACCACTTCATCTGATCAATTTTGGAGGATGGTCAATTGAAGCTTGAGAAGGTTCCCATAAGTGAAAATGTTGTAGATATGTTCATGAAGGTAGTCACATGGGAGAAACTTATTTCCCCATCAATTTTCGTTGGTCTTCTTGATTGATAATGGTGGATATCTGAACCAACTAGTCTAGGCATGGAATCTAGTGTGAGCTATAGGTGCAAAGGTGGTACTCTAGGATCAATCTTGAAGTGAGAGGTTATTCAGTGTGGAACATGATCAGTCCCCAAGTGGGAGATTGTTAATATGTAGTGACTAATCATGCTGTAAGGGTTGCAGGTACACATAGCAAGGTAAATTTTTATAACTTTGTCACCACAGTTTCCCCTCAAAATAATTAATGAAGGAATGCAAGAGGGCAGAGCCCCTTCTGTGGGCCCTGCCCCTAGTGAAGGTTGTTGGGGGCAGCGCCCCTAAAGAAAAAATTGGCCTATATTTAATAAATACGTCAGCAGTTAGTTTGTTATTGGCCGACATGTAAAAAACCACTTTTGTTAACTTCCAAAGAGGCTCGATAAATAGTGGGTGGAGAAGGAAAAAATCCAAGAGACATGAATGAGATTGTAATGCATTTCATGTAGCATAGTAGCGAGATCAATCTATGAAGATTGCTAGTTGTAATCAATTTTGTTTCGTTCGATAATAATATTGGATGGCTATGTTTTGTGGATGTAGCCCACATTGGGTGAACCATGTTAAATCTCTGTTGTAATCATTATTCTTCATTGTAATTTGCATATAATTGGTAATTGGTAATTGGTATTGCTCTGGTCTTCCTAACATAATCCTAACACCATCATCCCCATCTTATCCTCCTCCTTGGTTGTGGTTTTAATAGCTTGAATTTAGTCCAACCACTATATTTCCCTTATCACACAGTCAATTCATCCATGTATCCTTTCCTTTTACTCCCTAGCCACTATCCATTATCTATTATCCACTATCCACTATCTCTTATCCAAAATTCCCTTATCATCAATCCCTCCTCTAAATTATCCATTATCCTCTTATCATTTCATCCAAATCATCCTCTCACACCTCATCAATAAACTTGAATTTCCCTTGTCATTGGTCTCTAGGTTAGGCTACCTACACGTGTACTAATGCATTCTCTCCTAGCAATCCAAATCTCTAAATATCCAAATCTCCCTAACATCCAAATCACAAGATCATCCTTATCAATGTGCATCCCTTGCTAAGCACCTATCCCAAAATCATCCAATCACATCCATGGTCTTGTTCATAGTATTTATGCAAGCCTTTGGTCCAAATCATCCATCATTATCATTGGGATATATTGTTCCCAATCCTCATATAGTTCTTATCATTAACAAGATAATCAATTATCTTTAATCCATCAATCTTTGGCTTTTTAGCTTGACTACGGGAAACATCATATTTGTCTTTCTATCATTTTATGTGCATGTGTGATTTCTTGTGTATGTGCATTATCTTTAATCTTGCATCAGTATGGGTCCCTGTAACCTACTTGTCACAGTGTTATCATGGTCTTCCATATCATGGTGCTATATGGCATAGGGTTGATTGTGACCTTATTGGTTGGCTTTTATGCATGGGACACATTGTCACTCTAGTTCCTTATACCTTGGTGCATAACATCTCATGCTATATCAAATAATGATGTATCTCATTTATCAGTACAACATAATGCATAATTCATGGAGTTGAGAAAGTAGCTTGTATTCATCCCTTTCTTCCATTTCTACTTCATTGTAGTCTTGAGCCTCTCCAAAGATATTCTGCACAGGCTATTTCCAAGAGGGTTCAGATTGATACCATAGATCCCTCATCATAATTCTTGTCCAGTATATTTTTTGGAAGGTTTGGGTTGAACCTCTCCATCATTACCTATCTTGCATCTATCCATTTTTTCTCCACCCATCTTTTCATCTACTCCTCTATCAACCACTATCCTTTTCCTCTAATCATTTATTCCTTGTCGTCCCCTTCCTCCAATCCCTTGCATACAATCTACCATATCCCACCCATCCATGTGGTCTTTTAAATACCATTCTCTTCTTTCTAATCCAAACCTCTTCATCCTTTCGAGAGTGCACCCGCATGTTTTGAACCCATCTACCCTCTTGAGGGGGCATAATCCCTATCATTATCCTTACTGTTATCTCTCCTTGTCATTCTTGCTTCAAGTAGCTAGGGCGTCATCATCCCTAATCCTACCATCTTCCTCTAATCCTATCTAGCACTATATTTCATCTTTCTTTGAAATGATGTTTCTTTGCAACACCATCTAAAAGAGGGGCAAAATGTAGACACCTAAAATTGTCAGCTCTTCATCTTATCCCTAAACATCCCTAGTTCATCCCTAATTCATTCCTAAATGCCCCTAAATCACTATTTCTTCCACATTAACTAAATAAAAACATGTTTAGATAGTTAATTAACCAATTCTGTTTTAAACCATGATTAAACAATATTTCATTGTCAAAATCACTATTTACGTACTATTCACTATTCATTTGTACAATCATCGATACCTACATCAGTGCTTATCCCTAGCCTAAATGATTTATTAATCATTTATCCCCTTCCTCTATAGTCCAAACATTGGATAAATTTAATTTATCTATTATCCCCTTTTCCCATTCCATGAACTAAATAAATATTTACATTTATTTAATTCACTATTTTCTACACTTTTTAAAAAAAAGATAATACCCCTGGTAAACTTTTTAATGTGATCGGTGCCGCTAGTGTGACACACCCTCTGGCTCCACACTAACGCTTATTCCCAGATCAATGAACCGGTGAGGCCACAACATGTGGGACCTCATCCCCATGTAAGAGAACTTCAAATCCACGAGCTCGTTGGCCCAGCGAAGGTAGAAAGCCTGCAAGCTCATTGGCCTAACAGGGGTTTGAACTCTGGTGGCCGCCACTACAACCGAGTGTCTTAACCACCAAACCACACCCTTAAACACTTTTGATTAGGTGACCTAAACCTAATTAATTAGCTAACCTCCTACTTGCACATTCCATTATCCTTAACTAACCCTAGTCAAATACCCCCCATCCCCCCATGTGTATAAAGGCATGGCCTCTTGTACATGTGCCCACATGGGCCTCTTACAAACGTATGGCCAAGGTCCTTTGTAAAAAGTTCCTTTTGTCCCTTTTTGTCCTCCTTCAATCCTATCCATCCCTTTTTTCCAAGACCACCTTTTTACCTTTAATTTTCTCTTGATCTAAGGACATCTCCCATCCACCAATCTCATCATGCCACTTAGAAAGCTCTCCTTGCTTGAGAGCTCTCAATCATCCTCATCAATTGATCTTTCAATCCAATCCTAGCCCTTCATCCAACATCCAAAAAATCTATAAATAGACCCTCACCCCAAGAATTTTCAAGACTCCATGAAACATTATGTTATGCTACTAATTGGAAGAGCCACCTACATTCATCAACACATCAATAGCACATCCACTTAACCAAGGTTTACATGGTGATTGGTTTTGTTTAACTTCCTTTCTTGTTATGCATTCCTTTCATGCTCTATCAGACGTATCTAATAGGATTTTGATGAAATAGGCTAATCCTTGTTTAGTTTGTTTCTTTATGTCCATTTCTTATTGTATACATTTTACCTAACACAAAGATAGAACTAAACGATATCAAAGTGAGAAAGGAAGATACGGTATCCACTTTTTTCCTACATATAGGAAATCAATCCATCTTTGATAATATGGAATCTCTAGCTTGAATAAAATTATAGGATCTTTAGAAAATCCCCATCCTCTATTAACATAGTTATTCAAAAAATGGAACATGTGATCTCAAAAAAGGTCGTGTCCATGGTCAATAAAATATCAAGTGCCAACCATTTAATTTACAAGCTAGGATAGTGAACTCTTGAAATAGTGGTCTATCCTTTGCTCTCCTCATCCCAATAGATCTATTCCAACTTGTCTTCTTTTTGGATTGAGAATCTAGCATTAATTATATTCAAACTATAGAGGAGTTACATATAAGTGGTCAAGAAGACCACTTCAAAGTACAAAAAATTTGTCTATTCGATCCAAAACACTAATATAGTTTCTTACTACTTACAGTTTGGTACTAATTTTCAAAAACTCAATAAAATGCTACTATACTTATGATCATATAAGCACATAATATTAACACTGATTTCATTCCCTATATTTGTTTGACTCCTTTATGATATTCTGGATCCTTGTTCCTCGATGATATGCTCATCTTGTTCATTTGGGTCTTGGAAATCATCAACCCATTGAGCCTCATTAGCATCTAGTTCCTACATTATTAGATCACCCTCAATTTCTTCCTTTGGTTCCATGAAGCCTTCATTTTGACCTGCATCCTATTGTACTTCCCAATATTGATAGAAGAAACCTTAACTGTCATCCAATTTAGTGCCACATTTGGAAACCTCTGAACTAACTTCCCTCAGTTCAACACTGGGGTCATTATGCCATGGTATCTCCTTGTCCTAGATATGGTACCAATTATCACTACCTTCAAATTCATCCACCTCTTTAAAAGTTCCTAGTTTTAGAGAATCTCTTCAGTGATCAGTTGGAACATTAAAGTTTTGACTGGATATTTCCATCATTTTTCTTAATTTATTTTCTTTTATCTCCTTTTTCCTCAGTTTTCTATAAACCTTCTAGAAATCTGTATATGACTTGTAGAACCTATGGCCTAGCTTCCTTGGATTGAAGGCACAAAAATTAGTTTCTTTAATGTCTTTTTATAGAACATAGCTCCAGTCTCCATCATCTATTGAAACCTGTCTAATGATATTTCCATAGTTATTGATACTTGTTCAAAGAAATGAAAAGCAATGAGATTCACAAGAATCTCAATGGGTTCCCTCTTCTTGCCCTGAAATCTTTCTTCATTCATTCTTTTCCATAAAAACCAAAGAATTTTAGTAGACAAAACTAGCCAAAAGGAGTTAGCTTTTACATTCAGACCACTAATGTAACCACAAATAATTTATAATCTAATCATGGGATCATAAGTAGACCAATGGATAATATTTCTGGTAAATAGATCCCAAACAATTCTTGCATATTGGCAATCCAATAAAATATGAGAAACTGGCTCAGGTTGATTACAGACTGAACATACTATAGACTCAAAGCCTAAATTCAACTTATTTAACAATAGCGGCCATTTAAAACTAGACTTTTTGGGTTCTAGACATTTAGACCAAATGCATTTGAGGGTTTTATTTAAGAGGTTACAATCTAGATCGATCCCCCATGTGGATCTGATATGGAGAGATATATTAGTACTTTTAGTCATCATTTTATACATCAACTGAGGTTTCATATTGCATAGCAGAGATCCATCCTCCCACAACAAGTTTCCAATGTCCTCTTTATCAATTATTGATACTTTTGAACCGAGTTTACAGAACAAATCCTTGTTGAGCATTGAGTAAATTCTGGTGTGGATTCCATCCAATTGAAATTGTCTTTTTATTGTTTCCCATGTTTTAGGTATTGCCTCTTCAAATAACTCACTCAGGTTATTCAGTCCTTTCTCACTACATTTTTTGGCTGGGCATCCTTGAGTTAAAGCAAGAAACTTGCTATTATGCTTAACATTCCACCAGATTGATCTTTGATCCCATATAGCACATTTTTCCCAGTTTATTGCCTCTTTTCCTTGAATAAAGGGTTTAGCATGTTCCCATGATTGCCAATTGCTATAAAAGATAGGAAACCCCTTAGGATTAGACTTAAAATTTGCAAACAGAGTGTCAAAGAAGAAGATCTTATCCCAATCTTTTTTATTACTTGGAATAGCATTTTCAATATTATTTCTTACTAAGATTTTCCATGGTTCATTTCCATAGAGGGAATTGATAATCTATTTTGCAGCTAGAGCTATGCCTTGAAGCCTCAAATCTTGAAGTCCCAGACCCCCCAAATCCTTACTTACACAGCACCATTCCCACTTAACTAGGTGTTTTTTAGGCTTTCCTTTCCCATCTTACCACAAAAATTCTTGAATTAATTTATGGATGACATTGAACTGATATTTTGCAAAAAGCCACATGGAAGAATAGAAGATAGAGTATGCAGAGATAATTTTTTGACAAATTTTGGTCCTGCCTACAAGGGAAAGATGCATTCTACTCCAATTTTTTAACTTCTTTTCTATTTTTCCAAAAAGCTAGTCCCACATTTGTTTAAAAGAAGGGTAGATGACAAAGGGGATCCCCAAAAACTAAACTTATTTTGAGGGCCCCCCATTGCCATTTACCATCATCCAACCAATCAGGTTTGTCATTATTCCAAGTGAGAAGAATTGATTTGGAGCATGAAATCTTTGACCTAGAAGCTAAACAAAAGGTATTCAATCTTTTCTCCAAGTTGTCCAATTCAATTTTAGAAATTCTAGGGAAAAGAATAGTGTCATCTGCAAATTGAACATTCAATAGTCTATCTTCATTGGGTAATAAAATGCCCTCCATCTTCCCTTTTATTAGATCAATTCTTAGAATATAACACATTGCCTTAGATGTAATAATGAATAGGGCTGGAGCTAAAGAGCATCCTTGCCTAATAGACCTGCCCATCATAAAGGAGTAGAAAGAGTACCATTAACTTCCACTTGGGCTGAAGCATCTACAAACAATATCTCCACCATTTTACTGAAGAACTCAAGGAACCCAATTGCCCTTAACATTTTAAAATTAAAGGACCAAATGTTAAATCCTATCATAAGCCTTTTCAAAATCAAGGAGTAGAATTCTGGCATTTTGATTGGATGCATTAGCCCAATGCAGAGCTTCCTAGCTTGTGATAAGGTTCTCTAAAATATATCTTCCTTTAATGAATCCTGTTTGTGTAGGGCTAGTTATTACTGGTAGAATTTCACTTAATCTAGAGGCTAAAACCTTTGTAATAATCTTACAGGAGACATTTAAAAGAGTGATGGGTCTCTAGTTCTTTATGTCTATTTTGTCCCCATCCTTTGGCAATAATTTAGTAATTCCTCTATTAATTTCTTTCCCCAGAGTCCCTTTTTCTATTGCTTCATTATAAACTTCAAACAGTTCCTCTACAATCTAGTCTAGGTTTGATTTGTAAAACTCAATAGGCAGACCATTAGCTCCTAGTCACTTACCATTACTCATTGAACTTATGGAAAATTTAATTTCATCCTTAGATATCCTACTATTAATCCTCTCACACATTTCTGAAGTTATTTTTTTCTTGCAAATCATTGCACATAGATCCTGAGCCTCTGCACATCCATGCTTATTATCTTCTGCTCTAAACAAGTTTTCATAGATTTTTTTAAAAGCCTGTAGAATTTTCTCTGGACTAGTTAAAGATATCTCATTATCAACTATGACTTGAACATTTTCTTTAATATTTTTGTATTTTAGAAGGTTAAAAAAATATTTGGATCCCTTGTCACCATCATTTAGCCAATTAAGTTTGGCTCTAACTTTGGCTCCCTGAGCTTTTATTATTTGGAGTTTCCTCAGGCTATGCTTAACCTTTCCCATCTCCATTATCAAGTTTTCCTCATTTGGATTTTCTTGAAGCTCTTGTTTTAGCTTGAGGAATTCATTTTGGCAAAGAAGATACTCTCTTTTTCTATCTAATGCATACTTTTTCCCTACTATTTGGAACATAGATTTATAGGTCTCAATCAACTTGTTCCAGAATTCTATTGTATCTTGATTCCTAATTTTTTCTTTGCAAATATTCTTTAGAGTTCTAATACCTCCTGCAAAGTCATGATCTTTTAGAAGCTCACAATTAAGCTTAAAAGAAGCTCCACTCTATTTTCTAACCAATGGCTTTTGAGATTTCAAACTGACTACTATTTTGATTGGATGATGGTCTAATAGGGGATTTGGGATTACTTGAGTTTTATTTGCTTCTTTCTAACTCATTGTAACAAATGTGTCTTTTTCCATGTAGAATCTATCTAATCTGCTATAAAGTCTATTGCCATTCTTCTGACTATTAGACCAAGAAAAAGAAATTCCCTTTTGCTATCTTTTTGCCCTTCTAATGGGTCCACCAGATTTAGTGATTTCGTAAATCTTGACTAGAAGAAATTTTCATTGCCCTTCCACCGCATCAAATTACCACCTTTTTTGTCTTGTAGGTGTTCAATCATATTAAAGTCTCCCCGTAGAATCCATGGGACCTTAGGCAATTCTATAGCCATCCAATTCCATAGCTCTTCTCTTCTAGCATATTCATTTGGTGCATAGATAGAGCAAAGCCCCATCTCAGCTCCATCTATTTCCAATGTAACCCAAATGCATCTATTACAGGAGGAAAGACCAATGTCCTTGAGAAATTTCTCCCATCTCGTACAAATCAAGATGGAATTCCCACCTCTACCCTTATCATGTTTAGAGGAAAAAGCCAAAGAATCTTTCCATATGAATCTTAATGTGTTTTCTACTATAAATCCTACAGCCTTTGTTTCCTATAGAAATAGAGCATCCATTTCTTTATTTTTATTACGAAAGTTTCTGACATCATACTTTCTATCTGGAGACTTCAGCCACCTTGCATTCCATGAGTAACAATGCATGAATCTCATAATAAGGATAAAGACGGAGATGAGGTGAGGCTTACTTGGGATCTATCTAAGTAGAGAATTTAGGGATAGGGTCATCTTTCCCTTTCTTTCCTGGCTTGATTGTATTGTTGGTACTACTCATACCTTTCCTTTTCTACCTTCATCATCAATTTTATCACTATCATGCTCTTTGCCAATTCTTTCTTTCTCCTCAGGGGAAGATCTAACTCTCCTAATTCTCTCTTGAAGTGTGGATAGGTCTACTCCTAAGAGGTCTACCTCTTTTTTCTTTAAAAATTCTTCTTTGATTTTTTTAAGTTTATATCTTTAATCCACAACACCCCTTAATTTGTCTAGCGCCAGCTGCTAAACATTTTTTTTTAACCTTTATGAATCCATCATCTAAAATGCCCTCATTGTTTGAGGTTCCTTCTATTTTTTATTAGGTTCCTCCGATGGGGGATCCATATTCTCACCTAAGTTTACATGAGTATTTTCCTGCATTGGGGTTTCTTCAATCTCAGAGACTAAAAGGGGGTCAACCTCAACCTGCATTCTTTCTTCTCTTGTGCCTAAGGAATAGAGGCTTAGGCTATCATCATTAGTGCTATCTGAGTCACTATCATCTTGTTGTTCACTAAATGGTTCACCAAAGTCCATATCATCCTCTAAAATAGAGTCATCATTAGCAAGATTAACCTCCTGTCTAGGGTTAACAAAGGGATTATTCCCTTTAGAAACCCCAAACCCAGCCTTATAGGAGTCGAGGGCATTTTTCTCAGAGGAATTCCCTGGAGGATCTTGATTATCTTTTTTTTTATTGGTCTCCTTATCCTTCATCTCAAATTACATGTTATCTCTATTCATTCTTTTATTTAAAACTAGGCTATTTTTCCTTACATGTCCGTCTTTTGCACAAAGAACAGGAATTCAAGCTTCCCAAGTTTATTAGGTCACATAAAAAATTTATTCTCCCATTTGATTTACAACACATCAGGGATTTGAACCCCTATGTCAAAAGATACTAGGAGCCAAGCATCTAAATGGGGCAGAGTGGCCCTAGTTTCATCCACATTAAGAATTTTACCAAAGGGTTTAATTATTTGAGGTAGGAAATTCCAAAACTGAATCGAAACATCTTTTATCAAAATCCACCTTGGGATCAAACATAATTGGATTTCATTTTGAGAGGTATTAGGTGACCATGGGTAGGCTTTAAACAATGTTGGGCCTATATTCCAATAACTTTTATCCACAACCCTTTTCCACATGCTATGAAATTTGAAAACAATTACAAATAGCCTAGGTTTGACCATTCTACAAAATGAGAAATGTATCCCTAATTTTTTGCTCCAAACTGAAACCATCCAATTGTCAAATAATTTTCTTGATGGAAATTTTTCTACATTGATGCAAGTGAATAATACAACCACATTTTTTAGATAGGAATCCTCCTTCTTGACTGCATTAACTAACTCAACATTAGGAATCAAAGAACCCTTTCTAGGAACAAAGGGGGACTCACCTTGTTTCCTCTCCATCGTAACACCTCCCTCGGCTTCTTCCTTGGCAACTGAATCATTTCTTCTGACCACTGCCGTGACTGAGAAATAAGCATCTTTAGGCGCAACTTCAGCATCCTCATCCCTAAGGATTTCTTTGTATGACTTCTCCTGCCCTTGCTAATCACTACTTGTAATTTCCCCATTAATGTTAACCTCCATTCTCCACCTTCATTAAATGCTCTGGTACGACATGTACCATTCACCTCTCTCCACCCAGCCCACACGTGAGAAACTCTAGTGACCCGGGGGAGAGAAGGGGAGGGGACACAGTAATTAATAAGGTTTAGGCATCAAAAAATACAAAGTTTAAAGAACAAGGGACAACAAGATTTAGGCAGAAAAAATTACAAATTCCAAAGAACAAGGGACAACATACACACAACAACTGCGAATAAATCCACATATAAATAAATGACTGCCAATACAGAAGACCAACAAACACAAGAATATACAAATTATGTACTAAGAATAGAATGACGAAGATTTCGAACAAGGAGAGGGCCCCCACCAGGGAAGCACAATACGGTTTGCAGAAACCCTCAGGCAGGTCCTCTCAATCCTTAACAGTCTTTTACATTTATCTACCTATTCTAACTTCTCTTCCCAAAATAGATAGAAGAAAAATAAGGAGGTCCCCTCCCATCTTGCCCCTTGTCAAATTAAATTATGACAAAGCTTCTAGGGGAAACCCAGGTCCCTTAGATGTTAGTTGTATTATCAAAGACAACTTTGGTAACCTTCTCATAGTAATTTCTGTGAAACATTCTCATGGCTCCAACAATGATGTAAAAGCACTAGCCCTTCTATATAGATTAAATATGGAAAGGGAAATATGTTTAAATAAATTAAGCATTAAGGGAGACTCCATGATCATCATGAATTGAATAATAAATGAAAAATCAATAACTAGAGGATGAATTATATCTTTCAATCCATATGGTGTCTTTTGGATCAATTTGAACACTTTACTTGCAATCACTATTACAGAGATGAAAAAAAAGTAGCAGACCTACTTGCCAATCTAGTGATTGATCAACAAGGTACAATAAGACATTTTGATTCCATATCAATAATTTAGTTCTGTGCAATTCATGACATTATTGAAAACGATAAATCGTCCAACTCATCACTTACCATGTTAATGGTAGATTGGTTTTTCATCTTCCTATTCAATGATGATGTGGAATGAGATCCATTTAATTACATCACAATGACTATTGATTACCTTATGTAAGCATCATCGCCACCTTTGGCTATCCACATGTATTCTACCTATCCATCCCTTCCTCTTGTGGTACTCTAACATTCATTTGTGTTTATTTCATCTTGGTTGTGCTAATCATTTAGATCTTTCCTTTAATTTGATTTTTTTCATTTATGGCCTTCCTACCTCAATTTATCTCATCACTTGTTCATTTCTTTTCACTTTGTTGGCTTTACATTTACCATTTCCCTTCGTCATTTTCTTGCACCACTCTCCCTATCATCTCCCTTGTCCTCCTTGCTGTGAAAACCATGAGGCTAGTTCTAAATAATTATGGCATCCACCTTCAATCATAGAAATGGAAACCCTTGGAGGTTGGACCATATGATTCAACAAAGCTTTCTCATGTATCTAATATTAACTACCCTCACGTCAAGTTTCCAATCAAAGTTATGGTTGGTGACTCATTTTTGCATGACTTTCCTTGGGTGCTCATGTATTTTGAGGTGGAAACCATCTTCCTATCCAACATTATGGATCTAGTGTAGGCTGACTATGTGGAGATGTTGGCTTTTGAGTATGTACACAAATACCTAGTTTCCCTAGACAAGTTCAAGAAAGAAATGGATATTTATGATATGTTTGAGGGTGAGGCTCCAATTGGGGGTGTTTTCTATATAGATTTTCTTTGATCCTCTCCTACTATATCTTTTACTTACCAAACCATAAAAAAGGGACTCAAGAATGGGTGCAAGAATAAACTAAATATGGATTTGAATGCACACCAATTTTAGTTACCATTGAGCCTAAACACCAAAGTAAAGGAGAAGTTCAATTTTATAGAAGCATGGAGAGCATGTAAATAATTGGTAAGCATGGATAGAAGTAAGTGGCTTTATAACTTGATTTAGAATGATATGTTGCCTAAGGGTAAACAATTGTGTATTTTAAGAAGCTCAATGAGAGAATATTTAATCAAAGAGAAGTATAGAGGTGGCTTAGCAAGTCATCTTGGAATTGATGAGATAGTAACATTGGTGTATAAAAACTATTTTTAGCCTCAACTTTATAAGGATATTATGGATTTGTATCAATATGTTGAAGGAAAGTTAGGAGTGGATGACACAAAAGTACAATGGCAAAATTAGATACCACAACAACAACACGAATAGATTGGGGAGATTTTTGAAAGTAGAATTGGAAGAAGCACTATAAATAGGTGGTATGAGGAATATTTGGTGAATTTGAAGGGAAGGCCTAAATAAGATTCATCTTTGGTTTCTAAGGTTAAGGTAGATCATCTTAAAAATTCATAATTATTGAAAATGCAGTCACATTTTGGAAAACATAATGCATGCACATTATAATGCACACACTTTATGGTCCTTGTATGTATTTTACCAGCTATGTATGTAATTTTGGCTTTTGTCTACCATGCCTCCTTCTGTTGAATGTACATATTAGGGCATCTTTGCCTGCATCTATAGACAACAAATTTGATAAATTTTTAAAATGATTTCATTTTTGGAAAGATTATGAAAAATTAGGTTGGGTCATTTCTTTGTAATTTATTATTAGATATAAAATATATTCCATAATTTAATGGTCAAAGTTAGGTTAAAATAATTAATTATTTTGCTCTATAGGCTACAATTTTTGAATTTTTGGATTTTTTATATTTTTGAAAAGAAATTGAGAAACTAGAGTTTAAAATACATACACATCAAAATCCATGTCATCTTTAGGATTCAAAGACTTTTCTAAAAAAATGAATCCAATGACCTTTATTCTCCACCACATAAAATTGAAGGTGAAATTCCTCTGGGATGTGAAACAATTGTACATTTTATTAAGGATAATTTGATTGACCCATTTGCATCATCTTTCAATAAAGTCATAGATATTTTTAAATAATAACTGTTATATGAATTGAAGTCCCAACAAAACCACCTAGGTGGGTACAACTCTAATAGACAAAATAAATAAATATACCTAAATTTGATGGTATTGATGTAACTTCATAGATAAGTCTCATGGAACAATAATTTAAGCTTCATAAGATACCATAAAATGTAATGGTGGGCATAGCCTCACAATATTTAGAATCAAAAACTCATTTATGTTACCAATGGAGGAATGATAACAATCAAGGGTAAATGCTTAGTTGGAGAGAGTTTAGTAATGACTTAGCAACCCTCTATGAGAAACCAGGGATAGAAGCTATGATATCTAATTAAAAAATAAAATAATTAAAGTTTGTAGCCAAATAGAATGTTGAGCATATGAGATTAGCAATTAGATCTCATGAGGTTACACCTTATCAAAGGCTACAAATCTACATCAATGGACTTAATGATCAAATTAAGCATGATGTTTGTTTGTTGGAACCTTGCATAGTTGGGAAAGTTATGCAACAAGAATTGCATATTCAGAAACATAAATACACCACCAAAAGTTCTAAACATGGTCAAACCACAGGATTGGAAGATAAAATTGTGACTAATTAAATTGATAGAAATGAAGATAACTTACTTAACCTAAGAAAAATTAGTAAGCACTCTCCTCAACAAGTAGAAAATAAAAGAGAAAAGGACCTATGGTCAAATTGTGATAGAAAACAGTCTGTAGGTCATAACTATGCCAATAGTGATAAAATACTAACAATTATCAAGAATGAGTTTGATGAAGAGAGAGAAGTATCTACAAAAGAACAAAATGTGTAACTTGAGAAACAAAACTCCACCACTAGAAGTTCCACACAAGGTCAAAGTGTAGGATTACAAGACAAAATAATTTAGTTGAAATAAATGGGGACAACTTAATTAACCAAAGATAAATTAGTAAAATCTCTACCTATTGTTGAAATGGTAATAGAAAATAGCCTAGAACTAATAAGTGTACTAATAGTGAGAAAACACTAATGATTATCAAGAATGAGGTTGAACACGAGAGAGAAGTAGCTATGTAAAAAGAACCAAATGTGGAATTTGAGCATGAGAATTCTAAGGAAGTATAATGCACTACTATCTCCTTATATGGATGTTCAAGGGTACAAGTGTACCACAAACACTCAAACTAATTGGTTATATCAAAAAGTGAAAGGTTATAGTGTTGGTTGAATTAGGTAATACACACAATTTTATTGATAGAAGATTAGCTAATGAGATCAATTGTTTTGTGTATCCAATATCTTCTTTCTAGGTCATGTGATATCTAATGGAAAACCACTCTCTTGTGGTGGTAAATTCCATCATATAAAACTCTCAATGGGAAATTATCAAGTAGATTCATAAATGTTCTCTATCGCAATTTGGGGGAATAGATGTAATTTTTAGCGTACAGTGGCTTAAATAGTTAGGAATAGTGACTTTAAACTTTCAAGAATTATCTATGGTGTTTAGTGCACATGGGAATAAGTATAAACCTATAGGGATACAATCACCACCAAGCTATCAAAGAAATCTTATCAAATAGGAACTAGGGGTCATAGCTATGCCATTAATGATAAAATACTAACAATTATCAAGAATGGGTTAAAGAAGAGAGAGAAGTAGCTACAAAATAAGGAAATGTGAAACTTGAGCAACAAAACTCCACCACTAGAAGTTCCACCCAATGTCAAACAATGGGATTAAAAGAAAAATAATTTTGGGTCAAAGTTCAAACGTGTGTCACCCTTTTAGCCAATTAAATAGATTCTCTAGAAGTAGTTTCATCCTAAAGCATTTCAGGAGAAAAAGGTTCCACTTGAAATCATGTAGCACTTATGTGGTATTGCATGGCATAAAGAGTTTCAAGAGGAACCTTTTTGCCTAAAAGTTTCAAAACCATACAATATGATTTCAACTTTGAAAATAGTATTTATTTGCATAGAATGTTCTAAGCAGTAGAGTTTTACCTAGCATATTTTTATACGATATTGTCTCACCTAAAACTGTCTATGTGGCAGCCAAGCCTTCTACTTTCAAAAATGAACAAAATTTCAAATTCAACTCCAAATTTCTCCAACCAAAAGGTACTTTTATGAAATATGAAAATACTCTTTGGTAGATCTTAGAGTCTAGAACTTGGATATATAATTTTATAAATATTTTGATTAGTTATATTAGTATTATTTTTAACTTTATTACAAGTAGGTTATTATAATCAAATATATATATATATATGATTAGAAATTAAAAATAAATAGGTAATATATATATATATATATATATATATATATATATATATACACAATGCACTATAGGAGACGATCTTCTCCAAGAGAGTATGTTTTTAAAAATAAAAATAAAAAATATATATACAAAAGTTGACGTCCCATGAAAACTATATCATTCTGATTAAATTTGACTTTAGAAAATTATTAAAAATAATTATTTATCAGTAATTAATTTCTTTTTCCATGCACTAAATATTTTAGTTTTCTAATTCAGCAAAAAACTTAAAGAAAAAAAGTTATTTTTATTATATTTTGTTGGCGTCCCATTGACGTCACTTTAATTTAAAAAATTAGCAATTGAAATTCAAATAATAAACTCATAAAAAAATATCCAACTAATTTTGAAAAAAATTAAAAAATTATAATCATAAACTAGTTTAAAAATTTTAGATTCCATTAGTTTATGCCATTTTAAAATTCAAAACACACATATGACTTTTTCATTGTTTAAGTTGGAAAAATATATTTGTGTTAGCTATTTCCTTTATAAAGTGTGACACGGTTCTAAACTTTTACCCTTCTATAGAAAGAAATAGGGACAACTTTTTTAACCCAAGACAAATTAATAATCTCTCTACCTCTTGTTGGAATGGTGATAACAAATGGAGTATAACTCATAAGTGTACTAATTGTGAAAAACCACTAATGACTACTAAGAATGAGGTTGAGAGAGAGAGAGAGAGAGTGGTGCAGGAGCACCTATCTTACAGTGGCCTCCATGAGGCAGTTAGTTAGTTTTAAATCTTGTTGATGTTTCCAAGAAGGTCTTGTAAGACCAATTGCATGTGAAGATAGTTATTGTGTATCTGTCAAATGTCTCGGGTGGATTGTAGGTGTTAAATGTACATCAGACATGTACACCAAAAATATACAAAGGTAGTCAGTGGGTCAAACATACATTGAAGGCATATCCGAAGGAATATTCAGCGAATGTATAATTTTGGTTTATATGCAGTGAAGATACAACAAAAGATACATGGGTTGATGGGTCGAGGTGGTAACCTGCAGGTATGTTCGAAGGGTTTTAGGTCTCCAGATACAAGAGGTGACCAGCAGTAGGAGGAAAGGGTACCGGAAGAAGAGGTTGTGAGTTGTATGTATATTGCGAATGTATATTGGAATATACATTCCGCGATACAAAGGGTATGTGCAAGCGGTGACCGATAGATTGGGTGAAGGTAACCGGCACTGACAAGTCATGTGTTGTATGTTTAGTGTAGAGGAGGCGATAGATGCAAGAGGATCGCGGGCGTAGCAGGTAAGTGTTTGTATGTATAAACAAGAATGTATCTTGTGATAGATACAAGCGTAAAAGATATACATCGGGGTGAGTTCAGCATCAGGGAGATAAGTATGAAGGTGGCCGATGGTGCTATGTTTTGCTAATAGGCAAATAAACATATAATGAAGAATGTATGCATATTAAAGAATGCATAGACATACATTTGTAAATGTATGTTAGGGTTTTAGTGTTGGATGCTCTGCATCATAGTGGTATTAGAGCTCAACAAAAGGTCTGGGCTATTGTGTGTTAATTCTGTCACTGAGAAGGCAGAAGTAGAGGATTGAGAGGTTAACAAGATGCCTCCTCAAGGTAATAGTACTGCAAGAGAGTTGCAGGAGATGAAGGAAAAACATTCCAGAGAGATGAGGAAGATGAAGGAGCTTGCTGAAGCACTTCAAGCAAGGCTTGCAGCCTTGGAAATGAACAAGAAAATAGAGGTAGAAGACAGTGAATCTAAGAAAGAAGATGATGCTGAAGAATTTGAAGAGGTAGATGAAGAGCTGATTGCTGAAGATCAGAGATTTGCAAAACTGTTAAAGGCAGTGTAGAGTGAGAAACCTAAGGTAAAGGTTGATGTTTCAAAGTATAATGGAAGTTTGGATGAAGATGAGTTACTTGATTGGATTGCTATGTTAGATAATCACTTTGAATGTGAAGATGTTGCTGAGGATCAAAAGGTAAAGAGTGCAAAGACCAAGTTGGGAGGTCATGCTTTGGTATGGTGGGATTATGTACAATCTAAGAGAAGGAAACAAGGAAAGTCAAATATCACTTCATGGGATAAGATGGTAGCAAGGATCAAAGGTAAATTTTTACCCCAGGATTATGAAATTCAGATGTTTAAGAAGCTGCAATTTTTAAGGCAAAAGAAAATGGATGTGAAGGCATACACTGAGGTGTTTTACAAGTTGAGTATGAGATCTGGTCATAATGAGAATGAGATAGAAAAGGTGGCTAGATACTTGGCTGGTTTGAGATTGAACATACAGGATGAGTTAGTTTTAGCTAACCCTAGGAGTGTAGAGGATTGTTATCAAATGGCAATCAGGATTGAAGAAAAGATGAATAGAAGACAAGATAAGTCCATGAGAGGAAGAGGCAGCAATGTCAGAGGAAGAGGATCAACTCCTACAACAAGACAAGGCAATGAGAGTTAAGAAGACACTGGTAAAGGACAGGAACAGTCTGATTTCAGAGGTGGATGGAAAGGTCCTAGAGGTAGATTTGGAGGTGGTAGAGGTTCTACTACATTTTCTGGTAAGTGTTACACTTGTGGTGAATATGGGCATCCATCTTTTAAATGTCCAACAAAAGCAACAAGTTAAGGAGGAGAAAAGAGGGCAAATCTGATCCAAGAAGCTAATAAACAAAGTGCAAGCAGCTCAAACACTCAACAAAGTGTGAAGGAGACTCTTGATAATTATGGGTATCTGGAGGAGGGAGAGCATTGATGTTAAGAAGGACAATCTTGAAGACATCAAAGGATATGATGCAAAGAAGAGCTCTTTTCAAGACCACATGCAAGAGCAAAGGTAAAATATGTAAGGTAGTAATTTATTCTGGTTCTACAGATAATATGGAATCTCAGGAAATGGTAGATAAACTGAAACTGGAAAGGATTCCACATCAAAATCCCTATAAAGCATCTTGGGTAAGTGATAGTCAATCACTTTTGGTATATGAACATGCATATGTTGTTTTCAAATTGGAGAATATCAAGATAGAGTTTTGTGTGACATATTGCCCATGGAATGTTGTCACCTATTGTTGGGTAGGGCATGGCAATTTGATAGGAGAGTATTGTATGATGGGTATGCTAATACCTACACCATCAAGAAAGATGGGAAAACCATTGTCTTCATACCATTATAGGAAGAAGCTGCAGCACATAAGGTAGCAAAGATTATTTTAGTGGAAAAGGAGTTTGTGAAGATGCCTACAGCCGCAGGCATAAGGGCAGTTGAGGATACTACAGGGAAGGAAGTTGTTAAGGACAATAGTTCGAAGAAGATTTCAGTTCTGACTGACAGAGATCAGCAGTAGGTACAGAAATAGGTTTGCAAATAGCAACAAGTTGAGTGGAATGACAAGAATGTTGTCATAGTAGGGACTATTGTTTGTCATATAAAAGTTCAAAGGAAGATAAATTTGAACATTGCAGAAGTTCAAGAAGCAATTCCTAAGGTTATTCAATCAGGTATTCAGACAGAGGTGCTGGTAAAACAAATTGACAAACACAGGGTATGTGAGAGCAGAGCCTACATTGACAGGCATGAGGGTTTACTTGCAAAATAGCAAGTTACAGTTCTAAAAACTTGGAGTAGCGAAGAGACCGCAAAGTATAAAGCTGGAGCAGGTCAGAACACTGAGATGGCAAAGAGTAAAGGTGGAATTCTTCCACAACCTAACTCATGGGACATGAGTTCTTTTTCTATTGGGGAGTATGGTGCAGGAGCACCTATCTTACAGTGGCCTCCATGAGGCAGTTAGTTAGTTTTAAATCTTGTTGATGTTTCCAAGAAGCTCTTGTAAGACCAATTGCATGTAAAGATAGTTACTGTGTATCCATCAAATGTATCAGGTGGAGTGTATGTGTTAAATGTACATCGGACATGTACATCAAAAATATACAAAGGCAGTCAGTGGGTCAAACATACATCGAAGGCATATCTGAAGGAATATTCGGCGAATGTATAATTTTGGTTTGTATGCAGTGAAGATACAACGAAAGATACATGGGTTAACGGGTCAAGGTGGTAACCTACATGTATGTTTGAAGGGTTTTAGGTCTGCAGATACAAGAGGTGACCGGCAGTAGGAGGTAAGGGTACCGGAAGAGCAGGTTGTGAGTTGTATGTATATTGTGAATGTATATTGGAATATACATTCCGCAATACAAAGGGTATGTGCAAGCAGCGACCGATAGATCGGGTGAAGGTAACCAACGCTAACAGGTCATGTGTTGTATGTTCAGTGTAGAGGAGGCGATAGATGCAAGAGGATCGTGGGCATAGCAGGCAAGTGTTTGTATGTATAAACAAGAATGTATCTTGCGATAGATACAAGCGTAAAAGATATACATCGGGGTGAGTTCAGCATCGGGGAGATAAGTATGAAGGTGGCCAATGGTGCTATGTTTTGCCGATATGCAAATAAACATATAATGAAGGATGTATGCATATTAAAGAATGCATAGACATACATTTGTAAATGTATGTTAGGGTTTTAGTGTTGGATGCAGCGTAAAAGATATACATCGGGGTGAGTTCAGCATCGGGGAGATAAGTATGAAGGTGGCCGATGGTGCTATGTTTTGCCAATAGGCAAATAAACATATAATGAAGGATGTATGCATATTAAAGAATGCATAGACATACATTTGTAAATGTATGTTAGGGTTTTAGTGTTGGATGCTCTGCATTAGAGAGAGCCAAATGTGGAACTTAAACATGAGAATTCTAAGGAAGTACAATGTAATACTATCTCTCTACATGCATTGAATGACAAAAGTGCACCACAAACACTCAAAGTAATTAGTTATATCAAAAAGTTAAAGTTGATAGTGTTTGTTGATTCAGGTAGTACACACTACTTTATTGGTAGAATATTGGATAATGAGCTTAATTGTTTTGTGTATCCAATATCCAATTTTTAGGTCATGATATCCGATGGGAAACAACTCTCTTCTAGAGGTAAATACCATCATATAAACTCTTGATAAGAAATTGTCAAATTATAGATTCAAAAAATTTATTTATCCCAATTGGGGGAGCAAATGTAGTTTTGGATGTATAATGGATTAAACAGTTAGGAACAATGACTTTAAACTTTCAAGACTTGTCAATAGTTTTTCGTACACATGGGAAAAGTATAAACTTATAGGAATATAATAACAACCAAGCCAAATTATTTTCTCCCATAGGATAGATAAATCACTTAAGAAATGTTCTTAGAGCATAGGGGAACAACTACATTTTGTACGAGCATAAGACATGAAAATTGAAGATCAACCAAAAATTCAAGAGATCATTTAATACCATAAACATGCATTTCAAAAATATAAGGGTCTACCCATAGTCAAAGACCATGATTGTGCCATTAAACTAATAGTAAGAAATTGTTCATCCCAATAAAAGTGTCTATTCATCCCAAATGATTATGATTAACAAGAAGGATGAATTATGGAGAATGTTCCCACATTACAGGGAGCTCAACAAGCTCACTCCTTTTGTCAAGCTTCATATTCCTAGTATTGATGAATTGGTAGATGAATCTAATAATGTAGTTCCTTTTACTAAGTTTGATTTACATTTAGATTATCATCAAATTTAAATAAAGGAAGAGAATATAAATAAGATTGTAATTAGAACACATGAGGGTCATTATGAATTATTATTTATGTCATTTGGTGTCACTAATACCCAAACAACTTTTCAAAGCCTCATAAATTTATTGCTCCACCCATTTCTTCAAAAAATGGTGTTGGTATTCTTTGATGACATCTTCATCTAACGTAAACATAGAATGATGAAAAATTCATAGAAAAGATTCTAGAGTTGCAAAGCATTGAAGGAAACACTTTTTTGAAGGGGGGAATGTTATTATTATCAAATTATAGATTAAAAAAATTTCTCTATTCCAATTGGGGGAGAAAATGTAGTTTTGAATGTAAAATAACTTAAACAGTTAGGAATAATGACTTTCAACTTTCAAGACTTACTATTGTTTTTAATACACATTGGAAAAAGTATAAACTTATCAGGATACAATCATAACCAAGCCAAATTATTAGCTCCCATAGGATGGACAAATTACTTAAGAAATGTTCTTAGAGCATAGGGGCACAACTACATTTTGTACAAGCATAGGACATGAAAACTGAAGATCAACCAAAAATTCAAGAGATCATTCAACACCATCAATATGCATTTTGAAAACCTAAGGGTCTACCCATAGTCAAAGATGATGATTGTGCCATTAAAATAATAGTAAGAAGTATTTTTCATCCTAATAAAAGCCCAAAGAATATGATTAACAAGAAGGATGTGTTGAAATTAGGGCAAGCAACTAAGAGGGGAGGGTGAATCAATTGTCACAAAACTTTTATCTTTTGCTGCATTTAATCTTCTTTGCCACTTACTAATAGATTAATGATATAACCATGAAAGCATGAATCAACAATACATGAGCAGAAACATGATTAACACACATAACACAAGAATTTTTACATGGAAACCTAAGTAAGGGAAAAACCACTATGGGGGTTAACCCATAAGATTTATTCTCTATTAAAATAATAGAAAATGGGAAGGCACTTGCCTTTCAGTGTACTACCTAAAGCTCACTACTCAAAAGAGGCTCACTGCCTACAGAAACATTCACAAGTTTAACACAGAAAGATTAAACTGAGAAACAACATCTTCTTCACGCCAAGGTCATGTCCATTGAAGCACACAACACCTCTGCTCTACCCCCTTTAACTCTTCCTCACTACCTCTGCATCTTCACTCATATTCCCACATTGCCATGAGTTCACAAAACTTATTTATACCTGACATCAACTTTGGAATGAATATCAAAGTCAGCCTTACAATCATCTATCTGGAACATTCTCCAAGATAGGTATTACATGCAATTACAATCATATGACTTAATATGCTTTATGTGAACCATTACATTGTCAGACAAACATAGCTGGGGCTCAAATCTTCCTTGAACAACATGCCATGCTCCAAAGAACTCTTCTTAGATCATCCATAACATGCACCAAGCATTCGATCGGCCAAGACTGGAAAGAAAAGCAACACCCAAGGAGAAATCTTCAACTGGGAACTCAATCCTCAATGTGGACCACCAACACAATAGGAACACAATCTGGAGACCTCCACAAGCTCAATGAAATTAGTAAGAACAACCGCACCTCCTCAAATCACTAGAATCACTTGTACCTTCATACGGGAACTCAAGAACACTAACTGTCATGATTGTCACACTAAAATGATTACTTGTAGACCTCCAAACCATGAACCACTTGAGTTGAGTACACACGCCAACATTCCAAACATACCTCTAGATCTGCATACCATAATATTCCAATGTGGAGCAATTCGTACCAAGTTCCTGTCACTCTATCACCTCTAAACAACTACAAAACTTGGTTCTACTTAGATGGCCATAACTTCACCAATCCTTCATGCGGACCTCTCAAATCTTAACCAGAGCAACTTCAAACAATCCTCTAAAAACCCTTTAGTCTACAGACTTTGATCTTTGTGTCACTGGAAATGCGGAGAAATCCACTACACTGTCTTCACTATCTCTGATAAAGAGATATGTTGACATCAATGACAACACATCATATGCACATATTTGCAACAATCTCCCCCTTTGTAATTGATGGAAACATATGATGTGAAAAACTAATTCAACCATCAAGACAAGAACTTCTCCCCACCCATTTTTTTTATCACACTTGCAACTACTTTCTTCACTGCTCCCCCTCTCACCAACAACTAGTTGCTTGCAATTTTTTCACATGACTTCTCTCCCCCTTTGACATCAATGGCAAAGGGCACATATTTGCAATCATCTCTCCCTCTTCCAAACTAAACTTATGAATTAACATATTGACTAATCCCCCTAAGTAGTATTCCCTTAACACCAATTCAGATGACGAGATATGATTGTGACTTCCACCTGATTGATGTATACTAGTGCACGCTAGTTCTGAATAGGAGGGGTAATAACCCCTAGCTTCACTCTGAGATACTCAAAAGTATCCTTAGATAGAGGCTTAGTGAAGATATCCGTGATCTAATCCTTTGAAGGGACAAACTCCAATCTGACTTCATTCTCATTTACCTTCACTCTCAAAATGTGAAACTTGATGGATATGTGCTTTGTCTTTGAATGCAAAACCGGATTATTTGAGATGTTTATTGCACTTGAATTATCACAAAAGATTGTAACAAGCTCTTCAAATAGAATTCTAATATCCTTCGACATTTGCTTCATCCACAAAACTTGAGTACAATTATTTGCTACTGCTATATACTCTACCTCTACAGTAGACAGATATATTGCCTCCTACTTTTTGCTCAACCAAAAAACTAATCTCTTTCCCAAGAAAAATGTTCCACCACTAGTACTCTTCCTATCATCCACATCTCCTACAGAATCAGCATATGTATATGCATGCAAAGTGAAATCATCATCGTTAGGATACCATAATCCATAATCAGATGTTCCCTCTTTTGACTGCTACATGAGATTATCTAGGATTAGCTTGAAACCTAGCAACAAGGCCAACTGCATTGATAATATTAGGTCTAGTATGAGTCAGATAATGTAGTCCTCCAATCATTGATCTAGACCTTTTCTAGTCTACCTTAGGGGAGTCATCATCTTTACTCAACTTGCATCCGGTTATCATAGGAGTACTTACTGGTTTTGAATCCTTCATTCCAATTTTTTTCAACAACTCTTTTACATACTTAGACTAACATATGAAGATGCCCTTATTTAACTGAATGATTTACAGATCCAAGAAAAAAATCATTTCACCAAGCATGGACATGTCAAATTCAGTTTGCATCTAATAAGTAAACTTTTTGCACATGCTCTCATTTCCACCGAAGATGATATCATCAACAAATACCTCAACAATCAAGATGTGTGCATGATCAATTTTGAAATAAAGATTACTGTCAGTTGTGCCTTTGCTAAAACCTAACTTTAATAGATACTTATCTAATCTTGCATACCAGGCTCTTGGGGCTTGTTTGAGTCCATACAATGCTTTCCTCAACCTATAGATCATATCTCCTTGATCAGACAACTAGAATCCTTCTGGTTGCTCAATGTAGACTTCTTCCAAATCTCCATTTAGAAATACTAACTTGACATCCATCTGGTAAACTTTGAAATCTTTGTAAGTAGCAAAGGCAAGAAATAATCTGACTGCTTCAATTCTTGCCACCAGAGCAAAAGTTTCTTCAAAATCAATTCCCTCTACTTGAGAATATCCTTTGCACACCAATCTTCTCATAACTTCACCATTTTGATTCAGTTTATTCAGAAAGACCCATTTAGTTCCAATTACATTTTTGTTTTCAGGTCTAGGAACAAGATCCCAAGTATGATTCTTTTCAATTTGCATTAATTCTTCCTCCATTGCTTTTACCCAACTTTCATCATTACAAGCTTCATTGATTGATTTTGGTTCAATCTTTGAAATCAAACAATACTCTTATTGTTCTTCAGCAATTTTTCTTCTAGTTTGAACACCTTTATTTATATCTCCTATAATCTGATCTTCAGAATGATTCAACCTCACATACCTGGGAGATTTAGGATTTTCTTGAACTTCTGATTCTTGAACTTGTTCCTCAATATTTGCACTAGCTTCTTGAGTCACTGGATTCTCTGGAACAATCTAAATCTAATTTTGAGGACTTTCATTTTGATCATCTAATTCATATCCACAAGACTTGGAAGGTCTTTCCTTGCTTTCATCAACCTTGACATTAGCACTTTCAACCATCTTTTTCAATCTCTTGTTAAAGCACTGGTATGCCTTGCTTTGGTTAGAATAACCAAGAAATATTCCTTCGTCACACCTTGCATCGAATTTGCCTAGATCCTCATCTCTTTTGATATAGCATTTACCACCAAAAAATCTAAAGTATTTTTGTAATGTCCCCTATTGGAACAATACTAATTTTACCTTAAAAATTTAAATCCCACAAGTTTAGGGTTAGGGTTTCGGAACTATCATGTTATAAATATATATTAAATCTTTAGATTTTCTAATTCACTCTTCCTAGAAAAAAATGGTTTAATAGGGTGCCCAAGAGTGGGTGCTTCACCCCTCTTGGTCCCATGTGGCCTCTTGCCATCCATATGGGGTGGGGGACCTAGTGAGGCATCCTATCACTGTTCCCCTTATCAGCATCCATTTTGCTTCTTCTTATGATTCTATTTATTACCATGATGGAGGAGGTTGAAGTGCAACTATAGCAGGGTGTCCCAGAAATCACTCCTTCTAAGCCCAAGAGTGGCCTCATATGCCCCCTTGGCCTACATGTGGCAGGCCTCAGCCATCCACCATGGGGTGGAGTACTTAGAGGATGATCCCAACATCATTTCCCCTCCTCATATGCCCTCAATTCCCTCGTCATATTATCATTCAAAAACATTAAAGATCTTATATTATTTCACATTCACATTTAATGGTAAACAATAATTCATGTGTCAAATTCCTAAGATATATTCTTATTAATAATTACTGTATGCTAAGTATAGTAAATCTGATTTGATTGATGTAATAATAGAGCAATAGAATAATAGAAGAATAATCAAATGATAGAATAATAGAAGAAGATAATTATCGAAAGGTAAAATGATGGAGTTATAGAGTGATAGAAGAGTGGAATGAAAGAATGATATAATAGAATGATGGAATAATAGAATATGATGATATAATGATAGAAGAATAGAATGAGAGAATGATATAATGATTGAATAGTAGAAAATAATAGATGAAATAGAATGCGAAGAGGATAGAGTTATAGTATGGTAGAATACATGTAATAAATAATTCTCTGTTGTTATCAATTATAACATATATGTACTCCTTCACTGATCTGTTCTTTTAACTCAATCATATATTCTTTTCTCTTTGCTGCTATATGAAGTTCTCTTCCCCCTATTACATCTACTTTCTTTGATGGTATTCTTGCTGATTCTGTCATTGATTTTTTATGCCAACTATTATTAATGCTAATGTACTTTATTCTATATTTCCATTTGTTGATTGTTGACTGTAATGCTGACTGTAATTTCCTAACTTAACTCTCTATTGTTGTCCTTTTAATATTTGACTTTTCCTTATCACTGAGTTGTCCTTATGGTAGACCTGAGCTCAAAGTTGATATCCTTCTCTTTTATGCTTAATCATAATCAGAAATGTCTTCTATTTTTAGAATATATAAATATACTCTAACTTAGAAATATATATATATATATATATATATATATATATATATATATATATATATATATATATATATATATATATATATATATATATTATTCCTATATATATTAAACTCAGAGGATGTGTTATTATTTTTCCTTTTGATTTCCCATTTTTTTCTTCCATGTCCCTCTCCCTCACACCAATTTACTTATACCTTAAGCTCCCTATGAAGAGAGGTATCCCTTTGAAGAGAGCAAACTTTTCGAAAGGGACATGTTCCCTTGTTAGTAATGCTATTATTTATTACCTTTGTTTAATATTAAACTAATTTCAATCTTTACATTAATTGGTACCCTTTCATTTAATTATTCTCTTTGATTTAGTTTGCAAGGCCTATAAATGATGATTGCTACCTACAGCTTTTACTGAGCGCTGCCTAGCCTTGTTTAATCCTTACCTTAAGAAATTTCCTTCAACATATGAATTTTTGTGCTTAAGTTCATGCGTCCCCTGCTTTATAACCACTGCTTTTGTAATTCATGTGAATTAATATGTTCTAATTCCCTTATATATACTTGTTGCTCCTTGATTTGCCTTTCTATTAGATATGTGTTATATTATATTTGATGTTTTCTAATTTATGATTATATTTATCATAATAACATTTAAAATATATATTTATAGTATTATTTATTGTCTCTATTTATTTTATATAATAATATAATAATATATCTATAAAAATATATTATATCTTAGTAAAAACATTATTATAATAATATTACTTAATATTATTATTTATTGAATAATTGATAATATATGTTTATTTAAATATTAATACTTATGCAACTTCACCGTCTTTTATTATGATATTTAAATATTTAATTTAAACAATGCCTTAATATCGGGACATCACATTTCATAGTAGGAGCATTACAAAACCATAGTTCATAAGGGGTTTTACTTGTATTACCTTTGATCTACACCCGGTTAACAGTGTAGACAGTAGTACGCACAGCCTCTCTCTAATAGACATGTGGAACATTTTCTTCCATCATCATGGTTCTAGCAGCCTCTTAAATAGTCGGGTTCTTCCTTTCCACAACTCCATTCTGCTGAGGAGTCCTAGGAGTAGATAACTATCTTCTTATTCCATGCTTTTCACAAAATGCATTAAACTCACCAGAGGTAAACTCTCCACCTCTGTCAGATCTCAGACACTTTATCTTCACACCAATCTCATTCTCCACCCTAGCCTTGAACACCTTGAATCTGTCAAGAGCCTCTGATTTCTATCTCAAGAAAGTGACCCACATCATCAGGGAGTAATCATCAATCAGCAACATAAAGTATCTGTCTCCTTGTAAACTCCTAACTTTGGTAGGACCACACAAATCAGTATGCACAAGTTCCAACAATCCATTTTAGAATTGTTCTTTACTTTTGAATGTAGTTATGCTCTGTTTTCCCAAATAACATTCCTTACACATTCTATTAGCAGGTTTTTCAAGCTTTGGAAGATCTCTCATAGCCTAAGTAGCACTTATCTTGACAATATTATCAAAGTTTACATGACACATTCTTCTATGCCATAACCAACTCTAATCAATCTGAACAATCAAACAACTTTTACCAGTACCACTTAAATGAAAGATATTACCTCTAGTCTATGTACCAGATGCAATCTCAGTACTGGAGCTTTCCTAAATTCTACATTTTCCATCCTTGAATAGAAGATCATACCCTTTGTCAAGTAACTGTCCAACACTGAGAAGATTATGCTTCAACCCTTCCACATAAAAAACATCATTAGTGTTGTGCTTACCATCAAAAGAGATGGATCCTCTGCCATGGATTCTACCAACTGAATTGTCTCCAAACTCCACAATTCCACCTTCATATCTTTCCATAGTTACAAACTTACTTTTATCACCTGTCATATGATGAGAACATCTGCTGTCAATGACCTATTCATCCTTTTCTTCAACCTAAGAAGCTAGGGCACTTTCCACATTCATACAACTAGCAGATTCAGTAGACAACGAATCTTCTTCTTTGATAGCAATGAACACCCATTCATTTCTAGAGGTACGTCCCTTATCAGATTTATCATCTATAACTCCTTCATCAGCAACTTCTTAGACATAGTAGCATTTCTTCTAAAACCTAGGTCTATTAGGGTTTGGCTTTGAAACCCTCTCTAGACATCTTGAATCAAAATGACCAATCTTATTGCAAGCAAAACATTTGAAAGGAAACTTTCCTTCATACTTACCAGATCCTCATGGTACTCTTTTGGCAATAAGGGCTTCAAGTTCTACAAGCTCCATTTCATCTTCTTCAAGTTCCTTCCTTGCCTTCTCATATCTAGTTATTTTTCTTGAAGAGCTTTCACCTGGATCAAATCTTTGCTTCCCAGAAACACTGGCCTTGAAAGTAGATTCTAATTTAGGAAGGGAATCACCAAACTCACTCATTTCAAATGTTGGAAGCTTGCCAATGAACTGATCCCTTGTAATAGTTGTCATAGTCCTGATCTCCTCAATAGTAGCAACTCTATGCTTTTATGAAGCAGGTAAGGATCTGAGCACCTTGCCAACAATTTCTGATTCTTCCAATTTTCCACTAGCACACTTGATACAACACACAAGTTTAGTCACCTTCTGCATTTAGGAAGTGATGTTTTCATCTTTGCTCATCCTCAAACTTTTGTATCTACCCTTCAGGCTTTGTAGCTTAGCACATTTGACATATATATCACCTTCATATAGAGTTTCCAACTTCTTCCAGATTTCATGAGCAGTTTTCAATTCCAGGACATTTGTCATTTTAGTATCAGTTAGGGAACTCAACAATGCTTCTTTAGCCCAAATTTTGTTTTTTAACATCTTTGATTTCATCTGGAGTTGAAGGAACTTTCTCCAAAGGCTTATACTCATCCTTAATTATCAACCAATAAGGACCACCCATACATTGCAAATGACACTCCATCTGATTCTTCCAAAGAGAGTAATTTGTTCCATCAAATCTCAGACTATCCTTCTCGTATGTCAACATCTTGGATCTCCTCAAACGGTCAAGCATCTTTTAGAGGAACCATCTCTGATACCAATTGTTGAAATTAGGGAAGACACCTGAGAGTTGAGGTAAATCAGTTGTCACAAAACTTTTATCTTTTGCTACATTTAATCTTCTTTACCACTTACTAAGAGATTAATGATATAACCATGAAAGCATGAATCAACAATACATGAGTATAAACATGATTAACACACATAACACCAGATTTTTTACGTCAAAACACGGTTAAGGGAAAAACCATAGTGGGAGTTAACCCACAATATTTATTCTATGTTAAAAGAATAGAAAATGGGAAGGCACTTTCCTTCGGGTGCGCTACCCAAAGCTCACTGCTCAAAAGAGGCTCATTGCCTACAGAAATTTTCACAAGTTTAACACAGAAAGATTGAACTAAGAAACAACATCTTCTTCATGCTAAGGTCAGTTCTATTGAAGCACACAACACCTCTGCTCTGCCCCCTTTAACTCTTCCTCCCTACCTCCACATCTTCACTCACATTCCCACATTTCAATGACTTCACAACACTTATTTATACATGACATCGACTTTGGAATGAACATCAAAGTTGGCCTTATAATCATGTATCTAGAACATTCTTCAAGATAGGTATTACATGCAATTACAATCACACAATTAAAATGCTTTATGTGAACCATTGCATTGTCACGTCAACCAAACATAGCTGGGACTCAAATCTTCCTTAAACAACATGCCATGCTCCAAAGAACTCTTCTTAGATCATCTGCAACATGCATCAACCATATGGTCAGCCAAGACTGGAAAGAACAACAATACCCAAGGAGAAATCTTCAACTGCAAACTCAATCCTTAATGTGGACCACCAACATAATAGGAACATGATCCAAAGACCTCCACAAGCTCAATGAAATTAGTAAGAACAACCGCACCTCCTCAAATCACCAGAATCACTTGCACCTTCATACTGGAACTCAAGAACATTGACTATCATGATTGTCACACTAAAACAATTGCTTGTGGACCTCCACACCATGAACCACTTGAGCTGTGTACACACAGCAACATCCTAAACATACCTCTAGATCCGTAGACCATAATATTCTAATGCGGAGCAATCTAGACCAAACTGCTATCACTTTGTCACCTCTGAACAACTGTAAAACCTAGTTCTACTTAGATGGCCATAACTTTGCGAATCCTTCATGCGGACCTCTCAAATCTTAATTGGAGCAACTTCAGACAATCCTCTGAAAACCTTTAGTCTGCAAACTTTGAACTTCATCTAACTGGAAATGTGGAGAAATCCACTACACTGTCTTCACTATCTCTGATAAATAGATATGTTGAGATCAATGACAACACATCATATGCACATATTTGCAACAAGATGAATTATGGAGAGTATTCCCACATTACAGTGAGCTTAACAAGCTTATTCTTAAATATAAGCTTCATATTCCTAGTATTGATGTATTGGTAGATGAATCTAATAATGTAGTTCTCTTTACTAAGTTAGATTTACATTTATATTATCATAAAATTCAACTAAAAGAGGAGGATATAATTAAGGTTGTATTTAGAACACATGAGGGCCGTTATGAATTATTTCTTATGTCATTTGGTGTCACTAATACCCAATCTACTTTTGAAAGCCTCATAAATTTAGTGGTCCACCCATTTCTTCAAAAAATGGTGCTAGTATTCTTTGATGACATCTTCATCTATTGTAAAACATAGAATGATGAACAATTCCTAGAAAAGATTATGGAGTTGCTAAGCATTGAGGGATACACTTCTCTGAAAGGGGGGATGTTATTATCCTAGTATGCTATATTCTTAATTATAATAAGTATAAACACTTGTGGATAATAAGGATAGTTTTGTTTATTAGTCTTAGTTATTCCTTAAGATGACTTAGTTAGGATGAAGGGTTTTGCCCCTACATAATTATGCATATAAATAAGGAAGAGAGAGACTCTCCTAAAGCATTGTATCTTCTAATATTGATTTCATATATTATTTTATGATTATTGGAGATCACCCCTTGAAGTGGTCTACTATTTTAATGATTTTTACTTTTATTTCCAAAAAATATCATAACAAAAAATTAAGTAGTTTAAAAACTAAATTCATGATTTTTTCCATCCCTTGCATCCCGAGCCTTTCTCATGGCACATGGCTATATTGGTGGATTGGCCTTGTATCCCCTTCAAGTATACTCAAATTTGGCATGGTTTCAGAGTGGAGATCCTCTTCCAATTATGGAAGGATAGAAATTTGGTTATATTTGCTCATTGTTCTATGGATACAAATGTTTTGCTTTATGCTAAAGGTACTATTTTCTCCAATGTTCTATTACAGATTCAAGTGCATGCCAAAAAGGTAGCCCTAGAGGTGGCCCATCTCCAGGAGCTTCTTGATCATTGGGGTAACACCCCATGCACAATTGTTGTAGTGCCTCCTGATTCTTCTACCCCCCGCAGCTGCGTTCCTTATGATGTTTGCCATCAAGGTCAGAGTTTTTTTTCTTAGCGCTCATGTTCCCGAAGTTCCCAGACTCGTCGCCGCTATTCTTTCAGCCATCCAAGATCTTCTCAGTGGTTTTCTTCCTCACATCCTCCTTAAGATGCCAATTCTGGGTGGCCTTATGGGGGTGTGCGGCCTTCTACTAGTGGTGGTTGTGGTTGGCTGACTCCTAATTCTTTTATATGGCTCCCTCGGTTGGCTCTGGCTATTTTACCAACCCGTATTGAAGAGAAAGATAAAGACAAAGTTGACAATGGATGGTCTATTCTAATGTCACTCCAAACCCCATTGATGTATGGAGACATCCAAGAGACCATGATCCTCCTCTGCCTCCATCTAGTGTAGCTCATGCCGCTTAAGCAGCTTTCTTTTTTAATGGTTTCTATTATCTGGGCTAGGCCCATTTGAGACTCTGGGGGTGTGATCTTGTATCCACCCAACCTTTTTTGTGTTTTTTTGGGACTAAATATAGTTCATTCTATTTATCCAAAAAGAGAGGTCTTAGTACAAGGTATGTGGCCAAGGGAGCCACAAATTACAGATTACATATATCTCATAAAACAACCAAGAGTCAGCAGTGTTTTCCTAATACATACATTCTAAAGCTAATAGTCCAACTAATTAACATAAATGAAAATAGATCTGATATATCAATTCTCATTATCTCCTACTACCCTATTGCTTGTACTCTTTATATTCTTCATTTTGAGCATTGTCTTCATTAAGAGGACTATTTGACTCTAGTTGTAATTGGTCACCCGAACTAGAAGGTCTTGACCACTGCTGATCTCTGCTCTATTCAAATGCTTCACTAGCTGACCTATCATCCTTGTACATCTACCTAGGAGTGTTGTTCCAACCAACCAAGTGAGCTCTATTATCCTTGAGACTATAGGAGTCAAACCCCTGAAGGTGCCAATAGGTGGGGAAGCTCTGAGTTGATCACTATCCACATTGAAGTTCTAAAATTTAACCTCCAGGTCTCTCTGAGCCTCACTCCTCATTCTCTCTAACTTGTGGTTGTTGATGTACCTATTTTGGAAATCAGCATTTTCTTCATTAAACTTTTGATGGACCCTCCTTAGGTCATGAGGCCAAAAATCTGCATATTTAATGTTTGTCCTGTGTATGACCTCAGAATCTTCATCAATAATCTTCATGAACCTCTTTATTGGTATCTCTATAGTAAAAACCACTTGTATGAAAACATCAGTAAGCATGAGTCTCAGATCAGACCCCGTAACTCTTCTCTTTCTATTTTAAAAATGGTCTTCATTTCTTCTTTTCCATAGAACCCATGGAATCTCAATTGTTAGACAAAGCCAAAAGATATTAGATTTGGATGCCAAACTAGAAATAGAACCACACTATATTTATAGCCAATACTTTTTGCCCATGGAAGACCAGCCCTTTAAATTTCCCATAAACATATCTGAGACTTTAATAGCAAAAGGACATTCAAAGAAAATGTGCTACAAAATTCAAACACATTACAAATAGGACAAACATAACCATTTATGCCAATTGGTAACTTTTTCAACATCATGAGCCATCTAAAGAATCCTTTTTTGGGTTCCAACAACTTTGACCAAAACATTTTAAAAGAAGAGGCTAAACATATAAGACTAACATTCAAATCCCAAGCCTTAACACTATGCTCATAGACCTCTAGGGAGTTAGTATGGAGTTTGTATATTTTCCTAGATTCACATTTTAACAACATTGTTCCACATTTCCATGCCAAATTTGCCAACCAACCCTCCTCACTCACCATCTTGAGATAAACAACATTGTTTGACAAAGCACTAGATAATAATGAGTATGTCCTTCTCTACATATCTTCCAAACCAAATTCTGCTTTTAATACTTCCCATGTTTTTATGTCATTATTTGTAAATAAGTCACTAAAGGTAGATAGGCCAAGTCTATTCTATTAAGGACTTGAACAGACTTGGATCAAGGCAAGAGGCCTAGCCATATGAAACAAGTTCCAGCATACGGACCTATGCCCCCACACCCACATCTCCACTAAATTCATGGATCCAGAATTGGAAATAAAAAAATTTACTATCTCCCAGGCCCTCCATATTGACCCAAACATAGTGGAGCCAAAGGGTTTGATCTTGAAGCTCCCAAAAAGGTAGTCATAAGGATGAAGATTGTGCCATAGTTGAGCTATTCTAGGGCAAAAAAAAAGATTATTTCTTATTAAAAATTTACATGGTTCACTTCCATCCAAGGATCTAACAATCCATTTTTAATAGGTGCCACACCCTAAATCATTAGATCCTTAAGACCAAGACTACCATTGTCCTTGCTCAAACAATACTAACTCCACTTCACATAATGTCTTTTCCTTTTTCCTTTCTCATCTGACCATAGAAAATTCCTAATAACTTTTTGAATGCCATTCTATCTGTAAACTTGAAAACAACCACATGGATGCATAGTAAATAGAATATGTATCTAGATGATCTTTTGACACACTTATAGTCTCCTGGTCAGAGACAAAACCTGTCTATTCCAACTATTCATTTTCAACTCAATTTTGGAGAATAACCAATTCCACATTTGCTTAAGAGGGGTCAACAACAAATGGGATCCCCGAGAACCTTACTTACTTATGGGGGCCACCCCATTGCCATCCACCCTCCACAAGATAATCAGGAGGAGACTCAGACTAGCCTATCAGGATGGATTTATTTACAGAGATCTTTGCTCCAAAAGCATTGCAAAACTTATTCAGTTTCAATTTTATGTTCTTCAAGTTCTCTTTTTCAAGAATATGCTATAGGGCAGTGCCATCTGTATATTACATGTTGAGAAGCATATTGTCATCAGGTAACCTAATACCACATACCCTTCCTAGGATTCTATATGTTCTCAACATATAATATAGAGCCTCAGAGGCTATGACAAAGAGTGCAGGAGCAAGGGGACATACCTTGCATATAGATCTCCCCATAGAGAAGGAGACAATAGTTGAACCATTTATTTCTATTTGAGCAGAGGCATCCATAAAGAGCATGTTGACCATCTTTCTAAATTCTATAGTAAATCCAAATGCTTCCAAAACCATTAGTATAAATGATCATTCCACCCTGTCGTATGCTTTTTCAAAATCTAATAGTAGTATCCTAGCATTTTCACCTGAGGCCCTAGCCCAATTCAGTGCATCCCATCTAGTTAATAGGTTCTCCAAGATATATCTGCCCTTGATAAATCCAGTCTGAGTGCAATTGATGATGGAGGGTAGAATGTCTATGAGCCTTTTAGCTAAAACTTTGGCTACAATTTTATATGAAATAATTAGAAGTGACATAAGACTCCAATTTCTTAGATTAGATATTTCCCCCTCTTTACAAAGTAATGTGATAACACCCCTATTGATCTCCTTGCCTAGGGAACCCCTTTTATAAGCTTCTTGATACACCTCCCACAAGTCATCTACCACCCAAACTAAATTTACTTTATAAAATTCAACTGGCAGGCCATCAATCTAGGGGATTTGCCATCATCCATTGATAAGATGACATCTTTTATTTCTTCTTTGGAAATATCTTGTTTTAGTTTTCTAGCCACTATGTCATCTATCTTTTTAGGGAAGATGTTATAACAAAGATCCTAGGCCTCTAGACATTTTGTATTTCTATCATTAGCTTCAAACAAATTCTCATAATTTTTTTAAAAAGTTCCTTGGCATCCTCTAGATTATTATAAGTGATTCTATTTTCATTGATTGAGCCAATATGTTTCTTTCTAAACTTAGATCTCAGAATGTCAAAGAAATATTTTGAGTCTTGGTCCCATCTTTGAGCCAATTAAGTCTTGTTCTTACCTTGGCCCATTGAGCCTTAAAGGTTTCACTCAAATGCAAAATTAGCCCTTCATCAATTGGATTAGCTTGTAACTTTCTTTCAGTTTCCAAGAACTCAACATGCAACATTTTTTCCTCTCTTCTTCCATCTAGAGCCATCTTTTTCCCACAAATTTGGAATAGTCCTTTACATGTCCCAACTAACTCCTACCAATACTAAATAGCATTCTCGTTTGCCCCTAACTATTTCAAAATTTCTCTAAGGCTAGTAATCCCTGCCAGGCAATCTCTGTTGCCTAACAACTAAGAATAAAACTTGTTTAACTTATTTGTTTTAGTCCTTGTGTCAGTGTCTTTCTTCTCTACATGAATTTCTACAAATATTGGATGATGATCAGATAAAGTACTCGAGATGATTTTCACTACATTATCCTTCTGTTGGCCTTGAAAATGAAAGAACTCCTTATTTACATAAATTCTATCAAGTCTACTATATATTCTTCTGTTGAGTTTCTGAGCATTACACCTAGAGAACCATATCCCTTTACTTTTAGCTTTGTTTCTCTCAAGAGGATCCAGGATTCTATGTGACTTTTTCAATCTCAACCAAAAAACTTTTCATTTCCTTTCCACTCTGCATGTTTCCCTCCTAACTTGTCATCTCTTTGCTCCACCATGTTAAATCACCAACAATTATCCAAGGGAGCCTAGGGAGGTTATTAGACATCCACTCCTATAATTTACCTCTTTCTCTGTGGTCATTAGAGGCATATACATAATAGATACCAAATTATTTCCTGTGACAATCCATTACTACCCAAGCACATCTATTACAAGGGGAATACCCAGTTTGAACAATATATTGACCCCACACATTACAGATAAGAAGAGCAGTACCTCCTTTACGTTTTCCATGCCTAGTATAGACTTTTATAGAATCTTTCCAATATTAAAGAAGTCTCTTACAATGTATTTCCTATCCGGAGACTCATCTCTCCTCACATTCCAACTGTAACACTTCATATCCAAAATTATATCATCCAATCCTATGAAAACTACTAAAAGCTACTAATCCCCATATTATCAAAACGTTTAGAGAGCTTACCCCCTTTTACTTTTTTCCCTACATTCAATTTTTCATGTATTTGTGTTCTTTTATTATTTTATTAATAGAAATTTCTTCTTATACATCAAAAACAAAATTATGACTACTATTAATCTTGTTCTTAAGAAATCTTGAAAATTTTAACATAGGTATCTTGAATCAATCATCAAAGTTTGATTTGTTTTTTCTTTTTCTTTTAGTAAAAAATGGCTACTTTTGGATCCTTTTGGCCCCCATTTCCATGCATTTACCCAACTAGCCTACTCCTTTTCTATAGTAAAGTGGAGAACTATTTCCATTTTTTCCTCCCAATAATTGGAGGAAGTAGCAATAGATTTTAACATATCCCCTAATGTAGATTATTCTTATTTTATAGTTCCCCTATGTTGTATGGTTACAATCCATTAAATAAAAAATTTACAAACTTCATCCAATGTTATCTATTGATGATGCTTATACTTTATGGGAGGATGTTGTGGATGGAGATGACAATAGTGTTCTTCAAAGTTGGGGTAATGCGAATGAATGATATGGGCAATAGAGATAAAGTCTATAAATTTACTTAGTGGAGTATCTCACCATGCTTCCATGGGATTGTGTAACAATTTTTATTTTTAATTATAACCAACTTAATCCAAAGGATAATAATTCCTGATCTAAAAGAAGGGTTAGTGAATTTTGTACATTTTCCCATTGGTTTTAATCATCTTCAACTATTTCCAAATAGGTTATTTGTTCTACTTACAATATGCTCTCCCAATGTGAACTGTATCCAAATGTAGGGATTCCTCATTCATTTTTGCATTGGAAACAAATTGTAAAGGCATTTCAACTCTGAGTTGAAATGAAAATTTTTACTAAGTTTATTGCAGTTAAAAATTATGTAAGGTTTTTAAAGGATCACAATACTGAGATACTAGTGTACGAGGGTTCTTGAGCTTAGGGTGGAATGCCTAAGTGAAAATACTTGTAAGAGCTAATACCTTGTACCATATGTATTAATAAACTTCTAGTGTTTGCATCTTTCCCAATCCAATGATGTAGTGTAATATGGAGTATTGTTTAGTTATCCATCTCTACCATATCTATTAATAAACTTCGTAATGTTTGCATCTTTCCCAATCCATTGATATAGTGTAATATGGAGTATTGTTTGGCTATCCATCTCTACGAGTCTCTATAAAAGCAAGAACTATTATAAAAAACAAGTATATTATGATTATGTGATAAATCTTATATTATGACAAATTTTACATGAAAAAAATTAAATAAATAAAGAGTGAAGGCTATAACGTAACTCTGGTCCATACCAAAGACTATATGAGAAATCTAATTTTTCCACATTGTGAATGGTGTACATATGATTTCAAATGAGCAAGCCTATATATGAATGGTGAACAAGCTTATATATGAAGGGTGTAATGTTATTTCCAACTTGGATTTAAATCATCCATCACAAACTCCGATATTCAATTCTCCCAGCAAAGTGTTCCATCACGTGGATGTACTGCCAACAAAAATGATGACTGACATGGAAACACAAAATACAGTGAGTGCCCATCTTCATCTTGTATGCTTTCCACTCCTTCCAGGAAGGGCACAATTTGTTTCATCAAGCAATAGTCCAACAATTCAACGCTATTTTGTTGAAGATTAAATGGCCTGAGGAATTCCCAAGTATGTAGTAATTGATTCCATTCTCTACAAACTCTACGAAAATGGATGATAGAGCGATGCGTGGTGGTGCCCACCTAGGGTTAGAGTTTTGAGTTGTGTCTACAAGCCTGTATTTTGTTTCCTCAAACCCTTAGTCCCTTAGGTTTTATTTTCCCTCAAAAACCTACATTGTATCTTCTATTTTGTCATTGACCTCTTGTGGCAGGTCATCAACCACTTAAGTTGTATTTTCATGCCTTCGCACTCATAGGTTGACCAGTTTGTTTGCATTGTATTACCACTTTCTCCCATCGCGCTAGAAGAGAAAAGAAAGAAAGAATGTTAAGTCCAAAATCCCTTTATGCAGTGGTGAAATTTGTTGAATGGCATATTCCAAGTTAGATTCCATGCTTGTATGTAAAAGTTTGTATGTTGTTGTATATTTGATATACAATAGATAATATACAAGTGGCAGATCTCATAATGTTCCAATCGGGTTAAAATGGCGGTCAGGTCCACAGGTGTACAAGTGGGATTGTATGTATATGTGACAAATACAATTGAACATACAATGCAGAATATACAAGTCCCGGACATCAAAGTTTATCAAATCAGGCCTGGTGGGCATACATACAATGGCAAAGTTGAAAAGTCAAAGGCAGTTTCCTTTGTATCTTGCATTGTATGTATCTCCAGCATACAACTGCATATACAAGTAAATATACAAGAGGCCGATGTACAAAGGGTCATCGCTGAGACATTGCCTATCAGTAGCCAAGTTAAGGGTCCATCCGATGGTCGATGATATATACAAGGATGACCTTCGGTATGACAAAGACTATCGGCAGCTTTGTCCATGCTCTCTCCGATGGCTGATGAGATACAAAGACACATGTAAGGCATGAACCCAGGGTGGGGTCCACCAATTGTGTATGCGAAGGGCATTGTATGTTGTATCTCATATACAACTGCACATACAAGCAATGGATATAGACATATGTAAAGCGAGTATGGTCAGTCAAAATTTCAAAATCATGGTGGGGCCCACATGATTGTATGTTTTGTGGGTTGAATGTATGTGCAATATACAAAGCGATATACAAAGAGGACTTGACTGGAAAATCAAATTTGGCAAATTCACTATTGAGTCCACAGTTTGTATGGTGAAGTGCTTGTATATGCTGATATGCAAAAGGGAAGATACAAGGCAAACCCTAATGTGATTTTAGTTTGTTTTATAAAGATTTGGGGCCTACGCTTGTATCTAGCAATTGTATGTATATACAATTGCACATATACAACTTTAGGTGCAAACAAATGTTGATACAATGGCTCGTCGACAGGACAATGCATATTGATGGACACTTCCAGGGTCTTTCCGACGACTGATGGAGAGGCAAATATGCAGCGATGGAGATCCAACTAGATGTTGCCATGTGTCCAAATGCAGTTATATGTTCATGTAATTGCATATACAAAGATTTGAAAGGCAAGGTGGGTAAAAAGGTAAAATGTATGTTTGTGCCATGGAAAGTCAATGAAGCAAAAACTATCTGTGTGGCATGTTTTAATTGGTCAGTGACTTGTCAGCATGATTTGAGGCCTTTGATCTCAGCGGGAAGAAGGAAATCAATGGCCCTATTTTGAATACCCAAGGAAGGAAGGAATTTCTATGTGTTTGTTGTGCCTTCTCCATGCCAGAAAAAACTTCAAGAACACATGAACCACTGCTGCATTTCAAAATAGGTAGGTTGGCCATTAAATGGAAAAAATTGCAGAGGCATGGTCTTGATTGATGGGTCTACCTACCATTTTTAATGGGAAAATCTCCAAGCCGCGGCACATTTCCCCATTTTCTCCTGCTCTTCCTTCTTCTTCTGCCTACTGTATTGAATGTTTTGGGTGCCATTTTGATGGTGCATTGTATCTGGCAAAATTTTGAATTGACCATTGTACTTGATTGCTGAGTACACGTTTTGGGTATATCAGAACTGTGTTACTCATTTTTTGTTGTTGAAGACTTGGGCAAATTTTTGGTGGAGTAATAAGATACAACTTTGCAGGTGGCTTTGTTCCTGGGTGTCTTGTGAGTTTGTCAATCATATGTTGAATGTTTTATGCATAGTTTCACTAGTTTCACGTTGTTTTTATATGAAAAATGTAGAGTTACATGTGTTTAGTTGTTTGTCTCCAAGTTGTGGGCATCTTTTCTTTTGAATCTAAATAGCTAAGGGTTATTTGGGATTCAGGGACATGGATTTTCTATGTTGAATGTCTAATCTCTTACCTTTGTTCAAGGAACAAATTAAATGTTTTAGGTTAAGCATTGGGAAAGGTATGCTGCAACAAGGATATCATTAAGTATGAATGACTAAATACTCAATCTTGGGAAGTATCTGTAAGGTAGATACTAAAAAATATCCCCTTTAAACTAAGTTATTGATTCAAGTTTATGGTAATCATTCACATGTGTATGTCTATTGACTCCGAGCCCTGAGATAGTCACCAGTCTCATCTTGTATAGTTGTTATGATCCAAAACCCCTTGTCTTGCATCCAAACACAAAATACAAATTCAAACTTCAAATATAAACGTTTAGGACATTAGAAGTAGTTCTAGGACCAAAATCCTCTATCTCACAACTGAGTATAAGCCCAAAGCTATCACCTTTGCACTTATTTTACAGTTTTGGTCTGCATAAGAGAGGATTTATCTACTTTGTATCAATATCCTAGTAATTTCACATGCACATTTTATAGATGTTGAATAGGGAATACCCCCCTTGGTTCTGCAAAGCCTAAAGAAGAAGAGGAGATATTTATAGAGTCTATCTCCTGTACTGTTGGCCCCTCACCTAGAAATCCTATTTGTTAATGATGGCTACCTTGTATGGATAACTGGGAAGCATCCAGTTTGAGAAAGACTCCAACAGATTTGGCAACTCTGCTGGGGAATGAAGTGAAAGTGTTATCTTGTCATCCCTGGTGAATTCTTTCCCATCTGAGTCACAACAGATTTGGTGACTCTATTGGGGACTGCTTTGTGTAAGAACCTTGGTTTTAAAAAGAAAAAACTATTTCCTAGTTATAGGTGACGACTCTAAACAAATCTCCCAACCGGTAAAGTGAAATTTGTATGCAAGGGAGAAGATCCCTACATAATCCTTTGCTTGAAGAATTACCAAGAAAAATGATGTATAGGAGAAAATGGACTATTCAAGCCAGTCAAGAAGGTTCTCCCAGCCCTAAAAACAATGATAATACCCAAGATAATCCAAGATCTCCAAAGCAGCAAGCACCTTATTTTTCAAACATAGAGGCTGAAATTCAAGATGTATATGAAAGAAAACAAGGTGATAGATTGAGAATGAGATCAGAGGTGTTTCAGGAACACCCTTTCTTAGACCCCCCCTGACAGATTTGAAGAAGCTGAGTCCCAAAGGGACGACGATGATGATGACCAAAATGGAATGGGACCATCCTCTTCTATGCCTAAAGATGAAGAATTAGCTAAAGAAATCAAGAGCCTGAGGGCTAAATTAAAATATTTGCAGGCTTTGAGGATTAGAGATGATATGAGACAAAAGGGGCAAGCTCTAAAATTGCTCAACAAGATTCAGTTCCTACCCTTGATAATTCAAATGTACTGAGAAACCAGCAAAGAAATGAAGTTCAAAATCAACAGAATGATTAGAGACAAAATATAAACAATGCTAGGGTACCATTGAACAATGTGAGAAATTAGAATGTTAATAGGAATGCCAATGTTAATCAATTTGGTAGACAACCTATACAGTTGGATAGATTCAGGCAGCTAGTTTTTAATGGTATTCCTGGTTACCCTAACCCTATTGATAAACATGTAAGGTCTCAGATACCAAAGTTTTCAGGAAACAATGTTGTGTTAGGTGAAGATCATTTCAAGGCCTTTCAGAATGTTATGGACAACTTTGAGGTTGAGCATGAAGATGTTTTTATGAAATTATTTATGCAGTCCTTAGCTGATGAAGCTAGAGAATGGTATAAAAGTTTGCTTGATCAGAGTGTCTCATCATGGGATGACTTCAGCAGTATTTTTAAAAAATAATATGGTGATAAGACTGATCCAAATGTTTTTATAAATGATTTCACTGGTATTACTAAGGGGTCAAATGACCAGGTTACATATTTTCATGCTAGGTTCACTAGAGTGTTGAACAAATTACCACTTCACATGAGGCCTAATGAACCAATGTGCATGGTACTATACATAAATGCTTTTGATGCTAAAATAACTTATGGGTTAAGAGATAAGGGTCCTACTAGCCTCAAGGATGCTTTTAGAATTGAAACCAACATTGAAAATAATAGGAAAGCATTTGGTAAGACAACTAGAAGGGATGATGTAAAGATTATGCAAAATCTGAATAATAACTCTTAAAGTACTCAAGGTAATGCATCTAATTCTGAAGAGAAAATGGATAAATTGACAACTATTGTTAAGGACCTAAGTTATAGACTTGCTAAAAATGAAAAGGGGATAGGTCCTGAAAGATAGGTTTATCAAAGACAAGAGAAGAGACCATCATTGCATGATATGCCATATAACACAAATTGGCATAATGGTAAACCCATTCTCCCAAATAGCAACACTAATCAAAGAGCTCAAAATGTTAAGGAGACTCCTGATCCTTTGAAGAAAGCTGTTAACATTGTTGATGATACCCCATGGTGCATAATCTATCAAATGCCTCACTCACAATCACAATGTATGATTGCTCAATCTTTGTATAATAATGTTGTTGCTTGTGATGAATGCAATGAGCCACATTATATGGAGGATGATAGTGTCAATATGTTGTTCACAAATAGGGAGTATTCTTCTTATGATGCTGATGAAAGCACGAATTATGGGACTCAGGTCTGCTAGCAGATTTCCTATGATGAGGATGATGAAGACAACTATGCTTATGCTCAGGACTTAGGCATCTTTCTGAATAATGTGAAAAGGCCTTCTGATGAAGAGATTAGAGCTCTCACAGCTACAGCAGTAGCTCAGGTCAAGAGCAATTATAACCTTAGAGGTAAGGCTCAGGTTGGTGATCCACATCAACCAGAAGACACCTTTGTGATCCAACCAATGCATAATCATAAAGGGGTTGAACCACACAAGATGTGATGGAATAATAATAAGAAAAATTCTAAGCAAAAACCAAGTCATGATTCTCAAAGAACAAAAAATGAAGTTCCCCAAAATGAGGATCAAAATAAGAATTCTCAAATCATGGATGATAGTCAGAAGGCCATTAAAATTAAGGCTGGATTAGCTCAGGATAAGAATAAAACCATAGCTCAAGCTACAAATGTTATACAAAATTATGCTCCCTTTGACATAACTCAGGTTCTATCCCAGATAAAGGTCTCTGTTCCATTGATGGAGATGATGAAAGTTGAAGAATTCAGGAATAAAGCATTGTCCTTAATTTCAAGAGTAGCTTGTTAGGTCAAGTAGAATGTTGAGACTCAAGGTAAGAAATAGGCCTTGTGTATTGATGAGGATGAGGTTCCTGAAGTCTATCTAGGGATGACAATGATAAAATGCCCTTCACAGATTGAACCATTTTATGTCTCCCTTGTCATCAATGGAAAAGTAATCAAGAATTGTATGCTTGACTTAGGAGCATCAACAAATATTATGCCTCTGGCTATCATGCAACAAGCTAGATTGAAGATAGATAAGGCATGTGTAAAATGCTATGCAATGGATGCTAGGAAGGTACTAGTTATAGGAATCATGAAGGATGTGGATTTTATGCTAGCAGCATATCTAGAAAAAACTTACACAATGAACATAATAGTAGTTAACATAAAGCCATAGTATGGTATGTTGTTGTCAAGAAGATGGACAGCATTGGTTGGACGAAGTATGTTGTTAGATTTGTCATATGCCATGATCCCAATGAATGGTATAGATGTCAAGCTAGTAAGAGAAGAGAGGTCACCAGAAATAGTTGAAGATCAAGATTCAGAAGAGCATATCTATTTTGTGGATACTGACTGTGAGAATTTTAGAATTATCTCAAATGATCAAGGAGGCAAAGAGAAAGATTTTTGCATTCAAGAACTTTACCAACAGGGTCTCCGAACTATGTATTTTGATGGAGCTTGTTCAAAGGAGGGTTCTGGTGGAGTAATAAGATATAGCTTTATAGGTGGCTCTGTTCCTAGGTGTCTTGTGAGTTCATGAATCATACGTTGAATGTTTTATGCATAGTTTTTCTAGTTTCGTGTTCTTTTTATATGAAAAATGTAGAGTTGCATGTGTTTAGTTGTCTATCTCCAAGTTGTGGGCATCTTTTCTTTTGAATCTAAATAGCTAATGGTTATTTGGGATTTAGGGACATGGATTTTTTGTGTTGAATGTCTAATCTATTACCTTTGTTCAAGGAACAAATTAAATGTTTTATGTTAAGCATTGGGAAAGGTATGCTGCAACAAGGATATCATTAAGTATGAATGGCTAAATACTCAGTCTTGGGAAGTATTTGTAAGGAAGATACTAAAAAATCTCCCCTTGAAACTTAGTTATTGATTTAAGTTTATGGTAATCATTCACATGTGTATGTCTATTGACTCCGATCTCTAAGATAGGCACCAATCTGGTTTAGTATAGTTGTTATGATCCAAAACCCCTTGTCTTGCATCCAAACACAAAATACAAATTCAAACTTCAAATATAAACCTTTAGGACATTAGAAGTAGTTCTAGGACCAAAATCCTCTATCTCACAACTGAGTATGAGCCCAAAGCTAGCCCCTTTGCACTTATTTTATAGTTTTGGTCTGCATAAGAGAGGATTTATCTACTTTGTATCAACATCCTAATAAGTTCACATGCACATTTTATAGATGTTGAATAGGGAATACCCCCCCTTGGTTCTGCAAATCCTAAAGAAGAAGAGATATTTATAGAGTCTATCTCCTATACTGTCGGCCCCTAGCCCAAAAATCATGTTGATCAATGATGGCTACCTTGTAGGGATAACTTTTACATACAAGCACAAAATCTAACCTAGAATATGCCATATACAACCTGATATGCATAAAACAATACATTCAACAAATTTCACCACCACATAAAGGGATTTTGGACTTAACATTCTTTCTTTCTTTTCTCTTCTAGCATGATGGGAGAAAGCGGTAATACAATGCAAAGGGACCAGTCAACCGATGAGTGCTAAGGCATGAAAATGCAACTTAAGTGATTGATGACCTGCCACAGGAGGTCAATGACAAAATAGAAGATATAATGCAAGATTTCAAGGGAAAATAAAACCTAAGGGACTAAGGGTTTGAGGAAACAAAATATAGGCTTGTAGACTCAACTCAAACCCCTAACCCTAGGTGGGCACCACCATTGGCTCCGATTGGGGACGTGCAGGCGCAAGGCTGCAGTGAGAACCAAACCACTCCAGGACGGACCAAGCAAAATGCAAAATAAAAAACACCACCGACTATAAAAAGTATGTACAGGCTATTCACACCTAATTTACAATGTGCACTCAGGATATTCACTCATGAGAAGTAAGGTTTTAGGAACTGACCATGCACAGGCAATTCTAGTAGTTCACCATTTAGGGCCTAGAGAAAGTAGGAATCTTCTTCATGAGTATTGCTGATTTGATATGGGCCCATCCATAAGGGCTCAAATTTACCCGGCTTGCCCTTATACTAGTTCTTTGCATTCCAAACAAGGACCAAGTCACTTATCTGAAACTTCCTTTCTATAGCCCTTTTATCAAATAAATATTTCACCTTCTGTTGTTTCTTGATATTTGTCTTTTGTGCTTCTCTTCTGATTTCATCCAATGCAACTAGTTGATTTATCCTTTCATTCATTAAGTCCTCAATCTCTTTATCATTTCCTTGTATGAATCTATAAATTGGCAAGAGATTATTCATAGGTAACTTAGTTGCTGTGCCATATACTAGCTCAAAAGTGATCTTCCAATTGCTTTCTTCACTATTATTCGGTCAGCCCTTAATGCCATCTTTAACTTTGAATCCCATGCCCTTTTGTTTTTGTCGACCATCCTTTTGATGATGTTCATAAGGCTTCTGTTACTTGATTCTGCCTGACCATTTCCTTGTGGGTGATATGGTGATGCATATGACAAATCAATCCCATAGTTGTTGTAAAAATCAACAAACTCACCAGATCTGAAGCACATGGCATTGTTTGTGACCACTTTGACTGGCACTCCAAATATGATAATAATGTGTTCCAAAATGAAATCCATCACCACCCTACTTGTAGCTTTCTTAGTTGGAATGGATTCAATCTAGTTAGTAAAATAGTCAGTAGCGACCAAAATCCAACTATGTCCTCCACTTGATCTTTCTAGAATTTCCCCTATAAAATCAATTCCCCATTGTTGAAATGGAGCCTCCATAGTTATAGTTCTAAGGGGTAATGCACCTTCATACTTAAGCTTTCCTGAGAACCTTTGATAGGGATCATATTTTCTTACCATCTTTTGTGCATCTGAGAAAAGGGTGGGCTACCAATAGCCTACTCTAAGAATTTTGTGAGCTATTGTCTTGGCAGTGTAGTGTCCACCACACATTCCTTTGTGCATGTCATTTAAAATATCTGTAGTTTGATTTTCATCCACACACCTAAGTAGTACACCATCAGGATTCTTCCAATATAATTCTCCTTGAATAATGATGTATTTAATAGCATGTAACTTTAAGGTCCTTTTTTAACTATCACTGAGATGGGAAGGACAATTCAAATTCTACAAATAATACACAATATCCTTGTACCATCCAGATTCTGACATGTTAAGAACTTCATCTTGTACTACAATTACCTGGCATGCTTCTAGATTTGACTGTGTCATCATCTTAGCCAAACCCTATCCCCTTACCAATTTTGTAATTTGTATCTCAATGTTGAACTCTTGTAACTTGTTAATCCACCTGCATCTTCTTCCTATCACTTCCTACTGAGTGAAAATGTCCTTAACTACTGCATGGGGCACATATGCAACTATCTGAGATCCTACTAAGTATGGCTTGAAGCTTTTGACTGCCTTAACTAATGCATATGCCTACTTTTCCATGATATCATATTTCAACTCAGTTGCTTGCAATGACATGGTAAAGAAAGCAATAGGTTGCTCAAAACCCTCTTCATTTTTCTGTAATAAACATGTAGCAATGGTGTGAAAAAAGGCAAATGAGAACAACTGAAGTGTCTTAGAAAAACTAGGAGATTTTAACACAGGAGCCACCTTTATGGCCTCTTTGATGTTCTGAAATGATCTAGTTGCTTCACTTTCCCATTTAATAGTTTCACCCTTCTTCAACATTTTAGAAATATCCTTTGTAATCTCTGGAAAGTTGGGAATGAATCTTCTAACAAAGTTAATGTTCCCAAAGAAAGACTAAATACCTTTCACCATTTTAGGAATTTGAATTCTATCAATTGCAGCAACCCTTTCAAGATCAATCCTAACTCCATCTTTGGAAACAATGTGTCCCAATAGTTTTCCTTCTACTACCCCAAAAGTACATTTCTTTGGGTTAAGTGAAATACCATATTCTAATTCCCTAACAAAAATTTGTTCTAGATGCATGCAATGTTGTTCCTCCTTTTTTGAATATGTAGTTAAATCATCCTGCTAAACAGCCAAAATTGAGTCAATCAATCCTGCAAAAGCAACATCCATAGCCCTCTGAAATGTAGTACCTGCATTTGTTAGTCCAAATGGCATTCTTACATATACATAAGTCCCCCATGGAGGAGTGAAGGCAGTCTTGTATTGTTTAGATTCTTTTACCTTCAACTGATTATATTATGAAAATCCATCCATCATGGATAAAAGCTCACAACCAATTACCTTTTGCAACATAGCCTCCATATTAGGCAGTGGATAATTATCCTTTAAAGAAGATACATTCAAATTTCTGAAGTCCACATAAATTCTTATATCACCATTTTTCTTTCTAACTGGGACAAGATTGGACACCCAAGTTGAGTGTCTAATAGGCACAATTATTCCAGCCTCCCTAAGCCTTACAAGCTCTTCCTACATTTTTGGAGCCAAAGTTGGGCTATTAGGGCTTTTTTTATGTCTAAATGGCTTAGCTCCAAGCTTCAAAGGAATCTCATGCTGGAATAAGTCTTCTCTATAAGCTTTTAGGTCCTCATATGACCATGCAAAGACATGCTTATATTTTTTAATAATGCAATCAACATACTCCTAATGTGTGGCTTGAGTTGTTTGCCAATATATACCCTTTTGGCAGCATGGCATGTCCCCAAGTTTATCTCCTCCAAGTCATCCTTGTTTGTAGGAGATGCCTTTGTAACAAACTGGTCTCTATTTTCAAATGCTCTTCTAAAGCAACTAGCCCTCTGGGGATTTTATTTGTTTTAAGTTGAATCACTTCTTTCCCCAAAAGAGTTTCTTTTCTATTCACAACTTCTATAAAGTTTTGAAAATCAATCTCCTGGTTCTCATATTCATCTATGTAGTGTAGAAACCTTAACAAATCTCTATCATCGTCAAACACCTTCCAACTGCATATATTATCTGGTACTGCAGGTCTCATTTTAACTTCAACATTTGCAACATCAGATAGAGTGACATCATCTGGCCTTATGGCCACATTAGCTAAAAAATTTGCCATGACATTCTTTGATCTTTCTATCCAAGTTATTGAAAAAGCATCAAATAATTCAATTATATCCCACACAACATGCTTATACTGTTTTAACCTTTTTTTTTTAAGCATACTTATCTCTTACCTGGAAACAATTAATTCTGAATCTCCAAACACTTTTAGCATCTTAATCCCATGCTTCAAAGCAACATTCAATCCTAATAGCAGAGCTTCATATTCTGAAATATTATTTGTGTAGGCAAACTTTAAGAGGAAAGAGAATTTCAGAAGCTTACCTACTGGACACAAAAACACAACTCCAACAAAGTGGAAGAAGAGGTAGTATACGCATCTCAAGTACGTGCTTTGGTATCAATTCCCACAACATCTATTCATCTTCCTCCTTTCCCTCTCCCTTATTCTCCCACTCTATTTCCATCTTCCCTGTTCAGTTTAGATGTAAGAACCAGAGATGAAATGTGGAGTAACTTGCTTTGAAATCATAAAAAATTTGATTTTGCTTTTCAATTAAACTCTTACTTGTTTTGGGCTTAAATTGTGACTCATCGGACTTCAAATTTAAAAAACCAAGCGTGGGTCAGATTTAAACGAATAGCATAATTAACAATTAATTAATTACTTCCAGTTGGTTTACATAAGATCCCCCTAGAGAAAAAAAACCTTAGATTTTTAGTTTATATATTTAGGGCCTAGGGGTATGGTGGGCGCCTTCTCCATGCTTTTTTTGATTTTATCTTTTAAAATTTATAAATAATAGCACGGAGCACTCCAAAACCTCCAACTTCTTGGGTTTTTAATATAATTTTATTTGTATTTTTGAATTGTTTTATAAGTTCAGTATTTTATAATTATTTTATTAGGGTTTTATGTTATGAAATAAAACTAACTATATTAAGGTAATCAAACTAAAACAACTTACTGTTGAATAACTTTATACTTAATAAAATATAGTTAGTTTGATTAACTTAATATAATTAATTATTTTTATTTCAGATGATAATGCCTAATGAAATATAGTTATATAATATTATTGCATAGACGCCCGAAAATATAGTTAGTTTGATTTGATAAAATCATAATAAAATAATAAAATATATTTAGTAAAATCTTAAAAATATAATGTATTTACAGTTAGAATAACTTCTTGTCTACTTTGCCCTTTTTTAAAATTTTGATTAAACCATAATAAAATATAGTTATAAAATATTATTAAACAGTAAATAAAATAAGAGAGTATTTTCATTAAAATAACTCTATAGTGAATAAATCTAATATTTAATTTCTTTTATTTTCAAAATATATAAACAACTAACACAAAAAAGAAAGTATTTTCATTAATCTAATATTAACAAAGTAAAGTGAAATCTATAAAATATAATGCACCTTTTTTATTTGATTTCATAAAACCCTAAGGATATAAAATATTTTTCTACAACACTATAATAAATCCTAATACAATATAGTTATGAAATATTATTTTATGGCACTATCTTATTTTAGGACATTAACTTTTATAAAACAAGTGAATAAAAACCAAGAAAATAAATTTCATTATGCAAAAAATAAAAAATAAATAAATTGAAGACATTAGAGGGAAATGTATAAAATGTAATGCACTTACCATTCAAAGTCGTGTGCTTCTCAGTATTCTTTTGCTCTTGTTTATTTGATTTCATATTCTATGTGATTTATGTTGAGCATTAGCTATATTAGCTTTATTCTTATGTGCATTCATTGAGTAAAATTATGTTGGTTATATATTTTAGATTTAATTCTTATTGCATTCATTTAAAAAAATATGTGGGTTATATATTTTTTATATTTAAAACTGTTACTTTATAATTTTTATATGCTTTCATTTAATACAAGTATGTTCGTTATATGTTTTAAATTTAGACAAAATTACTTCATAATTTAAAAAATATATATATTGGCTCTATTTAGTTTAGTTTTTATGTACACTGTCAAATATCCCCTCAATGCCACTATATAATGGCTCTAGTGTAATTATAGTGATATAGGTATAATATTTTTTTAAAAAAATCACAATCATTTAGAGTTAAAATGTTATTTTCTTGGTGAATCATGACTTTCTAGATCCAACCCCTCAATCCATAAACTTAAGAAATAAGGAGGATCAAATCAAAACCATCAATGACACATAGATAAAAATGAGAGAAAAAGGAGAGTTTCCAAAACACAAGCTAGTTGTTTTGAAGGAGATAGTAGCCAAAATTATAAAATTACTAGAAAAGGATAGTCCCATTTGATTTCTTCAAGTGATGTTTGGATCATCAATGTGTTCACCACTGTAGAAGAGGAGGGAACAATTTAACCAACCAAGCCAGGACAAGTGATAAATGAAATTCTTCATATCTCATGCCTAAGAATCAATTTCAAATTAGAATGATCAATCTAACTAAGATAGATCTAGGCACCTTCACTGATGTCAAAGACGAACCATGAAAAAATTACTCTTTTAGCACCACCAAGAGAAACCTCATCAAATGAGTTTTACACACCTTTGACCCTGATTTCAAGTTCTTACATACCACTACACATTATAATAATACTTACACCCCTTAGACACCTCCAAGACAAATAGACTCTATAATTCATACCTACTCAATTGACAATGAGTCCACAAATGACCCTGAAACTTCATCCAAGGCTTTCAGAGCTCCCCACTCACATGAACTATTTAAACTTCAACTTCAATACAACTAATGACATGTGGCAACCCCCACAAGCCTAAATTGAGGTGATTGAATTTTTTTCAAATGAATATGAAGTGAGAATGGGAGAGTTTTAAAAATAAAAAGGTTGCAAATAACCGTTTGAATAGGGAGTTACCATTTATTAGAAGAGAATCTTGGAGGTTAAGGTATTTTTGGGTTCCCAACTTCCCGTAAGGTTGTCTTGGACACTTATGGTCATTTTTGGAGGGTTATAATGCCTTGGAAAAGAAGATAGAAACTGCTTTGGGATGTGGACAAATGAGGTGCCCATAAGGACAAACCTTGTGTCAATTTTGGTTAATGAGTTATAAACTACATTACAATATGAAATTAATGCTTGGATTCTCTAAGAGTCGATGATGGACGTAAGAAGACCCAAGATCACTAAAAATTACAACAACCTTCCACAATGTAGTGCCCCTCCGTTCCCACCTTGGATGTATAGGTGAACTGATCAAGGCACATGAATATGAAGGTATAATAACAAGAATAATTAAGGTAAGGTAAACAATTGATACAATATTGATAGATGTTTCATCCATGTGTGGTTTCATATGATAGTTAATGTGTTCTATTGATAACCTCCATTGTGACACTGATAATGCAGGCTTTGACATTGTTTTGCATTCCAATGATTAAGATGTCGATCTTACTATAATTGTTATATGTTCGAATGGATCTCATGGACTGATTCTATTAGATTTAATTGTTATGATGGTACTTCTGAGACTTATTCAATTTCATGCACCTATATGTTCAATGTATGGTTCTGTTCAGATAATGAGGTAGATTTGATTTGGTTACGGTTATGTGTTATCTAATCTAGATTGATATGATGTGGAAAGGACGATGTCGTATCACTCGCTTGTGAGTGCCCTGCAATATTGTGATTCCTTTTTTCACCTAGTGTCAGCTTTTGTGTGTCTATATATGCTTGACTATGTCATTTGTTGCAGGATGCAGGTATCTGGCATTGACTCCACCTGAATTAACAGGTCTGAGTGTGCCCTGAATCCAATGGATAAGTTGCTCTGGAGATAACTTAAGGTCCCACATCTCAAGTCATCATCCTCGATCAGGATGCATGACATGTCTAGTTCAACCTGTTAGTTTTGTCAGTATGTTAGGTCTTGCAACTGATTAATATTTGATGGAGCCTGTTGGTTAAGTGCGTGTTTGGCCCTGGCTTGTGAACATGTTTGATTTGGCTTTTAGCGGCTGTCCTACTTAGTGGGTTATGTTGTATGCCTATATTTCATTATATAGTCATACTAATATTTGACCCACTCTAATATTTAATAAGGTCATATAATAATATTATTATTATTAATATTTAATAAGATTAAATTGGTAATTGATAATTACCTAGTTCAAATAATTATTTAAAGTTGTTTGAATATGAATTATTTTATTACTACTATTAAATTGATTTAATTAAGGGAAGGTCACTGAACACTAGTAAACGCATTAACCAGACCCTAGAGTAGAGAGGAGACAGTCCTATCATCCAATTGACGAAGCCTAACAATTGGATCAAGAGTGTATTGATTTAGCATTACACTATGGTTACTAATGGATTTGTGATAATATGTTATTTATGATGGATATATTTTGGCTATATATTGTACTAACACTTCTTGTTGAGTGTACATATAGAATTATTATGTCAATGGATGACGGTGGTCATTTAGCCACTTTATGTCTTTCTGTGTGATGTCTAACCTAGGCATGGGGCCCTAAGGTCTATTGGCCATGATGTTAAGAAATATTATTTTTAGTTTTATGTGATAAAATGATTATGTTCTTGTGTGGGATTTAACCTTGTAACTTTTAAAATGATTTTTAAGTGTTTTTAAGAGGTCTAAGTTGTATTTTATGTTTGGAAAATTGTCTTATGTCCAAGGTACATAGGTAAGAAGTTTATTTTTGTCATTTATAATATTTTAAAAGGTTTTTAGACCCTCCTTTAAGCCCCACTTACAAAAGTGACGAAAATGGGAAGGTGGTTGGTTGAATTAGTTGGGTGGTTGAGTTAGTTGGGTGGTTGAGTTAGTTTTGGGTAGGAAGTTACTCTTTCCTTCTCTTTAAAAACTCTTCATGGAGTGGGGGTGACTTGCTCATTTTTTATGATTTTCATTCAAGGATTCTACCATTAGTGGGATATTGCGATTAAGGTATCATGTTTTCTTTATTAATTAAATATAAATATTATATGTTTTTCTTTATTGATTAAATGTAAATTTTATATGTTTTTTTCTTTATTGATTAAATATAAATATTATATGTTTTTCTTTATTGGTTAAATGTAAATATTGGATGTTCTAAATATTATATGTATCCTTTATTTATTAAATGTAAAGGTTGTTTTTCTAAGGGTTGTTGCTTGTGAAATTGGAAAAGCAAACATTTCAATGTAAATCATGAAAGAAGCATATTTGTTGCCTTATTTGCATGTCATAAACCTAGATCATCATAGCATGAATTATATTTTTGATTTTTACATTAGATCTTCCTATAATTATAAGATAGTAATCGCCATATATATTGGCATTAAGGTTTACATATAATCATATGTTATCTATATATTAGTATTAAGATTTCTATATAATCTTATAATTGCTAAATGTTGGTGTTGGATCTTAGAAACGATGGTTTTTATCTGTTTTTAAAAGGGGTTACGAAGTCATCTTGCCAAGGATCTGTTAGTTTGTTCATATCCTCTAATAGATAAACTAATGATGTTCTTTGTGTACGTAAGTATCTTTGAATCTTGTCAAACAGTTCAAGTACCTTGTCCACTAGAGTATTCCTTACTTCTGCCTTCTATTAGATCTAGATGGAAATGTTTTTCTTATGTGCATTAAGGTCTCAAATAAATATGGACTTTGGATCATATAGAACTGCCCACTTTTGCATAGATTTTTTAGGATCCAATTCTTATAGTAGATTGTATTAAACATCTTATTAGCCCTTCATTTAGTCAATTTATTTTTTGGGTGTCTTGTTCTTTGGTTGTTCAAATCTTCACAGTATTCTTGATCGACCATAACCCAAATCTAGATAATCCATTTAATACGGTGTGCATACTCCTTAAGTCTGTCAAACTCCATCCTCTAGGTGAGCCTCCAGCCATGTATAACAAAGGTGTTTCAAATTGGGTGTGGTGGTCTATGAAATCATTGCTTGAAGAAATGGAAATGGTGTGGCCGCTACTCAAAGGCAGAGTGATGTTGTTTATAAATCGTCCAAAATTTGAAGGTTTATTGATTAAATATTACCTTGAGAGTAGGAATAACATATACACAAGCGCATGAACATGTATATAAATATTTATGTCATACAGATATTTGTATATGTATCGATTATTAATTATAAATTAAATATGAACCCATGCATAGTTAAGATACTCAATTTATTTAGATGAGTTTGTGGGAGTATATATATATACATATATATATGATAGAATTATTGAATTATGAAATAAAAGAAATGTAGTTGTAGATGAATACAAAAGTTTATTAAACTATTCGATATGATCATTCTGTAATTTGGCATTGATTTTATTATAATGTGTTGTTGGTAGAAATTTGATAAACAGGTTGGATTTATAAATGTTGTAATTAGTATATGATCTATAAGCATTTGTAATTGATATTACCTATGCATTTGTTTAGCTTGATGGTTATATTTATATGTAATTAATGATTTATTTCATATAACAGATAGAATTAATATTAATTAGACTAGACTTAGGTTTTATGAATTCTTGTGGAGATATAACTTGAATCTAGTACTAATACGATTAAATGTAAATAGATATGACAAAATAATTAGCGTAGATGAAATTTAATCTAGTTTGATTTGATTTGTAAAGATCTTTTATAATGATTTTGTTAAGTTGAAATTGGTTTCAAAGTTTGGAATTAGGTTAAGCAAAGTGTACTTGAAAATTTAGCCTTATTAGTAAAACTTATAGGTAACAGGATAACTAAGAGATTGAATTGCTCTATTAAGAAGAATTTATGTTGTCAATAAGTTGATTAGTTGAAATCTCTTATTGCAAGAAAAATTTTCATGTGAGTTGGTCTATGCGTAAATTGTCAAGTTTAGGTTCCAGAGGCATAAGGTAATATGATTTGATGGCATGTATTCTGTTCATAGGTGTCTTGAAATGAAGATGTTGCAAGAACACGATGTCTTTTGTCTATGTATGTGGGTCTTGGTAAACAATAATGTGAGATGATGTACATACTATGATGGGGTTAAACCTCCTTCACGTATGTGTTGATATCGAGCTTGAGTTTAGTATTGTAATGGGGAGATCTTGGAAATCATAATGAGAAACTACTTTGTTCATGGTTGAGATCGAGAGCAAGATGATCCATACCTTGCTCTGGATATGTGTGATTGATTAACTGAAAGTTTTGGGACAATGATGTACAGGTTGGTCATTGTGATGATGTTTTGTATGCAAGAAGGTAAATGCCTTGCATTGTTTATGTTTAATTATCATTAAGATAGTGATTGTCTTGCTTGATGGTTAGGGTTTCTAGATGTAGGTAGGGGAGTGGCTTTCAATGTGGGGCCGGCACCCAAAGTGGCTGTCAGGATAACCCATTGAAAGTTGTTAATTAAGTGAAAACCTAAAAATGAACTGGGGGGAAAAGGATAAATTACACATTAACAAGATAATTGGATTTCCTCTCCCATGCTTGTAGTGCTCGTTTAGACTAAGGATGGGTAGAGAAGGCCTGGTTGGCAAGATCAACTTCCTTGTCCTCACGAAAGGAATGTTGATTCCACATGTGTCACCCTATGGGGCCGGCATCTAGTGAGAGACTATCAGGGTAACCATAGATGGGGGCCGGTGCCTAGCGAGAGACTGTCAGGGTAACCCATGGATGGGGGCCGGTGTCTAGCTAGAGGCTGTCAGGGTAACCCATGTTAGGTCCATGTGATGACACTCTCCCTATTGCAGCCTAGCATTACCTAGTTGTACTCTCCCCATTCATCATGTGTTGCCTCTGGAAGTGATTTCGAGTTGCTTGTGGTGTTGTCATGTGTTGTAATGGAGTCTTGTTTGGTCTTTGTTCCTGTTAGGCAATTGTCTACCTGACTGTATGATGTTTTGGGACCTTATGTTATCTCCTAGCATAGGGGGTGGACCTCAGGGTTCCACATGGTCGGGTAGATGTGCTTTATCTCCATTGGTTTCTCCTTGCCTTTGTTCGTGTGCAAGAAGGTGGTAACTCTTGTAGCAGATTCAGATCGTGTACCTATTTATGGAGACAATTATTATGCTCATGTGCTGGCCTGTGTATCAGATGATTCATTATGTATGTATTCATATGTATTCATGGTGTAGGAGCACCTTGGCTTTGATTAAATTGTAATTCTACAACATTGTATAAGGTTTATTAAGTCATTAGGAAGGTTAAAGTTTAAGTTTTGAGTCCATTTGTTGTAAAATGCAAACGTTGTCACAACATTGTAAAGTTGCAAAAGAGATGCAAAATGTGGGAAGGTGTAGGGTCACCTTGTTCTAGTTCAGTCCTAGGAGGTTGGAAACTGAAAAGACATGTTGAAATGCCTTTAAATGTCTATGTAATCTTCACAAAATTCATGGGTGGTTGAAGATTTGAGCATGGAATGAGAAAAAATAATGTTTTCCTGTATTTTCCTTCAGAAATTTGTTATCTTTTGCTATTGTATGGCCCTGTATGGAATTGAATGGATGTCTAATAGATTTTAAATGTTATATCCTTCAACCATCTTCCATTTTCTTCTTGTCCCATGCATTTTTATTTAGTTTTGTGAAAGATATGAGTGTTTTATGGACTGTAATTTTCTAATTTTTCCTGCAACAATCCCATTGCAGCATTTGGTACGGTTCTATATGGACATATACAGGAGTAAACCATATATGGTTGGAAATAGTATTGAGTCTACTTTCCATTTATTTTTGTTTCATCAAATTACATTAAGATTTGAATAAGTTATGGCATTTTTATTGAGGGTAGGTCTGCAGAGTTTAATTTTCTAAAAATACAGTCTGAAAATATGCATGGTACGACTTGGTACGGCCTCACATTGATGCATGTAATAGATGGATGGAAATATATGTGGTTCTAGTTTATAATTCTTTTGGTTTAGTAAAATTTCATTAAGTTTTGTGAGAGATATTGCAATTTTGGTGAGGGCAGGTCTGAACGCTGCCTAGGGTTTGTAGTTTTTGGAAAAGAGTCATAACTTTCTCTCCTACCATTGGATCTTCATGAAAATTAGAGGAAAAATATGTATTAATGCTCTCTTAAACCTGACCAAAGCAATTGGATTAGTTCTTTTTTTTGTTAATGTTATTGAGGATAGTTTTGGTCCTCCTACCTCTGCATCAATTCAGAAGATGATAATGTAATGATGTAATGTTGTATTCATATGTCGGGAGAAATTGTAACTATACTAGATCCTGATGAATACTTATATGATGTTATGTAAATGTAAATTTTTATTGATTTAGTGCATTAGGTTTACAATGAGTTACTGATGTTAATTCATGATGTGTGTTAGATTATGTTAATTGTTTTGTCAAGTAATGCAACCATGATATCTTAGAGGACAAGTCATTAGTTTAAATGATGCGTTAATATTACTTTGTTACTTTACTATCTCTTTCAATTTTAAAAAAAAAATTATCCTGTTGCATATAGCATAAATGTGATGTTCTCTGAGGTATTCATGGTGGGGCATTACACACAACAAGAGTGATAAACAATATTTCTAATAAATGATGATGAATAACATTTACAAGATCCAAAGCTTGACTACATGCAATTAGACTACATTGCATACAACATTATTACATTGTGTTGTGTTGGCTTTGATTCCAATAAACAATGTGATACCTTCCTTATAGAGGAAAGGTTGGGTGATATGACTTGACCAAAAAATTAAATTTAGGACAACATAGACACAAATATTAAATGACAGCTAGAGGATAAGATGCCTTCTAGATGACACAAATAATAAATGTCCTACACAGGACTAATAAATAAAGTATATAAGACACACTTGTAAGATGACAAGTATCTTAATGTTATGAAATTAGAGAACTAGTGCAAAACTATTAAATGCACATAGTTATACATTATTAAATGCTCCAAAAGACACGAAGTAAACTTAGGAAGACTAGTGTGAAGAGGACCTACAAATGACTAGCTAGGTAATGTCTTTTTTTACACTAATGCCCTCCCTTAAGTGCAACTTAGGGAGAAGAAAACAAAACATGAATGCATGAATGAGTCCTGGCTACTAGCCATGTTAGGTACTCATGAACAACAAATTTCAAGTGGAGAAAAGGAGAATGCATGTAAACACACATGTACAAGTGATGGAAGAGGGACTTAGAACCCTTGTAGAACAACATCCATCATGAATATACAATTAATTATTCCCCCATAGGAGAGAAATAATGAAACAAAATGTCACCCCATAGTGAAGTGGCTCTTGTGCCAATGGCACATACACAAAGAAAAAACATGATCCAATGCCTACAAACAACATTTCTCCCCTTGGGAAGAAACAAATCCACCGGTATATGTATAAGAAACTCCAACTTCAAAAAAAGATATGAGAGAAGTCTCATGAAGTATGATGTCTCTAAAAATGACTCAAGTTTCCACATGTAAGAATCAAAAGATGCCACAAGATTAGGTGCTCCATGCCTAATCAAAGAATGTGACAATCCAAGACAATAGGAAAAATCAATATGATCAATCTCCAAAGACAGAAATGGTGTGACGATAATTGTGCCATAACTATCATCAAAGAGGGGAGATATCCCCTCAAATGTTTCCTCCAAATTATAAATTTGAGACTCCATAAACAAGAATGATATGTTTGTAAGACAAGAGTCCCAATTAGGAAGACTGAAATAGTCAACATCCTGCTACAAAGAATCACTAGAAGCTCTCAAAGAAGCAACACTGAACTCCAATGTAGCAACATGTGATGTTGATGTGATCTCAATAGGAGGAGAAGAGGAAGAAAAAGAAGTCTCTAAATCCAAAGAATCAAGGTATTCCATGTACTCAATCTCATCTAAAATCTCAGCATCCTAGGGTATGTTATCTAGATCACCAAGGGGTATGAGACAATCTGTTGTAGGATCATATATGAATGGTTAGACATGAGGGTCTCCATACAACTCCAAAATTTTAATCCAAGGTGTGAGTGGTCTATCATGAATCAAAATATTATACTTTGTGTCATAATCAATAATAGTGCCAATTAATCCAACAATATGATCCATATTGTGTCCCCAATTAAATTTCTTGTGAGGTGGTTTTGGTTCAAGTATGAGCCCATAAAATAGAGGCAAAAGATGAATCCACCATAGACGTGTCAGGATGCCTTTTCGTAAATACTCATAATTATCCTTAGTTAAATTAAACACAGAAGGATGAATAGAAAAACCCATGATACCTCCTCAAAATGATAGAGATCAAAACATCAAAATAGATATGTGATGATAGATAGGAATCCAACAAAAGCACGAGATTACCCCCCACAAAATCCATGAGCACCCCCCCCTCAAAAAAAAAAAAATGATGATGGCACTTTATACATAGTGCAATTACAATTACCACAAGCCAAAACAACTAAGTGGTCTTTTAGCTTAGTGCTTGGAAATGCCAAAATAGGCCTTATTCTAAAAGTATAATTTGGGTACAAAATGAAATCAAATGGATGAAAAATATGATAAGTACTTAAATAATCATGCACTTTCAAAAAAGGTATCACCAAAAAATGTTACCATATGAGCCCTCAGCAACAATGATGAAGATTTGCAATTTCTAGACAAACTAGGCACAAAAACCAAAATTTGATTGCACCACTGTGAAGACTGTCAAATTCTAGCTCAAAAGTAAAAAAATTGCTTGAAAAAAGAAGCCAAATTGAACAAGATAGAACACTTCAAAGTTCAACTATAAAAATCAAAATGTAAAAAATTTTGATTAAGTTTGCGTATGTTCTATTTTTTGCATGCAAAAACTAACATGTATCTAATAATTTTTTATGTGGTGAACAAAACCCAAAAAGTGTTTTTTTTATCTGACGTGCGAAAGAGATGAATTTAATGCAAAAAGTGCCTCTAGAAACAAGAAATGACATGTTGAAGTTGAGTCATACACCTAAATTAAGTAAAGGCACATTGCAACCTAAAAGATTGCACCAGGAAGCACCAAAAAACATTTCTTCATAGAAACTCTCAAAAAAGAGAGAGGGAGACCATAGATCTGGCACTCTGATACCATGTAAGAGTTGATAATGGACTCAGGAAGACCCAATATCACCTACAATCACAACAAACTTCCATAAGAAGAGAGAAAAACAATATTACAAAGAAATGATGGTGCATAACATTTAGAAGATGCAAAGCTTGACTACACACAATTGGATTACATTGAATACAACATGATTACAATGTTTTGTGTTGGCTTGGCTTCCAATATACAATATGATACCTTCCTTATATAGGCAAGGTTGGGTGATAGGACTTGGAGACAAAATTAAATTTAGGCCAACATAGACACAAATATTAAATGACAACTACAAGATAAGATGCCTTATAGATGACCTAAATAATAAATGTCCTAGACACCACTAATAAATAAAGCATATAAGACAAACTTGTAAGATGACAAGTGTCTTAAGGCTATGACATGAGACAACTAGTGTAAAACTATTAAATGAACATAGTTACAGTACAATATTAAATGCTCCAAACAACACTAAGTAAATTTAAGAAGAATAGTGTGAATAGGACCTAGACATGACTAGCTAGGTAATGTCTCTTTTTACACTAATAGATTCTTCCAATGATGGTGTTGGAATGTATAAACCAACTTGGTCTCCCCATTTAGGGGGTGAAAATGCTATATAAGCAATCTTTAAGGTGGTAGTAAGGTAATATGATGATTTAGAGTGAAAACTCTATTTGTAGGTGTTGAAGGAGTGAAGACTAAAGAGGAGAAAGCAATGGTTGTATGTAATCCTTTGTAGAATCCATTAAATTTCCATAGTCCATAATGTTAGAGTGAATATTTTTAGATTTAACTATGTTAGAAATGTTTCAACAACATTTTGAATCACACTCTGTGATCCATCATGAGGAGATAGAAAGTAAGAGAAGAGAAAGAGAAATGATAAATTGTAAACTAAAACTACTTAAAAAGAGGGAGGAAGTAAGGTGATGTGGTAATCTTTGTTTCTAAATATAGTATAGACTTGGGCCTCTCTTCTTGGTGGAGGTTTTTATCAAAAGAATTTCTCCACCTTAACTTGGTGTTATGTGTTTGTACTTCTGTTCCATATTTTTCTATGCTATTGATTTACTTTGTTACAATCTCCATTTGGTTATACACTAGTTAAGATCATATTTATAGTTAAATTTAGATTTCCATGTATAGTGGTTACCTTCATTTCTGCATATCCCACTATGCACTTTGGAACTGATCTTGCAAACCATCATATGCTGCCTGCATACTATCTAGTCTTGCTTGGATATTATCCCTCTTCGTTTGCACTGTTGCTAACTCTCACTTTCTCACAACAAAATATTCCTACAACTCCTTAAGCAGTAGTGAACCCTCGCCCCAACCACCTCCTCTTGTTGAACCCCATCCCCCATCTCCTCTACCATCTCCCTTGCCTCCTTCAATATCCATCCCATCTCGCCATCTCCTCTTGGTACATGTGCCTATAAATGTTACTATACATGTACTTGTATATATGAATATACGTATACCTATATCTACAGTTGTATTGATGCCTATACCTATGCATTTCCTTTTAGTTTTGGACGTTATACCTATATTCCCTATTGCTACAATTGTACCTACCTCTGCCATAATCTACCACCCCCAGGCACCCACTCACCCCCTCTTTGTTATCCTCTCCCTCTTATATGGTTGCCTCTTTGTCCTTCTATCATGACTTGCCATCATTGTGCCAATATATAAGCCCAATGTATGGAACCCTGCACCTATGGTAGTAGTGGTCATGTCAACCTCACTTACCATCTTTGAGACAACCATATATGTAATAATATCACATAACCCTTACATACTACCCATCTACTCTTTGCACCACCCACACTCATGGTATCACTTGTGCCCAATCCAATTGCACAATGCATGGATCTATCCATACTCCCTACCTAGCCATCTCTAGGAATACCCTATCTCCTCCCAAATTGATGCTATAGTCTATCTAGATAATACCTCTCAATAATTTACATCCTCCACTTGATGATGTAATGTGAAGTTAGGAACCACAATAATATCCTACCATCCTTTGGACATGCCTCACACCTTTGATATAGCCTCCATATTACCACATCCAGCTCATCAATAACTGACCACCAATGACCTACATCCTCAAGAAATGAACACTGCAATCATCCCCTCCATCTACACACATATATGACCCACTTATCTCCTACCCCACCCCACCACTAGCCAGCCTCAATACGACAATATGCTCCAATACCCAAACTAGTAGTAGTGTCACATATAACAAGTTGTACCCATCCCTATACACAATCAAATGAAGATCCTTGCAAAGTATCACTAGTACACCATGCCCCCAATCAAATACCTCCTCCCCATAAAATATATCTCCTAGCACATACACTAGTCCAATTAGGAAAAAAAATACTTGTTGGTCTTGTTATGAAGCAATAGGACCCCAACAATTTTTTTGAATTGCATATCTATTACTAATAATTATATCCAATACAAAATGAGTGGCTAAGAGTGTCACTCCATCATCAAGGTCCAGATATAAAACATCTCAGCTCAGTGTGTAGTGTTGTAGAACCCATATTACATTATAAAATATCAGTATGTCCCTTCAAAGTATAATGTCATCATAGTATATAAGGATCATATCACAATAAAAAGTAAAATTTACAACAGTATTATACTATTTATCACTTTTTACTGATTTTCCTCTTCTTGACATGCACTCTTCTCCTTGTCCTCTACCATTCTTTCCTGCAATTCCTACAATTCTTCAATACTTGTTTTGTTCACAACTATATTATTTGTTGTTACTTCCTTTATAGGAGTCCAATCCTTTGAAGGTTCCCAATAGAGGTGAAATTCTACTTCTATCTTCTACATTGTCAAAATTTTGAAAAGACATTTCCAGATCCCTAATTGCTTCATCCGTTTTGACCTCTAGTTGGTGTTTCTTGCTATATAGAATCTAGAAATCCATATAGTCTTTATAGAACGTCTTATCTACCTTCTTAAGGTCAAGTGGCCAAAATTCATCAAACTTAACATCTGCCATGTATATCTTTGCTAAGCCTTCGTCAATGATCAAGTCATGAATCTTTATGTTGGGATCTCCACCTTCATTGAAACCTATTGAACAATATGAAACCATGTGAGACTATTACTATAGTCGGTAAGGGTCCTCTATTTGCCTTGAAACAATTTTTCATTCATTTTCTTTCAAATATAACATAACACTTTAGTAGACAAAACTAACCAGAAAGTATTGACTTTAACATTCAAACCCACAACATAACCACACAAAATATCTTTCCACCACAATGGCTCATCACTTTTTCATCCCACAATGCTACCCATTAACAAATCCCAGACCCTTTTAGAAATTTGACATTTAAAAAACAAATAATCATAAGACTCTAAACAATTACATGGGAAACATATATTATCTTTAAGACCAACATAAAACTTTTTAATTAATAGATACCACCTAAATCAACATTCTTTAGGCTCTATCTTATTAGACAAACAATTACCAATAGTTTTAGACCACTCGAACTTATCAAGTTTAATATTCCACTTATGACTCACATGATCATGCACCTCATGAGAATCAATTAACCATTTATATAAATTCTTAGGTTTCATCTTTTGTTAACCTAGTACCATCCTTCCAAATGACTTTTTACAATCGTTCATCATTGCTAATCAACTAAACCAAGGGATGATATTTTGGCAATGCTTTGCACAATACAACACAAGTTCTTTTCTATGTATCAGGAATATCAAATTGCTTTTTCAAATGGCCCCATTTCTTTAAACAATTGTTATTGAATATATGCCTAAACTTAGAAATACCTCTATTGTTCCAATTCATAGCTGATCACCCTTGTAACAGGGCTAAAGGTTTATCTTTATGCTTTGGGTTCCACCAAATAGATCAATTACTACAAATCTCATTATTATTGTAGTTTAAAGCTTCTTTATTTATTATAGCCTTCCTCACAAATTCCCAAGCTCTCCATATGTTGTTAAGTATTGCAAACCTCGCTGGCTTAGTGCTAAAGTTACCAAATAATAAATTGTGTTAATTCATATTATTCCAATGTCTTGCTTTTTAGGGGCTACTCCCTCTATATTTATCCTTATAAAAAATTTCCAGGGCTCTTCACCTATGAAGCACTTAACAATCCACTTAGCAACTTGGGTTTTTAAGTCCTTCAACCCCAGGCCTCCATTATCTTTCTCCATACAATCCCATTCCCATTTCACTTGGTGCTTCTTTTTCTTTCCTTTTCCATTGGACCATAAGAAGTCTCTTATAATCTTTTGACTTATATTACTCATACCGTGAGAGCACCCAAGCTGATGTGTAATAAATGGAGTATGCAGACAAAATCTTTTGACAGACTTGTATCCTATTGGCCAGCAGTAAATACCTAATATTCTAGCCTTTCAATTTGTTTTCAATCTTTGAGTAGATCCATTCCCACATACTATTGATAGAGGGATTTACTACAAATGGAATACCCAAAAACCTTAATTAATTATGTGGTCCTCCCCATTGCCAATTGAGCTCTTTTAGCTAGTCAGGTGGTTCTTTCTCCCAACTAAGAGGGATTTACTACAAATGGAATACCCAAAAACCTTAATTAATTATGTGGTCCTCCCCATTGCCAATTGAGCTCTTTTAGCTAGTCAGGTGGTTCTTTCTCCCAACTAAGAAGAATTCATTTTTCTTAGATATCTTCACCCCTGAGGCAAGGCAGAACATATTTACCTTTTTGTCATATTTTCCAATTTCTCTTTATCAACAATTAGAAATAAAGTTGTATCATCCACAAATTGGATGTTCAACAATTCCTCATTATTTGGCAACACTATCCCTTTCATTCTTCCTTCTATCAAGTTAGTCCTCAATAGATAATGCAAAATCTTCTGATGTAATTACAAACAATGCAGGGGCTAATGGGTACCCTTACCTAATAAACATTTCCATCTCAAAAAGTTATGAAACTGATCCATTTATATCAATTTGTGCATTAGCATCCTTAAATAGTACTTTGACCATGTTACAAAAATATCTAGGGAACCACATCTCTTCTAGAATAGATATCACAAAGGATTATTCTACTCTATCATAAGATTTTTCAAAGTCTCATAGCAAAATAGCTCCATTTTGCTTAGTATCTTTTACCCACTACATCACTTCCCAACTTGTAACCAAATTTTCGAGGATGTATCTACCCTTTACAAACCATGTTTGTGTATGACTAATGATACTAAGGAGTATATTAGTAAACCTTAGAGATAAATTTTTACCAAGCATTTTATACGAAACATTCAACAGAGTTATAGGCCTTCAGTTCTTAGTGTGTCTTTTATCTCTAGCTTTAAGTAGCATCTTTATTATCTCTTTGATAATATTCCTACCTAAGGACCCTCTTTGGTAAGCCTCCTCATAAACTCTATATAGATCTTCCACAATCCAGTCCAATTTGGCCTTGTAGAATTCTACTGTTAATCCATCTGCCCCTAGAGATTTCCCATTTTCTAAAGTCAAGATAGCCTTTTCAATTTCTTCTCTTGAGATTTCTCTTTTTAGAGATTCTATCATTTCTGCACTTAGCTTTTTAGGTATAATTTCCTGGCATAGTTTTTGAGCTTGCCTACATGCCCCATTAGTATCTTCAATAGTTAATAGTTTTTCAAAAAAACTTCTAAGTAATCTTTTTATTTCCTCATTATCATCATAACATATATCATTTTCAATAATAGGTCTAGTGGTCTCTATTTCCCTTTTACATTTTAACAACTTAAAGGAGTACTTGGTGCCCCTATCCCCTTCCTTCAACTAGTTAATATTTGTTCTTATTTTATCTCCTTGAGCTCTTTGTGTTTGAAAACATCTCAGATTTTGATTAATATCCCCATTTTTTTGAATAAGCTCAGGATTATTTGACTTGTTTCACTGCATCCTTTTCTTGCATCAAATCATCCTGCAAAGAAGCCTCTTTCCTCCTTTTGTCCATAGAAAATTTCCTCCCAATAGTCTAAAACAAAACCTTACTATTAGAGACTATGTCATCCTTGTAATGAATACCAGATCTGTTACTAGCCATCATTTTGTATATGTTCCCAAGAATTTTAATTCCATAACTACAGTCCTTATTTCCCAAGAGCTCTGTGGTCAATTTGAAAAGATTATCCTTTCTAATCTCATTTTCTTTTATATCTTCTTTTACAACAATATAGATTTTAATTGGGTGATGATCTAAAAATGCATTAGGTATTACCTAACCATAGTTAGTATCCTTTATGTTATCTAGGTAGAATTCATTCTTATTCACATAGAACCCATCAAGCCTACTACATATTCTCTTCCATATTGCTGACAATTGCACCAGGTAAACCAGATGCTTTTACTTAGAGATTTATTTCCTTCTAGAGGATCTAAAAGCTTAACTAATTTCTCCATTCTTAGCTAGTAAAATTTTTCATTCCCTTTTCATTCTGACTTAGATTTGCAAGATCTGACATAGTAACCTTGTCCTCCAAATATACCCACATCATTGAAGAATTACACTATTTCAACCACCTGCAAGGTATGACTTTGGAAAATCATTAAATTCTAAGTATATGTCATCCTACACAATCCTCCCTGCATACTGGGTATCCTTCCTTTTCCCTATCGACCCTTTTTCCTTTTCACAAACTCTTGTTTTCATTTGCCACTTCATTGCTTTCTCCTTATTTTCCTTATCAGCAAATCTTGCCTTTCTAGAACTTGGCTTGCTTTTGCCTTCTTGCGCCTTTATCTTCCTTTATCAACAATTTTTTGTTTTCTCAAACTCTACTTGACTGGTGTCATTCCTATTGTATCAACAAATTCATGCCTTTTAGAACTTGCCTTTTCTTACTTGTTGCTTCCTCATTTCTCCTTTGTTGGAAACTTTTGACTTTATCGAACCATACTCGTTTGTCACCCATATTAGCGATTTCATTTTTTCCAAACTGGGCTGGCTTCTACCTTTATCAACAAATCTTTAATTTTATGAACTCCTCTCTATCTCTTTAGTTAGTAGATTACGTTATTTACAAAATTTGACAACTTTTTCCTTTTATTGGCAAATCCTCAATTTGTCAAGCCTTGCCTTCTTTCCTCATTGGTCAACAAAAAATCATTTTCATGAACTACCATACTTTTGGCTCCTTTTTGCCTTATCGAGGATTCTTACTTTTTCATAATTATCCTTTGACACCCTTGTCAGCAAATTTCATCTTCTTCGAACTAATGCAGGAAGCACCACTCTTAGCCTTGTCATCCAATTTGCCCCATCAGCAAACTTGTAGAAAGAAAACCAAACTATTTGACCAGTTCAGCTTTCCACCAATTCCTTGATGGAACCCTTTCATTTATCTTTTACGCCTTAGCTGATTTAGCACATATGTTGACCTTATTGGATAATATGACTCTTAGTGAACTCTTCTTCTTCACACACTTGGCTCCACCATTGCTTGGTTGGCAAAAGTCAACCATTTGGAACTTCACCCTTTATCGACGACTTGACCCCTTGACGAACCTATGATTTTCATCCCCTTTACCAACTACTTCTTTTATTGGTAAATATTTACAATTCAGAACCAAGCCCCTTGGTCGACGAATTCACATTTTACTGAACTAGCCGGTTCCTTTCTTTTTCATCTTTATCCCTATCAACAATTTTGCCATATCGACAAACTATGAGAAAATTAAACTTTTCCCAAGTTCGAGACTTCACCAATTCCCTGGCGAAAGCCCCTTGCTAAGTAGAAAATTTATTTCACTTTTCCTTTGTCAGCAAAAATGAATTTTATTGAACTCTTACATTTTCTTTTCCTTGTTCCTTTTTTCTCTCCCTTTTCCCCTTACTCCTTCCCATAGCTGTCCTCCATCCTACCTCAGACATTAGTCAATGAATATATCTATCAGTGAACTAGAAGGTTTGCTAACCTCAAAAATTGCCAACAAAAGACTTTGTAAACCTTCCCTCTTCCTTAGAAGATTTCAATTATCGCCACTCTTTCCTCTTCATTCTGTCAGCAAAGCATGCCATCGACAAACTGTCCAATTCATGAACTGAACAAATCACTGACCCAGGTGGTTGTAACTTCCTTTCTTTTGCCTTAGAAACATTTTTTTACCTGCTAGGCACCTTATCAATGAATCAACAAACTTTCAATCTTGTGAACTAGTTCAGCAGTTCAAGATTTCACTGATTTGTTGATAAGGCCTCTAAATGAGTCAATTTTTCTAAGGAAGAAAACCAAAACAAAGGGAAGGAATAAACTTAGTATATTTTAGAAGGGGACCCATGTAAAATATCTCAGATCAGGTATAATTGATGGGTTTTGATTGATTTTTTGGATTTTTTTGGGATAAATAGTGCATTTTGGGAACTAGTTATTTTAGGTTGCAACACCTTCATTGGATATGGAATAGATGACTTTGGTTATCAGTTATGAAATTATTAAAATTAGAAAATTATTAGGAGCAAAGATGTCATATTAAATGAAAAGGTTATGTATAAAGATCAAATGTAAGAAAAGAAGCATGAACAAGCAATAAAGGAACATGTGGTGTTGGATGAAATTCCAAAAAATAAATTTCCATTGGTACTTGATGTTCAACAATAACAAGATATCCCACAAACTCCTGCAAGTGTCACATGTTCTACAAGGTTAAGTAGACCTCTGAAAATATTTTCTCCTTCATTATATTTTATTTTATGAATTGATTTTGGTCGACCTAAAGGATATGAAGAAGCAATGCAGGTAGATGCTAAACAATAGTGTGAGCAAGGCATGATAGAGGAAATGGATTCCTTACTAGAGAATCAGACTTGGGACTTAGTCCACTTACCTGTAGGTAAAAGAGCATTGCCAAACAAATGGGTTTATAGGTTAAAGGAAGATGAAGGAGGAAAGAAAAGATAAAAGGCCAAACTTATAGTAAAAGGTTTTGTATAGAAAAAAAATGTATAGATTTTGATGAAATATTTTCTCCAATTGTAAAAATGACTTCAATTAGAACTTTTCTAAGTCTTATGGCTATGGAAGACTTGCATCTTGAATAACTAGATGTGAAAACATCTTTTCTCCATGGGGATTTGGTTGAAGAGATCTATATGCAGTAACCACAAGGATATGAGGTCAAAGGTATGGAGGAATTTGTGTGCAAGTTAAATACGAGTCTGTATGGCCTAAAGCAAGAAACCCAACAATCATATTTGAAATTTGATAAGTTTATGGCTGAACAAGGTTACAACAGATGTCATTTTGATTATTGTGTTTACTTTAAAAGATTGGATAATGGTGGCTATATTATCTTGTTACTTTATGTTGATGACGTGCTTATTGCCGAGTCTAATATGGAGCATATTAGTAAGCTTAAGAAGAAATTAACGAAGTAATTTTCTATGAAAGACTTGGGTACACCAAAACAAAATGTCTAAGATATCATATCCATCAGTCATTGGGAACTTGATGTATGCAATGGTATGCACAAGGCTAGATATTGCACATGCTGTTGGAGTTGTGAGTAGGTTTATGAGCAATCCGAGAATAGAACATTGGACTGCAGTAAAATGGATTCTTAGGTATTTGAGAGGAATTGCTACAAAGCAACACTATTTTGGAGAAATCAACACTACTCTTAAACGATATATTGATTCTGATCTAGTAGGTGATATAGACAGTAGGAGAAACACTACATGTTATGTTTTTATAGTATGAGGTATAACAGTCAACTAGATTTATAGACTACAATAGTTTTTTGCACTTTCAACCATTGAAGCTGAATATGTAGCTGCTATAGAAGCTAGCAAGGAGATAATTTATCTGCAACATTTTCTAGAGGAATTGGGCCAAGAGCAGGAAGATAGCCCAATATATACTGATAGCTAGAGTTCCATTCATCTTGCCAAGAGTTCAACTCTTCATTCGAAGACTAAGCACATTCATCTGAGGTACCACTTCATCTAATCAATTTTTGAGGATGATCAATTGAAGATTGAGAAGATTCACCTAAGTGAAAATGTTGTAGATATGTTCATGAATGCAGTCATACAAGAGAAACTGATTTCCTCATTAGTTTTCATTGGCCTTCTTGACTGATAATGGTGGATATGTCGAAGAAGCTAGTCTAGGCATGAAATCCAGTGGGAGCTACAGGTGTAGCGGTGGTGCTCCAAGATTAGTCTCCAAGTGGGAGGTTGTTTAGTGTAGAGCCTAATTAGTCCCCAAGTGGGAGATTATTAATTTGTGGTGACTGATCATGCTGTAGGGGTTGTGGTACACACAAAAGGTAAATTTTGTGATTTTTTCAACTGTGGTTTCTCCACAAAATAATTAACAGGGGAGTGCATGGGTGTGGAGTCCCTTCTGCAGAGCTCTGCCCCTAGTGAAGGTTACTGGGAGAAGTGCCCCCCAAGAAAAATTTTGCCTATATTTAATAAAGGTTTCAATAGTTAGTTTGTTATTGGCCGACATGTAATAACCAACTTTTGTTAACTTCCAAAGAGGCTTGATAAATACTGGCTGGAGAAGATGAAAAGCCAAGAGGCATGAATGAGATTGTAATGCATTTCATGTAGCATAGTAGCAAGATTGAGCTATGAATATTATTGGTTGTAATTGGTTTTGTTTTGTTGGATAATAATATTGGATGGCTATGTTTTGTGGATGTAGCCCGCATTGGGTGAACCATGTTAAATCTCTATTGTAATTGTTATTCTTCTTTGTTTATTTCCATGTATATTGTAATTTGCATATTATTGGTAATTTTTATTTCTCTAGTCTCCCTAAAATAATCCTAACACCATAATCCCCATCTTATCCTCCTCCTCGACCATGGTTTTGATAGCTTAAATTTAGTATAAGCACTATATTCCTCTTATCACATAGTCAATTCATCCCTGTATCCTTTCCTTTTACTCCCTAGCCACTATCCATTATCCACTATCCACTATCTCTTATCCAATATTCCCTTATCATTAATCTCTACTCTCAATTATCCATTATCCCCTTATCATTTCATCCAAATTATCTTCTCATGCCTTGTCAATAGACTCATCTTTCCCTTGTCATTGGTCTCCAGCTTAAGGCTACCTACACATGCACCAATGCATTCTCTCCTAGCAATCCAAATCTTCAAATATCCAAATCTCCCTAACATCCACATCGCAAGATCATCCTTATCAATGTGCATCCCTCGCTAATTACCTATCACAAAATCATCCAATCGCATCCATGGTCTTGTTCCTAGCCTTGATGCAAGCCTTTGATCCAAATCATCCATCATTATCATCAGGATATATCATTCCCAATCCTCATGTAGTTCTTATCATTAACAACATAATCAATCATCATTAATCCATCAATCTTTGGCTTTTCATCTTGACTAGGGGCAATATCATGTTTTTCTTTATATCATTTTTTTGTGCATGTGTGCTTTCTTGTGTATGTGCATTATATTTTATATTGGATCAGTATGGTTCCATGTAACCTACCCATCATAGTAGTATCATGGTCTTCCATATTATGGTGTTATATGGCATAGGGTTGATTATGACCTTATTGGTTGGCTTTTACATATGGGACACATTATCACTTGGGTTCCTTATACCTTGGTGCATAACGTCTCATGCTATATCAAATAAATATAGCTCTCATTTATCAATGTAGCATAACACATAATTCATGGAGTTGAGAAATTATCTTGCATTCATCCCTTTATTCCATTTCTACTTCATTGTAGTCTTGAGCCTCGCCATAGAGGTTTTACATAGGTTATTTCCAAAAGAGTTTGGATTGATACCATACATCCCTCATTAGAATTTTTGTCCAACATATTTTCTAGAAGGTTTGGGTTGAACCTCTCCATCACTTACCTGTTTTGCATCCATCAATTTTTCGTCCACCCATCTTTTCATCTACTCCTCTATCGACCAAGTTATCCTTTTACTCTAATCATTTATCACTCATCATCCCCTTCATCCAATCCCTTGCATCCAATCTACCCTATCCCCCTTGACCATGTGGTCTTTTAAATTCCACTCTCTTCTTTCTAATCCAAACCTCTTCATCCTTTCCAGTGTGTACCCACATGTTTTGAACCTACCTATCCTCTTGAGGGGGAATCATCCCTATAATTCTCCTTATTGTCATCCCTCCTTGTCATTCTTGCTTCAAGTAGCTATGGCATCATTATCCCTAATCCTACTATCTTCCTCTAATCCTATCAAGTGCTATGTTTTATCTTTCTTTGAAATGATGTTGCTTCGCAACACCATCTCAAAGAGGGACAAAATGTAGACACCTAAAATTGTCGACTCTTCATCTTATCCCTAAATCCCTATTTATCCCAAATTCATCTCTAAACATCCCTAAATCACTATTTCTTCCACATTAACTAAATAAACACATGTTTAGATAGTTAATTAACCAATTCCCTTTCAAACCATGATTAAACAATATTTCATTGTCAAAATCACTATTCACTATTCATTCGTACCATTGCTGATACCTACATCAGTACTTATCCATAGCCTAAATGATTTATTAATCATTTATACCCTTCCTTTATAGTCCAAAGATTGGATAAATTTAATCTATCGATTATCCCGTTTTCTCATTCCATGAATTAAATAAATATTTACATTTATTTAATTCCCTATTTTCTACACTTTTGATTAGGTTACCTAAACCTAATTAATTAGATAACCTCCTACTTGCACATTCTATTATCCTTAACTAACCCTAGTTAAATCCTCCCCATCCTCCCATGTGTACAAAGGCATGGCCTCTTGTACATGCCCACATCATGGGCCTCTTACAAAAGTATGGCCAAGGTCCTTTGTAAAAAGTTCCTTTTGTCCCTTTTTGTCCTCCTTCAATCATATCCATCCCCTTTTTTCCAAGACCACCTTTTCACTATTGATTTTCCCTCAATCCAAGGACATCTCCCTTCCACCAATCTCATCATGCCACTTGGAAAGCTCTCCTTGCTTGAGAGCTCTCAAGCATCATCATCCATTGATCTTTCAATCCAATCCTAGCCCTTCATCCAACATCCAAAAAATCTATAAATAGACCCTCATCCCTGTTATGGTTAGCCAGCAAAAGATATCAATTAAATGCAAATAAAGATTAAATAGAGAAATGAAAAATACACAGAAATAATAACAGTGAGAGACAATTTTAACATGGTTCACCCAAACTCGGGATACATTCACGAACAGAGACTCCAAAATTATTATCCAATAAATCAAACTAAGTACAACTAGCAATCCCTGCAACTCAATACCGCTGCAAATGCTACAATACAATATCAATGGAAACCTTAACCCTTAGCCATTTTTATCAAGACTTATGTCAGTTACAAAACAGGGTTTTTATGTCAACTAATAGAAAAATAACTCCTGATGCCTTTATAAAATAATAGGCAATTTTTGCTTCAGGGGCACTACAGGAGGGGCTCTTCCCCCCTGGACTCCCCTGTTAAATAATTTTGAGGGAAACCGTGCTGAAAAAAGTAGGGAAAATTTAACCTCCGAGTCTGATTAGGCTCCATATAACAACCCCAAGAATTTTTGAGACTCCATGAAACATAAAGTTATGCTACTAATTGGAGGAACCACCTACATTCATCAACACATCAAGAGCACACCCACTTAACCAAGGTTTGCATGGTAGTTGGTTTTGTTTAACTGTATTCCTTGTTATGCATTCCTTTTATGATCTATCAGAGGTATCTAGTAGGATTTTGATGAAATATACTAATCCTTGTTTAGTTTTTTTCTTTATGTCCATTTCTTATTGTATACATTTTACCTAATAGAAAGATAGAGCTAAAGGATATCAAATTGAGAAAGGAAAATACGGTATTGTTGAAATAAGGGTAGACAACTGAGAGGGGGGGTGAATCAGTTGTTACAAAAACTTTTATCCTTTACTGTAATTAAACTTCTTTACCACTTAATAATAGATGAATGATATAACCATGAAAGCATGAATCAACAACACATGAGCAGGAACAAAATCAACATACATAACACCAGGATTTTTACATGGAAACCTGATTAAGGGAAAAACCACGGTGGGGGTTAACCCACAAGATTTATTCTCTATTAAAAGAATAGAAAATAGGGAAGGCACATGCCTTCAAGGCGCACTGCCTAGAGCTCACTGCTCAAGGAGGCTCATTACCTACAAAGATTTTTATAATTTTATCATAGAAAGATTTGAACTAGAAAATAAGATCTTCTTCATGCAAAGGTCAGTTCCATTGATGTGCACAATACTTCTGCTCTACCCCGTAAACACTTCTTTACTAACTCCTCATCCTTTACTACTCTTTCTCTTTTACTCTTCCTCTTCTCTGTTATTCCTTCCTTCCTTTCTTATGATATTATTTTTGCACAAGGATGATTTTCCACAACTCAACCACACATATTTATATGCTTCATCAACCTTGGAATAAACATCAAGGTCAGCACTAGAAACATCTGACTTAATGTGAATCACTATACTATCAGCCAAACATAGCTGGGATCCAAATCTTCCTCAAACAACATGCCACACCTCAAGGAACATCTCTTAGATTATCTGCAACATGCATCATGCATTTGGTCAGTGAAGACTAGAAAGAACAGCAACACCTAAGGAGAAATCTTTATTAATGAGCTCAATCCTCAATGTGGACCACCACAAGTACAATGAAATCAACAGGAATAACCACACCACCTTAGATTACTAGAACCACTTGCACCTTCATCCGAGAACTCAAGAACACCAACTATCAAGACTGTCACACTAGAAAGAATGCTTGTCAACCTCCAAGCCAAAAACTACTTGAGTTGAGGATACACACTGGCATCTCAAACACACCTCTAGATCCACAGATTATAATATTCCAATGCCAATTCTCCATGCGGACCTCTCAAATCTTGACTAGAGCAACTTCAGATAATCCTCTACAAAGCCTTTAATCTACAAACTCTGATCTTCATCTTACTAGGAATGCGGAGCAATCTACTTCACTTAAACGGCACTATCTTCACTGTCTCTTATAGAGAGATATGTAACTCACTTGTTTCTTCTGGAGAGGCTAATTTTCTCAATATCCTCAACATACAAGTCTTCTAGAATAGGATACAATTGACACCAATGACAACACCGATTAGACACATATTTGCAACAATCTCCCCCTTTGTCATTGATGGCAACATATGATGTGAAAAACTATTTCAACCATCAAGACAAGAACTTCTCCCCCTTTCTCTTATCACACCTACAACTACTTTCTTTACTTCTCCCCCTTTCACCATCAATTGCTTACTTCCAAGTTTTTCACATGATTTCTCTCCCCCTTTGACATCAAAGGCAAAGGGCACATATTTTCAATCATCTCTTCCTCTTTTTGTTTCTTAATCTAGAATCATATTGACTACTCCCCCTGAGTAGCATCCCCTAAACACCAATCTGAGTCACAATATATGACTGTGAATTCCACCAGATTGATGCACCTTAGTGCAACTTAGTTCTAAATAGGAGGGGTAATAACCCCTAGCATCACTCTGAGATACTCAAAAGTATCCTTAGGTAGAGGCTTAGTGAAGATATCCACAATCTAATCCTTTGAAGAGACAAACTCCAATCTGATCTCATTCTCATTTACCTTCTCTCTCAAAAAGTGAAACTTGATGGATATATGCTTTGTCTTTGAATGTAACCCTAGACTCTTTGAAATGTTTATTGCACTTGAATTATCACAGGAGATTGTATCAGGTTCTTCAAACACAACTTTGATATCCTTCAACATTTGCTTCATCCATAAAACTTGAGTACAATTACTTGTTGTTGCTATGTACTCTTCCTTTGCAGTAGACAAAGCCATTGCCTCCTACTTTTTGCTCAACCAAGAAACCAATCTATTTCCCAAGAAAAATGCACCTCCACTAGTACTCTTCCTGTCATCCACATGTCCTGCCCAATTAGCATCTGTATATGCATGGAGAGTGAAATCATCACCCTTAGGATACCATAATCCATAGTCAGATGTTCTCTTCAGATATCTAAAAATTCTTTTGACTGCTAGAACATGAGATTCTCTAGGATCAACTTGAAATCTAGCAACAAGGCCAACAACATTCATAATATCAAGTCTGGTATGATTCATATAAAGCAATCCTCCAATTATTGATCTATACCTTTTCTGATCTACCTTAGGAGAATCATCATCTTTACTCAACTTGTATCCAGTTATCATAGGAGTACCCACTGGCTTTGAATCCTCCATTCCAAACTTTTTCAACAACTCTTTCACATACTTAGACTGAGATATGAAGATGCCTTTTTTCTGACTGAATGATTTGTATACCTAAGAAGAAATTCATTTCACCAAGCATGGACATCTCAAACTCAATTTGCATCTGATCAGAAATTTTTTTTACACATACTCTCATTTCCACCAAAGATGATGTCATCAACAAATACCTCAACAATCAAGATGTGTTCATGATCAATTTTTAAATAAAGATTATTGTTAGCAGTGCCTTTGTTAAAGCCTAACTTTAGTAGATACTTATCTAATCTTGCATACCAAGCTCTTGGGGCTTGTTTAAGTCCATACAATGCTTTCTTCAATTTACAGACCTTATCTCCTTGATCAGATAACTGGAATCCTTCTGGTTTCTCAATGTAGACTTCTTCTTCCAACTCTCCATTCAAGAATGCTAACTTGACATGCATCTGGTAAACTTTGAAATCTTTGTAAGTAGCAAAGGCAAGAAATAATTTGACTGCTTCAATTCTTGCCATCAGAGCAAAAGTTTCTTCAAAATCAATTCCCTCTACCTAAGAATATCCTTTGTACACCAATCTCACTTTATTTATCACAACTTCACCATCTTCATTCAATTTATTCTAGAAGACCCATTTAGTTCCAATTACATTTTTGTCTTCAGGACTAGGAACAAGATCCCAAGTATGATTCTTTTCAATTTGTATTAATTCTTCTTCCATTGCTTTTACCCAACTTTCATCATTACAAGCTTCATTCACTAATTTTGGTTCAATCTTTGAAATTAGACAACACTCCTCTTATTCTTCAACAATTCTTCTTCTAGTTTGAACACCTTTATTTTTATCCCCTATGATCTAATTTTTAGAATGATTAAATCTTACATACCTAGGAGTTTTGGGATTTCCTTCAACTTCTAATTCTTGAGCTTGTTTCTCAACATCTGCATTAACTTCTTGAGTCACTAAATTCTCCAGAGTAAACTGAACTTGTTTTCCTTCATTTGGACTTTCATTTTCATCATCTGATTCATATCCACAAAACCATGAAGGTCTCTCTTGGATTTCATCAACCTTGACATTAGCACTTTCAACAATCTTTTTCAATCTATTGTTAAAGCATCGATATGCCTTGCTTTCATTAGAATAACCCAGAAATATTCCTTATCACATCTTGCATCAAACTTGCCTAGATCTTCATCTCTTTTGATATAGCATTTACTACCAAAAACTCTGAAATATTTCACAGAGGAGCATTACCAAACCACAGTTCATAAGGTGTTTTACTAGAATTACCTTTGATCTGCACCTGGTTAAGAGTGTAGATAACAGTACTCACAGCCTCTCTCCAATAGACATGTGGAACATTTCCCTCCATCATCATGGTTCTAGAAGCCTCTTGAATAGTTTGGTTCTTCCTTTCCACAACTCCATTCTATTGAGGATTCTAGGAATAGACAACTATCTTCTTATTGCATGCTTTTCACAAAATGCATTAAACTCACCGGAGGTAAACTCTCCACCTCTATCAGATCTCAGACATTTTATCTTCACACCAATCTCATTCTCCACCCTATCCTTAAAAACTTTGAATTTGTCAAGAGCCTCTAATTTCTCTCTCAAGAAAGTGACCCACATCATCCAGGAGTGATCATCAATAAGCAACATAAAGTATATGTCTCCTTGCAAACTCCTAACCCTGGCAAAACCACACAAATCAGTGTGCACAAGTTCCAACAATCCACTTAAAGATTGTTATTTACTCTTGAATGTAGTTCCATTCTATTTTCCCAACTGGCATTCCTTACACATGATATTAGCAGGTTTTACAAGCTTTGGAAGATCTCTCACAGCTTGAGTAGCACTTATCTTGACAATATTGTCAAAGTTTACATGACACATTCTCCTATGCGATAGCCAACTCTGATCAATCTAAGCAATCAAACAACTTTTACCAGTACCACTTAAATGAAAGATGTTACCTCTAGTCTATGTACCAGATGCAATCTCAGTTCTAGAGATTTCTAAAATTCTACATTTTCCATCCTTGAATCAGAGATCATATCCCTTTTCAACCAACTATCCAACACTGAGAAGATTATGCTTCAACCCTTTTACATACAAAACATCATTAGTGTTATTCTTACCATCAAGAGAGATGGATCCTCTGCCACAGATTCTACTAGCTGAATTATCTCCAAACTTCACAATTCCAGCTTCATACCTTTCCATACTCACAAACTTACTCTTATCACCTGTCATATGATGAGAGCATCCACTATCAATTACCCATTCATCCTTTTCTTCAACCTGAGCAGCCAAGGCTCTTTCCACATTCACACAGCTAGCAGATTCAGTAGGTACTGAATCTTCTTCCTTGATAGCAATGATTGCCCATTCATTTCTAGAGGTACTTCCCTTATCAAATTCATCATCAGTGATGCCTTCTTTAGTAACTTCTTGGACATAGTAGCATTTATTCTGAGTCCTAGGTCTGTTAGGGTTTGGCTTTAAAACTCTCTCTAGACATCTTGAGGCAAAATGACCAATCTTATTGCAAGCAAAATATTTGAAAGGCAACTTTCCTTCATACTTACCAGATCCTCTTGGTAGTCTTTTGGGAAAAAGGGCTTCAAGTTCTTCAAGCTCTGATTCATCTTCTTCAAGATCCTTCCTTGCCTTCTCTACTCTAGTTAGTCTTCTTGAAGAGCTTTCACCTAGATCAAATCTTTTCTTTCCAAAAACATTGGCCTTAAATGTAGACTCAGATTTAGGAAGAGAATCACCAAACTCACTCATTTCAAATGCTAAAATCATGCCAACTAATTGATCCCTTATAACAGGTATCACAGTCCTGATCTCCTAAATAGAAGCAACTCTATGTTTGTATGAAGTAGGTAAGGATCTGAGCACTTTGCCAACAATCTCTGATTCTTCCAGTTTCCACCAATACACTTGATACTGCACACAAGTTCATTCACCTTCTACATATAGGAAGTGATGTTTTCATCTTCACTCATTCTCAAATTTTCATATCTACCCTTCAAGATCTAAAACTTAGCACATTTGACATATTCATCACCTTCATATAGAGTTTCCATCTTCTTCCAGATTCCATGAGTAGTTTTCAATTTCAAGGCATTTGTCATTTATGTATCAGTCAGGGCACTCAATAAGGCTTCTTTGGCTTGAATGTTGTTTTCATCATCTTTGCTTTCATCTTGAGTTGAAGGACCTTTCTCTGGGGGCTTATACTCATCCTTTATTATCAACCAATAAGCTTCACCCATGCATTGCAAATGGCACTCCAGGTGACTCCTCCAAAGAGAGTAATTTGTTCCATCAATTCTTAGACTGTCCTTCTTGTAAGTTGACATCCTAGATCTCCTCAAGTGATCAAGTTTCTTTAGAGGAACCGGCTCTGATACCAATTGTTGAAATAAGGGCAGACAACTGAGAGGGGGGCGAATTAGTTGTCACAAAAACTTTTATCCTTTTCTGTAATTAAACTTCTTTACCAATGAATGATATAACTATGAAAGCATGAATCAACAACACATGAGCAGGAACAAAATCAACACACATAACACTAGGATTTTTACGTGGAAACCTAGTTAAGGGAAAAACCATGGTGGGGGTTAACCCACAAGATTTATTCTTTGTTAAAATAATAGAAAATGGGGAAGGCACATGCCTTCAGGGTGCACTACCCAAAGCTCACTGTTTAAGGAGGCTCACTACCTATAGAGATTTTTATAAGTTTATCACAGAAAGATTTGAACTAGAAAACAATATCTTCTTCATGCAAAGGTCAGTTCCATTGATATGCACAATACTTCTGCTATGCCCCCTAAACACTTCTTTGCTAACTCCTCATCCTATATTGCTCTTTCTTTTCTGTTCTTCCTCTTCTCTGCTCTACCTTTCTTATGATCTTGTCATTTTCGCACAAGGATTATTTTCCACAACTCAACCACACATATTTATATGCTTCATCAACCTTAGAATAAACATCAAGGATGGCACTACAAAGATCTAACTTAATGTGAATCACTATACTGTTAGCCATATATAGCTAGGATCCAAATATTCCTCAAACAACATGCCATGCCTCAGAGAACTTCTCTTAGATCATCCACAACATGCATTATGCATCTGGTCGGCCAAGACTAGAAAGAACAACAACACCCAAGGAGAAATCTTTTTCCACAAGATCAATCGTTAATGTGGACCACCAACACAACAAGAACTTGATTTAGAGACCACCACAAGCACAATGAAATCAATAGGAACAACCACACTATCTCAAATTACCAGAACCACTTGCACCTTCATCTGAGAACTTAAGAATGCCAATTGTCATGACTGTCACACTAGAAAGATTGCTTGTGGACCTCCAAACCAAGAACCACTTGAGTTGAGGATACACACTGACATCCCAAACATACCTCTAGATGCCTAGATCATAATATTCTAATGCGGATTGATCTTGACCAGATTACTGTCACTCTGTCACATCTGAACAACTGCAAAACCTGGTTCTACTTAGATGGCCATAACTTCACCAATTCTCCATGCGGACATCTCAAATCTTGACTGGAGCAACTTTAGGCAATCCTCTACAAACCCTTTAATCTGTAGACTTTGATCTTCATCTTACTGGGAATGTGGAGCAATCTACTTCACTTGAACTGCACTTTCTTCACTGTTTCTTACAGAGGCTAATTTTCTCAATATACTCAACATATAGGTCTTCTAGAATGGGATACAGTTGACACCAATGACAACAAGTATATGTTGACATCAATGCCAAGACCGATTAGACATGTATTTGCAACAGGTATCCACTTTTTTCCTACATCTAGGAAATTAGTCTATTTTTTATAATATGGAATCTCTAGCTTGAACAAAATTATAGGATCTTTAGAAAAACCCCATCCCCTATCAACATAGTTATTCAAAAAATGGAACATGTGATCTCAAAAAATGTCATGTCCATGGTCAATAAAATATCAAGTTCTAACTATTTAATTTACAAGCTAGGATAGTGAAATCTTGTAGTGGTCTCTCCTTCTCTCTCCTCATCCCAATAGATCTATTCAAACTTCTCTTCCCAAAATAGGTAGAAGAAAAATACGATGGTCCCCTCCCATCTCACCACTTGTCAAATTAAATTTGGATAGAGCTTCTAGGGGGAACCTGGGTCCCTCAGGTGCTAGCTGTATTATCAAAGGCAACTTTTGTAACCTCTTGATAGTAATTTCTATGAAACTTTATCATGGCCCCAACAATGATGTAGCAGCACTAGACATTCTATATGGATTAAATATGGAGAGAGAAAAATGCTTCAACAAAATAAGCATTAAGGGAGATTCCATGATCGTTGTGAATTCAATAATGAATGAAAATCGATAACTAGAAGATGAATTATATCTTTCAATCCACTATGGTGTCTTCTAGATCAATTTGAACACTCTACTTGAAATCACTAATACAGAGATGGAAACAAAGTAGCAAACCTACTGGCCAATCTAGTGATTGATCAACAAGGTCCATTAAGACATTTTGATCCCATATCAATAATTTAGTTCTCTCCACTTCATGATATCATTGAAAAGGAGAAATCGTCCAACTCATCACTTACCATATAAATGGTAGATTGGTTTTCCATCTTCCTATTCAATGATGGTGTGGAATTAGATAAATTTAATGATATCACAATGACTATTGATTTCCTTATGTAAGCATCATGCCCACCTTTGGCTATCCACATGCATTCTACCTATCCATCCCTTCCTCTTGTTGTACATTAACATTCATTTGTGTTTATTTCATTTTAGTTGTGCCAATCATTTAGATCTTTGAATTAATTTGATTTTTTTCATTTATGGCCTTCCTACCTCTATTTATCTCATCACTTTTTCATTTCTTTTCACTTTGTTAGCTTTACATTTACCATTTCCCTTCATCATTTTCTTGCACCACTCTCCCTATCATCTCCCTTTTCTTTCTTGCTATGAAAAACATGAAGCTAGTTCTAAATGATTATGGCATCCACCTTCAATCCTTCAAATGGAAACCCTTGGAGGTTGGACCATATGATCCAACAAAGATTTCTCATGTATGGGTCATCCCACAATCATGGGTTACAATTTTCGGTCAACATGACATTGAAATCAACATTTTGAACTAAATCTTCACTTTCTAACACCTATAGCCACTAAACCGTTAGGAATTTGAAGATGATGTGAACTAGTGATTTGTGAGATTTTGCTTGTAGATTCTAAATATATATATTTTAAAAAGTTGGAGTTAAATTGTAAATTTTTTTGTGTCTCCTTTGATAACTAGTTTTTAATAGTAAACAATATTTTTTTGAAGTGATGTGTATTTTATCGTACATAACTTATTTTCTACAAAAGATAAAATTTTGATTCTTTTGAATTTAGATTGATAACACCGATATCTAGAGGATTCATTTGGTTTCATAATGTTTTGTTGAATTTTTTTTAATTAAGTTTTGAAGTCAAATCAATTATAATTTAAACATAGGTGTATTCTATCCAATATAACTTTTTTTGTATGTATCAAAATTTAAATTTTTTTTATTGGAATAAGGACATCAATACCTAGAGGACATGTATTTTTTAGAATTTTTTTTCTCTATTTTCCGTATTTTTTTCGTATGTGTGAAACAAAGACCTTGATGTTCATTGAAAAACCTACATTCACAACAAATAAAAAATAAATATAATAATTAAATTAAATATATTTAAAATTATACTTTTTGGGAAGCTTATAATAAGGACTACATACTTACAAAACATAAATTTTAAATGAATTCATTTGACCCCCAAAAAGGTAAATCAAAAGTGGTTTTTTATCAGCATTTTGATAGGTGTAGAGGAGACTCCATTATAGGTATGGTTTAAAACTAGCATGGTTCTATCCAAGGGAGTTTGATTCTAGGGGGGTTTTATCAAATCCTCTTCAATTAAATCCTTTAAATGGAACCTTTCAAGGCTTAAATCAATATATTTTCTAAAACATATGTGATTTCAGCAAAAATTAGGATGTCCCAGAAAGTGTAACTCATTATTGTGGCAGCACCCATATTTGATATTGACTACCCTAACGTCAAGTTTGTAATCAAAGTTATGGTTGGTGACTCATTTTTTCATGACTTTGCTTGAGTGCTCATGTATTCTGAGGTGGCAACCATCTTCCTATCCAACATTATGGATCTAGTGTAGGGTATAGACTATGTGGAGATGTTGGCTTTTGGGTATGTACACAAATTCTTAGTTTCCCTAGACAAGTTGAAGAAATAAATGGATATTTATGATATGTTCGAGGATGAGGCTCCAATTAGGGGTCTTTTCTATATAGATTTTCTTCAATCCTGTCCTAGTTTACTTACCAAACCATTAAAAAAGGACTCTAGAATAGGTACAAAAATAAACTTGATAGGGATTTGAATGCACACAAATTTTAGTTACCATTGATCCTAAACTCCAAAGCAAAGTAGTTCAATGCCATCTAATTTCTACGGCTACATGCTCTAGATTGAGTACCATGCCCTCCACCTGTGGTTCCACCAGTTCCTACTATCACCTTACCTTACCTCTAGATGATATCAACTTTAACTCTCATGGTACATAATAAGTTTTGCATGTATTTTGTTTTTGGGCCCTTCATCACTTAGCATTATTAATTAGCTATGTATGTATTTTTGGCTTTTGGCCACCATCCCTTCTTTTGTTGAATGTATATTTTGGAGCATCTATGCATACATTTACCATATAGGGGCCTTGAAATTTTGTATTTTAATATATTTTCAATCAGTTATAGGTGATTATTCACCTTTTACCCAAAATAAAAAACAAACAATGTTGTAGATGTATTGAGACAAATAAAATTTGTTGACAAAAATGAGAGTAGAAGTAGTAGGATTTGATAATTGAATCATTTGTATGAACTTTATCCTAGTTATATAGAAGCATGGAGAGCATGTAAATAATTGGTAAGCATGGATATAAGTAAGTGGCTTTATAACTTGATTGAGAATGGTATGTTGCCTAAGGGTAAACAATTATCTATTCCAAGAAGCTTAATGAGAGAAAATTTAATAAAAGAGAAGCATAGAGGTGGTTTAGTAAGTCATCTTAGAGTTGATAAGATAGTAACATTGGTGGATAAAAACCATTTTTGGCCTCAACTGTATAAGGATATTATGGATTTGTATCAATGTCTTGAAGGAGAGTTAGGGATGGATGACACGAAAGTACAATGGAAAAATTAGATACCACAACAACAACAATAGTAGATTGGTGAGATTTTTGAAAGTAGGATTGGAATAAGCACTCTAAATAGGTTGTATGAGGAATATTTGGTGAATTTGAAGGGAAGGCCTAAAGAAGATTCATCTTTGATTTCTAAGGTCAAAGGTAGATCATCTTGAAAATTCATAATTATTGAAAATGTAGTCACATTTTGGAAAACATAATGCATGCATATTATAATGCACACATGTTATGGTCCTTGTATGTATTTTATCATTTATGTATGTATTTTTGGCTTTTGTTCACCATGCCTACTTTTGTTGAATTTACATATTGGGGCATCTTTGACTACATCTATAGACCATAAATTTCATAAATTTTTAAAATGATCATGAAAAATTAGGTTGGGTCATTTCATTCTAATTTATTATTAGATATAAAAAATATTCCATAATTTAGTGGTCAAAGTTAAGTCAAAATATTTTATTATTTTCCTGTATACACCACAATTTTTGAAAATTTTGGATTTGTTTTTGTATTTTTGGAAAGATATTGAAAAACTAGAGTTTAAAATAGATACACATCAAAATCCATATCATCTTTAAGATTCAAAGACTTTTCTAAAAAATTGAATCCAATGACCTTTATTCTCCACCACCTAAAATTGAAGGTAAAATTCCTCTAGAATGTGAAACAATTGTACATTTTATTAAGAATAATTTTATTTACCCATATGCATCATCTTTTAATAAAGGTTTAGATATTTTTAAATAATAACTATTATATGAATTGAAATCCCAACAAATCCACCTAGGTGGGTACAACCCTAATAGACAAAATAAATAAATATATGTAAATTTGATGGTATTGATGTAACTTCATGGATAAGTCTCATGGACTGATAATTTAAGCTTCATAAGATACTGTAAAATGACATGGTTGGTGTAGTCTCACAATATTTAGAATCAGAACCTCATCTATAGTACCAATGGAGGATCAACAACAAGCAAGCGTAAATGCTTAGTTGGAGAGAGTTTAGTAATGACTTAGCAACCCTCTATGACAAACCATGGATGGAAGCTATGATACCTAATTGAAAAAATAAAATAATTAAGGTTTGTAGCCAAATAGAATGTTGAGCATATGAGATTAGAAATTCAATCTCATGAGTTTACATCTTATCAAAGGCTACAAATATACATCAATTGACTTAATGATCAAATTAAGCATGATGTTTGTTTGTTGGAACCTTGCATAGTTAGGAAAGCTATGCAACAAGCATTGCATATTAAGAAACATAAATACACCACAAAAAGTTCCACACATGGTCAAACTAGAGGATTGGAAGATAAAATTGTGACTAATTATATTGATAGAAATGAAGATAACTTACTTAACCTAAGAAAAATTAGTAAGCACTCTCCTCAACAAGAGAAAAATACCTATGCTGAAATTGTGATAGAAAATGGTCTGCAGGTCTTAACTATGCTAATAGTGATAAAATACTAACAATTATCAAGAATGAAGTTGAAGAAGAGAGGAACAAGTAGCTACAAAAGAACAAAATGTGGAACTTGAGCAACAAAACTCCACCACTAGAAGTTCCACATAAGGTCAAAGAATAGAATTACAAGACAAAAATAATTCAATTGAAAGAAATGGGAACAACTTATTTAACCAAAGACAAATTACTAAGCTCTCTATCTCTTGTTGGAATGGTGATAGAAAATGGCCTAGAAGTCATAAGTGTACGAATAGTGAGAAAACACTAATGACTATCAATAATGAGGTTGAATAAGAGAGAGAAGTAGCTGTAAAAGAACCAAATGTGGAATTTGAGCATGAGAATTCTAAGGAAGTAGAATGCACTAATATCTCCTTATATGCATGTTCAAGGGAACAAGTGCACCATAAACACTCAAATTAATTGGTTATATCAGAAATCAAAAGGTTATAGTGTTGGTTGAATTAAGTAGTACACACACTTTTATTGATAGAATATTAGCTATGAGATCAATTGTTTTGTGTATCCAATATCTAATTTCTAGGTCATGATAGCTAATGGAAAACAACTCTCTTGTGGCACTGGTAAATTCCATCTATTAAAAATCTCAATAGGAGATTATCAAGTAGATTCATAAATGTTCTCTATTCCAATTTGGGGAATATATGTAGGTTTGGGCATACAATGGCTTAAATAGTTAGGAATCATGACTTTCAACTTTCAAGACATATCTATGGTTTTTAGTACACATGGGAAAAAGTATAATCCTATAGGGATACAATCACCACCAAGCTATCAAAGGAATCTTATCAAATAGGTAATAGGGGTCATAACTATGCCAATAGTGATAAAATACTAACAATTATAAAGAATGAGGTTGAAGAAGAGAGATAAGTAGCTACAAAATAAAGAAATGTGAAACTTGAGCAACAAAACTCCACCACTAGAAGTTCCAGTAATTGTTAAACAATGGGATTAAAAGACAAATAATTTTGGATAAAAGTTCAAACATATGTCACACTTTTAGCCAACTAAATAGTTTCTCTAGAAATAGTTTCACCCTAAACCATTTTGGGAGAAAAGATTCCACGTGAAACCATGTAGCATTTATGTGGCATTGCATGACATAAAGAGTTTCAGGTGGAACCTTTTCGCCTGAAATTTTTAAAACCATACGATGCGATTTCAACTTTGAAAATAGTATTTATTTGCATAGAATGTTCTGGGGAGTAGAGTTTTACCTAGAACCTTTCCAGGTGACATTGTCTCGTCCCAAACTGTCTATGTGGTAGCCAACCCCTCTATTTTAAAAAAATTGAACAAAATTTCAAATTCAACTCCAAAATTTTCTAACCAAAAGGTACTTTTATGAAAATATGAAAATACCCCTTGTTAGATCTTGAATTCTAGAACTTAGATATATAATTTTCTAAATATTTTGATTAGTTATATTAGCATTATTTTTAACTTTATTACAAGTAAGTTATTATAATCAAATATATAGATGATTAGAAATTAAAAATAAATAGGTAAAATATATTTAAATTTTTTGAAAAATATACAATGCACTATAGGAGAGGATCTTCTCCAAGAAAGTATTTTTTTAAATAAAAATAAAAAAATTGTACAAAAGTTGATGTCCCATGAAAACTATATCCTTCTGATTAAATTTGACTTCAAAAAATTATTAAAAATAATTATTTATCAAAAAATAATTTTTTTTTCCATGCACTAGATATTTGAGTTGTCTAATTACGAAAAAAATTTAAAGAAAAAAAGTTATTTTTATTATATTTTCTTGACGTCTCATCGATGTCACTTTAAAAAAAAAATTAGAAATTGAAATTCATATATTAAACTCATAAAAAAAAATCCAAATAAGTTTGAAAAAATTTAAAAAATTATAATCATAAACTAGTTTAAAATTTTTAAATTCCATTAGTTTATGTCATTTTAAAATTCAAAACATACATATGACTTTTTCATTGTTTAAGTTGGAAAAATATATTTGTGTTAGTGGATTCCTTTATAAAGTGTGACATAGTTCTGAACTTTTATCCTTCTATTGAAAGAAATGGGGACAAATTGTTTAACCCAAGACAAATTAGTAATCTCTCTACCTCTTGTTGGAATGGTGATAGAAAATGCCCTATAACTCATAAGTGTACTAATAGTGAGAAACCACTAATGACTATTAAGAATAAGGTAGAGAGAGAGAGAGAGCTACAAAAGAACCAAATGTGGAAAATAAGAATGAGAGTTCCAAGGAAGTTCAATGTAATACTATCTCCCTACATGCATTAAATGGTAGAAGTGGACAACAAACACTCAAAGTAATTGGTTTTATTAAAAAGTGAAAGTTGATAGTGTTGGTTGATTTAGGTAGTACATGCAACTTTATTGATAGAAGATTATATAGTGAGATTAATTATTTTGTGTATCCAATAACCAATTTTTAGGTCATAATATCTGATGGGAAACAACTCTCTTCTGGTGGTAAATGCCATCATATAAACTCTCGATAAGAAATTATCAAATTATAGATTCAAAAATTTTCTATATCCCAATTAGGGGAGTAAATGTAGTTTTAGATGTACAATGGCTTAAAAAGTGAGGAATAATCACTTTAAACTTTCAAGACTTGTCAATGGTTTTTAATACACATGGTAAAAAGTATAAACTTGTAGGGATATAATCATAAACTAAGAAAAATTATTAGCCACCATAGGATGGATAAATCACTTAAGAAATGTTCTTAGAGAATAGGGGCACAAATACATTTTGTACAAGAATAAGACATGAAAACTAAGATCAACAAAAAATTCAAGAGATCATTTAACACTATCAACATGCATTTCAAAAACCTAAGTTTCTACCCATAGTCAAAGATCATCATTGTGCCATTAAACTAATAGTAAGAAGTATTGTTCATCCCAATAAAAGTGTCTATTCATCCCAAATGATTATGATTAACAAGAAGGATGAATTATGGAGAATGTTCCCACATTACAGGGAGCTCAACAAGATCACTCCAAAAGATAAGCTTCATATTCCTAGTATTGATAAATTGGTAGATGAATCTAATAATGTAGCTCTATTTACTAAGTTTGATTTACATTTAGATTATCATCAAATTCAACTAAAGAAAGAGGATATAAATAAGATTGTATTTAGAACACATGACCTCAAGTCATTATGAATTATTATTTATGTCATTTGGTGTCACTAATACCCAATCAACTTTTAAAAGCATCATAAATTTAGTGCTCCACCCATTTCTTCAACAAATGGTGTTGGTATTCTTTGATGACATCTTCATCTACTATAAAACTTAAAATGATGAAAAATTCATAGAAAAGATTCTAGAGTTGCTAAGGGAAACACTTTTCTGAAGGGAATGTTATTATTATCAAATTATAGATTGAAAAATTTTGTCTATTCCAGTTGGGGGAGCAAATGTAGTTTTGCATGTACAATGGCTTAAACAGTTAGGAACAATGACTTTCAACTTTCAAGACTTATCTATGATTTTTAATACACATGGGAAAAAGTATAAAATTATTAGGATACAATCACAACAAAGCCAAATTGTTAGCTCCCATAGGATGGAGAAATTAGTTAAGAAATGTTCTTAGAGCATAGGGGCACAACTACATTTTCTACAAGCATAAGACATGAAAATTAAAGATCAACCAAAAACTCAAGAGATCATTCAACACCATCAATGTGCATTTAAAAAAACTAACGGTCTACCCATAGTCAAAGACCATGATCGTGCCATTAAACTAATAGTAATAAGTATTGTTCATCCCAATAAAAGTGTTTGTTATGGAGAATATTCCCAAATTATAGTGAGCTTAACAAGCTCAGTCTTAAAGATAAGCTTCATATTCTTAGTTTTGATGAATTGGTAGATAAATTTAATAATGTAGTTCTCTTTACTAAGTTAGATTTACCTTTAGATTATCATCAAATTCAACTGAATGAAGAGGATATAATTAAGGTTGTATTTAGAACACATGAGGGTCATTATGAATTATTTCTTATGTCATTTGGTGTCACTAATACCCAATCAACTTTTCAAAGCCTCATAAATTTAGTGTTACACCAATTTCTTCAAAAAATGGTGTTGGTATTCTTTGATGACATCTTCATCTATTGTAAAACATAGAATGTTAAACAATTCATAGAAAAGATTCTAGATTTGCTAAGCATTGAAGGAAACACTTTTTTTTAGGGGAGGAATGTTATTATCCTAGTAAGCTATATTCTTAATTATAATAAGGATAAACACTTGTGGATAACAAGGATAGTTTCATTTATTAGTCTTAGTTATTTAGTTAGGATGAAGGGGTTTGTCCCTACATAATTATGCATATAAATAAAGAAGAGATAGGCTCTCCCAAAGCATCATATCTTCTAATATTGATTTCATATATTATTTTCTGATTATTGGAGGTCACCCCCTTGAATTTGTCTACTATTTTACTAATTTTTACATTTATTTCCAAAATATATAATAACAAAATAATTTAGTAGTTTAAAAACTAAATTCATGATTTTTTCCACCCCTTGCATCCTGAGCCTTTCTAATGGCACATGGCTCTATTGGGGGATTGGCCTTGTATCCTGTTCAGGTATGCTCAAATTTTGCATGCTTTCAGAGTGGAGATCCTCTTCCAATTATAGAAGCATAGAAATTTAGTTGTATTTGCTCATTGTTCTATGGATACAAATGTTTCACTTTATGCTAAAGCTACTATTTGCTCCAATGTTCTGTTAAAGATTCAAGTGCGGGCCAAAAAGGTGGCCCTATAGGTGGCTGATCTCCAAGGAATTTTTAATCATTGGAGTAATGCCCCGTGCATAGTTGCTTGAGTGCCTCTTGATTCTTCTACCTCATGCATCCACGCTCCTTCTTGTGGTCACCATCAAGGTTAGAGTTTTTCTTCTTGGCACTCCCATTCCCCAAGTTCCCAGGCTCATCACCACCATTCTGGTAGCCATCCGGGCTCTTCTCGATGGTATTTTGTCTCGCCTCCTCCTCACGATGCCACTTCTAGGTGGCCTTCTAGGGGTGCGGGGCCTTCTACTAGTGGTGGTAGTGGCTGGCCGGCTCCTAATTCTTCTAAATGGTCTATCCCTAATGTCACTCTAGACCCCGCTAATATATGGGGACATCTAGGAGACCATGATCCTCCTTCACCTCCATCTGGTGTCGCTCTCGTCGCTTAAGTAGCTTGTTGTTTAATGCTTTCTGTTATCTGAGCTAGGCCCATTTAAGACTCTGCGGGTGTGATCTTGTATCCACCCAAAAAAAATTGTGTATTTATGTTCTTTTATTATTTTATTAATAGAAACTAGCACTTATGCATCAAAAACAAAATTATGACTACTATTAATCTTGTTTTTATGAAATCTTGAAAAATTTAGCATAGATATCTTGAATCAATTATCAAAGTTTGATTTTTTATTTTTTTTTAGTGAAAAATGGCTACTTTTGGACCCTTTTGGCCTCCCATTTCCATGCACTTACTCAACTAGCCTACTCACTTTCTACAGCAAAGTGGAAAAATCTTTCCCTTTTATCCTCCCAATAATTGGAGGAAGTAGCAATAGATTTTAACATATCCCCTAATGTAGATTATTCTTATTTTATAGTTCCCCTATGTTGTATGGTTACAATCCATTATCGGAGGATGTTGTGGATGGAGATGACAATAGTGTTCTTCAAATTTGGGGTAATGGGAATGAATGATAAGGGCAATAGAGATAAAGTCTATAAATTTACTTAGTGGAGTATCTCACCATGCTTCCATGGGATTGTGTAACAATTTTTATTTTTAGTTATAACCGAGTTAATCCAAAGGATGATAATTCCTAATCTAAAAGAAGGGTTAGTAAATTTTGTATATTTTCCCATTGGTTTTAATCTTCCTCAACTATTTTCAAATAGGTTATTTGTTCTACTTACAATATGCTCTCCCAATGTGAGAATTGTATTCAAATGTAGAGATTCCTCATTCATTTTTGCATTGGAAACTAATTGTAAAGGCATTTTAACTCTGAGTTGAAATAAAAAATTTTACTAAGTTTATTGCAATTGAAAATTATGTCAGGTTTTTAAAGGATCACAATACTGAGATACTAGTGTATGAGGGTTCTTGAGCTTAGGGTGGAATGGTTAGCTGAAAATACTTGTAAGAGCTAATACCTTATACCATATGTATTAATAAACTTCTAGTGTTTGCATCTTTCCCAATCCAATGACATAGTGTAATATGGAGTATTGTTTGGTTATCCATCTCTACCATATGTATTAATAGACTTCGTAGTGTTTGCATCTTTCCCAATCCAATGATATAGTATAATATGGAGTATTATTTGGTTATCCATCTCTACGAGTCCCTTATAAAGCAAGAACTATTATAAAAAACAATTATATTAAGATGATGCGATAAATCTTATGTTACGACAAATTTTACATGACATGTGATGAAAAATAAATAAATAAATAAAGAGTGAAGGCTATAACGCAACTCTGGTCTGTACCAAAGACTGTGTGTGAGAAATCTAATTTTTGCACATTGTGAATGGTGTACATATGATTTCAAATGAACAAGCCTATATATGAAGGGTGTAATATGATTTCCAACGTGGCTTTAAATCATCCATCAATTCCTTCTATGCTTTCCACTCCTTCCGGGAAGGGCACAAATTTTTTCATCAAGCAATAGTCCAACAATTCAACGCTATTTTGTTGAAGAATACATGGCCTGAGGAATTCCCAAGTGTGTAGTAATTTTTTAAAAAGGTGTAGGAACACCCATAGATAGATAAAACTAAAAATATTACAAAAGGTTGGGGCCGAAGCCAAGTCCTGAATTAAACAACATAGCAGTAATTGATACCAAGCCAAGTGTGTAGCAATTGATTGCATTCTCTGCAAACTCTGCCAAAACGGATGACAGAGTGAAGTGGAAGAAGAGGTAGTATACGCATCTCAAGTACGTGCTTTGGTATCAATTCCTACGACATCCATTCATCTTCCTCCTTTCCCTCTCCCTTGTTCTCCCGCTCTATTTCCATCTTCACTGTTTAGAGTTTAGATGTAAGAACCAATGATGAAATGTGCAGTAACTTGCTTTGAAATCATAAAAAAATTGATTGTGATTTTCCAGCGAAATGGTGTCTGTTTTTATATGCGCTTGCTTTTTTTAAACTCTTAACTTGTTTTGGGCTTAAATTGTGACTCAACGGACTTCAAATTTAAAAAAACTAAGCGTGGTGACTCGTCAGGATTTAAACGAATAGCATAATTAACAATTAATTAATTACTTCCAGTTGGTTTATATATGATAAATATAAAAAAAAAAAAAAAAAAAACCTGAGATTTTCAGTTCATATATTTAGGGCCTAGGGGTATTGTGGGCGCCTTCTCCATGTTTTTTGTGATTTTATTTTTTAAAATTTATAAATAATAGCACTGAGCACTCCAAAACCTCCAACTTCTTGTGTTTTTAATATAATTTTATTTGTATTTTTGAATTGTTTTATAAGTTCAGTATTTTATAATTATTTTATTAGGGTTAATTATATTAAGGTAATCAAATTAACTATATAAGTGTAAAGTTATTCCAATAGTAAGTTGTTTTACTTATAAATCCTGTTTATTAAGTGCTCTACAATAATATTTTATAACTATATTTTATTAGTTTTATTTTATATGATAAAACCCTAATTAAATATAATTATAAAATATTATTGTAGAGTAAATAAAATAACATATTAATTTTAAATATTTTCACTAAAATAATTCTATAGTAAACAAAACAACTTACTGTTGAATAACTTTATACTTAATAAAATATAGTTAGTTTGATTAACTTAATATAATTAATTAGTTTCATTTCATATGATAATGCCCTAATGAAATATAGTTATAAAATATTATTGCATAGTAAATAAAATATCTACAGTCGAGAATATAGTTAGTTTTATTTGATAAAATCATAATAAAATAATAAAATATAGTTAGTAAAATCTTTAAAATATAATGTATTTATAGTTAGAATAACTTCTTGTCTACTCTGCCCTTTTTAAAAATTTGATTAAACCCTTATAAAATATAGTTATAAAATATTAAATAAAATAAGAGAGTATTTTCATTAAAATAACTCTACAGTAAATAAAACTAATGTTTGATTTCTTTTATTTTCAAAATATATAAACAACTAACACAAAGAATAAATTATTTTCATTAATCTAATATTAACAAAGTATAGTGAAATCTATAAAATATAATGCTTCTTTTTTATTCGATTTGATAAAACCCTAATAGTTATAAAATATTATTGTACAACACTATAATAAACACTAATAAAATATAGTTATAAAATATTTTTGTATGCCACTATATTATTTTAGGACAATAACTTTTATAAAACAAGTGATTAAAAACGAAGAAAATAAATTTCATTATGCAAAAAATAAAAGAAAATTAAATTGAAGACATTAGAGGGAAATGCATAGAGTATAATGCACTTACGATTAAAATCCTAGGCTTGTGAGTATTATTTTGCTCTTGTTTATTTGATTTGATATTTTTGTGATTTATGTTTGAGTATTAGTTGTATTTATATGGATTATTTACTTTATGTCATCTTTATTCTTCTATGCATTCATTTAGTAAAACTATGTCATTTATATATTTTAAATTTAATTCTTATTGCATTCATTTCTAAAAAATATGTGGGTTATATATATTTTATATTTAAAACTATTACTTTATAATTTTTACGTGCATTCATTTAATAAAAGTATGTCGGTTATATTTTTTAAATTTTAAAAAAATACTTCATAATATATATATATATATATTGGCTCTATTTAGTTTAGTTTTTATGTACAATGTCACAGTCATCCCCTTAATGCCTCTAGTGTAATTATAGTTATATAGGTATATTATTTTTGAAAAAAAAATACAATCATTTAGAGTTAAAATCTTATTTTGTTGTTGAATCATGACTTTCAAACAGTGGTTAGACAAATAATCAGGATGTACTAGTATGCCAAATGCCACTAAGTTGAAAGTATTGGTCAATTGGGACTAAAAGGAGAGACCAAAAAATTGGGGTTGGTAGAAATAATCCATGACAATGAAGATACATAATCCAACATTGAAAAAGAGGTCAAATTTCATGAAAAAGCAATCTTGATGATGGAACACACATGACCTCTTATCGAACCATAGGATCTAATAGAAGATTGTGAGGAAAGTTACACAAGAATCTCTTTTAAATAGATCTAAGAAATTCACCATCACACCATGTCACCCTTCTATAAGAAATCAAATTAAAATACCTTGACCAAACCACTCTTTGACTAAACAACAAACAAATCAATTAGATCTTAACACAATCCACCCAACATTGTACTTAAAAATATCGGCTTCTCCTTTGATCTAATATAAATGTCTACAAAAGCCAAATCAACTAAAAGGAGGGATCCAGCCTTGTCTCATCAAGTACATGGATCTATGATGTACTTGCATCATGTGAAAATCAATAGATGATGGAGTAGCATTAAAAATAGTCCCATTTTCTCTCCTCGAAGGAATGGGATATGGGCATACAAATATAACAACATGTTGAGATACCTTGAGAAGGTATGATAACACAAAAGGAGGAATGATTAGGAAAATCACACTCTTGATCTCCTTAGGATCTAAAATGGTCTTTATAGTGTTCTATGTCATTGATAAGGACATTGGATAGAACTTGTTAGGAAGAACTTATATTCATAGAATAAAGGTAGTACCTTCAACCTTGTTTCAAGAGGTTCACTTTCTACACCTTGGGAAGATTGACATCACAAAAGGAGACCTTGAGCCATTTAGCATGCTCAATTAATCAAAGAAACAAAGAAAAGGATAGGCATTATTATTGGCTATGAACTATCCAAAAATAATATTTCCATACTAGATCTAACCCCTCAATCCATACACTAATGAAATAAGGAAGATCAAATCAAAACCATCATTGACACATGGATAAAAATGAGAGAAAAATGAGAGTTTCCAAAACAAGGGGCTGCTTGTTTTGAAGGAGATAATAGCTAAAATTATAGCACTACTAGAAAAGGATAGTCCCATTTGATTCCTTCTTTGATGTTTGGATCATCAATGTGTTCACCAATGTAGAAGAGGAGGGAACAATTTAACCAACCAAGCTAGGACAAGTGATAAACAAAATTCTTCATATCTCATGCCTAAGAATCAATTTCAAATGAGAATGATCAATCTAACTAAGAAAGATCAAGGCACCTTCATTTATGTCAAAGAGTGACCATCAAAAAATTACACTTTCTTAACACCACCAAGAGAAACCTCATCAAATGAGTTGTACACACCTTTGACCCTGATGCCAAGAAATTCTTACATGCCACTAAACATTATAATGATACTTACACACCTTGGACATCTCCAACACAAATAGACTCTACAATTCATACGTACTCAATTGACAATGAGTCCACAAATGATACTAAAATCTCATTGATGTAGAGGCATCCACACTAAAATCTTGACATACAGCATGTATGTCTACAACCCATCATCATCATCATATTTTCTGTTAACATTGTCAGCATCATCATATTTTCTCTTGCCGACCGATATCCTCCTGCAGACAAACCTTCGCCCTTTTGCCTGTCAGCAGCATCATCATATTCGGCTATCGACAGCATCATCACATTCGGCAAGCGCAAACATCCTCCTGATGTTCACTATTCATCTTACCGCCAAACGCTTTCTGCAGCATCATGATGTTCAACATCATCTTCATCAACAGGATATAAAATATCCGGTTCCTCCCATATATCCTGATGACGACAACTTCAAGCACCTTTCCTTCGATGCTTACATCACCCCGATATCTGACTACTTAAACAACAGCATCAGGATATGACTTATCCGGTCATATTGAAACATCCTGATGATGATACTCAACTTTATACTGATGACGAATATTCTACCGAATATCCTCCTCCCGATCCACTTAACTTCTCAATGCCTTATGCCGATACCAAAACACTTATGGTCAGTAGGATAAACCTTTATCGGGTGATATTTCAGAATGTCCTGATGATGATTATCCTAATGATGTTGATGTCACATGCAGTTGCTTCAATATCCTGCTATCAGCCAAACTTAACATTATCAGCCCACGATGATTTTATCAACCCGATCTTCTACCTTATGCCGATACGCTCCTCCTCGGCAACACCTTGCGATGATCACCCCAATGCACATTCACCTTATGCAAACGATTGCATCATGCTCACCTCCATCTAGTCGGATGACGCCTGAAGTAACTGCAGGATATACACAGAAATATCCTGATGATGCCGTTGTGATGAATTTCCAACCTTAGCAAATTTTGATCCGCCGAACCTCCTAAGGTGACCCGATCCGTTTCCTGGACGACCTTCTAGACTCTAACAACCAGCACGACCTAGCACATACCCATGCTAGGGTTCTCAACACCTCTCGACTATGATCCTACAAACATACATGTGAACAAACAGAAAATGCAAACTAAATCCTAAAATATTATACATAGCCATTCCACTGATTCAACGAATCAACCGGTGGAATGGATCAGCAAATCCATGAAACCACCAGAACAGCAACTCGATTACACAATGGAATTCAAACAAACAGGATCTCTTTAATGCAATTACAATACTCTGTCTCTCTCTCTCTGTCTCACTCCCTGCAACCTAGCTCCTCAATCTGTATCTATATCTCAATCTGTATCTCTCTATCTAAAACCAACCGATCCTAATACATAAATAGGATCTGCTTACGAGTACTACCACTCGATTCCTAGCGGCTGGGAGCTTCCAAGCAGCTGGGAGGATCCAACTGAACTAACAAACTATCCAGCTATCATCAGCTGTCATAACAAACTACCTAAAAATAGAAAAGCACGGTCAACTTGGACCTTATTACATGCATTGGTCTTATAAGACCTTCTTGGAAACATTAACCAGACCTATAACAAACTAACTGCCTCATGGAGGCCAGCTGTTAGGTAGGTGCTCCTGCACCATACTCCCCAACAGAAAAGAACTCATGTCCCATGAGTTAGGTTGTGGAAGTCCTCCACCTTTACACTTTGCCTTTGCAGTGTCTTGACCTGTTCCAGCTTTGCCCTCTGCTGGCTCTTGGCTACTCCAAGACTTCTGAACTGTAACTTGCTTTCATGCAAGTAAACCCTCATGCCTGTCAATGTAGGCCCTTCTCTCACATACCTTGTGTTTGTTAGGTTGTCTGACCAGAACCTCTGTCTGAACTGCCTCTTGAACTTCTGCAATGTTCAACTCTGTCTTTCTTTCAACTTTTATAGGACAAACAATAGTCCCAACTATGACAACATCCTTGTCATTCCTCTCAACTGGTGGTTGTTTGTAAACCTGTTTCTGAACCTGCTGCTGACCTCTGTCAGTCAAAACTGAAACTATCTTCAAACTGTTGTCCTTAACAACTTCTTTCCCTGCAGTGTCCTCAACTACCTTTATGCCTGCTGCTATAGGCATATGCACAAATTCCTTCTTTCCCACTAAAATGATTTTGGCTGCCTTCTGTACTGCAGCTGCTTCCTGTAATGGCATCAACATAACAGTCTTCCCATCTTTCTTGATGGTGTAGGTATTAGTATACCCATCATACAGTACCCTCCTATCAAATTGCCATGGCCTACCCAACAGTAGGTGACAACATTCCATGGGCAAAATGTCACACAAAACTCTATCCTGATATGCTCCAATCTGAAAATCAACATATGCCTGTTCATATACCCAAAGTGATTGACTATCACTCACCTAAGATGCCTTGTAAGGGTGTTGGTGTGGAATCCTTTCCAAATTTAGTTTATCCACCATTTCCTGAGATACCATGTTATCTGTTGAACCAGTATCAATGACAACCTTACATACTTTACCTTTGCTCTTGCATGTGGTCTTGAAAAGAGCTCTTCTTTGCATCATATCCTTTGATGCCTGCAAACTAGTTCTCCTTAGCATCAATGCTTCTCCCTCCTCAGGATACCTATAATTGTCAGGAACTCTATCTTGATAAGTGTTTAAACTTTGCACACTTTGCTCTACTTTCTCTTCTTGCACAAGTTGCACTCTCTTGTCATTCGTTCTATCATTTCTGGATGATGAACCTTTGCTTTCTGGACATTTAAAAAATGGATGACCAAACTCACCACAGGTGTAACACTTTCCTGAAAATGTAGTAGAACCTCTACCACTTCCAAATCTGTCTCTATTACCTTTCCATCCACCTCTGAAATTGGACTATCCCTGTCCTTTACCAGTGTCTTCTTGACCCTCATTGGTTTGCCTTATTGTAGGGGCTGATCCTCTTCCCCTCATATTGTTTCCTCTTCCTCTCATGGACTTATCTTATCTCCTATTCATCTTTTCTTCAATCCTGATTGCCATTTGGTAACAATCTTCCACACTCTTAGGGTTAGCTAAAACTAACTCATCCTGTATATTCAATCTCAAATCAGCCAAGTACCTAGCCACCTTTTCTACCTCATTCTCATGATGACCAGATCTCATACTCAACTTATAAAACTCCTCAGTATATGCCTTCACATCCATTTCCTTCTACCTTAAAAATTGCAGCTTCTTAAACATCTGAATTTCATAATCCTTGGGCAAGAATTTACCTTTGATCCTTGCTACCATTTTATCCCATGAAGTGATCTTTGACCTTCCTTGTTTCCTTCTCTCGGATTGTACATAATCCCACCATACCAAAGCATGACCTCCTAACTTGGTCTTTGCAATCTTTACCTTCTGATCCTTAGCAACATCTTCACATTCAAAGTGATTATCAAGTGCAGCAATCTAATCCAGCAACTCATCTTCATTCAAACTTCCATTATACTTGGAAACATCAACCTTTACCTTAGGTTTATCACTCTGTACTGCCTTTAACAGTTTTGCAAATCTCTGGTCTTCAGCATCCAGACCTTCTGCTACCTCTTCATACTCTTCAACAGTATCTTCATCTTCTTCAGACTCACTGTCTTCCACTTCCCTCTTTTTGTTCTTCTCCAAGGCTACAAGCCTGTCTTGAAGTGCTTCAGCAAGCTCCTTCATCTTCCTCATCTCTCTGGCATGTTTTTCCTTCATCTCTTGCAACTCCCTTGCAGTACCATTACCTTTCGGAGGCATTTTGTCAACCTCTCACTCCTCTACCTCTGTCCTTTCAGTGACAGAATCAACACACAACAGCCCAGACCTTTTGCTGAGTTCTGATACCACTATGATGCAGAGGCATCCACACTAAAACCTTGACATACAGCATGTATGTCTACAACCCATCATCATCATCATATTTTCTGTTAACATTGTCAGCATCATCATATTTTCTCTTGCCGACTGATATCCTCCTGCAGACAAACCTTCGCCCTTTCGCCTATCAGCAGCATCATCATATTCGGCTATCGGCAGCATCATCACATTCGGCAAGCGCAAACATCCTTCTGATGTTCACTGTTCATCTTACTGCCAAACGCTTTCTACAGCATCATGATGTTCAACATCATCTTCATCAGCAGGATATAAAATATCCGGTTCCTCCCATATATCCTGATGACGACAACTTCAAGCACCTTTCCTTCGATGCTTACGTCACCCCGATATCTGACTACTTAAACAACAGCATCAGGATATGACTTATCCGGTCATATTGAAACATCCTGATGATGATACTCAACTTTATACTGATGACGAATATTCTACCGAATATCCTCCTCCCGATCCACTTAACTTCTCAATGCCTTATGCCGATACCAAAACACTTATGGTCAGCAGGATAAACCTTTATCGAGTGATATTTCAGAATGTCCTGATGACGATTATCCTGATGATGATGACGTCACATGCAGTTCCTTCAATATCCTGCTGTCGGCCAAACTTAACATTATCGGCCCATGATGATTTTATCAACCCGATCTTCTACCTTATGCCGATACGCTCCTCCTTGGCAACACCTTGTGATGATCACCCCAATGCACATTCACCTTATGCAAATGATTGCATCATGCTCACCTCCATCTACTCGGATGACGCCCGAAGTAACTGTAGGATATACACAGAAATATCCTAATGATGCCGTTCTGATGAATTTCCAACCTTAGCAAATTTTGATTCACCGAACCTCCTGAGGTGACCCGATCCGTTTCCTGGACGACCTTCCAGACTCTAACAACCAGCACGACCTAGCACATACCCATGCTAGGGTTCTCAACACCTCTCGACTACGATCCTGCAAACATACATGTGAACAAACAGAAAATGCAAACTAAACCCTAAACTATTGTACATAGCCATTCCACCGATTCAACGAATCAACCGGTGGAATGGATTAGTGAATCCATGAAACCACCAGAACAGCAACTCGATTACACAATGGAATTCAAACAAACAAGATCTCTTTATTGATTTCAAAAGATGCAATTACAATACTCTGTCTCTCTCTCTCTCTGTCTCACTCCCTGCAACCTAGCTCCTCAATCTGTATCTATATCTCAATCTGTATCTCTCTGTCTAAAACCAACCGATCCTAATACATAAATAGGATCTGCTTGCGAGTACTACCACTTGATTCCCAGCGGTTGGGAGCTTCCAAGTGGCTGGGAGGATCCAACTGAACTAACAAACTATCCAGCTGTCATCAGCTGTCATAACAAACTACCTAAAAATAGAAAAGCACGGTCAACTTGGACCTTATTACATGCATTGGTCTTATAAGACCTTCTTGGAAACATTAACCAGACCTATAACAAACTAACTGCCTCATGGAGGCCAGCTGTCAGGTAGGTGCTCCTGCACCACTTATCCAAGGCTTTTAGAGCTCCCCACTCACACAAACTACTTAAACATCAACTTCAACACAATTAAATGACATGTGCCAACCCCCACAAGCCCAAATTGAGATGATTGATATTTTTTCAAATGAATATGAAGTGAGAATGGGAGAGTTTTAAAAATAAAGAAGTTGCAATAACCATTTGAATAGGGAGTTACTATTTACTAGAAGAGAATCTTGGATGTTCAGGTATTTTTGGGCTCCCAACTTCTTGTAAAGTTGTTTTGGACACTTACGATTATTTTTGGAGGGTTATAACACCTTTGAAAAGAAGATAGAAACTACTTTGGGATGTGGACAAATGAGGTGTCCATAAGGACAAACTATGTGTCAATTTTAGTTAGTGAGTTGTGACTTGCATCACGATATGTAATTAATGCTTGAATTCTATAAGAGTCGATGATGTACTAAAGAAGACCCAAGATCACTGGAAATTACAACAACCTTCCACAACAAGAAAGAAAAACAATATTTCCAAGAAATGATGATGCATAACATTTACAAGATGCAATGCTTGACTACACACAATTGGATTACATTGCATACAACATGATTACATTGTGTTGTGTTTGCTTGGCTTCTAATATACAGTATGATACCTTCCTTATATAGGCAAGATTGGGTGATAGGACTTGACCACAAAATTAAATTTAGGCCAACATAGACACAAATATTATATGACAACTAGAGGATAAGAGCCTTGTAGATGACACAAATAATAAATGTCTTAAACACCACTAATAAATAAAGCATATAAGACAAACTTTTAATATGACAAGTATCTTAATGCGATGACATTAGGCAACTAGTGCAAAACTATTAAATGCACATAGTTGTACATTATTAAATGATCCAAAATACACTAATTAAACTTAAGAAGACTCGTGTGAAGAAGACATAGAAATGACTAGCTAAGTAATGTCTCTTGTTACACTAACACCTCCCCTTAAGTGTAACTTAGGGAGAAGCAAACAAAACATGAATGCATGAATGAGTCCTTACTACTAGGTCATGTTAGGTACTCATGAACATAAAATTTCAAGAGGAGAAAAGGAGAAAACCTCATGGGACAAAAAGGCTCTCCAAAAGTGAGAATGCATGTAAACAAACATGTACACGTGATGGAAGGGGGACATAGAACCCCCCTAGAACAAAATCCATCACGAATATACAATTAATTATTTTCCCATAGGAGAAAAAAAAAGAGACAAAATGTTGCCCCATAATGAAGTGGCTCATGTGCCAATGGCGCATGCACAAAGAAAAAACATGATCCGATGCTGGAAAACAACATTTCTTCCCTTGGGAAGAAACAAATCTACTAGTATATGTAGAAAGAAACTCCAACTCCAAAAGAAGAGATGATGGAAGTCTTGTAAAATATGATGTCTCTGAAAATGACTCAAGTCCCCACATGTAACAATCAAAAGATGCCACAAGATTAGGTGTTGCATGCCTAATCAAAGAATGTGACAATCTGAGACAATAGGAAAAATCAAGATCATCAAGCTCCAAAGACAAAGATGGTGTGACAACAATTGTGCCATTGTTAGGGTTAGTCGACAGAAAATATCAATTAAATGCAAATAAAGATTAAACACAGGAATGAAAATACATAGAAATAATAATAGAGAGACAAGTTTTAACATGGTTCACCCAAACTCGGGCTACATCCTCCAATAGAGAGTCCAATATTATTATCCAGTAAATCAAACCGATTACAACAAGCAATCCTTACAACTCAATACTGCTGCAAAATGCTACAATACATCAATAGAAACCCTAACCCTTAGCCATTTTTATCACAACTTTTGTCGATTACAAAATAGGGTTTTTTTTAATGTCAGCCAATGAAAAATAACTCTTGATGCCTTAATAAAATAAGAAAAAACCATGTGAGGTTTTGGGGGTGCTACCCCCGAGCCCCCACGAGGGCGCTGCCCCTTGACCCAACCCTATATCGCGACAGTGAGCATGCTAGGGGCACTGCCCCTAGACCCTGAAAGGGTCACTACCCCTTGAGGCCATCTTCGGGGTGCTACCCCCAAACCCTCGCAAGGGATGCTACCCCTTGACCCCGTAGGAATTCAGGGGGCAATCATACTGTTAAAAGTGGGGTAAATTTAACCTCTAAGTCTGATTAGGCTCCATATAACAACAACCGTAACTATCATCAAACTAGAGACATAACCCCTCAAATATTTCCTCCAAATTAGAAAGTTGAGACTCCATAAACAAGAATGATATGTATGCACTTGATAAGAGTCCCAATCAAGAAAACTAAAATGGTCAACATCCTACTACAAAGAATCACTAGAATCTCTCAAAGAAGCAACATTGAACTTTGATGTAGCAACATGTGATGGTGATGTGATCTCAACAAGAGGAGAAGAGGGAGAAAGAGAAGTCTCTAAATCCAAAGAATCAAGGTATTCCATGTACTCAATCTCATCTAATGTATAATCATCCTAGGGTATGTTATCTACATCACCAAGGCATATGAGACAATCTGTTGCAAGATCATCTAGAAATGTTGAGACATGAGGGTCTCCATACAACTCCAAAAATTGAATCCAAAATGTGAGTGGTCTATCAGGAATCAAAAGCTTACACTTTGTATCATAATCAACAATAGTGACAATTAATCCAACAATATGATCCATATTGGATCCCGAATTAAATTTCTCCTGAGGTGATTCTAGTTTAGGTATGAGCCCATAAAATATAGGCAAAAGATGAATCCACCTAAGATGTGTTAGGATGCCTTTTCACTAAGACTTATAATTATCCTTAGTTAGATTAAACACAGAAGGATGAATAGAAAAACCCATGATACCTCCTCAAAATGATAGAGATCAAAACATCAAAACATAAATGTGATGATAGATAGGAATCCAACCAAAGAACAAGATTACCCCCCACAAAATCAATGAGCCCCCCACCAAAAATATGATGATAGCACTTTATACTAAGTGCAATTACAATTTCAATAAGCCAAAATAGCTAAGTGGTCTTTGATCTTAGTGCTTATAAATTTAAAAATAGGCCTTATACAAAAAGTACAATTTTGGTACAAAATGAGATCAAATGGATCAAAAATATGATAAGTACCTAAAAAATCACGCACTTTCATAAAAGGTTTCACCAAAAAAGTTACCATATGAGCCCAAATGGAGCCCTAGAAGTTCCAAAAATGAGAACTACTCAGCAACAATGCTGAAGATCTACAATTTGTGGACAAACTAGGCATAAAAACCAAAATCTGATTGCACCACTACAAAGACTGTGAAATTCTAGCCCAAAAAAAAAACTACTTGAAAAAAGGAGACAAATCGAAGAAGATAGAACACTTCAAAGTTGAACTATCAAAATCAAAATTTAAAAAATTTTGATTAAGTTTGCACATGATCTGTTTGCTACATGCAAAAACTAACATATATCCAATAATATTTGATGCGGTGAACAACACCCAGAAAGCATTTTTTGAGCCGACGAGCAAAAGAGATGAATTTAATACAAAAAATACCTCTAGCAACAAAAAATGACATGTTGAAGTTGAATCATCCACCTAAATAAAGAAAAGGCATGTTACAACTTGTAAGATTGCACCAAGATGCACCGAAAAACATTTCTTGGCAAAAACACAAAAAATAGGGAAGGAGACCATAGATCTGGGGCTCTGATACCATGTAAGAGTTGATGATGGCCTCAGGAAGACCCAAGATCACGTGCAATCACAACAACCTTCCATAACAAGAGAGAAAAGCAATATTACCAAGAAATGATGATGCATAACATTTACAAGATGCAAAGCTTGACTACACACAATTGGATTACATTGCATACAACACGATTACAATGCTTTTGTTCACTTGGTTTCCAATATACAATATGATACCTTCCTTATATAGGCAAGGTTGGGTGATATGACTTGGCCACAAAATTAAATTTAGGCCAACATAGACATAATTATTAAATGACAACTAGAGGATAAGACGCCTTCTAGATGACCCAAATAATAAATGTCCTAAACACCACTAATAAATAAAGCATATAAGACAAACTTTTAAGATGACAAGTGTCTTAATGCTATTACATGAGACAAGTAGTGCAAAACTATTAAATGCACATATTTACAGTACATTATTAAATGCTCCAAAAGACACTAAGTAAATTTAAGAAGACTAGTGTGAAGAGGACCTAGAAACGACTAGCTAGGTAATGTCTCTTTTTACACTAACAGATTCTTCCAAGGATGGTGTTGGAATGTGTAAACCAACTTGGAATCCCCATTTAGGGGGTGAAAATGCTATATAAGCAGTGTTTAATGTGGTAGTAAGGTAATATGGTGATTTAGAGTGAAAACTCTATTTATAGGTGTTGAAAGAGTGAAGATTGAAGAGGAGAAAGCAATGGTTATATGTAATCTTTTTTAGAAGCCATTAAATTTCCATAGTCCATAATGTTATATTGAATGTTTTTAGATTTAACTATGTTAGAAATTTTTCATCAACATTTTGAATCACACTCTGTGATCCATCATCAGGAGATAGAAAGTAAGAGAAGAGAAAGACAAATGATAAATTATAAACTAAAGCTACTTAAAATGAGGGAGGGAGTGAGGTGATGTGGTAATCTTTGTTTCTAAATATAGTACAGATTTGGGCCTCTCCTCGTTGTGGAGTTTTTTTATAAAAAGAATTACTTCACATTAACTCAGTTATATGTGTTTGTACTTATGTTCCATATTTTTCTATGTTGTTAATTTACTTTGTTGCAATCTCCATTCAGTTATACACTCGTTAAGATCATATTTATAGTTGGATTTAGATTTCCATATATAGTGGTTACCTTCATTTCTATATATATCCCACTATGCACTTTGTAATTGATCTTGCAAACCATCATATGTTGCCTACATACTATCTAGTCTTTCTTGGAGACTATCCATCTTCGCCTACACTGTGGCTAACTCTCACTTTCTCACAACTAACTATTCCTACAACTCCTTAAGCTATAGTGAACACTAGCCCCAACCACCTCTTCTTGCTGACCCTCATCCCCCATCTCCTCTACCATCTCCCTTGCCTCCATCAATATCCATCCCATCTCCCCTTGGTAGATGTGCCTATCCTTGTTTCTATACATGTACTTGTACATATGGATATACCTATAACTCTACCTATGGTTGTATTGATCCCTATACATATACATTTCCTTTTGGTTTTGGACCTTATACCTGTGCTCCCTGTTCCTACCATTGTACCTACCTTTTCCATAATCTACAACCCGCTGGCACCCACTCACCCCCTCTTTGTTATCCTCTCCCTCCTATTTTCTTGACTCTTTTTCCTATCATGACTTGCCATCATTGTGCCAGTATATAATCCCTATGTATGGCACCCTGCACCTATGGCAGTAGTGGCCATGTCAACCTCACTGACCATCTTTAAGACCACCATATGTAATAATCTCACATAACCTTTACATACTATGCATCTAGTCTTGGAACCACCCACACTAATGGTATCACATGTGTGCAATCCAATTGCACAATACATCGATCTATCCATGCTCCCCACCTGGCCATCTCTAGGAATACCCTATCTCCTCCCAAATTGATGCTATAGTCTATCTAGATAATACCTCTGAATAATTTATATCCTCCACTCGATGATGTAATGTGAAATAAGGAACCACAATAATGTCCTACCATTCTTTGGACATGCCTCGCACCTTTGATATAGTCTCCATATGACCACATCCAACTCATCAATAACATGCCACTAATGACCTACATCCTAAACAAATGAATATCGCAATCATCCCCTTTATATACACACATATGGATCCCTTACCTGCTGCCCCACCCCACCACCAACCAGCCTTAATATGACAAAATGCTCTCATGCCTACACTAGTAGTAGTGTCGCATATACCAATTTGTGACCATCCCTATACACAATCAAATGGAGATCCTTGCAAAGTATCACTAGTACACCACATCCCCAAGAAAATACCTCCTCCCTAAAAAATATATCCCCTAGCACATACACCATTCTAATTAGAAAAAAAATTGTTGGTCTTGTTAGGAAGCAATAAGCCCCCAACAATTTTTTTGAATTGCATGTCTATTACTAATAATTATATCCAATAAAAAATGAGTGGCTAAGAGTGCTACTCCATCATCAAGGTCCAGATATAAAACATCTCAACTTAGTGTGTAGTGTTGTAGCACCCATATTACATTACAAAATATCTATATGTCCCTTCAAAGTATAATGTCATTAGAGTATATAAGGATCATATCATAATAAAAAGAAATATTTACAATAGTATTATACTATTTATCACTTTTTACTTTTTTTCTTCTTCTTGACATGCACTCTTCTCCTTGTCCTCTACCATTCTTTCCTGCAATTCTTTAGTACCTATTTTGTTTACAACTATATTGTTTGTTGTTACGTTGTTTATAGGAATCCAGCCCTTTGAAGGTTCCCAATGGAGTTGAAATCATGCCTATATCTTCTACATTGTGAAAATTTTGAAAAGACATTTCCAAATCCCTAATTGCTTCATCCCTTTTGACCTCTAGTTGGTGTTGCTTGCGATACAAATTCTAGAAATCCATATACTCTTTGTGGAACTTCTTATCTACCTTCCTGAGGTAATGTGGCAAAAATTCAGCAACCTTAACATCTACCCTGTATATATTTGTTAAGCCTTTGTCTATGATCTTCATGAATCTTTATGTTGGGATCTCCACTCTCATTGAAACCTATTGAACAAAATGAAACCATGTGAGTCTATTGTTAGACTCGGTAAGGGTCCTCTATTTTCCTTGAAACAATTCTTCATTCCTTTTTTCCCAAATATACCATAACACTTTAGTAGACAAAACTAACCAAAAAGTATTGACTTTAACTTTCAAACCCACAACGTAACCACACAAAATCTCTTTCCAACACAAAGCCTCATCACTTTTTCATCCCACAATGCTACCCATAAACAAATCCCATACCCTTTTAGAAAATTTACATTTAAAAAACAAATGCTCATAAGACTCTAAAAAATTACACAGGAAAGATATATTATATTTAAGACCAACATACAACTTTTTAATTTATAGTTGCCACCTAAAACAACATTTTTTGGCTCTATCTTAGTAGACAAACAATTACCAATAGTTTTAGACCATTCAGACTTATCAAATTTAAGATTCCACTTATGACTCACATGATCATGCACCTCATGACAATCAGTTAACCATTTATATAAAATCTTATGTTTCATCTCTATTAACCTAGTACCATCCTTCCAAATGACTTTTTCCAATGCTTCATCATTGCTAATCAACTGAACCAAGGGATGATATTTTGACAATGCTTTGCACAATACAACACAAGTTCTTTTCTATGTATCAGGAATATCAAGTTCCTTTTTCAAATGGCCTCATTTCTTCAAACAATTGTTACTAAATATATGCCTAAACTGAGAAATACCTCTATGTTTCCAATTCAAGGCTGATCACCCTTGTAATAGGGCTAAAGGTTTATCTTTATGCTTCGGGTTCCACCAAATAGATTGATGACTACAAATCTTAGTATTATTGTAGTTTAAAGCTTCTTTATTTATTAGATCCTTCCTCACAATTTCTCAAGCTCACCATATGTTGTTAAGTACATAAAACCTAGCTAGCTTAGTGCTCAAGTTACCAAATAACAAATTGTTTTAATTCAGATTATTCCAATGTCCTTTTTAGGGATTGCTCCCTATATATTTATCCTTATAAGAACTTTCCAAGGTTCTTCACCTATGAAGGACTTAACAATCCACTTAGTAGCTAATGTTGTTCCTTGGGTTTTTAAGTCCATCAACCCTAGGCCTCCATTACCTTTCTCCATACAACACCATTCCCATTTCATTTGGTGCTTCTTTTTCTTTCCTTTTCCATCTAACCATAAGAAGTCACTTATAATCTTTTGACTTATATTAGACTCATACCATGAGAGCACCCAAGTTGATGTCTAAAAAATGGAGTATGCAAATAAAATCTTTTGACAAACTTGTATCCTATCGGCTAACGATAAATACCTAATATTCTATACTTTCAATTTCTTTTCAATCTTTGAGTAGATCCATTCCCACATACTATTGATAGAGGGATCTACTGCAAATGGAATACCCAAAAACATTACTTGATTATGTGGTCCTTCCCACTGCCAATTGAACTCTTTCAGCCAGTCAAGTGGTTCTTTCTCCCAACTAAGTAGAATTGATTTTTCTTCAAATATCTTCACCCCTGAGCCAAGGTAGAACATATTTAACCTTTTTTTCATATTTTCCAAATTCTCCTTATCAACATTTAGGAATTAAGTTGTATCATCTAAAAATTGGATGTTCAACAATTCCTAATTATTTGGCAACACTATCCCTTTCATTCTGCCTTCTATCAAGTCAGTCCTCAACAGATAATGTAAAAGCTTCTGATGCAATTACAAAAAATGCAGGGGCTAATGGGCATTCTTGCCTAACAGACATTTCCATCTCAAAAGGTTATGAAAGTGATCCATTTTTATCAATTTGTACAGTAGCATCCTTAAATAGTACTTTGACCATGTCACAAAAATATTTAGGTAACCCCATAGTCTCTAGAATAGATATCACAAAGGACCATTCTACTCTATCATAGGCTTTTTTCAAAGTCTAGTAGCGAAGTAGCTCCCTTCTCCTTAGTGTCTTTTACCCACTGCATCACTTCCCAACTTGTAACTAGATTTTCTAAGATGTATCTACCCTTTATAAACCCTACATGTGTATGACTAATGATACTAGGGAGTAGATTAGTCAACCTTAGAGCTAAAGTGTTAGCAAGTATTTTATACGAAACTTTCAATAGAGTTATAGGTTTATTATTCTTAATGTATCTTTTATCTCCATCTTTAGGCAACATCTTTATTATCCCTTTGTTAATATTCCTATCTAAGGACCCTCTTTAGTAAGCCTCCTCATAAACTCCATACAGATCTTCCACAATCCAGTCCAATTTGTCCTTGTATAATTCCACTAGTAATCCATCTGCCCCTAGAGATTTGCCATTTTCTAAAGTCAAGATAGCCTTTTCAATCTCTTCTCTTGAGATTTCTCTTTTTAGAGATTCTATCATTTCTGCACTTAGCTTTTTAGGTATAATTTCTTGGCACAATTTTCATGCTTGCCTACATACCCCATTAGTATCTTCAACAGTTAATAGTTTTTCATACAAACTTCTAAGTTATAATATTTTTATTTCCTCATTATCATCATAACATATATTGTTTTCAATAATAGTTCTACTGGTCTCTATTTACCTTTTACTTTTTAACAACTTAAATAAGTACTTGGTGCCTCTATCCCCTTCCTTCAACTAGTTAATCTTTGTTCTTATTTTAGCTCCACGAGCTCTTTGTGTTTGAAAACATCTCAGATTTTGTTTAATGTTCCTAATGTTCTAAATAAGCTTAGGATTATTTGTGTCTTTTTGCATTGCATCCTTAGCCTGCATCAAATCATCCTGCAAAGAAACCTCGTGCCTACTTTTGTCCATAGAAAATTTCCTCCCAACGGTCTGAAACAAAACCTTACTATTAGAGACCATGTTATCGTAGTAATGAATACCAAATCTGTTACTAGCCTTCATTTTGTATATGTTCCTAAGAGTTTTAATTCCATCACTATAGTCCTTACTTCCCAAGAGCTCTGTGTTTAATTTGAAAAGATTATCCTTCCTAATATTATCTTCTTTTCTATCTTCTTTTACAACAATACAAGTTTCAATTAGGTGATGATCTAAAAAAGGCATTAGGTATTACCTGAACACAGTTAGCATCCTTTATGTTATCGAGGTAGAATTCATTCTTAATCAAATAGAACCTGACAAGCCTGCTATATATTCTCTTCCATCTTGCTAACAATTGTACTAGGTAAACCAGATGCTTTTACTTAGAGATTTATTTCCTTCTAGAGGATCCATCAGCTTAAGCAATTTCTTCATTCTTATCCAGTAAAAATTTTCATTCCCTTTTCATTTTGAGTTAGATCTACAACATCTGACATATCTTCCTTATCCTCCAAATGTACTCATGCGTTGATGAATTACACTATTTCAACCACCTGCAAGGTACAACTCTACAAAATCATTAAATTCTAAAAATTCTAAGTATATGTCATCCTACACAATCCTCCACACATACTAGGTATCCTTCCTTTTCCTTATCAACCCATTTTCCTTTTCACAAACTCTTCTTTTCATTTGGCACTTCATTGCTTTCTCCTTATTTGCCTTATCAACAAATCTTACCTTTCTAGAACTTGGCTTGCTTCTACCTTCTTGCACCTTTATCTTCCTTTATCAGTGATTTTTTGTTTTCTCAAACTCTGCTTGATTGGCTTCATTCCTATTCTATCAGCAAATTCACACCTTTCGGAAATTTCCTTGTCTTGCCTATTGTTCCATCATTTCTCCTTTGTTGGAAACTTTTGACTTTACCAAACCATACTCTTTTGTCACCTATCGGCGATTTCACTTTTTTCCAAACTAGGTTGGCTTCTACCTTTATCGACAAATCTTTAATTTGCCAAACTTCTCTCTCTCTTTAGTCACTAGAGTACGTTATTTTCAAACTTTCACAACTTTTTCCTTTTATCGGCAAATTGTCAACTTGCCGAGCCTTGCCCTCTTTCCTCATTGGTCAGTAAATAATCATTTTTGTGAACTACCATGCTTTTGGCTCCTTTTTGCCTTATCGATGATTCTTACTTTTTCAAAATTAGCCTTTGTCATCCTTGTCAGCAAATTTCATCTTCTTCAAACCAATGCAAGAAGCACTGCTCTTAGCCTTGTCAACCAATTTGCCCCATCGATAAACTTGCAAAAAACTGAATTATTTGACCAGTTTGGCTTTCTGTTGATTCCTTGATGGAACCCTTTCCTTTATCTTTTCTTCCTTAGTTGATTTAGCACATATGTTTACCCTTTTGGCAAATATGACTCTTAGCGAACTCTTCTTTTCTGCACACTTGGCCCCACCATTACTTGGTTGGCAAAAGTCAACCATTTCGAACTTCACCCTTTATTGGTGACTTGACCCCTTGTTGAACCTATGATTTTCATCCCCTTTGCCAACTGCTTCTTCTATCTACAAATCTTCACAATTTAGAACCAAGCACCTTGGTTGATGAATTCACATTTCGCTAAACTAGTTGGCTCCTTTCTTTTTCATCTTTATCCCTATTGGCAATTTTTCCCTATCAGTAAACTATGAGAAAATCAAACTTTTCCTAGGTTTGGAACTTCGATGATTCCCTGGTAAAAGCCCCTTTTCCTTAGAAAATTTCTTTCACTTTTCCGTTGTTGGCAAAAATGAGTTTTTCTAAACTCTTACATTTTATTTGTCTTGTTCCTTTTTTCTCTCCCTTTTCCACTTACTCCTTGTCGCAACTGTCCTCCATCCTGCCTTAGACATTAGTCGGTGAATATATCTATTGGTAAACCATCAGGTTTGCTAACCTCAAAACTGGCCAACAAAAGGCTTTGTAAACCTTCCCTCTACCTTAGGAGATTTCAATTGTCACTACTCCTTCCTTTTCATTCTATCAGAAAAGTATGCCATCGGCAAACTGTTGAGTTCATGAACTCAACAAATCACCAACCTAGGTGCTTGTAACTACCTTTCTTCTACCTTAGAAACATTTTATCACTTGCCAATCACCTTATTGGTGAATCAACAAACTTTCAAACTTGCAAACTAGTTCGCCAATTTGAGATTTCACCAATTTGCCGATAAAGCTTGTAAATGAGTCAATTTTTGTAAGGAAGAAAACCAAAACAAAGGGAAGGAATAAACTTAGTATATTTTAGAAGGGGACCCATGTAAAATATCTCAAATCAGGTATAATTGATGGGTTTTGATTGATTTTTTTGGTAAAGTGGGAAATTGATGGAATTTTTTGGCATGTTTGGGGATAAATAGGACATTTTGGGAACTGGTAATTTCAGGTCCCAACATCTTCATTGGATATGGAATATATGATTTTGTTTATCAGTTATGGGATTATAAAAATGAAAAAATTACTAGGAGCAAAGATGTTATATTCAATGAAAACATTATGTATAAAGATTAGCTAGAGGAAAAGATGCATGAACAAGCAATAAAGGAATATGTGGTGTTGGATGAAATTCTAGAAAATAAATTGCCAGTGGTTCTTGATGCTCAACAACAACAAGATATCCCACAGACTCTTGCAAGTGTCACATGTTCTACAAGGTTAAGTAGACCTTCAAAAAAAAATTCTCCTTCATTGTATTCTATTTTATAAACTGATTCTACTAAACCTAAAGGATATGAAGAAGCAATGTAGGTAGATGCCAAACAAAAGTATGAGCAAGAAATGACAGAGGAAATGGATTCCTTGCTACAGAATCAGACTTGAGGCTTAGTCCACTTACCTATAGGTGAAAGAGCATTGCCAAACAAATGGGTTTATAGGGTGAAGGAAGAGGAAGGAGGAAAGAAAATATATAAGGCTAGACTCATAGTAAAAGGTTTTGCACAGTAAAAAAAGGTATAGATTTTAATGAAATATTTTCTCCAATTGTAAAAATGACTTCAATTAGAACTTTTGTACGTCTTGTGGCTACGGAAGACTTGCATCTTGAACAACTAGATGTGAAAACAATTTTTCTCCATAGGGATTTGGAAGAAGAGATCTATATGCAGAAACCATAGTTATATGAGCTCAAAGGTAATGAGGACTTTGTGTGCAGGTTAAATAAGAGTTTGTATGGCCTAAAGCAAGCACCCCAACAATCATATTTAAAATTTGATAAGTTTATGGATAAACAAGGTTACAACAGATGTCATTTTGATTGTGTTTACTTTAAAAGATTGGATAATGGAAGCTATATTATTTTGTTACTTTATGTTGATGACATGCTGCATATTAGTAAGCTTAAGCATAGCAAAGTCATTTTCTATGAATGATTTGGGTGCAGTGAAACAAATCCTTGGTATGAGGATCTCATGAGACAAGAAAAATAGAAAATTGCTTTTTGTCACAAAGTGAATATATAGAGAAGGTGTTGAAAAGACTTAACATGCTAAATGCAAAAGCAGTTAGTACACCTTTGCCCAGTCATTTTAAATTGACTAAGTAGATGTGTCCCAAGACATAAGAGGAGGAAGACAAAATATCTAAGATATCATATCCATCAGCAGTTGGCAACTTGATGTATGCAATGGTATGCACAAGGCTAGATATTGCACATGTTATTGGAGTTGTGAGTAGGTATATGAGCAATCTAGGAATGGAACATTGGATTGTGGTAAAATCGATTCTCAGATATTTGAGAGGAACTGCTACAAAGAAACTCTATTTTGGAGGAACCAACACTAATCTTAAAGGATATATTGGTTTTGATCTGGAAGGTGATATAGACAGTAGGAGGAGCACTATAGGGTATGTTTTTATAGTAGGAGGTACAATAGTCAATTGGATTTCTAGACTGCAAAAGGTTGTTGCACTTTGAACCACTAAAGTAGACTATGTAGCTGCTACAGAAGCTAGCAAGGAGATAATTTGGTTGTGACATTTTTTGGAGGCATTGGGCCAGCAGTAGAAAGATAGCTCATTCTATACTGATAGCTAGAGTGACATTCATCTTGGTAAGAGATCAACTCTTCATTCAAAGACTAAGCACATTCATCTCAAGTACCACTTCGTCAGATCAGTTTTTGGGGATGGTCAATTAAAGCCTGAGAAGATTCACATAAGTGAAAATGTTGCATATATGTTCATGAATGCAATCACATGAGAGAAATGGATTTCCTCATCAGTTTCTATTAGCCTTCTTCACTAATAATGGTGGATATGTGGAACTATCTAGTCTAGGCATGAAATCTAGTGGGAGCTACAGGTGCAGCAGTGGTGCTCTAGGATTAGTCTCCAAGTGGGAGGTTGTTTAGTGTGGAGCCTAATCAGTCTCCAAGTGGGAGATTTTTAATATGTGGTGACTTATCATGTTGTAGGGGTTGTGGGTACACACAACAAGGTATTTTTTTGTGACTTTGTCAGCTACGATTTCTCCCCAAAATAATTAACGAGCAAGTCAAGATGGCAGAGCCCATTCTGCGAAGCCCAGCCCCTGGTGAAGGTTGCTGGCCCCCAAAGCAAAAATTGCCCTATATTTAATAAAGGCATTGGTAGTTAGTTTGTTATTGGCCAACATGTAAAAACCCACTTTTTTTAACTTCCAAAGAGGCTTGATAAATAGTGGCTAGAGAAGCTGAAAAGCAAAGAGGCAGGAATGATATTGTAATACATTTCATGTAGCATAGTAGCAAAATTGAGCTATGAAGATTGCTGATTGAAATCAATTTTTTTTGCTTGGTAATAATATTGGATGGCTATGTTTTGTGGATGTAGCCCACATTGGGTGAACCATGTTAAATGTCTGTTGTAATTGTTATTCTTCATTGTTTATTTCCATGTATTTTGTAATTTGCATATAATTTGTAATTGGTATTACTCTGGTCTACCTAAAATAAACCTAACAACATCATCCCCATCTTACCCTCCTCCTTGACCATGGTTTTGATAGCTTGAATTTATTCCAACCACTATATTCCCCTTATCACTTAGTCAATTCATCCTTGTATCCTTTCCTTTTACTCCCTAGCCACAATCCATTATCCACTATCCACTATCTAGTATCTCTAATCCAATATTGCCTTATCATTAATCCCTCCTCTCAATTATCCATTATCCCCTTATCGTTTCATCAAAATCATCCTCTCATTCCTCATCAATAGACTCAGCTTTCCCTTTTCATTGGTCTATAGCTTAAGGCTACCTACACTTGCACCAATGCATTTTTTCCTAGCAATCCAAATCTCCAAATATCCAAATCTTGCTGACATCCAAATCGCAAGATCATCGTTATCAATGTGCATCCCTCACTAAGCACCTATCCCAAATCATCCAATCACATCCATGGTCTTGTTCCCAGCCTTGATGCAAGCCTTTGATCCAAATCATCCATCATTATCATCAAGATATATCATTCCCAATCCTCATATAGTTCTTATCATGAACAACATAATCAATCATCATTAATCCATCAATCTTTGGCTTTTCAGCTTGACTAGGGGCAACATCATGTTTGTCTTTATATCATTTTTTGTGCATGTGTGATTTCTTGTGTATGTGCATTGTCTTTTTTCTTGAATCAGTACAAATCCTTGTAACCTACTTGTTGTAGCAATATCATGGTCTTCCATATTATGGTGCTATATGGAATAGGGTTGATTGTGACCTTATTGATTAGCTTTTATGCATGTGACATATTGTCATGCTTGTTATTTATAGCTTGGTGCATAACGTCTAATGCTATATCAAATAAACTCTCATTTATCAGTGCAGCATAACACATAATTAATGGAGTTGAAAAATTAGCTTTCATTCATCCCTTTATTCCATTTCTACTTCATTGCAGTCTTGAGCATCTCTATATAGTTTCTGCACAGGCTATTTCCAAGAGGGTTTGGATTGATACTATACATCCCTCATCAGAATTTTTGTCCAGCATATTTTCTGGAAGGTTTGGATTGAAACTCTCCATCACTTACCCGTCTTGCATCCATCCATTTTCCCTCCACCCATCTTTTCATCTACTCCTCTATTAACCACTATCATTTTCCTCTAATCATTTATCCATCGTCATCCCCTTCCTATAATCCCTTGCATCCAATCTACCCTATCCCCCCATCCATGTGGTCTTTTAAATTCCACTCTCTTCTTTATAATCCAACCCTCTTCATCCTTTCAAGAGTGCATCCACATGTTTTGAACCCACCTACCCTCTTAAGGGGGCATCATCACTATCATTATCCTTATTTTTATCCCTCCTTGTCATCCTCACTTTGAGGAGCTAGGGTATCATCATCACTAATCATACCATCTTCCTCTAATACTATCTAGCACTATTCTTTATCTTTCTTTGAAGTGATGTTGCTTCGCAACACCATCTAAAAGAGGGGCAAAAAGTAGACACCTAAAATTGTCCACTCTTCATCTTATCCCTAAACATCCCTAGTTCATTGTTATTTATCCCTAATTAATCCCTAAACATCCCTAAATAACTATTTCTTCCAAATTAAATGAATGAACAAGTGTTTATACAATTAATTAACCAATTCCCTTTCAAACCATGATTAAACAATATTTCATTGTCAAAATCACTATTAATGTACTATTCACTATTCATTCGTACCATCGTCGATACCTATATCGGTACTTATCCCTAGCCTAAATGATTTATTAACCATTTATCCATCCTTTATAGTCCAAACATTGGATAAATCTAATTTATCTATTATTTCTTTTTCCCATTCCATGAATTAAATAAATATATACATTTATTTAATTCCCTATTTTCTACACTTTTGATTAGGTGACCTAAACCTAATTAGTTAGCTAATCCCCGACTTGGACATTCCATTATCCTTAACTAACCCTAATCAAATCCTCCCCATCCTCCCATGTGTACAAAGGCATGGCCTCTTGTACATGCCCACATAGGCCTCTTATAAAAGTATGGCCAAGGTCCTTTGTAAAAAGTTCCTTTTGTCCCTTTTTCTCCTCTAATCTTATCCATCCCCTTTTTCCAAGACCACCTTTTCACCATTGATTTTCCCTTGATCCAAGGACATCCCCCATTGACCAATCTCATCATGCCACTTGGCAAGCTCTCCTTGCTTGAGAGCTCTCAAGCATCCTCATCCATTGATCTTTAAATCCAATCCTACCCCTTCATCCAACATCCAAAAAATCTATAAATAGACCCTCACCCAAAGCATTTTCAAGACTCCATGAAACATAAAGTTATGATACTAATTGAAGGAGTCACCTACATTCCTCAACACATCAAGAGCACATCCACTTAACCAAGGTTTGCATGGTAGTTGGTTTTGTTTAACTTCATTTCTTATTATGCATTCCTTTTATGCTCTATCGAAGGTATCTAGTAGGATTTTGATGAAATAGGCTAATCCTTGTTTAGTTTGTTTGTTTATGTCCATTTCTTATTGTATACATTTTACCTAATAGAAAGATAGAACTAAAGGATATCAAAGTGAGAAAGGAAGATATGGTATCCACTTTTTTCCTACATCTAGGAAGTCAGTCCATCTTTGATAATATGGAATCTCTAGCTTCAACAAAATTATAGGATCTTTAGAATATCTCCATCCCCTATCAACATATTTATTCTAAAAATGGAACATGTGATCTCAATAAAGGTCATATCCATTGCCAATAAAATATCAAGTGCTAACCATTTAATTTACAAGCTAGGATAGTGAACTCTTGAAGTAATGGTCTCTCCTTCACTCTCCTCATACCAATAGATCTATTCAAACTTCTCTTCCTAAAATATATAGAAGAAAAATAAGGTGGTCCCCTCCCATCTCGCCCCTTGTCAAATTAAATTTTGACAGAGATTCTAGGGGGAACTTGGGTCCCTTAGGTGCTAGCTATATTATCAAAGACAGCTTTGGTAACCTCCTCATAGAAATTTCTATGAAACTTACTCATGGCTCCAACAATGATGTAGAAGCACTAGCCATTCTATATGGATTAAATATGGAAAGAGAAAAAAATTTCAACAAAATAAGCATTAAGGGAGACTCCATGATCACTGTGAATTCAATAACAAATGAAAAATCAATAACTAGAAGATGAATTATATCTTTCAATCCATATGGTGTCTTCTAGATCAATTTGAACACTTTACTTGTAATCAATATTATAGAGATGGAAACAAAGAAGCAACCCTATTGGCCAATCTGGTGATTGATCAAGAAGGTCCAATAAGACAATTTGATCCCATATCAATAATTTAGTTCTCTCCACTTCATGATATCATTGAAAAGGAAAAATCATCCAACTCATCACTTACCATGTAAATGGTAGATTGGTTTTTCATCTTCCTATTCAATGATGATGTGGAATGAGATCTATTCAATGAGATCACAAAGACTATTGATTAACTTATGTAAGCATCACACCCACCTTTGATTATCCACATGCATTCTACCTATCCATCCCTTCCTCTTGTGGTACATTAATATTCATTTGTGTTTATGTCATCTCAGTTGTGCTTATCATTTAGATCTTAACTTTAATTTGATTTTATCATTTATGGCCTTCCTACCTCTATTTATCTCATCACTTTTTCATTTCTTTTCACTTTGTTGCCTTTAAATTTACCATTTCCCTTCGTCATTTTCCAGCACCACTCTCCTTATCATCTCCCTTTTCTTCCTTGCTATGAAAAACATGAAGCTAGTTCTATAATAATTATGGCATCCATCTTCAATCCTAGAAATTGAAACCCTTGGAGGTTGGACCATATGATTCAACAAATGGTTCTCATGTATTTGATATTGTTTACCCTCACATCAAGTTTGCAATCAAAGTTATGGTTGGTGACTCATTTTTGCACGACTTTCCTTGGGTGCTCATGTATTCTTAGGTGGCAGCCATCTTCCTATCCAACATTATGGATCTAGTGTAGGTTATAATCTATGTGGAGATGTTGGCTTTTTGGTATCTACACAAATACCTAGTTTCCCTAGACAAGCTAATGAAAGAAATGGATATTTATAATATGTTCGAGGGTGAGGCTCCAATTAAGTGTCTTTTCTATATAGATTTTCTTTGATCCTCTCCTACTATAGCCTTTAATTACAATACCATAAAAAGGGACTTTGGAATGGGTACAAGAATAAATTCAATAGGGATTTGAATGCACACCAAATTTAGTTACCATTGAGCCTAAACTCCAAAGAAAAGTAGAAGTCCAATGCCATCCAATTTCTATGGTTGTATGCTCCAGATTGAGCACCATGCCCTCCACCTATGGTTCCACCATTTCCTACTATCACCTTACCTTACCTCCAAATGATATCAACTCTAACTCTCATGGTACACACTAAGTTCTACATATAGTTTGTTTTTGGGCCCTTGGTCGCTTACCGTTATTAGCTATGTATGTATTTTGTCTTTTAGCCACCATGCCTTCTTTTGTTAAATGTACATCTTGGGGCATCTATGCGTACATAAACACTATTGGAGCCTTCAAATTTTGTATTTTAATATATTTTTAATCAATTATAGGAGATTATTCACCTTTTACCAAAAATAAAAAACCAAACAATGTTGCAAATGTATTGAGACGTAAACAAAATTTGTTGACAAAAATGAGAGTAGAAGTAGTAGGATTTGATAATTGAATCATTTGTATAAACTTTATCCTAATTTTATAGAAGAATGGAGAGCATGTAAATAATTGGTAAGCATTGATATAAGTAAGTGGCTTTATAAATTGATTTAGAATGATATGTTGCCTAAGGGTGAACAATTGTGTATTCCAAGAAGCTCAATGAGAGAAAATTTAATCAAAGAGAAGCATAGAGGCAGTTTAGCAAGCCATCTTGGAGTTGATAAGATAGTAACATTAGTGGATAAAAACCATTTTTGGCCTCAACTGTATAGGGATATTATGGATTTGTATCAATATCTTGAAGGAGAGTTAGGGATGGATGACACAGAAGTACAACGGCAAAATTAGATACCACAACAACAAGAATAGATTGGGAAGTTTTTTGAAAGTAGGATTGGAAGAAGAACTATAAATAGGTGGTATGAGGAATATTTTGAAAATTTTAAGGGAAGGTTGAAAGATGGTTCATTGATTTCCAAGGTCAAGGTTGATCATCTTGAAAATTCATAATTATTGAAAATGTAGTCACATTTTGCAAAACATAATGCATGCATATTATAATACACACACTTTATGGTCCTTGTATGTATTTTATCAGCTCTGTATGTATTTTTTGTTTTTGTCCACCATGCATGCTTCTATTGAATGTACATATTCGGGCATCCTTGCTTGCATCTATAGACCACAAATTTAAAAAAAAATTAAAATGAATACATTTTTGGAAAGATTATGAAAAATTAGGTTGGGTCATTTCTTTGTAATTTATTATTAGATATAAAATATATTCCATAATTTAGTGGTCAAAGTTAGGTCAAAATATTTTATTATTTTGCTCTATAGGCCATAATTTTTGGAATTTTTGGATTTTTTTATATTTTTGGAAAGATATTGAAAAACTAGTGTTCAAAATACATACACATCAAAATCCATGTCATCTTTAGGATTCAAAGACTTTTCTAAAAAATTGAATCCAATGACCTTTATTCTCCACCACCTAAAATTGAAGGTAAAATTCCTCTGGGATGTGAAACAATTGTACATTTTATTAAGGATAATTTAATTGACCCATTTGCATCATCTTTCAATAAAGGTTTAGCTATTTTTAAATAAGAACTATTATATGAACTGAAGTCCCAAGAAAACCACCTAGGTGGGTACAACCCTAATAGACAAAATAAATAAATATCCCTAAATTTGATGGTAGTGATGTAACTTCATGGATAAGTCTCATGGAACAATAATTTAAGCTTCATAAGATACCATAAATGAAATGGTTGGCGTAGCCTCACAATATTTAGAATCAAAACCTCATCTATGGTAATAGTGGAGGATCGATAACAAGAAAGGTAAATGCTTAGTTGGAGAGAGTTTAGTAATGACTTAGGAAACCTCTATGAGAAACCATAGATGGAATCTACGACACCTAATTAAAAAATAAAATAATTAAGGTTCATAGCCAAATAGAATCTTGAGCATATGAGATTAGAAATTTGATGTCATCAGGTTACACCTTATAAAAGGGTACAAATCTACATCAATGGACTTAATGATCAAAATAAGCACATGATGTTTGTTTGTTGGAACCTTGCATAGTTAGTAAATCTATGCAACAAGCATTACATATTGAGAAATATAAATACACCACCAAATGTTCCACACTTGGTCAAACCACATGATTGGAAGATAAAATTGTGACTAATTATATTGATATAAATGAAAACAACTTACTTAACTTAAGAAAAATTAGTAAGCACTCTCCTCAATAGGAGGAAAATAAAAGAGAAAAATACCGATGCTCAAATTATGATAGAAAATGGTCTACAGGTCATAAATATGCCAATATTGATAAAATACTAACAATTATCAAGAATGAGGTTGAAGAAGAGAGAGAGAAGTAGCCACAAAAGAACAAAATGTAGAACTTGAGCAAGAAAACTCCACCACTAGAAGTTCCACACAAGGTCAAAGCATAGGATTACAAGACAAAAATAATTCAATTGAAAGAAATGGGAACAAATTATTTAACCAAAGACAAATTATTAAGCTCTCTACCTCTTGTTGGAATGGTGATAGAAAATGGCCTAGAAGTCATAAGTGTACTAATAGTGAGAAAGCACTAATGACTATATAGAATGAGGTTGAACAAGAGAGGGAAGTAGCTGCAAAAGAACGAAATGTGGAATTTGAGCATGAGAATTTTAAGGAAGTAGAATGCACTACTATCTCCATATATGCATGTTCAAGGGCACAAGTGCACCACAAACACTCAAATTAATTGTTTATATCAGAAAGCGAAAGGTTATAGTGTTGGTTGAATTAGGTAGTAAACACAATTTTATTGATAGAAGATTAGATAATGAGATCAATTATTTTGTGTATCCAATATCTTATTTCTAGGTCATGATAAATAATGGAAACCAACTCCCTTGTTGTGGTAAATGCCATCATATAAAACTCTCAATGGGAGATTATCAGGTAGATTCATAAATGTTCTCTATCCCATTTTGGGGAATAGATGTAGTTTTGGGTGTACAATGGCTTAAATAGTTAGGAATAGTGACTTTTAATTTTCAAGACTTATTTATGCTTTTTAGTACACATAGGAAAAAGTATAAACCTATAGGGATACAATCAACACCAAGCTATCAAAGAAATCTTATCAAATAGGAACTAGGGGTCATAACCATGCCAATAGTGATAAAATACTAACAATTATCTAGAATGAGGTTAAAGAAGAGACAGAAGTAGCTACAAAATAAAGAAATGTGAAAATTGAGCAACAAAACTCCACCACTAGAAGTTCCACTCAATGTCAAACAATGGGATTAAAAGGCAAAATTAATTCTAGGTAAAAGTTCAAACATGTGTCACATATTTAGCCAACTAAATAGTTTCTCTAGAAACAAGTTCACCCTAAGCCATTTCAAGATAAAAGGTTCCACTTGAAATCATGTAGCACTTATGTGGCATTGCATGGCATAAAAAGTTTCAGGTGGAACCTTTTCGCCTGAAATTTTTAAAACCATACAATATGATTTCAACCTTGAAAATAGTATTTATTTGCATAGAATGTTCTAGGTAGTAGAGTTTTACCTAGAACCTTTTCAGGCAATTTCATCTCACCTAAAATTGTCTATGTGTCAGCCAACCCCACTATTTTCAAAAAATGGAACAAAATTTCAAATTCAACTCCAAATTTCTCCAACCAAAAGGTACTTTTATGAAAATATGAAAATACCCTTTGGTAGATCTCGAAGTCTAGAACTTGGATATATAATTTTTTAAATTTTTTGATTAGTTATATTAGCATTATTTCTAACTTTATTACAATTAGGTTATTATAATAAAATATATAGATGATTAGAAATTAAAAATAAATAGGTAAAATATATTTAAATTTTTTGAAAAATATAGAGTGCACTATAGGAGAGGATCTTTTCCAAGAGAGTATTTTTTTAAAATAAAAATTAAAAAAATTGTACAAAAGTTGACATCCTAGGAAAACTATATCATTCTTGATTAAATTTGACTTTAAAAATTACTAAAAATATTTTTTTATCAAAAATTAATTTCTTTCTCCATGCTCTAGATATTCGAGTTGTCTAATTAAGAAAAAAACTTATGGAAAAAAAGTTATTTTTACTATATTTTCTTGATGTCCCATCGACGTCACTTAAAAAAAAACAGCAATTGAAATTCATATATTAAACTCATAAAAAAATATCGAACTAGTTTTGAAAAACTTAAAAAATTATAATCATAAACTAGTTTAAAATTTTTAAATTCCATTAGTTTATGTCATTTTAAAATTTAAAACATACATATGACTTTTTCATCATTTAATTTGGAAAAATATATTGATGTTAGTTGATTCCTTTATAAAGTGTGGCATAGTTCTAAACATTTACCCTTCTATTGAAACAAATGGGGATAAATTTTTTAACTCGAGACAAATTAATAATCTCTCTACCTCTTGTTGGAATGGTGATAGAAAATGGCCTATAACTCATAAGTGTACTAATAGTGAGAAACCACTAATGACTATTTAGAATGAGGTTGAACTAGAGAGAGAGCTACAAAAGAACCAAACATGGAACTTAAGCATGAGAATTCTAAGGAAGTAAAATGTAATACTATCTGCCTACATGCATTGAATAGCAAAAGTGCACCACAAACACTTAAAGTAATTGGTTATATCAAAAAGTGAAAGTTGATAGTGTTGGTTGATTTAGGTAGTATATGCAACTTTATTGATAGAAGATTAGATAATGAGTTTAATTATTTTGTGTATCTAGTATCCAATTTTTAGGTTATGATATCTGATGGGAAACAACTCTCTTCTGGTGGTAAATGCCATCGTATAAACTCTCAATAAGAAATTATCAAATTATAGATCCAAAAATTTTCTCTATCCCAATTGGGGCAATAAATGTAGTCTTAGATGTAAAATGGCTTAAACAGTTAGAAACAATGACTTTAAACTTTCAAGACTTGTCAATGGTTTTTAATACACGTGGGAAAAAGTATAAACTTATAGGAATACAATCACAACCAAGTCAAATTATTAGCTCCCATAGGATGGATAAATCACTTAAGAAATGTTTTTAATGCATAGGGGCACAACTACATTTTGTGAAAGTATAAGACATGAGAACTGAAGATCGACCAAAAATTGAAGAGATCATTTAACACCATCAACATGCATTTCAAAAACCAAAGGGTCTACCCATAGTCAAAGACCATGATTGTTCCATTAAACTAATAGTAAGAAGTATTTTTCATCCCAATAAAAGTGTCTATTCATCCCATATGATTATGATTAACAAGAAGGATGAATTATGGAGAATGTTCCCACATTACAGGGAGCTTAACAACCTCACTCATAAAGATAAGCTTCATATTTCTAATATTGATAAATTGGTAGATGAATCTAATAATGTAGTTCTCTTTACTAAGTTTGATTTACATTTAGATTATCATCAAATTCAACAAAAGTAAGAGGATATAAATAAGATTGTATTTAGAACACATGAGGGTCATTATGAATTATTATTTATGTCATTTGGTGTCACTAATACCTAATCAAATTTTAAAAGCCTCATAAATTTAGTGCTCCACCCATTTCCTCAAAATATGGTGTTGGTATTCTTTGATGACATCTTCATCTATTCTAAAACATAGAATGATGAAAAATTCATAGAAAAGATTCTAAAGTTGCTAAGCATTGAGGGACACACTTTTATGAAGGGAATTTTATTATTATCAAATTATACATTCAAAACTTTTCTATATTCTAATTAGGGGAGAAAATGTAGCTTTGCATGTACAATGGCTTAAACAGCTAGGAACAATGACTTTCAACTCTCAAGAATTATCTATGGTTTTTAATTCACATGGGAAAATGTATAAAAGTATCGAGATACAATCGCAACCAAGACAAATTATTAGCTCCCATAGGATGGAGAAATTACTTAAGAAATGTTCTTAGACTGTAGGGGCACAACTACATTTTATACAAGCATAAGACATGAAAACTGAAGATCAACCAAAAACTCAAGAGATCATTTAACACCATCAACATGGATTTCAAAAACCTAAGGGTCTACCCACATTCAAAGACCATGATTGTGCCATTAAACTAATAGTAAGAAGTATTGTTCATCCCAATAAAAGTGTCTATTCATCCCAAATGAATATGATTAACAAGAATGATTAATTATGGAGAATATTCCCACATTATAGTGAGCTTAACAAGCTCAGTCTTAAAGATAAGCTTCATAACCCTAGTATTGATGAATTGGTAGATGAATCTAATAATCTAGTTCTCTTTACTAAGTTAGATTTACATTTAGATTATCATAAAATTCAAATAAAGGAAGAGGATATAATTAACATTGTATTTAGAACACATGAGGGTCATTATGAATTATTTATTATGTCATTTGGTGTCAATAATACCCAATCAACTTTTCAAAGCTTCATAAATTTAGTGTTCCAGCCATTTCTTCAAAAAATGGTGTTGGTATTCTTTGATGACATCTTCATCTATTGTAAAATATAGAATGATGAACAATTCATAGAAAAGATTCTAGAGTTGCTAAGCATTGACGGAAACACTTTTCTAAAGGGTGAATGTTATTATCCTAGTATGCTATATTCTTAATTATAATAAGGATAAACACTTGTGGATAATAAGGATAGTTTATTAGTCTTAGTTATTCCTTGAGATGACTTAGTTAGGATGAAGGGGTTGTCCCTACATAATTATGCATATAAATAAGGAAAAGAGAGACTCTCCCAAAGCATCATATCTTCTAATATTGATTTCATATATTATTTTTTGATTATTGGAGGTCACCCCCTTGAAGTGGTCTACTATTTACTAATTTTTACATTTATTTCCAAAAAATATCATAACAAAAAATGTAATAGTTTAAAAACTAAATTCATGATTTTTTCCACCCCTTCTATCCTTTCTCATAGCACATGGCTCTATTGGGGGATTGGCCTTTTATCCCTTCAGGTATACTCAAATTTTTAATGCTTTTAGAGTGGAGATAATCTTCCAATTATGGAAGGATAGAAATTCAATTATATTTGCTCATTATTCTATGGATACAAATGTTTCACTTTATCCTAAAGCTACTATTTGCTCCAATGTTCTATTACAGATTCAAGTGCAGGCCAAAAAGGTGGCCCTGGAGGTGGCTCATTTCTAGGAGATTCTTGATCATTAGCTAAATGCCCTGTGCATAGTTGCTTGAATGCCTCCTGATTTTTCTACCTCTCACAGTCATGCTCCTTCTCGCAGTCACCATCAAGCTCAAAGTTTTTCTTCTCGGTGCTCCTGTTCCCCAAGTTCCCAGGCTTGTCACTGCCATTCTGACAGCCATCTAGGCTCTTCTTAGTGGCATTATTCCTCACCTCCTCCTTGAGATTCCACTTCTAGGTAGCCTTCTAGGGGTGTGGGGCCCTCCATTGGTGGTGGTAGTGGTTGGCCAGCTCCTGATTCTTTTAAATGGCCCCCTCAGTTAGCTCTGGCTATTTTGCTAACCCATACTGAAGAGAAAGATAAAGACAAACATGAAAATAGATGGTATGTTCCTAATGTCACTTTGGACCCCACTAATGTATGGGGACATCTAGGAGACCATGATCCTCCTCTTACTCCATCTGGTGTAGTTCTTGCCACTTAAGCCACTTGCTTTTTTAATCCTTTATGTTATCTGGGCTAGGACCGGTTGAGACTTTGGGGTCTGATCTTGTATCCACCCAACCTTTTTTGTGTATTTATCTTATTTTATTATTTCATTAATAGAAATTGGTGCTTATACATCAAAAACAAAATTATGACTACTACTAATCTTGTTCTTATGAAATCTTGAAATTTTTAGCATAGGTATCTTGAGTCAACCATCAGAGTTTGATTTTTTTTAATTTTTTCTTAGTGAAAAATGGCTACTTTTGGACCCTTTTGGCCCCCCATTTCCATGCACTTACCCAACTATCCTAGTTCCTTTTTATAGAAAAGTGGAAAACACTTTCCGTTTTTTCCTCCGAATAATTGAAGTAGCAATAGATTTTAACATATCACCTAATTTAGATTATTCTTATTTTATAGCTCCCCTATGTTTTATGGTTGCAATCCATTAGATAAAAAATTTACAAACTTCATCCAATTTTATCCATTGATGATGCTTGTACTTTATGGGAGGATGTTGTGGATGGAGATGACAATAGTGTTCTTCAAAGTTGTGGTAATGAAAATGAATGATAAGCGCAATACAAATAAAGTCTATAAATTTACTTGGTGATGGAGTATTGTCACCATGCTTCCATGGGATTGTTTAGCAATTTTTCTTTTTAATTATAACCAAGATAATCCAAAGGATGATAATCCCTAGTCTAAAAGAAGGGTCAGTGAATTTTGTACATTTTCCCATTGGTTTTCATCGTCCTCAACTATTTTCAAATAGGTTATTGTTCTACATACAATATGCTTTCCCAATGTACCTTTTCTATGTGAGAATTGTATCCAAATGTAGATATTCCTCATTCATTTTTGCATTGGAAACTAATTGTAAAGGTATTTCAACTCTGAGTTGAAAAGGAGAATTTTACTAAGTTTATTGTAGTTGAAAATTATGTATGCTTTTTAAAGGATCACAATACAGAGATACTAGTGTATGAGGGTTCTTGAGCTTAGGGTGGAATGCCTAAGTAAAAATACTTGTAAGAACTAATACTTTGTACCATATGTATTAATAAAATTCTAGTGTTTGCATCTTTCCCAATCCAATGATATAGTGTAATATGGAGTATTGTGTAGTTATCCATCTCTACGAGTCTCTATAAAAGCAAGAACTATTATAAAAAATAATTCTATTAAGATGATGTGATAAATATTATATTATGATAAATTTTACATGACATGTGATGAAAAAATAAATAAATAAAGAGTGAAGGCTATAACACAACTATGGTTAGTACCAAAGACTGTATGAAAAATCTAATTTTTGCACATTGTGAATGGTGTACATATGACTTCAAATGAACAAGCCTATATATGAATGGTGAACAAGCCTATATATGAAGGGTGTAATATGATTTCCAATGTGGCTTTAAATCATCCATCACAAAACTCCTATATACGAATCTCCCTAGGAAGTGTTCCCTCACGTGGATGTATTTCAAATAGAAATGATGAGTGCCAAGGAAACACAATATACAGTGAGTACCCATCTTCATCTTCTATACTTTTCACTCCTTTTGGGAAGGGCACAATTTTTTTCAAGTAATAGTTCAAATGGTGGCAAGCTGTGTGGTTACACAACATGCCCCATTTTGCCTCAACAAAATAGGGACCCAACTTTTTTGCTTCTGCTTGTGTGTTTCCCTACTTTTGGGAAATATAGTAAAAGTCATATCTTGGTCTAGGTCTACAAGTTCAAAGTTCAAAATGCCCTATAAAGGTGTCCATTGGATAGACAATTGAAAATATATAAAATTTTCCTTTTGAATCATGTCAAAATTTGGAGAAACAAAGAAGTTTTGGCTGGTCAAAGTTTGGTCAACATGGACATGAATATTACTAATGTAATATCCTAATCATTATCACAACATTCATACCCCTATGAATATCTATATCCAAGTGATGGCCGATCGAATATTACCCAGTATGAACCTCATAGATCCGATCATTTTATGCTGGATATTTTGACATGGATATTTCATTTTGAAATATCCATGCCAAAATATCCCTATCTGGGTTACATCATTTTGTTTCATTTTAAAGTAATATGTTGGGCATGCTGATATCATCTGCATGGATATTTTGCATTTACTTAAATATCCATATCCTTAGGCTTGTGAAGTATCCAGATCTCGATAATGTAATTCAACCTTCACTCGCATATAGCTAAAGCAAAGCGCTAATGTCATGTAGATATTAGCTTAGATGGATATTATTTTCGAAGGATCCATACCTTATCTTAACATCCATATCCTGGTGATGTCACATCAGTTTACCCTGAAATAGAATTCTAAACTTGCTGACGTCAAATAGATATTTATCCACATGGATATTTCGCGCTTGCCTATTATCCATACCTTAGTCTTAATATCCATACCTAATGACATCATGTCATCATGTCTCGACATAAAAGCTTAAACCTGATGACATCACCTGGACATTCATCATATGGATATTTTGCATTACTTAATATCCCTACCATATGAATAGCCATATCCCTATCCTAGCCAATGATTTTGGGGACGTGTCCACATGGATATCCTGATGTAGTTTAAATAGAATTAGAAACTGATGACATTTTTTTTTGTTAATGATGGTTGACCCGACTCTCATGCTGACATCATATGGACATATCCACATGGATATATCCATATGGCAATTATAATTTGAAGATCCATATACATATCTAGATATAACTTTTTGCATTTACTACCAGTGAAAGGTCGTTGGTTTTTAAATTTAAAAGCATTCCCATTGACATTTGTATTGATCTCTCACATTTTCCATTTTGGAATCCACCTAATCTCTTGGAAACCATTAGTGAGCCCTAATTTAGAAATTTTACTAAGATAAAAGGTAATTGCCATAGTAATTTTCACATAATTAAGAGCTGATAATTTGCACAGAGAACCTAAGATGTGATAAACATCAATACAAAACTATGATGAGGAATCAAATCGTATAGAGGAATGCCCATTGGTAACACTTGCCAAGAACATATTTACATATAGGTTAAGATCCTTTCATCTAGGTATGTATATGACAAATCCTTTCTTATGTTGTTTTTCATTGTAATATAAATTTTTACATAGGTAAAAAATGAAAATGTTGAAAATAGATAACTAAGGGTTATTTATTTTTTACTTGCATATCACTCAAAGGGAGTGCCCTATTCTTTCAATTGTGGAAACTAGAATGTTAACCCTAACATAGCTTAAGCCTAAGTTAAGACATGACCATGTTAAAATTTGTAGGACAATGTGTAGCCTTGTATAGACAAACATAATGTAGAATTCAAGACCGACATGTTCCCAAAAGTTAAGAGTATATGCAGCAAATACGGATTTGTAGAGGATACTCACTATGGTAGCATAGCTATGGATGTTTTCATAACAAGGATCCAAAATAGAGAAGACAATCCTATTTTAAAGAACATAGTAGCTACTGGGATGTACTATGCTGCCAGTTTTCCTTATGCTACAGAGGTTGTTGAATTACTAGTTGAGTGCATGGAGCATTATAATGTGGTAGCTAGGAGTGTTGAACACTAGGGAAGGGTGTATTCTGATATTTAGGTCCATGGTATCTTCGAGGATTTCAATTTGCCTACACCTAGGGGAATCTATGTGCTAGATTTGGCTACACTGGCTGTAGAATATGATGGGAACTAGAAGGATTGTAGGAAGGTTTTCTTCCATAGATGGAGGGACCCAGGAATCAAAGAAAAGGTTGTGGCCAAGATGCCCCAGCATCTTTACAAGTATGACTTCTCTCTAGAAGTCTAGTGTATGATGGTTTTTCTCAGTAGGATGAGTGGAAAGTCTAACTCTTGTAATTTTGAGTGATGGATGTTTGGCCTAATCCATATGGTGATTGAGAAGAAACAAGCTATGCAATGGGCCAAGATAATTAGTGATGCCATGCATGAATAAATAGTTAAGTGGAGGAAGAATAAAAAAAAAGTATTTTACATGACCTCTTATTTAGTAAATACATGTGCCTATAAGGGTAAATTTGATGGATTGCATACTGTTGGGAAGCTTGGCGGATTACCACATGAAAAGACATCATGGGAGAACTATCCCTAATTGGAGAGGAAACAATTTGTGTAGCACTACAAAATGGTAAATAATTGTTTTATTCAATGCATCTGGTCTAACTTATGGAGGGGGACAGAGATAAACATTTCTAACTGGGATCTAAAGAGAAAATTCATCCTCATGGTGCTTGGTTTATCCAATTTCCCACTTATTCATACATTAGGATGGAAGGGTTCAATGGAGATCCCTTCATGTTACCCAGGTATGCATCAAACAAGGTAGTTTTAATGGAGATGGTCAGACAGATGGTCCCTACATTTGAAATGTCCAAGAGGAAGGATGGTAGGGGGTATGTGAAGCTCCCTATAAAAATCAATTGGTTCATATGTGGATTGATAGAAAATGCCAAATTGGCAGAAGCAAATTTGAAAATGTTGCATTTACAATTATTTCCATTAGTTAGAGATTATGATCCTTATCATAGGATAGAGAGATTCATTAATAATAAGTATAAACATATCACTCATCTAGAAGATTATTGGGCTAACTATGATGATGAGTATAATGCAAGGAAGAGGAGATTTCAAAGACTAACCCTTAATCAAATGAAAACTCTGGGATATCCTAAAGTACCTCATCAGGTCAAAGCTGATGGTGAGAATATCTTAGATCCAGAGTATGAGGAGAGGAAAGTATACACTGAAGCATTAGATCCTCTTGAATGGAACAAAGATGATGAAACATCTATCGAGGTTATCTTGACCAAAGTAATAGGGAGAACCAATAATTGGCTAAATGGAAAGATCAATGAGTTGAAATCCAAGGGGGTCGTTATTACTTTTGACAAGAAAAAGAAGATGAAGTATAGAGAAGAACCATATTTTGATGATTTCCTTGTACATAAAAGGTAGGTCATGGAGGCCAATTTGGCCAAACAAAGCTCATTAGGAGCTACAAAAGAATTTACTTTAGAGGGTGATTCACTTATATATTGACCGTCACCTCCTAGGGATACACCTATAAAGGTTATTTCTATATCTTAACCCAAGGTTGCAATAACAGAGGAGGAGGAGCCTTTAGATGAAGAGATTGTGAGGGGGCATAAAGATGTGTTAGGGGGAGTGAATATCCTCAAGAAGAAAAGATACCAAGGCCCAATAATGAGAGGGTCTACTTATGGGCCAGCTATCATTAAAACTCAAGGATATAAAGATCCTACACTGCATGTGGCAAGATAATCGCAACATAATGTGCCATCAGTGGAAATTATGAGGGTAAAAAGTGAATGGGACAAGGAGGCCATAAAAAAGGCATTAGAGACAGAAGCTCATCAGCCTTTGCCACTAAGTTAAATAATCAATTTGACTGATGATGAGGTAACTAGGGACGTGACTACCCATCCCCTAGAGAGATTGTTGAAACATATAGAGCCTACATCTCAAGATGTTGCTCAGGAGGGACATGGTAAAGAAGTTGAAAGGCTGGAATCCCCTTAGGTTGAAGTGTAGATAGGACATCTAGATGTCCTAGTAGACACCATCAGCAATCAGAAAGTAATAGACTTGACATACTAGCCTGCAAATGGTGATGAGGAGGAAATTGTTAAAGATAGCCAAATACAAGAGGAGAACATCCAGATGGATGTTGATGTTCAGATTGAGGATGTCCAAACTAAGGGTATGTAACATGATGTCCAGATGGATATGGAGAGGCTTGAACATCATGAACATGCATCTGAACAACAAGATAGAGAAAAGAACTAATGAGGGTGCTCAAAAGGAAAATGAGGAAGTGCCTCATCAAGATGATCAATCTCAATATTAACTAGAAGAGTAGGTGGAAGGTGTTCATATGGGTGGAACAAGTCAAGATGAACAAGATGACTTACTACATGTAGACCGATGGCCACCAGAATATCAAGACATTCAAGTGCATGTTCCACAAGGAGAATAAATTAAGGATGATCCTAAGGATGGTTTAAGTTATGATAGCCAAGATGAAATACTACACATGGACCAACAACCACTTAAACATGAGGAGGTCCATGTTGATAAGGGTCCTAATCTGGATATGGGTAAACAACAAGAAAATCTAAAGGAGGTCCCACCACAAAAGAATCAAGTTGATGAAATGGAAATACAAGATGCTCAAATTGAGTAGCATGACTAGATAGGGTCTGGATCTACTGCATTGTCATGGATGTCATGATAGATGGAGCATCCAGAACATGAGGCAACACCATTTGATTTCAAATCTTTGTTCAAACTAGATAGTGTTAAGCCCAAGCATAAGATTAGGGTTGTATTGATCATAAAGGGGGATACTATAACCAGAAAGAGGACAACACATATGGCAATTCCAATGGTGGATAAGTCCAAAGAAGAAATAAGGGCAGATGAGTTCTATGTTACTTCCATTGTCTTGGGACATTAAACAATAGACCAAGATATACACGAGCTCAAGGAGAGCACTGAGGTTGTGTTCATTAGAATGAAGAAGATGAAGGCCAATATTAAAGAACTAAAGGAGAAGAATACTCAATTGCAAACATTCATTAAAGGTTTAGTGAAACCTAGAGGATTAGCCTCCACAGGGCAACAAGAAGAAAGGCCCATTCCCTTAGCATTAGTGACAAGGAAATAACAGGCTTGGATGCTCAAAAGCATCAAGCCCAAGTCATTAGAAATTGGTTTGTACGATTCATGACTGTTGGGGAGAAAACAATAAGGATAGCCATGTCCAATTGGAACACATTGTCTACATTGAAAGAGGAGACTGAATCTTTGAGAAGGACATCTAGGCAAAGGCTCAAGAAAATGGAAGATCAAGATCTTCTAAGGAACAAAATTGTGACTATCCAATCATTGCCTAAGGTAGGCACATGGATCCCAAAGTTATAATTTGAAGTGGATGTTTTAAATACATGCATGTCCAAGATAAGAGATTTAAGTATGAAGATCCATGAAGTGCTATCAGTGGAAATGAAGGTTTTAGAAGAATTACGTGGTGACTCCATGGTTGAAACAAGGGCACTAGATGAACAAGAGTCTATCGAGACATTTAAGGACAGATTCAAGGCTGTATCAGAAGATCCTATGAAGCATTTTTAGAGAATGTCATGGATGAGACAGCGGAGTTAAGTATTAAGGTGTGGACATATGGTAAGGAAGTGAATAGAATAGCAGTGAAGATAGTATGCTTGGAGGAATGGGTAAAAGTATTAGACTATGCAAGACTAAAACTCCAAGTGAGTGACAAATCACAAATAGACACAGTAGTACGTGCATATGACTTCTATAAGAAGTTAGATACAGGTGTGGTTATCACTGAAGGGTCTGATATGTTAGAGTAGGATACTTTTGTGAAGATATTGAAAGGATATCCCCTGCCAGTTGTTTCTTGCTAATGGTTGCCAACTAGCAACACATGCCACTATTATGGTTTGTTGACTTGGTAAAAGCAATTTGAACTGTTGATCATTTTTGAAGAGATCCTAACCATTAGATTATTGTAACTTAATCTTATCCTTGTCCTATAAAAGTAAATTGATTACCATTTGTAAAGTATCAAGAATTGAATTGAGATTGAATTGATGAACTTGTGAACACTAAGTATACTATTTTTATAACTTTGTGATTCCCCATGGTTCTTTATCAAGATCAAATGTATATGTGCATATGTTTAGCATACTGAATGATAATGGAGACTCATATTATTACCTAATTGTAGACTTTGCATAATCATGTGGATGATTTCTTGATATGTTACAATGAATTGTTGCACTCCTCAGAGGTGCGTTCAACTAGTACATGTTGTCATCATCTTATTCCTTTGAAGATTAGCACCTGCCATGTGTAATTGTGGACTATCCTAGTGATACATGGTCTAGTTTATCTCCTTTTCATGAAAGTATTGAAGTTGCATGTGGATCATTGATCAAAACTCAGTAACTTTAGTAATTTTAGAATTTCAATTTACTTTCATTTTATTTCATTTCAATTTCATAAATCATCATACAGAGATACAAATAATGAAAAATAACAAGTAGATATAGAGGAAATATGTTTAATTAACATAGATAATTGCATATCCTTAGCATATTTGAGCATAATAGCATGTTATAGTGAATATTATGCAAATAAGGGAAAATGATAGTGAAATAGTCACATATTTGCAAAATATTTGAATTAATTTAAGGTGCAGAGGTAAGGATTAGTTCAAATTGAGATAGTTTTAGAGGAACTAATCAAAATTAAAAAGATCAAAAGAGATAGTCTTAGTTGGAGATATTTTTAGAAGAATTGATCAAACTTATGACAATTCTATACAAATATAAATCCTAGCTAAAGATTTTAAGATTTACCACAATTGTTGAGAATATATGCAGATCACTATGGTTTAAGTGAATTCATTTTGAAGAAGAGTTTATTTGCATTCCTATAAAGAATTGCTTCAAACTTTCTTAGTTCACCTAAAAGCTTGAGTGCTTCCGCAAAGATCTTATCAATGCTCAACAATTTGAAGAGTCTAACTAAAAATATCTCTTCTTTGGGGATAATTGGTTAGATTTACAGAGAGTTATCAGAATTCTAAACTTGAAATAAAAAGCTTTGCATTACTGCAAAGATTGCCTAAATATCTCATCATTTGGAATAAGCAACCACAAATACCCATTTCTATAAATGATTTACTCATATCTTTGTGAAGATTCAATCTAAATCATCAAAGCTCACTTTGATTTGTTGATCTGGCTCACCGACCTGCTACCAGGTCAAGATCCATTGGACCTTTGCAATAATTGCCCATTGTGAAACCTAGACCGTATTCAGCTAGTTTCCAACCTAGGCTTGTTGTCCCTACATCACCAGTAGTCTCGACACCACCGATAGTACCTATATAAGCCTCGATGGCATTCTTCAACGTTGAGTCACCCCTCCATTTCAATGCATACAATGATCTACCTAAGAATCTTAATGAATTGTGATCTAATTACCATCCATATCAGGACGCAGATGATCATATCTAGATATTCAAAGAAGCTTCCTTTAGAGAAAGGATACAACATGAGGATGTTGTTTGCAAGCTATTCTAGTACTCATTACGAGATGAAGCATATAGCTAGCATATAGCTAGTATGTAAGCTTAGCTCAATAATCTATTAACATCTAGTTGCTGATGGAGAATGCATTCAAAGCTCAATTTAGGATCCCTATTGATGCAACAAAAATGTATCATCATTTTGCTACAATCAAGTGAAGTGAGGGTGAGTTAATTTCAAATTTCAATTATTACTAGAACTAGAAGGTGTACTCCAAGTTAACAAATCCTTATGATATTCCTAAGGATGTTTCCATGCTAGTGTATTATTCATCCCTTGATCCTTTGATAGTGATGTTCATAAGAAGGGAAAATCTAGGAATCACCACCCTATCTAGTGCATATGCATAGGGAGTTAAGGTTAACACTGAAATAAAGAAAGTAGGACATAGTCCTTTGCCTAATTTAGGACTTCTTGTTTTCCCTAATCAAATGCAATAGACTAATGGAGCCTTGATGCCTCTTGCTTCAATGGTCAATCCTTTAAAAGTACCACCTCTCAGTGTAATACCTCCTTGAGGGAATGGTCATATGATTCCACATCTAGGACATGTGCCTATGGACATCAGGCTAAACAATAATGGTAGTTCCTTCTTCTATCCTATTCAGGACAGTGTAGTGAATAAATTACAAGAAGAGAAGGATGATCTAAGAGATATAACTATTCAGTTGAAGAGGTTAACCACTGAAGTGACTCAACTAAGAAACTAGAGTTTCTATTCACATAACAACTCTTAGAATCAACAAAATAGTGGATATCTGGATAAAGGATATAACAATGATAGGAGTTATAATAATGATAGAAGTTATACTAACACTTCTCCTAGACCACATAGAGTCTAGAATACCAGACCTAACAATGGCTCTCTACCTTCACCTTTAGACAATCAGGCACGTGCTGAACTAAAGAAAACTATGAGAGTCAACTTAGATAAAGCTGCACTAAATAACTAGTGTAGGATCTACAAAACTAGTGCACATGTAGAATTAGACTGCCCTCAATTTAAAATTGTTGCTTGTATATTCCAAGTAAAAGTGCAAAATACAGAAGATGGAGGGGATTCTTCTTAAGGAAATGAGTTGGTTCCTATAGGATATGAATCTGTAATGTTCCTAGAAAGCTCTATGCATCACCAACAACAAATGAATATGGTGCATGAGAATTATACTTTACTCTGTGAAGAGTCAGCATTAGCATTTGATACGCATGTTTTCCCATTTTAGGATGACAATAAGCCTGAGCTAGAGGCCGATGAGGGCCATGCTTTCTAATAGTACCAAAGAGGTCACAATTACAATTTGAGGAGTAACAATAACCATCCTCCTGGTCCATTGACCAGTTCAATTCCACCAAACAATTTCAATACTCCTCTGGATTTGATTGCTAGCAACAATCTAGGACTTCCAAAGGTGAATCACCATCATTTTTCATCATCTACAACTATAACGAAAGGTATGACTTAGATAACTTAATATGATAAATTAGTTGCATATTTAGTTGATGAAATGAAGAAGATCATGATTAGCTTATCTTTGTCTGAACTACTGAAGAGCCCGGTCATAATGAAGGATTTCCTTAAATCCTTAGAAGAGCCTATAGTTAAAGATGACATTCCTAGTGACATTCCTACCAAAGATACACCTAAGGATAGTCCTTTCAAACCTAAAGATAGAGGTCAAGTTCATACTGCAGATGCAACCCAGGTAGCATTATATAAAGAGAAATCTAACTTACCTCCATTCCTCCTTACTCTAAGTATATTTGGAAATAATCTTCATAATTGCCTAGTAGATTTTGGAACATCCACAAATGTCATGCTCCTCTCTATATTCCAAGCATTAGGTCTTTCTCCTACTAAGTCTCTAAAGAAGGTTACTCAGCTAGATAAATCAGAAGTCAATGTCATAGTGGTGCAGGAGCACCTAACACAAGGTGGCCTCTGTGAGGCATTTAAGCTCATGCTTTGTTTAGGAAATCATGTTTGGGTTGTAATAAGGTCTATTTGACCAATGCATGTAATTTTAGTTTGTATCTAGGTTCATTTTGTAAGTCCCTAGTGACTTAGGTCACTTTTGTCAAGTTGTTAGTTTTAGACGGTTGGAAATCAGTTAGTTTTCTCCCAGCCACTTAGAGTTAGTTAGTTTTGCTCCCAGCTGCTTGGAATGGGTTGGCATTCTTCTGGGCAAGCTTATAAACCCCAGAGAAATGAATCAAATGCATATAGATGATATTGTAATTGAACGCAATTGTGTGAATGTAATCAAGCATTGTGAAGGAGAAATCAAATTGTTCTATGTCGCCAATCTGTATTTTTGTTCTCTATAAATAAAAATTGTATAGCTGTAGATTTCCATTCTCATGTGCTTTTTGTTGTTGTGATATGGCAATGTGAAGCATTCCAATGATAAGATTTCTGTCAAAATCAGTGGAATGCCTTCATTGTACCAGTATTTGTTTTGCTTCTTGTTTTGTTTTGTGTCAATAGTGCAGATGTTCTAGATCGAGGGTTGTGCATAGTAGGTCACCTAGCATCTTCATGTGCTTGGGTTTGAACAAAGGAGTTGAAGATGCTATAGGTGAGAAAGAGGCCATCGATGAAACATTCCTTGCTCAGAGCGACGAGGATAGTCTAGCTGAAGAGTGGTTCAAGCCATTGAAAGAAAGTCATGGTCTGAGATGCATATCGGAATGACGAAGTATATCAGCATAGTGAACCCTAGCATGACTGATAGTATTTGTCATGCTGACGAGTAAAGGTCTAAAGGTAACATCGGTGAGATCGGTGTGTCGGCGGAAGAGTTTTCAAGTGTGTCAATGGTATTAAGTCCTGTTGATAGTGAGTTCAAAGGTTCAATGGGTTCGACAGGTTCAAAAGTTGATAAGTGTTTGCTTCCACTATGTGATCCCCATCATATTGGTATCAGAGCTAGCAAAATCTCTGGGTGGAGGTGTTGTGTATTTGACTTCTCTCACTGAGAAGGCAGATGCAGAGTTGCTCATGCCATCTAGTTGCAAGAAGGAACAAGATTCCTATAGTGTGTGGGCAGACGATGATGAGGTCTGTCAAGACCATTCACCAATAGAGATTTGGCTGGAAGAGGGTGTAGAGTGAAGCCACCGCGAGAGAGAGTGGTAGTGCATCTCCAGGATCTATTGTTGGATGAGAGGAATGGGTCTAGGAAGCAGCGTGCAGGAAGGATAGCTGATTGAGCATTGTGTTGTAGTTGAAGTGAGGATTTGCAGAAGTGTTGGTGTTGTCTATAAATGTTTATGGTAGACAGAGAATGTGAAGGAGAGGCTAGCGATATGCCTCCAAAAGTGATGACCACCAAAGTGGTCAAGAATTTTAAAGGATGGAAGAGATGATCAAAACTGGAGTCAAGGAAGCACTCCAGGCTGAGTTGAAGGCAATGAAGATAGGAAAAAGGATAGAAGAAGATTCAGATGAAGAAGAAGAGAAAGAGGAAGAAGTAGAAGAATAAGAAGAGGCAAAGATACCAGCTGAACAAAAGCAATTCCTAGAAGCCATCAAGGCAATTGGAAAGGACTCTTCAGAGGCTTGGATAGATATTCCCATGTTCAGTGGAAAGATGAATGTTGATGAAGTCATGGAATGGATTGAGGCTCTGAACAACTACTTCAAATACAAGGAAGTTCCTAAAAGTAAGAAAGTTAAGTTTGCAAAAACTAAACTCAAAGGTGATGCCCTTACATGGTGGAATTACACCTAAGGAGAAAGGATAAAGAATGGGAAAAGTATGATCTCTTCATGGAGCAGAATGCTAGAGAAGATCAAGTCCCAGTTCCTTCCATCTGACTATGAGGTGCATATTTACAGAAAGATGCAGAATCTCAAGCAAAAGATATGGATGTGGCTACTTACACCGAGGAGTTTCACAGATACACTCTTCATTGTGGGTACATGGAGGATGAAAAAGCCAAGGTAACAAGGTATCTAAATGGACTGAGGATCAATATTCAAGATGAGATAAGTTTATTTACACCTGAAACTATGGAAAAATGCTTTCAAGTAGCATTAAGAGCTGAAGAGAAGCTGAAGAGGAAAGGTGAGCAGTAGAGTAGAGGAAGAGGTGACAGAAATTTTAGAGGTAGTTTTGGAGGAAGAAGTCCTAACCAGAGGCCAAGTGGTGAGTCTAGCCAAGAAGAGCAAGTTGGAGACTCAAGTAGCAGAGGAGGCTACCGAGGAAGAAGGCCAAATGAAAGAGATGGGACAAATGGATTAGGTAGAGAATCCAAGTTCTCCAATATGAGATGTTATAACTATGCTCAGATAGGGCACCCGGCTTATAAGTGTCCAGAGAAGGCCTCAACTTCTCATGGTAATGAGAAAAGAACCACATTGACTCAAGAGGATGCAAGAAGTGTGACAACTCCTGAAGTGAATTTTCATCAGAAGTGGGAGAAAATTTGATGATCAAGAGGGTACTACTCAAAGAACCAGTGAAGACTGAACCGTCACAAAGGAGAGCACTTTTTAGGATCAATTACAGAAGCAAAGGTAAAATATGCAAGGTAGTCATAGATTCTGGTTCAACATATAATATGGTGTCCAGGGAAATGGTGGATAAATTGAACATAGAAATGATTCCTCATCAAACTCCTTACAGAGCATCTTGGGTAAGTGATAGTCAATCACTCTTGGTAGATGAATAGGCATATGTTGATTTTCAAATTAGAAAATATAAGGAGAGAATTTTATGTGACATTTTGCCCATGGAGTGTTGTCACCTACTTTTAGGTAGGCCATGGCAATTTGATAGGCAGGCATTATATGATGGATATGCTAACACATACGCCATTAAGAAGGATGGAAAGACTTTTGTGATCACACCATTGCAGGAGGATACTGAAGCAAAGAAGGCAGCCAAGATCATTTTGGTGGGTAAGAAAGAGTTTGTGAATATGAATGAAGAAGAGACAAGGAAAGTTGAGGATATCTGAAGGAGTGGAGTTGCCAAAGATCACAGTTTGAAGGTGATTTCAGTTTTGAATGATGGAGATCAAATGGTAATGTCTAAAATGGATCAGATGAAGGTCAAAGAGCAGGTCTACAAGCAGCCACAAGTTGATTGGAAAGAAAGAGATGCTATCATAGTAGGGACCATTATTTGTCCTCTAGAATCAACAAGAGTTGAAGGACAATCATATTCTACCATAGCAGCAGTACAAGATGCATCAAATAATTTTTTGAATGCAGGTGTTCAGGCAGACATGACGGTAAGGAAGAATGGAAAACAAAGTATGGGTTTGGTTGCAAGCCCTTACTCATGGCAAGGTGTAAGTAGAGCCTACAATGCTAGGCATGAGTTTTTGATTCCATGGAAGCAAGTTGTAGTCCAAAGATCGTGGGGAAGGCATCATGCAGCAATGGATACAGGTGGTGCAAGACAAGGACTCAACTCATGGAACATGAGTTCTTTTCTAGGTGGGGTGTATGGTGTAGGAGCACCTAACACAAGGTGGCCTCCGTGAGGAATTTAAGTTCATGTTTTGTTTAGGAAATCATGTTTGGGTTGTAATAAGGTCTATTTGACCAATGCATGTAATTTCAATTTGTATCTAGGTTCATTTTGTAAGTCCCTAGTGACTTAGGTCACTTTTGTCAAGTTGTTAGTTTTAGACGGTTGGAAATCAATTAGTTTTCTCCTAGCCACTTGGAGTTAGTTAGTTTTACTCCCAGCCACTTGGAATTAGTCTCCCAACCACTTGGAATGGGTTGGCGTTCTTCTAGGCAAGCTTATAAACCCCAGACAAATGAATCAAATGCATATAGATGATAATGTAATTAAACGCAATTATGTGAATGTAATCGAGCATTGTGAAGGAGAAATCAAATTGTTCTGTGTCGTCAATCTATTTTTCTATTCTCCATAAATACAATTGCATAGTTGTAGATTTCCATTCTCCTGTGCTTTTCATTGTTGTGAAATGGCAATGTGAAGCATTCCATTGATAAGATTTATGTTGAAATCAGTGGAATGGCTTTGTTGTACCAGTATTCATTTTGCTTCTTATTTTGTTTTGTGTTGATAGTGTAGATGTTCCAGATCGAGGGTTCTGTACAGTAGGTCACCTAGCATCTTCATGTGCTAGGGTTTGATCGGAGGAGTTGAAGATGCTATCGGTGAGACAGAGGCCATTGACGAAACATTCCTTTCTCAGAGCAATGAGGATAGTCTGGCCAAAGAGAGGTTTGAGCCATTGAAAGAAAGTCATGGTCTGAGATGCATATCAGAATGACAAAGTATATCAACCTAGTGAACCCTAGCATGGCCGATAGTATTTGTCATGCCGATGAGTAAAGGTCTAAAGGTAACATCGGTGAGATCGGTGTGTCGACGGAAGAGTTTTTGAGTGTGCCAACAGTATTATGTCCTGTTGATAGTGATTTTGAAGGTTCAATAGGTTCGATGGATTCAAAAGTTGATAACTATTCACTTCCACTGTGTGTTCCCCATCACATAAGTGAACTAATTCATATCCATATGCAGTTAGCATCTAACCCTAGGGTGCAACATTTCATAGACATATAGGTAGTTGATATTCCTGATACCTATGGTATGCTCTTGAGTAGAGGCTAGTCTAAAACCCTCAATTTATATATGTCAACTAACTTTTCACACATGTGGTTGCCCTAGAGGGGTATACCTAACCAGGTTTGTATTGAAGCAAGAACCTCGGATGAAATATATGATCACAAAATTGTTGTTAATAAGGAATACTGAGAGGAGGTGGTGAATCAGTATTCCACAAAACCACTTCTTCATAAGTTTATTTATCTAATTTCCAAAGTTAATAACATGAAAGTAGAATAAACATAGGAACAACAAACATAAAGACGTAACATATGAACACCAAGATTTTTACATAGAAAAACCAAAAAGGGAAAAACCGTGGTGAGTGTTAGCTCACAATATATTAATAAAGCACAATATCAAATTACAAGAAGGCTCACTGCCTTAGGGCACAGTGCCCAAGGAATTCTCGTTGTAAGAATTGCTCACTGCCTAGAGAAAGAAAGAAGAAAGGAGAATAGCTCACTGCCAATTTGAACTGCTTAGATTCCATCTACACATGCATGGTTATAGGTCAAATGAAGCACAGAAAAAATTATTCAACACTCTTCATCTTTCTCAGCCCTATTTAACCACCCTACTCTTAATCTGGAATAAGATCTCTCTTCTTCTACCAATTACTGCCTGAAATTTGCTTACTTTGCACAGTCATACATCATATCACATAACTATTACTCTCAGAACTTGAATCCATCTAATATATATCTGCATCAAGAATTATTACTTGATTAGGTCAGCAAACTAAACAAGAAAATGTGTAAGCCAAAATATCATACTTTGTTGGCTTGTTATTAGGTACAATCTCTAATGCGGACTTAAACAATCATGCACAAGTCTTCATATAGGTTGGTCTTAGTTATATGAATGCTCAAATTGATTATCCAAACATTACATTTTCTTCGCATAAAGATCTAACATACGAATCAGCCTGTTCTTTAAGAACATATATGATAGGTTCCTCTGTCACATCATAACTTTTGTTGTAGACCATATGGGACTCCACAGTCCATATCTAACATTCAAAGATGACCTCTTAACATTCCTTCAAATCCGTAGAACAAAATATGCTATTGTGGAGGAATGCGAACCATTTTACTCTGTACTATTCACTGTCACTATCTTAACACTATCCACTTGGACTTAGACTTTTTCACCAAATGACTTCCAGAGGAAGTTAGATCTTGATCACTAGAATATAACAACAATAGGTAGCTATAAAGATCACACTTGAACCACATCTGCAAGTCTTCAATTGTGGAGGCATACTGATTCACTTTCAGTCCCTTACTTAGAATACTTCCCATACTTAGCCATTTTAGGCTTCCAGACCAAAATAATTTGTGCCTTGTTGCCAACTCAAGATTGTCTGCTGGAGTAGTGTCTCTTTTCCATGATGATGGATTCTCTTTGCCTTGTTTCCATCAATGACAACATTCAAGTCTTCTACAGAGTAGTGTCTCTTGCCAACAATCTCCCCCTTTGGCATTGATGGCAACACTGAGTGAAAAATGCTTGTGTTGCTCCCCCTTACTCTGTACACTTTGTTTTCCTATTCCCCTTCAGATGTATGCTTATTTTTCACTAGTTTTCCTCTCCGCCTTTTCCATCAATGGAAAAGGTGTGACTTCAAGAAAAATTGGTTAAAAATGTTCAAAACTGTTATATTCTGTCGCATATATACAGATACACATTTTCATCTCAATTTACCATTGAAGGTAGAATATCATTATAGATAGTCTTTATCAGAGATATCTCTCCATTCCATCTATTCCTTGCACATTCTTGAATATGGATGTGGCCAATCATAAAAAAATAACTTCCCTATCTTCTGCACATCTGATGGTGTATCAATTAGTGCTTGTGATTTCAAGGCTTCATCTGCTAGATTGGTCATGGAATCAATTTTTGGACTTATCAGTCCCCTTAGTTGGCACAATGTATCTTTGATTTCTTCCCTTTCCTTCATCAAAGAACTCAAATCACTATGAATATTTACAACTTGTGTTTCTTTGGCATTCATTGACTCAACTATCAGATTATATGTCTCAGAGATATTAAGCAGTTTGATTTCCAAGTCTTTGATTTTAACATCTAATTCCTATGTGATTTTTTGCCAAGATAGACAAAATTGGTATATTTTACTAGCCTCCTCAATGGCACTTTGTATAACTTTTATTTCATTGCCTAATAGAGTTTTATCTTTACCTATCATAGCCTTTAACTCAGCCAATCTCTTTTCATCAAACTCTTTTCTAACTTTTGCTTATGTAGATTTTTCAAAAGACTGAAAATGTGTACTTACAAAGTTTAATAGCCCTTTGAGATGATCAACGGAGGATAATGAGGTATCCTTTTGAACTGTTGGCATCATCTTTTCTAGAATGTTGGATGCATCATTGATCAATTTATTGTCTTGGTCATGTGATTTCAATATTTCTTCTTATGCCTTGGCCTGTACAATAGATACTAATTTAAATTTTTGCATAGGTGAGAATGAGGCCAAGTTGATTGGTCCTTGAAGAAGTTCAAACTCATCTATATCTTGTTGTCTTCTAGAACCAACTGAGACATCTGTAGTGTCTCTTGCTCTCCCAAATACTTCTTCTTGACCATGTTCCGGAGGATCCATGTCTATATTTTCTTGTTGATCAATGTTTTGTTCTGGTGCATGGCTCCTTATCTATTCCCTATTCTCTTCAACCTTAGCCCATTGCTCAGGAGGTAGATCAGTTTTATTTTTGCCTTGATCTAACATATCCAATGTGTTTGTGTCAGGGACTTGATCACTCGATTCTAGTCCTTGATCCTGACTTATCTATAGTAAAGATGTGTCTTCGTCAGTTTCTCCTTCATTGTCATAGATAGTAGGAATATTGTTTTTCTTTAATGTCACCAAAGTGATCTCCTCTATTTCCTTAACCACTTTATCAATTTCTCCCAACATCAATGAGTTCATTCTTATCTTAGTCCTGAAGGCATCCTTGACCTCTTTAGAGATTTTGGCCTTCTCCTCAGGGGTGATCTCCAGACACAATCTTATCAATGAGTTTTCCCTGAGCTCAACATCCTTTTCAATAGCTACTTCTTTTCTTGCACTCATTATATTTGCCAGGATACGTGGAAGATCAGTAATAATTTCAATCAGAGCCTTGTTGTAGATGTTTAGATATTCTACAATAGTAGTCTCAATGATCCTCTTGTCTGGATCATTGTACTCATCATACAACTGAGCAATGGGTTTCAAATTTCCATCCACCGTTATGGTTTTGAGAACATCTTCATGGCTTATAGTTGCTTCCTTTGTCTGAGGCACATCTTTCTTTAGCCTTTCTCCAGGTTTACCCTTACCAGATGGTTTCTTTTTTCTAGTTTTGGTGACTTTTTGAGCCTTAGTTTTCATCTTCTTTACTTCCTCATCTAATTTTGTTGCTTCTTCATCAACAAATATGCTTACATGAATTCTCTTGGCCTTAGTCTTCTTTCTCTTAGAATGGGTGGCATGAGTTTCCACACTTGCAGATGGTGTGGAACTAGAGAGAATGGATGTAGCTTTTGCAAAGGTTGATCCTCTGGTTCTTTTTCTTGAGACCTCTGGCTTTTCCAATTCATCCTTGGGTTCTTCTAGAGTTCCAATTGATTCACTTTTCTCTTTTATTTTGCTTCCTTAGAAGCTTGTACTTTTTCCCTTGCCTTTGTCACTTGTTCTTTTGTGAACCCATATCTTGCAGCAATTTCCTCTACTTCTCTTCTCACCTTCCTAGTGGATTCTGGCTTCTTGAGTTCAACATGAAGTTTTAAATTTAGTTCTTCATAAGTCCCAAACCTCTCTTCTTTAGTGTCTCTTGGTTTGCTAAGTAAGTACTGGGCATAGTTTTCAAGTATTTGTCCATCTACCTCATAACCCATTGGAATAATCCAGACTATCCTAGGATCCACAACTTCCATCAAGCATTGATCTTTTGTAACCATAAAACATATGGTATCCTTATACTTCTCAACAATTTTCTCTGGGATTATTTCTCTTGATTGCATCATGCATTTAATTTTTTTTAAATACCCCCACAATGCTGCCTTTTGCTCATCATGGATTCCAATGCTACTTAAAAGATTTCTAATTTGGATAGCTATCGGTTTGCTAGTTAATAAGAACAGATTCTTCATCTTTGCTAACTCATTCATAAAATAGAAGAATAGACATATGATCAACATACCGAATTTGAATGGATAGTTTTTGCTTTCCTTGATCTACTTTAGATTCTCCAATAGTTGGATTCTCAACAACTCATACAAATCATACTCAGCATTCTCTTTGACCATTTGATATGTGGTGTATATTGCAGTACCAGAGACAAAGCTCTTTTGGTTTGAGAAATAGATTTTGTAGCCTATGACCATAGAAGCAAATCTTACCACATGGTTTGTGATGTCATTTATGGTTAATGTGCCCTCTTGTCAAATTGGGCTCTGGTGGCCTCTGTACAGTTTGATTCTTCACAACTTTTAGCAAGGGTACTCCTCTGGTGGAATTTGACCTTGTTACTTCCCTAATTACTTCCTTGGTGATTTTGAAGGGCTGCCCTAACCACATGAATTCATCATGAATTCGACTTGAGATATATTGGACCCATTCATCCTCTACAAAAATAGGAAACTCTACATACTGGATGAATTTCTTCTCTTCTAAGACTTTGTATTCTTCCTTTAGGTCAAATTGATCATTGCTTAGAAACTTCAAGTATAGATCTGAGAATTTGTCACCACTAAGCTCATCTAGGGCAACATGGATATATGCCCTAACCTCTTCCACATATAGAACACCGTATGGTATTTTTAAAAATGTACAGATTGGATCAACTTTGATTTCTTTAAAGGGATGTTTCTTGAATTTGGGTCGAGGTCTTTCAGTGATATCAACAACTTGTGAGGTTGCCATTTTGGAATTTTAATAGACTGACAAATGGGGTTTGATTGAAAATACCTTGTTCCACTAAGGTAGGGTTTCCTTTGTCTAAGTCACTCTTAATCCTTCAGATCTTAGTTGTTGTCACTCAAGTTTCACCTTAGTCTCTCCTGGATGTCAGTGATTTTGAAATCAAACAAGTCCCTTTTTATCCTCTACATGACTTGACCTAAATTGTTATAAATGCTCATTCCCAAAAAAATGCATGTCTTCTTTGATAGATAGAGTCAATCAATGTGCCGCATTGACTTCTTTTCTTCCAATTTTTCTTTTAAGAGATTTGTCACATCAGATTCCATCATATGCCTTCATGCCGGATTCTGGAACCCACCTTCTGGCTGGGGGTTTTTGATTTTCAACACTGCTCCCCCTGAGTCAAAGCTCCCAATTTACTTCTTGGAGGAAGTATTTGCACTAGATGATGGTGTGGACTCATCCTCAACTTCAATCACATCTTTCTTGATCCAAATCTTGTTCATTTCTTTCTTGGTTTCTATTAGAAATAGTTCGGACAACTGAGGAGGGTGAATCAGTTGTCCCACAATTTTAACAATTTTTGCTTTTAATCTTCTTTAACAACTTTCAATCAGATATACAATAAAGCATGAATCAATGACACAAGAGTAGAAATAAATTGAGCACACATGACACCGAAATTTTTACATGGAAAACTGGTTAAGGGAAAACCACAGTGGGGTTTAACCCACAAGATTCATACCCTATTAAAAGTACTTAGAAGAAAAGGGGAAGGCACATGCCTTCGGGCTCACTGCCCAGAGCTCACTGCTCAATAGAGGCTCACTACCTATAGAATTTATGTTTAATACACAAAGAAGGAACTATGAAATACCATCTTCTCTATGCCTAGTTCAGTTCCTTTGAAGGCTTACAAGACTTCTGCTCTACCCCAAATACTTCTTCTCTAGTTCTTCATCTAAACATCTCTAGTTCTTCTACTTCTCCTATGCTCTACTTTACCTTTGATCCTTTCTTTGGATTTTATTTTTTTTGCACAGGGATAATTTTCCACAACTCATTAATAAGTATGTATACACTTCATCAACCTTGGAATGAACATCAAGGTCATCACTACAAACATCTGACTTAATGCGAATCATTAAGTTGTTGGCCAAACATAATTGGGACTCAAATCTTCCATGATCAACACACCACACTTCATAGAATTGCTCATAGATCATCCACAACATGCTTGAATCATCTGGTTGGCCAAGACTGGGAAGAACAACAACCACAAGAAGGAAATCTTCTTTGAGAAGTTGAAACTTCAATGCTGACCTCCACCATAGCAATCACATATTCCAGAGAACTCCATAAGCACATTGAATTCAATAGAAACATCTGCACTCCTGCAAATCATCAGAATCACTTGCATCTTCTTCCAGAACCTCAAGAACACTATCTACCAATACTGTCACATTAGAAAGATTTCTTGCGGACCTCCAAACCATGAACCACTTGAATGGATGATACACACTGACTTCCCAAACATGCCTCTAGATCTATAGATCATCATTTGACGTATCTAGAACAATCTGCACCTCTTTCCTATCACTCTGGCTCTTCTGAACACTGCAAAACTGGTTCTACCCAAATGTCCATGGTTTCTTCAAATCTCCATGCGAATCCTTCAAAACTTATCTAGAGCTTCTTCAGACAATCCTCTACTCAGCCATATGGTCTACATACATTGATCCTTATGAATTTTCTTAATATCCTCACCAATCCAGTCTTCTATACAAGCAGCAAAATAGGATATAGTTGACACCAATGGAAACAAGGATATGTTGACATCAATAACAACACCAATTAGGCACATATTTGCAACAATCTCCCCCTTTGTCATTAATGGTGAAAAATTTATTTGACCATCAAGACAAGACCGTCTCCCCCTTTCTCTTATCACTTCTGCAATCTCTTTCTCCTCTGCTCCCCCTTACATCAGCAACTAGTTTTTCATAGGAACTTATCTCCCCCTTCGACATCAATGGCAAAGGGCACATATTTGCAGTCTTTTCTCCCTTTTTGTTTCAGACTGATCCCAAAATTTTCATACTGACTACTCTCCTTGAGTAGTATCTCCTTAACATCAATCTAGATCACAACATATGACTGTGAATTCCACCAGTTTGATGCACCTTAGTGCATCTTAGCTCTGATTAGGAGGGGTACTAACCTCTAACTTCTCTCTGAGATACTCAAAAGTATCCTTGGGAAGAGGCTTAGTGAAAATATCCACAATCTGATCCTTTGAAGACACAAACTCCAACTTGACTTCATTCTCATTTACCTTCTCTCTCAAGAAATGAAACTTGATGGATATGTGCTTTGTCTTTGAATGCAACACTAGATTATTTGAGATGCTTATTACACTTGAATTATCATAGAAAATTGTGACAGGCTCCTCAAACACAATTCTTATGTCCTTCAACATTTACTTCATCCACAAAACTTGAGTACAATTATTTGTTGTTACTATTTACTCTGCCTCCATCGTAGATGGGGATATTACCTCCTACTTTTTACTCAGCCAATAAACCAATCTACATCCCAAGAAGAATGAACCACCACTAGTACTTTTCATGCCATCCACATCTCCTTCCCAATCAGCATCTATATAAGCATGAAGAGTGAATTCATTGTCATTTGGATACCACAATCAATAATCAAGTGTTCCTTTGAGATATCTAAAGATTCTTTTGACTTCTACAACATGGGATTCTTTAGGATCAGCTTGGAATCTAGCAAAAAGCCTAACTGCACTCATGATATCAGGTCTAGTCTGAGTCAGATAGAGAAGTCCTCTAATCATTGATCTATACCTTTTCTAATTTGCCTTAGGAGAGTCATCATCTTTACTCAACTTACATCCGGTTACCATAGGCGTACCTACTGGCTCTGTGTCTTCCATTCCAAACTTCTTCAATAATTCTTTCACATACGTAGACTGAGATATAAAGATACCTTTATCTAACTGAGTGGTTTGTAGACTTAAGAAGAAGTTCATTTCACCAAATATGGACATCTCAAATTAACTTTGCATTTGATCAGCAAATGTTTTGCATATACTCTCATTTCCACCAAAAATGATATCATCAACAAATACCTCAACAATCAGAATATTCTCATGATCTCAATCTTGAAGTAGAGATTACTTTCAGCAATTCCTTTTCTATAACCTAGCTTTAGAAAATACTTATCTAGTCTTGCATACCAGACTCTTGGGGCTTGTTTGAGTCCATACAATGCTTTCCTTAATCTGCAAATCATGTATCTCTAATCAGACAACTAAAATCCTTCTGGTTGCTTAATGTAGACTTCTTCTTCTAACTCTCCATTTAGAAACACTGACATGACATCCATCTGATAGACTTTGAAATCTTTATAAGTAGCAAAATCAAGAAACAATCTGACTGCCTCTATTCTTGCCACTGAAGCAAAAGTTTCTTCAAAATCAATTCCTTCCACTCGAGGATATCCTTTGCATACCAACCTTGCTTTATTTCTTACAACTTCACCATCTTCATTTAGTTTATTCTAGAAGACCCATTTAGTTCCAATCACATTTTTGTCCTTAGGTCTAGAAACAAGATCCGAAGTGTGATTCTTTTCAATTTACATTAGTTCTTCCTTCATTGCTTTTAGCCAGTTTTCATCATTGTAAGCCTCACTTACTGATTTTGGTTTAATCTTTGAAATCAAACAAATCACTTCTTGATCTTCAACAATTCTTCTCCTAGTTTGAACACCTTTATTCATATCTCCTATGATTTGATCTTTAGGATGATTCATCCTTACATACCTAGGAGTTTTGGGATTTTCTTGAACTTCTATTTCTTGAGCTTGTTCGTCAACTTCTGCACAATCCTCTTGAATTACTAGATTTTATGGATCAATCTGGATCTAAATCTAAGTTTGCACTTACCTTTCTTGTCTTGGATTTTCATCTTGATCATCTAAATCATATCCATAAGACCTAGAATGTCCTTCTTTGCTTTCATCAACTCTGACAACTTTCAACAATCTTTTTCAACCTCTTGTTAAAGCACTGGTATGCTTTACTTTGAGTAGAGTAACCCAAAAAAATTCCTTCATCACTTCTTACTTCAAACTTGCCTAGATCTTCATCTCTTTTGATATAGCACTTACTACCAAAAACTCTAAAATGCTTCATAGTAGGAGCATGACCAAACCACAGTTCATAAGGGGTCTTACTAGAATTGCCTTTGATCTGCACCTAGTTAAGAGTGTAGACAATAGTACTCACAGCTTCTCTCCAATAGACTTGTGGAAAATTTGCTTCCATCATCGTGGTTCTAGCAGCTTCTTGAATGGTCCAATTCTTTCTTTCCACAACTCCATTCTGCTGAGGAGTCCTAAAAGCAGATAATTGTCTTTTTATTCCATGCTTTTTACATAATGTATCAAACTCACTGGAGGTAAACTCTCCACCTCTGTCAGATCTTAGACACTTTATCTTCACACCAATCTCATTTTCCACCATAACTTTGAACACTTTGAATTTTTCAAGAGCTTCTGATTTTTCTTTTGAGAAAGTTACCCACATGCTCTAGGAGTAATCATCAATTAGAAACATAAAATATATGTCTCCTTGCACACTCCTAATTCTAGCAGGACCAAATAGATCAGTATGCACAAGTTCCAATCACCCATTTGAAAATTATTCTTTACTTTTGAATGATGTTTTGTTCTGTTTACCCAATTGACATTCTCTATGCATGCTATTAGGTTTCACAAGTATTGGAAGATCTCTCATAGCCTAAGTAGAACTTATCTTGACAATGTTGTCAAAATTCACATGACACATTCTCCTATGCCATAACCAACTTTGATCTGTCTGTGATATCAAACAATGTTTAATAGAAATACTTAATTGAAATATGTTACCTCTAGTTTGTGTACCAGATGTAATTTCAGTTCTAGATCTTTCCAAGATTCTGCATTTCCCATCCTTGAATCGGAGATCATAACCCTTGTCAACCAACTATCCAACACTGAGAAGATTATGCTTCAACCCTTCCACATATAGAACATCATTTGTGTTATTCTTACCATTAATAGTGATGGATCCTCTACCATGGATTCTACCAGTTGAGTTGTCTCCAAATTTAACAATACCACCTTCATATTTTTTAAAGTTTATAAACTTACTTTTATCACCAGTCATATGATGAGAACAACCACTATCAGTCATCCATTCATCCTTTTCAACAACCTGAGTAGCCAAGGCACTTTCCACATTTACACAACTAGAAAATTTAGTAGACACTGGATCTTCTTCTTTGATAGCAATGAACACCCAGTCATCTTCAGTGACACCTCCATGATCAGATTCATCATCTGTGACTCCTTCTCCAACTTCTTAGACATAGTAACATTTCTTGTGACCTTTATATCTATTAGGGTTTAGCTTTGAAAATTTCTCTGGACATCTTGAAGCAAAATGACCAATCTTATTGATGAGTACCAGGTAGCACCCATGAAATACATCTTTTTACCTCTCTTTTTCTCAATTGTGATTCCATCTTCTTGTTTACTGCACATGAATAGGCTAGCAAGATTGTTCTAAATAGTGATTAATAGGAGATGAATTACTTAAGATTTTGATTTTTTATTAAAGAACTAATGTGCATGGTATTGATGGAAATATGCAGAAAAAACTTCTCTTTTTTTAAATCAACAGGTGTAGATATTTGGGTTGGCAATTTTGTGCATCTCCAGAGGTAGTCCTAATGATCTCTTGAGACAATATCATAAAACCACAGCATCAAAAGTTTTGGAGTAAAGAGGAAAAGCATCTCAGGAGCTAGACTAAAGTCTGGAGCATCTTCGGAGCTGAGAAAGAAGGCCACAATTATATCTCTCGAGCTACAGATAGAGTATCTCTAGAGCTGCAGATAGAGACATATGTCTCCAGCACCTCTTTAGAGTAGAGTAGATTTCTAGCACAACTGTCGATCAGACACTTTCAGTGGTGATCATGATACCCCTGATATTACTCAAATCATCACCTAAATGATTAAGGGCCATCTATAGTTAACTGCTGAGAGTTTTTATCTCTTTTAAGTTTTTGCATGAGTTACTGATAAAACTAATTTAATATCCATATTTTTGGGGCCTCGCTGCCCAAATGTATTAAGACTAAAACTTAGATTCAGAGTGGACTTCTATTCCACTCAATCTATTTTTATTGCATGGTTATTTTTTGTAGTTAGACAACTAGTATAATAAAGAGATGGATGTCATTTTTTAGAACTGGTAGACAAGATAAGTGATATCTGATCACTAATTTTATATATACTTACAGTAGAAGCAGAAAAAAACAAGTGATTATTTTCCTTCTGATTTATGTAATCTCATTTCTGATATTAATGCAAAGCTGATGGAATTGGACTGAATTATGTTGTGATATCATTCTCTTGTGCTTATTCTTTACTTTAGTCTTCTGCCCTAAGGGTGTGAAGCAAGGGCCCACTCTCACCATCAAGGCAGAAGGCTAGTACTGTTGTTGTTTTGTTGTTTCAGATTTTGCTTTACAAAATATTTACAGTTTTCATAGATAGATGCATGTTGTAGTTTATAGATTTGCTTTAAGTAATTCATTGTTCAATTATGTTTTCAACATTCTTTGAATTCATTTAATAAGCAGATAGATCAATCTCTTTAATCAGTAAAAGTCATTAGAATTAGCTAGAGGAAACTGGTAACTATAGGATTCCTAATTATAGACAGCCAAGGACACAGCCCTAGATTTGACATCTGAAATATGATTAAATGATGAGGTACAATGACCCTTGTCATTTTTGGCACCATTGTCAGGGAACATTGTGCTAATTAGGGAAACTTAGCTAAATAATTTTAGGTTAGATCTGTATGGTTAGACCTAGGGATTCAAATGGAATATACATAAAACAAACACCCCATCAACAAATAATAGGAGAAAGCAGTGGGGTGGCACAAGATCTTATTGAAGAAAGAAACCTAGAACCTACCTTAGAAGCTGCACCTCAAATTAATAATCCCTTAGATCCTCCCAATCTTCCACTTGCTGATTACATCCAAGAATTACAACTAAAATTCCAGGTAGATCCTTTGATAGAACCTAATTTCCTAGAACCTCACAGAGAAGAACCAGTATTAAACATGGATGATAATAATGATAATCATGAAGAGGAGGAAAATCAGGCTCCAAGAACCTTCTCATATCCCATTGTTCTGGCTACTGGAGACAATGCTCCTATGAAAAATATTTCACCAGCACACTTGCCAAATTTCAGAGGTCTTTCTTCTAAGGATCTAGATCAGATTTTGTTTGAATTCAAAGTGGTATGCCAAACTTATGATTATGGATTAGATAACCAAAAACTCAAACTATTCCCTTCAACCCTGAAAGATTTTGCAATGAGATGGTTTATGGGTTTACCCCAGAATTCTATCCATTCTTGGGATCAGATGGGAACATAGTTTTTAGGAAAATACCAAGATTACTGTAGGGTCAGTAATAAAAATAAGGAATTGTTTAAAATTAAACTAGGAGAGGAAGAGACCTTAGAGGACTATGTGGACAGGTTTAACTTCGCCTTGAGAAGGTATGAAAACTCAATAAATCACTCTTTGGCCAGAACCCTGTTTGTAAAAGGATTGGATAAAGAATCAAAATAGGCACTGGATCTAATGGGAAAAGGAAATATCAACAAAATGGATATACATGCTATAGACAAACTCTGCAGGAACTATTCTAGAACCCAAAATGGAGTAAGATCATCCAAAACCTTCAAAGGGAAGAATGAAATAGGATAGTCAATGGAAGAGATTACAAACCTGAAAATAGATATTTTGGTCCAGTTAAATACTAGATTGGATAGGATTCAGGCAAAAACTAGAACAACTGATCAAAATAGAACAACTGAACCACTCTCCATCTATTGTCCTAGGTGTAGAAACAAGCATCTGTTGAGAGAATGCCCTTTAGACAAATCAGAGATTTGTCAAATCTGTGACAGGAAACATCCTACCAGTCAACACAGTCAACTTCCATCCTTAAAAAGGTTGAGTAAGAAGAATGCCATCATAGAATAAGAATTGAACTATGTGGGACAAAAAGAGGTTGGAAATTTCCCTTATAATAAGTATCCAAACCAGCCTTCTTATAGGGGTCCTTGTAATTGGGAAAATAATCAATGGAATCCAACTTGGCATGGGCCTCAGAATAATCCTCCTTGGAGACAGTAGGATTGGCCAAATCAACATTGGCAAAACCAAAATTGGTAAAATCAGCATTGGGGGAATCAACAGTGGTCACCACAGTTTAGATCACAAAACATACAACCTCAATGGGGTTCTTAATAGGGATATAATCAACAATACTAGGGACAACCTAGGAGTTTCCAACCTCAATAACAAGCATTACTAACTGGACCCTCCAACACATAAGGTCAGTCACAAAATGAGCTAGTTAGCCAACCACCCTTACTAGCTCAACCTATACCAAATCCATGAAATAAACAAGGAGCAGCTATTTACATGATAGAGCAAGAAAACATGGTTGGTATTAACACTATATATCCAAAAAATCTTCAGCTGCATTCTTGGAAAGCATTCCTAAGACCATCTCCTCTAACTATAGTTGAGGTAACCAATGATGAGGAACCTAAAGATTCATCCACTAAATTCCTAGAGGAGATTATACCGAAAAAGTACTAAAAGAATCATCTTTGGATAACTCCATAGTTCCTCCTAAAAGGCTGACTCTAGAGAAAATTCTTGGACACACTTCTGATAAAAGCTCTTGAGATGCTCTGGAGATGGAAAAATTAGCACCATACCCAGAATGGCTCAAACAACATGTTCCCTAGAAAAATATCTTACAAAAACAAGTCCAATATAACCTAGAATCAGAACTTGTACAAGAAATCAGGCAACTGAACATTGAAATCCCACTCCTCCAAGCAATCAGAGATGTACCAGAACTAAATCAGCTTATTAAAAGCATTGTGTCAAAACACAAGGCAGGAAGAAAAACTTTCCTTCTACAATCTAGGTGGAAGGGAAAATAGTAGATCTATTGATGGGAGAAATGCTCCTCCCAAAATATGGAGACCCTAGAAATCATGTCATAATTGTGTTCATCTCAGGGGTAGAAATTTCAAATGTTTTGGTTGATTTGGGAGTAGCAATTAATGTGATGACAGTTCATACAATGGACAAGTTAGCCCTAATAGGTATCCAATCCACAACTATGATCCTTCAACTTGCTAACCAGTTAGAAGCTATCCTGAAAGGGGTAATTACTGATGTTCCAGTTGTGATAGAATCATGGGAATTTCCAGTAGACTTCCTGATATTAGAACTGAGAAAACAGAGAAATGCTTATCCACTAATATTAGGAAGACCATGGTTGGCTACAACAGCAGCGTCTATTGATTCTTGAACTGGGGATATGGTTGTTTCTATTGGGATATATCTAAAGAAGATATCTATGTATCCTCTAGCTAAACTATCAATACATTATACGAGAAGAGTATCGATGGATGAACAAGATAACATGGACAATAGTGCCTTAGTAGCTATGGTAACCATCAAGGAACATTTGGGAGAGTTAGAAGAAGAAACCTGCTATGACACAACAGAAGACATTACCCACATCCTAATCAATGAGGATGTGATGGAGCTTGCCCAAGATTCTAGGAGAGAACTTCTCACTTCTACTCATTGCACCCTAGCAAATATCATTCTTTATGGGGAGACCTTTTACAGAGACTTAGCCACATTCCACATGTTGCTTCCACATTCTTGTCCCCTTAATACCATGACTTCAGTGTATGGATTAACTATGTCCATGGATCAAATCAATAAATAGGTTATGATTTTTACCATGGAAAACTCTTAATATCAATACTTAGTTGACAACAAATCAGGAAGAAAAACTTATCCAACTTTTCATTTCCCATTTAGCAGCTTTTTCTTGGGAATACCAAGATATGAAGTGCATCCTTCTTGAGATATGTATCCATTATATATCCACTAAGGATATTAAACCTATCAGACAACCCCAGAGGAGATTGAATCCTACTTTAAAAGACATTGTTAAGACTGAAATAGAAAAATTACTGGAAGCAGGGTTTATATATCCAATCTCAAATAGTCAATGGGTCTCACCCCTAGTCATATTGCCTAAAAAGAATGGGAAATAGAGGGTGTGTATTGACTATAGGGAGATAAACAAAGCTACAAAAAATGACTACTTTCCCTTACCATTCATTAACCAAGTGCTGGACAATCTTGTTGTGAGGAAGTATTTTTCTTTCCTAGATGGGTTTAGTGGGTATAATCAAATCCAAGTAGCACCTGAAGATCAGGGCAAAACCACTTTCACCTACTCTTAGGGAACTTTTTCTTACAAAGTTCTTCCATTTTGACTATGTAATGCCCCAGCTACATTTCAGAGGCTTATTTTAGCCATTTTTGCTGAATTAGCTAGTGAGTGCATGGAGGTCTATATGGATGACTTTACTGTGTATGGGGACAATTTTGAAGAAGCTCTCACAAACCTTGAGAAAGTACTGAAATGTTGTGAGAAAAATCAGAAAGTACTGAAATGCTGTGAGAAAAATCAATTATCCCTGAGTCATGAAAAGTGCTTCATGATGGTGGAAGAAGGAATTGTATTGGGACACCACATTTTAGCAAATGGGATCAAAGTGGATCAAAACAAGATAGAAGTGATCAAACAGTTACCTTCATCCAAAAATCAAATAGATGTTAGAAGTATTTTGGGTCATGCAGGCTATTATAGGAGATTCATAGAAAATTTTAGCAGAACAACTGCCCCCTTGTTTACTCTGCTTACCAAAGATAGAATTTCTATGGACAGAAGACTATCAACCAACATTTGAAACCCTAAAGGAGAAGCTTACTGTCACACCTATTTTGAGAGGACCTAATTGGGCATTACCATTTCACATACAAACTAATGCTTCAAATGAGTCCATTGGGGTAGTTTTAGGATAGAATGAGGAAGGAGAAAGTATGCATGCCATTTATTACATCAGCAAAAACATCACCTATGGAGAAAGAAATTACACCACAACTGAAAAAGCATTCTTGGCAGTCATCTATGCTATAAACAAATTCAGGCATTATATCACTGGATATAAAATATTTGTACATATTGATCATGCAACCATCAAGTACCTAATGAATAAGCCAGTAGTAGGTGCAAGGATCATTAGGTGGTTATTGCTATTACAAGAGTTTGACATTACAACAGTTGATAATCCAGGCAAGTTTAATTTGGTTGCTGATTTTCTATCAAGATTACATACAGAAAGAGAAAACTAGCCAGTGGAGGACAAGTTCTCAGATGAACATCTTTTTGCTATCTCCTCTACTGTACATTGGTTCACTGACATAGCTAACCTTTTAGCTACAGGCTTGTATCTATCCCATTTTACCTCAAAATAGAAAAAATGCTCAGTTAAGGAAAGCTTATCTTACAAATGGTTAAATGGGTTGCTTTTTAAATGTGGTCTTGATTTCATTTTACGCAGGTGTTTAAAAGATGATGAAATTTTTGATGTGTTGAGAGAATGTCATGATGAACCATCTGGTGGGCATTATTCTTCCCATAGATCTATCCACAAGATCCTAGGAGTTGGTTACTACTAGCCCTCTCTTCATAAGGATACTAAGAAATATGTACAACAGTGTGACCAGTGCCAAAGGATGGGACAACCAACTTTCACCCAGGAAATGTTACTGCATCCTCAAGTAATGATGGAGCCATTTGAATAGTGGGGTCTAGACTTTGTTGGACCAAGTTCTCCACCATCATCAGGCAAGGAATATATCCTAGTATGCACAGACTATGTGACTAAATGGGCTGAGGTTCAAACATTTCAATTTGCACGAGAAGAGAAAGTTGTTGATTTCCTTTATAATAAAATTTTCTTAAGGTTTGGAGCCCCAAGATCCATAGTATTAGATAGAGGACCTCAGTTTACTTCATAGGTAATCAAAGCATTCACAAATTTATATCAAGTCAAGCATAGAAAATATTCACCTTACCATCCTCAAGCCAATGGGCAAGTACAGGTGACTAATAGGGAACTTGAGAATATCCTAACAAGGCCAGTGGCAATGAACATAAAAGATTGGGCTCATAGATTACCTGAAGTAGTTTGGGCTTACAATACCACTTGGGAGTCCACAACAAAGTTATCACCATATGAATTATTTTATTGGAAAAATCCTATTCTCTCTATAGAATTTGAACTCCAGACACTTAAAATTGCATTGAATATTGGTCTACCATTGTCCATAGCCCAATAGAATAGAATTCTTTAGCTCAATGAGTTGGATGAGATCCAGACAGAGACCATTCAACAAACAGAACTGGTTCAGTATCAAAGGAAGCAATGCAATGACCAACACATCAAGAGGAGGACATTTCAACAAGGTGATTGGGTTGTTCTTTATGATTCTAAATTCAAAGAGTTCAAAAGAAAACTATAGACTCACTGGATGGGTCCTTATTAGATAAAGGAAGTTTTTGAAAATGGAACAGTACTGTTGGAACCTATTGATGGAAGCATAGAAACATTCTTAGTAAATGACCACCACATCAGACTCTATAAAAGGCCATCCACTAAAGAAGAGTTCCTCAAAGATTTGTGTTTTGATATAGTGGACACCTCCTCTGTCATAGTTTTGGACTAAAAAGAAAAGGTTGAAAACCAGCAAATGGCGGCCTTCTAAAAAAAAAGAAAAGAAAAAAAAATAGAGGAAGATGGAAAACTAGTAAATGGCTATCTTTCTTGACCAAGGGAATTGAAAACTAGCAAATGGCGGTTCCCTTTTTCATACCAGATGAGAATAATCCAGCTACGGAGGTGATTAGGTGCCAGGAGTTACTCAAACACACCTCCAGCACTTACAAACTAGGATCACCTCTGGCGCTCGCAATAAGGAGCACCTCCAACACTAGAAATTAGGAGCACCTCTAGCGCTCCACTGATAAAGAGTTATTCACAACCATAATAAGTGGGAGGGACCCACCTCTCCGAGTGATAAAGTAGAGATGTCATCTAATGAGGTCATCATGACTCATCCTCTGCTTTATGACAGGAACAAAGATGAAGTCAACACCCATCTTGAGAGATATTATTTCTCTCGTTTGTATGGGTACTTACAAAGACTCCACTAATGTCACCCTGGATACATGAATTCTCGAACCACCTAGCGGGAATGATTGTAGGTTGCGTGACAATAAAGGTGATTGATGTCATTTAAGGCCACAACAAGCTACTCAGGTGCCACATCACATCCAGTCTCATCAACATTGCAGCATCTCAGCCAAGTACATCATGTCCTAATCATTAATAATGGTTTAGGTAATTCTCTCTTAATTAGGCATTAATTATCAATTATCTTGTCATTTCTATTTTTAGGTGCCATCATTATGACACATCCTCCTGCCATCATTTTCCTTCCCAAATTCATGCATGCCACCATCTTTGTTGAACTGCCACCATGCCTACGGAGTGTCCCATCACTCTGCTTCAATTATGACTACATAAGTACTCTAACCAATTTTATGTTTTTTTTCTATAAGCCTAAGGCGTTCAACGAATTGACATAGTAATCCTCACTCAAAACTACAACATACCCTGAAGAACAAAGTTAGCTAAAATAGTTCTCTGGAGCCTACGGGGTGAGGAAGAAAAAGACATAGAGGATAGGAAAAGAATTTGAAAATGGGGGTTAAGAAGAAATTAGAGCCAGAAAGTGCTATAGGCCTTTTGTAAGATGATCCTGCAGCAGACATTCTGAGGAATGCAGGATGGTTGGAATTTTTGGAAAAGTTTGAAGGGTTTTAAGAAGATATTGTTGATGAGTTCCTAAGAAACATGAGGGACAATCAGATAGTTGTAAGAGGATTTCAAATAAACCTCTTTGCAACCACTAACAGTCATATTTATGGGTTTCCTAAACAAGCTGAGAGGTTCTATCATTTGAAAACTTTATATGCTGATTTGATAAGGAATTTCTCTATTAAAGGTGAACCTGCAATACAATTGCATTTAAAAAAAAGTGAGGCTAAAGGAATTCTTAGGTCCTCACTTCCAAACCCTTGGCAATTTGTAGCTACATGGATGATGAAATATTTCACATGTGATGGTCAATTTTCTTTAGTTTTAGGAACAATAATGAAAATGATGATTTTTCTAAGGCATGGGAATGGACACCCTGAACTCAGCATAAACATTCCCAACTTTCTGTACTCTGTCATTAGTACAATTGTAGAAAAATATCAACAAAACAAGGGTCCTATGAAACATCATGGCCTCATTTTTCTGATAGTTAAAAACCACTTTCTATCTCAAGCTGATGGGGAAGAATTATTTCAAACATTTCTTGAACAAAATCCCCAGGATAGGGAGCTAGAGAGGGCACAAGAAGAGGGTGAGGGTTTCTCTACCCAGCTAGAACAAGAGACAAAACCTTCAACCTCCTCTCCAGCTGTTGAAAAAGGAAAGAAGTCCTCACTGGAGGTAACTTCATCTGCTACCCTTATTTCTGATAGGAAGAAGAAAGGCAAATAAGTTAAAGAGCCTGCTCTAGAGCAAACTCTATACATGACTCGCTCAACTAAGACAAAAATGACTCTGGCTAAGGAATCTTCTCCTAAGGGACGAAAAGGGGAGAGGTCAGGGTAGAAAGAAAAGAGAACCCCAAAGAAAGCTGACTCTAGAATACACTATTGGGCTAAAGAAGCATCTTATGATTCTGATGAGATCCCTCTAGTAAGGAAGAAAAGATAGAGAGAAGCTTCCACAGAACCATCTATCCATTTGGGCTCAAGTCCAACTTTAGAACAATCTCCTGCTCTGGAGATAGAACACAGGCAAACTTTTACTATTTCCTTAGATTCTGAGGATGAGATACCTACTCTGGAGGCACTTGTCCCACCTATGCTATGGAGAAGTAAAATAAAAAGGTAGCTCTCCCAAATTGAGAAAGATATTGCTCTCCTAGCTAAAGTGCTTCTGGGTTTCAAAACTTCTAAGGAGAAAGCTGGACCTTCATCAGTACCAACAGAAATAGAGAAAACCTAAAGAGAACCTTAAGATAGGGAGGCTGGAGGGAAACATGAAATAGAGCAATTGTGTGTAGCTAATAGTGTAGGACAAATGGCTATAGAAGACCCTGGTGTGTAGCAAATAGAAGAAGAAACATGAACTTTGTCACAGCCCTCTGATCAAGAGGATATTGAGATTTCAAAAGAGCATCAAATGTTGGAAGAAATTGATAATCTAAAAAGATTACTTTGGGGGAAAAATTAGATTATCAGTAATTTCAAGAAGGTCATAATGGAGTTAGAGGTGGAGCAAAAATAGGTAATTGAAAAACTGTAAACAGAGCTCTAGAGAAAAGACCAAATAATTTAGGAGAGGGAAGCAGAGCTGGAAGCCTAGAAGACTAAGACAGTTAAAATCATGAAGGAAAAGGTGATAGAGGTAGTACAAAGTATTTTTGACCTTACCAGGGCTAGAGACAATGGCCTCATAGTAATTGCAGCATTAATTGAGAAAGTATAGAGCTAAGATAAACAATTAACTTGGGCCAACAACAAAATAGATGATCAAGAGAAATATATTCATGCATTGGTTGGCCTAGGGGCAACCAGTGAACATGAGGTACAAATAGATCCATATATGGGTCCAATCCCCATTGATATTCCTAAGGCCCTATTCCACTAGGAAAGGAGATGTAGAGAATATGAGGCTTCTAAGCCTATGTTGCAATTATAGAGAGCAGTTATTGTCATGACAAAAAGAGTGGAACTCTAGACGAAAAAGTCATGCAAATGGCCTCCATTTCCTCTAAGATTTTATCTTGTAGGCCTCCAAGTGCCAGTTATGCTATGTTTTTACAAGAAAGGGTCCTGCAAAGAAAACTGTCTTTAGTCCTGTCTAATCTAACTAAGAATACAGAGACAACATAGGGGTTCATGGAAGCATATACAAGGAGCTCTGATGAAGACATAAATTTCCTATGTGAATTATATCTACATGGATTCAGTGTTGACAATATGTCCATTCTGAATTATTTTGTAGGGGATTGCCAGTTCAAAGCATTCATGTCAATGATGAGGAATCATCAAATTTGGAATGAGCAGATGGAGGCTCACCTTAAGAAGGATATAGAAACAAATATTTTCATCAGAAGGGAGTGTCCAAACCCTCATGCTTTTGAGGTCCAATTCAGGGCATATGTCTATCACCCTAAAAGTCAGAACAAAATTTTGGCATTATACTTGAAAAATCTGCAAGAGTGTTCCATTGATTTAGGTCTTTTTATGAACATTTCAGCTAATCTAGTGCTTGCAATAGAAAAGAAAAGGTGGAACATTCTAACCTTAGAGAAGAAAATGAGAAAAGTGGTAACCCTTGCAAACTTAAGGTTATTTATGAGGAAGGCAAGGCTAATATCCAAAATGATGGATAAACATAAACAAGAGTGGATAGGTGGGAGGTTCAGACCCCCTCTCATAATTGAGCCACTACCTGTCTAGGCTGAGAAGATAGAAGATGATAAACTATAGGAATGGTTGAAGAAGGTTGATCAATACAGGGGAAATAGTAATACCAACTGCACCACTTGGGCTACCTATGCACAAGACTACAACTTGACTAACAGGCTACTCTAGTAGAATAAGTCTAGATTGTGAGAAGCAGGGGGACATGCTAAACCTTAGGTATGGGGGGATGATGAGTGCCAGGTAGCACCCATGAAATACATCTTTTTACCTCTCTTTTTCTCCTTTATGATTCTATATTCCTATTTACTACACACAAATACACTAGCAAGATTGTTCTAAATAATGATTAATAGTTGATGAATTACTTAAGATCGTGATTTTTTATTAAAGGACTAATGTGCATGGTATTAATGGAAATATGCAGAAAAACTTCTCTTTTTTTGAATCAACAGGTGTAGATATTCGGGTTGGCAATTTTGTGCATCTCTGGAGGTAGTCCTAATGATCTCTGGAGATAATATTAGAATATCATGGCATCAAAAGTTTTGGAGTAAAGAGGAAAAGCATCTTAGGAGCTGGACTAAAGTCTAGAGCATCTCTAGAGCTAAACAAGAAGGCCACAATTATATCTCTGGAGCTGCAGATAGAGTATATCTGGAGCTGCAGACAGAGACATATGTCTTTGATGTCTCTTTAGAGTAGAGCAGATTTCCAGCATAGCTGTCGATCAGACACTTTCAGTGGTGATCATGATACCCCTGATATTACTCAAATCGTCACCTGAGTGATTAAGGGCCATCTATAATTAACTGTTGAGAGTTTTTATCTCTTTTAAGTTTTTGCATGAGTTACTGATAAAACTGATTTAATATCCATATTTTCAGGGCCTCACTGCCCAAATGTATTAAGACAAACTTAGATTTAGAGTGGACTTCTATTCCACTCAATCTATTTTTATTGCATGGCTATTTTCTATAGTTAGACAACTAATATAATAAAGAGATGAACATCATCTCATAGAAGAACTGGTAGATAAGATAAGTGATATCTCATCACTAATTTTATATATACTTACAACAGAAGTAGAAAAAAGAAACAAGTGATTATTTTCCTTTTGATTTCTATAATCTCATTTATGATATTAATGCAAAGCTGATGGAATTGGACTGAATTAAGTTGTGATATCATTCTTTTGTGTTGATTCTTTACTTTAGTCTTCAACCCTAAGGGTGTGGAGCAAGGGCCCACTCTCACCACCAAGGCAAAAGGCTAGTACTATTGTTGTTTTGTTGTTTCAGATTTTGCTTTATAGAATATTTACTATTTTCATAGATAGATGCATGTTGCAGTTTATAGATTTACTTTATGTAATTCACCATTCAATTCTATTTTCAGCATTTTTTGAATTCATTTAATAAGTAGATAGATCAGTCTCTTTAAATCAGTAAAAGTCATTAGAATTAGCTAGAGGAAACTGGTAACTATAGGATTCCCAATTGTAGACAGCCAAGAACACAACCCTAGATTTGACATCTGAAATATGATTAAATGATGAGGTACAATGACCCTTGTCACTTATTACAAGAAAAACATTTGAATGGTAACTTTCCTTCATACTTACTAGATCCTCTTGGCATTCTTCTGACAATAAGAGCTTCAAGTTTTGTAGACTCAATTTCATCATTTTCAACATCCTTCCTTGCCATAGCAAATATGTTTGATCTTGCAGAAGAGCTTTCACCTGGATCATATCTTTGTTTTCCATATACATTGGCCTTAAAAGTAGATTTAGACTTAGGAAGAGAATCACCAAACTCACTTAATTCAAAAGCTAAAATTTTACCAACGAGATGATCTATTGTAACTTTTGAAACAGTCTTAATCTCCTCTATAGTAGCAACCTTATGTTTGTATGAATTAGGTAAAGATCTGAGCACTTTTGTCACAATCTCTTATACTTCCAAAGTTCCACCAGCACATCTGATACCACACACAAGTTCATTTATCTTTTGCATGTAGATTGTGATGTTTTCATCTTCACTCATCCTCAGATTTTCAAACTTTCCTCTTAGACTTTGTAGCTTGGCACATTTGACATGTTCATCACCTTCATAAAGATTCTCCAACTTCTTCCAGATTTGATGAGAAGTTTTCAGTCCAAAGACATTTGTCATTTTTGAATCAGTCAAGGCACTTAACAAGGCTTCTTTAGTTCAAAGGTTACTTTCAACATCTTTGATTTGATCTAGAGTTGAAGGACCTTTTTCCAGAGGTTTATACTCATCTTTGGTTATCACCCAATAAGCATCACCCATGCATTCCAAATGGCACTCCATGCGACTCTACCAAACAGAGTAATTGTTCCATCAAATCTCAGACTATCCTTTTTGTAAGTCGACATCCTAGATCTCCTCGGGCAATTAAGCTTCTTTTAGAGGAATTTGGCTCTGATACCAATTGTTAGAAATAGTCTAGACAATTGAGAGGGGGAGTGAATCAGTTGTCCCACATTTTTAACAATTTCTTCTTTTAATCTTCTTTAACAACTTTCAATCAGATATACAATAAAGCATGAATCAATGGAAAACCAAGGTGGGGGTTAAGCCACAAGATTTGTACCCTATTAAAAGTACTTAGAAGAAAAAGGGAAGGCACATGCCTTTGGTCTCACTGCTCAAGAGAGGCTCACTACCTACACAATTTATGTTTAATATAGAAAGAATGAACTATGAAATAACATCTTCTCTATGTCTGGTTCAATTCCTTTGAAGGCTTACAAAACTTTTGCTCTGCTCTGAATACTTCTTCTCTAGTTCTTCATCTAAACATATCGAGTTCTCCTGCTTCTCCTCTACTCTACTCTACCTTTGATCCTTTCTATTGATTTTATTGTTTTCGCACAAGGATAATTTTCCACAACTCATCAACAAGTATTTATATGCTTCATCAACCTTGGAATGAACATCAAGGTTGGCACTACAAACATCTGACTTAATTTGAATCATTAAGTTGTCATCCAAACATAACTAGAACTCAAATGTTCCTTGATCAACATGCCACACTTCATAGAATTACTCTTAGATCATCTGGATCAACACGCCACACTTCATAGAATTGCTCTTAGATCATCCACAACATGCTTGAATCATTCGGTTAGCCAAGATAGGGAAGAACAACAACCACAAGAAGGAAATCTTTTTTGACAAGCTCAAACTTCAATGCAGACCTCCACCCTAGTAGTCACACAATCTAGAGACCTCCACAAGCACATTAAATTCAACAAAAACATCTGCACTCCTCCAAATCATTAGAATCACTTACATCTTCTTCTAGAACCTCAAGAACACTGTCTACCAATACTGTTGCATTAGAAAGATTGCTTGCAAACCTCCAAACCACGAACCACTTGAATGGATGATACACACTGATTTCCCAAACATGCTTCTAGATCTGCAGATCATCATTTGACATATCTAGAACAATCTATACCTCTTTCCTATCACTTTGTCTCTTCTGAACACTACAAAATAGGTTCTAATCAGATGTCCATAGCTTCTTCAAATCTTCATGCTAACCCTTCAAAACTTATCTGGAGCTTCTTCAAACAATCCTCTACTCATTCATATGGTCTGCATACATGGATCCTTGTTAATTTTCTCAATATCCTGACAAACCCAGTCTTCTGTACAGGCAACAAAATAGGATACAGTTGACACCAATGGCAACAAGGATATGTTGACATCAATGACAACACTGATTAGGCACATATTTGCAACAGTTTCAACTAGATCAACCTTCTCTTTCCCCTTGTCATTCCTTTGCTCTGTTTTCCTGTATTCAGTATTGTGGTTTCTTTTCACATTTTTGCTTCTACATACTTTAGCAATATGTCTAGATTTGTTGTAATTGTAGCATTAAATGTATCCTTGTCCTTGATTCCTTTCTCTATATGAATTCATCCTTGATCTGCATTGATTAGCCATGTCTCCAAATCTATTGCATGTAAAACATCTTCCATTGAATGAATGAGTATTCTTTAAATTTTGAAAGCCATTTCTTACTAGACTTTTGCATTCATTTGATCTATGACCAATTTTCTTACAATTGAAGCATTGACTAGAGAATGATGAAACATTTTGATTCTGGTTTTCTCTACTCTTGCATTGAGTAGCTTTATGACCAAACTTATTGCAATTGAAACAATGACCATTGAATGATGGGTACCTTTGAGCATTTGGTTGTCTGACTAGGGTCTTCTAGGTCTTCTTCTTTGATTTCTTAATTGGTTCCCTCTGTTTTGCTTTAACTCAAAATTTTCTTGACCAGATTTTGAACTTTCTCTTTTCTCAAATATCAAACCTTACTTATCATTAGTACTCTTTTCACCAACAATCATTTCATCAAGTTTTGTAGAACTTAGCTTGAACTTCTCTTCATAGATCTTAGCTACTTCCAGATCAAATTTTAGAAGTAGCACTTCTTTTCCCAATCTTTCACATTCCTTTGATTTATCCTTAACAACTTGGCTCAAATGCCTTTCAATTTCATCCTTCTTTTCAACTTCCAATGTCAATCCATTTAGGAACTCTTGTGCTTCATCTAATTGATCATTTAGCTCCTTGTTTTTTTCATTGAATTTCGTAACTTGCTCTCTTATCTTTAGGATGCATTCATCAGCTTCTTGAATATTTGTTTTTAGATCCCTGATTTCTACCTTAGATTTTTCAAGATCAATAAGGGTTGCTTCTAGTTCCTTGTTGCTTTCATAATTTCTAAATCTTCTTGCTTCAATGATTATAGAACCCCAGATCTCCCTTAACCTGTTAGACTTCTTCCAAGGAACCTTGATCTGATACTAATTATTGATAATAAGGAATACTGAGAGGGGGGAGGTGAATCAGTATTCCACAAAACTACTTCTTGACAATTTTATTTTTCTAATTTCTAAAGTTAATAACATGAAATAAGAATAAACATAGGAACAACAAACATAAAGACAACATATGAAAACTAGGATTTTTACGTGGAAAACCCAAAAAGGGAAAAACCATGGTGAGTGTTAGCTCACAATATATTAATAAAGCACAATACTAGATTACAAGAAGTCTCACTGCCTTAGGGCTCACTTCCCAAGGAATGCTCATTGCAAGAATGGCTCACTACCAAAACAAGCTCACTATCTAGAGAAAGAAAGAAGAAAGGAGAATGATTCACTGTCAATTTGAACTACTTAGATTGCATCTACACATGCATGGTTACAACTCCAATGAAGCACAGAAAAACTATCTCAACACTCTTCATCTCTGTCAGCCCTATTTCACTACCAGATACTCTTATTCAAGAATAAGATCTCTCTTCTTCTACCAATTAATGTCTTAAATTCACTTACTTTTCACACTCATACATCATATCGCATAACGACTACTCTCAGAACTTGAATCCATCTGATATATATATCCGCATCAAGGATTATTACTTGACTAGGTCGACAAACTAAACAAGAAAATGTGTAAGCCAAAATATCATACTTTGTTAGCTTGTTCTTATGTACAATCTCCAATGCAGACTTAAACAGTCATGCACAAGTCTTCATATAGGTTGGCCTTAGTTATATGACCTCTCAAATTGATTATCCAAATACTACATTTTCTCTGCATAAAGATCTAACATACCAGTCAACCTCTTCTTTAAGAACATATACGATAGGTTCCTTTGTCACATCATAACTTATGTTGTGGACCATATGGGACTCCACAGTCCATATCTAGCATTCATAAATGACCTCTTAACATGCCTTTAAATCCACAAAACAAAATATGCTATTTTGGAGGAATGCGGACCATTTTACTTTGTATTGTTCACTATCTCTATCTTAACACTATCCACCCGAACTTAGACTTTTTCACTAGATGACTTTCGGAGGAAGTCAGATCTTGATCACTAGAATATAACAACAATAGGTAGCTATAAACATCACACTTGAACTACATCTACAAGTCTTCAATTGCAGAGGCATACTGATTCACTTTCTATCCCTTACTCAGAATACTTTTCCATACTTAGCCATTTTGGGCTTCCGGACCAAAATACTTTGTGCCTTCTTACCAACTCAAGATTGTCTGCTAGAGTAGTGTCTCTTTGCCATGTTAATGGATTCTCTTTGTGTTGTTTCCATCAATGACAACATTCAAGTCTTCTGCAGAGTAGTATCTCTTGCCAACAAAAATATCATCAGAACAATGAGGTGTTATATCTTGAAGTAGAACCAGGAGTATATACATTAAGGCCTCAAGGGGTCAAGATAAAGGAAATACTCATGTACATGCATGTACATGTAGAATATAATAAAAAGGAATTCATTCCTGGAACAAGTATATTAGTATAACCCAGCCATGATTCATCAGACAAGGATTAAGTTGATCATTTTCATGAGTTTGAAAGGTACTTATCGAAGGAAGTTTAGAGATGCTAGTTAAAGGGGACATCTTCAAGAGATGTGCTTATGAAAGGATGGTGTAGACTGTATGGAAAGTCAAATTCAAAGAACACCTGGGTTTTATGTCTTGACATAGTGGAAAAATTAGAAAGAATATGTCTAAAAAACAAGCAACAATTGCCAGAGGTGGTTGAGAAGTCTAATATGGATGAGAATAATCTCCTGTTACTTTGTCAGAACGTGGGAAAACATGGAGAAGAATCATAAGAAAAGTCTATAATATCTCAAGACAAAGCATATGAAGAAAATGAGTCCACAAAAAGAAAAGACATTAAGGAGATTGAGAGTCAAAAAGAAGAATATCTGGATGTCGTAGTTCCTCAACAACAACCGAAGGTGATCAATCATGAATCACAAAGAATCAAATGGATATCCACAGAAAGTGTTTCCTGTGCCAAAAGAAAGAAAGAAGGTCCGGATAAGGATCCACCAACAGAGAGACCATGGATTCTAAGGTTAGATGGGTCCAAGTCTAAAAATGGTGTTGGAGTAGGAATTGATCTGATTGATCCACAAGGGAAATCCAACCTGGTAGCATATAGGCTCCAATTTCACTACATTAATAATGTGGTAGGGTATGAGGCATTGATCTATGGCCTACTTTTTTCTTTGAAGAAAATGGTGAAGCTACTTCATGTGTTTGGAGATTCAGAGCTAGTTGTTAAACAAGTGAAGAGACAATATGTATGAAATTATAAGAAGTTATCCAATGATAGATATAGGGTGTCAGACTTAATTGAAGGATTTGATGCCTTCAAAATCACTCATGTTCTAAGGAAACAAAATCAATGTGCAAATACTTTAGCTATAGCTATTAGTACCTTAGAGCCATTGACAGTGTCAGGGCTTAAGAAATTCTTAGTGGAGCTAGTCTCAGTGCCATCAGTACCTGACAATGTGATAAATTTCCAAGTGTTTGAAGATGACCAACACATTGTTGATTTCATTGCCAATAGAGACATATTTGAAGCTCAAGTAATAGATGAGCATAAATTTGATGATCAAACATGGGATGATGAAGAGAATATTGAGTTACCCAATAAAAAATCCCCAAAGGAATGATTGATCTAGAGAGAATGTTCAATCTGGACAATATCGCTGAGAAAAAGGATTTGCCCAAAACAAATAGTGGTGAGTATGAGCCTAATAATATAGGGCAAGATCCATATATTAGAAATATCTTCATAGGAAAAGTATGCACTTTAGTGGAGCGTGAAGTGATAATTTAGACCTTGAAGGATTATATACATGTGATAGCATGGATATATGATGAGTTGAAAACATACAATACTTCAATCATTACTCACACTATACCACTAAAGCTTGATTTCAAACCATTCAAATAGAAGAAAAGGCTAGTGAATGCCTTACTAGACCCAATAATATTTGAAGTCAAGAAGATCCTAGCAGTTAGAATTATCTTTCCAGTAAGACACTCTACATGGGTAGCTAACCTAGTACCTATGAGAAAGAATAATAGGGACATCCATTTATGTGTAGATTTTAGGAATCTAAACAAAGATCTAGAGAAGGATAACTATCTTCTACGCTCAATAAGTGAAGTTCTCTAGATGGTCAATGAAGCACAAATGATGTATTTCTTAGATGGATTCTCTGGATATAACTGGGTTATGGTAGATAAGATCGATAGATTGAAGACAACATTCACCACCAAGTGGGGGGTATTCACATATAGGCACATGCCTTTTGTCTTGATCAATGCTAGAGCAACATTCCAGCATGCTACGGATGTTTCCTTTAGAGGGCTAGTGGGTCAATGCATCATTATTTACATGGATGACTTAACAATATACTCAAAAAAGAGAGGAAATCATGTTACAGATTTGAGAAAAGTGCTCCAAAGGTGCAAAAAGTATGGAATCTCACTAAATCCTAAGAAGTGCATCTTTGGCGTCACTACTAGCAAGCTATTGGGACATTTAGTATTAGAAAATGGGATCACTATATAGATCCAGATCGAGTAAGCTCTATCATGAATCTACAATTGCCATCAAGTAAGAAAGAATTGAAATCCTATTTTGGGAGGATAAACTTTGTCAAAAAGTTTATAACTAGATTTATAGAGATAGTAAGGCCATTTAAAACCATTCTAAAGAAAGATGCCAAAATTGAGTGCACTCCAGAAGCTAGGGTAGCCTTTGAAGACATCAAGAAAGCAATAGTTGATGCCCTAGTGCTATGTAACCTTGATTACACAAAATATTTCTACATATACTCTTTTGCTTCTATTCATACTTGTGTAGCTGTGCTGACCCAAAAGAATGAAAATAAAGAAGAGAAACCAATAGCCTTTATGAGCATTCCATTCATAGATGCAAAACTGAGATATCTAGATGTGGAGAGACAAGCTCTTACTCTGGTAAGAGCTACAAAGAAATTTAGACATTATATCCTAAGAACCAAGGTGATTGCTATGGTACCTAATGCAACGGTTAAGATGCTATTGATCCAAAGCAAGCCTAGTGAGAAAAGAACCAAGTGGATTACCATTTTGTAGGAATATGACATGGAGATCACTCTAATGAAGTTAGTTACAAGGGAAACTTTGACCCAAATGATTGTAGAAATTGACCCAGATTTGATTAGTTAGCAGTATACATTAGATTCCAATAATCAAGATGAATGGTATTCTAGTATTAAACATGTCCTGACCTCAGGAAGGTTTCTAAAACATTACTTTCAAACATGAATAGGGAAAATCATAGTCATGTATATATGTAAATACTTGTTTGTATAGTTGTTTTTTTGTTTGTTTTTGTCTGCTTGTTGAGTCCTTGTTTTGGTTAGGCAATATGGAGCACCTTTTCACTTTAGAAAACAATGAAATTGTTGGAATTGAAGAAAGAATTACAAATTCCCACATAGGTTATAATTCTAGTAAGCTTAACTACTTTGATCCATTCAGTGAAATCATATTCATCAATATTAACCCTTGAAGCTCAAGGAATTATCACATGAATACATTTAATAGCCTTGGATTAGTTGAAAGTACGAGTGTCTGTGTTAAGTGAAAAATATAAAGGTTTTCCCTTGCTACCATTGCAATTCTCAACTTAATAAGAAAGTGCCTAAACCTTGCTATTGAGCTTACACGATCATATCATATGAGAAATTGAAAAGAGAAAAGGAAATATTGAAAATCCGAAGAATTTTTTTTTAGGTCATCCAAGTAACTCTATCAGGGCTATGGACACCTAACCGGTAGTAGGGCTATACTTGGGAGAATTGCAAAGATAACCTTTTTGGTGCTATGGATGCCTGACTGGAAGGAGGGCTCTATCCAAGGTTGTTTTAGAGGATTAAATCCAATCATGTAGCTTAACACTAACTACTTTCATTTTCAACCTTTCTCAAGAAGAAGGAAATGAACTAAATGCGCATGCACCTGAATGCCTTCTCATCATATGGTTGTGTTAATGAATATGATTTCACTTAAAAGGGTCAAGGTACTTATATCTAAGAGGGGTTGGGACTCCATGACCTAATTTTTCTTCCTTTCTTGAGTTGATTAGAATGTGGTGGTTTTCTTTGCTGGCAAATTGTTGTGTGGTTACACAACATGCCCCATTTTGCCTTAGCAAAATAGGGACCCATGTTTTTTTGCTTCTGCTTGTACGTGTTTCCCTACTTTTGGGTGATATGGTAAAAGTCATGTCCTAGTCTAGGTCCAGAAGTTCAAAGTCCAAAATCCTCTAGAAAGGTGTCCATTGGATAGACAATTGAAAATATAGCAAATCTTCCTTTTGAATCATGTCAAAATTTAGAGAAACAAAGAAGTTATGGCCGATCAAAGTTTGGTCAACATGGACATGGATATTACCAGTGTAATATCTTGATCATTATCACAACATTCATACCCCTATGAATATCCATATCCAAGTGATGGCCCATCAAATTTTACCTAGTATGAACCCCATAGATCCAGGCATTTTATGCTGGATATTTTGACATGGATATGTCATTTTGAAATATCCATGCCAACATATCCCTATCTGGGTTATGTCATCTTGTTTCATTTTAAAGTAATATGTTGGGCATGCTCACATCATCTACATGGATATTTCACATTTGCTTAATATCCATATCCTTAGGCTTGTGAAGTATCTAGATCCCAATAATGCCATTCAACCTTCACTCACATGTAGCTAAAGCAAAGAGCTAACGTCATTTCAATATTAGCTTACATGGATATTATCTTTCAAATGATCCATACCTTATCTTAACATCCATATCCTGGTGATGACACATCAATTTGCCCTCCAAACTTGCCAATGTCACATGAATATTTATCCACATGGATATTTCATGCTTGCCTATTGTCCATACCTTAGTCTAAATATCCATACCTGATGACATCATGTCATCCCATCTCAACATATAAGATTAAACCTGATGACATCACCTGGACATTCATCATATGGATATTTCACATTACTTAATATTTGTACCTTTCAAGTATCCATATCCCTATCCTAGCCAATGGTTTTGGGCCACATGTCCACATGGATATACTAACCTAGTTTAAACAGAATTATGACCTGATAACATTTTCTTTGGCCAAAGATGGTTGACCCAACCCTCATACTGACATCATATGGACATATCCACATGGATATATCCATATGGACATTATAATTCAAAGATCCATATACATATCTAGATATGCCTTTTTGTATTTAATATCAGTGAAAGACCATTGGGTTTAAAATTTGAAAGCGTGCCCATTGACACCTATATTAATCTCCCACATTTCTCCTTTTGGAATCCAACTAAGCTCTTGGAAGCCATTAATGATCCCTAATTCAGAAATTTTACTAAGATAAAAGGTAATTGCCTTAGTAATTTTGACATAATTACATTCAAAGAGCTAATAATTTGCGTAGAGAACCTAAGAGGCGATAAACATCAATAGCAAACTATGACAAGGAATTGAATCATACAGAGGATCGCCCACTGGTAAGGCTTTCCAAGCACATATTCACATATAGGTTAAGATCCTCACATCCAAGTACATATACAACAAATCCTTTCTTCTGTCATTTTTGATGGTAATATAAATTTTACACAAGTAAAAATTGAAATATTGAAAATATCGAAAATAGATAACTAAGGATTATTTGACTTTTAAATGCATATCACCCATAGGGAGTGCCCTGTTCTTTCAATTATAGAAACATGACCATGTTAACATTTGTAGGACAATTAGTAGCCTCGTATAGACAAATGGAATGCAAAATTCAAGACTGACATGTTCCCAAAAGTTAAGAGTATATGTAACAATTACGGTTTTGTAGAGCATACTCACTGCAGCAGCAGAATATGAATGTCTTTAGAACAAGCATCCAAAAAAAAGAAGATAATCCTATTCTTAAGAACATAGTGGCTATTAGGATGTACTATGTTTTCCATTTTCCTTATGTTATAGAGGCTATTGAATTATTGGTTGAGTGCATGGAGCATTTTAATGTGGTATCTAGGAGGGTTGAACACTAGGGAAGGGTATATGCTAACATTTCCATTGATGTCATCTCTAAGGATTTCAACATGCCTACACCTAGGGGAATCTATATGCTTGATTTGGCTACACTGGAAGTAGAATATGATGGGAACTAGAAGGATTGTAGGAAGGTTATCTTCCTTGGATGGAGGGTCATGGACAGAGAAGCAAAGGTTGTGGCCAAGATGCCCCAACATATTTACAAGAATGACTTCTCTCCAAAAGTTGAGTATATGATGGTTTTGCTCAGTAGGATAAGTGGAAATCCTAACTTTAATAGCTTTGAGTCATAGATGTTTGGCCTAATCCATATGGTGATTGAGATGAAATAAACTATGCAATGGGCCAAGATAATTAGTGATTCCATGCATGAACATATAGTTAAGTGGAGGAAGAATAAAAGTAGAATATTTTACATGACCTCCCATTTAGCATATGCATGTGCCTCTAAGGGTACATTTGATGGATGCATACTACTGGGAAGCTTGGAAAATTACCACATGAAAAGACATCATGCGAGCACTATCCCCAATTGGAGAGGAAACAATCTATGTAGCACTACAAAATGGTAAATGGTTGTTTTATAATGTATTTGGTCTGACTTATGGAGTGGGACATAGCTAAATGTTTCTCACTGGGAGCTATAGAGAAAATCTATCCTCATGGGGCTTGGTTTATCCAATTACCCACATATTCATACATCAGGATGGAAGGTTTCAGTGAAAGTCCATTTATGTTACCTAGGTATCCATCAAACAAGGTAGTTTTAATGGAGATGGTCAAATAGATGGTCCCTGCATTTGAAATGTCCAAGAGGAAGGATGGCGGGGGGTATGTGAAGTTCCCTATAGAAATCAATTAGTTCATATGTGGATCGTGTTGCAAGTATGTGCCTAATCAATGTTGTCATTGATGTCAACATATCTTTGTTGTCATTGGTGTAAACTGTATCCTATTTTATTATTTGGTTAGAAGCTTTATATGTTGAGGATATTGAGAAAATGAGCACCTCTAGAAGAATCAAAAAGGAAATAGTGAATCACAATGAGGACAGTGAGTTGCATACTGAAGAACAATCCAGAAGACTACTCCGCATTTCTTGTAGATTGAAGATCTTGGTCTACAAATTGGAAATTATTTAGAGACATTTGAAGATGCTAAATCCTAAGTTTATGAAGAATTTATTGAGTTACATTCACCAGAGTAAAACTTGCTTTTTATGATTATTCGTTGGTGACAGGGAGAAAGTATTTTGCTCCACATTAATTTGCATTGAAGTATTTTGCTCTGTGGTTCTAGAGGGAAGTCTGGGATGACGATAAGTGCCTGCAAATACAATGGTTCATGATTTTGTGGTATGCAAGCTATCTTTCTTTTATGACAGTTGAAGACAGTGAAGTTCATGTGCTTCAGTGTGAAGAATCTCATGGGTAAAGTGGTTAAAATTTGTGTGGTTGCTCCTGGTGATTACAACAATCTTATGGATTCCTCTTGATTGTGTTCCTACATTTACATTGGTCCACATTAAGGAATTGAGATCGTGTTTGAAGTTTATTCCCAGTTAACATAGCGTCTAACCAATCTTAGCCGACTTGGTTAATTCCAATGATTACAGAGATATATTAAAGATTGTAGAAGCATTTTGTGGCATGGAAGATCATGTTTGAGTCCCAACTAAGGTGTGGAGTGATTTGCATGCATCTTTACTACATTTCCTTGGCATAATTTTTTATTAGGTCAAGACCTATTTTGTAAATTTCTATAATGCTGACCTTGGAGATCATTCTAATGGTTAATGAATGTAATACCAACCTTGATGTACATTCCAAGGATGATGGATGATATATATACTTGTAATTTGGTCGTGGAAAATGTGTCCTTGTATGAAAATGTGAAGTTAATTTTTTAGTGAGGAAGGCAAAGCATAGCAAAGGAAGAGTATTGTGCTTCAATGGAATTGAATTCAGGCATGGAGTAGATGCTATTTTCTCAGTTTAAAAACCTTAGTAGTGAGCCACCCCTTGGCAGTGAGCCTCTAATTTTTGGTATTGTTATAACTTATATATCTTGTGGACTAACATCCACTGTGGTTTTTCCCTTAACAAGGTTTTCCATGTAAAATCTGGTGTCACTTGTGTATGATCTTGCAATTGTGTTTATGTTTCTAAGTTTATGCTTTCATGAATTAATCGTAACAAACAGTGGACAAGTGGTTAATGTTTTAAGGTGCAGAATTATTTAAGTTTTGAGACAACTGATTCAGCCCCCTCTCATTTGTCTGGTTCATTTCAACAATTGGTATCAGAGCCAAGTTCCTTAGAAGGAAGATTGATCACTTGAGGCTAATCCAAGATGTCATATAAGAAGGAAAGTCTGTGATTCGATGGAACAAACTACTCCATCTTGAAGATCCGCATGAAAACTCATCTCCTCTGCTTGGGTTATAATGTTTGGAAAATAACTGAAAATAAGTATGAAATACCGAAGAATGGTCTGCAAACTAAAGATGAGATAAAGGAATTTGAGTTGAACATAAAATTCAAAGATGCCTTAATATGCACCTTATCCAACATCGAAGTAACAAAGATCGTGGAGCTAAAAACTTCTTATGAAATCTGGGAAAAGATGAAGAATCTATATGAAGGAGATGAATCTGTGAAGAGTGCCAAATTGCAGAGTTTGAAGGAAAAATATGAATGTTCAAAGATGAGTGAAGATGATAAAATAACATCCTTCATGTAAAAGGTCAATGAACTTGTGAGTAGCATTAGAAGTGTAGGAGGAAAAACTGTGGATATTGAAGTTGTGAACAAAATTCTTAGATCATTGCCTAAATCATATAGTCATAAAGTGGCCGCAATTAAAGAAGTAATGATAGTGACAAAGATTACAAAAGATCAGTTTCTCGGGAAGCTGACAGTCTTTGAAATGAGAGAACTTGGTGATTCGCTTCCAAAGATAGAGACTACTTCCACTTTAGAAAGAACCCCCAGATCTGACAAATACAAGGTGGAACCAGATCACAAGCTTGAAGAACTTGAAGCCAACTTTGTTAACAATCTGTTGAGAGGTATTGGTAAGTTCAAAGGCAAACTACCTTTCAAATGTTTTAGTTGTGGTAAAGTTGGTCATTATGCTTCTAGATGCCCCATAAGAGTTCCTAAGCCAAGAACTAATAGACCTAGAATCCCAAAGAAATGTTATTATGTTGAATATCTTGATGATGATGGAGTATCATATGGTGAACCAAATAATGCTAGTACATCTAATAATGAGTGCCTGTTTATTGATATTAAAGAAGAACCTATGACTACTAATCCTGCTAGCTATGTAAAGGAAGAAAAACTAGTGGAAAGTGCCTTGGCTACTTAGGTTGTTGAAGACAAAGATGAATGGGTTATTTTCAGTGGATGCTCTCATCACATGACTGGTGACAAAAGTGTTCATAAGTTTGGAAAGATATGATGGAGGACTGGTTAGGTTTGGTGATGATACAACTGGTAAGATTTGTGGAAAAGGATCCATTTCTTTTGATGACAAGAATAACACTGATGATGTCTTATATGTGACAGGATTAAAGCACAATCTCTTAAGTGTTGGTCAGATGTGTGGCAAAGGTTATGATCTCAGATTCAAGGAAAATGGACCCAAGATTTTGGAAAGCTCCAGAATATTTATCATTTGAAAGGGACTAATGAATATTGCTTGCTGGCCCAAAATGATGAAAGTTGGTTGTGGCATAGAAGGTTGTGTCATATCAATTTTGACAACATTGTGAAGATAAGTTCCACTCAGGTTGTAAGAGATTTGCCCAAGCTTGTGAAGCCTACTGATACTTTGTGCAAGAAGTGCCAATTTGGAAGTAAGTGTTATATCAGAAGAGATGAAGATCTAGGTAAGTTTGATGCAAGATGTGATGAAGGTATCTTCCTTGGATACTCTACCAAGAGCAAGGCCTACCGGTGTTACACTTATAGATTAAAGAAGATTATTGAGAGTACAAATATCAAAGTTGATTAAAGCAATGAAAAGGTGTCAAGTGGATATGAATCTAATGAACCAAATGTCCCTGCAAAAAAAGTACCAGTGCATCAAGAAGAAAACTTAGAGGAAGAAGAAGAACAAGCTCCAGAAATCATTATTAAGACACCCAGGTATGTGAAGTTAAATCACTCTAAATATCAAATCATAGGAGATAAGAGTAAAGGAGTTCAAACCAAAAAAAGAGCTGCTAATGAATAGGTTAATTATTGTTTGATTTCTCAAGTGGAACCTAAAAATGCAAATGAAGCATGTAGTGATGAAAATTGGGTAAATTCTATGAAAGAAGAATTGATGCAAATAGAAAAGAATCAGACTTGGGATCTAGTCCCTAGACCGGAAGACAAGAATGTGATTGGTACTGAATGGGTCTTTAGGAACAAAATGAATGAGAATGGTGAAGTGGTAAGAAACAAAGCAAGGTTGGTATGCAAAGGATACTCTCAAGTTAAAGGAATATATTTTGAGGAAACATTTGCACTAGTGGCAAGGATTGAAGCAATAAGAATGTTTTTAACATTTTCAGCCTACAAGGATTTCAAGGTATATCAAATGGATGTGAAGCCTACATTCTTGAATGGAGAATTGGAAGAAGAAGTCTATACTGAACAACCAGAAGGATTCCAGTCATCAGATTAGGTTGACATGGTGTGTAGATTGAAGAAAGCATTATATGGACTAAAACAAGCCCCTAGGGCCTGGTATGCAAGACTAGATAAATATCTGATATAGTTAGGATTTAGTAAGGGTACTACTGAAAACAATCTCTACTTCAATATCAATGATGAACAAATCCTAATTGTTGGAGTCTTTATTGATGACATTATCTTTGGAGGCAATGAAGGTATGTGCATGGTTTTTTCTAGGGAAATGCAAAATGAATTTGAAATGTCCATGTTTGGTGAGATGAATTTATTTTTAGGTCTGTAAATCAATCATTCAAATAAAGGTATCTTCATTTCTCAGTCTAAGTATGTGAAAGAGTTGTTAAAGAAGTTTGGGATGGAACACTCTAAACTAGTAAGCACTCCCATGGTAACTGGTTGTAAGTTGAGCAAAAATGATGACTCACCTATGGTAGATCAGAAAAGGTATAGATCTATGATTGGAAGATTACTTTATTTGACCCAAACCAGACCTGACATAATGCATGTAGTTTGTCTTGTGGAGAGATTTCAAGAATGGTATCCAAAAGACAATGATTTCACTCTCAGTGCATACACTGATGCAGATTGGGCCAGAGATGTGGATGACAAGAAAAGTACAAGTGGAGGTGCATTCTTCTTAGGAAAATGGTTGGTATCCTAGTTAAGTAAGAAACAAGACTCCATATCTCTGTCTACTACAAAAGAAGAATACATTGTAGCAGCATGCAGCTGCACTTAGGTGTTATGGATGAAGCAGACATTGAAGGACATTAGAGTTGCGTATGAAGATCTAATTGCAATATTTTATGACAATCATACAAGTGCCATAAACATTTCAAATAATCCAATAATGCATTCAACGACAAATCATATATCCATAATATATCACTTTCTGAGAGAAAAGGTGATAGAGAATGGAGTCAAGTTGGAGTATTTGTCTACAAAAGATTAGATTGCAGACATTTTCACCAAGACTACCTAAGGATACTTTTGAGTATCTCAAAGAAAAGTTAGGGGTTATCACCCCTCCTACTCTAGACTAAGATGCACAAGAGTGCATTAGTCCGGTGGTGTTTAGAGTCCCACCTCCAAATCTGGATTGATGCTTTAAGGGCTACTTGTTAAGGGGAGTAGTCAGAGAATTCTGAGGAAAGTTGGATGAAAACAGTAGAGTGCAAGTATGTGCCCTTTTCCATTGATGTCAAAGGGGGCAAGAAATCATGTTAAAAACTTAGAGAGCAAGAGTGCAGATGTGTAAAGAGAAAGGGGTGGAATCTTGTCATGATGGCTATTGTGGTTTTTCATATCATATGTTGCCATCATTGACAAAGGGGGAGATTGTTGCAAGTATGTGCCTAATCGATGTTGTCATTGATATCAACATATCTTTGTTGTCATTGGTGTCAACTGTATCCTATTTTGTTATTTGTTTAGAAGAATTATATGTTGAGGATATTGAGAAAATTAGCTCCTCTGAAAGAATCAGAAAGGAAATAATGAATTATAGTGAAGACAGTCAGTTGCATACTGAAGAACAGTCCAGAAGACTGCTCTGCATTTCCTGTAGATTGAAGATCTTGTTCTGTGGATTGGAAATTATTTAGAGGCATGTCTAAAGATGATAAATCCTAAGTTTGAGCCTCCTGTATGAAGAATTGAGTGAGTTGCATTCACCAGAGTAAAACCTGCTTTTTCTAGTTATTCAATAGTGATAGGGAGAAAGTATTTTTCTCCACATTCCTCTACATTAAAGTATTTTTCTCTACAGTTCTAGAGGGAAGTTTGGGATATTCATAAGTGCCTACAAATACAATGGTTCATGATTTGGTAGTCTGCAAGCTATCTTTATTTTCTGATAGTTGAAGACAGTGAAGTTCATGTGCTCCAGTGTGAAGAATATCATGGGTAAAGTGGTTAGAGTTTGTGCAGTTTCTCTTGGTGATTACAACATGCTTATGGATGCCTCCTAATCATGTTCCTACATTTTCATTAGTCTGTGTTAAGGAATTGAGATCGTGTTTGAAGTTTATTCCTAGATAACATATTGTGTAACTAGTCTTAGTTGACTTGGTTAATTCTAGTGATTGCCAAGATATATTAAAGATTGTATAAGCATTTCGTGGCATGGAAGATCATGTTTGAGTCCCATCTAAGGCATGGACTGATCCACATAAATCTTTACTAGATTTCCTTGGCATAATTTTGTATTAGGTCAAGACCTATTTTGTAAATGTCTGTAATGTCGATGTTGGAGATCATTCCAATGGTTGATGAGTGTAATGCCGACCTTGATGTACATTCCAAGGAGGATGGATGATATATATACTTGTAATTTGGTCATGGAAAAGGTGTCCTTATATGAAAATGTGAAGTTGATTATTTAGTGAGGAAGGGAGAGCAGAGCAGAGGAAGAGTATTACACTTCAATGGAACTAAATTCAGGCATGGAGTAGATGCTATTTTCTCAATTCAAAAACCTTGGCAATGAGCCACCCCTTGGCAGTGAGCCTTTTTCTAGGCAGTGAGCCCTATTGGTAGTGTGCCTCTAATTTTTGGTATTGTTATAACTTATATATCTTGTGGACTAACATCCATCGTGGTTTTTCCCTTAACAGGGTTTTCCACATAAAATCTAGTGTCACTTGTGTATGATCTTGCAATTGTGTTTATGTTTCTGAGTTTATGCTTTCATGACTTAATCATAACAAATAGTGGACAAGTGTTTAATGTTTTAAGGTGCAGAATTGTTTAAGTTTTGAGACAACTGATTCACCCCCCCTCTTAGTTGTCTGGTTCATTTCAACATATTGATAGAAAATACCAAATTGGCAAAGGTAGATTTGAAAATTTTGCATTTATAGTTGTTTCCATTAGTAAGAGATTATGATCCTTATCATAGGATAGAGAGATTTATTAATAAGAAGTATAAACATATCACTCATCTAGAAGATTACTAGGCTAACTGTGATGATGAGTATGATGCAAAGAAGAGGAGATTTCAATGACTAAACCTTAATCAAATGAAAACTATCAGATATCCTGAAGTACCTCCTCAGGTCAAAGCTGATGATGAGAATATATTAGATCTAGAGTATGAGGAGAGGAAAGTATACAATGAAGCATTAGATACTCCTAACTGGATCAAAGAAGATGAAACATCTATTGATGTTATCTCGGCCAAAGTAATAGGGATAACCAAGAATTGGTTAAATGGAAAGATCAATGAGTTGAAAGCCAAGGGGCTTGTTATCAATTTTGACAAGTAAAGGAAGATGAAGGAGAGAGAAGAATTAGATTTTGATGATTTACTTGTATGTAAAATGCAGGTCATGGATTCCAATTTGGACAAAACAAGCTCATCAGGAGCTGTAAAGGAATTTACTTTAGAGGGTGTTTCACTTGTATACAGGCCATCACCTCCTAGGGATACACCTTATAAGGCCATTTCTATATCTATACCCAAGGTTGCAATAACAAAGGAGGAGGAGCCTTTAGATGAAAAGATTGTGAGGGGGCATAAAGATGTGTTAGGGGGTATGAATATCCCCAAGTAGAAAAGATACCAAGTCCCAATAATGAGAGGGTCTACTTCTAGGCTAGCTATTGTATAGACTCCAGGATATCAAGATCCTACACTGCATGTGGTGAGAGAATTGCAACATAAGTGCCAGTAGTGGAAATTATGAGGGTAAAAAATGAATGGTCTAAGGAGGCTAGAACAAAGGCATTAGAGAAAGAAAATAATCAGCCTTTGCCACTAAGTTAGATAATCAATTTGACTAATGATAATGTAACTAGAGATGTGACTACCCATCCCATAGAGAGCTTGTTGAAACATATAGAGCCTACAACTCAAGATGTTGTTCAGGAGGGACATGGTAAAGAAGTTGAAAGGCTAGAATCCCCTAAGGTTGAAGTGCATATATGACATCTAGATGTTCTAGTGGACACCATCACTAGTCTGAAAGTAATAAACTTGACATACCAACCTGTGGATGGTGATGAGGAGGAAATTGTTAAAGATAGACAAATACAAGAAGAGAAAATCTAAATGGATGTTGATGTTTAGATTGAAGATGTCCAAACTGAAGATATGCAACATGATGTACAAATGGATATGGAGAGGCCTAAACAGCATGATCATGCATTTAAACAACAAGTTGAAACAAAGAAAAGAACTAATAAGGGTGCTCAAAAGGAAAATGAAGAAGAGCCTCATCAAGATGATCAATCTCAGGATCAACCAAAAGAGCAAGTGGAAGGTGGTCTTGTGGGTGGAATGGGACAGGATGAACAAGTTGGCATACTACATGCAGACCGATGGCCATTGGAATATCAAGACATCTAGGGGCAAGTTCCATGAGGAGAACAAATTGAGGATGATCCTAAATATGGTTTAAGTCATGATAGGCAAGTTGAAATACTACACATCGACCAATAGCCACTTGAACATGAAGAGGTCCATGTGGATAAGGGTGGTGTTATGGACATGGGTAAACAACAGGAAAATCTAGATGAGGTCCCACCATAAAAGGATCAAGTCAAGGAAATGGAAATACAAGATGCTCAGATTGAGTAGCATGACCAAATAAAGTATGGATCTACTGCATTGTCATGGATGTCATCAGAGATGGAGCATCTAGAACATGATCCAACACTCTTTGATTTCAAATATTTATTCATACTAGATAGTGCTAACCACAACCATAAGGCTAGGGTTGTATTGATGATAAAGAGGGATGATGTAATTGGGAAGAGGACAACACAGTTGGCAGTTCCAATGGTGGTTAAGTCCAAAGGAGAAATAAGCTTAGATGAGTCCCAGGTTACTTCCATTGACTTGGGAGATTCAACAGTGAACCAAGAAAACTAGGAGCTCAAGGAGAACGCTGAGGATGTGTCCATTAGAATGAAGAAGATGAAGGCCAAGAATAAAGAACTAAAGGAGCAGAATGCTCAATTACAAACATTTATTAAAGGTTTAGTGAAACCTACAGGATTAGCCTCCATAGTGCAGCAAGAAGAAAGGCCCATTGCCTTAGCATTAGTGAGTGGGGAGGAAATAACAAGCTTGGATTCTCAAAAGCATCAAGCCCACATCATGAGCAATTGGTTCATGTGATTCATGACTGCTGGGGAGAAGACAATAAGGACATCCATGTCCAATTGGAACACATTGTCTACATTGAAAAAGGAGGTTGAATCTTTGAGAAGGACATTTGGGAAAAGGCTCAAGCAATGTGACTATGCCTTGGATAGGCTAAAGGTGGTCAAGAAAATGGAAGATCAAGATCTTCTAAGGAACAAAATTTTGACTATCCAATCATTGCCTAAGGTAGGCACATGGATCCCAGAATTACAATTTGAAGTGGATGTTTTAAAGATATGCATGTCGAAGATAAGGGACTTAAGTATGAAGACCCATTACATGTCCAAGGAAATGAAGTTTTTAGAAGAATTACATGGTGACTCCATGGTTGAAACAAGGGCACCAGATGAACAAGAGTTTGTCCAAACATTCAAGGACAGATTCATGCCCATATTAGAAGATCCTCTGAAGTAGTTTTTAGAGAATGTCATGGATGAGATGGTGGCGTTAAGTGTTAAGGTGAGGACATATGGCAAGGAAGTGAATAGCAAAGTAGTGAAGATAGTATCTTTGGATGAATAGGCAAAGGCATTAGACTATGCAAGACTAAAAGTCCAAGTGAGTGACAAATCACAAATAGACATAGTAGTAAATGCATATTACTTCTAGAATAAGTTAGATATAAGTGTGGTTATCACTAAGGGGTCTGATATGTCAGAGTAGGATACTACTATGAAGATATTGAAAGGATATCCCCTGCCAGTTGTTTCCTGCTAATGGTTTCCAGCTGGCAACACGTGCCACTATTATGGTTTATTGACTTGGTCAAAGAAATTTGAATCATTGATCATTTTGAAGAGATCCTAACCATTAGATCATTGTAATAAAATCTTAACCTTGTCCTATAAAAGGATATTGATTGAGATTTGTAAAGTATGAAGAGTTGAATTGAGATTGATTTGATGAACTTGTGAACACTAAGTATACTATTTTTGTAACTTTGTGATTCCCCATGGTTCAATCTCAAGATCAAATGTATATGTGCATACTTTTAGCATACTGAATGATAATGGAGACTCAAATTACTACCTAGTTGTAGACATTTTGTAATCTTATGGATGGTTTCTTGATATGTTACTGTGAATTGCTACACTCCTCAGAGGTGCATTCAACTAGTACATGTTATCATCACCCTATTCCTTTCAAGATTAGCACCTACCATGTCTAATTATGGACTGTCCTAGTGAAACATGGTTTAGGTTATCTTCTAATCATGGAAGTATCAAATTTTCATGTGGATCATCGATTGAAACTCAGTAATTTTAGTAATTTTAGGATTTCAATTTGCTTTCATTTTATTTCATTTCAATTTCATAAATCATCATATAGAGCTACAAATAATGGAAAATAATAAGAAGATATAGAGGAAATATGTTGAATTAACATAGATAATTTCATATCCTTATCATATTTGAGCAAAATAGCATTATCTAGTGAATATCATGCAAATAATGGAAAATGATAGTCAAATACTCACTTATTTGCACAATATTTGAATTAATTTAAGAAGTAGAGCTAAGGATTAGTTCAAATTGAGATAGTTTTAGAAGAATTGATCAAACTTATGACAAATCTATACAAATATATGCAAATCCTGGCTAAAGATTATAAGATTTAACACAATTTTTGAGAATATATATAGATCAGGTGAAACAGGATAAATATTTGTGGATATTGACAAGATTTCTTTGAATAAATATGTAAGGCCCCTATTGCAAAATAAAATAACACATCAAACTATGAGTGACAACATGATTGTCATGACCTGACACTCCGAGACTTGGAATCATGAATTCTCCGAGTTCATCGTATTCTTCAAGATAAATAGAGGTTTGATTGAAACTTTTATTTCTTGTTGTTGTGCATAACAAACACATCAACAGAACCCCCCTAGAATAACATCAATCATGAATATACAATTAATTATTCCCCCATAGAAGAGAAAGAATCAAACAAAATATCCCCCATAATGAAGTGGCTCCTATGCCAATGGCACATGCACAAAGAAAAAACATGATCCAATACCTACAAACAATATTTCTCCCCTTGGGAAGAAACAAATCCATTGGTATATGTATAAGAAACTCCAAATCCAAAACAAGAGATGAAGGAAGTCTCATGAAGTATGATGTCTCTAAAAAATACTCAAGTGTCCACATATAACAATCAAAAGATTCCACAAGATTAAGTACCACATGCCTAATCAAAGAATGTGACAATTCAAGACAATAGGAAAAATCAAGCTCATCAAGCTCCAAATAAAAAGATGGTGTGACAAAAGTTGTGCCATAACTATCATCAAAGAGGAGAGATATAACCCCTCAAATGTTTCCTCCAAATTAGAAATTTGAGACTCTACAAACAAGAATGATATGTCTACAAGAAAAGAGTCCCAATCAAGAAGACTGCAATGGTGAACATCCTGCTACAAAGAATCACTAGAAGCTCTCAAAGAAGCAACACTGAGCTATGATGTAGCAATAGGTGATGGTGATGTGATCTTAGCAGGAGGAGAAGAGGGAGAAAGAGAAGTCTCTAAATCCAAAGAATCAAGATATTTCATGTAATCAATCTCATCTAAAGTATCATCATCCTAGGGTATGTTATCTACATGACCAAGGGGTATGAGACAATCTATTGTAGGATCATCTAGAAATGGTGAGACATGAGGGTCTCCATACAACTCCCAAATTTGAATCCAATGTGTGAGTGGTCTATCATGAATCAAAAGCTTACACTTTGTGTCATAATCAGTAGTAGTTCCATGATCCATATTGAGTCCCCAATTAAATTTCTTTTGAGGTCATTCTAGTTCAGGTATGAGCCCATAAAACAAAGGTAAAAGATGAATCCACCTAAGATGTGTCAGGATGCCTTTTCACCAAGACTTGTAATTATCCTTAGTTATATTAAACACGGAAGGATGAATATAAATACCCATGATACCTCCTTAAAATTATAAATAATCAAAACATCAAAACATATATTTGATGATAGATAGGAATCCAATAAAAGCACAAGATTACCCCCCACAAAATCAATAAGCCCCCCCCCAAAAAAATATGATGATGGCACTTTATACTTAGTGCAATTACAGTTTCCACAAGCCAAAATAGCTAAGTGGTCTTTGATCTTAGTGCTTACAAATTCCGAAATAGGCCTTATACTAAAAGTACAATTTGGGTACAAAATGAGATCAAATGGATTAAAAATATGATAAGTACTTAAAAAATCATGCACTTTCAAAAAAGTTTCATCAAAAAATGTTACCATACGACACCAAATGGAGCCCCAAAAGTTTGAAAACTGAAAGCTACTCAGTAATAATGATGAAAATCTGTAATTTCTAGACAAACTAGGCACAAAAACCAAAATTTTATTCCACCACTACGAAGACTATGAAATTCTAGCTCAAAACAAAAAAAAATTGCTTGAAAAAGGAGCCAAATTGAACAAGATAGAACACTTCAAAGTTTAACTATCAAAATCAAAATGCAAAAATTTATGATTAGGTTCGTACATGATCTATTTTCTGCATGAAAAAACTAATAGATAGCTAGATAAAGTTTGATGTGGTGAACAAAATCCAAAAAGCATTTTTTGATCCGACATGCAGAAGAGATAAAATTAATGTAAAAAATTCCTCCAACAATAAAAAATGACATGTTGAAGTTGAATCAACCACCTAAGTCAAGAAAAGGCACACTACAACTTGTAAGATTGCACCAAGATGCAACAAAAAAAAATTCTTGGTAGAAACTCTCAAAAAAGAGGGAAGGATACCATAGATTTGACTCTCTGATATCATGTAAGAGTCAATGATGGACTCAAGAAGACCCAAGATCACTTACAATCACAAGCTTCCATAACAAGAGAAAAACAATATTGCCAAGAAATGATGATGCATAACATTTACAAGATGCAAAGCTTGACTACACACAATTGGATTATATTGCATACAACATGATTACAATGTTTTTTGTTGGCTTGGTTTCCAATATACAATATGATGCCTTCCTTATATAGAAAAGGTTGGGTGATAGGACTTGGTCACAAAATTAAATGTAGGCCAACATAGACACAAATATTAAATGACTACTAGAGGATAAGATGCCTTCTAGATGACCCAAATAATAAATGTCCTAGACACCACTAATAAATATAGCATACAAGACAAACTTGTAATATGACAGATGTCTTAATGCTATGACATGAGAGAACTAGTGCAAAACTATTAAATGCACATAGTTATAGTACATTATTAAATGCTCCAAAAGACACTAAGTAAACTTAAGAAGACTAGTGTAAAGAGGACCTAGAAATGACTAGCTAGGTAATCTCTCTTTTTACACTAACAGATTCTTCCAAGAATAGTTTTGGAATGTGTAAACCAACTTGGGATCCCCATTTAGGGGTTAAAATTCTATATATGCAGTGTTTAAGGTGGTAGTAAGGTAATATTCTGATTTAGAGTGAAAACTCTATTTGTAGGTATTGAAGGAGTGAAGATTAAAGAGGAGAAAGAAATGGTTGTATGTAATCATTTTTAGAAGCCATTAAATTTCCATAGTCCATAATGTTAGATTGAATATTTTTAGATTTACCTATGTTAGAAATTTTTCATCAACATTTTCAATCACACTCTGTGATCCATCATTAGGAAATAGAAAGTAAGAGAAGAGAAAGAGAAATGATTAATTGTAAACTAAAACTACTTAAAAAGAGGGAGGGAGTAAGGTGATGTGGTAATCTTTGTTTCTAAATATAGTATTGACTTGGGCCTCTCTTCTTGGTGGAGTTTTTTATCAAATGAATTTCTCCACATTAACTAGATGTTATGTGTTTGTACTTCTGTTGCATATTTTTCTATGTTGTTGATTTACTTTGTTACAGTCTCCATTTAGTTATACACTAGTTAAGATCATATTTATAGTTAAATTTAGATTTCTATATATAGTGGTTACCTTCATTTCTGCATATACCACTATGCACTTTGCAAGTGATCTTGCAAACCATCATATGTTGCCTGCATACTATCTAGTCTTGCTTGGAGACTATCCTTGAAGAAGGGGGTAAATCATAAGACACACAACAATAGAAATAGAACACAAAAATAGAATATTTCTTTATTGATCTGGGAAACTCATTACATTACAGAAGCTTAATTACAATCAGAGGAATCAATCCTCCACAGGTTGCAACACACTACATCTACACATCACTAGGGTCTAGAATCCTCTACCTTCTGTAACCCCCAAATCATCTAGGGTTTATGTTTCCTACCTATTCTTCACTCCACACTTGCCCCCTTAACTCTACTACTTCCCAGGGTTCCCAAAATAGTCATAAATAGCACTTTTTGGCAGCCTCTAGCTAAATTTAAAAATTTGCAACTCCCTCCAAAAGTAGGTCAACTTCAAGGAAGCCTAACTTTTGATCTAGGTGTCTGATTGACGAACCATTTTAAATGCCAAAAATCTCACGATGTGAAATATCATGCCAAAAATCCATAAACAGACTTCCATCAACTTTTCGGGGTGTTATGGGATATTTTAGTGCCTCATATCTATTTTCAAAAAATTTCAAGGGCTTTTCAGAAAACAAAAACTTTAATATCTTTCAGCTCACAAATGATCTTTTCCTGATTCCTTCGCTAAAGGTCTTAAATTTCCATTATTTAACTTTTTTTTAAGGTTTCTCTTCAATCCGTGCCCAAATGCAAACTTTCCTCAAATGGCAGTTAAACTTTCCAAAATAGGTAGGTTGCTTTTTTTAGCAGTTTTGGAAAAAATTGAAAGTCCTACATAATTATTCTAGATATTATGGAACCAAAAACACTAATTATGGAAAGAAATGAAAATAACTACAATGATTTTTAATTAACTTCTTTTTGGGTGATGCAAGATTTCCCTTACACCATTGGATGCTCCTACATTAGACACCCAGGGTAATTTGAGAAGTGACCTTGTCATGTCTCAGATGTTTGTGTGAGGAAAACCCATACGGTCAACCTCTACCTTAGACAACCAAGAAAAATCTTCAACAGGCCTTCCTTTCCATTTTACCAGATATTCTTCATATTGCCTATTTCGAGTACTTCTTCCCACACAGCTATCCAAGATCTCTTCTATCTCCTCCATTGAAGTAGATGCAGAAATACTCTACTGTGCTTCTGGTGGTCCATCCTCTGTTCCACCTTCATGATACTCTGATATATCAACAATGTTGAAAATAGGGGAAATATTGATCCAACTCGGTAGCTCTACCTCATATGCATTCCCTGAATCATGCTTCTTCAGAATTCTGTATGGTACAAATTTCTTCATTTTTAACTTATTGTATGTTCCAATTGGGAACCTTTCTTTTCTCAAGTGAACCATGACTTCATCTCCTACCTAGAACTCCTTATACCTCCTCTTCTGATATGCCTTAGCCTTGTACTAAATATTTATCTTATTAATGTTCTTTCTCAACTCTTCATGCAAATTCTCCAGATGTTCTGCAAAGTCTTCATCTTCAGAACTTGTCTTTTCTCCTTTGTCCAACTTCCTCAACTCATAAGCATTTCTCAGGCTATTGCCATATATAATCTGGAATGGTGATTTACCAGTACTCTTATTGACAAAATTGTTGTAAGCAAATTCTGCCTATGGTAAATGTTGCTAGTATGAGGTTAACCAGTGTTGTAATTGATGTCAACATACTCATATTGCATTGATAAGAAGGATTGGATGAGCTGTGTGCTGAGGATATTGAGAAAATTAGTTTCCATCAGGAACAGTGAAGAATAGTGATGAGAAGAAGGCAAAAGTACTTAATAGGTTGAGAATCAGAGGATGTGGATTAAAGGGTTTGTAGATATGAGTCTTGAGATGTTCCAGTTATGATTTCAGAGGTCCGCATGAAGATCTGAAGAAGTTATGTTCACTCAAGTAGAACTGGTTCCAGTAGGTGTTCAGTGGTGACAGAGTGTCACAGATTGGTCCGGTGAGCTCTGGAATTACATTCTCTCATTCTGTGGATTGGAGGGAATGTTGAAGAAGTCAGTGTGAAGTGACAAATTGATTTGTACATTGTTTGGAGGTCCGGAAGAACATTTTCCATTATGATAGTGGCGATAGACTGTGTTCTTTAAGTTCCGGATGAAGAAGAAAAGAATTCCAGTAAGTTGATAAAGTGCGGATGTTCCTGATGACTCAGAAAAGGTTTGTGTGATCCTTGGCTCGTGTACAATTCTTATTGGCGGTCCGAATTGAAGTTAGAGTTTGGATTTGTTGTAAAGACCACCGGTTGTTGGTGTTATTCCTGAGACAGGCTGACCGGATGTATTACACATCTTGCGAATGATCTTGTAGGTGTTTGCCAACTTAGATGATTGTTCCTAGGTCGATACCTTGTATAAATAAGGGTTTGTGAATTCATTTCACAGTGTGTCTTGCGGTGATGAGAATGATATAGCAAAGGGAAGTGTGAAATGTAGAGAAGAAGTTTTTGGGCTTAAATGGAACTGATCCAGACATGGTAAAGATGTCAATCTCCAGTTCAAGTTTGTAATACTTGCTATCTTGTAGACAATGTGTCTCTTGTAGGTAGTGTGCCTCCTTATGAGCAGTGTGCTCAGGTAGTGAGCCCTAATTGGCATGTGCCATCCATTTTTCTTATTCTTCTAATAGAGAATAATCTTTGGGTTAATCACCCCTTGGTTTTTCCCTTAACCAGGTTTTCCACGTCAAAATCTTGGTGTTTCATGTGTTGATGTGTATTTGCTCTGGTGTTTATGTCCTATTCTTTCATGAATGATAAACTGCTGCTATTGATTAACAAAGTGGATTTAAGTGTTTGAATTGAAAGCGAGTTAAGGATAACTAATTCACCCCCCCTCTCAGTTATCAACAATTGGTATCAGAGCCAAGTTCCTCTAAAAGGAGCTTAACCGCTTGAGGAGATCCAGGATGTCGTCATACAAAAAAGACAGTTTGAAGTTTCACAAAACCAACTTCACTCTTTGGAAAGGCCGCATGAAATGTTATTTAGAGTGTATGGGAAAAGCATACTTGTCCATGGTCACAAAACCATATGTACCTCCATAGGGTGGTCCGACAACTCTAAATGAAATCACAGATGCTGAAAACAATCTGTGGACCAAAGAAGCTCTTTTAAGCACATTAACTAACTTAGAGCTCTCAAATGTTATTGACCTTCCAACTACCTATGAGATCTGGATTAAACTGGAACTTTTGCATGAAGGAGATGAGTTTGTTAAGAGTGCAAGGTTGCATAGTCTCAAAGGGAAATTTGAAAGATTGAAGATGAGAGATGATGAAAATATCACTACCTTTATGCCAAGAGTAAATGAGCTGGTGTGTGGAATTAGGAATGTTGGTGGAGTTTTGGATGAAAATGAGATAGTTTGCAAAATTCTCAGATCCCTTCCTGCTGCCTACAAAATCAAGGTTGCTGCCATTGATGATTTTAGAGCTCATACAACTGTCACAAGAGACCAATTGGCTGGCAAACTGGCTGCATTTGAAATGACCAAGTTTGGAGATGATCCCCCCAAGACTGAATCTACATTCAAAGCTAGTGCCTATGTGAAAGGCAAACAAAGATTTGATCCGGGAGAAAACTCTTCAAGGAAGCTATCATGGTATGATCAAGAAAGGAAAGACATGGAAGAGGAAGAAGTAGAAACAACCCAACTTGAAGCCCTCATTGCAAAAAGATTGCCAAGAGGATCCGGTAAGTATGAACAAAAATTACCTTTTAAATGCTTCAGCTACAATAAGATTGGTCACTTTGCATCAAGATGTCCAGAAAGATCTAAAAGGTCAAACTCTAACAAACAAAGGTTCTAAAAGAATTGTTATTATGTTCATGAAGAAGCTGATAATGAAGGAGTAATAGATAATGAATCAAAGATAGGAGGCAAATCTAGAAATGAATGGGTGTTTATTGCCATCAAGGAAGAAGATCCAATATCTATCAATCATAAGGTGGTAGAAAGAGCTTTGGCTGCCCAAGTTGAAGAAAAGGACGATTGGGTTATTGACAGTGGATTCTCTCACCATATGACAGGTGACAAGAACAAGTTCTTAGATTAGGAAACGTATGAAGGAGGAATGGTAAAGTTTGGTGACAATTCTATTGGTAGAATCAGAGGTAGGGGAACTATCTCTTTTGATGGAAAGAACAAAACCAATAATGTACTGTATGTTGAAGGATTGAATCACAATCTTCTCAGTGTTGGTCAGTTGGTCGACAAAGGCTATGATCTCTAGTTCAAGAATGGAAGATGTAGGATCTCTGAAAGCTCCAGAACTGAGATTGCATCCGGTACTCAAACTAAAGGTAATATCTTCCATCTAGTTGGCACTAATAAAAGTTGATCAGAGTTGGTTATGGCATAGAAGGATGTGTCATGTAAATTTTGATAACATCATCAAGATAAGCAATATTCAGGCTATAAGAGATCTTCCAAAGTTGGTAAAACCTACAAATAGTATGTGCAAAGAATGTCAGTTAGGTAAACAAAGCAGAGTTTCATTCAAAAGCAAGGATCAGTCCTCTACCAGATTATTAGAGTTAGTTCATACTGATCTATGTGGTCCGACAAGAATCAAGAGTATGCAAGGTGATAGATATTTCATGTTACTGATTGATGATCATTCCTAGATGATGTGGGTTACCTTTCTAAAAGAGAAATCAGAAGCTTTTGAGAAGTTCAAAATCTTCAAGGCTATGGTAGAGAATCAAACCAGATTGAAACTGAAATGTCTAAGGTCTGATAGAGGAGGTGAATTCACACCCAGAGAGTTCATAGACTTTTGTGAGAAGCATGGTATAAAGAGACAATTGTCTGCTCTTAGGACTCCACAGCAAAATGGAGTAGTTGAGAGAAAGAACCAGACCATCTAGAAAGCATCCAAGACAATGATGATGGAAGCAAATGTTCCTCAGATGTTTTGGAAAGAAGCTGTCAGCACTGCAGTCTATAATCTCAATCGAGTTCAAATCAAAAGCAATACCAGTAAGACTCCTTATGAACTTTGGTTTGGCATCACTCCTACTGTGAGATATTTCAGAATATTTGGTAACAAGTGTTACATTAAAAGAGATGAAGATCTAGGAAAGTTTGATGCTAGAAGTGATGAAGGAATTTTCTTGGGTTACTCCACTCAAAGCAAAGCATACTGGTGTTACAATAAGAGACTGAGAAAGATGATAGAAAGTACAAATGTGAAGGTTGATGAAGGTATTGAGAAGCCCTCAAGATTTTATGAGTTTCATGAAGATGATCAGAATGATGTTCTGGTTCAAGGAGCTCCATCCTCTCATGAAAGTCAGATTCAGACTGATCCTGTAAATCAGGAAGAAGAGACAGGTCTGAATGAGCATGATCAAGAAGCAAAAGTGCAAGAAACTCCCAAAGTTCCAAGGTATGTAAAACTTAACCATTCTAAAGATTAGATCATAGGTGACAAAAGAAAAGGTGCGCAAACTAGAAGGAATGTTGCTCAAAATTCAGATGAATGTTGTCTGATTTCAAAGATTGAACCTAAGACAATAAATGAAGCATGCAATGATGAAAATTGGACAAAAGCAATGGAAGAAGAATTAATGCAAATTGAGAAAAAAACACACTTGGGATCTTGTTTCTAGACCTAGAAACAAGAATGTGATTGGAACCAAATGGGTCTTCCAGAACAAACTAAATGAAGTTGGTGAAGTAATAAAAAATAAGGCCAAATTAGTCTACAAAGGCTACTCTCAAATAGAAGGGATTGATTTTGAGGAAACCTTGCTCCGGTGGCAAGAATTGAAGCAGTCAGACTATTTCTTGCATTTGCTGCCTTCAAAGATTTCAATGTGTATTAGATGGGTGTCAAATCTTTTTTCCTGAATGGTGATCTAGAAGAAGAGGTGTACATTGAACAACCGAATGGATTTCAGTTATTTGAGTATGGTGATATGGTCTGCAAACTAAAGAAGGCACTGTATGGTCTAAAGCAAGCCCCAAGAGCATGGTATGAGAGGTTGGACAAACATCTTTTGAAGATTGGTTTCAACAAAGCTACTGCTGAAAGTAACCTATATCTCAAAATTGATCATGAAAACATCTTGATTGTTGAAGTATTTGTTGATGATATCATCTTTGGAGGAAAAGACAGTATGTGTAAAACCTTTGTAAACCAAATGAAAAGTGAGTTTGAAATGTCAATGCTTGATGAAATGAATTTCTTCTTGGGTCTGCAAATTACTTAGACAGAGAAAGGAATCTTTATCTCTTAGACCAAGTATGTGAAAGAACTATTGAAGAAATTTGGAATGGAAGATTCAAAGCCAATGAACACTCCTATGGCTACTAGATGTAAGTTGAGCAAAGATGATGACTCTCCTAAGATAGATCAGACAAAGTACAGATCAATGATTGGTGGATTACTGTATCTCACTCATACTAGACCAGATATAATGCAGGCTATTGGTCTTGTGGCGAGATTCCAAGATGATCCCAGAGAATCTCATGTCATGGCAATCAAAAAAAATTTAGGTACTTGAAAGGAATAGTTGAGTATGGCCTATGGTATCCTAGAGATCATGACTTTTCTCTTCATGCATATACAGATGCAGATTGGGTAGGAGATGTGGATGATAGGAAGAGTACAAGTGGAGGAGCATTCTTTTTGGGAAAAAGGTTGGTTTCTTGGCTAAGCAAGAAACAAGAAGCAATATCCCTATCTACCACAGAAGCAGAATACATTGTAGCAAAAAATAGTTGCACTCAACTTTTGTGGATGAAACAAATGCTAAGAGATATTCAAGTAGAATATGAGGAGCCTATCACATTTTTTTGTGATAATTCAAGTGCAATAAATATTTCTAAGAATTCAGTATTGCATTCTAAGACCAAGCATATATCTATCAAATTTCACTTTTTGAGAGAACAAGTGAACAAGGGTGAAGTCAGATTGGAGTATGTGCCCTCTAAGGATTAGCTTGCAGATATTTTTACTAAACCTCTTGCCAATGACTCTTTTGAGTATCTCAGGGAGAAGTTAGGGGTCATGGCCCCTCCGATGATGAACTAGGATGCACTGATGTGCATTAGTCTGGTGGATATCATAGTCATATCTTGTGATCCGGATTGATGATGGGGAGTTGCTACTAAGGGGGAGTAACTAGTATGATTCTGATGTGTTAGAATTGCAAGTATGAGCCCTTTGCCATTGATGTCAAAGGGGGAGAAAAGACATGTGAAAAACAAGTGGTTGATGATCAAAGGGGGAGCAGTAAAGGAAGAGAAGACATGTGAAGAGTTGTTACTGATAGGGGGAGCTATGACAGAAAGGAGAAGTTCTTGTCTTGATGGTTTTTCACATCATATGTTGCCATCAATGACAAAGGGGGAGATTGTTGCTAGTATGAGGTTAACCAGTGTTGTCATTGATGTCAACATACTCATATTGCATTGATAAGAAGGATTGGATGAGCTGTGTGCTAAGGATATTGAGAAAATTAGTTTCCTTCAGGAATAGTGAAGAACAGTGATGAGAAGAAGGAAAAAGTACTCAATAGGTTGAGAATCAGAGAATGTGGATTAAAGGGTTTGTAGATATGAGTCTTGAGATGTTCCAGTTAAGATTTCAGAGGTCCGTATGAAGATCTGAAGAAGTTATGTTCACTCAAGTAGAACCAGTTCCGACAGGCATTCAGTGGTGACAGAGTGTCACAGATTGGTCCAGTGAGCTCCGGAATTACATTCTCTCATTCTGTGGATTGGAGGGAATGTTAAAGAAGTTAGTGTGAAGTGACAAACTGATTTGTGCATTGTTTGGAGGTCCGGAAGAACCTTTTGCATTATGACAGTGGCAATAGACTATGTTCTTGAAGTTCCAGATGAAGAAGAGAAGAATTCCAGTAAGCTGATAAAGTGCGGATGTTCTTGATGACTCAGGAAAGGTTTGTGTGATCCTTGGATCATGTACAATTATTATTGGTAGTCCACATTGAAGTTAGAGTTTGGATTTGATGTAAAGACCACCGGTTGTTGGTGTTCTTCCTGAGACAGGCTGACCGGATGTATTACACGTCTTGCAAATGATCTTGTAGGTGTTTACTGACTTAGATGATTGTTCCTAAGTCAATGCCTTGTATAAATAAGGGTTTGTGAATTCATTTCATAGTGTGTCTTGCGGTGATGAGAGTGATATAGCGAAGGGAAGCATGAAAGGCAGAGCAGAAGTTGTTGGGCTTAAATGGAACTGATCCAGACATGGTAAAGATGTCAATCTCTAGTTCAAGTTTGTAATACTTGCTATCTTGTAGACAGTGTGTCTCTTGTAGGCAATGTGCCTCCTTGTGAGTAGTGTGCTCGGGCAGTGAGCCCTAATTGGCATGTGCCATCAATTTTTCTTATTCTTCTAATAGAGAATAATCCTTGGGTTAATCACCCTGTGGTTTTTCCCTTAACTGGGTTTTCCACGTCAAAATCTTGGTGTTTCATGTGTTGATGTGTATCTGCTCTAGTGTTTATGTCCTATGCTTTCATGAATGATTAACTACTATGCTATTGATTAACAAAATAGATTTAAGTGTTTGAATTGAACCCGAGTTAAGGATAACTGATTCACCCCCCCTCTCAGTTATCAACAGTAAAATTAAATCCCATCCCTTGGGCTTATCTCCTACTAAGCATCGTAGCAGGTTACCCAAACTCCTATTCACCATTTCTATCTGTCCATCAGTCTATGGATGGTGTGCAGAACTGAACTTCAAATCTATCTTCAACTTCTTCCATAATGTCCTATAGAAATAACCAACAAACTTGGTATCTCAATCTAAAACTATGGTCTTTGGTAGACTGTGTAACCTCACTACCTCCCTGAAAAATAACTCTACAATATGAACAACATCATTAGTCTTCTTGCAAGGAATAAAAGGTGCCATCTTTGAGAATCTGTCCACCACCACAAAAATGGAATCATGTCCTCTCTGTGTCCTTAGTAAACAAAGAACAAAATCCATTCTAATATCATCCCATGGTTTCTCTGGAATAGGTAATGGATAATATAGCCTTGTATTCTGACTAGTTCCTTTTGCCATTTGACACACTCTACAACTCTGCACAAATTTCCTCACATCCTACTACAACTGTGGCCAATAATAATTTCCACCCATAATAGCAATGGTCTTATCTCAACCAAAGTGTTCAGCCAATCCTCCACTATGCTTCTCCTTAATCAGGTTCTATCTCATGGAACTCCTCAGAATGCACAACTAGCTTCCTTTAAACAACATGCCATCTTGGATTATGAAATCCGACCATTTTGTCCTGTCCAAAGTAACAAGTTTCATAGAATCTTTTAAAGCCTCTGCAAAATTTGGATCTTTAGGATACAAACTTTTGAGCTCAATGAACCTAACAGCCACTATCTTCATTTCTGTCAACAAATTTTGCCTTCTACTCAAGGAATCTGCAACTCTGTTGGACTTCCCACTCCTGTGCTTCAAAACAAAAGTATAGCTCTGCAAAAACTCAACCTATTTTAAGTTCCTTTGATTTAACTTTCCTTGACTATTAAGATACTACAAAGCTTAATGATCATTATATAAAACAAACTCTTTTGGCAACAAATAATGTCTTCATTTCTTCAAAGCCTGAACTATAGCATAAAATTCTTGATTATAAATAGAATACTTTTTCTTGGCATCATTAAGCTTCTCACTAAAATAGGCAATGGGCTTACCTTCTTGACTCAAAACAGCTCCTATAGCACTACCACTAGCATCACAATCTACCTGAAATACCTTATTGAAATCTGGAAGTACCAAAACAGGTTGCTCTGTAACTTTCTGCTTCAAGGTATCAAAGCTTTTGTCTACTCCTTTAGTCCATCAAAAATCTTTTCTATCCCCTCTCATTGTCTCCATTAGGGGTGCACAAATACTAGTAAAATTCCTGATAAACTTTGTGTAAAAACTTACCAAACAATGAAAAGATCTTACCTTAGAACCACTCCTTGGTGTAGGCCATTCAATGATAGCCCTCACCTTTTCTAGGTCCATCTTAAGACCTTCTTCTAAGACAACAAATCCTAGGTATACCAACTCCTTCTTTAAAAAACTACATTTCTTCAGATTAATGAGCAACTTCTCTTCTCTTAGCTTCTCTAAACCTCTTCTAATATGCATCAGATGCTCATCCCAAGTCTTACTAAAAATCAAAATATCATCTAAATAAACAATAACAAAACTTCCCAAAAATTCTTTCAATACCTCGTTCATGAGACACATGAATGTGCTCGATGCATTGGTTAGCCCAAATGGCATGACTAACCACTCATACAAACCCTCCATTATCTTCAAGGTTGTCTTCCATTCATCTCCTTCTCTGATTTAGATCTGGTGATACCCACTCTTTAGTTCAGTCTTCGAGAAGTACTTGGCTCCACTCAAACAATCCATTATGTCATCCATTCTTGGCAATATAAACCTATACTTGATCGTGATCTTATTTATGGCTTGAGAATCTATACACATTCTCCACTCTCCACCTTTCTTTAGTGCTAGTACAGTAGGTATCACACATGGACTCGGGCTCTCCTTTATCAATGCCTTTGTTAACAACTCGAGAACCTGTCTGTTCAAGTCTTCATTCTCTACTGGAGTCATTTTGTGGGCTGCCTTATTTGGCAAACTAGCTCTTGGTATCAAATCCACTTGATGACTTATCTTCCTTACTGGTGGTAAACCTTTTGGTACATTATCAGAGATAATATCCTAAAATTCTTCCAACATAACTATGACTTCTACTGGTACATCTTCGCATTTCTCTTGACTAATCGTAGGGATCAATGCAAAGCAATGACACTCATGCTTCAGACCCTCCAAAACTTTTCTACCATCTAGCAAGCAAATTCTAGCAGTACTACATACCTTTTCTTCCACCTCCTTCAAGGGCTTCAACTTATGGAAAACTTTGTCCTTTGTTTGGGAATATGTGTTTGCACATCCATCATGGACAATGCTCCTATCATATTGCCACGGCCTCCCCAATAGTGTATGACATGCATCCATCAGTATGATATCACACAGCACCTCATCATGGTAGTCCCCATGATTGAACTTCACTAAACATTTCTCATTGACCAAAGTTCTATGGTCCTTCTACAACCATGCAATCTGATATGGATGTGGATGCTTTCTTCTTGTCAACTTCAACTTGTCAACCATCTCCTCTGAAACAAGATTGTGAGTACTTCCACTATCAATAATAATATCACAACACTTACCTTCACATTTGCACCTTGTGTGGTATAAACTCTTCCTCTGATTGGGTTCTTTCTCTTCATTCAACAAAGTTCTTCTGACAACTAGGGTTTCTCCCCTTTCAGCATCTTCAAAACACTTAGACTGCACATCTTCATCTACATGTGCAACTAGTGCATTACCCTTAGGTCTTCTATTTGTCCTTCCTTGATGTTACGGGCACTCATATGCTCGATGCCCTTCTTCTCCACATTGGAAATAGGTTCCTCTCAAACCTCCTCTTCTGAGTCCTTGCCCAGGTCTGCCTCTTCCCCTTCCTCTTTGCTCAACATTTTTTCAGTCACGAGGGTGGTAGCCATTATCGCCTCTCTAATTTTGACAAGTGCCAGCTTGTTCACTTTTCTTTTGATCTTCATTAGGGCCACCATAGGGTATTCCACCAGTCCTTCTTCCTTGACCTCTTCCCCTTTGCTTTCTATCGAATCTTTTATTTAGCTTCTCTTCCACCTTTAGGGAAAACTAGTACGCATCTTCTATGGTGGTCATTCTGACTAGGCTTAGATCCTCTTGAATTCTTGGCTTCAACCCATTAATGTAACAAGATACCTTCTTCTTGTTGGGCTTTACATGACTGGTTTCGATAGTAATCTTATAAAATTCTTTTGTATACTCCTTAACAGACTTGTTGCTTTGCTTTAATCCTTGTAGCTTCTTCAACAACACCATCTCATAGTCCACAAGAATGAACTGCCTCTTTAGTTTCTCCACCATCCGTTCCCATCTAGTGATCTTTCCTTTGCCTCTTGCATTCCCCTCTAACTGGACCTCCTTCTACCAAATATTGGCATGGCCATTCAACTTTGTTTTGTAAAGTTGACCCGATCTAGGTCCTCCACATCTTCATACTTGAAATACTCCATGTCATTGATCCAATCAATAAGCTGTTCGAGATTCAAATCTCCAGTGTATGTAGAAACTTTGATCCTGGGCCTCTTTCTAATCTTTGAAATGGCCCTCAACAACCTAACTTCTATAGGATCTCCTATAACTTTTTGTTCTTCCTCAGATAGCTCATCTGCAATGTTATCTTCGCTTTCTTCCCTTGTTCTTGGCTCAAACCCTCTTCACAGCTCCTCTTGCAATGCATTGATGTGTCTTTGAAGGGCTTCAAAACCCTCTTCCATCAAAGCATTCCTCCCAATATGAATTCTTTATGGAGGTATCTTGATCTCTGCAGCAAACCCACAACCTTAGATCCTGGTGCAAACTACCTCACGGTCGGTGATCTATCTACACACTCAGGAACCCTTTCTCTGATACTGCTTGAAGAAGGGGGGTAAATCATAAAACACACAACAATAGAAATAGAACATAGCAAATATAATATTTCTTTATTGATTTGGGAAACTCATTACATTACAGAAGCTCAATTACAATAAGAGGAATCAATCCTCCACAGGTCGCAACACACTACAGCTACACATCACCAAGCTCTAGAATCTTCTGCCTTCTATAACCACCAAATCAGCTAGGGTTTCTCTTTCCTACCTATTCTTGACTCCATGCTTGCCCCCTTAACTGTACGACTTCCCAGGGTTCCCAAAATAGTCATAAATAGCACTTTTTGGTGGCCTCCAGCTAAATTTCAAAATTTGCAACTCCCTCCAAAAGTAGGTCAACATCCGGGAAGTATAACTTTTGATCCAGGTGTCTGATTGATGAACTGTTTTAAGCGCCAGAAAGATCACGATGTGAAATATCTTCCCAAAAATCCATAAATAAATTTCTGTCAACATTTTGGGAAGTTATGGGATGTTTTAGTGCCTCATATCTCATTTCAAACATTTTCAGGGGCTTTTCAGAAATCAAAAACTTTAATATCTTTCATTTCACAAATGATTTTTGCCTGATTCCTTCACTAAAGGTCTTATATTTCCGTTATGTAAATTTCTATAAGTTTTTGTTTCAATCCATGCCCAAATGCAAACTTTCCTAAAATGGCAGTTAAACTTTCCAAAACAGGTAGGTTGTTTTTTTAGCAGTTTTGGAAAAACTGAAAGTCTGACATCATTATTCTAGATGTTATGGAATCAGAAACACTAATTATGGAAAGAAATGAAAACAACTACAATGATTTTGAATTAACTTCTTTTTGGGTGATGCAAGATTGCCCTTACACCACTGGATGCTCTTGCATTAGACACCTAGGGTAATTTGAGAAGTGACCCTATCACGTCTCAGATGTTTGTGTGAGGGAAACCCAAACAGTCAACCTTTTCCTTAGACAACCAAGAAGAATCTTCAATAGGCCTTCCTTTCAATTTTACCAGATATTCTTCATATTGCCTTTTCTGAGTACTTCTTCCCACATGGCTATCCAAGATCTCTTTTATCTCCTCCATTAAAGTAGATGCTAGAATACTCCACTGCACTTCTATTGGTCCATCCTCTATTCCACCTTCATGATATTCTTATAAATCAGCAATGTTGAAAACAGGGGAAATATTGATCCCACTCGTCACTTCTAGCTCATATGCATTTCCTGGATCATGCTTCTTCAGGATTCTGCATGGTCCAAATTTCTTCATTTTCAACTTATTGTATTTTCCAATTAGGAACCCTTCTTTTCTCAAGTGAACCATGATTTCATATCCTACCTAGAATTACTTATACCTCCTCTTCTGATCTGCCTTAGCCTTGTACTGAATATTCATCTTATTAATGTGCTTTCTCACCTCTTCATGCGAATTCCTTAGATGTTCTGCAAAGTCTTCGGCTTCATAACTTGTCTTTTCTCCTTAGTCTAGTTTCCTTAACTCAGAAGCATTTCTCGGGCTATTGCCATATACAATTTGGAATGGTGATTTACCAGTACTCCTATTAACAGAATTGTTGTAAGCAAATTCTTCTTATGGTAAAATCAAATCCCATCCCTTGGGCTTATCTCCTACTAAGCATTGTAGCAGGTTTCCCAAACTCATATTCACCACTTCCGCCTATCCATCAGTCTATGGATGGTGTGTAGACCTAAACTTCAAATCTGTCTTCAACTTCTTCCATAATGTCCTTCAGAAATAACCAACAAACTTGGTATCTTGATCTGAAAATATGCTCTTTTGTAGAACGTGTAATCTCACCACCTCCCTGAAAAATAACTCTACAATATGAACAACATCATTAGTCTTCTTGCAAGGTATAAAATGTGCCATCTTTGAGAATTTGTCCACCACCACAAAAATGGAATCATGTTCTCTCTGCGTCCTTGGTAAACCAAGAACAAAATCCATACTAATATCATCCCATGGCTTCTCTGGTACAGGTAATAGCTTATATAGCCCTATATTCTGACTGGTTCCTTTTTCCATTTGACATACTCTGCAACTCTGCAAAAATTTACTCACATCCTGATGCAACTATGGCCAACAATAATTTTCACCAACAATAGCAATGGTCTTTATCTCGACCAAAGTGTCTGACCAATCCTCCACTATGCTTCTCCTTAATTTGGTTCTCTCTCATGGAACTCCTCTGAATGTACAACTGGCTTCCTTTAAACAACATGCCATATTGGATTATGAAATCCAACCATTTTGTCCTATCCAAAGTAATAGGTTCTAGACAAGCTTTCCAAGCCTCTAAAAAATCTAGATATTTAGGATAAAAACTTTTGAGCTCATCAAACCCAACAACCTCTATCTTCATTTCTGTCAACAAATTTTGCCTTCTGCTCAAGGCATCTGCAACTCTATTGGACTTCCCACTCCTGTGCTTCAAAACAAAAGTATAGCTCTACAAAAACTAAACCCATTTTAGGTGCCTTTGATTTAACTTTCCTTGACTATTAAGTTACTACAAAGCCTAATGATCGGTATATAAAACAAACTCTTTTGGCAACAAATAATGTCTCCATTTCTTCAAAGCCTGAACTATAGCATAAAATTCTTGATCATAAACAAAATAATTTTTCTTGGCATCATCAAGCTTCTCACTAAAATAGGCAATGGGATTACCTTCTTAACTCAAAACAACTCCTATAGCACTACCACTAGCATCATAGTCTACCTGAAATACCTTATTGAAATCTGGAAGTGCCAAAATAGGTTTCTCTATAACTTTCTACTTCAATGTATCAAAGATTTTGTCTGCTCCTTTAGTCCATCTAAACTCATTTCTATCCCTGCTCATTGTCTCCATTACGGGTGCACAAATACTACTAAAATTCTTGATAAACTTTCTGTAAAAACTTACCAGAACATGAAAAGATCTTACCTCAGAAGAACTCCTTGGTGTAGGCCATTCAATGATAGCCCTCACCTTCTCTGGGTCCATCTTAAGACCTTCTTCTCAGACAACAAATCCTAGGTATACCAACTCCTTTGCAAAACTACATTTCTTCATATTAATCAGCAACTTCTCTTCTCTTAGATTCTCTAAAACTCTTCTGATACACATCAGATGCTCATCCTAAGTCTTACTAAAAATCAAAATATCATCTAAATAAACAATAACAAAACTTCCCAAAAATTCTTTTAGTACGTCATTCATGAGACGCATGAATGTGCTCGGTGCATTGGTTAGCCCAAATAGCATGACTAACCACTCATACAAACCCTCCTTTTTCTTGAAGGCTCTCTTCCATTCATCTCCTTCTCTGATTTAGATCTGGTGATACCCACTCTTTAGGTCAATCTTTGTGAAGTACTTGGCTCCACTCAACCAGTCCATTATGTCATCCATTCTTGGCAATGGAAACCTGTACTTGATCCCGATCTTATTTATGGCTTGAGAATCTGTACACATTCTCCACTCTCCACCTTTCTTTGGTGCTAGTATTGCAGGTACCACACATGGACCTAGGCTCTCCATTATTAGTCCCTTAACAAATCAGGGACATGTCTATTCAACTCTTCATTCTCTGTTGGAGTCATTCTGTGGGCCGCCTTATTTGGCAAACTGGCTCCTGGCATCAAATCCATTTGATCACTTATCTTCCTTACTAGTGGTAAAACTTCTCATACATTATCAAAGATAATATCCTAAAATTCTTCCAACATAACTGTGACTTCTGCTAGTACATCTTCACATTTCTCTTGACTAATCTTAGGGATAATTGCAAAGCAATGATGCTCATGCTTCATACCCTCCAAAATTTTTCTACCATCTACCAAGGAAATTCTAGCAATACTACATACCTTTTCTTCCACCTCCTTCAAGGGATTCAACTTATAGCAAACTCCATTCTTTGTTAGGGAATATGTGTGTGCACGTCCATCATGGACAACACTCCTATCATACTGCCATGGCCTCCCCAACATCATTTGACATGCATCCATCGGTATGATATCACACAGGACCTCATCATGGTAGTCCCCAATCTTGAACTTCACTAAACATTGCTCATTAACTAAAGCTCTAGGGTCCTTCTGCAACCATGCAATACAATATGGATGTGGATGCTTTCTTCTTCTCAACTTCAACTTGTCAACCATCTCCTCTGAAATAAGATTGTCAGTACTTCCACTGTCAATAATAATATGACAACACTTACCTTGACATTTGCACATTGTGTGGAATAAACTCTTCCTCTAATTGAGTTTGTTCTCTTCATTCAGCAAAGGTCTTCTAACAACTAGAGTTTCTCCCCTTTCAGCATCTTCAGAACACTCAGACTGTGTATCTTCATCTACATGTGCATCTCGTGTATTACCCTCAGGTCTTCTATTTGTCCTTCCTTGATGTTGCGGACACTCATATGCTCGATGCCCTTCTTCTCCACATTGGAAATAGGTTCCTCTCAAACCTCCTCTTCTGGGTCCTTTCCCAAGTCTACCTCTTCCCCTTCCTCTTTGTTCACCATTGTTTTGTTGGCAAGAGACACATTGTAACTTCATGATTGTTGTCATTGATGGCAACAAAGTTCATCTCACACATCTGCAGGACATGGTGTGCCTATACCAGAAGTCAGATTGAAAAGTATTGTGGTCTGGTAAGCAAGAAAAAAGCATGCAACAAGGTCCGACAGTTAGGTCCGGATCTCTTAGAGGAAGTATCTTTGTAAAATACGGACTTAGGGAAGTCAAGAGGTGTACCTTAACTGATAGATTCCAGGGATTGAGCCACCAATGATGAAAGAGTAAAAAGATATGAGCATCTAAGTATTGGGGTTTGGTTTGGCAGAGTAGATAAAGGAAGAACTGACTGACAGAGCATCAGAATTATTTCAGATGAGATATCGATGGTGATCAAGGTTCTTAAGGTATCATTCATGATTGGCCGACATGTTAGATGACTTCTATGAGTATCTCCTTGATACGCATCACTTGATAAGTAAGGATTCAGTCGATAGATCAGAGTTTGGGAAGAGATTGACTATTTCGGATGCCGACTAGAAAGGTGTTGAACTCATTGGTGCAGATATATATACCAAATGGATTTGGATGTGATGGTGTATGTTGTGTGTTGGTGTGTGCGAACAAGATCAGAAGAGTAGTGTGGAAGCAGTAAGGCAGGTCCGGTATGTGAAAGGACAATACCACAAAAGAAGAGAAAGGATGAAGTGCAGTAGATTAGTATACTGAGCCTAACTAGAACTGAACTCTAGCATATGTGGATGCTTCTCATCAGTTCAAGTATCTTGTTACTCTCTTTATAACTTGTAGATAGTGAGTCTCTTATAGGCAGTGAGCCTCTTGTAAGCAGTGTGCTCGGGTAGTGAGCCCTAATTGGCAAGTGCCATTTTGTACTTCTATTCTTCTAACACAGAATACATTCTTGGGTTAGTCACCCCATGGTTTTTCCCTTAACAGGGTTTTCCATGTCAAAATCATTATGTTATGTGTATTGACTTTGTTTCTCCTTTCATGATTATGGATGTTTATTTGATTTGATACTGCACTAGTTGTTAAAGAAGAATAGAAAGTTAAATTAATTAAGATAACTGAATCACCCCCCTCTCAGTTATCAACAATTGGTATCAGAGCCAAGTTCCTCCAAACAGAGCCTAACATCTTGAGGAAGATGTAGGAATTCAAATGGATGTGTATGGTATGAGGGAATAACTTCAGTTTGCCCTAGATGATCTTGAGCAATCTAATTCTAAAGTCAATGAATTGAAGGAAAGACTCAAACAGGCTGATGATTTCATAAATGAACTAAAAGGGAAACTGAGTCTCTCTATGAAAAAGAGAAAGGATCTACTTTAGTAATTGGCATGTCAAGGTGAAGCCAATGATACAAATGAAGTTCTGAAGGGAAAACCAAGTTATGTGAAAAGTTATCAAAAGAGTTCATTATGATAAGACATGAAATGGAATCAGGAGTTATGAAATTTACCCAAGAAATTGAAGAGAAAAGAAAAACTAAAGATGATCTAAGACAATCTCTCAAGGAGAAATCAGAAGACTACCACAAGATGGATAGAATAATCAGACATCTTGAATTTGATCTTGAAGATGCTAGAGATAATGAAGAAAAACTTGAGGATCAAATTGACACTCTTAAAAAGGATCTTCAAACAACAAATGAATATAAAGAGAAATTCAAAATAAGTTCTAGTCAACTTGAAGTTCTTCTTGAAAGATAAAAGAGGGTAGATGACAAGTGTGGCTTGGGATATGAGAAAGGTGAAAGCTCCGGATCCAGTCAGAAGAATTTTGGATCAGGAAATCCAAGCAACAGGCCTAGAAGACCTCCGGTAAGGCAACCTAATGCTCAAAGATATCCATCCTTCAGTGGATACTTCCACAACTACAATAACTTTGGTCATAAAGCTAATTAGTGCAGAAAGAGAATAAATTAGACTAATACATCCTTCTCTGGATAGTGTTTCAACTGCAAAAGGTATGGTCACAAATCTCATGAATGCAGAAATATGCAAATGAACAATTCATTCAATGGTAGATGTTTTGCATAAAATAGAATGGGACATATGGCTAATCAATGCAGATCAAGAGGATATCAATCAAATATGCAAAGAAATGTTGTTTGCTACAATTGCAATAGATCCGGTCATATTTCGAAATTCTATAGAAGCAAGAATTAGGACAAAAGGGGTTCGGTGCATCATAATCAGAATCAAGACAAAGGAAAACGAAAAGTGAATGTGGGTGAAGTTAAAAGAGAGATGAACAAGATTTGGGTGAAGAGAAGTACAAACAATGAAGGGGATGGATCCACACCAGAATCTGGTGCTGATATTCCTTCTAGAAATTAAAAAGTGAGCTCTGGCTTAGGGGGAGGCACAAGGAAAAGCTTTTTCCCCTAGCCAGTTAATTGGTGACGAAATTGGCACAAGGAAAGTTGCGGATTAAAGGGTTCACAAAGGAACTTCTAAATAAGCTTTGGTAAATATATGGAAGATCCACAAGTGGTTTTGAATAGGTAAAAGACTAATCTGGTTCAACAGTCATCCAGTGAGAAGTATGTTTTTCCACAATTAGATCTAATATGATTCAAACTGAGGAATCTTGATCTGCAGATAGATGAAATGTTTGGGGAAAGAAAGATAGACTGTCAATCATCACCAAGAACAACTCTAAATGCTTCTTAGTGATCTGGGAAAAGATTTTTCTCAGAACAAGGAGAATAGAGCAACCAGAATAACTTAAGGTATGCATTTATTGAAAACAAAATTAGGGTTTACGGAGAGATAAAAGGGTTCTTGTATTCATCATTTATACATTTGCACTCAAGAAAAGGAGAAAAAGAGCTCTGCAAACAAATTGTCTCAAGCCTGATAAACTGTAGAAGTCATTTCTTCCAGCAATCTGATTCAGCTCATTCTGTGAAACCTAAAAGCACAAAAGGTATTTTCCAGTCTTGAACATATTTCTGCAAATCTTCTTAAAAATGGCTACTCTGAATGTTGTGAAGATTACTGATAGGTCGCACCCTAAATTTAAGAAGCATCCCTACAAATCTCTTGAAGTAGATCCCTCAGGTGCTTTTTCTAGCATTCTGCATGGTATTTTGCATGTAGAAGATGTTAGGGTTTACATTCATGCGAATATTGAAGATTTTGGGGAATCCAAGTTAATGGATATCTATCACAAACATTTGATAGATGACTCTTTTGAACTCAAACCCTAGTACAAGGCTATCCGGGACAAACATTTCGGTCAGTACATCCATTTCCCCTATTTTGAAGAAGATGAGTGGGTCTGGTATGTGTTGAGCAGAGTGGATGATAACTTATTATGGTTGAATAGACCATTTAAGATCACCAAGGATGCAATTAGGGCAGTAACCAGTTTGTACTCTTCCGGAGGGTTACCTGTTCTCAAATCTGTCAAAAACCAAACTATGAGTGAGGCTACTAGATCAAAATTTGATAAGAGAGCAATGACCATAAAAGATATCACTGATCCAGTTATCAAGTTTGCATCTATGATAATTTGTTATAAGATATATCACTCCAGCAGGAAGAATTCAGTATCTAGAACCGTTGTGTATATTGCTTATGAAATGTTGAGAAAGAATGCAGATTATGATCTTTGTGAACTCCTTCTGATCCAACTAATGGAAAATCTACAGAGGATCAAGAAGGACAAGAAGAACTCCTTCAAGTATGGTGGACTGATATTATGTTTGTTTTTCTACTTCATGAATGAGCTGCCCAGATCCAGTGGTTGGGTATGGCAAAATGACAAACCTGTTGCAATTCAAATTAGAGATTACTTGCATGCACTTTGGGATGCTAAGGCAAGAAATATAGCTCTGTGGGGTTACTTCAAGAACTTTCAAAATATGATGCAAACTAGAGAAAGAATTCCCCAATCATTGGGTGAGAAGTACAAAGATACAGTGTGTTTCATGGTAGACACTGATCTATGTCTAATGGAGGCAGTGGAGCCAAGGACAATCTAGATCATGCCAATGGCATATGAAGTAGATGAGAAAATTGTAGAACTACATATCTAACATCTATTGAGCCAGCCCAAAGACCCTAAGGCAGAAAGGTTTGGAACCTACCAAGAGCTAAGTGTGAAAGTTCATGTGGAACTTAGACAGCCTGAAATCAAGAGGAAAGTGAGAAGGGAAGTTGAAGAAGTCACCAAGAAATTTGGAATATCAAAGGGGGAACTTGATGCAAACAGAGAAAAGATAGAAAGGGTAGAGAAAGAAAAAGAAAAAATAGAGAAGGAAGGTGCTCCGGTGGAAATCCCCTCCCGGACTAGATCCTCTAAGACCTCTGCACCTGCAACTACTAAAAGCTCAAAGGCATCTAAACCGAAAGCAAAATCATCTGGTAAAGCAGAGAAAAGAACTAAAACAAAGGCCACAAGGTCTTACATTAGTCAGAAGGATGATGAAGAAACTGAAAATGAAGAAGAAAAAGAAAGGATCTGGTGAATCCTCTATAGGTCAAGACAAGGAAGAGATGGCAGAAGAATTTGTTAAAAGGCCCACTCTATCCATTGATGATGTAGTTAAATTAGTCACTATGGATGGAGACCTAAAACCAATGACTGAATTCTATGATGATTATAACGAAGCTGATCATAAGATCTTGCAAGAAGCGATAGTCAGGTATTTGAATATCTATAATAAGGTTTTAATTGAAATCGTATCTCTCATTCCCAAAAGCCTAGAGAAGGAATTAGAAATAAGAAAGAATAATGCTAAGGCAAAGGATCTTGAGATCTGGGAATAGATAGCTATTCATCTCTTTCCTTCAATCACTCCAAAGCAAATGAATATGATCTTCAAAGATTGCAAGGATGAGTTCCAGAGCAAAGCCAGAATGAATCAACTTATGCTTGGTGAAACTGACAAAATAGCTAAAGAGATAGAAGAGATCCTTCGGAATGCCTTTAAAAGATTCAATATTCCTGTTGTAGAGAACTTGAGTGATGAACCCTCTACCATGGATAACAAAGAAGAATCCATTGAGATAGTAGCAGAAGAGGCAAAGGAGACTAGTGAACAAAAAGATAAGGACTTAGATTCCTCTATTCCAGAAGAGGAAGTCCAAGGAGAAGTAAATCTAGATTCTCCAGTAGTCTCTGGATCTAAAGGAGAAGGAAAGATAGAGGAGAAAGAAGAAGAAGTGAAGGGAAGAGAAGAAGGTCAGACAGAAAAGGCCATAGATGACAGTGCTAAGGCTACAGAAGGGGAGAAAACCATATCTCTAGCAAGAGACACAGCAGAAGCAGTCAAAGATTTCTTGACCAAAGAGATGATGGAATTTGATGAACTGAAGTTGCTTCAAGGTCCATTCAATTTTGATTCTCTCTCTTCGGTGCAAACCATGAAGCTAGCATCCTTCACTCAAGCAAAGGCAAAGGAAAAACTTCTGAAATCTCACATGGAAGACTATGAGCTCATAGAAGCTACATCCAGTATATTGGAGAAGATTATGCCATCCTTCCAAAAGGACTTTTCAGTCTCCACATCCGGTAATCTAAAGTCTCTTGTAAATTTTGTTCATACGCATTTTGATTCTTTAGAGAAGTCAGCAGAAGAAAAGGTCTGGAAGGAGTTTTTAGGAAAGAGATTCTCTAAAGTACAAGGTCTAATAACCAATGATAGGAGAGTTATGGATATTGGAATAAAGAGCTTAGAAAATACTCTTAAAGATGGAGGAGAAGTATATAAATTTTGTATAGCTTGGACTAAAGTAAAAAAGGATATTTAGAAGAAAGTAAAGGAACAAGAGGATAAATTGTCAAGCTTCTCTTAGAATTTTAATCCTCTCATTGTATCCATAATAAACCAGGAATGTCAAACTATTATAGTCATGAATGAGATTAACAAGCTTGAGAAGGAGAGGAAGAACATAATAAGTAGGATGGGTGAACTTAGAGGGATGATTATCCCTAAATTAGAGGCCATGCATGAGGCCCTAACTGATGCCCAGACCAGAGCCTGAACTAGTGATTTGACAGATCTTAAGAGGGCAGAAGCTTTTGCATTCCTGTTGAGTGGTCACATCTCAATTTTGGATAGGATGAAGTAGAGTTGAGCAACAAAATTTACCTACTTGAAGACATCTTTTGCAGATATACTCCAATATATGTAAGTGTATCATGTATTTTTACTTATGCAGCTAAGTATAGTTGATCTTTTTGAGGATTTTTGGTGTGCGGATTCTACCCTTTGCCATTGATGTCAAAGGGAGAGTGAGGAGTAGTAAAAAATGTGGAATCTAGCTAAAGGGGAGCTCCAGTAAAATGTACATTAGAACAGAGCATCAACCAAGGGGGAGTATAGTATAACACTTAGTCATTTTTCACTAAGTGTTGCCATCAATTCTGAAGGCAGAGATTGTTGGCAAGAGACACATTGTAGCTTCATGATTGTTGTCATTGATGGCAACAAAGTTCATCCCACACATCCACAAGACATGGTGTGCCTATACCGGAAGTCAAATTGAAAAGTATTGTGGTCTGGTAAGCAAGAACAGAGCACGTAGCAAGGTCCGACAGCTAGGTCTGGATCTCTTAGAGGAAGTATCTTTGTAAAGTGCGGACTTGGGGAAGTCAAGAGGTGTACCTTGACTCATAGATTCCAGGGATTGAACCTTCGGTAATGAAAGAGTAAAGAGATATGAGCATCTAAGTATTGGGGTCCAGTTTGGCAGAGTAGATAGAGGAAGAACTGACCGACAAAGCATAAGAATTATTTTGGATGACATATCAATGGTGATCAAGGTTCTTAAGGTATCATTCATGATTGCCTGACATGTTAGATGACTTCTATGAGTATCTCCTTGATACGCATCACTTGATAAGTAAGGATTCAGCCGACATATCAAAGTTTGGGAAGATATTGACTATTCTGAATGCCGACTAGAAAGGTGTTGAAATCATTGGTGCAGATATATATACCAAATGGATTTGGATGTGATGGTGTATGTTGTGTGTTGGTGTGTGTGAACAAAAGTAGAAGAGCGGTGTGGAAGTAGTAAGGCAAGTCTGGTATGTGAAAGGACAGCAGCACAAAAGAAGAGAAAGGATGAAGTGCAGTAGATCAGTATACTGAGCCTAACCGAAACTAAACTCCATCATATGTGGATGCTTCTCATCAGTTCAAGTATCTTGTTACTCTCTTTATAACTTGTAGACAGTGAGTCTCTTGTAGGCAGTGAGCCTCTTGTGAGCAGTGTGCTCGGGCAGTGAGCCCTAATTGGCAAGTATCATTTTGTACTTCTATTCTTCTAACAAAGAATACATTCTTAGGTTAGTCACCCCGTGGTTTTTCCCTTAATAGGATTTTCCATGTCAAAATCATTGTGTTATGTGTATTGACTTTGTTTCTCCTTTCATGATTATGGATGCTTATTTGATTTGATACTGCACTAGTTGTTAAAGAAGAATAGAAAGTTAAATTAATTAAGATAACTGATTCACCCTCCCTATTAGTTATCAACATGTTTTAGTCACGACGGTGGTAACCATTATCCCCTCTCTGATTTCGACTATGCCAGCTTCTACACTTTTCTTTTGATCTTCATTATGGCTGCCATAGGGTCTTCCACTAGTCCTTCTACCTTGACCTCTTCCCCTTTGCTTGCTATTGAATCTTTTATTCATCTTCTCTTCCACCTTCAGGGAAAATAGGTATGCATCTTCTATGGTGGTCATGCTGACTAGGCTCAACTCCTCTTGAATACTCTACCTCAACCCATTAATGTAATGGGATACCTTCTCCTTGTTGGGCTCTACATGACTGGTTCTGATAGTAATCTTATAAAATTCTTCTATATACTCCTTAATAGACTTGTTGCCTTGCTTCAATCCTTGCAGCTTCTTCAATAAATCCATCTCATAGTCCAAAGGAATGAGCAACTTCTTCAGTTTCTCCACCATCTGATCCCATCTAGTGATCTTTCATTTTCCTCTTCTATTCCTCTCTAACTGTACCTCCTTCCACCAAATACTAGCGTGGACCTTCAACTTTGTTTTTGCAAACTTGACCTGATATGGGTCCTCCACATCTTCATACTTGAAATACTCCTCCATGTCATTGATCCAATCAATAAGTTGTTCCAGATTCAAATCTCCAGAGTATGTAGAAACTTTGATCTTGGGCCTCTTTCTGATCTTCAAAATGGCCCTCAATAACCTAACTTCTATAGGATCTCCTACAGCTTCTTGTTCTTCCTTAGATATCTCTTCTATAGCTTCATCTTCGCTTTCTTCTCTTGTTCTTGGCTCAAACCCTATTCGTAGCTCCTCTTGCAATGCATCGATTTATCTTTGAAGGGCTCTATAACCGTCTTCCGTCAAAGCATTCCTCCCAATACAAATTCTTCATGGAGGCATCTTGATCTCTGCAGCAAACCCACAACCTCAAGTCCTGCTGCAAACTGCCTCATGGTCAGTGATCTATTTACATACTCAGGAACTCTTTCTCTGATACCAATTGCAGAAGGGGCTAAATCATAAAACACACAACAATAGAAAAAGAACACATAAAATATAATATTTCTTTATTGATCCAGGCAACCCATTACATTATAAAAGCTCAATTACAATCAAAGGAATCAATCCTCCACAGGCTGCAACACACTACAACTACACATCACTAGGCTCTGGAATCTTCTACCTTTTGTAACCCCCAAATCATCTAGGGTTTATGTTTCTTGCTATTCTTGACTCCACACTTGCCCCTTAACTCTACTACTGCCCAGGGTTCCCAAAATAGTCATAAATAGCACTTTTTGGTGGCCTCTAGCTAAATTTTGGAATTTGCAACTCCCTCCAAAAGTAGGTCAAATTCTGGGAAGCATAACTTTTGATCCAAGTGTCTGATTGACAAACTGTTTTAAGTGCCAAAAATCTCACGATGTGAACTATCACATAGGAAATCTATAAATGGATATCTGTCAACTTCTTAGGATGTTATGGGATGTTTTAGTGCCTCATATCTCATTTTAAAAAATTTTAGGGGCTTTTCAGAAAACAAAAACTTTATTATCTTTCAGCTCACAAATGATCTTTACCTAATTCCTTTTCTAAAGGTCTTATATTTTAGTTATGTAACTTTCTATAAGTTTTTGCTTCAATCTATGCCCAAATTCAAACTTCCTAAAATGGCAGTTAAACTTTCCAAAATAGGCAGGTTGCTTTTTTTAACAGTTTTAGAAAAACTGAAAGCCCTACATCATTATTCTAGATATTATGGAACTAGAAACACTAATTATGGAAAGAAATGAAAACAACTACAATGATTTTGAATTAACTTCTTTTTGGGTGATGTAAGATTGCCCTTACACCACTGGATGCTCTTGCATCAGACACCCAGGGTAATTTAAAAAGTGACCCTATCATGTCTCAGATGTTTGTGTGAGAAAAACCTAAATGGTCAACCTCTACCTTAGACAACCAAGAAGAATCTTCAACAGGCCTTCCTTTCTATTTTACCATATATTCTTCATGTTGCCTGTTCTGAATAATTCTTCCCACATGGCTATCCAAGATCTCTTCTATGTCCTCCATTGAAGTAGATGCTGGAATACTCTACTGCTCTTCTATTGGTCCATCCTCTATTCCACCTTCATGATAATCTGACAAATCAACAATGTTGAAAATAGGGGAAATATTGATCCCACTCGTCTGCTCTACCTCATATGCATTTCCTGAATCATGCTTCTTCAAGATTTTGCATAGTCCAAATTTCTTCATTTTCAACTTATTGTATGTTCCAATTGGGAACCTTTCTTTTCTCAAGTGAACCATGACTTCATCTCGTACCTGAAACTCCTTATACCTCCTCTTCTGATTTTCCTTAGCCTTGTACTGAGTATTCATCTTATTAATGTGCTTTGTCACCTCTTCATACAAATTGTTCAGATGTTCTACAAAGTCTTTGGCTTCAGAACTTGTCTTTATTCCTTTGTCCAACTTCCTTAACTTAGAAGCATTTCTCAAGCTATTGTCATATACAATCTAGAATGGTGATTTACCAGTACTCCTATTGACAAAATTGTTGTAAGCAAATTTTGCATGTGGTAAAATCAAATCCCATCCCTTGGGCTTATATCCTACTAATCATCATAGCAGGTTACCCAAACTCCTATTCACCACTTATGTCTGTCCATTAGTCTATGGATGGTGTGTAGAACTGAACTTCAAATCGATCTTCAACTTCTTCCATAATGTCCTATAGAAATAAGCAACAAACTTGGTATCTCGATTTGAAACTATGCTCTTTGGTAGACTGTGTAATCTCACCACCTCCTTGAAAAATAACTCTGCAAAATAATATCATTAGTCTTCTTGCAAGGAATAAAATGTGCCATCTTTGAGAATCTGTCCACCACCACAAAAATAGAATCATGCCCTCTCTATGTCCTTGGAAAACCAAGAACAAAATCCATACTAATATCATCCCATGGCTTCTCTAGTACAGGTAATAGCTAATATAGCCCTGTATTTTGACTGGCTCCTTTTTCCATTTGACACACTCTGCAAGTCTGCACAAATTTGTTCACATCCTACTACAACTATAGCAAATAATAATTTTCATGAACAATAGCAATGGTCTTATCTCAACCAAAATGTCTGGCCAATCCTCCACTAAGCTTCTCCTTAATTAGGTTCTTTCTTGTGGAACTCCTCAAAATGCACAACTGGCTTCCTTTAAACAACATACCATCTTGAATTATGAAATCCAACCATTTTGTCTTGTCTAAAGTAATAGGTTCCAGAAAAGTTTTCAAAGCCTCTACAAAATCTAGATCTTTAGGATACAAACTTTTGAGCTCATCGAACCCAACAACCTCTATCTTTATTTCTGTCAACAAATTTTGTCTTCTACTCAAGACATCTAAAACTCTGTTGGACTTCCCACTCCTATTCTTCAAAACAAAAGTATATCTCTGCAAAAACTCAACCCATTTTATGTGCCTTTGATTTAACTTTCCATGACTATTAAGATACTATAAAGTCTGATGATCAGTATATAAAAAAAACTCTTTTGGCAACAAATAATGTCTCCATTTCTTCAAAGCCTAAACTATAGCATAAAATTCCTGATCATAAATAGAATAATTTTTCTTGGCATCATTAAGCTTCTCACTAAAATAGGCAATGGTCTTACCTTCTTGACTCAAAATAGCTCATATAGCACTACCACTAGCATCACAATCTACCTGAAATACCTTATTGAAATCTGGAAGTGCCAAACAGGTTGCTCTATAACTTTTTGCTTCAATGTATCAAAGCTTTTGTCTACTCCTTTAGTCCATCTAAACTCTTTTCTATTCCCTCTCATTGTCTCCATTAGGGGTGCACAAATACTAATAAAATACCTGATAAACTTTTTGTAAAAACTTGCCAAACCATGAAAAGATCTTACCTCAGAAACACTTCTTGGTGTAGGCCATTCAATGATAGCCCTCACCTTCTCTAGGTTGATCTTAAAACTTTCTTCTGAGACAACAAATCCCAGGTATACCAACTCCTTCTTTGTAAAACTACATTTCTTTATATTAATTAGCAACTTCTCTTCTCTTAGCTTCTCTAAAACTCTTTTGATATGCATCAATGCTCATCCCAAGTCTTACTAAAAATCAAAATATCATCTAAATAAATAATAACAAATCTTCCCAAAAATTCTTTCAATACTTTGTTCATGAGATGCATGAATGTACTTGGTGCATTGGTTAGCACAAATGGCATGACTAACCACTCATACAAAGCCTCCTTTGTCTTGCAGGCTATCTTCCGTTCATCTGCTTCTCTGATTCAGATCTGGTGATACCCACTCTTTAGGTCAATCTTCATGAAGTACTTGGATCCACTCAAATAATCCATTATGTCATCCATTCTTGGCAATGGAAACCTATACTTGATCATGATCTTATTGATGGCTAGATAATCTGTACACATTCTCCACTCTCCACCTTTCTTTGGTGCTAGTACTATAGGTACCACACATAGACTCAAGCTCTCCCTTATCAGTCCCTTCCTTAACAACTCAGGGACCTATCTATTCAACTCTTGATTCTTTGCTGGAGTCATACTGTGGGCTGCCTTATTTGGTAAACTAGCTCCTGGTATCAAATCCATTTGATAATTTATCTTCCTTACTGGTGGTAAACCTTGTAGTACATTATCAAAGATAATATCCTAAAATTCTTCCAACATAACTATGACTTCTGCTGGTACATCTTCACATTTCTCTTGACTAATCTTAGGGATCAATGCAAAGCAATGACTCTCATGCCTCATACCCTCCAAAAATTTTATACCATCTACCAAGCAAATTCTGGTAGTACTACATACCTTTCCTTCCACCTCCTTTAAGGGCTTCAACTTACAAAGAACTCCATCCTTTGTTAGGGAATATGTGTTTGCACATCCATCATGGATAGCACTCCTATCATACTGCCATGGTCTCCCCAACAGCATATGACATGCATCCATTGGTATGATATCACACATCACCTCATCATGGTAGTCCCAAATCTTGAACTTCACTAAACATTGCTCATTGACCAAAGCTCTATGGTCCTTCTACAACCATGGAATCTTATATGGATGTGGATGTGTTCTTCTTGTCAACTTCAACTTGTCAACCATCTCCTCTGAAACAAGATTGTGAGTACTTCCACTTTCAATAATAATATCACAACACTTACCTTCACATTTGCACCTTGTGCAGAATAAACTCTTCCTCTAATTGGGTTCTTTCTGTTCATTCAGCAATGTTCTTTTGACAACTAGGGTTTCTACCCTTTCAGCATCTTCAGAACGCTTAGACTGCGCATCTTCGTCTACATGTGCAACTCGTGCATTACCCTCAGGTCTTCTATTTGTCTTTCCTTGATGTTGCAGACACTCATATGCTTGATGCCCTTCTTCTCCACATTAGAAATAAGTTCCTTTGAGACCTCCTCTTTCGAGTCCTTGCCCAGGTCTACCTCTTCCCCTTCCTCTTTTCTCACCATTGTTCTAGTCACGAGGGCGGTAGGCATTATCCTCTCTCTAATTTCAACTAGTGCCAACTTCTTCACTTTTCTTTTGATCTTGATTATGGCTGCCATAGGGTCTTCCACCAGTCCTTCTGCCTTGACCTCTTCCCCTTTACTTGCTATTGAATCTTTTATTTAGCTTCTCTTCCACCTTCAGGGAAAACTGGTATGCATCTTCTATGGTGGTCATTCTGACTAGGCTGAACTCCTCTTGAATACTCGGCCTCAACCCATTAATGTAACAAGCTACCTTCTCCTCGTTGGGCTCTGCATGACCAGTTCTGATAGTAATCTTATAAAATTCTTCTATATACTCCTTAACATACTTGGTTCCTTGCTTCAATCCTTGCAGCTTCTTCAACAACTCCATCTCATAGTCCACATGAATAAACTGCTTCTTTAGTTTCTCCACCATCTGATTCCATCTAGTGATCTTTCCTTTTCCTCTTCTATTCCTCTCTAACTAGACTTCCTTCCACCAAATACTGGCGTGGACCTTCAAATTTGTTTTTGCAAACTTGACCCAATCTGGGTCCTCCATATCTTCATACTTGAAATACTCCTCCATGTCATTGATCGAATCAATAAGTTGTTCTGGATTCAAATCTCCAGAGTATGTAGAAACTTCAATCCTTCTCTTGTTCTTGGCTCAAACCCTCTTCACATCTCCTCTTGTAATGCATCAATTTGTCTTTGAAGGGCTCTAAAACCCTCTTCCATCAAAGCATTCCTCCCAATATGAATTCTTCATGGAGGCATCTTGATCTCCACAGCAAATGAACAACCTCAGGTCCTAGTTCAAACTGCCTCATGGTCAGCAATCTTTCTACACACTCAAAAACCCTTTCTCTGATACCACTTGAAGAAGGGGGTAAATCATAAAACACACAACAATAGAAATAGAACACAGAAAATAGAATATTTCTTTATTGATCTGGGTAACTCATTACATTGCAGAAACTCAATTACAATCAGAGGAATCAATCCTCCATAGGCTACAACGCACTACAACTATACATCAATAGGATCTGTGATCTTCTACCTTCTGTAACCTCCAAATTAGCTAGGGTTTCTGTTTCCTACCTATTCTTGACTCCACACTTGCCCCCTTAACTCTACTACTACCCAAGGTTCCCAAAATAGTCATAAATAGCACTTTTTGGTGGCCTCTAACTAAATTTCAAAATTTGCAACTCCCTCCAAAAGTAGGTCAACTTCCGGGAAGCATAACTTTTGATCTGGCTATCTGATTGATGAACCGTTTTAATCTCTAGAAAGGCCGCGATGTGAAATATCATGCCATAAATTTGTAAATGGATTTCTATCAACGTTTTAGGATGTTATGGGATGTTTTAGTGCCTCATATCACCTTTCAAAAAAATTTCAGGGGCTTTTCAGAAAACAAAAACTTTAATATCTTTCAGTTCACAAATGATCTTTGCCCGATTCCTTCACTAAAGGTCTTATATTTTTGTTATGTAACTTTCAGTAAGTTTTCGCTTCAATCTGTGCCCAAATGCAAACTTTCCTAAAATGGCAGTTAAACATTCCAAAACAGGCAGGTTGCTTTTTTTAGTATTTTTGGAAAAACTAAAAGTCGTACATCATTATTCTAGATATTATGGAACCAGAAACACTAACTATGGAAAGAAATGAAAACAACTACAATGATTTTGAATTAACTTCTTTTTGGGTGATGCAAGATTGTCCTTACACCATTGGATGCTCCTGCATCAATCCCTTTGTTGAAATACACCAGACAACTGAGAGGGGGGGTGAATCAGTTGTCACAAAAACTTAAATTCATATGAATATCAAACCATCAATGACTTAATTACTTATAATCATATTTAACCATAAAAGCATGAAACTATAAACTTAATCACAATCACACATCTAATATAGTAGACACCAAATTTTTACGTGGAAAACCCTAAAAGGGAAAAAACACGATGGGTATTAGCCCACAGAAATATACGAGTTATAACAATACCAAAAAATAGAGGCTCACTACCTACAGGGCTCACTACCTAAATTGATCACTACAAAGAATGACTCACTGCCAAGGGGTGGTTCACTACCAAGGGGTGGGTCACTGCCAAAGTGGTGAACTGATTAAGTAGCATCTACTCCATGCCATGATTTAGTTCCATTGAATCACAATATAACTTCTCTACTCTGCTCTTTCACACCTTCACCCTTATCTCTTAATATTCACATACACACCTTTTCAGCAACTCTATTACATGCTTTTATACAATTCATCAACCTTGGAATGTACATCAACGTCAGCATTACATTCATCAACCATTAGAACATTCTCCAAGGTTGGCATTACATTCATCAACCATTGGAACATCCTCCAAGGTTGGCATTACAAAACATACATAGAAATAGGTCTACACCTATTACAAAAATTAGCTAAGGAAAGATGTAGAGAAGTATGATGAACATGCCACACCTTAGATGGGACTCAAATGCAATCCTCCATGCCACAAAATGCTTCTAAAATCTTCAATGCATCTCCACAAATAGTTAAATCAACGAAGTCAACCAAGACTAGAGTTAACACTAGGTCTTCTAAGAACATTCTTCTTTCACGATCCAAACTTCTCTTTGCAGAGCAATCCAAAGGTAGGAACATGATCAAGAGACATCCACAAGCACATTGTAGTCACCAGGAACAACTGCATGATCTCTAACCACTCTGTCAAGAAGATTCTTCAAACCAAAGCACAAGAACAACACTGTCAGCCACTGCCATAAAGAAAGGATAGCTTGTAGACTACCAAATCATGAACCATTGGAGTTAAAAGCACTTAACATCATCTCAGACTTAACTCTAGAACCATAGATCAAAATACTTCAATGCGGAGGAATGTAGAGCATAATACTTTCTCCCTGTCTTTGCCAAAAATATAGAAAAAGCTATTTTCTCTTTGGTGAACATGACTCACTCAATTCTTCATATAGGAGGTTCAAACTCGGAACATAGCATCTTCAAATGGACCTCTAAATAAATTCCAATCCGCAGACAAATATATTCATCTTACAGGAAATGCGGAGCAATCTCTTGGGCTGTTCTTTTGTATGCAATACACTATTTCCACTACAACTCACTGTTTCTATCAGAGAAGCTAATTTTCTCAATATCCTCAACATCAAGATTACTTAAATAAGTAAATACAAAGCATCTTACTCATTACAAGAAAACATCATGATAGGAGCACAATCGACACCAATGACAACACAGATATGTTGACATCAATGACAACACCGATTAGGCACATACTTGAACCAATCTCCTTTGTCATTGATGGCAACATATGATATGAAAAATTGTAAAGACCATCAAGATAGGATTCTCCCACTTTCTCTTTACACATCTGCACTCTTTTCTTTTCTAAGTTTTTTTCACATGATTTCTCTCCCCCTTTGACATTAATGGCAAAGGGTGCATACTTGCACTCTGCTACTATGATCAAATTTGAACTTCTACAACCAACTCTTTTGTCATCATCCAGCTACTCCCCATGAGAGGTAGCTCTCAGAACATTAATCCAGATCAAAGAGTGAATCTTTGGGCACCACTGGACTGATGCATTCCTTTACATCTTAGTTCAAAATAGGAGGGGTAGTAACCCCTAATTTCTCCCTCAGATAATCAAAAGTATCTTTAGGCAGAGGCTTAGTGAAAATATCTGTAATCTAATCCTTTGTGGACACATCTTCCAACTTAACTTCATTCTCTGACACCCTTTCCCTCAAAAAGTGATACTTTATAGATATATTCTTTGTTCTTGAGTGCATCACTAGATTCTTGGAAATATTTATGGAACTTGTATTGTCACACAAGATTGCAATTGAATCTTCATAAACAACTCTTATATCCTTCAAAGTCTACTTCATTCATAACACTTAAGTACAACAACATGCTGCTACAATATACTCTACTTCTACCATTGATAAAGATATTGAATCTTGCTTCTTGCTCAGCCATGAAACTAATCTATTTCCCAAAAATAAAAGCACCTCCACTTGTACTTTTTCTATCATCAACATCTCCTACCCAATTAGCATCTATATAAGCATTGAGAGTAAAATCATTATCTACTAGATACCATAAGCCATGATCTGGAGTGCCTTTTAAATACCTCCTAGTTTTCTTTGCTACCATCACATGTGGTTCTCTCAGATCATCTTGAAATCTTGCAACAAGACAAACTGCATGCATAATATCATGTTTGGTTTGAGTTAGATAAAGTAATCCTCCAATCATGGATCTATACTTTTTCTTATCAGTCTTGGGTGATTCATCAGTTTTGCTCAATTTACAGCCAGTCACCATGGGAGTACATACCAATTTAGAGTCTTCCATCCCAAACTTCTTTAACAACTCTTTCATATACTTAGACTGAGATATGAATATTCCTTTATATATTCCATTGATTTGCAGACCCAGAAAGAAATTCATCTCACCAAACATAGACATCTCAAAATATTTATGTATTTCACCAGCAAATTTCATACACATACCTTCATTTCCACCAAAGATGATATCATCAACAAAGACTTCAACAATCAAATTTTGATCACCATTAATCTTGAAATAAAGATTATTGATAGCAGTGCCTTTATTGAATCCTAACTGTAATAAGTACTTATCCAACCTTGCATACCAAGCCCTAGGAGCTTGCTTAAGTCCATACAATGCTTTCTTCAACCTACATACCACATCACCTTGATTTGATAGTTGGAATCCTTCTGGTTGCTCAATGTAGACTTCCTCTTCTAACTCCCCATTCAGGAATGCAGACTTCACATCAATTTGATACACTTTGAAATCTTTGTGAGCTGCAAATGCCAGAAACATTTTGATGGCTTCAATCCGAGTGACTTAAGCAAAAGACCCTTGAAAATCTATCCCTTCAATTTGAGAATATCCTTTGCACACAAGCATTTCTTTATTCCTTACAACTTCTCCATTTTCATTCAGCTTATTCTTGAAGATCTATTTGATTCCAATAACATTTTTTTAGTAGGTCTAGGAACTAATTCCCAAGTTTCATTCTTCTCTATCTGTATTAGTTCTTCTTCCATTGCCTTAACCTAATTTTCATTATTGCAAGCTTCATTCTCATTTTTTGGTTCAACTATAGAGAGCAGACAGTAATTCACTTGTTCTTCTGTAGGTCTTTTCCTTGTTAGTACTCCTTTCTATTTATCTCCAATAATTTGATCTTTAGAGTGATTTATTCTTACATACCTAGGACTCTTAGCAACTTCTGGAGCCTTTTCTTGTTCACTTTGATTGTCTTCTTCTTCAACTTTTTCTTCATAAGTTATATCAGTAGGTTCATCTAACTCAGCCACTCTGATGTGATGTTTTTCCTTTGCCTTCATCCACCATCAAATTTGTACTCTCCACAATATTTTTCAACCTTTTGTTGTAGCACCGGTAGGCCTTACTCTTGGTAGAGTATCCAAGGAAGATTCCTTCATCACATCTTGCATCAAATTTCCCTAGGTCTTCATCTCTTCTAATATAGCATTTGCTTCCAAACACTTTGAAGTATCTAACTGTTGGAATTCTTCCATACCATAATTCATAGGGAGTCTTAGTGCCATTACCTTTCAATTGAACTCTATTTTGAATGTAGATAGCAGTATGTATAGCTTCTTTCTAGAAGACTTCCGGTAGGCCTCCTTCCTTCATCATTGTTTTGGCAACTTCTTCAACTGTCCTATTCTTCCTTTCCACAACTCCATTTTGCTAAGGAGTTCTAGGTGAAGACAACTTTCTTTTTATTCCTTATTCTTCATAGAAAATATTGAATTCATTTGATGTGAACTCACCTCCTCTATCAAACCTCAAGCATTTGATTTTTGGCTCTATTTCATTTTCAACCATTGCTTTGAAGGATTTGAACTTCTCCAGTGCTTTAGATTTGTCTCTTAGAAAAGTAACCAAAGTCATTCTAGAATAATCATCAATAAGCAACATGAAGTATATATCACCTTGTAGACTTCTTATCCTTGTAGGACCACATAGATCTATATGAACTAGATCCAGCAAACTGGTAGAAAATTGTTCTTTACTCTCAAAATGTGTTCTTGTCTACTTCCCCAACTGACATTCCTTGTAAATATTATTGGTGGGTTTCACATGTTTTGGTAAATCTCCTATAGTCTGACATGAACTTATCTTTACCAGATTATCAAAATTTATATGACACAACCTTCTATGCCACAACCAACTTTCATCTACTTGGGCTAATAAACAATAATCATTAGTTCCTCTTAATTGATAGATGTTACCTCTGGTCTTCTTACCAGTAGAAATCACATTTCCAGAGCTTTCTGTTATCTTGCATCCATTGTCTTTGAATCTCAAATCATAACCTTTGTCACACATTTGACCAACACTCAAAAGATTGTGCTTCAAGCCTTTAACATATAGGACATTGTCAACATTATGCTTTCCATTAAATGAAATAGATTCTTTTACAAAAATCTTACTAGTTGCATTGTCTCTAAACCTAACCAGTCCTCCATCATATTATTCCAAACCTACAAACTTACTTTTGTCATTAGTCATGTGATGTGAAAATCCATTATCAATAATCCATTCATCCTTGTCTTTCTCAACTTGAACAACCAAAGCACTTTCTTCCACTAGTTTTTCTTCCTTCACACAACTCACAGGATTATTAGACATAGGTTCTTCTGTAATATAAATAAATAGACATTCATTTGCACTAGTACTAGTATCATCAGATTCATCATTAGTCACACCTTCATCATCAAAATATCTAACATACTAGCATTTCTTTTGAGCTCTAGGCTTGTTCTCAAATCTTTTTCTATTCCTCTCAATTCTTTCAAGACACCTAGAAGCATAATGACCTAATTTACCACATGAGAAACATTTGAAAGGTAATTTAACTTTGAACTTACTAGAACCTCTTTGTAGTTTATCAACAAAGTTGGCTTCACTTTCATCTAGCTCATCATCAGGTTCTAACTTGTACTTTTCTACTCTAGAGATCTTTTCTGAAGTACTGTCTTTGAAATTAGTTTCTACTTTTGGCAGAGCATCACCAAACTCCCTCATTTCAAAAGTAGTAATTTTACCAAGCAACTGATTCTTATTAATCTTTTTCATAGTCATTATTTCTTCAATTGTAGCTACCTTGTGAGCATAGGATCTAGGTAATGACCTAAGAATTTTCATCACAACTTTAGTTTCATCAACAGTTCCTCCCATACCTTTGATTCCAGTAACAAGTTCATCAACCTTTTGCATGAAGGATGTTATGTTTTCATCTTCTCCCATTTTAAGACCTTCATATTTAGCTTTTAGTCCCTGCAATTTGGCACTCTTTACAAAATCATCTCCTTCATACATATTACTCAGCTTATCCTAGACTTCTTTAGCATACTCATAATCCATGACCTTTATTAAATTAGAGTCAATCAATGCACTTAGCAGAGAATATTTGGCTTTTATATTTACCTCATATTCTTTGAGTTCATCTTCAATTGTCAGACCATTCTCTAGCATGGTATATTCAGTCTGTGTCACTAGCCATACTTTATAACCAATACAAACTAGATGGATTTTCATGCGAATCTTCTAAGTTGCATAATTCATCCCATAAAATTGTAGAGCCCCCTTCTTGTAAGACATCCTAGATCTACCTCAAGTTGTTCAGGTTACCACTAAGGAACTTGGCTTTGATACCAATTGTTGAAATATGAAGGACAATTGAGAGGTGGGGGGTGAATCAGTTGTCAAAAAAGTTTAGCTTCATATGAATATCAAACCATCAACAACTTAATTACTTATAATCAAATTTAACCATGAAAGTATGAAACCATAAACTTAATCACAATAACACATCCAACATAGTAGACACCAGATTTTTATGTGGAAAACCCTAAAAGGGAAAAACCATGGTGGGTGTTAGCCCATAGAAATATATCAGTTATAAAAATACTGAAAATAAGAGGCTCACTGCCTATAGGGCTCACTGCCTAAATTGCTCAATATAAAGAACAACTCACTACCAATGGGTAGCTCACTGCCAAAGTGGTGAACTGATTAAATAGCATCTACTCTATGCTAGGATTCAGTTCCATTAATGCACAATATAACTTCTCTACTCTTCTCTTTCACACCTTCACCCTTACCTCTTCATATTCACATACACACCTTTTTCGCAACTCTATTACATGCTTTTATACAATTCATCAACCTTGGAATCTACATCAAGGTTGGCATTACATTCATCAACCATTGGAACATTCTCCAAGGTCGACAATATAAAACATACACAGAAATAGGTCTAGACCTATTACAAAAATTATCTAAAGAAAGATGTAGAGAAGTATGATGAACATGCCACGCCTTAGCTGGGACTCAAATGCAATCCTCCATGCCACAACACACTTCTACAATATTCAATGCATCTCCACAAATAGTGAAATCAACCAAGTCAGCCAAGACTAGAGTTAACACTAGGTCTTCTAAAAACATTCTTCTTTCATCATCCAAACTTCTCTTTGAGGACCAATCCAAAGGTAGGAACACAATAAAGAGACATCCACAAGCATATTGTAATCACTAGGAATAAATGCATGATCTCTAACTACTCTATCAAGAAAATTCTTGAAACTAGAGCACAAGAACAACAATGTTAGCACTATCATAAAGAAAGGATAGCTTTTAGACCACCAAATCATGAACCATTGGAGTTGAAAGTACTTAACATCATCTCAGACTTAACTCTAGAACCATAGATCAAAATACTTCAATGTGGAGGAACACAGAGGAATGTGGACCATAATACTTTCTCCCTGTCTTTGCCAAACATACAGAAAAAATTGTTTTCACTCTGGTGAGCATAATTCACGTAATTCTTCATACTAGAGGTTCAAACTTAGAACATAGCATCTTCAGATGGACTTCTAAATAACTTCCAATCTATAGACAAAGAAATTCATCCTACAGGATTTGTGGAGCAATCTCTTGGACTATTCTTCTGTATGCAATACACTATTTCCACTGCAACTCACTATTTCTACTGGAGAAGCTAATTTTCTCAATATCCTCAACATCAAGATTACTTACATAAGTAAATACAAAGAATCTTACCCATTACAAGCAAACAACAAGATAGGAGCACAGTTGACACCATTGAAAAAAAAAATGTTGACATAAATGACAACATCGATTAGGCACATGCTTCCAACACCCTCTTCACTTGTACTACTGCTAACTCTCACTTTCTTACAACTAACTATTCATACAACTCCTTAATCCATAGTGAACCCTAGCCCCAACCACCTCCTCTTGTTGACCCCCATCCTCCATCTCATCTATCATCTCCCTTTCTTCCATCAATATCCATCCCATCTCCCCATCTCCTCTTGGTACATGTGCCTATACTTGTTTCTGTACCTATACTTGTGCATATGGATATACCTATACCTATACCTACAGTTGTATCAATGCCTATACCTATGCATTTCCTTTTGGTTTTGGACCCTATACCTGTGGTCTGTGTTCCTACAATTGTACCTACTTCCATAATCTACCACCTACTGGCATCTCCTCATCCCCTCTTTGTTATCCTCTTCCTCCTATCACAACTTGCCATTGTTGTGCCAATATATAAGCCCTATGTATGGCACCTTGCACCTATGGTAGGAGTGGCCATGTCAACCTCACCAAGCATCTTTTAGACCACCATATGTAATAATGTCACATAACCCTTACATACTACGCAGATCTACTTTTGGCACCACCCATACTCATGGTATCACATGTTCCCAATCTAATTGCACAATGCATCAATCTATCCATGCTCCCCACCTAGCCATCTCTAGGAATACCCTATCTACTCCCAAATTAATGCTATAGTCTATCTAGATAATACCTCTCAATAATTTATATCCTCCACTTGATGATGTAATGTGAAGTTAGGAACCACAATAATGTCCTACAATCCTTTGGACATGCCTCACACTCTTGATATAGTCTCCATATGACCAAATCCAACTCATCAATAACCTACCACCAATGATGTACATCCTAAACAAATGAACACCACAATCATCCCCTCCATCTACATACATATGGCTCACTTACCTCCTGCACCATCCCACCACGAACCAGCCACAATACGACAATATGCTCCCATGCTCGCACTAGTAGTAGTGTCACATATACCATGTTTTACCCATCCCTATACATAATCAAATGAAGATCATTGCAAAGTATCACTAGTACACTAGGCCCCCAAGAAAATATCTCCTCCCCACAAAATATATGCCCTAGCACATACACTAGTCCAATTAGGAAAAAAAAAATTGGTCTTGTTAGGAAGCAATAGGCCCCAATTTTTTTTTGAATTGCATATCTATTACTAGTAATTATATCCAATACAAAATGACTGGCTAAGAGTGTCACTCCATCATCAAGGTCTAGATATAAAACATCTCAGCTCAATGTCTAGTGTTGTAGCACCCATATTACATTACAAAATATTAGTATGTCCCATCAAATTTTAATGTCATCATAGTATATAAGGATCATATCAAAATAAAAATAAAAATTTACAACAATATTATACTATTTATCACTTTTTACTTATTTTCATCTTCTTGACATGCACTCTTCTCCTTGTCCTCTACCATTCTTTCTTGCAATTCCTGTAATTCTTCAATACTTGGTTTGTTCACAGCTATATTATTTTTTATTACTTTCTTTATTAGAGTCTAGTCCTTTGAAGGATCCCAATGGAGGTGAAATCATGCTTATATCTTCTACATTGTCAAAATTTTGAAAATACATTTCCATATCCCTAATTTCTTCATCCCTTTTGACCTCCAGTTGGTGTTGCTTGCTATGCAGATTCTAGAAATCCATATACTCTTTGTGGAACTTCTCATCTACCTTCCTGAGGTCATGTGGCCAAAACTTAGCAAACTTAACATCTGCCCTATAGATCTCTTCTAAGCCTTCATGTATGATCTGTTGGATCTAGGGCATACAACTGAGAGGGGGGGGTGAATCAGTTGTATAAAACTTCTTCTTCTTTCAAACACTTGATTCTTTGTTGTTAGTTAGCAGCATATCAAATAATCATCCATGGAAGCATAATACATAAACACAAGAGCAGATAAGCATCAACACATTGAACACCAAGATTTTGACGTGGAAAACCTGGTTAAGGGAAAAACCACGGGGTGATTAACCCAAGAATTATTCTCTGTTAGAAGAATAAAGAAAAATGAATGGCACATGCCAATAAGGGCTCACTGCCTGAGCACACTGCTCACAAAGAGGCCCACTGCCTACAAGGAGACACACTGTCTACAAAGTGATAAAAATCACAGTCTTGAACTGGAGAATGACATCTCTACCATGTCCGGATCAGTTCCAATTAAGCCCAACAATCTCTGCTCTGCCTTTCGCACGTTTCTTCGCTATGCCACACTCATCCACACCCACACTTTGAAATGAACTCACAAACCGTTATTTATACAAGACATCGACTTAGGAACAAACATCTAAGTTGGCAAACAACCATAGGAGTATCCGCAAGATGAATAACACATCCGGTCAGCCATCACAAGAATATTCGCAGGATGAACAACTCATCCGGTCGGCTAAACAGAGCAAGAACTTCATCCGGAAGAATAACTTCAATTCCGGGCTCTACCATCAATGCGGACCAACAACACAACCTAAACATGATCCAAGAACCTTCACAAGCCTGTCTGAATGTCTGGATACATCCGCACTTCCTCTACTTACTGGGATCTCTTGTCTTCCTCATCCGGAACTTCAAGAACACAGTCTGTCGCCACTGTCATAATGGAAGAGGTACTTCCGGACCTCCAAATCATACACAAATCAGGATGACACATCACAAGGACATCCCAAACACTCAGTCCAATCCGCAGATTAGGATAATACAATTCCGGACCTCACTGGACCTTTTTGTGATCCTCTGTCACCTCTGGATACTCGTCGGAACCGGTTCTATACCGACAGCCACAACTCCTTCAGATCTTCATGCGGACCTCTGAAATCTTGACTGAAGCATCTCAAGACTCATATCTACTAACCCTTTAATCCGCATCCTCCGGTTCTCATCCTATACAGTACATTTGCCTTCTTCTCATCACTGTTCTTCACTGTTCCTGACTGAGGCTAATTTTCTCAATATCCTCAGCACACAGCTCATCAAATCCTTCTTGTCAATGCAATATGAGTATGTTGACATCAATGACAACACTGGCTCACCTCATACTTGCAACAATCTCCCCCTTTGTCATTGATGGCAACATATGATGTGAAAAACCATTAAGACAAGAACTTCAACTTTTCATATGTCTTCTCTTCCTTTACTGCTCCCCCTTTGATCAATGTCTTCTCTTCCTTTACTGCTCCCCCTTTGATCATCAACCACTTGTTTTTCACATGTCTTCTCTCCCCCTTTGACAACAATGGCAAAGGGCTCATACTTGCAATTCTCATACATTAGAATCATACCGGCTGCTCCCCCTTAGTTGCAGCTCCCCATTAGTCCGGATCACAAGATATGACTGTGATAGCCACCGGACTGATGCACATTAGTGCATCTTAGTTCATCACCGGAGGGGCCATGACCCCTAACTTCTCCCGGAGATATTCAAAAGAGTCTTTGGGAAGAGGTTTTGTAAAGATATCTGCAATCTGATCCTTGGAGGGAACATACTCCAATCTGACTTCTTCCTTGTTTACTTGTTCTCTCAAAAAGTGAAATTTAATAGATATGTGCTTAGTCTTAGAGTGCAATACCGGATTCTTGGAGATATTAATTGCACTTGAATTATCACAGAAAATTGTGATAGGCTTCTCATATTCAACTTTGATGTCTCTTAGCATCTGATTCATCCATAAGATTTGAGTGCAACTACCTGCTGCTGCAATGTATTCTGCTTCAGTTGTAGATAGAGATATTGCATCTTGTTTCTTGCTTAGCCAAGAAACCAATCTCTTCCCCAAAAAGAATGCTCCACCACTAGTGCTCTTCCGGTCATCCACATCTCCTGCCCAGTCTGCATCTGTGTAAGCATGAAGAGAGAAGTCCGGATCTCTAGGGTACCATAGACCATACTCAACTGTTCCTTTCAAGTATCTAAAAATTCTTTTGATTGCCATAACATGAGATTCTCTAGGATCAGCCTGGAATCTTGCCACAAGACCAACAGCCTGCATTATATCTGGTCTAGTTTGAGTGAGATACAACAATCCACCAATCATTGATCTATACTTTGTCTGATCTGCCTTTGGAGAATCATCATCTTTGCTTAACTTACACCTGGTTGCCATAGGAGTGTTCATAGGCTTTGAGTCTTCCATACCAAATTTCTTTAACAATTCTTTCACATATTTGGTCTGAGTAATGAAGATCCCTTCTTTTGTTTGAGTAATTTGCAGACCCAAGAAGAAATTCATTTCACCAAGCATAGACATTTCAAACTCACTTTTCATCTGATTTGCAAAAGTTTTGCACATACTATCTCTTCCTCCAAAAATGATATCATCCACAAACACTTCAACAATCAAAATGTTTTCATGATCAATTTTGAAATATAAGTTACTGTCAGCAATACCTTTGTTGAATCCAATCTGCACAAGATGCTTATCCAACCTTTCATACCATGCTCTTGGGGCTTGCTTCAATCCATACAAAGCTTTCTTCAACTTGCAGACCATATCATCATTATCAGACAATTGAAAACCATTCGGTTGTTCAATGCAAACTTCTTCTTCCAGATCACCATTTAGGAAGGCAGACTTGACATCCATCTGATATACCTTGAAGTCTTTGAAGGCAGCAAATGCAAGAAGTAATCTGACTGCTTCAATTCTTGCCACCGGAGCAAAAGTCTCTTCAAAGTCAATTCCTTCTATTTGAGAGTAGCCTTTGCAGACCAATCTAGCTTTGTTTCTGATTACTTCACCAGCTTCATTTAGTTTGTTCCGGAAGACCCACTTGGTTCCAATTACATTCCTGTCTCTAGGTCTGGGAACAAGATCCCAAGTATGATTTTTCTCAATTTGCATCAATTCATCTTCCATTGCTTTGGTCCAGTTTTCATCATTGCAGGCTTCATTTATTGTTTTAGGTTCAATCTTTGAAATCAGACAACATTCATTCTGATTTTGAGCAACATTCCTTCTAGTTTGTACACCTTTGCTTCTGTCACCTATGATTTGATCTTCAGAGTGGTTCAGTTTTACATACCTTGGAATTTTGGGAGTATCCTGCACTGCTGCTTCTTGATCAGGCTCATTCAGACCTATCTCTTCTTCCTGATTTACCAGATCAGGCTGACTCTATCTCACCAGAGAGGATTGAGGTCCTTGAACACTGTCTTGGTCATCTTCATCAAACTCATAAAATCTTGAAGGCTTCTCAATTCCTTCATCAACCTTTACATTGGTGCTTTCTATCATCTTCCTCAATCTCTTATTGTAACACCGGTATGCTTTGCTTTGAGTGGAGTAGCCCAAGAAAATTCCCTCATCACTTCTAGCATCAAACTTTCCTAGATCTTCATCTCTTTTAATATAACACTTGCTACCAAATACTCTGAAATATTTCACAGTAGGAGTGATGCCAAACCAAAGTTCATAGGGGGTCTTACCGATGTTGTTTCTGATTTGAACTCAATTTAGAGTGTAGACTGCGGTGCTGATAGCTTCTTTCCAAAACATTTGAGGAACATTTGCTTCCAACGTCATTGTCCTAGCAGCTTCCTGGATGGTCCGGTTCTTTCTCTCAACTACTCCATTCTGCTGTGGAGTCTTAGGAGCAGACAACTGTCTCCTTATGCCCTGTTTCTCACAAAAGTCAATGAATTCACCAGATGTAAATTCACCACCTCTATTAGACCTTAGACACTTTAGTTTCAATCCGGTTTGATTCTCCAACATAGCTTTGAAGATTTTGAACTTCTCAAAAGCTTCTGATTTTTCTTTTAGAAAGGTAACCCACATCATCCAGGAATGATCATCAATTAACAACATGAAATATCTATCACCTTGCAGACTCTTGATTCTTGTCGGACCACATAGATCAGTATGTACTAATTCCAACAATCTGGTAGAAGACTGATCTTTGCTTTTGAAAGAGACTCTGCTTTGTTTACCTAACTGACATTCTTTACACACACTATTTGTAGGTTTCATCAATTTTGGAAGATCTCTCACAGCCTGAGTATTGCTTATCTTGATGATGTTATCAAAATTTACATGACACATTCTTCTATGCCATAACCAACTCTGATCAATTTGAACAAACAAACAACTTTTATTTGAACCAACCAGATGGAAGATATTACCTTTTGTCTGAGTACTGGATGCAATTTCAGTTTCGGAGCTTGTAAAGATTCTGCATTTTCCATTCTTGAACCGGAGATCATAGCCTTTGTCCACTAACTGACCAACACTGAGAAGATTGTGCTTCAATCCTTCAACATACAGTACATTTCCTGTTTTGCTCTTACCATCAAAGGAAATAGTTCCCCTACCTCTGATTCTACCAGCAGAATTGTCACCAAACTTTACCATTCCTCCTTCATATCTTTCCAAATCTAAGAACTTATTCTTGTCACCAGTCATATGGTGAGAACATCCACTATCAATAACCCAATCATCCTTTTCTTCCACTTGAGCAGCCAAGGCTTTTTCAACAACTTTGTGATTGACAGATTCAGAGAGTATTGAATCTTCTTCCTTGATGGCTATAAACACCCACTCATTTCCGGATTTGCTTCCTAGTTCTGATTCATCATCTGTTACTCCTTCATTGTCATCTTCTTCATGAACATAATAGCAATTCTTTTGAAACCTTTGTCTGTGAGTATTAGATCTTGCAGATCTCTCCGGACATCTTGAGGCAAAATGACCAATCTTATTGTAGTTGAAACACTTAAAGGGTAGTTTTCCTTCATACTTACCGGATCCTCTTGGCAGTCTCTTTGCAATGAGGGCTTCAAGTTGAGCTGTTTCTGCTTCTTCTTCTTCCATGTCTCTTCTTGCTTGATCATACCATGACATTTTCCTTGATGAGTTTTCACCCGGATCAAATCTCTGTTTGCCTTTCACATAGGCACTGGCTTTGAAAGCAGATTCAGTCTTGGGAGGATCATCTCCAAACTCGGTCATTTCAAATGCAGCTAGTTTGCCAGCCAGTTGTTCTCTTGTGACAGTTGTGTGGGCTCTGAATTCATCAATGGCAGCAACTTTGATTTTGTAGGCAGCAGGAAGGGATCTTAGGATTTTGCAGACAATCTCATTTTCATCTAAAGTTCCACCAGCATTTCTGATTCCACATACCAGCTCATTTACTCTTGGCATAAAGGTAGTGATGTTTTCATCATCTCTCATTTTCAATCTTTCAAATTTCCCTTTCAGACTTTGCAACCTTGCACTTTTGACAAACTCATCTCCTTCATACAGAAGTTCCAGTTTAGTTAGGATCTCATATGCAGTTGGTAGGTCAATGACATTCGAGAGATCTGAGTCATTCAATGCGCTTAGAAGAGCTTCCTTGGTCCGCAGATTGTTTTTAGCTTCTGTGATTTCATTCAGAGTTGTCGGACCACCTTGTGGAGGTACATATGGTTTTGAAATCATAGCCAAGTATGCTTTTCCCATACATTCCAAGTGACACTTCATGCGACCTTTCCAGAGAGTGAAGTTGGTTCCATCAAACTTCGGACTATCCTTCTTATATGACGACATCCTGGATCTCCTCAAGCGGTTAAGCTCCTATCAGAGGAACTTGGCTCTGATACCAATTGTTGGATCTAGGGCATACAACTGAGAGGGGGGGTGAATCAGTTGTATAAAACTTCTTCTTCTTTCAAACACTTGATTCTTTGTTGTTAGTTAGCAGCATATCAAATAATCATCCATGGAAGCATAATACATAAACACAAGAGCAGATAAGCATCAACACATTGAACACCAAGATTTTGACGTGGAAAACCCGGTTAAGGGAAAAACCACGGGGTGATTAACCCAAGAATTATTCTCTGTTAGAAGAATAAAGAAAAATGAATGGCACATGCCAATAAGGGCTCACTGCCCGAGCACACTGCTCACAAAGAGGCCCACTGCCTACAAGGAGACACACTATCTACAAAGTGATAAAAATCACAGTCTTGAACTAGAGAATGACATCTCTACCATGTCCGGATCAGTTCCAATTAAGCCCAACAATCTCTACTCTGCCTTTCGCACGTTTCTTCGCTATGCCACACTCATCCACACCCACACTTTGAAATGAACTCACAAACTGTTATTTATACAAGACATCGACTTAGGAACAAACATCTAAGTCGGCAAACAACCATAGGAGTATCCGCAAGATGAATAACACATCCGGTCGGCCATCACAAGAACATTCGCAGGATGAACAACTCATCCGGTCGGCTAAACAGAGCAAGAACTTCATCCGGAAGAATAACTTCAATTCCGAGCTCTACCATCAATGCGGACCAACAACACAACCTAAACATGATCCAAGAACCTTCACAAGCCTATCTGAATGTCCGGATACATCCGCACTTCCTCTACTTACTGGGATCTCTTGTCTTCCTCATCCGGAACTTCAAGAACACAGTCTGTCGCCACTGTCATAATGCAAGAGGTACTTCCGGACCTCCAAATCATACACAAATCAGGATGACACATCACAAGGACATCCCAAACACTCAGTCCAATCCGCAGATTAGGATAATACAATTCCGGACCTCACCGGACCTTTTTGTGATCCTCTGTCACCTCTGGATACTTGCCGGAACCGGTTCTATACCGACAGCCACAACTCCTTCAGATCTTCATGCGGACCTCTGAAATCTTGACTGAAGCATCTCAAGACTCATATCTACTAACCCTTTAATCCGCATCCTCCGGTTCTCATCCTATACAGTACATTTGCCTTCTTCTCATCACTGTTCTTCACTGTTCCTGACTGAGGCTAATTTTCTCAATATCCTCAGCACATAGCTCATCAAATCCTTCTTGTCAATGCAATATGAGTATGTTGACATCAATGACAACACTGGCTCACCTCATACTTGCAACATGATCTGCATGAATCTTTATGTTGGGATCTTCACTCTCATTGAAACCTATTGAACAATATGAAACCATGTGAGTGTATTGCTAGACTTAGTAAGGGTCCTCTATTTGCCTTGAAACAATTCTTCATTCCTTTTCTTCCAAATATACCATAACACTTTAGTAGACAAAACTAACTAGAAAGTATTGAATTTAACATTCAAACCCATAACATAACCACATGAAACCTCTTTCCAACACAAAGCTTCATCACTTTCTCATCCCATAATGCTACACATAAACAAATCCCAGACCCTTTTAGCAAATTGATATTTACAAAGTAAATGCTCATAAGACTCTAAACAATTACGCAGGGAACATACATTATCTTTAAGACCAACATACAACCTTTTAATTAATACCTACCACCTAAAACAACATTTTTTAGGCTCTATCTTATTAGACAAAAAATTACGAATAGTTTTAGACCACTCAGACTTATAATGTTTAAGATTCCACTTATGAATCACATGATCATGCAACTCACAAGAATTAGTTAACCATTTATATAAATTCTTAGGTTCCATATCTGTTAACCTAGTACCATCCTTCCAAATGACTTTTTCTAATGCTTCATCATTTCTAATCAATTGAACCAAGGGATGATATTTTGGCAATGCTTTGCACAATACAACACAAGTTTATTTCTGTGTATTAGGAATATCAAGTTCCTTTTTCAAATGGCCTCATTTCTTCAAACAATTGTTACTGAAATATGCCTAAACTTAGAAATACCTCTATAGTTCCAATTCAGTGTCGATCACCCTTAGAACAAGGCTATAGGTTTATCTTTATGCTTTAGGTTCCACCAAACATATTGATGAGTACAAATCTCATTATTATTGTAGTTTAAATCCTCTTTATTTATTGGACCATTTCTCACAAATCCCCAAGCTCCCTATATGTTGTTAAGTACCACTTACCTAGCTAGCTTAGTGCTAAAGTTACCAAATAATAAATTGTGTTAATTTAGATTATTCCAATATCTTTATTTTTGAGGGGTTACTCCTTGTATATTTATCCTTATAAGCACTTTCCAGGGCTCTTCACCTATGAAGCACTTAACAATCCACTTAGCAGCTAATGTTGCTCCTTGGGTTTTTAAGTCCTTCAACCTCAGGCCTCCATTACCTTTCTCCATACAACACCATTCCCATTTCACTTGGTGCTTCTTTTTATTTCCTTTTCCATTTGACCATAAGAAGTCTCTTATAATATTTTGACTTATGTTAGACTCATACCCTGAGAGCACCCAAGCTAAAGTGTAATAAGTGGAGTGTGTAGACAAAATCCTTGACAGACTTGTATCCTGTCAACCAGGGATAAATACCTAATTTCTAGCCTTTCAATTTCTTGTAAATCTTCAAGTACATCCATTCCTACATACTATAGATAGAGGGATCAACTACAAATGGAATACCCAAAAACCTTACTTGATTATGTGGTCGTCCCCATTGCCAATTGAGCTCTTTTAGCCTGTCGGGTGACTCTTTCTCCAAACTAGGCAGAATTAATTTTTCTTCAAATATCTTCACCCTCAAGGCAAGGCAAAACATATTTAACCTTTTTGTTATATTTTCTAAACTCTCCTTATCAACAATTAGGATTAAAGTTGTATCATCCGCAAATTGGATGTTCAACAATTCCTCATTATTTGGAAACACTATCCCTTTCATTCTGCCTTCTATTAAGTCAATCCTCAATAGATAATGTAAAAGCTTTTGATGCAATTACAAACAATGTAGGGCTAATGGGCATTCTTGCTTATAGACATTTCCATCTGAAAAGGTTATGAAAGTGATCCATTTTTATCAATTTGTGCATTAGCATCCTTAAATAGTACCTTGGCCATATTACAAAACTATCTTGCTAACGCCATAGCTTCTAGAATAGATATCACAAAGGACCATTCTACTCTATCATAGGCTTTTTCATAGTCTAGTAGAAAAATGGCTCCCTTCTTCTTATTATCTTTTACCCACTGCATCACTTCCCAACTTGTAACCAGATTTTTCAAGATGTATCTACCTTTTATAAACCCTGCATGTGTATGACTAATGATACTAGGGAGTATATTAGTCAACCTTTGAGCTAAAGTTTAGCAAGTATTTTATATGAAACATTCAATAGAGTTATAGGTCTATGATTCTTAATGTATCTTTAATCTTCATCTTTAGGAAACATCTTTATTATCCCTTTGTTAATATTCCTACCCAAGGACCCTCTTTAGTAAGCCTCCTCATAAACTCCATATAGATCTTCCACAATCCAGTCCAATTTGTCCTTGTATAATTCCACTGGTAATCCATCTTCCCCTAGAGATTTCCCATTTTCTAATGTCAAGATAGCCTTTTCAATCTCTTCTCTTGAGATTTCTCTTTTTAGAGATTCTATCATTTCTACACTTAGCTTTTTAGGTATAATTTCCTGGCACAGTTTTTGTGCTTTCCTACATACGCCATTAATATCTTCAACAGTTAATAGTTTTTCATAAAAACTTCTAAGTTACAATGTTTTCATTTCCTCATTATCATCATAACATATATTGTTTTCAATAATAGGTCAAATGGTCTCTATTTGCCTTTTACTTTTTAACAACTTAAAGAAGTACTTGGTGCCTCTATCCCTTTCCTTCAACTAGTTAATCTCTATTCTTATTTTATCTCTGCAAGCTCTTTGTGTTTGAAAACATCTCAGATTTTGTTTAATGTCACCAATTTTTTAAATAAGCTCAGGATTATTTATGTCTTTTTGCACTGCATCCTTTGCCTGCATCAAATCATTCTACAAAGAAACCTCTTTCCTCGTTTTGTCCATAAAAAAATTACTCCCAACAGTCTAAAACAAAACCTTACTATTAGAGACCATGTTATCCTAGGAATGAATAGAAGATCTATTACTAGCGATCATTTTGTATATGTTCCTGAGAGTTTTAATTCTATCACTACAATCCTTACATCCCATGAGAACTCTATGTTCAATTTGAAAACATTATCCTTCCTAATCTCATTTTCTTTTCTATCTTCTTTTACAACAATATAGGTTTCAATTGGGTGATGATTTGAAAAGGCATTAGATATTACCTGAACACAGTTAGCATCCTTTATGTTATCTAGGTAGAATTCATTCTTATTCACATAGAACCTCTCAAGTCTGCTATATATTCTCCTTACATCTTGCTGACAATTACACCAAGTAAACCAGATGCATTTACTTAGAGATTTATTTCCTTCCAGAGGATCCATCAGATTAAGCAATTTCTTCATTTTTATCCAATAAAATGTTTCATTCCCTTTTCATTCTGAGTTAGAACCTCATTTTTTATCCTTTTTTTCTACAAAGTTGAAATCACCTCCTATTATCCAGGGGATTTTGGGTATTCCCATTTCCATCCATTTGTAAAGCTCTACTCTATCCCTATTTGGGGCATAAATAGAGCACACACCAAACTTCTTATCATTGTTTTCAATTATGAACTAGAGCCATCTATTGCAAGGAGAGCAACCTTTTTGTGAAATATAATATATCCATTTCTGATTTGTCAAAATAGCAATCCCTTCTTTTCCTTTAATATGCTTGGAGAAAATAGACACTAAATCTTTCCAGATAAACCTTAAGTTATTTTCTAATTAGAATCCTATTGTCTTAACTTCTTGTAGCATTATACAATCTATGTCTTTACATTTTTTATTACAAAACTCTCTGATCACATATTTCCTCTCTGGGGACTCCATCCCTCAAATGTTCTGACTTACACACTTAAACTTCATTTATTAAGAGGTTCATTTGATTTTTTATTGTTACACAATCTCTGAAAATACTTAGGCATTAAGTCTCCCTTTCCCTTCATAACTGTATTCTTGGAGCTATTACTTCTATTTAACTATTTCCTTTTCCTTCCCTCTTCTTCTTTCCTTTCTACATATTCTTCCCTAACCTACAATTGTTTCCTAGACTTGTTTTCAATATGGCAAGGCCTGAGGTATTCTCTTGTATTATTCTCTTCTAGTTCTTTGTTATCTTTAATGCATTAGCATCTTCATCTTTTGGGTTTGCAATATCTTCCAACACTAAGAGACTCAATTTTTTTGCTACCACTTCTACATTCTTGGATCTAATTTGATCTCTCATCCTATCAATTACTAGTTATTGTGTGCTATTTTTAAGAGGATCATCATTACTCTATCCAATATTTATGGAAACTAAGGTATTATTTTACTTCTCACCATAGGAGACCACTGTAGTTTGTCTCTTATCATTAGGGGTACCAACATTAACTTACACTTGTTTATTTTCAATTATTCCAGTATTTTATCTTTCATCATATTATTTTTTTTCCTCAATATGAGAATCACAAACATTATTGGTTACCTCTTTTAAAGGAGTCTTCTTCTCATGTGCCTTTCCCATTTTTTTATTTGATTCACCAGTTCTACAAGTCCTTCCTTCTTGTGTCTCTCATCTTCATCATTTAACTCCTCTTCATGAGAATCATTTTTGTCATTCTCATCAATATGGGTAATAATGATACACCCAAGGGGCTCAAATTGCTTTTTATTTCTCTCAACCTCAAATTTCTTTTTAAGTTCACCTAGGGTATCCTCCAAATTACCCTTCATAACCCCTAAATTTTCCTCATGGTTATCGATATCCACATCAGCTCTTTTGGGGCTAACTTTAGGGTTCAAGTTTCTAAACCCCATTTCTTTAAACTCTTTATTTTCAATTTTTAAACCTATGATTATTAACATGCAAAAGATATGGATCTCAAAACAATTCAAATCATGCCATACAATTGACCTTATTTTCAAAGAACAAGCATCACACCACCTTATGTAAATAATGGAGTCCATAATAAAACCCAATGTTATGGTGATTGTGCATCAAGGGAAAAATCAAAAGGCACAATCTAGAGGATCTCACTATGTGAGCCTGTAACAATCCCTTTATCAAGAAATAGGAAACCCCAAGAAAAAGTAAACAAAACAAAGACCAGAAACAATAAACCAACTAAAAATAAACAACACAACAATAGGAAAGGACTAACTATATACCGAAAAGAATAGGCCTAGAAGTAGTTCTTTAGAAACTACCCATTGACATGTAAGGGAACATCTTATTTTGTGATAGTTTTAAGTCTATAAGTATTGTCCCCTAATATTTCAGCAATCTAGAAGGGACCTAACCACAATTTGTTGAATTTTCCATGTTCTCCCTTCTTCCCATGAGCTTTATCCCAGTATAAGACAAGATATGAGATATCAAAATCTTTGATCTTGGCTCTTTTGTCGAACCAACATTTTACAATAGCCTGGTGTTTAGCAAAGTTATCTATGGATGTATCACATTTCTCTTCCAAATGTAAGAGTTGTAGCAATCTAGCTTCAATCTTATTGTCTGTGTCGGGGTAATCATTCATGAACTATAGTATGGGGATCTTAAGATGCACATGGAAGATAGGTTTAAGGCCATACATAAGGTGATTAGAAAAACTACCTAGTGCAACTTTATTTCTAGTTATGTTGACCCATAATGCATATCTCAGTTGTGTGTGCCATTCCCTTCAGTTTTTATCCAACAATTTCTTGATTACTTCTAACAATTTCTTATTAGTGGATTCGACAACTCGATCTCCTTGGGGATAATAGTTTGATAAAAAATTAAGGACCACCCATAATCAAAATTCCAATTTAAAAATTTAAGTGAAGAGAATGTAGGACCATTATCATAGACAAGAGAAAAAGGAAACCCCAATCTAGTTACAATACGCTCTTCTATGAATTTAATTCCCAACTCAGAGGTATACTGCTTACATGCTTGTGTTTTAGTCCAACTAGTGAAATAATTAGTAGTTGTTAGAATATAACTATGGCATGTAGAGAAAGCTGGGTTGATCATACCAATGAAATCGAGTTCCCACTGTGCAAAGGGACACAATTCAATTACCAGAACTTGCAAGGGATAGGCTAGATTTCTTCCTCTTGTTGTGGTAGTTTGATAGACATGGTAGGTTCGTGCATGTGTATGAGAATATGTGAAGAGGGTTGGCCAATAGAAACCAACTCTCAAAATCTAGTGGGTAGTAGTAAATCTAGATCCATGCTCGATACCAAAATTTTCACGCAAACTTGCAAGTACTTGGAAGACCTCAGGCTTGTTCAAGCACCAAACATAAATCCCTTCATGATTCTTCTTATATAGAACTTCTCCCTTTATCATGAAGCTATTAGGTTTTAGTCTCAGTGCCATACACTAGACACAATTTAGATGTGTGGGACTTTTTTTATTAATCAAGTAGCAGACAATATCATCATACCAATAATCATTGAAAATACTATCCAATGTATATTGATGTGATGAAATCTCTGGGTCTATCTCATCCATGGTACAAGTGATTGCATTCCCTTTCAATTGCTTCATAGGCTAGATATCTAAATCAAATTCCTATAGCACTATTACCCATTTACCTTTCCACTCTCCTAGTTCATATTGCATCGGCATAGCCTTGACTACCACATTAGGGACTATTGCATTTACCTTACTCCTGAGGATATAATACCTAAGAGTGATCCCACAATAGTGGGTTACAATTGCATTGAGGATACAAAATTAAATGTGCCTAAAAAAAAGACTAGGTTCGATCGAATGGGGTGTTTGATCAAACCACAAAAATAGGTTCGATCGAATGGGGTGTTCAATCAAACCCCCTCATTCAATCAAACACTATGTAAGTGTAGGTCATTAAAGAGTTCGATTGAACCCCTGAGTGGCCTATTATTTTATTAATAAAATGGGGGGTTCGACCGAACACACCTATTTAGGGTTTTTTTAAGTGTTTTAACTATCATTTTTGTTAGTTTTAGTGCTGCCAAACCCAGAGGAGAGTGACCCAAACCCCAGGAGGACCCCAGGAGCTCCCCATCAGTTGAACATCACCACCTTCCATCCAACCACCCTCTAGGTATGTAGATCATTTTCTCCCAATTGTATTTTCTTGAAAGTTTCTAAAGCCTTTTCAACAAATCCATTTTGTGCATACCCTACAATCATTGCCATCCACGAGACCATATTTCTTTGAGGCATTCTGGCAATAGTTGACATGCCTTGTCTATGCTTCCACATTTTGTATACATGTCTACTAGAGCATTTTCAACTATATTATCTACCAAAAACCTCCCTTCCATTATGCCTAGATGGATGTCCATACCCTATTCCAAAGCTCCCATTTTGTCATAGGCCTATGAGAGAGGATGCTGGTGAAGGTTGTAGTGTCTAGCTTTACACCTTCCAATTGCATTTTCTTGAAAGTTTCTAAAGCCTTTTAAACAAATCCATTTTGTGCATACCCTGCGATCATTGCCATCCATGAGATGACATCTCTTTGAGTCATTCTGTCAAACAATTCATGTACCTTGCACAAGCTTCCACGTTTTGCATGTATACATATTGACCAGAGCATTTCCAACTATAATATATGAGAAAAAACCCCCTTCTATTATGCTTAGATGGATGTCCATACCCTGTTCCAAAGCTCCCATTATGTCACAGATAGGGAGGATGTTGGCAAAGGTTGTCAAATTTGGCATTACACCTTCCAATTGCATTTGCTTGAAACCTCATGTGGTTTCTATTTCTCCTACGTGGATAAAGCTTGTAATGTACTTGAGCATAGTGATAATTTACCTTTGAGCACTTTTCCTTCATATGATTTGATTCATGATACATGGTTTGAGAAGGATACACATGATATACCCTTACCCTCTACTGATAAAATTATGACATTTTATACTTTATGTGGTGAAGCTACACCTTCATTAATCCTTCATGACATTGTTATATGCCTTGTGATGATGATGATCCTTCATGTGATGATGGTATACCTAGTGAACATATCCTTTATGCATCTCACGATAGATTTCCTTATTCACTTATGGATTTTCCTGCTTGTGTCTCTCTTGCTTCATCTTACCTTGAGGATCCTAATGTTAAATTGATACACATGTTTCACCTTCACATGAGGTTACTAGTACATCTTAGCTATCTTGTGGCTCACAACTTATTATTGATATGTATCGCATGATGAACATGACATGAATTTTTTATCTTCCCACAATGAAGATTATTGTTAGAGTAATAGGTTCTTTACTTAATTAATTTAATCATATTGATTAATTAATTAAGTCACCTTTACTTTATTTCACATAAGCTAAACTTAGGAATCTCTCATTAAGGTTTTTTAACTTGCAAATAAAAAGAAAGTGCTCTCATGTAATTATTTAATCCATTTCATTAATTCATCCAATATTGTGTAAATTATTTCTCTTTGCTTTTTTCTCTTGTGGAAGGTAAATGTTAGGTTTTGCAGGTGATCACTGGGTTCTGTGAGGTTGGCTTTTACAACTTCAACATGGTATCAGAGTGGATCTGCAAGCCCCTTCTCAAATTTGGAGAAAAATTCAAGCAAGAATCATTTGTTGGGTGTGTTTTTATATAAAATATAGTATTCCATTGGATTCAAAGCAGTTGGAAAAAGAGGATTTGTTCTTTCTTTGGTTGAATTTGGTTTGGGGAAGCCAGATCTATGAAGGTTTCAAGAGTGCTTTTTTTAGGGATCTAACCCGAGAGCTTTTTTGAAGCAGTTTTGCAAAATTGGCTATAACTTGTGTATACGGTGTCCAAATTTCAAAAACAAATAGGTGTCGAAAAGCTAGTTCTTATCACAATCTAATGGTACAGGTATTTTTCCTAGATTTTGTAACTAGTGATATTTTTTCTATTTGAAGTCAAGACATATTTTTTAGCTTTTGAGCTCCATTCTTACACCCTGAATCTCTATTTTTCAAGAATGAATAGGTGTTGAAAAGCTATCAGTGAGCTCTACACACCACCTATATAATTTTTTCAGATTTAGCCCTAGTTATATTTTAATCAATTTGTCAATTATATGGCTTTTGTAGGATATCTTGGACATGCTACCTCCTGGAAAGGTTCTGTTTGCTTTAATAGGCTTATGTTATCAGCATAAATCTATTTTCATGTTTTGATCTCTAATCATCTAAGGAGATGAGATTCTACCATCATCATAAATCTCAATGCAGATATTGTGGAAGTAATCAACATGAGAAAGAGATGTGTCCTCATTTCTCACATCATCTTTTTGAAATGCTTTCTTTGATCACTTCTCCTCCTGATGAGATCATTGCTCCACCATCACCTACTGCTACTTTAGAGTTTAGTTTTGCATCATCATTGGCCTCTAGTGATTCTATGTAGCATGTCAATATTAGTCCTCCTGATCCACCTCATTGGGATTCCTATCTTGCATACATATCATCTTTGTTTATAGAGTCCCATATTGTAGATTTGGAGGACCACATTGAGGACATTTGTCTTCTCTTTGATGATAGCTTTGATGGAGTTGCCTCACCATCATCTTCTTCAGAGATTGTTCTTCATCCTCCTCTTCTTTAGTCACATTTTGGTAGTGGATTGGAGACATTTGAGTAATTTTTAGGAGCATCATTGTTGTCTTTGGATCACATACAGAGTTCAGAGACATTTGTTCTTCTTCCTATATATTCCTATCCTGAATGGGAAGACATTATACACACATCTGCAGATCTATTTCTTCCCAAGGGGAGGAATATTGTTTGCTGTTCATTGGTCTTCATCTTTATTCTGTGTCGAGCATCTTCCAGCACTGGAGGAGTCATATTGAGGAGTGGCTACATGGTCTCTCATCTCATCTCTATTTTGGGAGGGAGCATTTCCTCACATGGGGTTTCATTCTTCTCACTTCTAGGGGTCATCAAACCTCCTATTTTCTTTCTCTCTTATGGGGGGGCATTCATAATTATACTTTTGTGATGGATTCACTTCTTGGGGGGTCTTAGTGTTAGTCCTTCTTCCATCACATGTTCATGTACTAGTTGTATTTTCTCTCTTTTGGGGAGGAGTTTTCTCCCACTGGGTTTTTCTCCTTTCTCTCCAGTTTATGAGAGATTCTTGTTGTTCATGGGTACCTAACATGGCCTTGTAGCTAGGACCCATTCTTACATTAGTTGCATGGTTTTAATTTCTCCCTAAGTTGCACTTATGGGGGGTTTCTACTGTTGGTGCTAATGCTTCCTTGATTTTGTGTTGGATTGAGTTATGTATCTAGTAGTTATTCCTATGTACTAGGCAGATGCAATGGCTCGTTACCCATGCATTTTGGTGAGATGAAGCATTTACCATATGGACACTCTTGCATTCCTTTTGTGGAGGAAACCTTCTATTTTCACTTGATCAGTTCTTCAAACTTTTGGTACCTGGGCCATTTGTATCTTCGAGTTCCAAATGTTTTGCCTTTGTTTGCCATCTGATTCAAGTAGTGTCATTGGGAGCACTCATGCAGATTCTTGTCTTCTTGATTATGATCTTCATCTTGTTTTAGAGGAGGTTCTCTCAGCACTATAGCAGTCAGTCTTCGACAGTGTTTGTAGTTTCTTCATGCTTCAGTGGAGTTCTTCATGTTCCTATTGACATCTTTTGTGGAGGCTTCTTAGTCCTTCACTCTTTCTCTCTCTCTTGTAGGGAGGTTTGTTCTCTCTTTTGGGGAGGAGTTTTTCCCATGTAGTTTTCTCCTTTTTTCTATTTGTGAGAGACTCTTTTGTACATGGGTACCTCATCAGGCCTAGATGTTAGGACCCATCATTGCTTCTATGCAATTGTCCTTAATTTTTTAGAATCTCCCTAAGTTCATCTTAAGGGGGGGTGTTAGAGTAATAGGTACTTTACTTAATTAATTTAATCAAATTGATTAATTAATTAAGTCACCTTTACTTTATTTCACTTAAGCTAAACTTAGGAATCTCTCATTAGGGTTTTTTAACTTGCATATATAAAAGCAAGTTCTCTCATGTAATTCTTTAATCTATTTCATTAATTCATCCAATATTGTGCAAATTATTTCTCTTTTCTTTTTTCTCTTGTGGAAGGTAAATCTTAGGTTTTACAGGTGATCACTGGGTTCTATGAGGTTGGCTTTTACAACTTTAACATTTATGACTCTTTGTATCACATATGTACTCTATTGGCCCTTCCTTAGTGTATTGCATTGATTTTTCTATGAATCATTATGATATACAACTTCTTTAAGGAGACTTTTTTTTGGATTCTTTTATGCTTTTTATTATGTATTCTTAAGTGATCATGGAGTACATTCCTCTACATCTTCTATGCATAAATTGATACACATGTTCTGAATCATAAAAATGAAATAAAGTCCTCTAGGATAGATGGAAAAGCATTAAGAGAGTCCATTGAGAACCTAATAAGCTAGAGATACATGAAAACAACTCCCATAGAAAAAAGATGCTTATATCATCAAGGATCGAAGTCTAGGAAGGAATGAAGCATGAGATGTTCACCTTATAATCCTTGAGATATGTATGAAAGTAATCCCAAGGTAAGGGCCCTTATAAGAATCCATACTAGGATATAATATAATCAAGGAAGAATGGATGAAGGAAGTGATACACCAACTCTAAACCCAACAAAAATTAAGGCAAACAAGTGTGAGTGGATGGGGTTCAAAGAAATAACAAATAATGAAAGCCCAAACTAGGTAATCAAATATGAAATGAAAGATGAACAATTAGAAATATTAGATTTGAAATAGAAGAATAAAACATACTTGGATCAACCCTAGGGGGTGTAAGATAAGTTACGTGTTCACCAATTTATGTAAGGAAACAAAACACCCTCACATAAGTTATCTTGGTTAAATCAAAGAAAGCATGTAATAATAAATAAGTACACCTAGATATCATAGTTGAGACTATTATGCTAATTAAAAATGTTCATAAAAATGTGCATGGAAAATAATAATAAAATAAATGTACTTAGCTCTAGATCTAATTCTAAATACATTGTGCTAGATGACACTATGATTTTTCCTTGTAAATCATGCTCAAAACTTGGTTAGATAACTAGTATATATATATATATATATATATATATATATATATATATATATATATATATATATATATATATATATATATATATATATATATATATATATATATATATATATATATATATATATATATATATATATATATATATATATGAACTCAATTTATATAGATCTAGGCCATTTCTATGTTGCACATGGGTTTGATCTCCAACACATGGATTTGACCCTCTTCCATAGAATCAACCTAATTATCGCTGGACATAAAATTCATGTTCACCTTAGTATTTAGACTTGTGTTTGAAGACTAGTAGCGTCAATATATACCCTTAGCATCTTTTTATTCAAGGATCTTCTACATGGTTAAACCCTTATCTATATGATTTAATTGACCTTTTTAAATAATGTTCAAATGTACACATCAAGTAATCATGCAAAATACTTAGAATTTGTTGACTTTCAGGAGAGAAATTGTATATTGTCCTACAAAGTGTACATAACATGTCTTTTTTAATCAAATATATATTTACTTGATAAGTAGTAAAAAGACTTTCATCATTAGGCCCACTTAAAAATAAACAAATCTAGTTGTAAGCACTATGTAAATACCATATAAAAAATTCCTCTTTGTTCTCTCGTGGAACCCAAAAAAGAAGGAACAAATGTAAACTTATATTCTATATTCATCCATTATCCCACCCCTTAGATAAAATCTCCATCACCTACCAATGTGTTACCTACAATACTTAGTAAAAAGTTAATTAATTAATTTCCCTCTCTGCCCATAATACCTAGTGATTTATTCATCTATTTTTTCCAATATTAAATACTACATGTTGAATTCACATTGAAAAATATTACATATCTAATGAAACCCTTGGATAGCACCCAACAATAGGATAAAAGAGTAGGAAGGGGCTAAGAATAGAATATTTTGGGCTACCTACAATCCAATAAGAAACCAAGGCCAATGTAGTTCTTATATTCAACTAGACACTTTTGAATACAATTCTCGCATACTAGCATCATACACATCATAAAATAGTATTTAGACATGGTCTGATAAGAAAACCAATCAATTATTTAAAGTCACTAGTTTTAAGCTCTCAAAATACAAGGCAACTATATGTGTTTCTAAAAAGTTGTATGGTTTTCAATACTATTAGACCATGGGTTTCATATTTGTACTGTAGGTTTCTACCATAATCATGGTTAGATGGTGCTCGTTTATAGGAAACTTTTGGTTAGGCTAAAGAAAATTGCATGGTTTAAAGAGTTTTACTAAATAAACTTTTAAAAAAATATTTCAAAATGTAATCCAAAAAAACAAAATAGACCTTAATTTGAATCCTACCTTCACAAAATAATAAATCAAACACATATCTATACAAATTCCATGCCTATGATTGAAATTAATTTTTTTACTTCTCTACCCAAACAAAAGATACTTTCATTTATACTACTCATAAACCCTCTAAAATAGAACTACTAAATTAGGTAAATGATGCTTATTAAATTAATTTTAACCTAAATCCTAAATGTTTTTTTTATTTTACTCTTTCCTTTCTAAAATATCCTTTTATTTTTATTCCTTCTTTCTCCTCTTTTTCTTTTTCTCCCATATTTGTAGTCTTCTAAAATCTTTAAGGATGTAAGTTGCTAGCATCTAAATAAAGATTTTGTAGGATAATTTGAGTATAAAATATTTTCTTTATAAAATAATATATTTATCCATTTACATGCATGATAAGTTACTTATATAAAGTACAATGAATAGATGGTGGTGTTGGGAAATTGGGATTTAAATAGAATACAAGAATTAAATTTAAACAATGTATAAAATTTAAAGAAAAATAGTTAACATAAATAACATTGTACATAAGATTTATGATTGGAAAATCACAAAGGAAAAAAAGTCTCTTTCTTAGACCAAAAATCTATCATTTGATTTTTTCAAGTAACATAGTAACGTACATTGTGTTTTTTGTTAATTTCTACTATAAATTAGAGAAATGATCGATCAAGGTCTAAGTTAAAGGCTCTTATTCATTAGACCATGAAGTGTCATTATGTGTATTAACTAGAATCTAGAATATGATTTTAGATACATCTAATGAGCATAAATCACATGTACAATTTTTTGGTTTAATAAGTTAGATATAGGGTGTCCTTTGAATTCATTAAAAATTTCATTTCATTTTCCTTTTGTAGGCTATTATGATATAAGTGAAACTCACCAAAACTCCCTATTTAAACACCCATACAAGAATTACTCTGAACAGGACAATGATCATATAGTAATTGTTACCAAATTTTCACCTACAACTCAAATTGGCAGAGCTAAAGCATTTGTTTCATTATAAGATGAAAAGTTCCTAACATTTTCTGCTATGATGGTTTGCATAGTTTGGAGTACTTGAAAATAAGAGGGTTCAGTTTTATCATTATAAAGAAAATTAGTTTATCATTCATTGCTTTGCAGAAGATTCATCATGGATAAGAGATATTTCATTTCATTACAATAATCATTCAATTTTACAAATGAGATACAACAACTGAACAAGGATTGAATTGAATGAAAGAAAGAAAGATCAAATGTCCCACACAAGCTACGGGAATAGCTAAACCAATACAAACATAGGTAATACACTACGCATCTAAAAATAAGAAAGGAAAAGGGCATATCCATCATTGCCCATTTAAGATCTTGGTTTGATCTTCATTGTAGCTAGCTCATCCTTGCTCCCGATCATTGAATGAACCTATGTCATGACAAAAAGGATTGTTAGAGCTCTAGCTATGGTTTCCTATATTCTTATCAACAAGAACATAATATATTGCCTATGATGTTCTATATGAGAAATCAAATCCTCCATATGCAAGAGAGCCTGAAGAAATGAAACAATCATTAACCTTCAATATTTTCAACTAACATGTTTGTTTCCTGTGCAGGTATAGGTCAAATCATGTCGCTGATCTAAAGGCATTTCAGCATGTGTTAAAAAATGGGCTCCCACAAGGGTTGAGCCCAACATGCTAACCCTAAATTTCAGGAGGAAATAATTCATATTCATTGAGCTCAAATAGAACCTTTTCAACTAAAGGAGTACTACATCAAGTCAATTCAAGAGCTTCAACCTCAATGCCCATCCATGATTGTTAGTTAAAGGTGTTATGAAGTGAGAACCTTTAATGAGCATTGAGCTCTTTTCAAGACTGTCCAATGATCTGAGTAAGAGGTATTGTTGCATCATGGTTACATTCATTGTCTATCTCATTATCATTTATCATGCATTCAAGATGCTCAGAAGTAATAGTCTAATCTCGTCATGCAACCTTTTAGATGAGGAAATATTTTAAATAAAGGCCATGATAGAATGTAGCCTTCATTAATAAGAGTACTCACATGTTAAAGGACATCACTCTTGTGCTGATAAAAGAATGACATCCAGTGCCAACATGATAGATGCATCATAACTTATTCATCAAAGTACTCTTCCCATGGTCCTTGCACATTAAGAGATGGTGAGAAGTATGTTGTTCACAAGAGGAATAGATGAAGTAGTCTCCAAGTGTGCATTGCAATGTACAACAAGTGATAACACACATGACTCATTCAAACCATCATCAAAGAAGCAATTGGACAACAATACATCAGGTATTTATCATCTGATGAAGTATGAAGTTATAATTCAATGCATGAACAACCATAAAAGATCTAAAATCAGTCATCATCATCACTGTCATATCAATTATAATATATAGTGTAAATGCCATACTCATAATTTAGAAGTGTAGCTACAGGAGGTAGCACATGAATATTATTCAAATGGACATATTGTTTCAGCCATATGGATAGTAGCATTTGTAAAAGAAAGTGTTAGAATATAGTTTCAGCTATGAAAGAAATGCCATACTAAAAGATGTATTTACTATACAGAATGAAATGAAGAGGCTATATACGGTATATGTGAGAACACATTTTGTGAAAATTCATAAAGTTCAATGAGCTTATTTGTCACAATGACAAGTGCATATAGGTTTATATCCATTCAAAAATTGCAAGAGAATAGTTTATACAATATTTTCAATGTCATGTTTATCTATAGGAGATGCAAAAGGAGGTAATATATGTTAACATTACACAATGCATTTGATATAGTAAAGAAAGATGTCTATAGGAGATAAATAAGAGTATAGTTGCAAGTGAAATGTTCATGTCATCATAAGGACAAGGAAGCTATAAATCAGTCATGAATAGATATGTCAGATGGACCAAAACTTGTATATAAGTTTTGCATTTGTTTTCTTCATGAAGCAAGCTTAGAATCAAAGCCTATATCAAATCTATATAAGGCCAGGACAAAGTACCAATAATGCTATTTAAAATGTCTTCTTGTAGCCAGAACCAAGTTATATTTTCTTTGTAATATCATGTCAAATTGTCAGAAGAAAGGAAATTTTAGTATGCTGCCAGTAAGACAAAGAATCAAACATATGAAGCTCACGGCCCTGTATAGTGGTAGAGAAAGGTTTGTATTTTGCATTTTCAGAAATGGAAAGCTTTCAAGTTGTCTTGATTGTAGAGAAAATGAATGAAAAAGCTAGTTTGTGCCATCAAGAATTCATAGCTTGAGACTGTGTTTTCTCTTTGTTACATCAAAACCCACTTCAGTTTTATTAAGAATCATAGATACAAAATACAATGGAGAGGTTGCAAGCCCATACAAGCAAGAGGATGCTCAGAAAATAGGAGAAATGGAAGTGTATGGCCATGGCCTTCAATATAGGAATACACACAGAAATGTCAACAAAAATCCCTTTTATAGTCATAGCCATAGGAATGTCAACACTCATCATTGAAATCACATGAAGAATCGGCCCTAGTCTCAGTTATAGGAACAATGGTTATTTTAAAGAAAGTTAAAGAGGGTAATGGAAAGGGTTTGAACTTATTCAAGTGTTGAAACACTTAGAAATAAGTAAAAATGTAAGGTTCAAAGAATGGAGGACTTGCCCACATCATTTCATATGTATTCTTCATGAAATATCTCTGAAAATAGTAAGAATGTAGAATTTCAAGCTCCAAACTAGTCTCTCATGGTGGACCCACACAGAGGAAAGATAAATGGCAATAAAGACACAAAGTTATGCATTAGAAAACTTCATGGCCATGGCCTAATATGATAAACTAGTGTTAAAATGCAAAGAATATGGTTTAATATTGACAAAGAATTGAATACCTTACATTTTCTGTAGAGAATTTGCAAGAATTTGCTCAGAAAATGTAGAGAATCGAAGGTTTTCCCCTGCAAACCCTAACCTCCATGGCAGTACAAGTAGAGCCTTTTCATTGAAAGACCCAAAGTGAAATGTGCCCGAAAAGTTAAGGCTTGGGTTGTTTTGTGCTAGGGTTTTCATTGAAGCCCTAGTTCAATAGTGTTTTTTATCACATCAAATTAATTTTTCAAAGCTTTGGCTAGTACCCTCCAGGGTATTCTATCCCTTTAGACATGTTTGATGCCTAGATTATAAGCCTTAAGACCTCGATGGCCCCTTTTACATTTGAAGGTAAGTCCATAACAATGACAACTATGCCTTAAGATTTTTGTAGATAGAGTGGGGGACAAGCCCTAGAGGCTTTTATTTTATCAAACTATTTAGTGGTGCCTTTCACATTTTTATGATTTTTATAGAAAATCAAGATGCCAAATGAAATATATTAAACTTGGCAAGATAAAATCAAAATCCTTGTATAGTTTTATAAAGTGTCAAATCAAGCCAAATTGAGAAAATAAAACTGCAAATATTGTAAAGCATTATTAAAGCAATGTTTTATAAATTGCTTTTAAATAATTGCTATTTTTATGCAATTAAAGCAAGTTGATATGAGGAGATTTGTATTTTCTTTTCTTTGGGTGAAATAGAGAAAAATTTGACAAAATGGAGCTTTTATTAATCAGGTAAAGCCTAATTTTGAGGAGATTTTGGTGGGACCACTTAGGATAGCATTTTGGCAGCTTTTACATCCTATTTGGGGCATTCTGGGCACAATTTTTAAGGCTTTTTTATGGATCTCAAAAATGAATTGGAAGGTTACTTTTGGAGAGATTTTTACAGAGTTTTTCTCTTTCTCTAGCTTGGAAATATTGGAGGCATATATAGGAGAAAAACTTAGTTTTTCTAGAGTTCAAATTATTGTTTCTTCTCTCTTGTTCACCTGCAGAGAGCTTGTAAACACTTTTTGTAATCAGATTTCTCATTTTTATACTCCTTTCAATTTAATAGAAACAACAGAGCATTCCTATCTCAATTTTTGTCTCATTTTGTAGTGGTAGTTTGATGTTATCATTGTGATACTTTCTTTTAGATCCTTTGTATGTCCTATTGCAGGTGTGAGTGCAAAAGTCCATATAATACAGGTTGTATGTTGTGTTTCATTTCAAACCTTCATGAAAATCATTTTTGTGTTATATGCACATGTGAGATTGTTAAAGTCATTGTCCTGAGAAATTGATTGTGAGTAAAAGCATCAAAATAAGTAAAGTTCTAGTAAAATATCACCTGTTAGAGTTTAGAATTTCATTTTTAGTCGACTTTCTACCCTTTCCTTAGAAAGCCTTTTAGATTAGGTGAAGTTATCAAGAGAATCAGGTCACTTTGGAGGTTCATTCCAAGTTTTAGGCAACCCACAGGCCTAGGAGTGTTCCCATGTGTCAACAGGTAGCTAAGTTGATAGCTTAGCATTTCGGTGCATACTTTGATTGACAATAGTTTTTGGCACGCCTAGTGTTACTCTGAAATATGTTTTCAAAGAATTTTTTCAAGTCTTAATGTTGTTGTTCTAGTATATGTAACAATGTTTCTAGCCTTTGGAGGATTTAAGATATACTTGGCGACTCCATTTTTCTAGTTTTGCATGTAGATCTAGTGTGACCATCTTATGAAAAGAGTACAAACCAGATCTAGTCTTGCTCTGTTTGATTATTTGCAATTATCTCCGCCAAGAAGGAGGGGTAGGATAGCGAGTAGAATTTGTGAATCATTGAGTAGGTCAAGATCTACACCTCCAAGACTCAGTCCTCGAACTCCAATACAGAGAAGGAGTCCTATGCTAGAGTACAAATACCAATGATTCCTAGAAATTTTGGATTTGCACCTTTTAATAGGGGCAACCCATTAAATATTGCTCAACATGATGACATTTTAGTTGCAACCCTCAAAAGTCTACCATTTTTTTACTAGAGAGGATGATACCACTTTTATTGAGCATATCCAAGATGTGGTAATGTTGTGCTTTGTGCATAATATCACCCAGGAAAATGTAGCACTAAGGCTTTTGGCTGCATCACTAAAAAGGAAAGCTTTGTAGTTGTTTGGAGGACTCATAGTAGGCTCAATCACATCATGGGATGATCTAGGAGATGGTTTGCATTAACATTTTTAGGACAAGTCTAATCATTTGTCATTATTGGAGAAGTTGAGTACCATCAAGAGGGATTCTCTTAAGCACATGATAGATTTTAACTACTGTTTCCAGAGGACTTGGGATACGATTCCCATAATAGTAAAGCGTACCCCACAGCATGCATTTTTATTCTTCCTTAAGGCTTTAAATAGTGAAATCTCTATAACGATTCAATCTATGGGAGGGCTTACTCTTCCTAATGCTTTTGAGATAGCTATTAGAGTAGAAAACTACCTTATTCATGCAAGAAAAATAGCCCCAAGGCAACCTTCACCCATTTTTCCTAAAATCTAGCCACCTCTACCCATGGCTATACCTCCTTTAGCTCTTGTGCTAGTAGTTATAGCAATACGATATCGAGCTGCAGCCCAACAAACTGTTGTTCCAACCCAGTCCCAAGAGTTTCAAGAGATCAAGAACATACTGAAAACCTTTGGGAATGAATTAGTAAATATTAAGAAACAAGTTGGCCAATAGAATAAGCCCTATCAAGCCTCATATTAGCCTCACCAGCAAAATAGGCCACCCTTTCAACCTAATTCTCAAGGCGAAAGGAGAAATTTCAATCCTAGACCTTTCTAGTCCTATAATCCTAATGTTGTTAGCTCTTCAAAAGAAGTTGTCCCTACTCAGAACAATATGGCAGAAGACTGTGACTAGTGTTATCCATGTCACCAGCATCATAACCAAGATGCATGTACAAATGGTATGAGGAATTAGGCTCTTATGGTGCAGAACAGTTACAGTGGTTCAGAAGGTGTCACAAATGAGATTTCAGTTCAACAAGATAACTCTAATGTGGCTTTAATGAATTAGCAAGGCACTAAATTTTGTGGTGTATGTTGTCCCCAAGGTCAAAATCAGTTAAATGTACCTGTTTCAGCCAACACAAGATCTAAGAAGAGGGCTGTTGATTTAGATCAGCAAGCTGGAAATGTACAACAACAACCTATTAAAGATAAATCTCAAGCTTCTTCATTACAAGTTGTCCCTGCAACATAACAAAAGATGCAGATCCTGCAAAGAAGTCAAGTTTTACCTAGGAAAGATCAGTCTAAAGTGCAAACACAGCCTTTACAAAGGTAAAATGATGTTGTTAAAGGACAATAAAAGGTGAGTCCTATTTCATTCAATGTTGTAGAATACCTTAAGGCTACAATTAACATGTCGGTGGTGGATGCATTGCATATTCCTGGTCAAAAGAATCTGCTACACGATGCTTTGGCTAAGCTTTCTATTTTCGATGGTACTAACGAAGAAAAAGCCAAAGTTGTACTTGCCAATAGTCCAAAAATTAACAATGATCAGCAACAAACTTGAGAGGTAAAGCCTTGTCCTTTTTATCTAAGTTTAATCATTGGGGATAAGCTTCTTCATAATTGCATGATAGATTCTGGGGCAAGCAGTTCTGTAATGCCCAAGAGTCTAGCTAATACATTGGGATTAGTTTATGAGCCCCTTTCAAAAGGAGTGGTTTAACTAGATGGATTTGACGTTAATACTATCAGAGTGATTAAAAATCTACCTCTTACCTTGCATGCATGTCCCAATTTCTCAATCCATCAAGATATTCATGTTATAGACTTACCACTTCATTTTTCCATATGCCTTTCTAGGGAGTTTGCTGCCAAGTTGGGTGGGTTTTTATCTTCTGATTGGTCCTATCTATTTTTTAGAACAAGGTATGGTACGAAAGTAACCATAAAATTTGAGCCCCTAGCCAAGGATCATATTGAACCATATATCCCTAGCCCTATAAATGCTAACCTCTACTTCACCCATGGGCAGGAGAATCAATCCATGACCCTAGACCCCAGCACACCTATTGAGGATATTAATTTAGATGAGTGGGTAGCCAAGGATCATAAAGATGAGTCTTTCTGTCACATTGATGAGGTAGGATTAGGCATCTATATGATTCATAAGCCTGATGTAGTGATCCCAAATCTAGTTAAAGACCAAAGTCAGCCTAAATAGTAGGAGAATCAGCTTTGGAAGTTGTATTTTGATGGTTCAAGAAGCAAAATGGGTGCTGGTAGAGGAGCCATGTTGGTTTCACCTGATGGAGATAGGTACTATTCAGCATTGAGGTTTGCTTTCAGCTACACAAACAATGTGGTTGAATATGAGGCACTTATCCACAACCTAGAATGGGCCAGAAAGAAAGGTATCAAGTGCTTACAAGTTCCTGGTGATTCTTAGTTAATTGTAAATCAAGTTAGAAAATTAAATGTTACCATAAATGATTTTCTCAAGAAGTATAAGTATCAGGTTTGGGATCTAATAGAGGATTTTTCTACTTTAAATCTGCTTTCTATTCCTAGAAATCAAAATAAATATGCAGATAAGCTTGCTGCTATGGGATCTCAATTTGACATTCTGGCTGATATTCATAGTATAGAGGTACAGTAGTACATAAAAGTGGCTGTAAGACCATCTATACTAGATAACAATGTAAGATGTCATGTTTTTTATATTGACGAGCAGATTGTGAGTTTTCTGATTGTAGAAGTTGAGTTTGCAGCTGAAAATCACCAAAAGTACCAGCAACAATATGACAAACAAATTGTATAGTTGAAGTCAAACAAGCTGTACAAAGGATTGCTGACATTGGAATTTGTGTTTAATTCAGATGATCATGTCAGAAAGGACAAGTGGAGTATGACTGTTAAACAAGAACATTATGAAGCAATCAAGATATTCAAAGGTAAGCTTTTCAAGCTCAGAAAGGTATGCACAGAAGTACAACAACAATCTTTCATTCAGTTATGTTAAGAATTTAGTGATGTTTTTTCCTGGGAATATAAAGATTTAAGAGGATTTGATCCTGGTTTAGCCCAACATACCATTGAATTAGAGCCCAATGCCAAGCCTGTTAGGAAGAAGCAAAGGCCTCTTAACCCAAAGCTTGAGCATCTAATGAAAGTTGACTTGAATGAGTTAATTGAAAGTAGTATAATATTCCCTATTAAGCATACATTTGGGTTTCTAACTTGGTACCAGTTAGAAAGAAGAATGAAGAGATTTAGCTTTGTGTTGATTTCAGTGATCTGAATAAAGTCTCTTTAAAGCACCACTATCCTCTCCCTTCTATGGAGCAAATTTTGCAAATTATTTCTAGTTCTGCCATATTTTCTTTGTTGCATGGATATTCAGGCTATATACCAAATTTTAGTGAAGGAAGAGGACCAGTTTAAAATTGCATTTACAACCAAGTGGGGTACCATGGCATATAGAAAAATGCCCTTTGGTTTGTCCAATGCAGGGGCAACATTTCAAAGGGCAATGGACATAGCCTCATGAATAAGATTGTTTAGGTATATTTAGATGATATAATTTTTTTTTAAAAGATTCTAATGAACATTTTGACCATCTGAGATAGATTTTTTAGAGATACAGAGAGTTTGGGGTTTCTCTCAATCCAAAGAAGTGCATATTTTCTATTCATGAAGGTAAACTTTTGGGACACATTGTCTCAAAACATGGTATTTCCATTGACCTTAAAAGTGTTTTTGCAATTCTTGATTTACCACCGCCTACACACAAGAAAGGCTTACAAAGCTTTCTTGATAAAATTAACTTCATGAGAAGGTTGATTCTGAATATTATAGCTCTATTACAGCCTCTCACAGCCATACTTAAAAAGAATGTGCCTTTTAATTGGATTAATGAAGGTAAAAGAAGCTTCAAGCAGATTAAAGAAGCTCTTGCAGCTGTCCCAACCCTCATTAATCCTCACTATGAAAAATATTTCATTTTTAATGCTTTTGGAGGTGTCGATACTATTTCAGCTATGTTGTGCCAACAGAATGATGAAGGTTTAGAACATCCTGTGGCATTTTTTAGCCAAGTATTGCATGACTATGAGGTAAAGTACTCCTTTGTTGAGAAACATGTATTTGTTGTCGTTAGAAGTCTCAAAAAGTTTAGACATATGGTATCTAACAATAGGATTTAGTTGATGGTTGCCCACCCAACTATTAAGGATTTCTTACTTAACAAGGATATAAATGACAAAAGGGCTAGTTGCTTGACTAAGGTGATGGAATTTGATGTCAATATCAAGGTTACTAAGCTTGTTAGGGGAAAAGGATTATGTGAACAACTATCTACAAATGGAGAAGACAGCCAAAGAAAAGAGGAAAATGTTGAAACAATATTGAATAATGAAGAACAGGCTATTGTTTCATCTCCTATTGTAAGCTAGGTGTAGCAAATGAGCCACTATTTGCAGATTGGTGAGTGCCCCAAAGGTTTAGTTAGGGAAAAGAGAAGGTACTATAGGCTATAGGCCATTCCCTATGCTATTATTGATGGTGTTTTGTATAGGAAGGATTTTCATGGTTTTATACTAAGATGCATTGAGCCTGATCAAGTTGACAAATTGCTAGAGGAGTTTCACAATGGGCCTTCAGGAGGCCATTTTGCAGCAAGGACAACAACCCTAAAAGTTATGAGAGCCCGTTATTACTGGCTAGATTTGTTCAAGGATGCATTTTCTTGGGTTAATAGATGTGAAAAGTGCTCATTATTTATAGGTAACCAAGGACTTGCAACCTTGCCTCTACACCCTATTCAACTAGAACAACCATTTCCTAAATGGGGTCTTGACTTTATTTGGCCCATCAACCCACCTTCGAGTGCAGGCCACAAGTGGATTCTAACTGCTACAGACTATTTCACTAAGTGGATTAAGTCTATTTCTTTGAAGGAAGCAAATAAATCTTCTATTTTGAACTTTTATCAAGATTTGGTGTCTAGATTTGATACTCAAGATTCAATTATTTCTGACAATGGTTTGGCTTTTATTGGTTTGAGGATTCTAGATTGGTCTGTAAAGAATAATATTTTTTTGAATACATCATCTAACTATTACTCGCAGGGTAATGGGCAAGCAGAATCTACCAATAAGAACCTAATTAAGATCAACAAGAAAACCATTGAAGACAACCAGAGGACATGGCACGAAAAGTTAAAGTTAGCCCTTTGGGTTGATAGGATAACTCCTAAGAGAGACACTCATTACTCTCCCTATGTGCTCACTTATGGCAAGGATGATAAGTTACCCATTTCAATTGAGTTACCAACTCCAACTTTCATCAAAGAACTTGAGCTGTTAGAGGAGAAACCTTTAGAAGTAAGGATAACATAGCTGATGGAATTAGAATATATTAGAAAAGATGCCCTAAGAAAGCTTAAAATCCATCAAGCTCAGATGAAGAGTTCTTTTAATAAGACTGCAAGATCAAGAGATTTCATCGTTGGTGATTTAGTGTTCAAGTGGAATGAACTAAGAAGCAGACTTGGAAAACATTCCAAGTTTGATATAATTTGGGATGGACCTGTGTAATTATAAAGTGCAAGGAACACAATGCATTTCAGCTTTCAAAGTTAAATGGGGAGGTGTTGCCTATCCTAGTTAATGGGATCCACCTCAAACATTACCTCTAAAGATAAGTTTTGCTTTTCTACCATATTAAATTAGTGTTGCTATTAATAAGCGCTTTATGCACATTTCCTTTCAATTATTTTCTTTCCCTAAGTGCTGCTACACATGTTTTCTGGCCACCAGGGCCTTTTAGTTTCCTTTAAGTTTGGTTATGTTTGGTTTTCTGTTGTTGTTTGGAGTAGTTTGTAGTTGAGATTCATCATTTTCTAAGTTTGAGAGTAGTAGAGTTTGACTCCATGCCCAATGGATAGTTGAGGCCACTGGTCTTAATGCTTAGCAGGCAAGCATTTAGCAGAACTTGCCAGAAATGTTACCAATTTTTCACCTACATCTCAAATTGGTAGAGCGGAAGCATTTGTTTCATTATAAGATGAAAAGTTCTTAACATTTTTTGCTATGATAGTTTGCATAGTTTTGAGTGCTTGAAAAGAAGAGGGTTCAATTTTATCATTAGAAAGAAAATCAGTTTATCATTCATTGCTTTGTTGAAGATTCATCATGGATAAGAGATATTTCATTTCATTACAATAATCATTCAATTTTACAAATGAGATACAACAACTGAACAAGTATTGCATTGAATGAAAACAAGAAATATCAAATGTCCCACACAAGCCGTGGGAATAGCTAAACTAGTACAAACATAGGAAATACACTATGCATCTAAAAATAAGAAAGGAAAAGGGCATATCCATCGATGCATGTTTAAGAACTTGGTTTGATCTTCATTGTAGCTAGCTCATCCTTGCTCCCAATATTTGAATGAACCTATATCATGACAAAAAGGATTGTTAGAGCTCCGGATATGGTTTCCTATGTGCCTATCAATAGGAACATAATATATTGCCTATGATGTACTATATCAGAAATCAAATCATCCATATGTAAGAGAGCCTGAAGAAATGAAACAATCATTGAGCTTCACTGTTTTAAACTAACATGTTTGTTTCCTGAGCAGGTATAGGTGAAATTATGTTGCTGATTTGAAGACATTTCAACATGTTGTAAAAAATAGTCTCCCACAAGGGTTGAGCCCAGCATGTTGCCCCTAAATTTTAGGAGGGAATAATTCATATTCATTAAGCTCAAATAGAACCTTGTCAACTTAAGGAGTACTACATCAAGTCTATGCATTAGCTTCAAGCTCAATGCCCATCCATGATTGTCAGTTTAAGGTGTTATGAAGTGAGAACCATTAATGAGCATTGCACTCTTTTCAAGACTGCCCAATGATCTGAGTAAGAAGCATCGTCACATCATGCTTACATTCATTGTCTTTCTCATTATCATTTACCATGCACTCAAGATGCTTAGAAGCAATAGTCTAATCTCCTCATGCAGCCTTTTAGATGAGGAAATATTTTAAATAAAGGCCATGATAGAATGCAGCCTTCATTAATAAGAGTACTCACATGTTAAAGGACAACACTCTTGTGCTGATAAAAGAATGACTTCCAGTGAAAACATGATAGATGCATCATAACTTATTCATCAAAGTACTCTTCCCATGGTCGTTGCACATTAAGAGATAGTGAGAAGTATGTTGTTCACAAGAGCAATAAATGAAGTACTTGCCAAGTGTGCATTACAATGTACAACAAGTGACAACACACATGACTTATTCAAAGCATCATCAAAGAAGCAATTGGACAACCGTACATTAGGTATTTATCATTTGATGAAGTATGAAGTTATAATTCAATGCATGAACAATAATAAAAGATCAAAAATCAGTCATCATCATGATTGTCATATCAGTTATAATATACAGTATAAATGCCATAGTCATAATTTACAAGTATATCTACAGGAGGTAGGACATGAGTATTATTCAAATGGACATATTGTTTCAGCCATATGGATAGTAGCATTTGTAAAAGAAAGTGTTAGAATATAGTTTCAGCTATGAATGAAATGCCATACTCAAAGATGTATGTGCTATATAGAATGAAATGAAGAGGCTATATATGGTATATGTGATAACACATTTTGTGCAAATTCATAAAGTGCAATGAGCTTATCTATCATAGTGACAAGTACATACATGTTTATATCAGTTCTGAAATTGCAAGAGAAGAGTTTATACAGTATTTTCAATGTCATGTTCATCTACAGGAGATACAAAATGAGGTACTATATGTTAACATTACCCGATGCATTTGATATAGTAAATAAAGATGTCTACATGAGGCAAATAAGAGTGTAGTTGCAAGTGAAATGGTCATTCCATCATAGCAACAAGGCAGCTATAAATTAGTCATGAATAGATATTTCAGATGGACCAAAAGTTGTATATAAGTTTTACATTTGTTTTCTTCATGAAGCAAGCTTAGAATCAAAGCCTATATCAAATATGTATGAGGTCAAGACAAAGTACCAGTAATCCCATTTAAAATGTGTTCTTGTAGCCATAGCCAAGTTATATTTTCTTTATAATATCATGTCAAATTGTCAGAAGAAAGGAAATTTTAGTATGCTACCAGTAAGACAAAGAATCAAACATATGAAGCCCATGCCCCTGTATAGTGGTAGAGAAAGGTTTGTTTTTTCCATTTTTAGAAATGGAAATCTTTCAAGTTGTCTCAATTGTACAAAAAATGAATGAAAAAACTAGTTTGTGCCATCAAGAATTCACAGTTCGAGGCTGTGTTTTCTCTTCGTTACATCAAAAACCACTTAGATTTAAGAAAGAATCATAGATACAGAATACAATGGATAGGTTGCAAGCCCATATAGGCAAGATGATGCTTAGAAAATAGGACAAATTGAAGTGTATGTCCACGTCCTTCAACATAGGAATACACACAAAAATGTAAACAAAAACCCCCCTTTATAGTCGCAACCATAGGAATGTAAACACTCATCACTGAAATCACATGAAGAATTGGCCCTAGTCTCGCTTATAGAAATAGTGGTTGTTTTAAGGAAGTTACAGAGGGTAATGGAGAGGGTTCAAACTTATTCAAGTGTTGAAACACTTAGAAAGCAGTAAAAATGCAAGGTTCGAAGAATGGAGGACTTACCCACATATTTTCTTATGTATTCTTCATGAAATCTCTTTGAAAACAGTAAGAATGTAGAATTGCAAGCTCCAAACTGGTCTCTCATGGCAGCCCCACATAGAGGAAAGATAAATGGCAATAAAGACACAAAGTTATGTATTAGAAAAGTTCATGGCCACGGCCTAAGATCATAAACCAATGTTGAAATGCAAAGAATATGGTTTAATATTGAAAGAGAACTAATTACCTTGCGTTTCCTATAGAGAATCTCCAAGAATTTGTTCATAAACTATAGAGAATCAAAGGTTTTCCCCTTCAAACCCTAACCTCCATGGCAGTGTAGGCAGAGCCTTTTTATAGAAAGACCCAAAGTGAAATGAGCTAGAAAAGATAGGGCTTGGGTTGTTTTGTGTTAGGGTTTTCATTGAAGCCCTAGTTCGATAGTGTTTTTTTTATCACATCGAATTAATTTTTCAAAGCTTTGGCTAATATCCTCGGGGGTATTTTTTCCCTTTACACATGTTTGATGCCTAGGTTATATGCCTCAAGACCTCAATGGCCTGTTTTCCATTTGAAGGTAAGTCGATAACAATGACAACTATGCCTTAAGATTTTTGTAGATCAAGTGGGGGACAAGCCTTAGAGGCTTTTATTTTATGAAACTATTCAATGGTGCCTTTCACATTTTTATGATTTTTATAGAAAATCAAGATGCCAAATGAAATATATTATATTTAGCAAGATAAAATCAAAAGCCTTGTATAGTTTTCTAAAGTGTCAAGTCAAGCCAAATCGAGAAAATAAAACTACAAATATTGTAAAGCATTATTTAAAAGAAATGTTTTATAAATTGCTTTTAAATAATTGCTATTTTTATGCAATTAAAGCAAGTTGATGTGAGGAGATTTGGATTTGCTTTTCTTTTGCAAAAATAGAGAAAAATTGGCCAAAATGGAGCTTTTATTGATCAGGTAAAGCCTAATTTTAAGGAGATTTTGGTGGGACCACTTGGGATAGCATTTTGGTAGCTTTTACATCCAGTTTGGGGGCATTTTGGAAAAAGTTTTTAAGGCTTTTTTATGGATCTCAAAAATGACTTGGAAGGTTGCGTTTGGAGAGATTTTTTGCAGAGTTTTTTTTCTTTTTACACCTTGGAAATATTGGAGGCATATATAGGAGAAAAACTTAGTTTTTTTTCGGAGTTCAGATTATTGTTTCTTCTCTCTTGTTCACCTACAGAGAGCTTGTAAACACTTTTTGTACTCAGGTTTCTCATTTTTAATACTCCTTTCAATTTAATAGAAATAACAAAGCGTTAGTAACTTGATTTTTGTCTCATTTTGTATTGGTAGTTTGATGTTATCATTGTGATACTTTCTTTTAGATCCTTTGTATGTCCTACTATTGTAGGTGTGAGTGCAAAAGTCCATATAATACAGGTTGCATGTTGTGTTTGATTTAAAACCTTCATGCAAATCATTTTTGTGTTGTATGCACATGTGAGATTGTGAAAGTCATTTCCCTAAGAAATTGATTGTGAGTAAAACCATCAAATTAAGTAAAGTTCTAGTAAAATATCACTTGTTAGAGTCTAGAATTTGATTTTCAGTCAACCTTCTACCCTTTCCTTAGAAAGACTTTTAGATTAGATGAAGTTATCAAGAGAACCAGCTCACTCTAGAGGTTCACTCCAAGTTTCAGGCAACCCACAGACCTAGGAGTGTTCCCATGTGTCAATAGGTATCTAAGTTGATAGCTTAGTATTTGGGTGCATACTTTGATTGACAATAGTAACATCTAATATTGATGTAAGCAACATACGATTTCCATCCTAGTCTCACTGCTACCTATTGATGGGTGTTTTTGTACTACTCAACTTAGATAAAATATTGAGTACTTTATCTCTCATACATGACTTTCCTTTGTACTTAAAAAATAGGTTTCAAGTGTTTCCTATGGTAAGCTACCAATGCACTAAAGCTTAGTGACAAATATTGAAGCTCTCTTGTGCATAGGGTATGATTTACTATTAGGATAGGTTGTGTCTATTCATTTCTCTTTAATTTACCTATGAGAAAACCTTTGGAAATACAACATTGGCCAAGCATATAGTCATTGATTGTATCCATGTTCTTAGTGTGTAGTTCATTATTTTATAGATCTTTAATTGTTGAACCTATACATGCTATAATGATTGAAATAAATCTCTTTATCTCTCTCAACCTTGGTAAGTGTGTTCACAAAGAAAGAAAGTGTACAGTGCTTGTAGGAATGACTTAAATGTTTTATAATTGAACACATGGTATTCATTTTTATGACACGTGTTTGGAAAAGTTAAAATCCTCTCTCTCTCTCTCTCTCAAAAGGAAAAGAATCATCCATGCATTTAATTAGAAATGAAATCTTCCTTCTTGAAACTATTTAAAGTGTTGGATTATGACAATGCTATTGGAAATGTACTTCATGTTTAAATTTAATTATAACTTCTATTACACATATATGTGTTATTGAAATGTTAACATAGGTATTTATATAACTTCTACTAAAACATATGTGTTAATATATGTTCCAAATTTTGAGAGGACATGTGACTTGATGATATATATCTATGCTGGCATAAAAATGTACATATTTTCAAAAAGAATAGTAGATGACACATTGCACATGTACAAAATTAAATTGTTTGAAATAGACAATTATGTGTTGAATTATACTTACAAAACCTTATTTTTACCGAGATATAGTTGCATTAGGATGGCCATGTTGAACCAATTCTCTACAAGATGACTAATATGTCTCACCAACATCAGTGATAACTAGTGGACCTACTTTGGAAGTTGTGGAACAACATCAACATACACACCTACATCAGAGAAGAAATTGTATGTTGAGAGGTGAGCGCAACACAACATCCCTATCTACTCAGATGTAGGTGTGTATGTTGATATGTTTGTTCCATAGTCCAAAGTAGACACCATCAATGATGTTGGTGAGACATATCATTCATCAAGTGTAGAGAATTGGTTCAACATGGCCATCGTAATGTAACTATAGAGGTATAAATATAAGGTTTTGTAAGTACATATTTTAAAAAAAAAATAGTAGATGACACAGTCTACATGTAAAATTAAATTGTTTGAAACAAACAATTATGCATGTTGAATTATACTTACAAAACCTTATTTATAATGAGCTATAAGATGACTGATATGTCTCACCAACATCACTGATAACTAGTGTCTAAGTTTTGGAAGTTGTCAAACAACATAAACATACGCACCTACATCAGAGAGAGGGATGTTGTGTTGCGAGATTAAATCACCAAAGATAAGAGAGATCAACAAGTTAGAAGCAAGAAATTGTATGTTGATAGGCGAGCGCAACACATCCCTATCTACTCTAATGTACATAGGTGTGTATACATTGATACATTTGTTCCACAACTTCCAAAGTAGACACTATCAATGATGTTGGTGAGACATATCAGTCATCAAGTGTAGAGAATTGGTTCAACATGACCATCGTAATGAAACTATAGAGGTATAAATAAGGTTTTGTAAGTATAATTCAATATATGTATTGAGATATTCTGAAAACAATTTAATTTTATGTGTAGACTATATATATTATCTACTAATTTAAGTCATCTCTTGATTCACACATTTAAGTCAATTACTAGATCTCTTTTTCTTTATAAAGTTTCAAAATCTTACAAGAATTCTAGTTGATAAAAAATAAGATTTATATCTTTGATAACATGTTAAAATATTGAGTACATGTATTTCAAATGTATTATATATAGTAAATAAATTGATTCATAAATAATATATACTCAAACAAAGGCATATAATATGTACTTTCCTTGTTTTTCTGAAGGCATATAAAATTTATAAAATGTTATTTTATAAAATGTTCTTGTATTGTATATTGTGTGTATTCTATACTACTTATTCTCTTTCTTGTTTTCTTATTTATATATAATTTATTTATACATGTGAGAACTATGAATTTAGACATGCACATGATGTATCTATAGATATCTAATTTTGCACATATTTTATCTAGATCTAGAGATCTTTGACTACATCACACATGGTAAATTATGCACCAATTCCACCTCAGGAACTATTTGCATGAACTAATAATGAGATCGATAGATTGAGAGTTTCCATAAATGATGGTATGAACATAGGAATATATAAGGAAACTTGTAAGTCCATTATAGAAAGCCTAGAAAAAATTAGAGATAAAATTTGAGACACAAGTGCTTATTCCCCTGATGCTATAGCTTCTATTCTTTAAAACATGCAGGAAGAAGTTTGTGGTGATGTTCCCCTTTCTCATGTTCAGATTGTGGTGACCAAAGAAACCATTAAATCCTAGTGCTTTCCATTCTATCAGGATAAGGTAAAGGTGAAGGGATACCAGGTAACCAGATGTGTCAATGGTGATATGGCCAAATTGATCTACCCTCAATTTCTTGCTATCTTTGGTCACTATCCAAATAGCGACCAAATTCCCTTATATTTTGCACAGCAGTTGTATGCTGAGGTTCATTTGGGCCTCAAAGTCAACTACTGTGACATTCCTCCATATTGTGGTCATGGCCGTGGTAGGCTTGCTAATAGGGATGCTTATCATCGACCTAATCGGGCCGCCCGAGCATATAGGGCATTGGTTGGTGAGAGGAATCCTGTTATCTCCCCAGCCATAGCCCCCTCAGTAGATCATGTTGTCATTTCCTCCCAAAGGGAAGCAATTGACAGTGTTGGCAATATTGTATTTTCCACCAAGGTAAAAGTACAAAGCTATGTCACACTTTTATTAAGGAAACAACCAACACTGATCTAACTTTTATACTTGAATCACTAGAAAGTGGCATATATATTTTGAATTTTGAAATGATGTAAACTAATAAAATGTGTATTTTTTAGTATATTTTATGTTTGTATGTTTTTGAAAACTTAAAAAATTATTTTAATATAGTTTTTAAAAAATTACCACTATTATTTAGTTGCTAATAAAATGTTGAAAAATGACGTTACATGCTCGATGTCAAGCTTTATATAGAATTTTTTTTTCCTTCAAATTTTTTGTGTATATTTATAACTTGAAACTTGAGGGCATGGATATATTTTTTTGCAATTTTAATAAATATATATTTTTTAATAAATATTTAAATGTGTGTATTAAAACATGACTGTTTCCAGTCAATGCCAACTTTTATATTAAATATTTATCTAAAATAGAAAACAAATTATGTATCTATCTTAATCTAGATTCTTTTATCTAGGGCATCATATTTTTTTTATTTTTTTAATAAGTTTTTGATGCAGGAACATCTAGTGGTGTAAGGGCAATCTTGCATCACCCAAAAAGAAGTTAATTCAAAAATGTTATAGTTGTTTTCATTTATTTCCATAATTAGTGTTTCTAGTTCCATAATCTCCTAAATAATGATGTACAACTTTCAGTTTTCCCCAAACTGCTAAAAATACTAAACTGCCAGTTTTCGAAAGTTTAATTGCAATTTAAAGAAAGTTTGCATTTAGGCATGGAATGAAGAAAAAAGTTGTAGAAAGCTTCATAACTGAAATATAAGACCTTTGGCGAAGGAATCAAGCAAAGATCATTTATGAGCTGAAAGATATTAAAGTTTTTGTTTTCTAAAAACCCCCTGAAAATTTCTAAAATGAGATATGAGGTACTAAAACATCCCATAACATCTTGAAAAGTTGATAGAAATCCATGTATGTATTTCTGGTGTGATAATTCACATCGTAATCTTTCTAGTGCTTAAAACAGTTCGTCAATCAGACACCCGGATCAAAAGTTATGCTTCCCGGAAGTTGACCATCTTTTGAAGGGAGTTGTAAATTTTGAAATTTAGCTGGAGGCCACCAAAAAGTGTTATTTATGACTATTTTAGGAACCCTGGGTGGTAGTAGAGTTAAGGGGGGAAAGTGTAGAGTCAAGAATAAGTGGGAAAGCAGAAACCTTGGCAAATTTGGGGTTATAGAAGGCAGATGATTCCAGAGTCTTGGGATAGGAAGTTCTAATGTGTTGTAGCCTGTGGAGGGTTGATTCCTCTGATTGCATTTGAGCTTCTATATTGTAATAATTTGTCCAAATCAATAAAGAAAGTTATATTTTCTATGTGCAATTTCTGTTATTGTGTGTTTTATAATTTACCCCCTTCATCAAGTGGTATTAGAGAAAGGGTTCCTGAGTGTGTAGACAGATTGCCGACCATGACGAAATTTGCACCAGGACCTAAGGTTGTGGGTTTACTATGGAGATCAAGATGCCTCCACAAAGAAATCTTATTGGGAGGAATGCTTTGATGGAAGAGGGTTTTAGAGCCCTACAAAGGCAAATCAATGCATTGTAAGAGGAGCTACGAGGAGGGTTTGATCCTAGAACAAGAGAAGAAACTAAAGATGGAGCTGAAGAAGAAATATTTGAGGAAGAACAAGAAGCTACAGGGGATCCTACAGAAGTTAGGTTGATGAGGGCCATTTTGAAGATTGGAAAGAGGTCCAGGGTCAAAGTTTCTACATATTCTAGAGATTTGAACCCAAAACAGCTCATTGATTGGATCAATGACATGGAGCAGTATTTCAAGTATGAAGACATGGAGGACCCAGATCAGGTCAAGTTTGCAAAAATAAAGTTACAGGGCCATGTAAATATTTAGTGGAAGGAGGTCCAGTTAGAGAGGAACATAAGAGGAAAGGGAAAGATCACCAGATGGGACCAAATGGTGGAGAAATTGAAGAAGTAGTTCATTCCTGTGGACTATGAGATGGAGATGTTGAAGAAGCTGCAAGGACTGAAGCAAGGTAACAAGTATGTTAAGGAGTATACAAAAGAGTTTTATAAGATTACTATCAGAACTGGTCATGTAGAGGCCAACAAGGAGAAGGTAGCCTGTTACATTAATGGGTTGAGGCTAAGTATTCAAGAGGAGCTAAGCCTAGTTAAAATGACCACCATAGAAGATGCCTACTAGTTTTCCCTGAAGGTTGAAGAGAAGATGAATAAAAGATTTGATAGCAAGTAAAGGGGAAGAGGTCAAGGCAAAAGGACTGGTGGAAGATCCTATGGGGGCCGTAATGAGGATCAAAAGAAAAGTGAAGAAGCTGGCACTAGTTGAAATCAGAGAGGGGATAACACCTACTACCCTCGTGAACAAAACAATGGTGAACAAAGAGGAAGAGGAAGGGGCTGACCTAGGCAAGGACCCAGAAGAGGAGGTTTCAAAGGAATCTATTTCCAATGTGGAGAAGAAGGGCATTGAGCATACGAGTGTCCACAACATTAAGGAAGGACAAATAAAAGAACTAAAGGTAATGCACGAGTTGCACATGTAGATGAAGATGCACAGTTTGAGCATTCTAAAAATGCTAAAAGGGGAGAAACCCTAGTTGTTAGAAGAACTTTGTTGAATGAGGAGAAAGAACCCAATCAGAGGAAGAGTTTATTCTGTACAAGGTGCAAATGTGAAGGTAAGTGTTGTGATATTATTATTGATATTGGGAGCACTAATAATCTTGTTTCAGAGGAGATGGTTTGATGAGTTGCAGGTAGCACCCATGAAATACATCTTTTTACCTCTCTTTTTCTCCCTTTTATTCCATTGTCTTGATGACTGCACCAAAATAGACTAACAAGATTGTTCTAATAATGATTAATAAGAGATGAATTACTTAAGATCATGATTTTTGATTGAAGGACTAATGTGCATTGAATTGATGGAAATATGGAGAAATCTTCTCTTTTTGAATCAATAGGTGTAGGTGTTCAGGTAGACAATTTTTTGCATCTCCAGAGGTAGTCCTAATGATCTCTAGAGCCAACATCATCTTGCCACCACTGGTCTCCAAGGTTTCAAATTTAATTGGAGAAGTTTTTGGGATAAGAAGGTGAAGCATCTCTGGAGTTGGATTGATGTCTTGAGCATCTCCAAAGCTGAACAAGAAGGTCACAAACATATCTCTGGAGCTATAGACAAGAACATACATCTCTGGCACCTTTTTAGAATTGTGCAAATTTCTAGTACAGCTATCCGTTAGACACTTCTAGTGGTGATCAAGATACTCTTGAAGTTACTCAAATCATCACCTGAGTAATTAAGGGCAGTCTATAGTTAACTGTTGGAAGTTTATCTCTTTTTGGCTTTTGCATGAGTTACCGATAAACTAATTTAATCCCTATATTTTAGGGCCTTGCTACCCATTTGTATTTAAAACTAAGACTCAGATTCAGTGTGGACATATGTTCCACTCAATCTATTTTTATTGCATGGATATTTATTCTATAGTTAGTCTATTAGTAGAATAAAGAGATTGATGTTATCTCTTAGATGAACTAGTAGAATAGGGTGAGTGATCTCTCATCACAGATTTAGATATAAACTTACAGAAGTAGCAGCAAAAGAGACAATGATTATTCTTCTAATTTATGCAATCTCATTTTGATATCAATATTTTTCTAAATACAAAGTTGATGGAATTGGATTAAATCAAGTTATGATATTATTCTCTTGTGCTGATTCTTTACTTTAGTCTTCAGCCCTAAGGGTGTGGAGAAAAGGCCCACTCTCACCACCAAGACAGAAGGCTAGGACTATTGTTTGTTATTTTAGGTTTTGATTTAAAAGATATTGTTTTCATAGATAGATGCATGTTTCAATTTATAGATTTGCTTTAATTAATTTATTGCTTAGTTCTATTTTCAATATTCTTGGAATTCATTTCATAGCAGATAGATCAGTTTCTTTAAATTTGTAAAGGTCATTAGAGTTAGTTAGATAAAAGTGGCCACTATAGGATTCCTAATTGCAGATAGCTAAGGACACAGACCTGGATTTGATATCTGCAATATGATTAAATGATGAGGCACAACCCTTGTCATTTTTGATGCCGTTGCCAGGGATATATTGTGTTAATTAGGAAAAGTTAGCTAAATAGTTTTAGGATAGATCTCTATGGTTAGAATTAGAGAATCAAAATGAAGATACGTAAAATAGACACCCCATCAACAAACCATAGAAGAAAGTAGTGGGGTGGCACAAGATCTTGTTGAAGAGAGACATATAGAAACTGTCTTAGAAGCTGCATATGAAACTAATAATCCTTTCAATCCTCCAAATCTTCCACTTGCTAAGTATATTCAAGAACTACAATAAAAATTCTAGGCAGATCCTTTGATAGAACCTAATTTCCTAGAACCTCAAGGAGAAGAACCAGTACTAGACATGGATGATAATCATGATAATCATGAAGATGAGGAAAATTAGGCTCCAAGAACCTTCTCATATCCCATTGTTCTGGTTGTTGAAGATAATGTCCCATATGAAAAATATTTCACCTGCACACTTGCCAAATTTTAGGGGTCTTACTTCTGAGGATCCAGATCACTTTTTGTTTGAATTCAAAATAGTATGCCAGACTTATGATTATGGATCAGATAATCAAAAACTCAAGCTATTTCCCTCAACCCTAAAGGATTCTACAATGAGATGGTTTATGGGCCTACCTGAAAATTTCATCCATTCCTGGGATCAGATGGAGACAAGAATTCTTGGGAAAATACCAAGACTATTGTAGAGTCAGTGATAAGAATGAGGAATTATTCAAAATTAAATAGAGAGAGAGGAAGATACATTAGAGGATTATGTGGATAGGTTCAACTTTGCTTTGAGAAGGTATGGTAACCTAGTAAATCACTCTTTGGCCATAACCCTGTTTATAAAAGGGTTAGATAAAGAATCAAAGTAGGCACTGGATCTGATGGGAAAAGGGAATATCAACAAAATGGATATGCTTGCTATAGAAGAACTCTATAGGAACTATTCCAAAACCCAAGATGGAGTGAGAATGCCCAAATATTTCAAAGGGAAGAATGAAATCAGACAATTAATGGAAGAGATTGCAAATCTAAAAACAAATATTTTGGTCCAGCTAAATACCACATTGGATGGGATTTAGGTAAAAACTAGAACAACTGAACCACTGTCCATCTATTGCCCTAGGTGTAGAAACAAGAATTTGTTGAGAGAATACCCTTTAGACAAGTCAGAGATTTGTCAGATCTTTGACAAGGAACATCCTACCAGTCAATGTAGTCAACTTCCAGCCCTAAAAAGGTGAAGAAGAATGCCATCATAGAAGAAGAGATGAACTATGTAGGACAAAAGCAAGCTAGTAATTTCCCTTATAATCAATATCCAAGCGAGCCTTCTTACATGGGTCCTTCTAATTGGGAAAATAATCAATGGAATCCAACTTGGCATGGGCCTCAAAATAATCCTCCTTGGGGACATCGAGATAGGCCAAATCAACAATGGCAAAACCAACATTGGAAAAATTAGCCCTAGGGAAATCAGCAGTGGCCACCACAGTTTGGATCACAAAACATGCAGCCTCAATGGGGTCCTCAACAATGATATAATCAACAATACCAATGACAACCTAGACGTTTCCAACCTCAAATACAAGCATTACTAATTGGACCCCCCAACATACAAGGCTAGTCACAAAATGAACTAGTTAGGTAACCACCCTTACTAGCTCAACCTATACCAAATCCACGAAATAAATAGGGAGTAGATGTTTACATGATAGAACAAGAAAACATGACTGGTATTAACAATATATATCCCAATAATCTCTAGCTACATTCTAGGAAAGCATTCCCAAGACCATCTCCTCCAACTATAGTTGAAGTAACCAATGATTTGGAACCTAAAAATTCATCCACTCAACTTCTAGAGGAGATTACTACTAAAACAGTGCAAAAGAATCATCCTTGGATAACTCTAGAGTTCCTCCTAAAAGGATGACTCTGGAGAACATTCCTGGAAACATTTATGCTAAGAGCTTTGGAGATACTCTGGAGATGGAAAAACTAGCACCATACCCAGAATGACTCAAACTTCATGTTCCCTAGAAAAAGATCTTACAAAAACAAGTCCAATCTACCCTAGAATCAAAACTATTACAAGAAATTAGACAACTGAAGATTGAAATTCCACTCCTCCAAGCAATCCGAGATGTGCTAGAACTGAACCAACTCATCAAACAACATTGTGTCAAAACACAGGGCAGGAAGAAAAAACTTTCCTTCTACAATCCAGGTGGAAGAGAAAGTAGTAGATCTACTAATGGGAGAAATGCTCCTCCCAAAGTATGGAGACCCTAGAAATCCTATCATAATTGTTTACATCTTAGGGGTAGAAAGCTCAAATGTTTTGGTTGATTTGGGAGTGGCAATAAATGTGATGATAGTTCATACAATAGACAAATTATCCCTCATAGGTATCCAATCCACATCTTCAATCCTTCAACTTGCTGACCAGTCAATAGCTATTCTAAAGGGGGTAATTACTGATGTCCTAGTTGTGATAGAATCATGGGAATTCCCAGTAGACTTCCTGATATTGGAACCAAGAAACTAGATAAATGCTTATCCACTAATATTAGGAAGACCATGGATATCTACAACAATAGTATCTATTGATTGTTGAATTGGGGATATGGTCATTTCTAATGGGATAGATTTGAAGAAAATATCTTTGTATCCTCTAGCTAAACCATCAATACATTATATAGGAAGAGTGTGGGTGGATGAGCTAGATAACATGTAAAATAGTGCCTTAGTAGCTATGGTCACCATCAAGGAACATTTGGGTGAGTTGGAAGAAGAAATCTACTATGATATAATAGAAGACATTACCCACATCCTAATCAATGAGGATGTGATGGAGCTTGCCCAAGGTTCTAGGAGAGAACTTCTCACTTCTTCTCATTGTACCCTAGCAAATATCATTCCTTGTGGGGAGACCTTTTACAGAGACTTAGCCACATTCCACATGTTGCTTCCACATTCTTTTCCCCTCAATACCATGACTCCAGTGTATGGATTGACTACATCCATGGATCAAATCATAAAATAGGTCATGATTTTACCAGGAAAAACACTTAATATCAACACTCAGTTAACAACAAATCAAGAAGAAAAACTTATCCAACTTCTGATTTCCCATTCAACAACTTTTGCTTGGGAATACCAAGCTATGAAGGGCATCCCTCCTAAGATCTATACCCATCATATATACACTGAGGATATCAAACCTATCAGACAACTCTAGAGAAGATTGAATCCTGCTTTAAAAGACATTGTTAAGACTGAAATAGAAAAATTGTTGCAAGCACAGTTTATATATCTAGTCTCAGATAGTCAATGGGTCTCACCCCTAGTCATAGTGCCTAAAAAGAATGGGAAATGGAGGGTGTGTATTGACTATAGGGAGCTAAATAAACCTACAAAAAAGGACTACTTTCCCTTACCATTCATTGACCAAGTGTTGGATAATCTTGCTGGGAGAAAGTATTTTTCTTTCCTAGATGGGTTCAGTGGGTATAACAAAATCCAAGTAGCACCTGAAGATCATAACAAAACCACTTTCACCTATTCTTGGGGAACTTTTTCCTAAAAAGTTCTTCCATTTGGACTATGTAATGCGCCAGTTGCATTTCAGAGATTTGTTTTATCCATTTTTACTAAATTAGCAAATGAGTGCATGGAGGTCTATAGGGATGACTTTACTATGTATGGGGACAACTTTGAGGAAGCTCTCATAAACCGTGAGAAAGTACTAAAATGCTGCAAGAAAAATCAATTATCCCTGAGCCATGAAAAGTGCTTCATGATGGTGGAAGAAGGAATTGTATTGGGACACCACATTTCAATAAATGGGATCAAAGTAGATCAAAACAAAATAGAAGTAATCAAACAGTTACCTTCACCCAAAAATTTGACAGATGTTAGAAGTTTTCTGGGTCATACAGGCTAGTATCGGAGATTCATAGAAAATTTCAGTAGAACAGCTACCCCCTGTTTACCCTTCTTAACAAAGATACATAATTTCTATGGACAAAAGACTATCAATCAACATTTGAAACCCTAAAAGAGAAGCTTACTATCACACCTATTTTGAGAGGACCTAATTGGACTTTACCATTCCACATACAAACTGATGCTTCAAATGAGTCCATTTGGGCAGTCTTAGGATAGAAAGAGGAAGGGGAAACTATGCATTGCATCTATTACATCAGCAAAAACCTTACCTTTGTAGAAATAAATTACATCACAACTAGAAAAGAATTCTTGGCAGTCATCCATGCTATAAACAAATTTAGGCATTATATCACTGGATATAAAATATTTGTTCACATTGATCATGCAACCATCAAATACTCAATGAATAAGCTAGTAGTGGGTGCAAGGATCATTAAGTGGTTATTGCTATTGTAGGAGTTTGACATTACCATTATTGATAATCCATGCAAGTTTAATTTGGTTGCTGACTTTTTGTCAAGATTACATACAGGAGGAGAAAACCAACCAGTGGAGGATAGGTTTCTAGATGAACATATTTTTTCTATCTCCTCTACTGCACCTTGGTTTGCTCACATAGCTAATCTCTTAGCTATAGGCTTGTATCCATCCCATTTTACCTCAAAACAGTAGAAATGCTTAGTTAAGGAAAGCTTGTCTTACAAATGGTTAAATGGTTTGCTATTTAAATGTGGTCCTGATTTCATTTTACACAGGTGTTTAAAAACTGATGAAATTTTTTATGTATTGAGAGCATGTCATGATTGTTGATAGCTGAGAGGGGGGGTGAATCAGTTATCTTGATTATTTTAACTTTCTATTCTTCTTTAACTAGTGCAGCATCAAATTAAGGAAGCATGCATAACCATGAAAGAAGAAATAAACTCAATACACATAACACAATGATTTTGATGTGGAAAACCCTGTTAAGGGAAAAACCATGGGGTGATTAACCCAAGATTGTATTCTCTGTTAAAAGAATATAGTACAAAATGGCACTTGCCAATTAGGGCTCACTGCCTGAGCACACTGCTCACAAGAGGCTCACTGCCTACAAGAGACTCACTATCTGCAAGTTATAAGGAAAGTAACAAGACACTTGAACTGATGAGAAGCATCCACATATGTTGAGGTTCAGTTTCGGTTAGGCTCAATACACTGATCTACTGCACTTCATTCTTCCTCTTCTTTGGTGCTGTTGTCCTATCACATACCGGACCTATACTACTGCTTTCACACTTCTCTCTACTTTTCTTTGCACTTCACACTACTCAACACAGACCTTCATACTGAAATTAATCTGGTATATATATTCGCACCAAGAATTTCATCAACTTTCTAGTCGGCATCTAGAATACTCAATATTTTCCCAAACTCTGGTCTGTCGGCTGAATCCTTGCTTATCAAGTGATGTGTATCAAAGAGATGCTTATTGAAGTCATCAATCATGTTAGCCAATCATGAATGATCCCTTAAGAAATTTTATTACCATCAATATCTCATCCGGATTAAGGTCTGAAGCTCTACCAGTCAGTTCTTCCTCAGTCTACTCTGCCAAACAGGAACCCAACACTTAGGTGTTCATATCTTTTCACTCTTACATCACCAGAGGCTCAATCTCTAGAATATGTTAGTCATGGTACTTCTCTTGACTTCCCCAAGTCTGCACTTTACTGAGATACTTCCTCTAAGAGATCCGGACCTGACTGTCGGACCTTGCTACATGCTATGTTCTTGCTTACCAGACCACAACACTTTTCAGTTTGACTTCTGGTTTAGGCACACCATGTCCTACGAATGGGTGGGATGAACTTTTTTGCCATCAATGACAACACTCACGAAGCTACACTGTGTCTCTTGCCAACAATCTCCCCTTTTGGCATTGATGGCAACACTTAGTGAAAAATGACTAAGTGTCACACTACACTCCCCCTTGGCTGATGCTTTGTTCCAATGTACACTTTATCAGAGCTCCCCCTTAGCTGGATTCCACATTTTTCACTACTCCTCACTCCCCCTTTGACATCAATGGCAAAGGGTAGGGTCTGCACACCAAAATTTCCCAAAAATAATGTATACTTGGCCGCAAAAACATATATAGATGTTTTACTTACATATACTGAATTATATCTGTAAAAGTGGTCTTCAACTGTACCACTTCTATCACCCAACTCTTCTTCATCCTGTCCAAAAGTGAGATGTGACCACTCAATAGGAATGCAAAAGCTTCTTCCCTTTTTAGATCTGACGGATCACTGGTCCAGGCTATTGTCTGAGCATCAGTTAGGGCCTCATGCATGGCCTCTAACTTAGGGATAATTATCCCTCTCAGTTCACTTAACCTGCTTAATCTACTTTTCTTCTCCTTCTCAAGCTTCTTTATTTCATTTATGACTACAATAGTCTGACACTCTTGATTTACTATGAAGAGGAGAGAGGATCAAAACTTTCAGATAAACTTAGTAGTTTATCCTCTTGCTCTTTTACTTTCTTCTCAATATCCTTTGTCACTTTAGGCCAGATTAAACAAAATTTATATAAATCTCTGCCATCTTTAAGAGCATTTTCTAAGCTCTTTATCCCAATATCCATAACTCTCCTATCATTTGTTATTAGACTATGTACCTCAGAGAGTCTCTTTTCCAAAAACTCCTTCCGAACCTTTTCTTCTGCTGACTTCTCTAAGGAATCAAAATGTGTATGAACAAAATTTACAAGAGACTTCAGATTACTAGATGTGGAGGCCAAAGGATCCTTTTGGAAGGATGGCATGATCTTCTCCAATACATCAGATGTAGTTTCTATGAGATCATAGTCTTCCATGTGAGACTTCAGAAGTTTTTCTTTTGCCTTTGCTTGAGTAAAGGATGCTAACTTCATGGTTTGAACCGAGGAGAGGGAATCAAAATTGAATGGTCCTTGAAGCAGTTCCAGTTCATCAAATTCCATCATCTCTTTGGTCAAGAAATCTTTGACAGTTTCTACAGTGTCTCTTACCGGAGACAGAGTCTTCTTCCCTTCTGCAGTCTCAGAACTATCTCCTGGAGTCTTCTCTATTTGGTCTTTTTCTTTTTACTTTACTTCTTCTTCTTTACTAGGTTTCTCCTCTAATATTTCTTCTCCTTTAGATCTGGAGTCTGTAGGGGAATCCGGATGAGAGATATTTACTTCTTCTTGGACTTCCTCTTCCAGAACAGAGGAATCCAGGTCCTTAGTTTTCTCCTCACCTATCTTCTTTGCCTCTTCTACCACTGTCATAGTAGATTCTCCTTTGTCAACCATGGCAAAGGGTTCATCACCTAAGTCCTCTATAATAGGAAGATTGAATCTTTGGAAGGCATTCTGGAGGATATCTTCTATTTCCTTTGCAACTTTGTCAGTTTCTCCAAGAAAAAGTTGATTCATTCTAGCTTTGCTCTAGAACTCATCCTTGCAGTCCTTGAAGATAATGTTTATTTGTTTAGGGGTAACAAACGGATAGAGTTGAATAGCAATCTACTCCTAGATTTCTAGATCTTTTGCTTGGGCATTGTTCTTCCTTATTTCAAGTTCCTTCTCTAAGCTTTTGGGAATCAGAGATATAATTTCAATGAATGCTTTGTTGTAGATGTTTAGATACCTGACTGTGGCATCTTGCAATATCTTCTGATCAGTTTCATTATATTCATCATAAAATTCAACCATTAGTTGTAAGTTCCCATCCACAGTAATTGATTTGATGATATCATCAATTTGGAGAGTAGGTTTTTCAACAAATTCCTCTACCTTCTCTTCTTTGTCTTGACTGGTAGAGGGTTCACCTGTTGTTTTCTTCTTCTTCTTCATTTTCTTTACTTCCTCATTTGTCTCTATCTCTTCATCATCCTTGAGGCTTGTGTATGATCTTGTAAACTTTTATCTTTGTTCTCTTTTCTCCTTTACCGGATGATTTTTCTTCTAGTTTTGATGCCTTTGAGCTCTTAGTAGTGGCAGGTGTAGAGATCTTAGAGGATCTAGTCTGGGAGGGGGTTTCTACCAGAGCACTTTCTTTTTTTGCTTCTTGCCTTTCTTTCTCTACCCTTTCCATCTTTTCACTATTTGCATCAAGTGCCTCCTTTGAAATTCCATGCCTCTTGGCAAATTCTTCTACTTCCCTCCTCACTTTTCTTTTCATTTTCAGTTGTCTTAGCTCTACATGAATCTTCACACTCAACTCTTCAAAGGTTCCAAACCTTTCTACCTTAAGGTCCTTGGGCTGACTTAGTAGGTGTTGAATATGCAGCTCTAGAATTTTCTCATCAACTTCATACCCCATTGGCATGATCCTTAGGCATTGATCAGTTTCTACCATAAAGCATATTGTATCTTTATAATTTTCAACTAGAGATTGGGGGATTCTCTCTCTTGCTTGCATCATACTCTAAAAGTTCTTGAAGTAGCCCCAGAGTGCTGTATTGTGTGCCATGGCAACACCAATTCCATGCAAATAATCTCCGATTTGTATGGCTATTAGTCTGTCATTTTGCCATATCCAACCACTAGATCTAGGTAGCTCATTCATAAAGTAAAAGAATAGACACAATATCAGACCACCATATTTGAATGAGTTTTTCTTGTCCTTCTTGGTCCTTTGCAAGTTTTCTAACAGTTGGCTCAGAAGAAGTTCGCAGAGATCATAGTCAGCATTTTTCCTTAGCATTTCATAAGCAGTATACACAGATGTTCTAGATACTAAATTCTCCTTGCTAGAGTGATATATCTTATAGCCAATTATTATAGATGCAAAATTGATACCCGGATCAGTCATATCTTCTATAGTCACTACTCTCTTATTAAATTTTAATCCGGTTGCCTCACTCTCTGTCTAATTCTTGATAGATTTGAGAGCACGCATCCCACCGGATGAGTGCAATCCGGTAACTGCCCTAATGGCATCCTTGGTTATCTTAAACGGCCTATTCAACCACATGAAGTTTTCATGCACTTTGCTCAAAACATACCAGACCCATTCATCTTCTGTAAAATAGGGGAAATGGATGCAATGTCCAAAATGTTTGTCCCGGATAGCCTTGTACTGAGGTTTGAGTTCAAATGAATCATCTATTAACTGCTTGTAGTAGATATCCACCAACTTGGATTCCCCAAATTCTTTAATGTTCGCATGAATGTATGCCCTAACATCTTCAACATGCAAAACCCCATGTGGAATGCTAGAAAATGTGCCTAAGAGATCCACTTCTAGAGATTTGTAGGGATGTTTCTTAAATTTAGGGCACGGCCTATCAGTAATCTTCACAACATTCAAAGTAGCCATCTTAAAGATTTAGAGAGAGTTTTCAAGATCAAAAAATACCTCTTTATGCCTCTAGGGTTCACGATATGAGCCGGATCGAATTGCTTGGATGAATCGACTTCTACGTTTGATCTTTGAGAGGTTTGAGATAACTTGTTGCAGAGCTCCTTCTCACTTCCTTTCGAATGCAAATGTGCAAATGATGAACCAAAAAAACCTTTTATTTATGCGCAAACCCTAATTCCATTTTGCAATAAATGCACAACCTTATTTATTTCGGTTGCCTTGTTTTCCTTGTTCTAAGAGAGATCTTTCCAGATCACTGGTATGCACTATTAGCTGTCTATCTACCTTTCCTAAATCATTCCACTTATCCACACATCAAGATACCTCAAATTTGAGTCATAGCAGATCTAACTGTGAAAATCCTGTTCTTACCGGATGACTGTTAAACTAGATTAATCTTAGATGATTAACCTCTTTAAATTCCTTGTGGATCTTTCATATCTTTCCCAAGGGTTATTTAGATGTTTCTCTGAGAGCCCTTTTAATCCACAACCTTCCATGTGCCAATTTCAGGCACCAATTGACTAGCTAGGGGAAATTGTTTTCTTTTGTGACTCCCCCTGAGCCAGAGATCATCTATTTAGTTTCTAGAAGGAATATCAGCACCAGATTCTGGTGCAGATCCATCCTCAACATTTTTTGTACTCCTCTTCACCCAAATCTTGTTCATCTCCCTTTGAATTTCATTCGTATTCGCTTTTCCTTTTCCTTTGTCTTGGTTTTGATTATGATGTACCAAACCCTTTTTGTCCTGATTCTTACTTCTGTAAAATTTGGCAATATGACCGGATCTATTGCAATTGTAGCAAACAACATTTCTTTGCATATTTGACTGATATCCTCTTGATCTACACTGATTAGCCATATGGCCTATTCTATTGCATGCAAAGCATCTACCATTGAATGAATTGTTCATTTGCATATTTCTAGACTCATGAGATTTGTGACCATACCTTTTGTAATTAAAACACTGTCCGGAGAAGGATGAATTAGTTTGATTCATTCTTCTTTTGCACTGATTTTATTTATCACCAAAGTTATTGTAGTTGTGGCAGTATCCATTGAAGGATGGATATCTTTGAGTATTAGGTTGCATTACCAGAGGTCTTCTAGGCCTGTTCCATGGATTTCCTGATCCAGAGTTCTTCTGACCGGATCCGAAGCTTTCACCTTTCTCATACCTTAATCCAGATGAGATATTGATGGTAATAAAGTTTATCACCAATTTCTCCACCTTCATCAAGAAAAGAGTATATTCTGGTATGCACAGACTATGTGACTAAATGGGTTGAGGTTCAAGCTTTGCAATTTGTAAGAGAAGAGAAAGTTGTTGATGTTAGACTTAGGGCACACAACTGAGAGGGGAGGGTGAATTAGTTGTCCAAAACTTTCTCTGATTTCACACTTAAATCTTCTTAGTGATTAGCAGTATATCAATCATGAAACATAATGCAATTAAACAGTAAGCAGAAACTCATCAACACATAAGACAAAAAGATTTTGACGTGGACAACCTGGTTAATGGAAAAAACATGGGGTGATTAACCCAATATTGTATTCTCTATTAGAAGAATAGAGAAAACAAAATGGCACATGCCAATTAGGGCTCACTGCTTGAGCACACTACTCACAAGAGGCTCACTGCCTACAAGAGACAAACTATCTACAAAGTAACAAGCATTACAAACTTGAACTGGAGAGTAGCATCTTTACCATGCTTGGATCAGTTCCATTTAGGCCCAAAAACCTCTGCTCTGCCTTTCGCTCTCTTCTTCGCTACCACACTCTCATCTCCACAAGACACACTTTGGAATGACTTCACAATCCCTCATTTATACAAGGTATCGACTTAGGAACAATCATCTAAGTCAGAAAACACTTATAAGATCATCCGCAAGACGTGTAATACATCTGGTCAGCCAGTCGCAGGAAGAACACCAACATCTGGTTGTTATTCTTCAAATGTGATCTCTAACTTCAATGTGGACCACCAACATAAACTGGACACGATCCAAAGATCACCACAACCTTTCCTAAATCAACAATAACATCCGCACTTCATCTGCTTACTGGAATTCTTCTCTCCTTCATCCGAAACTTCAAGAACACAGTCTGTCATCATTGTCACAAAGGAATAGGCTCTTCCGGACCTTTAAACCACGAACCAATCGAGTTGAAACTTCACAAGGACTTCCTCAACACTTCCTCAAATCTACAGAATGGGATAAGGCATTTCTGGATCTCACCAGACCTATCTGTGTCACTCTCTCACCTCTGAACACCTGCTAGAACCGGTTCTACTTGAGCAGCCATAACTTTTTTAGATCTTTATGCGGACCTCTAAAATTTTGACTGGATCATCTCAAGACTCATATCTACAAACCCTTTAAACCGTATCCTCTAATCCACATCTTAGCTGGGGTCTTCACTTCACTATCTCCAATGCTCCTCTCTGCTCATCCAATCCTTTTCATCAATGCAACATGAGTATGTTGACATCAATGACAACACCAGTTAGACCCACACTTGCAACAATCTCCCCCTTTGTCATTGATGGCAACATATGATGTGAAAAACCATCAAGACAAGAACTTCTCCTTACTATCACAACTCCCCCTATCAGCAACAACCCTTCACATGTCTTTCTCTTCCTTTACTACTCCCCCTTTGATCATCAACCACTTTTTTTTCACATATCTTCTCTCCCCCTTTGACATCAATGGCAAAGGGTTCATAATTGCAACATACCAGTTGCTCCCCTTGAGTGGCAGGTCCTCATCACCAATCCAGATCATAAGATATGACTTTGATATCCACCAGACTGATGCACATCATTGCATCTTAGTTCATCACTGGAGGGGCAATAACCCCTAACTTCTCCCTGAGATACTCAAAAGAGTCCCTAGGAAGTGGTTTAGTAAAGATGTCTGCAATCTGATCCTTGGAAGGCACAAACTCTAGTCTGACTTCATCCTTGTTCACTTGCTATCTCAGAAAGTGAAACTTAATAGATATATGCTTAGTCTTAGAATGTAACACCGGATTCTTAGATATATTTATTGCACTTGAATTATCATAGAAGATTGTGATAGGCTCCTCATACTCTACTTTGATATCTCTTAGCATCTGCTTCATCCACAAAACTTGAGTGCAACTACCTGCTACTGCAATGTATTCTACTTCAATTGTAGACAGAGATATTGCCTCTTATTTTTTGCTTAGCCAAGAAACTAATCCTTTTCCCAAAAAGAATGCTCCACCACTGGTACTCTTCCGGTCATCCACATCTCCTGCCCAATCTGCATCTGTATTTGCATGTAGAGAGAAATCATGATCTCTAGGATACCACAAACCATACTCAACTATCCCTTTTAGATATCTAAAAATCCTCTTGATTGCCATGTAATGAGACTCTCTGGGATCAGCCTGGAATCTAGCAACAAGACCAACAACCTACATTATATCTTGTCTAGTTTGAGTGAGATACAACAATCCTCCAATCATTGATCTATACTTTGTCTGGTCTGCTTTAGGAGATTCATCATCTTTGCTCAACTTACATCGGGTTGCCATGGGAGTATTCATTGGCTTTGAATCTTCCATCCCAAATTTCCTCAACAATTCTTTCACATATTTGGTCTGAGAAGTGAAGATTCCTTTCTTGGTTTGAGTAATTTGTAGACTCAAGAAAAAATTTATTTCACCAAGCATAGACATCTCAAACTCACTTTTCATTTGATTTGCAAAAGTTTTAGACATGCTATCTCTTCCTCCAAAGATGATATCATCAAAAAATACTTCAACAATCAAGATGTTTTCGTGATCAATTTTGAAATGTAAGTTACTGTCAGCAGTACCTTTGTTGAAACCAATCTTCAAAAGATGCTTATCCAATCTTTCATACCAAGCTTTTGGGTCTTGCTTCAATCCATACAGTGCCTTTTTCAACTTGCAGACCATATCACCATGATCAGACAATTGAAATCGATCTGGTTGCTCTATATACACTTCTTCTTCCAAGTCACAAGTTTAGAAAGGTAGACTTGACATCCATCTGATATACCTTGAAATCCTTGAAGGAAGCAAAAGCAAGAAATAATCTGACTGCTTCAATTCTTGCCACCGGAGCAAAAGTTTCTTCAAAATCAATTCCTTCTATTTGAGAGTAGCCTTTGTAGACCAATCTGGCTTTATTTATAATTACTTCACCAACTTCATTTAGTTTGTTCCGGAAGACCCATTTGGTTCCAATCACATTCTTGTTTCTAGGTCTGGGAACAATATCCCAAGTGTGGTTTTTCTCTATTTGCATCAGCTTTTCCTCCATTGCTTTAGTCCAATTTTCATCATTGCAAGCTTCATTCACTGTCTTAGGTTCAATCTTTGAAATCAAACAATACTCTTCTGAATCTTGAGCAATTCTCCTTGTTAGAACTCCTTTGCTTTTATCACCTATGATCTAATCTTCAGAGTGGTTTAGTCTTACATACCTAGGGACTTTGGGAGTTTCCTGTACTTCTAATTCTTGTTTAGGCTCATTATGACTCATTTCTTCTTCCTGAATTACCAGACCTATTTGATTCTGAGTACCAGAAGGAGTTTGGGCTCCTTGAGTCAGAACTCCATTCTGATCATCTTCATCATATTCATAAAACCTTGAAGGTTTCTCAATTCCTTCATCAACCTTCACATTTGTACTTTCTATCATTTTTCTCAGTCTCTTATTGTAACATCGGTATGCTTTGCTTTGAGTGGAGTAACCCAAAAAAATTCCTTCATCACTTCTAGCATCAAACTTGCCTAGATCTTCATCTCTTTTAATGTAACATTTGCTACCAAACACTCTGAAATACCTCACAGTAGGAGTGATGCCAAACCATAGTTCATAAGGAGTCTTACTAGTATTGCTTCTAATTTGAAATTGATTGAGAGTATAGACTGCAGTGCTGACAGCTTCTTTCCAAAACATTTGAGGAACATTAGCTTCCATCATCATTGTCCTAGATGCTTTCTGGATGGTCCAGTTCTTTCTCTCCACTACTCCATTCTGTTGTGGAGTCCCAGGAGCAGACAACTGTCTCTTTATACCATGCTTCTCACAAAAATCTATGAACTCACAAGATGTGAATTCACCACCTCTATCAGACCTCAGACATTTCAACTTTTATCCGGTTTCATTTTCTACCATAGCCTTGAAAATTTTGAACTTCTCAAAAGCTTCTAATTTCTCTTTCAGAAAGGTAACCCACATCATCTGGGAATGGTCATCAATTAATAGCATGAAATATCTATCACCTTGTACACTCTTGATTCTTGTTGGACCACATAGATCAGTATGAACTAAGTCCAATAATCTGGTAGAAGATTGATCCTTACTCTTGAATATGATTCTGCTCAGCTTACCCAACTAACATTCTTTGCACAATCTATTAGTAGGTTTTACCAATTTTGGAAGATCTCTTATAGCCTGAGTATTGCTTATCTTGATGATATTATCAAAATTCACATGACACATTCTCCTATGCCATAACCAACTCTGATCAACTTGAACAAATAAGCAACTTTTACCAGTGCCAACCAAGTGGAAGATATTACCTTTAGTTTGGGTACCGGATGCAATCTCTATTCCTAGGCTTTCAAAGATCTTGAATTTTTTATTCTTGAATCGGAGATCATAGCCTTTGTCCACCAACTGTCCAACATTGAGAAGATTGTGCTTCAAGCCTTGAACATATAAAAAATTACCAGTTTTGTTCCTTCCATCAAAAGAGATAGTTCCTCTTCCTCTGATTCTACCAGCAAGATTATCACCAAACTTCACCACTCCTCCTTCATACCTTTCCAAATCTATGAACTTATTTTTGTCACCTGTCATATGGTGAGAGCAACCACTGTTAATGACCCAATCATCCTTTTCTTCAACTTGGGCAGCCAGAGCTCTTTCTACAACTTTATGATTGATAGATACAGAGGATATTGGTTCTTCTTCCTTGATGGCAATAAACACCCATTCACTTCTAGATTTGTTTCCTATTTTTGATTCATCATCTGTTACTCCTTCATTATCATCTTCTTCATGAACATAGTAACAATTCTTTTGGAACCTTGATCTATTAGGATTTTGCCTTGAAAATCTTTCCAAACATTTTGAGGCAAAATGACCAATCTTATTGTAGTTAAAACACTTAAAAGGCAATTTTCCTTCATACTTACTGGATCCTCTTGGTAGTCTCTTTGCAATGAGGGCTTCAAGTTGAGCAGTTTGTACTTCTTCTTCTTCCAGGTCTTTTCTTTCTTTTTTCATACCATGATAGTTTCCTTGATGAGTTCTCTCCCAGATCAAACCTTTGTTTACCTTTTACAGAGGCACTGGCTTTGAATGTAGATTTAGTCTTGGGGGGATCATCTCCAAACTCGGTCATTTCAAATGCAGCCAATTTGCCAGCCAATTGATCTCTTGTGATAGTTGTATGGGCTCTGAATTCATCAATGGCAGCAACCTTGATTTTGTAAGAAGCAGGAAGGGATCTGAGAATCTTGCCAACAATCTCATTTTCATCCAAGACTCCACCAGCATTTCTAATTCCACAAACAAGCTCATTTACTCTTGGCATAAAAGTAGTAATATTTTCATCATCTCTCATCTTCAAGTTTCCAAATTTTCCTTTTAGACTCTGTAACCTTGCACATTTAACATATTGGTCTCCTTCATGCAAAAGTTCCAATTTTTTCCAAATCTCAAAAGTAGTTGGTAGGTCAATAACATTTGAGAGCTCTATATCAGATAATGCGCTTAGAAGAGCTTCTATAGTCCGCAGATTGTTTTCATCATCTATGATTTCATTTGCAGCTTTTGGACCACCCTATGGAGGTACATATTGTGTTGTAACCATGGTCCAGTATGCCGAACCCATGCATTGCAAGTTACACTTCATGCGACCTTTCCATAGATTGAAATTTGTTCCATCAAACTTCGGGCTATCCTTCTTGTAAGATGACATCCTGGATCTCCTCAAGCGGTTAAGCTCCTTTTAGAGGAACTTGGCTCTGATACCAATTGTTAGACATAAGGCACACAACTGAGAGGGGGGTGAATCAGTTGTCCAAAACTTTCTCTGATTTCACACTTAAATCTTCTTAGTGATTAGCAGTATATCAATCATGAAACATAATGCAATTAAATAGTAAGAAGAAACTCATCAACATATAAAACACCAAGATTTTGATGTGGAAAAACTAGTTAAGGGAAAAACCATGGGGTGATTAACCCAAGATTGTATTCTCTGTTAGAAGAATAGAAAGAACAAAATGGCACATGCCAATTAGGGCTCACTACCTGAGCACACTGCTCACAAGAGACACACTACCTACAAGAGACACACTGTCTACAAAGTAACAAGCATTACAAACTTGAACTGGAGAATAGCATCTTGATCATGCTTGGATTAGTTCCATTTAGGCTGAAAAACCTCTGATCTGCCCTTCGCTCTCTTCTTCGCTACCACACTCTGATCTCCACAAGACACACTTTGGAATGACTTCACAATCCCTTATTTATACAAGGCATTGACTTAGGAACAATCATCTAAGTTGGCAAACACTTATAAGATCATCTGTAAGATGTGTAATACATCCAGTCAGCCAGTCACAGGAAGAACACCAACATCCGGTGGTTATTCTTCAAATGTGATCTCTAACTTCAATGCGGACCACCAACATGAACTGGACATGATCCAAAGATCACCACAACCTTTCCTAAATCACCAATAACATCGGTACTTCAACTGCTTACTAGAATTCTTCTCTCCTTCATCCAGAACATCAAGAATACAGTCTGTCATCACTGTCATAAAGGAATAGGCTCTTCTGGACCTTCAAACCACAAACCAATCGAGTTGACACTTCACAAGGACTTCCTTAAAACTCCCTCAAATCTACAGAATGGGATAAGGCATTTCCGGATCTCACCAGACCTATCTCTGTCACTCTGTCACCTCTGAACACCTACTAGAACCGGTTCTACTTGAGCGGCCATAACTTCTTCAAATCTTTATACGGACCTCTAAAATCTTGACTGGATCATCTCAAGACTCATATCTACAAACCCTTTAAACCGTTAGCTGGGGTCTTCACTCTCTCCAATGCTCCTCTCTACTCATCCAATCCTTCTCATAAATGCAACATGAGTATGTTGACATTAATGACAACACCAGTTAGACCCACACTTGCAACAGTTGATTTCCTTTATAATAAGATTTTCTTGAGTTTTGAACTACCAAGATCCATAGTTTCAGATAGAGGACCTTATTTTACTTCACAGGTAATCAGATCATTCACAGATCTATATCAATTCAAGCACATGAAATCTTCTCCTTACCATCTTCAAGCCAATGGGTAGGTAGAGGTGACTAATAGGGAACTTGAGAACATTCTAACAAAGATAGTGGCAATGAATAGAAAAGATTGGGCTAACAGACTACCTAAAGCAGTTTGGGCTTACAATACCACTTGGAAGTCCACAGTAAAATTCTCACCTTATGAATAAATTTATGGAAAAGAGCCTATTCTATCTATAGAATTTGAACTCCAAACACTTAAAACTACATTAGATATTGGTCTACCATTGTCCATATCCCAACAAAATAGAATTCTTCATCTCAATGAGTTAGATGAAATTCAGACAAAAGCCATTTAGCAGACAAAACTAGTCTAGTATCAAAGGAAGCAATGACATGACCAACATGTTAAGAGGAGGACATTTCAACAAGGTGATTGGGTTCTTCTTTATTATTCTAAATTTAAGGAGTTCAAGCAGAAGCTACAAACTCATTGGATGGGTCCTTATTAGATAAAGGAAGTTTTTGAGAATGGAACAATGTTGTTGGAACCTATTAATGGAAGCACAGACACATTTTTAGTGAATGGCCACTGAATTAGACTCTATAAAAGGCTATCCACTAAGGAAGAGTTCATCAAATATTTGTGTTTGGTTACAGGGGACACATCCTTTGTCACAATTTTGGACTGATACAAAGAGAGAGAGAGAGAGAGAGAGAGAGAGAGAGAGAGAGATAGAGAGAGAGAGAGAGAGAGAGAGAAGGTTGAAAACTAGCTTATGGCGGCCTTCTTAAAAATTAAAAAAAAAAAAGAAAAAAAAAGAGGAAGATAGAAAACTAGTAAATGGTTGTCTTTCTCGACCAAGGGGATTGAAAACTAGCAAATGGTGGTTCCCTTCTTCATGCAAGATAAGAATAATCAAGATAAGGAGGTGATCAGGTGCCTGGAGTTACTCACACACACCTCCGGCACTTGCAAATAAGGAGCACCTCCGACGCTCCACCAATAAAGAGCTATTTAGAATATAATAAATTGGGAGGGGACCCACCTCTTGAAGTAATAAAGTAGAGATGTCATTTGATGAGGTCACCATGACTCATCGTCCACTTTATGAGTTATCTAGCCTAGGGGCAACCAGTGAACATGAGGTACAAACATATCCATATATGGGTCCAATCCCCATTTATATTCCTAAGGCCCTGTTCCACTAGGAAAGGAGATGTAGAGAATATGAGGCTTCTAAGCCTATGCTATAATTACAGAGAGCAGTTACTGCCATGACAAAAAGAGTAGAAACTCTAGAGGAAAAAATCATTCAAATGGCCTCCATTTCTTCTGAGATTCTATCTTGCAGGCCTCTAAGTGCTAGTTATACTATTTTCTTATAGGAGAGAGTCCTGCAAAGGAAGATATCATTGGTCATGTCTGATCTAACTAAGAACATAAAGACAATAGAGGGGTTCATGGAAGCATATACAAGGAGTTCTGATGAAGAAATTTTTTTTGTGTGAATTATATTTGCATGGTTTCTGTGTTAATGATATGACCTTCATTATTAATTATTTTGTAGGGGAATGCTAGGTCAAAGAAATCATGTCACTGATGAGAAATCATCGGATTTGGAATGAGAGAATGGAGGCTCATCTCAAGAAGGATACAGAAACAAATCTTTTCATCAGAAAGGATTGTCCAAACCCTTATGCTTTTGAGGTCCAATTCAGAGCATATGTCTATCACCCTGAAATTCAGACTAAAATTTTGCTATTGTATTTGAAAAATCTACGAGAGTGTTCCATTGATTTTGGTCTTTTTATGACCAATTCAGCTAATCGAGTGCTTATAGTAGCAAAGAAAAGGTAGAACATTCTAACTTCAAAGAAAAAAATGAAAGAAGTGTTGACTCTTGCTAACTTAAGATTATTTATGAGGGAGGCAAGATTAATATCCAAAATGATGGATAAACACAAATAGGAGTGGATAGGTGGCCGTTTCAGACCCCCTCTCATCATTGAGCCGCTACCTATCTGGGCTGAGCAGATGGAAGATGATAAGTTGCAGGAGTGGTTGAAGCAGGTTGATCAGTATAGGGGAAATGGTAATACCAACCACACCACATGGACTACCTATGCACAAGACTACAACTTGACTGACATGATCTTCCACCAGAATAAATCTAGATTGTGAGAAGTAGGAGGACCTGCTAATCCTTAAGTATGTGGGGAACTGATGAGTGCCAGATAGCACCCATGAAATACATCTTTTTACCTCTCTTTTTCTCCTTTTTTATTCCATTGTCCTAATGACTGCATCAAAATAGGCTAACAAGACTGTTCTAATGACGATTAATAAGAGATGAATTACTTAAGATCATGATTTCTGATTAAGGACTAATGTGCATTGAATTGATGGAAATATGTAGAAATCTTCTTTTTTTGAATCAATAGGTGCAAGTGTTCAGGTAGACAGTTTTGTACATCTCTGGAGGTAGTCCTAATGATCTCTAGAGCCAACATCAGCCTGCCACGACTGGTTTCTAAGGTTTCAAATTTAATTGGAGAAGTTTTTGGGATAAGAAGGTGAAGCATCTTCAAATTTTGATTGAAGTCTTGAGCATCTCTAGAGCTGAACGAGAAGCTCACAAACATATCTCTAGAGCTACAGACAAGAACATACATCTCTGGTGCCTTTTTAGAATAGTGCAATTTTTTAGCACAATTGTTGGTCAGACACTTCCAGTGGTGATCTGGATGCTCCTGAATTTACTCAAATCATCACCTGAGTAATTAAGGGCAGGCTATAGTTAACTGCTGGAAGTTTTATCTCTTATTAGTTTTTGCATGAGTTATTGATAAATTGATTTAATCCCTATATTTCAGGGCCTTGTTGCCCATTTGTATTTAAAACTAAGACTCAGATTTAGTGTGGACTTTTGTTCCACTCAATCTACTTTTATTACATGGATATTTATTCTATAGTTAGACTGTAAGTAGAATAAAGAGATTGATGTTATCTCTTAGATGAACTAGTAGAATAGGGTGAGTGATCTCTCATCACAGATTTAGATATAAACTTAAAGAAGTAGCAGCAAAAGAGACAACAATTATTCTTCTAATTTCTATAATCTCATTTTGATATCAATATTTTTCTGAATACAAAGTTGATGGAACTGGATTGAATTGAGTTGTGATATTATTCTCTTGTCCTGATTCTTTGCTTTAGTCTTCAGCCCTAAGGGTGTGGAGCAAGGGCCCACTCTCACCATGAAGGTAGAAGGCTAGTACTATTGTTTATTATTTCAAGTTTTGCTTTAAAAGATACTTACTGTTTTCATAGATAGATGCATGTTTCAGTTTATAGATTTGCTTTAAGTAATTTACTATTCAGTTTTGTTTTCAATATTCTTGGAATTTATTTCATGGCAGGTAGATCAATTTCTTTAAATCAGTAAAGGTCATTAGAGTTAGTTAGACAAAAATGGCAACTATAGGATTCCTAATTGCAGATAGCCAAGGACATAGCCCTAGATTTGACATCTAAAATATGATTAAATAATGAGGTACAATGACCCTTGTCATGGTTGACAAGTTGAAGTTGACAAGAAGAAAGCATCCACATCCATATTGGATTACATGGTTGTAGAAGGTCCATATAGCTTTGGTCAATAAGAAGTGTTTAGTGATGTTCAAGATTGGAGACTACCATGATGAGGTGTTGTGTGATATCATACCAATGGATGCATGTCATATGCTGTTGGGGAGGTCATGGCAGTATGATAGGAGCAATGTCCATGATGGTCGTGCAAACACATATTCCCTAACAAAGGATGGATTTTGTCACAAGTTGAAGCCCTTGAAGGAGGTGGAAGAAAAGGTATGTAGTACTGCCAGAATTTGCTTGGTAGATGGTAGGAAATTTTTGGAGGGTATGAAGCATGAGCATCATTGCTTTACATTGATTCCTAAGATTAGTCAAGAGAAATGTGAAGATGTACCAGAATAAGTTTCATATACGTTGGAAGAATTTTAGGACATTATCTCTAATAATGTACCAGAAGGTTTACCACCAGTGAGGAAGATAAGTCATCAAATGGATTTGATATCAGGAGCCAGTTTGTTGAATAAGGAAGCCCACAGAATGACCCCTAGAGAGAGTGAAGAGTTGAACAGACAAGTTCAAGAGTTGTTAAGGAAGGGGCTGATAAGAGATAACCTAAGTCCATGTACGGTACCTGTAGTACTAGCACTGAAGAAAGATGGAGAGTGGAGAATATGTATAGATTCTTGAGCCATAAATAATATCATGATCAAGTACAAGTTTCCATTGCCAAGAATAGATGACATAATGGATTTTTTGAGTGGATCCAAGTACTTCACAAAGATTGACCTAAAGAGTGGGTATCACCAAATCTGAATCAGAGAAGGAGATGAATGGAAGATAGCCTTCAAGACAAAAGAGGGTTTGTATGAGTGGTTAGTCATGCCATTTGGGATAACTAATGCACCAAGCACATTCATGCGGCTCATGAATGAGGTATTGAAAGAATTTTTTGGAAGTTTTGTTATTGTTTATTTAGATGATATTTTAATTTTTAGTAAGACTTCGGATGAGCATATGATGCATATCCGAAGAGTTTTGGAGAAGCCGAGGGAGGAGAAGTTGTTGATCAATCTGAAAAAATGTAGTTTTCCAAAGAAAGAGTTGGTATACCTAGGATTTGTTATCTCAGCGGAAGCTCTTAAGATGGACCCAGAGAAGGTCAGGGCTATCATTTAATGGCCTATGCCAAGGAGTGCTTCTGATGTAAGATCTTTTCATGGTTTGGCAAGTTTTTTACAGAAAGTTTATCAGGAATTTTAGTAGCATTTGTGCACCCCTAACTGAGACAATGAGAGGGGATAGAAAAGAGCTTAGATGGACAAAAGGAGTAGATAGAATCTTTGATACATTCAAGTAGAAAGTCACAGAGCAACCTATTTTGGTACTACCAGATTTCAATAAGGTATTTCAAGTAGATTGTGATGCTAGTGGCAGTGCTATAGGAGCTATTTTGAGTCAAGAAGGTAAGCCCATTACCTATTTTAGTGAGAAGCTTAATGATGCCAAGAAAAAGTTTTCTGGTTATGATCAGGAGTTTTATGGAATAGTTCATGCTTTGAAGAAATGGAGACATTATTTGTTGCCAAAAGAGTTTGTTTTATATACTGATCATTAGGCTTTGCGGTATCTTACCAATCAAGGAAAGTTGAACCAAAGGCATTTAAAATGGGTTGAGTTTTTGTAGAGTTATAATTTTGTTTTGAAGCATAGGAGTGGGAAGTCCAACAGAGTTACTGATACCTTGAGCAGAAGGCAAAATTTGTTGATAGAAATGAAGATAGAAGTTGTTTGGTTCGATTAGCTCAAAAGTTTGTATCCAGAAGATCCAAATTTTGCAAAGGCTTGGAAAGCTTGTTTGGAACCTATTACTTTGGATAGGACAAAATGGTTGGATTTTGTAATCCAAGATGGCATGTTGTTTAGACGAAGCCAGTTGTGCATTCCAAGGAGTTCCATGAGAGAGAACCTAATTAAGGAGAAGCATAGTGGAGGATTGGCTGGACACTTTGGTCGAGATAAGACCATTGCTATTGTTAGTGAAAATTTTTATTGGCCATAGTTGTAGCAGGATGTGAGGAAATTTGTGCAGAGTTGCAGAGTTGTAGAGTGTCAAATGGCAAAAGGAACAAGTCACAATATAGGGCTATAGCAACAATTATCTGTACCAGAGAAACCATGGAATGATATTAGTATGAATTTTGTTCTTGGTTTACCAAGGACATAGAGAGGGCATGATTCCATTTTTGTGGTGGTGGAAAGATTCTCGAAGATGGCACATTTTATTCCTTGTAAGAAGACTAATGTTGATGTTCATATTGCAGAGTTATTTTTCAAGGAAATGATGAGACTACATGGTCTACGTAAGAGCATAGTTTCAGATCGAGATATCAAGTTTGTTGGTTATTTCTAGAGAACATTGTGGAAGAAGTTGAAAATAGATTTGAAGTTCAGTTCTGCACAACATCCATAGACTAATGGACAAACATAAGTAGTGAATAGGAGTTTGGGTAACCTACTATGATGCTTAGTAGTAGATAAGCCCAAGGGATGGGATTTAATTTTACCACAAGCAGAATTCTCTTACAACAATTTTGTAAATAGGAGTATTAGTAAATCACCATTCCAGATTGTATATGGAAATAGTCCAAGAAATGCTCCAAAGTTAAGGAAGCTAGACAAAGAAGAAACGACAAGTGCCGAGGCCAAAGACTTTGTAGAACACTTGAAGAATTTACATGAAGAAGTGAGAAAGTACATTAATAAGATGAATATTCAGTACAAGGCTAAGGCAGATCAGAAGAGGAGATATAAGGAGTTCCAAGTAGGAGATGAAGTCATGGTTCACTTGAGAAAAGAAAGGTTCCCAATTGGAATATACAATAAGTTGAAAATGAAGAAATTTGGACTGTGTAGAATCCTGAAGAAGCATGATTCAGGAAATGCATATGAGGTAGAGCTACCAAGTGGGATCAATATTTCCCCTGTGTTCAACATTACTAATTTAATAGAATATCATGAAGGTGGCATATAGGATGGACCAACACAAGAACAATGGAGTACTCTGGCATCTACTTCAACAGAGGAGATAGAAGAGATTTTGGATAGCCGTGTGGGAAGAAGTAATCGAAACAAGTAATATGAAGAATATCTGGTGAAATGGAAAGGAATGCCTATTGAATATTCTTCTTGGTTGTCAAAGACAGAGGTTGACCATTTGGGTTTTCCTCAAACAAACACCTGAGACGTGACAGGGTCACTTCTCAAATTACCCTGGGTGTCTAACGCAGGAGCATCTAGTGGTGTAAGGCCAATCTTGCATCATGCAAAAAGAAGTTAATTTAAAATAATTGGAGTTGTTTTTTATTTCTTTCCATAATTAGTGTTTCTGGTTCCATAATCTCCTGAATAATGATGTAGGACTTTCAGTTTTCTCCAAACTGCTAAAAATAGCAAACTGCCAATTTTGGAAAGTTTAACTACCATTTTAGGAAAGTTTGCATTTAGGCACAAAATGAAGTAAAAAATTGTAGAAAGATTCATAACTGGAATATAAGACCTTTGACGAAGGAATCAGGCAAAGATCATTTGTGAACTAAAAGATATTAAAGTTTTTATTTTTTGAAAAGCCCCTAAAAGTTTTTGAAACAAGATATGAGGCACTAAAACATCCCATAACATCTTGAAAATTTGATGGAAATCCATTTACGCATTTCCAGCATGATATTTCACATCGTGAGCTTTCTGGTGCTTAAAACGGTTTGTCAATCAGACACCCAAATCAAAAGTTATGCTTCCAGGAAGTTGACCAACTTTTGGAGGGAGTTGCAAATTTTGAAATTTGGCTGGAGGCCACCAAAGAGTGCTATTTATGACTATTTTGGGAACCTTGGGTGGTAGTAGAGTTAAGGGGGGAAAGTGTAGAGTCAAGAATAGGCAAGAAAATAGAAACCCTAGAAGATTTGGGGTTACAGAAAGTAGATGATTCTAGAGTCTTGGGATAGGAAGCTATAATGTGTTGTAGCCAATGGAGGGTTGATTCATCTAATTGTATTTGACCTTCTGTAATTTAATAAGTTGTCCAAATCAATAAAAGAAATTTCAATTTTCTGTGTGCAATTTCTGTTATTGTGTGTTTTATGATTTACACCCTTCATCAGTTTTAGTATTTTTCTTGACATGGTAATCAACCTAATATTTTTGTGATGATAAAACTATTTTTAGTAAAAAATAAAAGTAAAATATAAATAATAATTGAACTATTAAAATAAATATATATTTGAAAAGTACACTTATGGATCTACAAAAGGGTGTTTTTACACTTAAAAAAAAAGTAATTTATATGAGTAGGAGTTGTTGAAACATTAAATTTTTTAAATAATTTCATTTTTTTAGTAAATTGGCCTCAAAGTGGTGCTACATATGCATTTAGCCAACAATTTTAGTTGGAAAAGTTATAGACATATTTAGTTATAAATACTAAAATTCACTTATGCTGATAAATCGGCTAAAAGTGTGCCACAACTTTGTACTTTTACCCACCACTACGGTAGCTACTGATCGTGTGGGTCAATTTTTTATGGCATGATATCCACAATCTAGAGCTTCATTTACACCATAGTGTACCAGTAGTCATTGTGATCCTTATGCTATGGAAGGCATCCCTACACCTACACAGTTGGATGGTCTCACAGGGAGATGGCACATAGCACTTTACATTATTTCATAGAGAATCTCTTGGAGGTATATGCATTCATTGCATCAGAGCTAGGGATCTTGATAGATCAAGTTAGAGATCATCTCACTACGTCTATTCATGCACATTTAGGATCTCATCATTCTAACCATCCTTCTAGGCTTGGCAACACCAGTGCACATCAGGATCTAACTACAGATCATTCAGTTGTTGCACAGGCTAGTGATCCTTCAGATCATGAGCTTGAGAGGATGCAGACTTTTATAGGTTTTATGGAGATGTTGATGCACTCGGATTCTATATTGATGCCATCTTAGTTGGTTAGTCCCCTTTACTCATCATTACTACAACATGAGAGGGCTTAGAAAAATACAGTAGATCATTTGGATGATTTAGTGGAGGTAGACATTGCAGAGGGCTCGGATCGTGTGCTATCAGGTGATATGTAGGTATGTATGTGTATCTATAAGATATATGTGTGTGTGTGCATGTGCATGTTCAATTTATTTATTTTTTTAAATTACTTAGATTTTAGTTTTAACTAAATGATATACCTCATGTTACTTCTAGCCTAAGGTCAGACTGAATACGTCGATGTGATTCTGTTGATGATATTGTTGTTAGTGGACATGTGAGTTTTGTATACATGTATATATATATCTAGATATATAGATCTATTTGTAATATTACATATACATTTTTAAATAGTTCTATATATCTAGATAAAATGTATTTAACACATTGTATTTGATTTTATCTCCAGGACTCAGCACATGCATCAAAATAGGATTCTGATTTAGAGGGTCACTCTACTAGGAGTCAACACGACATTTAGGCTATAGCCCCCTAGAGACCTCCATTTGATGTTGCATCTAGACATTTCCATTTATATATGTTTGATATGTTGACATTTCCAGGACTTGATTACTTACATGTGTTTGAGCATATTTTAATTAAGGAGATTATTTTTCTATTTTGAGCCTCATGACATGTATTGTATACTTTCTTTTCTCTTGAAAGCATTGTGACATGTGTCACATGCTTTCTTTCTACTTTCTTTCCCCACTTTGTCTATTCTTGGACAATGGTTGTGTATATCCTTTGTATTTATATCTAAATAATGCAAGGGGAATGTGAAGTACTAATTCATGCATTTGACTTTTGTGATATTTTCTTGCAACTCTCTCTTGTAGAAGTTTTCCTACAGATGATTTTGGGAATCTAACATGTTGAAGTTTATGATAAACCTAAAACACCAGAATCTTCTACAAGCCAAATATTAACCTTCTACAGAGAAAAAAAGTATAAGAGAGTATCTGCACAATAAAATGGATGCAATTAATGAAAAAGAATATAAATTACATGTGACAACTTGCTTTTATATTTGCAAGTTAAATACAACCCTAATATGACTTAATATTAACGTAAGACTAAAAATAAGCCCTAAGTAAACTTATTAAAGTGTAATTAAATATTTAATTACACCAACACCCTGCCATAAGTGCAACTTAGGGAGAAATGAAAACCATGCAACTAATGCAAGGATGGGTCTTGGCTACGAGGACATGTTAGGTACCCATGAACAACAATAATCTCTCATAAGGTGGAGAAAAGGAGAAAAACCCTGTGGGGAAAACCCCTCTCCAAAAGAGAGAAAAAACATGCAAAAAAAGTGCAAATAAATATATACAAGTGATGGAAGAAGGGCTCCAACTAAGACCCCCCAAGAACTGAATCCATCACCAGAATACAATCATGAGCCCCCCATAAGAGGGAAAGATAGAGGCAAGAAAATCCCCCAACACTGTAGAATCTCTAGAACTAGAAGAGGATGCACAAACTTGAATGCAAAAGCCAATCAACTTATGGCAAATCACATTTCTTCCCTTAAAATAAAATGGAACAACCTGTGAAGACTGAAGAGCCTTTGAAGTAGGTGGTCTCAAAATGAATGCCTCTGAAGACTAAATGAGTGTCCACATGCCAAAATCTGAAGATGCCACAACAAAGTCAAGAACAACCCACTGAAACCATGAAGGTGACAACTGAAGATAGAATGGACCCTCTGAATCAAGTATCTCCAAAGACAGAAAATGACTAACAAGAGTAGTGCCATGACTATTAGCAAAGAGGGACTGTAAACCCTCAAGAGTATCATCATCCTGCTCATCCAAGGAAGCATCTGTCTCAATAGAAATAGGATGTGGAGGAGAAGAATGAACGGCACTATGATGTAAAAATGAATCAGTAGCAAGAATACCAAGATTCAAATACGCAAACTTCTTCTCAGAAGTAATATTCACACAAGAAGTGTGATCAACAGTCAAAGGATCTGAACCATCATCTAGAGCAAAATCAGAAAAAGGTATATAATCGAGATGCATGATCAACCACCCCAGTAGAAAGAATCTCTGTGGTCACCAAATCTCTAATGATAACTAGATCAGGCATGAATTCTGATGTTTCCCCTGCACCACTATGAGTAATCTAATAGATGGAAAGTAGATTATGTGATAAGGAAGGCACACACAATACATCATGAAAAGTACCTCCTCTAATATCAATAGATCGTTTTCCTATCACCTTCATGTAATTATTAGTACCCATCAAGATTGGTGGCATATCACAAGGCTCAAAAGTAGAAAACATAGACAAAGAGGAAGCCATGTGGTGAGAGGCTCCTGAATCAATAAGCCATTTACCTGATCTATGAGATGTAGTGGTATAAAGTGCCTTACCTTTGTATTTGTTAGCTCCATTAGCAATACCTGCATGTCCTGTCTTAGTAGATCCTGACTAATGTGATGGAGTAGAAGTAGATTAACTAGAAATCAAAGCTGAAGGAGAACCAACACTAAGTTTATTAACAAGATTCTTCATCTCATCTATCTGCTTGCGGTAGCAAATAGTATCATCATGCCCATGTTTCTTGTAATGGCTACATGTGGGGGGATCCTTGGATTTCTCTTTTTTGTTAGATGAAGAGAAACTAGGTGGTGCATGTGATGGTGACTCCTTGCCTTACTCTTGATGTTTGAGTTTTTGTTTCTTTTCCTTGCCACTTGAAGCCTTTTCAGCTTTGGTGCCTTGGCTTGCAAGAAGTGCCTGAGGCTTTGTAGACTTCAATGTGCCCATCTGAACCAATTTTGCCTGCTCCCTAGTGAGTGATGTAGAAAAGTCATCAAGTGAAGCCATTTTGTATTTAGTTCCAAGAGCATCCATGGTAGCATAGAAAGTGGATACAAAAATAGAATAACCTAAACTAAGCTTAGCAAGAATGGAGAGAATCAACTGGGTGTCCTCTTTCTGAATACCACATTGTAAGAGATGCAACCTAAGGGATTTGAGTTTGGTGAAGAAGTCTTGGATGCTATCAAAATCTGTAGCATTTAGACCAATAAGCTCATTCTTCAACTAAAAATTCCTCAAAGTATCCTGCTTGCCAAACAAAAGCTCTAATTGGGCCCATACTGCATTTGGTGTTGTGCAAGAATCAACATGAAAGAGTAGATTAGGTGAAATTAACTGACATAATGTACCAAAAGCCTCATCACACCTATTAAACCATTTTATATTTTTAGTAGCCCCTATAGGTTCAATTTATGAGCCCATAGTAACTCTGTATAACCCTAATTTCTTCAGATGGATCTCTATTGATTTCTTCCATTCATGATAATTGTATGGGGTAAGAAGAGCAATTTTGGGTTGATCCATGATGTGTGAATAGAAAAGAGACAGGAAACAATAATATATCTCTCACAATGCAAGAATATTCCCCCCCATGAAAAAAAAAATTGGCCTCTTGCATGCACTTTTTTTAAAAAAGATGGAAAAAAAAGATCTGACTTCAAGAAAAATAATTAGATACTTGATGAAATTTTATGGAAAAAATAAGTGGTCTACAGTGTAGAGCACAGAATCAAATTTTTGACGCCTATTTGTTTGCAAAATTTGGACACCATATGCCCAAGTTATAGCCAATTTCGCAAAACTGCTCCTCTAGGGCATTAAAAGTAAAAAAAAAAAAAAGGCAAGAAGATGCTAAAAATAGTGATGCGGATTATGATCTATTTTTCTTGAAATCCATGCAATTTCCACAAAAACAAAGAGATACCCAGATAGAGTTTCTGAGTCCTCTTTTCATATATATCTTGTTTTTGAAAAATGAAGTTTGTATGAGAAAGTTATCGCCAATTTTGCAAAACTGCTCCAAAAAAAAAAAAAAAAAAAAAGCAAATAGTGCTAAAAATAGAGATGCGGATTACAATCTATTTTTCTTGAAATGCGTGCCATTTCTGTAAAAAATAAGAGATACCCAGATGGAGTTTTTGAGTCCTCTTTCCATAAATATCTTGTTTTGAAAAAATGGAGTTCAGATGAGAAAGTTATACTTGAATTCATGAAACTACTCCAAAAAAAAGCTCTTAGGTTGGATCCTTAAAAAAAACACTCTTGAAACCTTCATAGATTTGGCTTCCCGAGACCAATTCAACCAAACAAAAGACAAATCCACCTTTTCCAGCTACTCTGGACCCAATGAGAATGATGATTTTGCTCAAAAAAACACCCAACAAAAGACTCTATGTGAAATTTTCCTAGATTTGAGAAGGAGGCTGTAGATTTGCTCTGATACCATGTTGAAGTTTATGATAAACTTGAAACACCAAAATCTTCTACAATCCAAAGATTAACCTTCTATAGATAAAAAAAACATAAGAGAGTATTTACACAATAAAATGGATGCAATTAATGAAAAAAATATGAATTAAATGTGACAACTTGTTTTTATATTTGCAAGTTAAATAAAAACCTAATATGACTTAATATTAACCTAAGACTAAAAATAAGCCCCAAGTAAACTTATTAAAGTGTAATTAAATATTTAATTACACCAACAGTTTGCACTATATTGACATTTCTAGGACTTGGTTGCATACACATGTTTGACAATTTATGTTTAATATATATTAACATTTACAGGACTTGATTACATACATGTTAGATGATTTATGTTCAAGATATATTGACATTTCCAGTCTGACTTGATTACATACATGTTTAATGATTTATGTTTGATATATTGACATGTGCACATTTACACTAGGGCTTGATTACATACATTTGATGATTTAAAAATGTTTTAAAAATGTATGTATTTACTTGATGTGAAATAATAGTTAGTCTTTTACTATTTTCTAATGTGTGAATATTTTGAGTCTTTGAGTTGTATTTGAGTTCGAATACAGAAATATTGGTAGGATATCACATGCATTTTTGGTTCTACATCTTAGATTTACATAAATGTTTTCTCACTACTTTATGGTTTCACTCTATTGGCCATGAATCAAGACATCAGTCATATTCTTAGCCATTTGATCGATCCTTAAGTAATAAATCATATATTCAATGTTCTAACAAATTATTCATAATAATGTTTTACTAGTATGCATAAACTAAACATTACATGATTTTGCCACATCCTTTGAGAGATAGAATTTTTGAGTCATTTTAGAGAGTTATGCACGTTTCTAGGTTACAAGAACTATAAGTGAGGTAAGTAATCATAAGAGTTTTATATTTGGGGATCTATGAATTTATTTTTACATCTAATTTGTAACATAATTTGTTGATTAATCTACTTCACTAAGAGATCTATGGTCTAAAAGACTATTAAGAGAAGTATTAAAGGCATGCATCTCCCATTGGTAAAGTACATACAATTACAAATGCTTTTATATCTCAAAATCTATAATCTAGCTATGGCTGATTTTTCTATATAATTTAGTAAACTTATTTGCACACTATTCTTAAAATTATTCAAGGAAAACATAGTTTCTAAAATAAATCTTCTTGAAGATGCAATGAGCTGGTTTTTCTCAAGACATGTTTATCAATTTTTACAAAAAATAGTCAATGTATTTAATCCACAAAACAAAAACTATGTAAGATGAAATTATAAAAGTTATAGGAAAAGTTTATTCTATAGTTGGAAACTACATATATGCAAAATTCAATGGTACCCAACTCACCTTTTTCGAAATATAACCAATCTAACATAGGTTGTTTTCTTTTCAAGATAACTAGTTTGTGATTCATACACAATGTGATCAAAATTCATTTCTTTCTTAAACAAAACCTAAATTTATTAATTACTACGCAAACTAAATATTATCTACAACTTTTCATGATTAGATTATTACCTTTAATACTCTTGCATAAATTTTAAGTTTGGCAAAGATCTTGAAATTTGAATTTCCAAAGAAAAATAGCCACATGCTTAATTCTTATTTCTATAAGTTCATTCTATTTTTTTTCTCTTATTTAAAGATAACAATTTTATTTCAAGTAAATAAAAAATAATTGAATAATTATTTCCTATTTACAACTAAAGATAAAAATATTTAGATTATTTTCCTTTTCCAATCATGAAATAAGTATAATTATCCTTCTAACTAAATAATTAATAAATCAAAATCTATGTAAATTAACAAAAAATTTACCACCATAATTATTTATTATAATATGAATTCTATAATTTTCAAAAATCAAATAAATAATTAAATTCAAATAATTATTTACTTCCTATTGATTAATTATTTATTTCCTAATAATTATTTATTGAACAAACTCCTCCCATAGAACCTTCACCTGCATGTGATTATTCTATTGTGAAGATGGGCATCTCTATGGTCAAGAATACTAATGGGATCAACATGGAATTAGCCCTTGCAATCCACTTAAAGAACCTGCCAATTAGTCATATGAGACGAATCATAAATATAGTTCTTTAGCAAAGAAATATGAAATACATCATGTACCCTAGAGAGAGATGGTGGTGAAGAAAGTTGATATGCCACTAAACTAATCTTCAAGCTAAGATCTTGAATGGATCCACAAACCATAGTTTTAATTTAGAAGCCTTTCCAAATTTTATCAAAAAAATTATGTGGTTAAACTCTAAGAAACACCTTATCTCCAACCACAAATTCCCTAGCAACCCTCTTAAGATTTACATAACTCTTTTGTCTATTTAATGCTTCCTTCAACCTCTCCATGATGATACGAATTTGTCCATCTATCTCTGGATGATCTAGAAAGAACTAAAATTCAACTTTGAACAAAAATTTTCCATGAGAGTTCCCCAAAATATAGAAGTAAACAACTTATCATTATCAAAGATAATCACCTATAGAACTATTGCAAATATGTGCCTAATTAGTGTTGTCATTGATGTCAACATATCCTTGTTGTCATTGGTGTCAACTGTATCCCATTCTACAAGACTTGTATGTTGAGGATATTGAGAAAATTAGCCTCTCTGGAAGAAACAAGTGAGTTACTTATCTCTCTGTAAGAGACAGTGAAGATAGTACAGTTGAGTGAAGTAGATTCCTCTACATTTCAAGTAAGATGAAGATTAGAGTCTGTGGACCAAAGGGTGTTGTAAAGGATTGTCTGAAGTTGTTCCAATTAAGATTTGAGGCATCCTCATGAAGAATTTGGGAAGTTATGGCCATCTGAGTAGAACCAGGTCTTGCAAGTGTTCAGAGATGACAGAGTGACAGGAATTTGATCCAGATTGATCCGCATTGAAATATTATGATGTGCGGATCTAGAGGTGCATTTGGGATGTCAGTGTGTATACTCAAATCAAATGGTTCATGGTTTGGAGGTCTGCAAGCAATCTTTCTAGTGTGACAGTCATGGCAATTAGTGTTCTTATGTTCTCTTTGGATGTTGTTGTTCTTTCCAGTCTTGGCCGATCGGATGATTTGTGTATGTTGCGGATGATCTAAGAAAGGTTCTATGAAGTGTTGCATGTTGTTCAAGGAATATTTGGGTCCCAACTATGTTTGGTTGACAGTATAGTGATTTGCATTAAGTTAGATGTTTGTAGTGCCAACCTTGATGTTTATTCCAAGGTTGATGAAGCATATAAATATGTGTGGTTGAGTTGTGAAAATGCATCCTTGAGCGAAAATGATAAGATCCTAAGAAAGGAAGAAAAAGCAGAGCAGAGAAGAGGAAGAGTAGAAGAGGAAGAGTAGTAGAGAATGAGGAGATAGTGAAAAGGTGCTTTTGGGGAAAAGAAGAAGTGTTGTGCGCATTAATGGAACTGACCTTGGCATGAAGAAGATATTTTTTTCCAGTTCAATCTTTCTATGATAAACTTATAAATATTTTTGTAGGCAGTGAGCCCGAAGGCAAGTGCCTTCCCATATTTCTATTCTTTTAATAGAGAATAAATCTTGTGAGTTAACCCCCACCATGGTTTTTCCCTTAACCAGGTTTCCACATAAAAATCTAGGTGTCATATGTGTTGATTATGTTTCTGCTCATGTGTTGTTGATTCATGCTTTCATGGTTATATCATTCATCTATTAATAAGTGGTAAAGAAGTTTAATTGCAGCAAAGAATAAAAGTATTTGTGACAACTGATTAACCCCCCCGTCTTGGTTGTCTCCCCTAATTTCAATAAAAACCCTATGCAATCATACATCCTCTTTTATAAACCTTCTCGCTACTGTCTATGCACCATCCTTCACATTTCCTAGGTTGAAATGTGCAACTTTAGTCAACTTGTCCTCAACTACCAAGATATAATCATGGTAAAATTCAGTCTTTGGTAGACATATAACAAAATCCATAGAAATAAAAGACCACTTGTGAAAAGGTACATCATGAGGATATAATTGTCGACTTAGATGTCTATGTTCTACTTTTACAATTTGACATTTTAAACATAATGAATTATAGACATGTCTTTTGGCACACATAGGTGATCCAAAATCTCTCACAACCACATAGTACTTCATTCAATGCTTACAATTGTATTAAATGCATCTACTATCAATTTATATCTAGGCAATTATTAGAGTTTGGCCCAAATGTGTTTCAATTCTAAATGGTGACTCACTTGAATATGAGGGAATTCGATGAATGAGTTGTTCTTTAAACCATTTCACAACATGAGAGTTGATATTGGAGTTGAAAAAGAAAACTTTATTCAAAACTTGGAGAGAATTATAAATGCGCATCATGCACATAATTATGTACATTTGTCTTTAATTAAACTACATGTTTTCCCTTTTAGGAAAAAATTAATGAGTTGATATCTACCTAAAAATAGGAAAAATTGAAAGTTCAAAGAAACATAATATGAAAACTAGACTTTACAAAAATAAGAACCGAGCTAGAACTTTACAACTTGAGAACTTGGAACTCGTAAATTTTGAATAAGTTAAATTTAAACACTAGTGCACTAGTCTTTCAATACATAAAAATTTGCAATTTTTGTAGTCATCAATAATCACTATTGTTATATAATCACAAATTTACAAATAGCTGCAATTAAAGTAATTCTTTTCCCAATAAATTAACACACACAATTTAATCAATTTGCCTAAGGAATGAAGCTCAAATAATATAAATCAATTCATAATTTGAGATAAAATATCACAAATTGTTAAATGTGAGATAACAATTAAATATAAATATTCTTTCACGCATGTCTAGAAGCATGTACACAGGTAAATAACAAAAACCCCTCATTAAGAAAATGTATAAACTAAAAATAAATACAAATGCGAACTAGGAGATAGAATAAATAAATTTAATGAGAAGATGTACACAAATTAAACTGTAGTTTATTTATAATACATCATGGGTCTATCTAGAATTGACATCAATTTGGATCAAGTTATAATTTCATAGGTAGATAAACAAAATAAATCGCATTATAACTTGAATCAAGTGAGACGGGGAAGATACACATAACATATAAATGCCCAAACTAAAAAAGTGTTGAACACTAAATATAAAAGTACTTTGAATTAAATAGTAAGTTTCTAAGTTTGGATTCTAAGAACATCTAGAAATTAACTTACACCAATGTGTATCTTCAAGATCTCACTAATTTTAAATAAACTGTAACTAAAACAATGGAGTTCAGGGATGACCCTTTGGTGAAATGGTGGGGCTTCTTGCCTAGAGTGCCAACAACCAAGGTTCAAACCCCACAAGGTCCCCCTCTACCATGAAAAAAATTAAGGTTTCCTATCCTTCAAGAGGGGAGACTCTATGGTGAAATGGTGGGGCTTCGGCCTATAGACCCAACAACCCAGATTCAAACATCCTCATAAGTTTTTAGGTCTGCTTTTGATCTTCTTTCTATGGGTTTCTAGGGTTTTTTTAGGGTTTCTACTTACTTTGTCCTTTGATGATGGAGGTTACTACCTCGGGTAGTACCTCTAGGACCCAGCCTTTGGTGGGTGAGGATTGTTCCAAGGGATAGAAAGGGGTTTTGACAGGAAGGGAGAATCTTTCTCCTAAAGGTACTTCTAGGGTTCCAGTTCAAAAGGAATCGATGAAAGGTATGGTGCTGGACATACCTAATGATCTAGTTGAGGAAATCGTGGCAGCAATGGACCTGGATCTGGTTGGTAAGTTTTTTTCTCTTCACCCTAATATTTAAATGGTGTAGAAGTGGGTGTCTAATCAATGGAAGGTCAAAGGTAGTGTATCTGTCATAGCTATGGCAAGGGGATTGTTTCTCTTTAAATTTACTAGTAGAGAGGATATGTTAGCCATTTTGGCAAGAGGGCCATGTCTATATGGCACTCATTATCTTGCTCTGTGTACTTGGAGACCTAGGTTTGATCCTAGCACTGACTTGAACCAGACTGCCCCAGTTTGGATGAGGCTTCCTGGGTTTCCTCTAGAATATTGGGATGAAAAGATCTTTTTTGCTATTGGTAATACTTTTGGCCAGTATGTGACTTTGGATAACACCACTCAAGCTAAATCCCGTTGTGTGTATGCTAGATTCTATGTTAATGTGGAGGTTCACAAAACCCTCCCCATCACCATAGAGCTGAACTCTAAATATGGGATCTGGACACAGCCAATCCTTTATGAAAATGCTACTACATTTTGTCAACTCTGTAAGAAGAAGGGTCATTTAATGACCATTGTAAGCATAAGAAAGTGGGAGAAAATTCTAATCTGAATAAAGAGAGAGATGACAATTTATCCAAAGAAGACATTCTTGACAATCAGGAAATGGGGGGTAATTAGGAAAATGATACCTATCTTGTAGGAGAGAATATTCAGAGGAATATGGAGTTGGGTGTTCAGAAGGCTGACTGTGTTGATTGCCAGACCCTCGATCAGTAGGTTACAAAGAATCTCCTGGTGCTCAAAGATGGTGAGATTCAATCCTAGTTGGCTGAGGCTGCTAATGATGGCGATGAGTCCCCTTCAACACATGTGTTGAATGTCTGAATCCCAGAATCTATTTGCAATAATAGTGTTGAGACTATTCAACCATCTCCCAAATAGAGGCCTTCCCCTGCCATTGATAGGACCACTGTTGGGACCCTGAAGGAGGGGTTTTCTAAGAATCAGTTTGCTATTCCTTCTCTGATCATTGGAATCAGACCTAGTGGTAACTGTAATGACCAAGATGAGTGGATTACCCCTAAGAAAAAGAATCACATGACTAAGAAATCTACTAATGTTGGAACAGATTCTAGGCAAGGAAGACCAACCCTTAGAGAAACAAGGCAACAAGAGATTGCTAGGGAGATTGCCAGTGGTAAACAAAAAACACTGGAGATTCAATCTCAAAAACTTCCCAAATGAAAATCCATTCTTGGAATATGAGGGATTTTAATAGCCCCACCAAATAGTTCAAAGTCAAGAAATATATTCTGGATCATAAAATAGATGTTCTTTTACTTCAAGAAGTTAAAATGACCAAGGAGAACTTTACGCTGATAGTTGACAGAATCTGGCCCAATACAGCTTTTTGTATCATCCCTGCTCTAGGTGCTTCTAAAGGGATTGTTACTATGTGGAATAATGCTAAAATTCATGGTACTCTTACTATTACGAGTAAGTATTTTCTGATTGTCAATTTCTCTATGCCTTCTTTTAATTGGTCCCTAATCAATATTTACGCCCCAAACATAAGGGCCGTGTGAAAAAATTTGTGGATGGACTTGTCTACTCTCCTTTCCACTTCCCCTCATTCTCTTTGGATGTTGGCTGGAGACTTTAATACTCCTTTATACCCTCTAGATAAAATTAGAGGTATTCTTGACTATTCTGATAGTATGTTTGATTTTGCTGAGTTTATCAATAGCTTTGGGTTGTTGGATGTGGAGGTTCGGAATCAGAATTTTACTTGGTCTAATAGAAGAAGAGGGGACCAAATGACAAAAGTTAAATTGGATAGATTCCTTATCTCAAATAACTGGGATAATCATTCTAATATGAGTTTGATTGCTTTACCAATAACTATTTCTTATCATAATCCTATTCTCCTTAATTGGATGGTCCAGCATAGGTGTGGTCCCTTCCTTTCAGATTTGAAGCTATGTGGATTAAACATAAATATTTTAGGAGTCTTTTGACTAATTGGTGGCAATTTTCAGTTTAGGGTACTCCTATGTTTAGGCTGGTCAAGAAGCTCCTACATATTAAACAAGAGGTTCATGGCTAGAACAAATATAGTTTTGGTAATGTGTTTGTTTAGAAGAAAACTATCTCTGGTAAATTAGTTGACCTTCAAAATTTAATGGCTCAAGGAGTTATTACGGAAGACATTGCCTAGGAGGAAAGTAATCTAATTTCTGACTAGAAGAACCTTATGATTAAAGAAGATATGTTTTGGAAATAGAAGTCCAGAGTTCAGTGACTCAAAGAAGGGGATCAGAATACTGCATTTTTTCATCTTTCAGCTATGAAGAATAGGAAAGCTAATTCTATTTCTAAATTATGTTTGGAGGATGGCAATATTATCACGGAGGACAATGAGATTGGGAATCAAGCTACTTTATTTTTTCAAAATTTGTTCTTGGAACAAGCTAATAATGTTGTCAATGGGCAGATTATGGATTAGTTCCTAGATAAAATCCCCTCATTGATTATGGAGGAGGACAATATCGAAATGTTGAAACTAATTTATGAGGAAGAGGTTCGTGCTGTTTTATTCTCCACGGGTCCTTTCAAAGCCCCAAGCCTTGATGGCTTTTCTCTGATATTTTTTCAGGAATATTAGGATATTGTGGGCTTTAATGTAACTCCTGCTATTAGGGATTTCTTCAAAACTGGTAAACTTCTTAAGAAGATCAACAATACTTTTATTGTTCTTGTTCCTAAAAAGCCGAATCCTATGCTACTTACTGATTTCAGACCTATTAGCTTGTGCAATACCATTTATAAGATGTGTATCAAATTGCTTGTTCTGAGATTCCAACCTTTCCTAGATAAAATTATTTCCCCTTCTCAGAAAGGCTTTGTTCCTAGTCAACAAATCTTAGATGCTGTTATATCCACTCATGAAGCCATTCATTCTATGGAGAAGAGCAGGATCCCTAGTATGGTTCTAAATCTAGACATTTCTAAGGCCTATGATAGAGTTTCATGGAAGTTTCATTTTAAGGTTATCGAAAAGTTTGGTTTTAATGATAAACTCTGCCTTCTCATTGAGGAAGTTGTCTCCACTACTAAATTTTTAGTCTTGGTTAATGGGGTCCCCAAAGGCTTTTTCTCTTCCATGAGGGGGATTAGACAGGGAGATCCTCTTTCTCCATATTTGTTTATCATGATGGCTGAGGCCTTGGGAGATATGTTCACTCTAAGGTTATCTCTAAGGAAATTGTGGGATTAAACCTGCTTCTTCTATACCTCCTATGTATGTGCAGTAGTTTGTGGATGATACCATCCTCTTTGGTATCTCGTCTATGGTTGAAGCTTGAAGTTGGAAGAATATTCTCAATGACTATGCCAAAGCTTCTGGTCAGCACATAAATTTTCAAAAAAGAAATATGTATTTCTTCAACACTCAGAATGATCTCTGGAGACAAATTATTAACATAATCAGCTGTACTGAGGTTGATCTTCTTGCTGTCTATCTTGGCCTTCCTCTAACTATTAAAGAGGTCTCTCTGGGATTTTGGAATGAAATTTTGGAATGAACTCAAAAGAAGATGATTGGCTGGAAGGGGAAGCTCTTGAGTAGTGCTGGTAAATTACAGCTCTTACGAGCTTTTCTTCAAGGTATTCCTACTTATTTTCTATCTCTTTTTAAAATGCCTAGGTTTATTGCTAACAAATTGGAGAATATACAAAGAAATTTTCTATAGACAGGTGTGGAAGATAAAAAGAGAATGTCTCTAGTTAGTTGGGAGAAAGTCTGCCTTCCCAAATCTCATAGGGGTCTTAATATTAGATATATAAGAAATATGAATAAAGCCCTCCTTACAAAAATTAACTAGAATCTGGTCAATAGCCATAAAGAATGGGTGGCCATTATGCAAGCTAAGTATATACATGGGACTAACAATCTTAGTTTCCTTTATCAGGAGGGGCTTCCTCAGGGCTCTGTTATTTGGAACAAAATGTTGAAGTCTAGAAGCTTACTCAAACAAGGACTTAGGTGGCAATTATGGAATGGTAATTCTATAAATTTCTGGGAGGATACTTGGGTTGTTGATAAGGCCCTTACTTCTCAGGAGGATTATGGGATTGTTGCTGGTATTGCCAAATAATTTTTTGGATCAAATTTTTGCCATTATATTCATATTGAGAATGGTATCAGACTTTGGAAAAATCTTCTTGATTATTGTGCTTATCACCCTAAGTTTATTCCTAGGATGAGTTCTATTCAACAAATGCTGCTGGATTAGAATCCCTCTCTTTCCTAGGGAAGATGAGTTGTGTTGGTGGCCTGATAAGAGAGGTCATTTCTCGGTTAACTCTGCTTACCATATGTTGATCCCTAATGTTCATAAAAATGAGATTTGGAGGAAAGTTTGGAATTATAAGCTGATTCCTAAAGTTAATATGTTTTGGTGGGCTATTGTTCATAATAAAATTTTAACCCAAGATAATTTGCAGAGGAGGGGATTCACCCTAGTGAATAGGTGTTTCATGTGCCTTAAGGAGGAGGAAACTATTTCTCATTTAATTCTTCATTGTGATTTTTCCATGGAAATTTGGAGTACAATTTTGCAGAACTTTAGCATTCAATGGGTTTGTAATCCTGATATTAGGGAAGTCATTGCTATTTGGTGTCCTACTTTCTCACATCCTTGGCTTGTGGAGCTTTGGAACCAAACTCTTCCCTTCCTTGGTTCGACTGTATGGAAGGAATGAGATAATAGAATATTTAGGGATGTTGTTAGGGACTCCTCTCAAGTCTTTCAATCTCTCTCTAAGCTCCTCATTGAAAGTGTTGTTAGATCCCACATCAAAACTGCTGATAAACCACTTACTCAAGAGAAAGAACAAATTGTAGTCAATTGGAGAATTCTTAACCAAATTTTGGCATATGATAACTCTAAATAGATTCAGAGATTAAATACTAGATGGATCCCTCTGAGGCCTCATTGGTTCAAACTTAACTTTGATGGAGCTTCCAAGTCTAATGGTAAGGCTAGTGGTGGTGGGATTATTAGGGATGACAAAGGGGGGCTGGTTGCTACCTATGCTAGTGGGATAGGTATTCAAAGTAATAATTATGCTGAAGCCTCTGCTCTCTTATGGGGGGTCAAATTGGCTATTTCTCTTGACATTCCCCATCTGCATATCCAGGGGGATTCAAAACTGATCATTGATGCAATTACTAATGCGTCGGCATGTGGGTGGAGACTCAAGGATATTATTGTGGATATCCAAATCCTAGTCCAGAGGATCTCTAGAGTGGAACTTTCTCATATTTATAGAGAGGGGAACGGGGTCACTGATGCTCTTGCTAATTATGGTCAGCAATTTATGAATTGGCGATGTTGGTGCCAATTTAAAAATATTCCTACTAATATAAGGGAACTGATTCAAAAAGAGATGACTTGTCAAGGATGACTCATCATAGAGAGGGTGCCAGCCTATTTAGTCAGTTATTTTGGGTGTTGATGATGTGTATTTTGAAGTATGGGCTCTATTGTACTTCTTTGTATAATGTCATTTTCACATTATTTATTACTCATGTTAAGGCGAGTTGGTTATATGGTAATCATAGGAAATTTATGATTATCATTTTCAAGCATGGGAATAGCTAGCATCATTTGGAGTTTGGGAAGGCGCTCCTAAATAATGATGACTCTTGCAGCCTCATTTAATATTTCATTATTCCTTTCCAAGCTGTTAGAATTACCTTCTACAAACACTGTGAATTCTTGGCTCTATGTTTTATGTGTCTTGGAGAGAAAGGAGAGAATGGGGGAGACAGGATTTACATGGAGCCAATTTCCTGCTGTGAGTTTAAGGATAATGCTATGGTTTGGCATTATTGCAAGGAAGGTGGCACTAGCCCTTTTCTAGAGTGCCTGAATGGGTTTGATGAAAATTTGTCTATGCAATTTGCCCGTTCCTGGCAAAATCGCAGAGTTACCATAGGAAGAATTGGTTTTGAAATCTTTGAGCAAGTGATTGCCATGGCAACTAGTCTTTCTACTAAGGGTACTAAGTTACAAAGGAAGGTGAAGGTGGCTGATCATTTGAACCAGAATCTTTTTCTGGGGGAAGGATACGAATTAGTTCCCTACTAGGGAGGGTTTGAATGGGCCAAGCTGCCAGAGCTGTGGGATGAGATGTGCTTTCTTCTCATGAAATACTTCACATTGGAGATTCAGTTTACTAGGTTTTATAATTATCACCTCCCTCTGCTTAATCATTCCAGGCGTAATGCTCTTATTATTTTCCCTTTCTACTTAATGTCATCCCTTGAACACTCTGTTTTTAGGGCTAAAGCTAAGATAGATAAAAAACCCTCTAAAAATCATGTCCCTTTGCACCGAGGTCTTATCCTTTGTTTATATAATTTTCATCTTGCTTTGGAGCCGCCTAATACAATTCAGACTCCTAGTTGTGAGGTTCCTACCAATCCTAACCCCCTTGATCTAGTTGTTTCTAAGGAACCTTGCCCTACCCTGTTTCACAGAAAATGAAAGGGGTTTCTTTCTCTATGACCACTGAGGAGACCACCACAGTGAAGGATACTCATACTCTAGCCTCTAAAGGGAATATGAAAAGTAAGAAGAGAAAACTCAGGGAGTTGGATGGGGATATTGTGGGGGATTCTGTGGGGCCCCATAAGAATCTGAGCAGTGACCCTGTGGGACCTGGCAATAAACACAAAGCTAATTTGTCTACAAAAGATAAGGAGGGCTTCTCTTTTGGGGTAAGGAGGTTAGGTAGGATTGCTGGTAAGCCTTCCCTACAAGGTAAACTGATTGACTACTCTGAAAGTGCTTCTGATGCCTCCACTCAGGGGGATGATCAACTGAATTCCAAAGACATTAATGTTCAAGAGATCTCTAAAGATGATGTGGGTAAGAATGAAAGGAAACAGGTCAATGATTCGGGAGGTGCTGACAGTGGTCCAGTGGATAATGTTGGTGAAGAGGAGAGGATGATTGTGGAGGAGGTTGGTGAGGAGACTGAGGAAGGGGATGACAACAGGTATGATCTTGTTGTCCTGAGGGGTCGTGTGGATGATCTGGAGCAGAAGGTTTCTTCTATGGGAGATCCCATAAGCAGCATGCTCAGTCATATGATGATGCTTAACCTCTCTCTGTTACAGGAACTTGGGACTCATGCTAATGAAGAGGAGGAGAAAAAATTCAAGAAACTTGATGAATTTGTTGAATTTCTAGCTAAAAGATGGGAGAATGTATCTCCTTAGTTCTATTACTTTTTATGTTGTCTATCTATTGCTACTTACTATTTGTTGTTTATAGGTTGTATATGTTGTTTATGTTGTTTATGCTGTAGTTGGTTTGGTGGCTCTTTTTGTGCTTAAGCCTCTGCATTCTCTTTTTGTCTTAATGTAAGGGTTCAAACCCTAGTTTTTTCCAACTTATATAATAAAAAACAATGGAATTCAAACAAGTTAAGCTAGATATAAGTTCTCATTCAAACATGTAGTTCAACTCGCTCTTCAATAACATGTAATATTTTTTTATGATCCTCACTATCTAGTCTCCATTTTTTTCATCCACGTGCATGTGGAATTAGATGAAGATGTAGGACAATAACAATTACTAGGTGACTATACTGATATACCTTGTTCTCAGGTTGATAGTCAATAAAATGAATCCCATGTTGAACAATTTTGACTTGTTTGAGATATGTCCCTTACACTACAATTGAACCTGCATGATAAACAACATGAACCAACTTGGCAAGACATGTGAACGTAAGATTTTCACTCAACCCAAGTATTATAATATAATGTAAAACTATTTAATGTACATGTGTACATGTATTTATAAATTTAAATGTAACCCACCTGTGGGAAACACCATTTCATCTCTTGTTTCATGTCGTGTTAGCTTCTTCCTCTCTACTGTGCAATGCATTAAATAATAACTAACACCTTCTATGTTTCTAGGCTCTTCTATGACTGTAAAAACATCTCATAGAGTACACACCAAATTTACATGGTTCAAAATTTGTAAAAAAATTAGAACTATCTAGACTTTATAATCATTAAATTTAACTCATCAAAGTACTAAACTAAATAAATAACTGTACATGTGTTGTAAATTTACATTAAATTTATCAAACTGTACACATACATACATACATACATACCTTTTCTAATCAATCCTAAAATATGGCCATAATCAATTGAAATCAAAGGAATGTCTTCAAAGACTTCATCCTCATGTTCGTCGTATGTGTCAGAAATGACTAATGGCACTGCATTCCATTCAATAACATATCCACATTGTTGGTTGTTGCATGCCTTAAATTTTTCCAAAATGTACTCATCACAAAAACAAGAGTAATCCCTCATGTACAATTTCTATCCAGGGTGATCATCTATACTCATGACACAAAGCAAAGATGGATTCTATGAAAAGACTTACCAGTTTAGGAGGCACATTTTGAAAACCATCGCTTTCTTTTCTCATCTTTCAAAAAACCTGATAGTAGAGATCAAATTCAATATGATAATGACAACAACATGTTTCAAAATCCTTGTTTATCTTCACATAATATGGCTTTAACCTTTCAAACATTGTTTGCCCAATCTTTATATCAGGATTCGTATTACAAAATTTCACATACATCTCATGCTGTGTTATGTCTAGCCAATGTTTTGTATGATGTTCATAATCATTGAGCCCAATCATGTGTCTGGTAACATCTCTACTATTTGATGATGTACGAGTATTATCTTTCCAAAAAATTGAGACCAAGTTCCTAACAACATCTTCAATCTTGTCAAAATGGGGAGCTCTACACATAATTGCCCAATTGCCTTCTGGACTATCATCCAAAACCTTTCTCATTTTTGCATTTTTTTTAGTGTCTTTCTACTGATATCAATTTCATTTGAAAGTGAAGAGAGTTTTCTTTTTCTTGATATATCTGTATTTACAATACCTGTCAACATCACTCTTCCTGTAGTGGCCTTATCCATTGATCAAGATTTTTTCCCAATAGAATCTAAACCTTTTTTATATTTTCAACAATATCTTTTCCTAGGTCATATGAAGCTTTCCTCTTATTCAATGTCAAATCTACACCCAACAATTATAATGGCTCTTTCAACTCATCACGAAGAAGTAAAAGTTATAACAGTTGGGTTTTTTCAAGTGTACCAAGATGATTGAAATGAGCATTGATTATTTCCTTTACAAATTTATTCATTAACCTCTTACTAGTATTTATAGGTTGTTTGGCATATGATTTCAACTTCTCCACATCCATTTCATGTAAATGATCTAAATTTCTATAACTTGAAAATTTTTACTTCACCTCTTTAGCTAGATTCATATGATCATCCATACCAATAGATAGAAGTGATCCTAACCCCTCTCCAACATGCATTGTTTGAACTTGGGCCTCCTCCTTCTCTTCACCTATGTTCTCTTCAGCCTCATTTGCCCTAATATCTAAATTTGGCTTGACTCCTACTTGAGAACTTTCTGGTTGTTGAGCCTGTTCTACATACAAAATACTTAAGTCAAGAGAGAGAGAGAGAGAGAGAGAGAGAGAGAGAGAGAGAGAGAGAGCTTTCAAAATCTACTTGTACTTCTCAAGAGAGAGAGAGAGAGAAAGGACCTTAGAGAAAAAGGATAGAGAGAGAGAGAAAGAAAAAGATTTAAAAAGACTTACTCAAGTCGAGGGAGGGAGAGAGAGAGAGAGAGAGAGAGAGAGAGAGAGAGAGAGAGAGAGAGAGAGAGAGAGAGAGAGAGAGAGAGAGAGAGAGAGAGAGAGAGAGAGAGAGAGAGAGAGATTTACGGAGATCTCTAGAGAGATACAAAGAAAAAAATTTAAGAAGATCTACCCAAGATAGAGAGAGTAACTTATGACTAAATAATACAAGTATAATTTACTTCTAGTGTGCAAACCTATGAAGGAACCTAATACACATTCAATTGAAAAAATATAAATTCACTTAGTATATTTATGTTCAAAACTACAAACAACATCCTACTACATGCTAAAAACTCATCAATTAGATAGGAATGAAAATATGCATACATACCTTATTTCTTTCTATGGTATCTTGTCAAATTTGTTTCGCACATCTCTTGTTCTCTTTCATTTGAATACTTTCTTTGAGTCTTATTTTGTCTCTTTTTTTGTCTCCCATTTTCTTCTTCAAGTTTTCTTCTCTTAAATCCTCTACCAAAAGTTTTTTTCTCCAAAATTTGGCTTCATGAATAATAATGTGAATTAGTCTTGCAATGATATATGAAAAAATAAAATAAAAGAGTTCATATTTATATGGATATAACATTATTTAAAAAATTAATAACAATTTGGTTGGCCTGGGGTTCGAATGAACATCGACTGTTACAACTCTTTTTAACCAACTGGGTTTGATTGAACCCCTTCTTGTATATTTTTTTATATTTAAATAGGGGGTTCAATCGAATGGGGGTTCGATCAAATGTGGGTTTGATCAAATCCCAGTTCGGTCAAATGAGTCATGGGGGGTTCGTTCAAACCCCCATTTGATTGAACCCCCTTATTTTGCCCTTGCCCCTCTCTAGCTACAATTTTATGCATATTTTCGGGTTTCGAAGCTCAGGTTGAGGATCAAAATGGAAGAAACTTGACAAACCCATCTGGAGGACTATAGTCCTCGAAACGAGCTTCCTATCGAGTATAATTTTGATATATTATGGTTTTATTATAATTGTTTTTTTAGTTTAAATAAACATAGGTTTTTCACCAAAAATCAAGCTCTCTATTCTGTACATGTGGAAAAATAGTATATTACCAAAAAAAATTATGAAAAATATGTATCCTCTTAGTATTCATGTCCTTGATCCAAAAAAAATTGAATTCTGATACGTACAAAAAAAGTTATGCTTTACACGGTACACCTATGTCTAAATTGTAATTGATTTGACTTCAAAAGTTAATGAAAAGAAAAATATTCAATAAAACATTATGATACCAAATGCATCCTCTAGATATCATAGTTAAAAATATAAATATGAAAAAATTAGAATTTTATCCTTTATGGAAAAAAAAGTAATGTTTTACACAATACACATCACTCTTTAAAAATGGTGTTTACTGTTAAAAATTAGTTATTGAAGGAGATGGAAAAAGAAATACAATTTTATTCCAAAAAAAATTAAAAATATATACTTAGAATCTACAGACAAAATGTGACAAATCACTAGTTTGCATCATCTTCAAATTCATTATTGTTTAGCAACTATAGGTGTCAAAAAGTGAAGATTTTTTTCAAAATGTTCATTTCAATGTCAACTTTGGCCAAAAAGTGTAACCCACTATTGTGGGATCACCCCTTAGAAACTTATTAAAAGCTCTACCTAGTGCATAGGCCTACTTTTCTACATTTCGATACCTCAATTCTGTATCCTTCAATGGATTACTCATGAAAGTGATCAAGTGTTCATCTCTAGGACCCCTTTTCTATGTAAGCATTACTAGACAAGTATGCTTAAAAGAAAAAGAATTAATGTAAAATGACAAATTATAATTGAAACTGACCAAAACTGGGGCTTCAAAGATGGCTTTCTTGACTTCTATGAATACTTTCTTGGCCCTTGGAGTCTAGCCAATCTTGTTATATTTCTTCAGCGTAACATTTAATCGTCAAACATGTAGGAGTTAAGGACAACACTGAGAGGGGGGGTGAATCAGTGTTGTGTAAATTCTTTAATCTTTTTCAAAATTTAACTTTCTGAGCACAAGGAATGAATGATACCTTTGATTTGTCAAATACATATGCACATGACTATGAATGCAGAAAGAGAATAAAACTTCATAAGTAAATTAAACACACACAAGGAAGATCAATATGAATCATAACATAAGATATGCATGAGTGGAAAACCCATCAGGGTAGAAAAACCACTCCAGAATTGCCTCACTGGCTTAACTGAAAAACATGCCTCACTGGCAATACAAATTGTCTCACTGACAAATATTAAGGTCACACTGACCTATAAGCCTCACTGGCTAATACAATGCCTCACTGGCAAACCAAATCACCAATAGAAGTTATAAACCAAATCAGAGGGATACTCTGTTTCCATTCAATACAAATATATGTCTGTCAAATACCCATTCTATTCAATCTGACATCTCAACAATCCTTTATTCTGATCCAATCAACACTGCATTCTAACAACACTGCATATCAAATGTGTATTCTAATCCAACACTTCACAACACTGTATATGCCATCTCTATTCTTCTTAATACATCCATCAATGCACCTGGAAACAAAATTTATACAAGATGAATGTCTTTTCACCTTCTCTCTTCTGTATGAACATTTTCATCTTCTCTCAATGAAGAACCTGCAAACGAAAAAACTTTTCACCTTCTCTCTGCAATTTTTCCTTATTTCAAAAATCAATCTCTTGTAATAAGAAAATATTATTTCTCTGTCCATTTTAAAACCCTTTCATATTATTTGACATCTCAAATTATCCCTTGTAAATCTTCTTCAAAAATTTTGAAACTTACTCTGCACAGACAAATCATCTAAAACAATAATTAAGAAAAATCTTTAATTGAAATAAGATTTTTCAATTTGCTCTTGAAAGAGAAAATAAAATCTCTTTCTGATCTCCATGTGCAAAAAGTCAAACCCCTTCATTGAAACCATTTAATCCTGTAAAGAAAAAAATCTCTTTATATTCCTTCGAAGATGACTCTTCAATCTGCATAAATAGCTCTACAAATTTTTCAATCAAACTTCTCTGCAAGATCATTTCATATTCTCTAACATTACAATCAGGACTTGTAGGAGAAAAAAAAAAAATCTCTTAGTCTTTTCATTTTTATCTCCTTCTCTGCAAATCCTGCATTCAAATTCTTTATCCAATCTGTCTTTCAAAAGAAAATCACCTCAAATTCTTCTCTACAATTTTTCATAAACAATCTTTACTAAATTCTTCAATAGTTAAAAAAAATTGCTTTTAAAAAGCAATGACCATCTCCTCATAAACTTCCTAATTTGAACTCATGCCTTTTTTTTATTTTTTAAAATAGAAATTTTATAAATACCAAAAAAAAACTCCATTAAATCGGGCTTTTGCCTTACAAATCGGGCTCAAAAGATATTTTCAATGGTTTTTAAAAAAAAACTCAAAAAAAACTTTAATAAACTTTCCCTCTCCATTCGGGCTCTCCTCTTAACATTTGATGAATTTTATTTAAGTCTAGATTCCTTTTTAGAAACTTTCTCCTCACAAAAAATTCGATGCTTTCCTTTTGGCGCTTTTAACATGTTTAAACATATCCATTTTGATAGGCCGCCCAAACACTTATGGGAGAGACTGAGGGTGTCGGTTTGAACAAGAAGGGACCGGTCATAAGTTATTACAAGAAACCCCTCTGGCAGGTGGTATTAGTGAAATAACCTGCACTCGCAGGTCACTATCAAATTAAAACAAAAGTAAACTTTGTTTATGATAGATGCAAAAGAATTGAACTTAGGTTTTTAGGACACCACAATGACACTAAGGTTTTAGGAATAAGTTTGAAGACTTTGGGATTTAGAAATAGAGCTCACAAATGACCAACTTAGATATCAACACCATCATGCTAGCAATGACCAACATTGAAGATGAATGAACCAAGAAGCACATCCTAAATCTCATCATTGTAAAGCTCATCAATCAACATCAATTCAACTTGTGACAACCAACCTTATGTCCTAATCTCTGAGTTATTCTTCATGACCTCACATCTGATCTTAACAACATGTTATGACCTTATTAGATATGATGTGAACTAAAACATGAGCATGATGAACCAAGACCCTGAAGCATGAATAAATGCACAATATCAATATTGCAACAACTCAACATCCTGTGTGAAGAAATGATCAAACATAACAAACCAAATATGACATCTTTGATACTCCTGAGTATCTCTATTCTGATCCTTTCATATGAACTCACTTATCAACCTTTTGACATTCTATGCAACACACTGCAAACCGTTGAATACCAATCAACTGATGTCATCAACCTTGTCAAGAACTTGATGAATAATGAAGACCATGCCTACCAAGAATATGTCATGTTCACTGATAAATCATGACATTGTGAAGAACACATCTCTCCAACTGATTGTATGAACCAAGTAAACCATGAATGAACACAAGATGATGTCTCATGCTCCTGCTCCTATCAACAACAAACAAGATGATGTAAGATCAAACCTGTGAAGTATAAAACCATTCTCTATATCTGTAAGATGATTTCTCATGCTCCTGAACACTTTTGACATCAATGACAACCTAACACCATCAATCTCCCCCTTTGTCATTGATGGCAAAACCACCTGATGTATATTTTTCTTTTCTCCCCCTTTTTGACATCGGATGACAAAGACCATTATCTCCCCCTGAGAACAACTCCACAAAATCTTTGAAGCCATTTGTCTTTCATGAAACTTACATCTGATGACAATACCACTGTGAAGATGAAGACTGACACACTCCTTCCTGATAACATCACAAACTTTCAAAACAACCAGTTCTTCTTCAATCAACAACCTTTTTGACCTGAAATAACAAATCTCCAAGATCTTTCATGTACTAGAGATCATAAACAAATTACTACTCAGAAATACCATTGGTAAACATTTGACAAGACTAACCAACATAACTCAACTCAACACTTATCCACTTCCTGAATTAGTCCTGAAGCAACATATCCACCTGAAGTATACTATCCAATTACTGATATTCAACCTTCTGAACACTTTTGCAAAGAAATCATAAACATACCAATACTCTTTGATAAATAGATTTGCAGGCAAAAATTTGAAGACTCCTTATCACACAGTTCCCAACACAAGATGCCAAGATGACCATTTTTATAAGACCTTTACTTGCCTCTGATTTGATGAAATACAAGACTCACCATCAATGTCATAAGAGACTCTAGATTGTCATAGCTTGAAACACATACCTCATACCACTTCAAAACTGGAGGCACACAATTTGCACATACCTTTCTGAGTCATATTAATGAGGAAGATCATTAATGGAACATGTAAAACTATCACTTCAGAAAACTTCTCAATATCTTTTGATTATCATCTTCTTTTAACACTATCTTCAAATCACCTGAAAGCTCCAAGATACATGTCATAAAATATAACTCAACAAAGTAATAGATATAATCATCAAACTGACACTTTGATATGAACTATCATCCTGCAACCAAACTAATCTTGCACACCTTTTCTGACATGACAAAGAATGAAGACCATCCTGCTGTTTCTGCACATCTTTTTACAACACACTGTCAAATCTGATAAACAACACTCTGGAAAAAAAACATAATCATATCTAAAACATACTGTAAGAACTCTTGCCTCTTGACTTTATCATTCAAATCAGCCCATCAAGATTGCACAACCTTCAACATCAAGCTCTTCCTTGCATTCACTGAACATGTCATTGATCATGAACCCCTGATACCACTAGAATCATACAATTTGTACATACTACCCTGAAACATATTAATGATGAGAACTGTCAAAGAACCATGTCAGATTATCACATTAAGAACACTTCCATATAAGCATGACTTGACATCCTTGAGCACACTCAAACCAATTTACATCAACAAGTTCTTCCTAACCAAATTATTCAATATCTACAAACTCTTTGTAAACTAAACTTCTAACATCCTTTCAACATCTTGTATGCTCCAAGAACCACTAAACATGTCACATGAACACCTGTATTATTGACATACACTGGAAACCAATATCATCAGAAACTTCATATCAATCATTATCAAACAAGCATGATAAACAAAACAAGATAAACAACAACTGATCTCCTCTATAACTTCTTGGGGATAATTAATAGATCATGAACAACTCCCCCTTACTTCATGCTCTCAGTTATCCAACTAATGATGTAACTTGTGCAAGATGCACAAGTTTAGGATCCTTCTTGTCCTGACTTTGTTTTCTTCTCCAAACCTGTATAAACCTTTTCTTTTCTTTGCTCAAGGTGTCTGCTCTAGATTTATTCCTGCAAAACTGTGCCTTATGCCCAAAAGAATTACAATTATAACAAACTATGTTATAACCAAATGACTGATACCTTTTTGACATCTCCTGAGCAATTATGTTATGCTTCCATGTAGGATCAAACATTCTATTCATTTTACAGTTTCTTTGAATGTGTCCAATATTATTGCAAACAATATCAGTATTCCTTCTGCAATTAACTGATTTGTGTCCAAATTGATTACAAGCATAACAATGACCATTAAAAGAATAATTATACCTATACATGTATGCTTGTCTAACAGGAGCATTTTTTCTTCTTCTTTGATTATGCTTTTCATCTTTGACATTTATTTCAGTTTCTGTCTTCTCTTTATCTTCAAGAGCACTAGCATGAAGATCAATTTTCTTTCTGAGAGTTTGCCTGGCTTTTGAACACTCCCCTTTTTCAATATTGTTTTCAAACAATAGATTCTTGTGTAATTTAGAGGAAGCCTTTTCTAACTCCTTTCTTAAAAAGATTATTTCAGATTCATACTTTTCACAATCAACTTCTTTGGCCTTTAGTTGATTATTGACATCTTCTTTTATTTTCTTAACTTCTGTAATTTGAGTCTTCAAATCTATTATCTGTTTTTCTACATCTTGAAGATTTGAAAGAATTTTTATCTTGGATTCCTTTTCCTCTTGAAGTTGCAACTTTAACCTTTTATTCTCCATTCTGAGTTCTTTGATCTCACCAAGAGCACAAATGAGCTCACCTTCCATATCAATCTCATAATCATGATCATCATCACTTGTGATGCTAGCTTCTTCTGAATCTGATTGAGTTTGAACTTCAACTCCTTCATTGCCACTTTCCTCACACACCAGAGTGTCCTCTTCTTTATCATTATCTTGATAAATTCTTATTAGTTCTTTCCAGATATCTTGAGCTGTTTCACACTGCACAACCTTACAAGAAATATCATTAAATAAACTAGATAGAATAACCTTCTTGGCTATATGATTCCATTTAAGAGCCTCTTTGTTATTTGAAGAATTACCATTCTCAACTGACATTAGAACATCATATCCTAAGGAGGATAAATACACTTGCATTCTAACATACCAAACTGGAAAATTTGAACCATCAAACTGAGGAATATCTAAAAAATTTTCTTCTAACACAATATCAGATTCAACTTGGAGAACATTTTTATCAACTGTCTTTATATCAACATCTGGATTTGATATGAATGATTTCTTTTGTGTCTTCTGACTAGAAAGAATCTTACCATTTCTCATGTTCTTATTTCTCCTACACTTACCCATTGAACTCCACACACAGGACCTACCCAAGCTGATTAAGCTGCAAGAGGGAAACTGGCTCTGATACCAATTGTAGGAGTTAAGGACAACACTAAGAGGGGGGGTGAATCAGTGTTGTGTAAATTCTTTAATCTTTTTCAAAATTTAACTTTCTGAGCACAAGGAATGAATGATACCTTTGATTTGTCAAATACATATGCACATGACTATGAATGTAGAAAGAGAATAAAACTTCATAAGTAAATTAAACACACACAAGGAAGATCAATATAAATCATAACATAAGATATGCACGAGTGGAAAACCCATCAGGGTAGAAAAACCACTCCAGAATTGCCTCACTGGCTTAACTGAAAAACATGCCTCACTGGCAATACAAATTGTCTCACTGACAAATATTAAGGTCACACTGACCTATAAGCCTCACTGGCTAATACAATGCCTCACTGGCAAACCAAATCACCAATAGAAGTTATAAACCAAATCAGAGGGATACTCTGTTTCCATTCAATACAAATATATGTCTGTCAAATACCCATTCTATTCAATCTGACATCTCAACAATCCTTTATTCTGATCCAATCAACACTGCATTCTAACAACACTGCATATCAAATGTGTATTCTAATCCAACACTTCACAACACTGTATATGCCATCTCTATTCTTCTTAATACATCCATCAATGCACCTGGAAACAAAATTTATACAAGATGAATGTCTTTTCGCCTTCTCTCTTCTGTATGAACATTTTCATCTTCTCTCAACGAAGAACCTGCAAACGAAAAAACTTTTCACCTTCTCTCTGCAATTTTTCCTTATTTCAAAAATCAATCTCTTGTAATAAGAAAATATTATTTCTCTGTCCATTTTAGAACCCTTTCATATTATTTGACATCTCAAATTATCCCTTGTAAATCTTCTTCAAAAATTTCGAAACTTACTCTGCACAGACAAATCATCTAAAACAATAATTAAGAAAAATCTTTAATTGAAATAAGATTTTTCAATTTACTCTTGAAAGAGAAAATAAAATCTCTTTCTGATCTCCATGTGCAAGAAGTCAAACCCCTTCATTGAAACCATTTAATCCTGTAAAGAAAAAAATCTCTTTATATTCTTTCGAACATGACTCTTCAATCTGCATAAATAGCTCTACAAATTTTTCAATCAAACTTCTCTGCAAGATCATTTCATATTCTCTAACATTACAATCAGGACTTGTAGGAGAAAAAAAATAAAATCTCTTAGTCTTTTCATTTTTATCTCCTTCTCTGCAAATCCTGCATTCAAATTCTTTATCCAATCTGTCTTTCAAAATAAAATCACCTCAAATTCTTCTCTGCAATTTTTCATAAACAATCTTTACTAAATTCTTCAATAGTTAAAAAAAATTGCTTTTAAAAAGCAATGACCATCTCCTCATAAACTTCCTAATTTGAACTCATGCTTTTTTTTTATTTTTTAAAATAGAAATTTTATAAATACCAAAAAAAAAGTCCATTAAATCGGGCTTTTGCCTTACAAATCGGGCTCAAAAGATATTTTCAATGGTTTTTTAAAAAAAACTCAAAAAAAACTTTAATAAACTTTCCCTCTCCATTCGGGCTCTCCTCTTAACATTTGATGACTTTTATTTAAGTCTAGATTCCTTTTTAGAAACTTTCTCCTCACAAAAAATTCGATGCTTTCTTTTTGGCGCTTTTAACATGTTTAAACATATCCATTTTGATAGGCCGCCCAAACACTTATGGGAGAGACCGAGGGTGTCGGTTTGAACAAGAAGGGACCGGTCATAAGTTATGACAAGAAACCCCTCTGGAAGGTGGTATTAGTGAAATAACCTACACTCGCAGGTCACTATCAAATTAAAACAAAAGTAAACTTTGTTTATGATAGATGCAAAAGAATTGAACTTAGGTTTTTAGGACACCACAATGACACTAAGGTTTTAGGAATAAGTTTGAAGACTTTGGGATTTAGAAATAGAGCTCACAAATGACCAACTTAGATATCAACACCATCATGCTAGCAATGACCAACATTGAATATGAATGAACCAAGAAGCACATCCTAAATTTCATCATTGTAAAGCTCATCAATCAACATCAATTCAACTTGTGACAACCAACCTTATGTCCTGATCTCTAAGTTATTCTTCATGACCTCACATCTGATCTTAACAACCTGTTATGACCTTATTAGATATGATGTGAACTAAAACATGAGCATGATGAACCAAGACCCTGAAGCATGAATAAATGCACAATATCAATAGTGCAACAACTCAACATCCTGTGTGAAGAAATGATCAAACATAACAAACCAAATATGACATCTTTGATACTCCTGAGTATCTCTATTCTGATCCTTTCATATGAACTCACTTATCAACCTTTTGACATTCTATGCAACACATTGCAAACCGTTGAATACCAATCAACTGATGTCATCAACCTTGTCAAGAACTTGATGAATAATGAAGACCATGCCTACCAAGAATATGTCATGTTCACTAATAAATCATGACATTGTGAAGAACACATCTCTCCAACTGATTGTATGAACCAAGTAAACCATGAATGAACACAAGATGATGTCCCATGCTCCTGCTCCTATCAACAACAAACAAGATGATGTAAGATCAAACCTGTGAAGTATAAAACCATTCTCTATATCTGTAAGATGATTTCTCATGCTTCTGAACACTTTTGACATCAATGACAACCTAACACCATCAAAACAATCTTTGTGAAACTAGTAATGAACTTGCACACAAAATTGATCTTCTCAAAATAAGACTTAAGCTCCTTACTTGTTGGGGAACGAATCTTGAGAATGGCCTAAACTCTCTCAAGATCTATTGAGATTCCTTTCTATGAAATGATATGGCACAATAATTTACCCTCATTAACTCCAAATATACACTTCTTTGGATTGAGGGAGATACCATAATCTCTACACCATTGCAAGAATTTTCTCAAATTAGAAATGTGGTCTTCCCTCCTTTCAGATAACATGGTGAGGTCATCCATGTAAATGATAATATATTTTCTGATCCTTTGAAGTCAATGTCCATGGCTTGTTGGAAGGTTTCTCTTGAATTGATGAGCCCAAATGGCATTCTTTTATAAGCATATATACCCCATTTGCAACTAAAGGTAGTTTTTAATCTGTCCTCATATTCCACCATCAACTAATTATATCTTGAATAACTATCACTAAATGAAATCATCTATGAACCATTGACAATTTGAGGGACTTCATCCAACGATGGTAGGAGACCTTTATCCTTTTCTGATGCATGATTCGTAGAGATTTCTCTTGTTGCTCCTTCTCCTGTATCAAGATCACATCTGAACATTACTTAATTCTACTTCTAAGTCCAGGGTTGCTTCATTGATAACTTCTAGTGATTCCTTGTAGTAGGACATTATTAGTCTTCTAGAGATAAATCATTGGGACACATATCTATTAGATATATCTTGCTTGTTTGTAGAGCCCCACATTGTAGATTTGGGAGATACTTTGAGGGGGAATTTAGTTCCTCTTTGATGACAACTTTGATGGAGTTACATCACCATTATCTTCTTCATAGATTATTCTTCATCCTCCTAGTCAGTCCTGGTGTTTGGTAGTGTATTGGAGACATTTGAACAATTTTCAAGAGCATCATTATTGTCTGTTGATCATGTGTAGAGTTCAGAGACATTAATCCCTCTTCCTATATTTTCCTATCCATAGTGGGAAGACATTATGCACATATTTACAGTTATATTTATTCCCAAGGAGAGGAATGTCATTCAGTGTTCATGGATCTTAATTTTAATTCTTTATTGAGCATCTCCTAGCACTGTACATGAATCATCTTGAGGAGTGACTACATGCCCTCTCTTCTCATCTCTAATTTGGGCGGGAGCATTTCCTCACATGGAGTTTCATATTTCTCACATTTGGAGGGGTCGTCAGACCTTCTCTCTACATCCTCTCTTATGGGGGGTTGTACATATTTTTTTATTGTATCTTTGTGATGGGTTTAGTCCTTGGGGGTTCTTGATATTAAGTCCTTCCATCACTTATTTGGTATTTTCTCTCTTTTGGAGAGGAGTTTTCTCCCACTTGGTTTTTTCCTTTGTTATATTTATGAAAGATTGTTTGTAGATGCATACCTAATATGGCCTTATAGCTAGGACCCATCCTTACATTATTTTCATGTTTCTCATTCTCCCTAAGTTGCACTTAAGGTGGGGTGTTGGTGTAATTAAATATTTAATTACACTCTATTAAGATTACATAGGGATTTTTAAGTCACCTAGGGTTTTATTGCCTTGCAATTATAAAATAAAGATGTCATATGGAATTAATTAATCCAATTTCATTATTGCATCCAATATAATGCAAATTTGTCCTCTATGCTTTTTTCTCTTGTAGAAGGTAATCCTAGGTTTGGCAAGTGATCCTGGCAACTTGAGTCAACCAATGGCTCTTACACTATATGTGAATATCCCTTAACAATCTTTCTATTGAAACTACATATATGATCTAATCCTTTGGTACAAATGATATGCCCCACATATAAAGATTTTTCCATTCAAAATTCATATTTTACTCCTTTTGCATAGAATGCATGTTGCTCTAGTATGTCTAAAACTCTAACCAAATGCTGCAAATGATCTTCCCAAAAGTCATTATAACCCATGAAAACTTGAAAATTTGTCATGCTCCCTACTATTTTTGAGAAAAATAATAAAAAATGGAAACCTTATTTTCACTTTGTAAAATAAAACATCAAATCTAAAGATGTAAAATTTTCAATTTTGGTTGAGTAGATAAAGAATTATATAGAAAAAATAATACATGTATTTTAAAATATAATAAAGGAACTAATAATACTAATTAGAGAATAAGACCTTAATATTTTAAAATTTTAAAAAAATTACATGGTTAGAATGACAACCCAGTTTTATATCATAATGATTTCTTTTTTTAGAATTTTATCCTTAAATACATGAACATGATGGAGAACACAGTCAACATTTTCTTTTTCATATGAATTTTGTAAAACATATCTTTGACACCCAAATTGACTATCTAGTCCTTAGGATTGGTAAGTTCAAACTTGTTCCAAACCTAAGGGAGACAATCAATTGGTTAAACCTAGAATGCAATCACATTATAAGGTGTTCATATTCTAAAAAATACATAAAATCCATAAAGTGCATTATGTATTTCAAAATGTTAGTGTGTTTTCAAGAATTATGAATTTTGAAGATGGGCTACCTTGACCTTATAAATCAAAGATGAATCTTTTTTAGGCCTCCCCTTCAAATTCACCAAATATCTGTCATACTACCAATTTCTAGTGCTTCCAATCCTACCATACAAAATCTCCCCAATATATTCTTGTTGTTGTTGTGGTATCTAATTTTTCCATTGCACTTATGTTTCATCCTTCCCTAACTCTCCTTCATAATATTGATACAAATCTGCAACATTGGATACCAGTGGTGATATTCCTAAGTTATGTGGTAACTCCACCTCATAAGTATTTCCTAAATAAACCTTTTCACAATCCTACAAGGACCAAACTTCTTCATCAACTTACTATAATTTCCAACAAAAAAAATTCCTTCTTGAGATATACCTTCACTTCATCTCCAAATGTGAACTCCTTATCCATTCTTTTCTAATAAGCTTTGGAAATCCTTATAATTTTTTTTTATGATAAGATTTAGAACTCCTTATATATATCATTCATCTTCTCCAAGTAAACTATTACTTAAATATGTACTTCCTTCATGTGTTCTATAAATTCTTCTTCTTTCATATTCATTTCTCTTCATTTCTAATATCTCTTAATTTTGATGCATTCCTTAGAAAAATACCATATGGTATAGAAAATGGTGATTTCTTTACATACTCCCATTAAATGAATTATTATTTGTAAACTCTAGTTGCGCTAAGATCATATCCCAATATTCTATCATCTCTCTAGCCAAACATCTCAACAAATTACCTAAACTCCTATTTACAAATTTTGTTTGTTCATCAATGTGTGGGTGATATGTTGAGTTGAACTTCTAGTTTGTTTTCATCTTCTTACAAAAATCCTTCCAAAAGTATCCAACAAACATAGTGCCTTTATCTGAAACAATGCTCCTTGGCAACCCATGCAATCTTGGTGCAAGGGTACTAGGAGCTCCATTTTGGCATACTTTTTGTATATTTGGGTTTTTAGGTGGTAATGAGTTTTAATGTCCAATAAGGTCATTTATGACCATTTACAATGTATTTAATTCATTTTTGTAGTGGTATGGGTCATTGGTTACAAAAGTGGTAAATTTGCTCAAAATTGTCAAAGTTGCTAAAAATGGCCATTAAACTTTTGGGCAAGTGGCATAAAATCAAGGAAACATTAAAATGAAGCTGGGAAATATTTGTAACATTTGGTAAAGGCATGTAAAGGTGTTCATGGTCGAATGCAAGAAGGAGGATTTGGTTTTTGGAGTTTTGATGAATACAAACAAGCTTTTACAATGATTTTTCTGAGTTGTAGCAACTTTTGTCTTCTTGTATGGATTGTACAACCTAGATATCAACTTGAAATCAATTAGATAGAGTGCGTATGTGAATCTAGTTTATTTTGGTTTTTGTAGCATTAGATTTCATTGCATATTTTGAAAGTTATTGAGTTTTTTTTTTTTCCTGAAATAGGTTAAAACCCTAGCTAGGGCAGTTTGTGAACAATAAAATGCCATATCTTTTGTTTCCACTATAGAAAAATGGTCAAAACTTGTGCAAAATTCTGTTTAACATGGTGAATGTCCATGCAAGTTTTCGGGTTCTAGGTTGTACATGTGAGGAAGATATCTTAACCAATCTACTTCAAATTAGCTCAAAAATAGTGTAAAACCCTTACACTATGGTGTTTGTGTAAATCTTTGCATTTTCTTCTTAGGGGTTGGCATTGGTAAGGGTTGGGAAATTTCTTTAGAGGTCTCTTATACCCAAATCAATAGTTTGGAGTATTTTTGAAAGGTTTTCACACACTTAGTTTTGACTGTCTTAAAGTGGACTGTGTATGACAGTGGAATTAGGCCTAAAAGAAAGAGGGATAGTCAATTTTTGACCTAATCTGTACAAAGAAACCCCTACCCATTTTTGGATATGTGTAGTAATGGCAAAAAGGGTATTCCAAACAGTTTTTACATTTTGAATATTAGGTTTGTACTGAACATTATGGTCAAAAAGGTCATTTTGAAAGGCTACTAGGTTTTAGGGGTTAAAATGTCAAGAATGCACAAAGTTTCAAGGTCTGTTTTGAAGTAGGTCCTTCCTCTACATCAAATATTTATCAAAGCTTAGGAAGATTAGTAAAAGGTAATAAATAAGTTGATTTGAAGTTAGGCCAAGATGCCTCCAAGGGTGAATGTGGGAAGAATAATCAGAGAGGTGAGAGACTCTCTTGCCCCAAAATTGAGAGCCATAAAGGAAAGCAATGATGCAAGACTCACATCAGTTGAGACCAACTAGCGAAGAGGAGTGGTCATAGGAGATTTGAGTGACCAAGAAGAAGAAGTGGGTGAAAATGCACCACAAGAAGAACTTGAAGAAGAAAGACATATTGAAGAGATGAGGTTGGAGAAATGGCTAAGGGTAGTTAAGAATGATGGTTCCAAGGTAAAAATAGAACTTCTAGTAAATTCAGGAAGTCTAAATGGAGAAGAACTCCTAGATTGGATAGGAGAATTAGACAAGTATTTTGAGTTTGAGGAGATACCTGAGGGCCAGCAAGTGAAATTGGAAAGAACAAAACTAAAAGGACATGCATCCCTATGGTGGGACTATGTACAAGAAGAGAGGAAGAAAAAAGGCAAGGCAAAGAGCACATCTTGGGATAGAATGGTTGCCAAATTGAAGGGTAAATTCCTACCTAGTGATTATGTCATTCAGTTATATAGAAGGATACAAAATTTGAAGCAAAAAGACATGGATGTGAAGACATACACAAAAGAGTTCTACTAACTAAGCATAAGATCACGCCACATGGAAGAAGATGTTGACAAAGTTGCAAGGTATTTGAATGAGATAAAGTATAGCCTACAAGATGAACTAAGCCTCACAAGCCCAAGAATAGTGGAAGAGTGCTATCAGCTAGCCATAAAGGGTGAAGACAAGTTGAGGAGAGAAGAAAAGCGAAGTAGAGGTAGGGGAAGGACACGTTTTATAGGAAGAGGGACTTTTACTAATTTAGGACAGTCACATGAGAGTCAAGGAGATACAAGTAATTCTCAAGAACAAGTCTCAGAATCAAGGAATAGTTTTAGGGGCAGAAGATCAGATTTTACGGATAGATTTGGGAGTAGAGGAGGAACAAGTGGCTTCATTGGAAAGTGTTATAAATGTAACAAGTTTGCTGGTCACCAAGAATTACACTGCCCTGAATAATAATCATCTACTTCAATTAGAAATGAAAGAAGGAATCAAATTGTACAAGGTGAAGATAATGAAAGTGTCAATTCTCCATCATACAATGCTGATCCAGAAGTTGGGGAGTCTTTGCTAATGAGAAGAACCTTGATTAAAGTTCCCATGGAGAAGGAATCACCTCAAAGAAAGTCACTCTTCAGGACTGCATTGTTATTGATTCTGGTAGTACTGATAATTTGGTTTCTGTTTAAATGGTAGATAAGTTAAAATTGAAAAGATTACCCCATGCCATTCCATATAAGGTCTCATGGATGAATAAAGGGCAACAAGTGTTAGTTAATGAGCAATGCTGGGTAGAATTCTAAATAGGGAGATATAAGGACAAAGTGTTGTGTGATGTCATTCCAATGGATGTTTACCATATGTTGCTTGGTAGACCATGGCAACACAATAGAAAGGTAGTCCATGATGGTAGGAAAAACACATATGTGATAGAGAAGGATGGGGTCTCTTACACTCTCACACCTTTGAAAAAAGAAGATCAAGAACCACAGTTGGATCTAGTATGATGTTGGTAGGAGGGAAGGAGTTCATTACACCCATGAAGGAGGAGGAAATGGACTTTGAAGTTATAATCAAACCTAGATCTGTTGTGATAATAGTTAGGATGGATGAATTGCCTTTAGAGATCCAAAAATTTCTCAAGGAACATGATGATATAGTGGTAGATGACATCCCAAGGAGAGATATTAGTCCTCATGTAGCATTGTTATAATGGGAACACAAACCTTTCAATGTATCTGAAGACACTAATCATTTCTAGTTGGAACATGAGGATGCAACCAAAATTATCTTTACATTGCTTAGGCAGTTTGGTGAATATCTAATACAAGATGGGGTTAAGAGACTCAACCCCAACCTAGAGGTTCCATTTTCTATTTTGCAGACTGATATGAATAGAGACAAGGAGGAGGCCCTTCACTGTTAAAATCCAATGGAGAAGGCAACATTAAACATTGCAAATTTGGAAGATACAATTTCTTTTGTTGATTCTCAGACCAAGCCCCTTTACTCAATAGTTGACATGTTGAAAGGATCTTTGACTGAGTGTGGAAGACATAACATAGTTGTAATGCAGGGGTCTCTTCAAAATGTGAGAAGTAATGGCATTGAAGAAGTAGGTAGAACTCAACTTTTTCTATTTTTCATTGAAGATGAAGATTATGTACATCAATTGTATACATTAAAAAAGGAGATCTTGGAAGTTACACATGCTTTGCTTCTTTTAGAAGAGAACATCAACATTGATCAAGAGCCTATGCTTGATGCCATACTGGTTAGAGACAGAGAGAGGAGACAATATACTCTTATTGAGATTGCACATTTCAAGAGTGAGGGACCTAAGGTCAAGATAAAACAAGGTGCTGAAGGAGATCAAGTTTCCATTATAGTGCATGCAATCCATCAACTAGGAAGGGAGAAGCTACAAAGTAGAGCTAGAAGATACTAGCAAAGGGCAGATGTGAGAAGAAGCACAGTTGATTTCAAGGTTGAGGATTTAGTTTCTAACTTGTACCCTTTAAAGGGGATGTGGTTTCAGGTAATGAAGTAGGTTCTCAAGCATTTGAAGATGAAGAATGGATACAAGACCTTCCTCCCAGCTAGCCTTTAGAGTTGGAATGCAAATTAGATACAAAGGAGCTCAAGAAGACAAGAAACCCCACCTATTTGCAATACTTGGTCAAGTGGAGCGATCTTCCCATGGAAGATGCTACTTGGATGTCTAAATCTTATATCATCAAGCATGGATACACTTTTCAAGACCTACACTCAAGTGGGACTTGAGTATTCTTCCCCTTGGGTGTATGGTGCAGGGGCACCAGGAGCTCCATTTTGGCATATTTTTGTATTTTTGGATTTTTAGGTGGTAATGGGGTTTAATGTCCAATAAGGTTATTTATGACTATTTTCAATGTATTTAATTCATTTTTGTAGCGGTATGGGTCGTTGGTAAAAAAAAGTGGTAAAATTGCTCAAAATTGTCAAAGTTGCTAAAAATGGCCATGCAACTTTTGGGCAAAGGCATAAAATCAAGGAAACATTAAAACCAAGTTGGGAAATGTTTGTAACAATTGGAAAAGGAATGTATAAGGTGTGAAGGGTTGAATGCAAGAAGGAGGAGTTGATTTTTGGTGTTTTGATGAATACAAACAAGCTTTTACAGTGATTTTTCTAAGTTGCAGCAACTTATGTCTTCTTGTAGAGACTGTACGACCTAGATATAAACCTGAATTCAATTGGAAAGCATGGGGATGTAGATCTAGTTTATTTTGGTTTTTGTAGCATTAGATTTCATTGCATATTTTGAAAGTTATTGAGTTTTTTTCGAAACAGGTTAAAACCCTAGCTAGGGCAGTTTGTGAGCAATAAAATGCCATATCTTTTGTTTCCACTGTAGAAAATGGTAAAAAATTGTGCAAGATTTTGTTTTAACATGGTGAATATCCATGCAAGTTTTTGGGTTCTGGGTTACACGTGTGAGGAAGATATCTTAACCAGTCCGGTTCAAATTAGCCCAAAAACAGTGTAAAACCCTTACACTGTGGTGTTTGTGTAAATCTTTGCATTTTCTTCTTAGGGGTTGGCATTGGTAAGGGTTGGGAATTTTATTTAGAGGTCTCTTAAATCTGAATCAATAGTTCAGAGTATTTTTTAAAGGTTTTTACATGCTTAGTTTTGACTGTCCTAAAGTGGACTGTGTATGACAGTGGAATTAGGCCTAAAAGAAAGAGGGACAATCAATTTTTGACCCAATCTGTACAAAGAAACCCCTACCCATTTTTGGATATGTGTAGTAATGGCCAAAAGGGTATACCAATAAGTTTTTACATTTTCAATATCAAGTCTATACTGAAAGTTATGGTCAAAAAGGTCATTTTGAAAGGCTACTAGGTTTTAGGGGTTAAAATGTCAAGAATGCACAAAGTTTCAAGGTCTGTTTTGAAGTAGGTCCTTCCTACACATCAAATCTCACTTCTCTAAAAACTAGATTAACTACATGTACCACATTATTTGTCTTCTTACATAGAATAAAATGTACCATCTTAGAAAATTGTTGAAAATTACAAATATAGAATCACAAGCTCTATATGTTCTTCGTGATCCTATTACAAAATCTATTTTCATATCTTCCCAACATCTCTCTAAAACTAGTAATGGACAACACAACCCAATATTATAACTTCTCTCATTTAGTACTTGATAAATTCTACAACCCTAAACATGTTTTCTGACATCCTTATACAATTAAGGGTAAAAACAGTTTTCGGCCATGAGTTTTATTGTCTTATCAACTCCAAGATGACCTATAAACCACCTCTATGCTTGTATTTGATCAAAGTTTTTCTCATTGAGATTCTTGGAATACACAATTATTTACCCTTAGGAAACACATCTTTCTAAGGAGGGAGAAGGAGCAGATGGAGTAGTAGGTGGGAAAGATTTTCAAACTGGCAATCATGGGCCACAAAAAAGGATGAGCGTTGTGACCCTGGCAAGAATTTGGGGTTTGTGCCTCCATCTAAGGTCGACAAAGGAGATACTAAGATTCATGAGAGGTTGGTTCTTGAGGACAATGATCCTTTTAATAGAGGGCCTGGTATGGTGTAGTGTGAGCCCCACATTATCCAAAATGAGGAAACTCCCAAGGAATGGAAGACACTATTTAATCAACCTTTTCAATTCAAAGGAAAGGGAGAGTGCTCCAACCCTCTGCTCACTCTCATTTCCCAGCTTGACAAAGGTGAGTTTTTCTTCTCAATCCCTAATGTTATTTTTGACAAGGGGGTGTTGAAAAGGGATAACACTTTGATTGGTAGATTTAAGGGCCCGTGACCAAATGTGGGTGTCTAGAAGGTGGAACCTTAAGGGGCAAGTTAACATTGCCACCATGGAGAAAATATTTGGGTTCTCTTATCGTGAAGACTTGGAAAATATTTTGATAGGAGGTCCATGATTCCTCGGTAAGGATGATTTGGTTCTTAAGAAATGGTATCCAAAATTTGACCTAGATAAGGAATCCTTCAACTCCTTGCCCATTTGGATCAGGCTTCCTGGGCTACATATTGAGTTCTAGGAGGAGGAGATTTTTAAAGGCACTGCTAATGCTTTTGAGTAGCTTCTAGTAGTGGATGACATGAAAACAACTAGGAGAAGAATGGTTTTCATGAGAATCTAGATCTTCATGGATGCATTGGTGTCTCTTCCATCACATATAACCTTGTCTTCCCAAGGTGGGTTATGGAAGCATCTATTAGAGGTTGAAAACTCATAATTGGGATGTGACAAATATAAAAACCTTAGGCATTGTACAAAGGAGTGCCCTTTGCATAAGATGAAACCAAATAAGAAATAATGGGAGAAGGATTTACCCTTCAGGAGAACTAGGAACAAGGGATAGAAGATGCCTTTGCAAAGAGGATTATTGAATGATCATAGCATATGGACTTTGATCTAAATATAAGGATCTCTCTTTTCCCATCATGAAAGTTGGGCTAACATTCCTAGCCTCCTCAGAGGTGGCAACCAACTTGAGCCCCTAGATTCATGAGGGACTATAGTAGGTGAGATTCCACTTGAGGGTGAAAACCAGGGGGAGAAATAGATGGTGCAAGCTGAAAATAAGGTATTTATTTACATTAATATGAAAAAATAAAGTGAACCCATCCTAGAGTTTTCATTGGGAGGAGATTTCATTCTCTAGGGACTCTTGACATGGGCCTAGAAAGTTCTAAGGAGGATGGATTTAAGCTAGTAAGTAGGTGTAATAAAGGGAATAAGAAAAAAAAGGAGAGAGGTGACAATAAGAACCCTTGGTTGAAGATAGGTTGAAACAAGGTCAAAAGTCTATTGAAGGTTCCTTAGGAACATGGATGAAAGACTCTCGAAGAGTTAATGAGGTCTCCCCTAGGAAGACTAGAAGTAGAAGAATAGTTCACTGCAGGTCAGACCAAAAAAACAAAGGGATACTGACCTTAAAGGACCATAGAGAATGGGATGCATAGAAGGAGGTAGTTGATGAAACCCAAGTGTCTCTTATAGATCTGTGCAATAAGAGTACGCCCAAAGTTAATAAATGAAATTCCTATCATAGAATGTATGAGAGTTGAATAATCCCTAGAAACATGAGGTTCTAGTGAACATAGCCAAATCTAATAAGATGGATAGTATCTTGATGCAAGAAACTAAGATGCTGATTAATCAATTGGTTAAGATTAAGAACATGTTCTTCAAATATTTTAGTTATGTTGGCATGGATTTGAATGTTGCCTCAAGAGGTATTGTCTTTCTTTGGAACCCCTCTTGCATTGAAGGTTTGTTACTTATGGATGATTCCAACCATGTAGCTATTCTTTTTCATCATTAAAAGGATAACTTCTCTTGGATCCTCTAAAATTCTCTATACTCTCAACTCCATAAGTGTTAGGAGATCCCTATGATTCAGGATTAGATCATTGAGGAACATTCAAAAGTCCCTACATGGATTTTTACAAGATATTTCAATTCCCCATTGAATGAAAAGGGTAATAAGGGAGGTTGCCAAATTCTATCTGATAGCAAAGAGGACTTGGTGTACTTCATCAATCAAAACGCTCTCATGGATCTAGATATTGAAGGAGAAAACTTCAGATGGCCCAATAGAATGTGTGGCAACAAACATATTCAAGTGAGATTAGATAGAGCCTTGATAGATCCCACCTAGTTAAAGAAGTACAATTCATTAATTTTTGCACTCACCAGAATAAGGTCAGATCACTTGCCTATCATGCTAAATGCAGAGAAAATGAAAAAAGGAAAGGTACTCCCTTCCATTTTGATAAAATGTGGACCAAGCATCCATAGTTGGAGGATTTAATTATGGAATGGTGGAACTTCCAATTTATGGGCACAACCATGTTCAAGCTCAACAAAAAAATCAACAATATCAAGCTCAATTTAAGAAAGTGGAATACCAAGTCCTTTAGGAATATCTTCAAGAGAAAAGATGATGTAAAAAGAAAACTTGAAAAGGTACAGAAAGAGATCCAAGATGAGGAGATAAATTCATAGAGTATCACTTTAGAGAGAACTCTCTTATGCAATCTCCATAATATTATTTCTAAGGAAGAGGATTTCTGGAGACAATAGTCTAGAGCTATGTGGCTAGAAGAAGGTGACAAGAAGACACAATTCTTCCCCTTGACAACTATCAAGAATAGGGCCATGAATAGAATCATAGAACTTAAATTGTGTAACGTTAAGGGTGTGTTATGAGGGAGAAAGTGACTAAATTCTATATTAGCCTTCTCAGTGAATCTAATGTGCAGGACCGCTTCTTATAAAATAAAATTCTTAATCTAATTTTGAATCTGGTTGATGATCAAGACAATAAGGAATTGCTCAAGCCAAATTTAGAGGAGGAAATAAAATTGGTTATTTTCTCTTTTGAGGGAAATAAATCACCTAGCCTAGATGAATTTCCCACATGTTTTTCTAGTTATACTAGTATATTATGGCTAAAGATGTGATTGCAACTTTTAGATAGTTCTTTAGGCAAGGTAAAATCCTAAAAGAGTTGAACTCCACTTTCTTGGTCCTCTGGCTGAAACATACTGGGGCAACCTCTTTTGCTAATTTTAGGTCTACCAGTCCATTCGACTTTGTTGATAAAATCTCTAAAAAGATTTTAACTCTAAGGATGCAACATCTACTCCCAAAGCTTGTATCACATTAGCAGAGCTATTTTGTCCAAGGGAGGAAAATTTTGGATTCATTAATTTTGATCCATGAGGTCTGTCACTCTCTTGATAACAATAAGAAATAGGAATTCATCTACAAGTTGGACCCAATGAAATATTATGATTGAGTCTCATGGGAATTTCTTATGAAAATCTTGGATAAATTTAGTTTTGAGAAGGATTTAGGAACCTAATTATTTAATGCATCTCCACAAGTCATTTCTTAGTGTTGATTAATGGTATTCCCTCAAGATTTCTTCAAGATTTCTAGAGAAATCCATCAAAGGTATCCTATCTCACCATTCCTGTATGTTATTTTTGTTGAATCTCTGGAAAGAATCTTACAACAGGCTATGATTTTGGGAAGGTTAGAAGGTGTGAAACCAACTTCAACTAGTGAATCTATTTCTCATCAATAATTTGTTGATGATACTATAATTTTATGGGAGGCCTTAGGTGTTTAAGTAGAGGAAATCAAACATGTCTTACAAAACTATGAGAAAACTTTGGGTCAGAAAATAAGTTTTCCAAAGAGAACTCTTTACTTCCTCAACACTCCCCCTATTAGGCAACATAAGATTGAAGCCATTCTGGAATGTCAGACTAGGTCCCTCCCTTTAGTGTATTTGGGTTTACCCCTATGTGCTAGGACTACCCCAAAATCTTGTTAGATCAATTTAGTGGACATATTAAATCAGAAACTAGTAGGATGAAAAGGAACAATTTTAAGCCAAGTAGGGAACCTTCAAATTATAAAGGTAACCTTGCAAGATTTGTTGGTCTATACCATGAGCTTGTTTCAAATGTTGGGAAAGTTTATTTAAAAAAAATAGAAAAAGATTTCTTTGGACAAACTCAAAAGAATGAAAACATCTTCCCTTGATGTCTTGAGATTCAGTTTGTAAGCCCAAATCAAATGGTTGTCTTGGGTTAAGAAATATCAAAGAGTTCAACCTTATTTTAAGTGCCAAAATCTCTTGGAGACTACTAAGAAAAGAAAAAGAATCAACTAATATCATGACTAAAAAAATTGCAAGGTAACTAGAATGATTTGTTGAATAATGATGAGTTGCCTTAGGAATGGAATATTTGGAAAATGTCCAGTAGGGTAGATTTATCATTAACTAGGGTACCAAGTTGAAGTTGGGGGACAATTCTAGCATAAGATTTTGGGAAGATATATTGCTTTGATAGGTGGTCCCAAACGATCTTCAATGGACTAGTAACATAATCAAATTATGCAAAAACACCTTTGGTCATAAGTTTATTGATTACATTCATATGGTTAATCTTGATTTAAGACTTGGAGGAACTTGACTATTGGGTTGTGTATCTTTAATGATCCCCTTTCCATGATGATGTCTTTTCTACAGTGCATCCATTTCCTCAATCCCCTTGCATAGATGAGTTGGTTTGGACTGCCATCCCTACTGGTTCCTTTACTATATCTTCAAGATTTAACCTACTCTTTCCTTTTAACCCCCACTTTTGGGCCTCCCCATGACTTCCCCATTGTCCCTAAAATTATATTTCTTTTTGGCTTCTCACCCATAACAAAGTCCTCACCATTGATAAACTAGTCAAGATAGGTTTTTCCCTTCCCAATATATGTTTTTTATGTGAGTGCATGGAGGAGTTAACTACCTATCTACTGATTGGTTGTTCTTTCACTTTGGAGGTCTGGAATTGTGTCATCTTTCTTTTCTCCCTGATGTGGGTGCTCCCTAGTAATACCTCTTCCTTCCATAGTTAGTGGACTCTTCCATTTAGGAACCCTATCTTGTATTCTTTATGGGATTTGGTTTTGCCTCATGTTTTTTGAATCATATGGAAAGAACACAACAATTACACCTTTAGAGAGGTTAACTCCTCTCTGGATAGGGTGTTCTTAAAATGTTGCTCTATCATCCAAGAAAACTTCCTTGAGTGGGCTAGCTCTAATCTATGTTCCTCTTCAAAAACTATTAATTTTGACTCTAAAATCAAGATTACCAAAGCTAAGAGTTTGGATGTTGATATTTCCATGACACCTAGGGGTAAACCCCCTAGGATTAATATCTCATGGTCCCCCCTATGGCTGGTTGTGTGAAACTCAACTTTGATGGGGCTACTAAAAGTAATCCTAGTCTTGCAAGTGCAGGAGGTGTGTTAAGAGATGGCAAGGGTAATCCAATTGTCACTTGCATTGTGAACTTTGAGGTTTAATCTAGTCACTATGCTAAAGCTACAACAACCAATAATGGACTTAAGTTGGCCCTTCAACATCAAGTACAAAACCTTATTATGGTGTGGGACTCACTCAATATTATAAATTACCTTCTTTCCAAGACCCCCTTGAGTTGGTCTTCATTAAGAACCTTATTAATGACTCCTTGGACATAATTAAAAAAATTTAAACTGAGTCCAAATTAGGCATGTTTTCCATCAAGAAAATGGGGTTGCTAAACATCTTGCCAACTGGGCGGTGACTAGGAAAAAATCCTATGTGTGGTCAACACCCCATTTTCCTAAGGAGGTTGAAACATTATATTTAAATGATGTCATTAAGGATGGGGGAACTAAAATATAGAAGCATATAGGACATGTTCATAATCAACAATAGGGGTGATAATAGGTGGAGCACTGCTGGCACAATGAGAAGGAAAGTCTTAGAAACTAGCAATGATGAAAGGGTATGCATCAGAGACTTGAATGATTGTAAATATTTTCCCCCCAAAAATAAGAATTTGTGAAAGAAGAATGAGACAATTGGGATTTTGTGGGGTTGCATGTAGGTTAGGACTAAAAGGGATAGAAGGAATTTAGTGTCATGGGAGGTGCTATAAGTAAATTTGAATTGGTGACCTACAACAAATGGCCAAACGATGCACTAGAGTTTGGGGAATTCTACATAAAGGTGGGTTGTCAAGCTATATGGAGAGACTTAATGGACATGATCCAATTATAACAACTGAGTTTGTGAAGAGCTAGAACAAAAAGAAAGTCAAAGTTACACGTTTAAAGTTTGAGGTAATGAAAGATATGATAACCACTATAACGGGCCTCTCCATGGAGGGAGCCAAGGTATTCAAAGACAAGAACATGAGAGAGGAATCCATTGCTACATATCTAAATAGGGACAAAAAAGTTGATAAACTACATTCCATCCATGCAATGAGCTTGCTTAAGTATCCATATGTTTAATGAGGTATGTTACCTTAAAAGGTTTCTTCAAATCTATATGTTCTTATGACTTTGTCCTATTCAACCATTCTAAGAGGGAGTGGCCTATTTCTCTTCCATATTATTTGATTTTGTCCATGGAAGGGTCCATGAAGGACTGTAAGAAAGCCCCTATGGTTGTCCCTTTGCACTAAGGATTTATGCTCTTAGTTGTAAGCTACATAAGCAAGATGAACCCCTATCCCCCAATCAATTCTTAGGAAAGGGAAGGGTAAAAAATAGATTATGGACTTTTATATCTCTTCCTTACAAGATATTGAGGAAGAAGACAATAGTTGGAATGAAATAGGATTAGAATCAGATTCAAAGCATTCAAGACAATATCCCCAAGAATCCAATAACATGGAAGAAGGGAGGATTAGCCCCAAAAACCAATAAAAGGAAAAGACCAGGGGAAACTCCTACCCAGGTGAGGAAAGAGACCCCTTGTTTCAAAGGAAAAGCTAAAGCACTCCTCGAACCCCTTTAACCTTTAAGGAAGTGAATGATGGCATCCATGATTTGAGCTATAATATTTCAAACCTACACCAAACCTTTGTCATATAGTAGAAATTACAGAAATGGTTTTATATTGAGATTAGTAGGAAATCTAGAAATCCTAGATGAGAAAATGATAAAAGGTTAGGGTCAATTGGATGAAATATTGGTGGCCTTCGAACAATAGCTCAAACAAGTAGAGAACTTCAATAGGTTAATGAAGGTGAATGCAATGGAGATGAAGAATCTAAATGATAAGATCAACAAGGATAGGCCCAATGATGTAGGGGAAAATAATGATACTATAACTATAGGCCCCAACACTAGAACTAGGAGTATGAAGAAGCAACACAAGGATGGGAACAAAAAGGCCTAGGAGATCCATGATATGGAGGAAGACTTGGATGATATTGAAGTGGCCAACACCCTGAAGGACTTGTGATGTGATATGTGTCTTTTTTGTGGTATTTAATGCTTTAGTTTTCTTTATTGGGGTTCTTTTGTGGCTAAGATGTTTCTCTGCTAACATTTTTGTTATAAAGGGTTTTCAAGATCCCTTTAAAACTTTGTTTTACACCTTTTCTAATAAAAAAAATATCATTGTAAATTATCACGTAATTAGGTAACTTACTTTTATCCATGCTTATAAATTATTTACATCCTCTCCATGCTTGTGCAAAATTAGGATCAAGTTTATACAAATTCTTTAATTATCAAATTCTACTACTTCTACTCTCATTTTTGTCAAGAAATTTTGTGTCATACTCAGTACATCTACAACATTGTTTAATTTTTATTTTGGGTAAAAGATGAAGAATCACCTATACTTAATTAAAACTATATTAAGAATAAAAAAATTGAAATCCTTTGTAGGGTAGATGTAGGCACATAAGCCTAGAAATATACATTCAACAGAAGTAGGCATAGTGGCCAAAAGCCAAAATTACATACATAAATATTAATGTGAAGCATCCAAGGGCCTAACAACCAAATACACACAAAACTTAGTGTGTACCATGAGAGTTGGATTTGATATCATTTGTAGGTAAAGGCAAAGTGATAGTAGGAACTGGAAGAACCATGGCGTAGGGTGTGGTGCTCAGTTTGGAGGATGGATGGTGCAGGAGCACCCGCACATGATCAGGATATAGGTCCGCATGATGACATACATGATCAGGATGTAGGATAGTTATCATCATGCTGACGGGATAATCTATTTTTAGTATGTTTGACTTTATCATGTAATAAGGTCCACTGGACCGATGCTATGTAATAGTTCAACATAGGAGTATGTGTAGGCAGTTAGAGGCAGTTAGAGATCAGGATAAGGTTATCTGAGCTGTCCTCTCTCCCAGCCGCTTGGAAGCTCCCAGCCGCTGGGAAGTGATGTTAGTAGTACTCGAAGGATTTGTTATATATACCTTCGATCTGTAGGGTTTAGAGATATAGTTTGGATATTGATGTACTGGTGTTGAGTTGAGATTCAGGAGAGCAGTTCAGACATTGTGAGGCTGTATTCAGGACATTTAAATTTCAATTGAATAAGATCTCATCTTCGCATTATCTGGTTGTATCAGTTACATCTATTTTGTTTTCCCTTCCATTTTGCAAGTTAATGGGCACTTTCAACCCTTCCACCGGTTGATCCTGCAAATCGGTGGAATGGTCCTGTATCATAGCTTAGATTGCATTTGTGTTTTCTGTTTGTGCATTGCATTGTTCAGGAGATCTGTTAGAAGCATGCTGTAAATCAGCCTAGCATCCTCATGTGCTAGGTATAGAAGATAAGTTTGCTTAGATTTTGGTTTGAAGGTGATCCGGCCCGGTCGTCACATGATCTTTGTGAAATTATGCGGTTGTGAGTGTTTTCATGCAGTGGAAGGATACACAGGAGTCTGCATGTGCGTTTCCAGTCGGAACGAGCCGCAACATCATCTGCGAATCCATCGCCATCAGGATCGGGTCATGAAGTTGTTGAAATTTGCATGTTGCAGGTGCATCATGATGTTTTGAGTTGGATATATACTCAGTGTATATATCGCAGTCAGGATCATCTCTCGGGGAAGGTCATCATCCGCATATCGCTAACGGATGCGGGTGTGAAAGTTGAGTTTTTGGCTAAGTGTTGAAGAGTTCATCAGGATGATGTGTGACGTCATCGTCATCAGGATATGACGTCATCGTCATCAGGATATTCAGAAATCCCTCTATGCGAGTTTATCCTGTTGTCGCTAAGGGTTTAGCCATCGGCGTAGGCAGGAAGTTGTATTAGCATCATCAGAAGGTTTCGAGGAACCGGATGTTTAATATCATGATGCTGTTGCTTGTATCGTCGGGCAATGGAGCATCGAAGGCAAGTTGTTGAAGTGCAACGTCATCAGGATATTTGGAGAACCGGATATTAGGATATCCTGCTGACGAAGGTGATATTGAATATCATGATGATGCCGCTTGTGTTTGGCACCCGATGAACAGTGCAACCGGAGGAGGTTCGCGCCCGTTGTTTATCATGATGATGATAGGCGACAGTCGAAGGAGGTAAATAGTAGTCGACAGGAGGATATTTGCGATCATCTGAAATATGATGATGCTGTTGAAATGTGATGATGCTGTTGGTATTGTTAGGAAATATGATGATGCTGTTCAGCCGATAGAGAATTTTATCATGCTGTTTGTATTGTTGGCAGCTCCTTCCTGTTAGGTTGCCTCTGTTGCGTTCCACTCTGCATCATAGTGGTATCAGAGCAAAGGTTAGGATCTTTTGGAAAAGATAAGCAGGATGTCAGACGAAGAAGGAACATCTGAGTTCCCAACAAAGATGACCAACGCTGAGTTGGCAGTTCTGGTGAAGAAGCAGATTGCAGAAAGCAGGGCCGTGAAGGCTCAGAATCAGGAGTTGAAAGATGAGTTAGCAAAGTTGAGGAGCAGAGTAGGTTCTGGTAGAGAAGATGATAGGGAAGAAGAGGATATCCCTAATTGGAGCGAGGAGGTCGTTCCTGCAGACCAGAGACCGCTGTTGAACGCCCTCAAGGCCATGGAGAGGAGAACCATGGATGTGAAGTTGGACTTGCCAGTGTTTATAGGTAAGATGGACCCTGATTCAGTAATGGAATGGATAGACTGTCTGAACAATTTTTTTGTGACAGAGGAGATACCAGAACAGCAGAGAGTGAAGATAGCACAGTCAAAGATGAAAGAAGTTGCCTTGACATGGTGGAACTTTGTTCAGGATGATAGAGTGCAGGAGGGAAAACGTAGAGTTGCCACATGGAAGAAGATGATGGAGTTGGTAAAGGAGGCTTATATCCCTTTGGATTACAGTATCCAGTTACACAAGAGGAAGCAGAACCTGAAGCAGAAGGAGCTAGATGTCAGCTCATATACAGAAGAGTTCATGAAACTCTGTATGAAGACCAAGGTGAAAGAAAGTGAAGAAGAAAAGGTAGCCAGATACCTTAATGGACTGAGGTTTAATATTCAGGAAGATCTGAGTCTGCATAACCCAGATACAGTGCAGAAAAGCTTTCAGTTGGCATTGAAAGTGGAAGAAAAGCTGAAGAGAAAACAAGATCAGAACAACAGAGGAAGAGGAAGACAACAAAGAGGTGGAAGAAGTCCTTTCAGAGGCAGAGGACAAGGACAGGGATATCAAGGAGAGTCTAGTCAAGACAATAGCAAGGGCAACAATATCCAGAGTCAGAGAGAGAATTTCAGTCAGCAAGGTAACTTCAGAGGTAGAAGACCTTACAGAGGAAGATCCCAGGGCAGAGGATCCATCAGGTGTTACAACTGTAACAAAGAAGGCCATATAGCCAGTAGATGTCCAGACAAGGCCACAAGCTCAGCAGGTGAAAGGAGGACAAATCTGGTCAATGAACCTGATAATCAAAGCAGGACAAACTCTAATGATTTTCAGAGTGTGAATGGTCCTGAGAATTATGGATATCCAGAAAGTGGAGAGTCCCTGATGATGAGAAGAACAGTAACTACCATGAAGGTACCTGATCAAGAAGCCCCTCAGAGAAAGTCCCTTTTCAGAACCACTTGCAAAGCAGGAGGTAAGGCTTGTAAAGTTTTGATTGATTCTGGTTCTACTGAGAACTTTGTGTCTAAAGAAATGGTGGTGAAGCTGAAGCTTAGGAGATTGCCTCATCCATCTCCATATAAAGTCTCATGGCTTACTCAAGGTCAGCAGACAACTGTAGAAGAGCAGGCTTGGGTAGAATTCCAGATTGGTGGATATAAAGATAAGTTGTTGTTTGATATCACCAAGATGGATGCTTGCAACCTTTTGTTTGGTAGACCATGGCAATATGATCTGAAGGCACAGCATGATGGTGTTAAAAACACCTACAAAATCACTAAAGATGGTAAAGATGTAACACTATTCCCATTGAAGGAGAAAGAGGAGAAGTCTAAAGGCAAAGAAGTGAAGGTCATGCTGATGGAAGGCAAACAGTTTATGAAAGAAGTAGCAGCAGAAGGTGCAGTTGCATATGCCCTAATCCCCTGTATGAGTGTGAATAAGGAACAACAGCAAGAAGCCAAGAAGGAGAAGAAGCCAAGGTTGATAGACCCAGCTGTCCAAGAGTTATTGGATAAGTACAAAGGTGTTATCTCAGAGGGAATGCCAAGATCCCTACCACCTATCAGAGATATCAGTCATTGCATAGACTTGATTCCAGGGTCTACACTTCCAAATAAAGCAGCTTATAAGCTTACCCCAGAACAGAATGCAGAAGTAGCCAGGCAGATTGAAGAATTGATGAATTCAGGTCTGATTGGGAAGAGTCTGAGTCCATGTGCAGTACCAGCTGTATTAGCACCTAAGAAGGAAGGCACTTGGAGACTTTGCACCGATTCCAGAGCCATCAACAAGATCACAATCAGGTATAGGTTTCCAATCCCCAGAATTGAGGATTTACTTGATTGTTTGGGAAATGCCAAGTATTTTACTAAAATAGACTTGAAGAGTGGATACCATCAGATAAGGATTAGACCAGGTGATGAGTGGAAGACAGCATTCAAAACAAATGAAGGTTTGTATGAATGGAAGGTTATGCCTTTTGGTTTGTCTAATGCCCCTAGTACTTTCATGAGGCTGATGAATGAGGTTCTGAAGGAATTTATTGGTAATTTTGTCATAGTCTATTTAGATGACATTCTGATTTTCAGTAACACCAGAGAAGAACATCTCAGACATATAGAGCTGGTTCTCAAGAGGTTACATGAAGAGAAGCTGATGATAAACTTGGACAAGTGTTTGTTCATGAAACAGGAGATCACCTATTTAGGTTTTGTCATCTCACAAGGCAAGCTGCAGATGGATAAGGAGAAGGTGAGTGCCATTTTGAATTGGCCAACTCCACAGACCATGAATGAAGTCAGAAGTTTCCATGGGTTAGCAACCTTCTACAGAAAGTTCATCAGAGGGTTCAGTCATATTTGTGCACCCATGTTGGATACCATCAAAGGAGGACAAAAGTGCAGGTTTGTTTGGACTCAAGGAGCAGATGATTCCTTTGAGGCATTGAAGAGGAAGGTGGCACAGCAGCCAGTCCTTGCACTTCCAGATTTCAATAAGATCTTTCAGGTAGAGTGTGATGCCAGTTACATGGCCATTGGAGCAGTACTCAGTCAAGAGGGTAGACCAATTGCATTTTTCAGTGAAAAGCTCAATGATGCTAAGAAAAGGTATTCATCATATGATCTGGAAATGTATGCTCTAGTTCAGTCCCTAAAGAAATGGAGGCATTACCTGATGCCAAAGGAGTTCATAGTCTTCACAGATAATCAAGCTTTGAGTTTCATCAACAGTCAGGAGAAGCTGAACCACAGACATATGAAGTGGGTAGAAACACTACAGGCTTTCACTTTTACCTTGAAGCATAAGAAAGGGGTTAAGAACAAAGTTGCAGATGCTTTGAGCAGGAGAGTTCTCACAGTAAATCAGATTCAGTTAGAGAGTGTTGGCATTGACTCACTCAAGACCATGTATGAGTCTGATGAAGATTTTGGAGAAATATATCAGGTCTGTACTTCTTTTGGGGAGAAATACCATGCTGAGTTCTCTGAATTCCTGATCCAAGATGGATTGTTGTTTAAGGGTGGACAGTTGTGCATCCCAAGGTGTTCTATGAGGTTGAATATAATCAAGGAGAAACATTGTGGAGCCATGGCAGGTCATTTTGGTCTAGACAAGACTCTTGATCTGGTCAGGAGGCATTATTTCTGGCCTAAGTTGCAGTCAGATGTCAGGAAATTTGTAGAAACCTGTGTAATTTGTCAAAAGGCTAAAGGCAGGTCAACTAATGCAGGGTTATATCAGCCCTTACCCATTCCTTCCAGACCATGGGAAAGTATCAGTATGGATTTTGTTTTAGGTTTACCAAGGACCAGGAGAGGATTTGACAGTGTCTTTGTTGTAGTGGACAGGTTCAGTAAGATGGCACATTTCTCGCCATGCAAAACCACTGCAGATGCCTCATATATTGCAGATTTATTCTTCAGGGAAGTTGTCAGAATTCATGGGTTGCCTTTGAGCATAGTTTCAGACAGAGATGTGAAGTTTGTGGGTCATTTCTGGAGAACCCTATGGAGGAAGCTGGGAACCAATTTATCTTTTTCCTCTGCATATCATCCTCAAACGGATGGGCAAACTGAGGTTGTGAACCGTTCCTTGGGGAATCTACTTAGATGCTTGACAAAACAGCATGGAGAGAAGTGGGACAATATTCTGTCTCAAGCTGAGTTTTCATATAATGATACTGTCAACAGGAGCACAGGAAAATCGCCTTTTCAGGTAGTATATGGAATGCATCCCAGAGGTATTTTAGAGTTGCGAGAACTACCTACAGCAGATCCTGTTAGTGCAGATGGAGAAGCTTTTGCTGAAGCAATCAAAGAAGTTCATGATCAGGTCAAGACCCAACTCCAGCAAACCACCTTAAAGTATAAGGAGTATGCTGACAAGAAGAAGAAGGATGTTCAATTTGCTGTTGGAGATTTGGTTTGGGTTCACTTGAAGAAAGACAGGCTCCCTAAGGGGAAGTATACTAAGCTCATGCAAAAGAAAGTTGGACCATGTCAGATTTTGCAAAAGCATGGACAGAATGCTTATAAGATCCAACTACCACCTGATCTTGGTTTATCTCCTATCTTCAATGTATGTGACTTAACTCCATACAAGGCTAATCCAGATGCAGATCAGGATATCCTACAGGACACAGTTGCTGAAGACATTCCTCCACATGATCCTCCACAGATACAGCAGATTTTGGACACTAGAGTGGTCAAACAGACCAGGAACAAGAAGTACTTGGAGTACCTCGTCTCTTGGAAGGGACAGCCGACTTCTGAAGCCGTATGGATGACTGCAGAACAGATACAGAAACATGGTGCCGACCTTGATACTCTCATCTCAAGTGGACTTGAGATTTCTTCTTTTGGGGAGTATGGTGCAGGAGCACCCGCACATGATCAGGATATAGGTCCGCATGATGACATACATGATCAGGATGTAGGATAGTTATCATCATGCTGACGGGATAATCTATTTTTAGTATGTTTGACTTTATCATGTAATAAGGTCCACTAGACCGATGCTATGTAATAGTTCAACATAGGAGTATGTGTAGGCAGTTAGAGATCAGGATAAGGTTATCTGAGCTATCCTCTCTCCCAGCCGCTTGGAAGCTCCCAGCCGCTGGGAAGTGATGTTAGTAGTACTCGAAGGATTTGTTATATATACCTTCGATCTGTAGGGTTTAGAGATATAGTTTGGATATTGATGTACTGGTGTTGAGTTGAGATTCAGGAGAGCAGTTCAGACATTGTGAGGCTGTATTCAGGACATTTGAATTTCAATTGAATAAGATCTCATCTTCGCATTATCTGGTTGTATCAGTTACATCTGTTTTGTTTTCCCTTCCATTTTGCAAGTTAATGGGCACTTTCAACCCTTCCACCGGTTGATCCTGCAAATCGGTGGAATGGTCCTGTATCATAGCTTAGATTGCATTTGTGTTTTCTGTTTGTGCATTGCATTGTTCAGGAGATCTGTTAGAAGCATGCTGTAAATCAGCCTAGCATCCTCATGTGCTAGGTATAGAAGATAAGTTTGCTTAGATTTTGGTTTGAAGGTGATCCGGCCCGGTCGTCACATGATCTTTGTGAAATTATGCGGTTGTGAGTGTTTTCATGCAGTGGAAGGATACACAGGAGTCTGCATGTGCGTTTCCAGTCGGAACGAGCCACAACATCATCTGCGAATCCATCGCCATCAGGATCGGGTCATGAAGTTGTTGAAATTTGCATGTTGCAGGTGCATCATGATGTTTTGAGTTGGATATATACTCAGTGTATATATCGCAGTCAGGATCATCTCTCGGGGAAGGTCATCATCCGCATATCGCTAACGGATGCGGGTGTGAAAGTTGAGTTTTTGGCTAAGTGTTGAAGAGTTCATCAGGATGATGTGTGACGTCATCGTCATCAGGATATGACGTCATCGTCATCAGGATATTCAGAAATCCCTCTATGCGAGTTTATCCTGTTGTCGCTAAGGGTTTAGCCATCGGCGTAGGCAGGAAGTTGTATTAGCATCATCAGAAGGTTTCGAGGAACCGGATGTTTAATATCATGATGCTGTTGCTTGTATCGTCAGGCAGTGGAGCATCGAAGGCAAGTTGTTGAAGTGCAACGTCATTAGGATATTTGGAGAACCGGATATTAGGATATCCTGCTAACGAAGGTGATATTGAATATCATGATGATGCCGCTTGTGTTTGGCACCCGATGAACAGTGCAACCGGAGGAGGTTCGTGCCCGTTGTTTATCATGATGATGATAGGCGACAGTCGAAGGAGGTAAATAGTAGTCGACAGGAGGATATTTGCGATCATCTGAAATATGATGATGCTGTTGAAATGTGATGATGCTGTTGGTATTGTTAGGAAATATGATGATGCTGTTCAGCCGATAGAGAATTTTATCATGCTGTTTGTATTGTTGGCAGCTCCTTCCTGTTAGGTTGCCTCTGTTGCGTTCCACTCTGCATCAATGGAGCTATAGAAATTGGATGGCATTGAACATCTCCTTTGCTTCAGAGTTTAGGTTCAATGGTAACTAAAATCTATGTGCATTCAAATCCATATTCTATGCATTCTTGGACTTGTTCCAGAGTCCATTATATATGGCCTAGTATTTATATAGGTTGCAGTAGGAGAGGATCAAAGAAAATCTATAGAAAAAAGATGCCCAATTAGAGCCTCACCCTCAAACATATCATAAATCTCCATTTCCTTCTTCATGTTGTCCAAGGAAACTAGTTATTCATGTATATATCCAAAATCAAACATCTCCACATAGTCTTTATCCTACACTAGATCCATAATGTTGTATAGGAAGATGGTCACCACCTCACAAAATGAGCACTTGAGCAAAGATGCACAACAACGTCGAATCAAAAAACACAAATGTGATTACAAATTTAATGTGAGGGTGGTCAATATAAAATACATGAGAAATATTTGCTGAATCTTATGGTCCAACCTCCAAGGGTTCCCATTTCTAGGAATGAAGGTGGATGCAACAATTATTTATAACTAGCTTCGTGGTTTTCATAGCAAGGAAGACAAGAGAGATGATAGGGAGAGAGGTAAAGGAAAATGATAAAGTGAAATGGTAAATGAAAGGAAAACAAATTGAAAAGGGATAAATAAGTGATGGGATAAATAGAGGTAGGAAGATCCTAAGTGAAGGAAATAAATTTGTCCAGAGAGGACAATTGAATTGAGTTGAAACAGGAGGGTGGTGGGTCAAATTAAAAGAAAGATCTCAATGATCAAAACAACCAAGATGAAATCATCTATATCACTTCCATTTCGCCCTCTATCCCCATAAGCCCATTAGAGTCATCCTTGTTGAACATTCCCCTCCTAGCTTTGTTGTTGAGAAGAAGGTTGAAAACCCCATCATTGAAGAAACTCTAAAGGTTAAAGGTAAAAGCAAAAATTATGTGTCTCTGCAAGAGGAGAACCTGGACTCTCCCTCTGTGGGTGAAGTTGTTGTGTTTAAACCCTCTCTAGTTCAATTTGGGTTTGAGGGAGATAATGTTGGTGATAATCAGAGGGGCTCGACCACTAAGTCTAAAACCCCCTCTAAACAAGCGAAAGGGGGGTGAATTAGTGTTGTGTAAATTCTTAACTTTTTGCAAACTTTACAAGACAAGTAGAAAGGAAGACATTAATGATCTATTGAGCTCATATGTACAAGATTGATAGTGAAAGATGTGAACCAAAAAAATTATAAACAAAACACAAATATGCACACAAAGAGACAAATTATGACACAAAAATTTCTGGAGTGGAAAACCCTCTTGGGGTAGAAAAACCACTCAAAGTTGCCTCACTGGCTTATTCAAAACCTCATTGGTTACATGAAGGTTTCACTGACCAAAGAAGCTTCACTAGCTTTGCAAGATGCCTCACTGGCACATACAGAGGTCTCACTAACCACAAGCCTCACTAGTATAGGAAGGTCTCACTGACCACAAGCCTCACTGGCAAAATACAATCACCATGATAAACATATAAAATCTTGTGTGCAAGAAATGATTGCAACTCAATCTGATATGCACCATTGCATACCCTCATTCATCTCTTTTACATTTTCTAATAGATGCATATCTCATCGTTTCTTTCAATCCTCTGAACAATTCATCCTTGAAATCACCTAATCTTCCATCAATAATATTTCACAAAAAATGTGTCTTTTTCACTACAAATTTTTCACACATTCATCTGTATTTTCCTTTTAAGAGAATCATAAAATTATCTTCACCATTGCATGTTGATGTGCACAACAACACACCCTATCCAAGTACCTGTCACATCATTAAAAATCATGTTACCTTTCACATTCAACTCTTCTCCTGCAATACAAAATAACTTGACTTTTCAAATCCCTCTCATATTTATTTATTTATTCAATTTGATTAACATCTCTACAAAAATCAATTTCACTTGTATGACCATTTCCATTCATGAAGGATTTGGAAAAATAAAATCATCTTCACAAAAATAACTTTCATATTTCTGGACTCTTCAATCATAATCAATTTGCCCTTGCAAAAATATCAAATGCAAAATAAAGTCTTCAAAGATTTGCCCCTGTAAAAAAAATATTCATATTCCCTATAGAATACATAAAAATCCCTATTCTCCAATGTCATCAAAATATTCTTCTTTTATGTAATACAAAAATTCATCTTCATAAAAAATTGAAGATCCTTTCATCTTTTCAAACAAAATCTCTTTCATATTTTTTATTTAAAAAAACATCTTCTTCAAACCCTTCATTGTCTCTGTATATTCACCTGTATTAAAAAAAATTAATGACCTTGCATATATATTTTCAACTTCATCAATCTTTTCATTTTCTCCAAAATAAAATTCCATAAATGATATCCTTTACACAAAATCTTTAGTCAATTCATCTTCTTCATAAAAATCTTCAATCTACAAAATAAAATATCTTCAAGAAAAAAAAATTCCATGCTTCTCTTCATTTTCTTCTTCCAAAAAACCATCTGCAAAATAAAAATATTCTCCACAAAATAACTTTTAACCTTCTCATCAAAATAAGAAATATCTCTCAAAATAACTTCCCTTCTTTTTTTTTAAAAAAAAAACTACTCCTTAATATTCTTCTTGCCATGAAGGAGAGTTTAAAAAATAGAAAGAAGAAAAAAATCTTCATAAAAACTCCCACAAAATCTCCCACAAAAATCTCCTTAAAAGTAGCTTTGTAACTTCACATTTTTATTTATGTCATAAAATATGGCATTTAAAGGGGATCAACAAAATAGGATAAAAATCAAACTTTATATATTTAAATATTCAATGCTTTTGCTCCCCATTTTTTAAGCATATAAAGTCCACTTTATTTAAATAAAGCAATTTGAGCTCTCCTTCCAATTTGCTCCCATTAAATATTGATCTTCAAATATATTTGGATGCTTTTTAATAAATGGAGCTCCCATTAAATAAGGTTCTTCATAAAACAAAGTCCTTTGAATGAATATTTAAAACATGCCTTTGCTCACCATCATTTAAACATGGCATGAGATATTTGTGCCCATTTAAACAAGTTAGCATTTCCTGACTTAGCCATGAAACAACATATCAACCTGAAGTATATGAACAACTCCTATCAATACCAACACCTTTTTGACATCAATGACAATCTACTTTCATCAATCTCCCCCTTTGTCATTGATGGCAAAACTACCTGATACATTTTTCTTTCTCCCCCTTTTTGACATTTGTTGACAAAGGCTATTATCTCCCCCTTATCATCCTTCATACCAACCAAGAATTGATATACCACTTAAGACACTGATTATTTTTCAATTTGCTGTCCAAAACTTTTCCTGAATAACTCCTATCAATACCAACACCTTTTTGACATCAATGACAATCTACTTTCATCAATCTCCCCCTTTGTCATTGATGGCAAAACTACCTGATACATTTTTCTTTCTCCCCCTTTTTGACATTTGTTGACAAAGGCTATTATCTCCCCCTTATCATCCTTCATACCAACCAAGAATTGATATACCACTTAAGGCACTGATTATTTTTCAATTTTCTGTCCAAAACTTTTCCTGAGAGCTCTGAGCTCTTTCCATGTTCATCTGCATATTGAACAACCATAAAAACTTGCGAGCAACAAGACATCAAACAATCATGTAAGGCATATCAAACCAAGCACCAAACCACTGTTACAAGCTGCCCATAGACTGCACTATACCACTTCTAATCACAACACAAATTTGTAGATGAAGATGAAACACTGACATCAATGAGATCCTCTGATTACTTCCTTTAACAAACTCCTGAACCAACACTTTTTGACTTGAAATAACAAATCTCCAAGATCTCCCATGTGTTAAAGTTCACAAACAAAACACTGCTTAGAAATACCATTTGTAAACACTGACAAGACTAATCAACATAACTCAACTCAACTCAGCACTTATCCACTTCCTAAATTAGTCCTAACAAGAAATACCAATATGAGCATGAAGAAAACATATCTCTTTTCAAATCTCCCAAGATAGTGACAACTCAATCCTCTGATTAACTCCCCCTGAGAACAACTCCACTTAAAGATGTTATAGCATGATCATAACCATTATAAGCATATTGAATTATGAACACTTTGAAGGCATAAACTCCTATTAACCTTTCAACAAGTAATGATTTATGATGATAACAATCCTAAAGCCAACATATGACAAATCTTTTTGAACATTACCATTTGCTATTGCTGATTTAAAACATACCTTTAACTTCCTCTGATGAAATGCAGGATATCACCATCAATGTCATCAATGTCATAGCTTGAAGAACTCTGTCTGAAACATATTAGTGAGGAAGATCATCAATGAAACAAGTGAAAAACTATCTCCAAATCACCTGAAAGCTTCAATACTTATGCAAAACATATGCCATAAAAACATAACTCAACAAGGTAGTAGATATGACCATCAAATTGACTTCATTGATATGAACTTGAATTTCATGCAATGACTACACTTTTCACCAATTAGTATGAATCACAATCCATGATGAATATCACACAAGAGATGTCCTTGTCAATGAACTATTATCCTGCAACCAATCTATTTTTGCACACCCCTTTTGACATGAAAAAGAATGAAGACCATCCTGCTTTTTTTGCACATCTTTTTACAACACACTGTCAAATCTGATATATATATCACCACATTTGAAACATACTTCAATCTTCAATCAACAAACACATGATAACATCTGAAGAGAACTTCTTGAGAATATCCAAGATCCATTATACAAATCAGCCTATCAAGATTGCACAACCTTCACCATCAAGCTTTTCCTAAAACAACACTTTGCAAAACCAAATGCAGAGAAAAGTGTTATGAATTGACTTCTTTCATTTAGCCAACACAGACAAATATCTGATAAGAGCTCTTTGAAACAACTAAAGGTCTTTGCCATAATAACCAATACTTTTCAATAACAAGATCCCATTGGACTGCAACATCATAACAACTCACCAAAACTCTCAACACTATCAAACTCTTTGTACTGAGAACTTTTGAACTCCTTATATGCATTATGAACCACTAAACATGTCACTGACATACACAACATCAGAAATTAACATTATCAAGCAAGCATGACAGATGAGATCAATTGATCTCCTCCTGTAACTTCTTGGGGATAAAAGATAGAACATGAACAACTCCCCCTCACATCATGCTATCTGTTATGCAACTGATGATGTAACTTGTGCTGGATGCACAAGTTTGGGATTTACCTTCTCATGACTCTATTTTTGCTTCCACACTTTTACAGGTGCTGTCTTTCTCCAAACCTTTTCTCCCTCTTTCCATTTCAACTTTTTCAAATTAGGTGGAGCTTTCCTGCAACTATGAGCTTTATGACCAAGAGAGTTGCAATTATAACAAATAATGTTGTAATCATAACCAAATGACTGATAGTACCTTTTTGACATCTCCTGAGCAATTATGTTATGCTTCCATGCAGATTCATTCATTCTATTCATCATTTTGTAGTTCCTTTGAATATGTCTAACATTATTGCACTTATAACAAATAATATCAGTGTTCCTTCTGCAATTAACTGATTTGTGCCCAAATTGATTACAAGTATAACAATAACCATTAAAAGAATAGTTATACCTATACATGTATGCTTGTCTAACAGTAACATTTCTTTGTATTTTGTTTTCAGTGGCAGCATTCAAATCAATCTTCTTTCTAGGAGTCTCTCTAGCTTTTGAACATTCTCCTTCTTCAAAACCAAGTCCAGTGGTGTCTCCATATAGTTTTTGTTTACCAAGCATCTTATGTAGCTTTCTTGTGCTTTCTTCAAACTCCTTATACTGCTTAGATAAAGCTTTGAGACCATCATACTCTTTTCTTAGATTGATAATATCACTCTCTAGTTTTAGATTCTCAATCCTTGCAACTTCAAGGTTAGATATTGAGACATCAGCTATCCTCTGACAATCAATTTATCTGATTCACTTGCTTGATTCTTCAAGTCTACAATCAGGTTTCTAGCATCTTTAAGATCTGTAAGAGCTTTGTCTTTTAAAACTCTTTCTTGTTGCAGCTGCAACATTAATTTATGGTTCTCCTTCTTATAATTCTTGAGCTCACTCATAGCATATATAAGCTCTCCTTCAAAATCAACTTCACAATCAACTTCATCCACAAAGAAACCTGTTTCTTCAACATTCACATTAATTTCTTCCTTTTTATCAAAATTCTCAATTACTGAATCATTCTTTGTATCAATTATCAGGGATGACATATTCAACAAATCATTGCTAGGCTTAACTGAGGCTTGTTTTACCATCTTTTGATCAACATCTCTCTTTTCTTTATTTGAGATATTAATTCTATTCTTCGTACCCATTTTACTCCACTACCAGGACCTACTCGAGCCTATTAGACTTCAAAAAGGGAACCTAGGCTCTGATACCAATTGTAGGAATCAATGACAACACTGAGAGGGGGTGAATTAGTGTTGTGTAAATTCTTAACTTTTTGTAAACTTTACAAGACAAGTAGAAAGGAAGACATTAATGATCTATTGAGCTCATATGCACAAGATTGATAGTGAAAGATGTGAACCAAAAAACTTATAAACAAAACACAAATATGCACACATAGAGACAAATTATGACAAAAATTTCTGAAGTGGAAAACCCTCTCGGGGTAGAAAAACCACTCAAAGTTGCCTCACTGGTTACATGAAGGTCTCACTGACCAAAGAAGCTTCACTAGCTTTGCAAGATGCCTCACTGGCACATACAGAGGTCTCACTAACCACAAGCCTCACTAGTATAGGAAGGTCTCACTGACCACAAGCCTCACTGGCAAAATACAATCACCATGATAAACATATAAAATCTTGTGTGCAAGAAATGATTGCAACTCAATCCGATATGCACCATTGCATACCCTCATTCATCTCTTTTACATTTTCTAATAGATGCATATCTCATCGTTTCTTTCAATCCTCTGAACAATTCATCCTTGAAATCACCTAATCTTCCATCAATAATATTTCACAAAAAATGTGTCTTTTTCACTGCAATTTTTTCACACATTCATCTATATTTTCCTTTTAAGAGAATCATAAAATTATCTTCACCATTGCATGTTGATGTGCAAAACAACACACCCTATCCAAGTACCTGTCACGTCAATAAAAATCATGTGACCTTTCACATTCAACTCTTCTCCTGCAATACAAAATAACTTGATTTTTCAAATCCCTATCATATTTATTTATTTTTTCAATTTGATTAACATCTCTACAAAAATCAATTTCACTTGTATGACCATTTCCATTCACGAAGGATTTGGAAAAATAAAACCATCTTCACAAAAATAACTTTCATATTTTTGGAGTCTTCAATCATAATCAATTTGCCCTTGCAAAAATATCAAATGTAAAATAAAGTCTTCAAAGATTTGCCACTGTAAAAAAAATATCTTCCATATTTTCAATCTTCAAATCCAGTCATATTCCCTATAGAATATATTAAAATCCCTATTCTCCAATGTCATCCAAATATTCTTCTTTTCTCTAATACAAAAATTCATCTTCATAAAAAATTGAAGATCCTTTCATCTTTTCAAACAAAATCTCTTTCATATTTTTTATTTAAAAAAAATCTTCTTCAAACTCTTCATCTTCTCTGTATATTCACCTGTATTAAAAAAAATTAATGACCTTGCATATATATTTTCAACTTCATCAATCTTTTCATTTTCTCCAAAATAAAATACCATAAATGATATCCTTTACACAAAATCTTCAGTCAATTCATCTTCTTCGTAAAAATCTTCAATCTGCAAAATAAAATATCTTCAAGAAAAAAAAATTCCATGCTTGTCTTCATTTTCTTCTTCCAAAAAACCATCTGCAAAATAAAAATATTCTCCACAAAAAAAACTTTTAACCTTCTCATCAAAATAAGAAATATCTCTCAAAATAACTTCCCTTCTTTTTTAAAAAAAAAACTACTCCTTAATATTCTTCTTGCTATGAAGGAGAGTTTAAAAAATAGAAAGAAGAAAAAAATCTTCATAGAAACTCCCACAAAATCTCCTTAAAAATAGCTTTGAAAATCTCCTTAAAATCTCCTTAAAAGTAGCTTTGTAACTTGACATTTTTGTTTATGTCATAAAATATGGCATTTAAAGGGGATCAACAAAATAGGATAAAAATCAAACTTTATATATTTAAATATTCAATGCTTTTGCTCCCCATTTTTTAAGCATATAAAGTCCACTTTATTTAAATAAAGCAATTTGAGCTCTCCTTCCAATTTGCTCCCATTAAATATTGATTTTCAAATATATTTGGATGCTTTTTAATAAATGGAGCTCCCATTAAATAAGGTTCTTCATAAAATAAAGTCCTTTGAATGAATATTTAAAACATGCCTTTGCTCACCATCATTTAAACATGGCATGAGATATTCGTGCCCATTTAAACAAGTTAGCATTTCCTGACTTAGCCATGAAGCAACATATCAACCTGAAGTATATGAACAACTCCTATCAATACCAACACCTTTTTGACATCAATGACAATCTACTTTCATCAAAAGCTACCCCTAAATCCTAGGGGAGTCAAGCTAATTATCAGGAGGAGGCAATTATTGACCTTTGTTCCCTTAAGTAGTAACTCCAACAAACAAAGGGATAATGATGCAGAGGTAAATGCAACGGGAGCTTACAAATGGAAAGGAGGAGTCACTAACACAACCAACATGTTATAATACCTATCGGCTTATCAGCATCATCATATTTTAGACGAGCATGAAATATCCTCCTATTGACTACTGTTCACTTCCTTATCGCCTTTCGCCTTTCGCCTGTCAGCAGCATCATCACATTCAGCAAGCGCAAACATCCTCCTGATGTTCACTGTTCATCTGACCGCCAACCTCTACCTTCATCATCATGATGTTCAGCATCACCTTCATCAGTAGGATATAAAATATCCGGTTGCTCCGATATATCCTGATGACGACAGCTTCAAGCACCTTTCCTTCGATGCTTACGTCACCCCGATATCTGACTACACAAACAACAGCATCATGATATGACTTATCTGGTCATATTGAAACATCCTGATGATGTTAACCAAACTTTATGCCGATGACTTACGCCGTTGCCAAAACACTTAGCGACAGCAGGATAAACTTGCATAGGGTGATATCCGCAATATCCTGATGACGATGACGTCACATGCACCTGATGATGATGTCAATGCACCTGATGATGATGTCATCCGGATATAAGATCCTTATATCTTCCGCAGCATGATAATGAATATCCTGATGACCTTTTCAATATCCTGATGATGACCTCTCCAGTACTTAGCCAAAAAAATGAACTTTCACTTCCGCATGCGATAGTGATATGCGGATGAAGGATACACCCAAAAGATGATCCTGACGATGATATACACACTGAGTATATATCCAACCTATATCATCCTGATGCACTTGAAACATGCAAACTTCATCAGCTTCATAACCTGATCCGGATAGCGATATACTCACAGATGACGATGCGATTCATTCCGACTGGAAAAGCACATGCAGACCCCTGTGTATCCGTCAGCTACATGCAAACTCACAGAACCGCACAATTTCACAAAGCAAACATGATGATCGGGCCGGATCACCTTCTGATCAAAACTTAATAGTTTATCTTCCTAAACCCTAGCACATGAGGATGCTAGGTTGATTCACAGCATGCTACCAATCGATCTCTCAAACAGTGAAATGCATAAACAGAAAACTAAAATACAACCTAAACTAACATGCATGACCATTCCACCGATTCACAGAATCAACCGGTGGAAGGGTTGAAAGAATCCATTAACCTGTGATCAGAACAGAAATCAAAACAAAAACAACTGATAAACCAGATAATGCAATTGATGAGATCTTATTCAGATGGAACACAAATGTCCTGAACAATGTTTCACAATGTCTGGACTGGTTTCTGGATTTCACTCAATCACCAGTACAACATAACACAACTACTACTCTCTACTTGACATGATCTCAAACCCTAACTGATCTGAGTTATTTATAGCAATATCCTACGAGTACTACCAACTCGATTCCCAGCGGCTGGGAGCTTCCAAGCGGCTGGGAGAGGACAGCGCCTACAACCTGATCACGAACTCTAACTACCTGCACACTCTCCTAGGCTGATCTAATACATATGCATTGGTCAAATGGACCTTATTACATTATGAAATCAAACATGCTAAAAATAGACTAATGTCCTGTCATGCGGACAATATCCTGTCTTGTAGGGGTGCTCCTGCACCATACTCCCCAGAAGAAGAAATCTCAAGTCCACTTGAGATGAGAGTATGAAGATCTGCACCATGTTTTTGGATCTATTCTTCAGTCATCCAGACTGCTTCAGAATTAGGTTTTCCCTTCCAAGAGACTAGATACTCCAAGTACTATTTGTTCCGGGTCTGTTTGACCACTCTGGTGTCCAAAACCTTCTGCAACTATGGAGGATCATGCTTGGGAATGTCATCATTGACTGTATCCTGTAGGAGTTCCTGATCTGCATCTAGATAAGACTTGTATGGAGTTAAATCACATACATTGAATATAGGGGACAAACCAAGATTAGGTGGGAGTTGTATCTCATAAGCATTCTATCCATGCTTGTGCAAAATCTGACATGGTCCAACTTTTCTTTGCATGAGTTTAGTATATTTTCCCTTAGGAAGTCTGTCCTTCTTCAAATGAACCCATACCAAATCTCCAACATCAAACTGAACATCCTTCTTCTTTTTATCAGCATATTCCTTATACTTCAAGGTGGTTTGCTGTAGTTGGGTCTTGACTTGATCATGAACCTCTTTGATGGCTTCTGCAAAAGCTTCTCCTTCTGCACTAACAGGGTCTACTGTAGGTAGATCTCTCAATTCCAAAATTCCTCTTGGATGCATACCATAAACTATCTGAAAAGGTGATTTCCCTGTGCTCCTATTGATAGTATCATTATAGGAAAATTCAGCTTGAGATAAAATATTATCCCACTTTTCTCCATGTTGTTTTGTCAAACATCTAAGCAAATTTCCTAAGGAACGGTTCACTACTTCAGTCTGTCCATCCGTTTGAGGATGATATGCAGAGGAAAAAGACAAATTTGTTCCAAGTTTCCTCCAAAGAGTTCTCCAGAAGTGACCAATAAAATTCACATCCCTATCTGACACTATACTCAATGGCAATCCATGGATTCTGACAATCTCCCTGAAAAATAAATCTGCAATGTATGAAGCATCAGCAGTGGTTTTGCATGGCAAGAAATGTGCCATTTTGCTGAATCTATCCACTACAACAAAAACACTGTCAAATCCTTTCCTTGTCCTTGGTAAACCCAAGACAAAATCCATACTTATGCTTTCTCATGGTCTGGAAGGAATGGGTAAGGGCTGATATAAACCTGCATTAGTTGACCTGCCTTTAGCTTTATGACATATCACACATGTCTCTACAAATTTTCTAACATCTGATTGTAACTTAGGCCAAAAGTAATGTCTTCGGACAAGATCAAGAGTCTTATCTAGACCAAAATGACCTGTCATAGCTCCACAATGTTTCTCCTTAATGATGTTTAACCTCATAGAACACCTTGGAATACATAACTGTCCACCTTTGAACAACAATCCATCCTGAATCAAAAATTTAGAGAATTCAGCATGATATTTCTCTCCAAAAGAAGTACATACATGATATATCTCCCCAAAATCTTCATCAGACTCATACATGGTCTTTAGTGAATCAATGCCAACACTTTCTAACTGAATCTGGTTGACTGTTAGAACTCTCTTGCTCAAAGCATCTGCAACTTTATTCTTGACTCCTTTCTTATGCTTCAATGTAAAAGTAAAAGCTTGTAAGGTTTCTACCCATTTCATGTGTCTGTGGTTCAGCTTTTCCTGGCTGTTTATGAAACTCAGAGCCTGGTTATCTGTGAATACTATGAATTCCTTTGGCATCAAGTAATGCCTCCATTTCTTGAGTGACTAGACTAAAGCATACATTTCCAAATCATATGAGGAATACCTCTTCTTAGCATCGTTGAGCTGCTCACTGAAAAATGCAATAGGTCTACCTTCTTGGCTGAGTACTGCTCCAATGGCCATGTGACTGGCATCACATTCTACCTGAAAGATTTTGTTAAAGTCTGGAAGTGCAAGGACTGGCTGCTGTGCCACCTTCTTCTTCAATGTTTCAAAAGAATCATCTGCTCCTTGAGTCCAAACAAATCTGCACTTCTGTCCTCCTTTGATGGTATCAAGCATGGGTGCACAAATATGACTAAACCCTCTTATAAACTTCCTGTAGAAGGTTGCTAACCCATGGAAACTTTTGACATCATTCATAGTCTTTGGGGTTGGCCAAGACAATATGGCACTTACCTTCTCCTTATCCATTTGTAACTTTCCTTGTGAAATGACAAAACCCAAATATGTGATCTCCTCTTGCATGAACAAACACTTGTCTAAATTTATCATCAACTGCTCTTCATGTAACCTCTTAAGAACCAAATCTATGTGTCTGAGATGTTCTTCTTTTGTGTTGCTGAAAATCAGAATGTCATCTAGATATACTATGACAAACTTACCAATGAACTCTTTCAAAACCTCATTCATCAACCTCATAAAAGTACTAGGTGCATTAGATAAACCAAAAGGCATAACCTTCCACTCATATAACCCTTCATTAGTTTTGAATGCTGTTTTCCATTCATCTCCTGGTCTAATCCTGATCTGATGATATCCACTCTTTAGATCTATTTTTGTAAAATACTTAGCATTTCCCAAACAATCAAGTAAATCCTCTATCCTAGGGATTGGAAACCTATACCTGATTGTGATCTTGTTAATAGCTCTGGAATCTGTGCAAAGCCTCCAAGTACCTTCCTTCTTTGGTGCTAGTACAGCTGGTACTGCACATGGACTTAAACTTTTCCCAATCAGACCTGAATCCAATAATTCTTCAATTTGTCTGGCTACTTCTACATTCTGTTCTGGAGTTAGCTTATAGGTTGCTTTGTTTGGAAGTGTTGACCCTAGAATTAAGTCTATGCAGTGACTGATATCTCTGACAGGTGGTAGGGATCTTGGCATTCCCTCTGAGATGATACCTTTGTACTTATCCAATAGCTCTTGGATAGCTGGGTCTATGAACCTTTGCTTTTTCTCTTCCTTGACTTCTTGCTGCTGTTCTTTATTCACCCTCATACATGGGATTAGGGCATATGCAACTGCACCTTCTGCTGCTACTTCTTTCATGAACTGTTTACCTTCCATCAGCATTACCTTCACCTCTTTTCCTTTAGATTTCTCCTCTTTCTCTGTCAATAGTAGTAACTCTGTCACCTTACCATCTTTAGTGATTGTATAGGTATTTCTAACACCATCATGTTGTGCCTTCAAATCATACTGCCATGGTCTACCAAATAAAAGATTGCAAGCATCCATCTTGGTAATGTCAAACAACAACTTATCCTTATATGCTCCAATCTGAAATTCTACCCAAGCCGGCTCTTCTACAGTTGTTTGCTGACCTTGGGTAAGCCATGAGACTTTATATGGGGATGGGTGAGGCAATCTCCTAAGCTTAAGCTTTGTCACCATTTATTCAGACACAAAATTTTCAGTAGAACCAGAATCAATCAAAACTTTACATGCCTTACCTCCTGCTTTGCAAATAGTCCTGAAAAGAGACTTTCTTTGAGGGGATTCTTTGTCAGGTACCTTCATGGTAGTCAGTGTTCTTCTCATCATTAGAGACTCTCCACTTTCTGGGTATCCATAATTATCAGGAGCATTCACACTCTGAAAAGAAGTAGAGCCTGTCATACTTTGATTATCAGGTTCTTGGACCAGATTTGTTCTCCTTTCTCTTGTTGAGCTTGTGGCCTTTTCTGGACATCTGCTGGCTATATGGCCTTCTTTGTTACAGTTATAACATCTGATGGATCCTCTGCCCTGGGATCTTCCTCTAAAAGGTCTTCTACCTCTGAAGTTTCCTTGCTGACTATAATTTTCCCTCTAGTTCTGACTATTGTTTCCCTTACTATTGTCATGACTGGATTCTCCTTGATATCCATGTCCATGTCCTCTACCTCTAAAAGGACCTCTTCCACCCCTTTGTTGTCTTCCTCTTCCTCTATTGTTTTGTTCTTGTTTTCTCTTTAACTTTTCTTCCACTTTCAATGCCAACTGAAAGCATTTCTGAACTGTATCTGGATTATGCAGACTTAAATCTTCCTGAATGTTGAACCTCAATCCATTAAGGTATCTGGTTACCTTCTCTTCTTCACTTTCCTTTACCTTTGTTTTCATACAAAGTTTCATGAATTCTTCTATATATGAGCTGACATCTAGCTCCTTCTGCTTTAGGTTTTGCTTCCTCTTGTGTAATTGGATACTGTAATCCAATGGGACATAAGCTTCCTTTACTAATGCCATCATCTTCTTCCATGTAGTGACTCTACGCTTTCCTTCCTGTACTCTATCATCTTGGACGAAATTCCACCATGTCAAGGCAGCTTCTTTCATTTTTGACTGGGCTATTTTCACTCTCTGTTGTTCTGGTATGTCCTCTGTTTCAAAGAAATTGTTCAAGCAGTCTATCCACTCCATCACTGAATCAGGTTCCATCTTTCCCGTAAACACTGGCAAATCTAGTTTCACATCCATGGTTCTCCTCTCCATGGCCTTGAGGGCATTCAACAGTGATCTCTGGTCTGCAGGAACGACCTCTTCGCTCCAACTAGGGATCTCTTCTTCTTCCCTATCTTCTTCTCTACCAGAACCTACTCTGCTCCTCAACTTCGCTAACTCATCCTTCAATTCCTGATTCTGAGCCTTCACGGCCTTGCTCTCTGCAATCTGTTTCTTCACCAGAACTGCCAGCTCAACGTTGGTCATCCTTGCCGGAACCTCAGATGTTCCTTCGTCACCTGACATCCTGCTATATTCTTATCTTTTCCAGAAGATCCTTCCTTTGCTCTGATACCACTATGATGCAGAGGTAAACGCAATGGGAGCTTACAAATGGAAAGGAGGAGTCACTAACACAACCAACATGTTATAATACCTATCGGCTTATCAGCATCATCATATTTTGGACGAGCATGAAATATCCTCCTGCTGACTACTGTTCACTTCCTTATCGCCTTTCGCCTTTCGCCTGTCAATAGCATCATCACATTCGGCAAGCGCAAACATCCTCCTGATGTTCACTGTTCATCTGACCGCCAACCTCTACCTTCATCAGCAGGATATAAAATATCTGGTTGCTCCGATATATCCTGATGATGATAGCTTCAAGCACCTTTCCTTCGATGCTTACGTCACCCCGATATCTGACTACACAAACAACAGCATCATGATATGACTTATCCGGTCATATTGAAACATCCTGATGATGTTAACCAAACTTTATGCCGATGACTTACGCCGTTGCCAAAACACTTAGCGACAGTAGGATAAACTTGCATAGGGTGATATCCACAATATCCTGATGACGATGACGTCACATGCACCTGATGATGATGTCAATGCACCTGATGATGATGTCATTCGGATATAAGATCCTTATATCTTCTGCAGCATGATAATGAATATCCTGATGACCTTTTCAATATCCTGATGATGACCTCTCCGGTACTTAGCCAAAAAAATGAACTTTCACTTCCGCATGCGATAGTGATATGCAGATGAAGGATACACCTGAAAGATGATCCTGACGACAATATACACACTGAGTATATATCCAACCTATATCATCCTGATGCACTTGAAACATGCAAACTTCATCAGCTTCATAACCTGATCCGGATAGCGATATACTCACAGATGACGATGCGATTCACTCCGACTGGAAAAGCACATGCAGACCCCTGTATATCCGTCAGCTGCATGCAAACTCACAGAACCGCACAATTTCACAAAGCAAACATGATGATCGGGCCGGATCACCTTCTGATCAAAACTTAATAGTTTATCTTCCTAAACCCTAGCACATGAGGATGCTAGGTTGATTCATAGCATGCTACCAATCGATCTCTCAAACAATGAAATGCATAACAGAAAACTAAAATACAACCTAAACTAACATGCATGACCATTCCACCGATTCACAGAATCAACCGGTGGAAGGGTTGAAAGAATCCATTAACCTGTGATCAGAACAGAAATCAAAACAAAAACAACTGATAAACCAGATAATGCAATTGATGAGATCTTATTCAGATGAAACACAAATGTCCTGAACAATGTTTCACAATGTCTGGACTGGTTTCTGGATTTCACTCAATCACCAGTACAACATAACACAACTACTACTCTCTACTTGACATGATCTCAAACCCTAACTGATCTAAGTTATTTATAGCAATATCCTACGAGTACTACCAACTCGATTCCCAGCGGTTGGGAGCTTCCAAGTAGCTGGGAGAGGACAGCGCCTACAACCTGATCACAAACTCTAACTGCCTGCACACTCTCCTAGGCTGATCTAATACATATGCATTGGTCAAATGGACCTTATTACATTATGAAATCAAACATGCTAAAAATAGACTAATGTCCTGTCATGCGGACAATATCTTGTCTTGTAGGGGTGCTCCTGCACCAGATAAGCCCTCTATTAAAAGGAAGCTACAGGAGGATATGAGTCAGTCCAACAAAAAACCCAAAGGGGTCCAAACTAATGTAAGTGCCAAATATACCGTGGAGGACAATAAATTTATCTATATGGATTTTCTTGTTTCCCCTACTTCACGCTAGCTGAACGAGAAGGGAAAGGCTATGTCTACTAGTGCTAAAGGAAATAAAACATTCAGTGTGAGAAGGTCGAATAGAATTGTAGGTATCTAGACTCCTAGCCTTAAAAGGGTTGAAATCTCTAGTGATTCCAAGTTTGATGATGATTACAAGAAAGAGGAGGATAATGAGACAACTGAGGTCTCTAACAAAGGGGAGAGGGCAATAGTTTATTCCCTGAAATCAATGGGCATGACTCTGAGGAGTATATGGGTGATATGGAGGACCCTGTTCAAGTGCCACCTACTAGTAAGGAGAGAGAGAATTTTGCTAGGGAGAAGGGATGTGATCTATTTATGCATACTACCAATGAGGTGACTGTCCTCAAAGCTAAGATTACTAAGATGGAAAGTAACTTGAAGGTGTTGGCTTGTTTCAGAACCAAATTGATGCACCAGTCTGCTACTATTGTTTCGGTGTTGTAGCACCTGAAGCTTGAGAAGCATGGCATTGGGACCTATTGCTTGGGATAGTATGAGGAAATGTATAAATTCCTCATTGATGACTAGGCTAAGATTTTCCAATAGTGTTGTGGTCTTTTGTCTTTGTTTTTTGGTTTTTGATTAAGTATGTTTTAATCTCTGCTTCACTATTTGTTTGTTATTGAGTTGTTTCTACCCTGCTAGTGCCTTTTTCACTATGCCCTTGGGGTTGTTTCAGGACCCTCTTTTCTTGCTTTCTTAATAAAAAACAACCAAGATGAAATATATACAAATGAATGCTAATGTACCACAAGAGGATGTGACACAAATGAATAATTCATGTGGATTTCCAAAGGTGGGCATAATGATTACATAAGGAAATCAATAGTCATTGCCATGTCATTAAATGGATCTCATTCCACATCATCATTGAATAACAATATTAAAATTGAATCTACCATTTACATGGCAAAGTGATGAGTTGGATGATTTTTTCGTTTTCATTGATGTTGTGAAGTGGAGAGAACTAAATTATTTATATGGGATCAAAATGTCTCCTTGGTGCTTGTTGATTAATCAATAGATTGGCCATTAGGTATGCTTATTTGTTACCCACTCTATAATAGTGATTGCAAGTAAAGTGTTCAAACTAATCCAGAAGACACCATATGGATTGCAAGATATAATTCATCTTCCAATTATTGACTTTTCTATTCCTTACTAGGTTCACAATGATCATGGAGTCTCTCTCAATACTTATTTTTTTGAAGCATTTTTCTATTACCATCTTCAAGCCTTATAGAAGGGGTAGATCTTTTGCATCATTATTCAAGCCATGAGGAAGTTTCTCAAAAATTTCTACAAGGAGGTTATCAAAGTTGTCTCTAATAATATAACCAACACTTGAGGAACCCAGGTTCCCCTTAGAAGCTCTATCAAAATTTAATTTGATAAGAAAAAGTTGGAAGGGAACCACCTTATTTCGCTTCTATCTATTTTGGGAAGACAAGTTGAAATGGATCCACTGGGATGAGGAGCGTGAAGGAGAGATCATTTTTTCAAGAGTTCACTATTACAACTTGTAAATTGAATGTTCGTGCTTGATATTTTATTGACCATGGACGGACATGACCTTTTCTGAGACCACATGTTCCATTTTTTGAATTTTTTTTTTTTTTAATAGGGGATGGGGATTTTCTAAAGATCCTATGATTTGATTCAAGCCAAAGATTATAGATTAGAAAAGATGGACTGAGTTCCCAAATGTAGGAAAAATTTGATTCATTGTATAGAGCCAACCAACTTGAAAAGTCTTGGAGAAGTGTGTTATGGAAAGCGCCATACCAACTATGTTTTCTACAAAGCCATTTCCAATAGAAATTGCTAGAGGAGCAGTTCAAAGGGAGATGATTGACATCTTCCTCTTCTTCACCACACAACGCACATTTGAATGAGGGGGGTTCGGGGAGTATTGACCGAGGTTGAGTCACTTTAGTTAAAGTCATTTCATCACTGAATTTATATGCGCAGTGGTAATTTCCTCATAGATCAGTAAGGTAACTCAAAGTAAAAAGTCTCTTGCTTGAGATAAAAGGAATCTATTATAGATCACCCTCTTGGGTTCAGGTAAATTTAGGACTGGCTGTCAGTTCATGGTTATCGTCTCTTTCTCTGAAAGTAGGCTAATATTTTGTTCTTACATTAATTCCTGTAGGGAAATTCTTCTTCATTTATGGTTAGATTATCTCGTTGTTGTGCATGACTAGATTAGTTCTAGTTTCTTCATTGTAATCTCTGATTACCATGTTTCCTCAAGCCACATTATAGGTCTAAGAAATGATATGAAGGCTTGCCAATGACCTTTTTGATTGAGACATGGTTTGGTAGGTAGATCAACGACTCCCTCAAAATCATTTAAATATCTACAGAGATTTACCTCTTCAAACAGAACTTCTTAGATGGTCATTTCAAATTCAAATCTCCTCGGGATTGCCAGCTCCCTGCCTTCTTAATGGTCTTCTTTGTGCTAGTTTACAGATGTGTGTCTACTGGCTATCACTTCATTTTTCCTTCTACCAGAGTGGTTGGTACTTCTGACTGTCATCTTCCTGTTTATAGATATGCTTTTGTCCTGCTGCCTAATTATGATTTTGTTGCCACAATTATGGTGGCTATTGGGCCTCATTCTTGGCGGTCTTGGACCCCCGTAATGCAATTTTGATCTTTTAATATTAATAAAATGCGTATGGGTGCTCTGCACCTTTTTTTTTTAAAAAAAAGTCATTGTTAGCAGATTTGTGGTTTTTAAGTGTGTTAGATGCAAAATTGCCGAATTCTGGGTTGAGTAGCTTTGTTAAAATTGTAGTGCAATTGGATAGTTTCCTGGATTTTATTTAGAATATTTCAGATCTGATATAATTTTAGTAAAATCAATAGCTGGAAATTATATAAAAGGACAACGTATTGTTAATATTACTAGTAAGATAGATGAAATATTTGAAATGATGAAGAAAATGAAGCTCTAGTTGGATTCACAAGGATGAAGTGGAAAATACACAAGCTTTTGAGAAAGATATAAAAGAGCAAGAGGAGGAATAGTTAGAATTGGTAATGATGTTTAAGTACATTTCTAAAGATGGTATAATATTTTGAATTAAAATGTCTAAATAAATTTTGTTGATTTTAATCTTGAAGATTTGATTGATTGGATAAATGAATTGGAAGAATAACCTATTGACTATGAGTTAGAATTGCTAAAGAGGTTAGAAAATCTAAGACAAAAGAAAAAGATAGTGAAGGAAAATACTCAAGAACTTTTTCAAAATGACCATTTGGATTTAATGTAGCAAAGAAAGTAAAGAGAAGGTTGCAAGACACATCAATGGACTAAGAAGTATTTAGGAAGAATTATATTTGGTAATATTGACAAAAAAAGATGAAGAATATCAATTTGCATTGAAAGTAGAAGAGAAATTTAATAGGAGATTTGAAACTAGGAAGAACTGACAAAGAGGTAGAGCACAAAGGTTACAAATAAGTAGACCTTAATACAATGACAGAATATCATACAATAAATATGTGGAAGAAAAAATAAACAATAGTACCTACCACAATGATGGAACTAAAGGATATCGTAGAGAGAAAAGAAGATATGGTGGAAGTGGCAAAAGATCTTTTAGAGGAACTTGTTTCGAGTGTGGGGAAAAAGAGTGCCAAGCATTTGAATGTTGTCAAAACCAAGGAAGTACCAGTACAAGATCTAAAGGAAGAGTTCCACATGATAATGAGGAACCTGAAGGGTCACATACTTTAGAAGATGAACTAGAAAAGGTGAGTCACTTGTCATGAGAAGAGCTTTGTTGAAATATGATGATAAAGAAGAACTAATACAAATGAAGAACTTGTTCAGAATGATATGCAAATTAGAGATAAATGTGGCAAGGTTTTCACTAATAGTGTTAGTTCTAATAATTTAGTGTCATAACAAATGGTTGATAAATTAAATTTAAAAATGTTACTACACCCTAACCCCTATAGGACTACTTGGTTATAGAAAGAACATAAGGTGTTGTTAAAAGAATAATGTTTGGTCAAATTCAAAATATATACATATCATGATGATGTTTTGTGTGATATAATGGCAATGGACTATCTCATTTATTGTTGGGTAGACCATGGAAATTTGATAGAAGTGTTGTGCATGATAGAAGGGAAAATATAGTTTACAAGATAACAAAGAATGGTAGGAGACACAAGTTGGTCCCTTTGAAGGAAAGGGAACAACAAGTCTGCAATAGTGCCAAAATTTGTTTAGTGGATGGAAGAAGATTCTTAAATGGTTTGAATCATGGGAATATGTGTTTTGCATTGATCCCTAGATTTTATAAAATCATAGTGGTAGAGGAAGCATCACAAAAGGAAATTTCAAAGTTGTTGATAGAATACAAGGACATCATATTAAGCAATATGCTAAATGGATTACCGCAAAAAATTAGTATTAGTCATCATATGGACCTAGTTCTAGGAGAAATATTTCCAAATAAGGTAGCACATAGAATGATGTAAATAGAAAATGAAGAGTTGAAATGAAGTGTAGGAGCTATTGAAGAGAAGTTTTATCAGGAAACTTTGAGTCCATGTGTGACGCCTACACTAATAACACCAAATAAAGGAGGTGATTGGATAATGTGTACACTCTATATCAATCAACAAGATCACCGTAAGGTATATATTTACATTTCCAAGGCTATCTAGATGATATAATGGACTATTTGAGTGGATTGCAATATTTTACCACCTAATTGATTTGAAGAGAAGTTAAGATCAAATTAGAATTAGAGAAGGAAATGAATGTAACACTAAATTTAAGATAAATTAATGATGTTATTAATGGTTGGTTATGCCTCTTGGATTCACTAACACACCTAGTATATTTATGAGATTGATGTATGGAGTACTAATTAAATATTTGGGTAAGTTTGTGATTGTTATGGCTTGTCCTTCCCAATCAAAATTAATGTATACATTTAATTTCGCCCTGCTTTATTTATCCTATCACCTCTTCTCTTTCCTCACAACCCTCTCCTTTACCTTCTTAGCTACCTCTCTACAATGACCATGAAATATGTTGTCAAAAATTGTTGGGTTCATTTGTAAGCCTAGAAATGGGAACCCCTAGAGGTTAGACATTGTGATCGATGAAGCTAGCCCTTGTATCTCACATTAATTGACCTCGTGTGGAGTTTTCCATTAGAAGTGTGGTTGGTGATTCCTTGTTGTGCAACTACCCCAATGTCTTGTTGTTCTTAGAGGTTTCATCTATTTTCCTATCCAACATAATATACCTAGTCCAAGATGTAGATTATATAGAGATGCTACGGTTTGGCTTCATTGATGAATATCTTGTCCCACCAGACAAGTTAAAGAATGCCTTGAAGAATTATGATATGTTTGTGCATGAGTCTCCAATTGGAAGTCTCTTCAAGGTAAAATTGCTTTGTAACTCTCTAGCGACTACCTTTGTTTACCATGCCATATAGAATGGACTCCAAAATGGTTGCATGAACACACTGAATACTACTCTAGAAGTGCACTAATTTCAACTACCACCAACCTTACACACCAAAACCAAAGAGATCTTCATTGCTATGTGGTTCATATGTCTTCATGCCCTAGATCATACATCAGGACTTCCATCAATGTCTCTGCCAATTCTACCTACTAGCCTTCCTCCGCATGTAGATGGCAATGATTCTGTCTCCCATGACCCATGTTAATTCTGTGTATAATTTTTTTTGGGCCTTTGGTCATAACGTTAGATAATCAATTTTTGTAATTTTTGGTTGTCGCCACCATAACATTATCAATTGTATGCATCTTTTGGGGCCTTTGTTCCTACTTCAGCCTTGCAACACCTCTAAAATTTTATAGTTTACTATAGTTTTAATACAAGTATAGGTGAATCTTCACCTTTTATTTTTAAAAATAAAGGTTTGTGATTGTTTATTTTGATGATATTATGATTTTTAAGAAGATCAAAGAAGAACATCTGGAGCATATCACACTAGTGTTGTAGAGGTTGAGACAAGAAAATTTGTCAAGATCAATGTGAAAAAGTGTAGTTTCATGAAGTCCAAACTAGTGTATTTGGGATTTGTAATCTTAATTGAAGAGTTGAAGATGGATCTAGGAAAAGTGAGATAAATTATTGAATGGCCTACATTAGTGAATGTTTTCAAGAGATAAGATCTTTTTATGATTTGGAAAGTTTCTATAGAAATTTCATTAGCGATTTTAGTGGTATATGTGCACCTAAATAAGACTATCAAGGGAGATAAGAAGAAATTTAGATGAACATCATGAGAAAATGGGATTTTTTAATTGTCGAAGAAGAAAGTAACTAAACAACTAGTGTTAACATTGAAAATTTTTAACAAGGTATTTCAAGTTGATTCTGATGCAAGTGGAAATGCAATCGAGGCAATATTAATATTTAGATAAGAAAGTAGTAGAGAAATAAATTAGTTTAGTGAATTTTTTAATGATTCTAGAATGATATATTTAGTCTATGATCAAAAAAATTATGCCATAATACAAGCATGCAAAAGTTGATACATTACTTGTTGCTAAAGCAATTTGTGTTGTATAAAAATCATCAATATTTACAATATTTGAAGAAATAGAATAAGTTAAATCAAAGACATGTTAGATGGGTAGAATTCATGAAAAGATATTCTTTTGTATTGAAGCATCGGAGTAAAAAATCAGATAGTTGCTAAGGGAATTTGTGTTGAAAACTTTAAGCAGTAATTTACGCATGAAGAAGTGGAGACATTACTTGTTGCTAAATAAATTTGTGTTGTATACAAACCATTAATATTTGCAATATTTGAACAATTAAAAAATTCAATCAAAGACATGTGAGATGGGTAGAATCCATGAAACATTATTGTTTTGTATTGAAGCATAAGAGTCAAAAATGTATTCTTGCATTTCCACTAATGGTTTATTAGTAATTGTAATTGGAAGATCTGAAGGATTCTTTATGTCCTCTCAAGGACTAAGAAAAGGGGACCCAACATCTTCTTTTATCTTCATTCTTATTGAAGAATCATTCAGCAAAACTATAATGGTAAAGAATTTGAATGGTAAATGGAATTTTTAGATGTTCACATCCTATTTCTAGGTGAACCAGTCTCCCATGCACTATATGTAGGTTACACCATAACATTTGGTAAATCATCTAAATCAGAGGAAAAATCGATATAGTAGGTAATTGAGTCCTATTGTTCTATGTTATGCCAAGTAGTGAATTCTTGAAAGTCAAAAAATTTCTTCTTCAACATGTCACCTACAATTCAAATGAGAATTTATAACTTCCTTAGCTTCAAATTTGAGTCAATTCCAAGAAAATATTTAGGTATACCTCTTTTCTTAGGACCTGGTAAATAGGATATTTGGAAACATATAGTTCTCTCAATTAAAAATAAAATTACTTCATGGAAAGGTGAATGGCTAACCATGGTAGGAAGAGTCATGATGATTAAAGTGGTACTTGCAGCCATACCAACATATATGATGTCCATACTAAAAATACCAGGAGGAATCTTATTAGAAACATAAAATCTTATTAGAAGATTTATGTGGCAAGGAAACTCAGAAAAAAAGAGGATACAACTTTTATCATGGGAGGAAATCTATAAACCAAAATCTTTTGGAGGGGTGGACATTCATGATCTAGATATATAGAACCTGACATTACGAGCCAAACTAGCTTGGAATATGTATACCAATGGTTCATGCAAAATGGGTGAGGATCATGCAAGAAAAATATTTGGGTACCCTAGATAGGGAGAGAATATTAACTATGGCAAATGTATAACCTAGGTAAAAAAATGTAGAAATTGTTTATTGTAGGAGAGAGAAGTAATTTCCCCATAGATTTATAGAGTAGTTCATAATAAAGAGAAAACCGTTTTTTGGGAGGATTCATGTAATTTCTACTAGCCATTATGTATTTAGTTAGACCTTTCTAAAGAAATGACATACCTGAAACAAACATGGGGACCAACTATCAACAAATATTTAGAAACTATAGACAAAGATATGTCTTCAAAATTCAAATGGAAAAATTTAAAAATTGCAACTTCCTTGCAATCCAAAAGATTTGGTTATTAGAAATCTTTAGACAATGAATTACATTTTTCTCCCAGAAAGAAGATGAAATCTCTTGGATGGAGTCAAAGATAGGAATTTACACTATAAAACAAGGATATCAACTCCTCAAAAATCAATATGCTAAGTTGTGGCCATTCAAACTATGTTAGAGTGATACTTTCCTTCTTAAAGTAGGTACATTTTCATGGTTATCCCTCCATAACAAAATTTTTATAATTAAAAGATTGTAGAAATTGGGAATCTCCCCATCATTCAAATGTGTTTTGTGTGGTCAAGAAGAGGATTGGGTAAGTGCAAAAAGATGGGGGGCCAAAAAGTGGCCAAATTATTTTCAAAAAAATTTAATACATAACGTGAGTACGTTATAATGTGCTCACATTATGGTTTGGTAATGACGATCCTAAGGCTCGCCAAAACCAAACCATAATGTGCTCGCGTTATAACATCAGCGCATTATAACATGGGTGCATTATGAACTATTATAAATTAAAAAAAAAGCTTATCTCAGTTCATTTCTATTTTTCTCCTCTATACCCGTGGCCTACAAACCCTAGGAAGTGCGCTCGTGTTTTGCAAAAGACAATTCAACACCAAAATCTTACTGATTTGTCGCCAAAATGCCACCACAATGTTGAGCACGCCAAAGGAGTGAGTTTTATTTGTTTTTTTGTTTGAATTTGTTTCTAAATAAGTAGGTTTGAGTTGATTTTTTATGTATATTTTGTTAATTGTTAGTAAATGTTAATGTACCTCCTCCTCCTCCTCCTCAAAATCCACAAAATCCTGAGGAGGAAATACCTGTGGAACAACAACCTCCTCTGTCCATTCCTCGACATGCCCCTGGAACACAAGAAAATATAATGGGGCAAATTGAAAACAAAAAAAAAGAAATTGAAGATATAATTGCAAGGTTGAAAGATTCTTCCACTTCAACCTTGCATAAGTCCATGCTTGTTGAAACTTTTGAATCTATGTTATCAAATGTAGATTCAATTAGCAAGCAAATATCTAGTTGGATGGATAAAAGGAGAGAGTTTAAAGACTATTATATATACAAGCTGTCATACCAAGATGTGAAAAAATTACAAATTAAAAAATTAGACTTGTGTTCAATTTTCACAAACCCACAAATAAATCAACCTCCACCCATTACATGCAAGAGGTTCCCTACCCATTGGTACAACAACCAAGTGATAAGGGACAATTTTGGGTAGAGATGGTGGATGGTTTTTGACCATCCTCCATGCAATAATAATGAGGTCTCGCAATACTTTTTGAGGAAACTCTACTATGAGTTTGTCCTCAATAAAATGCCAAACTATTTTGATATTAAGGACTTCTAGGGTAGAGGTGGGGGGTCAACACAAGATAGGCTAGGGGCACGTGTTGACCCATAGCGGGAAGTGAGACAAGTAATCAACAGACCAGCCCATGAGCATGTTTCTATCCCTTCCATTGTGAAGGAGAGTGTTGAGGTCAATACACTTCAGTCCATTAGTGCCTTGACCCACATCATCATAGAGCATGCCAGTCCTACAACATAGAGTGGGTTGGGAGATAGTGCGAGGAGTAGGGTCCCACCCCATTCTTGTCAAACATGGGGGTTACCCTGTGGTTATGACCCCATGGATACTCAGGACGTAGGTGCACTGGCTACATCTGTAGCTGAGTAGATGGTGATGACAGATACCCTCCTGAGTGAGACTTTCGGCCTTGATACTCAGGTAAATATTAGCAAGTTTACTAAATTTAATTTATTAAATTTCAATTTTGAAATACAAGATTAACTAATTTAGTTTGATGATTTTAATGAAATTTTAGGGTCATAGCGTTGATGCAGTTTTCAGTGGTTCTCCCCCTACATATTACACTAGATCATCTACTATCAGGGTATGTAACTAGTAAACAATTATAAATGTTACATGTGAATAGCATCATTATATCAATGGTATTCTAATATCTCATTTTGGATGTTAAATAGGTTAATATTGGAGATTTTATGGCAACACCTACCAGCGATGGTGGACTTCAAAGCTTCATGGAGGTAATAAAATAAATAGTTTAATGAATGAATTGTACTTACTAGATTTTTGTATGTGACTTGTGTGCTTTATTGTGTGCACTTCCATGTTTAGATGAACGTGTGTGTATGTTAGGAGCCATGACTTGCATCACTATTATAGTTTTCGTAATTGAATAATGTTGTTTTATTTCCAGATGATGCAGGCTATGGAGACACCTCTTGATATTCTTAGGGCAATAGAGTATGGTGTGATCTCTATGATTCATAGCTCCATGGCATTGATAGGGGTATGAGACAGATTAGTAAATTTCAATTTACATTCATTGTTATAGTTATTTATTTTTTAAAAATCAAAAGATTATTGATTTGAAGTTTAATTTCTATCTGGATGGTTTCTATAGGACATGACATCACCATGGCCTATTCCTGCTACTAAGGCAAGTGAGGAGACATATTATATGGTAGCGGTAAGTGATTATTTTGTTAAATGTTTCATTTTTATAACATCTAATTTCTATATATTAATGTCTATACTTTTTATTGTATCAACTAAAGATGCAGGAAGAACTAAATAGGAGGAGCAGCCCTCAGGTTCGTAGTAGACCACCCACATGCATGTCTCGATCCCCTAGAAGATCAAAGGTTGCCTGTGATCTATTCTCTTCACCAGCCAGATGGGATTGACTTTTTATTGTGTTCCTTTGTTGTATGCCTATATGGCATTTGTGGACATATATTTTGTATTGCATATAGTTGACATTGTATGCCTATATGGCATTCTTGTAAGCCAATATGGCTATTTTGTATATATGTTTTACCTATATCAACATATATTGATGTATACCTATATGGATATTTGGTTAATACAAATCTTTTTTATTGATGGCATCCATACTTGCATTATAAATCCATGTTTGAATGGATATTTGTAGATGGCTACTTCAAATATTTAAAGTCCAATTGTATTACATAGGATGTTTGTTGATCCGATAAGCTAGCTATTGTTATTCAAGTATTAGCTAAACCTCATTTTGGAACTAAAAGATAAAAGTTGTCTTTTAAAAAAAAATGAATCATAATGTTGAACAGAAAATATTAATATTCTTTTGAGTAGCATACAATGTCAACTATATGCAATACAAAAAAATGAATCATCATGTTATTCTTTATGTTTGAGATCCTGAAAATGACTAAGTTTAGTAGCTTGATATCCTAAAACCCTAAAAATTGACTAAGTCTAAAATCTGGCAGATCCTCCAAATTCTATAATCTACATGTTAAATCTGGTGGATTCGAGACCTATCTCAAACATCATGAAAGGTATATTGAAAAATATTTGAAGTATATTCAATATACCTTATCCTCTAGGACTTACACTTCTAGGTGCAAAATTTCTCTAGGGAGTTAGGCGCGCTTTCCCACCTCTGCAGACTCAAATCAATGCCTAAGATTGAGACCTCAAAGTGTGCCTAGAGAAGAAAACAAACCTTTGATCATCCCAAGTTATGGCGCCTTGAATGGAATTGATACAAATGACCTTAAGCATTAAAAATTTGACAAGGAAAACACATTATGAGTTTAGGCGCCCTTCATGCTTCATATCACCAATTTTGGTGCCTTGGCAACATAGTAGATGAATAACACCTCAAAATGAGCACCTAAGGGTGATGTAGTCATACAAGGGTGCAAAGAAGTGTTAAAAGCCTTAAAATATCAAAGAATAATCCAAATTCAAGTAAGGCACATTTTCACACCTTGATCATCATCTAAGGTGCCTTGCAAAGGAGGTCTTGAGCAACATAAACCTTAGGCACAATTTCTTGCTTCTACAATCAAATTTGAGCACCTAAGGAGTGGATTGGTGATGGGGATCACTTTGAGCACCTTAAAAGTGTTTGAAGGTTTGAATTGGTGAATGATAGTGCCTAAAGGTCTTAGAACCAACTAGAATAAGGAATTAAAGAATGACTTAACCACTTTGAGCGCCTTGAAGGAGAGAAGTATGTATATGAAGATTGATTGAATGTTTGGAGTTTAGGCATACTTCCTTGTCATCTAATCACACATTCGCACCTAGGAAGAGTTGACATGAAACAATCCTTTGAGTGGACTCCTTGATGAGATCTCTCCCATTGCTTAAACTTGTTGAAATGTTAAAAGCTAAGTCAAATGGATTCTAGGCACTCTTTGCCTTCAGAATGACCTTGGATTGGTGCTGAAGCATAACAAGAGAGTTTAAATCCATTCAATATGGCACCTTGTAAGAGGAGAACTTAAGAGCATGAGACTAGATGGCATTTAAGAGTTAAGATCATCAAAATCCAAAGAAATGGGCTAAGTAAGCTAAGGCACCTTTGTTTGTCATTCAATACCTCCATGAGCGTCTAGATTGAAATTACATCCAAGGACATCTAAGAGTAGGTGCCTAGAGGGGAAAAGTATCCTAAGACCTTCATAATTATTTAAAGCATAAAAAATTCCAAGTATAAAGCTTCATGATGTTGGGCACTCTTTCACCTCCATATAGATCTAGATTGGTGCCTTAGATAAAGTATCACAAATCTATATCATTGAGTAAGTTCCAAGAGAGAAAGGCTTACTTCAAGCATGTTTAATCAGTCAAGGTCTTACAAATAATAAATAGAGCCTAAATTGATGCTAGGCACCTCCTCTTGTCTCTACTATCTAGTTTTGGCACCTAAGGAGAAATTGCATATAGTGAACTCATTAATTGGCGCCTAGGAGGAAAAGACCTTAAACTTACATTATTAAGTCAGCACTTTAGAAATTCAGCCATTCCTAGTCAATTGGAGTCATAAAATACCAAATACAAAGTCAAGTTGGACTTAGGTGCCCCTTCATGTAATTTCCCACCATCATGAGCGCCTAGATCTAGGAAGATCATCCAATTGTGCCTAGGAATAAGATATAAGTCCAAGACCTCAAATTTGAGTGCCTAGAAGTGTGATGGATTGAAGAAGCTACATTGGTGTCTAAGGGTAAGTTGTATCTAATGACATCACCCAATTGAGTGCCTAGGAGGTATAAAGCTTAACATTGACATGAGGACAAGCGCTTAAACATGTGAATGAAGTCATAGAAATGCACTAAGTCATCTAGGTGCCATTTTCCCCTTGTGTACCCTTACATTTACGCCTAAGAAGAAGTTCCTTCAGTTCATTGAAGAGAGGTTATTTTAGTGGCACTTTATGTGATCACGTTGCCTCAGATGGAATGTTTCTAAGTGACATGGTTTTCGAGTAACATCTCATCAAAGATTGCTGCCTTTTTGCACTTTAGACTCTTCAGGGATATCGTCGGTACAATGTAGCTTGGATTGTTCTGACATGTTTGGGTGAAGAAAAGGACCATGCCTAGCGTAAATGTACTCATCCAGATGCATTGGAATAGTTAGTTTGGTTGCATCAAGAGCAGGATGAAAGTTACACCCCTTTGCAACTTTACATTGCCTCCTTCTGATGATTTCTGGGGTAGCAGAAAACTTTTCACCATGGACAAATGCCTCAGAGATATAAAAACCTGAGAGAGGTTACTATAGAGGCACTCTATGTGATCGCGTTGCCTTAGATGGAATGTTTCTAAGTGACATAGTTTTTGAGTAATATCTCATCAAAGATTGCTACCTTTTTGTACTTTGGACTCTTCAGGGATATGGTCGGTACAATGTAGCTCAGACTGTTTCGACATGTTTGGTTGAAAAATAGGACCATTCCTAGTGTAAATGTACCCATTCGGATGCGTTGGAACAATCAGTTTGGTCGCATCAGGAGCAGGATCAAAGTTACACCCCTTTGCAACTTTACATTGCCTCCTTCTGACAATTTTTTGGGGCAGCAGAAAACCTTTCACCATGGGCAAATGCCTTAGAGATATAAAAAACTGAGAGAGGTTATTGTAGAGGCACTCTATGTGATCGTGTTGCCTCAAACAAAACGTTTCTAAGTGACATGGTTTTTGAGTAACATATCGTCAAATATTTATGCTTTTTTGCACTTTGGACTCTTTAGGGATATCGTCGGTAGAATGTAGCTCAGACTGTTTCGACATGTTTGGGTTAAAAATGGAACAATGCCTAGCCTAAGGGTAAAAGCACAAAGCTGTGTCACACTTTCAGCTAACTTATCAACACAAGTGAATTTAAGTATTTCTAACTAAAAATTAACTTTGGTCAAGCGCATGATCTTGTAAGATTTATTCTAGCTAAGTTAAATACGTCCACAACTTTTCTAACTAAAATTGTTGGCTAAATGCATATGTAGCACCACTATGAGGCCATTTTACCAAATTTTTTTTGAAAAACTTGACATTTCAACAACTTCTACTCGTGTAAATAACATTTTTAAAAAAATATTAAAATACCCTTTTGTAGATGTATAAGTTTAGTTTTCAAAAATATATATATTTTAATAGTTTAATTATTATTTATATTTTCCTTTCTATTTTTACTAAAATTAGGTTATTAGCACAAAACATTAGGTTGATTACCATGTCAAGGAAAAATAGTAAAACTTATTAAAAAAAATTGAAAAAAATATGATGCACTAGATAAAAGAATCTATATCAAGATGATATAATTTTTTTTCTATTTTAGATAAATAGTTAATATGAAAGTTGACGTTGAATGGAAACAACTACGTTTTAATACACGCACATTTTATTATTTATTTAGAAATATATATTTATCAAAATTGAAAAAAAAAATTATCCATGCACTAAAGTTTCAAGTTATAAATACACACAAAAAAATTGAAGAAAAAAAATTACTATATAAAGATTGACGTCTCATGTAACTTCATTTTTCAGTATTTATCAACAACTAAATTATAGTGTCAATTTATTAAAAATTACATTCAAATAATTTTTTAATTTTTTTCAAAAAATACAAACATAAAATATACTAAGAAATAAATATTTTAGTAGTTTACATCATTTCAAAATTCAAAACATATATGTCACATTTTCGTGATTCAAGTTTAATAGTTGGATCAGCGTTGGTCATTTTCTTTATAAAAGTGTGACATAGCTTTGTGCTTTTACCACTAAACATACCCATCTAGACGCGTTGGAACTATCAGTTTGGTTGCATCAGGAGCAGGACACCGAAAATGCATAACATGATGATGTAAAAATGTGTATATGTGTAAAAATGTAGCAAGAAATTAAAAAAAGACAAACCTTACAAATTAATGTGCATACTTACAACTCAATGTAACATGACTTTACAAAATCAATGTGAATACTTACAAATTAATCCAATCAACCATCTGGGTCTGCTCTACTATTTATTGTGTCAAGTATTGCTTCATGGTCAGAATCACGCACCTTCCACAAGATTTTGTTCAAAGGTCTACCTCGATACTTTATCAAATAAAAATTGGATGCCATGACAAGGTTCAAGTAACGAAGAATCTTCTGATGCATGTCAAAGTCTTGAAATAGTCAAACATTAACACTCTTACGTGGGTACCTTCTAATCCATGTTCCAGTAATAACCAATGAGCCTGTAGGGTATTTGATGTTTTCTCCATCTGTAACAGGGGCCTCCAATTTCTTTTCAGCCTCAACACAATGACATAGGTAATAATTTGTTCCCTCTTCATTATCTTCATCTGCAATAACTGCATATACATGCCCTACATTGATATGTGTAGCAAATTAGATGAAACTAGTCAACATTACAAAAACATTACAAAGTAAGATGACATTACCTGGTTGAACTAGATGAAATTAGATGCATATACATGCCCTATATTACCTAGTTGAACTAAATCTGATATGTGGTCAAAGTCAACTGATGATTCCATCTATGTTAGTTCCAGTGCCATCAGGGGTCGATACGTGTCAAGTGGGCTAAGATAACTTAACTGCCATTCATCAACCCACTCCTTTGACTTGCACTCATCCGAGACTTGAATTGTATAGGAAGAACAAAAGCATGACATCTTTTGTGTATGGATACTCCATGAACTTGCAATTGAGCTTCTGAAAGAGTGCATCTCATTTGATCCTATTAGTGTAGAACAATCCTCATATGGTGCAATGTTAGTATCATCTATCAACCAAAAAAATCTACGAACTAAAGACTTACCTTCATTACCTGGACCCATGGAAGCATTACACCACTCGACAATTAATTTTACATCTGTCAACTTTGCATTGTCTTTATACTTTAACTCTTCTCATGCTATGGCTCTTTTGATACATGCTCCTGCACCATCATGCTCCCCCTTTCCATGCCCGGCCTCACAAAAGTTCCACATATGTTGAATACCTGTAAAATTATGCCTCTTACTCAGCCAAAAGAAATTTTGTGAGTTCTTGAATTGTGACGCATAGTTATCTGACCATATGATATGCTAACTGAACGATATGCCCCTTCTAGCCAAATCATTGTAGAATACCTGAAAGAAACCTTGTATGAACTCTGTAGAATGCATACGATCATAACTAATATAGAAATTATACTCCCTGATGATCTTTTTGTCATCCTCTGTACTATCATTTGCATGAATAAATGTAATGTGCACAAATATAAAAACTTGTCTGGAGTTGTAATATTGTGATTGCACCTCACACTGTGGCTGTAGACTGTAGTTCTCTGTAAAGTCGATGACTGAAACAATGCTACCAACTAGAAATGTGTCCTTGCATAACTTGAATTGCAAGTCCAACCATCGAGCTCTATGGGCATGTCTTGCATACTCATACACTATGCTGTCACGAAATATAGGCATAAACTGATACACTGGAATCTTTTCAATAACCAATTCACACCTCTTTCCTTGTTTACCATCTTTCATATTGTATGCCATTATTTTATACTTGCCAAACTCTACTAGTTCATTTCCAACCGCATGTGTTCTTTCCATATGTTCACATATTGGCAAATGTTGCAAGCCACCGCAAGGATGACATGTGCCATCCAAGCATAATTTCTTGTAGAATATTTGACCTTCCTCTCTTTCACATAAAATTCTTGATATGAAGTCTCTTGAAGATGTTGGTGGGGCACATATGGCACAACTCTGCAAAACATTGTTAGTATGCATATCTAAACCTATAGACCTATAAACATCAAAATAGTTAGAAAATTCAATATGTAATCTACAACAACAAGTAGTGCATGTGTGATTTATCTTGACATAGAAAGGTTTTAGCATTTCAAAATATCTTTGACAAATTTTAATTTGAGGATACTTCTCTAGAAATTTACCATAAAACTGTGTTTGAGTCTCATCCAAAAAATGCTTTGGATGTGGCTCACGGTTCTGATTACCAATTCTCCTTCTTACCACATCCCTTTGATTCAGAGATACCCTTGTGTAATTCTTCCAAAAGTCTTCAATTAGTGATCTCAATGCTTCAACAATTGGTTTATGTTTTCGTGGTAGTCTCCCCGAGAATGCCCATAATTCATTGACATTAGTGTCCTCAATTCTTTGGTGTCTTCCAACGGCTCTTGATAAAGCTTTCCTATTAATTCTCAATTCTTGACTCATCTTTCTAATGAGATGAGCTTTCATCATTTGACTACTTACTGTAGTCGATGTAATCACACGCCGTGTTGCATTACTATCTTTTGTGCATGAGGTGTTACCCACACTCTCATACACACTCATTAGATTCTTAACAATAGATTTTTCACTTGAAGCCTCTGATGTTCTCAACCCAAGAATCTTCATGATGGACCTATACTTTATACTTCTCATCATTTCAATGAATAGTTGACATCTTGTAGTCTCATTTAACTTTTCAAAGAACAATCTCCAAATCTTATGAGCATATCTTCTACAAGTGCATTTTGGAATCTTACCTTCCATTGGCTACAAAATATTCTCATCAATATCAATCAAATACTTTGACTGTCTATGCAAAATTTTAGGTGGTGTTAAGTTAGGTAAATTCATCTCAACATTAGGAATTTCATTAATATTTAAATGAGATGGGTTAGATGGCATACCTTGGATTGAAGATGGAATAGATGACATACCTTGAGGTTGAGGTGGGAACGATGGCGTACCTCCTTCATCACATGTGAGAGATGATGTACTCTCAACTTGAGATGTGATAGATGGTGTCCCTACATGTTGACTTGCCGTAGAGGACGTGTCTCCAACTATGGTATTCAAATCTCTCATAGCACGAAGTTTTTACATTCATTCTCTTTGTAACACCAATACAATATCTCTTTGTGATGGTTGTGGTCCCTCTTCAATTGGTGTGTCTTCATTTATCGTGTCCAATTTCCTCTTCTCACGAAGTTCCCTCATAGCCACTGCTTTCTTTGCATTCTTATCTTCTATCTCTTCTTGTGTTGGTTTAATTCTTGATCATTTTCTTGGCATGACGAAGAATTTATCTGTAGCATGATAAAGAGACCAATATTAGTTCCTAAGAAATGAATACAAGATAATAGTGGGATTATATTTTTATTACGTTGTAAGGATTTATTCTTGTATAGTTTGACATCATGGTATGTTAAGGTATGTTTATTACACATAATTATTAAAAAGCCCAAGTGTAGAAAATATACATGGCATCATGTGAGATTGTAGGCTGCTTTCTTGATTGGGAATGTGTTTATTTTAAACATGTATGATAAAGCATGATAAAGTAATTCAAATAGAATTAAGGAAAATGTAAAGAACATGAATGTAAAGACTTGACATACCTAAAAAATGAAGATTCGAATGGAGAGAGTACCCAATTATGTAGTGTTTTTTTCTTCTTGCATCAAACTCCTCAACAATTTGAGTTTTTCACCACTTGCTTCCTTTTCAATGTTAAATTGAATAACACTCAAATATAACTACTAACAAAAATACTATTAACCAATCTATAATGTTAAATTCCCAAAATTGAATCAAAATTAACATTGCAACACTATAAAAATTGAAACTTGAATAGATAGATATCAAACTTGGTGTGAAAACTATGTTATTTCCTCCTCCTCAAGTTGGCAAAGTAGAAAAGGTGGTGGAAAGATCATGCAAAGGTGGTAGAATGTGTAAAATGTGCATGTGAACTTCCCAACAGCATGAAAACACTTCTTTTTTGTTGGAGCATGCGCAGAATCAGTATGAAAATAGAGCATGTGGGCCTGGATCATGGGGGTCAACACCTTTTTACCATTTCTATAGTAGGACAAAATGCAAGCGCATTCTAACGCCCTTGCATTTTGTCCTGCTATAGATTGATCCATAAATATTTTACCTATCTCACCTTTGATAGCACCTTTACAATATCTCACCTCTAGTTCCATTAGCTCATGTTCTATATCTCACTTATCTCTCCCCCTCACCTCTCTACCTCTCCCCTCTCTATGTCTCTCAGTTGCTCCTTGTCTACCTTAACCCTAATCCCTCGACCCTCAACCCTATCCCTAAACCCTCGACCCTTAAACCTCAACCCTCAATGTCAAAACCTAATCCCTCAACCCTTAACTCTGATCCCTCAACCCTCAACCCTATCCCTAAACCCTAAAGCCTAAAGCCTCAACCCTCAACATCGAATCCTACTCCCTCAACCCTTCACTCAAATCCCTCACTCCTAAACCCTATCCCTAAACCTTCAACACTATACCTTAAACCCTAATCCCTCAACCCTCAACCCTAAACCTTATCCCTAAACCCTAATCCCTCAACCCTAATCCGTCATCCCTCAACTCTAATCCCTCATCCCTGAAACCCTAAATGCTATCCCTATTCCTAAACCCTCAATGGGCTCGATACTATGCCTTAAACCCTAATCCCTTATCCCTAAACCCTCCAACCATATCCCTAATCCTTATACCCTTGACACTCTACTTTAACCATAATCCCTCGACCCTCAACCCTATCTTGAAACCCTTAACCCTTGAACCTCAATGTACTCAACCCTCAATGTCAAATCCTAATCCCTCAACCCTTAACTCTGATCCCTTGACCCTCAACCCTATCCCTAAACCCTAAACCCTAAAACCTCAACCCTCAACCATCAATGTCAAATCCTAATCCCTTGACCCTTAACTCTAATCCCTCAACCCTCAACCCTAATCCATCATCCCTCAACTCTAATCCATCATCCCTAAACCTTAAATGCTATCCCTATTCCTAAACCCTCAACGAGCTTGATACTATACCTTAAACCCTAATCCCTTATCCCTAAACCTTCCAACCCTATTCCTAATCCTTATACCCTCAACCCTCAACCCTATCCTGAAACCCTTAACCCTCGAACCTCAATGTACTCAACCATCAACATCAAACCCTAATCCCTCAACCCTTAACTCTGATCCCTCAACCCTTAACCCTTAAAACTTGAACCCTAAAACCTATCCCTACACGCTCGACACTCGACACTATATCTTAAACCCTAATCCCTTAACCCTCATCCCTAAAGCCTCAACCCTAAATCCTTAAACCTTCAACCCTAAACCCTATCCCTAATCCCTCTACCCTTGACACTCTTATTTAACCCTAATCCCTTGACCATTAACCCTATCCCTCAACCTTCAATCCTTAACCCTCAACTCTCAACATTAAACCCTAATTCATCAACTCTAAACCCTAATCCCTTAAACCTAAATCCTATCCCTAAACCATCAACCCTCAACACTATACCTTAAACCCTAATCCCTATCGCTCAACCCTTAACCCTTAAAACTTAAACCCTATCCCTACACCCTCAACACTTGACACTATATCTTAAGCCTTAAACCCTCATCCCTAAAGCCTCAACCCTCAATCCTTAAACCTTCAACCCTAAACCCTATCCCTAATCCCTCTACCCTCGACACTCTAACCCTAATGTCAACATTAAATGCTAATCTGTCAACCCTAAACTATAATTTGTCAACCCTAAACCCTATCCCTAAACCCTCGACACTATACCTTAAATCCTAATCCATCAACCCTAAAACCTAATCCCTCAACCCTCAACCCTAAACACTATCAATAAACCCTCAACCCTTGACACTATACCTTAAACCCTAATCCCTCAACCCTTAACCCTAATCCCTCAACACCCAACCCTAATCCCTCATGCCTAAACCCTAAATGCTATCCCTATTCCTAAACCCTCAAACCTCGACACTATACCTTAAACCCTAATCCCTTATCCCTTATCCCTAAACCCTATCCCTTAACCCTTAACCCTTAAAAATTAAACCCTAAAACCTATCCATAAACCCTCAATGCTCAACACTATATTTTAAACCCCAATCCATTAACCCTCAGCCCTAAAGCCTCAACCCTCAATCGTTAAACCTTCAACCCTAAACCCTATCCCTAATCCCTCTACCCTCAACACTCTACTTTAACCCTAATCCCTTGACCATCAACCTTTAACTCTCAACATTAAACCCTAATCCGTCAACCCTAAACCCTAATCTGTCAACCCTAAACCCTATCGCTAAACCCTCAACCCTCAACACTATACCTTAAACCATAATTGCTCAACCCTAAACCCTATCCCTAAACCCAATAAAAATGATTTGCCTTATGTTAGGTTGTTAAAGCCATCATTTTCGACACTCTTCTCTTAAAGATATTTGAGTTGCAAGAATATCTCAGAAAAATGGCTATGAACTTTTTTAATGTTAGTAATGTTATATGGCATGTTTTTCTGGCCCATCTGGGATTCATTATGCCAATAGGTGTACACACTATGAGAAAAGCTTTATGTATGGTACATCCACAGTGAGTAATTAACAGTTGAAATCAGAAGGATGATCATTATGAGAAAAGATTTGCATTGGGGTACATCTATGTTTCTTGTTGTCCACGCCACACTTAGGGGAGGTATATTGTTATAAAACAGGCAAATAATCTCCTATTGTTTACTGGCTCTATCCACAAGAACTACTAAACTATACCTTAAACTCTAATCTCTCAACCCTAAACTTTCAACCCTAAACGCTAATCTCTCAAGGTCCTAAACTCTGATCCCTTATCCCTAAACTCTAAATCCTATCCCTAAATGCTCAACCCTCAACCTTAAACCTTAATCACTAAATCCTTATCCACACCTCTCGTCCCCTATCTAGCTCACTCCCATCTCTACCCTCCTCTACCCTCGACACTATACATACATATGTATATAGGCATACATAGATACATACATACATGTAGGCATACATAGATACATACATACATATAGGCATACATACATACATACATACATACATACATACATACAGGCATACATACATGATTAATAGCCTTAAACATAAAAAAATTTTAGGGGAACATAACGCGCGCACGTGAGCGTGTTATTTCAAAAATGACAAACAACACAAACTTTTGCAGAAAATGAAAAATTCAAAGAAAAAAATAACGCGAGCGCATTATAATGCGAGTGTGTTATAATGCACTCGTGTTATGTTTTGCTTTGGGAATCCCAAGCCTTCGGCTTGGGATTTGCTTTGGATTTCCAACCCAAAGGATTGGAGTGCCTTTTCAACATCCACATACGTGTTTTTCCATATTCTTCAAGATTTCACATAATTTCATTCGTGCTAACCCTCAGAATTGCACGTGTTTCAAGGTCAAACAAATTGAACACTGGGTAAAGTTAGGCTTTCTCTTAGCTATTTGATGATGTGATTTTTTTCACATTTTAACAATGTTAAGTTTTTCATCTTTAATTTATTTTGTTTGTGTGTCTGTTTTTGGGCAAAAACCACTGTTTGGTCTTTTTTTCATTGTAAATTAACTATTCATTGAAATTTAAAAAAAATACATATTTAGAAACTAGACTCCATTCTACAAATATTAAAAAAAGAAAAAAATGATTTTCAATTAGTTTTCAAATTTTATATAGGTAGCATGGCCAAAATTCTATTTTTAGGATGTGTCCACTTTGAAAATTAGTAAAAAATCAAATATTCATCAAAAAATTATCAGAGAAATTGGGCATAAACTACATGCTATTAGCTAATTTCTCACTAAAGTGATTTTAAAAATACCAAAAAAAAGTTGACCTTTTGAGGGAGCCACAAAACATGCTATGTTATGTTTTTTTTATAGAAATAATACCAATTTATGTGGCTCCCTCTTTTGAACCCCTTAATCTATTCCATTTTTTAAAAAAAATAGTAGTTTAGAAAGTAGACTTGGAGCACTACGAACATTGTTTTGGTTGCATCTCCAAATTTTGAGTGTAACTATGCTCAATTTCTCTTCCAAGGCTAGTATTTCCTGATTTTAGAAAAAAAGTGGTCACTTGGCCCCCCATCTTCTTGCACTTACCCAATTATGTCAATCATCTCCTTTTGAACTTCTCCTTTAGAATTTTCTAGTGGAAATGGATTTGTAGAAAACTTGGTTGGTATGGTGCTTTCTCTAACACACTTCTCCAAAAAATTTCAAGTTGGCCAACTCTACACAGTGAATTTACTTTTTTCTACATCTAGGAACTCAACCCATCTTTGATAATCTGGAATCTTTGGCTTGGAAAAATTCATAGGATCTTTAGAAAATCCCCATCAGCTATCAAAAATGTTATTCAAAAAATGGAACATGCAATCTCACAAAAGGTCAAGTCCATGGTCAATAAAATATCAAGCGCCAACATTCAATTTACAAGTTAGAATAGTGAACTCTTGAAGTAGTGGTCTCTCCCCCACACTCTTCATCCAAATGGCTCCATTCAAACTTGTCTTCTCAAAGTAGATAGAAGAAAAATAAGGTGGTCCCCTCCCAGCTCCCCCCTTGTCAAAGTAAATTTTTACTAGGGGAAACCTGGGTCTATTAGGTGCTAGCTATATTATCAGAGACAACTTTGGTAACCTCCTTGTAGCAATTTCTATGAAATTTCCCATGGCTCAAAGAATGATGTAGAAGCGCTAACCCACAAGATAAAAACACTAAAACAAAATAAGCATTAAGGGAGACTCCGTGATAGTTGTGAACTTAGTAAAGAACAAAAAAACTTGATAACTGGAAGTTGAGTTATATCTTTCAATCTATATGGTGTCTTTTGGATCAGTTTCAACACTTTACTTGCAATCACTTTTATAGAGAGGGTAACAAAGTAGGAGACCTACTAGTTAATCTAGTGATTGATCAACAAGTTTGATCCCATAACAATAATTTAGTTCTCTCTAGTTCACAACATCATTGAAAAGGGGAAATTATCAGCTCATCACTTGCCACATAAACAGTAAATTGAATTTTCATCTTCCTATTCTATGATAATGTGGAATGATATCCATTTAATGACATGGAAATGACTGGGAGGCATGAGTTTTTCACAGTCTATGAAATAGGAGATAGAGTGCTTTTAGATTAAATTGTGTATGTTTTTGCATCAATGTTTCAGATCATGCTCAATGATACATCATCAGGAAGAGGACAATGTTAAACAGTAAATTGAATTTTCATCTTCCTATTCTATGATAGTGCGGAATTATATCCATTTAATGACATGGAAATGACTAGGAGGCATGAGTTTTCCACAGTCTATGAAATAGGAGATAAAGTGCTTCTAGATTAAATTGTGTATGTTTTTGCATCAATGTTTCAGATCATGCTCAATGATACATCATCAGGAAGAGGACAATGTATAGATTGGATAGCAGACTAGACCTTATAAAGGAATGCGAGAGGAAGATAAGGCAAGGAACACATAACGAAAGATAGGAGGGGGTGTGTGAGCAAGAGTATAAATTGAAAATAAAAATATATACATACTCAAATAAAGTAAATCCACATAAGCCCAAGTATGAGCATACAATAATAACAAATATGAACATATAAATACATATGGGTACCCATCCTAACTTAGATAATGCATATATAATACTCTATAATGCTATATAATACTATATAAATACAAGTATATATAATGCTAAAAAATATAACAAAATAGTATTGTTACAAAAAACTTTTAAGGGAGAGACCATATATATATATATATATATATATATATATATATATATATATATATATATATATATATATATATATGTATGTATATATATATATATATATATATATATATCCCCACATCCTAAATCAACAACTAAAATAAAAAGTATGAAATAGTAGTAAATTTTTTAAAAAAATGCTAAATAGACACAATTATATAACACATACCTAAAAAAAACAACTATGGCTATTGATTTCCTTATGTAATCATCATGTCCACCTTTGGCTATCCACATGCATTCTTCTTGTTTGTCCCTTTCACTTGTGGTATGTTAGCATTCATTTTAACTAATTTCATCTTAGTTGTGTTGATCATTTAGATCTTTCCTTTAATTTGACTTGCTACCATCCTTTTTCAGCTCATTTCAGTCTGTCCTCTCTGGAAGAATTTATTTCCTTCATTTATGGTCTTCTTAGCTCTATTTATCCCATCACTTGTTCATTTCTTTTCACTTTGATGGCTTTTCATTTACCATTTCCCTCCATCATTTTGCATCACTCTCCCTATCATCTCCCTTTTCTTCCTTGTTGTGAAAGTCATGAAGCTAGTTCGAAAGAATTATCACACCTACGTTCAATCCTAGAATTGAGATCCCTTGTAGGTTGGACCATATGACTCAACTAAGCTTGTTCATGTATTTAATATTTACTACCCTAATGTCAAGCTTGCAATCATAGTTATGGTTAGTGACCTATTTTTGTGTGACTTTGCTGAGGTGCTCATGTTTTATAAGGTGGTGGCCGTATTCCTATCCAATATTATGAATCTAGTGTAGGGTATAGAGTATTTGGAGATGTCAGATTTTGTTGAAATGTGATGTCATTTTTATGTAGAAACTACCAAGATCATGGAGATACAACAAGCACAAGATTGCAAGTGAAAATGAACAAATGTATTAACAAATGAGAAGATATAAATAGGAGAAGTTGGATACCCAACTCTCCACAAAAAAGGGATAGGTGGTGACTTACAAACCATATGAATAGCACAACTACCCTAAAGAATAGAAATGAGGTGTCCATTGAGATGACACATCTCTCAAATGACCAACTACTTTGATTATGTCAAAGAGCATGTGTGGGAATTCACCTAACTATGATTGAGTTAGTGTAAACTATAGGATTTATACACCAACACCCTCCCTCAAGCATAGCTTAGGTGAGTTCATGAAAGATGGGTCCTGGCTATGCTCCTAATTAGGTACCCATGTACAAATGCATCTCTCAAAAGGTGGAGAAAGGTACAAAACCTAGTAGGAAAAAACTACCCCCCAAACGAGAGAAAAAGCACTTAGAAAGCCCCCCCCAAAAGATTCCCCCCATATAAGAGAAAATGAGAGAAGGTCTATGAGACCACCCCATAATACATGTCTTGTTGTAGTGATGTTGATTAGTTGACAAAGGATGCAAATGTAGATCCATGAATGCCAAACAATGTTCCTTCCCTTGGGAAGAAATGAAACCACTTGAAGATGCAGGACATCTTCCCATATGAGAAGATGTATGTCTGATCTTGAATCATGCTGAAGCTAATCCAAGGATGATGATTCCCATGTTGATGCCTTCGAAGAGTGCTTAGGTTTCCCCATGTCAATGTTGAAGGATACCATAATCAAATCAGGTGCATGCGCAATAGATGAGGATGATGATGATCCAGAACCATGTGTAGGACAATGTAGAGCATGAATATCCGAAGTGAACAATGTTGATACAGATTCATTAAAACTGTCATTGAAGAGAACACTAATGTCCTCAATGTGTGCTTCCATGTCAGCAATGTGGGACTCTACAAATAGACAAGTGATGTCAGGTAGAAATGTGTCCCAATCAACAATGCTTGGAAGACTAATATCTTGTTGCAAAGAAGCACCAGAGGCTTTCGAGGAAGCAACTCTGGAATCTAGTGAAGCAATAGTAGGAGTGATGACTTCTTCTATGTCATTGGAACATTTTGTTTTTGTATCATGATTAGGGATGTGAGTTGTGATCAAAGAAGGATCATATGGGAATGGAGAAACATTTGAGTCTCCATATATTTCCCAAATTTTGATCCATAATTCATGTGGATAGTCAATATCCATGATGGCATACAAAGCAACATCTGGAATATGTAAACTAATCAATCCAACAATGTGATCATGATGATTAAACCACTTAGCCTTCTGAGATTGTTTACCAGGTTCAGGGACAAGTTCATATAGATGGGGTATGAGATTATGGATCTTGAGATGTTTTAGGATGCCTTCACACCAGGACATATAGTTTCCATTGTTTAGGTTGATTACAGAAGAGTGAGTTTTATATCCCATGATTAGAACAAGTTAGTTTGACTAGACAATAGAAATAACTTTGTGAAGTGGCACTTTATAAGTTGAGTGCATGATTTTGCTTAATTCCCCCTTAAAGTGGCACTTTATAGTTTAGTGCATTGACATCATATTACACCTATGATTGAATTCCCCCCTTAGTTTTTTTTACTCCACAAATTGTGTAATGAATGGAAGAAGTGCTTTGAGTCATCCTAAAACAACCTGATTGGATACTTTATAATTTCAATGTGATATCAGGTTAGTTAGATCATGGACAAAAAAAGAACCACTTTTGCAAAAAGAATGACCCAATTTCGAGTTGTTTTGCAAAAGTTATCCTTTAAAAAAAATTGCATTCACAAAAAATACACCTTCTGGAAAAATTTTCCAATGTGCTTGGAAAACATTTATGGATACAATTTTAATAGAAAGAAAAAACTTGTGGAGTGGCAAAAAGTTTATCCTTGGTTGGTAGAGCGCGATCAGAGGCTTATTAACCCATATGACCAAGGGATAATAAATAAAAAATTGTACCCCCCCTTTTTATTCTTTGCTGACCTCACCCCCCTAGTTTCTTGTGTCATGTGAATAGTGACATGAAACTTGGGATCCAAATTAACAATCGTTGCATTCAAAGACTAGTAAAAAATGTGGCTTGTTGAGCCACTTTTCACGTCATATTTCAAATTATAGTGGATGGATTGGGGTCTGCATGGAGGGACAAATGTAGAGATGCTAGCATTCAATCTTCTAACTTGTGTGTGGGCATGGAGGGAGTCAAATGATGGCCTATATTAGCTATTGTCGAGGCTCCGTCGAGCGGTGCCAATGAAGGCCAATAAGGCCACTGTCAAGGGCCATCGGCAGTAGCTAGAAAAGCCCATCGAGGGCCTTCTTGAGGTGTAGGAGATGCCTACGAGAGAGGCCATTGAGGTAGTAGTGCTGCCAAGGGTGCCACGAGAGGGCATAGTGAATACATAAAACACATAGGATTAATGTTAAATAAGAACAAAAAATTGAAAGAAAATGAAATCTCACAAAGATGAAAACCCATCGTCAATGAAAATGATTTGAACAGTGAGCCAATCAACTTGAGGCTGACCACACTAGCTCTAATACCATGTAGAAACTGCTAAGATCATCGAGATACAACAAGCACGAGATTGCAAGTAAAAATGAACAAATGTATTAACAAATGATAAGATATAAATAGGAGAAGTTGGATACCCAACTCTCCACAAAATAGGGATAGGTGGCAACATACAAACCATATGAATAGCACAACTACCCTAGAGAATAGCAAAGAGGTATCCATTGAGATGACACATCTCGCAAATGACCAACTACTTTGATTATGTCAAAGAGCATGTGTGGGAATTCACCTAACTATGATTGAGTTACTGTAAACTATAGGAGTTATACACCAATTTTTTTTACTTATTCTAGTAGTGACGAGCAGTCGACAATGAGTAACTAGCTAGTGCCACATGTAAACCATGAAAAATTGTATGTGAAGTACCACTCACAGTTGTATGTATGAAAATCTATCTTTAGATTTGATTTTTTTTTTTGCATGTTCTTTTTTGTGATTATTTTAGTTAGTTGAGCTTGAATGCCAAAGAATGTAAAAAAGTTTTTGTAACTGTGAATTTTCTTTTGAGAATAAAATTGAGATATTTTTGCCTGTGGTTTTTTCCTGGTACATTACTAGGTTTTCCACGTAAATCTATGTTGTCTATTTTGTGCTTTTTTATTGCTAATTCACTATTATTTCAATTCTACATTGCTTATTTTTCTAACAGTTGGTATCAGAGCACACAGTTTTGTGCAGATTTTTTTTTTGGATTTCTCATCTTTATGAAAAGCAATGACAGGAGGCATGATTACCATTTCTGAAGTTAAAAAAATTGATGGTTCCAATTTTACTTTGTGTAAATTAAAGGTTCAAGCCATTAGTGAAGTATGGATGTGCCTTGGCTCTTAAGTGGACAACGTCAAAACCTATAGCCATGAAGCAATAGGATTGGGATGAACAATATAACATGGCTAGAGCTACAATTCAATTATCTCTAGTTGATTCAATTTTATTCAATGTTGTAGAGGAGAAAATGACACATGACTTGTGGACTAAGCTCAAAAATCTATATCAAACCAAGTCATTGGAAAATAAAATTTTGTTACAATGGTAGTTGCATAATTTGATGATGCATGATAGTTATTCAATCACAAATCATCTCAATAAATTCAACACATTGATTAGCAAGTTGGCTTCAGCGGAGGTGAAAATTGAAGAAGGGGACAAAATGGCTATACTATTGTGTGCTTTGCCTAAAACTTGGGATCAACTAGTTATGGCACTCAGTAACTCAACACCAAAGGGGAAACTTATCTTTGAAGATGTGGTAGCCAAAATAATTTCTGAAGATTCAAGGCAAAAGACATCCCAAGGGACTTCTTATTCCTCTGATGTCCTTGTTGCAAGGGGTAGAACTTCGAAAATAGAGAAAGTTGAGTGTCGAAAAGCTAGGTTAAAATCCAAGGGGCGGAAATGAGTTAAATGTTGGAACCATCCAAAAATAGGGCATGTCAAAAAGGACTACAGGTTGGCAAAAGCAAACAAGGAAAATCCAAGATTGTAGGCATCGAAGGCAAATACAATGGAAGTTGAGGCACCATTGGAATATGGAGAGGTTTTTTTTGCAAATCTAAGAGGTTCATTTTATCATGTTTTGATCATTGATTCTAGTGCCTCTTTTTGCATGACTCCTCACAAGCACTAGCTTTCTTCTTACCAATCATGTGATGGAGGTATGGTTTACATCGGAAATGACAACTCGTGTGAATGTATTGGTGAAGGAGAGGTCAAAATAAAAATGTTTGATGGGATTGTAAGGACCCTTTAGCATGTAAGACATGTATTAGGATTGAAGAAAAATCTGGTGTCACTTGGAGTATTCAATCAGAAAGGTTACCAATTTAGTGGAGAAAATAGCCGTGTCAAGGTAACAAAGGTAGCATTGGTGGTGCTAAAGGGAGAAAAGGTTATCAATCTCTACATGCTAGTTGGAGAAAATTGTAGTGGAATGGCTAAGTGGTATCAGATGCATAAGTGGAATCATTATCTACTTGGCATAAAAGGCTAGGCCACATGAGTGAACACGGTCTAAAGGTACTTCTAGATAGAAATTTTCTCCCAGGTGCTAAATCGAGAGATTTCAATTCTTGTGAGCATTGTTTGTTTTGAAAACAAAATAGGTTGAGTTTTTCTAGTGGCACTACTAGAAGTAAACAAATTCTAGATTTAATCCATTCAAATACTTGGCAACCACCTATTACATCAATTGGGGGTTTGTCATATTTTGTTTCATTTATAGATGATTATTCCTGTAAGGTGTGGATTTATTTGTTGAAGAAGAAATCTGATGTATTTTCTTATTTTAAGAAGTTTAAAGCTTTGGTGGAGAATTAGAAAAGGTAAGACAATTAAGTGTCTTAGGACAGATAACATAGAGGAATTTTGTGCAAGTGAGTTTAATCAGTTTTGCAATGAGTATGGTATTGCAATGCAGCTGATAGTTCCTAGAACACCACATCGAAATGGTATTGCTAAAAGGATGAACCTTACAATTATAGAAAGAGCTAGATGTATTTTGAGCACTGCTAGATTGGAGTAGAAATTTTAGGTTGAGGCTATTAATACAACATGTTTCTTGATTCATAGATCACCCACTAGAACTCTAGATCATCAAATTCTTGAAGAAGTTTGGATAGGTAAACCTATTGATTATTTATTTCTTCATGTTTTTGGTTCGGATGCTTATGCTCATATTCCCAAAGAGGATAGGAACAAGCTAGACGTGAAGTCTGCGAAATATATTTTCTTGGCTATGCAGTATGTACAATGTGGTACAAGCTGTGGGATTGTTGCCTGCAAGATTATTATTAGCCAAGATGTTTATTTTAGTGAAAACTTAATGCAAAGAAGTAAAGAATAGAAAAGTACAGAAATTGTTCCAACAGAGGTGGAAAATTATGATGCTAATATAGAGGTGCTAGATGAAAATCAACCACATGTTCATGAAAATAAACAAGATAATAATCATAATTAGTTATATGATGAGGTTGAACAACAACCAAATGAGCCATAGGGTAACACATTACTCCTTCTGAGGAGATCCACTAGGGTTATCGAACCACCTGCAATGTACTATCTTAATTGTAATTCAACTTATGCTTTCCTTACTGATATTGGTGAACCTAGCTCATATCAAGAGGCTTATGATGATGAAGATGCAAATAAATGGAGAGAAGCCATGGATGAATAGATTAGAGCTCTACATAAAACTAAAATTTGGGAGGTTGTGCAATTTCCTAAGGGGCAAACAAGCATTGGCAACAAGTGGGTTTTCAAATTGAAAAGGGATATAAATGATAATGTGGAGTGATATAAAGCTCAGTTGGTGTCCAAGGGGTAGGTACAAAAATATGGTATTGATTTTGATGAAATATTTTCACCTGTGGTGTGGTTAAGTGTACAATTAGATTTGTTTTGGCTCTTGTTGCTAGTCTTGATTTAGAGTTACAATAGTTAGATGTTAAAACAACTTTCTTGCATGGTGATCTTTATAAGAAAATTTATATGCAAAAACTAGAAGGTTTTGAGGAAAAAGGCAAGGAGAATCTAGTATGTAGGTTGAATAAATCATTTCATGGTTTGAAAAAGGTGCCAAGTTGTTGGTATAAGAAATTTGATTCCTTCATGACAAGTTTAGGTTTTAGTAGATGCGAGGCTGATTATTGTTCCTATTTTAAAAGGTATGAAGATGGAAGTTTCATTAATTTGCTTTTGTATGTAGATGATATGTAGGTAGTAGGTCCCAACATGCATAGAATCATCATGTTAAAATCAACTTGCTAGGGAGTCTAAAATGGAGGACTTAGGATATGCAAATTGAATTTCTCGGAATGAGGATACATAAAGAGAGAAAGAATATAAAAATTTGGTTGTCACAGAAGACTAATAATATGGAGAAGATTTTGTTGTGCTTCAATATGCAAAATGCGCAACCAGTTAGTACTCCATTTCATGCTCATATTAAATTGTCTTCGGAATAGTTCCCCAACACAAAAGTAGAGAAGACTGATTTCTTGTGTACCATACTCATCTATAGTTGGTAGTCTTATGTTATCCATTGTGTGCACCAAACTAGACATTGCACAAGCAGTGGGAGTAGTCAGTCATTTCACATAGAACCTAGGTTGTGATCATTAGACAGTTGTGTAGTGGATTCTCAGGTATTTGAGGGGTACTTCTGATGTGGGGTACTTCTGATGCTACTATTTATTATCGTGGGAGTAGTCTTTAGTTTAATGTATATGTGGAGGTAGATTTTGGTGGAGACAGAGATAAGAGAAAATCTACTACAGATTATGTTTTCTCCTTAGCAGAAGGTGTTGTTAGCTAGGTTTCAAAGCTGCAGATAGTGATGCATTTTCTATTACTAAAGTTGAATATATGGTAGTGACATAGGCTAGAAAGTGTTGCAAGTATGTGCTAACTAGTGTTTTCATTGATGTAAATATGTTTGTGTTGTCATTCGTGCCAACTGTATCTTCTGATATTGTTTTTTGTTGATTGATTGAAGAACACTATCTGATTATTTTGCTCCACATTTTCTTTGTAGTGAAGACTAGAGTATGAGCTTTTGATATGATTAAGAGAAGTGTTTAAAGATACTAAATCTAAAATTTGGTGGTCTGGATGGCTGTGTAGAAAAAGTTCTATCCACCAGTTTCAAGACTATACCTGGCAAGGTTTATAGAGTGACAGAGAGATAGCATTTTGCTCTGCATTTCTTCATAGGTTGGAATTTAGTCTTGCAGTTTTGGACTTAATATTATAAGGTCCTTATCCATCTTCATTCTAAAGGATATGTGATTTGAAGCTCCCAAAAGAAAGTTTTTAATTAGCAGATTTGACAGTGTCTGTTGAGAAGTAGTTTGTGATGTGACTTCAAGTGAGATCTATTGCAGTTGAATTTATCAGATCCAAAGTGATTCTATGTTGTTCATAGACATCTCCAAAATGTGTTGAAGGCATGTGTTTGGTCTGCATGCTATAATGAAGATCTTGCAAGCATGTTTCTAAGTGTTCTTGATATGTGCATAAGTTCTGGCTGACTTGGTTTGTCACACTTGTTGGGGAGGATATTCATGGATTGTGGAAGCATGTCCAACCATGTGAGGATGTATTTGGGTCTAAACTAAGTTGTGATGTGTTCATAATTCATTCATTTACCCCACAACTTTCTCTAGGTCTAGTCCTAATTTGATTTATGTATGTATGCCGACCTTGGAGAAAGTTCCAATGGTTGTAGAATGTAATGCCAGCCTTGATGTACATTCCAAGGTTGATGATAGGTATAAATGTATGTAATGTATTCATGATTGAGGTGTGATGGTACGAAGATGCAAAGATAAGTGCAAAGTGTAAAAGTAGAGTAGAGCAGAGGAGATACATTGTGCTTCAATGGAACTGAACTCAGGCATGGTATAGATGCTACTAAATCAGTTCACCCCCAACAGTGAGCCAACCCCGGTAGTGAACCAACCCTGGCAGTGAGCCACGCTTTGGTAGTGAACAATTCTTTTGGAAAGTGAGCCCTTTGACAGTGAGCCACTTTTCATATTTGATATTGTTACTACATTATATTCTGAGCTAACATTCACCGTAGTTTTTCCATGTTTAGGGTTTTCCATGTAAAAATCTGGTGTTCATGCTTTGACTCTATTATTAATTTTTAATGTTCATAACAGAATAAGGAGTTAGATTAAGTAAATGTGAAAGTGATTTTGGTTTAAAGAAGTTAAAGTTTATGATATAACTGATTCACCCCCCTCTCAACTATCTTGTGCCTTTCAACAATTGGTATCAAAGAGAGGTTTCTTTGAAGAAAGCCTAATAGCTTAAGTTAGATCTAAGATGGCACACAAGAAAGACATTCCTTAGTTCGATGGATCTGATTATGCCTATTGGAAGGTACAAATGCAAAGTTATCTTATTTCTATTGGTTATCATGTTTGAATAATGGTTAAAGATAAGGACATAGTACCTAAAGATGGTCCAAAGTCTGAAGAAGAGATTAAAGCTTTTGAGGCTAATCACAAAGCTAAAAATGCTCTATTAAATGCCCTGTCTAATATTGAAATGTAAAATGTTGTAAATCTAGAAATTGCCTATGAGATTTCAAACAAATTAAAGTAAATCTATGAAGGTGATGCATATGTCAAGAAGGCCAAGTTGTAGAACTTGGAGAACACCTATGAAACCATGTGAATGGCTGAAGATGAAAACATAACAAGATACTGACAGAAGATTGATGAAGTTGTTAGTAGCATTAGGGGTCTTGGTGGAGAATTATAGGATGAGGATGTTATATATAAGATACTTAGAACTCTTCCCAAATTCTATAGTCACAAGGTATCTACCATTGAAGAGTTACTTGATATGTGTAAGCTTTCAAAAGATCAATTACTTAGTAGACTGACTACTTTTGAGATGAGAGAGTTTGGTACTAATGATGGCCCTATGAAAACCGAGACTGCTTTCAAGGCCAAAGAAGAAACTAAGAAGGCTAGATCAGAGAAATATGTTGTAGAATCAGATGAAGAAGATTTTGTAGAGATTGAGGCAAAATTTGGAAGCAAAATAAAGAGGGGTATTAGAGGAAAGTTCAAAGGTAAGTTACCTTTCAAATGCTTCAATTATGGTAAAATTTTTTAGTATGCTTCAAGATGTCCCGATAGAGCTTTTAAAATCAATGAAAGTAAAGGAAAGGTGGTAAGAAAGAGTTACTATGTTAGAGATGATGATGGTGTAACTGATGATGAATCTAATTCTAATGATGCCAATAATAGTGAATGCTTCTTTATTACACTTAGAGAAGAACCTATTTCTGCTAATCTTGCTAGCTGTGTGAAGGAAGGAAGTCCAAGAGTGTTGTCTGCATTTCATGCTTAAAAGGAAGATGAATGGATCATTGACAACGAATGTTCAAATCACATGATAGGACACAAGAATAAGTTTGTTAAGTTTGAAAAGTATGATGGAGGACTTGTTAGGTTTGGTGATGATGCAACTAGTAAGAATTGTAGAAAAGGATCTATTACTTTTGATGGAAAGCATAATAGAAATGATGTTCTTTATGTCAAGGGCCTAAAGCATAATATACTAAGTGTTGGACAAATATGCGACAAATGATATAATCTTGTGTTCAAGGACAATGGGTGTAAGATACATAATAGCTCTGGAACCCTAATTGTTGCTAGAAAGAAGACTCATGGTAATGTTTATCACTTGAAAGATGCTAAAAATTGTTCTTTGTTTGCTAAGATAGATGAAAGTTGGCTATGGTATAGGAGAATGTGTCACATTAACTTCAATAATTTGGTGAGAATAAGCATTGTTCAAGTTGTAACAGACGTACCCAAGAGTGTGAAGCCTTCTAATGCTATATGCAAAGAATGTTAGTTTGGGAAGATGATAAAGACTACTTTCAGAAGTAAAGAACAATCCTCTACCAATTTGTTGGAGTTGGTGAATACAAACCTGTGTGGTCCTACAAGAACAAGAGGTCTACAAGGTAAAATATATTTCATGATTCTTATTGATGATTTTTTAAGAATGACTTGGGTTACATTCCTTAGAGAAAAGAGGGTTACATTCCTTACATAAAAGACATAACCTTGAGATAAGTTCAAGGCATTCAAATCTACGGTTGAAAATGCATTGGATTTGAGAATCAAATGCTTAAGATCTGAAAGAGGTGGTGAGTTTACTTCAAATGAGTTCAATGCTTTTTGTGAAGAACATGGGATAAAGAGATATTTGTCTACTCCCTGAACTCCTCAACAAAATGGAGTGGTTGAAACAAAGAATAGAACTGTTCAAGAAGTTGCCAAAGCAATGATCAAGGAAGAAGACCTACCGGAAGTATACTTGAAAGAAGCAATACATACTGTTGTCTAGATTAGTAACAGAGTGCAAATCAAAGTATAAGAAACAAAGACACCTTATGAGTTTTGGTATGGTAGAACTCCTACTGTCAAATACTTCAAAGTTTTCGGAAGCGAATGCTACATCAAATGGGATGAAAATTTGGGAAAGTGTGATGCTAGATGTGATGAAGGCATATTCCTTGGGTACTCTATTGAGAGCAAGGCTTACTGGTGCTATAACAAAAGATTGAGAAAGATCATTGAAAGTGTAAATATGAAGGTAGATGAAGTAGATGGATATGAGTTAGATGAACTTGCTGATATAGAAAAGGTTAAAAAAGGAAAATAAAAAGAAGTTCAAACCGAAGAACAAGCTGCTCTAAAAGAAGAAGAAACTCAAACTAAAGCTCTGGTAAGAATTCCTAAAACTCCCAAGTATGCAAACAGATCATTCTGAAGATCATATTATTTGAGACAAAAGAAAAGATGTGATGACAAGAAGTAGAGCTTTAGAAGAACAAGTAAATCTCTCTTTGCTTTCAAAGGTGGAACCTAGAATAGTAAATGAAGCATGCAATGATGAGCATTAGGTTAAGGTAATGAAAGATGAATTGTTGTAGATTGAGAAGAACAAAACTTGGGAACTTGTCCCTAGTCCTGCAAATAAGAATGTGATTAGAACAAAGTGGGTTCTCTAGAACAAACTAAATGAAGTTGGAGAAGTTGTGAGAAACCAGGCAAGACTTCTGTGTAAGCAATACTCACAAGTGGAAGGAATTGACTATGAAGAGACCTATGCTCCAGTGGCAAAAATGGAAGCTATCAGACTATTTTTGGCATTTGCAGCACACAAAAAATTCAAGGTATATCAGATGGATGTGAAATTTACCTTCCTGAATGGTGAGATAGAAAAAGAATTCTACATAGAACAACCGGATGGGTTCCGATTATCAAAGAAACCAGACATGGTATGCAGGCTAAAGAAGGCTTTGTATGGATTGAAGCAAGCTCCCAAAGCTTGGTAAGCAGGACTAGACAAGTATCTATTGCAACAGGGTTTCAGTAAAGGGTCTACGGATAGTAATTTCTCTATCAAGGTAAGCAAAGATCAAATCTTGATTATTGAAGTCTATGTAGATGATATCATATTTGGTGGAAATGAATAAATGTGCAAGAATTTTGCAAATGAAATACAAAAAGAATTTTAGATGTCTATGTGTAGTGAGATGAACTTCTTCCTTGGACTGCAAATCAATTAGATAGACAAAGGCATTTTTATTTCTCAATCAAAGTATATCAGGGAATTGTTGAAAAAGTTTGGAATGGAGGACTCCAAACTGATAGGCACACCTATGGTTACTAGATGTAAACTAAGCAAAAATGATGAATCTCCTAAGGCTGATCAAATCAAGTACATATCAATGATTGGAGGACTACTTTACCTAACTGCTACCAGACCGAATATCATGCATGTAGTATGTCTTGTGTCCATATTTCACTCAGATCCTAAAGAATCACATATGATGGTAGTAAAGAGGACATTTAGGTATTTGAAGGGCACTCCTGATCATTGATTGTGGTATCCTAAGAACAATGAATTTTCTTTAAGTGCCTATACAAATGTAGATTGGGATGGATGTACTGATGACAGGAAAAGTGCAACTGGAGGTGCATTCTCATTGGAGATAGGGAAATATCCTAGCATAGTAAGAAACAAGAATCAATCTTCTTGTCTACTACAGAAGAAACATATATTACTGCAGTTTCATGCTGCACTCAGGTGCTCTGGATGAAGTAGACCTTGAAGGATATCAAAGTTGAGTTTGATGGCCCAATTCCTATTCTTTGTGATAACACAATTGCCATAAATATTTCAAAGAATCCAGTAATGCATTCAAAGACAAAGCATATTTCAATCAAATATAACTTTTTGAGGGAGAAAGTTGCAGAAAATGAGTTAAAGCTTGAGTATGTGGCTACAAAAGATCAAGTTTTTGATACATTCACTAAGGCTCTTCCAAAAGACACATTTGAGTATCTTTGAGAGAAATTAGTGGTTATTACCCCTCTTTCCTTGAACTAGATGCATAGGAAGGTGCATCAGTCCAGTGTGATTTAAAGTACATTTCTCTTTTTAGACTGATGTTGGACGGTACCTGTCAGAGGAAGCAGGTAGTTGTTTGAAATGATTGTTGCATTCAGGGGGAGTAAAGAATGATTTCTGACTAATCAGAGAAGAAATATGCAAGTATGTGTAGTAGAAGAGATGTGATGCCCTTTTCCATTGATGTTAAATGGGGAGAGAGATTATTGAAAAACATAGGGGGAGTAGGAGTGTAGAGGTGTAAAAAGAAAGGGGGTTTCTGATGGTGGAACATGTTTTCCACATCATATGTTGCTATAAATAACAAAGGGGGAGATTGTTGTAAGTATGTGCTAACTGGTGTTGTCATTGATGTCAACATGTTTGTGTTGTCGTTGATGCCAACTGTATCTTCTGATATTGTTGTTTGTTGATTGATTAAAGAAAATTGTCTGAGTATTTTGCTCCGTATTTTCTGTTAGTGAAGACCATACTATGATCTTTGTCTATGATTTAGAGAAGTGTTTGAAGATACTAAATTCATAATTTTTTTGTCTAGATCATTATGTAGAAAAAGTTCTATTCACCAGTTTGAAGACTGTGCCTAGCAAGGTTTGCAGAGTGACAAAGAGATAGCATTTTGCTCCACATTTCTTGGCAGGTTGGAATTTGGTCTTGCAGTTCCAAAATTAAGCTTATAAGGTCCTTATCAATCTTCATTCCAAAGGATATGTGATTTGAAGCTCCAGAAAGCAAGTTTCTAATTAGTGGAGTTTGACATTGTCTATTGAGAAGTAGTTTGTGATGTGTCTTGAAGTGATATTTGTTGTCTTCAAGTGAGATTTGTTGCAGTTGAATTTGTTAGCTCCAAAGTGATTTTTTGTTGTTCATAGACATCTCTAGAATGTGTTGAAGTCATGTGTTTGATCTGTAAGCTACAATGAAGATCTTACAAGCATGTTTCTGAGTGTTCTTGATATGTGCAATAGTTTTGGCTGACCTGGTTTGTCACACTTGTTGCGAAGGTGATTCATGGATTGTGGAAGTGTGTCCAAGCGTGTGAGGATGTATTTGGGTCTGAGATAAGCTGTGATGTGTTCATCCTACATTCATTTACCCAAAAAGTTTGTCTAGTTCTAGTCCTAATTTGATTTATGTATGTATGCCGACCTTAGAGAAATTTCCAATGGTTGTAGAATGTAATGCCAACCTTGATGTACATTTGAAGGTTGATGATAGGTATAAATGTATGTAACAAATTCATGATTGAGGTGTGATGTTGGGAAGATGTGAAGATAAGTGCGAAGTGTAAAAGCAGAGAAGAGCAGAGAAGATATATTACACTTCAATGGAATGAAAATCAGGCATGGTGTAGATGCTACTAAATCAGTTCACCCCCAGCAGTGACCCAACCCTGGTAGTGAGCCAACCCTGGCAGTGAGCCAACCCGGGCAGTGAGCCAACGCTGGCAGTGAGCCAACCCTTGTAGTGAGCATGGGGCAGTGAGCCCTTTGGAATTGAGCTACTTTTGATATTCAATATTGTTACTATGTTATATTGTGAGCTAACACTCACCATGGTTTTCCCCTATTTAGGGTTTTCCAAGTAAAAATCTGGTGTTCATGTGTGTATGGTGTTCATGTGTTCATGTTTTGGTTCTTCTATTAATGGTTAATGTTCATAACAAAATAAAGAGTTAGATTAAGTAAATGTGAAAGTAATTTTGGTTTAAAGAAGTTAAAATTTTTGATACAATTGATTCACCCCCCCACTCTTAGTTGTCTTGTACCTTTCAATAGAAAGGAGGCAATCTGGCTTCATAGACTCTTGTGTGAATTGCAGATAAAGTAAGATAACATGGTGTTGCATTATGACAGCTAAAGTGCTTTACACTTAGCATTGAACTCATCTTATCATGCCAGAAATGAAACATATTGATGTACAATATCACTTTATATGTGATGTGCTAGAAGGAGGACAAGTATCTTTGGCTAAGATACACACTAATATAAATTCAGTAGATATTTTCATGAAGCCTACTAGTAGAGAGAATTTCATATGGTGCATAACTTCTCTTGGCTTGCACATCACTTGATGATAGGTAGAAATGACATTGGTATCTGAATATGAGTTATTCACAAGGAAGAAACATCACTTCAAGTGGGAGATTGTTGAAATGTGAAGTCAATTTTACTTATTCTAGTAGATGAGTAGTTGACAATGAGTACCTAGCTAGTACAAGTGTATCACGTTCCATATGTACACCATGCAAAATCGCATGAAAAGTTCCACTCACACTTTTATGCATGAAAATCTATCTTTAGATTTGATTTTTTTTTTTTGCATGTTCTTTTTTGTGATTATTTAAGTTAGTCGAGCTTGAATGCCAAGGCATGAGAATTTTTTTTTTTCAACTATGATTTTTCATCTGAGAATAAAATTGAGAGATCTTTGCCTGTGGTTTTTTCCTCGTACATTACCAATTTTTCCACGCAGATTTGTGTTGTCTATTTTGTGCTTTTTATTGCTAATTCACTGTTATTTCAATTCTGTGCTGCTTATTTTTCTAACAAATTTTTGGTATTTAGATGAATACCAAGTTTCCCTACATGAGTTGAAGAAGGAAATGGATATTTATGATATGTTCGAGGGTGAGGAACTCCAATTGGGGGTCTCATTTTGTAAACTTTCTATGATCTTCTCTTACAACAACCTATATTTACTAGGCCATACAAAAGGGACTTTGGAATGTGTGCAAGAATGCATTGAATATGATTTTGAATACACACCAATTTTAGTTATCACCAAACATAAACTTCAAAGAAAAGTAGATGTTCAATGCCATCCAATTTCTACGGTTGCATGCTCTAGACTGATTGCAATGACCTTTGTCTATGTTTCTACTAGTTCCTCTTGATGCCTTGCCTTTACCTCCAAATGATACAAAATCCATCTCTCATGGTACACACTATGTTCTACATGTATTTAGTTTTTGGTCCCTTGGCATCTTTGCGTTATTATCTATGCATGTATTTTGGCTTTTGGCCATTGTGCTTGCTTCTATTAGATGTACATTTTAGGGCTTCTATGCTTTGATCTACCCTACAAGGTCATTCAAATTTAATTTTTTAGTATAGTTTTAATGAAGTCTAGGTGATTCTTCACCTTTTACCCAAAATAACAATCCAAACAATGTTGCAGACGTATTATGTAGAAGACAAGATTTGTTGATAAAAATGTGAGTAGAAGTAGTAGGATTTAATAACTAAAGCATTTGTATAAACTTGATCCTAATTTTGTAAAAGCATGGAGAGCATTTAAAGAATTGGTAAGCATGGATAAGAGAAAATGGATTTATTACTTGATTTAGAATGAAATGTTCCCTAAGGTTAAACAATTGTATATTCCAAGAAGGTAAATTATCTAGAAATTTTTATCAAGGAGAGGCATAGAGTCAGTTTAGAATGTCATCTTGGAGTTGATAGGATAGTAACATTGGTGTCTAAAAAATATTTTTGACCTCAACTATATAAGGTTGTGAGAAAACATGTTTAGGGTTGTAGAATTTATCAAGTACCAAATGGGAGAAGTTATAATAGTGGGTTTTATTAGCCATTACTAGTTCTAGAGAGACATTGGGAAGATATCAAAATGGATTTTGTATTAGGATAGACAAGAACATATAGAGGTCATGACTCTATATTTGTAATTGTTAACACATTTTCTAAGATGGTATATTTCATTCTATGTAAGAAGATAAATGATGTGGTACATGCAGTTGATCTATCTTTTAGAGAAGTGAGATTGCAAGGATTGCCAAAGAGAATTGTTTCAAATAAAGGCATTGATGTTGTTGGATACTTTTGGAAGGAATTGTTGGAGAAGATAAAAACAAACTTGAAGTTAAACTCAACATATCACCCACATACTATTGGACAAACAAAAGTTGTAAATACAGGTTTACATAATTTGTTGTGATGTTTGTCTAGAGAGATTATAGGAAATTAGGATATGATATTGGTGCAAGTAGAGTTGACAAATAATATTTCAATGAATAGGAGTACAAGGAAAACATCATTTTCTATAGTGTATGGTAGTTTTCCAAGTAATGTATCAAAACTAAGGGATATCAACAATGGAGAGAAATGAATGCAAAAGCAAAAGAATTTATAGAACATATGAAGGAAGTACATATTTAAGTAAGAAAGTAGTTGGAGAATATGAATAATAGATATAAGGAGTTCTAAAGCTTACTAGAAAAGAACATATAAGGAGTTTTACATATCATTACACAAGAATGCATAAGGAGTTTGCAATTGGAGATGGACTTATAGGATATCTTAGGAAGGAAACTTTTCTAGTTCAAACTTATAATAAGTTGATGGACAAGTTTGTTCCTTGTACGATTGTCAAAAGGCTTAATTCAAGAAATGCATATGAAGTAGAGCTTGTTGGTATGTGGCAACTGATCATGCAAGTACTATACACTCATAGCATATCCTCACTGGGGTTCGGGGCTGGGCCAGGCCCCAAGCCAGGGTTCGGGCCCGGAAGCCCCTGAGAAGCAGGGGTTTGGGGTTGGTTGTTAATTTTTGTTAACAAACAAAAGAAAAATGACATAGTAAAACCCTAATTCTAGAAGCTTCCAAACAGATTGTTATAAGCAGCTGGGATGTATGTTGTAGGTGTGGAATTTGTGAAATTGTAAGCTATTTTGCACTGGATAATAAAATCATTGGATGGCTAAGTTTTTGTGGATGTAGCCCATTCTAGGTGAACCACATTAAACTTTTGTATTGATCTCTTTTGTGTTTTTCTTCATTGTTATATTTTAGTTATTTAATCTGCATATAATTGTTAGTGTTTATTGCTTCGATCTACCTGAACCCTAACAGAGATAACATAGAACTTAGGAAATCACCACTAGTATTCAATGATGCATATTTTTGTCAATATCATGAAGGAGAGTTAGAGAAGGATGAAATAAAAGTACAATGGAAAAATTATATACCACAATAACAAAAAGAATAGATTGGGGAGGTTTTGGACAGTAGGACTAGAAGAAGCATTAAAAATAGGTAGTATGAGGAATATTTGGTAAATTTGAAGGGAAGGCCTAAAGAAGATTCATCTTTGATTCTAAAATCAAGGTAGACCATCTTGAAAATTCATAATTCTTGGAAATGCACTCACACTTTGGAATACATAATGCATGGATGTTATAATGAACACACTTTATGGCTTGTATGTATTTTCTAGAACATGAATGCATTATAATGTGCTTGCAATCCATTTTTTACCAATCAAATGTCTGCCTTAGGCTTGTAACAAGCTTGAATTTACCAATCCTATGAGTTCGACAACCGATTTCAGTGCTAAAGACATGTTTTTACAAAATTCATACGAATTTTTTTTTTGTTTTGAACTGTGTTCTACATCAAGTTGATGTATTCCAAGATAAAATTCAAAAAAAAAATACAATTATGATGTAAAACTGGGTTATTTTTCTAACCATGTAAATTTTTAAAAATTTAAATATATTAAGGTCTTATTATCTAATTACTATCAGTAGTGTCTTTATTTTATTCAAAAATACATGTTTTTGTTATGTAGAAAATGAGATCTAGGCTAATATGTACATAAATATATGATGAAGGAAATAATGTTCAGTTGTACAGATATGAGAGTCTGACCATGAAAGAAGAGATCAAAGGATGAATGGGTGAATCTGTTAGTACACATTTGAGTACAAATTATGTAGAGAAGGTGAGTGTTGGACAAATTACAATAATGGTTGGTCCTTTGAAGGACATTATAATACTAGTGAAAATGATGCAATCTTGTGTGACAAAACAAGATAGAGAAGATGATGATATAGATGAAGAGAGGAATGGGATATTGCAATAAGATCATGTCTTATGAAAGGCATGAAAGAACTGATAAAAATTCATAGTGGTGAAGAAGCGAGGGAATATGATAAGATAATATTGGGAAATTTCCTTAAAACCTATCAATTTGATGTGTGTGTAGGTACGATGGAGCTTGAGAAGCATAGAAATGCAGAGAAAGTGTGCATGATGAGATTCAGAATTGTAGAGCAACAAGGTATGTCAAAGATGGTGAAGATGGAAATCTTTAATTTCCATAAAGTTTATTATTTCGAATTGCATACCAATGAAATGGAATGGGAGGTAGAAATTTGGTGGAGGTTGTTGGATTATGGTGGGTTGAGTCCCACAAGAAGAGGAAATGAATTGGAGAGTGGTAAGATGTGGAGTGATGAGGAGAGTAGAATTTGGAGGGGGAGGTTGGAATATGGTGGATATAAGTCTATGGGAAGAAAGAAGAATGAAGAGCAGAAAAGGTGGAAGTTAATAACACTTGTACTAGATAAATGTTCGAAGAGAAGGAAGAAGAAATTATTCTATTCATCTTTGGAAGCATTGTAATATGCTGCAGAATGTTTCCATTCTGGAAGGGTTGTTTAGCCACTGAACTCCAATTTTGTGAGCCCATGCTCACAAACCTTTTACCTGGCATGTCTGATGCAGAAGAATTTGGGTCCACAAGAAATCAATATAAACCAAAAAAAATTTAGATTTTTAGTTTTAGTTCATTTTTGTTATGCTTTGTCTGCTTTTGTGTTGGTTTTGGTCTTTTCCTTTAGGAGAAAATTTCATATTAATTTGGCCAAGCTTAGAACATCATCATGTAGAAGAGCTTATTGGGTATCCCCAGTTTCATTTTGGTGAAGATTGGGTAAAAATTGGCTAAGTTATATCTAGTCGACGATTTCTTCAGTTCACGAAGTGCTCAGTTCGCCGACCTAATAGTTCATTGATGGGTGATTTCTTCGACCAAGTCATTCGAATTGTACATGTTGTTGATTCCTTAGTTATTTGTTGGGAACTTTTACCGATTGCATGTTAGTGAGTTTTGGATGAAGTCTCTTTTGTTGTCAGTAAATTTGAAAGTTTGAGAACCCCATTGGTAAAATCATTATTTGATGAACCCTTAGGTTCACCGATGACTCACTTTGTTAATAATTATTTTAGGGTTGGAGTCAAAGTTTCCTTAGCTCATGGAAAGGTGAAATCATTGATAAGTGTTAAGTCTCAGCTAGTTCACTGGTTCTAAAAGTTGTCGATTTGCCGACAAGCATATGAATGGAGCTTTTGAGGAGAAGTCAAAGAGTTCATAAAAGACAAGTTTTTCTGATGAAAGAATTTTATGCCTTGAGACTTTTTATAGGAAAAAATTTAAGTTTGTGAACTAGTTTGTGGCTTTCAAAATTTGCCAATAAGCTAATAAAAGGATGGAAAATGTCAATTATTGGTTAGGGTGTTATACTGACAAGTTTAGTTTGTGAAATGACTATTTTTCCAATAAAGGGGATTTGATGTCTTAAATCTTATTCCAAAAAATATTTTAGTTTACAGAGAATCCATATCACCGATAGCATATGACGATGAACTTTCAAGTTCACAAAGCTCAACTTTTGTCGATAACCCTTCATAGTGGTGTGTTGGGGAATGTCTGAGTTTGAAAACTTGATGAAACACTGATAAAAATGATTTTTGGAAAGAACTCAGTGGTTTGTGGAAGGGATATTTTTCTGATGAACTATCATGAAGCCCGAGTAATGTCGAATATACACATTAGCAATTGTTATACACTAATGAGGATATTTGTGGTGAGGATTCAATTCTATAATAGTTCAATTGCTTGGCAGTTCAACATTTGTTTTGGTATCTCATTTAGTTATTACCAAATGGTGGTGGTTCAACTTCTTTAGGGGGCTGAGTACCATTAATACACTCATTTAGTCTAGATTGAGGATTTTGAGGGGCTAATGTATGAATATTCCTTGGTGAGGGTTCATAGTTCTCTAAGCAAAAGGCTTGATAGTTTTGAAGTGAAACAGAATAATTGGACTGTCAGAAGAAATGATAGAAATTTAGAGGAGATTACGAGGAGAAAAGAGTTACTGGAGATGAGCCATATGATAGGAAACATTCTTGGAGCGGAAGCATCAATCTTGAAGAAGAAGAAATCAAATTCAAATTGAATAGATTTGTATTTCTCCTTTTATTACATAAATGTATGATGTTGATCTCAATTAGAGTTGAATAAATTTAAATGGAAGTTGTGTTGTTTTTGAATTTGTGTTTCTGTTGTGTGTTATTGGTTGCATGACTATGCATTTTGGTAGGACCCCTTGTTCATGACTATGTCACAAGTATTCCCTATGTTATCATGGTTATTCTATAGGACCTCGACATTCTATTTGTATTTGTGGATATGTGGATTTTGATTGGGCTGGAGATATAAACAATAGAAGATCCACTAGTGCTTATGTTTTCACCTTGTTTAGTGGTGTCATTAGTTGGATGAGTAAGTGACAATCTATCATTGCTTTGTACACTACAAAAGAAGAGTACATGGAAGCCACTTATGCTTGTAAGGAAGCCATTTAGCTTAAGATATTATGTTCTTATATTGGGCTTGATGCAAGGATGATCACTATCTATTCTTATATTATGTTCTTATATTATGAAACTTGAGAAAGTTAACACTTTGATGAATGTTCTAGATTCACTGACAAAGATCATGAGCACAAAGAAGTTTAGATCATGTTCGGAGTCTATGGGCCTCTTAGCCCCTAGAAGTTAATTTCCTTTTTCTAGTGGCTCTTGCAAGGTGTTTGACAAGTGGGAGAATGTTGGGAATTAAGGTGTCTCAACCTTTGCAAATTTTTAATGTTGGTATTTAATTATTTATTTATTTTTTGCCTACTATTGTAGTTAAACATGTAAAATTTATTTTGTCACTTTGTGGGAGTTGGCTAAGTGAAGTGTCATCCTACATGGAAGGTGACTAGATGTAATATTGTCCTCATATGAGGAGGTAGGTGTCCCATGTCAACTTGGCATGTTTTTCCCATGTGTCAATACCTTGTGGTCATGTGTAAGGATTTATGACAGATTCTATGACATTGTAAGAGCCAGAAATAGAAGTGATGAGACAAGTGTCCTTTACATGTATGATAGTGTAAGAGGCATATTTGACATAGCCCATTTTGGGGTGCCCAAGTTTGGGATATGACAGGTTATAAGAGAATTATTTATTAATAGTCAATTATGACATATTGTCTTACAGCTATAAGTGGTGTCATAAATGACAAATTGGATGATGATGTAAGACCATCTGTCATACCTATTTTGTGCAAGTTTGGGGTGCCCAAGTATGGAGCATTGTAAGAGGTGTAAGGGAATCTTGTACAAGTGTCACAAGAGTCAAAAATGTGTTTGAAAAGTGTGCCACATGGATTTGGATGCCCATCTCTTGTTGCTTTCTCTAGAAGCTTCCTTCATGCTTGTATCTCTCTATAAATAAGGTGCTTGTTGGAGTAGTTTGTATGGTAATGTGCAGGTACTGTTGTCAGATTTACTCTAGTAATCAACATTGGCGAACTCCTGGAAGAACTTGCATTGCAAGTGTGTTGTAATCTCATTCAGATTTGATAATACATTGTCCGGGGTTTGGACTATGGGGTTTTTTACCTGAAAGGGTTTTCCCCACATACATTTTGTGTTGTGTGTATTGGTATTTGGGATTCTTTTTATTGTTACCATTTGTAGACACCCAAATTTGTCCCAACTTTGTCCATGTCTTGCAACACCTTGACAAAAACATTATCCTAGACATCATGTAGCATTTTGTCCTAAATCCCACTCTTAACCCCATTTATTCCATTAGCCAATTAATTAAATAAATTTTATTTATTTAATTAAAATCCCATTCAATCATATCCTAATCCCACTATCTAATTAATTAAATAAATTTTATTTATTTAATTAATATCCAACTCATATCCCAACTAATTCAAATATTTTATTTGAATTAAGTTCTCATCATAAGCCGACCTTCCAATTAATTAAATAAATTTTATTTATTTAATTAATTTATCATTTAGCCGACATGTGTGCCTCTTTCATTTAAAAAGATAAGTGGTACTACAGTCTTTTATTTAATATCTTTTATATGTAGTACTTTTTATGTACACAAGCACACATGAGCCCTATCCTCCCTGACACTTGTCAAATGACTACAACTCCCTTGAAGAGTGGGATAACCGAATCAATCCTATCCATCCATTTCATCTAAAGCCCTAATTGATCCTAGCCATCCATTGGAACCAAGCCTTTCCTATAAAACAAGCCTCTCTTGAGCCATTAGAGGGGGATTTTCAGGATTCTTCTTCATGCAACCTCACTCTGCTGAATTTTCATCTCAAGTCCTCATCCATCATCTTCAATCCATCTAGCTTGCATCCTTATCAACGTTATGCTGCGGAATCGAGCAATCAACACAACAAAGCGATCAATCAATCGAGCTCATCTTGCATCTTCGAGGTATTGAATTATTTGGGTTTAGGTTATGCATTTCAATTGTTTGATCATTTCCATTTACAAATCCAAATTTTTCATTATACATTTTGGCACGCCCGGTGGGACTCACGTCCTTGATTAACCTCTCTTGTTTGAGTTGTTTTTATGAAGTTTAGATCTCTTGGAGCGCGAATCTTTCATTTTTGCAAGCTTTTGTAGCAAAAATTTGCATTTTTCTAACCCTAGTTTGCAAAGATTTGGCTAAAAATGTATGTAGATGATCTCTTAGGCCAAATCTAACCTCACCATTGCGTCCGGGATGCCGTTTCCATAAACTTTGAGTACAAATTTGCCTAAATTTGATGAAAAATGGAGCGTTTGGTGAAGAAAACAACAACCGGACTGCAACAATGTGCTTCTGGTAATTCAGGTCGCTTATGATCAAACAGCAGTCGCCTGGGCTAAATCAGCTCGCCTTTGGGCAAACAGCAGTAGCTTATGGTCAAATCTAGCTCGCTTTTAAGCAAACAGTGCTCGCTTTTGAAGAAAAACTGATCGCATATGGTAAAATTGGTCGCTTATGGTTAACATTTGCATTCTGTCTCCTGAAACTCTCCAGGTCGCTTTTGGGCTATTATGCATCGCTTTTGGTCTGTTGTTGGTCGCATATAAGCTATTACTTGTCGCTTCCATCCATTTTTGCATTGCTTATGAGCAAAAATCCACTGCTTTCTGCATATCCGTGTCGCTTTTACACCGGGATCGGCCGCATCTATCATTTTCTGGGTCGCCTTTAAACCGACAGTGATCGCCTCAGGTATGATTTGGATCGCTTTTGTATTAACAGAACCCGCCTGTTGTTTTCGTTGTTCGCTATGGGGTTTTCAACTGAATTAATCGCTTATGGCCTAACAGTGAGCGCTTCCGATTAATTCGGATCGCTTTTAAAATAACAGTCATCGCTTTTGATGTTATGTGTGTCGCTTATGGACTGACAGTGCCCGCTTTTGACCTGATATGCATCGCTTTTGAATTCACATTGATCGCCTGTGTAGGCTAGGGTTTCTGTGTTTTGACTGCTTTTTGCAAATACGGGTCGCTTTTAACCCTCAGACGGTCGCTTATGGCTATAACCCATCGCTTAAGAACCTACAGCAGTCGCTTTTAAACCAATACCCATCGCTACTGAACTGACAGTGCTCGCCTAGGGTTTTGTGTTTCGGCTATTTTTTTGCAGATACAGATCGCTTTCAGCCCGCAGTTGGTCGCTTCTGGTATATCCGCATCGCTTACAAGCTTACAAGGGCCGCGTCCGATATTTTTCTTGTCGCATATGATCTACAGGGTCTCGCCTACTGCAAATACAGATCGCATATGTTCAACAGTATGTCGCATCTGGCAACTGTAACTTGCTTCTGGTAGCTGTCATTGTGCATCTTGGTATTTCTATCATAACTTTCACGTACGGAGGCAAAATCACACAAATGAGGACTCATTGGAAAGCTGGGAGGACAAGCTTCACAACTGTACCACTTTTATCAGGTGACTGTATTGTTTTTCAGGCTTTTTCATCAGTCAAAGTTTAGGTTCATTGCAAACTTCATTTGAGCATAACTTGAGCAATTTTGATTGTTTTTCAGCGAAACTTTTTTTCAAATTGCTTAGAATCTCCTGAACTTTCTGTTTATGTAATCTATTTTTCTATATCAAATCATTTTCATCAGAATTTTCAGATTTCATCTTTTTCATGTAATCATCTTCTTTGCAAGTTTACTTGTTTCTTTTTGGCATTGGTGACTTGTAAGGGCATCTAAGGAGCTGGAGCAGCATTGGCATCAACATCTACAGCAAATTGGAAAGTGATTGTATCAGGTGCACTCATTCTAATCTTTCGTCTCTTTCATCTTCTAATCATTGTTTGCAAACACATTTGGATTTTGGGCATAAAACGAACAATTGTTTGCAAATTCACATCAAAACATTGGGCTAAAACGAACCATTGTCTTTTATCACATTTGGATTTGGGCTTTAAAATAAACAAGTGCTTGAATTGTCTTCCACACATTGAATTTCTAAGGTTAATGAACCCCATGCGAGTGTGACCAAGTAAATGTGTATGCTCTCTCCTCGCGTCCCAACACGAACTTGGAGATCAAAAACATTTACTTGTGTTGCTTTTGTTTAGCCTTAGAGAGGCCTACCTTGGTATCCACCCCAAGGGAACGACCTCAAGCGGTACTTTCATCCGGTCCGCTATAAAAATCAGAGGATAAGGCGAAAGCCAAGTCTAACCGGTATTAGCGCTCACCATACAGTGCTAACTCGAAAGGAGGTGTACCTTTGTGTATATTAAAACTCCTAGTAGGGTTAGTTAAAGTCTTAAGTGGCTTGCTGGATGCTCGTGGGGTGCCGGTCCCCCGGATTTTCATTAGAACCTCCTTGTGATAGTGGCCTTGCCTTAACTAGGACTTGTTGAATTGTCTTCATGTGCTTGCTTAACCATCATCACATTCTTTCAAACTAACAACTTGCTTATGTGTCTTGCGTGAGTGATTCATGTGTGTATATGCATAATCATTTGTTTGAATATTGCCACATCAAGCTCTAAACACCCAAACACATAAAGACAAGTCATCCTACACATTCTTCCAATAACGTTCAAACCCAATCACTTTCATCCCAAACATAGCCAAGTCATCCAAACAAGCCACATCATCATCCAAATCCCTAAACAAGCACTTGCTAAAAGGACTTAAGACAAACACTTGGTGACAACATGTCTACACTAGAGGACCCAACAATCAAATTCCAAAGATTCCTCCAAAATCTTTATCAAGGATCACAACCCCTAAACCAAGATGCCATTGAAATATTACACTTCTTCATCCAAAGAGCTCAACCCCATGTAAGCCAATCACCTCAATTACAACACTCCATAGCCCAAGTCCAACACCTTTTAGCCACTAGTCAAGCTCAACAAGTACAACAATCCTTAGCCACTTCCTATCAACCTAATCCACCTTATAGCCACATGTCATATCCATCCACTTCCTATCAACCTAATCCACCTATTCACCAAGTCAATGCCACATCAACCTATCAACCTCCATCTCAAGCCTATCTAATCTCTCATGCCACCATTCCAACGCACTACCAAGCCCATCCAAAAAGTAACCAAGTGATATCACAAGAACAACATGCAAGTCCAAATAGCCCTTGGTACATAAATCAATCAGGTCTAAGTACACCTTTTCAACAAGACCATCAAGCACCATTGATAGACCTAAGTCCACCTTTACAACAAGAAGCACATCCAAGTCCAAGTGGTCCCTTGTACATAAATCAAAGCCCAAGTTATCCTATGCAAGATCCAATAACCTTTGACAAGGGATATACCAATCTAGAGTGGCCTCCACCATCCAATCACATGCCATCACATGAGCCAACTAAGCCTATCCCAAAACCACCATGTGATCCTATTCCTAGTCCATTGATCCCCTCCAAACCACCAAGCCCTTCATTACCTTCATCACCATGTCATTCTAATCATTCACCAAAGGATGCGGCTGAGAGAGTTTTACAAAGGATGCTTGAAGCAAAACTCATTGAACTTCCTAAAGTCAAACCATGTGAAGAAAGTCCATATGATGAACATGATTATTGTGCATACCATAGGACCAAAGGCCATAATACAAACCAATGCCCAATATTTCTCTCAATTGTTTACAAAGTGTACCCACCTATAATGGGAAATCGTGCCACATCACCCCCATCTAGTCCAAATCCTAATCCACCCAATCCAATTAGTTCTCAACCTAATCCTCATCCTAATCCTAATCCAACGCCGTCTACCATTATCATGCATCCATTATATTTCCCATCCACCCATACACTTGCGAAGGATGTGATCCATTGGCTACTAGCAAGGAATAAACTACCCCCATGTCAAACACCAATTCATGAGCCTACCAATGAACTTCCAAAGGTCATGTCCAATCCTATAATCTCATCATGTGGTTCACATATCCTTGAGCCTCTTCAAGAGCCTTCCATTAACATGCCTAGCCCTTTAAGCCCATCATGTGACCTACAAGCCAACAAGTCTATTCAAGAGTCTCCGACCACAAGCCTAAGTCAAGAGCCTATCAAGTCCACTCAAGAACCTTCCACTTCCATTCAAAGTCAAGAGGTATGTCAAGAGCATAATCTTAAACATGTGGAAATATTGAACCTTAGTCTTAATCAAGATCCAAGCACCTCTACATTCAACCTATCCATGACCTACTTATGGGTTGCCCTCAAGCTATTAGCCATCACCATGACCTCATTCATGAGCAAATTTATCCCTTTTATAGCCCATTTAATCCTATTTTTGCTCATAGTTATGATCAAGGTTCTAGCTAAGATCATGAAAACCATGATTATCCATTTGGCAAAACTTTATCTATCTCATGATCAAGATGATATCTATGATGAAGAACCTATTAAAAAGTACCTTGATCCTATCCATAATCCCATAACCATCCATGAGCGAGATATCCAAATTGCTCCTAATCATCCTCCATCTAGCCCTATCCATAATGAGCAAACATCCACTTGTCATAATGAGACATGTGCCTCTCAAGAACACATAAGCATAGAAGATCAAACAAATAACTTGGATCTTAGTGAACAAGATCCTAATGATCCTCCTTCCACATCCACCATCGATTCCACTTCAAGTCCACCATCATGTCCTAGTGGTCTTACGACCTTCCTCCATGAATGTTCTTCCTTAGGACAACAACAACCATTGTCCTCCATTTCATCTTCTCCATCCCATAAAGAACTCAAGTCTAGTTCCCAAAACACATCTAGTCCCATAGTCAATCGCATCCTCCAAAACATGAACTACCAAGGCAAAGGTCTAGGCCTTTATGAACAAGGTATTTTGGAGCCAAACCATGTCAAAATCCCTCTATGCTCATATGGCCTTGGATACACACCCCAAGGTAAACAAGGCCAAGATGTTGGTAATCCTTTCATGCATCCTAAACCTACCACTTTCCATCACACCCCCCATCATATACCTAAAACACATGTTGCCATTCCACCTCCATCATCCTATAAATGTCAAAAGCATGTGACCATACACCTTCCGCCATCCACCTTGCCTCCACTTTTACCAACTCCAAATATCCCTCCATCCACCTTGCCACCATTGCTTCCAACACCTAACATACATATCATTCATAAGTATCCTTACATCCCTAATCATGGCCAACAAAAGCACACATCACCTAAGCATGAAGCTTCCAATCATTCCATCCACTCCACCCACCCCATGGGATTCCAAAATAAACAATTGGATGCCTTTACTTATAAAGCTAAAAATCCAACTAAAACTCCTAAGGACTCTCATGCCTTAGGGCACAAACATGAAAAATCAATGCAAATAACCAAAGCAAAGCAATCCAAAAAGCTATCTAAACCCTTACCTCCAAATGCAAAGCCCAAAAGCAAAATGGTTTGGGTTCCTAAACAAATAGCTAGAAAGTCAAATGAGGCATCCTCATCCACATCTCAAGAATCCCAACCACCTATCTCCATCCAAGAGCCTATTTCCATCCAAAACTTCCAAAAATCCCACAAGAAAAACAAAAGCACTAAACATACTAAATCTATGTGGGTTCCTAAATCACTTCATCAACCATCCCCTAAGCAAACATCTCCATTGCTTCCTACACCACCATCCAATCAAAAGCTTCAATGTTTATCACGGTGTGTGCAGCCGTTGGTCATGATTCCCTTCCATTCCAAAACATTCCCACATAACTACATCTCCCCATCTTTCATCAATTATCCTACATATCTCCCCCATGCTAACCCTATGGTCCATGCTTTTGTATAAGTTTTCCATCCATCTTCATTCCATAAGCCTATATAAATCCACACCATAAGCCACTAGCCTACCCTTCCACAATCCACATCCTACCTAATCCATCTCCAACCGACACAATCCCTTATCAACATCAATGAGCACACTTGACATGGTCCATGCGAGGACATCCATCTCTAATGGGACTACCAATATCCATTAGCCACTTGAGTCCCTCCTATCCATTACCATGGTGAAAACCTGGCAAATAAGCGCCATGTGTAATTGTCAACCCATCTAAAAAGCAAAAAAGAAAAAAAAATCAAAAATCAAAAAATCAAAAAAGTAAAGAGAAATCCCTTCGTCCAACGGTGAAAACTTGGTAAACAGGCGCCTTGGATAAGTACCATGATGAAAACCTGGCAAACAGGCATCATGTGTAGGTTGATCTTCTGTGTCACTTACACTTGGGGGCACATTGTCTCATCCAACCTATCCATTTCCAAACTATCTATCCCATTATATCATTTACCATCCTACCATCCTTAGCCATTACATAAACAAGCCTATCCTATTGAACCCATTTATCCATTCATCCATCCTTCTGCCTTTTGATTTTGATGAAGACATAGGGGCAAAATCTTGAAACATGCTTTGGATATCTCTTGGTATACCTCATACCTTCCTCATCAATCCATATTATCATTATCCACCTATCATACACCTTGTCATGTAAAACCTATCATGTCATCCCTTGGTCATGAACTTTGTCATGTAAAATCCTAAGCATTACCACCTAGAATGGGGCAAGTTAGTCTTCCTATGCAACATAGCCTTTGGAGATCACATCCTAGCTACCTTATGATCCATCCACTATGACATATCCTTATCATGAGCTTTCCATCTTATAGCTTATCCCCATCTATTTATCATGAGCTTTCCACTATAGCCTACCTATCCATTTATCATGAGGCAAGCATCCATCCCTTATATGGCCTATCCTCTTATCTATCCATCTATCATGAGCCTTTCATCCCATTTAATATGAGCCCATCCATTTATCCATCCTTGCACCTAGACTTGGTTTTCTCCCTTGTCATTGGTATCTAGCACAAAGGCTACTCCAATTGTAAATCCATTGACATCCCAAAACATTCAAAAATACAAAAAAATCAAAATATCCCAAAAAAAAATACAAAAAAATTAAAATATCCCAAAAAACACAAAAAAATCAAATATCCAACAAAAAATCCAAGCAATAAAACCAATCACATCATCCAAAACAATCCACTCTAGCATCCAATCAAAATCAAATCCTTATCATCATCAATTCTTCCTATCAATCACATTCATTCATCCATTTCACTCAATCACTTCTTCCAATCATATCAATCGAATCAATCTAGGCAATGATCTTAAATTCAAGTCACACTAATCCATATTAAGCAAGCTAATCCATCAAGGAACATTATCCAATCAAATCAACAAGTTTTGATCCAAATCTTGTCATAAGCCCAATCAATCATCATCAATCATCATCAATGGGATAGAGCATTCCCACATCCTTGTGTTGATCTAGGGATATAGCTTTCCCCGCAATGACAACACTATCATCATCAACAAATCAAACAATCAATTATTGGTTTATGACTTGACAAGGGCAATACCTTGTTTATTTTGCATCCTTTGAGCACACTGAGAACACTTGCTTAAGCTTAGATTGAATCGATACTCTAATCATCACACCATTACTATCATCATTCAAAACAATCCAACCATCAAAACAAATCCTATCACTATCATCATCACCACCAAAGCAAATCAACCAAAGCACATCAAGCTAGCCATCAAAACAAATCCAATAACTTCAGCAAATCAAAAGCAGCTTAATCCACCACAATCATCTCATCATCAACATTTCATTAATCAATTCAATCCATTTTTATCATCTCATCACTAAAACACAACATCAAAACTACATCTCATTTCCATCGTTAAGTGCCTTGATCCCGTGGATATAGGGTATGTAGGCAGTCTGGAGTCCGAAGGAAGTGCCCAGATTCAGGCACAAGCGATTTTCCTCTTTCTTCTCTCATCATTTCTTCTATCATCTATCTTCTACATCATCAATAAACAACTTCTTCCAATCAATTTATCATAGCACATCAATCCAATCATCACTTCATCTAATCATCCTTCAATCATCTTCCAATCATTCCAAACAATAATCTAAATGCAAGCCCCTCCTTAATCCATACCAATCAAGTTAATCAATCAGGCCAAGTTATCCAAACGCAATCCATGGTCTTGATCCTAGCCTTGTTGTCAGCCAAATCAATCAATCAACTAGCCAACCAACTCAGCAAACAACTTTGTGTTGATCTAGGGATATAGCTTTCCCCGCAATGACAACACTCTCAACTATCATCAACAACAAACAATTAATCAATGGTTTACAGCTTGACAGGGGCAATACCTTGTTTGTTTTTGCATCATTTGTGCATGCTTGCTTGCTTGCTTGTGTGTGTTATCATTTTATCTTGCATTTGCATCATATCGATATCATTCCCAGCTAATATTCATATCTTGTATTCAGACACGGTTGTATTACGCTGGGGCACGAGACACATCGTCACCCTGGTCCTTATACCTTGGTGCATAACGTCTAGTGCTATATCAAACATCATGGTTGCTCACATTCATTGCAGCATAACGCATCTTCCTTTCTTCTATCTATCCCCTTATCTTTCTTTTGTAGCCAAGCCATTTCTTTTCGAGAGCATACCCGTGTTTGTCCAACCCACCTATCCTCTCGAGGGGGCATCACCAACCTATCCTTTCTATCATCATCATATCTTTCCATCATCATCATATCCCATTTCATCATCATCATTTTCCTTTATCCATACCTTAACTTCTTTGAAATGATGTTACTCGACATAAATCTTATCATCTCGAACATCATCTCAAAGAGGGGCAAAATGTAGACACCCAAATTTGTCCCAACTTTGTCCATGTCTTGCAACACCTTGACAAAAACATTATCCTAGACATCATGTAGCATTTTGTCCTAAATCCCACTCTTAACCCCATTTATTCCATTAGCCAATTAATTAAATAAATTTTATTTATTTAATTAAAATCCCATTCAATCATATCCTAATCCCACTATCTAATTAATTAAATAAATTTTATTTATTTAATTAATATCCAACTCATATCCCAACTAATTCAAATATTTTATTTGAATTAAGTTCTCATCATAAGCCGACCTTCCAATTAATTAAATAAATTTTATTTATTTAATTAATTTATCATTTAGCCGACATGTGTGCCTCTTTCATTTAAAAAGATAAGTGGTACTACAGTCTTTTATTTAATATCTTTTATATGTAGTACTTTTTATGTACACAAGCACACATGAGCCCTATCCTCCCTGACACTTGTCAAATGACTACAACTCCCTTGAAGAGTGGGATAACCGAATCAATCCTATCCATCCATTTCATCTAAAGCCCTAATTGATCCTAGCCATCCATTGGAACCAAGCCTTTCCTATAAAACAAGCCTCTCTTGAGCCATTAGAGGGGGATTTTCAGGATTCTTCTTCATGCAACCTCACTCTGCTGAATTTTCATCTCAAGTCCTCATCCATCATCTTCAATCCATCTAGCTTGCATCCTTATCAACGTTATGCTGCGGAATCGAGCAATCAACACAACAAAGCGATCAATCAATCGAGCTCATCTTGCATCTTCGAGGTATTGAATTATTTGGGTTTAGGTTATGCATTTCAATTGTTTGATCATTTCCATTTACAAATCCAAATTTTTCATTATACATTGATAAGGTATGGAAAAAATTTTCTATAGACATGAGGCCCCCTCCAGTCTTTAATTTCTTGTATTATTTAAAGGCTTTGGACCCTGAGATCTCTATCATGATACAATCCTTAGGAGGTGAAACTCTCCCTCAGTCATATGATCTTGCCATTAAGGATGAAAGTAGCCTCATATTGTCTGGTAAACTAGCTCCCCTGCCCTTAAAGCCATTGATATCTCATGTAAACACCTTATCTCAGTTTCTTTCTTGTAGCCAGATGCATGCAAATTTTAGTCCACCCACCCTCCCTACTGATTTGACAAATCATGAGGAGATGAGTGATGTGAAAGAACTAATTAAAACCCTCTCCCATGAGATCAATGAGTTAAAAGGTCAAAGCCTGTACCATGCTGATCTATGTTTAAAACCTCAAGATTCTTATGAACAACAATATGAATATATCCAGAGAATGCCCAATTGTCTTGAAAATTACCCTTTACAAACTTCTATAGATGCTAGTCATTCCATAGAAGCCATTGACTAGGCTCTCTGTCACTTTAACATTCAAGAAGAATCAAGTATCAAGAATCAAATTACAAGAAATAAAGTGGCTCTTGTGTGTCCTTCTAGTTACCAGCATCAAGCATATGTGGCAAAGGGAGATCCAGAGTTACTGTCAAATCCTAAATTGGATTTAGAAGATGCTTATGAGGTGAGGTTTCTAGAAGCTGAAAAGAACTACAAGAAGGGTTTTGAAATTGAAAAGTACTGGGTCCATGGTGATGATCCCTCTATTTTCAATTTTGAGGAGGTTACAAATGACATTATACCAGATGAGTGTCTTTATTATTGCAATGAAGTTTCACACCTGCAGCAGGAAGGCACAGAGATGCATGAGCAACATTTGGGGCATGATGAGGATTTGTTCTCACTTTTGCAAAAAGGCTATCAGCTACTAAATGAGGAAGATCTTGCAATTGAGAAAGTAAAAGGTTCATTTGTAGGGCCTCCTATAGTAAGTCATGCAGATGATTTTGAGGAAGATTCAAGCCCTGATTTATTTACTATTTTTTCAAATGGTTATTGTCTTCTTCTTGATGAAGTTTCACCTCTACAAGATGATGAGATTTAGGGAGACATTTGCCATAGTGCAGAACCACATATGACGTCACAAATAGAGTTAGATTATACACATCTCTTCTTCCATGAAGGGATTCCAATCAGATTTAAGACTATTTTTGGTGGTTCTATCACCTACCCACCTAGTTTTGACACTATCATGAATCATCATTCGGATGAAGAGTCAACAAAAGTGGTCACTAATGAGTTTCTGGTAGTAGAACTTTTCAAATGCAAGCAGAGGAAAGAGTTTTAGTGTTTTATTTTCCCTCCCCGCCCTCCACTGAAATAGGAACAACATGATGATCAACATGATTGGTGTTTTGAAGCAAAGAGAGACTCTCCTAAGTGTAGAGAAGTAAAAAGGTACAAAATATTGTTGTATTTCTTCATACAGTTTATCTGGTTCATTTTCAGTTTGATGTGGATAAATTGGAGCAACATAATCAGACATGGCAGTTATTTTCCTATTCTGGTGAATGGACATGTTCCTGTATGTTTCAGTTGTTAGTAATTTGGCTTCAATGTTCAGAATAAGCTACAATAGTAGCATTAGTTTCAGTTTCGATTAGTTTTGTTTTCAATAAGTCTTAGCTACAAAGCAGAAAGGAGGGAAGTCAATTCTGTGTTTCAGTTCTATGTAAATTTTAGAAATTTGTTTTAGCTAATCTCAATTGCAGAATATCAGTATAGCCAGTTGTCACCAATTTGTTTCAGTGGTCTATTAGTTGCAGAGTGTGTTTTCAGTAGTGTTTCAATTCACCCTCCTACATCTTTAGATTCAAGTGTGTCTTCAGTTTCATGAATGTTTTAGTTTCAGAGTAATGCAACTCTATTACCCAATGATAAGGCATTAATCTGCAAAATCAGAAATTTTGGGTTTGGAGTGAGCAGGCTCACTTGCCCTACCAGTCGCCAAAACTGGTGAGAATATTTATAGACCACAGTGAAATTTTTTTGTTATAAGGATCAGCGTTCACAAAGATAGGGTTTTCCAAATGAAATAAATGCTCAAGTGGCTCTCAGATCAAATACAAACCTAATGGTGCAGATACAAAATAGTAAAATGATGTGATGAAAGCCACTTGTCAGTACCTGAACAACTCAAAGAGTTTCAAAACTGATTCGGAGTACACCACGTGGAGCAGCCCGACATAGGAAATGTTTCATTATTTCTTTTTATTAAAAATGTGTCACGGGTGTTTGTAGAGGTTAAGTCTCATATTAAATAGGAGTTTAAATGAGGTGGGTCCCTTATGTTGATATGAAGAGGAAGCTTTTTTATTTTTATATGACTCTTTCTTCCATGGGAATAAAAGGTGAAAACCCCAAAAATTATGAGTAGCCACTTTAGTTTTCATGAGAGAAACTTAAGCATCATGTGAAGAGCACCACATGCAGGCTGTGGGAGAAATAAGAGAGAAAAAGAAATTGATACAAAGCAAGGCACATAGAGACGCCCAATAAATACAGTAGAGTTTTAAAATCAAGCGAAGCTTGCCAAATGTAACTCCTACGGGCATTTGAAAAGAGTCACAAGCTTGATGCAGAGTCCAACAAGTGTCAGATGTGGAAGGCAAAAGAGAGCAGCGGTGAAAGGAACTAAAGCTAGATGCAGAGGAAGCCATGTGTTTGAGCCTGAGAAAAGGAGAATTAAATGTTTTATTTAATTGCAAATTGTTCACGTGAAGTATTATAGGCTAAGAAAATATTTTAAGTCTCTCATTATAATACAATGGTGGGGCCTTCCTCCAAGTAAGTTGAGTTTTATATTATAAAAACTTTATGAGATAATAAAGCCATGAAAAAAGTTCACTTTTAAATAAAGATTTATCTTTATTAAATATGATGTGGGTCTAAGTAATGAAGTGAGGTTTCATTAAATGTAAATTTTGACTTCCACAGGAAACAACAAAAGTGAAAAGGAGGTGAAACCCTAAAACATATGCAGCAACATTTTATTTCATGCGAAGCTATAGGAAGCAGTGGCGGCAAGTGATTTTCTTCATACCACAGAGATATTTTCAGCCATGGAAGTAATAGAAAGCCACAGTTTAGTTCTGATTTTCCATTGCCACTTCAGTTGCAGTTGCATTTTGCTGAATTTTATTCCAGATTTTGTGGAGTTTCACTTGCAAAGATTGCTGGAGGCCGTTGAGATTTTGTTGACTCTTTCAGGCTATAAATGGGTAGATCTGAGACACAGCTATGAGATAGAGGGGGATACACATATAGAGTTCCACACACAGAAAATATTTTATGTAGCAACAATAGATTTTCTTTCTTTTTGCCTTTGCAATTCTTTCTTTATGAGAATGTAACAGTCATTTTGTGCAGCAACTTTTGCCTTTGTAACTAGTTATTCAAATAATGAGATTGTGTTCTGTACATACTGGGATATCTCTGTTTCTTGCTTTTAATTTCTCTGTTTCTCTACCTCTGTTAAGCATGTTTCTTAAACTAAGTTTTAAACATGCATTTTTCTCTTTAATTCTAGTCAAATCCTTAAAGGTTAACACTATGAAAACTAAGTTTTAAATCTGGTGGATCGCCTTAGATTATGCATTTTTTTCTGCAATCTTGTTTTCTTTCTAACTTCTTCCCAAACCTCCATTGAAGAACAGAAGAGCCAGCTACCTTAAAATCTGGAGGTCACTCTGAGGAGCAATCCCACGTCTTAGAGTTTCCCATGTTACTGCTGGATCAAACCCATAGATTTATGCATCAACATTATGTTTTCATCTTCATTCATATTTAAACCCTCATATTTCACTTTCAAGCCTTGTATCTTGGCTTCTTTTAGAGAATCATCTCCTTCATACAATTTTTTCAACTTTTCCAAAACTTCATTTGCAGATTCAAGATCCATGACTTTTATCAACTCAGTGTCATTTAAGGTACTTAATAGGGCATCTCTAGCTTTTATATTCAACTCATATTCTTTGATTTCATCTTCAGTTGTCAAACCATTTGGAGGCATGGTATATTTTGACTCTACAGCTTTCACAACTTCATAACCAAGACAAAGGAGATGGATTTTCATTCATACTTTCCAAAGAGCATAATTTGTCCCATTAAACTTTGGAGCTTCCTTTTTAAAATACATCTCAAATCTTTCTCAATTCTGATACCAATTGTTGAAATACACACTACAACTAAGAGAGGGGTGAATTAGTTGTCACAAAAACTTAACTTCATATGACTATCAAACCATCAACTAGAAAATTACTAATAATTAGATTTAACCATGAAAGCATGAATTGATAGACTTAATCACAATCACACATTCAACATAGTAGACACTAGATTTTTACATGGAAAACCCTAAAAGGGAAAAACCACAGTGGATGTTAGCCCATAGAAATATATAAGTTATACCAATACCGAAAAATAGAGGTTCACTACCCATCGGGCTCACTACCCAAATTGCTCACTACAAAGAACAACTCACTACCAAGAATGGCCCATTACCAAGGGGTGGCTCATTGCCAAATATTTTTGAACTAATTTCATAGCATCTACTCTATGCCTGAGATCAATTCCATTGAATCACAATATTCTTCCTCTACAATGCTCTTCTTACTCTTTGCACTTATCTCCTCATTTTGCACACTCACACTAATTTTGCAATTACATTATGAGTCTTTATACAAGTCATCAACCTTGGAATGTACATCAAGGTCAGCAATACATTCATCAGCCATTGGAACAATCTCCAAGGTCGGCATTACAAAAACATACATAGAAATAGGTCTAGACCTAATACAGAAATTAGCTAAGGGAAAGATGTAAAGATGTATCCTAATCATGCCATGCCTTAGGTGGGACTCAAATGCAATCTTTCATGCCATGACATGCTTCTACAATCTTCAAGAAAACTCCGTAAATAGTGAAATCAACCAATTTAGCTAAGACTGCTAAGAACACTAGGTCTACTAAGAGGTTTCTTCATCCATGATCCAATTTTCTCTTTGTAGACCAATCCAAGGGTAGGAACATGATTAGGAGACATCTACAAGCACATTGAGATCATCAAGAACAACCATACAACTTCTAACCAATCTGTCAAGAAGGTTCTTCAAACTGGAGCACATAAATACCATTGCCAACTACTGTCATAAGGAAAAGATCACTTGTGGACCACCAGATTACGAACCATTAGAGTTGAAGGCACATAACACCATATTTGACTTAACTCTAGAACTACAAACAAAAATACTTCAATGTGGAGGAATGCGGGGCATAATACTTTCTCTCTGTGACCACCAAACATACAAGAAAAGTAGTTTTCACTCTGGTGAACATAACTCACTCAAATCTTCATACCAGAGGCTCAAACTTGGAACATAGCATTTTCAGACAAACCTCTAAATAACTTCCAATCTACAGACAAAGATATTCATTCTACAAGAAATGTGAAGCAATTTGTTGGACTGTTCTTCTATAAATAAAGATATTCTGTAACATACTGTTTCTACCAGAGGAGCAAATTTTTTCAATATCCTCAATTATAGGCTTTCCAACACTTACATAGTCATCTAACTCATTACAAGAAATCATCAAGACAAGAGCACAGTTGGCACCAATGACAACACTGATATGTTTTGCAACAATAACCACACATTTAAAGTAAACAAATCTCGCCATATGCCCTCTCTTGATCCTTTGGTCTTAGAGAAGCATTATGGACATGGATTCAAAATTCTTTTAAAACAAGGATATAATGGAAATGGGTTAAGATGTAAAGAACAAGGAATTAAGGAACCCATGGAACCTAACGCACACTTGTCTAAAGTAGGTTTGTGTTTCTGGCCTTCTCCTACATTCTTGCCACCATGTTCACAACACAAACGATTAATTCCTACTTCTCCTATACCTTCTATGCTATATCAGCAAGAGTGTATTTTGCCAAGTCTAATCTATGACCTCTTAATCACTCTTCCTCCTCTAAAACGTAAAAAGATTCAACAAAATAGTCATTCAATACATTATTGTGCATTTCATCGAGCACTTGGCCATTCCACTAATGAATGTCAAGTCTTGGGTATAAAAACTCAACAACTTTGAATAATATTTGTCTCTAGCACTTCTCACCATGCTTGATGTAGTCCCTAGAGCACCTTGTCCTCCATCCATTTTCATAATCAAGTTGGGGGAGGATAACTTGTTGTAGGCCAACTGACAAGAGTGGTCCCTCCTCATTTGTATTATGATTCTATGTAGTGTGATCCACTTATGGTGATGTTTTAGTTCTCCCTTGATACCTTTGTTAGCACAAAGGCATAAAGAGTTAGATTGCATTGCGTCATTGTTCTATATGTATCTTCAATCTTCTATATGTTGTGACATGCAATTTGGTTATTTTCTCCTTGGATGATTTAGCATCCTTTCATGTTGATTTAATTCTTGTGTATGTGATGTTTCTTATGTTTATTTAGCACCTTGTAGCAATGCCCAACATCATACCATGACTACACAAGCCATTGTGTATCATGCCTGTAAGCATCATCTTTGTTTCCTCTTCTTGGGGGCAACCCTTTGTCGTGATGTAGCTTTTGGAAAACACATATCATTTGGGCATGTGCTTTTATAAAGCTTTCATTCTTTTCTTATGTTTCTTTCTCAATCTACCTTAAAGGCAATTGCTGCCTATTGGAGTTAGCAATTGCTTTAAGGTAGGAACATGTATAGTGCTATGAACCTTACCTTCTTCTTTCTATCTAGACACTTGTTGATCATCTTGGTTACTACTCCCTTGGAAATTATTATGGAAAGCTTGAAAGAAGGATCTTTAGTCATCTTATTCTCCTAGTTTGAAGTCTCTTGCATGTTAGGGAGAAGGATTGTTCCACCAACTTGAGCTTTGTAGTAAGGTCACTTTGCCTTCTTATTCTACAAGACTCCCTCATATGTTTGGGAGAAGGGTTGTGCCACCAACTTGAGTTTTGTAGTAAGGTTTCTCGACCTTCTTATTCTATAGGGCTTCATGTAATTCCTCTTGCGAGAGGTATCTTGGTGTATTCCGTTGAGTGGAAACACTTTCCATAGAGATGGTGTGTTTGATATGTTTGTACTTCCCCTATGCTTCTTCTCTTTTCTAACTAAACCCTTATCATTGTTCTTTATCCCATCTTGGGGAATGATGTACAATTATCAAGACATCACTTAGATTGAGGTCTCCTTTGTCATGTTGACACAACGTCTTCTATCTTATGTTTTTCTCTATAGTGTTTCACATGTATTCCTTATGTATTCTATGTATATTTTGTGCTTTATACGTGTATGCTTCATGTATACTTTGTGTATTACATGTATTCATTGTGATTTCTCAAGTGTATGCCTCATTTTATCTCATGTATTTTAAGTGCTTCATGTGCACGAATGAATTATGTTATGGGTCTTATGCATATGCCAATCATCATAGACTCCTAAAATCCTAAACTTGGGGGCTTGACCACCCTTCAATTTTAGTGTCATTGTTTGGTTTCTATGTTTTTTGTGTTTGAATTGTGTCTTCTCCATCCTTTAGAATGAGTTCAAATGTAAATTCATACCCAGAATAAAGCGGGGGATAAATGTAATGCCGTAAAATGTGTAACCACTATTTTACACCTTGTTTAGCTCCTAGATGGGCCTAAAATGTTCACCCTTGTTTATTATGACCTATTTTAACACCTTCTTAAGCATTATCTGTGTAATACTTGATCCTGATGCACAAAACCTGGAAAAGAACTATAAGGTTGTGCTATGAAGACTTAAGTGCCCCTTTTCAAAAGTTAAGTGGATAAAGGACTAGGGCACCCAAGTGCCCTGGGCCCTCCTTTAGCCCTCCCCAAAATTTGTGCCTTATCAGCTTAAGCCCTTTAAAACAACCCTAATGTTAGCCTTATGTGGTTTAATTCTCTAGAATTCAATGGGAATGCATATAAAAATATGTTAAGTCATTCATTTGAACATCTACCTCTCTCTAGTAAAATCTTGGGACTCTTTTCTCTGTATAGCTCTCTAATGTGGATTATTGTTGTGCTACTAACATATTATAGATCTTGTGAAGATGTTGGAGGTAAGATCAACTGCTTGAGTCAAGTTGTGACACCATCTAAAAGCATACAAGGGTTTCCATGCTCATGGTGAACTCTTTGCTTTGTGCTTTGCTTTAGTATTCCATTCTACTTCTGATTTACCTCTACCCTCCTAGGGCATGCACTCTTTATCAATCATCTTTGCTATTGTGGAGGTGGAAACACCATTCACGACACTTGACTAAGGAAAGGACCTAAATGGTACATAACCTTTTCCCTCTCTCTGTGTGTGTATGTTAGACAGATAGGTTTTGGAAGGTGACATACGGAAAGAAGGATAAGCTTACTGTTATAGACCTAATCAAGTTTGTAGTTTCTGGAAACCTTGATTTGGGACTAGGGCACCCAAGTGCCCTTTTCCTAGGAATTTTCACTTTTGATAAAAGTTTCTAAATTATCTTATGAGCTCTATTGTCCATTTGATAACTAGGTTTTAGGTACCGATAGTCTGTTGCACTCAAATCTTTGGCAACTAGTGTTATGTGTTTGGATCCCAGCTTGATTAATTGGATTTGGGTTAATCCATTCTATATACAACAAAAGGGTAGAATCCTTGTAGTTTGTTTCTCCTCCTTCAGTAGAAGCCATGCTTGATTTGTGCCCCAAGGTTTTGTAGAAGAGGGTTTGACCTAGTTTGATCTATTGAGCTAGTCTGTCTTTTCTGCATTGCAATCAAATTGATATACCTTGTTAAAATTTGGAAATATTAGCACTAGTTGTTTACTTACCTTCTTCTTCAACAATTAAAAAAACTTGAATCTAGTAGTGAAGATCTCTTTGATTTTGGTGTCTAGGGATGGTGGTAGTTGAAATTGGCACACCTCTAGAGTAGTATTTGGGGCATTCATGAAACCATTTTGGAGTCCATTATATATGGCATGGTAAATATAGGAAATCATTAAAGAGTTATGAAGAAATTCTAATGTGAAGAGATCCCTAACTGGATCCTAACCCACATACATATCATAATTCTTGAGAGTGTTCTTCAACATGTTTGGTGAGACAAGATATTTGTGGATGAAGTCAAATCGTAGCATCAATATATAATTTGGATCTTGGACCACATCCATTATGTTTCATAGGAAAATGTATTCCACCTCTAAGACCAATAAGACCTAAGGGTAGTCATACAATAAGGAATCACGCCATACTTCTTATGTAAAACTCCAAATGAGGGAAGTTAATGTGAGATATATGGGCTATCTTTATTACGTCATAATGTCTGACCTCTAGGGGTTCCCATTTCTAGGATTAGAGATGAACTTGGCATGTTTACAACATATTTCATGGTTTTTGTAGAGAGGTAGGTAAGAAGGTAGAGGAGAGGGTTGTGAGGAAAGATAAGATGAAGTGAGAATGAAATTGGGAGGTGATGAGATAAATAAAGTAGGGGAAATTAAATGTATACATTAATTTTTACTAGTGAGCACAAGCAATAACAATTATGAAAGGAAGCAAGGTATGTGGAAACAACTTCCTACACTGATCTAATGAGGAAAGATAGTGCAAATTTCTTTTAACCAATTATAGATTAAGATACACATTAATAAAAATGGTGTATAATGAAAAATTTGGATTTGTAAATGGAAATGATCAAACAATTGAAATGCATAACCTAAACCCAAATAATTCAATACCTCGAAGATGCAAGATGAGCTCGATTGATTGATCGCTTTGTTGTGTTGATTGCTCGATTCCGCAGCATAACGTTGATAAGGATGCAAGCTAGATGGATTGAAGATGATGGATGAGGACTTGAGATGAAAATTCAGCAGAGTGAGGTTGCATGAAGAAGAATCCTGAAAATCCCCCTCTAATGGCTCAAGAGAGGCTTGTTTTATAGGAAAGGCTTGGTTCCAATGGATGGCTAGGATCAATTAGGGCTTTAGATGAAATGGATGGATAGGATTGATTCGGTTATCCCACTCTTCAAGGGAGTTGTAGTCATTTGACAAGTGTCAGGGAGGATAGGGCTCATGTGTGCTTGTGTACATAAAAAGTACTACATATAAAAGATATTAAATAAAAGACTGTAGTACCACTTATCTTTTTAAATGAAAGAGGCACACATGTCGGCTAAATGATAAATTAATTAAATAAATAAAATTTATTTAATTAATTGGAAGGTCGGCTTATGATGAGAACTTAATTCAAATAAAATATTTGAATTAGTTGGGATATGAGTTGGATATTAATTAAATAAATAAAATTTATTTAATTAATTAGATAGTGGGATTAGGATATGATTGAATGGGATTTTAATTAAATAAATAAAATTTATTTAATTAATTGGCTAATGGAATAAATGGGGTTAAGAGTGGGATTTAGGACAAAATGCTACATGATGTCTAGGATAATGTTTTTGTCAAGGTGTTGCAAGACATGGACAAAGTTGGGACAAATTTGGGTGTCTACATTTTGCCCCTCTTTGAGATGATGTTCGAGATGATAAGATTTATGTCGAGTAACATCATTTCAAAGAAGTTAAGGTATGGATAAAGGAAAATGATGATGATGAAATGGGATATGATGATGATGGAAAGATATGATGATGATAGAAAGGATAGGTTGGTGATGCCCCCTCGAGAGGATAGGTGGGTTGGACAAACACGGGTATGCTCTCGAAAAGAAATGGCTTGGCTACAAAAGAAAGATAAGGGGATAGATAGAAGAAAGGAAGATGCGTTATGCTGCAATGAATGTGAGCAACCATGATGTTTGATATAGCACTAGACGTTATGCACCAAGGTATAAGGACCAGGGTGACGATGTGTCTCGTGCCCCAGCGTAATACAACCGTGTCTGAATACAAGATATGAATATTAGCTGGAAATGATATCGATATGATGCAAATGCAAGATAAAATGATAACACACACAAGCAAGCAAGCAAGCATGCACAAATGATGCAAAAACAAACAAGGTATTGCCCCTGTCAAGCTGTAAACCATTGATTAATTGTTTGTTGTTGATGATAGTTGAGAGTGTTGTCATTGCGGGGAAAGCTATATCCCTAGATCAACACAAAGTTGTTTGCTGAGTTGGTTGGCTAGTTGATTGATTGATTTGGCTGACAACAAGGCTAGGATCAAGACCATGGATTGCGTTTGGATAACTTGGCCTGATTGATTAACTTGATTGGTATGGATTAAGGAGGGGCTTGCATTTAGATTATTGTTTGGAATGATTGGAAGATGATTGAAGGATGATTAGATGAAGTGATGATTGGATTGAATTGAAATTACGTATGGGCTCCATAGGATGCCTCTTGATTGTAATCAGGTTCTGGGTGAGAGTACTAACATATATCCTATCTTTGAACTGATTGTAAATGAGTTCCCCAAGCTGATCCGATCCAGTGATCGAACTAGGCTGCAAACTTCTGTACCATTCTTTTGCTTTGCCTTTGAGGGATGATGCCAGCAACAAGAGAGCATGAGTCTCAGTCGTGACATTATGAACAAAGCATAGATTTGCAATATCTTAAATGTGATCTGCAGGGAAAATAGAGCCATCTCCAACAAAGTGAGGCAATACCTTCCAGGCTGTGTCAAGAACTTGACCCTACTGCTAAAGAACAAGAGGACTTGAATCCCAAGTCACAAAAGGTAGATCTCTTTGAATATTTAGGTGCATGCATATACTAGGGGCTGCCATGATCTGCAGTAGCAAAGATTTGAGAAAGATTCACCAATAGAGTCGCTAGATGGAAGATTCATGCTCCTATCAACAGATATTTCTGTGATTTTCCATCAAAATCATAAAATGCAAGGCAAAGATTCTCTGAAAACAAAGAACAAAGTCTTTGAATCTGGTCCCATAGGGCATGCCAAAAACTGTTGATGCATAAATCTGTGGGTTTAATCCAGCAACAACATGAGAAACTCTGAGACGTGGGATTGCTCCTCAGAGTGACCTCCAGATTTTAGGGAAGCTGGCTCTTCCATTGTTCAATGGGGGTTTGGGAAGAAGTTAGAAAGAAAACCAGATTGTAAAAACAAAATGCATAATCTAAGGTGATCTACCAGATTTAAAACTTAGTTTGCACAGTGTTAACCTTTAAGGATTTGACTGGAATTAAAGAGCAAAATGCATGATTAAAACTCAATTTAAGAAACATGCTTAACAGAGGCAGAGAAATAGAGAAATTAAAAGTAAGAAATAGAGATATCCCAGTATGCATAGAACACCATCTCATTATTTGAATAACTAGTTACAGAGGCAAAAGTTGCTACACAAAATGACTGTTACATTCTCATAAAGAAAGAATTGCAAAGGCAAAAAGAGAAAATATACTATTGCTGCATAAAATCTTTTCTGTGTGTGTGGAATTCTATATGTGTATCCCCCTCTATCTCATAGTTATGTCTCAGATCTGCTAATTTATAGCCTAAAAGACTCAACAAAATATCAATGGCCTCCGGCAATCTTTGCAACTAAAACTCCACAAAATCTGGCATAAAATTTGGCAAAATGCAACTGCAACTAAAGTCGTAAGGGAAAAACAGAACTAAACTGTGGCTTTCTGTTACTTCCATGGCTGAAAATATCTCTGTTGTATGAAGAAAATCACTTGCCACCACCACTTCCTGTAGGTTCCCATGAAATAAAATGTTGCTGCATATGTTTTAGGGTTTCACCTCCTTTTCACTTTTGTTGTTTCCCGTGGAAGTCAAAATTTACATTTAATGAAGCCTCACTTCATTACTTAGACCCACGTCATATTTCATAAAGATAAATCTTTATTTAAAAGTGAACTTTTCTCGTGGCTTTTTTATCTCATAAAGTTTTTATAATATAAAACTCAACTTACTTAGAGGAAGGCCCCAACATTGCATTATAATGAGAGACTTAAAATATTCACTTAGCCTATAATACTTCACATGAACCATTTGCAATTAAATAAAATATTTAATTCTCCTTTGCTCAGGCTCAACCACATGGCTTCATCTGTATCTAGCTTTAGTTCCTTTCACCGCTATTCTCTTTTACCTTCCACATCTCAGACTTGTTGGACTCCGCATCAAGCTTGTGACTCTTTTCAAATGCCCGTAGGAGTTACATCTGGCAAGCTTCGCTTGATTTTGAAACTCTACTATATTTATTGGGTGTCTCCACATGCCTTGCTCCATATAAATTTCTTTTGCTCTCTTATTTCTCACGCAGCCTGTACGTGGTGCTCTCCGGATGATTCTTAAGTTTCTCTCAAGAAAAATAAAGTGGATGCTCACAATTTTTGGCGTTTTCATCTTTTATTCCCATGGAAGAAAGAGTCATATAAAACTAAAAAAGCTTCCTCTTCATATCAGCATAAGGGACCCACCTCATTTAAACTCTTGTTTAATATGAGACTTAACCTCTACAAACACCCGTGACACATTTTTAATAAAATGAAATAATGAAACATTTCCTATGTCGGGCTACTCCATGTGGTGCACTCCGCATCATTTTTGAAACTCTTTGAACTATTTGGGTGCCGAAAAGTGGCTTTCTCCACATCATTTTACTATTTTGTATCTACACCATTGGATTTGCATATGATCCGATAGCCACTTGAGCATTTATTTCATTTGGAAAACCCTATCTCTATGAAGGCCAATCCTTATAACAAAAAAATTTCACTGTGGTGTGAAAATATTACATAACAACCTTTATGCAAAGGGTTGACAAAATTGTCAATAGAATAAAAGGTATGGCTAGAACTATTGGTGATAAGGAAGTTGTGATGAAAATTCTTGGATCACTACCAAAGTCCTATAGTGACAAGGTAGCTACAATTGAAGAAGTAATGACTGTAAAAACTATCGACAGAGATCAATTATTTGGAAAGCTTACAACCTTTGAGATGAGAGTTTGGTGATACTCTACTGAAAGTTAAGAGAGCTGTTAAAGCTAGTACTTCAGAAAAGATCTCTAGAGAGAAATATAAGGTGGAACCTGATGATGACTTTGATGAATTTGAAGCTAACTTTGTTGACAGATTGCAAAGAGGTACCAGTAAGTTCAAAGGCAAATTACCTTTCAAATATTTTTGATGTGGTAAAGTAGGTCATTATGCTTCTAGATGTCTTGAAAGAATTGAAAGGAATAGAAAAGGATTTGAGAATAGGCCTAGAGCTCCAAAGAAATGCTACCATGTTAGAGATTGTGATGATGAAGGTGTGACTAATGATGTATTTGATGATGCTAGTACTAGTACAAATGAATGCTTGGTTATTGCTATTAAAGAAGAACCTGTGTCTACTAATTCTGCTAGCTATGTGAAGGAAGAGAAACTAGTGGAAGAAAGTGCTTTGGTTGTTCTGGTTGACAAAGATAAGGATGAATGGATTATCAATAGTGGATGCTCATATCACATGATAGGTGACAAAATTAAGTTTGTGAGTTTTAAAAAATATGATGGAGGGCTGGCTAAGTTTGGATACAATGCAGCTAGTAAGATTTGTGGAAAATAATCTATTTCATTTGATGGAAACCATGTAATACTGATAATGTCCTATATGTGAAGGGTTTAAAGCATAATCTTTTGAGTGCTGGTCAGATGTGTGAAAAAGGTTATGATCTAAGATTCAAAGACAATGGGTGCAAGATTATGGAAATCTCTAGAACTATGATTTCTACTGATAAGAAGACCAGTGGTAACATCTAACAATTAAGAGAAACTAATGATTACTATTTATTAGCCCAAGTAGATGAGAGTTGGTTGTGGCATAGAAGGATGTGTCATATAAACTTTGATAATCTGGTAAAGATAAGTTCAGGTCAAACTGTGAGAGATTTACCAAAACTTTTGAAACCCACCAAAACCATTTGTAAGGAATGTCAATTGGGGAAGTAGACAAGAACAAGTTTCAAGAGTAAAGAGCAATTTTATACTGGTTTGTTGGATCTAGAACATACAGATCTATGTGGTCCTACAAGGATAAGAAGTCTACAAGGTGACAGGTACTTCATGTTGCTTATTGATGATTATTCTAGAATGACTTGTGTTACTTTTCTAAGAGACAAATTTGAAGCCCTAGAGAAGTTCAAATCCTTCAAGGCAATGGTTGAAAATGAAATAGAGCTGAAAATCAAATGCTTGAGGTCTGATAGAGGAGGTGAGTTCACATCAAATGAATTCAACATTTTCTATGAAGATCAAGGAATAAAGAGACAATTGTCTATGCCTATGACTCCTCAGTAGAATGGAGTTGTGGAAAGAAAGAATAGGATATTTCAATAGGTTGCTAGAACAATGATGAAGGACGGAGGTCTGCTAGAAGTTTTCATGAAAGAAGCTATGTACTATTGTCTACATTCAAAATAGAGTTCAAGTGAATGGAAATGGTACTAAAACACCCTATGAAATGTCGTATGGAAGAACTCCTACAGTAAAATATTTCAAAGTCTTTGGAAGCAAATGTTATCCTAGAAGAGATGAAGATATAGGGAAATTTGACGGAAGATGTGATGAAGGAATCTTTCTTGGATACTCTACCAAGAGTAAGGCCTACTAGTGCTACAACAAAAGGCTAAAAAAGATTGTTGAGAGTGGAAATGTGAAGGTGGATGAAGACAAAGGAAGAACATCAGATCAGAGTGGCTATGAATCAGATGAACCTACTACTCTAACATATGAAGAAAAAGTTGACCAAGAAGACAGTCAAGATGAAGAAGAAAAGGCTCCGGAAAGTGCTACTAAGACCCCCAGGTATGTAAGAATCAATCACTATGAAGATCAAATTATTGGAGACAAAAATAGAGGAGTACTGACAAGGAAAAGAGCTAAAGAAGAACAAGTGAATTACTATTTTCTCTCTACAGTTGAACCAAAAACTGTGAATGAAGCCTGCAATGATGAAAATTGGGTAAAGGCAATGAAGGAAGAACTAAAGTAGATAGAGAGGAATGAAACTTGGGAATTAGCTCCTAGACTTGTTGACAAAAATGTTATTGGAACCAAATGGATTTTCAAGAATAAGCTGAATGAAACTAGAGTTGTAAGGAATAAAGCAAGTCTTCTGTGCAAAGGATATTCTCAAATTGAACGAATAGATTTTGAAAAGACATTTACTCCAGTAGCTTCAATTGAAGCAATCAGAATTTTTCTAGCATTTGTAGCTCACAAAGACTTCAAAGTGTATCAGATGGATGTGAAGTCTACATTTCTGAATGGTGAGTTGGAGGAGGAAGTCTACATTGAGCAACCAGAAGGATTCCAACTATCAAATCAAGGTGATATGTTGTGCAAGTTGAAGAAGGCATTATATGGACTCAAGTAAGCTCCTAGAGCTTGGTATGCAAGGTTGAATAAGTACTTATTATAGTTAGGGTTCAATAAAGGTATTGTTGATAGTAATCTCTATTTCAAGATTAATGGTGATCAAATTTTAATTTTTGAAGGCTTGTTGATGATATCATCTTTGGAGGCAATGAAGGTATGTGTATGAAATTTGTTGGTGAAATGCAGAAAGAGTTTTATATGTCTATGTTTGGTGAGATGAATTTCTTTCTGGGTCTACAAATCAATCAATTGGATAAAGGAATCTTCATATCTTAGTCTAAGTATGTGAAAGAGTTGTTGAAGAAGTTTCGGATAGAAGACTGTAAACTAGTATGTACTCCGATGGTCACTAGCTGCAAGTTGAGCAAAGTTGATGAATCACCCAAGACCGATAAGAAAAAGTATAGATCCATGATTGGAGCTTTGCTTTATCTAACTCAAACCAGACCTGATATTATGCATGCAATTTGTCTTGTTGCAATATTTCAAGCAGATCCAAGAGAATCACATATGATGGCAGTAAAGAGAATCTTGAGGTAGTTAAAAGGCACAACAGATCATGGCTTATGGTATCTAAAGGATAATGATATCACTCTCAGTGCTTATACATATGCTGATTGGGCTGGAGATGTTGATGATAGGAAGAGTACAAGTAGAGACACTTTCTTTTTTGGGTAACAAATTGGTTTCATGGCTGATCAAAAAACAAGATTCAATCTCTTTGTCGACTGCAGAAGTAGAGTATATTGCAGCAGCATGTTGTTGTACTCAAATGTTAGGGATGGAGCAGAATTTGAAGGACATAAGAGTTGTGTATAAAGATCTAGTTGCAATCTTCTGTGACAATACAAGTGCTATAAATATTTCAAAGAATCCAATGATGCATTCAAGAACAACACATATATCTATAAGGTATCACTTTATGAGAGAAAAGGTGACAAAGAATGAAGTAAAGTTGGAATATGTGTCCACGAAGGATTAGATTGCAGATTTTTTTACCAAACCTTTGCCTAAGGATACTTTTGAGTATCTCAGAGAAAAGTTAAGGGTCATTACCCCTCCTACCCTACACTAAGATGCATGGGAATGCATCAGTCTAGTGATGCCCCAAGTCTCATTCTTTGATTTAGATTAATGTTTTGAGAGCTACCTCTTAGGAGGAGTAGCTAGATGAGTTCTTGATAAAGAAAATTTAGTTGGATCAAAACAATAGAATGCAACTATGTGCCCTTCGCCATTGATGTCAAAGGGGGAGAGAAATCATGCGAAAAAATTAGAAAAGAAAGAGCGCAAATGTGTAAGGAGAAAGGGGAGAATCTTGTCTTGATGGTCTTCATAGTTTTTCACATCATATGCTACCAGTAATGACAAAGGGGAATATTGTTACAAGTATGTGCCTAACAGGTGTTGTCATTGATGTCAACATATCAGTGTTGTCATTGGTGCCAGCTGCACTCTTTTCTTGATGATTACTTGTAATGAGTTAGATGCTTATGTAAGTGTTGGAAAGGTTGATATTGAGCTTATTGACAAAATTTTCTCCTTCGGTAGAAACAGTATGTTGCAGAATATCTTTGTATACAGAAGAATAGTACAACAGATTGCTCCTCATTTCCTATAGATGGATATCTTTGTCTATGGATTGGAATTTATTTAAAGATTTATCTGAAGATGCTATGTTCCAATTTTGAGCCTCTAGTATGAATATTTGAGTGAGCTATGTTCATTAGAGTGAAAATTGCTTTTCTTGTATGTTTGGTGGTAACAGGGAGAAAGTATTATGCTTCACATTCTCCACACTAAAGTATTTTTGTTTGCGGTTCTAGAGTTAAGTCAAAGATGATGTTATGTGCCTTCAACTCTAATGGTTCATGATCTGGTGGTCCACAAGTGATCTTTCCCTTATGACGGTAGCTGGCAGTGGTGTTTATGTGCTCCTGTTTGAATAATCTTCTTAATAGATTGGTTAGAAGTTGTGCAGTTGTTCCTAATGATCTTAATGTGCTTGTGGATGTCTCTTGATCCTGTTCCTACCCTTGGATTAGTCTACAAAGAGAAAATTGGATCATGGATGAAGAATGTTCTTAGTAGACCTAGGATTCTCACTAGTCTTGGCCGACTTGGTTGATTTCACTATTTGTGGAGTTTCCTTGAAGATTGTAGAAGCATGTCATGCCATGAAGGATTGCATTTGAGTCCAGGCTAAGGTGTGGCATGATCATCATACATCTTTACATCTTTCCCTTAGCTAATTTTTGTATTAGGTCCAAACCTATTTCTATGTATGTTTTTATGTCAACCTTGGAGATTGTTCCAATGGTTGATGAATGTATTGCCAACCTTGATGTACATTCCAAGGTTGATGACTTGTATAAAGACTTATAATGTAATTGTAAAAATAGTGTGAGTGTGCAAAATGAGGAGATAAGTGTGAAGAGTAAGAAGAGTAGAGTAGAGGAAGAATATTGTGCTTCAATGGAATTGAACTCAGACAAGAGTAGATGCTATGAAATCAGTTCAAAAATCTTTGGCAGTGTGCCACCCCTTGGCAGTGAGTCGTTATTGGCAGTGAGTCATTCTTTGTAGTGAGGAATTTGGGCAGTGAGCCCCATAGGCAGTAAGCTTCTATTTTTTGGTATTGGTATAACTTATATATTTCTGTGGGCTAACACGCATCATCGTTTTTCCCTTTTAGGGCTTTCCGTGTAAAAATATGGTGTCTACTATGTTGAATGTGTGATTTTGATTAAGTCTATGGTTTCATGCTTTCATGGTTAAATTTGATTATTAGTAATTAAGTAGTTGATGGTTTGATATTCATATTAAGTTAAGTTTTTGTGACAACTGATTCACCACCCCCCTCTTAGTTGTCCTGTGTATTTTAATAGTTATATGTAGTAGAAGGATCATCATTTATGTCATGGTGATGAGGTTCAAGCTTTGTTTCAATCATCCCATGGGGGTTGAAATCTAAAGAGACCTTGTCACTACCAAGACATGCATTAGAATTAGGTGATTCTTTTGATTTAGATGATGCTTTATCACAAATGAAATTAATTACATGATATAGAAATGAAATATCAGATTCAAAATATTTATGACAATAGAAAAATTTGAAACAAGATTTTAACTACAAACCCTAGTTGTTTTGAATTTGACTAGGTTTTCATAAATGTAAGTTTTTTTCAACAAAACCCTAGCAAATCAGAGCTTCAAATGCAAGGTACAACACCATGAAATGATTATCTACTATAATATGAATCATATTTGATGGAAAAATTAGAGATTTAAGCCTTTCTATAATGATCTCTAACACATTGAATGAAAACAATGCACAAATATGCCTTTTTGTGAGCCTAAAATGCTTGATTTTGTCACTTTTTTTAATGTAAACATGTAAAGATGCCTTACAGAAGAAAGGATGATAATGTGTAGTGAATTAAATCCCTTTAATATACTAAATAATGCAACAAGATCTACAACAACATGCCAATCTACAAACCCTAGTTTGGAGATTAGCTAGATTTCTCAAAAATGTAAGGCTTTTTCAAACCCTAACCATGAAATATTACAAAATTAAGTTATGTAACCATCCAAAATGATGAATGAATGAAATATAATCAAATCTAAGGATGAAAATATCTCTGATATGATGCAATAAGGATGCCAAAGTGCAAGAAACAATGGGTTCACTAAAATGTAATGTAGAAAAGAGAGACTAGCTCAAAAATTCAAACTAGGTCAAACCCCCTTCTACAAAACATTGGGGAGCAAATTTAGCTTGGCTTATACCCAAGGATGAGCCAAACTATAGGTATTCTACCCTTTTGTTCTATATAGAATGAATTAACCCAAATCCAATCAATCAAGCTGGGATCAATACACATAACCCTAGTTGCCAAAGATTTGAGTACAATAGACTTTCAGTACCTAAGAGCTAGCAACCAAATGAACAACAAAGATTAGAAGAAAATTCAAACACTTTTCCTAAAGGTTAGAATTTATAGGACAAGGGTGCTTGGGTGCCCTGGTCCCAAATTAGGGTTTCTATAAACTGCAAACTTCTTCAGGTTTGTAACAACAAGCTTATCCTTCTCCCTGGATGTCACCTTCTGAAACTTGTTCGTCTAACCTGTAGACATGGAGAGAGGAAAAAGGTTGGGTTCTATTTAGGAGCTTACCTTAGTCAAGCCCTGTGAATGGTGTTTCCACCTCCACAATAGAAAAGATGATTTATAAAGAGTGCATGCCCTAGGAGGACAGAGGCAAAACTGAAGTAGAATGGAATACTAAAGCAAAGCATGAAGGAAAGAGTTCACCACGAGTGTGGAAACCCTTGTATGCTAGTAGATGGCATCACAACTTGACTCAAGAGGTTGATGTTTCCTCCAAGATCTTCACAAGACCTGCAATATGTTAGTGTTGCAGCAATAATCCACAATAGAGAGCTATAAAGAGAAAGAGAGATAATGTAAGTGTCCCAAGATTTTGCTAGAGAGAGTTAGATGTTCAAATGAATGAGTTAACTTACTTCTATATGTATTTTCGTCAAATTTTGGAGAATTAAACCACATAAGGATGGCATTAGAAATGTTTTAAAGGTCCTAAGTGGACAAGGCACAAATTCTGGGGAGGCCTGAAGGAGGGCCTAGGGCGCTTGGGTGCCCTAGTCCTTTAGGCACTTAACTCCTGAAATGGGGCACTTAAAGTCTTCTTAGCCCAGCCTTATAGTTCCTTTCTAGATTTCATGCATTGGGATCAATTATTACACCCTTAACTCTTAAAAAGGTGTTAAAATAGGTCCTAATAAACAAGGGTAAATATTTGAGGCCCATCTAGGAGCTAAAAAAGGTGTAAAATAGTGGTGTACACATTTTACAACATTACAAAAAGTAGTAAACCAAAAACTTATTTTAGTGAAATTTTGAATGAAGCTAGAATGAGATATTTAGTCTATGATCACTTATTTATGCCATGAAACTAGTTCTAAAGAATTGTTGCACCCACCTTTAATCCTATAAATGGGAACCCTTGGAGGTTGTACTATATGATTCAAAACATCTTGCTCATGTATTTGATATTGACTTGGACCCTCACATAGAATTTGCAATCAAAGTTATGGTTGGTGACTCACTATTGTGTGAATTTTCTTAGGTGGTCATGATTTCTAAGGTGGCAACAATCTTCCTATCCAATATTATGGATCTAGTATAGGATAAAAACTATGTGGAGATGTTGGATTTTGGGTATGTACATAAATACCTACTTTTTTAAAACAATATAAAAATTTGGGGGTCTTTTCTTTGTATATTTTCTTCAATCCTCTCCTACTATAGCATGTATTTACCAAGCCATATAGAAGAGATGCTAAAATGGGTGCAACAATGCTATGAACATGGTTTTGAATGAACATCAATTTTATATATTGTTGAACCTAAACTCCAAAGAAAATGAGTTGTTCATTTATATCAAATTTATATGGATGCATGCTCCATACTAAGTACCATGCCCTCTACCTGTGGTTCTACCAATTCCTACTACCACCTTACCTTTATCTCTAGATGATACTGATTCAAGATCCAATCATACATATTAAGGTTTGCATTTATTTGGTTTTTGGGCCCTTGGTTGCTTAGTGCTATTAGCTATGTATGTACTTTTAGCTTTTTGCCACCATGCCTACTTCTGTTGAGTGTATATTTTGGGGCTTCTATGCCTACATCTACCCTACAAGTGCCTTCAAATTTTGTATTTTAATATAGCTTTAATCAAGTATAGATGATTCTACACCTTTTACCCAAAATTAGAAAAATCAAACAATGTTTTAGATGTATTGAGAAGGAGAAAAAATTTATTGACAACAATGAGAGTAGAAATAGTAGGATTTGATAATTAAAGCATTTATATAAACTTGATCCTGATTTTACACAAGCATGGAGATGATGTAAAGAATTGGTAGGCATTGCTAGAATTAAGTGGCTTGATTACTTGATTTAGAACGATATGTTGCCTAATGGTAAATAAACGTGCATTCCAAGAATCTCAATAAGAGAAATTTTGATCAAGGACAAGCATACATGTGGTTTAGCAGGTGATCTTCGAGTTGATAAGATAGTAATATTGGTGGCTAAAAATAGTTTTTGGCCTCAACTATATAAGGCTGTGAGAAAACATGTTTAGGGTTGTAGAATTTATCAAGTACCAAATGGGAGAAGTTAGAATATTAGGTTGTATTAGCCATTACTAGTTCTAGAGAGATGATCGAAAGAATCAAAATGGATTTTTTATTACGATTGCCAAGAACATATAGAGGTTGTGATTTTATATTTTTAATTGTTGACACATTTTCTAAGATGGTACATTTCATTCTATGTAAGAAGACAAATGATGTTGTACATGTAGTTGATCTATTTTTAAGAGAAGAAAGATTACATGGGTTGCCAAGGAGCATTGCTTCAAATGAAGGAACTTAGTTTGTTGGATACTTTTGGAAGGCATTGTTGAAGAAGATAAAAACATAGTTGACCTTCAATTTAAAATATCACCCACATACTGATGGACAAAAAAAAGTTGTAAATAGGGGTTTAGGTAATTTGTTAAGGTGTTTGGATGGAGAGATTATATGAAATTGGGATATGGATTTAGTGTAGATAGAGTTTACAAATAATAATTCAATGAATAGGAGTATAAGGAAAACACCATTTTCTATAGTGTATGGTAGTTGTACAAGGAATGTATCTAAATTAAGGGATATTGGCAATGAAGAGAAATGAATGACAAAGGAAAATAATTTGTAGAACACATGAAGGAAGTGCATACCGAAGTAAGATGTTGACCGGAGAAGATGAATAAAAGATATAAGGAGTTCTACATCTTATTAGAAAAGAATATATGAGGAGTTCTAAAAATTATTATAAAAGAATGGATAAGGAGTTTGTAATTGGAAATGAAGTGATGATATATCTTAGGAAGGAACATTTGTTAGTTGAAACTTACAATAACTTGTTGAAGAAGTTTGGTCCTTGTAGGATTGTCAAAAAGTTTGATTGAGGAAATGCATATGAAGTGGGCATACCATCAAACTTAGGAATATCACCACCAATATTCAATGTTGCATATTTGTATCAATATAATGAAGGAGAGTTAGGGAAGGATGACACAAAAGTACAATGGAAAAATTAGATACCACAAAAACAAGAATAGAGTGGGGAGATTTTGGATAGTAGGATTGGAAGAAGCACTAAAAATAGGTAGTATGAGGAATATTTGGTAAGTTTGAAGGGAAGGCGTAAAGAAGATTCATCTTTGATTTCTAAGGTCAAGGTAGACCATCTTGAAATTTTATAATTCTTGGAAACACACTCACATTTTTGAAAACATAATTAATGCATGTTATAATGCACAAACTTTATGACTTGTATTTATTCTTTAGAACATGAATGGATTATAATTTCCTTAAATTCCAATTTTGACCAATCATTTGAATGTCTCCCATAGATTTGGAACAAGTTTGATTTTACCAATCCTAAGGGTTTCACACTCAATTTGGGTGTCAAAGACATTTTTTAAAAAATTCATTAAAAAAAGGACAAAATTGAATGTGTTCTCCATCAATAATTGTTGAATGTATTTCAAGATAAAATTCCAAACAAATACCATTATAATACAAAACCAAGTTATCTTTCTAACCATGTAATTTTTGAATTTGAAAAATTTCCATCTTCACATTCTACATCACATTCAATAAACAATGAAAATAAAGTTTCCATTTATTATTATTTTTCGCAAAATTAGTGGGCAACATAATTAATTTTCTATTTTTCATGATGTATACCTTTTGAAAATTAGTAATTTAAAATAATCTATCTATTAAAAAATTAGCAAGAAAATCTAGCATACATAAACTATATGATGTTAGCTAACTCTTCACCAAAGAGATTTATGAAATAATTTTTAAAAGTCAACAATCCAAGGGGAATATACCTATGCAATGTTATTTTTTTTTCACAAAAACAAGACCACTTTGTGTTCTCCTATTGCACCCTCTATTAATCTCCACCACTTTTTTTTAAAAATTAGTAGGTATCTTGAGTCACTCATCAAAGCTTGTTTCTTTTTTATTTTAGTAAAAAATGTCTACTTTTGGCCCCCTTTTGGCACCCCATTTCCACACACTTACCCAATTAGCGTACTCCCTTTCTATAGTGAAGTGGAAAACCCTTTTCCTTGTTTTCCTTCCAAGAATTAGTGGAAGCAGCAACAAATTTTAATATATCCCCTAGTGTAGATTATTCTTATTTTATAGTTCCCCTGCATTGTATGTTTGAAATCCATTAGATAAAAAAATTACAAACTTCATCCAATGTCGTTCATCGATGATGCTTGTACTTTATGGGAGGATGTTGTGGATGGAGATGGCATAGTGTTCTTCAAAGTTGTGTTAATGAGAATGAATTATAAGGGCAATAGAGATAAAGTCAATATAGAAGTCTATAAATTTACATAGAGATGGAGTATCCTCACCATGCTTCCATGGGATTTTGTAACGATTTTTATTTTTGATTATAACCAAGCTAATCCAAATGATGATAATTTGTAATCTAAAAGAAGGGTTAGTGAATTTTGTGCATTTTCCTATTGGTTTTCATCATCCTTGACTATTTTAAAATATGTTATTTGTTCTACTTACAATGTGCTTTCTAAAAGTACCTTTTCTATGTGAGAATTGTATCCAAATGAAGAGATTCCTCATTCATTTTTTAACTGTAAAGACATTTCAACTTTGAGTTGAACTGAAGAATTTTACTAAGTTTATTGCAATTGAAAATTATATATACTTTGTAAAGGATCACAATGTTGAGATACTACTGGGGTTCTTGAGCCTAGGGTGAAATGCCCAAGTGAAAATACTTTTAGAGCTAATACCTTATACCATATATATTAATAAACTTCAGTGTGTGTGCATATTTTCTAACCCAATGATATAGTGTAATATTGTTTGGTTATCCATCTATACTAGAAGCAAGAACTATTCAAAAAACAATTATATTAAAAATCATAGGATAACATTTTCTCTTAATTTTGGAATGATTATGATTTGCACATTGTGAACGGTGTAAATATGATTTGAAATGAACAAGCCTATCTATTGGAGTTTCCAACGTGGCGATAAATCATCCATCACAAACTCCCATATGCGAACTTCGAGTGTTCCCTCACAAACTGCCAACCCAAATGACGACCCGCATGGAAACACAATATACAGTAAGAACCCATCTTCATCTTCTATGTTTTCCACTCCTTCCGGGAAGGGCACAATTTTTTTCACCAAGCAATAGTTCAACAATTGAACGCTATTTTGTTGAAGAATAAATGGCCTGAGGAATTCCCATGTGTGTAGTAATTGATTCCATTCTCTGCAAACTCTGCCAAAACGGATGACAGAGTGAAGTGGAAGGAGAGGCAGTAAATGCATCTCAAGTACGTGCTCTGGTATCAATTCCCACGACATCCATTCATCTTCCTCCTTTCCCTCTCCCTTGTTCTCGCGCTCTATTTCCATGTTCCCTTTTCAGTTTAGATGTAAGAACCAGAGATGATATGTGGAGTAACTTGTTTTGAGAAATAAAAAAATTGATTGTGACTTTCCAGTGAATTGGTATCTGATTTTATTTGTGCTTTGTTTTTTTAAAGACTTTTTTTTTTGGGCTTAAATTGGGATTCAGCGGACTTGAAAATTAAAAAGCTAAGCGTCGTGACTCGTCAGATTTAAACCAACAGCAAAATTAAAAATTAATTACTTCCATTGGTTTACATAAGATCCAAAAAAATGCCTCAGATATTTAGGGCCTAGGTGTATGGTGGGCGCCTTCTCCATGCTTTTTTCGATTTTATCTATTTTGATTTATAAATAATAACATGGAGCACTCCAAAAACTCCAACGTGTTTGGTTTTTAATACAATTTTATCTGTATTTTTATTTAATACATATATAAAACGTATTTAAATTATTTATATATAGTTATATAGGTATAATATTTTTGAAAAAATCATAATCTTTTAGAGTTAAAATGTTATTTTCTTGGTGAATCATGACTTTCCAACAATGGTGAGACAAATAATCAAGTTCTAATAGTTTCAAGATCGACTACTAAGCCAAAAATACCTGGTCAGTTGGGAGTAAAAGGAGAGACCAAAGAATTGGGATTGGTAAAATAATCCATGACAATGAAGACACATAATCCAACATCGAAAAATAGGTCAAATTTCATGAAAAGGTAATCTTGACAATGCATTCATCTTGGAGACAAGCAAAAATTAATCTACCTTCAAAATATTTTTTGTTTCCATTTTTTCATTGGCTCTCTTGGTGTAATTAAATATTTAATTACACTTTAATAAGTTTACTTAGGGCTTATTTTTAGTCTTAGGTTATTATTAAGTCATATTAGGTTTTTATTTAACTTGCAAATATAAAAGCAAGTTCTCTCATGTAATTCATAATCTTTTTCATTAATTGCATCAATTTATTGTGCAAATTGCTCTCTTGTGCTTTTTTTCTTTGTAGAAAGTTAATCTTTGGCTTGTAGAAGATTCTAGTGCTTCAGGTTTATCATAAACTTCAACATGGTATCAGAGTGGATCTACAACCTTCTTCTCAAATCCGGGAAAAATTTTGCATAGAGTCTTTTGTTGTGTGTGTTTTTGAGTAAAATCATCGTTCTTATTAGATCCGAAGCAGCTAGAAAAGCCAGATTTGTCCTTTGTTTGGATGAATTTGGTCTCGTGAGGCCAGATCTGTGAAGGTTTCATGAGTGTTTTTTTAGATTCAGAGGGGAATAGCAGTTTTCAAGTATTTTTGGCCAAAATCATCATCACCAACGCGCTCAGAAGGGTCAAAAACTCTAAGAACACCCTTCGTTTCGTCAAAATCCATGCAGGTGTGTCTGGAGAAAATGTTTTTTTACCTAGCAGAGGTTGTACGACCTCCCTGCATAGGTCGTACGAAAATTTCAAAAAAAAAATTGTTTTTTTGGTCCATAGGCCGGATCGGCCCACAGACCATTTGTTTGTCAACGGACAGGCCAGTGGACGCCCACAGACAGGCTAGTAGACGCCCACGAACAAGCTCGCGGACAAGGACTAGCAACCACCCAGAGTAACAGCACCGCCTTGGTTTGTCGCCCCTAGCAGTGCTCTTCCTCCGCCACCACCACAATGGGCCACCCAGATCCGTCACCACAGTGGTGCTCTACCTCCGCTGCTACCCGAGTGGTGCCACCTCTGCAACCACCGCACCACTGTCGCGCTACCTAGATTACTCGCCCACCAACCACCACCACCGGCGGTGGCACCCATCAGCCACTACTACAGTGCTCTAAGGGGGCCTTTTTTTGCCCTTCAAACCCTAAAGGAGTAGTTTTGTGAAATTAGCTATAACTTGGGCATACAGTGTCCAAATTTCACAAACGAATAGATGTCAGAAAGTTGATCACATGCTCTACACCATGATCCTCTTATTGTTTCTAGGAAAATTTTGAAGAACCTATTTTTTTTCTTTAGTTCAAATCTTATTGTTTTAGTTTCTTTTGGAAAAAGTGAATGCAAGTGGCCAATTTTTTTTGCAAAAGGGGGAATATTCTTGCATTGTGAGGGGTACAATGATGTTCTCTATCTTTTCTCTATTCACACATCATGGATCAACCAAAAATTGCTCCCCTTACCCCATACAATTATCATGGGTGGAAGAAAGCAATAGAGATCCATCTGAAGAAATCAAGGTTATACAGAGTGACTATCAGCTCAGAAACTGAATCTATAGGAGCTGCTAAAAAGAGAAAATAGTTTGACAGGTGTGATGAGTCCTTTGGAAAATTATGTCAGTTTATTTCATCTGATCTACTCTTTTATGTTGATTTTTGCACAACACCAAATGAAGTATGGGCCCAATTAGAGGTTTTGTTTGGCAAGCAGGATACTTTAAGGAGTTTTCAGTTGGAAAATGGGCTTATTGGTCTAAATACTACATATTTTGATAGCATCCAGGACTTCTTCACCAAACTCAAATCCCTTAGATAGTCTCTCAAATAGTGTGTTATTCAGAAAGAGGACACCCAATTGATTCTCTCCATAGTTGCTAAGCTTGGTTCAGATTATTTTGTTTTTGTCTTCACATTCCATGCTACCATGGCTGCTCTTGGAACTAAATTTAATGTGCCTTCACTTGATGACTTTGCTACATCAATCACTAGGGAGTAGGAAAAATTGGTTTAGATGGGCACATTGAAGTCTAGAAAGCCTCAGGCACTTATTGCAAGTTAAGGCACCAAAGATGAAAAGGCTTCAAGTGGTAAGGAAAAGAAATAGAAACCCAAACATCAAGAGCAAGGCAAGGAGTCAACTTCACATGCATCTCATGTTTCATCTTCATCCAGCAAAAAGGAGCAATCCAAGGAGATACCCACATGCAGCCATTGCAAGAAACGTGGGCATGATGATATTGTTTTCTACCGCAAGTAGACAGATGAACTGAAGAATCTTGTTAAGAAACTCAGTGTTGGTTCTCCTTCAACTTTGATTTCTAGTTCATCCTCTTCTACTCCATCACATTAGTCAGGATCTACTGAGATAGGACATGTAGATATTGCTAATGGACTTGACAAATACAAAGGTAAGGCACTTTGTGCCACTACATCTCATGGATCAGGTAAATAGCTTATTGATTCAACAGCTTCTTATCACATGGCTTCCTCTTTGTCTATGTTTTCTACTTTTGAGCCTTGTGATATGCCAAAAATCTTAATGGGTAATAATAATTACATGAAGGTGATAGGAAAGGGATCTATTAATATTGGAGGGGGTACTTTTCATGATGTATTATGTGTGCCTTCCTTATCACATAATCTACTTTCTGTCTATCAGATTACTCATAGTAGTGTAGGGAAAACTGTAGAATTCACACCTGATCTAGTTATCATTAGAGATTTGGGGACCACAGAGATTCTTGCTACTAGGGTGGTTGATCATGCATCTTGGTTATACACTTTTTCTGATTTTGTTCCTAATGATGGTTCTGATCCTTTGACTGTTGATCACACTTCTTGTGTGAATATTACTTCTAAGAAGAAGTTGGGGTATTTGAATCTTGGTATTCTTGCTATTGATTCATTTTTATATCATAGTGCCCTTCATTATTCTCCTCCACATCCTGTTTCTATTGAGATTGATGTTTCCTTGGTTGAGCAAGATGATGATACTCTTGAGGGCTTGTAGTCCCTCTTTGTTGATAGTCATGGCACTACTGTTGTCAGTCATATTCTGTCTTTGGAGACACTTGATTTAGAGCTTCCATTTTGTTTTTAGTTGTCACCTTCATGGATTCGGTAGGTTGTTCCTAACTTTGTTGTGGCATCTTTAGTTTTTGGCATGTGGACACTCATCCAGTCTTCAGAGTCATTCATAATGAGGCCACCTACTTCACAGGTTCTTTAGTATTCATAGGTTGTTCTATTTCTTTCTAAGGGAAGAAATGTGATTTTCCATAAGTGGATTGGCTTTTTCATTTGTCTTCGAGCATCCTCTTTTGCTTTTAGAGATTCTATAGTGTTGGGTGATTTTATTGCCTCTCTCTTTCCCTCTTATGGGGGGACTCATGATTGTATTCTTGTGATGGATTCTATTCTAGGGGGTATTAGTTGAAGCCCTTCTTCCATCACTTGTACATATTTATTTGCATGTTTTTTCAATGTTTTTTCTCTCTTTTGGAGAGAGTTTTTTTCCCACAAGATTTTTCTCCTTTTCTCCACCTTATGAGAGATTGTTGTTGTTCATGGGTACCTAACATGGCCTTGTAGCTGGCACAAATTCTTGCATTAGTTGCATGGTTTTGTTTTCTCCCTAAGTTTCACTTGGGGGGGGGGGGGGGGTGTTTGTGTAATTAAATATTTAATTACACTTTAATAAGTTTACTTAGGGCTTATTTTTAGTCTTAGGTTATTATTAAGTCATATTAGGTTTTTATTTAACTTGGAAATATAAAAGAAAGTTCTCTCATGTAATTGATAATCTTTTTCATTAATTGTATCCATTTATTGTGCAAATTGTTTGCATTCTTTTTTTCTCTATACAAGATTAATCTTTGGCTTGTAGAAGATTCTAGTGTTTCAGGTTTATCATAAACTTCAACAAGCTCCTCCAATCAACACTCTCTAGAAAGATATGATAATAATTCAAAGGTTTTAATCCATAGACTACCTGGAATGGTCAGGTTCCTAAGGAAGCTTTAGTTTGAGTTTGTCTGCCCATAAGGAAAACTTAAGTTGGGTGTACCAATCCTTAGGATTTCTTTCTAACAACTTTTTAATGAACCTAAGTAATGTTTTTTTAGTGGACTCGGCTACTCCATTACCTTGAGAATACTGGTCAAAAGAAAATTTGAAGATTACCTTTTTCTCAAATGGCCATTCCATTAATTGTGCATATATGAAAAGGTAGTGCCATTATCACATACCAAATGAAAGGGCATTCCAAACCCTATGAAGATGCATTCTTCTAATAATTTGATTACAACCTCTATGGTATAATTCTTACAAGGGTGAGATTCCATCCAACAAGTGGAATAATTTGTTGCTATCAAGATGAACATGTGACCCGCAAAAAAAATTGGATTAATAACACCAATAAAATCTAAATCCCATTGGACAAATGGTCTTACTTCATATATTGGTTGTAAGGGATTTGCAAGATTATGTTCATGAGAAGCAATAGTTTGGCAAGTGTGACACATCCTTATGTGTTGATGAGCATCTCTGAAAATATGGGGCTAGTAATACCCCACTTAGAGGATCTAATGTGTAATGTAATCTCTTGAACTATGTCTAGTCCCATACTTGTCATGATAGTCTAAATTACCTATTTTTCTTCAAGTTGTCCTAAGCATCTCCAATAAACTCCTTCAATTTAATTCTTCTTGAATAAAGCTTGACTTGTAGTCTTGTAGTTGGCACTTTTAAACCTTAGTTCCCTTCATTGTGTAGAATTCCGACTTTATGCACTTGTTATTCAAGAGAATATATACTATATCATTGTACCAATCATACTTCATGATAGAGTCAATTGTGCATTGTTGGTAGCTAATTTCTGGATCCAAATCAGCAATAGATTAAGAAAGTCATTGGCCGCTAACGAGTTTCCTGGGCTAAATCTCTAAATCAAACTCCTACAAGATAGACATCCACTTGCCTCTCCTTTATCCTAACTTACTTTGTATCAATAATGATTCCACAGCTTCATCTAGGACCATAGCAAAGGTTTTTATCTGCAATATGTAGTGCCTAAATTTCTTCACTGCTCTCACTAAAGAAAAGGCTCTTTCCTCACAATAAGGATACCTAATTTCTACATTCTTGAAACAGGAACTCATGAATACTATTGGCCTCTTGTCTCCAACTTCCTTTCTTTGTGTTAGAATAGCTACAAAAGAATGTTTAGATGCAAATGAATAAATGTAAAATGGTTGTTCATAATCTAGACTAATTAGGACAAGAGCTTCAGAAATAGACTATTCAATTTGAGCAAAACCTGACTTGGCCTCAACTCCATTCAATTTTGGCTTCTTTTTGCATCATATCATTTAAGGCCTTCACAATCTCAACAAAACTAGTAATATATTTTTTGACAAAATTAATCTTCTCGAGCAAAGATTTCATATTTTTTTGCTACCCATCATTGACAATTTTAGAATTTCTTCTACTCTCTCCAGATCAATGGAAATACCTTTCTCAGAAATGACATGCCTGGAAGTAACTTTCCTTTGGTTACCCTATAAATGCATTTGTTTAGATTCAAAGAGACACCATATTATCTGCAGGATGGTCACCTCTATTTTTAGAGAAGACTGTTAAGTCATACATAGAGATGATGATAAATTTACCTATGAAATTTTTAAATGCAATATCCATGGATCTCTAAAAGGTTGCATTTGCATTGATTTAACCCAAATGGCATCCTCATGTAAATAAAATTTGCCCACTTTTTGGTAAAAGTAATCTTCATCATGTCTTCATATTTGACTAGCACTTGATTATACCCTGAGTATCCATTGAGGAAGGACCCCCTCTAGTTTACATTGACTATAAGGAGTACTTCATCCAAAGAAGGAAATGGATAATTGTCCTTCTCTAATTGTTTATTTATGTTCTTGAAATCTACACAAAGTCTGATTTCTCCATTTTTTTTCTCACTAGCACTAAGTTAGCTACCCACGTAGAATTCGTAACAATAAAAATGATCTTGGATGAAAACAATTTAGGACTTCCTTAAAAATTAGGGGTTTTAAAAGAGCATTGATGGGTCTATATTTTTGTTAGAAATGTTTAACATTTGGTTTTAAATGAATAGTATGGGCAATGATTGAAGTGTCAAAGGTCTTCAAGTCCTCATATCCCCATTTGATTACTTCTTTATACTCATTAAAATTTTTAATTATAACTTCCTTTTCCCTAGGGGTACAAGCTTTACCTATGGAAATATTTCTTACATGATTATCATCCCTCATATATTATATGCTTCATACTTTCCTCCTACATAAAAAGGTACACTCTATTTCATTCGAGGGTCTGAATAAAAAATTTGTTCTAATATCACCATCCCCTTTGGAATATTGTTTGTTTTCATATTTACAATCCATTCATCATCCTCTTTGAAAGGATCTCTATCTATCTCATCAATTATTTGATTTTCAAATACTCCAGAATTAGTAATAAAATCAAGTATATGTTGATCATCTTGGAATGCTTGAAGATTTATCACATTATTAGGAACCATTGGAGCAGACACCAATTCTACTAAGAATCTATTAAAATGTGATGAATTCATTTTCTCTAAAGTACTTGTATCCATAGCCAGTACATCTAAAATATGATTCTTTCTCCTAGGGATCAATTTAATATTGAATGCACTAAAATCTTCAATTAAACTCTAGACTCTATTTCTATATGTATCTAGTATGTTGTCATGACATGCATATTGGCTCTTTACCTATTTGACTACTAGTTCCATGTCTGCTTCCACTTTTAAGTATTCAACCCATTTCTTATGAGAAAATAATAGTTCTTTTATGAGGGCCTCATGTTTAGCAACATTATTAGTGCAAGCAAACTATAATTTGTATGAGGCTAAGTGAGCTCTTCCTTTTAGACTAAATGATTCCACACTAACCCCATTGCCTTGTTTTTAATTTGACCCATCAAATCTAAGGAGCCAAATTTTATCATTTTGAGGGATATTTTTCTTGAGGATAGGTTTTTTGGGGCAGTAGCATATTAAGAACCACTTTTGATAGAGTAATTCTATCAGATATTGATTGTTCCAAAGTGCAATGTTTAGGTACTTCATCTAAAGCTTTAATTTCTCTAGTTTGAATAGTTAACTCTTCAGTGGACTCATTTAGATCAACTTGTAGGCTTACCTAAAGTGCACTTGAAACATTTGACACATAATTCTCTTGTACCAAAGTAATATTGCATTGTATTTCGGTAGATTTAGGTTCCAACTAATTGTCAACCCTTTCCTAACTCCATTCCTAGATTTCCAACTATCCAATGGTTCCAACTTTCAATTCATATTTTTATCAAAAGAAAATTTTGAATCACAAGAACTTTTAGTAGCAGTTACTTAATATGATTAAAAAACTTTCAAACTTTTGGATACCAAGATTGACTTCCTGAAAAGCTTTTAAACATAATTTATATGTTAGATTAGAATGATTAGAACCATGAATCCTACACTAGTTAGGTAGAATCAAATCCATGATACATACTTCTTGTCCTATAATGTCTCTTTCAAAAATCAGCCTTTGTACAAATTGTTGAAATCTAAGATCAAGAAAAGAAACGCTTAAGTTATAAATATCCTCGTGGCTCATTTCAATTGGTTTGGTTGTATGAGTCTCTAGACATACAAGAGTAGTCAAAATGTTAGCCACCATGTATACATCTAGTTCAACCTCTATATATGGGGTTTCATTAGGATAATTGTACTCAGTGATCATATGTTTTTGTCTAGGCTCTCCCTCCCTCTATATTCTAATATGATTTGGGATACCTTTCCAAGGAAGACATAGATGTGAAAAGTCAGTAGAAAAATAGCCATTTAAATTGTTAGACCAACCCCTACTAAGCAACATCCTTTACACTTCTATAATATCTACTATTTGAATACGGTATTAGACATAAGGATAAGACACTAGTTGAATGTGTACATCCTTTAATTCACCCACAACATTAACTTCTATCTTGTCAAGTTGGTGGACCTTCTTTTAAGTTTTTAGATGGAGTCATTCCTAGTTTCTAGAAAATTTAATAAGACATGATATTGCCAGATGCTCCAGAATCTACAAAGCAATTATGTAGATTATTTCCAAAAATCCTGACACTGACCAAGAATGGGGGTCAATCTAATTTTCCTTTGTAAATGGTGGCAAAAGCATCTATGGTGGACACTAATTTTCCTTTGTGGACTTTTGTGTTTTCAAAGAATCTTTAGATTTATCTAAGAACTTGATCAATGCCTCTAGTGTGGTCATGGACGGAGGGTCCAGGGATAGGACTATCCTACCATGCAGCCTTAGACTAAACACAATGAAAAAAACACAAAGAATGGAACAACAAATGGAAATTTATTGATTCAATATCATGAACAATTACAGCTTTTATATGTCAACAATATGCGAACTTCAATTGGCTCACAAGCTTGTTCTCTGGCTTATTACAACTTACAAGAAAGATATAGCTTTGAAGCGCTATCTCGCAATCTTAACTTTCCAACTATCCACTAACTACCAACTTCCTAACTACCTTCTAATGCATCTAGTGAGTGATTATATAGCAGCACCCAACTCAAGGAATGATCTGTGTTGGCCTTTAAAGCTTTCAAAGTTCAATACTTGACGAAACATGTAGGTCAACCTAATTCCAATGGTGAAGGCTCCAATGTTGATGGAACATGTTGCAGTTCTAGTTGAAGATGTCTATCATCCCATTCTTCCTTGTGAGATGTTCCATTTGATGTCACAAGTTGCAGGAAGGTGTTGCAAACTACATATACTAAGTTGAATGTTGGATGCTCAAAACTGTGCAACCGAATGATGTTTCTGACAATGGTAACTTTTTGTAGACAACTGTAAATCTTTTGAAATATGGATATGATGTAGATGAGACATTGTAGAATCTTGATCCTATGCCATGAGCTGTGAAATGATCATGCAGTAAAATGTGGTGCAATCTACTGAGACTGAACTGACTGAAATGTAAGAAAAGAAAAGGAACAAAAATATTTTTGGTTGATGCAATATTGTCTTTCAACCTAGGATGCTCTTGTATTAGACACTCAAATTTTTTAGAAAAGTGAGTCCCTCACTTTCCTGGGGCTAGAGGAAAACCAGTGCATTCTATGTCAACATAAGAAATCCATGATGAATCTTCTTCTGATCTTTCTTTCCACTTAACTAGGTACTCCTTATACTGCTTGCCTCTAGTGTTGTGCCCAACTTTACTATCTAGAATCTATTCTACCTACTCCTATTGTTGATGTAGTGTCTTATCTCCCAAACAATCTCTTATAGTTTTGTCACTTGACTATCCTTCATGATATTGATATAGGTCTACAATATTGAAGATTGGTGATATGCCAAGTGCTTTCGGTAGTTCTACTTCATATGCATTTCCTAAGTCAAACTTCCTGAGAATCTTACATGGTCCAAACTTCCTTATCTTTATCTTGTTGTATGTCCCTACTAGAAATATTTCCTTTCTAAGATATAACATGACTTCATCTCTAATAGAAAATTCCTTATTTCTTCTCTTCTCATCTTCTTGTCCCTTATACTTGTTGTTCATCTCTTCCAAATACTTTTGGACCTAAGCATGTATTATTTCCATGTATCCTGTAAATTCTTCTGCTTCTGCACTCCTTTTGTTCTCTATACTAATGTCTCTGAGTTTCACAACTCTAGGTTCTATTCCAGTCACAACTTCAAATGGTGTCTTCCCTGTGCTTCTACTCATTGAATTATTGTATGTAAACTCTACTTGTGGTAGAATTATATCCCAATTTTCTACATTATCGCCTACCAAACATATCAGCAAATTACCCAAAATCCTATTTACCACTTCTATTTGTTCATCTGTCTATTGGTGAAATGTTGAGCTGAACTTTAGATCTCTCTTCATCTTCTTCCACAATGTCCTCTAAAAATATCCTATGAACCTTGTATCCCTTTCTAAAACTATACTCTTTGATAATCCGTACAATCTCACAATCTCCATAAAAATTTGGTTAGCAACATGTACAACATCATTTGTCTTCTTACCGGGAATGAAATGCACCATCTTTGAAAATATGTCCACTAGTACAAATATAGAATCATGTCCCTTTTGTGTTCTTGGTAACCCTAATATGAATTCCATGCTTATATCTTCCCAATGTCTTTTCGGTATTGTTAAAGGTTTATACAATCTAGTATTCTGACTGCTCCCTTTTAGAACTTGACAAAATTGACAATCTTGAACAAAATCCTTACATCCTTATATATCTAAGGCTAAAATTACTGTTCATTCACCAAAGATACTATTTTATCAATACCAAAATATCTTGCTAGTGCACCACTATGTTTATCCTGGATCAAACTTTCTCAATTGAGCTCCATGGAATACACAATTCATTCCTTTTGAACAACAGATCCTCTTGAATGAAGTTATCCAACCAATTGCTTTTTTTATCGCAAGTGGTTGTCTACATGCTCTCCATGCTTCCGCAAAATCAAGATCATCCTCATACATGTGCTTGAGTTCTTCAAAACCTAGTACTTCTACCCTCATTTCTGTCAACAAGTTCCTTCTTCTCTTCAATGCATCTACAACTCTATTTGACTTTCCACTCTGTTGTTTCGACACAAATATATAAATTTGCATGAATTCTACCCACTTCATGTGTCTCTAATTCAACTTACCTTGACTAGTCAAATATTTCAAAGTTTGATGGTTAGTATACAACACAAATTCTTTTGGCAACAAATAATGTCTCCACTTCTTCAGGACTTGAATTACGGCATAGAACTCATGATCATATACTAAATATCCCCTCCTTGCATCATTAAACTTCTCACTAAATATGCTATTGGTCTCCCTTCTTAGCTTGACACTACTCCTATTGCATTTCCACTGGCATTACAATCAACCTGAAATACTTTGTCAAAGTCTTGTAATGCTAGCGGTAGTTGGTCTATCACCTTTTGCTTCAACAATTCAAAAATCCTATGTTCTCCAGATGTCCACTTAAAATCCTTCTGGAGTCTCCTCTCATTGTCTTAGCCATTGGTGTGCATATGGTACTAAAATTTCTAATGAACTTCCTATAGAAACTTGCCAATCTATGAAAAGATATTACCTCTCCTACATTCATAGGTGTTGGTCATTCAACAATTGCTCTTACTTTCTTTGGATTTATCTTCAATCCTTCTACAGAAATCACCAATTCCAAATATACCAATTATGTCTTCATGAAACTACATTTCTTGATGTTTATCAACAATTCCTCTTCTCTCATCCTCTGAAATACTTGCCTAATATGCACCACAAATTTTATTCCTTGGTTCTACTAAAAATTATAATATCATCCAAGTAGACAATAACAAACTTACCCAAGAATTTCTTCAGTACCTCTTTCATCAATCTCATGAATGTACTTGGTGCATTAGTTAATCCAAAAGGCATGACTAACCACTCATACAATCTTTCGTTTGTCTTGAATGCAATCACCCATTCATCTCCTCTGATTCTAATCTAATGGTATCCACTGTTTAGGTCTATCTTTGTGAAATATTTTTCTCTGCTCAAACAATCCATGATGACATCCATCCTTGGCAATGGAAATCTATACTTGACTATGATCATAGTGATTGCTCTTGAATCTGTACACATTCTATTAGACACACAAGAATACATGGAGGGGGGTTACACTTTTTGGCCAAACTTGACATTGAAATCAACATTTTGAACTAAATCTTCACTTTTTGATAGCTATAGCTACTAAATCGTTAGGAATTTGAAGATGATGCGAACTAGTGATTTGTGAGATTTTGTCTGTAGATTCTATAATTATTTTTTTTTTAAATTTGGAGTTAAATTGTAAATTTTTTTGCATCTCCTTTGATAACTTGTTTTTGATAGTAAACAACATTTTTTTAAAGTGATGTGTATTCCATAACACAACTTTTTTTCTACAAAGGATAAAATTCTGATTCTTTTGAATTTAGATTGGTAACACTGATATATAGGGCATGCATTTGGTTTCATAATGTTTTGTTGAATATATTTTTTTTTAATTAATTTTTGAAGTTAAACCAATTATAATTTAGACATAGGTGTATTCCATAAAACTTAACTATTTCTATATGTATCAAAATTCAATTTTTTTTTTGTTGAAATAAAGACATCAATACCTAGGGCATACATATTTTTTAGAATTTTTTTCACTAATTTACTATTTTTCCATGTGTGTAGAACATAGAACTTGATGTTCGGTGAAAAACCTATGTTTAGTAAAACTAAAAAAAATAATCAAAATATATCAAAACTATACTCGATGGAAAGCTCATTTCAAGGACTACGCTCCTCCAATTTGGTTTGGCAAGGTGAATCCATTTGGACCTTCAGCTGGGCTTCAAAAGAAAAATTTTTGTAGAAGAAAAGGGAAGGGAAGGAGCGAAGGTGTCTAGTGGGGTTCTTCATTTGAAGATCCCTACGAACGAAGGTGGGTGATTTCCTTCATTTGAAGTGTAGATACCTTCAAACGAAGGTCCAAACATGCCACATATGTCCCCGTAACGACCACCTTCGAACAAAGGTTCCTTGCATTAAAAAAAATTAAATTTTTTAACCACCAACCTTTGTTCGAAGGTGTTGCCGACTTGTTTTATTTAAATGTTTTAATTTTTTCATATTACATATAAATAGGATTTTTTTTTTTTTTACAAATCAATGTAACAAGATAGAATCACATTTTTGTTCTACAAGGGAGGAGGAAATCTTTGAGAGAAGAATTTTCAAGTCATATTTTACAAAGAAGGAGATGGGAAACAAAAACACAAGACAAAATAAGACTACACAAAAATATTCCACATAAACTATAGAAAGATTAAATGAAGAAAGATTACAAAAATATCATAAACAAAAATAAGGTATACATATATTTTCTTTTCAATTTTTAATCTAGGTCATTTTATTTATGGTTAAATATATACATGTATTGATAATCATGTAGTAGGATGTCATTTAATCTAGGTCACTTGATTTATGCTTAAATATATACACATTGATTTCATGTAGCTAGGATGTCATTTAGTTTAAGTCATTCCTTACTCTTGGCTATAATTCCCATGCCTCTACCTAGAGATAACTCTCTCTCTCTCTCTCTCTCTCTCTCTCTCTCTCTCTCTCTCTCTCTCTCTCTCTCTCTCTCTCTCTCTCTCTCTCTCTCTCAAGTTTCCCAATCTCTTTACCTCTACCTCTCCCTCACTAGGGCCTCCCTAGCTATCTCTCTCCCTCTCTAACCCTCCATATCCCTCTCGCTCTCTCCAACCTTCTCTCTCTTCTTCCTTCTATACTATTTTTCTCACCTTTATTTTTAACATGTGGGTTATGTGTTAGTAAACCTAGGAAGTGTGTCATGCTTCTAATTTCCATAAATTACCAGAAGGAACCTTTTACTCATGGTAGCTTAGATTTTGTCACCATATTTTATAGTTGAACCTCTTTAACTTAGCTACTAGATTAATTATCTTGTAAGATAAAACTCCATTTAGAGCTAAAGGTTAGTCCTTAAAATTCTAGTCTCATCCTTCTTTTCATTAGTTAGTTCTCTAGAAAATATTGTATAGGAAAATTTTCTTCTTGTGCCCATCTTGAATGGAGATGATAGTACTTGTTGTACTAACTTGGAGAGATCTATTTATTTTATCTCATTTGATTTTCCTTGAATTCAAATTGAGCTTAATAAACTTTACTACCTTGAATCCATGATGGGCTTTCTCTTCACTTTAATCTTAGGCTTATTTTGCTACATTATGTTGCTACTTATATAAGCCCTATATTTTCTTTACAAGTATTCTTATTTCATTTTGATGTTAAATATATTCCAAAAAAGGATTGCATGCTTTGTTAAATCATTCAAGGCTCTAAGAACTATCTTACCATATGTATAGGAGATTTCATATATATCAATTGTACATCTTACTTGAATATTTGTGCATGCTTACACACTTATCCTAAATGGTACAACTACCTATGTATCTTGTACTCATATTTTTCACTTGTGTGCATGAGTCCATATATATCACTTGTGGTCATAAATATTAGTTATTACATGTACATATATTAATTTTTATGCCAATTTGATATGGAGTCTCATTAAAATATAGCAAGACTTGGAAATAAATTATCAGTTTTCTTTAATATGCATTTCCTTAATGTGTGATACAAAAACTGGAGCAAACGATGCCGAAGAACACATAGTTGATGTTAGCCTAGAGGAGGCCCAAGTCCAAATAATGGATGTTGGAGAGGGGTCAGGATCGCTTCCTTTGGCTAGTATGGATGAGCATATTAATCTAGCTAAAAAGGTGAAGTGAAAAATTTCTTATAGAAATTTAGATCATTTACTTAAAATGGATATTGAGAAATTGAAACATTATACTGGACAACCTAGACGTACTGAGAGGAGGTCAGTGAATAAAACTGCAAAGGAAATAATTGCTCATTTTGATAATCTTAATACGCTTGGGCGAACCCAATTATTATCAATTGTAATTCTTAGTAAGGAGCTAAATGAGGCATTCCAATTGTTGGGTGTAGATTTGTCATTGAAAAAGGGGAGAGGTTCACACCTAGAAAAATATATTGTTAAAAATCTTAAAAAAGGTTTGGCTTACATTGGGAAACAATCTCAATCTACAGATAAGTCCATTTCATCAAGAGTAATGTTGACAGGTATTTTAAGTGAAAAGAATTCCAAAAAAAGATAGTTGTCTTCAATTTCAATTGAGATTGGTTTTAGTAGAAAGATAGTAACAAAATATGTGAAAAGGAGAAAATTATTGGATGATATTACCTTAGAAGACAATTGGGAAATTATGTGTAGAGCTCCTTGATCTAACAGGATTCAAGATGTTTGGAACTTGATCTGAACATTTTTGAATGATAATACTCATGCTTCATCAAATAGTAGAGATGTTATCAAACACAAAATCATGCCCAATAGTTATGAACTACATACAAAAGATTGGCTAGACATAACACAACACGAGATGTATGTGAACTTTCATAATTCAAATCCTCATATAAAGATTAGGCAAACAATGTTTGAAATGTTAAGTCCATATTATGTGAAGACAAACAAGGTTTTTGAAACTTGTTGTTGTCGTTATGATATTGAATTTGATGTATACTATCAGGTGTTTCAAAAGATTAGAGAAGATAGTGATTGTTTTGTAAATACACCTCCTAAACAAGCAAGTCAGTTCATAGTATCCATCTTATGTGATAAATTAGATGATGATAATGGAACTAATCAAATAAACTGTATAAAAGGTCTTTGTGAAACATGTGAAAATTTGGCTAAAATGCCTTTGATAAATGAAGATATCAACCCAATGAAGTTGGTAAATTGCAAGAGTTACAAGTACATAAAGTTTTAAACAAAAAATGGGAAAGAATCCACAACGTTAGATTATTTAGAAGAGGAGATACTTGTTTAGGTGAAAATTGGATTGTTTATTGTTTTAGTTGTTAGATGTTTGAATCCTCCTTTCACCTTTTAACATTCAAGGATCTAGAGTCAAGTGTCAATGCACTATCATACCCTACGTCACTGTGAGATGTAGGGAAGCTTGGATTAGGGTGTTTAATTATTAATTTTTCTTCTCCTATGCTCAATTAACCATTAAAACCCTAATTTTGCAAATATGACTATAAACAGAAGAATAACAGAAAAAGCTCTTAGAGAGGGGAGTAAAATATCAAATCACAGAGTACCTATTTTCAAGGCTCTGAGATGAAAAAATTAGGGATAAAAGAGTGGGAGCCCAAGTCCATGGTACCAGTTTCTTTGCAGGATCCTGACCTCCTTCTGACACTGATCTGTACTGTAACTTTTGTTCCCAAAAAATCAACTACGGAGGACACAGGGACTAGCATCCAAGTCTTGAAAAGGCTCTAGTGTCCTACTTCTCTTCAGATACCAAATCGTTGATGTTTATTGATCCTTCCTGCAACTCCCATTTTTCTAGATGCGACACCTGTAACCTACAATCACAAAACTTTTGGAGGGGGTTGTGGTGTTTAGAAGCTTGCCTTAGTCAAGCCCTAAAGGACACTTAAGTCTTTGAAGACTATTGTTAGATAGAGAGTGCATGCCCTTGTGAGGCAGAGGCAAAAACTAAAGGAAATGATGATGAAAACATAATATAATGTCACCTTGTAGTGAAGATCTCATAGGAGCAGGATGCTCTTCATTCCATGATGAAATGGATGCTCAAATCTACAAACACATAAACCACACAATTATGCTCTTGCAACACAATGAAAGCCTTGAATCACCTTAAGAATGCATAAAGATCATAATTACCATCTAGTTTATAAATGAATACCTAAACATCCTTTTATATGCAGCTAGAAACACTCCCGCCAAGATTTTGTAATTCAAACTTACCATGTCGGCATAGGACCTAATTAACGGTCACAAACTGACACCCAAAAATTGGGACTGCCCCAAAATAGGGCAAGACTAGGGCATGGGCGCCCAAGTTCTCCACCCTATTTTGGGCATGGTCAAACTCAAGGGGTCCTCCTAGGTCCCATTTGTTATGTTACCTAGGGCTCATTCCATCGGGATGCCAAATTATGAAGTAAGATGTCCTAAATGCATGCAAAAGACTTGGGAGCTAAACCTTAAGAGGGAAAAGCCCCTAAGGGGACATTTTCTAATGTTACATTTAGCCCCCATTTTAATGTATGTATAAACACAAGGCCAATACATGCATTAAAGTAATATCACAAACACAACAAATACATGAAGCACGTAGAAGACATACCAATCACATAGAAGACAGTAATAGGCATGCAAAACATAGAGAAGACAGTTACAGTCACACAGGACACAGAGAAGACAGTAAATGGATAGAAGACACATCAATGCATAGAAGATAGAAATGATTCCTTTTCTTTTCTTTTTCTCATATATATGAAATGAAAATGCAAGTACTGGAAATTAAACAAATCTCCCATAATGCAGGAATCATTCATCGAGCTAGTCTTTAGACTGCATATATGGGGCAACACACATGCAAGACACTTAAAACCTTCCAAAATGTAAGAAGTACTCATACCAAATAAAGCAAGCATGCCAAACACACACACTTGAAGACACAGAGAAAACATGGCAGACAAGCGATGGAGTGTACCTATTTCTAGGTCCAACACCATCTCAAGCACATTATAGGCACACACTGATGATTGGGCTTCACCACAACAATCATTGAAAACACACTTAAGGGTTGAGTTAGTCACAGAACCACTCCCCGCCTCTGTAGAGGACTTTTGAAAATGAAAGGATGATGCAATCTACTCCAAGAAATACACCATCCCCACCTCCATAGAGCGCTTAAGATAAAAAGGATATACGCAATATCCCACCTCCGCAGAGGGCTTACATGATTGATTGATTGATTGAAAACAAACTCAGGATGCAAGAAGCACTCATCGAGCTAGTCTTTAAACTACATCTGAGGACAAGCACATAGCTAACATCTACAATAGACAACTTACCTTATATGCCCCCACCTTAAGGTGGTTGATATCATGCATGTTAAGGTAGGAAGAAAACACACAAGGGAACATGAGCCCTTGCAAATCCCATGCCCCCCATAGGTGACATGTACTTCACGATCGCCAAATGTTCCCACAAACACATGCCTACAAGAAACATGTTAGTGTCTACAAAATCATGATAAACAACAACATCAATGCATATGATTAACCACACAAAGATCCAAGGTTCTACTACAAATTTAGAGTTTGAGGATAATCATAGGGCTATATCACGAAGCTCTCTAAATTGAGTACCGCCAAGGCTAGATTCAAAGACAAACAAAGGTGCACAAAGTAGCAATATTGTTATGGTTTGTAAATGAGATAGAAACATCATAAAATTCACTATGCAGAAAGTACGACTGCTTCCACTAGTGAATCATTGGATAAGATATACAACCGCATCGTCATATTAGGAACTAAGTCCATTTTTTGATTGCTCTCTAAAGGGACACTATGTTTACATTAATATAAATGTTTTTCATCATCTTCTTGCTAGATAGAAACACTAGAGGAAGTGAAACAATAAATCAAAGATGAGAAACAAGTGTCTGAGGGACAATCACATAGGAGGGTGCCCCCAAGTCACCAACAGCAATGCTATGTCTGTAAGACACAACACACAACAATGAAATCAGAGAGAGAGGCAATATAGAAGAATGATGATACAAATAGAAGCAAGTCATAATATAGGTGGTCTCCTGGTATCCTGTACCTTACAAGAGAATCTAAGGTCATCCTAGGAGGCCTAAATAACACATAACACATCACAGGGGAAGCACATCATGAGAGAGATAAAGGGTTAGTGATACTTACCTATAGGATCTTAATATTAGATTTTAGAACTTGGAAACCTCTTAGAGAGGTACTCGATCATGTTAACTGTGAAATTTGAGTGGTTCTTATGAGAGTTTTGTTGATTCTCATGTGATACTTGTTTTGTAACTCCTTGTGTAAATGTAACATTTTGTTTCTTATGAGGAGGGGAACCACTTTTTTCTCCAACTGCTAACAATTGTTTAACTCTTTTCTAATTTTTATCTAGTTTTCTTTGTTGAACTTTTCTAGAACGGTAATGGTAATCATCCTGTACCAACATACTCATCTGTATCGGTTGTTGTTCTTGCTTTTCTAATGTATTTTGATTATCTCCTGATCCATATAAGGATAACAAAGGAGGAACCTTATCATAAATTCCATTTTTTCATGGATGAGGTGGATTGTCCACTTGTTTCTTATCTACTTTAATCATTCCCATGATGCTATCACAGTCTAAGTAATCATCCTCATCTACTTCCATTAAACTTTGTTCCACCATATTGTTTTCAGTATGTTTAGGGAAAGGATTAGTGAAGATTTGTAAGTTTTGATTCAGTGGAGCAACTGACTTGTTTCCATTGTCATTCACACCTGATACTTAGATGACATTTGAATCAATAAGGACCTGTATCTCATGTTTAAGACACATACATCATTCAGCGTCATGTCCTTGCATTCGATGATAATGATAAAAGGAATTAGCATCAAAGTAAGGTACTTGTTTACTAGGATCAACAGGCTTGATTGGGGGAAGCTTCAGAATGTTATTACTCACAGCTTGGTTCATGATGGAATGATAAGACTCATATATCAAAGTAAGCTTTCTTGGTTGATATGATACTTTCTTCAGATTATTGATAGCTGAAACATTCAAAATGTTGTTCATATTTAGTCCATTAATCTTGATGAAGCTCCTATTATTATTATCCCTCTTAAAGTTGTTTTGTGATGATCCACCTATGGATTGACCAACTTGAGCCGATGAGTTTTGGTTTTCATACTGACTAGATGAAAGTTGATAATCACAAAGGGCGGTGCATAAATGTTGAAATGAATTATAGTTCATCAAGAGGATCTTATCACAAAAATTAGGTTGTAGATTTGTAATAAATATCTTCTGAACATCCTCATCTTTCATCTGATACCAAATTTGTCCATAAAGCCCTTGATACTAACTAATGAATTTAATCAACTTCTCGTTCGGACCTTGTTTGCACTTGGGGTCTGATATATTCTTGAAAATATTGTAAAAATTGATCAATCAACTATGAAAAGGAGTGTATTGAATTTGGAGGCAAAGAGGAAAACCATTCTAAAACAATATCTTTGAGAGATCATGGGAAAAGTTTTGCCAAAAAATCCTCTTCAAAATAAAAATCACTACACATAGCTATAAATGTTGCCACATGAATATTAGGATCACCTTTTCCACCATACTTTTCATAGAAAGGAGTCTCAAACCTCTCAAGCATAAGAGTTATCAAGATTGCATAGGAAAGGGGATTATAGACATGATATGTTGGTAGACTAGGCTGTGAAGAATTTGTTGAGTTTGCTACCTTTTGTTGTAAAGCAGTCATGCCCTATAAAAGTTGGTTTAGGATGGCATCATTTGGAGATGCAGTTTGTTGTGAGGAATTGGAACCAAAGTGAGGAGGTGAATGAGCTTGAGATATGATAGGTGGAGGCTGAGAATATGCCAATGGTGGTTGGACATAATGATAGGTGGAAGATAGTTGTAAGTAGGTAATAGGTGGTTGGAAATGAGTGGAATAGATAGGTGGTTAAGAACAATTATGCATAGAGGATGTCCCCTTAGAAACCAATTTCTTATAATCAAATCCCACAACTTTGTAATTAGTGCCATGAGATACTCCAATACTAGTGGTAGCATTACTACAAGCATTCACATTAGTTGTTAAGATCGTTGATGTCAAGGTCAATATTCTCATAGTTGGTATAGGTATGGATACTTGAGTATGAGATGGTGATAAAGTGTTATTTATCACTTGTGCACATTCAGTCACTGGCATGATATTGGTTTGACCAATATGTGCTAGACTATGAATTGCATTAACACCATCTTGTCCCTTTTTTTTTTTATCAATTCTCTTATATTGTGAATCGTAAGGACAACTTCTTCAGTTATTCTCTCATTTTCCATAAATGTTTGAAATTCAGCTAGCTCTCTATCCAATTTTTCTATTTTCTCATCGGATACATATCCTGTTACCTCAATAGTATCATCAACATCATGAAAATTTTGTTCTTCCATTGTAGTTGGAGGATGTATAATATCTTGCACAATTTGAGTTTCTCCCTTTGTAAAGAAGGTGTTCAAAGGATTATTGGAGGTAGGAATGTTGTTTTCTTCAAGAGCACTAGATCCCATTAACCTTTTATTTCTTCTCAAAGGGATATTGTTTTCATGAAAGTGTGTCATAAATCTTATACAAAAGTATGCAACACATAACACACAAACTAAGAGAACAAATCCTAAGAGAAGGATTTGATTGAAAGCCAAAAATGGTTGGTTTTATGTACTTTTTCAATGCAAATAAGTGAAACAAATGGTGTTGTAAGGATTTTGATCAGGGGTAGAAAGTTATGTGTCTAATATCAGTCCAAAACAGCAATATTATCTTTCTCAACACACTCTTTATGCAAATCCAAGATAATGCCAAGTCAAACTATAGTGAAAATATGTCGAAATAGGCACTTTTTTCACCAAAACTCAATGCAAAAGAGAATAACAAAGGGTGTTGTGAGGAAAGTGATGATGGAAATAAAATTATATCAGTAATAACATCCACTCAATGTAAAAATTTCCAACACAACACACATTTCGTGCCACTTAAGGTAAGTCCCTAGTGAAAATATAGCAAAAATAGGCTATTTTTCATGGTTTTTCAATTCCAAGACCTAGAAAAGGGGTGTTGTAATGAATTTAATGAGGTGAAAAAACTAAAATCAATGATATTAGTCACCTCAATCCATAAAATTGATCACAACATGCTTGGAGTGCAAACTAGGTCAAACCCTAGGGCAAAAATAGTCAAAATGTGTAGTTTTTCACCAAAATTTCAATACAAGAGCCCGTTAAAAGGGTGTTGTGAAGATTTTTAGGAGGGGTAGAAAATTATTACCCTGATAAAAGTCAAATAATTCAAAATAACCCTTCACAACATGCCTATGGTGAAAGTTTAGAGAGTCGATAAGGCCAAATTTAGTGAAAATCAGTGTTTTTGAAGCCCTAGGTTTTAGATTTTGGCAAAAAATGTTATATGAATATTTTGAAGTCTGATTTATGGTGAAAATAAATTAGTCTCAAATATAAAAATTAATTCTAAGATTTAATATGCAAAATGCGAATTCAAATCTAATGAAAATGCATGAAAATTGCTAGTTTTTGTTTAAATTTTCTATGCAAAAATGCAAATATTTAAAATCTAAATGTCAATTTACACCAAAATGAAAGAATAAAGACAAATTATTATTTTAATGAGCCTATAAAATCAGTAGAAAAATCTGAAAGAAGATTTTTCCTCCTAACCCTAGATTTTGGAATTACTAGGTTTAATGAAAATTGTCAAAATTTGTACAGAAGCCTAGCAAATTAATGATGAAAATGCAATGCAAATTATGAAATTTTTGTGTTTTTCTATAATTTATATAAAATTTGATGCAAAAATCATGAATTAGAGAAATTTAGAAAGAATTGATGCAATTTAGTAATCTATATGAAAATGCAAGCTAGGGTTTTCAAATTTTTGCAAATTTTTCATTTTTTTTAATTTTCTCAATGCAATAAAATGAAAGAATAAATGAATGAATGAAATCAATCCAAATCTAAAGACACACACTCAGAAAGTTGCAATTTAATTCCAAAAACATAGGTTCACCAAAATGTTTAGGTGAAAATTGGATTGTTTATTGTTTTAGTTGTTAGATGTTTGAATCCACCTTTCACCTTTAACATTCAAGGATCTAGGGTCAAGTGGCCATGTACTATCATACCATAGGTCACTGTGAGATGTAGGGAAGATTGGATTAGGGTGTCTAATTATCAATTTTCCTTCTCATATGCTTAATTAACCATTAAAACCTTAATTTCACAAATACGACTAAAAATAGAAGAATAATAGAAAAAGATCTTGCAGAGGGAAGTAAAATATCAAATCATAGAGTACCTATTTTGGGGGCTTCGAAGCAGAAAAGTCAGGGACAAAAGAGCAGGTGCCCAAGTCCAAGGTACTAGTTTCTTTGCAGGATCCTGACCTCCTTCCGACACTGATCTACACTGTAACTTCTGTTTCCAAAAATTTAATTGCGGAGGTCAAAGGGACTAGCACCCAAGCTTCTAAAAGACTCCAGTGTCTTTCTTCTCTTTAGATCTTGAATCCTTGATGTTTACTGATCCTTCCTGTAACTCCACTTTTCCTAGATGCGACACTTGTAACCTGCAATCACAAAACTTTGGGAGGGGGTTGTGTTGTTTAGAGGCTTGCCTCAGTCAAGCCTCAAAGGACACTTAAGTCTCTGAACACCGTTGTTAGATAGAGAGTGTGTTCCCTTATGAGGCAGAGGAAAAAACCAAAGGAAATGATGATGAAAACTTAATATAATGTTAGCTTGTAGTGAAGATCTCATGGAAGGAATATGCTCTTCATTCCATGATGGAATGGATGCTCAAATCTACAAACACAAACACATAAACCACACAAATCTGCTCTTGCAATACAATGAAATCCTTGAATCACCTTAACAATGCCTAAAGTTCACAATTGCCATCTAGTTTACAAATCAATGCCGAAACATGCTTTTATATGCAACTACAAACACTCCTACCAAGATTTCGTAATTCAAACTTACTGTGTCAGCATAGGACCTAATTAATGGTCACAAACTGACACCCAAAAATTAGGACTACCCCAAAATAGGGTAGGAATAGGGCGTGGGTGCCCAAGTCCTCCCCCCTATTTTGGGCAGGGTCAATCTCAAGGGGTCCTCCTAGGTCCCATTTATCATGTTACCTAGGAGGACCCCTTGAGATTGACCCTACCCAAAATAGGGTAGGACTAGGGAGTAGGTGCCCAAGTCCTCCCCCCTATTTTGGGCAGGATCAATCTCAAGGGGTCCTCCTAGGTCCCATTTCTCATGTTACCTAGGGCTCATTCCATCAGGATGCCAAATTATGAGGTAAGATGTCCTAAATGCAAGTAGAAGACCTGGTAGCTAAACCTTAAGAGGGAAAAGCCCCTAAGGGGACATTTTCCAACATTACAATACCTATTGGAACATTTATCAAAAATTTCATAAATTGATACAACCATACATACATCATGATTTTTTTGCTAAGTGGCAAGCAAATGATTTCAAACATTAAGAGATACTTTCCTACATGGAACAGTTTTTATCAGTAGTCAACTTTGAATAAAATTACTCTTTTGTACATCAAAGAGAGATTCAATCACAATATTACTTTTCAGAGCAGATCACTATTATGGTGCATGTGTGTTATTCTTCTAATAATTTGATTACAACCTCTATGGTATAATTCTTACAAGGGTGAGATTCCATCCAACAAGTGCAATAATTTGTTGCCATCAAGATGAACATGTGACGTTCAAAAGAACTTGCATTAATAACACCAACAAAAATCTAAATCCCATTGGACAAATGGTCTTACTTCATATATTGATTGTAAGGGATTTGCAAAATTATGTTCCCGAGAAGCAATAGTTTGGTAAGTGTGACACATCCTTATGTATTGATGAGCATCTCTAAAAATATGGGTCTAGTAATACTCTGCTTTGAGGATCTAATGTGCAGTCGAATCTCTTGAACTATGTCTAGTCCCATACTTGTCATGGTAGTCTGAATTACCTATTTTGCTTCAAGTTGTCCTAAGCATCTCCAATAAACTCCTTCAAAAATTTTCTTGAATAAACCTCCACCTGTAGTCTTGTAGTTGGCACTTTTAAACCTTAGTGCCCTTCATTATGTAATATTCAAATTTTACATACTTGTTATTCAAGAGAAAATATACTATATCATTGTACCAATGATCCTTCATGATAGAGTCAGTTGTGCATTGTTGGTAGCTAGTGTGTAGATCCAAATCAGTAATAGATTGGGAAAGTCCTTGGCTTCTAACTAGTTTCATGGGCTAAATCTCTAAATCAAACTCCTACAAGAGAGACATCCACTTGCCTCTCCTTTATCCTAACTCACTTTGCATCAATAATGATTTCACAGCTTCATCTGGGACCATAGCAAAGGTTTTTCTCTACAATATGTAGTGCCTAAATATCTTCACTACTCTCACTAAAGAAAAGGCGTTTTACTCACAATAAGGATACCTAATTTCTATATTCTTGAAAGGGGAACTCATGAATACTATTGGCCTCTCATCTCCAACTTCCTTTCTTTGTGTTAGAATAGCTACAAAAGAATGTTTAGATGCAAATGAATAAATGTAAAATGGTTGTGCATAATCTAGACTGATTAGGACAAGAGCTTCATAAATAAACTATTCAATTTGTGCAAAATCTAACTTGGCCTGACCTCCATTAAATTTTGGCATCTTTTTGCATCATATCATTTAAGGCCTTCACAATCTCAGCAAAACTAGTAATATATTTTTTTGACAAAATTAATCTTCTTGAGCAAAGATTTCATTTTTTTTTGCTACCCATCATTAATAATTTTAGAATTTCTTCTACTCTATCTGGATCAATGGAAATACCTTTCTCAAAAATGACATGCCTAGAAGTAACTTTCCTTTTGTTACCCTATAAATGCATTTGTTTAGATTCAAAGAGACACCATATTGTTTGCAGGATGGTTACCTCTATTTTTAGAGAAGACTGTCAAGTCATACATAGAGATGATAATACATTTACCTACAAAATTTTTAAATGCAATATCCATGGCTCTCTAAAAGGTTGCACTTGCATTGATTTAACTCAAATGGCATCCTCATGTAAAAAAAATTTCTCCACTTTTTGGTAAAAGTAGTCTTCATCATGTCTTCATATTTGAGTAGCACTTGATTATATCTTGAGTATCCATTGAGGAAGGACGTCCTCTAGTTTCCATTGACTATAAGGAGTACTTCATCCAAAGAAGGAAACAGATAATTGTCCTTCTCTGATTCTTTATTTAAGTTCTTGAAATATACGCAAAGTCTGATTTCTCCATTTTTCTTTCTCACTAGCACTAAGTTAGCTACCCATGTAGAATTCCTAACAATAAAAATGATCTTGGATGAAAACAATTTAGGACTTCATTAAAAATTAGGGGTTCTCAAAAAGTATTGATGGGTCTCTGGTTTTATTAGAAATGTTTAACATTTGGTTTTAGAGGAATAGTATGGGTAAGGATTGAAGTGTCAAGGGTCTTCAAGTCCTCATATCCCCATGCTATTACTTCTTTATAATCATTATACATGGTGGAGGGTTTGAGACCATGGTGTGATCGGTCCCTATTTCTAGCCAAACAGATATCATCAATTACGTCTTATACATGGTGGGCACGAAAGGCATATCAACCGTTAGTTTTAAAACTGTGGAGAGCGCACAAAGTGATATCAGTGGATAGAATTTAAATTTCAACTACCTCTTTATGCTTAGACATTGATGTGCTAGAGGACGTCATATCTCCTATGACTACATCAAATTTATGTTTTAAAAGGCTATTTTTAGCCATTTTAAAAAGGAGAATTCATTGTGAGTTTTAGAGGCTATCTTTGCAAGATTTGTTTCTATTTTTTAGATTCTTCAGTGAGTCTCTTGTGATAATAAAAGAATTTTTTTTAAGAAAGGAAATTTGATTGGAGATAGTATTCTTTTTATTCTTTATAATTTTTGGACCTCCATGAAGAAAAGGTTTTAAGGGATTATGAATTTTTTTTTATGCAGGAGAATGATTTGTTTATGCAGAGGAAAGAAAATTGCAGATGGATTTTTTTTTGAAAGAGATTTTAGTACAATGGCAGATTTATTGTTTTGAAAGAGAAGATCAAAGATCAATTTATTTTTCAAATGGATTTGAAAATCAGAGATTTTTGAGAAGGTGAAAATGATGCAATGAAGAGAGAATATGAAGAGGATCCAATTATAAGAGATTTTATTTTCTCTTATAGGGCATTGATTGATTTCATTAAAGATTTTTTATGATCTCATTTTTTTAAAGATGGTTTTTGTAGATTGAAAAGAAGATTGAGTGTGAGAAGATGAAAGGTTTTGAGATGAGGAAAATGTATCACAGAAATAAAGAAGATGAATGGTTATATAAAGTAGGAGTATTTAAAATCTTATTTTTGTAGGTTCTTGTGAAATGAAGAAAATGTGTTGAGATATGCAGAGATGAGAAAATGAAAAAGAAATGAATGAGATATAGTTGTAGGAATGATATATACTACAGAATGTTTTATTGTTGTGAGATTTTTGTAGAGAATGTATAGGTGAATCAAGTGATTGCAAGGATAAATGTTTTGTCAAAAATTAAGAAATATTTGAGTTGATGTTGTAGATAATTCAAGTACATTGAGAAGGCATTATGGAACACATATGTAGAGTAATTGATGTCAAGACTAAGAAAGAATGATATGTGGCAATGAGCATTATATTGAAACAGAGAAACCCTCTAAATCTTTTATTAGTCTAAAGTTGTGTATTTTGCCAGTGAGGCATATTGTAGCCAGTGAGACCTATTTGTAGCCGGTGAGGTAAGTTTTTCAGTTAAGCCAGTGAGGCAGTTTTGTGTGGTTTTTCTACCATAGGAGGGTTTTCCACTCATGAAAAACTTGTGTTATGATTCATGTTGTTTGCCTCTCTATGTGTGTATATTAATGTTTTGCTCATGATTTTATTTGTTCACTCCTTTCATTCTTGGTTATGTCCATATGTGTAACAAATCAATGATATCTTTCTCACTCTGTGTCTTGAAATTTAAAGTTTGTAAAAAGGTTTCAAAATTATACAACACTTATTCACCCCCCATCTCAGTGTTGTCTTGTACTGCAACACACTTTACTTGCAATCACTTTTATAGAGATGGTAACAAAGTAGGAGACCTACTAGCTAATCTAGTGATTGATCAACAAGTGCCAAGAAGACATTTTGATCCCATAACAATAACTTAATTCTTTCTAGTTCATGACATCATTAAAAAGGGGATATTATTAGCTCATCACTTGCCACATTAATAGTAGATTGAATTTTCATCTTCCTATTCTATGATGATGCAGAATGATATCCATTTAATGACATGGAAATAACTATTAATTTCCTTCTGTAATCATCACATCCACCTTTGGCTATCCACGTGCATTTTTCTTGTTTGTTCCTTCCACTTGTGGTACGTTAGCATTCATTTTAACTTATTTCATCTTAGTTGTGTCGATCATTTAGATCTTTCCTCTAATTTGACTTGCCACCATCCTTTTTCAGCTCATTTCAGTCTGTCCTCTCTAGAGGAATTTATTTCCTTCATTTATGGTCTTCTTAGCTCTATTTATTTCATCACTTGTTCATTTCTTTTCACTTTGTTGGCTTTTCATTTACCATTTCCCTCCATCATTTTGCATCACTCTCCCTATCATCTCATTTTTCTTCCTTGTTGTGAAAGCCATGAAGCTAGTTCTAAAGAATTATCACACCTACCTTCAATCCTAGGATTGAGATCCCTTGGAGGTTGGACCATATGACTCAACTAAGCTTGCTCATGTATTTGATATTGACTACCCTAATGTTGAGCTTGCAATCATAGTTATGGTTGGTGACCTATTTTTGTATGACTTTATTGGGGTGCTCATGTTTTATAAGGTGGCTTCCATATTCCTATCCAATAATATGAATCTAGTGTAGGGTATAGATTATGTGGAGATGTTGGATTTTGTTGAAATGTGAAGTCATTTTTATGTAGAAACTACCAAGATTGTGGAGATACAACAAGCACAAGATTGCAAGTAAAAATGAAAAAATGTATTAACAATTTAGAAGATATAAATAGGAGAAGTTGGATACCCAACTCTCCACAAAATAGGGATAGGTGGTGAATTACAAACCATATGAATAGCACAACTACTCTAGAGAATGGTCTTTGATTATGTCAAAGAGCATGTGCAGGAATTCACCTAACTATGATTTAGTGTAAACTATAGGAGTTATACACCAACACCCTCCCTTAAAGATAGCTTAGGTGAGTTTATGAAAGATGGGTCCTGGCTATGCACCTGATTAGGTACCCATGTAGGAATGCACCCCTCAAAAGGTAGAGAAAGGTAGAAAACCCAGTGGGAAAAAACTACCCCCAAACAAGAGAAAAAGGACTTAGAAAGCCCCCCCAAAGGATTCCCCCCATATAAGAGAAAATGATAGAAGGTCTATGAGACCACCCCATAATACATGTCCTGCTGTAGTGATGCTGAATAGTCAACAAAGGATGTAGATGTAGATCCAAGAACACCGAATAATGTTCCTTCCCTTGGGAAAAAATGAAACCACCTAAAGATGCAGGACATCTTCCCATGCAAGAATATGTATGTATGATCTTGAATCATGCTAAAACTAATCCAAGGATGATGATGCCCATGTCAATGCCTTCGAAGAGTGCTCATGTGTCCCCATGTCGATGGCGAAGGATGCCATAATCAAATCAGGTGCATGCACAATAGATGAGGATGATGATGATCCAGAACAATGTGTATGACAATGTAGAGCATGAATATCTGAAGTGGACAATGTTGATGCAGATGCATTGAAATTGTCATCGAAGAGAACACTGATGTCCTCAATGTGTGCTTCCATGTCAGCAATGCGGGACTCTAAAAACAGACAAGTGATGTCATGTAGAAATGTGTTCCAATAAAAAATGCTAGGAAGACTGATATCCTATTGCAAAGAAGCACCAGAAGCTTTCAAGGAAGTGACTCTGGAATCTAGTGAAGCAATAGTAGGAGTGATGACTCCTTCTATGTCACTGAAACATTCTATTTTTGTATCATGATTAGGGATGTGAGTTGTGATCAAAGCAGGATCATATGGAATAGAGAAACATTCGAGTCTCATATATTTCCCAAATTTTGATGCATAATGCATGTGGATAGTCAATATCCATGATGGCATAGAAAGAGGCATTTGGTATATGTAAACTGATCAATCCAACAATGTGATCACAATGATTAAACCACTTAGCCTTCTGAGATTATTTACCAGGTTCAAGGACAAGTCCATATAGATGGGCCATGAGATTATGGATCTTAAGATGTTTTAGGATGCCTTCACATGAGGATTAAAAGTTTCCATTGTTTAGGCTGATTACAAAAGAGTGAGTTTTATATCCCATGATTAGAACAAGTTAGTTCGACTCGACAATAGAAATCACTTTGTGAAGTGACACTTTATAAGTTGAGTGTGCGATTTTTCTTAATTCTCCCCTTAAAATGGCACTTTATAGTTTAGTGCATTGACATCATATTACACCTATGATTAAATTGGTCCCTTAGTTTGTCTCCTCACCAAATTGTGCAATGAATGGAAGAAGTGCTCTAAGTCATCCTAAAATAGCCTGATTGGCCACTTTATAAATGTAGTGTGATATTAGGTTAGTTGGATTGGGGACAAAAAAAGAAGCACTTTTGCAAAAAGAATGACTCAATTTTGAGTTGTTTTGCAAAAGTTATGGCCCTTTAAAAAAAATTGCATTCACAAAAAATACACCTTCTAGAAATTTTTTCCAATGTGCTTGGAAAAAAAATTTAGATATAATTTTAATAGGAAAAAAACTTGTGGAGTGGAAAAAAGTTTAACCCTCAATGGTAGAGAGCAATTAGGGGCTTATTAACCCTTATGACCAAGTACTAATAAATAAAAAATTGCCCCCACCCCACCCTTTTTTCTTCTTTACTAACCTCACCCCGTAGTTTCTTATGTCATGTGAATAGTGACAGGAAACTTGGCATCCAAATTGTTAGTCATCGCATTCAAAGACTTGGTAAAAAATGTGGCTTCTCGAGCCACTTTTCCTGTCAGATTTCAAACTATAGTGGATGGACTGGGGTCCGCATCGAGGGACAAATGCAGAGGTGCTAGAATTAAGTCTGTTGACTCATGCATGGGTACGGATGGGGTCAAATGACAACCTGTATTGGTTGTTGTGGAGGCTTTGTTAGGTGGTACCAATGAAGGCCAATAGGGCCACTATCAAGGGTCGTCGGCAGTAGATGGAAGAGCCCGTCAAGGACCTTCCTGAGGTGTAGGCGATGCTTGTGAGAGAGGCCATTGAGGTACTGGCATTGCCAAGGGCACCACAAGAGGGTGTAGTGAATACACAAAACACACAAGATTAATGTTAAATGATAACAAAAAACTAAAAGCAAATGAAATCTCACAAAGATGAAGACCTGTCATTAATCAAAATGATTCGAACAACGAGAAAATTGACTTAAGGCTGACCACCTTAGCTCTGATACAATGTAGAAATTGCTATGATCATGGAGATACAACAAGCATGAGATTACAAGTGAAAATGAACAAATGCATTAACAAATGAGAAGATATAAATAGGAGCAGTTGGATACCTGACTCTCCACAAAATAGGGATAGGTGGTGACTTACAAACCATATGAATAGTGTAACTACCCTAGAAAATAGCGGCGAGGTGTCCTTTGAGATGACACATATCTCAAACGACCAACTACTTTGATTATGTCAAATAGCATGTGTGGGAATTTGTCTAACTATGATTGAGTTAGTGTAAACTATAGGAGTTATACACCAACAATTTTTAGTTATTCTAGTAGTGACAAGTAGTCGAGAATGAGTACCTAGCTAGTGCCATGTGTAAACCATGCAAAATTGTATGTGAAGTACCACTCATTGTTGTATGCATGAAAATCTATCTTTAGATTTGATTTTTTTTTTGAATGATCTTTTTTGTGATTATTTCAGTTAGTCGAGCTTGAATGCTAAGGAAGGTAAACAAAATTTTGTAACTGTGAATTTTCTTTTCAGAATAAAATTGAGAGATCTTTGCCTATGGTTTTTTCCTGGTATATTACTAGGTTTTCCACGTAAATATGTGTTGTCTATTTTGTGCTTTTTTATTGCTAATTCACTATTATTTCAATTCTACACTGCTTATTTTTCTAACAGTTGGTATGAAAGCACACGGTTTTGTGTAGAAATTGTTTTGTGGATTTCTCATCTTTGGGAAAAGTAATGACAAGAGGCACAATTACTAGTTTTGAAGTTAAAAAATTTGATGGTTCCAATTTTACTTTGTGGAAACTAAAGGTTCAAGCCATTGGTGAAGGATGGATGTGCCTTGGCTCTCAAGGGGACAACGTCAAAACCTATAGCCGTGAAGCAATTGGATTGGGATGAACAATATAAAATGGCTAGAGCTACAATTCAATTATCTCTAGTTGATTCAGTTTTATTCAATGTTGTAGAGGAGAAAATGACACATGACTTGTGGACGAAGCTCAAAAAGCTATAGGAGACCAAGTCATTCAAAAATAAAATTTTGTTACAATGGTAGTTGCATAATTTGAGGATGCATGACAATTATTCAATCACAGATCATCTCAATAAATTCAACACATTGATTAGCAAGTTGGCTTCAGCAGAGGTGAAAATTGAATAAGGGGATAAAATGGCTATATTATTGTGCGCTTTGCTTGAAACTTGGGATCAACTAGTTATGGCGCTCAGTAACTCAACACCGAAGGGCAAAAATTATCTTTGAAGATGTGGTAGCCACAATAATTTCTAAAGATTCAAGGCAGAAGACATCCCAAGGGACTTCTTCTTCCTCTTATGCCCTTGATGCAAGGGGTAGAACTTTGAAAAGAGAGAAAGTTGAGTGTGCAATCCAAGGGGCAAAAAAGAGTTAAATGTTGCAACTGTAAAAAAATAGGGCATGTCAAAAAGGACTGCAAGTTGGCGAAAGCAAACAAGGAAAATCCTATCTCGTAGCCATCAGAGGCAAATACAACAGAAGTTGAAGCACCATTGGAAGATGGAGAGGTTTTTTTTTGCAAATTTGGGAGGTTTATTTCATCATGTTTGGATCATTGATTCTAGTGCCTCTTTTCACATGACTCCTTAGAAGCACTAGCTTTCTTCTTACCAATCATGTGATGGAGGTATGGTTTACATGGGAAATGACAACTCGTGTGAAGCTATTGGTGAAGGAGATGTCAAAATAAAAATGTTTGATGGGATTATAAGGACTCTTTAGCATGTAAGACATGTATTAGGATTGAATAAAAATCTGCTATCACTTGGAGTATTCAATGAAAAAGGTTATTGATTCAGTGGAGAAAATAGTCGTGTCAAGGTAACAAAGGGAGTGTTTGTGGTGCTAAAGGGAGAAAAGGTTATCAATCTCTACAGGTTGGTTGAAGAAACTTGTAGTGGAATGGCTAACTTCTATCAGATACAAAAATGGATTCATTATCTACTTGGCATCAAAGGCTAGGCCACATGAGTGAACATGGTCTCAAGGTACTTCTAGATATAAATTTTCTCCCAGGTACTAAATTGAGAGATTTAAATTCTTCTGAGCGTTGTTTGTTTCGAAAACAAAATAGGTTGAGTTTTTCTAGTGGCACTACTAGAAGTAAAGAAATTCTAGTTTTAATCCATTCATATACTTGGCAACCACCTGTTACATCAATTGGGGGTTTGTCATATTTTGTTTCATTTATAGATCATTATTCCCATAAGGTGTGGATTTATCAGTTGAAGAAGAAAACTAATGTATTTTCGTATTTTAAGAAGTTGAAAGCTTTGGTAGAGAATTAGAAAGGTAAGACAATTAAGTGTCTTAGAACAGACAACGGAGGGGAATTTTGATCAGGTGAGTTTGATCAGTTTTGCAATGAGCATGGTATTGTAAGGTAGTTGATAGTTCCTAGAACACCACAACAAAATGGTATTGCTGAAAGGATGAACCATACAATTATAGAAAGAGCTAGATGTATTTTGAGCACTACTAGATTGGAGTAGATATTTCAGGTTGAGGCTATTAATACATGTTTCTTGATTAATAGATCACCCACTAGAACTCTAGATCATCAAATTCTTGAAGAAGTTTGGATAGGTAAACCTATTGATTATTCCTTTCTTCATGTTTTTTGTTCTAATGCTTATGCTCATATTCCCAAAGAGGATAGGAACAAGCTAGATGTGAAGTCTACGAAATATATTTTCATGGCTACGCAGAATGTACAGAGGGGTACAAGTTTTAGGATTGTTGCCTGCAAGATTATTATTAGCGAAGATGTTTATTTTAATGAATACTCAGTGCAAAGAAGTAAAGAATAAAAAAGTACATAAATTGTTCTAGTAGAGGTAGAAAATTATGATGCTAATATAGAGGTGCTAGATGAAAATCAACCACATGTTCATGAAAATCAACAAGATAGTAATCATAATTAGTTATATGATGAGGTTGAACAACAACCAAATGAGCCATAGGGTAACACATTACCCCTTCTAAGGAGATCCACTAGTGTTATAAAACCACCTGTAATGTACTATATTAATTGTAATTCAACTTATACTTTACTTACTAATATTGGTGAGCCTAGCTCATATCAGGAGGCTTGCGAAGATGAAGATGCAAATAAATGGAGAGAAGACATGGATGAATCAATAAGAGCTCTACATGAAAATAAAATGTGGGAGCTTGTACAATTCCCTAAGGGGCAAACAAGTATTGGCAACAAGTGGGTTTTCAAATTGAAAAGGGATATAAATGATAATGTAGAGTGATATAAAGGTCGTTTGGTATCCAAGGGGTACACACGAAAATATGGTATTGATTTTGATGAAATCATTTCACTTGTGGTGTGGTTAAGTGTACAATTAGATTTGTTTTGGCTCTTGTTGCTAGTCTTGATTTAGAGTAACAATAGTTAGATGTTAAAGCAACTTTCTTGCATGGTGATATTTCTAAGGAAATTCATATGCAAAAACTAGAAGGTTTTGAGGAAAAAGGCAAGGAGAATCTACTATGTAGGTCGAATAAATCATTGCATGTAGACACCTAAAAATGTCTTTTACTATCAAACTTACTCTTGACATCCCTAAACATTCTAATTTCTCTTCTAATCAACTAATTAAATTTTTATTTAATTAATTACCCCTTCATCACCTAATTTTTCATCATTTTATCCCCAACAATTGAATTAATTCCATTAATTCAATAGTTCAAACCTTAGCCAATTGATTTAATAAATATGCAATATTTATTTGGTCAATTTCTCCCTCTCACTAAACCCAATTAATTAGCTAAATCATGCTTAACTAATTAATTCAGCCTATTAATTGACCTATCCCTACCCTAGCTAATTAAATAGCTATTATTTAATTTCCTACCCTAGCCTACCTCATCCTAGCCTTAGAATTAATTAAATACAACCTTATTTAATTAATCTTGAACCTCTCATTAAGATTGTCAAATCTAGCTTATCACCCTTCCCCACATCCTCCAAATAAAAAATTTGAATATATCCACATGAGTCAATTTTTTTATTTAAATAAGTCCAACATCACATTTAATTCTCTTATAACCCCTTACCCATGCCATGCTTCATTTATGCCCACTCATCCCAAATTGAATTTTTAATTCATTTTACACTTCCCCATATGAATATTTAAATTCACACATATTCCATCTCACCTAACCTCATTTATTTCACCCTTTTCCCAAAAATGAATAAAAGATTCACATTTATTCTTAGCCATCCATCCTCCAACATGAAATCTAGGCCCTCCACATCACTTTCATCCTCCACCATTGATCTTCCAAACAATTCTCCACCCTTGGATCAAAATCGCTCCAAAAAATTTATAAATAGAACCTCTCCCAAGCCATTTGGGGATCCAACTTTCATGTACTATTATCATGCCAAAATATCTAATGAGCTAGAATTGTGAGTTGTATTTGAATAGAAGCATTTCATATTTGCATTCATCAAATAGGTTATATCATAGCTTAGGAGCTCTTGGGTGCAAAGCTCTTTCCCTTTTGATGAGATTGGGTATTCTTGTTGAGGTATAACTATCTTGTTTTTATGTATTTTAGTTTGTATTTCACCTTCAATTTGATTTTCCTAATCACATTGGCACGCCCGGTGAGACCCACAAGGTCCAAGTCTAATCTATTTTTGTGAGTTTTTGTGCTTGAGACATGATTTTGCAGGTGTGGTGCTATCTTCCCTGCGTAGTGGCACCATCTTTGGTGTATTTTGGCACTATATTCTGTTCTAGTGCTATTTCCCATAGCACTTTCTCTTAAACTTTCACTGACAAAATCCATTCGATCTTCTTTGTCTTCCTGTTGTTTTCTAGTTCATCTGTACTCTATTTTTGCAAGAATATTGGATGAAGAGGGAGAAGTTATGCCAAAATTTTCTTAAAAGAACAAGCACACATTCTTGGCATTTATCTTGTCTTGTTTTCCATTCATTAAGCTAACAAGACTAACCAGGTCCTTTCTTTGCAGGCTAACCCTCTAGTTTGAGTAGGAAGGCCTTTATTTTGCAGGATGGACACATTCAGGCTCATATTGGTGCTATCAGCACCTAGATCAGCTCTATTTTCAAACTATGACTAGACCACTTGACAACACACACAGTGGCACCTTATTATACCAATATTGGTGCTATTTCCTATTTCAACACCTTCTATATCTCATTTTAGTGTGATATTATGTTCTAGTGCCTTCTGTATAATGTTGTAGCATGATATTATATTTTGGCGCATTCTGTATCCGATACTAGCACATATTTGTAAATCAACGCTATCTTTGTGTACATCAGTGCTATCTATCTAGGGTCAAGTTTTTTTGGTCAGTTTCTGTCAGTAGCACTATTGCAGTCCGCAGTGGCACCATTAGATATCTATTTTAGTGCTATTTTTAGAGACTAACTTTGCGTTCTATGCAGGGACTGACAAGTTGTTTGCAGGTCATCACCATCATTTTGCAGACACTAACAAGTTTTTGCAGGGTGTTTATCTTTAGTTTAACAAACACTTCAATTAGGAATTAAAAAGAACCCTTGCATGTTAGCTTAAACAACATTTCAATTTGGTGCAATTAAAATTGATCAACAACCAACAAACAAATCTTTGTGTGTGCCTTAGCTTAGAACAACATTTGAATTTGGTGCTTTAAAATTCACAAGTGCTTGCCAACAACTCTATCAAAATATTTCAATTTTGGGCTTTAAAAAGAACCACAAAGTGCATCAATAGACTCATTGGATTAAAAAGAACAACAATCTACATTCTTCATTCATCTAAACAAGAAAACCAATCTAATTTGTGTGAAGTATTTTCATGATTTGTTTGTAGTGTGAAAAGTGTATGCTCTTCCCTTGCACCATTGCTAACCTTGGGAATCAAAAGCTTCTCACAACACTTGCATAAATCACCCCCAACATAATCCAAAGAACTAAAATGAACCATGTTTAGTGTGACCCAATCACAAAGAATATGTATGCTCTCCCCTCGCATCCTTGTATGATATTGGGGATCGAAAGTATTTTTTTGGTTGTGTTGCTTTTGTTAATCCTTTAGAGGGCCTACCACCCCACTTTGAAAGGAGGGAATGACTCAAGTGGCAACAAGATAAAACCCAGCTCTTTCAAGCTGCTATAGAAAATAAAGTGTTTGTGATGAAAGTCACAAGCAACAGGTGTTGTTGTGTCATACCGATAGCTAGCCTCCCCCAAAACCCTCCAAGGCATAACCCTTGGAGGCTAGGAGACTCCATAACAAAGAGTAGCATTGCCACATGTATGGCCACCTGAATGAATGCACTTACTATGAACCTTTGTTTTAGCAAGCTAAAAACCTTCTATTTGTTGACGCAGAAGGGAAACCTTTGAAGCGGCCCCAATTCATGCGCTTCTTAGCTGAGGTAGTAGGGACAATCCTAAGGTTTGGTGAGGGACAAGCCTGTGGAAACCCAAATCTTCGTATGCATGAGAAGTGAGTGCAATTGTAAGGAGGAGCCGGTGCTACCAAGATCCTGGAGCTACTCACTTTGAATAGGTGCAGCTAGGGGATTCAACAAATACTGTCCTATCTTCACCTAAGGTTGTGCAAAGTGCTTGTTTAACAAAATCACACGTCTTTTCACAAACAAAAATCTTGGTTATTGTGTGTTATTGTGCTTAAATTGTTTTCAAGAAACTTGCCAAGAGACAATAAAAATCATTTGATCAAACTTCATATCAAAACAAATCCAAATTTGCCATTGAAAGCTATCTTTTTCAGAGCCCCAACCAACACTGCCCTATTTTAGCGCCATCTCTGCCTGCTTTTGGTGCCATTTCACCTGTGGATTGGTGCTATTTGCAAATTGACTTGCCTGAGACTAGAGAGAATTCCATTGTGATCTTTAGGACCTGATTTGCCATAATCCATATTCACCTTCCAAAAATTCGTTAGTACCCCATCCATTTTCTCCTCAAATTTTCCAAATCATACCTTCATTTTTGACCTTAGAGAATCAATCATTATCATTGTTGGACCCTTTGCTATATCATAATCCACTCAATTTCATATCCATTCATCCTCATTAATCTTTGCATACCTTTTTGGACCAAAACAAATATCCTTGTCATGAGAAATTATTCCAAGATCTTTTCCAAAACATATCCAAAATCTTCCAAATCAAAACACCCATCTAAAAATCATCAACCAAAACTCGTCATCCCTTTGAGCTAAAGCTAGATCTAGATTTCATCATTCACATAATATTTTGCTTGGAGAGTCATTAGTCAACCTTTCAAGTGAAATTATCATCCTTCTTTGTGTAAGGTCATTAGTCTACCCCAAACAAAGAGAAACATCCATTTGTGTGACACAAATCTAGATCTTACCTAAGCTCAAGTTGTTGACCATCAAATCCTTTTGAAAAACAACATCCTAATCTCTCGTATTGAACATCAAAATCAAACATCAAAATCTCTTCCATCAAGCCATCCTCAAGCAAACATCATCCATCATCTACCCTTTCGTCCAAATTTGTGCAAAAAGTCAATACCGCCCATTCTTATTATCCTTAGATTAACACCTTATTTGAAGACTTATTGGTCTTTCATCACACTACAATCACCCCTTCATCTTCTTCTCCACTCCATCTCACTACCACATCCATCTTTTGGTCCAACAATTTAATCCAAATTCTCTAAGGTCTCCATCCCCATTTCACTCCATATCTAAAATCAAATCCATACACTTGCATGCCAATAACTAGATCACAACACAAGAAGAATCAAGATATGGTAGAATCTGGACAATATAAGGGCATAGGAATGCCTAATACCAATGATAACAACCTACCAATCAACCAAACATACAACCCACCTATGGTCTTTCAAATCCCAACATATAATCCCAATGAAAATCCCTTCCATTTCTTGCAACAACCGCCACCACCACCACCACCACAAAACATCCCCACCATGTCCTAAGATGATCTAGATGTCTTGAGCTTTACACAAGACACCGATAGCATGGACCTACTTGACAAAATCCTAAGGTTAGATCCAAATAAATATCTTGACTACCTCCTCAAAATTGGTGCCCCAACCACCCCATAACATGGCATCATCCCAACCATCCACCTCTAACATCAATCCTACCACATCCTCCCAACCATCTACATCAAACAACCAACCATCTACATCAAACACCCAACCTATCATCTCACAAACATCAACTCCCACCGTATCTACTACCACCACAAGCTCTAATACTACCACATCTACAATTCCCACAATTGTCTCCAATCCTACCACTTCCCAACATGTCACCACATCCACTATCACAACTAATGTAATCTCTTCCATTCCACAAACCACCTTAGGCATCTAAGGGAATTTCACACATATAAGTGCCTCCACGAGTGTGCCTCCACTCAACCCTTAAACCATAGCTTACATAAGACAATTCTATTCACAACCACCTTAAAACACAACCAACCCATCTAACATCAATCTATCTCATGTCAACCCATCTAACGTCAATCCGTCCAATGTCACATATCCACAAAACCCCATAGCATCATCAACACAACATAACCCAAACCCTCAAATACCCCCACATATTCTCCCACAACTCTACGCTCGTCAACAACATCTTGCACAACTTAACCAAAACACCACCCCATAATACCAAAACACGACCTCCCAAAACCTCCAGCATCAAATACCACCCAATCTCCAACATCTCCTCAATCAGCAAACCCACACACCACAACTATCACCAACCCCAGATCTAGCAAGCATTGTACAAACCTTGATCCAAAAGGTAGATGATACATAGACTGGGGGAAAATGTAAACAATACTCTTTTGAGGATATTTGTCCCTATCCATTTGATTAGACATTATACATGCCCCCTTTCCCCAAAAATTTTGAAACACCCAAATTTGACAAATACAAGGGAAAGGGAGACCCTAGGGATCATCTTAGAGAGTTTTACCTTGCTTTCTTGGAAGTCTCAAACAACGATACATATCTAATGAGACTATTCCCAAGAAGCCTTGACGGTCAAGCCGCTAAATGGTTCGCACATCTTCCCCCAGGCATTAGGTCTTTCCCTGAGATTGCGTAAAAAATTGTAAACCATTTCTGCTATAACTTTGAGCACAAAATATCTATGATAGACCTTTGCAATAGAAAACAAAAAAGCAAAGAATCCTTCACTTCCTTCTTGCAGAGGTGGAGAAGCTTAGCAAGCAAACTCCCTTGGCCAATTCCTAAAAAACAACTCATCACCATGTTTGTGACTAACCTCAATCAGGAAATAGGGTTCCATTTACAAATCCTTTGTGCGTCTACCTTTGAAGAAGTCATCGACAAAGGTACTACCATAGAATGAGCCCTCATCACCAAGGGCTCCATCAAATTATATGACTACAAGTCCAACAACAACAACAACAAAATCCATATCAATGCCCCCAATACCAACAACAATGCTAATGTGCAATCAACCGACAAGCTACGCTATTGGGGAAAGAACAAAAACACATTGAACGATGGCATCACTGATGTGAGGGCCATCCAACATGTACAGAATCAAACACCTGCACATACTTATACTGCCAATGTAAATAACCCAAGGGGGCAAATTAAACAAAACAAACCTTGAAGGCAATTTACACCCTTAGGGGAACCCATCGAGGACATCCTCAACAGATGTCTCAAAAAAGGTTTGATAACGCTCCCACCTATTAATCCCTATCAAGAGAATGAGCTCAAAGCCGCGTGGTATAACGAAAATGATTATTGTGACTACCACTGCATTGTGGACCATAAAACCACTAACTGCATGAAATTGAAACATTGCGTGCAAGATCTCATAGATCAAAATCAAGTCAGCCTTGATAAAAACACCCAACCATCACCAAATGCTAACCTCAGAGCTTACAAGGATCCACTGCCCAACCATAACAAAGCCTCCTCATCCAATCAAGCCTACAACATCACCCCACTACCCGCATCCTATGACTGTATTGTAGGGCCAATAGAACCATCATTTAACCATGTTAACACAATCACCATTTGGGCACAAGCACTTGATTGCACTGTCACAACTCATCGTGGCTGTGTATCCATTTGCACATTCCCTACCAATGAGTAAATGCCCGCATCCACATCAAATCCCTACCCCTTCATCCAACTACACGTCCATCGCCTACCAATCAGTACAACCTCCTAGATCATCTAGGAAAGACCCCTACACAAATATCCATACTTAAGCTACTCCGCATGTCACCTCTCCACAAAGATATCCTTGACAAAACACTCTTGGAAACTCAAGTTCCCGCCAACTTGAATGTGACTCAATTCCAAGCCATGGTAGGACATATCGCCGCACCTCATCAGCTAACATTTTTAGAAAAGGATCTTCTTGCTTCATAACACTGACGTAATGATGCCTTACACATCAAAGTCCATATCCACAAGCATACCATCAAAAGAGTCTTAATAGATGGTGGCTCTAGCCTAAACATATGCACTCTTAAGTTACTAAAACACTTGGGATACTCGAATGTGGTTGTAGACACCAGTGAGTTCATCACAATCAAAGGGTATGATGACACTGAACGACTCTTCGAAGGTACTATCAAACTCCCTATTCAAGTGGGACAAAAGAAAATGGAGAAAAAATGTCAGGTCTTTGATCTTGATCTCCCCTATAACATTCTTCTTGGTTGACCATGGATCCATCCCATGCAAGTGGTCCCCTCCACATTCCATTAGTGCCTCAAGTTCCCCCACAACGGTATGTAAGTAACTATCTACACTGATCCCCCCTTCCAATATTGTAGTTTTTTGGAAGGCCATGACCACACCTTCTATCCATATAACAAAGCCATTACCAAATCCAATCCTACAACTTCCACCTCATACATCAACCCCGCCAACATTGCCACCATGTCATCCCAAACACCTCCACCGCCTGAGGTCAAGATCAAGCTTAGTGACATGGGATGTGGGGAATATGACCTACATGGTACCTTTTGTGTGGGCACATTACCCAATCCTAAAATGTTTGGCATCTTAAAGATAGAAGAAGCCAACACAGTAGTCATCAGGTGTAAACCATCACCCATCTTTGAAAAGAAACATCTCTTGGATAAGGATGTTCTCGAAGATATCTCATCCTGGCTATATAAGGACGAAGAATTTGAGCAAGAAGCTCCCACCATACCAACAGAAATTTATGGTAAGGGGTCCGAAATTGTCAAAAACATGGGTTATAAAGGACAAGGTGGTATCGGCCTTCATGAACAGGGGATCGTGGAAGCAATCCAAGCGACAAGAAATCCCTATACTCAAGGGTTAGGATATGATCAATGACAATGTATCCTCACTACTGGTGAATGTATCTTAGTCGAGGTCACTACGGTCTCCCTTGAAGTCGATAATATCAACGAAACGAGCCATCAAGACTCCTTTAGTGACTTTGTCAATTTCTTTGACTCATCCATATGCACCATATACACAGTCACCACCCTAGCCTCGTCATCCAATAACTTACCACTTGTATACTTGGATGTCATAGACTGCGACCAATGGGGACCTCCTATCTTTGATGTAGCACCAAATGATGAGGCCATCGCTGAAATGATGGGGGTTAGAGATCACTTCCCCCTGGGAGATCATAGACCAGGATACATCATGGAACTTGATATGCATGCCTATTTCAAGGAGACAACCCTTGCTTCCAGTCATAAAAATATAAAAATCAAACATGGATCTGATGGTGAAAATTGTTCCGTGGAAGTGTCAGATCCCAAAAAAGTAAAGATAAAAGATGTATCTCTTGGTGAAAACCTCCATGAGGCACTAGGAGATGGAAGCATGGGCCTTCCTGAGATAGACAAGGTTTATCCTGACAGATCACCTATTCTAGTCGAACCAGCTCAAGAGATGAACCTTGGGATGGAGGAAGAGTCAAAAATCACTTTCAGGGTAGAATCTCTCAATGCAAAAGAGCAAGAAAATTTCTTGGCCTTCTTTAAACACATAAATCACAATTTTGCGTGGACTTATGCAGACATGCCAGGGCTCGATCCTGCTTTGGTCATCCATCACCTTGCAGTACGACCTGACGCAAAACCAGTAAAGCAAAATCTCAGAAAAATGAACCCCAAGGTGGCTCTCCTAGTCAAAGTAGAGCTAAAGAAACTACTAGATGTTGGGTTCATTCGCCCAATTGATTATCCTGAATGGGTTTCCAACCTAGTACTAGTAGCCAAACCTGATGGCTGAATCTGCTACTGCACCAACTTCCAAGATCTCAACAAATCCTACCCAAAGGATGACTTCATGTTGCCTAACATTGACATGATAGTGGATCTCACAGTAGGACATGAGATACTATCCCTAATGGATGGATTTTCAAGGTACAACCAAATCTGGATCATAGAAGAGGACCAACATAAGATAGCCTTCATATGTCCATGGGGGACATACTGCTGGGTGGTAATGTCATTCAGTCTAAAGAATGCTAGAGCCAACTATCAAAGAGCCATGACTGTCATCTTCCATGATCTTTTCCACCACATCATGGAAGACTATGTGGATGACTTGCTAGGGAAATCAAAGACACGGGAAGAACACCTAGATGTATTAACAAAGATCATTGACCGATTAGAGCAATACAATGTCTGCTTGAACCCAAAGAAATGTGTCTTCAGAGTCTGCTTGATAGAGGAGCTCCCTATTCCAATAAATGATGTTCCCCAATCCGAGCTAGTGTGCAAAGTCATTGGTCCCCTATCCTCATGGTATCAAGAAACCTATCTATATCTCCATGATAACATCATCCCTCCTAACCTATCCACCTCACAACGAAAATCCTTTATCTGTCGAGCCTCCTGCTTCACCCTTGTAGGAGATACCCTATACAAAAAGAGTCTTGAGGGCACACTTTTATGATGTTTAGACTCTAGGGAAGCTGAAGTGGCCTTGCAAGAGGTACATGTAGGTATCTATGGGGCACATTCAAGTGGACTCGCTCTTGCTAAAAAGATCTTGAGGACTGGATACTATTGGCCAACCATGGAATGAGACTCCTACCAGTTTATCAAAAAATGCCTCCCATGTCAACAGCATGGAGATCTCATTCACGCACCAGCATAGGAATTGCAACCAATCACGACGTCGTGGCATTTCTCGCAGTGGGGACTCAACCTCGTAGGAAAAATACATCCACCATCATCCAATTGCCATAAGTTCATCATCACAGCTACAAAATACTTCACCAAATGGGTGGAAGCAATACCACTCACCTTCACCACTAGCACCAAAATATCCAAGTTCATCCTCCATTATATCATATGTTCTTATGGTATCCCTCATTCCATCATCACCGATAATGGAAAACTATTCAAGAACCAAGAAGTCCGCACTTTGTGCAAAAAATTTGAAATCAAAGACCACTTCTCCACCCCATATTACCCTCAAGGAAATAGTCAAGTAGAAGCTTCAAATAAAACTATCCTTTGCATCCTAAAGAAGATAGTTAACAACATTGGCCATGACTGGCACCTCCAACTCAACCCTGCCCTATGGGCCTATCGCACAAGCATCCACACCCCCATCGGAGCCACTGCATTTTCCCTGGTCTTTGGATCCAAAGCCATTTTACCTATTGAGGTTGAGCTCCTATCCCTAAGAGTATCCCTGCAAAATATAATCAATGATGAGGAATACCGGGTCGTAAGGTTGCATTAGCTAGAATTACTGGATGAGAAACATCTAAATACATTGAATCACCTACAGGCCTATCAAAATCGCCTTAGAAGAAGCTATCACCAGAGAAACAGAAACTAAAAATTTGAAGTAGGTGACCTTGTCCTGATGCAAAAAAACTTGTAGGAATGCCCTAAGAAAGGAAAGTTTGAACCCAATTGGCTAGGGCCTTATGTCATCACAACCAGCTATGGATTAGGAGCATACTAGCTTGCAATACCTAAGGGGAAGGCTCTGGATGATCCTATGAACATTTTACATCTGAATAAATTCTATGCATAACCCATCGAGTGCCCCAATCAAAAAATCAAAAAAATAGAAAAAAAAAAATCCGAGTGCAATAAACACTTCCAATGGTGAAAATCACTTCGGTGACACCTTGGATAAGTACCATGGTGAAAACCTATTTTAGGCGCCATGTGTAGTGGTTGGTTCTACCATCCAATAAGTCCTCTTTCCGTCACAACACTCCATATCGCACACATCCCATGGCTTGGAATTCTGAAACATCAAGTCCTATCACCCACCCCACATATCCCATCCAAAGGCTAACTCATGGAACGAGGATCCTTTTAAGCTACCTTCTGTATAGCAGAAAATAAAAAATTCCAAAAACAACACGAAAAATAAAAAAATCCAAAAAACAACACAAAAATAAAAAAATCCAAAAAACAACACAAAAATAAAAAAATCCAAAAACAACACAAAAATAAAAAATCCAAAAAACAACACAAAAATTAAAAAATCCAAAAACAACACAAAAATTAAAAAATACAAAAAACAACACAAAATCAAAAAATCCAAAAACAATACAAAATCATCAAAATCTAAAAACAATATAATATCACCCCCATACATCACTCTCGCTGTAACTCACAACCATCAACATCTATCAACTCATCACATCACACCCATCCTAAACCATTCCCACATCATCAAGTCATACCAGAACTACATATTCATTTCGCCCGGATCTTGAAAGTACCTTGATCCCGTGGACACAAGGTATGTAGACAGTCTAGAATACGAAGGAAGTTTCCAGTACTCAGGTACATAAGATGCACCCATCCAACCCGTTTGGATGGTCCCCATTCACTGAACTTGTTGGACCCAATAAATGATACACACGCTAAGTATACACTTGAAGCAGGGTCCCTAATGCAAAAATCATCAATCAACATACCAACTATAATCCTACACATGGCCTGGCTATCCTTTTGACCACCTTTCAAAAATTATCCAAGCAAATCCAACTGATTTGCGTCCTAGGATATATCATTCCTACAATGGAAAAGAATCTGTCATTATATCATCACGTATCTTGGCAAGAGCACACAAAGGCTATTTGTATCTTTTTGGTGGTATTTTTGATTATTAATTTTTATCTTTTTGTCTCACTCTAGGTCACCTCCAAAGCTACCTTGATCTCATTATGTCATCTTAACTAGCAGACAACACCTAGAGTAGACAAGGTCATTGTTTCCATATGTTGTACTTGTGGGTTGGTTTCATTACTCCAAGAATAGAATTCATATCTTGAAGCCTGGGTTTGTTCTAGTATGATGTGCCTCATTTGCATAAATAGGCATCAATACCTTATATGTACTATGGGCACTCATCGCTATGAGTCCCCTTCCTATGGCAGACAAGGTTATACTACCGTGGGCACGCATGAAATCAACCTATTGTTTGCAGGTCTAGTCCATGCAATTGTGGGATATATATCTTCACCTAGGTCATCTCATACCTTTGTGAACTGTATCCTACATTGCTATAATAAACTAAGAAATTCTGTCAATTAATGTTATGCAACTACTATTACTACCTCAAATCATCATCCTAATCATTTATTCAACTATACCATCTGGGCCTAGATTTCATAATCACCTAAACCTCTCCCCTCACCATACCAAAATCCCCTCACTAATCCCACTCCTCCAATGTATTCTCACTCAACACATCCTGAGGCAAATTGAATCCCCCCTCAATGACGTGGTGTTTCATGACCTAGCAAATCCCTCATCTAACCATCCCAACCCCCCCCAAATCTAGCCATAGCCAATCATACCCGTACCCCATCCACCCGCCCTATTCCCCTATCCCACAGCCCCACCACCCAGGATTCAACAAAGAACATCATCTGTATCATGACTTAATCATCTCACATATCACCTAGTTTGCATATCATAATCACTTAAATTGCATTTCATTAGGTGTATTTTAGAATCATTTAGTGTCCATATCATAATCATTTAATTTGCATTTAATTTAAGTACATTTTAGAATCATTTAGTTGCCCATTATATATATATATCATTTAACATTGCATATCATAAACATAATCATTTAGTTTCTAATCACATAGCTGCATTGTAAAATCATAAATCATCACATTCTCATTGCATTCCATATCTCATCTCATAATCATTTAGTTACATTTACTTGCATAACATCATCACTTAGTTACATTACATAATCACAACCATAATCATTTAGCTACATTTTATAATCGTCTATTTGCATATCCATATTTCCATACATAACATGTGTTTATTAAGATAAACATACATTTCCATTGCATTGCATTTGACATCCATAATAAATGTTTATTAATCTGAACATTTATTTTGCATTATACATCATAGTCCATAGATCACAAACATGCATATATCACAATAAGTAAACCATCATTTCATCCATCATATTACATCAATAGGTACATCCATAACATCAACATAATACATTGCATTGCATAAACACAACATATCTATAGCATATAATCCATAAAACATACTGCATTCATCAACATGAGCATCATCATAATCATAATAGAGCATCATAAATAAACATATAGGCCATCAAAAAGCATCATATCATATATCATCATTGCAAAAATGTACATTGCCCATATACATATCAAAAAATATAATGTCCTAATACAATGCCTCTAAGGGCTAACATGATACAACTATCACATAGACGATCCTCTCTCTGACGCACTTGGAGAGCCTAGCCCTAGTGGTGGCTGTGGTCCTATCGGTGGCTGTGGCTGCGGCTACGGCTGAACCTAAACCTGTGGAAATTGTTGGGGCACATATGATGGGGGACCCATCAGCTACTGCACAAACTGAACTGATCTAGATCTATGTGACCTAGATGCCCTCAGTCCACTAACCTGACTATAACTTGGTGCATGCTACTCTACCAACACTGCTACGTAATACAGGCCCCGATAATACCCCATCCATCCTCTGGTCTTTGTCAACTCCCCATGTACCTGAGACAACTACTGCTATACCTAAGACAACTGTCCTTGTACCTGATATAACTATGTCTGTGCCTAAGACACCTATGTCTACATGAATGTCAAAACTGGGGCCATACCAGCACTTGAAGCCTGCAAGCTACCCACTGTAGTCTCTACCTGTTGTGCTCTTGCAAGTACTGCATCCATCTCTCTGGTCAAAACTGCTATATCACCCTGATCCTGGGCTAACTGTGCCTGCAATGTAGCCACCTATCCATCTGAGCCATCTAATAAAGCCACTGTCCCCTATAACTGAACCAACTCTGCCTCATGGCTCTCCAAAGCCTCCTGTAGGCTAGCTACCTATGCTCGTAGGGTCTCAATCTCCTCCTCCTCACCTTAAGGCTTCCAATGAGATGTAGGCCCTTGATCCTCCTCTACCTCCCCACCTACCCCTGATGGACCTACCCCTGCCTGCCTACTGCTGTGATACCTGTGGGGGGCATAACACCCTATCCACTCTTGGCCATCCCCCACGCTGTCAAGGCCCTCCGTGCCGCTGCACTACCCCAATCTTAACCTACTCAATAGGCACCTGCTGTATAGGTGCCTGCTGTCTCACCTACTGTTGGGACACCTGTTGGCTACCACCGCTGCTAGCACATCCATCAGCTGCCCATCCCTCCCAGCCTCCCCTTCCTCTCCATCCCCTCCAACCTCCACGAGGTAATCTGCAATGATCTCCTCACCCTCCTCCAGGAAATTGTCTCCATCAGAATCATCATCCCCATCATCCTCTGACTCCTCATCCCCTGACCCACTGCCTCCTCTACAGGGACTACCTCATCTAATGGGTCTATGAACCGAGTCGGTCGCCACATCTGCCACCATGTCTCGTATGTAGGAGTAGTGCATGCATCTATGAATGCACTCTACTAATCCCACATCAATGGCTACAAAGCCACAAAGTCCTCTAGGGCAACCCACAGCTATATGGCTACAGAATAATAACGTGCATCATGACGGGTGCATGCAAAAATGGCCATCTACTGAGGGGTATCTTGGTGCAACCCAAACTGTCGCATAAGCCACGATGGTAGATACATGTTTATCATGTGGTCTCCCTAACCTATTAAATACCGCTGCTGGAAAGTAAATGGCATGTGTATATCATCATTTGGCCACGGCTCTACTCTGACGTAAGGTTGCCAGGTCACCCGAAAGACATCATCCAGTACCCATCGCCAATACCAAACCTGACCAGTGTATGTGTACTTAGCATCCCAATATAAGAACACAAATGCCTCGAACAGAAGGTGATAGTACCCACATCTCGGTCGAGTCACTCCAATATGCTCTCAGATCCACACATGCAACAAAGTAACCCTAGCTGATAAGGCTGAATCATAGTGATAGACAACTATGTGTATCTCGTGATACAGCTGCGCCAGCATCACCGGTCCCCAGGCATATATAGTCTCATGCCTGACCATCCCCTCGATCATCTCTCCCTAGCCAACTGGAAAACCCCTGCCCCTCCTATCAGGCATCACTACCCCACCAATAAATGCACACAGGAATAAGGCAAAGGGATCTGCACCTGCCGCCAATGTCCCCTCATAGCTCATCTCCCTCCTATCTACTGATAAAACAATGTGATCCTAGCCAAATACTCTGATCAAAGCCCTCTGTCCCCTCTTCGTGTCATATCTCACCTGACGACCATGAATAGGTAGCTTAAGGATGTGATAAACATCCTCAAGAGTGATAGTGATATCTCCAGTAGGTAGCAAAAAGCTACAAGTCTCTGGCCGATACTGCTCCACTACCGCTGTAATCAGAGCTCTATGAGCTCGCAACACTGGCATTGATGCCGCTGTCAAGAGCCCTAATGTAGCCAGTCAGGCCCGAGTGGCATCATCAAACTGATCAAATAATGCCATCATCAATGGCACATGCCGCTCCTGTGAGGACACTATGAATGACCTCATCTCCTGCATCCACAATTTTCTGGTAAAAAATCTACCTATCTTCAACCCTTTCATCTAAAGTTGAGAGCCAAAAGCACTTTGGCGCCAACACAGATCATATTTTGTGCTATTTTTTAGAAAAAGCGCTACTACTTCTTCTCATGGTGCTATTACAAATAATAGCGCCACTGCGCAAGACACTTTGCGCCACTCTCATACATAGCGCTACTACGTAATATACCTAGCACTATTTTAAAAAATGGTGCCACCTTGTCACTTGGTGCTAATCTAAGGAATAGCGCAAATCCTCCCAATAGCACATATATCACCTATTGTGCTAACCCTGTACTTTGCGCTAAAACTAAAAATATCGCCACTACTTACAATAGCACTAGTCTAGAACATAGTGCCACCCTCATACACATTTGGCACCAAAGCACCAAAACCCTAACCCTTTCAAATATTGCACTATTACAGATGATAGTAACAAAATGCTATATAGATGGCGACAATCCACCCCTATGCTACCCTAGCAGATAGTGCCAATCCAGAGGATTGCACTAATCCACTCTTTTTTCACACTGCGCGATCTTGCAATAGCGCTATAATCCCCAAACCCATTTCCCAAACCAAAAAATGTGACAAAATTAAAAAATCACAAAGCTAGGGTTAGGCCCTACCTGGGGTCTAGCCTCTGGTGCCCGGCCAAATGATCAAAAACACTTGGAAATGTGTTGGAGTCGCAGGAATCTGGGGTTGCGCTCTGCCATCTCTCCTTTGCTCCTTCTTCTCACCAAGTCAATGTGTACAAATGTGGCATCCTAAGGGCCCACTAGTCCTAATATAGTAAGCCATGTCATCCTTCTACCCACTCTTTTTCCCCTCTAGGGTGCAGATCACAACCTTTTTCCTCTATTTTTCTTCATGTCATCTTCTTTTTCCATCCTCTATCCAACTTTCACTCCCATTGCATCTTTTCGAGAGGTCACCCTAAAAAATTTTCCATCGACCTCTTGAGGGGGCATCCCTCACCCATCTTGTTCCTTCTCAACAGCTGGGGCATACTTTTCTTTGACCTGACACCACTTCCCTACTAGGTCCTAACGCCACGTCAAAGAGGGGCAAATGTAGACACCTAAAAATATCTTTTACCATCAAACTGACTCCCGACACCCTAAACATACCAATTTCCCTTCTAATAAATTAATTAAATTTTTATTTAATTAATTACCCCTTCATCACCCAATTTTTCATCATTTTATCCCCAACAATTGAATTAATTCCATTAATTCAATAGTTCAAACCTTAGCCAATTGATTTAATAAATATGCAATATTTATTTGGTCAATTTCTCCCTCCTCTCTAAACCCAATTAATTAGCTAAATCATGCTTAACTAATTAATTCAGCCTATTAATTGACCTATCCCTACCCTAGGTAAGTAAATAGCTATTATTTAATTGCCTCCCCTAGCCTACCTCATCCTAGCCTTAGGATTAATTAAATACAACCTTATTTAATTAATCTTGAACCTCTCATTAAGATTGTCAAATCTAGCTTATCACCCTTCCCCACATCCTCCAAATAAAAAATTGGAATATATCCACATGAGTTAATTTTTTTATTTAAATAAGTCCAACATCACATTTAATTCTTTTACAACTCCTTACCCATGCCATGCCTCATTTATGCCCACTCATCCCCAAATAAATTATAATTCATTTTACACTTCCCCATATGAATTTTTAAATTCCCACATATTCCATCTCACCCAACCTCATTTAATTCACCCTTTTCCCAAAAATGAATAAAAGATTCACATTTATTCCTAGCCATCCATCCTCCAAGATGAAATCTAGGCCCTCCACATCACTTTCATCCTCCACCATTGATCTTCCAAACCAATCTTCACCCTTGGATCAAAATCCCTACAAAAAATCTATAAATGGAACCTCTCCCAAGCCATTTGGGGATCCAACTTTCATGTAGTGTTATCATGCCAAAATATCTAATGAGCTAGAATTGTGAGTTGTATTTGAATAGAAGCATTTCACATTTGCATTCATCAAATAGGTTCTATCATATCTTAGGAGCTCTTGGGTGCAAAGCTCTTTCCCTTTTGATGACATTGGGTATTCTTGTTGAGGTATAACTATCTTGTTTTTATGCATTTTAGTTTGTATTTCACCTTCAATTTGATTTTCCTAATCACAAGGGGTAAACAAGTATTTTCAACAAGTGGGTTTTCAAATTGAAAAGGGATATAAATGATAATGTAGAGTGATATAAAGGTCATTTGGTGTCCAAGGGGTAGGTACGAAAATATGGTATTTATTTTGATGAAATCATTTCACCTATGGTGCAGTTAAGTGTACAATTAGATTTGTTTTGGCTCTTGTTGCTAGTCTTGATTTAGAGTAACAATACTTAGATGTTAAAACAACTTTCTTGCATGGTGATATTTCTGAGGAAATTTATATGCAAAAATTGGAAGGTTTTGAGGAAAAACACAAGGAGAATCTACTATGCAGGTTGAATAAATCATTGTGTGGTTTCAAAATGGTGCTGAGGTGTTGGTACAAGCAATTTGATTCCTTCATGACAAGTTTAGGTTTTAGTAGATGTGAAGCTAGTCATTGTACCTACTTTAACAGGTATGAAGATGGCATTTTCACTATTTAGCTTTTGTATGTATATGATATGTAGGTAGCAAGTCCCAACATTCAAAGAATCATCAAGTTAAAAATCAACTTGCGAGGGAGTCTAAAATGGAGGACTTAGGAAAAGCAAATTGAATTTCTCAGAATGAGCATACCTACAGATAGAAAGAACATGAAAATTTCACTATCACAGAAGACCTATAACGTGGAGAAGATTTTGTAGTGCTTCGATATGTAAAATGCACAACTAGTTAGTACTCCATTTCATGCTCTTATTAAATTGTCTTCAGAATAGTTCCCCAACACAAAAGTAGAGAAGACAGATTTCTTGTGTATCGTAGTCATCTATAGTTGGTAGTATTATGTTATCCATTGTGTGCACCGGACTAGACATTGCACAAGCAGTGGGAGTAGGCCGTCATTTCACACAAAACCTAGTTTGATATCATTGGATAGTTGTGTAGTGGATTCTCAGGTATTTGAGGGGCACTTCTGATGTTGCTATTTGTTATAGTGGGAGTATTCTTTAGTTTAATGGATATGTGGAGGTAGATTTTGGTGGAGACAGAGATAAGAGAAAATCTACTGCAGATTATGTTTTCTCCTTAGCAGAAGGTGTTGTTAGCTGGTTTCAAAGTTGCAGACAGTGGTGGCTTTATCTATTACTGAAGTTGAATATATGGTAGTGACACAATCTAGAAAGTGATGCAAGTATGTGCTAACTAGTGTTGTCATTGATGTCAATATGTTTGTGTTGTCATCGGTGCCAACTGTGTCTTCTGATACTGTTGTTTGTTGATTGATTGAAGAACACTATCTGATTACTTTGCTCCACATTTTGTCTATAGTGAAGACCAAAGTATGAGCTTTGGATATGATTTAAAGAAAGTTTTTAAAGATGCTAAATCCAAAATTTGGTTGTCCGAATGGTTGTGTAGAAAAAATTATATTCACCAGTTTGAAGATTGTCCCTGGCAAGGTTTGCAAACTGACAAAGAGATAACATTTTTCTCTGCATTTCTTCATAGGTTGGAATTTGGTCTTGCAGTTCTAGACTTAAGATTATAAGGTCCTTATCCATCTTCATTCCAAAGGATATGTGATTCGAAGGTCCCGAAAGTAAGTTTCTAATTAGCAGAGTTTTGTAGTGTCTGTTGAGAAGCAGTTTGTGATGTGACTTCAAGTGATATTTGTTGTCTTCAAGTGAAATCTATTGCAGTTAAATTTATCAGCTCAAAAGTGATTCTATGTTGTTCATAGACATCTCCAGAATGTGTTGAAGGCATGTGTTTGATGCACAATCTACAATGAAGATCTTACAAGCATGTTTCTAAGTGTTCTTGATATGTGCATAAGTTCTGGCCAACCTAGTTTGTCACACTTGTTGCGGAGGAGATTCATGGATTGTGGAAGCATGTCCAAGCATGTGAGGATTTATTTGGTTCTAAGATAAGCTGTGATGTGATCATCCTTAATTCATTTACCCCACAAGTTTGTCTAGATCCAATCCTAATTTGATTTACGTATGTATGCCGACCTTGGAGAAAGTTCCAATGGTTGTAGAATGTAATGCTGACTATGATGTACATTCCAAGGTTGATGATACATATAAATGTATGTAATGAATTTGTGATTGAGGTGTGATGGTAGGAAGATGAGAAGATAAGTGTGAAGTGTAAAAGTAGAGAAGAGCAGAGGAGATACATTGCGCTTTAATGGAACTAAACTCAGGCATGATGTAGATGCTACTAAATCAGTTCACCACTGACAATGAGCCAACCCCGGCAGTGAGCTAACACTGGCAGTGAACCATTCTTTTGGACAATGAGCCACTTTTCATATTTGGTATTGTTACTACATTATATTGTGAGCTAACACTCACTATGGTTTTTCCCTGTTTAGGGTTTCCCACGTAAAAATCTGGTGTTCATGGGTGTATGGTGTTGATGTGTTCATGTTTTGATTTTTTTACTCATGGTTAATATTCATAACAGAATAAGGAGTTAGATTAAGTAAATGTGAAAGTGATTTTGGTTTAAAGAAGATAAAGTTTTTGACACAACTGATTCACCACCCTCTCAGTTGTCTTGTGCCTTTCAATAATTAGTATTAGAGAGAGATTTCTTTGAAGAAAGCCTAACAGCTTAAGGTAGATTTGGGATGGCACACAAGAAAGACATTCCTCAGTTTAATGGATCTGATTATGCCTATTGGAAGGTACGAATGCAAAGTTATCTTAGTTCTATTGGTTATCATGTTTGAATAATGGTTAAAGATAAGTACACAGTACCTAAAGATTGTCCAGAGTCTGAAGAAGAGATCAAAGATTTTGAGGCAAATCACAAAGCTAAAAATGCTCTATTAAATGCCTTGTCTAATATTGAAATGGCAAAAGTTGTAAATCTGGAAATTGCCTATGAGATTTGGGACAAATTAAATTAAATCTATGAAGGTGATGCATCTTTCAAGAAGGCCAAGTAGTAGAACTTGAAGACCACATATGAAACCATGTGAATGGCTGAAGATGAGAACATAACAAGATACTTACAAAAGATTGATGAAGTTGTTAGCCGCATTAGGGGTCTTGGTGGAGAATTATAGGATGAAGATGTTATAGATAAGATACTTATAACTCTTCCCAAATCCTATAGTCACAAGGTATCTACCATTGAAGATTTGCTTTATATGTGTAAGCTTTCAAAAGATCAATTGCTTGGTAAATTGACTACTTTTGAGATGAGAGAGTTTGGTACTACTGATGGCCCTATGAAAATTGTGGAATCAGATGAAGAAGATTTTGTAGAGATTGAGGTAAAATTTACAAGAAAAATAAAGATGACCAGTAGAGGAAAGTTCAAAGGTAAGTTACCTTTCAAATGCTTCAATTATGGTAAAATTCGTCACTATGCTTCAAGATGTCCTGACAGAGCTTTTAAAATCAATGAACGTAAAGGAAAGATGGTAAGAAAGAGTTACTAAGTTAGAGATGATGATGGTGTAACTGATGAAGCCAATAATAATGAATGCTTGTTTATTGCACTTAGATAAGAACCTATTTCTACTAATCTTGCTAGCTATGTGAAGGAAGGAAGTCCAAGAGTGTTGTCTAGATTTCATGCTGAAAAGGAAGATGAATGGATCATTGATAGTGGATGTTCAAATCACATGACAGGAGACAAGAATAAGTTTGTTAAGTTTGAAAATTATGATGGAGGACTTGTTAGGTTTTGTGATGATGCAACTGGTAAGATTTGTAGAAAAGGATCTATTACTTTTGATGGAAAGCATAATACAAATGATGTTCTTTATGTCAAGCACCTAAAGCATAATCTACTAAGTGTTGGACAAATATGTGAAAAATGATATAATCTTGTGTTCAAGGACAATTGGTGTAAGATATAGAATAGCTCTGGAACCCTAATTGTTGCTGGTAAGAAGACTCATGGTAATGTTTATCACTTGAAAGATGCTGAAAATTGTTCTTTGTTGGCTAAGACAGATGAAAGTTGGCTATGGAATAGGAGAATGTGTCACATTAACTTCAATAATTTGGTGAGAATAAGAATTGTTCAAGTTGTAAGAGACCTACACAAGATTGTGAAGCCTGCCAATGCTATATGCAAAGAATGCTAGTTTGGGAAGATGACAAAGACTACTTTCAGAAGTAAAGAACAATCCTCTACCGGTTTGCTGGAGCTCGTGCATACAAACCTGTGTGGTCCTACAAAAACAACAAGTCTACAAGGTAAAATGTATTTCATGATTCTTATTGATGATTTTTCAAGAATGACTTGGGTTACTTAGAGAAAAGATAGAAGATTTAGATAAGTTCAAGGCATTCAAATCTATGGTTGAAAATGGATTGGATTTGAGAATCAAATGCTTAAGATCTGATAGAGGTGGTGAGTTTACTTCAAATGAGTTCAATTCTTTTTGTGAAGAACATGGAATAAAGAGACATTTGTCTGCTCTGTGAACTCCTTAACAAAATGGAGTGGTTGAAAGGAAGAATAGAACTATTCAAGAAGCTGCTAGAGCAATGATCAAGGAAGCAAGCCTACTAGAAGTATATTGGAAAGAAGAAATACACAATGTTGTCTACATTCATAATAGAGTGCAAATTAGAGTAGAAGAAACAAAGACACCTTATGAGTTGTGGTATGGTAGAACTCCTACTGTCAAATACTTTAAATATTTTGGAAGCAAATGCTACATCAAAAGGGATGAAGAATTGGGAAAGTTTGATGCTAGATGTGCTGAAGGCATATTCCTTGGGTACTCTACTAAGAGCAAGGCTTACTAGTGTTATAAAAAAGACTAAGAAAGATCATTGAAAGTGTAAATGTGAAGGTAGATGAACTAGATGGATATGAGTCAGATGAACCTGTTGATATAGAAAAGGTTGAAAAAGGAAAATAAAAAGAAGTTCAAACTAAATAACAAGCTACTCCGAAAGAAGAAGAAAATCAAACTAAAGCTCTGGTAAGAATTCATAAAACTCCCAAGTATGCAAAGAGATCATTCTGAAGATCAGATTATTGGAGAGAAAAGAAAATGTGTGATGACAAGAAGTAGAGCTTCAGAAGGACAAGTAAATCTCTCTCTGCTTTCAAAGGTGGAACCTAAAACAATAAATGAAGCATGCAATGATGAGCATTGGGTTAAGACAATGAAAGAAGAATTGTTCCAGATTGAGAAGAACAAGACTTGGGAACTTGTCCCTAGGCATCCAAACAAGAATGTGATTAGAACAAAGTGGGTTTTCTAGAACAAACTAAATGAAGTTGGAGAAGTTGTGAGAAACAAGGCAAGACTTGTTTGTAAGGGATACTCACAAGTGGAAGGAATTGACTATGAAGAGACCTATGCTCCAGTGGCAAGAATGGAAGCTATCAGACTATTTTTGGAATTTACAGCACATAAAAACTTTAAGGTATATCAGATAAATATGAAATCTCCCTTCCTAAATGGTGATCTAGAAGAAGAATTCTACATAGAGCAACCAGATGGGTTCCAGTTATCAAAAAAACCAAACATGGTATGCAAGATGAAAAAGGCTTTGTATAGATTGAAGAGTAGTCCAAAGCTTGGTATGCAAGACTAGACAACTATTTGTTCTAGCAAGGTTTTAGTAAAGGGTCTGCAGACAATAATTTCTCTATCCAGGTAAGCAAAGATCAAATCTTGATTATTCAATTCTATGTAGATGATATCATATTTGGTGGAAATGAAGAAATGTGCAAGAATTTTGCAAATGAAATGCAAAAAGAATTTGAGATGTCTATGTGTGTTGAGATGAACTTCATTCTTGGACTGCAAATAAATCAGATAGACAAAGGCATTTTTATTCTCAACCAAAGTATATTAGGGAATTGTTGAAGAAGTTTTAGATGGATGAGTCCAAACTAATATGCACACCTATGGTTACTAGATGTAAACTAAGCAACAACGATGAATCACCTAAGGATGATCAAATCAAATACAGATCAATGCTTGAAGGACTACTTTACCTAACTGCTACCAAACTGAATACCATGCATGTAGTATGTCTTGTGGCTAGATTTCAATCAGATCCTAGAGAATTACTTATGATGGTAGTAAAGAGGATATTTAGGTATTTGAAGGGCACTCCTGATCATGGCTTGTGGTATCCTAAGAACAATGATTTTTCTTTAAGTGCCTATATAGATGTAGATTGGGATGGATGTGCTAATAATAGGAAAAGTACAAGTGGAGGTTCATTCTGTTGATGATTGTTTTTACACATTCATAACAAAAATTAAAATTCATGAAATGAACCTAACTATCTTGAAAGATATGAAGAAATCAGTTAAGATTACTAAATTCCAAGTTTCCTTATGGTCAGGTCTTGACCTTGTGGACAGTTTAGTAGGTTATTATGAAGCTGTAATATGCAAGGGACCTTACGTGATTTAAAGTGATTTGAAGACTTACTGGACTCAAATTATGCAAACTATTACAAATATCAACGAATTATCTATCTCTTTGCATAAATCTATTACTATATCCTAAAGATTTGTATGATTTTATATTGAAACGTACTTTCCTTTTCAAATATGTATAAAGATCTCCAAATATCAACTCGATTACTCTTAATTCCTTCAAATGTTAGACAATCTCCTTTAGATTTCTACATTTAAGCTAAGTACTTCAAAGTTTGGGAAAAGTTAGCAAGAACTCAAATTAAACATCACTTATTACAGGATCTAAATGCTCTTTTATGCACATGGTAAGAATTGCAGCAAATTTAATTGAATCAGCAGACTAAATCATTCAATGCGAATATCCTGAATATTTTCACGAATATGCATCCAAGATTGTGAGCTTTAAGAGAAATTGTTTCAAATACAATGAAGAGCCAGAAGACACTCAGAAAATAGACGCAAACTTCCAGATTCATTTATATTCAAAACACACAACCATATATGATTTACAATGTATGAATGACTCTTAGCTTCATTAATCAAATTCACAAAAAAACTTACAATGCTTTATAGATACAATAAGAAAGTTGGACATTCTACGGATTCCTTAGTGCAGACATAGGCGACCTCCTCTAAACTAAAATACTCCTTTACTCAAAGTTTCAGAACAAATTACAAATGCTAGCTAGTTTCTACAAATCCCTGTGTAAATAATATACATGTAGCAAAGTCCATTATATAGATTTTAAACTTCAAATTGCTACGGCTACAACTTCCATCTACGACTGAGATCTCTCCATTCTTGATCAACGATGCATCTTTGTCTCATAACCGTCTACCAAAATATCTATTTAGCATCTTTTCTCTCCCTCAAAGGATGCTGTTGGAATCTTTACAAAATAATAATCCCATTTCTTTATTGTCTTTCTCTCGCTGAGGTTCCTTATTTGACTTCTTCTCAAAAACCTTTGCTCTTACTTGTCTTCTCATTTTTTCAAATATTTCTTGAAATTGCCGATTACACCTTCTACAAAGGTGTGGTCCCCTCCTAGACTCTTTGCCAAAATATATTCTTGCATCACAACCCCTTCAATTTCTTTTCTTTATTCTCTCAGCTCTCTCTTCTCTTCTTGTATTTCTTCATTTTAACATGCACTTCCATCAATGTATCTATCATATGTTTACTGAGATTGGCATCAAGATTTTCTAAGCATGGTGTAAATATGGCATTGAACTCTATTAATGCCCTTTCTAAATCATACGCTGGCATTTCAATACATTCATGCTGCAGGAGTCTTTTTGTTATCTTCATATGCATCTTGATCATCTCACTTGCTTTCCCTTCTAAATCTTGTATAAATGTTGTACATTTTCTGAGGTTATCTTCCTCAAATTTAAGCTCTAATATTATCTGTGGCACTTGATTTGCTAAAGTAACAGTAAGTGCTCCTTCATTAATCAATTCTTCTGCTCTTCCTTCCACTTCTGTCAACTACTCAATTTTAGACATACATTCTTCTTTACTGGTTTGACACTTATGTGTAAGTATCATACATTTATTTTTTTCTTCTGCACTTACCCTCCAACTTCCCATAGCTTGCCTTATTATTTGTTCACCCTCTTGCATAAAATCATTAAACCATTCATCAAACATGTTAGCTTTGAACCTTTTATTATCCATGTCCTTTATCTCTTCTTTTGATACTATTGCTATGTTAGTAGGCAATTCTAGAACTGTGGTACTAGGATCAAATATCCCTTTAATGAATTGTTGAAGTTGGACAATGTGTCCTTTTAAGTAATCTTGTTTGTCTTTATCCTTTCTCAGCATTTCTACTGTCACCTAGTTCATATCTTCCCATTCATTGAGGTGTTGTTCTCTTGTAGAATGCCCAAGGTCAAGATTCAATATCTTATATTCCTCCAAGGCTATTTCACCTTTTGCCTTTTCCTTTTGTGGTATAGCTAGGTTTAACATTCTAGATCCACTTGGACCTCTCTGAATAGCAAACATTGTCCTAGCTTTTCTCTTTTCTTTTCTTGGAGTGGTCTTCTCACCTAATAAACTTTTAATGTCAATTGGTGCTAATTGTACTTCTTTTTTCTCTTTTCTTATTTCTCCTCCTAACTAGATAGGAATTTCTTTTATGCCTTTTGTAGCCTTAATTTCATCAATCACCTCTTCATGAGGTCTCTCTGTTTCCACTTGTTGTTGTTGTTGTTGTTGTTCCTTCTATTGTTGTTGTTCTTGTTGTTGCTCTGGTTGTTGCTGTTGTTCTTGTTGTGGAATTTTCTGCTGTTGTGGAGGCTCTTCTTCTTTTGATTCAACATCATTTTCTTCCTCTTTTATTTCAGTATCTCCTCCATATTTAGCCTCTTCCTCAGGAGGTTCCTCTTCTACTGGTCTTTTTTCCTGATCATTTTCTACATGTATTTGTTCCACATCTAGTAACTTAACATCTTCTTTTTGTTCATTAGGTTTATTTTCATCCATTTTTTCTGTTGCCTCTATATCCTCAGGCCTCTTAGTTTCATCTTCCACTTTGTCTGTACCTTCTATCTGCATTTTCTTTGTGTGTACAGGGGAATTTTCTTTTGTGCTTTCTTCTTTTCCTTCCTTTCCATGATCTTGCACTTCTTTTGTATTCTTTTCTTCTTCACTTGGCTCATCATATATGTTCAGCATATTTAAGGCATCCATCTCTGATGTATCTTCTTTTGTTTCTTCTTCTACTGAAGCATGCCTTTCTGTTATTACCTTTTCAAGTGTTTCTTCATTTTCAGCTTCTTCAATTGTATGTGCCTCTTCTTGCACATCTTTAATTATTTCAAGTGGAACTAAAGTACCAAATGGATCCACTAATCCTACTTCTTCCTATACTTTTTCTTCTTCATGTTCTATGTTGTGCTCCATTTCCATTTCAGCTTGAATGCTTGGCTCATCTTCTTTACTCAAGAAATCACTTGAATCTTCTTCTATGTCAATCTCCTTTCCTTTATACATTGTTCTTTCCTCACTGTCACTGCTCTCAATATGCACAGTCTCCACAGTTTGTTTGGCCTTGTGAACTTCTAACTCATGTTGCATTTCTTCAGCCAACTCTTCTTTTACTTTAACATATGTTTTTCTTTGTTCAAGTGAAGTGGAGGCACTAGATATATTGCTCATCTTTTCACCTACTTCCTATGCTCCAATTCCACCAACTGATTTAGAAGTCTCACCTTTTGACAAACTTATTGGGATTGCTCTTCTAACTTGTTGTCTTGCTACTTCTTTAGTAGTATGTGCTTCTTTTGCACTTATTTCATGACTCATTGACTTTGCATCAACAAAAGTATCTGATGCTACTGCTATTGTTATGCCTAATGCATATGGATCCATTAAGGTAGTATTTTTATCCTTTTCCACAATTTTGGCCTCTACAATTTTTCTCTTCTTCTCATAAAAGAATTGTAGGCCTTCACTAGGCTCTACCTTTCTTTTCCTTCCCTTCTTTGGATATGTGACTTCTTTACCTTCAGCTTTAAGCTCTTCAACTTTATCTTTCAACCATGTCTTTGAAAATAGTATCACTGGTTCAGATAATACATCCAGAGATGTATTCTAGGGTTTTGACCAATCAGGCTCTGTAATAGGAGCCAGCCTTGCTTCTGCATAACTATGGTGTAACAATTTTTCATCATCCTAAACCTCTGGACACACATATATGTTACCTATAGATTTCATTTTCTCAATAGTTAATATTTTATGGGCTCTTTTTCTTACTTCCCTATTATTCTTGCAATCGGCCCAAAAATCCTCAATGTGTATCTAATGTTTATATTTTTTATCCACAAAGTTCTGAATTATGTGAAAAGGATCAAACTTTTTGACTAAGTCAAATTCTTGAAATCCATAATACCTCAGCTCTTGTTCTGAACAACTTGCAACCTCTTCACTAAAACAATAATTTCTACCAATAGCCTAGGGCAACTTCACATTTCCTCTATTATTGAATTTTCTCTTATACATTATGAAAACATTCAAGTTCTGTCTTGAAAATTCCAACACAATCAACTTATTAGAAGGATACCTAGGAAGTATAAATGGTTTCCCCTCAAATCCTTCAGTCCTTATGTAAGTGAAATGCTCAAACTGAATAAACCATGAACTATGTAATCTAATTGCATCTTCTACATCTTTAGATAATCTTTTGTTAGGTTCTTCTCTCAACACCCTGACCATGTAAGTGTAAAATACATCATTAACCAAAGCAAACTTTTTCAATGCATTCTCCTCTTGCAGGTCAGGATAGTGTTCATACACTAATTTCTAATTAGGACCATTTCCTAGAACACCAACCCTTTCTATTCCATGAATGTAGGGTCTAATTTCTGTAGCACATGAGTATAACACATAAGAAGACAAATAAAAGGGCAAGCTTTTTTGTTGTCTCAACATGGCCTGCTTCCAAATAGCTATGCTAATTGCCTTGGTCCAGTGGATTTGCCCTTGCTCCTTTTCTCATGCTCTTATGAATTCAATGACAGTGAACATCCATGGTTCACACCTGGTGCCATCTCTTAATCTAACTAACCTACTCAGCATAGTGATCATTAAATGAATTTCTTCTTTGAAGTATATCCTCATCAAATTCTGAGGTACTCTAGCCACAGTCTTGGGATTGTTTTCTGGGTTGTACCAGTTGCAGAATATTTTACCTTTACATTCTCCTTCATTTGTGTAAAAATCTTCATTATATTGATCAATGTCAATATCCCTCATTTTTTCATTAATCTCTAATCCAAAAGTTTTGTCAATACCCTCTATGGTTAAATCAACAATTAATCTATCATGTAATGTGATCTTCCTTGTGGTTGGATCATACAAAATCACACCATCCAAACATAAATCCCTAGCCTCCATTGCCAAAGGGAAACCTGCAGCTCTATATAGTCCACTTTTCGAGATACATTTTATATCAGGTGTAGCATCCACAGCAGTAATTCTCTTGAACACATCTTCTGCATCATAATTACCTATGTTTGTATCTATGGCTACTCCACTCGTACTGATCAGGGATGGACAACCTTTGTGCAATGGCAATTCTTCTTTCTCCACCTCTTTTCGTGGCTTTCTTTCCGTTTTCACTTTGCCCCCTATATCTTTCTTCTGTTTCGGGGCCATCCTGTAGAAACAGGCATCTTTTAACTTTCATTTTACTTCATGCTTAGGGTTTTTACTGTGAATTTCTAGTTTTACCATTTACCCTAACTCATTTGTCATTTCTATCATTTAGCTTTAAATTCATTCAGCTCTACTTAGCTAATTAACAGTTAAAACAATAATTTTACAAATGCATACTTTTTGAACTAAAATTACTGAAATTAACACCACATTTTACCATTTGAAATTAAATGGTGTTTTGAGATAAATACTTGTTTTTCGTGACCATTTAACCATTGGTGTTGACTTACTTTTACCTTTTGTTTTTGCCTAGCTACTGTAACTCTGTCACCTCAACATTGTTCTGCTCAACTCTACTGCAACAGTGCTCCTTTTCTGCAATTTTTTACTCTTAGCAGTATATCTGAAAGCAAAATAACCTTAATTTTACCCTAACCCTCCTTAAATCTTACTTTTCTTGAGTGTTAGACTTGCATTAATTACAGCAATTAATGCGCTACCATTTTGGCCTTTTATTAGTGTTTATGCTTTTTAAACTTTTTACCGTTAGCTCACTCTGCATACATTACTTTTCTTTGTATTTTCCTTTGTATGTTTTCATTTGTATATCCTCGTTGTATCTTCAAAACATACAATCGCTTTATGCATACAATTGAACTAAAGCTCTTTTCCTTTTTTACCTTTTCCGTACTTCATTGTATATCACCGATTGTATATCATGTTTGTATAAGCGCATACACAATGGCTTTATACAAAGCACTTTCCTTCATTCTCTCTCCTAATGCCTTCACTTTCTTTGTATATGATATATGTATGTTGTAAACATACAGGCGTTAAAATATACATAGACTTTCCTATTTTTCAATTAATTTGACATCTGACTTGTATTTCCGCTTGTATATCGCTAAATATACATTGTCATTATACAAGTAAAAATGTACAAATAGTGGGGTCCACCTTTCCTCTTATCCTTTTGTATCACTGATGCATATAGTGTTTGTATCTAACTTTCAGACTTCAACCTCCTATAAATCTTACTCAATTTACCCTCAGGTCTGCAATGTACATAACTCAATGCATCTCTTGATATACAATTCAGACATAATGCATTGTATTAATCATATTTCCATTTTATTGAGTTTCAGCTTGTATTTATATAGCAATGTATGTTTCAGAACATACATACAAGCACGAAAATATACAACAGTTTAACTTCATTTTATAACCATTTCAGTTCTGGCACTTGTATAAAGTACAATGTACATCAGCTTTGCATGTAAGGAACATACAACGTGCGATCGTACAACGACTTAAATGACTTTGATAACTCTTTGGTACCGCGATGTACATAACTCAATGCATATTGTAATGTCTGTCTAAAAAAACCTTACATACAAAACACAAAATATACATCCAGTATACCTTATTTCATGATCCTTTTAATTCTGCTTTGTATGTAAACCGCAATGTATATAACCGAAATATACATATACAAAGTGCAAAACATACAATGATTATATCAACTTTAATACTTTTTCAGTTCCGCTCTATGTATGTAGCTTTGCATATTTACTTTATATGTCTTCCATTTTCCAAATATACAAACCAAAACATACATAGCAGATTTCAACATTTATTCATTTCAACTTTAACTCTTTTCGGGCCTGACTTGTATATTAAGATAAAGCGTTAGCAAGATGTATACAAGTATAACAAGATACACTTTATAAACCTGATGACTTCCCCTTTTGCAACTAACACCAAAAGTATGATATACAAACGCATTTGTATATGAAATGACTTTGTATATACAAAGAGCTTTTTATATGCAACATACAAACCCTCTAATTGTACATTTACAAAAAATCCTTATAACTTGCAAAATACTATAAATTTTAAAATGGTTCAAAAGCAACCTTTACTCATTTTTGACAAGGAATTCACCCATACTATGCACTGGTACTCAATGTTGTTTTTTCTTCATTTTCACCAAGGTTTGTACTTTCAGTTCTTTTTCCCTTTTACCATCAAGCAGACCCACACACACAAGCAAAGAAAGCCAGCCACAACAAGGGTCCTCATTTTGCTAAGGAGTAAAATGGGGCGTGTTGTGAGCATCACAACACATTCTTCCTTGGAGATATGGCAATATCCTAGTAAACCAAGAAACAAGAATCAATCTCCTTGTCTACTACAGAAGAAAAATATATTGTTGCAATATCATGTTGCACTCAGGTTCTTTGGATGAAGCAAACCTTGAAGGATATCAAAGTTGAGTTTGATGGCCCAATTCCTATTCTTTGTGATAACACAAGTGCCATAAATATTTCAAATAATTTAGTGATGCATTCAAAGACAAAGCATATTTCAATCAAATATAACCCTTTGAGGGAGAAGTTGCAGAAAATGAGGTAAAGCTTGAGTATGTGCCTACAAAAGATCAAGTTACTGATACATTCAGTAAGGGTCTTCCAAAAGACACATTTGAGTATCTTTGAGAGAAATTAGTGGTTATTAGCCCTCTTTCCTTGAACTAGATGCATAAGAAGGTGCATCAGTCTAGTGTGCTTCAAAGTACATTTCTCTTTTTGGACTGAAGTTGGAGGCTACCTCTCAGAGGGAGAAGGTAGTGGTTTGAGATGATTGTTGCATTCAAGGGGGGTAAAGAATGGTTTAAGACTAATTAGAGTAGCAATATGCAAGTATGTGCAGTAGAAGAGATGTGATACCCTTTTCGATTGATGTCAAATGGGGAGAGAGATCATGTGAAAAACTCAGGGTGAGTAAGAGTGTAGAGGTGTAAAAAGAAAGGGGGAGTTCTGATGGTGGAATATGTTTTTTCACATCATATGTTTCCATCAATAACAAAGGGGGATATTGTTGCAAGTATGTGATAACTGGTGCTGTCATTGATGTCAACATGTTTGTGTTGTCATTGGTGCCAACTGTATCTTCTGATATTGTTGTTTATTGATTGATTGAAGAACACTGTCTAAGTATTTTGCTCTGCATTTTCTTTGTAGTGAATACTAGAATATGAGCTATGGATATGATTTAGAGAAGTGTTTAAAGATACTAAATCCATAATTTTGTTGTCTACTTCACTGTGCATAAAAAGTTCTATTCACTAGTTTGAAGAATGTTCCTAGCAAGGTTTGTAGAGTGATAGAGAGATAGCATTTTGCTCTATATTTCTCAGGAGGTTGGAATTTGGTCTTGTAGTTATGAAATTTAGATTATAAGGTCCTTATCCATCTTCATTCCAAAGGATATGTGATTTGAATCTCCAGAAAGCAAGTTTCTAATTAGTGGAGTTTGACAGTGTCTATTGAGAAGTAGTTTGTGATGTGACTTCAAGTGATATTTGTTGTCTTCAAGTGAGATTTGTTGTGGTTGAATTTGTCATCTCCTAAGTGATTCTATGTTGTTCATAGACATCTCTAGAATGTGTTCAAGGCATTTGTTTGATCTGTGAGCTACAATGAAGATCTTGCAAGCATGTTTCTAAGTGGTCTTGATATGTGCATAAGTTTTGGCTAACCTGGTTTGTCACACTTGTTGTGAAGGCGATTCATGGATTGTGGAAGCATGTCCAAGCATGTGAGGATGTATTTGGGTCTAAGCTAAGTCATGATGTGTTCATCCTTCAATTATTTACCAAACAAGTTTGTCTAGGTCTAGTCCTAATTTGATCTATGTATGTATGCCGACCTTGGAGAAATTTCCAATGGTTGTATAATGTAATGCTAACCTTGATGTACATTCCAAGGTTGATGATAGGTATAAATGTATGTAACGAATTTGTGATTGAGGTGTGATGGTGGGAAGATGCGAAGATATGTTTGAAGTGTAAAATAAAAGAAGAGTAGAGAAGATATTTTGCACTTCAATGGAACTAAACTCAGGCATGGTGTAGATGCTACTAAATTAGTTCAACCCCAGTAGTGAGCCAACCTGAGCAATGAGCCATTCTTTTGGGCAGTGAGCCCTTTTGAAGTGAGCTACTTTTGATATTCAATATTGTTACTACATTATATTGTGAGCGAACACTCACCATGGTTTTCCCATGTTTAGGGTTTTCCACATAAAAATCTAGTGTTCATGTGTGTATGGTGTTGATGTCTTCATGTTTTAATTCTGCTATTCATGGTTAATGTTCATAACAAAATAAGGAGTTAGATTAAGTAAATGTGAAAGTAATTTTGGTTTAAAGAAGTTAATGTTTTTGATAACATGGTGTTGCATTAAGATGCTTGTGTGAATTACAAATATAGAAAGATAACATGGTGTTGCATTATGACAGCCAAATTGCTTTACACTTTTCATGGAACTCATCTTATCATGCCAAAAATGAAACATATTGATGTACAATATCACTTTATATGTGATGTGGCAGAAGGAGGACAAGTATCTTTCGCCAAGATACACACTAATATAAATTTAGGAGATATTTTGATGAAGCCTACTAGTAGAGAGAAGTTCATATGGTGCAGAACTTCTCTTAGCTTGCACATCACTTGATGATAGCTAGAAACAACATTGGTCTCTCAATAGGAGTTATTCACAAGGCAGAAACATGACTTCAAGTGGGAGATTGTTGAAATGTGAAGTCAATTTTACTTATTCTAACAGATGAGTAGTCGACAATGAGTACCTAGCTAGTACAAGTGCATCACGTTCCATATGTACACCATGCAAAATCACATGCAAAGTTTCCCTCACACTTTTATGCATGAAAATCTATCTTTAGATTTGATTTGTTTTTTGCATGTTCTTTTTCGTGATTATTTAAGTTAGTCGATCTTGAATCCCAACTCATGAAAAAAACATTTTTGCAACAATAATTTTGTTCTGAGAATAAAATTGAGAGATCTTTGCCTATGGTTTTTTCATAGTACTTTACCAATTTTTCCATGTAAATTTGTGTTGTCTATTTTGTGCTTTTTATTGCTAATTTACTATTATTTCAATTCTGCACCACTTATTTTTCTAACAAATTTTTGGTATGTAGATGAATGCCTAGTTTCCCTACACAAGTTGAAGAAGGAAATGGAAATTTATGATATGTTCGAGAGGGAGGAAATCCAATTGTGGGTCTGATTTTGTAAATTTTCTATGATCTTCTCTTATGACAACCTATATTTACTAGGCCATACAAAAGGGACTTTGGAATGTGTGCAAGAATGCATTGAATATGACTTTGAATACACACCAATTTTAATTATCACTGAACACAAACTTCAAAGAAAAGTAGATGTTCAATGCCATCTAATTTCTACTATCGCCTGCTCTAGACTGATTGCGACACCCTTTGCCTATGGTTCTACTAGTTCCTCCTGATGCCTTGCCTTTACGTCTAAATGATACAAATTCCATCTCTCTTGGTACACACTATGTTCTACATGCATTTAGTTTTTGGTCCCTTGGCTTCTTTGCGTTATTATCTATGCATGTATTTTTGGCTTTTGGCCATTATGCTTGCTTCTATTAAATGTACATTTTAGGGCTTCTATGCCTTGATCTACCCTACAAGGGCATTCAAATTTTAATTTTTAATATAGTTTAAATCAAGTCTAGGTGATTCTTCACCTTTTACCCAAAATAAAAATCGAAACAATGTTGCAGAAGTATGAAGTAGAAGACAAGATTTGTTGATAAAAATGTGAGTAGAAGTAGTAGGATTTGATAATTGAAGCATTTGTATAAACTTGATCCTAATTTTGTAAAAGCATGGAGAGAATTTAAAGAATTGGTAAGCATTCATAAGAGAAAATGGCTTGATTACCTTATTTAGAATGAAATGTTCCCTAAGGGTAAACAATTGTATATTCCAAAAAGGTAAATTATCTCAAAAATTTGATCAAGGAGAGGCATAGAATCAGTTTAGCATGTCATCTTGGAGTTGATAGTATAGTAACATTGGTGTCTAAAAACTATTTTTGACCTCAACTATTTAAGGATGTGAGAAAACATGTTTAGGGTTGTAGAATTTATCAAGTACCAAATGGGACAAGTTATAATATTGGGTTTTATTAGCCATTACTAGTTCTAGAGAGACATTGGGAAGATATCAAAATGGATTTTGTATTAGGATAGACAAGAACATATAGAGGTCATGACTTTATATTTGTAATTGTTAACACATTTTCTAAGATGGTATATTTCATTCTATGTAAGAAGACAAATGATGTGGTACATGTAGTTGATCTATCTTTTAGAGAAGTGAGATTGTAAGGGTTGCCAATGAGCATTGTTTCAAATAAAGGCACTGAGCTTCTTGGATAAATTTGGAAGGAATTATTGGAGAAGATAAAAAGAAACTTGAAGTTAAATTCAACATATCACCTCCATACTGATGGACAAACAAAAGGTTTAAATATCAGTTTACATAATTTGTTGTGATGTTTGTCTAGAGAGATTATAGGAAATTAGGATATGATGTTAGTGCAAGCAGAGTTTACAAATAATAATTCAATGAATATGAGTACAAGGAAAACATCATTTTCTATAGTGTATGGTAGTTTTCCAAGTAATGTATCAAAGTTAAGGGATATCAGCAATGGAGAGAAATGAATGCAAAAGAAAAAGAATTTGTAGAACATATGAAGGAAGTACATATTGAAGTAAGAAGGTAGTTGGAATATATGAATGATAGATATAAGGAGTTATAAAGCTTATTAAAAAAGAACATATAAGGAGTTTTGCATATCATTATAGAAGAATGCATAAGGAGTTTGTAATTTTTTAGTTCAAACTTATAATAAGTTGATGAAGAAGTTTGTTCCTTATAGGATTGTCAAAAGGTTTAATTCAATAAATGCATATGAAGTGGAGCTTGTTGGTATGTGGCAATGATCATGCAAGTACTATACACTCGTAACGTATCCTCACCAGGGTCTAGGGTTGGGTTGGGCCCTAAGCAGGGGTTCGGGGCTGCAACCCCCAAGAAGTGGGTGTTCAAGGTCGGTTGTCAATTTTTCTTAACCGAATTATAGGAGCTTCCAAAAATATTGTTATAAGCAGCTGGGATGTATGTTGCAGGTGTGGAATTCATGAATTATAATCTATTTTGCACTAGATAATAGAATCATTAGATGGCTGAGTTTCTATGGATGTAGCCCATTCTGGGTGAACCATGTTAAATTTATGTGTTGACCTCTTTTGCGTTGTTCTTCATTGTTATATTTTGGTTATTTAATCTACATATAATTGTTACTATTTATTGCTTCAATCTGCCTGAACCCTAACAGAGCTAACATAGAACTTAGGAAATCACCACTAGTATTCAATGTTGCATATTTTTGTCAATATCATGAAGGAGAGTTAGGGAAAGATTAAATAAAAGTACAATGGAAAAATTATATACCACAATAACAAAAAGAATATATTGGGGAGCTTTTGGATAGTAGGATTGGAAGAAGCATTAAAAATAGGTATTATGAGGAATATTTGGTAAATTTGAAGGGAAGGCCTAAAGAAGATTCAACTTTGATTTCTAAGATCAAGGTAGACCATCTTGAAAATTCATATTTCTTGGAAACGCACTCACATTTTGGAATACATAATGCATGGATGTTATAATGCACACAGTTTATTGCTTGTATGTATTTTCTAGAACATGAATACATTATAATGTGCTTGCAATCCATTTTTTACCAATGAAATGTCTCCCTTAGGCTTGTAACAAGCTTGAATTTACCAATCCTAAGAGCTTGACAATCAATTTCGGTGCTAAAGACATGTTTTTACAAAATTCATATGAAAAAATAAATTGTTCTCAAGTGTGTTCTACATCAAGTTCATGTATTCCAAGATAAAATTTAAATAAAAAATACAATTATGATATAAAACTAGGTTATCTTTCAAACCATGTAAATTTTTAATAATTTAAATATATTAAAGTCTTATTATCTAATTACTATTAGTAGTGTCTTTATTTTATTTTAAAAATACATGTTTTTGTTATGTAGAAAATGAGATCTAGGCTAATATGTACATAAATATATAGTGAAGGAAATAATGTTCAATTGTACAGATATGAGATTCTGACCATGAAAGAAGAGATGAAAGTAGGAATGGGTGACTCTGTTAGTACACATTTGAAAATAACTTATGCAAAGAAGGTTAGTGTTGAAGATCAAATTAGAACAATGGTTGGTCCTTTGAAGGACATTATAATGCTAGAGAAAATGATGCAATCTTGTGTGATGAAACAAGATAGAGAAGATGATGATATAGATGAAGAGAGGAATGGGATATTGCAGTAAGATCATGTCTTATGGAAGGCATGAAATAACTGATAAAAATTGATAGTGGTAAAGAAGTGAGGAAAGATGATAAGATAATATTATGAAATTTTAATTTCCTTAAAACATATGAATTTGATGTGTGTAGGTATGATGGAGCTTGAGAAACTTAGAAATGTAGAGAAAGTGTGCATGATGAGATTTAGAATTGTAGAGCAATAAGGTATGTCTAAGATGGTGAAGATGGAAATCTTTAATTTCCATAAAGTCAATTATTTCAAATTACATACCAATGAAATAGAACGGGAGGTAGACATTTGGTAGAGGTTGTTGGATTATGGTGGGTTGAGTCCCACAAGAAGAGGAAGTGAATTGGAGAGTGGTAAGATGTGGAGTGACGAGGAGAGTAGAACTTGGAGGGGGAGGTCAAAATATGGTGGATATAAGTCCATGGGAAGAAAGAAGATTGAAGAGTAGAAAAGGTGGAGGTTAATAACATTTGTACCAACTAAATGTTGGAAGAGAAGGAAGAAGAAATTATTCTATTCATCTTTGGAAGCATTGGAGTATGCTGCAGAATGTTTCCTTTCTGGAAGGGTGGTTTAGCCACTCAACTTCAATTTTGTAAGCCCATGATCACAAACCTTTTACCTGGCATATCTGATGCAGGAGCATTGGGGCCCATGAGCAATCAATATCAACCAAAAAAAATTAAGGTTTTTAGTTTCAGTCCAGTTTTGTTGTGCTTTGTCTTCTTTTGTGTTGGTTTTGGTCTTTTTCTTCAGGAGAAAATTTTATATTAATTTGGCAAAGTACAAAACATCATCATGTAGAAGAGCTTATTGGGTATCCCAAGTTTCATTTTAGTGAAGATTGGGTAAAAATTGGCTAAGTTATAGCTAGTCAATTATTTCTTAAGTTCGCCGACCCAGTAGTTCATTGATTCAACAGTTTACCAACAGTTTAGTTCGCTGATGGGTGATTTCTCCAACCAAGTGATTCAAATTGTTCATGTTGTCAATTCCTTAGTTATCTGTTGGGAACTTTTACCAATTGCATGTTAGTAAATTTTGGATGAAGTCTCTTTTGTTGTCAGTAAAGTTGACAGTTTGAGAACTCTGTTGGTAAAATCATTATTTAATGAACCCTTAGGTTCACCAATGACTCACTTTGCCGATAAATATTTAAGGGTTGGAGTCAAAGTTTCCTTAGCTTGTGGAAAGGTGAAATCATTAATAAGTGTTAAGTCTTGGCCAGTTCGTAGGTTCTAAAAGTTGTCAATTCACTGACAAGCATATGAATGGAGCTTTTGAGGAGAAGTCAAAGAGTTTGTAAAAGACAAGTTTCATTGATAAAAAAATTTGATACCTTAAGACTTTTTCTAGGAAAACTTTTAAGTTTGTGAACTAGTTCGTGGCTTTCAAAATTTGCCGATAAGCCAATAAAAGGATGGAAAATGTCAATTTTTTTGATAAAGGGCTTGGTGGTTAGGGTGGTATACCGACAAGTTTGGTTTGTGAAATGGCTATTTTTCTGATAAAGGGGATTTGATGTCTTAAATCTTATTCTAGAAAATATTTTAGTTTACAAAGAATCCAATTCACCGATAGCATATGATGGTGAACTTTCAAGTTCATGAAGCTCGATAACTCTTCATAGTGGTGTGTTGGGGAATACCTGAGTTTGAAAACTTGACGGAACACTGATAAAGATGATTTTGGGAAAGAACTCGGTGGCTCATGGAAGGGATATTTTTCTGATGAACTATCATGAAGCGTGAGTAATGTTGAATATACACATTAGCAATTGCTATACACTAATGAGGATATTTGAGGTGATGATTCAATTATATAACGGTTCAATTGCTTGGCAGTTCAACTTTTGTTCTTGTATCTCATTTAGTTATTAGAGAATGGTGATGGTTCAACTACTTTTAGGGGCTGAGTACCATAAATACATTCATTTAGTCTAGATTAAGGATTTTGAGGGGCTAATGTATGGAGATTCCCTGGTGAGGGTTCGCAATTCTCTATGCAAAAGACTTGGCAGTTTTGAAGTGAAATAGAAGAAGTGGACTGTCAGAAGAAATGATAGAAATTTAGAGGAGATTGAGAGGAGCGAAGAATTACTGGAGATGAGCTAGATGCTGGGTAACATTCTTGAAGGGGAAGCATCAATCTTGGAGAAGAAGAAATCAGATTGAAATTGAATAGATTTGTATTTCTCCTTTTATTACATAAATGTATGATGTTGATCTCAATTAGAGTTGAATAAATTCAAATGGAAGTTGTCTTGTTTTTGAATTTGTGTTTTTGTTGTGTGTTATTGGTTGCATGAGTGGGAATTTTGGTAAGACCCTTTGCTCATGACTACATCAAGAGTATTCCCTATGTTATCATGGTTATCCTACAGGACCTCAACATTCTATTTGTATTCACAGATATGTGGATTCTGATTGGCTTGGAGATATAAAAAACAAAAGATCTACTAGTGCTTATGTTTTCACTTTGTTTGGTGGTGCCATTGGTTGGATGAGTAAGTGACAATCTATCACTGATTTGTACACTATAGAGGAAGAGTACATGGAAGCAACTCATGCTTGTAAGGAAGCCATTTAGCTTAAGAGATTATGTTTTTATATTGGGCTTGATGCAAGGATGATTACTATATATTGTGGCAATCAAAGTGTTATTTGTTTGGCAAAGAATCCAACCTTCTATGCTAGAATGAAGCATATTTATGCTCAGTTCCATTTTGTCTATGACATGGTGGCAGATGCTAAGTTGAAACTGGAGAAAGATAACACTTTGATGGATGTTGCAGATTCACTGACAAAGATCATGAGAACAAAGAAGTTTAGATGGTGTTCGGAGTCTATAGGCCTCTTGGACCCTAGCAGTTAATTTCCTTTTTCTATTGGCTCTTGAAAGGTGTTCGACAAGTGGGAGAATGTTGGGAATTAAGGTGTCTTAACCTTTGCAAATTCCTAATTTTGGTATTTAATTATTTATTTATTTTTAGCCTACTATTGTCATTAAACATGTAAAATTTATTTTGTCACATTGTGGTAGTTGGCACAATGAACTCTCATCCCCCATGGAAGGTGACTAGATGTTACAATTTTTTCCTCATATGAGGAGGTAGGTGTCCCACATGGACTTGGCATGTTATTTCCATGTGTCAACACATTGTGGTCATGTGTAAGGATTTATGACAGATTCTATGGCGCATAAGTTATGACAGGTTCTATGACATTGTATGAGCTAGAAATAGAAGTGATGAGACAAGTACCATTTACACATATGACAGTGTAAGAGGCATATTTGACTTAGCCCATTTTGGGTGCCCAAGTTTGGGATATGACAGGCTATAAGACAATTACTTATTAATAGTCAATTATGATAGATTCTCTTATAACTATAAGTGGTGTCATAAATGATAGATTTCATGATGATGTAAGACCATCTATCATACCTATTTTGTGCAAGTTTGGGGTGCCCAAGTATGGAGGGTTTAAGAGGTGTAAGGGAATCTTGCATGAGTGTCACAAGAGTCAAACATGTGTTTGAAAAGTGTTCCACATGGATTTGGATGCCCATCTATTGTTTCTTTCTCTAGAATCTTCCTTCATGCTTATATCTCTCTATAAATAAGGTGCCTGTTGGAGTAGTTTGTATGGTAATGTGTAGGTACTATTGTCATATTTACTCCAGTAATCAACATTGTTGAACTCCTGGAAGAACTTGCATTGCAAGTGTGTTGTAATCTCATTTAGATTTGATAATACATTGTGCAGGTTTTGGAGTGTGGGGTTTTTTACCTGAAAGGGTTTTCCCCACATACATTTTGTGTTGTGTGTATTCGTATTTGGCATTCATTTTATTGTTACCTTTTTTGTTAATGTGTATCTTAATCTATAACTGGTTAAAAGAAATTTGCACTATCTTTCCTCATTAGATCATTGTAGGAAGTTGTTTCCGCGTACCTTGCTTCCTTTCATAATTGTTATGGCTTGTCCTTGCTAGTAAAAATTAATGTATACAATTAATTTTCCCCTACTTTATTTATCTCGTTGCCTCCCAATTTCATTCTCACTTCATCTTATCTTTCCTCACAACCATCTCCTCTACCTTCTTATCTACCTATCTACAACAACCATGAAATATGTTGTAAAAATGCTAGGTTCATCTCTAATCCTAGAAATGGGAACCCCTGGAGGTCAGACACTATGACACAATAAAGATAACCCATATCTCTCACATTGACTTCCCTCATGTGGATTTTTCCATAAGAAGTATGAAGAATGGGGTGATTCCTTGTTGTACGACTACTCTTAGGTCTTATTGGTCTTAGAGGTGAAATCAACTTTCCTATCAAACATAATGGATGTCATCCAAGATGCAGATTATATATAGATGCTAGGATTTGACTTCATCCACAAATATCTTGTCTCACCAAACATGTTGAAGAACCCTCTCAAGAATTATGATATGTATGTGGGTTAGGATCCAATTAGGGATCTCTTCACATTAGAATTGCTTCATAACTCTCTGATGATTGCCTATGTTTACCATGCCATATATAATGGACTCCAAAATACTTTCATGAATATCCCAAACACTACTCTGGAGGTGTGCCAATTTCAACTACCACCATCCCTAGACACCAAAATCAAAGAGATCTTCACTATTAGATTCAAGTTTTTTGAATTGTTGAAGATGGTAAGTAAACAACTAGTGTTAACATTTCCAAATTTTAACAAGGTATTTCAATTTGATTGCAATACAAAAAAGAGAGACTAGCTCAATAGATCAAACTAGGTCAAACCCTCTTCTACAAAACATTGGGGCACAAATCGAGCATGTATTCTACCAAAGGAGGAGAGACAAACTACATGGATTCTACCCTTTTGTTGTATATAGAAGTGATTAACCCAAATCCAATTAATCAAGCTAGGATCAAGACACATAACACTAGTTTCCAAAGATTTGAGTACAACAAACTATTGGTACCTGAAATCCAGAGACAAATAGAGATCAAAAGATAATTTAGAAACTTTTCTTGAAAGTTAGAATGCCTAGGAAAAGGGCACATGGGTGCCCTAGTCCCAAATCAGGGTTTCTAGAATTTGCAAACTTCATCAGGTCTATAACAACAAGCTTATCCTTCTCCACGAATGTCACCTTCCAAAACCTATTTGTCTAACCTGCACACACACAGAGAGGGAAGAGGCTGGGTACTATTTAGGAGCTTTCCTTACTCAAGCCTTATGAATGGTGTTTCCACCTCCATAATAGAAAAGATGATTGATAAAGAGTGCATGCCCTAGGAGGGTAGAGGCAACTCTAAAGTAGAATGGAATGCTAAATCAAAGCATGAAGCAAAGAGTTCACCATGAGAATGGAAACCCATGTATTCTTTTAGATGGCATCACAACTTGACTCAAGAAGTTGATGCTACCTCCAACATAATAGAGAGCTATACAGAGAAAGAGAGATAATGCAAGAGTCCCAAGATTTCACTAGATAGAGTTAGATGTTCAAATGAATGACTTAACTTACTTTAATATGCATTCCCATTGAATTCTAGAGAATTAAACCACATAAGGTGAACATTAGGATTGTTTTAAAGGGCCTAAGCTGATAAGGCACAAATTTTGGGGAGGGCTAAAGGAGGGCTCAGGGCACTTGGGCGCCCTATTCCTTTATCCACTTAACTCCTAAAAAGGGGCACTTAAGTCTTCTTAGCCCAACCTTATAGTTCTTTTGTAGGTTTCATCCATCAGGATCAAGTATTACATGGTTAATGCTTAAGAAGGTGTTAAAATAGGTCATAATAAACAAGGGTGAACATTTTAGGCCCACCTAGGAGCTAAACAAGGTGTAAAATAGTGGTATACACATTTTATGACATTACATTTATCTCCCACTTTAGTCTAGGTATGAACTTACATTTGAACTCATACTAAAGGATGGAGAAGACACAATTCAAACACAAAAAACATAGAAACCAAACAATGACACTAAAATTGAAGGGTGGTCAAGCCCCCAAGTTTAGGATTTTAGGAGTTTATGATTATTGTCATACACATAAGACACATAACATAATTCATTCGTGCACATGAAGTGCTTAAAAGACATGAGATAAAATGAGGCATACACAAGGCATACACTTGAGAAATCACAATAAATACAGGTAATACACAAAGTATACATGAAACATACACATATAAAGTGCAAAGTATACATAGAATACACAAGGAATACATTGAAACATTATAGAGAAAAACATACTATGGAAGACCTTGATTCAACACGACAAAGGAGACCTCAATCTAAGTGATGTCTCGATCATCATGCATCATTCCCCAATATGTAATAAAGAAGAATGATAAGGGGCTAGTTAGAAAAGAGAAGAAACATAGGGGAAGTACAAACATATCAAACACACCATCTCCATGGAAAGTGTTTCCACTCAATGAAATACACCAAGCTACCTCTCACAAGAGGAATTACATGAAGCCCTATAGAATAAGAAGGTAGAGAAACCTTACTACCAAACTCAAGTTGGTGGCACAACCCTTCTCCAGAACATACAAGGGAGTCTTGCACAATAAGAAGGTGAAGTGACCTTAATACATAGCACAAGTTGGTGGCACAACCATATTGGTGATTGTTTTGATGCAATCATAACAATTAGTTAAAATTCACATAAAATGAACCAAAACTGACTTGAAAAATATGAAGAAATCGGTTAAGATTTGCTTAATCCCAAGTTTAATATGGTCAGGTCTTGACCTGTTGGGCAAATTTAGTTGGTCAATGTGAAGCTGTAATGTTCAAGGGGCCTTACGTAGTTTAGGGTTTCTTGTTGGTTAACTGGACTCAAACTTATGCAAAAAAGCTTATAAATATCAGTGTATTGTTCATTCTCCTTTTGCATAAAAAGTGTTACTGTGTTACAAAGCTTTAAATGGTTTTCTTGAATTATTGTAGCTTTCTCCTCTTAAAAATTTATGAAAACTATCTACTTTTAACTTTGTTATGCATGTTCTTTCAAATATGAGACAAATTTCCTTCAAATTTCTACATTTTAAGCTAAGTATTTTCAGATGGGTTGGGAAAAGTTAGAAAGATCTAATCTAAACATCATTCATTCTACCAAAGGATCTAATTGTTCTGTTATCCACTATATAAGTATTGCAATAAATTGATCAAATCCACAGAAAAAACTCTAAGTGTAAGTTCTAAGCATTTTCACAAACATAGACCTAAAATTGCAAGCTCTTAGAGAAAAAATGTTTCAAACACAATGAAGAGCAAGAAAACACTCAAAAGATAGATGCAGAATTCCAAATTCAACTGTATTAGAAATAGATAGTCACATAAGATTTACAATGTCTGAATGACTCTTAGCTTCATTGACCAAATTACAGAAAACTTACAAGCTTTATAAATACAACAAGGAGGCAGGATGTTCCACACACTCCTTGTTGCAGACATAGGTGATCTCCTTCTACTCCTAAACTAAAAAAGGTCCCTCTACTCTAAAATGCTAAAACTAGTTACAAGTGTTGGTTGTCTTCTAAAAATCCCTGTGTAACCTTATTACAGTGTACAGAGGCACAATATATAGATTTTGGTTGTCCTCAATACAGCTCAAAACCCTAGTTAAGCAATGGTTCAAACCCCTGGTTACAATAATAAATGTTGGAGAACAAATCCCTAGAAATATCTCTGAGTACACATCAAATCTGGGCGATATATGCCCTTCTGGAAACCCTAGTAGCATAATATTAACTTCTGTGGTCTACTACAATAATGTCTTCAGGTACATTTTGTCTTCATCAATGAAGGCCCTTTGACTTCCTCACCCTTCATCATTATCTTCCTCTGCTCCTGAGATCAGATCTCCTCTCTATGATGCCATCGTCATCAAGTTTCAACTCTTTCCTCAACTACAAACCTGCAAAAATGGATAAGCAATAAGTATCATCATTTAATAAACCTGCAAGAAGAAAAATATCTGCTAAATCTAGTCGTGACCATGTGAACACAGAATTCAGGCCCTGAATCCATGAAAATCATGCATCCAAAATGCATATTCAATGCTAAACTGGTCAGGTCAACCATTGTTGACCAGAAACATGCACTTCGGGCCCCAAATCGGCCTCCAAATTCCTATTGCATCATTCTCCCACTCATTTTCTATGTTTAAACCCTTTTTATCCTCTGATATACAAGCCAGGCATGATACAATGAATTAATCAGATTTAAATATTTTCAATTCCACGGATTGCATATCATAGTGCATATCGGTTTGTATATCGTAACATGCAAACGCTGAAGATACAAGCACTTAACTCTATTTCATAACTTTTCAACTCCGCTCAAAGTATAAATGTATGTATCCTTTAGATTATTCAATTTCGATGTGATACAAGCATTTAACTATATTTTACTTTCCTTTTGATTCCGCCTTGTATGTTTCTCCCAATGTATACCTATCGGAATGTATATCTTGATGTACAAGTCGGACGTGATGCAAGGAATCAATCGGATGCTAACTTCTTTTGGGTTCCGGTTTGTTCATAAAGTAATGCATCTTGCAATGTATATTTGGATATACATGCTCGCGGCATACAACAATTTAACTCCACTTAATTAATCTTCAGGTCCATGCTATGTATATTCCCAATGCATATCCCTGAAATATACAAGTTGCGAAGATACAATGATTTAACACTGTTTAATAACTTTTTCGGGTCCGCCATGTATGAAGTGCCTTGTATATTGTACCTGTAAAACATGCAAATGTGAGATACAAAGCGGAGTTGCAACATCAATTCATTTTAACCTTAAATTATCTCGGGTCCGCCATGTATGTATATTTCAAAACTTTTACCGAATGCATATAAGTAAAAGGATATACAATCGACTTTGTATATGAAAGCGATATACAAAGGGGATTGTATGTGCAATATGCAAGCAACCCATCATGCATTCAACCTTGTACATGTACCCGACTGCCAAAGTGACTAAGTATAAAAATGACCTTGCATATACAAACGACTTTGTATATGCAAAGCGATATACAAACCAGAATGTACATTTTACCAAAGTGATCATAACTTGCAAAATATGGCAAATTTTAAGATGGTTCAAAAAGCAACTCTAGCTCATTTTTCACAAGGAATCCCACCATATCATGCACTGGTACTAAAAATGCATTTTTTTCTCTATTTTTAACAAAGTTTACAAATTTCAACTCTCTTTTCCCTTTACCACCAAGCAAAACAAAACACACACAAGTAAAAGCAACAGCCACAGCAGGGGTCCTCATTTTTTGTAGGAGTAAAATGGGGCGTGTTGTGAACATCACAACAACTAGCCACCAAACAAAACAATTAAATTCAAAGTGTTCAAGAAAATTAGATGAAATAAATGCATAATTTCCAACTATCTTTCTTGTAAATTATTATTCAACTTGAGACCTAAGGTATTCAATAAGAATGCATGAATTTTTATTTGCAGTTTAAGTATGTGCACGTGACTAATTATCCTCATCTTGAAGATTGGTTGAACAAACCAGTGAATGATATTAGCCTACGTAGGTGAGGATATTCCCTCATAGCTGACCAGATAGAGCCTTGCTGGCAGTGAGCATCCATAGCCCCAGCATGGTTATCATTACAATTCTCCTAAGTAGAGCCCCACTGCCAGCGAGCGTCCATGGCCCCGGTAGAGTTACTTAGATGGCTTAATCTAGATTTTTAGTATAATCCACTTTATTTATTTATTTATTTATTTTTATTTTATATTTTGATATTTGGTAGATATTTCACAAGATATAGCAATTTGTAACTTTATGATGCAAGGAATGAGCACTCGCTGAAATTAAGCTGAGAATCGTAATGGTAGCAAGGGTGACCTCAGATTTTTCACCTAATATCTACACTGGTAGGTTCAAAAAATAGAAGGATTTTAGGTGTGTCATCGTGAGAAACCTGCCTTGAATTCTCAATCACTTGTATTGAATACGACATTTCAGACGCCAAACAACTCTCTACGTTCATGACAGTCACAACAAATTATGTATAAAGTGCAAATGATTAACCTGAATATTATGAATTTTATACTATTTTCAATGGTTGTTAGATTGCTCCTTAATACTCCAAAGGAAAAACAAAGATCCCTACTGAGGAGACAACAAACAAACCAAACAACAAACTGTACAAGGAAAATAAAAACAAAGCAAAAGAGACTGTACAAACAACAAACAAAAACAAAACAACAAAACAAAAGAAACAAAAACAAAATTGTACAAACAACTAACCTACCAAACTATACTCAAACCCCTCCCCACAAGGCAAACAAAACCTAGGGAAGGACCCAAGAACAACCCTACTTGCATATTTATTTAGATTGTGCAGGAGTAACAGGGCACTGGTTATGGTTCTTAACTTAGCAATTTTATCTTTGTATTCTAAAAAATGCTCTTTTATTCTACCCTTACTGTATATGATAGGATAATCTCTAACTATCAGGAATTGAGGCAGCCCATTATGCTCATGACTAATCCATATGCATGTCCTATCTCTTAAATCAAAATAATATTCAACATTATTCACTAAGGAAAGGAAAGAGACAACCTGATGTATTTTTAGCTCTGCTGGACATGCTTGTTTATTGATAGCTGGCTCTCCATTTAACCTTATACTTTCATTGCCTAGCTCCATGTCTTGTCCTTTTTCAAGTTGAAAGGTGAAAGACTCTAGATGTGTCATTTCTTCATCTTTATCCAGCTTTGTTCCTTCATTTCAGATATTCAATTTATCCTCAAATTCAGCAAACCTCTCAATGTTCTCATCAATTCCGTACACATCAACACTTAAGTGAGTATATTCATCATCATAATCTAATATATAGAAATTAATAATTTCTAGATCACTTGAGAGTAAAGGTGGAACAACATCTCTTGATTGGTAGGAATACTCCCCTATTTTACTTTCAAAATAATGCTGGGGTGATGCCTGATTATGCACAATAATAGCATGATCCTCTGTATCTTCAATTTTCATGAATTGTTCATCAGATGACTCATATTTTCTATCCAGTGTGGAGTCTGATTCCCCTGATCTGCAACAATCTTGAACTTGGTCATTTAATTTAAAGAAGTCAGCCATGAAACTAGGATTTACTTTCTTTTTTATGAGTTCATTAGTTTCTATAATAGGAATCTCATCAATTTTAGTGCATTTAAATTCCTCTATCTATCCACATTTTTCTTTACCATTAAATGACTCAAGGAAAGATGTTTTGCTATCCCTATCAAAAGTATTAGGATCAGTATCAAAGATTTCATCCTAACAAATGGTTTCCTCTCTACAAGTTTTGAAAGATTTATACCTGTGCTCCCCTTTACCTATATTAGGAAGTAGAGAACTACTATCAATCCCACCATAACATGATCTAAGGAAATATGTTTTGCTATTATTTCCTTCTAGAACTGATTTAGCTATTGTATTGTCTAACCAACTGATAAGCTCTAGTGCTGTATCTGCTTGTTGCTCCAAAATTTCTTCATTCTTTTGCAAGACCTCAACCCTGAACACATCTGAGAAAAGAATTAGTCCTTTCAAATACAAATCTATCCTGGTGAGGAAAGTTAAACAATTAATTTCACTGTGTTCCACAGACTGGTGTATCCTACAACAACTAGATAAACCAAAGTTAGATAAACCCTGAGGATAAAGCTGTCTATTCATAGCTTCCTGAAATGAAGGAAGGCTAACTTGAAAATGGGACCTTGTTTTCAATCCTTTAGGCTTTTGAAATTTTATGAGATCTAACATATCTCAGAATAAAACATTAAAACTCAGAAAATCAACCCCAAATCCAATCAGGCCCTCCATCTAGTGCCAAAGAAACTGTTGGTGATTGTTTTGATGCAATCATAACAATTAGTTAAAATTCACATAAAATGAACCAAAAGTAACTTGAAAGATATGAAGAAATTGGTTAAGATTCACTTAATCCCAAGTTTAATATGGTCAGGTCTTGACCTGTTGGGCAAATTCAGTTAGTCAATGTGAAGTTGTAATGTTCAAGGGGCCTTACATAGTTTAGGGTTTCCTATTGGTTAACTGGACTCAAACTTATGCAAAAAAGATTATAAATATCAGTGTATTGTTCATTCTCCTTTTGCATAAAAAGTGTTTCTGTGTTGCAAAGCTTTAAATGGTCTTCTTGAATTATTGCAGCTTTCTCCTCTTAAATATTTATGAAAACTATCTACTTTTAACTTTGTTATGCATGTTCTTTCAAATATGAGACAAATTTCTTTCAAATTTCTATGTATTAAGCTAAGTATTTTCAGACAGGTTGGGAAAAGTTAGAAAGATCCAATCTAAACATCATTCATTCTACCAAAGGATCTAATTGTTCTGTTATCCACTATATAAGTATTGCAATAAATTGATCAAATCCACAGACAAAACTCTAAGTGTAAGTTCTGAGCATTTTCACAAACATACACCTAAAATTGCAAGCTCTCAGAGAAAAAATGTTTCAAACACAATGAAGAGAAAGAAAACACTCAGAAGATAGGTGCAGAATTCCAAATTCAATTGTATTAGAAATAGTCAGTAACATAAGATTTACAATGTTTGAATGACTCTTAACTTCATTGACCAAATTATAGAAAACTTACAAGCTTTACAGATACAGCAAGGAGGCAGGATGTTCCACACGCTCCTTGTTGCAAACATAGGCGACCTCCTTCTTCTACTCCTAAACTAAAAAAGGTCCCTCTACTCGAAAATGCTAAAACTAGTTACAAGTGCTGGCTATCTTCTAAAAATCCCTGTGTAACCTTATTACAGTGTACAGAGGCACAATATATAGATTTTGGTTGTCCTCAATACTGATCAAAACCCTAGTTAAGCAATGGTTCAAACCCCTGGTTACAATAATAAATACTAGAGAAAAAATCCCCAGAAATATCTCTGAGTAGACATCAAATCTGGGTGAAATATGCCCTTCTGGAAACCCTAGCAGCTTAATATTAACTTCTATGGTCTGTTGCAATAATGTCTTCAGCTGCATTTTGTCTTCATCAATGAAGGCCCTTTGACTTGTTTTCCCTTCATCCTTATCTTCCTCTACTCCTAAGATCGGATCTCCTCTCTATGACGCCATCGTCATCAAGTTTCAGCTCTTTCCTCAACTACAAACCTGCAAAAATGGATAAGCAATAAGTATCATCATTTAATAAACCTGTAGGAAGAAAAATAGCTGCTTAATCTAGTTGTGACCATGTGAACGCAGAAATTAGGCCCTGAATCCATGAAAATCACGCATCCAAAATGCATATTCAACGCTAAACTGGTCAGGTCAACCATCGTTGACCAGAAACATGCACTTCGGGCCCCAAATCAGCCTCCAAATTCCTATCGCTTCATTCTCCCGCTCATTTTCTGTGTTTAAACCCTTTGTATCCTCTGATATACAAGCCGGGTGTGATACAACGAATTAATCAGATTTAAATCTTTTCAATTCCACGGCTTGCATATCACAGTGCATATTGGTTTGTATATCGCAACATACAAATGCCGAAGATACAAGCACTTAAATCTATTTCATAACTTTTCAACTCCGCTCAAAGTATAAATGTATGTATCCTTTAGATTATTTAATTTGGATGTGATACAAGCATTTAACCATATTTTACTTTCCTTTTGATTTTGCCTTGTATGTTTCTCCCAATGTATACCTATCGGAATGCATATCTCGATGTACAAGTCAGATGTGATGCAAGGAATCAATCGGACGCTAACTTCTTTTGGGTTTCAGTTTGTTCATAAAGAAATGCATCTTGCAATGTATATTTGGATATACATGCTTTTTGTATACAACAATTTAACTCCACTTAATAAATCTTCAGGTCCATGCTATGTATATTCCCAATGCATATCCCTGAAATATACATGTTGTGAAGATACAATGATTTAACACTGTTTAATAACTTTTTTGGGTCCGCCATGTATGAAGTGCCTTGTATATTGTACCTGTGAAACATACAAACGTGAGATACAAAACGGAGTTGAAACATCAATTCATTTTAACCTTAAATTATTTTGGGTCCGCCATGTATGTATATTTCAAATCTTTTACCGAATGCATATAAGTAAAAGGATATACAATCGACTTTGTATATGAAAGCAATATACAAAGGGGATTGTATGTACAATATGCAAGCAACCCATCATACATTAAACCTTGTACATGAACCCAACTACCAAAGTGACTAAGTATAAAAATGACCTTGCATATACAAACGACTTTGTATATGCAAAGTGATATATAAACCAGAATGTACATTTTACCAAAGCGATCATAACTTGCCAAATATGGCAAATTTTAAGATGGTTCAAAAAGCAACCCTAGCTCATTTTTCACAAGGAATCCAACCATATCATGCACTGGTACTGAAAATGCATTTTTTCTCTATTTTTAACAAAGTTTGCAAATTTCAACTCTCTTTTCCCTTTACCACCAAGCAAAACAAAACACACACAAGCAAAAGCAACAACCACAGTAGGGGTCCTCATTTTGCCGAGGAGTAAAATGGGGTGTATTGTGAACATCACAACAAACCCTTCTCCCAAACATGCATGAAACTTCAATCTAGGAGAATAAGATGACTCAAGATCCTGTTTCCAAGCTTTCCGTAATCCTTTCCAAGGGAGTAGTAACCAAGATGATCAACAAGTGTCTAGATAGAAAGAAGAAGGTAAGGTTCATAGCACTATACATGCCCCTACCTTAAAGAAATTGCTAACTCCAATAGGTAGCAATTGCCTTTAAGGTGGATTGAGAAAGAAACATAAGAAAATTTTGAGAGCTTTCTAAAAGCACATGCCCAAATGATATGTGTTTTCCAAAAGCTACATCGGGACAAAGGGTTGCCCCCAAGAAGAGGAAACAAAGATGATGCTTACAGGCATGATACACAATGGCTTGTGTAGTCATGGTATGATGTTAGGCATTGCTACAAGGTGCCAAATAGACATAAGAAACATCACATACACAAGAATTAAAAAAACATGAAAGGATGCTAAATCATCCAAGGAGAAAATAACCAAATTGTATGTCACAACATATAGAAGATTGAAGATACATATAGAACAATGATGCAACACATACAAACTCCTTGTGCCTTTGTGCTAACAAAGGTGTCAAGGGAGAACTAAAAGATCACCATAAGTGGATCACACTACATACAATCATAATACAAATGAGGAGGGACCACCCTTGTGAGTCAACCTACAAGTTATCCTCCCCCAACTTGATTATGAAAATGGATGGAGGACAAGGTGCTTTAGGGACTACATCAAGCATGGTGAGAAGTACTAGAGACAAATCTTATTTGAAGTTGTTGAATTTTTCTAGCCAAGACTTGACATTCATTAGTGGAATGGCCAAGTGCTCGATGAAATGCACAATAATGTGTTGAATGACTATTTTGTTGAATCTTTTTATGTTTTAGAGGAGGAAGAGTGATTAAGAGGTCATTGAGTAGACTTAGCAACATACACTCTTGCTGAGATAGCATAGAAGGTATAGGAGGAGTAGGAAGTAATCCTTTGTTTTGTGAACATGATGGCGAGAATGTAGGAGAAGGCCGAAAACCCAAACCTACTTTAGACAAGTGTGGGTTAGTTTGATGGGTTCCTTAATTCCTTGTTCTTTACATCCTAACCCATTTCTATTGTATCCTTGTTTTGAAAGAATTTTGAATCCACACCCATAATGCTTCTCTAAGACCGAAGGACGAAGAGAGGTCGTATGGTGAGCTTTGTTGAGTTTAAATGTGTGGTTATTGTTGTAAGTATGTGCCTAACCGGTGTTGTCATTGATGTCAACATATTAGTGTTGTCATTGGTGCCAACTTTGCTCTTGTCTTGATGATTGCTTGTAATGAGTTAGATGCCTATGTAAGTGTTGGAAAGCCTGATATTGAGGATATTGAGAAAATTTGCTCCTCTGGTAGAAACAGTATGTTGCAGAATATCTTTATTTATAGAAGAAAAGTCCAACAAATTGCTTCACATTTCCTATAGAATGAATATCTTTGTCTATGGATTGGAAGTTATTTAGAGGTTTGTCTAAAAATGATATGTTCCAAGTTTGAGGCCTCTAGTATGAAGATTTGAGTGAGCTATGTTCACCAAAGTGAAAATTCCTTTTCCTGTATGTTTGGTGGTGACAGAGACAAAGAATTATGCTCTGCATTCCTCCACATTGAAGTATTTTTGCCTACCGTTCTAGAGTTAAAAGTCAAAGATAATGTTATGTGCCTTCAACTCTAATGATTCATAATCTGGTGGTCCACAAGCGACCTTTGCCTTATGACAATAGTTGGCAGTGGTGTTTATGTGCTCCAGCTTGAAGAATGTTCTTGACAGATTGGTTAGAAGTTGTACGGTTGTTCTTGATGATCTCAATGTACTTGTGGATGTATCCTGATCGTGTTCCTACCCTTGGATTGGTTTGCAAAGAGAAAATTGGATCGTGGATGAAGAATGTTCTTAGTAGACCTAGTGTTCTCACCAATCTTAGCCAACTTGGTTGATTTCACTATTTGCAGATTTCCGTTGACGATTATTGAAGCATGTCATGGCGTGAAGGATTAGATTTGAGTCCCAGCTAAGGTGTGGCATGATCACGATACATCTTTACATCTTTCCCTTACCTAATTTCTGTATTAGGTCTAGACCTATTTCAATGTATCTTTTTGTAATGCTAACCTTGGAGATTGTTTCAATGGTTGATGAATGTATTATCGACCTTGATGTACATTCCAAGGTTGATGGCTGGTATAAAGACTCATAATGTAATTGCAAAAATAGTGTGAGTGTGAAAAATGAGGAGAAAAGTGCAAAGAGTAAGAAGAACAGAGTAGAGGATGAATATTGTGCTTCAATGGAACTAAACTCAGGCATAGAGTAGATGTTATCAAATAAGTTCAAAAATCTTTGGCAGTGATCCATTCTTGGTAGTGAGTCATTCTTTGTAGTGAGCAATTTGGACAGTGAGCCCTGTAGGCAGTGGGCCTCTATTTTTTGGTATTGGTATAACTTATATATTTATAGGGTCTAACATCCACTTTGGTTTTTCCCTTTTAGGGTTTTCCATGTAAAAATCTAGTGTCTACTGTGTTGAATGTCAGATTGCGATTAAGTCTATGGTTTTATGCTTTCATGGTTAAATCTAATTATTAGTAATTAAGTAGTTGATGGTTTGATATTCATATGAAGTTAAGTTTTTGTGACAACTGATTCACCCCCCTCTCAGTTGTCCTGTGTATTTCAACAATTGGTATCAGAGCTGGTTCCTTGGAAGAAATCCTAACAAGTTGAGGAAGATCCCGGATGTCTTTAAAAAGGAAGCTCCACAGTTTGATGGGACAAATTCTGCTCTTTGGAAAGTACGAATGAAAAACCATCTCCTTTCTCTTGGTTATAAAGTTGTGAAAGCTGCAGGGTCAAAATATACCATGCCTCCAAATGATTTGACAACTGAAGATGACTTCAAAGAATATGAGTTGAATATAAAAGCTAGAGATACCTTGTTAAGTGCCTTAAATGACACTGAGTTGATAAAAGTCATGGATCTTGAATCTACAAATGAAGTTTGGGAAAAGTTGAAAAATTTGTATAAAGGAGATGATTCTATAAAAAAAGCCAAGCTACAGGGCCAGAAAGTGAAATATGAGGGTTTAAGGATGAATGAAGATGAAAACATAACATCCTTTATGCAAAGGGTTGATGAACTTGTCAATGGAATAAAAGGTATGGGTGGAACTATTGGTGATAAGGAAGTTGTGATGAAAATTCTTAGATCGATACCAAAGTCCTATAGTCACAAGATAGCTACAATTGAAGAAGTAACGACTATAAAAACTATCGACAGAGATAAATTGCTTGGAAAGCTTACAACCTTTAAGATGAGAGAGTTTGGTGATGCTCTGCCAAAATTTGAGACAGCTGTTAAAGATAGTACTTTAGAAAAGATTTCTATAGTTGAGAAATATAAGGTGGAACCTAATGATGACTTTGATGAATTTGAAGCTAACTTTGTTGACAGATTGCAAAGAGGTTCTAGTAAGTTCAAAGGTAAATTACCTTTCAAATGTTTTGTTGCAAGGTGTGGCCCTCAGTCTCCTTGTTCAGCACTGCACTACGGTGGTTTGCGACAAAGGCTTAACTGGCTCCCATGCTTGTTAAGTCAAGTGGTTGTATTGGGCATTAATAGGTCGATCTTTTGGTGCAACATCAACTAACAATTGGTATTAGAGCTGAGGTCACGGGTTCAAACCCTATGCTTGCGCTGAGGGGGGGATTGTTGCAAGGTGTGGCCCTTGGTCTCCTTGTTCAGCGCTGCGCTGCGGTGGTTTGCGACAAGGGCTTAACCGCCTCCCATGCTTGTTAAGTCAACTGGTTGCATCGGGCATTAATAGGTCAATCTTTTGGTGCAACGACAACTAACATGTTTTTCATGTGGTAAAGTAGGTCATTATGCTTCCAGATGTGCTGAAAGAATTGAAAGGAATAGAAAAAGATTTGAGAACAGGCCTAGAGCTCCAAAGAAATGCTACTATGTTAGAGATTGTGACGATGAAGGTGTCACTAATGATGGATCCGTTGATGCTAGTACTAGTGCAGCTGAATGCTTGTTTATTGCTATTAAAAAAGAACCCGTTGTTAGATCTAGGGTACACAACTGAGAGGGGGGGTGAATCAGTTTTACAAAAACTTGCTTCTACTTCAAACACTTGATTCTTCTTTGTTAGTTAATAGTATATCAGTTAACCATTCATGAAAGCATAATTCAAAAACATAGGAGCAGATAAACATCAACACATTGGACACCAAGATTTTGACGTGGAAAACCTAGTTAAGGGAAAAACCACAGGGTGATTAACCTAATGATTATTCTCTGTTAGAAGAATAAGAAAAATGAATGGCACATGCTAATTAGGGCTCACTGCCCGAGCACACTGCTCACAAGAGGCACACTGCCTACAAGAGACACATTGTCTACAAAGTGATAAGAATCACAAACTTGAACTGGAGATTGACATCTTTACCATGTCTGGATCAGTTCCATTTAAGCATGAGATACTTCTGCTCTACCCTTCACTCTTTCTCTATACCACACTCATCCGCTCTACACACATTTTGAAATGAACTCACAAACCTTTATTTATACAAGGCATCGACTTATGAACAATCATCTAAGTCGGCAATCATTCACAAGAGCATTTGCAAGTTGGCAATCATCCACAGGAACATTCACAAGATGAATAACTCATCCAGTCGGCCAGTCGGAACAAGAATATCTTCATCTGGAAGAATATCTTCAATTCCATGCTCTAACACTAATACAGACTGATAACACAACCTCAACATGATCCTCTACTCACTGGAATCTCTTCTCCTCTTCATCTGGAACTTCAAGAACACAATCTGTCACGACTGTCAAACTAAAATAGGTTCCTCTGGACCTCCAAACTATGTACAAACTAAGATGACACATCACAAGGACATCCCAAACACTCCTTCCAATCCGCAGATTTTGACAATGCACCTCTGGATCTCACCGGACCTTTTTGTAACACTTTGTCACTCTAGAACAGCTCCCGGAACCAGTTCTACTTGACTGATCACAACTTTTTCATATCTTTATGTAAACCTCTAAAATCTTACCTAGATCATCTCAAGACTCATATCTACAAACCCTTTAATCCGCATCCTCTGATCCTCATCCTATTGAGTACATTTGCCTTCTTCTTATTACTGTTCTTCATTGTTCCTTATTGAGACTAATTTTCTCAATATCCTCAGCACACAGCTCATCCAATCCTTCTTACCAATGTAATATAAGTATGTTGACATCAATGACAACACTGGTTAACCTCATACTTGCAACAATCTCCCCCTTTGTCATTGATGGCAACATAAGATGTGAAAAACCATCAAGACAAGAACTTCTCTTTTATGTCACTACTCCCCCTTTGATCATCAACCACTTGTTTTTCACATGTCTTCTCTCCTCCTTCGACATCAATGGAAAAGGGCTCATACTTGCACTTGTAACACATCAGAATCATACCAGCTGCTCCCCCTTAGTAGCAGCTCCCCATCATCAATCCGGATCACAAGATATGACTATGATATCCACCGGACTGATGCACATCAGTGCATCCTAGTTCATCTCCGGAGGGGCTATGACCCCTAACTTCTCCCGGAGATACTCAAAAGAGTCTTTGGGAAGAGGTTTAGTAAAAATATTTGCAAGCTAATCCTTGGAGGGCACATACTCTAATCTAACTTCACCCTTGTTCACTTGTTCTCTCAAAAAGTGAAATTTGATAGATATATGCTTGGTCTTAGAATGCAATACTGGATTCTTGGAAATATTTATTGCACTTGAATTATCATAGAAAATTGTGATAGGCTCCTCATATTCTACTTTCATGTCTCTTAACATCTACTTCATCCATAAGATTTGAGTGCAACTACCTGCTGCTGCAATATATTCTGCTTTGGTTGTAGACAGAGATATTGCCTCTTGTTTCTTTCTTAGCCAAGAAACCAATCTCTTTCCCAAGAAGAATGCTCCACCACTGGTGCTCTTCCGGTCATCCACATCTCCTACCCAATCTGCATCTGTATATGCATGAAGAGAGAAATCCTGATCTCTAGGATACCATAGATCATACTCAAATGTCCCCTTTAGATATCTAAAAATCCTCTTGATTGCCATAACATGAGATTCTCTAGGGTCAGCCTGAAATCTTGCCACAAGAACAATAGCCTGCATTATATCTGGTCTAGTCTGAGTGAGATACAATAATCCTCCAATCATTGATCTGTACTTGGTCTAATTTGTCTTAGGAGAGTCATCATCTTTGCTCAACTTACATCCGGTTGCCATAGGAGTGTTCATTGGCTTTGAATCTTCCATTCCAAATTTCCTCAACAATTCTTTCACATATTTGGTCTGAGAAATAAAGATACCTTTATTTGTCTGAGTAATTTGTAGACCCAAGAAGAAATTTATTTCACCAAGCATTGACATTTCAAACTCACTTTTCATTTTATTTGCAAAGGTTTTACACAAACTATCTCTTCCTCCAAAAATGATATCATCAACAAATACTTCAACAATCAAGATGTTTTTATTATCTATTTCGAAATACAGATTACTGTCAGCAGTACCTTTGTTGAAACCAATCTGTACAAGATGCTTATCCAACCTTTCATACCATGCTCTTGGGGCTTGCTTCAATCCATACAGTGCTTCCTTCAACTTGCAGACCATATCATCATGATCAGACAATTGAAATCCATCCGGTTGTTCAATGTATACTTCTTCTTCCAAATCACCATTTAGGAAGGCAGACTTGACATCCATCTGATATACCTTGAAGTCTTTAAAGGCAGCATATGCAAGAAATAATCTGACTGCTTCAATTCTTGCTACCAGAGCAAAGGTTTCTTCAAAATCAATTCCTTCTATTTGACAGTAGCCTTTGCAGACCAATCTAGCTTTGTTTCTGATTACTTCACCAACCTCATTTAGTTTGTTCTGGAAGACCCATTTGGTTCCAATCACATTCTTGTTTCTAGGTCTGGGAACAAGATCCCAAGTGTGATTTTTATCAATTTGCATCAACTCTTCCTCCATTGCTTTGGTCTAGTTTTCATCATTGCAAGCTTCAATTATTGTCTTAGGTTCAATCTTTGAAATCAAATAGTATTCATTTGAATTTTGAGCAATTCTTCTTCTTGTTTGTAGCCCTTTTCTTTTGTCACCTATGATCTGATCTTTAGAGTGATTTAGAGTTACATACCTTGGAAGTTTGGGAGTCTCTTGCACTGCTGTTTCTTGATCAGGTTCATTCAGACAAACCTCTTCTTCCTGATTTACCGGATCAGTCTGAATCTGACTTTCAGGAAGGGATTGAGTTACTTGAACCAGAACACCATCCTGATCATCTTCATCATATTCATAAAACCTTGAGGGCTTCTCAATTCCTTCATCAACTTTCACATTTGTACTTTCTATCATCTTTTTCAGTCTCTTATTGTAACACTGGTATGCTTTGCTTTGAGTGGAGTAACCCAAGAAAATTCCTTCAGCACTTCTAGCATCAAACTTTCCTAGATCTTCATCTATTTTGATGTAACACTTGCTACCAAATACTTTAAAATATCTCACAGTAGGAGTTATACCAAACCAAAGTTCATAAGGAGTCTTACCAGTATTGCTTCTGATTTGAACTCGGTTGAGAGTGTAGACTGCAGTGCTGACAGCTTCTCTCCAAAACATCTAAGGAACATTTGCTTCCATCATCATTGTCCTGGAAGCTTCTTGGATGGTGCGGTTCTTTCTCTCAACTACTCCATTCTGTTGTGGAGTCCTATGAGTAGACAACTGTCTCTTTATGCCATGCTTCTCACAAAAGTCTATGAATTCACCAGATGTGAATTCACCACCTCTATCAGACCTTAGACACTTCAGTTTCAATCCGGTTTGATTCTCTACCATAGCCTTGAAGATTTTAAACTTCTCAAAGGCTTCTGATTTCTCTTTCAGAAAGGTAACCCACATCATCTGGGAATGATCATCAATCAGTAACATGAAATATCTATCACCTTGCATACTCTTGATTCTTGTCGGACCACATAGATCAGTATGAACTAATTCCAATAATCCGGTAGATGACTGATCTTTGCTTTTGAAGGAGACTCTACTTTGTTTACCTAGCTGACATTCTTTGCACAAACTATTTGTAGGTTTCACCAAATTTGGAAGATCTCTTATAGCCTGAATATTGCTTATCTTGATGATGTTATCAAAATTTACATGACACATCCTTCTATGCCATAACCAGCTCTAATCAATTTGAACAAATAGACAACTTTTATTTGAACCACCCAGATGGAAGATTTTACCTTTTGTTTGAGTACCAGATGCAATCTCAGTTTTGGAGCTTTCAAAGATCCTGCATCTTCCATTTTTGAACTAGAGATCATAACCTTTGTCTAATAACTATCCAACACTGAGAAGATTGTGCTTCAATCCTTCAACATACAGTACATTTCCAGTTTTGCTCTTTCCATCAAAAGAAATAGTTCCCCTACCTCTGATTCTACCTACAGAATTGTGACCAAACTTTACCATTCTTCCTTCATACCTTTCCAAATCTAAGAACTTGTTCTTGTCAGCTATAATGTGGTGAGAGCATCCACTGTCAATAACCCAATCATCCTTTTCTTCAACTTGGGCAGCCAAAGCTCTTTCTACAACCTTATGATTGACAAATTTAGAGGATATTGGTTCTTCTTCCTTGATGGCAATAAACACCCATTCATTTCTGGATTTGTCTCCTATCTCTGATTCATCATCTGTTGCTCCTTCATTATCAGCTTCTTCATGAACATAATAATAGTTCTTTAGGAACCTTTGTCTGTTAGAGTTTTGACCTTGCAAATCTTTCCAGACATCTTGAAGCAAAATGACCAATCTTATTGCAGTTGAAACACTTAAAAGGTAACTTTCCTTCATACTTACCAGATCCTCTTGGCAATCTCTTTGTAATGAGGGCTTCAAGATGAGCTGTTTCTGCTTCTTCCTCTTCCATGTCTTTCCTAGCTTGATCATACCATGACAGTTTCCTTGAAGAGTTTTCTCCCGGAACAAATCTTTGTTTGCCTTTCACATAGGCATTGGATTTGAATGCAGATTTAGTCTTGGGAGGATCATCTCCAAACTCGGTCATTTCAAATGCAGCCAGTTTGCCAGCCAATTGCTATCTTGTGATAGTTGCATGGGCTCTGAATTCATCAATGGCAGCAACCTTGATCTTGTAGGCAGCAGGAAGGGATCTGAGAATTTTGCAAACAATCTCATTTTCATCCAGAACTCCACCAGCATTCCTAATTCCACACACCAGCTCATTTACTCTTGGCATAAAGGTAGTGATATTTTCATCATCTCTCATCTTCAATCTTTCAAATTTCCCTTTAAGACTTTGCAACCTTGCACTCTTAACAAACTCATCTCCTTCATGCAGAAGTTCCAGTTTAACCTAGATCTCATATGCAGTTGGTAGGTCAATAACATTTGAGAGTTTTGAGTCAGTTAATGCACTTATAAGAGCCTCTTTGGTCTGCAGATTATTTTCAGCATCTGTGATTTCATTTAGTGTTGTCAGACCACCCTGTGGAGGAACATATGCTTTGCTGACCATGGACAAGTATGCTTTTCCCATACACTCCAAGTGACATTTCATGCGCCCTTTCTAGAGAGAGAAGTTGGTTCCATCAAACATTGGACTATCCTTCTTGTATGATGACATCCTAGATCTCCTCAAGCGGTTAAGCTCCTTTCAGAGGAACTTAGCTCTGATACCAATTGTTAGATCTAGGGCACACAACTAACAGGGGGGGTGAATCAGTTGTACAAAAACTTACTTCAACTTCAAACACTTGATTCTTCTTTGTTAGTTAATAGTAAATTAGTTAACCATTCATGAAAGCATAATGCACAAACACAGGAGCAGATAAACATCAACACATTGGACACCAAGATTTTGACGTGGAAAACCTGGTTAAGGGAAAAACCATGGGGTGATTAACCCAAGGATTATTCTCTGTTAGAAGAATAAGAAAAATGAATGGCACATGCCAATTAGGGCTCACTGCTCGAGCACACTACTCACAAGAGGCACACTGCCTACAAGAGACACACTGTCTACAAAGTGATAAGAATCACAAACTTGAACGGGAGATTGACATCTTTACCATGTCTGGATCAGTTCCATTTAAGCCTAAGATACTTCTACTATACCCTTCGCTCTTTCACTATACCACACTCATCTACTCCGCACACACTTTGAAATGAACTCACAAACCTTTATTTATACAAGGCATCGACTTAGGAACAATCATCTAAGTCGGCAATCATTCACAAGTCGGCAATCATCCACAGGAACATTCACAAGATGAATAACTCATCCAGTCGACCAGTCTGAACAAGAATATCTTCATCTGGAAGAATATCTTCAATTCCATGATCTAACACTAATGCGGACGACAACACAACCTCAACATGATCCAAGAACCTTCACAAGCTTGCCTGAATGACCAGGTACATCCACACTTCCTCTACTCACTGGAATCTCTTCTCCTCTTCATCCAGAACTTCAAGAACACAGTCTGTCACAACTGTCAAACTGAAACAGGTTCTTCTGGACCTCCAAACTATGTACAAACTGAGATGACACATCACAAGGACATCCAAAACACTCCTTCCAATCCGCAGAGTCTGACAATGCACCTCTGGATCTCACTGGACCTTTTTAAAACACTCTGTCACTTTGAAACAGCTCCTAGAATCAGTTCTACTTGACCGATCACAACTTTTTCATATCTTTATGCGGACCTCTAAAATCTTAACTAGATCATCTCAAGACTCATATCTACAAACCCTTTAATCTGTATCCTCTGATCCTCATCCTACTAAGTACATTTGCCTTCTTCTTATCACTGTTCTTCACTGCTCCTGATTGAGACTAATTTTCTCAATATCCTCAGCACTTAGCTCATCCAATCCTTCTTACCAATGCAATATGAGTATGTTGACATCAATGAAAACACTGGTTAACCTCATACTTGCAACACCAATGTCTACTAATTCTACTAGCTGTGTGAAGGAAGAGAAACCGGTGGAAGAAAGTGCTTTAGCTGTTCTGGTTGAGAAAGATAAGGATGAATGGATTATTGATGGTGGATGCTCATATCACATAACTATTGACAAAATTAAGTTTGTAAGTTTTGAAAAATATGATGGAGGACTGGTTAGATTTGGATACAATGCATCTAGTAAGATTTGTGGAAAAGGATCTATTTCATTTGATGGAAAACATATAATACTGATAATGTCCTATATGTTAAGGGTTTCAAGCATAATCTTTTGAGTGTTGGTTAGATGTGTGAAAAAGGTTATGATCTGATATTCAAAGACAATGGGTGCAAGATCATGGAAAGCTCTGGAACTATGATTGAAACCAATAAGAATACTAGAGGTAACATCTATCAATTAAGAGGAACTAATGATTACTAGTTATTAGCCCAAGCAGATAAGAATTGGTTGTGGCACAGAAGGATGTGTCATATAAACTTTGATAATCTGGTAAATATAAGTTCAAGACAGACTGTGAGAGATTTACCAAAAAATGTGAAACCCCCCAAAACTATTTGTAAGGAATGTCAGTTGGGGAAGCATACAAAAACAAGTTTCAAGAGCAAAGAGCAATTTTCTGCCAGTTTGTTGGATCTAGTACATACATATCTATGTGGTCCTACAAGGATAAGAAGTCTACAAGGTGACAGGTACTTCATGTTGCTTATTGATGATTATTCTAGAATAACTTAGGTTACTTTTCTAAGAGAGAAATCTGAAGCCTTAGAGAAGTTCAAATCCTTCAAGGCAATGGTTGAAAATGAAATAGAGTTGAAAATCAAATGCTTGAGGTCTGATAGAGGAGGTGAGTTCACATCAAATGAATTCAACATTTTCTATGAAGAGCAAGGAATAAAGAGACAATTGTGCACCAAGGACTCCTCAGCAGAATGGACTTGTGGAAAGAAAGAATAGGACAGTTCAATAGGTTGCTAGAAAAATGATGAAGGAAGGAGGTCCTCTAGAAATTTTCTGGAAAGAAGCTATGTAATTTTGTCTACATTCAAAATAGAGTTCAAGTGCAAGGAAATGGTACTGAAACTCCCTATGAATTGTGGTATGGAAGAACTCCTACAATAAAATATTTCAAAGTCTTTGGAAGCAAATGCTATATCAGAAGAGATGAAGATATAGGGAAATTTGATGGGAGATGTGATGAAGGAATCTTCCTTGGATACTCTACCAAGAGTAAGGCCTACTGGTGCTACAACAAAAGGCTAAAAAAGATTGTTGAGAGTGCAAATGTGAAGGTTGATGAAGACAAAGGAAGAACATCAGATCAGAGTGGCTATGAATCAGACGAACATATGAAGAAAAAGTTGAACAAGAAGACATTCAAGATGAAGAAGAAAAGGCTCTGGAAAGTACTGCTAAGACCCCTAGGTATGTAAGAATCGGCACTATAAAGATCAAATTATTGGAGACAAAAATAGACGAGTACTGACAAGGAAAAGAGCTACAGAAGAACAAGTGAATTATTGTTTGCTCTCTAAGGTTGAACCAAAAACTGTGAATGAAGCCTGCAATGATGAAATTTGGGCAAAGGCAATGAAGGAAGAACTAATGCAGATAGAGAGGAATCAAACTTGGGAATTAGTTCCTAGACCTACTGACAAAAATGTTATTGGAACCAAATGGGTTTTTAGGAATAAGCTGAATGAAAATGGAGAAGTTGTAAGGAATAAATCAAGGCTTGTGTGCAAAGGATATTCTCAAATTGAAGGAATAGATTGTTAAGAGACTTTTGCTCCAGTAGCTTGAATTGAAGCAATCCAATTTTTTTTGGCATTTGCAGCTCACAAAGACTTCAAAGTGTATTGAAGATGGATGTGAAGTGTACATTTCTGAATGGTGAGTTGGAAGAGGAAGTCTACATTGAGCAACCAGAAGGATTCTAACTATCAGATCAAGGTGATATGGTATGCAAGTTGAAGAAGGCATTGTATGGACTCATGCAAGATCCTAGAGCTTGGTATGCAAGGTTGGATAAGTACTTATTGTAGTTAGGGTTCAATAAACATACTGCTGATAGTAATCTCTATTTCAAGATTAATGGTGATCAAATTTTGATTGTTGAAGTCTTTGTTGATGATATCATCTTTGGAGGCAATGAAGGTATGTGTATGAAATTTGTTGGTGAAATGCAAAAAGAGTTTGATATGTTTATGTTTGAAGAGATGAATTTCTTTCTGGTTCTGTAAATCAATCAATCAGATAAATGAATCTTCATATCTCAGTCTAAGTATGTGAAAGAGTTGTTAAAGAAGTTTGGGATGCAAGACTCTAAACCAGTATGTACTCCCATGGTCACTAGCTACAAGTTGATCAAAGCTAATGAATCACCCAAGACTAATCAGAAAAAATATAGATCCATGATTGGAGGTTTGCTTTATCTAACTCAAACTAGACTTGATATTATGCATGCAGTTTGTCTTGTTGTAATATTTCAAACAGATCTAAGATAATCACATGTGATGGCAGTAAAGAGAATCTTGAGGTACTTAAAGGGCACAATGAATCATGGCTTATGGTATCGAAAGGATGATGATTTCTCTCTTAGTGCTTATACAGATACTGATTGGGCCAGCGATGTTGATGACAGGAAGAGTACAAGTGGAGGTGCTTTCTTTTTGGGTAACAGATTGGTTTCATGGTTGAGCAAGAAACAAGATTCAATCTCTTTGTTAACTACAGAAGCAGAGTATATTGTAGTAGCATGTTATTGTAATCAAGTGTTATGGATGAAGCAGACTTTGAAGAACATAAGAGTTGTGTATGAAGATCTAGTTGCAATCTTCTGTGACAATACAAGTGCTATAAATATTTCAAAGAATCTAGTGATGCATTTAAGAACAAAGCATATATCTATAAGGTATCACTTTTTGAGAGAAAAGGTGATAGAGAATGATGTAAAACTAGAATATATGTCCACAAAGGATCAGATTGTGGATATTTTTACCAAACCTCTACTTGAGGATACTTTTGAGTGTCTCAGAGAAACGTTAAGGGTCATTACCCTCCTACCCTAAACTAAGATGCATAGGAATGCATCAATCCAGTGGTACCCAAAGTCTCATTCTTTGATCTGGATTGATGTTTTGAGAGATACCTCTTAGGAGGAGTAGCTAGATAAGTTCCTGATAAAGAAAGTTCAGCTGGAACATAACAAGGAAATGCCAGTATGTGCCCTTTGCCATTGATGTCAAAGGGGGAGTTAAATCATGTCAAAATTCTTAATGGTCTTCATAGTTTTTCACATCATATGTTGCCATCAATGACAAAGGGGGAGATTGTTGCAAGTATGTGCCTAACTGGTGTTGTCCTTGGTGCCAACTGTGCTCTTGTCTTGATGATTACTTGTAATGAGTTATATGCCTATGTAAGTGTTGGAAAGCCTGATATTGAGGATATTAAGAAAATTTTCTGCTCCGGTAGAAACAGTATGTTGCAGAATATATTTGTATATAGAAGAATAGTCCAATAGATTGCTCCAGATTTCCTATAGAATGGATATCTTTGTCTATGGATTGGAAGTTATTTTAAGGTTTGTCTAAAGATTCTATGTTCCAAGTTTGAGCCTCTGGTTTGAAGATTTGAGTGAGCTATGTTCACCAGAGTGAAAATTGCTTTTCCTCTATGTTTAGTGGTGACAGGGAGAAAATATTATTCTCTGCATTCCTCTACATTGAAGTATTTTTGTCTTTGGTTCTAGAGTTAAGTCAAAGTTGATGTTATGTGCCTTCGACTCTAATGGTTTGTGATCTGGTGGTCCGCAAGCAATCTTTTCCTTATGATAGTAGTTGGCAGTGGTGTTTATGTGCTCTTGTTTGAATAATCTTCTTGATAGATTGGTTAGAAGTTTTGCGATTGTTCCTGATGATCTCAATGTGCTTGTAGATTTCTCCTAATCCTGTTCCTACCCTTGGATTGGTCTGCAAAGAGAAAATTGGATCGTGGATGAAGAATGTTCTTAGTAGACCTAGTGTTCTCACCAGTCTTGGCTGACTTGGTTGATTTCACTATTTGAGGAATTGCCTTGAAGATTGTCAAAGCGTGCCGTGGCATGGAGGATTACATTTGAGTCCTAGATAAAGCATTGTTTATCAACATACATCTTTACATCTCTCCCTTAGCTAATTTATGTATTAGGTCCAAACCTATTTCTATGTATGTTTTTATAATGCTGACCTTGGAGATTGTTCTAACGGGTGATGAATGTATTGCCAAACTTGACGTACATTCCAAGGTTGATGACTTGTATAAAGACTTGTAATGTAATTGGAAAAATAGTGTGAGTGTGCAAAATGAGGAGATAAGTGTGAAGAGTAAGAAGAGCAGAGCAGATGAAGAATATTTAGCTTCAATAGAATTAAACTTAGGCATAGAGTCGATAAATGCTATGAAATCAGTTCCAAAACCTTTGGTAGTGAGCCACCCCTTGGTAGTGAGTCATTCATGGCAGTGAGTCATTCTTTGCAGTGAGCAATTTGGGCAGTGAGCCCCGTAGGTAGTGAGCCTCTACTTTTTGGTATTGGTATAACTTATATATTTTAATGGGCTAACACTCACCATGGTTTTTCCCTTTTAGGGATTTCCATGTAAAAATTTGGTGTCTACTATGTTGACTATGTGATTGTGATTAAGTCTATGGTTTCATGCTTTCATGGTTAAATCTGATTATTAGTAATTAAGTAGTTGATGGTTTGATATTGATATGAAGTTAAGTTTTTGTGACAACTGATTCACCACCACCTCTTAGTTGTCCTGTGTATTACAATAGTAATATGCAGTAGAAGGATCATCATTTTTGTCATGGCGATAAGGTTCAACCTTTGTTTCAATCACCCTTTGGGGTTGAAATCTAAAGAGACCTTGTCACTACCAAGACATGCATTAGAATTAAGTGATTCATTTGATTTCGATGGTGCTTTATCAGAAATGAAATTAATGACATGATATAGTAGTGAAATACTAGATTTAAAATATTTATGACAACAACAAAATCTGAAACAAGATTTTAACTATAAACCCTAGTTGTTTTGAATTTGACTAGGTTTTCAAAAATGTAATTTTTTTCAACAAAACCCTAGCAAATCAGAGCTTCAAATGCAAGGTACAACATCGTGAAATGATTATCTACTATAATATGAATCATATTTGATGCAAAAATCAAAGATTTAAGCCTTTCTATAATGATCTATAACACATTCAATGAAAACAATGCACAAATATGCTTTTTTGTAAGCCTAAAATGATTGACTTTTTCATTTTTTTAATGTAAACATGCAAAGATGCCTTACAATAGAAAGGATGATAATGTGTAGTGAATTAAATCCCTTTAAGATACCCAATAATGAAAGAAGATCTACAACAACACGCCAATCTACAAGCCTTAGTTTGGAGATTAGCTAGATTTCTAAAAAATGCAAGGCTTTTTCCAACGCTAACCATGAAATATTGCAAAATTAAGCTATATAACCATATGAAATGATGAATGAATGAAATATAATCAGACCTAAGGATGAAAATAGCTCTGATCTGATGCAAGAAGGATGCCAAAGTGCAAGAAACAATGGGTTCACCAAAATGTAATGTAGAAAAGAGAGACTAGCTCAATAGATCAAAGTAGGTGAAACCCCCTTCTACAAAACATTGGGGAACAAATCAAGCTTGAGTTATACCCAAGGAGGAGAGGAAAACTATAGGGATTCTTCCCTTTTGTTGTAAATAGAATGAATTAACCCAAATCCAATCAATCAAGATAGGATCAATACACATAACCCTAGTTGCCAAAGATTTGAGTACAAAAGACTTTCGGTACCTAAAACCTAGCAATCAAATGGACAACAGAGATTAGAAGAAAATTAAAAAACCTTTCCTGAAGGTTAGAATTCCTAGGACAAGGGCGCTTGGGTGCCTTGGTCCCAAATTAGGGTTTCTAGAAACTGCAAACTTCTTCAGGTTTGTAACAACAAGCTTGACCTTCTCCCTGGATGTCATCTTCTAAAACTTGTCCATCTAACCTGCAGACATGGAGAGAGGGAAAAGGTTGGCCACTATTTAGGAGCTTACCTCAGTTAAGCTCCCTAAATGGTGTTTCCACCTCCACAATAGCAAAGATGATTTATAAAGAGTGCATGCCCTAGGAGGGCAAGAGGCAAAACCAAAGTAGAATGGAATGCTAAAGGAAAGCATGAAGGAAAGAGTTCACTATGAGTGTGGAAACCCTTGTATGCTAGTAGATGGCATCACAACTTGACTCAAGAGGTTGATGTTGCCTCCAAGATCTTCACAAGACCTGCAATATGTTAGTGTTGCAGCAATAATCCACAATAGAGAGCTATAAAGAGAAAGAGAGATAATGCAAGAATGCCAAGATTTTGCTAGAGAGAGTTAGATGTTCAAATGAATGACTCAACTTACTTCTATATGCATTCTTGTCAAATTTTGGAGAATTAAACCACATAAGGATGACATTAGGAATGTTTTAAAGGGCCTAAGTCGACAAGGTACAAATTTTAGGGAGAGCTAAAGGAGGGCCTAGGGCACTTGGGTGCCCTAGTCCTTTATCCACTTAACTCCTGAAATGGGGCACTTAAATTCTTCTTAGCCCAGCCTTATAGTTCATTTCTAGGTTTCATGCATCAGGATCAAGTATTACACCCTTAACTCTTAAAAAGGTGTTAAAATAGGTCCTAATAAACAAGGGTAAACATTTGAGGCCCATCTAGGAGCTAAAAAAGGTGTAAAATAGTGGTGTACACATTTTACGACATGACAGAAAGTAGTAGACCAAAAACTTATTTTAGTGAAATTTTGAATGATGCTAGAATGAGATATTTAGTCTATGATCACTTAATCCTCTAAATGGGAACCCTTGGAGGTTGTACTATATCATTCAAAACATCTTGCCCAGGCATTTGATATCGACTTCCCTCACGTAGAATTTGTAATCAAAGTTGTGTTTGGTGAGTCATTATTGTGTGAATTTTCTCAGGTGTTCATGATTTCTAAGGTGGCAGCAATCTTAATATCCAATATTATGGATCTAGTGTAGGATACAAACTATGTGGAGATGATTGATTTTGGGTATGTACATAAATACCTACTTTATTTAAACAATATAAAGATTTGGGGGTCTTTTCTTTGTAGATTTTCTTCAATCCTCTCCTACTATATAGCATGTATTTACTAGGCCATATAGAAGATATGCTAAAATGGGTGCAAGAATGCTATGAATATGGTTTTGAATGAACATCGATTTTAGATATTGCTGAACCTAAGCTCCAAAGAAAATGAGATGTTCATTTCTATCAAATTTATATCGATGCATGCTCCATACTAAGTATCATGACCACTACCTGGTGCAGGAGCACCAAGGGCTTAGAGCCCATGTGTATCTAGTTTTGCATATATTGGTGTGATGTTTTTGTTTTTGAATTGGGAAGGCACGGGAAGAAGTTGATGCTTTTACAAATTGGGTCCATCGGAGTGAGAGAGCTCATTGGCTGAGCATTGAGAAACTATATCGACAGCTAGTGTCCCACCGATAAAGTAGGTCTCGCCAACGAAGACACTTATTGGCATGAGATGCATATCAAGAGGAGGTATGAAGGTTAGGCCGAAGGAGAAGGTCTTACCGATGTGTGATGTCCATCGCCATGAGGGTGGTCATCGACAGAGCCTGTGGTTGTGTCTCCGATCGCTTGGTGTTACCCCGATGGAGTGGTAAAGGTTGGTGAAGGCCATCGGCATGAGAATCACTATCAGTGAAGGATGTGGGTGTCACTCTGATATTAATTGTCTATCTGATGAAGTGTTGCCGAGGCTTGTCATCGGTATGAGGCTTGCTATCGGTGATGGCTGTGAAAGTCACTCTGACAGCTATGTGTTACTCCGATGGAGTTGGATGTCGGTGCAAGGACTTCTATCGGCGTAGCTTTAAGGCTTTAGGCTGATGCAGAGTGGTCATGCTGATGGAGGGTGAAGACTTGGTATCGGTGAGACAAGGGACTATCGAAGTTCATGGTTGAATGTTGGCCGATAGTTTGGGTTATGCCGATGGGGGTAGACAGGGGTCGTCAGTGGCAAAAGTGCCGACAATAGTTTACTAAGCCGTCGGATATATAAACCGCAGTGGCCAACTTGAACGGGTGCATGTGGGACTAAAAGTTCTCATGAATGTGAACTATCAAGTGGTAGTTGGACAGAGCATAACCGAATTGCTGGATAGTTGGAATACCAACCGATATGGAAGTCGAACCGTCCTGTAATGGACATGAGCAAATACATAAGATGTAGCATTCTTTCTGTAAGGAGTTCAGAAGGAAAATCAAAGAAGTAAATTTTGATGTGTGAAGCATTTTGTTGTAATCAGAATTTTTGAACAGAAATAAAATACAGCAGTTCGATCATTTGTACATAATGTTCTATTTTCACTTTATCATTCTAAAGTAGATTAGTCTTTTCTATTTTTGCTATTTTGTTTTCTTTTGCCAGCCATGACTCTGTTTTGATGATTCTTCAAATCCCATTGTACAGTATGGAGGTCATCAAACAAAGCCATGCTCTTTGTTTGTTTTTCTTTTGTGGGGTGGTCGGATCACCGGTTAGAGGCAATGCATGCTTGTTCTAGGCAAGCTCAGTGAGGAGTCTGGCTAGATAAACAAGTAGGAAAAATAGATTTGCAGGGGTGGAAAAATAGAGAGAAGGAAAGTGAGAACCAAGCAATCCAGACCCTTGAACAGAGTGAGAAGGGTGGGCAACGGGCTCAGAAAGTTATGTGCCATTGAGGCAGTATCTTGGAAGTAGTGAGGACAAGGTATGTGTCCCACACCAAGTAGAAAAGTAGAGTTTTCCATCTCTGCAAAGAGTATGTCTTTTAGCACTTTGAATTGGTAGGAAGGCTAGTGTTGTCAAACAGTCTTGTACACCTACAGGATGCAGAGCAGGCAGCCTAGAGTCCTCCCTATCAAATTGGTATCAGAGCAGTAAGATTTGGGTTATTCCTAGATAGGAATAGAAGAGTTGTATGTCATCACCGAGTTCAAGTGAGTCTGTTAGTCCATCCAAGAAAATGGTGACTAATGCAGAGTTAGTAAAGAAAGTTGAAGATCAAGAGGAGGAGAATAGACTCCTACAAGAAAGACTAGCAGAAATGGAGAGTAAACTAGGCTTAATGTTGCAAAAGACTGAAGAGGTCAGGCAGAGAGTTAAATATTCTGAGGATAAGGGAAAAGATGTGTCTGTAGAAGATGAAGAGCCCACACCTGATCCTAAGTTGGAAGAAGAACCATTCTTGAAAGCTTTGAAAGCAATGAGTGGTAAAACATTGGAAGGAGTACCACTTTTCAGTGGGAAAATGGACCCAGATTTGGTCATGAAGTGGATAGAAGGACTTGAAAATCACTTTGAATGTGATGGTGTAAGCGAGGCATAGAAAGTAAAGGTGGCCAAATCTAGACTCAGGGGAGCTACCTTAACCTGGTGGAAATTTGTGCAGACTGAAAGAGCAAAAGAAGATAAGAAGCCCATAGCTACTTGGAAGGGAATGGTAGCTAAAATTAAAGAAGCATATATGCCAGAAGATTATGAAATACAGCTGCACAGGAAGAGACAGAATTTGAGACAAAAGGAATTAGATGTCAGTGCATACACTGAAGAATTCCAAAAGCTATGCTTAAGGTCCAAAGTAATGGAGGATGAAAGCATAAAGGTAGCAAGGTACCTTAACGGTCTGAAGTGGAATATACAAGAAGAAATCAGTCTATTGTACCCTACCATAGTGCAAAAATGCTATCAGCTAGCACTGAAAGTGGAGGAAAAGAACAAGAGGAAACAAGACTCAAATAGCAGAGGAAGAGGAAGAGGCAGAGATAACAGAGGACACAGAGGAGGTTTTGGTGGAAGGAATGCTGACCATAGATCCCAAGCAGAATTCAAACTCACAGAGCAGAGTGGGGAGTCAAGTGGTAGAGGAAACCACAAAGGAAGAGGATCTAACAGAGGAAGGTCAGGAGGATCAGGTAGAGGATCCTATTTCACCAACATGAAGTGTTACAACTGTGGCAATCTTGGCCATCCAGCATATAGGTGCCCAGAAAAGGCCACATCCTCTTCTCAAGGAGGTGATAAGAGGAATCACTATGTCCAAGATAATGCATCCAGCAGCCAGTCACCTGAGGTCAATCTGAACTCAGAAGATGGAGAGAATCTGATGATAAGGAGAACCTTGAAGAAGGAACCAATAAAGTCTGAACCAAGCTAGAGGATAGCACTATTCAGAATCAAGTGCAAGATTTTGAATAAGGTATGTAAAATTATCATAGACTTAGGATCTACTGATAATATTTTTTCTGATGAAGCAGTTAAGAAATTGAATTTGAAAAGAATTACTTATGCAAACCCATATAGAGTCACATGGTTGAATAAGGGTCAACATGTGGTAGTGAATGAACAAAGTTGGGTAGAGTTTAGTATAGGTGGCTATAAGGATAAGGCTTTATGTGATATACTACCCATAGATGCATGCCATCTCTTATTGGGCAGACCATGGTAGTATGACCGAAAAGCAGTACATGATGGTGAGAAGAATGCCTATTCTTTTCAGAAGGATGGTGTCTCCTATAAAATTCAGTCATTGGAAGATGAAGATGCAGTTTAGACAAAGAGTCCTAATATCTTGGTTGTGAGTGGAAAAGAGTTTCTGAATACTCTTAAGGAAGATGGTATTGGTTATGCCATCATAGTAAATCCAAAAGAAGGATAGCAGGATAAGAAGACAGAGATTCCCAAAGAAATGCAGCCTATACTAGAGAAGTATAAAGGCATAATCAATGATGGTACACTAGCTACATTGCCTACACAGAGAGCAATAAGCCATCAGATAGACCTGATTCCAGGGGCATCTTTGCCAAACAAGACACCTTACAAGATGACTCTAGATCAGCACAAAGAGATTTCCAGGCAAGTGCAGGAGTTGCTAGATCAAGGATTGATCAGGAAGAGTATTAGTCCTTGTGCAGTGCCCACAGTGTTGGCACCCAGGAAAGGAGGATCATGGAGATTATGCATAGATGCCAGAGCCATAAACAAGATAACTATAAGGTATAGATTCCCAATTCCCAGAATTGAAGATCTCATGGACTGTATTGGAAAAGCAAAGTATTTCACCAAGATAGACCTGAAGAGTGGTTACCACCAAATAAGAATCAAGGAAGGAGACGAGTGGAAGACAACCTTCAAGACCACAGAAGGACTGTATGAATGGCTTGTTATGCCATTTGGTCTATCAAATGCACCCAGCACCTTTATGAGATTCATGAATGAAGTCCTAAAGGATTACATTAGTAAATTTGTTGTTATTTTTCTAGATGATATTCTAATTTTTAGTCAGACCAAGGAAGAACATCTAGAACATGTAAATATTGTTTTACAAAAATTACATGATGAACAACTAACCATCAATCTGGAGAAGTGTGAATTCATGAAGCAGGAATTAGTATACCTTAGTTTTGTGGTGTCCCAGGGAGAGTTGAAGATGGACAAGTCCAAAGTAGAAGCCATATTGAGCTGGCCTACTCCCAGAGCAGCCACAGAGGTGAGAAGTTTTCATGGCTTAGCCCAGTTTTACAGAAAGTTTATCAAAAATTTTAGTGGAATATGTACACCCATATTGGATACAATCAAGGGTGGAATGAAAGCAAAATTTAGATGGACACCAGCTGCAGATAGAAGTTTTGAAAGATTGAAGAAAGAGGTAGCAACACAACCTGTTTTGTTGTTGCCCAATTTTGATAAGCTATTTACTATTGAATGTGATGCAAGTAATATAGCTGTAGGAGCAGTGCTAAATCAAGAAAATAGACCTGTAGCCTTTTTCAGTGAGAGGCTGAATGAAGCAAAGAGTAAGTACTCTTCGTATGACTTAGAGTTGTATGCTCTAGTCCAAGCATTGAGGAAGTGGAGACATTATCTCCTGCCTAAAGAATTTGTTGTCTACACAGATAACCAAGCTCTGAGTTTTCTAAACTCATAGGATAAGTTAAGCAGCAGGCATATCAAATGGATGGAGTACCTGCAATCTTATACCTTTACAATTAAGCATAAGAAGGGGCAGCTGAACAGAGTTGCAGATGCTTTGAGCAGAAGATTGCTCACAGTGCAGGAAGTGCAGTTGAAGAGCATTGGAATTGAAGATTTCAAGAATCTTTACCAATATGATGAAGATTTTGCTGAGGCATACAAGGTATGTAAAGATTTTGAGAATCACTTTCACAGTGAGTTTGCAGATTTCACCCTAGAGCAGGGATTGCTATTCAAAGGTGGACAATTATGTGTGCCAAGAGGATCTATGAGAGAAAATCTCATACAGGAGAAGCACAATGGTAGTCTGAGTGGCCATTTTGGTCTAAATAAGACACTAGAGCTAGTCCAAAGGTTCTATTATTAGCCAAGGATGCACAGAGACATCAGAAGGTATGTCGAGCAGTGTATCGTATGTCAGAAGGCCAAGGGAACCACTTCAAATGCAGGACTGTACCAACCCTTACCCATTCCTTCCAAGCCATGGGAATGTGTAAGTATGGATTTTGTAGTTGGTTTGCCTAAGACTAAGACTGTTTATGATAGCATATATGTACTTGTGGACAGGTTTAGCAAGATGAGTCATTTCATTCCCTACAAAGTGACTCATGATGCTAGTCATATAGCACACTTGTTTTTCAGAGAAGTGATCAGAATTCATGGACTTCCAGCAAGTATTGTGTCTGACAGAGATGCTAAATTCATGGGACATTTCTGGAAAACATTGTGGCAGAGATTAGGGACAAATTTGTCATTCAGTTCAGCATATCACCCACAGACAGATGGTCAGATAGAGGTGGTAAATAGGACATTGGGCAACCTGTTAAGGTGTATAACCAAAGAATATGGACAGAGTTGGGATCTTATCATTCATCAGGCAAAATTTACCTATAATGACAGTGTGAATAGGACTACTAGTAAGAGTCCATTCAAAATAGTCTATGGAATGCATCCCAGAGGTATATGTGAGCTCAGAAATATGGGAAACATGGAGAACAGAAGTGGACATGTAGAGGATTTAGCACAATCCATGAAAGAAGTGCATGAGTAGGTGAAGAAAACCTTGACAGAGAACACACAGAAGATCAAAGACAGAGTAGATGCCCACAGAAGGGATATTCAGTTTGAGGTTGGTGATCTGGTTATGGTACACTTGAACAAAGCCAGAATGTAGAAAGGCACGCCAACCAAACTGCAGATGAGGAGAATTGGTCCTTGCAGAATCCTGAACAAGTATGGTAACAATGCATACAGAATTGAATTACCAGAAGATTTGGTAATCTCACCAGTGTTTAATGTCCAAGACCTGGTGCAATATAGGGGTCCTGAATCAGCAGTAAATAGATCCATTTTAGAGAAGGAACAGACAGCAAAAGATGTGACTTTGCCACTAAAACCCATACTGCAGGCAGAGAGAATACTGGATTCAAGAGTACAAAAGCAGACCAGACATGGCGTCTACATGGAGCATTTGGTCAAATGGAAACACTTGCCTGAAGCAGAAGCTACCTGGGTTGCAGAGTCAGAATTCAAAAAGAGGGGCATTGATTTTGCCTCATTGTCACCGGAGGTGACATAGCTTCTTTCCGCACAGGGGAGTATGGTGCAGGAGCACCAAGGGCTTAGAGCCCATGTGTATATAGTTTTGCATATATTGGTGTGATGTTTTTGTTTTCGAATTGGGAAGGCGTGGGAAGAAGTTGATGCTTTTACAAATTGGGTCCATCGGAGTGAGAGAGCTCATCGGCCGAGCATTGAGAAACTATATCGACAGCTAGTGTCCCACTGATAAAGTAGGTCTCGCCAATGAAGACACTTATCAGCGTGAGATGTATATCGGGAGGAGGTAAGGCCGAAGGAGAAGGTCTTACCGATGTGTGATGTCCATCGGCATGAGGGTGGTCATCGACGGAGCCTGTGGTTGTGTCTCTAATCGCTTGGTGTTACCCCAATGGAGTGGTAAAGGTTGGTGAAGGCCATCGGCATGAGAATCACTATCGATGAAGGATGTGGGTGTCACTCCAATATTAATTGTCTGTCCGATGAAGTGTTGCCGAGGCTTGTCATCGGTATGAGGCTTGCTATCGGCGATGGCTGTGAAAGTCACTCCGACAACTATGTGTTACTCCGATGGAGTTGGACGTCAGTGCAAGGACTTCTATCGATGTAGCTTTAAGGCTTTAGGCTGATGCACAGTGGTCACGCCGACGGAGGGTGAAGACTTGGTATCGGTGAGACAAGGGACTATCGAAGTTCATGGTTGAATGTTGGCCGATAGTTTGGGTTGTGCCGATGGGGGTAGACAGGGGTCGTCGGCGGCAAAAGTGCCGACAATAGCTTACTAAGCCGTCGGATATATAAACCACAGTGGCCGACTTGAACGGGTGCATGTGGGACTAAAAGTTCTCATGAATGCGAACTGTCAAGTGGTAGTTGGACAGAGTGTAACTAAATTGCTGGACAGTTGGAATACCAACCGGTATGTAAGTTGAACCGTCCTGTAACGGACATGAGTAAATACATAAGATGTAGCATTCTTTCTGTAAGGAGTTTAGAAGGAAAATTGAAGAAGTAAATTTTGATGTGTGAAGCATTTTGATGTAATCAGAATTTTTGAACAGAAATAAAATACAGCAGTTCGATCATTTGTACATTCTATTCTATTTTCACTTTATCATTCTAAAGTAGATTAGTCTTTTCTGTTTTTGCTATTTTGTTTTCTTTTGCCAGCCATGACTCTGTTTTGATGATTCTTCAAATCCCATTGTACAGTATGGAGGTCATCAAACAGAGCCATGCTCTTTGTTTGTTTTTCTTTTGTGGGATGGTCGGATCGCCGGTTAGAGGCAATGCATGCTTGTTCTAGGCAAGCTCAGTGAGGAGTCCAGCTAGATAAACAAGTAGGAAAAATAGATTTGCAGGGGTGGAAAAATAGAGAGAAGGAAAGTGAGCAACAAGCAGTCCAGACCCTTGAACAGAGAGAGAAGGGTGGGCAACAGGCTCAAAAAGTTATGTGCCATTGAGGCCGTATCTTGGAAGTAGTGAGGACAAGGTATGTGTCCCACACCAAGCAAAAAAGTAGAGTTTTCCATCTCTGCAAAGAGTATGTCTTTTAGCACTTTGAATTGGTAGGAAGGCTAGTGTTGTCAAACAGTCTTGTACACCTACAGGATGTAGAGCAGGCAACCTAGAGTCCTCCCTATCACTACCTATGGTTCTGCCAGCTCCTACTACCACCTTACCTTTATGTCTAGATGATACTGACTCAAGATCTAATCATACAAACTAAGTTTTGTGTTTATTTGGTTTTTGGACCCTTGGTTGCTTAGTGTTATTAGCTATGTATGTATTTTTAGCTTTTTGCCACCATGCCTACTTCCGTTGAGTTTATATTTTGGGGCTTTATGCCTACATCTACCCTACAAGTGCCTTCAAATTTTGTATTTCAATATAGATTTAATCAAGTATAGATGATTCCTCACATTTTACCCAAAATTAGAAAAATCGAACAATGTTTTAGATGTATTGAGAAGGAGTCAATTTTTATTGACAATAATGAGAGTAGAAGTAGTAGGTTTTGATAATTGAATCATTTGTATAAACTTGATCCTTATTTTACACAAGCATGGAGATGATGTAAAGAATTGGTAGGCATTGATAGAATTAAGTGGCTTGATTACTTGATTTAGAACGATATGTTGCCTAAGGGTAAATAAACATGTATTCCAATAATCTCAATAAGAGAAATTTTGATCAAGGAGAAGCATATAGGTGGTTTATCATGTCATCTTCGAGTTGATAAGATAGTAACATTGGTGGCTAAAAACAATTTTTGGCCTCAACTATATAAGGATGTGAGAAAACATGTTTAGGGTTGTAGAATTTATCAAGTACCAAATGGGAGAAGTTAGAATATTAGGTTGTATTAGCCATTACAAGTTCTAGAGAGATGATGGAAAGAATCAAAATGGATTTTGTATTAGGATTGCCAAGAACATATAGGGGTTGTGATTTTATATTTTTAATTGTCAACACATTTTCTAAGATGGTACATTTCATTCTATGTAAGAAGACAAATGATGTGGTACATGTAGTTGATCTATTTTTAGAGAAGAAAGATTGCATGGGTTTCCAAGGAGCATTGCTTCAAATAAAGGAACTTAGTTTGTTGGATACTTTTGGAAGGGATTGTTGAAGAAGATAAAAACATAGTTGACCTTCAATTAAAAATATCACCCACATACTGATGGACAAAAAAAGTTGTAAATAGGGGTTTAGGTAATTTTTTGAGGTGTTTGGATGTAGAGCTTATATGAAATTGGGATATGGTTTTAGTGTACATAGATTTTACAAATAATAATTCAATGAATAGGAGTACAAGGAGAACACCATTTTCTATAGTGTATGGTAGTTGTCCAAAAAATGTATCTAAATTAAGGGATATTGGCAATGAAGAGAAATGAATGACAAAGTAAAATAATTTGTAGAACACATGAAGGAAGTATATACCGAAGTAAGACGTTAACTGGAGAAGATGAATAAAAGATATAAGGAGTTCTACACCCTATTAGAAAAGAATATATGAGGAGTTCTAAAAAGTATTATAAAAGAATTCATAAGGAGTTTGTAATTGGAGATGAAGTGATGATATATCTCAGGAAGGAAAATTTTCTAGTTGGAACTTACAATAATTTGTTGAAGAAGTTTGGTCCTTGTAAGATTGTCAAAAGGTTTGATTGAGGAAATGCATATGAAGCGGGCATATCATCAAACTTAGGAATATCACCACCAATGTTCAATGTTGCAGATTTGTATCAATATCATGAAGGAGAGTTAGGGAAGGAGGACACAAAAGTACAATGGAAAAATTACACACCACAACAACAAGAATAGAGTGGGAAGATTATGGATAGTAGGATTGGAAGAAGTGCTAAAAATAGGTAGTATGAGGATATTTGGTAAGTTTGAAGGGAAGGCGTAAAGAAGATTCATCTCTGATTTCTAAGGTCAAGTTAGACTATCTTGAAAATTCATAATTCTTGAAAACACACTCACATTTTTGAAAACATAACTAATGCATGTTATAATGCACAAGCTTTATGACTTGTATTTATTTTTTAGAACATCAATGAATTATAATTTCCTTAAATTCCAATTTTGACCAATCATTTGAATGTCTCCCATAGATTTGGAACAAGTTTGATTTTACCAATCCTAAGGGTTTGACACTCAATTTAGGTGTCGAAAACATTTTTTACAAAATTCATAAGAAAAAAGAAAAAATTGAATGTGTTTTCCATCAAGTTCCTGTATTTCAAGATAAAATTCCAAACAAATACCATTATAATTCAAAACCAAGTTATCTTTCTAACCATGTAATTTTTGAATTTGAAAATTTTCCATCTTGACATTCTAGGTCACATTCAATAAACAATAAAAATAAAGTTTCTATTTATTATTATTTTTCACAAAATTAGTGGGCAACATAATCAATTTTCTATTTTTCATGATGTATATACCTTTTGAAAATTCGTAATTTAAAATAATCTATCCATTAAAAAATTAGCAAGAAAATCTAGCATACATAAACTATATGATGTTAGCTAACTCTTCACCAAAGAGATTTATGAAATAATTTTTAAAAGTCAACAATCCAAGGGGAATATATCTAATGCAATGTTATTTTTTTTTCACAAAAACAAGACCACTTTGTGTTCTCCTATTGCACCCTCTATTAATCTCCACCACTTTTTTTAAAAATTAGTAGGTATCTTGAGTCACTGATCAAAGCTTGTTTCTTTTTTATTTTAGTAAAAAATGTCTACTTTGGCCCCCTTTTGGCACCCCATTTCCACACACTTACCCAATTAGCCTACTCCCTTTCTATAGTGAAGTGGAAAACCCTTTTCCTTGTTTTCCTTCCAAGAATTAGAGGAAGCAACAACAAATTTTAATATATCCCCTACTGTAGATTATTCTTATTTTATAGTTCCCCTGCATTGTATGTTTGCAATCCATTAGATAAAGAAATTACAAACTTCATCCAATGTTGTTCATCGATGATGCTTGTACTTTATGGGAGGATGTTGTGGATGGAGATGGCATAGTGTTCTTCAAAGTTGTGGTAATGAGAATGAATGATAAGGGCAATAGAGATAAAGTCAATATAGAAGTCTATAAATTTACATAGAGATGGAGTATCATCACCATGCTTCCATGGGATTTTGTAACGATTTTTATTTTTAATTATAACCAAGCTAATCCAAATGATGATAATTTGTAATCTAAAAGAAGGGTTAGTGAATTTTGTGCATTTTCCCATTGGTTTTCATCATCCTTGACTATTTTAAAATATGTTATTTGTTCTACTTACAATGTGCTTTCTAAAAGTACCTTTTCTATGTGAGAATTGTATCCAAATGAAGAGATTCCTCATTCATTTTTTAACTGTAAAGACATTTCAACTCTGAATTGAAATGAAGAATTTTACTAAGTTTATTGCAATTGAAAATTATATATACTTTGTAAAGGATCACAATGTTGAGATACTAGTGGGGTTCTTGAGCCTAGGGTGAAATGCCCAAGTGAAAATACTTGTAGAGCTAATACCTTATACCATATATATTAATAAACTTCAGTGTGTGTGCATATTTTCTAACCCAATGGTATAGTGTAATATTGTTTGGTTATCCATCTATACTAGAAGCAAGAACTATTAAAAAAACAATTATATTAAAAATGATAGGATAACATTTACTCTTAATTTTGGAATGATTATGATTTGCACATTGTGAACGGTGTAAATATGATTTGAAATGAACAAGCCTATCTATTGGAGTTTCCAACGTGGCGATAAATCATCCATCACAAACTCCCATATGCGAACTTCGAGTGTTCCCTCACAAACTGCCAACCCAAATGACGACCCGCATGGAAACACAATATACAGTGAGAACCCATCTTCATCTTCTATGTTTTCCACTCCTTCCGGGAAGGGCACAATTTTTTTCACCAAGCAATAGTTCAACAATTCAACGCTATTTTGTTGAAGAATAAATGGCCTGAGGAATTCCCATGTGTGTAGTAATTGATTCCATTCTCTGCAAACTCTGCCAAAACGGATGACAGAGTGAAGTGGAAGGAGAGGCAGTAAATGCATCTCAAGTACGTGCTCTGGTATCAATTCCCACGACATCCATTCATCTTCCTCCTTTCCCTCTCCCTTGTTCTCGCGCTCTATTTCCATGTTCCCTGTTCAGTTTAGATGTAAGAACCAGAGATGATATGTGGAGTAACTTGTTTTGAGAAATAAAAAAATTGATTGCGACTTTCCAGTGAATTGGTATCTGATTTTATTTACGCTTTGTTTTTTTAAGGACTTTTTTTTTGGGCTTAAATTGGGATTCGGCGGACTTGAAAATTAAAAAGCTAGGCGTCGTGACTCGTCAGATTTAAACGAACAGCAAAATTAAAAATTAATTACTTCCATTCATTTACATAAGATCCAAAAAAATACCTCAGATATTTAGGCCTAGGTGTATGGTGGGCGGCTTCTTCATGCTTTTTTCGATTTTATCTATTTTGATTTAAAAATAATAACATGGAGCAATCCAAAATCTCCAACATGTTTGGTTTTTAATACAATTTTATTTGTATTTTTATTTAATACATATATAAAACGTATTTAAATTATGTATATATAATTATATAGGTATAATATTTTTGAAAAAATCATAATCTTTTAGAGTTAAAATGTTATTTTCTTGGTGAATCATGACTTTCCAACAATGGTTAGACAAATAATCAAGTTCTAATAGTTTCAAGATCGACTACTAAGCCAAAAATACCTGGTCAGTTGGGACTAAAAGGAGAGACCAAAGAATTGGGATTGGTAAAATAATCCATGACAATGAAGACACATAATCAAACATCGAAAAAGAGGTCAAATTTCATGAAAAGGCAATCTTGACAATGGATTCATCTTGGAGACAAGCAAAAATTAATCTACCTTTAAAATATTTTTTGTTTCCATTTTTTCATTGGCTCTCTTGGTGTAATTAAATATTTAATTACACTTTAATAAGTTTACTTAGGGCTTATTTTTAGTCTTAGGTTATTATTAAGTCATATTAGGTTTTTATTTAACTTGCAAATATGAAAGCAAGTTCTCTCATATAATTCATAATCTTTTTCATTAATTGCATCCATTTATTGTGCAAATTGCTATCTTGTGCTTTTTTTCTCTGTAGAATGTTAATCTTTGGCTTGTAGAAGATTCTGGTGCTTCAGGTTTATCATAAACTTCAACATGGTATCAGAGTGGATCTACAACCTCCTTCTCAAATCCGGAAAAAATTTCACATAGAGTCTTTTGTTGTGTGCGTTTTTTAGTAAAATCGTCATTCTCATTAGATCCAGAGCAACTAGAAAAGCCAAAATTGTCTTTTGTTTGTCTGAATTTGGTCTCGTGAGGCCAAATCTGTGAAGGTTTCAAGAGTGTTTTTTAAGGTTCGGAGGGGAATAGCAGTTTCTGAGCATTTTTGGCCAAAATCTTCATCACCAACACGCTCAAAAGGGTCAAAAACCCTAAGAATGCCCTTCGTTTCATCAAAATCCGTGCAGGTGTGTCTAGAGAAATTTTTTTTCCCTCGCAGAAGTTGTACGACCTCCTCACATAGGTCGTACGAAAATTTTGAAAAAAAACTTTGTTTTTTTGGGTCCATAGGCCGAACTGGCCTGCAGACCATTTGTTTGTCTGCAGACAGGCCAGTTGACGTCCACAGACAAGCCCGTGGACAAGGACTAGCAACCACCCAGATTAGCAACACCGCCCTGGTTTAACGCCCCCAACAATGCTCTTCCTCCGCCACCACCACAACGGGCCACCCAGATCTATCACCACAGTGGCGCTCCACCTCTGCTGCCGCCCGAGTGGTGCCACCTCTACAACCACCATGCTACTGCTGCACTATCTAGTTTCCTCGCCCACCAACCACCACCACCAGTGGCGCCACCCATCGGCCACTACTACAGTGCTCTACGGGGACCTTTTTTTGCCCTTCAAACCCTAAAGGAGTAGTTTTGTGAAATCTGCTATAACTTGGGCATACAGTGTCAAAATTTCACAAACTAATAGGCATCAAAAAGCTGATTACATGCTCTATGCTGTGATCCTCTTATTTTTTCTAGGAAAATTTTCAAGTACCTATTTTTTTTGCTTGAATTCAGATCTTATTTTTTCAATTTCTTTTAGAAAAAGTGAATGCAAGTGGCCAAACTTTTTTTGCACAAGCAGGAATATTCTTGCATTGTGAGGGGTACAATGTTGTTCTCTATCTTTTCTCTATTCACACATCATGGATCAACCAAAACTTGCTCCCCTTACCCCATAGAATTATCATGGGTGGAAGAAAGCAATAGAGAAAACTGAATCTATAGGAGCTGTTGAAAAGAGAAAATAGTTTAACAGGTTTGATGAGTCCTTTGGTACATTATGTTAGTTTATTTCACCCGATCTACTCTTTCATGTTGATTTTTGCACAACACCAAATGAAGTATGGGCCCAATTAGAGCTTTTGTTTGGCAAGCAGGATACTTTAAGGAGTTTTCAATTGGAAAATGGGCTTATTGGTCTGAATACTACATATTTTCATAGCATCCATGACTTCTTAACCAAACACAAATCCCTCAGATTGTAGCTCAAATAGTGTGTTATTCAGAAAGATGACACCCAGTTGATTCTCTCCATACTTGCTAAGCTTGGTTCAGATTATTCTGTTTTTGTCTCAACATTCCATGCTATCATGGGTGCTCTTGGAACTAAATTCTATGTGCCTTCACTTGATGACTTTGCTACATCACTCACTAGGGAGTAGGAAAAATTAGTTCAGATGGGTACATTGAAGTCTACAAAGCCTCAGACACTTATTGCAAGTTAAGGCACCAAAGATGAAAAGGCTTCAAGTGGCAAGGAAAAGAAACAGAAACCCAAACATCAAGAGCAAGGCAAGGAGTCAACTTCACATGCACCTCCTGTTTCATCTTCATCCAGCAAAAAGGAGAAATCCAAGGAGATACCCACATGTAGCCATTGTAAGAAACGTGGGCATGATGATATTATTTGCTACCACAAGTAGACAGATGAGCTGAAGAATCTTGTTAAGAAACTCAGTGTTGGTTCTCCTTCAACTTTGATTTCTAGTTCATCCTCTTCTACTCCATCACATTAGTCAGGATCTACTGAGACAAGACATGCAGATATTGCTAATGGAACTGACAAATACAAAGGTAAGGCACTTTGTGCCACTACATCTCATGGATCAGGTAAATATCTTATTGATTCAGGAGCCTCTCACCACATGGCTTCCTCTTTGTCTATGTTTTCTACTTTTGAGCCTTGTGATATGCCAAAAATCTTGATGGGTAATAATAATTACATGAAGGCGATAGGAAAGTGATCTATTAATATTGGAGGGGGTACTTTTCATGATGTATTATGTGTGCCTTCCTTATCACATAATCTACTTTCCATCTATCAGATTACTCGTAGTGGTGTAGGGAAAACTGTAGAATTCACACCTGATCTAGTTATCATTAGAGATTTGGGGACCACAGAGATTATTGCTATTGGGGTGGTTGATCATGCATCTTGGTTATACACCTTTTCTGATTTTTCTCCTAATGATGGTTCTGATCCTTTGATTGTTGATCACACTTCTTGTGTGAATATTACTTCTGAGAAGAAGTTAGGGTATTTGAATCTTGGTATTCTTGCTATTGATTCATTTTTATATCATAGTGCCCTTTATTATTCTCCCCCACATCTTGTTTCTGTTGAGATTGATGCTTCCTTGGTTGAGCAAGATGATGATACTCTTGAGGGCTTGTAGTCCCTCTTTATTGATAGTCATGGCACTGCTGCTGTCAATCATATTCTGTCTTTGGAGACACTTGATTTAGAGCTTCCATTTTGTTTTTAGTTGTCACCTTCATGGCTTTAGTAGGTTGTTCTTGACTTTGTTGTGGCATCTTCAGTTTTTGGCATGTGGACACTCATCTTGAGGCCACCTACTTCACAGGTTCTTTAGTATTCACAGGTTGTTCTATTTCTTTCTAAGGGAAGAAATGTGATTTTCCATAAGTGGATTGGCTTTTGCATTTGACTTTGAGCATCCTCTTCTACTTTTGGAGATTCTATAGTGCTGGAGGATTTTATTGCCTCTCTCTTTCCCTCTTATGGGGGGACTCATGATTGTATTCTTGTGATGGCTTCTATTCTAGGGGGTATTAGTTGGAGCCCTTCTTCCATCACTTGTACATATTTATTTGCATGTTTCTTCAATGTTTTTTCTCTCTTTTGGAGAGAGTTTTTTTCCCGCAAGATTTTTCTCCTTTTCTCCACCTTATGAGAGATTGTTGTTGTTCATGGGTACCTAACATGGCCTTGTAGCTGGCTCAAATTCTTGCATTAGTTGCATGGTTTTGTTTTCTCCCTAAGTTGCACTTCGGGGGGGGGGGGGGGGGGGGGGGGTGTGTTTGTGTGATTAAATATTTAATTATAGTTTAATATGTTAGTTAGGGCTTTTTTTAGTCTTAGGTTTTTTTTTTTTTTCAACAAAAGTGGCGGACCACTATAATTATATTAAAATTAAAATAATTATAGACCTTGGTTCGATGAGCATACTGGCAGGAAAGAACCAGGGGAAGAAAACCTCCAATTATAGCTCGCAAAAAAACAAAAAGCTCCAAACATTTCACAAAAAATAGGAGCAAGATTTTACATGAATAATTTTAACAAAATATTACATTTTGATCATCGGACGGAGGAAGCAAAAACCCAAAAAAGCTACTAACTAACCCAAGTTCACTTTAGCATTCAAATCTTGCACAACATAATTCGGATCCCCCACAGCCTGATCTTCAATAGGCAAACCCGGAGGGGGAGGAAGAAGAGGATGGAATTGCATTAAAAATAGCAGAGCTTGAAATATTTCATCCACTCTGTTTGAGAAACCTTCACCAATCTCACTACCATGAGCATGTAAAGAAAGGTGTAGAAAATCTTCGTCCTCATGCAACAGAGAAGAACGAACCACATTAAAAATGCAATTGTGAGCAGGAGAGTGAAGAACTTGACATTTGGTAAAAAGACCACCAATAAGAGCTTCTGAACTAAATAAATCATTATTCTGAAAGGCTGCATCAACACTTTCATCAGTAAAAAGAAAACGATGAACAAACTTCTCAATAAGTTGACGAACTATGCCAATATCCTGTAATAAGTCCATAGCATTAGAAACAAAAACCATAAAGATCTAAGAAGGGTAAAGAACTTGAACATGGCCTTCAAGTATGTCTCGGCCCACAACCTCCCTAATGGCTTCCTCCACCTTTGGGTCGTCTATAGCAAAGACAGATCTTAAACCATCCGGAGACACAGAGCCGATGAAAGCAGACTCCCACTTTGAGATAGGAAAGAATAATCGGCAATTACGCTAAATTTCCATTGCATCGAACAGAGCAAACAACAATAAAAGAAGTATGGTTAAACATATTAAGCAATAGCAATATATAACCCAAAGGATCAATAGATCATAATTAGCAGGCATCATCACCCATGAGGGAAATGAATGAAACATGTGAGCCGGCACTATAAGAAAGCAAGTACAAATAGCTTGCAGAGGAAAGGAATCAATGGACAACATAAATCACAACACAGATGAATGACACATGTGGAAATAATGACAACTCCAAGAAAGAACTATTAAATGCCACAACCATGAAACCGCACAAGTGAGAATTAATTCACATACCTTAAACAATCAAAGTGTACTATATCCGCCAAATGTGGATATTTGCCAACTAAATCCTCATCAAAATAAGTTAGAGAGGAGTCTAAATCAAAGCCCAAGTTAGCAATAGTGTCAGCCAATCTATTGCCCTCTCTTAGGGTATGTGAAATAATGAAGCTATCAAACGCATCCAAAAGATGCCATGCCTCTTGCAGGAGGTAATCTAATTGCCAATTAAAAGTATGATGCTTTTTCAAAGCATTAATAATAATTAAAGAATCACCTTCAATATGGAGTCTAGAGATATTTAAACTAATAGCCAACCTAAGACCCTCAACAAGAGCAAGGGACTCAGCTTGGTTATTAGTACCATCAGAAATTTTACCAGAGAAGGCTTTGAGAATTTCACCTTTCATATTTCGAAAAACCCCGCCAATAGAAGAAGGGCCCAGATTGCCACGAGGAGCCCCATCAAAATTAAACTTAATGAAATCACCAGAGGGGGGCAACCACTTAACTGACCTTCTATCCACCTGAGTGACTGCAAAAGAATGTGAAAAAGAAAACGAAACTAAAGAGGGCCAGTTTTCTAAAATGGAATTATCCCAAGAAGTGAAATGAAGAGTAGAAGACTTCAATGATTTAAGATAGTTCACCACCACCTCTGAGATAGAATTTTCAATAATAAAGGAGACAGACTGAAAATCCTTTCTAACATTTCTAAAAATCCTTCAATTCCTTTCCAACCAAATATTCCAAATAAAAATAGAAGGAGCAACAATCCAAATAACAGCAAAAGTAGAACCTTTGAATAAAATGGGCCAACTTTTAAAAAGTTCTAACAAAGAATTAGGGAGAGGAGAAGACCAACGTAATTTGGAAAAGAGCCATGTCCAACATGAAAAGGCAAAAGAGCAAGAAATAAATAGATGATCTACCTCTTCTTCACATAAACCACAAAACACACAATTGAAGGAATCCATAATCCCCAACCTGGCCAACCTCTGACCCGTTAAAATTTTATTTTTCAAAGCTAACCAAGAAAAGGCTCTAGCTTTTTGAAGACAAGCAACATTCCAACATAACAGCTGAGGCCAATCCAAATCAGAAGGAACATCCATGGAAGAAAGATATCTATAACCATCTTTAACAGAATAAGAACCAGTATTAGAAAAGGACCAAAATAAAACATCTTCTTTTGGTAAGAAACAAACCCTTCTTTTACTTAATATTTGACTAAGAAGGAGATTCTGATTCTCAAGAATAGGACAAGTTGAAAAATCTCTCCAATGAGAACTGTAAAAAGAGCCTTCATTAGTGATTGAAAGATAGTCACTTACTCTAACACCCCAAGAAGAAGAAAGATAAGATTTAGCTTGAGCCAATTCCTTAACCGAGGAGAGAGGAGAAAAACCATTCCAAGAATCATCCCAAAAAGAGGCTTTAGAACCATTAAAAATTTTCCAGGATAGATGAGGTAAAAGAAATCTCCTGCAAGAAACTAAAAAATTCCAAATTGAAGAACCCTTAGGAGGATTAGAAACTGTAAAGATCCTCTCAGGGGAAAGGGAGTCTAAGTATTTATATTGAAGGAATTTACACCATTTAAGATCCAGATTAGAAAACATCTTCCAAGCCAACTTAGCACCCAAGGCTTTATTATGCATAGAGAGATTGTGAATTCCTGAACCACCAGAAGATTTAGGAGCACAGACCTTATCCCAAGCAACTAAGGAAACTTTATGACCTTCATCAATAGATCCTTTCCATAAAAAAGAACTTAAAGATTTTTGGATCTCCTGGATTACACCCCTTGGAATATTTAACACACAAAGCATATATATAGGAACAACAGTTAAAACAGATTTTAAAAAGAGTGATTCTACCAGATAAAGTTAACCATCGAGCCTTCCAAAGAGCAATTTTAGTATGAATAGAATGAGAGACCTTTGCCCAACAGGACTTCTTTTGTGGACCAAAGAATAAAGGGATTTCCAAATATAGACTAGGTAAAGTCTCCAATTTAACTTTAAGGATAGAAACAATCCTACTTTGTAAGGAAGGTTTAGTATTTAAGAAATAAATTTTAGATTTATCCAAATTGACTGCTTGATTTGACGCAGACCTATATCTAGAAATAACCTTCTGAATACATTTAGCCTCTTTGATAGAAGGGAGACCAAACAACAGAGTATCAACTGCAAACAAAGTATGTGTTACCGAAAAAGGAACGCCTAGAATCTGAATCCCTTTCCAATTAGATAAATTGTTTTGCAATAAGATTTCTCTACTAAAAGTCTCAGCCATTAAAATGAAGCGAAAAGGGGATAAAGGATCCCCTTGTCTTATACCTTGAGAAACTTGGAAGAAAGTAGTAGGACTACCATTAATGATGACCGCTGATCGAACCCCCGAGATACAAGAATGAATCCATTTACACCATTTTTTATCAAAACCAAATTTGAGAAGAACTTTTAATAAAAAATTCCAAGAAACCCTATCATAAGCTTTCATCATATCTAGTTTGAGCATCATAGCAGGAAGCTTAAGATCTTTAATTGAATGCAAAACTTCATGAGCCAAGATTGCACCATCCGTCGTTTCCTTACTAGGAACAAAACCTCCTTGTTCAGAGGAAATAATTCTTTGAATAAGCATGGCTAACCTCAAGGAAATAGCTTTTGTAAATATTTTATAAATAGTGTTGCATAAAGAAATCGGTCTAAAATGAGAAAAAGAAGAGGGAGCAGTGGATTTAGGGATTAAAACAATAAAGGTTGCATTCATTTCTTTGAGAATATTACTATGTTTCCTTGATTCTTCCAAGGCCAACCAGACATCCTTCCCCATAAAATCCCAACATTTCTGAAAAAACAGAGGAGTAAAACCATCCGGACCAGGAGCCTTATCAGGATCCAAAGAGAAAACTACTCCCTTAACTTCTTCCAAAGAAAATTCCTTCATTAATAAAACATTATCATCATTATTCAAAAGCTTAGGAATATTGTCTAAGAGAGAATTGCACAGCTCTTCCGAGGGATCATTCGAATTATTGGTTAACAGATTCAAGAAAAAGGAAATAGCCTCCTGTTGTAAAAGGATAGGATCTAAAATTAGGGACCCATTAGAATCAGCAATATGATGGATTTTATTAACCTGTCTATTCATTTTAACAGAAGCATGAAAGAATTTAGTATTTCGGTCCCCAGCTTGCAACCAAGTTTCTCTTGATTTTTGACGCCAATACTCTTCTTCTCTAGCCAAGAGTTCATCCAGCTCCAACTGGAGTTGTTTTTGTTGATCAAACGTTGAACTATCCAAACCACAATTAATAATATGAGAGTTTATCATGAGAAGCTTTTTTTCAATAATCTCTTTCTCTTTAAAGATATTCTTAAAATGGGAAACATTCCATGTTCTTATAAGCTTTTTTATTAAATGCAGTTTTCTAACAAGCTGAAACATTCTAGATCCCTCCACAAAAGGCAAAGTTTCTCACCAAGATTTTAATAAAGGAAGAAAAGAAGGATCTCTGAACCACATTGATTCAAATTTAAAAGGCTTTTTCAAACTTGGTTGAGATCCGAAAACATCAATTTCTAAGAGAATAGGAAAATGATCAGACCCTGAGAAAGAAAGAATCGAGGAAGAAAAAGAACCCTGAAAAGATAACCAACGATATGACAATAAAAATCTATTAAGCCTTTCTGCTATACTAAGGAAATTTTTTCTTTTATTAACCCATGTAAATCTCCCATTAGAAGGCAGACAATCAAACAAACCATTATCACTAACAAATGCAGAAAAGTCCATCATAACCTTAGAAGGGGGAATAATACCACCTTGTTTTTCATTCATATTTAAAACAACATTAAAGTCCCCTAATCATTAAGGAATCCCATAATCATTTTTTATCTACTGATGAAGTTGGGCCATAAACATTAATTAGGCCAAATTTCAAATGATGTTCAAAGCAAATTTCTACAAAAAGCCAATTAGTGGTTTTAGAAATAAGAGTCACTTCCACACACCTCTTATCCCATAGGAAAGCTAAACCCCCTGAAGCTCCAATAGAAGATGAGCTTAAATAATTCCATTTCTTCCATAATTTAAAAACTTTCTCCGTTGATTGGTCAGACAATTTAGATTCTTGAAGTAGAACTAAATGGGCACTTGATAAATCAATCTGATGTTTTATCAGGCATTTTTTGTTAGGAGCATTAATGCCCCTAACATTCCAAGAAATAATCTTCATTATACCTGAGGAGAGCCCTCGGCTCTCCTCAACGCTGATCTTGTTAACATTTTTTCAAGGGTTTTTTGTACACCTGCTTCAATTTCTTCCTGAGTAACCCTAACTTTCAATTTTCTTCCTCTAGTCTTAGGAGGGGAAGAAAAAACCACGGGTGCCTCCAAAGGAGTTTGAGAAATTCCTGAAACTGAATCATTAGGAGCATCAACCTCATTTAAAACATCATCAACAATCTTTTCAATAAGTTCCTCCCCAACCTTAGTAACCACTTCATCAATAAAAGTTTCTACCTCTTGTAAAGAAAAAGGAAAAACCTCTTCAATATCTATTTGAGCTATAGAGACATTACTAAAACCTTCCCTTTGATCAGAAATCTTTGTAGACAGAGGTGAATCAAAAGGCAAATCAACAAGAGAAGAAGATCTCAGAGGAACTTCATTATCAAGACAAGAAATAGGGTCCAAAAGAACTTCAGGAGGTTGAGACAAAGGTTCCTCAGGAGATACCTCAGAAACATGATTAACCAGCGAAGAATTCGCTAGACCTGAAGGTACACTATCAACAACGACAACTTCTGAAGTTTGGGCGTTAACCAAATAATCCAAAGAAAGTTCAACGAATATATCTGAAGCACCTAATAAAACCTCATTAGAATGATCGTAGTCAATACATTCCACTCCACAAACTGAACCTTTCGGGGCTACCTTAACAGAAATAGGGACACAATCATCCAAAAACTCAGAATCGATTCTATCTCCTAAAACAACTTCATTATTAACCTCAGGTAAATCAAAGGCCTTACCCTGAGGACTAACCAAATGATCCTCATGCAAGCATGATTTTCCCTTTTCCACCCATTCCTCAGAAGCAAATAGATTATCAAATTTAAAAATGGTATCCGGATCTTCAAAAATGATCTTTTGGGTCCACAAGGATTTAGAAGTTTTCAAAATGATATTCTCCGAGAAAGTATAAGAAGTATTCATAATCAAACACATTCAAACTGGGAGCTTAGGGTTTTTAAATGTTAAGAGATCATGGTTAATGAAAAACCCTAACCTTTGATTAATGAATTTTAAAACAGTTAAGTCTCTGTATTCCAAAGGTAAATTAGGAAAATTTATCCAAAAGGGGAAGAAATTATCGTTACTCTTAGATGGATTGAAATTTAGAAACCATGGTTGTAAATGCATACCCTTCCCATTAAAAAACCATGATTTAGTTTCCAGAGTTAAATTACGCATTTCTACAAATGAGAAGATTACAACAAAAAACCCCAAAGATTCATCCAACATAAAAAAATTTGTCACACCTTCCGAATTATCATCAACCCAAGACTCCAAATTCACAGAAACCAAAGAACAATTCCAGATCTTACCTATTAATGTGGTCTGAGAAAGATCCCACACATGAGGATCAATAAGGTCATCTGGTAATTGAACCTCTAAATTAATACCTGATGGCAACTCGACATTTTTCTGAACCGCCTTAGGAATCCAAACTTGTTTGACAGGGGGAGTTTGCTGTTGAAAACGACGAAAAACATTCCCAAACCTAGAAACCCTAGATCGGAAACCCTCATGGCCAAAATTCACCTGTCTATTGCATCCATTTATTGTGCAAATTGCTCTAGTTCTTTTTTTCTCTATAAAAGGTTAATCTTTGGCTTGTTGAAGATTCTAGTGTTTCAAGTTTATCATAAACTTCAACAGGCTCCTCTAATCAACACTCTTTGGAAAGAATTGATAATAATTCAAAGGGTTTAATCCATAGACTACCTGGTATGGTGAGGTTCCTAAGGAAGCTTTAATTCGAGTTTGTCTGCCCATAAGGAAAACTTAAGTTGGGTGTACCAATCCTTAGGATTTCTTTCTAACAACTTTTTAATGACCTCAAGTAAGGTTTTTTTAGTGGACTCAGCTACTCCATTAGCTTGAGAATACTAGTTGAAAGAAAATTTCAAGATTACCTTATTCTCAAATGGCCATTCCATTAATTGTGCATATATGAAAAGGTAGTGCCATTATCACATACCAAATGAAATGGCATTCCAAAACCTATGAAGATGCATTCTTCTAATAATTTGATTACAACCTCTACGGTATAATTCTTACAAGGGTGAGATTCCATCCAACAAGTTTAATAATTTGTTGCTATCAAGATGAACATGTGACCGACAAAAGAACTTGGATTAATAACACCAATAAAATCTAAATCCCATTAGACAAATGGTCTTACTTCATATATTGGTTGTAAGGGATTTGCATGATTATGTTCCTAAGAAGCAATAGTTTGGTAAGTGTGACACATCCTTATGTGTTGATGAGCATCTCTGAAAATATGGGGCTAGTAATACCCCACTTTGAGGATCTAATGTGCAGTGGAATCTCTTGAACTATCTCTAGTCCCATACTTGTCATGATAGTCTGAATTGCCTATTTTGCTTCAAGTTGTCCTAAGCATCTCCAATTGACTATAAGGATGTCCTTCATCATGTCTTCATATTTTCTTCAAGTTGTCCTAAGCATCTCCAATAAACTCCATTGAGGAAGGACGTCCTCTAGTTTCCATTGACTATAAGGAGTACTTCATCCAAAGAAGGAAATGGATAATTGTCCTTCTCTAATTCTTTATTTAAGTTCTTGAAATCTACACAAAGTCCAATTTCTCCATTTTTCTTTCTCAGTAGCAGTAAGTTAGCTACCCACGTAGAATTCCTAACAATAAAAATGATCTTGGATGAAAACAATTTAGGACTTCCTTAAAAATTAGGGGTTCTAAAAAAGCATTGATGGGTCTCTGGTTTTGTTATAAATGTTTAACATTTGGTTTTAGAGGAATAGTATGGGTAATGATTGAATTGTCAAAGGTCTTCAAGTTCTTGTATCCCCATGCTATTACTTCTTTATACTCATTATACATGGTGGAGGGTTTGAGACCATGGTGTGATTGGTCCCTATTTCTAGCCAAACAGATATCATCGGTTACCTCTTATACATGGTGGGTGCGAAAGGCATATTAATGGTTAGTTTTAATATTGTGGAGAACACACTAAGTGATATCAATTGATAGAATTTAAATTTTGACTACCTCTTTATGCTTAGACATTGACGTGCTAGAGGACGTCATATCTCCTATGACTACAACAAATTTATGTTTTAAAAGGCTATTTTTAGCCATTTTAAAAAGGTGAATTCGTTGTGAGTTTTAGAGGCTATCTTTGCAAGATTTGTTTCTATTTGTAAGATTCTTTAGTGAGTCTCTTGTGATAATAAAAGCATTTTTTTTAAGAAAGGAAATTTGATTGGAGATAGTATTCTTTTTATTCTTAAAAATTTTTGGATCTCCATGAAGAAAAGGTTTTAAGGGATTATGAAAAGTTTTTTGTGTGGGAGAATGATTTGTTTATGCAAAGTAAAGAAAATTACAGATGGATTTATTTTTTGAAAGAGATTTTAGTACAATGGCAGATTGATTGTTTTGGAAGAGAAGATCAAAGATCAATTTATTTTTCAAATGGATTCAAAAATCAAAGATTTTTGAGAGGGTGAAAATGATGCAATGAAGAGAGAATATGAAGAGGATCCAATTATAAGAGATTTTATTTTCTCTTACAAGGCATTGATTGATTTCATTAAAGATTTTTTATGATCTTAGTTTTTTAAAGATGGTTTTTGCAGATTGAAAAGAAGATTGAGTGTGAGAAGATGAAAGGTTTTGAGATGATGAAAATGTATCATAGAAATAAAGAAGATGAATGGTTATGTAAAGTAGGAGTATTTAAAATCTTATTTTTGCAGGTTCTTGTGAAATGAAGAAAAATGTGTTGAGTTATGTAGAGATGAGAAAATGAAAAAGAAATGAATGAGATATAGTTATAGGAATGATATATGTTGCATAAGGTTTTATTGTTGTGAGATTTTTGTAGAGAATGTACAAGTGAATCAGGTGATTGCAAGGATAAATGTTTTGTCAAAAATTGAAAAATATTTGAGTTGATGGCAGATAATTCAAGTACATTGAGAAGGCATTATGGAACACATATGCAGAGTAATTGATGTCAAGACTAGGAAAGAATGATATGTGGTAATGAGCATTATATTGAAATAGAGAAACCCTCTGGATCTTTTATTGAAGTTGTGTATTTTGCCAGTGAGGCATATTGTAGCCAATGAGGCTTCTTTGTAGCCAGTAAGGCTTGCTTGGTTAGTGAGACCTATTTGTAGCCAATGAGGCAAGTTTTTTAGTTAAGCCAATGAGGTAGTTTTGAGTGGTTTTTCTACCCTAGGAGGGTTTTCCACTCCTAAAAAACTTGTGTTATGATTCATGTTGTTTGCCTCTCTATGTGTGTATATTAATGTTTTTCTCATGAGTTTTTTGTTCACTCCTTTCATTCTCAGTTATGTCCATATGTGTAACAAATCAATGATATCTTTCTCCCTTTGTGTCTTGAAAGTTAAAGTTTGAAAAATGGTTTCAAAATTATACAACACATATTCAACCCCCCTCTTAGTGTTGTCCTGGACTCCAACACACTTTACTTGCAATCACTTTTATAGAGATGGTAACAAAGTAGGAGACCTACTAGCTAATCTAGTGATTGATCAACAAGTGCCAAGAAGACATTTTGATCCCATAACAATAATTTAGTTCTTTCCAGTTCATAACATCATTGAAAAGGGGAAATTATTAGCTCATCACTTGCCACATCAATAGTATATTGAATTTTGATCTTCGTATTCTATGATGATATAGAATGATATCCATTTAATGACATGGAAATGACTATTAATTTCCTTCTGTAATAATCACATCCACCTTTGGCTATCCACATGCATTTTTCTTATTTGTTCCTTCCACTTGTGGTATGTTAGCATTCATTTTAACTTATTTCATCTTAGTTGTGTCGATCATTTAGATCTTTGCTTTAATTTGACTTGCCACCATCCTTTTTCAGCTCATTTCAGTCTGTCCTCTCTACAGAAATTTATTTCCTTCATTTATGGTCTTCTTAGCTCTATTTATCTCATCACTTGTTCATTTCTTTTCTCTTTTTTGGCTTTTCATTTACCATTTCCCTCCTTCATTTTGCATCACTCTCCCTATCATCTCCCTTTTCTTTCTTGTTGTGAAAGTCATGAAGCTCTAAAGAATTGTCGCACCTACCTTCAATCCTAGGATTAAGATCCCTTGGAGGTTGGACCATATGACTCAACTAAGCTTGCTCATGTATTTGATATTGACTACCCTAATGTCAAGCTTGCAATCATAGTTATGGTTGGTGACCTATTTTTGTATGACTTTACTAGGTTGCTCATGTTTTATAAGGTGGCAGCCATATTCCTATCCAATATTATCAATCTAGTGTAGGGTATAGATTATGTGGAGATGTTGGATTTTGTTGAAATGTGAAGTCATTTTTATGTAGAAACTACCAAGATTGTGGAAATACAACAAGCACAAGATTGCAAGTAAAAATGAACAAATGTATGTTAACAATTTAGAAGATATAAATAGGAGAAGTTGGATACCCAACTCTCCACAAAGTAGGGATAGGTGGTGAATTACAAACCATATGAATAGCACAACTACCCTAGAGAATAGCGGTGACATGTCCATTAAGATGAAACATCTCCCAAATGACCAACTACTTTGATTATGTCAAAGAGCATGTGTGGGAATTCACCTAACTATGATTGAGTTAGTGTAAACTATAGGAGTTATACACCAACACCCTCCCTTAAACATAGCTTAGGTGATTTTATGAAAGATGGGTCCCGGCTATGCACCTGATTAGGTACCCATGTACGAATGCATCTCTCAAAAGGTAGAGAAAGGTAGAAAACCTAGTGGGAAAAACTACCCCCCAAACGAGAGAAAAAGGACTTAGAAAGCCCCCCCAAAAGATTCCCCCCATATAAGAGAAAATGATAGAAGGTCTGTGAGACCACCCCATAAGACATGTCCTACTGTAGTGGTGTTGAATAGTCGACAAAGGGTGTAGATATAGATCCAAGAATGTCGAATAATGTTCCTTCCCTTGGGAAAAAATGAAACCCCCTGAAGATGCAAGACATCTTCCCATGTGAGAATATGTATGTATGATCTTGAATCATGTTGAAGCTGATCCAAGGATGATGATGCCCATGTCGACGCCTTCGAAGAGTGCTCATGTGTCCCCATGTCGATGATGAATGGTGCCATAATGAAATTAGGTGCACGCACAATAGATGAGGATGATGATGATCCAGAACCATGTGTAGGACAATGTAGACAATGAATATCCGAAGTGGACAATGTTGATGTAGATTCATTGAAATTGCCATCGAAGAGAACACTGATGTCCTCAATGTGTACTTTTATGTCAGCAATGCGGGACTCTAAAAATAGACAAGTGATGTCATGTAGAAATGTGTCCCAATAAAAAATGCTAGGAAGACAGATATCCTATTGCAAAGAAGCACCGGAAGCTTTCAAGGAAGTGACTCTGGAATCTAGTGAAGCAATAGTAGGAGTGATGTCTTCTTCTATGTCACCGAAACATTCTATTTCTATATCATGATTCAAGATGTGAGTTGTGATCAAAGAAGAATCATATGGAATGGAGAAACATTTGAGTCTCCATATATTTCCCAAATTTTGATCCATAATGCATGTGGATAGTCAATATCCATGATGGCATACAAAGAGGCATTTGGTATATGTAAATTGATCAATCCAACAATGTGATCACAATGATTAAACCACTTAGCCTTCTGAGATTATTTATTAGGTTCAAGGATAAGTCCATATAGATGGGGTATAAGATTATGGATCTTGAGATGTTTTAGGATGCCTTCACACCAAGACTAAAAGTTTCCATTGTTTAGGATGATTACAAAAGAGTGAGTTTTATATCCCATGATTAGAACAAGTTAGTTCAACTAGACAATAGAAATCACTTTGTGAAGTGACACTTTATAAGTTGAGTGTGTGATTTTTCTTAATTCTCCCCTTAAAGTGGCACTTTATAGTTTAGTGCATTGACATCATATTACACCTATGATTAAATTGCCCCCTTAGTTTGTTTTCCCCCCAAATTGTGCAATGAATGGAATAAGTGCTTTAAGTCATCCTAAAACAGCCTGATCAGGCACTTTATAATTGCAGTGTGATATTAGGTTAGTTGGATTGGGGACAAAAAATGAAGCACTTTTGCAAAAGGAATGACTCAATTTTGAGTTTTTTTGCAAAAGTTATGGCCCTTTAAAAAAATTTGCATTCACAAAAAATACACCTTCTGGAAAATTTTTCCAATGTGCTTGGAAAAACATTTTGGATACAATTTTAATAGAAAAAAAACTTGTGGAGTGGAAAAAAGTTTAACCCTCAATGGTAGAGCATGATCAGGGGCTTATTAACCCATATGACCAAGTACTAATAAATAAAAAATTGCGCCCCCCCCCTTTTTTCTTCTTTGCTTACCTCACCCCTAGTTTCTTATGTCATGTGAATAGTGACACGAAACTTGGGATCCAAATTGTCAGTCGTCGCATTCAAAGACTTGGTCAAAAATGTGGCTTCTCGAGCCACTTTTCCTATCAGATTTCAAACTACAGTGGATGGACTGGGGTCTGCATGGAGGGACAAATGTAGAGGTACTAGAATTAAGTCTACTGACTCATGCGTGGGCATGGAGGGAGTCAAATGACAACCTGTATTGGCCATTGTGGAAGCTTCATTGGGTGGTACCAATGAAGGCCAATAGGGCCACTGTCAAGGGTCGTCGACAGTAGATGGAAGAGCCCGTCGAGGGCCTTCTTGAGGTGTAGGTGATGCCTGTGAGAGAGGCCATTGAGGAACTGGCACTGCCAAGGGCACCATGAGAGGGTGCAGTGAATACACAAAACACACAGGATTAATGTTAAATGATAACAAAAAATTGAAAGCAAATGAAATCTCACAAAGATGAAAACCCATCGTTAATCAAAATGATTCGAACAACGAGCAAATCGACTTGAGGCTGACCACCCTAGCTCTGATACCATGTAGAAACTGCTAAGATCATGGAGATACAAAAAACATGAGATTGCAATTGAAAATGAACAAATGTATTAACAAATGAGAAGATATAAATAGGAGAAGTTGGATACCTGACTCTCCACAAAATAGGGATAGGTGGTGACTTACAAACCATATGAATAGCACAACTACCCTAGAAAATAGAGGCAAAGTGTCCTTTGAGATGACACATATCTCAAACAACCAACTACTTTGATTATGTCAAAGAGCATGTGTGGGAATTCGCCTAACTATGATTGAGTTAGTGTAAACTATAGGAGTTATACACCAACAATTTTTAGTTATTCTAGCAGTGACAAGTAGTCGAGAATGAGTACCTAGCTAGTGCCATGTGTAAACCATGCAAAATTGCATGTGAAGTACCTCTCACAGTTGTATGCATGAAAATCTATCTTTAGATTTGTTTTTTTTTGGCATGATCTTTTTTGTGATTATTTCAGTTAGTCGAGCTTGAATGCCAAGGAATGTAAAAAAAAATTTGTAACTGTGAATTTTCTTTTGAGAATAAAATTGGGAGATCTTTGCCTGTGGTTTTTTCCTGGTACATTACTAGGTTTTCCACGTAAATATGTGTTGTCTATTTTGTGCTTTTTTTATTGCTAATTCACTATTATTTCAACTCTACACTTCTTATTTTTCTAACAGTTGGTATGAAAGCACACAGTTTTGTGCAGAAATTGTGTTGTGGATTTCTCATCTTTGTGAAAAGCAATGACAGGAGGCACAATTACTAGTTTTGAAGTTAAAAGATTTTATGGTTTCAATTTTACTTTGTGGAAACTAAAGGTTCAAGCCATTGGTGAAGGATGGATGTGCCTTGGCTCTCAAGGGGACAACGTCAAAACCTGTAGCCATGAAGCAATTGGATTGGGATGAACAATATAACATGGCTAGAGCTACAATTCAGTTATCTCTAGTTGATTCAGTTTTATTCAATATTGTAGAGGAGAAAATGACACATGACTTGTTGACTAAGCTCAAAAATCTATAGGAGACTAAGTCATTGGAAAATAAAATTTTGTTTCAATGGTAGTTGCATAATTTGAGGATGCATGACAATTATTCAATCACAGATCATCTCAATAAATTCAACACATTGATTAGCAAGTTGGCTTCAGCTGAGGTGAAAATTGAAGAAGGGGATAAAATGGCTATATTATTGTGCGCTTTGCCTAAAACATGGGATCAACTAGTTATGGTGCTCAGTGACTCAATACCGAAGGGGAAACTTATCTTTGAAGATGTGGTAGCCACAATAATTTCTAAAGATTCAAGGCAGAAGACATCCCAAGGGACTTCTTCTTCCTCTGATGCCCTTGATGCAAGGGGTAGAACTCTGAAAAGAGAGAAAGTTGAGTTTGGAAAAGCTAGGTTGAAATCCAAGGGACATAAAAGAGTTAAATGTTGGAACCATCCAAAAATAAGACATGTCAAAAAGGACTGTAGCTTGGCGAAAGCAAACAAGGAAAATCCTAGCTCGTAGCTATCAGAGGCAAATACAACAAAAGTTGAAGCACCATTGGAAGATGGAGAGGTTTTTTTTTGCAAATTTGAGAGGTTCATTTCATCATGTTTAGATCATTGATTCTAGTGCCTCTTTTCACATGACTCCTCAGAAGCACTAGTTCTCTTCTTACTGATCATGTGATGGAGGTATGGTTTACATGGGAAATGACAACTTGTGTGAAGTTATTGGTGAAGGAGAGGTCAAAATAAAAATGTTTGATCGGATTGTAAGGACTCTTTAGCATGTAAGACATGTATTAGGATTGAATTAAAATCTGTTGTCACTTGGAGTATTCAATGAGAAAGGTTATTGATTTAGTGGAGAAAATAGTTGTGTCAAGGTAACAAAGGGAGTGTTTGTGGTGCTAAAGGGAGGAAAGGTTATCAATCTCTACAAGTTGGTTGGAGAAACTTGTAGTGGAATGGCTAACTGGTATCAGATGCAGAAATGGATTCATTATCTACTTGGCATCAAAGGCTAGGCCACATGAGTGAACATGGTCTCAAGGTACTTCTAGATATAAATTTTCTCCCAGGTACTAAATCAAGAGATTTAAATTCTTGTGAGCATTGTTTGTTTCAAAAACAAAATAGGTTGAGTTTTTCTAGTGGCACTACTAGAAGTAAAGAAATTCTAGATTTAATCCATTCATATACTTGGCAACCACCTATTACATCAATTGGGGGTTTGTCATATTTTGTTTCATTTATAGATGATTATTCCCATAAGGTGTTGATTTATCAGTTGAAGAAGAAAACTGATGTATTTTCTTATTTTAAGAAGTTTAAAGCTTTCGTAGAAAATTAGAAAGGTAAGACAATTAAGTGTCTTAGAATAGATAATTGAGGGGAATTTTGTTTAAGTGAGTCTAATCAGTTTTGCAATGAGCATGGTATTGCAAGCTAGTTGACAGTTCCTAGAACACCACAACAAAATGGTGTTGATAAAATGATGAACCATACAATAATACAAAGAGCTAGATGTATGTTGAGCAATGCTAGATTGGAGTAGAAATTTTAGGTTGAGGCTATTAATACAACATGTTTCTTGATTAATAGCTCACCCACTAGAACTCTAGATCATCAAATTCCTGAAGAAGTTTGGACAGGTAAACCTATTGATTATTCCTTTCTTCATGTTTTTGGTTCTGATGTGTATGCTCATATTCCCAAAGAGGATAGGAACAAGCTAGACGTGAAGTCTGTGAAATATATTTTCATGGCTATGCAGAATGTACAAAGGGGTACAAGATGTAGGATTGTTGCCTACAAGATTATTATTAGCCAAGATGTTTATTTTAATGAATACTCAGTGCAATGAAGTAAAGAATAGAAAAGTACATAAATTGTTCCAATAGAGGTGCTAGATAAAAATCAACCACATGTTCATGAAAATCAACAAGATAATGATCATAATTACTTATATGATGAGGTTGAACAAAAACCAAATGAGCCATAGGGTAACACATTACCCCTTGTAAGGAGATCCACTAGTGTTATAAAACCACCTGCAATGTACTATCTTAATTGTAGTTCAACTTATGCTTTACTTACTGATATTGGTGAGCCTAGCTCATATCAAGAGGCTTGTGAAGATGAAGATGCAAATAAATGGAGAGAAGCCATGGATGAATAGATAAGAGCTCTACATGAAAATAAAATGTGGGAGCTTGTGGAATTGCCTAAGGGGAAAACAAGTATTGGCAACAAGTGGGATTTCAAATTGAAAAGGGATATAAATGATAATGTGGAGTGATATAAAGGTCGTTTGGTGTCCAAGGGGTAGGTATGAAAATATGGTATTGATTTTGATGAAATCATTTCACCTATGGTGTGGTTAAGTGTACAATTAGATTTGTTTTGGCTCTTGTTGCTAGTCTTGACTTAGAGTAACAATAGTTAGATGTTAAAACAACTTTCTTGCATGGTGATATTTCTGAGGAAATTTATATGCAAAAACTGGAAGGTTTTGAGGAAAAATGCAACGAGAATCTACTATGGAGGTTGAATAAATCATTGCGTGGTTTCAAAAAGGTGCCAAGGTGTTGGTACAAGCAATTTGATTCCTTCATGACAAGTTTAGGTTTTAGTAGATGTGAAGCTAGTCATTGTGCCTACTTTAAAAGTTATGAAGATGGCATTTTCATTATTTAGCTTTCGTATGTATATGATATGTAGGTAGCAGATCCCAACATGCATAGAATCATCAAGTTAAAAATCAACTTGCTAGGGAGTCTGAAATTGAGGGCTTAGGAAATGAAAATTGAATTTCTCAGAATGAGGATACACAGAGATAGAAAGAACATGAAAATTTCATTGTCATAGAAGACTTATAATATGGAGAAGATTTTGCAGTGCTTTGATATGTAAAATACACAACTAGTTAGTACTCCATTTCATGCTCATATTAAATTGTCTTTGAAACAATTCCCCAACACAAAACTAGAGAAGATAGATTTCTTGTGTATTGTAGTCATCTATAGTTGGTAGTCTTATGTTATCCATTGTGTGCACCAGACCAGACATTGCACAAGCAGTGGGAGTAGGTAGTCATTTCACAAAGAACCTAGTTTGATATCATTGGACAGTTGTGTAGTGGATTCTTAGGCATTTGAGCGGCACTTTTGATGTTGCTATTTGTTACAGTGGGAGTAGTCTTTAGTTTAATGGATATGTGGAGGTAGATTTTGGTAGAGACAAAGATAAGAGAAAATCTACTGCAGATTATGTTTTCTCCTTAGTAGAAGGTGTTGTTAGCTGGGTTTCAAAGTTACTGACAGTGGTGGATTTATCTATTACTGAAGTTTAATATATGGTAGTGACACAAGCTAGAAAGTGATACAAGTATGTGCTAACTGGTGTTGTCATTGATGTCAATATGTTTGTATTGTCATTGGTGCCAACTGTGTCTTCTGATATTGTTGTTTGTTGATTGATTGAAGAACACTATCTGATTACTTGCTCCACATTTTATCTATAGTGAAGACTAGAGTATGAGATTTGGATATAATTTAAAGAAGTGTTTAAAGATGCTAAATCAAAAATTTGGTTGTTCGGATGGCTGTGTAGAAAAAGTTCTATTCACCAGTTTGAAGATTGTGCCTGGTAAGGTTTGTAAAGTGACAGAGAGCATTTTTTTCTGCATTTCTTCATAGGTTGGAATTTGGTCTTGCATTTCTAGACTTAAGATTATAAGGTCCTTAGCCATCTTCATTCTAAAGGATATGTGATTCAAAGCTCCCGAAAGCAAGTTTCCAACTAGCAGAGTTTGACAGTGTTTGTTGAGAAGCAGTTTGTGATGTGACTTCAAGTGATATTTGTTGTCTTCAAGTGAGATCTATTGTAGTTTAATTTATCATCTTGAAAGTGATTCTATGTTGTTCATAGACTTCTCCAGAATGTGTTGAAGGCATGTGTTTGATGTGAAAGCTATAATGAAGATCTTGCAAGCATGTTTCTAAGTGTTCTTGATATGTGCATAAGTTCTGGCCAACCTGGTTTGTCACACTTCTTGCGGAGGAGATTCAGGGATTGTGGAAGCATGTCCAAGCATGTGAGGATGTATTTGGGTCTATGATAAGCTGTGATGTGATCATCCTTCATTCATTTACCATTCAAGTTTGTCTAGGTCTAGTCCTAATTTGATTTATGTATGTATGTCGACCTTGGAGAAAGTTCCAATGGTTGTAGAATGTAATGCCGACTATGATGTACATTCCAAGGTTGATGATAGGTATAAATATATGTAATGAATTTGTGATTGAGGTGTGATGGTACAAAGATAAGAAGATAAGTGTGAAGTGTAGAAAGCATAGTAGAGCAGAGGAGATACATTGTGCTTCAATGGAACTAAACTCAGGCATGGTGTAGATGCTACTAAATTAGTTCACCCCCCGCAGTGAGCCAACCCCGGAAGTGAACCACTTTTCATATTTGGTATTGTTACTACATTATATTGTGAGCTAACACTCACTGTGGTTTTTCCCTATTTAGGGTTCCCATGTAAAAATCTGGTGTTGATGTGTTCATGTTTTATTTTTTTTACTCATGGTTAATGTTCATAATAGAATAAGGAGTTAGATTAAGTAAATGTGAAAGTGATTTTGGTTTAAAGAAGATAAAGTTTTTGATACAACTGATTCACCACCCTCTCAGTTGTCTTGTGCCTTTCAATAATTGATATTAGAGAGAGGTATCTTTGAAGAAAGCCTAAAAGCTTAAGGTAGATTTGGGATGGCACACAAGAAAGACACTCCTCAATTCGATGGATCTAATTATGCCTATTGGAAGGTACAAATGCAAAGTTATCTTAGTTCTATTCGTTATCATGTTTGAATAATGGTTAAAGATAAGTACACAGTACCTAAAGATGGTCCAAAGTCTAAAGAAGAGATCAAAGATTTTGACGCTAATCACAAAGCTAAAAATGCTCTAATAATGCTCTGTCTAATATTGAAATGGCAAAAGTTGTAAATATGGAAATTGCCTATGAGATTTGGGACAAATTAAATTAAATCTATGAAGGTGATGCATCTGTGAAGAAGGCCAAGTTGTAGAACTTGCAGACCACATATGAAACCATGTGAATGGCTGAAGATGAGAACATAACAAGATACTTACAAAAGATTGATGAAGTTGTTAGCAACATCAGGGGTCTTGGTGGAGAGTTATAGGATGAGGATGTTATAGATAAGATACTTAGAACTCTTCCCAAATCCTATAGTCACAAGGTATCTACCATTGAAGAGTTGATGTATATGTGTAAGCTTTCAAAAGATCAATTGCTTGGTAAATTGACTAGTTTTGAGATGACAGAGTTTCGTACTACTGATGGCCCTATGAAGACTAAGACTGCTTTCAAGGCCAAAGAAGAAACTAAGAAGGCTAGATCAGAGAAATATCTTGTGGAATCAGATGAAGAAGATTTTGTAGAGAATGAGGTAAAATTTGGAAGCAAAACAAAGATGACCATTAGAGGAAAGTTCAAAGGTAAGTTACCTTTCAAATGCTTCAATTAAGTTAAAATTCATCACTATGCTTCAAGATGTCCTAACAAAGCTTTTAAAATCAATGAATGTAAAGGAAAGATGGTAAGAAAGAGTTACTATGTTAGAGATGATGATGGTGTAACTGATGATGCTAATAATAGTGAAATCTTGTTTATTGCACTTAGAGAAGAACCTATTTCTACTAATCTTGCTAGCTATGTGAAGGAAGGAAGTCCAAGAGTGTTGCCTAGATTTCATGCTGAAAAAGGAAGATGAATGGATCATTGACAGTGGATGTTTAAATCACATGATAGGAGACAAGAATAAGTTTGTTAAGTTTGAAAAGTATGATGGAGGACTTGTTAGGTTTGGTGATGATGCAATTGGTAAGATTTGTGGAAAAGGATCTATTACTTTTGATGGCAAGCATAATACAAATGATGTTCTTTATGTCAAGCACCTAAAGCATAATCTACTAAGTGTTGGAGAAATATGTGACAAATGATATAATCTTGTGTTCAAGGACAATGGGTGTAAGATACATAATAGCTCTAGAACCCTAATTGTCATTGGTAAGAAGACTCATGGTAATGTTTATCACTTGAAAGATGCTAAAAATTGTTCTTTGTTAGCTAAGATAGATGAAAGTTGGCTATGGAATAGGAGAATGTGTCACATTAACTTCAATAATTTGGTGAGAATAAGCATTGTTCAAGTTGTAAGAGACCTACCCAAGATTGTGAAGCCTGCCAATGCTATATGCAAAGAATGCCAGTTTGGGAAGATGACAAAGACTACTTTTAGAAGTAAAGAACAATCCTCTACCTGTGTGGTCCTACAAGAACAAGAAGTCTACAAGGTAAAATGTATTTCATGATTCTTATTGATGATTTTTCAAGAATGACTTAGGTTATTTTCCTTAGATAAAAGATAGAAGCTTTAGATAAGTTCAAGGCATTCAAATCTATGGTTGAAAATGAATTCGACTTGAGAATCAAATGCTTAAGATCTAATAGACGTGGTGAGTTTACTTCAAATGAGTTTAATGCTTTTTGTGAAGAACATGGAATAAAGAGACATTTGTCTACTCCCTGAACTCCTCAATAAAATGGAGTGGTTGAAAGGAAGAATAGAACTGTTCAAGAAGCTTCTAGAGCAATGATCAAGGAAGCAGGCCTACCAGAAGTATATTGGAAAGATGAAATACACACTGTTGTCTACATTCATAATAGAGTGCAAATCAAAGTAGAAGAAACAAAGACACCTTATGAGTTGTGGTATGGTAGAATTCCTACTGTCAAATACTTCAAATTTTTTGGAAGAAAATGCTACATCAAGAGGGATGAAGAATTGGGAAAGTTTGATGCTAGATGTGCTAAAGGCATATTCCTTGGGTACTCTACTAAGAGTAAGGCTTACTGGTGCTATAACAAAAAACTAAGAAAAATCTTTGAAAGTGCAAATGTGAAGGTAGATGAACCAGATGGATATGAGTCAGGTGAAGCTGCTGATATAGAAAAGGTTGAAAAAGGAAAATAAAAAGAAGTTCAAACTAAAGAACAAGCTGCTCTGGAAGAAGAAGAAACTCAAACTAAAGCTCAGGTAAGAATTCCTAAAACTCCCAAGTATGCAAAGAGATCATTCTGAAGATCAGATTATTGGAGACAAAAGAAAAGGTGTGATGACAAGAAGTAGAGCATCAAAAGAACAAGTAAATCTCTCTCTGCTTTCAAAGGTGGAACCTAAAACAATAAATGAAGCATGCAATGATGAGCATTGGGTCAAAGCAATGAAAGAAGAATTGTTCTAGATTGAGAAGAACAAGACTTGGGAACTTGTCCCTAGGCATCCAAACAAAAATGTGATTAGAACAAAGTGGGTTTCTTAGAACAAACTAAATGAAGTTGGAGAAGTTGTGAGAAACAAGGCAAGACTTGTTTGTAAGGGATACTCACAAGTGGAAGGAAATGACTATGAAGAGACCTATGCTCCAGTGCCAAGAATGGAAGCTATCAAACTATTTTTGGCATTTGCAACACACAAAAACTTCAAGATATATTAGATAGATTTGAAATCTCCCTTCTTGAATGGTGATCTAGAAGAAGAATTCTACATACAACAACTAGATGGGTTCTAGTTATCAGAAAAAATAGACATGGTATGCAAGCTGAAAAAGGCTTTGTATAGATTGAAGAGCACTCCCTGAGCTTGGTATGCAAGACTAGACAAGTATCTGTTCTAGTAAGGTTTTAGTAAAGGGTCTATAGATAGTAATTTCTATATCCAGGTAAGCAAAGATCAAATCTTGATTATTGAAGTCTATGTCAATGATATCACATTTGGTGGAAATGAAGAAATGTGCAAGAATTTTGCAAATGAAATGCAAAAAGAATTTGAGATGTCTATGTGTGTTGAGATGAACTTCTTTCTTGGACTGCAAATCAATCAGATAGACAAAGGCATTTTTATTTCTCAACCAAAGTATATCAGGGAATTATTGAAGAAGTTTTAGATGGAAGGCCTCCAAACTGATATGCACACCTATGGTTACTAGATGTAAACTAAGCAACAACAATGAATTGCCTAAGGCTGATAAAATCAAATACATATCAATGATTGAAGGACTACTTTACCTAACTACTACCAAACTGAATATCATGCATCCATTATGTCTTGTGGCTAAATTTCAATCAGATCCTAGAGAATTACATATGATGGTAGTAAAGAGGATATTCAGGTATTTGAAGGGCACTCCTGATCATGGCTTGTGGTATCCTAAGAACAATGATTTTTCTTTAAGTGCCTATACAGATGTAGATTGGGGTGGATGTACTAATGACAAGAAAAGTACAAGTGGAGGTTCATTCTTCCTTGGAGATAGGGCAATATCCTAGTATACCAAGAAACAAGAATCAATCTCCTTGTCTACTGCAAAAGAAAAATATATTGTTGCAGTATCATGTTGCACTCAGGTTCTCTAGATGAAGTAAACCTTGAAGGATATAAAAGTTGAGTTTGATGGACCAATTCCTATTCTTTGTGATAACACAAGTGCCATAAATATTTCAAAGAATTCAGTGATGCATTCAAAGACAAAGCATATTTCAATCAAATATCACTTTTTGAGGGCGAAGTTGTAGAAAATGAGGTAAAGCTTGAGTATGTGCCTAGAAAAGATCAAGTTGCTGATACATTCACTAAGGCTCTTCCAAAAGACACATTTGAGTATCTCTGAGAAAAATTAGTGGTTATTGGCCCTCTTTCCTTGAACTAGATGCATAAGAAGGTGCATCAGTCTAGTGTGCTTCAAAGTACATGTCTCATTTTGGACTGAAGTTGGAGGCTACCTCTTAGAGGGAGAAGGTAGTGGTTTGAGATGATTGTTGCATTCAAGGGGAGTAAAGAATGGTTTAAGACTAATTAGAGTAGCAATATGCAAGTATGTGTAGTAGAAGAGATGTGATGCCCTTTTCCATTGATGTCAAATGGGGAGAGAGATCATGTGAAAAACTTAGGGTGAGTAAGAGTGCAGAGGTGTAAAAAGAAAGGGGGAGTTCTGATGGTGGAATATGTTTTTCACATCATATGTTTCCATAAATAACAAAGGGGGATATTGTTGCAAGTATGTGATAATTGGTGTTGTCATTGATGTCAACATGTTTGTGTTGTCGTTGGTGCCAACTGTATTTTCTGATATTGTTGTTTATTGATTGATTGAAGAACACTGTCTAAGTATTTGCTCTGCATTTTCTTTGTAATTGAGACTGGACTATGAGCTTTGGATATGATTTAGAGAAGTGTTTGGAGATACTAAATCCAAAATTTTGTTGTCTACATCAATGTGCATAAAAAGTTCTATTCACCAGTTTGAAGAATGTTCCTGGCAAGGTTTGCAGAGTGACAGAGAGATAGCATTTTGGTCCACATTTCTTGGGAGGTTGGAATTCGGTCTTGCAGTTCTGAACTTCAGATTATAAGGTCCTTAGCCATCTTTATTCCAAAGGATATGTGATTTGAATCTTGAGAAAGCAAGTTTCTAATTAGTGGAGTTTGAGAGTGTATGTTGAGAAGTAGTTTGTGATGTAACTTCAAGTGATATTTGTTGTCTTCAAGTGAGATTTGTTGTGGTGGAATTTGTCAGCTCCAAAGTGATTCTATGTTGTTCATAGACATCTCTAGAATGTGGTCAAGGCATGTTTTTGATCTTTGAGCTACAGTGAAGATCTTGCAAGCATGTTTCTAAGTGTTCTTGATATGTGCATAATTTTTGGCTGACCTGGTTTGTCACACTTGTTACGAAGATGATTCTTGGATTGTGGAAGCATGTCCAAGCATGTGAGGATGGATTTGGGTCTAAGCTAAGCCATGATGTGTTCATCCTTCATTCATTTAGCCAACAAGTTTGTCTAGGTCTAATCGTAATTTGATCTATCTATGTATGCCGACCTTGGAAAAATTTCCAATGGTTGTATAATGTAATGCCAACCTTGATGTACATTCAAATTTTGATGATAGGTATAAATCTATGTCACAAATTCATGATTGAGGTGTGATGGTGGGAAGATGCGAAGATAAGTTTGAAGTGTAAAAGAAAAGAAGAGCAGAGAAGATATTTTGCACTTCAATGGAACTAAACTCAGGCATGGTGTAGATGCTACTAAATTAGTTCACCCCCAGTAGTGAGCCAACCTGGGCAATGAGCCAAGCTTGGTAGTGATCCAACCTTGGTAGTGAGCCATTCTTTTGGGCAGTGAGCCTTGGACAGTGAGCCCTTTTGAAGTGAGCTACTTTTGATATTCGGTATTGTTACTACATTATATTGTGAGCTAACACTCACCATGGTTTTCCCTTGTTTAGGGTTTTCCACGTAAAAATCTAGTGTTCATGTGCATATAGTGTTGATGTGTTCATGTTTTGATTCTTCTATTCATGGTTAATGTTCATAACAAAATAAGGAGTTAGATTAAGTAAATATGAAAGTAATTTTGGTTTAAAGAAGTTAATGTTTTTGATACAATTGATTCACCCCCCCTCTCAGTTGTCTTGTACCTTTCAATAGAAAGGAGGCAATCTGGCTTCATAGACTCTTGTGTGAATTACAAATAAAGAAAAATAACATGGTGTTGCATTATGACAGCTAAAGTACTTTACACTTTTCATGGAACTCATCTTATCATGCCAAAAATGAAACATATTGATGTACAATATCACTTTATATGTGATGTGCCAGAAGGAGGACAAGTATCTTTGGCTATGATACACACTAATATAAATTCAGAAGATATTTTGATGAAGCCTACTAGTAGAAAGAAGTTCATATGGTGCAGAACTTCTCTTAGCTTGCACATCACTTGATGATAGGTAGAAACAACATTGGTCTCTCAATAGGAGTTATTCATAAGGCAAAAACATGACTTCAAGTGGGAGATTGTTGAAATGTGAAGTCAATTTTACTTATTCTAGCAAATGAGTAGTCGACAATGAGTACCTAGCTAGTACAAGTGCATCACGTTCCATATGTACAACATGCAAAATCACATGCAAAGTTCCTCTCACACTTTTATGCATGAAGATCTATCTTTGGATTTGATTTGTTTTTTGCATGTTCTTTTTTGTGATTATTTAAGTTAGTCGAGCTTGAATGCCAATGCATGAGAAAAAAGATTTTGCAACAACAAATTTTCTTCTAAGAATAAAATTGAGAGATCCTTGTTTGTGGTTTTTTCCTAGTACATTACCAATTTTTCCATGTCAATTTGTGTTGTCTATTTTGTGCTTTTTATTGCTAATTCACTATTATTTCAATGTTGCACTACTTATTTTTCTAACAATTTTTTGGTATGTAGATGAATACCTAGTTTCCCTACAAAAGTTGAAGAAGGAAACGTAGATTTATGATATGTTCGAGAGGGAAGAGCTCCAATTGGGGGTCTCATTTTGTAAATTTTCTATGATCTTCTCCTACGACAACCTATATTTACTAGGCCATACAAAAGGGACTTTGGAATGTGTGCAAGAATGCATTGAATATGACTTTGAATACACACCAATTTTAGTTATCAATGAACATAAACATCAAAGAAAAGTATATGTTCAATGCCATCTAATTTCTACGGTCGCATGCTCTAGACTGATTGTGACACCCTTTGCCTATGGTTCTACTAGTTCCTCCTGATGCCTTGCCTTTACCTCCAAATGATACAAATTCCATCTCTCTTGGTGCACACTATGTTCTACATGTATCTAGTTTTTGGTCCCTTGGCTTCTTTGCATTATTATCTATGCATGTATTTTTGGCTTTTGGTCATTGTGCTTGCTTCTATTAAATGTACATTGTAGGGCTTCTATGCCTTGATCTACCCTACAAGGGCATTCAAATTTTATTTTTTAATATAGTTTTAATCAAGTCTAGGTGATTCTTCACCTTTTACCTAAAATAAAAATCCAAACAATGTTGCAGACGTATTAAGCAGAAGACAAGATTTGTTGATAAAAATGTGAGTAGAAGTAGTAGGATTTGATAATTGAAGCATTTGTATAAACTTGATCCTAATTTTGTAAAAGTATGGAGAGAATTTAAAGAATTGGTCAGCATGCATAAGAGAAAATGACTTGATTACCTTATTTAGAATGAAATGTTCCCTAGGGGTAAACAATTGTATATTCTAAGAAGCTAAATTATGTAGAAAATTTGATCAAGGAGAGGCATAGAGTCAGTTTAGCATGTCATCTTGGAGTTGATAGGACAGTAACAATGGTCTCTAAAAACTATTTTTGACCTCAACTATATAAGGATGTGAGAAAACATGTTTGGGTTGTGGAATTTATCAAGTACCAAATGGGATAAGTTATAATATTGGGTTTTATTAGCCATTACTAGTTCTAGAGAGACATTGGGAAGATATCAAAATGGATTTTGCATTAGGATAGACAAGAACATATAGAGGCCATGACTCTATATTTGTAATTGTTAACACATTTTCTAAGATGGTATATTTCATTCTATGTAAGAAGACAAATGATGTGGTACATGTAGTTGATCTATCTTTTAGAGAAGTGAGATTGTAAGGATTGCCAATGAGCATTGTTTCAAATAAAGGCACTGAGCTTGTTGGATACTTTTGGAAGGAATTGTTGCAAAAGATAAAAAGAAACTTGAAGTTAAATTCAACATATTGCCCCCATACTGATGGACAAACAAAAGTTGTAAATACCAGTTTACATAATTTGTAGTGATGTTTGGCTAGAGAGATTATAGGAAATTAGGATATGATCTTAGTGCAAGTAGAGTTTACAAATAATAATTCAATGAATATGAGTACAAGGAAAACATCATTTTGTATAGTGTATGGTGGTTTTCCAAGTAATGTATCAAATTTAAGGGATATCAGCAATGGAGAGAAATGAATGCAAAAGAAAAAGAATTTGTAGAACATATGAAGGAAGTACATATTGAAGTAAGAAGGTAGTTGGAATATATGAATGATAGATATAAGGAGTTATAAAGCTTATTAGAAAAGAACATATAAGGAGTTTTGCATATCATTACACAAGAATGCATAAGGAGTTTGTAAATGGAGATGGAGTGATAGTATATCTTAGGAAGGAAAGTTTTCTAGTTCAAACTTATAATAAGTTGATGAAGAAGTTTGTTCCTTGTAGGATTGTCAAAAGGTTTAATTTAGGAAATGCGTATGAAGTGGATCTTGTTGGTATGTGGCAACTGATCATGCAAGTACTGTACACTCGTAAGGTATCCTCACCAGGGTTCAGGGCTGGGTCAGGCCCCAAGCAGGGGTTCGGGGCTAGTAGCCCCCGAGAAGCGGGGGTTCGGGGTCAGTTGTCAATTTTTATTAACTGAATTCTAGAAGCTTCCAAAAAGCTTGTTATAAGTGGCTGGGATGTATGTTGTGGGTGTGGAATTCATGAAATTATAATCTGTACTGCACTATATAATAAAATCATTGGATGGCTGAGTTTCTATGGATTTAGCCCATTCTAGATGAACCATGTTAAATTTATGTGTTGATCTCTTTTGTGTTGTTCTTCATTATTATATTTTGGTTATTTAATCTGCATATAATTGTTACTATTTATTGCTTTGATCTACCTGAACCCTAACAGAGCTAACATAGAACTTAGGAAATCAACACTAGTATTCAATGTTGCATATTTTTGTCAATATCATGAAGGAGACTTAGGGAAAGATTAAATAAAAGTACAATGGAAAAATTATATACCACAATAACAAAAAGAATATATTGGGGAGGTTTTGGATAGTAGGATTGGAAGAAGCATTAAAAATAGGTAGTATGAGGAATATTTGGTAAATTGGAAGGGAAGGCCTAAAGAAGATTCGTCTTTGATTTCTAAGATCAAGGTAGACCATCTTGAAAATTCATAATTCTTGGAAACGCACTCACATTTTGGAATACATAATGCAAGGATGTTATAATGCACACAATTTATTTCTTGTATGTATTTTCTAGAACATGAATGCATTATAATGTGCTTGCAATCCATTTTTTACCAATCAAATGTCTCCCTTAGGCTTGCAACAAGCTTGAATTTACCAATTCTAAGAGTTCAACAATCAATTTCGGTGCTAAAGACATGTTTTTACAAAATTCATATGAAAAAATTAATTGATCTCAAGTGTGTTCTACATCAAGTTCATGTATTCCAAGATAAAATTTAAAAAAAAAAAACAATTATGATTTAAACTAGGTTATCTTTCAAACCATGTAAATTTTTAAAAATTTAAATACATTAAGGTCTTATTATCTAATTACTATTAGTAGTCTCTTTATTTTATTTCAAAAATACATGTTTTTGTTATGTAGGAAATGAGATCTAGGCTAATAAGTACATAAATATATAGTGAAGGAAATAATGTTCAGTTGTACAGATATGAGATTCTGACCATGAAAGAAGAGATGAAAGGAGGAATGGGTGACTCTGTTAGTACACATTTGAGTATAACTTATGCAGAGAAGGTGAGTGTTGAAGATCAAATTAGAACAATGGCTGGTCCTTTGAAGGACATTATAATGCTAGAGAAAATGATGCAATCTTGTGTGACGAAACAAGATAGAGAAGATGATGATATAGATGAATAGAGGAATGGGATATTGCAGTAAGATCATGTCTTATGGAAGGCATGAAATAGCTGATAAAAATTGATAGTGGTAAAGAAGTGAGGAAAGATGATAAGATAATATTGGGAAATTTTAATTTCCTTAAAACCTATGAATTTGATGTGTGTGTAGGTACAATGGAGCTTGAGAAGCATAGAAATGCAGAGAAAGTATGCATGATGAGATTCAGAATTGCAAAGCAACAAGGTATGTCTAAGATGGTGAAGATGGAAATCTTTAATTTCCATAAAGTCAATTATTTCAAATTGCATACCAATGAAATGGAATGGGAGGCAGAAATTTGGTAGAGGTTGTTGGATTATGGTGGGTTGATTCCCACAAGAAGAGGAAGTGAATTGGAGAGTGGTAAGATGTGGAGTGATGAGGAGAGTAGAATTTAGAGGGGGCGGTCAGAATATGGTGGATATAAGTCCATGGGAAGAAAGAAGATTGAAGAGTAGAAAAGGTGGAGGTTAATAACACTTGTACCAACTATATGCTGGAAGAGAAGGAAGAAGAAATTATTCTATTCATCTTTGGAAGCATTAGAGTATGCTGCAGAATGTTTCCTTTCTAGAAGGGTGTTTTAGCCACTCAACATCAATTTTGTAAGCCCATGATCACAAACCTTTTACCTGGCATATCTGATGTAAGAGCATTGGAGCCCACGAGCAATCAATATCAACCAAAAAAATTATGGTTTTCAGTTTCAGTTCAGTTTTGTTGTGCTTTGTCTTCTTTTGTATTGGTTTTGGTCTTTTGCTTCAGGAGAAAATTTCATAGTAATTTGGCAAAGTTCAAAACATCATCATGTAGAAGAGCTTATAGGGTATCCCAAGTTTCATTTTGGTGAAGATTGGGTAAATATTGGCTAAGTTATAGCCAGTTGATGATTTCTTCAGTTCACCGACCTAGCAGATCATTGATTCAACAGTTTGCTGACAATTTAGTTCACTGATGGGTGATTTCTCTGACCAGGTGATTCAAATTGTTCATGTTGTTGATTCCTTAATTATCTATTGGGAACTTTTACCAATTGCATGTTAGTGAGTTTTGGACGAAGTCTCTTTTGTTGTCAGTAAAGTTGACAGTTTGAGAACTCCATTGGTAAAATCATTATTTCATGAACCCTTAGGTTCACCGATGACTCACTTTGTCGATAAATATTTAAGGGCTAGAGTCAAAGTTTTCTTAGCTTGTGGAAAGGTGAAATCATTGATAAGTGTTAAGTCTTGGCTAGTTCACAGGTTCTAAAAGTTGTCAATTCGCTAACAAGCATATGAATGGAGCTTTTGAGGAGAAGTCAAAGAGTTCATAAAAGACAAGTTTCATTGATAAAATAATTTGATGCCTTAAGGCTTTTTATAGGAAAAATTTTAAGTCTGTGAACTAGTTCATGGATTTCAAAATTTGCCAATAAACCAATAAAAGGATGGAAAATGTCAATTTTTTTGATAAAGGGCTTGGTGGTTAGGGTGGTATACCGACAAGTTTAGTTTGTGAAATGGCTATTTTTCTGATAAAGGGGATTTGATGTATTAAATCTTATTCTAGAAAATATTTTAGTTTACAAAGAATCCAATTCACCGATGGCATATGATGGTGAATTTTCAAGTTCACAAAGCTCAAATTTTGTCGATAACTCTTCATAGTGGTGTGTTGGGGAATGTCTGGGTTTGAAAACTTGACAGAACCCTGATAAAGATGATTTTGGGAAAGAACTCGGTGGTTCGTGGAAGGGATATTTTTTCGATGAACTATCATGAAGCCTAAGTAATGTCAAATATACACATTAGCAATTGTTATACACTAATGAGGATATTTGAGGTGATGATTCAATTCTATAACGGTTCAATTGCTTGGCAGTTAAAGTTTTGTTCTTGTATCTCATTTAGTTATTAACGAATGGCGGTGATTCAACTGCTTTTAGGGGCTGAGATTCCCTGGTGAGGGTTCACAGTTCTCTATGCAAAAGGATTGGCAGTTTTGAAGTGAAACAGTAGAAGTGGACTATTAGAAGAAATGATAGAAATTTACAGGAGATTACGAGGAGAAAAGAGTTACTGGAGATGAGCTGGATGATGGGTAACATTCTTGAAGGGGAAGCATCAATCTTAGAGAAGAAGAAATCAGATTGAAATTGAATAGATTTGTATTTCTCCTTTTACTACATAAATGTATGATGTTGATCTCAATTAGAGTTGAATAAATTCAAATCTAAGTTGTGTTGTTTTTTGAAATTGTGTTTTTGTTGTGTGTTATTGGTTGCATGACTGGGCATTTTGGTAAGACCCTTTTCTCATGACTACATCATGAGTATTCCCTATGTTATCATGGTTATCCTACAGGACCTCAACATTGTATTTGTATTTGTGGATATGTGGATTCTGATTGGCCTAGAGATATAAACAACATAAGATCTACTAGTGCTTATGTTTTCACTTTGTTTGGTGGTGTCATTAGTTGGATGAGTAAGTGACAATCTATCACTGCTTTGTACACTATAGAGGAAGAGTACATGGAAGCAACTCATTCTTGTAAGGAAACCATTTAGCTTAAGAGATTATGTTTTGATATTGGGCTTGATGCAAGGATGATTACTATCTGTTGTGATAGTCAGAGTGTTATTTGTTTGGCAAATAATCCAACCTTCTATGCTAGAATGAAGCATATTGATGTTCAATTCCATTTTGTTCGTGACATGGTGGTAGATGCTAAGGTGAAACTTAAGAAAGATAACACTTTGATAGATGTTGCAGATTCACTAAAAAAGATTGTGAGAATGGAGAAGTTTAGATGGTGTTTAGAGTCTATAGGGCTCTTGGACCCTAGTAGTTAATTTCCTTTTTCTATTGGCTCTTGCAAGGTGTTCGACAAGTGGGAGAATGTTGAGAATTAAGGTGTCTTATCCTTTGCAAATTCCTAATGTTGGTATTTAATTATTTATTTATTTTTAGCTACTATTGTAATTAAACATGTAAAATTTATTTTGTCACTTTGTGGTAGTTGGCACAGTGAACTATCATCCCACATGGAAGGTGACTAGATGTAATTTTGTCCTCATATGAGGAGGTAGCTATCCCACGTGGATTTGGCATGTTTATTCTATGTGTCAACACATTGTGGTCATGTGTAAAGATTTGTGACAAATTCTATGGCTCATAAGTTATGACAGGTTCTATGACATTGTGTGAGCCACAAATAAAAGTGATGAGACAAGTGCCATTTACACATATGATAGTGTAAGAGGCATATTTGACTTAGCCCATTTTGGGGTGCCCAAGTTTGGGATATGACAGGTTATAAGAGAATTATTTATTAATAGTCAATTATGACAGATTCTCTTATAACTATAAGTGGTGTCATATATGACAGATTTCATGATGATGTAAGACCACCTATCATACCTATTTTGTGCAAGTTTGGGGTGCCCAAGTATGGAGGGTTTAAGAGGTATAAAGGAATATTGTTGTATATAGAAGTGATTAACCCAAATCCAATTAATCAAACTAGGATCAAGACACATAACCCTAGTTGCGAAAGATTTGAGTACAATAGACTATCGGTACCTAAAAGCCAGTTACCAAATGGACAATAGAGATTAGAAGACAATTTAGAAACTTTTCTTGAAAGTCAGAATGCCTAGGAAAATGGCACTTGGGTGCCCTAGTCCCAAATCAAGGTTTCCAAAAACTACAAACTTCATCAGGTCTATAACAGCAAGCTTATCCTTCTCGCAGAATGTCACCTTTCAAAACCTATCTATCTAACCTGCACACACAGAGAGATGGAAGAGGTTGGGTACTATTTAGGCGATTGCCTTAGTCAAGCCTCATGAATGGTGTTTCCACCTCCACAATAGAAAAGATGATTGGTAAAGAGTGCATGCCCTAGGGGGGCACAAGCAACTTTGAAGTAGAATGGAATGCTAAAGCAAAGCACAAAGAAAAGAGTTAACCATGAGCATGGAAACCCTTTTATGCTTTTAGATGACATCACAACTTGACTCAAGAAGTTGATGCTACCTCCAACATCTTCACAAGACCTGTAATATGTTAGTAGCACAACAATAATCCATAATAGAGAGCTATAGAGAGAAAGAGAGATAATGCAAGAGTCCCAAGATTTCACTAGAGAGAGTTAGATGTTCAAATGAATGACTTAACTTACTTTAATATGCATTTCCATCGAATTCTGGAGAATTAAGCCACATAAGGCAAACATTAGGATTGTTTTAAAGGGCCTAAGCTGATAAGGCACAAATTTTGGGGAGGGCTAAAGGAGGGCCCAGGGCACTTGGGTGCCCTATTCCTTTATCCACTTAACTCTTGAAAAGGGGCACTTAAGTCTTCTTAGCCCAACCTTATAGTTCTTTTGCAGGTTTCATGCATCAAGATCAAGTATTACATGGTTAATGCTTAAGAAGGTGTTAAAATAGGTCATAATAAACAAGGGTGAACATTTTAGGTGCACCTAGGAGCTAAATAAGGTGTAAAATAGTGGTATACACATTTTGTGACATTACATTTATCTCCCACTTTAGTCTAGGTATGAACTTACATTTGAACTCATACTAAAGGATGGAGAAGACACAATTCAAACACAAAAAAACATAGAAACCAAACAATGACACTAAAATTGAAGGGTGGTCAAGCCCCCAAGTTTAGGATTTTAGGAGTCTATGATGATTGTCATACACATAAGACACATAACATAATTCATTCATGCACATGAATCTCTTAAAAGACTTGAGATAAAATGAGGCATACACAAGGCATAAACTTGAGAAATCACATTGAATACAGGTAATACACAAAGTACACATGAAGCATACACATATAAAGCACAAAGTATACATAGAATACACAAGGAATACATGTGAAACACTATAGAGAAAAACATACTATGGAAGACCTTGAGTCAACACAGAAAATGAGACCTCAATCTAAGTGATGTCTCGATCATCATGCATCATTCCCCAATATGCAATAAAGAAGAATGATAAGGGGTTAGTTAGAAAAGAGAAGAAGCATAGGGGAAGTACAAACATATCAAACACACCATCTCCATGGAAAGTGTTTCCACTCAACGAAATACACCAAGCTACCTCTTGCAAGAGGAATTACATGAAGCCCTATAGAATAAGAAGGTAGAGCAACCTTACTACGAAACTGAAGTTGGTGGCATAACCCTTCTCCAAAACATACGAGGGAGTCTTACACAATAAGAAGGTAAAGTAACCTTACTACAAAGCTCAAGTTGGTGGCACAACCCTTCTCCCAAACATGGAAGAAACTTCAATCTAGGAGAATAAGATGACTCAAGATCCTACTTCCAAGATTTTCGTAATCCATTCCAAGGGAGTAGTAACCAAGATGATCAACAAGTGTCTAGATAGAAAGAAGAAGGTAAGGTTCATAGCACTATACATGCCCCTACCTTAACGAAATTGCTAACTCCAATAGGTAGCAATTGCCTTTAAGGTGGATTGAGAAAGAAACATAAGAAACGTTTGAGAGCTTTCTAAAAGCACATGCCCAAATGATATGTGTTTTTGAGAAGCTACATCAAGAGAAAGGGTTGCCCCCAAGAAGAGGAAACATAGATGATGCTTATAAGCATGATACACAATGGCTTGTGTAGTCATGGTATGATGTTAGGCATTGCTACAAGGTGCCAAATAGACATAAGAAACATCACATACACAAGAATTAAATCAACATGAAAGGATGCTAAATCATCCAAGGAGAAAATAACCAAATTGCACATCACAACATATAGAAGATTGAAGATACATATAGAACAATGACGCAACACATTGTAACTCCTTGTTCCTTTGTGCTAACAAAGGTGTCAAGGGAGAACTAAAACATCACCATAAGTGGATCACACTACATACAATCACAATACAAATGAGGAGGGACCACCCTTGTGAGTCGGCCTACAACAAGTTATCCTCCCCCACCTTGATTACAAAAATGGATGGAGGACAAGGTGCTCTAGGGACTACATCAAGCATGGTGAGAAGTACTAGAGCCAAATCTTATTCAAAGTTGTTGAATTTTTCTACCCAAGACTCGACATTCATTAGTAGAAAGGTCAAGTGCTCGATGAAATACACAATAATGTGTTGAATGTAAACATGCAAAGATGCCTTACAATAGAAAGGATAATAATGTGTAGTGAATTAAATCCCTTTAATATACCCAATAATGAAAGAAGATCTACAACAACATGCCAATCTACAAACCCTAGTTTGGAGATTAGCTAGATTTCTCAAAAATGCAAGGCTTTTTTAGACGCTAACCATGAAATATTGCAAAATTAAGCTATATAACCATGTGAAATGATGAATGGATGAAATATAATCAGATCTAAGGATGAAAATAGCTCTGATCTGATGCAAGAAGGATGCCAAAGTGCAAGAAACAATGGGTTCACCAAAATGTAATGTAGAAAAGAGAGACTAGCTCAATGGATCAAACTAGGTCAAACCCCCTTCTACAAAACATTGGGGAACAAATTGAGCTTGGCTTATACCCAAGGAGGAGAGGCAAACTATAGGGATTTTTACCTTTTGTTGTATATAGAATTAATTAACCCAAATCTAATCAATCAAGATAGGATCAATACACATAACCCTAGTTGCTAAAGATTTGAGTACAACAGACTTTCAGTACCTAAAACCTAGCAACTAAATGGACAACAGAGATTAGAAGAAAATTCAAAAAAAATTTCCTGAAGGTTAGAATTCCTACGACAAGGGCGCTTGGGTGCCTTAGTCCCAAATTAGGGTTTCCAAAAAACTACAAACTTCTTCAAGTTTGTAACAATAAGCTTATCCTTCTCCCCAGATCTCAGCTTCTGAAACTTGTCCATCTAACTTGTAGACATGGAGAGAGGGAAAAGGTTGGCCACTATTTAGGAGCTTACCTTAGTCAAGCTCCCTGAATGGTGTTTCCACCTCCACAATAGAAAAGATGATTTATAAAGAGTGCATGCCCTAGGAGGGAAAGAGACAAAACCAAAGTAGAATGGAATGCTAAAGGAAAGCATGAAGGAAAGAGTTCACCATGAGTGTGGAAACCCTTGTATGCTAGTAGATGGCATCACAACTTGACTCAAGAGGCTGATGTTGCCTCAAAGATCTTCACAAGACCTACAATATGTTAGTGTTGCAGCAATAATCCACAATAGAGATATATAAAGAGAAAGAGAGATAATACAAGAGTGCCAAGATTTTGCTAGAGAGAGTTAGATGTTCAAATGAATGACTTAACTTACTACTATATCATTCTTGTCAAATTTTGGAGAATTAAACCACATAAGGACAACATTAGGAATGTTTTAAAGGGCCTAAGTTGACAAGGCACAAATTTTGGGGAGGGCTAAAGGAGGGCCTAGGGCGCTTGGGTGCCCTGGTCTTTTAGCCACTTAACTCCTGAAATGGGGCACTTAATGTCTTCTCAGCCCAGCCTAATAGTTTGTTTCTAGGTTTTGTGCATCAGGATCAAGTATTACACCCTTAACTCTTAAAAAGGTGTTAAAATAGGTCCTAATAATCAAGGGTAAACATTTGAGGCCCATCTAGGAGCTAAAAAAGGTGTAAAATAGTGGTGTACACATTTTACGATGTGACAGAAAGTAGTAGACCAAAACTTATTTTAGTGAAATTTTGAATGATGCTAGAATGAGATATTTAGTCTATGATCACTTATTTTATGCCATGAAACTAATTCTAAAGAATTGTTGCATCCACCTTTAATCCTCTAAATGGAAACCCTTGGAGGTTGTACTATATCATTCAAAACATCTTGCCCATGTATTTGATATTGACTTTCCTCACGTAGAATTTGCAATCAAAGTTATGGTTGGTGACTCGTTATTGTGTGAATTTTCTCAAGTGTTCATGTTTTATAAGGTGGTGGCAATCTTAATATTCAATATAATGGATCTAGTGTAGGATACAAACTAGACTAAGATGTTTGATTTTGGCTATGTACATAAATACCTACTTTCTTTAAACAATATAAAGATTTGGGGGTCTTTTCTTTGTAGATTTTCTTCAATCCTCTCCTACTATATAGCATGCATTTACCAGGCCATATAGAAGATATGCTAAAATGGGTGCAATAATGCTATGAATATGGTTTTGAATGAACATCAATTTTTGATATTGTTGAACCGAAGCTCCAAAGAAAACAAGATGTTCATTTCTATCAAATTTATATGGATGCATTCTCCATACTAAGTACCATGCCCTCTACCTGTGGTTCTGCTAGTTTCTACTACCACCTTACCTTTATCTCTAGATGATATTGACTCGAGATCAAATCATACAAACTAAGTTTTGTGTTTATTTGGTTTTTGGACCCTTGGTTGCTTAGTGTTATTAGCTATGTATGTATTTTTAGCTTTTTGCCACCATGCCTACTTCCGTTGAGTGTATATTTTGGGTCTTTTATGCCTACATCTACCCTACAAGTGCCTTCAAATTGTTTATTTCAATATAGCTTTAATCAAGTATAGATGATTCTTCACATTTTACCCAAAATTAGAAAAATCAAACAATGTTTTAGATGTATTGAGAAGGAGACAAAATTTATTGACAACAATGAGAGTAGAAGTAGTAGGATTTGATAATTGAAGCATTTGTATAAACTTGATCCTGATTTTACACAAGCATGTAGATGATGTAAAGAATTGGTAGGCATTGATAGAATTAAGTGGCTTGATTACTTGATTTAGAATGATATGTTGCCTAAGGGTAAATAAACATGTATTCCAAGAATCTCAATAAGAGAAATTTTTATCAAGGAGAAGCATACAGGTGGTTTATCAGGTCATCTTCGAGTTGATAAGATAGTAACATTGGTGGCTAAAAATAGTTTTTGGCCTCAACTACATAAGGATATGAGAAAACATGTTTAGGGTTGTAGAATTTATCAAGTACCAAATGGGAGAAGTTAGAATATTAGGTTGTATTAGCCATTACAAGTTCTAGAGAGATGATGGAAAGAATCAAAATGGATTTTGTATTACGATTGCCAAGAACATATAGAGGTTGTGATTTTATATTTTTAATTGTCGACACATTTTATAAGATGGTACATTTCCTTCTATGTAAGAAGACAAATGATGTGGTACATGTAGTTGATCTATTTATTTAGAGAAGTGAGATTGCATGGGTTTCCAAGGAGCATTGCTTCAAATAAAGGAACTTAGTTTGTTGGATACTTTTCAAAGGGATTATTGAAGAAGATAAAAACATAGTTGACTTTCAATTAGAAATATCACCCACATACTAATGGACAAAACAAGTTGTAAATAGGGGTTTAGGTAATTTGTTGAGGTGTTTGGATGGAGAGGTTATATGATATCAGGATATGGTTTTAGTGTATGTAGAGTTTACAAATAATAATTCAATGAATAGGAGTACAAGGAAAATGCCATTTTCTATAGTGTATGGTAGTTGTCCAAGGAATGTATCTAAATTAAGGGATATTGGCAATGAAGAGAAATGAATAACAAAGGAAAATAATTTGTAGAACACATGAAGGAAGTACATACCGAAGTAAGACGGTAACTGGACAAGATGAATAAAAGATATAAGGAGTTCTACATCTTATTAGAAAAGAATATATGAGGAGTTCTAAAAATTATTATAAAAGAATTCATAAGGAGTTTGTAATTGGAAATGAAGTGATGATATATCTTAGAAAGGAAAATTTTCTAGTTGGAACTTACAATAATTTGTTGAAGAAGTTTGGTCCTTGTAGGATTGTCAAAAGGTTTAATTGAGGAAATGCATATGAAGTGGGCATATCATCAAACTTAGGAATATCGCCACCATTATTCAGTGTTGCAGATTTGTATCAATATCATGAAGGAGAGTTAGGGAAGGATGACACAAAAGTACAATGGAAAAATTAGATACCACAACAACAAGAATAGAGTGGGGAGATTTTGGATAGTAGGAATGGAAGAAGCACTAAAAATAGGTAGTATGAGGAATATTTGGTAAGTTTGAAAGGAATGAATAAAGAAGATTCATCTTTGATTTCTAAGGTCAAGGTAGACCATCTTGAAAATTCATAATTCTTGAAAACACACTCACATTTTTGAAAACATAAGTAATGCATGTTATAATGCACAAGCTTTAATATGACTTGTATATATTTTTTAGAACATGAATGAATTATAATTTCCTTCAATTCTAATTTTGACCAATCATTTGAATTTCTCCCATAGATTTGGAACAAGTTTGATTTTACCAATCCTAAGGGTTTGACACTCAATTTAGGTGTCAAAAACATTTTTTACAAAATTCTTAAGAAAAAAGAAAAAATTGAATGTGTTCTCCATCAAGTTCATGTATTTCAAGATAAAATTCCAAACAAATACCATTATAATATAAAACCAAGTTATCTTTCTAGCCATGTAATTTTTGAATTTGAAAATTTTCCATCTTCACATTCTAGGTCACATTCAATAAACAATGAAAATAAAGATTCTATTTATTATTATTTTTTGCAAAATTAGTTTGCAACATAATCAATTTTCTATTTTTCATGATGTATACATTTTGAAAATTAGTAATTTGAAAGAATCTATCCATTAAAAAATTAGCAAGAAAATGTAGCATACATAAACTATATGATGCTAGCTAACTCTTCACCAAAGAGATTTATGAAATAATTTTTAAAAGTCAATAATCCAAGGGGAATATACCTAATGCAATGTTATATTTTTTTGACAAAAACAAGACCACTTTGTGTTCTCCTATTGCACTCTCTATTAATCTCCACCATTTTTTAAAAAATTAGTAGTTATCTTGAGTCTCTCATCAAAGTTTGATTCTTTTTTATTTTAGTAAAAAATGTCTACTTTGGCCCCCTTTTGGCACCCCATTTCCACACACTTACCCAATTAGCCTACTCCCTTTCTATAGTGAAGTGGAAAACCCTTTTCCTTGTTTTCCTTCCAAGAATTAGAGGAAGCAGCAACAAATTTTAATATATCCCCTACTGTAGATTATTCTTATTTTATAGTTCCCCTACATTGTATGTTTGCAATCCATTAGATAAAAAAATTACAAACTTCATCCAATGTCGTTCATCGATGATGCTTGTACTTTATGGGAGGATGTTGTGGATGGAGATGGCATAGTGTTCTTCAAAGTTGTGGTAATGAGAATGAATGATAAGGGCAATAAAGGTAAAGTCAATATAGAAGTCTATAAAGTTACATAGAGATGGAGTATCATGACCATGCTTCCATGGGATTTTGTAACGATTTTTATTTTTAATTATAACCAAGCTAATCCAAATGATGATAATTTGTAATCTAAAAGAAGGGTTAGTGAATTTTGTGCATTTTCCCATTGGTTTTCATCATCCTTGACTATTTTAAAATATGTTATTTGTTCTACTTACAATGTGCTTTCTAAAAGTACCTTTTCTATGTGAGAATTGTATCTAAATGAAGAGATTCCTCATTCATTTTTTAACTATAAAGACATTTCAACTTTGAGTTGAAATGAAGAATTTTACTAAGTTTATTGCAATTGAAAATTATATATACTTTGTAAAGGATCACAATGTTGAGATACTAGTAGGGTTCTTGAGCCTAGGGTGAAATGCCCAAGTGAAAATACTTGTAGAGCTAATACCTTATACCATATATATTAATAAACTTCAGTGTGTGTGCATATTTTCTAACCCAATAATATAGTGTAATATTGTTTGGTTATCCATCTATACTAGAAGCAATAACTATTCAAAAAACAATTATATTAAAAATGATAGGATAACATTTACTCTTAATTTTGGAATGATTATGATGCACATTGTGAATGGTATAGATATGATTTGAAATGAACAAGCCTATCTATTGGAGTTTCCAACGTGGCGATAAATCATCCATCACAAACTCCCATATGCGAACTTCGAGTGTTCCCTCACAAACTGCCAACCCAAATGACGACCCGCATGGAAACACAATATACAGTGAGAACCCATCTTCATCGTCTATGTTTTCCACTCCTTCCGGGAAGGGCACAATTTTTTTCACCAAGCAATAGTTCAACAATTCAACGCTATTTTGTTGAAGAATAAATGGCATAAGGAATTCCCATGTGTGTAGTAATTGATTCCATTCTCTGCAAACTCTGCCAAAACGGATGACAGAGTGAAGTGGAAGGAGAGGCAGTAAATGCATCTCAAGTACGTGCTCTGGTATCAATTCCCACGACATCCATTCATCTTCCTCCTTTCCCTCTCCCTTGTTCTCGCGCTCTATTTCCATGTTCCCTGTTCAGTTTAGATGTAAGAACCAGAGATGATATGTGGAGTAACTTGTTTTGAGAAATAAAAAAATTGATTGCGACTTTCCAGTGAATTGGTATCTGATTTTATTTACGCTTTGTTTTTTTAAAGACTTTTTTTTTGGGCTTAAATTGGGATTCGGCGGACTTGAAAATTAAAAAGCTAAGCGTCGTGACTCGTCAGATTTAAACGAACAGCAAAATTAAAAATTAATTACTTCCATTGGTTTAGATAAGATCCAAAAAAATACCTCAGATATCTAGGGCCTAGGTGTGGTGGGCGCCTTCTCCGTGCTTTTTTCGATTTTATCTATTTTGATTTATAAATAATAACATGGAGCACTCCAAAAACTCCAACCTGTTTGGTTTTTAATACAATTTTATTTGTATTTTTATTGAATACATATATAAAACGTATTTAAATTATTTATATATAATTATATAGGTATAATATTTTTGAAAAAATCATAATCTTTTAGAGTTAAAATGTTATTTTCTTGGTGAATCGTGACTTTCCAACAATGGTGAGACAAATAATCAAGTTCTAATAGTTTCAGGATCGACTACCAAGCTAAAAATACCTGGTCAGTTGAGACTAAAAGGAGAGACGAAATAATTGGGATTGGTAAAATAATCCATGACAATGAAGACCCATAATCCAACATCGAAAAAGAGGTCAAATTTCATGAAAGGCAATCTTGACAATGGATTCATCTTGGAGACAATAAAAAATTAATCTACCTTCCAAATACTTTTTGTTTCCAATTTTTCATTGGCTCTGTTGGTGTAATTAAATATTTAATTGCACTTTAATAAGTTTACTTAGGGCTTATTTTTAGTCTTAGGTTATTATTAAGTCATATTAGGTTTTTATTTAACTTGTAAATATAAAAGCAAGTTCTCTCATGTAATTCATAATCTTTTTCATCAATTGCATCCATTTATTGTGTAAATTGCTCTCATGTGCTTTTTTTTCTCTGTAGAAGGTTAATCTTTGACTTGTAGAAGATTCTGGTGTTTTAGGTTTATCATAAACTTCAACATGGTATCAGAGTGGATATACAACCTCCTTCTCAAATATGAGAAATTTTTTTCATAGAGTCTTTTGTTGTATGCATTTTTAAGTAAAATCATCATTCTCATTAGATCCGGAGTAGCTAGAAAAGATAGATTTGTCTTTTGTTTGGCTGAATTTGGTCTCGTGAGGCCAAATCTGTGAAGGTTTCAAGAGTGGTTTTTTAAGATCCAGAGGGGAATAGTAGTTTCTAAGTGTTTTTGGCCAAAATCATCATCACTAATGGGCTTAGAAGGGCGAAAAACCCTAAGAATGCCCTATGTTTCATCAAAATTCATGTAGGTGTGTCTGGAGCAAAAATTTTTTACCTGGCAGAGGCTATACGACCTACCTACATAGGTCGTACGAAAATTTCAAAAAAAAATAAATTTTGGTTCGCAGGCTAGACCGGCCTATAGACCATTTATGTCTGTAGATAGGCTAGCAGACACTCATGGACAGGCCCGCAGACAAGGACCAGCAGCCACCCAGAACAGTGGCACCACCCTGGTTTGCCACCTCCAGCGGTGCTCTTCCTCCGCCACCATCACAACGGGCCACACAGATCCGCCACCGCAGTGGCACTCTACCTCTGCCGCCACCCAAGTGGTGCCACCTCTACAACCACCGCACCATCGCCATGCCATCTAGATCCGTAGCCCACCAACCACCGCCACCGACGGTGCCGCCCATCAGCCACTACTACAGTGCTCTAAGGGGGGCTTTTTTTGCTCTTCAAACCCGAAAGGAGTAGTTTTGTGAAATTGGCTATAACTTGGGCATATAGTGTCCAAATTTTACAAACAAATAGGCATCGGAAATCTAATTCCCTGCTCTATGCTGTGATCCACTTATTTTTTCCAAGAAAATTATTCAAGTACGTATTTGTTTTCTTGAATTTAAATCTTATTTTTCTAGTTTCTTTTGGAAAAAGTGAATGCAAGTGGCCAATTTGTTTTTGAACAAGGGGGAATATTCTTGCATTGTGAGGGGTACAATGTTGTTCTCTATCTTTTTTCTATTCACATATCATGGATCAACCAAAAATTGCTCTCCTTACCCCATACAATTATCATGGGTGGAAGAAAGCAATAGAGATCCATCTGAAGAGAACAGGGTTATACAGAGTGACTATGGGCTCAGAAACTGAACCTATAGGAGCTAGTAAAAAGAGAAAATGGTTTAACAGGTGTGATGAGTCCTTTGGTACATTATGTCAGTTGAATTCACCTAATCTACTCTTTCATGTTGATTCTTACACAACACCAAATGAAGTATGGGCCCAATTAGAGCTTTTATCTAGCAAGCAGGATACTTTAAGGAGTTTTTAGTTGGAAAATGAGCTTATTGGTCTAAATTATACATATTTTGATAGCATCCAGGGCTTTTTCACCAAACTCAAATCCATCAGATTGTAGCTCAAATAGTGTGGTATTCAGAAAGAGGACACCCAGTTGATTCTCTCCATAGTTTCTAAGCTTGGTTCACATTATTCTATTTTTGTCTCCACATTCTATGCTACCATGGGTGCTCTTGGAACTAAATTCACAATGCATTAATTTGATGACTTTGCTATGTTACTCACTAGGGAGTAGGAAAAATTGGTTTAGATGGGCACATTGAAGTCTACAAAGCCTCAGGCACTTGTTGCAAGTCAATGCACCAAAGATGAAAAGGCTTCAATTGGTAAGGAAAAGAAATAGAAACCCAAACATCAAGAGCAAGGCAAGGAGTCAAATTCAAATGCACCTCACGTTTCATCTTCATCCAGCAAAAAGGAGCAATCCAAGGAGATACCCACATACAGCTGTTGGAAGAAACATGGGCATGATGATATTGTTTCCTACTGCAAGTAGACAGATGAGCTAAAGAATCTTGTTAACAAACTTAGTGTTGGTTCTCCTTCAACTTTGATCTCTAGTTCATCCTCTTCTACTCCATCACATCAGTCAGGATCTACCGAGTTAGAAGATGCAGGGATTGCTAATGGAGCTGACAAATACATAGGTAAGGTACTTTGTGCAACTACATCTCATGGATCAGGTAAATCGCTTATTAATTTAGGAGCCTCTAACCAAATGGCTTCCTCTTTGTCTATGTTTTCTACTTTTGAGCCTTGTGATATGCCACCAATCTTAATGGATAATAATAATTACATGAAGGTGATAGGAAAGGGATCTATTGATATTGGAGGGGGTACTTTTCATGATGTATTGTGTGCCTTCCTTATCACATAATCTACTTTTTGTCTATCAGATTACTCATGGTGATGTAGGGAAAACTGTAGAATTCATACTTGATCTAGTTATCAATAGAGATTCAAGGACCACAAAGATTCTTGTTACTGGGGTGGTTGATTATTCATCTCGGTTATACACTTTTGCTGATTTTGCTCTTAATGATGGTTCTAATCCTTTGATTGTTGATCACACTTCTTGTGTGAATGTTACTTCTAATAAGAAGTTTGGGTATTTGAATCTTGGTATTATTTCTATTGATTCATTTTTATATCATAGTGTCCTTCATTATTCTCCTCCACATCCTGTTTCTATTGAGATTGATGCTTCCTTGGTTGAGTAGGATGATTATACTCTTGAGAGCTTGCACTCCCTCTTTGCAAAAAGTCATGGCACTACTATTGTTAGTTATATTCTGTCTTTGGAGACACTTGATTTAGAGCTTCCATTTTGTTTTCAGTTGTCACCTTCATGGATTTAGCAGGTTGTTCCTGACTTTGTTGTGGCATCTTTAAATTTTGGCATGTGGACACTATCTAGTCTTCAGAGTCATTCATCTTGAGGCCACCTACTTCATAGGTTCTTTAGTATTCACAGGTTGTTCTATTTCTTTCTAAGGGAACAAATGTGATTTTCCATAAGTGGATTGGCTTTTACATTTGTCTTCGAGCATCCTCTTATGCTTCTAGAGATTTTACAATGTTGGAGGATTTTATTGCCTCTCTTTCCCTCTTATGGGGGGACTCATGACTGTATTCTTGTGATGGACTCTGCTCTAGGGGTCTTAGTTGGAGCCCTTCTTCCCTCACTTGTACATATTTATTTGCATGTTTTTTGCATGCTTTTTCTCTCTTTTGGAGAGGGTTTTTTCCCACAAGGTTTTTCTCCATTTCTCCACCTTATGAGAGATTGTTGTTGTTCATGGGTACCTAACATGGCCTTGTAGCTGGCACACATTCTTGCATTAGTTGAATGGTATTATTTTCTCCCTAAGTTGCACTTATGAGGGGGGTGTTGGTGTAATTAAATATTTAATTACACTTTAATAAGTTTACTTAGGGCTTATTTTTAGTCTTAGGTTATTATTAAGTTATCTTAGGTTTTTATTTATCTTGCAAATATAAAAGAAAGTCCTCTCATGTAATTCATAATCTTTTTCATTAATTACATCCATTTATTGTGCAAATTTCTCTTGTTCTTTTTCTTTCTCTATAAAAGGTTAATCTTTGGCTTGTAGAAGATTCTAGTGTTTCAGGTTTACCATAAACTTCAGTAGGCTCCTCCAATCAATACTCTCTAGAAAGATATGATAATAATCCAAAGGGTTTAATCCGTAGACTACCTGGTATGGTGAGGTTCCTAAGGAAGCTTTAATTTGAGTTTGTCTACCCATAAGACAAACTCAAGTTGGGTGTACCAATCCTTAGGATTTCTTTCTAACAACTTTTGAATGACCTCAAGTAATGTTTTTTTAGTGGACTCAGCTACTCCATTATCTTGAGAATATTGGTCGAAAGAAATTTTTAAGATTACCTTATTCTCAAATGACCATTCCATTAATTATGCATATGAAAAGGTAGTGCCATTATCACACACCAAATGAAAGGGCATTCCAAACCCTGTGAAGATGCATTCTTCTAATAATTTGATTACAACCTCTATGGTATAATTCTTACAAAGGTGAGCTTCTATCCAACAAGTGCAATAATTTGTTGCTATCAAGATGAACATGTGACCTGCAAAAGAATTTGGATTAATAACACCAATAAAATCTAAATCCCATTGGACAAATGGTCTTACTTCATAGATTGGTTATAAGGGATTTGCAAGATTATGTTCCTGAGAAGCAATAGTTTGGCAAGTGTGACACATCCTTATGTGTTGATGAGCATCTCTAAAAATATGGGGCTAGTAATACCCCACTTTGAGGATCTAATGTGCAGTGGAATCTCTTGAACTATGTCTAGTCCAATAGTTGTCATCATAGTCTAAATTACCTATTTTTCTTCAAGTTGTCCCAAGCATCTCCAATAGACTCCTTCAAAAATCTTCTTGAATAAAGCTCTACTTGTAGTCTTGTAGTTGGCACTTTTAAACCTTAGTGCCCTTCATTGTGTAGAATTCAGATTTTATGCATTTGTTATTCAAGAGAAAATATACTATATCATTGTACCAATCATCCTTCATGATAGAGTCAATTGTGCATTGTTAGCAGCTAATGTGTGGATCCAAATCAGCAATAGATTGGGAAAGTCCTTGGATTCTAACTAGTTTCATGGGCTAAATCTCTAAATCAAACTCCTACAAGATAGACATCCACTTGCCTCTCCTTTATCCTAACTCACTTTGCATCAATAATGATTTCACAGCCTCATCTGTGACCATAGCAAAGGTTTTTATCTATAATATGTAGTGCCTAAATTTCTTGACTGCTCTCACTAAAGCAAAGGCTTTTTCCTTACAATAAGGATACCTAATTTCTAGATTCTTGATAGGGGAACTCATGAATACTATTGGCCTCTCATCTCCAACTTCCTTTCTTTGTGTTAGAATATATACAAAAGAATTTTTTGATGCAAATGAATAAATGTAAAATGGTTGTGCATAATCTAGATTGATTAGGACAAGAGCTTCAGAAATAGACTATTCAATTTGAGAAAAATCTAACTTGGCCTCAACTCCATTCAATTTTGGCATATTTTTACATCATATGATTTAAGTCCTTGACAATCTCAGCAAAACTAGTAATATATTTTTTGACAAAATTAATCTTCTCGAGCAAAGATTTCTTATTTTTTTGCTACCCATCATTGATAATTTTAGAATTGCTTCTACTATCTCTGGATCAATGGAAATACCTTTCTCATAAATAACATGCCCAAGTAACTTTCCTTTTGTTACCCCATAAATGCATTTATTTAGATTCAAAGAGACACCATATTGTCTACAGGATGGTCACCTATATTTTTAGGGAAGACTGTCAAGTCATCCATAGAGATGATGAATACATTTATCTACAAAATTTTTAAATGCAATATCCATGGCTCTCTAAAAGGTTGCACTTGCATTAATTTAACCCAAATGGCATCATTATTTAAACAAAATTTCCCCACTTTTTGGTAAAAGTAGTCTTCATCATATTTTCATATTTGACTAGCACTTGATTATATCCTGAGTATGCATTGGAGAAGGATGTCCTCTAGTTTCCATTGACTATATGGAGTACTTCATCCAAAGAGGGAAATGGATAATTGTCCTTCTCTGATTCTTTATTTAAGTTCTTGAAATCTACACAAAGTCTGATTTCTCCATTTTTCTCTCACTAGCACTAAGTTAGCTACCCACGTAGAATTCCTAACAATAAAAATGATCCTAGATGACAACAATTTAGGACTTCCTTAAAAATTAGCATTTCTAAAAGAGTATTGATGGGTTTGTGGTTTTGTTAGAAAGGTTTGACATTTGGTTTTAGAGGAATAGTATGGGTAATGATTGAAGTGTCAGAGGTCTTCAAGTTCTCATATCCCCATGCTATTACTTCTTTATACTCATTCAAAGTTTTAATTATATCTTCCTTTTCTGTAGGGGTACAAGCTTTACCTATGGAAATATTTCTTACATGATTATCATCCCTCGTATATTATATGCTTCATACTTTCCTCCTTCTACATTAGAATGTACTCTCTATTTCATTCGAGGGTCTGAATCAAAAATTCATTCTAATATCACCATCCCTTTTGGAATATTGTTTGTTTTCATATTTACAATCCATTCATCATCCTCTTTGAAAGGATCTCTATCCATCTCATCAATTATTTGATTTTCAAATACTCCAAAATTAGTAATAAAATCAAGTATATGATGATCATCTTGGAATGTTTGAAGATTTCTCACATTATTAGGAATTGGTAGAGCAAACATCAATTCTACTAAGAATCTTTTAAAATGTGATGAATTCATTTGTTCTAAAGTACTTGCAGCCACAACTAGTACATTTGAAATATGATTCTTTCTCCCAGGGATCAATTTAATATTGAATGCACTAAAATCTTCAATTAAACTCTAGACTCTATTTCTATATGTATCTAGTATGTTGTCATGACATGCGTATTGGCTCTTTACCTATTTGACTACTAGTTCCATGTCTTCTTGCACTTTTAAGTATTCAACCCATTTCTTATGAGAAAATAATAGTCCTTTTATGAGGGCTTCATGTTTAGAAACATTATTAGTGCAAGCAAACTATAATTTGTATGGGGCTAAGTGAGCTCTTCCTTTTAGACTAAATGATTCCACACTAACCCCATTGCCTTGTTTTTAACTCAACCCATCAAACCTAAGGAGCCAAATTTTATCATTTTGAGGGATATTTTTCTTATGGATAGTTTTTTGGGGCAATAACATGTTAAGAACCACTTTTGATAGAGTCATTTTATCAAATATTGATTGTTCCAAAGTGCAATGTTTAGGTACTTCATCTGAAGCTTTAATTTATTTAGTTTGAATATTTAAGTCTTTAGTGGACTCATTTAGATCAACTTGTAGGCTTACCTAAAGTGCACTTGAAACATCTGACACATCATTCTCTTATAGCAAAGTAATATTGCATTGTATTTGGGTAGATTCAAGTTCCAACTAATTGTCAACCTTTTCCTAACTTTGGATTCCTTTATTTCCAACTCTCTAGTGGTTCCAACTTTCAATTCATATTTTTATCAAAAGAAAATTTTGAATCACAAGAACTTTTAGTAGCAGTTACTTAATATGATTAAAAAAATTTCTAACTTTTGGATACCAAGATTGACTTCCTGAAGAGTTTTCGATATAATTTGTATGTCAGATTAGAATGATTAGAACCATGAATCCTACACTAGTTAGGTAGAATCAAATCCATGATACATACTTCTTGTCCTATAATGTCTTTTTCAAAAATCAACCTCTGTACAAATTATTGAAATCTAAGATCAAGAAAAGAAAGTCATAAGTTATAAATATCCTCATGGCTCATTTCAATTGGTTTGGTTGTATGAGTCACTAGACATACAAGAGTAGTCAAAACGTCATCCACCATGTATACATCTAGTTCAACCTCTACATATGGGATTTCATTAGGATGATTGTACTCAGTGATCATATGTTTCAATCTAGGCTTTCTCTCTCTCTATTCTAATCTAATTCAGGATACCTTTCCAAGGAAGCCATAGATGTGAAAAGTTAGTAGAAAAATAGCCATTTAAATTGTTATACCAATCCCTACTAAGCAACATCCCTTACACTTCTATAATATCTACTATTTGAATATCAATACACTATTGAACACAAGGATAAGACACTAGTTGAATGTGTACATCCTTTAATTCCCCCACAACATTAACTTCTATCTTGTCAAGTTGGTGGACCTTCTTTTTGTTTTTAGATGGAGTCATTCCTAGTTTCTAGAAAATTGAATAAGACATGACATTGCCAGATGCTCCAGAATCTACAAAGCAATTATGTAGATTATTTCCAAAAATCCTGACACTAAGAAAGAATGGAGGTGAATCTAATTTTCCTTTCTAAATGGTGGCAAAATCAACTATGGTGGACACTACTTTTCCTTTGTGGACTTTTGTGTTTTTGAAGAATCTTTAGATTTATCTAAGAACTTGATCAATGCCTCTAGTGTGGTCATGGACGGAGGGTCTAGAGATACGACTATCCTACCATACAACCTTAGACTAAACACAATGAAAAAAACATAAAGAATGGAACAACAAATAGAAATTTATTGATTCAATATCATGAACAATTACAACTTTCATATGTTGATAATATGCACACTTCAATTGGCTCACAAGCCTTTTCTCTGGCTTATTACAACTTACAAGAAAGAGATAGATTTGAAGCGCTATCTCGCAATCTTAACTTTCTAACTATCCACTAACTACCAACTTCCTAACTACCTTCTAATGCATCTAGTGAGTGATTATATAGCAGTTCCTAACTCAAGGAATGATCTGTGTCGGCCTTTAGGGGTTTCAAAGTTCAATGCTTGATGAAATGTGTAGGTCAACCTAATTCCAATGGTGAAGCCTCCAATGTTGATGGATCATTTTGTAGTTCTAGTTGAAGATGTCTATCATCCCATTCTTCCTAGTGAGATGTTCCATTTGATGTTTCAAGTCATAGGAAGGTGTTGTAAACTCCATATACTAAGTTGAATGTTGGATGCTCAAAACTATGGAACTGAATGATGCTTTTGACAATGATAACTTTTTGTAGACAATTGCAAATCTTTTGAAATATGGATATGATGTAGATGAGACATTGTAGAATCTTGATCATGTGCCTTGAGTTGTGAAATTATCATGTGTTAAAATGTGGTACAATCTACTGAGACTAAACTGACTAAAATGTAAGAAAAGAAAAGGAACAAAAATATTTTTGGTTAATACAAGATTGTCTTTCAACCTGGGATGCTCTTGTATTAGACACTCAGGGTTTTTTGAAAAGTGAGTCCCTCACCTTCTTGGAGCTAGAGGAAAACCAATGCGGTCTACATCAACCTAAGAAATCCATGATGAATCTTCTTTTGGTCTTCCTTTCCACTTAACTAGCTACTCCTTATATTGCTTGCCTCTGGTGTTGTTCCCAACTTTGCTAGCTAGAATTTGTTCTATCTACTCCTATTGTTGATGTAGTGTCTTATCTCCAAAACAATCTCTTATGGTTTTGTCACTTGACTATCCTTCATGATACTGATATAGGTCTGCAATATTGAATATTGGTGATATGACAAGTGCCTTTGGTAGTTTCACTTCATATGCATTTCCTAAGCCAAACTTCCTGATAATCTTACATGGTACAAACTTCCTCATCTTCATCTTGTTGTATGTCCCTACTAGAAATATTTCCTTTGTAAGATATACCATGACTTCATATCCAATAGAAAATTCCTTATTTCTCCTCTTCTCATCTTCTTGTCCCTTATACTTGTTGTTCATCTCTTCCAAATACTTTTGGACCTAATTGTGTATTATTTCCATGTATCCTATAAATTCTTTTGCTCTTGCACCCCTTTTTTCTCCATACTGATGTCTCTGAGTTTCACAACTCTAGGTTCTATTCCAGTAAACATTTCAAATGGTGTCTTCCCTATGCTTCAACTCATTGAATTATTTGTATGAAAACTCTACTTGTGGTAGAATTATATCTCAAATTTTCTACATTATCACCTACCAAACATATCAGAAAATTACCCAAAATCCTATTTACCACTTCTATTTGTCCATCTGTCCGTTGGTGAAATACTGAGCTAAACTTTAGATCTATCTTCATCTTCTTCCACAATGTCCTCCAAAAATATCCTATGAACCATGTATCACTTTCTGAAACTATACTCTTTGATAATTCATACAATCTCACAATCTCCCTAAAATTTGGTCAGCAACATGTACAACATCATTTGTCTTCTTACGGGGAATGAAATGCACCATCTTTGAAAAAATGTCCACTACTACAAATATAGAATCATGTCCCTTTTGTGTTCGTGGTAACCCTAATATGAAGTCCATGCTTATATCTTCCTAAGGTATTTTCAGTATTGTTAAAGGTTTATACAATCCAGTATTCTAGCTGCTCCCTTTTGCAACTTGACAAATTCTACAAACCTGAACAATCTTCCTTACATCCTTATATATATGAGGCTAAAAATACTATTCATTCACCAAAGCTACTATTTTATCAATACCAAAATATCTTTCTAGTGCACCACTATGCTTCTCCTTGATCAAATTTTCTCAATTGAGCTCTGTGGAATACACAATTGATTCCTTTTAAACAACATATCCTCTTGAATGAAGCTATCCAACCAATTGATTTATCTATCACAAGTGGTTGTCTACATCCATGCTTCTATAAAATCAAGATCATCCTCATACATGTGCTTGAGTTCTTCAAAACCTAGAACTTCTACCCTCATTTTTGTCAACAAGTTCCTTCTTCTGCTCAATGCATCTACAGCTCTATTTGACTTTCCACTCTGGTGTTTCAAAAAAAATGTATAAATCTATATGAATTCTACCCACTTCATGTGTCTCTGATTCAACTTACCTTGACTGATCAAATATTTCAAAGCTTGATGGTTAGTGTACAACACAAATTCTTTTGGCAACAAATAATGTCTCCACTTCTTCAGGACTTGAAATATGGCATAGAACTCATGATCATATACTAAATATCCCCTCCTTGCATTATTCAACTTCTCACTAAATATGCTATTAGTCTCCCTTCTTAGCTTAACACTACTCCTATTGCATTTCCACTGGCATTACAATCAACCTGAAATACTTTGTCAAAGTCTTGTAATGCTAGCGCTAGTTGGTTTATCACCTTTTTCTTCAACAATTCAAAAATCCTATGTGCTCCAGATGTCCACTTAAAATCCTTCTAGAGTCTCTTCTCATTGTCTTAGTCATTGGTGTGCATATGGTACTAAAACTTCTAATGAACTTCCTATAGAAACTTGCCAATCCATGAAAAGATATTACCTCTCCTATATTCCTAGGTGTTGGTCATTCAACAATTTCTCTTACTTTCTCTAGATTCATCTTCAATCCTTTTGTAGAAATCACCAATTCCAAATATACCAATTATGTCTTAATGAAACTACATTTCTTGATGTTTATCAACAATTCCTCTTCTCTCATCCTCTGAAATACTTTCCTAATATGCCACAAATTTTATTCCTTGGTTCTACTAAAAATTATAATATCATCCAAGTAGACAATAACAAACCTACCTAAGAATTTCTTCAGTACCTCTTTCATCAATCTCATGAATGTACTTGGTGCATTAGTTAATCCAAAAGGCACGACTAACCACTCATACAATCCTTCGTTTGTCTTGAGTGCAGTCTTCCATTCATTTCCTACTCTGATTCTAATCTGATGGTATCCACTCATTAGGTCTATCTTTGTGAAATATTTTTCTCCAGTCAAACAATCCATGATGACATCCATCCTTGGCAATGGAAATCTATACTTGACTATGATTGTATTGATTGCTCTTGAATCTGTACACATTCTATTTGACACACAAGAATACTAAGAGGGGGGCTCGAGGGTCATCCCACAATAATGAGTTACACTTTTTAGCCAAACTTGACATTGAAATCAACATTTTGAACTAAATCTTCACTTTCTGACAGTTATAGCTGCTAAACCATTAGGAATTTGAAGATGATGTGAACTAGTGATTTGTGAGATTTTGTTTGTAAACTCTAAAAATATATTTTTAAGAAAATTTGGACTTAAATTGTAAATTTTTTTGCGTCTCCTTTGATAACTAGGTTTTGATAGTAAACAACATTTTTTTAAAGTGATGTGTATTCCATAACACAAATTTTTTTCTACAAAGGATAAAATTCTGATTCTCTTGAATTTAGACTAGTACCATTGATATCTAGGGCATGCATTTGGTTTCATAATGTTTTGTTGAATATTTTTTTTTTTAATCAAGTTTCAAAGTCAAACCAATTATAATTTAGACATAGGCGTATTCCATAAAACATAACTTTTTCTGTATGTATCGAAATTCATTTTTTTTTGTTGAAATAAGGAGATCAATACCTATGTCATACATTTTTTTTAGAATTTTTATTCACTAAATTACTACTTTTCCACATGTGTAGAACATAGAACTTGATGTTCGGTGAAAAACCTATGTTTAGTAAAACTAAAAAAAATAATCATAATAAAATCAAAATATATCAAAACTATACTCGTTGGAAAGCTCATTTCAAGGACTGCAATCCTCCAATTTGGTTTGGCAAGGTGAATCCATTTGGACCTTCAACTAGGCTTTGAAAGACAAAACTTTGCAGAAGAAAACAAAAAGGGAAGGAGGGAAGGTGTCTAGTGGGGGTCTTCATTCGAAGATCCCTTCGAATGAAGGTGGGTAACGTCCTTCATTTGAAGTGTAGATACCTTTGACTAAAGGTGCAAACATTGCGCATACATCCCTGTAATGACCACCTTTGAACAAAGGTGCCTTACATTAAAAAATAATTAAATTTTTTAATCACCGACCTTCGTTTAAAGGTGCTTCCGACTTGTTTTTTTTAAATGTTTTCATTTTTTCGTATTACATATAAATAGAATGTTTTTATTTTTATTTTTACAAATCAATGTAACAAGATAAATTCGCATCTTTGATCTGCAAGGGAGGAGAAAATTTTTGAGAGAAGTATTTTCAAGTCATATTTTACAAAGAAGGAGATGGGAAACAAAAAGACAAGACAAAATAAGACTACATGAAAGTATTCTATAGAAACTATAAAAATATTAAATGAAGAAAGATTGCAAAAATATCGTAAACAAAAACAAGGTATGCATATATTTTCTTTTCTATTTTTAATCTAGGTCATTTTATTAATGCTTAAATATATACATGTATTGATTAATCATGTAGTAGGATGCCATTTAATCTAGGTCACTTGATTTATGCTTAAATACATACACATTGATTTCATGTAGCTAGGATGTCATTTAGTTTAAGTCATTCCTCATTCTTGGCTATAATCCCCACCCCTCTACCTAGAGATAACTACCTACCTCTCTCTCTCTCTCTTTGTCCACCACTCTCTCTCTCTCTCTCTCTCTCTCTCTCTCTCTCTCTCTCTCTCTCTCTCTCTCTCTCTCTCTCTCTCTCTCTCTCAAGTTGCCCACTCTCTTTACCTCTACCTCTCCCTCACTGGAGCCTCCCTAGCTATCTCTCTCCCTCTCTAACTCTTGATATCCCTATCCCTCTCTCCAACCTTCTTGCTCTTCTTCCTTTATACTATTTTTCTCACCTTTATCTTTAACAAGTGGGTTATGTGTTAGTAAACCTAGGAAGTGTGTCATGCTTCTAATTTCCAAACATTACCAGAAGGAACCTTTTGCTTGTGGTAGCTTAGATTTTGTCACCATATTTTATAGCTGAACCTCTTTAACTTAGCTACTAGATTAATTATCTTGTAAGATAGAACTCCATTTAGAGACAAAGGTTAGTCCTTAAAATTCGAGTCTCATCCTTCTTTTCATTAGTTAGTTCTCTAGAAAAAATTGTATAGGAAGATTTTCTTCTTGTGCTCATCTTGAATGGAAATGATAGTACTTGTTGTACTAACTTGGAGAGATCTATTTCTTTTGTCTCATTTGATTTTCCTTGAATTCAAATTGAGCTTAATGAACTTCACTACCTTGAATCCATGATGGGGTTTCTCTTCGCTTTAATCTTAGGCCTATTTTTCTACATTATGTTGCTACTTATATAAGCCGTCTCATTTCTTTACAAGTATTCTTAGTTCATTTTGATCTTAAATATATTCCAACAAAGGATTGCGTGCTTTCTTAAATCATTCAAGGCTCTAAGAGATATCTTACCATATGTATAGGAGATTTAATATATATCAATTCTACATCTTACTTGAATATTTGTGCATGCTTACACACTTATCCTAAATGGTATAACTACCTATGTATATTGTACTCATATTTTTCACTTGTGTGCATGAGTCCATATATATCACTTGTGGTCATAAATATTAGTTATTACATGTACATATATTATTTTTTATGCCAATTTGATATGGAGGCTCTTTAAAATATGTCAAGACTTGGAACTAAATTATAAGTTTTCTTTAATATGTATTTCCTTAATCTGTGATACAAAAACTAAAGCAAATGATGCTGAAGAACATGTAGAGCCAAAACTCTACATTTTGTTTCTGCTTGTGCGAATGAGTGTTTCTACAGTTTCTATTGATTTCTTGTTTCTTTTGTTTCTTATGCGCGGAACTTGCCAAGTGTCATCTCCACGAGGTTGCTATGTGTAAGGTCCAGTGTCTCAAATTATGTGCCTCGTGTTCCTGTGATGCTTCCTATATGCAAATAGTGACATGTGTCCCTAGCTGTATATATTTCTATTAAGTTCCTTCTTCATGCGAAGTGCACTACGTGTCGCTACCAAGAGCTTGGTGAAAATTTTCCTAAGTTTCAGCTTGCCAGCGGGTCTCTCCAAGTGTCCTTTTGTTGTTGTAGCGAATGATGCCACATGTTTTCCTTTTTGGTTAAGCCATGGGCACTGAAAATATATGGTGGGCCCAAGGGATATTAAGATACAGAGTTAGTTTGTGCAAAGCTTGCCACATGTTGTATGCGAAGGCTAAGTCTTTTTCATTGTTGAAGCTACCGGGAGATGCCACATATAAGTTTCTTATAATTTCAATTATTGAAGAGAGTTACAAGTGTCATCTTCGCGGTGCTTCAAGAGACCCTTTTATCAAGCTTTAGATATAGTTGGAAGGCGCCACATCTCTATTGTTGCTTTAAGCGGTGAGTGCCATGTGTCACAATATTGAGTCTCTTTTTTTAGAAGACCAAGAAACATATGGTGGGTCCCTAAGTTAAATGATGTAGTCTCCTAATATTGTGGAGGGTGAGAGGTGTCATTGCCATAGATACTTGGGGCATAAAGGTAAAGAAGCTTTAAAATCAGCGAAGAATGCCAAGAGTTTTAGTTTTGTTCCTCGGAGGCTGCCGCGTATCAACTTTTAGGCGGTGGTGGATGGTGAGAGGTGGCACTTTTCTATGTGTCCCTTTTGAATGGATCAAAGTAAAGTTTTTTGCAGATGCTTCCGCATGGTATAATTTGGGGCCATTTGAGCAATTGCAGGTAATACCATGTGTTGCAATACAATTATAGTTATAGTGCCACATTTTTCATCACTCAACCAATGAGCGTGCAGGAAGAGGAGGTTGTGGCTTTAAGGAGATTCTCAGTGTCAATTCAAGTAATAGTTTGAGTCCTCACTCTCTTTCGACCATTGGGATCCTAGTAGTTACTGGTGATCTTGAGTCAAATTTTGTGGCTATATATACAGGAAGCTTTTGTAACACACATATATATATGTGAATTGATTAAGAATTTAGAATTTTTGACTGTGGTCATATTATATTTTGCCTTAATTTTGCCATTTCTAATAAGAAAGTTGGTATACCCATGCATGTCTCTATGCCTTGCTAAATTATTAATGGAAGGATCTCTGTTCTGTGCCAATAGTAATATTATCTGTCTATGTGTCAATTTTCTAAGTTTTGCCTTTGGTTCTAAATTTATTTATTATCTGTCTATATTGATCATGCAATATTTGCTCTTTAATGTAGTTGAATCTTGAGAATTTGAACACTGTGCTAAGTTATTAAAATACATTTAAATTAGGTGCATTGCCATAGAATTAGAAGTTTCTTTTATTGTACCTCCAATCTTGTTTATTTCTTACCTTTAGCCAATACCTAATTGAAATAGGAAAAGCCAACTTTTGTAAAATCTAGAGGTTGTTTCAAGTGTCAAGTCCCATGTTCTTGAAACTTCCCATGTTGGTGTTGGAACTTGTGCAATTTTATACATCAACAGTTTTTGGCATGCCCGATGGGACCTTTCTTGAATTTTGATCAAGATCATATCAACCAAAGATTGTCAAGGATTCAGAGCTGCGAACCAACAACAAGGGCCCAGTCCATCGCTAATCGAGGGATTTTACTGCCACCATTAGTTGTCACTCTAAGAAGGATAAATCAAGTAACAACAACATCAGGAGCAAACATGGGGACACCTATACCCCCAAGAAACTATGCAAATTGGAACAATGGTAGTCCTCTTATTCTTCCAATACCACTAGCTACTTGGGACCCAATTCTAGCTAATGCTTTGAAGGCTTTGCCCAAATTTAGTGGAGAAGATTCTAAGACACCAGGGGAGCATCTTCAAGATGTGTCAGATGTGTGTGTAGTACATGTTATTACTGTACAAAATGTAGCTATCAGGCTATTGGTGGCTTCTTTCAAAGGGAAAGCTCTAGATTGGTATAGATCCTTGACCCCAAATTCAATATCCACTTGGGACCAGCTTGGAGATGCTTTCTTTACAAGATTTAGTGAAAAGGGTGACAAATCTTCCTTGTTGCAGTAGTTGATCACTATAAAGAGGGCACCACAAGAGGCTATAACAGATTTCAACACTAGGTTTCAAAAGACCTGGGATAGAATCCCTACTACAGCTAGGCCACCACAGACCCTAGGAGGATAGTCCCTAGGAGGACAGACCCTACCACAAGCATATGAGTTGGTTGTAAAAGCTGAGAAAAATCTGATAGATGCTAGAAAATTACCTCTAAGGCCTCCTATGCCTATGTTCCCAGAAATTTCTCTCTCCTTGCCTCAAGAAGTTCCTAATTCATCATTAGTACCTATATCCATGTACACCTTCCCAACATCTCAACAACCCACTATGTTAGCACCCTCTTTCTCTCCATCTAAAATGGATGATGTCAAGAACATCCTCAAGACCTTTTCAAATGAGATCATTAATCTCAAGAGGTAATAGACTTCGTACCCAAAGCCTCCTTACTAGGGATTCCAAAGAAATAGACCCCCATATCAGCCAAACCACTATCAAGGTGCTTAGAGGCCAAATAATCCTCAACCTTCAAACCTATTGGTCACAGTCCCCACACCTTTGCAAACTGTCACTCCTAACTCAGGTAGAGAAATGGTCCCTAGGCAAAACAATTCAGCAGAAGATACCAATGCTTGGTGCTTTCCTTGCAACAATGCCCATATGCCCAGAGATTGTCCTAGAGGCAATTTATAGAAAAAGATAGTGGAACAGAGAAGTATGGAAGGTAGAGTTATGTTGTCTAATGTGCCTCCATACCAGTCACTTGGAGTCCAGTGAAAGGAACCTAGGTGTGTGGAAATTATTTCCTACACCAATCTAATGAGGAGAGGGCTATGTAAGTTTAATTTAATCCTTACAATTATAGAAACATTAAACATCTAACAGAGATATTGTAGAAATACACATGAACCAGAAAGAAAACCGAAGAAGAGAGACAAAGATATAATGTGGGGAAAACCCCCACACTCAAAAACCTACACAATGTATTATCAAAACTAAATATGGTTTACAATACACTTGCAATGCAAGATTCAATGGTATTTGACACTCATGTCTGGAGTTAATCTAGTAGCATAATAGTACCTGTCAATCCTGTAATACACCTCCTCCTCCAAGCACCTATTTATATAGAATATACAAGGCAAAATTGGTCCTATCTTGGAATGGGTGTCCAACTTGGCCTCATAGCCCAAAACCCATGCCTAAGGACACTTGGTCAACATTGTAGAATGTGCCTGACACTTGTCCATATCTCCCATCCCAAAGAGGTCACCTATTTCCAAAATGGGCATTGATAGATGCTCTTACGACTCTTATGACCATCATAGAATCTATCATAGTAGTTACAACTTACATTTGTAAGAGAATCTATCATACATAGGCTATAAATAGCATATTCTATTACAACATGTTATAGTCCACCTTGGGGTGCCCAAATATGCCTTTTTTAAAGATGCTTCATGACACATGTCTTCACCTATCTTACAAGCTTCTATTTCTGACTCTTACATGTCATAACTTCGTTATAGGAATCCGTCATAACTGTTTTAGTCAAACATTCTATTACACAACATCCAAGATGCTGACACATGGAAAAATGTTCCTACCAAAAAGTGGGACACCTATCTCCTCATGTGAGGACAAAATTATAAGTTGTCATCTTCCATGTAGGATGACACATCACCTTGCCACATCCCACAAAATGACAATATGGAATTTGCAATTAATTTACAACATAGGCAATGAATTAATAAATAGAATCATAAATAATGCAAGGAATTACCAAGGTTGAGGTACCTTAATTCCCAACATTCTCGCACTTGTCGAACACCTTATAAGAGACAATAGAATAACAAGATTTAACTGCCATAGGCCAAGACGGTGATAGACTCCGAACACCACCTAAACTTCTTTGTGCTCACTGGCTTGGTCAATGCATCTGCAACATTCTTCAAAGTATCTATCTTCTCCAAATTTACCTTCCCATCCTCTACCATGTCTCACATGAAGTGAAATTGAACATCAATATGCTTTGTTCTGGCATGGAAAGTTAGATTCTTCACAAGGAAAATCACACTCTGACTATCACAACTGATTGTAATTTGACTTGCATCAACACCAATGTCTGAACACAATCTCTTAAGCCAAATGGATTCTTTACAAGCATGAGTTGCTGCCATATACTCAGCTTTTGTCATGGACAAAGCAACCATAGGTTGTCTCTTACTCATCCAACTAATAGCACCACCAAACAGTGTAAATACATAAGCACTAGTGGATTTCCTGCTATCAATGTCACCTGCCCAATCTAAATCCATAAATCCATGGATATCAATAGAATGTGGAGGTCCTATAGCATTACCATGATAGCATATGGAATACTTGGAAGTACCCCTCAAATATCTAAACACTCGCTTAACTGCATCCCAATGTACCCGTCCAAGATTAGCCATAAATTGACTAAGGACTCCCACTACTTGGGCAATATTTGGTCTTGTGCAGACCATAGCATACATCAAACTACCAACAACACTAGCATAAGGTACTCTTCTCATGTCCTCCACCTCACTAGGAGATTTTGGACAATCCTCAACATACAACTTTGTCCCTAAAGAAATAGGAACACACAATTGTCTACAATCTGGCATGCTGAACCTAACCAACACGGTCTTCACATACTTACTCTGGCTTAACAAAAGTTTTTTGTTACCTCTATCTCTTCTAATTTCCATTCCTAGAATGTACCCAGCTGCCCCTAAATCTTTCATTTCAAATTGTGTTGACAATTGAGATTTAAAATTAGAAATCATATTCTTTCCCTTCCCAATGAGCAACATATCATCAACATACAGTGCAACAATGAGAAAATGATCACCATCAAACCTAAAATATACACAGTGATCTGATTTCGATCTCACAAATCCAATTGACAACACAAAGGCATCAAACTTCAAGTACCACCTCCTAGGAGACTGCTTCAAACCATACAAAGACTTCTTTAACTTGCAAATCAAATTTTCTTTACCTTTCACCATGTAATGCTTTGGCTATGACATGTAGATTTCTTTCTCCAAATCACCATGAAGGAAAGTTGTCTTCACATCCATTTGTTCTACCTCTAAGTCATAAGTTGCTGCAAGAGATAATAGAAATCGAATGGATGTCAACTTTGCAACGGGAGAGAACATCTCACCATTATCTATACCCTCCACTTGTGAATACCCCTTCACAACTAATCTAGCTTTATACTTCTCAACGCTACCATTTGCACCAAATTTCTTCTTGAACACCCATTTACATCCAATGAGTTTCTGTCCAAGAGGCAATGGCACCAAGTCCCAAGTTTGATTGTTTTTCAAAGAAGCCATTTCATCCTCCATGCCCTCCTTCTAAGAACCTACATCTTTCATGTCCATAGCCTCTGATACAGTTCTAGGTTCATCACTGTTAGTAAGCAAAGTAAAAGCACAACTAGAATCAAGCAATGTAAAACTAAACCTTTCAGGTTGCTTTCTGATTTGTGTGGACCTTGTCAAGAGCTGAGGTTAAGGTTCAGCTTCTTCATCTGAGCTTTCAGAGCTGCAAGAGCTCTGCTCATCATCAGGTCCATCATTGTCTTTTTGTTCAATCTTCTCAAGGGTAGCAGGAAACTAAACAACATCCTCTTTATTTTCTTTTTCTTCTAGCTATAAAATAGTTGAAGAAGGTGTAAGCTCTTTGAAGATGACACTTCTTCTATACAACACTTTTCAGCCACAAGGTCAGAAAGCTTGTATCCTTTCACACTGACACCATAGCCAATGAAGATACACTTAACAACCTTGTTCTCCAATTTTGACCACTTCTCCCTAGGCACATGTGAATATGCCTCACAACCAAAAACACAAAGATGCCTTATTGAAGGCTTTCTACCAGACCACACCTCCACGGGTGTCTTTCCAACAAGAGCTAATGTAGGATATCTATTACAAGATAGAAAGCAGTGGCAATAGCTTTAGCCCAAAACTTTTGTTCTAGGCCAGCTCCACTAAGCATACTCCTAGCCTTCTTCATTAGTGTCATGTTCGTCCTCTCTACAACTCCATTTTTCTATGGGGTGTATGGAGTTGTCTTGTGTCTTTCAATCCCAAGTTCCTTGTAATATTTATCAAATTTTGTAGAATAGAACTCACCACCGTTGTCAGTTCTCAAACAATTAATCCTTTTACCAATATGATTTTCAACAAAGGCCTTAAACTCCTTAAACTTACTATAGACTTTAGATTTCCTTCTAAGAAAATAAATCCATGCCCTTCTACTATAGTCAACTATGAAAGATACAAAATATACAGATTTTGATAATGAAGGAACCTTAACCGGACCAAAGACATCAGAATGAACAAGGTCCAATACACCAGAAGACTTACGAGAACTCAAATAAAACTGAACATAGTTTTGTTTTCCATATATGCAATGTTCATAAAAGTCAAACTCAAGATTACAATCATCTAACCCCTCAATGAGGTTTTTATTTTTCAGGGTACATAGACCCTTCTCACCAATGTAGCCAAATCTCTTATGCCATAACATTGTCTTTTCAGTAGGAAGCTTAACTTCCAAAGCATGATTACAACAATTAGAACTAGGAATAACAAATTTCTTCACTGCTCATTCAGAAGGTGGGGATGAAGTGATTGCTACCCTCTTCCTTGAGTCAGAACAACTATTGCATTGTGAAATGCATGCCTCCAGCTGAAACAAAGTACATCTCCTAGTACCCTTAGCAAGCACCATAGCTCCTCTAGTCATCTTGCATCCTTCTTTCGAAAAGACAACCTACACACCTGCATCATTCAACATACTTACAAAAAATAGGTTACATGCTAAGCCTAGGATATGCATAACCCCAGAGATCCCCTTCACTCATCCATTAGGGAAAAAGATAGAGACTCTTCCATGACCAACAATCTTCAGATGAGAGTCATCACCCAGGTACACCTTTCCACCATCAAACTCCTCATACTTAGTGAACTAGTCTCGATGCAAGGTCAGGTGGAATGATGCACTAGAATCAATTAGCCACACATCATCAGATGCATGGGTTGCCAGGGCTACAATGAAAGCATCACCATTGTCTTGTGACTTGTCAGAATCTGAATCTGGGTTCTTCTTCTTCTTTTTCTTTTCCTCTTTGCATTCCTTTCAGAAATGGCTAGATTTACCATAGTTCCAATAGATAGCCTTGGACTTTCCAAGAGATTTGGATCTCCCATGAGATTTGGATCTACCCTTCTCACCTTTCTTTTCCTTATTTTTCCTTTCTCCTTGGGTATTCCATGAACTACAAGAGCCTCTTTGGCTGCCTCAGAAGACTTTCTCTGCATCTCTTCAAACAATAGCAAAGAAACTACTTCATCCATTTTGAATGTGGATGTGGTACATCCAATAGCCATGACAAGGTGATCCCATGAGTCCAGAAAAGAACAAAGCAGGGTCATACACCAATCCTCCTCCTCCATCATCACACCAACAGATGTTAATTGTGCAACTAGAATGTTGAAAGCATTCATATGTTCTATAATGGATCCTCCATCCTCCATTCGAAGGGAATACAACTTCTTTCTCAGAAAAATTTTGTTAACTAGGGATTTGGCTTGATACACATCTCCCAACTTCTTCCAAAGCATGTTTGCAGTAGTATCCTCATGGACATTTAAAAAGACATAATCAACAAGACTAAGTCTTATGAGACCCTTAGTGATGAAGGGGGTAAATCAAAACACATAATAATAGAAATTGAACACAAAAAATAGAACTTTCTTTTATTGTTCTGGGCAATTCATTACATTACAGAAGGTCAATTACAATTAGAGGAATCAACCCTCCACAAGTTGCAACACATTATAGCTTCCTATCACAAGACTCTAGAATCATCTGCCTTCTGTAACCCTAAATCAGCTAGGGTTTGTATTTTCCCGCCTATTCTTGACTCTATGCTTCCCTCCCATTAACTCTACTACTACCCAAGGCTCCCAAAAATGGTTATTACTAACCTTTTTGGCGGCCAACAAACTAATTTCGAAATTTGTATCTCCCTCCAAAAATAGGTCAACTTCTGGGAGCCATAACTTTTGATCCGAGAGTCCGATTGATGAACTGTTTTATGCGTCAAAAAGCTCACAAAGTGCTCTATGTGTTAAGAACTAGCTTTGCTAGTTCTGGCCATTTTCAGGCTTGTACGGAGCCATTTAGTGCCTCAAACCTGAATTTGAATAATTTTCAGGCATTTTTCAGGAAATAGAAACTCTAATATCTTTCAGCTCACAAATGATCTTCACGTGATTCCTTCACCAAAGGTCTTATATTTCTGTTATGTAACTTCCTGTAAATTTTGACTTCAATCCATGCCTAAATGCAAACTTTCTAAAAATAGTAGGTTACTATTTTTAGCAGTTTGGAAAAACTGAAAGTTTTACATCATTATTCAGGTGATTATGGAACTAGAACCACAAATTTTGAAAAGAAATGGAAAGAACAACAACAATTTTGAAACACATCTTTTTTTGGGTGATGCAAGATTGGCCTTACACCACTAGATGCTCCTGCATCAGACACCCAGGGTAATTTGAGAAGTAACCCTATCACGTCTCAAGTGTTTGTGTGAGGCAAACCCAAACGGTCAACCTCTACCTTAGATAACCAAGAAGAATCTTCAATAGGTCTTCCTTTCCATTTCACCAGATATTCTTCATATTGCCTGTTCCAAGTACTTCTTCCCACACGGCTATCCAAGATCTCTTCTATCTCCTCCGTTGAAGTAGATGCCGAAATACTCCATTGTTCTTCTATTGTTCGATCCTCTGTGCCATCCTCATGATATTCTGTAAATCAGCAATGTTGAACATAGGGGAAATATTAATCCCACTTGGCAACTCTACCTCATATGCATTTCCTAAATCATGCTTCTTCAAGATTTTGCATGGTCCAAATTTCTTCATTTTCAACTTATTGTATGTTCCAATTGGGAGCCTTTCTTTTCTCAAGGGAACCATGACTTCGTCTCCTACCTGGAACTCCTTCTACCTCCTCTTCTGATCTACATTAGCCTTGTACTGAATATTCATCTTATTAATGTGCTTTCTCTCCTCTTCATGCAAATTCTTCAGATGTTCTACAAAGTCTTCAGCTTCAACACTTATCTTTTCTCCTTTGTCTAGCTTCCTTAACTCTGAAGCATTTCTCAGACTATTCCCATATACAATCTGGAATGGTGATTTACTAGTACTCCTATTGATAGAATTGTTGTAAGTAAATTCTACCTGTGGTAAAATCAAATCTCATCCCTTGGGCTTATCTCCTACTAAGCATCGTAGCAAGTTACCTAAACTCCTATTCACCACTTCTGTCTATCCATCAGTCTGTGGATGGTGTGTAGAACTGAACTTCTTCTATAATGTCCTCTAGAAATAATCAACAAACTTGGTATCTCAATCTGAAACTATGCTCTTTGGTAGACCGTGTAATCTCACCACCTCTGAAAAATAATTCAGCAATATGAACATCATCATTAGTCTTCTTGCAAGGAATAAAATGTACCATCTTTGAGAATTTGTCCACCACCACAAAAATGGAATCATGTCTTCTTTGTGTCCTTGGTAAACCAAGAACAAAATCTACTATCATCCCATGGCTTCTCTGGTATAGGTAATGGCTGATATAGACCTATGTTATGACTTGCTCCTTTTGCCATCTGACATACTCTGCAAGTCTGCACAAATTTCCTCACATCTTGCTGCAATTGTGGCCAATAATAATTTTCACTAACAATAGCAATGGTCTTATCTCGACCAAAGTGTCTAGCCAGTCCTTCACTATGCTTCTCCTTAATTAGGTTCTCTCTCATGGAACTCCTTGGAATGCACAACTAGCTTCCTCTAAACAACATGCCATCTTGGATTATGAAATCCAACCATTTTGTCCTGTCCAAAGTAACAGGTTCCAAACAAGCTTTCTAGGCCTCTGCAAAATCTGGATCTTCAAGATAAAAACTTTTGAGCTCATCGAACCCAACAACCTCTATCTTCATTTCTGTCAACAAATTTTGCCTTCTACTCAAGGCATCTGCAACTCTATTGGACTTCCCACTCCTATGCTTCAAAACAAAAGTATAACTCTGCAAAAACTCAACCCATTTTAAGTGCCTTTGGTTCAACTTCCCTTGACTATTAAGATACTACAAAGCCTGATGATTAGTATATAAAAAAAACTCTTTTGGCAACAAATAATGTCTCCATTTCTTCAAAGCCTGAACTATTGCACAAAATTCCTGATCATAAACAGAATACTTTTTCTTGGCATCATTAATCTTCTCACTAAAATAGGCAATGGGCTTACCTTCTTGGCTCAAAACAACTCCTATACCACTACCACTAGGATCACAATCTACCTGAAATACCTTATTGAAATCTGGAAGTGCCAAAATAGGTTGTTCTATGACTTTCTACTTCAATGTATCAAAGCTCTTGTCTGCTCCTTTAGTCCATCTAAAATCTTTTCTATCCCCTCTCATTGCCTCAGTTAGGGGTACACAAATGCTACTAAAATTCCTGATAAACTTTCTATAAAAACTTGCCAAACCATGAAAAGATCTTACCTCTATTGCACTCCTTGGCATAGGCCATTCAATGATAGCCCTTACTTTTTCTGGGTCCATCTTAAGACCTTCCTCCAAGACAACAAATCCTAGGTATACCAACTCCTTTGCAAAACTACATTTCTTCAGATTAATCATCAACTTCTCCTCCATCAACTTCTCTAGAACTCTTCTGATATGCATCAGATGCTCATCCCAAGTCTTACTGAAAATCAAAATATCATCCAAATAAACAATAACAAAACTTCCCAAAAATTCTTTCAATACCTCATTCATGAGCCGTATGAATGTGCTTGGTGCATTGGTTAGCCCAAATGGCATGATTAACCACTCATACAAACCTTCCCTTATCTTGAAGGTTGTCTTCCATTCATCTTCTTCTCTAATACGGATCTGGTGATACCCACTCTTCAGGTCAATTTTCGTGAAGTACTTGGCTCCACTCAAACAATCCATGATGTTATCCATTCTTGGCAATGGAAATCTATACTTGATCGTTATCTTATTGATGGGTCAAGAGTCTGTACACATCCTCCATTCCCCATCCTTCTTTGGTGCTAGTATTGCAGGTACCGCACATGGACTTAGGCTCTCCCTTATCAGTCCCTTCCTCAACAACTCTTGAACTTGTTTGTTCAGCTCTTCATTCTCTGTAGGGGTCATTCTGTGGGCTACTTTGTTTGGCAGACTAGCTCCTTGTATCAAATCCATTTGATTACTTATGTTCCTTACTGGTGGTAAACCTTCGGGTACATTATCAAAGATAATGTCCTAGAACTCTTCCAACATATCTGAAACTTCTACTAGTACATCTTCATAGTTCTCTTGACTAATCTTAGGAATGAATGCAAAGCAATGACACTCATGCTTCATACCCTCCAAAAATTTCCTACCATCTACTAGGTAAATTCTAGCAGTACTACATACTTTTGTTGATAACTGAGAGGGGGGGTGAATTAGTTATCCAAATTATTTCTTCTTTCTGAACTTTCTTATTAATTAATGTACCATTAATTCAAACAAGCAAATATAACCATGAATGGAGATACACATGACACAATATTTTCGACGTGGAAACCCTGTTAAGGGAGAAAACCATGGGGTGATTAACCCAAAATTATTCTCTATTAGAAGAATAAGGAATTACAAGATGGCACATGCCAATTAGGGCTCACTGCCCGAGCACACTGCTCACAAGGAGGCACACTACCTACAAGAGACACACTATCTACAAAAGAGTGTTATACAATACTTGAACTGATTGGTATCATCTACATATGCTAGAGTTCAGTTCCGGTTAGGCTCATTACACTGATTTGCTGCACTTCATCTTTCCTCTTCTCTTATGCTGCTTTCCTTTCAAATACCGGACCTTCCTAACTGTTTCTACTCTGCTCTACTTTTATTCTCATATCACATGTCACCACACCACTTCTCACAACTAAATCCATCCCATATATATATCCGCACAAGTGTTTTCATTATCTTTCTAGTCGGCACCTGGAACAGTCAATCTTCTCACAAACTCTATTCTGTTGGCTGAATCCTTTCACATCAAGTAATGCAGATCAAGCATATACTTGTAGAAATCATTAATCATGTCGGCCAAACATAATTCATGTCTTCATAACCTTTACCACCATCAAAAATGCATCTGAAAAATAGTCTGATGTTCAGTCAGTCAGTTCTTCCTCTGTTCACACTGTCACTCAAGAACCCGGTACTCAAGTATTCATATCTTTTACCTCATCTATCACCGAAGGCTAAAACCTTGGAATCTATCACTCAAGGTAGTACTCTTTACTTCTCCAAATTCACACTTCACCAAGATACTTCCTCTGAGAGATCCGGACCTGTCTATTGGACCTTGCCACATGCTCTGTTCTTGTTTACCAGACCACCACATTCTTCATTCTGACTTCCGGTAGAGACACACCATGTCCTGTGGATGTGTGGGATGAACTTTGTTGCCATCAATGACAACAATCATGAATCCATATAGTGTCTCTTGCCAACAATCTCCCCCTTTGGCATTGATGGCAACACTTAGTGAAAAATGACTAAGTGTTTACACTATGCTCCCCCTTGACTGATGGTCTGTCTTTATATACATTTTCTGGAGCTCCCCTTTAGTTGGATTCCTCATTTTTCACTGCTCCTCACTCCCCCTTTGACATCAATGGCAAAGGGTAGGGTCCGCATACCAAAATTTTCAAAAATTTAACTATATTTAGCCACATAAGTATATATATACAAGTTGTACTCACATATACTAAAGTATGTCTGCAAAGGTGCTCTTCAACTGTACAACTTCTGTCACCCAACTCTGCTTCATCCTATCCAAAATTGAGATATGCCCACTCAACAGGAATGCAAATGCATCTGCCCTTTTTAGATTTGTCGGATCATTAGTCTGGGCTATAATTTGGGCTTCTGTTATGGCCTCATGCATGGCCTCTAGCTTAGGGACAATTAACCCCCTCAGGTCACTCAACCTGCTTATTCTATTTTTTCTTTCCTTCTCCAATTTCTTGATTTCACTCAAGACTGCGATAGTCTGACATTCTTGATTTGTTATAGAGGAAGAGAGAGGACCAAAATTCTTTGATAGGTTTGATAGTTTATCCTCTTGTTCTTTTATATTATTCTCAATGTCTAGTGTTACTTTGGACCAAGATAAACAAAATTTATACATTTCTCCTCCATCTTTAAGAGCATTTTCTAGGCTCTCTATTCCAATATTCATGTTTCTTCTATCATTAATAATCAAACCCTGTACCTCAGAGAATCTTTTATCCAAAAACTCCTTCCGGACCTTTTCTTCAGCTGATTTTTCTAGAGAATCAAAATGTGTACTAACACTGCTGACTAAGGTTTTGAGATTACCGGAAGAGGAGGCTATGGGATCCTTCTAAAAAGATGGCATAATCTTTTCTAGCGCTCTGAAAGCAGCTTCTATCAACTCACAGTCTTCCATATGAGACTTTAGGAGTTTTTCTTTCACTTTTGCATTAGCAAATGAGGCTATCTTCATAGTTTGTACCGGAGAAAGAGAATCAAAATTAAATGGACCTTGTAGAAGCTCCAGTTCATCAATCTCCATTGTTTCTTTGTTCAGGAATTCTTGGATAGTTTGTGCAGTGTCTCTTACTGGAGAAAGATTTTTCTTTTCTTCTGCAGTCTTAGGGCTATCCCTTGGAGCTTTCTCTCCTTCCACATCCTTACCACTATCAGTTGTGGTTTTCTCTGTTGGAGTCTTCTCTTTCTCTGCAGCCTTGGTATTGTTAGCTTCTTTTTCCTTCACTCCTGCTTCTTTCTCCTGTATTGTGTCTTCTCCTTTAGATCCGGAAGCTGTAGGGGAGACCGGAGGAGAGATATTTGTTTGTCCATGAGCCACTTCTTCCAGAATAGGGGATTCAGAGCTCTTACCGATGTCCTTTGTGATAGGAATGTTGAACTTTTTAAGGGTATTCCAGAGAATCTCTTCAATCTCTTTTGCCACCTTGTCAGTTTCACCAAGCATGAGCTGATTCATCCTTGCTTTGCTCCTGAATTCATCCTTGCAATCTTTGAATATCATATTGATTATTTTGGGATCAATTGCAGGATATAGCTGAATAGCTATCTGTTCCCAGATCTCAATGTCTTTTGCCATGGCATTGTTCTTTCTTATTTCTAACTCCTTTTCTAGGCTCTTAGGAATTAGACATATAATCTCAATGAAAGCCTTATTGTATATGTTCAGATACCTGAATGTAGCTTCTTACAGGATCTTTTGGTTAGCCTCATTGTAATCATCATAGAATTCAGCAATTGGTCAAAGGTTTCCATCCACAGTGACTGATTTGATTACACTTTTTAGAGACAGGGTGGGCTTTTCAACAAATTCCTCTCCCATTTCTTCCTTGTCTTGGCCTATGGAGGGTTTACCAGATCCTTTCTTCTTCTACTTCTTTATTTCCTTTACCTCCTCATCTGATTCAGTTTCCTCTTCATCTCTTTGACTTGCATAAGCCCTTGTGGCTTTTGTCTTGGATCTTTTCTCTCTTTTTCCGGATGCCTAGACTTCTGGTTTTGATGTTCTTGAGCTTTTGGCTATGACAGGTGCATATCTCTTTGATGATCTGGTCCAGGTAGAGGTTTCTACCGGAGCACTTTCCTTGCTTTTCTTTTCTACCTCTTTCTTCTATTCCTCAGCCCTTTCCATCCTTTTCTTGTGGGCATCAAGTGCCTCCTTTGAGATGCCAAGGCCTTGGGCAATATTTTCTACTTCTTTTCTCACCTTCCTTTTGATCTCAAGTTCTCTGAGTTCCACATGAATCTTTACACTTAGTTCTTCAAAATTTCCAAACCTTTCTGCCTTTTGATCCTTTGCCTGACTTATCATGTGTTGAACATGCAGCTCCACAATTTGTTCATCGACTTCATATCCCATGGGCATGATCCACATAGTTCTTGGTTCTACTGCCTCCATTAAGCACTGATCTGTCTCTACCATAAAGCATATTGTGTCTTTGTATTTTTCAACAAGAGACTGAGGAATTCTTTCTATTGCATGCATCATGCTCTAAAAGTTCTTGAAGTATCCCCACAGAGCTGTATTTTGTGCTTTGTTGTCACCAAGTCCATGTAAATAATCTCTGATTTGGATAGCTATCGGTCTATCATTCTCCCATACCCAGCCATTAAATTCGAGAAGCTCATTCATAAAGTAGAAGAATAAGCACAATATCAATCCACCATACTTGAATGAATTCTTTTTATCTTTCTTTATTTTCTGCAGATTCTCCATGAGTTGGTTCAAGAGAAGCTGGCAAAGATCATAGTCTGCATCCTTTCTTAGCATTTCATATGTGGTGTAGATGGTAGTTCCAGGTATAGAATTTTCCCTGCTAGAATGATATATCTTATATCCAATGATCATAGAAGCAAACTTGACATCCGGATTAGTGATGTCATCTACTGTCATTGCTCTTTTGTCAAACTTAGATCCGGTAGCCTCACTTAGAATTTGGTTCTTTATAGATTTAAGAACAGGAATCCCACCAGATGAGTGTAGTTTGGTAACTGCCCTAATGGCATCTTTAGTTATCTTGAATGGTCCATTTAACCACATGAAATTGTCATGTATTCTACTCAAAATGTACCTAACCCATTCATCCTCTGTAAAATAGGGGAAATGTATGTATTGTGCAAAATGCTTGTTCCGGAGGCCTATGTATTGGGGTTTGAGCTCAAATGAATCATCTAACAATTGTTTGTGATAGATATCTCTTAGTTTGAATTCCCCAAACTCTTCAACATTTGCATGTATATAAACCCTAATATCTTCGGTGTGTAAAACACCATGCGGAACACTGGAAAATGCACCTAGGGGGGTCTACCTCCAAGGATTTGTATGGATGTTTCTTAAATGTAGGGCGAGGTCTATCAGAAATCTTTACAATATTTGGAGTACCCATTATCAAGAGATTTGCAGTGAGATATTTGAAAACGAAAAATACGTTTTACGCCTATCAGTTTCATGGAGTTGGTTGGATTGATCTCTGGAAGTAATGACTTCTGCAAGTGATCTTCGATGAACTTGAGGAACTTTGTTGCAGAGCTCTACTTTTCATTTCTTCTTGAGTGCAGAATGAATGAGTAATTAATGAAAAACCCTTATATTGCTCCGTAAGCCCTAATATTAGATTGCAATAAATGCTTGACCTACATTATTCTAGTTTGCCTTGTTTTCCTTGTTCAAGGAGGAAGAAGCTCATCTGGATCATTATGGTTCTCTTGTGATCGATGTTAGTGATGAATCATCATATCCACTTGTCCTTCTGATCATCTTATGTATCCATAGATCAAGCTGTATCAATTTGGATTCTTACCAGGCCAATCTTGTGAGAAACTTGTTTTATCGGAAGACTTGCTTAACCGGATGAATTATGAAGGAATTGAACTTTTTAAATTTTCTTGTGGATCTCTCAAATCTTTACCACAGTTTGTTTGAATATATCCCTTATGACTCCTTCAATCTGTAACTCTTCTTGTGCCAGTTCTGGCACCAATTGATTGGCTGGGGGAACAAGGTTTTCTTTGTGTCTCCCCCTGAGCCAAAGCTCACTTTTTAGTTTCCGGAAGGAATATCAGGACCAGAGTCTAGTGCGGATCCAACCTCTACACTCTCAATACTTTTCTTCACCCAAATCTTGCTCATCTCATTTTTAACTTCATCCGCATTCATCTTTTGTTTACCGTTATCTTAATTCTGATTATGATATACCAGACCTCTTTTGTCCTGATTCTTGCTTCTACAGACTTTTGCATTATGACCAGACCTATTACAGATTTGGCAAACAATATTTCTTTGCATATTGACTGATGTCCTCTTGATTTGCATTGATTAGCCATATGACCTACTCTATTGCATGCAAAGCATCTACCATTAAATGATTTGTTCATTTACATATTTCTACATTCATGAGACTTGTGGCCATACCTTTTGCAGTTAAAACACTATCCGGAGAAGGATGAATTAGTATGATTCATTCTCTTTCTGCACTGATTAGCTTTGTGACCAAAGTGATTGCAGCTGTGGCAGTATCCATTGAAGGATGGATATCTTTGAGCATTGGGCTGTCTTACCAGAGGTCTTCTAGGCCTGTTCCTTGGATTTTCTGGTCCAAAATTCTGCTGGCTTGATCCGGAGCTTTCTCCTTTCTCATATCCCAAACCACACTTGTCATCTTCCCTCTTCTGACTTCCAAGAAGAACTTCAAGTTGAGCAGAACTTATCTTTAATTTCTCTTTATATTCATTTGCTGATTGAAGATCCCTTTTAAGAGAGACAATTTGATCCTCAAGTTTTTCTTCATTTTCTTTAGCATCTTCAAGATCAGATTCAAGATGTCTAATGATTCTATCCATTTGGTGGCAATCTTCTGATTTCTCCTTGAGAGATTGTCTTATATTATCTTTAGTTTTTCTTTTCTCTTCAATCTCTTAAGTAAACTTTATAACTCCTGATTCCATTTCATGTCTTACCATAATGACTTCTTTTGATAACTTTTCACATAACTTGGTTTTTTCAGTCAGCTCTTCATTTGCATCATTAGCTTCACCTTGTCTTGCCAATTGCTAAAGCAGCTCCTTTCTCTTTTTCATAGAGAGACTTAATTTGTCTTTTAGTTCTCTCATGAAATCATTAGCCTGTTTAAGTCTTTCCTTTAATTCATTGACTTCAGAGTTTGACTATTCAAGATCATCAAGGGCAGTCTTGAGTTGCTCCCTTAAACCATATGCATCCATTTGAACTCCTAGATCTTCCTCAAGCTGTTAGGCTCTGTTAGGAGGAACTTAGCTCTGATACCAACTGTTGATAACTAAGAGGGGGGTTGAATCAGTTATCCAAATTATTTCTTCTTTCTGAACTTTCTTATTAATTAATGCAACATTAATTCAAACAAGCAAACATAACCATGAAAGGGAGATACACATGATACAATATTTTTGACGTGGAAACCCTGTTAAGGGAGAAAACCATGAGGTGATTAACTGGTGCAGGAGCACCTACCTGACAGTTGGCCTCCATGAGGCAGTTAGTTTGTTTTAGGTCTGGTTAATGTTTCCAAGAAGGTCTGATAAGACCAATGCATGTAATAAGGTCATGTTGACCATACTTTACTATTTTTAGGTAGTTTGTTAGGACAACTGTTATGCTGTGTGTTCAGTTGGATCCTCCCAGCCGCTTGGAAGCTCCCAGCCACTGGGAATCGAGTGGTAGTACTCGCAAGAGATCCTATTTATGCATGAGGATCGGTTGTATTGCATCGAAGAGGAGAGATAGAGAGAGTGAGACAGAGTACTGTATTGCATCTTTTGAAATCAATAAAGATCCTGTTTGTGTTCATTTTCTGTTTGATCTCCATTGTGAAATTGATTTGTTGTTTTGGTGGTTACATGGATTCGCCGATCCATTCCACCGGTTGATTCGTCGAATCGGTGGAATGGCTATGTACAGTAGTTTAGGAAGTAGTTTGCTTTTTCTATTTGTTCATGTGCATGTTTGCAGGATCGCAGTCGAGAGGTGTTGAGAACCCTAGCATGGGTATGTGCTAGGTCGTGCTGATAGTTCGAGTCTGGAAGATCACCCTGAAAGTACGTCGGGTCACCTCAGGAGGTTCGGTGGATCGAAATTCGCTAAGGTTGGAAAATCCTTCGCAACAGCATCATCAGGATATTTCTGTGTATATCCTGCAGTTACTTCGGGCGTCATCCGAGTAGATGAAGGTGAGCATGATGCAATCGTTTGCACAAGGGGAAAGTGTTTCAGGGTGATCATCATCAGGTGTTGCCGAGAAGGAGCGTATCGGCATAAGGTAGAAGATCGGGTTGACAATTCCTTCGCGGGCCGATAATGTTAAGTTTGGCCGACAGCAGGATATTGGAGGAGCTGCATGTGACGTCATCGTCATCAGGATAATCGTCATCAGGATATCGGGGTGACGTAAGCATCGAAGGAAGGGTGCATGAGGTTGTCGTCATCAGGATATATGGGAGGAACCGGATGTTCTATATCCTGCTGATGAGCATGATGTTGAACATCATGATGTTGAAGATAGAGGTTGGCGGTAAGGTGAACAGTGAACATTAGGAGGATGATTGTGCTTGCCGAATGTGATGATGCTGCCGATAGCTGGATATGATGATGCTGCTGACAGGTGAAGGGTCGAAGGTTTGTCTGCAAGAGGATATCGGTCGGCAGAGAAAATATGATGATGCTGATAGTGTTAAGGGAAATATGATGATGATGATGAAGGGTTGTGGACATACATGCTGTATGTCAAGGTTTTAGTGTGGATGCCTTCTGCATCATAGTGGTATCAGAGCTCAGCAAAAGGTCTGGGCTGTTGTGTGTTGATTCTGTCACTGAAAGGGCAGAGGTAGAGTTGATTCTGTCACTGAAAGGACAGAGGTAGAGGAGTGAGAGGTTGACAAAATGCCTCTGAAAGGTACTGGTATTGCAAGGGAATTGCAGGAGATGAAGGAAAAACATGCCAGAGAGATGAGGAAGATGAAGGAGCTTGCTGAAGCACTTCAAGCCAGGCTTGTAGCCCTAGAAAAGAACAAAAAGAGGGAAGTGGACGACAGTGAATCTGAAGAAGATGAAGATACTGTTGAAGAGTATGAAGAGGTAGCTGAAGATCTGGATGCTGAAGACTAGAGATTTGCAAAACTGTTAAAGGCAGTGCAGAGTGATAAACCTAAGGTAAAGGTTGATGTTTCCAAGTATAATGGAAGTTTGAATGAAGATGAGTTACTGGATTGGATTGCTGCACTTGATAATCACTTTGAATGTGAAGATGTTGCTGAGGATCAGAAGGTAAAGATTGCAAAGACCAAGTTAGGAGGTCATGCTTTGGTATGGTGGGATTATGCACAATCTGAGAGAAGGAAACAAGGGAAGTCAAAGATCACTTCATGGGATAAAATGGTAGCAAGGATCAAAGGTAAATTCTTGCCCAGGGATTATGAAATTCAGATGTTTAAGAAGCTGCAATTTTTAAGGCAGAAGGAAATGGATGTGAAGGCATTTACTGAGGAGTTTTATAAATTGAGTATGAGATCTGGTCATCATGAGAATGAGGTAGAAAAGGTGGCTAGGTACTTGGCTGGTTTGAGATTGAACATACAGGATGAGTTAGTTTTAGCTAACCCTAAGAGTGTGGAGGATTGTTACCAAATGGCAATCAGGATTGAAGAAAAGATGAATAGGGGACAAGATAAGTCCATGAGAGGAAGACGAAACAATGTGAGGGGAAGAGGAGCAGCCCCTACAACAAGGCAAACTAATGAGGGTCAAGAAGACACTGGTAAAGGATAGGGACAGTCTGATTTCAGAGGTGGATGGAAAGGTAACAAAGGCAAATTTGGAAGTGGTAGAGGTTCTACTACATTTTCAGGGAAGTGTTACACCTGTGGTGAGTTTGGTCATCCATTTTTCAAATGTCCAGAAAGCAAAGGTTCATCATCCAGAAATGATAGAACGAATGACAAGAGAGTACAACTTGTGCAAGAAGAGAAAGTAGAGCAAAGTGTGCAAAGTTCAAACACTTATCAAGGAGATAGGGATCCTGACGGTTATGGATATCCTGAGGAGGGAGAAGCATTGATGCTTAGGAGAATTAGTTTGTAGGCATCAAAGGATATGATGCAAAGAAGAACTCTTTTCAAGACCACATGCAAGAGCAAAGGTAAAGTATGTAAGGTTGTCATTGATACTGGTTCAACAGATAACATGGTATCTCAGGAAATGGTGGATAAATTGAATTTGGAAAGGATTCCACACCATCACCCTTACAAGGCATCTTGGGTGAGTGATAGTCAATCACTTTTTGTCTATGAACAGACATATGTGGATTTTCAGATTGGAGCATATCAGGATAGAGTTTTATGTGACATTTTGCCCATGGAATGTTGTCACCTACTGTTGGGTAGACCATGGCAATTTGATAGAAGGGTACTGTATGATGGGTATGCTAATACCTACACCATCAAGAAAGATGGGAAAACTATTATGTTGATGCCATTATAGGAAAATGCTGCAGCACAGGAGGCAGCCAAAATCATTTTAGTGGGAAAGAAGGAATTTGTGCAGATGCCTATAGGAGCAGGCATAAAGGCAGTTGAGGACACTGCAGGGAAAGAAGTTGTTAAGGACAACAGGTTGAAGATAGTTTCAGTTTTGACTGACAGAGGTCAGCAGCAGGTTCAGAAACAGGTTTGCAAACAGCAACCAGTTGGGAGGAATGACAAGGATGTTGTCATAGTTGGGACTATTGTTTGTCCTATCAAGGTTGAAAGGAAGACAGAGTTGAACATTGCAGAAGTTCAAGAGGCAGTTCAGACAGAGGTTCTGGTCAGACAACCTGACAAACACAAGGTATGCGAGAGAAAGGCCTACATTGACAGGCATGAGGATTTACTTGCAAGAAAGCAAGTTACAGTTCAAAAGTCTTGGAGCAGCCAAGAGACAGCAGAGGACAAAGCTGGAACAGATCAGAATATTGCAAAGGCAAAGTGTAAAGGTGGAGGACTTCCACAACCTAACTCATGGGACATGAGTTCTTTTCTGTTGGGGAGTATGGTGCAGGAGCACCTACCTGACAGTTGGCCTCCATGAGGCAGTTAGTTTGTTTTAGGTCTGGTTAATGTTTCCAAGAAGGTCTGATAAGACCAATGCATGTAATAAGGTCATGTTGACCATACTTTACTATTTTTAGGTAGTTTGTTAGGACAGCTGTTATGCTGTGTGTTCAGTTGGATCCTCCCAGCCGCTTGGAAGCTCCCAGCCGTTGGGAATCAAGTGGTAGTACTCGCAAGAGATCCTATTTATACATGAGGATCGGTTGGTATTGCATCGAAGAGGAGAGACAGAGAGAGTGAGACAGAGTACTGTATTGCATCTTTTGAAATCAATAAAGATCCTATTTGTGTTCATTTTCTGTTTGATCTCCATTGTGAAATCAATTTGTTGTTTTGGTGGTTACATGGATTCGCTGATCCATTCCACCGGTTGATTCGTCAAATCGGTGGAATGGCTATGTACAGTAGTTTAGGAAGTAGTTTGCTTTTTCTGTTTGTTCATGTGCATGTTTGCAGGATCGCAGTCGAGAGGTGTTGAGAACCCTAGCATGGGTATGTGCTAGGTCATGCTGATAGTTCGAGTCTAGAAGATCACCCTGAAAGTAGGTCGGGTCACCTCAGGAGGTTCGACAGATCAAAATTCGCTAAGGTTGGAAAATCCTTCGCAACGGCATCATCAGGATATTTCTGTGTATATCCTACAGTTACTTCGGGCGTCATCCAAGTAGATGAAGGTGAGCATGATGCAATCGTTTGCACAAGGGGAAAGCGTTTCGGGGTGATCATCATCAGGTGTTGCCAAGAAGGAGCGTATCGGCATAAGGTAGAAGATCAGGTTGACAATTCCTTCGCGGGCCGATAATGTTAAGTTTGGCCGACAGCAGGATATTGGAGGAGCTGCATGTGACGTCATCGTCATCAGGATAATCGTCATCAGGATATCGGGGTGACGTAAGCATCGAAGGAAGGGTGCATGAGGTTGTCGTCATCAGGATTAATGGGAGGAACCGGATGTTCAATATCCTGCTGATGAGCATGATGTTGAACATCATGATGTTGAAGATAGAGGTTGGCGGTAAGGTGAACAGTGAACATTAGGAGGATGATTGCGCTTGCTGAATGTGATGATGCTGCCGATAGCCGGATATGATGATGCTGCTGACAGGCGAAGGGTCGAAGGTTTGTCTGTAGGAGGATATCGGTCATCAGAGAAAATATGATGATGCTGACAGTGTTAAGGGAAATATGATGATGATGATGAAGGGTTGTAGACATACATGCTATATGTCAAGGTTTTAGTGTGGATGCCTTCTGCATCATTAACCCAAAAATTATTCTCTGTTAGAAGAATAAGGAATTACAAGATGGCACTTGCCAATTAGGGCTCACTACTCACAAGAGGCACACTGCCTACAAGAGACACACTATCTACAAAAGAGTGTCATACAATACTTGAACTGATTGGTAGGATCCACATATGCTGGAGTTCAGTTTCAGTTAGGCTCAGTACACTGATCTGCTGCACTTCATCTTTCCTCTTCTCTTATGTTGCTTTCCTTTCACATACCGGACCTTCCTAATTGTTTCTGCTCTACTCTACTTTTATTCGCATATCACATGTCACCACACCACTTCTCACAACTAAATCCATCCTATGTATATAAATATCCACACAAGTGTTTTCATTATCTTTCTAGTCGGCACCCAGAATAGTCAATCTTCTCACAAACTCTGTTCTGTCGGCTGAATCCTTGCACATCAAGTAATGCAGATCAAGCATATACTTGTAGAAATCATTAATCATGTCGGCCAAACATAATTCATGTCTTCATAACCTTTACCACCATCAAAAATGCATCTGAAAAATAGTCTGATGTTCAGTCAGTCAGTTCTTCCTCTGTTCACACTATCACTCAGGAACCTGGTACTCAAGTATTCATATCTTTTACCTCATGTATCACCGGAGGCTAAAACCTTGGAATCTATCACTCAAGGTAGTACTCTTTACTTCCCCAAATCTGTACTTCACCAAGATACTTCCTCTGAGAGATCTGGACCTGTCTGTCAGACCTTGCCACATGCTCTATTCTTGTTTACCGGACCACCATATTCTTCATTCTGACTTTTGGTAGAGACACACCATGTCCTGCGGATGTGTGGGATGAACTTTGTTGCCATCAATGACAACAATCATGAATCCATATAGTGTCTCTTGCCAACAGAAACCCTATTAAGGGAAAAAACCACGGGGTGATTAACCCAAGATATTATTCTCTATTTGAAGAATAGAAGATACAAAATGGCACTTGCCAATTAGGGCTCACTGCCCAAGCACACTGCTCACAAGAGGCTCACTGCCTACAAAAGACTTACTGTATACACAAAGAAAACTTGAACTAATGAGAAGCATCCACACATGCTGAAGTTTAGTTCTGGTTAAGCACAATAGACTGATCTGCTGCACTTCATTCTTATTCTCCTTAAGTGTTGTTGTTCTTTTACATTCCAAACCTATTTTTCTACCTTTTGTACTATTCTGCTTTTTCTCACATTTTAACACTTACACCACACACACCTTCACATCTAAATCCATTCTGTATTTATATCTGCACAAGTGATTTCAACACTTTTCTAGTTGGCATCCAGAATAGTCAATATTATCTCAAACTCTGGTCTATCGGTTGAGTCCTTGCATACTAATTAATGCGGATCAAGAATATGCTTGTAGAAGTCTTCAATCATGTTGGCCAATCATGAATGATACCTTAAGAAACTTAGTCATTAGTAATCTCTCTTTCGTATTTGAGTCTGACACTCTGCCGGTACAGTTCTTCCTCTGTCTGCTCTGTTAAACAAGAACCCAACACTCAAGTGTTCATATCTCTTCACCCTTCCATCACCGGAAGCTAAATCCTTGGAATCTATTAGTCAAGGTACTCCTCTTAACTTCACCAAAATCGTACTTCACTAAAATACTTCTTCTGAGAGATCCGGACCTGACTGTCAGACCTTGTTGACTGCTCTGTTCTTGCTTATCGGATCATAACACTTCCTCAATCTGACTTCTAGTAGAGACTCATCATGTCTTGCAGATGTCTGGGATAACCTTTGTTTCCATCAATGACAACATTCATGAATCCATATAGTGTCTCTTGCCAACAATCTCCCCCTTTGGCATTAATGGCAACACTTAGTGAAAAATGACTAAGTGTCACACTATACTCCCCCTTGGCTAATGCTCTGTCTCTATGTACATTTTCTGGAGCTCCCCCTTAGCTGGATTCAACAACATTTTTCACTGCTCATCACTCCCCCTTTGACATCAATGGCAAAGGGTGGGGTCCGCACACCAAAATTTTCAAAAAGTTAACTTAGTCGCATAAGTATATCATCCGGTTGCACTCTGCATATACTTTAGTATGTCTACAAAAGTGTTTTTCAATTGCACAACTTTGGTTGCCCAACTCAGCTTCATCCTATCCAAAATTGATATTTGACCACTCAATAGGAATGCAAAAACTTCAGTCTTCTTCAGATCTGTCGGATCATTTATCTTAGCGGTGGTTTGAGCATCACTTAGGGCCTCATTCATGGCCTCCAACTTAGGAATGATTATTCTTCTAAGCTCATTTAACCTACCGATTCTATTTTTCTTTTCTTTCTCTAGCTTCTTAATTTCATCCAAGACTGCAATAGTCTGACATTCTTGATTTACTATGGATGAGGTAAATGGATCAAAATTTTGAGAAAGTTGTGTTAGTTGGATCTCCTGTCCTTTCATTTTCTTCTCAATCTCCATTGTTGCTTTGGACCATGATAGACAAAATTTATATATTTCCCCACCATCTTTAAGAGCATTTTCTAAGCTCTTTATCCCTATATCCATATTTCTTCTGTCATTTGATATTAGACTTAGTACTTCAGAGAATCTTTTATCCAAAAACTCTTTCCAGACCTTTTCCTTAGCTGATTTCTCTAAGGAATCAAAATGAGTGCTGACTAAACTGACAAGAGATTTAAGATTACCTGATGAGGAAGCCGATGAATCCTTCAGAAAGGATGGCATGATCTTTTCAAGCACACCAGATGCAGTTTCTATTAGCTCATAGTCTTCCATGTGAGACTTCAGGAGTTTTTTTTTTGCCTTTGCATTAGCAAATGAAGCTATCTTCATTGTTTGTACCGGGGAAAGAGAATCAAAATCAAATGGTCCTAGTAGAAGTTCCGGTTCATCAATTTCCATTGTCTCTTTGTTTAGGAAATCTTTGACAATTTTTGCAGTGTCTCTTGCCGGAGACAGAGTTTTCTTTTCTTCTATAGTCTTAGAGCTGTCATCTTCTTTTTCTTTTACTTCTTTTTCTTTCTCCTTTATTCTTTCTTCTCCTTTGGATCCGGAGTCAGCAGGAGAAACTGGAGGGGTAATATTTGATTGTTCATGAGCCACCTCTTCTGGGGTAGAGGATTCCAAGCCCTTGTCTTTACCTTCATCGGAGTCCATTACTTCTTCTGTCATTGCCTCAGTAGATTCTTTTTCAATACTTGTAGCCGAGGGATCAACACCCAAGTCCTCTATAATAGGAATGTTGAATCTTGAGTATGCCTTCCGTAGGATTTCTTCTGTTTCCTTTGCCACTTTATTAGTTTCTCCAAGCATGAGCTGATTCATTCTAGTCTTACTCTGAAACTCATCCTTGCAATCTTTGAAGATCATATCCATTTGTTGTGGAGTCATTGAAGGGTAGAGCTAAATAGCTATCTATTCTTTGATTTCTAAGTCCTTAGCCTTAGCATTTTCTTTTCTCATTTCAAATTATTTTTCCAAACTTTTAGGAATTAGAGAAATTATTTTAATCAAGGCCTTATTGTATATCTTCAAATACTTAACTGTGGCTTCCTCCAACATTTTTCTGTCTGCATCATTATATGCATCATAGAATTCTGTTATTAGTTGCAGGTTTCCATCCATAGTAACAGCTTTGACTACATCATCTAGGGACAGAGTGGGCTTTTCAACAAATTCTTCTACCTCTGCCACTTTATCTATACCGGATACTTTCTTCTTCTTCTTTATTTTCTTGATTTCTTCATCAGATTCTGTCTCTTCTTCATTTCAAATTCTTTACCTTGTGGCGTTTGTCTTAGTTCTTTTCTCTATTTTACCAGATGATTTTGCTTCTGATTTTGATGTCTTTGAGCTCTTGTCAGTGGTAGGAGTGGACCTCTGAGAGGATCTTGTCTGGGTGGGGGCTTCTACTGGACCACTTTCCTTTTCAACACCTTCCTTCTCTTTCTCTGCTCTTTCCATCTTCTCCCTATTGGCATCAAGTGCCTCTTTTGAAATGCCAAAGCTTTTGGCAATGTTTTCTACTTCTTTTCTTACCTTTCTTTTCATCTTTGGTTGCCTTAGCTCAATATGGATCTTCAGACTCAATTCTTCAAAGGTTCCAAACCTTTTTGCCTTGGGATTCTTTGGTTTACTAAGCATGTGCTAAACATGCAGCTCTATGATTTTCTCATCCACCTCATACCCCATTGGCATGATCCACACTATTCTTGGTTCCACTGCCTCCATTAGGCATTGATCAGTCTCTACCATAAAGCATACTGTGTCTTTGTATTTCTCAACTAGAGATTGGGGAATTCTCTCTCTAGCTTGCATCATGTTCTGAAAGTTTTTAAAGAAACCCCAGAGAGCTGTGTTTTGAGCTTTGTCATCACCAAGTCCATGCAAATAATCCTTGATTTGTATGGCAACCGGTCTGTCATTCTGCCATACCCATCCACTAGATCCAGGTAGCTCATTCATAAAGTAGAAGAATAGATAGAGTATTAGACCACCAAATTTGAAGGAATTCTTCTTGTCCTTCTTTATCTTCTGTAGGTTCTTTAAGAGTTGGTTTAGAAGGAGCTCACAAAGGTCATAGTCTGCATTTTTTCTCAACATTTCATAGGCAGTGTAGATAATAGTTCCAGGTACTGAATTCTCCCTGCTAGAATGATATATCTTGTAGCCGATGATCATGGATGCAAACTTGACATCCGGATCAGTGATGTCATCTACTGTCATTGCTCTTTTATCAAACCTAGATCTGGTAGCCTCACTTACAGTCAGATTCTTGATCGATTTGAGAATAGGTATACCACCGGATGAGTACAAATCGGTAACTGTCCTAATGGCATCTTTTGTGATCTTGAATGGTCCATTCAACCACATGAAGTTGTCATGTATTCTACTCAAGACATACCGGACCCATTTGTCCTCAGCAAAGCAGGGGAAATGTATACATTGTGTAAAGTGCTTCTCCCAGAGGGCCTTGTATTGGGGTTTGAGCTCAAATGAATCATCTATTAGCTATTTGTGGTAGATATCCCTCAATTTGGACTCTCTAAATTCTTCAATGTTTGCGTGAATGTAAACCCTAATATCTTCTGTATGCAAGACACCATGCGGAACACTGGAAAAAGCTCCTAGGGGATCTACATCCAAGGATTTGTAGGGATGTTTCTTGAATTTGGGGCGAGGCCTATCAGTGATCTTCACAATATTCGGAGTAGACATCTTTTAAAAAGATTTGTAGAGAGATATTTTAAGAATGGAAAATACCTTTTGCGCCTTTCGGTTTCATGGAGTTAGCTGGATTGATTTTTGGATGAATTGACTTTTGCAAATGATCTTTGATGGGCTTAAGGAAATTTATTGCAGAGCTTCTCTTTTCTTCTTCTTAAATACAGAATGAGCAAATGTTTAATAGGAAGAACCCTTATATTACTCCGCAAACCCTAATACCAAGTTCCAATAAATTCTTGACCTAAGTTATTCCGGTTTGCCTTATTCGGATGACTTGAAGAACCGGATCGATCTTGATCTTAAACATCTTGCGGACCTTCCAGATCTTAACCATAGTTTATTTAGATGTTTCTCTTATGAACTCTTTAATCTGCAACTCTCCTTGTGCCAGTTCTGGCACCAATTGACTGGCTGGGGGAACAAGGTTTTCTTTGTGTCTCCCCCTGAGCCAAAGCTCACCTTTTAATTTCTGGAAGGAATATCAGCACTAGAGTCTGGTGCGGATCCATCCCCTACATTCTCTGTACTTTTCTTCACCCAAATCTTATTCATCTCACTTTGAACTTCATCCACATTCACTTTTTGTTTTCCCTTATCTTGATTCTGATTATGATGTACCGGACCTCTTTTGTCCTGATTCTTGTTTCTACAAAATATTGTAATATGACTGGATCTATTGCAAATTTGGCAAACAACATTTCTTTGCATATTTGATTGATATCCTCTTGATCTGCATCGATTAGCCATATGACCCATTCTATTGCATGCAAAGCATCTACATTGAATGAATTGTTCATTTGCATATTTCTGCATTCATGAGATTTGTGACCATACCTTTTGTAATTAAAACACTATTTGGAGAAGGATGTATTAGTCTGATTAATTCTCTTTCTGTACTGATTAGCTTTATGACCAAAGTTATTGCAGTTGTGGCAGTATCCATTGAAGGATGGATATCTTTGAGCATTAGGCTGCCTTACCAGAGGTCTTCTAGGCCCGTTCCTTAGATTTTCTGATCTAAAATTCTTCTGACTGGATCCGGAGCCTTCACCTTTTTCATACCCCAGGCCACACTTGTCATCTACCCTCTTTTGGCTTTCAAGAAGAACTTCAAGTTGAGCAGAGCTTATCTTGAATTTCTCTTTGTACTCATTTGTTGTTTGAAGATCCCTTTTAAGAGAGACAATTTGATCCTCAAGTTTTTCTTCATTATCTTTAGCATCTTCAAGATCAGATTCAAGATGTTTGATTATTCTATCCATCTTGTGGCAGTCTTCTAATTTTTCCTTGAGAGATTGTCTTAGATCATCTTCAGATTTTCTTCTTTCTTCAACTTCTTGGGTGAACTTTATAACTCCTGATTCCATTTCATGTCTTACCATGATGATTTCTTTTGATAACTTTTCACATAACTTGGTTTTCTCTTTCAAATCTCCATTTGTATTATTGGCTTCACCTTGACTTGCCAATTGCTGAAGTACCTCCTTTCTTTTTTTCATAGAGAGACTCAGTTTCTCTTTTAGTTCTTTTATTAAATCATCAGCCTATTGGAGTCTTTCCTTCAATTCATTAGCTTCAGAGTTTGACTACTCAAGATCATCAAGGGCAGACTTGAGTTGCTCCCTTAAACCATATACATCCATTTGAATTCCCAGATCTTCCTCAAGCTGTTAGGCTCTATTGGGAGGAACTTGGCTCTGATACCAATTGTTGATAACTAAGAGGGGGGGTGAATCAGTTATCCTAATAATTCAACTTTCTATGCTTTTTTAACATTTAATGGAACATCAGATCAAATAAGCGAGCATAATCATGAAATGGAAATAACACCAATACATATGACACAATGATTTTGATGTGGAAACCATATTAAGGGAAAAAACCACAGGGTGATTAACCCAAGATATTATTCTCTATTAGAAGAATAGAAGATACAAAATGGCACTTACCAATTAGGGCTCACTGCCTAAGCACACTGCTCACAAGAGGCTCACTACCTACACAAGACTTACTGTATACACAAAGAAAACTTGAACTAATGAGAAGCATCCACACATGCTAAAGTTCAGTTCTGGTTAAGCACAATAGATTGATTTGCTGCACTTCATTCTTATTCTCCTTAAGTGTTGCTATCCTTTTACATTCTGAACCTATTTTTTTGCCTTTTGTATTATTCTATTTTTTCTCACACTTTAACACTTACACCACACACACCTTCACATCTAAATCCATCTTGTATATATATCCACACAAGTGATTTCAACACTTTTCTAGTCAGCATCCAGAATAGTCAATATTATCTCAAACTCTGGTCTGTCGGCTGAGTTCTTGCATACTAAGTAATGTGGATCAATAATATGCTTGTAGAATTCTTCAATCATGTAGGCCAATCATGAATGATACCTTAAGAAACTTATTCATTAGCAATCTCTCTTCCGGATTTGAGTCTGACACTTTGCCGGTACAGTTCTTCCTCTATCTGCTCTGTCAAACAAGAACCCAACACTCAAGTGTTCATATCTCTTCACCCTTCCATCACCGGAAGCTAAATCCTTGGAATCTATTAGTCAAGGTACTCCTCTTGACTTCACCAAAACTGCACTTCATTGAAATACTTCTTCTTAGATATCCGGACCTGACTGTCAGACCTTGCTGACTGCTCTATTCTTACTTACCAGATCATAACACTTCTTCAATCTAACTTCTGGTAGAGACTCATCATGTCTTGCAGATGTGTGGGATAACTTTTGTTGCCATCAATGACAACATTCATGAATCCATATAGTGTCTCTTGCCAACAACCTTTTCTTCCACCTCCTTCAAGGGCTTCAACTTGTGATGAACTCCATCCTTTGTTAGGGAATATGTGTTTGCATGGCCATCATGGACAACGCTCCTATCATACTACCATGGCCTCACCAACAACATATGCAATGCATCCATCGGTATGATATCACACAACACCTCATCATGGTAGTCCCCAATCTTGAACTTCACTAAACACTGCTCATTGACCAAAGCTCTGTGGTCCTTCTACAACCATGCAATCTGATATGGATGTGGATGCTTTCTTCTTGTCAACTTCAACTTGTCAACCATCTCCTCTGAAACAAGATTATTAGTGTTTCCACTGTCAATAATAATATCACAACCCTTACCTTCACATTTACACCTTGTGCAGAATAAATACTTCCTCTGATTGGGTTCTTTCTCCTCATTCAGCAAGGTTCTTCTAACAACTAGGGTTTCTCCCCTTTTAGCATCTTCAGAATGCTCAAAATGTGCATCTTCATCTACATGTGCAACTCCTACATTGCCTTTAGGACTTCTATTTGTCCTTCCTTGATGTTATGGACACTCATATGCTCGATGCCCTTCTTCTCCACATTGGAAATAGGTTCCTCTGAAACCTCCTCTTCCTAGTCCTTGCCCAGGTCTACCTCTTCCTCTTTGCTCACCATTGTTCTGGTCACGAGGGCGGTAGGTGTTATCCCCTCTCTGATTTCAACTAGTGCCAGCTTCTTCACTTTTCTTTTGATCTTCATTATGGCCTCCATAGGGCCTTCCACCAGTCCTTCCACCTTGACCTCTTCCCCTTTGGTTGTTGTCAAATCTTTTATTCAGCTTCTCTTCCACCTTTAGGGAAAACTATTATGCATCTTCTATGGTGGTCATTCGGACTAGGCTCGCCTCCTCTTGAATACTCAACCTCAACCCATTAATGTAATGGGCTACCTTCTCCTTGTTTGGCTCTACATGACCGGTTCTGATAGTAATCTTATAAAATTCTTCTGTATACTCCTTAACAGACTTGTTACCTTGCTTCAGCCCTTGCAGCTTCTTCAGCAACTCCATCTCATAGTCCACAGGAATGAACTGCTTCTTCAGTTTCTCCACCATCTGATCCCATCTGGTGATCTTTCCTTTTCCTCTTGTATTCATTTCTAACTAGACCTCCTTCCACCAAATATTGGCATGGCCCTTCAATTTTGTTTTTGTAAACATGACCTGATCTAGGTCTTCTACATCTTCATACTCGAAGTATTCCTCCATGTCATTGATCCAATCAATAAGTTGTTCAGGATTCAAATCTCCAGAATATGTAGAAAATTTGATCCTGAGCCTCTTTCCAATCTTTGAAATGGCCCTCAACAACCTAACTTTTGTAGGATCTCCTACAGCTTCTTGTTCTTCCTCAGATAGCTCTTCTTTAGCTTCATCCACGCTTTCTTCTCTTGCTCTTAGATCAAACCTTCTTCGCAGCTCCTCTTACAATGCATCGATCTACCTTTGCAGGGCTCTAAAACCCTCTTCTGTCAAAGCATTCCTCCCAACATAATTTCTTTGTGGAGGCATCTTGGTCTCCGCAGCAAACCCACAACCTCAGGTCCTGGTGCAAACTGCCTCACAGTCAGCGATCTGTCTACACATTCAGGAACCTTTGCTCTGATACCACTTCATGAAGGGGGTAAATCATAAAACACACAACAATAGAAATTAAACATAGAAAATAGAACTTTCTTTTATTGATCTAGGCAACTCATTACATTACAAAAGCTCAATTACAATCAAAGGAATCAACCCTCCACAGGTTGCAACACATTACAGCTTCCTGTCACAAGACTCTACAAATCATCTGCCTTCTGTAACCCCAAATTAGCCACGGTTTATGTTTTCCCTCCCATTCTGACTCTATGTTTCCCCTCCTTAACTCTACTACTGCCCAGGGCTCCCAAAAATGGTTATTAATAGCCTTTTTGGCGGCCAACAACATAATTTTGAAATTTACATCTCCCTCCAAAAATAGGTCAACTTCTGGAAGCCATAACTTTTGATCTGGGAGTCTGATTAACAAACCGTTTTATGCGTCGAAAAGCTCGTGGAGTTCTCTATGCACTAAGTACTCGCTCTATAGGTTTTGGCCATTTTTGGGCCCGTATGGGACTGTTTAGTGCCTCAAACCTGAATTTGAATATTTTTCAGGCATTTTTTGGGAAATGAAAACTCTAATATCTTTCAGCTCACAAATGATCTTTGCATGATTCCTTTGCCAAAGGTCTTATATTTATTTTATGTAACTTATTGTAAATTTTGACTTCAATCTATGCCCAAATGCAAACTTTCTAAAAATAACAGGTTACTATTTTTAGTAGTTTCAAAAAACTAAAATTTCTACATCATTATTCACGCGATTATGGAACCAGAACCACAAATTTTGAAAAGAAATGGAAAGAACAACAACAATTTTGAAACACATCTTTTTTTGGGTGATGTAAGATTGCCCTTGCACCACTGGATGCTCCTGCATCACTTAGTCTTCCAATCCTTTAGATCCCAATCAGATTGTGACATTTCAGCTGGTTTAGTTCTATTGATAGTTTCCTAGAGGTCTCGATCAAGAAGCATGTCTTCCATCTTGAGCTTTCACAACTTGAAATTTGTGCCATTGAATTTCTACACCTATATCCTTTCAGATGTGCTTGCCATCTCCTTGCTGCAACAAGATTCAAAATACTCTGTACAAACTCCCACTCAACTTAAGATCAACTCAAAAAACCCCTACCCAACAGCCAAGACCAAAACTGGCCAGGCTCTGATACCAACTGAAAGGAAGTTAGGTGTGCAGAAATTGCTTCCTACACTAATCTAATGAGGAGAGGGCTATAAAAGTTCAATTTAATCCTTACAATTATAGCAACATTAAACATCTAATAGAGATATTACAACAATACACATGAACCAGAAAGAAGATAGAAGGAGAGAGACAAAGATATAATGTGGGGAAAACCCTTATCGAGTGAAAAAGCCCACACTTAGAAACCTACACAATGTATTATCAAACTAAATATGGTTTACAATACACTTGTAATGCAAGCTTCAATGGTCTTTGACACTAATGTCTGGAGTCAATCCAGCAACATAATAGTACTTGTCAATCCTGTAATACACCTCCTCCTCCAAGCATCTGTTTATATAGAATATACAATTTAAAATTAGTCTTATCTTAGAATGGACGTCCAACTTGGCCTCATGGCCCAAAACCCATGCCTAAGGACACCTGGTCAACATTGTAGAATGTGCCTGACACTTGTCCACAACTCCCATCCAAAGCAAGTCACCTATTTCCTAAATGGGCTATGACAGATGCTCTTATGACTCTTACGACTGTCATAGAATCTGTCATAGTAGTTACAACTTACAGTTCTAAGAGAATCTGTCATACATAGGCTATAAATAGCTTATTCTCTTACAACATGTCATAGTCCACCTTGAGGTGCCCAAATATGCCTTTTTCAAAGATGCTTCATGACACATGTCTTTACCTGTCTTACAAGCTTCTATTTCTGACTCTTACATGTAATAACTTCATCATAGGAATCTGTTATAACCGTTTCAGTCAAACATTCCCTTTGACAACATCCAAGATGCTAACACATGGAAAAATGCTCTTACCACAAAGTGGGATGCCTATCTCCTCATGTGAGGACAAAATTACAAGTTGTCATCTTCCATGTAGGATGACACATCACCATGCCACATCCTACAAAATGACAATACATAATTTACAATTAATTTACAACATACGCAATGAATTAATAAATACAATAACAAATAATACAAGGAATTACCAAGGTTGAGACACCTTAATTCACAACATCCAAAATACAGTAATCGTGGTTATTGATGTAGAAAATTGCACAGGTTCTAAAACCAACATGGGAAGTTTCAAGAATGTGGCACTTGCTACTTGAAACAACCTCCAAATTTTAAAGAAACTGGCTCTTCTCTATCTTAAATGGGTTTTGAGGAAAAGGGTAGAAACTAACAGGATTACAAATACAACTAAGCAAATCTAACTATTGTGATGCACCTGAGTAAACGTATTCCTTTCAAATTAAGCACAGTGAAGCTATTCTCAAGATTTAGTTATATTAAATAGCAGATACTACATGATTAACATAAACAACTAAAATGAATATAATCAAAGGCTCACAATTAGACACTTTGCAATGACAGATAAAATCAACTAAGGCACAGAACTGAGTTCTTCTCATTAATCTTCCAGCAACATAAAAGGCACAGATACATGCATAGGTACATTAACCTTCTTATCAAGAACAACAAAATCAAGGCAAAATGATAACAACTAGTCATAGCAAAAGTCTCTAACTTCTTTCTTAAATCTCTAACAAAAATATCTCTATTCTCTATGTCTATATCTCCAACTATCAATCTATTAAGAATATTACATATTTGTAGCCTAAGATCTGACTCTGGATTGTCTACAACAACTGAATCCCAACAGCCCAATAGAACTGAAGATAACTAAAAGTCTCTGTTGGTTATGATCCTTCAAATCTGCAACAGTCTTTCCTTTCCTGTACGCCCATTGGCTGGGGCAAAATATATGTGGCACAACTCTTTTATTAAGACATAGACACATGGCAAAACTCGTGCACTTGAAAATTGAAACACATCATGATAGATGGTAGCATCTACGCAGATATGAGAAACTCCTTTATTTCCTAGAAGTTAACAGGAAAATGACACTTGTCACGTTCTATAGCCTTCAGAAACATCTACGTGTCTTTCTCTGTAGAACTCCCAAAACTGTGTCTTTATGCTCAGGTGAACTTCGCTTATGACACTTGTCACAGTCCACACTACTCATAACTTGAAACACATTAAGAATGGGACCTACAGCCTTTATCTTACATTAGCTTTAATAGGAGAAAACTGAGACAGATGGCATCCTCTGTCCTCTTGAAAGCTAGCACGTGGCAACACCTACAGCAACGCTTGAAACATATTAAACTTTTGAGACTTCCTGCGAAAACTGACACTTGGCACAAGCCACATCACTTTAGACACCTTTAAGTTCTTGCTAGAAAAGAGTCATAAACAAAACATTTTTACCTCCGCGACCACCATGTGGCGTTCTCTGCTGGCTTGAAACTTAACATCACTATAGCCCACCATCTTTCATTACTAGCAATAACATGATACAGAAAGAACACGCAGCACCCTTCGCAGTAAAGCAAAAGACACATGGCAGCCTCCACAGAACACAAAAACTTTAGGGACTGCCTCCACATGCTACACTTGGTGTTCTCTGTGGCAAAATTAAAACTTGAAAAACAACCCTGTAGTGTTAATTGTGGCTTGACACTTGGTGGCTTCCACATGTAGCATTAGAAACCCTTGCTACAATTCTTTTGAACACTCACAGTAACAAAATAGACCCACAAATTGGCTATGATTGAAATAAAATGTAGAGTTTCACACTCTACAGTTCTTGGTGATGAACAGGGCTTTTGAGCTTGCTCTAAAAGAACCCAAAAATGGAAAAAATATATGTATTAAAAATACAACACAGAGTCACAAATTCTGAAATGTCGTTTGATAAATAGACATTTCTGAATCAGAGAGTCCCTGTCTACTCTACAAATCTTGAAAAGCAAAATCAAGATTCATTATATCCTTGTGGGAAAAATCTACAAAATTTCAACCACAGCTTTTAACTGAAACTCCAGCTAGGCCATAGGTATCAACATGGCCTCTACCTCCTTGACTGATGAAGAATCACTCAAGCCTTGAAAATTTGTTTCATCATTTTGCTTGGTTAAGAGTAGAGCCTTGATTTTATTGATCATCAATACTGTATTATTATCTGGGAATGGTGAAGGAAGCCCCAGTTGCACCAAATCCTCAATATGCTTCTTCATATTTTTAACTCCTTTTATTATATCTAGGAGCTCTTGACAATTTGTAGCTGCAGAGGTAGAACTGAGAACCTCATTGACCTTCTTAGTAGCAACCATTCTATCATTGATACCTGCTACTAAAAGAGTCTCATCTGTTGTGTCATATAATTTCTTTAACAAAAGTTGAGAGTCAGAAACTCTCAAAGAAATAGTAGATAAGGTGACTTGCACCAAAGTTTCAACCTTTTCACATAGCTGCTAAGCATTTAACAAAAATGTTAAAGATGGCTTTAGCTAGATGATCTCCTTAGAGATTCTCTTACATACTGAAACATAAAGCTCTTTCACCAAATTCAAAACTCTAGCATTTTATGGCCTATTAGCTAACTAAATTGTTAGCTTCTTTGTTATTTGTTGCTTTGCTAGGAGTTGTGTCTGAATTGCACTATTAGCATTTTGGTCATTCAACTTCTGATGTAATTATGAAGCCTGCTGCAGCTTATCCTTCTATTTCTTCTCCAAAGTGGCTTTCTCTTGTCTTAATACAGTCACTACAGCCTTTTCTTGAGCTAGCTCAAACTTAAGAGAAGCATTCTGGGTCTGTGTAGCCTGATGTATCTGACAAGAAATAGTGTTTTGCAACTGTTTGTTTAGACTCTCAATCTCATCATTCTTGGATTTAATCTCCACAGCCAAGTTGCTTTTGTTCAGCTTCTCTTGAGCTAAATCATTCTCTGCTTTCTGCAACTTCTTATACACCTTCAGATAATCAGTTGCAATAGCAAATGTAGTCTCATTTAGTAGCTCTACCCTATGTTGTGGCCTGAAAAGAGACATATTCATGGCTACATCATTCATGGCATAATCTTGGGGCTGGATTTGTTCATTAGGCTTCACCACATTTGGAGAAAAATGTGTGATTGTCAGCTGTTGTTGAATGGGGTCAAAAAGTGACCTCATGTGTGCCACAGTAGGGCTCTTATTTTCTTTCTTCCTCTTTTTATCCATTCTAGCTTCTCTAGCCCTTTTTACTATGTCTACTTGAGCTTGGAATGTAGGGGGGATGCAATGTATCCTCCAGCAAACGGATGACCTTGAGGTAGGCCATAGGGAATAGCCAAAAATTGTTGGCTAGGAGAAACTTGAGGAGGGGTTCTTTTTGGTACAGAAGGGAAAAATAATGGTAATGAAATGGCCTGTGAAGACATGGCCTATGAAGAGACAATTCTGGTAATTGTTGATGTAGGCACAGTAGAAGTGGCAGGGTTTACAAAAGTTTGGCTAATTGGGATTGCCACTCCTATAGAAGAAGAAAGAGAGACAGGAGGAAAGGGAGAAGAAACACTTACTTGAGAAATAGAAGATGTGGCTGGTAGTTGTTGTAGTGGTGGTTCTGCTTCTTCCTCCTCTTTTGCTTGCAGGTGCAATTTCCTATGTTTCCTAGGTCTCTCACTTGTTTCCTCTTCTGATTCTTTTTCTTGTACATTTATCACCACTGGTTGTTGCAAAAGAAAAACCCGGGAATTCCCAGATGCCAAAGTTGTTTGGGTTCCTAAGGTTGGTGATGACACTACACCCTTTTGTCTTTCCAAGGTGCTGAGGGATTGGGGCCATGAAAATGTAGGAGTGACATATGAGGCATGTCTCCTTTCTTGCATAATCTGAGCTGACTTTGTTTCCTCCTCTGATTCCTCGCCCTTCCTCTGAATTATACTAGTGTCTAGGCTTGAGACTGGGGAGGGATGCCACTCATTCCAGATTGACTCCCATTTTTCATTAGTGTCAACATTTCCAAATGAATGGATGATCTCTGAGATCTCTTGCCTATATCTCCAATAGGCTTCAATCTTCTCTGGTTTCCAATCATGGGCCCTCAATGCCTTTCTCAGACTAGTAGTCATTCATAATTTAGGGTCAAATTCCTTTTCTTTAACATAGAAGTATTCCCATGGCCTGGCTCCCTCAAAGGGCAAATTAGCTAATTCAACATATAGGTCTGGGTTGTCTTCTTTTGGATTCCTCCTATCTTCCCAGAATGGTTGACCCTCATGTAACATGTTAGCATGGACTTTGTTATTCCTACAATAGGAGGCTAGAAAACTGTCTGGGTCATACTTCCATTTATCTTCAATGATGAAGAAACTGAGGGTAGCTAGCTTTCTTAGCAAGAGGTTCTCTGCATCTCTGACCTCAAGTGACATATTCTTCCTGACCCATGGGATATCATACATTTTCTTTTTCTTCTTCTTATGGCCAAACTCATTATCAACCACAGACACTTGTCGGGTTACTTCTAAAAATGCTACCCTAGGGGTCAATACCTTGGTAATAATATAGGCTCCTCATTGAAACTGTGAACTCTGAATATGGTATTATGTGCCCTAAAGAAATAATCATAGGGGATTGGGCAATTGGTCATGAAACCCCTAATACTCTGTGTCAATCTGTGTCCTACAGGTTCAAGGCTTAATTGGCAAAAGGTAGGGGCTACTAAAAGTTCCCAAAACTCATATGCGTCAGAGCATTCAGATAACACATGTGTCCATGCAGACACAGGAATAGTTTTATTTTGACCAAAATATGGGTCATACATATTCAATTGCATATGTTGTACGAAAAGATTATGGTTCTGATACAACATAAGGTGAAATAGAAAAGTAGAATACCTAAAAAATCGTTTAGACTTGAAATTCACGAGCTGATCAATCATGGAGTTAGCAATTTGCTCTGAGAAATGTAGCTAGTACTCTTGTGATTTATCCATAGTTTTCAATTTGAAAATGATTGCTATTTGCCAGTCATGAACTGTGTTGTCTTCTCTCATCCCAAAAATGAAGGCTATCATTTATAGTGCCTTTTGAACATTTTGGCTGAATTATACCCTTCTTGTGGATAGTGTTGGTAGTGTGGGCATATGGGTGTTATCATCTCCCAACTGCATCTCTGAATTGAGAAACTTGAATTTATTAATTATGTTGGCCCCTGTATTTTGCATTTTGGCCACAATTGGGAATGTGGCTGTTCTATCATGTTGCAAGGCCAGAATGTCTCTTATAGCCTTAGGCATGATATGTACTATAAAAGGGCCCTATTGTATGGTATTTGATGGCGCATGAAACAATTTTGTACATAACTTAATTAATTTAGGACATAGGTGGACATTAGGAACCAAGAACTATCCCAATCGTGAGGTCCATATTCTCATACCAAAAGTTTCAGACTACCCATTTTTTGCTTTGAGGATACACCTCTGATGTGCCCCTTCCCGGAGAGCCTTGGTATTCTTTTGAAGGGTTGTATCAAAAATGCCATCTGCATAATCCTTTACCTTTGCTGGGTCGACAGAATACCCTACCTCGGGACCCTTGTTCTTGGATAGGTTTTCTTTGGTTGTGCAGGTGCTGATGCATATGATTTGATGTTTAACAACTTATCAATCGACTCATAAATTTCTAGTCCCTCATGTGATGACTGTGTCTCAGACATAGCTTTATCTGTGAGAAAAATGTGGGAAGCTTGACACAGGAAAGAATGATATTGCTTAACCAAAGTGATACTTACCTGAAAAGTGCTCGCCATGGATGGAAATCAGATGCAATAGTGATTTGAAGCAGGGAGATAGAAATAAATGAGGGCCACACTTAGGATTTAACACTAAACATATTGGGGTTTATGAAAATAATAAATGACACATCCTATCGTATTAATGGCATTAATCACACGAAATAGCTTGGGTATCCTTTTGAAATCTGCATGGAATGGAGTGTCAGATACATTACGAGAGTGGCCATCTTTTCTAAAAAGTGTGTACTTCCTGGGGATTTTTAGGATTTCTGAACAACTTTAATGAATGCGAGACCAAAAGAGAAGGGGCTTTGTGCTGCTAACACATGTTCACCAGACACTTATTGAAAGGGAAATCAGGAAAAGAAAGATGGAAAATAGGGAAATGAAAAGGAAAGAAAACTAGCTAACTATGATACATTTAAGAGCCACTCTTTAATTGAAATGTTTCAAATAGATCCCATTTACTAGAATCTCTTCAAGTTCTCCATCCATGGTCTCAAGATCAAATGAGTTATGTTGCTTACAAGAAAAAATCTTATAGGGACCCATCTATAAGGATTCAAATTTGCTATGTCGACCTGGCTTAGTAGTTCTTTCATCCCATTTCAATACTAGAGTGCCAACCTCAAATTTTGCATTTGAAGTCCTCTTATCAAAGCAATCCTTCACCATTTTTTGATGCTTCATTAGCAATTCATGTGCCTTCTCTCTTTTCTCTTGCACTCCCAACAGCTCAGCTAGTCTGACTTGCATGGGGCCATTTTCTTCAATCTCTATCTATTTTAGCAATTGCATGTTGGATCTAGGGCATACAACTGAGAGGGGGGGGGTGAATCAGTTGTATAAAACTTCTTGTTCTTTCAAACACTTGATTCTTAGTTGTTAGTTAACAGCATATCAATTAGTCATCCATGAAAGCACTATACACAAACACAAGAGCAGATAAACATTAACACATTGAACACCAAGATTTTGACGTGGAAAACCCGGTTAAGGGAAAAACCAAGGGGTGATTAACCCAAGAATTATTCTCTGTTAGAAGAATAAGAAAAAGAATGGCACTTGCCAATTAGGGCTCACTGCCCGAGCACACTGCTCACAAAGAGGCCCACTGCCTACAAGGAGACACACTGTCTACAAAGAGATAAGAATCACAGTCTTGAACTAGAGAATGACATCTCTACCATGTCCGGATCAGTTCCATTTAAGCCCAAAACTTCTGCTCTGCTTTTCGCACTTCTCTTCACTATGCCACACATCCACACAAAAGCCACACTTTGAAATGAACTCACAAACTGTTATTTATACAAGACATCGACTTAGGAACAAACATCTAAGTCGGCAAACAACCATAAGAGTATCTGCAAGATGAATGACACATCCGGTCGGCCACCACAAGAACATTCGCAGGATGAACAACTCATCCGGTAGGCTAAACAGAGCAAGAACTTCATCTGGAAGAATAACTTCAATTCTGGGCTCTACTATCAATGCGGATCAACAAAACAACCTCAACACGATCTAGAAAACTTCACAAGCCTGCCTGAATGACCGGATACATCCGCACGTCCTTTACTTGCTGGAATCTCTTGTCTTCCTCATCCAGAACTTCAAGAACACTGTCTGTTGCCACTGTAGAAGGTACTTCCGGACCTTCAAATCATACATTATCAATGCGGACCAACAACACAATCTCAACATGATCCAAGAGCCTTCACAAGCCTGCCTGAATGACCAGGTACGTCCGCATTTCCTTTACTTACTGAAAATCTCTTATCCTCCTTATCCGAAACTTCAAGAACACAGTCTGTCGCCACTGTCATAATGCAAGAGGTACTTCCGGACCTCCAAATCATACATAGCTCGAGATGGCACATCACAAGGACATCCCAAACACTCTTTCCAATCCACAGATTAGGATTGTACAATTCCGGACCTCACCGGACCTTTCTGTGATCCTCTGTCACCTCTAAGCACTTGCCGGAACCGGTTCCACAGAGACAACCATAACTTCTTCAGGTCTTCATGCGGACCTCTGAAAACTTGACTGAAGCATCTCAAGACTCATATCTGCAAACCCTTTAATCCGCATCCTCCGGTTCTCAACCTATCCAATATATTTGCCTTCTTCTCATCACTGTTCTTCACTGTTCCTGAGGCTAATTTTCTCAATATCCTCAACACACAGCTCATCCAATCCTTCTTGTCAATGTAATATGAGTATGTTGACATCAATGACAACACTGGTTCACCTCATATTTGCAACAATCTCCCCCTTTGTCATTGATGGCAACATATGATGTGAAAAACCATCAAGAGCAGAGCTTCTCCTTTCTGTCACAGCTCCCCCTATCAACAACAACTTTTCACATGTCTTCTCTTCCTTTACTGCTCCCCCTTTGATCATTAACCACTTGTTTTTCACATGTCTTCTCTCCCCCTTTGACATCAATGGCAAAGGGCTCATACTTGCAATTCTAATACATCAGAATCATACCAGCTACTCCCCCTTAGTAGCAGCTCCCCATCATCAATCCGGATCACAAGATATGACTGTGATATCCACCGGACTGATGCACATTAGTGCATCCTAGTTCATCACCGGAGGGGCCATGACCCCTAACTTCTCCCGGAGATATTCAAAAGAGTCCTTGGGAAGAGGTTTTGTAAAGATATCTGCAATCTGATCCTTGGAGGGAACATACTCCAATCTGACTTCTTCCTTGTTTACTTGTTCTCTCAAAAAGTGAAACTTGATAGATATGTGCTTGGTCTTAGAATGCAATACCGGATTCTTAGAAATATTAATTGCACTTGAATTATCACAGAAAATTGTGATAGGCTCCTCATATTCAACTTTAATGTCTCTTAGCATCTGCTTCATCCATAAAATTTGAGTGCAACTACCTGCTACTGCAATGTATTCTGCTTCAGTTGTAGACAGAGATATTGCATCTTGTTTCTTGCTTAACCAAGAAACCAATCTCTTCCCCAAAAAGAATGCTCCACCACTAGTGCTCTTCCGGTCATCCACATCTCCTGCCCAATCTGCATCTGTGTAAGCATGAAGAGAGAAATTCGGATCTCTAGGGTACCATAAACCATACTCAACTGTTCCTTTCAAGTACCTAAAAATTCTTTTGATTGCCATAACATGAGATTCTCTAGGATCAGCATGGAATCTTGCCACAAGACCAACAGCCTGCATTATATCTGGTCTAGTTTGAGTGAGATACAACAATCCACCAATCATTGATCTATACTTTGTCTGATCTGCCTTTGGAGAATCATCATCTTTGCTTAACTTACATCCGGTTGCCATAGGAGTGTTCATAGGCTTTGAGTCTTCCATACCAAATTTCCTTAACAATTCTTTCACATATTTGGTCTGAGAAATGAAGATCCATTCTTTTGTTTGAGTAATTTGCAGACCCAAGAAGAAATTCATTTCACCAAGCATAGACATTTCAAACTCACTTTTCATCTGATTTGCAAAAGTTTTGCACATACTATCTCTTCCTCCAAAAATGATATCATCCACAAACACTTCAACAATCAAAATGTTTTCATGATCAATTTTGAAATATAAGTTACTATCAACAGTACCTTTGTTGAATCCAATCTGCACAAGATGCTTATCCAACCTTTCATACCATGCTCTTGGGGCTTGCTTCAATCCATACAAAGCTTTCTTCAACTTGCAGACCATATCATCATTATCAGACAATTGAAATCCATCCGGTTGTTCAATGTAGACTTCTTCTTCCATAGCACCATTTAGGAAGGTAGACTTGACATCCATCTGATATACCTTGAAGTCTTTGAAGGCAGCATATGCAAGAAGTAATCTGACTGCTTCAATTCTTGCCACCGGAGCAAAAGTCTCTTCAAAGTCAATTCCTTCTATTTGAGAGTACCCTTTGCAGACCAATCTAGCTTTGTTTCTGATTACTTCACCAGCTTCATTTAGTTTGTTCCGAAAGACCCACTTGGTTCCAATTACATTCTTGTCTCTAGGTCTGGGAACAAGATCCCAAGTATGATTTTTCTCAATTTGCATTAATTCATCTTCCATTGCTTTGGTCCAGTTTTCATCATTGCAGGCTTCATTTATTGTTTTAGGTTCAATCTTTGAAATCAGACAACATTCATCCTGATTTTGAGCAACATTCCTTCTAGTTTGTACACCTTTGCTTTTGTCACCTGTGACCTGATCTTCAGAGTGGTTCAGTCTTACATACCTTGGAATTTTGGGAGTAACCTGCACTACTGCTTCTTGATCAGGCTCATTCAAACCTATCTCTTCTTCCTGATTTACCAGATCAGGCTGACTCTGTCTCACCGGAGAGGATTGAGTTCCTTGAACACTTTCTTGGTCATCTTCATCAAACTCATAAAATCTTGAAGGCTTCTCAATTCCTTCATCAACTTTTACATTGGTGCTTTCTATCATCTTCCTCAATCTCTTATTGTAACACCGGTATGCTTTGCTTTGAGTGGAGTAACCCAAGAAAATTCCTTCATCACTTCTAGCATCAAACTTTCCTAGATCTTCATCTCTTTTAATATAACACTTGCTACCAAATACTCTGAAATATTTCACAGTAGGAGTGATGCCAAACCAGAGTTCATAGGGGGTCTTACCGGTGTTGTTTATAATTTGAACTCGATTGAGAGTGTAGACTGCAGTGCTGATAGCTTCTTTCCAAAACATCTGAGGAACATTTACTTCCAACATCATTGTCCTGGCAGCTTCCTGAATGGTCTGGTTCTTTCTCTCAACTACTCCATTCTGCTGTGGAGTCCTAGGAGCAGACAACTGTCTCCTTATACCCTGCTTCTCACAAAAGTCAATGAACTCACCAGATGTAAATTCACCACCTCTATCAGACCTTAGGCACTTTAATTTCAATCCGGTTTGATTCTCTACCATAGCTTTGAAGATCTTGAACTTCTCAAATGCTTCTGATTTTTCTTTTAGAAATGTAACCCACATCATCTGGGAATGATCATCAATTAACAACATGAAATATCTATCACCTTGCAGACTCTTGATTCTTGTCAGACCACAGAGATCAGTATGTACTAATTCCAACAATCCGGTAGAAGACTGATCTTTGCTTTTGAAAGAGACTCTGCTTTGTTTACCTAACTGACATTCTTTTCACACACTATTTGTAGGTTTCATCAATTTTGGAAGATCTCTTACAGCCTGAGTATTGCTTATCTTGATGATGTTATCAAAATTTACATGACACATTCTTCTATGCCATAACCAACTCTGATCAATTTGAGCAAACAAACAACTTTTATTTGAACCAACCAGATGAAAGATATTACTTTTTGTCTGAGTACCAGATGCAATTTCAGTTCCGGAGCTTGTAAAGATTCTACATTTTCTATTCTTGAACCGGAGATCATAGCCTTTGTCCACTAACTGACCAACACTGAGAAGATTGTGCTTCAAACCTTCAACATATAGTACGTTACCTATTTTGCTCTTTCCATCAAAGGAAATAGTTCCCCTGCCTCTGATTCTGCCAGCAGAATTGTCACCAAACTTTACCATTCCTCCTTCATACCTTTCCAAATTCAAGAACTTATTCTTGTCACCAGTCATATGATGAGAACATCCACTGTCAATAACCCAATCATCCTTTTCTTCCACTTGAGAAGCCAAAGCTTTTTCAACAACTTTGTGATTGACAGATTCAGAGAGTATTGAATCTTCTTCCTTGATGGCAATAAACACCCACTCATTTCCGGATTTACTTCCTAGTTCTGATTCATCATCTGTTACTCCTTCATTGTCATCTTCTTCATGAACATAATAGCAATTCTTTTGAAACCTTTGTCTGTTAGTATTAGACCTTGCAGATCTTTCCGGACATCTTGAAGCAAAATGACCAATCTTATTGCAGTTGAAACACTTAAAGGGTAATTTTCCTTCATACTTACCAGATCCTCTTGGCAGTCTCTTTGCAATGAGGGCTTCAAGTTGAGCTATTTCTGCTTCTTCTTCTTCCATGTCTCTTCTTGCTTGATCATACCATGACATTTTCCTTGATGAGTTTTCTCCTGGATCAAATCTCTGTTTGCCTTTCACATAGGCACTGGCTTTGAAAGCAGATTCAGTCTTGGGAGGATCATCTCCAAACTCGGTCATTTTAAATGCAGCTAGTTTGCCAGCCAGTTGTTCTCTTGTGACAGTTGTGTGGGCTCTGAATTCATCAATGGCAGCAACCTTGATTTTGTAGGCAGCAGGAAGGGATCTTAGGATTTTGCAGACAATCTCATTTTCATCTAGAGTTCCACCAGCATTTCTGATTCCACATACCAGCTCATTCACTTTTGGCATAAAGGTAGTGATGTTTTCATCATCTCTCATCTTCAATCTTTCAAATTTCCCTTTCAGACTTTGTAACCTTGCACTTTTGACAAACTCATCTCCTTCATACAGAAGTTCCAGTTTAGTTAGGATCTCATATGCAGTTGGTAGGTCAATAACATTTGAGAGATCTGAGTCATTCAATGCGCTTAGAAGAGCTTCCTTGGTCCGCAGATTGTTTTTAGCTTCTGTGATTTCATTCAGAGTTGTCGGACCACCTTGTGGAGGTACATAAGGTTTTGAAACCATAGCCAAGTATGCTTTTCCCATACATTCCAGGTGACACTTCATGCGACCTTTCCAAAGAGTGAAGTTGGTTCCATTGAACTTCGGACTATCCTTCTTGTAAGACGACATCCTGGATCTCCTCAAGCGGTTAAGCTTCTTTTAGAGGAACTTAGCTTTGATACCAATTGTTGGATCTAGGGCATACAACTGAGAGGGGGGGGTGAATCAGTTGTATAAAACTTCTTGTTCTTTCAAACACTTGATTCTTGGTTGTTAGTTAACAGCATATCAATTAGTCATCCATGAAAGCATTATACACAAACACAAGAGCATATAAACATTAACACATTGAACACCAAGATTTTGACGTGGAAAACCTGGTTAAGGGAAAAACCACGGGGTGATTAACCCAAGAATTATTCTCTGTTAGAAGAATAAGAAAAAGAATGGCACTTGCCAATTAGGGCTCACTGCCTGAGCACACTGCTCACAAAGAGGCCCACTACCTACAAGGAGACACACTGTCTACAAAGTGATAAGAATCATAGTCTTGAATTGGAGAATGACATCTCTACCATGTCCGGATCAGTTCCATTTAAGCCCAAAACTTCTGCTCTGCTTTTCGCACTTCTCTTCACTATGCCACACTCATCCACACAAAAGCCACACTTTGAAATGAACTCACAAACCGTTATTTATACAAGACATCAACTTAGGAACAAACATCTAAGTCGGAAAACAACCATAAGAGTATCCACAAGATGAATGACACATCCGGTCGGCCACCACAAGAACATTCGCAGGATGAACAACTCATCCGGTCGGCTAAACAGAGCAAGAACTTCATCCGGAAGAATAACTTCAATTCCGGGCTCTACTATCAATGCGGATCAACAACACAACCTCAACACGATCCAGAAAACTTCACAAGCCTGCCTGAATGACCGGATACATCCGCACGTCCTTTACTTGCTGGAATCTCTTGTCTTCCTCATCTGGAACTTCAAGAACACTATCTGTTGCCACTGTAGAAGGTACTTCCGGACCTTCAAATCATACATTATCAATGCAGACCAACAACACAATCTCAACATGATCCAAGAGCCTTCACAAGCCTGCCTGAATGACCAGGTACGTCCGCATTTCCTTTACTTACTAAAAATCTCTTATCCTCATTATCCGGAACTTCAAGAACACAGTCTGTCGCCACTGTCATAATGCAAGAGGTACTTCTGGACCTCCAAATCATACATAGCTCGAGATGGCACATCACAAGGACATCCCAAACACTCTTTCCAATCCGCAGATTAGGATTGTACAATTCCGGACCTCACCGGACCTTTCTGTGATCCTCTGTCACCTCTAAGCACTTGCCGGAACTGGTTCCACACAGACAGCCATAACTTCTTCAGGTCTTCATGCGGACCTCTGAAAACTTGACTGAAGCATCTCAAGACTCATATCTACAAACCCTTTAATCCGCATCCTCCGGTTCTCAACCTATCCAATATATTTGCCTTCTTCTCATCACTGTTCTTCACTGTTCCTGAGGCTAATTTTCTCAATATCCTCAACACACAGCTCATCCAATCCTTCTTGTCAATGTAATATGAGTATGTTGACATCAATGACAACACTGGTTCACCTCATATTTGCAACATTGCAAAGCAGGGATCTCTAAGCTCAGTGGCATTACTGTTGGTTTACCATAAACTAATTCATAGGGAGACATTTTAGTCACTTGTTTTGGTGTGATCCTATCAGCCCAGAGTGTTGTATTAAGTAGTTTATGCCACTCTCTGTAATAATTTGTCCCTATTCTATTTGTAAGTCTGATAAGGTTCTTATTAGTGGACTCTGCTAGACCATTTCCTTTAGGGTAATAATTTTAAGAAGTCTTCAAATAAATCCCATTCCTTAATCCAAACTCAGATATCTTTGATCCCAAAAATGCTTTAGCATTATCTGATATGATGGTATGAGGAGGACCAAACCGAGCAGTTATGCCTTCTAGAAAATCTAAAATGACCTTTTCTATTGCTTCTTTGAGTGGTACTACTTCACTCCATCTAGTAAAGTAATCTGTGGCTATGAGGATCCATTTGTGTCCCATACTTGACACTGGATTAATTATACCAATAAAATCTAGACCCCATTGAGCAAAGGGTTCATCCACAGTTATGGGGCTTAGAGGCATTGTTGCATTCCTCCTTTTGCCTGTATAAAATTGACAAGCCTGACATTCTTTGACCAGTTGATAACAATCTATAAACAAAGTGGGCCAGAAATATCCTACTTGAGTTACTTTGATTGTAGTGGTCCTTGCTAAAAAGTGTCCACCTGAAGCTCCATGGTGTAATTCATGTCTTCTGAGCTTCACCCTTTTCTATACATCTCAAGAGGATACCATCAACATTCTTTCTGAATAAAATATGATCAATTAGTACAAAATGGGCCCCTTGCTGCCTATAATATCTTCTCTTATCATGGGAGAGTTTATTTGGGAAAATCCCATGCTTCATAAACTGTATTTTGTTTGTGACCCAAGAGTCTTGGTCAATCTCTTGTAGTTTCAATACATTTTCACTTTCTATTTCTTCAGTCATTATTCTCTCCATGTCTTGAGTCATATACTGGCACAATCCTTTGCCTCTGACTAGCTTGGTGGGTCTTACTTCTACATCATATTCCAAGATCTTTGTTATCCAATTGGCCCTTTTCTCAGTGATCTCACCCTCCATAATATATTCTCTTACACTAGGATGAGCCACTAATATCAGAATCTTGTTTCCTGTCGCCATATGTCTAAATGTTTTAAGGGATTTTACCATGTCATATGCTTGCTTCTCCACAAAATTATATCTAGCCTCATATTCTCTAAGAGTTCTAGAGAAAAAGGCTATTGGGTGTTCTCCTTCTTGTTGATCATCTTTCTGAGTTAAAACAACAGCAACACTGAATTCTCCCCCATACACATACATTATGAAAGATTTATAAAAGTCTAGATTTCTGAGTACTGGAGCTGATGAAATAGCTCTCTTGACTTCTTCAAAAGCCTGCCTTCTTTCTGTAGTCGAAAACTAGATACTTTTTAAGCAACAGTGTCATTGGTCTAATTAGGCCTGCAAAATCAAATATGAATCAGCTAACAAAGTTGATCTTCCCAAGAAAGGATTGAACTGCTTTCTTATTAAATAGTAGAGATAGGTTCATTATGGCTGTAACTCTTTTTGGATCAATAGAGACCCCTTCCTTTGACACTATATTAGGCCTGCAAAATTAGATATGAATCAGGTAACAAAGTTGATCTTCCCAAGAAAGGATTGAACTGCTTTCTTATTAAATAGTAGAGGTAGGTTCATTATGGCTGTGACTCTTTTTGGATCAATAGAGACCCCTTCCTTTGACACTATATGCCCTAGAAGTTTACCCTGAGGTACTACAAAGATATATTTCTTGGGGTTCAGAGATATTCCAAACTCTTGACATTTCTTGAAAACAACCTCTAAATGATCTATAGCATTTTTGGAAAAAATAGTGAGGTCATCTAGATAAATCAGAATGATTTTATTTATAAGTTCTCCAAATGCAACATCCATTGCTCATTGAAAAGTAGCTCCAGTAGTTGAAAGGCCAAAGGGCATTTTAGCATATGCAAATGTTCCCCACTTTGTAGTGAATGCAGTTTGATGTTGGTCTTCATCAGCCAACTAAATCTGATTATATCCAGAGAAACCATCCAGCAAGGAAAACCTTTCTGATCCAGCCACAGTCTGTAAAATTTGTTCCATAGAGGGCAGGGGATAATGGTCTTTCAAAGATGCTCTATTCAAATCTCTAAAATCTACATAGAGTCTTGTATCACCATTTTTTTTCTTACAGTTACTAAATTTGATACCCAGGTTGAATACTTAATTGGGAAAATAATCTTTGATTCTAGGAACTTTTGCAGCTCATCCAGCATTAAAGGTTCAATTCTAGGATTGACTGGCCTTTCCTTCTATCTGACTGGTTTGGATCCTTCAGTAAGCTCTATGGTGTGCCAGATGATATCTCTATTATAGCCATGGAGGTCCTCATAGGTCCAGGCAATCACCCTATCATATTTTTCACACAAATCAATCAGCCTTTCCCTCTCTTCTTGGGTTGTAGAATTGCCAATTTTCAATCTTCTTCCTTCACTAACTTGGATCTCAGAATAATCTTCCTTATTTGCTTGAAACCTCCTCCTCTCCAGGCTTGCATCTTCTAGATCAAATAAATTTTCCAAAGTAATCATCCCTTTAGGGAGTTTATTTGATTTCAATTGGATGATTTGGTCATCATATGCTTCTTCAATTTTAGGATGTAATTGATCAGCAGACTCGCCTGATTCTTGTAAGAATGAGAACTTACTTGGAAATCATTATCAAAAACTTACCAATTTTGGTCATTATCTGGAATAGTTGGTCTTACTATAACTTTGACTGATTCATTGTTAACTAACAGATCATTTGTTGGGTCAAATTGTGAACCAATATGTGCCATTCTATCTGCCTTAGAATTTTGGACTTTGGGAACTACTTCAATATTAAAAGCCTCAAAACCATCTATTATGTCCCAAATTTTGTGCCTATAGGATCTCATTCTTACATTTTTGGGTAGTAAGGCAAACTCTAGATCCAACACCATTTTTACTCCTAGCCCCATCAAAATTTAGGGTCCAGATTCCTGAGTTTCTTTTAGATTCTTGACTCTGTGATGCTTCTTTCCTTAAAACATTGGGGATTTCTTGGTCTTCTTCAAATATGACATAAGTGCCTAGGCCTGTAGAGTCATAATTTCCATAGGGATCACTTTGCATCATAGTCAATAGTTGTTTATTTTCTTCTTGTTGTTGGTCATGCTCAGTCCAGTTACCCAATTCTTCAACAAAGACTCTCTCCTCCTTATTCAACATAGCATGGGATGCTTCTATTTTTGGGGTTGGTTCATTTGTGATATGGTCTTTGGATAATGGCTCAGACAATATTTTCATCTTTGTCCCATATTTGGTTCTCAGGATGAGGTGTGACCAATCTAGTGACATGTAACCTCCTATCTTGGCTGTGAAATCTCTAGATAGGCATAGACCAAACATAGGGGGGATATCTATGACTACCACATCTTGATTTACAATTATATTATGGTAGGTATATAGTTACAATGGAAGTTGTTTAATTTTCCCTATTGTTTGCACAGATTTCCCATCTAACTGCATGACCCCTCTTGTAAGTGGCTCATATTTTATCTTCAAAGTATCTGCTATTTGCTTTGGCATTATTGTAGTACTGGCCCTAGAGTCTATCATTGCATTATGCAGTAATTTCTTTCCAACTATTAGTGTCAAATAAAAGGGATCTACTTTAGATTTACCTACCTTAGGTTCATTGTTTAACAGGGCTATTATCTATAGAGGTATAGTATCTTTGAGCTATTGCTCCCCTTTATTAGTAGGTCCTCCTTTAGCACCAGTAAGTTTACAGACTTCTTGGCCTTGTAGAGCTTCCTGCAATAGTGTCTTCTATTAAGGAATAGCTAAGATATCCTAGATTGATACATGTGCTAGAGTTGTTTTCAGCTGGTCCACCACATTCACAAGTCCTAATGCTTGGTCTTTGAATAATAAGGGTACCTTGTCTTTTCTAGAACCTATCCTAAGGCTACTTAATTCTACACAGGTGGAGGCATCTCTTGCCTAGAGACTGAGTTGTTGTGGTTTAGAACTGAAGAAGTTCCCATTTCATTACCAAAGACTTTAGGTTGTTCCATCATTCTCCTCTTTGCTCTGGTATAATAGTCTGACTACACCAATGGTTTCTTTGAAGTAGATGCCTCATTCATAAACACTGAATCTTCCTATTCAATCCATGAGAATAAAGCATGCTTAGGGGCTATTTCTTTTTCATGTTGTATGGACATCCCTTGCATCTAGGCCATCATTACTGCATTTTGAACACCAAGAGGCTGATATGGTGGAGTGTTACAAGTTGAAAATTATCCTTCTAACCCTCTCTGTTCTGCTATCTTTTGCTACAAATTTCCTCTGGGACAGTCTCTGGGCATATGAGCATTGTTGCAGGGAAAATGCCAAGCATTTGTGCCATCTGCCAAGTTATTTTGTCCTGGAACAATTTCCCTGTTGGGATTAGGTGGAACAGTTTGTAGAGGTGTAGGGACTAAAACCACCTGGTTTGAAGGTTGAGGATTAGCTTGCCTTTGAGGGCCTTGATATTGATTTGGCTGAAAGGGATATCTATTTCCTTGATAACCTTGATAAGGGGGCTTTGGATAGGGATTTTGTTGTCTCTTTAGATTAATTATCTCATTTGAGAAAGTTCTTAAAATATTCTTGACATCATCCATTTTAGATGGTTGAGCAGAGGTGGTTTCTTTAGCAGGTTGTTGAGGTAATGGAAATGAATACATGGATACAAGTGGAGTTGTAGGATTAGGAAAATCATGTGGAAAAGGTAAGGTAATTTCTGGAAACATGGGCATAGGAGGCCTTGTGGGCAATTTTCCAACATCTATTAAGTTATTTTCAGCCTTGAATGACAACTCATATGCTTCTGGCAGTGTCTGACCTCCAAGAGACTAAATCATTACTGATATATCTGAGTTTAAAGCTTTGAGGTAAAATACAATAGCCATACCTGATAATGGTCTTGCTATAACAAGAATTCTATCACATGTCTTTCGAAATCTTGAGTTGAAATCAATCATGGCCTCCTGTGGTGCCCTTTTGATAGTGATCAATTATTGCAACAAGGAAGATTTATCACCCTTTTCTTTAAATCTTGCAAAGAAAGCATCTCCAAGCTGGTCCCATGTAGATATTGTGTTTGGAGTGAGAGATCTATACCAGTCCAGAGCCTTTCCTTTAAAAGAGGCTGCTAAAAGTCTTATGGCCACATTCTGTTGAGTGATAGCATGTACTGCACATACATCAGATACATCTTGCAGATGCTCTTTAGGTGTCTTAAAATCTTCCCCACTAAACTTAGGTAGAGGCTTCAGAGCATTGGCTAGAATAGCATCCCAAGTTGCTGGTGGTACTAGGAGAATTAGAGGACTGCCAGTGTTCCAATTTGCATAGTTCCTTGGGGTTACAGGTGCTCCCATATTTACTCTTTGTGCTACTGCAAACTAAATCACTCTTCTCCTTGGAGTAGCTACTAATGGTGGTAAAAGAACCCCTAGATTAGCAGTAGATTGAGCTCTTCTTATAGGTCCACAGCTCTAGCTCCTTATTGCTCTCTGGCTCATATGATCTTGATAAAAACTTCAAGAAAGTGTCCCACTAGGCATGCCAAAAACTATTGATGTATAAAATTGTGCAGGTTCTAACACCAACATGGGAAGTTTCAAGAATGTGCGACTTGCTACTTGAAACAACCTCCAGATTTTAAAGAAACTAGCTCTTCTCTATCTTAAATGGGTTTTGAGGAAAAGGGTAGAAACTAATAGGATTATAGATACAACTAAGAAAATCTAACTATGGTGATGCACCTAAGTAAAAGTATTCCTTTCAAATTAAGCACAGTGAAGCTATTCCCAAGATTCAATTATATTAAAGAGCAGATACTGCATGATTAACATAAACAAATGAATTGAATATAATCAAAGGCTCACAATTAGACACTTTACAATAACACAAATAATATCAACCAAGGCACAGAACTGAGTTCTTCTCATTAATCTTCCAGCAACATAAAAGGCACAGATACATGCATAGGTACATTAACCTTCTTATCAAGAACAACAAAATGAAGGCAAAATGATATCAACTAGTCACAGCAAAAGTCTCTGACTCCTTTCTTAAATCTCTGACAAAAATATCTCTATTATCTATGTCTATATCTCCAACTGTCGATCTATTATGAATATTACATATTTATAGCCTAAGATCTGACTCTGGATTGTCTGCAACAACCGAATCCCAACAGACCAATAGAATTGAAGATAACTAAAAGTCTCTGGCAGTTACAATCCTTCAAATCTGCAAGAGCCTTTCATTTCCTATATGCCCAATGGCTGGGGCAAAATATATGTGGCACAACTCTTTTATTAAGACATAGACATGTGGTGAAACCCATGCACTTGAAACTTGAAACACATCATGATAGATGGTAGCATTCGCGTGGACATGAGAAACTCCTTTATTTCCCAAAAGTTAACAGGAAAATGATACTTGCCATGTTCCGTAGCCTTTAGAAACATCTACGTGTCTTTCTCCACAGAACCCCAAAAACTATGTCTTTATGCTCAGGTGAACTCCACTTATGACACTTGTCATAGTCTGCACTACTCATAACTTGAAACACATTAAGAATGGGACCCACAACCTTTATCTTACATTATCTTTAATAGGAGAAAACTGACACAAATGGCATCCTCTGCGCGCTTGAAAGCTAGCATGTGGCAACGCTTGAAACATATTAAACTTTTGAAACTTCTTTTGGAAACTGACACTTGGCACAAGCCGCATCACTTTAGACACCTTTAAGTTCTCGCCAAAAAAAAGTCATAAACAAAACAACTTTACCTCTGCAACAACCACGTGGCATTCTCCACTAGCTGGAAACTTAAAATCACTGTGGCCCACCAGCTTTCATTACCAGCAATAACATGATATGGAAAGAACACGCGGTACCCTTCGCAGTAAAGCAAATGACACACATCAGCCTCCGTAGAACAGATAGAAACTTTAGGGACTGCATCTGCATGCTACACGTGGCGTTCTCCATGGCAAACTTAAAACTTGAAAAACAACCCTGCATCATTAATTGTGGCTTGACACTTGGCTGCTTTTGCATGTAGTATTAGAAATTCACGCTGCAATTCTTTTGAACACTCACAGAAACAAAATAGAATCGTGATCTGGCTGCGACTAAAATAAAATGTAGAGTTTCACACTCTACAGTGGCTCAGATGTAGGGATTGTCTATTCAGCAAGAAGAAGAAATTACCCTAGAACATGCTCTGTCTTCATGAAATGAAGATGAAGATTCAGTGTTCTTTAATGAGGCATCTACTTCCAAGAAGCCCTTAGTACAATCTGACTACTCTAACAATGAAGCTACTAGGGCTCCTCCTTTCCAGACTCACTATAATCTAGCTTCAAGGGAAGAAGTATCTTAGCCAATTTAGAATCAAGCAACTTCTAACCAAGCACTAGAAAGAGAGACGTATCCTTACTACCCAAAGACAAGCATTAGGACCTATGAATGTGGTGGATCAGCTAAAGAAGACCCCTGTGCATGTATCAATCTAGGATATGCTGGCGATTCCTAAACAAAAGACACTATTACAAGAAGTGTTGTAGAATCAGGTGGATCCTAAAGTGGCTAGTACAAAAGGAGTTGCTAACAAAGGGAAGATTCATAGCAAGGACACTCCAACTCTGCAAATAGTAGCTCTGTTGAATGCTGCACCAGAGGTAAGAAAATCTAAGCCAGATCCATTTTATCTAACTTTAATAGTGGGGAAGAAATTATTGTATAACTCAATGATAGATTCTAGGGTAAATACTACAATCATGCCAAAACAGAGAGCAGATGCTTTAAAGATAAAATATGAGCCACTTGCTAGAGGAGTAATGCAATTATATGGGAAATTTGTCCAAATCATAGGAAGGATTAAATAACTCCCATTACAGTTGTATACCTGCCCAAACATAACTATCAAACATGATGTAGTGGTCATAGATATTCCCCCTGTCCTCAGTTTATGCTTATCTAGAGATTTCACAGCTAAGATAGGAGGATACATGTCACTTGATTGGTCACATCTAATTTTGAGAACTAAGTATGGCACAAGGATGAAGGTATTGTTTGAACCTTTATCCAAAGATCATATTACTAATGAACCAACCCCAAGAATTGAAGCATCCCATGCCACGATGACTAAAGAGGAGAGAGAGTCTTTGTTGAGGAATTAGGTGACTGGACTAAACATGATCACCAGGAAGAAGAAAACAACCAGTTGATGACCATGATGCAAAGTGACCCTTACGGAAATTATTACCACTAGTTTGGGCACTTATGTTATTTTTGAAGAAGGCCAAGAAATACCAAATGTTATGAGAAAAGAAGTATCTAAAAATGAAGAACCTAACAAAAGCTCATAAATCTGGACCTTAAATTTTGATGGGGTTAGGTGCAAAAATGGTGCCGGAGCAGGTATATGTCTCACTTCCCCAAAGGGTGAGAAAATTCTTAGAGCCATATGTTTTTAGTTTTCTTGCACTAATAATGATGCTAAGTATGAATCTTTGGTGCATGGTCTTATGCTGGCCAAGAAGAAAGGGATCAAGAATTTGGTAGTTAAAGGAGATTTAGAACTAGTTGTGAAATAAATTAGAGAGAAAGCTATGGCAAAGAATGTAAGAATGAGATCTTATCACCACAGAATTTGGCATCTAATAGATGGTTTTGATGCTTTTAACATAGAATTTGTCCCTAGAACCCAAAACATTGAAGCATACAAAATGGCACAAATTGGTTCCCAATTTGACCCAGCAAGTGACCTCATTAACAATGAGGCAGTAAAAGTGATAGCGAGACCAGCAATTCCAGACAACTACCAGAACTAGCAATTCTTTGATAATGATCTCTAGGTACTTTTGGTTCTACACCAGTCAAGAGAGTTTGCTAACCAATTACAACCTAAGATTGAAGAAGCTTATGGTGACCAAATTATCCAACTAAAGTCTAATAAGCTCCCAAAAGGATTGATCACACTAGAAATTATATTTGACCTTGATGATGTAAGCCTGGACAAGAGGAAGTTTAAGGCAAGAAAAGATGACTATTCTAAAATTAAAGTCAGTGAAGGAAGAAAATTGAAGGTAGGCAATGCTACTACCCAAGAGGAAAAGGATAAACTAATCTCTTTGTGTAATAAGTATGATAGAGTGATTGCTTGGACCTATGATGACCTTCATGGCTATAATAGGGAAATCATTCAACACACTATAGAACTTGCTGAAGGGTCAAAACCAGTCTGTTATAAACAAAGACCAATGAATCCTAGGATTGAGCCTTTAATGGTAGATGAACTGCAAAAGATTTTACAATCTAATATTATTTTCCTGATTAAACACTCGACTTGGGTGTCTAACTTGGTGCCGGTAAGGAAAAAAATGGAGACATTAGGTTCTATGTAGACTTCAGAGACCTAAACAAAACATCATTGAAAGATCATTACCCCCTACCATCGATGGAACAAATTTTCCAAACAGTAGCTAGATCAGAAAGGTTCTCCTTGCTTGATGGTTTTTTAGGATGCAATCAGATCAAGTTGACTGATGAAGACCAACACAAGATAGCATTCACTACAAAGTGGGGAACCTTCGTATATGCTAAAATGCCATTCAGTCTTTCAAATGTTGGAGCTACTTTCAGCGAGCCATGCACATAGCATTTGGAGACCTTATAAATAAGATCATTCTGATCTATTTGGATGACCTGACTATATTTACCAAAGATACCAAAGACCACTTTGGGCCCCTGGAATCTATTTTTCAGAATTACCAAGAGTTTGGGATATCGCCTTAATCTTAAGAAGTGTATTTTTGTTGTGCCCCAAGGGAAACTTCTGGGACACATTGTTTCAAAAGATGGAATTTCCATTGATCCAGAGTGAGTCACATCTATACTAAATCTATCTTTTCCGGTCAACAAGAAAGTAGTTTAGTCCTTTTTGGGAAAGATCAATTTTGTCAATCACTTTATATCTAATTTTGTAGGGTTAGTTAGACCCATTACTCTACTACTGAAGAAAGATTTAGTTTTCAAATGGACTGTTGAGGGGAGACAAGATTTTGAAGAAGTAAAGAAAGTCATTTCCACTACACCAGTACTGAAAAATCTAGATTTCTCTAAGCCCTTTATAATGTATGTATATGGAGGAAAACATAGTGTTGTAGCTATTCTGACTCAAAAAGATGATAAGGAAGAAGGAGAACATCTAATTGCATTCTTCTCTAGAACACTCAGGGAGTATGAGTCCAAGTATAATTTTGTTGAAAAACAAGCTTTTACAATGGTAAAAGCTCTTAAAAAATTTAGGCACTTAGTGACAGGAAATAAGATCCTAATATTAGTAACTCACCCTAGTGTAAGGGAATATATCATGGAGGGTGAGATTACTGAAAAGAGGGCCAATTGGATAACTAAAATCTTAGCATATGATGTATCGGTAAAGCCTACCAAATTAGTCAGAGGTAGGGGACTCTACCAATATATCACTCAAGACATATAGGGGTCAATGCCTAAGGAAGTAGAAGTTGAAACAATATTAAAGCTTCAAGAGATTGACCAAGATTCTTGGGTAAGTGAAAGAATATAGTTAATGAGAACTGGTATTTTCCCAAATGAACTCTCCCATGACAAGAAAAGATACTATAGACAATAGGGAGTCCATTTTGTATTGATTAATCATGTTTTGCTCAAAAAGAATATTGATGGAATATTGTTAAGATGTGTAGAGAAACATGAAGCTCAAAGGATATTGCATGATTTTCATCATGGAACCTCAGGGGGACACTTTTTAGTAAGAACTATTGTGATTAAAGTGACACAAGCTGGCTAATTTTGGCCAACATTGTTTTTAGATTGCTGTCAGCTAGTCAAAGGATGTCAGGCTTATCAATTTTATACTAGAAGAATGAGAAATGCTACATTGCCTTTGAGTCCCATAATAGTGGAAGAACCCTTTGCTCAGTGGGGTTTACATTTTATTGGCATAATCAATCTAGTGTCAAGTATGGGGTACAAGTGGATCCTTACTACAACATATTAATTTACAGGGTGGACTGAAGTAGTACCACTCAAAGAAGCTACTAAAAAAGTAATCTTAGAGTTTCTAGAAGGGATACCTACCCGGTTTGGCCCTTTGCGCACTATCATATCAGATAATGCTAAGGCATTTTTAGGAACTAAATTGTCAGAGTTTGCATTTAAAAATGGAATATATCTGAAGACTTCTTCTAATTACTATCCAGAAGGCAATGGCCTAGCAGAGTTTACCAGTAAGAACCTAATTAGACTCATAAAGAGAATGGGAGTTGTGCATCAGAGGGACTAGCACAAATCTCTTAATTCAACACTATGGGTAGATAGAATCACACCAAATCAAGTAACTAGGATCTCCCCATATGAGTTAGTCTATGGCAAGCATGCAGTAATGCCACTAAGCATAGAAGTTCCTACCTTACAGTTGCTTAAAAAGTTGGAGATAGAGGAAAGTGGCTCGATGCATGTGAGGCTTGCCAAGTTACTAGAGGTTCATGAGAATAGAGAAAAGGCACATGAGTCACTGATAAAGCATCAGCAGATTGTGAAGAACTGGTTTGACAAAAAGACCTCCTATTAAAATTTTGAAGTTGGGTCACTTGTTCTTAAATGGGATGAGAAAGCTGCTAAACTAGGTCAGCATAGTAAGTTTGATTCCTTATGGATAGGGCCTTTTAAGATTTGCTCCTGTAAGTAGCAAAATGCATTTGAGTTAGAGACTATGGATGGAGAACCTGAAGAGATTCCTGTAAATGGGATCTTCTTGAAACATTTTACCTAAGTCTTGAAGCTCGTTATGTATCATAGTTAGTTAGGTGATTTTCCTTTGCTTTCCCACTTTTTCCATTTTAAATAAGTGTTCTAAGAAGACGTGTTCACAGTACAATGATCCTTTTCTTAGCAGTTGCATTTACTAGGGTCGTTCAATGGTTCCTTAAATTTTAAGGAAGCACATAATCACATCAAAGGCAATCACCACTTTTAATATGGATCTGAGACTCCATCCAATACAGATTTTCAAAAGGTACACTAACTGTCCTTTGGCATTAATGCCATTAATAAGACATGATGTATCATTAATTGTTTCATTATGACTCACTGACCTAAGTTTTGAGTCCCTTAGATTGTTGCATTTGCTATTTTCATTTTGCATTCTCTAAGTTGCTATCTACATCAAAGCTTTGTTCCTCGCCTATAAATCTAACTAGGTTTAGGTTTGTTTACAGTTTCCTACTTTCTGTGTCAAAGTTTCTAAGGCTGCAAGGATATAGAGATGTCAGAGCCACAGTCACCACAGGAAGGACTAGGGCTCTTTGAGCAATCTGATAAATTAAAGGGCAGCAAATCATATGCATCTGTACCAGCACAACCAAAAGTAAGCTATCCGAGGACAAGGGTCCTAGATATAGGGGTAAGCGTAGATTCAACATAGGTAGCAGATTATGCAAATGGTATTTTTGACACACATATGCAGAAGAACACCAAGAATCTTTGGGAGGGACCTCACCAAAGGTGTCTCATCCATGCATCAAAAGGGTAGTTGGATACTTTTGGGATGAGAGTACGAACATCCCAATTCTCATAGTTTGTAGTTCCTGATGTCCACCCGTATCTAGAATTGATTGACCTATGTGCAAATTTCTTTCATCTGCTTCTATTCAACTTAGCCTGTTCATAGTCCAGATAACCCCTAAAGCAATTTAGGATATACTAGCTTTACAATATGACAAGACAACCATATTTCCTACTATTCCTAAGTTACAAGCCACATGGGGAAATCTCCACAGTAAGGTGAAGTTTCTAAACACTGAGATGCATTTAGGTGATGAGAATACCTAGTTGCCTTCACTGCTCACATGCCAAACTCAGTTTACTCCTGATGCCCTTGGTTTGTTGGCTTTTATCTTTGGTCAATATGATGATTCAACAATACATGATTGGTAGCTTGCAGTGATTTTTAGACTTAAGACTATAGACAAGTCTTACGAGTATCGTCTAGACTTTGCAGAACAAATCTCTACGGCTATGGTGGACTAGCTCACAAACTTTTCTCAGGATCATGGTTTTAGGAACTCAACATACCCATTTCATTTAATGCTATATCAAAATTTTGGCCTCTTTTAGCTATACATGCCTTTAATTATGTATGACCCTGAGTCTGGTGGCAATAGAAAAATTCTAGTATCCACATCGACCCATGTTCTATCAGACACCTCAGACACATGAATTTGCAGAATGTTTTGTCACACCCACTTTTGGTTAGTTAAGTTCTGAGCCTGTAGAAAATAGAATGATGGAAAGCCTCATTGGTTTCTTATTGAATATGGAAGTTCCCTATGACTATTTCTTTGGAGCCCATACAACTATTATTAGACTTCATGGCTTTCCTAGAGAACTTGTCCTACTCCTAAAGGTTTTGACTCCTACGGTTACCTTTTTAGAAGTGGCTCAACAGATATCTATCATTGATAATGATTTTGGTCATAAAAAGGAAAAGAAGAAAATCTATGATGCTCCTTGGACCAAAGAGAAAATAACAATTGAGAGACGGGAGACTAAAAACCTGCTATTGAGGAAATTAGCAGCTTATGGCTTCCTGATAATAGAAGACAAGTGGAAGTATGATCTAGATAGTTTCTTAGCTTCTTGGATTGTTAATAATAAATTTTCTGTAAAATTCATTCATGAGAAACACCCCTTTTGGGAGAAGAGAAGATCGTTGAAGTAGGATGATCCTATAGTTTATGTTGAATTGAAAGACTTGCCAGATGAAGGTCCCAGGCTTTGGGAGACTTTTTATTAGAAGATATAGGATTCTGATCCAAAGAGGTCGATGACCATAGGCCTCAAAGCTACTTTGAAGAAGAAAGAATGGAATACTGAGAAAATTGCTACTTACTAGAAATACAGACAGGAGATAGCTGAGTTTACTCATACCTTTAAGAATGTTGAAACTAATGAAGAATGGGAAACAGTCTGGGATGAGTTTCATATATCTCCAGTGTCTAGTCCCAATACAAGTAACATTCCAAGAAGTGCAAGAGTAGAGGAGGGAGTGTCAGAGGAGGCCCAAGAGCTTGAAGAAATAGAGCATGTAGTAGTAGAAATTCCTAGAACTCCATGGCCTCAATCTCTCAATACCTTATAGAAACAAAAGGAGATAGCATTGCCATCTCGTGAAACTCAAACAACTTTGGTATCAGGGAGTTTTAGAGTAGCATCTTTTCAGCAAATTATAGTTGATTCAGAGGAAGAAGATCCACATGACACAGCCGAAAGGCTTTTGAAGAGAAAATGGAAATTAGTTTTAGAAGGGGAAGAAGAAGATGTATCAATGCCTTAGCAACAACAAGTTCCTGTGACCTCATCAGTAGCTCAGGACAATATTTCTTCTCTCTTTTCCTCTTCTTCACTTTCTTCTCACATAGGAGTGGCTACCTAATTAACCCATTTTTCCATGCCTCCTGCCACCTCTACTGCGCAACTTTAGTCTTTTACCCCAATTGCTAGTTCACCAGCCATGTCATCACAGGCCATTTCCTTACCTCCATTTTCCCCATCAATGCCCAAGTGGGCTTTTCCTTATATTGACCCAAGCCAAAAAATGACTATCATTCCTTATGGCCTATCCCAAGGTTATCCATTTGCTAGTGGGCACATTGCCTCACCACCTACCTTTCAAGCACAAGCCGACATAGCAAGGAAAGCAAGAGAGGATCAGATGGAAAAGAAGAGAAAGAAATAAAATAAGAGCTATGTTGTTGCACACATGAAATCCTTGTTTGAGCCAATTCAACAGTCTTTGACTGTTACTCATTTAGCCCCAAATGTGATTAAGCCAGTGGAGCAAATGCATCCATTGAATTATACAATGAATGCAGTGGCTATGGATCTATCACATTAAGTAGAATTAATGAATGAAACTGTTTCAATAGTTGCCACTAATTACTTGAAGATGTCCAAAAGATTGCAGAAGGTTGAGGCTGATTTGGCACAAGAGGAAGCTACGATGGTATCTTGACTTCAGAGATACAAGACAAGGTTAAATAAATTGATACTTTAAATAAATATTTGTAGTCTACTATTTCTCTACAGATTCATCAAGTAGCACAGGCTCAAGTTGCAGCTTTGAAAGTTGAGTTATCATAGGAGAAAGTTGCTGTTACTATACTGAGACAAGAGAAGGCTACTGTAGAGAAGAAGTATCAAGACAAGATGCAAGAGGCATCACAACTGCAGCAGGCCCTTTCAAAGGAAAAAAATCTAAGTAGTGCAGCTCAAGCCCAATTTATGGTTGAGCAAGAAAAGACAAAGTAACTGACAATTGACTTAATGTAGAGACCTCAAAATGAAGGAGTTTTGAACATGGTGAAAGAGATTTATACATCAGCATGGGGAAGAATCTTTGAGGAGCTTGTACAACTTAAGCCATCCCTCACCTTCCTGCTAAATGCCCAACAACTTTGTGAGAAATTAGAATCTTTTGTAGAGGCAACAATGTCTATTGTTTCATTGGGAGTTTCAGACTCCCAACTCCTGTTACAGAAACTTTATGACACATCTGATGAGACTCTCTTTGCAGCTGGTGTAAGTGACAAAATGGTGGCTGCTAAAAATATAAATGAAGTGTTAAGTTGTAATTCTGCTGCAATGAATTGTAAGGAACTTTTGGATAAAGTTAAAGGAGTAAAAGATATGAAAAGGCACGTTGAAGGATTGGTCCAGATGTGGCTACCCTATCCTTTTCCTCATGACAACACAATTCTAATGACTGACGCTATAAAGGCTGTTCTCCTTATTAGGCAAAATGATCAGGCTATTTTTCAAGGTTTGAGTGATTCCTCCACTATGAAAGAGGTAGAAGTAGTACTAGTTCCAATGGATCAACTTGAATTCTAGTTACATGTTGTGGTGCAAATTTTGTAATATTTTTTCCCATAAGGCTATCATTAATTTGGATTTTACATTTCAAGATCTACGAAGTAAACAAGGGTTATCAGATTCAGAGTGGTCTATATATCAGGCTACATTGCAAAAATTATAATTGAGATTCTTTTATAGTGGTAGTGTAATTTTGACATTTTATCGATTTTGGAGTTCTTTTTGAATGGGAATAGAAGTCCTTGAAGTTGCCATGAACTGTAGAGACAAAACTCTACATTTTGTTTCTTCTTGTGTGGCTGAGTGTTTCTACAGTTTCTATTGATTTCCTATTGCTTTTGTTTCTTATGTATGGAACTTACCAAGTGTCATCTCTGCAAGGTTGCCATGTGTAAGGTCTAGTGTCTTAGATTATGTGCCATGTGTCCATGTGATGCTTCCTATATGTAGACAGTGCCATGTGTCCCTGGATGTATATCTTTCTATTAAGTTCCTTCTTCATGCAGAGTGCACCACGTGTCGCTACCAGGAGCTTGGTGAAAAGTTTCTTAAGTTTCAACTTGCGAGTGGGTCTCACCAAGTGTCCTTTTGTTGTTGTAGTGAATGCTACCACGTGTTTCCCTTTTTCGTTAAGTTGTGGGCGCTAAAATTATATGGTGGGCCTGAGGCATATTAAGATACAGTGTCAGTTTGTACAGAGCTTGCCACGTGTTGCATATGGAGGCTAAGTCTTTTTCATTGTTGAAGCTACCAGGTGATGCCACGTATAAGTTTCTTATAAGTTTTAGTTATTGCGGAGAGTGACAAGTGTCATCTTCATGGTGCTTCAGGAGACCCTTTATTCAAGCTTTAGATATAGCTAGAGGGTGCCATGTGTCACAATATTGTGTCTTTTTTTGAGAAAACTAAGAAACTTAATGTGGGTCCCTAAGTTAAATGTTGTAGTCTCTTAATATTGTGGAGGGTGACAGGTGTCATTGTCATAGATGCCTAGGGCATAAAGATAAAGAAGATTTAAGATTAGCAGAGAATGATAGGTGTTTCATTTTTGTTCCTCAAAGGCTACTGCGTATCAACTTTTAGGTGGTGGCAGATGGCGATAGGTGGCACTTTTCTGTGAGTTCCTTTTGAATGGATGGAAGTGAAGTGTTTTGCGGATGCTACCGTGTGGTATATTTTGGGGCCATTTGAGCAGTTCTAGGTAATGCCATGTGTTGGAACAGAATTATAGTTATAGTGCCACATTTTTCATCACTTGACCAATGAGCGTGCAGGAAGAGGCAGTTATATATTTGAGGAGATTCTCAGTGTCAATTCAAGTAAAAGTTTGAATCCCAGTTCTATTTTGACCATTGGGATCATAGCAGTTAGTGGTGATCTTGAGTCAAATTTTGTGGCTATATATATAAGAAGCTTTTGTAACATAGAGATATATGATTATTGATTAAGAATTCAAAATTTTTGACTGTGGTCAGATTATATTTTGCCTTAATTTTTCTGTTTATGATAAGAAAGTTGGTATACCTATGCATGTCTCTGTGCCTTTTGTATTTGTTGAATTATTAATGGAAGGAGCTTTATTCTATGCCAATAGTAATATTATTTGTGTCTATGTGTCAATTTTCTGAGTTTGGCCTTTGGTTCTAAATTCATTTATTATCTGTTTATATTGATCATGCAGTATTTGCTCTTTAATATAGTTGAATCTTAAGAATTTGATCATTGTTCTAAGTTACTAAAATACATTTAATTCAGGCGCATCGCCATATAATTATAAGTTTCTTTTATTGTATTTGTAATCTTGTTTCTTTCTTACCTTTACCTGATACACAATTGAAATAGGAAGAGCCATCTTTGGTAAAATTGGAGGTTGTTCCATGTGTCAGGTCCCACATTCTTGAAACTTCCCACGTTGGTGTTGGAACCCATGTATTTTTATACATCAACAGAACACATAGTTGATGTTAGCCCAAATGAGGCTCAAGTGCAATTAATTGATGTTGGAGAGGGGTCAAGATCGCTTCCTTTGGCTGGTATGGATGAGCATATTAATCTAGCTAAAGAGGTCAAGAGAAAAATTTCTTATAGAAATTTAGATCATTTACTTAAAATGGATATTGAGAAATTGAAATATTATGCTAGACAACCTAGACATACTGATAGGAGGTTAGTGAATAAAACTACAAAGGAAATAATTGCTCATTTTGATAATCTTAATACACTTGGGCAAACCCAATTGTTATCAATTGTACTTCTTAGTAAGGAGCTAAATGAGCCATTACAATTGTTGGGTGTAGATTTGTCATTGAAAAATGGGAAAGGTTCACACCTAGAAAAAAATATTGTTGAAAATGTTAAAAAAGGTTTGGCTTCCTTTGGGAAATAATCTCGATCTATGGATAAGTCCATTTCAAGAAGAGTGATGTTGATAGGAATTTTAAGTGAAAAGAATTCCAGAAAAAGATAGTTGTCTTGAATTTCAATTGAGATTGGTTTAAGTAGAAAGACAGTAACAAAATATGTGAAAAGGAGAAAATTATTGGATGATAGTACCTCAGAAGGCAATTGGACAATTATGTGTAGAGCTCCTCGATTTGACAGGATTCAAGATGTTGTTAGGAACTTGATCTGAACTTTTTTGAATGATAATACTCGTGCTTCATCAAATAGTGGAGATGTTATCAAATACAAAATTGGGCCCAATAGTTATGAACTACATACAAAAGATTGGCTAGACATAACACAACATGAGATGTATGTGAACTTTTGTAATTCAAATCCTCGTATAAAGATTAGGCAAACAATGTTTGAAAGGTTAAGGGCATGTGATGTGAAGACAAATAAGGTTTTTGAAACTTGTTGTCATTATCATATTGAATTTGATCTCTACTATTAGGTGTTTCAAAAGATTAGAGAAGACAGTGATGGTTTTGTAAATACACCTCCTAAACGGGTAAGTCAGTTCATAGTATCCATCTTATGTGATAAATTAGATGATGATAATGGAACTGGTCAAATAAACTACATAAAAGGTCTTTGTGAAACATGTGAAAATTTGGCTAAAATGCCTTTGAGTAATGAAGATATCAACCCAATGAAGTTGGTAAATTGCAAGAGTTATAAGTACATAAACTTTCAAACAAAAAATGGGAAAAAATCCACAAGGTTAGATTATGTAGAAGAGGAGATACCAATTGGAACATTTATGGAAAAAATCTATAAATTGATACAACCATACATACATCATGCTTTTTTTTCTAAGTGGAAAGTACAACGGTTTCAAACATTAAGAGATACTTTCCCACCTAGAACAGTTTTATCAGTAGTCAACTTTGCAGAAAATTACTCTTTTGTACATCAAAAATATATTCAATCACAATATTACTTTTCAAAAAAGATCACTATTATGGTGCATGTGTGTTATCAACATGCACAATTGGATTTGGATGGTGTTGAAAGTACATTTGAAGCACGAGTCATTAAGAAAGAATATTACTTTTATATTAGTGACAATAAAGAGAATGACACAAATTTTGTACAACATTGCTTTAAGATTTTTTTTGAATATTTGGCAAGCAGGGGTGTAAAAATTGAAAAACATTTTGTATGGTCATATGGATGTGTGTCACAATTCAAATAATCAAGGCCATTTTAGGCACTATGTAGATATCATCAAAATGACAATATACCACATGTTTGGAGTTTCTTTGAGAGTGGGTATGGAAAGGGTGAACATGATGGCACAGGAGCTTGCATCAAACGTGCTCTAAGAAAACATCAAATGAATTATGAGGGAGATCATATAAATGATGCACATGATGTTGTTGAATGGTGTAAGACACACTTTGCATCAAATAAGGTCAACATGTCTTCAAGAACAAATCGATACATTCCACATAGAGTGTTTTGGGAGATATCAGGTATGTATTGTTTGAAAATTTAATACTTTAAATATATATTCATATATGATATGTGTACATGAGTTTTCTTATTTTAGTTTGAATTTAATTATTTCTATTATATTCATAATGTACAATATAATAAATTTGTAGGTGTGGATAGAAGATCAATGCATGGATGCAAGAGGGTAGACAAAACAAGATTTTTGCATTATCTCATGAGTATAGATAGCCAAACATGGACGTTGCGCACTAGGGATTACTCTTATTTTTGTTATGAGTGCATGTTGGGAGATTGTGAGAATTGTAAGAACCAATAATGTGGATATATCAGTGAATGAAAAAATGTGCCACACTAGTTGTTACCAACACATACAACGAAGATAAAGATGAAAGCTTTGAAGACATCCCTTTAATTTCAATTGATGATAACCATATTTTAGGATTCATTAAAAAAGGTATGTGTACATATATATATAAATTATATAAGGTGTCTCTAAATTTTTTAAGTTACAAATTTTGGATATGTAAATTGGTGCAGGAGATGTCTTTGCAGTCATAAAAGAGGCTAGAAATATAGAAAATGTTAGTTATTATTTATTGCATTGCATAGAAGAGAGGTAAAAGATAATAAAGCCAGAAACAAGTGATGGAATGTTGTTTCCCATAGGTTTAACTTTATTTAATATATTTTTAAATAATTTTGAATTTGTTACGTATGTACATGTCAAGTACCTTGAGTGATTTAAACATTCAATTTATATCATAATTTATGTTATGTCTTACCATGGAATGTTGTTTCCAACAGGTTTAGTTGTAGTGCAAGGGACATATCTCAAACAAGTCAAGATTTTTCAACATGGGATTCACTTTATTGATTATCAACCTAAGAACAATGTATATCAGTATAGCCACCTAGTAATTTCTACCGGCCTATCTCTTCATATAGTTCCACATTCATGTGGACGTTGTAAGTGGATACTAAATATTGATTATCATCAAAGAATATTAGATGTCATTGAAGAGTGAGCTGAACCACTCGATGTGGTATGAAAAGTATGGATGAAGAACTTACAATTTTTAATGTTTTTAAGACCTAGATTCACTATCTAGATCTATGTTCATGTATTAATTGTTTTACAATTTATGCAAGTTAATTAATAGTTCTTTCATCAAACAAATTTTAATTTCAACATGTGATTCTTAATGTAAATGATCTCTCTATTAGAAGTTATGTAGAGAATGCCCTAGATTCTTATTCAAGCATGTGATATGTTAATTTTTGAATGCTTTTATTTAATGCTATATGCTCCTTGAACATGCTACAATACATACATATGCACTAAAGATGTCACAATATAAATTAAATTAAAATCAAAGTTTTCAACATCAATGCACAAATCATCACTACATAAGTGAAAGTATCAACTTGTGATGTGATGACCTCACCATGACATGGCCATACAAGAGGATAGAGTTGCCTCTAACCATGGTGATTGGGTACTATACCACAATTGCCTTCTCTCATGAATTAAAACCCCTATGGAAAACTCTTAGAAAAAATTTCCGAAAAAGGTCAGGAAGTGTCAACTATCTCATGATCATGCCTTTTACTAGTGAAAATCACCCTAGCCATTTATGATCACCCTTGTGTAATTCCCCACCTATGTTAACCCTTGCCTTGTACAAGTCCTATGGTATTTCTTGGGTTAGATCACTTTTTAAAGCTAGTTGACAAGTGCTTGAAGGACAATCTATGTCCAATGTTTGAGCATTGTCAGGCTCATGCCAAATATGCCTATTGATAGTTTATGTTTTTATTTCATGATTGAACCTATGCAACTTTTTTAGCTTCACTAATTTCATAAGTTAAGTTTGAACTACAATTTATTGTTTTAGGTTCAATTTTATGAGTGAATTTAGTGAGTATCTACAAATTGATTAAATAAACATCTTTTGATATCTAGGTCATGTTTATTGTAAAATATTTTTAATAAGATCATGTGGTTGTATGATTAAATGTGGTTGGGTTGGTGTTAGATTTTGATATTATGATGTAATTTTAAGATGTCCATAAATTCCTTGTTTAATTACATGTTTGGTTGGGTTTTATATTTTGTGCTTCAACTATCTTGTATCATGTAAATACATATAATGTGTTAATTGAGTGTGTAGGAGTATGTTTCCCAATGGTGATTAATTAGGAGATGGTCAATTTGGGTAATTGTGTTTATGTTGTATACCTTCTCTCACTCAATTTGAGTTCAGAGCTGAGCCCTTGTGTAATCTTATAAAAGCATGATCTAAATTAATGTTTATTCTAGTTCCATGTGTCATGAATAAACTTGTAAAGTGTGAGGTTTATTTGCATGCATGTTTATTTGACTCTTATTGTACTCGTATTTCATTAGTTTTTGAAATGTTTGATTTGAGAACATCGTAGAATATCTATCATTCTTGAGTTGAAAGAATTTATTAGTATGGTTTAGTAAAAAGGTCTTGTGCATTTATACACATGCAGACATGCTAATTCCATTATATAGACATTAAGGCAAGCGCATGAGGACATTTAGAGTGCCAAGATTTTATAATGAATTTTCTTCCATTTTCTAAGTCCCCTATTCAATTCTCGAGCTTGTAACCAAAACTATTCCTACCTAATTTATTATATCTACTCCTGGTCAAATTTACCTACCCCTTTATAGTATTAAATGACTTTATTTGAATTGTATCACCATTCTCTTATCATCTATTCTTAGCTCCTTGGTTGCTGAACAACTAGATATTGAATAAGCATGTGATAGTCCCTCTAACCATATCAAAGTATATCTCATGTTAAACATATAAATTATGTCCACGATATAAATGCATTGAATCAAACATTTAATCAATTCCATTTTAAATTATGTATCATCATTTAACATAAATCATGTCCACAAAAGTATTATCAAACATGCAAATGTCTACAAACATGTGGACATATATATATATATATTTCAAACACATTTGCATTTATGTAGATAGAAATGTCCACAAACATGTGTTGTAAATGTAGATAGAAATGTCTACAAACATGTAGGAATGTCCACAAAGATGTGTAGATAGAAATCTAGATGAAAACATGTAGATCTAGAGAAATGTCTAAAAACACATGTAGATAGAAATGTCCTCAAACATGTAGAAATGTCCACAAACACATGTAAATATAATATAAATGTCCAAAAACGTGTAGATAGAAATGTCTTAAAACAAATATCTAGAGAAATATCTGGAGAAACATGTCTAGGTAGTGCTGGTAGCCTGGTCATCATGTTAGCTACGAATTGAGTGACCCTCTAAGTGGGCATCCTGCTCTAATGGATGCGCTGAGCCCTTGAGATAGTACAACACATGTACATAAAAGTGTACATTATGTTAAATTGGAATAATGTTAAATATATATGTACATGCACGTACAAATTATATGCAAACACGTAAGTACATGATTTAAAAATTTAAAACTCACCTGTCCACTAACATTACTAGCATCAGTTGAATCACGCCTATGTACACGGTCCATCCCCGAACTAGGTGTAACATGAGCTAACCCCTACAACATATATATATATATATATATATATATATATATACATTCATTAGTACTCTATCTAGCAAAGTAATTTAACTTAATTTAATTTAAGTTCAAGTTTAAATCATGTATGCATGCACATACACATGTACATACCTATGTATTAGGTGGTGTAGGATCCACTGTAATGATTGTATCCGATGCCTCCTTGGCTAGCTCTAGTAATGAAGAGTGAAGTGGACTATGCAAGAGAGTTGGCATCAAAGACCCTGAATGTAGAAGCATATCCACATAACCTGACAATCCCATCTACAACTACAACTCCTCAAGTGAATCTATGTAGGGCTAGGATGTTTGATGCTCAGCACTCGTAGAAGGAGGGGTAGGTGTATCTACCTCTGCAGCAACCGAATGATTTGTGGGGGTAAGTGCACAAAGATGGGGGACCAAAAAGTGACCAAATTCTTAAAACTTTTTAAAAATCCATAACGCGCTTGTGTTATAGCCCGCTTGCGCTATAATGCGAGCACGTTATAGCGTGAGTATAACTCACTCGCATTATAACACGAGCGCGTTATTGTTTTCTTTGCATTTTTTTCTTTTTTGTAAAAGTTTGCCCAATGTTTAAGGGTCGAGGGTTTAATGGTTGAAGGATTAGGGTTTAAGGCATACTATCAAGGGTAGAAGGTTTAGGGTTGAAGGTTTAAGGGATGAGGGTTGAGGATTTAGGGATGAGGGTTAAGGGATTAGGGTTTAAGGTATAATGTCGAGGGTAGAGGGTTTAGGGTTTAAGGTTTAAGAGTTGAGGGGTGAGGCTTTAGGGATAGGGTTTAGGGTTTAAGTTATAGTGTCGAGGGTTGAGGGTTTAGGGATAGGGTTTAGGATTTAAGTTTTAAGGGTTGAGGATTTAGGGATAGGGTTTAGGGTTTAAGGTTAAATGAGAGACCTAGATGGCTAAGGACAGATGGAGAGGTAGATAAGGAGTGACTGATAAACTTAGAGAGGGAAGAGGTAGAGGTGAGGGGGAGATAGAAGTGAGAGATAGAGAGGTGAGGGGAGAGATAGAATAAAATGAGAGAGTGAATTTGACAACTTGAGGGAAATATGGGTAAGGAGGAGGGAGACAGGTGGAGAGGAATGGAAATATCTAGAGAGCCCTGAGAGATATACAAGTGAGAGACCTACAACCTAGGGAGAGAGGGGTGAAAAAGATAGAGGAGAGATGGGAGTGAGGAAGATAGGGGAGGAGAGGGGTGGATAAGGGTTGAGGGTTTAAGGGTCAAGGGTTTAGGGTTTAAGGGTTGAGGGTTTAAGGGTTGAGGTATTAAGGGTCTAAGGGTTGAGGGATTAGGGTTTAAGGTATAGTGTCAAGGGTTGAAGCCTAATCCCTCAACCCTCGACACTATACCTTAAACCCCAAGGTTGAGGGATTAGGGTTTTAAGGTATTGTGTCGAGGGTTGAGGGATTAGGGTTCAACACTCGACACTATACCTTAGACCCTAATCTCTCAATCCTTAGACCCTTAATACCCCAACCCTTAAACCCTCAACCCTTAAACCCTAAAACCTTGACCCTTAAACCCTAAAGCCTTAAACCCTTAACCCTTATCCACCCCTCTCCTCCCCTATCTACCTCACCCCCATCTCTCCCTTATCTCTCTCACCCCTCTCTCCCTAGGTTGTAGGTCTCTCACTTGTATATCTCTCAGGGCTCTCTAGATATTTCCCTTCCTCTCCACCTCTCTCCCTCCTCCTTACCCATCTTTCCCTCAAGTTGTCAACTTCACTCTCATTTTATTCTATCTCTTGCCTCACCTCTCTATCTCTCACCTCTATCTCCCACTCACCTCTCTACCTCTCCCCTCTCTAGGTATCTCAGTCATTCCTTGTCTGCCTCTTCATCTGTCCTTAGTCATCTAGGTGTCTCACTTAACCTAAATACTAAACCCTATCCCTAAGGCCTCAACCCTCAACTCTTAAACCTTAAATCCTAAACCCTATCCCTAAACCCTCTACCCTCAACACTATACCTTATACCCTAATCCCTTAACCCTCAGCCCTAAAGCCTCAACCCTCAACCCTTAAGCCTTCAACCATAAACCTTGTCTCTAAACCCTCTACACTTGACACTATGCCTTAAACCCTAATCTCTCAACTCTTAAACCCTTAATCCCTCAAACCTTAAACCCTTAAACCCTATATACCCTTTACACTTAACCTTGGACACTCAACCTTGAACATTATCCCTCAACCTTCAAACCTCTACCGTCTACCCTATACCCTAAACCTTAATCCCTCAACCCTCAATCCTCAACCCTAATGCCTCAACCCTCAACCCTAATTTTGATTTTCTTCCATTGATTCAACATCATTTTTGTTTTCCCCATCAGAAACCAATTCATTCAACAACTTGTTGCCCATTGGTTGACTTGAACTGCATATTCTGTTAGAAAAAAGGGCATCTTTTATTTGTATCAATGTTGGTATTCATAAGCTTAATAGCATTGATATTTTTCACACACCCTATTCTTTGAAATATCTTAACCTTAAAATATGACTTGGATATGTACTTGAACACAACAAAATCTCTAATCTCCAACCCATGATGATTCACAAAATTTTCCCAACCCTGCCTAAATTCTACTTTATTTATTGTATACCCTCAACCCTAAATGCTATCCCTATTCCTAAACCCTAATCCCTCAACCCTAAACCCTATCCCTAAGCCCTCAACCCTCAACACTACCCCTAAACCCTCAACCCTAAACCCTATCCCTAAACCCTCAACCCTAAACCCTATCCCTAAACCCTAAATCTATGTTTCTTGTTGTCCACCCCGCACTTAGGGGAGGCATATTGTTATGAAATAGGCAAATAATCTCCCATTATTTACTGGCTCGCATTTTGTCCTTCTATAGATTGATCCATTAATATTTGTGCCTATCTCACCTTTGATAGAACCTTTAAAATATCTCACCTCTAGTTCCATTAGCTCATGTTCTATATCTCACTTATCTCTCCCCCTCACCTCTCTACCTCTTCCCTCTCTATGTCTCTCAGTTGCTCCTTGTCTACCTCAACCCTAAACCCTCGACCCTCAACCCTATCCCTAAACCCTCAACCCTCGAACCTCAACCCTCAACATCAAAACCTAATCCCTCAACCCTTAACTCTGATCCCTCAACCCTCAACCCTCAACGTCAAATCCTAATCCCTTAACCCTTCACTCTAATCCCTCAACCGTAAACCCTATCCCTAAACCTTCAACACTATACCTTAAACCCTAATCCCTCAACCCTCAACCCTAATCCATCATCCCTCAACTCTAATCCCTCATCCCTAAACCCTAAACACTATCCCTATTCCTAGACCCTCAACAGGCTCGATACTATACCTTAAACCCTAATCCCTTATCCCTAAACCCTCCAACCCTATTCCTAATCCTTATACCCTTGACCCTCAACCCTATCCTAAAACCCTTAACCCTCGAACCTCAATGTACTCAACCCTCAATGTCAAACCCTAATCCCTCAACCCTTAACTCTAATCCCTCAACCCTCAATCCTATCCCTAAACCCTAAACCCTAAAGCCTCAACCCTCAACCCTCAACGTCAAATCATAATCCCTCAACCCTTCACTCTAATCCCTCAACACTAAACCCTATCCCTAAACCTTCAACACTATACCTTAAACCCTAATCCCTCAACCCTCAACCCTAAGCCTTATCCCTAAACCCTAATCCCTTAACCCTCAACCCTAATCCATCATTCCTCAACTCTAATCCTTCATCCCTAAACCCCAAATGCTATCCCTATTCCTAGACCCTCAACGGGCTTGATACTATACCTTAAACCCTAATCCCTTATCCCTAATCCGTATACCCTTGACACTCTACTTTAACCCTAATCCCTCGACCCTCAACCCTATCCCGAAACCCTTAACCCTAGAAACCTCAATGTACTCAACCCTCAACGTTAAACCCTAATCCCTCAACCCTTAACTCTGATCCCTCGACTCTTAACCCTTAAAACTTGAACCCTAAACCCTCAACCCTCAATCCTCAACCCTAAACTCTCAACATTAAACCCTAATTCATCAACCCTAAACCCTAATCCCTCAAACCTAAACCCTATCCCTAAACCATCAACCCTCAACACTATACCTTAAACCCTAATCCCTATCCCTTAAACCTTAAAACTTAAACCCTATCCCTATACCCTCAACACTTGACACTATATCTTAAGCCTTAAACCCTCATCCCTAAAGCCTCAACCCTCAATCCTTAAACCTTCAACCCTAAACCCTATCCCTAATCCCTCTACCCTCGACACTCTAACCCTAACCTTACATTAAACACTAATCCATCAACCCTAAACCCTAATCTATCAACCCTAAACCCTCAACCCTCAACACTATACCTTAAACCCTAATCCATCAACCCTAAAACCTAATCCATCAACCCTCAACCCTAAACACTATCAATAAACCCTCAACCCTTGACACTATACCTTAAACCCTAATCCCTCAACCCTCAACCCTAATCCCTCAACCCTCAACCCTAATCGCTCATCCCTAAACCCTAAACTCTATCCCTATTCCTAAACCCTCAACCCTCGACATTATACCTTACACCCTAATCCCTTATCCCTAAATCCTAAACACTATCCCTCAACCCTTAACCCTAAAAAATTAAACCCTAAAACCTATCCATAAACCCTCGATGCTCAACACTATATTTTAAACCCCAATCGCTTAACCCTCAGCCCTAAAGCCTCAACCCTCAATTGTTAAACCTTCAACCCTAAACCCTATCCCTAATCCCTCTACCCTCAACACTCTACTTTAACCCTAATCCCTTGACCATCAACCCTATCCCTAAACCCTCAACCATCAACCCTCAACTCTTAACATTAAACCCTAATCTGTCAACCCTAAACCCTAATCCCTCAACCCTCAACCCTAAACCCTATCCCTAAACCCTCAACCCTCAACACTATACCTTAAACCATAATCCCTCAACCCTAAACCCTAATCCCTCAACCCTAAACCCTATCCCTAAACCCAACAAAACTGCTTTGCCTTATGTTAGGTTGTTAAACCCATCATTTTTGACACTCTTCTCTTAAGGATATTTGAGTTGCAAGAATATGTCAGAAAAATGGCTATGAACATTTTTAATGTCAGTAATGTTATATGGCATGTTTTTCTGGCCCATCTGGGGTTCATTATGCCAATAGGTGTACACACTATGAGAAAATATTTGCATATGGTACATCCATAGTGAGTAATTAATAGTTGAAATCAGAAGGATGATCATTATGAGAAAAGCTTTGCATTGGGGTACATCTATGTTTCTTGCTGTCCACCCCACACTTAGGGGAGGTATATTGCTATGAAACATGCAAATAATCTCCCATTGTTTAGTGGCTCTATCCACAAGAACTACTAAACTATACCTTAAACCCTAATCCCTCAACCCTAAACCCTATCCCTAATCCCTCTACCCTCAACACTCTACCTTAACCCTAATCCCTCGACCCTTAATCCTAAACGCCATCCCTAAAGCCTCAACCCTAAACCCTAATCCCTCAAGGTCCTAAACTCTAATCCCTTATCCCTAAACTCTAAATCCTATCCCTAAATTCTCAACCCTTAACCTTAAACCTTAACCACTCAATCCTTATCCACCCCTCTCCTCCCCTATCTGGCTCACTCCCATCTCTACCCTCCTCTACCCTCGACACTATACATACATACATATAGGCATACATAGATACATACATACATATAGGCATACATAGATAGATACATACATACATATTGGCATACATATATACATGATTAATAGCCTTAAACATAAAAAATTTTAAGTTGAACATAACGCGCTCGCGTTATTTAAAACATGAAAAACAGCACAAACTTTTGTGGAAAAGGAAAAATGCAAAGAAAAGAATAACGTGAGCGCGTTATAACATGCTCACATTATGTCTTGCTTTTGGAATCCCAAGCCTTGGGCTTGGAATTTGCTTTGATTTCCAACCCAAAGGCTTGGAGTGCCTTTTGAACAGTAACAGACGTGTTTTTCCATATTCTTCAAGACTTTACATAATTTCATTCGTGCTAACCCTCATATTTGCACGTGTTTTAAGGTCAAACAAATCAAACACCTAGGTAATGTTCGGCTTTCTCTCAGCTATCTGACGATGTAATTTTTTTCACATTTTAACAATGTTAAGCCTTTCATCTTTAATTTCTTTTGTTTGTGTCTATTTTTGGGCAAAAACCACTGTTTGGTCTTTTTTTCATTGTAAATTAACTATTCATTGAAATTTCAAAAAAATTACATATTTAGAAACTAGACTCCATTCTACAAATATTAGAAAAAGAAAAAAATGATTTTTGATTAGTTTTCAAAATTTATAGGGGTAGCACGGCCAAAATTCTATTTTTTAGGATGTGTCAACTTTGAAAATTAGTAAAAAATCAAATATTCATAAAAAAATTATTAGAAAAATCAGGCATAAACTACATACTATTAGCTAATTTCTCACCAAAGCGATTTTAAAAATACCAAAAAAAAGTTGACCTTTTGAGGGTGCCACAAAACATGCTATGTTATGTTTTTTTGACAGAAACAACACCAATTTCTGTGGCTCCCTCTTTTGAACCCCTTAATCTATGCCATTTTAAAAAAAAAATAGTAGTTTAGAAAGTAGACTCGGACCACTACGAACATTGTTTTGGTTGCATCTCCAAATTTTGAGTGTAACTATGCTCAATTTCTCATCCACAGCCAGTATTTCCTGATTTTAGAAAAAAAGTGGCCACTTCAGACCCCTTTTTGGGCCCCCATCTTCCTGCACTTACCCGTGGGTGGATTAGGATGTGGAGTACTACCAGACACCTAATGAGAAGGTCTCACAGCTTGACTAGATCATGACCCAGTCTATGAATGACAAGCTCTACCCACATGTCCTCTAACCTCATGTAAAGCGATACAAATCTTTGATGTAATAAAAGGATATGACTCTAATAGTTCCTCAAAAAGACAACTTGTTGTAGTCTAAAGCATATGGTCAGGATCATCTAGGATGACTCATAAAATACCTTCCCACACGATCATAAGATATAATAGATGTGGCAACTGTAATATAACCAAGACTGTTGATTGCTTCCCTTTGGGAAGCAATGACAGCTTGATTAGCAACAAGGGCTAGGGTTGGGTAGATAGCAGGCATCCTCTCCCCATCCAAGGCCCTATAAATTGGATCCTGTCGATTTTCTTGATGAGAGGCATCTCTATCAACAACCTTGCCCCACCTGTGACCAAAATATGCTGGTAAATCCAAGTAGTTGACCTTGAGCCCATATGAACCTCTCCATATAACTATTGTACAAAATATAAAGGAATTTAGTCGTTATTGGGATAACAACCATGAGAAGCAAGAAAATGTGGATATATCAATGGGGCCATATGAGGTTCTACACATCTAGTCACTTGGTAGCCCATCACATTAGGCCTACCAACATAATATGAAAAACATTGGGATCTGATGGTCTCTTCCGAGACACTAAGCGGAACAAAAGAAAGAGAAACATCACCAGTCACCTCTTGCCACATCTAGGAAAGAATAGCAACAAGACTATCACCTGAATAAGCATGGGTATCTCCTAGACTCTACCTAATGTGCTGCAAGCTAGATAAAATTGATTGACAGGTGTCCCTCTAAACCCCTTTTGTGTTTGGGTCAAAAAGGACACCTCATAATCTCTAGATCTTAGTATCTGTACGAGTAAATACATAAGGTCTAGGAGGTGGTGGTGCATGTGCCATGATATATCTTGACCTAAATTATGTACAAAAATAAATTACTTATTCCAGCGTACATGTGTGCACATCTAGTACTATGTATCTAAATTAATTTTTAAATTTAACATCCAAGATGAACATACATTCTAGTTCACTAAGTGAAAAAATTTAAAATTTACATGTTTGAAATGTAAGTGATAACATGAAAAGAAAGTGTAATAACTTAAAGGACCACATGGTAAATAATTTGTAATGAATATCTAGATAGATACATCACAACTTCAAGTATGTAAGTTTGTTTGAATGGATGTGTTGTCTACCATCAAATTTGTTGCATGCCAAGATAAATTTAAAAACACATAATGTAAATTTCAATGATTAATCGCATTTTGTAGTCAAGTTTATGAATAATAGAATCGCATGTATGTTTTAACCCCCTTTTCAACCCTCTTTTTTTCTTCCCTTAGCCTTATCCTAGCTTACCTATGTAACCTTGTTCTCGTCTATGTGTTCATGAGAAGGATATCTCTCAGTGTACTTTAGATATATTTTTAAAATATAAATATACTAGTAGCATCGAGAGTGACAAGCCTAATTCTAACTATATTATATAATTATATGAATTATTATAATTATATAATTTATAATATTATAATATAGATTAGAATATTATTATAATATTTTATAGTAATTATGAAATATAATATAATATAATATTATATATAATAATTATAAATATAACATATAATAATTAAAATTATATTACATATTATATTTAGGATTAGGGTTACTATTAAGGTTAGAATTAGGGTTACAATTAGGGTTGGGGTTAGGAATAGAATTAAGGTTAGGGTTAGAATTGGAGTTAGGGTTAGCATGAGTGTTAGGATTAGGGAACTAGGGTTAGGGTTAGGGTTAGAAATAGAATTAGGGTTCAAATTAGAGTTGGGATTATGGTTTTCATTAGGGTTAGTGTTATTATTAGAGTTACGGCCAAAATTATGGTTAGAAATATTTTAAATAGGGTTATATTTACAAATCTAGTTAAATTAAGAGTTTTGAGGCTTATAAAACAATGCTAAGTGTAATTGTATGGTTGTGGTTAGAGTTAGGGTTAGATTTAGAATTAGGGTACCTATTTTTAAGGAATATTTTAATCTCACTATTGAACCCTAACCCTAATTCTTGCAATAACCCTAACCCTAATACTAACCCTAACCCTAATTCTTTCAATAACCCTAACCCTAATACTAATCTCGATTCTAATTCTGACCCTAATTATAATTCTAAGATTTACTAACATGAAGCTTGACTCTAATTCTAACCCTACCATAAAATTGATTGTAACTATAATTTTAATTTTAACACTAATTCAAACTCTAAGCCTAACCCTAATTCTAACTATAACCCTAAATCTCACCCTAACTCTAGTTACCTTATTATAACCCTAAACCTAGTTTTGATCATAATTCTCATTACAATTGTCACCCTTTTTTCAAATTGAAACCCTAATTCTCAATGTAATTCTAACCCTAATCCTAACCCTAATTCTAACTGTAATTCCAACTCTAACCCTATTTATAACCCTAATCATAACCATAACCCTAACCCTATCCGTAACCTTAATTCTAATCGTAACCCTAAATCTCACCCTAACTCTAACCCTTATTGTAACCCTAAGCCTAGTTTTGACCCTAATTATCATTCTAATTGTCACCCTCCATTTTATAAATATAATTTTTTATTTTCTTTTGTCTCCTCATCTTAGGTATTTTACTCTTTCCCTTTTCATGACTCATCACCCCTCTTTCCATGTCACCTTTTTATCCTTTTAATCAAATTATTTGATGACATTACATGTCGTAAATCTAGTGTAATGAACACCTTGTAGAGCTCCTAAAATCTCACTTTCCAAATCTTAAATCATGATTGGGAATCACCACCCTTAGGTGGGAAACTTTCTCCTTCATTTACATCCTAGGAAATTGAGCTTCGGGACTTCTCCTCACCCTTGGATGTACAGGAGAGGTGTTATCCACATCATCCAATCATACTCAGTTTTTCACAACAACCTCATTTGATCATGTGACAAATAGGGCACAAACTATGTTTCTAGCCCAAATCTCTTCCAATTTAAAGTCATCAAAAAGCCTCCCAATCTCACTTTCTATATAACTTATTTATAATAAAATTTCACATTGAGAGAAAATTTTGAGTAATAGTTTCTAAAGAAGTACAAGCCTAGGATGTTAGTGACTAAAGCATTTTTAGAGTGAGTTATCTTTTATTTGAGCTCTTGAAAGAGTTTTTGGAGCATGTCTAATGGTATGGAGCCTGTTAGTCCTTCACATTATCAAATGAAACTAGACCCACTCTTTTGAGAATCTTCCTTTGCCCACCCTTTGCCCACCCTTTTTATATGTTTCTCTAACCCTATATCCTTCCTAACCATTAGCTTCCTTTTATCCCTTCTGTTTTACTACTTAGACATGGTAGGCTATATGCTAGAGTAGTTTTTTTTCTATACCATTTAGTTAGTTCAGTGTTAGGTGTAAAAAACGAGAGGAAGCTACCCTTACCTAGAGGTTTTGACACAGTTATTCAAATAAAATGTTGATGTGTAGGTTTCTTATCTATTGGATCATCTCAAGTTCCAATAAAAATAGTAAGCACAATAAATTCACATTTTTGTTATATCTAGTAAGTGAGGCCTATGTATTTAGTCTGTATAGTTGAATCAATTAATTGAAGTATCTAATTTTTGTGTTTTTGCACTAGCTAGCTTAGGTTTCTTGTTACAAGGAGTCAAAGCCCATTTTATTTTTAGGTGTCCAATGTATTATGAGATATATGACAGGTTTTAGTACTTCATTAGAGAAATTCATTGCTCTTGTGGATGGGTAAAAAAGCTTATGATAGTCCTAAAATGATAGATTATCACCCTACCTATGCAATTGAGATCTTAAACAACCTAGAATGCAAGCAAGGATGCCTAGAAACCATAGATTACCTAATGCATTTCCTCCATTAATCTATTCTAACTTAGCTATGGTTGTGTACTCAAACTTGCAGAGTTGCAAATGGGAAAATGGAAGCTATTTGACAAAGGCACAAGTCAAAATGCTCATGAGATGGTTGAAAATGGGGAGGTAAAAGGGTTTTTATAGAGAGTGAAAAGTGAATGGAGGGCTGAGATTGGAAGTTGACTTGGAGGGGAAATCAATGGCTCACAATGATTACGGTTTCCTCCCACAAGAGGAAAATTTTGATTTTTTAAATGGTGGAAAATGGAGAGGGAAGTCAATGTTTCGAAATTAAATAAATTGTGGAATTTATTTAATTTTTGTGAGAGGAGTGGGATTATAATGGGATAAGATTAAATAAGTGAACTTATTTAACCTTAGGCCATGGTAATAATTTAAATAAATGAGTATTTATTTAAAGTAAAGGGGATATTGACGTGTGATGAGTGAATAATTAAATAATTATTTAATTATTTAATTATTGAAGAATTTAGAAGAAAGAGGCCTTAATAACTAAATGAGTGAAGCTTATTTAATTAAGAAGTACCAAAGACGATGAATTAATTAACTAATGAAAAATTATTTAATTAATAGCATAATGTGAGATTTTAAGTTAAATGTGTGTGAAAATATTGTTCGGAGGCTCAGGACATTTTTAAGTGTCTACAGTTTGCCCCTCTTTGATATACTATCAAATCTGGCGTTATATCAAAGAAAATTCAAGAAATGTGCTCTGATCATGCCCCAATGTTTTTTTTTTATCGAAGCAGGATGGTCCTATGCTCGCTCGGGAAATTTTTCAAATTTTGTAGGGAAATTTTAAAAAAATTGGAAAATTTTCTAAAAAGAGTGTGCGAGATGGTTAGGTTGAGCCGGGTGTGCAAAAGTAGCTATAAAAGGCAGTTAGGTTGTCAAAAGGGTCACTCGCTAGTCAAAGTGTTGAAAAGCAGGGTCTCTTAGGTCAAAAGAGCTCTATAAATACCTCCTAGAGGGCCCATATTCCTCATTTGTGCATTTGAATCTTTCAAATTATAGAGAGGAGAGAGTGAGCTTATGGAGAGTGTGTGTGAACCTGCCATCGAGATGTCACCTGTACCCATCCATTAGCACTGTGGATCGCTAGTTCAGACACATGGTCATGTCCTTGGGTCAGGGGCCCCATTATGTATCAAACCCTTCCTGGTCAATTTTTGTATTTTTTGATAGATTTTGGGGCTGAAAAATAGGGTTTGCATGCGGTGTATTTTTGTACACCGCATGCATTGTCTCATGCACCATATGCATTTGGCAACGCACCGCTTGCATAAAGGTGTGACGTATGCATTTTTTGAAGTCGCATGTGCCAGTGACTGTGACGCCTCCACTGAGGGGGTGCACATCTGTTGGCCAAAACCCATGGGTGAGACAGTGTTCTGCATGAGCCAATGTGTGACACGTGCATGGAATAGCATTATGCATGCACCTAGGTGGATCGTGTGCATTGAGCAGTGAGATGCCTGCGTTTAGCTGCTACACATGGGTTTAGTAGTGTAACACATGAGTAGATTTGAGCCAAAATTGATGGTTTTGACCCTAATTTGTGTTGAAGTTTGTTCGCTAATGTCATACTTAGGGTTTAGTGTAATAACATGTTGTCTTGGATGGATGTATGAACATAGGCGAGGCCACCACCTATCTATACATGGGAGAGTCATCCCACTAGGTACCGGTTGCAGGACTCTTTGTTGATGATGGAGCAAGACACTCTAGCTGCACTAAGATTGTATGGTGTTTCTTTTATGCCCAAGATCTAGGCTAACTGAGGGTTGTTGATGGTAGTTGTAGAGAGATATCACTCTGATACCAGCTCTTCACTTTCCAATAGGAGAGGCTACCCTAACCTTACTAGATGTGAGGCAGATTCTATGGCTTTGCATTCATGTTGAGCGAGTGGTTTATAGTCTAGAGACTCGATTGTTGGCTCTACATCAATTGTTCGAGATAGCAGATGATGCTGCACTGGGGGTTGAGGATCATGAGATCCCATGGCACACTCTGACTAACTACTATGATCGACTGATTATTGTCATCTGTGCTTACATTACTAGTGTGGTATGTGCTGATTGACGTGGCCATGGTTTTCTGGTGGGTTGGGGGGAGATGCTAGAAGGAATGATGGTGGATGTGACCTCCTATGCACGGGGACCTTGCCTCCTAGCTCAGTTGTACCATCAGCTACATGGTGTGGTATATCAAGGGGAACAATCTATCAGTTGTGGAGTGACTTTACTCATGATATGGGCATAGGAGCACATTGCAGTATGTAGGCCACCAGTGGAGCGGAACATTTTGGAGGAGCCGCCATATGTGTTTTGCTATAGTGGAGCATTGCCACAGGTTCAGATGGGTGATGTGGGGTACTAGAGATATGTTAACGATCACATGGATTCATTTACTTGGATGCCATATATAGGTTGCTTCAAATGGTCAGAGGATGATGAGTAGCTTCCTTACTGTAGGCATACATGATACCTTATTGGTAGGACTGTACAGGTACAACATGTTATAGAGAAACATTTTCCATCTCAAGTGCTCTGACAAATTGGAGAGTAGTAGGATGAGCCTACTGGGATTGCAGATTTTGCCTAGATTACACGGGAGATTCTAGTGTGGGGACTTATGATTCCAATACAGGAAGCTCTAGATGAGATTACAGGATTACAGCCAGTGGATTGGGAGTATGGGGATACTACATATCTAGGGATGACTCTGGCCTATGATGCATAGTGGGCCACACACAGGCCTATGCTATTTTTAGATCCTGATGCACCAACACCAGTGGAGCAGTTGGGATGAGGGCCAAGAGGCCAATTTAGAGGTCAAGGCAGGGGGTGAGGAGGTGGAGATGATAGAGGTGGAGATGATGGTGGAGCAGGCGGGGGTGGTAGAGGTAGGGGCCAAGGAGGTCGAGGCCTAGATGGACAGGGTAGAGGTGAGGCACTTGCCCCTATTCAGGAGAAGGGAGAGGGAGCAGTTGGCGGCATGGCTGCAGCCAGGGGGGGATGTAGGTGAGAGATCCTATGGAGGATGTACCTATGTAGGATATCAGTGGAGGAGAGGAGACTGAGGAGATAGAGGATGATGACAATGATGAGGAGGATGAGGCTATGCATGAGGTACCTCTTGTGGAGATAGATGATGATATGGAGGAGGGAGATGCCTGAGCCCATGGTGGCAATGTGTATAGGAAGATATCTGAGTTACAGGCATAGCTAGATGTGATGTAGTAGCATATGTAGGAGGTGGAGGCGTAGCTACTTTAGAGGACCACTCAGAGGGACATGGATGTGATTAGGGTACAAATAGCAGAGAAGTGGAGCATTGATCTTGCTGCGACATTGAGTGGACCTTCAGCAGATTTTGCACAAGCTCTAGTCAGGTCAGCACAGGAGACTCAGTATGATAGGGATCTCTATGAGGGTTTAGTGCTAGTGGAGCAGAGGGCTCTAAGTATTTAGAGTCGGAGTGCTAGCCAATCGTGCTCCCACAAGTCTCATAGCAATGTGAGGTGACCATCTCTTTATGATAGGCCTTCCAGCTCAGTGGTAGCTTGAGAGCACAAGGGTCCTCCGATAGGGCTATTTTGTTATTTTGTTATCTTTGATCAAGCCTACATGCTCTTGCTGATGATTGAGCCTGCGAGCTCCACTTTTGACACACATTCATGGATGATATTATACTGTGACACACCTTTTTGATATATATATATATACATATATATACATATATATACATACATACATACATACATACATACATACATACATACATACATACATATATATATATATATATATATATATATATATATATATATATATATATATATATATATATATATCTGTGTGTGTGTGATGGACCGATTACACCTGATGTTATTGTTTATGATGGATGACATGTTACTGTGCATTATGATTCATGGTTTATGATGATCTAGTATTAGATGATGTGATGTTTATGTGATGTGTACATGATTATTTTTTGATGATGTGATGTATGATATTATCTTAGATGTGTATGTTAATGTGATGGATGGGATTTGATTTCTATATGATATGCATGTATGGATGTATATCAGAAAGTAATGAATGCACGAGTGGCAAATATATGATCCTATGATGTTTTATGTAGTTTACGATGATGTTTATGTTTATGATGATGTTAATTGATTATGGTAATGGAAAATTATTATGATGTTAATGGTTATGAGAGATGATGATTATTTGGTAATTTATTATGATGATTGATAATAATATGGTAATTTATTATGATACCGATGATGATAATTATGATGATATGTGATGGACTAACATGTACTAATGTGTATGTAGGTGGCATGCCCTAATGTTGTTTGTTGTTTTGTTTTTGGTGTGTATCACAATAGGATGGAAGAAAGATGAAAGAACTTGTAATGAAGAAAGAGGGAGTTGGATGAGAGATGAATCTAAATTAGAATGGAATTAGACTTGTGCCATAAAAGGTGTTAATCTTCCTTATTGCAGTTATTGTGTATCATCATACTACTCATTATGCCAAAGGACAACAAATGCCATGGTATATTCTGACCAAGGCACAAAGTGCGATCCTTTGGGAAACACACACATGCACACACAAAAAAAAATAGATAAGGATTACCAAGCTCATCCTCGGTCACTAAGGCACCTTGTTGGATCCTATGGTGAGAACAACTCTAGGTGTAGAGGTCCTGATACATGGAAGCATCTAGCCTTTCCCACGTATAGGATGCATTTGATTCACTTAGTAGTGTCCCAATCTCATATAAGGAACTTAATTGCCCCAGTCATTTTGCTTGGACAAACCACAGACAACAATCAAAGGAAATTGATCTTGCCCCATCCTTGCCTCTCTTCATCTCTTAGGGACTGCATCGAGAAGCTTAGGAACAAGATCATAGAAAAACCAAACAAATGTGAAATGTGAGATAGAACCAATAGCCATCAGGTCATGTGTTGTATGTCGATGTGATTTCCTGAATGATTGTGATAGGTTGAGAAATGCCTAGTTTTAGGGTAGGAACATGTCGTCTAAGACGTCGAGTCTAGTTTTGACGATGCATCCTCCTATATAAGGCAGATGAAATTTTGCATGGGTATCTTGTGCAAGACCTATAGTTTGGTCGCAGGTGTGTTGAAAGTTTGCAGGATAGTTGACTTGTGATGAGTGATAGTGTCTAAGAGATGGGTGTTATCATCTAAGGCACAGAACCTGGTTTTGATTGTTTCCCATGCTTTTTGTCAAACATGTGGTTGAGAATGTTGGTTGATTATAGTGATGTTTGGTTATCACTATGAATATGATAAGTGGTAATGACCTAATTGTACTATTGATCTATCTTGTTTAAGCATTTTGGATGTTTTTTTATTTGTTGTCTATTTGTGGTGTCTTTCCCATGAGAGGACAACTTATTGTAATGACATGATAGGATGGGTTATAAGGGGCTGACCTAGTGCCTCGGGGGTACATCAATGATGGCCTTGCCTACGTGAAAGCTCAGAGGCAACGTAGTTTGACCAGGGTAGACTTGGGTTGACCTAGGCCTAAGGGGAATGCCTTGGGGGCACATCAAAGGTGGCCTTACCTATGTGAAAGCTCAGAGGCAACATAGTTCAATTTATTGGTTTAACACTGTGTGACCATGTTTGGTATTTTGGTTGATCATTTGATGTTTTTGGGGTTTTTTGCTGATTTTTTTTTGGTTTTAGTAATAAGTGTCCTCCAACAATGACCTTAGGATCAGGAACTGCCCCCAGTCAAGTGCATTAGCAATCTATGGCAAAAGCAATGTGAGGGGGATGTGATGACAATGAGATGTTAACTTGTTTCCAAGCCATGGGAGGGATAGTATGATATGTTATGGTGTGGTGGTGGATGATGTATTATGATCGAGGGATGATAGACCCAAGTGATGGTAGATAATGGAGTAGAGATTAACTACGCATGGCACCTGTTTGCTAGGTTTTCACCACGGTACTTGTCTAAAGTGCCACTAAGGTGGTTTTCACTTTTGGATGATTTTTATTTTTTTATGTATAATACCACCTTAGCTGCATGTTGTTGATGGGTTCTAGCAATTGTTCTCCTTCAGGGGTGGCTAATTGATATGCACCGGACCCATATGCTGTTGTGATGACGTAAGGCCCTAACCAATTTGGCTCAAATTTTCCTAGCTTCTCTCATTCCATCTAATTTTTGGGGTTCTCTTTTAGAAAAAAGTCTCCAAGGTTGAAGTGGTAGACCAACACTCTCTTATTATAACTGCGTCAGAGATGATTTTGATAAGCCTAGAGATGGGTGAGTGCATTTTGTCTCCTTTCATCAAGTAGTTCAAGGTCATGTAATTGTAATGTCTGGTAGTCCTCATTCTTGACCAACTGCTGCAGGGATACTCTTAAAGAGGGCAACTCGACCTCAATGGGCGGGATGGCTTCAGATCCATAGACAAGGGATTAAGGGGTGGCTCCAATGGGTGTATGGATGCTAGTATAGTAAGCCCATAGGGCAGGGTTGAGTTGAATATGCTAGTCATAGCCAACATCATTGACAGTCTTTTTTAGGATTTTTATGATGGTTTTATTTGACGGCTCAGGTTGGTCATTGCCTTGTGGGTAGTACGGAGTGGCGAACTGGTGTTAGATGTGGAATTTTTCACAAAGTTCATGGACATCCTAGTTTTTAAATGGATGACCATTGTCCATTATGATGGATTTTGGGACACCATACTGGCATATGATATAATTAAGGATAAACTTGGCAATCTACTTGCCAATGATGTATGTCATAAGAATAGCTTCAATCTATTTTATCGAATATTTGGTGGCTATGAGGATGAATTTATGGTCGTTGGTGGAGGTAGGGTGGATTTTGCCCACAAGGTCAAGTCCCCATTGAGAGAAGGGTCATGAATATCTAAGTGGTTGTAGGTCCTAAGCTAGTGCATGCACAAGATCACTATGTATCTAGCATTGCCGACACTTTTTTGCAAAATGGTATGCATCGTTTTCCATTGTGGGCCAGTAATATCACGCTCTGATGATCTTCTTAGCAAGGGTAGGACCACTAGAGTGGGCTCTATATACACCCTCATGTACCTCTCATAGGGTTGTTTGTGCTTCTTTAGAGTCAAGACATCTTAGGAGGGTATTATCAAATCCATGACAGTATAGAGTGTCACCAATGATGACATACTTAGTGGCTTGGCTTATGAAGGACTTGTGTTGGTTGGATGACAGGTCGACGGGGAGGGTTTGGTCATGTAGGTAGGTGTTTATGTCATGGTACTAGGGTGACATGGGACCAATAATTTCGTAGACTAACTCAGATTCAAGGATATTGAAGGCTGGGACCAATAGTTGTTCCACCAAGAACTTGAATTGAGTGAGGTTACTTGGGATTTCAAGGAGAGATCCAATGGTTGCCATTACGTCTGCTGCCCAATTCTGAACTCTTGGAATTTTGTCAAATAGCACTGTGTCAAAGTATAGTTTGAAACTATCCACCATCCTTTTATACAGTATGAGCTTTTCTACTTTGGTGTTGTACTCATTATTGACCTATTTGATAACTAACTGGGAATCACCAAATACTTGTAATGTTTTGATATTCTAGTTGATTGCCATTTGAAGTCTTATGAGTAATGCCTCATACTCTGCTATGTTATTTGTGCAAGGAAAAACAATTCTAAATGCCTTGGGAATGGCATCACCTTGAGGCATAATAAGCAAGATACTCGTTCCTGAATTGTGATTGGTACATGATCCATCAAAGAATAGTGTCTAGATTTTGGGTATGTTAATTGTGAATATTGATTCATCAGAGAAGTCGACAACCATTGGATGATCTATGAGTGTAGGTGCATCTACAAGCTGATCTGTGATTACTTGTCCTTTGATAGCTTTGTAGTCAACATATTCTATATCAAATTTGCTGAATACCATAGCCCATTTGGCTAGTCATCCTATTAAGGCTGCTTTATTCAGTAAATACTTTAGTGGGTCAATCTTAGTAACCAACTTTGTCTTGTGGTTCAGCATGTAATGTCATAATTTTTGGGTAGCAAAAACTATGGTGAGATAGGCACATTCAATAGGACTATAGTTTAGTTCATATCCCACTAAGGTTCTACTGATGGAATAGATTACCCTTTCTTTTCCTTCCTCATTGTTTTGTGCCAATAATGCACCCAATGCTGAATTAGTTGTTGATATGTACAATAAAAGGGGCTTGCCTAGGATTGGTGGCCTGAGGACCGGTGGCAATAGAAAATATTCTTTGATCTTTTGAAACGCTTCTTGACACTGATTTATCCACACAAATGGTACCCCTTTTGCGGAGTAAGTGTTGGAAAGGCTGACAGTTGTCGGTAAGTTGTGTAATGAACCTCCAAATAGATTGTAACTTTCCTTGTGGGCTGCGTAGCTGCTTGAGGGTAGTAGGTGAAGGCATGTCCATTATTTCTTTGACCTTAGTGGGGTCAACCTCTATCCCTCTGTGCGAAACAATGTAACCCAACAATTTTCTTGATGTAATGCCAAACACACATTTCTTAGGGTTTAGTCTAACTTTCAATTCTTCCAAGCGCTTGAAGATATTATCCAACACCTCTAGATGAGAGCTTCTAGTGACTGATTTTGCCAACAAGTCATCAACATAATCTTCCATACATGTGTGCATATAGTCATGAAATATGGTTGCCATTGCCCTCTGGTATGTAGCACCTACATTTTGGAGACCGGAGGGCATGATGATCTAGTAGTATGTGCCCCAAGGACATGTAAAAGATGTTTTACGTTGATCTTCTGGTGCTATCTGAATCTAATTAAATCTAGAGAAGCCATCCATTAATGAGAACATTTCAAATCTAGCTATCAAGTCCACTATGATGTCTATGTTTGGTAATGCGAAATCATCTTTTAGACATGCCTTGTTCAAGTCATGGAAGTCTTTGAATATCCTGATCTAGCCATTGGGTTTCATGATGGGCACAAGATTAGATACCCACTCTAGATAATCAATTGGCCTAAGGAAGCCAACATCAAGAAGTTTCTTCAATTCTACCTTTACCAGCAAGGTGATCTATGGATGCATCTTTCAGAGTTTTTGCTTGACAAGTTTGGCATTTGGCAGTACTGGTAGGTGATGTAGGATAAATTGAGGATCAAGCCCAGGCATATCAGCATATGACCATGCAGAGTTGATTTGAATCATGAGAAGTCTCTGAATTCAAGCTTTTCTTGTTCTGTAAGTGACTCAGTGAAGTGGATAACCTTAGGTGCTTCTTCGATGCCGAGGTTGGCTTCAATAGTCATTTCTACTAGTAGGGGTGATTTTTCTTTTGTGATGGGCAACACTTCCAACCCTCCATCCTCAGGTGCCTCAGGGCAGTTTTCACCTTTAGATACATCCTTTATTTTTATTTTGCATGATCTAAAGGCACCTTTCAATCTTCACCCAGAGACCTATTTTTTTCTTTTTTACTCACTTTTGTGACTAGAGGGTGGAGTGGATTCTCCAAAGTAACCAGAACTATCCAAGTCCATGATGTACCCAACTTTATGGTCTCCAAGAGGTAGTCCTTTGTAAAGTCCCATAAACTCAGCTATCGCTTTGTCATTCTTGAATAAGTCTAAGTTAGGTGGGTCTTATTGGTCCTAGTTGATTAGCTCAGGATGGACTAAGGGTAAGAAATCATCATTGTTTAGGTAGCTCATGGTTACAAGAGTTAGGGTGCAAATAGAAGTGTTATTAGGGTCCCAAAAGATATTGATCCACGCTGGCCCTTCGAGGAGAACTGGTGAGGTGGATAGGGATGATGTAGGCTTAGGTTCAGGTGGTTCCCTTGATGTCTCAACTTCTCTAGAAGCACTCATCTCCCCTCGGATAAGTAACTTAGTATGTGAAGCCCTATCTCTTTGTGTGGTATATTCCAACCCTTCATTGCATGGCCTCCTTGTGGGCTGAAGAGGTTTAGTTCATCCATTTCCATGTGGTCCTACTCCACTATGCCCACCATATCCTTGTTTCTTGATGAACTTGTATCCTTTACCAGAGTGTTCTACTGGTAATTTGATGTGTTCAACCTCTTGTTCCTATTCTTCTTCCTTATAGATCCAACTAGATATGTCTTCATTGACATCTTATTTATTGATTTCTCCCAACTTTGTGAATGTGGTAGGACTGACTGAGATGGTTTGCTTTGGCAGAATGAGGTTGGGCTTTCCTTGTGACTCAGGTGATACAGGCAACTTTTTGATGCAATAAGACCTTTCTATCTTGTATTCACTACATCCCCTATCTTGGATTTGAACCTGGGAGTTGAGTGGTGGAATGAAGGTGGAGGTGGATTTGGATAATGTGGATGGGTCAACATAGTTAGAGGAGGTGAATGGTGAGATTCCCTGATTTATAAGCACCTGATGTTGGGGTACTTCTCTTAGGTGGCTGCAGTATTGAAAGGCATCGAGATCACCTGGGATGGTGACTTCCAAGCCATTATAGGGAAACTTGATGCATTGGTGATAGGTGGAAGGGACGGCCTTCATTGAATGGATCCATGGTCAACCTAAGATGAGGTTATACATGGTAATTTAGTGTCCAAGACACGGAATACGGTATCTTGAATGGCTAGCCCAACTCTCACAAGTAAAATGATAACTCCTTTGGAGGAACGTTCAACATCATCATAGGGCTTGATAACAATCCTCTTGGTAGGATCAACGCAAGCCTCAGAGTATCCTAGTACTAACACCAATTTCAAAGGACATATGTTTAATCCCAATCCACCATCTACTAGGACTCATCAAATTTTATGTTTATTGATGTAGACTTTGAGGTGTAAATGGTCATTATGATTGGTGCGGTGTGGAGGTACATCTTGTTCCGTGAAGGTGACGTTGTTGACGGTGGCTAAGTGTTCCACCATGGCCTAGAATTGGCTAACATTTAGATTAATTAGAACAAAAGATTCTAAGAGTGCCTTATCCAGAATGGCTTTATGTTTGAGTGAAAGACGAAGTAGCTCAAAGATGGATATCTATTTTGCGGTCCTTTTTAGGTGATCTAAAAGGTTATATTGACCTTTAGCTTATGAGGTGGATGCATTGAGGTGTTGGTAGGTGTACCCTTTAATGTAACTTTATCTTTTCAGGTGGTGGTGGCACATTCTAGATGGGATTTTATGGTGATCATGGAGATATTATTGTTAGACACCTAGATGCTATTGATGGTGTAATCATAAGTGACACTATTATATATGACATTGTTATGCGGTTTGGTTCCAAATGAAGAGGGTTGTCCTGATCCATGATTTTGTGATGGGTCAGTGAAGATAGTATGGTCAGTGTTGGAGGAACCCGTTGTTTTCTCTACTCCTACAATACCCCTATCAATGAAGTCTTAAATGATATTTTTCAGTTTAAAATAATTTGATGTCTTATGTCCTTTAATTCAATGATACTCACAGAAGTCATCATTCCATGAAGGAGGTTTGAAGGCCAGATTGTATTGTTAGATCTCTGGCAATTTGATGAGGTTGTTTTGTAATAACTTGTGCAGAATTACTTTAGTTGGTTTTGTCAAACGCATATAGTTGTGTCTAGGGGCATTATTCCTAGGAGGTGGCCTCCTTTGGTTATTTTGGATTGCATTTGTTGATTGCTGTTGAGGTTGTGTCTGTTGCTGTGGTTGTTGTTGTGATTATTGTTGTTAGACGTACAGATGATTATTTATTGCGGGGGGTGCTTTAAGTCTGAGGGAAGGTCTGGCTCTAAATGCTTTGGCATCTACCACTTCGTCATTAGTTACATTCTTGTTTCATGCCCAAGTCTTGTTCTTGTCATACAGTGCATTTTGGGTGTTTTGATTCTTGTTGAAGATCTTTATTGTGCCTTTAGTGATGAGAGACTTTTTAATGGCTACCCCCTTCTCAACTATGTCACTGAAGGAGGTGTAGTAGTGGATTTGCAATTGAAGCATAAGCTCTTTGTTTAAGTTTTCCACGAAGATGGGCACTAGGTGATTCTCGGGACTATAACAAGGGCATTTGCTTGCTAGGCCTCACTACCTTTGAAAGAAAGAGATAAACATCTCTCCTTCTTCTTGTCTTTCTTGACACAAGGTGGCTATGTTCACATCTGTCTCTATGTTATAGGAAAAGTACGAAATGAACTTGTCTGCGAGTTTTGTCCATGTGTGTATCCCTGTGGGGAGGTGTGCAAACCATTCAAGAGCTTGGCCCACGAGACTCCTAGGGAAGAGTCTCATCAAGTAGGTGTGATCATAGGTGAGCTCTAGGCAAGCAGTATGGAACTCGCGTACATGTTCAACGGGAGTTCCCTTTCCCTTATATTTGTTGAAGTTTGGTGGGGTGAAATTCAGGGGAAAAGGAGGCATGTAAATGCTTTTGTCAAATAGATATGGGCATAAGTCCTCCATGGAATATAATTTCTTAGTCCCTGAGACTTGCAAGTTTGTGAATTATTGCTTTAGCTTGTCCAAATCTTGGGTGAGAGTCTCGATAGGTGTGTTGGCAAGATTTGTGACTATGTCCAAATAAGGATTCGTTGTGTTATGGGTCCCCATGCTACCAACAAGTGGGATGGCATTGATGTCGTAGTGAGTGTGTAACGGTGTCATGTTTTGTTTTTTATTGTTGGTCACAAAGGATACGTTAGAGTTAATATATCGATAATGGTATGGCATGGTTGCGGTGTTTTGAGATGAGACATGGGGATTCATTTGATGTATGAGGCATTAGTCATATTGTTGTTATTGGCTCCAAATGGATTTATGGGGTTCAAGTTGACATAGGATATACTCGAGCCTTGGCTAGTGGCATTGTTATGTTGGTTGATGGGGTTGGTGTTGGGGTTACTCGTGTTGGCATTGGAGTTGGACCCTGAGTTTGTGTTTACATTTGTTGTGGTATTAACCTCTTCGGTTTGGTTTTATGAGGTCACAATATGTATCCTTTGTGTTCTTTTAACGTGACCTTGAGGATTTGATGTGTGATTCATGACATTTGCATTGTTTTCCCCAAAGGGAGGAGGTATGTTTACTGTAATGGACTTATGTGAGGTTTACCCTTGAGGTATGTTGACATGTTCTTGTGTTTGATTTACATGGTAATTGGAGGATGAGGCATAGCTTTGGCTTGTCATGGTGGTATTAGTAGACTTTAGTATTAGGGTGGTTATGTCAATGCCTTTGGGAAGTTTTGTTCCATTTTGTATGAGGCACAAAAGGTAACTTTGTGGGTCCATGACAATCATTTCATCTAAGATTCTCAATACTCAAGGTTCTTGTCCTACAACTTCAAGGACTTCAGGTGTAACCCCTCATTCATCATCTTGCAAGAATAGATTGTCAAAGGGGTTCACCAAGTTTCAGTTAGGTTGTTCATTGGGGTTGGTGCCAAACCTCATGGTTTCGATGTGAGAGTCTTGGGAATCCTCTAAGCTCTCTTCTCCCTTACTTTTCTTTTGCAACCATGTTTCAACCATAAAAGACCTAGATGGAAGTTGGGAAGGTGACAATATAAAGTCTCTAAGGCAATGAATGGGGGTGATTTTCTAAAGGTATTATGAGGATTCTAAATGGAAATAGCCTAAGTGTCTTATGCAAATGGGGATGTATGTCCTAAGGTTATGTTTATGGGATGCAACTAATGGAAAGGTGCCTAAGACCAAAGTGTGGGGATAATGATTTTAATCTTCATAAAGTCTAGATTCAATAGGGTACTATTGTCTACTAATGACCTTCAAAGTGCAAATCAGGTTTGTCGAGACCTTGGATTTTTGGATGCGAGAAGGGTGATTATAAGGAATTTTTGGAAAGTGGACTTTATACTTAGCCGAATGAGTATGAGGCCGACGTTAGAATGGATTGAGTGAGAATAATGCCAAGGTCTCTTAGTCAAACTTTTACACTTGTGAGATAGTCACACTTCAATGGTTTCTCCTTATGTTTCAACTTAGGAAGATTAATGTTTTGAATTCCTATTGAAGTCTAAGGCTCAAATCCTAAGGTTCTAAGATTTTCTATGGTAAACCTAAGGCAATGAAGGTGGTATGCAAGTGAATCCTAAGGGATGAGACCTATAGGTTTCTTAACATAGTTACAATTGAAAGAGTTTTAGAAATTTCCCTATGGCTCAAAAGTTCTCCTTAGGTGTATGCATTCGACTGCTCAAGTTATGCATTTAAGGATCATGCAGATGCGTTTCACTAGTTCTTATGCATTTCACTATCAAGCCTATGCAGTTTACTACTAAGCATATGCAGTTTATTATTTTGTAGATGTGTTGCAATTTTTCTTATGCATTGCAGAATGTCAGTTATGCAGTTATCTATTCAATGTATGTGTTGCAGTTGTCTCTAGGTCTGTTTCATGGTCTTGTGAAAAAATAGAAAGCATATCAGTGGCATAAACACTTAGCAAAAAATTTCTGTGGTTGTGTCTCTTGTTTGTTTGTCATTTTTTGTGACAAAGTTTCTTGAAAAGCCCTTAGAAGAAAAGCATAATCCTAGGGCCAGGCAACGACTGTATTTGTTGAATCCCCTAGCTGCACCTATTCAAAGTGGGTAGATCCAAGATCTTGGTAGTACTAGCTCCCCTCCACGGCACTCACTTCTCATGCATACAAAGTTCTAGGTTTCCCAAGGCTCATCCCCCACCAAACCTTAGGATTGTCCCTACTACCTCAGCTAAGAACTGCATGAATCGGGGTAGCTTCAAAGGTTACCCTTATGCATCAACAAATAGAGGGTTTTTGGCCACTATACAAAAGGGTTCTAGTGAATATCTGGGGGACCAGCAACTCACGAGCATCCAGTAATCTACTAAAGGCTAAAACTAACCCTACTAGGAGTTTAATATACACGAATGTATGCCTCCTTTCGAGCTAGCACTGTTTGGTGAGTGCTCATACTGGTTAGACTTGGCTTTCACCTTATCCTCAACTTATATAGCAGGATGGACAAAAATCCCACTTGGGGTCACAAGTGAGTTCTTCTTTCATATGTGTCTCAAGAGTAGGTCCCTCTAAGGCTTAACAAAAGTAAAACAAACTAACATGCTTTTGATCTATAGGCTTTCACTAAGTTGCAAGGGGAGAGCATACACATGTGAGGTTGCTTCACACTCGCATGGGAGTTCCTTTGATTTTATCTTTTCTTAGGTGTGGTGTGATTTGATGTAAGTGAAGTGGAGGGTGTATGCCTTTCCTACGACTCCAACACAAACCACCAAACATAGCAAACAAAATACAACCCTTTTTATCTTTTTAAATGAGTGAGGATGTAGGTTAATTTTAAGTGCCAGTGTGAAAATGCAAAGATTATGGTTCATTTTTAACCCAATGCGTTATAATGCAAAGTTGTGTTCTTTTTACCTCATGAGTGAAAAATGTAAGGGTTGTTTTGTTCTTTTTAACCAATATGAGTGAAGTTCATTTTAATCCAAAATGAGTGTGTTGGTTGCAAACAAAAATTGTATTGTTCCTTTTAACCCAAATAGCACAATGTGTTTCTAGATTAAACCACACACACACAAAAGTAACAAAGTGTATTTTGCAAATGGAAAAATTTCTCTAGCCACAAGCTACAAAGCTAAAAGTCAGTAACAGAAAACCCTATTTCTACTGTCACAAATAGAAATAAACCCAAATGTTGTATGCATTACAGAGGAAGTGGGAGCAGTGCACTGTCAGGCATATGCAATTCAAGAACCTACGTATGTAGTGCATCATCATGTGCATGTGATTCAGCTAAGCGTAGGCAGTGCACTGAGCAGCTTAAGTGTCATGAAAACTTGCACATACATTAAACAAATCCTACAACTAGTTTTCAATAGAAAGCCCTAACTAGAAAAATAAAAAGATGTTTTTAGGCAAATTATTGTTAAACCCTAGGATTGCAATGTGATTTTCTAAATACTAGAGAGATGGAAGACTCTCAAGCATAAGAAGAACATACCCAGATTGCAAAAACGACTAAATATAAACCCTAGACAAGAAATCTTATGATATTCAACAAAACCCTAATGCTTTTAAAAGAGACCCTAGTAACTAATAAAATCAGAGAATATTTCCAATAAATAGAATCTGCAAAGAAACAAGTTAGAATCCTGTAAAACAATGAAAGAGACCTGCAAAACAAGATGGGTTAGGGTTATCTTGAAATGACACAAAATATTTTCACCCTAAATAGAAGCTCATTCAGTGCAGAAACTCTCTCAAGAGTTGCCGAAACATCGCATGCATGGCACCATATAGCCACAGTGTCACACAGAGGAGCTCATGTGATGAACTGATCAGCGGATGCGTCACACAAAACCTACAAATTCAAAAACCCTAAATGCGCGGCATGTAAGAATGTTTCACATCAGGTTCACCAATGTGGATAGGTAAAAATGCCTGTGACAGTCCTAAAATGAATGAATATCACTCTACCTATGTAATGGAGATCTTAAACAACCTAGAATGCAAGCAAGGATGCCTAGAAACCATAGATTACCTAATGCATTTCCTCCATTACTCTATTCTAACCTAGCCATGGCTGTGTAATCAGACTTGCAGAGTTGCAAATGGGCAAATGGAAGCTATTTGACAAAGCCACAAGTCAAAATGCTCATGAGATGGTTGAGAATGGGGAGGTAAAAAGGTTTTTATAGAGAGTTAAAAGTGAATGGAGGGTTGAGAGTGGAAGTTGACTTGGAGGGGAAATCAATGGCTCACAATGATTAGGGTTTCCTCCCACAAGAGGACAAATTTGATTTTTTAAATGGTGGAAAATGGAGAGGGAAGTCAATGTTTTAAAATTAAATAAATTATGGAATTTTTTAAATTTTTGTGAGAGGAGTGGGCTTATAATGGGATAAGATTAAATAAGTGAACTTATTTAACCTTGGGCCATGGTAATAATTTAAATAAATGAGTATTTATTTAAATTAAAGGGGATATTGACATGTGATGAGTGAATAATTAAATAATTATTTAATTAGAGAAGAATTTAGAAGAAAGAGGCCTTAATAACTAAATGAGTGAAGCTTATTTGATTAAGAAGTACCAAAGACAATGAATTAATTAAATAATGAAAAATTATTTAATTAATAGAAGAATGCAGGATTTTAAGTAAAATATGTGTGAAAATATTGTTCACATGCTCGAGATATTTTCAAGTGTCTATAGCTCTCAATAAGATGTTATTCATTATGAGGAACAAAGATACATGTACAGTTGTATTCATCAGAGACATGGCCCAACATAATTTTGCATTAGATTAAGAGCTCATAACTTTTTTTTAGGCTGCAGGAATCAGGTAGCCCCCCTATAAACTGCAATGCGCCTGGTAAACTTTTTTCATGTGACCAGTGATGCTAGCACGACACACCCTCAGGTACCATGGGGACGAGGGTGAAACTAGACCTCGTGACCTTCTTTATCGCAAAAGGATTTTTTAGCCAATTGAGCTAGGGCCCCTGCCCAAGAGCTCATAACTTGAATTATGAATTTTCTTTTGAATTTTTTTTGTTAAAATACATTTTCTTGCAACTTCACATTAACCTATTTTGGTTACTGCAAATGGACATTATTTTAATATAAATTTAAAATTTCAAAATTTTCATACACATTGTAGTAATCTAGTAGACATTTTTTTATTTTCATATTAGATGATTAAAGTTAGGTAATATATATAGGATAGGCTTAAAAGGCATTGAACTTTCAAATTCAACCTTTTCTCCTTAAAGCATATGTTAGGAATGCACCTAATACTACATTTGATAAAGGATACCTTGATCATAAATTCTATATTTTATTGTTGAATATAAAGTTGTAAGGAAATAAATATATTTTATTTATGTTTTAGATAAATAATATAGGCCAATAAATAAATTCACCTAGAATTAAACACAATTTAGCTAGATTAAATCAAATCTGGATTGATAAATTCTTTTCATATATATAACAAGGTTGCAAGTGCAATTGTAGCAATATATCTCTTCACATAATACTTCGCATGTACAATAGACCATAATACTTATTCTATACAATCTCCTCATAAAAAAATGCAATCAATGGTGACATAGGAGAGGAAGATCCACTTTACCTACACATGAGATCTATAATTCAAGGGTTTTCACTAAAACCAAGTGTTGTTGTTACTTTAATTATATTTAATGATCTATGTTTTAACAAAATACAATTTGGCAAAGTGTAAATAGAGATTAAAAAGATACTTAAACTCTCAATGAATTTTGAGTTGAGTTAGGAGGTATAAATAATATGTGATTTATGTATAAAAATATTGGTGATAATCATAGATATTCATAGGACAAAACCAAAGATATGATAATAATTTATTCTAATAAAAAATAATATATAATATATAACTATCTATATGTTATAGTTTTGGATGATATAGTAGATAGTTCAGAAGAGCACAACTAATGCTAGTTGCATTTCACTCCACTTTACCTACATGTGAGATCTATTCAAGGGTTTTCATTACAACCTTGATGTTGTTCCCTTAATATATTTAATGATATCTTTTGATGAAATAGAATTTGTCAAAGTGTAAGTAGATAGATTAAAGCTACCCAAACTCTCAATGAATTTTGAATTGATCTAGGAGGTATAAATAATATGTGACCTGTGTATAAAAAGAATACAAGTATGAAACTAATCTCTTACTAATCATCCTTAGAATAATAAAGAGGACATTAATATTGCATTTAAATGTAGTGGATCTATTTAAAAAAAGAATTATGAATTTAATAATTATAGGTAAGGAATTGTTGAGAATGGCATACAACTTTATATCAATTTAAAAAAAATAGAAATTGAGATATTTATTACCAAGTAGCGAGTAGATGTGTTGGTGCTCCAAAATATATAATAAATCTCTAGAGATTACACATCAATCTAAATGCAAGGAACTTAGGGTGGTTTGGACTAACAAGCAAGACTCATGATCATGCTACAAGTGGTTTTGACCAACTAACAAGAGAAAACAACACTTCTACACTTCTAGCTTTGTTATGCCAAAGAGGGTATTCTTAGAGATATTTATATTACAATCAAAGAGAAATAAAGAGAAAATGGTTAGATAGATTAGCTATGCCCTTTGCACTATGAGATACTCCAAATATTTTTCATTAAGCACCCCTTACATTGGCTTATTGATCTTACAAATCAAATATCTCTTATCACTAGATTAATATATCAACTTACACATGCAACTAAAGATGCAAATATAATTTATATCCCCAAATGTAAAACCCTTTACTGTCCATACTTCATATGTAACATGGAAATCCAAAACATGAATAACTCTTTAAAGGTAGATAAAAATGTAGGCTCTTAAGAGATAAGGTAATGGTAAATGTCAAATGAGTCTATGCACGCTGGTAGGATCTAATATACAACAATTTTATGAGGACAAAGAATGATATTGAATATTCAACATGACTAATTTACCAAAGAGGACCAATATTTTACTTCATTGGCAATAGAGTCAAGTTTTTAATAAATGAGTAAATACTTTTTTAAATATAATATTAAGAGAAAGATATGAATTGATAGAAATAGAGAACTAGTATTACATTCAAGATCCCATCTGTCTAATTGTAATTTCATTTAAATGCAATTCAAAGAGTCAAGAAACTTCACATAACTAGAATTATTTAATCATCCTTAAATGAATAATTAATATCATATGCTATTTTGAAAAGGAATTCTTAAAGAATTTCAAAATATTTTACAAGTGTTGTGATAATTAACTAATAAAAATAAGAACAAGTTAGCAAATATAGTCCTAGGGATGATTTTATTATCCCCTAAAATTCCTTGACAAATATGGAGACATTTAGATCATGGAGGGGATTTTATCGTAATAGTGGGCACCTTCTCCATATTTTACAAAATAAGGAATAACACAAGACTTCATAATTGAATTAGAGTATTTAACACCAAATATTATGCTAAACAGAGGAAAACCTATAAAAATTTGGCCCATGAGGTCCAAATGTTGTAACAATATAGAATTTGGTAAAAGATCATCCAACCCAATTGGATAGATAGAACTTATATTTATACCTAATGATTTTACCATAGATCTACTACAATCATAACACATATTCCAATATAACTATTAAATTTTTTAACAATGGGTGATTAGGATAAAGTCAATACATAAATTATACAACTTTAAGGTCTTATATATGTTTTGAAATGGCGAGAAATGTGTTTTTTTAGTGGGTATTGTAGTAGGATTCTTATTGAGAAGTTTAGTTTGATATTTGTAAACTTGCTATATGGTTACTACCTATTTATAAATTATTTGAGAATGAAAATGTGATTTAGTGTTGTCACAAGACTTTATTTAATTAAAGACTTATGAAGAGTTGCTTCTTAAATACTCATTGCAGATGGTTGGGTTGTGATAAATCATTCTAGAAATTAATAGTTGTTTAGGTTAAATCCCTCAAAGGTTGAGTTACACTTGTTATGATCATTGTTGAAGTCTTGGACTTGTCTTGTGTGGAATCCACATTGGCTCAGGAGATAATTATTATATAAAATTTATTGAATTCACATTAGTCACCCTTAGTGATATGAGGCAATTAGTATGATTGAGTTGAGGTTAACATTTCATTGCAATCATAACGTTGTTGTACACTTAAAGCACTCTTGGGGTCATGAGGATTGATCTAAATCTCAAACATTTACAAATTCCTAAAGGCTCATTTCCAAGTTGTTTTATCATTGCAACCTTTTAATACAACATATAGATGCTAATCACTCAACATGTATTTGTTTCATCATGAGATGATTTGACCATATGTTTATGTATGGTTCACTAGTTTCTAGTGGTTAATCCTATCCAAGTAATTGATATGTCAATTGAACTAGTCCTAGCCAAAGTAAAATCATAAGACACTTTAATGTAGCATTAGATTTGACCAACATCATCAACATCATTATTGTTGATAACATTATTAATAACAATTGCATGTCTTCATGTTGTTAGATTTTTTTAGAAATGGATTTATATATATCTTTAAATTATTTTTAGCAAGTGCCACCAATGGATTTCTATTCTCATATAACATGAAATAATTAAATATATGAAAAGGGATTTTGATACCTAGCACATATTAAGATGAACATGATACATCTAAACTGCATATGGTAGTTACAAATTTTGAACTGGTTCTTTGTCTTCAGGTGCAAAAAGAGAGATTGGTTTTGTGGCTACAGACATCTCATTGCAATGACTATAAGTAATTATCTTGTAATTTGTTAAGTAATATAAGATGCATGATTTCATAAATAATAAATGAGCTTTTTTTCAAAGTTGTGAGCTATTGAATAGAATCTCTCTTTTAGCTATAGTAATTCATAGTTACATAGAGCTCAAGAGTAATTTTCATGGAAAATAAATTCTTTTTTTCATAACATGGATATCTATTATTTGTTATCCAAATAGAGAGAACGGGTTAAATGGTTGAGAAGGTGGCATGAGAAAACCCTAGTTTGGCAAACTAGGGTTTGACAGTAAACTAAATAACTACTCACTTGAATTCAACAACACAATGGAATTTTTCATGCATGTAGGTGTATATGTAAATGAGAAACAACAAATATTCTATGACAAACTATTGACATATATAGTCAACAACAGGCTTATATGAGCATATATCAGTAGGTATGCACTTGGGGGGATGCTAGAATGGTGATGTGGATGCTGGAATCCTAATGTAGGGCCTTACGGTAGCCTTTTTTATGTCCCCTTTAACTCCTTCGAACTTCCTATCACCTTCATCGGCCAACATGACCATTGTCGCTCTTGAATGATAAAAACATCTGTCATTTGAGAGTTTTAACCTTTTTATTAAAAATTAATAAAATAATACATTCGATCGAAGGTACTATTTTATTGTTTTAATTTGGCACCTAAAGACCTTCGAATGGGGACCCCCTTCAAACGAATGCCTTATTATTTTAAGATTTAATAAGGCTGGTAGGACCTTTGAACGAAGGAAATACCTTCGTTTGAAGGTGCCTACTATAGTTTTTTTGGCACCTTCAATTTTTCTTCATCCACAAAAGTGTAACCCACTATTGTGGGAAGATCCGAGGGTGAATTAGTACCCAAATAATTTCCAATTTCAACTACTTCAACTTATTTGGTGCAGATTAAACCTTGAGTATCACAACATCAAAATGAAATAATAACATAATACACATCAACACATAACACCAAATATATGTGGTAAACCCTAGAATGGAAAAACCATGGTGAGGATTAATTCACAATATATGAAGCTCAAATAATAACTATTTTTTAGGGGCTATAACCCAAGGAAGCTGCTACTTCCTAAGTAACTTTGATTTAGGATCACTCCCAAGGAAGCTTCTACTCATTAGTGACTTTGTTTGAAGGTCACTCCAAAGGAAGCATCTACTCCCTAAATTGAGAACACACTTACAAAAGATTACAATATGGCAGTCTTTCTACTATCTGAGAACTGACATTGAAGCTCACACATTTGATGATTGCACTTCTACTTCTTCAAACTTTCTTCTAATGATTTGATCAGCTAGGCACACTTTATACTTGATCACTATCACAAATATGTCCTCAAGATGAATATGGATAGCATCCACAACTTCTACTCTTTCTCCTTCAGTCGCACATTAACAATGCTTTTATTTTTCTTTTATCTACTTGCAAACTATTCCAATCAATTGCAATCACACTCTTCCTCACTCACTTTGATTCACCATTTATACATGATATTACATTGATTACATAGCTTGTCAACTAGGTAGAATATGAAAAATACATTTACAAGTCAACCAAACAACACAACATGAAACATGTAGAAGATAAGTCCTAAGTGAATACACACGCTACACCAACAGAAGATCCAAGCCTTGTAGACCCCAACTCTTGCTTAACCAAGTCCAAAATATCCTTCATGACATCAATCATCAAGGAATTACATCCGCACACTCTGCACATTTGAAAATAGGACAACTTTATGGAAAACTTGAAAACCTTGTGCAGTACAGGAAACAAGAAAGATGTTTGTGAAACATTCCCAGATGAGTCCACATGACTCATAAAACATTCCCAAACACTCCTTTTCAACCTCACATCAAAGAATTATGTCGTACATCTTCAAACATTTACTCTAAAAACACTCTATCATCTGGAACACACGTCAACAAGCTATCCATTGAAAAACTGAGCTACGGACAACCAAGAAGCTTGAAATTTAAAAGAGGAATGTAATGCATATCCAAGAACATATCCACAAAAATACAAGGGAAATCATTCACTTCTAGACGAATGTGGAGCATTCTAGTAGGTCTTTATTACTACTTGATTCTACCAGAGGACATACCAGTGTTCTATCATACATAACTTTCACAGTGAAGAAAAATATGTTTTGAAACTTTGGAAACAACATCATCACTGCCTTCTTGACACAACTCTAGAACCGTATAGACAAATCTATAACTATAGAGGAATGTGGATCATTCCATCACCCTACTGGGAACACCCTTACATAACCAATTGCTATCTCAAGCTATCAGCAGAAAAATATCCTTCCAATGATCAAAACATCATGAAACTTGGAACATACATAGAATGACATTGTATGAAGCTATGTTTTAATCCGTAGAAGAACAACATCAATATGATGATAATGTGGAGAAATTTCCTAGATAGTCTTCATAGAGCAGTCATCCTGAAACAAAAATTGTTACCAACTTCTAGAGGCCAAAACTTCTTTGCACAAACACATACAACTAAGGAACATTAGGATGGAACATTCAACATGCTTTAGGCCACCAACAACACATATGATACTCTTAGTGCTTCTCATCCTAGTGATTCTAATTCTTATCTCAATTCTACATCGATCAAGGCATGAGATCCAACCATGAACACCATCACATTTCCATTATAGAGTTGACATCAATGATAACCTTAACAATCTCCTCATCCTTGTGATAGTGTTGACATCAATGACAACCTTAATAATAGCCTTAACAATATCCTCATTCTTCTGACAGTGTTGACATCAATGACAACAACCTCATGCATCATGTGTGCATCACATTCTACGTTCTCCATCTTTCTTTAGTGCTAACACTATTAGTACCACACATGGGCTTATGCTTTCTCTAATCAATCCTCTTCTTAATAGCTCTTGTATTTGTCTGTTTAGCTTAGTATTTTCTGCTGGTGTCATCCTATGCGCCACTTTGTTTGGAGAACTAACACTAGGTATGAAATCCATATGATGACTAATACTCCAAACTGGTGGTAATCCTTTGGGCACATTCTCTGATACAATATCTTGGTATTCTGTCAGTAATTCTACTTCATTCTGCGATGGTTCTTCTGGTTTTCTGGTGGTGTTCTCTACACTTTGGGTATTGCACTTCTTTGGAATCAATACAAAACACAATTTCTCATGTCTCAATCCATCTAAAAATTTCCTTCCTTCTACTAAATAGATTCTAACATTGCTGCATACTTCACTCTTGTTCTTTCTTCCAAAAGTATCAAGATATGTCTATTCCCATTTAATGTTATAGTATAGGTATTCTTCCTCCCATCATGTATCACCTTTCTATCATACTCCCATGGTCTTCCCAACAATATATTACATACATCCATCAACATAATATCACAAAATACTTCATCATTATAAGATCCTATATAGAAATTCACCAAACATTATTCACTCACCATTATCTTGTGTTCATCTTGGATCCATGCTCTCTTGTAGGGTTTCAAATGTTCTAACCTATTTAGATTTATCTTCCTTACCATTTCATATGACAATAAATTTTTGGTACTACCACTGTCAATGATAACCTTACAACACTTACCTTTTGATTTGCATCTTGTCCAGAAAAACTTTTCCTTTGTGGTAGCTCTTCAATTGTTTCTTCTTACAACAAAGCACTCCTTATAACCAATGATTCACCCTTTTCTGATTTCCCTAGTGAACTTGGTGATCCATCTGGTTGTTCCTCTGCATATGCTTACCTTGCACTATTCTTTATCCTTTTGTTAGTACTCCCTTGATAATATTCAAATGATCGGTGTCCTTTGCCTCTGCACTTGAAACAGGTTCCCTTGAATGATCTTTTGTCAAATCCTCACTCATCTCTTTTGTATCTTTCATTACAGTAAGAGTTATGACTTCCTCTTTTATTGCAGTAGAAACTCATGTCATATCTCCCTCGGTGATATGAAATGTTATCTCTTTCTTCTTTGCGGTATGGGTTACTTTCCTTGTTTTTCTCCACATATGATCTTCCTTTTCTTCATTGTGTTCTAGACCTCTCTAGAATTTTCCTCCTCTACCTCTCTATCTATGATTAAATCTCTTGTTCAACTTTTGTTCAACCTTGAGTGCAAATTGATATGCCTCTTCCATTGTTGTCATCCTTACCAATCTCAGTTCTTCTTAGATGTTTATTCATAGACCATTTATGTACCATGCCACTTTTTCCTTGCTTGCTTCATTATGTCTAGTCCTAATAATGATTTTATGAAATTCTTGTTAAACTTTTCATGGACCAGCTAGGAGTTGAACCTAGAACCTTCCATTTGATGCTAGAGTTCTCTTCTAACTGAGCTACTAGCCCTTTGTGGCTAGTCCATCATCGGTCTAGGTGTGGATTATTTCCAACACTCCCCCTTGAGCCACACTGGAGGTGCTTGGGGCTCCTATCCTGGCTCTAGTACCATGTTAAAGTTTTCATGGACTAGCTAGGAGTTGAACCTAGGACCTTCCATTTGTTACTGGTGTGCTCTACTAACTAAGCTACTGACCCTTTGTCACCATTCCCTCATTGGTCTAGGTGTGGATTATTTCCAACAATTCTTTAGTATACTACTTTATTTTTTTCTCCTTTCGCCTTAGGTTTTATAATCTCTTTAGTAGTTCCAATTCATAGTCAGAAGGTATGAATTTATTTTTCAATTTTATCACTATTCTTTCCCACTTTGTGATTCTTTCTTTTCCTCTCCTATTTCTATCCAACTAAACTTTTTTCCACCAAATAGTAGCATGTCCTTTGAATTTAGTTTTTGCAAACTTCACTCTTTCTAGATCTTTAATTTCTTCATACTCAAAGTATTCCTCCATGTCATTTATCCAGCCAATCAACTCTTCAGGGTTCAAATTACCCGCATAGTTTGAAATCTCAATCCTGGGTCTCTTACCAATCTTAGAAATAGATTTCAACATCTTTACCTTATCTGACTCATCTTCTTCTAAGTTTTCCTCATTTTGATCTACAATTTGAACTTCTAATTCATCATCATCACTTTCATCCTCATATCTAGGGTTTAGACCTCTCTTTCTATCCTCTTCTATAGAATCCAATCAAACTTTCCTTGTTTTCATCATTTCTAACATTTCTTCCATTTTTCTAGAGATATTGGCCATACCAGGCATCCTCCTTGGTGGCATATTTTCCTTGGATCCTATACAAGTGCCTCAGTTCAATGATCTAGCTGCAAGGTTGCAACTACCTCACAATTAGTGCTCTGTTGACAAACACTTACATGCTACCTCAAGTCGGTGATCTATGCATCCAAGGATTTGTTGCAATGCCTTCTACACCAAAAGAATTTGAAAACTTCACTTTGATACAACTTGATGTAGTTAGTGATGGAGGGTCTAGGGATAGGATTGTCCTACCATGAAGTCTTAGAGTAAATACAATAGATAAACACAAAAAATGGAACAAAAAATGGAAATTTATTGATTCAATATCATAAACAATTACAACTTTCATATGTGAGCAATATGTAAACTTCAATTGACTCACAGGCCTTTCCTCTAGCTTATTACAACTTACAAGAAAGATATAGCTTTGAAGCGCTATCTCACAATCTTAACTTTCCAGCTATTCACTAACTACCAACTACCTATAACTATCTTCTAATGCATCTAGTGAATGATTATATAGTAGTTCCTAGCTCAAGGAATGATTTACATTAGCCTTAAGGGGTTTCAAAGTTCAGTGCTTGATGAAATGTGTAGGTCATCCTAATTCCAATGGTGAAGCAGGTCTAATGTTGATGAATCATGTTGTGGTTCTGGTTGAGGATGTCTCTAGTCCCATTCTACCTTGTGAGATGTTCCATTTGATGTTGCAAGTCAAGGGAAGGTGTCGCAAGCTCCATATGCTAAGATAAATGTTGGATGCTCTAAACTATGCAGCCATATGATGTTTTTGACAATGATAACTTTATGTAGACAACTGCAAATCTCCTAAAATCTATATATGATGTTGATGGGACATTGTAGAATCCTGATCCTATGCAATTAGCTATGAAATGATCATGCAGTAAAATGCAGTGCAATCTACTAAGACTGAACTCACTGAAATGTAAGAAAATAAAAGGAACAAAAATGTGTTTGGTTGATGCAAGATTATCTTTCAACCTAGGATGCTCCTGCATCATCTTCTCTCTGGGAAGGACAATTTTGTAAAACATCAAAGATGGACATGTTAGACATTGTCTTCTTCAAGTCTTTTGTGATATCATAACTAACATCTATTTGATTGTGGATTTTGGTGGTTGCATTTGGAATTGATCAACCCTGCCCTTTAGTGGGACCCTTATCTAGAAATGGATTGATATTTGCATTTGGATCTAAAGGTGTTGCTCCATTACTAGGTGGAATTGAAGTAGTAAAGGCTCCTATGTTCCTATTTCTAAAAAGTAGTTGTTCTTGGTCTGTTGGATAGCTTAAGTATCATGGTTTTCTGGAGTAGGATCATTGTCCTCTTCAAAGGGAAACACATAAGTATCCAACACCATGGTTGATCTCATATTATTGCCATTATTAACTAAAGAACTTTATAAATCAACCTGAGAAATTCTAGCCATTTCTTCCATATGTGGGCAATTCAGTTCTAAATGTTTATCGGTAGCATGCAATCTACATCAATTTTTCAAGAGATTCAATTCTTCTAGGTTAGAAATATTAGAAGCATTGGAAGACCCTTGAGTTCGTTCATTTGTATTTGGCCCACTCTATTGTTTGGCATAGTATTCCATTGTCTATTTAAAAGCCTTTGGTTGTACCCTCTATTCTAGTTCTAATAATTTCCTTGATTCTAATCATTATTCTAATTTTGGCACTATGGAGGATTGATTATAAGATATGTGAGTTTTTTGGTGACCTATTAGGGAGTTGTCTTTAAATCCTTTATTTTTAAAGATAAATTTGTATTATGATCTATAGATGGCTAAATTCTATTAGATGAAGCTAATTGCTTAGTTGATTGTACATTGACCTAAGGTGTCTGATTAGAAGCCTGTCTCTCAAAGAGAGCTTCCGATGGATGTTGTAGGAATAGTAGGATTATTTTGAGTGGGTCTTGGCCAGGTGAGCATGGGCATGGGATAAACTTATTTGATTGGTTGATGCATAGTTAGAGAGGTAGGGATTGCTAGTATAGGATTCACCATTGGTGTGTTAATCATCAAAACATAGTTTATTGCTAGAAGTTGATTCATCATCCCAAGATGACCCAAAGAAGGAAAAGTGTCTACAGTCACTTCTCAGAGGAACCTATAGCATCCACACCTACAACTGCTTCTCAAATTAACCTATACCATTTGTTCCCATAGTCACTGTAAGCACAAAAATAATGCACAGCCTCCACGAGGATCCCTATCATTATTTTAATCCTTGTCACATACAAGTAAGCATGAAATATTGTCCTCTAAGTAGTAGACCTCTTGATGAAATGTCTTCTTGCTTGTCTTGTGTTGTTTCTTCTTTGTCATTTTCCCTCTCTTGTTATAGTCGATGCTTTTCGACACTTTTGTGACACTTGTCAATTTGCATTTTATGAGCTTTGACCCTATTCCTAAGCCTTGTAAGCATCTTGTAGGTGAGTTTTCACCTTTCCCCTATGTTTTTCATCCTCTCCGCCCCCTACAAGCCTTCTAGAGGTCCTCCAGATCCATCTCCCACTTTCAGTTTTCAGTTTCACTCAACCAATCCAAATCTCCCCCTATTATTTCTAGGTCTCCCCCCAGGAGAGCCTGTGGTCCAAGTGGAGATTTGGATTCTTGCACATGATTGACCTATTTTCAAAGGTAGATGACCTCCTTCTCATATTCTCTATCATCTCCTATCATGCATTTCTTCTAAGACCCCTTTTATTTCTAGATCTCCTACCAAATGACCCTTATTTTGCAGGATCTTCCCCTAGATGACCCAGGGTCACCCCCCAAGTGACCCTACTATTGAAAAGGGTGACCCTGTTATGTTTCTAGGCATAGAAAATCTCAAGTTTCTCACTCAAAATAGCTTCATTTTAACCTATTTTCTTCTAGTTGGCATGATTTTTGATGCCTAATATGGAGTTGACTATTTCATACACCCACACATGCATAATTAACTCCATTTGCTCTAAAATTAACAACTCTTTCTTCCTCATGCATTCTTTCAACTCCAATTCCTCTTCAGTGATAAGTTATTAGTGATTTACCACATCCCTAATTAACTGAGTACACTGGGTAACCAATCTACTTCACTCCCTAATCAATCATTATTAACTCATCAATCAATTGAGTTAAATTATAAATTAATTCCCTTCTTCCAACCTATAAATACACCCCTCCCTCAAGTATAAAAGGACGCAAATTCATTGTGCACACATCTCTTACTAAGTTTTTTCTCTCCAATTAGCATTCTCATGCTCACACATGACAAAGGTGCCTTTTATTTATTCATTGTTCATCAAGATTTCACATAAAGCTCTTCAAGCATCATTACGATGCTTCAATCAATGCCATTGTGCTCATCAAAAGCTCCCATTTAACATTCTTAAGCTTCTACAAGCTTCTTTTTTCTTCTTTGTGTTGTCTTGTCATCAAGAGATCTTCCCGCTGCTTCAGGAGGATACGAGGTTGCCATCAAGGATTTATGAGGGTAGTGGAGTCACACAAATCTTCTCTATTTTTAGGTTCCTCTATGCTTTTGTGAATTTGTAGTAATTAGAAAATCAAAACTGCACTTGGGATTAGCAATTTATTGCTTTTTCCTTGATAGAAAGGTTAGATCTAGTATCTTAGAAGTAATTTACATTCATAATTTAAATTCAATTACTTGCAATTTCCTTTTCTAGATTAATTGTATTAAAACATGAAAAATCCCCAAAAACATAGAATAATTGAATTAGTTTAAATTCATTTTAGTTGCATTCATGTTTCCTTTCTTAGATTAAAAAGCATCTTTATTTCCATAAATATCAAAAAAAGGCACAAAAACAAGTTTGCATTTCATATAGGTTTGCATGCATAAAAATATAGAAAAGAACAAAAACATTAGGTATTTAGATGCATTGCAAACCCTTGATATCATCACAAGGTCAACCCTAGCCAAGAAAAGTCAAATCATTGATAACATCACATGGTCAACAAAAGTCAACGCACAAACTAAACCCTAGGTCAAACAAGACCCCAGGTCAAAACCCTAAAGTCTAGTCAAGGTTAGTCCACATACACCTATTCCTTTTCTTGGCTTACGAATGCACCCAAGATTAAGAGGTGAGTGGGTGAGGGAAGTCCTCGGTGAGATTGAGGAAAACCATCCAAGACTACAATAAGATCCACATGTCTTACCACAACTAGAGGCATTTAGACAACTTCAAATACGTGTAATCATTCAACAAATTGAAAGACAAGAAGCCATTAACAAAAGTAATAGCTTACCCACACAAAGGTGGAATAGTAGAAACCCTAACAGACGATGAGTAACTAGTGACCCTTCAGGTCATAGGGTTATCTCTGCAACAATAGTGATCAAACAAAACATACACATTAGCACACAACAACAAAGGCCATAGGACATGTCAACCCCTCACCATGAAGTCCAATTCTACAATGAGCTAGACCATGGCTATGTCTTGCCTCCTCTCGACTAGCTACTTCCATGAGTGTGAGAGTGACATGGAGGGTCACCCTGTAGCAATGAGGGAAGGGTTCATGTCCATGCTGAAATCTGATCCAACAGCCCTAGGCAATTGAGGTCATGATTTTGAGTATACATATTTTGGTGAACTTGATGTGAAATACAAAATCTTTTGGTTTAATAGAACTTGTGTTCCAAACTTGTAGATCACATCACACCTTTAACTTTCAACACTTTAAAAAAGAAACTTGGCCAGAAAATTCACTTTTGTTCTTCATAGCCTCTTCCACCACTTCATTCTCTATTGCCTTTTCCATCATTTGTTTCATTTATTCTATGGTGTCTATGGAACCCAATTTAAACCAAGGGAATATTCCCTCAAGAGAACCAAAAACTCCTTCCTTCAATAGGTATGTGCTGTCGCATCCAGATGTACCAATCACCAACTATTATGACTATGAAGATTTTGATTACGAGAAAGATCAAAGAGAATCCATGCATTCTCTTTCTTTTAATAACCTAGCTTGGGAAAACAATCCGGCCATACCAAATGCAACACACAAAGCCAGGAGGGTAAGATCAAAAATACATCAACCTGATCAACCTTCCACAAGCACATCAAGTACTCATCTTGATGAGGAAGTCAAACAATTAGAAAAACACTTGCAAGAAGCAAAAGATGCTTAAGAGGTATTGAGAATAGCCTTGTGAATAGAACAAAGAGAAAATGCTGCATGAGAAGAAGCATACCACCATGAACATACTTAAATAGAAAATCCTAGAAATGAGGAAACACCTAGAGCTACCACTCCTATAGATTTAATTGCAACTCTAGTGCAAAGGATTAGAATCTTGGAAGCAAAAGAAGTGGCACCTGAGTAAAGGAAAAAATTACATGAACAAGACCAGGGGGCATCTCAAAATCACCCCTATCTAAGCCACTACTATTTGTGAAATGCTAGTAACAATACATGTCTAAATGGGAACCCTCCTGTTTAGAACAATCCAACAAATCCAGCAGTGGGTTATCAAAACCCACCTACAGGGTTGTTGCTATTGACCCCAAAATCTCAAAGTACCTTTCTCAGAACATACCTCAAGTATTTGAAAGAAAATCTTGATCAAAACATAAGGAATGTGCAGTTACCTCGACCGTTGCTTGACCTCTCAAAATTTAAAGGAGAAGGAGATCCAAACTCGCACATTAAAGCCAACACTATAGCGATAAGAAAACTCCTCCCTTGGGATGGGGTTGTTGCCAAAATCTTCCTAAAAACTCTTGAAGGAATAGCTCTGGATTGGTACTATCATTTGCCAGAGGCTTCAATTCACTCATTCAGACAACTGATCAAAGAATTTGTCATGGCATTTGACATGAACAAACTCGTTAAAATAGGAATCAGAGAATTCCTCACCATGAAGTAAGAACCAAATGAATCTGTAGCCCATTTTGTGTCCAGATGGAGGTAAGTCCTCTATTCCTCAACTAGTACCCCAAACATGGACCATCGTGAACTATGTCATCTTTTCTTACATACCCTAAATAAGGATATGAGAGAAGACATTAAAAAATTGTCATATAAATCCTATGAAGAAGCACTGGAAAATGCTTTGAGGATTGATCAATCTACCATTGACAGTGGCAGAAAGGTCTATGGGTCAAATGGAAAGATAATAAAAGAAGACATAGGGAGTAATATTCTTGTAATCAAAATTCTTAAGAACAATGGAAATGCAACCATAGACGGGGTAACAGATCAACCCCCAATGAAGAAACTAAAATATGATTACAATGGAAGAGGCTATTAGCCTCCAAATGTCAATGTGATTGACTGATCTAGTAATATGGCTACTATCCTAGGGACAATTACCAAAGATGGAATCGTAACAGAAACAGAAATGGAAACAATGGAAGATATGAAAGATCCCTATATGAGTTCAATCAGTTTTGTTCTTTTCATGGGACAAGGGGGCACAACACAGAATCTTGTAGAGAATATAACTGGTTCATAGCAAGGTTATCAGAAGACCAACATCAGTTGTTCATAGAAATGTTTTTGAACCTACAGGATGTCACATCAAATAACAAGGGCACAAGAAAAACCCAAGCCCCAATAGCCCTACAAAACACAGACATGAGAATCTATCAAGACCTGTTTCCTATGCACAAGAATGCAGAGACATCAAATCAAATGAGATAGCCCAAGGTAATAACACTGGCATCCCACCACAACTGGAACAGAAAGGTGAAACTAGGATGATGGAATTAGTCAAGATTCTAAACAACAAAGAAGAAAAGGAAGATCACGAGAACAAAAATGAACAAATTGAAGTATATGAAGTTACTATTTCGGTAGTGGGACCAATACCTACTCCAATCAGACCTTATGAACTAATTGAAGACCTAAAGAAGACAAATGCTTATATTTCATTCATTGACTTAATCAGGAATTCCCCTTCACATCACTCAGTGTTACTAAGGGCCATAATGATAAAGTATCTCGACTAAATTACACCACCACCTAGGGAGCAAATCAACCATGTGGACTATGAAATTAGCCCACCAAACTTGAAGCTCAAGGAACTAGTGTTCTTCTTCAACTTAAAGTAAATGCCTTCCAAGGATGAGATAACCAAGAAAGGAGATCCTGCATTATACTTACAAGTTTGGATCTATGAAACTTGCATCAAATGAACTTTAATTGATGATGGAGTCGCAGTGAACATAGTTCCATTCTCCCTTCTAGAGAAGATGGGATATGGACACACCAATATCACTACTTCATAAGATACCTTGAGTGGGTACAATAATCTAAAAGCTACCATGATAGGTAAGATTACCCTTCTAGTGACTTTGGGACCTAAAATCATTCCTACCATATTCTACACCATCGACAAGGATACAATATACAATTTACTCCTTGGCAAGCCATGGATCCATAGGATGAAGCAGTACCATCCATATTATTTCAAGAGGCTCTATTTTTACACTTGGGGAAGGTGTATGTTGCAAAAGGGGACCTAGAACCTTTCAGCATGTTAAAGTCAAACACAACAAACAAGCATATAGATATCCCCATAGACTATGAACTCCCTAGAAATAAATTGGCTATTCCTAGTCCTACACCATAGTCACTATGTATCAAGCAAATAGAAACTCCAAAGAAAACCGTAAATGCTGTAAAAATGAAAACTCTAAAAGATGAGGTACCATTGAAACCAAAGGAAATTATTCCCAAGGAAAAGACAATTAAAATCATTGTATGGATAAAGCAAGATGGACCTCTCCAATTTCCTCTAGAAGTGATCAATTTTCAACCTACCTACAAACTCTTCCCTTGCATAGGGGAGAAACCTCATAGAACAGAGGGACTAGTGTTCAAAACCATTACATTAGATTTGAGAAATGCAGACCCGCATGCTTTCTCAGACCCTAAGGAAGACATAACAGAAAGTTACACTCCTTTCTCACCCTTAAATGAAACACATGTCCTTGACATGCCAGAAGAAAAGAAATCTTATGAGCCTCTCACACCAATAGAGGATTCATTACAACCATTGACACCCATGGAGGAGGTGCATTCCATTAATAATCAAATAACCAACATAATAGGAATACTCCCAAAGATGCTTATAGTATCCTAACCACAAGAGAAGCCAGCCACTTCTGCCTCAGTTCAAGCAAATGAACTAGGTGAATGGGAAGCACCTTTAGTACAAATTGAAATGGTTCAAAGACTTCCTGATGAAGACAAAGAAAGTGAGGGAACATTTCATAGAGAATGGAAGATGAGAGTGTCAGCCGGCATTGATGACCTCGTCATTTTTGAGTTGTCAAGGAGTTATATCGCATATGCCATGGACTTAAAACTAGAACCAAATAGGAGGACAAGTATAACTTTTCTTCCTCTTAATGAGAAAAGGGAGCCACAAACTCCCCTTGAGTTGTTCCAATTTATGTAAATAATTCAAGAGAGACAAGATGTGAAAATCTATATGCAAGAAAAGTTTGATCTGCTAGCAGAGTTATTGAATTGTGATGTAGTCTTGTATTGGACCCCTTCCCATCAACAAGCCTTTCAAGACTTACTCTGTCGTACACTACCAAGGGAAACTAATGAATTGGAAAAAATAGAATCAAACGACAAACCCTACAGAATAGGAGACCTTGTCCTAAGAAGAGGCAGCACGAAGAATAAGAAAAGAAGACAAAAAAGAGCTTTCGTAAAGGACTGGAAAGGTCCTTACATGGTCAAAGAAGATGTTAGAAATGGTGCCTATCTCTTGTGCACAATGGAGGGAGAGGAATTTGGTTAAATAGTCAATGCCTTTCACCTCAAGAAATACTATGTCTAAAAAACCAAAAAAACATAAAACATAAAAATACAAAAAAATTATAAAAATAAAAAATGTCAAAAATAATTTGTTTCTTGCATTTCAACATCATCCTATTCATCTTGCACTACTATTAATGACTTTCTCTTATACTATTTTCTTTTCAGTAAGGAGTCTAATGTTTCCTAGATATATGTCATCCTTTTAGGACCTAGAGTTTCCCCATTTTCACAATTGCCATTATCCCCTTTTCATTACTAGTGATTCTAATCAAAGCCCAGCTCTTAGCTTTACACTAATCCTAGTCTTAACGAGTCAAGATGTTAGGTTTAAACAAAGTCAATACTCAAACCTACAATGTTCAAAGGAAGCTTGCAAGTAGACCTTCCCAATTCTTCCCTAGAAGAAGAGAAGTCCAACCAGATTACAAAACTTTAGGTGGTGCTCAACCCCTTATCATTCCTAGCCAAAAATGTCAGGAGGATCAAAACTCTAAAAGAAGCAATCTGAAATTTGAGTGAATAAAAAAATGAGTGAACAAAATAAGAGTGATTGAGAAGAGTGAGAATTGAGAGATCAAGCTTACATACCAAAACTTGTTCCAAAAAGAATTCATTTTTCATAAAAGTCAAAATCCAAAAAAATGAGAAAATCAAGTGAGGAAAAAGAAAAAAAAGAGTAAAAAAAGTAAATGAAGAGAAATACAAAAAAAAAGTGAAAGAGAGAAGAGTGTTGAATGTTCGTACTCTTAGGTGGAGATTAGTCTAAGATCGAAGACTTAAGGGTGACATTCCAACAGAGAAAGAAAGGTACAAAGCACACACACATACTAGCTGAGCAAAGATAAGGGTCTAGTAGTCTTTAGGATCATCTTTTATCTAGGGACCCTTGTTCTTTCTGATTTATCCTTTACCCCAGGTCTATCTTGCTTGCTATCGATGATCTAGGTATAGCGAGCATCAAAATTTGTTACTTGTCTAAGTTAAAAGCTTGTCAAATTGTCTTATCTAGATAAGGATTAGTGTTTAGCCTTTAGAAAAGTCTAAATTCAAATGAAATCCATTTCACTCCTGCTCCCCACTTGAGTCCTAAATCTTATCTCACAGCCTTGAATAGGTATCTTATATTAAGACAACTTGTAATCCCCTAGATTGAAAATCATATTAAAGAGCAGTCATGTTTTTTCCACATTGTAATCATACCAAAATTAGAAAAAGGGTCTCAAAGTAATAAAATCAATGTTATATCACATGACATTAAGTAGAAGTAAATGTTTCAATTTAGCATTTCTTTTGTTCTTACATCTGCATATCGTAAACGACATCTCATATATATGCCAAAAAAATAAAAAATCATGTCATAATGATCATACTTGCATTTTTAAAAGAGTTGAAAGGTCAAAAACATAATCAAAAAGTTCTTAAATTTCTAAAAATGCACAAGAGATGAGTACAAGTCTGATAGGCAAAAACCATAAAAGATGAACTTTCATAGATATATCTGAAGTTTACATATAGAAGAGTATCAAAGAGCTAGGAAAAAATGCTCTCAAGGGAAATAGAGGATGCCCAATGCAAGGAGGCACAATTTCAAGAAAAGAAGAAAAAGTAATATCAAGGTTGGTTCCCTCCAACAAAACCATTAGGACTTCTACTCCTCTACCTATGAGTGCCGCTCGTCACTCCATGAGACCTATGGGAGCGAGGCATCCTGCTGTGAGAGTGTGATTATCAAGTCCCTGCCATACTAGCATCTTGTCATCTAAAACTAAAACGAGCCATCTCCTGGAGCACTTATTCTCACCCTTAAGGGTGTGAATCTCATCCCTCAAATCTGCACTCATTAGACATCGATGATAGATAGGAGAAAAAATGTCAGTGTGTCTCCAGATAGTAGGGGGCATACTGGGATCAACGAAGAGACTCTCTTGAGTCATCCTAGTGAAGGGGACAATCAAGCCAACATTAATCTCATGAACAAAAGCCCTCCACTCTTCGACATTACCTGCAAAGTGAACCAAAAGAAAAAGACATATTAGTTCCTCATGAAAAGGAATAAAAGAGAGAAAGGACAAAAGTGAAAAAAAAGATAAACAAGAGTAGACTCATGTGGATCACCAGGCTACCAAGAAGGGTCAAACTGTTGTATCCACTCATCAGAATGAGGAGGTCCAGGAACCATAGATGGACCCTCAAATATGTCAGGTGCATCATCCACATCATCTATACCATAAAGACCCTCATCTGGTGCATCCTCTGGTGGACCCTTGTCTAACAAATCATCACCAAATTAGGAATATAGTCCTTGTCAGTAGACTCTGAGTCCCTAATCACGATGAGTGATCAGGAAGAAGTCCCTCTCCCTCCCCTTTGTCCTCCTCGTAAAGGTCTAGGAACTCTGGTAATGAAGACTCTAGGAGTCAAGGGAGTCCAATTAACTATCCTCTGACTAGCCTCATCCATCTCCTAAATGAACCTATAACAAGTAGACACCTGGGGCAACTCCTTAGGAAAGTCCTCATCAAACCATTGTAAGATATCCTCAATGTGGTGAGCCTCAACTAGACCATTACAATCTAAAACTTTGGACACCCCATGATAGTACTCTTAGATCTCACCATCCTGAGCCCAAGCCCTATCCATATCAAGATAAGAATCAAAGATCATATCCTCATCTGTAAGAGTAGCCATAGTACACAAAGAAGCATCAAAATCACCCATCTGCATCTATCTAGCTACTCTCAGTAGTTGTCTGCCAGGAATCAGAATAAGCTTCTGGTAGTGCCTAATGTGCTCAAAAATCTAGGTCACAATCAAGGAAGAGTGGCTGAAAGCAAGAACTCCTTGTTGTGCAATGTGATAGAAGTCCCTGTATACCATGGCCAAAATTTCTAGCCCCCAAGCATAGACCTTGCCCTCCTCAAGACCAGATATGATGGCTACCCAACACCATGTCAGACGAGTCAAGGGCTTCTCTCTAGACAACCTTGATGCAATCAAACCAATCAAGAACCACCTCAAGAGAAGAATGTGAAGTCATGGTACTAAAGTTTGACTCCTGTCTAGTCCTCGGGGTGACTAACCCCCATGATCTCTGCCCAAGATGTCCTGTCCTCAAAGGACTTGCTAAAAGGTAGTACTAGAGGATGTCCTCTCACATGAACTCCAAGAATATGGTAAAAATCAAACAGAGTTATAGTCCACTCTCCTAAAACCTATGCGAACCTAAATGTGTTCTTGTCTACATCCCAGTAAGTCACAATGTCACAACATATGCGTGATATAGGGTGAACAACTGGCACATGATAGACTCTAGCCATGCCTACTCTCCTATAGATAGTACAATCCTCATCACTCAATGAAGCAAACATCTTTGAGAGCCATATTTTCTCTCTACAAGCATTCCATTAGATGCGCATATCCTACAAATCAAAAAGAACGTTAGATTAGATCTCACAAACTTGGAAAAATCCCTAAAAATCGTAAAAATTGTAAAAAATCTCACACAGAAAAGCATATAACACCCCAAAATTACAATAAACAAGTGAATACAGTAGTCAAATTAAGTCATATTAGAGTGCAACAAACAACATAAAACATCAAATTTCAAGCAGAATCTACCCAATAGGGTTGCCCCTTGGGTGACCTAGATGTCAATAGGATCTCCCCCCAGGTGACCCTGTTGTCTACAGGATCTCCCCCTGGGTGACCCTGGTACCAGATAGATCTCCCCCCGAGTGACCTACCTGACAAAAGGGGTTACCCTAAGTGGAGATCCCTCAAACTAAAAATGCCCTAAAAACTTTGTTTCTTAGCTAATTTCAAAAAATGAAAGACTTGACCTACTCTAAATGATGAAATAGAGATAATGCAACAAGAATAATTGCTAGAAGCAGACCATTTTCAGATATTTCTCACAAACTTTAACCTAAACTTTAGAAAAGAGATTTTCACTATTTGCATACTCAATTCTTAGCAGTTGAAGAAGAGGTGGCCATCTTTGTGATCTCCTTGACGATATCTTCCCAACGACTGCTCACACGATCAATTCTGTTTGCTGATTTGTTCTGATCTCACAAATTTGCTTGCTTTGTTTGCCCTTATCTTAGTTTCTTTTATGCATTCTTAGATTAGTTTTTTTTCTTTTATACAACTTTGGTGCAGCATTTTGCATGCATTCATTCCTACAAGTCTCGCCGATAAATGCAAACAACTAGTCAAGCTCTCACAATCTATGGTAAGTTGGTCATTTTAGTTTTCATTATTCATTTTGATATATTTAAATGCTGGACTAATACTAGTTATTGTAGGTACAATTACAGGAAAATTGACAACATGTAAGGCCTAGTTTGGGAATGGTACCTACCACCGAGGGGGCAAATATGTAAGCACAAAAATCATGCATAGCCTCCACAAGGGTCCCTATGATGATTTTAATCCTTGTTAGATACATGTAAGCATGAAATATTATCCTCTAAGCAGTAGACCTCTTTATGACACGTCTTCTTTCTTTTCTTGTATTGTTTCTTCTTTGTTGTTTTCCCTCTCTTATTGTCGTCGATGCTTTTCAACACTTTTGTGATACTTGTCAATTTACATTTTCTAAGCTTTGGACCCTATTCCTAATCCTTGTAAGCATCTTGTAGGTGAGTTTTCACCTTTCCCTTATGTTTTTCATCCTCTCCATCCCCTAGAAACCTTCTAGAGGTCCCTCGGATCTGTCTCCCACTTTCAGTTTTCAGTTTCACTCAACCAATCCAAATCTCCCCATAGTATTTCTAGATCTCCCCCTAGGGGATCTTGCAGTACAAGTGGAGATTGGATTCTTGAACATGATTGACCTGTTTCCAAAGGTAGATCATCTCCTTTTCATCTTCTCTACCATCTCCCATCATGCATTTGTTTTTAGACCACTTTCTTTCTAGATCTCCCATCGGGCAACCCTCATTTTGAAAGATCTCACCCCAGGTGACCCAATGTTGACCCTGGGTGACCCTACTGGTGAAATAGGTGACCCTGTTATGTTTCTGGCCATCAAATCTTGAGTTTCTCACTCAAAATAACTTTGTTTTCACCCATTTTTCTTTTAGTTCACTTTATTTTTTATACCTAATATGGAGTTGACTATTTCATGCACCCACATATGCATAATTAGCTCCATTTGATCTAAACATAATAGGTCTTTCTTCCTCATGCATTCTTCCAACTCCAATTTCTCTTCAGCGATAAGTTATTAGAAATTTATCACTCCCTAATTAACTGAGTTCACTGGGTAATCAATCTAGTTCTCTCCCCAATCAATCCTTGTTAACTCGTCAATCAATTGAGTTAAAATTTCAATCAATTCCCTTCTTCCAACCTATGAATACTTGCATCCCTCAAGGACAAAGAGAGGCAAATTCATTGTGCACACAACTCTTGCTAAATTTTTTCTCTCCAATTAGCAATCTCAAGCTCACATAGAATGAAGGTGCCTTTTATTTATTCATTGTTCATCAAGCTTTCACATAAAGCTCTTCAAGCATCATTACATTGCTTTAATCAATGCCATTGTCCTCATCAAAATCTCCCATTGAGTTTCTTAAGCTTCTACAAGCTTCTTTTTGCTTCTTTGTGTTGTCTTATTGTTAAGAGGTCTTCCCGTTGCTTCAACAGGATATGAGGTTGCCATCAAGGATTTCTGAGGGTAGTGGAGTCACACAAATCTTCTCTATTTTCAAGTTCCTCTATGCTTTTGTCATTTTGTAGTAATTAGAAAATCAAAATTACTCTTGGGATTAGTAATTTATTACTTTTTCCTTGATAGAAAGGTTAGATCTAATATCTTAGAAGTAATTGTTGATGACAGTTTTGATGCAATCATAACAATAAGTTAAAATTCACATAAAATGAACTGAAACTATACTTGAAAGACAAGAAGGAATCATCCGGTGATTCAACTAATCCCAAGTCTACAATGGTTCGGTTGGTCAAGTTCAGTTGGTCAATGTGAAGCTGTAATGTTCAAGGGGCCTTACGTAGTTTAGGTTTATTTTGTGGTTTACTGGACTAAGAATATGCAAAGAGGTCATAGATTTCAACAAGTATTCTGTTCATTTGCATACAAGTGATACTGGGCTGCAAGTTTTAGAGGGTTTTCTTGGATTTTTGCAGCTTTCTTCTTTATCTGTTTATGAAAACTGTCTACTTATAGCTCTGTTATGCATGCTTCTTCAAATTTGAGACAATTTCCTTTGGATTTCTACGTTTTCAGCTAGATATTTCAGATGGGTTGGGAAAAGTTAGAAAGATCTACTCTATACCTCACTTAATCTACAGAAGGATCTAAGTGTTTCTGTTATGCACTATGTAAATACCACAGTAGTTTGATCAAATCCACAGTAAAAACCCTAAATGTAAGTTCTGAGCATTTTCACAAACATACATTTAAAATTGCAAGCTCTCAAAGAAGATATTTCAAAATACAAAGAAGGGCAGGAGAACACTCAGAAGATAGATGCAGAACTCCAGATTCTATTGTATTAGAAACGAATAGTCATACATGATTTACAATGTAGGAATGACTCTTAGTTTCATTGATCATACTACAGAGAACTTACAAGCTTTACAGATACAATAAGGCAGCCAGACATTCCACGCGCACCTTACTGCAGACAAACAGGCGACCTCCTTCTTCTACTTCTAAACTATGCTAAGCTAACTTGCTGTATTTTCCTAGAATCTCTGTTGTAGGCCCTAAAAATCCCTGTTGTAAAGTATTACAGTGTAGAGAGGCACAATATATAACATTCTGATTGTCCTCACTACAGCAAAAAAACCTAACTGAACCCCTGGTTCAAACCCCTAGTTACAACAATAAATGCAGGTGAACCAGTTCTCAAAAATATCTCAGAGCAGTGGTCAAATCTGGGCGAAATATTGCCCCTTCTGAGAAGTTCCGGCAGCTGGGTAATAACTTTTGTTTGTCTGTTGTGATAATACCTCCAGCTGCGACCTTCCTCTTCACTTGAATGGCTTTGACCTTTTGCATTTCATCCTTATCTTCTTGCTCCTGAGATCAGATCTTCTTCCTCCATGAGGTCACTGTATTGACTTTCCAGCTGCTTCCTCAACTGCAAGCCTGCAAGACAAGACAAGCAATAAGTTTCACATTTATCATAAAAAATAGCATGAAATTAAAATAAGCATTTAAATCATGGTGACTGTGCAAGATCGCGGAAATCAGATCCAGAAATCCGCTCAAAACGCGTCAAAAATGCGTTCAGACCACTCAAACTTCATCGGGTCAACCATCGCTGACTGAAAAAATGCCAGAGGCGCCAAAAAAAAACACTTTAAAATTCCACCGCCTCATTTCCCGCCCATCGGCATGATCATCCCTGTCGGTGCATCAAAAAACATGTTGGTCGATATACCTCATCAGCATGATATTCTGGAAATATGATGCATTCCCTCCTGAAGGTCTAGATGAATGTCATCATGATGTTTCGCTTCTGCATATTGGGGAAAAGAACAACAACATCATCATCATCATGTTTAAGAAGAATAGGAGGATATGAATATAATCCTGCTGCCGAGGAAAGGAAGATGATGGTGACGTCATCATGATATTCGGGCTTCATTGAAATGCTAAGGATGACGTCATCGTCATGTTCAGTTAAGATCAGGGGATAATTGTGATATCGGGTTACCTAAGGAGCATGATCAGGATGATGAAGTGAATATGACCCTTTCGCGGCCAAGGTAGCCCTCTCGAAAGATCAGCATGATGAAGATCATCATCATATTTGCTTTTGTCGAACTTGGAATAAGACGTCATCATCATATTCGGGAACCGGATCGTGCTTGAAAAATATCCCGTTTGAAGGAAAAATGATGATGATGATGATCATCAGGAGGATATTTGTTTTTGTCAAATTTAGAATAAGACATCATCATCATGTTTCGCGAACCAGATCGTGTTTTGGAAAATATCCTGCTTGAAGGAAAAATGATGATGATGATGATCATCAGGAGGATATTTGGAAAAGGTCGTTCTTCTCGGCAGGAGGACTTTGCGAAATATCGGGCGTACAAACAAGATCATGATGATGTTGACAATATGACAGGATAAAAATATGATGATGACATCATCATCATATTTGATTTTCGGAGCACAAGGATGAGTTGGTCATCATGATATTTGCGCTAGGGTGATATTGCAAAATATGATGATGCTGTTGAGAAATGTAATATCGACCACCTCTGAATGGATAGGGTGATCATCATGATATTCGCTAACCGGAGATCAGGAGGATATGAAGATGATGATCCTCTTCGATTTATGATGATGTTGTCCCCATTACTTAGCGAATTTCAGCAAATGACCCGTGAAAGATCAAGATGATATGGAGTCGTCATCATCATAATTCGAAGTTCAGCAAATATCATGATGATGACCTTGTGATAGGATTATAACACGCGCACGCAAATATGCCGAAGGTGGATTTTTCTAAGTCTGGGTGATCAGCATGATAATATAAGATCAGGTAATGTTGAATTATCATGATGATGCTTGCGATACAAAAGACCACTTCGACGGGGAACTTACCCTGACTTAAAGCCGATGTCATCATGATATTTGAACCTCAGGATATTGTCGGGGGGGGCGCGTTTCAAATATGATGATGATGATCATCATCATGTAACCAAAACCAAGTTTATAAAATATGACGCTCCTAAGAAAATCATGATGCTGCATAATGCGCACAAGGCCTTTTGAAGGGTAAAGGGGTACTACCACCTAAAATTGACGTCCGGATATTGCGACTGCATGATTTTTTAGCGGGTGATAGACCAAGATCATGATGATCCTGTCAACATGACTTAGGATATAAAAATATGATGATCCTCCTGCGAATATCAGGTTTGACCAAGACTTTGACCGTGCATAACTTCCACATATGGACGAATTTTCAAGTGAAGTAAAAGGCAAACCTGCATGGAATTTCAAGCTCTTTTAAAATATGAGGTCACAGAAACAAAATATGAACTTTGACAAACAGACCTCATGATGATGACCTACCTCATCATATATCATGATGATGATGCACCTGACCTTCATTTTTACCAGACCGCCAGAAAGCAGAAAAACACAAGCAGAAGCAAAAAGCAAGACATCAGCAGGGGTCCCCATTTTGCTAAGGAGCATAATGGGGTGTGTTGTGAACATCACAACAACTAGCAACCAAAACAAAACAATTAAATTCAGAGTGTTCAAGGAAACTAGGTGAAATGAACTCATAACTTCCAACTATCTTTCCTGCAAATTACTATTCAGCTTGAGATTCAAAGTGTTCAGTAAAGATGCATGAATTTCCATTTTCAGTTTAGTTGTGTGCATGTGATTAATTATCCTCATCTTGAAGATCGGTTGAACAAACCAGTGACTGACATTAGCCTACGTAGGTGAGGATATTCCCTCATAGCCGACCGGATAGAGCCTTGCTGCCAGCGAGCGTCTATAGCCCCGGCAAGGTTATCGTTACAATTCTCCTAAGTAGAGCCCCACTGCCAGCGAGCGTCCATAGCCCTGGTAGAGTTACTTAGATGGCTTAATCTGGATTTTCAGTATAATCCACTTTATTCATTTATTTATTTATTTTTTTGTTTTCTAATTTTGAAAGATTTCATAAGATATAGCAATTTGTAACTTCATGATGATGCAAGGAGTGGACACTTGCTGAAATTAAGCTGAGAATTGTAATGGTAGCAAGGGTGACCTCTGATTTTTCACCTAATATCTACACTGGTAGGTTCAACAAACCCAAGGATTTTAGGTGTGTCATCGTGAGAAACCTGCTTCGAATTCTCAATCACGTTTATTGAATACAAAACTTCAGAAGATGAACAACTCTCTACATTCATGACAGTGACAAGTTATGTGTAAATTGCAAATGGTTAACCTGAATATCCTAAATTATATACTGTTTTGAATGGTTGCTAGTTCTGCTCCTTAATACTCTACAGTAAAATAAAGATCCCTGCTGAGGAGACAACAAACAAACCAGACAAACAGGCTGTACAAACAACAAAACAAAAGAAAAAACTGTACAAACAGAAAGAAACAAAAGACAAAACAAACAAAAGACAAGCTATACAAACAACTAACCTAAAAAGAAAACAGCAAAAGAAGAACACAAAAACAAAAACAACTACCCTACGAGACTATATACAAGCCTCTACGAGGCAATTTAGAAACCCAGGAAAAAGACCCAAGAACACCCCTACTTGCATATTTCTTTAGGTTGTGCAGGAGCAACAGGGTACTAGTTATGGTCCTCATCATAGCAGATTTATCTTTGAATTCTGAAAAAAATTCTGATATTCTAGATTCATTGTGTTTATCAGAATAGCTCTTAACTAGTAACTGAGGTTGCTCATCAGGGTTATGATTAATCCATAAGCATGTCCTATCTCTTGAATTTCCATAATCAAAATAGCATTTATCATTGTTTACTAAGGAAAGGAAAGAGACAACCTGATGTGCCTTTAGCTCTGTGGAACACACTTGTTCATTGATAGCTGGCTCTTCATTTAGCTCTGCATTTTCATTGCCCAGCTCTATGTCTAGTCCTTCTTCAAGTTGAAAGAAGAATGACTCTAGATGTATCATTTCTTCATCTTCATCCAGCTTTGTTCCTTCATTCTGGATGTTCAGTTTATCCTCAAATTTAGCAAACCTCTCAATGTTCTCATTAGTTTCCTGCACATCAGCACTTAAGTAAGTATCTTCATCATCATCTGATATACAGAAATTAATCATTTCTAAATCACTTGAGAGTAAAGGTGGGACGACATCTTTTGATTGACAGGAGTACTCCCCTGTTTTATTTTCAACATAGCATGAGGGTGATGTCTGATTATGCACAGCAGCTCCATGATCTTCTGTATTTTCAATTTTCAAGAATTGTTCATCAGATGACTCACAGTTATCATTCAGTGTGGAGTCTGCTTCTATTAACCTGCAACAATCCTGAACTTGGTCATTCAATTCAGAGAAATCAGTCATGGGATTGGGATTTACTTTCTCCTCTATGACTTCACTAGTTTTTATAGTAGGGATCTCATCAATTTCAGTGCACTCTAATTTTTTCATTTACCCACATTTCTCCTTTCCATAAAATGACTCAAGGAAAGAAGTTTTGTTATCATTCCCTTCCAGAATTGATTTTTCTATTGTATTTTCTAACCACCTATTAGTTTCTAGTGTTGTGTTAGCTTGTTGCTGCAAAATTTCCTTTTCCTGCCAGCTTTCAGCCCTGAACACATCTGAAAAAATAATTAGTCCTTTCAAATATGAATCTATCCTAGTGAGGAATGTTAAACATTTAAGTTCATTGTGTTCAATAGTCCGGTGTATCCTGCAACAACTAGACAAACAAAAATTAGATAAACTTTGAGAATAAAACTGTTCATTCAAAGCTCCCTGAAATAAAGGACTGTTAACTTGAAAACTATCCCCATATGAGTCCATTGAAAATGGGACCTTCTTTCAACTTTTTAAGCCTTTGAAATTTTATGAGATCTAACATATCTCAGAATATAGCATTTAAACTCAGAAAATTAACCCTAAACCAAATTAGGCCCTCCTTCTAGTGCCAGAAAACTGTTGATGACTGTTTTGATGCAATCATAACAATAAGTTAAAATTCACATAAAATGAACTGAAACTATACTTGAAAGACAAGAAGGAATCATCCGGTGATTCAACTAATCCCAAGTCTACAATGGTTCGGTTGGTCAAGTTCATTTGGTCAATGTGAAGCTGTAATGTTCAAGGGGCCTTACGTAGTTTAGGTTTATTTTGTGGTTTACTGGACTAAGAATATGCAAAGAGGTCATAGATTTCAACAAGTATTCTGTTAATTTGCATACAAGTGATACTGGGCTGCAAGTTTTAGAGGGTTTTCTTGGATTTTTGCAGCTTTCTTCTTTATCTGTTTATGAAAACTGTCTACTTATAGCTCTGTTATGCATGCTTCTTCAAATTTGAGACAATTTCCTTTGGATTTCTACATTTTCAGCTAGATATTTCAGATGGGTTGGGAAAAGTTAGAAAGATCTACTCTATACCTCACTTAATCTACAGAAGGATCTAAGTGTTTCTGTTATGCACTATGTAAATACCACAGTAGTTTGATCAAATCCACAGTAAAAACCCTAAATGTAAGTTCTGAGCATTTTCACAAACATACATTTAAAATTGCAAGCTCTCAAAGAAGATATTTCAAAATACAAAGAAGGGCAGGAGAACACTCAGAAGATAGATGCAGAACTCCAGATTCTATTGTATTAGAAACGAATAGTCATACATGATTTACAATGTAGGAATGACTCTTAGTTTCATTGATCATACTACAGAGAACTTACAAGCTTTACAGATACAATAAGGCAGCCAGACATTCCACGCGCACCTTACTGCAGACAAACAGGCGACCACCTTCTTCTACTTCTAAACTATGCTAAGCTAACTTGCTGTATTTTCCTAGAATCTCTGTTGTAGGCCCTAAAAATCCCTGTTGTAAAGTATTACAGTGTAGAGAGGCACAATATATAACATTCTGATTGTCCTCACTACAGCAAAAAAACCTAACTGAACCCCTGGTTCAAACCCCTAGTTACAACAATAAATGCAGGTGAACCAGTTCTCAAAAATATCTCAGAGCAGTGGTCAAATCTGGGCGAAATATTGCCCCTTCTGAGAAGTTCCGGCAACTGGGTAATAACTTCTGTTTGTCTGTTGTGATAATACCTCCAGCTGCGACCTTCCTCTTCACTTGAATGGCTTTGACCTTTTGCATTTCATCCTTATCTTCTTGCTCCTGAGATCAGATCTTCTTCCTCCATGAGGTCACTGTATTGACTTTCCAGCTGCTTCCTCAACTGCAAGCCTGCAAGACAAGACAAGCAATAAGTTTCACATTTATCATAAAAAATAGCATGAAATTAAAATAAGCGTTTAAATCATGGTGACTGTGCAAGATCGCGGAAATCAGATCCAGAAATCTGCTCAAAACGCGTCAAAAATGCGTTCAGACCGCTCAAACTTCATCGGGTCAACCATCGCTGACTGAAAAAATGCCAGAGGCGCCAAAAAAAAACACTTTAAAATTCCACTGCATCATTTCCCGCCCATCGGCATGATCATCCCTGTCGGTGCGTCAAAAAACATGTTGGTCGATATACGTCATCAGCATGATATTCTGGAAATATGATGCATTCCCTCCTGAAGGTCCAGATGAATGTCATCATGATGTTTCGCTTCTGCATATCGGGGAAAAGAACAACAACATCATCATCATCATGTTTAAGAAGAATAGGAGGATATGAATATAATCCTGCTGCCGAGGAAAGGAAGATGATGGTGACGTCATCATGATATTCGGGCTTCATTGAAATGCTAAGGATGACGTCATCGTCATGTTTAGTTAAGATCAGGGGATAATTGTGATATCGGGTTACCTAAGGAGCATGATCAGGATGATGAAGTGAATATGACCCTTTCGCGGCCAAGGTAACCCTCTCGAAAGATCAGCATGATGAAGATCATCATCATATTTGCTTTTGTCGAACTTGGAATAAGACATCATCATCATATTCGGGAACCGGATCGTGCTTGAAAAATATCCTGTTTGAAGGAAAAATGATGATGATGATGATCATCAGGAGGATATTTGTTTTTGTCGAATTTAAAATAAGACATCATCATCATGTTTCGCAAACCAGATCGTGTTGCGGAAAATATCCTGCTTGAAGGAAAAATGATGATGATGATCATCAGGAGGATATTTGGAAAAGGTCGTTCTTCTCGGCAGGAGGACTTTGCGAAATATCGGGCGTACAAACAAGATCATGATGATCTTGACAATATGATAGGATAAAAATATGATGATGACGTCATCATCATATTTGATTTTCGGAGCACAAGGATGAGTTGGTCATCATGATATTTGCGCTAGGGTGATATTGCAAAATATGATGATGCTGTTGAGAAATGTAATATCGACCACCTCTGAATGGATAGGGTGATCATCATGATATTCGCTAACCGGAGATCAGGAGGATATGAAGATGATGATCCTCTTCGATTTATGATGATGTTGTCCCCATTACTTAGCAAATTTCAGCAAATGACCCGTGAAAGATCAAGATGATATGGAGTCGTCATCATCATAATTTGAAGTTCAGCAAATATCATGATGATGACCTTGCGATAGGATTATAACACGCACACGCAAATATGCCGAAGGTGGATTTTTCTAAGTCTGGGTGATCAGCATGATAATATAAGATCAGGTAATGTTGAATTATCATGATGATGCTTGCGATACAAAAGACCACTTCGACGGGGAACTTACCCTGACTTAAAGCCGATGTCATCATGATATTTGAACCTCAGGATATTGTCGGGGGGGGCGCATTTCAAATATGATGATGATGATCATCATCATGTAACCAAAACCAAGTTTATAAAATATGACGCTCCTAAGAAAATCATGATGCTGCATAATGCGCACAAGGCCTTTTGAAGGGTAAAGGGGTACTGCCACCTAAAATTGACGTCCGATTATTGCGACTGCATGATTTTTTAGCGGGTGATAGACCAAGATCATGATGATCCTGTCAACATGACTTAGGATATAAAAATATGATGATCCTCCTGCGAATATTAGGTTTGACCAAGACTTTGACCGTGCTTAACTTCCACATATGGACGAATTTTCAAGTGAAGTAAAAGGCAAACCTGCATGGAATTCCAAGCTCTTTTAAAATATGAGGTCACAGAAACAAAATATGAACTTTGACAAACAGACCTCATGATGATGACCTACCTCATCATATATCATGATGATGATGCACCTGACCTTCATTTTTACCAGATTGCCAGAAAGCAGAAAAACACAAGCAGAAGCAAAAAGCAAGACATCAGCAGGGGTCCCCATTTTGCTAAGGAGCATAATGGGGCGTGTTGTGAACATCACAACAACTAGCAACTAAAACAAAACAATTAAATTCAGAATGTTCATGGAAACTAGGTGAAATGAACTCATAACTTCCAACTATCTTTCCTGCAAATTACTATTCAGCTTGAGACTCAAAGTGTTCAATAAAGATGCATGAATTTCCATTTTTAGTTTAGTTGTGTGCGTGTGATTAATTATCCTTATCTTGAAGATCGGTTGAACAAACCAGTGACTGACATTAGCCTACGTAGGTGAGGATATTCCCTCATAGCCGACTGGATAGAGCCTTGCTGCCAGCGAGCGTCTATAGCCCCGGCAAGGTTATCGTTACAATTCTCCTAAGTAGAGCCCCACTGCCAGCGAGCGTCCATAGCCCCGGTAGAGTTACTTAGATGGCTTAATCTGGATTTTCAGTATAATCCGCTTTATTCATTTTTTTTTTTTTTTTTTGTTTTCTAATTTTGAAAGATTTCATAAGATATAGCAATTTGTAACTTCATGATGATGCAAGGAGTGGACACTTGCTGAAATTAAGCTGAGAATTGTAATGGTAGCAAGGGTGACCTCTGATTTTTCACCTAATATCTACACTGGTAGGTTCAACAAACCCAAGGATTTTAGGTGTGTCATCGTGAGAAACCTGCTTCGAATTCTCAATCACGTTTATTGAATACAAAACTTCAGAAGATGAACAACTCTCTACATTCATGACAGTGACAAGTTATGTGTAAATTGCAAATGGTTAACCTGAATATCCTAAATTATATACTGTTTTGAATGGTTGCTAGTTCTGCTCCTTAATACTCTACAGTAAAATAAAGATCCCTGCTGAGGAGACAACAAACAAACCAGACAAACAGGCTGTACAAACAACAAAACAAAAGAAAAAACTGTACAAACAGAAAGAAACAAAAGACAAAACAAATAGAAGACAAGCTATACAAACAACTAACCTAAAAAGAAAACAGCAAAAGAAGAACACAAAAACAAAAACAACTACCCTACCAGACTATATACAAGCCTCTACGAGGCAATTTAGAAACCCAGGAAAAAGACCCAAGAACACCCCTACTTGCATATTTCTTTAGGTTGTGCAGGAGTAACAGGGTACTAGTTATGGTCCTCATCATAGAAGATTTATCTTTGAATTCTGAAAAAAATTCTGATATTCTAGATTCATTGTGTTTATCAGAATAGCTCTTAACTAGTAACTGAGGCTGCTCATCAGGGTTATGATTAATCCATAAGCATGTCCTATCTCTTGAATTTCCATAATCAAAATAGCATTTATCATTGTTTACTAAGGAAAGGAAAGAGACAACCTGATGTGCCTTTAGCTCTGTGGAACACACTTGTTCATTGATAGCTGGCTCTTCATTTAGCTCTGCATTTTCATTGCCCAGCTCTATGTCTAGTCCTTCTTCAAGTTGAAAGAAGAATGACTCTAGATGTATCATTTCTTCATCTTCATCCAGCTTTGTTCCTTCATTCTGGATGTTCAGTTTATCCTCAAATTTAGCAAACCTCTCAATGTTCTCATTAGTTTCCTGCACATCAGCACTTAAGTAAGTATCTTCATCATCATCTGATATACAGAAATTAATCATTTCTAAATCACTTGAGAGTAAAGGTGGGACGACATCTTTTGATTGACAGGAGTACTCCCCTGTTTTATTTTCAACATAGCATGAGGGTGATGTCTGATTATGCACAGCAGCTCCATGATCTTCTGTATTTTCAATTTTCAAGAATTGTTCATCAGATGACTCACAGTTATCATTCAGTGTGGAGTCTGCTTCTATTAACCTGCAACAATCCTGAACTTGGTCATTCAATTCAGAGAAATCAGTCATGGGATTGGGATTTACTTTCTCCTCTATGACTTCACTAGTTTTTATAGTAGGGATCTCATCAATTTTAGTGCACTCTAATTTTTTCATTTGCCCACATTTCTCCTTTCCATAAAATGACTCAAGGAAAGATGTTTTGTTATCATTCCCTTCCAGAATTGATTTTTCTATTGTATTTTCTAACCACCTATTAGTTTCTAGTGTTGTGTTAGCTTGCTGCTGCAAAATTTCCTTTTCCTGCCAGCTTTCAGCCCTGAACACATCTGAAAAAATAATTAGTCCTTTCAAATATGAATCAATCCTAGTGAGGAATGTTAAACATTTAAGTTCATTGTGTTCAATAGTCCGGTGTATCCTGCAACAACTAGACAAACAAAAATTAGATAAACTTTGAGAATAAAACTGTTCATTCAAAGCTCCCTGAAATAAAGGACTGTTAACTTGAAAACTATCCCCATATGAGTCCATTGAAAATGGGACCTTCTTTCAACTTTTTAAGCCTTTGAAATTTTATGAGATCTAACATATCTCAGAATATAGCATTTAAACTCAGAAAATTAACCCTAAACCAAATCAGGCCCTCCTTCTAGCGCCAGAAAACTGTTGATGACTGTTTTGATGCAATCATAACAATAAGTTAAAATTCACATAAAATGAACTGAAACTATACTTGAAAGACAAGAAGGAATCATCCGGTGATTCAACTAATCCCAAGTCTACAATGGTTCGGTTGGTCAAGTTCAGTTGGTCAATGTGAAGCTGTAATGTTCAAGGGGCCTTACGTAGTTTAGGTTTATTTTGTGGTTTACTGGACTAAGAATATGCAAAGAGGTCATAGATTTCAACAAGTATTCTGTTCATTTGCATACAAGTGATACTGGGCTGCAAGTTTTAGAGGGTTTTCTTGGATTTTTGCAGCTTTCTTCTTTATCTGTTTATGAAAACTGTCTACTTATAGCTCTGTTATGCATGCTTCTTCAAATTTGAGACAATTTCCTTTGGATTTCTACGTTTTCAGCTAGATATTTCAGATGGGTTGGGAAAAGTTAGAAAGATCTACTCTATACCTCACTTAGTCTACAGAAGGATCTAAGTGTTTCTGTTATGCACTATGTAAATACCACAGTAGTTTGATCAAATCCACAGTAAAAACCCTAAATGTAAGTTCTGAGCATTTTCACAAACATACATTTAAAATTGCAAGCTCTCAAAGAAGATATTTCAAAATACAAAGAAGGGCAGGAGAACACTCAGAAGATAGATGCAGAACTCCAGATTCTATTGTATTAGAAACGAATAGTCATACATGATTTACAATGTAGGAATGACTCTTAGTTTCATTGATCATACTACAGAGAACTTACAAGCTTTACAGATACAATAAGGCAGCCAGACATTCCACGCGCACCTTACTGCAGACAAACAGGCGACCTCCTTCTTCTACTTCTAAACTATGCTAAGCTAACTTGCTGTATTTTCCTAGAATCTCTGTTGTAGGCCCTAAAAATCTCTGTTGTAAAGTATTACAGTGTAGAGAGGCACAATATATAACATTCTGATTGTCCTCACTACAGCAAAAAAACCTAATTGAACCCCTGGTTCAAACCCCTAGCTACAGCAATAAATCCAGGTGAACCAGTTCTCAAAAATATCTCAGAGCAGTGGTCAAATCTGGGCGAAATATTGCCCCTTCTGAGAAGTTCCGGCAACTGGGTAATAACTTCTGTTTGTCTGTTGTGATAATACCTCCAGCTGCGACCTTCCTCTTCACTTGAATGGCTTTGACCTTTTGCATTTCATCCTTATCTTCTTGCTCCTGAGATTAGATCTTCTTCCTCCATGAGGTCACTGTATTGACTTTCCAGCTGCTTCCTCAACTGCAAGCCTGCAAGACAAGACAAGCAATAAGTTTCACATTTATCATAAAAAACAGCATGAAATTAGAATAAGCATTTAAATCATGGTGACTGTGCAAGATCGCGGAAATCAGATCCAGAAATCCGCTCAAAACGCGTCAAAAATGCGTTCAGACCGCTCAAACTTCATCGGGTCAACCATCACTGACTGAAAAAATGCCAGAGGCGCCAAAAAAAACACTTTAAAATTCCACCGCCTCATTTCCTGCCCATCGGCATGATCATCCCTGTCGGTGCGTCAAAAAACATGTTGGTCGATATACCTCATCAGCATGATATTCTGGAAATATGATGCATTCCCTCCTGAAGGTCCAGATGAATGTCATCATGATGTTTCGCTTCTGCATATCGGGGAAAAGAACAACAACATCATCATCATCATGTTTAAGAAGAATAGGAGGATATGAATATAATCCTGCTGCCGAGGAAAGGAAGATGATGGTGACGTCATCATGATATTCGGGATTCATTGAAATGCTAAGGATGACGTCATCGTCATGTTCAGTTAAGATCAGGGGATAATTGTGATATCAGGTTACCTAAGGAGCATGATCAGGATGATGAAGTGAATATGACCCTTTCGCGGCCAAGGTAACCCTCTCGAAAGATCAGCATGATGAAGACCATCATCATATTTGCTTTTGTCGAACTTGGAATAAGACGTCATCATCATATTCGGGAACCGGATCGTGCTTGAAAAATATCCTGTTTGAAGGAAAAATGATGATGATGATGATCATCAGGAGGATATTTGTTTTTGTCGAATTTAGAATAAGACATCATCATCATGTTTCGCGAACCAGATCATGTTTTGGAAAATATCCTGCTTGAAGGAAAAATGATGATGATGATGATCATCAGGAGGATATTTGGAAAAGGTCGTTCTTCTCGGCAGGAGGACTTTGTGAAATATCGGGCGTACAAACAAGATCATGATGATCTTGACAATATGACAGGATAAAAATATGATGATGACGTCATCATCATATTTGATTTTCGGAGCACAAGGATGAGTTGGTCATCATGATATTTGCGCTAGGGTGATATTGCAAAATATGATGATGCTGTTGAGAAATGTAATATCGACCACCTCTGAATGGATAGGGTGATCATCATGATATTCGCTAACCGGAGATCAGGAGGATATGAAGATGATGATCCTCTTCGATTTATGATGATGTTGTCCCCATTACTTAGCGAATTTCAGCAAATGACCCGTGAAAGATCAAGATGATATGGGGTCGTCATCATCATAATTCGAAGTTCAGCAAATATCATGATGATGACCTTGCGATAGGATTATAACACGCGCACGCAAATATACCGAAGGTGGATTTTTCTAAGTCTGGGTGATCAGCATGATAATATAAGATCAGGTAATGTTAAATTATCATGATGATGCTTGCGATACAAAAGACCACTTCGACGGGGAACTTACCCTGACTTAAAGCCGATGTCATCATGATATTTGAACCTCAGGATATTGTCGGGGGGGGGGGGGGGCGCATTTCAAATATGATGATGATGATGATCATCATGTAACCAAAACCAAGTTTATAAAATATGACGCTCCTAAGAAAATCATGATGCTGCATAATGCGCACAAGGCCTTTTGAAGGGTAAAGGGGTACTACCACCTAAAATTGACGTCTGGATATTGCAACTGCATGATTTTTTAGCGGGTGATAGACCAAGATCATGATGATCCTGTCAACATGACTTAGGATATAAAAATATGATGATCCTCCTGCGAATATCAGGTTTGACCAAGACTTTGACTGTGCATAACTTCCACATATGGACGAATTTTCAAGTGAAGTAAAAGGCAAACCTGCATGGAATTTCAAGCTCTTTTAAAATATGAGGTCACAGAAACAAAATATGAACTTTGACAAACAGACCTCATGATGATGACCTACCTCATCATATATCATGATGATGATGCACCTGACCTTCATTTTTACCAGACCGCCAGAAAGCAGAAAAACACAAGTAGAAGCAAAAAGCAAGACATCAGCAGGGGTCCCCATTTTGCTAAGGAGCATAATGGGGCGTGTTGTGAACATCACAACAGTAATTTACATTCATAGTTTAAATTCAATTACTTGCAATTTCCTTTTCTAGATTAATTGTTTGAAAACATTCAAAAACCCCAAAAACATAGAATAATTACATTAGGTTAAATTCATTATAGTTGCATTCATATTTCCTTTCTTAGATTAAAGAGCATCTTTATTTCCATAAATATAAAAAAAGGCATAAAACAAGTTTGCATTTCATATAACTTTACATGCATAAAAATATAGAAAAGAACAAAAACATTAGGTATTTAGATGCATTGCAAACCCTTGATATCATCACAAGGTCAACCATTGTCAATAAAAGTCAAACTATTGATAACATCACAAGGTCAACAAAAGTCAATGCACAAACTAAACCCTAGGTCAAACAAAACCCTAGGTCAAAACCCTAAAGTCTAGTTAAGGTTAGTCCACATACACCTACCCCTTGTCTTGGCTCATGAATGTGCCTAGGATTAAGAGGTGAGTGGGTGAGGGCAGTCCTCAATGAGATTGAGGAAAACTATCCCAGACTACAACAAGTTCCACTTATCTTACCACAAATAGAGGTGTTGGTGATTGTTTTGATGCAATCATAACAATAAGTTAAAATTCACATATAATGAACTGAAACTATACTTGAAAGATAAGAAGGAATCATTTAAGACTCTACTAATCCCAAGTCTACAATGGTTCGGTTGGTCAAGTTCAGTTGGTCAATGTGAAGCTGTAATGTTCAAGGTGCCTTACGTAGTGTAGAGTTTCTTTGTGGTTTACTGGACTAAGATTATGCAAAAGATCATGAGATATGTCAGTGCGTTTCATTCCTTTGCATAAAAGTGTTACTGTGCTGCAAGTTTTAAATGGTTTTCTTGAATTATTGTAGCTTTCTCCTTTATACTTATGAAAACTATCTACCTTAAACTCTGTTATGCAATGCTACTTCAAATTTTGAGACAATTTCCTTTTGATTTCTACATTTTCAGCTAAATATTCAAATGGGTTGGGAAAAGTTAGAAAGATCTAATCTACACCTCATTTACTCTACCAAAGGATCTAATTGTTCTGTTATGCACTATGTAAATACTACAGCAATTTGATCAAGTCCACAGTAAAAACCTTAAATGCAAGTCCTGAGCATTTTCACAAACATACATTTAAAATTGCAAGCTCCCAAAGATAATATTTTAAAACACAAAGAAGAGCAGGAGAACACTCAGAAGATAGATGCAGAACTCCAGATTCTATTGTATTAGAAACAAATAGTCATACATGATTTACAAAGTAGGAATGACTCTTAGTTTCATTGATCAAACTACAGAGAACTTACAAGCTTTACAGATACAGTAAGGAAGCTAGACATTCCAAGCACACCTTACTGCAGACAAACAGGTGACCTCCTTCTTCTACTCCTAAACTGAACTAAGCTAACTTCCTGTGTGTTTCTAAAAATCCCTGTTGTAAAGTATTACAGTGTAGAGAGGCACAATATAAAGGCTTTCTGATTGTCCTCACTATAGCAAAAAAACTAACTAAACCCCTGGTTCAAATCCCTGGTTACAGCAATAAATACAGATGAACCAGTCCCTCAAAATATCTCTGAGTAGTGTCAAATCTGGGCGAAATATTGCCCCTTCTGAGAAGCTTTGGCAGCTCAGCAATAACTTCTGTTTTGTCTGTTGCAGTAATACCTTCAGCTGCAATTTTGTCCTTCATTTGGTCGGCCTTGACTTCTTCGCACTTCATCTTTACTCCTTGCTCCTGAGATCAGATTTTCTTCTTCCATGAGGTCACTGTGTTGAATTTCTAGCTGCTTCCTCAACTGCAAGCCTGTAAGACAAGACAAACAATAAGTATCACATTTATCAAATAAACAGGAGGAAACTCAAAATATCTGTTTAAATTAGGGTGACTGCAAAAATGTGGAAATCTGGCTCAAAAACCCTGAAAAACGCATTCAAAATGTATACAGATTGCCCAAAACCAAATGGGCCAACCATCGCTGACCAGACAAATGCCACGGGCACCAAAAATGTGTTTTAAAATTCCCACTGCCTCGTCCATTCCCGCCCATCGGCATGATAATCACCATCGGCGTGATAATCACCATCGGTGGGTCCAAAAAATACTTGGGCGATGTTCATTATTTGGCCGATGGCCCTTTCTCGTTATTTCCTCCTTATTTCTTTCCATCGGCGTAAGTCTGTACTATCGGCGAGCCTCAAAATTCTTTTGCCGATCATTCTCTTCCATCGATGCTTCTTCGCTGCTCTCCATCGGTGTGAGGCTTGCCCATCGGTAAGCCCAAAATTTCCTTCACCGATCGCGTTGGCTATGCCGATACCCTTGTATTGGCGAGAGTGTTGCTGATGTCTTATTGGCCTTCATTTCCTTCTCATCGGTGAGAGATTATACTATCGGTGGGCTCCTTAGTTCCTTCGCTGATGTCTTACCTTATACCAATGCTCTTTCATTGCTCTCCATCGGTGTGAGATCGCCCATCGGCAACTCACAAACTCCTCCTTCCGATGGCATTTGCTTTGTTTCATTGGCGAGAGATTCCACTATCGGCGAGCTCTTTATTTCCTCCGCCGATGCCTCTACCTTGGCCGATGACCTCAACATCCTTACCTTTCCTTGTATCGGCCTGACTTTGCCCATCGGCAAAGGCCCAAAAACTCGGCCGACAACTACCACTATACCGATAGCCCTTGGCTATCGGCGAGACCATTCCCTTCGGCACGATGAATTGAAACTCGGCTGATGCTCTATGTTATGCCGATAACTATTGTTTCGGCCACAGGCTTACCAAAGCCTTTGAACCCGAACTATTGAACCCTACCACTATCGGCATGACTCCTGCCGATCTCCCTTTCGTTTATGCTTTATTGGCGAGAGATTCCACTTCGGTGGAACACTCCAAAGTCCCACCGATGGCAAATGTTATGCCGATAGCCCTTGTCTTGAAGCCAAACCCTGAACTAATAAACCATCGAACCATTGAACCCCACCACTAGGTTCAAGCAAAAGGTTCAATGGGGTGGTTCGACGATACACAACGACTATTAAAAGAAAACGAACGCCGCCAACTTCGAACCATTGAACCTTTCAAAAAGGTTCAAGCGGATGGTTCAACGTTGGAATATAGAATAATAGTCCGCCCCCCCCCTTTATATTTTTTGAACATGCCGAACCTTTTGAATCCCAAACCATTGAACCATCAAACCAAGGTTCAATGCGCAGGTTCAACGCACAGGTTCAAACCTGCGAAAACACTTCCAATGAATAAGTAATGGCGATTAAAGTGAATCGATGTATTTTCTGTAAAACAATCAAATGTAACATGCAGAGTGGAACCCAGACAAAATTGCCCACGACCCGAAACCACTAAGTATGAAATTTTTTGAAATTTAAAACGAATGTCAACAAGAAAAAAGGCAAACAACTGACTGTTTATCATGCAAAACCTGATAGTACATTTTACCTAAATGATCATAACTTGAAAAATATGATGAATTTTAAGATGGTTCAAAAAGCAACCCTGGCTCATTTTTTACAAGGAATCCAACCATATTATGCAATGGTACTGAAAATGCAATTTTCTGTATTTTTAACAAGGTTTGCAAACTTGACTCTCTTTTCCCTTTACCACCAGACAGAACAAACACAAGCAGAAGCAAAAGTAGGGGTCCTCATTTTGCTGAGGAGCAAAATGGGGCGTGTTGTGAACATCACAACAACTAGCAACCAAAAAAAACAATTAAATTTAGAGTGCTCAAGAAAACCAGATGAAATGAACTCATAACCCCAACTATCATTCCTACAAATTACTATTCAGCTTGAGACTTAAGGTATTCAATAAGGGTGCATGAATTTTCATTTTCAGTTTAGTTGTGTGCACGTGATTAATTATCCTCATCTTGAAGATCGGTTGAACAAACCAGTGACTGACATTAGCCTACGTAGGTGAGGATATTCCCTCATAGCTGACCAGATAGAGCCTTGTTGCCAGTGAGCGTCTATAGCCCCGGCAAGGTTATCATTACAATTCTCCTAAGTAGAGCCCCACTGCCAGCGAGTGTCTATAGCCCTGGTAGAGTTACTTAGATGGCTTAATCTAGATTTTCAGTATAATCTGTTTTATTTATTTATTTATTTATTTTGTCTTTTATTTTCTAATTTTCTGATTTTGAAAGATTTCACAAGATATAGCAATTTGTTAATTCGTGATGCAAGGAGTGGACACTTGCTGAAATTAAGATGAGAATTGTAATGGTAGCAAGGGTAACCTCTGATTTTTCACCTAATATCTACACTGGTAGGTTCAACAAACCCAAGGATTTTAGGTGTGTTATCGTGAGAAAATTGCTTCGAATTCTCAATCACATTTATTGAATACAAAACTTCAGAAGATAAATAACTCTCTACATTCATGACAGTGACAAGTTATGTGTAAATTGTAAATGATTAACTTGAATATCCTAAATTTTATACTGTTTTGAATGGTTGCTAGTTTTGCTCCTTTATACTCTAAAGTAAAACAAAGATCCCTGCTAAGGAGACAACTAATAAACCAAACAAACAGGTTGTACAAAAAGCAAAAAAAGCAGGAAAACTATACAAACAAAACAAAACAAACAACAAGAAATAGAAAACAGCAACCAACAGAAGACAAACTGTACAAACAGCCAACCAAAAAGAAAACAGCAAAAAAGAACTGTACATTACTTACAGCACTTTACACCAAAATGAACTGCCCTTTGCCTTAGGCCTGGAAATACTGTTTCAAATGCTGGCCATTAACTGGTAATGGCACATCTTCTCCAGTCAAGGTCTTAAGTCTGAATGTGTTATCTCCTATTATTTCTGAGACTTGTAAGGGACCCAACCATAATTTATCAAATTTTCCATGGCTTCCTTTCTTTTCATGTGCTTTGTCCCAGCACAACACTAAGTCTGATATCCTAAATGTTTTGACTTTTACCCTTTTATCAAACCACCTCTTAACAATCGCTTGGTGCTTGGCAAACTTCTCGATGGCTTGACCTCTTTTCTCATCTAGTTGTAGCATTTGCACTATTCTGGCTTCCCTATGGTTATTAAAGCCTAGATACTCATTGGCAAACTTCCAGGTTGGTATTCTCAGATTTATTGGAAGTATGGGATCAGTCCCATAAACTAAATGATAAGGTGTGCTACCTAAAGTTGTTTTAAACTTGGTCCTATCTACCCATAATGCATATCTTAACAGGGTATTCCACTCTCTAGGACTCTTGGCAATTAACCTCTTGATTATATCTAATAAAATTTTGTTCGTTGATTCAGCCAGTCCATTACCTTAAGGGTAATAATTTGAAGAAAACCTTAAAATGATCCCGTATTCAAATGCCCATTTAGAAAACTTTAAAGAAGAGAAAGCAGGGCCATTATCACATACCAATGAATAGGGAGTTCCAAACCTAGTGATGATGTTTTCTTCAAGAAACTTGATAACTACCTCAGTTGTGGAGAATTTGTAGCAGGTGGCCTCTGTCCACCTTGTACAGTAGTCTGTTACTGTCAGTATGAATTTGTGTCCTGCAGAAGATGGGGGATTGATGACTCCAATAAAATCCAAGCCCCACTGTGCAAACGGTCTGGATTCAATCACAGGTTGTAAAGGATTGGCCTGATTTCTCCCTTTGTTTGCTGCAGTCTGACAGATGTGGCAACTTCTAATGTGACTCTTAGTGTCTTTGAACATCGTGGGCTAGTAATAGCCCGCCCTCAGTATTTTGTGTGTTGTGGCTAGATGGGAACCATTGCCAGTTCCGTACTTGTCATGTAGTTCTGTCAACACTTTATTAGCTTCAGCTCTGTTTATGCATCTCAGATAAATTCCATCATGGTTCTTCCTGAATAGAAGACCTCCTTGCACCATATAATTTTGTACCTTAATCCTCAGAGCTCTCCTCTGAGAAGCTTTCATCCTATTTGGGTACCTTCTAGCTATCAAGAAGGTGTTTAGATCATCATACCAGCTTGATGTGCTCTGGAAATTCAGTACATATTGTTGTTTTATCAGATCTGGATCTGTACTTGCTATTGTCTGCGCCAATGCCTACCCTCTGACCAGATTCATGGGTATGATTTCTATGTCAAATTCTTGCAGTGTGGTGATCCACTTGGCTCTTTTTTCTCCAGCCTCGTTCTGCATCAGCAACATCTTTACTACTGCGTCTGGCAGTATGGCTTTGACCTGGCTGCATAGAATGTAGTGTTTTAATTTTTTAACAGCCTTTACTAATGCGAATGCCTACCTCTCGGTGTCTAGATACCTCAGCTGTGCATCCTTCAGAGGTGTGCTCATAAATGCTATGGGCCTCTCTTCATTGTTTTCACCTTTCTGTGTCAAGGCAGCTACGACTGAATGAGAAGATGCAAAGGAGTAGATGTAAAACAGGCTTGTGTAGTCTGGACTTGCCAATACAGGGGCATCAGAAATTGCCTCCTTGATATCTTCAAACGCGGCTCTGGCCACTGGCGTCCATTCCATCTATGCATCTTTCTTCAACATGGCATTTAACGGCTGCACAATCTCTGCAAAACCTGTTATAAACTTCTGAACAAAGTTAATTTTGCCAAAAAATGATTTCAACTCTTTCCTACTGTTTGGTATTTGCAAATTTTTTATGGATTCTATTCTATCCGGATCAATTGAAATTCCACCTTAAGAAATGACATGGCCTAATAATTTACCTTCAGTTATGCCAAATATACATTTCCTAGGATTAAGGGAAATCCCATACCTTTCACATCGCTTGAGTACTTTCCTGAGATCTTCAGCGTGAGTGGATGCATCCTTGGAATACACAATTAAATCATCCATATACACAACAATGCACTTACCTGATAATCCATGGAATGCAATGTCCATGGCTCTCTGAAAAGTGGCACCTGCATTGATTAGACCAAAAGGCATTCTTCTATACACATAATTTCCCCATTTACAAGTGAAAGTGGTTTTTAATCTATCTTCCCTGTCAATTAAGACCTGGTTATAACCTGAAAAACCATCTAAAAAAGACATCATTCTTGCACCATTTACTGCTTGCAGCACTTCGTCTATTGGGGGCAGAGGATAATTATCCTTTTCAGATGCCTTGTTTAAATTTCTAAAGTCTACGCATAACCTGATGTCTCCATTTTTCTTCCTTACTAGTACTAAGTTAGCTACCCAAACAGAATGTCTGACTGGAAAAATTATTCCAGCATACAGCAATTTTTTAACTTCTTCAAAAATTAGAGGCTCTAGAATGGCATTCACAAGCCTCTGTTTCTACCTAAATGGTTTGACTTCTTTTCTCAAAGGTATTACGTGACTTATGATGGACTCATCAAATGTTTTCAAGTCTTCATAAGTCCATGCTATGATGTGTTTATATTCTTTCAGAATGTCCAAAACCTCTTTTCTAATTTTTTTAGAGCAAGCTTTCCCAATTAGTACATTTTGTGGATTTTGCTCAGTCCCTAAGTTATGTAAATCACACTTACCCCCTTTTGTTTTGGGCAAGTCCTTCTGTCTCATTATTCCATCGAAGTCAAAGATATGTTCTAATTCAATTACTCCTTTTGGTAAGAAGTTGCTTTTCAAGTTGATTATATCCTCTTCGTCCCATGTTACTTCAGGTCTTTCTTGTTCATCAATGATTTGAGCCTCAAATGCCTCATTACAAGTCAGAAAATCAATAATTTGTTGATCCCCTCCAAATACCTGAAAGTGTGTAATGTTGTCTGGTATACTGGGCACGTTGACTAGCTCAACAACAAATCACCTCAATCCTGACAGTGTCAATGGTTCTAATGTACTAGCAGCAACTGCTAGTGCATCTGGCCTGTGATTCAACTCTCTAGGGATGTGTTCTATGTTAAAAGCATCAAACAAATCTATTAAACCCCATACTCTATGTCTGTAACTAATCATTTTCTTGTAATTGCAGGCATATAGTTTTCTCACTTGTCTGACTACTAATTCAGAGTCTGAAAATACTCTGATGGTTTTCACCCTTTTCTTGATGGCCATGACAAGTCCTAAAAGTAGGGCCTCATATTCAGCAATATTGTTAGTGCAGGAAAATTGTAATCTATATGCTGCTAGATGTGATTTACCCTGAGGATCTATGAGTTCGACACCTGCACCTGCGCCTTGTTTTGATTTAGACCCATCACATTTTAACGTCCACATGCCATCTTTACTTTTCTGACCTTTTATCTTAGCATGCATTGTCTCTTTTATTGCCTGTGGGGTGTTGTCTTATTTATTCATGGGTTTTCCTGTTTGGTTAACTTGCATATGTGTGTTTTTAATTTACAACTCAGAAAGACAACTACTCTTGTCTCTTATTTCTTTTCCTAAATCTGGGATCAAGGTATCTATATTATCCTGAACATATTTCTGTATTGGATCAGGATTCTCATTTTCCTCTTGTAACTCTGCCTTTCCTATGCATTTTTTGTATTCATATTCAATGATGTCCTTGCATATTTCACAACTTTCCTCAGAATGTTGCCTATCATGGACTCTACACCTATTTTTATATAATTTACATTGGACCGGGAGATTGTGTTTAATGCACTCTTCCACCTCTTTCCTAATGGCACGACCAAATTTGTCTATTGCATTGTTTTCTTCATCTGAGGAATTTTCATCAGACTCAATGAATAATGCTGTTCTATTGCTAACACATTTTTTTTCAATATTTAACATCATGATCTCTTCAATCTGCACCCCATTGTTGGTAATTCTATAGACACCTGGTTCAACAGCAGCATATAATATTTCATTAGTTCGATTATACTCTGTTATCATATGTTTCATTCAGGGCTCTGCCTCTATTTTGATCTGGTTTGGGATGCCTCTCCAAGGTAACCACATGTGTGAAAATTTAGTGGCCATATATCCGTTTAATGTCTTGGACCAATCCCTACTTAACAACATTCCATAATTTACGGGTGTATCCACTACTTGAATGTCAATGATTTGGCTTACCCTAGGGTCTGAAGCTAATTGCATTTGAATGTTCATGAGCTCTCCTATCACGCTAACCTCAGTCTTATCTAGTTGTGTGACAACCTTGGCAGATTTGGTGGGAGTCAGCCCGAGAGTTTTACATATTCCTAAGGGCATTACGTTAGCTGAGGCACTAGAGTCTACCATGCAATTATGTATATTCTTCCCACACAATCTAACAGTTAACAAGAAAGGGGGAGTATCCCTCTTTTCTGCATGTATTACTACATTTGTATTGGAAGGCTGCTCAACTTTCTTATTCTTCTCTTTAGGTGGTGAATCTCTATTAGGAACAGTTATATCAGTAGACATCTCGTTCATCATGGATGCATACAAGGATTTTATAAAAGCATTTCTGATCCCTGGGGTCTTCAATAATTCATTTAGAGGTATACTGACCTTAATTTTCTTTATTTCCTCTAACAAGTAATTCATTAACCTTGTTGTCTCTATTGCTTCAGTTCTACTTGTTTGATCCTTTTGTATTGATGTTCCATTATCTGTGTGGTGATTAGCTTTAAGTGTGGCAGGATTGTTGCTAGCATTATGATCTGGAGGTGTATTGATGTTATTCGGAGGAATGGAAGTGGTAAAAGGCCCTACTAGCCTAGGGTTGTTCCTCAAATTGTAAGTGTGGCTTTTATTTGTCTGTTGAAAGGCCTGCACCTCCTCTGTTTCATTTAATATCTCGTTTTTAGATTCAAAGAGAAACTGAAAAACATTTAACACAAAGGCCGATTCAGGATAAAGATTCTCACAACAGTATGGTTCATCTTCTAGCAATTCATCCTCTTTCTCTTCTACAGTTGCAAAGGTAAACATTTCTAAGACTAATGCTGTGTCATATCCTGAGGGTACTACCTCATTACCCTTGGGAATGAGAAATTTAGAGGTAGGAGGCTGCACATCTATGTTGAAAATGCTGGCTACTAAGTGGAATTGTGGACAGTCGTGCTCAGCATGGGCATTTGTATTGTGAAATCTGCACCAATTTTTGGGTGCTGTACTGGCCATTTGTATGCTAGTCGTCTGTTTTGCATCATGATTATCTATATTCTCAAAAGGAGAAGCTAGAGTACCATTGTTGGGCCCAGTGTTCCATGTCTTGGGTGGCCTAGGTTGATTCTGATTTCTGTTATTATTGCCCCAGGTCCTATTATCTGTCACTGGCCCTCTATTAAGCATTGGTTGCCCCTGGCTGGGGCCTTGATGCTGATTATAGTTTTGGTTCTTATTGTTTTGCTGATTTTGATTAAAACTATAGTTCTGATTTTGGCCTTGGTTGTGATTTTGATGTTGATTGTAGTTTTGCTTGCCTCTTCCATAGAGGTTCTCATTTCTTAGTTGTGTCACTTCTGTGGTTAACCTTTTCAAATGTGCAGTGATCTCTTTGATTTCTTCCCTATCCTCTTGTGCTTTTGCCACAGTTGTATCCCTAGGAGGTTGGAAGAAAGGCTGACCATTATTTTGACTATTATTGGAAGTGCTAGCCGTGTAAGGAGTTATAGCTTGGATTGGGGTAGGACTATACATAGGTGTGTAAGAAGGAACTGGATTTAACAGTGGAGTGTGTTGCATAGAGGTTCCATTCCATGGTTGTGCCTGATTCTGCACCCCAAAACTTCCTCCATTAACAAATGGGTTATAAGTTGTATGCCTCATCTCTTGGTTTACTGAGGCTGCCTCTTTATAGGCTTTGGATATTGAATCTATGTCAGGTTTTCTTTTAACAAACATGGCAGTTAAAGGATCCAAGGCAGCATAGTACATAGCCAACAAGGGATCATCGTCTATGGTATAAGGGGCTACCAGCCTAGAATAGGCCTTTTGAAATCTGTCGTTGAAATTATCAATCAGCTCTCCCTCACCATGTTTTATAGTAGCTAATTTATGATACAAAGCACAAGGGTCAATGGGTCCCCTAAATCTTGACAGAAATGCTTCTTCCATAAGCGGCTAGGAAGAAATGTAACCGTTGGGTAAGTTTACATACCAGCTAGAGGCTTGTTCATTAAAGGTGTAGGGAAACAATCTACACACCACATCCTTGTGCTCTAACCTAGCTCTAAAACATGCTTCCTTGAATATTCTAATATGGTCTTCTGGGTCCTGATGCAACTGGTATTTGGGACATATCTGTTCTGGATTTTTAGGCATCTCATGATAATCATTAAAGAGGATGGGAGAATTGACATCGAAATAAGCCATTGCAGGTGTTTGAGCTTGAACTGAACTTGTAGGAATACCTAGATTGATTGGTGGATTAGGATTTATAGGAGGATTGAGACCTCCAGGAGTGCCTGAACCAAGATTTAAAGATCTGAATAGTGATCTGTTAGGACTCACAATACTACGGATGTTAAAAGGTGACCTAGGTGGTGTTCTAGATGAACTTCCAGCTTGCGATATATTTGGATTCCAAATTAAAGGGTTCCTACCTCGCCTAATATCAGGTAGTTGCACAAATATATCCCCTGAACTGGATATAGACCTAGTCACTCTATTACTATTATTAGCCAGTTTGGAATAAACTCTAACTCAGGGAGGCCCTCCTTCTAGCGCCAGAAAACTATTGGTGATTGTTTTGATGCAATCAGAACAATAAGTTAAAATTCACATATAATGAACTGAAACTATACTTGAAAGATAAGAAGGAATCATTTAAGATTCTACTAATCCCAAGTCTACAATGGTTCGGTTGGTCAAGTTCAGTTGGTCAATGTGAAGCTGTAATGTTCAAGGGGCCTTACGTAGTTTAGAGTTTCTTTGTGGTTTACTGGACTAAGATTACGCAAAAGATCATGAGATATGTCAATGCTTTTCATTCCTTTGCATAAAAGTGTTACTGTGCTGCAAGTTTTAAATGGTTTTCTTGAATTATTGCAGCTTTCTCCTTTATACTTATGAAAACTATCTACCTTAAACTTTGTTATGCAATGCTACTTCAAATTTTGAGACAATTTCCTTTTGATTTCTATGTTTTCAGCTAAATATTCAAATGGGTTGGGAAAAGTTAGAAAGATCTAATCTACACCTCATTTACTCTACCAAAGGATCTAATTGTTCTGTTATGCACTATGTAAATACTACAGCAATTTGATCAAGTCCATAGTAAAAACCTTAAATGCAAGTCCTGAGCATTTTCACAAACATACATTTAAAATTGCAAGCTCCCAAAGATAATATTTCAAAACACAAAGAAGAGCAGGAGAACACTCAGAAGATAGATGCAGAACTCCAGATTCTATTGTATTAGAAACAAATAGTCATACATGATTTACAATGTAGGAATGACTCTTAGTTTTATTGATCAAACTACAGAGAACTTACAAGCTTTACAGATACAGTAAGGAAGCCAGACATTCCACGCACACCTTACTACAGACAAACAGGTGACCTCCTTCTTCTACTCCTAAACTAAACTAAGCTAACTTCCTGTGTGTTTCTAAAAATCCCTGTTGTAAAGTATTACAGTGTAGAGAGGCACAATATAAAGGCTTTCTGATTGTCCTCACTACAGCAAAAAAACTAACTAAACCCCTAGTTCAAACCCCTGGTTACAACAATAAATACAGATGAACCAGTCCCTCAAATATCTCTGAGTAGTGTCAAATCTTGGTGAAATATTGCCCCTTCTGAGAAGCTTTGGCAGCTCAGCAATAACTTCTGTTTTGTCTGTTGTAGTAATACCTTCAGTTGCAATTTTGTCCTTCATTTGGTCGGCCTTGACTTCTTCGCACTTCATCTTTACTCCTTCCTCCTGAGATCAGATTTTCTTCTTCCATGAGGTCACGGTGTTGAATTTCCAGCTGCTTCCGCAACTGCAAGCCTATAAGACAAGATAAGCAATAAGTATCACATTTATCAAATAAATAGCAGGAAACTCAAAATATCTGTTTAAATCAGGGTGACTGCAAAAATGTGGAAATCTAGCTCAAAAACCCTCAAAAACACATTCAAAATGTATACAGATTGCCCAAAACCAAACGGGTCAACCATCGCTGACCAGAAAAATGCCACGGGCACCAGAAATGTGTTTTAAAATTCCCACTGCCTTGTCCATTCCCGCCCATCGGCGTGATAATCGCCATCGGCAGGTCCAAAAAATACTTGGGCGATGTTCGTTATTTGGCCGATGGCCCTTTCTCATTATTTCCTCCTTATTTCTTTCCATCAGCGTAAGTTTGTACTATCGGTGAGCCTCAAAATTCTTTCGCCGATCATTCTCTTCCATCGATGCTTCTTCACTGCTCTCCATCGGTGTGAGGCTTGCCCATCGGTAAGCCCAAAATTTCCTTCACCGATCGCGTTGGCTATGCCGATACCCTTGTATTGGCGAGAGTGTTGCTGATGTCTTATTGGCCTTCGTTTCCTTCTCATCGGTGAGAGATTATACTATCGGCGGGCTCCTTAGTTCCTCTGCCGATGTCTTACCTTATACCAATGCTCTTTCATTGCTCTCCATCGGCGTGAGATCGCCCATCGGCAACTCACAAACTCCTCCTTCCGATGGCATTTGCTTTGTTTCATCGGCGAGAGATTCCACTGTCGGCAAGCTCTTTATTTCCTCCGCCGATGCCTCTACCTCGGCCGATGACCTCAACATCCTTACCTTTCCTTGTATCGGCCTGACTTTGCCCATCGGCAAAGGCCCAAAAACTTGGCTGACAACTACCACTATACCGATAGCCCTTGGCTATCGGTGAGACCATTCCCTTCGGCACGATGAATTCAAACTCGACCGATGCTCTATGTTACGCCAATCACTATTGTTTCGGCAAACCAAACTATTGAACCCTGCCACTATCGGCATGACTCCTGCCAATCTCCCTTTCATTTATGCTTTATTGGCGAGAGATTCCACTTCGGTGGAACACTCCAAAGTCCCACCGATGGCAACTATTATGCCGATAGCCCTTGTCTTGAACCCGAACCCTGAACTAATAAACCATCGAACCATTGAACCCTGCCACTAGGTTCAAGTGAAAGGTTCAATGGGGCGGTTTGACGATACATAACGACTGTTAAAAGAAAATGAACCCCGCCAACTTTGAACCATTGAACCTTTCAAAAAGGTTCAAGCGGATGGTTCAACATTGGAATATAGAATAATAGTCCGCCCCCTCCTTTATATTTTTTGAACATGCTAAACCTTTTGAATCCTGAACCATTGAACCATCGAACCAAGGTTCAATGCGCAGGTTCAACGCGCAGGTTCAAACTTGCGAAAACACTTCCAATGAATAAGTAATGGCGATTAAAGTGAATCGATGTATTTTTTGTAAAACAATCAAATGTAACATGCAGAGTGGAACGCAGACAAAATTGCCCACGACTCGGAACCACTAAGTATGAAATTTTTCAAAATTTAAAACGAATGTCAACAAGAAAAGAGGCAAACAACTGACTGTTTATCATGCAAAACCTGATAGTACATTTTACCTAAATGATCATAACTTGCAAAATATGATAAATTTTAAGATGGTTCAAAAAGCAACCCTAGCTCATTTTTTACAAGGAATCCAACCATATTATGCAATGGTACTGAAAATGTAATTTTCTATATTTTTAGCAAGGTTTGCAAATCTGACTCTCTTTTCCCTTTACCACTAGATAGAACAAACACAAGCAGAAGCAAAAAAAGCAAAGCAAAAGTAGGGGTCCTCATTTTGCTGAGGAGCAAAATGGGGCATGTTGTGAACATCACAACAAGAGGTATTTAGACAAATTCAAATACAATGTGCAATCATTCAACAAATTGAAAGATAAGAAGCCATTAAGGAAAGTAACAACTTACCCACACAGAGGTGGAACAATAAAAACCCTAACAAACGAAGAGTAACTAGTGACCCTTCAGGTCATAGGGTTATCCCTACAACAATAGTTATTGAATGAAACATACACATTACCACACAACAACAAAGGCTCCAGGACATGCAAACCTCTCTTCATGAAGTCTAGGTCTCCAACGAGCCAAACCCCTACCGTGTCTTGCCTCCTCTTGACTGACTACTTCCACGAGAGTGAGAGTGACATGGTAGGTCACCCCGTGGCAAGGAGGGAAGGGTCTGTGTGTGTACTGAAATCCAACCTGACAGCCCTAGGCAATCAACTTCACGATTTTGAGCATACAGTCACTTCTTAGAGGGACTTGTATCATTTGTGCCTAGAACCACTTCTCAAAGGAATGCGTAGCATCTGTGTCTACAACCACTTCTCCAATGGACTTTTAGTGTCTGCACAAGAAGCCACTCTCCATGAACCTGGTCAAGTCAGTGCCTACATGGATTTAATTGAACATGTATCCATCAACCAAGTCCTCATGTCAAGTCACCTCAAGCCACTTCCTCTCTTCTACATACACAACAATAATTTACTACTGCCATCTTTCAGGCCTCTCGACACACATCACCTATCTTATCATGACCCATCTTTAAGTATTTCTTATCTTAATCCCATAACTTGTTTTAGTACCTATTAATTTTGTTTCTAATCATCACTCATACTACATTTATTAGATAGTATTATACTTTCTAAATGCTTTTAATAAACTTTAAACCTCCCCCTCATACGTACTTTCGTGATGATTTGTCCTTTGATGACAAATCAAAACTTTAGTTGGGGAGTGGGGGGTATGGCAATGATTATTAAAATTCAACACCATATTTTAACCATTCCTTATGTGGTGAATCTTAATCTTCATGTACTACCACTAATATCCATGATTGAGCTATCCTTTGGCATTCATTTCCACAACTATCAGTAGCATCTGGTTAGGAGCATAAACAAAAACTGGTAATGGAGACAACCGTAGAAACAACTAAAGAATTACACAAAACAAGGATTTTCTAAGAAAAGGATTGATGGCAAAATTTCTATAGAGTAGAAGTGATTGCATTGTCATAAATGGGGGGAGACCCAATTTGCAAGGATTCAACTGATCACACTATAATACTAAGTAATCAGGATTGTATGCCGATATTCTGGCATGTAGGTTGGTTGAATTACTTCTTATGGTTGGCTAAATAGAATGAGGAAATGACACAATAGTTTTCTCAGACATTACAAAATAATGAAGCTACAATCAAATCATTATGGGTGGATGAATTTGAGGTAGCTATTTTAGAAGTGACAGGGTTGCCTATAGTGGGGGACGAGTTTCCAACACGAATAGATTCCATAACAACTAGAGATGAGTTCATCCACCTAGGAGAGCAACTTGATTCATTAGGAAAAGGTACCAATCACTTCTCATTACCCTAGCTATGAGCTTTAATTGTTGTACATATTGTACTTTAACTTTTGATGGTAGACACTCACTCTTTTATACTATCCATTTTAAATTGCTTATTTGTCTTCCCAATAATAGATTGGTGAATGTCCCCAATTTTCTATTTCATTTGTTGAAAAAAAATTTAGTAGATTACCAAAAGAAAGCTAATCAATCTGCCTTGTCCCACCATTTTTTGATAACTCTATTGGTAAAGAGAAGTTTAGATGTTCCATTTTTAGACCTATCTTGGAAAGATTTTCTTGAATTAAACAATATAAGGAATCAACTGGATGTTGGTCCTCATGGTTGACCACTGAGGTTTAGAAAAACATGGGAGGTTAGGGCACATGAGGGTTTAGAACAAAAAGGATAGTAGGAAGATGCACATGCAACTTCTTCCCAACATGTGACCTCTCTTACCCATGGTCCAATTGATGAACCTACAACATCCCCTATTCAAATACTACCTTCAAAACCCATAGCCTCACCTACCCACAACCCTACTAAGAAGTAGCCAGCACAAGACGTACTACCTATAGCCTCTAAAACTTACATACCACAACAAACCATTGTTCTTGCAAAATCTGAAATCCCTATTGTACATAATATCACCTCTCCACAAATAGCCAGAAAACAGAGAATAACTCAATCTTCTTCTAGGATACAAAAGAGATAGAATCTTCCAAAACCAAGAACAGTGGTTTTTCTTGAAACTGATACAAATGATGAAAGGAAGGAGCTATTTGTAAAGAGGGGACATTCTAAATCCCCTAGTACTATAGGGGATCATGGGATGTCAATTTCCTCCTTTGAATCAAAAGGGAAGGAATTAGTGGTAGAGAATGAGGAAAAGATTGATGAGCTACAGTTGACTCTAAGGAGAATTAAAGAATTGGAGAAACAGTTGCGGGATTTTTAATAGATGGAAATAGGGTTGGATAAAGTGGCCCAACTGGCCATTATAGAAATAGATAGGAGGGATTTTATGCTTCAACATCATGATATTTCTTGTATATTGGTCCCTCAACCAACCTAACTGACTCTTTGATTTATGCTTTGGGATAAATAAAAGAATTAATGAAAGTGAAGTAGGATTGGGTTAAGGAAAAATAGGAGGTGAAAAGAAATTTAAAGAGGAAATTAGGAATAAAGATAAATAAATAAAAAAACTAAACGTGAAGGTAAAATAGATGTTTGGCTTGATAGCTCAAATCATAGGATGTAGACCTTCAGCCAGGGTAAATACCCTGTTCCTCAATGAACAATTTCTAAGCTTCCAATTTAGTCAAATATGTAGTGACATTCCTATTTCTATCGCAACACCTAAATAGTTTTTAATGGCTTATCAAAAATCTACTCTAGAAATGCAAAATTAGCTTTGTGAGTTTTATCTACATGACTTGACAGTCCCATACAATGCAGAATGCAATCCATTGATATTTGTAGGGGATGTCTAGATTAAGGCCCTGGCATCATTTATTCAAAATGAACATAGTAGTAGAACTCGTTTGTAGAGGTATCATGAATGTGAGAAGTCAATACCTTTAAAACCCAGAGTTGAAGCCAAATATCCTAAACAAGTAGTAATGGAATGGATTACATTAATAGAGCAACCTAAAGTAGAAGGTAAGATTTTAGAATTGAGAGCAGTGGATTACACCAAATTTAAAACATTGGCTACCCAGACTAGCAAGGAGGTATTGGAATTTTCGAATGGTAGATGGAATGAGTTAACCAGGGAATTGAGGAAAAAGGAGCCCTATTCTATGTTCAAATATTTCACATAAATTAACAAAGAACATAAGCATATCAGATCAACCAATAGACATGACATCGCTTGGTTACCTCTTGTATTCCAACCTCCTCTTCTCTAGTTTCCAATACCACATTGGTAGGGACAAAGACCATTAAAAGAAGTTGATGGAACATCTAGGTGGTAATGTCTTGATGAAGAGAAGACATTTTATATCAAGCAGTGAGAAGGACTCATAGATCTGGTGGACTATAGGATGGTTGCACTGTAGTGTAATGAAAGGCCATAGGGTTCTTGAGGACAAACAAAATCATAAGTTGGGGGAGGATGATGGGACCTAAAATTGTCCCACTTTCTATGTTTATTTCTTGCTTTTATAGAACATTTCCTTAAACATTACTTGATAATTTATATAGACATTTGAAGTTTAAAGCACTAAGACTCATATATAACATGTTGATAAATGTCTTTGTGTTTTGGTAATTATTTTTAAAATATGATATTATATTATGTCCATTATGGTTATTTTCGTAGTAGTGGCTGATGGAAAAGGACTACGTGATCCTTTCACAAGTATTGCATAAAGTTATATCTTTGTTTGCATGATTTTGTTATTTCAGTTTCTTCCATTATATTTGAAGAGTTTTATTAGGATTATTCTCCTTGAATTTTTTTAATACAAGTAAGTTTCCTATTAATGTTTTACTAGAATAAAGGCAGTCGTCTCCCTATGTTTTAGGGGAGAGTCAACACATATAGCTTAAGTTGTTTAGAGTCTAGTTAGAAAAGGGTAGTTAGAATGTGTCTATGTATTCAGAAGATTCTATGTAATAGAAAGAGAGATTTTCATTAACAACGGTTTCTATTATGCTTCCTTGAAATCAATAAAGATATTTCTAGATTTAGTCAATGTGAGCAACACATAGTTAAAGATTTGGTTAAGATCTTGGGAGGATATAGGTCACCCATGAAGGGGCCCACTTGAGGTATAACTGTACCTCTCTTGTTGATGTTATTTGTTAACAATTTTAGTAATTGTAATCAACTTGTTTCATATAAATAATTTATTGTTGATAGCTAAAGCAACATATGCTTGTAGCTTAATAGAATTGCCCATAGCTAAATAGAATTAACTATAGAAACTACTGCATTTGATTAAAAGTTTATAATATAGATTTATTTTCAATTATAAGCAATTACATTTTTCTCGACACAAACTCTTAGGAGCTCTAAGGAATCCTTAGGTTGTACATATAGTACATGTGCCATCTAAGAAGATATGCCCCTAGTTTCACATGACACATGTATCACCTTGTAAATAGTGAGTCACTTGATAATGGATACCCTAATTTGTTGAGTTGATTGCATGAAATTTTTGCATCAAATTTATTAGTTAATAATGGAGTTTGACATGCACATTGCTTTGTCATACCACTAGAATTCAAAGTTCCACAAGTGGCAAATTTATGTTGTATGGATTTCTTAGAGATATTGTTAATGATAGGGGTAGCAAGTTTCTCAATACTTATTGGCAAGATCGATATTCTAGAATATCAATAAAAAGTGAGTTGGCATACCAAAGCCAAGAATCTTTGAAAGTAGTCAGAGATAATCTATCAAGGGCCCAAAATCAACATGTATTTTATGTGGATCAGACTTTAACAGAGAGGTCCTTTGAGATAGGTGGGAAGATTTATTTAATATTACAACATTACCAAAAATCTCAATTTTATGGGTTTTAAAGGGAGGTCAAAAGAATTAATACGGTGATCCCTGGGTGAGATTTTCTAGAGATATTAGAATATCTAGGTTTGAATTACTTGATGAACAATTTTTAGGAGAGAGGACTTGTAATATCCCTTTTTCTTAATTATTTTTAAAACTCCATTAATTAGTCCATTCCATCAATTCTTATGGACTAAGGCGAGAAATTAAAGAATAAGTTGGAATTTGTTTATTTAATTTATTTAATTGTGGAATTGAGAAAAGTCAATATTTGGAAGTCAAATTAAATATTAAATATTACTTTTTATTTCTTGAAAATTGGAAAATGAATAATTCGTGGGATTTTGGATAAATCCAAGAAAATTAGAAATTCCCTTCTTTTTCATAAGGTTACCTACAACAATTTGTAAAGGAATTATTTATTAATTGTATTTTCAAGATGAGGATGGAAAGAAATCAATTTTCTTTTTCCCTACTTTTTCATCTAAGAAGACTTTGGGAAATTGAGAGCCCAAGTTTGCATAGGTATGAAAATGTAAATTAATTATTTAATTGTAAAAATCAGAAAAGTAGGTTTTACTTGGCTACTTTCCCAAGAGGGGTGTTGGTTTTCTTGACTTTTCCTTTGAGATCCCAAGGTTATTTATGTGCAAGCATTGTCTTCTATCGAGGACATTGTTCAAAACCCACATTTGAGGATGAAAACCCTTGATGTGCCATATACAATTAGATGAAAATACAATGTTTTCATGAATATAAGGATAAAACCCCTTTGATTCTAGAGGGAAAATTCATCCAAATTTTGCATTTGTGCTTTATAGGATTGTTGAAATCAAGAACAATGTGTTAGTTTTATGTATTACAGGTTGTGGGTCTTCTTCATAGTAGAGCAGTGGTTTTAGTATTGGTAGATTTTATTGTTGTAGTTGTTGTTGGTGTTGTTGGTGATTGTAGTAAAACATTAAATGGTGTGTTCTCATATTCTAGTATTAGTCATTGTGCTTCAAAAAGTTACATGTTTAGGTTGGGATCAACTGTGAGTTATTACAGGTTGTAATTTGGAACAAATTAGAGTACTTTTGGGTAATTTTAGTGTTCAATCAATGTATTTGGAAATTTGAATGTGATTTCAATATTTTAACATGTATTTGAGTCCATTATAATAATCCCATAAAATTTGTGATGCTTTAGTTGAAGTTGGGTATTACAAATGTGTAATTTGTGTATATTTTGTGGGTTATCCTCCATAGTTTTCATGCAAGGGAAGATAGTTTCTTTTCTATATTTTTCCATCTATGTATTTTGTATGTTGAGGTGAAATTTATGTTAATAAAATCATTCTTGGTAGATTTGTGGTGTTTTAGTGTGTTGGATGCAAAATTGTTAAATTCAAGGTTGAGTAGCTTTGTTAAAATTGTGGTGCAATTAGATAGTTTCCCAAGTTTTATTTAAAGTATTTCATATTTGATATAATTTTAGAAAATAAATTGTGCAAAATTACAGAAAAGGACAAGGTATTGGTAATACTACTAGAAAGATACATGAAATATTTGAAATGATGAAGACAATGAATCTCTAGTAGGATGATGTGAAGAGGATAGGAAAAGAAGTTTAAACACTAGACATATTGATAAAAGTGACAAGGATGAAGTGGAAAATGTACAAGTTTTTGAGAAAGATATAAAAGAGCAAGAGGAAGAAGAGTTAGAATAGGTAAATATGCTTAAGGGTATCTCCAAAGTTGGTAAGAGATTTAGAATTGAGATTTCTAATTTAATTTTGGTGATTTTAATCTTGAAGACTCGATTGCAGAAATGATTTGGAAGAATATTATGAATATGAGGATATTGTAGATCTAAATAACGTTGAATTTCTAAAACTAAACTAAAGGGACATGATACTATTTGGTCGAAAGAAGAACAATTAGAAGGAAATAAAAAAGGGAAAGAATATATAACAAAATGGGATAGGATGGTAGGAAAGATGAAATATGAATTCATACATATTGGCTATGAGTTAGAATTATTAAATAGGTTAGACAATATAAGACAAAATAAAAAGATAGTTAAGAAATGTACTAAAGAAATTTTCAATTGATCATTAGGATTTTATGTATGAAATAAAGTAAAGAGAAGTTTGGAAGAAATCAATGGACAAAGAAGAAGTATTTAAGAAGAATTATATTTTGTAATATTGACATAAAGAGATGAAGCATATCAATTTCCATTGAAAGAAGAAGAGAAATTGAATATGACATTTGAAGGTAGGAAGAACTAACAAAGAGGTAGAGGACAAAGGTTTTAAATAAGTTGACATCAATATGATGATAGAATATCCTACAATAAAGATGTGTAAGGAAAAAGAAACAATATTACCTACTACATTGATAGAACTAAAGGATATCAAAGAGAGAAAGGAAGATATGGTGGATACAACAAAAGATATTTTAGGGGAACTTTTTTCAAGTGTAGAGAAGAAGAGTGAAAAGCATTTGAATGTTTCAAAAACCAAGGATGTTCAAGTACAAGATTTTAAGGAAGAGTTGCACATGATAATGAGGAACCTGGAGGGTCACATAATTTAGAATATGAACTAGAAAAAGGTGAGTCACTTGTCATGAGAAGGGTGTTATTGAAATATGATGATAAAGAAGAACTAATAGAAAGGAAAAACTTGTTCATAATGATATGCAAATTTAGAGGTAAATGTTGCAAGGTTGACACTAATAGTGGTAGTACCAATAATTCAATGTCAAAACAAATGGTTGATCAATTAAAATTGAAAAGGTTAGTACAGGAAGCATCACAAAAGGAATTTTCAAAGTTTTTAAAAAATACAAGGACATCATATTAAACAATATGCTAAATAGATTGCCGTCAATAAGGAGCACTAGTCATCATTTGGACCTATTTATAGGAGGAATTTTGCCAAATTAGGTAGCACATAGAATGTAGGTAGAAAATGAAGAGTTGGAATAGAAAGTGTAGGATCTATTGAAGAGAAGTTTGATTAAGAAAATTTGAGTCCATGTGTGATTCCCTTATTACTAGTACCAAATAAATGAGGTGAATGGAGAATGTGTACACTCTAGAGAAATCAACAAGATCAACATAAAGTATATATTTCCATTGCAAAGGATAGATGACATAATGGACTATTTGAGTGCAGTCAAATATTTTACCACCTAATTGATTGGAATAGTAGTTGGTAAAGCAATAATTTATATTTAGAGAAGGAGATGAATGGAGGACAATATTTAAGATAAATGAATCATGGTATGAGAGGTTTGTTATTCCTTTTAGATTCACTAACACACCTAGTACATTTATGAGATTGATACAATAAGTGCTAAAGAAATATATGGGTAAGTTTGTAATTGCTATGGCTTGTTATGGCTTGTCCTTACTAGTACAAATTAATACATATATGTTTAATTTACCCCTACTCTATTTATCCTGTCACCTCCCCATTTCATTCTCACTTCATCTTCTCTTTCCTCATAACCCTATTTTCTACCTAATTATCTACATCTCTACAACAACCATGAAATATGTTGTAAAAAATGTCAAGTTCATCTCTAATCCCAGAAATGGTAACCCATGAGGTTACACATTATGACTTGATGAACCTAGCCTATGTCTCTCACATTGATTTCCATCATGTGGAGTTTGCCAATAGAAGTGTCATAAGTTATTCCTTGTTGCATGACTACCCTCATGTCCTCTTATTCTTAGAGGTGGCACCGGTGAGTGTGAGATCATGATGGGACAAATAGTGGCAATGGAGGAAAAACTTGTTGGATGAAAAAGTGTTAACATTGAGACTAATATTTAGATTTGGATAAAAAGGATGTTAATATTTCTAGCTCAAATATGGATTTTGTCCAAAAATGCCTTAGGATTACCACATATTGAGGAAAGTGGGAGTCCCAAAACTTGCCAAACAAACTTGCACCACCACCCATTTAGTGTTATCCTAAAAATTTTCACAATTTCATCCTTGAAGCTGATAGACTTTTTTGTAACTAAATTTAATCAAATGAAAAGGGTTTGTTGATGAAGGTATTAAGATTCTAAAACTATAATATATGCTAAGCATAATTGTTTTAATAGGAATTATTATTATTTTCTACATATGCTATCTCTGATTTGCTGATAGATATACATATTGAAAAATATCCATAACTTTCAACATATTAATCCCTTCTCAAATCCAAAAGATGTGTCACATTCTAAGATTTATTGGGTATACAATAAAATTTAAAAATTTTGACTTTCATATATTTTTGGCCAAGTTAGGTTGGATGGAAAATTAATTTTTAATATTTTTAAAAAGTGACAGTAAAAATTCATAAATAATTATTTATTTACTTTAAATATATAAAAAAATATGTGTCACATCCGCTCATGTTACCTATACTTAAATCCAAATCATGGAGGAAAAATATTATCTTTTTCTCATACTTAGTTTGGCTAGAATGACACCTACTTTTTACGGTTTTCTAAAAATTTTAGTAGTGTTTCATTCAAATATCCAATTTTCACCAAACTATTTTTAATTTTTTTAAAAAAGTAGTAGCCCATAAACTACATTTAATTTATTATGAATTTTATTACTACCTTATTTCTACATTGTGTAGATAACTCATTGAATTTTTGACATGAAGTTACTTAAGTCTATTTTTCACATTTACATTGCCACTTAGGGGTAGTGTTTGGCCCATTATGACCCTGTACTCACCCTTAAAATAAAAAAATTATCTCTTGTTGGATTTAGACTGGAGAACTGAGAGGGGGGGTGAATTAGTTGTCCCAAATCTTTAACACTTGCAACTACTTTATCACACAAAATTGATTAATGATATAAACATCTAAAGCATGAATCAACAACACATGAGTAGAAATAGATGAACACAAAACACCAGGATTTTTACATGGAAACCTGGTTAAGGGAAAACCATGGTGGGGGTTAACCCACAAAGATTTGTACCTTGTTAAAAGTACTTTAGAAAAATAGAAGGCACATGCCTTTGAGCACATTGCCCAGAGCTTACTACTCAAAAGAGATGCTCACTACCTACAGAATTTATTTTGGAATAGAAAGAATTAACTTAGAAATAGAATCTACTTCATGTCTGGTTCAGTTTCATTAAATTCTCACAAAACTTATGCTTTGCCCCAAACACTTCTTCTAACTCTTCGTCAAAATAGCTCTTGTTTTTCTGCTTCTCTTCTGCTCTGCTCTGCCTTTGATTCTTTCTTGAGATTATATTGTTTTTGCACAAGGATGATTTTTCACAACTCATCAACAAATATTTATACACTTCATCAACCTTGGAATGAACATCAAGGTCAGCACTACAAACATTCAACTTAATGTGAATCCCTAAGCTATCGGCCAAACATAACTGGATTCAAATCTTCCTTGATCAACACACCATGCTTCATAGAATTGCTCTTAGATCATCCGCAACATGCTTGAATCATCTAGTCGGCCAAGACTGGGAAGAAGAATAACACCAAGAAGAAAATCTTTATTGACAAGCTTAAACTTCAATGGGGTAAAAGCACAAAGCTATGTCACACTTTCAGTTGACTTATCAGCGCAAGTGAATTTAAGTATTTCTAACTAAAAAACAATTTTGTTCAAACATATGATTTTGTAAGATTAATTCTAGCTAAGTTAGATATGTCCACAACTTTTCAGACTAAAATTGTTGGCTAAATGCATATGTAGCACCATTATGAGGCCAATTTACTAAAAAAATAAAATTATTTGAAAAACTTGATATTTCAACAACTTCTAGTCATGTAAATAACATTTTTAAAAAAATATAAAAATACCCTTTTGTAGATCTATAAGTTTAGTTTTCAAAAATATATATTTTTTAATAGTTTAATTATTATTTATATTTTCCTTTATATTTTTACTAAAAGTAGGTTATCAGCACAAAACATTACATTGATTACCATGTAAAGGAAAAATAGTAAAACTTATTAAAAAATAAATAAAAAAAATGATGCACTAGATAAAAGAATCTATATCAAGATGGTATAATTTTTTTCTATTTTAGATAAATAGTTAATATGAAAGTTGACATTGAATGGAAACAACTACGTTTTAATACACGTACATTTTATTATTTATTTAAAAATATATATTTATGAAAATTGCAAAAAAATATATCCATGCACTAAAGTTTCAAGTTATAAATACACAAAAAATTGAAGAAAAAAATAAAATTTACTATATAAAGATTGACGTCTCATGTAACTTCATTTTTCAGCATTTTATCAGCAACTAAATTATAGTGTCGATTTATTAAAAACTATATTCAAATAATTTTTTAATTTTTTTCAAAAAATACAAACATAAATTATACTAAAAAATAAATATTTTATTAGTTTCCGTAATTTCAAAATTTAAAACATATATGTCACTTTTTAGTGATTCAAGTTTAAAAGTTGGATTAGCGTTGGTCATTTCCTTTATAAAAGTGTGATAAAGCAATGTGCTTTTACCCAATGCGGACCTCCAACATAGCTGTCACATGAACTGAAGTTCCACAAGCACATTAAATTCAACAAAAACATCTGCACTCCTCCAAATCATCTGAATCACTTGCCTCTTCCTCTGGAACCTCAAGAGCACTATATGCCATAACTGTCACATTAGAAAGATTACTTGTGGAGCTCCAAAGCATGAACTACTTGAATGGATGATACACAGTGACTTCCCAAACATGCTTTTAGATCCGCAGATCATCATTTGACATATCTGGAACAATCTGGACCTCTTTTATGTCACTATGTCTCTTTTGAATATTACCGGAACCGGTTCTACTCAGATGGTCATAGCTTCTTTAGATCTTAATATGAACCTCTCAAATCTTAACTGGAGCTTCTTCAGACAAACCTCTTAATAGCCATCTGGTCCACATACATTGATCTTTATTAATTTTCTCAATATCCTCAACAATTCAGTCTTCTATACAGGCAACAAATTAGGATACAGTTGACACCAATGACAACATGAATATGTTGACATCAATGACAACACTGCTTAAGTACATATTTGCAACAATCTCCTCCTTTGTCATTGATGGAAACATATGATGTGAAAAACTAAATTCAACAATCAAGACAAGAATTTCTCCCCCTTTCTCTTTTCACTTCTGCAAATCCTTTCTTCACTGCTCTCCCTTTCATCAACAACTAGTTTTTTCACATGAACTTCTCTCCCCTTTTGACATCAATGGCAAAGGACACATGTTTGCAATCTTTTCTCTGCCTCTTTGTTTCAGACTAATCTCTAAAATTTGCATACTAACTACTCTCCCTGAGTAGTAGCTCCTTAACATCAATCTGGATCATAAGATATGAGTGTGAATTCCACTAGACCTTAGTAAATCTTAGTTCTGATTAGGAGGGGTAATAACCCCTAACGTTTCTCTAAGATACTCAAAAGTATCCTTGGAAAGAGGCTTAGTAAAGATATTTACAATCTAATCTTTTGAAGATGCAAACTCCAACTTGACTTCATTCTCATTTACTTTCTGTCAAGAAATGAAACTTAATAGATATATGCTTTCTCTTTGAATGTAACACTGGATTCTTTAAGATGCTTATTGCACTTGAATTATCACAAAAGATTGTGACTAGATACTCAAACACAATTTTGATGTCTTTCAACATTTGCTTCATCCATAGAACTTGAGTACAATTATTTGTTGCTGCTATATGCTCTACCTCTATAGGTGATAGAGATATTGCCTCTTTCTTTTTTCTCATCCAAGAGACCAATCTTCTTCCCAAGAAAAATACACCACCACTAGTACTTTTTCTATCATCCACATCTCCTACCCAATCAACATTTATATATGCATGAAGAGTGAAGTCATTATCCTTTGGATACCATAATCCATAATCAATTGTCCCCTTGAGATATTTGAAAATTCTTTTGATTGCCACAACATGGGATTCTTTTGGATCAACTTGAAATCTAGCAACAAGTCCAACTACATTCATGATGTTAGGTCTAGTCTGAGTCAAATAGAACAATCCTCCAATCATTGATCTATACCTTTTCTAATTTGCCTTGGGGGAGTCGTCATCTTTACTTAACTTGCATCCAGTTACCATAGGTGTACCTACTCGCTTTGAGTCTTCCATTCCAAACTTCTTCAACAATTCTTTCACATACTTGGGCTAAGATATGAATATACCTTTATCTATCTGAAGAATCTGCAGACCTAGGAAGAAATTCATCTCACCAAACATTAACATCTCAAATTCACTTTTCATTTGATCAGCAAATGCTTTGTACATACATTCATTTCCACCAAAAATGATATCATTAACAAAGACCTCAACAATTAGGATGTCCTCATGATTAATCTTGAAGTAAAGATTACTATTAGCAATACCTTCGCTAAATCCTATCTTAAAAAAATATTTATCCAATCTTACATACCAAGCTCTTGGGGCTTGCTTGAGTCCATACAAAGATTTTCTCAGTCTGCAAACCATATTTCTCTGATCAAACAACTGAAAACCTTCCGGTTGTTCAATGTAGACTTCTTCCTCCAACTCTCCATTCAGGAATGTTGATTTGACATCTATCTAATAAACCTTAAAATCTTTGAAAGTAGCAAATACAAGAAATAATCTGACTACTTCTATTCTTGCCACCGGAGAAAAAGTTTCTTCAAAATCAATTCCTTCAAATTGAGAATAGCCTTTGCATACCAACCTTTCTTTGTTTCTTACAACTTCACCATCTTCATTTAGTTTATTCCGGAAGACCCATTTGGTTCCCATCACATTTTTGTCTTCAGGTCTATGAACAAGATCCCAACTATGGTTCTTTTCAATTTGCATCAATTCTTCTTCCATTGCATTTACCCAGTTTTCATCATTCTAGGCTTCACTCACTGATTTAGGTTCAATCTTTGAAATCAAACAAATCTCCTCTTGATCTTCATAAAATTTTCTCCTAGTTTGAACACCTTTACTCTTATCTCCTATGATCTGATCTTCAGAATAATTCAGTCTTACATACCTAGGAATTTTGGGAATTTCTTGAACTTCTGTTTCTTGAGCTTGTTCCTCAACATCTGTACTATCTTCTTGAGTTCTTGGAGTTTTCAGATCAATCTGGATCTGAGTCTAGGATTGAACTTACCTTCCTTGACTTGGATTTTCATCTTGATCATTTGAATCATACCTGCAAGACTTGGCATCTCCTTCTTTGCTCTCATCAACTTTGACATAAGCACTTTCAACAATCTTTTTCAACCTCTTGTTAAAGCACTAGTAAGCTTTGCTTTGAGTAGAGTAACCCAGAAAAAATCCTTTATCACTTCTTACTTCAAACTTGCCTAGATCCTCATCTCTTTTAATATAGCACTTACTGCTAAAAACTTTGAAATATCTTATAGTAGGAGGATGACCAAACTAGAGCTCATAAGGAGTCTTATTAGAATTGCCTTTGATCTATACTCAGTTAAGAGTGTAGACAAAAACACTTAAAGCTTCTCTCCAATAAACTTGTGGAACATTTGTTTCCATCATAATGGTCCTGGCAGCTTCTTGAATGGTCTAGTTCTTTCTTTCTACAGCTCCATTTTTTTGAGGAGTCCTAGGAGCAGATAAGTATCTTTTTATTCCATGCCTTTCACATAATGTATCAAAATCACCAGAGGTAAACTCTCCACCTCTGTCAGATCTCAGACACTTTATCTTCACACCAACCTCATTTTCAACCATAACTTTGAACACCTTGAATATGTCAATAGCTTCTAATTTTTCTTGTAAGAAGGTTACCCACATCATCTAGGTGTAATAATCAATCAACAGCTTAAAATATCTATCTCCTTGCACACTCCTAATTCTAGCAAGACCACATAGATCAGTATGCACAAGTTCCAATCACCCACTTGAAAATTGTTCTTTACTTTTGAATGATGTTTTGTTCTGTTTACCCAATTGACATTCTCTACATAAGCTATCAGGTTTAACAAGTCTTGGAAGATCTCTCACAACCTGAGTAGAACTTATCTTAACAATGTTATCAAAATTCACATGACACATTCTCCTATGCCACAACCAGATTTGATATGTTTGAGCAATTAAACAAATTTTACCATAACTACTTAGTTGAAAGATGTTACCTCTAGTTTGTGTACCAGATGCAATTTGAATTCTGGAGCTTTCCAAGATTCTGCATTTACCATCCTTGAATCAGAGATCATAACCCTTGTCAACCAATTGTCCAACATTGAGAAGACTATGCTTTAGCCCTTCCACATACAGAACATCATTGGTGTTATTCTTACCATCAAAAGAGATGGATCCTTTGCCACATATTCTACCCACGAGTTATCTCTAAATTTTACAAGCCCACCTTCATATTTTTCAAGGCTTATAAACTTACTTTTATCACCAGTCATATGATGAGAACATCCACTATCAACCACCAATTCATCCTTTTCAACAACCTGAGCAGCTAAGGCACTTTCCACATTTTCACAGCTAGCATATTCAGTAGACACCAAATCTTCTTCTTTGATAGGAATGAACACCCAATCATTTTCAGTGGAACCTCTATGATCAGATTCATCATCTGTGACTCCTTCTTCTCTAGCTTCTTGGACATAGTAACATTTATTTTGACCTTTATATCTATTAGGGTTTGGTTTTGAAAATCTCTCCAGACATCTTGAGGCAAAATGACCAATCTTATTTCAAGAAAAAAATTTAAGTGGCAACTTTCCTTCATACTTACTGAATCCTCTTGGCATTCTTTTAGCAATAAGAGATTTAAATTTTGTAGTCTCAATTTCATAATCTTCAAGATCTTTCCTTGCCTTCACAAATCTATTTGATCTTGCTGAAGATCTTTCACCTGGATCATTTTTTTTTCCCATATACATTTCCCTTGAATGCGGATTCAGACTTGGGAAGAGAATCACCAAATTTACTTAATTCAAAATCTAAAATTTTGCCAACCAGGTGATCTCTTGTGACTTCTGAGATAGTCCTGATCTCCTCTATAGTAGAAACCGTATGTTTGTATGAATTAGGTAAAGATTTGAGCACTTTTTCCACAATCTTTGATTCTTCCAAAGTTCCGCCAGCACACCTGATACCACACACAAGTTCATTTATCTTTTGCATGTAGATTGTGATGTTTTCATCTTCACTCATCCTCATATTTTCAAATTTTCCTCTCATACTTTATAGTTTGGCACATATTCATCATCTTCATACAAATTCTCCAACTTCTTCCAAATTTCATGAGCTATTTTTAGTCCCAAAACATTTGTCATTTCTGAATCAATCAGTCCACTCAACAAGGCTTCTGTAGCTCGAAGTTTATTTTTAGCATTGCTGAGTGCATCTGGAGTTAATAGACCTTTCACCGGAGGATTATATTCTTCCTTAGTTATCACCCAATAAGCATCGCCCATGCATTGCAAATGGTACTCCATGCGACTCTTCCAAACAGAGTAATTCATTCCATCAAATATCAAATTATTCTTTTTGTAGGTTGACATCCTGGATCTCCTCAAGTGGTTAAGCCCCTTTTAGAGGAACTTGGCTCTGATACCAATTGTTGGATATAGACTGGACAACTAAGAGGCAGGGTGAATCAGTTGTCCAAAATCTTTAACACTTGCAACTATTTCTTTATCACACAAAATTGATTAATGATATAAACATCTAAAGCATGAATCAACAACACATGATTAGAAATAGATGAACACAAAACACCAAGATTTTTACGTGGAAACCCAATTAAGGGAAAACCATGGTGGGGGTTAACCCACAAAGATTTGTACCATGTTAAAAGTACTTTAGAAAAATAGAACGCACATGTCTTTGGGCACACAGTCCAGAGCTCACTACTCAAAAGAGAGGCTCGCTTCCTACAAAATTTATTTTGGAACAAATAGAATTAACTTACAAATATCATCTACTTCATGCCTAGTTCAGTTTCATTGAATGCTCACAAAACTTATGATTTTCCCCAAACACTTCTCTAATTCTTCATCAAAATGACTCTTGTTCTTCTACTTCTCTTCTACTCTACTCTACCTTTGATCCTCTCTTTAGATTATATTGTTTTTGCACAAGGATAATTTTTCACAACTCATCAACAAATATTTATACACTTCATCAACCTTGGAATGAACATCAAGGTCAGTACTACAAACATCTAAATTAATGCAAATCCCTAAGCTATCGGCCAAACATAACTTGCACTCAAATCTTCCTTGATCAACATTCCATGCTTCATAGAATTGCTCTTAGATCATCTGTAACATGCTTGAATCATCCGGTCAGCCAAGACTGGGAAGAACAACAATACCAAGAAGAAAATATTTATTAACAAGATCAAACTTCAATGCGGACCTCCAACATAGTAGTCACATGAACCAAAGACTTCCACAAGCACATTGAATTCAACAAAAACATCTGCACTCCTCCAAATCATCTAAATCACTTGCATCTTCCTCTGTAACCTCAAGAACACTATCTGCCATGACTGTCACATTAGAAAGATTACTTGTGGACCTCCAAACCATGAACTACTTGAATGGATGATACAAACTAACTTCCCAAACTTGCCTTCAGGTCCACAGATCATCATTTGACATATCCTGAACAATTTAGACCTCTTTTCTATCACTTTATCTCTTCTAAATATTATAGGAACTAGTTCTACTCAGATGGTCATAACTTATTCAGATCTTGATGCAAACCTCTCAAATATTAACTAGAGCTTCTTTATTCAAACCTCTTCATAGCCATCTAGTCCACATACATTGATCTTTATTAATCTTCTCAATATCCTCAACAATCCGGTCTTCTATATAGGTAGCAAATTAGGATACAGTTGACACCAATGACAACAGGAATACATTGACATCAATGACAACACTGCTTAAGATTATATTTGCAACATGTCTAACATAATGGACCTAGTCAAAGATTCATATTATATATACATGCTATGCTTCGGCTTCATCCATGAATATCTTATCTCACAAGACAAACTAAAGAATGGTCTAGAGAATTATCATATGTGTGTGGGTAAGGCTCCAATTGGGGGTCTCATCACAATACAATTACTTCATAACTCTCCAATGGCTTCCTATGTTTACCACACCATATAGAAGGGACTAAAAAATGGTTATGTGAATGCCTTGAATACTACTTTGGAAGTGCACTGATTTCAACTACCACTAGCCTCAGACACCATAATCAAATATATCTTCACTACCATCGGTTCCAACATTTTCATGACCTAGATAAGATGACATGCCTTATGTCAATAGATCTTCTAGTTCTACCTACTACCCTTCATCTACATGTAGATGACAATGATTCCAGCTTTGGTGACCTAGGTTAATTCCATCTATAATTTTTTTGGGGCCTTTGGTCATTGTGTTATATAATTGATGATTGTAATTTTGGGTTGTCAGCCACTAAAGCTTTATTGACAATATGCATCTTTTGGGGCCTATTGTGCCTACTTCATCCTTGGAGGGTCTCTTGAATTTTATCATTTAATATAGATTTAATACAAATATAGGTGAATCTTCACCTTTTATTTTTAAAAATAATAGTTTGTGATAGTTTATTTGGATGATATTTTAATTTTTATTAAGACCAAAGAAGAACATTTGGATCATATTGGACTAATGTTGTAGAGGTTGAGAGAAGAAATATTGTCAGGATAAATGTGAAGAAGTGTAGTTTCATGAGTCAGAACTAGTGTATTTGGCATTTGTAATCTCAACTAAAGGGTTGAAGATGGATGTAGAAAAAGTAAAAAACAATTTTTTAATGGTCTACACTAGTGAATGTTTGAGAGTTAAGATCTTTTCATGGTTTGGAAAGTTTCTTTATAAAGTTCATTAGAGATCTTAGTGGTATATATCCATCAATAACTAAGATTATGAAGGGAGATAAGAAGAAATTTGCATGGACATCGGGAGAAAATTGGATTTTTGAATTGCTGAAGAAGAAGGTAACTAAGCAACTACTATTAACATTGCCAAATTTTAACAAGGTATTTCAAGTTGATTGTGATTCAAGTGGAAATGCAATAGAAGCAATATTGAACTAGGAAAGTAGTAGACCAATAACTTATTTTAGTGAAATTTTGGATGATGCTAGAATGACATATTTAGTCTATGATCAAACATTTTATGCCATAATACAAGCATGAAGAAGCAGAGATGTTACTTTTTTCAAAAGGAATTTCTGTTGTATGGAAATCATCAATCTTTGCAATATTTGAAAAATTAGAGTAAATTCAATCAAAGATGTGTGACGTGGGTAGAATTCATGAAAAGTTATTATTTTTGTATTGAAGCATAGAAGTAAAAAGTTAAACAATATTTCTAAAGGAATTACTTGTTGCTAAGGGAATTTGTGTTGAGAAATTTTATGCCATAATACAACCATGAAGAAGTGGATGCATTACTTTTTTCTAAAGGAATTTTTATCACATAAAAATCATCAAGATTTGTAATATTTGACCAATTATAGTAATTTCAATCAAATACATATGAGATTGGTATAATTCATGAAAAGTTATTCTTTTGTATTGAGGAATAGGAAAAAATGTATTGAAGAACTCTTCCAAAATTATCATTAAGATTTTATGTAGTAAATAAAGTAAAGATAAGATTGCAATACACATCAATGGACTAAGAAGACATATTTAGGGAGAATTGTGTTTGGTAATATATTGAGAAAAATAGACGAAGCATATCAATTTGCATTGAAAGAAGAAGAGAAATTGAATTGGACATTTGAAGGAAGGAAGAAATAAAAAGGAGGTAGAGGATGAAGGTTCCAAAGAAGTGGAACTCAATACAATGATACAATATTGTAAAATGATCTAGAATAAAAATGAAAAAATATTACCTACTGCATTGATACAATTAAAGCATATTAAAGGGAGAAATGAAGATATGGTGGAAGTAGTGGAAGATATTTTAGAGGAACTTGTTTCAAGTGTTGAGAAGAAGTGTACCAAACATTTGAATGTTGCCAAAACCAAGGAAGTACTAGTACAAGGTCATAAGGAAGAGTTACACATGATAATTACGAACTTGGAGGGTCACAGAATTTAGAATATGAACTAGAAAAAGGTGATTCACTTGTCATGAGAAGGGATTTGTTGAAATATGATGATAAAGAAGAACTAATACAAAGGAAAAAAAAATCATAATGATATGCAAATTTGGAGGTAAATGTTGCAAGGTTGTCACTAGTAGTGGTAGTACTAATAATTTAGTGTCAAAACAAAAGGTTAGTACACCCTAGCCCATATAGGACTACTTGGCTATAAAAAAAACATAAGGTCTTAGTAAAAGAATAATGTTTGGTAAAATTCAAAATTTATACATATCATGATGAACTTTTGTGTGATATAGTGCCAATGGATTATGTTGTTTGTTGGTGGGGAGACCATGACAATTTGGCAAAAGTGTTGTGCATGATATAAGCGAAAATACTTATAGTATAACAAAGAATTGTAGTAGACACAAGTTGGTCCCATTGAAGCAAAGGGAACAAAAAGTGTGAAATAATGCCAAAATTTATTTAATGGATGGAGGAAGATTCTTAGCTAGTTTGAAGCATGGGAATATGTGTTTTGCATTGATCCCTAGAGTTTGTAAAATCATAGTGGTAGAGGAAGCATTGGAAAAGGAAATTTAAAACTTGCTGACATAATACAAGGGCATCATATTAAATAATGTGCTAAATGGATTACCATCAATAAGGCATATTAGTCATCATATGGACCTAGTTCTAGGAGAAATTTTTCATAATAAAGTAGCACATAGAATGATGTAGGTAGAAAATGAAGAGTCGAAACAGAAACTGTAGGAGCTATTGAAGAGAAGTTTCATCAAGAAAATTTGAGTCAATGTGTGATTCGTATGGTACTAGTACCAAATAAAGGAGGTGAGAGAAGAATGTGTACACTCTAGAGAAATCAACAAGATCACCATAAGGTATATATTTATATTGCCAAGGACATATGACATAATGGACTATTTGAGTGGAGTGAAATATTTGACCACTTGATTGATTTGAATAGTAGTTGGTAAAGCCTTAAATTATATTTAGAGAAGGAGATGAATGGAAGACAATATTTAAGATAAATGAACGATGGTATGAGTGGTTAGTTATGCCTTTTATATTCACTATCAGACCTATTACATTTATGAGATTGATGTATGAAGTTGTAAAGAAATATATTGGTAGGTTTGTAATCCTTATGTCTTGTTATGGCTTGTCCAATCTAGTAAAAATTAATGTATACATTTAATTTACCCCTACTTCATTCATCCTAACACCTTCCCATTTCATTCTTACTTTGTCTCCTCTTTTTGAACAACCCTCCCCTCTAGCTTGTTAGCTACCTCTCTACAATGACCATGAAATATGTTGTAAAAAAATTTCAGGTTTATCTCTAATCCTAGAAATGGGAACCTAAGAGGTTAGACATTATGACTTGATGAACCTAGCCCATGTCTCTCACATTGATTTCTCTCATGTGGAGTTTTCCAATTGAATTGTGGTAAGTGATTCCTTGTTGTACGACTACCCTGAGGTCCTCTTATTCTTAGAGGTCGCATCTATTTTCTTGTCCAACATAATGGACGCAGTCCAACATAACAGACTCAATCCAAGATGTAGATTAACAGTTCATATGATTTGGCTTCATCCATGAATATCTTGTCTCTCTAGACAAGATGAAGAAGACTCTATACAATTATCATATGTATGTGGGTGAGGCTCCAATTAGGGGTCTATTCGTGGTAAAATTTCTTCATTTAACTCTCCAATAGTTGCCTATGTTTACCACACCATATAGAAGTAACTCCAAAATGGTAATGTGAACACCCAGAATACTACTTTGGAAGTGCGCCACTTTCAACTACCACTAGCCTTAGACACCAAAATCAAATATATCTTTACTGCCATCAGTTCCTACATCTTCATGCCCTAGATCAGGTGTCATGCTTTCTATCAATAAATCTTCTAGTTCAACCTACTACCCTTCCTCTACATGCAGATGCTAATGATTTCGGCTCCCACAACCTAGGTTAATTCTATGCATTTATTTTTTTGGTCCTTTGGTCATAATGTTATATAATCGATGCTTGTAATTTTGGGTTGTTGGCAATTGAAAGTTTATTCACTATATGCGTATTTTTGGGCCTCTATGCCTACTTCATCCTTGCAGGGCATTTTGAATTTTATACTTTAATATAGTTTTAATACAATAATAGGTTAATCTTCACCTTTTGTTTTTAAAAAGAATAGTTTGTGATAGTTTATTTGGATCATATTTGGATTTTTAGTAAGACCAAAGAAGAACATTTGGAGCATATCAGACTAGTGTTGCAGAGGTTGAGAGAATAAAAAACTGTCAAGATCAATGTGAAGAACTGTAGTTTCATGAAGTTAGAACTAGAGTATTTTGAATTTGTAATCTCAACCAAAGGGTTCAATATGGATCTAGAAGAAGTAAGAGAAATTTTTGAATGGTCTACACTAGTGAATGTTTGAGAGGTAAGATCTTTTCATGGTTTGTCAAGTTTCTATATAAAGTTCATTAGAGATTTTAGTGGTATATGTTTACCAGTAACTAAGACTATGAAGGGAGATAAGAAGAAATTTATATAGAAATTAGGATCAAATAGGATTTTTGAATTGTTGAAGAAGAAGGTAACTAAACAACTAGCATTAACATTGCCAAATTTTAACAAGGTATTTCAAGTTGATTGTGATGCAAGTGAAAATGCAATAGGAGTAATATTGAGCTAAGAATGTAGTAGACCAATAACTTATTTTAGAGAAATTTTGAATGATGCTAGAATGAGATATTTAGTCTATGATAGAATATTTTATGCCATAAAACACGCATGAAGAAGTGGGGACATTACTTTTTACAAAAGGAATTCATGTTGCATACAAATCATCAATCTTTACAATATTTGAACAATTAGAGTAAGTTCAATCAAAGACATGTGAGGTGGCTAGAATTCATGAAAAGTTATTCTTTTGTATTGAAGCATAGAAGTGAAAAATTAAACAATGTTTCTAAAGGCATTATTTGTTTCTATAGGAATTTGTGTTGGCAAATATTGTCATAAAACAAGCATGAAGAAGTAATGACATTACTTATTTCTAAAGGAATTTGCTTTGTATAAAAATCATCAAGCTTTGCAATATATTTGACCACTTATAGTAATTTCATTTTTTTGTTTCATAAGAGAGTTTTTGTATATGAAAGGATATAAACAAAAAACAAAAAGAAAGCCCTTGAGAAAGGGGAGCATAAGCAATAAACTGAAAGCCCTATTACTGCATTCTAACAACTCTAAGAAGAAGCAAACCTATCACTACCTAATGGAGACTATAGAAGATAGTGTTCCAAGAAACATATCTAGAATGGAGAGAGACTGAGTCCAACCAACCCAATCCAAGTGAAGACTTAGTATTTTTCCTAGAAACGAGAGCTTCCATGGTCCATTGAGTGCCCTCCTCTATAGCCTTTTTTCCTTCAATACAAATTTTCTCATCCTTAGACTTCCTACTTTTTTTCTAATTTGAAGCACCACAATCTATTTTTGGATTCCATTTGAGAGATGCCAAATTTATGAGAAGGAGCCACAAGAAAGTCTTGATCAAAAAATTATTGATGGGGTCATCCAGATCATCCATAAAAGAGAAAGTGCCAGCTAACTCCAAATCATCCACATCATCCACAATAGGAACAATATCCAAGATAGGGGTAGGAGGACAATTAGGGTTCAAAATTTGCACTGAGGGATGCTCTAAAGGAACCACCAACTCAAACCATGTAGAAGAATGGGTAGCAAAAAACTAACCATGATCGTGCACATCTAGATCTAAGAGTTCTTGGCATAGAGCAGTCCCCTATCTTGTGGCCCATCTCATTGTAGTGGAAGCATCTAAAGGGAAAACCCTTGAAGTTTAAAAATTACACCCATGTACCATGAGAGGAAAGAATTTGAATCAAACCAGGAAGGGGTTTTTATATGTCCATGAGGGCACAGACCCTTGTGTATCTATGTGTCTATCTTCACAAAAGACCTGACCTGAATGATTAACTACCCAATGAGAGAAGGGTCCCTCAACACCAGGGGAAGGTTATATAAGCTGATCTAGATTGGGATATCTGAAATAATAGCAGTGACAGGGCTAAAGAAGGAAGACCAAGGAGTGAGGAACAAACCAGAATTCCCCATAAACCAAGTACCATTTTGTATAGAAAATTTACAATCCTCAAAAGAAGTCAATATTATTAGAAAGAAGCCAAAATCCAAGGAGTGAACCACTAGAGAAGCCAAATTATGCTAGACAGACGAAACCCAAGCCTAGAGAACCTCCAGTGATGGTTTCTTCTACATACGATGGAGAATAATAGAATGGATCCTCACATTGGCAGATATAGCATTTAAGCTGTCATCTAAAATATGAAAAATGGCAAGATCATTCGTAACTTAGGAAAACTTTACATCACCGAAGACCAAACCAGAACTACCAAGAGAATGAGTCTCCTTCGACCCAAGGTCTAGATTGGGTGGCTTGGGAGGGTAAATTAGGGTTCAACTTATGAATCTGGTCTAAACAAAATTTGTTGTAGACATGGAAGGGGTTTGAGCTATTTTGCAGGCCTCACAACATTCTGAATTGGGCTCAATCAACATAGGATGAGGTGAAATGCCATGCGAAGAAGAGAGAGGAGGAGGCTTAGATCCACCATGAGCCCCATCCCTGTAAGGTCTTGACCTCAGTTGATAACATCGTTGCCTGACACCACTAGCCTTGGCTGGGAAGATACTCACCCACTTATGTTCACATGTTTCCAAGCCTTCTTGCCTTCACCTGTGTCATCGTTCACCCCTACCCTAGTGGTTGATCCATTGCAAATCTTCGCTCCACCCTCACACATAATCACAATATAAATATAAATATTAATAATTATAGTAATTTGAATTAATGACATGTGAGATTGGTATAATTTATGAAACATTATGGTTTTGTATTGAAGAATAGGAAGAAATGTATTGAATAACTTTTCCAAAATGATCATTAGGATTTTATGTACAAAATAAAGTAAGAGAAGGTAACAAGACACATTAATGGACTAAGAGGAAGTATTCAGGAAGAATTATGTTTGGTAATATTGAAAAAATTAGACTAAGCATAACAATTTGCATTCAAAGTAGATGAGAAATTGAATTGGACATTTGAAGGAAGGAACAAGTGACAAAGAGGTCAAGGACAAAGGTTCTGAAGAAGTAGACCAAAATACAATGATAGAATATCCTACAATAAATATCTAGAAGAAAAAAGAAAAAATAGTACATACTGCAATGATAGAATTGGAGGATGTATAAAAGGGAGAAAGGAAGATATGGTGGAAGCAGTGGCAGATATTCTAGAGGAACTTTTTTCAAGTGTGGAGAATAAGAGTGCCAAGCATTTGAATGATTCCAAAACCAAGGAAGTACCATTACAAGATCTAAAGCAAGAGTTGCACATGATAATGAGGAACTTGGAGGGTCACATAATCAAGAACATGAACTAGAAAAAGGTGAGTCACTTGTCATGAGAAGGGATTTGTTGAAATATGATCATAAAGAAGAACCAATACAAAGGAAAAAACTTGTTCATAATGATATGCAAATTTGGAGCTAAATGTTGTAAGGTTGTCACTAGTAGTGGTAATACTAATTATTTAGTGTCAAAACAAATGGTTGATCAATTAAATTTGAAAAGGTTAGTACACCCTAACCCATATAGGACTACTTGGCTATAAAAAGAGCATAATGTGTTGCTAAAAGAATAATGTTTGGTCAAATTCAAAATATATACATATCATGACAAAGTTTTTTGTGACATAATGCCAATGGATTATGTTGTTTCTTGTTGGGGAGATAATGACAATTTGACAGAAGTGTTGTGCATGATAGAAGGGAAAATGCTTATAGTATAACAAAGAATGGTAGCAGACGTAAGTTCATCCCATTGAAGAAAAGGGAACAAAAAGTGTGTAATAGTGCCAAAATTTGTTTAATGGATGGAAGAAATTTCTTAGCTAGTTTGAAGCATGGGAATTTGTGTTTTGCATTGATCCCTAGAGTTTGTAAAATCATAGTGGTAGAGGAAGCATCACAAAAGGAAATTTCAAAGTTGCTAACAAAATATAAGGACATCATATTAAACAATATGCTAAGTGGATTATTGTCAATAAGGAGTATTAGTCATCATATGGACCTAGTTCTAGGAGCAAGTTTTCCAAATAAGGTAGCATGTAAAATGATGTGGGTATAAAATGAAGAATTGAACTAGAAAGTGTAGGAGCTATTGAAGATAAGTTTGATTGAGACAATTTGAGTCCATGTGTGATTCCTATGGGAATAGTACCAAATAAAGGAGGTGAGCGGAGAATGTGTACACTATAGAGAAATCAACAAGATCAGAATAAGGTATATAGTTACATTGGCAAGGATAGATGACATAATGGACTATTTGAATAAAATGATATATTTTACCACTTGATTGATTTGAAGGGTAGTTGGTAAAGCAGTAAATAATATTTAGAGGAGATGAATGGAAGATGATATTTAAGGTAAATGAATGATGGTATGAGTGGTTTGTTATGCCTTTTAGATTCACTAACACATCTAGTAGATTTATGACATTGAGGTATGAAGTGCTAAAGAAATAAATGGCTAAATTTGTAATTGTTATGGCTTGTCCTTGCTAGTGTAAAATAGTATATACATTTATTTTATCCCTACTTTATTTATCTTGTCATCTCCCTATTTCATTCTCACTTCATCTTCTCTTTCCTAACAACCCTCTCCTCTAGCTTATTAGCTACCTCTCTATGACAACTAGTAAATATGTTTTAAAAAATGTCATGTTCATCTATAATCCTAGAAATGGGAACCTAGGGGGTTAGACATCATGACTTAATGAAACTAGCCCATGTGGATTTTGCCAATAGAAGTCAGGTAAGTGATTCCTTATTTCTCGACTACCTTCAAGTCCTCTTGTTCTTAGAGGTGGCATCTATTTTCCTATCCAACATAATTGACCTAGTCCAAGATGATGATTATATATAGATGTTATGCTTTGGCTTCATCCATGAATATCTTGTCTCGCCATAAAAGTTGAAAAGGGAATTATCATATGTATGCGGGTGAGGCTCCAATAGGGGGTGTCTTAATAGTAAAATTGAAATTCATAACTCTCTAATGACTTCCTATCTTTACCACACCATATAGAAGGGACTCCAAAATGGTTATGTGAACATTGTGAATACTACTTTTGAAGTGCACCAATTTTAACTACCACCAGCCTTAGACATCATAATCAAATATATCTTCACTGCCATTAGTTCCTACATCTTCATGCCCTAGATCAAGTACCATGCCTTCCATCAAAGGATCTTCTAGTTCTACGTACTACCCTTCCTTTGCATGTAGATGATAATGATTCCAACTCCCATGACCGAAATTAATTCTATGTATAAATTATTTTTTGGCATTTGGTAGTAATGTTATATAATTGATGCTTGTAATTTTGGGTTGTCGGCCACTGAAACTTTACTAACTATATGCATATTTTGGTGTCTCTATGCCTATTTCATCCTTCTAGGGGCTCTTGAATATTATACTTTAATGTAGTTTTAATACAAGTATAAGTGAATCTTCACCTTTAAAAAAAAGAATAGTTTGTGATAGTTTATTTGGATGATATTTTGATTTTTAGTAAGACCAAAGAAGAAAATTTGGAGCATATCAGGCTTGTGTCGCAGAGGTTGAGAGAAGAAAAAATGTGAAGATCAATGTGAAAAAGTATAGTTTCATTAAGTTATAAATGGTGTATTTGGGATTTGTAATCTCAACTAAAGGGTTGAAGATGGATCTAGAAAAAGTAAGAGCACTTTTTGAATGGTTTACACTAGTGAATGTTTGAGAGGTAAGATCTTTTCATGGTTTCGCAAGTTTCTATGTGAAGTTCATTAGAAATTTTAGTAGTATATTTTCAACAATAACTAAGACTGTGAATGGAGATAAGAAGAAATATACATGGACATCAAGAGAAAATAGGATTTTTGAATTGTTGAAGAAGAAGGTAACTAAACAACTAGTGTTAACATTATCCAATTTTAACAAGGTATTTCACGTTCATTGTGATGCAAGTGGAAATACAATAGGAGCAATATTGAGCTAAGAAATTAGTACACCAATAACTTATTTTATTGAAATTTTGAATGATGCTAGAATGAGATATTTAGTCTATGATCAAATATTTTATGCCATAATACAAGCATGAAGAAGTGGAGACATCACTTTTTTCAAAAGGAATTTGTGTTGTATACAAATAATCAATCATTGCAATATATAAAAAATTAGAGTATGTTCAATCAAAGGCATATAAGATGGGTAGGATTCATGAAAAGCTATTAATTTGTATTGAAGCATAGAAGTGAAAAATTAAACAATGTTTCTAAAGGAAAATTACTTGTTTCTAAGGGAATTTGTGTTGAAATGTTTTATCCCATAATACAAGCATGAAAAAGTGGAGACATTACTTGCTTCTAACAGAATTTTTATCGTATACAAATCATCAAGCTTTGCAATATTTGACCAATTATAGTAATTTCATTCAAATACATGTGAGATAGGTATAATTCATGAAAAATTATTCTTTCATATTGAAGAATAGGAAGAAATGTAATACATAAGTTTTCCAAAATGATCATTTGGATTTTATGTAGAACATAAAGTGAAGAGAAGGTTGCAAGACACATCAATGGACTAAGAAGAAGTATTTAGGAAGAATTATGTTTGGTAATTATAGAGTTAAAACTCTACATTTTGATATATATATCAATATACATATTTTAAGTTAGAGTCTTGGCTAAGTGTTAATACCTAATGCATGTAAGGGTTATAAGTGAGTCACAGATTTAAAGTCTCAGAGTAGTGGAGCAAGACAAGTGTCACAATGGAGCTTTTTTGAGGGCTTATGAAGCTAAAGACTCTCTCGGTTAGTGCCAAGCCTCTGTGTGGTGAAACCTTATGTCACTAAGTCTAAAAGATAAAATGGTATTGCCTTCAAAGGTTGTGGTGTCATCATCCACCATAATAAGTAAAGAAATAATTGTAGTATCCATAGAGTTTGCCAAGTGTCAATGCTACATTTATTGTTGGGTTTCTTTTGTTAAGCCTCCAAGTCTCAATAGAAAGTGTCACTTGTCATAGCAGTGCTCATTTAAGCAGTTTCTTTGGTAAAGTTTGGTGGAATGAGCGTCATTCTCCCGTGTATCCCTTTGAGCCTTTCATTGAATGCAACAAAGTTTCCCATGTGTTTATATGGCTCTTATTTATGAGTCTCTTTTGTCTTAAGTTTAAATGCTATAGAAATTTACCACATGTCCCCATGGGCCCCAAGACTCATTTAAGGGAGAATAGTAGCGAAAAGTGACAAGTGTTGGCACAACGCTTATTTGAAGAGTCTTTTGGTGAAGTTTTTTAGGAGCGCTAGCCTGCCATGTAGAAATTTTGAGTCTTTTTTTATGCAGGAGAATCCAGTGGTGTAAGGGCAATCTAGCATCACCCAAAAAAAGATGTGTTTCAAAATTGTTGTTGTTCTTTCCATTTCTTTTCAAAATTTGTGGTTCTGGTTCCATAATCGCTTGAATAATGATGTAGAACTTTCAGTTTTTCCAAACTGCTGAAAATAGTAACTTGTTATTTTTAGAAAGTTTGCATTTGGGCATAGATTGAAGTCAAAATTTACAGGAAGTTACATAACAAAAATATAAGACCTTTGGTGAAGGAATCACACAAGGATCATTTGTGAGCTGAAAGATATTAAAGTTTCCATTTCCCAAAAAATGCCTAAAAATTATTCAAATTCAAATTTGAGGCAATAAACGGCCCTGTATGGGCCCAAAAATGGCCGGATTTGGTAGGGTGGGTTCTTAGCACATAAATAACTCCATGAGATTTCTGATGCATAAAACGGTTCGTCAGTCGAACTCCCAGATCAAAAGTTATGGCTCCTAGAAGTTGATCTATTTTTGGAGGGAGATGCAAATTTCAAAATTAGGTTGTTGGCCGCCAAAAAGGCTTTTAATAACCATTTTTGGGAATCTTGGTTAGTAGTAGAGTTAAGGGAGGAGTGTAGAGTCAAGAATAGTTGGGAAAATAGAAACCCTAGCTGATTTGGGGTTACAGAAGATAGATGATTCCAGAGTCTTAGGATAGGAAGCTGTAATGTGTTGTATCCTATGGAGGATTGATTCCTCTGATTGTAATTGAGATTCTGTAGTGTAATGAGTTGCCCAGATCAATAAAAGAAAATTCTATTTTCTGTGTTCAATTTATGTTGTGTGTTTTGTGATTTACCCCCTTCATCAAGTGGTATCAGAGCGAGGGTTCCTGAGTGTGTAGATAGATCGTCGACCGTGAGGTAGTTTGCACTAGGACTTGAGGTTGTGGGTTTGCTGCAGAGACCAAGATGCCTCCATGAAGAAATCATGTTGGGAGGAATGCTTTGACAGAAGAGGTTTTTAGAGCCTTGCAAAGGCAGATCGATGCATTGCAAGAGGAGCTACGAAGAGGGTTTGATCTAAGAGCAAGAGAAGAAAGTGAGGATGAAGCTAAAGAAGAGCTATTAGAGGAAGAACAAGAAGTTGCAAGAAATCTTGCAGAAGTTAGGTTGTTGAGGGCCATTTAGAAAATTGGAAAGACGCCCAGGATTGAAGTTTCTACAATATTCTAGAGATTTGAATCTAGAACAGCTTATTGATTGGATCAATGACATGGAGGAATAGTTTGAGTATGAAGATGTAGAAGACCTAGATTGGGTCAAGTTTGCAAAACCAAAATTGAAGGGCCATGCCAATATTTGGTGGAAGGAGGTTCAGTTAGAGAGCAACATAAGAGGAAAAGGAAAGATCACTAGATGGGATCAGATGGTGGAGAAACTGAAGAAGTAGTTCATTCCTGTGCACTATGAGATGGAATTGCTAAAGAAGCTACAAGGACTGAAGCAAGGTAACAAGTCTGTTAAAGAGTCTATAGTAGAATTTTATAAGATTACTATCAGAACCGATCATGCAGAGCCCAACAAGGAGAAGGTAGCTTGTTACATTAATGGGTTGAGGCCAAGTATTCAAAAGGAGCTGAGCCTAGTCAGAATGACCACCATAGAAAATGCATACCAGTTTTCCCTGAAGGTGGAAGAGAAGCTGAATAAAAGATTTCATAGCAAGTAAAGGGGAAGAGGTCAAGGTGAAAGGACTAGTGGAAGGCCCTATGGAGGCCATAATGAAGATCAAAAGAAAAGTGAAGAAGCTGGCACTAGTCAAAATTAGAGAGGGGATAACGCCTACCGCCCTCGTGACCAGAACAATGGTGAGCAAAGAGGAAGAGGAAGAGGTAGACCTAGGCAAGGACCGAGAAGACGAGGTTTCAGAGGAACTTGTTTCCAATATGGGGAAGAAGGGCATCAAGCATACGAGTGTCTACAACATCAAGGAAGGACAAATATAAGACCTGAAGGAAATGCACAAGTTGCACATGTAGATGAAGATGCACATTCTGAGCATTCTGAAGATACTGAAAAGGGAGAAACCCTAGTTGTCAGAAGAACCTTGTTGAATGAGGAGAAAGAACCCAATCAAAGGAAGAGTTTATTCCACACAAGGTGTAAATGTGAAGGTAAGTGTTGTGATATTATTATTGATAGTGGAAGCACAGATAATCTTGTTTCAAAGGAGATGGTTGACAAGTTGAAGTTGACAAGAAGAAAGCATCTGCATCCATGTATCAGATTGCTTGGTTGCAGAAGGACCATAGAGCTTTGGTCAATGAGCAGTGTTTAGTGAAGTTCAAGATTGGTGACTACCATGATGAGGTGTTGTGTGATATCATACTATTGGATGCATGTCATATGCTATTGGGGAGGCTGTGGCAGTATGATAGGAGCACTGTCCATGATGGTCGTTCAAACACATATTCATCCATAAGTTGAAGCCCTTGAAGGAGGTGGAAGAAAAGGTATGTAGTACTGCCAAAATTTGCCTGGTAGATGGAGGAAATTTTTGGAGGGTATGAAGCATGAGCGTCATTTCTTTGCATTGATTCCTAAGATAAGTCAAGAGAACTGTGAAGATGTACTAACAGAAATTTTAGATATGTTGGAAGAGTTCTAGGACATTATCTTTGATAATGTACCAGAAGGTTTACCACCAGTAAGGAAGATAAGTCATCAAATGGATTCGATACTAGGAGTCAATTTGCCAAACAAGGCAGCCCACATAATGACCCCTACAAAGAATGAAGAGCTAAATAGACAAGTTTAGGAGTTGTTGAGGAAGGGACTGATAAGTGAGAGCCTAAGTCCATGTACGGTATCTGCAGTACTAGCACCAAAGAATGATGGAGAATGGAGGATGTGTATAGACTCTCGAGCCATCAATAAGATAATGATCAAGTATAGATTTCCATTGCCAAGAATGGATGACATCATGGATTGTTTGAGTGGAGCCAAGTACTTCATGAAAATTGACTTGAAGAGTGGGTATCACCAGATCCGTATCAGAGAAGGAGATGAATGGAAGACAACCTTCAAGAAAAAGGAAGGTTTGTATGAGTGGTTAGTCTTGGCATTTGTGCTAACCAATGCACCGAGCACATTCATGCAGCTCATGAACGAGGTACTGAAAGAATTTTTGGGAAGTTTTGTTATTGTTTATTTGGATGATATTTTGATTTTTAGTAAGACTTGGGATGAGCATCTAATGCATATCAGAAGAGTTCTAGAGAAGCTGAGGGAGGAGAAGTTTCTAATTAATCTGAAGAAATGTAGGTTTGCAAAGACAGAGTTGGTATACCTAGGATTTGTTTTCTTAGAGGAAGGTCTTAAGATGGACCCAGAAAAAGTAAGGGCTATCATTGAATGGCCTACACCAAGGAGTGTAACGGAGGTAAGATCTTTTCATGGTTTGGCAAGTATTTATAGAAAGTTTATCAAGAATTTTAGTAGCATTTGTGCACCCCTAACTGAGATAATGAGAGGGGATAGAAAAGAGTTTAGATGGACTAAAGGAGTAGACAAGAGCTTTGATACATTGAAGTAGAAAGTCGTAGAACAACCTGTTTTGTCACTTCCATATTTCAATAAAGTATTTTAGGTAGATTTTGATGCTAGTGGTAGTGGTATAGGAGCTATTTTGAGCCAAGAAGGTAAGCCCATTGCCTATTTTAGTGAAAAGATTAATGATGCCAAGAAAAAGTATTTTGTTTATGATCAAGAGTTTTATGATATAGTTCAGGCTTTGAAGAAATGGAGACATTATTTGTTGCCAAAAGAGTTTGTTTTATATACTGATCATTAGGCTTTGCAGTATCTTAATAGTCAAGGGAAGTTGAACCAAAGGTACTTAAAATGGGTTGAGTTTTTGCAGAGCTATACTTTTGTTTTGAAGCATAGGAGTGGGAAGTCCAATAGAGTTGCAGATGCCTTGAGCAGAAGGCAAAATTTGTTGATAGAAATGAAGATAGAGGTTGTTGGGTTCGATGAGCTCAAAAGTTTGTATCCTGAAGATCTAGATTTTTTAGAGGCCTGGAAAGCTTGTTTGGAACCTGTTACTTTGGATAGGAGAAAATGGTTGGATTTCATATCCAAGATGGCATATTGTTTAGAGGAAGCTAGTTGTGCATTCCAAGGAGTTCCATGAGAGAGAACTTGATTAAGGAGAAGCATAGTGGAGGATTGGCTAGACACTTTGGTCAAGATAAGACCATTGCTATTGTTGGTGAAAATTATTATTGGCCACAGTTGTAGTAGGATGTGAGGAAATTTGTGCAGAGTTGCAGAGTATGTCAGGCAAAAGGAGCAAGTCAGAACACAGGTATGTATCATCCATTACCTGTACCAGAGAAGCCATGGGATGATATAAATATGGATTTTGTTCTTGGTTTACCAAGGACACAAAGAGGACATGATTCCATTTTTGTGGTGGTGGATAGATTCTTGAAAATGGTACATTTTATTCCTTGTAAGAAGACTAATGACACTATTCGTATTGCAGAGTTATTTTTCAGGGACGTGGTGAGATTACATGGTCTACCAAAGAGCATAGTTTCAGATCGAGATACCATGTTTGTTGGTTATTTTTGGAGGACATTATGGAAGAAGTTGAAGATAGATTTGAAGTTTAGTTCTGCACACCATCCATAGACTGATGGAGAAATAGAAGTGGTGAATAAGAGTTTGGGTAACCTTCTACGATGCTTAGTAGGAGATAAGCCCAAGGGATGGGATTTGATTTTACCACAGGCAAAATTTGCTTACAACAATTCTGTCAATAGGAGTACTGGTAAATCACCATTCCAGATTGTATATGGAAATAGTCCAAAAAATGCTTCAGAGTTAAGGAATCTAGACAAAGGAGAAAAGATAAGTGCCGAGGCTAAAGAATTTGCAGAACATCTGAAGAATTTACATGAAGAGGTGAGAAAGCACATTAATAAGATGAATATTTAGTACAAGGCTAAGGTAGATTAGAAGAGGAAGTATAAGGAATTCCAGGTAGGAGATGAATTCATGGTTCACTTGAGAAAAGAAAGGTTCCCAATTGGAACATACAAAAAGTTGAAAATGAAGAAATTTGGAACGTGTAGAATTCTAAAGAAGCATGATTCAGGAAATGCATATGAGGTAGAGTTGCCAAGTGGGATTAATATTTCCCCTGTGTTCAAAATTGTTGATTTAATAGAATATCATGAGGGTGGCACAGAGGATGGAACAACAGAAGAACAATGGAGTATTCTGGCATCTACTTCAACAGAGGAGATAGAAGAGATCTTGGATAGCCGTGTGCGAAGAAGTACTCTGAATAGGCAATATGAAGAATATTTGGTGAAATGGAAAGGAATACCTGTTGAAGATTCTTCTTGGTTATCTAAGGCAGAGGTTGACCATTTGGGTTTTCCTCACACAAACACCTAAGACGTGACAGGGTAACTTCTCAAATTACCCTGGGTGTCTGATGCAGGAGCATCCAGTGGTGTAAGGGCAATCTTGTATCACCCAAAAAAAGATGTGTTTCAAAATTGTTTTTGTTCTTTCTATTTCTTTTCAAAATTTGTGGTTTTGGTTCCATAATCACCTGAATAATGATGTAGGACTTTCAGTTTTTCCAAACTGCTAAAAGTAGTAAACTGCTATTTTTAGAAAGTTTGCATTTGGGCACTGATTGAAGTAAAAATTTACAGGAAGTTACACAATAGAAATAAAAGACATTTGGTGAAGGAATCACATAAAGATCATTTGTGAGCTGAAATATATTAAAGTTTCTGTTTCCCAAAAAATGCCTGAAAATTATTTAAATTCAGGTTTGAGGTACTAAATGGCCCCGTATGGGCCCTAAAATGGCCAGAACTAGCAGAGCAAGTTCTTAGTGCATAGAGAACTCCGCGAGCTTTCTGATGCATAAAACAGTTCCTCAATCAGACTCCCAGATGAAAAGTTATGGCTCCTCGAAGTTGACCTATTTTTGGAGGGAGATGTAAATTTTGAAATTAGGTTGTTGGCCACCAAAAAGGCTATTAATAACCATTTTTGGGAACCTTGGGCAGTAGTAGAGTTAAGGGGGGGAGTGTAGAGTCAAGAATAGGTGGGAAAATAGAAACCCTAGTTGATTTGGGGTTACAGAAGGCAAATGATTCCAGAGTCTTGGGATAGGAAGCTATAATATGTTGCAGCCTATGGAGGATTGATTCCTCTTATTGTAATTGAGCTTCTATAGTGTAATGAATTGGCTAGATCAATAAAAGAAAGTTCTATTTTCTATGTTCAATTTCTGTTGTTGTGTGTTTTGTGATTTACCCCCTTCATCATTTTTGAAGATGTAGTGGAAGAAGCCATTTGTCATAACAAGGCAAGTATTTAGACTCTCAATTTCAAAAGATTATTTCTATTTCACCATTGGCTAAAAGATGCAAGTGTCGATTCAGAAGAAGGCAGTAGATTTTACAATATAAAGAGAGATTTGAGACTCATAGAATCAGTTTCAATGGCTCAGGAGAATAGTGACTCAAGATTTTGAAAGGATTTGTAGCATGGGAGCCAATAGAAGCATTATTTAACTAGAGTTTTTGATTGCCAGGCAATTATGATCTCAATGGGTACAGGGGAGTTTCAAAGTTCAAATTTTGTGCTATAAATAAATAGTCCAACCCAGATGAGAAAAGGGAGACAATACACAAGACACAAATATAGTTTTTGAAAATCAAAGAGTTTTAGCAACTAGATTAGAAACATATTTTCCTACCTTAATAGGTGTCTCTCAGGAGGGATTAATTATTTTAATCTGTGCAAGTTTTTCATTATGTACTTTGTTCTCCTACCCATTAATAAAGAGAGAATGGTGTTTTGTGCAAATTCTAATATGTTTCTAATTCTTGTTTCTTACTTTTTGCGTTAAGCCTTTGATGAATATGATATACATATGATGTTAATGTTGATCATGGTTCATGGTCTTTAACTTTATTAGTAGATTCTGCAAGTTTGATCACTGTGCTATTAATGTGGATCTTAATACATTTCTAGCTTATCACCTTAACAAATTTAGGTGTTGTTCCTGTAATCTTGTTTTTTATTCCATTTACACAAATACCCTTAGAGGAGAACCATCTTCTTTAAAATATGGAAGTTATTCTAAGAGTCAAGTCCCACATTCTTAGAATTCCCATTGTTGGTGAATACTTACAAAATTAGGCATCAACAATTTTTTGGCATGCCCGATGGGACATAATTTATTGATTCTTGATTAGAGTCACATGAGCTAGTATCCTACAAGAAGCCAAAGTTGTGCACCAACTACCCAAGATCGATCTACTACTAACCTAGGACTCCTGTTACCACCATTGGTAACTACCCCAAGAAGAAGAGCAAATCAAAAAAATATCTTAGGAGGACAAATGGGTGCCCTACCTCCACCTCAAAATTTTGTCAATTGGAATAGTGGTAGCCCACTCATTATTCAAACACCTCTAGATATATTGGACCCAATTCTAGTTAATGCCCTAAAGGCGTTACCTAAGTTTACAGGAGAAGATTTCAAGACCCAAGCTGAGCATTTGCAATATGTGGCAGATGTATGTACAACACATTATATTATAGAGCAAAATGTTGCTATGAAACTGCAAGCTTCTTCTTTTAAAGGAAGAGCTCTTGATTAGTATCGATCTTTACTAGTGAATTCAATTAGAACATAAGACAACTCGGGAGATACATTATTTGAAAGATTTGGTGAGAAGGGAGACATGTCTTCTCTCTTACAATAGTTGATTACCATAAAGAAAGCAACCTAAGAAGTGTTGGCAAGAGACACTGTGTGGCTTCATGAGTTGTCATTGATGGCAACAAATTCCATCCCTCACATCCGCAACACATAGTATGTCTACACTGAAAGTCAGATTGAAGAGTGTTATGGTCTGGTAAACAAGAATAGAGCATGCAACAAGGTCTGACAATTAGGTCTGGATCTCTCAAATGGTATAACTCAGAAAGTTGCGGACTTGGACAAGTCAAGTGGAGTACCATGACTGCTACATTCTAGAGATTGAGCCTCCGGTGATGAGTGAATGAAAAGATATGAGGATCTAAGTGTTGGGTTCCTAACAGGCAGAGTAGACTAAGGAAGAACTAACCGGTAGAGCATTAGACCTTAAGCCGGATGAGAAATTGATGGTGATCAAGCTATTTGAGGGATCATATATGGTTGGCCGACATGATTGATGACTTCTATGTCTATGTCCTTGATACACATCAGATAGTAAGCATGGATTCAACCAATAGATCAGTGTCTTGGGAAAATCTTGAGTATTCTGGATGCCGACTAGAAAGATGTTGAGATCCTTGATGTGGATATATACCAGATGGATTTCAGTATGAAGGGGTTAATATGGAGATATAGTGTGCGAGTAAAGGTAAAGATAAGCGTGGAAGCTGCAATACAAATCCAGTATGTGACATAATAGAAGCAATAAAATAGAGGAAGAATGAAGTATAGTAGATCAGTATATTGAGCCTAACTAGAATTGAACCTCAGCATATGTGGATGCCTCTCATTAGTTCAAATACCTGGTTACCTTCTATAAACTTTGTAGATAGTGTGTCTCTTATAGGCAGTGTGTCTCTTGTGAGCAGTGTGCTCAGGTAGTGAGCCTTAATTGGCAAGTTCCATTTTGTACTTCTTATTCTTTTAATAGAGAATACAATCTTGGGTTAGTCACCCCATGGTTTTTCCCTTAATAGGGTTTTCCATGTAAAAAATCCTTGTGTTATGTGTGTTGATTTCTTTTCTACTCTCATGATTATGTATGATTATATGTTTTGATACTACACTAATTGTTAAAGAAGTAAAGAAAGTTGAATATTTAAGATAACTAATTCACCCCCCTCTTAGTTATCTACCTTGTTTGCAACAATTGGTATTATAGATAAGCTCCACCAAACAAAGCCTAACAACTTGAGGAAGATCTGGGAATCTCAATGGATATGTATGGTGTGAGGGAACAACTTCAGTCTACCCTAGATGATGTTGAGCAATCTCACTCTAAAGTCAATAACTTGAGGGAAAGATTCAAACAAGCTAATGATTTCATAAATGAACTAAAAGAAAAACTAAGTATCTCTGTGAAAAAGAGAAAGGAACCACTTCAACAATTAGCAAGTCAAAGTGAAGCTAATGATACTAATAAAGATCTGAATGATAAAAACAAGTTATGTGAGAAGCTATCAAAAGATCTCATTATGGTAAGACATGAAATGGAATCAGGGGTTATGAATTTCACCCAAGAAATTGAAGAGAAAAGAAAAATTGAAGATAATCTAAAACAATCTCTCAAGGAGAAGTTAGAAGACTGCCACAAAATGGATAGAATAATCAGGCATCTAGAATATGGTCTTGAAGAAGCTAGAGATAATGAAAAACAACTTGAGAATCAGATAGACACTCTTAAAAGGGATCTTCAAACAAAAAATGAATACAAAGAGAAATTCACGATAAGATCTGCTCAACTTGAAGTTCTTCTTGAAATCCAAAAAAGGGTAGATGACAAGCATGGCTTGGGGTATGAGAAAGGTGAAATCTCCAGATCCGATCAGAGGAACTCTAGATTAGGAAATCCAAGGAACAGGCCTAGAAGACCTCCGGTAAGGCAACCAAATGCTCAAAGATATCCATCCTTCAATGGATACTGTTACAATTACAATAATTTTGGTCATAAAGTAAATCAATGCAAAAGAAGAATGAATCAGACTAATTCATCCTTCTCTGGATAGTGTTTTAATTGCAAAAGGTATGGTCACAAATCTCATGAATGTAGAAATATGCAAATAAACAATTCATTCAATGGTAGATGCTTTGCATGCAATAGAATGGGACATATAGCTAATCAATGCAAATCAAGAGGATATCATTCAACCATGCAAAGAAATGTTGTTTGCTACAATTGCAGTAGATCCGGTCATATTGCCAAATTCTGCAGAAGTAAGAATCAGGGTAAAAAGGGTCTAGTGCATCATAATCAAAATCAAGACAAAGGAAAAGAAAAAGTGAATGCGGATCAAGTTCAAAGGGAGATGAACAAGATTTGGGTGAAGAGAAGTACAACAAATATTGGGGATGGTGTTGCAAGTATGGGCCTAATCGGTATTGTCATTTATGTCAACATACTCTTGTTACATTAATGATAAGGATTGGATGAGTTGTGTGCTGAGGATATTAAGAAAATTAGTTCTAATTAGGAACAAAGAAGAATAGTAAAGACAATGAGCTAATGATCCTAGCTAAGATGAATATCAAAGGATACAATTCAAAGGGTTTGTAGATAAGTGTCTTAAGATGATCCAGTAAAGATTTCAGAGGTCTGCGTGGTGATCTAAAGGAGTTGTGGCCACTCAAGTAAAACTAGTTCCGGCAGCTGTTCAGAGGTGACATAGTGACACAAATAGGTCCGGTGAGATCTAGAAATGCATTATCCTATCCTACAGATTTGGTAGAGTGTGTAAGCAGTCAATGTGAATTAGCAACTCAGTTGGATCATGTTCTGGACGTCTACAAGCATCTATTCTTGTATGACAATGATGAAAGACTATGTTCTTGAGGTTTCAGATGAAGGAGAGAATGATTCCAGTAAGCAGATGTAGTGCAAATGTTCTTGGTGATTAAGGAAAGCTTGTGGGAGTCTTTGGATCATGTCCAAGTTTGTGTTGGTGGTTTGCATTGAAGTTTGAGCATGCATTGAAGAAATACTTCCAGCTGATGATGTTCTTCCCAAGTCAGGCTAATCGGATGAGTTACACCTCCTGCGGATGATCTTGAAGATGTTATGTGAAGTTTGGCATGTTCCTAGAAGATTGAAGTCTCAGTTCTGTGTGGCCAACAATGTGTTGATCCGTGTGAAGTCTTTTGTAATTAGTCATGTTGCATGCGTGTATTTTCTCTGTAATATTTTTTGACTTAGGTGATCTTTCCTAAGTCGATGTCTTATATAAATGAGGAATTGTAAAGTCATTTCAAAGGGTGTCTGGTGGAGATGAGAGTGTGGTAGCGAGGAGGAGAGAGAAAGGAAGAAGTATTGGGCTTAAATTGAACTGACTCAAGCATGGTGAAGATGCTATTCTCTAGTTCAAGTATGTGATACTTATTGTTTTGTAGACAGTGTGTCTCATGTAGGCAGTGAGCCTCTTGTGAGTAGTGTGCTTGGGCAATGAGCCCTAATTGGCATGTACCATTTTGTTCTTTCTATTCTTTTAATAGAGAATACAATCTTGGGTTAATCACCCCGTGGTTTTTACCTTAACTGGGCTTTCCACGTCAAAAAATTTGGTGTCATATGTGTAAATTTGTTTCTGCTCTTGAACTACTGCATTAAGTTTCATGATTGATTAATTATTGTAATGCTGAATTAAGAAAAGGATTTAAGTGGTTAATTGCATGAAATTTTTGGACAACTATTTCACCCCTCCTCTCAGTTGTCTATCTTGAATCTAACAATTGGTATCAGAGCCAAGTTCCTCTAAAAGGAACTTAATTGCTTGACGAGATCTAGGATCTCATCCTACAAGAAGGATAGTCCAAAGTTTGATGGAACCAATTTTAATCTTTAGAAAAGTCGCATGCAATGTCACTTCCAATGTATGGGAATGCAGTACTGGACCATGGCTACAATGAAGTATACTCCTCAGAATGGGCCGAAAACTACAACTGAAATCATAGATGCTAAAAAGAATCCGTGGACTAAAGAAGTTGTTCTAAGTGCCCTATCTGATTCAAAGATGTCAAATGTTGTTGACCTACAAACTACTTTTGAGATTTGGGAAAAACTGGAACTTCTATATGAAGGAGACAAGTATGTTAAATGTACCAGGCTACAAAGTCTAAAAGGAAAATTCAAAAATCTAAAGATGAGAGAAGATGAAAATATCACTACTTTTATGCCAAGAGTAAATGAACTTGTTTGTGGCATTAGAAGCACTGGTGGAGTCTTGGATGAAGATGAGAGTGTTGGCAAAGTTCTCAGGTCCCTTCCTACTTCTTATAAAATCAAGGTAGTTGCCATTAAAGAATTCAGAGTTCATTCAAGTGTCACAAGAGATCAATTGGTTGATAAATTGGTTGCATTTGAACTGACTGAGTTTAGAGATGTCCCCCCAAAGATTGAATATGCATTCAAAGCTAGTGCTTCTGTAAAAGGAAAACAAAGGTTTGATCTGGGAGAGAACTCTTCAAGGAATCTATCATGGTATGAAAAAGCAAGAAAATACCTAGAAGAAGAAGAAGTAGAAACTGCTCAACTTGAAGCCCTTATTGCAAAAAAACTGCCAAGAGGATCCGGTAAGTATGAAGGGAAATTACCTTTTAAGTGTTTTAATTGCAACAAGATTGGTCATTTTGCCTCAAGGTGTTCGGAAAGATTTTCAAGGCCAAATCCTTATAGATCAAGGTTCCAAAAGAAATGCTACTATGTTCATGAAGAAGATGATGATGAAGGAGTAACAGATGATGAATCTGAGATAGGAAACAAATCTGAAGTGACTAGGTGTCTATTGCCATCAAGGAAGAAGATCCAATGCCCTTTGAATCTGTCAATCATAAAGTTGTGGAAAGAGCTCTAGCTACCCAAGTTGAAGAAAAGGATGATTGGGTCATTGACAATGGATGCTCCCACCACATGATAGGTGACAAAAATAAGTTCATAGATTTGGAAAGGTATGAAGGAGGAGTGGTAAAGTTTGGTGATAATTCTACCAGTAGAATTAGAGGTAGAGGAACTATTTCTTTTGATGGAAAGAACAAAATCGGTAATGTACTGTATGTTGAAGGATTGAAGCACAATCTTCTCAGTGTTGAATAGTTGGTGGACAAAGGCTATGATCTCCATTTCAAGAATAGAAAATGCAAGATCTTTGAAATCTCTAGAACAGATATTGCATCGGGTACTCAAACAAAAGGTAATATCTTCCATTTAGTTGGTACTGGTAAAAGTTGTCTATTTGTGCAAATTGATTAGAGTTGGTTATGGCATAGGAGGATGTGTCATGTGAATTTTGATAATATCATCAAGATAAGCAATACTTAGGCTATAAGAGATCTTCCAAAACTAGTGAAACCTACAAATAGTTTTTGCAAAGAATGTTAGTTGGGGAAACAAAACAGAGTCTCATTCAAAAGCAAGGAACAGTCTTCTACCAGATTATTGGATTTAGTTCATATTGATTTATGTGGTCTAGTAAGAATCAAAAGTGTGCAAGGTGATAGATACTTCATGCTATTAATTGATGACTACTCCCAGATGATGTGGGTAACTTTTTTGAAAGAGAAATCTGAACCTCTTGAGAAATTCAAAATATTCAAGGCTTTGGTAGAGAATGAAACCAGATTAAAATTGAAATGTCTGAGGTCTGATAGAGGTGGAGAATTCACATCCAATGAGTTCAAAGGTTTTTGTGAGAAACATGGAATAAAAAGAGAGTTGTCTGCTCCTAGGACTCCACGGCAGAATGGAGTATTGGAGACAAAGAACCGGACCATCTAGGAAGCATCCAGAACCATGATGATGGAAGTAAATGTTCCTCAAATCTTTTGGAGAGAAGCTGTAAGCACTGCAGTATATACTCTCAATCGGGTACAAATCAGAAGCAATACCGGTAAGACTCCTTATGAACTTTGGTTTGGCATCACTCCCACTATGAGGTATTTTAGAGTTTTTTGTAGCAAATGTTACATTAAAAGAGATGAAGATTTAAGCAAATTTGATGATAGAAGTGATGAAGGAATTTTATTGGGTTATTCTACTCAAAGCAAAGCATACCAGTGTTATAACAAGAGATTGAGAAAGATTATAGAAAGTACAAATGTGAAGGTCGATGAACGGATTGAAAAACCATCAAGGTTTTATGAATATGATGAAGACAATCAAAATAATGTTTTAATCCAAGGAGTCCAAGCCCTTTCTGAGATTCAAATTCAAACTGATCCAGTTAACCAGGAAAAAGAGATGAATTTGGATGAACCTATTCAAGGAGTAGGAGTGCAAGAAAATCCCAAAATGCCCAGGTATGTAAAACTGAATCACTTTGAGGATCAGATCATAGGTGATAAAAGCAAAGGTGTACAAACAAGAAGAAGGATTGCTCAAGATTCAAAAGAGTATTGTCTGATTTCAAAAATTGAACCTAAGACAGTGAATGAAGCTTGCAATGATGAAAATTGGACTAAAGCAATGGATGAAGAGTTGATGCAAATTGAGAAAAAATCACACTTGGGATCTTGTTTTGAGACCTAGAAATAAGAATGTGATTGGAACCAAATGGGTCTTCCAAAACAAACTGAATGAAGTTGGTGAAGTAATCAGAAATAAAGCCAGATTGGTCTACAAGGGTTACTCTCAAATAGAAGGAGTTGATTTTGAAGAAACTTTTGCTCTGGTGGCAAGAACTAAAGTAGTCAGATTATTTCTTTCTTTTTCTGCCTTCAAGGATTTCAAAGTATATCAGATGGATGTCAAGTTTGCCTTCTTGAATGGTGACTTGGAAGAAGAAGTATACATTGAGTAACTAGATGGATTTCAATTGTCTGATCATGGTGATATGGTCTACAAGTTGAAGAAAGCACTATATGGACTCAAGCAAGCCCCAAGAGCTTGGTATGAAAGATTGGATAAGAATCTTTTGAAGATTGGTTTCAACAAAGGTACTGCTGACAATAATTTCTATTTGAAAATTGATCATGAAAACATCCTGATAGTTGAAGTGTTTTTTAATGATATCATTTTTGGAGGAAGAGATAATATGTGCAAAAATTTTGCAAATCAAATGAAAAGTGAATTTGAAATGTCCATGCTTGGGGAAATGATTTTTTTCTTGGGTCTGCAAATCACTCAAACAAAGAAAGGAATCTTCATTTCTCAGACCAAATATGTGAAAGAATTGTTTAAGAAATTTTGGATGGAATACTTAAAGTCAATGAATACTCCCATGGCAACCGAATGCAAATTAAGCAAAGATGATGACTCACCTAAGGCTGATCAAAAAAGTATAGGTCAATGATTGGAGGACTATTGTATCTTACTCAAACTAGCCTAGACATTATACAGGTTGTTGGTCTTGTTGCTAGATTCCAAGGTGATCCTAGAGAATCTCATGTCATGGCAATCAAGAGGATTTTTAGATATCTAAAAGGGATAGTTGAGTATGGTCTGTGGTATCCTAGAGATCATGATTTCTCTCTTCATGCATATACAGATACGGATTGGGCAGGAGATGTGGATGACCGGAAGAGTACAAGTGGTGGAGCATTCTTTTTAGGGAAGAGATTGGTTTCTTGGCTAAGCAAGAAACAAGAGGCAATATCTCTGTCCACAGGTGAAGTAGAATATATTGCAGCAATAGGTAGTTGCACTCAAGTTTTATGGATGAAGCAGATGCTAAGAGACATCAGAGTGGAGTATGAGGAATCTATCAAAATCTTCTATGATAACTCAAGCGAAATTAACATCTCAAAGAATCCAGTGTTGCATTCAAAGACTAAACATATATCAATCAAGTTTCACTTTTTAAGAGAGCAAGTGAACAAGAATGAAGTCAGATTGGAGTTTGTGCCCTCTATGGATCAAATTGCAGATATCTTTACAAAACCTCTTCTTAAGGACTCTTTTGAATATCTCAAGGAGAAGTTAGGGGTTATTACTCCTCCAATGATGAACTAAGGTGCACTGATGTGCATCAGTCTGGTGGATATCATAGTCATATCTTGTGGTCTGGATTGATGTTGGGGATCTGTGACTCAGGGGGGGCAGCTGGTATGATTCTAAAGTGGTGGAGTTGCAAATATGTGCCCTTTGTCATTAATTTCAAAGGGGGAGAAAAGACGTGAAAAACAAGTGGTCTCTGATCAAAGGGAAAGCAGTAAAGAAAGAGAAGACATGTGATTGATAGGGGGAGTTGTGTCAGTAAAGAAAAGTTCTTGTCTTGATGGTTAAAATAATTTTTCACATCTTATGTTGCCATCAATGACAAAGGGGGAGATTGTTGCAAGTATGGGCCTAACTGGTATTGTCATTGATTTCAACATACTCCTATTGCATTAATGATAAGGATTGGATGAGCTATGTGCTAAGGATATTGATAAAATTAGTTCTAATAAAAAACAAAGAAGAACAGTAAAGACAGTGAGCTAATGATCCTACCTAAGATGAATATCAAAGGATACGGTTCAAAGGGTTTGCCGATATCTGTCTTGAGATGATCCAGTAAATATTTTAGAGATCTGCATAGTGATCTGAAGAAGTTGTGGCTACTCAAGTAAAATTGGTTCCCGTAGCTATTCAGAGGTGACAGAGTGACACAGATAGGTCTAGTGAGATCTGGAAATGCATTACCCTGTCCTGCGGATTTTGTAGAGTGTGTAAGCAGTCAATGTGAATTGGTAACTTAGTTGGATCATGGTCTGGAGGTTTACAAGCACCTATTCCAGTATGATAGTGATGAAAGACTATGTTCTTGAGGTTCCAGATGAAGGAGATAATGATTTCAGTAAGCAGATGTAGTGTGGATGTTCTTGGTGATTAAGGAAAGCTTGTGGGAGTCTTTGGATTGTGTCCAAGTTCATGTTGGTGGTCTGCATTGAAGTTTGAGCTCGCATTGAAGAAATACTTCTGGGTGATGTTGTTCTTCCCAATTCAGGCCGACCAGATGAGTTACACCTCCTACGGATGATCTTGAAGATGTTAAGTTTGGCGTGTTCCTAGAAGAAGATTGAAGTCTCAGTTCTGTGTGGCCAATAGTGTGTTGATCAGCATGAAGTCTTTTGTAATTAGTCATGTTGCATGTGTGTATTTGCTCTGTAATGTTTGCCAACTTAGATGATCTTTCCTAAGTCGATGTCTTGTATGAATGAGGAATTGTAAAGTCATTTCAAAGGGTGTCTAGTGAAGATGAGAGTGTCATAGTGAGGAGGAGAGTGAAAGGCAGAAGTATTGGGCTTAAATGGAACTAACTCAAGCATGGTGAAGATGCTATTCTCTAGTTCAAGTATTTGATACTTATTGTTTTGTAGACATTGTGTCTCCTGTAGGTAGTGAGCCTCTTGTGAGCAGTGTGCTAAGGCAGTGAGCCCTAATTGGCATGTGCCATTTTGTTCTTTCTATTCTTTTAATAGAGAATTTAATCTTGGGTTAATCACCCCATGGTTTTTCCCTTAACTAGGTTTTCCACGTCAAAAATCTTGGTGTCATATGTGTAAATTTGTTTCTTCTCTTGAATTGCTGCATTAAGTTTCATGATTGATTAATTATTGTAATGTTGAATTATGAAAAGGATTTAAGTGGTTAATTGGATGAAAGTTTTGGACAACTAATTCACCCTCCCTCTAAGTTGTCTGTCTTGAATCTAACAGATGGATCCACACCAAAATTTGGTGCTGATATTCCTTCTAGAAACTAAATAGGATGAGCTCTGGCTTAGGGGGAGTCACAAAGGAAAATAAATTCCCCCAACTAGTCAATTGGTGCCTAAATTTGGCACATGGAATGCTATGGATTAAAGGGTTCTGAGAGAAATATCTAAATAACCCTCGGTAAAAATATGAAAGATCCACACAGAGCTTTGAAGAGTTTAATCATCCAGGATTGATCTAGTTTGACAGCCATCCAACAAAAGCAGGATTTTCACAGTTAGATCTGGTGTGATTCTAAATTGAAATATCTTGATCTGTGAATAGATGGGATGATTCTAGGAAACGAGATACATTGTCAATTATCACTAAAAATAATTCTAATTGCATCTCAGTGATCCGGAAAGATCTCTCTCAGAATAAGGCAACCATAATGACTTAAGTTGTGCATTTATTGCAATATGAAATTAGGGTTTACACAGAGATAAAAGGGTTCTTTTATTCATCATTTACACATTTGCATTTGAGAAGAAGAAATAAAGAGCTCTACAACAAGATTGCTTCAACCCTCTCAAAGATCAACCACAGAATCTGATTAAACCAACGATCTTTTCTGGCTCATATTGTGAACCCTAGAAGTGTAAAAAGGTATCTCCATTCTTGAATATCTCTCTCTAAATCTTTTGCAAGATGGCTACTCCAAATGTTGTTAAGATCACTGATAGGCCGTGCCCAAAGTTCAAGAAACATCCTTACAAATCCCTAGAAGTTGATCCCTTAGGCACCTTCTCTAGCATTCTGCATGGGGTTCTGCACGTAGAAGATGTTAGGGTATACATACATTCCAATATTGAGGAATTTGGGGAATCCAAGCTGATGGATATCTATCGTAAGCAATTAATAGATGAGACATTTGAACTTAAAACTCAATACAAGGCCCTCTAGGACAAGCATTTTGGACATTACATCCACTTTCCTTGTTTTACAGAGGATGAATGGGTCTAGTATGTTCTTAGCAGAATACATGACAACTTCATGTGGTTGATGAGGCCATTCAAGATAACATAAGATGCCACTAGGGTAGTAACCAGATTGCACTCATCCGGTGGGTTGACTGCTCTCAAATCTATCAAGAATCAGACAGTAAGTGAGGCTACCAAATCAAAGTTTGACAAAAGAGAAATGACAATATAAGATATCACAGATCCGGATATCATATTTGCCTCTATGATAATTGGCTATATAATATATCATTCTAGTAGGGAGAATTCTGTGTCTGGAACTGTAATATACACTATATCATATGCTAAGGGATAATGTAGATTGTGATCTATACGACCTTCTCCTGAACCAACTGTTAGAAAACTTGTAGAAAATAAAGAAGGATAAGAACTCATTTAAGTATGGTGGCCTAATACTATGTCTCTTCTTTTACTATATGAATGAGCTATCTAGATCAAGTGGTTGGGTATGGAAAAATGATAGGACAGTTTCCATACAATTCAGAGATTATATGTATGGGCTTGGTGATGCCAAGGCTCAAAGTACAGCACTCTGGGGATACTTCAAGAACTTCCAAAGTATGATGTAGGCCAGAGAAAGATTCCCCCAATCTATAGTTGAAAAATACAAGGATACAGTGTGTTTTATGGTAGACACTGATCAATGCCTAATGGAGGCAGTGGAGCCCAAAACAGTCTAGATTATGCCAATGGGATATGAGGTACATGAGAAAATCCTAGAGCTACATGTCCAACACTTGCTGAGTTAGCCTTAGGACCTTGAGGTAGAAAGGTTTGGAACCTTTCAAGAATTAAGTGTGAAAATACATGTTGAATTGAGACAACCAGAGATGAAAAGAAAAGTGAGAAGGGAAGTTAAGGAAGTTGCCAAAAGTTATGGCATATCAAAGGAGGCAGTTGATGCAAATAGAGAGAAAATAGAAAGAGCTGAGAAAGAGAGACAAGAAGTAGAAAAAGAAAGTGTTCCAATGCAAGACTCCTCCCAGACTAGATCCTCCAAGAGCTCTGCATCTACCACCTCAAAGAGTTCAAGAGCCTCAAAACTAGAAGCCAAGACATCCAAAAAGGGAGAAAAGAGAACGAAAACGAAGGCCACAAGGTCATACATAAGCCAAAAGGATGATGAAGAAATAGAGATTGATGAGGAGATTAAGAAAATGAAGAAGAAAAAGAAAACATCTAGGGAATCCTCTATTGACAAAAACAAAGAAGAAGAGACAGAGGAATTTGTTGAAAGGCCTACTCTCTCTATTGATGATATCATCAAGGCAATCACAGTGGATGGGAACGTGCAACCAGTCACTAAATTTTTTGATGAATATAGTAATACTAACAAGAAAATCATGGAAGATGCTATAGTCCGGTACCTAAACATTTATAATAAAGCATTCATTGAAATCATCTCTCTAATTCCCAAAAGTCTAGAGAAGGAACTTGAACTAAGAAAGGAGAATGCTAAGGCAAAGGACCTAGAGATCCAGGAGCCAATTGCAATTCAACTCTATCCTTCCATTACTTCAAAACAAATGACCATGATCTTTAAGGACTACAAGGATGAGTTCTGGAGAAAAGAAAGAATGAACAAGCTTATGCTTGGAGAGACTAATCAGGTGGCAAAAGAAATAGAAGACATCCTCCAGAATGCTTTCAAGAGATTCAATCTTCTTGTTATAGAAGAAATAGATGAAGAACCTTCTACCATGGATGTTGAAGGATTAGATACATCAAAAGAAGAATCCACTGAGAAAAATGCAGAAGAGCCACAAGAGTTAGATGAGGAGAAGTCTAAGGACTTGGATTCCTCTATTCTGGAAGAGGAAATCCATGAAGAAGTTAACATCTTTCCTCCGAATCCCCTTGCAAACTCAAGTACTAAAGGAGAAGAAAGAGAAGAGCAAAATTTGAGCCAAGAAGACGAGGTAAAGGGAAGAGAAGGAGATCAAACAAAAAAGATCCCTGATGACAGTTCTGAAGTAGCAAAAGGAAAGAAGACTCTATCTCCGGCAAGATACACTGTAGAGGTAGTAAAGAGCTTCCTGAACAAAGAAATGTCAAAGATAGATGAACTAGAATTATTTCAAGTACCACTAAATTTTGATTCCCTCTCTTCGGTCCAGATAATGAAGATAGCATCTTTTGCTCAAGCTAAATAAAAAGAAAAGCTTCTGAAGTCTCACTTGGAAGATTGTGAGCTGATAGAAATTACATCTAGTGTGCTAGAGAAGATGATGCCATCCTTCCAAAAAGATCCTTCAGCATCTCCATCCGGTAACTTGAAATCCCTGGTTAACTCTATTAGCACCCATTTTGATTCTTTGGAGAAATCGGTAGAAGAGAAAGTCCAGAAAGAATTTTTGGGAAAGAGATTCTCTGAAGTACAGGGACTCATAGGTAATGATAGGAGGACCCTAGATATTGGGATAAAGAGCCTAGAAAGTTCTCTTAAAGATGGTGGCAAAATGTATAAATTTTGTCTATCCTAGTCTAAGTGACTAAGGATATTGAAAAGAAGGTGAAAGAACAAGAAGATAAACTCTCAAGTTTATCTCAAAATTTTAATCCTCTCACCACATCCATAATGAATCAAGAGTGCCGGGCTATTGCCATTCTAAATGAGATAAAGAGGCTTGAAAAGGAGAGGAAGAACATAATAAGTAGGATGAGTGAACTCAGAGGGATAATTATCCCTAAGTTAGAGGCCATGCATAAGGCCCTAACTGACGCTCAGGCCACAGCCCGAACTAGTGATCCGATAGACTTAAAAAGGCGAGAAGCATTTGCATTTTTGTTGAGCAGTCACATCTCAATTTTAGATAGGATGAAGCAGAGTTGGGTAACATAATTTGTGTAGTTGAAGACCAATTTTGTAGACATACTTAAGTATATGTAAGTATAACATGTATATATACTTATGCGGCTATGTATAGGTTGATTTTTGCAAATTTTGGTGTGCAGATTCTACCCTTTTCCATTGATGTCAAAGGGGAAGTGAGGAGTAGTGAAAAATGTGGAATCCAGCTAAGGGGGAGCTCTGGTAGAAGTTTACATAGGACAAAGCATTAACCAAGGGGGAGTTTGCTACGACATTTAGTTATTTTTCACTAAGTGTTGCCATCAAAGCCAAAGGGGGAGATTGTTGGCAAGAGACACTGTGTGGCTTCATGAGTGTTGTCATTGATGGCAACAAAGTCCATCCCACACATCCACATCACATAGTATGTCTACACCAGAAGTCAGATTGAAGAGTGTTTTGGTCTAGTAAACAAGAATAGAGCATGCAGTAAGGTCTGACAATCAAGTCTGGATCTCTCAAATGGTGTAACTCATAAAGTTATAGACTTGGATAAGTCAAGTGGAGTACCATGACTGCTACATTCTAGAGATTGAGCCTCTGGTGATGAGTGAATGAAAAGATATGAGCATCTAAGTGTTGGGTTCCTAACAGGCAGAGTAGACTAAGGAAGAACTGACCGGTAGAGCATCAGACCTTAATCTAGATGAGAAATTGATGGTGATCAAGCTATTTGAGGGATCATATGTGGTTGGCTAACATGATTGATGACTTCTATGTCTATGTCCTTGATACGCATCACATAGTAAGCATGGATTCAGTCGACAGATCAGTGTCTTGGGAAAATCTTGAATATTCCAGATGCCGACTAGAAAGATGTTGAGATCCTTGATGTGGATATATATACTAGATGGATTTCAGTACGAAGGGATTAATATGGAGATATAGTGTGAAAGCAAAGGTAGAGATAAGTGTGGAAGCTGCAATACAAGTTCAGTATGTGACAAAACAACAACACTAAAATAGAGGAAGAATGAAGTGCAGTATATCAGTATATTGAGCCTAATTGGAACTAAACCTCATCATGTGTGGATGCCTCTTGTCAGTTCAAATACCTGGTTACCTTCTATAAACTTTGTAGATAGTTTGTCTCTTGTAGGTAGTGTGCCTCTTATGAGTAGTGTGCTCAGGTAGTGAGCCCTAATTAGCAAGTGCCATTTTTTACTTTTTATTCTTTTAATAGAGAATACAATCTTGGGTTAGTCACCCCATGGTTTTTCCCTTAACAGGGTATTCCATGTAAAAAATCCTTGTGTTATGTGTGTTGATTTCTTTTCTGCTCTCATGATTATGTATGATTATATGTTTTGATGTTGCACTAATTGTTAAAGAAGAAAAGAAAGTTTAATATTTAAGATAACTGATTCACCCCCCCTCTCAGTTATCTACCTTCTTTCCAACAAGAAGTTGGAACTGATTTCAATACCAGATTCTAGAAGACCTGGTAAAGAATCCCAGTTGATGCTAGACCACCAGTAGGTATGGCAATCATCTTCTACCTCAAGGATTTTAATTTTGATATTCTAGTTATGATTCAGTCATTAGGAGGATAGACCCTTCCTACAACATACGAGTTAGTTGTTAAAGCAGAAAATAGTCTAATTGATGCTGGGAAATTACCTCCAAGACCCCCTATGCCTATGTTCCCTAAATTATCAATCCCTATCCTAGAAAAAGTGTCTAGTACTCCATCAGTTCCTATTTCTATGTATACCATTCCTACACCTAAAAGACCAACAACTTTGGCTTCATCTTCTTCCCATCTGAGATGGATGATGTCAAGAGTATTCTCAAAACCTTTTCCCATGAAATCATTCACCTTAAGAGGCAACAAACCTCATATCAAAAGCCTCCTTACCAAGGATTTCAAGAAAACAGAGCCCCATATCAGCCAAATCAGTATCAGGAGCCACATAGACCAAACTTTTCGCAACCATCTAACCAGCTTGTCCCTGTGTCGACATTATTACATGTTGTCCTAGCTAATCTTCGGAGAGAATTCATTCTTGGACAAAATAACTTTGTAGAAGAGACGAATGCATAGTGCTTTCCTTGCAATAATGCACATATGCCCAAATATTGTCCTAGAGGAAACTTACAATAGAAGGTGGCAAAATAAAGAAGGATGGGAAGCTAAGTTGGTCCATCATCGGAATCACACCCATACCAATCACCTAGTGTTCAAAATGTAGCAATAGTGGCTCAAATACAGGGCATTTCTATAGATCAAGAAGGAAAAATCACCCCTAAACATGCACTATTCTCATGGATCAAGGATGAAGAATCGGTGTTCATAAATGAAGCATCGACTTCTAAGGTTCAGTCAGATTATTACACTAGGTCTTCAAAAGAGAAGAATGGTACAAACACTAGAAGTCATTGCCAGTGTAATGACTGAATCAAGAAAAGGACCATCAGTCCAAGTTCCCTAGACCCCGAGAACATGACAGGATATCTCAATGAAGACTCAGAGCCAAGAAGTCCCTAACACGGTAGTGGAAAGAACAAGGTACCCTGAAGTGCAGTCACTAGGACCTATGAATGTGGTACTAGAGTAGTTGAAAAAGGAATCTACTGATGTATCCTTGTGGGATATGTTAGCCATTCCTAAATAGACAGTACTACTACAAGAAGCTCTAGGATGTCAAAATGAACCTAAGGTTATTGGCACCAAGGAAGGCTCAACAGATAAAGGAAAAGATCAATCAAAAAACATCTCAGCCACAACAAGGGTCTACTCTATTGAATGCTATGGAAGAGGTGTGTAAGATTAATCTTAATCCTTTTTATTTGACTTTAATAGTGGGGAAGAATTTAGTACATAATTCCATGATAGACTCAGGTGCAAGCACTACAAATGCACCTAAACAAATAGCAGATGCCTTAAAGATAAAATATAAGCCATTAGCTAAAGGGGTGATGCAGCTAGATGGAAGATCAGTCGAGACCATAGGTATTATCAAACAACTCACTTAAGAATTATATACCTGCCCCAATATGACTATATGGTAAGATATAGTGGTCATTGATATCCCCTTGTCTTTGGTTTATGCCTATCTACAGATTTCATAGATAAAATAGGAGGATATATGCCTTTAGATTGGTCACATCTAATTCTAAGGACCAAGTATGGTTCTAAGATGAAAGTGTTGTCAGAGCTTCTATTTAAGGAACATATTACTGATGAAACAACATCAACGTTTGAAGCATCTCATGCTATGATCAATAAAGAGGAAAGAGTTTATGTGGAAGAAATGGGAAATTGGACTACAACTTCTAAAAATGAAGAAGAGGAGAACCATCTGTCAGATATGATGTAGAGTGACCCTTTTGGCAATTATCATTCTACTAGGTTAGGAACCTATGTCATTTTCGATGAAAACCCTGAGATACTTGAGATAACAAGTCAACCAAGAAAATAAAAGACCCCGATGAAGATTCTCTAATTTGGACTCTAAATTTTCATGGAGCTAGGAGAAAGAATGGTGCTAGACCAGGCATTTGCCTTACCTCACCAAAAGGTGAAAAGATTCTCATGGCCCTACACTTTCATTTTTCCTATACCAATAATGAAGCCGAATATGAATCTCTAGTACATGGCCTGATCCTTACCAAAAACAAAGAGATACGGAATTTGAGAGTCTTTGGTGACTCAGAATTGGTAGTAAAATAATTACAGGAACAACTATAGCAAAAAATGTGAGAATGAGGTCATACTACCACTATATATGGGAGTTGATTGAAGAGTTTGATGCTTTCAATATAGAAGTCACACCAAGGGCCAAGAATGCTGAAGTAGATAGAATGGCCCAGATTGGATTTTAGTTCAACCCAACTAAAGATCTGTTGGTAAATGAAGAAGTAGTCAAGGTTATCATTAGCCCTGCCATCCCTGGTAATGGACATAATTGGTAGGTGTTTGACAGTGACCTTCAAATTCTTTTATTCTTACAACAATCCAGAGAATTCACAAATCAATTGCAACCTTAAATTGAAGAGGCCTATGGTGACTAGATAATGCAATTAAAATCAATTAAGCTTCCAAAAGAACTTATAACACTTGAAAATATTTTTGACCCTGATGATGTAAGTTTAGAAAAGAGGAAGATTGTATCTAGCAAAGATGACTACTTAGAGATTGAGGTCAGGAATGGAATAAAATTGAAAGTAGGCAATATTACTACTTAGGGAGAAAGGGATAGGCTGGTATCTTTTTGTAACAAATATGACAGGGTGATTGCATGGACTTACGAAGATCTTCATGGTTACAATAAGGATATAGTCCAGCATACTATTGAACTCACTAAAGGATCAAAGCCTATGTGTCAGAAACAAAGACTAGCAAATCCTAGGATTGAGTCTCTTATGATAGAGCCTAAACTCAAGAAGCTGTTTGAATCTAAGATAATCTTTCCAATAAAACATGCAACATAGCTATCTAATTTAGTGCTAGTAAGAAAGAAGAATGGAGAAATTAGACTGTGTTGATTTCAAGGACCCAAATATGGCCTCTCTAAATGATCATTACCCACTTCCTTCAATGGAATAAATCTTGCAAACTATAGATGGTACTGAAAGGTTTTCTTTATTGGATGGTTTCTCAAGTTATAATCAAATCTAGTTGGCAAAAGAAGATCAATACAAGATTGCTTTCACCACCAAGTGGGGAACTTTTACATATACAAAGATACTTTTCAGGCTTTCTAATGCTAGGACAACTTTTCAATGTCCTATGGACATTACATTTAGTGGATTGATAAATAAGATCATTCCAATTTATTTAGATGATCAAACTGTACTCACAAAATCAGCTAAAGACCATTTTTATCATTTGGAAGCCATATTCCAAAGATGTCAAGAATTTGGGATTTCTCTGAATACTAAGAAATGTCTGTTTGGAGTGCCTCAGGGTAAATTTCTTGGGCACATAGTCTCAAAAGATGGGATCTCCATGGATCCAGATAGAGTTAAGGTAATACTAGATTTGTCTCTACCTGTGAACATGAAGGCAGTACAATCTTTCTTAGGAAATATTAACTGTGTTAGTAGATTCATATATGATTTTGTAGGATCAAATAGAACTATCACTCTGATGTTAAAAAAGAATCTAAATTTTAAATGGACAGCTGAAGGCAAACACGCTTTTGAGAACATCAAGAGGACAATTTATATTGCCCTAGTGCTGCGTAATCTAGATTTCTCCAAGGACTCTATAATGTACATCTATGGTGTTGCAAGTATGGGCATAATCGGTGTTGTCATTGATGTCAACATACTCTTGTTGCATTGATGATAAGGATTGGATGAGCTGTATGCTGAGGATATTGAGAAAATTAGTTCTAATCAGGAACAGAGAAGAATGGTGGAGACAGTGAGCTAAAAGATCCTAGATCAGACAAGATCAGAAGATGCAGTTTAAAGGGTTTGTAGATATGTGTCTTAAGATGGTCCAATAAAGATTATAGAGGTTCGCATGAAGATATGAAGAAGTTGTGGCTGCTCAAGTAAAACTGGTTCTGGCAGGTGTTCAGAGGTGACAGAGTGATACAGATAGGTCCGGTGAGATCCAGAAATGCATTATCCTATTCTGTGGATTTGGTGGAATGTTTAGGAAGTCCTTGAGAAGTGTCAACTTGATTGGTTTGTGGTCTAGATGTCTGCAAGCATCTATTTCTTTGTGACAGTGATGATAGACTGTGTTCTTGAGGTTCTGGATGAAGGAGAGAAGGGTTTCAGAAAGATGTAGTGTGGATGTTCTTAGTGATTCAGGCAAGCTTGTGGAGGTATTTGGATCATGTCCAGTTTATTTTGGTGGTCTGCATTGGAGTTTGAGTTCGCAATTGAAGAATTTCTTCTGGATGAGTTACACATCCTGCAGATGTTCTTGTAGATGTTTGCCGACTTAGATGATTATTCCTAAGTCGATGTCTTGTATAAATAAGGGGTTGGAAAGTCATTTCAAAGGTATCTTTTGGAGATGAGAGTGTGGTAGAGAGGAGAAGAGAAAAAGGTAGAGCAGAGGTTTTGGGCTTAAATGGAACTAACTCAAGCATGATGAAGATGCTACTCTTCAGTTAAAGTATGTGATACTTATTCTTCTATAGACAATGTGTCTCTTGTAGGAAGTGAGCTTCTTGTGAGCAGTGTGCTCAGGTAGTGAGCGATAATTGGCATGTGCCATTTTGTTCTTTCTATTGTTCTAACAGAGAATACATTCTTGAGTTAGTCACCCCATGGTTTTTCCCTTAACCGGGTTTTCCACATCAAAATCTTGGTGTCTCATGTGTTAATGTGTTTCTACTCTTGATCTAATGCATTGTGCTTCCATGATTGATTTATTATTATGCTGCTGAATTACAAAGTGGATTTAAGTGTTTCATTGGAAGAAAGTTTTGGAGAACTGATTCACCCCCCCTCTCAGTTGTCTTCCCTAAATCTAACAATTGGTATTAGAGCTAAGTTCCTCTAAAAGAGCTTAACCGCTTGAGGAGATCCACGATGTCATCCTACAAGAAGGATAGTCTAAAGTTTGAAGGAACCAATTTTAATCTCTGGAAAAGTATCATGAAATGTCACTTGCATTGTATGGGAATGCAGTACTGAAACATGGCTTCAACAAAGTATACTCCTCCATAGGGTGGCCCGAAATCTCCAAGTGAAATCATAGATGCTGAAAACAATCTGCGGACTAAAGAAGCTCTTGTAAGTGCCTTGTCTAATTCAGAACTTTCAAATGTTGTTGACCTACAAACTACCTTTGAGATTTGGTAAAAATTGGAAACTCTGCATGAAGGAGATAAGTATGTTAAATGTGCAAGGATACAAAGTCTGAAAGGAAAATTTAAAAATCTAAAGATGAGAGAAGATGAAAAATCACTACTTTTATGCCAAGAGTAAATGAGCTTGTTTATGGGATTAGATGTGCTGGTGGAGTCTTGGATGAAGATTAGATTGTTGGCAAAGTTCTCAGATCCCTTCCTGCTTCTTATAAAATCAAGGTTGCTTCCATTCAAGAATTCAAAGCCCATACAACTGTCACAAGAGATCAATTGGTTGGTAAATTGGCTGCATTTGAATTAACTGAGTTTGGAGATGACCCCCCCAAGACTGAATCTGCATTCAAAACCAGTGCCTCTGTAAAAGGTAAACAAAGGTTTGATCTAGGAGAGAACTCTTCAAGGAAACTATCATGGTATGTAAAAGCAAGAAAAGACCTAGAAGAAGAAGAAGTAGAAACTACTCAACTTGAAGTCCTTATTGCCAAAAGACTACCAAGAGGATCCGGTAAGTATGAAGGAAAATTGCCTTTTAAGTGTTTTAATTGCAATAAGATTGGTCATTTTTCCTCAAGATGTTCAAAAAGATTTTCAAGGACAAATCCTAATAGATCAAGGTTCCAAAAGAATTGTTACTATGTTCATGAAGAAGATGATAATGAAGGAGTAACAGATGATGAATCAGAGACTGTAAACAAATCAAGAAATGATTGGGTGTTTATTTCCATCAAGGAAGAAGAACCAATGCCCTCTGAATCTGTCAATCATAAAGTTATAGAAAGAGCTCTGGCTGCCCAAGTTGAAGAAAAGGATGATTGGGTCATTGATAGTGGATGCTCTCACCATATGACAGGAGACAAAAATAAGTTCATAGATTTGGAAAGGTATGAAGGAGAAGTGGTAAAGTTTGGTGATAATTCTACTGGTAGAATCAGAGGTAGAGGAACTATTTCCTTTGATGGGAAGAACAAAACTGGTAATGTACTATGTGTTGAAGGATTGAAGCACAACCTTCTTAGTGTTGGACAGTTGGTGGACAAAGGCTATGATCTCAGATTCAAGAATGGAAAATGTAAGATCTTTGAAAGTTCCAAAATAGAGATTGCATTCGGTACCCAAACAAAAGGTAATATCTTCCATTTAGTTGGTACTGGTAAAAGTTTGTCTATTTGTGCAAACTAATCAGAGTTGGTTATGGCATAGAAGAATGTGTCATGTGAATTTTGATAATATCATTAAGATAAGCAATACTCAGGTTTAAGAGATCTTCCAAAATTGGCAAAACCTACAAATAATTTGTACAAAGAATGTTAGTTGGGTAAACAAAGCAGAGTCTCATTCAAAATCAAGGAACAATCTTCTACCATATTATTAGACTTAGTTCATACTGATTTATGTGGTCTGGCAAGAATCAAAAGTGTGCAAGGTGATAGATACTTCATGTTATTGATTTATGGCTACTCTCGGATGATGTGGGTAACTTTTCTGAAAGAGAAATCAAAAGCTTTTGAGAAATTAAAAATATTCAAGGCTATGGTAGAGAATGAAATAGGATTAAAATTAAAATGTCTGAGGTCTGATAGAGGTGGTGAATTCACATTCGGTGAGTTCATAGAATTCTGTGAGAAACATGGAATCAAGAGACAGTTGTCTATTCCTAGGACTCCACAGCAGAATGGAGTAGTAGAAAGAAAGAACCAGACCATCCAGGAAGCATCTAGGACCATGATGATGGAAGCAAATGTTCCTCAGATCTTTTGGAGAGAAGCTATCAGCATTGCAGTCTATACTCTAAATCGAGTACAAATCAGAAATAATATTGGTAAGACTCCTTATGAAATTTGTTTTGGCATCACTCCCACTGTGAGGTATTTCAGAGTTTTTGGTAGAAAATGTTACATTAAAAGAGATGAAGATCTAGGCAAGTTTGATGCTAGAAGTGATGAAGGAATATTCTTGGGCTATTCTACTCAAAGAAAAGCATACCAGTTTTATAACAAGAGACTGAGAAAGATTATAGAAAGTACAAATGTGAAAGTTGATGAAGGAATTGAAAAACCCTCAAGGTTTTATGAATATGATGAAGATGATCAGAATGGTGTTCTGATTCAAGGAGTCTAAGTCCCTTCTGAAATTTAGATTCAAACTAATCTGGTAAATCAGGAAGAAGAGATGAGTCTTAATGACCCTGATCAAGAATCAGAAGTGCAAGAAACTCCCAAAGTTTTTAGGTATTTAAGACTGAACCATTCTAAAGATCAGATCATAGATGATAAAAGCAAAGGTGTACAAAAAAGAAGACGAATTGCTCCAGATTTAGAAGAGTATTGTCTGATTTCAAAAATTGAAACTAAGATAGTGAATGAAGCTTGTAACGATGAAAACTAGACTAAAGCAATGGAGGAAGAGCTAATGCAAATTGACAAGAATCACACATGGGACCTTGTTCCCAGACCTAGAAATAAGAATGTGATTGTAACGAAATGGGTCTTCTAGAACAAATTGAATGAAGTTGGTGAAGTAATAAAAGATAAAGCCAGATTCGTCTGCAAAGGTTACTCTCAAATAGAAGGAGTTGATTTTGAAGAAACTTTTTCTTTGGTGGCAAGAAGTGAACCAGTCAAATTATTTCTTTCTTTTGCTTCCTTCAAGGACTTCAAAGTATATAAGATGGATGTCAAGTCTGCCTTTCTGAATGGAGACTTGGAAGAAGAAGTATACATTGAACAACCAGATGGATTTCAATTGTCTGATCATGGTGATATGGTATGCAAGTTGAAGAAAGCACTGTATGGGCTGAAGCAAGCCCCAAGAGCCTGGTATGAAAGATTGGATAAGCATCTTTTGAATATTGGTTTCAACAAAGGTACTGCTGACGGTAATTTATACTTCAAAATTGATCATGAAAACATCTTGATTATTGAAGTGTTTGTTAATAATATCATTTTTGGAGGAAGAGATAGTATGTGCAAAACTTTTACAAATCAAATGAAAAGTGAGTTTGAGATGTCCATGCTTGGGGAAATGAATTTCTTCTTGGGTCTGTAAATAATTCAAACTAAGAAAGGAATCTTCATTTCTCAGACCAAATATGTGAAAGAATTGTTGAAAAAATTTGGGATGGAAGACTCAAAACCAATGAGTACTCCCATGGCAACCAGATGTAAATTGAGCAAAGATGATGAGTCTCCTAAGGTTGATCAAAAAAAATATAGGTCAATGATAGAAGGATTGTTGTATCTTAGTGAAACTAGACCTGATATTATGAATGCTATTGGTCTTGTTGCTAGATTCCAAACTGATCCTAGAGAATCTCATGTCATGGCAATCAAGAGGATTTTTGGATATCTAAAAGGGATAGTTGAGTATGGCCTATGGTATCCTAGAGATCATGATTTCTCTCTTCATGCATATATAGATGCTAATTGGGCAGGAGATGTGGATGACTGGAAGAGTACCAGTGGTGGAGCATTCTTTTTAGGAAAGAGATTGGTTTCTTAGCTGAGCAAGAAATAAGAGGCAATAACTCTGTCCACTACAGAAGTAGAATATGTTGCAGTAGCAGGTAGTTGCACTCAAGTCTTGTGGATGAAGCAAATGCTAAGAGACATGGGAGTGGAGTGGAGTATGAGGAGCCTATCACAATCTTCTATGATAATTCAAGTGTAATAAATATTTCAAATAATCTAGTGTTGCATTCAAAGACCAAACATATATTCATCAAGTTTCACTTTCTGAGAGAGCAAGTGAACAAGAATGAAGTCAGATTGGAGTTTGTGCCTTCTAAGGATTAGATTACAGATATCTTTATTAAAGACTCTTTTGAGTATCTTAGGGAGAAGTTAGGGGTTATTACCCCTCTAGTGATGAACTACGATGCACTGATGTGCATCAGTCCACTGGATATCACAGTCATATCTTGTGGTCCAGATTGATGATGGGGAGCTCCTACTTAGGGGGAGCAGCTAGTATGATTCTGAAGTGGTAGAGTTGCAAGTATGTGCCCTTTTCGACTGATGTCAAAGGGGGAGATAAGACATGTGAAAAATAAGTGCTTTCTGATCAAAGGAGGAGCAATAAAGGAAGAGAAGACATGTGAATGGCTGTTGGTGGTAGGGTGAGTTGTGTCAGTAAAGGAAAGTTCTTGTCTTGATGGTCAAAATAGTTTTTCACATCATATGTTTCCATCAATGAGAAAGGGGGAGATTGTTGCAAGTATGGGCGTAACCGGTGTTGTCGTTGATGTCAACATACTCCTGTTGCATTGATGATAAGGATTGGATGAGATGTATGCTGAGGATATTGATAAAATTAGTTCTAATCAGGAACAGAGAAGAATAGTGGAGATAATGAGCTAAAATATCCTATCTAAGACAAGATCAGAAGATGCGGTTCAAAGGGTTTGTAGATATGTGTCTTCAGATGGTCCAATAAAGATTTTTTTGCTCCACATGAAGATCTGAAGAAGTTGTGGCCACTCAAGTAAAACTAGTTCCGGCAGGTGTTTAGAGGTGACACAGTGATACAGATAGGTCTGGTGAGATCTGAAAATGCATTATCCTATTTTGCAGATTTGGTGGAATGTTTAGGAAGTCCTTGAGAAGTGTCAACTCAATTGGTTCATGGTCTAGATGTCCACAAGCATCTATTTCTTTGTGACATTGATGACAGACTATGTTCTTGAGGTTCTGGATGAAGGAGAAAAGGATTTCAGTAAGAAGATGGAGTGTGGATGTTCTTAGTGATTCAAGCAAGTTTGTGGAGGTCTTTGGATCATGTCCAATTTGTTTTGGTGGTCCGCATTGGAGTTTGAGTTTGTAATTGAAGAGTTTCTTCTGGATGATGGTGTTCTTCCTGAGTCTGGCTGACTGGATGAGTTACACATCTTGTGGATGTTCTTGTAGATGTTTGCTGACTTAGATGATTATTCCTAAGTTGATGTCTTGTATAAATAAGGGATTGGAAAGTCATTTCAAAGGTATCTTTTGGAGATGGGAGTGTGGTTGAGAGGAGAAGAGCAAAAGGCAGAGCAGAGATTTTGGGCTTAAATGGACCTGACTCAAGCATGATGAAGATGCTACTTTTTAGTTCAAGTATGTGATACTTATTCTTTTGTAGACAATGTGTCTCTTATAGGTAGTAAGCCTCTTATGAGTAGTGTGCTTGAACAGTGAGCCCTAATTGGCATGTGCCATTTTCTTCTTTCTATTCTTCTAACAAAGAATACATTCTTGGGTTAGTCACCTCGTGGTTTTTCCCTTAACTGGGTTTTCCACATCAAAACCTTGGTGTCTCATGTGTTAATGTGTTTCTACTATTGATCTAATGCATTGTGTTTCCATGATTGATTTATTATTATGCTGCTAAATTACAAAGTGGATTTAAGTGTTTAATTGGAAGAAAGTTTTGGACAATTGATTCACCCCCCCTCTCAGTTTTCTGCCCTAAATCTAACATATGGTCCATGAGAGCATAGCATAGTAGTTGTTCTGACACAAAAGGATCAAGTGGAAGAAGGAGAACATCCTATCGCTTTATTTTCCAAAACACTGTGGGAATATGAATCTAGGTACAATTTTGTTGAAAATCAAGCATATGCCATAGTGAAAGGATTAAGGAAATTTAGACACTTGGTAATAGGAAATAATATAGTGATATTTATGGCCCATTCAAGTGTTAGAGAATACATTATGCAAGGAGAAATCACCAAAAAAAGAGCCAATTAGATAACCAAAATCGTAGAGTATGATGTGGAGATCAAGCTAACCAAATTGATAAGAGGAAGGGTCCTTTGCCAATATATTACTCAAGATTTAGAGGCTCCTACAGATAAAGGAAATAAAGATGAGATTGTACTAAAAGTGCAGGTTGGAGAGTTAGACTCTTGGGTTCATGACATGATACATTTCATGAAGACTAGTCAATTCCCTGGTATGCTTTCTTCTGAAAAGAAAAGATACTACAGGCAGCAAGGGTCCAATTTTATCCTAATAAATCATATTATTTTTAGAAGGAATTTTGATGGAATCCTACTCAAGTGATTGGAGAAGGATAAGGCTCAAAGAATCTTACATGAATTTCATTATGGGGCATTTGGAGGACATTTTTCGGCAAGAACTACAGTGATCAAGATTATCCAAGCAGGATACTATTGGCCTTCAATATTTTTTTATTTCCATAAAATGGTTAAGGAGTGCCAATCATGCCAGTTTTATGTTGGAAAAAGAAGGAATGCATCCTTACCCTTAAGTCCTATAGTCATTGAGAAACCTTTTTCCTAGTGGGGTCTGGATTTTATAGGGATGATTAATCTTGTTTAAAATTCAGGACACAAGTGGATCCTCACTACAACAGACTATTTTACTAGATGGAGTGAAGCGGGTCTATTAAAAGAAGCTATTAAAAATTTAGTTTTGCAATTCCTTCAGGAAATAACTACCAGGTTTGGGCCTCCGCGTACCATTATATATGATAATGCTAAGGCATTTTTAGGATCAAAGATATCTGAGTTTGCTTTAAGAAATGGTATTTATGTGAAAACCTGATCAAATTATTATCCACAAGGGAATGCCCATGCTGAATCAACAAAAAAGAACATGATTACACTCATGAAAAGAATGGGAACATAGCATCAGAAGGAGTGGCATAAGCATTTGAAGTCATCCTTATGGGCTGACAAAATCACACCAAAACAAGTGATCAAGGTCTCTCCTTGTGAATTAGTTTATGGGAAAAGTGCAGTAATGCCTCTTTTAATAGAGATCCTGGATCTACAACTGATCAAGCAGATTGAAATAGAAGAAAATGGTCTGATGCAAGTGAGGATTGTAGAATTATTGGAACTTCAAGAGAAGAGGGAGTTGGCACATGAGTCCTTGATGAACTACCAACTGACTGTTAAAAGTTAGTTTGATTAGAAGGCTTCTTAACCAGAGTTTAACATTGGTAATTGGATCTTAAAATGGGATGAAAGACCCTCAAAGCCAAGACACCACGGAAAGTTTGATTCATTATGGACATGCCCTTTTAATATAACTACCTATAAGCAGTGCAACACTTATGAATTGGAGACAATGGAGGGAGAATAATTAGAGATTCCTGTTAATGGGATCTTCCTGAAACACTTTACATAGAATATGTTCCTACCACCTACATCATAGATAGTATAATTTCCCTTATGTTTCATTTTTCTTTTAGTTGTTTTCCCACTCTTTTCAATAAGTGTTCTTTGACCACGTGTCCATAGCTAAAGTCTTTGATAATCTCCTAAGTGCCCTTTTTATCAAAACTGTTGATAAGGCTCGAAAATTCAAAAAAGTTAGCTAATGATTTCAAAAAGCAAAATATTAATGGTATGTCATTTCAAGATTTTGAGTCATGATTATAAATCAAGCTAAGATCTAGTTAGCCACCCTTGAGGCACATATTTGAAGAGTCATTTAATATGAAATGATGGGATCATTTATGAGTTACATTAACTCTTTCTATTGGAGTGGATGGTTTTAAAAGAGAATCTTGACTCCTTATTTTCATAGTATTGTAGCAAAATTTTCCTTAAGAGTCTACTTGGCATTCCAGAATTCCAGAGCAGGTGTGTGGTGGAGATAGTAAAATTATAGTAAGTTTAAGTATAAGAAAAAGAAATGGTAGAAGAGGGTTAATCTTTAAAGGGTAATGAAAAAAAGGGACTCTTTGAATTACCAGATGAATGGAAGAACAATAGGCCATATGTCGTGGCCAAAGCACAACCTAGAGTCAATCTTCCAAGAACCAGGGGCTAAACAAAAGCAAAGTTGCTAACTCTTCTCAAGTTGTCAACTATGCAAATGGCATTTTCAACCCCAAAATTTCTAAGAACCTGAAGACTCTAAGAGAAGGGGCACATGCAAGAGTGATTGTCCAAGCAAAGTAGGGTAAGGTTGAGTCCTTTGGTGTGAGAATATGGAGCCCCAGTTTGGCTCAATATATGGTCTCATTTGTCCACTCATACCCAAAGTTGATTCGAGTATGCGCAACTAGTTTCATCATTTCTATTAGGACCATTAAAAGTGAAAACATTCAAGTCCACATCAATGCACAGGCTATCCATACCATGCTTGGTTTAGCATATGACCCTGATGCCAATTTTTATGATATGGTTAAATTGTAGAATGTTTGGCATCAAGTGCAAACCAAACATAGTTTCCTGAATAAGGAGTTACATCTCAATGAAGGCAATACCTAGTTACCATCCCTTCCCCTTGCTCTACATTTATTGACTTTAGATGTACAAGATACCTGCTGAATGCAAGCATTTATCTTTGACCAAGATGAGGATGCGAATGTACACAACTCGCATCTTGGGGCTATTTTCCATCTAAAGAAAGTCAAATGGACTTAGGAGTATAAGTTTGATTTCATGGAGCATACTACTTACACATTGTGTGACCAATTGGCTAATCTAAAAAATACACAAAGATTCAGGTACTCTTCATATCTTTTCCATTTGATTTTATATCAAAATTACTAGCTTTTCTTGTAGCACATTTATTTGAATTTATATGACCTAGAGGTGGATGCTTAGAGGGTAATCTCCATGTCTACATGGACCCATGTACTGCTAGAAACTCTAACCCTTATGAGTTTGTGGAGTGTTTTGTGGCCCCCTTCATTGAACAATTAGATCCAAAGGAAGTTAATAACCAAATGGCTAATAGAGTGAGAGGGCTTATAACAAACTCATAAATTCCTTGTGACTACTTCTTTAGGGCTCATTATACTATGATTAGGGTACATGGTTTTAAATAGGAGCCTTTCATGCTCCCGAAGGTTCTAATAGCTAGGGTCATAGCCCTAGAATTGGCCCGACAATTATCCATTATTAATTTTAAGTTTGGAGCCAAAAGGAAGAAGAAATCTTTCATTGATCTCCCATGGACTAAAGGGGTATCACGGTAATGAAAAGAAAGTCAGAGCATCTCTTACAGAGGAAACTAGCTAATTATGGGCTAGTGATAATTCAAGACCCATGGAAGTATGATCCTAATAGTTTTATGGCTTCATGGCTTAGAAATAATAAGGTTCATGCCTCTTTTGTACATGAGAGCCATCCCTTTTTTTAACAGAGTAGGTCACCAATGGCAGATACTCTTGATTTTTATGTAGAGATGGATAATATTCTTATGGAGCAGCCTAAATTATGGGAAACATTTTACACTCCCATATGGAATTATGACCCGATTAAGAGGATGAGCCATGGTTTGAGGCAAGTCCTAGTGAAAATAGGATGGGGTGATGATAAAATTACTACATATTGGAAATATAGACGAGATATTGTTGAGCTAGAAAGGGGTTTTGAGCAAGTTAATATAGATGAGAAATGGGAGAATTTGTGGGATGAGGCACATATGACTCTAGTTTCTAGCCCTGACACAAGCAATATCTTAGGGCATCAAAAATCAAATGAAGAGGTAGATAGTGATATAGTAGAGCCACTTCCCATGCCTTCTATTTGGCCTCAATCCCTCAGAACATTAGAACAACAAAAAGCCTTATAATAGTCATCTCTTTTAGTCCAAATAGCTTCAACATCTGGGGACCCTAGAGTAGTAGTTCCATAGAAAATTGAAGCAACAGAGTCACCAGTCCCACCACAACAGATGGTGATTGAAGAAAAGGCCCTACAAGCAACCCCAAAAGGAAAAAGTGCAACTTGGTCCTAGAAGAATCTGATGAAAAAGAAGAAGAGGAGGTCATGGATGTTTCCTACATGTAGATTCCATCAACTTCCATGGCCACTCAAGTAAGTTTTACTTCCCCTTCTTCCTCTCAATCTCTTTCTATTCAAGGGGTGGCTACCCAAATGTCCTAGACTTCATTGAATCCTACCACCTCTATTGTACCTTTGAAATCCTTATCACCTTCACCTAGTGCCGTATCTCTTGTTGTTTCCCAAACTTTTAGTTTGTCATTATTTTCCCCATCACTAGCCAAGAGGGAAACATCAATCCAAGTCCCAAGCCAACAAATGACAACCATTTATTATAGTCTCCCATTAGGATCTCCTTTCACAAGAGCCTCTCTCTCCACTTTCCAAAGTCAAGTAGAAGTAGATAAGAAGGCTAAAGAATCCAGGAAAGAAAAAAAAAAGTGAAAGAGGGTAGAGCCTGTATTGTTGCTCAAATGAAATCTCTTTTTGACCCCACACAACATTCTTTGACCATAACCCATATGACTCCCAATGTGATCAAACCCCATGAACAGATGAAACTAGAGGACTATACAATGAATGTCATGGTTGTGGATCTTACCCAATTTAGGCCTCAGGATAAGGTGGAATTAATGAATGAAACCTCAAATATGATAACTAGTGCTTATTTGAAAGCCTCCAAGAAATTGCAAAAGGTAGAAGCTGAGATGATTCATACTAAGCCTATAATAAGGCACTTGACTGTAGAGATTAAGGCCAAAGACTTGGAGATTGATCAACTAAATAAAGACATTAAAGAGACTGTGTCTAAACAAGTTTTTCAGGCTTCACATACAAAAGTTGATGGATTACAATCTGAATTGCCATAGGCGAAAGCTTCAGTAGACATGTTGGAGTAGGAAAAGGGCCTTTTGGAGAAGAGGTACAATGATATGACTCAAGAGATCACCCAATTATAACAGAGTCTCAAGATTGAGAAAGACCAGAATAACAATTTGCAAACCTAGTATTTGGCTTAGTAGGGAAAAGTTAGACAGTTGACTCTAGAGCTCACCCAACAACTTCAAAATGTTGGGGTGTTATCAATGGTAAAGGACCTAAATATTTATTCCTGGCAGAGGATATCTAACGATGTATCTTAGTTGAAGCCTGCACTCATGTTCCTTTTAAGTGCTCAATAGTTATGTGAGAAGGCTGATTCTTCTATTGAAAGTATTCTATCATTAGTAACTATGAAGGTTTTAGACTTACAACTTTTGCTTCAAAATTCTATGATGCCCTTGATGAGAATTTGCAAGCAACAAGGATCAATGATAGAATGGCAATAGCTGAGAAAGTGAATGAAATTTTGAACTGCGACAAAGCTACCACCAAATGCAAAACTCTATTAGATCTTTTGAAATAAGGAGTCCAAGGAATGAAGGGACATGTTCAGAATCTAGTCCAGTTAGGACTCCCCTCTCCATTCCCAGATAGAAGCACAATCTTAATGGAGAATCAAATAAAGACTCTATTACTTACAAACGAAAATGTTCAAATAGTTTTTCAGACTCTGAGTGATTCATCAACTGTCAATGAAGTGGAATCAGTTCTACTTCTTGTTTCCTAGTTGAAATTTTAGTTACATGCAAAGTGTAGAGTTTGCAAACCTTCTCCCATAGAGAAATAAATGAGTTGGATTTGGCTTTTTAGGCTCTTCAAAGAAAGGAATATCTAACAGAAGTAGAATGGTTTGGTTACTAGGTTGCTTTATAGAAGCTTTAAGGAAGATGCAGCTAGAGGTAGAATTTTAGTTTTGTTTCCTTTTGCAATTTTTTTTTGGGTTCTCTATACATGGGCAAAGTGTCCTTGTTGGTTTCCATGAACTGTAGAGTTAAAACTCTACATTTTGATATATATCAATATAAATATTTGAAGTTAGCGTCTCGGCTAAGTGTTAATACTTGAGGCATGTCGGTATAAGCAAGTCACAGAGTTAAAGTCTAGGAGTAGTGAAGTGAGACAAGTGTCACAATGGCATTCTTTTGAGGGCTTATGAAGCTAAAGACTCTCTTGGTTAGTGCCAAGGCTCCACATGGTGCAATGTTGGGTCACTAAGTCTAAAATGTAAAAGGGTATTAGGAAAAGGTTATGACCTCATCATCTATCATAATGAGTAAAGAGTTATTGCAGTGTCCGTAGAATTTGCCAAGTGTCAGTGCCACGTTTATTGTTGAGTTTCTTTTGTTAAGCCTCCAAGTCTCATCGGAAAGTGCCACTTGTCATAACAACACTCATTTAAGAGGTTTCTTTGGTAAAGTTTAGTGCAATGAGCGTTGTTCTATGATGTGTCCCTTTGAGCCTTTCATTGAATGTAGTGGAGGTCATCACATGTTTGTATGGCACTTATTTATGAGTCTCTTTTGTTTTAAGTTTAAATGCTATGAAAATTTGCCATGCATCCCCATGAGCCCAAGACTTGTTTATGGGAGAATAGCAGTGGAAAGTGACAAGTGTCGACACGAAGCTTATTTGAAGTGTCTTTTAGTGAAGTTTTGTTGAAGGAGCACTAGCCTGTGATGTACACATTTTGAGTCTTTTTGAAGATGTAGCAGAAGAAGCCATTTGTCATAACTATGTAGTTTGTTAGACTCTCAGCTTCAAAAGATTGTTTCTATTACACCACTGGCTGAAAGATGTTGGTGTTGATTTAGAAAAAGGTGATAGAGTTTACAATATAAAGAGAGATCTAAGACTCACATAATCAGTTTCAATGGCTTAGGAAAATAGTGACTCAAGATTCTAAAAAAATTTACAACATGAGAGTCAATAGTAGAAGCATCAGTTAACTGGAGTTTCTAATTACTAGGCGGTTAGGATCTCAATGGCTACAATTGAGTTTCAAACATCAAATTTGTACTATAAATAAACAATCCAGCCTAGATGAGAAAATGGAGACAATACACAAGACACATATATAGTTTTTGAATATCAAATAGTTTTAACAACTAGATTAGAAGCATATTTTCCTACGTTAATAGGTGCCTCTCAGGAGGGATTGAATATTGTAATATGTGTAAGTTTTTCCTTATGTACTTTGTTCTCCTACCCATTAATGAAGAGAGAGTGGTGTTCTGTGCAAATTCTAATATGTTTCTAATTCTTGTTTCTTACTTTCTATGTTAAGCCTTTAATGAACCTAATATACATATGTTGTTAGTGTTGATCATGCTTCATTCTCTTTAACTTTATCAGTAGATTTTGCAAGTTTGATCACTATATTACTAGTGTGAATCTTAATATATTTATGGCGTATCACCTTAGAAAATTTAGGTCTTGTTCTTATAATCTTATTTTTTCTTCCCTTTAAGCTAATACCCTTCGAGAAGAACCAACTTCTTTAAAATCTCAATGTTATTCTAAGATTCAAGTCCTGCATTCCTAGAATTTCCCCTTGTTGGTGAATACTTGCAAAATTAGGCATCAACAATAATATTGAAAAAAATAGATGAAGCATATCAATTTGCATTGAAAGAAGAAGAGAAATTGAATAGGACATTGGAAGGAAGGAAGAACTGAAAAAGAGTTAGAGGATAGAGGTTCGAAAGAAGTGGACCCCAATACAATTAAAGAATACCCTACAATAAAGATCTAGAATAAAAAAGAAAAAAGTAGTACCTACTACAATGACAGAATTAAAGGATATCAAATGAAAAAGGAATATATGATGGAAGTAGTGGAAGATATTTTAGAGGAACTTGTTGAACAAATGTGGAGAAGAAGAGTTCTAAGCATTTGAATGTTGTCAAAACCAATGAAGTACTAGTACAATATCTGAAGGAAGAGTTGCATATGATAATGAGGAACCTAGAGGGTCGCATAGTTTAGAATATGAACTAGAAAAAGGTGAGTCACTTGTCATGAAAAGGGATTTATTGAAATATGATGATAAAGAAGAACTAATAGAAAGGGAAAACTTGTTCATAATGATATGCAAATTTGGAGGTAAATGTTGCAAGGTTGTCACTAGTAGTGGTAGTACTAATAATTTAGCATCAAAATAAATGGTTGATAAATTAAACTTTAAAAGGTTAGCACACCCTAATCCATATAGGACTACTTGGTTATAAAAAGAACATAAGGTGTTTGTAATAGAATAATGTCTGCTCAAATTCAAAATATATACATATCATGTTGAAGTTTTTTGTGACATAATGTCAAAGGATAATGTCATTTGTGGTTGGGGAGATGATGACAATTTGACAAAAGTGTTGTGCATGATATAAGGGAAAATACTTATAGTATAACAAAGAATTGTAGGAGACACAAGTTGGTCCCATCGAAGGAAAGGGAACAAAAAGTGTGCAATAGTGGCAAAATTTGTTTAATGGATGGAAGAAGATTCTTAGCTAGTTGAAGCATGGGAATACGTGTTTTGCATTGATCCCTAGAGTGTGTAAAATAATAGTGGTAGAGGAAGCATCACAAAAGGAAATTTCAAATTGTTGACAAGATCCAAGGGCATCATATTAAATAATATGCTAAATGGATTACTGCCAATAGGGAATATTATTTAATGGTCCTAGTTCTAGGAGCAAGTTTTCCAAATAAGATAGGACATAGAATGATGTAGGTAGAAAATGAAGAATTGAAATGGAAAGTGTAGGAGATATTGAAGAGAAATTTGATCAAGAAAACTTGAGTGCATGTGCAAGGCCTATGGTACTAGCACCAAATAAAGGAGGTGAGTGGAGAATGTGTACAATCTAAAGAAATCAACACTTGATCGCCATAAGGTATATATTTGCATTGCCAAGGATAGATGACATAATGGACTATTTGAGTGCAGTAAAATATTTTACCACTTGATTGATTTGAAGAGCAATCGGTAACCCATCAAATTAGAATTGTAGGAGAGAATGGAAGACTATATTAAGATAAATGAATAATGGTATGAGTGGTTGGTTATGAATTTTGGATTCACTAACACACTGAGTATATTAATTAGATTGATGTATGAAGTGCTAATGAAATTTTTGGGTAAGTTTGTAATTTGTTGGGATTAAGGTGTCTCAACCTTTGCAAATTTTTAATGTTGGTATTTAATTATTTATTTATTTTCAGCCTACTATTGTAATTAAACATGTAAAATTTATTTTATCACTTTGTGGGAGTTGGAATTATGAATTGTCATCCTACATGGAAGGTGATTAGATGTATTTTTATCCTCATATGAGGAGGTAGGCATCCCATGTTGACTTGGCATGTTTCTACCATGTGTTGGCACCTTCTAGTCACGTGTAAGGATTTATGATAGCTTGTATGATGCGTAAGTTATGACATATTTTATGACATTGTAAGAGCCAAAAATAGAAGGGATGAGATAAGTGTCGTTTGCATGTATGACACTATAAGAGCCATCTTTGAATTATCTCATTTTGGTGCACCCAAGTTTGGGATATGACAAGTTGTAAGAGAATTGTTTATTAATAGAAAGATATCATAGATTCTCTTACAGTTTAAGTGGTGTCATATATGATAGATTTTATGATGATGTAAGACCATCTGTCATACCTATTTTTGGGAAAATTGGGGGTACCCAAGTATGGAGGGTTGTAAGAGGTGTAAGGGAATCTTGTACAAGTGTCACAGGAGTCAAACATATGTTTGAAAAGTGTGCCAGATGGATTTGGATGCCCATCTCTTATTGCTTGCTCTAGAAGCTCCCTTGATGCTTGTATCTCTCTATAGATAAGGTTCTTGTTGGAGTAGTTTGTATGGTAATGTGCAGGTATGATTATGCTGTCAGATTTACTCTAGTTATCAACATTGGTGAACTCCTAGAAGAAATTTCATTGCAAGTGTGTTGTAATCTCATTCGGATTTGATAATACATTGTGCAAGTTTTGGATTGTGTGGTTTTTACCCAAAAGAGTTTTCCTGATGTACATCTTGTTTTGTGTGGATTGGCATTTGGCATTTGTTGTTATTGTTACCTTTTTTGTTAACATGTATCTTAATCTATAACTGTATAAAAGAAATTTGCACTATCTTTCCTCATTAGATCAATCTAGGAAGTTGTTTCCACGTACCTTTCTTCCTTTCAGTTGGTATCAGATCCTAGCCAGTTTTGGTTCTAGTTGTGAGGTAGAGGCTTTTTTGAGCTGATCTTAGTTTGAGTGGGAGCTTGGGCAGAGGAATCTTTGTTACTGGAAAGTGATGGTGAGCACATTTGGGATGTTTGATATAGAGAAGTTTAATGGAGGTAACTTTGAGTTGTGGAAACTCAAGATTTAGGAGTTATTAGTGGATAGAGATCTATGGTTTGCAGTATTCAGAGCCATGCCATCAGCTATGAAGCAAGAAGATTGGGATCTAATGGATTAGAATGCAAAGGGTCTTATAAGACTTTGTTTGGCTAATTCAGTGCTCTTAAATATCCATGAAGAGAAGACTACAAAGGATCTTCAGAAGAAACTTAGAGGTGTTTATCAAGCTGAATCCATGGTGAACAAGTTATTGAAAGAAACTATATTCTCTAAGGATGGAAGATGGATGATCTGTTGTCGATCATCTGAACAAATTTTATATGTTTGTTTCCCAGTTGACCTCTATTGGTGTGAAGATGGAGGAGGAGGAATGATGTATGACATTAGTGTGTTCCTTACCAGATTCATGGGACCACCTTGTTATGGCCATTGGGAGTACCACTACCACCTTCAAGATGGATGAAGTTGTTGCATCATTACTGTGTAAAGAGATGCGAAGTAAATCTTTTAAAATGGCTAAGGAGGCTCTTGCGGTTCATGGTAGATTGGAATAGAAGGGAAAGAAAAAATATAAGAAGAAAGAAGGAAAAGGAAGATCCAAATTCTATTGGAAATCTAAGCCTCCTAGAATGTCTAAGGCCTTATGTTGGAACTATTGAAAAGCTGGGCATTTTTGCAAGGAGTGCAAGGAAGATAAAAAGAAGAAAAAGAAGAATTATGATTCAAATTTTGACAAGTCCTCTCAGAATGATGGAGAAGCGTTTGTCTCTATCTTGGCAATGCATGCATTGGAAGATGTGTGGATTATTGACTTTGGTGTATCTTTTCACATGACCTCATATCAAGGTTGGTTCTCAAAGTATGAAGAATATGATGGTGGGAAGGTGTACTTGGGTGATGACTCTCCTAAAAATTGTTGGCCGTGAAGAGTCTTGATTCAATTCCCTGATGGACAAGTGAAGGGGATCAATAGTGTTTTGCATATCCCTAGTTTGGCATGAATCTTATTAGTTGTAAGTAAGTTGAATGATGTGGGTGTGCAAGTTGTTTCCTCAAATGGAGGATACAAGATGACTAGAGGAGCTATGGTGCTAGCTAAGGGTGTCTAGATTGGCACTCTATTTTAGCCTGCTACATGTGTAGTTCAGTGCAATAGTGCCTCTATTTCAAAGAAGGGAACTTCATATTCTTCATCCTTACCCTTGGAACCAACATCAAAGAAGTGTGTTGCATCCACTTCTGATGGTCATCCTTTCTAGGTACCTAAGAGTGCTCATTCTATGGAGAGGAAACTTCTAGCTGAGAAGACAATGTTGTGGCACCAAAGGCTTGGTCACATCAGTGAAAAGGGTTTGAGGACCCTGTAAAATAAAAACCTCATTGAGGGTATGAATGACTATAACCTTGAGTTGGATTTTTGTGAACACTGCATATATGGAAAGCAAAATTGTGTTCAATTTTATTCTAATTCTAAAAAATCTTCTGAGGTGTTGGACTTAATTCATTCTAATGTAATTGGTTTGGTTAATGTTCCTTCAATTTCAAAATCTGTGTACTTCGTTTCATTCATTGATGACTATAGTAGAAGGACATGGGTGTATTTCCTTAGAAGTAAATCTAATGTATTTGCAAGATTAAAAGAGTTCAAAGTTATTGTAGAGAATCAAAAGGATATAAAGACTAAGTGTTTGAGGACTGACAATGGTGGTGATTTTTGTTTAGCAAATTTTGACAAGTTCTATAAAGAACAAGACATTGAGAGGCACAAGACAACTTTGTATACCCCTCAATAGAATGGAGTTGTAGAGAGGATGAACAAAATGTTGATGGAGAGGGATAGGAGTATGCTAATTAGAGTTGGCTTTGAACAAAAGTTTTGGGTTGAAGTTGTTGCTACCTCTTGTTACCCAATTAATAGGTCTCCTACATTGACACTTGTTGATAAATCACGTATCAAGGTGTGGTCTAGTAAAAAGCCTTCATTGAGACATATTTGAGTATTTGGTTGTGAGGCATATGCACATGTGCCTAAGGAGAAGAGGTTTAAGTTGGAGAATAAGGTTGTGAAGTGTATCTTCATCGAGTATGGCATTGGTGAAAAAAGGTACATGCATTGAGATCTAGTGGCTGAGAGAGTTCTATATCTAGTAGAAGTGTAATATTCAAAGAGATCAGTCCTTCTTCTATTGACCTATAGCTAGAGAAAGAAGAGAAGAAATAGAATGTGGTTCAACTTCCATCCACCCCTGACAAAGTTGAATCAAAAACATCTATTGGACCAGATGATAAGGACAGATGTATAGGCTCTGAAAGTTTAGAAGAAGATGAAAAACCTCAACATCAACTATTGAGGAGGTCCACGTGCATAAGGCAACAACTTGAAAGGTTTGGTTATTCATTGCATGATTCTAGTTACATTTTTAATTTGATTGCTAACATTGATAACCCTAGGACTATAAAAGAGGCTATGGGTATGTCAGATGCATATTGTTAAAAAGAAGACATGAATGAATAAATTGTTACACTAGAGAAAAATAAAACATGGGACCTGGTGCCCTTGTCTTAAGGACACAAACTTGTTTGTTGAAAATGGGTGTTTAAGAAGAAATTTGGTCCTAATGGAAATATTGAGAAGGATAAGGCAAGGTTTGTCATGAAGGGGTATTGATAGGTGGAGGGAATAGATTATGGTGAGATTTTCTATCCCATTATAAAGCTGACATCTATCAGGTTCTTGTTATCACTTGTTGTTGCATACAATTGGGAAGTTCAATAGATGGATGTGAAGACAAATTTCCTTCATGGTGATTTCGAGGAAGAAATCTATATGTCATGTAACATGAGTACTACATGGTTAAAGGGAAAGAAAATATAGTTTGCAAGTTAAAAAAGGTCTTTGTATGGTTTGAAGCAATCTCCTAGGATGTGGTACTAGAAATTTGTTGCCTTTTTGTTGAGTTTGGGATTTCTAAGATTGAAAATAGATCATTGTGTTTATTATAAAATGGATAGTAATCACATTCTCATTATTACATTGTATGTTGATGATATGTTGTTCATTGGGAATGTTAAGAATTTGATTTCTGATTTGAAGTCTCAGCTTTTAGCACAATTTGAGATGAAAAATATAGGAGTAGGCAAGTACATCTTGGGAATAGAAATTAGAAAAGACAGAGCTAACATAAAACTTTGGTTAAGGAAGAGTAAGTATGTGAATAATATGTTGGAGAGATTTAGTATGCTAGATTGTAGACTATCGATTTTTTTTGTTATGATGGGGACAAAGTTATATGCTAAAGATTGTCTAAAGTCTCCTACTAAGATGGAGGATATGAACAAAGTTCCTTATTCTAGTGTGATTGGCAGCTTGATGTATGTTATGGTCTGTACAAGACCAAACATTTCCCAAGTAGTGGGATTCTTTAGTCAATTTATACCTAATCTTAGATGGATACATTAGGATGTGGTGAAGATAGTGTTTAGATATTTGTAGGGTACTTTCAAGTATTCCCTATGTTTTCATGGTTATCCTACATGACCTTGACATTCTATTTGCATTCATGGAAATGTAGATTCTAATTGGGATGGGGATATAAACAACAAAAGATCCACTAGTGCTTATATTTTCACATTGTTTGGTGATGTCATTAGTTGGATGAGTAAGTGACAAGATTTTGTTGGTTTGTCCACTATAGAAGAAGAGTACACAGGAGGAAGTCATGCTTGTAAGGAAACCATTTATCTTAAGAGATTGTGTTGTGATATTGGGCTTGATGCAGGGATGATTACTATCTGTCGTGATAGTCAGAGTGCCATTTGTTTGGAAAAGAACCCAACCTTCCATGCTAGAATGAACCATATTGATGTTTAGTTCATTTTGTCTATGACATGGTGGAAGATGGTAAGGTGATACTTGAGAAAGTTGACACTTTGATGAATGTTGTAGATTCACTGACAAATCCCATGAGCACGTAGAAGTTTAGATGGTGTCAGGAGTCTATGCGCCTCTTGGCCCCTAGCACTTAATTTCCTTTTTCTATTGGCTCTTACAAGGTTTTTGACAAGTGGGAGAATGTTGAGAATTAAGGTGTCTCAACCTTTGCAAATTCCCAAGCTTAGTATTTAATTATTTATTTATCTTCAGTCTACTATTGTAATTAAACATGCAAAATTTATTTTGTTACTTTGTGGGAGTTGGCACAGTTAAGTGTCATCCTACATGGAAGGGGACTAGATGTAATTTTGTCCTCATATGAGGAGGTAGGCATCCCATGTGGACTTTGGCATGTTTCTTCCATGTGTTTGGCACCTTGTGGTCATGTGTAAGGATTTATGATAGATTCTATGATGCATAAGTTATGACATATTCTATGAATTGTAAGATCCAAAACTAGAAGGGATGAGATAAGTGTCATTTGCATGTATGAAACTATAAGAGGCATCTTTGACTTAGCCTATTTTGGGGTGCCCAAGTTTGGGATATAACAGGTTGTAAGAGAATCATTTATTAAGAGTCAATTATTATAAATTCTCTTACAGTTATGTAAGTGGTGTCATATATAACATATCTTATGATGATGTAAGAGCATCTGTCATACTTATTTTGGAAAAATTTGTGGTGCCCAAGTATGAAGGGTTGTAAGAGGTGTACTTGTACAAGTGTCACAAGAGTCAAACATGCATTTGAAAAGTGTGCCACATGTATTTGGATGCCCTTCTTTTGTTTCTTACTCTAAAAGATTCCTTCATGCTTGTATATCACTATAAATAAGGTGCTTGTTGGAGTCGTTTGTATGGTAATGTGCAGGTATTGCTATTGGATTTACTCTAGTAATCAACCTTGTTGAACTCTTGGAAGAACTTGCATTGCAAGTGTGTTGTAATCTCATTCAAATTTGATAATATATTGTGTAGGTTTTGGAGTGTAGGGTTTTTTACCTGAAAGGATTTTCCCCACGTATATCTTGTGTTGTGTGCATTGGTATTTGGCATTTATTTTTATTGTTACCTTTTCTGTTAGTCTGTATCTTAATCTGTAACTGGTTAAAAGAAATTTGCACTATCTTTCCTCATTGGATCAATGTAGGAAGTTGTTTCTGTGTACCTTGCTCCCTTTCATAATTGTTATGGCTTGTCCTTGCTAGTAAAAATTAATGTATACATTTAGTTTTCCCTTGCTTTATTTATCTCATTACCTCCCAATTTCATTCTCACTTCATCTTCTCTTTCTGAGCACAACCCTCTCCTCTACCTTCTAACCTACCTCTCTACAACAATTATGAAATAATTAAAAAATATTAGGTTCATCTCTAATCCTAGAAATGGGAAGGTCAGACATTATGACACAATGAAGCTAGCCCATGTCTCTCACATTGACTACTCTCATGTGGAGTTTTCCATAAGAAGTATGGTAGGTGATTCCTTGTTGCACGACTAACCTCATGTCCTATTGTTCTTAGAGGTGGAATCCATTTTCCTATCCAACATAATGGTTGTGGTCCAATATGTAGATTATATATAGATGGTAGGATTTGGCTTCATCCACAATTATATTGTATCACTAGACAAGTTGAAGAAGACTCTCAAGAATTGCCGATGATGGCATGGTTCGGTGGTTAAGTCGCTCAGGATGTAGTGGCGGCCACCAGAGTTCAAACCCCCGCTGGGCCAACGAGCTCGCAAGGCTTTACGCCTTCGCTGGGCCAATGAGCTCGCGGGTTTGAAGTGTTCTTCCTAGGGGATGAGGTCCCCCAGTTGTGGCCTCACCGGTTCATTGCTCCGGGCAAAAGCATTCGCGTGGAGCCGGAGGGCGTGTCGCACCAGCGTCGCCGGTCACATTAAAAAGTTTACCAGGTGCAAGGAAAAAAAAAAAAGACTCTCAAGAATTATGATATGTATGTGGGGGAGGATCCAATTAGGGATCTCTTCACATTATAATTACTTCATAACTCTCCAACAACTGGCTATGTTTACCATGCCATATAGAAAGGTCTCCAAAATGGTTGCATGAATTCTTTGAATACTACTTTAGAGGTGCACCAATTTCAACTACCACCATCCTTAGATACCCAAAAAAAAGAGATATTCACTACCATTCAAGTTTTTTGAATTGTTGAAGAAGAAGGTAAGTAAACAACTAGTGTTAACATTGCTAAATTTTAACAAGGTATTTTGAGTTGATTGTAATGCATGTGGAAATGCAATAGGATTAATATTAAGCTAATAAAGTAGTAGACCAATAACTTATTTTAGTGAAATTTTGAATGATGCTAGAATGAGATATTTAGTCTATGATCAATTATTTTATGCCATGAAATTAGTTCTAAATAATTGTTGCATCCACCTTTAATCCTAGGGATCAGAACCCTTGGAGGTTGGACCATATGATTCAAAAAATCTTGCTCATGTATTTGATATTGACTTACCTTACATGGAGTTTACAATCAAAGTTTTGGTTGGTGACTCATTGTTGTACGACTTTGCTGAGGTACTCATGATTTGTAAGGTGGTGGCCATCATCCTATTCAATATTATCAATATAGTGTAGGATACAAACTATGTGGAGATGTTGGATTTTGGGTATGTACATGAATACCTATTTTCCCTAGACACGATAAAGAAAGTAATAGAGATTTATGATATGTTCGAGGGTGAGTCTCCAATTGGGGGTCTTTTCTTTGTAGATTTTCTTCAATCCTCTCCTACTATAGCCTGCATTTATTAGGGCATACAAAAGAGACTTTGAAATGGGTGTAAGAATGCACTTAATATGGCTTTGATGAAGATCAATTTTAAATATTGCTGAACCTAAACTCCAAAGAAAATGAGATGTTCAATTCTATCAAATTTATAAGGATGCATGCTCCATACTAAGTACCATTCCCTCTACCTATGGTTCCACCAGTTCCTCCAGCCATCGTACCTTTACCTCTAGATGATACTAACTCAAGATCTAATCATACAAACTAAGTTTTGTGTTTATTTAGTTTTTGGGCCCTTGGTCACTTAGTGTTATTAGATATGTATGTAGTTTTCTCTTTTTGTCACCATACCTACTTCTATTGGGTGTATATTTTGGGGCTTTTGTGCCTACATCTACCCTACAAGTGCCTTCAAATTTTGTATTTTAATATAGCTTTAATCAAGTACAGATGATTCTTTACCTTTACCGAAAATAAAAATATCAACCAATGTTTTAGATGTATTGAGAAAGAGACCAAATTTGTTGACAAAAATTAGAGTAGAAGTAGTAGGATTTGATACATGAAGCATTTGTATAAATTTGGTTCTAATTTTATAGAAGCATGGAGATCATGTAAAGAATTTATAAGCATTGATAGAATTAAGTGGCTTGATTACTTGATGTAGAATGATGTGTTTTCTAAGGGTAAATAATTGTGTATTTAAAGAATCCCAATAAGAGAAATTTTGATCAAGGAGAAGCGTAGATGTGGTTTAGTAGGTCATCTTGGAGTTGATAAGATAGTAACATTGGTGTCTAAAAACTATTTTTGGCCTCACCTGTGTAAGGATGTGAGAAAACATGAACATTAGGGTTGTAGAATTTATTAAGTACCCAATGGGAGAAGTTAGAAAATTAGGTTGTATTAGCCATTACTAGTTCTAGAGAGATGATGGAAAGATATTAAAATGGATTTTGTATTAGGATTACCAAAAACATATAGAGGTTGTGATTTTATATTTTTAATTGTCGACACATTTTCTAAAATGGTAAATTCCATTCTATGTATAAGAAGACAAATGATGTTGTTTACGTAGTTGATCTATTTTTTAGAGAAGTGAGATTGCTTGGGTTGCAAGGAGCATTGTTTCAAATGAGGGAACTAAGTTTGTTGGATACTTTTGGAAGGAATTGTTGAAGAAGATAAAAACCTTCAATTCAACATATCACCCACATATTAATGGACAAAAAAAGGTTTAAATAGGGGTTTAGGTAATTTGTTGAGATGTTTAGATAGAGAGATGATAAGAAATTTGAATATGGTCTTAGCACAAGTAGAGTTTACAAATAATAATTCAATGAATAGTAGTACAAGGAAAACACCATTTACTATATTGTATGGTAGTTGTCGAACGAATGTATCTAAATTAAGGGATATTTCCAATGAAGAGAAATCAATGAAAAAGGAAAATAATTTGTAGAACACATGAAGTACATATTAAAGTAAGACGTTACTTGGAGAAGATGAATGAAAGATATAAGGAGTTCTAAATCTTATTAGAAAAGAATATAGGAATAGTTCTAACAATTATTATAAAAGAATGAATAAGGAGTTTGTAATTGGACATGAAGTGATGATATATCTCAAGAAGGAAAATTTTCCAGTTGAAAGTTACAATAAGTTGTTGAAGAAGTTTGGTCATTGTAGGATTGTCAAAAGGTTTGATTGAGGAAATGCATGTGAAGTGGAGTTACCATCGAACTTACGAATGTCACCACTAGTATTCAATGTTGTAGATTTGTATCAATATCATAAAGGAGAGTTAGGGAAGGATGACACATTAGTACAATGGAAAAATTAGATACCACAACAACAACAACAATAGAGTGGGGAGATTTTGGATAACATAGGATTGGAAGAAGCACTAAAAATAGGTAGCATGAGGAATATTTGGTAAATTTGAAGGCGAGGCCTAAAGAAGATTCATATTTGATTTCTAAGGTCAAGGTAGACCATCTTGAAAATACAAAACATAATTAATGCATGTTATAATGCACAAACTTTATGACTTGTATTTATTTTTTAGAACATGAACATATTATAATGTCCTTGCATTCCAATTTTGACCAATCAAATGTCTCCCATAGATTTGGAACAAGTTTTATTTTATGAATCCTAAGTCTTGGACAATCAATGTCAGGGTCAAAGACATTTTTTACAAAATTCATACAAAAAAAAGTAAAATGAGTGTGGTCTCCATCAAGTTCATGTATTTCAAGATAAAATTCCAAACACATACCATTATAATATAAAACTGAGTTATCCTTCTAACGATGTATTTTTTTCAAATTTTGAATATATTAAGGTCTTATTCTCTAATTATTATTAGTAGTATCTTTATTTTATTTCAAAAATACATGTATTATTTTTTCTACATACTTTTTGATCTACTCAACCAAATTTGAAAAAATTACATCTTCACATTCTACAAACAATGAAAATAAAGTTTCTATTTATTATTACTTTTATCAAAATTAATGGGGAGCATAATCAATTTCTCATTTTTCATGATGCATACACTTTGTAAATTAGTAAAAAATAACCTATCCATTACAAACTTAGCAAGAAATTCTAGCATACATAAACTATATGATGTTAGCTAACTTTTCACCAAAGAGATTTAATAAGTACTTTTAAAAGTCAACAATCTAGGGGGAATATACCTAACACTATGTTATATTTTTTTGACAAAAACAAGACCACTTTGTGTTCTCATATTTCACCCTCTATTAATCTTCACCATTTTTTTAAAATTTAGTATGTATCTTGAGTCACTCATAAAGTTTGATTCTTTTTTATTTTAGTAAAAAAATGGCTACTTTTGGCCCCCCATTTCCATGCACTTACCCAATTGACCTACTCCCTTTCTATAGCAAAGTGGAAAACTCTTTCCCTTTTTTCCCTCCAAAAATTGGAGGAAGCAACAACAAATTTTAATATATCCCCTATTGTAGATTATTCTTATTTTATAGTTCCCCTATATTGTATGTTTGCAACTCATTAGATAAAAAATTTACAAACTTCATCCAATGTCATCCATCGATGATACTTGTACTTTACGAGAGGATGTTGTGGATGGCGATGGAATAGTGTTTTTCAAAGTTGTGGTAATGAGAATGAATGATAATGGCAATATAGATAAAGTTAATAGAGAAGTCTATAAATTTACTTAGTGATGGAATATCATCACCATGCTTCCATGGGATTGTGTAACAATTTTTATTTTTAATTATAACCAAGCTAATCCAAAGGATGATAATTCGTAATCTAAAAGAAGGGTTATTGAATTTTGTGCATTTTCCCATTGGTCTTCATCATCCTCAACTATTTTTAGATATGTTATTTGTTCTACATACAATATGCTTTCTAAAAGTACCTGTTCTATGTGAGACTTGTATACAAATGTAGAGATTCCTCATTCATTTTTTCATTGGAAACTAATTGTAAAGGCATTTCAACTTTCATTTGAAATGAAGAATTTTACTAAGTTTATTGCAGTTGGAAATTATGTATGCTTTATAAAGGTTCACAATGTTGAGATACTAGTGTATGGGGGTTCCCGAGCCTAAGGTAGAATGCCCAAATGAAAATACTTGCAAGTGCTAATACCTTGTACCATATGTATTAATAAACTTATAGTGTGTATCTTTCCCAACTCAATGATATAGTGTAATATTGCTTGGAAGCAAGAACTATTAAAAAAAACAATTATATTAAAATGTTGCGATAACTTTTACTCCTATTTAAAAAAAACAATTATATTAAAACGATGCGATAACTTTTAATCTTAATTTTGGAATGACTATGATTTAGTCATTGTAAATGGTGTACATATGATTTGAAATGAACAAGCCTATCTATGTGAGTTTCCAACGTGGCGATAAATATTCCATCACAAACTCCCATATGGGAACTTCTAGAGGAAGTATTCCCTCACAAACTGCCAACCCAAATGATGACCCGCATGGACACACAATATACAGTGAGAACCCATCTTCATCTTCTATGCTTTCCACTCCTTCCGGGAAGGGCACAATTTTTTTGGTCAAGCAATAGTTCAACAATTCAACGCTATTTTGTTGAAGAATAAATGGCCTGAGGAATTCCAATGTGTGTAGTAGTTGATTTCATTCTCTGCAAACTCTACCAGAACGGATGACAGAGTGAAGTGGAAGGAGAGGCAGTAAATGCATCTCAAGTACGTGCTTTGGTATCAATTCCCACGACATCCATTCATCTTCCACCTTTCCCTCTCCCTTGTACTCTCGCTCTATTTCCATTCATCTGATTTTATATGCGCTTTGGTTTTCTTAAACTCTACTTGTTTTGGGCTTAAATTGTGATTCAGCGGGCTTGCAAATTAAACAGCTAAGCGTCGTGACTCGTCAGGATTTAAACGAACATCATAATTAAAAATTAATTATTTCCAGTTGGTTCAAATAAGATCAAAAAAATCATAATCTTCTAGAGTTAAAATTTATTTTCTCCATAGAATCATTACTTTCCACTATGTTAATTTTCTATGTTGATGATCTTATCTACAATAGGAATAATTCAGATTTATTTGCAGAGTTTAGAGCTACTATGGTTGTTGAATTTGATATGACAGATTTGGGACAAATGAACTATTTTCTTGGTATAGAAGTATGGCAAAATAAAGATGAAATATTCATGTCTCAGAAAAAGTATCTTTAGATACCCTATAAAAATTTTAGATGAATAGTTGCAAACTAGTTGCAACACCCATTGAAGTTGGACTTAAGTTGTCTAACTTGGATGTGTCAAATCTAGTGGACCCCACTCTATATAGAAAGTTGATTGGTAGTATGATCTACTTAACTATTACTCGACCAGATATTACATATGCACTGAGCTTGGTATCTAGGTTCATGTCAGAACCTAAGCAAACACATTGGAGTGCAGCTAAGAGGATTCTTAGATATGTCAGAGGGACATTGAGTTATGGTCTTAGATTTCAACATTCAGAGGATAGTAAGTTGATTGGTTATATAGATTTAGATTGGGTAGGTTCTATAGATGGGTAGGTTCCATAGTGAAAACAAAAGGAAAACTGAAAAGACAACAAAACAAACAAACAAAAGAGATTAAAACCTACTCTAACTATAGTACATGGTTTTCATATCACCATTAAGGACCAAAGTAATGTTTGACATACTATACATTGACAGGAAATAGAACAGGCTCTCTAGTCAAAGAACTGATCCTAAATGTATTTTCTCCAAGAATCTCAGAGATCTGGAATGAACCCAGCCAAAGTTTCTCAAATTTTTTATGGTCTCCCTTATTTTCTTTGGCTTTATCCCATAAGAGAACTAAATAAGATATTATAAAGGCTTTCACCTTAGCTGTCTTATCGAACCATTGTTTAACTACTACCTGATGCTTGACAAAATGTTGAAGGGCAGCATCTCTCTTTTCTTATAGACTCAAAAGATCTGTAAGCCTAACTTCTACCTTCTCCTCATAGAGTTCATGTACATATAGAAATTCCTCTGTGATTACACTCACCATGAACATAGTGTCAATTAATACACCTTTAGTGGGCTTTTCATTGACTAGGGCAGTGATGTATATAGGTCCATCCTATATGTGCATGGGTGCATCGATAGGTGTGAAAGACAATTATTTCAAGAATAACACATGCTCAAATAGGGTGATAGCAATCATCAACAATAGAAATTATCTTGGCTAAGGGGGTCGCAGGCTCATGAGCAGACATAATAGTAACCACATTATCAAACTAAAGTTGAACTAGATTTGTGGAGTGATGTGACAATGAGTTTACATAAATCTGGAGGTTTTGATTAGGTGGAGCAACATATTTGTTTCCTTTGCCATTCACTCTAGAGAGATAGATGACATTCTAGTCAATGAGTTTTTGCACATTATGTTTAAGATGCATGCATTGCTCAGTTTGTCTACATTGACTCTGTGGAACTGATACAAGACCTTCGAGTCATAAGAAGGCAACAAGGGTTTGGTGGTGTTGACAAGATGGATTTATGGCAACTGGATGAGGCTATTGTTTAAAATCTTCTACATTGTTGTATAAGGGATTAAAAAAGAGGGGTGAACTGTCAAGTCCTTGGTTTATTTTGTGAGGAGAAGACCATAGAACTTTATGTTGGTGCAGTGGCCACTAATTGTTGAACATTATTAGAAGAATTTATTTTAATGAATTTTTTATTTTTCTTATAATTTTGAAATGAAGGAAGGGCATTAGACTGCCTAGTAGGAGTCTCTGAGGAAGATCCCTCATACTAACTAACTGATAGCTGGTAGTCGTAGAGTGTCATGTAGAGATGTGTAAATGAGGAATAACACATTAGCAGAATCTAATCTCTTATTTGAGGTTGCAGGTTTCCAATGAAAACCTGTTCCACATCTGAATCTGGGAGTACATAAGGGATCTTCAAAAGGAGGACCTCATAGTAGCTGATAAGATCAAAGACTTTCTTTTGTGCTCCCTACCTACAGTTGACAAGGTTAGTGAGTGTGACCTATGGTCCAATGTTTGTTAGAAGTGTTGGAGAAACTGATTAATAGGTTGTTGAAAAGAATTGATGGAGTGATCAGGAAGAGAGCATAACCACTCCAATGCGATATCTTTGAGAGACTATGGGAAATGTTTTGCTAGAAGATAATATTGGAAGATGAAATCGCTCCACAAGGTTGTAAATGCTGATACATGGTTGTATGGGTCTCCTTTACAAGTGTACTTCTCAAAGTGTGGAGCCTCAAAGTTTTGGGGAAGGGGAGAAGTGAGAATGGATAAGGACAATGGACTTTTAGTATAGTATGATGGAATTGTTGGCTAAGATACACTTATGAACATGGTGGCTATTTTTTGTTACAAGGAGTTTACACTAAATGAAGGAGTTGAGTGATAACAAGGTCTGTGGTATGAGTGCATTGAGCTTGGTTAACAAATGGAATAGTGTTTTTGAATGGTTGGGAAACTCTGAGATTAGCTCCAGGAAAAGTAAATGATAATGGAGAAGTAGGGGGAATAAACCCATATTGATTTATAGGCTTCCCATCTATTCCAATAGAATTTGTATTGGCATTCACTGATTGAGTAGTGCTTGTAGAAATTTGGGGGGAAGTGAAGGTGGATGTAGAAGAAGTTGGCATAGGCATTGATAGATGACCTTGTGATGTGTTTGAATGTGACTCATTGATGATTTTGCACAGCTAGCTAGAGATGGAACATTTCTATTTATAATGTGAGCTAGACTACATAGAAGATCCAAGCCATGCAAATCAATGGTTAACAACTTTCACAGGTTCTCTACAAGAGGGACCACCTTTCCAACTAGGTTCTTCGTACAACAAAATCCTAAGAGTTGGCCAAGTGCCTATCCAATATCTAGATTTGGGCTTAAGGTACACAAGCCATGGGTGTGTATGTATTAAGAGGTTCTCTAAAAGATTGTTGTCCAGGGATTGTAGGTGTGTTAGAGAGAGAGAATATAGATGGTTGCACTCTAGAGTTTCCCATTGAGAAGTTAAAGATGTCAATTTTTCAATTGCATGGAGATGGAGCAACCATGAGCACAAGAGGCCATGAGCAATCTCAAACTTCTATGAATGGCAAATTCCATGTCAGAGCACTAGGTCATGAAGCTCATTAACTAGTAGGAGCTCCCCAACAAACAAGTACTCTAAAATTTCAAGATTAGAAGAAAGATAATTATTTTTAGAGATGAAAAAGAGAAGCTTTTATTAAGAAGAAGATAAGAAATGCTTTGTTTTGTAGTTTTCAAATGTTTCAAACTTGTCATGTTCACCAAAATGTGATATGGGAAAATAAACTTTAACTAAATTACATCTAATCATAACAATTTCCCATCACACATAAGGATACTAGCCACTGAAGATGTATATCTTGTTGTTATCTTATCTAGAAGAGCAAGAATATTTGGGCTATCTGCCTTTGTTACAACTAGAAATGAAATGATTAAATGCTATTAACTAAAACTAATAAAGACAAAAGAAAATAGGGAAAATACAAAGATTGATAAAGTAATTCACAAAAATAAATATAGAATCAGAAATAGTAGACCACAATGAACCTAGCACCAAGAAGACACCCTCACTATCTAGGATGACAGTGCATGGCTTGGAAGTTTGTGCACTGCTCTATAGTCAGTGTGGCATAGAAAATCAAAATCCTAGATCTGTATGGCTTCACAAGGATTTTGAGAGTTTCTTATTGATAGCAAACACAATGATTATTACATAGAAATCAATTAATAAAATAAACAGAGAAATGATATTATGAGAATGAAGTAGAATCGACAAGAAAGGGAAAGGAAGACACAAACGCCTATGCACTTAGACTCTTTTCTCATACAACCTGTAAACACAAACATAAAAGACGGGTTGGTTTGTATAGGAGTTTGTCTCAGTCAAACCTTTTTTCGGTGTTTCCATCTCAACAACAACCAGAGATTGATATATTGATAAATAGTGTGTGCTCTTAATTCTAAGTGCCTCTAGAATTACAATGAGTAGTTGTAAAATAACAATAATTTGATATTGATATGTGCAAGTAAGGAAATTATATTCAACCACAAAGATAAATATTAATCTAAATGGATTGACAAAGGTAAGAGAAGAAGTTATGAGGATCTTTTTGGAAGACTATCTCATCGAGAAGACCCAAATGAAGCTTTGTTTAAAAGGATAGTAATCTTGAATGAGAACCTTTCAAAGAGTGAAAAAACAAAAATAAATCACATCAATCAAATACTTTCAATACTCTACAATAAATAATTAGCAAAGAATAACAATAGCACAAGTAAAATGAGAATGAACAATAATTTTGGCAGAGCTTTGCTAGCATATGAGATCGATCCTTTCAAATGACAAAGCGATAGGTTTTTATAGAAGAGGCAAGAGGTAAAAATTTGGGAAATGAGCCATTCGAGTGTGGATAAACATCAAGAAATGCTCAGAATGCCACACAAGTAAAAATAAACCTCCTAAAAATGGTTGACAAATTGAAAGATTATTTCGAGATGTTAGTGTGTCGTGCATACATCTACTCCTAGCACTTTTGTCCATTCAACTTCCATTCTTAGAAAGTTTAGATGACTTGGGACATTACCAAGGTTACAACACTTACATTTTTTGGATAGGACAAGAAGAAAGAGTCAAATCAACATTTAGAAATCATACTAGGGGAGTGACCACTAAAGTAAGTGTCAACTAGATCATGAAGTTGTGAGCATGCAATATTTATGATGCTACATTTAGCCTCCACTAGAGTAGTCATATGACACTATGTGCATGTGCAAGATAAAGTAATAAAGAAAATAATGTAAAAACAAACCTTTTACCCAAGGATACTGTAGCGGATGCACAATGTCGCTAAGTGAGAGATATGGAGCACCCAAGTTAGGATTCTACAAAACCACAATGTTAGGCCAAAAATCTACACATGGAACAAATGTTAGAGGCACACATATATGTTTATCAAGTTGATAAAAGGAGGATTAGACTAAATATTATTTCCCAAAACCCTTGCGGTTAGTAAATAATATAGTCTAATACACATTAATCTAATGAATACCTGTAAACATATACAAGCATACAGAAGAGTAAAGTGAAGGGTATGGTTCTAGGGCTACCAAATTATGTTGTTTGCTAGGAACCATACTAAAAAACTTCTATAAGTCACTAGAGCTAGCAAATTATGTTGTTTTCTAGGTGGCTTATGAAAATTGTTGATAGGATATAAAATGAAGCATCACAAACTAGGATTGCTTTGCTAGGTTACCTACATGTCAAACAGTATCAGATATTACATGGCTAGCATGGCTTGTTAATTCTCATAAAGGTGGTCAATCTAAACAAGTGCATCTACTTAGGACCACAAATGCTACATGAAAAATGTTGCAAAGTGTATACCATCATTGTGGTGCATGATCAAGCATGATAGATAGGAAATATATGCTCCCATCTTAAAATAATTGCTTACATCATGGAGGAGCAATTAATTTTAAGGTAAAAAGGGGGAAAAAGGCACGAGATCTTTCAAGAAGCATATGCGCAGAGGATATGTTCTAGAGAGCTATGTCATGAAAGGTTTTCTCCCAAGAAGGAAAACCAAGGTGATGTTGTAGGCATGATACATGATGTCTTGTGTAAACACTGCATGACGCTAAGTAACACAACAAGGTGTCACATAAGAACAAGAACCATCACAATCTAACACAAAGGGATCTATGTGATTCAAAGTCAATATAAAATATGAGCGGAATAATTGGGGAAATATAATTTTAACTTATCAGCATCCCCCTAGACATGTAAAATTTATGAATACAAAGAAAGAATATCACATGAAGATATAATAATAATTTAGGGTCATCAAGGAAGGATACTAAATCATCTGGCACATTGTATCATCCCTAAAATGTGGAAAAATCATGTACGACATATAGAAGAATGTAGAAACATATAGAGGAATGTCACAACATTTTCATTACCCATGTATCCATGTACCTACAAGGTCATCAAGAATCCTCCAAGGAGAGATTAAAAAAACATACATGCCATGCAGCAAGCATGGGGTTACAAAACATAGAAGAGCAATACCAACAATAACAAATTAAACCAAGGTACTACGCTCAAGGATCCAGCTCTAATAGGTCATCCACATCCTAATATTGCTCATCATATAGGGATGGATGCTAGGCCTCTAGAGGGACCACATTGATAGTAGTACTTGGTATGATGTCTGGTTTGTCATGTGGAGGATTAGTAGCCAAGGGAGGATCCTAGAGAAACACACCAAATGTGAGGTCCATTGATCTTGTGAAGATCAAGGGTAGAGATTGTATCTCTTCCAAGGACTGAAATACATCTTATTTTGAGGAAGAGTGATCTGAATCATTATCAAATAAATGACAATAGGGGGTCACCCAATGCTAACAATAGGAGCACGAGCATTGGTGACCACTAGTGGAACAGAGGTCTCCACAATTGGAATGGATGATGCAAATGAAATCAATGGCAGTAAGGGATGCATTCACTTTGGATTATAGTAAGGTGAGGTGTGATAATATTTGCATATACTCTTTGGCAATAGGAATGAAATTTCAATGTCAATGGTGGCAGGATGTAGGACATCAGGGAATAATTGATGTCATGTGTGCTAGAATGGAACTAGCTCTAATAGAGTGATACTAGATATGACACTAGCGTTAGGCAAGTCCTAGGGTGTATCAAAGGGCGGGAAGTCTAGGATGGATGGAAGGATGGTTCTCTCCGTAGATAGAGTGAAGACTACTTCATTTGGGTTAGGGTTTTTTTCATACATTGAATTGGTGGAGAGACAAGAGTAGGTGACAAGAGAGAATCACATGGTGAAGAGGGAGCAGAAAGCTAAGAAGGTAGAGACAAGTTTGAGGCTGACCTCATGGGAGGAGGGTGTGTGGGAAGGATTTCATCCCCTGTCGCATGCTCACAAGCTATAGCACATTGATGATGCTTGCGATCTCTCACAAGTTGGTTACATCGAGTGTAGATCAAAGAATCTCTAGGAGAAATCATGGAGTCACCCAACACGGGCTCCTTTTCTTCCATCTCTCTAGGAGCAGGAGGAAGAACTGAAGGAGCACCTGAAGCTTGGGGTACTTCTAGTGGAGGGTCTCTTAATGTTTGATGCCTTCCTTGAGCCACTAGAGGGGATCAAGGAACACAGACTGCCATTAAAGATTGAGTGACTGAAGGGGAAGGGTCATGTACCATGGGCTACTTTCCTTTTTCAAAGAGGCAGGAACAATAGGAGAAGTTGTTGAAGGCCGAGAAGGTATGGATTGCATGAGTCATGTGCCTCTAGGTATTGGGTAAGATGCTGGAGGTAGGACCTCTTTATAAATTCTAGTTTCTCGAGGATAAGAAAGGTCCATTAATTTGGGTTGTCTTCACTTCTCTACCTTTGTGGTAGGAGGGACAAAGACAACCATTGGAGATCGAGGGACCTCTAGTGTAGTATCTAGTTTGGTCAAAGAGGAAGCACCAATAGACAACTAAGCTATGCGATTCACTTTGAATTTTTAGTATGAGAGAAATAAGAAATTATAGTGTGGTCACAATGGCTCAATTAATATCAACTAGAAGTAATCCAAAGAGAAATTTCCCCTTAACGTGAGAGTTTTAAACCCACTATGATAAATAATTTGCACTTAAGCATCGTGAGGGAACTTTAGGCACTTATGGATTACTCAAGGGACTGCTCTCAGCAAGAGAGCCACGGATGGCCCAACTTCACATGAAATTGGTTTGAGGTTAGAATGATGAAAAAATGAACATCCAGGGGTTTGTTGATGACAAAGAATACTACGAGGTGGGGGTGAATTAGTATTCTATAAAACTTCTCTTTTACACATTTATTAATCCATTTACCACATTCAATAAATTGAAAACAAATCTAACATAAGAACAACAACCATAAAGACATAACATATAGACACCAGGATTTTTACGTGGAATACCCAAAAAGGGAAAACCAATGGTGAGTTTTAGCTCACAATATATTATGACAACAATATTGAATTACATGAAGGCTCACTAGCTTAGGCTCACTACCCAAGGAATCACTGTCTTAAGAAGTGCTCATTGCAATAGGCTCACTACCAAAATAAGAGAAGAGAAGATAGGAGAAGGATTGGCTCACTTCCAGAAAAAATGCTACAAGCGCATCTACAAAATGCTAAGGTGCAATATCAATTAGCTTAGTATATAGATTCAAAGGTCTTCATAATGTCTACCCTACTTTTCTACTCTGCTTTACATATGCTTTGCCTTTTTTCTTTTAATATGATTTTCTTATCACAAAAACTACCTTAGATCACACACACATCTTATTCACACTTTTCTCATCTCTCCACCAATGAAATCCATCAAGTATATTTATCCACAACAAGATTCATCAAACAATCAGGTCAGCAAGCCAAATATGAAATGTATATACAAATGTTATACATTGTCAACTTGATCTTGTGCACAAACAAGAATGCAAACCCAAAAAACATACAATAGTCTTCATATAGGTTAGTACCAATCATTCAATCACTTAGATTGATAGTTCAAACAATATATTTTCACTGCATATAGATCTAACATGTCTGTCAACTTATCCCTTGAGTACACACTTGAGTAGTTCATATGTCACAACATAACTCCTATTGTGGACCATATGAGACTCTAAAATTCATATCCAACATTCATCATTGACTTCTTAACATGTCTTCAGAACTGCAAGACAATATATTTAACAATAGAGAAATGCAGACCCTTTTTACTATGGTACTATGCACTGTTCCTATCTTAACTCTGTTCACTCGGACTTGACATTTCACACTATGACTTCCAGAGGAAGTCAGGACATGAACACTGGAACATATCATCACCAAATAGCTATGATTAACATATCTGAACTGCATGTAATGAACTTCAACTATGGAGGCATACTGACCCAATCTCTGACACTTACTCTATATATTGCCCATACTTAGTCATTTTAGGCTTCTAGACCAGAACCCTTTTATGCCTTGTTGTCAAACCAAATTGATCTACCAGAGTAAAGTCTATTTCCCTTGTTGGTGGAATCTCTTTGTCTTGTTTCCATCAATGACAACATTCAATCATTCATCAGAGCAGTGTCTCTTCCCAACAATCTCCCCCTTTGGCATTAATGACAACACTTAGTGAAAAATGCTTATCTGCTCCCCCTTTCTATATACACTTTGTTTTTCTTCTCCTCCTTAGGTGTTTTCCCATTTTTCACTGGTTCTGTTCTCCCCCTTTGACATCAATGGCAAAGGTGTATGCACAAGAGTTAAAATTTTGTCAAGACAACAAAACTACAAAAGCTGTCATATTATGCCGCATATATACAAATACAATCTTCAACTTAATTTGATGTGGGTTGTAAGATGTCATTGAAGATGTTCTTGATTTGAATCATCTCTCCATCCCAACTATTTTTTGCATTTTCCAAATTTTGAATATGGCCATTTATTAGGACGACCAATTTTTCTTCTTTTTGTATATTAGAGGGTGTGTCAATTAGTTCACTGACTTGCAGTGCTTCTACTACAAGATTTGGCATTGAGTCTAGTTTAGGACTTATTCGTCCTCTCAATTGACATATTCTATTTTTTATTTGATCCCTAATATTCATTAGATTACATAAGTCATTAATATGAATATTGATAACTTGTATCTCTTTGCTACTTACTGACTCAAATATCGGATCAAATGACTTAGAGATATTTGTCAGGTGCAGTTTTAGACCCTTGATCTTTTCTTCTAACTCCTTTGTGGCTTTTGGCCATGATAAACAAAATTTGTACAAATCACAAGCTTCTTTAATAGCACTTTGTATACCTTTTATTCCATCATCTAATAAAGTTTTATCATTGATCAACATAGTCTTCATCTTAGTTAATCTCTTCTCATCAAACTCTTTTCTTACTTTCATTTCTATAGACTTTTCAAAAGATTCAAAATGCACACTTGGTGAGTTTATGAGTCCCTTGAGTTGATTTTTTGAATACATTGATGTATCCCTTTGATATGATGGCATCAGCTTCTCCAAAATGTTGGATGCCACATCAATGAGTTCACTATTCTCTATACGTGACTTCAATATTTCTTCATGTGCCTTGGCTTGCACAATTGATACCAATTTAAATTTCTACATAGGGGACATTGAGTCCAAGTTTATTGGACCTTGCAAAAACTCATGCTCATCCAAGACTTGTTTTTCTCTTTCGAAAGATTTCTTGACAGACTCAGAAGTGTCTCTTGCTATATTAGAGACTTCTTCTTCTTTATTTTTCTCTAGAGCATCTAGATCCATAGCCTCATTTCCATCAGCATTTTACTCCAGTATAGTGCTCATCTCATCTTGTTGATCATCATCTTTGTTCTACTCCTTAGTCTTCTCCTTGTGTTCTTGGTCATTAGTTTGTTGTTCTCAAGGAAGACTTGTCTCAATTTTGTCCTTGACAGCTGTATTAGTAGCAAGGGCTTCTTTCTCCTTTGTCTCTTTGTCTTATTTATCTAACCTCTAGTCTAGGCTCACTTTCAGATTAGCTATGTCATCTCCAGCATTTGTTTCTTCATTGTCATATATTGTTGGGAGATGAAATTCCTTTAACACTTTTAAGGTGATCTCCTTAGTCTCTTTAACTACTTTCCCAATGTCATTTGACATGAGAGTATTCATTGTCTTCTTTTTTCTAAACTCTTTATTAAGCACTTTGGAAATTTTTTCCTTATCTTTAAGAGTGATCTCTACACATAAGTTTATCAGTGTATGCTCTCTAAGTTCAATGTCCTTTGCCATAGCAGTTTCTTTCCTTGCAAACATTATACTGCTCAGGATGTCTAGGAGATCAACACTTATCTCAATGAGCACCTTATTGTATATGTTCAAGTATTATATAATAGCAATCTCAATAATGTATTTGTCTACATCATTATAGTCATCATACAATTGGGCAATATGTTTCAGATTGCCATCAACTGCAATGGATTTCAAGACTTCCTCCAAGCTTATTACAACATGTTTTTTACAAGCTCTGCCTTCTTTTCCTTCTTTCTTCTTTTGTTGTCAGATGGTTTGTCTAGCTTACTACCTAAGGCTTCAGTTGTTTTAACTTTCATTTTCTTAACCTCTTCATTTGATTTAGTTTCTTCTTCATCAAATTGGCCTACACTGACATACATTCTTCATCCTTTTCTCTTATGTCTTTTGGGACCTCTGTCAGTGCATTTCTTAGTAGGCACCTCCACACTTGTAGATGGTGTGGGATCAGAGGATACATATAGAGCTTCTATAAAGATAGATCCTCTGGTTCTTCTTTTTGTCACTTTAGGCTTTTCTGATTTCCTTTTAGGTTCTTCCAGAGCCTGGACCAATTCACTTCCTTTCTTTTCTTTTGCTTCCCTTTCTTCTTGTGCCTTTTCTCTTATTTCTTTAACTTGTTCTTTGGTAAAACCCTTTTTCAATGGATAATATTTTTCTATCTTCTAGGCATTCTTTGAAATCATAGGTTTTCTTACCTCAACATGGATTTTTGTATATAGCTCCTCATATGTCGCAAATATTTCTTCTTTGGGATCCCTAGGTTTACTTAGCATATGTTGTGCATAGTTGTCCAGTATTTTCTATCAACTTCATATCCCATTGGTAAGATCTAGATAGTTCTAGGCTCCACAACCTCCATCATACATTGATCCTTATTTACAATAAAGCATATATCATCTTTGTATTTCTACACAATGGTCTTAGGAATCCTTTCCCTAAATTGCATTAACTTTTGGAAATGTTTAAAGTAGCCCCATAGGGATGAGTTTTGTGCATCTATGTTTCCTATGCTGCTTAACTGGTTTCTAATTTGTACTACAATAGGTTTGTCTCTAGGTCAAAATTGATTTTTCATGCCTGGTAACTCTTGCATAAAGTAGAAAAATAAGCATAAAATCAACGTACCAAATTTGAAAGGGTATTTTCTTTCTTTTGTTTTCTTCAAGTTCTCCAATAATTATGGTCAGAGCAATTCACACTGGTCATACTCTGCATTTTCCTTAACCATTTGATATGTAGTGTATATGGCAGTACCAGAGACAGAGTTCTCCAAGTTTGTGAAGTAGGCCTTGTAGCTGATCAACATGGATGCAAATTTAATTGCATGATGTTCAATGTCACTGATTGTTAATGCCCTTTTATCAAATTTTACTTCAATGGCTTTCATCACTATATCATTTTTCATAGCCTTTAATATAGGCACTCTACCAGTAGGGTTTAATCCCATGACCACCCTTATGGTATATTTGGTGATCTTGAATGTGGAATTAAGCCACATAAACTCATCATGAATTCAACTTAAGACATATCAGACCCATTTATCTTCTACAAAACCTAGGAAATATATATACTGGATGAGTTTCTTCTCTTCCAATACCTTGTATTCTTCCTTTAGATCAAGTTTATCATTACTTAGATGTTTTAGATATAGATCTACAAGTTGACTATCTCCATGTTCTTCTAGGGCAACATGAATATAAGCCCTAATGTCTTCCACATACATAAAACCAAACAAAATTTCTAAAAATACACCATTTGGATCGACCTCTATTGATTTGAATGGATGCTTCTTGAATTTTGGTTGGGATCTCTCATTTATATCAATCACTTGTGGTGTTTCCATTTCTGTAAAGTCTAAAATAAATTCACAATAGAGTTTCTAACTATTCAAATACCTCTTTATCCAAGTTAGGGTTTTACTTGAGATCAATTTGGCTTGTTGTAGTTGCTTGGAATTTCACTCCAGTTCTCCTTAGCAACTTGATAGTTTGAGTGTAAAGTGATTAACCTTTTGAATCTGAGCCTTTTAACCTTTGATTTCCTTAACCTAATCACCACAAATGCAATCTTTCAAAAAATTGTCAAAACTCTTCACTATAGAACATAGTTGATTAGGATTGCTCTGCAATGCTTTGCACTTGAACCTTTTCTTCTAGAATTTCTTTCAAAAGGTCTATCATATGTAAATTTTCATCGTATCTTCATGTTGAATCCCAACACTGACTATCTGGCTAGGGGATTAGGATTTTCGATATAGCTCTCCTTGTGCCAGAGCTCCCAATTTACTTCCTGGAGGAAGTATCTACACCAGAGGTTGGTGCGGATCCATCCCTTACCTCATTAACTTCCTTCTTGACCTAGACCTTGCTCATTTCCTTCTCAATTTCTACTGGATCAATCTTGTTCTTACCTTTATCTTCTCTCTGCTCTATTTTCTTCTTTTATGTAGGATAGTCTCTTTTCTCATTCTTCCTTCTACAAAACCTTGCAATATGTCCAAACTTATTGCAATTGTAGCATACCACATTTCTCTATCTTTTATTTCTTCTATTGATTGGATTCATTCTTGTTCTGCATTGGTGAGCCATATGCCCAAATCTATTGCATGTAAAACACTTTCCTTTGAAGAATTAAGTATTCCTTGCATTGTTAAAACCATTCCTTACCAAACTTCTGCATTCATTTGATCTATGACCAATTTTCTTGCAATTGAAACATTGACCAAAGAATGATGGAACATTCTAATTCATTCTACTCCTACACTAAGTAGCCTTGTGACAAATCTTATTGCAATTAAAATAATGGCCATTGAAAGATGGGTACCTTTGAGCTTTTGGATGCCTGACTGGAGGTCTTCTAGGTCTTCTTCTTTGATTCCGGAACTGGTTGCCTTTATTTTTCATCTCAATGTTTTCTTGACTTGATTTAGAGCTTTCTCCTTTTTCAAATCCCAAGCCTTTCTTGTCATCTAAACTCTTCTGAATTTCAATCAATTCCTCAAGCTTTGCAGAGCTTATTTTGAATTTTTATTTATACCTATTAGCTACTCCCAGATCATATTTTAGAAGTAACATATCTTTTCCCAAATTTTCACATTCCCCAAACTTATCTTTCAACATTTGATTCAAATGTTCCTCAACTTTTTCTTTCTCTTCAACCAACCTTGATAAATTGCTTAGAGTTTCATTTCCTTCAATCAACTACTCACTTAGCTCTCTATTCCTATCCTTTGATCTATTAACTTGATGTCTTAGCTTCAGGATGCATTCATCTGCTTGTTTGACATTTTCCTTCAAATCTTAGATTTTTGCTTCATACTTATCAAGATCTTCAAGAGCTGCTATTAAATCTTGATCAATTGTGACACTACCTAGAACATGATACCTTCTGGCTGCCATGAGTATGCTTTCCTAGATCTTCTTCAAGCTGTTAGACTTCTTCCAAGGAATCTTGCTTTGATACCAATTGTGTAGTGTCCCTCATTTTGGCTTTCTAATAGTTGTTAGAATTCCAATTATATCTGGACAATTCTGAGACATGTGGATGATGGATTACTTATTTATGCGTATTTATGCTCATCATGGATTATGGACTTACTAATGTAGTTGTGGATATTTAGTTGTGATCATTATGATGACATTGTTGATGTTATGAATAGTTAATGATGTGTTTTTGACATGAGCAGTTAATGGTTAAATGATTGTGTAGATTAGAGTTATCATGATTTATGTGATTATTTGATGTCACGATACCTAATTGTTAGTTAGAGATGTACATGCTATATGTCATGTTTTTGGTGCAGGGATGATGTAGTACTACTCATTACGAGCACCCTACTATGTTGCGATTCCCTATCAGAGTGTGTTTAATTTTATATATATATATATATATATATGCTTGTATACAACACCTTGATTTGATATAGGTTACATGTACTAGGCATCGACTCCACCTGAATTGGCAGGTCAGACCATGCCTTTATACCAATGGATTATGTAGAAACGAGATATCATGAAGTCCTTTGGTTTGTCTATATCCGCTATGTGGATAAGTACTCAATTGTGGGTGTCGTATGTTAATCAGTTGAAGCTTGTCAATGGGACCAAGTCATTATTGAGTATGTTATCTGTATTTGTTGGGTATGTGGGCTAGAGTTGATTATTTTAGTCCTATGGTACATTTGATAGAAATTGGTTATCTTTGGGTAAGGTAGATTCAATCTTTGTTTATTTTCGTTAAATAAATAAGGTGGCTTAAGGAGAACATTAAATAATTGTTTAAGTAGGAAATTAAATTTATAATTTTAATAACTAACAATAATAATAATAATATTATTTATAATAATCAAGTTTTAAGTATTTAAATTAAATAAATTAATTTTTTGTTGTAGTCATCATTTATTATAATTTAAATTTTGTAGTGGGTTGCCGTGAAAATGTCAAATTTTGGGGAATCTACAGAAGAGGAGGAATCAATGAAATTTTAATTTTGGAGTGAGTGGGTTCTTGTTTTGGTATTTTGGTGTAGTGGGAATTTATTGGTGATGCTATTTTTGGTGAGGAACAGTTATTTGAAGGTGACTGGAAATTTTTGGAAGGGGACACAGAAAGATTGGGGAAAGGTTGTAGAAGAAAATTGGAAAGAAAGAGAGAACCAACTGGAAGAGGATTCAACAATTCAAAGTTATTCCAGGTATGTTTAAGCCTATATCCATATGTGTGAATTCTTTTCTATCTCTTTGAATCATTGATTATCTGAAATTCCAAATTTTGCTACTTGATATTTGAATATCTCTTCATCAAATGGATTTCTCCATGAACATAAGTCCCTATTGACATATGAATTCTATTAAAACCATCATGGACCTTTTTCTCTGTATCTTTACCCTACAATTGTGTTCCTATAAAAATATTTTTGTTGTTGTTCCTTGAATCGTAGACTAGCTTGATTTTGTAATCACTTCCTCCATGAATCTTTAATCCTTTGACCTTCTTAATCCAGAAAATCTTATGAAAGATTTCTATAGGTTATTTCTCTTGTCAGTATTTAATTGGAATGCCTCTAGCAAACCCTCACGGTGGGTGAATGGTTAAACCAACTATGAATCCTCTTATACTTTTACGGAGAAGGATTATTTCTTCTTCTTGATGTGAACCTCAGTAATAAATTTATCCATGAACCACTTTTTTGAGCACTTTAGCTTTTTCTTGACAAGCGATTGCGTACCTAGTTCTACCAATAATGCTTCTTGAGTAAAATTAGATTCCATACCATTTTATCCTCTTTCTCATAATTTTGTTTTCACTGTCTTTTCCATTATGTCTACTTCAAATCATTGCCTTATGGCTTCACCTTGCCTATGGTTAACCCTAGGTTTCAATCAATTTCTTATTCCAGGCAATGATATTCGGTCAAGTGCTTGTTTTGAGCTGATCTTAGGTGCACTCTTTCCTAATAATGATATCTTTATGCTAGGGCATATTTCCAATTAGTCTATATGATTTATATGGCGTCCTTTATGCTAGTCTAACAAATTTTATTTTCTGCTAAAGCTTACACTTATCAATTGATTTACTCTATTTCCTACAACATTTCGATCAACCTTTCCACCTTGGCAGCACTAAATACACCCATCTACAATAGAAGATTAGAATCTTGCATAGATGATGGCAGCCAGCCAACGAATCCTCTAATCTAATTGCTCCTCTAAATTGAATCCAGAAGATCATTGTGAAATGAAATCTTCAATGTAGAAACTTTTAGTGTCTGAATCATCCACATGATTCGCTCTCTTCAAATTTTGTCTAATCTCTCCTTGGAGGTTTATCATATGCTTCTTGTTTCACATTCCACTAAATTAATTAGTTCAATTAGGAAATTAACAAAATTCTATTTTCTAAGCAAAATCAACGTCTCTATTTATTTCATCTAGCTGATCCTTGAGATCTACCTATTATTAAATGCAAGACGTCACCACTTTATAGTCATTGTTGTTTTGAAGAGACTCTTAAACTAGAGATCAAATGGGCAATTTTCTTATTTCTGTAGGATGTATCTATTTCAAGGATTGTTTTCTAAGCTATCTGGACATTAGTGAATTCTTCCTTTTAAGATAGTTTCTTATCAATCATTTCAGTTAAGTTTATTATAGCTTATATATATATATATATATCTGTGTGTGTAGGTATCTCTCTATAATAAACAACCCTTAATATTTCTTTATAGCATATATAGCCAATTCTTGTATTCCAACCCTCTATTGTTTAATGCCCATCAAATGTCGTATAGTTGCATTATAAATTAATATAACCTATAGTATGAAAGGATTAGCAAATCGATGGAGAAGTTATTAGTTAGGTTAATTAAATATTAAATCGTGATAATAACATTGAGTAACTTGTTATATTTATTTAGAATGTGGTTAAGGGTAATTGATATCTCTCTCTTTGAATATTAATTAGATAATTAGTTGTTATTTTTGTAGTTTAACATTGTTGTTATTTATTTACATTATTAGATCATTTAAATCTAGTTTATTGATAGTGTGTAATCTTGGACATTGAATAAATTAGTTGTATTATTATTAATTTTACTTATTTATAGTTTTAAAAGATGGGAAGATCCATAGAAATTGTTCGACAAGAAAAATAAACGTTAAACTCTATATAATAATCCGATAGGGTTAGTAGGAAGATGTTGTGAAATATACTTGTATCATGAAATGTTGATGATGTAGTTTTGTGATTTATTTAGATTACTTATGATTTATGCCTTATTATCATGCATAGTGTGGACAATTTTCTTATGGGTAACTGGAATTGAGATAGGATATCAACATTTGTTAAAAGATCTAGAGGCTAGGTTACTTTTGACCCCAATGAAATATTGTGGTATGGATAAATTTGTGATATCTTATCTTGGTACGAGGTCTTGTTGTTGAATTTTGAGATTGAGTTTGTGTTTATAGCTATATACAAGAGGGAGACACATTGCAATGCCAGTGTATGCATGGGTGATTTCTATTAGGTTGTAGGGTTACTAGTTGCATGTAGGAGGGCGGCTTCCATAGTCGGGCCAGTGCCCAAAATGGCTGCCTGGATAATCCTATGCAAGTTGTAATCAAGTGAAAACCTAATAATTAACCTAGGGGGATTTTGGGTAGTTAATTCATTTAACAAGATAAATGGAATGCCCTACCCATGCCTGTAGTGCTCTCTCAAGCTAAGGATGGGATGAGAAGGCCTGGTTGGCATAATCGACCTCCTTGTCTTCATAAAAGGATAGTCAATTCCACATGAGTCACCCTATGGGGCTGGTGACTAGAGAGAGGCTGCCAGGATAACCATAGATGGGGTCCGATGTCTAGTGAGAGTCAGCCAAGATAACCAATGCTAGGACCATGAGATGACACTCTACCTACTGCAACATAGTTATCCATCATTTGTTCATGCTAAATCTTTTTACCTTTGAATGCATTGTTGAGTCATTTGAGTTAGCTGAGTTTGATTGATTGGTTATTATCTATACATCTTTGCCATCTTAACTGTTGTCTTTCTAGGACCTCATCGTTATCTCCTAGCTTGGGGGGTGGACCTCAGGGTTCCACATGGTTATGTGGAAGAGCTTAATCGATTGGTTCTTTGGCATTTTGGTTCATTTTTTGTATCTATCGATTCCAGTTCTGTATCTGAAGAGATGCCTTGTACCGGTTGGACCCAGATTTGTGTATCTATGTTCTTCATGATGTAAATTGATGTAAACTGATAAGGAGGCCATTTATTTATGTAATCATGTAACATGATCTCATTTGTACTTGTGAACATATTTAAAAGTGTTGTAAAGTTTCCTTAATGTAACAAATCTTGCTAGTGGACACTTATGATGAATTATGTTGTTATGGATTTATGTTTAAATTTCTTAATGCAATTATGTTCCCTAGAGTTGTTAGTTGGTTAAATGGTTAAATTGATGTTAGTTGTTATCTTATCTGGTAATTACTACTTTTACTTGTCTAAAAAAAATCTGCATTTTGTGCATTTTATTGGATAATTTATCCTAACTCTGTAGAGTTGCATGATGGGGCATTACATTTGGTATCAGAGCCAGGTTTAAACATTGGGTACTCTAGTTATGTTGAGCCCATTATGTAACCTAGTGCTTAAACTTTGTAGATTAAATTATATCCCTGTTGTCTTCCTCACTATGTGTATTAAATGGTCCTTTGGTGTTGTGTACATGTGTGGGTAGATGCCTAGAGGTAGGGGTCAAGGTCATGGAAGAGGTCAGGGATGTGGGAGAGGTGGTGGTGGTGGTACACCTCCTCCCAATTCCCCTCATGAATGTGCTCATGAAGGCGAGGGTCAAAATATGGAAGATCAGGGTTAACCTAAGGGAGTTCAGTTGCACTAATTACTTGAGGTGGCCCTTGCCTGTCTAGGTCCTAGACAAGAGGTAGAATAGCCAGGAGGAGGATAGAAGGTAGATCAGCCAGAGGCTAGGAAAAGAGAGAGATCACCTAGAAGGAGAGAATTGATACCCAAGCAGGATGCCACCTTAGCCAGTCATATGAGAGATCTTTTGAGGGCATGCCCTCCCACTTTTGATTGTTCTGGTAGTGGTTGTGAGGTAGAGACTTGGTTATTGGATTTGGGTAGGTGTTTTGCCATGCATTCGTATGGTAGAAACACCAAGGCTAGATGTACTATTTTGCATCTCGAAGGCTTTGCTTCTACCTGGTGGCGTTTAGAGGATAGAAGTTGCACTTGGATATTAGTATTGTTTCTTGGGAATTGTTCTTACAGAGGTTAAGAGCTTGATTCCTATCATATCATTGGAAGAAGCATCACACAGATGAGTTTCACAAGTTGAGATGGATGACCATGTCAGTAGAGTAGTATGAGCATTATGAGCTCAAGTATTATGCAGACATCAGAGATGATGAGACTATATTAGTGTAGCACTTTATCAGAGGCTTGAATGCCCAAATTAGTGGAGGAGTTCATGTTTTTGAGCCTAGGACTATGGAGGTAGTAGTTGAGAAAGACCAGTTGGTGGAGGAGAATTTGACTATGGCACTTGGGGGGCATACGAGTGTGCATATTGGTAGTGCACCTTCTACAAGCTTCAGTTGTCATGGTGGTCATACTCAGGTAATAGGTTCTCATAGAGGTTATCATGCACCCTCAAAGGATGGACAACAGCAATAGCAGTCTCAGGCCAAACCAAGGAATTCTTACCCTCAGCATGGTAATAGATTCCAGAATAAGAAGAACTAAAGTTGGCAGTGAGCTAGACGTGATCGTGTTGATCAACCAACTTAGAGAATGTAGTCTGCAGTGAGCAAAGGGAGTTATCAGTAGTCTAATGCTTTTCAGAGTGGTGAATGATTTGGTAGAGGCACAAGGTGTTTCTCTTGCGGCCAATAGGGCTACGTTGCTAGACAATGTCTGCAGAGGAATGCTTCAGGTTTTGGACATAGGCCGGCAGCTTCAGAGCTGACTATAGGTGATGAAGGCATATCACATAGAGTTTTTGTAGAAGTTGATAACCGCTAGGTAGAGCATTAGGGCACCATGGTGGAGACTTTTGGATTTATGCGAGGTATTGGTTTTTTTGTTCTTTTTGATTCTGATGCTTCTGATTCATTCATTTCTCCTTCTCTTGTAGAGCATTGTGGCTTAGTGGAAACAAAATAGGATGTTAGGTTGCAGGTTGAGTTAGCATCTGGGGCTAAGGTCATAGTTGAGTCTCTAGTGCATGGTTGTGAGTTGAGGATTAGTCCACTATCTACCACAGTTGATCTACGCATCCTATCCCTTGGTTCATATGATATAGTACTGGGTATGGATTGGTTAGATGCTCAAGAGGCAGTGATAGATTGTCGACATAAGTTAGTGAAATGTGTGGAGGATTCTGGTAGAGAGGTAGAGGTAGTTGGTATCTAGAGAGCTATTTCCTTGCATATGATCTTGGCTATGTAGCTGAGGAGATGTATGCATCAGGGTTGTCAGTTGTTCGTAGTGTCAGTTAATGACTTGGATATGGAGGAGAGTCAAGATACATCTCTTGATCATCACCCAATTATTAGAGAGTATGCTGATGTTTTTCCTAGTGAGATTCTAGGAATGCCACCTAAGTGTGACATTGACTTCAAGATTGATCGTGTTTCTGGCATAGAGCCTATCTCACGAGCTCCATACCAAATGACCACTTAGGAGCTTTGATTACAGTTGGAGCAATTGTTGGCCAAGGGATTCATTCAACCTAGTGTTTCTCCTTGGGGAGCACCTGTGATCTTTGTGAAGAAGAAGGATGGATCTTTGTGGCTATGCATAGACTATCGATAGCTTAATAAGGTGAATATGAAGAATAGGTACTCTTTGCCATGGATTGATGATCTATTTGATCAAATTAAGGGGACTAAGGTATTTTTGAAGATTGATCTTAAGTCAAGATATCACCATTTGTGGATCTTTGAGGTATATATTCATAAGATTGCATTTCACACCCGTTATGGACATTATGAGTTCATTGTTGTACCATTCAAGTTGACAAATGCACCTTTGGTATTCGTGAGCCTGATGAATGATGTATTTCACACTTATCTCAATAGGTTTGTCCTTGTTTTTCTGGATGATATATTTATTTACTCAAGAACTATGGAGGAGCATGAAGAGCATTTAAATTAGGTGTTGCAGTGTCTAAGAGAAAATCATCTTTATGCGAATTTGGTGAAATATGAATTCTTTCAGATGGAGGTGAAGTATTTGGGTCATGTTATTTCTGCAGAAGGTATTGTAGTGGATCCTTCAAAGATCCAAGCCATTATGGATTGGCCTGCACCTACTAATGTTTTTGAGGTTCACAATTTTATGGGTTTGGCAGGCTATTACCACTATGTTGTTAAGGGTTTTCTAAGGATAGCCCACCCTATTACTTCTCTTCATAGGAAAGGGAAGAGGTTTGTTTGGTCGGAGCAATGTCAGGCAGCTTTTCAGACCCTTAAGGAGTGGTTGACTAGTCCACCTATTCAGGTAGTTCCTGATCCTACTGGGGACTTTGTTGTGTGTACGAATGCTTCTTTGGAGGGTTTGGGAGCAGTGCTAATGCAGGATGGTTGTGTGATTGCCTATGAGTCTGACAAACTCAAGGATCACGAGTTGAACTATCCCACACATGATCTAGAGTTGGCCATAGTTGTGCATGCCTTGGTAAGGTGGAGGCATTTTCTTTTGGGACATCAGTTTGAGCTACAAAGTGATCATTGTAGTTTGTAATATATTTTTTACGCAACCAAACCTAAATGCAAGGCAGAGGTGATGGATGGAATTCTTGTGTAAGTATGATATTGAGGTAAAATTCATTCAGGGCAAGGAGAATGCTATCACAGATGGTCTTAGTCATCAGAGGCATGAGATCTCAGTGGTCACTCTCACAGTTGATTTGAGAGGTCAGATTCTTGTAGCACTTCCTACCGACAGATGGTATTAGGAGGTAAAGTTTGAGGTTGAGTCAGGTAGACCTTTGGAGGGTAGATTTACTGGGTACTCTCTTTAGTTGGATGACCTTTTGTGACATTTATGTTCCTGGTTCTGAGGGTCTTCGTACCCTAATTATGTTAGACGCACATCGAGCACCCTATTTGTCTCATCCGGGTGTTAAGAAGATGCATGAAGATCTTTGTTAGCTGTATTTTTGGAGTGGTTTGAAGTGGGATATTGCTGATTTTGTGTCAAGATGTCTTGAATGTCAGAGGGTGAAGGTGGAGTACCAGCATCCTATAGGTGTTTTATAGCCCCATCTGATTTTAGAATGGAAATGGGACATCATTTCTTTGGACTTTATAGTTGGGTTACTGGTATCCTCCCATCGACATGATGCTATTATGGTCACTGTGGATAGGTTGACAAAGGTATCTCACTTCTCTCATGTCCATTCATCTTGTAATGCTTCTATGGTGGCCAGAGTATTCATGTAGGACATAGTCAGACTGCATGGGATTCATCATAGGATCATCTCCGATAGGGATCCAGTGTTCACCTTAGCCCTTTGGACTTCTCTATAGCATGCCTTGGGGACACAACTAAACTTTAGTTCGACAATACATCTTGAGACTGATGGACAGACTAAGAGGGTTAATGAGGTCTTCAAGGATATTCTTAGGATGTACGTTATGGACTAGTAGAGCTGTTGGGAGGACTATTTGTACCTGGTGGAGTTTGCATAAAATAATGGATATCACAGCTCTATCAGCATTTCTCCATTTCAGGCTTTGTATGGTCATCCTTGTTGGACCCCACTGAGTTGGGATCATCTTGAGGATAGAGTTCTTCTAGGACCAGATATGCTTAGAGAGATGGAGCAGTAGGTTGAGCTAATCAGAGAGCATTTGGTGGTAGTGCAGGATAGACAGAAGAAGTATGCAGATGCTCATAGGGTTGATTGTCAGTTCTCTGTCAGGGATCGAGTGTTCTTGCGTGTATGACCATGAAAGAGTCTGATCCATTATGGAAAAGGTTCTAAGATCGTACCACGCTTTTTTGGACCATTTGAGGTGTTGGAGAGGATCAGTCCTGTCGCTTATCATCTTGCTTTGCCACCTAGTCTTTCACACATCCATGATGTATTTCATGTTTCTATACTCAGACCCTATTATCTAGATATTGCTCATGTTCTTGATTGGAATGCTTTACAGGTAGAGGATGGACAACTGACTTTGGAGCCCATAGGCATTCTATAGCATAGGAGACTCACTCTCAGGGGCAAAGACATGGATTAGGTCAGGGTCTAGTGAGATACTAATGATGAGACTTTAGTTACCTGGGAGGATGCATCCAGGATGCAGGAGTTATATCCCTACTAATTTATAAGCTTCTAGGAGTAAGCCTGACTCTAGGGGGAGGATGTAGTGTCCCTCATTTTGGATTTCTGATAGTTGTTAGTATTCCAATTATATCTAGACAATTTTGAGACATATGGATGATGGATTACTTATTTATGCTTATTTATGCTCATCATGGATTATGGACTTACTGAAGTAGTTGTGGATATTTAGTTATGATAGTTATGATGACATTGTTGATGTTATGAATAGTTTATGATGTGTTTTTGACATGAGCAATTAATGGTTAAATTATTGTGTAGATTAGAGTTATCATGATTTATGTGATTATTTGATGTCACGATACCTAATTATTAGTTAGAGATGTAATGTTTTTGATGAAGGGATGGTGTAGTACTGCTCATTACTAGCACCCTACTATGTTGCGATTCCCTATCACAGTGTGTTTGATTATATATATATATATATATATATATATATATATATATATATATATATATATATATATATATATATATATATATATATATATGCTTGTATACAACACCTTGATTTGATGCAGGTTGTAGGTGCGAGGCACCTACTCCACCTGAATTGGCAGGTCTGAGTGTGCCTTTATACCAATGGATTGTATGGAAATGAGATATCATGAGGTCCCTCAATTTGTCTATATCTGCTATGTGGATAAGTACTTAGTTGTGGGTGTCGTCTGTCGATTAGTAGAAGCTTGTTAATGGGACCCGGTCATTATTGAGTATGTGGTCTAGAGTTGATTATTGTAGTCCTATGGTACATTTGATAGAAATTAGTTATCTTTGGGTAAGGTAGAGTTAATATTCATTTATTATAGTTAAATAAATAAGGTGGTTTAAGGAGAACATTAAATAATTGTTTAAGTAGGAAATTAAATTTATAATTTTAATAATTAACAATAATAATAATAATAATAATAATAATAACAATATTTATAATAATCAAGTTTTAAGTATTTAAATTAAAAAAATTAATTTGTTGTTGTAGTCATCATTTGTTATAATTTAAATTTTGTAGTGGGTTACCGTGAAAATGTCAGACTTGGGGAATCTACATAAGAGGGGGAATTAATGAAATTTTAATTTTGGAGTGAGTGGGTTCCCATTTTGGTATTTTGGTGTAGTGGGAATTTATTGGTGAGGCTATTTTTGGTGAGGAATGGTTATTTGAAGGGCATTGGAAGATTTTGGAAGGGGACACGGAAAGATTGGGGAAAGGTTATAGAAGAAAATTGGGAAGAAAGAGAGAACCAACTGGAAGACGATTCAACAATTCAAAGTTATTCCAGGTATGTTTAAGCCTATATCCATATGTACAAATTCTTTTCTCTCTGAATCGTTGATTATCTAAAATTCCAAATTTTGTAGCTTGATATTTGAATATCTCTTCATCAAATAGATTTCTCCATGAACACAAGTCCTTGTCGACATATGAATTCTATTAAAACCATCATGGACCTTTTTCTCTATATCTCTGCCCTACAATTGTGTTCTTGTAAAAACATTTTTGTTGTCATTCCTTGAATCGTAGACCAGCTTGATTTTGTAATCTCTTCATCCATGAATCTTTAATCCTTCGACCTTCTTAATCTAGAAAATCTTATGGAAGATTTCTATAGGTTCTTTCTCTAGTTAGCATTTAATTGGAATGCCTCTGGAAAACCCTCATGGTGGGCGAATGGTTAAACCAACTATGAATCCTCTTATACTTTTATGGAGAAGCATTATTTCTTCTTCTTGATGTGAACCTTAGTAATATATTTATGCACAAACCACTTTAATGAGCACTTTAGCTTTCTCTTGACAAGTGATTGGGTACGTAGGTTTACCAGTATTACTTCCTGAGTAAGCCCAGAATCTGTACCATTTTATCCTCTTTCTAATAGTTTTGTTTTCACTATCTTTTCCATTATGTCTACTTCAAATCATTGACTTATGGCTTCACCTTGCTTATGGCGAATCCCAGGCTTCAATCGATTTCTTATTCCAAGCGATGATATTCGATCGGGCACTTGTTTTGAACTAATCTTAGGTGCACTCTTTCCTGATAATGACATCTTTATCCTAGGGTGTATTGCCAAGCAGTTTGTATGATTTATATGGCATCTTTTATGCAAGTTTAACAAATTTTATTTTCTGCTAAAGCTTACACTTATCCATTGATTTACTCCATTTCCTACAACATTTCAATCGACCTTTCTACCCTAGTAGCACTAAATATGCCCATCTACAATAGAAGATTAGAATCTTGCGTAGATGATGGCAGCCAACTAGCTAATCCTCTGACCTGATCACTCGTCTAAATTGAATCCACAAGATCATTGTGAAATGAAATCTTCAATGCAAAAACTTTTAGCATTTCAATAATCCGTGTGATTCACTCTCTTCAACATTTGGCTAAGCTCTCTCTAGAGGTTTAGATCATATGCTACTTGTTTCATATTCTACTAAATTAATTAGTTCAATCAAGAAATTAACAAAATTCTATTTTCAAAACAAAATCAATGTCTGTATTTATTTCATCTAGCTCATCCTTGAGATCTAAGTATTATTAAATGCAAGACGTCACCACTTTATAGTAATTGTTGTTTTGAAGAGACTCTTAAACTGGAGATCGAATGGGCAATTTCCTTATTTTTTTAGGATGTATCTATTTCAAGGATCTTTTTCTGATCTATCTGGACATTAGTGAATTCTTCCTTTTATGGTGATCTCTTATCAATCATTTCAATTAAGTTTATCATAGCTTATTAATATATGTGTGTGTGTGTGTGTGTGTAGGTATCTCTCTATAATAAACGACCCTTGATATTTCTTTTTAGCGTATCTAGCCAATTCTTGTATTTCGACCCTCTATTGTTTAATGCCTATCAAATATCACATAGTTGCATTATAAATTGATATAAGTTATAGTATTAAAGGATTAGCAAATTGATGGAGAAATTATTAGTTAAGTTAATTAAATTTTAAATCATGACAATAACATTGAGTAATTTGTTATATTTAGTTACAATGTGGTTAAGGGTAATTGATATCTCTCTCTTTGAATATTAATTAGATAATTAGTTGTTATTGCCCTAGGTTAACATCATTGTTATTTATTTACATTATTAGGTCATTTAAATCTAGTTTATTGATAGAGTGTAATCTTGGACGTTGATTAAATTAGTTATATTATTATTAATTTTACCCATATATAGTTTTAAAAGATGGGAAGATCCATAGAAATTGTTAGACAAGAAAAAATAAATGTTAAACTCTATATTATAATCCAATAGGCTTAGTAGGAAGATGTTGTGAAATATACTTGTATGATGAAATGTTGACAATCTAGTTTTGTGATTTATTTGGATTACTTGTGATTTATGCCTTATTATCACGCGTAGTGTGGACAATTTTCCTATGGGTAACTGGAATTGAGATAGGACATCAACATTTGTTAAAATCTCTACAGGCTAGGTTACTTTTGAACCCAATGTAGTATTGTGGTATGAATAAATTTGTGATATCTTCTCTTGGTATGAGGTCTTGTTGTTGAATTTTGAGATTGAGTTTGTGTTTATAGCTGTATGCAAGAGGGAGACACATTGCAATGCTAGTGTATGCATGGGTGATTTCTGTCAGGTGGTAGGGTTACTAGTTGCATGTAGGAGGGTGGCTTCCATAGCGGGGCCATTGCCCAAAGTGGCTACCTGGATAACCCTATGGAAGTTGTAATCAAGTGAAAACCTAATAATTAACCGAGGGGGAGTTTGGGTAGTTAATTTGTTCAACAAGATAAATGGAATGCCTCAATCATGCCTGTAACACTCTCTCAGGCTAAGGGTGGCATGAGAAGGCCTGGTTGGCATAAGTAACCTCCTTGTTATCACAAAAGGATAGTCGATTCCATATGAGTCACCCTATGGGGCCAGTGCCTAGAGAGGGGCTGCTAGGATAACCATAGATGGGGGCTGGCTATTAGGGTTAGCCGACAAAAGATATCAATTAAATGCAAATAAAGATTAAACAAAGGAATGAAAATACACATAAATAATAATAACGAGAGACCAGTTTTAACGTGGTTCATCCAAACTCAATTTACATCCACCAACAAAGAGTCCAATATTATTATCCAGTAAATCAAACTAATTACAACCAACAATCCTTGCAACTCAGTACTGCTACAAAATGCTACAATACATCTCACTGGAAACCCTAACCCTTAGCCGCTTTTATCATGACTTTTGTTGGTTACAAAAATGGGTTTTTTTTATAAGTTTGACAATAGAAAAAATAACTCTTGACACCTTAATAAAATAGTAAAAAATTGTGTGAGGTATCGGGGGCATTGCCCCCGAGCCCCTATGGGGGTGCTGCCCCTTGACCCCGCCTTGTATCGTGATAGGGAGTGCACCAAGGGCATTACCCTTGGACCCCGCAAGGGGCACTACCCCTTGATTGCATCTTGGGGGCACTACCCCCAAACCCCCGCAATGGATGTTGCCCCTTGATCCCATAGGAATTTTGGGGGGAAACCACGTCGATAAAAGTGGGGTTAATTTAACCTCTGAGTCTAATTAGGCTCCATATAACAACATCAGCGTCTACTGAGAGACAGCCAGGATAACCCATGCTAGGACCATATGATGACACTCTACCTCCTACATCATAGTTATCCCTCCTTTGTTCATGCTTGTTAATCTTTTTTTTCTCTGGATGCATTGTTGAGTCATTTGAATTAGCTGAGTTTGATTGATTGGTTCTTATCTATACATCTTTGCCATCTTGACTATTGTCTTTGTGGGACCTCATTGTTTTCTCCTAGATCAGGGGGTGGACCTCAGGGTTCTACATGGTTGGGTGGAAGAGCTTAATCCATTGGTTCTTTGACATCTTGGTTCATGTTTTGTATCTATCAGTTCCAATTTTGTATTTGAAGACATGCCTTGTACCGGTTGGACCCAGATTTGTGTATCTATGTTCTCCATGATGTAAATTGATGTAAACTGATAAGGAGGCCATGTGTTTATGTAATCATGTAACATGATCTCTTTTGTACTTGTAAGCATTTCTAAAAGTGTTGTAAAGTTTCCTTAATGTAACAAATCTTGCTAGTGGACACTTATGATGAATTATGTTCTTATGGATTTATGTTTAAATTTATTAATGCAGTTATGTTCCATAGAGATGTTAGTTGGTTAAATAGTTAAATTGATGTTAGTTGTTATCTTATCTAGTGATGAGTACTTTTACTTATCTAAAAAAAAAATTCTGCATTTTATTGCATAATTTATCCTAACTCTCTAGGGTTGCATGACGGGGCATTACACTTGCTCTGATACCAATTGTTTATCACAAAGAATACTAAGAGGGGGGGGGTGATCAGTATTCTATAAAACTTCTCTTTCACACATTGATTAATCCATTTACCACATTCAATAACTTGAAAGAAAATCAAACATAAGAACAACAACCATAAGGACATTACACATAGACACCAGAATTTTTATGTCGAAAACTCAAAAAGGGAAAAACCACAGTGAGTATTAGCTCACAATATATTATGATAAAAATACTGAATTACATGAAGGATTATTATTGAAGGACTCATTGTCCTAAGAAGTGTTCATTGCAATAATATCACTACCAAAATAACAGAAGAGAGGATAGAAGAAGGATTGGCTCACTGCCAGAAAAACTAGTACAAGTGCATCTATAGAATGTTGAGGTGCAGTACCAATTAGCTCAATATACAGATTCAACTTAGGTCTTCATAATGTGTACCCTGCTTTTCTACTCTGCTTCACATATGCTCTACCTTTCTGTTTTTACTACCCTTTTTTGATCACAAAATTGCCTTAGATCACACACAAATCTTATTCGCACTTTGTTGACACTTTTTTCATACCTCCAACATGAAAATCCATCAAGTATATATATCCGCAACAAGATTCATCTCACAATTAGGTCAGCAAGCCAAATATGAAATGTGTATACAAATGTTATACCTTGTCCGCTTGATCTTGTGCACAAACATCAATGCAGACCCAAAGAAACATACAATAGTCTTCATATAGGTCGGTACCAATCATTCAATCACTTAGATTAATTGTTCAAACAATATATCTTCATTGCATATAGATCTAACATGTCTGTCAACTTATCCTGTGAGTACACACATGACAAGTTCATCTGTCACAACATAACTCCCACTACAGACCATATGAGACTCTCAAATTCATATCCAACATTCATCATTGACCTCTTAACATGACTTTAGAACTACAAGACAAAATATGTAACAGCAAAGAAATGTGGACCCTTTTACTTTGGTATTGTGCACTCTTCCTATCTTAACTCTATTCACCCAAACTTTGACATTTCATAATATGACTTCCGGAAGAAGTCAGGACTTGAACAATAGAACATATCATCACCAAATAGCTATGATTAACATATCTAAACTGCATGTAATAATCTCCAATTGCAGAGGCATACTAAACCAATCTCTAAGACTTACCCTATATAATACCCATAGTCATTTTAGGCTTCCCGACCATAATACTTTTATGCCTTGTTGTCTAACCAAATTGATCTACTAGAGTAAAGTCTCTTTGCCTTGTTTCCATCAGTGACAACATTCAATCATTCATCAAAACAGTGTCGCTTGCTAATAGGGTTTTGGTCCTACCCAAATAGGAAGGGTAAACAAACCCAAGGTGTAGTGAGAGGACCCATCATGTGCTCATATATAAACTTTTGATTTCTCATACTTGTCTTGATAGAGTTCATGTACATTTAGAAATTCTTTGGTGATAACATTCACCATGCACACAAGGTCAATAAATACACCCTTGGTGGGCTTTTCATTAGCTAAGGAAGTGATGTATATAGGTCCATTGTATACGTGCATGGGTGTATCGATGGGTGGGAAAGACATGACTAGTTCATAAATAGAACATGTTTGACTAGGGTGAGGGTGATCATCCACCATGTAAATGATCTTGACTAAGGGTGTAGTGGGGTCATTAGCAGACACTGTAGTTACCATAATATCAAATGGAAGTTTAACTAGATTTGTGGAGTGATGTGGCAATCTATTTGTGTAAATCTAGAGGTTTTGATTTGGTAGTGCAATGGATTTATTTCTTGTTGTTCACTCTAGAGAACTGGATGACATTCTAGTTGATGAGGTCTTGCACATTATGTTTAAGATGCATGAATCACTCAATTCATGTCTATTGAATCTATAGAGATAATAGAAGGCCTTTGGGTCATAAGAAGACAACAAGGGTTTGGTGGTGTCGACAAGATGGATTTTTGGCAGCTAGATGAGGTTATTGTGTAAAATCTTCTACATTATAGCATAGAGGGATTCAGAAAGTGAGATGAACTATTGAGTCCTCAGTTTATTTTGTAAGGAGAGGGCCATAGTAGTTTGGGTTGCTATAGTGGTTGCTACTTGTTGAATGTTATTAGAAGAATTTATTTTAATGATATATTTTTCTTATAATTTTGATATGAAGGAGGAACATCAGACTGCCTAATGATAGTCTGTGATGAAGATCTATCATGCTAACTAACTAAGAGTTGGTAGTCATGTAGTTTCATTTAGTGATGAGAAAATGTGGAATAACACGTTAGCAAAATATTATCCCTTATATGAGGCTACAAGTTTCCAATGAAATCCTGATGCACATTTGAATTTGGGAGTATAGAAGGGATTTGTGAAAATAGGGCATGATTATGGCTGATAAAATGAGTAGCTATAAATATTAATAGTAGATAATCCTAGAAGATGAAATAAATTCATAAGGCCATAAATACTAATGCATGGTTCTATGTGTCTTCTTTACCAGTGTACTTCTCAAACCATGGAGCCTTGAAGTTTTGTAGAAGCGGAGAGGCGAGAATGGCTAAGGCTAATGGACTTCTAGTATAGTATGATGGGATTGTTGGTTGAGATGCACTTGTGGACATAGTGGCTATTTGTTGTTGTAAGAGTTTATATTTTGAAATAGTTGAGTGGTAATAGGGTATATGGTATGAGTGGATTGGCATTGGGTAAGAGATGGAATAGTGTTTTTGGGTGGTTGGGAATCTTCAAGGTTGGCTCCATGGAAAAGTAAATGATAATGGATAAGTAGGGAGAATAATCTTGTATTGATTTTGTAAGATAGAAAAGAGAGCCTAATCAATTGTGAACTAATTAGATCAATCTTTTCTATCAAACATTAGAACACAAGATGACAAAGACTTGTATGCTTGGCTATAGTCCTCAAGGGAGAGACAATATTTATGGGGCTTTGTTCTTTTTCTGTAATTGAAGAGATTGATTTGAGAATAACATGATATGTGGTTTTAAGTGACCAAATTGACAAAATGAACAACTTACTAGTGTTATAGACCAACTGTATAGGAATAGATGGTAGATCAGGAAAGAATAGAGTTGTTGGAGCCTACAATCAAAAACTAGAGTAGATCTAGAAGGACTAGGGTGTTGGGCACCATGGTCCTAGGGGTTTTGGCCCTAACAAAGTTTGTGTGTGACTATATCTATTGCTTCTATTCTCTTGTCCCTCATTAGGTGTCAAAAAATCATGATTCAGATCTACACACATAAAAGAGGAAAACTAGTTGTGCTTTTTAGGGGCTTGTCTCAGTGAAACCCTATGTTAGTGTTACCAAGTCCACAAAAATAGTGATATGAGTGATAGAGAATGCATTCTCTCAATGAGTAGAGGCAAAACATGTAATAAAGATTATTGTAATGAAATGAAATGACATAGAGTTACAATGAGCATGAAACCCTAGGTGGATGTATGTCACAACATGGATCCTCCACATGGTGGTGAAGGAGGAAGAAGCTTACTTGAAGTCTTGCAAAGAGGTTTAATGCATACAACAATAATCTATAGAAATAGAGAACTTGCAGAGGGAAAGAGAAAGAGATATCTTGTTAGAGAGAATCATCATAGACAGCAACTAGTTTAATTGAGTGAGAGGGACTTGTTTATATATGAATCCTAATTACTTTTTAAGGGCACAATTGAGTTGATACTGATAAGGTGCATCACATAAGTCATAAGGATAACATTCAAATATAACTTGTCGAGGTCAAATTTCCAAGACCTAAGTGCTAGGTGCCCTAGTCATGGTGATTTGGGATATTCAAATTTTAGATATCAGAGGATGAAGCCTTGTTTCTCAAAAAAGTACTGGAAATTGCATATTGTAAACATATATGAACCTAGAAGCCAAAACTAGTGGCAAACCTAGTGTAAAATTGTAAGTGGTATCAATTTTTTGACACGACATTTAGCTCACACTTTAGTGAGGGTATGAACTTAAGCTCATACACTAGCTAAAGTATAGATAAGAGAAATATCTTTTCCAAGATGTTGAAGCCATATAATTTTATTAAATTGAGAGTTGTCCTAGCCCCTAAGATTAGGATTCTACAAGTCTACAATGTATAGATAAATAGATTATACATACACAAGATATATGGCACAAATTAAACATACATATAAGTAATTCATAGAGCATACTCAAAGTGTATATGGATAATATGAAGTGTACATGGAAAACATGGAGCATACATGGAAAACATGAAGCATACATGGAAGACACGGAGCATACATGGAATACACAATGCATACATGAAAGACATGGTGCATATATGGAAGACACGAAGCATGCATGAAAACATGAAGCATGCATAGAGCATAGCTGAAACATACATAGAACATAGGGCATACATGTAAAACAAAATACTGTAACCATGAAGTGAGTTAATACATAAACAAATAAAAAATAAATTTTGAGTTAGCAAAGTAAAGAGGCCTGGGTTGAGAGGATGTCTTGATACCTTGCATTGTCCCCAAAATATTAAAAAAAAAAAGTAAAAGCAAAATAAAAATAGATGAATTCTAAAAATAAGATAGAAGAATTTAGTGAGTCGATTGATTGATTTAAGAAGATTAAACACACAAATAGACAGGGGAGAAATCAATATGAATGAAGAAGGGTATATGACTTTGACACTAGCTTGCTCTGTCACTAGGGGTCTTGTTGTGGACACCCAAAATTGACCCTTCACATCATTTGTCAATTTCTTGCATTTTCACCTTGCATATGGCGATTTTGTCTAGCACACTTGGGTCAATCATTTATTTTCTTCTAAATTACCTTCTTTCTATCATTAATTAAATAAATTATATTTATTTAATTAATTCCATCTAATTTCATCTATTTTCTTCTATTTTCATCTATAATTAAATAATCTTTAATAATTTAATTATCTCATTATTCCTCTTATAAATAAATAAAATCAATATTTTATTTATTTATCTTTTCATCATCCTTATAAATTAAAGAAATTTATTTATTTAATTTATGTTCATTCTCCAATCTTTTAAATTTAGCTCATTCTTCTATCATTTGAAAATAAATTAAATGAATTTACTTGTTTAAATTTATTTTTATCCTATCATTTCCTTATCTTATCACTTTCTTCCATGTGTACAAGATAGGTCTTATCCTAAATTAAATACAAAAAAATGATTTAATTGGTTCTAAAATCAATCATCCACATCATCCAATCCTTAAAATAGAAAAGCATCCTATTTTAAGAAAAGTAATCTTAATACTACCAACATACCAACTACAATCATTTAATAAAAGTTTATTCAATGGACACATGTCTTGTACACATTCATCAAAGCTTCGTGTCTAATCTCAACTATTCACATAGTCACCTAATCTCCACCATTGATCAATCTTAGTAGAGGGCTATATAAACACCTCTCATTTCATTCCAACACCCCATAATCCCACACAATCTTGAAAGCATCTAGATTATCATCTCATGCATATTGAATCGATTGAATTTCATTGAGCACTTTGAGAATATCATTCATAATCATGGCAGCTTTGACAACTATGGTTGTTCACTATTGAGAAGCAATCCACAATTCAACCAAGGAATCAAGCAATCTAGGTGACATTGCTCTTTGAGTTTTCATTCATTTTGTGCCATCTAGATGGATTCTTTGAAGGTGGTAGGATTAGGTTTTATTTACAATGCTTGATCTTATTAACTTGATTTTTCCTACTCACACATTCTAGCATGCTCAGTGGGACCCACATCCTTGATTAACATTTTCATTTGAAAGTTTGTTTTGAAGTATAGATACATAGAGTGCATTTGATCCATAGAGCATCACACTTGAATGATAGAGTGTCACCTTTACACATTTGTAAATCACAGTCGATATGTAGAAAATTGCATCTACATAGTCCTTGGGTGCCTTTGGTTCACAGAGAGTCACATATGATTTGCAGAGGATCACCTTTGGTTATCTAGGGTTTTGTTGACATTTTTCTATCTTTGCTAGTATTCTAGGGTTTTCAATTCATTTTATGTGTCTGATTTGGATTGCAAGATGGTTTATTTGCTAACCCTAGCATTTTGTATCATCCTCAAGCTAGTTTATTTTGGGTTTGATTTGTCTTTGACCTAATCTTATCAATTAGCTAGATCTTTGTATTATTTTTGCATAATATAGGATTCAACTCAAGCAATTCATCTTTAGGGGTTATCTGAGCTCTTGTATTTGTCTTTTCATCATTAATCTTAACCTGAGTTTGAGCTTTTGTAGATTTTACAACATCTGACCACCTTTGATCAATAATGAATTGCATTTGCATGATCATGAAACACTTTTTCATGGTATAGAATCATCTTTGAATAGTAGGCAGTTGCATCTGGTAACATTTTGGTCACATTTGGTTTGTAGAAAATTACATCTAATCCCTATCCGTTTACATTTGGTTTATGCATTTCCAACTTGATTTCTTTGGCATCTAACATCTATTTGTGTTGCATCTTATCATCTGTCAAAGAAAGGAAGATCTAAAACTACTGACAAATCTGTTGCAGGATGAATTAGTCAAAGACTTATCATATTTTTCAGTAATCTAGGAACATTTCATTTTGGTGCTTAAAAGGAACCTTGTTTGCTCTATGTCTATTTTATCTTTTTTGTTTTCTTGTTGTGCATATTTGTAACCCTAAGCTAATAACAAAAGTATCTTCTCCCCTTGCCTATCAAATGGATCTTGGGTGTAAGAGAACTTGTTATTACCTTTAGAGTGGGCTGGCTCTTGAGACACATTTGCAAGGAGAACTCATTTGTGAGCCCAAGCAGTATTTTCATTTGGTCCTCTATATAAAATAGGATAAGGCAAAAGCCAAGACCAAACTAGTATAAGCGCTTACCTTATAGTGCTAGTTCGAAAGGAGGTGTACCTAGTGTATCTTAAAACTCCTAGTAGAGCTAGTTAAAGATTTAAATGGCTTGTTTGATGCTTGTAATGTGTCGGTCCCCCAAATATTCACTAGAAACCATTTGTTTAGTGGCTAAAGTCCTTCTATTTACTGGCATAGGAGGTCAAACCTCTAAAATTATTCCATGTTTTCGTAGTTCAAAGTAGAGATAGAAAATTCCTTGAGATCTTTGGCTCTTTGGGAGTTTGAAGTTCAGTGTGCCCAAGAAGTGTGTGTTGTGTAAGGGGGAGCCAGTCCCACCAAACTTCTAAGCTATCTACTCTTAATAAGTGTGCCTCAAATTTATCTACAGTGGGAATCTATCAAATATTTTCCTTTCTAGCCTAGGTTGTATCTATTTGTGTATGTCTTATTTGTCTGTGTGTTTTCAATCATCTATTTTCTTGTTAAGAACAAACAAAAACTTGTCAAAAAATAATTCACTATCCCAGAAACTTGCATTTTATCTATAGTTGCTCTCATTTGATCAGAAGTCACTCACCTTTGAACCGTAGAAGCTCGCCTCTAGCTTGCTTTGAAATTGCCAGTGACCATAACACAGTCACCTCTGATCCATCCAAAGTTGCCTTTGAGCCTTACCCAATCACTTTTGTGTAGCAGACAATCACAGTTGATCCTCAGGCAGTCACCCTTGGATTATCCTTTATCGCATTTGAGCTATTGCCAGTCGCCTTTGGTCTGAACAACATCGCCTTTGGTAAGCTTAACCTGTGATCAGTTATCTAGTCTAATAATCACATTACTAGTCAATCCTGAGTGTGTTAGTAGCTTCCAGACAAATCCACTAATCACTTACAACCAATATCCATCATATCCAGCCTAATCTTATCACACTTTGGACTTGTTGAGCCCTCTATCCTCTTGAGACTCAAAATCAGCTAGCAACATCAATCAACCAAGAAAACCATCATTATCCCTTGGATTTGGTCACTAGCTTTCCCCTTTTGATCATTTCAACATTATCAACCAATCTTATCTACCCTTGAGTTCATGAGTCTATCTCTTGGGGGATAATCAATCCATCAAACCTATCCAAATAAATAAATCCAAATCAAACTATCAAACCAAACCAAGCAAACAACAATCCAAATCAATCCAAACATTTGATCAAACCAATCCAAATCAGACAATTCAAACCAAGAAAACCATCCAAGAGTCTCAACCTTGTCAAACTAGTCCAAAACATCACATCCAAAACATCTCCAAAATAATGCCTCGCACAAGGAGCCAATACAAAGCAGCCATGGAACCCAATTCACAGCAATTTCAAGCTACCCCTCTTAAGGATGTTTTACAATTTATGACTGGAATACCTAAAGACATGTTTGTACCTAAGGGTTATACTGCAGGACTTTCATCAACCACACAAATGCCACATCATTTTGGACCTTCCTCATCCACTCATGTGCCACATTATCAACCTACTGATGAGGACTATTTGGATGATCTAGAGCTCCAAGATGATAAACCTATGTAACTTGCCAATAGGATCATAAGATCAAACCGTGAACAATTTTTTGCCCAATTAGCTCAAGAAGGAGTCAAATTACCAAGTGACTTTGATATATCTACAATTCAAAAACATGAACCAACCAACAATGTTGTTGTTGTAAAGGATACCTATAAGGCCATTACTACCATGCCTACCATATCTAGACCATCTCCACAAAACATCCCAACATCACTTTACATGACTCCATCTATTCCTCCATTCCAAGCGCCTACCTTTGTTGAACCTTTGTTGACACCATCCAATGTTGTTAGCTCTTACGTGTCACAAGAGCCATAAGTGCCTAACCAAAATGTGTTGCAGGTCACTCCATCTCATGTATCTCAATCCACTCCACTTTCTTCCATCAATATAGCTCCTTCGCATGTGCCCCAAACACCACAAGTGCCTAACCAAAATTCATCTCATGTTGCTACATCTTATGTATCCCATCCAATGGTATCTTCCTCCATGAACACAACCCCTTCGCATGTCACACAGGAACCTCATACCAATCTAATTGTGTCACATGTTGAACCATCCCAACTATCTACATCCATGCATCTAGTCCAAACATCAGAAGTATTATCCAATCCTAATGAACTAGTTATTGACCAAACTTTTGGATCACAACAATAGGTTGACCAACTCCATTCACTTGGACCACAACCATCCAGCCAAAAAAATGTCCTATGTTAATCCACCTATTGTATCCTAAACTCCATCTAATTCCAATCCTCACATATCCTATATCAATTCATCCAATGTATCCCAAACTCCACCAACTTCTAATCAACAAATGTCATACATTAATCCATTCTATGGTTCACATGTGATGCAAACTCAAGGTGTCAATCCATCCTCAAACACTCACACATTTTCACCCTTTGATAATGAAGTTCAAAGCACATACACCCCGGTATACCAAATAACATATCCAAGCCACCAAAACCCTATGCAACAACAACAACTATCTGGTATGGAGCAGCATGTTAACTAAATATACCAATGACTTGATGGCATGAGTATGGGACAAACAAAGAAAACATTTTCTTTTGAGGATTTGTGCCTCTATCCTTTTGATAAATCCTTATAAATGATACATTTTTGTCCACATTTTGAGATCCCACAATTTGACAAATACAAGGGAAAAGGAGATCCAATTGACCATCTACAAACATTCTATGTTGCTTGTCTTGATATCACCTACAATGACACATATCTTTTGTGATTATTCCCTTGAAGTCTTGGGGGACAAGCCTTGGAATGGTTTTCACATCTCCCACCTGGTATCAAATCCTTCAAAGAACTTTCAAGAAAATTTGTCTTACACTTTTCCTTCAACGTTGATCAATAGGTAACTATGAATGATCTTATTAACAATAAACAACGTAATGGGGAAAGTTTTTCATCATTCATCCAATGATGGCAAAACATGGCTAGCAAACTTTCATGGCAAATCCCCAAGAAGCAACAAGTTGATATCTTTGTTCAAAACCTTCATTCTGAGCTATCATTTCAATTGGAACTACCAAGTGCTACCACCTTTGATGAGCTCATATCTAAAGGAACCAACATTGAAAAGGATTTAATTGCTAAAGGTCTCATAAAGATTTTCAAACAAACCAAAGACAATGCACAATCCTCAAATGGTAAATCTCACTTTTGGAACAAAAACAAAAATGTTGTAAATGATGGCATTGTTGATCCAAAGAATATTTAAATTGTGACACCTCCCATCCATGTCCAATAAGCAAACAAAAGAACACTATTTCTTCCACAAGACCAAGCTAAAATAAATCCATTCCCTAAGTGTCAATTCACTCCTTTCGGAGAACCTATTGAATTAGTCTTAAAGAAATTTTTACAAGTGGGCATGATAACACTACATGAGACTCGACCATATGAAGAACCACAATATAAGCCCAATTGGTACAAAGACAATTAATATTGTGAATTTCATAGAGTGAAAGTGCATAGTACATCCAGTTGCATGAAATTGAAACATGTGATTCAAAATCTCATCGATCAAGGAGCCATTAGCATTGATCCACCCAAAAAAACCTCAAACTATGAACTTGATGCTTTTAAGAATCCACTCCCATCACATGACAAGGCAAGTACCTCTAATAAAGGGAAGAATATCCAATATACCTATGAATCATCCACTATTGGTTGCATTGAACAAGATCACATATCTACCATTACCATAAGAGGAAGAGAATCTAGTTGTCCCTATACCACTCATCAAGCTTCAGTCACTATCCAAGAAGCCCATGATTGTGTTGTTACCACCCATCTAGTTCATGTTACTATCAAAGGAGCACCATCTACCATACATCCAACATCTAGCTATAATATCTTTGACCATCTTGGTAAGACCCTTGCTCATATTTCCATTTTAGAGTTATTATGTATATCCCTTGCCCATAAAGCCATCCTTGATAAAGCCCTACAAGATTCGTCAGTCCCTAATGATATTGACACTATGCAATTCCAAACCATGATCGCTAGTATTGCATCACCTTACCATTTGACCTTTTCCAACAAAGATCTCTCATCTCTCGATCCATCCCATAACGATTCCCTCCATACTGAAATTTTCACAAACCAATACTGAGTCAAACAAATATTAGTAGATGGTGGACCAAGATTAAACATATGTTCTTTAAAGATTATCAAATTATTGGGATATTCTGAGGATCGTATTGATACCACTAAGAGCATAATCATCAAGGCATATGATGATGTTAAGAGAGACTCCAAAGGGATTATTCATTTATTTACCCATCAAGGTTGGTTCTATTATTAATGATACCAAGTACCAAGTCCTAGACATTGAATTTCCATACAATATTATCCTTGGTCATCCTTGGATACATGCCATCAAATTCGTTCCATCTACATGCCATCAATGCCTCAAATTTCTGTATAATGGAGTTAAAGTCACAATCCATGTCGATCCAAATCCATTTGATTTTTGTCAAACTTTTTGAGATAAATATCAAGATCCCAATTTTGTCCCCATCAACACTAAAGCACATCCATCCACTTCCTATGTAGATCCATTCAACTTAAATAATCCCTCCTCTAGTAAATCCATCCCCATCATTGATGCCAAATACCAAGAGAAAGGACTCGGTGAGTACACTTTACAAGAATCTTGTTGTGTAGGAACCTTTCCCTTGTCCCCCAAATCTTATGGCCAACCATTCATATCCAAAGCTACTTTATCCCCAACCATTATCAAAGCATCTCCTACTATGTTCATAAAAGTAGGCATGCTTGAAGATGAAGACATTGATGACATCAACTCTTGGCTTTTCATTGATGAGAATGATCAGCTTACTCTAGAAGTAGAGCGATATAACAATGGCTTTCACATTATCAAGAATATGGGCTATAAAGGACAAGGAGGTCTAGGAAGACATGGAAAAGGACCTGTTGAACCTATTATTGTTACCAAGAAGTTTAAGAAGCAAGGTCTAGGGTATGGTAGGGAGGTTCCACCTTCCAAGAACATTGAGTGTATTCTCAAGGAAGTAGCCAAAGCTTTTCCCATATAAGGGACTACTAATATAGATGCCATCGATGACTCTTCCTTTCACATAACATAATTATTCCAAGACACATCCATCTTTATCTTTTCATCTACCTTATCCATTTCATATTCCTGATCATTTGACCTTAAACTCATATATCCTCACCTCATCAATTGGGACCAACAGGGGACACCTATGCTAGACACATTTCAAAATGATGAAGCTATAGCAGAATTCATGGGTCTGAGACAAGGAATACCATTAGGAGATCACAAAGAAGGCTTCATGATGGATCTACCCTTATTAGCATATTTTGGTGGAAGCATCAAATCCTTCAGTCACAAAAGTGAAATAAATAAAATAAAAGAAGATAGGTCACTAGATGAAAATCATAAGGTGCCTCGTGACCATGAAAAAATAAAAGTAAAGGACATATCTAAGGAGGAAAACCTCTCTGAGGAACCCAAGGATGGATGATTTGACCTTCCTTTGACCACTGAATATCAAGAATGGTCACCATTGTTAATAGAGAAATGTCAAGAGATGAATCTAGGCACAACACAAAATCCCAAGATCACATTCTTAGTAGCATCATTATCAGAATAGGAAAGGAAAGATTTCACTACCTTCTTCATGAAAAGAGCAATCAACTTTGCTTGGATCTATGAAGATATGCTCGGGTTAGATCCTTCACTTATTGTACATCATCTAGCGGTATCTCCGAATGCAAAACTAGTCATGCAAAAGATTCAAAAAATGCATCCTCAAATACCACTTTTGGTGAAAGAAAAAATTTAGAAATTATTGGATGTTAAGTTTATAAGGCCTATTGATTATCTAAAATGGGTTTCCAATCTAGTACTCATCTCAAAATCTGATGTCCACATCCATTGTTGTACTGACTTTAGAGACCTTAACAAATATTGTCCTAAGGATGACTTTCCATTACCAAGTATAGTATTCATTGTGGATCTCACAACAGGACATGAAATGCTATCATTAATGGATGAATTTCCTAGCTATAATTAGATTAGAATTGTAGAAGAAGATCAACACAAGACTTCCTTCATTTGTCCATGGGGTACCTACTACTGGGTTGTCATACCTTTTGGTCTTAAGAACGCAGGAGCCACATATCAATGAGTCATGACAGTAATCTTCCATGATCTTTTTCACACCATAATGGAAGACTATGTTGATGACATCTTGGGAAACTAAAAAACTAGAGAAGGCCATTAACAAGTATTGGAACAAATCTTTGATAGATTGGAGAAGTATCAACTGAGACTAAATCCAATGAAATGTGTATTTGGGGTAACATCCAGAAAGCTATTTCGTTATATTGTATCCCGACGAGGCATAGAAGTGGATCCTGATAAGGTAAAATCTATAATGGAAATGCCTCCACCATCTAATTTGAAATAGCTTCACAGCTTACAAGGCAGATTGCAATGTATCCATAGATTCATTGCACAACTAGCAGATAAGTGTCATCCTTTTTAACACCTTCTTTGGAAGGGAGAACCTTTCAAATGGAATGATAAGTGTCAACAAGATTTTTAGAAATTAAAAGAATATATTACTACACCTCTTGTGTTGGTACCTCCTCTATCTGATCATCCATTTTTATTATACATCTCCTCAACAATAGTAGCTCTAGGTGCTCTCTTAGCTCAACATGATGAGTCAGGGAATGAACAAGCCATGTACCACATCAACAGAACTCTTGTTGGCTATGAGATTAACTACACAACCATGGAAAAAGCATGTCTAGAAGTGGTGTTTGCTTCCCAAAATTTGTGATACTATATGTTGAACCAATGCATAAAGCTCATATCTATGTTTTATCCACTCAATTACCTTCTCTCCAAAGCAATGCTCACAAGAAGACTAGAAAAATGGGTAATGATTTTAAGTGAGTTTGACATAGAGTATGTGGATCAAAAAGCTATAAAAGGACAAGTAATAAAAAATTAGCTAGCAGAAGTGCCAATAACGGATGTTCATCCTATTTGTCCTGAGTTTCTTGATGAAGAGCTATTCAACTTATATCCTTCATTAGTCTAGCAACTATACTTTGATGGATCATATACTCAACACGGATCTGGAGCCAGAATTTGTTTCATCACACCTCAAGAAGATTGTATATTGAGGTCATACAAGATTGCTTTTCCTTGCACAAATAATATTGTTGAATATGAAGCTTTAATCATAGGATTGTGTATGGCTATAAAATGGGCTATCACACAATTACAAGTTTTCTAAGATTCTCAGTTAGTTATCAAACAAGTCCTAGATGAATATCAAACCAAAGATGAAAAGCTTCTCCCATATAAGTTGATGGTAGATGATTGTAAGAAATATTTTTCCAACATCACATTCGAACAAAATTCAAGGATCAACAACAAAGCAACAGATGGTATGGCTACAATTGGTTCTCTTCTAGACATGCCTTCCAATGCACATATATGTGAGTTCTTGGTTTAACGACATTTGATACCAATTTTTGAAGTTCCACAATCTGAGCTCATATGCAAACTTGTTGGTCCCAATTCTCCTTAGTATGAGGATATATATGGGTATCTCTGCCATGGTACCTTTCCATTCCAACAATCCAAAACCCAAAACAAAACTTTCATCCACCGAGCCTCTCATTACACTATACTTGGAGAAACCTTATACCACAAGAGTCTTGATGGTATCCTTCTTAGATGTCTTGACTCAGAGGAAGCTAACATTGTTTTACACAAGGTCTGCGAAGGTGTTTGTGGTTCACATTCTACCAGCCCTAGTCTTTTTAAGAAGATTCTAAGAGCTGGATACTATTGGCCAACAATGGAGCAAGATGCACAAAATGTTGCTAAGCATTGTCTACAATGTCAAAAACATGGCGATTTGATACATGCTCCAACACATGAGTTACAACTTGTTACTACACCATGGCCTTTCTCGCAATGGGGAATCGACTTCATAGTAAAGATCTATCCAACCTCATTCAATTATCATAAGTTTATCATCACTGCCATAGAGTATTTTACAAAGTGGGTAGAAGCCATACCAATGACTTATATCACTGACAAGTAAATATCCAAGTTCATCCTTCATCATATCATTTTCCGCTATGGAGTTCCACAAGCCATTGTTACTGACAGTGGACATCCCTTCAAAAACCAAGAAGTCCATGAGCTATGCACCAAATTTCATATCCAACATAGGTCCTCAACACCTTACTATTCCCAGAGTAACAGCTAAGCTGAGGCTTCTAATAAAACTATTATCAAAGTCCTTAAGAAGACAATCAATGAAGCTGGTTGTGATTGGCATCTACAACTTAATCCAGCCTTGTGGGCTTATCAAACAAGTATCAGAATCCCCACTAGTGCTACACCTTATGCTCTTGTATATGGCACTGAAGCTATTCTACCTATAGAGGTTGAGATCCCTTCACTGAGAGTATCATTACAACATCTCATTTCTGATGAGGAATACAAGATATCCATGCTAAATGATTTAGAGCTATTAGATGAATGACGTCTCATGATACTCAATCATCTCCAAGTTTATCAAAATCATCTTCATCATAGCTATAACAAAAAACTCAGAGAAAGAAGGTTCCAGGTAGGAGACCTTGTCCTTAAAGAGAATCAGAAGAATTAATAGAATTTGGAGAAGAAAGACAAGTTTAAACCGAATTGGTTAGGACCACATGTGATCACATCAGTCTATGGATCAGGAGCTTACACTCTCTCAGCACCTGAAGGCATTCCTTTGGATGAACCCATCAACAGTATTCATCTAAAGAATTTTTATGCCTAATCCTTGGAATATCCCATAAAAAATATCAATCAAAATAGTAAAGATAAATAATCCTTCTTCTAGTGAAAACCTGGTAAATAGGTGCCTTGGATAAGTACCATAGTGAAAACCTAGTAAATAGGCACTATGTGTTGAACTAGCTCTTATCATGTACTCGGTCTTGATTTGTCATTTATCCATCCATAATAAGCTTTTTCCGCATCCTAACAACATCCACCCATCTCTAAAATGGTTATTGATGTAGTTAACAATGTGTCGATTGTTGGCATTAGGTTGAAAGATATTATTCGGGATATACATATTCTCTTGCAGAAGATTCCTAGTGTGGACATCTCACATATTTGCCACGAGGGTAATGGTGTTGCAAATGCATGTGCCGAACTTGGACAACGGTATTCAAATTGGCGTTGTTGGCACCAATTTGATCATATCCCTTTAAATCTTAAGGCTCTCATTCTAAAGGAAGTGTCAGGTTAATGATGAGTCAGATTTATTGGAAAGACAACTCACTTTGTCAGCGCATTGGGAGGGGGTTGACGTGCCTCTTGAAGTACGGGTCTTTTTGTACCTTCTTAATTGTCATTTCCGCTCCTTTCTCTCATAAGGCTAGCGGGCTGCTTGATCATTATGGTGTGTGCCATGTAATTATGATTAAGCATGGGATGCATCAGCGTCATCTTTGTAAGGTTTCCCATATTTTTGAGAATGTGTGTTGTTTTATCACCAGCATCATTAGCCTTTATCAAGGAAGTAATGTTACCGTAAATACGACTGGGGAGATTTGGGGTTTTTGTGAACTGCTCTGTAATTCCGTCATGGGTGGCGATAGAATCAGAACCGAACCCGTCTCTTGCTGTGAGTTCAAAGACAACCTAGTGGTTTGGCATTATTGCAAAGAAAGTGGGATTAGTCACTATTTGGAGTGGCTCAATGGGTATAATGAAAATTTATTTGAACATTTCGCTCGGTCTTGGCAGAGCCGGTGTGTTTCTGTGGGTGGAATTAGTTTTGAAATTTTAGAAAGTGTGATTGCTATGGCCACTGGTATGTCTACCCAGGGGTTTAAATTGCAAAGGAAAACTAAAATTGTGGACCTTTCCAGTCAGAAGCTCTTTCTTGGAGATGGCGAAGAATTAGTCCCCTATTAGGGGGGATTTGACAGAGCTAAACTGCCCGAGCCTTGGGACGGTGTGTGTTTTCTCCTCATGAAGTATTTCACCCTAGAGGGGCGTTTCACTAGGTTCTATAACTATCATTTCCCCCTTTTGAATCATTTTCGTCACAATGCTCATATTAGCTTTCCTTTTTGTCTGCTTTCTTCCCTTGAGCATTCTGTCCTTAGGGTTAGAGCTAAATTGGCTAAGAACCCTACTAAGAAACCCATCCCTCTTCATCAGGGCCTTATCCTCTGTCTTTATAACCACCACCTTGCCCTAGAACCTTCTAAGGCCATTCAAACCAATAGTGGGGAACTATTTTCTAACCCTAAGGATCTTCTTGGTGTTGAAGAACTATGCCCTTCCCCTGTTCCTACTAAGACAAAAGAAGTTTCTTTTCCCACTCCTAAGGAGATTCTAGTTGATACTCCAGGTTCTAATGTCAATACGAAGGGCAAAAAGAGGAAGACACATGCTGGTGAAATGGGGCACTGGGGGTCTGTGGTAGGGACCCCTAAGAATCCTTGTAGGACCCCTATGGGACAAGGCAGCAAGTCTCTTTCGTCTGCTAAAGTTATTAAGGATGGTTTCTCCTCAGGAGTTAGGCAGTCGGGGTGAATTGCTGGCAAACCTGCTCTTAAAGCAAAACTAATTGATTATTCTGAGAGCGCCTCTAATGAATCCACCCAAGGGGATGAGGCTAAGGATATGGAGGTTCAAGATATCTCTGAGGATGCTGATGGTAAGTAGGAGGCTCAAGAAATGGGGGCTACCACTGAGGATGTTGCTGACTCTGCTAAAAATGCTGGCAAAGTGGGAGAGATGTTTATGGAAGAAGTTGATGATGAAATGGACATTAATGCTGGCCTAGGAGCTGAAATTGCGGTTCTGAGGGCTCACATTGAGAAACTAGAACATAATCTTTCCACTGTGCTCAAGAATTCTATTTTCCTCAATATTTCTGTGCTGCAAAACCTGGGGGTTACTGTTACTGCTGACAATGATGATCTTACTAGGAAATTGGATGACATTATTAAATCTATGGTTTAGCAAGGAGAGAATCTACCTCCTTAGTGTTTGCTTTTTTATAGTTGATACTCTGCTACTTTGTATTTACTATCATAGTTTATAGCGGCTGGTTTTGCTGTTTATGCTGGGAAACTATATTTGATGTATCTGGTTTAAGGCACTTTTGTGCTTGTTGCCTTTGTGGCCTGTCTGCTTTTGTAAGGGTTCGGCCCCTTGTTTAGCCGCCTTATATTATCAAAAACATCCACCCATCTCATAATAAACTTATCCATCCCATAATAAACTTATCCATCCCTAATAATGTCATTCCCTTTTCCTTCCTTATGCTTACTTCTATCATGGGTTTTGGAAATTGTTGGAGTTGACATATCATTATGTCCATCATCCTTTTAGGTCTCGGTTATCACCCCATTCCTCATTAGCCATAATAAATTCAACTCATATTGGGGGCACTTGTTTGCGCTTAGTGTTTGGAGTAGATATTTTTAAGCATCATCGTCCAACACTATACCAATAACATTTCACATCACCAAGCATCCAACAACTATCATCAAACATCCAATCAATCCATAAAATGATCAATCCATTGACCTTCATCATCATCATCCATAAGACAATTAGAACTACATCCTATCTCTATTGTGAAGTGCCTTGATCCTGTGGATACATGGTATGTAGGCAATTTGGGATATGAAGGAAGTACCGAGATTCAAGCTTAGGCAATAGACCTCTTTCATCTTCCATCCTTCTAATCTTCACCAATCATCATCTTCTTTCTTTTGCCTCAGTTTCTTCTATCATCTATCTTTCACACCATCAATAAACACCCATTACTACATATTATCATGTCTCATCATCATCATACTATGCTTTGATCATGTGGATATAGGGTATGTAGGCACTCTAGAATACGAAGGAAGTACCCTGTACACAAGAACAAACAATTAGTTCTTCCATCCCCATCTCAACTCTTCTAGTCTTTCATCTTCTTCCCTTTGACTAAATCAAATAAGAACCAAACCATGTAAGTCACGATAGCTCAAAGAAATTATCAAATCAAGGGTAAAACAAAGACACTTGTCTACATGCCTTTAAACAACATTTGCTATATCAAATTCATATCTCAGCCTTCAATAAGATATATCTTTCCTCATTACAAGGCTCTATCTGATCTATCCAAGATCATCCTCTTTTGGCAAGAGAACATGATGGTCATGTCTTTTGTTTTCTTTTGATTTATCTTTTGTCCCTTTCCAATACTTAGTCAAGGCTACCTTGATTAATCATATCTTGGTATGTCATGATGACGTATGGACTGGGGCATGGTCATTTGCTTTTGTATGCTATGTTTGTGGGATGATCTTATTCTCCTACTATGCCTAATGGTATCTTGTCTATGTTGGGATTAGCATCTTGCATATCAATATCTTTTGTATTTGAGAAGCTAAACAGTCTCTTCTGCATTAAGACTATCCTATACGAAGACTATTTCTCATACATATAACCAACAAGTTGTCATTATGTTTAGTGGACATAAGTTCAAACCATTGTTTGCAGAGTCAAAGTCCATCTTGGAACAATTAATATTCATATCTTGTGTATGTTGGATGAACATGTTGACCTCATACAATAGATGAGATTGTATTATGCTATCTGCGTTGGATATGTTGTCACCCTAGTCTTTATACCTTGGTGCATAATATCCATATGCTATATCAAACATAAGGATTGCAAATATCTAAATTTGTGTGCAACCATTGTTAAAAGATGCATCTATTATTGATTATGCATCCATTCATCCTGCAATAAAATTGATAGCTTTCACAAGGATTGATTAATCAAATTTCATTTAGTTTCTTTTGTTCTCCCGTTTCATCACCTTCATCTTCATCTTGTAAAACAAGTGTGTTAGACATATATCATTATATCTATCTATCCATTAATATAAGTATATATACATTTTCATAACCATGCATCCATCATAAGCATTACATTATCCTATCATAATCATATATATGTATCATTTACCATATATCCATATGCATATCATAAATATATAAACATATAACCATAAAAAATGAGCATCATGTATCATGCAACTATAATCATAACACCATATATCGCCATCAAAATCCATCATATATATACATCTGGGTCAATATAAAAGTGTCTCATCATGTAGAATATATATATATATATATAAGAAGGCCATTCATGATGCCTAAAGTGGGTGGCACTTATTGAGGAAGCCTCACCTTGATCACCACTAGCTCCCTGAGATCATCTTGCACCTGCCTATAAGGGTGGGCCAACAACTGATGGCCTAGATCTCCATTTCCTCCTTGATCTTGACATCCTGGATCTCATCTAAAAACTTAGCTATCTCTGATCTGCTGGCACTGCTTTGAAGAATAAGCTCCTATAATACTTCATCTCTGCGTGAGTTGTACCTAACTCACCCTGTACCCGAGTGAGCTCTCTAGACAAAAATAGTGTAGCCTGATCTATACCTAATGTGGCTAGAGATGTATCTCTCTCTCATGTCAACCTCTATGCTCTTTGCATAGCTACATCTCTTTGTGTCATGAGCCTCGCTACCAAACCATCATTTCATGCTAGTTGTGCCCATGCCTGTGTTGTCTGTGTCTAGTAAGCCTGCACCTATCCTCAAGCCTTTCTCGTAGCTACTAAGGCTCTATCCCTACCAATGCTCAATTTCTTGTATCATGCCTCCAATCTAATCCTCCATCCTATCTCCCTCTGAAGCTATCTCTGCAACTGAGCCTCTCTATCTCCTCCATCTCCACCACCTCCTGCTACTGTAATTTGCTGCTATGGTGGCTGAACCAAAACTTGTACCTACCTAAGAACATGTCTCTACCCCTAAGGAGCCTATACTTGTGGTACTATCTGTACCCTCGGTGGTCACCTTTGTCCCTTCACTCTCCTCTTGACTAGCCTCTGTATTGCAACCTCTCCTACCTCCCCTAGAGCACTCAATCGAGTAGGCCTGTGTATCAACCAACAATAGTCATACTCTAGATCCCACACCACTGGCTGCAAGCTCTCAAAATCTACCAGTGTTGTCTCTACAATCACCTTAGGACCCTACTCTAGGATCTCTCGCTATATTAGTCCATAAATAGTATCTCCCACTAGCTCACCCTAGGGCAAACCAAACTATCACAACACTCTCTCTAGGAGATATAGCTCAATAAAACAATGCTCTACCCAAAGAGATATCTAGGTTATCATGCATATAATAGTTGATCTGCATCATCATCCCAACTCTTGCAGTCTCTCGATGGTCTCCATGTGAATAGATCAAGCTCATCTAATGTACACTACCAATATACAAGCACATTAAGCTACCTATATGTAGTGACTCCTCCATAGATGTGAACATAGGGTTGTCTTGGTAATCCCTATTGTAAACCCACTAGCCTCTTCATAGCAATATGCTCATATGCCCAAACATGGAATAATGTGACCCCAGCTAACAGACTCGAGCCAAATAAATAAGCGCAGTCATGAAGATAATGATACAACTTCCCTAATACACATGCACCCCATGTATATCTGATGCCATACTCAAATAATCCCTCCATCACAGTCCCCCATCCTATAGGGAATCCTTGAGCTCATCTATCTGGTACTAGGAATTGAATGATCACTACCACCAATTTCTGTAACCTATCACAATGTCCTCTCATTGTCCCTATCGGTATCTCATGGTCCTCATCCCCTATGTAAAGAGTCCCAAACAGTCATCAGAGTGCATCAGGACCTCACTCTAGATCATAGTCTATTCACTCACCATGAATGGGAATCCACAATATATGCCATACATCCGCCAAAGTGATGGTAGCCTCACCAGTCAAAAATAGGATTGAACTATGCTCACTTTACCAATGCTCTACTAATGCTGTCATCAATGCTAGATGAGCCCATATAGGAGTGATTCACATTGCATGCTCTAAGCTAACTATCTCCAAGAACATGTGCTCCTCCGCATCTAGCTACCTCACTAATGCGAAATCTGCAAGATGAACCTCCCTCGACATCAATGCTAACAATACACTCAACACATATCAATCAACTAAGTGTCATTTATGAATGTAAGCCTATTTTGTATAAAACCCTAAGTTTTCCTATACCAAAAGAGACTCCTTTTTACCATAGCTGACTTTCTATCTACCATAAGTGACCAATTTTTCCATAAGCAACTTGTTGTTGCTCAACTGTGACCTAACCTGCCAAAGGTGAGCCTCTGTTGACCAAAGGTGTTTGACAATGCCCTAAAACCTAATTTTAAGCCATATGCGACCTATTCTACCTAACGCGATGAACCCACATTCATATGTGATGCAAAATGCCAAAAGTAACTTTCAGTCATTCAAATGTGCATGCACTATCCCTAGATGCCTTTGGTCAATCATGTGAATTAAATTCACCAATGAACCTATTAATGATGCATTTAGAGCAAGTTTTCGATACATACCAGTATAGGAGCTCTTTCTGGTCATCCATATGTCATCACCCTCTCTGCTTGATGATCCTCATGTGGAATAACCATCCTGATGCTCCTAGTCCTAATGCACTCTAAACACTCTAGGCTTTAGAATTCCCAAAGAAAATAGCACAAATAAGTTGAACTGAGCCCTTCAAGCCTATTTATAGAACCAAACCCTATTTTTTCTTCTAAGCCAACACCTTCTTTTCTACTTTTCCATCCCTACTTTATCCCACCAACCTTAATTCTTCATGTCAAATTACCCTCATCCATCTTTGCTTTGTCATCTAAGTGTTAGTCAACCTAGTCTTTTCCCGGTCACCTAGTTTTCCTCTTGATGGGGAAGCACCCGCCAGTTACACTAGGGCATAGCTTGTTTATCTTAATGTATTAGTTTCCTTTTCTTTGAAACAACACACTAATGGACATTTTCTCAAAGAGGGGCAAAATGTAGACACCCAAAATTGACCCTTCACATCATTTGTCAATCTCTTGCATTTTCACCTTTGCAATGTCAATTTTGTCTAGCAAACTTGGGTCAATCATTTATTTTCTTCTAAATTACCTTCTTTCTATCGTTAATTAAATAAATTTTAATATTTAATTAATTCCATCTAATTTCATCTATTTTCTTCTATTTTCATCTATAATAAAATAATCTTTAATTATTTAAATATCTCATTATTCCTCTTATAAATAAATAAAATCAATATTTTATTTATTTATCTTTTCATCATCCTTATAAATTAAATAAATTTAATTTCATTCTCCAATCTTCTAAATTTAGCTCTTCCTTCTATCATTTAAAAATAAATTAAATAAATTTACTTGTTTAAATTTATTTTTATCTTATCATTTCCTTATCTTATCACTTTCTTCTATGTGTACAAGATAGGTCTTATCCTAAATCAAATACAAGAAAATGATTTAATTGGTTCTAAAATAAATCAATCACATCATCCAATCCTTAAAATAGAAAAGCATCCTATTGTAAGAGAACTAATCTTAGTACTACCAACAAACCAACTACAATTATTCAATGAAAGTTTTTTCTATGGACACATGTCTTGTACACATTCATCAAAGCTTCTTGTCTAATCTCAACTGTTCACATATCCACCCAATCTTCACCATTAGTCAATCTTAGTAGAGGGCTATACAAACACCCTCTCATTTCATTCCAACACCCCATAATCCCACACAATCTTGAAAGTGTCCAAATTATCATCTCATGCATATTGAATCCATTGAAGTCAATTGAGCACTTTGAGCATATCATCCATCATCATGGCAGCTTTGACAACTATGGTTGATGCAAGATTGCTCTTGAACTAGGGATGCTTCTGCATCAGACATCCGTGGTTATTGAAAAAGTGAGTCCCTCACTTTATTAGTGCTAGAGGAAAACCAATGCAGTCGACCTCAGTGTGAGAAATCTAAGATGAATCCTCCTCCAATCTACCTTTCCACTTCACAAGATATTCTTTATATTGTCTTCCTTTCGTGCTACATCCAATTCTTTTGTCCAAAATGTCTTGAATCTACTCTGACGCTTGTGGTAACTATTTTTTCAAGTCTTCTTCAATGTTGTCATTGAACTCTGCTTCATGATACTGATATAGGTCTACAATGTTGAAAATAGGTGATATACCCAATGTCTCTAGTAACTCTATTTCATATGCATTTCTTGAGTCAAAATTTATGAGTATCCTGCAAGGTCCAAACTTCTTGATCTTCAAATTGTTATAAGTGCCAACTGGAAATCTTTCTTTTCTCAAATACACCATCACTTCATCCCCAACTGCAAATTCCTTATGCCTTCTCTTCTCATCTGATTGTTCTCTATATTTGATGTTCATCTCCTCCAAGTGCTTCTTAACTGGATTATGCACTACCTCCATATGTTCTGCAAATTCTTCTGCTTCTACACTTCTCTCTTCTGCCATACTGATATCTCTCAATTCTGCAACTCCTCTAGGGTTTACTCCAGTAACAATCTCAAAAGGTTTTCTTTTGGTACTCCTATTCACTAAATTATTGTATGCAAAGTCTTCTTGTGAAAGAATCAAATACTAACTTCCTTCCTTTTCTCCAACCAAACATCTCAACAAGTTTCCCAAACTCCCATTCACTACCTCTATCTGTCTATGAGTCTGTGGATGAAATGCTAAACTAAACTTCAAATCTATCTTCATCTTCTTCCAAAGTGTCTTCCAAAAGTATCCTAGAAATCCTTTATCTTGGTCTAAAATTATGGTCTTAGGTAATCCATGCAATCTCACAATCTCCTTGAAAAATAGGTCAACTACATGTACTGCATTAGTTGTCTTCATACAAGGTATGAAATATGTCATTTTTTAAAATCTGTCTACCACTACAAATATAGAATCATGTCCTCTTTGTGTCTTAGGAAATCCCATTACAAAATCCATACTTATGCCTTCCCAAGGTCTCTCCAGTACTGTCAAAGATATATATAATCTAGTATTATGACTACTCCCTTTTGCAACTTTACAAACTCTACAAGTTTGAACAAAATTTCCTAACATCCTTATGTATCTAAGGCCAAAAGTAGTTGTCACTCACGAAGGCCACTATCTTATCAATACCAAAATGTACTACCAATCCTCCACTATGTTTCTCCTTGATCAAATTGTCTCTCATGGAACTCCTAGGTATGCACAACTGGTTTCCTCTAAACAACATATCTTCCTGAATGAAATAATCCAACCACTTACTCCTATCTGTCACAACAGGTTCCTTATATGCTTTAAACATTTCTACAAAAATTAGTGTCTCCCTCATACATATGTTTCAATTAATCGAAACCTATCACTTCAACTCTCATCTTTGCAACACGTTTCTTCTCCTACTCAATGCATCTACAACTGTGTTTGATTTTCCACTCATATGTTTCAAAATGAAAGTATAACTCTATATGAAATCTAACCACCTCATATGTCTCTGATTCAACTTTCCTTGACTATTCAAATATTACAAATCTTGATGATCTGTATACAACACAAACTCCTTAGGCAACAAGTAATGTCTCAACTTCTTTAATGCTTGAATTATGGCATATAACTCTTGATCATAAACTGAATATCTTCTCCTCACATCATTCAACTTCTCACTAAAATATACTATAGGTCTACCTTCTTGACTTAACACTGCTCCTATTGCATTCTCACTTGCATCACAATCTACTTGAAATACCTTGTTGAAATCCGGTAATGCCAAAATAGGTTGCTCTATCAATTTTTGCTTCAACAACTCAAAATTTGTTATCTTCTACTGATGTCCACTTGAAATATTTTATGTCACCTCTCATTGTCTCTGTCATAAGATTACATACTAAACTAGAATTTCTGATGACTTCTAGTAGAAACTAGCTAATCCACAAAATGATCTGACTTCTCCAATGCTCTCTGGTTTAGGCCATTCAACAATTGCTCTTACTTTCTTAGGGTCCATCTTAAATCCTTCCATAGAAATCACAAATCCTAGAGATACCAATTCTTCCTTCATAAAACTATACTTCTTGATGTTTATCAATAATTTCTCCTCTCTCAATCTCTACAAAACATGTCTAAGGTACTGCAAATGTTCCTCCTTTGTCTTACTGAAAATCAGAATGTCATCCAAATATACAATAACAAACTTACCCAAGAATTTCTTTAGGACTTCATTCATCAATCTCATGAAAGTACTAGGTGCATTTCTCAATCCAAAAGGCATCACTAACCACTCATACAATCCTTCATTTTTCTTAAAAGCAAACTTTTGTTCGTCTCCTTCTCTGGTTATGATATGATGGTATCCATTATTCAAATCTATCTTTCTAAAATATCTTGCACCACTCAAACTATCCATAATATCATGCATCGTAGGTAAGGGAAATATATACTTAACTATGATCTTGTTTATTGCTCTAGAGTCTGTACACATTCTCCATTCTCCATCTTTCTTAGGTGCCAACACTACAGGTACTACACAATGGGTAAAGCATTATCTGATCAAAGCTTTCCTCAGAAACTTTTGTATCTATCTATTTAGTTCTTCATTCTCTGCCAGTGTCATTCTATGTGCTTCTTTGTTCGGTAGACTAGCTCCCGGTATAAGATCCATGTGATGACTGATACTCCTGATTGGTGGCAATCCTGTAGGTACATTGTCTAATAATATGTCTTCATACTCTGTCAACAACTCAGTTACCTCCTCCGATTGTGATTCAATCTCCTTCTCCAATGTTTTAGGTTTCTTCAGGATCAAAGCATAACACATCGTCTCATGTCTCAAACCATCCAAAAATTTTATTCCATCTACCAAACAAATTCTAGCATTCCCACATACTTCACTCTTATGATCATCCTCCAAAGGAATCAAAGTAATTCTCTTTCCATTTGTTGTTATAGTGTATGTATTCTTTATCCCATCATGTATAGCCTTTCTATCATACTGCCAAGGTCTACCCAACAAAATATGACAAACATCCAAAAGCATAATTGATGAGTGCCAGGTAGCACCCATAATAATATACCCTTTTTACCTTTCTTTTCCATCCTTCATATTCTTTTGTCTGGGTAATTGCACCATAGTAGACTAATAAGGTTTGTTCTAATTACATAAATGAGAGATGAATTACCAAAAGTCATGTTTTTTATTGAAGGACTAATGTGTAGCAAATTAATAGAAACATGTAGAAAATTCTCTCTTTTTGCATCTACAGGTGCAGTTGTACAGGCAAAAGCAATTTTGAGTATCTCCAGAGATGGTCCTGATACTCTTTGGAGCTGATATGAGGGATACTACACGAGACTCTAATGATTTTATAATATGATTGGAGATATTTTGAAATAAGAGGACCAAGGGTGGATCATCTTTAGAGCTAGATAGAAGTTATAAGCACATCTCTGGAGCTCCAGACAAAAGTACACGTCTTTGGAGTCGTCCTTAAGACAGTGTAGTCTTTAGCACTGTTATCAATCAACACTTTTGGGGGCAATTGGAGTGCTTCAGGGATTACTCAGCAAACACTTGAATGATCAGGTGAAGACTCTAGTTGATTGCTAGAGGTCTAAATCCTCTTTTAATTATTTTCCATGAGTTCCCAAAAGATTTCTTAAATACCTATATTTTCAAGGCCTCACTGCCCAGTTGTATTTAAACTAAGACTCTAGATTTAATGGGACTGATGTACCACTAAAGTCTATTTATGTTGCATGATTTTACTCTGCAATTAAATAATAGATAAAATAAGAGATTGATGCCATCTCATAGATAAACTGATGGTTAGAATAGACTGATATCTCATCACTTGATTTGATATATAGATATATAAGGTAGAAGCAGGATAGGATGATTATTATTGCATTGTTGTAATCTCAATTTTTTCAGATTGGATATATTTTCTAAATACAAAGCATACTAATGAAATTAGACTGAAGAAAGATTGTGATACTTTATTCCTATATTGATTTATTGTTTTAATCTTTAGTCTTAAGGGCAAGGAGCAAGGGCCCACTCCCGCCATTCAAGACAAGAGGCTAGTATTTATTTGTTCATTATTTTGTTTCAGATTCTACTTAAAAAATTAGTTCTTTCTTTCACATAGATAAATGTATGTTTTAGTTGTGTGGATTAGAATAGGTCAATATTAGAAATTTACTATTTCAACTTTGTTTCTAGTACTTTTAGAATTTACTTTCATAGCTGATAAATCGACAGTATTGATTTCTAGAGCAAATAAGATTAGCAGAATTAGTTAAATAGATTGGTAACTATGGGACCCCTAATTGTAAATAGCCAAGGACATAGCCCTTGATTTGACACCTAAAAATATGATTAAATTCCAAGGACCAATGACCCTTGTCAATAATATCACACAAGACTTCATCATGATAAGATCCAATATGAAATTTCACCAAACATTGTTCAGTCACCAGTACCTTATATCATCCTGAATCCATGCTATTTGATAGGGCTTAGGGTGTTTCAATCTTTCCAACTTCAATTTAGTCGCCATCTCCTTTGAAACTAGGTTATCAGAACTGGGTGTGTGCAAGAAGTTTAGTCTACTTTTTGGCCAAAAAGTCAAAGTGTTTTCCTAAATTTTTAGAATTTGTCACATTTGACCCAAAAATTTGAAGCACTTAAAGATGGAATCTTGAAAAAAGTCAGTAAATATGAAATGTAATACTCAGAGTCTAGTTTCCAAATATGTCATTTTTTTAATACATAGATGATACAAATTGATTTTTAATAGCCATTTCTAAAAACCATTGTTTAAAAGGCACCTTCTTTTTACTATACCATGCACGTGTACGTCATCCATATTTTTACCTAAATAATCATATTTTTTAAAATCATTTTGGGAAAAGCTTCGTAACTCATTGAAGCACGTTTTCCATTTTTTTTGTAATTTTTTATTGAATATATTTTTTTGTTAATTTCCTATTGGCCATTTTTGGTGTTTTAAAAAATCATCATGTACGTCATGCATAAGATGACCTAAACTCATCTTTTTTTGAATGTTTTTTTCAAATTGAGAATAATTGTCTAAAATACGTTTTCGTACAATTTTTTTTGCAAAAAATTATTTTGATAAAAAGTTATTAAAATATTAAAAACCCTGATAATTCAAGTTTATGCACCTGTTTCATCATAAATTAATTAAAAATAGAAAAATATTCCAATTGTAAAAAAAATATATATTTAGAATCTGCACTGTCTCATCTATAATGGGTTTTAATTTCATCAAAAAATTTTGCAAAAAGGGCCTTCAAACATATGCCCAAAGTCACTATTTTGTTGTGACATTGACAGGACCTTCAACTTGTAGGTCAAACCAAGTCCAAAGCCAAGGGTTGGTTTCCCAAGCCTTTTTCCCCACCCAAAACCCATAGAAAAAATGGGGTCAGAAATTCAAATTTTGTGAAATAGGATCCCATTTCTAAAAAATGGGATCCCGTATCTAAAAAACGGGATCCCGTTTCTAGAAAATGAGATCCTACTTTTGGCTTGGGATCCCGAAGCATAATGGGATCCCATTTCATAAAAAGTGGGATCCCATTTTTGTTTACCTGATTTTGAGTTTTTCTCTAAGTCCAAAACATCCACCTTAAGTGGACTCATTTTTGTGCATTTACCCAACTACCACTATCAATTACAACTTTACAACATTTACCTCCTGATTTGCATCTGGTTTTGAACAAACTCTTCCTCTGTGGTAGTTCCTCATTTGTCTCTACTTGAAATAGTTCTCTCCTCATCACAAGTGATTCTCCTTTCTCAGGTTTGCCAACTAACTTAGGTGATCCAACAGGTTCTTCTTCCACATAGGCTACTCTTCCACTATTCTCTATCCTCTTGCTTGTACTCCTCTGAGTACATTCAAATGCTCTATGTCCACCTCCACACTTGAAAAAAGATCCATTGAATGTTCTCCTATCAGGTCCTCTTTCTTCTCTTTGGTCCTTCACTCTGGTATGCACTAGGGTTTCCTCTCCGGTAGTAAATTATGTCATCTCTCTAGTATGCATTATTATCTCTATCTTCATTCTTGAATGTGTTCTCTTGTCTATTCTGCTCCGCAAATGATCTCTCCTTCAAAAAATATTATACCTCTCTAAAATTTACCTCCTCTACCTTTCTGTCTCTAATCATGCCTCTTATTCAACTTTTATTCAACTTTTAGGGCAAACTGATATGCTTCTTCCAGTGTTGTCATCCTCACCAAACTCAATTCCTCTTGAGTGTTCAATCTCAGTCCATTAATGTATCTAACCACTTTCTCTTTGTGTGCTTCACTATGTCCTATCCTTATGATCATCTTATGAAATTCTTCAGTATACTCCTTCAGAGATTTCTCCTTTTGTCTCAGGTTCTGCAATCTCTTCAACAACTCCATATCATAGTCAACAGGTACAAAGTGGTTCTTCAAATTTTTCACCATCCTATCCCATTTTGTAATCCTTTCTTTTCCTCTTCTATTTCTATCCAACTAAACTTCCTTCCACCATATAGCAGCATGTCCTCTCAACTTTGTCTTTGCAAATTTCACCTTCCCCAGATCTTAAACTTCTTCATATTCAAAGTATTCTTCCATGTCATTTATCTAGTCCATCAATTCTTCAGGGTTCAATTTGCCAGTGTAATTAAGTACATCAACTCTAGGCCTCTTCCCAATCTTTGAAATTACTTGCAACATCTTGACTTGATCTAATTCTTCTTATTCGTCACCTCCTAGGGTTTCACCAATTTGTTCAACAGATTGAAATTTCTCTTCATCATCACTACCAACATTAGGTCTTGGTGTCAATCCTCTTCACCTATTTTCCTCAATAGCATCCAATCGAATTCTCATCATTTTCATCATCTCATCCATTCTACCAATGATTGTTCCAATAGTAGGGATTTTCCTCGGCAGCATTCTTCCTAGGATCAAGTGCTTCCTCAAGTTTGGTGATCGAGCTACAGTGACAACTGCCTCACAATCGGCAATTGGTTCCGACACAAGTAACTTGCCAACTTGCCTTAGATTTGAAGATCTATCCACAACGAGATCTTATAGAATTCCTTCACCAACTGTGCTCAATTCACTCCCAAATATTTGAACTTTCGCTCTGATATGACTTGGTGTAGTCATAATAGGAGGGTTCACACAATGAACAATCCAGACCATGTAACTAGACTAAACACAATGGAAACAACTCAAAGATATAAATAAAATGTAGATTCAACCTTTCAATATATTATAGAATTCAAATATGAATCGGCTGGCAGCATGTGGTCTTACAATTAGGGCTCATAGGCCTAATCACAGAATATCTGAGTATGCACAACGTATAGCTTTGAAGTTCCTTCACACAAAATCTAAACTATCAACTTATCCTTATGAACATCACTATGCTAACTGCTCTCCTAGAGATCTACTACATCATTATATATCATATCTGGAACATAAGATTCCTCCATGTCAACCAAGGAGGATCACAAACTCCAATGAAGAGTTGTAACATGTGTACATAGATAGGTCAGACCTAAATGAATAGAACTCCTCTGTAAATGAATGGAATGATGTGCAAATCTTGTGGAAGGTTAGCCATGAACCAAAGATAATGAATGATGTGTCATTAGGCTTCACAAGTTGGGAAATGCTCTGCAAGTCTTCTCCTTTAGCTGATTATCTAAGACTGTTAGGATGGTCTATTATGAGAAAATAGTCGATCTTCTGATAGCAATACCTTTCTGGTACCTTAACCAAATGCTCTGATATTCAGATATGTTTTTCATGAATGTCTATAGATGCTAAGTCCAACTCTACAAAGTCTAAAATGCAACTGTGGTAGAATGTAAGCCAAAATATAGAAATTGCTACTAACTGAACTGCCTGAACTAGAACTGGAAAATGAAAGGAAACAAACTAAACTGCAAACAAACTAAAATGCAAATTTTTTTAGTTGATGCAAGATTGCTCTTGAACCATGGATGCTCCTACATCAATTTAAGATAAATGAATGATGGTACTTTTGAAAATGACTGTTGGCTAAGCTAGGTTCTTACTGTTTGCAAGTTTTGGCCTTGTGTTGTGATGTTTAATCTCGCCATGTCAATGGAGCGACCTTTGGTCAAGTGTATATAAGGAAGCAGACATGGGAAACTTTTCAGGATGGGGGTAAGTGTGGGCTAGTATGGGATAGTTATCATCCACTTACCTTCCTAGTGATTTATGTTCTTATGCTGACTATCTCTTGGAGGCTAATCCCCTTATACAAACAAGAGGTAGGTCATTTGTGGAAATGTATGGAGGGGCCCTAGGCGCATGGCCTTAAGACCATCATTCCACTTAGTTCTTGGATCTTTGGTTATGTGGCACTGGTTATTGGTTACATGGTACTATGATTTGACTGTGACATTTCCCTAAAACTACGTGAACCTTGTGTTGTTAATCATGTGATATGGATGAATGAAAATGTGTTAAGATGTAATATTTGCATTGGGTGTATCTACATATGAGTTGTTGGATTTGTATAAACATGCTTTATATTGTGTGAATTCTTCTATACAAATGTGGAGGTGATTAATGATCATGCGGTTCAATTATGTGTCAAATTTCTATTAGTAAAATGTTATTTTATAAAAAAGAAATATGTGTTTGTGGAATTCATATTGCCATGATGTTATGTTTTAGTGAGTAGAGCTATAAATTACATGTGTTATCTTCCATTTTATGGCTGTTAGTCATGTTGCTTACCTTGACTGGTGCAGGGTAGTTATAGGCTGGTGATTCTATCCTTCTTTTGATGACTTCAAGGAGTAAGTCAATTCCTAGGGGGGAGGATGTAGTGCATGCCTTTGTGTAACTCTTTTTACCCTATTATTTTGAATGGATAGATCAAACAATATATTAATTTGATTGCTAAATGATGTAAATTCAAGAAGAATATGGGTCATGCTAGATTACACATCCTCATTGGTCTTTTAATGTTGCTTCGGATATGATTTATATTGTCAGATTTGATGCTTCATCTGAAGTGTGAAGGATATACTTATACAGGTGTTTGACTAATGGACGGATGTGGAGGAGAAGACATGGAACCACTTGACTATCTTACCTTACCTAGTCCAGTGGTCAAGTTATTTACATTGTGTTCTGGTGGTATTTAACCATCTTATTTGGTTGTGAATGGAGGATTATTTATACTGTTGGGCCATTTACCTTTCACCAAAATTATTCACAAGTTAGACCCTTGTGTTGTGCATAAGCCCGTAAAGTGTTGTATTCTTCATGTGATTTTAGTGGTCTAGAATGCTCTTTCACTTTATTGGTTTTCTATAAGGTTAGTTTGTTATATCTAGGGCATACAACTGAGAGGGGGGGGTGAATCAGTTGTATAAAAACCTACTCTTTTAAATACTTGATTCTTCTTTGTTAGTTAATAGTATATCAATTAATCATCCATGAAAGCATAATGCATAAACACAAGAGCAGATAAAACATCAACACATTGAACACCAAGATTTTGACGTGGAAAACCCAGTTAAGGGAAAAACCACAGGGTGATTAACCCAAGGATTATTCTTTGTTAGAAGAATAAGAAAAAGAATGGCACTTGCCAATTAGGGCTCACTGCCCGAGCACACTACTCACAAAGAGGCCCACTGCCTACAAGGAGACACACTGTCTACAGAGTGATAAGAATTACAATCTTGAACTAGAGAATGACATCTCTACTATGTCCAGATCAGTTCCATTTAAGCCCAAAAATCCCTGCTCTGCCTTTCGCACTTCTCTTTGCTACACCACACTCATTCCCACAATCCACGCTACTAAATGAACTCATAAACCTTTATTTATACAAGACATCAACTTAGGAACAATCATCTAAGTTGGCAATCAACCATAAGAATATCTGCAAGATGAATAACACATCCGGTTGGCCATCATAAGAACATTCGCAGGATGAACAACTCATCAGGTTGGCTAGTCAGAACAAGAACTTCATCTGGAAGAATAACTTCAATTCTGGGCTCTACCATCAATGCGGACTAACAACACAACTTCATCATGATCCAAGAACCTTCACAAGCCTACCTAAATGACCAGGTACATCCGCACTTTCTTTACATACTGGAATCTCTTCTCTTCCTCATCCGAAACATCAAGAACACAGTCTGTCACCACTGTCACAATGCAAAAGACACTTTTGGACCTCAAAATCATACACAACTTGAGATGACACATCACAAGGACATCCCAAACACTCCTTCCAATCCGCAGATTAGGATTATACAATTCCGGACCTCACCGGACCTTTCTGTGATCCTCTGTCACCTCTAAACACTTGCCGAAACTGGTTCTACACCGACAGCCACAACTCCTTCAGATCTTCATGCGGACCTCTGAAATCTTAACTGAAGCATCTCAAGACTCATATCTATAAACCCTTTAATCTGCATCCTCTGGTTCGTATCCTATACAATACATTTGCCTTCTTCTTATCACTGTTCTTCACTGTTCCTGACTGAGGCTAATTTTCTCAATATCCTCAGCACACTGCTCATCCAATCCTTCTTGTCAATGCAATATGAGTATGTTGACATCAATGACAACACTAGTTCACCTCATACTTGCAACAATCTCCCCCTTTGTCATTGATGGCAACATATGATGTGAAAAACCATCAAGACAAGAACTTCTCCTTTCTGTCACAACTCCCCCTATCAGCAACATGTCTTCTCCTCATTTACGGCTCCCCCTTTGATCATCAGCTACTTGTTTTTCACATGTCTTCTCTCCCCCTTTGACATCAATGGAAAAGGGCTCATACTTGCAATTTTAACACATCAGAGTCATACCAGCTGCTCCCCCTTAGTAGCAGCTCCCCATCATCAATCCAGATCACAAGATATGACTATGATATCCACTGGACTGATGCACATCAGTGCATCCTAGTTCATCACCAGAGGGGCCATGACCCCTAACTTCTCCCGGAGATATTCAAAAGAGTCCTTGGGAAGAGGTTTAGTAAAGATATCTGCAATCTGATCCTTGGAGGGAACATACTCCAACCTGACTTCTTCCTTGTTCACTTGTTCTCTCAAAAAGTGAAAATTGATAGATATGTGCTTAGTCTTAGAGTGCAATACCGGATTCTTAGAAATATTAATTGCGCTTGAATTATCACAGAAAATTGTGATAGGCTCCTTATATTCAACTTTAATGTCTCTTAGCATCTGCTTCATCCATAAGATTTGAGTGCAACTGCCTGCTGCTGCAATGTATTCTGCTTCAGTTGTAGATAGAGATATTGCATTTTGTTTCTTGCTTAGCCAAGAAACCAATCTCTTCCCTAAAAAGAATGCTCCACCACTAGTGCTCTTCCGGTCATCCACATCTCCTGCCCAATCTGCATCTGTGTAAGCATGAAGAGAGAAATCTGGATCTCTAGGATACCATAGACCATACTCAACTATTCCTTTCAAGTACCTAAAAATTCTTTTGATTGCCATAACATGAGATTCTCTAGGATCAGCCTGGAATCTTGCCACAAGACCAACAGCCTATATTATATCTGGTCTAGTCTGAGTGAGATACAACAATCCACCAATCATTGATCTATACTTTGTCTGATCTACCTTTGGGGAGTCATCATCTTTGCTCAACTTACATCTGGTTGCCATGGGAGTGTTCATTAGCTTTGAATCTTCCATACCAAATTTCCTTAACAATTCTTTCACATATTTGGTTTGAGAAATGAAGATCCCTTTCTTTGTTTGAGTAATTTGTAGACCCGAGAAGAAATTCATTTCACCAAGCATAGACATTTCAAACTCACTTTTCATCTGATTTGCAAAAGTTTTGCACATACTATCTCTTCCTCCAAAAATGATATCATCCACAAACACTTCAATAATCAAAATATTTTCATGATCAATTTTGAAATATAAGTTGATGTCAGCAGTACCTTTGTTGAATCCAATCTGCACAAGATGCTTATCCAACCTTTCATACCATGCTCTTAGGGCTTGCTTTAATCCATACAAGGCTTTCTTCAACTTGCAGACCATATCATCATTACCAGACAATTGAAATCCATCCGGTTGTTCAATGTAAACTTCTTCTTCCAGATCACCATTTAGGAAGGTAGACTTGACATCCATCTGATATACCTTGAAGTCTTTGAAGGCAACAAATGCTAGGAGTAATCTGACTACTTCAATTCTTGCCACCGGAGCAAAGGTTTCTTCAAAATCAATTCCTTCTGTTTGAGAGTAGCCTTTGCAGACCAATCTAGCTTTGTTTCTGATTACTTCACTAGCTTCATTCAGTTTGTTCCTGAAAACCCATTTGGTTCCAATCACATTCCTGTCTCTAGGTCTAGGAACAAGATCCCAAGTATGATTTCTCTCAATTTGTATCAATTCATCTTCCATTGCTTTGGTCTAGTTTTCATCATTGCAAGCTTCATTTATTGTTTTGGGTTCAATCTTTGAAATCAGACAACATTCATCCTGATTTTGAGCAACATTCCTTCTAGTTTGCACACCTTTGTTTCTGTCACCTATGATCTGATCTTCAGAGTGGTTCTGTATTACATACCTTAGAATTTTGGGAGCATTCTGTACTATTGCTTCTTGATCAGGCTCATTCAGACCTATTTCTTCTTCCTGATTTACCGGATCAGGCTGATTTTGACTTACCAGAGAGGATTGAGCTCCTTGAATTTGAACACCATCTTGGTCATCCTCATCAAACTTATAAAACCTTGAGGGCTTCTCAATTCCTTCATCAACTTTCACATTAGTGCTTTCTATCATCTTCCTCAATCTCTTATTGTAGCACCGGTATGCTTTGCTTTGAGTGGAGTAACCCAAGAAAATTCCTTCATCACTTCTAGCATCAAACTTTCCTAGATCTTCATCTCTTTTAATATAACACTTGCTACCAAATACTTTGAAATATTTCACAGTAGGAGTGATGCCAAACCAGAGTTCATAAGGGGTCTTACCGGTGTTGTTTCTGATTTGAACTCGATTGAGAGTGTAGACTGCAGTGCTGATAGCTTCTTTCCAAAACATTTGAGGAACATTTGCTTCCAACATCATTGTCCTGGCAGCTTCCTGGATGGTCCGGTTCTTTCTCTCAACTACTCCATTCTACTGTGGAGTCCTGGGAGCAGACAACTATCTTCTTATACCCTGCTTCTCACAAAAGTCAATGAACTCACCAGATGTAAATTCACCACCTCTATCAAACCTTAGACACTTCAATTTCAAAATGGTTTGATTCTCTACCATAGCTTTGAAGATTTTGAACTTCTCAAGGGCTTCTGATTTCTCCTTTAGGAAGGTAACCCACATCATCCGGGAATGGTCATCAATTAGCAACATGAAATATCTATCACCTTGTAGACTCTTGGTTCTTATCGGACCACAGAGATTAGTATGTACTAGTTCCAACAATCTGGTAGAGGACTGATCTTTGCTTTTGAAAGAGATTCTGCTCTGTTTACCTAGCTGACATTCTTTGCACAAACTATTTGTAGGTTTCATCAATTTTGGAAGATCTCTTACAGCCTGAGTATTGCTTATCTTGATGATGTTAACAAAATTTACATGACACATTCTTCTATGCCATAACCAACTCTGATCAATTTGAACAAATAGACAACTTTTATTTGAACCAACCAGATGAAAGATATTACCTTTTGTTTGAGTACAGGATGCAATTTCAATTCTAGAACTTGTAAAGATTTTGCATTTTCCATTCTTGAACCGGAGATCACAGCCTTTGTCTACTAACTGACCAACACTGAGAAGATTGTGCTTCAATCCTTCAACATATAGTACATTACCTGTTTTGCTCTTTCCATCAAAGGAAATAGTTCCCCTACCTCTGATTCTGCCAGCAGAATTGTCACCAAATTTTACCATTCCTCCTTCATACCTTTCCAAATCCAAGAACTTAACCTTGTCACTAGTCATATGGTGAGAACATCCACTATCAATAACCTAATCATCCTTTTTTTCCACTTGAGCAGCCAAGGCTTTTTCCACAACCTTCTGATTGACAGATTTAGAGAGTATTGAATCTTCTTCCTTGATGGCAATAAACACCCATTCATTTCTGGATTTGCTTCCTAGTTCTGATTCATCATCTGTTACTCCTTCATTGTCATCTTCTTCATGAACATAATAGCAATTCTTTTGAAACCTTTGTCTGTTAGAATTAGTCCTTGCAAATCTTTCCGGACATCTTGAAGCAAAATGACCAATCTTATTGTAGTTGAAGCATTTAAAGGGTAGTTTTCCTTCATACTTACCAGATCCTCTTGGCAGTCTCTTTGCAATGAGGGCTTCAAGTTGAGCTATTTTCGTTTCTTCTTCTTCCATGTCTCTTCTTGCTTGATCATACCATGACATCTTCCTTGAAGAGTTTTCACCCAGATCAAGTCTCTGTTTGCCTTTCACATAGGCACTAGCTTTGAAAGCAGATTCAGTCTTGGGAGGATCATCTCCAAACTCGGTCATTTCAAATGCAGCTAGTTTGCCAGCCAATTGCTCTCTTGTGACAGTTGTATGGGCTCTGAATTCATCAATGGCAGCAACCTTGATTTTGTAGGCAGCAGGAAGGGATCTGAGGATTTTGCAAACAATCTCATTTTCATCCAGAGTTCCACCAGCATTTCTAATTCCACATAGCAGCTCATTCACTCTTGGCATAAAGGTAGTGATGTTTTCATCATCTCTCATCTTCAATCTTTCAAATTTCCCTTTCAGACTTTGCAACCTTGCACTCTTGACAAACTCATCTCCTTCATACAAAAGTTCCAATTTAATCAGGATCTCATATGCAGTTGGTAGGTCGATAACATTTGAGAGATCTGAGTCGTTTAATGCGCTTAGCAGAGCTTCCTTGGTCCGCAGATTGTTTTCAACATCTGTGATTTCATTCAGAGTTGTCAGACCACCTTGTGGAGGTACATATGGTTTTGAGACCATGGCCAAGTATGCTTTTCCCATACATTCCAAGTGACATTTCATGCGACCTTTCCAGAGGGTAAAGTTGGTTCCGTCAAACTTCGGACTATCCTTCTTGTATGACGACATCCTGGATCTCCTCAAGCGGTTAAGCTCCTTTCAGAGGAACTTGGCTCTGATACCAATTGTTAGATCTAGGGCATACAACTGAGAGGGGGGGTGAATCAGTTATATAAAAACCTGCTCTTTTAAATACTTGATTCTTCTTTGTTAGTTAACAGTATATCAATTAATCATCGATGAAAGCATAATGCATAAACACAAGAGCAGATAAAACATCAACACATTGAACACCAAGATTTTGACGTGGAAAACCCGGTTAAGGGAAAAACCACGGGGTGATTAACCCAAGGATTATTCTTTGTTAGAAGAATAAGAAAAAGAATGGCACTTGCCAATTAGGGCTCACTGCCCGAGCACACTGCTCACAAAGAGGCCCACTACCTACAAGGAGACACACTGTCTATAGAGTGATAAGAATCACAATCTTGAACTGGAGAATGACATCTCTACTATGTCCAAATCAGTTCCATTTAAGCCCAAAAATCCCTGCTCTGCTTTTCGCACTTCTCTTTGCTACACCACACTCATTCCCACAATCCACGCTACTAAATGAACTCACAAACCTTTATTTATACAAGACATCGACTTAGGAACAATCATCTAAGTCGGCAATCAACCATAAGAATATCCGCAAGATGAATAACACATCTGGTCGGCGATCATAAGAACATTCGTAGGATGAACAACTCATCCGGTCGGCTAGTCAGAACAAGAACTTCATCCGGAAGAATAACTTCAATTCCAGGCTCTACCATCAATGCAGACCAACAACACAACTTCATCATGATCCAAGAACCTTCACAAACCTAAATGACCAGGTACATCTGCACTTTCTCTACATACTGGAATCTCTTCTCTTCCTCATCTGGAACTTCAAGAACACAGTCTGTCGCCACTGTTACAATGCAAAAGACACTTCCAGACCTCAAAATCATACACAACTCGAGATGACACATCACAAGGACATCCCAAACACTCCTTCCAATCCGCAAATTAGGATTATACAATTCTAGACCTCACCAGACCTTTATGTGATCCTCTGTCACCTCTAAACACTTGCCGAAACCGGTTCTACATCGACAGCCACAACTCCTTCAGATCTTCATGTGGACCACTAAAATCTTAACTGAAGCATCTCAAGACTCATATCTATAAACCCTTTAATCCGCATCCTCTAGTTCGCATCCTATACAATACATTTGCCTTCTTCTTATCACTGTTCTTCACTGTTCCTGACTGAGGCTAATTTTCTCAATATCCTCAGCACACTGCTCATCCAATCCTTCTTGTCAATGCAATATGAGTATGTTGACATCAATGACAACACTGGTTCACCTCATACTTGCCACATAGTTGTGGTGTGCTTGCAAATAACCTTCATGCTTTAGATACGATGTCAATTTAGTTTATCTATTTTCATAGGAGGGTTTTTTGAATTTTAATGAGAGGATATCTTGAAATGCATTTAGATTTAACAGTTAGTTTTAAATTTGTATTTTTACATTAATTTTGGTAATGCTCTAAGGATAGCATATTGGGCTTAAAATTTGATAGTCAACCTTACTTGTCAAGCAAGTTGTGTGATGACATATATTTATTCAATGGTGCCTTTAAAATACTATGACATATATTATAGCAAGTGCATATATTACGGTCTTTTAATATTTCCATGTTATTTTATAGCAAGTGCATTTCATTATTTAATAACTTGTTTGGAGCTATGGTTGATAAAAGGGTTTTGTGGTAATAGTATTTTGGAAAAGATTTTATTTTGGGCATAGGAGATATAAGATTTTAGGGTTTATTTTTGGGGGGACACCTCTTCTTTTTGGAAGGAAGACTGAATGATAGGGGTCAGGGGGGTTTTTCGATGGCTGGAGATGGGAAATAATGAGGCTATGTTGGGTGTACTCTGGAGGGACTTCCCCATTTCTAGCGAGTTCAAGAGGGAAGGTATTCATCTTATTATTCATGCTCATAAGATTTCTATTCTAACAGGTACATCTTCTATGGAAAAAGGCATGAAGATAGCCTTAGGACCATTGTATTGTTGTGAAAGAAAGAAAAAAAGGGATCCTATAAACTCTCTCTCAATCCAATATACTCTATTGACCCATCCATAGGACCAACATCTTGAGGAAACTTATGCTGATCTGTTAAGAAAACAAAAAGATAAGAGACAACTTCAAATAGAGCACAACAGACAAAAAAAGGTGACTACAGAAAACACTTAAGAAAAGCACCAAGAATGGGGTGCAACAAATACAAAGAGAATATGAATCTAAACCAAACATATTAAAGGAAAGGAAGGCATAGCATATAGATTTAAGGTAGAGAAAAAAAACAAGAGAGGCACTATAACTAGTTTAAATCCAACAAAACAAACCTTTGCATATCAATTTTTAAGTGCAACAAATAGTAAGAAAATGTAGCAAGTAGATGTAAACACAACAAATGCAAGAAAATAAAAATAGTAGAGAATGAATCTCATTGGTAGTGAAGGCCAAAATATTTTTGCATAAACTATTGCTTCACATTTTTGGGAGGGGCTCATAGCCTATGAGAGCTGTGGCCCAAAGAATAGGTCGCCACACCTCCTCCATGACAAGCATGGCCTCCTCTAGTTGTTCATGCCTTCAATGGCTTTCTTTTAGTTGTATATCTACCTATTTTCTTTTCCTAAAACCCTAAACATGCAAAAAAAAAGGTCCTCTTAAATAGTTATTTTGAGTTGTTTTGACATCCAGTAGGAAATGTTTAAAACTCTATTGTTACCTTAAGTCTTTTAACTATGGAATGTTGTGTACACCATCTATCTATCCCTCTCCCTCTTGAGAGTACCTTAGATTCTAGAAACTATAAACTTTTGGATGTGTTATTTTAGTCAACAAACATATTCTTTTGTTTTCACGTTTATTTAGATATTCTCTATGCTTATGCACAAATTGTGAGGGAGATGGGTCGACTGTTGGAGAATTAAGTCTCCATAGCAAGTATCTTTTATCTTTTTAAGTATTATAAAACTATGATTCTATAGTTTGAGCAAATTTCATAACCACGGTTGTACGTATTTTTAAAATATATAAATGAAGCTTGAACCTTGGATTGTGGTGTGTAGGAAAGCTAAATCGGATTGTTAAGGGTATTTTAGTTCATGTTATATCCATAAGGTTTTGGTAGATCTTGGAAAATTTATGTACATGTAAAATTATATTCTTTTCCTTTAGAGTGATTAAAAGATTAGTTTTCATTTTTGTTTGAGAGACCCCTTATGCATTATCATTTCATTTGATTGTCTTATGCATATTGGTTCAACAAGATGATGTCATATCTTACCTTCTATGTTATCATAGGTTAGTGTAATATTATCTTAGCATGCATAATGGGTGAATTGCATTTCGGCTTAGGTGTTCCCTTTCTCTTCTTGATTGCTTTGGCACAAAATGGTTAGTGTATTTTAGAAGAATATGATATGTATGATGATGAAATTTAATTGATGCTCCTATTGTTATCTCTGTTCCTTCTCCTACTTAATTGGGTCATGTACAAACTTATGATGACTCATCCTTGGGTTATGTTATGTGTATGTTGTCATGTGGTTGTGCCTTGAGTTCTCTGAGTTGTATTGTTTCCCTTGGTTGCAGCTGGGTACCTCCTTGTTATCCTTAATGGGGTGTGGTTGTTACCATGTGTTTTGTCATTGTTGTGTTGTCATGGAATGGGCTTGGGGGTAGTAGACACCCTCCTCCATCTCCATGTGTTTGCAAGGGAGAGAGAGAGGTCATAGTCTTGTGTCCAACTTTTCTTTTGGAATATACTCTATCCTCTTGTATGGTCATTGTGGTGGTTACATTAGACAATGAGTAAAGTCTTCCGCTGTGTTGTTCTTGTCGTGGGCATTGTCTATGTGCATGCCATTATGCGGTGTTGTGGTGGTTTATGTGCTTAGTGTGTAAGTGTGACATGCAAGTGTTACAATTGCATCAAAAAAATTGTTCGTTCATCCTTTTGTCATAAATGTCTCGAGCATTAGTTTGGGCCATTACAGAAGTGGAGACATTACTTTTTACAAAAGGAATTTTCATTGTATACAAATAATCAATCTTTGCAATATTTGAACAATTAGAGTAAGTTCAATCAAAGACATCTGAGGTGGGTAGAATTAATGAAAAGTTATTCTTTTGTTTTGAAGGATAGAAGTGAAAAATTAAACAATGTTTCTAAAGGCATTATTTGTTGCTATAGGAATTTGTGTTGAAAATTTTTATGCCAAAAAACATTCATGAAGATGTGGAGACATTACTTGTTTCTAAAGGAATCTTTTTTGTATATAAATCATCAATCTTTGCAATATATTTGACTAATTATAGTAATTTCAACCAATGACATGAGATCGGTATAATTAATGAAACACTATTCTTTTATATTGAAGAATAGGAAGAAATCTACTAAAGAACTTTTTCAAAATGATCATTAAGGTTTTATGTCGAAAATAATGTAAATAGAAGGGTACATGACACATTAATGAACTAAGAAGTATTCAAGAAGAATTATATTTGGTAATATTGAAAAGAATAGATCAAGCATATCAATTTACATTAAAAGTAGACGAGAAAATTAATAGGACATTTGAAGGAAGGAACACCTGATAAGGAGGTAGAGGTGAGTGGAGAATGTGTACACTCTATAGAAATCAACAAGATAACAATAAGGTATATATTTACATTGGCAAGCATAGATGACATAGTTGACTATTTGAGTGGAGTGATATATTTTACCAGCTAATTGATTTGCAGAACGTTTGGTAAAGCATTAAATAGTATTTATAGAAGGAGATGAATGGAAGATGACATTTAAGATAAATGAATGGTAGTATGAGTGGTTTGTTATGCCTTTTAGATTCACTAACACATCTATACATTTATGAGATTGTGGTATGAAGTTCTAAAGAAATATATGGGTAAGTTTGTAATTGTTATGGCTTGTTATGGCTTGTCCTTGCTAGTGCAAATTAATGTATACATTTAATTTATCCCTACTTTATTTATCCTGTCACCTCCCTATTTCATTCTCACTTCATCTTCTCTTTCCTCACAACCCTAACTTATTATCTACCTCTCTACAACAATCATCAAATATGTTGTAAAAAATGTCAGGTTCATCTATAATCCTAGAAATGGTAACCTAGGAGATTAGAAATTATGACTTGACGAACCTAGCTTATGTCTCTCACATTGATTTCCCTCATGTGGAGTTTTCCAATAGAAGTCTTGTAAGTGATTCCTTGTTTCTCGACTACCGTTAGGTCCTCTTGTTCTTAGAGGTGACATCTATTTTCCTATCCAACATAATTGACCTAGTCCAAGATAGAGATTATATATATGTTATGCTTTGGCTTCATCCAGGAATATCTTGTCTCATTAGAAAAGATGAAGAACACTGCATACAATTATTATATGATTGTGGGTGAGGCTCCAATTGGGGGTCTCTTCATAGTAAAATTGCTTCATAACTCTCAAATGGCTACTTATGTTTACCACACCATATAGAAGGGACTCCAAAATGGCTATGCGAATGCCATGAATACTACTTTGGAAGTGCACCAATTTTAACTACCACCACCCTTAGACACCATAATCAAATATATCTTCCTGTTATTAGTTCCTACATATTCATGCCCTAGATCAAGTGGCATGCCTTCCATTAAAGGATCTTTTAGTTCTACCCTTCCTTTGCATGTAGATGATAATGATTCTAACTCCCACAACCCAGGTTAATTCAATGTATAAATTTTGTTTGGGCCTTTTGTCATAATGTTATATAATTGATTCTTGTAATTTTGGGTTGACAACCACTAAACTTTACTAACTATATGCATCTTTTGGTTCCTCTATGCCTACTCCATCCTTGTACGGGCTCTTGAATTTTACACTTTAATGTAGTTTTAATACAAGTATAGGTGAATCTTCACCTTTTAAAAAAAAAGAATAGTTTGTGATAGTTTATTTGGATGATATTTGGATTTTTAGTAAGACCAAAGAAGAAAATTTGGAGCATATCATACTAGTGTTGCAAAGGTTGAGAGAAGAAAAAATTTCAAACTCAATATGAAGAAGTGTAGTTTCATGAAGTCAGAAGTGGTGTATTTTAGATTTGTAATCTCAACTAAAGGGTTGAAGATGGACCTTGAAAAAGTAAGAGCAATTTTTGAATGGTCTACACTACTGAATGTTTGAGAGGTAAGATCTTTTCATGGTTTGGCAAGTTTCTATATGAAGTTAATTAGATATTTTAGTAGTATATTGTCACCAATAACTAAGACTATGAATGGAGATAAGAAGGAATATATGTGGACATAAAGAGAAAATAGGATTTTTGAATTGTTAAAGAAGAAGGTAACTAAACAACTAGTGTTAACATTGTCAAATTTTAACAAGGTATTTCAAGATGACTATGATGCAAGTGGAAATGCAATAGGAGAAATATTGAGCTAAGAAAATAGTAAATCAATAACTTATTTTACTAAAAGTTTGAATGATTCTAGAATGACATATTTAGCCTATGATCAAATATTTTATGCCATAATACAACCATGAAGAAGTGGAGACATTACTTTTTGCAAAAGGAATTTCTGTTGTATAAAATCATCAATCATTGCAATATTTTAACAATTAGAGAAAGTTAAATCAAAGACATGTAAGATGGGTAGAATTCATGAAAAGTTATAATTAATTTGTATTGAAGAATAGAAGTGAAAAATTAAAGAATGTTTCTAAAGGAATTACTTGTTGCTAAGGGAATATGTGTTAAAAAAATTTATGCCATAATACAAGCATGAAGAAGTGGAGACATTACTTGTTTCTAAAGGAATTTTTTTCATATATAAATCATCAATCCTTGAAATATTTGACCAGCTATAGTAATTTTAGTTAAATACATGTGAGATGGGTATAATTCATGAAAAGTTATTCTTTCGTATTGAAGAATAGGAATAAATGTACTACCAAAGTTTTCCAAAATGATCATTAGGATTTTATGTAGCAGATAAAATAAAGAGAGGTTGCAAAACACATCAATGGACTAAGAAGAAGTATTTAGTAAGAATTATGTTTGGTAATATTAAAAAAATAGACGAAGCATATCAATTTGCATTGAAAGAAGAAGAGAAATTGAATAGGACATTTGAAGAAAGGAAGAACTAAAAAAGTGGTAGAGGACAAAGGTTGCAATGAAGTGAACCTCAGTACAATGATAGAATACCCTACAATAAAGATCTGGAATAAAAAGAAAAAATACTACCTACTACAATAACACAATTAAAGGACATCAAACAGAGAAAGGAATATATGGTGGAAGTAGTGGAAGATATTTTAGAGGAACTTGTTGAAGAAGTTTGGAGAAGAAGAGTTCCAAGTATTTGAATGTTGTCAAAACCAAGGAAGTACTAGTACAATATCTGAAGGAAGAGTTGTACATGATAATGAGGAACCTGGAGGGTCACATAGTTTAGAATATGAACTAGAAAAAGGTGAGTCACATGTCATGAAAAGGGATTTGTTGAAATATGATGTTAAAGAAGAACTAATACAAAGGGAAAAACTTGTTCATAATGATATAAAATTTGGAGGTAAATGTTGCAAGGTTGTCACTAGTAGTTGTACTACTAATAATTTAGTGTCAAAACAAATGGTTGATAAATTAATATAGAAAAGGTTAGTACACCCTAATTCATATAGGACTACTTGGTTATAAAAAGAACATAAGGTGTTTGTAAAAGAATAAGGTTTGGTCAAATTAAAAATATATACATATCATGTTGAATTTTTTTGTGATATAATGTCAATGGATTATGTCATTTGTGGTTGGGGAGATGATAACAATTTGATAGAAGTGTTTTACATGATAGAAGGGAAAATACCTACAGTATAACAAAGAATTGTAGGAGACACAAGTTGGTCCCATCAAAAGAAAGGTAACAAAAAGTGTGCAATAGTGGTAAAATTTGTTTAATGGATGGAAGAAGATTCTTAGCTAGTTGAATCATGGGAATATGTGTTTTGCATTGATCCCTAGAGTGTTAAATAATAGTGGTAGAAGAAACCTCACCAAAGGAAATTTCAAAGTTGTTGACAAGATACAAGGGCATCATTTTAAACAGTATGCTAAATGGATTACCACCAATAAGGAGTATTATTTATCAAATGAACCTAGTTTTAGGAGCAAGTTTTCCAAATAAAGTAGCACATAGAATGATGTAAGTAGAAAATGAAGAATTGAAATGGAAAGTGTATGAGCTATTGAAGAGAAATTTGATCAATAAAATTTAAGTCCAAGTGCGAGGACTATGGTACTAGCACCAAATAAAGGAGGTGAGTGGAGAATGTGCACAATCTAGAGCAATCAATGCTTGATCACCATAAGGTATATGATGACATTGCCAAGGATAGTTGAAATAATTGACTATTTGAGTGGAGTGAAATATTTTACCACCCGATTGATTTGAACAGAAATCGGTAACCCATCAAATTAAAATTACAGAAGGAGAAGAATGGAAAACTATTCAAGATAAATGAATGATGTTATGAGTAGTTGGCTATGCCTTTTGGATTCACTAACACACCTAGTATATTAATGAGATTGATGTACAAAGTGCTAAAGAAATATTTGGGTAAGTTTAAATTTTTTTGGGAATTAAGGTGTCTCAACCTTTGCAAATTCCTAATGTTAGTATTTAATTATTTATTTGTTTTTAGCCTACTATTGTAATTAAAATGTAAAATTTATTTTGTCACTTTGTGGGAGTTGGCACAATAAATTTGCATCCTACATAGAAGGTGATTAGATGTAATTTTGTCCTCATATGAGGAGCTAGGTAGCCCATGTTGACTTGACATGTGTTTGCCATGTGGTAGAACCTTGTGGTCATGTGTAAGGATTTATGATAGATTCTATGATGTGTATGTTATGATAGATTCTATGATACTATAAGAGTTGGAAATAGAAGGGATGAGACAAATGTCATTTTCCTGTATGACATTGTAAGAGGCATATTTGACTTAGCCCATTTTAGTGCACCCAAGTTTGGGATATGACAAGTTGTAAGAGAATCATTTATTAATAGTAAGTTATGACAGATTCTCTTATAGTTGTAAGTGGTGTCATATATGACATATTTTATGATGATATAAGAGCATTTGTCATACCCGTTTTGGGAAAATTTGGGGCATCCAAGTATGGAGGGTTTTAATAGGTCTAAGGGAATATAGTACTATTGTTATATGGAGCCTAATTAAACTTAGAGGTTAAATTTTCCCCACTTTTATTGGCATAGTTTCCTCCCAAATCATTTAACAAGGGTTTAGGGGCAGAGCCCCCAAGACGGGTTCAAGGGGCAGCACCCCTTACGGGGTCAAAGGGTAGCGCCCCTGAAACCTCAAACAATTTTTATTATTTTATAAAGGTGTTGGGAGTTATTTTTCTATTGGATGACATAAAAAAAAAAACCCTATTTTCTAACCGACATAAGTCTTGATAAAAATGTGTAAGGGTTAGGGTTTTTGTTGGGATATTTTATTGTAGTATTGCAACAATATTGAGTTGAAAGGATTTTTGGTTCTAATCAGTTCGATTGTTGGATAAAAATATTGGACTCTCTACTGGTGGATGTAGCCCAAGTTTGGGTGAACCACGTTAAAATTGTCTGACTTTTATTATTTCAGTGTATTTTTTATTCCTCTATTTAATATTTATTTGCATTTAATTGATATTTTCTACATACAATTCTTAACAAGTGGTATCAGAGCGGGTTGTGTTTGATTATTGTCTAAAGAAAAGTGTCACGGTTCAGTGGGAGACTCACGGTTAAGTGGGAGCAATGGCAGACAAGGATAAATTGAAGGTAGATAAATTCAATAGGAAGAACTATCTGTTATGGAAGATGCAGATGGAGGATTATCTCTATCAGAAGGATTTATGGAGGTTGTTGGAAGGAATAGCCAAGAAACTTGCAACAATGACTGATGAGGATTAGAATCTTTTGGATAGAAAGGCATTGGGAACCATTTGGTTGTGCCTGGCACCATCTATGGCATTCAATATAACAGAAGCAAAGACAACAGATGAATTGATGAAAGCTTTGGCTAAATTGTATGAAAAACCCTCAGCCTCAAATAATGTATTTCTCATGAAGCATTTGTTTAATCTGAAAATGATTGAAGGTGGATCTGTGACAGATCATTTAAATGAGTTTAATATGATTACCAGTTAGTTAACTTCTGTAAAAGTGAAATTTGATGAAGAGGTGAGGTCTCTCTTGGTTTTATGTTCTTGCCAAAAAGATGGAATAGATTGGTAATGGCTATAAGTAACTCTGTCTCTGGTTCAAATACTTTGAAATTTGATGATATTGTTGGTGTTATCCTTAGCAAGGAAATGCAATAGAAAAGCTCAGGAGGGTCAACATTAGGTAGTGTTTTGAATGCAGAAAGTAGGGGCAGATTAAAGGAGAGAGGAAAAGGTTCTGGAGGTCATGGGAAGTTAGGAGAAAAATCAAAGGACAAGAGGCCCCAATCCAGAGGATAGAAGGATTGCTGGTACTGTGCAAAACTAGGTCATCTGAAGAAAGATTGTTGGTCTCAGAAGAATAAAGGAGACAAACATGAAGGCAATAAGGAGGCAAATGTGGTAAGTAATAAATTTGAAGATGATGCTTTGGTTCTTTCCCTAGATAATGCTGATGATTGATGGGTTTTAGATTCAGGGGCCTCATTTCATGCTACGCCCCATAAAAGTAATTTTCTTGATTATGTCAAAGGGGATTTTGGGCTAGTTTAGTTGGGAGATAACGAACCTTGTAGATTGTTGGAAAGGGAAGAATCAAGATTAAATTACAGAATGGGAATCATGGGCTACTACAAGAGGTAAGGCACATTCTAGGGATGAGTAGGAATTTAATTTCAGTAGGGCAGCTAGCTAATGAAGGTTACATAGTTACTTTAATTGATAAAAATTGGAAGGTTTCAAGAGGTGCCTTAATAGTAGAAAAATGTGTGAAAGTAGGCATCTTATATCTTTGTACAAGTCATTTTGATCATTCTATTTTAGTTGCAGAAAAAAACTAAACAGGTTCAGGAACAGTTGCTACGGGTTTGCAAGAAGAGACTGAAATAGTTACTGTAGGTTCTAAGACAACACTGTGGCATAACAGACATGGGCATATGAGTGAAAAATGTATGAATGTACTTCATTCTAAGAAAGTTTTACCAGGTCTAAAATGTATTAATATAGATTTATGTGAAAGTTGTGTGTTCAAACAAAAGAGAATTAGTTTTCTCAAGGATGGGAAGCAAAAGAAAGATGAAAAGCTGGAGCTTGTACGTATAGATATATGGGGACTGGCTTAGGTATCTTATCTCGGTGGCTCTCGGTATTATGTTACATTCATAGATGATGCAATTAGGAAGGTTTGGATTTATTTCCTTAGGTAGAATATGATGTATTTGAAACATTTAAGAAATCGAGAAGCTTGGTTGATAATGAGACTGGTAAAAGATTAAAATATCTCAAATCTGATAATAGTTGTGAGTATTATAGCAAAGCATCTGAGGATTATTGTTCCTTTAGTGGAATTCATAGGCAGAAAATAGTTCTAGGGAGTCCACAAGAAAATGGAGTGGTTGAGCACATGAATAGGATAATAATGGAGCATGCAAGCAGCATGAGATTACATGTGGGCAAAGGCTGTCAATACCATTGTATATTTAATTAATAGAGGTCCTTTAGTTCATTTGGGTTGTGGTATTCCAGAGGAAGCATGGATAGGTAAGAAGGTGAGTTATTCTTTTCTCAAAATCTTCAGATGTGAAGCATTTGCACATGTAGATTCTAAAAAAAGAACTAAGATAGATGCAAAATCAAAAAGGTGTATCTTCATTGGATATGGCATTGATGAATTTGACTATAGGCTTTAGGATGTTGAAAATCTAAAAATTGTGAGAAATAGGGATGTTGTATTCAATGAGAAGGTGTTGTATAAAGATCAGTTGTAGAAGCACGAGAAGAAAGAAAATGATTATATGGTGCTAGATGATACTCCAAATAGTGATGTTCCAGTGGTTTCTCATGCTCTACAAAAACACAGGAAATACCACAAACTCTAGTGAATGTTAGACGATCAACAAGGCTAAGTAGACCTCCTGAAAGGTTTTCTCCCTCTTTGTATTCTATTTTTTTAACAAATGTTGGTGAACTAGAAGGGTATAATCAAAGCTATGCAGGTGGATACACAAGTTCAATAGGAGCTTGCAATGAAAGAAGAAATGGACTCCTTGCTAAAAAATTGGTGCAGGGCACCTAGGAAGTTCATGATTCTAGTCATTTTTCCTAGTCAAAATAGTTTGTTCCTTACTCAAATTTTGGGTGTAATGGTCTCATTTATAAGAGACATAGTGGATTTTTTTTGCATAAATCCATTTATAGCATGTTTGAGTAGTGATGAGAATGTAGGATAAATTTAGAATGTTCTTTTTATGACTGTCGTTAATAACAGGCTGCCATGCCTACTTTTTAGGCCTTTCTTTTTCCACGATGGAACAAGAGAGGATGAACGTAGATCTCATTGTAGACTTAATATATGATGCATTAGACATCTAGAAAAAAGGAGACATGAAGTTGGAAATCTGTTGTAAAGGAAAAATAGAAGAAAATCACAGTTTTTTTGCTTTTTTACTGTGTTTTTGCTGCTCTTTGCATTTTCCCAGATCCGTACAACACTGTCATAGCTGAAAATGTTCATGATCCATAAGAGAATAGGGTTAGATTTGTTTTAGATCAGGTTGGAGTGATTTACATCAAGTGTGGAGGATTTAACAAATGTTTTCCTAGAAACTACCCTATTTACTATTTTGTTTCTATTTCTTTCACTGTTCTCATGCATGGTACTCGACCGTAAATTATAGTCAAAGGTAGGAATGAATGAAATAAGGGAATGAAGGTTTTTACCTTTCATTTGGTTCAATTTTGAGGGAATTTCATTAATTTAGAGACATTTCATCACTATTTTTGTGCAGGCTGCTCTCATACCCTAGTTTTAAGGGCTTTTGACAAAATTGATGGATTTTTAGTTGTTTCACCAACATCATAATTTATGAATAGATGAAATGGATCCTATTAGACTTTATTTTGCATTAAATCTCTATTACAGGGATACAGAAGAGTTATTTGTACTATTTGGACTGCTGTCCTAGTGAAATCCTCGTGATTTTTGCTTAGTTTGAGTAGGTTAGAGGCTAGATTTGTATAGAAGATTGAAGTATTGGTCATATAATGATGGAAAAAGTTTGTGCAAGTGTATTTGAAAGTGGTTGAACCAATAGCCAAGATGGTGGAGGTATGGAATAGGGATTTTCAATAAAACCCTTGAGTTTTAGGCTAAAAATGAGGGTTTAGTGGTTTAGGGGTCTTGTGGTAGTTTTTCCTAAGGAAGATTATGGATTTGGTGGTTTTGGAACTAGTTGAAAGACTATCCATAGGATTTTTTTTCTGGGAGCAAGTTTAGAGGACACTTCCTTTGTAAAAGTGGGCTAATATCCCCTAGGACAGCAGAAACAATCCATGTGTGAGGCTTGTGTTCAAAAACACCACACCCTCCATGTTTGACATGTTATGTATCTCCATAATGGGTATCCAAAAACCTATTTTTTTCATAGGTTTGTTCTGGATTTTGTGAGTTATGCTAAAAAAACACCTCAAATAGGGCTACAAGCAAGTAGACCTAGTTGTGAAGGGACAAAAGGAAGAACAAGTTATCTAGTTATTTGGTGACTTTGAAGAGTGTCTTCCAAACATATTAGTGTGGTCTAAGGTGATTAGCAAGTCTGATAAGTGGTCCTTGTACTCAAACCATGAAATGGCCTCTTTACCTAGCATTCAAGTTATGAATTGTGAGTGGACAGTCAATTATGTTTATGATGAAACAATGAACCTTTCATGATAGTCTAAAAACCTTCCCCTACTCTACATAAAAAAATAGACTTGGGAATTATATAAGTTGCCTGTAGGTAAAAAGGCTTTACCAAACAAATAGGTTTATAGGATGAAAGAGGAAGATGGAGGTAAGAAAAGATTTAAATCTAGGTTATTTGTAAAAAGATTTGCATAGAAAAAAATATTGATTTTGATGAGATTTTTTCTCCAGTTGTTAACATGACTTCTATTCATACTATTTTAAGTATCGTGGTTGCTAAAGATTTGCATTTGGAACAGCTAGATGTGAAAATTACTTTTCTCCATGGTAATTTGGAGGAGGAGATATATATGGAACAACTACAAGGATTTGAGGTCAAAGGTAAGGAGAAACTACAGATTAAAGAAGAGTTTATATGGCTTGAAACAAGCACCTTAGCAATGGTATTTGAAATTTGAGAGTTTTGTGGCTGAGCAAGGCTACAACCAGTGTAATTCTGACCATTGTGTTTATTTTAAGAGGTTGGATAATGACAACTACATTATTTTATGTTTATGTTGATGACATGCTTGTAGCAGGGTCTAACATGGATCACATAAGAGAGTTAAACAACAATTAGCACAATCATTTTCTATGAAGAATTTGGGGGCAACAAAAAAAATCCTTGGTATAAAAATTAGCAGAGATAGGAAGAATAGAAAATTGACTCTATCTTAGGTTGATTATGTTGAAAAGGTGTTACAGAGATTCTATATGGAGAATGCAAAAGCTATCAGCATACCTTTTCCTAGTCATTTGAAATTGACTAAGGATATGTGTCCTAAGACACAAGAGGAGGAAGAAAAAATGTCCAAGGTACCATATACTTCAGCTGTAGGAAGTTTAATATACACCATGGTATGCACGAGACCAGATATTGCACATGTTGTAGGAGTCATAAGTAGGTATATGAGTAATCCTAGATTAGAGCATTAGAATATGATAAAATGGATTCTCAGATATATGAGAGGTACATCGAGTAAACATTTATGTTTTAGGGGCTCTAATACTCATTTAGTAGGCCGTGGACTCAGATTTGGTAGAGGATATTGATACCAAGTGGAGTACTATAGGTTATGTCTTTATTCTAGCTAGGACAATAGTGAGTTGGATCTCTAGGTTGCAAAAGGTGGTTGCTTTATCCACCACAGAGGTAGAGTATGTAGCTGCAACAGAGGAAAGCAAGGAGATGATATGGCTGCAATCTTTCATGGAAGAATTGGGAAAATAACAGGCTAATAGTTATTTGTTTATAGATAGTTAGAGTACCATACATCTTGCAAAGAATTCTACCTTGCATTTAAAGACCAAACACATATAGCTAAGGTATCACTTCATTTGGTCAGTGTTGGATGATGGACAATTATGGCTAGAAAAGATACATACAGATGAAAATCCAACAGATATGTTTGCAAAGGCTATAGACAACCAAAATTGTCCATGTCTTGCAACACCTTGTTAAACCATTATCCTAGACATCATGTAGCCTTTTGTCCTAAATCCAACTAGCCAATTAAATAAATAAATAAATAATTATTTAATTAAAATAGAAAAATGAAGATAATTAAATAATTAAACAATGTTTAATTATAGATTAGAGGAAACAACTAATGAATTAATTAAATAAATATAAAATTATTTAATTAATAGAAGAAATAGATGTGTTAGGGATATTGCTCAAGTGTGTTAGACAAATAGAGATGATGGATAATGTGATGTTTGAATGCTAGTGATAATGAGTCAATTTTGGGTGTCTACAAAGGTAGTGACAAGGGAGAAGATGAGCTCCTCTTCATCTTCAGTTGGTCTTCAAAACTAAAAACAATATAATTTAGAACAACATGGTCAAGGGTGTTTATTTCTTGTGGGAGCTACAAGGTCAACAGTATTATGATTACTCTCCAAGTGGGAGATGATATGTTGTGGAGTATGATCAATCTCCAAGTGGGAGATTGTTGTTATATGGAGTCTAATCAGATTCAGAGGTTAAACTTTCCCCACTTTTATCGGCACGATTTCCCCCCAAATTATTTAACGAGGGTTTAGGGGCAGAGCCCCCAAGACGGTGTCAAGGGGTAGTGCCTCTTATGGGGTCTAGGGGCAGTGCCCCCGCAGGGACTCAGGGGTAGTGCCCTTGAAACCTCAAACAACTTTTATTATTTTATAAAGGCATTAGGAGTTATTTTTCTATTGGCTGACATAAAAAAACCCTATTTTGTAACTGACATAATTCTTGATAAAAATAGCTAAGGGTTAGGGTTTATGTTGGGATATTTTATTGTAGCATTTGCAGTGGTATTGAGTTGCAAGGATTGTTGGTTGTAATCAGTTTGATTTCTAGATAATAATATTGGACTCTCTTTTGGTGGATGTAGCCCGAGTTTGGGTGAACTACGGTAAAATTGTCTCTTGCAGCTATTATTATTTATGTGTATTTTCATTGCTCTATTTAATCTTTATTTGCATTTAATTGATATCTTTGGCATGAAATTCATAATAGGTACAATTATCATAGGAGTCAAACATGTGTTTGAAAAGTATTCCACATGGATTTGTATGCCCATCTCTTGTTGCTTTCTCTAGAAGCTACCTGGATGCTTGTATCTCTCTATAAATAAGTTGCTTGTTAGAGTAGTTTGTATGGTAATGTGCAGATACCATTATGCTATTGGATTGAATCTAGTAATCAACATTGGTGAACTCCTGGAAGAAATTTCATTGGAAGTGTATTGTAATCTCATTCATATTTGATAATACATTATGTAGGTTTTGGAGTGTGGGATTTTTTTCCTAAAAGGGTTTTCTCGACATACATCTTGTGTTGTGTGTATTGGCATTTGAAATTTGTTGTTATTGTTACCTTTCCTTTTAATGTGTATCTTAATCTATAATTGGTTAAAAAAAATTTACACTATCTTTCCTTATTAAATCAATGTAGGATGTTGTTTCTGTGTACCTTCCTTTCAGTTGGTATCAGAGCCTGGCCATTTTTGGTTTTAGTTGTGAGGTAGACATTTTTTTTGAGCTGATCATAGTTTGACTGGGAGCTTATATAAAGGAATGTTTGTTGTAGGAAAGAGATGGTGAACACATTTGGGAGGTTTGATATAGAGAAGTTTAATGGAGGAAACTTTGAGTTCTAGAAACTCAAGATGGAAGAGTTATTGGTGGATAGAAATCTATGGCTCACAGTATTTAGAGCCATGCCATCAGGCATGAAGAAAGAAGATTGGGATCTAATGGATCAAAAGGCCAAGGGTCTGATAGGAATCTATTTGGCTAATTCAGTGCTCCTGAATATCCATGAAGAGAAGACTACAAAGGATCTTTTTAAGAAACTTGGAGATGTTTATCAAGCTAAATCTCTGGTGAATAAGTTATTCCTATGAAAGAAACTATATTCTATGAGGATGGAAGATGGAGGATCTATTGTAGATCATCTAAACACATTCAATTTTTTTTCCCAGTTGACCTCTATTGGTGTGAAGATGGAGGAGGATCGATGTATGACATTAGTGTGTTACTAGATTCTTGGGACCACCTTGTTTTGGCCATTTGGAGTACCACAACTACCTTCAAGATTGATGAAGTTGTTGCATCAATACTATTTGAAGAGATGTGAAGAAAACCTTATGAAATGGATAAGAAGGCTCTTGTGGTTCAAGGTAGATTGAAATATAAAAGAAAGGAAAAAGATGAGAAGAAAGAAGAAAAATGAAGATCCCAATCCCATGGGAGATCTAAGTCTCCTAGAAAGTCCAAGGACTTATGTTGGAACTACACCAAAGATGGGAATTTTTGCAAGAAGTACAAGGAGGAGAAAAAGAAGAAAAAGAAGAACTATGATTCAGATTCTAAAAGTCCTCTCAGGATGATGGAGAAGCATTTGTGTCTGCCTTGGCAACACATGCATCAAAAGATGTGTGGATTATCAACTCTAGTGTATCTTTTCACATGACCTCGCATCAAGGTTGGTTCCCAATGTATGACGAATATGATGGTGGGAAGGTGTACTTGGCTGATGATGCTCACTTGAAGATTGTTGGCCATGAAGAGTGATGATTCAATTCCCTGATGGACGAGTGAAGGGGATCAATGGTGTTTTGTATATCCCTAGTTTTGCATGAAGCCAATTATCTATATGTAAGTTTAATGATGTGGGTGTGCAGGTTATTTTCTTGAATGGAGGATGCAAGTTGACTAGAGGATCTATGGTTCTATCTAAGGGTGTCTATATTAGCACTTTGTTTTAGCTTGATGCATGCGCAGTTCAGTGCAATAGTGTCTCTCTTTCAAAGAAGAGAACTTTAGAGTCTTCATCCTCACCATTGGAACTAGCAACAAAGAAGTGTGTTGCATCTAATTTCAATAGTCATGCTTTCTAGGTACCTAAGGGTGCTGATTCTATGGAGATGAAACTTTCAGTTGACAAGATAATCTTATGGAACCAAATGCTTAGTCACATTGGTGAAAAGGGTTTGAGGTCCATGGAAAATAAAAATCATGTTCAGGGTATGAATGACTGTAACCTTGAGTTTGATTTTTGTGAACACTACATTTATGTAAAGCAAAATTGTGTTTAGTTTTATTCTAGTTCTCACAAATCTTCTGAGTTGTTGGACTTAATTCATTCTAATGTATTTTATATGGTTAATGTTCCTTCAATTTTAAAATATATGTACTTTGTTTCATTCATTGATGACTATAGTAGAAGGACATGGGTGTATTTCCTTAGAAGTAAATCTGATGTCTTTCCAGATTAAAAGGGTTTAAAGCTCTTGTAGAGAATCAAAAGGATAAAAAGATTAAGTGTTTGAGGATTGACAATGGTGGTAACTTTTTTTAGCATATTTTGACAAGTTCCGTAAAGAACAAGGCATTGAGAGACACAAGATAACTTTGTACATGTAGTGCCCCTCCGTTCCCACCTTGGATGTACAGGTGAACTGATCAAGGCACATGAATATGAAGGTAAAATAACAGAAATAATTAAGGTAAGGCTCTGACATTGTTTTGCATTCCAATGATTAAGATGTCGATCTTACTACAATTGCTATATGTTAGAATGGATCCCATGGACTGATTCTGTTAGATTTATTTGTTATGGTGGTACTTCTGAGACTTATTCAATTTCATGCACCTATATGTTCAATGTATGTTCTATTCATATAATGAGGTAGATTTGATTTGGTTACAGTTATGTGTTATCTAATCTAGATTGATATGATGTGGAAAGGACGATGTCGTATCACTCACTTGCAAGTGCCCTACGATATTGTGATTCCTTTTTCACCTAGTGTTAGCTTTTGTGTGTCTATATATGCTTGACTGTGTCATTTGTTGCAGGATGCAGGTATTAGGTATCGACTCCACCTGAATTAATAGGTCTGAGCATGCCCTAAACCCAATGGATAAGTTGTTCCGGAGATAACTTAAGGTCCCACATCTCAAGTCATCATCCTCGATCAGGATGCATGATATGTCTAGTTCAACCTATCAGTTCTGTCAGTATGTCAGGTCTTGCAACTGATTGATATTTGATGGAGCCTGTTGGTTAAGTGCGTGTTTGGCCTTGGCTTGTGAACATGTTTGATTTGGATTTTAACGGCTGTCCTACTTAGTGGGTTATGTTGTATGCCTATATTTCATTATATAGTAATACTAATATTTGACCCACTTTAATATTTAATAAGGTCATATAATATTCTTAGTATTATTATTAATATTTAATGAGATTAAATTGGTAATTGATAATTACCTAGTTCAAATAATTATTTAAAGTTGTTTGAATATGAATTATTTTATTACTACTATTAAATTGATTTAATTAGGGAAGGTCGCTGAACACTAGTAAACGCACTAACCAGACCCTAGAGTAGAGAGGAGACAATCCTATCATCCAATTGACGAAGCCTAACAATTGGATCAAGAGTGTATTGATTCAGCGTTACACTATGGTTACTAATGGATTTGTGATAATATGTTATTTATGATGGATATATTTTGGCTATATATTGTATTAACACTTCTGTTGAATGTACATGTAGAATTATTATGTCAATGGATGATGGTGGTCATTTAGCCACTTTATGTCTTTCTGTGTGATGTCTGACCTAGGCATGGGGCCCTAAGGTCTATTGGCCATGATGTTAAGAAATATTATTTTTAGTTTTATGTGATAAAATGATTATGTTCTTGTGTGGGATTTAACCTTGTAACTTTTAAAATGATTTTTAAGTGTTTTTAAGAGGTCTAAGTTGTATTTTATGTTTGGAAAATTGTCTTATGTCCAAGGTACATAGGTAAGAATTTTATTTTTGTCATTTATAATATTTTAAAAGGTTTTTAGACCCTCCTTTAAGCCCCACTTACGAAAGTGACGAAAATGGGAAGGTGGTTGGTTGAATTAGTTGGGTGGTTGAATTAGTTGTGTAGTTGAGTTAGTTGGGTGGTTGAGTTAGTTTTGGGTAGGAAGTTACTCTTTCCTTCTCTTTAAAAACTCTTCATGGAGTGGGGGTGACTTGCTCATTTTTTATGATTCTCATTCAAGGATTCTACCATTAGTGGGATATTGCGATTGAGGTACCATATTTTCTTTATTGATTAAATATAAATATTATATGTTTTTATTTATTGATTAAATGTAAATTTTATATGTTTTTCTTTATTGATTAAATATAAATATTATATGTTTTTCTTTATTGGTTAAATGTAAATATTGTATGTTCTAAATATTATATGTATCCTTTATTTATTAAATGTAAAGGTTGTTTTTCTAAGGGTTGTTGCTTGTGAAATTGGAAAAACAAACATTTCAATGTAAATCTTGAAAGAAGCATATTTGTTGCCTTATTTACATGTCATAAACCTAGATCATCATAGCATGAATTATATTTTTGATTTTTATATTAGATCTTCCTATAATTATAAGATAGTAATTGCCATATATATTGGCATTAAGGTTTGCACATAATCATATGTTATCTATATATCAGTATTAAGATTTCTATATAATCTTATAATTGCTAAATGTTGGTGTTAGATCTTAGAAACGATGGTTTTTATCTATTTTTAAAAGGGGTTACGAAGTCATCTTGCTAAGGATCTGTTAGTTTGTTCATATTCTCTAATAGATAAACTAATGATGTTCTTTGTGTACGTAAGTATCTTTGAACCTTGTCAAACAGTTCAAGTACCTTGTCCATTAGAGTATTCCTTACTTTTGCCTTCTATTAGACCTAGATGGAAATGTTTTTCTTATGTGCATTAAGGTCTCAAATAAATATGGACTTTGGATCATATAAAACTGCCCACTTTTGCATAGATTCTTCAGGATCCAATTCTTATAGTAGATTGTATTAAACATCTTATTAGCTCCTCATTTAGTCAATTTATATTTTGGGTGTCTTGTTCCTTGGTTGTTCAAATCTTCACAGTATTCTATCAAATAGTCACGTGCATTGTCTATGCTTCCAAATTTCGCATGCATGTCTGCTAGGGTAGTTGCAGCTAGACATCTAACAAAATGCCTCTATCATTTATCCTCTTTGGACATTGATACGTTGTTCCAAAGCTCCATTTGTGCATAGGTACATAGGATGCTAGCAAATGTTACAAAGTTTGGTCATACACTTTCCAAAAGCTTTTGCTTGAAAGTTCTTAAAGCCCTCTCCATGTACCAATTTTTAGTGTATCCTTAAATCATTGTATTTCATGATAACAACTTGAGAGCTTCATATATGTTCATTCCTTACAAATTCGTTTAATAGGTGGAGATGAGTTACGAGATTAGGTCTTGAATCTAATGTAAAATATAGTATATCTCTTAGGTGTTATCTCCCTATCTCTGCTTATTTTTACACTTGTTATTGATGGAAAGATGTAGTTTAAACTTTAAGGCATAAGTGAATTTCATGTTTTACTCTATGAAGAAAGAGCTCCTATACATTCTTAGGTCCTTAATAATAATTCTAGTATGATTCATGTTTAGGATTTATGAAGACAACTTTCTTTAGGTATTTTATTTAAGAATAGTTAGCCAAGGTTAAAACTTTTCTCTTGATTAGTGGATTAATATTATGCCATATGGTAAAGATCACCATTGGATGATTTATCATTACTTATTGCAAAAGCAAGGAAAATCTTAAATATGTCAATATGCTTACATTAAACTTAGATGGAAACTTGTTCTCTTAGGCTTGCATCTTATGGGAATTGTAGTAAACCCTTATATGTATTATGATCTTATATCCTTATTATAAGTAGTTAGTTAAACTAAAGTGATTTGATTATTTCAAATAGATATGTAATTCTTATAGACATTATATTACACTGTTATATTAATTTATTAGCTTGACGTTATTATATATATATTGATAATTAGTTTTATAAATTAAATAATTAATTATATACCTTTATGTGCTTTGTGACTACATAAAGAATGTGTCTTAGTGGATAATAACATATATATATATATATATATTATATTAGGGTTTTAGTATAAGAAATGCTTTAATTGGAATTAAATATATTACATATTCGTTTGTCAATAACATGAATGCATTATATATAATGTATCCTCTTTAATGAGCTAAGTTGTTAATTCACTATTTATGTAAGTAAATGGAATAGAACTTCATCAGATAAATTATTACATAAGAAAACTAGTGAAACGAGGTAATGTTTTACTTGATTTTGGGTTAGCAGTGAACCTATCGTTTGTATGGAAAATGTGTTTTAATTGGATTGATAGTTGGCCTTATGTTTTAATGCATTAGTAAGGTGACAATAAGGGGTTTATGTGTGTGTGTTAAAGATAAAATGCATATTGTGGAATATCTTACTAACAACTATCAATTGGGCTTTCGGTTAAGATAGGCATGTTTATAAATTATGCATTTATTGGTTATTGAATGATGGTTTCTTAAACATAATTATAATAGTTTTGTTAGTAGAAATATGATATATGGGTTTGGATTATAAATGTTGTAATTAGCATTTAAGTATTTGTAATTAATATTATCTATGCATTGTTTAGCTTAATGGTTATATGTAATTGATGATTGATTATTAAAATAGATAGAATTAATATTAATTAAACTAGACCTAGGTTTTATGAAATTCTTGGTGGAGCTATAACTTGAATCCAGTTGCTAATTTGATTAAATAGAATCGCTCTAGTAAGAAGAATTTATGTTGTCAATGAGTTGATTAGTTGAAATTGCTTATTGCAAGCAAAATTTTCATGTGAGTTGGTCTATGTGTAAATTGTCAAGTTTAGGTTCTAGAGGCATAAGGTAATATGATTTGGTTGTATGTATTCTGTTCATAGCTGTCTTGAGATGAAGATGTTGTAAGAACATGATTTCTCTTGTCTACGTATGTGGGTCTTGGTAAACAATAATGTGAGATGATGTACATACTGTGTTGTGAATATATTATGATGGGTTTAAATCTCTTTCACGTATGTGTTGATATCAAGATTGTGTGTAGTATTGTAATAGGGAGACCTTGGAAATCGTAATGAGAAACTATTTTGTTCATGGTTGAGATTTGTGAGCAAGATGACCCATACCTTGCTCTGGATATGTGTTGTTATGGTTATTGCGATTGGTTAATTGAAAGATTTGGGACAATGATGTACAAGTTGGTCATTGTGATTATATTTTGTATGCAAGAAGGTAAATGCCTTGCATTGTTTATATATACTTATCAATATGATAGTCATTGTCTTGCATGATGGTTAGGGTTTCTAGATGCAGGTAGGGGAGTGGCTTTCAATGTGGGACCGGCGCCCAAAGTGGCTGTCAAGATAACCCATTGGAAGTTGTTAATTAAGTGAAAACCTAAAAATGAACAGGGGAAAAGGGTAAATTACACATTAACAAGATAATTGGATTTCCTCTCCCATGCCTGTAGTGCTCATTTAGACTAAGGATGGGTAGAGAAGGCCTGGTTGGCAAGATCAACTTCCTTGTCCTCACGAAAGGAAGATTGATTCCGCATGTGTCACCCTATGGGGCCAGCGCCTAGTGAGAGGCTGTCAGGATAACCATAGATGGGGGTCGGCCCCTAGTGAGAGGCTGTTAGGATAACCCATGTCAGGACCATGCGATGACACTCTTCCTACTGCAGCCTAGCATTCCCTAGTTGTACTCTCCCCATCTGTCATGTGTTGCCTCTAGAAGTGATTTTGAGTTGCTTGTGGTGTTGTCATGTGTTGTAATGGAGTCTTGTTCAGTCTTTGTTCCTATTAGGCAATTGTCTACCTGACTGTATGATGTTTTGGGACCTTATGTTATCTCCTAGCATGGGAGGTGGACCTTAGGGTTCCACATGGTCGGGTGGATGTGCTTTATCTCCATTGGTTTTTCCTTTCCTTTGTTCGTGAGCAAGAAGGTTGTAACTCCTATAGCAGATTTAGATCATGTACCTATTTATGGAGATAGTTATTATGCTCATGTACTGGCCTGTGTATCAAATGATTCATTATGTATGTATTCATATGTATTCAGAAGATAATAATGTAATGATGTAATGTTGTATTCATATGTCAGGAGAAATTGTAACTATGTACTAGATCCTGATGAATACTTATATGATGTAATATAAATGTAAATGTTTATTGATTGAGTGCATTAGGTTTAGAATGAGTTGCTAATGTTAATTCATGATGTGTGTTAGATTATGTTAATGGTTTTGTCAAGTAATGCAACCATGATATCTTAGAGGACAAGTCATTAGTTTAAATGATGAGTTAATATTACTTTGTTATTTCTATCTTTAAAAAAAAAATATCCTATTGCATATAGCATAAATGTGATGTTCTCTAAGGTATTCATGGTGGGGTGTTACAGTACACCCCTCAACAGAATGGAGTTGTAGAATGGATGAATAAAAAGTTGATGGAGATGGCTAGGAGTATGCAAAGTGGAGTTGTCTTTGAATAAAATTTTTGGGTTGAAGCTGTTGTTACCACTTGTTACCTAGTTAACAGGTCTCCTACATCGATGCTTGTTGATAAGACACCTATAGAGGTGTGGTCTGGTAAAAATCCTTCATTAAGACATATTCAAGTATTTCTTTGTGAGGCATATGTACATGTGCCTAAGGAGAAGAGGTTTAACTTGGAGAACAAGGTTGTGAAGTGTATATTCATCAGTTATGGCATTAGTGTTAAAAGGTACAAGCTTTGGGATCAAGTGGCCAAGAGAGTTATGTATCTAGCAGAAGTGTGATCTTTGGAGATCTCGATCCTTCTTCTATTGACCTATAGCTAGAGAAAGAAGAGAAGAGAGAGGATGTGGTTCAACTTCCTTCAACCCTTGAGAAAGTTGAACCAAAAACATCTACTGGACTAGATGATGAGGAAAGCTCTACTAGCTATGATAGTTTAGAAGAAGATGAAGAACCTCAACCTCAACTATTGAGGAGGTCCACATGCATAAGGTGAGAACCTAAAAGGTTTGGTTATTCATTCCATGATTCTAGTTGCATGTTTGCCTTGATTGCTAACATTGATGAGCCTAGGACTGTAAAAGAGGCTATGGGTATGTTAGATGTAGATTCTTAAAAAGAAGCCTTGAATGAAGAAATGGTTGCATTAGAGAAAAATAAAACATGGGACCCGATGCCCTTCCCTGAAGGATGCAAACCTCTTGGTTACAAATGGGTGTTCAAGATGAAATTTGGTCCTGATGGCAGTATCGAGAAGTATAATGCAAGGTTGGTCATAAAGGGGTATTCACAGCTGGAGGGAATAAATTATGGTGAGATTTTCTATCCCATTGTAAAGATGACATCTATCAGGTTCTTGTTATCACTTGTTGCTGCATACGATTGGGAAGTTGAATAGATGGATGTGAAGACATCTTTCCTTCATGGTGATATGGAGGAAGAAAGCTATATGTCGCAACATGAGCACTACATGGTTAAAGTTAAAGAAAATCTAGTTTGCAAGTTAAAAAGTCTTTGTATGCTTTGAAGCAATCTCCTAGGATGTGGTACTAGAAATTTGATGCCTTTGTGTTGAGTTTTAGATTTTTGAAATTGAAATCAAATCATTGTGTTTATTAAAAAATGGGTAACGATCACATTCTCATTATTGCATTGTATGTTGATGATATGTTGTTCATGGGGAATGGTAAGAATTTGATTTCTAATTAGAAGTCTCAACTTTTAGCACAATTTGAGATGAAAAATATAGGGGTAGCTAGATACATCTTGGAAATAGAAATTAACAGAGATAGAGCTAACATAAAACTTTGGTTAAACTAGAGTATGTATGTGAATACTATGTTAGAGAGATTCAACATGGCAAATTATAGACCATTAACTATTCTTGTTATGATGGGGACAAAGTTATCTATTGAAGATTGTCTGAAATCTCCTACTAGGATGGAGCATATGAATAGAGTTCCTTATTCTATTGCAGTTGGCAGCTTGATTTATGCTATGGTCTGTACAAGAATAGACATTTTCCAAGTAGTGGGAGTCCTTAGTCATTTTATGGCTAATCCTAGATGGATACATTCAGATGTGGTGAAGAGAGTGTTTAGATATTTGTGGGTTACTTTCAAGTATTACCTATGTTTTCATGGTTATCCTAGAGGACCTTGACATTCTATTTGCATTTGTGGATATGTGGATTTTGATTGGGCTAGAGATATAGACAACAAAATATCCACTAGTACTTATGTTTTCACTTTGTTTGGTGGTGCCATTAGTTGGATGAGTAAGTGACAAGCTTTCATTGGTTTGTCCACTATAGAACCATAGTACATGGAAGTAGCTCATGCTCGTAAGAAAGCCATTTAGCTTAACATATTGTGTTCTGATATTGGGCTTGATGCAGGGATGATTACTATCTATTGTGACAGTCAAAGTGCCATTTGTTTGGCAAAGAACCCAACCTTCCATGCTAGAATGATGCATATTGATGTTCAGTTCCATTTTGTTCGTGACATGGTGGAAGATGGTAAGGTGAAACTTGAGAAAGTTGACACTTTGATGAATGTTGTAGATTCATTGACAAAGCCCATGAGCATGTAGAAGTTCATATGGTATTCGGAGTCTATGGGCCTCTTGGCCCCTAGTAGTTAATTTTGTTTTTCTATTGGCTCTTTCAAGGTGTTTAACAAGTGGGAGAATGCTGGGAATTAAGGTGTCTCAACCTTTGCAAATTCATAAGGTTGGTATTTAATTATTTATTTATTTTCAACCTACTATTGTAATTAAACATTTAAAATTTATTTTGTCACTTTGTGGGAGTTGGCACGGTGAAGTATCATCCTACATGGAAGGTGACTAGATGTAATTTTGTCCTCATATGCTAAGGTAGGCATCCCATGTGGACTAGGCATGTTTTTTCCATGCGTCGGCACCTTATGGTCATGTGTAAAGATTTATGACAGATTCTATGATGCATAAGTTATGATAGATTCTATGACACTGTAAGAGCCAAAATAGAAGGGATTAGACAAGTGTTATTACATGTATGAAACTATACTAGGCGTCTTTGACTTAGCCCATTTTTTGGCACCCAAGTTTGGGATATGACATGTTGTAAAAGAATCATTTATTAATAGATAATTATGACAAATTCTCTTACAACTGTAAGTGGTGTCATATATAACATATTTTATAACGATGTAAGAGCATCTGTCATACCTATTTTGGGAAAATTTGTGGTGCCCAAGTATGGAGGATTGTAAGAGGTGTAAGGGAATCTTTTACAAGTTCCACAAGAGTCAAGCATGTGTTTGAAAAGTGTGCCACATGGATTTGGACACCCATCTCTTGTTGTTTTCTCTAGAAGCTTCCTTCATGCCTATATCTCACTATAAATAAGGTGCTTGTTGGAGTAGTTTGTATAGTAATGTGCAGGTACTACTATCGGATTTACTCTAGTAATCAACATTGGTGAACTCTTGGAAGAACTTCCATTGTAAGTGTGTTGGAATCTCATTCAAATTTGATAATACATTGTGCAGGTTTTAGAGTGTGGGGATTTTTACATGAAAGGGTTTTCCCCGCATACATCTTGTGTTGTGTGCATTGGTATTTTGCATTTCTTTTTATTGTTACCTTTTATGTTAATGTGTATCTAAATATGTAACTAGATAAATGAAATTTGCACTATCTTTCCTCTTTAGATCAGTGTAGGAAGTTGTTTCCATGTACCTTGGTTCCTTTCATAATTGTTATGGATTTTCCTTGCTAGTAAAAATTAATGTATACATTTAATTCCCCCTGCTTTATTTATCTCATCACCTCCCAATTTCATTCTCACTTCATCTTCTCTTTCCTCACAACCCTCTCCTCTACCTTCTTACTTATCTCTCTACAAAAATTATGAAATATATTGTAAAAATTGTCAAGTTCAACTCCAATCTTAGAAATGGGAACCCCTGGAGGTCAGACATTATGATGCAATGAAGCTATCCCATGTCTCTCACATTGACTTCTCTCATGTGGATTTTTCCATAAGAAGAATGGTACGTGATTCCTTGTTGCACTACTACTCTTGGGTCCTATTATTCTTAAAGGTGGAATCCTTTTTCCCCATCTAACATAATGGATGTGGTCCAAGATGTAGATTATATATAGATGCTAGGATTTGGCTTCATCCACAATTAACTTGTCTCACCAAACAAGTTGAAGAACACTCGCAAAAATTATGATATGTATGTTGGTGAGGATCCAATTAGGGATCACTTCACATTAGAATTTCTTCATAGCTCTCCAACGACTGCCTATGTTTACCATGACATATAGAAGGGACTCGAAAATGGTTAAATGAATGCCCCGAGTTCTATTCTAGAGGTACAATAATTTCAACTACCACCATCCTTAGACACCAAAATCAAAGAGATATTCACCACCATTCAAGTTTTTTGAATTGTTGAAGAAGGTAAATAAACAACTAGTGTTAACAACAAGAAGGTAAATAACTTATTTTAGTGAAATTTTGAATGATGCTAGAATGAGATATTTAGTCTATGATCAATTATTTTATGCCATGAAATTAGTTCTAAAGAATTGTTGCATCCACCTTAAATCCTAGAAATGGGCGCCCTTGGAGGTTGGACCATATGATTCAAAAAATCTTGCTCATGTAATTGATATTGACTTCCCTTATGTAGATTTGACAATAAAAATTGTGGTTGGTGACTCCTTGTTGTGTGACTTTACATAGGTGCTCATGATTTCTAAGGTGGCGGCCATCTTCCTATCTAATATTATGGATCTACTATAGGATACAAGCTATGCGTAGATGTTGGATTTTGGGTACATAAATACCTACTTTCCCTAGAAAAGATAAAGAAGGTAATGGAGATTTATGATATGTTCGAGGGTGAGTCTCCAATCGGGGGTATTTTTTTTGTAGATTTTCTGCAATCCTCTCCTACTATAGCCTGTATTTATCAGGCCATACAAAAGAGACTCTGAAATGGGTGTAAGAATCCAATGAATATGGATTTAATGCACATCAATTTTAGATATTGCCGAACCTAAACTCCATAGAAAATGAGATGTTCAATTCTATCAAATTTATACAGATGCATGCTCCATACTAAGTACCATGCCCTCTACCTATGGTTCCACCAGTTCCTACTGCCACCGTACCTTTAACTCTAGACGATACTGACTCAAGATCTAATCATACAAACTAAGTTTTGTGTTTATTTGGTTTTTGGGTCCTTGGTCACTTAGTGTTATTAGCTATGTATATATTTTTAGCTTTTTGCCACCATGCCTATAGTTGACTGTATATTTTGGGGCTTCTATGCCTACATCTACCCTCCAAGTGCCTTCAAATTTTGTATTTTACTATAGCTTTAATCAAGTATAGATGATTCTTCACCTTTTTACCCAAAATAAAAAAAATGAAACAATGTTTTAGATGTATTGAGAAAGAGACAAAATTTGTTGACAAAAATGAGAGTAGAAGTAGTAGGATTTGATAATTGAAGCATTTGTATAAACTTGATCTTGATTTTATAGAAGCATGGAGATCACGTAAAGAATTTGTAAGCATGGATAGAATTAAGTGGCTTGATTACTTGATTTAGAATGATATGTTGCCTAAGGGTAAATAATTGTGTACTCCAAGAATCTAAATAAGATAAATTATGATCAAGGAGAAGCATAGAGGTGGTTTAGCAGGTCATCTTGGAGTTGATAAGATAGTAACATTGGTAGATAAAATCTATTTTTGGCCTCAACTGTATAAGGATGTGAGAAAACATGTTTAGGGTTGTATTAGCTATTACTAGTTCTAGAGAGATGATGGAAAGATATCAGAATATGTTTTTGTATTAGTATTGTCAAGAACATATTGAGGTTGTTATTTTATATTTTTAATTGTTGATACATTTCATTCTATGTAAGGAGGCAAATGATGTGGTACATGAAGTTGACCTATTTTTTAGAGAAGTGTGATTGCATGGGTTGCCAAGGAGCATTGTTCCAAATAAAGGAACTAAGTTTGTTGGATAGTTTTGGAAGGAATTGTTGAAGAAGATAAAAACCTTTAATTCAACATATCACCCACATAGTGATGGACAAAAAAAGTTGTAAATAGGGATTTAGGTAATTTGTTGAGATGTTTGGCTGGAGAGATGATAGGAAATTAGAATATGGTCTTAGTGCAAGTAGAGTTTACAAATAATAATTCAATGAATAGGAGTACAAGGAAAACATCATTTACTATATTGTATGGTAGTTGTCCAAGGAATGTATCTAAATTACGGGATATTGGTAATGAAGAGAAATGAATGAAAATGGAAAATAGTTTATAAAACACATGAAGGAAGTACATATTAAAGTAAGACGTTACTTGGAGAAGATGAATGAAAGATATAAGGAGTTCTAAATCTTATTAGAAAAGAATATACAAGGTGTCCTAAAAATTATTATAAAAGAATGCATAATGAGTTTGTAATTGGAGATGAAGTGATGATATATCTCAGGAAGGAAAATTTTCCAGTTGGAATTTACAATAAGTTGTTGAAGAAGTTTGGTTCTTGTATGATTGTCAAAATGATTGATTGACTAAATGCATATAAAGTGGAGTTACCATCAAACTTACAAATATCACCACTAGTATTCAATGTTGTAGATTTGTATCAATATCATATAGGAGAGTTAGTGAAGGATGAAATAGAAATACAATGGAAAAATTAGATACCACAACAACAACAAAAACAACAACAACAACAACAATAGAGTGGGGAGATTTTGGATAACTTAGGATTGAAAGAAGCAATAAAAACAGGCAGTATGAAGAATATTTGGTAATTTAAAGGGAAGGCCTAAAGAAGATTCATCTTTGATTTCTAAGGTCAAGGTAGACCATCTTGAAAATTTATAATTCTTGAAAACATGCTCACATTTTGGAAAACATAATTAATGCATGTTATAATGAACAAACTTTATGACTTGTATTTATTTTTTAGAACATGAATATATTAGAATGTCCTTGCATTCCAATTTTGACCAATCAAATGTCTCCCATAGATTTGGAACAAGTTTGATTTTATCAATCCTAAGGGTTGGACAATCAATTTGGGTGTCAATAACATTTTTTACAAAATTCATACAAAAAGAGTAAAATGTGAGTGTGTTCTCCATCAAGTTCATGTATTTGAAGATAAAATTCCAAACAAATACCATTATAATATAAAACCAACTTATCTTTCTAACCATGTAATTTATTTAAATTTTGAATATATGAAGGTCTTATTCTCTAATTAGTATTAGTAGTGTTTTTATTCTATTTCAAATATACATGTATTATTTTTTCTATGTAATTTTTGATCTACTTAACCGAATTTAAAAAATTTACATCTTCGTGCATTCTACATCACATTCTACAAACAATGAAAATAGACTTTCTATTTATTATTATTTTTATCAAAATTAGTGAAGAGAATTATCAATTTTCCATTTTTCATGATGCATACACTTTGAAAAATAGTAAAAAAAAATCTATCCATTAAAAAATTTGCAAGAAAATCTAGCATAAATAAACTATATGATGTTAAGTAACTTTTCACCAAAGAGATTTATAATGTACTTTTTAAAAGTCAACAATCTAGGGGGAATATACCTAACACTATGTTATATTTTTTGACAAAATAAAGACCACTTTATGTTCTTCTCCTATTTCACCCTTTATTAATCTTCACCATTTTAAAAAAAATTAGTAGACCTATCTTGAGTCACTCATCAAAGTTTGATTCTTTTTTATTTTAGTAAAAAAGGCTACTTTTGGCCTCCCATTTCCATGCACTTACCCAATTGGCCTACTCCCTTTCTATAGTGAAGTGGAAAACTCTTTCCCTTTTTTCCTTCCATGAATTAGAGCAAGGAATAACAAATGTTAATATATCCCATAGTGTAGATTATTCTTATTTTATAGTTCCGCTATGTTGTATGAAAAAAATTACAAACATCATCCAATGTCATCCATCGATGATGCTTGTACTTTATGGGAGGATGTTGTTGATGGAGATGGCATAGTGTTCTTCAAAGTTGTGGTAATAAGAATGAATAATAAGCGCAATAGAGATGAAGTGAATATAGCAGTATATAAATTTACTTAGTGATGGAGGATTGTCACCATGCTTCCATGGGATTGTGTAACAATTTTTATTTTTAATTATAACCGAGCTAATCCAAAGGATGATAATTCGTAATCTAAAAGAAGGGTTAGTAATTTTTTTTTGCATTTTCCCATTGGTTTTCATCATCCTTGACTATTTTCAAGTAGGTTCTTTGTTCTACTTACAATGTGCTTTCTAAAAGTACCTGTTCTATGTGAGAATTATATACAAATGTAGAGATTCCTCATTCATTTTTTCATTGGAAACTAATTGTAAAGGCATTTCAACTTTCAATTGAAATGAAAAATTTTACTAAGTTTATTGCAATTGGAAATTATCTATGCTTTGTAAAGGATCACAATGTTGAGATACTAGTGTATGGGGGTTCTTGAGTCTAGGGTGGAATGCCCAAGTGAAAATACTTCAACTAATACTTTGTACCATATGTATTAACAAATTTCTAGTGTGTGCATCTTTCCCAACCCAATAATATAGTGTAATATTGCTTGGAAGCAAGAACTATTGAAAATATATATATATATATATGATGCGATAACTTTTACTCTTAATTTTGGAATGACTATGATTTAGTCATTGTGAATGGTGTACATATGAATTTGAAATGAACAAGCCTATCTATGTGAGTTTCCAACGTGGCGATAAATCATCCACCATAAGCTCCCATTTTCGAACTTCCCGAGGAAATGTTCCCTCACAAACTGCCACCCCAAATGACGGCCCGCATCGAAACACAATATACAGTGGAAGGCATCTTCATCTTCTCTGTTTTCCACTCCTTCCGGGAAGGGCACAATTTTTTTGGTCAAGCAATAGTTCAACAATTCAACGCTATTTTTTTGAAGAATAAATGGCCTGAGGAATTCCCATGTGTGTAGTAATTGATTCCATTCTCTGCAAACTCTGAGAAAACGGATGACAGAGTGAAGTGGAAGGAGAGGCAGTATACGCATCTCAAGTACGTGCTTTGGTATCAATTCCCACGACATCCATTCATCTTCCTCCTTTCCCTCTCCCTTGTACTCCCGCTCTATTTCCATCTTCACTGTTGAGTTTAGATGTAAGAACCAGAGATGATATGTGGAGTAACTTGTTTTGAAAAAATAAAAAATTGATCGTGTGACTTTCCAGCGAATTGGTATCTGATTTTATATGCGCTTTGTTTTTTTTTTAAACTCTACTTGTTTTGGGCTTAAATTGTGATTCAGCGTGCAAGAAAATTAAAAACCTAAGCGTCGTGACTCGTCAGGATTTAAACGAACAGCATAATTAAAAATTATTTACTTCCAGTTGGTTTACATAAGGTTAAAAAAAATCATAATCTTTTAGAGTTAAAATGTTATTTTCTCAACTTTCTAACAATGGTGATACAAATAATCAAGTTCTAATCATTTAAAGATTGACTAGTACAAGTAATGCTACTAAGCCAAAAATACCTGGTCAGTTTGGACTAAAAGGAGAGCCCAAAAATTTGGGGTTGGTAGAAATAATCGACAATGAAGACACATAATCCAACCTCGAAAAAGACCTCAAATTTCATAAAAAGGCAATCTTGATGATGGATTCATGTTGGAGACAAGCAAAAATTAATCTCCTTTCCAAATATTTTTTGTTTCCTGTTTTTCATTGGCTCCTGCAATCAACACTCTCTAGAAAGACATGATAATAATTCAAACAAAATTTAACCAATGACACAGTTGAATGCAACGAACGCTCTATCTCGCAAGGTAAAATTTAGTGGAGAGGATTTTGATGGGGATGGACATAGAAATTGTCCCTTATCTCACCAATTCCAAACTTTCTAGGGCCACGGGGGGATCAACTTCAATGCTAGTCAACTGTACAAAAGGAAAGAAAGTTCATCATAGCATCTTTGGCTTTTTATTTCATGCATCTTTGGAATTTTATTTTATTATCTTCATATGCTTCAGAATTTAGTTGGTCCCATTTGTCAAACTTGGAATACCAAAGAAAAGGTCGTGAGGGTAAGATCAATGGAAATGAAATGATGACATGGTTAATGGAATGAAAGGATGATGAGAACTACAGAGACAACAATTCATCCTTTTTGGACATTCTTGTAGTGCCCATTGGGCTCATTAACTATTGTGGTTGCCTTTCTTTACTTTTAGGTTTCACATTTAGTTTTGTAGTTAAGTTATTGGTCATTGTGGTTGTGTGTCATAATTCACTTGTGTTTCTCAATGTCTATATATTGATGCTCTACCTCCGCTTTTCTCAGGCAATTTGGGGGTTTTGTATTTTGCTTGTTTTGTGATCAGCGGATCACTTTGTTTGTCTATTTGCCTTCATCTGGCACCAAGAGCATGGTATTCAAGGTTAGACTCATATCTAAAATAGAAAGGTTTCTTAAGAAATCAATTGGATCCAAATTTTTATATTAGGAACTTGGCTAATGATATTGTTTTCTTAGTTCTCTATGTTGATGATCTTATCTACACTGGGAATAATTCAGATTTATTTGCAGAGTTTAGAGCAGCTATGGTTGCTGAATTTGAGATGACAGATTTGAGACAAATGCACTATTTTCATGGTATAGAAGTATGGCAAAACAAAGATGAAATATTCATGTCTCAGAAAAAGTATGCTTTAGATATCTTACAAAAATTTCAGATGAATAGTTGCAAACCAATTGCAACACCCATTGAAGTTGGACTTAAGTTGTCTAACTTGGATGTGTCAGATCTAGTGGACCCCACTCTATATAGAAAGTTGATTGGTAGTTTGATCTACTTAAATACTACTCGACTAGATATCACATATGCACTGAGCTTGGTACATCTAGGTTCATGTCAAAGCCTAAGCAAACACATTGGAGTGTAGCTAAGAGGATTCTTAGATATGTCAGAAGGACATTGAGTTATGGTCTTAGATTTCAGCATTCAGAGGATAGTAAGTTGATTGGCTATACAGATTTAGATTGGGTAGGTTCTGTTGGCAAGACACACTATATGGATTTATAATTGTTGTCATTGATGGCAACAAAGTTCATCCCACACCCGCAGGACATGGTGTGTCTCTACCGGAAGTCAGAATGAAGAATGTGGTGGTCTGGTAAATAAGAACAGAGCATGTGGCAAGATCCGACAGACAGGTCCGGATCTCTTAGAGGAAGTATCATGGTGAAGTACGGATTTGGGGGAGTAAAGAGTACTACCTTGAGTGATAGATTCCAAGGTTTTAGCCTCCGGTGATAGATGAGGTAAAAGATATGAATACTTGAGTACCGAGTTCCTGAGTGACAATGTGAACAGAGGAAGAACTGACTGACTGAACATCAGACTATTTTTTGGATGCATTTCTTATGGTGGTAAAGGTTATGAAGACAAATTATGTTTGGCCGACATAATTAATGATTTCTACAAGTATATGCTTGATCCGCATTACTTGATGTGCAAAGATTCAGCGGACAGAACAAAGTTTGTGAGAAGATTGACTGTTCCGGGTGCCGACTAGAAAGATAATGAAATCACTTGTGCGGATATATATATAGGATGGATTTAGTTGTGAGAAGTAGTGTGGTGGCATGTGATATGCGAATAAAAGTAGAGCAGAGCAGAAGCAGTAAGGAAGGTCCGGTATGTGAAAGGAAAGCAGCATAAGAGAAGAGGAAAGATGAAGTGCAGCAAACCAGTGTACTGAGCCTAGTCGGAACTAAACTCCAGCATATGTGGATGCCTCCAATCAGTTCAAGTATTGTATAACACTCTTTTGTAGACAGTGTGTCTCTTGTAGGTAGTGTGCCTCCTTGTGAGTAGTGTGCTCGAGTAGTGAGCCCTAATTGGCAAGTGCTACTTTTGTAATTCCTTATTCTTCTAACAGAGAATAATCTTTGGGTTAATCACCCCGTGGTTTTTCCCTTAACAGGGTTTCCATGTCAAAAATATTATGTCATGTGTATCTTCTTTCATGGTTATGTTTGCTTGTTTGAATTAATGCTACATTGATTAATAAGAAAGTTCAAAAAGAAGAAATAATTAGGATAACTAATTCACCCCCCTCTTAGTTATCAACAATTGGTATCAGAGCTAAATTCCTCCTAACAGAGCCTAATAGCTTGAGGAAGATCTGGGAGTTCAAATGGATGCATATGGTTTAAGAGAGCAACTCAAGACTGCCCTTGATGATCTTGAACAGTCAAACTCTGAAGTCAATGAATTAAAGGAATGACTCAAACAGGCTGATGATTTCATGAGAGAACTAAAAGACAAATTAAGTCTCTCTATGAAAAAGAGAAAGGAGCTGTTTCAGCAATTGGCAAGACAAGGTGAAGAAAATAATGCAAATGAAGAGCTGATTGAGAAAACCAAGTTATGTGAAAAGTTATCAAAAGAAATCATGGTAAGACATGAAATGGAATCAGGAGTTATAAAGTTTACCCAAGAAGTTGAAGAGAAAAGAAAAACTGAAGATAATCTAAGACAATCTCTCAAGGAGAAATCAGAAGATTGCCACCAAATGGATAGAATTATCAGACATCTTGAATCTAATCTTGAAGATGCTAAAGATAATGAAGAAAAACTTAAGGATCAAATTGTCTCTCTAAAAAGAGATCTTCAAACAGCAAATGAGTATAAAGAGAAATTCAAGATAAGTTCTGCTCAACTTGAAGTTCTTATTGGAAGTCAAAAGAAGGTAGATGACAAATGTGGTTTGGGATATGAGAAAGGAGAAAGCTCCGGATCCGGTCAGAAGAATTTTGGATCAGAAAATCCAAGGAACAGGCCTAGAAGACCTTTGGTAAGACAACCCAATGCTCAAAGATATCCATCCTTCAATGGATACTGTTACAGCTGCAATCACTTTGGTCACAAAGCTAATCAGTGCAGAAAGAGAATGAATCAAACTAATTCATCCTTCTCCGGACAGTGTTTTAACTGCAAAAGGTATGGTCACAAATCTCATGAATGCAGAAATATGCAAATGAACAAATCATTTAATGGTAGATTCTTTGCATGCAATAGAGTAGGTCATATGGCTAATCAATGCAGATCAAGAGGATATCAGTCAAATATGCAAAGAAATGTTGTTTGCCAAATCTGTAATAGGTCTGGTCATAATGCAAAAGTCTGTAGAAGCAAGAATCAGGACAAAAGAGGTCCGGTATATCATAATCAGAATCAAGATAAGGGTAAACAAAAGATGAATGCGGATGAAGTTAAAAATGAGATGAGCAAGATTTGGGTGAAGAAAAGTACTGAGAATGTAGAGGTTAGATCCGCACCATACTCTAGTGCTGATATTCCTTCTGGAAACTGAAAAGTGAACTCTGGCTCAGGGGGAGACACAAAGAAAACCTTGTTCCCCCAGCCAGTCAATTGGTGCCAGAACTGGCACAAGAAGAGTTGCGGATTGAAGGAGTTATAAGGGATATATTCAAACAAACTGTGGTAAAGATTTGAGAGATCCGCAAGAAAATTTAAAAAGTTCAATTCCTTCAGAATTGGTCTAGTTAAGCAAGTCTTCTGGTAAAATAGGTTTCTCACAAGATTGGCCCAGTATGAATCCAAATTGATACAGCTTGATCTACGGATACATAAGATGATTAGAAGGACAAGTGGATATGATGATTCATCACTAACATCGATCACAAGGGAATCATAATGGTCCAGATGAGCTTCTTCCTCCTTGAACAAGGAAAACAAGGCAAACTAGAATAATATAGGTCGAGCATTTATTGCAATCTGATATTAGGGCTTGCGGAGCAATATAGGGTTTTTCATTAATCACTCGTTCATTTTGAACTTAAGAAGAAATGAAAAGCAGAGCTCTGCAACGAAATTCCTCAAGTTCATCGAAGATCACTTGCAGAAGTCATTACTTCCAGAGATCAATCCAACCAACTCCGTGAAACTGATAGGTGCAAAAGGTATTTTCCGTTTTCAAATATCTCACTGCAAATCTCTTGATAATGGGTACTCTGAACATTGTAAAGATTTCTGATAGACCTCACCCGACATTTAAGAAACATCCATACAAATCCTTGGAGGTAGACCCCCTAGGTGCATTTTCCAGTGTTCCGCATGGTGTTTTGCACATCGAAGATATTAGGGTTTATATACATGCAAATGTTGAAGAGTTTGGGGAATTCAAACTAAGAGATATCTATCACAAACAATTGCTAGATGATTCATTTGAGCTCAAACCCCAATACATAGGTCTCTGGAACAAGCACTTTGCACATATCTACATTTCCCCTGTTTTACTGAGGATGAATGGGTTAGGTACATTTTGAACAGAATACATGACAATTTCATGTGGTTAAATGGACCATTCAAGATCACTAAAGATGCCATTAGGGCAGTCACTGGATTACACTCATCTGGTGAGATTCCTATTCTTAAATCTGTAAAGAACCAAACTGTGAGTGAGGCTACCGGATCTAAGTTTGACAAAAGAGCAATGACAGTAGATGACATCACTGATCCAGATGTCAAGTTTGCTTCTATGATCATTGGATATAAGATATATCAATCTAGCAGGGAAAATTTTTTACCTGGAACTACCATCTACACCACATATGAAATGCTAAGAAAGGATGCAGACTATGATCTTTGCTAGCTTCTCTTGAACCAACTCATGGAGAATCTACAGAAAATAAAGATAGATAAAAAGAATTCATTCAAGTATGGTGGATTAATATTGTGCTTATTCTTCTACTTTATGAATGAGCTTCCCGGATCTAGTGGCTGGGTGTGGGAGAGTGATAGGCCAGTAGCTATCAAAATCAAAGATTATTTGCATGGACTTGGTGACAACAAAGCACAAAATACAGCTCTGTGGGGATACTTCAAGAACTTTCAGAGCATGATGCAAGCAAGAGAAAGAATTCATCGGTCTCTTGTTGAAAAATACAAAGACACAGTATGCTTTATGGTAGAGACAGATCAGTGCCTAATGGAGGCAGTAGAACCAAGGACAGTCTAGATCATGCCCATGGGGTATGAAGTTGATGAACAAATTGTGGAGTTGCATGTTCAACACATGCTAAGCCAGCCTAAAGATCCAAAAGCAGAAAGATTTGGAACCTTTGAGGAGCTGAGTATAAAAATCCATGTTGAACTCAGAGAACTAGAGATCAAGAGGAAGGTGAGAAAAGAAGTAGAAAATATTGCTCAAGGCCTTGGCATCTCAAAGGAGGCACTTGATGCCCACAAGAAAAGAATGGAAAGGGCTAAGGAAGAGAAGAAAGAGGCAGAAAAGTAAAACAAGGAAAGTGCTCTGGTAGAAACCTCCACTCAGACCAGATCATCAAAGAGATCTGCACCTGTCACAGCCAAAAGCTCAAGAACATCAAAACCAGAAGTCCAGGCATCCGGCAAAAGAGAGAAAAGATCAAAGACAAAAGCCACAAGGGCTTATGCAAGTCAAAGAGATGAAGAGGAAACTGAATCAGATGAGGGGGTAAAGGAAATAAAGAAGCAGAAGAAGAAAGGATCCGGTGAACCCTCCACAGGCCAAGACAAGGAAGAAATGGTAGAGGAATTTGTTGAAAAGCCCACCCTGTCTCTAAAAAGTGTAATCAAATTAGTCACTGTGGATGGAAAATTTCAACCAATGGCCGAATTCTATGATGATTACAATGAGGCTGACCAAAAGATCCTGCAGGAAGCTACAATCAGGTATCTGAACATATACAATAAGGCTTTCATTGAGATTATATCTCTAATTCCTAAGAGCCTAGAAAAGGAGTTAGAAATAAGAAAGAACAATGCCATGGCAAAAGACATTGAGATCTGGGAATAGATAGGTATTCAGCTATATCTTGCAATCGATCCCAAAACAATGAATATGATATTCAAAGATTGCAAGGATGAATTCAGGAGCAAAGCAAGGATGAATCAGCTCATGCTTTGTGAAACTGACAAGGTGACAAAAGAGACCGAAGAGATTCTCCAGAATACCCTTAAAAAAGTTCAACATTCGTATCACAAAGGACTCCGGTAAGAGCTCTGAATCCCCTATTTCAGAAGAAGTGGCTCATGGACAAACAAATATCTCTCCTCCGGTTTCCCCTACAGCTTTCAGATCTAAAGGAGAAGACACAATACAGGAGAAAGAAGCAGGAGTGAAGGAAAAAGAAGCTGACAGTACCAAGGCTACAAAGAAAGAGAAGACCCCAACAGAGAAAACCACAACTGATAGTGGTAAGGATGTAGAAGGAGACAAAGCTCCAAGGGACAGCCCTAAGACTACAGATGAAAAGAAAAATCTGTCTCCAGCAAGAGACACTATACAAATTGTTTAAGAATTCCTAAACAAAGAAACAATGGAGATTGATGAACTGGAGCTTCTACAAGGTCCATTCAATTTTGATTCTCTTTCTCCAGTACAAACTATGAAGATAGCCTCATTCGCTAATGCAAAAGTGAAAGAAAAACTCCTAAAGTCTCATATGGAAGACTGTGAGTTGATAGAAGCTGCTTCCAGAGTGCTTGAAAAGATTATGCCATCGGTTCAGAAAGATCCCACAACCTCCACTTCTGGAAATCTCAAAACGTTAGTCAGCAGTGTTAATACACATATTGATTCTCTAGAAAAATTAGCTGAAGAAAAGGTCCGGAAGGAGTTTTTGGATAAAAGGTTCTCTGAGGTATAGGGTTTGATCATTAATGATAGTAGAAACATGAACATTGGGATAAAGAGCTTAGAAAATGCTCTTATAGACGGCAGAAAAATATACAAATTTTGTATTTCATGGTCTAAAGTAACAGTAGAGATTGAGAAGAAAATAAAAGAGCAAGAGGATAAACTACTAAGTTTGCCTCAAAGTTTTGATCCTCTCTCTTCCTCCATAGTCAATCAAGAGTGTCAGACTATTGCAATCACAATTGCAATAAAGAATTTTGAGAAGGAAACGAAGAACATGATCAGTCGGATGGGTGAACTTAGGAGGATCATTGTCCCTAAGTTAGAGGCCATGCATGAGGCCATAAGTGAAGCTCAAATCACAGCCCAGACAAATGATCCAACAAATCTAAAAAGGGTAGATGCGTTTGCATTCCTGTTGAGTGGGCATATCTCAATTTTGGACAGGATGAAGCAAAGTTGGGTGACAGAAGTTTTACAGTTGAAGAACACTTTTGCAGACATACTTAAGTATATGTAAGTACAACTTGTATATATATACTTATGCGGCTAAATATAGTTTTTTTTTTTCAAAAATTTTGGTATGCGTACCCTACCCTTTGCCATTGATGTCAAAGGGGGAGTGAGGAGCAATGAAAAATGAGGAATCCAACTAAGGGGGAGCTCCGGAAAATGTATATAAAGAGAAAGCATCAGCCAAGGGGGAGCATAGTGTAAACACTTAGTCATTTTTCACTAAGTGTTTCCATCAATGCCAAAGGGGGAGATTGTTGGCAAGAGACACTATATGGATTCATGATTGTTGTCATTGATGGCAACAAAGTTCATCCCACACATCCACAGGACATGGTGTGTCTCTACCGAAAGTCAGAATGAAGAATGTGGTGGTCCGGTAATTAAGAACAGAACATGTGGCAAGATCCGACAGATAGGTCCGAATCTCTCAAAGGAAGTATCTTGGTGAAGTACGGATTTGGGGAAGGAAAGAGTACTACCTTGAGTGATAGATTCCAAGGTTTTAGCCTCCGGTGATAGATGAGGTAAAAGATATGAATACTTGAGTACCGGGTTCCTGAGTGACAGTGTGAACAGAGGAAAAACTGACTGACTGAACTTCAGACTATTTTCTGGATGCATTTCTGATGGTGGTAAAGGTTATGAAGACATGAATTATGTTTGGCTAACATGATTAATGATTTCTACAAGTATATGCTTGATCCGCATTACTTGATGTGCAAGGATTCAGCCGACATAACAGAGTTTGTGAGAAGATTGATTGTTTCGGGTGCCGACTAGAAAGATAATGAAATCACTTGTGCGGATATATATAGGATGGATTTAGTTGTGATAAGTAGTGTGGTGGCATGTGATATGCGAATAAAAGCATAGCAGAGCAGAAGCAGTAAGGAAGGTCCGGTATGTGAAAGGAAAGCAACATAAGAGAAGAGGAAAGATGAAGTGCAGCAGATCAGTGTACTGAGCCTAACCGGAATTAAACTCCAGCATATGTGGATGCCTCCAATTAGTTCAAGTATTGTATAACACTCTTTTGTAGACAGTGTGTCTCTTGTAGGTAGTGTGCCTCCTTGTGAGCAGTGAGCCCTAATTGGCAAGTGCCACTTTTGTAATTCCTTATTCTTCTAACAGAGAATAATCTTTGGGTTAATCACCCCATGGTTTTTCCCTTAACAGGGTTTCCACGTCAAAAATATTGTGTCATGTGTATCTTTTTTCATGGTTATGTTTGCTTGTTTGAATTAATGCTGCAGTGATTAATAAGAAAGTTCAAAAAGAAGAAATAATTAGGATAACTAATTCACCCCCCCTCTCAGTTATCAACAGGTTCCATAGATGGGTAGGTTCCATAGTGAAAACAAAAAGAAAACTGAAAAGACAACAAAACAAGCAAACAAAAAAGAATAAAACCTACTCTAACTATAGTACATAGTTTTCATATCACCATTAAAGACCAAAGTAATGTTTGACGTACTATCCATTGACAGGAAATGGAACAGGCTCTCTAGTTAAAGAACTGATCCGAAATGCATTTTCTCTAAGAATCTTAGAGATCTGGAATGAACCTAGCCAAAGCTTGTCAAATTTCTGATGGTCTCCCTTATTTTCTTTGGCTTTATCCCATAAGAGAACTAAATAAGATATTCTAAAGGCTTTCACCTTAGCCCTCTTATCAAACCATTGTTTAACTACTGCCTGATGCTTGACAAAATGTTGAAGGACAACACTCTCTTTTCCTATAGAATCAAAAGATTTGTAAGCCTAGCTTCTACCTTGTCCTCATAGAGTTCATGTACATATAGAAATTTCTCTTTGATTACATTCACCATGCACATAGGGTCAATTAATATGCCTTTAGTGGGGTTTTCATTGACTAGGGAAGTAATATATATAGGTCCATCATATATGTGCATGGGTGCATCGATAGGTGTGAAAGAAATAATTATTTCACGAATAAAACAAACTCAAATAGGGTGATGGTGATCATCAACAATGGAAATCATCTTGGCTAAGGGGGTAGTAGGCTCGTGAGTAGACCTAATAGGAACCACAGTATCAAAGGGAAGCTGAACTAGAATTGTGGAGTGATGTGACAACAAGTTTGCATAAATCTGGAGGTTTTGATTAGGTGGAGCAACAGATTTGTTTCCTTTTCCATTCACTCTAGAGAGCTAGATGTCATTGTAGTCGATGAGGTCTTGCACATTATGTTTAAGATGCATACATTGCTCAGTTCATGTACATTAACTTTGTGGAACTAATACAAGACCTTCGGGTCATACGAAGGTGATAAGGGTTTGTTGGTGTCAACAAGATGGATTTGTAGCAACTGGATGAGGTTATTGTTTAAAATATTCTGTATTATAGTATAAGGGATTAAAAAAGCAGGGTGAACTATCGCATCCTTTGTTTATTTTGTGAGGAGAGGGCCATAGCACTTTATGTTGGTGTAGTGGCCACTACTTGTTGAACATTATTAGAAGAATTTATTTTAATGAAAATTTTATTTTTCTTATAATTTTTAAATGAAGGAGGGGCATCAGACTGCCCAGCGAGAGTCTTTTAGAAGATCCCTCATATACTAAGTAAATGATACCTGGTAGTCATAGAGTGTCATGCAGAGATGCATAAATGAGGAATAACACATTATGAAAATCTAATCTCTTATTTGAGGTTGTAGGTTTCCAACGAAAACCTGTTCCACATGTGAATCTAGGAGTATATAAGGGATCTATGAAAGGAGGACCTTATGGTAGTTGATAAGATCAAAGACTTTCTCTTGTGCTCCCTACCTACAGTGGACAAGGTTAGTGAGTGTGACCTATGGTCCAGTGTTTGTCAGAAGTGTTGGAGAAACTAATTGATAGGTTGTTGAAAAGAATTGATGGAGTGATCAGGAAGAGAGCATAACCACTCCAACGTGGTATCTTTGAGATACTATGGGAAATGTTTTTCTAGAAAATAAGGTTGTAAGATGAAATCACTCCACAAGGTTGTAAATGTTGATACATGGTTGTATGGGTCTCCTTTACAAGTGTACTTCTCAAAGTGCAGAGCCTCAAAGTTTTGGGGAAGGGGAGAAGTGAGAATGGATAAGAACTATAGACTTTTAGTATAGTATGATGGAATTGTTGTCTAAGATGCACTTGTAGACATGGTGGCTATTTTTTTTTACGATTTTATATTAAATGAAGGAATTGAGTGATAACAAGGTTTGTGGTATGAGTGGATTGAGCTTGGTTAACAAATGGAATAGTGTTTTTGGATGGTTGCGAAACTCTGAGGTTAGCTCCAAGAAAAGTAAATGATAATGAAGAAGTAGGGGGAATAAACCCATATTTATTTATAGGGTTCCTACCCATTCCAATATAATTTGTATTGGAATTCACTGATTCAGTAGTGCTTGTAGAAATTTGGGAGGAAGTGAAGGTGGGTGTAGAAGAAGTTGGGATAGGCACTAATAGTTGAGCTTGTGATGTGTTTGAATGTGCCTTATTTATGATTTTTACACAGCTAGCTAGAGATGGAACATTGCTATTTATAATGTGAGCTAGACTACATAGAAGATCCAAGCCATGTAGATCAACAGTTAACAACTTTCATCAGTTCTCTACAAGAGGGACAAACTTTCCAGCTAGGTGCTTCATACAAAAAAATCCCGAGAGTTGGCCAAGTGCCTATCCAATGTCTAGATTTGGGCTTGGGGTACACAAGCCATCGATGTGTATGTATTAAGAGGTTCTCTAAAAGATTATTGTCTAGTGATTGTAGGTGTGTTAGAGAGAGAGAATATAGGTGGTTGTACTCTAGAGTTTCCCATTCAGAAGTTAAAGATGTTAGTTTTTTAGTTGCATGGAGCTGAAGCAACCAAGAGGACAGGAAGCCATGAGCAATCTCAAACTTCTATGAATGGTAAATTCCAGGTTAGAGCACTAGGTTGTGAAGCTCATAAACTAGTAGGAGCTCCCCAACAGACAAGTACTCTAAAATTTTAAGATTAGAAGAAAGATAATTATTTTTAGAGATGAAAAAGAGAAGCTTTTGCTAATAAGAGGATAAGAAATGTTTTATTTTGTAATTTTCAAATGTTTCAAACTTGTCAGGTTCACCAAAATGTGATATGGGAAAATTAACTTTAACTAAATTACATCTAATCAAAACAATGTCCTGTCACACATTAGGAGACTAGCCACTGAAGATGTCTATTTTGCTACTATCCTATCTAGAAGATCAAGAATATATGGCCTATCACCCTTTGTTACAACTAGAAATGAAATGATTAAATGCTATTAACTCAAACTAATAAAGACAAGAGAAAATAAGGAAAAATACAAATATTGATAAAGTAATTCACATAAATAAATATAAAATTAGAAATAGCAAACCACAAGGAACCTAGCACTAGGAAGAAACCCTCACTATCTAGAATGATGGTGCATGGCTTGGATGTCTATGCACCGCTCTGTAGTCAGTATGGTATAGAAAATCAAAATCCTAGATCTGTATGTCTTCACAGGGATTTTGAGAGTTTCTTGTTGATAGCAAACATAATGATTATTACATAGAGATCAACAAATAAAAGAAACAAAGAAATGATATGATGAGAATGAAGTAAGAGAATCGACAAGAAAGGGAAAGGAAGATACAAATGCTCATGCACTTAGACTCTGTTCTCATACAAGCTGTAAACACAAACATAGAAGAGGGGTTGGATTGTATAGGAATTTGCCTCAGTCAAACCTTGTTTTGGTGTTTCTAGCTCAAGAACAACCAAAGATTGATATATTGTTAAATAGTGTGTGCTCTTAATTCTAGGTACCTCTAGAATTACAACAAATAGTTACAAAATAACAATAATTTTATATTGAAATGTACAAGGAAATGATATTCAACCACAAAGATAAATATTAATCTAAATGGATTGACAAAGGTAAGAGAAGAAGTTATGAGGATCTTGTTGGAAGACTATGAGATCGAGAAGACCCAAATGAAGCTTTGTTTACAAGGATATCAATCTTGAACAAGAACCTTTCAAAGGGTGTGAAAAAACTAAAATAAATCACATCAATCAAATCCTCTCAATAATCTACAATAAATAATTAGCAAAGAATAACAATAGCACAAGTAAAATGAGAGTGAGCAATAATTTGGGTAGAGCTTTGCTAGCATATGAGATTGATCCTTTCAAATGACAAAGCGATAGGTTTTTATAGAAGAGGCAAGTGGTAAAAATTTGGGAAAGGATCCATTCATGCATGGATAAAAATAAATAAAAGCTTGGAATGTCATGCAAGCAAAAAAAAACCATCTAAAAATGGTTGACAAATTCAAAGATTCTTTCAAGATGTTACTATGCCATGCAGATGTCTGCTCCTACAACTTTTGTCCATTCAACTTCAGTTCTTAGAAATTTTAGATGACTTGGGGCATTGGCAAGGTTACAACACTTTTATAGTCTTTTTATAGGACAAGTAGAAAGGGTTAAAGTAACATTTGGAGAGCATACTAGGGGAGTGGATACAAAAGCAAGTGCTGGAACTAGATCATGAAATTGTGAGAATGCAAAATTTATGATGCTACAGTTAGCCTCCACTTTAGTAGGCATATGAGACTACATGCATGTGCATAAAGAAACTAATGTAAAAACAAACCTTTTACATTGTCGCTATGTGAGAGATATGGAGCCCCCAGCTTAGGATTCTACAAAACCACAATGTTAGGCAAAAATTTGCGCATGGAACAAATGTCAGAGGCACATATATATGTATATCAAGTTGATAAAAGGAGGATTAGACTGAATATGAGTTTCCAAAACCCTTCTAGTTAGAAAATAATATAGTCTAATGCACATTAATCTAATGAATACATGTAAACATATACAAACATACAGAAGACTAAAGTGTAAGGTATGGTTCTAGGGCTAGGAAATTTTGTTGTTTTCTAGGAACCATACTAAAAAAACTTCTATAACTCACTAGGGCTAGCAAATTTTGTTGTTTTCTAGGTGGCTTATGAGAAGTGTTGATAGGGTAGAAAATGAAGCATCACAAACTAGGATTGCTTTATTAGGTTAGCTACATGTCAAACAGTATCAAATATTACATGGCTAGCATGGCTTGGTAATTCTCATAAAGGTGGTTAGTCTAAACAAGTGCATCTACTTAGGACCATGAATGCTACAAAAAAAATGTTGAAAAGTGTATACCATCATTGTGGTGGATGATCATTTATGATAGATAGTGAATAAATGCTCCCACCTTAAAATAATTTCTTACATCATGGAGGAGCAATTAATTTTAAGGTAAAAGGGGGGAAAAAGGTACAAGATATTTCAAGAAACATATTCCTAGAGGATATGTTCCAAAGAGCTATATCATGAAGGGTTTGCTCCCAAGAAGGAAAAACAAGGCGATGTTATAGGCATGATACACAATGTCCTATGTAAGCACGACATGACACTGAGTAACACAACAAGGTGTCACATAAGAACAAGAAACATCACAATCTAACACAGAGATCTATGTTATTTAAATTCAGTATAAAATATGAGGGGAATAATCAAGGAAATATAATTTTGAATCATGAGCATCCCCCTAGGCATGTAGAACTATGAATACAAAGAAAGAATATTGAATTAACATATAATAATAATTTTGGGTCAACAAGGAAGTATACTAAATCATCTACCACATTGTATCATCCCTAAAATTTGGAAAATTCAAGTACGACATATAGAAGAATGTAGAAACATATAGAGGAATGTCACAACATTTTCATTACCCATGTATCCATGCACCTACAAGGTCATCAAGAACCCTCCAAGGAGAGATAACAAAAAAACATACATGCCATGCAACAAGCAATGGGATTACAAAATATAGAAGCACAATACCAACAATAACAAATGAAACCAATGTATTACACTCAAGGATTGGGCTATAATAGGTCATCCACCTCCTAATAGGAGGATAGGCTACTAGAGGGACCACATTGATTGTAGTACTTGGTACAATGCCTAGTTTATCATGTGGAGGATCAGTAACCAAGGGAGGATCCCAGAGAAACTCACCGAAGGCAAGGTCCATTGATCTTGTGAATATCAAGGATAAAGATTGTATCTCTTCTAAGGACTCAAATACATCTTATTTTGAGGAAGAGTGATCTGAATCACTATCAAATAAAATGACAATAGGGGGTCACCCAATTCTAACAATAGGAGCATGAGCATTGGTGACCACTGGTGGAGCAGATGTCTCCACATTTGGAATGGATGATGCAAAAGGAATCAATGGCAGTAAGGGAGGCATGCACTTTGGATTATAGTAGGGTGAGGTGTGATAATATTTGCATTTACACTTTGGCAATAGGCATGCAATTTCAATGTCAATGGTGGCAAGACGTAGAACATTAGGGAACACCTGATGTCATGTGTGCTAGAATTGAACTAGCTCTCATAGAGTGATACTAGATATGATGTTAACATTAAGCAAGTCCTAAGGTGTATCAAAGGGTGGCATTTCTAGGATGGATGGAAGGATGGTTCTCTCCATAGATTGAGTGAAGACTACTTCATTTGGTTTAGGGTTTCTTTCATACATTGAATTGGTGGAGAGATAGGAGTGGGTGCTGACAGAGAATCACATGGTGGAGAGGGAGCATAAGGCTAAAAAGTTAGAGACAAGTCTGAAAATGACCTCATGGGAGGAGGGTGTGTGGGAAGGATTTCAACCCCTGTCGCATGCTCACGAGATATAGCACATTAATGAAGCTTGCGATCTCTCACAAGTTGGTTTCATTGAGCGTAGATCAAAGTGTCTCTAGGAGAAATCATGGAGTCTCCCAACATAGGATCCTTTTCTTCCATCACTTTAGGAGTAGGAGTAGGAACTAAAGGAGCACCTCAATGATGGGGTACTTCTAGTAGAGTGTCTCTTAATGTGGGTTGGCTTCCTTGAGCCACCAGAGGGGCTCAAGGAACATAGACCACCATTGAAGATTGAGGGACTGAAGGGGAAGGGTCCTGCACCATGGGCTTCTTTCCTTGAGTCTTTGAAGAGGCATGAGCAACATAAGTTATTAAAGGCCAAGAAGGTATGGATTGCATGAGTCATGTGCCTCTAGGTCCTGGGTAAGACATTGGAGGTGGGACCTCATTATTAATTCTAGATGCTCAAGGATAAGAAAGGTCAATCAATTTGGGTTGTCTTCCCTTCTCTACCTTTGCGGTAGAAGAAGGGACAAAGACAACCATTGGAGATCAAGGGACCTCTAGGGTAATATCTAGTTTGGTTGAAGAGGATGAACTGACAGACAACTAAGCTATGTGACTCACTTTAAATTTTTTGTATGAGAAAAATAGAAAATTATAGTGTGGTCACCATGGCTCAATCAATATCAGCTAGAAGTAATCCAAATAGAAATTTCTCCTTAATACGAGAGGTTTAAACCCACTATGATAAATAATTTACACTTACCCATCGTGAGGGAACTTTAGGCACTTATGGATTACTAAGGGGACTGCTCTCATGGAAGAGAGCCATGGATGGCCCAACATCACATGAAATTGATCTAAGGTTAGAATGATGAAGAAAGGAACATCTAGTGGTTTTGATCATACACAAATAGGAAGGGTAAACAAAACCAAGATGTAGAGAGAGGAGCCATCATGTGCTCATATATAGACTTTTGATTGCTCATACTTGTTCTGATAGAGTTCGTGTACATTTAGAAATTCCTCGATGATTACATTCACCATGCACACAAGGCCAAAACATACACCCTTGGTGGGCTTTTAATTAACTAAGGAAATGGTGTATAGAGGTCCATTGTATACGTACATGGGTGCATCTATGGGTGTGAAAGACATCCATTCATCTTCCTCCTTTCCCTCTCCCTTGTTCTCCCACTCTATTTCCATCTTCACTATTGAGTTTAGATGTAACAACCAAAGATGATATGTGGAGTAACTTGTTTGGAAAAAATAAAAAATTGATTTTGCCACATTCTAATGAATTGGTATATGATTTTATATGCGCTTTGTTTTTTTAAACTGTACTTGTTTTGGGCTTAAATTGTGAATCAACGGGTTTGAAAATTAAAAAGGTAAGCATCGTGACTCATTAGGATTTAAAGGAACAACATAATTAAAAATTATTTACTTCCAATTGGTTTACATAAGATCAAAAAAATCATAATCTTTTAAAAATTGACTAGTACACGTAATTCTAGTAAGCCAAAAATACCTGGTCAGTTTGGTCTAAAAGGAGAGACCAAAGAATTGGGGTTCGCAGAAATAATCTGCAATGAAGACACATAATCGAACATCGAAAAAGAGGTCAAATTTCATAAAAAGGCAATCTTGATGATGGACTCATGTTGGAGACAACCATAAATTAATCTGCTTTCCAATTTTTTTTGTTTCCTGTTTTTCATTGACTCCTGCAATCAACACTCACCAGAAAGACATGATAATAATCGAAAGAAAATTTAACCAATGACACAGTTGAATGCAATGCACACTCTATCTCACAAGGTAAAATTTAGTTGAGAGGATTTTGATGGGGACGAACATAGAAATTTTCCCTTATTTCACCAATTCCAAACTTTCTAAGGCCATGGGGAGATCAACTTCAATGCTAGTCAACTGTGCAGAAGGAAAGAAAGTTCATCACAAGCCATCTTTGGCTTTTTGTTTCATGCATCTTTGGAATCTTATTTTATTATCTTCATATGCTTTAGAGTTTAGTTGGTCCCATTTGTCAAACTTGAAATACTGAAGAAAAGGTTGTGGGGGTAAGATCAATGGAAATGAAAGGATGATGAGAACTACAATCACAACAATTCAGCCTTTTTGGACATTCTTGTAATGCCCATTGGGCTCATTAATTATTGTGGTTACCTTTGTTGTCTTTCAGGTTTCACATTTAGTTTTGTAGTTGAGTTATTGGTCATTATGGTTGTATGCCATAATTCACTTGTGTTTATCAAAGTCTATATATTGATGCCCTGCCTCTTCTTTTCTAAGGCAATTTGCGGCTTTTGTATTTTGCTTGTTTTGTGATCAACAGATCACTTTGTTTGTTTATTTGCCTTCATCTGGCACCAAGAGAATGGTATTCAAGGATAGACTCATATCTACAATAGAACAGTTTCTTAAGAAGTCAATCAAATCCAAATATTTATATTAGCAACTTCACTAATGATATTGTTTTCTTAGTTCCCTATGTTGATGATCTTATCTACACTGGGAACAATTTAGATTTATTTACAGAGTTTAGAGCAACTATGGTTGTTGAATTTGAGATGACAGATTTGAGACAAATGCACTATTTTCATGGTATAGAAGTATGGTAAAACAAAGATGAAATATTCATGTGTAAGAAAAAGTATGCTTTAGCTATTGTACAAAAATTTTAGATGAATAGTTGCAAAGCAATTGCAACACCCATTGAAGTTGGACTTAAGTTGTTTAACTTAGATGTGTCAGATCTAGTGGACCCAACCCTATATAGAAAGTTGATTCATAGTTTGATCTACTTAACTACTACTCGACCAGATACCACATATGCACTAAGCTTGTTATCTAGGTACATGTCAGAACCTAAGCAAACACATTGGAGTACAGCTAAGAGGATTCTTAGATATGTCATGGTCTTAGATTTCAGCATTTAGAGGATAGAAAGTTGATTGGCTATACATATTTAGATTGGTTAGGTTCCATAGATGGGTAGATTCCATAGTTAAAACAAAAGGAAAACTGAAAAGACAACAAAACAAGCAAACAAAAAATAATGAAACCTACTCTAACTATAGTACATGGTTTTCATATCACCATTAAGGACCAAAGTAATGTCTGACATACTATCCATTGAAAAGGAATTGAACAGGCTCTCTATTCAAAGAACTGATGCTAAATGTATTTTCTCTTAGAATCTCAGAGATATGGAATGAACCCAGCCAAATTTTCTCAAATTTTTTATGGTCTCCCTTATTTTCTTTTGCTTTATCCCATGAGATAACTAAATAATATATTCTAAAGGTTTTCACCTTAGCCCTCTTATCGAACCATTGTCTAACTACTGCCTGATGCTTGACAAAATGTTGACAGACATCATCTCTCTTTTCATATAGACTCAAAAGATTCGTAAGCCTACCTTCTACCTTCTCCTCATAGAGTTCATGTACATATAGAAATTCCTCTTTGATTACATTCACCATGCACATAGGGTCAATTAATACACCTTTAGTGGGATTTTCATTGACTAGGGAAGTGATGTATATAGGTCCATCATATATGCGCATGGGTGCTTCGATAGGTGTGAAAGACATAATTATTTCAAGAATAAAATATGCTCAAATAGGGTGATTGCAATCATCAACAATAGAAATCATCTTGGCTAAGGGGATAGTAGGCTCGTGAGCAAACATAATAGTAACCACAGTATCAAAGGGAAGTTGAACTAGATGTATGGAGTGATGCAACAAGTTTGCATAAATCTGGAGGTTTTGATTAGGTGGAGCAACAGATTTGTTTCCTTTTCCATTCATTCTAGAGAGCTAGATGACATTCTAGTCAATGAGGTCTTGCACATTATGTTTAAGATGCATGCATTGCTCAGTTCATGTACATTGACTTTGTGGAACTAAAACAAGACCTTCGGGTCATAAGAATGCTATAATGTCAGAAAATGTCCCTTGGGGGCTTTTCCCTCATAAGGTTTAGCTCCCACATCTTTAGAGTGCATTTAGGATAGTTTAGTTCATATTTTAGCATCTCGATGGAATGAGACCTAAGTCCCATGGCAAATAGGTCCTAGGTGGACCCCTTGAGCTATACCCTTCCTAAAATAGGGGGAGGACTTGGGCCCCCACGCCCTAGTACTACGCTATTTTTGGATAGCCCCAATTTTTGGGTGTTGGTTTATGATCATTAGGAGGTTATTTTGCCAACACAGTAAAGTTTGATTTTTAAAATCTTGGTGGGAATACTTGTAGGTGCATATCTAAGCATGTGTAGGCATTCATTTGTAAACTAGATGATGACTAGAAAGCTATTATGTTCTCAAGGTGATTCAAGGCTTTTTATTGTGTTGCAAGAGCAGACTTGTTTGTTTTGTGTGTTGATATTTACATATTTTTGCATTAATTCCTTCATGGCATGAAGAAAATCTTCCTCCAGGAAAGCTACACTACAAGGTGACATATCATTATGTTTTTATCTTTGATTCCTTTGGTTTTTTGGCCTCTACCTCACAAGGGTAAGCCTTCTTTATCTGACAATGGTGTTCAGAGACTTAAGTGTCCTCCAGGGTTTGACTGAGGCAAACCTCTAAACACCACAACCCCCAAACCAAGTCTTATGATGATAGGTTACAAGTGTTACATCTGAGAAAAGTGGAGTTATAGGAAGGCTTGGAAGACATCAGTGATTTAGGATCTAAAGGAAAGATGGACAAAGGAGCATTTTCAGGACTAAGGCACTCGCTCCAGTGTCCTCTGAAGACAGGTTATAGAAAACAGACATTACAGGGTTGATCAGTGTCCGAAGGAGGTCCAGGTTCCCTAAAAAAGTAGGTACCTTAAAGTTGGGTGCCTGCTCCAGTGTCCTTGACTATTTATCCTTGGAACCCCAAAAAGAGGTATTCTATAATTTGGCATTTTACTCCCGTTTGCAAGAGCTTTTTCCGTAATTCATTAATTTGTTGTTGTATTTGCATAATTAGGGTTTTAATGGTCAATTGAGCATAGGAGAAGAACAAATTGATAAGTAATTCCATAATCCAAGTTTTCCTACATCTAAAAGTGACTCTAGGTTATGATAGTGCTTTCCATTCAACCCTAGATCCTACAATGTTAGGGTGAAACGAGGAATTTATAATCTAAACCACAAAAGATTGACAAATCCAATTTTAACCTAAACATTTTAGTGAACCTGAGTATTTGAACTTAAATTGAAACTTTCTAATTGTTTTTCTACATATTTGGTGTGATTTCATTCATTCATATAGGTATTTACTTTATTGCATTGAGAAAATTTCAAAAAAAATGTAAAATTAGAAAAATACAAAAAAAATTCATTGTTGGGCTTACTAAATTGTGTCAATTCTTCCTAAATTTTCCTAATTCATAATTTTTGCATCATATATGATATAAAATACATAAAAATTCAAAAATTCAAAATCTTTCTTTGCATTTTCATCATTTAATTGCTAAGGTTTTGTGGAAATTTTGACAATTTTTAGATAACCTAGTAATTCCAAAATCTAGGGTTCGTAGGAAAAATCTTTAATCAGATTTTTCTACTTATTTTATAGGCTCATTAAAATTTTCATTTGACTTTAGTCTTGCATTTTAGTATGAATTTGCATTTAAATTTAAATTATTTGCATTCTTGCATTGAAAATTTCAACAAAAACTAGCAATTTTGGTGCAATTTCATTAAATTTGCATGGGAATTTTGCATGACTAAGTTTGAAAATAATTTTCAGATCTGAGATTATGTAAATTCCATAAAAAATCATACTTCAAACCATTCACATAGCATTTTCTTCCAAAATCTCAAACCTAGGGTTTTGAAAACAACAATTTTCACTAATTTTGGCCTTATCAACTTCATAAATTTGCATCATAAGTGTGTTGTGGAAGATTATTTTGCATTATTTTTTTTTTATTAGGGTAATAATTTTCTTCCCCTTATAAAAATCTTAACAACACCCTTTTAATGGGCTCTTGTAGTGAAAATTTGGCAAAAAACTACACATTTTGATCATTTTTGGCCTAGGGTTTGACCTAATTTGCACTCCAAGCGTGTTGTGATCAATTTTGTGGATTGAGGTGACTGATATTATTGATATTATTTTTTCTCCCTCATAAAAGTACTTACAACACCTCCTTTACTAGGTCTTGCAATTGAAAATCCGTGAAAAATAGCCTATTTTTGCTATATTTTCACTAGGGATTTACCTTAAGCGGCACTAAAAGTGTGTTGTGTTGGATATTTTTGCATCAAGTGGCTGTTATTTCTGATATTACTTTCTTTCCATCATCATTTTCTTCACAACACCCTTTGTTATTCTTTCTTACATTAAATTTTGGTAAAAAAGTGCCTATTTTGACATATTTTCACTATAATTGACTTGGCATTATCTTAAATTTGCATCAAATGTGTGTTGAGAGTGGACTTATTGTTGTTTTGGACTGATATCATACATATAACTTTATTTCCTTGATCAAAATCCTTACAACATTCTTTGTCTCATTCATTTGCATTAAAAAATTACAAAATTCCAAGCATTTTTTGTCATCAATCATATCCTTCTCCTAGGATTTGTTCTCTTAGTTTGTGTGTTGTGTGTTGTATGATTTAATAAGATTTATGACATGCTGTCCTATAAACAATTTCCCTTTGAGAAGAAGTAAAAGATTAATGGGATCAAGTGCTCTTGAAGAAGTTGGTACTTTAGACACTTTATTTACAAAGGGAGAAACTCAAATTGTGCAAGATATTATACATCCTCCAACCACAATGGAAGAACAAACTTTTCATGATGTTGATGATACTGTTGAGGCAATATGATATGTATCTGATGAGAAAATAAAAATTGGATAAAGACGTAGCAGAATTTCAATCATTTATGGAAAATGAGAGAATAGTTGAAGAAGTCATTCCTACAATTCATAACATAAGAGAATTTATAAAAGAAAGACAAGATTGCATTAATGCACTTCATGGTCTAGCACATATTGTACAAACCAATATCATGCCAATAACAGAATGTGTACAAATGATAAATAAAACTTTATCACTATCTCATACTTAAGTTTCAACACCTATACCGACTACAAGAATATCAACGTTTACATCAATGATCAGAACAACTAATGTGAATGTTTGTAATAATTCTGCCACTAGTATTGGAACATACAATGGCACTAATTACAAAGCCATGGGATTTAATTATCAGAATTTGATTCCTAAAGGGACATCTTCTATGAATAATTGTTCTCAACCTCCTCTCTATTCCACTCATTTCCAACTACCTAACTCCACATATCAATATGGCCAACTACCGTTAACATATTCTCAACCTACACAATTTATGTCTCAAGCTCATTTACCTCCTCACTTCGCTTCCAATTCATTACAACAAGCTACATCTCCAAATGATGCCATCCTAAACCAACTTTTACAGGGCATGACTGCTTTGCAACAAAAGGTGACAAACTTGATAAATTCTTTGCAACCTAGCCTACTGACATATCATGCTCATAATCTGTTATCATATGCAATCTTGAGAACCCCTATGCTTGAGAGGTTTGAGACTCCTCACTTTGAAAAATATGGTGGAAAAGGAGATCCTAATATCGATGTGGCAGCATTCATAGCTATGTGTAGTGATTTCTGTTTTGAAGGGGATTTGTTAGCAAAACTTTTCCCATGATCTCTCAAGGATACTACTTTAGAATGGTTTTACTCTTTGCCTCCGAATTCAATTCACTCCTTTTCACAGTTGATTGATCAATTTTTACAACATTTTCAATCAAATATTGGACCCCAAGTCACTCTTATTGGCTTGGTTCAATGCAAACAAGGTCTGAAAGAAAAGTTAACTAAATTCATTAGTTGGTATCAAAGCCTTTATGCTCAGATTCAATATTAGATAAAAGATGAGGATGTTCAGAAGATATTCATTACAAATCTACAACATAATATTTGTGATAAGATTCTCTTGATGAAGTATAACTCCTTTCAACATTTATGCATCGCCATTCGTGATTATCAACTTTCGGCTAGTCAGTATGAAAACCAAAACTCATTGGCTCAAGTTGGACAATCCATGGGTGGATCATCACAAAACAACTTTAAAAGGTACAATATTAGGGATTTCATCAAGATCAATGGACCAAATACAAATGTGTCTGCAATAAACAATCCAAAGAAACAATCGTATCAACCAAGGAAGTTTACTCTGATATCTAAGTCCTATCATTCTATCATGAATCAAGATGAGTAATAACATTCTAAAGCTTCCCCCGATTAAGCATGTTGATCCTAGAAAACAAGGACCTTACTTTGATGCTAATGCCTTTTGTCATTATCATTGAACACAAGGACATGACACTGAATGATGTATGCATCTTAAACATAAGATACAGGACATTATTGATTCAAATTACATCCAGGTATCGGGTGTGAATGATAATGGAAACAAGTCAGTTGCTCCATCAAATCAGAATTTACAAATCTTCACTAATCCTTTTCCTAAGCGTATAGAAAATAATATGGTGGAACAAGATCTAGTGGAAGTAGATGAGGATGATTACTTGGACTATGATAGTATTGTGGAAATAGAATTTACGCTGAGGTTCCTCCTCCATTATCCTTATATGGATTAGGAGATAATCAAAATACCTTTGAAAAGAAAGAACAAAAATTGATACAGATGAGCAAGCTGGTATAGGAAGAATCCTGCTACTGTTCTAGAAAGATTTACCAACAAAAACTTGCTAAAAACTAGAAAAGAGCAAGACGACAATCAATAGTCAGAAATAATAGTGGTTCTCCCCCTCATAAGCAACAAAAAGTCCCATTTAAACAAGAATTCAAGGAACAAACATCATGTGATAACAAACAAGACTTTCATAAGAACCACTCAAATTTTGCATTAAACACGATCGAGTACTTCTCCGAGAGGTTCGAGAGCTCCAAGATATAATCTGTAGACCCTACAGGTAAGTATCTCTAACCCTTTATCTCTCTTCTGATGTGCTTCCCCCGTGATGTGTTATGTGTCGTTTAGTCCTCCTAGGATGACCTCAGATTCTTCTGTAAGGGTCAAGATACCAGGAGACTGCCTCTATTGTGACCTTCTATTTGTATCATTATTCTTCTATATTACCTCTCTCCCTAATTTCATGGTTGTGTGTTCTGTCATATGGACATAGCATTGTGGTTAGTGACTTGGGGGGCACCCTCCTATGTGAATGTCCCTAAGACACTTGTTTCTCCTCTCTTATTTATTGTTTCCCTTCCTCTAGTGTTTCCATCTAGCAGTCAGAAGACGATAAAAATTTATACTAATGTGGACCTAGTGTCCCTTTCGAGACCAATCACAAAATGAACTATAGTTCCTAATGTGACAATGGGGTTGTATATCTCATCCGATTCTTGGCTAGTGGAAGCACTTGTGCTTTCCATGTAGTGAATTTTATGATGTTTCTATCACATTTACAAACCTTAACAATACTGCTGCTCTATACACCTTTGTTTGCCTTTGAATCTAGCCTTAGCAGTACTCGATTTAGACAACTTTGTGATATAGCCCTATGGTTATCCTCAAACTCTGAATTCATTATATAACGTTGGCTATTTGTGTGGTTAATCATATGCATTAATGTTGTTATTTATCATGGTGTTGTAGACACTAGCATGTTTCTTGCAGGGATGTGTTTGTGGGAGCATTTGGCGATCGTAAAGTACATGTCACCTCTATGGGGCATGGGCTTTGCGAAAGTCAGTGTTACCTGTTGTGTTTTCTTCCTACCTTAACGTGCTTGATATTGATAATTGATATCAACCACCTTAAGGTGGGGGCATATAAGGTAAGTTGTTTGTTATAGATTTTAGCAATGTGTTGGACCTCAGATGCATAGACTTATGCCCCAGGGTAGTGCATCATGCATCTTGAGTTTCTTTATAATCAATCAATCAATCATATAAGCCCTCTGTGGAGGCGGGATATCAAGCATATCCTTTTTCTTAAGCCCTTTGCGGAGGTAGGGATGGTGTACTTCTCGGAGTAGATTGTATCATCCTATCATTTTCAAAAGTCCTCTGTAGAGGCAGGGAGCGGTTCTGTGACTAACTCAACCCTTAAGCATGTCTTTAGCAATTATTGTGGTGAAGTCTAATCGTAGGTGTGTGCCTGTAATGTACCTAAGATGATGTTGGACCTAGAAATAGGTACACTCTATCTCTTGTCTACCATGTTTTCTTCATGTCTTCAAGTGCGTGTGTTTCAGTGTGCTTGTTTTGTATGGCATGTTTGTTGTCCCATATGCATAGACCAGCGCCTTTGAGTACTGCTTCATGCATTTTTGGATATTTTGCATGTATGGCATGTTTGTTGTCCCATATGCATAGACCAGCACCTTTGAGTACTGCTTCATGCATTTTGGGATATTTTGCATGTATTGCATGTGTGTTGCCCCATATGTAGAGACCAGTGCCTTCGAGTAGTGCTTCTTGCATTTTGGGAGGTTTGTTTACTTTCCAATACTTGCATTTGCATTTCATATATATGAGAAAAAGAAAAGAAGAGATATCATTACTGTCTTTCAAGCATTAATGTGTCTTCTATGCATTGACTATCTGTTCCATGTTCTGTGTGACTGTAACTATATTCTTTGTGTTTTGCATGCCTATTAATGTTTTCTATGTGATTAGCGTGTCTTCTCCGTGCTTGGCATGTTTCTTGTGTTTGTGACCTTACTTTAATGCATGTATTGGCCTCGCATTTATACATACATTAAAGTGGGGGCTAAATGTAGTGTCAGAAAATGTCCCCATGGGGACTTTTCCCTCATAAGGTTTAGGTCCCAAGTCTTTAAAGTGCATTTAGAACATTTTAATTCATATTTTAGCATCTTGATAGAATGAGACCTAAGTCCCATGGCAAATAGGACCAGGTGGACCCCTTGAGATGTACCATACCTAAAATAGGGGGAGAGGACTTGGGTGTGCACGCCCTAGTCTTGCCCTATTTTAAGATAGCCCCAATTTCTAGGTATCACTTTATGACCATTAGGAGGTTATTTTGTTGACACAGTAAAATTTGATTTTAAAAATCTTGGCAGGAATGCTTGTAGATGCATATATAATCATGTGTAGGCATTCAATTGTAAACTAGATGATGACTAGCAAGCTATAGTGTTCTCAAGGTGATTCAAGAATTTCTATTGTGTTGTAAGAGCAGACTTGTGTGTTTTGTGTGTTGATATTTGTAGATTTGAGCATCAATTCCTTCGTGGCATGAAGAGCATCTTCCTCCATGAAAGCTTTACTACAAGGTGACATATCATTATGTTTTTATCATTGATTCCTTTGGTTTTTTAGCCTCTGCCTCAGAAGGGAATGCCCTCTTTATCTGACAATGGTGTTCGGAGACTTAAGTGTCCTCTAGCATTTGATTGAGGCAAACCTCTAAACACCACAACCCCCAAACCAAGTCTTGTGATTGTAGGCTACATGTGTCACATCCGGGAAAAGTGGAGTTGTAGGAAGGCTTCGAAGACATCAGGGATTTAGGATCTAAAGGAAAGATAGACAAAGGAGCACTTCCAAGACTATGGCACTCGCTCTAGTGTCCTCCGAAGATAGATTCTGGAAAGCAGAAGTTACAAGACTGATTGGTGTCTGAAGGAGTTCCAGATTCCCCAAAAAAGTAGGTACCTTGGACTTGGACACTCACTCCAGTGTCCCTGACTGTTCCACCTCAAAACCCTGAAAATAGGTATTCTGCAATTTGGCATTTTACTCCTGTTTGCAAGTGATTTTTTTGTAATTCATTAATTTCTTGTTGTATTTGCATAATTAGGGTTTTAATGGTCAATTGAGCATAGGAAAAGAACAAATTGATAATTAATTCCCTAATCCAAGTTTCCCTACATCTTAAAGTGACTCTAGGGTGTGATAGTGCTTGTCATTCGACCCTAGATCCTTCAATGTTAGAGTGAAAGGAGGATTTTAACATCTAAACCACAAAAGATTGACAAATCCAATTTTACCCTAAACAAATGTGACAACCGTTTGGTGGTGTTGACAAGACAGATTTGTGCCAACTGGATGAGGTTATTGTTTAAAATCTTTTGCATTATAGTATAAGAGATTAAAAAAGTGGGGTGAATTGTCGAGTCCTTGGTTTATTTTGTGAGGAGAGGGCCATAGAACTTTAGGTTGGTGGAATGGGCACTACTTGTTGAAAATTATTAGAAGAATTTATTTTAATGAAATTTTTATTTTTCTTATAATTTTAAAATGAAGGAGGGGCATCAGACTACCCAGTAGGAGTCTCTCAAAAGATCCCTCATCCTAACTAACTGATAGCTGGTAGTCATAGAGTGTCATGCAGAGATGTGTAAATGAGGAATAACACATTAGTAGAATCTAATCTCTTATTTGAGGCTATAGGTTTCCAATGAAAACCTGTTGTACATCTAAATCTGGGAGTGCATAAGGGATCTATGAAAGGAGGACCCAATAGTAGCTGATAAGATCAAAGACTTTCTCTTGTGCTTCCTACCTATAGTGGATGAGGTTCTAGTGAGTGTGACCTATGGTCTAATGTTTGTCAGAAGTGTTGGAGAAACTAATTGATAGGTTATTGAAAAGAATTGATGGAGTGTTCAGGAAGGGAGCATAACCACTCCAACGCAGTATCTTTGAGATACTGTGGGAAATGTTTTTTATAGCAGATAATGTTGGAAGATGAAATTGCTCCATAAGGTTGTAAATGTTGATACATGGTTGTATGGATCTCCTTTACAAGTGTACTTCTCAAAGTGCGGAGCCTCAAAGTTTTGGCGAAGGGGAGAAGTGAGAACGGATAAGGACTATGGACTTTTAGTATAGTATGATGGAATTGTTGGCTAAGATGCACTTGTCCACATGGTGGCTATCTTTTGTTACAAGGAGTTTACATTAAATGAAGGAGTTGAGTGATAATAGGGTTTGTGGTATGAGTGAATTGAGCTTGGTTAACAAATGGAATAGTGTTTTTCGATGGTTGGGAAGCTTTGAGGTTAGCTCCAAGAAAAGCAAATGATAATGAAGAAGCATGGGGAATAAACCCATATTGATTGATAGGGTTCCCACCAATTCCAATAGAATTTGTATTGGCATTCATTGATTGAGTAGTGCCTATAGAAATTTGGGAGGAAGTGAAGGTGGGTATAGAAGAAGTCAGCATAGGCATTGACAGCTAAGCTTGTGATATGTTTGAATGTGACTCATTGATGATTTTTGTGCAGCTAGCTAGAGATGGAACATTACTATTTATAATGTGTGCTAGACTACATAGAAGATCCAAGCCATGCAGATAAACAGTTAGCAACTTTCATAGGTTCTCTACAAGAGGGACAACCTTTCCAGCTAGGTGCTTCGTTCAAAAAAATCCTGAGAGTTGGCCAAGTGCCTATCTAATGTCTAGATTTAGGCTTGGGGTACACAAGTCATGGGTGTGTGGGTATTAAGAGGTTCTATAAAATATTGTAGTCCAGGGATTGTAGGTGTGTTAGAGATAGAGAATATAGGTGGTTGCACTCTAGAGTTTCCCATTGAGAAGTTAAAGATGTTAGTTTTTCAGTTGTGTGGAGTTGAAGCAACCAAGAGCACGAGAAGATGTGAGCAATCTCAAACTTCTACGAAAGGTAAATTCTGCATCAGAGCACTAGGTTGTGAAGCTCATAAACTAGTAGGAGCTCCCCAACACACAAGTACTTTAAAATTTCATGATTAGAAGAAAGTTAATTATTTTTAGAGATAAAAAAGAGAAGCTTTTGTTAAGAAGAAGATAGGAAATGTTTTGTTTTGTAATTTTTAAATGTTTCAAACTTGTCAAACTCACCAAAATGTGATATGGGAAAATTAACTTTAACTAAATTACATCTAATCAGCATAATTTCCCATTACACATTAGGATACTAACCACTGAAGATGTATATCTTGTTGCTATCTTATCTAGAAGATCAAGAATATATGGCCTATCTCCCTTTGTTACAACTAAAAATGAAATGATTAAATTCTATTAACTAAAACCAATAAAGACAAGAGAAAATAGGAAAAATACAAAGATTGATAAAGTAATTCATTGAAATAAATATAGAACTAGAAATAGTAGACCACAAGAAACCTAGAACTAGGAAGACACCCTCACTATCTAGGATGATAGTGCATGGCTTGGATGTCTATGTGCCACTCTATAGTCAGTATGACATAGAAAAGCAAAATCCTAGATCTTTATGGCTTCACAAGGATTTTGAGAGTTTCATCTTGATAGGGAACATAATGATTATTACATAGAAATCAACAAATAAAAGAAACAAAGAAATGATTTGATGAGAATGAAGTAAGAGAATCGACAAGAAAGGGAATTGAAGATACAAATGCTCATGCACATAGACTCTTTTCCCATACAACCCGTAAACACAAACATAGAAGAGGGGTTGGGTTGTATAGGAGTTTGCCTCAGTCAAACCTTTTTTTGGTGTTTCCATCTCAAGAACAACCAGAGATTGATATATTGTTAAATAGTGTGTGCTCTTAATTCTAAGTGCCTCTAGAATTACAAGTAGTTACAAAATAACAATAATTTTATATTGATATTTACAAGTAAGGAAATGATATTCAACCACAAAGATAAATATTAATCTAAACAGATTGACAAAGGTAAGAGAAGAAGTTATGAGGATCTTGTTAGAAGACTATCACATTGAGAAGACCCAAATGAAGCTTTGTTTATAAGGATATCAATCTTGAACAAGAACCTTTCAAAGGGTGTGAAAAAACCAAAATAAATCACATCAATAAGATACTTTCAATAATCTACAATAAATAATTAGCAAAGAATAATAATAGCACAAGTAAAACAAGAGTAAGCAATAATTTTGGCAGAGCTTTGCTAGAATATGAGATTAATCCTTTCAAATGACAAAGTGATAGGTTTTAATAGAAGAGGCAAGTGGTAAAAATTTTGGAAAGGAGCCATTTGGGCATGATAAACATCAATAAAAGCTCGGAATGCCACGCAAGTAAAAACAAACCATCTAAAAATTGTTGACAAATTGAAAGATTCTTTCAAGATGTTAGTGTGCTATGCAGATGTATGCTCCTAGCACTTTTGTCCATTCAAATTTAGTTCTTAAAATATTTAGATTACTTGAGGCATTGCCAAGGTTACAAGGCTTTTACAGTTTTTGGATAGGACAAGAAGAAAGGGTCAAAGTAACATTTGGAAAGCATACTGGGGGAGTGGACACAAAAGCAATTGCCAACTAGATCATGAAATTGTGAGCATGCAAAATTTATGATGCTACTTTTAGCCTCCACTTTAGTAGGCATATGACACTACATGCATATGCAAGCTAAAGTAATAAAGAAACTAACGTAAAAACAAACCTTTTACCCAAGGATACTGTAGCAGATGCACAATGTCACTAAGTGAGAGATATGGAGCCCCCAGCTTAGGATTCTATAAAACCACAATGTTAGGCCAAAAATATACACATGGAACAAATGTAAGAGGCACACATATATTTATATCAAGTTTGATAAAAGGAGGATTAGACTGAATATTATTTGTCAAAAACCTTGCGATTAGAAAATAATATAGTCTAATGCACATTAATCTAATGAATACCTATAAACATATACAAACAAACAGAAGAGTAAAGTGAGAGGTATGGTTCTAGGGCTAGAAAATTTTGTTGTTTGCTAGGAACCATACTAAAAAAATTTCTATAAGTCACTATGGCTAGCAAATTCTATTGTTTTCTAGGTGGCTTATGAGAAGTATTGATAGGGTAGAAAATGAAGAATCACAAACTTGGATTGCTTTGCTAGGTTAGCTACATGTCAAACAATATCAGATATTACATGGCTAGGATGGCTTGGTAATTCTCATAAAGTTGGTTAGTCTAAACAAGTACATCTACTTAGGACCACGAATGCTACAAAAAAAATGTTGCAAAGTGTATACCATCATTGTGGTGCATTATCAAGTATGATAGATAGCAAATATATGGTCCCATCTTAAAATAATTTCTTACATCATGGAGGAGCAATTGATTTTAAGGTAAAAGGGGGGAAAAGGTATGAGATCTTTCAATAAGCATATTCCTAGAGGATATGTTCCAGAGAGCTATGTCATGAAAGGTTTGCTCCCAAGAAGGAAAACCAAGGTGATGTTATAGGCATGATACACGATGTCCTATGTAAGCACGACATGATGTTGAGTAACACAACAAGGTGTCACATAAGAATAAGAAACATCACAATCTGATACAAATGGATCTATGTGATTCAAAGTTAGTATAAAATATGAGGGGAATAATTAGGGAAATATAATTTTGAATCATTAGCATCCCCCTAGGCATGTAGAACTATGAATACAAAGAATAAATGTGACATGAACATATAATAATAATTTTGGGTCAACAAGGAAGGATACTAAATCATCTGGCACATTGTATCATCCATAAAATATGGAAAATTCAAGTATGACATATAGAAGAATATAGAAACATATAGACGAATGTCATAAAATTTTCATTCCCTGTGTATCTATGCACCTACAAGGTCATTAAGAATCCTCCAATGAGAGATAACAAGAAAACATACATGGCATGCAGTAAGCATGGGGATTACAAAACATAGAAGCACAATACCAATAATAACAAATGAAACCAAGGTACTACACTCAAAGATCGGGCTCTAATAGGTCATGCACCTCCTAATATTCCTCATCATATAACAGTGAAGGATAGGCCACTAGAGGGAGCACATTGATAGTAGTAGTTGGTATGATGCCTGGTTTGTCATGTGGAGGATCAGTAGCTAAGGGAGGATCCTAGAGTAACTCACCAAAGGTGAGGTCCTCAATCCTGTGAAGATCAATGATAAAGATTGTATCTCTTCCAAGGACTCAAATACATCTTATTTTGACAAAGAATGATCTGAATCACTATCAAATAAATGACAATAAGGGGGTCACCCAATTCTAACAATAGGAGAACGAGCATTGGTCACCACTAGTGGAGCAAACGTCTCAACAATTGGAATGGATGATGCAAAAGGAATCGATGGCAGTAAGGGAGGCATGCACTTTGGCTTATAGTAGGGTGAGGTGGGATACTATTTTCATTTACACTTTGGCAATAGGCATGTAATTTCAATGTCAATGGTGGAAGGATGTAGGACATCAGGGAACACCTAATGCCATGTGTGTTAGAATTAAACTAGCTCTAATAGAGTGATACTAGATATGATGTTGACATTAGGCAAGTCCTAGGGTCTATCAAAGGGTGGCATGTCCAGGATGCATGGAAGGATGGTTCTCTCTGTAGATAGAGTGAAGACTATTTCATTGGGGTTAGGGTTTCTTTCATATGTTGAATTGGTGGAGAGATAGGATTGGGTGATGTCAGAGAATCACATGGTGGAGAGGGAGAAGAAGGATAAGAAGGTAGAGATAAGTTTAAAGATGACCTCATGGGAGGAGGGTGTCTAGGAAGGATTTAATTCCATGTTGCATGCTCACAAGATATAGCACATTAATGAAGCTTCCTATCTCTCACAAGTTGGTTACATTGAGTGTAGATCAAAGTGTTTCTAGGAGAAACCATGGATTCTCCCAACATGGGCTCGTTTTCTTCCATCACTCTAGGAGTAGGAGGAGGAACTGAAGGAGCACCTAAAGGATGGGGTACTTCTAGTAGAGGGCCACTTAATGTGGGTTGCCTTCCTTAAGCCACCAGAGGGGCTCAAGGAACATAGACCACCACTGAAGATTCAGGGACTGAAGGGGAAGGGTCCCGCACCATGGGCTGCTTTCCTTGAGTCTTTGAAGAGGCATGAGCAATAGAAGTTTTTGAAGACCAGGAAGGTATGGAATGCATGAGTCATGTGCCTCTAAGTCTTGGGTAAGACATTGGAGGTGGGACCTCATTATTAATTCTAGATGCTCAAGGATAAGAAAGGTCCATCAATTTGGGTTATCTTCCTTTCTCTACCTTTGCAGTAGGAGGGAGAAAGACAACCATTGGAGATCGAGGGACCTCTAGGACAGTATCTAGTTTGGGCAAAGAAGAAGCACCAATAGACAACTAAGCTATGTGATTCACTTTGAATTTTTGGTATGAGAAAAATAAGAAATTATAGTGTGTTCACCATGGTTCAATCAATATCAGCTAGAAGTAATCCAAAGAAAAATTTCCCCTTGACGTGAGTGGTTTAAACCCACTATGATAAATAATTTGTACTTACCCATCATGAGGGAAATTTAGGCTCTTATGGATTAGTAAGGGGAATGCTCTCATGGAAGAGAGAAATGGATGGCCCAACTTCACGTGAAATTGTTCTAAAGTTAGAATGATGAAGAAAGGAACATCCAGGGGTTTTGGTCATACTCAAACAGGAAGGGTAAACAAACCCAAGATGCAGTGAGAGGCCCCATCATGTACTCATATATAGACTTTTGATTTCTCATACTTGTCCTGATAGAGTTCATGTACATTTAGAAATTCCTCAATGATTACATTCACCATGGACACAAGGTCAATAAATACAACTTTGGTGGGCTTTTCATTAACTAAGGAAGTGATGTATAGAGGTCCATTGTATACATGCATGGGTGCATCGATGGGTGTGAAAGACGTGACTAGTTCATAAATAGAACATGCTTGACTAGGGCAAGGGTGATCATCCACCATGGAAATCATCTTGGCTAAGGGTGTAGTGGGCTCATCAACAGACACAGTAGTTACCACAATATCAAATGGAAGTTCAACTAGATTTTTGGAGTGATGTGGCAATGGGTTTGTGTAAATCTAGAGGTTTTGATTAGGTGGAGTAATGGATTTGTTTCATGTTGTTCACTCTAGAGAACTAGATGACATTCTTGCTGATGAGGTATTGCACATTATGTTTAAGATGCATGCATTACCCAATTCATGTCCATTGAATGTATAGAGCTAATAGAAGGCCTTTGGGTCATAAAAAGGCAACAAGGGTTTGGTGGTGTCGACAACATGGATTTGTGGCAGCTGGATGAGGTTATTTTGTAAAACCTTCTACATTATAGCATAAAGGGATTCAGAAAGTGAGATGAACTATTGAGTCCTCAATTTATTTTGTGAGGAGAGGGCCATATCAGTTTGGGTTGCTGCAGTGGTTGCTACTTGTTGATTGTTATTAGAAGAATTTATTTTAATGATATTTTTTTCTTATAATTTTGATATGAAGGAGGGGCATCAGACTGCCTAATGATAGTCTATAATGAAGATCTCTCATACTAACTAACTGAGGGCTGGTAGTCATTGAGTGTCATGTAATGATGCGTAAATGAGGAATAACACATTACAAAAGTATTATCCCTTATATAAGGCTACAGGTTTTCTAAAGAAAACCTGATGCACGTGTGAATTTTGGAGTACATAAGGGATTTGTGGAAATAGGGTCTAATAGCGGATGATAAAATGAGTGGCATTCTTTTGTGCTCGCTACCTATAGTGGACGAGGTCAGTGAATGTAACAAGTAGTCTATTTTTTTCATAGAACTATTGGAGCAACTAATTTATGAGTTGTTGAAAAGAATTGATGGTGTGATCAGGAAGAAAGCATAACTAATCCAACATGGCATCTTTGAGAAACTGTGGGAAAAAAATTTCTAGTAGATAATCCTATAAGATGAAATCACTGCATAAGGCTATAAATATTGATACATGGTTCTATGTGTCTCCTTTACCAATGTACTTCTCAAAGCATGGAGTCTTGAAGTTTTGCAAAAGTGGAGAAGCGAGAATGGCTAAGGATAATGGACATCTAGTACAGTATGATGGGATTGTTGTTTGAGATGCACTTGTGGACATAGTGGCTATTTGTTATTGTAAGGAGTTTATATTTTGAAATAGTTGAGTAGTAACAGGGTATATGGTATTAGTGGATAGACCTTGGGTAAGAGATGGAATAGTGTTTTTCAGTGGTTGGGAATCTTTGAGGATGGTTCCAAGGAAAAGTAAATGATAATGGATAAATAGGGAGAATAAACCCATATTGATTTTGTAAGACAGAAAAGAGAGCCTAATCAATTGTGAACTAATTAGATCAATCTATTCTATCAAACATTAGAACACAAGCTGATGAAGACTTATACACTTGGCTATAGTCCTCAAGGGAGAGCTAATATTTCTGGGGTTTTGTTCTTTTGTTGTAATTGAAGAGATTGATTTGAGAATCACAAGATCTAGGGTTTTAAGTAACCAAATTGACAAAATGAACAACTTAGAAGCATTATAGACCGACTGTGTAGGAACAGATGGTAGATCAGGAAGGAACAGAGTTGTTGGAGCCTACAACCAGAAACTAGAGAAGATCTAGAAGGACTAGGGTGTTGGGCATCATGGTCCTAGGGTTTTGGCCCTAACAAAGTTTGTGTGCGATTGTATCTATTTCTTCTATTCTCTTGTCCCTCATTAGGTGTTGAAAAATCTTGATTCAGATCTACACACATAAAAGAGGAAAATTGCTTGTGCTTTTTAGGGGCTTACCTCAGTGAAATCATGTGTTGGTGTTACCAACTCCACAACAACAATTATATGAGTGATAGAAAGTACATTCTCATGATGAGTAGAGGCAAAACATGTAATAAAGATTGTTGTAATGAAATGAAATAAAATAGAGTTACAATGAACATGAAACCCTAGGTCGATGTATGTCACAACAGGGATCCTCCACAAGGTGTTGAAGGGGGAAGAAGCTTACTTGAAGACCTACAAAGAGGGTTAATGCATGCAACAGTAATCTATAGAAATAGAGAGCGTGTAGAGGGAGAGAGAAAGAGATAACTTGTTAGAGAGAATCATCATAGAGAGAAACTAGTTGAAATGAGTGAGAGGGACTTGTTTATATATGAATCCTAATTACGTTTTGATGGCTGAATTGAGTTGAGACTAACAAGCTACATCACATAAGTCATAAGGCTAACATTCAAATATAACTTGTTGAGGCCAAATTTCCAAGACCCAAGTGCTAGGTGCCTTAGTCCTGGTGATTTGGGATCTTCAAATGTTAGATGTTAGAATATTAAACCTTGTTTCTCAAAAAAGTACTAGAAATTGCATATTGTAAATAGAGATGAACCTAGAAGCCAAAACTGGTGGCAAACCTAGTGTAAAATTATAAGTGGTATCAATTTTTTGACACTACATTTAGCTCGCACTTTAGTGAGGGTATGAACTTAAGCTCATACACTCGCTAAAGTATAGATAAGAAAATTATATTTGATAAGATATTGAATCCATAGAATTTCATTAAGTTGAGAGTTGTGCTAGCCCCCAAGATTAGGATTCTACAAGTCTATAATTCATAGATAAAATGATTATACATACACAAGACATATGACACAAATCAAACATATACATAAATAATTCATAGAGGATACTCCAAGCATATATGGATAACTTGAAGTGTACATGGAAAACATGAAGCATACATGGAAAACACAAAGCATACATGGAAGACATAGAGCATACATTGAAGACACGATGCATACATGGAAGACATGGTGCATACATGGAAGACACAATGCATACATGAAAACATGAAGCATACATAGAGCATAGATGAAGCATACATAGAGCATAGAGCATACATGTAAAATAAAATCCTATAACAATGAAGTGAGTGAACACAAACAAATAAAAAAGAAATTTTAAGTTAGCAAAGTAAAGAGGCCTAGGTTGAGAGGATGCCTTGATACCTTGCGTTGTCCCCAAATATTAAAAAAAAGTAAAAGAAAAATAAAAATAGATGAATTCTAAAAATAAGATAGAAGAATTTATTGAGTCGATTGATTGATTTAAGAAGATTAAACATACAAATAGATAGAGGAGAAATCAATATGAATGAAGAAGTGCACATGACTCTGGCACTAGCTTTTTCTACCGCTAGGGGTCTTGTAAGTCAAGATACCTTCTGTTGATGACTGTTTTGATGCAATCATAACAATAAGTTAAAATTCACATATAATGAACTGAAACTATACTTGAAAGATAAGAAGGAATCATTTGAGATTAAACTAATCCCAAGTCTACAATGGTTCGGTTGGTCAAGTTCAGTTGGTCAATGTGAAGCTGTAATGTTCAAGGGGCCTTACATAGTTTAGGTTTGTTTGGTGGCTTACTGGACTAAGAATATGCGAAAAGGTCATAGATTTCAACAAGTATTCTGTTCATTTGCATACAAGTGTTACCGGGCTGCAAGTTTTAGATGGTTTTCTTGAATTTTTGCAGCTTTCTTCTTTATCTATTTATGAAAACTGTCTACTTATAGCTCTGTTATACATGCTTCTTCAAATTTGAGACAATTCCCTCTGGATTTCTACGTTTTCAGCTAAATACTTCAGATGGGTTGGGAAAAGTTAGAAAGATCTAATCTATACCTCATTTAATCTACCGAAGGATCTAATTGTTTCTGTTATGCACTATGTAAATACCACAGTAATTTGATCAAATCCACAGTAAAAACCTTAAATGCAAGTTCTGAGCATTTTCACAAACATACAGTTAAAATTGCAAGCTCTCAAAGAAAATATTTCAAAACACAAAGAAGAGCAGGAGAACACTCAGAAGATAGATGCAGAACTCCAGATTCTATTGTATTAGAAACGAATAGTCATACATGATTTACAATGTAGGAATGACTCTTAGTTTCATTGATCATACTACAGAGAACTTACAAGCTTTACAGATACAGTAAGGCAGCCAGACATTCCACGTGCACCTTACTGCAGACAAACAGGTGACCTCCTTCTTCTACCTCTAAACTATGCTAACTTGCTGTATGTTCCTAAAAGAAAATTCTGTTGTAACCCTTGTTGTTTTCCTAAAATCCCTGTTGTAAAGTATTACAGTGTAGGGAGGCACAATATAAAGACATTCTGATTGTCCTCACTACAGCAAAAACCTAACTAAACCCCTGGTTCAAACCCCTGGTTACAGCAATAAATACAGGTGAACCAGCTCTCAAAAATATCTCTGAGCAGTGTCAAATCTGGGCGAAATATTGCCCCTTCTGAGAAGTTCCGGCAGCTGGGTAATAACTTCTATTTGTCTATTGTAGTAATACCTTCAGCTGCAACTCTGTCCTTCACTTGAATGGCCTTGACTTTTCACATTTCATCCTTATCTTCTTGCTCCTGAGATCAGATTTCCTTCCTCCATGAGGTCACTGTATTGACTTTCCAGCTGCTTCCTCAACTGCAAGCCTACAAGACAAGACAAGCAATAAGTATTTCATTTATCACATAAACAGCATGAAATTAAAATAACTGTTTAAACCCAGGTGACTGCACAAGATTGTGGAAATCAGATCCAGAATACTCCTCAAACGTGCCCAAAATGTGTTCAGACTGCTCCAAATTCATCGGGTCAACCATCGCTGACCGGGAAAATGCCATAGGCGCCAAAAAAAACACTTTAAAATTCCACCGCCTCATTTCCCACCCATCGGCATGACTATCGCTATCGGCGCGTCAAAAAAACATGTTGGTCGATATTCACTTCATCATCATGATATTCTGGAAATATGATGCTCTCCCTTCCGAAGGTCCAGATGATGTCATCATGATATTTCGCTTCTGGATATTGGGAAAAAAGAACAACATCATCATCATCATCATCATCATCATCATCATGTTGAAGGAGAAAAGGAGGATATGGAATATGATCCTGCTGCTGAGGAAAGGAAAATGATGGTGACGTCATCATCATATTCGGGCTTCATTAAAATGCAAAAGATGACGTCATCATCATGTTCAGTTAAGATCAGGGGATAATTGTGATATCGGGTCACCTAAGGAGCATGATCAGGATGATGAATGTAATATGACCCTTTTGCGGCCAAGGTAACCCTCTCGAAAGATCAGGATGATGATGATCATCATCATATTTGGGGCTTTTGTTGAACTTAGAATAAGACGTCATCATCATATTTCGTGAACCAGATCGTGCTTTGGAAAATATCCTGCCGAAGGGAAAAATGTGATGATGATGATCATCAGGATAATTGCTTCTTCGTTTATTAGATTGGGATGACATCATCATGATATCCGGAGCCTTTGTTAAACTTAGAACATGACGTCATCATGATATTTCGCTAACCGGATCATGTTTTAGAAAATATCCTGCCGAAGGGAAAATGTGATGATGATGATCAGGATACTTGCAAAAGGTCGTTCTTCTCGGCAGGATGACTTCATGAAATGTCGGGTGAACAAACAAGATCATGATGATCTTGACAATATGACAAGATAAAAAAAATATGATGATGGTGCACCTCATCGAATTATCATGATGACGTCATCATCATATTTCGTCTTTGGAGCACAAGGATGAGTTGAGGTCATCATGATATTTGCGCTAGGGTGATATTGTAAAATATGATCATGCTGTTGAGGAATGGAATATCGCCCCTCCTCAAAAAGATAGGGTGATCATCATGATCATGCAAAAGGAGATCAGGAGGATATGAATATGATGATCCTATTTATCGAATATCATGATGATGTCTCCATCACTTAGCGAATTTCAGCGAATATGACCCTCTTGTGAAAGATCAGGATGATGATCATGATGCGCATAAGGCCTTTTGACGAGTAAAGGACACTACCACCTAAGATTGACGTCCGGATATTGCGACTGCATGATTTTATCGGGTGATAGACCAAGATCATGATGACCTTGTCAACATGAAAAAAATATGATGATCACTTGCGATTATCAGGTTTGACCAAAACTTTGACCGTGCATAACTTCCACATATGGACGAATTTTTAAGTGAAGTAAAAGGCAAACCTACATGGAATTTCAAGCTCTTTTTAAATATGAGGTCACAGAAACAAAATATGAACTTTGACAAACTGACCTCATGATGATGAACTACCTCATCCAATATCATGATGATGATGCACCTGACCTTCATTTTTACCAAACCGCCAGAAAGCAGACAAACACAAGCAGAAGCAAAAAGCAAAACATCAGCAGGGGTCCCCATTTTGCTAAGGAGCATAATGGGGCGTGTTGTGAACATCACAACAACTAGCAACCAAAACAAAACAATTAAATTCAGAATGTTCAAGGAAACTAGATGAAATGAACTCATAACTCCCAACTATCTTTCCTGCAAATTACTATTCAGCTTGAGACTCAAAGTATTCAATAAAGATGCATGAACTTCTATTTTCAGTTTAGTTGTGTGCATGTGATTAATTATCCTCATCTTGAAGATCGGTTGAACAAACCAGTGACTGACATTAGCCTACGTAGGTGAGGATATTCCCTCATAGCCGACCGGATAGAGCCTTGCTGCCAGCGAGCGTCTATAGCCCTGGCAAGGTTATCGTTACAATTCTCCTAAGTAGAGCCCCACTGCCAGCGAGTGTCCATAGCCCCGGTAGAGTTACTTAGATGGCTTAATCTGGATTTTTAGTATAATCCGCTTTATTTATTTATTTATTTATTTATTTATTTATTTGTTTTCTAATTTTGAAAGATTTCATAAGATATAGCAATTTGTAACTTCATGATGCAAGGAGTGGACACTTGCTGAAATTAAGCTGAGAATTGTAATGGTAGCAAGGGTGACCTCTGATTTTTCACCTAATATCTACACTGGTAGGTTCAACAAACCCAAGGATTTTAGGTGTGTCATCGTGAGAACCTTGCTTCGAATTCTCAATCACATTTATTGAATACAAAACTTCAGAAGATGAACAACTCTCTACATTCATGACAGTGACAAATTATGCGTAAATTGCAAATGGTTAACCTGAATATCCTAAATTTTATACTGTTTTGAATGGTTGCTAGTTTTGCTCCTTAATACTCTAAAGTAAAATAAAGATCCCTGCTGAGGAGACAACAAACAAACCAAACAAACAGGCTGTACAAACAACACAACAAAAGAAAGAACTGTACAAACAGAAAGAAACAAAAAAAGCAAAAACAAACAGAAGACAAGCTATACAAACAGCCAACCCAAAAAGAAAACAGCAAAAAAAGAACTATACATTATCTACAGCACTTTACATTAAGAAAAAGGGACTGCCCCCCTTTTACCTCAAGCCTGGAAGTAGTGTTTCAAATGCTAGCCATTAACTGGTAATGGCACATCTTCTCCAGTCAAGGTCTTAAGTCTAAAGGTGTTATCTCCTATTATTTCTGAGACTTGTAATGGACCCAGCTATAATTTATCGAATTTTCCATGGCTTCCTTTCTTTTCATGTGCTTTGTCCCAGCACAACACTAAGTCTGATATCCTAAATGTCTTGACTCTTGCCCTTTTGTCAAACCACCTCTTAACAACCGCTTGGTGTTTGGCAAACTTCTCGAGGGCTTGACCTCTTTTCTCCTCTAGTTGTAACATTTGCACTATTCTGGCTTCCCTATGGTTATCAAAGCCTAGATATTCATTGGCAAACTTCCAGGTTGGTATTCTCAGATTAACCGGAAGTATGGGATCAGTCCCATAAACTAAGTGATAATGTGTGCTACCTAAAGTTGTTTTGAACTTGGTCCTGTCTACCCATAATGCATATCTTAATAGGGTATTCCACTCTCTAGGACTTTTGGCAATTAACCTCTTGATTATGTCTAATAAGATTTTGTTTGTTGATTCAGCCAGTCCATTACCTTGAGGGTAATAATTCGAAGAAAACCTTAGAATGATCCCATATTCAAATGCCCATTTAGAAAATTTTAAAGAAGAGAAAGCAGGGCCGTTATCACATACCAATGAATAGGGTGTTCCAAACCTGGTGATAATGTTTTCTTCAAGGAACTTGATAACTACCTCAGTTGTGGAAAACTTGCAGCAGGTGGCCTCAGTCCACCTTGTACAATAGTCCGTTACCGTCAATATAAACTTGTGTCCTGCAGAAGATGGGGGATTGATGACTCCGATAAAATCCAAGCCCCATTGTGCAAACGGTCTGGACTCGATCACAGGCTGCAGTGGATTGGCCAGATTTCTCCCTTTGTCTGCTGCAGTCTGACAGGTGTGGCAACTTCTGATGTGACTCTTAGTATCTTTGAACATAGTGGGCCAGTAATAGCCCGCTCTCAGTATTTTGTGTGTTGTAGCTAAATGGGAACCATGGCCGGTTCCGTACTTGTCATGTAGTTCTGTCAACACCCTATCAGCTTCAGTTCTGTTTATACATCTCAGATAAATTCCATCATGATTCTTCTTGAATAGAAGACCTCCTTGCACCATATAATTCTGTGCCTTAATCTTCAAAGCTCTCCTCTGAGAAGCCTTCATCTTGCTTGGGTACTTTCCAGCTATCAGGAAGGTGCTTAAATCATCGTACCAGCCTGATGCGTCTTGGGAATTCAATACATATTGCTGTTTTATCAGATTTGGATCCATGTTTGCTATTGTCTGCACCAACGCCTGCCCTCTAACCAGCTTTGCGGGAATGATCTCCATGTCGAATTCTTGCAGTGTGGTGATCCATTTGGCTCTTTTTTCTCCAGGCTCGTTTTGCATCAGCAACATTTTTATTGCTGCGTCTGGTACTATTACTTTAATCTGGCTGCGCAGAATATAGTGTCTAAATTTTTTTATAGCCTTTACTAATGCGAATGCCTATCTTTCGATATCTAGATATCTCAGCTGTGCATCTTTCAGAGGCGCACTCATAAATGCTATGGGCCTCTCTTCATTATTTTCACCTTTCTGTGTCAAGGCAGCAGCGACAGAATGAGAAGATGCAAAGGAGTAGATTTAAAACGGGCTTGTATAGTCTGGACTTGCCAATACAGGGGCATTAGAAATTGCCTCCTTGATATCTTCAAATGCGGCTTTGGCCACTGGCGTCCATTCCATCTGTGCATCTTTCTTTAACATGGCATTCAACGGCTGCACAATATCTGCAAAACCTGTTATAAACTTCCGAACAAAGTTAATTTTACCAAAAAATGATTTCAATTCTTTCCTACTGTTTGGTATTTGCAAATTTTTTATGGATTCTATTCTATCCGGATCAATTGAAATTCCATTTTCAGAAATGACATGGCCTAATAATTTACCTTCAATTATGCCAAATATACATTTCTTAGGATTAAGGGAAATCCCATACCTTTCACATCGCTGGAGTACTTTTCTGAGGTCCTCAGCGTGGGTGGATGCATCCTTGGAATACACAGTTAAATCATCCATATACACAACAATGCATTTACCTGATAATCCACGAAAAGCAACGTCCATGGCCCTCTGAAAAGTGGCACCTGCATTAATCAGACCAAAAGCCATTCTTCTATACACATAATTTCCCCATTTGCAAGTGAAGGTGGTTTTTAGTCTATCTTCTCTATCAATTAAGACTTGGTTATAACCTAAAAAACCATCTAAAAAAGACATCATCTTTGCGCCATTTACTACTTGCAGTACTTCATCTATTGGGGGCAAAGGATAATTATCCTTTTCAGAAGCCTTGTTTAAATTTCTAAAATCTACGCACAACCTGATGTCTCCATTTTTCTTCCTCACTGGTACTAAGTTAGCTACCTAGACAGAATGTCTGACTGGGAAAACTATTCCAGCGGACAGTAATTTTTTAACTTCCTCAAAGATTAAAGGCTCTAGAATGGCATTCACAGGCCTCTGTTTCTGCCTAAATGGTTTGACTTCTTTTCTTAAAGGTATTACGTGAGTTATGATGGACTCATCGAATGTTTTCAAGTCTTCATAAGTCCATGCTATGACATGTTTATATTCTTTCAGAACGTCCAGAACCTCTTTTCTGATTTTCTCAGAGCAAGCTTTCCCAATTAGTACATTTTGTGGATTTAGCTTAGTCCCTAAGTTATGTAAATCACACTTACCCCCTTCTGTTTTGGGTAAGTCTTTCTGTCTTATTATTCCATCGAAGTCAAAGATGTGTTCTAATTCAATTACTCCTTTTGGCAAGAAGTTGCTCTTTAAGTTGATCATATCTTCTTCATCCCATGTTACTTCAGGCCTTTCTTGTTCATCAATAATTTGGGCCTCAAATGCCTCATTACATGTCAGAAAATTAATAATTTGCTGATCCTCTCCAAATACCTGAAAGTGTGTAATGTTGTCTGGTATACTGGGCACGTTAACTAGCTCAACAGCAAATCGTCTTAATCCTGACAGTGCCAATGGTTCTAATGTACTGGCAGCAACTGCTAACGCATCTGGCCTGTGGTTCAGCTCTCTAGGAATGTGCTCTATGTTAAAAGCATCAAATGAATCCATTAAACCCCATACTCTATGTCTGTAACTAATCATTTTCTTATAATTGCAGGCATATAGTTTCCTCACTTGTCTGACTACTAATTCAGAGTCTGAAAATACTCTGATGGTTTTTACCCCTTTCTTGATGGCCATGACAAGTCCTAAAATTAGGGCCTCATATTCAGCAATATTGTTAGTGCAGGAAAATTGTAATCTGTATGCTGCCAAATGTGATTTACCTTGAGGATTTATGAGTTCAATACCCGCACCTGCGCCCTGTTTTGATTTGGACCCATCACATTTTAACGTCCACATGCCATCTTTACTTTTCTGATCTTTTACCTTGGCATACTTTGTCCCTTTTATTGCCTGTGGGGTGTTGTCTTGTTTATTCATGGGTTTTTCCGTTTGGTTATCTTGCATATGTGTGTTTGTAGTTTGCAACTCAGAAAGATAACTACCCTCGTCCTCTATTTCTTTCCCTAAATCTGGGATCAAGGCATCTATATTATCCTGAACATATCTCTGTGTCAGATCAGGATTCTCATTTTTCTCTTGTGACTCTACCCTCCCTATGCACTTTTTGTATTCATATTCAATGATGTCTTTGCATATTTCACAATTCTCCTCAGAATGCTGCCTATCATGGACTCTACACCTATTTTTATATAACATACATTGGACTGGGAGATTGTGTGTAACGCACTCTTCCACCTCTCATCTAATGGCACGACCAAATTTGTCTATTGCATTGTTTTCCTCATCTAAAGAATTTCCGTCAGACTCAATGAATAGTGCCGTTCTATTGCTGACACACTTCTTTGTAATGTTTAACATCATAATCTCTTCAATCTGCATCCCATTGTTGGTAATTCTATAGACACCTGGTTCAATAGCAGCATATAATATTTCATTAGTTCGATTATACTCTGTTATCATATGTTTCATTCTGGGCTCTGCCCCTATTCTGATCTGGTTTGGGATGCCTCTCCATGGTAACCACATGTGTGAAAAGTCAGTAGCCATATATCCGTTTAATGTCTTGGACCAATCCCTACTTAGCAACATTCCATAATTTATGGGTATATCCACTACTTGAATGTCAATGATTTGGCTTACCCTAGGGTCTGAAGCTAATTGCACTTGAATGTTCATGAGTTCTCCTATCACGCTAACCTCGGTCTTATCTAACTGCGTGACAACCTTGGCAGATTTGGTGGGAGTCAGCCCGAGAGTTTTACATATTCCTAAGGGCATTACGTTGGCTGAAGCACCTGAATCTACCATGCAATTGTGTATATTCTTCCCACACAACCTAACAGTTAACAAGAAAGGTTGAGTATCCCTCTTATCCGCATGTATTACCACATTTGTATTGGAAGGCTGCTCAACTTTCTTACCTTTCTCCTTAGGTGGTGAATCACTATTAGGAATAGTTATATCAGCAGACACCTTGTTTGTTATGGATGTATCCAGGGATTTTAAAAAAGCATTTCTGATCCCTGGGGTCTTCAATAATTCATTTAGAGGTATACTGACCTTAATTTTCTTTATTTCCTCTGATAAGTAATTCATTAATCTTGTTGTCTCTATTGTTTCTGTCTTGCTTGTTTGATCCTTTTGCACTGTTGTTCCGTCATTTGTGTGCTGACTAGCTTTAAGTATGGCAGGATTGTTGCTAGCATTCTGATCTGGGGGTGTATTGATGTTATTCGGAGGAGTGGAAGTGGTGAAAGGTCCTCCCGGCCTAGGGTTGTTCCTCAAATTGTAGGTGTGGCTTTTATTTGTCTGTTGAAAGGCCTGTACCTCTTCTGTTTCATTTAATATCTCATTTTCAGATTCAAAAGGAAACTGAAAAGCATTTAACACAAAGGCTGATTCAGGATAAAGACTTTCACAACAGTATGGTTCATCCTCTAACAATTCATCCCCTTTCTCTTCTGCAGTTGCAAAGGTAAACGTTTCTAAGACTAATGTTGTGTCATATTCTGAGGGTACTACCTCATTACCCTTAGGAATGAGAAATTCAGAGGTAGGAGGCTGTACATCTATGTTGAAAATACTAGCTGCCAAGTGGAACTGTGGACAGTCGTGCTCAGCATGGGCATTAGTATTGTGAAATCTGCACCAATTTTTGGGTGCTGTACTGGCCATTTGTATGCTAGTTGTTTGTTTTGCACCATGATTATCTGTATTCTCAAAAGGAGAAGCCAGAGTACCGTTGTTGGGCCCAGTGTTCCATGTCTTGGGTGGCCTAGGTTGATTCTGATTTTTGTTATTATTGCCCCAGGTCCTATTATCTATCACTGGCCCCCTATTTTGCATTGGTTGCCCCTGACTGGGGCCTTGATGCTGATTGTAGTTTTGGTTCTGATTGTACTGCTGATTTTGATTGAGACTATAATTCTGATTTTGGCCTTGGTTGTGATTTTGATGTGGATTGTAGTTTTGGTTGCTTCTTCCATAGAGGTTCTCATTTCTTAGCTGTGTCACTTCGGTTGTTAATCTTTTCAAATGTGCAGTAATCTCTTTGATTTCTTCCCTACCTTCTTGTGCTTTTGCCACAGTTACATCCCTAGGAAGTTGGAAGAAAGGCTGACCATTATTTTGACTGTTATTGGAAGTACTAGCCGTGTAAGGAGTTATAGCTTGGATTGGAGTAGGATTATACATAGGTGTGTAAGAAGGAACCGGATTTACTAGTGGAGCATGCTGCACAGGGACTCCATTCCATGGGTGTGCCTGATTCTGTACCCCAAAATTTCCTCCATTGACAAATGGACTATAAGTTGTATGCCTCATTTCTTGGTTCACTGAGGCTGCCTCTTTATAGGCTTTGGATATTGAATCTATGTTAGGTTTTCTTTTGACAAACATGGCAGTTAAAGGATCCAAGGCAGCATAATACATAGCCAACAAGGGAGCATCATCTATGGTATAAGGGGCTACCAGCCTAGAATAGGCCTTTTGAAATCTGTCATTGAAATTATCAATTAGCTCTCCCTCACCTCGTTTTATAGCAGCCAATTTATGATACAAAGCGCAAGGGTCAATGGGTCCTCTAAATCTTGACAGAAATGCTTCTTCCATAAGTGCCCAAGAAGAAATATAACCATTGGGTAAGTTTACGTACCAGCTAGAGGCCTGCTCATTAAAGGTGTAAGGGAACAATCTACACACAACATCCTCATGCTCTAACATAGCCCTAAAACATGCTTCCTTAAATATTCTAATATGATCTTCTGCGTCCTGATGCAATTGGTATTTGGGACATATCTTTTCTAGATTTTTTGGCATGTCATGATAATCATTGAAGAGTATGGGAGAATTGACATCGAAATAAGCCATTGCAGGTGTTTGAGCTTGACTTGAACTTGCAGAAATACCTAGATTGATTGGTGGATTAGGATTTATAGGAGGATTGAGACCTCCAGGAGTGCCTGAACCAAGATTTAAAGATCTAAACAGTGATCTATCAGGACTTACAATACTACGGATGTTAAAAGGTGACCCAGGAGGTGTTCCAGATGAACTTCCCGCTTGCAATATTTTTGGATTCCAAATTAAAGGGCTTTTACTTCGCCTTGTATCAGGTAGTTGCACAAATATATCTCCTGAACTGGACCTAGACCTAGTCACTCTATTACTGTCGTTAGCCAGTTTGAAATGAAACCAAACTCAAGAAGGCCCTCCTTCTAGCGCCAGAAAACTGTTGGTGACTGTTTTGATGCAATCATAACAATAAGTTAAAATTTACTTATAATGAACTGAAACTATACTTGAAAGATAAGAAGGAATCATTTGAGATTCAACTAATCCCAAGTCTACAATGGTTCGGTTGGTCAAGTTCAGTTGGTCAATGTGAAGCTGTAATGTTCAAGGGGCCTTACGTAGTTTAGGTTTGTTTGGTGGCTTACTGGACTAAGAATATGCAAAAGGTCATAGATTTCAACAAGTATTCTGTTCATTTGCATACAAGTGTTACCGGGCTGCAAGTTTTAGATGGTTTTCTTGAATTTTTGCAGCTTTCTTCTTTATCTATTTATGAAAACTGTCTACTTATAGCTCTGTTATACATGCTTCTTCAAATTTGAGACAATTCCCTCTGGATTTCTACGTTTTCAGCTAAATACTTCATATCGGTTGGGAAAAGTTAGAAAGATCTAATCTATACCTCATTTAATCTACCGAAGGATCTAATTGTTTCTGTTATGCACTATGTAAATACCACAGTAATTTGATCAAATCCACAGTAAAAACCTTAAATGCAAGTTCTGAGCATTTTCACAAACATACATTTAAAATTGCAAGCTCTCAAAGAAAATATTTCAAAACACAAAGAAGAGCAGGAGAACACTCAGAAGATAGATGCAGAACTCCAGGTTCTATTGTATTAGAAATGAATAGTCATACATGATTTACAATGTAGGAATGACTCTTAGTTTCATTGATCATACTACAGAGAACTTACAAGCTTTACAGATACAGTAAGGCAGCCAGGCATTCCACGCGCACCTTACTGCAGACAAACAGGTGACCTCCTTCTTCTACCTCTAAACTATGCTAACTTGCTGTATGTTCCTAAAAGAAAATTTTGTTGTAACCCTTGTTGTTTTCCTAAAATCCCTATTGTAAAGTATTACAGTGTAGGGAGGCACAATATAAAGACATTCTGATTGTCCTCACTACAGCAAAAACCTAACTAAACCCCTGGTTACAGCAATAAATACAGGTGAACCAGCTCTCAAAAATATCTCTGAGCAGTGTAAAATCTGGGTGAAATATTGCCCCTTCTGAGAAGTTCCGACAGCTGGGTAATAACTTCTGTTTGTCTGTTGTAGTAATACCTTCAGCTGCAACTCTGTCCTTCACTTGAATGGCCTTGACTTTTCGCATTTCATCCTTATCTTCTTGCTCCTGAGATCATATTTCCTTCCTCCATGAGGTCACTGTGTTGACTTTCCAGCTGCTTCCTCAACTGCAAGCCTGCAAGACAAGACAAGCAATAAGTATTTCATTTATCACATAAACAACATGAAATTAAAATAACCGTTTAAACCCAGGTGACTGCGCAAGATTGTGGAAATCGGATCCAGAATACTCCTCAAATGCGCCCAAAATGCGTTCAGACTGCTCAAAATTCATCGGGTCAACCATCGCTGACCGGGAAAATGCCACAGGCGCCAAAAAAACACTTTAAAATTCCACCGCCTCATTTCCCGCCCATCGGCATGACTATCGCTATCGGCGCGTCAAAAAAACATGTTGGTCGATATTCACTTCATCATCATGATATTCTGGAAATATGATGCTCTCCCTTCCGAAGGTCCAGATGACGTCATCATGATATTTCGCTTCTGCATATTGGGAAAAAAGAACAACATCATCATCATCATCATCATCATGTTGAAGGAGAAAAGGAGGATATGGAATATGATCCTGCTGCTGAGGAAAGGAAAATGATGGTGACGTCATCATCATATTCGGGCTTCATTAAAATGCAAAAGATGATGTCATCATCATGTTCAGTTAAGATCAGGGGATAATTGTGATATCGGGTCACCTAAGGAGCATGATCAGGATGATGAATGTAATATGACCCTTTTGTGGCCAAGGTAACCCTCTCGAAAGATCAAGATGATGATGATCATCATCATATTTGGGGCTTTTGTTGAACTTAGAATAAGACGTCATCATCATATTTCGTGAACCGGATCGTGCTTTGGAAAATATCCTGCCGAAGGGAAAAATGTGATGATGATGATCATCAGGATATTTGCTTCTTCGTTTATTAGATTGGGATGACATCATCATGATATCCGGAGCCTTTGTTAAACTTAGAACATGATGTCATCATGATATTTCGCTAACCGGATCATGTTTTAGAAAATATCCTGCCGAAGGGAAAATGTGATGATGATGATCATCAGGATACTTGCAAAAGGTCGTTCTTCTCAGCAGGATGACTTCATGAAATGTCGGGTGAACAAACAAGATCATGATGATCTTGACAATATGACAGGATAAAAAAAATATGATGATGATGCACCTCATCGAATTATCATGATGACGTCATCATCATATTTCGTCTTCGGAGCACAAGGATGAGTTGAGGTCATCATGATATTTGCGCTAGGGTGATATTGTAAAATATGATCATGCTGTTGAGGAATGGAATATCGCCCCTCCTCAAAAAGATAGGGTGATCATCATGATCATGCAAAAGGAGATCAGGAGGATATGAATATGATGATCCTCTTTATCGAATATCATGATGATGTCTCCATCACTTAGCGAATTTTAGCGAATATGACCCTCTTGTGAAAGATCAGGATGATGATCATGATGCGCATAAGGCCTTTTGAAGGGTAAAGGGCACTACCACCTAAGATTGACGTCCGGATATTATGACTGCATGATTTTATCGGGTGATAGACCAAGATCATGATGACCTTGTCAACATGAAAAAAATATGATGATCACTTGCGATTATCAGGTTTGACCAAAACTTTGACCGTGCATAACTTCCACATATGGACGAATTTTTAAGTGAAGTAAAAGGCAAACCTGCATGGAATTTCAAGCTCTTTTTAAATATGAGGTCACAGAAACAAAATATGAACTTTGACAAACTGACCTCATGATGATGAACTACCTCATCCAATATCATGATGATGATGCACCTGACCTTCATTTTTACCAAACCGCCAGAAAGCAGACAAACACAAGCAGAAGCAAAAAGAAAAATATCAGCAGGGTTCCCCATTTTGCTAAGGAGCATAATGGGGCGTGTTGTGAACATCACAACACCTTCATGTATCACAAGATAGCAAGCTGCATTATGCTAGGTGACCAGGAGTATAACAAGGTTATATGAGTCATGTATAGTCTAGCAAGTTGTGTTATGCTAGGTGGCTCATTGGTGCAGTCATGGTTAGGAGGGTACACAAAGTTAACTATCCATGTTGTGCAGCTAGAGTAAACACGAAGGAAACAACTCTAAGATATAAATCAAATGTAGATTTGGTCATTTAGTATATCATGGAATTCAAATATAGATTAGCTGGCAACATCCAGGCTTACAAGTAGGGCTCATAGGCCTGATTATAGAATATTAGAATATGCACAAGATATAGCTTTGAAGATTTTTTGCATAGATTTGAATTATCCACTTGTAAAACTATCTATGAATACTTTCCGAAGGATCTATTACATCAATATATATCATCTCTGAAACCTTAGGTTCCTCCATGTCGGCCAAGGAAGATCACGAACTCCATTGAAGAGCTGTAATGTGTGTACATGGATAGGTCAGACCTAATTGAATAGAACTCCTCCGCAAATAAATGGCATGATGTACAAATCTTAGGAAAGGTTGGCCATGAACCAAACAACATTGAATGATGTGTCTTTGAACTTCACAAGTTGTGAAGTGCTTTGCAAGTCTTCTCCTTTAGCTGATTATCTGAGACTGTCAGGATGCTCTATTATGAGAAAACAATCGATCTTCTTATTGCAATATCTTTCTGATACTTGATCCAAATGCTCTAAAAATAGGATATGATGTAGGCAGATGGATCTAGATGCTAATTCCATCTCCGCAAGGTTTGAAATACAATTGTGGTATAATGTGGACCAAAATATAGAAACTTCTATTGAATGAACTGCCTAAATTGAATTGGAAAATGAAAAGAAACAAATTGGAATGCAAACAAACTGATATGCAAATGCTTTTCATTGATGCAAGATTGCTCTTGAACTAAGGATGCTCCTACATTAGACATCTAGGTTTATTGAAAAAGTGAGTCCCTCACTTTGTTAGGGCTAGAGGAAAACCAAAACAATCCACCTCAACCTGAGAAATCCATGATGAATCTTCTACCAATCTGCCTTTCAACTTCACAAGGTATTTGATGTATTGTCTTCCTTTGGTGCTACATCCAACTCTATTGTACAAAGTGTTCTCAATCTACTCTGGTTCTTGTTGTGGTAATTGCTTCTTCAAGTCTTCTTCAACATTGTCATTGAACTCTACTTCAAGATACTAATATAGGTCCACAATGTTGAAAATAGGTGACATACCTAATGTCTTTGGTAACTCCACTTCCTATGTATTTTCTGAATCAAACTTCCTGAGTATCCTACAAGGTCCAAACTTATTCATCTTCAACTTGTTATTTGTCCCAACTGGAAATCTTTATTTTCTCAAGTACACCATCACTTCATATCCAACTTCAAATTCTTTGTGTCTTCTCTTCTCATCTATTTACTCCTTGTACTTTTTTTCATCTCCTCCAAATGCCTCTTCACCTAATTATGCACTATCTCCATGTGTCTTGCAAATTCTTTTGTTTCTATACTTCTCTTCTCTTCCATACTGATATCTCTCAATTTTGTTACTCCTCTAGGTTTTACTCGGGTAACAATCTCGAAAGATGTTCTTTCTGTACTCCTATAAACTAAATTATTGTATGCAAACTCTTCTTGTGAAAGAATCAAATCCCAACTTCCTACCTTCTCTCGAACCAAACATCTCAACAAGTTTCCCAAACTGCTATTCACTACCTCTGTCTATCCATCAGTCTGTGGATGAAATGTTGAATTGAACTTCAAATCTGTCTTCATCTTCTTCCAAAGTGTCTTCAAAAAATATCCAAGGAATCTTTTATCTCTGTCTAAAATTATGCTCTTATGTAATCCATCCAATCTAACAATCTCCTTGAAAAATAGATTAGCTACATGCACTACATAAGTTGTCTTCTTACAAGGCATCAAATGTGCCATCTTTGAAAATTGTCCACCACTACAAATATTGAATCATGTCCTCTTTGTGTCTTTGGCAATCCTATTACAAAATCCATACTCATGTCTTCCAAAGGTCCCACTAGTACTGTCAAAGGTTTATACAATCTAGTATTCTAACTACTCCCTTTTGCAACTTGACAAATTCTACGACTCCACATAAATTTCCTAACATCCTTATGTATCTTCAAGGCCAAAAGTAATTTTCACTTAATAAAGCCATTGTTTTATCAATGCCAAAGTGTCCTACCAATCCACCACTATGTTTCTCTTTGATCAAATTGTCTCTCATTGAACTCCTAGGTATGCACAATTGATTTCCTCTGAACAACATATCTTCCTGAATAAAATAATCCAACCACTTTCTCCTATCTATCAAAACAGGTTCCTTACATGCTTTCCAAGGTTCTACAAAATCAAGATCTTCTTCATATAGGTTCTTCAACTCATCAAACCCCAACACTTCAACTCTCATCTATGTCATCAAGTTTCTTCTCCTACTTAATGCATCTGCAACTTTGTTTGATTTTCCACTCGTATGTTTCAATACAAAAGTATAACTCTACATGAACACAACCCATCTCCTATGTCCTTGATTCAGCTTTCCTTAACTATTCAAATACTACAAAGCTTGGTGATCTATATACAACATAAACTCCTTAGGCAACAAGTAATGTCTCCACTTCTTCAAGGCTTGAATTATGGCATAGAACTCTTGATTATAAAATGAATATCTTCTCCTTGCATCATTCAACTTCTCACTAAAATATGCTAAAGGTCTACCTTCTCAAGACTTAACACTACTCCTATTGCATCCCCACTTGCATCAAAATCCACTTGAAATACCTTATCAAAGTCTGGTAATGCTAACACAAGTTGATCTATCACCTTCAACTTCAACAATTCAAAACCTTTGTCTTCCCCTAATGTCCACTTGAAATCTTTTCTGTCACCTCTCATTGTCTCTGTCATAGGGTTACAAACTAAACTAAAATTTCTGATGAACTTCTGGTAGAAGCTATCCAATTCATGAAATGATCTAACTTCTCCAATGCTCTTTGATGTAGGCCATTTGACTATTGATTTTACTTTATCAAGGTCCATCTTTAATCCTTCCGTAGAAATCACAAATCCCAAGTATACCAATTCTTGCTTCATGAAACTACACTTCTTGATGTTTATCAACAATTTCTCTTATATCAATATCTACAATACTTGTCTTAGGTGCAATAGATGTTCTTCTTTTGTCTTACTAAAAATCAGAATATCATCCAAATTTATAATAAAAAACTTACACAATAATTTCTTCAAAACTTCGTTCATCAATCTCATGAAAGTACTCGGTAGATTTGTCAATCCAAAAGGCAACACTAACCACTCATACAACCCCTCATTTGCCTTAAAAGCAATCTTCCATTCATCTCCTTCTCTGATTCAGATCTGATGGTATCCACTATTCAAATCTATCTTTGTGAAATATTTTTCTCCACTCAAATAAGCCATCATATCTATAGGAAATCTATACTTAACTCTGATCTTGTTTATTGCTCTAGAGTCAGTATATGTTCTCCATTCTCCATCCTTCTTAGGTGCTAACATTGTAGGTACAACACAAGGACTCAAACTTTCTCTAATCAAACCTTTCCTCAACAACTCTTGTATCTATCTATTCAATTCTTCATCCTCTACCAGTGTCATTCTATGTGCTGCTCTATTAGGCAAACTAGCTCTAGGTATAAGATCCATGTGATGATTAATACTGCTGATTGGTGGCACTTCTTTAGGTACATTATCTGATATGATGTCTTCATACTCTATCAGCAATTCAGTTATCTCCTTCAGTTGTTATTTTTTAGTCTCCTTCTTCAATGTTTTAGGCTTCTTAGGAATCAAAACATAACACATATTCTTGTGTCTCAAACCATGCATAAATTTTCTTCTATCTACTAAACAAATTCTAGCATTCCCACATACTTCACTCTTAGGATCATCTTCCAAAGGAATCAAAGTAATTCTCTTTCCATTTGATGTTATAGGGCATGTGTTCTTTCTCCCATCATGTATAGCTTTCCTATCATATTGCTAAGGTCTACCCAACAAGATATGACATACATCCATAGGCATAATTTCACACGAGACTTCATCATGATATGATCCAATATGAAATTTCACCAAACATTGTTCACTCATCAGTACCTTATGATCATCCTGAATCCATTCTATCTGATAGGGATTAGGGTGGTTCAATCTTTCCAACTCCAGCTTAGTCACTATCTCTTCTGAAAGTAGGTCATCAGAACTACCACTATCAATTACAACCTTATAACATTTACCTCTTGATTTACATCTGGTTCTGAACAAACTTTTCCTTTACGATGGTTCCTCATTTGTCTCTACTCAAAATAGTGTTCTGCTCATCACAAGTGATTCTCCTTCCTTAGGTTTGCCAACTGAACTAGGTGATCCAATAGGTTCTTCTTCCACATAGGTTTATCTTCCACTATTCTCAGTTCTCTTATTTGTACTACCCTGATTAAATTCAAATGCACTATGTCCTTCACCTCCACAATTGAAACAAGTTCCCCTAAATGTTCTCCTACCAGGTCCTCTTCCTTCTCATCTGTATCCTTCACTTTGGTATGTACTAGGGCTTCCTATGTGGTAGAAGTTTCTATCATCTCTCCAGTATACACTGTTGCTCTATCTTCTTTGTTGAATGTGTTCTCTTATCTGTTCTACTCTACATATGATCTCCCTCCTCCATAAATTATTCTACCTCTCTAAAATTTCCCTCCTCTACCTCACTGTCTCTAATTATGCTTCTTGTTTAACTTCTCTTAAACTTTCAGGGTAAACTGATATGCTTCTTCTAGTGTTGTCATCCTTACAAAACTCAGTTCTTCTTGAATGTTCAATCTCAGTCCATTGATGTATCTAGTCAGTTTCTCCTTGCTTGCTTCACTATGTCCTGTCCTTATGATCATCTTTAGAAATTCTTTAGTATACTCCTTCACAGATTTGTCCTTTTGTCTTAGGTTTTGCAATCTCTTCAATAGTTCTAACTCACAGTCAACAGGTATAAACTGGTTCTTCAATTTTGTCAACATCTTGTCCCATTTTTTAATCTTTTCTTTTCCTCTTCTATTTCTATCCAACTGAACTTCTTTCCACCATATAGAAACATGTCCGTTCAACTTAGTCTTCACAAATTTCACCTTATTTGGATTTTCAATTTCATCATATTCAAAATACTCTTCCATCTCATTTATCCAGTCAATCAACTATGGGTGCTGCCACAATAATGGGTTACACTTTCTGGGACATCCTGATTTTTTCTAAAATCACATATTTTTAGAAAATATAATGATTTAAGCCTTGAAAGGTTCCATTTAAAAGATTCTAATTGAAGAGGGTTTGATCAAACCCCCTTGGATAGAACCCTACACTAGTTTTAAAACATACCTATAACGAAGTCTCCTCTACACCTACCAAAATGCTGATAAAAAACCACTTTTGATTTACCTTTTGGGGGATCAAATGAATTCATTTAAAATTTATGTTTTGTAAATATGTAGTCCTTATTATAAGCTTCCCAAAAAGTATAATTTTAAATATATTTAATTTGATTATTATATTTATTTTTTATTTTTCTTGTGAATGTAGGTTTTTCACCAAACATCAAGTTCTCTATTCTAGACACATGGAAAATTAGTAAATTCGTGAAAAAAATTCTAAAAAATATCTACACCCTAGGTATTGATGTCCTTGTTTCAACAAAAAAAAATTGAATTTCGATACATATAGAAAAGAGTTATGTTTTACGGAATACGTCTATGTCTAAATTATAATTGGTTTTACTTCAAAACTTAATTTAAAAAAAAATTCAACAAAAAATTATAAAAGTAAATGCATGCCCTATATATCGATGTTACCAATCTAAATTCAAAAGAATTAGATTTTTATCCTTTGTAGAAAAAAATTTATGTGCTATAGAAAACACATCACTTTAAAAAAATGTTTACTATTAAAAACTAGTTATCAAAGGAGACAAAAAAATTTACAATTTAAGTCCAAATTTTTTTAAAAATATATATTTAGAATCTACAAAAAAAATTTCACAAATCACTAGTTCACATCATCTTCAATTTTCTAATGGTTTAATGGTTATAGGTGTCAGAAAGTGAAGATTTAGTTCAAAATGTTGATTTCAATGTCAATTTTGGCCAAAAATTGTAACCCATTATTGTGGGATGACCCCTCTTTAGGGTTCAAATTGCCAGTATAGTTTGATACATCAACTCTAGGCCTTCTCCCAATCTTTTAAATAGCTTGTAACATCTTGACTTGATCTGATTCTTCTTCTTTTTCACCTCCTAGGGTTTCTTCAGTTTGAGTCATACAATGAAATTCTTCATCATCACTCTCCATATCAATTCTAGGGCTTAATCCTTTTCTTCTATCTTCTTCTACAACATCTAGTCTGATTCACATTGTTTTCATCATGTCCATCATCTCATCCATTCTACTGGCCATTGTTCCTCTAGTTAGGGTAAAAAATGCAAATCAAGGGTAAATGAATAATCACAATGATAAAACCGTAATAATGCACAATAGAGAACAAGACAACATGAAAATCAAAACAATAAACACAAATGCAAACCAAATCTCCATACTATTCTTGATTGACCTCCATTTCTCTTCTCTACCTCACAGGCAAATTCAGGATTTTGAAGGTTTGATTGTTGGAGGGATGTTGGGTACTTTTTCTGCAGCATAATGATTAGAGGAAAAATGATAGAAGAAGATAGATAGATAGATATGAGGATTGGAAGGATTTTGATAGAGTGAGGATACTAGAAGAAGATGGATGTAAATGGCCTGTGTGAGGCTAGATTTATAGGCAAGAACTGATATGATTCGATGGCCAAGATTAAAGGTCAAATGTGTGATGTGTATGGCTAGGATTAAAAGTTGATTTTAGTGCCTATGACACACATTAAGTGGGTTATGATATGAGACTAAAATTAGGATGTGATGGAATAAGTGAGATTTTTTATTTATTTTAGAGAGAAAGATGCCTATGACGCACAAATAAGTGGGGCTAAAAATTGGATGTGAGGGGAATCTCATAATTTAAATAATAAAATTATTTAAATTATGTGTGCATGAGAAGAGTTGTAGTCATGTGACACATTCCATAATGAGGAATTTAATTTAATATTTAATTTGAATTGTTTGTGGGACATGTGAAGGGGAATTAACTAAATAAAGAGGTTTATTTAATTAATTGGAAAGGTGATCAATTGGGATATTGTAAGTGGGATAAATGGGATAATGTAATGACCTAGGGTAAAATATTACAAGATGTTTTGCAAGGTCAGGTATGATTAGTTGATGTTATGAAATGAACAATTTTTGGTGTCTACATTTTGCCCCTCTTTGAGATGATGCTCGAGATGATGAGATTTATGTCAAGTAACATCATTTCAAAGAAGCTAAGGTATGGATAGATGAAAAGGATGATGATGGAAATATAGGATGAGGAATGAAAAGATAGGATGAGGAATGAAAAGATAGGATGATGATGGAAAGATAAGATGAGGATGCCCCCTCAAGAGGATAAGCGGGTTGGACAAACACGGGTAAGCTCTCAAAATGAAATAGATTGGTCAAGAGAGATAAGGGATTGGATTGAAGAAATGAAGGATGTGTTATAATGCAATGAAAGTGAGCAACCATGATGTTTGATATAGCACTGGACATTATGCACCAAGGTATAAGGACCAAGGTGATGATGTGTCTCATGCTCCGACATAATACAACCTTGTCTAGGTACAAGATATGAATATTAGCTATGAGTGATTCAGATTTGATGCAAATGCAAGATAATAATGATAACACACACACAAGAAAGAAAGAAAACAAGCACAAATGATTCAAAAATGAATAAGGTATTACCTCTGTCAAGCTATAAATCATTGATTAATTGATTGATTAATGATGATGATAGTGTTGTCATTGCAGGGAACAATATATCCCTAGATCAACACAAGGATGACGATGATTGATTAATTGATTGGGTTTACAACAAGGTTAGGATAAAGACCATTGATATGGTTGGATATTATGACAAGCATGATTGACTTGATTGGTATGGTTTTAAGGATTGATTTGATAATGAGATTGGTTTGATTGAAGAATGAAATTGATTGTGATTTAATTTGATTAGAAGAATGGATTTTAGGTGTGGGAAATAGATGATAGAAGAAATGAGATGGGTAGAGATGATGATTGATGAAGATCAGAAGAAGGATGGAAGATGGAAATGGGCTATCACCTTTGCTTGAATCTGGATACTTCATTTGTATCCTAGATTACCTACATACCCTGTATCGATGAGATCAAGGCATTTAACGATAAAGACGAGATGTAGTTCTGATTGTGTTTTATTGGTGGTGATGATTAAGGTGGATGAATTGATCAGGTTATGGATTGATTAAGATTGATTGGACGTTTGATGATATATGATGTTATTGATAGGATGATATGGATTTGATTGATGTGATTTTGAATGATTAATTGGCTTGATTATGATTTGATGATTTGATTGGATTTGTTTTGACTAGATTTGATGTAATGGATTGTTTGATGATGTGATTGATCTTATTGCTTGGATTTTTTGTGTGTTGGCTATTTAATTTTTTTGTATTTTGGAATGTTTTATTTTTTTTGGATTTTTGGAGTGTTTTAATTTTTTTGTATCTTGGAATATTTTGATTTTTTTGGATTTTGGAATGTTTTGACTTTTTTGGATTTTTTAGGAAATTTTTCCACTTTTTTTGGTTTTTTTTAAAATGTTTTGGGAATGGCATTGGATGACAATTTTTGGGTAGCCTTTGTGCTAGATACCAATGACAAGGGAGTTCCAAGCCTAGGTGCAAGGATAATGTAGGATTGGATTAGATAGATGGATAAAAGGCTCATGATAGATGGATAGATAAAAGGATAGGCTATAGTGGATGGATATATATATATATATATATATATATATATATATATATATATATATATATATATATATATATATAAGTGAAAGGATGTGATATCAAAAGGCTTTGTCATGTCGGAATAACATGCCCCGTTCTAGATAATATGCGTAGGATTCTTCATGACAACACCTAGGACAATAGGATGATGATAGGATGGATTGGAAGCGATGAGGTACATCAAGAGATACGCAAAGCATGTTTCAACATTTTTTTTTGTTTTTGCCCCTATATCTTCATCAAGATCAAAAGAGGAAGGGAGGATGGATGGACTCAATAGGATAGGTATGTAGGTAATGGATAAAGATGGTAAGATAGGATAGAATTGTTGGAATAGGCCTGGACAACTGAGAGGGGGGGTGAATCAGTTGTTTCTCTTTTAGTTTTCTTTTTCTACTGTTATTCCTTCTACAACTTAAGATTAAATCAATGATAAAAACATTCTAGTATTAGGTAATAACATATGATCAAAAAACATGAATGACACATTTGACACAAAGATTTTGACATGGAAACCCAGCTAAGGGAAAAACCATAGTGGGGGTTAATCCACAAGAATTTAATACCCTGTTAAAAGTATTGATACAAAATGGGAATGCACATGCATTCAAGCTCACTGCCCAGAGCTCACTGCTCAAATGAAGGCTCACTACCTAAGACAATATTAAAAATGAAAAATAGAGATCTGAACTGATGATAGCATCTACTTATGCAAAAATTTTAGTTCTGGTTGAGTGCAAAAACTAATCTTACAAACTTCATCTTAGCTTTTTTCTTCTCACTATTATGCTCTTATTCGCTCCTTAGATTCCTTCTCTATTCACATCCACTTACTTTGCACAAACACCACACTCTAAACAACCAAATTTATCAACTATATATATCTCCAACAAGATCTATAATCATTTTACCAGTCAGCTTCAACAATACTTAGAACACCTAAGAGTGCTCAGCCTTGTCAGCTAGATCTATACATAACTTGGAGTGCGGACCAAAACCTACTCTTGCAAATCATTACTCATGTTGGCCATAGTTATTGAATGCCACCATTTGTCCAACAATCAACTTCCATTCATCTAGAAATAAGATCTTCTTTAAGGTTTACCTATTCTTATTTTGTCTGCTCTATCAGACTGGAACCTGATACATAGATGATAATAACATTTGATTCCTTCATCACCAAATGACTAAATTCTAGATTTAGAGTGTATTTGCAATGCTATCAACAACCTTGGATCCACAGCATACCATTCCTTTCCATTGAAGAGATCTAGACCAAAATATAGGACTCTGCTATATACTTTGTTTAAGGCTCCCAGATTTAGATTATTGTTCTAACTTCTGGTATGATCAGATACTACACTGCGAAGGTGTGGGACAGTCTTAGTTTCCATCAATGACAACTCCTATCAATGCTATACAGTGTCTCTTGCCAACAATCTCCCCGTTTGGCATTGATGGAAACACTTAGTGAAAAATGACTAAGTGTCTTGGAGCAGCTCCCACTTTATCTGTACATTTGTGCTCTTCACTTTTTCTAATTTTCCCTTTTTTCTGAACTCCTCATTTTTTATTGCCCTTTACTCCCCCTTTGACATCAATGGCAATGGGTGGGGTTGACAAGTCAAAATTCCCCCAAAAAAGGGTCTATTTATACTGTCGCATATGTAGAACAATTCATAAAGTCTTGTTCACATGAATTTGAGAATGTCTGTAAAACTAGTTTTTAATTGCACAAGTTTAGAGGCCCAAGTGTTCTTAATTCCAACCAAGAGTGAAATGTGTCCACTCAACAAAATGCATATGCTTCTACCTTAGCCAAATCTAGAGGATCACTTGTTTGGAGTGCATTATGGGCTTCGAATAAGGCATTATGGATGGCTTCCAACTTGGGGGCAATTAATCCCTAGAGTTCACACATCCTCTTCATAGTATTGATTTTTTCTTTTTCAAGTCTTTTTATTTCATCTGTCAGGCTAATGATCTGACAATCCTGACTTATGGGAGAGGCATTTAGAGGATCAAAATTTTGGGATAGATCTAATATTTTCTATTCTTGTTCCTTTATCTTCTTCTCAACATCCTTATTAAATTTAGTCCATGATAGACAAAATTTATATATATCTCTTCCATCACTTAGAGCATTTTGAATGCTCTTTATGCTAATGCCCAATACCACTCTATCACTCCTTATGAGCTTCTTAACTTGATTAAATTTCTTATTCAAAAATTCTTTCTGAAACTTTGCCTCTGCAGACTTTTCAAAAGACTCAAAATGTGAGTCAATTGAACTTACAAGATTTTTCAAATGGACGGAGGGGGAATCATTTTGATTTTTCAGATAAGTTGGCATTAATTTCTCTAACACTCTGGTTGCTAATTGCAATAGCTCATTGTCATCTATGAAAGATTTCATCATCTTTTCTCTAGCTTTTACTTGAGAGAAATATGCTATTTTCATCAATTGAAATGGAGAGAGCACATCCAGATTGGTTAGTCCTTGGAGTAGTTCAGGCTCATCAAGTTCAATCAATTCCTTTTCAAGAGAATCTTTCACTTCATCTGCAGTGTCTTTTGCTGCATTTATTAAATCATGTTTTTGATCATCTGATATGCGGCATAAATAGTTGTTCCAAAGACTGAGTTCTCCCTACTGGAGTGGTAGATCTTATACCCAACTACCATCGAAGCAAACTTGACATCTGGATCAGTGATGTCATTGATAGTCATAGATCTTTTGTCAAATTTTGCTCTAGTTACATCAGTTACTGTACTACAGAGGTGTGGCACAGTCTTAGTTTCCATCAATTGCAACTCCTATCAATGCTATGTTGTGTCTCTTGCCAACAAGAATAAGATGGAAAATGGTAGGAAGTGGTATGATAGGATAGATAATGCAGATGAGACAAGGTGCCCCAAGTGTAAGTGACATAGAAGATCAACCTACACATTACACATGTTTGCCATGTTTTCATCATGGTACTTATCTAGGTTTCCTGTTTATCAGGTTTTCATTGTTGGACGAAGGGATTTCTCTTTACTATTTTGATTTTTTTTAATTTATTTATTTTTATTGATTTTTTAACTTTTTGATTTTTGGATAGGAGAAGGATAGGGGGATATGGATAGGAGGGACTCAAGTGTCTAGTTCCATGAAAGTTGATAGTTTTGCTAGATGGATGTTGTCTCATGGACCATGTCAAGTGTGCTCATAGATGTTGGTAAGCATTCGCATGAAATAGGTAGATGGAGTAGGTATATAATGGATCATGAAAGGCTTACGCAAGGATGGATAAGAGGTTATGATACTGATTATGGAAGGAAGATAGTGGATTATGATGTGGATTATATAGGACTTATGCAAAAGAATGGAAGAAAGGTTTAAGCAAAATCATGGACCATAGGAATAGGATGGGGAAGATATGTAGGATAGTAGTTGAAGGATGGGGAGATGGAGGTATGTGGGAATGTTGTGTAATGGAAGGGAATCATGACCAATGGTTACACACGCCATGATAAACATTTAAGCTTTTGGTGGGAAGGTGGTGTGGGAAGCAATGGAGATGTTTGCTTAGGAGATGATTAACAAAGTGCTTTAGGTACCCACATAGACTTAGTATTTTTACAATTTTTTCTTTGCTTGTGGGATTTAGGAACTTGCAACTTTTGAATGGAGTAGGAATATGAGGTGGAAGTGGATGGTTGGGATTTTTGAGATGTCGATGCCTCATTTGACTTACTTTATTTTTTCTTAGGGACCCATACCATTTTAAGTTTAGACTTTTCTTTTGGAGGTATGGGCTTAGATTGCTTTTTGGATGTACTTAACTTTGAATTTTTGCAATTGCATGCTAAGGCATTAGGGCCTTTAGGATTTTTAACTTTATGTGTAAAGGCATCCAAATTTTTATTTTGGAATCCCATGGGTTTGGTGGAATGAGTGGAATGAGTGGAAGCTTCATGTTTAGACAATGTGTGCATTTGTTGTTCATGATTAGGATTTTTAGAAGATTTATGGATAAATGGATTAGGGTATTTAATGATAGGGCTATTAGGTGTTGGAAGCAATGGAGGTAAAGTGGATGGATGGAAATTAGGAGTTGGAATATGTTGAGGTAAATTGGATGGTGGAAGGTGTATGGTCACATGCTTTTGCGATTTGTAGGATAGTGGAGGAGGAATGGCAACATATGTTTTAGGGGTATGATAGGATGTATGGGATTTGGGATGGAAAGTGGACTTAGGATGCATGGAGAAAGTACCAACATCTTTAGATTGTTGTCCTTGGGGTGAGTATCCAAGGCCATGTTGGTGTCTGAATCGGCAGAGGTTTTGCTAGTTCCAATGCCCAGGCAAATTCGGCCAACAAATATAGGAGGTTGCGTTAGCTACCTCCCCTTCACTTCTAGTTCTGCTGCACCAAGGGGGGTATCCCTATAGATAAAGATTTGATCTTGACTCACCCAATGACATAAAGATTTAGCTTGACAACAATAGGTAGAATACTCTCATTTTAGGACCAAGATTTGAGTGATAAATCACAAGGTTAGCAACCTTCTTGGACGTATCTAACTAGCTAAGGATGAGAGTATGCAGGGGTCCTAATCCTACCCCTACAAACTAACGGGTTGGAAATATGAAATGTTTTGTTTTAATGTTTGGATGCAAGACAGGGGGTTTTGGATCATAACTACTAATCCAGAAGAAAACCGGTGCCTATCTAAGGGCAAGGAGTCAACTAGACGTATACAAAAGAGTGGCTTGCAACTGGCATTCAAGTTTCAAGGGGTTAGGACTATGTTTGCCTTACAAATACCACCCAAAAATAAGTTTTTAATTGTCTCTACTTATAAATATCCCAGTTGGCATGCAATATTCTTCATACTCAACCTAAAACAATTTAATCGATTCCTTGAATGGAAGTTAGAGATTAAGCATGTGATACAGAAATATATACCCTAGAATCTAAGAAACCCTTAGAAACCAATTTCAAAAGAAGAGAATACATACAACACATGGAGACAGACAGATAAACACATGCAATAATGCATTTTGCATATAAAATAATAAGAAACTAAACATATGTGCAAGGTGCACTCAAATGCAACTCATAAACTCCAACAGAGATAAAACAACTAGGAAAATGCTCTGTCTTTTGTTATTTTTCCCCCAAAAATGCCCAAGTCTTCAACAACCACAAATGAGTAACACAGTTTTCTTTTTATAGCAAGACAATGTTCTCAGCAATAATTACAAGGCAATTCAAATTCTTGCCAAATACAACGCACCACAGAATGGTGCTCAAATCATTAAAAGTACCAGGCAGAGATAAAGAAAGGAGTAGGTGAGATTGGGAACTGAGCCACCAACTGGAGATTTTCCTTACAAATCATGTAGGTGGCAGTCAATCATCGACCCATGCCTCTACATTTTGCCATTAATGGCCCAGCTACCTGTAACTCCCTTTGAAATGCAACAGTGAATGCATAAGAAGTTTCCCGCCTGAAATGCGGCCATATATACAAAGAAATCCTTTGCTTCTTGAAAGTTTAAAACTGGCCACCGATCTTCCTCCTATCGCCAAAATCAATGGCGCCAAAACACACTGAAACGTCACCAACCAATCAGAATGTGCCATGTAGGCACCTTGTGCTTCCATCGCTGACTTTTCTACAATCGCAACATGCAGTTTGCCTCTTTTCACCCCTTTGTATATGCAAAAGAACATGCATATACAAACAACTGCCTACATACAAAGCGCAGACCCCAAATTGTTATAGAACAAATTGAAATTGCAATTGGGTCCACCTTGTACATCTCTCTTTGCATATCTCCTTTGTATATTGAAGATACAAATGCAATATATATTATGCGGATTTCAAATTTTTATGAAGCATTTTGAAATCGCTTTGAAATCTAGCATGTATCTCTATTTTCTTGTACATTGGCATGCACAATGCCATATACATGCAAGCCGCGGATCCCAAATTTTTATCCGCTGCAATACATCTTCCTTTTTGCATCTGAGTTGCACGCTCTTCCTTTGTATATGACCAATGTATGTCGCATATACAATGTGAACATACAAGTAGATTATACATACAAACAATGGACTTCAACCTTATCAATTGGAATGCACGCTCATTTTAGATCTATCTTGTATATTAGGAAAGTATATTTGATTGTATGTGCAAATATACAATTGCAAATATACAAGCGGTGGGCCCCAGCTTTGAATCACTTTCCTTTGCATGTTAACTTTGCACATTTCTCCTTGTATATAGCGAATGTATATTGCATCTACATTCTACCTTGTATGTGATGCTGACCCCACCAAATGTATCTCCTGTTGCTTTGTATGTTGTCGAATATACAAGGCCCCTTGTATATTTGTATTGTAGCAAATGTATATGCGCCCCCTTTGTATATCTGCAATGTACATTCCCAATGTATGCCAGACATACATTCACCTTTGCACCTGTCTCGATGTATATTGACCCTTGTATGTTTTGCTTGTATGCCGCCAATGTATATCTTCTTTGCATGTTTTCCTTTGTATCTAGCCGTTGTATGTTTGAACATACAACACAAAATATACACGCAACCTGATATACAAGTAGGGAATATTCCTAGAATCTGTGATAGATTCCTCAATGTATATGCACCCTTTCAAACCCGATATGCATACAAGGAGGCATATAACTAATTTTTTCCATTTTTTGAAAGCGGATTAAACATACAATCCACCTTGTATGCCCGAATGTACATTTGAATCACATGTATATACAAATGGCCTTGTATATACAAAGATGCATGCATACAACTATGTTTTGCACTTTTAAACTGCAAAGGCCAAAATACTTAAGAATTTTTTGGATTTTTGTGAAAGGGCTTGCAGATTTAAATGCCTGAAACCTGAATGTTTATGTAGGTACCACCAGGCCAAATGAGTCTGGAGGGGCCTTGACATGGATTGGCTCCAAAATACCTTGTTCATGAAGGCCTAAACCTTTACCTTGGTAGTTCATGTTTTGAAGCATGCAATGGCCAATGGGACTAGGTGTGGTGTGAACACTAGACACGAGCTCCTTATTGGATGGAGAAGGTGAGATAGAGTATAATGATTGTTGGTGTTCTAAGGAGGAACACTCATGGATAAAGGTGGATAGACCAATAGAATATGATGGAAGAGTTGGAATAGGGTTGATTGTTGATGTGGAAAGATCATTAGGATCATGATTATGTGCATGTAGATCCAAGTTATTGGTTTGATGTTCTATGCTTACTTGGGAGGCATGTGTCTCATCATGACAAGTGGATTTTGTGGGATTTTGGATAGGGCTAAGTGGAGGATGGATAGGATCAATCTGGATATCTTGCTCATGGATGATCATGGGAGGAAGGATAGGTGGAGTGATAACGTCATGATCATAAATTGCATAAAGTTTGGCTAAGAGGCTCATTGTGGTTTTCATGATCATATACAGAATCTTCATCATAAATGTGAGCATAAATTGGATTAATTTGGGTAGGATAAATTTGCTCATGAATAGGGTCATGATCATAGCTAATATCTTGATCATAGGCAAAATATAAGCCATGGATGTGTGGAACATAGAGATGTTATGATCTTGATTTAGATGAGGGCTTGATGTTTCCACATTTTTAGGGTGAAACTCTTAGCACACCTCTTGATTTTGGATAGAAGTGAAAGGCTCTTAGATAGGCTCTTGGTCAACAACATGAGGGTAAGATAGGTCTTAACTTGGGTTCATGATAGGAGGCTCTTCGATAGGCTTGGATAGGATTGTAGGAATAAGTAAGGTGTTTGAGGGTTCTTTGATAGGCTCATGAATGGGAATTTAATGACATGGCAGTGATTTATTCCTTGCTAATAGCCAATGGATCACATCCCTTGCAAGTGTATGGGTGGATGGGAAATATAGTGGATGGATGATAAGGGTAGATAGAGTGGTAGGCTTAGGATCTAACACAATCTTACCGCAATCTTCTAGATTCTTGACCAATCTTTTAAATTGTGTACAAGTGGATATGAGATGGCCCTCACACCAATGTATGCACAATATTCATCATCTTTATACCAATTAGGTTTAAAGTGGATTTCTTTCAAGGGTGTTATTGATGGTAGCTCAATCAAATTTGCTTGGACTGGTCAATTTGTCTAAAAGTATCTCCATGGAATATTTTAATGAATGGTTAGTGGAACATGGGGATGAAGGTGATGAAAGTTGATGGACCAAAGGACTAGGATTGGGATACCATGAAGGTGTTGGGATAGGACTAGTTTGCTCATGTGTTGGCATGTGATTGGCTAGTGATGGAATGGACTCATAGGATATAAAGTTTAGATCAGTATCTCCCTTGTCTAAGGTTATTAATTCTTGTAGCATAGGTGGGCTTATTTCTATTAGGTCTTACCACAATCAATGTGATAGATGGATGAATTGTGTTGGTATGAATGGGAATAAGTTGATGTGGCATTGACTTGATATTGTGCAAATTGTTGATGTTGTGGTGGCGTAGGGACTTGTTCCTTCCTATACAACCACTCAAGTGTATCAAGTATTTTATTGGTGCCGTAAGGATCATTCTCATAGGTCTTGTTAGGGGATGTCATATCCATGTTTAAAAGTGGTAGATTAAGATGTGATTGCTTAAATGGCTAGGATGATTTATCTTGGAAGGATTAGATGATGTGGCAAATTGTTTATTGATAGTTTGACTTGGGCAATTTCAAACACAAAATCTCACATGTAAATGCTTGCACACTCACACCAAACACAATGATGAATTTGTTTTACAAGATTAAATGTTATGATTGAGCAGACAATTGAAGACACAACAATAAACCTAATGTTAGTCAAGTGGGGTATGGCCAATTAGGTCCCAAGCTAGGTTGCACATGGTTGACTAGGGAAATGGATTGAAAGTGAAATCCTGTCACACAGCCAGGAGAAAGGGGTAACCCACCCTTCACCTTCACTTCCCAAAGGTATAAAGTTCTTTGGCACTTAGCCAAGAATGACAAGATTTACAACTACCAATGAGGGTGTCTTTTGATTTAACCTCAGTTGAAGTCGTCCCTTGGAATGGTGTGTCTCTAAACAGGCCTCCTAAGATATGGTAAACAAAAGCAAACCATGTGAGCCATCACTTGATTCACATTCACAATTGTTAATTGACCCGTAGAAATGAAATGTGTGTCAAGTAGTTCAAGCACTTGTTCTTTTTAGATCCCAAAGACAAATGTGTAGGAAGACACTTGTTCATTTTATGCCCAATTTATGATGTGTGAATGCAAGCAAGAGTTTGTTTTAGGAGCCCAAATTGAAATGTGAGAAAAACAACAATTATGAGAAATGAAGGATTAGAATGAATGCACCTGGTTATTTCACTTGCAGTCTACTTTGTATGGCTGATGTAATGTTGTTCCTGCCCCTTATGATCACCTACAAGACACAAAATCAAAAAATGAACAAGTAAACTAGCATACGAGATCATTATGTGAAAAAGAGAAATATGAAAAAAATCCAATGAAAATTACTTGATAGAGAAACTGACTATCATAAATAGAAAGTACACAAAATTCTAAGCACTTCTAAAAAAATTTCACCAAAAATTTGATCAAAAGTGCAAAAGTTATGAGCAGTTGAAGGTAACATGCAAGTTTGACTTTGACAAGAAAAAAGGTAGGAAAATGATATAGTCACCTAATAATTTCTTAACAGCTATGAATTTGATGGAGTCCTCTTTCCAACGAGTCCTCATTTGTATGATTTTGCCTCTGTATACGAAAGTTATAGCAAAAAGAAAAAAAATGCCCCTTTTAGAGCATATGGAGAGTACAAGGAAAACTAGCAGTTAGCTATAACTGCTAAGAGTTTGCAAAAGTGTGTTCACATATGCTGGTTTTGAGAGCTAGTAGTTTAGTCTTGGGTAGCTAAGGCTAGCCTAGCCCTCGGTCCCCCATATGACCGAGGGCTGCTATAAAAGGAAAAAAAATATATAAAGTGGAGGGGAATGATAGCCTCGACTCCCTCAGTTGCTGCTAATTAGAAGACCCTAAAGTTTAAGTTAAAGACTCCAAAATGTGATGCTATCGCTTCTATTAATAGTGCACCTAATCCCAAACACTAAGATTGTTATAATTGTCCCAGCAGCCATGAGATAGATGAAGCAAAGGGAGTGTGCAGATGTGACCGTCGGGGAAGATATAAGGTTACAACAATTTGAAACAAGCGGTGAATACTTGGACTTAGGGTTTTAGGGACCAGTCAATAGGATTTGAAACAATGGAGGTCAGTGGATCTAGGTTTTAGAGTGCTGATTAGGTAAGATCTGAGCTATCTTGCCAAGTGGAATAGGGAGAGTGGATGTCTTTGGAACTGAGAGCCACCAGTGGTGGTGAAGGCATTGTTAAGGCAGTAGCGACATAGTTAGTAGAGGTGGATTGAAGCAGTGTTCAAGAGGAATAGATGGTATAGAAGCAGTGACCAAGTGGAAAAATGGGTGGTGATAGAGAATAATAGAGGTAGCAACTTAGAGGATCTAGGTTTTCATTAATATTAAACATGCAAATGAAATATAAACCTCGAACCCTAAACAATGCTACAGATAATCAAAAAAAAAACCTACAAAATCAACCAAAACAAATACCTCCAACAACAAACCAGATACATAGTTAGTAGAGAGGAGAGGAAGGCATATCCATATGGTATGGATTTGTATGGATCCATACAGTACGGATCGCTGTGCTAAAAAAAACTCAAATTTTTTTCAAAACGTTTAGTCACCAAAACTAGGCAAGTTTATAGTCAAAGTTCATGTAAACAGCCTCCTAGACACGATGGCATAGTTAGTTTTAGCCTAGGAGGTCACCTGCAATAAATCCCTTGTAAAAATTATCAAACTTGCAACAAAAACTTGCAACAAAAACTTGCAAAAATTTTACAACAAAAACTTGCAAAAATGATCAAGAGAAGTGGGTCCCACCGGGCGTGCCAAATGTAGTTAGAGTAAAAATGCAAATCAAGGGTAGTTGAATAATCACAATGATAAAACCCTAACAATGCATAATGATAAACAAGACAACATGAAAATCAAAGCAATAAACACAAATGCAAACCAAAATCTCCATGCTATTCTTGATTGACCTCCATTGCTCTTCTCCACCTCACATGTAAATGCAAGATTTTGAAGGTTTGATTGTTGAAGGGATGTTGGGTGCTCATTTCTGTAGTAATGATGAGATGAAAAATGATAGAATAAGATATATAGATAGATGAGAGGATTGGAAGGATTTGGACAGAGTGAGGATACTAGAAGAAGATGGATGTGAATGGCCACTGTGAGGCTAGAGTTATAGGCAAGCGATGATATGATTCAATGGCCAAGATTAAAAGTCAAATGTGTGATGTGTATGGCTAGGATTAAAAGTTAATTTTAGTGCCTATGACACACATTAAGTGGGTTATGACATGAGGCTAAAATTAGAATGTGAGGGAATAAGTGGGATTCTTCAATTTATTTTGGAGAGAAAGATGTCTAACACACACAAACAAGTGGGGCTAAAAATAAGATGTGAAGGGAATCTCATAATTGAAATAATAAAATTATTTAAATTATGTGTGCATGAGAAGAGCTGTAGTCATGTGACACATGTCATAATGAGGGATTTAATTTAATAATTAATTTGAATTGTTTGTGGGACATGTGAAGGGGAATTAATTAAATAAAGAGGTTTATTTATTTAATTGGAAAGGTGATCAAGTGGGATAATGTAAGTGGGATAAATGGGATAATGTAATGACCGAGGGTAAAATATTACAAGATGTTTTGGAAGGTCATGTATGATTTGTTGATGTTATGAAATGGAAAATTTTTGGTGTCTACAGTTCCAAGAGCAGGGATTCTCCTCGGTGGCATCTTCCTAGGATCAAGTACAAACTACCTCAATTCAATGATTAGGCTACAAGGTGACAACTACCTCAAAATCAGTGATTAGTTGTAACACAAGTAACCTACGTTGGATTTGGTGATCTGTTCACAACAAGATCTTACAAAATTTCTTCACCAAATTCACTCAATTTGCTCCCAAAGATTCAAACTTTTGCTCTAATACCACTTAGTGCAGTCACTATTAGAAGGGTCCATAAAGTGAACTATCCAAGCCATGCAACTAGAATAAACACAATGGAAACAACTCAACTATATAAAGCAAATGCAAATTCAGTCACAATATATCATGGAATTCAAATATAGATGAGCTAGTAACATGTGGGCTTAGAATTAAGGCTCACAGGCCAAATTATAGAATATCAAGATATATACAAGATATAGCTTTGAATCTCCTTCACAATTATTTGAATTATCAACTTGTAAAACTATCTATGACTACTTTCCTAAGGATCTCTTACATCAATATATATATCATCTCGGGAACCTTAGGTTCCTTCGTGTCAGCCAAGGATGATCACAAATTCCAATGAAGAGTTGTAATGTGTGTACATGGATAGGTTGGACCTAATTGAATCATACTCATCCGCAAATGAATTGCATGGTGTGTGGATCTTGGGGAAGGTCGACCAAAAACCAAACAATATTGAATGATGTGTCTTTGAACTTCGTAAGTCATGAACTTCTCCGCAAGTCTTCTCCTTTAGCTCATTATCTGAGACTGTCAGGATGATTTGTTATGAGAAAATAGTCAATCTTCTGATCACAATATATTTTTGGTACTTGATCTAAATGCTCTAAAAATTTGATATGATGTAGATGAATGGATCTAGATGCTAAATCCATCTCTACAAGGTCTGAAATGCAACTGTGGTAGAATGCGAACAAAAATATAGAAACTGCTACTAACTGAATTGCCTGAACCAATCTGGAAAAAGAAAAGAAATAAACTAGAATGCAAACAAATTGAAATGAAAATGTTTTTGGTTGATGCAAGATTTCTCTTGAACTAGGGATGCCCCTGCATCACTCATAGATTATACGGATCACATTCTAGCAAGCTCTATTATGCTAGGTGACCACATACTACCAATGCCTCAGGGAGTGTATTGATAACCATACCTTAGGGGGGTCCTATAAAAAACACTACCATAGGGGGGCCCATTAATAAGCCAAAGATCAGGAAGTGTGCATGAATAAGGGTGCATATATGGATGCAAATGTGAATAAGGAATATATGCCCCATTAAAATGTTTGCATGTATAATATGCAAATGTTTTAAGATAAATAAAAGGGGAAAGTATAAGACGAGGGGAGATCCTTAGTAATAATACCTACCCCTTGAACAAGTTGTCCCCCTGCCCCCCTGAGTATGGGTGAGAACAACCATGTGAAAGAGATTTGTGTTGCTCCTAAAATGTTGTAAAGTTTGTTGCAATGTTATGATAGAGGTACATGATGCCATAAAAAAGGAGACTCAATCATAATGATATAGAGAAAAGAATGTTTGAAGAAAGAAGAACTACTATAGAAGGAGGGGAAGTGCGAGCACATTGTGTTGCCTTTGTGAAGGTGTTAAATTTTGTCATGCAAGGCTCGACATTCACTAGTAGAATGACAAAGCACTCAATGATATGCACAAAAAAGAAGTGTTGATTGATTTGTTTTGTGGAAACATTTTATGTGTTGGAGGAGGAAGAGTGATCAAGTGGTCCTTGAGTAGACTCAAAAAAATACACTCTTGTTGAGATAGAAGAGAAGAAGTGGGTAGAGTAGGAAGCAACCCTTTCAATTGGGGAGAGGAGTTGAATTTCTGAATAGAAGGAGCCATAAATACACTAGACAATGATTGAGGGGATGTAGACATAGGATAAGGTTGGAAACCTAAACCTACTTTAGAAAAGTGTGCTGTTGGTTTCACAAGAACCTTAACTCATTTTTCCATACACCCTAAACCATTTCCATTGTGTCCATTTTTAGAATGAAATTTGAAACCAAGCCCATAACATGTCTCCAAATTAGACAGAGGAGGGGAGGACACATTATGAGCTTTTGTCAAAATGAGAAGTGTGATCACATGTTGAAGAAGAAGTAATAGCTGAATTGATATGAGGAGAAGGATTGATACTTTTCCAAGGATGTGGATCCTTGTTAGATGTGGGAATGTTAGGGTGAGAAGGGTAAACTTTATATTCACAAGGCCCATGAGGGGTGAAATCTAAAGATCCCCAATCATCACCAACACATGCATTAGAAGAAGAGGGTACATCATCATGAATAGAATTTGAGGAAAGTCTTTAAGAATTTGCTAAAGTAGAAGAAGTTCGAGTGGTGAGTTTAGCAGAAGGAATCAAGTGTGTAGAGTATACTGAATCCACCATTGGGATCTTAGGTTTATATTATAGGATTTTGTACTCTCCAATGGAGGGTGTAAAATCTAGTGAACCCAAATTGCCACCAAAAAATGCACTAGAAGGCAAAGCACTATTTTAATCATCAATGTTGTTAGCAGTGGAGAATAGTGGGTCAACTTTTGTTGAAGAAGGAATTAAAATGTTGAGAGATTTAGAAAGAGGAGGTTGATACCTGACTTCTGAATTTGGATGACCCTCAACCATATATTGTTATACATGAATTTCAATGTATGATGAAGAGTAGATGGGACTTCCCCCATGGCATGAATCAATAGTTTACCAAGAAGAAGATTATATGAAATTGTACTAGGCATGACACAAATAAGAGTAGGAAAAGTCATAGGTCCAACCTCAATAAGTATTGTGATTGTACATAGCGATTGTTTACCAACATTATTGAAGCCACATACATTAAGTTTATCAGGCATGATAAAAGAGGTTTGTACGTTGATCTTATGTAATAAATCTATGCCACAAATATCGATACCTAATCCATTATCAATTAGAGTACATTTTATTCCATAATTTATATTTCTATTTGTAGTAATGATGAACAAAATCATAAGAGGATCATATTGTTCTTGAATTTCGAACACATTCAAACACATCACAAGCTTAGCTATCAGTATCTATATTAACTTCTTCTAAATCCACCTTCACTTCTTCCCAAATTTTTACAAGCACTGCTTAATCAATTAATGCGAATACAAAATTACTTCATCAATTTTTGTATATTCCCTATTTTATCTTGTCTTTATTTGTTTTAGTTAACAACATTTAATCCTTTCATTTCCAATTGCAACAAAGGGATATAGCCCAGATATTCTTATTCTTCTAGATAAAATAGCAGCAAGATATACATCTTTGGTGGCTAGTATCCTAATGTGTGAAGGGAAATTGTTCTACTTAGATGTAATATAATTAGAGTTAATTTTCCCATATCACATTCCGGTCAACCTCACATGTTTGAAACATTTGAAAACTACAACAAAATATCACTTCTCTTCTTCTTATCAAAAACTTCTCTTTTTTATCTCTCAAAACCATTATCTTTCTTTACAATCTTCAAATTTTAGAGTAATTGCGCATCGGGGAGCTCCTACTAGTTTATTATCTTCATTACCTGATCCTCTAACATAGAATTTATCATTCATAGAATTTTAAGACTACTCATGGCTTCTCATGCTCTTGGTTGCTCCAGCTCCACATAGCCAAAAACTGACATCTTTAATTTCTCAATGGGAAGCTCTAGTGTGAAATCACCTATATTTTCTCTCTAACACACCTACAATCCCTAGGCCACAATGTTTTCAAGAGCCTCTTGATATAGACATACTCATGGCTCATGTACCCCAAGACTAACTCTAGACATTGGACAATCACTTGGCTAACTTTCAGGATTTTTTACGTATGTAGCACCTAGCTAGTGAGGTTGTCCCTCTCATAGAGAACCTCTAAAAGTTTGTAACTAGTGATCTACATGGCATGGATCTTCTACGCAATCTACCTCACATTATGAATAGAAATGTTCCATCACAATGTAGCTATGCAAAAATCATCAATGAGTCACATTTAAACTCTTCGCAAGCTTAGCTATCAATATCTATATTGACTTCTTCTACATCACCTTCACTTCTTTCCAAATTTCTACAAGCACTGCTCAATTAGTGAATGCCAATACAAATTCTATCAGAATGGGTAGGAACCATATAAATCTATAGTGTATAGAAAACTGGTACCTCTTACAATTTTACACTAGGTTTGGGACCTGTTTTAGCTTGTATGTTTATCTTTTCTTATAATATGCAATTTCCTTTACTTTTCTAAGAAACAAGGCTTAATCATCTAACATTTAACATTTTAAGAGCCAAAATCACTAGGACTTAAGCACCTAGCACTTTGCTCTTGGAAATTTGGCCTAGACAAGTTATATTTGAATGTTGACCTTATGACTTATGTGATGCACCTTGTCAGCCTCAACTCAATTGGGCCCTCAAAAAATAATTGGGATTCATATATAAACAAATCTCTCTCACTCATTTACACTATATGCCCTCTATGATGATTCTCTCTAACAAGCTATATCTTTCTCTCTCGCTCTACAAGCTCTCTATTTCTATAGATTATTGTTGTATGCATTAGCCCTCTTTGTAGGTCTTCAAGGAAGCTTCTTCCTCCTTCAACACCTTGTGGAGGATCCATGTTGGGACATACATACACCTAGGGTTTCATTTCATTTGATTACATCAATCTTTATTACATGTTTTGCCTCTACTCGTCGTGAGCACACACTATCTATCACTCATATAACTACTATTATGGAGGTCGGAACACCAACATAGGTTTTAATTGAGGCAAGCCCCTAAACAGGTCAACCATTTTTCCTCTTTTATGTGTGGAGATTTGAATAAGGATTTTTTGACACCTAATGAGCAACAAGAGAATAAAAGTAGCAGATGCAATCACACTTAGACTTTGTTAGGGAAAAAACCCTAGGCCTAGGGAACCCACCACCCTAGTCCTCCCAAGTATACTCCAGTTTCTAGTTGTAGGCTCTGATAAGTATGCTCCTCCCCAATCTACCCTCTATTCATGCACAGTCAGTTTGTAACACTTGTAAGTTGTTCATTTTGTCAATTTGGTCATGTAAAACCCTAGATCTTAATATTCTCAAATCAATCTCTTCAATTACAACAAAAGAACAAAGCCCTAGATAGATTGCCTCTCCCTTCAAGATTGGAGCAAAGCATACAAGTCTTGGTCATCTTGGGTTCTAATGTTTGATAGAAAAAAATGATTTAATTAGTTCATAATTGATTAGGCTCTCTTTTCTATATTAAATTTTGGTGAACCTGATGTATTACACATAACCTTCTTTTCTCATATTTATAGGTATGTTTAATTACTTGATGAATCTAATTAAACATTCATTAAATGACTATCTTCTTTGTCTCATTCATTTTTTTAGAAATCAAAACTATTATAAATTTCTATTTTAGTGGTTGCCAAAATATGACATTTTGGTCAACCCAACATACCTTACCTTTATGAAACTCTATTTGTTGTGTTTGATCAGCTAAAAAATTGATTAGACACTTCTACTATTCTTTTATGTGTTTACAAGATTAAATATTTAAACATGTCAAATAAAAACCAAAACATGTTCTCTTCTTTTCTTTCCACTTTTGTTCAAAGATCTCTTCCATCCAAGGCATATGATCATGACTTCTTATTCTTCCTCCCTTAGTTGCATGTTCAAGACCCTTGGATATCACTTAGGATGTGAAAACCTCTTTTCTTCCTCCCTTAGTTTCATGTTCAAGACCCATTGACATCACTAAGGATGTGAAGACCTCTTATATTCCTCCTTTGGTTACATATCCAAGTACCTTGGGTATCACTAAAGATATGAAGACCTCATTTATTCCTCCTTTAGTCACATATTAAAGTACCTAGGATATCACTACAGATGTGAAGACCTCTTTTCTTCTTCCCTTAGTTGCATGTTCAAGCCTCTTGGATATCACTAAGAATGTCAAGACCTTTTCTATTCCTCCTTTGGTTGCATGTTCAAGTACCTTGGGTATCACTAAGGATGTGAAGACCTTTTCTCTTCCTCCCTTAGTTGCATGTTCAAGTCCCTTGGATATCACTAAGGATGAGAAGACCTCGTTTCTTCCTCCTTTGGTTGTATGTTCAAGCTGTTGGTTTTAGGATAGACAACTAAGAGGGGGGTGCATCAATTGTCACCAAAAATTGTGTTCTTTAAACACTTACGTCCTTCTTATATTTCTACAGCATAATAATGATTCAATAATGGAAGCACAATGCAATAACTTAAGAGCAGAAACACATCCAACACATATGACACCAAGATTTTAACGTGGAAAACCCTGTTAAGGGAAAAACCAAGGGGTGACTAACCCAAGATTGTATTCTCTGTTAAAAGAATAAGAAGAACAAAATGGCACTTGCCAATTAGGGCTCACTGCCTGAGCACACTACTTAGAAGAGGCCCACTATCTACAGGAGACACACTATCTATAGAATAATATAAATATTACATACTTGAACTGGAGATTAGCATCTTCACCATGCTTGACACAGTTCCATTTAAGCTCAACACTTCTACTCTACTTTTCGCTCCTCTCCTCTCTATATCTTCCTCGTGATGACCAATGATACATTTGAAATGACTTCACAAATCTTATTTATACAAGACATTGACTTTGGGATGATCATCAAAGTCGGTACAACACATACTTTATTTTATTATAGAGCAATTACACAAATACAACTTGGCTTACTATAAAAACTTCATGCACATCACTATACTATTAGCCACACCTATCTGGGACTTTAATCTTCTTTGAGGAACATGCCATGCTTTGTAAAACCTCTTCAAGATCATGCGCAAAATATGTAAAACATCCAGTCAGCCAAGATTAGGAAGAACACCATCACCTGAAGGTAAATCTTCAATTATGAGATCAATCTTCAATGTGGACCACCAACACAAATTGGACACAATCTAGAGACCCCCACAAGCTTTCTTGAATCACCAGGAACAAATACACCACTTCTTCTTACTATAATCATTCGCATCTTCATCTGGAACCTCAAGAACATAGTCTGTCATCACTGTCATATTAGAATAATTGTTTGCCAACCTCCAAACCATGAACCAATTAAGTTGTCAATTCACATTGGCTTCCTAAACATGCCACCAAATCTATAGAACAAGATATTGCATTTCTAGATCTCACCAAACCTATTTGTGTTACTTTGTCACATCTGAACAACTGCCAGAACTAGTTTTACTCATATGGCCATAACTTCTCCAAATCTTCATGCAGATCTCTGAAATCTTTACAGGAGCACCTTCAGACACATATCTACAAATACTTTGATTTGCATACTCTAATCTTCAACTGACTGGAATCTTTACTTCGTAGCACTTCATTGTCTTCACTATTCTTCTCTGTTTTTGATAGGGCTAATTTTCTCAATATCCTCAGCACACAACTCATCCAATCCTTGACATCAATGCAACAGAAGTATGTTGACATCAATGACAACACCAGTTAGGCCCATACTTGCAACAATCTCCCCCTTTGTCATTGATGGCAACATATGATGTGAAAAATTGTTTTGACCATCAAGACAAGAACTTCTCCTCACCGGCTCCCCTTAACAACATCAATCATTCACATATCTTTTCTTTCTTCATTTCTCCCCCTTTGATCAACAATCTCTTTTGTTTTTCACATGTCTTCTCTCCCCCTTTGGCATCAATGGCAAAGGGAACATACTTGCATCAATACTTTAGAATCATATAGACTGCTCCTCCTAAGTAGCAGATTCCTATCATGAATCTAGACCACAAGATATGACTGTGAGATCCACCAGACTAATGCACATTAGTGCACCTTAATTTAGAACTGGAGGGGTTATAACCCCTAGCTTCTTCTTGAGATACTTAAAAGAGTCCTGAGGTAGAGGTTTGGTAAAAATGTCTGCAATCTAATCTTTTGAGGGCACAAACTCCAATCTGACTTCATTCTTGTTCACCTGCTCTCTCAAAAAGTGAAACTTGATGGATGTATGTTTTGTCTTTGAATGCAACATCAAATTTTTTGATATATTTATTGCACTTGAGTTATTGCAAAAGATTGTGATAGGTTCCTCATACTCCACTCTGATGTCTCTTAGCATTTGTGTCATCTACAATACTTGAGTGCAACTACCTACTGCTACAATATACTTTGCTTTTGTAGTGGACAGAGATATTGCCTCTTATTTTCTTGCTCAGCCAAGAAACTAATCTTTTCCCCAAAAAGAATGCACCACCACTGGTACTCTTCTCGTCATCCACATCTCCTACCCAATCAACATCCGTATATGTGTGGAGAGAGAAATCATGATCCCTAGGATACCATAAACCATACTCAACTATTCCCTTTAGATATCTAAGAATTCTCTTGATTGCCATGACATGAGACTCTCTAGGATCAGCTTGGAATTTGGCAACAAGACCAACAACATTCATAATGTCAGGTCTAGTTTGAGTAAGATACAATAGTCCTCCAATCATTGACCTATACTTTTTCTGATTGGCCTTAGGAGATTCATCATCTTTGCTCAATTTACACCTAGTTGCCATGGGAGTATTCATTGGCTTTGAATCTTCCATCCGAAATTTCTTCAACAATTCTTTCACATATTTAGTCTATGATATGAAGATTCCTTTCTTTGTCTGAGTGATTTGCAGACCCAAGAAGAATATCATTTCCCCAAACATAGACATCTCAAATTCACTTTTCATTTATTTGCAAAAGTCTTGTAGATACTATCTCTTCCACTGAAAATGATATCATCAACAAATACTTCAACAATCAAGATATTTTCATGATCAATCTTGAAGTACAAGTTACTATCAGTAGTACCTTTGTTGAAACTAATCTTCAAAAGATGTTTATCCAATCTTTCATACCATGCCCTTGGGGCTTGTTTGAGTCCATACAATGCTTTCTTCAATTGGCAGACCATATTGCCATGATCAGACAATTGAAATCCTTCCAATTCCTCAATGTATACTTCTTCCAAACCACCATTTAGGAAGGAAGACTTGACATCCATCTGATATACTTTGAAATCCTTGAAGGTAGAAAAACCAAGAAATAATCTGACTACTTCAATTCTTGCCATTGGAGAAAAAGTTTCTTCAATGTCAACTTCTTCTACTTGAGAATAACCCTTACAAACCAATCTGGTTTTGTTTCTAATTACTTCACCATCTTCATTTAGTTTATTATGGAGGACCCACTTAGTCCCAATCACATTTTTGTCTTTAGGTTTGGAAACAAGATCCCAAGTGTGATTTTTTTCAATTTGCATCAACTCTTCCTCCATTGCTTTAGCCCATCTTTCATCATTGCATGCTTCACTTACTATTTTTTGTTCAATCTTTGAAATCAGACAATACTTCTCTAAATCTTGAGCAATCTTTCTTCTTATTTGAACACCTTTTCCTCTATCTCCTATGATTTGGTCTTCAGAATGATTCAGTCTTACATACCTGGGAGTTTTGGGAATTTCATGCACTTCTATTTCTTGGACAGGTTCATTCAAACTTATCTCTTCTTCCTATATTTCTGGATTCTCTGGATTAGTCTGAATCTAAACTATAGATGGAGCTTGATCTTCTTGGACCAAAACATCATTCTGATCATCTTCTTCATACTCAAAATCTTGAGGCATTTTTAATGCCTTCATCAACTTTCACAATTGTACTTTCTACAATCTTTCTCAATATCTTGTTGTAACACCGGTAAGCTTTGCTTTGAGTAGAATAACCCAAGAATATTCCTTCATCTAGGAGTGGTCATCAATCAGTAACATGAAATATCTATCACCTTATAGACTCATAATTCTTTCTGGTCCACATAGATCAATGTGTACTAAGTCCAACAATTCGGTAGAAGATAGTTCCTTACTTTAAAATGTGCCTCTACTATGCTTACCCAACTAACATTCTTTGCACAAACTGTTAGTAGGTTTAACCAGTCTTATCTCTTATAGCTTGAGTGTTTCTTATCTTGATGATATTATGAAAATTTACATGACACATTCTCCTATGCCACAACCAACTCTGATCAATTTGAACAAATAAACAACTTTTGCTAGTACCAATCAAGTGGAAGATGTTACCTTTTGTTTGAGTACTGGATGCAATCTCAGTTCCAGAGCTTTCAAAGATTTTACATTTTCCATTTTTGAATTGGAGATCATATCCTTTGTCCACCAACTATCCAACACTGAGAAGGTTATGCTTCAGACCTTCAAAATATAATACATCACTGGTTTTGTTCTTTCCATCAAAAGAAATAGTTCCTCTACCTCTGATTCTGCCAGCAAAATTATCACCAAATTTTACAACTCCTCCTTCATATCTTTCTAGATTTATGAACTTATTCTTATCACCAGTCATATGATGGGAGCATCCACTCTCAATGACCCATTCATCCTTTTCTTTAACTTGAGCAGCCAGAGCTCTTTCTACCATTTTATGATTGAAAGATTCAATGGGCATTGGATCTTCTTCCTTGATGGCAATAAACACCCAGTCACTTCCAGATTTGTTTCCTATTTTGGATTCATCGTCTATTACTCCTTCATCATCATCATCTTCTTAGACATAGTAACATTTCTTTTGGAATCTTAATTTATTAGGCTTTGAAAATCTTTATAGAGACCTTGAGGCAAAATGACCAATCTTGTTGTAGTTGAAACATTTGAAGGGCAATTTTCCTTCATACTTATCAGATCCTCTTGGCAATCTTTTAGCAATAAGGGCTTCAAGTTGAGCAGCTTCTACCTCATCTTCTTCTAGATCTTTTCTTTACTTTTCATACAATGATAATTTCTTTGAGGAATTCTCTCCTGGATCATACCTTTGTTTGCCTTTTATAAAGGCACTATCTTTGAATGTAGATTCAGTCTTGGGAGGTGCATCTCCAAACTCAGCCAATTCAAATGCAGCTGATTTTCCAACCAATTGATCCCTTGTAATATTTGATAAATATCTGAATTCCTCAATAGCAGCAACCTTGTGTTTGTAAGGAGGTAAGGATATGAGAACTTTGGCAATAATCTCATCATCATCCAAGGTTCCACCAGCACATCTAATGCCACAAACAAGCTCATTTACTTTTGGCATAAATGTAGTGATATTCTCATCTTCAGTCATCTTTAGGTTTTTGAATTTTCCTTTCAGACTTTGTAGCTTAGCACATTTAACATATTTGTCTCCTTCATGCAAAAGTGCCAGCTTTGACCAAATTTCATATGCAATTTTTAAATCCATAACATTTGTTAGCTCTCTATTAGATAAGGCACTTAGTAAGGCTTCTTTAGCTTGAAGATTATCTTCAGCATCTCTGATTTCATCTGTAGTTGTCAGACCATTCTTTGGAGGAATATACTTTTTTATAGTCATGTTCCAATATTGAATTCCCATACATTGCAAGTGACATTCCCTACAGATTTTCCAAAGAGTGTAGTTTGTTCCATCAAACCTCAGACTATCCTTCTTCTAGGAAGACATCCTGGATCTCATCAAGTGGTTAAGATCTTTTAGAGGAACTTAGTTCTGATACCAATTGTTGGTTTTAGGACAGACAATTAAGAGGGGGGTGAATTAGTTGTCACCAAAATTTCTATTCTTTAAACACCTAAGTCCTTATATTTCTATAGCATAATAATGATTCAATCATGGAAGCACAATGCAATAACTTAAGAGCAGAAACACATCCAACACATATGACACCAAGATTTTAACGTGGAAAACCCAGTTAAGGGAAAAACCACTGGGTGACTAAACCAAGATTGTATTCTCTGTTAAAAGAATAAGAAGAAAAAAATGGCACTTGCCAATTAGGGCTCATTGCCCAAGCACACTGCTGATAAGAGGCCGATTGCCTACAAGAGATACACTGTCTATAGAATAATATAAATATTACATACTTGAACTAGAGATTATCATCTTCACCATGCTTGAGATAGTTCCATTTAAGCTCAACACTTCTACTCTACTTTTTGCTCCTCTCCTCTCAATATCTTCCTCATGATAACTAAGGATACATTTGAAATGACTTCACAAATCTTATTTATAAAAGACATCAACTTTGGGATGATCATCAAAGTCAGTACAATACATACTTTATTTTATTACAAAGCAATTACACAAATACAAGTTGACTTATTATAAAAGCTTCATGCACATCACTACCCTGTCGGCCACACCTATCTGGGACTTTAATCTTCTTCAAGGAACATCCCATGCTTTGTAAAACATCTTCAAGATCATCGACAAAATGTGTAGAACATTCAGTCGGCCAAGATTACAAAGAACACCATCACCTAAAGGTAAATATTCAATTACAAGATCAATCTTCAATGTTGACCACCAACACAAATTGGACACAATGTAGAGAGCCCCACAAGCTTGATTGAATCACTAGGAACATCCACATAACTTTTGTTTACTATAATCATTCGCATCATCATCTAGAACTTGAAGAACATAGTCTGTCATCACTGTCATATTAGAATAATTGTTTGTGCACCTCTAGACCATGAACAAATTGAGTTGTCAATTCACATTAGCTTCCTAAACATGCCACCAATCTATAAAACAAGATATTCCATTTTTATATCTCACTGGACCTATTCATGTTACTCTATCGCCTCTGAATAGCTGCCAAAACCAGTTTTACTCATATGGCCATAATTTCTCCAAATATTCATGCGGATCTCTGAAATCTTTATAGGAGCATCTTTAGACACATATCTACAAATACTTTGATGTGCATACTCTAATCTTCAACTGACTAGATTCTTTATTTCGTAGAACTTCACTGTCTTCACTGTTCTTCTCTATTTGTGATAGGGCTAATTTTCTCAATATCCTCAGCACACAACTCATCCAATCCTTAACATCAATGCAACAAAAGTATGTTGACATCAATGACAACACTAGTTAGGCCCATACTTGCAAGACAAGCCCATTGGACATCATTAAGGACACAATCATAGATACTTTCTCCTTATTCCAATGTTATCCATTGTAACAATGAAACTTCCATGAAGGAAGACTCAAATCTCACATCGGATCCCACACAGATAGATGATTATAAAAATAAAGGCAACACAATTTATGTTTCTAGTTCTCAAAAAGAACCCATGAAACCTCAATTTGTTGTGCATCTTTGTTCTAAGACTATGATCACTATTCAAGGTTTTCCAAACCCACATTGACTTCCTAGTTACATTATCAACCTTACAAAACAATTCACTCAAAATAAAAAATTTGTTCAAAATGTGTGAGATCAACCTCATTACCATGTGGTTTCTCACAAGTACAACACTCACAACAATAAACAAAGAAAATAAGCACCAATTGTTCCTACTTCTCTTCCACCTTCTCAACCTTTTCTTCCTCCACCACCTCATCTTTCTCAATAGCCTAACACAAAATATGATCTCATCGAGTTGCTTTGTGCTAATTTTGCTAGGATCTCACTCTGGGAATTAATAGAAACCCAAGTGCCTACATACCATAGGATGCTCTAGGAAGCTCTACAAAAGCTATTCATTCTATCTTTTGTTACATTGAATCACATAGTAGCCCTGTAAGATTCACTTACTTATCTTCTATATAAATATTCTAACCTCTTTTCTTGGACATATTCTGATATGCCCGGCATTGAGCCTAAGGTGGTAACACATAATATTCTCATTCATCCTGATGTTAAAATTGTAAAATAAAAAAATTGCAAGATGAATCCTAAGGTTGCATTATTAGTGAAAGTTAAGCTAGAAAAGATTCTACAAGGAGGATTTATCTGACCTATTGACTACTCACCTTGAATCTTGAATATTGTGGTGGTTGCTAAAACTAGCAACCATATTCAAATTTGTAAAGATTTTCAAGATTTAAATAAAGCATCTTTAAAAGATGATTTTCCTCTTCCTAATATTTATATGACTGTCGATTCAACCATAGGCCATGGGTTACTTTCCTTTATGAATGGTTTCTCTGGTTATAATCAAATATTCATCAATCCGCAAGATCAATATAAAACAACTTTTCTAACTTCTTGGGGAACATTTTTTTGGGTTTTCATACCATTCGGATTAAAGAATGTTGGTGTGACTTATCAATGTGCTACAACACTTACCTTTCATGATTGCATGCATAACATTTTAGAGGATTATCTCGATGACATTCTAACCAAGTATGTTTTGCACTAGGATCACATCAAGATTCTCTATCAAATATTTGAGTGTATATGTAAATACAACATGCACTTAAATCCCCATAAGCCATCTTTGGCATTGATAGTGGTAAGATGTTGGGATTCATTGTTTTGCATCAAGGTATTGAGGTGGACATGAAAAATATTGATGTCATTGTCAACATTGCACATCATAAAAATATTTCACAACTTCATAGTTTACAAGGGAAGATATAAGCCATTCATCAATTTGTCTCACAAGTTTCACTGATCAGACTTACCCTTTTAAACAAATTTTCAAGAAAGCAACAAACTTTAATTAGGATAAGGACTACTAGAAAGATTTTGATGATCTCAAGAACTATCTAGATAATCCCCCTATATTGCGACCTGCCATCTCTAGGTGACCATTTATTCTTTACACATCTGCATCTCCTAATAGCTCTTACAACTTTGTTAGCACAACATGATGACAGTGGCAAAGTACCTGTTGTATATTATATTAGTCAAACTTTTCACTATTATAAAACACAATATTCTGTGTGTTGATAAATGAGAGGGGGGGTGAATCAGTTATCCTACTATTTTCTTCTTTCTTAACTTTCTTAATAATCAATGCAGCATTAATCCAAATAAGCAAACATAACTATGAAATGGAAATACACATGAAACAATATTTTTGACGTGGAAACCCTTTTAAGGGAGAAAACCACGGGGTGATTAACCCAAGATTGTATTCTCTGTTAGAAGAATGGAAATACAAAATGGCACTTGCCAATTAGGGCTCACTACCCGAGCACACTACTCACAAGAAGGCACATTGCCTACAAGAGACACACTGTCTACAAAAGGAGTGTTATACAATACTTGAACTGATTGGTAGAATCCACATATGCTGGAGTTTAGTTCCGGTTAGGCTCAATACACTAATCTGCTGCATTTCATCTTTCCTCTTCTCTTATGCTACTTTCCTTTCACATACCGGACCTTCCTTACTACTTCTGCTATGCTCTGCTCTACTTTTATTCGCACATCAATAACAACCACACCACATATCACAACTAAATCCATCGTGTATATATATCTGCACAAGTGATTTCATCACCTTTCTAGTCGGCACCCGGAATAGTCAATCTTTTCACAAGCTCTGATCTATCGGCTGAATCCTTGCTTACCAAGTAATACGGATCAAGCATATACTTGTAGAAGTCATCAATCATGTCGGCCAAACATAACTTATGCCTTAAGAACCTTTTCCATCATCAATAACACATCTGAAATAATGTCTGATGTTCTGCCAATCAGTTCTTCCTCTATCCACACTGTCACTTGGGAACCCGACACTCAAGCATTCATATATCTTTATCGTTTCCACACCGGAGGCTTAAACCTTGGAATCTATCAGTCAAGATACTACTCTTGACTTCCCCAAATCTGTACTTCACCAAGATACTTCCTCTAAGAGATCCGGACCTAATTGTCAGACCTCGCAACATGCTCTGTTCTTGTTTACCAGACCACAACATTCTTCACTCTGATTTCCAGTAGGGACATACCATGTCCTGCGGATGTGTGGAATGAACTTTGTTGCCATCAATGACAACATTCATGAATCCATATAGTGTCTCTTGCCAACAATCTCCCCCTTTGGCATTGATGGCAACACTTAGTGAAAAATGGCTAAGTGTTTACACTATGCTCCCCCTTGGCTGATGCTCTATTTTTATATACATTTTCTGAAGCTCCCCCTTAGTTGGATTCCTCATTTTTCACTGCTCCTCACTCCCCCTTTGACATCAATGGCAAAGGGTAGGGTATGCACACCAAAATTTCCAAAAATAGTCTATACATATCCACATAAGTATATATACAAGTTGTACTTACATATACCTAAGTATGTCTGCAAAAGTATTCTTCAACTGTACAACTTATGTCACCCAACTCTGCTTCATCCTGTCCAAAATTGAGATGTCACCACTCAACAGGAATGCAAAAACTTCTGCCCTCTTAAGATCTGTTGGATCATTGGTCTGGGCGGTAGTGTGAGCATCATTTATGGCCTCATGCATGGCCTCTAACTTAGGGATAATAATCCTTCTAAGTTCACCCATCTAACTAATTATGTTCTTCCTTTCCTTCTCAAAATTCTTTATTGCATTTGTGATTGCAATAGACTGACACTCTTGATTTACTATGGAGGATGAGAGAGGATCAAAACTTTGAGACAGACTTAGGAGTTTATCCTCTTGTTCTTTTACTTTCCTCTCAATGTCTTTGGTCACTGTGGGCCAAGATAAGCAAAATTTGTACATATTTCCTCCATCTTTAAGAGCATTTTCCAAGCTCTTTATCCCAATATCCATATTTCTCCTATCATTAATTATCAACCCTTGTACCTCAGAGAATCTCTTATCCAAAAACTCCTTTCGGACCTTTTCTTCAGCTGACTTCTCTAAAGAATCAAAATGTGTACTAACACTGCTGACTAGAGTTTTGAGATTACTGGAAGAGGAGGCTATGGGATCCCTCTAAAAAGATGGCATGATCTTTTCCAAAACTCCAGATGCTACCTCTATAAGATCATAGTCTTCCATGTGAGATTTCAGTAGTTTCTCTTTGGCCTTCGCATTTGCAAATGAAGCTATTTTCATTGTTTGCACCGGTGATAGAGAGTCAAAGTCTAATGGCCCTTTTAGCAGTTCTAGTTCATCAATCTCCATAGCTACTTTTGTCAAAAAGTCCTTGACTGATTCTATAGTGTCTCTTGCCAGAGACAGATTTTTCTTTTCTTCTGTAGTCATAGAACTGTCTTTTGGAGCTTTTTCTCCTTCTACATTCTTACCACTAGCAGTTGTGGTCTTCTCTGTTGAGGTCTTCTCTCCTTCTGCAACCTTGGTACTCTCATCTTCTTTTCCCTTCACCTCTGCTTCTTTCTCCTTTACTCTTTCTTCTCCTTTTGATCTGGAGACTGCAGGTGAAACCAGAGGAGAAATGTTAGTCTGTTCAGGGCCCACCTCTTCTGTCATTTTCTCAGTAGATTCTTCTGCAACACTAGTGGTCGAGGGGTCAGTACCCAAGTCCTCTATAATAGGAAGATTAAATCTTTTAAAGGCCTTCTGGAGGATCTCTTTTGTGTCCTTGGCTACCTTGTCAGTCTCACCAAGCATCAGTTGATTCATCCTTGCTTTGCTTCTGAACCCATCCTTGCAATCTTTCAAAATCATATTCATTTGCTTTGAATCAATTGAGGGATATAGCTGAATAGCTATCTGTTCCTATATCTCAAGGTCTTTTGTGATGGCATTAGTCTTTCTCATTTCTAACTCCTTTTCTAGGCTCTTGGGAATAAGAGATATAATTTCAATAAAAGCCTTATTATATAAGTTCAAATACTTAACTGTAGCTTCCTGCAAGATCTTTTCATCAGCCTCATTATAATCATCATAGAATTCAATCATTGGTTGAAGGTTTCTATCCACAGTGACTGATTTGATTACACTTTCTAAAGATAGGGTGGGCTTTTCAGCAAATTCCTCTGACATTTCTTCCTTGTCTTGACCTGTGGAAGGTTCACCGAATCCTTTCTTCTTCTACCTTTTTATTTCCTTTATCCCCTCATCAGATTTAGTTTCCTCATCATCCTTTAGGCTAACATAGGACCTTGTTACCTTTATCTTTGTTCTCTTTTCTCCTTTTCCAGATGCTTGGACTTCCAGTTTTGAGCTTCTTGAGCTTTTGGCTGAGACAGGTGCTGATCTCTTTGATGATCTTGTCTGGGTGGAAGATTCTACCGGACCACTTTCCTTACTTCCCTTTGCTTTCTTCTCTTCCTCAGCCCTTTCTATCTTCTTCCTGTGGGCATCAAGTGCCTCCTTTGAGATGCCAAGGCCTTTGGTAATATTTTCTACTTCTTTTCTCACCTTCCTCTTGATCTCTGGTTCTCTGAGTTCCACATGAATTTTTACACTCAGCTCCTCAAAGGTTCCAAACCTTTCTACCTTTGGATCCTTTGGCTGACTTAGCATGTGTTGAACATGCAGCTCTACAATTTGTTCATCAACTTCATACCCCATGGGCATGATCCATACAGTTCTTGGTTCTGCTACCTCCATTAGGCACTGATCAGTCTCTACCATAAAACATACTGTATCTTTGTATTTCTCAACAATCGACTGGGGAATCCTTTCTCTTGCTTGCATCATGTTCTAGAAATTCTTGAAGTATCCCCACAGGGCTATATTTTATGCTTTGTCATTACCAAGTCCATGCAAATATTCTTTGATTTGGATAGCTACTGGTCTATCATTCTCCCACACCCAGCCACTAGATCTGGGAAGCTCATTCATAAAGTAGAAGAATAAGCACAATATTAATCCACCATACTTGAATGAATTCTTTCTATCTTTCTTTATTTTCTGTAGATTCTCCAAGAGTTGGTTCAAGAGAAGCTGACAAAGATCATAGTCTACATCCTTTCTTAGCATTTCATAAGCAGTGTAGATGGCAGTTCCAGGTACTAAATTTTCCCTGCTAGAATGATATATTTTATATCCAATGATCATGGAGGCATACTTGACATCTGGATCAAAGATGTCATCTACTATCATTGCTCTTTTGTCAAAGTTGGATCCAGTAGCCTCACTCACTGTTTGATTCTTCACAGAATTAAGAACAGGAATCCCACCGGATGAGTGTAATCTGGTAACTGCCCTGATGGCATCTTTTGTGATTTTGAATGGTCCATTTAACCACATGAAGTTGTCATATATTCTGCTCAAAATATACCTGACCCATTCATCCTCAGTAAAATAGGGGAAATGTATGTATTGTGCAAAGTGCTTATTCCGGAGGCCCTTGTATTGGGGTTTGAGCTCAAATGAATCATCTAATAGTTGTTTATGATAGATATCTCTTAGTTTGAATTCCCCAAACTCTTCAACATTTGTGTGTATGTAAATCCTAATATCTTCAGTGTGCAAAACACCATGCAGAACACTAGAGAAGGCTCCTAGGGGATCTACCTCCAAGGATTTGTATGGATGCTTCTTAAATATGGGGCAAGGTCTATCAGAAATCTTTACTATATTCAGAGTAGCCATCATCAAAGAATCTTACTGAGAGATATCAAGAATGAAGAATACCTTTTATGCTGTTTAGGGCACACACAATGAAATCCAGATTGAGCTGTATGAAGAATCGTCTTGATCTTTGGGAGAAGTAGTTGTAGAGCTCCTTTTCTTCTTCTCAAATGCAGAATGAACAAGTGATTAATGAGAAAACCCTTCTATTGCTCCACAAACCTTAATGTTAGGTTGCAATAAATGCTCAACCTAAGTTATTCCGGTTGGCCTTATTTGGATGACTTGAAGAATCGGATCAGTCCTAATCTTTAAACATCATGCAGATCTTCCAAATCTTAACCATAGTTTGTTTGGATGTTTCCCTTATGAACCCTTCAATCCGCAACTCTTCTTGTGCCAGTTCCGGCACCAATTGACTAGCTGGGGGAACAAGGTTTTCTTTGTGTCTCCCCCTGAGCCAAAGCTCACCTTTTAGTTTCCAGAAGGAATATCAGCACCAGAGTCTAGTACAGATCCATCCTCTACATTCTCTGTACTTTTCTTCACCCAAATCTTGTTCATCCGACTTTGAACTTCATCCGCATTCACTTTTTGTTTTCCCTTATCTTGATTCTGATTATGATATACCGCACCTCTTTTGTCCTGAATCTTGCTTCTACATAATTTTGCAATATGACCGGATCTATTGCAAATTTGGAAAACAACATTTCTTTGCATATTTGATTGATATCCTCTTGATCTGCATTGATTATCCATATGACCTATTCTATTGCATGTAAAGCATCTACCATTGAATGATTTGTTCATTTGCATATTTCTGCATTCATGAGATTTGTGACCATACCTTTTATAGTTAAAACACTGTCTGGAGAAGGATGAATTAGTCTGATTCATTCTCTTTCTGTACTAATTAGCTTTATGACCAAAGTTATTGCAGTTGTGGCAGTATCCATTGAAGGATGGATATCTTTGAGCATTAGGCTGTCTTACCGGAGGTCTTCTAGGCCTGTTCCTTAGATTTTCTAATCCAAAATTCTTCTGACTGGATCTAGAGCTTTCTCCTTTCTCATATCCCAAACCACACTTGTCATCTACCCTCTTTTGACTTTCATGAAGAACTTCAAGTTGAGAAGAACTTATCTTGAATTTCTCTATATATTCATTTGTTGTTTGAAGATCCCTTTTGAGAGAGACAATTTGATCCTCAAGTTTTTCTTCATTATCTTTAGCATCTTCAAGATTAGATTCAAGATGTCTGATAATTCTATCCATCTTGTGACAATCTTCTGATTTCTCTTGGAGGGATTGTCTTAGATTATCTTTAGTTTTTCTTTTCTCTTCAACTTCTTGGGTAAACTTCATAACTCCTGATTCCATTTCATGTCTTACCATAATGATTTCTTTTGATAACTTTTCACATAACTTGGTTTTCTCATTTAGCTCTTCATTTGCATCATTTGCTTCACTTTGTCTTGCCAATTGCTGAAGTCGCTCCTTTCTCTTTTTCATAGAGAGACTTAATTTGTCTTTTAGTTCTCTCATGAAATCGTCAGCCTGTTTGAGTCTTTCCTTTAATTCATTGACTTCAGAGTTTGACTGTTCAAGGTCATCAAGGGCAGTCTTGAGTTGCTCCCTTAAACCATATGCATCCATTTGAATTCCTAGATCTTCCTCAAGTTGTTAGACTCTGGTAGGAGGAACCTGGCTCTGATGCCAATTGTTGATAATTGAGAGGGGGGGTGAATCAATTATCCTACTATTTTCTTCTTTCTTAATAATCAATGCAGCATTCATCCAAATAAGTAAACATAACTATGAAATAGAAATACACATGACACAATATTTTTGACGTGGAAACCCTGTTAAGGGAGAAAACCATGGGGTGATTAACCCAAGATTGTATTCTCTGTTACAAGAATGGAAATACAAAATGGTACTTGCCAATTAGGGCTCAGTGCCCGAGCACACTGTTCACAAGAAGGCACACTGCTTACAAGAGACACACTGTCTACAAAAGGAGTGTTATACAATACTTGAACTAATTGGTAGCATCCACATATGTTGGAGTTCAGTTCCGGTTAGGCTCAGTACACTGATCTGCTGCATTTCATCTTTCCTCTTCTCTTATGCTGCTTTCCTTTCACATACAAGACCTTCCTTACTACTTCTGCTCTGCTCTGCTTTTATTCACACATCAATAACAACCACACCACATCTCACAACTAAATCCATCATGTATACATATCCGCACAAGTGATTTCATCACCTTTCTAGTCAGCACCCGGAATAGTCAATCTTTTCACAAGCTCTGATCTGTCGGCTGAATCCTTGCTTACCAAGTAATGCAGATCAAGCATATACTTGTAGAAGTCATCAATCACATTGGCCAAACATAACTTATGCCTTGAGAACCTTTTCCATCATCAGTAACACATCTGGAATAATGTCTGATGTTCTACCAGTCAGTTCTTCCTCTATCCACACTGTCACTTGGGAACCCGACACTCAAGCATTCATATCTCTTTATCCTTTCCACACCAGAGGCTCAAACCTTGGAATCTATCAGTCAAGATACTACTTGTGACTTCCCCAAATCCATACTTTACCAAGATACTTCCTCTGAGAGATCCGGACCTGACTGTCAGACCTTGCCACATGCTTTGTTCTTGTTTACCGGACCACAACATTCTTCACTCTGACTTCTGGTAGAGACATACCATGTCCTGCGGATGTGTGGGATGAACTTTGTTGCCATCAATGACAACATTCATGAATCCATATAGTGTCTCTTGCCAACACTGTGAACCAAAAGTAGTGCCTAGCTCTTGTTTTCGCTACACAAAAATTGAAACATTATCTCCTAAATGTTGAAATTAATGTAATTGTAAAATTTAATCCTTTGAAACATCTCTTTCCTAAAATAGATCTTTTAGGACACTTAACAAAGTGGTTTATGTTGAACTAATGAAATTTTATCTTAAGTTTGTCTCCCAAAAGGCAATTAAGGGTCAAATGTTGACTGACCACTTAGCTAAGGCTCCTTCACCATTGTCTATTCTAAATCAACAATCATTCCCTAATAATAAAATCCTTTCCTTGGATGTTGATAGTAAGTGGAAATTATTATTGGATGGTTCAAAATGTTGAATTTGCTCTGGCGATGCTTTTATACTAGTAACTCCCTCAAGTAAGCTAATTCGTCTTGTCTTAGTCTCAATTTTCTATGTACCAATAACATTGCTGAGTACGAAGCTCTTATTACTGGCTTACATGTCATAATGTCTCTCAACATTAAACAAATTAGCATATTTGGTGATTTACAATTGATCATAAGACAAATCATAGGATATTATCAAGCAAAGCAAGATAATTTATCTTAGTATCAAGACTTGGCCTTATCATTGTTGTAGAATTTCTCATCTTTTAAAATGGACACTATTCCATCAAAAGATGATTGACATGCGGATGCAATGGTAAGCACTGCTTGCCTTACATCCCCTAATGATTCTTCAAAGAACTATCAATTTATCATTCATAATCTAAAAACACCTTCAATATCTAAAATATTTGTAATTTCTTATTGCAATAACATAGATGTAGTTGAATGGTACTTCCATATATTCAAATATTTGTATGATGGTACCATTCCTGATCTAGCATCCAAAAGTGCTTGAAATATACACAAACTCATGGCATGCTAAATTATCTTATCAAATATACCTCCTCCATCATTGTCTAAATAACTCTAAGATCCCAATTTCCCTAGAAGAGGCACATTCAGGTGCCTATGGAGGATATTTTGTTAGGAAATCTCTAATTCATAAGCTACTTGATATGGGTTACTATTTGCAAACCATGGGGCAAGGCTCCTTTGCCTTTGTCAAAAGGTGAATGTCAACAACATAATAATCACATTCGAGGTCCTACCCAAGAACTTCATTCTCAAGTTTCGCCTTGGCTATTTTCCACGTGGGGCTTAGATTTGATTGGAAAAATTTCTCCTCCTTCTTCTAAAGGACACACTTTCATTATTAAAAATACTAATTAATTTATGAAATGGATCGAAGAGGTTCTTCTTTGATCGATGATTGCTCAAGTAATTTGTGGTTTTATTCAAGATAACCTAATTTCTCAATTTCATAGTCCTTCCACTTTGGTTTTTGATAATGGTGCATTATTCAAGAATAAAAATATGAGGAAATTCTTTGAAAAGTATCATATTCAACATCACTTCTCTACACTGTACTATCCATAATCAAATGGATAGGCATAATCTTCTAATAAAATAATTAGATAAGTTATTTGGAAAACTATTAACAAACATCAAAATGATTGGCATACTCAACTATTGTATGCATTATGGGCTTACTGAATGAGTGTTCATAAAGCTATAGGTACTACCCCATGCAATCTTGTTTATGGTGGCAATGTAATCATGCCTTTGGTGTTAGAAATTCCTTCATTGTAGATTTCTCTTAATGGTATTCTCTATGAGAATGCTCAAAGAGAACTATGATATCAAGAACTTGAGATGCTTGATGAATAGTGTATAAATGCTCTCAAACAGCTCCGATCTCATCAAAACTCCATTTAATTCTCATACAATGAATGTGTTATACATCATTCATTTGAGATTGCAGATCTTGTACTCCATGAAAACCAAAACAATATCAATCCACCTCTTGGCAAAAAAGGGAAGTTTATCCTAAATTGGTTAGAAGCATACTATTGGAAGCTTTTTGGTGTTGTCATTCATGTCAACCTATAGTGCAAATGGTTCAATTGTTTTCCAAATGCTTTTGAGAAAATATTAATAAAAAGGTGTACAGTGTGACAGAGGTATGTTTAGAGTTGTGCTCTGCATTTCCTCATAGTTGAAGATATGCCTATGAGGTTTGGAAGTGATGATCAAAGGTGTTTAGAGGTATTATATCTAGAATAGTGGAAGATGTGTTTGATAGAGTGTTTGACTATGAAGAAGGTTGTCTAGGAGAAATGAGATTGCTCTACATTTCTTTGCATTAAGGTTTCTTGTCTTGAAATTCTAGGAACATGCATATATTGTATGTATCTACCTTCCCTTGAATTTTCTAGTGTTGGGTTGCTCCACAAGTTTAGTTCTTGTGTTGGTGCTCAGTGATAGTGCATCCTAATGTGTAGAATGAAGGCATTCTTTGTTTCATGTAGTTGCGGTAGTGTTGCATAATATTTTGATGATGCTATAATATTCTATAAATATGTGTGGAAGCTGTGGAATATTTCTTCTTGATCTACATGATGTGTTTAGACATGGAGAGGCATCTATGTGGTCACTTTCAATGTTTGTTGAAGTTTGCCTGCCCTATTTTTCTATTACTATTTGTAGAGGTACCTCGTGGATTGTGGATGTGATGACAGGCATGGTGATACAGATTTGGGTCCTAGTTAACCCTTAGTATGGTCCACTAACTTCGTTCCACTACAAAAGTATTTGGTATCATTGTATTTTAGTGTTGCATGTTTGAGGTGCAAACATTTCATTAAGCCTGACCTAATTGAGATTGTTTTAGGTCATGGATGATATAAATGAAAAATGAAGTTTGAGTGGAGAAAAGTAGAGAAGATAATGCGAATGTGAATCAAGGGTGGTGAATTGAGTGCGAGATTAAATTGATGACTTCTGAATGCATTGAGCAGAAGGTGTCTACATTTTAGTCTCCTTGAAGTTACTAGAGGTAGTGAGATGAAGGTTGCAGATGGCATAAAGTTACAATGGTGGATTTCCTTTGTTGCCTTGAGATAGTGAATCTCTCTGTAACAATCCTCTTCTATTCTTCTCTCTTGGGGATAGTAAGTCCTTATAGAAATGAGCCTTTCTTTTCGGTAATGAGCCTTTCTTCTACGCAATGAGTCCTTAGCAATGAGTCTACTTGTATTCGGTATTTCTATTCATATATATGTGAGTTAATCCTCACCGTGATTTTTCCCTTCTTTAATTTTCTACATAAATCTAGTGTTCTTATGTGTTTGAATTTGTTTGCATTAATGTCTCATATGTTTACATTTTGCTAATGCATAATAACAGTTTGAATATTGGAATAGCATTGAGGGTTTAATGTTTTAATGTACAACTGATTCATCCTCCCTCTTGGTTGTCTTGTGCATACTAACAATTGGTATCAGAGCAAGGTTGCTTGGAAAATCTTAACCACTTGAGGTAGATCTTAATGGTAGACATGAAATGTATTGAGATTCCCTTGTTTGATGGATCAAATTATGCTTTTAGGAAGATCGGGATGGAATGCTTTCTTCTTTCACTAGGGTATGATGTATGAAAGTTAGTTGAGAAAAAATATACTATACCTACTAATTGTCCAAAGGATGACAATGAGATTAAAGACTACGAGAATAATGGAAAGGTAAGGAGTGCTCTTCTGAATAGTCATATTGATTCAGAATTGGTGATTGTAATGAGCCTCAAAACTACTCATGAGAACTAGAAGAAGTTGGAAAGTATCTATGAAGTAGATGAAAAAGTCAAGAAAGTAAAAATGCATAATTTGAAGACCATGTTTGAAACCTTAAAGATGTCAAAGGATGAAAATATTGCAAGCTACATGTAGAGAGTGGATGAAGTCAATTTCATCAATGAACTTGGTGGAAAGCTGGAGGAAGCTAAAGTGGTAAAGAAGGTACTAAGAACTTTTCCAAAATCTTATAGTGCTAAAGTTTCTTCTATAGAGGAAGTTCAAATTTTGGATATTTATACTAGGGATCAATTGTGTGGTACTCCAACTACTTTTGAATTATGAGAAGTTGGTTAAGATGATTTAAGAAAAGAAACCGTGTTTAAGGTTAGCAAGATAGAAAAGAATGATGAGTCAGATCCTGATGATTTTGATGAAGTGGAAGAAAATTTTGTAAGTAGATTGAAGAAGGTTTCTAGAAAAGACAGAGGTAAGTTACCCTTCAAGTGTTTCAACTATGGAAAGATAGGTCATTATGCTTCAAAATGTCTAGTCACAATTTCAAATGATAGATACAAGGATAAAAAAGGTAAGTTAATCAAGAGTTATTATGTTAAACAAGATGCTAGCATATCTGATTATGAGTTTGACTATCTAGATGATGAAAATGATGAATGCTTGTTCATGGCTTTGAATTTTGGAACTAATTTTATTGACACTGAAATATGTTTGAAGGAAATTGATCTAGAAATAGGGTACAATATCAAAGGAGCTTTGGTAACTTTTTTTCATGTAAGAGAATAGGGAAACTACTAGATAATTGATAGTGGATGTTCAAAGAATATGATAGGTGATAATAATAAGTTTGTCAATCTTGAGATGTTCAATGGAGGTTTTGTTAAGCTTGGAGATGATGCATTTGTTAAGATCTATGGAAAAGGTTCAATTAGTTTTGATGGAAAGCATAATACAGATGATATTCTCTATGTCAAGGGTCTCCAACATTATCTTCTAAGGGTAGGACAAATGTGTAGCAAAGGATATAACCTTGTGTTTCAGGATGGTGGCTATGAAATTAGGAAAGAGAACTCTGAAACTCTGGTTTCTACAGGAACAAGGACAATAGGAAATGTATATAATCTCAAAGGTGCTAACAATATGTGTTTTATGACTCAAATTAATGAAAAGTTGGTTATGGCATAGAAGCATGTGTCACATTAATTTTGATAACCTAGTAAGGATCGACTCTACTCAAGCTATGAGAGATCTATCAAGAATTGCAGATCCTATCAATGCAATTTGCAAGGAATGTCAGATTGGGAAACAAACAAGGAAGAACTTCAAAATCAAAGAATATTCTATCGAAGGACCTCTAGAGTTGGTACATACAAATCTATATGGACCCACAAGAATAGGAAGCTTTCAAGGTGACATGTATTTCATGTTGTTAATTGATGATTACTCTATAATGACTTGGGTAACCTTTCTCAAAGAAAAATCCAAAGCTCTAGATAAGTTTAAATCGTTTAATGTTGTGGTTGAAAATGAAATAGATTTGGAAATCAAGTGCTTGAGGTTTGACATGGGTGGGGCGTTCACCTCCAATAAGTTTAACTATTTTTGTGAAGATCATTGAATAAAAAGACATTTGTCAGCCACTAGGATCCATTAGTAGAATGGAGTTGTGGAAAGAAAGAATAGGATAGTTCATGAAGTAGGAAGGAAATATTGAAAGAAGAAAAAATATTGGATATCTATTGGAGAGAAGTTATTCACACGACAGTCTACATACAAAATAGAGTGCAAGAAAGTGTCAATAATTCAAAACCTCCATATGAACTATGGTATGGAAGAACTCCTACTGTAAAATATTTTAGAGTGTTCAAAAGCAAGTGCTACATTAGGAGAGATGAAGAAAACTTGGGAAAGTTTGATACAAGATTAGATGAAGGAATCTTCCTTGGATACTCTACAAAGAGCAAGGCTTACAGGTGCTACAACAAGAGGCTAAAGAAGTTAGTTGAAGAAGGCTTTCAGTTATCAGATGATCCAAATATGGTTTGCAAATTGAAGAAGGCAATGTATGGACTCAAACAAGCTCCAAGAGCTTGGTATGCAAGATTGGATAGATATCTGCTACAACACAAATTCAAAAAGGGTACTGCAAATAGCAATTTGTAATTCAAAGTTGAAGAAGATCAAATTCTTATTGTAAAGGTATATGTTGATGATATAATCTTTAGAGGAAAAGAAAGTATGTGCAAGGGATTTGTAGAAGATATGCAAAAATAATTTGAAATGTTAATGTGTGGAGAAAAGAATTTCTTTTTTGGGCTACATATCAGTCAATCAGAAAAAAGTATTTTCATTTCACAATCAAAGTATGTTAAGGAAATGTTGAAATTTTTTTGGAATGGAGGATTCCACACTGGTATGTACTCCTATGAATATAGGTTGTAAGATAAGAAAAGATGATGAATCTCCCAAGGTTGAGTATAGAAAGCACAAATCAATGATGTGTGGACTATTATAACTAACTGTTACCCAACCAGATAACTGTTGATAACTGAGAGGGGGGGTGAATCAATTATCTTAAATTTATTCAACTTTCTGTTCTTTTTTAATAATTAGTGCAACATCAAAGTAAAGAAGCATGAAAGTAGAAACAAAGTCAATACACATAACACAATGATTTTGACGTGGAAAATATAGTTAAGGGAAAAACCATGGGGTGATTAACCCAAGAATGTATTCTCTGTTAGAAGAATAGAAGTACAAAATGGCACTTGCCAATTTAGGGATCACTGCCCAAGCATACTGCTCACAAGAGGCTCATTGCCTACAAGAGAGAAATATAACACAATGTTTGAACTGATGAGAAGCATCCACACATGCTAAGATTCAGTTCCGGTTGAGCTCAATAAACTGATCTGCTACACTTCATTGTTACTTTCTTTTGGTTCAGCTGTCCTGTCACATTTCAGACCTGTCTTCTTGCCTTCCCACTACTCTTTTGCTTTTATTCACGGAATTACACATTCACAACACACCATCATATCTAAATTCACCTGGTATATATATCCATACAAGTAATCTTACCACCCTTCTAGTCGGCATCCAGAATAGTCAATATTTTCCCAATCTTTGATCTGTCAGCTAGATCCTTGCTTCCCAAGTGATGTAGATCTAGGAGATGCTTAAATAAGTCATCAATCATGTCAGCCAATCATGAATGATACCTCAAGAAACTTAGTCATCAGCAATATCTCTTCCGGATTTGGGTCTGACACTCTGTCGATACAGTTCTTCCTCTGTCTACTCTGCCAAACAGGAACCCAACACTCAAGTGCTCATATCTTTTCACCCTTCCATCACCAGAGGCTAAATCCTTGGAATATATTAGTCAAGGTACTCATCTTAACTTCCCCAAATCCGCACTTCACTAAGATACTTCCTCTGAGAGATCCAGACCTGACTGTCGGACCTTACTGACTGCTCTGTTCTTGCTTACCGGATCATAACACTTCTTCAATCTGACTTCTGGTAGAGACTCATCATGTCTTGCGGATTTGTGGTATAAACTTTGTTGCCATCAATGACAACATACATGAATCCATATAGTGTCTCTTGCCAACAATCTCCCCCTTTGGCATTGATGGCAACACTTAGTGAAAAATGACTAAGTGTCACACTATACTCCCCCTTGGTTGATGCTCTATTTTTATATACATTTTTCGGAGCTCCCCCTTAGCCAAATTCCTCATTTTTCACTGCTCCTCACTCCCCCTTTGACATCAATGGCAAAGGGTAGGGTCCACACACCAAAATTCTCAAAAAGTCAACTATACTTAGCCGCATAGCATACTTACATATACTGAAGTATGTCTGCAAAAGTTGTCTTTAATTGGACGAATTCTATTGCCCAACTTTGCTTCATCCTATCCAAATTTGAGATGTGACCACTCAACAAGAATGCAAATGCGTCTGCCCTTTTTAAGTCTGTCGGATCACTGGTTCGGGCTATGATCTAAGCTTCTTTTATGGCCTCATGCATGGCCTCTAACTTAGGGATAATTATCCCTCTAAGTTCACCCAACCTGCTTATTCTGTTTTTCTTTTCCTTCTCAAGCTTCTTGATTTCATTCAAGATTGCAATAGTTTGACATTCTTGATTTATTATGGAAGAGGAGAGAGGATCAAAATTCTTAGAGAGTTTTGTCAGTTTGTCCTCCTGTTCTTTCACTTTCTTCTCAATATCCAATGTTACTTTGGACCATGATAAACAAAATTTGTACATTTCCCCACCATCTTTAAGAGCATTTTCTAAGCTCTTTATCCCAATATTCATATTCCTCCTATCATTAGTTATTAACCCTTGTACCTCTGATAGTCTTTTTGCCAAAAATTCCTTCCAGACCTTATCCTCTGCTGACTTCTCTAGGGAATCAAAATGTGTGCTAACACTATTGACTAGAGATTTGAGATTACCAGATGAGGAGGCTGAGGGATCCTTTTGAAAAGATGGCATGATCTTTTCTAATACTCCAGATGCAACTTCTATTAGCTCAGAGTCTTCCATGTGAGACTTCAGGAGTTTTTCTTTATCCTTTGCATTAGCAAATGAAGCTATCTTCATTGTTTGTACCGGAGAAAGAGAATCAAAATTAAATGGCCCTTGTAGAAGTTCTGGTTCATCAATCTCCATTGTCTCTTTGTTTAAGAATTCTTTAACAGTTTCTATAGTGTCTCTTGCTGGAGACAGATTCTTCTTCTCTTCTCCAGTCTTAGAGCTGTCTCTTGGAGCTTTCTCTCCTTCTACACTCTTACCACTAATAGTTGTGGTCTTCTCTGCTAAAGTCTTCTTTCCTTCTGTAACCTTAGTACTATCATCTTCTTTTTCCTTCACTCCTTTTTCTTTATCCTCTATTCTTTCTTCTCCTTTGGATCTGGAGTTAGCAGGGGAAACCGGAGGAGTGATCTTTGTTTGTTCTCGGGCCACCTCTTCCAGAGAAGAGGATTCCAAGTCCTTATCTTTTTCTTCACCGATGTCCATTACTTCTTCTGTCATTGCCTCAGTAGATTCTTTTTCAACACTTGTAGCTGAGGGATCAACACCCAAGTCCTCTATAATAGGAATGTTGAATCTTGAGTATGTATTCTGGAAGATCTCTTCTATTTCTTTTTCTATTTTATTAGTTTCTCCGAACACAAGTTGATTCATTCTTTCTTTTCTCTAGAACTCATCCTTGCAATCTTTGAAGATCATATTCATTTGCTTTGAATAAATTGAAGGATATAGGTGAATGGTTATCTGTTCTCAGATCTCAAGATCTTTTGCCATAGCATTATTCTTTCTTATTTCTAACTCTTTCTCTAGGATTTTGGGAATAAGAGATATAATTTCAATAAAAGCCTTATTGTAGATATTTAGATACTTGACTGCTGCTTCCTACAAGATCTTTTGGTCAGCCTCATTATAATGATCATAGAATTCAGCCATTGGTTGACAGTTTCCATCCACAGTAACTGATTTGACGACATCATGTAATGATAGAGTGGGTTTTTCAACAAACTCTTCTACCATCTCTTCCTTGTCTTCACGAGTAGAGGGTTCACCAGATACTTTCTTCTTTTTCCTCATTTTCCTTACCTCCTCATCTGAATCAGTCTCTTCATCATCCTTCTGACTGATGTAAGACCTTGTGGCCTTTTTCTTAGTTCTTTTCTCTGCTTTACCGGATGATTTTTCTTTCGGTTTTGATTTATTTGAGCTCTTATCAGTGGTAGGAGCAGAGCTCCTAGAAGATCTGGTTCAGGAGGAGGATTCTACCGGAACACTTTGCTTTTCTACCTCTTTCTTCTCTTTCTCATTCCTTTCCTTCTTTTCCCTATTGGCATCAAGTGCCTCTTTTGAGATGCCAAAGCTTTTGGCAATGTTTTCTACTTGTTTTCTTACATTTCTTTTCATCTTTGGTTGCCTTAGCTCAACATGGATCTTCACACTCAATTCTTCAAATGTTCTAAACCTTTCTGCCTTGGGATCCTTTGGTTGACTCAGCATGTGCTGAACATGCAGCTCTACGATTTTCTCATCCACCTCATACCCCATTGGCATGATCCACACTGTTCTTGGTTCCACTAGCTCCATTAGGCACTGATCAGTCTCTACCATAAAGCATACTGTGTCTTTGTATTTCCCAACTAGAGATTGGGGAATTCTCTCTCTATCTTGCATCATGTTCTGGAAGTTTTTAAAGAAACCCCAAAGAGATGTGTTTTGTGCTTTGTCATCACCAAGTCCATGCAAATAATCCCTGATTTGTATGGCAACTGGTCTATCATTCTGCCATACCCATCCACTGTATCTGGGTAGCTCATTCATAAAGTAGAAGAATAAGCACAATATTAACTCACCATACATAAATGAATTCTTTTTATCTTTCTTTATTTTCTGTAGATTCTCCAAGAGTTGGTTTAGAAGGAGCTGACAAAGGTCATAATCTAAATTCTTTCTTAACATTTCATAAGCAGTGTAGATAGTAGTTCCAGGTACTAAATTCTCCCTGCTAGAATGATATATCTTGTATCCGATGATCATGGAGGCAAACTTGATATCCAGATTAGTGATATCTTGTATTGTCATTGCTCTTTTGTCAAACCTAGATCCAGTAGCCTCACTTACAGTCTAATTCTTGAAAGATTTGAGAATAGGTATCCCACAAGATGAGTGCAAACTGGTAACTGCCCTAATGGCATCTTTTGTGATCTTGAATGGTCCATTCAACCACATGAAGTTGTCATGTATTCTGCTCAAGACATACTGGACCCACTCATCCTCAGCAAAGTAGGGGAAATGTATACACTATGCAAAGTGCTTGTCCTAGAGGATGTTGTATTGGGGTTGGAGCTCAAATGAACCATCTATTAGTTGTTTGTGGTAGATATCCCTCAATTTGAACTCTCTGAATTCTTCAATGTTTGCGTGAATGTAAACCCTGATATCTTTTGTATGCAAGACACCATTCGAAACATTGGAAAAGGCTCATAGGGGATCTACTTCCAAGGATTTGTAGGGATGTTTCTTGAATTTGGGGCGAGGCCTATCAGAGATCTTCACAATATTCAGAGTAGTCATGTTTAAAAAGATTTGTAGAGAGATATTTAGGAATGGAAAATACCTTTTATGCCTTTAGGTTTCACGGAGTGAGCTAGATCAATTTCTGGATGAATTGACTTCTGCAAATGATTTTTGATGGGCTTGAGGAAATTTGTTGCAGAGCTCCTTTTTGCTTCTTCTTAAATGTAGAATGAACGAATGTTTAATAAGAAGAACCCTTATATTACTCTGCAAACCCTAATACCAAGATGCAATAAATGCTCGACCTAAGTCATTCCGGTTTGCCTTATTCAAATGACTTGAAGAACTAGATCAATCTTGATCTAAACATCTTGCGGATCTTCCATATCTTAACCATAGTTTATTTAGATGTTTCTCTTATGAACCCTTTAATCTGCAACTCTCCTTGTGCTAGTTCTGACACCAATTGACTGGCTGGGGGAAAATGGTTTTCTTTGTGTCTCCCCCTGAGCCAAAAACTCACCTTTTAATTTCTGGAAGGAATATCAGCACCAGAGTTTGGTGCATATCCATCCCCTACATTCTCTATACTTTTCTTCACCCAAATCTTGTTCATCTCACTTTGAACTTCATCCCCATTCACTTTTCGTTTTCCCTTGTCTTGATTCTAATTATGATGTACCGGACCTCTTTTGTCCTAATTCTTGCTTCTACAGAATTTTGCAATATGACCGGATCTATTGCAAATTTGGCAAACAACATTTCTTTGCATATTTGATTGATATCCTCTTGATCTATATTGATTAGCCATATCACCCATTCTATTGCATGCAAAGCATCTACCATTGAATGAATTGTTCATTTGCATATTTTTACATTCATGAGATTTGTGACCATACCTTTTGCAGTTGAAACACTATCCGGAGAAGGATGTATTAATCTGATTCATTCTCTTTTTGCATTGATTAGCTTTATGACCAAAGTTATTACAGTTGTGGTAGTATCCATTGAAGGATGGATATCTTTGAGCATTAGGCTGCCTTACTAGAGGTCTTCTAGGCCTGTTCCTTAGATTTTTTGATCCAAAATTCTTCTGACCGGATCCAGAGCTTTCACCTTTTTCATATCCCAGGCCACACTTGTCATCTACCCTCTTTTGGCTTTCAAGGATAACTTCAAGTTGAGCAAAGCTTATCTTGAATTTCTCTTTGTATTCATTTGCTATTTGAAGATCCGTTCTAAGAGAGACAATTTGATCCTCAAGGTTTTCTTCATTATCTTTAGCATCTTCAAGATCAGATTCAAGATGTCTGATTATTCTATCCATCTTGTGGCAGTCTTCTAATTTTTCCTTGAGAGATTATCTTAGATCATCTTTAGATTTTCTTCTCTCTTCAATTTCTTGGGTAAACTTCATAACTCCTGATTCCATTTCATGTCTTACCATGATGATTTCTTTTGATAACTTTTCACATAACTTGGTTTTCTCTTTCAGATCTCCATTTGTATTATTGGCTTCACCTTGACTTGCCAATTACTGAAGTAGCTCCTTTCTCTTTTTCATAGAGAGACTCAGTTTCTCTTTTAGTTCTTTTATGAAATCATCAGCCTGTTTGAGTCTTTCCGTCAATTCATTGACTTCAGAATTTGACTACTCAAGATCATCAAGGGTAGACTTAAGTTGCTCCCTCATACCATACACATCCATTTGAATTCCTAGATCTTCCTCAAGCTGTTAGGCTCTATTGGGAGGAACTTGGCTTTGATACCAATTGTTGATAACTGAGAGGGGCTGATGAATCAGTTATCTTAAATTTATTCAACTTTCTGTTCTTCTTTAATAATTAGTGCAACATCAAAGAAAGCAAGCATGAAAGTAGAAACAAAGTCAATACACATAACACAATGATTTTGACGTGGAAAACCCAGTTAAGGGAAAAACCATGGGGTGATTAACCCAAGAATGTATTCTTTGTTAGAAGAATAGAAGTACAAAATGGCACTTGCCAATTTAGGGCTCATTGCCTACAAGAGAGAAAGATAACACAATGTTTGAACTGATGAGAAGCATCCACACATGCTAAGATTCAGTTCTGATTGAGCTTAATAAACTGATCTACTGCACTTCATTCTTACTTTCTTTTGGTTCAACTGTCCTATCCCATTCTGGACCTGTCTTCCTACCTTCCCACTACTCTTCTTCTTTTATTCACGCAATTACACATTCACAACACACCTTCATATCTAAATTCATCTGGTATATATATCCGTACAAGTAATCTTACGACCTTTCTAGTCGGCATCCAGAATAGTCAATATTTTCCCAAGCTTTGATCTATCAGCTGGATCCCTGCTTACCAAGTGATGCGGATCTAGGAGATGCTTAAAGAAGTCATCAATCATGTCGGCCAATCATGAATGATACCTCAAGAAACTTAGTCATCAGCAATATCTCTTCTGGATTTGGGTCTGACACTTTGTCGGTACAGTTCTTCCTCTGTCTACTATGCCAAACAGGAACCCAACACTCAAGTGCTTGTATCTTTTCACCCTTCCATCACCAGAGGCTAAATCCTTGGAATCTAATAGTCAAGGTACTTGTCTTGACTTCCCCAAATCTGCACTTCACTTGGATACTTCCTCGAAGAGATCCAGACCTGACTGTCGGACCTTGCTGACTGCTCTGTTCTTGCTTACCGGATCATAACACTTCTTCCATTTGACTTCTGGTAGAGACTCATCATGTGTTACGGATGTGTGGGATAACCTTTGTTGCCATCAATGACAACATACATGAATCGATATAGTGTCTCTTGCCAACAATAACATGCATTCAATTTGGCTTGTGGCTAGATTTCAAGCAAATCCCAAAGAATCACATGTTACAGAAGTCAAAAAGTTATTCAAATACTTGAAAGCTACTCCAAATTTTGGCTTATGGTATCCCAAGGATATTGATTTCTCCTTGAGTGCATATACAGATGTAGAGTGGGCAAGATGTAGAGATGATAGAAGAAGTACAAGTGGTGGTGCTTTCTTTCATGGAAGCATACTAGTCTCATGGTTGAGTAAGAAGCGGGATTCAGTGTCATTATCTATTGCAGAGGTAGAGTACATTGGAGCAACATCTTGCTGCACATAGGTGTTCTAGATGAAGCAAACATTGAAGGATATTAAAGTATCATATGATGAACCTATCGCTATCTTATGAGGTAATACAAGTGCTATAAACATTTCAAAGAATCTAGTAATGCATTCAAGCAAAAAAAAAATTTAGTATGATATCACTTCCTAAGAGAGAAGGCTCCAAAGAATATGATGTAGGAGCATCCCTAGTTCAAGAGCAATCTTAATGCCCCTGCCCAGTTATAGTTGTTAACAAAATTGCCTTAAAACAATAGATATAACAACATATGTTGGTGTGATTGTATGTAATATGTACTATTTGTAAGAGTATTAGAGACATACTAGTATAGTTTTCCTTAGTTTTCCCTTCACCATTATGTAAACAACATTTCAAATTCCATATATACAATATAGAAACATATAAGTAATGCATCGATATAGTCCAGGTTTGGAAAGATTGAACTATTGTCATATGTTTATAAAATTATCTTGATTTTAAATATGTGTATAGATTTGATTGTCATATGTGTATATTTTCAGCAATCAATATACAATTAGTATAAAAATAAAAGACATTGTTTTGAATTCAACTAAATTCTATAACTCAATCACTGTATTGAAAGGATTCTAACTTATATTTGTATTATCAGATTTCATAAACTAGAATCAAAGAAGCAAAGAAGTTTATTTTTATTTTTGTGTTAATTGAAAGTGGTAGGAAATCCTCCCAATACAATCATGCCATCTTCAGACTAAAAAATTAGTAATGAATTAGCACTAATCTTTGCATACTAATCTAACATTATGGAGTGTTGAAGCATGAAAGTATTAGTATATAAGAACAAATTAATCAAAAGTATAATATTAAAACATTAATTTTATTTCTACTTATGGAGAGAATAGAGCATACAAGAACTCATGGGTGTAAAAGTTTTAGAGCATATTATTTTTTCTTATCACATTGATGGCGATGAATACAAAAATTACGCTTGCCAAACATGTTGGTAAAGCAATCATAATTAGTTGGTATGGATAACCTATAAATACTGTGGGCTCATTGTTCTCCAACCTAAGTCGTTGCTCTTGCATTATCTTAAGATGTACCATATAAAACATAATTGCAAAAAACACAAAGGAAATCACTAGAGAGATCACTACCATCCATGGACTTAGCGGCCTATCAGATTGAATGTCAGTATAATAAAATGGTAGACATATGGCCATCGATGCAAGTATATAATTCACATTCTTCCACTTGTTCTTCACCACTTCTTGTATTTGCATGGATATTCCTTCCTAGTACATGTGATTATCTTCATCAACCTGGGTGTGATTCTCCTCATAATGTTGGGTTTGACTATAAGGCCCATCCTATCTTGTGTTTATACTAGACCTTGTGAGGGATTTCATAATCATTTCCTTGAGAAATATTGCTATAGTTGAAATACATTAGAAAAACCATTACAACGCTTATGTATTACTTATGTTAGCTATGAACGTGAAAATTAACAGAATTAGGGTGACAAATTTTAAATCAACATTATTCTAACATTATGATTTAATTAATGATTAAGTGTTATATTTACTACTTGTCATGTTGGTTAGTCTCAGGGGTGCTTTGAGAACATTATATATTGAATTTGTGTATTGAAATTATTGTAAGATTTATGTGGTTAGGAATGTCATAGTTATGTTGTTTATTACATTTAGTTTATTATGGGTTTAAAAGAGTTTAGTTTATTATGGGTTTAAAAGAGTTCTATAGTGATCATTTTCATGGGTTTTTGGTTGAAATTAAAGTCCTAGGTCATAGGACCACCACTTAGGATAAATTTGGATTATTAAAATTAGGCAAAAATAATATTTCAAAACCCTTAATTTTGGTATATTCTAATTGGCACGAGATTGGAAAGTTGGTGGAGATAAAGGTAGAGCTGGTTGGAGGTCTCCATGAATCACCATATGTGAGGACACATGGAGACTCCTCCCTCCATGGAATTTTTCCCAAGGAGGATACTTGGAGGTTGTCCAAGGATAGGTGTCACTTGTAAGGAATGGGGACTTTTTGGAGAATATTTTTAGGGAAAAATATTGTAGAAGGGTGGGGGGTCCAGCAAAACATGGAAACGGGAATACTTTTCAAATTGGGAGTTCAGGGGAAATATGGAAGAAGAGTTCACTAGATTCATTGGAGGAATTCACCTACTGAAACATAGATTCTTTCTCTACCTTTTCTTTTAAGTTGTTATTGCACTTGCTTGAAAAAATTGCTACAGCCTGTTAAGCAATTTCTTGCACAACATATCAAAAAATTTTGGTTGCAGATGTGGATTTAGGGAAGAGTGTTTCATTAATGTTTTAGTGGAGTTTCTATGGTGATTCAATGAAGATTCAGTTTCAAAGGATAGTGTCATCAAGGAGCAAATGAAGGTTTAGGCCATTCTAAGAAAGGCTCACACTATCTATTTTAATCTCAGCCATTACCAAATGATGTGCCACCTTCAGAATCATAGTGCCATCCCAAGAGATTCAACGCAAGTATCTATCAATGGCACAGTCATTAGATGATACAAGGTGCAATCCTTTGGAATGAGATAATGCGACCTATATTCAACATGGTGCAACAGATAAAAGCAATGTGTTGCCCACATAAATGTAATTGTGCGTGGTCTCAAAGCACGCAGGTTATCAAATCAACATTAAGCATATTCAATGGATACACAGTCACAAGTGATGGCTCAACCAACATAATAGAAGTGCGCAGCCATAAGGACGACAATGTTGCTACCATCTGAAGTAAACTCAAGCAATGTTGAATAATGGTGCATGATTTATTAAATAACACAAATATTTCCTTAAAATATAATAATACTAATAATTTTATAATATAAAATGCATTAAAATATTGTAAGTTTGAAGAATAATATAAAAAATGTAATATTGTAATAAAATAAAATAACATGGCAAAATATTTTTTGTGATACATAGATTTTTAACTCTTGACTAAATAAAATTTAAATTCCAAAAATAATCTAATTTTATAAAATAAAATGTGTAGAACCCTAACCATAGCTAGGTGAAGAATAATTACATAATATAATAACAATGTGGATAGATTTGAAATGTATGCCTAAGATATTAAAATGTAATAATATTGAATACTATTAGAATTTAAAATGAATTAAAATATTGTAAGTTTGAAGAATAATTACATAATATAATAACAATAACATATTCATATTTACATCACTATAGTATTTTATCTTAGTCAATTTTTTATTTAAGTAATAATAGTAACTACTTTTAGAGAACATGATTTTAATTATTTTAATTAATCTAATATTGTGGTTTAGTAATAATTTTGGGTCCATTTAATAAAAGTATCTGGTTCATCTCCATTTAATTAGACATCAATGGTTAAGATAAAATGAATAGTTAAGAAATATTTTAGTGAAATTAGGTTATTTATGTGTAGAACCCTAAAGTATAGTTATAAAACAAATTTAAATGCTAATAATTTTTTTATAAAATAGCCATGGAAATAAATCAATAAATAAAAATATGCATGCTTTATAAAGAAAAATTTTAGAGTTATTTTATTTTACGAAATTAGGTTATTTTTGGGATTTTAATTTTCTTTTACTCAAGAGTTAAAAATTTAGAGTGTCATGAAAAATACTTTTCTTTTAGGGATTTCAATTTTATTTACTCAACAAAATATGACAAACATCCAAAAGCATAATTGATGAGTGCCAGGTAGCACCCATCATAATATACTCCTTTTACCTTTCTTTTCCATCCTTCATATTCTTTTGTCTAGGTAATTGCACCATAGTAGACTGATAAGGTTTGTTCTAATTACACTAATGAGAGATGAATTACCAAAAGTCATTTTTTTTATTGAAGGACTAATGTGCAGCAAATTAATAGAAACATGTAGAAAATTCTCTCTTTTTGCATCTACAGGTGCAATTGTACAGGCAAAAGCAATTTTGAGAATCTCCAGATATGGTCCTGATACTCTTTGGAGCTGATATGAGGGATACTACATGAGACTCCAATGATTTTCTAATATGATTGGAGATATTTTGAAATAAGAGGACCAAGGGTGGATCATCTTCAAAGCTAGATAGAAGTTATAAGCATGTCTCTGGAGCTCCAGACAAAAGCACACATCTTTGGAGTCATCCTTAAGATAGTGCAGAGTCTTCAACGCTGCTATCAATCAACACTTTTGGGGGAAATTGGAGTGCTTCAAGGATTACTCAGCAAACACTTGAATGCTCAGGTGAAGACTCTAGTTGACTGCTAGAGGTCTAATTCCTCTTTTATTGATTTTGCATGAGTTCCCAAAAGACTTCTTAAATACCTATATTTTTAGGGCCTCGCTGCCCAGTTGTATTTAAACTAAGACTCCAGATTTAGTGGGACTGATGTACCACTAAAGTCTATTTCAGTTGCATGATTTTACTCTACAATTAAACAATAGATAAAATAAGAGATTGATGCCATCTCATAGATAAACTGATAGTTAGAAGAGAGTGATATCTCATCACTTGATTTGATATATAGATATATAAGGTAGAAGCAGGATAGGATGATTATTATTGAATTGTTGTAATCTCAATTTTTCCAGATTGGATATATTTTCTAAATACAAAGCATACTGATGAAATTAGACTAAAGAAAGATTGTGATACTTTATTCCTATACTAATTTATTATTTTAGTCTTTAGTCTTGAGGGCGAGGAGCAAGGGCCCACTCCCGTCATTCAAGACAAGAGGCTAGTATTTATTTGTTCATTATTTTGTTTCAGATTCTACTTAAAAAATTAGTTCTTTCTTTCACATAGATAAATGTATGTTTCAGTTGTGTGGATTAGAATAGGTCAATATTAGAAATTTACTATTTCAGCTTTGTTTCCAGTACTTTTAGAATTTACTTTCATAGCAGATAAATCAGGAGTATTAATTTCTAGAGCAACTAAGATTAGCAGAATTAGTTAAATAGACTAGAAACTATGGGACCCCTAATTGTAAATAGCCAAGGACATAGCCCTTGATTTGACACCTGAAAATATGATTAAATGCCAAGGACCAATGACCCTTGTCAATAATATCACACAAGACTTCATCATGATAAGATCCAATATGAAATTTTGCCAAACATTGTTCACTCACTAGTACCTTATATCATCCTGAATCCATGCTATCTGATAGGGCTTAGGGTGTTTCAATCTTTCCAACTTCAGCTTAGTCGCCATCTCCTCTGAAACTAGGTTATCAGAACTGGGTGTGTGCAAGAAGTTTAGTCTACTTTTTGGCCAAAAGTGGAAGTGTTTTCCCTAATTTTTAGAATTTGTCACATTTGACCCAAAAATTTTAAGCACTTAAAGCTGGAATCTTGAAAAAAGTCAGTAAATATGAAATGTAATACTTGGAGTCTAGTTTCCAAATATGTCATTTTTTTTAATACCCAGATGATACAAATTGATTTTTAATAGTCATTTCTAAAAACCACTGTTTAAAAGGCACCTTTTTTTTACTATACCATGCATGTGTACATCATCCATATTTTCACCTAAATAATCATATTTTTCTAAATCCTTTTGGGAAAAGATTCATAACTCATTGAAGCACGTTTTCCATTTTTTTTGTAATTTTTTATTGAATATTTTTTTTTGTTAATTTCTTATTGGCCATTTTTGGTGTTTTAAAAAATCGTCATGTACGTCATGCATAAGATGACCTAAACTTATCATTTTTTGAATTTTTTTTCAAATTGAAAAGAATTGTCTAAAATACGTTTTCGTACAATTTTTTTTACAAAAAAATATTTTGATAAAAAGTTATTAAAATATTAAAAACCTTGATAATTCAAGTTTATGCACCTGTTTCATCAGAAATTAATTAAAAATAAAAAAATAATCCAATTGTAAAAAAAATACATATTTGGAATCTATACTGTCTCATCTATAATGGGTTTTAATTTCGTCAAAAAATTTTGTAAAAAAGGCCTTCAAACATATGCCCAAAGTCATTATTTTACTGTGACATTGACAGGACCTTCAACTTGTAGGTCAAACCAAGTCAAAAGCCAAGGGTTGGGTTCCCAAGCCTTTTTCCCCACCAAAAATCCATAGAAAAAATGGGGTCAGAAATTCAAATTTTATGAAATGGGATCTCGTTTCTAAAAAATGGGATCCCGTATCTAAAAAATAGGATCCCGTTTCTACTGAATGAGATCCTACTTTTGGCTTGGGATCTCGAAGCATAATGGGATCCCATTTCATAAAAAGTGGGATCCCATTTTTGTTTACTCGATTTCAAGTTTTTCTCTAATTCCAAAACTTCCACCTTAAGTGGACTCATCTGTGTGCATTTACCCTACTACCACTATCAATTACAACTTTACAACATTTACCTCCTGATTTGCATCTGGTTTTGAACAAACTCTTCCTCTGTGGTATTTCCTCATTTGTCTCTGCTTGAAATAGTGCTCTCCTCATCACAAGTGATTTTCCTTTCTCAGGTTTGCCAACTAACTTAGGTGATCCAACAGGTTCTTCTTCCACATAGGCTACTCTTCCACTATTCTCTATCCTCTTGCTTGTACTCCCCTGATTACATTCAAATGCTCTATGTCCACCTCCACACTTGAAACAAGATCCTTTGAATGTTCTCCTATCAGGTCCTCTTCCTTCTCTTTGGTCCTTCACTCCGGCATGCACTAGGGTTTCCTCTCCGGTAGTAAATTATGTCATCTCTCTGGTATGCATTATTATCTCTATCTTCTTTCTTGAATGTGTTCTCTTGTCTATTCTACTCCGTAAATGATATCTCCTTCATAAAATATTCTACCTCTTTGAAATTTACCTCCTCTACCTTTCTGTCTCTAATCATGCCTCTTATTCAACTTTTATTAAACTTTCAGGGCAAACTGATATGCTTCTTCCAGTGTTGTCATCCTCACCAAACTCAATTCTTCTTGAGTGTTCAATCTCAGTCCATTAATGTATCTAGCCACTTTCTCTTTGCTTGCTTCACTATGTCCTATCCTTATGATCATCTTATGAAATTCTTTAGTATACTCCTTCACAGATTTCTCCTTTTGTCTCAGGTTCTGCAATCTCTTCAACAACTCCAACTCAGAGTCAATAGGTACAAAGTGGTTCTTCAATTTTGTCACCATCCTATCCCATTTTGTAATCTTTTCTTTTCCTATTCTATTTCTATATAACTAAACTTCCTTCCACCAATCTTTGAAATAACTTGCAACATCTTGACTTGATCTAATTCTTCTTATTCATCACCTCCTAGGGTTTTGCCAATTTGTTCAACAGATTGAAATTTCTCTTCATCATCACTATCAACATTAGGTCTTGGTGTCAATCCTCTTGACCTATTTTCCTCAATAGCATCCAATTGAATTCTCATCATTTTCATCATCTCATCCATTCTACCAATGATTGTTCCAATAGTAGGGACTTTCCTCGGCAACATTCTTCCTAGGATCAAGTGTAAACTACCTCAAGTTTGGCGATCGAGCTACAAGTGACAACTGCCTCATAATTGGCAATCAGTTCTGACACAAGTAACTTGCCTCAGATTTGGAGATCTATCCACAACAAGATCTTATAGAATTCCTTCACCAATTGTGCTCAATTCACTACCAAAGATTTGAACTTTCGCTCTAATACGACTTGGTGTAGTCATAATAGGAGGGTTCACACAATGAACAATCCAGACCATGCAGCTAGACTAAACACAATGGAAGCAACTCAAAGATATAAAGCAAATGTAGATTCAACCTTTCAATATATTATAGAATTCAAATATCAATTGGCCGGCAACATGTGGTCTTACAATTAGGGCTCATAGGCCTAATCACAGAATATCTGAGTATGCACAAGGTGTAGCTTTGAAGCTCCTTCACACAAAATCTAAACTATCAACTTATCCTTATGAACATCACTAAGCTAACTACTCTCATAGAGATCTACTACATCATTATATATCATATCTAGAACATTAGATTCCTCCATGTCAGCCAAGGACGATCACAAACTCCAATGAAGAGCTATAATGTGTGTACACAGATAGGTCAAACCTAAATGAATAGAACTTCTCTACAAATGAATGGAATGATGTACAGATCTTATGGAAGGTTAGCCACAAACCAAAGATCAATGAATGATGTGTCATTAGACTTCACAAGTTGGGAAATGCTTTGCAAGTCTCTTCCTTTAGCTGATTATCTGAGACTATTAAGATGGTCTGTTATGAGAAAACAATCGATCTTGTGATAGAAATACCTTTCTAGTACCTTAACCAAATGCTCTGAGATTCGGAAATGCAGCTATGGTAGAATGCAAGCCAAAATATAGAAATTGCTACTGACTGAACTACCTGAACTGAACTGGAAAATGAAAGGAAACAAACTAAACTACAAAAAAACTAAAATGCAAATGTTTTTTGGTTAATGCAAGATTTCTCTTGAACCATGGATGCTCCTACATCAATTTAAGATAAATGAATGATGGTATGAGAGGTTCATTATGCCTTTTAGATTCACTAACAGACCTAGTACATTTATGAGATTGATGTACTAAGTGCTAAAGAAATATATAGGTAAGCTTGTAATTGTTATGTCTTGTTATGGCTTGTCCTTACTAGTGAAAATTAATGTATATATTTAATTTTCCCCTACTTTATTTATCATGTGACCTCCCCATTTCATTATCACTTCATCTTCGCTTTCCTCATAACCCTGTCCTCTACCTTATTAGCTACCTCTCTACAATGACCATGAAATATGTTGTAAAAAATATCAAGTTCATCTCTAATCCTAGAAATGGGAACACAGGAGGTTAGACATTATGACTCAATGAACCTAGCCCATGTCTCTCATATTGATTTCCACCTTGTGCATTTTGCCAAATAGAAGTGGGGTAAGTGATTCCTTGTTGCATGAATACCCTCATGTCCTCTTATTTTAAGAGGTGGTATTTTTTTTTTTCTGTCCAATCTAATGGACCTACTCCAAGATTCATATTATATATACATGCTATGCTTTGGCTTCATCCATGAATATCTTGTTTCACCAGAAAAAATGAAGAATGTTGTAGGGAATTATCATATGTGTGTGGGTAAGGCTCCAATTGGAGGTGTTGTCATAATAAAAATGCTTCATAACTCTCCAATGGCTGCTTATGTTTACCACACCATATAGAAGGGACTCAAAAATGGTTATGTGAATTCCTTGTATACTACTTTGGAAGTTCACTGATGTCAACTACAACTAGCCTTGACACTATAATCAAATATATCTTCACTACCATTGGTTCTGACATCTTCATGTCCTAGATAAGGTGACATGCCTTCTATCAATGGAGATATTCTAGTTCTACCTACTACCCTTCCTTTGCATGTAGATTATAGTGATTCCGCTCCAATGCATAGGCAGATTCGGCCAACAGATATGGGATGTTGCATGAGCTACCTCCCCTTCACTTCTAGTTCTGCCACACCAAGGGGGTATCCCTACAGCTAAAGATGTAACATTGACTAGCCTAATGACAGAAAGATTTAGCTTGACAACAACAGGAAGCATACTTTCATGTGTGGACCAAGATGTACATGATACATCACAAGTTTGGCAACCTTCTTGGACATATCTAACTGGTTGAGGATGAGAGTATGTAGGGGTCTTAATCCTACTCCTACAAACTAACAGGTTGGGATTATGAAAAGATTTGTTTTTTATGTTTAGAGTCATGGGAGTTTCCTAGACCCTTTGAATAGAAAGATCCCCAGACCAGTGCCTTATCTAGGCAGTAGAGTCAAATCCATGAAATTAAATGTTTCCCTATGACAACATGAATTCATATCCAAAGGACCTAGATAAAACATTACCGCCTAACAACAGTATATCCAAGAAAAGGTATTATCTATAATCATGCTTAACAATCCTATGATGCAATCCATTTCTCTTTGTATCTAATCAAAAGCCTATTTAATCCACCCCTTGAGCACATGCCAGAACTAGACACACAGTACAACAAGCATATACTAACAAGCTTGGAAGCCCTTGAAAACCTTGCTTGAAAGGAAAACAAGTAACATACATGAGATAGTCATAAATAACACACACATCAGGTGTTTTTCATTTTAATTCAATCTACATAGAAGATCATCATACATGAATTTATCATTTACAAATAGGAAAGACTGATACACCAAACCAAGGACCAAATCTGCGACAAGAAAATGCCTTTCAAAATGTGAACACCTTGTGTTCAGAGTCAGAGTAGAAATCCCAAAAAACATCCAACCTCTACAAATGAGCAACACATTCTGCTATATACAGTAAGAAGGTGTACTCAACATTAAATTCCATGGCAATTCAAAATTCACCAGATACAGTGCATTATGACAAATGGTGCTCAACACATTGAATGCAACAGGTAGAGGAGGAGACAGGGAGTGGTTGAACTTGAGCCTTGCATCGCCTCCTGGGGATTCACATCTTCAATTAGGTAGTTGATCCATCCATCCCTTCACCCATACCTCTGTAACATCTGCCATTAATGGCATACCAACCCACGGCCTTGGGAAATGCAGTGGACTATGCACCTTTGAAATTTTCCCGCCAAGAATCATGACTTGACTTTTCAAATCATGTGGGAACTAATTATCCCACATTCACCCCACAACGACCTCCTCAACACTTTATAAGCATGACCACACCAAAAGACAATAGTCAGTGATTTTTCTCCTGACGATGCCAATATAGACCCCATCATGATAGCTCATGCAGTCGAAAAAACACTCCTCATCCGCACCGATATCGCTTCCTCAACTTATGATCCTCCTGTATGGCATCCTATCGGCCAGACCCCCAATATCAGCAAACCACCTGCTTGTTCGCCTGATATGAAATATCACCCTACAGGAAATATCACCTGGTTGACCACATCACCTGATATAAAATATCACCCCATGGGAAATATCACCCTGATAAGAAACATCACTTGATATGAAACACCAGCCTGATAAGAAACATCACCCGATAACCATCTTCATCAGTGCTACCTAATGCATAAGATAAAAATCCTCCTCATCATATTCATACCTAATACTTCACCGATGACCCACCTGTACTTGCTCATGTCCTCATCGGTGACTAGTGGGACCCTCATCATAATTACTGATAATATCATGTTGAAGACCACATGATGCATCCCACTGAATCTTGATGACGTCACCATCATATTGGCAAAGGGCGATATTCCGTGGCAAGGGTGATATTCATAAGATGACTGATGCTTGGAAATATCACCCCCCACAAGAATATCAAGTTTGACTGAAGCTTTCATGCAACATTAGGGTGATCTTTGAATATGACTAATATTTGAAATATCACCCCCCTCAGAATATTAGGTTGCCAGATAGGTGAATATCATCCTCATGTAAAATTGATGTCTGCACTTCGTGGATCAGGTGATGATGAAGTGATAACACAACATCAGGGTGATCTTACCAAAGATGACTGATATTAAAAATATGACACCCTACAAGAATATCAAGTTGACAGAAACCCTGACTTAGAACTTATTAGATTTTTTGGGAAAGTGCCTGCAAAATTAATTGCTTGAAACTTGAATATTCATGCAAGCACCAACATTGGCTCTGTCTGGAGATGAATGCCTCTTGCAAGCATGACAAGAACCATAGATCTCTAGGATGCAGACCATTGCTTTATCCATTGGGCAATAGAGTCATGAAGCTACACTGACCTACATCACAAATCACACTTGGTGGCCCAAGGCCACCAAGAAAGGAAAAACATGTATCTCCCTTTGTCAAATACCCTACTTTCATCTGATATCATTGGATCAAGCCTGAAGATGCTGCCATGATTCACCCACAAATAACCCTTGTCATTTGTATATTCAACCATCTTATTTAGCTTGTCACTATCAACCTTATGCAAACAACCATCAGCATCAAGCAACATGCGAATGTTATATTTATCAAACAATGCAATCCCATATGGTATATAGCACTTATCATCATCTATATCAGCAATATGCATTGTAAAATGATCTCTTAGCTGGACTAAAAACTGAAAGCACTCAAAGTCCACCATGTAGCTAGGATCATTAGGGCTCATTGTATCATAAGCTAGCATATCAAAGAAAAAGATTTCAAATCCATAATTGTGCACATCATGCACACAACCATCAACTGCATCAGATAGGAAAGGATCAGATTTAGGCACCTCTCTGTAATAACCTTCATGACATATGTTGGTCTCTTTCATCAGGATGAAAATTAGAATCCATATCAACAATAGTGCTTAGATTCCCACCATACTCAAACAGATCCTCCCCAACATATGTATCAAAAAGGATTGATCTGAGTGTTTTAGCTTCATTATAGTATGTCACTAGTTCATGGGCAGCAGAACATGCATTTTCATTACCAATGAATTCCTCTTGTGGAGGAGTATCAACCTATGTGTCATAAGCAAAACTAAAATCAAACAAAGAACAATCATGCTTAGCACTAGCACTTGTTTCAATCTCTGATTGCTCCTCATCATCTCCATGTGTCTGAATAAAAGGTAGTGATTCAAACATTGGATTGCTCCTCTGTTTACTGATAGGGAGGACTCTAGGCTGCCTGCTCTGCGTCCTGTAGGTGTGCAAGACTATTTGACAACACTAGACTCCCAACCAATTCAAAGTGCTAACAGACATCTTTCTACACAAAAATATCAACTAAAATCCTCAACTCTTTGCAGAGATGGAAAACTCTATTTCCCTACTTGGTGTGGGACACATACCTTATCCTCACTGCTTCCAAGATACTGCCTAAATGGCATATAATTTTTCTGAGCCTGTTGCCCACCCTTCTCTCTCTATTCAAGGGTCTGGACTGCTTGGTGCTCACTTTCTTCCTTCTATTTTCCACCCCTGCAAGTCTATTTTCTCACTTGTCTATCTAGCCAGACTCCTTACTAAGCTCGCCTAGAACAAGCATGCATTGCCCCTAGTTGACAATCCGACCACCCCACGAAAGAAAAACAAACAAAAAGCATGGCTCTGCTTAATGATCTCCATACTGTACAGAGGAACTCGAGGAACATCAATGCAGAGTCATGGTTTCCAAAAGAGAACAAAATTGCAAGAAAAAGAAATGACTAATCTACTTCAAAATATCAAACTAAAAACAGAACAGAAATACACAAATGGTCGAACTGCTATATTTTATTTTTATTCAAAAACTCTGCTTACATAAAAAATGCTTCACACATAAAAAATTCCCTTCTTCAATTCTTCTGCTCCTCTCCCTACAGAAAGAATGCTACATCTTATATATTTGCTCATGTCCGTTATAGGATGGTTCAATTACTAGACCGGATTGGTATTCCAACTGTCGGTTCAGTTCTGCAGTTTCTTGGCTGTTACTTTTCTCACCGATGCCTTTTTAATTTCCGTCACCAAAGCATGCCTATCGGTCAGATTTTCATCATTTCTGCCGATCACACTTCATACGCCAATATAACAATTATCAGCTAGACTTTAACCATTAGTGAAACTTTCTATTCGCTCACCGATAATGCTTCTCATGCCGACACCCACTTCACCATTCCAAGATGATGAACTGTTGAACCATTGAACTTCAATAGCAAGGTTCAATCGCAAGGTTCAATGGTGAGGTTCAACCTCCAACAAAGTGACCAATGATTTCAACTCCACCATCCTATATGCATGAACCCGTTGAACCATTTAACCTTGGCGCAAGGTTCAACTGCGGGGTTCAGTGAAGAGGTTCAACGGTGCGGTTCAACCGTTGAACAAATGCCGAACACCTTCAAACATACATTCATTAACTTGAATTTCACTTGGCTAAAAGGCCGATCAAAAGTAAAGTGCTTCTCCCGCTGATGCATTTTTAGAAAACTTGAAAAACTCCAAAAACAAAATCACATGCTGCAAACTTAAAATTGACAAACCAAAAAAAACTATGTACGACTGCCTTTGAGCCTTGGTGCTCCTGCACCATACTCCCCCTGTGCAGAAAGAAGCTAGGTCACCTCCAGTGACAATGAGGCAAAATCAATGCCCCTCTTTTTGAATTCTAACTCTACAACCTAGGTAGCTTCTACTTCAGGCAACTACTTCCACTTGACCAAATGCTCCATGTAGACACCATGTTTGGTTTGCTTCTGTACTCTTGAATCCAGTATTCTTTCTGCCTGTAGTTTGGGTTGTAATGGCGAAGTCACATCTTTGACTATCTGTTCCTTCTCTAAAATGGATACATTTGCTGCTGACTGAGGACCCCTGTATTGCACCAGGTCTTGGACATTAAACACTGGTGAGATTGTCAAGTCTTCTGGCAATTCAATCCTGTAGGCATTATTTCCATACTTGTTCAAGATTTTGCAAGGACCAATTCTCCTCATGTGTAGTTTGGTTGGCATTCCTTTCTGCATTCTAGCTTTGTTCAAGTGCACCATAACCAGATCACCAACCTCAAACTGAATGTCCCTTCTGTGGGCATCTACTCCATCCTTGATCTTCTGTGTGTTCTCTGTCAAAGTTTTCTTCACCTGCTCATGCACTTCTTTCATGGATTGTGCAAAATCCTCTACATGACCACTTCTGTTCTCCATGTTTCCCATATTCCTGAGCTCACATACACCTCTAGGATGCATTCCATAGACTATTTCAAATGGACTCTTACCAGTAGTCCTATTCACACTGTCATTATAGGCAAATTCTGCCTGATGAATGACAAGATCCCAACTTTGTCCATATTCTTTGGTTATACACCTTAACAGGTTGCCCAATGTCCTGTTTACCACCTCTGTTTGACCATCTATCTATGGGTGATATGCTAAACTAAATGACAAATTTGTTCCCAATCTCTGCCACAATGTTTTCTAGAAATGCCCCATGAATTTAGCATCTCTGTCAGACACAATACTTGCTGGTAGCCCATGAATTCTGATCACCTCTTTGAAAAACAAGTGTGCTATATGACTGGCATCATGAGTCACTTTACAGGGAATGAAATGACTCATCTTGCTAAACCTGTCCACAACTACATATATGCTATCATATCTAGTCTTAGTCTTAGGCAAACCAACTAAAAAATTCATACTTACACATTCCCATGGCCTGGAAGGAATGGGTAAGGGTTGGTACAGTCCTGCATTTGAAGTGGTTCCCTTGGCCTTCTGACATACGATACACTGCTCTACATACCTTCTGATGTCTCTGTGCATCCTCGGCTAATAATAGAACCTTTGGACTAGCTCCAGTGTCTTATTCAGACCACAATGGTCACTCAGACTGCCATTGTGCTTCTCCTGTATGAGATTTTCTCTCATAGATCCTCTTGGCACACATAATTTCCCACCTTTGAATAGCAATCCCTGCTATAAGGTGAAATCTACAAATTCACTGTGAAAGTGATTCTCAAAATCTTGACATACCTTGTATGCCTCAGCAAAATCTTCATCATCTTGGTAAAGATTCTTGAAATCTTCAATTCCAATGCTCTTCAATTGCACTTCCTACACTGTGAGCAATCTTCTGCTCAAAGCATCTGTAACTTTGTTCAGTTGCCCCTTCTTATGTTTAATTGTAAAGGTATAAGATTGCAGGTACTCCATCCATTTGATATGCCTGCTACTTAACTTATCCTATGAGTTTAGAAAACTCAGAGCTTGGTTATCTGTGTAGACAACAAATTCTTTAGGTAGGAGATAATGTCTCCACTTCCTCAATGCTTGGGCTAGAGCATACAACTCTAAGTCATATGAAGAGTACTTACTCTTTGCTTCATTCAGCCTCTCACTGAAAAAGGCTACAAGTCTGTTTTCCTAATTTAGCACTGCTCCTACAACTATATTACTTGCATCACATTCAATAGTAAATAGCTTATCAAAACTGGGCAATAACAAAATAGGTTGTGTTGCTATCTCTTTCTTCAACCTTTCAAAACTTCTATCTGCAACTGGTGTCCATCTGAATTTTGCTTTCATTTCACCCTTAATTGTATCCAACATGGGTGCACATATCCCACTGAAATTTCTGATAAACTTTCTGTAAAACTGGGCTAAGCCATGGAAACTTCTCACCTTTGTGGCTGCTTTGGGAGTAGGCCAGCTCAAGATTGTCTCTACCTTTGACTTATCCATCTTCAATTCTCCCTGGGACACCACAAAACCAAGGTATACCAATTCCTGCTTCATGAATTCACACTTCTCCAGTTTGATGGTTAGTTGTTCGTCATGTAATTTTTGCAAAACAGTATTTACATGTTCTAGATGTTCTTCCTTGGTCTGACTAAAAATTAGAATATCATCTAGAAAAACAACAACAAATTTACCAATGTAATCCTTTAAGAGTTCATTCATGAGCCTCATAAAGGTACTGGGTGCATTTGATAGGCCGAATGGCATAACAAGCCACTCATACAGTCCCTTCTATGGTCTTGAAGGCTGTCTTCCACTCGTCTCCTTCCTTGATTCTTATTTGGTGGTAACCACTCTTCAGGTCTATCTTAGTAAAGTACTTCACTTTGCCAATACAGTCCATGAGATCTTCAATTCTGGGAATTGGAAATCTATACCTTATAGTTATCTTGTTTATGGCTCTGGCATCCACGCACAATCTCCATGATCCTCCTTTCTTGGGTGCCAACACTGTGGGCACTGCACAAGGACTAATACTCTTCCTGATCAATCCTTAATCTAGCAACTCCTGCACTTGCCTAGAAATCTCTTTGTGCTGATCTGGAGTCATCTTGTAAGGTGCCTTGTTTGGCAAAGATGCCCCTGGAATCAAGTCTATTTGATGGCTTATTGCTCTCTATGGAGGCAATGTGGCTAGTGTACCATCACTGATTATGCCTTTATACTTTCCTAGTATAAGCTGCACTTCTTTGGGAATCTCTATCTTCTTATCCTGCTGTCCTTCTTTTGGTTTTACTATGATGGCATAACCAATACCATCCTTTTAAAGAGTACTCAGAAACTCTTTTCCACTCACAACCAAGATATTAGGACTCTGTCTGAACTGCATCTTCATCCTCCAATGACTGAATCTTATAGGTGACACCATCCTTCTAAAAAGAATAGGCATTCTTCTCACCATCATGTACTACCTTTCGGTCATACTGCCATGGTCTGCCCAATAAGAGATGGCATGCATCCATGGGTAGTATATCACATAATACCTTATCCTTATAGCCATCTATACTAAACTCTACCCAACTTTGTTCATTCACTACCACATGTTGACCCTTGTTCAACCATGTGACTCTATATGGGTTTGCATGAGTTATTCTTTTCAAATTCAATTTCTTAACCGCCTCATCAGAAATAATATTATCAGTAGATCCTGAGTCTATGATAATTTTACATACCTTATTCAAAATCTTGCACTTGATTCTGAATAGTGCTCTCCTCTGGTTTGGTTCAGACTTTACTAGTTCCTTCATCAAGGTTCTCCTTATCATCAGGTTCTCTCCATCTTCTGAGTTCAGGCTGACCTCAGGTGACTGGCTGCTGGATGCATTATCTTGGACATAGTGATTTCTCTTATCACCTCCTTGAGAAGAGGATGTGGCCTTTTCTGGGGACCTATACACTGGATGACCTAGATTGCCACAGTTGTAACACTTCATGTTGATGAAATAGGATCCTCTGCCTAATCCTCCTGACCTTCCTCTGTGGTTTCCTCTACCACTCGACTTCCCACTCTGCTCTATGAGTTTGGATTCTGCTTGGGATCTATTGTCAGCATTTCTCCCACTAAAACCTCCTCTGTGTCCCCTATTATCTCTGCCTCTTCCTCTTCCTCTGCTATTTGAGTCTTGTTTCCTCTTGTTCTTTTCCTCCACTTTTAGTGCCAGCTGATAGCATTTTTGCACTATTGTAGGACACAACAAACTAATTTCTTCTTGTATATTCCACTTCAGACCGTTAAGGTACCTTGCTACCTTTATGCTTTCATCCTCCATTACTTTGGACCTTAAGCATAGCTTTTGGAATTCTTCAGTGTATGCACTGACCTCTAATTCCTCCTGTCTTAGATTCTGTCTCTTCCTATGCAGCTATACTTCATAATCTTCTGGCATATATGTTTCTTTGATTTTAGCTACCATTCCCTTCCAAGTAGCTATGGGCTTCTTATCTTCTTTTGCTCTTTCAGCCTGCACAAATTTCCACTAAGTTAAGGCAGCTCCCCTGAGTTTGGATTTGGCCACCTTTACTTTCTGTGCCTCACTTACACGATCACATTCAAAGTGATTTTCAAGTCCTTCTATCCACTCCATGACCAAATCTGGGTCCATTTTCCCACTGAAAAGTGGTACTCCTTCCAATGTTTTACCACTCATTGCTTTCAAAGCTTTCAAGAATGGTTCTTCTTTCAACTTAGGATTAGGTGTGGGCTCTTCATCTTCTATAGACACACCTTTCTCCTTATCCTCAGAATATTTAACTCTCTAGATGACTTCTTCAGTCTTTTGCAACATTACACCTAGCTTACTCTCCATTTCTGCTAGTCTTTCTTGTAGGAGTCTATTCTCCTCTTCTTGATCCTCAACCTTCTTTGCTAACTCTACATTAGTCACCATTTTCTTGGATGAACCTACAGACTCACTTGAACTCGGTGAGGACATACAACTCTTCTATTCCTATCTAGTAATAACCCAAATCTTACTGCTCTGATACCAATTTGATAGGGAGGACTCTAGGTTGCCTGCTCTGCGTCCTGTAGGTGTGTAAGACTATTTGACAACACTAGCCTCCCTACCAATTCAAAGTGCTAACAGACATCTTTCTACACAAAAATGTCAACTAAAATCCTCAACTCTTTGCAGAGATGGAAAACTCTATTTCCCTACTTGGTGTGGGACACATACCTTATCCTCACTGCTTCCAAGATACTGCCTAAATGGCATATAATTTTTCTGAGCCTGTTGCCCACCCTTCTCTCTTTGTTCAAGGGTCTAGACTGCTTGGTGGTCACTTTCTTCCTTCTGTTTTCCACCCCTGCAAGTCTATTTTCTCACTTGTCTATCTAGCTGGACTCCTTACTGAGCTCGCCTAGAACAAGCATGCATTGCCCCTAGTCGACAATCCGACCACCCCACAAAAGAAAAACAAACAAAAAGCATGGCTCTGCTTGATGACCTCCATACTGTATAGAGGAACTCGAGGAACATCAATGCAGAGTCATGGTTTCCAAAAGAGAACAAAATTGCAGGAAAAAGTAATGATTAATCTACTTCAAAATAGCAAACTGAAAACAGAACAGATGTATTTTATTTTTATTCAAAAACTCTGCTTACATCAAAAATGCTTCACACATCAAAAATTCCCTTCTTCGATTCTTCTGTTCCTCTCCCTGCAGAAAGAATTCTACATCTTGTATATTTGTTCATGTCCGTTACAGGACGGTTCAGTTACCAGACCGGATTAGTATTCCAACTGTCAGTTCAGTTCTGCAGTTTCTTGGCTGTTACTTTTCTCACCAATGCCTTTTTAATTTCCATCACCAAAGCATGCCTATCGGTTAGATTTTCGTCATTTCTGCCAATCACACTTCATACGCCGATATAACAATTATCGACTAGATTTTAACAATTGGTGAAACTTTCTATTCGCTCACCGATAATGCTTCTCATGCCGACACCCACTTCACCATTCCAAGATGATGAACTGTTGAACCATTGAACTTCAACAGTGAGGTTCAATCGCAAGGTTCAACGGTGAGGTTCAACCTCCAATAAAGTGACCAACGATTTCAACTCCACCATCCTATATGCATGAACCCGTTGAACCATTTAACCTTGGCGCGAGGTTCAACCGTGGGGTTCAACGAAGAGGTTCAACGGCGCGGTTCAACCATTGAACAAATGCCGAACACCTTCAAACATACATTCATTAACTTGAATTTCACTTGGCTAAAAGGCCGATCAAAAGTAAAGTGCTTCTCCCGCCGATGCATTTTTAGAAAACTCAAAAAACTCCAAAAACAAAATCACATGCTGCAAACTTAAAATTGACAAACCAAAAAAAAACTATGTATGGCTGCCTTTGAGCCTTGGTGCTCCTGCACCATTTGCTTATTTCTTCTCTATCTTGTGCACAATACTCACAATTATCTCCATAAATCCACTCAAACAAGTATTCATTATTGTCCATAACCTCATCATTATTTTCGGAACCAGACACCTCAACTTTGAAATGGGAGTCATCAATGATCCTTTCATTTTCATCCTTCATTGGTGAACAATCTATTTGAGCATTGTCACCAAAATTATGTTCAGACATAGCATCATTGTTAACTTCTATCTTTTCATTTTCACGTTTATCCTCAAATGATGCCATGACCACCTGGTCATTTGCAGCTACACAACTGTTAGTCATACCAAAGCCTATGGACAGGGAATTCTGCATGTGCTCATTTCTCATTTTTTCTATATTTTCTAAAAACTCGTATACCATCTGCATACTTGTTATCCTAAATTCCCTCAACAATGCACTAGAGCCCTCCTCAAAACCTTCAAAATATATGCCAATGCAGGCTGAAGTATCAGGGCTGAAGTCTTTAGGGATTTGTGAAAGGGCTACTGCAAATCTATGACTGAAAATAGTATGGGGTTCTTCATCTTGTTTTTTGATTTCCATTAATCTTGCAACAAGATCAGCAGGTTCTCTTGCAAATTATTCTCTAAAATAATCAACAAGTTCATCCCAACAGGAAAAGGATCTCTCTAGGAAGCTCAAATACCAATCCCTAGCTTTAGCACCAAAGGATCTAACAAAAAACCTCATCCACATATCCTCGTCTCTAAATGATTGTTTCTCCATAAAGCTATGAAAGTTTTGGATATGTGCACCCCCCTCACACACACTGTGTCCACTAAATCTAGGCATCTGATTGTAAATCTAAGTAGGCATACTTTCAATTTGATAATCAACCCATGACAAATCTAATTGGTCATACAAAGGATCAAAAGGGCTGACAAGAGGTTTAGCCCTCTGGCTGGCAGACACAACAGGGTTATTACTATTTAACTAAGCTTGCCTAGCCTCTAAGGATATCAACCTATTCCTTATCTCCTCAATCTTTTTACACAACACTTCATCCCCCTCTTGACTGAGTATGGGTGCATACATATTTGGATTCATATAAATTTCACTCTTAGACATCCTTTGTCTACCTAAGACCTAAGGCTTCCCCTTGGCATCTAACTTATGCAATGAAACAATGAATATAAGTGGGAAGGAGCTAGGTACCTTTTCTCATCCAGATGCTGAAATCATGAACAAAACACTCTTTTATCACATAACATACATCAACCTTTCATGTGCACTTAAATCTTATTTGCAGAGTTGCCACCTCTCCAAAGAGGATAAAATTTTAAACAGCTGAAAGCTCATCAAATATTTTTCTGAGTTCATACTACCAGCAGACCACCATCATTCACATGAAAGAACTGGACATCAGTCCCCAGTAGAGTCATCATTTCTGTTGGTGACTCTGATGGGCACAAATTCACTCTTTCTCTTCACTCCCTAGTGGAGTCACCAAATCTGTTGGTGACTCGGATGGGCAAAACTTCACCAGAGACTACAAGATAACACTTTCAAATCACATCCCCAATAGACTCACTATTTTTTTTGGTTCTCGAATCGGTAGAGGGTTTTCCAGCTCTAATGCACAGGTTGATTCGGCCAACAGATACGGGAGGTTGCGTGAGCTACCTCCTCTTCACTTCTGGTTCTGCCGCACCAAGGGCGGTATCCCTATAGCTATAGATGTAACATTGACTAGCCTAATGACAGAAAGATTTAGCTTGACAACAACAGGAAGAATACTCTCATGTGTGGACCAAGATGTGCATGATACATCACAAGTTTGGCAACCTTCTTGGACATATCTAACTGGTTGAGGATGAGAGTATGCAAGGGTCCTAATCCTACTCCTACAAACTAAAAAGTTAGGATTATGAAAAGATTTTTTTTTTTATGTTTGGAGTTATGGGAGTTTCCTAGGCCCTTTGAATAGACAAATCCCCAAACTAGTGCCTTCTCTGGGCAGCAGAGTCAAATCCATGAATGTAAATGTTTCCCTATGACAACATGAATTCATATCCAGAGGACCTAGATAAAATATTACCACCTAACAACAATATATCCAAGAAAAGGTATTATCTATGATCATGGTTAACAATCTTATGATGCAATCCATTTCCCTTTGTATCTGATCAAAAGCCTATTAATCCACCCCTTGAGCAAATGCAAGAACTAGACACATAGTACAACAAGAATATACTGACAAGCTTGGAAGCCCTTGACAACCTTGCTTGGAAGGAAGACAAGTAACATACAGGAGATAGTCATAAATAACACACACATCAGGTGTTTTTCAATTTAATTCAATCTGCATAGAAGATCATCATATAGGAGTTTATCATTTACAAACAGGAAAGACTGATACACCAAACCAAGGACCAAATCTGCAACAAGAAAATGCCTTTCAAAATGTGAACACCTTGTATTCAGAGTCAGAGCAAAAAACCCAAAAAACATCCAACCTCTACAAATGAGCAACACATTCTACTATATACAGCAAGAAGGTGTACTCAGCATTAAATTCCATGGCAATTCAAAATTTGCCAGATACAGTAGGTAGAGGAAGAGACAGGGAGTGGTTGAACTCAAGCCTTGCGCCACCGCCTGGGGATGCACATCTTCAATCAGGTAGTCGATCCATCCATGCCTTCGCCCATACCTCTGTAACATCTGCCATTAATGGCATACCAAGCTGCGGCCTTGGGAAATGCAATGGACTTTGCACCTTTGAAATTTTCCCACCAAGAATCATGACCTGACTTTTCAAATCATGTGGGAACTAATTATCCCACATTCACCCCATAGCAACCTCCTCAATACTTTATAAGCATGACCGCACCAAAAGACAATAATCAGTGATTTTGCTTTGGACGACGCCAGTATAGACCCCATCATGATAGCTCATGTTGTTGAAAAAACACTCCTCATCTGCACCGATATCACTTCCTCCACTGATGATCCTCCTGTACGACATCCTATTGGCTAGACCCCCAATATCAGTGAACCACCTGCTTGTTCGCCTGATATGAAATATCACCCCGATATTTCACATCACCCTGATGCGAAATATCACCCTGCGGGAAATATTACCCGGCTGACCACATCACCTAATATAAAATATCACCCCATGGGAAATATCACCCTAATAAGAAACATCACCCTATAACCATCCTCATCAATGCAACCTGATGCATTGGAGAAAAAACCTCCTCATCATATTCATACAAAATACTTCATCGATGACCCACCTGTACTTGCTCATGTCCTCATCAGTGACTGGTGGGACCCTCATCATAATTGCTGATAATATCATGCTGAAGACCACATGATGCATCCCACCAGATCCTAATGACATCACCATCATATTGGCAAAGGGTCATATTCTGCGGCAAGGGTGATATTCGTAAGATGACTGATGCTTGGAAATATCACTCCCCTCAAGAATATCAAGTCTGACTGAAGCTTTGATGCAACATCAGGGTGATCTTTGAATATGACTGATATTTGAAATATCGCCCCCACTTGGAATATCAGGTCGCCAGACAGGCGGATATCATCCTCATGTAAAATTGATGTCTGCACTTCGAGGATCAGGTGATGATGAAGTGATAACACAACATCGGGGTGATCTTACTAAAGATGACTGATATTAAAACTATGACCCCCCGCAAGAATATTAGGGTGACAGAAACCCTAACTTAGAACTTTTTGGATTTTTTGGGAAGGTGCCTACAAAATTAATTGCTTGAAACCTGAATATTCATGTAGGCACCAACAAATTCCATGTATAATTTGTTTTGGGCCTTTAGTCATTATGGTATGTAATTGATGCTTGTAATTTTGGGTTGTCAGCCACTAAAACTTTATTGACTATATGCATCTTTTGTGGCCTCTATTCCTACTTCATCCGTGAAGGGCCTCTTAAATTTTATACTTAATATAGTTTTAGTACAAATATAGGTGAATTTTATGGTAGTTTATTTGGATGATATTTTGATTTTTAGTAAGAGCAAAGAAGAACATTTGGAGCATATCACACTAGTGTTACAAAGGTTGAGAGAATAAATATTGTCAAGATAAATGTGATGAAGTGTAGTTTCATGAAGTTAGAACTGATGTATTTGGGATTTGTAATATCAACTAAAGGGTTGAAGATGGATGTAGAAAAAGTAATAGTTTTTGAATGGTGTAAACTAGTGAATGTTTTAGAGGTAAGATCTTTTCACGGTTTGGCAAGTTTCTTTATAAAGTTCATTAAAGATCTTAGTGGTATATGTTCACCAAAAACTAAGACTATGAACGGAGATAAGAAGAAATTTTCATGGACATCAAGAGTAAATAGGAATTTTGAATTGTTGAAGAAGGTAACTAAACAACTAGTGTTAACATTGCCAAATTTTAACAAGGTGTTTCAAGTTGATTGTGATGCAACTTGAAATGCAATAGGAGCAATATTGAGCTAAGAAAGTAGTAGACCAATAACTTATTTTAGTGAAATTTGGAATGAAGCTAGAATGAGATATTTAGTCTATGATCAAATATTTTATGCCATAATACAAGCATGAAGACCTTCGTGTAACTCTTTGTGCCCTATTATTTAGAATGTATAGATCAAATGATATATTAATTTGATTGTTAAATGATGTAAATTCAAGAAGAATATAGGTCATGCTAGATTACATATCTAAAAGGAAGCTAGGTGTGTGAAAATTGTTTCCTACACTAATCTAATGAGGGGAGGAGAGTACAAATTCAATTTTATCCTTACTATTATAGCAATGTTAAACCCACTATCAAAGATAAAAGAGATATTTTAGAAAACACATAAACAAGAAAGTGAGACACAAGAAGAGAGACACAAGATATACGTGGGGAAAACCCTTATTAGGTGAAAAACCCCACACTCCAAAACCTGCACAATGTATTAACAAAACTGAAATGGTTTACAATACACTTGCAATGCAAGCTCTGAAGAGTCTTTAACACTCATATCTGGAGACAAACTGGTGGCATAATAGTACTTGTCAAACCTGTAATACATCTCCTCCTCCAAGAACCTATTTATATAGAAAATATAAGGCAAAATTGCCTCTATCTTGGAATGGGTGTCCAACTTGGACTCATGGCCCAAAACCCACACCTATGGACACTTGGTCAACATTGTAAGATGCTTCTAACACTTGTCCACACACCCCATCCCAAAGAGGTCACCTATTTTCAAAATGGGCTATGACAGATGCTCTTACAACTCTTATGATCATCATAGAATCTGCAATAGCAGTTACAACTTATAGTTGTAAGAGAATCTATCATACACAGTCTATAAATAGCATATGCTCTTACAACATGTCATAGTCCACCTTGGGGTGCCGAAATATGCCTTTTTCAAAAATACTCTTTGAGACATGTCTTCACCTGTCATAGAATCTCCTATTTTTGACTCTGACATGTCATAACTTTGTCATAGGAATTTGTCATGACCGTTCTAGTCAATATTACCTTACACAACATCCAACATGCTAACACATGGGAAAATATTCCTACTACAAAGTGGGATGCCTATCTCCTCATGTGAGGACAAAATTACAAGTTGTCATCTTCCATGTAGGATGACACATCATCGTGCCACATCCCACAAGATGACAATATGAATTTACAATTTAATTTACAACATAGGTAATAAATAAATAAATACAATGAAAATGATATAATGAATTACCAAGGTTGAGACACCTTAATTTTGAACATTCTCCCACTTGTCGAACACCTTGTAAGAGCCAATAGAATTAACAGGATTTAACTGCTATAGGTCGAGAGGCCCATAGACTCCGAACACCATCTAAACTTCTCTATGCCCACTAGCTTCATTACTGCATCTACAACATTTTTCAAAGTATCTACCTTCTCCAAATTTACCTTCCCACCCTCTACCTTGTCTCGAATGAAGTGAAATTGTACATCAATATGCTTTGTTCTAGCATGGAAAGTTTGATTCTTTGCAAGGAAAATCATACTTTGACTATCACAACAAATCGTAATATGTCCTGCATCAACACCAATATATGAACACAATCTCTTAAGCCAAATGGCTTCCTTACAAGCATGATTTGTAGCCATATACTTAGCTTCTGTAGTGATCAACACAACCACAAGTTATCACTTACTCATCCAACTAATTGCACCACCAAACATTGTGAACACATATGCACTGGTTGATCTCCTGCTGTCAATGTCACCTACCCAATCAGAATCCATAAATCCATGAATACAAACTGAAAGCATAGGTCCTATAGCATTGCCATGATAGTAAATGGAATATGTAGAAGTACCCCTCGAATATCTAAATGCTCACTTAACTACATCCCAATTTACCCATCCAGGATTAGCTATAAATTGACTAAGGACTCCCACTACTTGGGCAATGTCTAGTCTTGTACAAACCATGGCATACATCAAACTGCCAACAACACTAGCATAAGGTACTCTACTCATGTCCTTCACCTCACTAGGAGATTTTGGAGAATCACTAACAGATAACTTTGTCCCCAATGAAACAGGAACACCCAATGGTCTACAATCTGCCATGCTGAACCTATCCAACACGGTCTTCACATACTTATTTTGGCTTAACCAAAGTTTTCTATTAGTTCTGTCTCTTCTGATTTCCTTTCCTAGAATGTACCTGGCTATCCCTAAATCTTTCATTTCAAACTCTACTGCCAACTGAGACTTAAAATAAGAAATCATATACTTACCCTTCCTAATCAACAACATATCATCAACATATAATGCAACAATGAGAATACGATCACCATCAAACTTATAATACACATAGTGATCTAATTTTGTTCTCACAAATCCAATTGACAACGTAAAGACATCAAACTTCAAGTACCACATCCTAGGAGACAGCTTCAAACCATACAAAGACTTTTCAATTTAAAAACCAAATTTTCTTTACCTTTCACTATGTAATGCTGTAGCTGTGACATGTAGATTTCTTCCTCCAAATCACCATGAAGGAAAGTTGTCTTCACATCCATCTACTCTACCTGTAAGTCATAAGCAACTACAAGAGATAATAGAAATATAATGGATGTCAGCTTTGCAATGGGAGAGAAAATTTCACCATAATCAATTCCCTCCACTTGTGAATACCCCTTGGCAACCAATTTGGCCTTGTACTTTTCAACACTACCATCTGCACCCAATTTCTTCTTGAACACACATTTGCATCCAACGGGTTTTCATCCATCAAGCAAAGGCACCAAGTCCCATATTTTGTTATTTTCCAAAGATGCCATCTCATCCTCCATGGCCTCCTTCTAGGAACCTACATCATCCATGTCTATAGCCTCTTTCACAGTTCTAGGCTTATCTGTGCTAGTAAGTAAAGAAAAAGCACAAGTAGAATCAAGTAATGAATATCCAAACCTATTAGGTTTCTTTCTTGTTTGTGTAGACTTCCTCAATGGCTAAGGTTGAGGTTTTGCTTCTTCATCTGAGCTTTTAGAGCTGCTAGAGCTCTCCTCATCATCGGGTCTTAAAGGGTCTGTCTGTTTAGTCTTCTCAGGGGTAGAAGAAAACTGAACTGCATCCTCTTTCTTTTTTGACTGTTCTAGTTGTAGAATAATGGAAGAAGGTGTTATCTCTCTGAGGATAACACTTCTTCTATACAACACTTTTTTAGCCACCAGATCCCAAAGTTTGTATCCTTTCACACCGACACCATAGCCAATGAAAATACATTTAATAGCCTTGTTCTCCAGTTGAGACCATTTCACCCTGGGCACATCTACATATGCCTCACAACCAAAAACATGAAGATGTCTAACTGAATGCTTCTTATAGACCACACCTCCAAAGGTGTCTTAACAACAAGAGCTAATGTAGAAGATCTATTTACTAGATAGCAAGCAGTGGCAATAGCTTCAGCCCAAAACTTTTGTTTGAGGCTTGCTCCACTAAGCATACTCCTAGCCTTCTCCGTCAGTGTCCTGTTCATCCTCTCTGTAACTCCATTTTCATGTGGGGTATATGGAGTTGTCTTATGCCTTTCAATCCCTTGCTCTTTGCAGAACTTATTGAACTCTACGGAACAACACTCACCACTTTTGTTGGTTCTCAAACACTTAATCTTTTTACTAGTCTAATTTTTGGCAAAGGCTTTAAACTCCTTAAATTGACTAAAGACTTCAGTCTTGCTTCTAATAAAATAAACACATGTCCTTCTACTGTAATAATCTATGAAAGATATAAGATATATAGATTTTGAAATCAAAGGAACATTAACAGGACTAAACATACCAGAATGAATACCATCCAATACACTAGAAGACTTGTGAGAACTAGAGTAAAACTAAACATGGTTTTGCTTTCCATAAATGCAATGTTTGCAAAAGTCAAACTCGAGATTACAATCATTTAACCCCTCAATGAGGTTTTTATTTTTCAGGGTATGCATACCCTTCTCACCAATGTGGCCATATCTCAAATGCCATAACATAGTCTTTTCAGTAGGGAGCTTAGCTTCCATAGCATGTGCACTACCATCAGAACTAGTTACAACAGATTTCTTCACTACTCATTCAGATGGTGGAGATGAAGTGACTGCAACTTGTTTCTTTGAGTCAGAAGAACTATTGCAATATGAAGTTCATGCCTCTAGTTGAAATGGAGTACCTCACTAAGTACCCTTCACAAGCACCATAGATCCTCTAGTCATCTTGCATCCATCCTTTGAAAAGACAACTTGTACACCTGCATCATTCAACATACTTATAGAAAGTAGGTTCTGTGCAATGCCTTGAATGTACATAACTCCAGTGATCCCCTTCACTTGTCCATCAAGGAATTGGATTGAGACTCTTCCATGACCAACAATCTTCAAATGAGAGTCATCACCCAGATACATTCTTCCACCACTGAACTCTTCATAATTTGTGAACCAGTCTCGATATGAGGTCATGTGGAATGATGCACCAGAATCAATCAACCACACATCATTAGATGCATGGGTGGCTAGGGCTATGATGAAAGCATCACCATCATCTTGTCACTTGTCAGAATCTAAATCAGGAGCTTTCTTCTTCTTTTTCTTCTCCTCTTTGCATTCATTTCAGAATTCCTAGATTTAGTATAGTTCCAACAAAGAGCCTTGGACTTTCTAGGAGATTTGGATCTCCCACAGGATTTGGATCTACCCTTTTCACCTTTCTTGTCCTTCTTCTTCCCTTTCTCTTTAGGTCTTCCATGAACCACAAGATCCTCTTTGGCTACCTCAGAAGACTTTCTTCACCTCACTTCAGATAACATTGAAGATACCACATCTTCCATCTTGAAGGTGGTAGTGGTGCTTTCAATAGTCATGACAAGATTATCCCATGAATATGGAAAAGAACAAAGTAGGGTCATGGATCGATCCTCCTCCTCCATTTTCACACCCACAGATGTCAACTATGAAACAATCATGTTGAAAGCATTCATGTGATCTACAACAAATCCTCTATTTTCCATCTTTAGATCAAAAAACTTCTTTTTCAGAAAACATTTGTTTACTAAGGACTTGGCTTGATAAACATCACCCAACTTCTTCCAAAGATCTTTCATTATCTTCTCGTCATGGACATTCAATAGGACAGAGTTAGCTAAATAGAGTCTTATGAGACCCTTAGCCTTCTGATATTTGATATCCCAATTAGCTTGTTGCATTGCTGTGGGTTTTACACCGGATACCATTTCCCATAGGTCACGATCAACAAGTAGGTCCTCCATCTTCAATTTCCACAAATCAAAATTAGTGTCATTGAATTTCTCAACCTCTAACCTTCTAGATGTGGTTGCCATCTCCTTGCTACAACAAGATACAAAATACTCTACACAACATTCCCACTCAACCTAAGATTAGCTCGAAAATCCCTACCCAATAGCTAGAACCAAAACTGGCTAGGCTTTGATACCAACTGAAAGGAAGCTAGGTGTGTGAAAATTACTTTCTACACTAATCTAATGAGGGGAGGAGAGTGAAAATTCAATTTTATCCTTACTATTATAGTAATGTTAAACCCACTAATAGAGATAATAGAGATATTATAGCAAACACATAGACAAGAAAGTGAGATAGAAGAAGAGAGAGACAAGATATATGTGGGGGAAACCCTTATTGGGTGAAAAACCCCACACTCCAAAACCTACACAATGTATTAACAAAATTGAAATGGATTACAATACACTTGCAATACAATCTCTTAGGAGTCTTCAACACTTGTATCTGGAGACAAACTGGTAGCATAACAGTACCTATCAAACCTGTAATACATCTCCTCCTCCAAGCACCTATTTATATAGAAAATACAAGGCAAAATTGCCTCTATCTTGGAATGAGCATCCAACTTGGCCTAATGGCCCAAAACCCAAGCCTATGGACACTTGGTCAACATTGTAAGATGCTTCTAACACTTGTCCACACACCCCATCCCAAAGAGGTGTCCTATTTCCAAAATGGGCTATGATAGATGCTCTTACAACTCCTACAACCATCATAGAATCTGTCATAGCAGTTACAACTTCCAACTATAAGAGAATATGTCATACATAGGCTATAAATAACATATTCTCTTACATTCCATAGTCCACCTTGGGGCAGCCAAAGATGCCTTTTTCAAAGATGCTCTTTGACACATGTCTTCACTTGTCACAGAATCTCTTATTTCCAACTCTTACATGTCATAACTTCGTAATAGGAATCTGTCATGACTGTTATGGTCAATATTCCCTTACACAACATCCAAGATGCTGACATATGGCAAAATATTCCTACCACAAAGTGGGACACCTATCTCCTCATGTGAGGACAAAATTACAAGTTGTCATCTTCCATGTAGGATGACACATCACCGTGCCACATCCCACAAGATGAAAATATGAATTTACAATTTAATTTACAACATAGACAATAAATAAATAAATACAATAAAAATGATACAAGGAATTACCAAGGTTGAGACACCTTAATTCCCAGCAATATCCTCATTGGTCTTTTAATGTTGCTTCAGGTATGATTTATATTCTCAGATTTGATGCTTTACCTAAAGTGTGCTAGATATACATATACAAGTGTTTGACCAATGGATGGATGTGGCAGAGGAGACATGGAACAACTTGACTATCTCACCATACTTGGTCCAATGGTCAAGTGATTTACCTTGTGTTCTTGTGGTATGTTAGCCACTTAACCATTTTATTTTGTTGTGAATGGAGGACTATTTACATAGTGTTTTCCCATTTTCCTTTAATTGAAATCATTCATGAGTTGGACCCTATGTTGTGTGTAAGCTCATAAAGTGTTGTATTCTTCATGTGATTTTAGTGGTCTAGAGTGCTCTTTCACATTATTGGTGTGTTATAAGGCTAGTTGTGGTGTGCTTGTTTGTACACCTTGTTGGGATCCAACCTTGGTGTTGAAGACCCCATCATGTGTGGAGTTAATTAGTGGAGAGGAAAACTTAGGAAGCTTTGGTGACTTGTTGTGGCATTAGTTGGGGTAATCCAACCAACCATACCTTCCTATGCAAGAGTACCACTACTTCTCCTTATTTAATGGACCCTTGAGAGGTTAATAGTGCTATCCTATCATGTATTGTTTCCTTAATGGTACTATTGGCATTTGACTTCGGATCCTAGTTATGGTTCAGTATGGGCATGTGATTTATTTGAGGCCATGTTACTTGGTGCAGGTTTTCTCTTACTTTTGGTATCTTATTTTGAGTTTGATGTGTAGTGTTTTGGAAACATTGGCACTACGACAGCTTGTTTGCACTGATAAATTTTATTTATTTATTTTCTTTCACATTAGGATATTAATTAAGTTGCTTTTGATTTATGATATGTTATGGTATCTACATGCATTTGCACACGTTTGATGTGATACAAATAGATGTGATGCCACATCACATTGATGTTCCCACTTTGTGTTGGTGGTGATGATGTGTTACTCTAAGGAGGGTACGATTCCACGTAGTTGTACATGGAGGCACATTTGATACTACCTTCCTACATGATGCTACTGTATCGATTGTGTTTGCATGGTATATGTAGTGACTGTGATTTGCCTCCTTCCTTATTGGTGACTTGATATTGGTCACATTGTGATGTATTGTGCTATTTCATGAATTGTGATCTTTCTTTCAATTATTGGTGACACTTTTTTTATTTTGCTTGTGAGGACCAACAACATTATTTTATCTTGTCTATAAGTAGATTAGGCACAAATCTTTGAATTTTCCATTTTCACATGACTCTTGTGGTTATGTTGATTTATAGTTGAAATTGTGCACATTTACTTACTTTATTGTTGGATTTGGAAACTTCTTTTGTATTTTTGAAAATGAGTGTTGGCTAAGCTAGGTTCTTGCTATTTGCAAGTTTTGGCCTTGTGTTGTCATGTTTAATCTCACCATGTCGATGGAGCGACCTCTGGTCAAGTGTATATAAGGAAGCAGACATGGGAAACTTTTTAGGATGGGGGTAAGTGTGGGCTAGTATGGGATAGTTATCATCGACTGACCTTCCCAATGATTTGTGTTCTTATGTTGATTATCTCTTGGATGCTAATCCCGTTATACAAACAAGAGGTAGGTCATTTGTGGAAATGTATGGAGGGGCCCTAGGCGCATGGCCTTAAGACCATCATTCCACTTAGTTCTTGGATCTTTGGTTATATGGCACTAGTTATTGGTTACATGGTACTATGATTTGACTATGACATTTCCCTAAAACTCTGTGAACCTTGTGTTGTTAATCATGTGATGTGGATGAATGAAAATGTGTTAAGATGTAATATTTGCATTGGGTGTATCTACATATGAGTTGTTGGATTTGTATAAACATGCTTTAGATTGTGTGAATTCTTCTATATACATGTGGAGGTGATTAATGATCATGCGGTTCTATTATGTGTCAAATTTCTATTAGTAAAATGTTATTTTATAAAAAAAGAAATATGTGTTTGTGGAATTCATATTGCCATGATGTTATGTTTTAGTGAGTAGAGATGTAAATTGCATGTGTTATCTTCCATTTTATGGGTGTTAGTCATGTTGCTTACCTTGACAAGTGCAGGCTAGTTCTGGGTTGGTGCTTCTATCCTTCTTTTGATGACTTCAAGGAGTAAGTCAATTCCTAGGGGGGAGGATGTAGTGCATGCCTTTATGTAACTCTTTTTAACCTATTATTTTGAATGGATAGATCAAACAATATATTAATTCGATTGCTAAATGATGTAAATTCAAGAAGAATATGGGTCATGCTAGATTACACATTCTCATTGGTCTTTTAATGTTGCTTCGGATATGATTTATATTGTCAGATTTGATCCTTCATCTGAAGTGTGAAGGATATACCTATACAGGTGTTTGACCAATGGATAGATGTGGAGGAGAAGAGATGGAACCACTTGACTATCTTACCTTACCTAGTCCAGTGGTCAAGTTATTTACCTTGTGTTCTGGCGGTAGTTAACCATCTTATTCGGTTGTGAATGGAGGACTATTTATACTGTTGGCCCATTTACCTTTCACCAAAATTATTCACAAGTTGGACCCTTGTGTTGTGTGTAAGCCCGTAAAGTGTTGTATTCTTCATGTGATTTTAGTGGTCTAGAATGCTCTTTCACTTTATTTGTTTTCTATAAGGTTAGTTGTGGTGTGCTTGCAAATAACCTTCATGCTTTAGATATGAAGTCAATTTAGTTTATCTATTTTTGTAGGAGGGTTTTTTGAATTTTAATGAGAGGATATCTTAAAATGCATTTAGATTTAAAAGTAAGGTTTAAATTTGTATTTTTACATTAATTTTGGTAATGCTCTAAGGATAGCATATTGGGCTTAAAATTTGATAGTCAACCTTACTTGTCAAGCAATTTGTGTGATGACAATTATTTATTCAATGGTGCCTTTAAAATACTATGACATATCTTAGTATGAGTAAATTATATATATATATATATATATATATATATATATATATATATATATATATTCTAAAATCTCTCCTTTCATATACTACGGTCTTTTAATATTTCCACATTATTTTATAGCAAGTGCATTTCATTATTTAATAACTTGTTTGGAGCTATGGTTGATAAAAGGGTTTTGTGGTAATAGTATTTTGGAAAAGATTTTATTTTGGGCATAGGAGATATAAGATTTTAGGGCTTATTTTTGGGGGGACACCTCTTCTTTTTGGAAGGAAGACTGAATGATAGGGGTCGGGGGGGTTTTTGGATGGCTGGAGATGGGAAATAAGGAGGCTATGTTGGGTGTGCTCTGGAGGGACTTCCCTATTTCTGGCGAGTTCAAGAGGTAAGGTATTCATCTTATTATTCATGCTCATAAGATTTCTATTCTAACAGGTAGATGTTCTGTGGAAAAAGGCATGAAGATAGCCTTAGGACCATTGTATTGTTGTGAAAGAAAGAAAAAAAGGGATCCTATAAACTCTCTCTCAATCCAGTATACTCTATCGACCCATCCATAGGACCAACATCTTGAGGAAGCTTATGGTGATGTGTTAAGCAAACAAAAAGATAAGAGACAACATCAAATAGAGCACAACAGACAAAAAAAGGAGACTACAGAAAACACTTAAGAAAAGGACCAAGAATGGGGTGCAACAAATACAAAGAGAATATAAATCTAAACCAAACATATTAGAGGAAAGGAAGGCACAACATATAGATTTAAGGTAGAGAAAACAAAAAAAAATAGATGTGCCACAAAAACATAAGGGTGTAACAAAAAAACAAGAGAGGCACTATAACTAGTTTAAATCCAACAAAACAAACCTTTGCATATCAATTTTTAAGTGCAACAAATAGTAAGAAAAAGTAGCAAGTAGATGTAAACACAACAAATACAAGAAAAGAAAAATAGTAGAGAATGAATCTCATTGGTAGTGAAGGCCAAAATATTTTTGCATAAACTATTGCTTCACATTTTTGGGAGGGGCTCACAGCCTATGAGAGCTATGGTCCCAAGAATAGGTCGCCACACCTCCTCCATGACAAGCATGGACTCCTCTAGTTGTTCATGCCTTCAATGGCTTTCTTTTAGTTGTATATCTACCTATTTTCTTTTCCTAAAACCCTAAACATGCCAAAAAAGGTCCTCTTAAATAGTTATTTTGAGTTGTTTTGACATCCAGCAGGAAATGTTTAAAACTCTATTGTTAATTAAGTCTTTTAACAATAAAATGTTTTGTACACCATCTGTCTATCCCTCTCCCTCTTGAGAGTACCATAGATTCTAGAAACTATAAACTTTTGGATGCGTTATTTTAGTCAACAAACATATTCTTTTGTTTTCACGTTTATTCAGATGTTCTCTGTGCTTATGCATGAATTGTGAGGGAGATGGGCCGACTGTTGGAGAATTAAGTCTCCATAGTCACTTTAATGTTTTGATAGTAAATATCTTTTATCTTTTTTAGTATTATAAAACTATGATTGTATAGTTTGAGCAAATTTCATAACCACGGTTGTACGTATTTTTAAAATATATAAATGAAGCTTGAACCTTGGATTGTGGTGTGTAGGCAAGCTAAATCAGATTGTTAAGGGTATTGTAGTTCATGTTATATCCATAAGGTTTTGGTAGATCTTGGAAAATTTATGTACATGTAAAATTATATTCTTTTCCTTTAGAGTGATTAAAAGATTAGTTTTCATTTTTGTTTGAGAGACCCCTTATGCATTATCATTTCATTTGATTGTCTTATGCATATTGGTTGAACAAGATGATGTCATATCTTACCTTCTATGTTATCATAGGTTAGTGTAATATTAGCTTAGCATGCGTAATGGGTGAATTGCATTTCAGCTTAGGTGTTCCCTTTCTCTTCTTAATTGCTTTAGCACAAAATGGTTAGTGTCTTTTAGAAGAATACGATATGTATGATGATGAAATTTTATTGATGCTCCTATTGTTATCTCTGTTCCTTCTTCTACTTAATTGGGTCATGTACAAACTTATGATGACTCATCCTTGGGTTATGTTATGTGTATGTTGTCATGTGGTTGTGCCTTGAGTTCTCTAAGTTGTATTGTTTCCCTTGGTTGCGGTTGGGTACCTCCTTGTTGTCCTTAATGGGGTGTGGTTGTTACCATGTGTTTTGTCATTATTGTTTTGTCATGGAATGGGCTTGGGGGTAGTAGACACCCTCCTCCATCTCCATGTGCGTAGTGTGTAAGTGTGACATGCAAGTGTTACAATTGCATAAAAAAAATTGTCCGTTCATCCTTTTGTCGTAAATGTCTCGAGCATTAGTTTGGGCCATTACATAAGTGGAGACATTACTTTTTCCAAAAGGAATTTTCATTGTATACAAATAATCAATCTTTGCAATATTTGAACAATTAGAGTAAGTTCAATCAAAGACATCTGAAGTGGGTAGAGTTAATGAAAAGTTATTCTTTTGTATTGAAGGATAGAAGTGAAAAATTTTAAACAATGTTTATAAAGGCATTATTTTTTGCTATAGGAATTTGTGTTGAAAATTTTTATGCCATAAAACATGCATGAAGATGTGGAGACATTACATGTTTCTAAAGGAATTTTTGTTGTATACAAATCATCAATCTTTGCAATATATTTGACCAATTATAGTAATTTCAACCAATGACATGTGAGATTGGTATAATTCATGAAACACTATTCTTTTATATTGAAGAATAGGAAGAAATCTACTGAAGAACTTTTTTGAAATGATCATTAAGGTTTTATGTCGAAAATAATGTAAATAGAAGGGTACATGACACATGAATGAACTAAGAAGTATTCAAGAAGAATTATATTTGGTAATATTGAAAAGAATAGATGAAGCATATCAATTTGCATTGAAAGTAGATGAGAAAATTAATAGGACATTTGAAGGAAGGAACAACTGAGAAGGAGGTAGAGGTGAGTGGAGAATGTGTACACTCTATAGAAATCAACAAGATAATAATAAGGTATATATTTACATTGGCAAGCATAGATGACATAATTGACTATTTGAGTGGAGTGATATATTTTACCACCAAATTGATTTGCGGAGCATTTGGTAAAGAATTAAATAGTATTTATAGAAGGAGATGAATGGAAGCTGACATTTAAGATAAATGAATCGTAGTATGAGTGGTTTGTTATGCCTTTTAGATTAACTAACACATCTAGTACATTTATGAGATTGAGGTATGAAGTGCTAAAGAAATATATGGGTAAGTTTGTAATTGTTATGGCTTGTTATGGCTTGTCCTTGCTAGTGCAAATTAATGTATACATTTAATTTATCCCTACTTTATTTATCCTGTCACCTCCCTATTTCATTCTCACTATGTCTTATCTTTCCTCACAACCCTAACTTATTATCTACCTCTCTACAACAATCATCAAATATGTTGTTAAAAATATCAGGTTCATTTGTAATCCTAGAAATGGTAACCCGTGAGATTAGAAACTATGACTTGATGAACCTAGCTTATGTCTCTCACATTGATTTCCCTCGTGTGGAGTTTGCCAATAGAAGTGTTGTAAGTGATTCCTTGTTTCTGGACAACCCTTAGGTCCTCTTGTTCTTAGAGGTGACATCTATTTTCCTATCCAACATAAATAACCTAGTCCAAGATAGAGATTACATATATGTTATGATTTGGATTCATCCAGGGATATCTTGTCTCATCAGAAAAGATGAAGAACACTGCAGACAATGATTATATGATTGTGGGTGAGGCTCCAATTGGGGGTCTCTTCATAGTAAAATTGCTTCATAACTCTCAAATGGCTGCCTATGTTTACCACACCATTAAAAAGGGACTCCAAAATGGCTATGTGAATGCCATGAATACTACTTTGGAAGTGCACCAATTTTAACTACCACCATCCTTAGACACCATAATCAAATATATCTTCCTATTATTAGTTCCTACATATTCATGCCCTAGATCAAGTGGCATGCCTTCCATTAAAGGATCTTCTAGTTCTACCTACTACCCTTCCTTTGCCTGTAGATGATAATGATTCTAACTCCCACAACCCAGGTTAATTCTATGTATAAATTTTGTTTGGGCCTTTGGTCATAATGTTATATAATTGATGCTTGTAATTTTGGGTTGACAACCACTAAACTTTACTAACTATATACATCTTTTGGTTCCTCTATGCCTACTTCATCCTTGTATGGGCTCTTGAATTTTATACTTTAATGTAGTTTTAATACAAGTATAGGTGAATCTTCACCTTTTAAAAAAAAAAGAATAGTTTGTGATAGTTTATTTGGATGATATTTTGATTTTTAGTAAGACCAAAGAAGAAAATTTGGAGCATATCAGACTAGTGTTGCAAAGTTTGAGAGAAGAAAAAATGTCAAACTCAATGTGAAGAAGTGTATTTTCATGAAGTTAGAAATGGTGTATTTTAGATTTGTAATCTCAACTAAAGGGTTGAAGATGGACATTGAAAAAGTAAGAGCAATTTTTGAATGGTCTACACTACTGAATGTTTGAGATGTAAGATCGTTTCTTGGTTTGGCAAGTTTCTATATGAAGTTCATTAGAGATTTTAGTAGTATATTGTCACCAATAACTAAGACTATGAATGGAGATAAGAAGGAATATACATGGACATAAAGAGAAAATGGGATTTTTTAATTGTTAAAGAAGAAGGTAACTAAATAACTAGTGTTAACATTGTCAAATTTTAACAAGGTATTTCAAGTTGACTATGATGCAAGTGGAAATGCAATAGGAGAAATATTGAGCTAAGAAAATAGTAGACCAATAACTTATTTTACTAAAAGTTTGAATGATTCTAGAATGATATATTTAGCCTATGATCAAATATTTTATACCATAATACAAGCATGAATAAGTGGAGACATTACTTTTTACAAAAGGAATTTGTGTTGCATAAAATCATCAATCATTGCAATATTTTAACAATTAGAGTAATTTAAATCAAAGACATGTAAGATGGCTAGAATTCATGAAAAGTTATAATTAATTAGTATTGAAGAATAGAAGTGAAAAATTAAAGAATGTTTCTAAAGGAATTACTTGTTGCTAAGGGATTGAAAATTTTTATGCCATAATACAAGCATGAAGAAATGGAGACATTACTTGTTTCTAAAGGAATTTTTTGTTGGATCTAGGGCATACAACTGAGAGGGGGGGGGTGAATCAGTTGTATAAAACTTCTTCTTCTTTCAAACACTTGATTCTTTGTTGTTAGTTAGCAGCATATCAAGTAATCATCCATGAAAGCATAATACATAAACACAAGACCAGATAAGCATCAACACATTGAACACCAAGATTTTGATGAGGAAAACCCGGTTAAGGGAAAAACCACGGGGTGATTAACCCAAGAATTATTCTCTGTTAGAAGAATAAAGAAAAATGAATGGCACATGCCAATAAGGGCTCACTGCCCGAGCACACTGCTCACAAAGAGGCCCACTGCCTACAAGGAGACACACTGTCTACAAAGTGATAAAAATCACAGTCTTGAACTGGAGAATGACATCTCTACTATGTCCGGATCAGTTCCAATTAAGCCCAAAAATCTCTACTCTGCCTTTCGCACGTTTCTTCGCTATGCTATACCCATCCACACACCACACTTTGAAATGAACTCACAAACCGTTATTTATACAAGACATAGACTTAGGAACAAACATCTAAGTCGGCAAACAACCATAGGAGTATCCGCAAGATGAATAACACATCCGGTCGGCCATCACAAGAACATTCGCAGGATGAACAACTCATCCGGTCGGCTAAACAGAGCAAGAACTTCATCCGGAAGAATAACTTCAATTCCGGGCTCTACCATCAATGCGGACCAACAACACAACCTAAACATGATCCAAGAACCTTCACAAGCCTGTCTGAATGTCCGGATACATCCGCACTTCCTCTACTTACTGGGATCTCTTGTCTTCCTCATCTGGAACTTCAAGAACACAGTCTGTCGCCACTGTCATAATGCAAGAGGTACTTCCGGACCTCCAAATCATACACAAATCAGGATGACACATCACAAGGACGTCCCAAACACTCCGTCCAATCCGCAAATTAGGATAATACAATTCCGGACCTCACCGGACCTTTTTGTGATCCTCTGTCACCTCTGGATACTTGCCGGAACCGGTTCTATACCGACAGCCACAACTCCTTCAGATCTTCATGCGGACCTCTGAAATCTTAACTGAAGCATCTCAAGACTCATATCTACTAACCCTTTAATCCGCATCCTCCGGTTCTCATCCTATACAGTACATTTGCCTTCTTCTCATCACTGTTCTTCACTGTTCCTGACTGAGGCTAATTTTCTCAATATCCTCAGCACACAGCTCATCAAATCCTTCTTGTCAAATCAATATGAGTATGTTGACATCAATGACAACACTGGCTCACCTCATACTTGCAATAATCTCCCCCTTTGTCATTGATGGCAACATATGATGTGAAAAACCATTAAGACAAGAGCTTCAACTTTTCATATGTCTTCTCTTCCTTTACTGCTCCCCCTTTGATCATCAACCACTTGTTTTTCACATGTCTTCTCTCCCCCTTTGACATCAATGGCAAAGGGCTCATACTTGCAATTCTCATACATCAGAATCATACCAGCTGCTCCCCCTCAGTTGCAGCTCCCCATTAGTCCGGATCACAAGATATGACTGTGATAGCCACCGGACTGATGCACATCAGTGCATCTTAGTTCATCACCGGAGGGGCCATGACCCCTAACTTCTCCCGGAGATATTCAAAAGAGTCTTTGGGAAGAGGTTTTGTAAAGATATCTGCAATCTGATCCTTGGAGGGAACATACTCCAATTTGACTTCTTCCTTGTTTACTTGTTCTCTCAAAAAGTGAAATTTAATAGATATGTGCTTAGTCTTAGAATGCAATACCAGATTCTTGGAGATATTAATTGCACTTGAATTATCACAGAAAATTGTGATAGGTTTCTCATATTCAACTTTGATGTCTCTTAGCATCTGCTTCATCCATAAGATTTGAGTGCAACTACCTGCTGCTGCAATGTATTCTGCTTCAGTTGTAGACAGAGATATTGCATCTTGTTTCTTGCTTAGCCAAGAAACCAATCTCTTCCCCAAAAAGAATGCTCCACCACTAGTGCTCTTCCGGTCATCCACATCTCCTGCCCAATCTGCATCTGTGTAAGCATGAAGAGAGAAGTCCGGATCTCTAGGGTACCATAGACCATACTCAACTGTTCCTTTCAAGTACCTAAAAATTCTTTTGATTGCCATAACATGAGATTCTCTAGGATCAGCCTGGAATCTTGCCACAAGACCAACAGCCTGCATTATATCTGGTCTAGTTTGAGTGAGATACAACAATCCACCAATCATTGATCTATACTTTGTCTGATCTGCCTTTGGAGAATCATCATCTTTGCTTAACTTACATCCGGTTGCCATAGGAGTGTTCATAGGCTTTGAGTCTTCCATACCAAATTTCTTTAACAATTCTTTCACATATTTGGTTTGAGAAATGAAGATCCCTTCTTTTGTTTGAGTAATTTGCAGACCCAAGAAGAAATTCATTTCACCAAGCATAGACATTTCAAACTCACTTTTCATCTGATTTGCAAAAGTTTTGCACATACTATCTCTTCCTCCAAAAATGATATCATCCACAAACACTTCAACAATCAAAATGTTTTCATGATCAATTTTGAAATATAAGTTACTGTCAGCAGTACCTTTGTTGAATCCAATCTGCACAAGATGCTTATCCAACCTTTCATACCATGCTCTTGGGGCTTGCTTCAATCCATACAAAGCTTTCTTCAACTTGCAGACCATATCATCATTATCAGACAATTGAAATCCATCCGGTTGTTCAATGTAGACTTCTTCTTCCAGATCACCATTTAGGAAGGCAGACTTGACATCCATCTGATATACCTTGAAGTCTTTGAAGGCAGCAAATGCAAGAAGTAATCTGACTGCTTCAATTCTTGCCACCGGAGCAAAAGTCTCTTCAAAGTCAATTCCTTCTATTTGAGAGTAGCCTTTGCAGACCAATCTAGCTTTGTTTCTGATTACTTCACCAGCTTCATTTAGTTTGTTCCGGAAGACCCACTTGGTTCCAATTACATTCCTGTCTCTAGGTCTGGGAACAAGATCCCAAGTATGATTTTTCTCAATTTGCATCAATTCATCTTCCATTGCTTTGGTCCAGTTTTCATCATTGCAGGCTTCATTTATTGTTTTAGGTTCAATCTTTGAAATCAGACAACATTCATTCTGATTTTGAGCAACATTCCTTCTAGTTTGTACACCTTTGCTTCTGTCACCTATGATTTGATCTTCAGAGTGGTTCAGTTTTACATACCTTGGAATTTTGGGAGTATCCTGCACTGCTGCTTCTTGATCAGGCTCATTCAGACCTATCTCTTCTTCCTGATTTACCGGATCAGGCTGACTCTGTCTCACCGGAGAGGATTGAGGTCCTTGAACACTGTCTTGGTCATCTTCATCAAACTCATAAAATCTTGAAGGCTTCTCAATTCCTTCATCAACCTTTACATTGGTGCTTTCTATCATCTTCCTCAATCTCTTATTGTAACACCGGTATGCTTTGCTTTGAGTGGAGTAACCCAAGAAAATTCCTTCATCACTTCTAGCATCAAACTTTCCTAGATCTTCATCTCTTTTAATATAACACTTGCTACCAAATACTCTGAAATATTTCACAGTAGGAGTGATGCCAAACCAGAGTTCATAGGGGGTCTTACCGGTGTTGTTTCTGATTTGAACTCGATTGAGAGTGTAGACTGCGGTGCTAATAGCTTCTTTCCAAAACATTTGAGGAACATTTGCTTCCAACATCATTGTCCTAGCAGCTTCCTGGATGGTCCGGTTCTTTCTCTCAACTACTCCATTCTGCTGTGGAGTCTTAGGAGCAGACAACTGTCTCCTTATACCCTGTTTCTCACAAAAGTCAATGAATTCACCAGATGTAAATTCACCACCTCTATCAGACCTTAGACACTTTAGTTTCAATCCGGTTTGATTCTCCACCATAGCTTTGAAGATTTTGAACTTTTCAAAAGCTTCTGATTTTTCTTTTAGAAAGGTAACCCACATCATCCGGGAATGATCATCAACTAACAACATGAAATATCTATCACCCTGCAGACTCTTGATTCTTGTCGGACCACATAGATCAGTATGTACTAATTCCAACAATCTGGTAGAAGACTGATCTTTGCTTTTGAAAGAGACTCTGCTTTGTTTACCTAACTGACATTCTTTACACACACTATTTGTAGGTTTCATCAATTTTGGAAGATCTCTCACAGCCTGAGTATTGCTTATCTTGATGATGTTATCAAAATTTACATGACACATTCTTCTATGCCATAACCAACTCTGATCAATTTGGACAAACAAACAACTTTTATTTGAACCAACCAGATGAAAAATATTACCTTTTGTCTGAGTACCGGATGCAATTTCAGTTCCGGAGCTTGTAAAGATTCTGCATTTTCCATTCTTGAACCGGAGATCATAGCCTTTGTCCACTAACTGACCAACACTGAGAAGATTGTGCTTCAATCCTTCAACATACAGTACATTTCCTATTTTTCTCTTACCATCAAAGGAAATAGTTCCCCTACCTCTGATTCTGCCAGCAGAATTGTCACCAAACTTTACCATTCCTCCTTCATATCTTTCCAAATCTAAGAACTTATTCTTGTCACCAGTCATAGGGTGAGAACATCCACTATCAATAACCCAATCATCCTTTTCTTCCACTTGAGCAGCCAAGGATTTTTCAACAACTTTGTGATTGACAGATTCAGAGAGTATTGAATCTTCTTCCTTGATGGCTATAAATACCCACTCATTTCCGGATTTGCTTCCTAGTTCTGATTCATCATCTGTTACTCCTTCATTGTCATCTTCTTCATGAACATAATAGCAATTCTTTTGAAACCTTTGTCTGTGAGTATTAGATCTTGCAGATCTCTCCGGACATCTTGAGGCAAAATGACCAATCTTATTGCAGTTGAAACACTTAAAGGGTAGTTTTCCTTCATACTTACCGGATCCTCTTGGCAGTCTCTTTGCAATGAGGGCTTCAAGTTGAGCTGTTTCTGCTTCTTCTTCTTCCATGTCTCTTCTTGCTTGATCATACCATGACATTTTCCTTGATGAGTTTTCACCCGGATCAAATCTCTATTTGCCTTTCACATAGGCACTGGCTTTGAAAGCAGATTCAGTCTTGGGAGGATCATCTCCAAACTCGGTCATTTCAAATGCAGCTAGTTTGCCAGCCAGTTGTTCTCTTGTGACAGTTGTGTGGGCTCTGAATTCATCAATGGCAACAACTTTGATTTTGTAGGTAGCAGGAAGGGATCTTAGGATTTTGCAGACAATCTCATTTTCATCTAAAGTTCCACCAGCATTTCTGATTCCACATACCAGCTCATTTACTCTTGGCATGAAAGTAGTGATGTTTTCATCATCTCTCATTTTCAATCTTTCAAATTTCCCTTTCAGGCTTTGTAACATTGCACTTTTGACAAACTCATCTCCTTCATACAGAAGTTCCAGTTTAGTCAGGATCTCATATGCAGTTGGTAGGTCAATAACATTCGAGAGATCTGAGTCATTCAATGCGCTTAGAAGAGCTTCCTTGGTCCGCAGATTGTTTTCAGCTTCTGTGATTTCATTCAGAGTTGTCGGACCACCTTGTGGAGGTACATATGGTTTTGAAACCATAGCCAAGTATGCTTTTCCCATACATTCCAAGTGACACTTCATGCGACCTTTCCAGAGAGTGAAGTTGGTTCCATCGAACTTCGGACTATCCTTCTTGTATGACGACATCCTGGATCTCCTCAAGCGGTTAAGCTCCTATCAGAGGAACTTGGCTCTGATACCAATTGTTGGATCTAGGGCATACAACTGAGAGGGGGGGGGTGAATCAGTTGTATAAAACTTCTTCTTCTTTCAAACACTTGATTCTTTGTTGTTAGTTAGTAGCATATCAAGTAATCATCCATGAAAGCATAATACATAAACACAAGACCAGATAAGCATCAACACATTGAACACCAAGATTTTGACGTGAAAAACCCGGTTAAGGGAAAAACCACGGGGTGATTAACCCAAGAATTATTCTCTGTTAGAAGAATAAAGAAAAATGAATGGCACATGCCAATAAGGGCTCACTGCCCGAGCACACTGCTCACAAAGAGGCCCACTGCCTACAAGGAGACACACTGTCTACAAAGTGATAAAAATCACAGTCTTGAACTGGAGAATGACATCTCTACTATGTTCGGATCAGTTCCAATTAAGCCCAAAAATCTCTGCTCTGCCTTTCGCACGTTTCTTCGCTATGCTATACCCATCCACACACCACACTTTGAAATGAACTCACAAACCATTATTTATACAAGACATAGACTTAGGAACAAACATCTAAGTCGGCAAACAACCATAGGAGTATCCGCAAGATGAATAACACATCCGGTCGGCCATCACAAGAACATTCGCAGGATGAACAACTCATCCGATCGGCTAAACAGAGCAAGAACTTCATCCGGAAGAATAACTTCAATTCCGGGCTCTACCATCAATGTGGACCAACAACACAACCTAAACATGTTCCAAGAACCTTCACAAGCCTGTCTGAATGTCCGGATACATCCGCACTTCCTCTACTTACTGGGATCTCTTGTCTTCCTCATCCGGAACTTCAAGAACACAGTCTGTCGCCACTGTCATAATGCAAGAGGTACTTTCGGACCTCCAAATCATACACAAATCAGGATGACACATCACAAGGACGTCCCAAACACTCCGTCCAATCCGCAGATTAGGATAATACAATTCCGGACCTCACCGGACCTTTTTGTGATCCTCTGTCACCTCTGGATACTTGCCGGAACCGGTTCTATACCGACAGCCACAACTCCTTCAGATCTTCATGCAGACCTCTGAAATCTTAACTGAAGCATCTCAAGACTCATATCTACTAACCCTTTAATCCGCATCCTCTAGTTCTCATCCTATACAGTACATTTGCCTTCTTCTCATCACTGTTCTTCACTGTTCCTGACTGAGGCTAATTTTCTCAATATCCTCAGCACACAGCTCATCAAATCCTTCTTGTCAATGCAATATGAGTATGTTGACATCAATGACAACACTGGCTCACCTCATACTTGCAACATTTTTATCATATACAAATCATCAATCCTTGAAATATTTGACCAAATATAGTAATTTTAGTTAAATACATGTGAGATAGGTATAATTCATGAAAAGTTATTCTTTCGTATTGAAGAATAGGAAGAAATGTACTACCAAAGTTTTCTAAAATGATCATTAGGATTTTATGTAGTAGATAAAATAAAGAGAGGTTGCAAAACACATCAATGGACTAAGCAAAAGTATTTAGGAAGAATTATGTTTGGTAATATTAAAAAAATAGACAAAGCATATCAATTTGCATTGAAAGAAGAAGAGAAATTGAATAGGATATTTGAAGGAAGGAAGAACTAAAAAAGTGGTAGAGGACAAAGGTTGCAATGAAGTGGACCTTAGTACAATGATAGAATACCCTACAATAAAGATCTAGAATAAATAGAAAAAATACTACCTACTACAATAACACAATTAAAAGACATCAAATAGAGAAAGGAATATGTGGTGGAAGTAGTGGAAGATATTTTAGAGGAACTTGTTGAAGAAGTTTGGAGAAGAAGAGTTCCAAGTATTTGAATGTTGTCAAAACCAAGGAAGTACTAGTACAATATCTGAAGAAATAGTTGCACATGATAATGAGGATGAGAAGAAGAGTTCCAAGTATTTGAATGTTGTCAAAACCAAGGAAGTATTAGTACAATATCTAAAGGAAGAGTTGCATATGATAATGAGGAACATGATAGTGCAGCATGAGCACTACATGGTTAAAGTTAAAGAAAATCTGGTTTGCAAGTTAAAAAGTCTTTGTATGCTTTGAAGCAATCTCCTAGGATGTGGTACTAGAAATTTGATGCCTTTGTGTTGAGTTTTAGATTGTTGAAATTGAAATCAAATCATTGTGTTTATTATAAAATGGATAATGATCACATTCTCATTATTGCATTGTATGTTGATGATATGTTGTTCACAGGGAATGGTAAGAATTTGATTTCTAATTAGAAGTCTCAGCTTTTAGCACAATTTGAGATGAAAAATCTAGGGGAAGCTAGATACATCTTGCGAATAGAAATTAGCAGAGACAGAGCTAGCATAAAACTTTGGTTAAATTAGAGTATGTATGTGAATACTATGTTGGAGAGATTCAACATGGCAAATTACAGACCATTAATTGTTCTTGTTATGATGGGGACAAAATTATCTATTGAAGATTGTTTGAAGTCTCCTACTAAGATGGAGCAGATGAATAGAATTCCTTATTCTAATGCAGTTGGTAGCTTGATTTATGCTATGGTTTGTACAAGAATAGACATTTTCCAAGTAGTGGGAGTCCTTAGTCATTTTATGGCTAATCCTAGAGGAATACATTGGGATGTGGTGAAGAGAGTCTTTAGATATTTGTGGGTTACTTTCAAGTATTACCTATGTTTTCATGGTTATCCTAGAGGACCTTGACATTCTATTTGCATTTGTGGATATGTGGATTTTGATTGGACTAGAGATATAGACAACAAAATATCCACTAGTACTTATGTTTTCACTTTGTTTGGTGGTGCCATTAGTTGGATGAGTATGTGACAAGCTTTCATTGGTTTGTCCACTATAGAACCATAGTACATGGAAGCAACTCATGCTTGTAAGAAAGCCATTTAGCTTAACACATTGTGTTCTGATATTGGGCTTGATGCAGGGATGATTACTATCTATTGTGACAGTCAAAGTGCCATTTGTTTGGCAAAGAACCCAACCTTCCATGCTAGAATGATGCATATTGATGTTCAGTTCCATTTTGTTCGTGACATGGTGGAAGATGGTAAGGTGAAACTTGAGAAAGTTGACACTTTGATGAATGTTGCAGATTGATTGACAAAGCCCATGAGCATGTAGAAGTTCATATGGTATTCGAAGTCTATGGGCCTCTTGGCCCCTAGTAGTTAATTTTATTTTTCTATTGGCTCTTTCAAGGTGTTCGACAAGTGGGAGAATGCTGGGAATTAAGGTGTCTCAACCTTTGCAAATTCATAAGGTTGGTATTTAATTATTTATTTATTTTCAACCTACTATTGTAATTAAACATTTAAAATTTATTGTCACTTTGTGGGAGTTGGCATGGTGAAGTATCATCCTACATGGAAGGTGACTAGATGTAATTTTGTCCTCATATACTGAGGTAGGCATCCCATGTGGACTAGGCATGTTTTTTCCATGCATCGGCACCTTATGGTCATGTGTAAGGATTTATGACAGATTCTATGACACTATAAGAGCCAAAAATAGAAGGGATTAGACAAGTGTTATTTACATGCATGAAACTATATGAAGCGTCTTTGACTTAACCCATTTAGGGGCACCCAAGTTTGGGATATGACATGTTGTTAAAGAATCATTTATTAATAGATAATTATGACAAATTCTCTTACAACTGTAAGTGGTGTCATATATAACATATTTTATAACGATGTAAGAGCATCTGTCATACCTATTTTGGGAAAATTTGTGGTGCCCAAGTATGGAGGATTGTAAGAGGTGTAAAGGAATATTTTACAAGTGCCACAAGAGTCAAGCATATGTTTGAAAAGTGTGCCACATGGATTTGGACACCCATCTCTTATTGCTTGCTCTAGAAGCTTCCTTCATGCCTATATCTCACTATAAATAAGGTGCTTGTTGGAGTAGTTTGTATAGTAATGTGCAGGTACTACTATCAGATTTACTCTAGTAATCAACATTGGTGAACTCTTGGAAGAACTTCCATTGTAAGTGTGTTGTAATCTCATTCAAATTTGATAATACATTGTGCAGGTTTTAGAGTGTGGGGTTTTTTACATGAAAGGGTTTTCCCCACATACATCTTGTGTTGTGTGCATTGGTATTTTGCATTTGTTTTTATTGTTACCTTTTATGTTAATGTGTATCTTAATATGTAACTGGATAAATGAAATTTGCACTATCTTTCCTCTTTAGATCAGTGTAGGAAGTTGTTTCCATGTACTTTGCTTCCTTTCATAATTGTTATGGATTTTCCTTGCTAGTAAAAATTAATGTATACATTTAATTCCCCCTGCTTTATTTATCTCATCACCTCCCAATTTCATTCTCACTTCATCTTCTCTTTCCTCACAACCCTCTCCTCTACCTTCTTACTTATCTCTCTACAAAAATTATGAAATATATTGTAAAAATTGTTAGGTTCATCTCCAATCCTAGAAATTGGAACCCCTGGAGCTCAGACATTATGATGCAATGAAGCTATCCCATGTCTCTCACATTGACTTCTCTCATGTGGATTTTCCCATAAGAAGAATGGTAGGCGATTCCTTGTTGCACTACTACCCTTAGGTCCTATTATTCTTAAAGGTGGAATCCTTTTTTTCCTATCTAACATAATGGATGTGGTCCAAGATGTAGATTATATATAGATTCTAGGATTTGGCTTCATCCACAATTAACTTGTCTCACCAAACAAGTTGAAGAACACTCCCAAGAATTATGATATGTATGTTGGTGAGGATCCAATTAGGGATCACTTCACATTAGAATTTCTTCATAGCTCTCCAACGACTGCCTGTGTTTACCATGCCATATAGAAGGGACTCGAAAATGGTTAAATGAATGCCCCGAGTTCTACTCTGGAGGTGCAATAATTTCAACTACCACCATCATTAGACACCAAAATCAAAGAGATATTCACCACCATTTAAGTTTTTTGAATTGTTGAAGAAGGTAAATAAACAACTAGTGTTAACATTGCTAAATTTTAACAAGGTATTTCAAGTTGATTCTGATGAAAGTGGAAATGCAATAGGATTAATATTGAGCTAATAAAGTAGTAGACCAATAACTTATTTTACTGAAATTTTGAATGATGCTAGAATGAGATATTTAGTCTATGATCAATTATTTTATGCCATGAAATTAGTTCTCAAGAATTATTGCATCCACCTTAAATCCTAGAAATGGGAGCCCTTAAGAATTATTGATGTAATTGATATTGATTTCCCTCATGTAGAGTTTACAATCAAAATTGTGGTTGGTGACTCGTTGTTGTGTGACTTTGCGTAGGTGCTCATGATTTATAAGGTGGTGGTCATCTTCCTATCCAATATTATGGATCTACTATAGGATACAAGCTATGTGTAGATGTTGGATTTTGGGTACATATATACCTACTTTCCCTAGAAAAGTAAAAGAAGGTAATGGAGATTTATGATATGTTCGAGGGTGAGTCTCCAATCGGGGGTCTTTTCTTTGTAGATTTTCTTCAATCCTCTCCTACTATAGCCTATATTTATCAGGCCATACAAAAGAGACTCTAAAATGGGTGTAAGAATCCAATGAATATGGATTTAATGCACATCAATTTTAGATATTGCGGAACCTAAACTCCATAGAAAATGAGATGTTCAATTCTATCAAATTTATATAGATGCATGCTCCATACTAAGTACCATGCTCTCTACCTATGATTCCACTAGTTCCTACTGCCACTGTACCTTTAACTCTAGATGATACTAACTCAAGTTCTAATCATACAAACTAAGTTTTGTGTTTATTTGGTTTTTGGGTCCTTGGTTGCTTAGTGTTATTAGCTATGTATATATTTTTAGCTTTTTGGCCACCATGCCTATTGTTGACTGTATATTTTGGGGCTTCTATGCCTACATCTACCCTCCAAGTGCCTTCAAATTTTGTATTTTAATATAGCTTTAATCAAGCATAGATGATTCTACACCTTTTTACCCAAAATAAAAAAATGAAACAATGTTTTAGATGTATTAAGAAAGAGACAAAATTTGTTGACAAAAACGAGAGTAGAAGTAGTAGGATTTGATAATTGAAGCATTTGTATAAACTTGATCTTGATTTTATAGAAGCATGGAGATCACATAAAGAATTTGTAAGAATGGATAGAATTAAGTGGCTTGATTACTTGATTTAGAATGATATGTTGCCTAAGGGTAAATAATTGTGTACTCCAAGAATCTAAATAAGATAAATTTTGATCAAGGGGAAGCATAGAGGTGGTTTACCAGGTCATCTTGGAGTTGATAAGATAGTAACATTGGTGGATAAAATCTATTTTTGGCCTCAACTGTATAAGGATGTGAGAAAACATGTTTAGGGTTGTATTAGCCATTACTAGTTCTAGAGAGATGATGGAAAGATATCAAATTAGGTTTTTGTATTAGTATTGTCAAGAACATATTGAGGTTGTTATTTTATATTTTTAATTGTTGATACGTTTTATAAGATGGTACATTTCATTCTATGTCAGAAGGCAAATGATGTGGCACATGAAGTTGATCTATTTTTTAGAGAAGTGTGATTGCATGGGTTGCCAAGGAGCATTGTTCCAAATAAAGGAACTAAGTTTGTTGGATAGTTTTGGAAGGAATTGTTGAAGAACATAAAAACCTTTAATTCAACATATCACCCACATAGTGACGGACAAAAATAGTTGTAAATAGGGATTTAGGTAATTTGTTGAGATGTTTGGCTGGAGAGATAATAGGAAATTGGAATATGGTCTTAGTGCAAGTAGAATTTACAAATAATAATTCAATGAATAGGAGTACAAGGAAAACATCATTTACTATATTGTATGGTAGTTGTCCAAGGAATGTATCTAAATTAAGGGATATTGGTAATGAAGAGAAATGAATGAAAAAGGAAAATGATTTATAAAACACATGAAGGAAGTACATATTAAAGTAAGATGTTACTTGGAGAAGATGAATGAAAGATATAAGGAGTTCTAAATCTTATTAGAAAAGAATATACAAGGTGTTCTAAAAATTATTATAAAAGAATGCATAATGAGTTTGTAATTGGAGATGAAGTGATGATATATCTCAGGAAGGAAAATTTTCCAGATGGAATTTACAATAAGTTGTTGAAGAAGTTTGGTTCTTGTATGATTGGCAAAATGATTGATTGAGGAAATGCATATAAAGTGGAGTTACCATCAAACTTATGAATATCACCACCGGTATTCAATGTTGCAGATTTGTATCAATATCATAAAGGAGAGTTAGGGAAGGATGACATATAAATACAATGGAAAAATTAGATACCACAACAACAACAACAACAATAGAGTGGGGAGATTTTGGATAATTTAGGATTGAAAGAAGCAATAAAAATAGGTAGTATGAGGAATATTTGGTAATTTAAAGGGAAGGCCTAAAGAAGATTCATCTTTGATTTCTAAGGTCAAGGTAGACCGTCTTGAAAATTTATAATTCTTGAAAACATGCTCACATTTTGGAAAACATAATTAATGCATGTTATAATACACAAACTTTATGACTTGTATTTATTTTTTAGAACATGAACATATTATAATGTCCTTGCATTCCAATTTTGACCAATCAAATGTCTCCCATAGATTTGGAACAAGTTTGATTTTATCAATCCTAAGGGTTGGACAATCAATTTGGGTGTCAATAACATTTTTTACAAAATTCATACAAAAAGAGTAAAATGTGAGTGCGTTCTCCATCAAGTTCATGTATTTGAAGATAAATTTCCAAACAAATACCATTATAATATAAAACCATGTTATCTTTCTAACCATGTAATTTTTTTAAATTTTGAATATATGAAGGTCTTATTCTCTAATTAGTGTTAGTAGTGTCTTTATTCTATTTCAAATATACATGTATTATTTTTTCAATGTAAATTTTGATCTACTCAACCAAATTTAAAAATTTACATCTTCGTGCATTCTACGTCACATTCTACAAACAATGAAAATAGAGTTTCTATTTATTATTATTTTTATCAAAATTAGCGGGGAGAATTATCAATTTTCCATTTTTCATGATGCATACACTTTGAAAAGTAGTAAAAAAAAATGTATCCATTAAAAAATTAGCAAGAAAATCTAGCATACATAAACTATATGATGTTAAGTAACTTTTCACCAAAGAGATTTGTGATGTACTTTTTAAAAGTCAACAATCTAGGGGGAATATACCTAACACTATATTATTTTTTTTGACAAAATAAAGACCACTTTATGTTCTTCTCCTATTTCAACCTTTATTAATCTTCACCATTTTTAAAAAAATTAGTAGACCTATCTTGAGTCACTCATCAAAGTTTGATTCTTTTTTATTTTAGTAAAAAAGGCTACTTTTGGCCTCCCATTTCCATGCACTTACCCAATTGGCCTACTCGCTTTCTATAGTGAAGTGGAAAACTCTTTCCCTTTTTTCCTTCCATGAATTAGAGCAAGGAATAACAAATTTTAATATATCCCATAGTGTAGATTATTCTTATTTTATAGTTCCGCTATGTTGTATGAAAAAAATTACAAACATCATCCAATGTCATCCATCGATGATGCTTGTACTTTATGGGAGGATGTTGTTGATGGAGATGGCATAGTGTTCTTCAAAGTTGTGGTAATAAGAATGAATAATAAGCGCAATAGAGATGAAGTGAATATAGAAGTATATAAATTTACTTAGTGATGGAGGATTGTCACCATGCTTCCATGGGATTGTGTAACAATTTTTATTTTTAATTATAACCGAGCTAATCCAAAGGATGATAATTCGTAATCTAAAAGAAGGGTTAGTAATTTTTTTTTGCATTTTCCCATTGATTTTCATCATCCTTGACTATTTTCAAGTAGGTTCTTTGTTCTACTTACAATGTGCTTTCTAAAAGTACCTGTTCTATGTGAGAATTATATACAAATGTAGAGATTCCTCATTCATTTTTTCATTGGAAACTAATTGTAAAGGCATTTCAACTTTCAATTGAAATGAAGAATTTTACTAAGTTTATTGCAATTGGAAATTATCTATGCTTTGTAAAGGATCACAATGTTGAGATACTAGTGTATGGGGGTTCTTGAGTCTAGGGTGGAATGCCCAAGTGAAAATACTTCAACTAATACTTTGTACCATATGTATTAACAAATTTCTAGTGTGTGCATCTTTCCCAACCCAATAATATAGTGTAATATTGCTTGGAAGCAAGAACTATTGAAAATATATATATATATATGATGCGATAACTTTTACTCTTAATTTTGGAATGACTATGATTTAGTCATTGTGAATGGTGTACATATGAATTTGAAATGAACAAGCCTATCTATGTGAGTTTCCAACGTGGCGATAAATCATCCACCACAAGCTCCCATTTTCGAACTTCCCGAGGAAATGTTCCCTCACAAACTGCCACCCCAAATGACGGCCCGCATCGAAACACAATATACAGTGGGAACGCATCTTCATCTTGTCTGTTTTCCACTCCTTCCGGGAAGGGCACAATTTTTTTGGTCAAGCAATAGTTCAACAATTCAACGCTATTTTTTTGAAGAATAAATGGCCTGAGGAATTCCCATGTGTGTAGTAATTGATTCCATTCTCTGCAAACTCTGAGAAAACGGATGACAGAGTGAAGTGGAAGGAGAGGCAGTATACGCATCTCAAGTACGTGCTTTGGTATCAATTCCCACGACATCCATTCATCTTCCTCCTTTCCCTCTCCCTTGTACTCCCGCTCTATTTCCATCTTCACTGTTGAGTTTAGATGTAAGAACCAGAGATGATATGTGGAGTAACTTGTTTTGAAAAAATAAAAAATTGATTGTGTGACTTTCCAGCGAATTGGTATCTGATTTTATATGCGCTTTGTTTTTTTTAAACTCTACTTGTTTTGGGCTTAAATTGTGATTCAGCGGGCAAGAAAATTAAAAACCTAAGCGTCGTGACTCGTCAGGATTTAAACGAACAGCATAATTAAAAATTATTTACTTCCAGTTGGTTTACATACGATAAAAAAAAAATCATAATCTTTTAGAGTTAAAATGTTATTTTCTCGACTTTCTAACAATGGTGATACAAATAATCAAGTTCTAATCATTTAAAGATTGATTAGTACAAGTAATGCTACTAAGCCAAAAATACCTGGTCAGTTTGGACTAAAAGGAGAGCCCAATAATTTGGGGTTGGTAGAAATAATCCGCAATGAAGACACATAATCCAACCTCGAAATAGAGCTCAAATTTCATAAAAAGGCAATCTTGACGATGGATTCATGTTGGAGACAAGCAAAAATTAATCTCCTTTCAAAATATTTTTTGTTTCCTGTTTTTCATTGGCTCCTGCAATCAACACTCTCTAGAAAGACATGATAATAATTCAAACAAAATTTAACCAACGACATAGTTGAATGCAACGAACGCTCCATCTCACAAGGTAAAATTCAGTGGAGAGGATTTTGATGGGGACGGACATAGAAATTGTCCCTTATCTCACCAATTCCAAACTTTCTAGGGCCACGGGGGGATCAACTTCAATGCTAGTCAACTGTGCAGAAGGAAAGAAAGTTCATCACAGGCCATCTTTGGCTTTTTATTTCATGCATCTTCGGAATTTTATTTTATTATCTTCATATGCTTCAGAACTTAGTTGGTCTCATTTGTCAAACTTGGATTACCGAAGAAAAGGTTGTGAGGGTAAGATCAATGGAAATGAAATGATGACATGGTTAATGGAATGAAAGGATGATGAGAACTACAGAGACAACAATTCATCCTTTTTGGACATTCTTGTAGTGCCCATTGGGCTCATTAACTATTGTGGTTGCCTTTCTTTACTTTTAGGTTTCACATTTAGTTTTGTAGTTAAGTTATTGGTCATTGTGGTTGTGTGCTATAACTCACTTGTGTTTCTCAAAGTCTATATATTGATGCCCTGCCTCTGCTTTTCTCAGGCAATTTGGGAGTTTTGTATTTTGCTTGTTTTGTGATCAGCGGATCACTTTGTTTGTCTATTTGCCTTCATCTGGCACCAAGAGCATGGTATTCAAGGTTAGACTCATATCTAAAATAGAAAGGTTTCTTAAGAAATCAATCGGATCCAAATCCTTATATTAGGAACTTGGCTAATGATATTGTTTTCTTAGTTCTCTATGTTGATGATCTTATCTACACTAGGAATAATTCAGATTTATTTGCAGAGTTTAGAGCAGCTATGGTTGCTGAATTTGAGATGACAGATTTGAGACAAATGCACTATTTTCATGGCATAGAAGTATGACAAAACAAAGATGAAATATTCATGTCTCAGAAAAAGTATGCTTTAGATATCTTACAAAAATTTCAGATGAATAGTTGCAAACCAATTGCAACACCCATTGAAGTTGGACTTAAGTTGTCTAACTTGGATGTGTCAGATCCAATGGACCCCACTCTATATAGAAAGTTGATTGGTAGTTTGATCTACTTAACTACTATTCGACCAGATATCACATATGCACTGAGCTTGGTACATCTAGGTTCATGGCATAACCTAAGCAAACACATTGGAGTGCAGCTAAGAGGATTCTTAGATATGTCAGAGGGACATTGAGTTATGGTCTTAGAGTTCAACATTCAGAGGATAGTAAGTTGATTGGCTATACAGATTCAGATTGGGTCGGTTCCATATTGAAAACAAAAGGAAAACTGAAAAGACAACAAAACAAGCAAACAAAAATGAATAAAACCTACTCCAACTATAGTACATGGTTTTCATATCACCATTAAAGACCAAAGTAATGTTTGACATACTATCCATTGACAGGAAATGGAACAGGCTCTCTAGTTAAAGAACTGATCCTAAATGCATTTTCTATAAGAATCTTAGAGATCTAGAATGAACCCAGCCAAAGCTTCTCAAATTTCTGATGTTCTCCCTTATTTTCTTTGGCTTTATCCCATAAGAGAACTAAATAAGATATTCTAAAGGCTTTCACCTTAGCCCTCTTATCAAACCATTTTTTAACTACTACCTGATGCTTGACAAAATGTTGAAGGACAACATCTCTCTTTTCTTATAGAATCAAAAGATTCGTAAGCCTAGCTTCTACCTTGTCCTCATAGAGTTCATGTACATATAGAAATTCCTCTTTGATTACATTCACCATGAACATAGGGTCAATTAATATGCCTTTAGTGGGGTTTTCATCGACTAGGGAAGTCATATATATAGGTCCATCATATATGTGCATGGGTGCATCGATAGGTGTGAAAGAAGTAATTATTTCAAGAATAAAACATGCTCAAATAGGGTGATGGCGATCATCAACAATGGAAATCATCTTGGCTAAGGGGGTAGTAGGCTCGTGAGTAGACATAATAGGAACCACAGTATCAAAGGGAAGCTGAACTAGAATTGTGGAGTGATGTGACAATGAGTTTGCATAAATCTAGAGGTTTTGATTAGGTGGAGCAACAGATTTGTTTCCTTTGCCATTCACTCTAAAGAGCTAGATGTCATTCTAGTCAATGAGGTCTTGAACATTATGTTTAAGATACATATATTGCTCAGTTCATGTACATTGACTTTGTGGAACTGATACAAGACCTTCAGGTCATACGAAGGTGATAAGGGTTTGGTGGTGTCGACAAGATGGATTTTTGGCAACTAGATGAGGTTATTGTTTAAATCTTCTATATTATAGTATAAGGGATTAAAAAAGCAGGGTGAACTATCGCATCCTTGGTTTATTTTGTGAGGAGAGGGCCATAGCACTTTAGGTTGGTGCAGTGACCACTACTTGTTAAACATTATTAGAAGAATTTATTTTAATTAAATTTTTATTTTTCTTATAATTTTGAAATGAAGGAGGGGCATCAAACTATCTAGTGAGAGTCTTTTAGAAGATGCCTCATATAGTAACTAACTGATAGCTGGTAGTCATAGAGTGTCATGCAGAGATGCATAAATGAGGAATAACACATTATGAAAATCTAATCTCTTATTTGAGGTTGTAGGTTTCCAATGAAAACCTGTTCCACATCTAAATCTAGGAGTGCATAAGGGATCTATGAAAGGAGGACCTCATGGTAGTTGATAAGATCAAAGACTTTCTCTTGTGCTCCCTACCTATAGTGGACAAGCTTAGTGAGTGTGACCTATGGTCCAATGTTTGTCAGAAGTGTTGGAGAAACTAATTGATAGGTTGTTGAAAAGAATTGATGGAGTGATCAGGAAGAGAGTATAACCACTCCAATGTGGTATCTTTGAGATACTATGGAAAATGTTTTTCTAGAAAATAATGTTGCAAGATGAAATCAATCCACAAGGTTGTAAATGTTGATACATGGTTGTATGGGTCTCCTTTACAAGTGCACTTCTCAAAGTGTAGAGCCTCAAAGTTTTGGGGAAGGGGAGAAGTGAGAATGGATAAGGACTATAGACTTTTAGTATAGTATGATGGAATTGTTGGCTAAGATGCACTTGTTGACATGGTGGCTATTTTTTGTTACGATTTTATATTAAATGAAGAAATTGAGTGATAACAGGGTTTGTGGTATGAGTGGATTGAGCTTGGTTAACAAATGGAATAGTGTTTTTGGATGGTTGGGAAACTCTGAAGTTAGTTCCAGGAAAAGTAAATGATAATGAAGAAGTAGGGGGAATAAACCCATATTTATTTATAGGGTTCCCACCCATTCCAATATAATTTGTATTGGAATTCACTAATTGAGTAGTGCTCGTAGAAATTTGGGAGGAAGTGAAGGTGGGTATAGACGAAGTTGGGATAGGCACTGATAGTTGAGCTTGCGATGTGTTTGAATGTGCCTTATTTATGATTTTAACATAGCTAGCTAGAGATGGAACATTGCTATTTATAATGTGAGCTAGACTACATAGAAGATCCAAGCCATGTAGACCAATGGTTAACAACTTTCATCTGTTCTCTACAAGAGGGACAACCTTTCCAGCTAGGTGCTTCATACAAAAAAATCCTGAGAGTTGGCCAAGTGCCTACCCAATGTCTAGATTTGCGCTTGGGGTACACAAGCCATGGGTGTGTATGTATTAAGAGGTTCTCTAAAAGATTATTGTCCAGGGATTGTAGGTGTGTTAGATAGAGAGAATATAGGTGGTTGCACTCTAGAGTTTCCCATTAAGAAGTTAAAGATGTCAATTTTTTAGTTGCATGGAGCTGAAGCAACCAAGAGGACAGGAAGCCATGAGCAATTTCAAACTTCTACGAATGGTAAATTCCATGTTAGAGCACTAGGTTGTGAAGTTCATAAACTAGTAGGAGCTCCCCAACAGACAAGTACTCTAAAATTTTAAGATTAAAAGAAAGATAATTATTTTTAGAGATGAAAAAGAGAAGCTTTTGCTAATAAGAGGATAACAAATGTTTTATTTTGTAATTTTCAAATGTTTCATACTTGTCAGGTTCACCAAAATGTGATATGGGAAAATTAACTTTAACTAAATTACATCTAATCAAAACAATGTCCCATCACACATTAGGATACTAGCCACTGAAGATGTATATCTTGCTACTATCCTATCTAGAAGAGAGAATATATGGCCTATCACCCTTTGTTACAACTAGAAATGAAATGATTAGATGCTATTAACTCAAACTAATAAAGACAGGAGAAAATAGGGAAAAATACAAATATTGATAAAGTAATTCACAGAAATAAATATAAAATCAGAAATAGCAGACCACAAGGAACCTAGCACTACGAAGAAACCCTCACTATCTAGAATGACAATGCATGGCTTGGACATCTATGCACCACTCTGTAGTCAGTATGGTATAGAAAATCAAAATCCTAGATCTGTATGTCTTCGTAAGGATTTTGAGAGTTTCTTGTTGATAGCAAACATAATGATTATTACATAGAGATCAACAAATAAAATAAACAAAGAAATGATATGATGAGAATGAAGTAAGAGAATCGACAAGAAAGGGAAAGGAAGATGCTCATGCACTTAGACTCTTTTCTCATACAACTTGTAAACACAAACATAGAAGAGGGGTTGGATTGTATAGGAGTTTGCCTCAGTCAAACCTTGTTTTGGTGTTTCTAGCTCAAGAACAACCAAAGATTGATATATTGTTAAATAGTGTGTGCTCTTAATTCTAGGTGCCTCTAGAATTACAAGTAGTTATAAAATAACATTAATTTTATATTGAAATGTACAAGTAAGGAAATGATATTCAACCACAAAGATAAATATTAATCTAAATGGACTGACAAAGGTAAGAGAAGAAGTTATGAGGATCTTGTTGGAAGACTATGAGATCGAGAAGACCCAAATGGAGTTTTGTTTACAAGGATATCAATCTTGAACAAGAACCTCTCAAAGGGTGTGAAAAAACTAAAATAAATCACATCAATAAAATCCTTTCAATAATCTACAATAAATAATTAGCAAAGAATAACAATAACACAAGTAAAACAAGAGTGAACATTAATTTGGGCAGAGCTTTGCTAGCATATGAGATTGATCCTTTCAAATGACAAAGCGATAGGTTTTTATAGAAGAGGCAAGTGGTAAAAATTTGGGAAAGGATCCATTCGGACATGGATAAACATCAAGAAAAGCTTGGAATGTCATGCAAGTAAAAAAAACCATCTAAAAATGGTTGACAAATTGAAATATTCTTTCAAGATGTTAGCGTGCCATGCAGATGTCTATTCCTAGCACTTTTGTCCATTCAACTTCAGTTCTTAGAAATTTTAGATGACTTGGGGCATTGGCAAGGTTACAACACTTTTACAGTCTTTTGATAGGACAAGTAGCAAGGGTCAAAGTAACATTTGGAAAGCATACTAGGGGAGAGGACACAAAATCAAGTGCTAGAACTAGATCATGAAATTGTGAGCATGCAAAATTTATGATGCTATAGTTAGCCTCCACTTTAGTAAGCATATGAGACTACATGCATGTGCAAGCTAAAGTAATAAAGAAACTAATGTAAAAACAAACCTTTTACATTGTCGCTATGTGAGAGATATGGAGCCCCATTCTTAGGATTCTACAAAACCACAATGTTAGGCCAAAAATTTGCACATGGAACAAATGTTAGAGGCACACATATATGTATATCAAGTTGATAAAAGGAGGATTAGAGTGAATATGATTTTCCAAAACCCTTGAAGTTAGAAAATAATATAGTCTAATGCACATTAATCTAATGAATACATGTAAACATATACAAACATACAGAAGAGTAAAGTGTAAGGTATGGTTCTAGGGCTAGCAAATTTTGTTGTTTTCTAGGAACTGTACTAAAAAAACTTCTATAACTCACTAGGGATAGCAAATTCTATTGTTTTCTAGGTGGCTTATGAGAAGTGTTGATAGGGTAGAAAATGAAGCTTCACAAACTAGGATTGCTTTGCTAGGTTAGCTACATGTCAAACAGTATCAGATATTACATGGCTAGCATTGCTTGGTAATTCTCATAAAGGTGGTTAGTCTAAACAAGTGCATCTACTTAGGACCATGAATCCTACAAAAAAATAAATAGGTAGTGAATAAATGCTCCCACCTTAAAATAATTTCTTACATCATGGAGGAGCAATTAATTTTAAGGTAAAAAGGGGGAAAAAGGTACAAGATCTTTCAAGAAACATATTCCTAGAGGATATGTTCCAAAGAGCTATGTCATGAAGGGTTTGCTCCCAAGAAGGAAAACCGAGGCGATGTTGTAGGCATGATACATGATGTCCTATGTAAGCATGACATGACGCTGAGTAACACAACAAGGTGTCACATAAGAACAAGAAACATCACAATCTAACACAAAGGGATCTATGTTATTTAAATTTAGTATAAAATACGAGGGGAATAGTCAAGGAAATATAATTTTTAATCATTAGCATCCCCCTAGGCATGTAGAACTATGAATACAAAGAAAGAATGTTGAATTAACATATAATAATAATTTTGGGTCACAAGGAAGTATACTAAATCATCTACCACATTGTATCATCCCTAAAATTTGGAAAATTCAAGTACGACATATAGAAGAATGTAGAAACATATAGAGGAATGTCACAACATTTTCATTCCCCATGTATCCATGCACCTACAAGGTCATCAGGAACCCTCCAAGGAGAGATAACAAAAAAACATACATGTCATGCAACAAGCATGGGGATTACAAAATATAGAAGCACAATACCAACAATAACAAATGAAACCAAAGTATTACACTCAAGGATTGGGCTATAATAGGTCATCCACCTCCTAATAGGAGGATAGGCCACTAGAGGGACCACATTGATTGTAGTACTTGGTACGATGCCTGGTTTATCATGTGGAGGATCAGTAATCAAGGGAGGATCCTAGAGAAACTCACCGAAGGCAAGGGCCATTGATCTTGTGAAGATCAAGGATAAATATTGTATCTCTTCCAAGGACTCAAATACATCTTATTTTAAGGAAGAGTGATCTGAATCACTATCAAATAAAATGACAATATGGGGTCACCCAATTCTAACAAAAGGAGCACGAGCATTGGTGACCACTGGTTGAGTAGAGGTCTCCACATTTGGAATGGATGATGCAAAAGGAATCGATGATAGTAAGGGAGGCATACACTTTGCATTATAGTAGGGTGAGGTGTGATAATATTTACATTTACACTTTGGCAACAGGCATGCAATTTCAATGGCAATGGTGGCAGGACGTAGGACATTAGGGAACACCTGATGTCATGTGTGCTAGAATTGAACTAGCTCTCATAGAGTGATACTAGATATGATGTTGACATTAAGCAAGTCCTAAGGTGTATCAAAGGGTGGCATTTCTAGGATGGATGGAAGGATGGTTCTGTCCATAGATAGAGTGAAGACTACTTCATTTGGTTTAGGGTTTCTTTCATACGTTGAATTGGTGGAGAGATAGGAGTGGGTGCTGACAGAGAATCACATGGTGGAGAGGGAGTATAAGGCTAAAAAGGTAGAGACAAGTCTAAGGATGACCTCATGGGAGGAGGGTGTGTGGGAAGGTTTTCAACCCCTGTCGCATGCTCATGAGACATAGCACATTAATGAATCTTGCGATCTCTCACAAGTTTGTTTCATTGAGTGTAGATCAAAGCGTCTCTAGGAGAAATCATGGATTCTCCCAACACAGGATCCTTTTCTTCCATCACTTTAGGAGTAGGAGGAGGAACTAAAGGAGCACCTAAATGATGGGGTACTTCTAGTAGAAGTTCTCTTAATGTGGGTTGGCTTCCTTGAGCCACCGGAGGGGCTCAAGGGACATAGACCACCACTGAAGATTGAGGGACTGAAGGGGAAGGGTCCTGCACCATGGGTTGCTTTCCTTGAGTCTTTGAAGAGGCATGAGCAACATAAGTTATTAAAGGCCAAGAAGGTATGGATTGCATGAGTCATGTGCCTCGGTCCTAGGTAAGACATTGGAGGTGGGACCTCATTATTAATTCTAGATGCTCAAGGATAAGAAAGGTCAATCAATTTGGGTTGTCTTCCTTTCTCTACCTTTGCGATAGAAGAAGGGACAGAGACAACCATTGGAGATCGAGGGACCTCTAGTGTAGTATCTAGTTTGGTCAAAGAGGAAGAACTAACAGACAACTAAGCTATGTGATTCACTTTGAATTTTTGGTATGAGAAAAATAGGAAATTATACTGTGGTCACCATGGCTCCATCAATATCAGCTAGAAGTAATCCAAAGAGAAATTTGCCCTTAATCCGAAAGGTTTAAACCCAATATGATAAATAATTTACACTTACCCATTGTGAGACAACTTTAGGTACTTATGGATTACTAAGGGGATTGCTCTCATGGAAGAGAGTCACGGATGGCCCAACATCACATGAAATTGCTCTAAGGTTAGAATGATGAAGAAAGGAACATCCAGAGGTTTTGGTCGTACACAAACAGGAAGGGTAAACAAAACTAAGATGTAGAGAGAGGACCCATCATGTGCTCATATATAGACTTTTGATTGCTAATACTTGTCCTGATAGAGTTCATGTACATTTAGAAATTCCTCGATGATTACATTCACCATGCACACAAGGTCAAAAAATACACCCTTGGTGGGCTTTTAATTAACTAAGGAAGTGGTGTATAGAGGTCCATTGTATACGTGCATGGGTGCATCTATGGGTGTGAAAGACATCCATTCATCTTCCTCCTTTCCCTCTCCCTTGTTCTCCCACTCTATTTCCATCTTCACTATTGAGTTTAGATGTAACAACCAAAGATGATATGTGGAGTAACTTGTTTTGAAAAAATAAAAAATTGATTGTGCCACTTTCTAGCGAATTGGTATCTAATTTTATATGCACTTTGTTTTTTAAAACACTACTTGTTTTGGGCTTAAATTGTGATTCAACGGGTTTGAAAATTAAAAAGGTAAGTGTTGTGACTCATTAGGATTTAAATGAACAGCATAATTAAAAATTATTTACTTCCAGTTGGTTTACATAAGATCAAAAAAATCATAATCTTTTAGATTTAACATGTTATTTTCTTAACTTTCCAACAATGGTGATACAAATAATCAAGTTCTAACCATTTAAAAATTGACTATTACATGTAATTCTAGTAAGCCAAAAATACTTGGTCAGTTGGGTCTAAAATGAGAGACCAAAGAATTGGGGTTGGCAAAAATAATTTGCAATGAAGCCACATAATCCAACATCAAAAAAGAGGTCAAATTTCATAAAAAGGCAATCTTGATGATGGATTCATGTTGGAGACAAGCAGAAATTAATCTACTTTCCAATTTTTTTTTGTTTCCTATTTTTCATTGACTCCTGCAATCAACACTCTCCAGAAAGACATGATAATAATCCAAACAAAATTTAACCAATGACACAGTTGAATGAAACACACACTTTGTCTCACAAGGTAAAATTTAGTGGAGAGGTTTTTGATGGGGACGGACATAGAAATTTTCCCTTATGTCACCAATTCCAAACTTTCTAGGGCCATGGGGAGATCAACTTCAATGCTAGTCAACTGTGCAGAAGGAAAGAAAGTTCATCGCAAGCCATCTTTGGCTTTTTATTTCATGCATCTTTGGAATTTTATTTTATTATCTTCATATGCTTCAGAATTTAGTTGGTCCCATTTGTCAAACTTGGAATACTGAAGAAAAGGTCATGAGGGTAAGATCAATGGAAATGAAATGATGACATGGTTAATGGAAATGAAAGGATGATGAGAACTACATCGACAACAATTCAGCCTTTTTGGACATTCTTGTAATGCCCATTGGGCTCATTAACTATTGTGGTTGTCTTTCTTGTCTTTCAAGTTTCGCATTTAGTTTTGTAGTTGAGTTATTGGTCATTGTGGTTGTATGCCATAACTGACTTGTGTTTATCAAAGTCTATATATTGATGCACTACCTCATCTTTTCTAAGGCAATTTGGGGTTTTGTATTTTGCTTGTTTTGTGATCAACAGATCACTTTGTCTATTTGCCTTCATCTGGCACCAAGAGCATGGTATTCAAGGATAGACTCATATCTATAATAGAATAGTTTCTTAAGAAGTCAATCAGATCCAAATACTTATATTAGCAACTTGGCTAATGATATTATTTTTTAAGTTCCTTATGTTGGTGATCTTATCTATACTGGGAACAATTCAGATTTATTTACAGAGTTTAGAGCAGCTATGGTTGCTGAATTTGAGATGACAGATTTGAGACAAATGCACTATTTTAATGGTATAGAAGTATGGCAAAACAAAAATGAAATATTCATGTCTAAGAAAAAGTATACTTTAGATATTGTACAAAATTTTTAGATGAATAGTTGCAAACCAATTGTAACACCCATTGAAGTTGGACTTAAGTTGTCTAACTTATATGTGTCAGATCCAGTGGACCCAACCCTATATAGAAAGTTGATTGGTATTTCGATCTACTTAACTACTACTTGACCAGATATCACATATGCACTGAGCTTGGTATCTAGGTTCATGTCAGAACCTAAGCAAACACATTGGAGTGCAGCTAAGAGGATTCTTACATATGTTAGAGGGACATTGAGTTATGGTCTTAGATTTCAGTATTTAGAGGATAGAAAGTTGATTGGCTATACAGATTTAGATTGGTTAGGTTCCATAGTTAAAACAAAAGGAAAACTAAAAAGACAACAAAACAAGCAAACAAAAAAGAATGAAACCTACTCTAACTATTGTACATGGTTTTCATATCACCATTAAGGACCAAAGTAATGTTTGACATACTATCCATTGAAAAGGAATTGAATAGGCTCTCTAGTCAAAGAACTAATGCTAAATGTATTTTCTCCAAGAATCTCAGAGATATGGAATGAACCCAGCCATAGCTTCTCAAATTTTTGATGGCCTCCCTTATTTTCTTTTACTTTATCCCATGAGATAACTAAATAATATATTCTAAAGGTTTTCACCTTAGCCCTCTTATCGAACCATTGTCTAACTACTACCTGATGCTTGACAAAATGTTGAAGGACATCATCTCTCTTTTCTTATAGACTCAAAAGATTCGTAAGCCTACCTTCTACCTTGTCCTCATAGAGTTCATATACATATAGAAATTCCTCTTTGATTACATTCACCATGCACATAGGGTCAATTAATATGCCTTTAGTGAGATTTTCATTGACTAGGGAAGTGATGTATATAGCTCCATCATATATGTGCATGGGTGCATTGGTAGGTGTGAAAGACATAATTATTTCAAGAATAAATTATGCTCAAATAGGGTGATGGTGATCATCAACAATAGAAATCATGTTGGCTAAGGGGGTAGTAGGCTCGTGAGCAGACATAATAGTAACCACAGTATCAAAGGGAAGTTGAACTAGATTTATGGAGTGATGCAACAAGTTTGCATAAATCTAGAGGTTTTGATTAGGTGGAGCAACAGATTTGTTTCCTTTGCCATTCACTCTAGAGAGCTAGATGACATTGTAGTCAATGAGGTCTTGCACATTATGTTTAAGATGCATGCATTGCTCAGTTCATGTACATTGACTTTGTGGAACTAATACAAGACCTTCGGGTCATAAGAATGCTATAATGTCAGAAAATGTCCCATTGGGGGCTTTTCCCTCATAAGGTTTAGCTCCTGGGTCTTTAGAGTACATTTAGGATAGTTTAGTTCATATTTTAGCATCTCAATGGAATGAGATGTAAGTCCCATTGCAAATAGGACCTAGGTGGACCCCTTGAGCTATACCCTTCCTAAAATAAGGTGGAGGACTTAGGCTCCCGCGCCCTAGTACTACCCTATTTTAGGATAGCCCCAATTTCTGGGTGTTGGTTTATGACCGTTAGTAGATTATTTTGCCAACACGGTAAAGTTTGATTTTTAAAATCTTGGTGGGAATACTTGTAGATGCATATATAAGCATGTGTAGGCATTCATTTGTAAACTAGATGATGACTAGAAAGCTATTGTGTTCTCAAGGTGATTCAAGGCTTTTTATTGTGTTGCAAGAGTAGACTTGATTATTTTGTGTGTTGATATTTGCATATTTTTGCATCAATTCCTTCATGGCATGAAGAGCATCTTCCTCTAGGAAAGCTGCAGTACAAGTTGACATATCATTGTGTTTTTATCTTTGATTCCTTTGGTTTTTTGGCCTCTACCTCACAAGGGCAAGCCCTCTTTATCTGACAATGGTGTTCGGAGACATAAGTGTCCTCCAGGGTTTGACTGAGGCAAACCTCTAAACACCACAACCCCAAAACCAAGTCTTATGATTATAGGTTATAGGTGTTGCATCTAAGAAAAGTGGAGTTGCAGGAAGGCTTGGAAGACATCAAGGATTTAGGATCTGAAGGAAATATGGACAAAGGAGCACTTTCAGGAGTAGGGCACTCACTCCAGTGTCCTCTGAAGATAGGTTTTAGCAAACAAACATTACAGGGCTGATCAATATCTGAAGGAGGTCTAAGTTCCCTGAAAAAGTAGGTACCTTAGAGTTGGGCACCTGCTCCAGTGTCCTTGACAATTTCTCCTTGGAACCCCAAAAAGAGGTATTCTGTAATTTGGCATTTTACTCTCATTTGTAAGAGCTTTTTCCATAATTCATTAATTTGTTGTTGTATTTGCATAATTAGGGTTTTAATGGTCAATTGAGCATAAGAGAAGAACAAATCGATAATTAATTCCCTAATCCAAGTTTTCCTACATCTAAAAGTGACTCTAGGGTATGATAGTGCTTTCCATTCAACTCTAGATCCTTCAATGTTAGGGTGAAAGGAGGATTTTAACATCTAAACCACAAAAGATTGACAAATCCAATTTTAACCTAAACATTTTGGTGAACCTATTTATTTGAACTTAAATTGAAACCTTTTGATTGTTTGTCTACATATTTGGAGTGATTTCATTCATTCATATAGGCATTTACTTTATTGCATTGAGAACATTTCAAAAAAATTGAAAAATTAGAAAAATACAAAAAAAAAATCATTGTTGGGCTTACCAAATTGTGTCAATTCTTCCTAAATTTTCCTAATTCATAATTTTTTTATCATATATGATATAAAATACATAAAAATTCAAAAATTCAAAATCTTTCTTCGCATTTTCATCATTTAATTGCTAAGGTTTTGTGGAAATTTTGACAATTTTTAGATAACCTAGTAATTCCAAAATCTAGGGTTCGTAGGAAAAATATTTAATCAAATTTTTCTACTAATTTTATAGGCACATTCAAATTTTCATTTGACTTTAGTCTTGCATTTTTGTGTGAATTTGCATTTAAATTTAAATTATTTCCATTCTTGCATTGAAATTTTCAACAAAACTAGCAATTTTGGTGCAATTTCATTAAATTTGCATGGGAATTTTGCATGATTAAGTTTGAAAATCATTTTTAGATCTGAGATTATGTAATTTACATAAAAAATCATACTTAAAACTATTCACATAGCATTTTGTTCCAAAATCTCAAACCTAGGGTTTTGAAAACAACAATTTTCACTAATTTTGGCCTTATCGACTTCATAAATTTGCATCATAGGTGTGTTGTGGAAGATATTTTTGCATTAATTTTCTGTTATTAGTGTAATAATTTTCTTCTCCTCATAAAAATCTTAACAAAACCCTTTTAACGGGCTCTTGTAGTGAAAATTTGGCAAAAAACTACACATTTTGATCATTTTTGCCCTAGGGTTTGACCTAATTTGCACTCCAAGCATGTTGTGATCAATTTTGTAGATTGAGGTGACTGATATTATTGATATTATTTTTTCTCCCTCCTAAAAGTCTTTACAACACCTCCTTTACTAGGTCTTGGAATTGAAAATCCGTGAAAAATAGCCTATGTTTGCTATATTTTCACTAGGGATTTACCTTAAGTGGCACTAAAAGCATGTTGTGTTGGATATTTTTGCATAAAGTGGCTGTTATTTCTGATATTATTTTCTATCCATCATCATTTTCCTCACAACACCCTTTGTTATTCTTTCTTGCATTAAATTTTGGTAAAAAAGTGCCTATTTTGACATATTTTCACTATAATTGACTTGGCATAATCTTAAATTTGCATCAAATGTGTGTTGAGAGTGTACTTATTTCTGTTTTGGACTAATATCATCCATATAACTTTCTTTTCTTGATCAAAATCCTTACAACATCCTTTGTCTCATTCATTTGCATTAAAAAAGTACAAAATTTCAAGCATTTTTTATCGTCAATCATAGCCTTCACCTAGGATTTGTTCTCTTAGTTTGTGTGTTGTGTGTTGTATGATTTAATAAGATTTATGACATGTTGTCCTAAAAATAATTTCCCTTTGAGAAGAAGTAAAAGATTAATGGGATCAAGTGCTCTTGAAGAAGTTGGTACTTTAGACACTTTATTTACAAAGGGAGAAACTCAAATTGTGCAAGATATTATACATCCTCCAACCACAATGGAAGAACAAAATTTTCTTTATGTTGATGATACTATTGAGGAAATATGATATGTATATAATGAGAAAATAAAAAAATTGGATAAAGACACAGCAGAATTTCAATCATTTATGGGAAAATGAGAGAATAGCTGAAGAAGTCATTCCTACAATTCATAACATAAGAGAATTTATAAAAGAAGGACAAGATTGAGTTAATGCACTTCGTGGTCTAGAACATATTGTACAAACCAATATCATGCCAATAAAGGAGTGTGTACAAATGATAAATAACACTTTATCACCATCTCATACTCAAGTTTCAGCACCTATACTGACTACAGGAATATTAATGTTTACATCAATGATTAGAACAACTAAGGTGAATGTTTGTAATAATGCTACCACTGGTATTGGAGCATATAATGGAACTAATTACAAAGCCATGGGATTTAATTATCAGTATTTGATTCCTAAAGGGACATCTTCTATGAATAATTGTTCTCATCCTCCTCTCTATTCCACTCATTTCCAGCTACATAACTCCACATATTAATATGGCCAACTACCGTTAACATATTCTTAACCTCCACAATTCATGTCTCAAGCTCATTCACCTCCTCACTTCGCTTCGAATTCATCACAGCAAACCACATCTCCAAATGATGCCATCCTAAACTAACTTTTACAGGGCATGACTGCTTTGCAACAAAAGGTGACAAACTTGATAAATTCTTTGCAACCTAGCCTACTGACATATCATGCTTGTAATTTGTTATCATATGCAATCTTGAGAATCCCTATGCTTGAGAGGTTTGAGGACTCCTCACTTTGAGAAATATGGTGGAAAAGGAGATCCTAATATCCATGTGGCAGCATTCATAGCTATGTGTAGTGATTTCTATTTTGAAGGGGATTTGTTAGCAAAAATTTTCCCATGATCTCTCAAGGATACTACTTTAGAATGGTTTTACTCTTTGCCTCTGAATTCAATTCACTCCTTTTCACAGTTGATTAATTAGTTTTTACAACATTTTCAAGCAAATATCAGACCCCAAGTCACTCTTATTGGCTTGGTTCAATGCAAACAAGGTTTGAAAGAAAAGTTAACTAAATTCATTATTTGGTATCAAGGCCTTTATGCGTAGATTCCATATTAGATGAAAGATGAGGATGTTCAGAAGATATTCATTAGAAATCTAAAACATAATATTTGTGATAAGATTCTCTTGATGAATTACAACTCCTTGCAACATTTATGCACCGCCATTCGTGATTATCAACTTTCGTCTAGTCAGTATTAAAACCAAAACTGATTGGCTCAAGTTGGACAATCCATGGGTGGATCATCACAAAAAAAACTTTAAAAGGAACAATAACATGGGTTTCATCAAGATCAATGGACCAAATACAAATGTGTATGCAATAAACAATTCAAAGAAACAATCGTATCAACCGAGGAAGTTTACTCTGATATCTGAGTCCTATCATTCTATCATGAATCAAGCTGATTAATAACATTCTAAAGCTTCCCTGATTAAGCCTGTTGATCCTAGAAAACAAGGACCTTACTTTGATGCTAATGCCTTTTGTCATTATCATCGAACACAAGGACATGACACTGAATGATGTATGCATCTTAAACACAAGATACAAGACCTTATTGATTTGAATGACATCTAGGTATCGGGTGTGAATGATAATGGAAAAAAGTCAGTTGCTCCACTGAATCAGAATTTACAAATCTTCACTAATCCTTTTCCTAAGCGTATAGAAAATAATATGGTCGAACAAGATCTAGTGGAAGTAGACGAGGATGATTACTTGGACTATGATAGTATTGTGGATATAGAATTTACGCTAAGGTTCCTCCTCCTTTATCCTTATATGGATTAGGAGATAATCAAAATACCTTTGAAAAGAAAGAACAAAAATTGATACAGACGAGCAAGCTGGTACAGGATGAATCTTGCTATTGTTCTAGAAAGATTTACCAACGAAAACTCACTAAAAACTAGAAAAGGGTAAGATGAATATCAATAGTCAGAAATAATAGTAATTCTCAAGAAACAAAAAGTCTCATTTAAACAAGAATTCAAGGAACAAACATCATGTGATAATAAACAAGATTTTCATAAGAACCACTCAAATTTTGCATTAAACAAGATCGAGTACCTCTATGAGAGGCTCTAGAACTCCAAGATATAATTTGAAGACCCTACAGGTAAGTATCTCTAACCCTTTATCTCTCTTGTGATGTGTTATGTGTTGTTTAGGCCTCTTGGGATGACCTCAGATTCTTCCGTAAGGTTTAAGATACCAGGACACCACCTCTATTGTGACCTCTTCTATTTGTATCATTATTCTTCTATATTGCCTCTCTCCCTAATTTCACAGTTTTGTGTTGTGTTGTATGGACATAGCATTGTGGTTGGTGACTTGGGGGGCACCCTCCTATGTGACTGTCCCTAAGATACTTGTTTCTCCTCTCTTATTTATTGTTTCCCTTCCTCTAGTGTTTCCATCTAACGGTCAGAAGACGATAAAAATTTACACTAATGTGGACCTAGTGTCCCTTTCGAGACCAATCAAAAAATGGACTATAGTTCCTAATATGACGATGGGGTTGTATATCTCATCTGATGCTTGGCTAGTGGAAGCACTCGTGCTATCCACATAGTGAATTTTATGATGTTTCTATCACATTTACAAACCTTAACAATACTGCTGCTCTATACACCTTTGTTTGCCTTTGAATCTAGCCTTAGTAGTACTCTATTCAGATAGCTTTGTGATATAGCCCTATGGTTATCCTCAAACTTTGAATTCATTGTATAACCTTGGCTAGTTGTGTGGTTAATCATATGCATGAATGTTGTTGTTTATCATGATGTTGTAGACACTAGCATGTTTCTTGCAGGGATGTGTTTGTGGGAGCATTTGGCGATCGTAAAGTACATGTCACCTTTGGGGGCATGCGCTTTGCGAAAGTCAATGTTACCTTGTGTGTTTTCTTCCTACCTTAATGTGCTTGATATTGATAACTTATATCAACCACCTTGAGGTGGGAGCATATAAGGTATGTTGTTTGTTATAGATCTTAGCAATGTGTTTGGCCTCAGATGCATAGACTTACGCCCCAAGGTAGTGTATCATGCATCTTGAGTTTGTTTATAATAAATCAATCAATCATATAAGCCCTCTGTAGAGGCGGGATATCGAGCATATCCTTTTTCTTAATCCCTCTGCGGAGGTAGGGATGGTGTACTTCTTAGAGTAGATTGTATCATCCTATCATTTTCAAAAGTCCTCTGCGGAGGTAGGGAGTGGTTCTATGACTAACTCAACCCTTAAGCATGTCTTTAGCAATTATTGTGGTGAAGCCCAATCATAGGTGTGTGCCTGTAATGTACCTGAGATGGTGTTGGACCTAGAAATAGGTACACTCCATCTCTTGTCTACCATGTTTTCTCCGTGTCTTCAAGTGTGTGTGTTTCAGTGTGCTTGTTTTGTATGACATGTTTGTTGTCCCATATGCATAGACCAGCACCTTTGAGTACTGCTTCGTGCATTTTGGCAGGTTTTGCATGTATTGCATGTGTGTTGCCCCATATGTAGAGACCAGTGCCTTCGAGTAGTGCTTCCTACATTTTGGGAGGTTTGTTTATTTTCCAAAACTTGCATTTGCATTTCATATATATGAGAAAAAGAAAAGAAAATATATCATTACTGTCTTTCATGCATTAATGTGTCTTCTATGCATTGACTATTTGTTCCATGTTTTGTGTGACTGTAACTATATTCTCTATGTTTTGCATGCCTATTACTATTTTCTATGTGATTGGCGTGTCTTCTCCATGCTTGGCATGTTTCTTGTGTTTGTGACCTTAGCTTAATGCATGTATTAGCCTCGCATTTATACATACATTAAAGTGGGGGCTAAATGTAATGTCAGAAAATGTCCCCATGGGGACTTTTCCCTCATAAGGTTTAGGTCCCAAGGTCTTTAAAGTGCATTTAGAACATTTTAGTTCATATTTTAGCATCTTGATGGAATGAGACCTATGTCCCATGGAAAATAGGACCTAGGTGGACCCCTTGAGATGTACCATACCTAAAATTGGGGGAGAGGACTTAGGTGTGCATGCCCTAGTCTTGCCCTATTTTAGGATAGTCCTAATTCTGGGTATCACTTTATGACCATTAGGAGACCATTACGAGGTTATTTTGCCAACACAGTAAAATTTGATTTTAAAAATCTTGGTGGGAATACTTATGGATGCATATATAAGCATGTGTAGGCATTCATTTGTAAACTAGATGATGACTAGCAAGCTATAGTGTTCTCAAGGTGATTCAAGAATTTCTATTGTGTTGCAAGAGCAGACTTGTGTGTTTTGTGTGTTGATATTTGTAGATTTGAGCATCAATTCCTTCATGGCATGAAGAGCATCTTCCTCCATGAAAGCTTCACTACAAGGTGACATATCATTATGTTTTTATCATTGATTCCTTTGGTTTTTTTGCCTCTGCCTCACAAGGGCATGCCCTCTTTATCTGACAATGGTGTTTAGAGACTTAAGTGTCCTCTAGCACTTGACTGAGGCAAACCTGTAAACACCACAACCCCCAAACCAAGTCTTTTGATTGCCGGCTATATGTGTCACATCTGGGAAAAGTGGAGTTGCAGGAAGGCTTGGAAGACATCAGGGATTTAGGATCTGAAGGAAAGACAGACAAATGAGCAATTCTAGGACTATGGCACTCGCTCTAGTGTCCTCCGAAGATAGATTATGGAAAACAGAAGTTACAAGGCTGATCGATGTTTGAAGGAGTTCCAGATTCCCTAAAAAAGTAGGTACCTTGGACTTGGGCACTCACTCCAGTGTCCCTGACTATTCCACCTTGAAACCCCAAAAATAGGTATTCTACAATTTGGTATTTTACTCTCGTTTACAAGAGATTTTTCTATAATTCATTAATTTGTTGTTGTATTTGCATAATTAGGGTTTTAATGGTCAATTGAGCATAGAAGAAGAACAAATTGATAATTAATTCCCTAATCCAAGTTTCCCTACATCTAAAAGTGACTTTAGGGTATGATAGTGCTTGTCATTCGACCCTAGATCCTTCAATGTTAGGGTGAAAGGAGGATTTTAACATCTAAACCACAAAAGATTGACAAATCTAATTTTAGCCTAAACAAATGTGACAAGCATTTGGTGGTGTCGACAAGATGGATTTGTGCCAACTGGATGATGTTATTGTTTAAAATCTTCTGCATTATAGTATAAGGGATTAAAAAAGTAGGGTGAATTGTCGAGTCCTTGGTTTATTTTGTGAGGAGAGGGCCATAGAACTTTAGGTTGGTGCAGTGGGGGGCACTACTTGTTGAACATTATTAGAATAATTTATTTTAATTAAATTTTTATTTTTCTTATAATTTTAAAATGAAGGAGGGGCATCAGACTACCTAGCAGGAGTCTCTCAAAAGATCCCTCATACTAACTAACTGATAGCTGGTAGTCATAGAGTGTCATGCAGAGATGCGTAAATGAGGAATAACACATTAGTAGAATCTAATCTCTTATTTGAGGTTGTAGGTTTCCAATGAAAACCTTTTACACATCTAAATCTGGGAGTGCATAAGGGATCTATGAAAGGAGGACCTCATAGTAGCTGATAAGATCAAAGACTTTCTCTTGTGCTCCCTACCTATAGTGGATGAGGTTCTAGTGAGTGTGACCTATGGTCCAATGTTTGTCAGAAGTGTTGGAGAAACTAATTGATAGGTTATTGAAAAGAATTGATGGAGTGACCAGGAAGGGAGCATAACCACTCCAATGCGGTATCTTTGAGATACTGTGGGAAATGTTTTTATAGAAGATAATGTTCGAAGATGAAATTGCTCCATAAGGTTGTAAATGTTGATACATGGTTGTATGGGTCTCCTTTACAAATGTACTTCTCAAAGTGCGGAGCCTCAAAGTTTTTGGGAAGGGGAGAAGTGAGAACGGATAAGGACTATAGACTTTTAGTATAGTATGATGAAATTATTGGCTATCTTTTGTTACAAGGAGTTTACATTAAATATAGGAGTTGAGTGATAACAGGATCTGTGGTATGACTGGATTGAGCTTGGTTAACAGATGGAATAGTGTTTTTCAATGGTTGGGAAGCTTCAAGGTTAGCTCTAGGAAAAGTAAATAATAATGAAGAAGCATGGGGAATAAACCCGTATTGATTGATAGGGTTCCCACCCATTCCAATAGAATTTGTATTGGTATTCACTGATTGAGTAGTGCTTGTAGAAATTTGGGAGGAAGTGAAGGTGGGTGTAGAAGAAGTTGGCATAGGCATTGATAGCTAAGCTTGTGATGTGTTTGAATGTGACTCATTGATTATTTTTGTATAGCTAGCTAGAGATGGAACATTACTATTTATAATGTGTACTAGACTACATAGAAGATCCAAGCCATGCAGATAAACAGTTAGCAACTTTCACAGGTTCTCTACAAGAGGGACAACCTTTCCAGCTAGGTGCTTCATTTAAAAAAATCTTGAGAGTTGGCCAAGTGCCTATCTAATGTCTAGATTTGGGCTTGGGCTACACAAGTCATGGGTGTGTGGGTATTAAGAGGTTCTATAAAATATTGTAGTCTAGGGATTGTAGGTGTGTTAGAGACAGAGAATATAGGTGGTTGCACTCTAGAGTTTCCCATTGAGAAGTTAAAGATGTTAGTTTTTCAGTTGTGTGGAGCTAAAGCAGCCAAGAGAATGAGAAGCCATGAGCAATCTCAAACTTCTACAAATGGTAAATTCTGCATTAGAGAACTAGGTTGTGAAGCTCATAAACCAGTAGGAGCTCCCCAACATACAAGTACTCTAAAATTTTAAGATTATAAGAAAGATAATTATTTTTAGAGATGAAAAAGAGAAGCTTTTGTTAAAAAGAAGATAAGAAATATTTTGTTTTGCAATTTTCAAATGTTTCAAACTTGTTAGGTTCACCAAAATGTGATATGGGAAAATTAACTTTAACTAAATTACATCTAATCACCACAATTTCCCATCACACATTAGGATACTAGCCACTGAAGATGTATATCTTGTTGCTATCCTATCTAGAAGAGGAAGAATATATGGCCTATCTCCCTTTGTTACAACTGGAAATGAAATGATTAAATGCTATTAACTAAAACCAATAAAGACAGGAGAAAATAGGGAAAATACAAAGATCGATAAAGTAATTTATTGAAATAAATATAGAACTAGAAATAGTAGACCACAAGAAACCTAGAACTAGGAAGACACCGTCACTATCTAGGATGATAGTGCATGGCTTGGATGTCTATGTGCCGCTCTGTAGTCAGTATGACATAGAAAATCAAAATCCTAGATCTGTATGGCTTCACAAGGATGTTGATAGGGAACACAATGATTATGACATAGAAATCAATAAATAAAAGAAACAGAGAAATGATATGATGAGAATGAAGTCAGAGAATTGACAAGAAAGGGAATGGAAGATACAAATGCTCATGGACTTAGACTCTTTTCCCGTACAACCCGTAAACACAAACATAGATGAGGGGTTGGGTTGTATAGGAGTTTGCCTCAGTCAAACATTGTTTTGGTGTTTCCATCTCAAGAACAACTAGAGATTGATATATTGTTAAATAGTGTGTGCTCTTAATTCTAAGTGCCTCTAGAATTACAACAAGTAGTTGCAAAATAACAATAATTTTATATTGATATGTATAAGTAAGGAAATGATTTTCAACCACAAAGATAAATATTAATCTAAATGGATTGACAAAGGTAAGAGAAGAAGTTATGAGGATCTTGTTAGAAGACTATCACATTGAGAAGACCCAAATGAAGATTTGTTTATAAGGATATCAATCTTGAACAAGAACCTTTCAAAGGGTGTGAAAAAAACAAAATAAATCACATCAATAAGATACTTTCAATAATCTACAATAAATAATTAGCAAAGAATAATAATAGCACAAGTAAAACAAGAGTGAGCAATAATTTTGGTAGAGCTTTGCTAGCATATGAGATTAATCCTTTGAAATAACAAAGTGAGGTTTTAATAGAAGAGGCAAGTGGTAAACATTTGGGAAAGGAGCCATTTGGGCATGGATAAACATCAAGAAAAGCTCAGAATGCCACACAAGTAAAAACAAACCATCTAAAAATGGCTGACAAATTGAAAGATTCTTTCAAGATGTTAGTGTGCTGTGCAGATGTATGCTCCTAGCACTTTTGTCCATTCAACTTTAGTTCTTAGAATGTTTAGATGACTTGAGGCATATCCAAGGTTACAACACTTTTACAGTTTTTGGAGAGGACAAGCAGAAACGGTGAAAGGAACATTTGGAAAGCATACTAGGGGAGTGGACACAAAAGTAAGTGCCAACTAGATCATGAAATTGTGAGCATGCAAAATTTACGATGCTACATTTAGCCTCAACTTTAGTAGGCATATGACGCTACATGCATATGCAAGCTAAAGTAATAAAGAAACTAATGTAAAAACAGACCTTTTACCCAAGGATACTGTAGCGGATGCACAATGTCACTAAGTGAAAGATATGGAGCCCCCAGCTTAGGATTCTACAAAACCACAATGTTAGGCCAAAAATATGCACATGGAACAATTGTAAGAGGCACACATATATGTATATCAAGTTGATAAAAGGAGGATTAGAATAAATATTATTTGCCAAAAACCTTGCAATTAGAAAATAATACAGTCTAATGCACATTAATCTAATGAATACCTATAAACATATACAAACAAACAGAAGAGTAAAGTGAAAGGTATGGTTCTAGGGCTAAAAAATTTTGTTGTTTGCTAGGAACCATACTAAAAAAACTTCTATAAGTCACTAGGGCTAGCAAATTCCATTTTTTTCTAGGTGGATTATGAGAAGTATTGATAGGGTAGAAAATGAAGCATCACAAACTTGGATTGCTTTGCTAGGTTAGCTAGATGTCAAACAGTATCAGATATTACATGGCTAGGATGGCTTGGTAATTCTCATAAAGTTGGTTAGTCTAAACAAGTGCATCTACTTAGGACCACGAATGCTACAAAAAAAATGTTGCGAAGTGTATACCGTCATTGTGGTGCGTTATCAAGTATGATAGAAAGCAAATATATGCTCCCACCTTAAAATAATTTCTTACATCATGCAGGAGCAATTAATTTTAAGGTAAAAGGGGGGAAAAAGGTATGAGATCTTTCAAGAAGCATATTCCTAGAGGATATGTTCCAAAGAGCTATGTCATGAAAGGTTTGCTCCCAAGAAGGAAAACCAAGGTGACGTTATAGGCATGATACATGATGTCCTATGTAAGCATGACGTGATGCTGAGTAACACAACAAGGTGTCACATAAGAATAAGAAACATCACAATTTGATACAAAGGGATCTATCTGATTCAAAGTCGGTATAAAATATGAGGGGAATAATCAGGCAAATATAATTTTGAATTATTAGCATCCCCCTAGGCATGTAGAACTATGAATACAAAGAATAAATGTCACATGAACATATAATAATAATTTTGTGTCAACAAGGAAGGATACTAAATCATCTGGCACATTGTATCATCCATAAAATATGGAAAATTCAAGTAGGAAAATTCAAGTATGACATATAGAAGAATATAGAAACATATAGATGAATGTCACAAAATTTTCATTCCCTATGTATCTATGCACCTACAAGGTCATTAAGAATCCTCCAAGGAGAGATAACAAGAAAATATACATGCCATGTAGCAAGCATGGGGATTACAAAACATAGAAGCACAATACCAACAATAACAAATGAAATGAAGGTACTACACTCAAGGATCATGCTCTAATAGGTCATGCACCTCCTAATATTCCTAATCATATAACAATGAAGGATAGGCCACTAGAGGGACCACATTGATAGTAGTACTTGGTATGATGCCTAGTTTGTCATGTGGAGGATCAGTAGCCAAGGGAGGATCCTAGAGCAACTCACCAAACGTGAGGTCCATCGATCTTGTGAAGATCAATGATAAAGATTGTATCTCTTCTAAGGACTCAAATACATCTTATTTTGAGGAAGAATGATCTGAATCACTATCAAATAAATGAAAATAAGGGGGTTACCAAATTCTAACAATAGGAGCATGAGCATTGGTCGCCACTAGTGGAGCAGATGTCTCAACAATTGGAATGGATGATGCAAAAGGAATCGATGGCAGTAAGGGAGGCATGCACTTTGGCTTATAGTAGGGTGAAGTGGCATAATATTTTCATTTACACTTTGGCAATAGGCATGCAATTTCAATGTCAATGGTGGAAGGATGTAGGACATGAGGGAACACCTAATGCCATGTGTGTTAGAATTAAACTAGCTCTAATAGAGTGATACTAGATATGATGTTAACATTAGGCAAGTCCTAGGGTCTATCAGAGGGTGGCATGTCCAGGATGCATGGAAGGATGGTTCTCTCAGTAGATAGAGTGAAAACTATTTCATTTTGGTTAGGGTTTCTTTCATATGTTGAATTGGTGGAGAGATAGGATTGGGTGATGTCAGAGAATCATATGGTGTAGAGGGAGAAGAAGGATAAGAAGGTAGAGATAAGTTTAAAGATGACCTCATGGGAGGAGGGTGTGTGGGAAGTATTTCATTCCATGTTGCATGCTCACAAGATATAGCACATTAATGAAGCTTCCTATCTCTCACAAGTTGGTTACATCGAGTGTGGATCAAAGCGTCTCTAGCAGAAATCATGGATTCTCCCAACATGGGCTCCTTTTCTTCCATCACTCTAGGAGTAGGAGGAGGAACTAAAGGAGCACCTAAAGGATGGGGTACTTCTAGTAGAGGGCCACTTAATGTGGGTTGCCTTCCTTAAGCCACCAGAGGGGCTCAAGGAACATAGACCACCACTGAAGATTCAGGGACTGAAGGGGAAGGGTCTCGCACCATGGGCTTCTTTCCTTGAGTCTTTGAAGAGGCATGAGCAATAGAAGTTTTTGAAGACCAAGAAGGTATGGATTGCATGAGTCATGTGCCTCTAAGTCTTGGGTATGACATTGGAGGTGGGACCTCATTATTAATTCTAGATGCTCTAGGATAAGAAAGGTCCATCGATTTGGGTTGTCTTCCCTTCTCTAACTTTGCAGTAGGAGGGAGAAAGACAACCATTGGAAATCGAGGGACCTCTACGATAGTATCTAGTTTGGTCGAAAAAGAAGCACCAATAGACAACTAAGCTATGTGATTCACTTTCAATTTTTGGTATGAGAAAAATAAGAAATTATAGTGTGCTCACCATGGCTCAATCAATATCAGCTAGAAGTACTCCAAAGAAAAATTTCCCCTTAACGTGAGAGGTTTAAACCCACTATGATAAATAATTTACACTTACCCATCATGAGGGAAATTTAGGCTCTTATGGATTAGTAAGGGGAATTCTCTCATGGAAGAGAGAAATGGATGGCCCAACTTCACGTGAAATTGGTCTGAGGTTAGAATGATGAAGAAAGGAACATCTAGGGGTTTTGGTCATACTCGAACAGGAAGGGTAAACAAACCCAAGATGCAGTGAGAGGCCCCATCATGCACTCATATATAGACTTTTGATTTCTCATGCTTATCCAGATAGAGTTCATGTACATTTAGAAATTCCTCAATGATTACATTCACCATGGACACATGGTCAATAAGTACACCTTTGGTGGGATTTTAATTAACTAAGGAAGTGATGTATAGATGTCCATTGTATACATGCATGGGTGCATCGATGGGTGTGAAAGACATGACTAGTTCATAAATAGAACATGCTTGACTAGGGAAAAGGTGATCATCCACCATGGAAATCATCTTGGCTAAGGGTGTAGTGGGCTCATCAACAGACACAATAGTTACCACAATATCAAATGGAAGTTCAACTAGATTTTTGGAGTGATGTGGCAATGGGTTTGTGTAAATCTGGAGGTTTTGATTAGGTGGAGTAATGGATTTGTTTCATGTTGTTCACTCTAGAGAATTGGATGACATTATGGATGATGAGGTATTGCACATTATGTTTAAGATGCATGCGTCACTCAATTCATGTCCATTGAATTTGTAGAGCTAATAGAAGGCCTTTGGGTCATAAAAAGGCAACAAGGGTTTGGTGGTGTCGACAAGATGGATTTGTGGCAGTTGGATAAGGTTATTGTTTAAAACCTTCTGCATTATAGCATAAAGGGATTCAGAAAGAGAGATGAACTATTGAGTCCTCAATTTATTTTGTGAGGAGAGGGCCATATCAGTTTGGGTTTCTGTAGTGGTTGCTACTTGTTGATTGTTATTAGAAGAATTTATTTTAATGATTGTTTTTTCTTATAATTTTGATATGAAGGAGCGGCATCAGACTATCTAATGATAGCCTATAATGAAGATCTCTCATACTAACTAACTGAGAGTTGGTAGTCATGGAGTGTCATGTAGCAATGTGTAAATGAGAATAACACATTAGCAAAGTATTATCCCTTATATAAGGCTACAGGTTTTCTAATGAAAACCTGATGCACATCTAAATTTTGGAGTACATAAGGGATTTGTGAAAATAGGGTCTAATAGTGGATGATAAAATGAGTGGCATTCTTTTGTGCTCCCTACCTATAGTGGACGAGGTTAGTGAATGTAACAAGTAGTCTATTTTTTTCATAGAACTATTGGAGCAACTAATTTATGAGTTGTTGAAAAGAATTGATGGTGTGATCAGGAAGAAAGCATAACTAATCCAACATGGCATCTTTGAGAGACTATGGGAAAAAAAATTCTAGTATATAATCCTATAAGATGAAATCACTAGATAAGGCTATAAATATTGATACATGGTTCTATGTGTCTCCTTTACCAATGTACTTCTCAAAGCATGGAGCCTTGAAGTTTTTCAGAAGTGGAGAAGTGAGAATGGCTAAGGCTAATGGAGATCTAGTATGGTATGATGGGATTGTTGGTTGAGATGCACTTGTGGACATAGTGGCTATTTGTTATTGTAAGGAGTTTATATTTTGAAATAGTTGAGTAGTAACAGGGTATATGGTATGAGTGGATTGACCTTGGGTAAGAGATGGAATAGTGTTTTGGGTGGTTGGGAATCTTTGAGGATGGTTCCAAGGAAAAGTAAATGATAATGGATAAGTAGGGAGAATAAACCCATATTGATTTTGTAAGATAGAAAAGAGAGCCTAATCAATTGTGAACTAATTAGATCAATCTTTTCTATCAAACATTAGAACACAAGCTAATGAAGACTTATACACTTGGCTATAAGTCCTCAAGCGAGAGCCAATATTTCTGAGGCTTTGTTCTTTTGTTGTAATTGAAGAGATTGATTTGAGAATCGCAAGATCTAGGGTTTTAAGTGACCAAATTGACAAAATGAACAACTTACAAGCACTATAGACTAACTGTGTAGGAACAGATGGTAGATTAGGAAGGAACAGAGCTGGTGGAGCCTACAACCAGAAACTAGAGAAGATCTAGAAGGACTAGGGTGTTGATCATCGTGGTCCTAGGGTTTTGGCCATAATAAAGTTTGTGTGCGACTGTATCTATTGCTTCTATTCTCTTGTCCCTCATTAGGTGTTGAAAAATCTTGATTTAGATCTACACACATAAAAGAGGGAAATTTCGTGTGCTTTTTAGGGGCTTACCTCAGTTAAATCATGTGTTGGTGTTACCAACTCCACAGCAATAGTGATATGAATGATATAGAGTACATTCTCGTGATGAGTAGAGGCAAAACATGTAATAAAGATTGTTGTAATGAAATGAAATGAAATAGAGTTACAATGAGCATGAAACCCTAGGTCGATGTATGTCACAACATGGATCCTCCACAAGGTGTTGAAGGAGGAAGAAGCTTACTTGAAGAGCTACAAAGAGGGTTAATGCGTACAACAATAATCTACAGAAATAGAGAGCGTGTAGAGGGAGAGAGAAAGAGATAGCTTGTTAGAGAGAATCATCATAGAGAGCAACTAGTTGAAATGAGTGAGAGGGACTTGTTTATATATGAATCCTAATTACTTTTTGATGGCCCAATTGAGTTGAGACTAACAAGCTGCATCACATAAGTCATAAGGCTAACATTCAAATATAACTTGTTGAGGCCAAATTTCCAAGACCCAAGTGCTAGGTTCCTTAGTCCTAGTGATTTGGGATCTTCAAATGTTAGATGTTAGAATATTAAGCCTTGTTTCTCAAAAAAGTACTAGAAATTGCATATTGTAAATAGATATGAACCTAGAAGCCAAAATTGGTGGCAAACCTAGTGTAAAATTGTAAGTGGTATCAATTTTTTGACACTACATTTAACTCACACTTTAGTGAGGGTATGAACTTAAGCTCATACACTCACTAAAGTATAGATAAGACAAATATATTTTCTAAGATATTGAATCCATAGAATTTCATCCAGTTGAGAGTTGTGCTAGCCGCCAAGATTAGGATTCTACAAGTCTATAATTCATACATAAATAGATTATACATACATAAGACATATGACACAAATCAAACATATACATAAATAATTCATAGAGCATACTCAAAGCATATATGGATAACTTGAAGTGTACATGGAAAACACAAAGCATACATGGAAGACATAGAGCATACATTGAAGACACGATGCACACATGGAAGACATGGTGCAGACATGGAAGACACAATGCATACATGAAAACATGAAGCATACATAGAGCATAGAGCATACATGTAAAACAAAATCCTATAACCATGAAGTGAGTGAACACAAACAAATAAAAAAGAAATTTTAAGTTAGCAAAGTAAAGAGGCCTAGGTTGAGAGGATGTCTCGATACCTTGCGTTGTCCCCAAATATTAAAAAAAAGTAAAAGAAAAATAAAAATAGATGAATTCTAAAAATAAGATAGAAGAATTTAGTGAGTCGATTGATTGATTTAAGAAGATTAAACATACAAATAGACAGAGGAGAAATCAATACGAATGAAGAAGCATACATGACACTGGCACTAGCTTTTTCTATCACTAGGGGTCTTGTAAGTAAAGATACCTTTATGGATCACAAGCTAGCAAGCTGCATTATGCTAGGTGACCATGAGTGTAACAAGGTTATATGAATCATGTATAGTCTAGCAAGTTGTGTTATGCTAGGTGGTTCATTGGTGTAGCCATGGTTAGGAGGGTACACAAAGTTAACTATCCGTGTTGTGCAGCTAGAGTAAACACGAAGGAAACAACTCTAAGATATAAATCAAATGCAGATTCAGTCATTTGGTATATCATGGAATTCAAATATAGATTAGCTGGCAACATGCGGGCTTACAAGTAGGGCTCATAGGCTTGATTATAGAATATCAGAATATGCACAAGATATAGCTTTGAAGATCTTTCGCATAGATTTGAATTATCCACTTGTAAAACTATCTATGAATACTTTCCAAAGGATCTATTACATCAATATGTATCATCTCTGAAACCTTAGGTTCCTCCGTGTCAGCCAAGGAAGATCACAAACTCCATTGAAGAGATGTAATGTGTGTACACGGATAGGTCAGACCTAATTGAATAGAACTCCTCTGCAAATAAATGGCATGATGTACAAATCTTAGGGAAGGTTGACCATGAACTGAACAACATTGAATGATGTGTCTTTGAACTTCACAAGTTATGAAGTGCTCCGCAAGTCTTCTCCTTTAGCTGATTATCTGAGACTGTCAGTATGCTCTATAATGAGAAAACAATTGATCTTCTTATAGCAATATCTTTCTGATAATTAATCCAAATGCTCTAAAAATTGGATATGATGCAGACAGATGGATCTAGATGCTAAGTCCATCTCCGCAAGGTTTGAAATGCAATTGTGGTATAATGTGGACAAAAATATAGAAACTACTATTGACTAAACTACCTAAATTGTACTGAAAAATGAAAAGAAACAAATTGATATGCAAATGCTTTTCATTGATGCAAGATTGCTCTTGAACTAAGGTTGTTCCTACATTAGACATCTAGGTTTATTGAAAAAGTGAGTCCCACACTTTGTTGGGGCTAGAGGAAAACCAAAACAATCCACCTTAGCCTGAGAAATCCATGATGAATCTTCTACCAATCTACCTTTCAAAATCACAAGGTATTTGATGTATTGTCTTCCTTTGGTGCTCCATCCAACTCTATTATACAAAATGTTCTCAATATGCTCTAGTTCTTGTTGTGGTAATTGCTTCTTCAAGTCTTCTTCAACGTTGTCACTGAACTCTACTTCAAGATACTAATATAGGTCCGTAATTTTGAAAATAGGTGACATACCTAATGTCTTTGGTAACTCCACTTCCTATGTATTTCCTGAATCAAACTTCATGAGTATCATACAAGGTCCAAACTTCTTCATCTTTAACTTGTTATTTGTCCCAACTAGAAATCTTTATTTTCTCAAGTACACCATCACTTCATCTCCAACTTCAAATTCTTTATGTCTTCTCTTCTCATCTGCCTACTCCTTGTACTTGTTTTTCATCTCCCCCAAATGCCTCTTCACTTGATTATGCACTATCTCCATGTGTCTTGCAAATTCTTTTGTTTCTGTACTTCTCTTCTCTTCTATACTGATATCTCTCAACTCTGTTACTCCTCTAGGTTTTACTCAGGTAACAATCTCAAAAGATGTTATTGTATGCAAACTCTGCTTGTGAAAGAATCAAATCCCAACTTCCTGCCTTCTCTCAAACCAAACATCTCAACAAGTTTCCCTAACTTCTATTCACTACCTCTATCTATCCATCAGTCTATGGATGAAATGTTGAATTGAACTTCAAATCTGTCTTCATCTTCTTCCAAAGTGTCTTCCAAAAATATCCAAGGAATCTTGTATCTCTATCTAAAATTATGCTCTTAGGTAATCCATCCAATCTAACAATCTCCTTGGAAAATAGATCAGCTACATGCACTACATAAGTTGTCTTCTTACAAGGTATGAAATGTGCCATCTTTGAAAATTATCCACCACTACAAATATTGAATCATGTCCTCTTTGTGTCTTTGGCAATCCCATTACAAAATCCATACTCATGTCTTCTGAAGATCTCTCTAGTACTGTCAAAGGTTTATACAATCTAGTATTCTAACTACTCCCTTTTGCAACTTGACAAATTCTACAACTCTGCACAAATTTCCTAACATCCTTATGTATCTTAAAGGCCAAAAGTAATTTTCACTTACTAAAGCCACTATTTTATTGATGCCAAAGTATCCTACCAATCCACCACTAGGTTTCTCTTTGATCAAATTGTCTCTCATTGAACTCCTAGGTATGCACAATTGATTTCCTCTGAACAACATATCCTCCTGAATGAAATAATCCAACCACTTACTCCTATCTATCAAAATAGGTTCCTTACATGCTTTCTAATGTTCTACAAAATCAAGATCTTCTTCACACAGGTTCTTCAACTCATCAAACCCCAACACTTCAACTCTCATCTATGTCATCAAGTTTCTTCTCCTACTCAATGCATCTACAACTTTGTTTGATTTTTCACTCCTATGTTTCAATACAAAAGTATAACTCTACATGAACTCAACCCATCTCATATGTCTCTGATTCAACTTTCCTTAACTATTCAAATACTACAAAGCTTGGTGATCTATATACAACATAAACTCCTTAGGCAACAAGTAATGTCTCCACTTCTTCAAGGCTTGAATTATGGCATAGAACTCTTGATTATAAAATGAATATCTTCTCCTTGCATCATTCAACTTCTCACTAAAATATGCTAAAGGTCTACCTTCTCAAGACTTAACATTGCTCCTATTGCATCCCCACTTGCATCACAATCCACTTGAAATACCTTATCAAAGTCTGGTAATGCTAACACAGGTTGATCTATCACCTTCATCTTCAACAATTCAAAACCTTTGTCTTCCCCTAATGTCCACTTGAAATCTTTTCTGTCACCTCTCATTATCTCTATCATAGGGTTACAAACTAAACTGAAATTTCTGATGAACTCCTGGTAGAAACTAGCCAATTAATGAAATGATCTAACTTCTACAATGCTCTTCGATGTAGACCATTTGACTATTGATTTTACTTTCTTAGGGTCCATCTTTAACCCTTCGATAGAAATCACAATCCCAAGTATAGAAATTCTTGCTTCATGAAACTACACTTCTTGATGTTTATCAACAATTTCTCTTATCTCAATATCTACAATACTTGTCTTAGGTGCAATAGATGTTCTTCTTTTGTCTTACTAAAAATCAAAATATCATCCAAATTTATAATAAAAAACTTAGCCAAGAATTTCTTCAAAACTTCGTTCATCAATCTCATGAAAATACTCAGTAGATTTGTCGATCCAAAAGACAACACTAACCACTCATACAACCCCTCATTTGTCTTAAAAGCAATCTTCCATTCATCTTCTTCTCTAATTCAGATTTGATGGTATCCACTATTCAAATCTATCTTTGTGAAATATTTTGTTCCACTCAAATAATCCATCATATCATCCATCCTAGGTAAAGGAAATCTATACTTAACTCTGATCTTGTTTATTTCTCTAGAGTCAGTATATGTTCTCCATTCTCCATCATTCTTAGGTTCTAACACTACAGGTATAACACAAGGACTCAGACTTTCTCTGATCAAACCTTTCCTCAACAACTCTTGTATCTATCGATTCAATTCTTCATTCTCTACCGGTGTCATTCTATATGCTGCTCTATTAGGCAAACTAGCTCTAGGTATAAGATCCATGTGATGATTAATACTCTTGATTCGTGGCAATTCTTCAGGTACATTATCTGAAATGATGTCTTCATACTCTATCAGCAATTCAATTATCTCCTTCAGTTGGTATTTTTTAGTCTCCTTCTTCAATGTTTTAGGCTTCTTAGGAATCAAAGCATAACACATATTCTCATGTCTCAAACCATCCATAAATTTTCTTCTATCTACCAAACAGATTCTAGCATTCCCACATACTTCAGTCTTAGGGTCATCTTCCAAAGGAATTAAAGTAATTCTCTTTCCATTTGATGTTATAGTGTATGTGTTCTTTCTCCCATCATGTATAGCTTTCCTATCATATTGCTAAGGTCTACCCAACAAGATATGACATACATCCATAGACATAATATTACACGAGACTTCATCATGATATGATCCAGTATGAAATTTCACCAAACATTGTTCACTCACCAGTACCTTATGATCATCCTAAATCCATTCTATCTGATAGCGCTTAGGGTGGTTCAATCTTTCTAACTCCAGCTTAGTCACTATCTCTTCTGAAAGTAGGTTATCAGAACTACCACTATCAATTACAACCTTATAACATTTACCTCTTGATTTACATCTGGTTCTCAACAAACTTTTCCTTTACGATGGTTCCTCATTTGTCTCTGCTTGAAATAGTGTTCTCCTCATCACAAGTGATTCTCCTTTCTTAGGTTTACCAACTGAACTAGGTGATCCAATAGGTTCTTCTTCCACATAGGTTTATCTTCCACTATTCTCAGTTCTCTTATTTGTACTACCCTGATTACATTCAAATGCTCTATGTCCTTCACCTCCACACCTAAAACAAGTTCCCCTAAATGTTCTCCTGTCAAGTCCTCTTCGTTCTCATCTGTATCCTTCACTTTGGTATGTACTAGGGCTTCCTATGTGGTAGAAGTTTCTATCATCTCTCTGGTATGTACTGTTGCTCTATCTTCTTTGTTGGATGTGTTCTCTTGTTTGTTCTACTCCACATATGATCTCTCTCATCCAAAAATTGTTCTACCTCTCTAAAATTTCCCTCCTCTACCTCACTGTCTCTAATTATGCTTCTTGTTTAACTTCTCTTAAACTTTCAGCGTAAACTGATATGCTTCTTCTAGTGTTGTCATCCTTACAAAACTCATTTCTTCTTGAATGTTCAATATGAATCCATTGATGTATCTATTCACTTTCTCCTTGCTTACTTCACTATGTCCTGTCCTTATGATCATCTTCAGAAATCCTTTAGTATACTCCTTCATAGATTTGTCCTTTTGTCTCAGGGTTTGCAATCTCTTCAATAGTTCTAACTCATAGTCAATAGGTATAAACTGGTTCTTCAATTTTGTCACCATCCTATCCCACTTTTTAATATTTTCTTTTCATCTTCTGTTTCTATCCAACTGAACTTCTTTCCACCATATAGAAATATGTCCTTTCAACTTAGTCTTCACAAATTTCACCTTATTTGGATCTTCAATTTCATCATATTCAAAATACTCTTCCATCTCATTTATCAAGTCAATCAACTATGGGTGTTGCCACAATAATGGGTTACACTTTCTGGGACATCCTGATTTTTTCTAAAATCACATATTTTTAGAAAATATAATGATTTAAGCCTTGAAAGGTTCCATTTAAAAGATTTTAATTGAAGAGGGTTTGATCAAACCCCCTTGGATAGAACCCTGCACTAGTTTTAAACCATACCTATAATGGAGTCTCCACTACACCATCAAAATGCTGATAACAAACTACTTTTGATTTACCTTTTGGGGGATCAAATGAATTCATTTAAAATTTATGTTTTCTAAATATGCAATCCTTATTATAAGCTTCCCAAAAAGTATAATTTTAAATATATTTAATTTGATTATTATATTTATATTTTATTTCTTGTGAATGTAGGTTTTTCACCAAACATCAAGTTCTCTATTCTAGACACATGGAAAATTAGTAAATTCGTGAAAAAAATTCTAAAAAATATCTATACCCTAGGTATTGATGTCCTTGTTTCAACAAAAAAAAATTGAATTTCGATACATATAGAAAAGAGTTATGTTTTACAGAATATGTCTATGTCTAAATTATAATTGGTTTGACTTCAAAATTTAATTTAAAAAAAAAAATTCAACAAAAAATTATAAAACTAAATGCATGCCCTATATATCGATGTTACCAATCTAAATTCAAAAGAATTAGATTTTTATCCTTTGTAGAAAAAAAATTATGTTCTACAGAAAACACATCACTTAAAAAAAATATTGTTTACTATTAAAAACTAGTTATCAAAGGAGACAAAAAAAAATTACAATTTAACTCCAATTTTTTAAAAAAATATATTTAGAATCTACAAACAAAATTTCACAAATCACTAGTTCACATCATCTTCAATTTTCTAATGGTTTAGTGGTTATAGGTGTCAGAAAGTGAAGATTTAGTTCAAAATGTTAATTTCAATGTCAATTTTGGCCAAAAAGTGTAACCCATTATTGTGGGATGACCCCTCTTCAGGGTTCAAATTGCCAGTATAGTTCGATACATCAACTCTAGGCCTTCTCCCAATCTTTTAAATAGCTCGTAGCATCTTGACTTGATCTAATTCTTCTTCTTTTTCACCTCCTAGGGTTTCTCCAGTTTGATTCATAGATTGAAATTCTTCATTATCACTCTCCTTATCAATTCGAGGGCTTAATCCTTTTCTTCTATCTTCTTCAACAACATCTAGTCTAATTCACATTGTTTTCATCATCTCCATCATCTCATCCATTATACCAGCCATTGTTCCTCTAGTTAGGGTAAAAAATGCAAATCAAGGGTAAATGAATAATCACAATGATAAAACCCTAATAATGCACAATAGAGAACAAGACAACATGAAAATCAAAACAATAAACACAAATGCAAACCAAAATCTCCATGCTATTCTTGATTTACCTCCATTGATCTTCTCCACCTCGCAGGCAAATGCAAGATTTTGAAGGTTTGATTGTTGGAGGGATGTTGGGTGGTTTTTCTGCAGCATAATGATGAGATGAAAAATGATAGAAGAAGATAGATAGATAGATGAGAGGATTGGAAAGATTTTGACAGAGTGATGATACTAGAAGAAGATGGATGTAAATGGCCTATGTGAGGCTAGATTTATAGGCAAGAACTGATATGATTCGATGGCCAAGATTAAAATTCAAATGTGTGATGTGTATGGCTAGGATTAAAAGCTGATTTTAGTACCTATGACACACATTAAGTGGGTTATGATATGAGGCTAAAATTAGGATGTGATGGAATAAGTGAGATTTTTTATTTATTTTAGAGAGAAAGATGCCTATGACGCACAAATAAGTGGGGCTAAAAATTGGATGTGAGGGGAATCTCATAATTTAAATAATAAAATTATTTAAGTTATGTGTGCATGAGAAGAGTTGTAGTCATGTGACACATTCCATAATGAGGGATTTAATTTAATATTTAATTTGAATTGTTTGTGGGACATGTGAAGGGGAATTAACTAAAAAGAGAGGTTTATTTAATTAATTGGAAAGGTGATCAAGTGGGATATTGTAAGTGAAATAAATGGGATAATATAATGACCTAGGGTAAAATATTACAAGATATTTTGCAAGGTCAGGTATGATTAGTTGATGTTATGAAATGGACAATTTTGGTGTCTACATTTTGCCCCTCTTTGAGATGATGTTCGAGATGATGGGATTTATGTCAAGTAACATCATTTCAAAGAAGCTAAGGTATGAATAGATGAAAATGATGATGATGGAAAGATAGGATGAGGAATGAAAAGATAGGATGATGATGGAAAGATAGGATGAGGATGCCCCCTCAAGAGGATAGGCGTGTTGGACAAACACAAGTAAGATCTCAAAATGAAATAGATTGGTCAAGAGAGATAAGGAAATGGATTGAAGAAATGAAAGATGTGTTATAATGCAATGAAAGTGAGCCACAATGATGTTTGATATAGCACTAGACATTATGCACCAAGGTATAAGGACCAAGGTGATGATGTGTCTCATGCCCCAACATAATACAACCTTGTCAAGGTACAAGATATGATGCAAATATAAGATAATAATGATAACACACACACAAGAAAGAAAGAAAACATGCATAAATGATTCAAAAATGAACAAGTTATTACATCTGTCAAGCTATAAATCGATGATTAATTGAATGATTGATTGATGATGATGCTAGTGTTGTCATTGTAGGCAACAATATATCCCTAGATCAACACAAGGATGCTGATGATTGATTGATTGATTAATTGATTGGGTTTACAACAAGGTTAGGATCAAGACCATTAATGTGGTTGGATAGTATGACAAGCATGATTGACTTGATTGGTATGGTTTTAAGGATTGATTTGATAATGAGATTGGTTTGATTAAAGAATGAAATTGATTGTGATTTGATTTGATTAGAAGAATGGATTTTAGGTGTGGGAAATAGATAATAGAAGAAATGAGATGGATAGAGATGATGAATGGTGAAGATCAGAAGAAGGATGGAAGATGGAAATGGGCTGTCACCTTTGCCTGAATCTGGATACTTCATTTGTATCCTAGATTACCTACATACCCTGTATCGATGAGATCAAGACATTTAACGATAAAGATGAGATGCAGTTTTGATTGTGTTTTATTGGTGGTGATGATTAAGGTGGATGAATTAATCAGGTTATGGATTGATTAAGATTGATTGGACATTTGATGATATATGATGTTATTGATAGAATGATATGGATTTGATTGAATGATTAATTGGCTTGATTATGATTTGATGATTTGATTGGATTTGTTTTTATTGGATTTGATGTAATGGATTGTTTGATGATGTGATTGATCTTATTTCTTGGATTTTTTGTGTGTTAGATATTTAATTTTTTTGTATTTTGGAATGTTTTGATTTTTTTGGATTTTTGGAGTGTTTAAATTTTTTTGTATTTTGGAATATTTTGATTTTTTTGGATTTTTGGAATGTTTTGACTTTTTTGGATTTTTTAGGAACTTTTTCCATTTTTTTTGTTTTTTTTTAAATGTTTTGGGAATGGCATTGGATGACAATTTTTGGGTAGCCTTTGTGCTAGATACCAATGACAAGGGAGTTCCAAGTCTAGGTGCAAGGATAATGTAGGATTGGATTAGATAGATGGATAAAAGGATGGATGATAGGATAAGGGATAAAAGGATCATGATAGATGGATAGATAAAAGGATAGGCTATATTGGATGGATATATATATAAGTGAAAGGATGTGATCTCAAAAGGCTTTGTCATGTCAGAATAACATGCCCCATTCTAGATAATATGCTTAGGATTTTTCATGACAACACCTAGGACAATAGGATGATGATAGGATGGATTGGAAGGGATGAGGTACATCAAGAGATAAGCAAAGCATGTTTCAACATTTTTTTTTGTTTTTGCCCCTATATCTTCATCAAGATCAAAAGAGGAAGGGAGGATGGATGGACTCAATAGGATAGGTATGCGGGTAATGGATAAAGATGGTAAGATAGGATAGAATTTTTGGAATAGGCCTCGACAACTAAGACGGGGGGGGCGAATCAGTTGTTTCTCTTTTAGCTTTCTTTTTCTACTGTTATTCTTTCTGCAACTTAAGAATAAATCAATGATAAAAACATTCTAGTATTAGATAATAACATATGAGCAAAAAACATGAATGACATATTTGACACCAAGATTTTGACATGGAAACCCAGCTAAGGGAAAAACCATAGTGGGGGTTAACCCACAAGAATTTAATACCCTATTAAAAGTTTTGATACAAAATGGGAATGCACATGTATTCAAGCTCACTACCCAGAGCTCACTGCTCAAATGAAGGCTCACTACCTAAGACAATATTACAAATGAAAAATAGAGATATGAACTGATGATAGCATCTACTTATGGAGAAATTTTAGTTCTGGTTGAGTGCAAAAACTAATCTTACACACTTCATCTTAGCTTTTTTCTTCTCACTGTTCTGCTCTTATTCGCTCCTTAGATTCCTTCTCTATTCACATCCACTTTCTTTGCACACACACCACACTCTAAACAACCAAATTTATCAACTATATATATCTACAACAAGATCTGTAATCATTCTATCAATTAGCTTCAACAGTACTTAGAACACCTAAGATTGCTCAGCCTTGTCAGCTAGATCTATACATAACTTGGAGTGCGGACCAAAACTTACTCTTGCAAATCATTACTCATGTTGGCCATAGTTATTGAATGCCACCATTTGTCCAACAATCAACTTCCATTCATCTAGAAACAAGATCTTCTTTAAGGTTTACCTATTCTTCTTTTGTCTTCTCTATCAGACTAGAACCTGATACACAAATGCTAATAACGTTTGATTCCTTCATCACCAGATGACAAAATTCTAGATTTATAGTGTATTTGCAATGCTATCAACAACCTTGGATCCACAGCATACCATGCCTTTTCATTGAAGAGATCTGGACCAAAATATAGGACTCTGCTATATACTTTGTTTCAGGCTGCTAGACTTAAATTATTGTTCTGACTTCTGGTATGATCAGATACTGCACTATGAAGGTGTGGGACAGTCTTAGTTACCATCAATGACAACTCCTATAAATTCTATGTAGTGTCTCTTGCCAACAATCTCCCCCTTTGGCATTGATGGAAACACTTAGTGAAAAATGACTAAATGTCTTGGAGTAGCTCCCCCTTTGTCTGTGAATTTGTGCTCTTCACTTATTCTGATTTTCCCTTTTTTCTAAACTCCTCATTTTTCATTGCCCTTTACTCCCCCTTTGACATCAATGGCAAAGGGTGGGGTCCACAAGTCAAAATTCCCCCAAAAAAAGGGTCTATTTATACTGTCACGTATGTAGAACAATTCATAACGTCTTGTTCACATGAATTTGAGAATGTTTGCAAAACTAGTTTTTATTTGCACAAGTTTAGAGGCCCAAATGTTCTTAATTCCATCCAAGAGTGAAATGTGTCCACTCAACAAAAATGCATATACTTCTGCCTTAGCCAAATCTAGAGGATCACTTGTTTGGAGTGCATTATGGGCTTCAGATAAGGCATTATGGATTGCTTCCAACTTGGGGGCAATCAATCCCTAGAGTTCACACATCCTCTTCATAGTATTGATTTTCTCTTTTTCAAGTCTTTTTATTTCATCTGTGAGGCTAATGATCTGACAGTCCTGACTTATGGGAGAGGTATTTAGAGGATCAAAATTTTGGGATAGATCTAATATTTTCTATTCTTGTTCCTTTATCTTCTTCTCAACATCCTTATTAACTTTAGTCCATGATAGACAAAATTTATATATATCTCTTCCATCACTTAGAGCATTTTGAATGCTCTTTATGCTAATGCCCAATACCACTCTATCACTCCTTATCAGCTTCTTAACTTGATTAAATTTCTTATTCAAAAATTCTTTCTGAAACTTTACCTCTGTAGACTTTTCAAAAGACTCAAAATGTGAGTCAACTAAACTTACAAGATTTTTCAAATGGCCAGAGGGGGAATCATTTTGATTTTTCTGATAAGTTGGCATTAATTTCTCTAACACTGTAGTTGCTAGCTGTAGTAGCTCATTGTCCTCTAAGCAAGATTTCATCATCTTTTCTCTAGCTTTTACTTGAGAGAAGGATGCTATTTTCATCAATTGAAATGGAGAGTGCACATCCAGATTGGTTAGTCCTTGGAGTAGTTTAGGCTCATCAAGTTTAATCACTTCCTTTTCAAGAGAATCTTTCACTTCATCTGCAGTGTCTTTTGTTGCATTTACTGAATCATCTTTTTGATCATCTGATATGCAGCATAAATAGTTGTTCCAAAGACTAAATTCTCCCTACTAGAGTGGTAGATCTTATACCCAACTACCATCAAAGCAAACTTGACATCTGGATCAGTGATGTCATTGATAGTCATAGATCTTTTGTCAAATTTTGCTCCAGTTATATCAGTTACTGTACTGCGGAGGTGTGGCACAGTCTTAGTTGCCATCAATTGCAACTCCTATCAATGCTATGTTGTGTCTCTTGCCAACAACAATAAGATGGAAAATGGTAGGAAGTGGTATGATAGTATAGACAATACAAATGAGACAAGGTGCCCCAAGTGTAAGTGACATAGAAGATCAACCTACACATGATGCATGTTTGCCATGTTTTCATCATGGTACTTATCTAGGGTGCCTGTTTATCAGGTTTTCATTGTTGGACGAAGGGTTTTCTCTTTACTATTTTGATTTTTTTTAATTAATTAATTTATTTTTTATTTTTTTAATTAATTTTTTGACTTTTTGATTTTTGGATAGAAGGATAGGGGGATATAGATAGGAGGGACTCAAGTGTCTAGTTCCATGAAAGTTGATAGTCTTGCTAGATGGATGTTGTCGCATGGACCATGTCACGTGTGCTCATAGATGTTGGTAAGCATTCGCATGGAATAGGTAGATGGAGTAGGTAGATAATGGATCATGAAAGGCTTACGCAAGGATGGATAGGAGGTTATGATGTTGATTATGTAGGGAAGATAGTGGATTATGATGTGGATTATATAGGACTTATGCAAAAGAATGGAAGAAAGGTTTATACAAAATCATGGACCATAGGAATAGGATGGGGAAGATACATAGGATAGTAGTTGAAGGATGGGGAGATGGAGGTATGTGGGAATGTTGTGTAATGGAAGGGAATCATGACCAATGGTTGCACACACCATGATAAACATTTAAGCTTTTGGTGGGAAGGTGGTGTGGGAAGTAATGGAGATGTTTGCTTAGGAGATTGTTAACAAAGTGCTTTACGTACCCACATAGACTTAGTATTTTTACAATTTTTCTTTGCTTGTGGTATTTAGGAATTTGCAACTTTTGAATGGAGCAGGAATATGAGGTGGAAGTGGATGGTTGGGATTTTTGAGATGTGGATGCCTCATTTGAATTTCTTTATTTTTTCTTAAGGACCCATACCATTTTAATTTTCAAATTTTCTTTTGGAGCTATGGGCTTAGATTGCTTTTTGGATGTACTTGACTTTGATTTTTTGTGATTGTATGCTAAGGCATTAGGGCCTTTAGGATTTTTAACTTTACGTGTAAAGACATCCAAATTTTTATTTTGGAATCTCATGGGTTTGGTGGAATGAGTGGAAGCTTCATGTTTAGACAATGTGTGCATTTGTTGTTCATGATTAGGATTTTTAGAAGATTTATGGATAAATGGATAAGGGTATTTAATGATAGGGCTATTAGGTGTTGGAAGCAATGGAGGTAAAGTGTATGGATGGAAATTAGGAGTTGGAATATGTTGAGGTAAATTAGATGGTGGAAGGTGTATGGTCACATGCTTTTGCGATTTGTAGGATAGTGAAGGAGGAATGGCAACATATGTTTTAGGGGTATGATAGGATGTATGGGATTTGGGATGGAAAGTCAAATTAGGATGCATGGAGAAAGTACCAACATCTTTAGATTGTTGTCCTTGGGGTGAGTAATGAAGGCTATGTTGGTGTCCGAATCGGCAGAGGGTTTGCCAGTTCCAATGCCCAGGCAGATTCGGCCAACAAATACGGGAGGTTGCGTGAGTTGCCTCCCCTTCACTTCTAGTTCTCCCACACCAAGGGGGTATCCCTATAGCTAAAGATTTGATATTGACTTGCCCAATGACATAAAGATTTAGCTTGACAACAATAAGCAGAATACTCTCATTTTAGGACCAAGATTTGAGTGATAAATCACAAGGTTAGCAACTTTCGTGGACGTATCTAATTGGCTGAGGATGGGAGTATGTAGGGGTCCTAATCCTACCCCTACAAACTAATAGGTTGGAAATATGAAATGGTTTGTTTTAATGTTTGGATGCAATTTAGGGGGGTTTTGGATCATAACTACTAATCCAGAAGTAGACCAGTGCCTATCTCAGGGCAAAGAGTGGCTTGCAACTGGCATTCAAGTTTCAAGGGGTTATGACTGTGTTTGCCTTACAAATACCACCCAACGATAAGTATTTAATTGTCTCTACTTACAAATATCCTAGCTGACATACAATATTCTCCATACTCAACCTAAAACAATTTAATCCATTCCTTGAATGGAAGTTAGAGAATAAGCATGTGATACAGAAATCTATACCCTAGAATCTGAGAAACCCTTAGCAACCAGATTCAAAAGAAGAGAATACATACAACACATGGTGACCGACAGATAAACACATGAAATAATGCATTTTTCATATAAAATGACAAGAAACTAAACATATGTGCAAGGTGCACTCAAATGCAACTCATAAACTCCAACAGAGATAAAACAACTAGGAAAATGCTATCTTTTGTTATTTTTCCCCCAAAAATGCCCAAGTCTTCAACAACCACAAATGAGTAACACAATTTTCTTTTTATAGCAAGACAGTGTACTCAGCAATAATTACAAGGCAATTTGATGCAGAGCAATAGTGGAAGCTTACAAAAATAAGGGTAAAAACCCATTATACCCACAATACAAATAGGATAATATTCAAAATGCTTTAAAAACCCTTCACAAGGTTCAAATGATGCCGAGTACATACTTGTTTTCCATTGGCAAACTATACACTATCGAAAAATTCAAATTTTGTTATACCGATACAAACCGGTTACGCCGATGAACCTTTACTTCATACATACATTGTTTAACTTCTTGCTGCCAGTCCCCTCACCGCTGTTTACCAGTCAATATTTGCATCTCACGAAATACACATACAACCACTGATATACATACAATTTTTGTCGCACATACAATACATGACCTCCTATCACCAGTAATTCCTTTGTATCTTCTTCCGCTGCGACCGCTACAGCCTGTCATCATTTGCATCTACCACAATGTACATTCACTCATACATACAACCGCGAAATACAATTGTTGGATACACACAGAATGTTTTTACATACAAATGTGGTATACACATATATTGTCTGCAACATACAAATGACAGATACTCACAAATTGCTCCTTCATACAAATGTAGTATATACACAAACTACTCTGATATACAATAGACATATACACATGAAATGTCTTTGACATACAAATGACGTATACACATACATTGTTCCCAACATACAAATGATGTATACACACAAACTGTATACCCGACATACTTAAGCAGTATACACATAGATTGTCTCTTTCCCCATACAAATGACGGATACTCACAACTTGTATCTTCTCAACATACAATGGTAGGATGTACACATACATCTACGATATACACAAGAAATGCTCACTGACATACAAAAGTGATATACTCATAGAATGCACATTTCGTGATACAACCCAAAATTCACATCGCTAACTTTCTTTACACATTGTAACCGAACACACTACACTGAAATGACTAAACTTTAACAAAATAGAAATAAAACTAGCACATGGAGGTCATTCCAATGATTTCATAGAAATCCACTAGTGGAATGACTCCAAACCTACATCCCTGCAATTACACCAAACAGAAAATTTATTTATTTCTTCTACTCAAAAAATATACATCCAATCGATTCTTTTTCTTGAATCCGATTGTCTCTTCTCTCTATCTTCACAGATCGACTATTTAAAGACTCCTAACTTGATAGTTACACATGGTAGAAGGTGAAACACCAACCACAAAATCATATCAAATCATTTCGGTTACAAACGTTTAATTTCTTCTTGACACATATGCCGTTATTCGGCCTTACAATATAACACTTTGGATATAACATAAAATACAAGGAATCTTCTAGACTCTTCAAGTTTTGAGGTGCTCCTACACCATACAACCAACCAACAAAATTTCCAAGTCCCTTGGAAATGTACTTGCAACAAAAATCATTTCCTACATCTCTTCTGGCTTCATCTTCTTCAACTTCAATCTTCCAATCTTCAAATTAATCAAAATGGTGACCAACCAACCAACAAATCAAACTACCATCTTCGCAGAGTGTCCTCAAGCTCCTTCTACTCCCATCAGTGGAATACTCTTCAGGCTACAACCCCAAGTGCTTCTTCAGTCAGGTATCCATCTCTCTCACTGCTTCACAGCTCACCAACTCACCAAACCATTTATCTCACCCAACAACAAATCTTGGTGATGCACCTACCACTCTCTCCTCAGTGGCTTCTCTCTGCACCCTTATCCAGCCTAATCTCCATTCGAGAATGGTCATAATAGACCTCATCTTGTCTACCCTCACACACAACCTCAGAAACCTCCTTCTGTAACTAGATGGAACAAGCACCTGCAACCAAACAACTTAACAACACAAAATAATGGTCACCAACACAACTCTTTAGCTTTTCTTCAGTTCTTCACCAGCCTTCTTAGTGACAGGAAACAAATACACCACCCAAATCTTTTGCCAGCTCTGATACCACTTGATGTAGAGCAATAGTGGAAGCTTACAAAAATAAGGGTAAAAACCCATTATACCCACAATACAAATAGGATAATATTCAAAATGCTTTTAAAACCCTTTGCAAGGTTCAAATGATGCCAAGTACATACTTGTTTTCCATCGGCAAACTATACACTATCAGCAGATTCAAATTTTGTTACACCGATACAAACTGGTTACATCGATGAACCTTTACTTCATACATACATTGGTTAACTTCCTGCTGCCGGTCCCCTCACCACTATTTACCAGTCAATATTCGCATCTCACGAAATACACATACAACCACCGATATACATACAATTTCTGTCGCACATACAATACATGACCTCCTATCACCAGTAATTCCTTTGTATCTCCTTCCGCTGCGACCACTATAGCCGGTCATCATTTGCATCTACCACAATGTACATTCACTCATACATACAACCACGAAATACAATTGTTGGATACACACAGAATGTTTTTACATACAAATTTGGTATACACATATATTGTCTGCGACATACAAATGACAGATACTCACAAATTGCTCCTTCATACAAATGCAGTATATACACAAACTACTCTGATATACAATGGATGTATACACATGAATTGTCTTTGACATACAAATGACGTATACACACAAACTGTATACCCAACATACTTAAGCAGTACGCATAGATTGTCTCTTTCCCCATACAAATGACGGATACTCACAACTTGTATCTTCTCAACATGCAACGGTAGGATGTACACATACATCTGCGATATACATAGGAAATGCTCACTAACATACAAAAGTGATATACTCATAGAATGCATATTTCATGATACAACCCAAAATTCACGCCGCTAACTTTCTTTGCACATTGTAACCAAACACACTACATTGAAATGACTAAACTTTAACAGAATAGAAATAAAACTAGCACACAGAGGTCATTCCATTGATTTCATAGAAATCCACCAGTGGAATGACTCCAAACCTACATCCCTGCAATTACACCAAACACGAAATTTATTTCTTTCTTCTACTCAAAAAATATACATCCAATCAATTCTTTTTCTTGAATCTGATTGTCTCTTCTCTCTGTCTTCACAGATTGACTATTTAAAGACTCCTAACTTGACAGTTACACATGGTGGAAGGTGAAACGCCAACCACCAAATGATTTCAAATCATTTTGGTTACAACTTTTCACATGGTTTGGTTACAAACGTTTAATTTCTTCTTGACACATATGTCATTATTCAGCCTTACAATATAACACTTTGGATATAACACAAAATGTGGGGAATCTTCGAGATTCTTCAAGTTTTGAGGTACTTCTGCACCACAATTCAAAATTCTTGGCAAATACAACGCACCACAGAATGGTGCTCAAATCATTAAAAGTTCCAAGCAGAGAGAAAGAAAGGAGCAGGTGAGATTGGGAACTGAGCCACCAACTGGAGATTTTCCTTACAATTCAGGTAGGTGACCAGTCAATCATTGACCCATGCCTCTGCATTTCGCCATTAATAGTCTAGCTACCCGCAGCTCCCTTTCAAATGCAGCAGTGAATGCATAAGAAGTTTTCCTGCCTAAAATGTGGCCATAGATACAAAGAAATCCTTTGCTACTTGAAAGTTGAAAACTGGCCACCGATCTTCCTCCTCTTGCCAAAATCAATGGTGCCAAAACATGCTGAAAAGTCACCAACCAATCAGAACGTGCCACGTAGGCACCTCGTGCTTCCATCACTGACTTTTCTACCATCGTAACATGCATTTTGCCTTTTTTCACCCCTTTGTATATGCAAAAGAACATGTATATACAAACAACTGCCTACATACAAAGCACGGACCCCAAATTGTTATAGAACAAATTGAAATTGCAATTGGGTCCACCTTGTACATCTCTCTTTGCATATCTCCTTTGTATATTGTAGATACAAATGCAATATACATTCTGTGGATTTCAAATTTTTATGAAGTGTTTTGAAATCACTTTGAAATCCAACATGTATCTCTATTTTCTTGTACATTGGAATATACAATGCCATATACATGCAAGCCACGGACCCCAAATTTTTATCTGCCATAGTACATCTTCCTTTCCGCATCTGGCTTGCATGCTCTTCCCTTGTATATGACCAATGTATGTCACATATACAATGCGAACATACAAGCATATTATACATATAGACATCAGACCTCAACCTTATCAATTGGAATGCATGCTCATTTCAGATCCGGCTTGTATATTATTAAAGTATATTTGATTGTATGTGCAAACATACAATCACAAATATACAAGCGGTGGGCTCCAGCTTTGAATCACTTTCCTTTGCATGTTAACTTTGCACATTTCTCCTTGTATATAGTGAATGTATATTGCATATACATTCTTCCTTGTATGTGAGGCTGACCCCACCAAATGTATCTCTTGTTGCTTTGTATGTTGCTGAATATACAAGGCCCCTTGTATATTTGCACTGTAGCGAATGTATATGCGCCCCCTTTGTATATCTGCAATGTACATTCCCATTGTATGTCAGACATACATTCACTTGTCTCGATGTACATTGACCCTTGTACGTTTTCTTGTATGCCACCAATGTATATCTTCTGTGAGGCCTACACTTTTTCATTTCCGTACATGTGACTATTTAGCTTATTGTTGTTGGTATTTTTATATTTATGGGATTGTTGTTCTTGGATTTTCAAACTATTAAGATCTTATTATGTTAAAGGAAAACTAATTGGGTGATGTTAGATAGAAAATTGTCATGTGATTTCATTATGTTTAAAAGAACTGTGGTATGCTTTAGAAATGCATGTATTAAATTTGCTTCGGCTATGATACTTATATGTGGAATTAACTTTGAAATTGAGTGTGCAGGTATCTCTAACAAAACCAAAAATACAGGAGATCATCCCATACCTATGTTGTATCCCTTGTGAGCCGATCTAGTTCCATGAGGAACTAAGATCAACCTCGTATTTTAGAAAAATGTTGTAATGTTGTAATGTGTTAATGTTGCATGAGGTCAAGGGAATAAGGGCTATCTTTTGAATTACTTTTATTATGATAAGTGTTGTAAGAAATGTTGTTTTAAATCTTGTTTAAACTTTATTTCTTTTTGACCCTTTTTTTATGTTTTTACTTGACTCGGGGAGTCCTAACTAGGTTTAAATCAACCCTAGGTTATACCCTATGGGTCTAGGGACCTTTTTGACTAGGATAACCTTGGAATAACCTCCATATGGTCACTTCAACTTCAGGGTGAAGTTAAGTGACGAATTTGGAAGCATGGGGACAATGGGATGAGTGGAATCCACACTCAGGCCCACTTCCAAGTCATGGAGCAACTCCATGATCCCCTAATAATGGAGTGCTTGTCTCCTTGTGCCTCTCTTTTGGTGGGGTTCCCCTTAAAGAGGGTGGTGTGTCACCCACTCTCTCTTATTTTAGTTTACTTATTGTATTTTATTTCTACATGTGGGATATAATGGGGGACCTGTTGAGTGGGGTTAATTGTTTTAAGTCCATTAGGGATACTGGATAATGAGTGGGGATATTTTATTAATTCCACTTGGGATAGTGGGGTTATTTAAATATTACATCTTTTAAAAAATAAATTTTTAATTCATCCACTATGAATTTAAAATTCACAAATAATGCGAGCCCTTGATCTCAACTCTTGATCCTCACCTTTCATTCCCTTCTCTGAAAATCTATAAATGAGACCCTTCTCTAAGCAATTAGAAAGATAGGAATTTTGCAGGGGACTTCATTTTTTTTGTAGGTGAACTTCATTCTTGCAGGAGAGGACTTCATTCTTGCAGGGGGACTTCATTCTTGCATCCTCATCATTCCTAATTTCCTCTAGGAATTCTTCTTTTGGCATCCTCATAATGCCCAATTCTTTCTCTATTCTTCTCTTCATAGCCTCATAATGCCAAAATTATTCTAGCCATCCTATCCTCCAGACATTATCCCTTGCTTGTGATCATAGAGATTATTTTTGGGGTTGAATCTTGGAGGAAAAAGAAGGAGATTTTGGAGAAGGAAGTAGAGAGGAGCTCTTCATCAGATTCTTCCATAATTGGGCTTTGGAAGGTTGGTGAACAAATTCAATCCTCTTGTGTGATCTAATGTTCGATATGCATGTTTATATCTTGGTTGTTGAAAGAGTCTTGCAATGTCTTCTTTGAGCTTTTCTATTTATTTTTGGGTTTTGTTTTGGGGTGTAGAGAGAGCTCCTTCTAGTTGGAAGGCAATGCTCATCGTGTTTAGGGAGGGGAGGTGTGACCCTCCTCGGGTGTCATCCTAGTTCTGGTTACATGATATGCCTTGAGTGCAAATTGGTATTGTTTTTAGCCTTGAGGGCTTATTGGCTTTGAGGGCCTATTTGGATATCCTTGGTTACTTGATTCATTGGAAGGCTTGAGGCCTTGTGGAAGATTATATTGTTGGCTTGAGGCCTTGTGATTATATTGGCTTGAGGTCTTGTAATAATTTGTGAAAGGATGGCACCTAGAGGTAGAGATTGTCTACTCCTCTACCCTCCTGAACTCACCTAAGCTAGTTCATTGTAATGTGAGTATACCATGGGTGTGTGTATGTGTTATTTAATTTGTTGTTGTTCAATGTTGTGATGTGTTTAAGTCTATTCTACCCTGGGTATGTGGATGGTCTCCCTAGCTCAGGGGTGACCCACTTGCGGGTCTATGGTAGGGAGGAGAGCAGCTTGTGTGGTGTTTCTTTCTTTATGTGTTATGCAGGTATTCTTGGAGCTTATTGTGAAGCTTGGGGAAGATTATTGGATCTTAGAAAATATTTTATTTTTCTTAAGTCTTAAGGAGAGCCTGATCTTTTAATAGCTCCTTCCTTGTCGATTTTTCCAAAAGGAGAAAATTAACTCCCTACTCTTGTATAAATTGTTATTTTTGGAGTTGTGAGGAAATTCTCTCTTTTCTTGGGCTGATAGTTGTAATTTTCTTGTTCACTAAGTTTTATCATTTAGAATTAAGAAAAGGAAAAGAAAATTTGTTTTTAAAAGGATATTAAAATTATCTAGTTCCTTCTTCTTCTACTTGCAACATTGTGAGTTAGTTGATGTTTTAGTTAAGTTTGTAAAAGTGTTAAAAAAATATCCCCACCATGAAATAAATGAAATTTGGGTTGCAGTATTGCTTTTGAAATTACTGCCACCTTGAGGGTCTCTTCCTAGGATGGGAACCTTTTCACTTTTACTATGCTATTCACTATTCATTGTCACTATTCACTTTTACTATACACTTTTCACTATTTAGTATTCACTATTCACTATTCACTTTTACTATTCACTATTCACTTTTATTATTCACTTTTCACTATTCATTTGAAGGCAACTATATGTAGTTTAAAAAATTTGACTTGAAATAAAAATCTTAAATCAAGGAAAGTGGGATTTATTTATGCATATTGTATAATACGAATTGAATAGATGCTTAAACTCAGAGTTGCAATTCGGAAATACAATGTTTATATTTGCAAAAACAAAATTAACTCATTGCTCTGTATTTTCATGAATTATTCTATACTTTGTTTATAGTTAAGGAACTTATTAATGAAATTGATAGTTAAAGTGAACTATGTCAAGTGAAGTTAACCAATCCTATGTAAGTGATCTGGTTTATCAAGAAATTAGGAATAATGTAAAGGATGTAGTGTTATTGTTGTTCGATAAAGAACATGAAGAAAAACAATAGGATAAAAAAAAGATCTTGCACAACGGGAAGGGAAATGAGATAGAAATACAATCAAAATTAAATTTCAGAGAAACGGTAAAATGAACATGATAGAAATACAATCAAAACTAAATTCCAAGAAAAGGAAGAGAGGGCAAATGAACAGATGATCATGCTTTGTTGAAAAATGATCTATCACCTAAAACAACTTTGTTCAAATATAATTTGTGAGATTTACCTAAGTCAGGGAACTACGCATTTCCTTGTCTAGGGTGTGCGCACATGTATTTGGTATGCCGCCATCAACTGTATTGCTTTCGCCTTAAGCGTGCACCGCCGAGCACGCTTATGCGTGTGAGGGGGTTTTCAGAGTAGTAAGGGAAAATTTTTGATAGTTCGTATCATGACCACATGGCGCATGTGGACATGACACGTGTGTAATGCATGTTATAACCACATGGAAAAAGTGTGCATGACATCTTCTTTGCATGTTTTCCTCTGTATCTAGCTGTTATATGTCTGAACATACAACACAAAATATACATGCAATCCGATATACAAGCAGGGAATATTCCCAAAATCTGTGATAGATTCCTCAATGTATATGCACCCTTTCAAACTTGATATGCATACAAGGAGGCATATAACTGATTTTTTCCATTTTTTGAAAGCGGATTGAACATACAATCCACCTTGTATGCCTGAATATACATTTGAACCCACATGTATATACAAATGGCCTTGTATATACAAAGATGCATGCATACAACTATTTTTTGCACTTTTAAACTGCAAAGGCCAAAATACTTAAGAATTTTTTGGATTTTTTTGAAGGGACCTGCAGATTTAAATGCCTGAAACCTGAATGTTTATGCAGGCACCACTAGGCCAAATGAGCATGGAGGAGCCTTGACATGGATTGGCTCCAAAATACTTTGTTCATGAAGGCCTAAGCCTCTACCTTGGTAGTTCATGTTTTGAAGCACGCAATGGACAATGGGACTAGGTGTGGTTTGAACACTAGACACGAGCTTCTTATTGCATGGAGAAGGTGAGATAGATTATAATGATTGTTGGTTTTCTAAGGAGGAAAACTCATGCATAAAGGTGGATAGACCAATAGAATATGATGGAAGACTTGGAATAGGGTTGATTGTTGATGTGGAAAGATCATTAGGATCACGATTATGTGCATTTAGATCCAAGTTATTGGTTTGACGTTCTATGCTTACTTGGGAGGCATGTGTCTCATCATGACAAGTGGATTTTGTGGGATTTTGGATAGGGCTAAGTGGAGGATGGATAGGATCAATCTGGATATCTTGCTCATTGATGATCATGGGAGGAAGGATAGGTGGAGTGATAACCTCATGATCATGAATTGCATAGAGTTTGGCTAAGAGGCTCATTGTGGTTTTCATGATCATATATAGAATCTTCATCATAAATGTGAGCATAAATTGGATTAATTTGGGTAGGATAAATTTGCTCATGAATAGGTTCATGATCATAGCTAATATCTTGATCATAGGCAAAATATAAGCCATGGATGTGTGGAACATAGAGATGTTATGATCTTGATTTAGATGAGGGCTTGATGTTTCCACATATTTAGGGTGAAACTCTTGGCACACCTCTTGATTTTGGATGGAAGTGAAAGGCTCTTAGATAGGCTCTTGGTCAACAACATGAGGGTAAGATAGGTCTTAACTTGGGTTCATGATAGGAGGCTCTTCGATAGGCTTGGATAGGATTGTAGGAATAAGAAAGGTGTTTGAGGGTTCTTTGATAGGCTCATGAATGGGAATTTAATGACATGGCAGTGATTTATTCCTTGCTAATAGCCAATGGATCACATCCTTTGCAAGTGTATGGGTGAATGGGAAATATAGTTGATGGATGATAAGGGTAGATAGAGTGGTAGGCTTAGGATCTAACACAATCTTACCACAATCTTCTAGATTCTTGACCAATCTTTTAAATTGTGTACAAGTGGATATGAGATGGCCCTCACACCAATGGTATGCACAATATTCATCATCTTTATACCAATTAGGTTTAAAGTGGATTTCTTTCAAGGGTGTTATTGATGGTAGCTCAATCAAATTTGCTTGGACTGGTCAATTTGTCTAAAAGTATCTCCATGGAATATTTTAGTGAATGGTTAGTGGAACATGGGGATGAAGGTGATGAAAGTTGATGGACCAAAGGATTAGGATTGGGATAACATGAAGGTGTTGGGATAGGACTAGTTTGCTCATGTGTTGGCATGTGATTGGCTAGTGATGGAGTGGACTCATAGGATATAAAGTTTAGATTGATATCTCCCTTGTCAAAGGTTATTAATTCTTGTAGCATAGGTGGGCTTAAGTCTATTAGGTCTTACTATAATCAATGTGATAGGTGGATGAATCATGTTGGTATGAATGGGAATAAGTTGATGTGGCATTGACTTGATATTGTGCAAATTATTGATGTTGTGGTGGTGTAGGAACTTGTTCCTTCCTATACAACCACTCAAGTGTATCAAGCATTGTATTGGTGCCATAAGGATCATTCTCATAGGTCTTGTTAGGGAATGTCATATCCATGTTTAAAAGTGGTAGATTAAGATGTGATTGCTTGAATGGCTAGGATGATTTGTCTTGGAAGGATTGGATGATGTGGCAAATTGTTTATTGATAGTTTGACTTGGGCAATATCAAACACAAAATCTCACATGTAAATGTATGCACACTCACACCAAACACAATGATGAATTTGTTTTACAAGATTAAATGTTATGATTGAGCACACAATTGAAGACACAACAATAAACCTAATGTTAGTCAAGTGGGGTATGGCCAATTAAGTCCCAAGCTAGGTTGCACAAGGTTGACTAGGGAAATGGATTGAAAGTGAAATCCTATCACACAGCCAGGAGAAAGGGGTAACCCACCCTTCACCTTCACTTCCCAAAGGTATAAAGTTCTTTGGGGCTTAGCCAAGAATGACAAGATTTACAACTCCCACTGAGAGTGTCTTTTGATTTAACCTCGGTTGAGGTCATCCCTTGGAGTGGTGTGTCTCCAAGCAGGCCTCCTAAGATAGGGTAAACAAAAGAAAACCAAGTGAGCCGTCACTTGATTCACACTCATAGTTGTTAATTGACCCATAGAAATGAAATGTGTGTCAAGCAGTTAACGCACTTGTTCTTTTTAGATCCCAAAGCCAAATGTGTAGGAAGACACTTGTTCATTTTATGCCCAATTTTTGATGTGTGAATGCAAGAAAGAGTTTGTTTTGGGAGCCCAAATTGAAATGTGAGACAAATAATGATTATGAGAAATGAAGGATTAGAATGAATGCCCCTGATTATTTCACTTGCAGTCTACTTTGTATGGCTGATGTAACGTTGTTCCAGCCCCTTATGATCACCTATAAGACACAAAATCAAAAAATGAACAAGTAAACTACCATAGGAGATCATTATGTGAAAAAGAGAAATCTAAAAAAAATCTAATGAAAATTACTTGATAGAGAAAATGACTATCATAAACAGAAAGTACACAAAATTCTAAGCACTTTTAAAAAAAATTCACCAAAAATTTGATCAAAAGTGCAAAAGTTATGAGCAGTTGAAGATAACATCCAAGTTTGACTTTAACAAGGAAAAAAGGCAGGAAAATGATATAGTCACCTAATAATTTCTTAAAAGCTATGAATTTGATGGAGTCCTCTTTCCAATGAGTCCTCTTTTGTATGATTTTGCCTCCGTATATGAAAGTTATAGCAAAAAGAAAAAAAATGCCCCTTTTAGGGCATATGGAGAGTACAAGGAAAACTAGTAGTTAGCTATAACTGCTAAGAGTTTGCAAAAGTGTGTTCACATACGCTGGTTTTGAGAGCTAGCAGTTTAGTCTTGGGTAGCTGAGGCTAGCCTAGCCCTCGTCCCCCATATGACCGAGGGTGGCTATAAAAGGGAAAAAAATATATAAAGTGGAGGGGAATGATAGCCTCTACTCCCTCAGTTGCTACTAATTAGGAGACCCTAAAGTTTTAGTTAAAGACAACAAAATGCGATGTTGTCACCTCTATTAATAGCACACCTAATCCCAAACACTAAGATTGTTATGATTGTCCCAGCGGCCATGAGATAGATGAAGCAAAGGGAGTGTGCAGAGGCGACTGTTGAGGAAGATATAAGGTTACAACAATTTGAAACAAGTGGTGAATACTTGGACTTAGGATTTTAGGGACCAGTCAATAGGATTTGAAACAATGGAGGTCAGTGGATCTAGGTTTTAGAGTGTTGATTAGGTAAGATCTGAGCTATGTGGCCAAGTGGAATAGGGAGAGTGGAGGTCTTTAGAACGGAGAGCCACCAGTGGTGGTGAAGGCATCATTAAGGCAGTAGTGACATAGTTAGTAGAGGTGGATTGAAGCGGTGTTCAAGAGGAATAGATGGTATAGAAGTAGTGACCAAGTGGAAAAAGGGGTGGTGATAGAGAATAATAGAGGTAGCAACAAAGAGGATCTAGGGTTTCATTAATATTAAACATGCAAATGAAATATAAACCTCGAACCAAACAATGCTACAGATAATCAAAGAAAAAACTTGCAAAATTAGCCAAAACAAATACCTCCAACAACAAACCAGATACATAGTCAGTGGAGAGCAGAGGAAGGCATATCCATATGGTATGGATCTGTATGGATCGGTATGGTACGAACTACTATGCTAAAAAAAAATTCAAAAAATTTTCAAAAAAATTAGTCACCAAAACTAGGCAAGTTTATAGTTAAAGTTCATGTAAACAACCTCCTGGACGTGATGGCATGGCTAGTTTTAGCCTAGGAGGTCACCTGCAACAAATCCCTTCTAAAACTTATCAAACGAGGGTTAGAAAAACACAAAATTTTACAACAAAAACTTTACACAAAAGTTAGGGTAAAAATGCAAATCAAGGGTAATTGAATAATCACAATGATAAAACCCTAAGAATGTACAATACAGAACAAGACAACATGAAAATCAAAACAATAAACACAAATGCAAACCAAAATCTCCATGCTATTCTTGATTGACCTCCATTGCTCTTCTCCACCTCACATGTGAATGCAAGATTTTGAAGGTTTGATTGTTGAAGGGATGTTGGGTGCTCATTTCTATAGCATAACAATTGGATGAAAAATGATAGAATAAGATAGATAGATAGATGAGAGGATTGGAAGGATTTAAACAGAGTGAGGATACTAGAAGAAGATGGATGTGAATGGCCACTGTGAGGCTAGATTTATAGGCAAGAGATGATATGATTCAATGGCCAAGATTAAAAGTCAAATGTGTGATGTGTATGGCTAGGATTAAAAGTTAATTTTAGTGCCTATGACACACATTAAGTGGGTTATGACATGAGGCTAAAATTAGAATGTGAGGGAATAAGTGGGATTCTTCAATTTATTTTTGAGAGAAAGATGCCTAACACAAACAAACAAGTGGGGCTAAAAATAGGATGTGAAGGGAATCTCGTAATTTAAATAATAAAATTATTTAAATTATGTGTGCATGAGAAGAGTTGTAGTCATGTGACACATGTCATAATGAGGGATTTAATTTAATATTTAATTTGAATTGTTTGTGGGACATGTGAAGGGGAATTAATTAAATAAAGAGGTTTATTTAATTAATTGGAAAGGTGATCAAGTGGGATAATGTAATGACCTAGGGTAAAAATATTACAAGATGTTTTGGAAGGTCATGTATGATTTGTTGATGTTATGAAATGGAAAAAATTTGGTGTCTACAGTTCCAACAGCAGGGATTCTCCTCGCCAACATCTTCCTAGGATCAAGTACAAACTGCCTCAATTCAGTGATTAGTTGTAACACCAGTAAGCTACATTGGATTTGGTGATCTGTTCACAACAAGATCTTATAAAATTCCTTCACCAACTTCACTCAATTCACTCCCAAAGATTCAAACTTTTGCTCTAATACCACTTGGTGCAGTCACGATTAGGAGGGTCCACAAAGTGAACTATCCAAGCCATGCAACTAGAATAAACACAATGGAAACAACTCAAAGATATAAAGCAAATGTAAATTTAGTCACAGTATATCATGGAATTGAAATATAGATGAGCTGGTAACATGTGGGCTTACAATTAGGGCTCATAGGCCAAATTACAGAATATCAGGATATATAGAAGATATAGCTTTGAAGGTCCTTCACAATTATTTAAATTATCAACTTGTAAAACTATCTATGAATACTTTCCTAAGGATCTCTTACATCAATATATATATCATCTTTGGAACCTTAGGTTCCTTCCCGTTGGCCAAGGATGATCACAAATTCCAATGAAGAGTTGTAATGTGTATACATGGATATGTTGGACCTAATTGAATAGTACTCATCCACAAATGAATTGCATGGTGTGTGGATCTTGGGGAAGGTCAACTAAAAACCAAACAATATTGAATGATGTGTCTTTGAACTTCGTAAGTCATGAAGTGCTCCGCATGTCTTCTCCTTTAGCTGATTATTTGAGACTGTCAGGATGATTTGTTATGAGAAAATAGTCAATCTTCTGATCGCGATATCTTTTTGGTACTTGATCTAAATGCTCTGAAAATTTGATATGATGTAGATGAATGGATCTAGATCCTAAGTCCATCTCTATAAGGTTTGAAATGGAACTATGGTAGAATGCGGACAAAATAGAGAAACTGCTACTAACTGAACTGCCTAAATTAATCTGGAAAAAGAAAAGAAATAAACTAGAATGCAAACAAACTGAAATGAAAATGTTTTTGGTTGATGCAAGATTGCTCTTGAACTAGGGATGCTCCTACATCACTCATAGATTATACTGATCACATGCTAGCAAGTTGTGTTATGCTAGGTGACCACATACTACCAATGCCTTAGGGAGTGTATTGATAACCATACCTCAGGAGGGTGCTATCAAAAACACCACCATAGGGGGGCACATCAATAAGCCAAAGCTCAGGAAGTGTGCATGAATAAGGGTGCATATATGGATGCGCATGTGAATAAGGAATATATGCCCCATTAAAATGTTTGCATGTATAATATGCAAATGTTTTAAGATAAATAAAAGGGGAAAGTATAAGAGGAGGAGAGATCCTTAGTAATAATACCTACCCCTTGAACAATTTTTCCCCCTACCCCCCTAAGTATGGGTGAGAACAACCATGAGAAAGAGATTTGTGTTGCTCCTAAAATGTTGTAAAGTTTGTTGCAATGTTATGATAGAGGTGCATTATTCCATAAAAAAGGAGACTCAATCATAATGATATAGAGAAAAGAATGTTTGAAGAATGAAGAACTGCTATAAAAGGAGGGGAAGTGTGAGCACATTGTGTTGCCTTTGTGAAGGTGTTAAATTTTGTCATGCAAGGCTAGACATTCACTAGTAGAATGACAAAGCACTCAATGATATGCACAAAAGGGAAGTGTTGATTGATTTGTTTTGTGGAAACATTTTATGTGTTGGAGGAGGAAGAGTGGTCAAGTGGTCCTTGAGTAGACTCAGAAAAATACACTCTTGTTGAGATAGAAGAGAAGAAGTGGGTGGAGTAGGAAGCAACCCTTTCAATTGGGGAGAGGAGTTGAATTTCTGAATAGAAGGAGCCATAAATACACTAGACAATGATTGAGGGGATGTAGACATAGGAGAAGGCTGGAAACCTAAACCTACTTTAGAAAAGTGTGGTGTTGGTTTCACAAGAACCTTAACTCATTTTTCCATACACCCTAAACCATTTCCATTGTATCCATTTTTAGAAAGAATTTTGAAACCAGGCCCATAACATGTCTCCAAATTAGACAGAGGAGGGGAGGACACATTATGAGCTTTTGTCAAAATGAGAAGTGTGATCAATGTTGAAGAAGAAGTAATAGCTGAATTGATATGAGGAGAAGGATTGATACTTTTCCAAGGATGTGGATCCTTGTTAGATGTGGGAATGTTAGGGTGAGAAGGGTAAACTTTATATTCATAAGGCCCATGAGGGGTGAAATCTAAAGATCCCCAATCATCACCAACACATGCGTTAGAAGAAGAGGGTACATCATCATGAATATAATTTGAGGAAAGTCTTTGAGAATTTGCTGAAGTAGAAGAAGTTCAAGTGGTGAGTTTAGCAGAAGAAATCAAGTGTGTAGAGTGTACTGAATCCACCATTGGGATCTTAGGTTTATATTGTAGGATTTTGTACTCTCCAATGGAGGGTGTAAAATCTAGTGAACCCAAATTGCCACCAAAAAATGTACTAGAAGGCAAAGCACTATTTTAATCATCACTGTTGTTAGTAGTGGAGAATAGTGGGTCAACTTATGTTGAAGAAGGAATTAAAATGTTGAGAGATTTAGAAAGAGGAGGTTGATACCCAACTTCTGAATTTGTATGATCCTCAACCATATATTGTTATACATGAATTTCAATGTACGATGAAGAGTAGATGGGACTTCCCCCATGGCATGAATCAATGGTTTACCAAGAAGAAGATTATATGAAATTGTACTAGGCATGACACAAATAAGAGTAGGAAAAGTCATTGGTCCAACCTCAATAGGTATTGTGATTTTACATAGTGATTGTTTACCAACATTATTGAAGCCACAGACATTAAGTTTATTAGGCATGATAAAAGAGGTTTGTACATCAATCTTATATAATAAATCTATGCCACAAATATCAATACCAAATCCATTATCAATTAGAGTACATTTTATTCCAGAATTTATATTTCTATTTGTAGTAATGATGAACAAAATCATAAGAGGATCATATTGTTCTTGAATTTCGAACACATTCAAACACATCACAAGCTTAGCTATCAGTATCTATATTAACTTCTTCTAAATCCACCTTCACTTCTTCCCAAATTTTTACAAGCACTGCTCAATCAGTGAATGGTAATACAAAATTACTTGATCATTTTTTGTATATTCCCTATTTTATCTTGTCTTTATTTGTTTTAGTTAACAACATTTAATCCTTTCATTTCTAATTGCAACAAAGGGATATAGCCCAAATATTCTTATTCTTCTAGATAAGATAGCAACAAGATATACATCTTTGGTGGCTAGTATCCTAATGTGTGAAGGGAAATTGTTCTAATTAGATGTAATATAGTTAGAGTTAATTTTCCCATATCACATTCCTGTGAACCTCACATATTTGAAACATTTGAAAACTACAACAAAATATCACTTCTCTTCTTCTTATCAAAATCTTCTCTTTTTCATCTCTCAAAACCATTATCTTTCTTTACAATCTTCAAATTTTAGAGTAATTGCACATCAGGGAGCTCCTACTGGTTTATTATCTTCATTACCCAATCCTCTAACATAGAATTTTAAGACTACTCATGGCTTCTCGTGCTCTTGGTTGCTCCAGCTACACGTAGCCAAAAACTAACATCTTTAATTTCTCAATGGGAAGCTCTAGTGTGCAGCCACCTATATTTTCTCTCTAACACACTTGCAATCCCTAGATCACAATTTTTTCAAGAGCCTCTTGATATAGACATACTCATGGCTCATGTACCCCAAGAGAAAATCTAGACATTGGACAATCACTTGGCTGACTTTCAGGATTTTTTACGTATGCAGCACCTAGCTAGTGAGGTTGTTCTTCTCATAGAGAACCTCTAAAAGTTGTTAACTAGTGATCTACATGGCATGGATCTTCTATGCAATCTACCTCACATTATGAATAGAAATGTTCCATCACAATGTAGCTATGCAAAAATCATCAATGAGTCACATTTAAACACATCGCAAGCTTAGCTATCAATATCTATATTGACTTCTTCCACATCCACCTTCACTTCTTTCCAAATTTCTACAAGCACTACTCAATCAGTGAATGCCAATACAAATTCTATCGGAATGGGTAGGAACCATATAAATCTATAGTGTAAAGAAAACTGGTACCTCTTACAATTTTACACTAGGTTTGGGATCCGTTTTAGCTTGTATGTTTATCTTTTCTTATAATATGCAATTTCCTTTACTTCTTTGAGAAACAAGGCTTAATCATCTAACATTTAATATTTAAAGAGCCAAAATCACTAGGACTTAAGCACCTAGCACTTCACTCTTGGAAATTTGACCCAGACAAGTTATATTTGAATGTTGACCTTATGACTTATGTGATGCACCTTGTCAGCCTCAACTCAATTGGGCCCTCAAAAAGCAATTGGGATTCATATATAAACAAATCTTTCTCACTCATTTACACTAGATGCTTTCTAACAAGCTCTATCTTTTTCTCTCCCTCTACAAGCTCTCTATTTCTATAGATTATTGTTCTATGCATTAGCCCTCTTTGCAGGTCTTCAAGGAAGCTTCTTCCTCCTTCAACACCTTGTGGAGGATCCATGTTGGGACATACATACACCTAGGGTTTTATTTCATTTGATTACATCAATCTTTATTACATGTTTTACCTCTACTCATTGTGAGCACACACTCTATAGCACTCATATAACTACTATTATGGAGGTCAGAACACCAACATAAGTTTTAATTAAGGAAAGCCCCTAAACAAGACAGCCATTTTTCCTCTTTTATGTGTGGAGATTCGAATAAGGATTTTTTGACAACTAACGATTGACAAGAGAATAAAAGTAGCAGATACAATCACACTTAGACTTTGTTAGGGCAAAAATCCTAGGACTAGGGAACCCACCACCTAGTCCTCCCAAGTCTACTCCAGTTTCTAGTTGTAGGCTCTGACAGCTATGCTCCTCCCTAATCTACCCTCTATTCATGCACAGTCAGTTTGTAACACTTGTAAGTTGTTCATTTTGTCAATTTGGTCACGTAAAACCCTAGATCTTACTATTCTCAAATCAATTTCTTCAATTACAAAAAAATAACAAAGCCCTGGATAGATTACCTCTCCCTTCAAGATTGTAGCAAAGCATACAAGTCTTGGTCATCTTGGGTTCTAATGTTTGATAGAAAAAATTGATTTAATTAGTTCACAATTGATTAGGCTCTCTTTTCTATATTAAATTTTGGTGAACCTAATGTATTACACATAACCTTCTTTTCTCATATTTGTAGGTATGTTTAATTACTTGATGAATCTAATTAAACATTCATTAAATGACTATCTTCTTTGTCTCATGCATTTTTTTAGAAATCAAAACTATTATAAATTGCTATTTTCGTGGTTGCCAAAATATGACATTTTGGTCAACCCATCATACCTTACCTTTATGAAACTCTATTTGTTGTGTTTGATGAGCTAAAAAATTGATTAGACACTTCTACTATTCTTTTATGTGTTTACAAGATTAAATATTTAAACATGTCAAATACAAACCAAAACATATTCTCTTCTTTTCTTTCCACTTTTGCTCAAAGATCTCTTCCATCCAAGGCATATGATCATGACTTCTCATTATTCCTCCCTTAGTTGCATGTTCAAGACCCTTGGATATCACTAAGCATGTGGAAACCTCTTTTCTTCCTCCCTTAGTTTCATGTTCAAGACCCATTGACATCACTAAGGATGTGAAGACCTCTTATATTCCTCCTTTGGTTACATATCCAAGTACCTTGGGTATCACTAAAGATATGAAGACCTCATTTATTCCTCCTTTAGTCACATGTTGAAGTACCTAGGATATCACTAAGGATGTGAAGACCTCTTTTCTTCTTCCCTTAGTTGCATGTTCAAACCTCTTGGATATCACTAAGAATGTCAAGACCTTTTCTATTCCTCCTTTAGTTGCATGTTCAAGTACATTGGGTATCACTAAGGATGTGAAGACCTTTTCTCTTCCAACCTTAGTTGCATGTTCAAGTCCCTTGGATATCACTAAGGATGAGAAGACCTTGTTTCTTCCTCCTTTGGTTGCATGTTCAAGTTGTTGGTTTTAAGACAGACAACTAAGAGGGGGGGTGCATCAATTGTCACCAAATATTTTGTTCTTTAAACACTTACATCCTTATATTTCTACAACAAAATAATGATTCAATCATGGAAGCACAATGCAACAAATTAAGAGCAGAAACACATCCAACACATATGACACCAAGATTTTAACATGGAAAACCCAGTTAAGGGAAAAACCAAGGGGTGACTAACCCAAGATTGTATTCTCTATTAAAAGAATAAGAAGAACAAAATGGCACTTGCCAATTAGGGTTCACTACCTGAGCACACTACTCAGAAGAGGCCCACTGCCTACAGGGGACACACTATCTATAGAATAATATAAATATTACATACTTGAATTGGAGATTTGCATCTTCACCATGCTTGAGATAGTTCCATTTAAGCTCAACACTCCTTCTCTACTTTTCACCCCTCTCCTCTCTATATCTTCCTCATGATGACCAAGGATATATTTGAAATGACTTCACAAATCTTATTTATACAAGACATCAACTTTGGGATGATCATCAAAGTTAGCACAACACATACTTTATTTTATTACAGAGCAATTACACAAATACAACTTGACTTACTATAAAAGCTTCATACACATCACTATACTGTCAACCACACCTATCTAGGACTTCAATCATCTTCAAGGAACATGCCATGCTTTGTAAAACATCTTCAAGATCATCCGTAAAATGTGTAAAACATCCGGTCAGCCAAGATTAGGAACAACACTATCACCTGAAGGTAAATCTTCAATTATGAGACCAATCTTCAATGTGGACCACCAACACAAACTGGACACAATCTAGAGACCCCCACAATCTTGCTTGAATCACTAGGAACAACTGCACCACTTCTTCTTACTATAATCATTTGCATCTTCATCTGGAACCTCAAGAACACAGTCTGTCATCACTATCATATTAGAATAATTGTTTGCCGACCTCCAGACCATGAACCAATTGATTTGTCAATTTGCATTGGCTTCCTAAACATGCCACCAAATCTGTAGAACAAGATATTGCATTTCCAAATCTCACAAGACCTATTTGTGTTACTTTGTCACATCTGAACAACTACCAGAACTAGTTTTACTCATATGGCCATAACTTCTCCAAATCTTCATGTAGATCTCTGAAATCTTTACAGGAGCACCTTTAGACACATATCTACAAATACTTTGATGTGCATACTCTAATATTCAATTGACTAGATTCTTTACTTCGTAGCACTTCATTTTCTTCACTATTCTTCTCTATTTGTGATAGGGCTAATTTTCTCAATATCCTCAGCACACAACTCATCCAATCCTTGACATCAATGCAACAGAAGTATGTTGACATCAATAACAACACCAGTCAGGCCCATACTTGCAACAATCTCCTCCTTTGTCATTGATGGCAACATATGATGTGAAAAATTGTTTTGACCATCAAGACAAGAACTTCTACTCACCCACTCCCACTAACAACATCAATCATTCACATATATTTTCTTTCTTCATTTCTCCTCCTTTGATCAGCAATCTCTTTTATTTTTCACATGTCTTCTCTCCCCCTTTGGCATCAATGGCAAAGGGCACATACTTGCATAAATACTTCAGAATAATATAGACTGCTTCCCTGAGTAGCAGCTTCCTATCATGAATCTAGACCACAAGATATGACTCTGAGATCCACTGGACTAATACACATTAGTGCACCTTAATTTAGAACTGGAGGGGTTATAACCCCTAGCCTCTCCCTAAGATACTCAAAAGAGTCCTTAGGTAGAGGTTTGGTAAAAATGTCTGCAATCTGATCTCTTGAGGGCACAAACTCCAATCTAACTTCATTCTTGTTCACCTGCTCTCTCGAAAAGTGAAACTTGATGGATGTATGTTTTGTCATTGAATGTAACACTAGATTTTTTGATATATTTATTGCACTTGAGTTATTGCAGAAGATTGTGATAGGTTCCTCATACTCCACTCTGATGTCTCTTAGCATTTGCGTCATCTACAATACTTAAGTGCAACTACCTGCTACTACAATATACTTTGCTTTTGTAGTGGACAGAGATATTGCCTCTTGTTTTCTTGCTCACCCAAGAAACCAATCTCTTCCCCAAAAAAAATGCACCACCACTGGTACTCTTCCGGTCATCCACATCTCCTACCTAATCAACATCTGTATATGCGTGAAGAGAGAAATCATGATCCCTAGGATACCATAAACCATACTCAACTATTCCCTTTAGATATCTAAGAATTCTCTTGATTGCCATGACATGAGACTCTCTAGGATCAGCTTGGAATCTGACAACAAGACCAACAACATTCATAATGTTAGGTCTAGTTTCAGTAAGATACAATAGTCCTCCAATCATTAACCTGTACTTTTTTTTATTAGCCTTAGGAGATTCATCATCTTTGCTCAATTTACACCCGGTTGCCATGGGAGTATTCATTGGCTTTGAATCTTCCATCCCAAATTTATTCAACAATTCTTTCACATATTTAGTCTATGATATGAAGATTCCTTTCTTTGTCTGAGTGATTTGCAGACCCAAGAATAATATCATTTCCCCAAACATAGACATCTCAAATTCACTTTTCATTTATTTGGAAAAGTCTTCCAGATACTATCTCTTCCTCCGAAAATGATATCATCAACAAATACTTCACCAATCAAGATATTTTCATGATCAATCTTGAAGTACAAGTTACTGTCAAGAATACCTTTGTTGAAACCAATCTTCAAAAGATATTTATCCAATCTTTCATACCATGCCCCTGGGGCTTGTTTGAGTCCATACAATGCTTTCTTCAATTGGCAGACCCCATGATCAGACAATTGAAATCCTTCTAGTTGCTCAATGTATACTTCTTCTTCCAAACCACCATTTAGAAAGGAAGACTTGACATCCATCTGATATACTTTGAAATCCTTGAAGGTGGAAAAACCAAGAAATAATCTGACTCCTTCAATTCTTGCCACTGCAGAAAAAGTTTCTTCAATGTCAACTCCTTCTACTTGAGAATAACCATTACAAACCAATCTGGCTTTGTTTCTAATTACTTCAACATCTTCATTCAGTTTATTATGGAGGACCCACTTAGTCCCAATCACATTTTTTTTCTTTAGGTCTGGGAACAAGATTCCAAGTGTGATTTTTTTCAATCTGCATCAAATCTTCCTCCATTGCTTTAGCCCATCTTTCATCATTGCATGCTTCACTTACTGTTTTTGGTTCAATCTTTGAAATCAGACAATACTTCTCTAAATCTTGAGCAATCTTTCTTCTTGTTTGAACACCTTTGCTTCTATCTCCTATGATTTGGTCTTTAGAATGATTCAGTCTTACATACCTAGGAGTTTTGGGAATTTCATGCACTTCTATTTCTTGGACAAATTCATTCAAACTTATCTCTTCTTCCTGTATTTATGGATTCTCTGGATTAGTCTGAATCTGAACTATAGATGGAGCTTGATCTTCTTGGACCAAAACATCATTCTGATCATCTTCTTCATAATCAAAATCTTGAGGGATTTTTAATGCCTTCATCAACTTTCACATATGTACTTTCTACAATCTTTCTCAATCTCTTGTTGTAACACTGGTAAGCTTTGCTTTGAGTAGAATAATCAAATAATATTCCTTCATCACTTCTAGCATCAAATTTTCCAAGATCTTCATCTCTTTAAATATAACATTTATTACCAAGGAGTCTAAAATACTTCATAGTAGGAGTGATGCCAAACCAGAGTTCATAAGGAGTCTTACAACTATTGCTTCTGATTTGTACTCAATTAAGAGTATAGATAGCAGTCCTTACAGCTTCTCTCCAGTAGATCTGAGGGACATTGCTTCCATCATCATGGTTCTAGATGCTTCTTGGATTGTCGAGTTCTTTCTCTCCACTACTCCATTCTGCTGTGGAGTCCTTGGAGCAAATAACTATCTCTTTATCCAATGTTTCTCATAGAATTCTATGAACTCTCCGTATGTGAATTCACCACCTCTATTAGACCTAAGACATTTTATGTTTAACATAGTTTCATTTTCTACCATAGCCTTGAATATTTTGAACTTCTCAAGAGCTTCAGATGTCTCTTTCAGGAAAGTCACCCACAGCATTCGGGACTGGTCATCAATTAGTAACATGAAATGTCTATCACCTTGTAGACTCCTAATTCTCGTTGGTCCACATAGATCGGTGTGTACTAAGTCCAACAATTTGGTAGAAAATAGTTTCTTACTTTTAAATGTGACTCTACTATGCTTACCCAACTAACATTCTTTGCACAAACTGTTAGTAGGTTTAACCAGTCTTGGAAGATCTCTTACAGCTTGAGTGTTTCTTATCTTGATGATATTATGAAAATTTACATGACACATTCTCCTATGCCACAACCAACTCTGATCAATTTGAACAAATAAACAACTTTTGCTAGTACCAACCAAGTGGAAGATGTTACCTTTTGTTTGAGTACTGGATGTAATCTTAGTTCCAGAGCTTTCAAAGATCTTACATTTTCCATTTTTGAATTGGAGATCATATCCTTTGTCCACCAACTACCCAACACTAAGAAGGTTATGCTTTAGACCTTCAACATATAGTACATCATTGGTTTTTTTCTTTCCATCAAAATAAATAGTTCCTCTGCCTCTGATTCTACCAGCAAAATTATCACCAAATTTTACAACTCCTCCTTCATATCTTTCTAGATTTATGAACTTATTCTTATCACCAGTCATATGATGAGAGCATCCACTCTCAATGACCCATTCATCCTTTTCTTTAACTTGAGCAACCAGAGCTCTTTCTACCATTTTATGATTGACAGATTCACTGGGCATTGGATCTTCTTCCTTGATGGCAATAAACACCCAATCACTTCTAGATTTGTTTCCTATCTTGGATTCATCATCTATTACTCCTTCATCATCATCATCTTCTTAGACATAGTAATATTTCTTTTGGAATCTTAATTTATTAGGATTTTAAAATCTTTATAGAGACCTTGAGGCAAAATGACCAATCTTGTTGTAGTTGAAACATTTGAAGGGCAATTTTATTTCATACTTACTAGATCCTCTTGGTAGTCTTTTATCAATAAGGGCTTCAAGTTGAGCAGCTTCTGCCTCATCTTCTTCTAGATCTTTTCTTTATTTTTCATGCAATGATAATTTCTTTGAGGAATTCTCTCCAGGATCATACCTTTGTTTACCTTTTACATAGGCACTATCTTTGAATGCAGATTTAGTCTTGGGAGGTGCATCTTCAAACTCAGCCAATTCAAATGCAACTGATTTCCCAACCAATTGATCCCTTGTAATATTTGATAAAGATCTAAATTCTTCAATAGAAACAACCTTGTGTTTGTAAGGAGGTAAGGATTTGAGAACTTTGACAATAATCTCATCATCATCCAAGGTTCCACTAGCACATCTAATGCCACAAACAAGCTCATTTACTTTTGGCATAAATGTAGTGATATTCTCATCTTCAGTCATCTTTAGGTTTTTGAATTTTCCTTTCAGACTTTGTAACTTGGCACATTTAACATATTTGTCTCCTTCATGCAGAAGTGCCAGCTTTGACCAAATTTCATATGCAGTTTTTAAATCCATAACATTTGTTAGCTTTGTATCAAATAAGGCACTTAGTAAGGCTTCTTTGGCTCGAAGATTATCTTCAGCATCTCTGATTTCATCTGTAGTTGTCAGACCATTCTTTGGAGGAATATACTTTTTTAAGTCATGTTCCAATATTAAATTCCCATACATTGCAAGTGACATTCCATGCGGCTTTTCCAAAGAGTGTAGTTTGTTCCATCAAACCTCAAACTATACTTCTTGTAGGAAGACATTCTAGATCTTCTCAAGTGGTTAAGATCTTTTAGAGGAACTTAGTTCTGATACCAATTGTTGGTTTTAGGATAGACAACTTAGAGGGGGGTGAATTAGTTGTCACCAAAATTTCTATTCTTTAAACACCTAAGTCCTCATATTTCTATGGCATAATAATGATTCAATCATGGAAGCACAATGCAATAACTTAAGAGAAGAAACACATCCAACACATATGACACCAAGATTTTAACGTGGAAAACCCAGTTAAGGGAAAAACCACAGGGTGACTAACCCAATATTGTATTCTCTGTTAAAAGAATAAGAAGAAAAAAATGGCACTTGCCAATTAGGGCTCATTCCCTGAGCACACTTCTCATAAGAGGCCGATTGCCTACAGGAGACACACTGTCTATAGAATAATATAAATATTACATACTTGAACTAGAGATTAGCATCTTCACCATGCTTGAGATTGTTCCATTTAAGATCAACACTTCTACTCTACTTTTCGCTCCTCTCCTCTTTATATCTTCCTCATGATAACTAAGGATACATTTGAAATGACTTCACAAATCTTATTTATACAAGACATCGACTTTGGGATGTTCATCAAAGTTAGCACCATACATACTTTATTTTATTACAAAGCAATTACACAAATACAACTTGACTTATTATAAAAGCTTCATGCACATCACTACCCTATCAGCCACACCTATCTGGGACTTCAATCTTCTTTAAGGAACACATCATGCTTTGTAAAACATCTTCAAGATCATCGACAAAATGTGTAAAACATTCAGTCGGCCAAGAGTAGGAAGAACACCATCACCCAAAGATAAATCTTCAATTACGAGATCAATCTTCAATGTAGACCACCAACAGGAACTAGACACAATCTAGAGACCTCCACAAGCTTGATTGAATCACTAGGAACATCCACATAACTTCTGCTTACTGTAATCATTCGCATCATCATCCAGAACCTCAAGAACATAGTCTGTCATCACTATCATATTAGAATAATTGTTTGTGGACCTCTAGACCATGAACAAATTGAGTTGTCAATTCAAATTGGCTTCCTAAACATGCCACCAATCCACAAAACAAGATATTCCATTTTTAGATCTCACTAGACCTATTCATGTTACTCTGTCGCCTATGAATAGCTGCCAGAACCAGTTTTACTCATATGGCCATAAATTCTCCAAATCTTCATGCAGATCTCTAAAATCTTTACAGGAGCACCTTTAGACACATATCTACAAATACTTTGATGTGCATACTCTAATCTTCAACTGACTGGATTCTTTACTTCATAGAACTTCACTGTCTTCACTATTCTTCTCGATTTTTGATAGGCCTAATTTTCTCAATATCCTCAGCACACAACTCATCCAATCCTTGACATCAATGCAACAGAAGTATGTTGACATCAATGACAACACTAGTTAGGCCCATACTTGCAACACAAGCCCATTAGACATCATTAAGGACACAATCATAGATACTTTCTCCTTGTTCCAATGTTATCCATTGTAACAATGCAACTTCCATGAAGGAAGACTCAAATCTCACATCAGATCCCACAAAGATAGATGATTATAAAAATAAAGGCAACAAAATTTATGTTTCTAGTTCTCAAAAAGAACCCGTGAAACCTCAAATTGTTGTGCATCATCATTCTAAGACTATGATCACTATTCGAGGTGTTCCAAACCCACATTGACTTCCTAGTTACTTTATCAACCTTACAAAACAACTCACTCAAAAACAACAAATTTGTATAAAATGTGTGAGATCAACCTCATTACCATGTGGTTTCTCACAAGTACAACACTCACAACAATAAACAAAGAAAATAAGCATCAATTGTTCCTACTTCTCTTCCACCTTCTCAACCTTTTCTTCCTCCACCACCTCATCTTTATCAATATCCTAACACAAAATATGATCTCATTGAGTTGCTTTGTGCTACTCTTGCTAGGATCTCACTCTGGGAATTAATAGAAACCTAAGTGCCTACATACCATAGGATGCTCTAGGAAGCTCTACAAAAGCTATTCATTCTATCTTTTGTTACATCGAATCACATAGTAGCCTTGTAAGATTCACTTACTTATCTTCTACCTGAATATTCTAACCTCTTTTCTTGGACATATTCTGATATGCTTGGCATTGACCCTAAGGTGGTAACACATAATATTCTCATTCATCCTGATGTTAAACCTATAAAATAAAAAAATTGCAAGATGAATCCTAAGGTTGCATTGTTAGTGAAAGTTAAGACAGAAAAGATTCTACAAGGAGGATTTATCTGACCTATTGACTACTCACCTTGAATCTTGAATATTGTGGTGGTTGCTAAAACTAGCAACTGTATTCAAATTTGCAAATATTTTCAAGATTTAAATAAAGCATCTTTAAAAGATGATTTTCCTCTTCCTATTATTTATATGACTTTTGATTCAACCATAGGCCATGGGTTACTTTCCTTTATGAATGGTTTCTCTGGTTATAATCAAATATTCATCAATCCTCAAGAACAATATAAAACAACTTTTATAACTTCTTGGGGAACATTTTGTTGGGTTTTCATGCCATTCAGATTAAAGAATGTTGGTGTGACTTATCAATGTGCTACAACACTTACCTTTCATGATTTCATGCATAACATTTTAGAGGATTATGTCGATGACATTCTAACCAAGTCTGTTTTGCGCTAGGATCACATCAAGATTCTCTATCAAATCTTTGAGTGTATACGTAAATACAACATGCACTTGAATCCCCATAATGCATCTTTGGCATTGATAGTGGTAAGATGTTGGGATTCATTGTTTTGCATCAAGGTATTGAGGTGGATATGAAAAATATTGATGTCATTGTCAACATGGCACATCCTAAAAATATTTCACAACTTCATAGTTTACACGGGAAGATTTAAGCCATTCATCAATTTGTCTCACAAGTTTCACTGATCAGACTCACCCTTTTACACAAATTTTCAAGAAAGCAACAAACTTTAGTTAGGATAAGGACTACTAGAAAGATTTTGATGATCCCAAGAACTATCTAGCTAATCCCCCTATATTGCGACCTGCCATCTCTAGGTGACCATTTATTCTTTACACATCTGCATCTCCTAATAGCTCTTACAAGTTTGTTAGCACAACATGATGACAATGGCAAAGTACCTGTTGTATATTATATTAGTCAAACTTTTCACTATTATAAAACACAATATTCTGTGAACCAAAAGTAGTGCCTAGCTCTTGTTTTCACTACATAAAAATTGAAACATTATCTCCTAAAAGTTGAAATTAATGTAATTGTAAAATTTAATCCTTTGAAACATCTCTTTCCTAAAACATATCTTTTAGGACACTTAACAAAGTGGGTTATGTTGAACTAATGAAATTTTATCTTAACTTTGTCTCCCAAAGAGCAATTAAGGGTAAAATGTTGACTGACCACTTAGCTGAGTCTCCTTCACCATTGTCTATTCTAAATCAACAATCATTCCCTAATGATAAAATCCTTTCCTTGGATGTTGATAGTAAGTGGAAGTTATTATTGGATGGTTCTAAATGTTGAATTCACTTTGGCGATGCTTTTATACTAGTAACTCCATCAGGTAAGCTAATTCATCTTGTCTTAGTTTCAATTTTCTATGTACCAATAACATTGCTGAGTATGAAGCTCTTATTACAAGCTTACATGTCGTAATGTCTCTCAACATTAAATAAATTAGCATATTTGGTGATTTACAATTGATCATAGGACAAATCATAGGATCTTATCAAGCAAAGCAAGATAATTTATCTTAGTATCAAGACTTGGCCTTATCATTGTTGTAGAATTTCTCATCTTTTACAATGGACACTATTCCATCAAAAGATGATTGACATGTGGATGCAATGGTAAGCACTACTTGCCTTACATTCCCTGATGATTCTTGAAAGAACTATCAATTATCATTCATATCTAAAAACACCTTTAATATCTAAAATATTTGTAATTTCTTGTTGCAATAACATAGATGTAGTTGAATGGTACTTCCATATATTCGAATATTTGCATGATGGTACCATTCCTGAATTAGCATCCAAAAGTGCTTGAAATCACATACACAAACTCATGGCATGCTAAATTATCTTATCAAATATTCCTCCTCCATCGTTGTCTAATAACTCTAAGATCCCAATTTCCCTAGAAGAGGCACATTCAGGTGCCTATGGAGGATATTTTGTTGGGAAATCTTTAATTCATAAGGTACTTGATATGGGTTACTATTGGTAAACCATGTGGCAAGGCTCTTTTTCCTTTGTAAACAGGTGATTGTCAACAACATAATAATCACATTCAAGGTCCTACCCAAGAACTTCATTCTCAAGTTTCACCTTGGCTATTTTCCACGTGGGGCTTAGATTTGATTGGAAAAATTTTTCCTCCTTCTTTTAAAGGACACACTTTCATTATTAAAACTATCGATTAATTTATGAAATGGGTCGAAGAGGTTCTTCTTTGATCCATGATTGCTCAAGTAATTTGTGGTTTCATTAAATACAACCTAATTTCTCAATTTCATAGTCATTCCACTTTGGTTTCTGATAATGGTGCATTATTCAAGAATAAAAATATGAAGAAATTCTTCAAAAAGTATCATATTCAACATCGCTTCTGTACACTATACTATCCATAATCAAATGGATAGGCAGAAGCTTCTAATAAAATAATTAGATAAGTTATTTAGAAAACTATTAACAAACATTAAAATGATTGGCATACTCAACTATTGTATGCATTATGGGCTTACTGAATGAGTGTTCATAAAGCTATAGGTACTACCCCATACAATCTTGTTTATGCTCGCAATGTGATCATGCCTTTGGTGTTAGAAATTCCTTCGTTGTAGATTTCTCTTAATGGTATTCTTTATGAGAATGATTAAAGAGAAATATGATATCAAGAACTTGAGATGCTTGATGAATAGTGCATAAATGCTCTCGAACATCTCCGGTCTCATCAAAAGTCCATTTAATTCTCATACAATGAATGTGTTATACAACATTCATTCAAGATTGAAGATCTTGTACTCTATGAAAACCAACACAATATCAATCCACCTCTTGGTGGAAAAGGGAAGTTTATCCTAAATTGGCTAGAAGCATACTATTGGAAGCTTGTTGGTGTTGTCATTCATGTCAACCTATAGTGCAAATGGTTCAATTGTTTTCCAAACACTTTTGAGAAAATATTAATAAAAAGGTGTGTAGTGTGATAGAGATATGTTTAGAGTTGTGCTCTGCATTTCCTCGTGGTTGAAGATATGCCTATGAGGTTTGGAATTGATGATCAAAGGTGTTTAGAGGTATTATATCTAGAATCTTAGTTTTTGGATCGTGTGGCAGTGGAAGATGTGTTTGACAGAGTGTTTGACTATGAAGAAGGTTGTCTGGGAGAAATGAGATTGCTCTGCATTTCTTTGCATTAAGGTTTCTTGTCTTGCAATTCTAGGAACATGCATATATTGTATGTATCTACCTTCCCTTGAATTTTCTAGTGTTGAGTCACTCCACAAGTTTAGTTCTTGTGTTGGTGCTCAGTGATAGTGCATCCTAATGTGTAGAATAAAGACATTCTTTGTTTCATGTAGTTGCAGTAGTGTTGCATAATATTTTGATGATGCTAGAATATTCTATAAATATGTGTGGAAGCTGTGGAATATTTCTTCTTGGCCTGCATGATGTTTTTGGACATGGAGAGGCATCTACGTGGTCACTTTCAATGTTTGTTCAAGTTTGGCTATCCTATTTTGCTATTACTATTTGTAGAGGTACCTCGTGGATTGTGGATGTGATGACAAGCATGGTGATACAGATTTGGGTCCTAGTTAACCCTTAGTATAGTCCACCAACTTCTTTCCACTACAAAAGTGTTTGGTATCATTGTATTTTACTGTTGCATGCTTGAGATGCAAACATTTCATTAAGCTCGACCTAATTGAGATTGTTTGAGGTCATGGATGATATAAATGAAAGATGAAGTTTGAGTTGAGAAAAGTAAAGAAGATAAAAGTAAAGAAGATAATGTGAATGTGAATCAAGGGTGGTGAATTAAGTGCGAGATTAAATTCATATGACTTCTGAATGCATTGAGCAGAAGGTGTCTACATTTCAGTCTCCTTGAAGTTACTAGAGGTAGTGAGATGAAGGTTGCGGATGGCATAATGTTACAATGGTGGATTTCCTTTGTTGTCTTGAGATAGTGAATCTCTCTATAACAATCCTCTTCTATTCTTCTCTCTTGGGGATAGTGAGTCCTTAAAAAAATGAGACTTTCTTTTGGGAATTGTGCCTTTCTTCTGCACAATGAGTCCTTAGCAATGAGTCTACTTGTATTCGTTATTTCTATTCATATATATGTGAGTTAATCCTCACTGTGGTTTTTCCCTTCTTTAGTTTTCTACATAAATCTAGTGTTCTTATGTGTTTGAATTTGTTTGCATTAATGTCTCATATGTTTACATTTTGCTAATGCATAATAAGAGTTTGAAGATTGGAATAGCATTGAGGGTTTAATGTTTTAATGTACAACTGATTCACCCTCCCTCTTGGTTCTCTTGTGCATACTAACAATTGGTATCAGAGCAAGGTTGCTTGGAAAATCTTAACCACTTGAGGTAGATCTTAATGGCAGATAAGAAATGTATTGAGATTCCCTTGTTTGATGGATCAAATTATGCTTTTAGGAAGATAGGGATGGAATGCTTTCTTCTTTCACTAGGGTATGATGTATGAAAGTTAGTTGAGAAAAAATATACTATACCTACTAATTGTCCAAAGGATGACAATGAGATTAAAGACTATGAGAACAATGGAAAGGTAAGGAGTGCTCTTTTGAATAGTCTTATTGATTCAGAATTGGTGATTGTAATGAGCTACAAAACTACTCATGAGATCTAGAAGAAGTTGGAAAGTATCTATAAAGTAGATGAAAAAGTGAAGAAAGCAAAAATACATAATTTGAAGACCAAGTTTGAAACCTTAAAGATGTCAAAGGATGAAAATATTGCAAGCTACATGTAGAGAGTGGATGAAATTGTCAATTTCATCAATGAACTTGGTGGAAACCTAGAGGAAGCTAAATTGGTAAAGAAGGTACTAAGAACTTTTCCAAAATCTTATAGTGCTAAAATTTCTTCTATAGAGGAAGTTCAAAATTTGGATATTTATACTAGCGATCAATTGTGTGGTACTCTAACTACTTTTGAATTATGAGAAGTTGGTTAAGATGATTCAAGAAAAGAAACTGTGTTTAAGGTTAGCAAGATAGAAAAGAATGATGAGTCAGATCCAGATGATTTTGATGAAGTGGAAGAAAATTTTGTAAGTAGATTGAAGAAGGTTTCTAGAAAAGACAGAGGTAAGTTACCCTTCAAGTGTTTCAACTATGGAAAGATAGGTCATTATGCTTCAAAATGTCTGGTCACAATTTCAAATGATAGATACAAGGATAAAAAAGGTAAGTTAATCAAGAGTTATTATGTTAAACAAGATGCTAGCATATTTGATTATGAGTTTGACTATCTAGATGATGAAAATGATGAATGCTTGTTCATGGCTTTGAATTTTGGAACTAATTTTATTGACACTAAAATATGTTTGAAGGAAATTGATCTAGAAATAGGGCACAATATCAAAGGAGCTTTGGTAACTTTTTTTCATGCGAGAGAATAGGGAAACTACTAGATAATTCATAGTGGATGTTCAAAGAATATGATAGGTGATAATAATAAGTTTGTCAATCTTGAGATGTTTGATGGAGGTTTTATTAAGTTTGGAGATGATTCATTTGCTAAGATCTATGGAAAAGGTTCAATTAGTTTTGATGGAAAACATAATACAGATGATATTCTCTATGTCAAGGGTCTCCAACATTATCTTCTAAGTGTAGGACAAATGTGCAGCAAAGGATATAACCTTGTGTTTTAGGATGGTGGCTGTGAAATTAGGAAAGAGAACTCTGAAACTCTGGTTGCTACAGGAACAAGGACAATAGGAAATGTATATAATCTCAAAGGTGCTAACAATATGTGTTTTATGACTCAAATTAATGAAAGTTGGTTATGGCATAGAAGCATGTGTCACATCAATTTTGATAACCTAGTAAGGATCAGCTCTACTCAAGCTATGCGAGATCTATCAAGAATTACAGATCCTATCAATGCAATTTGCAAGGAATGTCAGATTGGGAAACAAACAAGGAAGAACTTCAAAATCAAAGAATATTCTATCGAAGGACCTCTGGAGTTGGTACATATAGATCTATATGGACACACAAGAATAAGAAGCTTTCAAGGTGACATGTATTTCATGTTGTTAATTGATGATTACTCTAGAATAACTTGGGTAACCTTTCTCAAAGAAAAATTCAAAGCTCTAGATAAGTTTAAATCATTTAATGTTGTGGTTGAAAATGAAATAGATTTGAAAATCAAGTGCTTGAGGTTTGACATAGGTGGGGAGTTCACCTCCATTAAGTTTAACTATTTTTGTGAAGATCATTGAATAAAAAGACATTTTGTCAGCCACTAGGATCCCTCAGTAGAATGGAGTTATGGAAAGAAAGAATAGGATAGTTCATGAAGTAGGAAGGAAATGTTAAAAGAAGAGAAACTATTGGATATCTATTGGAGAGAAGTTATTCACATGGCAGTCTACATACAAAATAGAGTGCAAGAAAGTGTCAACAATTCAAAACCTCCATATGAACTATGGTATGGAAGAACTCCTACTGTAAAATATTTTAGAGTGTTTAGAAGCAAGTGCTACATTAGGAGAGTTGAAGAAAACTTGGGAAAGTTTGATACAAGATTAGATGAAGGAATCTTCCTTGGATACTCTACAAAGAGAAAGTCTTACAAGTGCTACAATAAGAGGCTAAAGAAATTAGTTGAAAGCATAGATTTCAAAGTAGTTGAAGAACCAATTCATAGCTCAATGTTGATAAAAGGATATGAATCTGACCATCTCTCTTGTAGAGAAGAAGAAAGAGAAGAAGAAAAGGAAAAGGTGATGTAAGTTGATCAAGAAGATGCTCTAGAAAGGATTCCTAAGACTCCCAAGTATGTACAAAAGAATCATTCTAAATATCAAATCATTGGAGATAAGAACAAAGGTGTATTAACAAGAAGAAAAATTGCTATGGCAAATGAACAGGTAAATTTGTGCTTGTTGTCTAAAATAGAACCCAAAATGGTGACTTAAGCATACAAAGATGAACACTGGATCAAAGCTATGGAAGAAGAATTGATGCAGATTGAGAAAAATCAGACTTGAAAAATTGTCCCAAGACGAGTAGGCAAAATGTAATAGGAACTAAATGGGTATGCAAGAACAAATTGAATGAGAATAGAGAAGTAGTCAAAAATAAGGCTGGGCTTGTGTGTAAAGGCTACTCACAAGTGGAAGGAATAGATTATGAGGAAACATATGCTCCAGTGGAAAGAATGGAGGCCATTAGAATGTTCTTGGCCTTTGCAACTCATTAGGGCTTTAAAGATTATCAAATGGATGTAAAATCTGCATTCATGAATGGAGAGTTGGAAGAAGAGGTATACATTGAGCAGTCAAAAGGCTTTCAGTTATCAGATGATCCAAATATGGTATGCAAATTGAAGAAGGCAATGTATGGACTCAAACAAGCTCCAAGAGCTTGGTATGCAAGATTAGATAGATATCTGCTACAACACAAATTTAAAAAGGGTACTGCAGATAGTAATTTTTAATTCAAAGTTGAAGAAGATCAAATTCTTATTGTGAAGGTATATGTTGATGGATATAATCTTTGGAGGGAAAGAAAGTATGTGCAAGGGATTTGTAGAAGATATGCAAAAAGAATTTGAAATGTCAATGTGTGGAGAAAATAATTTCTTTCTTGGGCTACATATCAGTCAATCAGAAAAAAGTATTTTTATTTCACAATCAAAGTATGTTAAGGAAATGTTGAAATTTTTTTGGAATGGAGGATTCTACATCGGTATGTACTCCTATGAATATAGGTTGTAAGATAAGAAAAGATGATGAATCTCCCAAGGTTGAGTAGAGAAAGCACAAATAAATGATGTGTGGACTATTATAACTAATTGTTACCCAACCAGATAACATGCATTCAATTTGTCTTGTGGCCAGATTTCAAGCAAATCCCAAAGAATCACATGTTACAGAGGTAAAAAAGTTATTCAGATACTTGAAAGGTACTCCAAATTTTGGCTTATAGTATCCCAAGGATATTGATTTCTCCTTGAGTGCATATACAGATGTAGAGTGGGCAAGATGTACAGATGATAGAAGAAGTACAAGTAGTGGTGCTTTCTTTCTTGGAAGCATACTAGTCTCATGGTTGAATAAGAAGCGGGATTCAATGTCATTATCTATTGCAGAGGTAGAGTACATTGGAGCAACATCTTTTTGCACATAGGTGTTCTGGATGAAGCAAATATTGAAGGATATTAAAGTCTCATATGATGAACCTATCACTATCTTATGAGGTAATACAAGTGCTATCAACATTTCAAAGAATCCAGTAATGCATTCAAGAAAAAAACATATTTCAATATGATATCACTTCCTAGGAGAGAAGGCTCCAGAGAATATGATGTAGGAGCATCCCTAGTTCAAGAGCAATCTTAATGCCCCTGGCCAGTTATAGTTGTTAACAAAATTGCCTTACAACAATAGATATAACAACATATGTTGGTGTGATTGTATGTAATATGTACTATTTATAAGAGTATTAGAGACATACTAGTATAGTTTTCCTTAGTTTTCCCTTCACCATTATGTAAACAACATTTCAAATTCTGTATATACAATATAGAAACATATAAGTAGTGCATCGATATAGTCCAGGTTTGGAAAGATTGAACTATTGTCATATGTTTATAAAATTATCTTAATTTTAAATATGTGTATAGATTTGATTGTCATATGTGTATATTTTCAGCAATCAATATACAATTAGTATAAAAATAAAAGACATTGTTTTGAATTCAACTAAATTCTATAACTCAATCACTGTATTGAAAGGATTCTAACTTATATTTGTATTATCAGATTTCATAAACCAGAATCAAAGAAGCAAAGAAGTTTATTTTTATTTTTTAGTTAATTGGAAGTGGTAGGAAATCCTCCCAATACAATCATGCCATCTTCAGACTAAAAAATTAGTAATGAATTAGCACTAATCTTTGCATACTAATCTAACATTATGGAGTGTTGAAGCATGAAAGTGTTAATATATAAGAACAAATTAATCAAAAGTATAATATTAAAACATTAATTTTGTTTCTACTTATGGAGAGAATAGAGCATACAAGAACTCATGGGTGTAAAAGTTTTAGAGCATATTATTTTTTCTTATCACATTGATGGTGATGAATACAAAAATTAGGCTTGCCAAACATGCTGGTAAAGCCATCATAATTAGTTGGTATGGATAACCTGTAAATGCTATGGGCTCATTGTTCTCCAACCTAAGTCATTGCTCCTACATTATCTTAAGATGTACCATATAAAACATAATTGCAAAAAACACAAAGGAAATCACTAGAGAGATCACTACCATCCATGGACTCAACGGCCTATCAGATTGAATGTCAGTATAATAAAATGGTAGACATATGGCCATCGACGCAAGTATACAATTCACATTCTTCCACTTGTTCTTCACCGCTTCTTGTATTTGCATGGAGATTTCTTCCTACAACATGTGATTATCTTCATCAACCTGGGTGTGATTCTCCTCATAATGTTGGGTTTGACTATAAGGCCCATCCTATCTTGTGTTTATACTAGACCTTGTGAGGGATTTCATAATCATTTCCTTGAGAAATATTGCTATAGTTAAAATTTTAGATTACGAAATAGGGTTATTAACATTAGAAAAACCATTACAACGCTTATGTATTACTTATGTTAGCTATGAATGTGAAAATTAATAGAATTAGGGTGACAAATTTTAAATCAACATTATTCTAACATTATGATTTAATTAATGATTAAGTGTTATATTTACTACTTGTCATGTTGGTTAGTCTTAGGGGTGCTTTGAGAACATTATATATTGAATTTGTGTATTGAAATTGTTGTAAGATTTATGTTGTTAGGAATGTCATAGTTATGTTGTTTATTACATTTAGTTTATTATGGGTTTAAAAGAGTTTAGTTTATTATGGGTTTAAAAGAGTTCTATAGTGAATATTTTCATGGGTTTTTGGTTGAAATTAAAGTCCTAGGTCATAGGACCACCACTTAGGATAAATTTGGTTTATTAAAATTAGGCAAAAATAATATTTCAAACCCCTTAATTTTGGCATATTCTAATTGGCACGAGATTGGAAAGTTGGTGGAGATAAAGGTAGAGCTGGTTGGAGGTCTCCATGAATCACCATATGTGAGGACACATGGAGACTCCTCCCTCCATGGAATTTTTCCCAAGGAGGATACTTGGAGGTTGTCCAAGGATAGGTGTCACTTGTAAGGAGTGGGGACTTTTGGAGAATTTTTTTAGGGAAAAATATTGCAGAAAGGTGGGGGTCCAGCAGAACATGGAAACGGGAATACTTTTCAAATTGGGAGTTCAGGGGAAATATGGAAGAAGAGTGCACTAGATTCATTGGAGGAATTCACCTACTGAAACACAGATTCTTTCTCTACCTTTTCTTTTAAGTTGTTATTGCACTTGCTTGAAAAAATTGCTGCAGCCTGTTAAGCAATTTCTTGCACAACATATCAAAAAATTTTGGTTGCAGCTGTGGATTTAGGGAAGAGTGGTTCATTAATGTTTTAGTGGAGTTTCTATGGTGATTCAATGAAGATTCAGTTTCAGAGGATAGTGTCGTCAAGGTGCAAATGAAGGTTCAGGCCATTCTAAAAAAGGCTCGCACTATCTATTTTAATCTCAGCCGTTACCAAATGATTTGCCACCTTCAGAATCATAGTGCCATCCCAAGAGATTCAACGCAAGTATCTATCAATGGCACAGTCATTAGATGATACAAGGCGCAATCCTTTGGAATGAGATAATGCGACCTATATTCAACATGGTGCAACAGATAAAAGCAATGTGTTGCCCACATAAATGTAATTGTGCGTGGTCTCAAAGCACGCAGGTTATCAAATCAACTTAAGCATATTCAATGGATACGCAGTCACAAGTGATGGCTCAACCAACATAATAGAAGTGCGCAGCCATAAGGAAAACAATGGTGCTGCCATCTGAAGTAAACTCAAGCAATGTTGAATAATGGTGCATGATTTCTAATATAGAGCAGCCTGTGTCATAAAGGCTCGAGCTATGGGATATGACGCACACTAGATAATGGCAGAGTCGAATGAAGACTCAAGAGCCATAGATCAAAGATGAATCCATTGGAGCACGCAAGGTTTTGAAGATGTCAGAAACATTCACTCTAGAAAGATTAGGGAATGTCAATTTTAAATGGAGCGACGATGCACCATGTAGCATAAGGAGTAGAAGTTAAAATTTTTATTGTACTCACGGGGATGTTTTTTAGTGTTTCTTTATTTAAATCTTTTAAAGATCTTAAGATTTATTTGTGAGTCGTTAGATTTTAATAAAGTGAGTCACGTGGATAAAGGAGAGTCATATAATGCAAGTCTTTAATAGAAGAGGTGGGGGCCATGAAATAAAGCGAAACGATTTATTATTAAAGATTCATATGCTTTAAAACCCACGTAAAAGCAAGGATGACATAAGATAAAAGTTTATAAAAGGAAACTTTATTTTAACATAAAGTAAGCTATAGGAATCAATGAAATAAGTGTCACGTAGTGGCCAGTGTCTTGTAGTGTTGTTATTATAGTATTTGTTTAGTTGTTATTTTTTTGTTGATTAGCTATTGGTTATATATAGTATTTGTTTAGTTGTAATTTTTATGTTGATTAGGTATTGGTTGTATAGATAAATTGCATTCCAATAAATGAAAAATTAATTTTTGAAAAGTATTGAAATGTCTTGGATAAATAAAATTAAAATCTCAAAAATAATCTAATTTGGTAAAATAAAATAGGACTAAAATATTTCCTAACTATAAAACTAAACTTTTACAAAATCTATTAAATAACACAAATATTTTCTTAAAATGTAATAATACTAATACTTTTATAATTTAAAATGCATTAAAATATTGTAAGTTTGAAGAATAAAATAAAAAATGTAATACTATAATAAAATAAAATAACATGGCGAAATATTTTTTGTGATACTTAGATTTTTAACTCTTGACTAAATAAAATTGAAATTCCAAAAATAATCTAATTTCATAAAATAAAATGTGTAGAACCCTAACCATAGTTGGGTGAAGAATAATTACATAATATAATAACAATAACATATTCATATTTACATCACTACAGTATTTTATCTTAGTCAATTTTTTATTTAAATAATAATAGTAAGTACTTTCAGAGAACATGAATTTTAATTAATCTAATATTGTGGTTTAGTAATAATTCTAGGTCCATTCATTTAATAAAAGTATGTGGTTCATCTCCATTTAATTAGACATGAATGGTTAAGATAAAATGAATAGTTAATAAATATTTTAGTGAAATTAGGTTATTTATATTTTAGTGAAATTAGGTTATTTATGTCTAGAACCGTAAATTATAGTCATAAAACATAACCCTGAATAATTTTTTTATAAAATAGTCATGAAAATAAATCAATAAATAAAAATATGCATGCTTTATAAAGAAAAATTTTAGTGTTATTTTATTTTATGAAATTAGGTTATTTTGGGGATTTTAATTTTTTTTACTCAACAGTTAAAAATTTAGAGTGTCATAAAAAATACTTATATTTTGGGGATTTCAATTTTATTTACTCAATAGTTGAAAATCTAGTGTGATGGAAAATATTTAAATGAAGTGATGCCACGCCATTATTGTAATGGATGGGCATTAATCACCTTATAATATAAAAATTTAAAAATTTTCTGCGAATTAGATTAAAGAAAAATAATTTTTTAATTTGTTATAATATTTGCACCTATACAATAGCAATAGCTAAATATTTTTTAAATAGAAAAACTATTTGAGTTCTCATTGGTTGCAAAAAGAACATGTCTGCTTATAATTTCCTTGGCACAAGCTCATTATTTGGAGTGAATTTGTTTTACGGTGTGAGAAAGCACTAATGTTCACATACAAAAGACTATCGGCTTAAGATTTGTTATTTGAAGCATTTAAAAACCCTAAAGATTAAAAACAAAAACCAAGGCCATCAAATATTAAAGTTTGATATTTTAAAATAAACAACACAAAGTAACAACACAAGGGAATAGATAAAATCTAATTTAATATACTGTGAACTGTAAAGGATGTTACTTTTGATTTAGGTTTTAGGTTTGTAAATAATAAATTAAATTTGTTAATTTCAATTTAATATTTACACTGGAAAGATTTAATTAAATACAAGCAAAGTAACAAAATAGTCTTTAAACTTGTCACTATTGTTTTATAAAAAAATATTAGGGTGTATATTTAATATAATAAGTTGTTTCCTATGTATTAAATATTCAATGTTCATATTTTCACTTAAAATTTAAATATAAATTTTCAAAATTAACTACTAAATATTTAAATAATATAATAATAATGATTATAATAATAAAAGAATTAATTAATGTAATAATACTAATACTTTTATAATTTAAAATGCATTAAAATATTGTAAGTTTGAAGAATAAAATAAAAAAAATATTAGGGTGTATATTTAATATAATAAGTTGTTTTCTATGTATTAAATATTCAATGTTCATATTTTCACTTAAAATTTAAATATAAATTTTCAAAATTAACTATTAAATATTTAAATAATATAATAATAATGATTATAATAATTAAAGAATTAATTAATGTAATAATACTAATACTTTTATAATTTAAAATGCATTAAAATATTGTAAATTTGAAGAATAAAATAAAAAAATATTAGGGTGTATATTTAATATAATAAGTTGTTTCCTATGTATTAAATATTCAATGTTCATATTTTCACTTAAAATTTAAATAAATTTTCAAAATTAACTATTAAATATTTAAATAATATAATAATAATGATTATAATAATTAAAGAATTAATTAATGTAATAATACTAATACTTTTATAATTTAAAATGCATTAAAATATTGTAAGTTTGAAGAATAAAATAAAAAATGTAATTAAATTCATGATACTGTAGATTTTAAAGGTTTGACTAAATAAAATTGAAATCCATGATTTTTAACTTTTGAGTAAATAAAATTGAAATCCCTAAAATAATCTAATTTGTAGAACCCTAAAAACTAATTTAAAATTAAATTACTTTTAGCTAATGAAGCAAAAAAATAATCGCCATCCATTTAGGCATGACTTAACTAGTGGGAGACAAAATTTGTGTTCATAATTTGTTTGCTTGCCACATGCTCCCCTCAAACCAAAATTCTATCCACGTTTATAGTTTTTTGTTGCACTCTCCCGACAATCTGCAGAGAAGAGGTCATTTTTTTTACCCAATGACAATACAGATAAATCATTTATAAATACTTTTTTGTTAAAAATTTATCATGTTGACATAGGAAAAGTACAAATTTAAATCAAATTTGTTACTATCTTTTGATTGGTTTGCAATCAATAGATTAATAACTAGATAAGTGTGAACTCATTGCAATAGTACCAGCCAAGGTAGGTACTAATAAAAAGAGATTCTTTATTTGATTTCTCATGCCTATTAAAAGAAAAGTAACAACAAAATCCAAGTAAGATTAATATGTAGTGATGGAAGTGGACTTTTGCATGGAGATAACAAAAATCAAAGGCGAAAATCAAGAAGTCAATTGGGAAGCGACTTCATGCACATAGAGGTAGTTTTGCTTTTATTTTTTTATATATGCATAGCCATGGCATGACATATAGGAAGATTTTGATTCACCATAGTAGAGGGATTGAAACAATGATAGAGACAGAGAATAATCTTAATCAATAGCAGAGCTGGACTTTCATCTAGGCCTTTACATTGTAAATCTGTGACTTTGAAATCTTATGCAATTGAACAAATTATGTGACTAGCACTTTTCTATTCATTGTATCAGTATTTATCTTGTCTCTTATTTTATGAATCATGTGCACATTTAATCCTTTGTGAGTGTGAAGTTTATGATTAGCATATTGCCATGTTAGATAGGTTTCCTTTCAAGTTTTCTTCTTCTCTTTTCTCCCAAACAATCTGAAAACCAATTCATTGAGAATCTAATGAACAGTCAGCTTCTAAAATCCCAGAGGTTATATTGAACCACAAAGTCCCACATTCCAAGATTTCCCATTGTTGTGTGTGAAATGTAAATTTTACCATCAACAGTTTTCGGCACGCCCAGTGGGACAAAGTTTGAAGATGAGAAGTTTGGTGCTATTCTTAGCCTGTTGCAATCTTGAAAACATCTTTCAAGCACCTTGTAAATTGATCCCACCTTATTACCAATAGTTTTTGGCATGCCCAGTGGGACTTGAATTAGAGACTTTGGTCTTTGTTTCATTGAGTCTTTGTTCTATATTTTGTGATTTTGGTGGAAAATCACAAAAGTGTTTGCTCGTAGGAGCATGCATCTTCCATCTAACGACCACAATGGTGATTTTATATATGATCTTCACTTCTATAGACCATGGCAGCCCACAATATCTATGTGTGTCTCAATATTCGAGCAAGACTCACCATTTGTGACATGGGATTCAAGTCCACTTCTTCTACAACAACAAGGTTAGGTTCTTGAAGCAGTGTGGAAAGCACTACCCCATTTTCATGGAGATGGCTATGTTCATCCTACAGATCATATTCAAGATATTGCAAATTTGTGCAATATACATCATGTCACAACCAAAAGTGTAGCTCTTAGATGTTACTTGCATCTTCTTTCAGAGGCAAAGCACTAGAATGGTATAGAAATTTGCAACCCTATTCAATCACTAGGTGGGATCATCTTGGAGAGCTCATTTACAATCAATTCCAAGAGAAGGTAGATGTTATCTCCCTCACTTAAAATCTCACCACAATCAAGAGGAATCCTATAGAGTGCATGCATGATTTCAATGCGAGGTTTGATAAGTTATAGAAAATGTTTTCAGTAGATGCAAGACATCCTCCAATTTTTGTATTTCTATATTATTTGAAGGATTTAGATCCTGAGATTTCTATTATGATACAAGCCTTAGGAGGTCAAACCTTGCCTCAAGCCTATGATCTTGCCATTAGGACTAAAATAAACCTCATAGAAGCTAGTAAATTGTCTCCTTTGCCTTTAAAACCACTAATGCCTCATGCAAGTATCCCATCTCAAGCTCTCACATATAGCCAAATGCATCATTGTTCTAGTAGATCCACCCTCCCTGCTAATTTGACAAATCATATGGAGATGAGTGAAATAAAAGAGATTCTAGAATCCTTTTCCCATGAGCTCAACAAGCTAAGAGAGTAAGACATTTATCAGGCTAATGGATTTTTTATGCCTCAAAGCCTTTATGAACAACCATATGAATGCAATCCATTTGTAGAATAGATCCTTCCTCAAGCACAAAAGCTAACCAATTATTTTGAAAATTGTGCTTCCCAATCTTCTGTGGTTTCAGATCCAAGGTTTCAGCCTATGGAAACAACAAATCAAGTGTTTTGTCACTTTGATATCAAAGATGAATGCAATCAAAATGCAAGTCAAGAGGTGGTTCCTATTAATCTAGTTCCTTCAATTGATTCATGGCATCATGCACATATGGCAAATGTTGATTTAGAAATATAGTCAAATAAAGAAGAGGATGAGGATGTTGATAATGGTTCGATTTCCTTTGAATTTGAAAAGTACTTGCAAAAGAATCTAGAAGCTAAAAAGTACTAGGCATTGAATCATACAAAACCTTTACCTCAACTTGAAGAAGAACAAAAGGTAAGTCCTCTTTTGCAAAAACATGAAGAAGAGAGTGAAAATGATTCTTTTTGGGATGATCTAGAAGTCTTTTTTTCAAGCTTAGATGATGATAACATAAGCATGAGTAAGCTCCATGATAATGATGTATCAAGATACACTTGTTGTGAAGAGTTGCATGAAAATTTACATGAAGAGTTGAATGAACAGTTTCATCATACACCATTCTTCTTTCAAGAAGAAATACTATCAGATCCAAGACAATTATAGGTAGCTCCATCACTTGCAAGCCTAATTTTTATGCTATCTAGGATCATGATCTTGTAGAAGAATATGCAAGAGAAGTCACTAATGAGGTCCAATCAAAAGATCCTCTTGTATGCAAGCAAGAGTTTGAGCTGCAAGGCTTTGTATGCTTGTCCCACCCTCCACTAGATGTAGAGAATTATGTAGATCATCTTAAATGATTTTCCAATACCAAAGAGTGGTCTTCAGAATGTAGGCAAGAAAAGAGCTACAAGTTTTTGATCTATTTCTTCATGCACTTTATTTGGTCTATTATCAGTTCATTATGGATCAAATGAGGCAGAATCATCTGATCTAGGAGTTATTTTTCCATTCCAGTGAATGGGCATGTTCTTGTGATTTCCATTTGTGGATAGTTTAGTTTTAGTGCTTTGAAATAAGTTGTAGCTGCAATATTTAGATTTAGTTTTAGTTTTTTGTTTTGTCTTTTCAATAAATCTTAGTTTGAAAAGTTTCAATGGTCAATCAGTTTGTGAATTGATTGCAAAAATGGGTCTTGGTTGTGCAATGTTTCAGTTTCAGTTTCAGAATAGTGGCTCTGCTTGGCAGCTTGTTTCATTTATTGTGCACAAGTTTTCATGGGAGATATGGTTTTTCAAATTTTAAGATGTTTTCAGTTTGTTGGTTCATTTCTAAGTCTTTTCTAGCATGTGGCCTAATGGATACAAGTCACTAGAGATGAGATTCGATTTGTGCAAGCACATTGTCCCTCGTGATTCACCAGTAAATGTTGAGTAATTTCTTGCACAACATATCAAAAACTTTTGGTTACAAATGTGGATTCGAGGAAGAGTGTTTCCTTAAACTTTCAATGGAGTTTCTATGGTGATTTAATGAAGATTCAGTTTTAGAGGATAGTGTCACCAAGGAGCAAATGAAGGTGCAAGCCATTCCAAAAAAGGCTCACAATGCCTATTTTAATCTCATCCATTACCAAATAATGTGCCACCTTCAGAATCATGGCACCATCCAAAGAGATTCAATGTAGCCATCTATCAAAGGTGCAATCATTAGATGATACAAGGTGCACAATCCTTTGAAATGAGATGATGTGGCCTATATTCAATATGGTGCAATAGATAAAAGAAATGTGCTACCCACATAAATGTAGTGGTGCACGGTCTCAAAGGCAGGTATTTAAATCAACACCAAGAAAATTCAATAGATACACAATCACAAGTGATGGCTTAGCCTATAGAGAATAGTAGAACAAACGATAATTACAGAAAAATAGAGTATTGAACAGAAAAGATAAACACAAACAAATTGAGACACCACATTTATCATGGTTCACCAAATCTGGCTACATCCACATTGAGCAGAGGAATTTATTATTGCTAGGGAATGGTTTTTTACAATGAGCTAACCAACATATATAATGCTTCATCATACACCAAAAAGGAATGTGAATAGTCAAAGAATTGGCAGGAAAATAATATGTCCGTTGGACTTCATTTCCTTACAATCTCCCACTTGAAGGCCAATGGATGCTACAGCTCGCCAATCATTCCCCTACTCTAAAGTTATAGTCACTTCTTAACCAGACCAAGAGAAGTCCTAGCACATTCAAACTTCTCTTTGGGAACAAACGTGGTCAAAATGGCTACCGGATTGACCTTTGTGTCAATTTTTGCAACTTGTAACTTGCCCTCTTCGACCACATGACAAATGAAATGAGCATGTATGTCGATATGTTTAGAACGATGCTGAGATGAATGATTGTGAGCCATAAAAATGGTACTGTGACTATCACAAAATAGAACATAATCACTTTGTTGACATCCCAAATCACTAAACAATCACTTTAACCAAAGCATCTCCCTAGCACCTTCAGAAAGAGCCATATACTCAGCTTTGGTAGAAGAAAGAGCAACAGAATGTTGCAACCTCAAGACCCAACTAATGGCAGCTCTAGTAAACATGAAAACATAACTAGTAGTAGATCTTTGTTTATCTAAATCTCTGGCAAGATTAGAATCAGTGAAACCTTGCAGTTGTACCTTGTTGCCACCAAAACATAAAGAATAATTGGAAGTACCTTTGAGATACCTTAATATCTATTTGACGGCTTCCCAATGAGGCTTACTAGGATTGCTCATGAACCTGCTCACAACTCCCACTGCATGAGCAATATCGGGACAAGTGGAGACCATAGCATACATAATGCTACCAACAACCAATGTATAAGGAATACCTTGCATAAACTCCTTATGCTCTTGTGTTTTTGGACACAAATCAGAAGATAAATGAAAATGGGCAGCAAGAGGAGTAGAAACAACCTTCGCATCAGCCATACCAAATCTGTCTACAACCTTGTCAATGTATGCTTTTTGTGATAACATGATCTCCTTCTTTTGTCTATCCCTAGTGATGGTCATTCTAAGAATCTTCTTGGTTGTGCCTAAGTCTTTCACAACAAATCTCTTAGCTAATTATGCCTTCAATTTAGAAACAATTCTCATACTTGTACCAACTACCAACATGTCATCAACGTACAGTAAGAGAATGACAAACTCACCATTAGGAAGTTGTTTATAATAGACACAATGATTTGATTCACATCTTAAGAAGTTTTACTCAGTCACAAAGTGATCAAACTTGAGATACCAATGTCACGGGGCTTGCTTGAGCCCATACAAGCTGCGTTTCAACTTGCAATAAAGATGTTCCATTCCCTTTTTTTTGAATCCTTCTGGTTCCTCCATGTACAACTCTTCATCAACATCACCATGTAAAAGGGTTGTCTTGACATCTAACTGATCAATTTCAAGATCCCAAACTGTAACCAAACCCAAAACTACCCGGATTGTGGTCATTCTCACAACTGGTGAGAAAATCTCATTAAAATCTATACCTTTCTGTTGATCATACCCTTTGACAACCAATCTAGCATGATAGTGTTTGTTTCCCCCATCTTCCTCTTTCAACTTGTACACCCAATGATTCTTCAAGGGTCTTCGATTAGCAGGAAGTGGCACTAAATCCCAAGTGTTATTAGCATGCAATGAACTCATTTCATCTTAAATCACCTCTTGCCATTTCAAAGAATCAGTTACCTTGCCAGCCTATTTATAAGTAGCTGGTTCAGGTTGATTAGAAATCAAAAGTTCAGGCTCAGCCTCCTTTGAATAGAACAATTCATAATCTAAAAATTTGGAAGGACGTCTCCTCTCCTAGGTAGACCACCTTAAGAAAATTATTATCCAAACTTAGTCTCTGTAGTTGATTCTGGACATTAGCTATATTAGATTGTAAATTTTGTCCAATAGCTTGAGTATGCATCTCAAAGCGCCCCTGTTCTTGCACACTGCTTTGTTCCTTATGAAAGGTTTGTTCTTCATTTCCCTGTGCCAAATTCCTTATATTTCCTGGTACAAAGTGATCATTAGTCATTTGTTGTGATGACATAGCTTGGGAAAAATCTCTGACTCTAGTTGGTTGCATACAGGTAATGGGAGGTGTGGTATTGAATAAGGAAGACTGGGGACAGAAAATGGGTGGCTGCGAATGACTGGCCACCACCACTGTATGACTTTCAAACTAGTTATTACCTGGTAGAGGCAACGAAAGGAATTGACTTGGCTATGTATGTGTTTGAATATCTTGTGTTGAGTTGGCTAGAGGCAGCGTATCAACCAAAAGAGGCTGCATACAAGTAATGGGACGCAACGATAGAGATTGTGAGGGCTGCGTATGATTAGATAAAGGCAACGTTTGACCAAAGGAAGACTCAGGACAAACCTGTTCTTGTTGTGCAGAGGTAGAAGGAAAAACACCAAAATGAGCAAAAATTTGGGGCTAGACTGAGATGATAGAAGGCTGTAAATTATTTTGAGAAGGTAGCAGTGAAGTGGTAGGAGGTTGCATAGAAACACGAGAAGGATGGAAACTAATAGAGGGAGTATTTCCCTATTTATGAACCATATTATTTCCATTATCAAATAAATCAACTGATATATATTCATTTGAAGATGTATTTTCTATATGCAAACTTGGGAAAACTTTTTTGTTGAAGACGACATCCCAACTGTGAGTGATCTTTTTGGCGACAGGATCCCATAGCCTAAATCCATACTGACCTCGTAATACCCAACAAAAACACACTTCTGCAATTTGGTATCCAATTTGGATTGTTTCTCCTAGGGAATAAGAGAAAATGCTTCACATCTAAACACCCATAAATGATTATAAGAAATACCTTTGCCCAACTACCTTTCCTCGAGAAAGTCAAGATTTAACCAAGATGAAGGAGCTCGATTAATGAGATAAACCACTGTGTTGCAAGCTTCTGCCTAGAATTCTTTTCCCAGTCCAACATTGGAAAGCATACATTGTGCTTTTTCCAAAATCATTCTATTTAACATCTTTACAGCCCCATTTTCTTGTGATGTAAAAGGAACAATTTTGATTCTTCAAATACCATTTTCAGTACATAAATTATCAAAATCTAGTGAACAAATTTCACCGCCATTATCTGTTTGCAAACACTTGATATTATGCTTACTCTAATTTTCAACTAGAGCTTTAAAATTTTTGAATTTAGTGAACACTTCAGATTTTTTATTGAGCATAAAAATCTAAACTTTCCTAGTGTAGTCATCAAGGAAAGTCAAAAAATAATTAGAACCTCCAAGAGAAGTTACCTCGGTTAGCCCAAAAACATCTGAATAAACTAGCTCCAAAGGTGACGTGTTCTTCTCATGACCCATCTTCATGAAACTGATCCAATTCTGCTTGCCGTAAAGACAATGTTGGCAATAATCCAAATCCATAGATTTCAATCCCGATAATTGTTCTATTTTCATCATCGCTTCAAGACATTTCGTACTCATATGTCCAAGCCATTGGTGCCAAAGCTCAGTTTCGTTGTCTGTCACTATCATAGCAGCTCCCACTTGAGAGTCATTTTCAAAAACATATAAACTACCCTCTCTATTTCCTTTGGCAATCTGTAGGACACCTTTAGTAACCTTCCGTGAATCTGGATAGAAGGTAGTATTGCAGCCTTGTGAAAAAAGTTGGGTTATAGAAATCTGGATAGAAGTTAGTATTTCTTTTTAAGTTTTGGAACATGTCTAACATCTTGCAAAAGTCATTTTCTTCCATTCTTGGATTGTAGGAGAACATCACCTTTACCAATGATTTCCAATGAATTGTTATCCCCCAGGTAGACTTTCCCGAACTATCCTCCTCTATAATTTGAGAAGGCATCCATACAAGAGGTGGCATGGAAAGATGCACCTAAATCTAGAACCCACGAATCTGAAGTGGTTTCACTTACGAATAAAACCCAAACATTGTCATCCTTGTCATAAACAACATTAACCTCGTTGTCTTTAACCTTCTCTTGTGTCTTCTTATAGGAATAACAATTTTTTTTGGTGTGACCGGGCTTACCACAAAACCAATAGTCACCAACTCTACCTCTAAATTTTGACCTCTTCACTGATTTTGATCTTCTCCTATTATTGTATTTGCCTCTATTCTGAGGCCTTCCTCTACTGACAGTAGTTAAGGCTTCACTGGAAGATGTTTCTTGGTTCATTCTACGCATATCTTCGCTAAGCAGTATAGCTACTACGTCATCAAAAACTAATTTAGTTTTGGCTGCAACTGAAGTGTTCAAGCCCATCACGACACCTTCCCAGCTATTGGGTAAAGAACATAGTAGCAAGATTGCTTTAATTTCATCATCCAATTTTATACCCACTGAAGTCAATTGGGTAACTAAGGCATTAAACTCATTCAGATGGTTTGACATAATTCCGCCTTCTTTCATTTTTAGGTTATAAAGCTTTTTCATAATGAATACCTTATTAGATGTTGAAGCCATCTCATACATTTTAGAAGGTTTATCCCATAACTCCTTCAAAGTGTTCTCCACTGAAACATTAAACAATACATTGCTGGACAGTGAAAGAAAAATCATAGCTCTTGCCTTCTTATCCATCTTGTCCCACTCTCCATCCATCATCGAACTTGGCTTCTTCACTTTCCCATCAAGCGCAAGTGAGAGGTCTTGTTTTATCAGCAAAGACTCCATTTGCACCTTCCACAGACCAAAATTCTGATCAGAGAATTTCTCAATCTTTGGTTCCTCCATGACTCGAAAATTCAACACCGATTTTCGCAATCAGCTATACTATCACCGTACAGCTTTGATACAAATTGTAGAGAATAGAAGAGCAAATGATAATTGCAGAAAAACAGAGTATTGAAGAGATAAGATAAACACAAACAAATTGAAACACCAGATTTATCGTGGTTCACCAAATCTGGCTACATCCACACTGAGCAGAGGAATTTATTACTGGTAAAGAATGGTTTTTTACAATGAGATAACCAGCATATATAACGGTTCATCATACATCAAAAAGGAATGTGAATAGTCAAAGAATTGGTGGGAAAATAATATGTCCCTTGTACTTCATTTCCTAACATAGCCAACATAATATAAGTGTGCAACCATAAGGAAGATAATGGCGTTGTCATCTCAAGTAAACTCAAGTAATGTTGAATAATGGCGCATGGTTTATAATATAGAGCAGTCTATGTCGTAAAGGCTTGAGCTATGCTATATGGTACACACCAGATAATGGCAGAGCCGAATGAGGACTCAAGAGCCGTAGATCAAAGATGAATCCAATAGAGGACGTAAGGTTTCCAAGATGTTAGAAACATTCGCTCCAGAAAGAGTGTTGTTCTTCCACGTGGTAAAGGCAACCAATGGTACATCATCTAGGGAGATTAGGGAATGTCAGTTTTGAATGGAGTGATGATGCGCCACGTAGAATAAGGAGTAAAAGTTAAAAAATTTATTGTACTCACGGGAATGTTTTTTAGTGTTTCTTTATTTAATTCTTCGTTTAAATCTTTTAAAGATTTTAAAGATTTATAAGTGAGTCATAAGATTTTAATAAAGTGAGTCACGTGGATAAGGATAGTCATATAATGTGAGTCTTTAATAGAAGAGCTAGGATCCATGAAATAGAGAAAAAAAAATTATTATTAAAGATTCATATGCTTTAAAACCCATATAAAAGAAAGGATAAGATGAGATAAAAGTTTATGAAAAGAAACTTTATTTAAACATCAAGCAAGCTACAGGAAGCAAAGAAATAAAAGCAATGTTTTATTTAATTTCTCATGCCTATTAAAAGAAAAGTAGCAGCAAACTCCAAGTAAGATTAACATGCAGTGATGGAAGTGGATTTTTGCATGGAGATAAGGAAAATCAAAGGTAGAAATCAAGGAGTTAGTTGGGTAGCAATTTACATGCACAGGGAGGTAGTTTTGCTTTTATTTCCCTATATATGCAGAGCTATGACACAATAGATAGGCAGATTTGGGTTCACCAGAGCAAAGGGATTGAAACAGTGACAGAGACAAAGAAGAATCTTCATCAACAACAAAGATTTATTGCAGGACTTCTATTGTGCCATTGTATTTTTCTCAAGATATTTCTTCTTCTCTTTTCTCAAATCTGAGCCTTTATTTTGTAAATCCAATACATTCAAATCTTATGCGATTGAATAAATTATGTGACCAACACTTTTCTATTCATTATATACGTGTTTATCTTGTCTCTTATTTTACGAATCCTGTGCACATTTAATCCTCTATGAGTGTGAAGTTTATGATTAGCATATTGCTATGTTTGGTAGGTTTCCTTTCAAGTTTTTTTCTTCTCTTTTTTCCCAAACAATCTGAAAATGAATTCATTGAGAATCTAATGAAGAGCCAGCTTCGAATATCCCAGAGGTTATCTCGATGTCCCACATTTCAAATTTTCCCATTGTTGTGTGTGAAATGAAAATTTTACCATCAACACAACCTTTACAACAAATTCATTTTGTGCATATTCTACAAATAATGTATTCTATGAAATGACACCTCTTTGAGGCATTTTGTCAAATAGTGCGTGTGCTTATTGGGCGTCCACTTTTTTGTATCTACCAAATTTCATTTGTTTGAAAGTTCCTATAGCCTTTGAACAAAACCTCATTCAATGAAGAAAGATTGTTTAATCTTTTTAATAGAAAAACTGAATTCTTTACCTCATGTGTATAAAGGGACGATTAAATTTGAGAGAGCTACCTTAATTTTCCCCTGGTGAAAATTAAATTGTTTATAACTTTTGTAAAGGAATCCAAATTCTAAGGGAAATGATTAGAGTTATAAATATTAAATTTTGGTTACTTTTCCTGAAGGGCGTCTTATTGCAAAAGGAGATAGTTTTGTTTTTAGAAAAAGTAACAATTTCTTTGTACAAATTTGAGGGGAAGCCAAATTGGAGAGGTTGCACCCAAATGGGAGGTTTAGCCTCTATGAAAAGTGGTAGAGCCCTATTGGGACAATAATACCCAAGTTTTAAGTCAACCTAAATCTCTATTCTTGTATTTACCTAGTCATCCATCTTTGATAGGATCTCTATTATTTAGCATTGCAATTATAAAAAAATATTTCACTTAGCATAGGTATAATAGAACGTAATTTCAATAAAAGATAAGTCTTCTTGATTCCCATATCATAAAGGATTATGTACAACAAGAAGTGGAAATACTTATCATTCTTTTTAAAGTAAAGAGGGTAAAGGGATCCCTCACACTTATATTAAACAAAAAAGTATTACAACAAGATGAAGCCAACAAGCACAAAACATCAAAATAGATGAAATGAACCAAGCTGACCAACACACGACAATTACTATCATACAAGCACGTAGGCTTATGACAGGAGGGAAAATAAGAAAAACATTAACTAGCATATATCATCAATGAGAAACCAAAACTAGGAAGGGTTGTCACCTTACGAAATAGGACCAACCATTACACTCACATCCGCCATAGGCTCCTCCACATCATGCTGTGTTGAGTCCTCCTCTTGGTTTGAATCCTCTTTCAAAAGTTCTAGATTCCTAGGGAGGTGAGGTGCATAATCAGGTGCATGTATAAAGAGGAATCTAATATAGATGAAGGCATCTCTACATCTTTTCCTCATGGCCTTAGGAACTGTGTGACTATGCCCTTTGAGAGCTCTCCCCAGTTCATTCATGCACCCACACACTAAACCCCTTTGCATAGTTTTGTAGATGCATTCGTAGTCTTGAACTATGTGGAGGAGGTGCAGTGGAAACAAACCCCCAACCATCGCCTCACCTTCCATCAGATCATAATTCTAGACAACAACATTCCAACAGTCAACATTATAGAGATGTTTATAAATCATACCAATGGCAATAGGGTGCATGTAACTGCCATATAAAATAATATCCATCATATAGGAGAGGAAGGTTGAAACGATATCCGACCACCATAGCTCACAATCCTTGAAACCATTAAGGTATTTCTAGCCACATATATTCTTGACTACAAATTGGGACAACATGTAGTCTATTTCAAAGATTTGTGTGAAATCTATGATATGCACACGACCTTTGATGATACATTCCCATGGAAGAGGAGGGAACATAAGTTGAGAATTAATTTTTCTATCCTCCATGTAAGCACTACTATCCTACAACAAAGGAGACCAGAGAGGAGTTCTAGCAACAATGAGAGTCTGCTAAACAACTCAAGCAATTAGCTAAAGAAAGGAAGTGATCTATATATCTAATCAACTGACAACTTGGCAAATAATCATGAATGGGATTCATAAATAGAAAGAAGTGGCATGATTACAAAATAAATGCTAGATATTATACTATGATTTCCACTTATGGTGACTTTACAAAGAAAAGACATTAGCTAGCTTTGCAAAATAAAAGCTCATCCTATCAAGCCAAAATGGTCACTGATAAGCATGAGAAAAAGAGGAAGTGGCATCTATAGGAGGACATTGTTTCAAGTATGTACAGTCTGTGTTGTTATTAGTGTCAACTATGTCTACTGGTTGAGTAGAGATGAGGTTGTTGTAAGTGTATGAGCTATTTGGTTGAGTTGCCTTGTTGATTATGATTTGGTTTCTTTGAAGAGGTGTTGAAGGTGTTGAGAATATGGTTCTTTTGGTTGGTTGCCATGTGTTTTTTAGAACATTTGATTAGTAAAGGAAACAATGTGTTGAAGAGACTATTTGGCTTAACCGAGTAGTATTATGGTTTTGCTCTACATTTCTTCTATGTTGAAGATTTTTCTTTGTATCTTGGATATGCTGATTGGGGATATTCAAAGATGTTATATCCCAAATTTTGTGCTCTGGTTCATTGTGCAGAACAAGTTGTATTCACCAGTATGAAAATTATGTTTCTGAGTGTTGCAGAGGTGTCTAGGAAAAATGTCGTTGCTCCGTATTTCTCCCCAAAGAAGTTTTAGGTCTTGCAGTTCTATAATTGTACTTATAAGGTTTATATCCCTCTTATGTTGAAGTTGTTCATGGTTTGGTGCTCTGGAAGTCAATTTCTAGAGATACAGTGTATGAAGGAGATAGTTAAGCATGCTAGATAAACATGATAAGTATATGTGGTAGGTGAAAGTTGTTGCGGAGGAATTTGTTGGATTTCAGGATGTTTCAGGATGTTCATAGAATAATCTAGATTGCATATGGTCCACAAGATATCATTGGGTTTGAGGAACTGTGCACTTAAAAGTTCATTGTGTTAACACAGGTTTGGTTGGCCTTGGGTGTTTCCACTATTTGCAGAGGTGCTTCCGTGATTGTGAAAGCATGTGGTGGCATTCTTGGACGAAATTAGGTTTGAGATAAGGTGTGTTGTGGTCCGCATTCATTCCTTTTCACTATGGGAATGTTTAGATCCAGACCTAATTTGAATCTTCTGTGTTAAGGTGTAATGTCAATCTTGGAGAATGTTCGCAAGGTTGAAGACAGTATAAATAAGTGTCAATGGATCATGTTTGAGTGGGCATGATGGATGCGATGTGAGTAATAGTGCAGTTGAATGTGTTTTGTAGTACAAGCCTTCATTTGTTAGATTACTGGATGTAGTGAGCAGAAGGTGTCTACAATTCTTTAGTGATGCTACAAAGGTGATATTAGTATTGTGGTGAATATTGGTTCTATATTTTGAGCTTCATTGGAATTGCACTCCTTGCATATGTTAGATGCAATTATATTAGTTCAACTCTGGCAGTGAGCCACCTCTTCTTTCTCTTTCTTTTTAGGCAGTGAGCCCCTTTGGCAGTAAGCCTTTTGTAATTCAATGTTGATACTACTTTATATTGTGAGCTAATCCTCACTATAGTTTTTACCTTATTTGGTATTCCATATAAATTTGGTGTTCTCTTGTGTTTGATGTTTGATTCAATTTCTGTTATTTACTTTTCATGCTTAATCATCATAATAGTCTAAGGGTTAATTGAATCTATGCAGATCTAAATGTGTGTGAGGGTTTTGAAATTTTAAGTTACAATTGATTCACCCCCCTCTCAGTTGTCTTGTGCATTCAACAAACATGTAATCATGAAAGCCCTCTCTCGTCAAACTAAATCACATCTGTAATAAATAAAAAAATTGCAATTAGATGCCAAAGGACCCATCCAGGACTCAAAAAATGAAAATAATAAATAGATAAGGGCTACATATTAACTTCACAATCCTGGAGGTGCTACACATATGTGAAACATCCATTGTCCCATAAATGTAGTGTACTTCATGGATGAGATAAAGAGAATGAGATCCTTTTGTAAATCCTTTTTGGAGATGGTAGGGCAAACAGTTAGATCGATCTCAGCACAAGTGTGTACTAAGATCCACTCAGCACACTTGATGTACACACTGATGAAGTTTCCACCTCAGTTGCCAACTAGAAGAACAATTGTATCCTAATCCTAGTAGGACTTTAACTGCATTGGAAAGTCAGCCTATAACAGCTTGACTTTCCATTCTTCTGATGATTAGTCAATGACCTTATTCAAAATCTAGTTAGCCACTTGGTTAGCCTCCCTATAACAATGTGAGAGCTGATAACTATTAAGTTGTTGCAATAATTGTCTAGATTGGGACAAAATATAGCCTACCCTCCATGATTTAGAATGACCATACCTTAATGTGTTAATAATGTTTAACAACTCACCTTCAATCCACACATCTCTGAAACCTAAGGACACCACCAGATGAAGGCCATGCACAAGTCATGCCCAAGCTTCTACCATATTCTTGGTGCCTAGAAGAATCTTTGTAGCTTTAGCCATTAGGATCTTACCATTGTTACAATTAGGGCAGACAACTAAGAGGGGGGGTGAATCAATTGTCACAAAACTTTATCTTTTGCTTCATTTAATTTTCTTTATCACTTATAAACAGATTAATGATGTAACCACGAAAGCATGAATCAACAACACAAGAGCACATACATAATCAACACACATAACACCAACATTTTTACGTGGAAACCTGGTTAAGGGAAAAACCATGGTGGGGGTTAACCCATAAGATTTATTCTCTGTTAAAAGAATAGAAAATGGGAAGGCACTTTCCTTCGGGCACATTTCCTAGAGCTCAATGCTCAAAGGAGGCTCACTGCCTACAAGAACATTTACAATGTTAACACTGAAAGATTGAACTGAGAAAGATCTTCTTCATGCGAGGTTCAGTTCCATTGAAACTCACAACACCTTTGCTCTACCCCCACTGACTTCCTCACTACATGCACATCTTCGCTACTTCCACACATTTCCACGACTTCAGAAAACTTATTTATACATGTCATCAAATTTTGAATGAACATTAAAGTCGACCAAACAATCATCTACCTAGAACATTCTCTAAGATAGGTATTACAAGTAATTATAATCACAAGAGTTGACTTGATACAAAATGCTATATACAAACCACTCCTCTGTCGACTAAGCATAGCTAGGACTCAAATCTTCCTTGAACAACACGACGTGCTCCATAGAACTCTTCTTAGATCATCCGTAACATGCACCAAGCATCTAGTTGGCCAAGACTAGAGAGAATATCGGCACCCAAGGATAAATATTCATCAATGAGCTCAGTCCTCAATGTGGACCATCAACACAGTAGGCACCTGATTGAGAGACCACCACAAGCACAATGAAATCAACAAGAACAACTGCACCACCTCAGATCACCAGAAACACTTGCACCTTCATCTGGGAACTCAAGATCACCAACTGTCATGACTTGTCACACTAGAAAGATTGCTTACAGACCTCCAAACCATGAACCACTTGAGTTGAGGATACACACCAACATCCCAAACACACCTCTAGATCTGCAAATCATAATATTCGAATACGGATCAATATGGACCAAATTTCTATCACTCTGTCACTTTTGAGCAACTGAAAAAACTGGTTCTACTTAGATGGCCATAACTTCACCAATTCTCTATGTGGACCTCTCAAATCTTGACTGGAGAAACTTCAGACAATCCTCTACAAACCCTTTAATCTGAGACTCTAATCTTCATCTTACAGGGAATGCAGAGCAATCTACTTCACTGAACTACACTGTCTTCTTTGTCTCTGACAGAGGGATGTAACTCACTTGTTTCTTCTGGAGAGGCTAATTTTCTCAATATCCTCAAAATACAAGTCTTCTAAACAAGCAGTAAAATAAGATACTGTTGACACTAATGACAATAAGGATATGTTGACATCAATGACAACATCGATTAGACACATATTTGCAGCAATCTCCCCCTTTGTCATTGATGGCAACATATGATGTGAAAAATTGGTTCAACCATCAAGACAAGAACTTCTCCCCCTTTCTCTTATCACACCTGCAACCACTTTCTTCACTACTCCGCCTTTCACCAGCAACTACTCACTTCCATCCATGTTTTTCACATGAATTCTCTCCCCCTTTGACATCAATGGCAAAGGGCACATATTTGCAATCCTCTCTCACCCTTTTGTTTCTTAGACAAGACCAAATTGAACTCAAAACATGCTAACTACTTGCCTTGAGTAGTATCCCCTTAACACCAATCCAGATCACTAGATATGACTGTGAGTTCCAGTAGACTGATGCACACTAGTGCACCTTAGTTTTGAATAGGAGGGGTAATCACCCCTAGCTTCTCTCTGATATACTCAAAAGTGTCCTTAGGTAGAGGATTAGTGAAGATATCCACAATCTGATCCTTTGAAGGAACAAACTCCAATCTGACTTCATTCTCATTTACTTTCTCTCTCAAAAAGTAAAACTTGATGGATATTTTCTTTGTCTTTGAATGCAACATCGGATTCTTTGAAATGTTTATTGCACTTGAATTATCGTAGAAGATTGTAATAGGCTTTTCAAACACAATTTTGATATCCTTCAACATTTGCTTCATCTGGAAAGCTTGAGTACAATTACTTTTTGCTGCTATATACTCTGTCTCTACAGTAGATAGAGATATTGCCTCCTTCTTTTTGGTCAATGAAGAAACCAATCTCTTTCCCAAGAAAAATGTACCACCACTAGTACTTTTCCTGTCATCCACATTTCCTGCCCAATCAACATTTGTATATGCATGAAGAGTGAAATAATCACCCGTAAGATACCATAGGCCATAATTAGATGTTCCCTTCAGATATCTAAAAAATCTTTTGACTGCTACAACATAAGATTCTCTAGGATCATCTTGAAATCTAGCAACAAGGCCAACTATTTTCATAATATCAGATCTGGTATGAGTGAGATAAAGAAGTCCTCCAATCATTAATCTATACCTTTTCTGGTTTGCCTTAGTGGAATCATCATCTTTACTCAACTTGCATCCAATTATCATAGGAGTACTCACTGGTTTTGAATCCTCCATTCCAAACTTTTTCAACCACTCCTTTACATACTTAGACTGAGATATGAAGATGCCCTTATATGACTGAATGATTTGTAGAACCAAGAAGAATTTCCTTTCACCAAGAATGGACATCTCAAATTCACTTTGCATCTGATCAGTAAAATTCTTACAAATACTCTCATTTCCACCAAAGATGATATCATCAACAAATACCTCAATAATCAAGATCTCTTCATGATCAATCTTAAATAAAGATTACTGTCAGTTGCGCCTTTGCTAAAACCTAATTTCAGCAGATACTTATCTAGTCTTGCATACCAGTCTCTTGGGGCTTATTTAAGTCCATATAATGCTTTCCTCAACCTACAGATCGTATCTCCTTGATCAAACAACTAGAATCCTTCAGGTTGCTCAATGTAGACTTCTTCCAAATCTCCATTTAGGAATGCTTACTTGACATCCATCTGGTAAACATTAAAATCTTTGTAAGCAACAAACACAAGAAATAATCTGACTGCTTCAATTCTTTCTACTGGAGAAAATGTTTCCTCAAAATCAATTTCCTCTACCTAAGAATATCCTTTGCACACTAATCTTGCTTTGTTTCTCACAACTTTACCATTTTCATTCAATTTATTTCGGAAGACCCATTTAGTTCCAATTACATTTTTGTTTTCAAGTCTAGGACAAGATCCCAAGTATGATTCTTTTCAATTTACATTAATTCTTCTTCCATTGCTTTTACCCAACTTTCATCATTACAAGCTTCATTCACTTATTTTGGTTCAATCTTTGAAATCAAACAATACTCTTGTTCTTCAGTAATTTTTCTTCTGGTTTGTACACCTTTATTTTTATTTCCTATGATCTGATCTTTAGAATGATTCAACCTTACATACCTGGGAGTTTTAGTAATTTCTTAAACTTCTGACTCTCGAACTTGTTCCTCAGCATTTACACTAGTTTCTTGAGTCACTGGATTCTCTAGAGCAATTTGAATCTGAGTTTGAGGACATTTATTTTGATCATCTGATTCATATCCACAAAAATTTGAAGGTCTCTGCTTGCTTTCATCAACCTTGACATTAGCACTTTCAATGACCTTTTTCAATATCTTGTTAAAGCATCGCTATGCCTTGCATTGGTTAGAGTATCCTAGAAATATTCCGTCATCACACCTTGCATCAAACTTGCCTAGATCTTCATGTCTTTTGATATAGCATTTACTACCAAAAACTCTGAAGTATTTCATAGTAGGAACATTACCAAACCACAGTTCATAAGGAGTTTTACCAGTGCTACCTTTGATCTACACCCGGTTAAGAGTGTAGACAGCAGTACTCATAGCCTCTCTCCAATAGACATATGGAACATTTTCTTCCATCATCATGGTTCTAGCAGCCTCCTGAATAGCCCGATTCTTCCTTTCCACAACTCCATTCTGCTAAGGAGTTCTAGGAGCAGATATTTGTCTTCTTATTCCATGCTTTTCACAAAACATATTAAACTCACCGGAGGTAAAATCTCCACCTCTACCAGATCTTAGACACTTTATCTTCACACCAATCTCATTCTCCACCCTAGCCTTGAACACCTTGAATATGTTAAGAGCCTCTGATTTCTCTCTCAAGAAAGTGACCCACATCATCTGGGAGTAATCATCAATTAGCAACATAAAGTATCTACCTCCTGGCAAACTCCTAACTCTAGCAGGACCACACAAATAAGTGTGCACAAGTTCCAACAATCCACTTGAAAATTATTCTTTACTTTTGAATTTAGTTCTGCTCTGTTTTGCCAACTGACATTCTTTACACATGCCATCAACAAGTTTTACAAGCTTTGGAAGATCTCTCACAGCTTGAGTAGTACTTATCTTGAAAATATTATCAAAGTTTACATGACACATTCTCTTATGCCATAACCAACTTTGATCAATCTAAGCAATCAAACAACTTTTACCAGTACCACTTAAATGAAAGATATTACCTCTAGTTTGTGTACCAGATGCAATCTCAGTTCTAGAGATTTCCAAGATTCTGCATTTTCTATCCTTGAATCAGAGATTATACCCTTTCCCAACCAACTATCTAACACTAAGAATATTATGCTTCAACCCTTCTACATACAAAACATCATTAGTGTTATTCTTACCATCAAGAGAGATGGATCCTCTACAACTGATTCTACTAGCTGAATTGTCTCCAAACTTCACAATTCCACCTTCATACCTTTCAATACTTACAAACTTACTCTTATCATCTATCATATGATGAGAGAATCTATTGTCAATCACCCACTCATCCTTTTCTTCAACTTGAGTAGCCAAGGCACTTTCACATTCACACAACTAGAAGATTTAGTAGGCACCAGATCTTCTTCTTTGATAGCAATGAACACCCATTCATTTCTAAAGGTACTTCCCTTATCAGATTCATCATCTATAACTCCTTCATCAACACCTTCTTGGACATAGTAGCATTTCTTCTAAAACTTAGGTCTGATAAGGTTTGGCTTTGAAACCCTCTCCAGACATCTTGAAGCAAAATGACCAATCTTATTGCAAGCAAAACATTTGAAAGGCAACTTTCCTTCATACTTACTGGATCCTCTTGGTAACCTTTTGGCAAAAAGGGCTTCAAGTTCTTTAAGATCCATTTCATCTTCTTCAAGTTCCTTCCTTTCCTTCTCATAACTGGTTAATCTTCTTGAAGAGATTTCACCTAAATCAAATCTTTGCTTCCTGAAAACACGAGCCTTAAAAGAAGATTCTGATTTAGGTAGGGAATCACCAAACTCACTCATTTCGAATGTTGCAAGCTTGCCAACCAACTAATCCCTTGTAACAGTTGTCATAGTCCTAATCTCCTTAGTAACAGCAACTCTATGCTTGTATGAAGCAGGTAAGGATCTGAGCACCTTGCCAACAATCTCTGATTCTTCCAATTTTCCACTAGCACACCTGATACTGCACACTAGTTCATTCACCTTCTACATGTAGGAAGTGATTTTTTCATCTTCACTCATCCTCAAACTTTTGTATCTAGCTTTTAGGCTCTTTAACTTAGCACATTTGACATATGCATCACCTTCATATAGAGTTTCTAACTTCTAGATTTCATGAGCAATTTTCAATTCCAGGACATTTGTCATTTTTGTATTAGTCAAGGCACTTAACAATGCTTGTTTAGGCCCAATGTTGTTTTCAGCATCTTTGAGTTCATCTGGAGTTGAAGGACCTTTCTCTAGGGGCTTATACTCATCCTTTGTTATCAACCAATAAGAATCGCCCATGTATTCCAAATGGCACTCCATGCGACTCTTCCAAAGAGAGTAATTTGTTCCATCAAACCTCGAACTATCCTTCTTGTAAATAGACATCCTGGATCTCCTCAAGTGGACAAGCTTCTTTTAAAGGAACCGGCTCTGATACCAACTATTGAAATTAGGGCAGACAACTGAGAGGGGGGGTGAATTAGTTGTCACAAAACTTTATCTTTTGTTGCATTTAATCTTCTTTATCACTTATAAATAGATTAATGATATAACTATAAAAGCATGAATCAATAACACAAGACTAGATACACAATCAACACACATAACACCATGATCTTTACATGGAAACCTAGTTAAGAGAAAAACCATGGTGGGGATTAACCCACAAGATTTATTCTCTGTTACAAGAATAGAAAATGAGAAGGCACTTGCCTTTAGGTGCACTGACCAGAGCTCACTACTCAAAGCAAGATCACTACCTACAAGAACATTTACAGTGTTAACACTAAAAGATTGAATTGAGAAACATCATCTTCTTCATGCAAGGTTCAGTTCCATTGAAGCGCACAACACCTCTGCCCTACCCCCACTCACTTCCTCACTACATCCACATCTTCACTACTTCCACACATTTCCATGACTTCACAATACTTATTTATACATGTCATCAGCTTTGGAATGAACATCAAAGTCAGCCAAACAATCATCTATCTTGAACATTCTCCTAGATAGGCATTACAAGTAATTACAATCACAAGACTTGACTTGATACAAAATGTTATATGCAAACCACTCCACTATCGGGCAAGCATATATGGGACTCAAATCTTCCTCAAACAACATGCCACGCTCCATAGAACACTTCTTAGATCATCTGCAACACACACCAAGTATCCAATTGGCCAAGACTGGAAAGAATAGCAGCACCCAAGGATAAATCTTCATCCACGAGCTCAATCATCAATGCAGACCATCAACACAATAGGCACTCAAATCAGAGACCACCACAAGAACAATGAAGTCAACAGGAACAACCGCACCACCTCATATCACTAGAAACACTTGTACCTTCATCCGAGAACTCAAGAAAACCACCTATCATGACTTATCACAATAGAAATAATGCTTGGGGACACCCAAACCATGAACCACTTGAGTTGAGGATACACACTGACATCCCAAGCACACCTCTAGATCCGCAAATCGTAATATTCCAATGCGGATCAATCCAGACCAAATTTTTGTCACTATGTCACTTTTGAACAACTGCAAAACCTGGTTCTACTCAGATGGCCATAACTTCACCAATTCTCCATGTGAACCTCTCAAATCTCAACTGGAGCAACTTCAGACAATCCTCTACAAACCCTTTAATTCGCAGACTCTAATCTTCATCTTACTAGCAATGTGGACCAATATATTTCATTAAACTAAATTGTCTTCACTATCTCTGATAGAGAGATATGTAATTCACTTGTTTCTTTTAGAGAGGCTAATTTTCTCAAAATCCTCAACATACAAGTCTTCTAAACAAGCAATAGAATAAGGTACAGTTTACACTAATGACAAAAATAATAGGTTGACATCAATGACAACACCGATTAGACACATATTTGCAACAACCACAATGTGATCTACGAATGCAACCTATACCCAAGGGCCCAGGGTTGTCTCTACTTGCCCTGTCAAAATTTAATTTTACTATAGAGCCAGTTGAAGGTTGTCATCTCACCCTTGTTCTATCTACCTTGGTTATGACTAAATTCTAGAGACCACCAATAGAAATGGGTTCCAAATAATTACATACCTTAACCATCCCACTATCCCATGAAGTCCATATTGAATTATGGTTAATGGACCTTCTATCTTTGGCTATAGCTACTTCTAAAATAGACTTATCAATATTCTCACCAACTTTGGACAAAGGAGAGATTGTCTTCTTGAAAATCATGAAGTTCCTCTCTCTCCGTAACTACCAAATAACTAGCACTAGACTAATATCCCATATACAAGCAAAGGTGGAGTCCACATTGAGCTTAGGCTAGCTTTTTTGGATGGAGAGTAAAGATTGGGGAAAAGGTGTGGACCAATTGATCTTTCACAATACCCCTAACAAGCACTCCCTACTGAAAGAACAATGAGGAAGAAGGTGGTTAGTGTTGTCCTTTGTCTCTCCATAGAACACACATTTAAAATTTGATCCTAGAGAAATGTTTTGAACACAATCTTTGGGAGAACATCATCATTCCAACATAAATGAGAGAGCCAATCTAACCTAGGGCTTGACATGAGACTCCTATAACCTTGCTTAACTGAGTACTGACTAGAATTATGCACCACCCAAATCAACTTATCTTCTAAAGGAGATAAAAGAACCACTCTACTCTTTAGAAGATTATGTAGGATTAACTTTTGATCAGATGGGATATCACACTCCTCCAAGATCTTCTAGGTCACTTTGTAAGGAGGGGAGTTGGAATGACTAAAGTAGTAATCTTTGACCTTATGACCCCAGTGTTGATCCAAGAATTCCCTAGCCTCTTTCAGATATTCCATAGCGAAAAGTTTGGGCCAATCATTCCATGAGTCAGTCTAGAAGTTTGCTTTCTCACCATTGTTGTTTTTCCATGAGAGGTTCAAGAGGATGACCTCTATACTTTTAGAAATGAACTACCATATTGAAGAGCCTCTAGGAGGATTTTGCATAGTAAAGATCCTTTCTTTATCCCAATTATCTAGATATTTGCATTGCATTATCCTAACACACAAGGAGTTGGGGTTTCTACACATTCCCCAGGCTAATTTTTCCACAAGAGCTTGATTGTAGATTTCTAAATTAATGATACCTACCCCTCGTAGGAACTTTGGCTTGACTATTTTATCCCATGAGATAAGGTGAATCTTCCTCTTCTCCATAGAGCCTTGCCATAGGAATTTCTTACTAATCTTCACCAAATTAGATAGTATAGTTTGGAGGGGGGTGAAGAGTGGACAATAGATAGATCAAAATAGCAAATAGAACCACCTTGATTAGCGTAAGTCCTCTAGACAATGTCAACCACTTTCCTTTACACATCCCTACTCTGCTCTTTAATTTACTTACATCTTCTTTCCGTAGGTCCCTTTTGTTTCTACCATTGAACAGAGAAATTCCAAGGTATTTATTGGGAAGCTCATCCAATTTATAATTAAAGAGAGAAGAAATTTCAAATCAAAACTTTAAATATTAGTTGAATAAAAAAACTTTGGACTTGTTGGGATTAACAAGATGGCCCAAAGAAGAGAAATATTTTTCCAAAGTCTTCTTAATAGAATGAGCTTCCAGAATTGAAGCTTGGCCAACTAAGAGTGTGTCATCAGCAAAGAGTTAATGATTAAAAGGGACATTCAAGTTGTTGATTTTAATACCACACCATTCCCTCTTCTAATTTGCTTCCTTGATTGTCCAAGTTAAAGCTTCTAACATAATAATGAATAAATAAGGGGATAGAGGATCCCCTTTTCTAAGGCCCCTAGAGGAAACGAAAGGGATAGTCTCCCTATCATTCAAAAGAACTAAAAAACTTACACCAGAGGGACATGCAAAGATCCACTTTTGCCAGAGAGCTGAGAAGCCAAATTTGTCTAGCATACACATTAGAAATGACCACTTAATTCTATAATACAATTTTGGCATATCCAGTTTAATAATCATGCTTGGGATCTCTTCCATTTTGATTGAATGCGAAATTTCATGAGTGATGATTGCTCCTTCTATTGTCTCCTTACTCAAGATAAAACCCCCTTGTTCATCTGAAATGATGACTGGGAGGGGGGAAGCAAGTCTGCTAGCAATTACTTTGGAAATAATTTTATATACAAAGTTGCATAAAGAAATGGGCCTAAATTCATCAAAGGAAGAAGGTGAGTTATTCTTTTGAATAAGTAGAATATTGGTCTTTTTCCATACCTTAAGGACATTGTGAAATTTCCTCGATTCCTTGACCACTAGCAGAATGTCTCTACCCACTATATCCCATGTGTGCTGGAAGAAACAACCTGACCAGCCATCAGGACTAGTAGCCTTGTCACCTGAGAGTGAGAAGAGTGCCACTCAAATTTCCTCTAGAGTGAACTCCTTCATAATCTTTTCATTGTGTTTTTCAGTGACTAACTTAGGAATATTAAAATCCTTGAGGTTTGTAGATCAGGGGTAGTGTGATTGAGATAGCAGGTTCTCAAAGAAGTCCTTAGAAAGAAGCTTAGTTTCTGACAAATCTCTTGTGAAAGTGCCATCTACCTTCTTGATAGTATAAATGGAATTGGAATCTTGTCTCATCTTGGAGGGAATATGAAAATAAGTTGTGTTTCTATCCGCTTCCTTTAACTAGGTTTCCCTAGACTTCTAATGTCAATAGATCTCTTCTCTTGAAAGGATTTCTTCAAGGTCTTTCCTTATGGATTTCTCCTTCTCAAATCTTTCTGCATTCATGCCCATTGACATTATTAAATCATATTTAAGGATAATTTATTTCTACAACCTAGATTTCTCCTTGAAAATATTATTGAAATGGAGAAGGTTCCAATCCCTGATATTCTTCTTAACAAATATAAGGTGACTCAAGCTAGCACATTTTAATTATAGGGATAAAGTTGGTGATGTAGAGCGCATAGTGGAAGTGCACAACTGATCAAACTTATGATCAGTGAGAGAGTGACTTATGTCTTGGCGATCTATTCTTATCGGCCAAACATACCCCGTCGGCCACCTTGCAACTTCTATGTTCGATCTCTCAACTCTCCCTGATAGTCCAACTCCACTTTGTCTTCAGAGAAACTTCTTCTATCAGTGGTGTCTTCTAACCTCCTGCCGATACCCTGATGGTGGTTAAGATTCCCCTCACCTTAACCTAGATGGTTTCGATGCTGGTTAGTTATGACCTTATTGGCCAGACTTAGATCATCGGTGACCACTTGTGAACATTGGCCGATGTGCGGATACACTTGACTTCACTTGACTACCCCTAGCACTTCTGTGAGACTTCCTTCATTGGTGAACTCCTTGTTTGTTCTCCTGATACGCTGATAAATGTTCTCTTTGGTGAGACTTAAGTCGTTCTTCACCAATGCACCTTCTATCGGTCTAACATCATTGATCGGTGTAACTTCCAAAAGCTTCCCCTAGGGCTGTGTTACACTGATGACGACTTATGTTACTTTGCAACTACACAGACACCAAACCAGTATATAGGAATGAAACTCAATAGAAAGAAAAGGGTCTATAATCCTCTGCAAACACTTGATCACCCATGAATTTGGCCACTCCACTAACTATTCTCACACAAAAACACTTTTCCTATCATTTCAATAACTAGTCACATAAAGATGCCTAGTCAAACTCATGTCAAACTCCTTGGATCCTTGAGTGTTTGATCCAAAACCACAAAAAACACAAAATGTACATTGTATTGCTCCATCACACTGAAAATGAGAATCTTGCTTTCAGTGGACACAGGAATAACAATCCATTTATTCACAAAACCCTAGTTTCTAGGCTTTCAGACCAATCTTTACAAAAAGAACAATATATCACAACCTACAACACTTCAAGGCACCAAACTACTTCCAGATGAAAGCTAGCTCAATACATGGACATTTCCAGTCAGTTTCAGATAAACAACTGTCTGTACAGGCCATACAGAAATGACTAATACAATGAATTACATAGAAGAAAATTGTGTTTCAACACATCCAAAACTCCAAATCTTCATTCATGCCTTCAAGTTACATCATACATCACCTATAGAAGGCTTGAGACATCAGTTAACATCCCTCCCAATTGTACAAACTAATTTTGAAAGTCAGTTAGCCACTGGGTTTCTCCTAGCACAAGAAAACTACATGTTTTCATTGTGTTATTACATCAAACTTGACCAAAACATGGTCTACATAGGTCTAGTGACAAAATTGACACAAAGTCCTTATTACAAACATGATGTGGCTTAAAAAGCCTTATTGAAAACAAAACATGACATGCATAGAATTCAAATGATCCAAGATTGGATCCATCATAGAGAAGGTGCTCTTGCACCATACTCCCCCTGCAAGAAAATCTCAAGTCCCTTGAGTTTCCAATTGTTGAAGTGTCTTTCCATGTTTCAAAATGTCTACCTCACTCATCTAGGTAGCCTCTGAATCAGGAAGATCCTGCCACTTGACCAAGTACTCCTTGTACACACCCTTCCTTGTCTTTTTGACAACATTGGAATCTAAGATACATTCCAATTGTAAAGGCTTACTTCGAGATAGATCTCTAACCCAATCTTCATCTTCAATCACCACATCTGATCCATCCTCAACATTCAATGGAGGTATGAAGGGAAAGAGGTCTAAAACATTAAATATGGGAGAAATAGCAAGACCAGATGGCAATTCTATATCATAGGCATTTGGACCAAACTTATACACTACCTTTCATGGTCCCATTTTCTTCATCAGAAGCTTGGTTGGCTGTCCTTTAGGCAGCCTTTCCTTCTTTAGATAGGCCATCACCAAATCTCCCACCTTGAATTGTACATCTCTCCTTTTGAGATCTGCCCTATCCTTGTATTTGGAGACTATTTTTTCCAACTAAACTTTGAATTGATCATGAACTACCTTCATAGTGGCAGCAAAATCTTCTCCTAGAGCACTCCTCTTATCCCAACCTTGTAGGTCTTTGATTTCAAGTGGTCCTCTTGGATGGAAACCATAAACAATTTCAAATGGACTCTTCCCAATGCTTCTATTCACTAAATCATTGTAAGCATACTCGACTTGACTGATAACCAAATCCCATGCCAACCCATGTTGCTTGGTAAGGCATCTTAGAAGGTTTCCTAGGGACCTTTTAACAACCTCAGTCTGACCATAAGTTTGGGGATGGTAGGCTGATGAGAAAGACAATTGTGTTCCCAATTTTCTCCATAAGGTCCTCCAAAAATGACAAACAAACTTGGAGTCTCTATCAGTGACAATTGAAAGAGGCAAACCATCGATTCTAACCACTTCTCTGAAAAAGAGACTAGCAATCTGAGATGCATCATTTGTGCATTTGCATGGCACAAAATGAGCCATCTTACTAAATCTATCCATAATGACAAAAACACTATCCACACCCCTTGTTGTCTTAGGAAGACCAAGTACAAAATCCATACTAATGCTCACCCAAGGCCTATTAGGAATAGGGAGGGGTTGGTACAAACCAGCATTAGAAGACATACCTTTGGCCTTTTGACATATGGTACAACTTGCAACATATCTCCTTACATCCAATTACACTTTTAGCCAATAGTAGAATCTAGTGACCTGTTCCAAAGTCTTGTCCAACCCAAAGTGTCCTCCTAAGGTTCCATTGTGCTTCACTTTGATGATGTTATCCCTCATTGAACACTTAGGGACACATAGCAAACTGTCCTTAAATAAAAGACCTTCCTGCAACACAAAATCTAAATATTCATTATGAAAAGTGTTAGCCAAACTAGCACAAACTTCATAAGCAACTTTGAAATCTACATCCTCCTTGTATAACTCCTTCAAATAATCTATCCACATGCTTTCCATCTATACTTCATGTATGACAAGCATCCTTCTACTTAAAGCATCAACCACTTTGTTGGCAACACCCTTTTTATGCTTAATAGTGAAGGTATAGGCCTGCAATTGTTCCATGCACTTAACATGCCTATGATTCAACTTTTCTTGACTATTCAGGAACCTAAGAGCATGGTTATCAGTAAAAATAATGAATTCTTTGGGCAGCAAATAGTGTCTCCACTTTTTGAGAGCTTGCACCATTGCATAAAGCTCTAGGTCATAGGTAGAGTACCTTTGTTTAGCCTCATTCAACTTCTCTAAAAAAAATGCCACTAGATGTCCATCTTGACTAAGAATAGTACCTATTGCTTGCTGACTTGCATCACATTCCACTACGAAAACTTTGTCAAAATCAGGGAGTACCAATGTAGGTAATTCAACCACTTTCTTCTTTAACAATTCAAAGCTATCATCTACATGCCTTGTCCATTGAAATTTGTACTTCATTCCACCCTTGATGGTGTTTAAGAATAGGAGCACTTATATGACTGAATCCTCTAATGAACTTCCTATAAAATGTTTCCAAACCATGGAAGCTTCTAACATCTCCCATTGTCCTAGGAGTAGGCCAATTGAGAATGGCCTCAACCTTTGTGGGGTCCATCTTCAAACAACCATTATAAATCACAAAACCTAGGTACACTAGTTCAGTTTTCATGAACTCACACTTATCCAAGTTGATCATCAACTTATTCTCATGTAACTTCTTCATCACTTGTCCAAGATGCTTCAAATGTTCTTCTTTTGTCCTGCTGAAAACAAGGATGTCATCAAGATAAACAATTACAAATTTCTAATGAATTCAACAAGTACGTTATTCATCAAATACATGAATGTGCTTGGAGCATTGCTAAGGCCAAATGGCATGACAATCCACTCATAGAGACCTTCATTTGTCTTGAAGGAAGTCTTCTATTCATCTCCCTGCCTAATTCTGATTTGATGATAACCAGATTTCAAATCAATCTTTGAATAATAACATGACCCTTCAAGATAGTCCAAAAGATCCTCAATCCTTGGCGTAGGGAACCTATACCTTATTGTGATCTTATTTATGGCCCTTGAATCCGTACATAGTCTCTACTTCCCATCTTTTTTTGGAGCAAGTACACTAAGGACTGTACATGGACTAAGACTCTTTCTAATCAGTCCTGTCTCTAAGAGTTCTTGAATTTGTCTACTCACCTCTTCATTCTGTATGGTGTCAATTTATAGGCAGCCTTATTGGGCAATGTGGTACCTAGGATCAAGTCAATTTGATGACTTATATCTCTCATGGGTGGTAAGGAATTAGGAGTATGCTCTACCACAAGATCTTGGTACTTATCCAACAATTACTGCATTTCTAGTGGAATCTCTTTCCACTTTTTGTTGCTGACCTGATTCATCTTTAGGCTTCATTACCAAGGAATACCCTTGGGTATCCTTCTCCTTCATGAGGTGTAAGAACTCTTTGCCACTAACCATCATGACATTGGTGTCATTACTCTTCTCTCCAATCTGCTCTTGCATAGGATCCATCCTAAACTTCCTTCCATTCTTGGTGATGAGGTATGTGTTCTTCTCACCATCATGTTGTGCCTTCACATCATACTGCCATGGATGTCTAAGAAGAAGATGACAAGCACCCATAGGAATAATCTCACATAGTATCTTGTCCTTACAATCACCTATCTCAAACTCAACCCAAGTTTGTTCTTCTACCATGTAATTTTGATTCTTATTCAACCAAGAGATCTTATGAGGACTAACATGGGGTAGTCTTTTCAACTTACACTTCTCTACCATTTTAGTAGACACTACATTCTTAGTAGAACCCAAATCAAGAATGATTTTACAAAGTTTACCGTATGCTATACCTTGGGTTCTGAAGAGAGTCTTCCTTTGTGAGGGTTCTTGTTCCAATGGCATCTTCATTAAGGTCCTCTTGATCATCATGTTCTCTCCTTCAAGGACTAGTGCAGCACTACCAATGGGTGAATTCACACTTTGGTAATCACCATCTTTCAACAACTGATTCCTTCTTCCACCATCATGGGAACTAGTTGCCTTCTCAGGGCATTTGATCATAGTATGGCCTACTTGATTACAGCCATAGCATCTACCATTGAAAACTCTGGATCCTATGCCTGCACCATGACTTCTACCTCTTCCATTTGGTCTTCTCCAACCTCTGAAACCACCACCTCTATGGTCTACATCAGAGTGAGACTCTTGTTGACTTGGGTTTTCATGTCTACTTGATTGTCCTCTACCAAAATTGCCTCTTCCCTTATTATTTTTGCCACCTCTTCCTCTTGTGTTTTGATCACCCTTTCTTTTCCACTTCTCTTCTACCCTAGAGGCTAATTGAAAACACTCATCCACTATTTTGGGAACCACCATACTGAATTCATCTTGTATGTTATACCTCAAGCTATCGAGATATCTAGACACCATCTCTTTCTCCTCCTCCTCCTTGTGATTGGCTCTCATGCTCAATCTATGAAATTCTTCAGTATATGTAGCCACATCCATATCCTTTTGTCTAAGATGATTAAACTTCCTAATGGTCTGTAACTCATAATCAGATGGCATGAAATTTTTCTCTTAGCATGGCCACCATTCTACTCCATTTGGTGATAGGGTTCTTTCCAACTTTCTCTCTTTCACATTGCATATAGTTCCACCAAACTAGGGCAGAACCTCTCAATCTTGTCTTAGCAAACTTGACTTTCTTGCTGTCACTATACTCCTTGAAGTCAAAATAGTTGCACATGGCTTCAATCCAATCCATGAGGGCATCTCCAATCTAGTTTCCCATTGAATGTAGGAACATCCATCTTTGGATCACCACTATCTCCATGAGCACCTTTGAGTGCATTCAAGAATGTCTTTTGGTCTGCAGACATATCTTTTTCTTGAGGGTTCTCCTCTACCTCTTCTTTTTCTTCTACATCAGAAGTACTTCCATCCTCTTTACTCTTACCCTTGGACCTCTCTTCTTTCAACCTTGCTTCAAGAATCTCCTCTACCATCTTCTTGATGGCTTCCTGGCTCATAGACCTGGGAGGCATTATGCTAGCCTCAATTTCAATCTCCTTGTCTGACATACACTGCTCCAATTCAAGTATTGGCTTTGATACCAATATGATGCAGAGCGCACAATGGAAGTGCACAACTGATCAAACTTATGATTGGTGAGAGAGAGAGTTATGTCTTGGTGATCTATTCTTATCAGCTAAACATACCCCGTTGGCCACCTTGCAACTTCTCTGTCTGATCTCTCAACTCTCCCCGACAGCCCAACTCCACTTTGTCTTCGGAGACACTTCTTCTATCAGTGACATCTGCTAACCTCCTATTGATACCCTGATGGTGGTTAAGATTACCCTCGCCTTAACCTAGACAGTTTCAATGCCAGTTAGTCATGACCTTATCAACTAGACTTAAATCATCAGTGACCACTTGTGAACATTGGCCAATGTGCCGATACACTTGACTTCGCTTGACTACCCCCGATACTTTGGTGAGACTTCCTTCATCAATGAACTCCTTGTTTGTTCTCCCGATATGCTGATAGATGTTCTCTTCGGTGAGACTTAAGTCGTTCTTCACCGATGCACCTTCTATCAGTCTAACACCGTTGATCAGTGTAACTTCCAAAAGCTTCGTTGAGGGTTGTGTTACACTAATGGTAACTTAAGTTACTTAGCAACTATGTAGACACCAAACCAATATAAAAGAACAAAACTCAATAGAAAGAAAGGGGTCTATAATCTTCTGCAAACACTTGATCACCCATTAATTTGGTAACTCCACTAACTGTTCTCGCACAATAGCACTTTTCCTATCATTTCAATGACTAGTCACATAGAGATGCCTAGTCAAACTCATGTCAAACTCCTTGGATCCTTGAGTGTTTGACCCAAAACCATACAAGACACAAAATGTACACTGTATTCCTCCATCACGCTGAAAATTAGAATCTTGCTTTCAGTGGACAGAGGAATAACAATCCATTTATTCACAAAACCCTAGTTTCTAGGCTTTTAGACCAGTCTTTGCAAAAAGAACAATATATCACAACCTACAACACTTCAAGGCACCAAACTAATTCCAAATGAAAGCTACCTCCATACATGGACATTTGTAGTCGATTTCAGACAAACAAATGTCCATATAGGCCGTACAGAAATGACTGATACAATGAATTACTCAGAAGAAAATTGTGTTTCAACACACCCAAAACTCCAAATCTTCATTCATCCCTTCAAGTTACATCATACATTGCCTATAGAATGCTTGAGACATCTGTTAACATCCCTCCCAACTGTACAAACTAATTTCGAAAGTCAGTTAGCCATTGGGTTTCTCCTATCACAAGAAAACTACATGTTTTCATTGTGTTATTACATCAAACTTGACCAAAACATGGTCTACATAGGTCTAGTGACCAAATTGACACAAAGTCCTTATTACAAACATGATGTGGCTTAAAAAGTCGTATTGAAAACAAAACATGACATGCATAGAATTCAAATGATCAAAGATTGTATCCATCATAGAGAAGATGCTCCTGCACCTATTGGGGTCCATCAACTACATTTCCTAAAATCTGAAGGGGCTAATGCCTGAGCTCACCTCCTTACCAATAGTTAATTAGACTGGGAAGTAATCAAATCCCGCCAAGGAGAAAATATCTGCTTGACAAACCAAGTTGTTTTGGATACATTGACCTGAGATAAAAAATCTATCCAGACATTCAGTGATCATTAGAAAATCTTTCCTTCTATTGGTCTAGTTATACTTTCCATTTCTTGGTTTATAATCAATTAGATTATTAATCTAAATGAAGGTTTTGAAATCCTCATTTTTCCTAGAGGGATGAGAGGTACCCCTTAATTTCTTATCATCCTCCAAAACTGCATTAAAATCCCCTCTGAGGATGATTCTGTCATTTTTTATAATGCATAAGATATTGTTGATATGGTTCCAAAGATTATTTTCTAAACAGTACCCATCGTGCCATGGACGTAAAAAATCCAAAGGTATTTAGAGTCTAGGAGGTTAGGGAATTTGCCTAATATCTAATTCTTCCTAATGCCGATCACTTCCAAACATGGGATATATTTTCTCCATAGCATTGCTAGACCACCTCAGGCTCCATTAGTCAGGGATAGAAAAAAAATTATTCCTTCCACTGACCAAAAAGTTTAGTTCCATGATCCTAAGGTAGCTTAGTTTCCTGTAAAAGAAGAATATCTACTATTGCCTCATCAATCTAAAATTTGATGAGACATCTTTTGTTAGGGGCATTAATGCCCCTAACATTCCATGTAAGGACTCTCATTGCTCCTAAGGGGAGTTATCCACTCTGATCTTCCTCAGCACCTTATCGATTGTAGACTACTTTCCTAACGCAATCTCAGCCTATCTTATCTTTTTTGTGTCTGGAACTCTTTCTGATGATGTCATTAGTTTATAGATGTCATTTCCATATTTGATCAATTAGCATAACTCAGAATTAGATTTTATAACATTCAGAATCAAAGATATCTAGCATTGGAGCACTTGGATCTATGGGCCTATTAAGACTAGGGACTCCCCTATTCCAAATCTTTAAGACTGTAGATTAACTATCTCACTTGATTCATTGAGTGGTATCTATCTACCCAATTAATAATTTTTTGATATTATCCTTTCCCCAATTCACCTTCTAATTGTCTTTCAATTCTGAGTAAGGTCTCTAGTATTCTTTTATATTTTTAACTCCACTATTTTTTGTGTAAGCAACATTTCCTTTGGGGTATATACACAAACCTTTAGGTTTTGATTCATTATATTTTTTCTAGATTTTAATACTATACTATTTAGATGCCATAGTCAACATACATCCTAGAATTATAATCATTAGCATGATTTAGCCTTGTGTATAGATGCCACTTCATGATGTTGGTGTCTCTTTTACTCCTCTAAAGCATTCTTCTATGAGTCAACATTGGAGGAAAAACCCTATCTATGGATGTTAGAAAAAAAATATCTTTCCAATTTCTTTTTAGAAGGTTGTGATCTTGCTTGGGAGAAGGAAATGTAGTTGTAATTCAAAATATATTTTTTCCTTTCTGAGTTGAGCTACCAGGTGAGAGGATTCAATCATACTTTTTAAACATTAAATCTCTTAAATTTATGTAATGGGTGGCCATTCTATGGTTTCACCCTCTTTAAGAGGGTGAACCTATAATGAAGAAGCCATGAGCCATTAGTGTAATTGAACTTGTTATTCTCTCTTTATTTTTGTATTAATCTAATTTAATGAATTTTTCCTTCCTTTCCTAGTTTGTCTAAAGCTCAATATTAGTTGTTGAAACTTTCTATAGCAGCATCTGGAAAAGTTCACCTTCCATTTTGCTTTGGTGATATCCTTAATTTCTAACCCTTGATACTCTTGTAAGGTCAAGGATACAAGGAGATCATCAACATTGTGGCATTCCTTCTACCTATTTCTTTATTCTTCTACTCTTCCGTTGTTGCAATTTGTTGTGTGTGGTGTGTTGGGAGGATAATGTTGTGGAAGATATCTTTGGGGCATCTTTCTATATTGTGACCCTAAGTCACTTTTGTCTCCTCTCTTATTTTTTATGATTTCATTCTTCTGTTGTACTTGTGGCTCTACTAGTCGGAAGATGACAACAACAAATTTACACTTCTAATAAGGATCATGCATCCCTAAACAAGAAAATCAAAATGGACACAATGCATATATGGAGACAGGGCTAACTTGTTACTGATGATTGACTACTAGAGTCACTTTATGTTGTGATGTGGTCATGTATCATATTACAAAATCATTGTAACAAACCTTTGCAATACTTTAAATCTTCTTCTATGCACTTTGAATTTCTTTCGTATCACCTTGTAGCTACAGTCAGTTATGAGATACATGAAGTATAACATCACAGATATACTCGATTCTGAACCCGTAAGTATAGCCTTGGTTTGTTTGAATAAAATTTTGCTTTATTTCTGTTTCAGTTGGATGAAATGTTTTTGTTATTATCTTAGAATAGATTTTCTAACCAAATCTTATTATTGATCAACAGTTGTTAGGAAATGATATTGATGTGATTCTATCATGATTGTTGGGAACAATTCAACAATTGTAAGCACATGTCACTTTAAGGCATGGGCTTTACAAAATCTCTTGTTCCCTCATGTGTTTTCAACCTTACCTTAAACATGATTGGTACGGGAAGAAGGGAGCAACCACTTTATGGTGGGGGCATATATTGTGGTAAATGCTTACATATCTTAGACATTGTGATGAATTGTGTTTGCATATACTTCCTTTTCACCATAAGTCATCTTCATGACGTAGCTAGGGTCATATACTTTATGCACATGCTTCCTTTTCATCGTAAGGCATCTCCAAAACATGGGTAGGGTTGCATTCTTTTGAAAGCCCTTCTATGGAAGGAAGGGTTCTTCATTCCCTTGAGTGGTTGCACAACCCTTTTGAAATCCCTTCAATGGAAGGCAGGATGATGTATACCCTTGAGTAGGTTACACATCCTTTTTAAAAAGTCCTCTATGGAGACGAGGCTAGATCTTGAGTTATTCACCCCTAAGCGTGTCTTTGGTGGTTGTGGTAGTGTAGCTCAACCATCAGGTGTGTTTGGCATGTCTTAGATGATGGAGCATAGCAATGAGCTCCAACCTATTACGTATGTTTTCTTTGTATAAGATGTATAGTGGGTCGATGACACACTCTACGACGCTCATGTTCTCCATTTGTTTTTCTTATGTTTTGCATGTTTTGTGGAGGTGCATATTGATGAGCTCCCCCCACACCATGTGTCTTGCATGTTTTGTGGAGGTGTGTAGCAATGAGCTCCCCCCATCACCTAGTTAGGATAGTATAATTGTTTAGTCATGTCTTCTCTTTGTCTATACCTTATATATTGCATAACTATGTTGATGTCTTCTCCATGTATTATGTGCTTCTTTACTATCTTCTATGTGTTTTGTGTGACTGTCAAGTGTTTTTTTATGTTTGTCTAAACTTAGGGGCTAGAAATGGTCTTCCAAATGTAGGGTCTGTCTTTTCTCTAGTGCTTGATGTGCTTGAAATGTTTTCAACCATACTTTAATGCATGTACTGGTCATGAAATCATACACACATTAAAGTGGGGGCTAAATGTTATGTAGTAAAATGTGTCCACTTGACTTTTTACCTCCTTGTTTATCTCCTAGGTCCCATTTATTACATTATATATTCAAAATATTCATCCTGATGCAAAATTGCCCAGTACCAATGTAAAATTGGAATAAGGGTCCCTTCACTTATCTTATCCTGGACCCAAAAGGAGATAAAAGACTTGGGTGCCACTACCCAAGTCCCTCCTAACTAGTTGGGGCAAATTAAGTTTATGTCAACCTGAGACCTTTCAAAAGGTCCCTCCTTATCAGCTCTTCTAGTTTAATTTGATGATTGTTAGTGGGGAAGCATATATAAGTGTGTTTTTTAATTCATTTTGAACTAAGATAGAGATAGCCAACTTGAGATATTTGAAGGAAAGCAAGAAAGAGCATTCATTGTGATTCTAGGGTAGATTTGTGTGTTATTATTGTGCATTTGTTGTAGGCATGAAGCTATCATTTCTCCACCTTAGGAGTTGAAGGATCTTCATCATCCTAAGGGATCATCACATAGGTGATGTCATTGTCATTTATCATCATTTGATTCATCTTTATTATCATTGTTTTCATCATCTACCCCCACCAGGACATCCACTCTCTATCAATCAATAGTGTCGGTAAGCTTGAAGGCTATCCAAGGATTTGACTGAGGCAAGTCTCTAAACACCATAAGCCCCAAACCCCCTCTTATCTTCTTGTGTGTAGGTTACAGGAGTGAGATCTAGAGAATATAAAGATACAAGAAGACTGAGTGAAGATCAAGGTTTCAGGATCTAACAATAGTTACATAGTATTCCTCCATTAAAGACTTTAGTGGTGGTTCCCTAGTCTTTCTTCCCTTTCAGACTTCAGATCTAGCATCAGGGAAACATCTGCAACATCTTTCTAGTTTAGACCTCAGGCAAAATCTTCCAATCAGGACCTAGGCAATCCCAAATTAACTTCCTTTGACATTTTCACTTTCAGGGGATAGGTTCTATCATCTTCATGATCATCCATGTGCTATTATTTTTTTAGATTGTTGTCATAGTTATTCTGTTATTTAAGATGATCATTGTAGAACTAGGGTTTCATGCATTGTTCTCCTAGAGGGTTTGATAAAAATGTTGAATTAAATATGATTCCTCTATAGCATACTTGAGTAAAATATCTATAGCTAAGTCCACCTTCATTTGGTAGTGATTTGGCTCGGTCTTGTCCTTGAATGTTAAATGAAAAATGGTTTGATCTAGTGTGCATCCTAGTTGTCATCATTCACCTTGTTCATACTAAATAGGTTCATTTCTGTTATTCTTGAAACCTTTTCCATGTTTCTTTCCTTTAGTCTCCTTGTTTCCATTTTTCATCTTGAAAGATGCTGATGAATGATTTTGATTGATCTTATTATGGTATTTCTCCTAATAGGATGAAATAGATTTATGTTTTTGTTCTTGCTTTATAGCTTTCCCAAAAATATGGTCCATGGTTGTGGGTCCATGGACATCCACTTCTCCAATTCATCCATTCAAAACCATAATAAATATTCTTATTTTGAATCTTTCATCTTTTTGGTATTGAGGCACACATTTGAATAACTTGGTGAATTTATCCCAATATTCTTTGACTGACATGTCCCCTTGATGAAGATTCTAGTAATCAGTCATTTTCTAATCAAATTATAGTTGGGATAACAATCTCTTTCTAAAAAAACCCACAAATTGATCTTCCAAGTCAACCTGAAGGAACTTAGCCCCAGTTCCATATATTCTTGTTCATCTACCATGTGGATGCTTCCCTTGCCAGTCGATAGGCTCCCAAAACTACCTTGGTGATCTCTAAGAAGTTTCATATCTCAAAGTATTTTTTCATTTCAGTTAGCCATGTTTTAGCTACATCACCACTTATGGTTCTATCGAACCTAGGAAGCTGGATTTTTTCATGTCTGTTTCCAACTCATTGGTGATCAAAGTCCTCATCTCAATTTGAACTTGAGACTCTTGATTATTTTCCTTTGGTTCATTGTGGGAACTATACTCTTAATTGTTATTCTATCCTTTTTCAAGATTGGGTTCTTTGTTTTTCTCTTGGTCTCCTACCCATATCACTTCTTATTATCAGTTTCCTAACCTTTCCTTAGTTTCATTTAAAATAGATAGGATCTGATCTAGTTTGGCCATTGGATTCTCTATGGGACTTGAACCCTCATGGATCCCTCTTGGATAGATTCCTATGTGTACCATGATGGCACTTATCCAAACCTATCAATCACATAGAGGTTCATTAGGAATGAACATTAAATACTAAGTTAAAAGTTCATGCTCAAGATATAGAAACTCATAAATGTTTCACAAATATAGTTGTTACACAAAAACCCAGAATTTCCTTTATTTACACAAGTGGATTTTCACATCCTTATTTAGTTACAAAATTTCTTTTATAAATATACATTACTGCATATCACTGTCAGATCTAGAGGAATTTCTTTGGTTTCCTCTTCCCCATCAGAGTCCACTAAAAGAAATTTGGAGGGTGGGTGTACTCGCAGGTACTCTAGCATTACCTCTTTTCCTAAAGTAGACACCTCTGGCCACACCCAAAGGGTATGTCATGATGAGAAGATAGTTTACTGATTAGAACAAAAGTGGGGGTTGTTGACTTCTCTGCTGCCTCCATCCACTTCTTCCTCTCTAGGAGGATGTGCATAAGTCCGTCAGCAAGTGTCTCGGAGTTAGTAAGCCAAGCCCATCAAGTATAACTCACTAGGTTTGTGTTTTTATTTCATGTGATGTTTCTTTCTTTATAGTGATTTTTTGAAAGTTCTTAATTATTATTTTCCTTTCTTGCTTTCATGTTCTTTTCTTTGTCATTCGAACAAAAGAACAACATTTCAATGTTAGGTTATCTGCTAATCTTCCAAAATTTGCAATGAGCTCCTAGGTCGAAGACTTGAACCTAGTAATGATGATACCATATATAACATCCCATTATAAATGAAATAGAAACATTTGAAAATAAATGCAATAAATTGATTAATTCACTAATTTTTTTCTTGATATTGCCTCATAAGAAGTAAAACAAGCATATTCATATATACATAAAGAATACCTAGTACAATACTTAAAGGTTGCATTTCTTGTGACTTACAATTTTTTAACATTTACACTTATAAATGAAGTAATGTCTTCTATATCACAAGCCTTAAAAAATACAACTACAAAATGGAGAGCATCACTCGGGTGCTTTTCCTCCAACCACAAACAAGTCATCCCCCACTCACCCTCCTATTGGAAGTGGCCCTACCCTTCGCGAGGGTATAGATAGTGAGAATCAACAAGAGTCAACGTGCCATCTAAGAACTAGTAAAGTGTCCTAGAAAAAACAATTGTTTATACAACTTCTAGTCTACCTCTAGCTATGTATAGAAAATCTGACTGTTCATGCAACAAGGACACGTTGAATTGATAATGCAAGTAGTGATTTTGCATTACATTGGCCAATATTTCAAAATAAATGAGTTGATTATTCACACACCTCTTTCTTTACTTGGAGACAAACAAGCCTAGAATTTGATGGTCACCCTTGTCTATCATATAATTTTTTTATGAAGGTTTGGTCATTTAACTACCTTTTAATTGATGTTTTAAGAAAATCATAAGTTGTCAAAAAAATGTTAGTGAATTTTTTTATATTGAAAGAATATAGGTTACAAAAAAGTAGTCTAAAAACTACAAAAAAAGAGAAACAATCAACAACACAGTCACAAACAAAACTACAAAGAACAAGATGAACAACTCCCAACTATTTCAACAACTGAACACATGAAAGTGCCATAAAAATAATTTCAAGGTAGAATGTCTATTTTTGTTGTGGACATTGAATTCTATCAAAATGGAAATAAACGCATATAAATTCATTTCTATTGTGTAAATTGAAGTCTTAGAAAAAATCATAATTATAAATTGAAAAGAAACACAAAGGATTTCTTTTTTCTTGAACCAAACTCTCCAATACAATTCTCGCTTTTAAATTGCAATCATTCAAATGAAATTTTAAAAAGATAGAAAGCAATAAGTTTCATAAAATATTGGTTGTACCTTAAGAGTACCCATCCACTCCACAAACCAACTTGCCCTACTTTTGAACTTTGAGAGAACTTGCAATCATCACACTGTGCTTAGGACTTGACTTGTCTAGTTATATCACTGTTGAGGACATTTCCAATTTGGCTCTAACATAGGTATCTTGGTGCGCTGAGAGAAAGGTGACCTTGGTGAATTGAATGACAATGGAGGAAGCAGTAGCAATTCTTTTTTATCCATGTAATTGTAAATCAACTCTTAATTACTACTCTTCTTAATCTCTATAATTATAATTTGCAAAGTTGTACTTATTCCATATTTAATAAACAATGAATAACATATTAACAAGTACAAACAAAGGAAAGATTTGTTTCTAAATTCATTTTTCAAAATTGAAAACAATAAAATAAACCAAATATTTGGTTCTAAATTGATTTTTTAAAATTATTTGAAATAAACATTCTTTGAAAATATTCTAATTTAATATATATTTCTAAAAACAACATTTATATTTCTATAACAAATTATTATAAAATAATATATATTATAAATAAGAATATTATATTATATTACCCTATAATAAAATTTTACAGTTTACAAATAATTTAAATTGAAGTGTCATATATACGTTTATGTAAAAAATAAATTATTATAAAATAATATATATTATAAATAAGAATATTATATTATATTACCCTATAGTAAAATTTTCTAGTTTACGAATAATTTAAATTAAAGTGTCATATATACAGTTATGTAAAAATTTATCAAGTCAAGTTATATAGTCTAATAAATTTTCAAGTTCTAAAATATGGTCTAAAATGCCAAAAACGGTCAAATAGACCATCAAATTTTAGGCCTGGAGACAAATATTCTTCTATTCTTATCATTTATACATAGATTAATCGTAAATCAAGATAATTAATTATTAATACCCTATACCTATCTAACTGGCATTACTAATATACCTTCTACTAAAGGTCGACTAAATAGATATAGGATAAAAGTCTGGGTGACTTAAAATCATGCATTGAGCCCATCCTTGTGTCTTCACAATCTCAATTCTTTGACATCTGTCAACTACTTAGTGTTTAGTCAACCAAATTTTCATACTCAAGGAATACACAAGATGTTTTTGATATAAATCATTCTTTACGTCATAGAGTATGGGTTTAAACCTCCTTGAGTATTCCTAACTTCTCCGTGAAGTTAGATTATTGAATCACATAGATCATATTTAATATGTCTACCTCAGGAACTATAAGGGTCTATAATGAAAGAGCAAACTACCTTTATTTGAAGTTTATGCCAAACTTAGAAATTTGGGTGGAAGTTCACAAAACATATCATTTCAGCTAAAAATCATACTTGTATATCACTTGAAGTTTACTCTAAACTAGATTTCTTATTTCCAAAAGAAGATTTTAACAAGTGACAAGGAGTCTCAAGACATATTTATGAGTGTGCGTGTGTGTGTGTATATATATATATATATATCTGTGTGTGTGTGTGTGTGTGTGTGTGTGTGTGTGTGTGTGTGTGTGTGTGTGTGTGTGTGTGTGTGTGTGTGTGTGTGTGTGTGCTCATAAATAGGTCCTTCTTTGTTTATTACATAAGACTTCTCAACTGCCTAGCAATTTATGATGACTTTGTATAGTTTATTTTGCATTCTTGTAGTCATACATAGATAAATATGTTATCTATTTGCTATATCTCAGACAAGATAAGATATGCTTTTATATCTAATGGCCATATCACTATGAATACAAGGATAAATATTTATATTTATTAACCACATTTTAGTCATTTCAAAGACAATACCTATATAACTATCAACTAATGCCCAGTCAACACAAGTATGTATATATAACAACCTTCTCATAGTCATCCTAATGTTAAATATATATACCTATCAGCCATTACATAGCTAATACAATCATGTATTTATCATTTCGATGAATGTATTATAACTAATGTAATGATACCTATACAATTTGTTGAATATATGAATATAATGTTGTCTATATAGTTCAATGACTGTATCTATATAACGATGCTTATATAGTTGATTGAATGTATAATAGCCAAAACAATTGATGCATATATATCTCGACACTATATCATAGTCAATAAAATATTGCATATGTGTATTCAAAACTTACATCACCACCTATATATTAATATATAAAACTATTCTATGCTTGTAACACAACCATTGCATGATGCCTTTATCATAATAGATAAATGTAATATAACAAATACAATGGTGTATGCAGTAGTTCCCTAAATATTTCAATACAATGCTTCCTATATTTTGTGATGCCTATATCAGTACTCTGATGTCAATATAGTTTGATAAATTTAACAATATAATGAAGCTTATACAGTTTGATGCCTATAATCAATACAAAGATGCCTATAACAAGTCAATGCTACAGAAATGATAAAGATGCATATACAGCTTGATACTTCAATCTCATCCAGGATTTTAAATTCATTCATCCAAGAACATAGACAACTATCCCAGACGAGGTAGAAGCTTGAACACATAAAGAAAGAATCCATATGGTTTACAAAATACACATACATACCTCCCTACAAAGATTATTGTCTCAGGAGGACCAATGCCCCTATAGATACTAACTTTTGTAACCTAAGATAGACCAATTTTCTCTGTGTCTAGTTTATGTGTCCCTCCAGAAAGAGCTAGTTTTCTCATATATAAACATCTTTGTTCATAATTGTACGTGGTCTATTCTTGGGTATTCCTCGAATTGGGTGATATAGAGGTTGTTGCCCCTCCACCACTCCTAGAATATAGGGAGGCATGGTGGAGGTTGATCAACTAAAACCTTTCGAAATTTCCTCAATAAAAGAACAAGGAACTTTAATTAATTTTTTTATACTATGCCTTACCTAAATACGATGTTTCACACAAAGTAAAAGGCATTGATATGTATTTTGAATGCTAAAATATGCATCCAATGTGTAAAGTATCAACAATGGTAACCTTTAAAACTGACATACAAAACTTATATCTCACGACAAGAATAGACTTTATAGGCTGACTACTCAAGATGACTAGATAAATAGATCAGTATAAAACTTCTTGAATATGGATGTGGAAAATAAAGTTGTCGATGTGATGGCTAACAACCTCATGCAAGCAAAAGATGATGCTGACATTAAATTATCATTAATGGGACTATAAAACATAAAGATCAAGAAGCACACCACAATCAACATAACCACTAAGTGAGTGTGTGAGTTCCCTAATAGTACATTGATTACTTATCTCTTGTGATCTATTTCCCTCTCCCTAGTGATGCTCTCCCTCCTCATCTAGGAGGGTGAAAACACTATCCTTGCATTCACCTCATTTACACAACAAGTAGTTAGTCCATCTCATAAATCAATTAAGTGCAATAATAAAATCTTAGCTAACATTTCATTGCATATTCAACAATGTAAAATAAACTCATTTTCAATGCTAGCATAACTTCACATCAACATATTAATAAATCTCTTTCTAACTAGCAGTTTCTAAAATAAAATGATGAATTAAGTTTTCCTAAAAACATGGTGTAACATATCTCCTACCTTAAATATCATCGTCCTAGATGATTGAGTTCTTACGAAAACAAATTTTAACAGATAAGTTCTTTTAAACATCAAGGTTGCATAAATAAATATGGAAATTTATGATAGAAATCATTATAATCTGTTCAAGGCACTATCTTAACAGTATTGGTCTCACTAGACCTTGCACTATGTAACTTCTCTATTATGCAAGTGGAGCTTGTGAACTTTGAGCACCTTGAGAGGCTCAATCATGACCACCCTTGGATCATGTACCTAAAGAGCATTCCAATCAAGTATATGATTAAAACCAAATACATATTTCTTTGGATAAGATACATGATAGACATCATGCATTTGAGCAAGAGTTGGAAGTAGAGTTGTTATGTAGGCAAATAGATTGATTACTTCTGAAACATCAAGTAGTCCCACAAATCTAGGTGCTAGTTTGGAAGACTTTCCAAACTTAATGGGTATTTTATGTGGTTCAAATCTTAAGAGAACCTTATCTCCTATTGAGAATAGTTGCAAAGTACGCTTGGCATCAACATACATTTTTTGTCTATCATTCACTTCTTGTAATGCCCCGCCATAAAACCCTAGAGAAAAGCTCAACTAAGCAATGCAAAATAGAAAATATATATTTTTTTAACAGAGAAATATCAATTAAATGCAAATCATGTTTATTTATAACATCTAATTTAATCTTTTAACCTCTCTGGATTACATGACTACATTACTAATTACTAACGTGATCTAACTAACAACCATGGCTTGCTCTAAATCCAAATGCACCAATTGAATACACACACATTTTGTAATGCCTACCCAAGAAAATATTAGTAACTAACAATAATAAAATTAATAGGATGATAGGAAAACAATTTACAAATTTAACTAAGTAAACTTCAAATTAAATATCGGAGTATATCAACATTCATTGTAAATGAAATGTAAGATATAAACATTTTGAAATTAATTTATACAAATTTATACACATTTTCCATAATGCCAAATAATCATCTATTCTCCAAGTGGAAAAGTACCTTCTTAGCTTCAGAGTCCTACATGGCTTATATATTTCAAACTGCACATTTAATGAAACATTAGTTCTGCATAACTATTAATTACACAATACCAATATTAGTTGCATAAAATGACAAGCCTAACCTAAGGGGCTGACCTAATGTCTCGGGGGCTATTGATGGCCTTGCCTACATACGCATAGCGCAGAGACAACATAGGTCGGTGTATCTTGACTACAAACCATAAGGTTGACTTAAATATATTAACTCTTAAAGAATCTAATTCAACTGACTTACAAATTACCCAAAACAATTGTTCATGCTCCTTTCATACGATTCAATCATTCTTGATCTAAAACACTTAAATGTACTTTCTTTCCCATATTCATGAACATATTCAAGTAAGAAGGAACATACACATCTGTGTTGACGAATACTACGACATTCCTATTTTAGAAAGATGATTAATAACTCAAGATTTAATCCTAGATAGAATGTATCAAAAACAAGTAATAAGAACATTGAATCGATTTTCAAGAACTATTTTTTTAAAAGAATTATAAGAATTATCACCCTAAGTCAATAATATAATCAATTCAATTCATACATGTTTGCCTATATAAGAAATGAAATATAAACAAGATGGTTCACACTCTATCAAGTTAATAAACAATAGACAGAAATAAACACATACATTAAAGAAAATCACTACCCTTCTATACCAATGGTTAGAATAATTGTGTTTAAATAACTAGAAGAAATCCTTAAATATAATATTGATAATAGGAAGGTTACAAATACGAGAAACAATTCCAATTAATTTATGAATCAATATTTAATATTATTTCTTAATAACTCAGAAACTACTTTCCCATAAACAAGTTAATAAGTCTTTTATCATATTAAGGAATTAATTGGCACCTTAATTTAAAATTTACAAAATGACAAATAGTAGGATTAAGAATTAAAATTACAGAGCATACCAATTAAATTCAGGCAAGAGCTTAGCCCAAATTTCTCAAGAATATATTGTCAAAATTTTAACTAACAACGAACATGGAAAGCTGAAGTTAAACAAAAACAATGGTAAAGCGTTTAGGAAATCAAGCCATTGCTAGCTATGGAATGTGAGATTAGGGAAAAATATTTAGCTAGTTATAGAAAAGAATATAACAGACACTGAATCACAACAACTGTACCAATCTCTCTTATACTATAAACACCCTTAAAATATATATACAGAATACATTTGAATATAAAATATCATTGAATTACAAACACTGTGTTCATAAATAAACAATTCAACATAACTTACCTGTGCAAGCTATGATTCCTTCTCCAATTGTGAGAACTTCCACTTTGAGATGATTTTCCCTTCTATATCCATGCTACGAATATCATACACAATCACAACGAGAGGTATCTAGGTAACGACAGCTTCACAAGGTCCGGGTAAGTTGCGAGAACTAGCTATTACTCTAGTAGTAATTTTGTTTCAAACAAGATCATAAAAAATGTCTTGTTTCAGGCAACAAAATCAAGAAAAGATTCATTTTATATTTGATGCTAATTGTGGCCATTTAAGGCAAGACACAAAATCAGGAAAAGATTCATTTTAGAAACACAAAATGTATCCATTAAAACAATCAATCATCTCCAAATATATTTTGTCGGACTTCTCATCTAAGAGCCAACAGATGTAATAGTAGTCCATTCTAAATACTACATTACTAAATTAGAATAAATCAAATTAACATGTCGACTTCCCAATAGTTTCAATGCCCCATAAGGAAATCTGTAACACAAGAATTTTCTAGATTTCTTAATAAATGCAAACGAAGTATTTTATAAACTTAAATTTAGTATAACTGTACTAAATAATACAATATTATAATATGGAAAAGTAATCATTTAATTTTCATAAAGATAGCGTGACGTTACTATAGAATGCATACTACAATTATATCATAATATACATTTATTACGGGGGTATGTGTTGTGTTACGACCTGCACAAAGCATATATATAGTTATAGTTACATTACATTATATATTTAAAGCAATAATGCATGCTGCCATGACCTTTACTAATAGAATCGATGTCTAAAAGATGGTAGAATTATCATTTAGGGTCTTCTCTACTCAATTGACGCTCATTATGGCAATTCCTAACTTTAAGAACTTCTAAAAAAATGAGTCATCGCCGCTACATGCAATGAAATATAACACTCACAAAAAAATTGAAACAGATAAAACTTTTAATGAAACCGGACGTCTCCCAAAAGCAATCAATAAAAAGGTGACTTTTAATGATTATAGAAGCCATCATTTGTGTGATACAACCTCCGCTAGCACAGATATATACAAAAGGATAAGTTGAAATGTCATACAAAAATTTCCAAATAAACAAGAGATTGCCCGACAAGATGCTACAGAGAGTGATGGTGTTTGAGGAAAAGAAAATTGTCATAAGAAATACAAAAAGATTTGCTTGGAATGCTTAAGCAATGGCAAATTCAATGCCAGCAGTGGAGGCACAAAAGGCATGAAAGACCGTTTAAAAGATCTCAAAGGAATGCTCTCATGGAAACCATTGGATATAGGATCTGCTCATACATTATTAAGAATATCATATAACCAATAGATTAACAAGGTATCATTCACTATAAAAAAAATAGAATGCTTCAAATATGAATCAGTGACTGTTATAAATATACATACTAACTAGTGATTGTATGGATGCTTTTCTTGGATACAGATAGAGGAAATAAAAGATCCCTGAATGTAGTTGGATAAAGAGCATAAAATGATACAAGCTTTATTATTAGGAGACAAGTCAAATTTGAAGACAGAGATATATGCAAAGTTGGAGAAATTGGTTTGGAAGAAGAAGTTGGCTAGTTTTTTTTTTTAACGATTCCCGTAGAAACCATACAAGCAGGATTGAAGTATGTTCGATTGAAGTCATAAAATAATCCAAGAGCATCATATGCCATGCATTTTAGATTTGCATAATCAGATGGGAAGACTAGCCTTGCAACTAGCATACGAGCTTGTCTGGAGTGCCAACACTAATTTCTATAAGTTTGACTCCTAAAATATTGTGCAATTAAAGGACTAGTGTTAAATGACTATTTAAGCAATTTAAGGATGGCATTATAAAGAATACGACCATTTATAATTCTTTGCCTACAACTGAAGTTGTGTAATACAATAAATTGATTGGCATACAAACCATATTGGTAGGGTAATTTGTCGGATGCAAAAGTTGTGAGCGCCCTAGAAGACATACATGCCAAAGTGAAATAAAAATCATGACGTATGATAAGCAATGCAGAGTGAAAACTACAATGTTTGCAGGATATACACAATTGATAATATATATACTAAAGACCTTAGAGGCTTTTAAACAAAAGCATTATATGGAGGCGCAGAGGTAATGTACAAGCAACGCTTTGGGCAAGAACTCCAGAGACCCCTAGAAGAATTTGAGACTAAGATACGGAAAAATCTATAAACGCCTAGCCCAAGTGAATCCATGAGCTGAAAATCTTCCTAAAATTTGTGAAAATGATCCTCTACTATGTCTATGAGGCTTCCATCTTCTAAGATCTAATCCCACTTTCTATGCTAATAAGGGATAGACAATATAATTGTAATACATAGAAAAAATACTTCACCCCTCCAAGATTCTAGACTATTTTATATTTATTCATCATACCAGAAAAGAGGAAGGCTCGAACATGCATACCCATCTTGCCTGTCATCCTCTAAAAATACACTCCCCTCCCTTCTTCCTTTCATATTCTCCCCCGCCTTCACAAATTTGAAGATGAATTCTCATGTGCTCGCATGCCAAGACAGAGTGCTTCCATAGAAATTAATAATCCATGCTATGCATTCCTTGAGGAAGAATGAATCCCCCTTCCCCCAAATCAAATGTTTAGAGTTTAAAATAGAAAATGAAATCATTTTTCTTCCATAACTTCTAAATAATAATAATGATGCAAAAACTAGAAAGATTCCATCAAAGAGGTGGATAACCTCCACTTCTTGTTTGTGGCTAAAATTAGAAATCAATTAGTAATGATAAAGCATAAAATAACTATATATGATTTTCTTATAAAACAATACTAACTCATATAAATAATTACTTTAAAGCAATACAATTAATAAAATATAATAATTAGTAAATAAGTTTCAAGTATGCTCTATATCTCTTGGTGGAGAGTGTATTTCGCACCTGAGTCAAACTTAGTCAATAATCATTAAATTGCACATCTACGGTGAGAATGGAGGGGCACTATGTCCTCCCCCCTAAAACTTGACTTCCTCCTAGAAGTCACAAACTAGGGTGGAAATATAACACATTAGTACCAACATCAAAGCTGATTCATTTCATAAAAATAATATACACTAGTTTGCCTATGGAAAGGATTTATAAAATATAAACTTATATACTTCATTCCAACCATAATCTACCCTTCTATTTTTCAATGTCACAATAGTAACACAAGCAAAACTTGCATTTCAAAAATGATTCCATAGTACATAAACCACTCAAAAGCCTTACATGTTAGCATTGACACCCAGTGTTTCTTCAGGATAAAGAAACATTGCACCCTTTTAATCCTAACTAGTAGAAATTTTCATATCATAAACATATAAAGTATTCAATTTCAATTAAACCACCATTTCAATTCCTCTTCCAATTTGTTGTTGAGCAATCAATAGGTCAGAATGCTACATTTTCACAAAATATCAACCCATTTATACACATAAACACACATTTTCCATTAAATATCCATCATTTATAAACAAGGCATTTCACTTTAATTATTGTACTGCACTAAATCCAAACACAATTTATCATTTCATAAGTATAATTTATCATGATTTATCATACATTCTTCACATACACACAAATTCACATCACCAGGAATCACATCACAAGGCTACACAAGGGTCCATTTAGACACTGGAAAGCAACATACTAATTCATGATACATAATCCATGAGCCAAGAGTCAAAATCTATCTCACATAATCCATACCTCACACTCAGTGACTTGTTGGTGTTATGCCACACTCACAAGGTGAGACCATCCAAACAAGCCATAATGACCTCTCTCTTGTTGTATAAGGTGGTTAGCCTCCAAGAGATAGTCATCACATATAGGTGGGTAGTGGGTCCTGGTTGTATAACAGCATCACATACCCCCATCCTCAAGGTTCCCTACGTCTGCTTCCTCATATACACTCACCAAGTCTGCCTCATACATCCTTAGAGAGGAATCACAATACAACACATGACCAACATAAAAAACAATAAGGATACAATAGTTTAGCCACAAAATTTATAAAGAAAGATTAAATAAAAATTCAATTTCAACAATAAAGTAAGAAATGTGTGCAATTTCAACACTAAATCTAATGTAACCATGAGGGCTACAAGCAAATAAGATCACAAGGTGTGGCTAAACCATAAAAATCAACTATAAACAAAGTGTCGGCCTTCACAATCAATAGAAAATCATCAATGACCATAAAGAAAGTCCACAATCTTTGAAATAGCACTGTACAACACTATGTGACTAGATACTAGCCACCAAACAAGGAAGGAGGGAACAACATCAGGCTATAGCAGTAGCCCTCATGTGGTGTGGAGTAAGCATGCCATGCACATGGCTCACAGTGTACTCTTCAGCTACACCCTACTTCACATCCTCACATGGCATGGACTACCCAAGTGTCCCTCACACTCCTTGGCTACCCGCATGGAATGTGTAACTCGACCACATCTCGCATCGCATCTCAACATGGCATGGTCATACACTAACCAGAAAAGGCACGTACTAGCCGTATACCTCATGGTAGTGTGTTTGTGGCTCTGTGGAAGTAGGTATGCATAGAACACACCCCATATAGCGACACCTTGTGGAAAAGGCACATGTAGGTACTCACTGTAGCCAGAGGTATACATGGCTAGGACATACCCATATGCTAACCAACCCAAACACTGTCGAAAGAAAACATGAGTATCCCTCTACAAGTGTACGAGGCACCATTCTGCTCATCACACAAGTAGTATATCATAACACAATCTCATAATGCACCTTCACGTGTCTAAGCATGTGGCATTGTGTCCTCAAGCCCAGCTTACTACCATCAGCAACATGGCATCATCACCAACACTATGTTGGAACATCAGTGAGGTGTGGCATCGTACTTGTTGTATCATGTCAGAACATGTGTAGATATGGAATCTATCAGCATGGTAACAAACCTCCCTCCACATGCTAGACCTCAAAATATACATGGGGCACATGGTCTCACTTGGGTTGTCCATGTAGGTCCTAGACTCTGGCCCCCAAGTGGTGACACATGTCATCACATAGTTCTAGTTGGGTTGTCCATGTAGGTCCTAGACCTCGGCACCCAACTAACAACTCATGTGGGATATCATACCTTTAGCAAAGACAAGGTAGATGATCATCCAAGAAATACCATCAAGATGCTCAAGAACTGTGGGGTTTAGGCTAGCACATATGGATCAAGTACCCTGATCCATCATAAGGGGAAGTAGTGAGTACTTTTCCTCGGGTTCAGTTGAGCGGGGAACTGCTCTGCACTTCAATATGTGTACATTACACACTCTGTCCAAGGAACTTTGTGGATACTACTACCCCTTCATGGACTAAGGGTCTAGAGAACCAAAAGAAGATAATCTATGAAACTAACCTTTGGCTATTCTGATTTGTAATTTTCAACCCCACATGGGTTGGCCCTCAATTATGTAACAAACATACAAACAAACATAATGGTATGGTTAATCCCACACCTAAAATACAACATATTCCTCCATAGATGGGTACCCAGTATCACCATATCATGGGTACACAAAGCAAGTACTGGTTATTCACAACACTCAACCAATGCACAGTTACTAGTTTCTCACATTTACAGGGGAAGATTACATTTACATACATAATTCCATTACTACTCAAGGATCATATACCATAAGTACATTTATTTCCATAACCAATGTGATTCCATTTGTAAAATCATAATATTACCTGTTATCCATTTCCCTTTTCCAGTTTTGTTTCACTGTACTTTTTCTACATATCACATAATGCTAAAAGTCAATATCATGATAATCTATCCAATACATCAAGTTGGGTGTTTAGATTAAAGCATGGTATTCAACACAAGAGTTCCTATCACATGTATAAGAAGAATTACTATAACTAGACATGGGAGACAACATTAACCAGAGATCTTAATGTTGCAACTTAGATCTAATACCAAATGTAGTGCCCCGCCACGAAACCCTAGAGAAAAGCTCAACTAAGCAATGCAAAAGGGCAATTGTTTTTTTAACAGAGAAATATCAATAAAATGCAAATCATATTTAACTATAACATCTAAGTTAAACTTTTAACCTCTAGGGATTACATGACTACATTACTAATTACTAATATGAACTAATTAACAACCATGGTTTGCTCTAAATCCAAATGCACCAATTAAATACACACACATTTTGTAATGCCTACCCAAGAAAATATTAGTAAATAATAATAATGAAATTAACAGGATGATAGGAAAATAATTACCAAAATTAACCTAGTAAACTTCAAATTAAATATCAAAGTATATCAACATTCATTGTAAATGAATTGTAAGATACAAACATTTTCAAATTAATTTATACACATTTATACACATTTGCCATAATGCCAAATAATCATCTATTCACCTAGTGGAAAAGTACCTTCTTAGCTTCAGAGTCCTGCATGGCTTATAGATCTCAAACTTCACATCTAATGAAACATTACTTCTGCATAATTATTAATTTCACAATACCAATATCAGTTGCATAAAATGACAAGCCCAAGGCCCTAATTTCCCTAATAGGCTGAAATAGATTTATGTTTTTGTTCTTGTTTTATAGCTTTCCCAAAAATATGGTCCATGGTTGTGGGTCCATGGACATCCACTTCTCCAATTCATCCATTCAAACCCATAATAAATATTCTTATTTTGAATCTTTTACCTTTTTGGTATTGAGGCACACATTTCAATAACTTGGTGAATTTGTCCCAATATTCTTTGACTGACATGTCCACTTGATGAAGATTCTAGTAATCAGTCATTTTTTGATCAAATTATAGTTGGGATAACAATCTCTTTCTAAAAATACCCACAAATTGATCTCCCAAGTCACCCTGAATGAACTTAACCCCAGTTCCATATATTCTTGTTCATCTACCATGTGGATGCTTCCCTTACTAGTCGATAGGCTCCCCAAACTACCTTGGTGATCTTTGAGAAGTTTCATATCTCAAAGTATTTTTTCATTTCAGTTAGACATGCTTTAGCTACATCACCACTTATGGTTCTATCGAACCTAGGAAGTTGGATTTTTTCATGTTTGTTTCCAACTCTTTGGTGATAAAAGTCCTCATCTCAATTTGAGCTTGAGACTCTTGATTATTTTCCTTTGGTTCACTGTGGGAACTATACTCTTAATTGTTATTCTATCCTTTTTCAAGATTGGGTCCTTTGTTATTCTCTTGGTCTCCTACCCATCTCACTTCTTATTATAGGATTCCTAACCTTTCCTTAGTTTCATTTAAAATAGATAGGATATGATCTAGTTTGGCCATTGGATTCTCTATGGGACTTGAACCCTCATGGATCCCTCTTGGATAGATTCCTATGTGTACTATGATGGGACTTATCCAAACCTATCAATCACATAGAGGTGCATTAGGAATGAACATTAAATATTAAGTTAAAAGTTCATGTTCAAGATATAGAAACTCATAAATGTTTCACAAATATAGTTGTTACACAAAAACCCACAATTTCCTTTATTTACACAAGTGGATTTTCACATGCTTATTTAGTTACAAAATTTCTTTTATAAATATACATGACTACATATCATTGTCAGATCTAGAGGAATTTTTTCAGTTTCCTCTTCCCCGTCAGAGTCCACTAAAAGAAATTTGGAGGGTGGGTGTACTCACAAGTACTCTAGCATTACCTCTTTTCCTAAAGTAGGCACCTCTAGCCACACCCAAAGGGTATGTCGTGATGAGAAGATAGTTTACTGATTATAACAAAAGTGGGGGTTGTTGATTTCTCCTCTCCCTCCATCCACTTCTTCCTCTCTAGGAGGATGCACATAAGTCCGTCGGCAAGTGTCTTAGAGTTAGTAAGCCAAGCCCATCAAGTATAACTCACTGGGTTTGTACTTTTATTTGATGTGATATTTCTTTCTTTATAGTGATTTTTGGAAAGTTCTTAATTATTATTTTCCTTTCTCGCTTTCCTATTCTTTTCTTTATCATTCAAGCAAAAGAACAACATTTCAATGTTAAGTTATCTGCTAATCTTCCAAAATTCACAATGAGCTCCTAGGTCCAAGACTTGAACCTAGTAGTGTTGATACCATATATAACATCCCATTATAAATGAAATAGAAACATTTGAAAATAAATGCAATAAATTGATTAATTCACTAAATTTTTTCTTAATATTGCCTCATAAGAAGTAAAGCAAGCATATTCATATATACATAAAGAATACCTAGTACAATACTTAAAGGTTGCATTTCTTGTGACTTACAACTTTTTAACATTTACACTTATAAATGAAGTAATGTCTTCTATATCACAAGCCTTAAAAAATACAACTACAAAATGGAGAGCATCACTCGGGTGCTTTTCCTCCAACCACAAACAAGTCATCCCCAACTCACCTTCCTATTGGAAGTGGTCCTACCCTTCGCGAGGGTATAGATAGTGAGAATCATCAAGAGTCAACGTGCTATCTAAGAACTAGTGAAGTGTCCTAGAAAAAACAATTGTTTATACAACTTCTAGTCTACCTCTACCTATGTATAGAAAATCTGACTGTTCATGCAACAAGGACATGTTGAATCAACAATGCAAGTAGTGATTTTGCATTACATTGGCCAAAGTTTCAAAATAAATGAGTTGATTATTTACACACCTCTTTCTTTACTTGGAGATAAACAAGCCTATAATTTGATGGTCACCCCTGCCTATCATATAAATTTTTATGAAGGTTTGGTTATTTAACTACCTTTTAATTGATGTTTTAAGAAAATCATAAGTTGTCAAAAAAACGTTAGTGAATTTTTTTATATTGAAAGAATATAGGTTACAAAAAAGTAGTCTAAAGACTACAAAAAAAGAGAAACAATCAACAACACAGTCACAAACAAAACTACAAACACCAAGATGAACAACTCCCAACCATTTCAACAACTGAACACATGAAAGTGCCATAAAAAGAATTTCAAGGTAGAATGTCTATTTTTGTTGTGGACATTGAATGCTATCAAAATGGACATAAACACATATAAATTCATTTCTATTGTGTAAATTGAAGTCTTAGAAAAATAATAATTATAATTGAAAAGAAACACAACAAATTTCATTTTTCTTGAACCAAACGCTCCAATACAATTGTTGCTTTTAAATTGCAATCATTCAAATGAAATTTTAAAAAGATAGAAAGCAATAAGTTTCACAAAATATTGGTTGTACCTTAAGAGTATCCATCCACTCCACAAACCAACTTGCCCTACTTTTGAACTTTGAGAGAACTTGCAATCATCACACTGTGCTTAGGACTTGACTTGTCTAGTTATATCACTGTTGAGAACATTTCCAATTTGGCTCTAACATAGGTATCTTGGTGCGCTAATAGAAAGGTGACCTTGGTGAATTGAATGACAATGGAGGAAGCAGTAGCAATTCTTTTTGATCCATGTAATTGTAAATCAACTCTTATTTGCTACTCTTCTTAATCTCTGTAATTATAATCTGCAAAGTTGTACTTATTCCATATTTAATAAACAATGAATAACAAATTAACAAGTACAAACAAAGGAAAGATTTGTTTCTAAATTGATTTTTAAAAATAAAAAACAATAAAACAAGGCAAAGATTTGTTTCTAAATTCATTTTTCAAAATTGAAAACAATAAAATAAAGCAAATATTTGGTTCTAAATTGATTTTTTAAAATTATTTGAAATAAACATTCTTTGAAAATATTCTAATTTAATATATATTTCTAAAAACAACATTTATATTTCTATAACAAATTATTATAAAATAATATATATTATAAATAAGAATATTATATTATATTACCCTATAATAAAATTTTGCAGTTTACAAATAATTTAAATTGAATTGTCATGTATACGATTATGTAAAAAATAAATTATTATAAAATAATATATATTATAAATAAGAATATTATATTATATTACCCTATAATAAAATTTTCTAGTTTACGAATAATTTAAATTAAAGTGTCATATATACAGTTATGTAAAAATTTAGCAAGTCAAGTTATACAGTCTAATAAAATTTCAAGTTGTAAAATATGGTCTAAAATGCCAAAAACGGTCAAATAGACCATCAAATTTTAGGCCTGGAGACAAATATTCTTCTATTCTTATCATTTATACATAGATTAATCATAAATCAAGATAATTAATTATTATTACCCTATACCTATCTAATTGGCATTACTAATATACCTTCTACTAAAGGTCGACTAGATAGTTATAGGATAAGAGTCTGGTTGACTTAAAATCATGTATTGAGACCCTCTTTGTGTCTTCACAATCTCAATTCTTTGACATCTGTCAACTACTCAGTGTTTAGTCAACCAAATTTTCATACTCAAGGAATACACAAGATGTTTTTGATATAAATCATTCTTTACATCATAGAGTATGGGTTTAAACCTCCTTGAGTATTCCTAACTTCTTCCTAAAGTTAGATTTTTGAATCACATAGATCATATTTAATATGTCTACCTCACGAACTATAAGGGTCTATAATGCAAGAGCAAACTACCTTTATTTGAAGTTTATGTCAAACTTATAAATTTGGGTGGAAGTTGACAAAACATATAATTTCAACTAAAAATCATACTTGCATATCACTTGAAGTTTACTCTAAACTAGAGGTCTTATTTCCAAAAGAAGATTTTAATACATGACAAGGAGTCTCAAGGCATATTTATGACTGTATATATATATATATATATATATATATATATATATATATATATATATATATATATATATATATATATATATATATATATATATATATATATATATATATATATATATATATATATATATATATATATTGTGTGTGTGTGTGTGTGCTCATAAATAGGTCCTTCTTTGTTTATTAGATAAGACTTCTCAACTGCCTAGCAATTTATTATGACTTTGTATAGTTTATTTTGCATTCTTGTAGTCATACATAGATAAGGATGTTATCTATTTCCTATATCTCAGCCAAGATAAGATATGCTTTTATATTTAATGGCCATATCACTACGAATACAAGGATAAATATTTATATTTATTAACCGTATTTCAGTCATTTCAAAGACAATACTTATATAACTATCAGCTAATGCCCAGTCAATACAAGTATATATATATATATATATAACAGCCTTCTCATAGTCATCCTAAAGTCAAATATATATACCTATCAGACATTACATAGCTAATACAATCATGTATTTATCATTTCGATGAATGTATTATAACTAATGCAATGATACCTATATAGTTTGTTGAGTATATGAATACAGTTAAATGACTGTATCTGTATAATGATGCTTATACAGTTGATTGAATGTATAATAGCCAAAACAATTGATGCATATATATGTCGACACTATATCACAATCAATGAAATATTGCATATGTGTATTCAAAACTTACATCACCACCTATATATTAATTTATAAAACTATTCTATGCTTGTAACACAACCATTCCATGATGCCTTTATCATAATAGATAAATGTAATATAACAAATACAATCGTGTATGCAGTAGTTCCCTAAATGTTTGAATACAATGCTTCCTATATATTGTGATGCCTATATCAGTACTATGATGTCAATATAGTTTGATAAATGTAACAATATAATGAAGCTTATACAGTTTAGTGCCTATAATCAATACAAAGATGCCTATAACAAGTCGATGCTACAGAAATGATAAAGATGCATATATAGCTTGATACTTCAATCTCATCCAGGATTTTAAATTCATTCATCTAAGAACATAGACAACTATCCCAGACAAGGTAGAAGCTTGAACACATAAAGAAAGAACCCATATTGTTTAAAAATACACATACATACCTCCCTACAAAGCTTATTGTCTCAGGAGGACCAACGCCCCTGTAGATACTAAATTTTGCAACCTAAAATAGACCAATTTTCTTCGTGTCCACTTTATGTGTCCCTCTAGAAAGAGCTAGTTTTCTCATATATAAACATCTTTGTTTGTAACTGTCTGTGGCCTATTCTTGGGCATTCCTAGAATTGGGTGGTATAGAGCTTGTTGCCCCTCCACCACTCCTAGAATATAGGGAGGCATGGTGGAGGTTGATCCACTAAAACCTTTTGAAATTTCCTCAATAAAAGAATAAGGAACTTTTATTAATTTTTTTATACTATGCCTTAACTAAATACAATGTTTCACACAAAGTAAAAGGCATTGATATGTATTTTGAATGCTAAAATATGCATCCAATGTGTAAAGTATCAACAATGGTAACCTTTAAAACTGACATACAAAACTTATATCTCACGACAAGAATAGACTTTATAGGCTAACTACTCAAGATGACTAGATAAATAGATCAGTATAAAACTTCTTGAATATGGATGTGGAAAATAAAGTTGTCGATGTGATGGGTGACAACCTCATGCAAGCAAAAGATGATCATGACATTAAAGTATCATTAATGGGACTAGAAAATATAAAGATCAAGAAGCACACCACAATCAACATAACCACTAAGTGAGTGTGTGAGTTCCCTAATAGCACATTAATCACTTATCTCTTGTGATCTATTTCCCTCTCCCTAGTGATGCTCTCCCTCCTCATCTAGGAGGGCAAAAACACTATCCTTGCATTCACCTCATTTACACAACAAGTAGTTAGTTCATCTCATAAATCAATTAAGTGCAATAATTACATCTCATATAATATTTCATTGCATATTCAACAATGTAAAATAAACTCATTTTCTATGCTAGCATAACTTCATATCAACATATTAATAAATCTCTTTCTAACTAGCAGTTTCTAAAATAAAATGATGAATTAAGTTTTCTTAAAAACATGTTGTAGCATATCTCCTGCCTTAAATACCATCGTCCTAGATGATTGAGTTCTTGCCAAAACAAAATTTTAACAGATAAGTTCTTTTAAACATCAAGGTTGCATAAATAAATATGGAAATTTATGATATAAATCATTATAATCTTTTCAAGGCACTATCTTAACAGTATTGGTCTCACTAGACCTTGCACTATGTAACTTCTCTGTTATGCAAGTGGAGCTTGTGAACTTGGCGCCCCTTGAGAGGCTCAATCATGACCACCCTTGGATCATGTACCTAAAAAGCATTCCAATCAAGTATGCGATTAAAACCAAATACATATTTCTTTAGATAAGATACATGATAGACATCATGCATTTGAGCAAGAGTTGGAAGTAGAGTTGTTATGTAGGCAAATAGATTGATTACTTCCAAAACATCAAGTAGACCCACAAATCTAGGTGCAAGTTTGGAAGACTTTTCAAACTTAATGGGTATTTATTTGGTCCAAATCTTAAGAGAACCTTATCTCCTATTGAGAATAGTTGCAAAGTACACTTGGCATCAACATACATTTTTTGTCTATCATTCACTTCTTGTAATACCCGCCATGAAACCCTAGAGAAAAGCTCAACTAAGCAATGTAAAATAGGAAATATATATTTTTTTAATAGAGAAATATCAATGAAATGCAAATCATGTTTATTTATAACATCTAAGTTAATCTTTTAACCTCTATCGATTACATGACTACATTACTAATTACTAACATGATCTAACTAACAACCATAGTTTTTTCTAAATCCAAATGCACCAATTGAATACACACACATTTTGTAATGCCTACCTAAGAAAATATTAGTAACTAACAATAATAAAATTAACAGGATGATAGTAAAACAATTTACAAAATTAACTTAGTAAACTTTAAATTAAATATCGGAGTATATCAACATTCATTGTAAATGAAATGTAAGATATAAATGTTTTGAAATTAATTTATACAAATTTATACACATATTCCATAATGCCAAATAATCATGTATTCTCCAAGTGGAAGAGTACCTTCTTAGCTTCAGAGTCCTGCATGGCTTATAGATCTCAAACTGCACATCTAATGAAACATTAGTTCTGCATAACTATTAATTACACAATACCAATATCAGTTGCATAAAATGACAAGCCTAAGGCCCTAAGGGGCTGACCTAAAGTCTCGGGGGCTATTGATGGCCTTGCCTACATATGCGTAGCACAGAGACAACGTAGTTCGGGGTATCTTGACTAGAAACCATAAGGTTTTACTTAAATATATTAACTCTTAAAGAATCTAATTCAACCAACTTACAAATTACCAAAAACAATTGTTCATGCTCCTTTCATACGATTCAATCATTCCTGATCTAAAACACTTAAATGTACTTTCTTTCCCATATTCATATAAGAAGGAACATACACATCTGTGTTGACGAATACTACGACATTCCTATTTTAGAAAGATGATTAATAACTCAAGATTTAATCCTAGATAGAATGTATCAAAAACAAGTAATAAGAACATTGAATCGATTTTCAAGAACTATTTTTTAAAAAGAATTATAAGAATTATCACCCTAAGTCAATAATATAATCGATTCAATTCATACATGCTTGCCTATATAAGAAATGAAATATAAACAAGATGGTTCACACTCTATCAAGTTAATAAACAATAGACAGAAACAAACACATACATTAAAGAAAATTACTACCCTTCTATACCAATGGTTAGAATAATTGCGTTTAAATAACTAGAAGAAATCCTTAAATATAATATTGAGAATAGGAAGGTTACAAATACGCGAAACAATTCCAATTAATTTATGAATCAATATTTAATATTATTTCTTAATAACTCAGAAACTACTTTCCCATAAACAAGTTAATAAGTCTTTTATCATACTAAGTAATTAATTGGCACCTTAATTTAAAATTTACAAAATGACAAATAGTAGGATTACGAATCAACATTACAGAGGATACCAATTAAATTCAGGCAAGAGCTTAGCCCAAATTTCGCAAGAATATATTGTCAAAATTTTAACTAACAATGAACATGAAAAGCTGAAGTTAAACAAAAACAATGGTAAAGCGTTTAGGAAATCAAGCCATTGCTAGCTATGGAATGTGAGATTAGGGAAAAATATTTAGGTAGTTATAGAAAAGAATATAACAGACACTGAATCACAACTGTACCAATCTCTCTTATACTATAAACACCCTTAAAATATATATACATAATACATTTGATTATAAAATATCATTGAATTACAAACACCGTGTTCATACATAAACAATTCAACATAACTTACCTGTGCAAGCTATGATTCCTTCTCCAATTGTGAGAACTTCCACTTTGAGATGATTTTCCCTTCTATATCCATGCTACGAAATCATACACAATCATAGTGAGAGGTATCTAGGTAACGACAGCTTCACAAGGTCCGGGTAAGTTGCGAGAACTAGCGATTACTCTAGTAGTAATTTTGTTTCAAAGAAGATCATAAAAAATGTCTTGTTTCAGGCAACAAAATCAAGAAAAGATTCATTTTAGATTTGATGCTAATTGTGGCCATTTAAGGCAAGACACAAAATTAGGAAAAGATTCATTTTAGAAACACAAAATGTATCCATTAAAACAATCAATCATCTCCAAATATATTTTGTCGGACTTCTCATCTAAGAGCCAACAGATGTAATAGTAGTCCATTCTAAATACTACATTACTCAATTAGAATAAATCAAAATAACATGTAGACTTCCCAATAGTTTCAATGCCCCATAAGGAAATCTGTAACACAAGAATTCTCTAGATTTCTTAATAAATGCAAACGAAGTCTTTTATAAACTGCAATTTAGTATAACTGTACTAAAGAATACAATATTATAATATGGAAAAGTAATCATTTAATTTTCATAAAGATAGAGTGACGTTACTATAGAATGCATACTACAATTATATCATAATATACATTTATTACGGGGGTATCTATTGTGTTACGACCTGCACAAAGCATATCTATAGCTATAGTTACATTACATTATATATTTAAAGGAAGAATGCATGGTGCCATGACCTTTACTAAATAGAATCAATGTCTAAAAGATGGTAGAATTATCATTTAGGGTCTTCTGTACTCAATTGACGCCCATTATGGCAATTCCTAACTTCTAAAAAAATGAGTCATCTCCTCTACATGCAATGAAATATAACACTCACAAAGAAATTGAAACAGATACAACTTTTAATGAAACCGGACGTCTCCCAAAAGCAATCAATAAAAAGGTGACTTTTAATGATTATAGAAGCCATCATTTGTGTGATACAACCTCCGCTAGCATAGATATATACAAAAGGATAAGTTGAAATGTCATACAAAAATTTCCAAATAAACAAGTGATTGCCCGACAAGATGCTACAGAGAGTGATGGTGTTTCAGGAAAAGAAAATTGTCATAAGAAATACAAAAAGATTTGCTTGGAATGCTTATGCAATGGCAAATTCAATTCCAGCAGTGGAGGCACAAAAGGCATGAAAGACCGTTTAAAAGATCTCAAAGGAATGATCTCATGGAAACCATTGGATATAGGATCTGCTCATACATTATTAAGAATCTCATATAACCAATAGATTAACAAGGTATCATTCACTATAAAAAAATAGAATGCTTCAAATATGAATCAGTCACTATGATAAATATACATACTAACTAGTGATTGTATGGATGCTTTTCTTGGATGTAGATAGAGGAAATAAAAGATTCCTGAATGTAGTTGGATAAAGAGCATAAAATGATACAAGCTTTATTATTAGGAGACAAGTCAAATTTGAAGACAGAGATATATGCAAAGTTGGAGAAATTGGTTTGGAAGAAGAAGTTGGCTAGTTTTTTTTTTTTACGATTCCCGTAGTAACCATACAAGCAGGATTGAAGTATGTTCGATTGAAGTCATAAAATAATCCAAGAGCATCATATGCCATGCATTTTAGATTTGCATAAAGAGAATCAGATGGGAAGACTAGCCTTGCAACTAGCATACGAGCTTGTCTGGAGTGCCAACACTACTTTCTATAAGTTTCACTCCTAAAATATTGTGCAATTAAAGGACTAGCATTAAATGACTATTTAAGCAATTTAAGGATGGCATTATAAAGAATACGACCATTTATAATTCTTTGCCTACAACTGAAGTTGTGTAATACAATAAATTGATTGGCATACAAACCATATTGGTAGGGTAATTTGTCAGATGCAAAAGTTGTGAGCGCCCTAGAAGACATACATGCAAAAGTGAAATCATAATCATGACGTATGATAAACAATGCAAAGAGAAATCTTGGGAAGAATTTTTAACTAATATAGGTATGTTTGTAAGGCAATGGTGGTTGTTATGTAAGTTTTAAAATGTATATTTGTTTGAAAACCCTAGAAGTCAATTGTGAAAAAAATGAGATTTGTTTTTTAGATGGTGATATTCCTTGCGTACCCTTCCATTTAGAGGTCCTCAAGAAATTGGCTATTTATAATGGTCCTCTCCACAAGGAAGGTGTTAGAATTTACATCATGTGTTTGTTTTGGTCTTGTTTTCTATGTTTTGTTTTATCTATTCTTCCTGCATCCTGTAGGCGGACTCTATTTTAACATGACTAGAACCTGATGATACATTCCTGGTCATATTTTTGTTGGGATTTTGTAATATGTTCTATCTAATACAATATAGGTTCTTCACCACCTTTCTATTAAAAAAAATGTAAGTTGTTATATTTATATAATTGTGTAGTTTAGTTGCGAATATTGAATGTTTTCACAATGATACAAAGTTTGTCTACAGTTACCATAGAGTTTACATGTTATCAAACAGACATTCACGTCTAGTGAGGAATATATAATTTGCAAGCAATTGAAGCAAATGCAAGTTACTCCAAATTCTTCTCTAGAAGAGTTAAATTTATCCTCATTGATGATGATGAGGATGCTACCAAAAGGAATTGAGCGTTTCACTACATTGAAAATTTTGAATTTAAGGACATGGAGTGAAATGGAGGAGTTTCTATAGGTATTATGTGGACTACATTGCTGGACTACACCCTTTGTTCCTTGAAATGTCTTCCATCATCATTTGGAAGACTAACAACTTTAACACATTTGGGTTATATGATTATTTGAAATTGAAAGAAAATTACCTTCCAACTTTGTGGAATTGAAGGATCTATGATATTTAAATCTAGAATATTATTCTTCTTTGATGAAATTGCCTTTCATTTTTGGGTAACTTATGGCCCTACAATGGTTAAATCTGAGGAAATGCTCTTCCTTAGAAGAAGCAAAAGGAAGAAAGATATGCAAAAATGCTTCCTACACTAATCTACTAAGGAAAGACTTATGCAAATTTTTACTTTTACAGTTATGGATTAAGATGCACATTAATAGAAAGATAATAACAACTTCCAAATGCAAACACAAAACTCACAACACAGGATATACATGGGGAAAACCCTTTTAGGTAAAAAACTCCACACTCCAAAGCCACCCAATATATTATTTAGAAATCACGAAGATTACAATATACTTGTAGAGCAAAGCTTTTACATGAGTATATCCAACTAGAGATCTAAGAGGTAATTAGACATCTATAAGATTATTACACCCAACCTCCATCTCAAGCTCCTAATATATAGGAGATACAATATAGTACACCACCAACGGTAATTCTAAAACCATGAGCTAAAACCACCGAAAAGTTGTGCCAAAATTATCTCCAATCAAAGATGCCTTGTGATGTGCTAAACCATTGACCAACATGTGTAACTCTCCCCTTTATAGCTCTTTTATGTGTCCAACACGTTTTTACATTTCCTAAAAATAGAAGGTCCAACTTCCAGAGGCCATAACTTTTGATTCAGCTATCTAATTGTTGAACCGTTTGATGTGTCATAAATCTCGTGAAGTGATCTATCACCCTATAACATGCTACACTGGTTATGACAATCTTTGAAGCATTTAGGGAAGTTTCAATTCCAATAATTGAGTTTAAAACTTTTTTCTGGCAGTTTCAAAAAACATAAACTTTAATAGCTCGCGATCCAGATATGATCTTGGGATGAAACTCACTCGAGATGTTCACTTAGCTATTCCGCACCTTCTAGGAAAAATTTCAGATCAATTCGAGCTCAATCGAAGGCCTTACTAAAAATAGTCAATCTTGCTATTTTTTGCTCTTTTGGAAACTTTGAAAGTTCTAGACCATTCTCTGAGATAAAGGGTATTGAAAAAGACCAAAACTAGGAAGAATTGTAACTTTTTGAGGTTGCAAGGTTGAGACACTTTTCCTAACATTCTCCCACTTGTCGAACACCTTGCAAGAGCAAAGGGAGTATCAACACCATGATTTAATTGCTAGGGGTCATGAGGCCCATAGACTTTGAACACCATCTAAACTTCTCTATGCTCACAACTTTTTTCAAGGAATCTATAACATTCATCAAAGTTCTAACTTTTACCAAGTTTACCTTCCCATCCTGTACCATGTCACGAAAAAAATGGTAGTGGACATCAAAATGCTTAGTCCTTGCATGGAAAGTAGGATTATTCACCAAACATATGACACTCTGACTATCACAACAAATGGTAATCTTCCCTACATCAAAGCCAACATTAGAACATAATCTCTTAAGCCAAATGGCTTCTTTACAAGCATGAGTTTCTACCATGTACTTAGCTTCAGTAGTGGACAAAGTGACCATAGGTTCCCGCTTACTCATCCAACCAATAGCATCACCAAACTTAGTTAACACATAAGCACTGGTGGATATCTTGCTATCAATGTCACCTGCCCAATTTGAATCCACAAATCCATGAATACAAAGTGAATGCCAAGGTTCTGTAGGATAACCATGATAACATAAGGAATACTCAGAAGTACCCTACAAATATTTAAACACTCTCTTCACTGCATTCCAATGTGCCTGTCCAGGATTAGCCATAAATTGACTAAGGACTCCCACTACTTCAGAAATGTCTGGTCTTGTGTAGACCATTACATACATCAAACTACCAACCACACCAGCATAAGGAACTCTACTCATATCCTCTATCTCAGAAGGAGACTTTGGATAATCTTCACTAGATAACATTGTCCCCATTGTAATAGGAAAAGTCAAAGGTCTGCAATCCATCATTCTAAATCACTCCAACACAATGTTAACATACTCTGGCATAACCAAAGTTTTTTGTTTACTCTATCTCTTCTGATTTCTATTCCCAAAATGTACTGAGCTGCCCCTAGATTTTTCATCTCAAACTATTCTGACAATTGAGACTTTCACCACATAGTGCTCTAGCTGTGACATATAGATTTCCTCCTCCAAGTCACCATGAAGGAATGATGTCTTCACATCCATCTGTTCCACTTCTAGATCATACGCTATTGCAAAAGATAATAAGAACCAAATAGATGTTAGCTTTGCAACAGGAGACAAAATCTCACCATAGTTAATTCACTCCACATGAGAATACCCATTCGCAACTAAGCCAGCCTTATATTTTTCAACACTTCCATCTATAGCAATTTTTTTTTTAACACCCATTTGCATCCAAGAGGTTTTCATCCTTCAGGCAAAGGCACCAAGTCCCAAGTATTAATCTTTCATACCTATAGCCTCTTTCATAGTTCTAGGCTCATCAGTGTTAGAAATCAAAGAAAAAATACAACTGGAATCATGCAATGAATAACCAAACCTATCAGGTTGCTGCCTTATCCATGTGGACCTCCTCAAAGGTTGAGATTGAGGTTCTTCATCTTTTTCTAAACTTTTAGAGCTACTAAAGCTCTCCTCATTATCAGGTCCATAGATGTTTTTGGTTCAACTTTCTCAAGGGTGGAAGGACGTTGAACCACATCATCTTGCTTCTTTTGTTTCTCTAGCTACAAGACAATAGAAGAAGGATTGAGCTCTCTGAAGATCACTCTTCTGCTACATAGAACTCTCTCAGCCACTAGATCCCAAAGCTTGTACCCTTTCACACTGATGCCATAACCAATGAAGATACACTTTACATCCTTGTTCTCCAGCTTAGACCTCTTCTCCTTAGGTACATGTGCATATGCCTCATAACCAAATACTTGAATGTGTCTTAATGAAGGCTTTTACCAAACCATACCTCCATAGGTGTCTTATCAACAAGTGCTGATGTAGAAGACCTGTTAAGAAGGTAACAAGCAGTAGCAACATCTTCAGCCCAAAACTTTTGTTCAAGACTAGCTCTAGTTAGCATACTCCTTGCCCTCTCCATCAACCTTCTATTCATCCTCTCTACAACTCCATTCTATTGAGGGGTATACGAAGTTGTCTTGTGCCTCTCAATTCCCTATTGTTTATAGAACTTGTCAAAATCCGCCGAACAAAAATCACCACCATTGTCAATCCTCAAACACTTAATCTTTCTATCCTTTTGATTCTCTACAAGAGCTTTGAAATCTTTGAATCTATTAAAGACTTCATATTTACTTCTAAGGAAACACACCCATGTCCTTCTACTATAATCGTCAATGAATGAAATAAAGTAAATAGATTTTGAAACCGAAGGAACACTAACAAGACCAAACACATCAGAATGAATCAAGTCCAACACCTTAGAATATTTGTGAGAATTGGAATAAAACTAAACATGGTTTTGTTTTCCATAAATGTAATGTTCATAGAAATTGAACTCAAGGTTACAATCATTCATATCCTGAACAAGATTTGTATTCTTCAGGGTCTTCAAACCCTTTTCACCAATGTGAACCAAGCCTTTGCTTCCATAACATTGTCTTCTTAGCTAGAACTTTCATCTCCATAGAATGAACACCAGGTACCCAGAAAGCATGACCATTAGAAGTAGATGCAATAGTCTTCTTTACTATTGGTTCCAATGGTGAGGATGAAGACTCTAAAGCTCTCTTCTTTGAAACATAGGTACTATTACACTAAATTGCGCATGCATCAAGATGAAACAGAGTGCCAATCCAAACAACATTAGCCAACACCATAGATCCTCTAGTCATCTTGCATCCTCCATTCAAGAAAACAACCTACACATCCACATCATTCAATTTACTTACAAAAAGAAGGTTTCGTGTCAAACCAGGGATATGCAGAACACCATTGATTCCAGTTACTCATCCATCAGGGAATCAAATCAAGACTCTTCCACTTCAAGGGGGATACCTCCAATAGTCTTCAATTAGAACACTATACTCAATATGATGATAATAACTAACCTCTACCTCCTATATACCATACTTATGCAATGGATGGTACTCAAGCTGACTTATGTACTTGTATAAGACTATATTAATGATTATATAACGTAAATAAGAGTTAAGGTAGCCACAAGCCTACTACTAAGTACCATATACAAACTATAGTATTAGGAGTGTAGCATGCCCCCCACCTTTACAAAAGTGTTTGCCTCAATGATTATCAAATGTGGATGCTTTTGCATGAAGTCCTCATTCTCCCATTTAGCTTCTTCAATTGGAGAGTTCTTCCATTTAACTAGATATTCTATGATTGCCCTTGTCCTCAACTTCTTGGTGTGTATTTGAAGAATTCTCTTAGGATCCAAAACTATTCTTCCCTCCTCATCAAGCTCATGTAACTCAGTCTATGCTACCACTTTTTTCCTAATAACCTTCTTCAAGAATGAAACATGGAAAACTAGATGTATTTTTGTTGACATAGGGAGCTCCAATTTATATGCTACACTCCCAATCTTCTACAACACCCTATAAGGACCATAGTTCTTGAGAACAAGCTTGTTATCTTGATGTTTTTGTTTTAGAGACATTTGATTATATGGTTGTAATCACACAAAGACCTAGTCTCCCACTTCAAAAGTCCTTTCATTGCAGTGTTGATCAACTTGTTGCTTCATTCTATTTTGTACCATTGCCAAGTTCTCTCAAAGACTAGCCAATACCTCTTGTTGATGATGAATGTGTTCTTCAACTGTGTGAACCTTTGGTTGTTCATGCAATGAAGAGATGATTAATGGTGGATGGTACACCTATAGTACCAAAAATGGAGACATCATGTAATAAGTATGGAAGGAACTATTATACCACCATTCTACTAGTGGTAGTCATTCCACCCATCTCTCTTGTTTACCTGAAGAAAAACAACAAACATATCCTTCCAAGCATTTGTTAACCACTTATGTTTGTCCATCTGATTGGAGATAATATGATGAGCTATGAGCAAAATGAGTTCCCAAGATTGAAAATAAGTCAAGGAAAAAATTACTTGTAAAAATAGGATCACAATCACTTAGTATAACTTTTGGAGTCCCATGTAGTTTCTAAATAGTATTCATAAAGGCTATTTCTATAGTGCTTATTGCTAATGGTTGTGTCAAAGCACAAAAGTGTGCATATTTGGTGAGATGGTCCACAACATACATGATGACATTTTTTCCTTCAGATCTAGGCAAACGTATTATGAAATCCATAGATACCTCCTCCCAACTCTGACTTGGGATACACAAGGGTTGTAGAAGACCTGGAGTCTTAATTGTCTCCCCTTTGTGTTGTTGACATACCATGCAACTACAAATTTTTGAATATCCTCTTTCAGCCCTTCCCCAAAGAAATCTCGTTTGATTCTATGATAATTTTTTAGGAATCCCAAGTGCCCACCTACTAGAGAGGCATGTAGTTCTTCCAACACCTAAAACTTAAGGGTTGAATTCTTGCAAATGTATAACCTATCCTTGTACCATAAAATATTTCGTTTCCATGAAAATTTGTTAGACACACTTGAATCCCTTTGGAGTTTCTCAATGAGACTTTGAGTGTCTTTATCCCTCTCCCACTCTTCTCTTGCCTCATTTACCTAGTCTACTTGTAGCATGGAAATGACAAACAAAAGTGACTCTATGGGTTCATCTCTCCTTGATAGAGCATCAACCACAACATTCTCTTTGCCTTTCTTATATATGATCTAAAAGTCATATCCCAACATATTTGTGACCCATTTTTATTGTTCTTCAAATGATAACCTATATTCCAACAAATATTTGAGACTATCATGATCTATCTTAACCTTAAAGTGTCTTCCCATTAGATAAGGTCTCCATTATTTGACTGCATGAAAGATAGCCAACATTTCCTTCTCATACACTGGCTTTGACAAATTCTTACCTTTGAGTTGGTGACTCTTAAATGTTATGGGTCTTGCTTCTTGCATGAGTACTACTCCTCTGCCATGTCCTAAAGCATCACATTCGACAATGATTATTTTAGAAAAATCTGGGGTAGCAAGGATTGGAGTTGTGCACATGGATTCTATTTGTTTCTCAAATGCCTTTGCCATTGCTTCATTCCATTGGAAAGAATCCTTCTTTAACAAAGATGTGAGAGGAGATGCTATGCTACCATATTTCTTTACAAATCAACGATAATAACCTGTAAGCCCTAGAAAACCTTGTAAGTTCTTAAGAGTCTTAAGAATTTTCCAATCTCTAATCACCTGAATCTTATGAGGGTCCACCTTGACTCCCTCATGTTACACAATGTGACCAAGGTACTCCACTTCTTTGAGACCAAAGATACACTTGGATGGTTTAGCGTACAATTGATTATGCTCCAAAATATCCAACACTTGATTTGCATGTTGCATGTGTTACTCCCATGTTTTACTATACATTAAGATGTTATCAAAAAATACCAAAACAAATTTCCTCAAAAATGGCATAAAGATAGAGTTCATCAAACATTGAAATGTCAATGGTGCATTAGTGAGACTAAAAGGAATTACCAAAAAATCATTGTGGCCCTCATGGGTTCAAAAAGATGTCTTATGTATATCCTCATCTCTAATTCTAATTTTATGATAACTAGAATCAAGATCAAGTTTTGTAAAATAAACAGCACCATTAAGCTCATCTAACAAATCATATATTACTAGAATAGAAAACTTATCTTTTATGGTGAACTTTTAAAGCTCCCTATAATATGGACACATCCTCCAAGTTTCATCCTTCTTACATACCATTATCAAAGGATATGAGTAAGTACTTTGACTATGCTTGATAATGCCTACTCCTAGCATCTCTTGAACTATTTTCTCAATCTCACTTTTTTGTGCATATGGATACTTGTAGGGCCTAATGTTGGGTGGTTGCCTCCATGGAACTAGTTGAATTGTATGAACATGATCTCTATTAGGAGGCAATCCTTTTGGCATATCCCTAAAAAATATAGAGTGCTTATCTACAATTTCCTATAGATCTAGTGGTGTAGAAGCCTTTGAGTGATATGCTTCTAATGAAGACAATTAGGCTACAAACCTATCTACCCCCTTCTTAAGCATATTTTGCACTTGGTAAGAACTTACTATATGTGGAGACTTTGCATGTAACCCTCTTAGTTCTATTGTTCTTCCCTCTAATTGAAAGCGTGTGAATAGTTCTTGGAAATTCAACTCAATTGCTCCCAAAGCAGTGAGCCACTGAACTCCCAAAACAATATATGTTGTACCCATTGATATTGTATACATTGGGCAATTAATATGATAATCTCCCATGGATAATTTCATGCTATGGAATTTACCTAAACAAATATTAGTACCCCAATCTGCAATCAAGACCTAAAATTTTGGAGCTAGAAATATAAAATAATTTAGACGAGTAGACAACTTTTTGTTGATGAAGTTATGAGTGCTACCTAAGTCTATCAACACTGTTACTCTTTCTTTCTTTAAGAAAACCACTACCTTGAGAGTTCATGGGGTGATAAAACTTCAAAGTGCATGGCAAGAAATGATTGGATGAGTATCTCTTGACTCCTCATCTATCTCATTATCACCATCTAATATTGGTTCCTCCTCTTCTTCCTCACTCGGCCCTTCAATATAGAACAATTTATTTTCAGTGCATTTATGTCCCCTACTATATTTTCTATCACAGTTAAAACATAAGCCTTTTGATCTCTTCTCTTAAATTTTGTGGTGTCTATCTAGTAGGTTGAGGAAGTGACTATGTAGGAGTTATAACAAAATTATGGTTTCTACCATTATTTCTTCTAAAGCACATATATCTCTCACTTTGGTGAATATTATCAAGATTTTAAAGGGTTTCTGAAGGACATCTTTAAGCTTCTTCAATCCAAATTTTAGAGTGTTTGGAGCATAATTAAGCGAGTTATTAAATAATTAGGGTTTCCACCAATTTTTCTCTCTGGGCTGCACATTGCCAAATTTCTTGGAGATTTTTTCAAGGAAGTGATATCTAGGCCCTGGTAAGTTATAGTACAAATTTTAGATTGATTGGATTTATTTTGTGTGATTTATTCCAAAATTAATTTTTCCTATCATGACTGGTCTTTCAACAAGAGGGAAAAAGAATGTTGCCACACGTGGAAAAACTCTAGGCAAGGAGGATGTGAAAAATAAGGATGTTGATCAAAAAGAAAACAAACATATACTTGAACTCATTCAGAAAGAAAATAATGCTTCTTTGAAGAGGGGGGCATGCTACAACCTTAATCCTATAATGTGTATAGGGTTATGAGTAGTTGGCTTGTGGCTACCTTAACTCTTAATTACGATATATAATCATTATTATAGTCAATTATAGGTTATTAGGTCAGCCTAAGGTTTATATTTAGCTAGGAAAGTTGGTTTGGCTGGTAGCTAGGGTATAATTAGGTATATATAAGAGCTGGTGTCAAGTTTGTGATCATCATATTGTGAATTGTGTCCTCACTAGAGATATTTGGAGGTTTTCTCCCTTAAAGTGGCTTGTTATTTTCAGTTATTATCAAGTACTTACAATACATTTCCTATTATATTCCTTTTTGTGCAATAGATGAATATAATAGCAAATATACTACAAATACTTGATAATAATATGCCACTTTGAGGTTACAACCTCCTAATCCACTTTGAGGGGGAAACCTCCAATAGTCTTCAATGAGAACACAATAATCAATATGATGATAATAACTATCCTATACCTCCTATATATACCATACTTGCACAATAGCTAAATATAATAGTAAATATACTGCAAATACTTGATAATAATATGTCACTTCAAGAAGGCAACCTTCTAATCCACTTCGAAGGGGATACCTCGAATACTATTCAATGAGAACACAATACTCAATATAATGATAATAACTAACCTCTACCTCCTATATATACCATACTTATGCCATGGATGCCACTGTAATGAAACAACTTGCACAATAACTGAATATATAAGAAAATATACTACAAATACCATACTGCAAATAGTATATATACCATACTTGTAATGAGAAAACCTGCACAATAGCTAGATATAATAGTAAACATATTGCAAATAGTATATATACAATACTTGTAATGAAACAACTTGCACAATAGTTGAATATAATAATATATATATTGCATATACTTGATAATAATATGCCACTTCGAGGGGGCAACCTCCTAATCCACTTCAAGGGGTATACCTCCAATAGTCTTCAATGAGAACACAATACTCAATATGATGATATTAACTAACGTCTACCTCCTATATATACCATGCTTATGCCATGGATGCCACCTAGGCTGACATAACTACCTATATAAGAATTTATTAATGATTATATAACTTAAATAATAGTTAAGGTAGCCACAAGACGACTACTCATAACCATATAAAACTATAGAATTAAGGGCATAACATGCCCCCCACCTTTACAAAACTGTTGTGCTCAATGCTAATCAGTTGTGGTAGTTTTTTCATATAATCTTCATCATCCCATGTGGTAACTTCAACTAGAAAATATTTCCATATAATGAGGTAATTTGGAATTGTTGATGTCCACAGCTTCTTCATGTGTGTTTGGAAAATATAACTTCAACTCCAAGATGTGTCTTCCCTTTGCATCTATCTCTTGATGGTGATGAATGTGTTCTACCTTTGCTTGAACCTTTTGGTGTTCATTAAAGGAAGAGGTGAGGATTAGTAGATGGTACCCTTGCATTGGTTGAATCACATGTTCAGGATCTACTTTAGGAAATAATACATTTTTAAATGTTCCAAGTAGTGACAATGCATGTAAAGATGGTATGCGTTTGATGACTTCTTCTTCTTCTTCTTCTTCTTCTTCTTCTTCTTATTCATCATCATCATCATCATCATCATCATCATCATCATCATCGTCATCATCGTCGTTGTCGTCGTCGTCATCATCATCATCATCATCATCATCATCATCGTTGTCGTCGTCGTCGTCGTCGTCGTCATCGTCATCATCATCATCATCATCATCATCATCATCATCATCATTAGTACAATACCCACTTGGTAAGGAAAGTACATTTGCCCACCTATACCTGTGTGCATGGAGACGATGAATTTCTTTTTCATGATTTCAAATTCGGCAAAGAACATAGTAATCTACTTTTAGTATTACTTTGCATTGAGATCAATACAAAACTAGAAATCAAACATCCCATTTTATGATGGCTCTAACAATCTTTTTACAAAAATTATTCGATAGTGGGTGCTTAATTTATTTTTTATAAAATTAATTTAAAAAATATTTTCTTGTGGTTTTCTCTCAGTTGTCTCTTGCAATATCTATGGTTGCTGTCACCTGTATATTCATGCTGAAGGCATTTGGTTCTAGCTAAGTTTCAAAAGCAATGGTCATAAATTTTGGTGAAGGAACCAAGAGATTCAAATCGTCTTGTCCATTAAATAAATTAAAGGCATCTATATATATATATATATATATATATATATATATATATATATATATAAGAAAAGAAAGAAAAAAATATATTCTTTTTTTAAAAAAAACTAAATGAGGAAATTAAAGTGCTTTGAAAATTGAGATGGTGTTTTTATTCATTTTTTCTAAATACATATTAATAAATAAAAATAAAACAAATAAAATAGGAAAAGAAAGATTTTATTTTTTAATTTGCATATAAATAAGAGTGGTGGATAGAAGAAAATTAATGTTTTCAAGAGAAGATTGATGGATATTAAAAAGAACATGGATTGAAGAGTTTACAAAGAGTTAGAGAAATATTGGTATGTGATTTCAATTTGTATGTTGTTGGTATAGTTATTGTTATATGGCTATGGTTGATATGTGATTGAGATATTGTTGACCTCATGTTTTAAATATATCCATAAGTAAAAGCCAAATTAATTGAAGTGGTTTGGAAGGTGTATTCCATTTAACAAAGAGCATTTTAAGAAAAGAAAATATATAACTCATGATCAAGGAAATTTGGAAGAACAAGCACTACTAATATTTCTTATTTAAATATATTTCTACAAATTTGTAGTGCAAATACAAGAGCTTACATTTTTTCCCTTCCTAATCAAGGTTTGTTGACCTCATGTTTTTGTTGTAGTAATACGACTCTTGATTCCTTGGTGTTTGTAGAGAAATAAAGATAATATCACACTTCTCATTGCAATCACTACAATAGGAAGGGCCTTATACATCTTCTTTATATTTCTTTCAATAGAGGGATACAAAAATTACAAAATGTTTTGGTTTGTGACCATCATCACAAAAAACACGACTACAAAAACTAGATAAAATAAATCCTTCAATGTGATCTTATACTATGATTTGTTAGAAGGATTACCTTTACTAGTTGTGGCTATACCTTTAATGCTAGCAATCCCATAATACACTTTGTTGGTAGAGGTATTTGTGAAGGTGTCTACCAATGACAAAACAAAACATGAAAACCCAAGAATTCCCATAGTTATTCCAACCAAAACCTTGTTGGATATTTTACAGTCTCCATTGTCTGAAAGAAGATTATAGAAAGCCTAAAATACAAATATCATTCTAGTGGGTGTTACCTTTTCTAGTATATGATGTAGAGCATAATGTGAAGTTCACCATTGTTGCCTTTGTTCTCTCACTTGAAGATGAGTTATCAGATTGACCCATTTTGTTATTCTACTAGAAACATTGAAATTTAGATCCAAATGCAAAGAGAAATCTTGGGAAGAATAACTAATATAGGCATGTTTCTAAGGCAATGGTGGTTGTTATGTAAGTTTTAAAATGTATATTTTTTTGAAAACCCTAGAAGTCTATTGTGAAAAAAATGTGATTTGTTTTTTAGATGGTGATATTCCTTGCATACCCTTCCATTTATTGGTCCTCAAGAAATTGGCTATGTATAATGGTCCTCGCCATAAGGAAGGTGTTAGAATTTACATCATGTGTTGTTTTTGGTCTTTTTTTCTATGTTTTGTTTTATCTATTCTCCTTGCATCCTGTAGACGGACTCTATTTTAACATGACTAGAACCTGATGATACATTTTTGGTCATATTTTTGTTGGGATTTTGTAATATGTTCTATCTAATACACTATAGGTTCTTCACCACCTTTCTATTAAAAAAGATGTAAGTTGCTATCCATTTAGAGGTGCTCAAGAAATTGGCTATGTATAATGGTCCTCTCCACAAGGAAGGTATTATAATTTACATCATGTGTTTGTTTTGGTCTTGTTTTCTATGTTTTGTTTTATCTATTCTCCTTGCATCCTATAGGTAGACTCAATTTTAACATGACTAGAACCTGATGATACATTCCTGGTCATATTTTTGTTGGGATTTTGTAATATGTTCTATCTAATATAGTATAGGTTCTTCACCACCTTTTTTTCTATTTTAACATGACTACCCCCAAATCCTTCATAGAAAATGATTGTGCTAACTATTGTTTTAACTCTCCTATGTGATCAAGTTAGACCCTACTACAAGCATGTCATCAACATATAACATAAAATAATGTAGCTTTCATTATCCAACCTCTTAAAATAAACATAATGGTTAGAATTACACTGGCTGTAGCCTTGATCAGCCATAAAACTATCAAATTTCAAGTACCATTGCTGAGGTACTTGTTTGAGGCCATACAAACTCTTCTTCAATCTGTACACCTATTTCTCCTTACCTTTGACCTCAAATCCTTGGGGTTGTTCCATATATATCTCCTCCTCCAAATCACCATGGAGAAAGGTAGTTTTCACATCTACCTATTCCAAATGCAAATCATTAGCAACCACAATACTTAAAACAGTATGAATAGAAGTCATCTTATCAAAGAAAAAATCTCATCAAAATCAATGCCCTTTTCTATGCAAATCCTTTTACAACTAGCCTGGCTTTAAATCTTTTCTTACCTCCATCTTCCTCTTTCAGCCTATAAACCCATTTGTTTGGTAAATCCTTTTTAGAAATCATTAGTTTTCCATAGTCCATGATGCTATATGTGAATGTTTCTTATTTGACTGTGTTATTTCTTTTTTCTCAATGTTTTGGATCACAGTCAGTAATCCATCATCAGGAGCATGAGAGTAAGAGAGGAGAACAACAAATGATAAACTGCAGACCCAAGCACCATAAAAAGAGGGAGGAAGAGTGGACACAGATGCCAATGGATGTCTTGGGGTAGGGGAACAACTACTCATCCAAAGAAATGAAGAAAAGAGAGGAAAGTAGAGACATAAAATACAAATAGGCTACAGAGAGCACAAACAACAATAATATAAAAGAATAAAACAAACAAAACACAAGTAAAAATCCACATAAAAAGACCAACAAGCTAAGGAGATAAACCAAAAATGAGAACAAATAAAAAGGAGAATATCAAAACCTTACTATAAAAAATAAAAATAAAGATAAAATAAAGAAATATAAAAAATATGGTAAAAATGTAAAGAGGAAGATGAAAAACATAATTGAAAATCAACAAATACATGAAGGTAAAAATGTTTCCAAGAAGGTCAATAAATATATGTGAAAATGATAAATAACCAACAAATCTATAGGTAAGAAATATATGAACCAAAGGGGCAATAATAGCAATATGAATGAAGAAAAGAGATCAAATAAAAATTAATAAAATAAGGATAAATAAAAATAAAGAGAAATAGGTGAATGACCTAAAGCACAAAAATAGAAAACAAATAATTGAAAAGGTATTATGAACGAAACCAAAACAATAAATAAAAATAAAACACAGAAAAATATAAAAGGGAAGAGAGATAAGTAAAAGACCTCAAACAAATAAATAGAAAACAATTAAATGAATAAGGAGGACTGAGGAACAAAAAATGAAAAACTGCAAATAAAAGAATGGAAATAAGAAAAAAAAATATATATATATATATATAATGCATGGATGCATGTATGTAATGATATAAGTAAAAATGTATCAATAAACATTACAGTAAACATAAAGGAGGGAAATGATGGCGTTCGCGTGCTCTGCAAGCTGAGCTAGGGCGACCGTGCCCTAGCTCGTTCTCTGTGTGTTGCTCGCTTCTGTGTTGTGGGGGGGTTTTTTGAAGCTTTCAGGGTGGTGGAGGTGGGTTTTTTGTTTTTTTTCTTTTCTGGAGGCCTTCTTGCTGCCATTTGGGTGGCTTGTGGGTGGAAGGGTTTTGATCCTTCCCTTGGGGTTTTGTCTTTTGCCATTTCTTGCAAATGTGTCCTGGGGGTTTGCATGCCTGCTGGGGTTCTTGTTTCTTGCTATGTAGGGTGGGGAAACATCTGGGGCTAGCCCCAAATTGGATTTCTGATCAGTAGTTGGTTCGAAGCCTTCGGCACATGGAGTGAATGTTTTTGATAATACGCTGTTTTCTTCAGAGATGGAGATGAATGATCTAGGATCGGTTAGTGGTTCCTGAATAATGAAGATTAATGGGTGTTTGGAAAGATGCAAAGAGCGACCGAAGTTGACTATCCCGATGGAAATGCTTGTAGATGATATTGAATACTATTCAAGGCACTCTTTTTATTGCAAGTTCATGGGTTTGAGAGTCTCACTGCAATTTTTGGAATCCTGGGCTCAGCAGACTTGGATGCCAGAGGGGGAGATGGAGATTAGGCTCCTTGCGAACAACTTTTTTATGGTCTCTTTTGATTGCATGGCAGATCGGAATAAGGTCTTCGAGGGCAGCCCCTATTTTTATAACCAGGTGGGTTTATTTATCAAGCCATGGCATGCTGGCTTCAACCCAACTGAGGCACTACCAAGTCGGATCCCAGTTTGGGTTCGGTTGCCGTGGTTTCCAGTTGAGTGTTGGCGGGATGACGTGTTGCATTTGGTGGTTTCAATGCTCGGTAAACCTTTTGGGTCTTCACAACAGACGCAGTATAAAAAGGTAATGACTTTTGCTCGTATCTGTGTAGAAATTGATTTAAGCAAGCCACTACCAGATTCTATTGAAGTGAGTGCTGGATCATATACTTGGGTGCAATAGCTAGATTACGAAACCCTACCTTTTCGGTGTCGTCTTTGTCATGAATATGGTCACTTGTAGCGTAGGTACCCTAGGGCTAAGCCTGTGGTGCCCCAACCTTCCCAGCCTTCTCGTAATCCACCTAGGGCTGATAATGGTAAGGAGCCTATTCCGGGTGATGGTAATGGAGATGATGGCTATGTCCTTGTTAAGGCTCGCAATAGGAATCAGGGCCAGAAGTGGACCTTGAGGGAGAGGTAGGTTGATGAAACTTTTAATAGGTTTGAGGTGCTGGATGATCTCAGCCAGGGGGAAGTGAATCTAGGGTTGCTGAACTTGGATCAGGGAACTTTGAGTACAGGACAGGATGGGCCACCATTGGAGGCCATGCAGATTGTGCAAGAGATTGGGGTTGGGCAGATGGATACGGATCAACAATTGAGTGTCCAGACTGAACAAGAATCTTCTATTGGAGCTTCAAAGAGTGGTGGAGGTGTTTCCCCATTGCCCCTGAAAGGAGGCAAGACTATGGGGAAGAGCTCTTTAGCCTCCCCTCTTTTGGGTATTCAGCAAATTGAACTGAAGAAAGGGATTGGTGACAGGACTTCCAAGCTGGGAAGGAAGAAGGATATGGAGAAGATTAAATTAACTGGGGAAACTTTGGTGGAGTCAGGGTTAGTCAAGACTCTAGATTCACATTTTTCATGCCCCCAGAAATGATTTTTCTCTCATGGAATGTAAGGGGCTTGAACAGTGGCCCTTGACAAAAAGCTGTTCGTGATTTGGTTAGGAATCATTCTCCAGATGTTCTTTTTCTTTAGGAGACTAAATTATCTGTAGATAATATGTTGGCCATGGCTCCTAAGTTGTGGAAATATGGTGAATGCCAATGTATGGGGGCTCTTGGTGCTTCTGGAGGGGTGGCTTGTTTTTGGAACCCTTGGAAGATTTTCCCTCTCTGGTGGATGTCCTCTAGATCCTCTATATCCCTAGTTGCCTCTTGGTATGAGACTGGTGAGTGTATTCTCCTCTCTAATGTGTATGCTCCTGTTGAGTTTCCAGGTAAACAACTTCTATGGTCCCATCTTCGTTTTGTTCGTAGCTTAGCTCCTTACCATCCCTGGGTTATGGCTGGCGATTTTAATGCTATTGTGGAGTTGTCTGAGAAAAGAGGTGGTATTCCTAGGTTGGAGTCTTCTGCTCTGTTATTCAGAGATAGCATTTCTGAATTAAATCTTATTGATGTTTTGCCAAGTAATGGTCGCTTCACCTGGAATAATAGGAGAATTGGTGAGAGTTGTGTTGCTGAGAGGCTTGATCGATTCTTGGTTTCCTGTTATTGGGTTGGAGACTTATGGTCCACTCAATCTGAAATTCTTGATTGGAGAGGCTCTGATCATTGGCCTATTAAGCTTAGCATTATCTCTGCTCGGGGGCCTCGTTCTCCCTCATTCAAGTTCCAGATTATGTGGTTACGGGATCCTACTCTTCATGAACTTGTGGCTGAGTGGTGGCGGATTGGTAGACCAACTTTTGGTACGGCAATGTACACATTCTCCAAGCTTCTTCAGTTTATGAAATATCAGCTTAAAAGGTGGAATCAATGATGTTTTGGTAATATCTTTCATGCTAAGGTTGCTGCCCAGGAGGAGTTGAATAATATTACGTAGTTGATTCGTGAAAATGGGGCCTCTGAGGATCTTCTAAGGGAGGAGGCTAAGACTTTGAAAGTGGTTGAGGAATTTAAATTGTAGGAAGAAATCTATTGGAAGCAAAAGGCCTGGGTTGAATAGTTACAGGAAGGTGATAAAAACACCGCCTTCTTCTTCAATTCTGTGAAGGACAGGAGGCATGGTAATTCCATTCCTTTTTTGGTGAATGATAGGGGTGAATGTCTTGCCTCGTTTTAGGAAATCTCTGCTGAGGCATCTCAGTATTTTGCTACTTTATTTAGGGAGGATTCTCGTGGGGGCTCTGTTGAGGAAGCACATGTTCTTTCTTGTATTCCTCAGTTGGTCTCTAGGGAGGCGAATGAGTATCTGATGAAAGATATCTCTCTTGATGAGCTAGAGGGGATTGTGTTTCAGATGAAGAAGGGTAAAGCTCCTGGTCCCGATGGTTTCCCGATTGAATTTTTTCAAGAATTCTGGGATATCATAAAGTTGGATCTTCTGGCGGTTGTCCTTGAGTCCTAGAGGAATAAGTAGATGCTTCGTGCTCTGAATTCCTCCTTCCTTGCTCTCATACCCAAGTGTGAAGGGGCTGATAGGTTATCTCAGTTCTGACCTATCTCTCTTTGCAATGTGGCTTACAAAATCATTTCTAAGTTATTGGTTGAGAGATTGAAGAAGTGGCTTAAAGTGCTGATTTCAGAGGAACAGAGTGGATTTGTGGCGGGTCGACAGATTCTTGACAGGGTTGTCATTGCTACGGAGACCATCCACTCCATGGACAACTCCCACGAGAAGGCTATGTTCATTAAGCTGGATATGGCTAAGGCTTATGACAGGGTTAGATGGTCTTTTTTGTAGAAGATCCTTGTTTCTTTTGGTTTTGGTGAGGAGTGGATCCAATGGGTCATGAGCTGTGTCACGTCTGTTTCCTTCTCAGTTTTGATAAATGGAGATCATTCTAAACTTTTTGGTGCCTCAAGGGGCTTGCGCCAAGGGGATCCTCTTTCTCCGTATCTTTTTCTACTTCTTGTGGAAGGCCTTGGATGTTTGTTGAAAAGAAGGGTGGAGCTTGGCACCATTCAGGGTTGGCGATGGGGTGGAGACTTGCCTCTGCAATCTCATTTACAGTTTGTTGATGATACTACCTTGATGGGGATGGCTACTATTAGGGAAGCTACTAACTTGAGGTAGGTGTTGGACATATATCTTGTTGCTTCAAGACAATTGATTAATGAGGAGAAGTCATCCATATTCTTCTTCAATACGCCGACCCCCATTCAGAGAAGAATTGCTAATATCTCAAGGTTTCAGATAGGGGTTCTCCCTTTGACATATCTAGGTTTCCCAATTTCTGTTCGCCATCTTCCCAAGGGTTCTTGGTAGAATATTATTGATAAGCTCCGTGCAAAAGTTAATCATTGGACCCACAGATGGTTGTCTTTTGCGGGGCGGGTTCAGCTTCTCAAGTCAGTGGTGCAGGCTCTTCCTACCTACCAATGTATGCTTCAGGTGGCTCCAATTGGTTTTCTGAGGGAGTTGGATTCTCTTGCGAGGCAGTTCTTATGGGCGGGAAGTTTGTCATCCTCCAAGTGGAGCCTAGTCAGGTGGGATGTTGTGTGTAGCCCAAAGCAATTTGGTGGTCTTGGTCTTCGACAGTCTGTGTTATCTGGAGTGGCTATGGCTGCTAAGCTTTTTTGGAGATGGTGTGTGGAACCGGATCAGCCGTGGGCCAGGATATTATCTCATAAGTATTTCCCGGGATTCCACGGCAGGATCTCCCTCGTTACCCTCTTGAGGGGAAAGGTTTAGTGATTTGGAATACTCTTCAGAAGGGTGCAAAGCTTATCAAGGAAGGTTTATTTTAGATTTGTAGATGGGGAACTAAAGCTCTCTTCTGGTCAGATTCTTGGGATGGATTCCCTCCACTTACTTCTCAGTTCCCCAACCTTCTTCCTTTGTGCCAAAGATTTCTTGAGGCTGGCTGGGCTAGGGTGAGTGACTTCAAGTCTGTTGCTTCTTTTGGTCAGTTGGAGGTAGCTCATTGGAAGGATCTCGCAGTGTGGCCAGATTTGGGACTTGTGGAAGATAGAGCTGAGCTTCAAAAGATTCTTCATAGTAGGAGTTGTAGTTCTCTTCTGGAAGAGGATATTCTTGCTTGGACCCATAATCCTAAGAGAGTTTACTCTGTTGCTTCTGGTTATCAGGTGTTATTGGCTCAGAAGCTAATTGGGGTAGAGGTTCATTGGTGGAAAAGGGTGTGGAATAAACTCTCGTGGCCTAAATGCAATTGCTTTGTTTGGACTTTGGCTTGGAATAGGTGTTTGACCTGGGATAACATTCGTAAACGGGGATTTCAAGGACCTTCAATTTGTGTTTTGTGTGGGGGAGCAGAAGAGGATTCTTCGCATTTATTCTTCCGGTGCCCCTTTGTTGTGTAGCTTTGGCATTGGTGGTGGGAGGTATGGAAGCTTCCTTGTATTCATGTGTGCTCTTTGGTTGAATTCTAGGATAGTATGGGAAGACCTCCTTCTATGGTTTCCTTTTTGTAGGAAGTTTGGTTCATGGGTCCTACCTTTCTGCTTTGGCAGATTTGGCTGGAGCGGAACCGCCAAATCTTTCATGATCAGAAGTTGGTGGGTCGGCAAGTTTGGCTGCATATGCTAGGAATGGTGCAGGAGTCAGTTTCAGCTAAATGTGATTTGGTTTTTCCCTTGGAGAGAGGTGATGATGAGTTGGTGGCTAGACTGGGTCTTCAAGAAATTCATTCTTCTTTTGTCAATTCCAGGAACTGTAGGCAAGGGAAAAAGAGGGTTCAACGGGTTGGAAGGTGGTTACCTCCTCCCAATGGATTTTTAAAGACCAATACTAATGGTTCTTCTAGGGGCAATCCTAGGCCTACTGGAATTGGTGGAGTTGGTAGGGACTCAGCTGGGCCGGTGATTTTCCTGTTCTCTATACATGAGGGGGTGAAGACTGTTAACTTCATGGAGGGTCTGGCAATTCTACATGCTATTGAGAGTGCCCTTGCTTTGGGCTAGAGAAAAGTTATATGTGAAGCTGATTCATAGATTTTGATTAATCTCTTGAATGAGCGAAAGATATCTGATATTAATTAGCAGTTGGCTTCGGTTGTTCAGAGGATTCTTCAGGTTAGTTCTCGGTTGGAGGAGGCATGCTTTGTTCACATCCCGAGGGAGTGGAATCAAGCTACCGACTGCTTGGCCAAATGGGCCTCTGAGCATGATAGTGGTTGGAAAGTTGAGGATTGGGATCAAGTTCACCTTGAGCTGCATCTGGATTTAGACCAGTTCTTGGAGGAGGATAGGAGGATACATGAGGATAGTTGATGTTGTTTATGCTGTGGGGTTTTTCACCTTGTTTTCTGGGGCTGGATCCCTTGGTTATTATTGTAATGCTCTTTTCTGATTTCTAATAAAGTTTTTACCCCTTTGTTTTTTTTTTTTTTAAAAAACATAAAGGAGGGAAATGAAACATATGGGAATGAATGAAGCATGACCGAGAAAAAATATATAAAGAGGATAACAAGGTGAAGACAAGACCACAAAGGTACAACTAACTTGAGGGTGAGAGGAGTATAGGTCGAACGAAAGGCCAAACAAGAAGGAGATAATGAGAGAATAGGAGAGTTAGTGAGTGTGTGGACAAGGTGTGTGGACAAGGTATGAGGACAGAAGGAGAAGTGGGGGCAATCAGGAAAAGCCAAGGGGGAAGAGCGAACCAAGGAGAAGGAGAAGGAGATCACTAGAGGCGAGGCACAATGGAGGAGACATAGACCACAAGCCACGAAGTCACCCCGGGGAAGTGGGGAGAGGAATGAAAGCATGCCTACGATTGGGAAAAAAAGGGGGGGAAAGGGAAGAGAGGAGGGGGGTTTTTTTTGGTTCACAGAAGAGGCACAGGACTACATGGGACTACACGAGAGGGAGCTGGGGCAAGGTATGGGGGAGGGGAGAAAGACTAGGTAGGACAGAGATTCGGAGGGGGAGGAGAGCGGTTCCTGAGATGGGAAAGCAAGGGGTGCCAAGAGAAACTAAGACTCCAACCCTCATCATGATTGAGGTTAGAGGGGTGATTACTAATTTGTCTAGCCTCTTGGAGTTTCTGTTAAAAAAAGTTATCTTCCTTGACTAAGATTTGATTGTCTTCTAAGAAAATGTGGTGTTTGGTTTTAGAGGAGTGTTTGGTTAAGGCTGATTTTTGAGTTCGTTCATGTTTTATGTTGGCACCGTGCTCTTTGATCCTAATGCTAAAAGAATGACCTGTTTCCCCAATATAGGGGGTGCCACATGAACAAACCACCTTGTAGACACTTGAGTTAAGGAAGAGGTCACTAGGGTCTTTGGGAGATGGGATACAATTCCTAAGAGTAGAAATGGGTTTGAAAGCACAACGGAGGCCATTTTAAAGGAGAATCTTAGAGATTTTGTTGGAAATGCCTTAAATGTAGGGGATGGAGGCCACAAGGGGGTTGAATGTTGGGACACCAAAGGCGGGGAGAAGAAGTGAGATCTAGCTTGTTTGAAAGCTCTGGAGATAAGTTTACTTTTAAACCCATTTAATTTGAAGACTTTGGCGAGGTGGGCTAATTCAAGGTCTAAGTTGTCCTTGTCACAAATACGGAAAGCTCTAGTAGCTAGAGTTTTTAGGACACCAGCTTTTTGGGAAGGGTGATGATGTGAGGAGGCATGCAGGTAAAGATCAGTGTGGGTCGCTTTCTTGTAGACTTTACAACCTAAGGAACCATCTATTTTTTTAAAGATCAAGATATCCAAGAAAGGAAGTTGGTCATTGGCATCTAATTATTTGGTAAAGGAGATACTTTGGACCAAGTTGTTGAGGTACAAGTGAAAATCTTCAAGCTTGTCTCGACCATGGGGCCGAGAAATGTTGGTGTGATCAACATAGCATTTCCACCACTTCAGTTTGAGGGGAAAAGAGTTGAGGGCCATTTCTTCGAAATGTTCCATGTAAAGGTTGGCTACAATAGGGGAAAGAGGGGATTCCATAGAGACTCTATCCAATTGTTTGTAGACTACTCCTTGGAAGGTAAAGAAAGTCGATCTGAGACATAACTCTACCAAGGAGGCGATTTCATCATTAGTCTTGTGTTTAATTAACTCAATGGAGTCTGGGATTGAAACTCTCGTGAAAACTAAACTACGTCAAAGCTAACCAAGAGGTTATTTTCCTTGAGCTTTTTGTCTTTGATGAAGTCAACAAAGTGGGAAGAGTTTTTGATACCCTTCATGGGAGGGAATTATGCTTTAAATCTAAACAGCTAGAGAAGCTGAGAATCAAGCTAGCTAAGAAAATTGCAGACCTAGCATTTCTAAAAAGATGTCAGGACCATGAGATTATTTTGTCCTTCATCAAAATATGCCACCATCTATGGAACCAGAATACTAATCACATCTTCCACCGTGCTGGTCTCTCACTGCTCAGATCAATCATCAAAGCCACCAGAGCATCTATCAATTTGTTGTCTTCTAGACTGTTCTATTTGCACCTCGAATTGTCATCTTCTCTTCGACCAGACTTGTGGATACTCCTTGACTGTTCTTCTCAGGTGAGAGCCTCCAATCTCCAAGACGTGTGCGTGAGAAGGCAAAAGAGGAAGTTTTCTGGTCTCCTCAATAAAAGGTCTCATGTGTTTTGGTAGTGAGTTACCCACTCCAACACTCCTCCTTCTAGACATACTCTCAGATTAGATCTCACTGATCCTAGGAGGCATCCACCTCCGGTATTGTCTGCTCGCCCTGATCCAACTTGCTCTGTGAGCTCAAACCAACTTCGTTCAAACCCTGCATCATTTCAATGTAGTTCACCTTGCTGCTTAGAGGTCTCTAGTCCTTCAACTGTCAAAACATTCTCCTCTCACCCACTTTCCCAGGCCTCGTCTACTCAGCCACCTTTCCTAGACCAAGACTACCTACCTATGTTAGCCTCTGCAATTCTTCCTTCTACCTGCAGCTCTTACTTCCCTTCTGTCTCCGCTCCACTGCTCCACTCATCAAGTCATCCTTGAACCAACCATCACATACCGTCAACCTTCTTCCATGTGGTGCCATGCCCCAACGCAGCATTATTTGCTCCTCTTGACAACATCTCAGGCCATGAGACACATTGGGTCCCAGACGTTTAACCAGCTCCACCTCGATCATGTGGCTTTGGTGATGACCAGCTCTAACATCCGCCATCACTCTCAGTCTCTGTCTTAGCTCTTGAAACGCCTATGGTCTCAGACATGCAACCATCCCTACTGTGACCCTATGGCTTCGATGATGGCTTCCTTCGACAATCGCCATCTCTCCCTGTCAATGGTCTCCTTCGTGGGTCCCCAGGTGTGCTCTCTCCATCTTTTGCTAAACATCTTTCTTCTATCTACACATCTTGTATTTATGTTAACTTATCTTCTGATCCACGCCACAACCCACCTCGAGCCTCTTCATGCATGTCTCCTTCCTTGTTTGACATTTCTCACAAGTCAGGACACCTTTCGAGCTCTGAGCCCTCTCATCTGTGGGACAACACCCATAGCAACCCACCGGTCACCTCCCCAACTGACAATTCTTCCTCCCACCTCTTGATCTCTGAGCCCTCTCATCCTTTGGATAACAACCTGCTGAATATCTCTCCAACTACCAAATCTTCCTCACACCTCTCAAGTTTTGAGTCCTCTCTTCATTTAGACATCTCCCTTAACAACCCTTCAATTATCCTTCCTTCTAACATATCTTCCTCACTCAGTGCCTCGGTTCCTTGTTCCTCTACATCTACCCCCTCCACCGCTTCTCGTGCCTTTCCTTTTGATTTGTCGAAACCCCCCAAACCTTCTTTTCCTTCTCTCTCTTCTTCGTTCCTTCCAAGCCATCCCCTCTCTCCTAACTTCATTCAAGATTGGGAAAACTAATTCATTGTTAACCTCTCTACTGTTCCCATAGACCCTCTGGGTTTCAATTTTTTAAAAAGAGGTCTTGGCTTTGCTATCACTCCCTGCCACATTCCTATGGCAGAATTTCTTATCGACATTGAGAATGCTATCCAGTCCCTTCTCAGGGATATGGCCGAGGAGGTTAGACAAGACTATGCCGTTGCATTGAGACATGCTAAACCTCCTAAATGCAACGTTCCCAAAGCCAAACTCTGTGCCTTCAAGAACCTCACTAGCAACAATGACCTAGTCATTATCAAGGCAGACAAAGGTAATGCCATGATCATCATGAGTAGGCATAGCTACATTACCAAGATGAGAGACCTACTCTTTGACAATGGTAGCTACAAAATTTTTCCCCGTAATCCTGTCTCCCAAATTTCTAGCAAAGTTAAAAGAGCCCTTTCTCATTCGTCCCTTGATGATGACACCAAAAAGTAGCTCTTACCCTCCAAAGAGGTCACCCCTCATATTTATGGCATTCCAAAAATCAACAAATAGGGCATCCCCCTTCAACCCATTGTTGACACCATTAATTCCCCCACCTACAAGCTTGCGTCCTACCTTGCCAAACTCTTAGCGCCTTTGGTGGGAAAATTGTGCTCTTTCATCAAAACTCTTCTGACTTTGTTGACTTCATCAAAGACAAAAAGCTTGAGGAAAATGACCTCTTGGTCAGCTTTGACGTAGTTTCCCTTTTCACGAGAGTTCCGATCCTAGATTCCATTGTGTTAATTAAACACAAGACTAATGATGAAATCACCTCCTTGGTAGAGTTATGTCTTAGATCGACTTTTTTTACCTTCCAAGGAGTAGTCTACGAACAATTGGACGGAGTTGCTATGGGATCCCCTCTTTCCCCTATTGTAGCAAACCTTTACATGGAACATTTCAAAGAAATGGCCCTCAACTCTTTTCCCCTCAAACCGAAGTGGTGGAAATACTATGTCGATGACACCAACATTTGTTGGCCCCATGGTTGAGACAAGCTTGAAGATTTTCACTTGCACCTCAACAACTTGGTCCAAAGCATCTCCTTTACCAAAGAATTAGAGACCAATGACCAACTTGCTTTCTTGGATATCTTGATCTTAAAAAAACTAGATGGTTCCTTAGGCTAGAAAGTCTATAGGAAAGTGACCCACACCAATCTTTACCTGCATGCCTCCTCACATCATCACCCTTCCCAAAAAGCTGGAGTCCTAAAAACTCTAGCTACTAGAGCTTTCCGCATTTGCAACAAGGACAACTTAGACCTTGAACTAGCCCACCTCGCCAAAGTCTTCAAATTAAATGGGTTCAAAGGCAAACTTATCTCTAGAGCTTCCAAACAAGCTAGATCTCACTTCTTCTCCCCACCTTCGGAGTCCCAACATTCAATCCCCCCCTATGGCCTCCATCCCCTACATTGAAGGCATTTCCAACAAAATCTCTAAGATTCTCCATAAAAAGGGCCTTCGTTGTGCTTTCAAACCCATTTCTACTCTTAGGAATCATATCTCATCTCCCAAAGACCCTAGTGACCTCTTCCTTAACTCAGGTGTCTATAAGGTGGTTTGTTCATGTGGCACCCCCTATATTAGGGAAACAGGTCATTCTTTTAGCATGAGGATCAAAGAGCATGGTGCCGACATAAAACATGAACGAACTCAAAAATCAGCCCTAGATGAACACTCTTCTAAAACCAAACACCACATTTGCTTAGAAGACACTCAAATCTTAGTCAAGGAAGATAACTTTTTTAAACGAAAACTCCAAGAGGCTATAGAAATCAATAATCATCCCTCTAGCCTCAATTGAGATGAGGGTTGGAGTCTTAGTTTCTCTTGGCACCCCTTGCTTTCCTGTCTCAGGAACCGCTCTCCTCCCCCTCCCAATCTCTGTCCTACCTAGCCTTTCTCCCCTTCCCCATGCCTTGCCCGGCTCCCTCTCATGTAGTCCCGTGTAGTCTTGTGCCTCTTCTGTGAACCAAAAAACCCCCCTCCTCTCTTCCCTTTCCCCCTCTTTTTTTCCTAGTCCGATGCATTCTTTCATTCCTCTCCCTGCTTCCTCAGGGTGACTTCGTTGCTTGTGGTCTATCTTTCCTCCATTGTGCCTCACCTCTAGTGATCTCATTCTCCTTCTCCCTAGTTCGCTCTTCCCCCTTGGCTTTTCTTGATTTCCCCCCCTTCTCCTTCCATCCTCACACCTTGTCCACACACCCACTAACTCTCCCATTCTCTCGTTATCTCCTTCTTGTTTGGCCTTTCATTTGACCTATACCCCTCTCACCCTCAAGTTAGTTGTACCTTTGTGGTCTTGTCTTCACCTTGTTATCCTCTTTATATATTCTTTCTCGGTCATGCTTCATTCATTCCCATATGTTTCATTTCCCTCCTTTATGTTTACTGTAATGTTTATTGATACATTTTTAATTATATCCTTACATACATGCATACATACATTATATATATATATATATATATATTCTTGTTTCCATTCTTTTATTTGCATTTTTTCATTTTTTGTTCCTCAGTCCTCCTTATTCGTTTAATTGTTTTCTATTTATTTGTTTGAGGTCTTTTACTTATCTCTCTTCCCTTTATATTTTTCTGTGTTTTATTTTTATTTATTGTTTTGGTTTCGTTCATAATACCTTTTCAATTATTTGTTTTCTATTTTTGTGCTTTAGGTCATTCACCTATTTCTCTTTATTTTTATTTATCCTTATTTTATTAATTTTTATTTGATCTCTTTTCTTCATTCATATTGCTATTATTGCCCCTTTGGTTCACATATTTCTTCTTTATTTTCTATTTCTAGTTATATTTCTTACCTATAGATTTTTTGGTTATTTATCGTTTTCACATATATTTATTGACCTTCTTGGAAACATTTTTACCTTCATGTATTTTTTGATTTTCAATTATGTTTTTCATCTCCCTCTTTACATTTTTATCATATTTTTTATATTTCTTTATTTTATCTTTATTTTTATTCTTTATAATAAGGTTTTGATATTCTCCTTTTTATCTGTTCTCATTTTCAGTTTATCTCCTTAGCTTGTTGGTTTTTTTATGTGGATTTTTACTTGTGTTTTGTCTATTTTATTCTTTTATATTATTGTTCTTTATGCTCTTTGTAGCTTGTTTGTATTTTATGTCTCTATTTTCCTCTCTTTTCTTCATTTCTTTGGATGAGTAGTTGTTCCCCTTCCCCAAGACATCCCTTAGCATCCGTGTCCCCTCTTCCTCCCTCTTTTTATGGTGCTTGGGTCTTTACTTTATCATTTGTTGTTCTCCTCTCTTGCTCTCATGCTCCTGATGATGGATCACTGAGTGTGATCCAAAATGTTGAGTAAAAAGAAATAACAAAGTCAAATCCAGAAACATTCACATACAAATCCTTTTTAGCTATAGGCAACTTACATAGTTCCCATGTCTAATTTTTTAGTGAGGAGTCCATTTCTTCTTTCTTTGCAAGCTCCCACTGAACCTTTGTATCCACCTGCATAGCTTCATTATACTCTTTTGGTTCACCAACATTTGTTAACAAAATATAATACAAAGAGAGAGAAAACCTTTCAGGAGATCTACTTAGCCTTGTTGACCATCTAACATTCACTGGAGTTTGTGGTATTTCTTGTTGTTATTGCGAAGCACGAGGAACCACTGGAACATCATTATCTGGAGTATCATCCAACACCACATAATCCATTTCTTTCTTCTCATGCTACTTCAACTGATCTTTGTACAACACCTTCTCATGGAATACAACATCCCTACTTCTCATAATTTTTTGATTTTCAAAATCCCAAAGCCTATAACTAAATTCATCAATGCCATATCCAATGAAGGTACACTTTTTTGATTTTGTATCCATCTTGGTTCCATTTTCAGAATCTACATGTGGAAATGCTTCACATCCGAAGGTTTTGAGAAAAGAATAACTCACCTTCTTACATGTCCGTGCTTCCTCTGGAATACCATAGCCCGAAGGAACTGAAGGGCCTCTATTAATTAAATATATAATAGTGTTGATAGCCTCTACCCACATGTTTAAATGTAGCCTAGTATGCAATCTCATGGTCCTTGCACGCTCCATTATTGTCCTATTCATGCGCTCAACCACTCCATTCTCTTGTGGAATACCTGGAACCATTTTCTGCCTATGAATTCCATTAAAGGAACAATAATCCTCAATTTTTTTGGTGCAATACTCACCACTATTATCAGATCTGAGACATTTTAATTTTTTACCTATCTCATTCTCAACTAAGCTTCTCCATTTCTTAAATGCTTCAAGTACATCATATTTCTACTTGAGGAAATAAATCCAAACCTTCCTAGTTGCATCATCTATGAATGTAATATAATACCAAGAGCCACCAAGAGAAGATACTTGAGGCCATCCCTATACATCTATATGCACAAGCTCAAACTTTTCATCTTTCTTTTGCTTCCCATCCTTGAGAAAACTGACTCTCTTTTCTTTGGCAAACACACAACTTTCACAGAAATCCATATTAATACATTTCAGACATGGTAAAACTTTCTTAGAATGAAATAACTTCATACCTTTTTCACTTATATGCCCAAGTTTGTTATGCCACAGTGTTGTCTCAGAACTTGCAGTAATAGTTTCAATCTCTTCCTACAAACCTATAGCAACTGTTCCTAAACATGTTTGTTTTTTCTCTGCAACAACTAAAGTAGAAGGAACAGTGACCTATACAAAGATATAAGGTGCCTACTTTCACACCTTTTGCTACTATTAAGGTACCTCTTGTATCCTTCCAATTTTTATCAGTAAATGTAATAATGCAACCTTCATCGACTAGCTGTCCTGTTGAAATTAAATTCCTACTCAGCCTTGGAACATGCCTTACCTCTTGTAGTAGCCAATGATTCCCATTTTGCAACTCAATCTTGATTTTTCCCTTTCCAAAAATCTGACAGAGTTTGTTATCTCCCAAATAAACTAGCCCAAAATCCCCTTGGACATAATCAAGAAAATAACTTCTATGGGGCATAGCATGAAATGAGGCCCCAGAATCTAAAACCCATGAATCATCAGCATTATCTAGGGAAAGAATCAAAGCATCATCTTCAGATTTATTACTTACCACATTTGCCTCCTTATTGCCTTCTTGTTTGTCTCCTTGTTTATTCTTCCAATACCAACAATGTTTATTCAGATGACCTGGTTTCCCATAGTACTAGCAATCCTTTTGTCCTCTGGATTGGGACCTCTTGTCCTTTGATTTTCCTCATGACTTCCAATGACCTCTAGAACCTTTTCCTCTCTCCTTTGACCTGCGCCTGCTTTCTGTATTCAAAACACTACTTGATGTGGACTCTCCTAATCTTTTCCATCATATTTCCTCTCTATGGATAACACCAACAACATCATCAAATTTCAAAGTATTTCAACTAGAGATAGATTTACTTATAGCCATTACCAATCTATTCTAGCTTCCTAGCAAAGAACATAAAACCAAGAGAGCCCTCACCTCTTTATCAAATTTCACTTTTATAGAAGTTAACTTACTAGTAATTGTATTAAACTAATTTTAATGATCTGTTATAGATCCACCTTCAATAATTTTCAGATTAAACAAATGCTTCATGAGAAATACCTTATTTGAGGCTGAGGGTTTTTCATACAATTTAGCCAAATCTTTCATCAGTTCACTTGTTGTCATCGCTTCTATTATATTGAATGCCACAGATGGTGCCAGGCACAACCGAATGGTTCCCAATGCCTTTTTGTCTAGAAGATTCCAATCCTCATCAGTCATTGCTACCAGTTTCTTGGCTATTCCTTCCAACAGCCTCCATAAATCCTTCTAATACAGATAATCCTCCATTTGCATCTTCCATAACTAATAGTTCTGCCCATTGAATTTACCCTTGTCCGCCATTGCTCCCACTCAATTTTGAGACTCCCAACCAACCGTGAGACCCCCCTGGAGATGATAATTGAACACAACCCACTCTTATACCACTTGTTAGGGTTAGCTGACAGAATCAATTAAATGCAAATAAAGATTAAACAGAGGAATGCAAATTCATAGAAATAATAATAGCAAGAGACAAGTTTTAGTCTTGTTCACCCAAACTCAGGCTACATCCACCAACAGAGAGTCCAATATTATTATCCATTAAATAAAACTGATTACAACCAGCAATCCTTGCAACTCAATACCACTGCAAAATGCTACAATACATCAATGGAAAACATAACCCTTAGCTGTTTTTATCAAGCCTTATGTCAGTTACAAAAATAGGGTTTTTTTAAATGTCGGCCAATAGAAAAATAACACCTGATGCCCTAATAAAATAATAAAAAATCATTGGAGGTTTCGGGGGCTGCCCATTCACCCCATTAAATAATTTGGGGGCAACTGATAAAATTGGGGTAAATTTAACCTCTGAGTCTGATTAGGCTCCATATAACAACAATGGTGGTTATTATGTAAGTTTTAAATTGTATATTTATTTGAAAACTCCAGAAGACTATTATGAAAAAAATGAGATTTATTTTTTAGATGGTGATATTCCTTGTGTACCCTTCCATTTAGAGGTCCTCATGAAATTGGCTATGTATAATGGTCCTCTCCACAAGGAAGGTGTTAGAATTTACATCATGTGTTTGTTATGGTCTTGTTTTCTATGTTTTGTTTTATCTATTCTCCATGCATCCTGTAGGCAGACACTATTTTAACATGACTAGAACCTGATAATACATTCTTGGTCATATTTTTGTTAGTATTTTGTAATACATTCTATCTAATACAATATAGTTTCTTCACCACCTTTCTATTAAAAAAAGATGTAAGTTGTTATATTTATATAATTGTGTAGTTTAGTTACGAATGATGAATGTTTTCACAATGATACAAAATTTTGTCTGCAGTTATCATAGAGTTTACATGTTATCAAATAAACATTCACATCTAGTGAGGAATATATAAATTGCAAGCAATCGAAGAAAATGCAATTTGCTCCAAATTCTTCTCTAGAAGAGTTAAATTTATCCTCATTGATGATGATGAGGATGCTACCAAAAGGAATTGAGAGTTTCACTACATTGAAAATTTTCAATTTAAGCACATGGAGTGAAATGGAGGAGTTTCTAGATGTAATATGTGGACTACATTGCTTGACTACACCCTTTGTTCCTTGAAATGTATTCCATCATCATTTCAAAGACTAACAACTTCAACACATTTGGGTTATAGGATTATCTGAAATTGAAAGAAAACTACATTCCAACTTTGTGGGATTGAAGGATCTATGATATTTAAATCTAGAATATTATTCTTCTTTGATCAAATTGCGTTCCACTTTTGGGAAACTTACGGCCCTACAATGGTTATATCTGAGGAAATGCTCTTCCTTAGAAGTAGTCAAAGGAAGCAAGGTATGAAAAAATGCTTCCTACACTAATCTACTGAGGAAAGACTTATGTAAATTTTTACTTTTACAGTTATGGATTAACATGCACATTAACAGATAAATAATAACAACTTCCAAATGCAAACAAAAAACTCACAACATATGATATACGTCCAGGGAAAACCCTTTCAGGTAAAAAACCCCACCCTCTAAAGCCACCCAATATATTATTCAAAAATCACAAAGATTATAATATACTTGCAGAGCAAGCTTTTATAGGAGTATATCCAACTAGAGATCTAGGAGGTAATTTGACATCTATAAGGTTCTTACACCCAACCTCCATCTCAAGATCCTAATATATAGGAGATACAATACAATACACCACCAACGACAATTACAAAACCATGAGCTAAAACCACCCAAAAGTGGCACCCAAATTATCTCCAATCAAAGACACTTTGTGATGTGCTAAATCATACACCAACACATGTAATTCTCCCCTTTACATCTCTTTTATGTGTCCAACACCTTTTTACATTTCCCAAAAATAGAAGGTCCAACTTCCGGAGGCCATAACTTTTGATCCCACTGTTTGATTGACGAATCATTTGATGCGTCAGAAAGCTCATGAAGCAATCTATGACCCTGTCATTGGCTACGCCGGTTATGACAATTTTTGAAGCATTTAGGGAAGTTTCAATTCCACTAATTAAGTTTAAACTTTTTTTGGGTAGTTGAAAAAAATAGAAACTTTAATATCTCGTGATCCAGATAAGATCTTGAGATGAAACTCACTAGAGATGTTCCCTTAACTGTTCCACAGCTTTTGGGGAAAATTTTAGATCAACCCGAGCTCAATCGGTGGACTTACTAAAAAGAGTAAGTCTCTCTATTTTTAGCTCTTTTGGAAACTTTTGGATACTTTGAAAGTTCCAGACCATTCTCCAAGATAAAGGGTATTCAAAAAGACCAAAACTAGGAAGAATAGTAACCTTTTGAGGTTGCAAGGTTGAAACACTTTTCCTAACATTCTCCCACTTGTCGAACACCTTGCAAGAGCAAAGGGGTATCAACACCATGATTTAATTGCTAGGGGCTATGAGGCCCACAGACTCTGAACACCATCTAAACTTCTCTATGCTCACAAGTTTTGTTAAGGAATCTACAACATTCATCAAAGTTTCAACTTTTTCCAAGATTATCTTCCTATCCTCTACCATGTCATGAACAAAATGGTACTGGACATCAATATACTCAGTCCTTGTGTGGAAAGTAGGATTCTTCACCAAACATATGGCACTCTAACTATCACAACAAATGGTAATCTTCCTTGCATCAAACCCAACATCAAAACACAATCTCTTAAGCCAAATGGCTTCTTTACAAGCATGAGTTGCTACTGTGTACTTAGCTTTAGTAGTGGAAAAAGTGACCATAGGTTGCCACTTACTCATCCAACTAATAGCACCACCAAACATAGTTAACACATAAGAACTGGTGGATCTCCTACTGTCAATGTCACGTACCTAATCCGAATCCACAAATCCATGAATACAAAGTGAATGCCAAGGTTTTGTAGGATAACGATGATAACATAAGGAATACTCAAAAGTACCTCACAAATATCTGAACACTCTCTTCATTGCATCCCAATGTGCCTATCCAGGATTATCCATAAATTGACTAAGGACTCCCACTACTTTGGTAATGTCTAGTCTTGTGCATACCATTGCATACATCAAACTACCAGCCACACTAGCATAAGAAACTCTGCTCATATCCTCTATCTCAGAAGGAGACTTTGGACAATCTTCAATAGATAACTTTATCCCCATTGGAACAAGAATAGTCAAAGGTCTGCAATCCATCATGCTGAATCTCTCCAACATAGTGTTAACATACTTACTCTGGCCTAACCAAAGTTTTATGTTTGCTCTGTCTCTTTTGATTTCCATTCCCAAAATGTACCAAGTTGCCCCTAGATTTTTCATCTCAAACTGTGCTAACAACTGCGATTTCACCACATAGTGCTCTGGCCGTGACATATAGATTTCCTCCTCCAAGTCACCATGAAGGAATGCTATCTTCACATCCATCTATTCCACTTCTAGATCATACATTATTGCAAGAGATAATAGGAACTGAATAGATGCCAGCTTTGCAATGGAAGAGGAAATCTCAGCATAGTCAATTCCCTCCACCTGAGAATACCCCTTTGCAACCAATCTAGCCTTATATTTCTCAACACTACCATCTACACCGAATTTGTTTTGAAACACCCATTTGCATCCAAGAGGTTTTCATCTTTTAGGAAAAGGCACCAAGTCCCAAGTATTATTCTTTTCCAAAGAAGCCATCTCCTCTTCCATGGCCTCCTTCCAAGAACCTGCATCTTTCATACCCATAGCCTCTTTCATAGTTCTAGGCTCATCAGTATTAGAAATCAAAGAAAAAAACCAATTGGAATCATGTAATGAATAACAAAACTTATCCACGTTGACCTCCTCAAAGGTTGAGGTTGAGGTTCTTCATCTTCTTCTAAACTTTCAGAGCTACTAGAGCTCTCCTCATTGTTAGGTCCAATAGATGTTTTTGGTTCAACTTTATCAGAGGTGGAAGGAAGCTGAACCACATCATCTTACTTCTTTTCTTTCTCTGGCTGTAAGGTAATAGCAGAAGAATTAAGATTTCCAAAGATCACACTTCTTCTATAAAGAACTCTCTTAGCCAATGGATCCCAAAGCTTGTGCCCTTTCACACCGATGCCATAACTGATGAAGATACACTTTACATCCTTGTTCTCCAAATTAGACCTCTTCTCGTTAGGCACATGTGCATATGCCTCACAACCAAATACTTGAATGTTTCTTAATGAAGGCTTTTTACCAGACCATACCTCCATAGGTGTCTTATCAACAAGCACTGATGTAGGAGACCTATTAACCAGGTAAGAAGCGGTAGCAACAACTTCAGCCCATAATTTTTGTTGAAGACATCTCCACTTAGAATTATCCTTGCCCTCTCCATTAATGTTCTATTCATCATCTCTACAACTCCATTCTGTTGAGGGCTATACGGAGTTGTCTTGTGCCTCTCAATCCCTTGTTCTTTACAGAACTTGTCAAAATCTGCTAAACAAAACTCACCACCATTGTTAGTCTTCAAACACTTAATCTTTCTATCCTTTTGATTCTCTACAAGAGCTTTAAAATCTTTGAATCTATTAAAGACTTCAGATTTAATTCTAAGGAAACATACCCATGTCCTTCTACTATAATCATCAATGAATGAAACAAAGTAAATAGATTTTAAAATCAAAGGAACATTAACAGGACCAAACATATTTGAATGAATCAAGTCCAACACCTTAGAAGATTTGTGAGAACTGTAATAAAACTAAACATGGTTTTGTTTTCCATAAATGCAATGTTCACATAAATCAAACTCAAGGTTACAATCATTCATACCCTCAACTAGATTTTTATTCTTTAGGGTCCTCAAACCCTTTTCACCAATGTGACCAAGCCTTTGGTGCCATAACATTGTCTTCTTAGCTAGAAGTTTCATCTCCATAGAATGAGCACCATTAGGTACCTAGAAAGCATGACCATCAGAAGGAGATGCAATAGTTTTTTTGTTGTTGGTTCCAATGGTGAGGATGAAGACACTGAAGTTCTCTTCTTCGAAACAGAGGCACTATTGTACTAAACTGTGCAAGCATCAAGATGAAACAGAGTGCCAATCCAAACACCCTTAGCCAACACCATAGATATGCTAGTCATCTTGCATCTTCCATTCAAGAAAACAACCTGCACACCCACATCATTCAATTTACCTACAGATTGAAGGTTTTGTGTCAAACCAGGGATATACAAAACACCATTGATTTGTGTTACTCATCCATCAGGGAATTGAATCAAGACTCTTCCACGTCCAACAATATCCAAGTGAGAATCATCACTCAAGTACATCTTTCCACCATCGTATTCTTTAGACATCGAAAACCAAGCCCAATGCAAGGTCATGTGAAAAGATGCTACACATCCTCAAATGCATGCATTGCCAAGGTAGAGACAAATGCTTCTCATTCATCTTGAGAGGACTTGCAAGAATCTAAATCATAATTCTTCTTCTTTTTGTTTTTCTCCTCCTTGCACTCCTTGCGAAAGTGTCCAGGTTTGCCACAGTTCCAACACAGGGCCTTGGACTTTTTGGGAGACTTAGATCTCCCACATTATTTGGATCTTCCTTTTTCTTCCTTCTTCTTATCCTTTTTCTTTCCCTTCTCTTTAGATCTACCACAAACTGCAAGAGTCTCCTTAGCCGATTTAGAAGCCTTTCTTTGCATCTCTTTAGACAATAGCGAAGAAACCACTTCATCCAGCTTGATGGTGGCAGTGGTACTCCCAATGGCCATAACAAGGTGGTCCAATGAATCTAGCAAGGAACATAGTACTATCATACATTGATCCTCCTCCTCCATCTTCACACCAATAGAAGTCAATTGGGCGATAAGCATATTGAATGTATTCTAGTGATCAACAATAGATCCTCCATCTTCTGTCCTTAGAGAATATAATTTATTTCACAGGAATAACTTGTTCACCATAGATTTAGTCTAATAAACATCTCCAAGTTTCTTCCAAAGTTTCGTTGTAGTCTTCTCTTCATGGATATTCAGGAGCACTGAATTAGCCAAACAGAGTCTTATCAAACCCTTAGCTTTTTGATCTTTGAGATCCCAGTCTTTTTGAGAAATTGTTGTTAGTTTTGTACTAGTTATAGCTTCCCATAAATCTTGATCTACAAGCATGTCCTCCATTTCGAGTTTCCACAACTTGAAATTACTACCATTAAACTTCTCTATCTCAAACCTCCCAGATGTGCTCACCATTTCTTACCTCCAACAAAGATTTCAAAATTCTCTACACAAGCTCCCACTCAAATGAAGATCAGCTCAAAAAACCCTCTACCCAACAACTAGAACAAAAGGTGATTAGGCTTTGATACCAATTGAAAGAAAGTAAGTTATGTAGAAATGCTTCCTACACTAATCTACTAAGGAAAGACTTATGCAAATTTTTACTTTTACAGTTACAGATTAAGATGCACATTAATAGAAAGATAATAACAACTTCCAAATGCAAACAAAAAACTCACAACACAAGATATACGTGGGGAAAGCCCTTTCAGGTAAAAAACTCCACACTCCAAAGCCACCCAATATATTATTCAGAAATTACGAAGGTTACAATATACTTGCAGAGTAAGCTTTTATAGGAGTATATCTAACTACAAATCCAGGAGGTAATTTGACATCTATTAGATTCTTACACCCAACCTCCATCTCAAGCTCCTAATATATAGGAGATACAATACAGTACGGCGCCAATGGTAATTACAAATACATGAGCTAAAACCACCCAAAAGTGGTGCCCAAATTATCTCCAATCAAAGATTCCTTGTAATGTGACAAACCACACGCCAACACATCTAACTCTCCCCTTTACATCTCTTTTATGTGTCCAACACATTTTTACATTTCCTAAAAATAGAAGGTCCGACTTCTTGAGACCATAACTTTTCATCTGGGTGTTCGATTGATGAACCATTTGTTGTGTTAGAAAGATCATGAAGAAATCTATCACTCTATAATCCACTATGCTAGTTATGAGAATTTTTTAATCATTTAGGGAAGTTTTGATTCTACTAATTGAGTTCAAAACTATTTTCTAACAGTTTTAAAAAAATAGAAACTTTAATATCTGGCGATCTAGATATGATCTTGAGATGAAACTCACTCGAGATGTTCACTTAAATGTTTTGCATGTTCTAGGAAAAATTTTAGGTCAATCTGAGATCAATCAAAGGACTTACTAAAAATAGTAAGTCTCATTAGGAAACTTTTGGAAACTTTGAAAGTTCCGAACCATTCTTCAAGAGAAAGTGTATTCAAAAAGACCAAAACTGGGAAGAATAGTAATCTTTTGAGGTTGCAAGGTTGAGACACTTTTCCTAACAAGAAGTACCTGATTGGAACAACTTATATGATTGAAATATTTGACTGTCAAAGATTGTCCATAATTTAGGTGTGACTTTCCTAATACGTAGGATGACTTACAAATTGAAGATGTGGAAGAGAGAACTATAATTGAAAAGGAAAGTGAAATCAAAGATGGGGAACTGACAAATTGACTATATTTTTTCCTAGTAAAAACATTTGATTAGGACTAAGAAGAAGCATATTGGTTTAAATGTTTTATTTTATTTTTTATTTGTTTTGTCAATATTAAGCTCTATATAATTTCAATTCTTATGAAATAAAGTCTCTAAATAATATTTATGCTAAAGGTGTTCCCTTATTAAAGTGGTTAGAAATTTTGGAGAAATATGCAAGAGGATTCAAATCATCTTGTCCATTCATTTTTTACCACAGAAACTGCACTATTAGTTGTAGGTGCAAAAGAAGAAAACAAGACTCTTTCCAAGTACACAAGTATAACTCCATGTCACCATCATCTACATTTGTGCATAGATGAGGTGGTTGATCAAATTTGAAACAAGTAATTGTGTCGAGCAATTTTCATGCCCTTTATTATGGTCCATTAAAAAAGCATGTTGTGGTCTTTGGATAGTAGAAGGTTGTGGATGTTGAGAAAAGCCAAAGTGTCGATAGTGAAGGTATTTTTGGTTGCACCAAATTTCAATAGAATATCTAATCTAGATAATACCTGGAGAGAAACCTGTAGCATTGTAAAACACATAACAAGCAATGCATAAACCATATTTTATTCATAAAAGAAGAGTTCATACAATGTGGGCAATCTCAGTAGGTGAGATGTATGTCCTGGAGACTTCTAGGAGAGTTCGTATAGTTTGGCAATCTCAATAGATGAGATGTATCTCTAAGAAGAGATGTATGCCGTGAACTTCCCATGAACTTCCCCCCTTTTGGTTTTGAATTGAACTCATTTATACATTTTCAAAGAAGTTGAAAAGTTGCTACTTCCATGTCCTTATTGGAAGTTGAAATGGAGAGTCTAAAACTGAAAGGTCACCACACTTTGTCTTTCTTGGAATTCGAGTGGACAATCAAAAATGTCACCACACCTATTTCTTTATTTAAAAATAACATTTGGATGAGGATATTATTTAATTCAAATACCATAATTTATTTGGATCATTCATCCCCTCTTGAGAGGCAATGGGCCCCATTGCACCTGCTTAAAATTGTGGTCTTGATACATATGGAGGTGAAATTGAGTGAGTACAATTGGTGCCACCTTCTAGAGTTGTATGCCTTCTATAACCACCTAAACTGGTTGTGGAGGAATGTGGAAAGGCACATAGGCTCTGCTACCTTTCAACAATCTCACATAATATTCTTCGATTGCCTCCTAAATTCTACAATTAGATAATTGGTCACCCTCAAATGCTATAGTCACATCGATTAGAGGAAACTCATAACTAGAGCCAAAAGTTGTGATTCAACACCCAGGTAGCTGCCTATGTTGATGATCAAAGAGACAATCTATCTCATAGTCTACACCAATTATCAACCAATTTCTAATGGCAACCAACAAACACTATTATAGACACTCTCATCCAGGATGGACAATGGATAAATAGACCTAATCCCTAGCACTAAAAATGTAGTTTAATGGCACTAAGAATCACTTGACTATCCTATTTGATGGCTATGCTGACCTATTAGCTTATAATAGATTGAGAATGTGCCTTGAGTACTACCTACCTAACACTCGCTTGACAAGAATGAACACTCAAGCCCTTGTCAAATTGGTTCAAAGACCCATGATTTATCTCTGAGATGATATCTGCCACTAGAGCCATTACAATCATCGATAATCTATATTATTTATGTATGCTACAACTGCCAACCTCATGAAAGAGCACATCAACCAACAATGAACATTGGTTCATTTTCAATACTAGATGATTACTTCTGACAAGCTTTTAATCAAAGACTTCTTCACCAAAGCCAAGCACCCCTACAAGAATGTTGCATAGAGGACCACAACAAGTCAACCTTTCTCAAATGTAAAACATGGTCTGGAAATGTGAACAATCAATAGATTTAATGACAAGCACCAAATATTAAATGGATATTACAAGAAAAACTTCGAACAAAGCCATGCTGAATTAAAATAGATCTAAATAAGTGTTGGCATCATAGTGCTAAAGAGATAGAAAACCAATCAGGTCAAGCAAATAAACCATGACTAGAGCTTGGAGTATTTAAATGTATATAGATTGCCTAACTGCATGTTGGAAGCGATGATTCCATCATAACAATACATAAACAAAACCCTCCAAAAGGACTTTGCATAGGCAAGGTCTATGTGGGAAAGGGCTCTTCAGGTGGATTACACGAATCCCACACTATGGCTTTCTTACACCGAGGTAGAGATGAATAAAAAATTTATAAACCATGTCAGGAAAGTTTAGGACTATGTGGTTTTGTACTTGCCCCTGGGGTCAATCATCTCTGATACCATTGATCTGGACAATACCTGGTGAGAAACCTGCAGTATTGTAAAACACATAACAAGCAATGTGAAAACTAGATTTTATTCATGAAAGTAGAGTTCATACAATGTGTGCAATCTCAGCGGGTGAGATGTATGCCCTGGAGACTTCTAGGAGAGTTCATATAGTTCAGCAATCTCAGCAGATAAGATGTATCTCTGAGAAGAGATGTATGCCTTGAACTTCCCCTATTTTGGTTTTGAATTGAACTCATTTATACATTTTCAAAGAAGCTGAAAAGTCGCTACTTCCATGTCCTTATTGGAAGTTGAAATGGAGAGTCAAACTAAAAGGTCACCACACTTTGTCTTTCTTGGAATTCAAATGGACAACCGAAAAGGTCACCACACCTATTTCTTTATTTGAAAATAACATTCAGGTGAGAATATTATTTAATTCAAATACCATAATTTATTTGGATCAATATTAGAGGATTTCTTGTCCAACTTGAATGACCCTCTCTTGGAAACATAGTATTCTGGTGATAACTATTTTACTTGTGTACAAGGAGGTTTTAGGTTTGTAGGTATCAATCATGGAAATGGGACCATTGGTGGTTATTTTCCTTCACCAATGGCATTGCCTCTCCACACCCAACAACAGTTGTAGATACAACATAAGAAAACAAGAACCTTCCCAAGTGCACATGTACTCCTCCACCTCCACATTAGCTTAGAGATTTTATAGTAAGAACCAAAATCCCTCCCTTAGTTTCATTGTTACCAAGAACTTCTCACTAGCCATCCAAAAATATTGTCCCCGTGCTCTCAAATAAGAATTATGATCCTAGTGGGAAGAAAGATCTAGATTTATGGAGGAAACTATTGAATGTTGTACATTGTGGTATAGATAAATGCTTTTGCTTCCTTCATTTCATTACACCTCACATTTTTAATCTTAGTAATGAAAAGTTTATGAAATTTACAAAGAATGTGTTTACTATTTTGGGTTTCTATTATGTGCTATGCCAAGCTTATAAGAAAAGAGGTGTCCGTAGAAAGATACAAAGTTGTCAAAAAATCACTATAAGTAAGGGCAGAGAAAATGTTTTAAGAGTGCGAAATGAAGGAGGGCCCTATGAAAATATTTTACGTGATCAAAATAAGGACAACAAAGGAAATGCTTTCCAAGTGGGAAATGAAGGAGGGTCCTATGAAAATGTTACAAGTGACCAAAATAACAACAATATAAATGAGTCTAGTTACCTTAGCATTATTGCAATCAAAGTAGTTGTGGGTATGAAGAGGATAATATCCCATCTTTTGAAAAAAATGTTTCACTTTCTCCACTTTTTGATTTGAGCAAAGGAGTTCTAGTGAGTTTAGGATGGAAGATATTGGATACACATGGAGTCATTTTGAGTTAGTGTTTTAGAAACCATAATTTTATTATAGGCCAATTAGTGGTATGCTTAGGCATAATAAGGATCTGTGTTTTAGAGTTTTATCTAGAAAAGTATTTGGACCCAATTTGATGTCTGGCTTTCACACATGGCGGTTAAAATGTTGCCTAGTTAGTGGGGAAGGTGCAGGATACTATCATCTTTAGTTTGAACAAGATTAAGGAGCTCCTTCATTTGCAAGGTTCAACCACTTGTTTTCCTAGACAGTTACAATTTTTCTTTCCAAATAACTCAAGAACAAACCATGTTGCAATACAAACAAAAGTTGGCATTATAAATGTAAAACATAGACAAAAAATTCCTTCTGAATGCTTTATCACTAACCTATTATTAGACATGTTAAATAAACAAAATTTATTTTGTGCATATCCTACAATCATGGCATATTTTTTTCAAACACTTTCCTATGTACCAACACCATGAAGTCTCTATGTCATAAGGAATCATAGCAATGGTACAAGAAAAACCTTGCAAAATGGGTTACACTAGATGACAAGTAGTATTGCATGTCGCTTGATGCAATACAAGCACAAGATTGTTATATACGAATTGATAGGACCATCAAACTCTTTCCAAAAGGCAACAATACAATTGCACACAAAGAATTGAAACCTACCACCTATCCATCGGAAGTCATTTTTAGAAGAAATTATTGCCTTTAGAAGATCTTTTGATATTTAGTATATCAAGCTTGAACAATTATAACTAGCATACAATTGAGATAACCTTACATATAGTTGGCTAGTAGAAGACTAAACTTCTAAAGTTATGGTAGTTTTCACTTGAAAAGTTAAAACAAGATTTTCAAGTACCTAATTCTTGCAATTCTCTAACTATCCACTTTATCATGAGGCATGTTCCTTGTGTCTAGGGGTCTAAGATTCGAAGCTTGCTATAATCTTTAGGTTAGAAATAATGTACCCATGTAGATCTTGACATCCCTCTATTATTACCCCATTGGCCCATAGAAAGCATCTTATAATCTTTGTTAGATATTTATAGCATGATTTGGAGAGAAACTAACATGAAGAAATGCATGCATGTGGTTGGCTATGAGTAATTAGTTACTCTTCAACTAAATTTTGAAAGAAAAACATGCATTCATTAACGAAATGGGAATTCAAAGACACTACATCATTAAGCAATGAAATACCATATAAGATGTTGCAAATGGACATGATACAAGAGATAACCTAGGGAAGCTACTACATGAGAACATATATAAATGGAGCCTAGGATGTCCTCAAATTTTTATCATGACAATTTTAAAATTTTGAGTTCACCAAGTCAAAGTCCATCAATCAACTCATCTTCTCAAAGGTTGTGCAAGTATTTCAATTCATTTGTAAAAGTTTGTTGTCATCTAGCTTTGATCAAGTCAAAAATATTAATGTCAAATAGTCTCTATCATAGGTGATTCAGGAAAAGAACTTGGATATTTTAATTTATCAAAAATGTTCATGTCAAGATGTAAAGTCAATTCTCACTATGTGTCATATACTTGAATGGTACCCATCAAAATCATGAAATTGATGTCAGTCAAAGGTTGCTCAAGGTTGTGTGCCAAATATTTCATTTTTGTTGATATTGTGGGAGTTTCAATGTTTGTATCGGTGGCCTAAAATGATCTGTCAACTTCAAAGTGGAATAATTAAGATCTCTCTTTTTACATTTGTCAAGTGAAATTTTATTGGTTGAATAGTTTATAGATGTAGCATGGCTATATATATCTATAAACTTTATAGATGACATCTCTATTGCATATACATGTACATGTAAATTGTAGCATAGTTCAAACAACATATATAGCCTTAAATAAAAGCATTCAAAAATTATCATATCGATGCATGATTGAATAAGATCTACGACATTCTCTACATGACTTCTAATGGAGAGATCATTTGTACATTAAGAACCGCCATGGTTGAAATTTAAAATTTGTTCAACAAAAGAACTATTAATTTAACTACATAGATTGTAGAATAATTAATACATGAACATACATCTAAATGTGAATTTAGGTCTTCAAAACATAAAAAATTGTAAGTTCTTCATCCATATTTTTCATACCACATCAAGTGGTTTAGTTCGCTCTTCAATCACATCTAATATTCTCTGATGATCTTCACTATGTAGTCTCCACTTACAATGTCCACATGTGTTTGAAACCATATGAAGAGTTAGGCCGATAGTAATTACTAGGTGGCTATACTGATATACCTTGTTATTAGGTTGATAATCAAGAAAGTGAATCCCATGTTGAACAATCTTGACTTGTTTGAGATATGTCCCTTGCATTAATCTAACCATAAATGTTCCAATAGGTATCTCCTCTTCTACATAATCTAACCTTGTGGATTCTTTCCCCTGTTTTGTTTGAAACTTTACATACTTGTACCTCTTTCAATTTAATAACTTCATTGGGTCAAAATCTTCATTTCTCAAAGGCATTTTAGCCAAATTTCCACATGTTTCACAAAGACCTTTTATGCAGTTTATTTGACCATTTCCATTATCATCATCTGATTTATCACATAAGATGGATGCTATGAACTGACTTGCTCGTTTAGGAGGTGCATTTACAAGACCATCATTGTCTTCACAAATCTTTTGAAACACCTGATAGTAGAGATCAAATTCAATATGATAATGACAACAAATTTCAAAAATCTTGTTTCTCTTCACATAATATGGCCTTAACCTTTCAAACATTGTTTTCCCAATCTTTATATTTGGATTTGAATTACAAAAGTTCACATATATCTCATGATGTGTTATCTCTAGCTAATGTTTTGTATGTAGTTCATAACTATTGGACCCAATGTTGTGTTTGATAACATCTCTACTATTTGATGAAGCACGAGTATTATCATTTGAAAAGGTTGAGATCAAGTTTCTAACAACATCTTTAATCTTGTTAGATCGAGGAGCTCTACACATAATTGTCTAATTGCCTTATGAGGTACTATCATCCAATAATTTTCTCCTTTTCACATATTTTGTTACTGTCTTTCTACCGAAATCAAGCTTAGATGAAATTGAAGATAATTGTCTTTTTTTGGAATTTCTTTCACTTACAATACATGTGAACATCACTCTTCTTGTAATGGACTTATCCGCAGATCAAGATTTTTTCCCGATGGAAGCCAAACCTTCTTTAACATTTCCAACAATATCTTTTTCTAGGTATGAACCTTTCACCTTTTACAATAACAAATCGACACCCAACAATTGTAATGGCTCATGTAGCTCCTTACTAAGAAGTACAATTGATAACAATTGGGTTTGGCCAAGTGTATCAAGATTATCAAAGTGAGCAATTATTTCCTTTGCAGTTTTATTCATTGACCTCCTATTAGTATGTCTAGGTTATCCAGCATAATGTTTCAATTTCTCAATATCTATTTTAAGTAAATGATCTAAGTTTCTATAAGAAATTTTTCTTTTCACCTCTTCAGCTAGATTAATATGTGCATCCATACCAATCAAAGGAAGCGATCCTGACCCCTCTCCAACATCCATTGTTTGCACTTGGGCCTCCTCTTGGTTAACACAACAATGTGTTCTTCAACAACATTTTCTCCACTTTCTATATCACAAATGAAGAAAATACATATTAAAATAAAAATAAAATTATTTATTTTATAAAATAAAACTTTCTAAATAATAAACATTTTTTTATTTTATTGATTTATAATCTTAAGTTCTACAATGTAGAAATTATTATATTTTCTAAAAAATAATTTCATTCTTTAGGAAAAAGAAAATCTAAAAAGCATTCTAAAAATATTTTAACAAATCTTTTCTTAAAAATTTTCTTTTATTCCTTAATTTAGCATTAAAAATCATAAAAACACAAATAAAAAAGAAGAAAAAGCATTCATGATAAAAATTTATTGGATAAAAAAAGCTAACAATTATTATAAAATATATTTTAGAGAAAGAAAACAAAAAAACAGTGATAAGAGTTTGTTTTAAAATTAGGAAGTGTGGCTTTTTAAATATAAAGTTTTTAGATTTAAAAGATTTTTTAAATAAAAATAAATAATCAAGAAAAGAAATAATCTAAAATTAAAAGTGAACTTCATTTTTTTAATAAATTATAATAGAAATATATGTTACCACTTTAGAAAAAACAATGAAGTTGAGTTGGAGATAGGGAGAGGGATATGGAGAGTTAGAGAGGGACAGAGATAGCTATGAAGGCCACAGTGAGGGAGAGGTAGAGGTAAAGAGAGTGGGCAACTTGAGAGAGAGAGAGAGAGAAAGCAGTGGATAGAGAGAGAGAGGTATGTATTTATTTCTAGGTAGAGAGGTAGAGATTATAGTCAAGAATGAGGAATGACTTACATTAAATGACATCTGAGCTACATGAAATCAATGCATATATATTTAAGCATAAATCAGGTGACCTAGATTAAATGACATCCTACTACGTGATTCATCAATACATGTATATATTTAAACATAAATAAAATAAACTAGATTAAAAATAGAAAAGAAAATATATGCACACATTGTTTTTGTTTATGATATTTTTCCAATCTTTCTTCATTCAATTTTGCTATAGTTTCTACAGAATACTTTCGTGTAGGCTTATTTTGTCTTGTCCTTTTGTTTCCCATCTCCTTCTTTGTAAAATGTGACTTCAAAATTCTGCTCTTAAAGATTTATTGGACTCCCTTGCACAAGAAAAATGTGAATTTATCTTGTTTATAATTGATTTATAATGAAAAAAAAGCAATCCTATTTATATACTATATGAATAATTAAAACATTAAAAACAAAGCATGTCGACATGCCTTTGGATGAAGGCCGACAGTTAGAGAAAAAAATATATTTTTAGATACAAGGTGCCTTCGGATGAAGGTGGTTGTTACAGGCTACAAGACATCATGTCAACACTTTCGTTCAAAGGAGGTATTTCTTTGAACAAATGATGTCACTTTCCTTCGTTTGCAGGGGTCTTCAAGTGAAGACCCTCACTTGGCACCTTTCTTGCTTCCCTTCCCCTTTCCTCTACAAAATTTTGGCTTCTGAAGCCCAGTTGAAGGTCCAAATGGATTCACCTTTACCAAACCAAATTGGAGGATTGAAGTGGTCAAAATGAGATTTCCAACAAGTATAGTTTTGATATATTTTGATTTTTTTAGATTTACTAAACATAGGTTTTTCACCTAACATCAAGTTCTCTATTCCACACACATGGAAAAATAGTAAATTAGTGATTTTTTTTTTGAAAAATATGTATACACTAAGTATTGATGTCCTTGTTTCAGCATTAAAAAAATAATAATTTTGATACATACGGAAAAAGTTATGTTCTATGGAATATATCTATGTCTAAATTATAATTGGTTTGACTTCAAAACTAAATTTTAAAAAAATATATTCAACAAAACATTATGAAACCAAATGCATTTACTAGATATTGGTGTTAACAATCTTATTTCAAAGGAATTAGAATTTTATCCTTTGTCGAAAAAAAGTTATGCATTATGGAATACACATCATTTTAAAAAATGTTGTTTACTATTAAAATCTAGTTATGAAAGGAGATGCAAAAAAATTACAATTTAACTCCAATTTTTTTTAAAAAAATAATTTTAGAATCTATAGACAAAATCTCACAAATCACTAGTTCACATTATCTTCAAATTCCTAATGGCTTAGCGGCTATAGGTGTTAGAAAGCGAAGATTTAGTTCAAAATGTTAATTTCAATGTCAAGTTTGGCAAAAAAGTGTAACCCACTATTGTAGGATGACCCAACAAGAAACTAATTTCCTAATCACTCTAAATATCACTTGCATGTGCATAGATAACATGATCAACTTCCAAAACTGATTCATTTCATTGCTCACATATACACACATATTCCTCATTATTCATTGGGCCATATACCTCATATCAAGCTAAAAGTCACCATGGATGTCATCATTTTCATCTCTGATTGACAACCCATTCAACTGAAGGTAGGTGCATATGATGTCCTCATCTTCTGCATCACTATCATATGATGTACCCCTTCATCTTCAATCCTCCTGACAACATTGTCAAACTAATCCAATATTGTGTCAAAACCAACACCATCATTATCCAACAAAAATCCCTCAAACTCGAAATCAATGCATGCACCTTTTATCTATCTTAGATTGGTTATCGACAAGTGCATGCACACCACTATCATCCTTCATCTTAGGCTAGGAAACGATCAGCAAAGAAACATCATCATTCTTCCCAAGTGATGATCCATCAAACTAATGATAGGTGGACACACTATTTTCATTCATCGCACAACTATCATATGATGTTACATCACATTGTTCTATCCTTCTCACTGCACATTCAACTTGATTCATTGTATTACTACCCACCACAATTAGTTCACCTCTCACAACATCAACCTTTGGGGACATCAACTTTGAAATATTCATTTCTCACTCTTTCCATGGCATCAAGGCATAGGTAAGCCTATTGTAAATTAATAAGATTCAATCCCTCCTACATCGAAATCAATCCCACCTCATATGATTCGACAAAAATTCTAATACAGGTTGAGACAAAAAGTTTGAAAGCATTTGGAATTTTTGACAATGTCATAACAAACCAATGATTGAAATCCTTGCTAGATTCACCCTCTTTACTTCTCGTATTTTCCAATTCCTAGATAAGACCAACATTGCCTAGACTACTTGTGAACTCCTCAAATGCAATCACCAAGTCATTCTAAGAAGCAAAGTGATGTTTAGGAAAATCACCAAGCCACATAGTGATTTTCAAAAGAACCTCATCCATATGTCCTCATCTTCAAATTGAAGCTTGTCCATGAATTCTGAAAATGCAACCACATGTCCCTCCCCATCATAGAAATCACACCAATCAAAGATAGCCATATGATGATATACCTTGATGGGAATGTATTGTAAGGTAAGTGCACAAAGATGGGGGACCAAAACGGGGTCTTAAGATGCCACATTTTTCTAAAATTAGGAAAGATTGATGTTGGATGAGAAATTGAAGATAGTTACACTCAAAATTTGAAGATACAACAAAAACAAGAGTCGTAGTGCTCCAAATCTTGTTTCTAAACTTTTTTTTTTAAAAATGGTTGAGATTAAGGGGTTCAAAAAGGGGGAGAATACAAATTGGTCCTGCTTTTTCTTAAAAAAACATATCATAGCATCTAGTGTGCTCCCCCTAAAATGTAAAGTTTTTTTAATGTTTCAAATATCGTTTTAGTGAGAAATTAGCTGGAACCATGTAGTTTATCCTTGATTTTTATGATATTCTTTTCATGAATAATTTTACTGATTTTCAAAGTGGACACATCCTAAAAAATAGAAAATTGAGCATGCTACGCCGTAAAATTTTTGAAAACTAATCAAAACTCCAATTTTTTTTAATACATGTAGAATGAAGTCCAGTTTCTAAAAATGTAATTTATTTTAAATTTTGATGAATGGTTAAAAAAATTCAAAAACACCACACATTTTTTTTTGACAAAAAATGGATATGCTAACAAAAGAAATTAAAGATGAAATCCTTAACATACTCAAAAAATGAAAAAAATTATATAGTTAGAAACATAAGAGAGAGCTTAAGATTATGGTGGTATTTATTCGACTTGTCATTCAAACACATGCAAACCTAATGGAGAGCATGCTCTAGATTATGTAATTTTTGTTACAATCTTGAAGAACATGTCTTTGGACATCCAAATCACATTGCAAGCCTTAGGTTTAGAATCCCAAGGCAAATCCAAGCCAAAGGCTTAAAAATTACAAAATAAAAGCATAATGAAAGCATGTTATAAGGCACTTGCGTTATTGTGAAATACAAGAATCTATCCCTCCCTCCTTACCCCTCTTAATTATTCTCTCTGTCCCTCCCCTCTAGGTCTCTCCCTCCCCTCCTCTCCCTCTCACCTCTTTACCTCCTACCCTCTCTCTCACTCTCTACTTCCCTCCCCTCTCTACCTCCTACCCTCTCTCACTCTCTACTTCCCTCCCCTCTCTACCTCCTACACTCTCTTACTCTCTACTTCCATCCCTTCTCTCTCTCTCTCTCTCTCTCTCTCTCTCTCTCTCTCTCTCTCTCTCTCTCTCTCTCTCTCTCTCTCTATCTCTCTCACCTATCTACCTCCTACTTTTCCTTTTCCTTTCCAAATTTTCTTTAGATCCCACAAATTTTTCCCTATTTTACTATTTTCTACCTCTCCTCTCATCATTCTTCCCATCTAATGAACTTTCATTTTATCTTGTTTCCATTCATCCTCCCAATTTATATCCTCATCCCTCTTTGCATGTCCTAGTTTTTGTGTTTCCATTTGCTTTGTCAATAAGGGAGAGGGAAAGGGAGGAAGAGAGAGAGAGAGGGTGGATATGGAATAGAGAGAGAGAGAGAGTCCTAGTTTTCTTCTTTCCATTTCCTTCATTGATAAGGGAGCAGGAGAGATAGAGGGGAGAGATAGGCAGATAAAGGAATTATAGGGGATAGAGAGGCAAGAGATAGGGAGATAGGGAGAAATAGATAGGTAGAGAGAGAGGAGATAGATAGGGAGAGATAGAGGAGACAGAGGGGAGAGATATGGTTATAGAGAGTGAGTGAGATGTCTAGAGAGATAGGGAGAGAGATTGAGAGGTAGAGGGATGAATAAAGATAGGGAGGTAAGGGAGAGATAAGGGAGAGATAGGGAGATAGAGGTCTATGTTTTCTCAGGTTTAGGGTTTAGGGGTTAGGGGTTTCAGGTTAGGGTTTAGGGGCATTATTTAGGTTTTAGGGGTTTGGGGAGAGAGAGAGAGAGGTTTAGGGTTTCTTGAGTGTAGGGTTTAGGGGTTAGGGGTCAAGGTTTAGGGACATTATTTAGAATTTATGATTTTATGGTTGCTCAAGTTTAGGGTTTAGGGTTTAGGGCCTAAGGGTTTAGGGCTGCAGGGTTTAGAGGCATTATTTAGATTTTATGAGTTTAGGGTTGCTCAAGTTTAGGATTTAGGGGTTAGGGTTTAGGAGAAATATTTAGGGATTAGGGTTAGGGATTATAGAGATAGGGAGATAGGGGAGATATAGGGAGATAGATGTTTAGATTTGCTTGGGTTCAGGGTTTAGGGGTTTAGGGCTTCTTGGGTTTAGGGTTTAAGGGTTAGGGGTTAAGGTTTAGGGTTTAGGGTTTAGAGAGAGAGAGAGGACCAATATGGAGATATAGAGGAGACCAAGGGGACAAATAGGGAGATAAAGAGTGAGGGACATGGCCAGAGACATAGGGAGAGAGATTTAGAGGTAGAGGGAAACTAGAGATAGGGAGATTACAGAGAGATAGGGAGGAGATAGAGGTTTAGGGTTTAGGGTTTAGGAGTTAGGGGTTAGGATTTAGATGAATTATTTAGGGTTTAGGGGTTTAGATAGAGACAAAGAGAGGTTAAGAGTTTAGGGGTTAAGGGTCAAGGTTTAGGGGCATTATTTAGGGTTTATGAGTTTAGGGTTGCTTAATTTTAGGGTTTAGAGTTGAGGATAATTATTCAGGGTTTAGGAGTTTAAGGTTTCTTAGGTTTAGGTTTTAGTGGTTATGGGTTAGGGTTTAGGGTTACTCGGTTTTAGGGGTTAGGGGTTAGGGTTTACTGATTTAGGGTTTAGGGTTTTTAGAGATAGATAGAGGGGATCGATAGAGATTGGGAGAGATAGAGGATACAGAGCAGAGAGATAGGGAGATAGAGTGTGAGGGACATGTTCAAAGACATAGGGATAGAGATTGAGAGGTAGAGGGATGATAGAGATAGGAAGCTAGGGGAGATATTTAGAAAGATAGAGGTTTAGGGTTTAGGGGTTTAGGGTTTCTTAGGTTTAGAGTTTCTTGAGTTTAGGGTCTAGGGGTTAGGGGTTAGGGATTAAGGGAATTATTTAGGGTTTATGCTTTAGGGGTTAGGTGTTAAGGTTTAGAGGTGATAGGGAGATATAGAGGAGACTTAGGGGAGAGATAGGGAGATAGAGAGTGAGAGACATGGCCAGAGACATAAGGAGAGAGATTGTGAGGTAGAGGGATGATAGAGATAAGGAGATAGGTGAGAGATCTAAGGAGAGAGGTTTAGGATTGCTGGGGTTTAGGCTTTAGGGGTTTGGGTTTAGGGTTTAGGGGTTTAGGATTTAGGGGTTAGGGGTTAAGGTTTAGGGATATTATTTAGGGTTTAGGGTTCATGGTTTAGGGGTTAAGGTTTAGAGGTATAGGGTTTAGGGTTTAGAGAGAGAGAGATGACCAATAGGGAGATAGAGAGGAGATCGAGAGGATAGATATGGAGATAGAGAGGAGATCGAGGGGATAGATAGGGAGATAGAGAGTGAGGGACATGGCCAGAGAGATAGGGAGAGAGATTGAGAGGTAGAGGAACAATAGAGATAGAGAGATAGACATTTAGGTTGCCTAGTTTAAGGCTATTATTTAGGATTTAGATGTTTAGGGTTTCTCAGTTTTAGGGTTTAGAGGTATTATTTAGGGTCTAGGGGTTTAGGGTTTCTCAAGTTTAGGGTTGCATGTCAAAAGCAGTCTCTCTATCTTTATTTGTCTCCCTTCACTCTTTACCTCATCTTCTATCTCTCTCTCTCTCTCTCTCCACTCTTTACCTCCTACCCTCTCCCTCCCCTCTATACCTCCTCTCTCGTCTCTCTCTCTCCCTCCTCTCTTTACCTCGTACCCTCCCCCGCTTGACAATACTCACTCACATTATAACATGAGCACATTTTCATGAATAGAAATAAATAGACAAAAAGCATGTGGGATCCATGATTCAGTCCCACATGCTTTGTTATTCCCCACTTTCATGCACAATCGGACAACAAAACACTTTTTTATGGTGTTGACATTTTGACAATCATTGTTTTCTTAATCCACCACCTCTTTTTAGTTTTCCAACGTAGAAGAAGTAAATTGGATGTTTTTAGATAGAATTTGATTGTTTAAACTAATAGTTTCATGTTTCATAATCTTTCAATGTTAATTTTCATGTATTTAGATTGTTTGTTTTTTTCCTTAATTTTCACTAATCCTAGAAGAGTTATATAGAAGTCAACATTGAATATGAAGGATCTTGCCAAAAAGATCAATTTTTTTAGGATTTTGAAACTAATTTTTTGAGGATTGGGCAACTCAAATCTCAAAATCTAAGGCATGTTCTTTAAATGTATTCATTTACTTTACTTTATGATTATTTTAAATCATGAAACCTCATGATATAGGACATTCAAGAGGAAAGTGAGAGTATTATCATTTTGACAAGTTAAATTATCATGAGAAAGTGAAAATTTATATTTATTTGAGATAACAGTCTACGACAACAAGCCATATCATCATGGGAAGGAAATTATCAAGATAGTATTGGTATATATTTGTGAAGGCGGTCTTATCAACATTGAACGATAATCCTAAACTAGAGAAAGACCATGGAAACACTTTCACTATGGAGTAGATGTGCAATCACATGTTGCTACTATACTGATTCAAACACTAACCTAAACAATTAGAAGGATACTAAGGGAAATAATGTAAGTCAATGAATTATCATCATACTAAAATCAAGATAAGGATTGTCACTTAAGAATAATCACTTGTATGGACTATCATATCAGCCTAAAGACTAAATTATATCGTAATAGTTATCATGCAACCTTAGGAATAGTTATGACCTCTCACCAATGGGTAGGATAGCAACTGATACACAAGGTGGCAATCATGACTAAATAATAAGTCAATTAATCTCAAATCCATGCAAAAATATATCTATGATACTATATAAACATATCTAGGTGGTCTTGAAAGGATATTCATATGGTAGGAAAGATTGCCATCAACTAAAAGATAACCATACATGTCATTGGCATAGTTTTTGGGACAATCATAATCACAATGAGGTTGAATTGAATAGATAGTCACTTGTCAAGGAGTTATTAGATAGATAAGGAAGATATAGTATTGATATTGGTGGGTGCATATCCTTTTTATGATTTAATGAAAGAGTCATATATCATGAAGTAGCAATAAAGATCAAAATGACACCAAATTTGGTGAAGCTGCAAAAATAAACTAAATTTGACACTTGATTATAATTTCACAACCAATTTGATTAGGAATGGGAGATGGATGACAGAAGGCATTTGTCCTAAATAGGAATTAATATGTTTCATCTTTAATCAAACTTGTCATGTTTTTAGATCTTTCATTGATCTTGATTAAAATCCTTGTGTTTCATTTTTTGTTTATCTATTTTTTTTGCTAGCTAGTAGGAGATTGCTCTAAATACACTATTTTAACAAAAATATGATAGAGGAAGAAAGTTCTAGAAGAGAACCTAAGACAAGATCAAGAAAAATTCTTGAGAAGATATGTTAAGAAGATGTTTAAAATTAACCTAGACTCAGATTGTGCCTACCACCATTTGTAAATGTTGACCATATCTTGGCCATTGATGTAATACTAAAAACTTAGTATTGCTATGCTATGTTCTTAAATATCATCTGAATGGTGAATGTTATTTACTCCATTAAGTACAAGAATGGTATGATATATGTCATCTTGCCTTGTATTTCAAATGTTATCCTAGCTTAATCTTGATTTGTAAAACATTGCTAGTATATGACATTTTGTGTGATTTTTATGTTTTAGGTTGGACCACCTGAGGAAAGTATAGATTTTCATATTTATAATCATGTTTATTCACTTTAATTACATGATTATATTTTGATATTTGTGTATGCAATTAATTTACTCTATTGTACCAATATGGATTAATTTATGTATGTCTCATTCATGATGCATATAGAAAACAACATCATGTCGAGGAAACGAGCAAAGAATCTAACTCTAGAAAAGCATGAAGCTGAGAATGAAAAGAAAAGAGAAAGAATTAGTCAACTTTGTGAAATTAGGAAATTGTCAAGCATAGAAGAAGACACGCCATCAATTTAAGAGGAACATGAATCACCTAATCAAGCTAAGAGAGATGGAATTGACAACACAAATGCAATGAATGCAAAACCTCCCTTTAACAAGGAAATTAAATCTCAAAGTTGGAGGCACTCCATCTTTCATAGGTCAAGATGAAGGTACACCATCATTCTCTTCTCAAATTGGAGACTCTCCATCTTTCATAGATCAATTTGAAGGTGCATCTTCATTCTCTTCTCAAGTTGGAGGCACTCCATCATTCACATGTCAAGTTAAAGGTACACCATATTCTCCATCTCAACTTCAAGGTTTTTCAAATTTTACATCTCCAATTGAAGGTATTCCATCTATCCCATCTCAATTAAATATTGAAGAAATTCCTAATACTGAGTCAACTTTACCATTGGAAACGCCTCCTAGAATTTTGCATAGAAAGCCTAAGTTTCTAGTTGATATCGATGAGAATGTTTTGAAGCCCATGAAACATAAGATTCCCAAGTGTACTTGCCAAAGATATGCCAATAAGATGTGGAAATAATTCTTTGAGAACTTAAATGAAATTAGAAGATGTCAACTATTTGTTGAATTGATAAAAAATCTAAAATTTAGGCCCATTTTGAAGATTCTTGGCCTATGAACATCGGATGCTTCAAGTGAAACATCAATTGTAAAGAATCTAATGAGTGCATATGAGAGTGTGGGTTTCACCTCATAAGCCAAGGATAGTAATGTCACATGACATGTCATTACATCAACAATAGTAAGCCATCAAACAAAGAAAGCTCACCTCATTAGTAAGACAAGTGAAGCATTGAAAATAAGTACAACTCTAATGAGCTATTGGAAGGCATGAAAGAGTTGAGGATCCAAATACCAATGAATTGTGAGCATTCTCTGAAAGACTCCCACATAAAGATAAATTTATTTTTGAAGCCTTGATATCCCTCATTGAATAATTTTGGAAAAATAACACAAGGGTCCTAATGCAAGAGATGTTGTAAGAAGGAGAATTGGTTGTCGAAACCATGAGCCATATCTGAAGCATTTTTGGATGTGACTCAAACACAAATTTTCAATAGATTTCAAGAGATGTATCCTTAGATCAAAATTAGTCAAAGGTATTTTTAATTGGTAAAGCCTTTTTATGTCAAAATAAATCAGACACACACAACTTGCTCTAGAGTACATGTTGAATTTTCTATACATTATGATGTTTATAGATATATATGTGTAGATTTTCATACAAATAATGTTTTGTAGGAGTGTCATATAAAGTGTCCACCTAAATCTTTAAGAGATTTGATATCGAGCATCTTATTTCAAAGAGTGGATGGACAATTACTCTACCAAAAATTATGCTTGGATGGAACATGTGACCATTGTGGTGCGTTGCAACATTTAATGGAATTTGTGAACATATGGAGAACAAACATGCAATTAAGAATGAACTAGTAAGTTTTGGCAAATATAAGATAGTGGCATATAGTCTAAAAGATGGTAAAGAAGAAAAAAGGTGTGAATTGGTCCTTGAAAAGATTCTAGTGTATTAGTTTATTTCTATTTTCCTAGAGAATATAGTTTACAAGTATGCAAGGTATACTGATAGAGCTCAATGGTTGGACTTGAAATTCAAGTTATGCAAGGACACATTTCCACTTGGTACCATTGTTTTAGTTGTTGAGTTTGTAGAGAACTAGACACTACTACTATAGAATCAGGTGGAATCATAGTATTACAACTCTACATGGGTTGCTATATTTGTGCATATACCAGTCATTCATGCAAATTACAATACAGAGGAAGATAGTAAGATCTTGAGGGGGTATCATTTTTATATTAGTGATGATTGAAGATATTCTAAAGAGTTTGTTCGAGGCCACTTTCAAATTTTCTACAGTGATTTGGCTAGCAGGAGCATATCATTTGATCAACATATAATATGGTTAGATAATTCTGTATCACAATGAAAGGAAGCAAGGTACATGAAATAGCTTCGTACACCAAACTAATGAGGGGAATTTGTCATGCAAATTTTTAGATCCTTTATAGTTACAGATGTGTGATAGACATAAGAGAGAGATTAAACAACATACAAGAACAAGTAGAATGCAAGTGACACAAGATATAGGTGGGGAAAACCCTTTTGGGTGAAAAACCCCACACTCCAAAACTTGCACAATGTATTAACAAATCTAATGGTGATTACAATACACTTGCAATGCAAGTTCTTTTAGGAGTCTTCAAGATGACAATTCTAGAGCAATTCTGACAGCATAATAGTAGCTGCAAATCAATTATGCAACTCCAAGTCCAAGCACCTACATTTATAGAGTTTACAAGGCCAACATGGGAATCTTCTAGAGGTGGGCATCCAAATTGGCCTCATGGTCAAAATCGAACACCTTAGGACACTTGTTCAACATGCAAGTAACTTCTATTCAACCATCAAAACATGCAAGTTTAACTTTCACAAGATGGAGCACTCCAACCAAGAATAAACTATGACAAATGCTCTTACACATCTTACAAATATCATAGAATCTGTCATACATGACAACATTTACTATTGTAAGAGAATCTGTAATACATGACTAATAATAGCATATTCCTCTTACAACATGTTAGTCAAACTTGGATGCCTAAATATGCCTTCCTCACATGTAAAGATGCTTTCCGACACTTATCTTCACTTGTCATAGGAATCTCTAGTTCTAGCTCTGACATGTCATAGATTATATCATATGTCATAACTCCTTACACACACCACAAGATGTAGGCACATGGTATATTATTGCCACCTCAAATGGGATGCCTACATTCTCATGTGTTGACTTGACCATCCAAGTCATATTACAAGTAGGATGACAACTCACCATGCCACCTCACACTAAATGACAAAATAAGATGTGTAAGCATTAATACAATATACGCTAATAAATAAATATACAAACAAATATTAAATGCTAGGAATTTGTAAAGGTTGAGACACCTTAATTCCCAACATTCTCCCACTTGTCACACACCTTACAAGAGCCAATAGAATGACAAGATTTAACTCCTAGGGGCCAAGCTGCCCATAGACTCTAAACAACATCTGAACTTATTTGTGCCCACAGGTTTTGTTAGTGTATCTTCAACATTCTTCAAAGTGTCAACCTCCTCCAATATTACCTTCCCATCTTCTACCATATCACAAATAAAATGAAACCAAACATCAATGGGCTTTGTTTTGGCATGGAAAGTAGGCTTTTTTGCTAAGAAAATGGCACTCTAACTATCGTAACATCTAGTAATCTATCCTACATCAAAAACAATATTCTAACACAACCTCTTAAGCCAAATGGCTTCCTTACAAGCATGAGTAGCTGCCATCTACTATGCTTCTGTCATAGACAAAGTGACCAGAGGTTGCCACTTACTCATGCGAGTAATAACCCCACCAAACATAGTGAACACATAAGCACTGGTAGATCTCCTACTGTCAATGTCACCTATGCAATTAGAATCCACATATCCACAAATACTCATAGAATGCTAAGGTCTTATACGATAACCATGATAACATATAGGGAATACTTAGAAGTACCCCACAAATATCTGAACATTCTCTTCACTACATCCCAATGTACCCATCCAAGGTTAGCCATAAATCAACCAAGGATGCTCACTGCTTGGGCAATGTCTAGTCTTGTATAGACCATAGCATACATCAAGCTTCCAAACATACTAGTATAAGGAACTCTACTCATATCCTCTATCTCAAAAGGAGACTTTGGACAATCTGCAATAGATAACTTTGTCTCGATTTTAACATGAACAATCAAAGCTCTTCAATCTACCATATTGAATCTCTCCAACATAATGTTAACATACTTACTCTGACCTAACTAAAGTTTTATATTTGCTCTCTCTTCTAATCTCCATCCCTAGAATGTACCTGGTTGCCCCTAGATTTTTCATTTCAAACTATGCTAACAACTAAGACTTCAAATAAAAAAAAACAAACTCTTACCATTCCCAATTAGAAACATATCATCAACATACATTGCAATAATGAGAATGAAATAATTTTTAACCTTGAAATAAACACAATCATCTGATTCCAATCTCAGAAATCCAATACTCAACACAAAGGCATTAAACTTCTAGTCCCACATCCTAGGAGACTGTTTCAAATCATACAAATACTTTTTTAACTTGCAAATGAGATTTTCTTTACCTTTCACCATGTAGTGCTTTGGCTGCGACATATAGATTTCTCCTCCAAGTCACCATGAAGGAAAGTTGTCTTCATGTCCATTTGTTCCACTTCTAAATCATACGTTCCTGGAAGAGATAACAAGAACCGAATAGATGTTAGCTTCACAACAAGAGATAAAATATCACCATAATCAATTTCCTCCACTTGAGAGTACCCCTTCACAACCAGTATGGCCTTATATTTCTCAACACTGTCATTTTCTCTAAATTTCTTTTTGAGCACCCATTTGTAACCAACAGGTTTTCATCCTTCAGGAAAAGGCAACAAGTTCCAAGTTTTATTCTTTTCTAAAGAAGCCATCTCCTCTTCCATGGCCTCCTTCTAGGAACTTGCATCTTTCATATCCATAGCCTCTTTCATAGTTCTAGACTCATCAGTGTTAGAAATCGAGGCAAAAACACAACTAGAATCAAGCAATGAATAACTGAACCTCTCAAGTTACCTCATAATCCATGTAGACCTCCTCACAAGCTAACGTGGAGGTTCTTCTTCTTCTTGTGAACTTTCTAAGGTATTAGAGCTCTCCTCATCATCAGGTCCAATAGGATCTTTCAGTTCAGTCTTCTTAGGGGTAGTAAGAAACTGAACCACATCCTCTTTCTTTTCTTTTTCTTCAAGCTATAGAATAACTTAAGGAGTTACCTCTTTGAAAAGAACACTTCTGCTATACAAGAATTTCTTGGCCACAAGATCCCAAAGCTTGTACCCTTTCACATCAACACCATGCCCAATGAAGATACACTTAACTACCTTGTTCTCTAGTTTTGACCTCTTCTCCTTAGGCACATGTGCATATGTCTCACAACCAAAAACATAAAGATGTATCAAAGAAGGCTTCTTACCAAACCACACCTCCATTGGTGTCTTTTCAACAAGTGCTAAAGTAGGAGACTTGTTAATCAGGTAGTAAGAAGTGGCTACAACTTTAGCCCAAAACTTCTATTCAAGACTAGCTCTACTAAGCATACTCTTAGCCCTCTCCATCAACGTCATGTTCATCCTCTCTGTAACTCCATTTTGATAAGGGGTGTATGGATTTGTATTATGTCTTTCAATCCTGTGTTCTTTATAGAACTTCTCAAAATATGCTGAACAAAACTCACTATTGTTGTCAGTTCTTAAACACTTAAACTTTTCACCAGTCTAATTCTCTACAAAAGCTTCAAACTCTTTGAACTAACTAAAGAATTCATATTTCCTTCTGAGAAAATAAACCCTTGTCATTCTATTGTAATCATCAATTAATGATACAAAATATAAAGATTTAGAGATTGAAGGAACATTCACAGGACCAAACACATCAGAATGAATTAGATCCAACACCCTAAAAGACTTGTGAGAACTAGAGTAAAATTGAACATGGTATTGCCTTCCATATAGACAATGTTCATATAAATCAAACTCAAGATTGCAATCATTTAACCCCTCAATGAGGTTTTCATTTTTTAGGGCTCTAAGAACCTTCCCACCAATGTGGCCAAGTCTCTTATGCCAAAACATTGTCTTCTTAGCATGAAGTTTCATTTCCAAAGCATTAGCATCCTTAGGTACTTAGAAAGAACGACCATCAGAAGTTGATACAACACACTTCTTTGTTGCTTGTTCCAATGGTAAGCATGAAGAATCTAAAGCTCTTTTCTTCAAAATAGAAGAACTATTGCACTAAATAGTGCATGCATCCACCTAAAATAGAGTACCCTTAGCAAGCACCATAGCTCCTCTCATCATCTTGCATCCTTCATTTGAGAAGACAACCTACACACCCACATCATTCAACTTACATACAGAAAGAAGGTTCCATACTAAACTAGGGATATGCATAATACCATTGATTCCCTTCAATCGTCCATTAGGGAATCATATTAGGACTCTTCCATAGCCAATGATCTTCAGGTGAGAGTCATCACCCAGGTACACCTTCCCAACCATCAAATTCTTCATACTTTGTAAACCAACCTTGATGTGAGCTCATGTGGAAAGAAGCACTAGAGTCTATCAACCACACATCTTTCGATGCATGGGTAGCCAAGGTACCAAAAAAAGAATTACCATCATCTTGAGATTTGTTAGAATCTAAATCAGAAAAGTTCTTCTTTTTCTTCTTCTCCTCCTTACACTCCTTTCGAAAGTGCCTAGGTTTACTGCAATTCCAACACATTGCCTTGGAATTTCTAGGAGACTTAGATCTCCTGTGAGATTTTGATCTACCCTTTTATGCTTTCTTATCCTTATTCTTCCCTTTATCTTTTGATCTACCATGAACTGCGAGAGCCTCCTTAGCTAACTCAGAAGACTTTCTCTAGATCTCTTTAGACAACACTGAAGAAACCACTTCATCCATCTTGAAGGTAGTAGTAGCGCTCCTAATGGCCATGACAAGGTGGTCCCACAAGTCTAGAAAAGAACAAAGCAAGGTCATGCAATGATCCTCCTTCTCCATCTTCACACTAACAGAGTTCAACTGAGCAACTTGCATGTTAAAGGCATTCAAATGATTTGCAACAAATCCCCCATCATCTATCCTTAGAGAATACAACTTCTTCAATAGGAATAACTTGTTCACCAGGTATTTAGCCTGATAAACATCTCCAAGCTTCTTCCAAAGTTCTTTCATAGTCTTCTCTTGATAGACATTTAACAAGATAGAGTTAGCTAGATAGAGTCTCACAAGACCCTTAGCTTTTCAATCTTTGAGATCCTAGTCTTCTTGAGACATTCTCATTAGTTTTGAGCTAGATATAGCTTCCCATAGATCTTGATCCACAAGAATGTCCTCCATTTTAAGTTTCCACAACTTAAAATTACTGCCATTAAAATTCTCCAAGTCTATCCTTTTGGATGTGCCTAGCATTTCCTTCCTACAACAAGATCACAAAATATTTTGCACAAGCTCCCACTCAATCTAAGATCAGTGCAAGAAACCCCTACCCAACAACTAGGACCAAAGGTGATCAAGCTCTAATACCAACTAAAAGGAAGCAAGGTATGCGGAATAGCTTCCTACACTGAACTAATGAGTGGAATGTTATGCAAATTTTTAGATCCTTTACAGTTACAGATGTGTGATACACATAATAGAGAGATTAAACAATATACAAGAATAAGTAGAATGTAAGTGACACAAGATATATGTGTGGAAAACCCTTTTAGGTGAAAAACTGCATACTTTGAAACCTCCATAATGTATTATCAAATCTAATGGTGATTACAATACACTTGCAATGAAAATTGTTCTTTCAAGAGTCTTCAAGATGTCAGTTCAGGAGCAATTATGGCAGCATAACAGTACCTACAAATCAACTATGCAAATCCAAGTCCAAGAACCTACATTTATAGAGTTTACAAAGCAAACATGGGAAGCTTCTAGAGGTGGGCATCCAACTTGGCCTCATGGTCAAAATCCAATGCCTTAGGACACTTGTTCAACATGCAATCAACCTCCATTCAACTGTCATAACATGCAAGTTTTAATTTCCCAAGATGGAGTGCTCCAACCAAGAATAGAGTATGACAAATGCTCTTACACATCTTACATTTGTCGTAGAGGGTGCTGCCACAATAATGGGTTACACTTTCTGGGACATCCTGATTTTTGTTGAAATCACATATTTTTAGAAAATATAATGATTTAAGCCTTGAAAGGTTCCATTTAAAGGATTTTAATTGAAAAGGGTTTGATCAAACCCCCTTATATTCAAAACCCCTTGGATCGAACCCCGCTAGTTTCAAACCATACCTATAATGGAGTCTACTCTACACCTATCAAAATGCTGATAAAAAACCACTTTTGATTTAACTTTTAGGGCATCAAATGAATTCATTTAAAATTTATGTTTTGTAAGTATGTATTCCTTATTATAAGCTTCCCAAAAAGTATAATTTTAAATATATTTGATTTGATTATTATATTTATTTTTTATTTCATGTGAATGTAGGTTTTCACCAAACATCAAGTTCTTTGTTCTACACACATGGAAAATTAGTAAATTAGTGATTTTTTAAAAAAAAAATATCTATGCCCTAGGTATTGGTGTCCTTGTTTCAATAAAAAAAATTGAATTTTGATACATACATAAAAAGTTATGTTTTGTGGAATACACCTATGTCTAAATTATAATTGGTTTGACTTCAAAACATAATTAAAAAACATATTCAACAAAACATTATAAAACCAAATGCATGCCCTTTATATCAGTGTTACCAATATAAATTCAAAAGAATCAGAATTTTATCCTTTGTAGAAAAAAGTTATGTGCTACAGAATACACATCACTTTAAAAAAATGTTGTTTACTATTAAAAACTAGTTATCAAAGGAGACACAAAAATTTTACAATTTAACTCCAAATTTTTAAAAATATATATATTTAGAATCTACAAACAAAATCTCACAAATCACTAGTTCGCATCATCTTCAAATTCCTAATAGTTCAGTGGCTATAGGTGTCAGAAAGTGAAGATTTAGTTCAAAATGTTGATTTCAATGTCAAGTTTGGCCAAAAAGTGTAACCCATTATTGTGGGATGACCCTAGAATATATCATACATGACAACATTTACTGTTGTAGGAGAATTTGTCATACATGACTAATAATAGCATATTCCTCTTACAACATGTCATAGTCAAAGTTAGGTGCCTAAGGATGCCTTCCTCAGATGCAAAGATGTTTTCTGGCACTTGCCTTCACTTGCCATATGAATCTCTAATTTTGGCTCTTACATGTCATAGATTCCATCATACATCATAACTCCTTACACAAACCACAAGATGTTGACACATGGCATATTAGTGCCACCTCAAATGGGACGCCTACATTCTCATGTGTTGACTTGACCATCCAAGACATATTACAAATAGGATGACATCTCACCATGCCACCTCACACTAAATGACAAAATAGGATGTGCAAGCATAAATACAATATAGGCCAATAAATAAATATACAAACAAATATTAAATGCTAGGAATTTGCAAAGGTTGAGGCGCCTTAATTCCCAACACACAATTCAAGAACTCACAAATGTTCTATTGGTTGAGTAGGATGAATGGTGTTCAACATATGTGGATTTTTTGAGAGGCTTTGTATGGATAGGGGGCACATGATGGTGCAAGAGAATGTATCAAAAGAGTTGAAGTAAAAAGACAATACAAAGTTGACAGATGCAAGATCTATTGTCGAATCTAGTGTAATGCTACAATGGGTCTAGGTAATGAAGGTAAGTCTATAGTTCATAGATATTTTTGGTACTTTTATGATACTAACATTGAAAAATATGAGGATTGTTGTACATTGATAGGATTGATTGAGCTACACATTTTTAAAAGCTCTAATATAGGTTCATGGAGTACTCATACGTGACAGATGATAGGATTTTGTTCTTCATGTACAAATCAAGCTTGGTATGATTGTGAGTCAAAGGAGTTGGTCGTTGAATGGTCTACAAGGAGCCTAAGCCTAGTTGACACATATAGACTTTTGACAACACTACAACTCACAGAGATTGAATCATTAGTTGACTTTGACCATGTTTCAAATCTAGTTTAACCAGGTATTATCATCATTCAAATTTAATAATGTTGAATGTTCCATCTTATTTTGTAGTTTTTTTTGTATTGTTGACTATATTCATCTAATTGAATGAACATATCAATGTAGGGCATGTTTATGTAGTTATTGCAGCTAAAGATAATGAAGAAGGAACAATTTATTATTTGTGTTATGTTGAGGAAAAAAAGAAATTAGATTTCCTTGTTATAGATGGAGAAAATATCGAGTACCCTATATGATCAGTGGTTGTTACTCGAACATGGCTTTCAAGGTACCTAGTGAAGAAGTCTAATGTGTGATTGTTTGAGGACTTTGACACACATAGGAAGATTCTTCATTATTCTAACCTTGTTGTGGCATCAAATGTTCATTTTATCAAATATGGGGGTAGAACATTGAACATGACCTTGTGGAAGGTTCATGAGTCTGACCATGAGATAATACTCGACACAATGAAGAGTAGAGCAAACCTGGATGGTTCATTAGATTGAATCAATGTAATAATAGAAAGATATGTTATTTTTCTTTCCTTATCTTCATTTTACCTTCTATATTTTTGACACCTATCTTACCTTCTTATATGTGCTCCTTGGTCCTGGTTGATTAGCTTCATTTCATTATAGAGTTTATTGGTGTACTCATTTTAGCTAATTTGCATGTAGGATTTGAGTATGATGGAGGTAGGCATAATCCTTATGAAGCTGCCTATGGAAGCAAAGTAAGGTAGGTTTTCATGATTATTTCACGATGATATGTCCTTTAGTTACTATTTCATAATGAGTTTTAATGATGTTACTATGAGTTTTAATGACAAACCCTCATTTTCTATTCACATTTGGTGCTAACAAATTGATAGCAATGGTAAGGGGATCCTTAATTGATGGCCTACAAAGCATTGGATCAAGTGAGAACACCTTTATAGTACTAAATTTTCATCTACTATAAAGGTATTAGGACTAAATTTTTACATTCCACATCTCTTGGGGCTAAACGGATAGTGCCAACACAACTGGGTGGGTAGGTAAATGCTAGGGGAGGTGCCTTTGGGTGGTGAAGCCTCCTAGTTGCTCTTAGCTACGTTGGATGGAGACACTCTCTTAACAACCCTAAGATAGAAAAGGCATCAAACTTTGGACTGACTATTCCATCAAACTATGACACCTAGGAACATCTTCTTTGCATGTATAGGTGGATGTCAGGTCCACCTACAAAAACCTACCATAGTTTTTTAAAATCAATTTCATTCTTCTATGGTGGCAAGGAACACATTGTTCTAAAATGCTTCAGTTTCATGCAGTGGAAAGGAGCTAGGAGTGACATTTTCCATTGCACAACTTATGGGATTGAACTTACTATGCCAAAGGCATCAAGGTGGGTAGTTAAATGCTATGGGGGGTCTCATTTCATGCGCCAAGTGTCCCAATCATTCAGGGTAGTAGGCTATCGGCAAAGTCACTTAAGATCCCCAAGAGAAAAAAACTACCAAAATTTGATAGAGAAGTTCTTAGAATTTGTGGTAGATGGGAATGTTCCATTTGGACCTACAAGTGCATGTGGCATCCATTAAAAAAAACCTCTCTCAGTTTTGGTCAACTCCAATCCGTTTGACAGTACCGAAATCAAATGCATTCTTATAAAATGCTTCAGTTTTATGCAATGGAAAGGTGCTGGGAATAACATTTTGCATTCCATAGCTCGTGGGGCTGAATTGAAAGTGTCAACATATCGGGGTAGGTGGGTAAATGCTAGGGGAGGTCTCTTTTCATTTTACAAGTGTCCCAGTCATTCAGTGCAACAAGCTACCGACAAAGTCACTTAAGATCCCTAAGAGCAAAAACCTATCAAACTTGAAGGGAGTAATTCTTGGAATTCATTATAGCTATGAATGTTCTATTTGGACTTACAAGTGTATGTGGGGTCCATCCACAATAACCTCTCCCAGTTTTAGTCAACTCCAATCCATTTGACCATGCCTAAATCAAATGCATTCTTGCAAAATGCTTTGGTTTCATGTAGTAGAATGGTGCTAGGAGTGACATTTTGCATTCCACATCTTGTGGGGCTGAACTGATAGTGGAAACATGTTTGGGTGGGTGGGTAAATTGTAAGGGAGGTCTCGTTTCATGCACCAAATGTTGCAATCGTACGAGGCAGTAGGCTACCAGCAAAGTCAATTAAGATCCCTAAGAGCCAAAAACTACCAAGCTTTGATGGAGTAGTTGTCAGAATTTGTGATAGTTGGGAATGTTTTGTTTGGACTTACTAGTGCCCATGGGGTCCATCCACAATAACCTATCTTAGTTTTGGTCAACTCCAATCTGTTTGATAGTGCCAAAATCAAATGCACTCTAATGATTTTTTTAGTGGCTAATATTCACCAATTGGTTAATAGTTGAAATTGGGGATTCAAAATTTGGCTAATAGTACAAGCTGTAATGTGAATCACCACATTTTTACAAAATTTTATTTTAGTCCTAGCTAAATCACCAGAACATTTATTTTATTAAACTTTCAAACTCAAAGAATTGCCACAATATTCGATACCTGATTAGATTATATTCACCTAAATTTTATTGGTTATAGTAGAAAATAAAATTAATTTGCCAATAAGTTATATAATTATTGGTTACTTTATGGCCATATCACCAATTATTAATCACTTCCATTGATTTTATTTATGATTGGAGTGTATTCCTAGGTTAAAATGTACCCACAAAACTCCAATGCCCATTGAGCCCAAAATTGTATTTGGGTTATTGATCTCAATTTATAATCTAATGGCTGGGGTTAGATTCCTTGGGCCGAAATGTAATCATGGAGCGCCAATGCCCATGGGGCTCAAAATTACATTTAGGTCATAGATCAATGACCTAAATGCAATTTTTGGGCCCATGGGCATTGAAGCTCCATGAGTACATTTTGGCCCACATAATAGAACCCAAATCGTTAGATTATAAATAAAATCAAGGGTGGTGAAAAATAATATAGGACTAATTTAAAATATTCAATGTTTGATTTAAAATATTAAGAAATTAAGGAATTATAGACACGAGTACTACACCTTAAACTAGTCAATCACTACCACCCTCAAGCACTTACATTTCCATAGGAATTTAATTTTTTTTAAAGGAGGGATTCCCCATGGTAATCAATGCATTTTCCTATTTTTCATCAAGATTCGCTAGAATTTTCTACAAATTTCTAGCAATTTAAAATAATTCACGAATAAAATTAATATTTTTTTCAAAAAATAGCAAAGATTCACTAATAGAAATTATTTTTTTTTCCAAAAAAATGAAAGATTCACCAGGATTTTATATCCTTTTTCAGAGGAGGTTTCTTAAAGTTATCATTAATGCACTATTACAAAATGCTTAAGTTTCATGCAATGGAGGGGTGCTAGGAGTGAAAGTCCGCATTCCATAGGTCATGGGGCCGAACTAACTGTGCTAACACATTAAGGTGGGTGGGTAAATGATGGAGGAGGTCTTATTTCATGTGCCAAGTGTCTTAGCCATTCCAAGCTATAAGCTAATAGCAAAGTCAAAAGATGCTAGGAGTGAAATTTTGCATTCCATAGGTTGTGGGGTGGAACCAATTGTGCCAACACATCAGAGTGGGTGGGTAAATACTAGGGGAGGTCTCGTTTTATGCACCAAGTGTCTCAATCATTCTAGGCTACAAGCTACTGACAAAGTCAAAATGTGCTAGGAGTGAAATTTTGCATTCCATAGGTCATGGGGCTGAACTAGCTATGCCAACATGTTAGGGTGGGTGGGAAAATGCTAGGGGAAGTCTTGTTTCATGCACCAAGTGTCTCAATTGTTTTGTACTGCAACCTACTAGCAAATTCTAAAGGTGCAAGGAGTGAAATTTTGCATTCTAAAGGTTGTGGGACCAAACTGACTACGCCAACATGTTGGGGTGGTGGGTAAATGCTAAGGGAGGTCTCATTTCATATGCCAAGTGTCCCAATTATTATGGGCTACAAGCTACCAACAAACTCAAAAGGTGCTAGGAGTAAAATTTTGCATTCCACAAGTCATGGGGCTGAATCGACTATGACTCTAGGTTGCAAGCTACTAGGAAAGTCAAAAAATGCTAGGAGTGAAATTTTGCATTCCATAGGTCATGGGGCTAAACCAACTATGCCAACACGTCAAGTGGGTGGGTAAATTCTAAGGGAGGTCTCATTTCATGCACCAAGTGTCTCAGTTGTTCCACACTACAAGCTACCAGCAAAGTCGAAAAGTGATAGGAGTGAAATTTTGTATTCCATAGGTCATCATACCAAACTGACTATGCTAATGCATCAAGGTGGGTGGGTAAATGCTAGGGGAGGTCTTATTTTATGTGATAAATGTTCTAGTCCATTCAGGCGGTAAGCTACCAACAAACTCACTTTGCTAGTAGCTTACAAACTAGAATTACTATTACACTTGGCACATGAAACGAGACCTCCCATAATATTTACCTACCAACCCCAATACATTGGCATGGTTCGTTCAGCCCCACAACAAGCAGAATGAAAAATATGGCACTTGGCAAGGTTGTGTTGCATGAAACTAGAGCATTTTGCAAGAATGCCTTTGATTTCAGCATGATCAAAATGATTGGAGTTGACCAAAACCAAGTGATGTTATTATGGACAGACCCCACATGCACTTGTAGGTCTGAACATAACATTCCCATCTACTATGAATTCTAAAAGTTCTGCTACATCAAAGTTTGGCATTTTTTTACTCTTAGGATCTTAAGTGACTTTTCTTGTAGCCTTCTATCCTGAATCACTGAGACACTTGGTGCATGAATCGACACATCCCCTAGTATTTTCCCACCCACCCTAATATGTTGTCATAGTCAGTTTGGCCCCATGAGCTATGGAATGTAAAATTTCACTCCTAGCAACTTTCAACTACATGAAACTCAAGCATTTTGCATGAATGTATTCAATTTTGGCATGGTCAAACATATTGGAGTTGGCCACAACTAAAATATATTATTGTGGACGGACCCCACATGCACCTATAGGTCTAAATGGAACATTCCTAGTTGCCATGAATTTTGAGAACTACTCTATCAAAGTTTGGTAGTTTTCTGGTCTTAGGGATCTTAAGTGACTTTGTCCATAGCATGTTGCCCTGAACGACTACAAACATTGGTGCATAAAATGAGACATCCCCTAGCATTTACTTGCCCACCCAAATGTATTGGAATAGTCAGTTTGGCCCCACGACTTGTGGAATGCAAAATTTCACTCCTAGCACCATTCGACTTTGTCAGTAGCTTGCAATGCAAAATGACTGAGACACTTGGTGCATGAAACAAGACCTCCCCTAGTATTTACCCACCCACACTAATGTGTTGGCATAGTCAGTTCAGTCCCACAACTTGTGGAATGCAAAATTTCACTCCTAGCACCTTTTGACTTTGTTGGTAGCTTTCAACCCAGAATGATTGAGACACTTGTTGCATGAAACAAGAGCTTCCCTAAAATTTATCCACCCACCCCAATGTGTTGGTGCAGTCACTTAAGACCCACGATCTATTGAATGTAAAATTTCACTCCAACACCTTTCCATGCATGAAACTAAAGCATTTTACGAAAATGCATTTGATTTCAGCACGGTCAAACGGATTGGAGTTGACAAAAAGTGAGAGAAGTTATTGTGGATGGACCCCACATGCACCTATAGGTCTAAACAAAACATTTCTAGCTACCATAAATTCTGAGAACTTCTCCATCAATGTTTGGTAGTTTTTTGCTTAGGATCTTAAGTGACTTTGTTATTAGCCTGCTACCTCGAATGACTGAGACACTTGGCACATGAAACAAGACCTCCCCTATCATTTACCCATCCACCTTGATGTGTTGGCATAGTTAGTTTAGCACCATGAGCTAGGGAATGCAAAATTTCACTCCTAGTATCTTTCCATTGCATGAAACTAAAGCATTTTGCAAGAATACATTTGATTTCAACAAGGTCAAATGGTTCATAGTTTATCAAAACTGAGAGAGGTCATTGTGGATGGACCCTATATCATGTACCTCTAGGTCTAAATGAAACATTCCCAGCTACCACAATATCTAAGAACTACTCCATCAAAGTTTTGTAGTTTTTTTATCTTAGGATCTTAAGTGACTTTATTGATAGCCTACTGCAACAAATGACTGGGACACTTGGCACACAAAATGAGACATCCCGTAGCATTTACCTACCCACCCTAACACATTGGCATAGTCAGTTCATCCTCATGAAATGTGGAATGCAAAATGTCACTCCTAGCACCTTTACATTGCATGAAACTAAAGCATTTTGCAAGAATGTATTTGATTTCAGCACGGTCAAATGGATTGGAGTTGACCAAAACCAAGACATGCATGGGTAGGTCTAAACAAAACATTCCCATCTGTCATAAAATCTATGAAATTCTCTGTCAAAGTTTGGTGGTTTTTGCTCGTAGGGATCTTAAGTGACTTTACTAATTGCCTACTGCCCTGAATGACTGGGACACTTGGCATATGAAATGAGACCTCCCCTAGCCTTTACCCACCCATCCTGATGTGTTGGCACTATCATTTTAACCCCACAAGTTGTGGAATGAAAAATGTCTGTCTTAATACCTTTTGACTGCATGAAACTGAAGCATTTTGTAAGAATACATTTCATTTCAACAAGGTCAAACTGATTGGAGTTGACCAAAACTAATAGAGGTTATTGCGGATGGACTCCACATGCACCTGTAGGTCTGAACAAAACATTCTGAACTACCATGAATTCTAAGAACTGCTCCATCAAAGTTTGGTAGTTTTTTTCTCTTAGGGATCTTAAGTGACTTTGCTAGTAGCCTATTGACCTGAACAACTGGGACACTTGGCACATGAAATGAGACCTCCCCTAGCATTTACCCACCTAGCCCAACATGTTGGCATTTTCAGTTCGGTCCCACAAGTCATGCAATGCAAAATGTCACTCCTAGTGCCTTTCCACTACATGAAATTGAAGCATTTTGTAAGAATGCATTTGATTTTGGTACGGTCAAACATAATGGAGTTGATGAAAACTGAGAGAGGTTATTGTGGATGGACCCCATGTGCACTTGTAGGTCCAAATGAAACATTACCAACTACCCCAAATTCTAAGAACAACTCTATCCATGTTTGGCAATTTTTTACTCTTAAGGATCTTAAGTGACTTTATCGGTAGCCTGCTGCCTTGAATGAATGGGACACTCAACGCATGAAATGAGACCTCCCCTAGCATTTACCCACCCACCCCAATGTGTTGGTATAGTGGGTTTGGAAAATGAAATTGATTTAAAAAACTGAGGTAGGTATTTGTAGGTGGACCTGACATCCACCTATACATGCAAAGAAGATGTTCCTAGGCATCACGGTTTGACGAAACAGTTGGTCCAAAGTTTGACACCTTTTTTATCTTAGGGTTCTTGAGAGATTGTCTATATTTGATGTAGTTGATAATGACCAAGAGGCTTTGCCACTGAAAAGACATCTCCCCTAGCATTCACCTACCCATCCTGATGTATTAGCATAGTCAATTCAACACCACGAGGTATGGAATGTGTTCTAATTACATCCATTAACTACTAATCCCTTTTCTCCCGAAGACTAATTCATGGTATTTTACCATAGCACAATTAACTTATGAAGAAAAATTGATTTCATCTTCACCCTAATGGAAATCAGAGCACAAAATATGGTAGTCTTATATGGATGGTACAGGTGTCTTTATAAATATTGATTGAAGAGTTATAAGGGGCAGAATGATGTAGATATAAGATAATCATAGGTGACATGAACAATAAAAATATCCCAACTTCTTTAATTCCAATTCCTTGATGCCTATTATTAGCATCTTTATGTGAAATTTAAAAAAACTATAGAGGGGAATTCCATCAAGATTTGATGAATGGTTTGTTGACCATCAAATATTAGGTTCATTCTCCTCAGTACTCAATCTTTCACCCAAGACACAAAACCAAAGAAAAGGATTAGATTCTTATGAAAAATGCAACACAATCAAAGGACAAATCATATAGTCAACTAATTGAGACCCTAAGAATATAGTGTGTTGTACCATGACCAAACCATAGATCATGCATATGAGAGGGACCCCTTGCTAAAGACATGCTCATGCTTAACACATTATGCTTCCACTGCTTAAACTAGTAAAAACTATGTTTGGATGCCTCAAATATTCCTCTATGTAGGCTTAACATAGGTTTTAACTCACATAATCTAGAAACCCTAGACTTAGGATAGGTTTCTCCCCTAAGTAGATGTCAACAACATATCATAAATTTTATTTTAGAGATAAGAGAGCTAGATAAGAAATAATCATTATGATGTCACATGTGTAGGAGCTCAAAACATGTCATATTCCTTAAACGTTAACATAAAAAATAAATGAAGCATCAAGGTGAATCCAAATTTCATAATGATTACATTGAGGCAATAAAAAATTGAAGTAAAAAAATTAATAAATAAAGTACTTAACCATGAAAAAATTATCAAAGACAATCAATTACTCAGCCAAGTTTCAAACCTATAACCATTGATCAAATTGGAAACATAGTGATAGTGAATCACAAAAGGTAATATAGAAACACTTAGCTCAATTAATTTGCATAAAATGGAATGCATTTATTTTAGGATATGCACAAAATGGATTTGTTGAAAAGGATTTAGAAACTTTCAAGAAAATGCAATTGGCAGGTATAAAGCCAAATTCATCAACCTTTGTTAGCACGCTCCCTACTTGTGCCAAAATGAGATCTTAGGAAATAGTATGGACATATATCAAAGCATGAAGGATACGGGAATTTTCTCATATGTTGTAGTTGTAACTACCCTTGAAGACATGAATGAAAAATGTGGAAGCATAGACAAGGCATATTAACTATTTGACAAAACACCTAAAAGAGATTCCATCTCATGGAATGCAATGATTGCATGATATGCACAAAATGGATTTGTTGAAAAGGATTTAGAAACTTACAAGCAAATGAAATTGGTGGGTGTAAATCCAAATTCCTCAACCTTTTCCAACACTCTCCCTACTTGTACAAAAATGAGATCTTTGGAACAGGGTATGGACATTCATCGAAGCATGAAGGATATAGGAATTTTGTCAAATGTTATAGTTGCAAATTCCCTCAAAGAAATCAATGCAAAATGTGGAAGCATATATAAGGCACATGAACTATTCAGAAAAACACCTCAAAGTGATGCCATCTCATGGAATGCAATGACTGTAGGATATGCACAAAATAGTTTTATTGAAAAGGATTTAGAAATTTTCAAGAAATTGCAATTGGTAGGTGTAAAAACAAATTCCACAACCTTAGCCAGCATCCTCCTTGTCTATGCCCATATGGGATCTTCAAAAAAGGGTATGGACATCCATCAAAGCATAAAGAATATGAGAATTTTGACAGATGTTGTAGTTCCAGGTGCTCTAGGCTACATGTATGCAAAGTGTGGAAGCATGGACAAGGCACATAAACTATTTGAAATGATACCTAAAAGAAATGTTTTCTCATGGAATGCAATGATTACAAGATATGTACAAAATGAATTTTTTCAAAAAGGCTCTATAAACTTTCAAGCAAATGCACAAAACAAACTTTCAAGAAAATACAATTACCATATGTAAATCCAAATTCCACAACCTTATCCACCATCATCCTTGCCTATGCTAAAATGGGATATTCAAAACAAGGTATATAGAACCATTAAAGCATAAAGGATATAGGAATTTTGTCACATGTTCTATTTACAACTACCCTTGTAGACATGTACGCAAAGTGTGGATGTATAGTCAAGGCATTTTAATAGTTTGGCATTACACATCAAAGAGATGCAATATCATGGAATGCAATGATTGCATGATATACAGAAAATGGATTTTTTGCAAAGGCTTTATAAACTATCAAGAAGATGCATTTGGCATGTGTAAAAATAGATTCCATAACCTTTGTAAGCATCCTCCCTACTTGTGCCAAATTAGGATCTTTGGAATAAGGTATGGACCATAGAAGCATATATGTTTAAAATATCATAATATATTCCAATATATCTCGATATATTTTGATATATTCTAATATTGTTATTGTGATTAGTGATAATCATTTTCACCTTTTACAATAACAAACTCTTCTAAAACCAAATTCCACAACCTTATCCAACATCCTCCTTGCTTATTCCAAAATTGAATATGCAGAACAGGGTGTGGACAACCATTAAAGCATAAAGGATATAGGAATTTTGTCACATGTTATATTTGCAGTTGCACTTGTAGACATGTATGCAAAGTGTGGAAGCATAAATAAGGCACCTAAACTAATTGACATGATGCCTCAAATAAATACACAATCTCATGGAATGCAATGATTGCAAGATATGCACAAAATGAATTATTTGAAAAAGATTTATAAACTTATAAGAAAATGCAAAATTTACATGTGCAAAGACAAATTCCTATAATGAAAATTGATCATCATATTAAATATTTAATGTAAGCTATCATATACATAACGTCATGAACATAACATCTAGTCTATATATAAAGCCATATAGGCATGTACAAACAATGCCATCCAGGCATATACAAAGATATGCCTTGGTAAAATACAAAAGTATGTATACAAATCCATCTAGGTAGACAAAAATGTGTCCTAAAATCTAGTTTTCTATGAACTTCTATGAAATAATCAATGACCCTTGCTTGGTCCTGAAGATGGAAAGTGAATCAGCGACTCATCTTCTCTCTCCCATCAACTAGACATCCTCAATAGAGATTTTTTGTAGCTCCAACTGTTAATACAACCGAACAATATAGAAATTAATATAGAAAATATGAAATATATAACATCGCATATGTAATCAATCACTTACCAATAGCTAATGATCCCTCTTGACCATCTTTTCTCTCTTTGTCTATAGCTAGATGGGTTGGAGTTGTGACCTCCTATGAGAAGCATCAAGAAGAAAAATTGACTAAACATAAATGTAGCTAGGGTACAAATTTTGAATCAAGGTAAATTTATAAACAATGATAAAACCCTAACATTGCACATGAAGCACAAGACAATATGAAAATCAAAATAATAAACACAAATTCAAACTGATCTCCATATTATGCTTAATTTATCTCCGTTGCTCTTCTCCACCTTGTATGTGAATGCAATATTTTGAAGGTTTGATTGTTGAAATGTGTGTTTGTTTCTTAAATTAGTAGCATAACACTAAGATGAAGGTGATAGAAGAAGATAGATAGATAGATGAGAGGATTGGAAGAATTTTAGCAGAGTGAGGATACTAGAAGAAGATGGATCTCAAATGGCTTGTGTGAGGTGAGATTTATAGGATGGGGCTGATTTGATTCAATGGCTACTTGATCAAAAGTCAATTATGTGATGTGTATGGCTAGGATTAAAAGTTGATTTTAGTGCCTATGACATACATTAAGTGGGTTATGACATGAAGCTAAAATTAGGATGTGAGGGAATAAGTTGGATTTTTTTATTTATTTCAGACGAAAAGATGCCTATGACACACAATGAATGGGGCTAAAAAATTGGATGTGAGTGGGAATCTCATAATTTAAATAATAAAATTATTTAATTTATTTGTGCATGTGAAGAGTTGTAGTCATGTGACACATGTTGCAATGTGGAAAAAGTGAGGGATTAATTCAAATATTTAATTTGAATTATTTTGAGAGATGTGAAAGGAAATTAATTAAATACAGGGGTTTATTTAATTAATTGGGAAGGTGATCAAGTGGGATTTATAAGTGGAATAAATGGGATAATGTAATGACCTAGGGTAAAATACTACAAGATGTCATACAAGGTCATGTATGACTATGTAATGTTATCACATGGACAATTTTGGCTGTCTACATTTTGTCCCTCTTTGAGATGATGTTCGAGATGATGAGATTTATGTTGAGTAACATCATTTCGAAGAAGCTAAGGTATGGATAGAGGAAAAAGATGGGATGGTGCAAAGATAGGACAATGATGGAAAGATAGGATGAGGAATGTAATGATAGGATGAGGATGCCCCCTCGAGAGGATAGGTGAGTTGGACAAACACAGATAGGCTCTCGAAATGAAATATATTGCTCAAGAAAGAAAGATAAGATAATGGATAGAAGAAATGAATGATGCGTTATGCTACAATGAAAGTGAGTAACCATGATGTTTTATATAGTCCAAGACATTATGCACCAAGGTATAAGGACCAAGGTGACAACGTGTCTCATGCCCTAGCATAATACAACCTTGTCTAGATACAAGATATGAATATTAGCTGGGAATGATTTAGATTTGATGCAAATAGAAGATAAAAATGATAACACACACAAGCAAGAAAGCAAGCATGCACAAATAATACAAAAACAAACAAGGAATTTCCCCTATCAAGCTATAAACCAATAATTGATTGATTGATTGATTGATGATGATAGTGTTGTCATTGTGGGGAATGATATATCCCTAGATCAACACAAGGATGATTAATTAATTAATTGATTGGGTTTACAACAAGGCTAGGATCAAGACCATTGATGCAATTGGATAATTTGACATGATTGATTAACTTGGTTGGTATGGTTTTAAGGATTGACTTGCATTTGAGTTGTTGATTGGAATTGATTTGATGATTAGATTGATTGGAAGAAGTGATGGATTGATGATTTGAGAAAGTGATGCGATTGGAATGAAGTGATGATTGGATTGATGAAGAAATGATTTGATTTGATTAGAAGAATGGATTTGGTTGATTAGAAGAATGGATTTGAATAATTACAAGAATGGATTTGATTATAAGAAGTGATTTGATTGGTATGAGGTGATGATGTGGGAGATAGATGATAGAATAAATGAGATGGATGAAGATTATTGGTGAAGATTAGATGAAGGATGAAAGATGAAAATGGGCTATCGCTTATGTCTGAATCTAGGTACTTCCTTCATATCCTAGACTACCTACATACCCTGTATCCATAGGATCAAGGTATTTAACGATAAACGTAAGATGTAGTTCTAATTGGTTTTATTGGTGGTGATGATGAAGGTGGATAGATAAATCAGATTATGGATTGATTGGGATTGATTGGATGTTTGACGATATATGACATTATTGATTGATTGATAGATTGGCTAGATTTGATTTGATGATTTGATTGGATTTGTTTTGATTGGATTTGACGTGATGGATTATTTGATGATGTGATTGATCTTATTGCTTGGATTTTTTTGGAAATATTTGATTTTGAAATTGTTTTGATTTTTTTGGATTTTAGAAATGTTTTGATTTTTTTGGTTTTTTGAAATGTTTTGATTTTTTTGGCTTTTTGAAATGTTTTGATTTTTTTGGCTTTTGGAAATGTTATGATTTTTTTGGATTTTGGAAATGTTTTAATTTTTTTGGATTTTTGGAATGTTTTGAATTTTTTTTGGATTTTTGGAATGTTTTATCTTTTGGAGTTTTGGAATGTTTTGATTTTTTGGATTTTTGAAATGTTTTGATTTTTTTTGGATTTTTGAAATGTTTTGATTTTTTTGGATTTTTGAAATGTTTTGATTTTTTTTGAAATGTTTTTCTTTTTTGGATTTTGGAAATGTTTTGATTTTTTTTGGATTTTTTGAAATGTTTTGATTTTTTGCAATTTTTTGAAATGTTTTTTTTTTTTTTAAATTTTGGAATGTTTTGAGATGGTATTATATGACAATTTGGGTAGCCTTTGTGCTAGGTACCAATGACAAGGGAAAACCAAGTCTAGGTGCAAGGATTAAGGTAGGATTTGATAAATGGATGAAGTGGATGTATGTGTTAGGATGTAAGATGGAAGACTCATGATAAAAAGATGGATTAAAAGGATGAGTGATAGTAAATGAAATGGATGTGTGCATCATAAGGGGGGACGATGTGATCTCCAAAGACTATATCGCATAGGAATAACATGCCCCATTCTAAGTACAATGTTTAATGATTTTTCATGACAAAGCCTATAACAATAGGATGGTGATAAGATTGGATTGGAAAGGATAAGGTATGTCAAGAGATACCCAAAAGCATGTTTCAACTTTCTACCACTATGTCTTCATCAAGATTAAAAGGAGAAGGGTGGATAAGCGGACTCAATATGATAGGTATGTATGATGGATAAAGATGCTAGGTAGGATTAAAATAGTATGATATGATAGGTTGGATAGATGAGACATTATGCCCCCAAGTGTAAGTGACAGAAGATCAACCTACACACGATGCCTGTTTCCCATGTTTTCATCATGGTACTTATCCAAGGTGCTTGTTTACTAGGGTTTCACCATTTGATGAAGGGATTTCTATTTACTTTTTTTTTTAATTTTTATTTATTTTTAATTTTTTTACTTTTTTTTTAATTTTGATTTTTTTTGAATTTTTTGATTTTTGGATTGGAGAAGGATAGGAGGGAATCAAGTGTCTAGTTCCATGAAAGGTGATAGTCCCACTAGATGGATGTCGTCGCATGGACCATGTCAAGTGCGCTCATAGATGTTGGTAAGGGATAACATGAAAGAGGTAGATGAAGTAGGTAGATAATGGATTATGATGTGGATTATGAAGGAAAATAGTGGATTATGATGTGAATTGTATAGGGAAGATGGTGGTTTATGATGTGGATTATATAGGACTTATGCAAAATATGAATGGGAAGGCTTCAAAAGCATGGATGATACGAAGGTGATGGGTGAAATATGTAGGATAGTGGATGAATGATGTGGAATGGAAAGGAACCATGACCAATGGTTGCACACACCATGATAGACATTGAATAATTTGATAGGGAGGTGGTGTAGGAAGCAATGGAGATGTTTTCTTAGGGGATGGGTGATGTAAAAATTTAGGGAGCCACATAGACTTTGTATTTTTATGATTTTTATTTTCTTGTGGGATAGAATATGAGATTCTTGAATGGAGTGGGAAAGTGAGGTGGAAGTGGATGGTTGGGATTTTTGAGATGTGGATGCCTTGTTTGACTTTCTTTCCTTTTTCTAAGGGACCCAAACAATTTTATTTTTGGCATTTTCTTTTGGAGGTATGGCCTTATATAGCTTTTTAGATGGATTTTTCTTTGATTCTTTGCTTTTGTGTCTGAAGGCATGAGGGCCCTTAGGATTTTTTTCTTTATAGGTAGAGGCATCCAAATTTTTGCTTTTGAATCCCATGGGTATGGTGGAATGAGTGGAAGCTTCATGTTTAGACAATGTGTGCATTGATTGGTCATGACTAGGAATTTTAGAAGATTTATGGACGGATGGATAATTAGGTGTTGGTAGAAGTGGTGGTAAATTGGATGAAGGGAAATTAGGAGTTGGAAGCAATGGTGGTAGAGTGGATGTTGGAAGATGTATGGTCACATGCTTTTGACATCTATAGGATGATGGAGGTGGAATGGCAACATATGATTTAGGGGTATGATAGGATGTATAGGATTTGGGAGGGAAAGTGGACTTAGGATGCATGGAGGAAGTACCAACATCTTTAGAATGTTTACCTTTGGGTGTATATCCAAGGCCATATGAGGGATGAGGGACCTTGACATGGATTGGCTCCAAAATACCTTAGTCATGAAGGCCTAAACCTTTACCTTGGTAGTTCATATTTTGGAGTATATAATAGACAATGGGACTAGGTGTGGGTTGGACACTAGACACGAGTTCCTTATTGGATGGAGAAGATGAGGTGGTAGACAATGGTTGTTGTGTTTCTAGGGAGGAACATTCATGAATGAAGGTGGAAAGACCAATAGGATGTGATGGCTTTGAAATATGGTAGATAATGGATGTGGAAGGATCATTAGGATTTTGATCATGCTCATTATGCTCACTAAGACCCAAGGTACTTGTTTGATCTTCTATGCTTATGTGTCTCATCATGATAAGTGGATGTTTGTACATTAGGGCTAGATGGAGGATGGATGGAAGGGGTGTCTTGCTCATGGATAGGTATAGGATCAAGTTGCTCATGGATAGCTTCTTCATAGGTAATATCTTGATCATAGAAAATATATAGGTTATGGATAGGTTGGATGAAAGTGATTTGATCTTGAGTAGGAGTAGGGCCTGATGTTTCCACATGCTTAGGAGTATACCCTTGGCACATCTCTTGAAATTGGGTGGAAGTGGAAGGCTCTTATATAGGCTTGATAGGCTCTTGAGGGTTACCAACATGAGGGTATGATGCATCTTGACTTGGATTTATGATAGGAGGTTCATGAATAGGCTTGATGGCTTGTGGGTCACATGATGGGCTTGAGGTATTTGGAGACTCTTTTATAGTCTCGTGAATGGGTATTTGACATGGGGATGGTCTATTCCATGCTAGTAGCCATTGTATCACATCCTTTACAAGAGTATAGGTAGATGGATAATATAGTGGATGGATAATAAGGGTAGATGGGGTCGTAGGCTTAGGATTATGATTTTGATTGGATGGAGGGATAATGGGGTTAAACATATTAGGATTTGGATTAGATGGGGATGACACATGGGATTGGGATGATTTGGCATGCTTTCCCATTCTATGTTGGTACACCTTGTAAAGAATTGGGTCATTCATCTGTATTATGACCTTTGGTCCTATGGTATGACCAATAGTCATATTCATTGTAGGCACTTTATTCACATGGTTTTACTCCCAAAAGTTCAATGAGTTTTTCTTCAAGCATGTTTTGTAAAACTATCTCAGCTGCATCCTTTGGTGAAGGATTAGAGTGACATGGTGATGAATATAATGGAGGGCTTGATGGCTTAAGATGTTGGCGGATCACTGGACCAGGAATAGGATCACATGGTGGTTTGGAGATAGGACTAGTTGGCTCATGTGTTGGCATGTGACTAGATGGTGGAGGTGACTCATATGATTCATTGGCTAGATTGGTATTTCCCTCATCAAAGGATATTGGGTCTTCCGTAGGATAACTTGGGTTTTCTTGATTTATGTACAAAGAGCCACTTGGACTTGCATGTGCTTCTTGTTGCAAAGTTGGACTTAGGTCTATCAATGATGCTTGATGGTCTTGGTGATGTGTTCAAATATTGGAATGAGGAATTGGATAAACTTGGGATGGACATTGATAGGTTGATGTGACATTGACATCATATGTAGATAGATTAGGTTGGCCTGATGGTGGAGGTGACACATAGGATACATTGACTATAATGGTATATCCCTCGTCAAAGGATATGATGTCTTGCATGGGATAACTTGGGCTTGCTTGATTTATGTACAAAGGACCACTCAGACTTACATGTACTTCTTGTAAGGATACTTGGTTGCCTTGTGGATGGGTTTGGTGGTGTGTTGGAAGGTTAGAATGAGGAAGTGGATAATCTTGGGGTGGACATTGATAGGTTGATATGGAATTGATAGGATATGTGGATGGATAGGGTTGATATGATGATGTAGGTGACACATAGGATTGATGTGGAGGTTGTTGATAGTGAATGGATAGAGGATGATGTCCATGTTGGGTTTGACATGTGGCTATGAGGTGTTGGGCTTGGGATATGAGATGTTCTATTTGAGGTGATTGGCTTGTTTGAAGTTGAGGTTGTTGCATGAAGGATTGTAGTCATTGAATGATTCATTGGTCTAAGGGTTGTGGTTCTCAGTAAAGTGCTTGGAGGAGGTCATGAAATTGGAGTACTATGTTTTCTAATATTGTCAAGGTCTCACTTTTGGAAAATGTTTGATTAGGATTACAATGATGATTTAGAATGATTAGGATGTGATTGCTTGAATGATTAGGATGATTTCGCTTGGAAAGATTGGATGATGTGGCAAATGTTTATTGATAGTTTGACTTGGGCAATATCAAACACAAAATATCACATGTAAATGCATGAACACACACACCAAACACAATGTTTAATTTTCCTTTCAAGATTAAATGTTATAATTAAGCAAACACTTGAAGACACATCAACAAGCCCTAATGATTAGTCAGGTGAGGTATGACCAATTAGGTCTTAAGCTAGGTTGCACAAGGTTGACTAGGTAAATGAATTGAAAGAAAAATCCTACCACACAACTGGGAGAAAGGGGTAACCCACCATTCACCTTCACTTCCAAAATGTATAAAATTATTTGGGGCTTAGCCAAGAGTGACAAGATTCCAACTCCCAAAGAGGGTGTCTTTCGATTCACACCTCAGTTGAGGTCATCCCTTGGAGTGGTGTGCCTCCAAGAAGGCCTCCTAAGAAGGGTATGATGAAATAAAACCAAGTGAGGTGTTTTTGATCTCTAAGGTCACCTTGTGGTATGAGGGGAGAACATACACATGCACACTTGATTCACACTTGTACAGGTTAATTGCCCTTAGAAAATGAGATGTGTGTAAGCAAAAAATACAAGCATTTGTTCTTTTTAATCCCAAGTCAAAATGTGATGGAAGATACTTGTTCATTTTAGACCTAATTTTTTATGTGACAGCAAACAAGAGCCCAAAATTGAAATGTGTGATCAAACAAATGTCCTTTTTAAGCCCCAAATCAAAGTGTTTTGACAAGCAATGATTAGAGATGAAAGATGGAATGTGTGCACATTATTGTTTTTGTCCTGAAATTTGCTGTAGATATTGATACCAATGATGTCCTAGCTCCTTAGATTCCCCTGAAATCCACCAAGACCAAGAAAGAACAAGTAAACTTCAATGTGATTTCAGATACATTTTTTTTTACATAGCCGAATTAGATTCTATTGTTTCAAGACATTTTTTATCTGAAAACTAAAAAAATCAAAGAAGTGACCCCTACTATTTTTTTCAGAGATTTCCAAAAATGTAAAGAAGAGAGAAAAAATCCTCTTTTTTGTGCCCATAAATGCAGATTTATGCAAACCCTCGAGAAAACAAAGATCCTAGATCATTTAGCACCTTATTTGACCACAAAATCAAATCTATAAAAATAGACCCCTATTAGAATTTCAAGAGATTTCTAGTAATGTAAAAATTTCTAGAAAATTCTCTGATTTTCACCCAAAAAGTAAATTTTATGAAAAAAATATAAAATCATGATAACTCCTACAAAAATGGTGATAAACATGGAAATTTTCTACTATAGCTTCCTAAGATGATGCACAAGCATCTATGAAAATCTTGTAGAAAAATTCGTAGCCATTTGGAAGATACAGAAAAATCTTTAAAACCTAGGGTTTTGTCCAAAAAAATGGTAGATTTGCAACAAAAAGTTAATAAACCTGCAAAAAAAGCTAGTAGCTCTGAAAAAGGCAAGGGTTAGTCCCACCGGGTGTACCAAATGTAGTTAGGGTGAAAATTGCGAATCAAGGTAAATGTATAAACAATGATGAAACCCTAGCAATGCACAATGAAGCACAAGACAATATGAAAATCAAAATAATAAACAAAAATGCAAACTAATCTCCATATTATGCTCAATTTATCTCCGTTGCTCTTCTCCACCTCACATGAGAATGCACGATTTTGAAGGTTTGATTTTTGGAATGTGTGTTGGTTTCTCAGATTAACAACAAACACTAAAATGAAGATGATAGAAGAAGATAGATAGATAGATGAGAGGATTGGAAAAATTTAGTAGAGTGAGGATACTAGAAGAAGATGGATCTCAAATGGCTTGTGTGAGGCTATATTTATAGGATAGGGCTGATTTGATTTGATGGCTAAGATTGAAAGTTAATTATGTGATCTGTATGTCTAGGATTAAAAGTTGATTTTAGTACCTATGATGCACATTAAGTGGGTTATGACATGATGCTAAAATTAGGGTGTGAGGGAATAAGTGGGATTCTTTTATTTATTTTGGAGGAAACTATGCCTATGACGCACAATGAATGGGGCTAAAAATAGGGTGTCAGTGGGAATCTCATAATTTAAATAATAAAGTTATTTAAATTATTTGTGCATGTGACAAGTTGTAGTCATGTGACACATGTTGCAATGTGCAAAAAGTGAAGGATTAATTCAAATATTTAATTTGAATTATTTTGAGAGATGTGAAGGGGATTAAATTAAATAAAGAGGTTTATTTAATTAATTGGGAAGGTGATCAAGTGGGATTTATAAGTGGGATAAGTGGGATAATGTAATGACCTAGGGTAAAATATTACAAGATGTCTTACAAGGTCATGTATGACTAGGTAATGTTGTGACATGGACAATTTTGGGTGTCTACAATAAATATCATTTATATACATCAAATGACTTGAGATAAAACAACAAATAAAAAAATGACATTGACATGTTACTGGCTTATACCTTGGTCAAAGGATTTGAAGACAACACAGTTGTTGATATGCACCGGACAACCAAGAGGAGGGGTGAATCAATTGTCACAAAAACTTAGATACTTATCCACAATTATTATGATTTAACAATGAGTGCATGAAATTAGAAACTTATCCACAGATACAACATCAAACACAAGAGACACCAAATTTACGGAAAACCTCAAGGTGGGGAAAAACCATAGAGAGGATTAGATCTCAATATATATTACAATCTTGAAATAATGATGTCCAGGCTTGGTCACTGCATGGGCCTAAACATACTGGCTTACTACCATGAAGAACAACTAGGATCTAGCAGGCTCACTGTCTCAACCCTAAACCTAGCAAGATTACAAGGGTTGTTAAACCCTGAGGGCATTTAAACCCTAAGGGTTGTTAAACCCTACTAGCAGCTTACTACTAGACTCACTACCACAATCAACACCTTTCTATATTGTGAATGAAGTATGCAAATTCCTTTGCTTTGCTCTTCCTCTGCTCTGTTCTTACTCTTCTTTCCTTTGCCTCTATCTCGCCTCTTCCTTTTAGACATTTCCTAATATATTCTCATTTTAACTCAAGGACACTTTTTCCCTGACTCGAATACAAGTATTTATACACCAAAATAACCTTGGAATGATCATCAAGGTTGGCATCACAATCATCAACCATTGGACCAATCTCCAAGGTCGATATTACAAACATTTACAAAATAGGTCCTGACCTATTACAACATTGTGCAAAGGAAATGAAATGTGAATCACACCATGCCTTAGCTAGTACTCAAACATGGTCTTCCACACCACATCACACTTCCACAATATTCCAGAGATCTCCACAATCACTATGATTAACAAGGTTAGTGAAACTGGTTACACATTACACTATCTGGGAACAATCTTTGAACGTGATCTCAAGTCCTGAATGTGGACCAATATCAAGATGGAAACATGATTAGGAGATATCCACAAGCACATTATAATCATAAGGAGTAACCACACAAACCTTAACCACTTTGTCCATAGGAATCTAAACTTTACTGGAACACATGCACTTTACTTTGTTCAACTATCATAAAAGAAGGATGGCTTGCAAACCACCAAAACATGAACCACTACAATTGTAGGCACTTATCATCATCCAAAAATTCTCTCTAGAATCATATAGAAAAATACTTTATTGCAAAGGAATGCGGAGTTGACTACTATCTTCATGTCCCAACTAAACTTATAGAAAAAGCAGGTTTCACTCTGGTGAACAGAACTCACGCAAATGTTCATACGGATGGCTCAAACTTAGAATGTAGCATCCTCAAACATACCTCTAACTTACTTCCAATCCCCAAACCATGATCTTCAAGTAGAAATAAATGTGGAGTAATTTACCAGACTATTCTTCAGCATACAACTCACTATCTGTATTGCACTTCTCTGTAACTCTCTTGTTTCTTTCAGAGAGGCTAACTTTCGCAATATCCTCAACATACAAGTCTTCTAAACAAGTAATTGAATAAGATACAGTTGACACTAATGACAACAAGGATATGTTGACATCAATGACAACACTGATTAGGGACATACTTACAACAATCTCCCCATTTGTCATTGATGGAAACATATGATGTGAAAAACTACAACAACCATCAAGACAAGATTCTCCCCCTTTCTCTTTACACACTTGCACTTCTTTCTTTCTCAAAAATTCTCCCCTTTTCTTTTACACGTCTACACTCTAAGTTTGTCACATGACTTCTCTCCTCCTTTGACATCAATGGCAAAGGGCACATACTTGTACTCTTCTTCTCTGATCTAATCTCTCTTCTAAACTCTCTGACTACTCCCCCTTAGAAGTAGCCTAGAAAGCATCAATCTAGACCTCTGAACACCTCCAAACTGATACACTATTGTGCATATTAGTTTAGAGCAGGAGGGGTGATGACCCCTAACTTTTCTCTGAGATACTCAAAAGTATCCTTAGGCAAAGGCTTGGTAAAAATGTCTACAATCTGATCCTTGGTAGAAATGTACTCAAACTTGACTTCATTCTCTGTCACTTTTTCTCTCTAGAAATGATACCTAATGGATATGCGCTTGGTCGTTGAATGCATCACTGGGTTCTTTGATATGTTTAGGGCACTTGTGTTGTCACAAAAGATTGCAATAGGTTCTTCATATATAATTTAGATGTCTTTTAAAGTCTGCTTCATCCATAACACTTGAGTGCAACTACATGCTATTGCAATGTATTCTACTTTCGTAGTAGATAGGGCTATTGAATCCTATTTCTTGCTCAACCAAGTTACTAATCTTTTTCCCAAGAAGAATGCACCTCCACTTGTGATTTTTCTATCATCTACATCTCTGGCCCAATCTGCATCAATATATGCACTGAGAATAAAGTCACTATCCTTAGGGTACCATAAACCATGATCCATTGTACCTTTTAAATACCTCAAAATTCTCTTGACTGCCATCACATGTGATTCCTTGGGTTCTACCTGAAATATTGCAATAAGACATACTACATGTATTATGTTAGGTCTGGTTTGAGTCAGATAAAGTAATCCTCTAATTATAGATCTATAAATTTTTTGGTCTTCCAAGGGTGAGTTATCATCTTTACTCAACTTATAACCAGTTATCATAGGTGTGCAAACTAGTTTAGCATCATCCATTCAAAATTTCTTTAACAACTCTTTTACATATTTAGACTGACAAATGAAGATACCTTTATCTAATTGACTTATTTGCAAACCTAAAAAGAAGTTCATCTCTACAAACATAGACATTTTAAATTCACTTTGCATTTCTCTAGCAAAAGTTGAGCACATACCTTCATTACCTCCAAAAATAATATCATCAACAAAAACTACAACAATCAAGGTTTGTTCATTATTGATCTTGAAGTAGAGATTCCTATCTGTAGTACCTTTATTGAACCCTATCTATATCAGGTACCTTCCCAACCATGCATACCATGCCCTAGGAGCTTGTTTTAATCCATACAAATATTTGGTCAATCTGCATATGATGTCACCCTGATCTAAAAATTAAAATCCTTCCGATTGTTCTATATAGACTTCCTCTTCTAACTCTCCATTTAAGAAGGTAGACTTTACATCCATTTGATAAACCTTGAAATCATTGTATGCTGCAAAAGCTAGAAACATCCTTATTGCTTCAATGCTTACCACTAGAGAAAAAGTTTCTTCAAAATCTATTCCTTCAACTTGAGCATATCATTTGCATACCAACCTTGCTTTGTTCCTTACCACTTCACCATTCTCATTCATCTTGTTTCTTAAGACCCACTTTGTACCAATTACATACTTGTCTACTAGCCTGGGAACAAGATCCCAAGTCTAATTCTTCTCTATCTACATCAATTCCTCTTCCATACCCTTTATCCAATTCTAATCTTTGCAAGCCTCATCCACAGTTTTAGGTTCAATCTTAGAAATTAGACAAAAATTTACTTGTTCCTCTAAAACTTTTCTTCTGGTTAAAATCCCTTTGCTCTTATCTCCTATGATTTGATTTTCAGAATGATTGATTCTTATATATCTTGGAGTTTTGGTAGTACTTACCAGAGCTTGTTCTTCTTCATCTGTGTTATCTTCATATTGCACTACTTCTAAAACATCTAGATCATCTAACTCATATCCACTTGATTCTAGAGACCTTTCCTTACATTCATCAACTTTAACATTTACAATTTCAATGATCTTATTCAGCCTCTTATTATAGCACTGGTAGGATTTACTCTTGGTGGAGTAACCAAGGAAGATTCCTTCATCACATCTAGCATCAAACTTGCCTAATTATTCTTCTCTTTGGATATAATATTTTCTACCAAAAACTTTTAAATATTTCATAGTAGGAACTCTACCATGCCACAATTCATAAGGAGTCTTTGAACTATTACCTTTTACTTGAACTCTGTTTAGGATATATATACTATGGTGTGAATTGGCTCTCTCCAATATGCTTCTGGAAGATGAGCTTCCTTCATCATGGTTCTAGCAGCTTCTTGAACTATTCTATTTTTCTTTTCAACAACTCCATTTTGTTGTGGAGTTCTAGGCGCATATAGTTGTCTCTTTATTCGATGTTCTTAACAAAAGAAATTGAATTCATTTGATGTGAACTCTCCTCCTCTATCAGACCTCAAGCATTTGATTTTCAAATCCATCTCATTTTCGGCCATTGCATTAAATGCCTTGAATTTATTTAGAGCTTTAGCTTTCTCTTTCAAAAAGGTAACCCAAGTCATTCTAAAATAATCATCAATGAGCAGCAAGAAATACATGTCTCCTTGCAAACTTCTTACTTTGGTAGGTCCAGACAAATTTGTATGCAGTAGCTCAAGTAGTCCTTGAATTGATTGGTCCTTGCTTTTGAAACTTGTTCTTGATTGTTTCCCAAATTAACACTCCTTACAAATAGGATTAGTAGACTTCACAATCTTAGGCAAATCTCTAACAACCTATGCAGTACTTATCTTCATAATATTGTCAAAATTTATGTGACATAACCTTCTATGCCATAACCAACTCTCATTAGTCTGAGTCAATAAGTAATAGTTATCAGTCCCTTTCAAGTGATAGATGTTGGAAACATGGTTGCCGTTGCACCAAACGATTGACCTATTAATGCCTAATTCAACCGCCAAAGTTAATGAATCCATGGGAGGTGGTTAAGACATGTCACAAATCCTATGAGAGATGCTGGCTCACTACCAACAATCCCCCCAGCATCACTCGTGGTAGCCCACATCACTCGCAGGGGAGATTCAAACCTAGAACCTTTGGCTCTTATACCAATTGTTAGAAAAATAGTTGTCAGTGCACCAAAAGGTTGACTTGTTAATGCCCGATATAACCGCTAGAGTTAATGAATCCACGGGAGGCGGTTAAGCCATGTCACAAATCCTGCGAGAGATGTTGGCTCACTACCAACAACAAATATTACCTCTGGTCTTCTTACCAATTACAATGACTATTCCAGAGATTTCCTTGATCTTGCATCCATTGTCCTTGAATCTTAAATCATAGCCCTTGTCAGACATCTAACCCACACTCAAAAGATTGTGCTTTAATCCTTTCACATACAAGACATCTTCAGTATTATGCTTGCCATCAAAAGAAATAGACCCTTTCCCACAAACCTTACTAGTTGTATCATCTCCAAACCTAACCAGTCCACCATCATATCTTTCCAAACTCACAAACTTACTTTTGTCACCAGTCATGTGGTGAGAGAAACCACTATCAATAACTAATTCATCCTTGTCCTTGATGACCTAAGTAGCCAAAGCACTTTCCACTAGTTTTTCTTCCTTGACATAGCTAGTAGAATTAGTAGTCGCAGGATCTTCCTTAATAGCAATAAACAAGCATTCATTTCTAGAGGTATTATCTGGTTGACCATTATCTAATACTCCTTCATAATCTTCAAAATCTTCAACATAGTAACACTTCTTTTGGGTCCTAGGCTTGTTCTCATATCTTTTCTATTTCTTTCAATTCTTTTAGGACATCTAGAAGCAAAATGACCTACTTTGCCATAGGAAAATAATTTGAAAAGTAATTTACCTTTATACTTACCAGATCCTCTTTGTAGTCTATCCATGAAGTTGGCTTCAACTTCATCAAACTCATCGTCGGATTCTATTTTAGGAACCTGTGTTTAACCCTTCTCTTTACTTTATTAGTATATTGTTCTTGGATGCATATGCTTTGTAAGTCATCCCATCAGTATATCATATTATCCCACATTCATGGGAAGTAATGGTTGTTTAGATTAAACTTAGTATATAAGTACATGTTGAGGCCAATGAAGGTATCCACAAATTTATTGTATTGAGCTTGCTCAAAGGAGGTTGCCCCCTCGAAGTGGTGTGTGGTCAATAAATTCCTTTTGTGTTTCTCCTATTTTTGTTATTTCATGCATTTTTCATTATATTTTTGTAGGAGGTTCCTCTCATCTGGTATCAGAGCACTTTCTTAGGCTCGTTCCATAGAATTTTTGCCAAAAAAATTTTCATAGTGACCTTTAGGCATTGTGATTATTGCAGTAGTTCTTTTTTTTGCATCTATATTGTTCATTTAAATTGCAGGTTCGGATTAGGGAATAATCCCTATATGCTTAACTATGGGAAGTGCCTAGGCATATCCCTAAAAATCATTGTGAGGAGTACCATAGGAACCCTAAAGTAGCTGGCCCATTGAGAGGACGTGCTAGTGAAAAGGGAAACGACCCCTACCTGATTGACTAGTTCCCATCCATGAGGTAAATCAAGAGCTGTCGTTTGTGGTAAAGCACTTATCAGTTTTACCTGAGTCGTGGAGTGAGGGGTACTACCCCAATAAACAAGTTGTTAAACAACATTGGTGGTCGAGTGACTCCCCTGAACCTTTAGGTGGACGAACATACCTGGGGCCCATATCTATTACTAGATGGTAGATGGAAGATTGAATCTATCTAGAGCCATTTGTAGATCCCATTGTAGATCCCATAAAAAAAATTCTATTTTTTCACCATAGCTTCCTTGCTTTAGCCTCGTTTCCTCTCAAAATTTACTAGAACCCCTAAAATTTCATTCTACATATTTCCTTCCTTGAGGACCCTATCCCAAATTCCACTTATCAAAGCCAGAAATCCCACATTTGTCTATTTTTAGGGTTTGCCATAACTTCTTTGATTCTCACACAATAGCCTTCAAATTTTTTCCACAATGTTCATTTCCTATTTCTGCTCCTTTGTCCCGCTTGGACAAATTTTCACATTCTTTCATCTCGCTTCTAAAATCCCCATTTTCTACTTCCCTATCCCTCAAAAAGTGTCCAAAACCTAGTCAAACCCCAATTACCCATTAGAGATTTTTCCCAAATCCAAATTTTCTTTACTAAAAAAGTTTTTGTTTTTGTTTTTCTACCCATTCCCAAAAAAAAATTCTCTTGGCTATCATTGTTACCCGCACAGGAGCACAAACCATGGAAGATGAACTTGCAGCCATCAAGACCAAACTCCAAGATCTGGATGAAAAAGTTCTTGGCCTCAATCTTTAGCATTCAACCATGAATAATAGACGGCAACCAGAGTCTTCTATAGACAATGTGTTCTCTTCTTCTGACAATTTTCATGGGCTGAAGCTTGATTTTCCCCACTTCAATGGTGATGATCTGACTAGATGGATATACCAGGTAGAAGAATATTTCTATCTACATAATATTTTTTATGTCAACAAAGTCCCACTTGCATCCTTTCATTTGGAACATGAAGCCCTTCAATAGTTCCGTTGGTACATCAAGGCCCATGAAGAGCCAAAATGGACAGATTTTTGCAAACTCATTTTGCAACAATTTGGCCCTAGTACTTTTGATGACTTCACAAGAGCATTCACTTAACTTCCTCAAACTGGAACTATGAGAGAATATCAAATAGAATTTGAGAAACTAGCCAATCACACAAAGGGATTGTCTGATGAATTCTTCAGGAGTTGTTTTGTTAGTGGTCTAAAGGATGCAATCCAATCTGAGGTTAAAATGTTCCATCCTAGCACAATGATGGAAGCCCTAGGGTTGGCTAAGTTGGTAGAGGACAAGATCACCGCTCAACAGTGCTCCAAATCCACTTTTGTTCCATTTAGAAATATGGTTTCCCAAAGACCTCCAATCACGCCAGCTCCTAGAACAACTCCTATCAAGCATTCGTCAGAAGCAGAGATGTGGACACGTAGAGAAAAAAGGATTTATTATAATTGTGATGAGAAATTCACTTAGGGACTTAGATGCGTTGAGAAAAAGCTCTATCTCTTAGATGTGGATTCTCTGCCTGCAACTAAAGTTTATGAAGATGCTCAGGATACAGTAGATGATCAGGTTGAAACACAGCAGTTGTATGTTGACCCTACTTCTCAGGAAGACCACCCAAAGCTCTCTCTCCATGCTTTAGCAAGAGTCAACACCCCACAAACTATGTGGGTCAAGGGTTACTTCAAGAAGCTCCCTCTTACAATACTCATTGATTCTAGTAGCACTCATAACTTCATTGACCCTCAGATTGCCAAACAGGCTGATTGATTTGTCCATCGTTGCTCCATCTTCGAAGTCATGATTGCCAGTGGGGGCACATTACCTTGCAAAGGGAAGTGTCACAATGTGTGTATCTCTATTGGAGATTATAACCTACACTCCAACATGTTTGCCTTGCCCTTAGGTGGATGTGATGTGGTTTTGGGTACTCAATGGTTATGTACACTTGGACCATCTTATGGGATTTTGCTGAACTTTAGATGTTTTTAGACAATGGGCAAAAACACACATTGAAGGGCTTACAACCAAGGTCTCTTAGCATCATCATTTCACATCACATGGAAAATCTCCTTAAGAATAATTTACATGGTGTCATCGCTCAGCTCCATTCCATTCAGATGCAACCATTAGCAGTCTCCACTACTCCTTCAAATCTACAACAAATTTTGGATAGATATGCATGTGTCTTTTCCAAACTAGTGGGATTGCCACCTTCATGACCAGAGGACCATCGTATTCAGCTCCTTACTAGAAGCATTCCTCCCAACATCAGCCCTACCACTACCCATTTCACCAAAAGATAGAGATTGTGATGCTCATTTTGGACGTACTAAAGCAAGGTATTATTCGCCCTAGTACTAGTTCCTTTTCTTCACTAATTCTTCTTGTCTGGAAAAAAGATGGGTCATGGCACCTCTGCATTGACTTCCGAGCACTTAATCACATCACAATCAAGGATAAGTTTCTAATTCATGTTGTTGACAAGCTTCTTGATGAGCTTCATGGTGCTCATTTTTTCTCCAAGTTGGCTCTCCGTTCTAGGTATCACCAAATTCAGGTTCATTAGGATGATATCTATAAAACAACTTTCCACACACATGATGGCCACTATGAGTTTTTGGTCATGCCCTTTGGCCTCACTAATGCTCCTTCCACATTCTAAGCATTGATGAATAAAATATTTTGACCCTACTTGCAGAAATTCATTCTGGTCTTCTTTGATGATATTCTCATCTATAGAAAAACATGTGTTGAGCATCTCCAACATCTGGATCATGTACTACAACTTCTCCCTAAACATCATGTCTATGCAAAATAGTCTAAATGTGTTTTTGGGCAGGAGGAAGTTGAGTATCTCAGGCATATTGTTTCATCCCAAAGGGTTCGAGTGGATCCTGCCAAAATACACACCATGAAAAATTGGCTGCATCCTCAGACACTCAAGAGCCTCTGTGGTTTTTTGGGACTAACTGGCTACTATCACAAGTTTGTCAAGGATTACGTGAAGATTGTAGCTCCATTAATAGCTATGTTGAAAAAGGATGCTCTTACCTAGACACATGTTGCTGAGTGTGCATTTGAAAAAATGAAACAAGCTATGTGTACTACACCTATTCTAGCTATGCCAAATTTTTCAAAGACCTTCACTATTGAGATTGATGCTTGTGGCAATGGACTTGGTGTTGTTCTCCTTCAAGATGAACATCCCATTGCGTTCACCAGCAAAGCCCATTTTGGTAAGCATTTAGTACTCTCTACATATGAGAAGGAAATGATGGCTATTTTCTATGCAGTACAGAAGTGGCGGCCATACCTACTAGGGAATCATTTCTACATCGAGACTAATCACCAAAGTCTAAAATATTTCCTAGAACAACAGGTCTCCTCCCCAACACAACAGAAATTGGTTAGCAAACTCATGGGTTATGACTATGAGATCACTTACAAGAAGGGTAAGGACAATATTATGGTGGATGCTCTTTCTCGCACTTTTAATGACCAAGCTTCTCTTTTAGCTATTTCTATGCCTGTTCCAAATTGGTTGGAATCTATCAAGCAGGGCTGTGTCAATGACTCTTCATTATCTCAAATCATCCAGCAATTGGCCAATAACCCTTCTAATGTACCGCATTACTCTTGGGATGGTGCTTCTTTGAGATACAAGGGTCATCTAGTGCTTCCCCAGAACACAGATCTTCAACAAGATGTCTTCTATGAACTCCATGCTTCTCCATCGATAGGGCACTCTGGGTTCCTCAAAACTTATGAGCGGGCATAGCGTAACTTCTTTTTGAAGGGAATGAAAAGGGTAATTCAATAGATGGTGGCTAAATGTGATACATGCCAATGCAACAAGGGTGAAATGACACTCCTTCCTAGTATTGGGACAGGGAAATTTCAAAAAAATTCTATACTCTTATCCACCCCCTGTCCAACCAAGTCAAAACATTATACCCCCAAAATCATAATAACAGTCAATAAATTCCACAAACATAACATGATTTGTATGATAAGATCCCTACCATAATTATTTATCTCACCTCCCAAACCATAATCTGAAAAAACCTTTAGTTCTTCGATTTCGGCAAGACCTTGGTTTTTCATACCGACCCATATTCCATTTGAAGAAAACTAGATGTGTATTGGCATTAGAAGTAAGGTTGGAATAAGAGTTTCAAGAATCCCTGATAAAAGAAGTTATGCTGATGACCCCTTGTCGGAAGGAGAATCCCCAGTCACACTGAATTGATCAAATACAAGGACCATCGGGATGAGAAAGCATTGTTGGAAAATACTTTGAACAGTCCCGCGACAGTGTAGATCACACCGATGGAAAATTTGACAAGAGTCATGTTGAACAACTTAGGGAACAGATGGAACTATTGACTCATCGGGAAGAAATGCACATCAGAACAAGAAATTAATGTTTCTCCAACCTTATGATGTCTCAGAGATCATAAGGCATTTTTTGGCCTAACTCATACTGATATATGTGAAGGATATAACTCATCAACATAAGGAAACAGATCAGAGTAGGATTTATAGGTCATGCCAAGTCTATAGTAACAACAATAAAGGATCTCAGTGACATATGACTATGATCATCCTGATGAAGAAAGAATAGAAAGGAAGGCATCAAGGAAACAACAAGGATAGGATAAATCAAATAAGGTCATCCTGATAGCATATGTTGTTCTAAAGACAATAACCACACACATTGATGAGACTCTTTTCAATAGGTCATATGTGTTGGAAAGACAAGTGATATCGGTATCGATTTCCTAGGTCTTACTAATTTCACTAACCTACACTATGAAGAGAAATTGATAAACATTTCAGGAAGACTCACACCGACATAAATAATTAATATTGGAGAGATTTGAAATATCAGAGTAGGATACGTTTTTCACAACGATAGTGTAAGTTAGGCTGAAAACAACTTCTATGCTCATTTTTATATTGGATAGGCATTGAAATGTCTCACCAATATAAACATATATATGCTTTCATGAAAAGTGACATCGAGGAGATAAAACAAAGGGTCACAATGATTGATTCATCTGCAAATATTCATACCATAAGAAGCATTTAGATCGTACTGACATTACAAAAGTCCTGCCAATGAAGAATGGTATGATGATGTGACATTTCAAAATGATTATGGACATTAATGCACTGGAAGTATTAATTATAGGCCAAGAAGAAATCCCCTGAGAGGTCATTCTAAATCATTGCAATTATGTTCAAAAGAATTATCTAAGAAGAGCATGCAAGTGAGAATTTGGAGGAGAAAACAAAGGAATTTGGTGATCATCTCAGGCAACAGGTACACACATAAACCTCTGTGTGGTCACTTACAATTTGTATTTGATATTCAAAATTATAACAAAAGGAGACACTAGTAAAGGGCAAGGGTAGAAAACAACAGGGTGAAACCAATAAACCTAAGAAATAAAAAACTGATAAAGGTCCTGATGAAAAGGTCAAAGAGAGAAAACTAAATAAGGATTTGATAGATTAATTGCCTATTAGATTCAAGACAGACAACTAAGAGGGGGGGTGAGTCAGTTGTCCAAAACTTTCTTCCAATTAAACACTTAAATCCACTTTGTAATTTAGCAGCATAATAATAAATCAATCATGGAAACACAATGCATTAAATCAAGAGTAGAAACACATTAACACATGAGACACCAAGATTTTGACATGGAAAACCTGGTTAAGGGAAAAACCATGGGGTGACTAACTCAAGAATGTATTCTTTGTTAGAAGAATAAAAAGAACAAAATGGCACATGCCAATTAGGGCTCATTGCCCAAGCACACTGCTCACAAGAGGCTCACTGCCTACAAGAGACTCGCTATCTACAAAATAATAAGTATCACATACTTGAACTGGAAAATAGCATCTTCACCATGCTTGAGTCAATTCCATTTAAGCCCAATGCTTCTGCTCTACCTTTCACTCTCCTCCTCGCTACCATACTCTCATCTCCACACGATACCCTTTGAAATGACTTTACAATTCCTTATTTATACAAGAAATCCATTTAGGAATGATCATCTAAGTCAGCAAACATTACAAAGAAAATACATAAATACAACATGACTAATAACAAAAAGACTTCACATAGATAAACACACTGTCAACCACACGGATCTGAGACTTCAATCTTCTCCTAAGAACACGGCAATCTTCACATAACATTTTCAAGATCATCTACAGGATGTGTAACTCATCTGGTCGGCTAGACTTAGGAAGAACACCAACATCTAGAAGTAATTCTTCAATTGTGAGCTCAAACACTAATGCGGACCACCAACATGAACTGGACACGATCCAAAGACCTCCACAAGCTAACTTGAATCACCAAGAACATCCACACTACATCTGCTTACTGAAATCCTTCTCTCCTTCATCTAGAACCTTAAGAACATAGTCTGTCAACACTGTCAAAATGGAATAGATGCTTCCAGACCTCCAGATCATGAACAATTTGAGTTATAACTCCACATGGACTTATTAAACACTCCCTCAAATCCACAGAATAGGATATTGTATTTTTGGATCTCACCGGACCTATCTGTGTCACTCTGTCACCTCTGACACCTGCTGGAATAGGTTTTACTTGAGCAGCCACAACTTCTTTAGATCACCATGCGGACCTCTAAAATATTTACTATAGAATCTTAAGACACATATCTACAAACTTTTTGAACCGCATCCTCTTATCTTTATCTTAGCTAGGATCTTTGGCTCACTGTCTTCACTGTTCTTCTCTGTTCCTGATTAGAGCTAATTTTCCCAATATCCTCAGCATATAGCTCATCCAATCCTTATCATTAATGCAATAGGAGTATGTTGACATCAATGACAACATCGGTTAGGCCCATACTTGCAACAATCTCCCCCTTTGTCATTGATGGCAACATATGATGTGAAAAACTATTTTGACCATCAAGACAAGAACTTTCCTTTACTGACACAACTCCCCCTATTACCAACAATCATTCACATGTCTTCTCTTCCTTTACTGCTCCCCCTTTGATCATAAACCACTTGTTTTTTACATGTCTTCTCTCCCCTTTTGACATTAATGGAAAAGGGCACATAATTGCAACTCCAACACTTCAGAATCATACCGGCTACTCCCCCTGAGTAGAAGCTCCCCACCATGAATCTGGACCACAAGATATGACTATGATATCCACTAGACTAATGCACATCAGTGCACCTTAGTTCATCACCGGAGGGGTAATAACCCCTAACTTCACCCTGATATACTCAAAAGAGTCCTTAGGTAGAGGTTTAGTAAAGATATCTACAATCTAATCCTTGGAAGGCACAAACTCTAATCTGACTTCATTGTTATTCACTTGCTCTCTCAAAAAGTGAATCTTGATGGATATATGTTTGGTCTTTGAATGCAACACCGGATTCTTTGAAGTATTTCTTGTACTTGAATTATCACAGAAGATTGTGATAGGTTCTTCATACTCCACTCCCATGTCTCTTAGCATTTGCTTCATCCACAAAACTTGAGTACAACTACTTGCTACTACAATATATTCTACTTCTGTAGTGGACAGAGATATTGCCTCTTATTTTTTGCTCAGCCAAGAAACCAATCTCTTTCCCAAAAAGAATGCTCCACCACTGGTACTCTTCCGGTCATCCACATCTCCTGCCTAATCTGCATCTGTATATGCATGAAGAGAGAAATTATGATCTCTGGGATACCACAAACCATACTCAACTATCCCTTTTAGATACCTAAAAATCCTCTTGATTACCATGACATGAGATTCTCTAGGATCAGCTTAGAATCTAGCAACAAGACCAACATCATTCATAATATCAAGTCTAGTTTGAGTAAGATACAATAATCCTCCAATCATTGACCTGTACTTTTTCTGATCATCCTTAGGAGAGTCATCATCTTTACTCAATTTACATCTGATTTCCATGGGAGTACTCATTGGTTTTGAGTCTTCCATCCCAAATTTCCTCAACAATTCTTTCACATATTTGGTTTGAGAAATGAAGATTCCTTTCTTAGTTTGAATGATTTGTAGACCCAAGAAGAAATTTATTTCCCCAAGCATGGACATCTCAAACTCACTTTTCATTTGATTTGTAAAAGTTTTGCACATACTATCTCTTCCTCCAAAAATGATATCATCAACAAACACTTCAACAATTAAAATGTTTTCATGATCAATTTTGAAATACAAATTACTGTCAGCAGTACCTTTGTTGAAACCAATCTTCAAAAGATGCTTATCTAATCTTTCATACCAGGCTCTTGGAGTTTGCTTCAGTCCATACAATGCTTTCTTCAACTTGCAGACCATATCACCATGATCAGACAATTGAAATCCATCTGGTTTGTTAATGTATACTTCTTCTTCCAAGTCACCATTCAGAAATGCAGACTTGACATCCATCTGATATACTTTGAAATCCTTGAAGGTAGCAAAAGAAAGAAATAATCTGTCTGCTTCAATTCTTTCCACTGGAGCAAAATTTTCTTCAAAATCAACTCCTTCTATTTGGGAGTAACCTTTATAGACCAATCTGGCTTTATTTCTAATTACTTCACCAACTTCATTTAGCTTGTTCCCGAAGACCCATTTGGTTCTAATCACATTCTTGTTTCTAGGTCTGGGAACAAGATCCCATGTGTGATTCTTCTCAATTTCCATTAGCTCTTCCTCTACTGCTTTAGTCTAGTTTTCATCATTATAGGCTTCATTCATTGTCTTAGGTTTAATCTTTGAAATCAGACAATACTCATCTAAATCTTGAGCAATCTTCCTTTTTTGGACACCTTTTCTTTTATCACCTATGTTCTGATCTTTAGAGTGGTTCAATCTTACATACCTGGGAACTTTGGGAGTTTCTTGCACTTCTAATTCTTGATCAGGCTCATTAAAACTCATCTCTTCTTCCTGATTTACCGGATCAGTTTAAATCTAAATTTTAGAAGGGACTTAGGCTCCTTGTATCAGGACACCATTCCGATCATCTTCATCATATTTATAAAACCTTGAGGGACCTTCACATTTGTACTTTCTATAATCTTTCTCAGTCTCTTGTTATAACACTAGTATGCTTTGCTTTGAGTAGAGTAACCCAAGAATATTCCTTCATCACTTCTAGCATCAAACTTGCCTAGATCTTCATCTCTTTTAATGTAACATTTTCGACCAAAGACTCTGAAATACCTCACAATAGGAGTGATGCCAAACCAAAGTTCATACAGAGTCTTACCAGTATTGCTTTTGATTGTACTCGATTGAGAGTATAGACTACAATGCTGATAGCTTCTCTCCAACAGATCTGAGGAATATTTGTTTCCATCAACATGGTCCTAGATGCTTCCTCGATGGTCCAGTTCTTTCTTTCCACTACTCCATGTTTCTCATAGAATTCTATGAACTCACCAGATGTGAATTCTCCACCTCTATCAAACCTCAAACATTTTAATTTTAATTCGGCTTCATTCTCTACCATAGCCTTGAATATTTTAAATTTCTCAAGAGCTTCTGATTTCTCTTTTAGAAAAATAACCCACATCATCTGGGAGTAGTCATCAATTAATAGCATGAAGTATATATCACCTTGCACACTTTTGATTCTTACCGGACCACATAAATCAGTATGAACTAAGTCTAATAATCTAGTAGAAGATTGTTCCTTTCTTTTGAATGAGACTTTTCTTTGTTTCCCCAACTGACATTCTTTGCACAAACTATTTGTAGGTTTCACCAATTTTGGAAGATCTCTTACAGCCTGAGAGTTGCTTACCTTTATGATATTATGAAAATTTATATGACACATCCTCCTATGCCATAACCAACTCTGATCAATTTGCACAAATAGACAACTTTTACCAGTACCAACTAAATGGAAGATATTACCTTTTGTTTGGGTACTAGATGCAATCTCTATTCCAGAACTTTCAAAGATCTTGCATTTTCCATTCTTGAATTGGAGATCATAGCCTTTGTCCACCAATTGTCCAACACTGAGAAGATTGTGCTTCAACCCTTCAACATACAGTACATTACTGGTTTTGTTCTTTCCATCAAAAGAAATAGTTCCTCTACCTCTGATTCTACCAGCAGAATTATCACCAAAATTTACCACTCCTCCTTCATACCTTACCAAATCTATGAACTTATTTTTGTCACCAGTCATATGGTGAGAGCATCCACTGTTAATGACCCAGTCATCAGTTTCTTCAACTTGGGCAGCCAGAGCTCTTTCTACAACTTTATGATTGACAGATTCAAAGGGCATTGGATATTCTTCCTTGATGGCAATAAACACCCAATCACTTCCGTATTTGTTTCTTGATTCTGATGCATCATCTGTTACTCCTTCATTATCATTATCTTCATGAACATAGTAACAATTCTTTTGGAACCTTGATTTGTTAAGATTTGGCCTTAAAAATCTTTCCGAATACCTTGAGGAAAAATGACCAATCTTATTGCAGTTAAAACATTTAAAAACCAATTTCCCTTCATACTTACTAGATCCTCTTGGCAATCTTTTTGCAATAAGGGCTTCAAGTTGAGCAGTTTCTGCTTCCTCTTCTTCTAGGTCTTTTCTTGCTTGTTCATACCATGAGGGTTTCCTTGAAGAGTTTTCTCCTGGATCAAACCTTTGTTTACCTTTTACAAAGGCACTAGATTTGAATGCAGATTCAGTCTTGGGGGGCATCTCCAAACTTAGTCAATTCAAATGCAGCCAATTTACCAACCAATTGATCTCTTGTGACAGCTAAATGAGATTTGAATTCTTCAATGGCAACAACTTTGATTTTATAAGAAGCAAGAAGGGATCTGAGAACTTTGCCAACAATATCATCTTCATCCAAGACTCCACCAGCACATCTAATGCCACAAACAAGCTCATTTACTCTTGGCATAAAAGTAGTGATATTTTCATCTTCTCTCATCTTCAGATTTTCAAATTTTTCTTTCAGACTCTGTAGCCTTGCACATTTGACATACTTCTCTCCTTCGTGCAAAAGTTCTAGTTTTTTTCCAAATCTCAAAAGAAGTTTGTAGGTCAACAACATTTGAAAGCTCTGAATCAGACAAGGCACTTAGAAGGGCTTCTTTAGTTTGTAGATTATTTTCAACATCTGTGATTTTAGTTGGGGTTTTCAGGCCATTCTGTGGAGGAGTATACTTCGTTGTAGCCATGGTCCAGTACTGCATTCCCATACATTGCAAGTGACATTTCATGTGACTTTTCTAGAGATTAAAATTGGTTCCTTCAAACTTCAGACTATCATTCTTGTAGGACGACATTCTGGATCTCCTCAAGTTGTTAAGCTCTTTTATAGGAACTTGGCTCTGATACCAATTGCTAGATTCAAGGCAGACAACTTAGAGGGGGGGTGAATTAGTTGTCCAAAACTTTCTTCCAATCAAACACTTAAATCCACTTTGTAATTCAACAGCATAATAATAAATCAATCATGGAAACACAATGCATTAAATTAAGAGTAGAAAAACATTAACACATGAGACACCAAGATTTTGACATGGAAAACCCGGTTACGGGGTGACTAACTCAGGAATGCATTCTCTATTAGAAGAATAGAAAGAACAAAATGGCACATGCCAATTAGGGCTCACTACTCGAGCACACTGCTCACAAGAGGCTCACTGCCTACAAGAGACTCAATGTCTACAAAATAATAAGTATCACATACTTGAACTGGAAAATACCATCTTCACCATGTTTGAGTTAGTTCCATTTAAGCCCAATACTTTTGTTCTGCCTTTCAATCTCCTCCTCAATACCACACTCTCATCTCCCCAAGATACCCTTTGAAATGACTTTACAATTCCTTATTTATAAAAGACATCGACTTTGGAATGATCATCTAAGTCAGAAAACATTATAGAGCAAATACATAAATACAACATGACTAATAACAAAAAGACTTCATGTGGATCAATACACTATCAGCCACACAGATCTGAGACTTCAATCTTCTCCTAGGAACACACCAATCTTCACATAACATTTTCAAGATCATCCGTAGGATGTGTAACTCATCCAGTTGGCCAGACTTAGGAAGAACACCATCATCCAGAAGTAATTCTTCAACTGCGAGCTCAAATTCTAATGCGGACCACCAACATGAACTAGACATGATCCAAAGACCTCCACAAGCTAGCCTGAATCACCAAGAACATCAACACTACATCTACTTATTCAAATCCTTCTCTCCTTCATTCGGAACCTTAAGAACATAGTCTATCATCACTGTCACAATGGAATAGATGCTTGCGGAGCTCCAAATCATGAACAATTTGAGTTGTAACTCCACATGGAATTCCTAAACACTCCCTCAAATCTACAGAATAGGATACTATATTTCTGGATCTCACCGAACCTATCTGTGTCACTCTGTCACCTCTGAACACCTGCAGGAACTGGTTTTACTTGAGCAGCCACAACTTTAGATCACCATGTGGACCTCTGAAATATTTACTGGAGAATCTTAAGAGACATATCTACAAACCCTTTGAACCGTATCCTCTTATCTTTATCTTAGCTAGGATCTTTGGCACATTGTCTTCACTGTTCTTCTCTATTCCTGATTAGAGCTAATTTTCTCAATATCCTTAGCATATAGCTCATCCAATCCTTATAATTAATGTAACAAGAGTATGTTGACATTAATGACAACACCAGTTAGGCTCATACTTGCAAAATTTCCTGGGTCTACTCCTAAAGCCTGAAGGTCTACACAACTCAGGGTGGAGGTGGAGAAGTTAGAAGACAAATGCAAATGCTTGGGAAATGTATGGACACCAATCAGAGGCTATGAATTGTTTAAATTCCATTATGATAGAAGATTTAGAAATGTCCCAGTGTCTAATCCATGGAGTTTGAATTTGGGCAAATTGGTCATCCTAGATGTGTTTGTGAATGTGGAACTCCTAAAACTCTTGGCTAAATATTACAATCCTAGCCTCAAATCCATATGTAATCCACAAGGAGAGCCTGCTATACACTTATCCAAAAATTCCAATTGTGAAGTATTCGATTTGGATGACTTATGTACACTTCCTATAGTATATGAGGATTTAGACAAAGAATACCAGAGGATGGACACCACATACAATGGATGGAGATTGCTTCTCCACGGGCCTAGGGAAGAGGGAAAAATATTACCTTTTGATGACAATGATGGACCTCCATTCCATGTGTCTTTGTTTGATCCTTATAGGAAATACACATATTATTCCATTGGCCAAGTCCTAGGGTCAAAAGTTCTTGATTTCATGACAATTACATTAATGCTAATAGCAACATATATCCAATGTCATAATGCTAGACAATTTGACTATGTTGCTTATATTTTCAGAAAAATTGATTCTAGCTTAATTACAATTAAGAACAACACCCCAATAGTTTCTTTTGAGAATTATTCACTCCTCATGCACATGGTATTATACTATGGCTAGGAAATGGGGATATGGTCAAAAAAACTTAGAATTGTTCAAGTAGAAAAAAGGGGACAAAAGTTGCCTGCGGAGATGTGGAAAAGGTTATGGGATAGTAGGTTTGCCCACTCTAGTTACATTCATTTTGAAGAATATTTTGTAAAAGTGTTGTAGAGATACTTTAATCATCCCTGTGAATATTCATTGTCAGATGAAATAAAAAGGTTTCTCAGACCAAAAGACTTTGGTGGTCCTGATACCCCATTTATATTGCCGATGACAGTTCCTGATAGAATTGCTTACTTAGAGATAGTTTGGCAGATGAACTGTTCTAATGTGATGAACTTAAGTGCCTATGACAAACAATCCTTCATGCCTAGTACTCTACGCTTCGGGGATTTTACTTTGGTGTCTAAGTTTATGGTCTCATCAGAGATAAATTAATGCATTACAACATGAGGTGTGCCGAGGCAACAAAAAGGTTTGATCCCGAGGGTTTCATTGATTTTTGTAGAAGAAAACAAAATCTCAGTTGATACACACATATTCCATTTCCACATGATTATATCATTAGGAAAATGGAAGAAACTGAAGTTGAATTGGTAAGTGAAAAATATAATAGAGAATTAGATGAGAAAAGAAAACAACTTTCAGAGATAGAGTTGTCTTCTGGTGATGAGGAATTTGTAGGTGAAGGGGAGCTCCATGAACAAACAAGTAGAATCTCTAGACAAAAAATGGAATGTTATCAACTTCCTAATAGAGAGCAGGATGAAGAGGGGCCTGGTGATGAGGATCCTAGATAGATAGCATATGACTCTTTTATTGCAGATGATCAATCTATTCATTCTCAGGAATTTAAATCATTTTTGTATAAATGCAAAGGAAAAGCACTCAGTGAATCAGTTGAAGATGTCACAACTGATAATGAAAGACAATTGATGGATGTGTTAAAGACAACAGTAGACAATGAGTTGAGGGCTATGACTCCTAACAGAGGCAGACAATTTCTTAGAGAAGTGGGTGTCATGATATTTCCTGGACTTGACATAAATTATGCCTTGGTATTTGATAGTTTATTGCAGAATACTGATGATAAATACAAACTCACTCCTAAAGGTGTAATAGAGATATACATGGGTACCAAGTACAACAATGATGAAAACTCACTCATGATATGGGCCGTATACCCTCCTCATAAGAAGACTGCCATTATAGATACTGAAAAAACTTTTGGGTATGTTATGACTTTGAAAGTAGGAGAAACTAATCCTTTGATTACTGCAGATATTGGTATAAATGTTGCAAGACTAAATAAAGAACAGACTCAAATGCTAATCAAGGAGTGAGATGCATATAAGCTGACTTGTGAAATATTGATAAAGGAAAATGATTTCCTAAAAGATATTGTCAAGAATGCTTTTGGAGGATCAATTAAAAGACTAACCCAAGGAGAAAGTTCACAAAGTCCCCAGTCACCATCTATCAATCAAATAGCCTAGGTTCAAATTGACACACTTGCAACAGTACTATAGAATAGGCATATCAATATGATGCATTAGATAAATAAATTTTGGGATGTCTACTTTGAGAATCATAAGGTTATCCAAGAACATGAGAGGTTAAATAACAGGCTCCAAGAGAAACTCCACGAGATATAGAATAGGGATACTCTTGACATTACAGGTATTTCTAGTTCCCAAGATTTGATCGAACAACATAAGAAATATCATGACCAGCTTCAAAATGATGCCAAGGAATGTGTTGAGGCTTCAAAGATAGGTGTACCTATGCTGTTTAGAAATGATAAGGAGTTGAAGAGCAAAGATGAATGGATTAAAGAATGCCAAGTGATAATATAGGAGGCTTTAGAAGCTCTCAAAGATAAAGACTCGACATCTGGAGAGGCCTCCAAGCATTTGGAAAAGATGGTGATGATAGATGTGATTACAAAAAATGCTATAGAATTTGCTGATACACATCGGAGCCAAGAGTACCTAGATCATGTTGCTCAGATATACTTGTGGCTTAGCAAAGCTTAGGGTCATTATCTTTTTTTATTGTTATGTTAATCCTTTTAATTCTCAAAAGACATTTTGAAGAGCTATGTCTCTTCACAATTATTTCTATATAAGTTGGACATATGATGATCAAGGGTCATCAGTAGTAGGAGATGGTAGAAGAGGTCTATAATATTTTAAAGACCATGTTGCAAGTATTATAGTGAAGAATTTAATAGGAGATCTTTGATTCCATGGCTCTATATTGGCATCAACTGTTTCTTGAAATTATTCAGTTATTTAGTTGTCTCCAGTTCAGTATTTCTTTATTATTTAAATTAATATATCAAGTATATATTTAGTCTGTCAATGCACATTTGCTTTACTTGTGTGGTTTGATTAATTGGTTTCCTTTAAGAGGAATTAAAAATCCTTTTGGTCAGTCAAAGTAATCTGGAAATATTAATTTGGATCACTAAGAATAACCACATAATTAGGATTGGCATTTTGTCTCCAGGTTGATATTATCTACTATTCTTGCATAATTATTTCAATTGGTTCCTTCGTGAAAGGATTAAAATTCCTTCTGGTGAATAACAAGAAACCTGATTGTGTTAGTTGGATATTAAGAAGAGTCTGTCAATCATTTCCCTGCACGTTTATACAAGTTATAAACCAAAGTATTGTGCCAAATAATTAGACTTATTTATCAATATAAGCCACTTGTCCTAGATTTTCACTTAACTCTATTTACCCAACAAGGCACTTGTCTTACTCATTTCAATAGTTAAATTCATTCATTAGTTCTTACCTTGATATTGCTTATACAATTTATACCAAATCATCTTTTAGATATTAGAAATAGAACTAGTTAGCAAGCTCTCATGTATTCCACACCATTTTCCACTATGGGTAGATCCATTAACTTAGTCACAACACTTACACTCATTTAATTTTCCTTAACTTTTAAGGTCTACTCGCCTAGGTAAAGCAGTACCTAAAGTGCAGAGAGTCATTAACCCTATAGGTTAACTCCGTCGTGTTAGTTCAAAAATGTTGCCAATCTGATCAGAGTCTGGCATCCTCTTAGGATTTGTAACCTACATTTTTGAGACCTAACAAATTGGCGACTCTATCGGGGAACCAAATATAAATAACCTTGGTAAGAGACCATTCTTTTATAGAGTCAGAAATTTCAAGAATACAAATTAGTAACTCTTTTGGAAAGAAGAACCCAGAAAGACAAATTATAACCTTCCCTATTTAAAAAAATAGGTGGTAACTCTAGAACTTGTTATAAAGGAAAGCTCGTACCAAATGGATGGTAGAAGATCTAAGATGGAAGGGAAGAAGTTACAATCATCCCCACCAATTAGAGGCATTTCCAAGAAAAATGGAGCATCAAGTTATTTTCATCAGAGTAATAATCAGGAGGCCCAAGAGGATAATACAGAACAAGCTATCATAACTCACAATAGTTTTACTCCTCTACATGAATCAAATGAGAATTTGTCTCAAATCAATGAAGTAATTGATGATATATTGGAAAAATATAGACTTGATTTCGAAGCACAGGCCATGAAGGAAATTGATCAAAGACAGGTAGAATATGATTATAAAATATCACTACAACAGGGAGAGGGGGTAAAATATGGATTCACGAATCAAGAGGTGAATAAAAGTCCAAAGAATACAAGGAATATGAATGAAATGCAGCAGAATGTGCTTAACCTCCAGGAAGAACTTGAAATGATCAAGATAGAGGAAATTGAGATGCTGTTAAACCAGGAGATTCAATAGATAAAGAATAGGACTAAAATAGCTGCCCCAAAATATATACCTCCACATACAAGAAATACTTTGAGGAACCCACCGAAAAACTTGCACCAAAATATAGGTAGTGCTTCCAATCCACAACCATTCGGAGGTCATATTCATCAAAATACCCTCCTAAATAATCCTAGACCACCCCTCATACATAACACCTCCCAACATATGCCTAATCCATACCCACCCCCTAGCCAACAATATTGTAGACCACAATATCATCATATGAACCCGCACATGAACCCATAGCAGCACAATGCTTATCATCAGCCTCCATGCGGGTATCATTACTACCCTAATCCACCACCCATGAATGTTCCTCCACAAAACCTCACAAACATATGCAGGCAATTTGATCTAACTAGATATCAATTGTATCCATACCCCATTGACAATAGTTGGAGGAATATAGTTCCCAAGTTCACTGGAAATAATGCAGTATCAACTGAGGATCATATCAGAAGCTTCAATGCCTTTGTACAAGATATCAGTATGGAATATGAAGATGTTGAAATGAGATTATTCATGATGCCTTTGACTGAAGATGCAAGATATTGGTTCAACATCTTACCAGATTCCTCAATCAGTTCCCTAACAGATTTCCATAGTCAATTTAAGGAGTAGTATGGCAATCAGTATGCCCTTGAGTTTGCATTGCATGAATTGATAAGCATCAAAAAGTAACAAAATGAGTTAGTATATGATTTCAATATGAGATTCTCCAAATTACACAACAAAATACCACATGGATCTAAATTGACCGACCCAATAGCATTAAGTATTTATCTGAAAGCATTTGATCCTAAGACATGGTATGAACTTAGAAACCAGTGCCCTAGGACCTTAGCTGAAGCACAGAAAGTAGCATTGACTATTGAAAACAATAAAAAAGCTGTAGGCATGGTCAATAAAAGAGATAATCTTAGAATTCCTCATAGTCCAAATATTCAATAGAATAAACAAGAAAGTTAGCATAGAAATGAAAGACCTAGGTTGCATGATATGCCATATAATACAAACTGGAAGGATGGGAGACCTATCGAAAGTAGCAGAAAGCAACATTATGGCAAAGATACTCATGATCCTCTAAAGATAAATGGGGCACATATGGTAGAAGATAATCCCTGGTGTTTGGTGTGTAATTTACCACACTCACCTGAATATTGTGTAGTGGCTAAAATAGTACAACAGGAAGAAGCATTATATGACTATAACATAGTCAACCACACAATAAATATGATGCAAGATGCACCATACTTAATAAATGAAGACTATTCTTCTATAGAAGAAAAGGGATATGAGTATGATGTGGGGAACTAGAAACATCATATCAACATGGGAAAACAAGAAGTATTCTCAAATGAGGAGGATAGCTACAAGGGACCTACTTGTTATCATAACAAATCACCATATGATCAATGGAGAAAGCCCACTGAAGAGGAAAGAGAAGTTCTTACAATAGCTGCAGTAGCCCAAGCTAAAAATGCCTATAATCTAAGGAATAGGATAGTAAGTTCAGAATAGGGAACACCTGGGAGTGTCTTTATAAAAGATCAAAATTACAAAAGGAATAACATAAAGTCCTCACTTAAAGAACTAGAAAAAACTAAGCAAAATAAAACAAAAGACAAATCACCAATTCAAGAAAAAGAACATATAAAAATAGAAAGGAATGATCATACTATAGCCCATTCATTTGACATTGCTCATGCGATATCCTAGGTGAAGATATCAGTACCACATTTGGAAATGATGAAGATAGATAAATACAGAAGTACAGTGGTTAAAATGATTTCAGATATACCAAATAAAAAATATTAGGAATCAGAGAATAGAACAAACAAGGTTTAGTAAGAAACAGTCCAAGTTCCTGAAGTATATCTAGGTGATACCCTAACAAAGAACCCCTCACAAGTAGACCCTTTCTACACCACCTTATTAATCAAAAATAGGCTAGTGAGGAACTGCATGATTGATTCAGGTGTAGCCATGAATATCATGCCAATAGTCATCATGAAAGAACTGGGAATGTGGGTTGACACTACATTTGGTAAGTGTTATGCAATGGACAATAGGCATATCCTAGTTGTGGGAATTATGAAGGACGTGCAAATAAAACTAGCTTCCTACCCTAAAGCAACCTATAATATTGATATCACTGTGGTTGATATTCTACCATATTATGTGGTGCAGGAGCACCCGCACATGATCAGGATATAGGATAGTTATCAGCATGATGACAAGATAGTCTATTTTTAGTATGTTTGACTTTATCATGTAATAAGGTCCATTCGACCGATGCTATGTAATAGATCAGCCTAGGAGTATGTGTAGGCAGTTAGAGATCGGGATAAGATAGTCTGAGTTGTCCTCTCTCCTAGCCGCTTGGAAGCTCCCAGCCACTAGGAAGTGAAGTTGGTAGTACTCGAAGGATTTGTTATATATACCTTTGATCTGTTAGGGTTTAGACAGTTCATATTGATAGTTCATATTGATGTTGATAGATGTATGGGTGTTGTGTTGAGTTGAGGTTCAGGAGAGTAGTTCAGACATTGTGAAGCTGTATTCAGGACATTGAATTTCAATTGAATAAGATCTCATCTTTTGCATTATCTGGTTGTATCAGTTCTATTTGTGTTGATTTCCTTTCCGTTTGCAAGTTGATGGGTATTTTCAACCCTTCCACCGGTTGATCCTGCAAATCGGTGGAATGGTCCTGTATCACAGTTTAGTTTGCATTTGTGTTTTCTGCTTATGCATTGCATTGTTCAGGAGATCTGTTAGGAGCATGCTGTGAATCAGCCTAGCATCCTCATGTGCTAGGTCTAGAAGTTAAGTTGTTAGATTTTGGTTTGAAGGTGATCCGGCCCGGTCGTCACAAGATCTTTGTGAAATAGAGTGGTTCGGAGTGTTTACATGTAGTGGAAGGATACACAGGAGTCTGCATGAGCGTATCCAGTCGGAACGAGCCGCATCATCATCTACTAATCCATCGCCGTCAGGATCGGGTCGTGAAGTTGTTGAAGTTTGCATGTTGCAAGTGCATCAGGATGTTTTGAGTTGGATATATACTCAGTGTATATATCGCAGTCAGGATCATCTCTCGAAGAAGTTCATCATCCGCATATCGCTAACGGATGCGGGTGTGAAAGTTAAGTTTTTTTGTCTAAGTATTGAAGAGTTCATCAGGATGATGTGTGACGTCATCGTCATCAGGATATGACGTCATCGTCATCAGGATATTAAGAAATCCCTCTATGCGAGTTTATCCTGTTGTCGCTAAGTGGTTAAGTATCGGCGAAGGTAGGAAGTTGTAGTAGCATCATCAGGAGGTTTCGAGGAACCGGATGAACAATATCATGATGCTGTTGCTTGTATTGTCGGGCCGTGGAGCATCGAAGGCAAGTTGTTGAAGTGCAACGTCATCAGGATATTTGGAGCAACCGGATATTTGGATATCCTGCTGACGAAGGTGATATTGAATATCATGATGATGTCGCTTGTATTTGGCACCCGATGAACAGTGCAACCGGAGGATGTTTGCGCCCGTTGATTTTCATGATGATGATGATAGGCGACAAACGGAGGAGGTAACTAGTAGTCGACAGGAGGATATTTGCGATCATCTGAAATATGATGCTACTGTTGAAATGTGATGATGCTGTTGGTGTCTCTAGGAAATACGATGGTGATGTTCAGCTGATAGAGAATTTTATCATGCTGTTTGTATTGTTGGCTACTCCTTCCTGTTAGGTTGCCTCCGTTGCGTTCCACTCTGCATCATAGTGGTATCAGAGCAAAGGTTAGGATCTTCTGGAAAAGATAAGCAGGATGTCAGACGAAGAAGGAACATCTGAGGTTCCAGCAAGGATGACCAACGCTGAGTTGGCAGTTCTGGTGAAGAAACAGATTGCAGAAAGTAAGGCCGTGAAGGCTCAGAATCAGGAGTTGAAAGATGAGTTAGCAAAGTTGAGGAGCAGAGTAGGTTCTGGTAGAGAAGATGATAGGGAAGAAGAAGAGATCCCTAATTGGAGCGAGGAGGTCGTTCCTGCAGACCAGAGACCGCTGTTGAACGCCCTCAAGGCCATGGAGAGGAGAACCATGGATGTGAAGATGGATTTGCCAGTGTTTACAGGTAAGATGGACCCTGATTCAGTAATGGAATGGATAGATTGTTTGAACAATTTCTTTGTAACAGAGGAGATACCAGAACAGCAGAGAGTGAAGATAGCACAGTCAAAGATGAAAGAAGCTGCCTTGACATGGTGGAACTTTGTTCAGGATGATAGAATGCAGGAGGGAAAACGTAGAGTTGCCACATGGAAGAAGATGATGGAATTGGTAAAGGAGGCTTATATTCCTTTGGATTACAGTATTCAGTTACACAAGAGGAAGCAGAACCTGAAGCAGAAGGAGCTAGATGTCAGCTCATATACAGAAGAGTTCATGAAACTCTGTATGAAGACAAAGGTGAAAGAAAGTGAAGAGGAAAAGGTAGCCAGATACCTTAATGGATTGAGGTTTAATATTCAGGAAGATCTCAGTCTGCATAACCCAGATACAGTGCAGAAAAGCTTTCAGTTGGCATTGAAGGTGGAAGAAAAGCTGAAGAGAAAACAAGATCAGAACAACAGAGGAAGAGGAAGACAACAAAGAGGTGGAAGAAGTCCTTTCAGAGGCAGAGGACATGGACAGGGATATCAAGGAGAGTCCAGTCAAGACAATAGCAAGGGCAACAATAGTCAGAATCAGAGAGAGAATTTCAGTCAGCAAGGAAACTTCAGAGGCAGAAGACCTTACAGAGGAAGATCCCAGGGCAGAGGATCCATCAGATGCTACAATTGTAACAAAGAAGGCCATATAGCCAGCAGATGTCCAGACAAAGCCACAAGCTCAGCAGGAGAAAGGAGGACAAATCTGGTCAATGAACCTGATAATCAAAGTAGGACAAGCTCTAATGATTTTCAGAGTGTGAATGGTCCTGAGAATTATGGATATCCAGAAAGTGGAGAGTCCCTGATGATGAGGAGAACAGTGACTACCATGAAGGTACCTGATAAAGAAGCCCCTCAGAGAAAGTCCCTTTTCAGAACCATTTGCAAAGCAGGAGGTAAGGCTTGTAAAGTTTTGATTGATTCTGGTTCTACTGAGAACTTTGTGTCTGAAGAGATGGTGGTGAAGCTGAAGCTTAGGAGATTGCCTCATCCATCTCCATATAAAGTCTCATGGCTTACTCAAGGTCAGCAGACAACGGTAGAAGAGCAGGCTTGGGTAGAGTTTCAGATTGGTGGATATAAGGATAAGTTGTTGTTTGATATCACCAAGATGGATGCTTGCAACCTTTTGTTTGGTAGACCATGGCAATATGATCTGAAGGCACAGCATGATGGTGTTAAAAACACCTATAAAATCACTAAAGATGGTAAAGAAGTAACGTTATTCCCATTGAAGGAGAAAGAGGAGAAGTCTAAAGGCAAAGAAGTGAAGGTCATGCTGATGGAAGGCAAACAGTTCATGAAAGAAGTAGCAGCAGAAGGTGCAGTTGCATATGCCCTGATCCCCTGTATGAGTGTGAATAAGAAACAACAGTAAGAAGCCAAGAAAGAGAAGAAGCCAAGGTTGATAGACCCAGCTATCCAAGAATTATTGGATAAGTACAAAGGTGTTATCTCAGAGGGAATGCCAAGATCCCTACCACCTGTCAGAGATATCAGTCATTGCATAGACTTGATTCCAGGGTCTACACTTCCAAATAAAGCAGCTTATAAGCTTACCCCAGAACAGAATGCAGAAGTAGCCAGACAGATTGAAGAATTGATGAATTCAGGTCTGATTGGGAAGAGTCTGAGTCCATGTGCAGTACCAGCTGTACTAGCACCAAAGAAGGAAGGCACTTGGAGACTTTGCACCGATTCCAGAGCCATCAACAAGATCACAATCAGGTATAGGTTTCCAATCCCCAGAATTGAGGATTTACTTGATTGTTTGGGAAATGCTAAGTACTTTACAAAAATAGACTTGAAGAGTGGATACCATCAGATCAGGATTAGACCAGGTGATGAGTGGAAGACAGCATTCAAAACAAATGAAGGTTTATATGAATGGAAGGTTATGCCATTTGGTTTGTCTAATGCCCCTAGTACTTTCATGAGGCTGATGAATGAGGTTCTGAAGGAATTCATTGGTAAGTTTGTCATAGTCTATTTAGATGACATTCTGATTTTCAGTAACACCAGAGAAGAACATCTCAGGCATATAGAGCTGGTTCTCAAGAGGTTACATGAAGAGAAGCTGATGATAAACTTGGACAAGTGTCTGTTCATGAAACAGGAGATCACCTATTTAGGTTTTGTCATCTCACAAGGAAAGCTACAGATGGATAAGGAGAAGGTGAGTGCCATATTGAATTGGCCAACTCCACAGACCATGAATGAAGTCAGAAGTTTCCATGGGTTAGCAACCTTCTACAGAAAGTTTATCAGAGGATTCAGTCATATTTGTGCACCCATGTTGGATACCATCAAAGGAGGATAGAAGTGCAGGTTTGTTTGGACTCAAGGAGCAGATGATTCCTTTGAGGCATTGAAGAGGAAGGTGGCACAGCAGCCAGTCCTTGCACTTCCAGATTTTAACAAGATCTTTCAGGTAGAGTGTGATGCCAGTCACATGGCCATTGGAGCAGTACTCAGTCAAGAGGGTAGACCAATTGCATTTTTTAGTGAAAAGCTCAATGATGCTAAGAAAAGGTATTCATCATATGATCTAGAAATGTATGCTTTAGTTCAGTCCCTTAAGAAATGGAGGCATTACCTGATGCCAAAGGAGTTCATAGTTTTCACAGACAACCAGGCTTTGAGTTTCATCAACAGCCAAGAAAAGCTGAACCACAGACATATGAAGTGGGTAGAGACATTACAGGCTTTCACTTTTACCTTGAAGCATAAGAAAGGGGTTAAGAACAAAGTTGCAGATGCTTTGAGCAGAAGAGTTCTCACAGTAAATCAGATTCAATTAGAGAGTGTTGGTATTGATTCACTCAAGACCATGTATGAGTCTGATGCTGATTTTGGAGAGATATATCAGGTCTGTACTTCTTTTGGGGAGAAATACCATGCTGAGTTCTCTGAATTCCTGATCCAAGATGGATTGCTGTTCAAGGGTAGACAGTTGTGTATCCCAAGGTGTTCTATGAGGTTGAATATAATCAAGGAGAAACACTGTGGAGCCATGGCAGGTCATTTCGGTCTAGACAAGACTCTTGATCTGGTCAGGAGGCATTATTTCTGGCCTAAGTTGCAGTCAGATGTCAGGAAATTTGTAGAAACCTGTGTAATTTGTCAGAAGGCTAAAGGCAGGTCAACTAATGCAGGGTTATACCAGCCCTTACCCATTCCTTCCAGACCGTGGGAAAGTATCAGTATGGATTTTGTTTTAGGTTTGCCAAGGACCAAGAGAGGATTTGAGCTTATCCAGTCGGAACGAGCTGCATCATCATCTGCGAATCCATCGCCGTCAGGATCGGGTCGTGAAGTTGTTGAAGTTTGCATGTTGCGAGTGCATCAGGATGTTTTGAGTTGGATATATACTCAGTGTATATATCGCAGTCAGGATCATCTCTCGGAGAAGTTCATCATCCGCATATCGCTAACGGATGCGGGTGTGAAAGTTAAGTTTTTTTGTCTAAGTATTGAAGAGTTCATCAGGATGATGTGTGACGTCATCGTCATCAGGATATGACGTCATCGTCATCAGGATATTAAGAAATCCCTCTATGCGAGTTTATCCTGTTGTCGCTAAGTGGTTAAGTATCGGTGAAGGTAGGAAGTTGTAGTAGCATCATCAGGAGGTTTCGAGGAACCGGATGAACAATATCATGATGCTGTTGCTTGTATCGTCGGGCCGTGGAGCATCGAAGGCAAGTTGTTGAAGTGCAACGTCATCAGGATATTTGGAGCAACCGGATATTTGGATATCCTGCTGACGAAGGTGATATTGAATATCATGATGATGTCGCTTGTATTTGGCACCCGATGAACAGTGCAACCGGAGGATGTTTGCGCCCGTTGATTTTCATGATGATGATGATAGGCGACAAACGGAGGAGGTAACTAGTAGTCGACAGGAGGATATTTGCGATCATCTGAAATATGATGCTGCTGTTGAAATGTGATGATGCTGTTGGTGTCTCTAGGAAATATGATGGTGATGTTCAGCTGATAGAGAATTTTATCATGCTGTTTGTATTGTTGGCTACTCCTTCCTGTTAGGTTGCCTCCGTTGCGTTCCACTCTGCATCATTATGGAATGCTCTAATCAAGACAATGTGCTGCAATGGCAGGAGGGAATGTCCAATTAGATTTATCATATGCCACAATACTAGTGGGAGGCAAAGATATCAAGCTGTGTAGGGAGCCAAGATATGAGAACATTATAGAATGCCTAGATCAAAATCAAATAAATCTATTCTATAATACAGATTTGGGAACCTTCAAAATTGAAACAAATCAGCCAAAGTTGCAAAATGCTGATCCAATGTATCTAGAATCTAAGAAAGAGGAAAATGATGTGTGGAAAATGTATTTTGATGGTGCAAGTAGCAAAATGGGAAATGGGGCAAGAGTACTATTTATTTCACCAATAGGTAAAACTTTCAAATACTCATTCTTATTGACATTTGAATGCACAAACAATGTAGCGGAATATGAGGCTCTTCTCATTGGTTTAAATATTTCCATCAAGCATAAGATAAGAATGTTGGCTGTATACGAGGATTCAAAATTAGTTACTTCTAAAGTAAAGGGGAAATATTTATCCAAAAACAAGAGGTTGAAGCAATATAGAAATGTTGTCTAGGATGATGTTGAGTTGTTTGATGCCTTCTCAATCAACTAGATTGACAGATCAAAAAATATAATGGCAGATTTTCTAGTGAACATTGCATTAAAAAGGGATGATATCACATTGGCGGGTATTACAGAAATTGAATTTAAAACTAGACCCACTATTCTAGATAATGTCCATAACTGGCAAGTGTTTAATAATGATACTGATATAATCAAACTCTTACATTGTATCGATTACTATGAAGACCAAGAGATTGATTGCAATGCATTTGTGGAGGAACATGATGGAAAAGAAACTCTCTTTGGTCAAGAGATAGTTTATCTAAAAACAAACAAAATACCTAAGGGATTCATAGCATTGGAGAAAGTGTTTGATGGATGTGACAGATTTAAAACAAAAGACGCACCCATAGTACAGAATGATCTTGAAGAAATTAATTTGGGGACGTAGGCAGCCCCAAAGATTGTATACATTTGAAAGAAGTTAAATCCCGAAATCAGGAGCATGCTCATCAACTTACTCAAAAAGTATAGACATGTGTTTGCATGGTCATATGATGACTTGAAAGCATATAGGGAGGATCTTTTTCATCATGAAATACTGTTAAAGCTGGATGCTAAACCATTCAAGAAAAAGTAGAGGCCTATTAATCCCACACTGGCCCCTAAAATGTTTGAAGAACTCATAAAACTAAGGGATGGAGCTATTATAAAACCCATCAGACACTCTTCTTGGGTTTCTAATTTGGTGCTTGTCAGAAAGAAAAATGGTGATATTAGATTATATGTGGACTTCAGGATTCTAAATAAATCCTCTCTTAAAGATAACTATCCCCTTCCTAACATGGAAGTTGCACTGCAAAAAGTCACATGGTGTGAACTATTGTCCATGATGGATGGTTTCTCGAGATATAATCAGGTGAAAGTCAAAGAATTAGAACAATATAAGACTGCATTCATCACACCATGGGGAATGTATGTGTATTTAAGAATGCCATTTGGACTCACAAACACTGGAACAAAATTCCAAAGGGCGATGGATGTGGCCTTTGTAGAACTGATTAACAAAATCATGGTAGTATATCAGGATGACATGACAACATATTCCAAAAAGGCTAAAGATCATTGTACACACTTACAGCAAATTTTTATTAAAGCCTTAGAATATGGAATTTTGTTGAATCCTAAGAAGTGTCATTTCGCAGTAACAGAGGGCAAGCTACTTGGTCACATAGTTTCAAAAGATAGAGTAAGAATAGATCCTGAAAGAGTAAGAGCCATTGACCAAGTTCATATTCCTAAGAATGTGAAAGCTATACAATCATTCTTTGGCCAAATCAACTTTGTCAGGAGATTCATATCAAAGTTTGTAGAGATTGTTAGTCCCATATCAAGAATGTTAAAGAAGAATACAGAAGTGAACTGGACAGTAGAAACATTAGAGGCATTTGCCACCATTAAGAAGGTAATCAAGGAAGCTCCAATTCTGATATCTCCTGATTTCAATAAGCCATTTTAGCTATTCTCATTTGCGACATATCATATAGTTGCAGCAATAATGTTGTAGAAAAATGATGAGGGACATGAACAACCCATTTCATTTTTTAGCAAGTCTCTTCAAAATGCAGAGTTAAAATATGACATTGTTGAGAAATGGGCGTATGCATTGGTGAAAGCAGTCAAATCTTTTAGGCCATACTTGGTGGGATCTGAAATAATAGCATATGTGCCTAATGCTACAGTGAAAGATGTATTAGTCCAAGCTAAGGTCATGGGTAGAAGATGTAGATGGATTAATAAAATTCAAGAGTTTAATATTGAAATCCAAATCACCAAACTAGTAAGAGGATAGGGTCTTGATAGACTAATGGCCAAAAACAATCTTGAGGCTTCTCAGATATGTAATACTGATGATGTTAATAACATGATTTCTAGCATTGAGCATACTCCATGGTATACTGACATCATATATTATCTAAAACATATGAAATGGCCTAAAGGATATGATGATAACAAGAAAAGGACACTTAAATTATAGGCTTCAAAGTATGTATTTATAGATGGGGATCTTGTTTGGAAGAATAAAGATGGTATTCTGCTACTATGCCTAGATGAACATCAGTCAAAACATGTCCTAAAGAGTTACATGAAGGAGTGTATGGAGGGCACTTCTCAGCAAAAACTATAGCTCACAAGATCCCAAAGGCTAGATACTACTGGCCTAGAGTTTTCAATGATTCATATCATTATACAAGAAAATGTGAGGCATGCCAAAAAATTTTAGGAAAATTAAAATATTAGGGAGCATTACCCTTGAAACCTATATAGGTGGAAGCTCCATTCTATCAATGGGGAATTGACTTCATAGGAGAGATTACAGAAAAGTCAAGTAGAGGACACAAAAGGATTTTAGTGGCAATGGATTACTTCACAAAATGGGTGGAAGCAATCCCAACTAAACAAGCAACAAGCAAAGTGGTGATCAATCTTTTAATGGAAAATGTTATATTTAGGTTTGGCACAATAGTGAGGTTGATTACAGACAATGGAATGTGCTTTAGGTCTGATGAGTTCAAATTTTTTTGTAATATATATGGCATCACTGTGTCTTATGCCGCCCCTTATCAGCCACAAGCAAATGGCCAGGCAGAATCTAGTAATAAAAATCTTTTGAAAATTATAAAAATAATGTTGGAGGGAAACAAAAAGGCATGGGATTCAAAGTTGAGAATGGTTGTGTGGGCTGATAGGATTGATGTGAGGAGAGCAATTGGAAGATCCCATTTTGAATTGGTGTATGGAATACAAGCAAGGATGCCATTAGAAAATCTTCTACTAGTTTACAAATTTATTCTTCAAGAGGATTTAAATATTCTTGAAACAATGGAGGAAAGAATAGAACATCTTGCAGAACTTGATGAGACAAGAAGAATGGCTCAAAAGCAAAACATCAAATTGCAATCATAAGTAAAATACCTTTTTGACAAGAAAGCCAAGGATAGAAAATTTGAGATAGATGACTTGATATTGATGTGGAATGCTAGATGCAAAGAGAAAGGAAAGTACGAAAAGTTTGAAGCCTTGTGGTTGGGTCCTTTTGTTGTCATTGGCAAAGGAGGAGAAGATTCCTACTATCTGCAAAATATGTCTAGAGAAGAGCAGGAACTGCCAGTGCATGGACTGTTAGTGTAGGTTTTTTATTTTCCTTAGGGATATTTCTTTTTCCTACACATTATTAAGCTTGCTTAGGTTTATTATAAGTGGTTAATATGAGGACACGTGGCGAAATACATCAGCTACATGTGTAACTCTCTCCCACATATGGGTAGTTGAGTTACACATCCTCTTTTGGCTTTTTGTGCCACCTCTCATAACCACTATTATGTCCTTACCTAAGTAGGTTATGGGGTAGTTAGAGTTCTCACACTCTTTTGTTTTTATGTGCCACCTCTTGTAACTCCTTTTTTGTTTTCATCTAAGGAGGTTATGCCACATGTTTTGGCATTTACCAAGTAGGTAAAACCTCCCACCTTTTATGGGATATGGGATTTATTACACCTCTTGGATGTATATGCCCTTTTTTTCTATATATACAGCACTCTCCTCTCACCATAGCTAGTTCACAAGCTCGAATATTAGTTTAGTGATAGCTCGATGAGAGTATTGAGAGTCTTCTCAAAATTCTCTTTCTTTGTCTCCATTTTTCTCTCATTTCAGATATCTATTCATTCTGCTATTTTGATCTTCAATCATCTGTTGAGTGGAGGCGCATATGATCTACGACCGACATCAGATCCTGGCTTGGTTCTTGCTTCTCGCAGGATCTAACATGGTATCAGAGTCGTGTTCTCTGGTATAGCTCATTATTTTTCTGATTTATTTGAGAGATTTGAGATTATTAGATCGCTATTATTTTTCCTAAAAACCAAGTATGCTCTTCTCCTGCATCCTTGAATGAACTAGAGAATCAGAACAATTTAAAGGAAAATAGGCATCTGGGTAATTTGGTTTGCATATATGTGTTCTTATGAGATCTGGGTGATTGCAGCTTTGTGGTAATATTGGAGGCATTTTTCAGTACTTCTAGAGTGTCTAGAAGGCTTGAGAAAGTCAAAAGTGACTTTTACTTCACCAAAATCAGAGATTGGAGGACACGGTAACAAATCTGGGTTATTTTTTTTGAAAATTTTACCGGAGCCGTTTTCATTTGTGCTTCAAATTTCTAGCTTCTACTCATTTTTAGAAAAAAAAAATTCTAGGTTTTGTTCTCAGGGTCAAAAACCTTTCTGGGTATCTATTAGTTTTTGGAATTAAATTCTCAATTTTGTAAAAATCGAGTCAAAATCAGGCGTGAACCGTTTTTGACGGGCATATTCAGCAACCTTTCTTAAAATTTGCATAACTTTTGCCTCGGGCATCAGATTTTTGCAAACGAATACTTGACGGAAAGCTAGAAATGAGAACTTTCCATCCACATAGGTCTCATTAAAAAATTCTATCATTTTCCATCAGATATTGTAGGTTGAATCTTCTGCACTTTTTCTCTTCAACATGTCTTTTCTTTTGTCTCAGATCTCCATTTTTCAAAAATGAATAGGTGATGGAAAGGTATTGAAGAGTATTACACAGATTTAAGGCTATTTTTCTCAGATTTTGTATCAATTTAATTTGTATCAAAATTTTAAATTCTAGCCATTGGAGGCCTAGAAAACATTGAAATCTGATAAAGGCCTTGTAATAGCACTAATTATAAAGTGCCAACCTTGTAATATTTGGGGCGGGGGTGATTTTTGAGACTAGTGGAAAGGGGGGTGTCTTGTGTGTCTTCCTTCTTTACACTTTTCCTTCTTTGCAATCTTCTTTTCTGCTCTCATGGATGCATCTACAGTTCCAGTTTTAACTCCATATAATTATTTTGAATGGAAATCTAAGATGGTAATATATCTGAAAAGACATGGATATCATCGTGTAACAATGGGACTTGAAACTGAACCACAAGATGCTATAGAAAAGATAAAATGGTTTAATAAATGTGATGAAGCCTTTGGTACTCTGTGTATGTCAGTCTCTCCTGACCTTCTTTTTCACATTGAATCTTGCACTACACCAAATAATGTGTGGACCACATTGGAAAAACTCTTTGGTAAGTAGGATGAGTTAAGAGGTCATCAATTGGAGAATGAACTCATAGGGTTGAGTCCGAGCAGTTTTGACACCATACAAGACTTCTTCACAAAGTTGAAAGCCATCAAATTGCAGTTGAAACAGTGTAGAATAGAAAAAGAAGACAAACAACTGATCTTAAGCATTCTTTCTAAGCTTGATCTGAACTATTCTATCTTTATTTCTACCTTTTATGCCACAAAAAGTGCCCTAGGTACGAACTTCAAAATGCATTCTCTAGATGAGTTTGCTGCAAAACTCAGCAAGGAGCAGGATAAACTAGTTCACATAGGTATAATTAAACCCTCGAAGTCACATGCCTTGGTTGCAAATCAAGGCACAAAAGAACATAAGGGGTCTAGCAAATAAGAAAAGAAACAAAAGAACCAAGGAGAGAAGCAGAAAGATCAAAAACTTGCTACTCCAAATGCAGCTAATCAGACCTCTTCATCAAAAGGTGAACAACCTAAGAAGGAGAAGGTCAAGTGTTCTTACTATAAAAGACCAGGACATGATGAGCACAAGTGTCTAAAGAAGCAGATTGATCACCTATCACATCTTCTTGAGAAGAATAATATCAAGGTGCCTGATTCTATTAAACAGAGTTCATCAGAAGGATCTTCAAAGGACACAGAAAAGAGTAAGGGGAAAGGAAAGGGCAAGGCCCTAGTTGCAGTTGCTTCACAACCTGATACTTGGATCATTGACTCAGGTGCTTCGCACCACATGGCTTCTTCTCAGGAAAAGTTTGTCTCCTTAGAGCCATGTACTATGCCTGCCATACTCATGGGTGATGACACTCCTGTTGAAGTGCATGGGAGAGGGTCTATTGACGTGGGTGAAGGAACATTTCAGGATGTTCTTTGTGTTCCATCTTTGTCAACTAATCTCTTATTTGTTTATCAGATCACTCACACTGGCTCTGGCAAGCGGGTTGAGTTCACACTAGATAATGTGGTAATCAGTGAGTTGCATGATGGGTCTACAGTTGCTATGGGAAAAGCAGATCATCAGTCCAGACTGTATCAGTTTTTTCATTTTGTTCCTGACTCTCCTTCAACCATTTTACTCACTCATTTAGATGAGGTGAGTAATTTGTGGCATCAGCGGTTTGGCCACTTGAATTACCGTTACTTGCAACAGCTCAGTCAACAGGACATGGTTTCAAGGTTGCCTTCAATTCGATTCTATGATGGAGTTTGCCAGGGATGCATTCTTGGTAAGCATCCTAAGGAGAAGTATGACAAAGGCAAAGCTTGGAGGGCCACACAACTTCTGGAGTTGGTTCATAGTGACTTGGCAGGACCATTTCCACATCCTTCTTTCAGTAGGGCTAGATATGTTCTGACATTCATTGATGATCTTACTAGATATACTTGGGTATATTTTCTCAAGTAGAAGTTTGAGGTCTTTGAGTCTTTTCAGGACTTCAAAGCTTTTGCAGAGAAACAATTTGGGAAGGTCATCAAGATTTTGCATACAAATAATGGGGGGGAATATGTCAACCACAGGTTTGAGCAGTTTTGTGCCTCTAAGGGCATTGATCTTCAGCACACAGTTCCCTATAGTCCACAACAGAATGGTGTCGCAAAACGTAAGAATAGGTCTTTGAAAGAGATGGCCAATTGTATGATTCACTCTAGATCTATGGCACCTCAGTACTGGGCGGAGGCCATCAACTGTGCATGTTATATCCAGAACCACGTCCCTCACAAAGCTGTAAACAGGGTAACTCCTTTCCAAGCTTGGACTGGTTGGAAACCCACAGTTAAGCACTTCTGAATGTTTGGTTCTCCTGCATGGGCACACATTCCAGTAGAGAAATGCAAGGCTATGGATCCGCAGAGCAAGCCTTGCATATTTGTTGGATACCCAGACAATGTTAAGGGCTACAGGCTTCTTCACCCTACAACTCATGAGCTGTTCATTGAGAGGAGTGTTCATTTTGAGGAGGAATCTTCTAGTTCTTCTCCTACCACTTCTCCATCAACCATTACATTGGAGACATTGTAGCATGATGATAGTTCTTCAGAGGATCTTAATCCTCCTGATCCACATGAGGAGTTTTCTTCCTCCACTTCAGAGGGCAACAGTGATAATGAGGATTCACCCTCTTCTCCCAGTCATCATTCAGAGGTTAATGATTCTCCTCTAGATTCTCCTGCCATAGGGCCTCTTTGGGCTCATCAAACATTGCAGTCAGCAGGTGATTGGGTTGGTGATCCTTCAGATACAAGAAGAACAAGGTCACAATTTCAGCAGGCTCCACATCTCTTTGTTGCTTCAGCTTTAGATCCATAGACTTTTTAGGAAGCTTCTGGTGTCCCTGAGTGGGATGCAACAATGCAAGAAGAGATTAGTTCCTTGGAAAGGAATCATACATGGGATTTAGTCCCTCTTCCTAAGGGAAGAAAACTTGTTCGATGCAAGTGGATCTATCAAACAAAATTTGCAGCAGATGGGTCAGTTGACAAGCATAAGGCTCGCTTGGTCACCAAAGGATTCTCCCAAGTACCTGGGACTGACTACTCTGAGACTTTTGCACCGGTAGCCAAAATGAATTCCATCTGACTTGTACTTGCTATAACTACAGTCCATCATTGGGAAGTTCATCAGATGGATGTGAAGAGTGCTTTTCTTCATCGTGACCTTTAGGAGGAAATCTACATGGAGCAGACACAGGGGTTTGTTCAAGATCCTTCATTGGTTTGTCGACTTTGAAAGTCTCTCTATGGCCTCAAACAGGCTCCTCGGGCCTGGTATGCCAAGATGGATTCCTTCCTTCTATCAGTTGGGTTCACTCGATGCCATTCTGATCCAAACGTCTACATCTTGCAGCAGGATGATACTCTGACATTTCTAGTTCTCTAACATCGATGACTTGTTGATCACAGGGAGTCACTCATCCACCATCAAAGCAGTGAAAACTGCACTTCATGATTAATTTCTGATGTCAGACTTGGGTCTTCTACACTACTTTTTAGGGATTGAGATTACTTAGTCATCTTCAGGTATCTTCATGGCACAACCCAAGTATGCACTTGATATGCTCTCCAGATTTCGCATGGCTGACCGTAAGCCTGCACCAACTCCATTTTTGTCAGGGTCAAACTTGAGGCTAAGTGCTCTTCACCCTTGGTTGATAGCACTTTATACCGACAGCTTGTTGGGAGTCTCATCTATTTGACTCACATGAGGCTTGACATTTCATATGCCATGGGTATGGTCTCTCAGTTTATGCAGGAGCCACATGAGTTGCATTGGAAAGCAGCTAAGAGGATTCTCCACTATGTTCAGGGAGCTCACAATTATGGGATTCACTATGTAGCGGGCGTGGAATTTGACTTGGTGGGATACACAGATTCAAATTGGGTAGGCGATTCTCATGATCGCAAGTCTACTTCAGGCTATTGCTTCTCACTTGGTTCCGGTCTAGTTTATTGGTCGAGCAAGAAGTAGTCTGTAATTGCTCTTTCATCTACAGAGGCTAAGTATCGAGGGGCAAAGAATGCCACCACTGAGGCCATTTGGCTTCAGAATATTCTCACTGAGTTTGGCATTTCATTTAGAAAGCCCACAGTCATCTTTTGTGATAATTAGAGTGCAATACAGATCTCAAGGAATCTAGTCCATCACCAGAGGACCAAACACATTGAGATACATATGCACTACATTAGGGAGTTGATTCATGCAAACATCATTGATCTCAAGTACATTCAGACATCGGAGCAGATTACAGACATCTTCACCAAACCCTTCACTAAGAGCAAGTTCCTTCATCTGTGAGCTTTGCTAGGGGTGTGGCCAATGTCTACTTCTGGGGGGGCTTCTTAGTCCTTCGCTTCACTCTCTCTACTCTAGGGAGGTTTCTTTTCTCTCTTTTGGGGAGGCATTTTTCCCACTGGGTTTTCTCCTTTTCTCCATTTGTGAGAGATTTTTCTTTGTACATGGGTACCTCACTAGGCTTCACTTGCCAGGACCCATATCTTTTCACCCACCTAAGCTACACTTAAGGGGGGGTGTTAGTGTAGGTTTTTTATTTTTCTTAGGGATATTTCTTTTTCGTACACATTATTAAGCTTGCTTAGGTTTATTATAAGTGGTTAATATGAGGACACGTGGTGAAATACATCAGCTACATGTGTAACTCACTCCCACATATGGGTAGTTGAGTTACACATCCTCTTTTGGCTTTTTGTGCCACCTCTCATAACCACTATTATGTCCTTACCTAAGTAGGTTATGGGGTAGTTAGAGTTCTCACACTCTTTTGTCTTTATGTGCCACCTCTTATAGCTCCTTTTTTGTTTTCATGTAAGGAGGTTATGCCACATCTTTTGGCATTTACCAAGTAGGTAAAACCTCCCACCTTTTATGGGATATGGGAGTTATTACATCTCTTGGATGTATATGCCCTTTTTTACTATATATACAGCACTCTCCTCTCACCATAGCTAGTTCACAAGCTCAAATATCAGTTCAGTGATAGCTCGATGAGAGTATTGAGAGTCTTCTCAAAATTCTCTTTCTTTGTCTCTATTTTTCTCTCATTTCAGATATCTCTTCATTCTACTATTTTGATTTTTGATCATCTGTTGAGTGGAGGTGCATATGATCTACGATCGACATCAGATCCTGGCTCGGTTCTCGCTTCTCACAGAATCTAACATGGATAGTTTCTAAAACCTTTCTTTTCATGAAAGCATCAAAATCATGCACAAAGATAGATAAGTGTTGCTAGTACATGGACAACTCTTAAAAAATTCTTGAAGTACTCATATTCCATGCATAGTAGTCTAGGGTAATCAAGAGAGATTACGATCTTCTAGTACATGGACAGTCCTAGGAATCCCTCAACAATAACAAAAATCTTTTCCATGTACAGTAGTATAGGATCATCCCCTTTTTACATCATTGTCACTTCCAGCACCCATTCTCATTTCATCCATATATATTCCTAAAATCCTGTAAAATTCATCCCCAACAAATAAAATACATGGTCTACTCTCCTAGAGATCTGAATTCTTGTTGTACCCACAAGGGGTATACATTCTAGACAGAACCACTATTGAGACAGGAAAATTTTGAAATTTTTCTATACTCTTATCCATCCCTTGTCCAACCAAGTCAGAACATTATACCCTGAAAATTATAATTAAATTCCACAAACATAAAATGATTTGTATGATAAGATCCCTACCATAATTATTTGTCTCACCTCCCAAACCATAATCTGAATAAAACCTTAAGTTCTTTTATTTCAGCAAGACCTTGGTTTTTCATACGGACCCATGTTCCTTTTGAAGCAAACTAGATGTGTATCGACATTAGAATTAAGGTCAGAATAAGAATTTCAAGAATCCCTGATAAAAGAAGTTATGCTGATGACCCCTTGTCAGAAGGAGAATCCCTAGTCACACCAAATTGATCAAATACAAGGACCATCAGGATGAGAAAGCATTGTCAGAAAATACTCCGAACATTCCCCCAACAACATAGATCACATTGATGGGAAATTCGACAAGAGGCTTGCTAAACAACTTAGGGAACAAATGGAACTATTGACTCATCAGGAAGAAATGCACATTGGAACAAGAAATTAATGTTTCTCTGACCTTATGGTGTCTCAGTGACCATAAGGCATTTTTCATCCAAAGTCATACCGATATATGTGAAGGATATAACTCATCAGCAAAAGGAAACAAATTGGAGTAGGATTTATAGGTCACGCTGAGTCTATAGTCACAACAACAAAGGATCTCGGTGACATATGACTGTGATCATCTCGATGAAGAAAAAATAGAAAGGAAGGCATCGGGGAAACAACAAGAATCAAATAAATCAAATAAGGTCATCCAGATAGCATATGTTGTTTCAATAAAGACAATAACCACACACATCGATGAGTCTCTTTCCGACAGGTCATATGTGTCAGAAAGACAAGTGATATCGGTATCAATTTCTTGGGTCTTATCAATTTCACTAACCTGCACTATGAAGAGAAATCGATAAACATTTTGGGAAGACTCACACTGATATAAATAATTAATATCAGAGAGATTTAAAATATCAGAGTAGGATGTTGTTTTCACAACGATAGTGTAAGTTAGGCTGACAACAACTTCTATGCTCATTTTTATATCAGATAGGCATTGAAATGTCTCACCGATATAAACATAGATATGCTTTCATGAAAAGTAACATCGAGGAGATAAAACAAAGGGTCACAACAATTGAGTCATTTGTAAATATTTACACCATAAGAAGCATTTAGATCACACTAACATTACAAAAGTCCTACCGATGAAGCACGTTATGATGATGTGACATTTCAAAATGATTATGGACATTAATGCATTCGAAGTATTAACTTCAGGCCAAGAAGAAATCCCTTGAGAGCTCATTCTAAATCATTGCAACTGTGTTCAAAAGAATTGCCTGAGAAGAGCATACAAGCGATAATTTGGAGGAGAAAACAAAGGAATTCGGTGATTGTCCTAGGCAACAAGTAGACACATAAACCTATGTGTGGTCACTTACAATATGTATTTCCTATTTATAATTATAACAAATGGAGACACCAGTAAAAGGCAAGGCTAGAAAATAGCAGGGTGAAACCACTAAACCTAAGAAATAAAAAATTGATAAAGGTCTTGATGAAAAGGAGAAAGAGAGAAACCTAAATCAAGATTTGATAGATCAATTGCCTGGGTCTACCCCAAAATCCCAAAGGTCTGCATAACTTAGGGTGGAGGTGGAGAAGTTAGAAGACAAGTGCAAATACCTAGGAAATGTATGGACACCAATTAGAGGCTATGAATTGTTTAAATTCCATTACGATAGAAGATTTAGAAATGTCCTAGTGTCTAATCCATGGCATTTGCATTTGGGCAAATTGGTCGTCATGGATGTGTTTGTGAATGTGGAAATCCTAAAACTCTTGGCTAAATATTACAATCCCAGCCTTAAAGCTATATGCAATCCCCAAGGAGAGCCTACTATACACTTATCCAAAAATGCCATTTGTGAAGTATTCAATTTGGATGACTTATGTACATTTCCTATAGTGTATGAGCATTTAGACAAAGAATACTGGAGGATGGACACCACATACAATGGATGGATATTGCTTCTCCACAGGCCTAGGGTAGAGGGAACAACAGTACCTTTTGATGACAATGATGGACCTCCATTCCATGTGTCCTTGTTTGAACCTTATATGAAATACACATATTATTCCATTGGCCAAGTCCTAGGGTAAGAAGTTCTTGATTTCATGACAATTCCATTAATGGTGATAGCAATAGATATCCAATGTCATAATGCTAGGAAACTTGACTATGCTGCTTATATTTTTAGAACAATTGATTCTAGCTTAATCAAAATTACGAACAATGCCCCAATAGTTTCTTTTGAGCATTATTCACTCCTCATGCACATGGTATTATACTATGGCCAGGAAATGGTGATATGGCCAAATGAACTTAGAATTGCTCAAGTAGACAAAAGGGGACATAAGATGCCTATGCAGATGTGGACAAGGGTATGGGATAGTAGGTTTGCCCACTCTAGTTACATTCATTTTGAAGAATATCTTGTAAAAGTGTTGTATAGATACTTTAATCATCCCTGTGAATATTCATTGTCAGATGAAATAAAAAGGTTTCTTAGACCAAAAGACTTTGGTGGTACCCCAACTGTCACCCACAATTAGGGAGATTGGTATTGCTTTGAGGACTCAACTATGGTCAGAATTTATGGTTTTGAAGATACCCCATTTATATTGCCCAAGAAAGTTCCTGATAGGATTGCTTACTTAGAGATAGTCAAGTAGATGAACTATTCTAATGTGATGAACTTAAGTGGCTATGACAAACAATCCTTCATGCCTAGTACTCTGTGCTTCAAGGATTTTACTATGGTGTGTAAGGAAGGTTATGATCTCATCAGAGATAAATTAATGCATTACAACATGAGGTGTGCCAAGGCAAGAAAAGGATTTGATCTCGAGGGTTTCATTGATTTTGCTAGAAGAAAACAAAATTTCAGTGGATACACACATATTCCATATCTACATGATCATATTATTAGGAACATTGAAGAAGATGAAGTTGAATTGGTAATTGAATAATATAATAGAGAATTAGATGAGAAAATAAAATAACTTTCAGAGATAGAGTTGTTGTCTTCTGGTGATGAGGAATCCGTAGGTGTAATGGAGCTCCATGAACAGACAAGTAGAATCTCTAGATGAAAAATGGAATGGTATCAACTTCCTAATAGAGAGTAGGATGAAGAGGGGCATGGTGATGAGGATCTTAGATAGATAGCATATGACTCTTTCATTGCAAATGATCAATTTAATCATTCTCAGGAATTTAAATTATTTTTGTATAAATGCAAAGGAAAAGAACTCATAGAATCAGTTGAAGATGTCACAGCTGATAAGGAAAGACAATTGATGTATGTGTTAAAGACAACAATTGACAATGAGTTGAGGGCTATGACTCCTAACAGAGGCAGACGGTTCCTTAGAGAAGTGAGTGTCATGATATTTCCTAGACTTGGCATAAATTCTTCCTTGGTATTTGATAATTTCTTGCATAATACTAATGATAAATATAAACTCACTCCTGAAGGTGTAATAGAGATATACATGGGTACCAAGTACAACAATGATGAAAACTCACTCACGATATGGGCCTTATACCCTCCTCATAAGAAGACTGCCATTATAGATACTAAAAAAACTTTTGGGCATGTTATGACTTTGAAAAGTAGGAGAAACTAATCCTTCAATTACTGCAGATATTGGTATAAATGTTGCAAGACTAAATAAAGCACAAGCTCAAATGTTGATCAAGGAGTGAGATGCATATAAACTAAGTTGTGAAAGATTGACAAAGGAAAATTATTTCCTAAAAGATACTATCAAGAATACTTTTGGAGGATTAATTAAAAGATTAACCCAAGGAGAAAGTTCACAAAGTGCCCAGTCACCATCTATCGATCAAATAGCCCAAGTTCAAATTGACACACTTGCAACAGTACTACAGGATAGGCATATCAATATGATGCATTGGATGAATAACTTCTAGGATATCTACTCTGAGAATCATAAGGTTATCCAAGAATATGAGAGGTTAAATAAAAGGCTCCGAGAGAAACTCCATGAGATACATAATAGGGATACTCCTGACAGTATAGGTATCTTCGGTGCCCAAGATTTGATCAAACAACATAAGAAATATCATGACTAGATTCAAAATGATGCCAAGGAATGTGTTGAGACTTCAAAAATAGGTGCACCTATGTTATTCAGAAATGATAAGGAGTTAAAGAGCAAAGATGAATGGATTAAAGAATGCCAGGTGATATTACAAGAGGCTTTAGAAGCTCTCAAAGATAAAGACTCGGCATCTAGGGAGGCCTACAAGCATTTGGAAAAGATGGTGATGATAGATGTGATTACAAGAAATGCTATAGAATTTGTTGATACACATCAAAGCCAAGAGTACTTGGATCATGTTGTTCAGATATACCTGTGGCTTAGCAGAGCTAGGGTCATTATGTTTGTTTATTGTTATGTTAATCCTTTTAATTCTCAAAAGACATTTTGAAGAGTTATGTCTCTTCACAAATATTTCTATATAAGTTGGACATATGATGATCAAGGATCATCAGTAGTAGGAGATAGTAGAAGAGGTCCATAAGATTTTAAAGACCATGTTGCAAGTATTATATTGCAGAAGTTAATAGGAGATCTTTGATTCTGTGGCTCTATATTGGCATCAATTGTTTATTGAAATTATTCAGTTATTTGGTTGTCTCTAGTTTAGTATTTCTTTTTTATTCAGATTAATATATCAAGTATATATTTAGTTTGTCAATGCACATTTGTTGTACTTGTGTGATTTGATTAATTAGTTTCCTTAAAGAGGAATTAATAATCCTTCTGGTTAGTCACAGTAATCTAGAAATATTGATTTGGATCACTAAGAAGAACCACATAATTAGGATTGGCATTCTGTCTCCATGTTGATATTATCTGCTAATTTTGCATAATTCCATTCAATTTGTTCCTTCAAGAAAGGATTAAAATTCCTTTTGGTGAATAATAAGAAACCTGATTATGTTAGTTGGATACTAAGAAGACTCTGTCAATCATTTCCCTGCACGTTTATACAAGTTATAAACCAAAGTATTGTGTCAAACAATTAGAGTTATTGCCCAATATAAGCCATTGGTCCTAGATTTTCACTTAACTCTATTTACCCAACAAGGCACTAGTCTTACTCATTTCAATAGTTAAATTCATTCATTAGTTCTTACCTTAATATTGCTGATACAATTTATACCAAATCATATTTTAGATATTAGAAATAGAACTAGTTAGCAAGATTTCATCTATTCCACACCATTTGCCACTCTGGGTAGATCCATTAACTTAGTCACAACACTTACACTCATTTAATTTGCCTTAACTTTTATTGTCTACCCGCCTAGTTAGAGCAGTGCCTAAAGTGCAGGGATTCATTAACCCTATAGTTTAACTCCATCATGTTAGTTTAAAAATCTTGCCAATCTGATCATAGATTTTGGCATCCTCTTAGGATTTGCAACCTACATTTTTGAGGCCTAACACCTGGATTGCTCAAACCCTTGCCCATCCCTACATGGATTTGGATAGATTTCTCTATGGATTTCATTGAGGGGCTCCCTAAATCTGGAGGGAAGATAGTGACCTTAGTTTTGGTTGATCACCTCTCCAAATATAGTCATTTTTCTACCCTCAGCCATCCCTATACCACCTCCTTAGTCACACAAATTTTCATGGACCAGATCTTTTGTCTTTATGGCATCCCTTCTTCCATTGTCTCAGATCATGATGTAACTTTCACCAGTCATTTTTGGATAGAACTATTTCAACACACTAGCATCAAACTGAAGATGAGTTCAGGGTATCACCCACAAATAGATGGTCAGACTAAAATTATCAACAAATCTTTGGAAACTTATCTTCATTGCTTCACCTTAGAACAATAGCATCAGTGGCCAAAGTGGCTCCCGCTCGCTGAATGATGGTACAATACCTCCTACCACAGTGCAGCTAAAATGACTCCATATGAAGCAGTCTTTTGTCAAGCACCGCCAGTGCTCCTTCCATACACCCCCAGCAGTTCACTAGTTCAGGCAATCAACACAGTTCTCCAAACCTGAGATCAAATTCTTTGCATTTTGGAGGACAATCTTCACATGGAAAGAAATTGAAGGAAACAACAAGCTGATCAGTATCATTCTAAGCACACTTTTCAATTAGGTGATATGGTTTTTCTTCGTCCATCCATACAAGCAATTATCCCTAAAACTAAAAGGGCATCATACACTGGCTCCAATGTTCTATGGGCCATATAAGGTTCTTCAGAAGATTGGGTCAGTTGCTTATAAATTGGAGCTTCCTCCTTCCTGCGTTCATCCAGTATTTCATGTCTCTTATCTAAAGAAAGTTCTTGGCACCAACATCATAGTACAAACTGTTTTACCAAAAATGGATAATGAATGATCCGTCATTTTGGAGCTAGGGCAATCCTCGATAGGTGCACTTGTCAGCTTCACTTTTGATCCATCATAGAGATATTAATTCAGTGGCATGGAATGCAACCAGAGGATGCTACATGGGAACCATTCCTTTAGATTCAACAACAATTTCCATATCTTAAGCTTTGAGGACAAATATTTTCTAAGAGGGAGGGGATGTTAGGAACCTGTGTTTAACCCTTCTCTTTACTTTGTTAGTATAATTTTATTGGATGCATATGCTTTGTAAGTCGTCCCGTGAGTATATTGTATTATCCCACATTCATGGGAAGTAATAGTTATTTAGATTAAAATTAGTATATAAGTACATGCTGAGGCCAATGAAGGCATCCACAAATTTATTGTATTGAGATTTCCCAAAGGAGGTTACCCCCTTGAAGTGGCCTACAATCAATAAATTTCTTCAGTGTTTCTGCTATCTCTATTATTTCATGCATTTTTCATTATATTGTTGCAGGAGGTTCCTCTCATTCTACCTTGTACTTTTCTAATCTGGAAGTACTTCCAGGAGTACTAGATTTGAAGGCCGTCTCAAGTTTTGACAGAGCATCACCAAACTCTCTCATTTCAAAGGTCGTGAGCTTACCAAGTAGCTAATCCTTGTCAACCATTTTAACTTGCATGAACTCTTCAATTGTGGCTACCTTGTGACAACAAGATTTAGGCAGAGATCTAAGGATTTTCATAACAACTTCCTCTTCATCAAGAGTTTCACCTATGGCCCTTATCCCTGTAACAAGTTCATCAACTCTTTGCATATAGGCAGATATGTTTTCATCATCATTCATATTCAAACTTTCATATTTCACTTTCAGACTTTGTAGCTTGGCTTCCTTCATCTCCTTCATATAGATTTTTCAACTTTTCTTGTACCTTATTTGTAGTTTCAAAATCCACAATTTTCATCAACCTTGAATCGGTTAATGATCTTAGTAGAGAATCCTTTGCCTTGATATGTATCTCATATTCTTTGATTTCATCTTCACTCATCGGACCATTTTGAGGTATGGTGTATTTAGTTTTTCAATCTTTCAATACTTTGTAATCAAGAAAAAGAATATGGCTTTTCATCTGATCCTTCCAGAGAACATAGTTCGTTCCATAAAAATGTGGCACCTCCTTCTTGTGAGACATTTTGGATCATCCTCAAGCTGTTAAACTTTCTTTAGAGGAACTTGGCTCTGATACCAATTGATGATATGTGCACAATTGAGAGGGGGGGTGAATTAGTTCTCACAATAACTTAGATACCTTATGTAATTAAACATTTATCACTTATCCACAATTATTACGATTTAACAATGAGTGCATAAAATTAGAAACTTATCCAAAGATACAACATCAAACACAAGAGACACCAGATTTATGTGGAAAACCCCAAGGTGGGGAAAAACCACAGAGAAGATTAGCTCTCAATATATATTGTAATCTTGAATTAATGATGTTCAAGCTTGGTCACTCCACGGGCCTAAACATACTGGCTTACTTCCATGAAGAATAACTAGGTCTAGCAGTCTCATTACCTCAACCCTATACCTAGCAAGATTACAATAAGGGTTGTTAAACTCTGAGGGCTATTAAACCCTACTAGCAGCTTACTATTAGACTCATTGCCATGATCAACACTTTTCTATATTATGAATGAAGTATGACAATTCCTCTATTCTGCTCTTCCTCTGCTCTTCTTTTCCTCTTGTTTCCTCTACCTCTATCTCTACTCTACCTTTTGGACCTTTCTTAATATATTTTCATTTTAGCTCAAGGACATTTTTTCCATGACTCAACTACAAGTATTTATACAACACAAAAACCTTAGAATGATCATCAAGGTCGGCATCATAATCATCAACCATTGGAACAATCTCCAAGGTTAGTATTACAAACATTTACAAAATAGGTTCTGACCTATTACAACATTATGCAAAGGAAATGAAATGTAGATCACACCATACCTTAGATGGGACTCAAAAATGATCTTCCATGCCACAACACACTTCCATAATCTTCTAGAGATCTCCGCAATCACTGGGATTAACCAGGTCGGCCAAACCAGTTACACATTACACTATCTAGGAACAATCTTCAAATATGATCTCAAGTCCTTAACATAGACCAATATCAATATGGGAACATGATTAGGAGATATCCAAAAGCACATTATAATCATCAGGAGCAACCGCACAAAACTTAACCACTTTGTCCATAGGAATCTTCTCACTAGAACACACGAACTTCACTATCTTCGACTGTCATAAAAGAAGGATGGCTTGCGGACCACTAAACCATGAATGACTACAATTATAGACACTTATCATTGTCCCATACTTCTCTATAGAACTGCAGAGAAAAATGCTTTATTGTAGAAGAATGTGGAGTCAAATACTATCTTCTTGTCCCAACTAAACTTACAGAAAAAGTAGGTTTCACTTTGGTGAACACAACTCACTCAGATCTTCATGCGGATGGCTCAAACTTAGAATGTAGCATCCTCAGACATACCTCTAACTTACTTCCAATCTGCAGACCATGAACTTCAAGAAAAAATAAATGTGGAGCAGTTTACTAGACTGTTCTTTAGCATACAACTCACTGTCTATACTACACTTCTTTGTAACTCACTTGTTTCTTCCGGAGAGACTAATTTTCTCAATATCCTCAAAATACAAGTCTACTAAACAAGTAATAGAATAATATATAGTTGATACTAATGACAACAAGGATATGTTGACATCAATGACAAAACTGATTAGGCACATACTTGTAACAACAATTGCAGCAATTCCTTCCTTCGCTGACTGACTAAGATGAGGAGTCTCCATATTAAACATCTAAAAATAGAGTTCAAGGTAATTTGACTGAAATAGATACATAACATTATTTAAATGTATAATTATTATAAATGGTTAAATTTCGCTGCATAAAAGTTGTTCTACATCCATGGGATCAAGGAAATCATGGAGGTGCTAGTGAAGCTCCATGTTGAAATTATCAAATTGTTACTTAAATAAGATTACCATTGATATATGTACTATATTTATGATCATGTGATAAACTATGTACCTACTGACCTGATCTCCTCTCATAACCCACCACTAGATGGCTAACAGAGACAATATGTGGGCTCTCACCCTGGAATTTCATTGTGTAGATAATTACATACATTAATTTTGAGTTATAATATAGATAGTCATATAAAATTAATTAAAAATTTCAAATAAAAATATATTAAATCAAGATGAACCTTGTAAAAAATTACCCTGGAGTCAATTCCAAATGTATGTTGTAAGACATCATCTATGAGAATAATATTATTCAATATGGATGTGTCCATCACTGGTTGTTGCCCCTACATCCCAGTATCCTGCCAATAGTCCTACGTCCCATAATCACACAAGTTCCCAAATGAACTATAAATATCTGGGGACAAATGATGCATATTTCTCTCATCCTCATTGGCCTAGGTGATATCATCATCGTGTTGTGCTAGAGATTGTGTTAGAGAACTCAATGAATGTAGTGTCTCCACTTCAACACCATCCTTCAAAGTTGAAGGGAGTGAGACATGTGCTGGCCTCATCAAGGGTCTAGGTATGAGGTTCTAGTAAATTGTTGTGCCCCCTCTCTATCTTGGGCAAAGCCACCACCTCTACCTTGGAACTCTTGAATTTCACAAAAATTAGGAATTTCCTTGAGGACAAACTCACAATAGAGATTCCTCAAGAAATATTGTGGCACCTCATTGTTATTACATGGATACTCATCAAAGACCATGTACCATCTATCCCAAAAGTTTTGGGATATACCTTCATTGCTAGACCAATGAATCAGGAAGAATTTGCAAGTCTCTTCTAATGTTAGGCTAGTTTAAGGATTGATAAATTGTTAACATAATGTAGATTTTGTAATTTTTTTCCTTCACTTGTTGGTAAGACAATTTGTCAACATAGTATTGTTGACTCCTCTCCCTATAGTCATTCCATTAGATGATTTAAATTGTCACCAATTCAGTGTGAGAGATAATTACCTCTAATGACTTGCCAAGGGATCTCCTATGATTAATGCTTTTTGTTGGACTATTTAACAATTCAATTAGGGTTTGAAGATGTTTTTTGTTTTCTTCAATTTTCACTAAATAGTTTTCATGTGTGTCTCTTTAATGGTGAGGACATGAAGGTGGGGGATTTTGAGGGTTCTGGGAGTTGTTTTTAGCCTCTGTTGGATTAGTGCTTTGTGGTGCCTCATTGACTATAAATTCAACATAAAAAACTAATCAAACATTGCAATTTTTTTTTTGAACTCACAAAAATCAATCAAACCCTACCTTCTTCAACTGTTACATACCCTACATTTCATTCATGGCATCCTCAAGAGTGGGATTGGAGAGGTGGCATGGTGAAAATGTCAATTATACTTAGAAATTGCTTGATTCCTCCTTCCTACGTGCCCATGCTCTAAAAACTAGTTTTTGCTTGCCAAAATGTAGAATGGGTTGTGGGTTTCTATTTTGCCCTTTTATTTTTCACTTTTTAACACAGAATAATGTGAGCATGTTATAACATGCTCATGTTTTCCCTTGCATGGGACCAAAAAGCCAAGTGGTAACTTTTTGGTCCCACAATGAAAGGAAGCTAGGTGTACAGAAATCGCTTCCCACACTAATCTATTGAGGAGAGATGAATGCAAATTCAATTTTAATTCTTACAACTACGACAACATAGAACATCTAACAGAGATATTGCGGAAATACACATACACACAAAAAAGTGGACGAGAGAGAGAGAGAGAGAGAGAGAGAGAGAGAGAGACGTGGGGAACACCCTTACGGGTGAAAAACCCCACACTCCAAAACACAACTCAAATGTATTACAGTAAACAATAACATATTATAATACAATTTCAGAGCTAATGCTCTTTTAGGAGCCTTTGAATGTCAAATCTGGAGATATTCTAGCAGCATAATAGTACCTATAAAACACACTACTTATCTCCCATCCAAGCACCTATTTTTATAGAGTTTACAAGGAAAATATGGAACCTTCTAGAGATGGGCATCCATCTTGGACCCATGTCCCAAAACCCATGCCTAAGGACACTTGTCCAACATCCCATCCCAATGTGGGTGCCTTGTCCCAAGATAGGCTATGACAGATGCTCTTAAACACCTTACAACTGTCATAGAATCTATCATAACCGACAACACTTACAGCTGTAAGAGAATCTGTCATACACTAACTAAAAATATCCTATTCCTCTTACAACTTGTCATAACCTCCCTTGACTGCCCAAAGATGTCTTTCTCTCGTGCAAAGACACTCACTGACACTTGTCATTAAATAAAAGTTAGTTGAGGTTTCGGGGACGTTACCCCCGAGCCCCCACGGGGGTGCTGCCCCTTGACCCTGCCTTGTACCACGACAGGGAGTGCGCCAGGAGCGCTGCCCCCAAACTCCTGTTAATTATTCAAGGGGGAATTTGCGGCTGCCAAAGTCACCAAAATTTATCCTATTGCATGTACACAAGGTGCCGACTATGCCAACTCAACATGGGATAAATAAATACAACATTAGGAATTTGCAAAGGTTGAGACACCTTAATTCCCAACAGTCCAAACTATTTGTATCTAGTGTCATTGGGGATGGGAGGAGCCCTAATAAATGAACCATTGGTGACAACAAGATGACCACTGGATTGAACAATGGACTCAAGCAACCTAATTTGGTGCTCAATTTCCTTTTGCTACATAATGAGTTCATTAAGATTATGCAAGGGAGTTTGACTTTGGGGCAAGGAAATTCTAGATGCAGTGCATTTTGAATAGTTAGATGAAATATCACCATAGGAATCATAAGGATCTTCATCATCATAGTATCCAAGGATTGAAACATAAGATTATGCATATGAAGGATCTACCTTAGAGTACCCTGATGGAACCATATAAAATTTTTCATAATTTTAGTATTTTTGTCCTTAGGCTTATGTCATTAGGTTGGAAGATTTCTAGACTTAGGGTTCTTTGCATACCAAAGGAGGAATTAAACCCTAAACCCCCATGCCAAAGTTAAATATAAAGGCCATATTTGTTGTATTTCTTTGGTGACCGCTTGTCTCTTGTTACCCAGAGTTTAAGTTGCTCCCTTGTGTCCCCTTGAACATTATTTGACTGGCCCCTCACTGAACAATTACCTTTTCTAGCCCATGCCCAGAAAACCTTTTTAGATCCACTGGCCCCCTTTTTTCCTAGAGGGAAAAGGATGTTAAAAAATCATAGATGCCAAGGTCCAGTCCTACTAATTCTTTTTCTGACAGGTGGTAATAGTGGATCCATTTCTGCCATTCTGCCAACACTAAAATGTTGGAGTTGGCACCTGCAGAATTGTAGAAAGAGTGACAACTGGTTGATGATTATCAAGGAGAAAAGGATAGTGGGCCCCAGAGAGTGTAGAATGGTTTCTTTATTATTTCTGTCATTCCACCATACTTCACAAGGGGTCATTCTGAGTGATTACAGAATCACAAAAAACTTGACATGTGGCATTCTAAAAGGATGGGACTGGTGCATTGATTAACAAGAACATGATGTGTCATAGTCCTATGGATGTGGCTACTTACTGGAGAGTTGTCCTAATCACGTGTAGTTGATCTAGTAGTTGTTTGCCATTCTGCCAAGACCATATCTCTAGCCATATCCTTTGCATGCAGAATTGTAGAATGTGGTCTTAACTATACTGCAAAGAGGATATTTTCTCCAGATCATGGTTGAGAGAGCTATCTAGGTGGCAAGTCGTCATTGGGAAAAGAAAATGTAATCCTTCCACTACTTAAAGGGCCAAATCAGCACCATTGAAGTCAAGCCAGCTAGGATCATGATCGACAGCCAGAATTTAAAAATGTAACAAGGAGATGAGTTGGTGCTGATTTGGTGATGCTTCATTACAAGCATTAACTACTCAAGCATGTACAGAGTCTCCATCACCACCTCTATGAAGGAATTTATTAATAGAAATATTTGGCTTATGTAGGCTTGACCTTTGGAAATCTGTGTTGCTACTAGGAATGACATTCCATCTATTGTGTGATGAAATTTGACATGATGACAATGCTAAGTTAAGGAAATCAAGACACCTGACCTGGCATATTCAATGCAAGAAGTGTTGTTCTAGTTATGTTGAATTATGAGATCCAATCTTTCTATGCATTTATAGTAATCTTCACAAGATTTCCATTTATGACTGGAATGCTTCGAGATGACTGAAATTCATTAAACCAAATATATGTGGATATATGCTTACATCCCAAAATTTCTATAAATAGACAATTGTTGGTGTTACTCCTTATACTATTCAAAATGTGCTGGTAGTATGGAACTCCCCTGTTGCTTTGTGTTCTATTTTCTCCCCTGTTCTATAAGATTCTCTTTATTATTCTCATGGTTATTAACTTTTCCTTACAGAATTAGGAGACTTGGAGTTTCTTCCTTTGGAATAGGTGGTGTAGGGAAAATTTGGGGACAACATCAACATTTTATGAGTCTCTGTGAGCTTTTCTTCTTCCTTTTGTTTCATCTAGATTGGGACCTCAGATTTTAATCTCCCGATTCCAATCATTCCGTATGTCTTTAATTAGGTAGATTAGTATCAAGTGGAGAGGGAAATCATTTCTCTCTTTGCCTTCACCCCTCTTCTACTTTCCCTAACAAAGCATTAGCGCTAGTAGTAGGGATGTTTCCTCTCTAGATGCAGCATATGATGACATGGTGCTCCCATTTTGTTGTTGTTGTTTCCCCCCTCATTAGATAGATGGCATTACCATATCCATCTTGATGTGATTTCATCTAGTTTCTGTCTGGTTGAGTTGGTTGGTGACCACTCAATAATGAAAGATGAATCACATCCTTGCAAATGACAACACACTTAAAGCAAAGAACTCTAGTTAATGGGGTTTTCTTTTGATATTGTCGGTTACAGTCATTCCCAATTGAGGTGGGTAAGCTGGGCAATGAATGCTCCCATTGAACAAATAGGTGGCATATGATGGGTATGTGAGCTCTAACAACATCTATCAAATAGTCCCCCATCAGCATCATGGCATGTTTTCCCTGCCTAAATTGAAAGGACACATAGTCTTACGTGTACCTTAGCATATACCATGGAAGCAAGACATAAAGTTGTGAATCTATTACACTAGCCTCCTCTCGCAGCTTCATCTTTTGGTTATGAAAATTTGTAACTTCTTTTGTTTTGAAGCTTGAAGCTTGTCTGCTCCCTTATCTCTATAAAACAGAATTCAAGGGTTATGAAAAATCATTGGTTTGAGGTCATGTCTTAAGACTTAGTCTGAAATATGGGATCAATCTGGTTAAGGAGGAATTATCAATAGTTTGTTTTACACAATAGATTCAGTTGTCCATTTTTCAAGTTTTCATTCTGAGTTTTAAGATGTTTTGATAGAACTACAAAGGATATGTTATAATTTATTGAATAGTTTACTTTACGAATCCTATTTACTTTTGAAGTGTACTATCTCCTACTTCATGTATTTAGTTCTACATTTATGAATATATATTTGATTAAGGATCATTTTTATTCATCATCACAGTCTTTCCTATGTTTGTGTATTTTTCTTGTGGCATTTACTCAAGTTGTAAAATAATTAGCTGCAAGAGAAATATTGAATGTAGTCTTGGTTTACATGGATAACTAAGCATGGTTAACTCCAAAACTAGTTAAGTATTTTAATGTAAGGCATTACTATATCTTTATAGTAAACTTGGTTTTATTACATCATATGTTATTTAAGGTTTTTGTAGCTCTCTTGACTCTATGGCCCTTGGATAGGCACTAATCTTTTCATGAATACAATACTAAGTTTACATCCCTTTAGCTATCCTCATTATTTTAAAGAAATAAACACATTTTCGATTCAAGCAATAGGTGTTAGGAGTTAAGTTTATTTTACACGTTCCTTTGCAAAGAAATAGAATCAAAGCTTAAGGATCTTGGCCATCTCTTTACTTTATCAATCATTTTTTAACCAATCTTAAAGGAACACATTTGTTATTGGAGTAGTGTTATTGAGAAAGTATTTTAGGGACCCCCATCAATATGAATAGAACACTGTTTTCCCTAAAAGGGACAAATTCCAAAAAATAGGAACACCTTCCTTGGTTTCATACAACCTAAAGTATAGAGGAAAAAGGGATTGAAAACCCTTGTTTCCTGTTCATTGGCCAATCCCTCAAGGTAGGGTAGTTATTAAAAAATGGCTATTCTATAGATCTATGTTTTTTCCTTGAGATCAGGTTGGGAATTTAAAACAACCAACAGATTGGAGACTCTATTGGGGACTTTAAAATAATAACAATATCTTATCCTAGAAGTATATGTTCCCTTGCAAGTGCCAACATTATTTTAGCTAAGTATCAAGAATTTTTTTTCTAGTTGAGCCACCCACATATTTGTGACTCTATTGGAACATGGAGGTGAAACTATGTTTTATCCTAGGGTCTTAGCTAAATAAATCCCCCTATATATTGAAGAGCCAGAGGTCAGATTATCATGTTCCTTACAAGAAAAGGACGGTGACTCTACTATGTTTTTTCATTTTTAGTTGAAGTAGATACAAATATAATACATCAAGCTTCATATCCCAAAATGTTCTACATAACTCTACTATGAAACAGGTTTCAGAAGTTGATTTTAGAGGGAAGTAGTTTTCTTTCAAGTTTTATTCCTCTATAAGAAGACGTGGCGACTCTATGAGAGAAGAAATCTGGTGATGCAGTTTGGTGTTCCTAATTTTTCTTAAAATCAAAATGAAGTTTCTACCAATGGAAAAGGGTTCTTTTTAGGTATTTTATAAAATTTCCCTAGAAATTTAAAGATGTATACTCAACAATCGCACTTATTTTATCAAGGTGAATTTGTTAGGGAAAGGTATAAGGCTATTGACTTTAGTAATATTTGTGGGTTTCCAAACCATGTGCCTAATGAAGTTAGAAGTTAGATAACAAAGTTCAATAATGACAGATCCAAAACAGCTAGCCACCATTTATAAGAATTTTGTAACTTGATGGGAGATTGTGAAATAGATCGTGAGGATGTTCTCATAAAGTTGTTTGTTCAAACTTTTAAAGGAGAAGTTAGAAATTAGTTTGCATGTTTACCCAAATAGTTTATTCTTTCATAAAAAGATTTAAAGTTGGATTTTATGGAACAGTTTGGGGAAAGAATAGATGTCAGTATATTGATGAAAAGGCTCATGCAGGTTGAGAAAGAAGATAAGAAATTGATTCCAGCTTTCAATTCTTCCTGGAAATATTAGACCTAATAAGGCAATGTGTTTGATTATATATTTAGGTGCATTCAGTAAAAAAGATAGTTATTGACTAAGAGATAAAAACCCTACTACTATGATGCAAGCATATTCTTTGGCCATGAGTATAGAAAATAATTTAAAACATACAATGATAAAAGATTTTGATATTGTGGTAAATAGTTATAAAAGGAAGAATGGATCCATTTGTTCCCCCATTTAGCAAGTGGGAGGCAAACTAGATAGTTCAAATAAACCCATGTCAAGTCAATCAACACATATAACTCAGTGTACTAAAGGCGATAGAGGTTGTGATCAAGATAGAAAGGTTCAAAGTCTATATAATCATGTTTCTCTTTCTTCCCCTTACTACCAGACTAAAAGGAAATCTTTAGAACCTTATAGGGCAACTCATGAGATAACAAATACCCAAGTGCATAAAGAAGTATCAATTATGGAGGTTCCACTATCTTGTGAATATGTAGCAAGTTGTGAGGATACTTCCCCTATTTATAAGGATGTATGTTTTGTATCAAATAACAAGATTTCATCTCCTTGAGAAACAAATTCTTTTGAGTTTGAATGTCAGAAGGAATTGGTTCCCCCCAGCAATGCAGAAAGTGGTAAGCAGTTATCAGAATGCTCATACCAGAGTTGTGGAAACTCTAAGCTAGATAATAATGCAAGTTATCAGAATAGTGATATTGGAGAGTACGCAAACACAATGTATGTAAGAGATAACCCACTTTTTTAGGATCCTATGGGCTTGTCATCAATAAAGGATATGGAGCTTTATGGATACATAGATAATCCAATCTTTGAAGAGAATTCCAAGGGGGCTAGTGAAATAATATTAGTTCAACATACAAAAGTATCTAGGGAAACAAAAACTTCATTAATGGATCAAGACTTGGATGATTCCCAATCCCATATTCACCATCAAGTGGAATGGTAACCTCAAATACTGGAAAATAAAGTCAAGGTGTTAGATTTTAAAGAAGAAACTGAATATGATTGTTTTAGGTTTGACACTAACTCAGTCAAATCTGAAAATTCCTTCACTACCAACTATGAAATAGATTATGACTACTTTTATTTTTTAGATATATCCAAAAAGAAAAAATTAGAGGAAAATAGTTATCTCAAATGGTTGGATATATTTGAACCAGATGTTGACTCTCTTTTTGACAATATTTTTCAAATGTCTATGGTTCAGAGCAGTCAAGGAGACTGAAGAAAATAGTTGTCCAAAAGGCTATCCAAGTGTCTATGGCAGAAACAGGTTAAATCTCAGTAAAGTTTTCAGAAGCAGCCTAGTGAGGTCACTGGAGAACAGAATTTTTTATAGAGGCAAGCTCAGCTTTTTCTTTGCATAATGGCCTGGGACTGTTATGTGTTTGGTTTGCTCTCCTAGAGTATTTTTGTGATCTCACCCTATTTAGGTTGAACATGCATCCCCAACTAGAGCCACTGATGGAACCATATAAAGTTTTTCATAATTCTAGTATTTTTGTCCTTAGGCTTATGTCATTAGGTTGGAAGATTTCTAGACTTAGGGTTCTTTACATATGAAAGAAGGCATTAAACCCTAAACCCCCATGCTAAAGTTAAATGTAAAGGGCACATTCATTGTATTTCATTTTTGACTGCTTGTCTCCTATTAACCTGAGTTTAAGTTGCTCCCTTGTGTCCCCTTGAACATTATTTGACCAGTCCCTCGCTGAAAAATTAGCTTTTCTAGCCCACACCCACAAAAGCTTTTTAGACCCATTGGCCCCCTTTTTGCCTAGAGGGAAAAGGATATTTTTAAAAAAGCATAGACACTAAGGTCTAGTCCTACTAATTCTTTTTCTAATAGGTGGCAATAGTGGATTCATTTCTACCATTCTGGCAACACTAAAATGTTGATGGAGTTGGCACTAGTAGAATTGCAGAAAGAGTGACAGCTAGTTGATGACTATCGAGGAAAGAAGGATAGTGGGCCCTGGATAGTGTAAAATGGTTTCTTTATTATTTCTACCATTTCACCATACTTCAGCAAAGGGTCATTCTAGGTGATTGCGGAATGGCAAAAATCTTGACATGTGGCATTCTAAAAGGATGGGACTAGTGCATTGAATAACAAGAACATGATGTGTCATAGTCCTATGGATGTGGCCAATTGCTGGAGAGTTGTCCTGATTGCGTGCAGTTGATCCAATGGTCATCTGCCATTCCACTGACACCATATCTCTAGCCATATCCTTTTATGTGCGAAATTGCGTAATGTAGTCTTAACTATACTGCAAAAAGGATATTTTCTCGGGATCATGGTTGAGAGAGCTATCTAGGTGGCAAGTCATCATTGGGAAAAGCAAACATAATCCTCCTACTACTTAAAGGGCCAAATCAGCACCATTGAAGTCAAGCTAGCTAGGATCATGATTGATCGTTAGAATTTAAAAATGTGACTGGGAGATGAGTTGGCACTGATATGGTGATGCTTCATTACAAGCATTAACTACTCAGTCATGTGCAAAGTCTCCATCACTACTACTACAAAGGAATTTATTAATAGAAAGATTTGGCTTATGTAGGCTCGACCTTTGGAAATCTGTGTTGCTACCAGGAATGAAATTTCATTTGCTATGTGATGAAATTTGACATGAGGACAGTGCTAAGTTGAGGAAATCAAGACACCTAACATGGCATATTTAATACAAGAAGTAATGTTCTCAATTATGTGGAATTATTTGATCCAATCTTTCTATTCATTTATAATAATCTTCACCAGATTTCCATTTATGACTAGAATGCTTCGAGATGACTGAAATTTATTAAATCAAAGATGTGCAGATATGTGCTTACATCCCAAAATTTCTATAAATAGACAATTTCTGGTGTTACCCCTTATACTTTTCAAAATGTACTGGTAGTATGGATCTACCATGTTCTTGTGTTTTGTTTGCTCTCCTATTCTATTAGATTCTCTTCCTTGTTCTCATAGTTATTAAATTGTCCTTACAGAATTATGAGACTTGGAGTTTCTTCCTTTGGAATAGGTGGTGCAGGGAAAATTTGTGGACATCATCAACATTTTATGAGTCTCTGTGAGCTTTTCTTCTTCCTGTTGTTTCATCCGGATTGGGACCTTATATTTTAATCTCCTAATTCCAGTCATTCCTTATGTCTATGATTAGGTAGATTAGTATCAAGTGGAGAGAGAAATTATTTCTCTCTTTGCCTTCATCCCTCTTCTAATTTCCCTAACAAAGCATCATCTCTAGTAGTAGGGATATTTCCTCTCTGGATGTAGCATATGAAGATAGCGTGCTCCCATTTTGTTATTGTTGTTGACCCCCTTGTTGGATAGATGGCATTGCAATATCTAGCCTGTTGTGATTTCATCTAGTCTCTGTCTAGTTGAGTTGGTTGGTGACCACTTAATTATGAAAGATGAATCACATCCTTGCAAATGAAAATTGGCATAAAGTGAAGAACTCTAGTTAATGGGGGTTTCTTCTGATATTGTCACTTGTAGTTATTCCTAATTGAGGTGGGTAAGCTAGGCAATGAATGCTCCTATTAAACAAATAGGTGGCATATGATGGGTATGCGAGCTCTAACAACATCTATTAAATAGTCCCCCATCAACATCATGGCATGTTTTCCCCACCTAAATTGAGAGGACACGCAGTCTTACGGGTATCTTAGCATATACCATAGAAGCAGGACATACAATTGTGAAGCGGTTACACTGGCCTCCTCTTGTAGCTTCATCTTTTGGTTATGAAAATTTGTAACTTCATTTGTCTTGAAGCCTGAAGCTTGTCTACCCCCTTATCTCTATAAAAGGGAATTTAGGACTTATGAAAAATCATTGAGTTGAGGTCATGTCTTCAAACTTAGTCTAAAATATGTGATCAATCTAGTTAAGGAGGAATTGTAAATAGTTTGTTTTATGCAATTGATTCAATTGTCCATTTTTCAAGTTTCCATTCTGAGTTTTAAGTTGTTTTTGATAGAACTACAAAGGTTGTGCTATAATTTACTAAACAATTTACTTTTCAAATCATGTTGAGTCTTGAAGTGTACTGTCTCCTACTTCATGTATTTATTTCTACATTTATGAATATATATATATATATATATATATATATATATATATGATTAAGGATCATTTTTATTCATCATCATAGTCTTTCCTGTGTTTGTGTATTTTTCTTATGGCATTTACTCAAGTAGTAAAATAATTAGCTACAAGAGAAATATTGAATGTAGTCTTGGTTTGCAGGGATAAATAAGCATGGTTAACTCCAAAACTAGTAAGGTATTTTTATGTAAGGCATTACTATATCTTTAAAGTAAACTTGGTTTTATTATATCATATGTTCTTTAATATTTTTGCAACTCTCTTGACTCCATGGCCCTTGGATAAGCACTAATATTTTCATGAATATAGTACTAAGTTTACATCCCTTTAACTATCCTCATTATTTTAAAGAAATCAACACATTTCCCTTCTAGAAATAGGTGTTAGGAGTTAAGTTTATTTTACTTGTTCCTTTGCAAAGGAATAGAATCAAAGATTAAGGATCAGGCCCATCACTTTACTTTATCAAACATTTTTTAAGCAATCTTAAAGGAACACGTATGTTATTGGAGTAGTGTTATTGAGCAAGTATTTCAGGGACCCCCATCCACTTGAATACAACACTGTTTTCCCCAAAAGGAAAAATTTCCAAAAAATAGGAACACCCTCCTTGGTTTCATAGAGCCTAAAGTGCAGAGGAAAGAGGGATTGAAAGCCCCTATTTTCTATTCGTTGGTCAATCCCTTGAGGTAGGTCAGGTATTAGAAAATGGCTATTCTATAGATCTATGTTTTTCCTTGAGATCAGGTTGGGAATTTAAAACAACTAGCATACCCCTCAGACCTAAAGGCCATGACTATAATGCATGTATCATGATGAAATAAAAATGCATCCCATCTATGGATAATGTTGCAAAGTTGTCAACTCATTGAATGAAGAAATCATTAGAGTGATATAACCACCAAAGTTGACATATTTTTGGGTCTATTTACCAACAGAGTATTTAAATTCTTCAAACCCTCAACTTCTCCCTGGGAATGGTACCATTATGTTGGCTCCCAAAAACATAGGTCCAAAATCCTAGAGCATTTCTCCTCCTTCTAGGCTAGGGGTGTCATCATAAAGGTGAGAATGGAGATCATCCACAAATTAAGGATGTTTAGGGCCAACTAATAAGAGTGGATATGCTCTCCTAAATTTCTGAGTTAACTAGGACCAAGAGGAATATTCCTAAAGGCATGAGATGAAGCACAAGTAAACACTCACATCCATACCCAATGTACACTTGACCCCGATAACTGTCATTAGGGCAAGATGATTAGATGCATTAAACCTCTAATTAAGCTAATTGTAGATCTTGCACATGCACCCACATATGAATTCATTTGGCATTCTATACATAGTAGAAAGTTGTAAACATGCATAACATGTTTCACATAGGATTCAAATAGTTTTATATTGCTTCATATTGTTCCATGGTTATAATACTGAACTATGAACAACATGCAAAACCTAATCTACTCCTAGTACTTCTACAACTACCAAAAATAAAGGATTTGATTTTAAATATTACTAGCCCTTCACCAAACTAGATGGATGCCTACTCTAATGGGAAAAAGAGTCATGAACAACAAAGAGGGAATATATGCATCTAATAAGCATCAAGAGAACAAAATGTGCATAAATACAAATTAAGGATCATATTTCAAACAATAGACATACTTAGTTATCAAGAACAAAACTATAGTAACCCATATGTAACAAAGAGAAGACCAATACAAAGGATTTGTATTTCATCAAAATGTTGCCATACATTTATTTTGTCTCTGTTACAATCACACTAGCAAATGTGGTGAACGAAAAACATATAACTATGATTATGCATTCCGTTGAATCACTACAAATATCCATGGAAACATACTACTACATGAAATAAGCATTGCAATTCCTTTCTACTTTGTACCAAATGCATTATTCCATTTGTAGAATAGACTAGCTTTATTTGATGCCCTAGATCCATCATGAGCACTTATACCTCCAAAAATTGGCTCAGTGACAAAACCATTAAAATCAACACAAATTAAACTTTATATCCTTTAGATGCTACACCATAATATGCATTGAATGATCCTTAGCATCTACATCATTCCTACTAAAAATGAAAGGCTCAGATGTTGTACAAGTACAAAAGGTAGTTGGGCCTCACCAACTACATTCATGACATCCCTAAAAATTTATTGTAGTGTACAAAAGTAGTTGGGACATTGGAATGTAATATCAGGCCTTTTTCACATCCATTTGAACTTGTATTTTTTTAATTTCCTAAAATTCTCTTTCTTTAATTACCTTTCCTTTTCAACACTTCAAGGCTTTTGTTAACCCAAGAAACAATTCATCTTTTCTTCTATCTTCTCTTTGATGTTTCTCTAGTTCTTTCTTTCAACAATTTGACATTTTTGAAAACCACCAAACCATTCTAGCTCTTCTCTTTGGTTCCCCTTTTTTTCCCTTTTTGCATTTCAACAAGTTTGCAAACTCATGAACTTGTTAAATGTCATTTACCTTATATTCATTATTTCTCATTTCTAGCATTTTAGTGAAAATTTGAGCTGCCAAACTAGTGCAGAGGTCTAGAGTTTCATCAAACTATCAAAACATTCCCTTTATCTCCTTCATTTTCTTTAAATTTGACCTTGACTTGTGGTATGTTCACCATTTTGTGAACCTATCAAGAGATGTTACCTTTCTCGTTGTCCTTATGGATTTTTCCATCTTCATTGTCTTCCTTTATCTTTTTCATTTTCCTCCTTATCTCTCTTCATTGTTTCAATTTTTTGATGAAAATCTGAATTATCGAAACCTTCCTTTATATTTTCTTTCATTACTCAAACTTTCATAGTTTCAGTGGTTTGGTGAAAAGTCAAACCACTGAACTAGTTCAGTGGTTCAACTTTTCACTGAACTGTGGAACTGGTTGAGTGATTCAACTTTTCACCAAACTGTCGAACTAGTTTAGTGGTTCAACTTTTCATCAAACTAATGAACTAAGTCTAAAACCAAGGCACTACAATATTTCCATAGGTTTGAAACCCCACAAACCTTCCAAAAGGCAACATATATTATAAGGAAAAGAACATAAACACTTACTAATTTTTTAAGATTTTTAGGGCTATTAACAATTAGGTTTCAAGGGCTTTAAAATTTTTTTGAGAACCTTTTAGGGGTTTGTCGAGATCTTTCAACACTTAGGGTACTAAGGCCTAGGTACACGAATGAGGCAAAATATAGGGAAAGAACCCTCACACAAAGTGGGCAACCGTAGGATAATTTGGCAGATCAAGGGCAAAAATAATGCAAGGCTGGGAACTCAAAAACCTAGGTTCCAACAAGTCTACTATTTTCTTAGCTCAAAATTACTCCTATCACATTTTCACTTGCCTCACAATCAACTTCAAATGTACCTTGTTAAAATTTGGTAATATTAACAATGTTGTTTAGTTGCCTTCTTCAACAATTCAAAAATCCAATTTTCTCATAATGTCCATCTAAATTTCTTCTTATCTTGCTTTATAGTGAATTGTGCACATATGCCACTAAAATATATAATGAAATTTCTATAGAAACTTGCCAAACCATGAAAAGATCTTACCTCTCAAAATTTTAATAGTATAGGCCAGTCAACAATTTCTCTTTTTTTTTATAGATCCATCTTCAACCCTTTAATTGAGATTACAAACCTGAAATACACTAGTTCTAACTTCAAGAAACTACACTTCTTCATATTAATCTTTAAAAAAATTCTTCTCTCAACTTGTACAATACTAGTTTGATATGCTCTAAATGTTCTTCTTTGATCTTAATAGAAATCAAAATATCATCCAAATAAACAATCACAAACTTTATTTTTAAATAAAAGGTGAAGATTTACCTATAGTTCTATTAAAACTATAATAAAGTATAAAATTTGAGAGGCCCTGCAAGGCCGAAGTAGGCATAGAGGCCCCAAAAGATGCATATAGTTGATATAGTTTTGGTGGACAATGGCCCAAAATTACAAACATTGATTATATAATGTTATGACCAAAGGCCCAAAAACCTTTTATGCATAGAATTAACATCATTCATTAAAGCTCAAATCATTTTCATCTACAAGTGGAGGAAGGGAAACAAGTAGAACTAGTTGAACCATTGACAGAGGTTGCGGTACCTGATCTTGGGCATGAAGATGTAGGAACCAAATGGTAGTGTATATCTATCTAATTTTTGTGTTTAAAGTTGGTAGTAGTTGAAACTAGTGCACTTCCATAGTATTATTCAGAATGCTCACACAACTATTTCAGAGTCCCGTTTGTATGGTATGGTAAACACAAGCATATCCTAGAGAGTTATGAAGCAATTCTACCATGAAGAGACCTTAAATCAAAGCCTCACCCACATACATATAATAATTCTCCAAGGAATTCTTCAGCTTGTCTGGTGAGGTAAGATAATATTTGTGGAAGAAGCCAAAGCCCAACATCTCTAGATATAATTTCCATCTTCGACTAGGTCCATTATGTTGGACAGGAAAATGGACACCACCTCTAATAAAACATGACCTAAGGGCAGTCATGCAACAAGGAATCACTTACCAGACTTCTAATGTAAAAATCCACATTAGGGAATTCAATGCAAATATATGGGTTGGCTTCATTGATTCATAAGGTCTGACTTCCAGGGGTTACCATTTCTAGGATTGGAGATGAACCAAACAATTTTTATAATAGATTTCATGGTCATCATAGGGAGGCAACTAAGAATGGAAAGGATATGGTTTTTAGGAAAGAGAAGATGAAGTGAGAATGAAATGGGGAGGTGGTGGGATAAATAAATATAGAGTAAATTAAATGCATACATTAATTTCTACTGGCAAGGGCAAGCTATAAGAATCACAAACTTACTAAAATATTTCTTCAGCACTTCATACATCAATTTGATAAATTTACTAGGTGTATTAGTGAATCCAAAAGGCATAAGAAACCACTCATACCATCATTCATTTATCTTAAATATAGTATTACATTCATCTCCTTCTCTTATTTTAATATGATGGTAAGTTCTCTTCAAATCAATTAGTTGGTAAAATATTTCACTCAACAAAATAGTGCATTATGTCATCTATCCTCAAGGAAATGGACATATATACACTATGCTTATCTTGTTTATTTCTCTAGAGTCTAAACATTCACCACTCACCTCCTTTATTTGGTGCTAGTATTGTATTTATTGCACATGGACTAAGATTTTCTTGATCAAACTTCTCTTCAATATATCTTGCACTTGTCATTTCAACTCTTCATTTTCTACCTAGATCATTCCATGTGCTACATTATTTGACAAAATATTTTCTAGAACTAGGTCCATATGATTATTAATACTCCTTGGAAGTAATTCATCTAGAATATTATTTAATATGATGTCCTTGTATTATGTCAACAGCTTTGAAATTTCCTTTTGTGATGCTTCCTCTATAACTCTAATTTTACAAACTCTAGGGATCAATCAAAAGACATATTCTCATGCTTCAAACCATCTAATAATCTTTTTCCATCCACTAAATAAATTATGTCACTATTGCACACTTATTTCTCCCTTTCCTTGAATGGGACCAACTTATGTCTCCTACCATTCTTTGTTATATTGTAAATATTTTCCTTTCTATCATGCACAATAGTTTTGTCAACTTTTCATTGTCCCCCCAACAACAAATGGCCTAATATATTGGAATTATATCACACAAAACTTCATCATGATATGTATATATTTTAAATTTGACAAAACATTATTCTTTTACCAACGTCCTATGTTTTTTTTCACAACCAAGTAGTCCTATATGGTTTAGGGTGTACTAACCTTTTCAATTTTAATTTATCAACCACTACTTCTAACACTAAATCATTAGTACTACAACTAGTAGTGAAAACCTTGAAACATTTACCTCCAATTTACATATCATTATGAACAAGTTCTTCATTTGTATTGGTTCTTCTTTATCATCATATTTCAACAAATCTCTTCTCATGATAAGTGACTCACCCTTTTCTAGTTCATCTTCTAAATTATATGACTCTCTAGGTTGCTCGTTAGATTCTACAACTCTTCTTAAAATTTCATTGGCACTTCCTTGGTTTTGGAAAAATTCAAATGCATGGTACTCCTCTTCTCCACACTTGAAAAAAATTCCTCTGGAGGATCTTCCACTACTTCCACTATATCTTCCTTTAACTTTTTGATATTCTTTAGTTCTATCATTGCAGAAGGTACTATTGTTTATTTTTTCTTTCATATATTTAATGTCAAATATTCTACCATTGTACTGAGGTCTACTTATTTGGAACCTTCATCCTCTACCTCTTTTTCAATTCTTCTTTCCTTCAAATCTCTTGTTCAATTTCTCTTCTACTTTTAATGCAAATTGATATGCTTCATCTATTTTTGTCAATCTTACCAAACATAATTCTTTAGGCAAATACTTCTCATTATTACTGTTGCAAGTATGAGGTTAACCAGTGTTGTCATTGATGTCAACATACTCATATTGCATTGGTAAGAAGGTTTGGATGAGCTATGTGTTGAGGATATTGTGAAAATTAGTCTCAATCAGGAACAGTGAAGAATAGTGATAAGAAGAAGGCAAATGTACTCAATAGGTTGAGGATCAGAGGATGCAGATTAAAGGGTTTGTAGATATGAGTCTTGAGATGATCCAGTTAAGATTTCAGAGGTCCGTATGAAGATATGAAAAACTTGTGATCGGTCAAGTAGAACTGGTTCTGGGAGATGCTCCGAAGGAACAGAGTGTTACAAAAAGGTCCGGTGAGATCCGGAGGTGCATTATCAGACTTTGTGGATTGGAAGGAGTGTTTGGGATGTCCTTGTGATGTGTCATCTTGGTTTGTACAAAGTTTGAAGGTCTGGAAGAACATTTTTTAGTTTGACAGTCATGGCAGACTGTGTTCTTGAAGTTCCGGATGAAGAGGAGAAGAGATTCCTATGAGTAGAGGAAGTGCAAATGTACCTGGTCATTCAGGCAAGCTTGTGAAGGTTCTTGGATCATGTTGAGGTTGTGTTGTTGGTCCACATTAGTGTTAGAGCCTGGAATTGAAGATATTCTTCCAGATGAAGATATTCTTATTCAGACTGGCTGACCGGATGAGTTGTTCATCTTGTGAATGTTCTTGTGGATGATTGCCAACTTGTGAATGCTCTTATGGATGATTGCCGACTTAGATGATTGTTCCTAAGTTGATGCCTTGTATAAATAAAGGTTTATGAGTTCATTTCAAAGCATGTCATGGAGCAGATGAGTGTGGAATAGCGAAAGAGTGAAAGGTAGAGTAGAAGTATCTCGGGCTTAAATGGAACTGATCCAGGCATGGTAAAGATGTCAATCTCCAGTTCAAGTTTGTAATTCTTATCACTTTGTAGACAGTGTGTCTCTTGTAGGCAGTGTGCCTCTTGTGAGCAGTGTGCTTGGGTAGTGAGCCCTAATTGGCATGTGCCATTCATTTTTCTTATTCTTCTAATAGAGAATAATCCTTGGGTTAATCACCCCATGGTTTTTCCCTTAACCGAGTTTTCCACGTCAAAATCTTGGTGTCCAATGTGTTGATGTTTATTTGCTCCTGTGTTTATGCATTATGCTTTCATGAATGATTAACTGATATGCTATTAACTAACAAAGAAGAATCAAGTGTTTGAAGTAGAAGCAAGTTTTTGTACAACTAATTCACCCCCCTCTCAGTTGTGTGCCCTAGATCTAACAATTAGTATTAGAGCCAAGTTCCTCTAAAAGGAGCTTAACCGCTTGAGGAGATCCAGGATGTCATCATACAAGAAGGATAGTCCAAAGTTTGATGGAACCAACTTCACTCTCTAGAAAGGTTGCATGAAATGTCACTTGGAGTGTATGGGAAAAGCATACTTTGCCATGGTCTCAAAACCATATGTACCCCCACAGGGTGGTCTGACAACTCTAAATGAAAACACAGATGCTGAAAACAATTTACAGACCAAAGAAGCTCTTCTAAGTGCATTGAATGATTCAGAGCTCTCAAATGTCATTGACCTACCAACTGCATATGAAATTTGGGTTAAACTGGAACTTCTGCATGAAGGAGATGAGTTTGTCAAGAGTGCAAGGTTGCAAAGTCTGAAAGGGAAATTTGAAAGATTGAAGATGAGAGATGATGAAAATATCACTACCTTTATGCCAAGAGTGAATGAGCTGGTGTGTGGAATCAGGAATGCTGGTGGAGTTCTAGATGAAAATGAAATTGTTTGCAAGATTCTCAGATCCCTTCCTGTTGCCTACAAGATCAAGGTTGCTACCATTGATGAATTCAGAGCCCATGCAACTGTCACAAGAGAGCAATTGGTTGGCAAACTAGCTGCATTTGAAATGATAGAGTTTGGAGATGATCCCCCCAAGACTGAATCTGCATTCAAAGCTAGTGCCTATGTGAAAGTCAAACAAAGATTTGATCTGGGAGAAAACTCTTCAAGGAAGCTGTCATGGTATGATCAAGCAAGGAAAGACATGGAAGAGGAAGAAGTAGAAACAGCTCATCTTGAAGCCCTCATTGCAAAGAGATTGCCAAGAGGATCTGGTAAGTATGAAGGAAAGTTACCTTTTAAGTGCTTCAACTGCAATAAGATTGGTCATTTTGCTTCAAGATGTTTGGAAAGATCTGCAAGGTCAAACTCCAATAGACAAAGGTTCCAAAAGAACTGTTATTATGTTCATGAAGAAGCTGATAATGAAGGAGTAACAGATGATGAATCAGAGATAGGAGACAAATCAAGAAATGAATGGGTGTTTATTGCCATCAAGGAAGAAGAACCAATATCCTCTGAATCTGTCAATCATAAGGTTGTAGAAAGAGCTTTAGCTGCCCAAGTTGAAGAAAAGGATGATTGGGTTATTGACAGTGGATGCTCTCATCACATGACAGGTGACAAGAACAAGTTCTTAGATTTAGAAAGGTATGAAGGAGGAATAGTAAAGTTTGGTGATAATTCTGCAGGTAGAATCAGAGGTAGGGGAACTATCTCTTTTGATGGAAAGAGCAAAACTAGTAATGTACTATATGTTGAAGGATTGAAGCACAATCTTCTCAGTGTTGGACAGTTAGTAGACAAAGGTTATGATCTCCGGTTCAAAAATGGAAGATGCAGGATCTTTGAAAGCTCCGGAATTGAGATTGCTTCTGGTACTCAAACAAAAGGTATTATCTTCCATCTGGTTGGTTCAAATAAAAGTTGTTTGTTTGTTCAAGTTGATTAGAGTTGGCTATGGTATAGCAGGATGTGTCATGTAAATTTTGATAACATCATCAAGATAAGCAATATTCAGGCTATAAGAGATCTTCCAAAATTGGTGAAACCTACAAATAGTTTGTACAAAGAATGTCAGCTAGGTAAACAGAGCAGAGTCTCTTTCAAAAGCAAAGATCAGTCCTCTACCTAATTATTGGAATTAGTTCATACTGATCTATGTGGTCCAACAAGAATCAAGAGTATGCAAGGTGATAGATATTTCATGTTACTGATTGATGATCATTCCCAGATGTTGTGGGTTACCTTTCTGAAAGAGAAATCAGAAGCCTTTGAGAAGTTCAAAATCTTCAAGGTTATGGTAGAGAATCAAACTGGATTAAAACTGAAGTGTCTAAGGTCTGATAGAGGTGGTGAATTCACATCCGGTGAATTCATAGACTTTTGTAAGAAGCATGGCATAAAGAGACAGTTGTCTGCTCCTAGGATTCCATAGCAGAATGGAGTAGTTGAGACAAAAAACTGGACCATCCAGGAAGCTTCCAGGACAATGATGATGGAAGCAAATGTTCCTCAGATGTTTTGGAGAGAAACTATCAGCACTGCAGTCTACACTCTTAACCGAGTTCAAATCAGAAACAATACCAGTAAGACTCCTTATGAACTTTGGTTTGGTATAACTCCTACTGTGAGATATTTCATAGTATTTGGTAGCAAGTGTTACATCAAAAGAGATGAAGATCTAGGAAAGTTTGATGCTAGAAGTGATGAACGAATCTTCTTGGGTTACTCCACTCAAAGCAAAGCATACCTGTGTTACAATAAGAGACTGAAAAAGATGATATAAAGTACAAATGTGAAGGTTGATGAAGGAACTAAGAAGCCCTCAAGGTTTTATGAATATGATGAAGATGATCAGGATGGTGCTCTGATTCAAGGAACTCAATCCCTTCTTGAAAGTCAGATTCAGACTGATCTGGTAAATCAGGAAGAAGAGGTTTGTCTGAATGAACCTGATTAAGAAATAGCAGTGCAAGAGACTCCCAAAGTTCCAAGGTATGTAACTTTAAATCACTCTGAAGATTAGATCATAGGTGACAAAAGCAAAGGGGTACAAACAAGGAGGAGAATTGCTCAAAATTCAAATGAATACTGTCTGATTTAAAAGATTGAACCTAAGACAATAAATGAAGCTTGCAATGATGAAAACTAGACCAAAGCAATGGAGGAAGAGTTGATGCAAATTGAGAAAAATCACACTTGGGATCTTGTTCCCAGACCTAGAAACAAGAATGTGATTGGAACCAAATGGGTCTTCTGGAACAAACTAAATGAGGTTGGTGAAGTAATCAGAAACAAAGCCAGATTAGTTTGCAAAGGCTACTCTCAAATAGAAGGAATTGATTTTGAAGAAACCTTTGCTCCAGTAGCAAGAATTGAAGTAATCAGATTATTTCATGCATATGCTACCTTCAATGACTTCAAGGTATATCAGATGGATGTCAAGTTTGCCTTCCTAAATGGTAATTTGGAAGAAGTATACATTGAACAACCAGATGGATTTAAATTGTCTGATCATGATGATATGGTCTGCAAGTTGAAGAAAGCACTGTATGGATTGAAGCAAGCCCCAAGAGCATGGTATGAAAAGTTGGATAAGCATCTTGTGCAGGTTGGTTTCAACAAAGGTACTGCTGATAGTAATTTGTATTTCCAAATAGATAATGAAAACATCTTGATTGTTGAAGTATTTGTTGATGATATCATTTTTGGAGGAAGAGATAGTTTGTGTAAAACCTTTGCAAATCAAATGAAAAGTGAGTTTGAAATGTCAATGCTTGGTGAAATGAATTTCTTCTTAGGTCTGCAAATTACTCAAACAAAGAAAGGTATCTTTATCTCTCAGACCAAATATGTGAAAGAATTGTTGAGGAAATTTGGAATGGAAGATTCAAAGCCAATGAACACTCCTATGGCAACTGGATGTAAGTTGAGCAAAGATGATGACTCTCCTAAGACAGATCAGACCAAGTATAGATCAATGATTGTAGGATTATTGTATCTCACTCAGACTAGACCCAATATAATGCAGGTTGTTGGTCTTGTGGCAAGATTTCAAGCTGACCCTAGAGAATCTCATGTTATGGCAATCAAGAGAATTTTTAGATATCTAAAGGGGACAGTTGAGTATGGCCTATGGTATTCTAGAGATCAAGATTTCTCTCTTCATGCATATACAGATGCAGATTGGGTAAGAGATGTAGATGACCGGAAGAGCACCAGTGGTGGAGCATTCTTCTTGGGAAAGAGATTGGTTTCTTGGCTAAGCAAGAAACAAGAGGCAATTTCTCTATCTACAATTGAAGCAGAATATATTGTAGCAGCAGGCAGTTGCACTCAAATCTTATGGATGAAGCAGATGTTAAGAGACATGAAAGTAGAATATGAGGAGCCTATCACAATTTTCTATGATAATTCAAGTGCAATAAATATTTGCAAGAATCTGGTATTGCATTCTAAGACCAAGCATATATCTATCAAATTTCACTTTTTGAGAGAACAAGTGAACAAGGGTGAAGTTAGATTGGAGTATGTGCCCTCCAAGGATCAGCTTGCAGATATTTTTACTAAACCTCTTCCCAAAGACTCTTTTGAGTATCTCAGGGAGAAGTTAGGGGTCATGGCCCCTCCGGTGATGAACTAGGATGCACTGATGTGCATTAGTCCGGTGGATATCACAGTCATATCTTGTGATCTGGATTGATGATGGGGAGCTGTTACTAAGGGGGAGCAGCTGGTATGATTCTAATATATTACAAGTGCAAGTATGAGCCCTTTGCCATTGATGTCAAAAGGGGGAGAGAAGACATGTGAAAAACAAGTGGTTGATGATCAAAGGGGGAGCAGTAAAGGAAGAGAAGACATGTGAAGAGTTGTTGCTGATAGGGGGAGTTGCGACAGAAAAAAGAAGTTCTTGTCTTGATGGTTTTTCACATCATATGTTGCCATCAATGACAAAGGGGGAGATTGTTGCAAGTATGACGTTAACCAGTGTTGTCATTGATGTCAACATACTCATATTGCATTGGTAAGAAGGTTTGGATGAGCTGTGTGTTGAGGATATTGAGAAAATTAGTCTCAATCAAGAACAGTGAAGAACAGTGATAAGAAGAAGGCAAATGTACTCAATAGGTTAAGGATACAAGGATGTGGATTAAAGGGTTTGTAGATATGAGTCTTAAGATGATCTAGTTAAGATTTCAGAGGTTTGCATGAAGATATGAAAAAGTTGTGATCGATCAAGTAGAACCGGTTCTGGGAGATGCTCCGGAGGAACAGAGTGTTACAAAAAGGTCCAGTGAGATATGGAGGTGCATTATCAGACTCTGTGGATTGGAAGGAGTGTTTGGGATGTCCTTCTGATGTGTCATCTTGGTTTGTACAAAGTTTGGAGGTCTAGAAGAACCATTTTCAGTTTGAAAGTCGTGATAGACTGTGTTCTTGAAGTTCTGAATGAAGAGGAGAATATATTCCTATGAGTAGAGGAAGTGAGGATGTACCTGGTTATTCAAGCAAGCTTGTGAAGGTTTTTGGATCATGCTGAGGATGTGTTGTCAGTTTGCATTAGTGTTAGAGCTCAGAATTGAAGATATTCTTCCAGATGAAGATATTCTTATTCAGACTGGCTGACCGGATGAGTTATTCATCTTGCAAATGTTTTTGTGGATGATTGCCGACTTGCGAATGCTCTTATGGATGATTGCCAACTTAGATGATAGTTCCTAAGTCGATGCCTTGTATAAATAAAGGTTTGTGAGTTCATTTCAAAGTGTGTCATGGAGCGGATGAGTGTGGAATAGCGAAAGAGCGAAAGGCAGAGCAGAAGTATCTCGAGCTTAAATGGAACTAATCCACGCATGGTAAAGATGTCAATCTCCAATTCAAGTTTGTGATTCTTATCACTTTGTAGACAGTGTGTCTCTTGTAGGCAGTGTGCCTCTTGTGAGCAGTGTGCTCGGGCAGTGAGCCCTAATTGGCATGTGCCATTCATTTTTCTTATTCTTCTAACAGAGAATAATCCTTGGGTTAATCACCCCGTGGTTTTTCCCTTAATCGGGTTTTCCACATCAAAATCTTGGTGTCCAATGTGTTGATGTTTATCTGCTCCTGTGTTTATGCATTATGCTTTCATGAATGATTAACTGATATGCTATTAACTAACAAAGAAGAATCAAGTGTTTGAAGTAGAAGCAAGTTTTTGTACAATTGATTCACCCCCTCTCAGTTGTGTGCCCTGGGTCTAACAATTACATTAATGTGTCTTGCAACCTTCTTTTTACTTTATTTTCTACATCAAATCCTAATGACCGTTCTAAAAATTTCTTTGGTATACTCCTTCGCTATCTTTTTATTTTGTTTAAGATTTTCTAACCTTTTTAGCAATTTTAACACATAGTCAATAGGTATGAATTAACATTTCATCTTCTCTACCATCCTATCACATTTTAGTTTCTTTCTAATTGTTCTTCATTCAACCAAATAGTAGCATGTTCCTTTAGTTTAGTTTGAGAAAATTTAACCTTATTAGGTTCTACAATCTCCCCATATTCACAATATTCTTCCAAATCATTTATATAACCAATCAACTTTTCAAGATTAAAATCACCAACATTTAATTATAAATTTTAATTCTAAATCTCTTACAAACATTGAAGATAGCCTTTAACATATTTAATCATTCTAATTATTCTAGTTCTTGCTCTTTTATATCATGGTCAAAAATTTGTGCATTTTCCACTTCATCCTTGTTACTTTTCTCAATGTGTCTAGGGTTTATCACTTTTATCATTGTGTCTAGGGTTTTGTCCATGTATAAAGCATCACAACTCTTATGTGAATGTTATAATCAACTAAAATACATGTTAAAATATTGAAATCATGTTCACAACACGTTATACATGGACAAAACACTAAAATTACTCAAAACTACTCCAATTTATTCCAAACTACAACCTATATGCGATATGTAAAAATCAGGTTAATAAGATCAAGCATGTAAATGAAAACCTAATCCTACCACCATCAAAGAATCAAATCCAAGTGAAATCAAAAGCATGCAATTCAAGAACAAGATCACCTAGATTGTATGATTCCTTGTTTGTGATGTGTATTGCTTCTCAACAATGAGCAATTATGAAGATCAAATCTACCATGATGGATGGATGATAGTGATAATATACTAGATTGATTCTAAAATGCACAATATGCTTAGGATGATAATGTGGATGCTATGAAAATGTTGGATGATGTAGTATGGAATGAGAGGGTGTTTATATAGACCTCAACCAAAATCAATCAACAGTAGAGATTTGGTGGCTATGTGAATGGCTAAGATGAATTGATAGTCATAGGTGAATCTGTAAATGACAAGTGGAGGGAATATAAAACTCATATGTGATTGTGTACATAAAAAGTACATGTGAAAGATATTAAATAAAAGATGTAGTACCACATAATTTTTTAAATAAAAGAGGCACACATGTCGGCTTGTGATGAAAGATGAATATGAGGGATAAGAGAAATTAATTAAATAAATAAAATTTATTTAATTAATTGGAAAACAGAATTATGAAGGGATTTTAATTAAATAAATAAGATTTATTTAATTAAAATAGATAGAATAAAGATAATTAAATAATTAAAGATTATTTAATTATAGATTAGAGGAAATACATAATGAATTAATTAAATACATATAAATTTATTTAATTAATAGAAGAAATAGGCGATTTAGATAAAATGAAGAAATTGCTCAAGTGTGTTAGACAAATGTAGATGATAGATAATGCAATATTTGATACTAATGATAATTAGGTCAGTTTTGGGTGTCTACATTTTGCCCCTCTTTGATACAATGTTTGTTAGAACACTGTGGCAAAGAAGATAAAATAATTCTCTCAATAAACAAGGTTATGCCCCAGTGTAAGTGACAGATGATGCCCCCCGTCGATAGGTAAGCCAAGCTAACCATGAAGGGATGGGTTGGCTTGTGATAAGATGATAGGCTAGAAACAAGATTGACACAAATAAAATGGGGGTTGGGTGGGAGAAAGTGGGATGGTATTAGAAGAATTAGGGTTTGGAAAGGGGGAATAAATAGGTCCCTCAAGGGCAAATAGGCTCATTTGTGCTTGTTTCTTGTAGAAATCTAGAGCTCTTGAGTGTGATAGTGCTTAAGGTGTTAGAGAGCTATCAAGATGGTGACTCTACGGAGTGATTATGATGTCAAGTGAGTGAGGACACATGGGTGACCAGTAGGAGTAGGCTCACCAGTATGTACCAAAACTTTTGCTAAATGCATGATTTTTTAAGGTTAAAATCGTAATAAATGCACACACGTCACCAGAATCAAGCAGTTTTAGGAGAGGCAGTTTAGGGTGCTTTTAGAAGGAAAGTGATCTCTTATGGTAAAGTAGATCACTTATAAGTGCAGACTAACTACTTAGGACAAAAGTAGGTCACTTCTGGTCAGCTAGGTCAGGTAGAGAAGCAAAATGTGCATATGGTAAAACCTACTCACTTTAGGCAAAAAGCGTTTGCGCAGAGTAATTCAAGTCAATTTTAATTAATAGTAGTGTGCTTTTAGTAAATAAGTTGCTTATGGTAAAAAAAGTGTACGCTTATAGTAAAATGGCTCGCTTATGAGCAAAAGGCTAGCACATATAGAAAATTGGGTCACTTTTAGTAAAGATAGGTAGATTTTAGTAGTCAAAAGTAAATTTTTAGCACAAGAGACTAATACGGTGAGCGGAATGATGCAGGATGTACTACCACCATTATTGTCATGAGAACCACACCCTAGGGATTTGTGATTGGTCAGATTGTTGGATGCAAAGGAGCGACTGTTCATAGACATCATTGGTTTAGAGCATGTGTCGAGATTAGAGCCAGTATAGGCACATCAAGGACTAAACTTGTTGTGAAGATGATGGTCCAGTGATGTATCCTTCAGGTATAAACATGTAAGAAGGCACACTGGTTGTGAATTGAGTTGCATCTTTAAGGCAAGTTGATCGAGATTGTTGCATTTTGGCTTCCATATCAGCTCATAATTTTTCTTCCATTTCAGCTCTATATTGGCTCCTAGTTTGAGGCATGATGGTTGATGTTGAAGATTGGACTAGTTTGTCAAGGTTGAGACCCAAAAGGTGATGGTTGGCTAATTGTTTGTTGATGGTTTGTTTTGCTAGTTTGCTAGTTGCTTGGTTTGCTAATGGGTTGTTGGTTTGTTGTTTGGTTGCTTGGTTGTTGTTGTTTTTGGTTGCTTTATTGGTTGTTGGTTGTTGGGTGTTGGTTGCTTTGTTGGTTATTGGATTGGATAACTTCCCTAGAGGATAGCTCAAAAACTCAAGGGAAAAGTTGGTTGACGATGTTGTTTGCTGGTATTGCTAGGGCTAAGTAAAGCCAAAGGGATAACATTTTCTATTGCTGGGTTGATTGTTTTGATGATTGGTTCCTGGTTGGGGATCTCAAGAGGATGAAAATCTCAAAAAGTTCAAGGGATTGGTATGCTCAAGATAGGAGATAATGCTCAAGTGATTATAGATGATCAAAGGACTACTTGAAAGCTGATGACAGAGTTGAGAAGTCTGAAAGTGCAACTAATTGGGCTAGGTTGATATGGATTGCTAATGTTTGACTAGAAGCGATAGGTAATAGCTTAGAAGCAACTGAAGAAATGCCAAAAGTAACTACTAATAGCTCAAAAATAATGTGGTTTGTTGCAGGTGACATACTACATTATTGACCAAAGGAGAGTTGTTTTACTAGAGGTGATCAGTTATAGTTCAAAGGTGAGCTACTTCTGTGTAAAAGTGATGCAATGATTGCTAGAATTGGGTAGCTATTAGTTAAAACCAATTTGGATTTTGCAAAAGGTGAGCAATTGTTGTTTAAAAGTGAGTTGGATGTCTAAAAGCAAGTAGTTATTGTTCATAGGTGATCTATGTCTAACAGAGGATGTGTTTCATTGATGTTTTTGACAAGAAAATAGTGATTTCAGTCACTCACACTCACAACATTCACAAACTTGTACAACCTAAGCTAGGAAAGGACTATATTTGTTGAGTCCCCTTACCATGCCTATTTAAAGTAAATAGCTCCAGGATCTTGGTAGTACCGGCTCCCCTCCATGGCACTCACTTCTCACGCATACCAAGATCTGGGTTTTCCAAGGCTTGTCCCCACACCAAACCTTAGGATTGTCTTTGTTATCTCTACTAAGAACCATGAGAATTAGGGTGACTTCGAAGGTCTTGTGTGGTTGCACAACATGCCCCATTTTGACTTGACAAAATAAGGACCCAACCTTTTGTTTGGCTTGGCCTGTGTTTCTGCTTGCTGGCGGTCTGGTAAAAGAAAGTAAGGCATATGATCCTACATAAAGGGGGTTGGGTAAGTCATCATGATGAGGTTAGTTTTTTCAAAGTTATTATTTCATGACAATAACCTCATGATTGGATAGATTACAAAATTTCATGCAGGTTTGCTTTTTGGATCACCCTGATATTCCTTAGGGTGTGAAAGTTATGAATGGTCAAAGTCCTGGTCAAACCTGATATTCCGAGGGGAGCATCATATTTCTTAACAACAGTCATATTATAAAAGATCACCCTGATCCAATTTTATCACTCGATAGATCATGCAGTTTGCGACATGTGGACGTCAATTTTAAGTGGTAATGATACTTACCCATCGAACAACGTCATATATTTTGTGGGGGTCATATTCTCAATATCACCTGATATTCAGAATATCACCCTACCTTTTGAATATCACCCTATCGTAAAATATCACCCTAGAGTCAATTATCCTGATGACATCATCAAATCCTGAACAATAAAGAATCACCCTGATGATGACATCATCCTCCTCTTTACCTTGCAGAGGTATATTTTTGAATATCACCCCATCTAACAAACATGATGATGATGTCATGGTGCTATAACGATAAACCAAGTCATTATCAGGATGACATCATCCTGATATTTCGAGAAGAAGGTCACTTTAGTTTGGGGGGTCATCATATTCCAAACATCACCTAACATTTAGAACATACCCTGATTTTAAAACATAGCCAAATATTCTCAATATCACCCGATATTTCAAAAGATCATCCTCCTCTTCTTACCGCATAACAATTAATGCCATTAATGCAATAGGTGGTTTCTGCCGATTGCTAGTGCGATGATAACACCTGGCAACATCTAAAGATTTCCGTGTAGTAAATCAATGCTTAAGATCAATTCAGTCAGATTTTGCCCTAAGTGACCAAATGAATGGATTTAAAATGAATTTACAATGTCATTATACTCTTACCTTGTGAAGAAACGATAAGTTGCAGAGCCGAGTTCTCAAACCCTCATAAGAGAACAAGATGCGTGATCAACAATGGTATTTAAATTCATTCTGTAATCATCAGCATAATTAAGGAAGATAAACGTATCAGGTAAGTAATTTGAAACCTTCCTCCTATCGTTCTCTGCATATCTAGGTAGTATAATGTCACTAATTTGAGGTTGTATGTTTTGTTTAATGAATATATATACATAATGCTATAAAGGTGTAATGTATGTGCATGCATGATGAGATATCAAATTGTAGGACAAGTTCCTGTTCATTACAGGAAATCATGGCAGACAAGAGATTGTTTAAGTCCAAAGCTGAATTAGTTAAACTGATGTTTTCTCGCCCTGAAGGTTTGCAATTTAAATATGGAGTTATAGGGGATACACATCAGGGAGGTACAGATTTGGCAGCATGGGCACATAAATAGCACAATGACAAGGAAAATACATTGCTGGACTCTGTGTTTGTATCTGGAATGTGGAATGCAGCTGGTTTCCCATATTCCATGGAGGCTCCTGAGTTAGTTATTGAATGTGCTAGAAATTATAATCCACACACAAGAAAGGTGGAGAAGCATCATAGAGTATATGCAGATCTGTCTATCAAGGGCCTTTCTGCCACCTTCAATCTGCCATTGGCAAAGAAGGTCATTGGCATGGATTTTAAGAAACTGGAAGTAGAATATGAGAATAACAAAAAACTTCTAGGAAGAGAATGTACCAATGGAGGGCGAGAAATACTCCTTATCCTGCAGCTACCAAATTGCCCGTACATCTGTATAAGTTTAATTTTGATGAGAAATACCAATATATGATCTCCCTACTCAGTTGAGCAACGGGCCAACCAAATGCTGGAAGTTTCAAGGACTGGATGTATGGCATCATCCTGATGTCCCTCTACACAAACAATAGGCCATTGTGGGCCAAGATGATAAGCGATGCTCTGCATGATCAACTCATGAACTTGGGAGGTTTAGAATGTTCTTTTTATATGATTTCCTACATAGTTTATTCATGTGCCTACAAGGGTACATTTGATGCATTGACAACAGAAGGAAAGATTGGTGGCAGCACCAATGATGCTCACCTTTGGGATCATTATCCCCAGCTACAAAGGTAGAATTACCTCCAGGACTACAAATTAGTAAATGATGCATTTTCAATGCATCTAGTTAGAACAATGGAGGAGGATAGAACTAAAAGATTGAGCATGGAAGCTCAGGAGATCATATACAGGCATGGAGCCTCATTTATTCAGTATGCAACATTCTCTTATATAAGAATTGAGGGTTTTGAAGGTCAACCCCTCATGCTCCCAAGATACCCCACTGATGCAGTAGTTTTGATGGAGTTCATGAGGCAAGTGGCTACAATACTGGATGCTTACAAAGCAAGCAACAAGCTTCTGCTAGTATTGTTTCCAGTTACAATGGGCTAGTATATGTGCCCAAATTCTGATAACATTAATAAAGCCATAGCTAGCTTGACAATGATGCAATTATAGCCTTTCCCTTTGGCTAGGTCATATGATCCATATGGGAGGATGCAGAAGATTACGGGGAAGCCCATCCATCAAAGGAATCTGGAAGATTTCTCAAGAGATTGTGAAGATGAGGCTGAAGCCAGAAGAAGAAGAAGATATCAAAGGCTAACCCTTAACCAGATTAGGACTTTTGACTGCATCTCAATACTTGTCCAATTGAAGAAGGATGATGGTAAAATAATGGTAGATGAGTATGAGGAAAAGAAGATATACAATGATACAATATCAATGCTAGATCTTACCATGCCAGAGGACATTTCCTTAGATCCATTCATAGGAAGAATATTACAGCTAACCCAAGCATGGGTCAATGAACAAATAAATACACTGAAGAAGAAGGGTGTAGCCCTTATAGTGGATAATAAGAAGAAAAGGCAAGAAATTCCTAATGATGAGTATGATGATTTCCTGATTGAGAAGAGAAAATCTAAAGGAGAGAGAGTACCACCTCCTGATAAAAGCAAGAGACCTCCAAGAAGTAAGAAAATTGATACTGAACCCAAAGGGGTCATAATTGAAAGAATAGAAATGCCAGCTGAAGGTGCATTAGGATCGGGACAAGCATCAGCATCATCCACACCACCTCCCTTGGATAAACAAAAGGTTAAAAGAATCCAGAGGCTAGCTATACAACCAACTGATACATATGAGGAGGGTCAAACATCACAGAAGAATATAGAGGAGGATATCCCTCTAGATGAGGAGCCTGAAGAAGAAGAAGAAGACCCTACACCCCTCACTAGAAAGAGAAAAGCACCCCAGGTGATGGTATCCACACCTAAGAAATAGAGAAATTCAATGAGAGGTGTAATAAAACAAGACCCCATAATGCTAAGAGGGGCAGGTAGTGAAGTATTTAGAAAAGAGCTGCAGCATAATGTGCCCCTTCCTACCATAGTCAAGTTCAAGACTGAGAAAGTTGAGGAACAAAGGAAAGAAACCTCAAGAGCAGTACAAAGCAATCATGTCTCACTAGAGAGGACTATAGACGTATCTGATGATGAGGTGGTGCAAAATGTAACTTCTCAGCCAATAGAAACACTTGTTGCTAACACCCGCATAACTCCTCATGGAACCCTAGTAGTACAAGTGGTGTTAGAAGAATTGAAGCAGGTAGAACAAGAGAAAGAAAAGAGCCCAAAAAAGATTGCACAACAAATAGGGCTAGATGCATTAGTTGATCAGGTGACAAGTCCTGCAACAATAGACTTAACATAAGTAGAGGATGTAAATCCTAAAGATATAGCAGGTACATCTGATAGAATAGAAAATGTTGAAGAAGTTAAACAGAAGCAAGTGGAGGATAAAGCTCCAGATATGGGTCAGCAATAGCAATAAATATTAGCTAAACCCAAAATAGTTGAAGTCCAACCAAAGGACAAAGAAACCTTAGGAGATAAAGAAACATCAGGTCATGATGACCTAAAGGCTGAAGAGGTAGATACATCAGGTGCAGAGCAAGATGCGATGTAAGATCAAGTGGAGGCACCTAAGTCAGATAAAATAATATCCATGGATACCAGTGTACCTTAGGATGAGGAAAATACTAGAGTGAATGAGACACCCCTGGAGGAAGTAAAAGATCAGGATCATGATAAACATGTAGATGATCAGCAGGATTACCCTCCGAAAGAAGAGATTCCTCAACAAGAGGAGGCATCACAGGATCACCCTCATGAAGAACATCATGAGGAGGAAATAAGAAAGTCACCTTCACCACAACGGATGATAATAGATACTGGAGGTCAAGGTGTACATGATGATGATGGTGAACATCTAGGATCCAGTAACCAAGTTCCTCCCTAGCTAGAAAAAGAGATAAGTATAGAATCCGGGTTTAAAATTAAAGAATTTGATATATCTACATTATTTTTAGAAACCCTAATAAAGCCTAAGAGGAAGGCAAGATTAACTTCTGCCATTAGAAAAGATCCTCATACAGGTAGAAGAACTGCCCAAATAGCACTCCCCACAGTCGAGAAGGAAAGATGCAAGATTACTCTGGAAGAATTCTAGATTACCACAGTAGATCTAGGATTTGCCAATGAAGACCAAGAAGGTCAAGAGGGGAAAGACATTATTGATTCTTTGACTCGGAAGATAAAGAGAGAGAAGGAGAAAAATAAGTAGCATAAAGAGCATATTGCTTAGTTGCATGCCTATATAAAGGGGTTAATTAACCCTGATGATACATCAAGTGATAAAGTAGTCCCATTGACTGTAATTTCTCAAGAAAAAGTCAATAGGTTGAACCTTATGAGACATGAATCAGTAATAATGTTAAAATGGATGTCATCTGCACTTGATGGACCTGAAGAGGTGGTAAAAGCCTCTTTGAAGAGGTGGAATTCTTTAGGTACCTCTAGGAAGAAGGTAGATAAACTATAGATGGAGATTGGGAGGAGGTCATTTCAATTGGAGAAAGCCTTGAGTGCTTTAGATGAAATAAAGAGGATTGATCCTCTGATTTTAATAAAGAATCAAGTACTAAATAATAACATAGCCATATTGATTGATATCTGGAATAAAGACATCAGGTTTGAATGTAATGTGCTAAAGAGATGTAATAGTAAACTGAGAAACATCAGTATGAAGCTACATGATATGATGTCTTATGAAGCAGAGGTCTTGGAGACCTTAGGAGGGAAAGTAGAAGGGAAGATTGAAAATTAAGATGAAGAGTTTGCAATTAAGGCTCTACATAGTAATTTCCAGCTAGTAGCTGATGACCCTTTGAACCACCTGACAGAAGAAGTAATGGATAAAGTAATGGGAATAAAGGTCAGAGTCGAGAGTTATAATGAAACACTGAGCAGTAGGAGGAATAAGTTAGAAACACTCCGGAGCAAATATCAAATGCATAAACATGCCATTGCTAAAGCAAGAACTCAAGATGGTGGCAAAATAGAAAAGATTGTGCAAGCATATGGAAATATCAGGACATCCATGCGGGTCCATATACAAAGGGATAGTCATCAGGAGGATATTGAAACTGATGAAAGTGATGATCATGACAATAGAGATGATGATGAAGAACCTGATGAATAGATGAAGATGTACCACAAAGGGAACACATACATCAAGTACTTAGGAAAATATGAGTTACCTAGATGATTGCCAGCTGGCAACCTGTGCCATGTTGAAGGAGTTGACTTGGTCAATGAAGTATGAACCGTAGATCTTAATAGATTAATCTTGATCATAGATCAATTGTAACCGCTCCCTCACCTTGTTCTATAAAAGGTGCAGGGATGCCTTTTTTGAAACATTCGAAACTTAATTGAAATATGTTTGCTGAAATATTCAGGGCTTATTTCAAAGTTGTTGTATACATATATGTTCTTGCGTACTTAATGAATGAGAAGACTGTTTTTTATTACAATACATCATAAATCTTGAGTAGTCAGTGTATGAATTCTTGATACATGCTGTGATTTGTTGTGTCCCTTGGAGTGCATATTGACTTACATGTGTTGTTTTCATGCTTTTCCTTTGAAGTTAGCATCGATTGTATCTAGCTGTGGAATGTCCTGGTGAACATATAGTTTGATTTCTTCTCTTCATGACTATATGTAATGTGTATGTGGCTCAATAACTAAAGGTTCAACATTAGTTTGAAGTATTATTTTCAATTTCTTTCAATTTCAGAGCTTTTCATCATCATAATTGCAAATAATTGATAATCTTAAGCAAATAATACAAATATGCAGACATCCCATAGATAACTGAACATATTCAGCACATTTGAGATTAAAGCATGTCAAAAATGATAGATATCATGCAAAGATTTAAAGATAGCCACACTATTTGAAGCATATCTTGTTTAGAATAACTATCTGTGTAGCATCATTATAGGAAACACTATCTTACAGATGAGACTTACGTAAGGCCCCAAAATGGAAAGAGCAACACACATCAACCTCTGAGTAACGTTAGAAGATTAAGACCTAATCACTGGAGACTTGGGATCATGAATTCTCTAAATTCATTGTATCTTTCAAGATGAATAAAGGTTAATATGTACTTTTATTCTATGTTTGTTTATGACTAACATCATGATCAACAGAAGGTCCCACCTTTTGTGTCAACAAATAGAGAAATTTTAGCTACTACACAAGGTTTCTAGTAAGGGCATCCATTGGGGTGGCTACATGTGCAGCAATTCACTCCATTAATGGAGGCTTCCCAACCCAAAGAGGTTACGCTCTAATGGGTTTTGGGGGAAACATTTGTCAGTGTAACACAGTGGCACCCATTTTTTGTGGCTTTTGACATAAACACTTTTCTTATATAGCAGCTTGGAAGAGTTTGTCTTTAGCTCATTAGAACTTGGGTCGTACCCCTTCTCACATGAGGAAGGAAGGCCCTCTAAAGATAATAACAAGTTCTTATGCACCCAAGATCCATTTGATAGGTAAGGGGAAAGGATACTTTTTCTGTTAAATTTGGGTTACAAACATGCACAACAAGCAATCAAGAAAGATAAAACAAGCACAGAGCAAGCAATGATTCTTTTTAAGCACCAAGCCCAAATGTTCCTAAATTAGTGATAAAAATGAGATGTCATGGACCAATTGAAGCTATAACATATATGTTAGTAGTTTCACAACCTCCTTTTCTTGGACAATTGATATGATGCTGCACAAATAGATAAAAAGTAACCAAGAAAACCCAACTGTGAACGACAGAACTGAAGGTGACACATAGTTACTAGAGGTGATAGACTGTTCAAAAGTGATCTGATTCCTACCAAAAGTGAACTGTTACTGCTCAAAAGCGATGCAGAAAAACCATATGTGAACTGTTATTGCTCAAAAGTGACATGAATGTGCTAGATGCATAAAAATCACTCATTGTTGATTTAAAAGTGATTCAAAAAATGATGAAAGCAGCAAATGTTAGCTTAAAAACAATGCAAAAATTCTGAAGGTGACTACTTTTTTCTTAAAAGCAACCATGAATTGTTATAAACACTCTGAAAATCTAAACTTCACAAAAACAACTTCAAACAACAAAGTTAATCAAGGACGTTAGTCCTACCGAGCATGCCAAAATGTGATAGGTAAAAATTAGGTTAATAAGATCAAGAATGTAAATGAAAAACTAATCCTACCACCATCAAAGAATCAAATCCAAGTGAAATTAAAAGCATGCAATTCAAGAACAAGATCACCTAGATTGTATGATTCCATGTTTGTGATGTGGATTGCTTCTCAACAATGAGCAATTATGAAGATCAAAGATGCCATGATCGATGGATGATAATGATAATATAATAGATGGATGCTAAAATGCTCAATATGCTCAGGATGATAATGTGGACACTATGAAAATGTTGGATGTAGTATGGAATGAGAGGGTGTTTATATACACCTCAACCAAAATTAATCAATGGTAGAGATTTGGTGGCTATGTGAATGGATGAGATGAATTGATAGTCATAGGTGAATGTGTAAATAACAAGTGGAGGGAAGATAAGGCTCATGTGTCATTGTGTACATAAAAAGTACTACATGTGAAAAATATTAAATAAAAGATGTAGTACCACACAAGTTTTTAAATAAATGAGGGACACATATCAACTTGCGATGAAAGATGAAGATGAGTGATAAGAGAAATTAATTAAATAAATAAAATTTATTTAATTAATTGGAAAGTGGGATTATGAAGGGATTTTAATTAAATAAATAAGATTTATTTAATTAAAATAGATAGAATAAAGATAATTAAATAATTAAAGATTATTTAATTATAGATTAGAGGAAATAGATAATGAATTAATTAAAATAGATAGAATAAAGATAATTAAATAATCAAATATTATTTAATTATAGATTTGATGAAATAGATAATGAATTAATTAAATAAATATAAATTTATTTAATTAATAGAAGAAATAGGTGATTTAGAGAAAATGAAGAAATTGCTCAAGTGTGTTAGACAGATAATGCAATATTTGATACTAATGGTAATTACATCAATTTTGGGTGTCTACACTATAATAACTCACAATTAATCACAAGATGAACCTATACCTTCTGGAAGTACAATAACTAATACTAAAATAATGGAATACAACATTAAATGTTGTACTATAGTCACCAAAAACACCAAAAATAATTGCAACAATAAAAGCTACCAATACTGAAACTATTGCTCTAATGTGAAGAAGATCAACAACTTGCAATACACAAAACTAACACACTGTTAAACTTCTATAATCTTGTAAAGCATAGATGAAAAATCTAGATGAATTTTTCCTCTAGAGTCAAAGGGGTTTTATGCTCAGATTCATAAAACAACTGGTTTTCATCTGTAATGCCCACCCTAGTCTTCATATGATTGTGCATGTTACATATCCGATGTAGTTTCAACTTCACTATTTTCAATTATGTAATATGCTGGATGGATGTGATGTTTTCAGTATGATTACATTAGATGATTTATGCATATGTGATTTTATGTCCTTGATTGATCATCAACTCATGTTTATAAGATGTTTATGATGTGATGTATGTTTATACCACATTGGAGTTGATTAGGTTGCTTTCACTATTATGTGTGGAGCAGGTACACCTTATGTTTTGGAAATCTATAATGTGTGCTTGGAATCATTTAAGTGTGTTTCCTTAACATTCTTGCACTTTATTTTAAATTACCTTGAAAAATGTGTTTTCCATGTTTTTAGATTAATTTAATGGTTTTATATTGAAATTTATTATTTCTTCCTTAGTGAAAATGTTTATTGCATCATGATATGGTTGACGAATAAATTTGAGCGATTTCAGTTTCATTTTGAAATTTAATATTTTTCTCATCAAAAGGTAGAATTGCATTGATTTAGAAAATTGAATGTTTGGTGTCAACAATAAATGGTGAATCACCTAGGATGTGCTAAAACAAGTCTAACCTATTCAATTCACTAAAGCGAGCAACCTCTACCTTAGACTAAATAGAAATGCACAATTCATAATATTTGTACCCTATCTATATGCATTCCTATTGATATGTCCTAATGATAATATACTAAGCTTTATGATATGCTAAATTAAGCTATGTGACTGCTCAAATTGATATAATTTCTTTGTATTCTAAGTGCTTGCTGGAAATGGAGGGGTGAGCCTCAAATTAAAGATTTTTTGAGGTGAGGCCTAGGATTGAATTGAAGGATCAAGGGATCAAATTGCTTTAGGATCCTCAAGCAAGGAGAATTGGACAAGTGTCTTGAGGAGGTTGGATGAGGGAAATGTTCCAAGATTCAAGGGAAGATCAATGGATGGAATTTAATGGTTGAATGGATGAATGGCTAAGATTGGACAGGTGTATGAAATGTAAGCCTTCATTTATGAAAAAGTATGGTTTGGATTTTGTGAGGAATTTAAAATTGGGAAGAGAAGACAAGTGTAATTTAAAATTGGATGAATAGTGGATGAATAGTGCCACATGGATTTTGAAATTCCATGAATAGTGACACTTGGAGTGGAGGAAACGAAATAGGATAAATATACAATTTTTTGGAAGATTTCCCCATGCTTCCAAAGTACCAGTTGTCATGTACATTGAATAACAAGCGAACTTCTAGAAACACGGGGAGATGTAATTGTGAGTTAATTTTAATTAACCCATGTGCACATGATTAAAAGGAAAATAATGATGATTACTAAAAGTAATCAAAAGTGTACAAAATAGGGAATTAAATAAATAGGGATATTTATTTAATTCTTGGGAGTGTATATGAACTATAGTTTGTCAAAATATTAATTCTTTGAACTATAGTAGAGGAAATTGATTTTTAGTGATGGGGGAAAGGTAGGAAACATATTAATTAAATAATTACAAATTATTTAATTAATGTATGTATTGGGTGAGGTAGTGTGAATTGTTGATTTAGAATGTGGAAGATAGATGAAGGTGGTTGTCAGCATTTTTAGGTATCTACACTTACTATGGCGTGTTTGGGCTTTTCAGAATGGTATGGGATAGAATAACAATAAATTGTTTGGAATAGTTGAGTTTAGTCGATTAACTTTTTCCCTATTATTTTAAGTGATTTATTTGGGTGTTTTAAGTGAAACTAGAAAAAGAATGAATTTAGGGCTTTTCTATATAAAGGAAAATTGACTTGTTTTAATTCATTCTTACTTCTCCAAATTGCTCTCCACTCTAAGAAAACCCTCTTTTCTTGAAAAATGTGAATTTTACCATGAATTATTGATGGATTCTGGCTATTGAAATGGTGTTGGATTTGGATATAGATTGGCTTACATTGTTGCATTGAAGAGTGTTGGAAAAGATTATTTTCTTTCTCCTTTAGTTGTTTGGATTCAAAAGCTTGGTTGTGAGGTAAGTTTTCTATGCATATTCCTTTGGTTTAAATCTATTGGTCTCTCCTTTGTATGGTTGCTAGATTTTTTCTTATTGGTTTGTGTATTAGGATGGAGGAGTTAGGTTAAATTTTATGTAGTTTTTCTTTCATTTCCATGTGTTTATTTGTTGGAAACATTAGAAAACAAACAAAACCCTACCATTTTTTTGTAGAATGACCCAAATCATTATTATTGGAGACTTAGATTATTGTTTACATTACCTATAAAGGGTTGTTGTGTCAGTTTGTCCATAGCCATTGTAAAATGAAAGTTAGTAAATTGGTCAAACTTGACCAAGGTGCCATAGAGAGCTCTAATGGAGTTTTTAGGGCCTTATGGTTATTTCTTGTATTTGGAAAATATTCAAGTTGCTTTGTAGGAATTTTTTTGATGAATCTGAATGTGGGATGAACTTAGACTTTGTATTATTTTAAGATTTTATATCTTTTAGAATATTGTCCAAAATATATTATGTTGAAAATTTGTGCATTAGTTTTTGTGTCATGCCTAAATTCATAAAAACGTTTTATGGGATGAGTTGTCTCCCAATTAAAATGTGGTTTCACATATTTTGAGACCATGTATTTTTAGGATTTCTAGTGCATTGAAATTTGTGCCACATGCTCAGTTTGTTAAATTGATGTGTTGGATGTCTAGGAAGAGGATTAGGAGTAGGTAAGGAGTTTCTCCTTGAACACATACCATGGCATGAAGTTGTTAGTGGATCCAATGTGTAAGGAGTTGTAAAAAGATAAATATTAAACACATGGATAAAACAAAACTAATAACAAGATCATCTACACCAAACTCTAGTACCTCATGGTGATAATGCCCTATCTTTCTCTGGTAACCATAGGTGATAATGCCCTATTCTAATGTGATTTAGCTTGGGTGTAAAGAGCATCCAAAGGTTGATTACACCCTAGTTTCCTATGAGGTTGATTATGCCCAAGTTTCCTATGAGGTTGATTACACACTTGATTTGACACTCCTTATCATAGGCTTGCTAGTTCTCTCTTCATTATGCTTGTCACCACCTAAGTTGGACTTGTTGTGTCTTGTGTAACTTACATTGTTGTGTTTTGCAATTGTTGATTCATGATTTATGGGTTGTGCATTATATCATGTTTTAGGGCATGAGTGGAATCTACTCCCCTTGTTTTACGTGTGTATTATATGGATTGATTGGCATGTATGCCATATGTTTCTTGTATATCTTGGATGTGTGAGATGATCTTAGTAGGTTTGCCATGATCACATTCTCTATAGCTCAAGGGTTCCCTAGAGTTGCATATACAACTATTGCACTTGATGATGGCAATATGGTTGGGAGGCAAGAAACATTTTCCCATTGGTCCTTCATAATGAGCTTGGGTGCTGGATGGATTCCTTGTTCTCTTTGTATGATGAGTATATTGTGCTATGTTCCTTGTTGCACCATGGAGAACATGATAGATTTTGGTGTATTCATATACTTGTATAATTTGAAGGATGTTGGTGTCCTATACAATGTAATTGATTATTGAAACATTGTTATTGTTTGATCCTTGATGTATATGGACTTGTAAATCAACCACCTAAGTGGTGATGTATCTTTCTATGGCTTTGTACTTTGACATTGGTCTCAAAGACGTGATTGGGTTGTCATTATTTCTCTTTGTGAACTTGTATATGACAAATGGAAAAAAATGACAAACTTCAATTTGGTTCTTAAAAAAATCAAAATTTTCAATTTGAGTTTTGGATATGTTTTCTTATCATGTTTAGATAAATTTCTTTTAATTTCATGCTTTCTTGGGTTGTTTTGACTAGATCTGGGTTGATCAGGTGATTTTGACATTATCCTAGAAGGATTACAGTTCTTGGGTGATGGAGTCTAGAGGACTACAGTGCTAGAGTGCTAGTGTCCTAAGGAAAATAGCACCTAGACAATAGTGTCATTGGCAGAGGGTTCCTCCTTTGTGGTCTGTACAACCTGGGGTTGCCTGATGCTACATGTGCCTTTAGTTTGTGCATTTGATTTTTGTTTGGGGTATTTTTGCCCTCTACAAGTTACCCCTGTGTGAGGTACCCTATTGTGTTAGGAGTGTTTGCAACCTTTTTGGTTTCCCTCTATTTTATTAGGAAGTGTTCCTTACATGAGTTCATCTTGTGACCATTTTAATTGGTTGAGGAATCATACCTCCTAGGTGGACCATCTCATGGGTGAGCATTACCCTTGTGTTTGGGATGTCCTTTTTCATGATGGAATGGACTATGGTAGATGTCACCCTCATCCTACTCCATATGTTCACAAGGGAGTGAGTTCATGGATGTGTATCTGATCCTCATCATGGAGTGATCTCCAACTCTCACTTAGTCATTATGGTGAGTTGTCATACAATGGGTGAAGTCTTCTAATTGCATCACCTTATATTGTGCAATGGTGATGTCAATTTGTCATGTTGTTTTCCTTGTTGTTACACCTTGTGTGCACATGAGTGTAATGTGACATGTGAATTTCACACTTGCAAATGTGAAAAATTTGTTTGGTTCGGTGTTTCAGCTAATTTCCTAGGTGAAATCTTGGGGTATTACATCATCCAATGATCTCTAGCACATCAAGGGTTTTCATCCTTAAATGTGGGTTTTGAACAATGTTCAAGGTTCATAAATTAATTTTACAAAAGAACCCCATAGAAAATAATGATTGCATATAAATATCCTTGAGATCTCTAATGAAGAGTTAGGAAAACCAACATCCATCTTAGGCAAGTTGCCAAGTGAAACCTACTTTTTCTTCTTTTTACAATTAATTTTCATTTTCACACCTATGCAAACTTGGGTGCCCAATTTCCCAAAGTCCTCTTGGAAAAAAAATTAGGAAAAAATAAAACTGCTTTCTTTCCATCCTCATCTTGTAAATAAAATTAAAAATTAAGTCCCTTACAAATTGTTGTAGATAACCTTATGAAAAAGAAGGGAAATTCTAATTTTCTTAGATTTATCCAAAGTCCCATGAATTATCCATTTTCCAAATTTTAAGAAATGAACAATAATATTTAATATCTAATTTGGCTTCCAAATCTTGATTTTTTCTATTTCCAAAATTAAATATTAAATAAATAAATTCTAACTAATTATTTAATTTCTCACCTTAGTCCATTCAAATTGATGGAATGGACTAATTAGTACAATGTTGGAAATAATTAAGAAAAAAGGGACATTAAAAGTCCTCCCTCCTTAAAATTGATTGTCCTTAAGCAATTCAAACATGGATATTGTAAGATCTCTAGAAATATTGCTCATCGATCACTGCATTAATTCTCTTGACCTCCTTGTAAAATCCATACAATTGAGATTTTTAATAATACTGTAATATTAAATAAATCTTTCCTCCTACCTCAAAGGACTTCTCTGTGAAAATTTGATCCGCATAAAATACTTGCTAATTTTGGGCTTTGATAGATTATCTCTAAGTGCTATCATAGATTCTTAACTTTGGTTTGTAAGTCACTTGTCACTGATATTCTAATATCTATCAAATGAGATAACTCTTGCCAAAAGGAATTGAGAAACCTACTACCCTATCACTAACAATATCTGTAAGAAATCCATACAATATGAATGCTTCTTTACAACATAAATTTGCCAATTGTCAAACTTTCAATTCTAATTGTATGAGAATGAAATGTGCATACTTAGTCTATTCATTGCAACATAAATTCAATTTCTACAATTTACCTTTGGTATTTTTGCGATAAAATCCATAGAAACACTTTTCCATTGTTTGTGAGGAATAGCCAATGTCTGCCATAATTTTACCCAAAATACATGTTCTATTGCATTCTTTTGTTGAACACACCAGGATAATAAGAGGGGGTGAATCAGTATCTAATCAAACTTCAAGTCCTCCAGAGTAGATTAAAACTTAATCATTACAACATCAACATAAACATGAAATATTAACACAATGTACATCAACACATAACACTAGATATACATGGAAAACCCAAGAAGAAAAATACCATGGTGAGCATTAACTCAAAATATATGAAGTTCAAAATTACAACTTTTTTATAGGGATACAACCCAAGGAATCTACTACTCCCTGAAAAATTTGATTTAGGGTCACTCCCAAGGAAGCTATAACTCCCTGTAGACTTTATTTTAGGGTCACTCCAAAGGAAGCAACTACTCCCTAAACTGAGAACAAACTTAGATATAATTACAGTGTGACAGTCATTCTACCACCTAAAAACTAACATTGAAGCTCACACCTTTGATGATTGCAATTCTACTTCTCCTAATGATTAGATCAATTAGGCACACTCTTCACTTTCTTCCCATGACAAAAATGTCTCAAGATGAATCAAGATAGCTTCTAACACATCTTCTCTTTCTCCTTCAGTCAAACATCACAATGCATATAATTTTCATATTCTTCACCCTTTCATATTTTTATTTTTGCAATGATGCCTCATGTAGACCAACTAGGTTTACAATATATACATGACATTGCATTAATTTTATTAAAGGTCAGCCAATACAACAATAATATTACATTTTAAAAGTTGGCCAGAGATCACACAACATGAAACATGCATAGGACAAGCCCTATCATGAACTACACACTACTACAGAAAGAAACACATGACTTGTAGATCCTAGTACATGCTTAGTCTAGTCCAAAACATCCTTCATAGCATCATTGTTCAAGGAATATGATCCACATGTTACACAAAATTGAATTAGGTTGCCCTTAAGAAATACAACATGAACATTCTAGCACATTGGTCTTCACAATCTTGGCGGTACTCATGTATGATTAAAAATTCCTTGTTCTTCTTTCAGATCAGTTGGAAAGACCTATACAACATCTCAGAGCACTCCTTGAATGTTGCATATCAATAACTTTGTGGTGCACATCATCAACATATACTCTGGGAACAACTAAGTATCCAAAACTATCTATATCACAATTGTCAATTGAAAACTAAGCTTGCAAACCTCCAAAACACCTGAAACTCATATGGATGCACTCATACACATTGTGCAATGAATGTCAAATGGGAAAGGAGACAAAGACAAGTTTCAAGAGCAAGTAGTACTCTTCTTCAATGCCATTGGAGCTTATTCATATTGACCTATGTGGCCCTACAAGAGTACTACTACATATGAACATATCCTGAAAACTGTATAGCCATATCTATCACTACCAAGAAATGTGGAGCATTCTAACTAGTCTTCTTCATCACTTAATTATCCCAGAGTATAGACCGGAACCCCATCTCTTATAAATTTCAATAGAAAGGGACAATTGATTTGAAACTTTTGATTTAGCACCTTTACATCACATTTAACTTAACTTATGAACTGCATGACCATTTCTTCAAATGTGGAGGAATGTGAAGCATTTTACCATACAGTCTTCTAGTATGGTAGAAAGCTTTACCAACTTCAGGAAGACAAAATATTCATATAACAACACATGCATCCTTGGGAAGAACAAGAAGGATAATAAAACATGCCACAGGTCCTCAACAACATCTTCTCATCCTTAGCATAGCTTAATGCATCATCATTAATCTTAGTGCTTCTAATTCCCATCTTAACATTTCATCATTCATCTTTGTGCTTCTAATTGCCATACTAATGTTTCATAATGAAATCATCTTTGTGATTTGGATTCCCATCTTAATATTTCATCATTCATCTTAATTCTTCTAATTCCAATCTTAGTATCTCATCATGAAAACATGTTTAAAGACCAACATCTTGACTAGGATGTGACATCCAACCATGAACATTGGTAAGCCACTATGAATCTTATGAACATCACTAGATATCAGCAACCCTAAACAATAGCATCACCACTATATCTCACCGGTGTATCATCATCATCATCATCACAAACTGAGTCTTGACATTACTCTAAGTGTTGACATCAATGATAACACAATAACAACACAATGGCAACACATATTTCCAACAATCTCCCACTTTGTCATTGATGGCAACACATACTCCCCCTTAAATATACATTTCTCTCTCTCTCCCCCTTTGACATCAAGGACAAGAGGCAACTTCTTCTTCCCCTTAGGGCACAAACTCTCCTCCTAAAGTGCATATTATCTCTCTCTCTCTCTCCCTTTCATGTTCATATCTTCTTTCTTGAAACAACTTAGGGCTCCCCCTGTCAGCACCAACCACTACCTACTCCCCCTAAGAGGTAGCCATAATAAATTGAGGAAAAAGAATATGGCATGAACTCCCCATGGAAAGACACACCTCTATGCATCTAGCAAGGTGGGGTAATTACCCCTAACCTCAACTAAAGATCCTCAAAATTGTCCTTTCCAAGAGCCTTTGTGAAAATATTTGCAATCTGATCCTTTGTTGGAACATATTCCAACTTTACTTCCTTATCTACAACCTTCTCTCTCAAAAATTGATACTTGATTGCTATATTCTTGGAAATATTGATAGCACTTGTACTCTCACACAAAATATGAATAGGATAATCATACAATACCTTAATGTCCTTCATGTTTCTCTTCATCTACAACACTTGTATACAACAAGATGTTGTTACAATATACTCTACCTCTGCAATTGATAAGGACATTGAATCTTGCTTCTTGCTCTACCATGTAACCAATCTACTTCCCAAAAAGAAAGCACCGTAGCTTGTACTTATTCTATGATCAACACAACCAACCCAATCAACATTAGAGTAGGCACTCAGATCAAAGTCATTACCTCTTGGATACCATAAGCCATAATCTAGAGTTCCCTTCAAGTATCTGAATATTCTTTTCACTGCCTTCTCATTTATTTTCTTGGAATTGGCTTGATATCTTGCAACCACACATACTGCATGCATAATATCATGTCTGGAAGCATTTAAGTACAACGATCCTCTAATCATACATCTAGGAAGTCTAATCAACCTTTGAAGACTCATCATCCTTGATCAAGGGTAAGTGCAAAAACTTGGGGGGCCAAAAAGTGGCCAAACATTTTTTAAAAAAAATTAATACATAACGTGAGTGTGTTATAACACACTCGCATTATGGTTTGGTAATGATGAGCCTAAGGCTCGGCAAAACCAAACCATAATGCGCTCATGTTATAACATGAGTGCGTTATGTTTGTTTTATATATAAAAAAAGAGTATTTCTTCTCATTTCATTTCTTTTTTTCCTCTACACCTACGGCCTGCAAACCCTAAGGAGCGCGCTCGCATTTTTGAAGACCCAATTTGACACCAAAATCTTATTGATTCATTGCCAAAATGCCACCACGACATCAAGAAGGCCAAAGGAATGAGTTTTATTTGTTTTTTTCTTTGAATTTGTTTCTCAATAGGTAGGTTTGAGTTGATTTTTGATGTAAATTTCCTTAATTGTCAGGAAATGTTAATGCACCTCCTCCTCCTCCTCCTCAAAATCCACAAAATCTTGAAGAGGAAATACCTACTAAGGAACAACCTGAACAACAAACTCCTCCATCCATTCATTGACATGCCCCTGGAACACAAGAAAATCTAATGGGGCAAATTGAAAACAATAAAAAAGAAATTGAAGACATAATTGCAAGGTTGAAAGATCCATCAACTTCAACCTTGCATAGGTCCATTCTTGCTCAATCTCTTGAAGCTATGTTATCAAATGTAGATTCAATTAGCAAGTAAATATCTAGTTGGTTGGATAAGAGGAGAAAGTTTAGAGAGTATTATGCAAACAAGCTATCATATGAAGATGTGAAAAAGTTACAAATTATAAAATTGGACTTGTGTTCCATTTTCACAAACCCACAAACAAATCAACCTCCGCCCATTACATGCAAGAGGTTCCCTATCCATTGGTACAACATCCAAGCGATAAGGGACAATTTTAGGTAGAGGTGGTGGATGGTTTTTGACCATCGTCCATGCAATAATAATGAGGTCCCACAATACTTTTTTAGGAAACTCTACTGTGAGTTTGTCCTCAATAAAGTGCTAAATTATTTTGACATGTGGGACTTCCAGGGTAGAGGTGGGGGGTCAACACAAGATAGAACAGGGGTATGTGTTGACCCACAATGACTAGTGAGATGAGTAATCAGTAGACTAGCCCATGACCATGTGTCTATCCCTTCCATTGTGAAGGAGAGTGTTGAGTTTGATACACTTCAATCTGTTAGTGTGTTGACCCAGAGCATCGTAGAGCATGCAAGTCCTATAGCACAACATGAGTTGGGAGATAGTGCGAGGAGTAGGGTCCCACCCCATGCTTATCAGACTTGCGGGTTAGCTTGTGGTTATGACCCCATGGATAGTCACGATGCAAGTGCATAAGCTACATCTATAGTTGAGCAGTTGGTGATGATAGATACCCTCCTGAGTGAGACTTTTGGCCTTGATACTTAGGTAAATGTTAGCAAGTTCATTGAATTTAATTTATTAAATTTCATTTTTGAAATGGAAGATTAACTAATTTAGTTTGATGATTTTAATGAAAATTTAGGGTCATAGCATCGATGCAGTTTTCAGTGGTTCTCCACCTACATATTACACTACATCATCTATTGTCAGGGTATGTAACTAGTAAACAATTATAAATATTACATGGGAATAGCATCATTATATGAATGGTATTCTAATATCTAATTTTGGATGTTGAATATGTTAATATTGGAGATTTCATAGCAACACCTGCCAGCGGTAGTGGACTTCAAAGCTTCATGGATGTAATAAAATAAATAGTTTAATGAATGAATTGTACTTACTAGATTTTTGTATGTGACTTGTGTGCTTTATTGTGTGTACTTCCATGTTTAGATGAACATGTGTGTATCTTAGGATCCATGATTTGCATCACTATTATAGTTTTCGTAATTGAATAATGTTGTTTTATTTCTAGATGATCCAGGCTGCAGAGACACCTCCTGATGTTCATAGGGTAATGGAGCATGGTGTGACCTCTGTGATTCATAGGTCCATGCCATTGATAGGGGTATGAGGAAGATTAGTAAATTTCAATTTAAATTCATTGTTATAGTTGTTTATTTTTGAAAAATCAAAAGATTATTGATTTGAAGTTTAATTTCTATCTGGATGGTTTCTATAGGACATGACATCATCATAGCCTATTTCTACTACTAAGGCAAGTGAGGAGATAGATTATATGGTAGCGGTAAGTGATTATTTTGTTAAATGTTTCATTTTTTATAACATGTAATTTTGATATATTAATGTCTATACTTTTTATTGTAACAACTAAAGATGCAAGAAGAACTAAATAGGAGGAGCAGCTCTCGAGTTCATAGTAGACCACCCACATACACGTCTCCATCCCCTAGAAGATCAAAGGCTACCCGTGATCTATTCTCTTCACTAGCTAGAGGGGAATGACTTTTTATTGTGTTCCTTTGTTATATGCCCATATGGCATTTGTGGACATATTTTTTGTATTGCATATAGTTGACATTGTATGCCTGTATGGCATTCTTGTAAGCATATGGCTATTTTGTATATATGTTATACTTATATCGATAGATATTGATGTATGCCTATATGGATATTTGGTTAATACAAATCTTTTTTATTGATGGCGTCCATACTTGCATTATAAATCCATGTTTGAATGTTCATTTGTAGATGGCTACTTCAAATATTTAAAGTCCAATTATATTACATAGGATGTTTGTTGATCCAATAAGCTAGCTATTGTTATTCAAGTATCACCAAAACCTTATTTTGGAACTAAAAGATAAAAGTTGTATTTAAAATAAAAATGAATCATCATGTTGAATAGAAAATATTCATATTCTTTATGAGTTGCTTAATTAAAAATATTCAAATGAGTATGCTAATCCATATTCTTTATGAGTTGGTCAATTGAAAATATTTCTTAATTTCTTGTTATTATACCATATTGAGATGCAAAGAGTATGTTTCTTGTTTTGAATATGATAGTCAAAATCATATACTTATGATCACCTGATGACCATTGTGGTTATTAAATGTAATCCCTCTTGCATATAAGGTGAGGTTATGAGATTACATTCAGTCTTACCTAATTTTAGTATGCAACATAACATTGGGGCTATAGGCTTCCGTAAGTCATCAACAATCAAGGTTCAAGGTTGTCATTGAAGTCAAAGGGTTAATGTTCTTTGTCATTGATGTCAAGGTTGATGCCATGACATTGATAAGGTGATACAATGATTCAAGGTAGGTGATGGTCATTAGGTGCATGATGTTGTGAATATGGTTTTCATGATAAGGTCTCTTAATTCATGTTGATGTTGCACAAGACAAACATGGTTCATATGATGCAAGGTTCATGTTCATGGTGGATGTGGTTTTGCTCATGCAAGGTTTTGTTGTGAATATGGTTTTCATGATAAGGTCTATCTTGAAAGGTTGATATGATGCAAGGTTCATATTCATGGTGGATGTGGTTTTGTTTTTGTAATAAGAAGTTAGAGAAGACACAATATTTCATAATCATAATCTTATATATAGTTAGGGTTTGCATATTGGGCATTAAACCCTAAAAAGAATCTACTCTTCTTAAGACTTTAAAACCCTCAATTGCTTGTCATGTGTAAAGTGCACTTTTGTTTTAATTTAATATTGACTTATAATCAAAAGTTACTATCAGTTAAATCAACCTGCTAAAGGGTCTTTAAGTCATTAATTCACCAGCCCTTCAACCTAACTCAACCAACGTCTTTGGTAAACTCTCATAAGCTCGAGCGCCATATCATAATCAAAGGTCATATTTAATTGATATGAGGGTGAGAAAAAGGATTGGAAGGTCAGTATTTAAAAGGAATTTGGAATACAAACAATCATCTCTATGCGGTTGAATTTGATGGGCATGCCTTTATAAAAGGTTAAAAGATAGCTTTATGCAGGATATCATGGTATTTGTAGTGTTTGAAGATTGAAGACTAGTTAGTGTTCGTAGCTCAGACTATTTCAACATGTTTGGATATGAAACAAGACCATGACTAGCCTAAACGTAGCTATCTAGATGCATTGGAATTGTTGGTTTGGCCGCATGAGGAGAAAAAAAAGTTACACTCCTTTCCAACTTTACACTGCCTCCTTTTGATGATTTTTGGGGCAGCAAAAAAACTTTCACCATGGGCAAACACCTTAGAGATATAAAAAATTGAGAGAGGTTATTGTGAAGGGACACTATGTGATTGCGTTGCCTCAGATAGAATGTATCTAAGTGATATAGTTTCCAAGTAACAACTTGTCAAAGATTGCTGCCTTTTTGCACTTTGGACTCTTTAGGGATATCACCGGTACAATGTAGCTTAGACTGTTTCGGCATGTTTGGGTGCAAAACAAGAGCATACCTAGCCTAAACATACCCATCCAGATGCATTAGAACTATCATTTTGGCCACACGAGGAGAAGAACAAAAGTTACACCCCTTTGCAACTTTACACTGCCTCCTTCTGACAATTTTTGGGGCAACAGAAAACCTTTCACCATGGGCAAATGCCTTAGAGATATAAAATACTAAGAGAGGTTATTGTAGAGGGACCCTACATGATCACTTTTCCTTAGATGGAATGTATCTAAGTGATATAGTTTCTGAATAACAGCTCGTCAAAGATTGCTGCCTTTTTGTACTTTGGACTCTTCAGGGATATCGCCGGTACAATGTAACTCAGACTGTTTCGGCATGTTTGGGTGCAAAAAAGGACCATTCCTAGCCTAAAAAATACCCATCTAGACATGTTGGAACTATTAGTTTGGCCACACAAGGAGAAGAACAAAAGTTACACCCCTTTACAAATTTACAGTGCCTCCTTCTGACATTTTTTGGGGCAGCAGAAAACCTTTCACCACAAGCAAACATCTTAGAGATATAAAAAACTAAGAGAGGTTATTGTATAGGGATGCTACATGATCACTTTGCCTCATACAGAATGTATCTAAATGATAGTTTCTGAATAATAGCTCATCAAAGATTGCTGCCTTTTTGCACTTTGGACTCTTTAGGGATATCGCTAGTACAATGTAGCCCAGACTGTTTCGGCATATTTGGGTACAAAACAAGACCATGCCTAGCCTAAACATACCCATCTAGATGCATTGGAACTATTAGTTTGGCCACATGAGGAGAAGAACAAAAGTTACACCCCTTTGCAACTTTACACTGCCTCCTTCTAATGATTTTGGGGCAACAGAAAACCTTTCACCATGGGTAAATGTCCCAAAGATATAAAAAATTGAGAGAGATTATTGTAGAGGGACCCTACATGATTGTATTGCCTCATACAAAATGTATCTAAGTGACACGGTTTCTGAGTAACAACTCATCAAAGATTGCTACCTTTTTGCACTTTGGACTCTTCAGGGATATCACCGGTACAATGTAGCTCAGACTATTTCGGCATGTTTGGGTACAAAACAAGACCATGCCTAGCCTAAACGTATCCATCCCGATGTGTTGGAATTGTCAATTTGGTCGCAACAGGAGCAAGACGAAAGTTACACCCCTTTGCAACTTTACACTGCCTCCTTCTGATGATTTTGGGGAAGCAGAAAAGCTTTCACCATGGGTAAATGCCTAAGAGATAAAAAATTGAGAGACATTATTGTAGAGGGACTCTACGTGAGGGACTCTACGTGTTCGCGTTACCTTAGACAGAATGTTTCTAAGTGTCATGGTTTTTAAGTAACATCTCATCAAAGATTGTTGCCCTTTTGCACTTTGGCCTCTTAAGGGATATCGTCAGTACAATGTAGCTCAGACAGTTTTGACATGTTTTAGTAAAAAATAGGACCATACATAGTGTAAATATACCCATCCAGATGCATTGGAATAGTTAGTTTGGTCACAGTAGGAGTAGGATGAATGTTACACCCCTTTGCGACTTTATACTACCTCCTAATAATTTTTGGGCTAGCAGAAAACCTTTCACCACGAGCAAATGCCTCAGAGATATAAAAAATGAGAGAGATTATTGTAGAGGGACTCTACATGATCACATTGCCTTATACATAATGTTTCTAAGTGACATGATTTTCAAGTAACATCCTGTCAAAGATTACTACCTTTTTGTACTTTGGACTCTTCAGAGATATCGTCAGTACAATGTAGCTCAGACTGTTTTGCCATGTTTGGGTGAAAAATAGGACTATGCCTAGTGTAAATGTACCCATGCAGACATGTTGGAATAGTCAGTTTGGTCGTGTCAGGAGCAGGATGAAAGTTACACCCCTTTGCAACTTTACACTACCTCCTTCTAATGATTTTTGGGGCAGCAAAAAACCTTTCACCATGGGCAAACGCCTTAGAGATATAAAAAACTGAGAGAGGTTATTTTAGAGGAACCCTACGTGATCACATTGCCTTAGACATAATGTTTCTAAGTGAGATGGTTTTTAAGTAACATCTAATTAAAGATTTCTACCTTTTTACACTTTGGACTCTTTAGGGATATCATCGATACAATGTAGCTTAGACTATTTTGACATGTTTGGGTGAAAAATAGGACCATGCCTAGTGTAACTGTACCTATCCAGATGCATTGGAAAAGTTAGTTTGGTCACATCAGGAGTAGGACGAAAGTTACACCCCTTTGCAACTTTACACTTCCTCTTTCTGACAATTTATGAGGCAGCAGAAAACCTTTCACCATGGGGAAATGCCTCATAGATATAAAAAACCAAGAGAGGTTATTGTAGAGGCACTCTATGTGATTGCATGTCCTTAGAAAAAATGTTTCTAAGTGACACAATTTTTGAGTAACATCTCGTCAAAGATTGTTACCTTTTTGCACGTTGGACTATTTAGGGATATCATTGATATAATGTAACTTGGACTGTTTCAACATGTTTGAGTGAAAAGTAGAACCATGCCTAGCCTAAATGTAGCCATCCAAATGCGTTGGAACTGTCATTTTGGTTGCATCAGGAGTAGGATACCAAAAATGCAAAAGTTGCTTTCTGCAACTTAACAACATTGACTTTTTTTGCAACAGGATTCAAAGACTCAAACTAGCCCCAAATGACTCAAAGTGACTTAAAAAGAAATGAAATGGTCTTAGAAGACCTTATTACATACAATTGACTCAATCAAAACAAAATTTTATTTTTTGACCCCTCTTGGAGGAATGACAACCTAGGTGCCCCTGCACCATTAGTGCAACTGAAGTCGATAAATTTTTCCTATTAAGAAAAAGAGGTTCCCTTAGCTTCAAGAAATATAAATATTCTATACTGACAAGGCCAACCACGTGAAGGTGGAATCTCATGTGGCCTAACCTAAGACCTAAGACACATGTAGTCTAGTAGACGCAGGACATCTAAGACACCTATTTTCTAGTCTTTATTTACCTAGTTGACATATCGTATATACCTAAGACACAATTAGAGACACCTATTATCTAGTTAGAAACCAAGAAACCTAGAGACACTTATATTTTATACATTACCTATATTTTATACATTATTCTCAGGATCAATTTCATCCATCACTTAGGTCTAACCCCATGAAGCATAACATGATGATGTAAAAATATGTATATGTGTAAAAATGCAACAACAAATAAAAAAAGATAAACCTTAAAAATTAATGTGCATACTTACAACTCAATGTAACATGACTTTACAAAATCAATGTGAATACTTACAAATTAATCCAATGAACCATCCAGGTCTACTCTACTCTTTATTGTGTCAAGTATTACTTCATGGTCAGACTCACGCACCTTCCACAAGGTCTTGTTCAAAGGTCTACCCCGATATTGTATCAAATGAACATTAGATGCCACGACAAGGTTCGAGTAATGAAGAATCTTTCGATGCATGTCAAAGTCTTAAAACAACCAAACATTAACACTCTTATGTGGGTACCTTCTAAGCCATGTTCCAGTAATAACCACTGAGCCTGTAGGGTATTCGATGTTTTCTCCATCTATAACTAGGGCCTCCAATTTCTTTTTGGCCTCAACATAACAACATAAGTAATAATTTGTTCCCTCTTCATTATCTGCATCTGCAATAATTGCATATACATGCCCTACATTGATATGTGTAGAAAATTAGATGAAATTAGTCAACATTATAAAAACACTACAAAGTAAGATGACATTAGGAATTTCAAAAACTATGCAAATAGATATATTACCTGGTTGAACTAGATTTGATATGTGGTCAAATTCAACTAATGATTCCATCTGTGTTATTTCCAGTACCGTCAGGGGTTGATACGTGTTAAGTGGGCTAAGATAACTTAACTGTCATTTGTCAATCCACTCCTTTGACTCACACTCATCCTAGGCTTGAATTATACAGGAAGAACAAAAGCATGACATCTTTCACATATGGATACTCCATGAACCTATAATTGAGCTTCTGAAAGAGTGCATCTCACTTGATCTTGTCAGTGTAGAATAGTCCTCATATGGTGTAATGTTAGTATCATCTATCAACCAAAAAAATCTACGAATGAAAGACTTACCTTCATTACCTGGACCCATGGAAGCATTACACCACTCGACAATCAATTTTGCATCTGTCAACTTTGCATTGTCTTTATACTTTAACTCTTCTCATGCTATGGCTCTTTTGATACATGCTCCCCCTTTCCATGCCCGACCTTACAAAAGTTCCACATATGCTGAATACCTGTAAAATTATGGCTCCTACTCAGCCAATAGAAATTATGTGAGTTCTTGAATTGTGACGCATGGTTATCCAACCATATCATATGTTGACTGAACGATATGCCCCTTCTAGCCAAATCATTGTAGAACACCTGAAAGCAACCTTGCATGAACTCCGTAGAATGTGTGCTATCATCATTGATATAGAAATTATGCTCCCTTATGATCTTTCTATCATCCTCTGTACTATCATTCACATGAATGAATGCGATGTGCACAACTATAGAAACCTATGTGGATTTTTAATATTGTGATTACACCTCTCATTGTAGCTGTAGTCTATAGTTCTTTGCAACGTTGATGACTAAAACAATGCTACCAACCGATAATGTATCCTTGCATAACTTGACTTGGAATTCCAACCATCGAGCTTTATGGGCATGTCTTGCATACTCATACACTATACTGTCATGAAATATAGGCATAAAATGATACACTAGAATCTTTTCAATGACCAATTCACATCTCTTTGCTTCTTTACCATATTTTGTATTGTATGCCACTATTTTATACTTACCAAACTCTACTAGTTCATTTCCAACCACATCTGTACTTTCCATATGTTCACGTATTAGCAAATGTTGCAAGCCACTGCAATGATGACATGTGCCATCCAAGCATAATTTCTTGTAGAATATTTGACCTTCATCTCTTTCACATAAAATTCTTGATATGAAGTCTCTTAAATATCTTGGTGGGGCACATATGGCACAACCTTGCAAAACATTGTTAGTATGCAAATCTAAACATATAGATGGGTAAGTGCAAGAAGATGGGGGGCCAAAAAGGTGTCTTAAGTGGCCACTTTTTTTCTGAAATCAGGAAATACTGGCGTTGGATGAGAAATTGAGCATAGTTACACTCAAAATTTACAGATGCAACCAAAACAATGTTCATAGTGCTCCGAGTCTACTTTCTAAACTACTATTTTTTTTAAAAATAGCATAGATTAAGGGGTTCAAAAGAGGGAGCCACATAAATTGGTGTTGTTTCTGTCAAAAAAATATAACATAGCATGTTTTGTGGCTCCCTCAAAAGATCAATTTTTTTTTGGTATTTTTAAAATCGCTTTAGTGAGAAATTAGCTAATAGCATGTAGTTTATGCCCAATTTTTCTGATAATTTTTTGATGAATATTTGATTTTTTAGTAATTTTCAAAGTGGACACATCCTAAAAAATAGAATTTTGGCCGTGTTACCCCTATAAATTTTGAAAACTAATTGAAAATCTTTTTTTTCTTTTTTTAATATTTGTAGAATGGAGTCTAGTTTATAAATATGTAATTTTTTTGAAATTTCAATGAATAGTTAATTTACAATGAAAAAAAGATCAAACAGTGGTTTTTGCCCAAAAACAGACACACAAACAAAAGAAATTAAAGATGAAAGGCTTAACATTGTTAAAATGTGAAAAAAATCACATCATCAAATAGCTAAGAGAAAGCCTAACATTACCTAGGTGTTCAATTTGTTCAACGTTGAAACACGTGCAAATCTGAGGGTTAGCACGAACGAAATTATGTGAAATCTTGAAGAATCTGGAAAAACACGTCTGTGACTGTTCAAAAGGCACTCCAAGCCTTTGGGTTGGAAATCCAAAGCAAATCCTAAGCCCAAGGCTTGGGATTCCCAAAGCAAGACATAACGCGAGCGCATTATAATGCGCTCACGTTATGGTTTGCTTTGCATTTTTCCTTTTTAGCAAGTCTGTTGTTTGTCATGTTTGACATAACGCGAGCACATTATAATGCACTCGCATTTTGTTCCCCTTAAATTTTTTTATGTTCAAGGCTATTAATCATGTATGTATGTATGTATGCCTGTATGTATGTATGTATCTATGTATGCCAATATGTATGTATGTATGTATGCCTATATGTATGTATGTATCTATGTATGTCTAGATGTATGTATGTATAGTGTTGAGGGCAGAGGAGGGTAGAGATGGGAGTGAGCTAGATAGAGGAGGAGAGGGGTGGATAAGGATTGAGTGATTAAGGTTTAAGGTTGAGGGTTGAGCATTTAGGGATAGGATTTAGAGTTTAGGACCTTGAGGGATTAGGGTTTAGGGTTGAGGCTTTAGGGATAGCATTTAGGGTTAAGGGTCGAGGGATTAGGTTTAAGGTAGAGTGTTGAGCGTAGAGGGATTCGGGATTAGGGTTTAGAGTTGAGGCTTTAGGGATAGCATTTAGGGTTAAGGGTCGAGGGATTAGGTTTCAGGTAGAGTGTCGAGGGTAGAGGGATTAGAGATAGGGTTTAGGGTTGAAGGTTTAATGATTTAGGGTTGAGGCTTTAGGAATGAGGGTTAACGGATTAAGGTTTAAGATATAGTGTCAAGGGTCGAGTGTGTAGGGATAGGCTTTAGGGTTCAAGTTGTAAGGGTTGAGGGATTAGGGTTTGACGTTGAGGGTTGAGTACATTGAGGTTCGAGGGTTAAGGGTTTCGGGATAGGGTTGAGGGTCAAGGGATTAGGGTTAAGGGATAGGGTTGGAGGGTTTAGGGATAAGGGATTAGGGTTTAAGGTATAGTATCAAGCCCGTTGAGGGTCTAGGAATAGGGATAGCATTTAGGGTTTAGGGATGAGGGATTAGAGTTGAGGGATGACGGATGACGGATTAGGGTTGAGGGATTAGGGTTTAAGGTATAGTGTTGAGGGTTTAGGGACAGGGTTTAGGGTTGAGGGATTAGAGTGAAGGGTTGAGGGATTAGGATTTGACATTGAGGGTTGAGGGTTTAGGGTTTAGGGATAGGGTTAAGGGTTGAGGGATCAAAGTTAAGGGTTTAATGTTGAGAGTTGAGGCTTGAGGCTTGAGCTTGAGGGATAGGGTTAATGGTCAAGGGATTAGGGTTAAATAAGAGTGTCGAGGGTAGAGGGATTAGGGTTTAAGGTATAGTATCTAGTCTCTTGAGGGTTTAGGAATAGGGATAGCATTTAGGGTTTAGGGATGAGGGATTAGAGTTGAGGGATGACATATTAGGGTTGAGGGTTGAGGGATTAGGGTTTATGGATAAGGTTTAGGGTTGAGGGATTAGGGTTTAAGGTATAGTGTTGAGGGTTTAGGGATAGGGTTTAGGGTTGAGGGATTAGAGTGAAGGGTTGAGGGATTAGGATTTGATGTTGAGGGTTGAGGCTTGAGGCTTGAGGCTTGAGGTTGAGGGATAGGGTTAATGGTCAAGGGATTAGGGTTAAATAAGAGTGTCGAGGATAAGGGATTAGGGATTAAGATCTAGTATCAAGTCTGTTGAGGGTTTAGGAATAGGGATAGCATTTAGGGTTTAGGGATGAGGGATTAGAGTTGAGGGGTGATGGATTAGGGTTGAGGGTTGAGGGATTAGGGTTTAGGCATAAGGTTTAGGGTTGATGGTTGAGGGATTAGGGTTTAAGGTATAGTGTTGAGGGTTGAGGGTTGAGGGATAGGGTTTAGGGTTGATGGACTAGGGTTCAGGTTTGACAGATTAGGGCTTAGGGTTGACGAATTAGCATTTAATGTCGAGGTTAGGGTTAGAGTGTCAAGGGTAGAGGGATTAGGGATAGGGTTTAGGGTTGAAGGTTTAAGGATTGAGGGTTGAAGCTTTAGGGATGAGGGTTTAAGGCTTAAGATATAGTGTCAAGTGTTGAGGGTGTAGGGATAGGGTTTATGTTTTTAGGGTTAAGGGTTGAGGGATAGTGATTAGGGTTTAAGGTATAGTGTTGAGGGTTGATGGTTTAGGGATAGGGTTTAGGTTTAAGGGATTAGGGTTTAGCATTGATGAATTAGGGTTTAATGTTGAGGGTTGAGGGTTGAGGGTTGAGGGTTGAGGTTGAGGGATAGGGTTAACGGTCAAGGGATTAGCGTTAAATAAGAGTGTCGAGGGTAGAGGGATTAGGGTTTAAGGTATAGTATCGAGTCTGTTGAGGGTTGAGGAATAGGGATAGCATTTAGGGTTTAGGGATGAGGGATTAGAGTTGAGGGATAAGAGATTAGGGTTTAGGGTTGAGGGATTAGGGTTTAGGGATAAGGTTTAGGGTTGAGGGATTAGGGTTTAAGGTATAGTGTTGAGAGTTTAGGGATAGGGTTTAGGGTTGAGGGATTAGAGTGAAGGGTTGAGGGATTAGGATTTGACATTGAGGGTTGAGGGTTTAGGGTTTAGGGTTTAGGGATAGGGTTGAGGGTCTAGGGATCAGAGTTAAGGGTTTAATGTTGAGAGTTGAGGGTTGAGGGTTGAGGGTTGAGGTTGAGGGATAGGGTTAATGGTCAAGGGATTAAAGTTAAATAAGAGTGTCAAGGATAAGGGATTAGGGTTTAAGGTATAGTATCGAGTTTGTTGAGGGTTTAGGAATATGGATAGCATTTAGGGTTTAGGGATGAGGGATTAGAGTTGAGGGATGATGGATTAGGGTTGAGGATTGAGGGATTACGGTTTAGCAATAAGGTTTCAGGTTAAGGGTTGAGGGATTAGCATTTAAGGTATAGTGTTGAGGATTGAGGGTTTAGGGATAGGGTTTAGGGTTGATGAATTAGCATTTAATGTCGAGGTCAGGGTTAGAGTGTCAAGGGTAGAGGGATTAGGGATAGGGTTTAGGGTTGAAGGTTTAAGGATTGAGGATTGAGGTTTTAGGGATGAGGGTTTAAGGCTTAAGATATAGTGTCAAGTGTTGAGGGTGTAGGGATAGGGTTTAAGTTTTAAGGGTTAAGGGTTGAGGGATAGGGATTAGGGTTTAAGGTATAGTGTTGAGGGTTGATGGTTTAGGGATAGGGTTTATGTTTGAGGGATTAGGGTTTAGGGTTGATGAATTAGGATTTGATGTTGAGAGTTGAGGGTTGAGGGTTGAGGGTTGAGGTTGAGGGATAGGGTTAATGGTCAAGGGATTAGGGTTAAATAAGAGTGTCGAGGGTAGAGGGATTAGGGTTTAAGGTATGGTATCGAGCCTGTTGAGGGTCTAGGAATAGGGATAGCATTTAGTGTTTAGGGATGAAGGATTAGAGTTGAGGGATGACGAATTAGGGTTGAGGGTTAAGGGATTAGGGTTTAATGTTGAGAGTTGAGGGTTGAGGCTTGAGGCTTGAGGCTTGAGGTTGAGGGATAAAGTTAATGGTCAAGGGATTAGGGTTAAATAAGAGTGTCGAGGGTAGAGGGATTATGGTTTAAGGTATAGTATCGATCCCGTTGAAGGTCTAGGAATAGGGATAGTATTTAGGGTTTAGGGATGAGGGATTAGAGTTGAGAGATGACAGATTTGACGTTGAGGGTTGAGGGTTTAGGGTTTAGGGTTTAGGGATAGGGTTGAGGGTTGAGGGATCAGAGTTAAGGGTTGAGGGATTAGGGTTTGATGTTGAGGGTTGAGGGTTGAGGTTCGAGGGTGAAGGGTTTAGGGATAGGGTTGAGGATAGAGGGATTAGGGTTAAAGTAGAGTGTGGAGGGTATAAGGATTAGGGATAGGGTTGGAGGGTTTAGGGATAAGGGATTAGGGTTTAAGGTATAGTATTGAGTATGTTGAGGGTTTAGGAATAGGGATAGCATTTAGGGTTTAGTGATGAGAGATTAGAGTTGAGGGATGACAGATTAGGGTTGAGGGTTGAGGGATTAGGGTTTAGGGTTGAGGGATTAGAGTGAAGGGTTGAGGGATTAGAATTTGATGTTGAGGGTTGAGGGTTTAGGGTTTAGGGATGAGGGATTAGAGTTGAGGGATGACAGATTATGGTTGAGGGTTGAGGGATTAGGGTTTAGGGATAAGGTTTAGGGTTGAGGGCTGAGGGATTAGGGTTTAAGGTTTAGTGTCGAGGGTTGAGGGTTTAGGGATAGGGTTTAGGGTTGACAAATTAGGGTTTAGGGTTGACGGATTAGCATTTAATGTCGAGGTTAGTGTTAGAGTGTTGAGGGTAGAGGGATTAGGGATAGGGTTTAGGGTTGAAGGTTTAAGGATTGAGGGTTGAGGCTTTAGGGATGAGGGTTTAAGGCTTAAGATATAGTGTCAAGTGTTGAGGGTGTAGGGATAAGGTTTAAGTTTTAAGGGTTAACCCCTGCTATTTATGCTTGGATAAGGATTTGTCACAAACTAGAACTTCTGCTTCCAAAGAAAATCTATCTTTCTTCTGTGATGGGCATTTTCTATCAAGAAGTTGATTATGAGGGCTTGCCCCTTCATTGTTATGCCTATCATATGGCAGAGCATCTGGCAATCTCTTACAAGAAACAGGAAAAGTTCTCCCTCAAAAACCTTGTGGCCATTCAAGTCTTAAGGGGAAGGTTTGGAAAGAGATGTGATCAATGCAAAGGATGTGATCAATCTATAGCAGGACAAAATGTGAGCGTGTTATAACACGCTCACATTTTGTCTTGCTATTGAAACGGTAAAAAGGTGTTGACCCCCATGATCCAGGCCCACATGCTCTATTTCTTACTGATTCTGCGTGTACTCCGACAAAAAAGAAGTGCTTTCATGCCATTGGGAGGTTCACATGCACATTTGACACATTGTACGACCTTTGCATGATCTTTCCACCACCTTTTCTACTTTGCCAACTTGAGAAGGAGGAAATAACATAGTTTTCACACCAAGTTTGATATATATCTATTCAACTTTCAATTTTTGTAGTGTTGCAATGTTAATGGTGATTCAATTTTAGGAATTTAACATTATAGATTGGTTAATAGTATTGTTGTTAGTAATTATATTTGAGTGTTATTCAATTTAACATTGAAAAGGAAGCAAGTGGTGAAAAACTCAAATTGTTGAGGAGTTTGATGCAAGAAGATAAAAACACTACATAATTGGGTACTCTCTCCATTCAAATATTTATTTTTTAGGTATGTCAAGTCTTTACATGCATGTTCTTTACATTTTCCTTATTTTGGATTGAATTAATTTATCATGCTTTATCATACATGTTTAAAATAGACACATTCCCAATCAAGAAAGCATCCTACAATCTCACATGATGCCATGTATATTTTCTACACTTGGGCTCTTTAATAATTATGTGTAATAAACAAACCTTAACATACCATGATGTCAAACTATACAAGAATAAATCCTTACAACATAAAAAATATACAATCCCACTATTATCTTGTATTCATTTCTTAGGAACTAATATTGGTCTCTTTATCATGCTACAGACAAATTCTCTGTCATGCCAAGGAAACGATCAAGAATTAAACCAACACAGGAAGAGATAGAAGATAAGAATGCAAAAAAAGCAGTGGCTATGAGGGAACTTCGTGAGAAGAGGAAATTGGACATGATAAATGAAGACATACCGATTGAAGAGAAACCACAACCATCACAAAGAGATATGGTATTAGCGGCACAAAGAGAACGAATGCAAAAACTTCATGGTACGAGAGATTTGAATACCATAGTTGGAGACACATCCTCTACCGTAAGTCAACATGTAGGAACACCAACTACCACATCTCAAGTTGAGAGTACATCATCACTCACATGTGATGAAGGAGGTATACCATCATTCCCACCTCAACCTCAAGGTATGTCATCTATTCCATCTTTGATCAAAGGTATGGCATCTAGTTCATCTGATTTAAATATTGATGAAACTCCTAATGTTGAGATTAATTTACCTAACTTAACACCACCTAGAATTTTGCATAGAAAGCCAAAGTATTTGATTGATATTGATGAGAATATTTTGCAGCCAATGGAAGGTAAGATTCCAAAACGCACTTGTAGAAGATATGCTAATAAGATTTGGAGATTGTTCTTTGAAAAGTTAAATGAGACTGCAAGATGTCAACTATTCGTTGAAATGATGCGAAGTATAAAGTATAGGTCTATCATGAAGATTCTTGGGTTGAGAACATCAGATGCTTCAAGTGAAAAATCTATTGTCAAGAATCTAATGAGTGCGCATGAGAGTGTGGGTAACACCTCACGCACAAAAGATAGTAATGCAACACAGCATGTGACTACATCGACTATAGTAAGTAGTCAAATGAGGAAAGATCGTCTCATTAGAAAGACAAGTCAAGAATTGAGAATTAATAGGAAAACTTTATCAAGAGCTATTGAAAGACGCCAAAGAATTGAGGACACTAATGCCAATGAATTATGGGCGTTCTCAGGGAGACTACCACGAAAAGATAAACCAATTGTTGAAGCATTGAGATCACTAATTGAAGACTTTTGGAAGAATTACACAAGGGTATCTCCAAATGAAAGGGATGTGGTAAGAAGGAGAATTGGTAGTTAGAACTGTGAGTCACATCGAAAGCATTTTTTGGATGAGACTCAAACACAGTTTTATGGTAAATTTCTAGAGAAGTATCCTCAAATTAAAATTTGTCGAAGATATTTTGAAATGCTAAAACCTTTCTATGTTAAGATAAATCACACACGCACTACTTATTGTTGTAGATTACATATTGAATTTTCTAACCATTTTGATGCTTATAGTTCTATATGTTTAGATATGCATACTAACAATGATTTGTAGGGTTGTGCCATATGTGCCCCACCAACATCTTCAAGAGACTTCATATCAAGAATTTTATGTGAAAGAGAGAAGGTCAAATATTCTACAAGAAATTATGCTTGGATGGCACGTCATCGTTGTGGTGGCTTGCAACATTTGCCAATAGGTGAACATATGGAAAGAACACATGAGGTTGGAAATGAACTAGTAGAGTTTGGCAAGTATAAAACAGTGGCATACAATACAAAAGATGGTAAAGAAGTAAAGAGGTGTGAATTGGTTCTTGAAAAGATTCCAGTGTATCAGTTTATGCCTATATTTTGTGATAACATAGTGTATGAGTATGCAAGACATGCCCATAGAGCTCGATGGTTGGACTTGCAATTCAAGTTATGCAAGGACACATTTCTGGTTGGTAGCATTGTTTCAAGTGTTGACTTTGCAGAGAATTACAGTCTATAGCCACAGCGTGAGGTGCAATCACAATATTACAACTCCACACAGGTTTCTATATTTGTGCACATCGCATTCATTCATGCAAATGATAGTACAGAGGATGACAGAAAGATCGTAAGGGAGTATAATTTATATATTAGTGATGATCGCATGCGTTCTACGAAGTTCATGCAAGGTTGCTTTCAGGTGTTCTACAATGATTTGGCTAGAAGGGGCATATCATTTAGTCAGCATATCATATGGTCAGATAACTATGCGTCACAATTCAAGAACTCATGAAATTTCTATTGGCTGAGTAGGAGGCATAATTTAACAGCTATTCAACATATGTGGAACTTTTGTGAGGCCGGGCATGGAAAGGGGGAGCATGATGGTGTAGGAGCATGTATCAAAAGAGCCATAGCATGAGAAGAGTTAAAGTATAAAGATAATGCAAAGTTGACGGATGCAAAATTGATTGTCAAGTGGTGTAATGCTTCCATGGTCCCAGGTAATGAAGGTAAGTCTTTAGTTCATAGATTTTTTTGGTTGATAGATGATACTAACATTGCACCATATGAGGACTGTTGTACACTGACAGGATCAAATGAGATGCACTCTTTTAGAAGCTCAATTGCAAGTTCATGGAGTATCCATACACGAAAGATGTCATGGTTTTGTTCTTCCTGTACAATTCAAGTCTGGGATGAGTGCGAGTCAAAGGAGTGGGTTGACGAATGGCAGTTAAGTTATCTTAGCCAACTTGACACGTATCGACCCTCGGCGGCACTGAAACTAACATAGATGGAATCATCAGTTGACTTTGACCACACATCAGATTTAGTTCAAGCAGGTAATATAGGGCACGTATATGCATCTAATTTCATTTAGTTCAACTAGGTAATGTCATCTTACTTTGTAGTGTTTTTGTAATGTTGACTAATTTCATCTAATTTGCTACACATATCAATGTAGGGTACGTATATGCAGTTATTGCAGATGAAGATAATGAAGAGGGAATAGATTATTACTTATGTTGTTGTGTTGAGGCCAAAAAGAAATTGGAGGCCCCTATTACAGATGGAGAAACATCGAATACCCTATAGGCTCAGTGGTTATTACTGGAACATGGCTTAGAAGGTACCCACATAAGAGTGTTAATATTTGGCTATTTCAAGACTTTGACATGCATCGAAAGATTCTTCATTACTCGAACCTTGTCATGGCATCCAATGTTCATTTGATAAAGTATCAAGGTAGACCTTTGAACAAAATCTTGTGGAAGGTGCGTGAGTCTGACCATGAAGCAATACTTGACACAATAAAGAGTAGAGCAGACCTGGATGGTTCATTGGATTAATTTGTAAGTATTCACATTGATTTTGTAAAGTCATGTTACATTGAGTTGTAAGTATGCACATTAATTTGTAAGGTTTGTCTTTTTTAATTTCCTCATGCATTTTTACACATATACACATTTTTACATCATCATGTGATGCATTTTTGGTGTCCCGCTCCTGATGCGAACAAACTCATAACTCACCCTACTTCCTCTAGACACCATTTGATGATCTCTTCAACACTTTGGATCTAGGGTGCCCAATCATGATGACGACCTCTATACCATTCTCCCAAGGCACTCATAATGAATGAAAAGAAGACCAAGGGTGCCCAAGCTTAATAGACTTATTTCTTTCAATTTTGATGATCCAAACTCTTGCAAAATGACATCCACTTTCATGCCTTTAGATCTTCCTTCACATACAGGGCACCAAATCAAGTTGAAAAATCTACATAAAGGTGCCAAAATGGATGAAAGGAGACATGAAATGCACCTTAGGACTCCATGCTAAGGTTTGAGCCATTAAAGTCTCTTGATATTAGGCGCTCATGATGATGAAACTTAGAGCTTTTTCCTTTCCTATGCGCTCATCTAAGATGTTTGAATGATAAGGAGCACCTCGACCTCTATAATGTACATTGGGCACCAAAATCAAGGTGATTTTAAGTCACTTTGAGTCATTTGGGGTCAGTTTGAGTCTTTGAGTCATGTTGCAAAAAAGTGTCAATGTTGTCAAGTTACACAAAGCAACTTTTGTATTTTTGGTGTCCTGCTCGTGATGCGACCAAACTAACTATTCCAACGCGTCCGGATGGGTACATTTATGCTAGGCATTGTCTTGTTTTTCACCCAAACATGTGGAAACATTTTAAGCTACATTGTACCGACGATATCCCTAAAGAGTCCAAATTGCAAAAAGGCAGCAATCTTTGACAAGATGTTACTTGAAAACCATGTCACTTAGAAACATTCCATCTGAGGCAATGCGATCATGTAGAATGCCTCTACAATAACATTTCTCAATTTTTTATATCTCTAAGATATTTGCCTATGGTGAAAGGTTTTCTGCTGCCCCAAAAATTGTCAGAAGGAGGCAGTGTAAAGTTGCAAAGGGGTGTAACTTTCGTTCTTCTCCTGATGCGACCAAACTGACTATTCCAACACATTTAGATGGGTACATTTACACTAGGCATGGTTATTTTTTTCACCCAAACATGTCGAAACAGTCTGAGCTACATTGTACCGACGATATCCCTGAAGTGTCCAAATTGCAAAAAGGAAGCAATCTTTGACGAGATGTTACTTGAAAACCGTGTCACTTAGAAACATTATGTCTAAGGCAACGTGATCATGTAGAGTTCCTCTATAATAATTTCTCTCAGTTTTTATATCTCTGAGATATTTACGTGCGGTGAAAAGTTTTCTGCTGCCCCAAAAATCGTCAGAAGGTGGCAGTGTAAAGTTGCAAAGGGGTGTAACTTTTGTCTTGCTCCTGATGCAACCAAACTGACTATTCCAACGCATCTAGATGGGTACATTTATGCTAGGCATGGTCCTTTCTTTCACCCAAATATGTCGAAACAGTCTGAGCTACATTGTACCCATGATATCCCTAAAGAGTCCAAAGTGCAAAAAGGCAACAATCTTTGACGAGATGTTACTCGAAAACTATGTCACTTAGAAACATTTCGTCTAAGGCAACATGATCATGTAGAGTGCCTCTACAATAAACTCTCTCAATTTTTTATATCTCTGAAATATTTACCCATGGTGAAAGGTTTTCTGCTGCCCTAAAAATCGTCAGAAGGAGGCAGTGTAAAGTTGCAAAGGGGTGTAACTTTTGTCCTGCTCCTAATGTCACCAAATTGACTATTCTAATGCATCCAAATGGGTACATTTACGCTAGGCATGGTCCTTTTTTTCACCCAAACATGTTGAAACAGTCCGAGCTACATTGTACCCACGATATCCCTAAAGAGTCCAAAGTGCAAAAAGGTAGCAATCTTTGACGAGATGTTACTTGAAAACCGTGTCACTTAGAAACATTCTGTCTAAGGCAATGCGATCATGTAGAGTGCCTCTACAATAATCTCTCTCAATTTCTTATATCTTTGAGGTATTTGCCCATGGTGAAAGGTTTTCTGCTGCCCCAAAAATCATCAGAAGGAGGCAGTGTAAAGTTGCAAAGGGGTGTAACTTTCGTCCTGCTCCTGATGTGACCAAACTGACTGTTCCAACGCATCTGGATGGGTACATTTATGCTAGGCATGGTCCTTTTTTTCACCCAAACATGTTGAAACAGTCTGAGCTACATTGTACCGAGAATATCCCTGAAGAGTCCAAAGTGCAAAGAGGCAGCAATCTTTGACAAGATGTTACTCAAAAATCATGTCACTTAGAAACATTCCGTCTTAGGCAACACGATCACGTAGAGTGCCTCTATAATAACCTCTCTCAATTTTTTATATCTCTGAGACATTTGCCCATGGTGAAATGTTTTCTACTGCCCCAAAAATTATCAGAAGGAGGCAGTGTATTAAATCAGGATGAAAGCCTATTCACTCTAGGTGCAAATCTCAAGTTGCATAATCATGAATGGGCGCCTAGAGCAATAAGGTGCTACATCATGGTTCCAGGACCTTGAAATGGCCCCCAAGCATGTAGGAGGAATTTTCAAGAAGCTAGAATATTTTTGAAACTCTAAGGAACTAGTCCAAAGACTCTATGGTGCCATCTTGATACCATTGAGTCAACTTTAGAACTCAAACATATTGAAACAAGGTCTAGGAAGCTAGGCACCATCTCTTATCAGTTCAACCTCTTAGATGCGCCAACATTGGAAAGACTCTTAATGAGTGCCTAAGTTTGAATTGATCTTGTGATTAAAAGTTTGGTGATGTATTGGTGCGAGATGATCTTTAGTTGAAGCAATCTAAGTTCCAAGAAGGTTTTAGAAGTTATCAACCTCTTCACTAAGTTAGGTGCACTTTACAAGTTTTCTTACCCAAGAGTTGCACCTCATTAAGACAAGGTGCATCTTAACCTCTGAGACTTTTCCAAAGAAGTGCTTCAGTTTATTAGCACCTTTGGACCTTGTTTTGCGTTCTGAAAGAGAAGGTGCACTTTGGAGGCATTTCTAACCCAAATTGACGCCTAGGTATAGTCATCTCTCTAGAGCATTACAATGTGTTTTAAAATGAAGGAGGACATTTCATAAGTTGGGGAATTGATCACTGAAGACCTTGGAGTGTTTGAATTACTCTAAGCAAGAAGGCGCATTTCCATGGAGTAGCATACTCTAGATAGCACCTAATGCCATCAAGGTGCAATTCCACCCTCACTTTGGTGCCTATCATCAAGAAGGACATTGGGCATTCCTTGAATAGTTCTGAGCATTTGAATTTCATGAAATCACCAAGGAATGTTGGGCGCCGTGTGTATCCTCAACAAGCTTGAGTTTGCACCTAGACAAGTTGGCACTTATTCATGTTTTAACTTCCCTCTTGAAGTGCCTAACTTGGGAAAAAGTTATCTTGTTGTTAGTCAAGTGTTTGATGTGTTTTGGAGACTCCAAAAGACTTCCTCTTGCTAGGCACTCTTCTTGGTAACTACAACCTTCAACTGACACCTAGATCCTGAAGAAAAACACTTAGACTTCAAGGTGCCAAAACTAGTAGGAAAATATTTGGGGAGAAACCACGCTGATAAAAGTTGGGTAAATTTAACCTTTGAGTCTGATTAGGCTCCATATAGCAATAATATTTATATCATGTCCCTTTGCTTTATGAAACAAGCAGTATGTGTCAAGTCATAGGGATAACACTTTGGTCCTTAGAAATTTCTCTATGACTTTTGATAAGATTATCTACTATTATGTGGATGCTTGATAGTATTATCCTTATCCATTGGACTAGTGTGGCTATGAGGTTGGAAAGTGTTGTAACCTCCATCCTTTAAACTTCTCCACCTTATTATGGGTTGTTTTGAGTATTTTCACTTGCTTTCTCTTTGAGAATATTTTCTAATGATACATGATGTGTCATAGATCATTCAACTTGATAAACAACATGGAGGGATTCTCATGCCTCCTATACTTCTTGCAAGTTTCTTTATAGATAGATGACATCACTATCCATCTAGGTGGTCATTTCCCTAAATATTATGATAAGATAATCCTGTTAATGAACTTTGGATTGAATGAGAATCAACATGCTTTGTCTTTACTAGAATAGTTGGAATGGACAAAAATCTATTGATTCTAGGTTGGGTTGTTAAAGGTCAAGAAGTTTTGATGTCTAATGCCCTCTAAATCTAAATATTCAAAATCATAGTGGTTTAATAAGTTACAACAAACAGTCAGGTAGACAATAGACTATAAGGAACAAGGACTACACATGAATCCAAAACAACACTAGTCAATAAGGACATCACAAGTAACTCAACATTACTTCCAGAGGTGTTCACAAAAATAAAGGGGAGAACACAACTAGAGAATGCTAGACTGTAGTAGGGATGAGTGTCTGATGTAGAGCACATAGTGGAAGCATAGATTTATCAACTTTTGAACCTTCGAACTCACTATTGGCGAGACAACATACCATCGGCAAGCTTAAAATTTCATCAACCGATAGGCCGATGCCACCATGACTCCGTTTGATTTCACTTCTGACAAACATCCCATCATTGACTCTTATCGGTCAGAGAAACCACTATCAGTGACTTTATATCCTTGCACACCGATGTCTTTGTCACTCCGATATGAGATTCTAAGTCCCTCGCCTATCGGTACGACTTAATACCATCGGCAAACTCAAAAACTCTTCTACCAACACACCGATCTCACAAATGACAACCTTCAGACCACACCCGTCGGTGAGACTCCAAACATCGATGAACTCTAATCTCGTTGGGCCAATACACTGATGGATTTTGACTGTCGGTGTGACCCCCTTCATCAGAGAATATCTCAATTGCTCTTCCGATGCGTAGATGGGATTATCTTTCGATACACCGATGTCTTCAACTTCAAACCACACTCGTCAGCAAGATAGACCACTATCGGTGAAGCCTAACCAAGGTCTGCCGATATGCTGATATGACCAACTCTTGACGTCGACACAAGGTTCTTTTGTAGGGAAAGGGCACCTAGGCTTATGGGGCTCAATTTGATGTATTTATTGAAAGCTCAAGGTGAATTGATGCTTATTGAAAATTCCACTTAGTCCTTCATTTGCATTATAGGCACCATTTCCTATTGACTTATATACTCCTCCTCATGCTAGGGTGCCATAATGAAGTGGTTTAGACAATAGGTGCACTTCACTTATTAGAGGCTTGTTCTCCTTCCACCTTAGGTGCACTTTTACGGTGGAATAGGTGTCAATGGGTGCCTTGTCTTAAATGAATGCTCTCTCTAAGTTGGGCGCCGTTTTGAGGCTTTATAAGTTGCAAATTACGCCTTAACCCTTCATGCTTGTTGCTCAATGTTTGAATGTTTAAGAAAGTCTCTTTTAGGCACTCATCTTAATGACTTTTTCTCAAGGCACAATCATCCTAATGACTTGGATATTCATCCTAGTGTTTCAGGATATCAGGCTACCAGACTTAGTCATTTTCAGGATCTCAAACATAAAGAATTACATGATGATTCATTTTTTTTTAAATACAACTTTTATCTTTTAGTTCCAAAATGAGGTTTAGGTGATACTTGAATAACAATAGCTAGCTTATTGGATCAACAAACATCCTATGTAATACAAGTGGACTTTAAATATTTGAAGTAGTCATCTACAAATATCCATTCAAACGTGGATTTATAATGCAAGTATGGATGCCATCAATAAAAAAGATTTGTATTAACCAAGTATCTATATAGGCATACATCAATATCTATCGATATAAGTATAACATATATACAATATAGCCATAGAGGCTTACAAGAATGCCATATAGGCATACAATGTCAACTATATACAATACAAAATATATGTCCACAAATGCCATATAGGCATACAACAAAGGAACACAATAAAAAGTCATTCCCCTCTTGCTGGTGAAGAGAATAGATCATGGGTAGCCTTTGATCTTCTAGGGGATGGAGACGGGCATGTGGGTGGTCTACTACGAACCCGAGGGCTACTCCTCCTATTTAGTTCTTCCTGCATCTTTACCTTTTACAATAAAAAGTATAGACATTAATATATAGAAATTACATGTTATAAAAAATGAAACATTTAACAAAATAATCACTTACCACTAACATATAATTTGTCTCCTCACTTGCCTCAGTAGCAAGAATAGGCTATGGTGATGTCATGTCCTATAGAAACCATCCAGATAGAAATTAAACTTCAAATCAATAATCTTTTAATTTTTCAAAAATAGACAACTATAACAATGAATGTAAATTGACCTCATACCCCTGTCAATGCCATGGAGCTATGAATCACATAGGCCACACCCTGCTCCATTGCCCTATGAACATGGGGAGGTGTCTCTGCAACCTGCATCATTTGGAAATAAAACAACATTATTCAATTACAAAAACTATAACAGTGATGCAAATCATGGCTCCTAACATACACACACGTTCATCTAAACATGGAAGTACACACAATAAAGCACACAAGTCACATACAAAATTCTAGTAAGTATAATTCATTCATTAAACTATTTATTTTATTACCTCCATAAAGCTTTGAAGTCCACCACCGCTGGCAGGTGTTGGCGTGAAATCTACAATATTAACCTATTCAACATCCAAAATCAAATATTAGAATACCATTCATATAATGATGCTATTCACATGTAATATTTATAATTGTTTACTAGTTACATATCTCAACAGTAGATGATTTAGTGTAAAATGCAGGTGGAGAACCACTGAAAACTACATCGACGCTATGACCCTGAAATTTCATTAAAATCATCAATTTAAATTAGTTAATCTTGCATTTCAAAAATAAAATTTAATAAATTTAATTCAATAAACTTGCTAATATTTACCTGAGTATCAAGGCTGAAAGTCTCACTCAGAAGGGTATCTGTCATCACCATCTGCTCAACTGCAGATGTAGCCTATGCACCTGCATCCTGACTATCCATGGGGTCATAACCATAGGCTGACCTGCAAGTCTGACAAGTATGGGGCGGGACCCTGCACCTCGCACTATCTCCCAACCCACTATGTGTTGCAAGACCGACATGCTCTATGATGCTCTGGGTCAAGGCACTAATGGACTGAAGTGTATCGACCTCAACACTCTCCTTCACAATGGAAGGGATAGAAACATGCTCGTGGGCTGGTCTGCTAATTACTCATCTCACTACCCACTGTGGGTCAAGATGTGCCCCTGGTCTATCTTGTGCTGACCCCTCACCTCTACCCTAGAAGTCCCACATATCAAAATAGTTTGGCACTTTATTGAGGACAAACTCGCAGTAGAGTTTCCTCAAAAGGTATTGCGAGACCTCATTATTATTGCATGAGGATGGTCAAAAACCATCCACCACCTCTACCCAAAATTGTCCCTTATCGCTTAGTTGTTGCACCAATGGATAGGGAACCTCTTGCATGTAATGGGTAGAGGTTGATTTGTTTGTGGGTTTGTGAAAATGGAACACAAGTCTAATTTTGTGATTTGTAATTTTTTCACATCTTGGTATGATAGCTTGTCTACATAATAATCTCTAAACTCTCTCCTCTTATCCATCCAACTAGTTATTTTCTTGCTAATTGAATCTACATTTGATAACATAGATTCAAGAGATTCAACAAGCATGGACCTATGCAAGGTTGAAGTGGAAGGATCATTCAACCTTGCAATTATATCTTCAATTTCTTTTTTGTTGTTTTCAATTTGACCCATTATATTTTCTTGTGTTCCAGGGGCATGTCGAGGAATGGATGGAGGAGGTTGTTGTTCTATAGGTATTTCCTCCTCAGGATTTTGTGGATTTTTGAGGAGGAGGTGGAGGAGGAGGAGGAGGTGCATTAACATTTCCTGACAATTAACAAAATATACATCAAAAATCAACTAAAACCTACCTATTTAGAAACAAATTCAAACAAAAAACCAAATATAACTCACTCCTGTGGCGTTCTCGACATCGTGGCAGCATTTTGGTGATGAATTGATAAGGTTTTTGTGTTGAATGGAGTTTTGCAAAACGCGACCATGCTTTCTAGGGTTTGCAGGCTGTGGGCATAGAGGAGAAGAAAGAAATGAAATGACATTAGAAACCTTTTTTTTATTTATAGCAAGTCATAACGCGAGCATGTTATAATGCACTCGCGTTATGACTTAATTGTTTTTGAAATTAATTTGGCCACCTTTTGGCCATCCCATCTTTTTACATTTACCTAGACCTATAAACATCAAAATGGTTAGAAAATTCAATATGTAATCTACAACAACAAGTAGTGCATGTGTGATTTATCTTGACATAGAAAGGTTTTAACATTTCAAAATATCTTTGACAAATTTTAATTTGAGGATACTTCTCTAGAAATTTACCATAAAACTGTGTTTGAGTCTCTTTAGATGTGGCTCATGGTTTCGACTACTAATTCTCCTTCTTACCACATCCCTTTGATTTGGAGATACTTTTGTGTAATTCTTCCAAAAGTCTTCAATTAGTGATCTCAATGGTTCAACAATTAGTTTATCTTTTTGTGGTAGTCTCCCCGAGAATGCCCATAATTCATTGGCATTAGTGTCCTTAATTCTTTGGTGTCTTCCAATGGCTCTTGATAAAGTTTTCCTATTAATTCTCAATTCTTGACTCATCTTTCTAACAAGACGAGCTTTCCTCATTTGACTACTTACTATAGTCGATGTAATCACACGCCGTGTTGTATTACTATCTTTTGTGTGTGAGGTGTTACCCACACTCTCATAGACACTTATTAGATTCTTGACAATAGGCTTTTTCACTTGAAGCCTCTGATGTTCTCAACCCAAGAATCTTCATGATGGACCTATAATTTATACTTTGCATCATTTCAATGAATAGTTAATATCTTGTAGTCTCATTTAACTTTTCAAAGAACAATCTCCAAATCTTATGAGCATATCTTCTACAAGTGCATTTTGGAATCTTACCTTCCATTGGCTACAAAATATTCTCATCAATATCAATCAAATACTTTAGATTTCTATGCAAAATTCTAGGTGGTGTTATGTTAGGTAAATTCATCTCAACATTAGGAATTTCATCAATATTTAAATGAGATGGGATAGATGGCATACCTTCAATCTAAGATGGAATAGATGACATACCTTGAGGTTGAGGTGGGAATGATGGCGTATCTCCTTCATCACATGTGAGTGATCATTACTCTCAACTTGATATGTGGTAGATGGTGTCCCTACATGTTGACTTGTGGTAGAGGATGTGTCTCCAACTATGGTATTCAAATCTCTCATAGCACAAAGTTTTTGCATTTGTTCTCTTTATGCCGCCAATACAATATCTCTTTGTGATGGTTGTGGTTCCTCTTCAATTTGCATGTCTTCATTTATCATGTCCAATTTCCTCTTCTCATGAAGTTCCCTCATAGCCACTACTTTCTCTGCATTTGTATCTTCTATCTCTTCCTGTGTTGGTTTAATTCTTGATCGTTTCCTCGGCATGACGAAGAATTTGTCTATAGCATGATAAAGAGACCAATATTAGTTCCTAAGAAATGAATCTACACAAATAACTAAAATATATGTCATTCAACCCTTCATAGTAAATGTACATACAATCATCATGTAAAAGAGTAAATGTCACTCAACCAAAATAGGTACAAAGCATACAAAGAAAATTATTGCAGCCATGAAAAGAGTACATGGGAATTCATGCTTGAAAAGGTTGAGGTAGACCCAATTTGACATGTTTGTTGTTACTAGGGCTACTAGGATTTGGAATTGAGAAGGTGTTTTGTTGGTACTAGGGATACTAGGATTTGGGTGGCTTGTGAAGGAATAGACAACAATTGAAGAGTGTAGACTTCAATAAGGGTTTAGAATGGTTGTGTCTAGGTTCCTAAGGGGTAAGAAGACCTCTAGTAGCCTTGTGGTGCAGGAGCACCTTTACAAATTGATGATTTCATGGACCAATTTTGTGGAATTTAATTCCATTTTTAGAGATTCAATGTTGTAATAGGATCAATTTGATCATTTGAAGTTATGTTGGAGTCATTTGGACATAATGTGTAAAAGTTGTCTTTCAAAATGTAAAATTCCTAAAGATGCAAAATGTGGGAAGGTGAAGGGTCACCTTGTTCCAATTCATTGGAAAATAGTTGGAAGAGGAGTGGACAGTTTTGTAATGCCTTTAAATAGGCTTTGTAACCATTTTTTAATCGAAGGTGAATGGAGATTGAAATTAGAATGTTAAAAACACTATTTTTTCTATATTCTATTGTAGAAATTTGTTGTTTCCTTGTTGTGTATCGCCCTATATGGGCAGGAAGGCATTTAGTTTTGTTTTCAAATGAAACTTCTCTCAGTCACCTTCCTCTTGTATTTTATTTCATCTACTTTTGTTTTGTTTTATGGTAGATATTGGATTTTGTCTAAAACTGTCGAAAACCCTCTGTTAGGGTAAACAGTGCCATGAAAATCCTATTTTTCTTTTGATTTATTCATTGCATGTTGCAAACCTTTGGTCGAAAATGATAGTAGTAGCATGTGCTTTCAAACCCCTAAGGTCTTCGACCAAATAGCTAAGGATAAGGTGGAGAAAAGCTAAGTTTATGACTATTTTTCTGTGATAGTGCAGAAAAAATAGAGTTTCTAGGACAATTAAGAGGTATAGGTGTAGGGTGGTTAAAGATACTGATGGGAATGGAATTTTGATGGATTAATGAGCATGAGAAGACTAGGTGTGAAGTGTTCCATACACATGCAAGGTGTGAGGAGTCATGGAGTTGCCCAAACCAATAAGCCTTGTGTGCATGCAAGGCCTAATAGCCCTGATTTGTTCGCTGTCAGTCCATTTTTGGATAGTTTCTTACAAAGCAATATACATTGAGTTTTAGATATGTTTGAAGAACTGGTAATGGGTATTTAAAGATGCCATCACAATCTTGAGAAAGGTTTGGCAGCAAGAGTTATGCCTTGACAGTCCTTTTTATAGGGCTACTAGGATAGTGGAAGCTAGACAGCAAAGCATGATAAATGAAGATTGCAAACATGGAAGAGAGATTGGTATGGTTGTATCTAGGTTGTTGAGAGGGAAGAAGACCTTGTGAAACCTTGTGTAGGTCAGAGATGATGATACTCAGTTTGGTGTCACTATTTTTGTGAAAGATTCCTATTGAATCTTGTAGAGCCTAATGGATTGAAAACCATTTTATGAACTTTGCCGAGTATGAAGTAGAATGATCTTTTCCTCTGCATCAGATTGGTATCAGAGCTAGCAAAAGCTCTGGGAGGAGATGTTGTATTTGTTCCTGTCACTGAGAAAGTAGGTGAAGAAGATGATTGTGTTGGTGACCGTTATTGTTATTTGCTAAGTTGTTTGGTTGCAGGTGCTTATCCATCTAGCTGTAGAAGGATGTTGTCTGAGGTTATGTGTGCGGGTAGACAAGAGAAGGTCTATCATGACCATTCTCCAATGGAGATTAGGCTGGATAAAGGTGCATAGAGAAACCACTGAGGAGAGAGTGGTAGGTGCATCACTAGGATCTGTTGTTGGGTAAGATGAATGGTTTGCTGAGTTGGTTTGTTGTGAAGCAGTGAGAGAGATGGATACCTGTAGAAGCACTTGATGTTGCAGCCTGAAGAATACTCCACTGATGGGAGTAGAAGGAGCCTAAGGGTGCTTTGTGAAGATGGTAGTTTACTTTGTTGGTTTGTTGGTCACCTTTCTTGATGTGAAGATTTGGAAGACTGAAGTTGAAGAAGATATAGCCAGAGGAGATGCAGAAAAAGACCTTTGTTGCTGTTACATTTCCAAGGGACTTGGAAATTTTGTTGGTTGGTTGTATGGTGCAGGAGCACCTTGGCAAATTAATGATTTCATGGACTAATTTTGTGGAATTTAATTCCATTTTTAGAGATTCAATGTTGTAATAGGATCAATTTGATCATTTGAAGTTATGTTGGAGTCATTTGGACATAATGTGTAAAAGTTGTCTTTCAAAATGTAAAATTCCTAAAGATGCAAAATGTGGGAAGGTGAAGGGTCACCTTGTTCCAATTCATTAGAAAATAGTTGGAAGAGGAGTGGACAATTTTGTAATGCCTTTAAATAGGCTTTGTAACCATTTTTTAATCAGAGATGATTGGAGATTGAAATTAGAATGTTAAAAACACTATTTTTTCTATATTCTATTGTAGAAATTTGTTGTTTCCTTACTGTGTACGGCCCTGTACGGGCAGGAAGGCATTTAGTTTTGTTTTCAAATGAAACTTCTCTTAGTCACCTTCCTCTTGTATTTTATTTCATGTAGTTTGGTTTTGTTTTATGGTAGATATTGCATTTTGTCTAAAACTGTCAAAAACCCTCTGTTAGGGTAAATAGTGCCATGAAAATCCTATTTTTCTTCTGATTTGTTCATTGCATGTTGTAAACCTTTGGTGGAAAATGATAGTAGTAGCATGTGCTTTCAAACCCCTAAGGTCTCCAACCAAATAGCTAAGGATAAGGTGGAGAAAAGCTAAGTTTATGATTATTTTTCTGTGACAGTCTAGAAAAAATAGAGTTTCTAGGATAGTTAAGAGGTATAGGTGTAGGGTGGTTAAAGATACTGATGGGAATGGAATTTTGATGGATTAATGAGCATGAGTAGACTAGGTGTGAAGTGCTCCATACAATGCAAGGTGTGAGGAGTCGTGGAGTTGCCCAAACCAATAAGCCTTGTGTGCATGCAAGGCCTAATAGCCCTGATTTGTTTGCTGTCAGTCCATTTTTGGATAGTTTCTTATAAAGCAGTATACATTGAGTTTTAGATATGTTTGAAGACTTGGTAATGGGTATTCAAAGATGCCATCACAGTCTTGAGAAAGGTTTGGCAGCAAGAGTTATGCCTTGACAGTCCTTTTTATAGGGCTACTAGGACAGTGGCAGCTAGACAGCAAAGCATGATGAATGAAGATTGCAAACTTGGAAGAGAGATTGGTATGGTTGTGTCTAAGTTGTTGATAGGGAAGAAGACCTTGTGAAACCTTGTGTAGGTTAGAGATGATGATACTCAGTTTGGTGTCACTATTTTTGTGAAAGATTCCTATTGAAGCTTGTAGAGCCTAATGGATTGAAAACTATTTTATGAACTTTGCCTAGTATGAAGTAGAATGATTTTTTCCTCTGCATCACCTTGTTAGGTTTTGAAGTATTGAAGACCCTCTTTGTGCCTTTGTATAGGGAGATTGATTGAGAGGAAAGCTTATGAAATTTGAAGAAACTATTGGTATGATCCCTTTGGATTGAGTTGAACCCTTCCTCTGCATCACATACCTAGGATTGTCATAAAAATCATTAGACTAATCTATGTAATTTAGGGTATTGAATGCTATATAGTCGATCAAGGTAACCACCATCATGTGCTAACAAAGGACAATTATGAAAATTTGAACTATTGTTGTGTCATGTGCATGTACAAATCATAATGAATAGGTGCATAAGGAATGTCCTAGCCCAAGATATGTGCATACAAATCATCATGTCATGTACATACTTGTATGATCTTGGCACCTATTCATTTTTATTTTAACTTGTTAATATGACAAGATAATAATGGGATTGTATTTTTATTATGTTGTAAGGATTTATTCTTGTATAGTTTGACATCATGGTATGTTAAGGTCTATTTATTACACATAATTATTAAAGAGCCCAAGTGTAGAAAATATACATGGCATCATGTGAGATTGTAGGCTACTTTCTTGATTGGGAATTTGTCTATTTTAAACATGTATGATAAAGCATGATAAAGTAATTCAAATAGAATTAAGGAAAATGTAAAGAACATGCATGTAAAGACTTGGCATACCTAAAAAATGGAGATTCAAATGGAGAGAGTACCCAATTATGTAGTGTTTGTTTCTTCTTACATCAAGCTCCTCAACAATTTGAGTTTTTCACCACTTGCTTCCTTTTCAATGTTAAATTGAATAATACTCAAATATAATTAGTAACAACAATACTATTAACCAATCTATAATGTTAAATTCCTAAAATTGAATCATAATTAACATTGCAACACTACAAAAATTGAAACTTGAATAGATATATATCAACATTGGTGTGAAAACTATGTTATTTACTCCTTCTCAAGTTGGCAAAGCAGAAAAGGTGGTGGAAAGATCATGCAAACATGGTAGAATGTGTAAAATGTGCATGTGAACTTCTCAATAGCATGAAAGCATTTCTTTTGTGTCAGAACACGCGCATAATCAACATGAAAATAGAGCATGTGGGCATGGACCATAGAGGTCAACACTTTTTTACCATTTCTATAGTAGGACAAAACATGAGTGCATTATAACACGCTCATGTTTTGTCCTGCTATAGATTGATCCATACATACTTGTGCCTATCTCACCTTTGATAGGACCTTTACAATATCTCACCTCTAGTTCCATTAGCTCATGTTCTATATCTCACTTATGTCTCCCCCTCACCTCTCTACCTCTCCCCTCTCTATGTCTCTCAATCATTCCTTGTCTACCTCATCCCTAAACCCTAAACCCTAAACCCTAAACCTTATCCCTAAACCCTAATCCTTCAACCCTTAACTCTAATCCCTCATCCCTAAACCCTAAATGATATCCCTATTCCTAAACTCTCAATGGGCTTGATACTATACCTTAAACCCTGATCCCTTATCCCTAAACCCTCCAACCCTATCCCTAATCCTTATACCCTTGACACCCTACTTTAACCCTAATCCCTAAACCCTCGACCTTCGAACCTCAACCCTCAACCCTCAATGTTAAACCCTAATCCCTCAACCCTTAACTCTAATCTCTTGACCCTCAACCCTATCCCTAAACTCTAAACCCTAAAACCTAAACCCTCAACCCTCAACATCAAATTCTAATCCCTCAATCCTTCACTCTAATCCCTCAATCCTAAACTCTATCCCTAAACCCTCAACACTATACCTTAAACCCTAATCCATCAACCCTCAACCCTAAACCTTATCCCTAAACCCTAATCCCTCAACCCTCAACCCTAATCCCTCAACCCTCAACTCTAATCCCTCATCCCTAAACCCTAAACACTATCGCTATTCCTAAACCCTCAACGGGATCGATACTATACCTTAAACCCTAATACCTTATCCCTAAACCCTCCAACCCTATCCCTAATCCTTGTATCCTCGACACTCTACTTTAACCCTAATCCCTCAACCCTCAACCCTATCCATAAACCCTCAACCCTCAAACCTCAACACTCAACCCTCAACATCAAACCCTAATCCCTCAACCCTTAACTCTAATCCCTCGACCCTCAACCCTATCCCTAAACCCTTAACCCTGAACATCAAACCCTAATCCCTCAACCCTTAACTCTAATCCCTCAACCCTAAACCCTATCAATAAACCCTCAACACTATACCTTAAACCCTAATCCCTCAACCCTAAACCCTAAACCCCATCCCTAAGCCCTAATCTGTCAACCCTCAACCCTAATCCATTAACCCTCAATCCTAATCCCTCATCCATAAACGCTAAACACTATCCCTATTTCTAAACTCTCAATGGGCTCGATACTATACCTTAAACCCTAATCCCTTATCCCTAAACCCTCCAACCCTATCCCTAATCCTTATGCCCTCGAAACTCTACTTTAACTCTAATCCCTCGACCCTCAACCCTAACCCTAAACCCTCGAACCTTGAAACTCAACCCTCAACCCTCAACCCTCAACCCTTAAACCTCAACCCTCAACCCTCAACCCTCAACGTCAAACCCTAATCCCTCAACCCTTAACTCTAATCCCTCGACCCTCAACCCTATCCCTAAACCCTAAACCATAAAGCCTCAATCCTCAACCCTCAACATCAAATCCTAATCCCTCAACCCTTCACTCTAATCCCTCAACCCTAAACCCTATCCCTAAACCCTCCACACTATACCTTAAACCCTAATCCCTCAACCCTAAACCTTATCCCTAAACCCTAATCCCTCAAACCTCAACTCTAATCCCTCATCCCTAAACCCTAAATGCTATTCCTATTCCTAAACCCTCAATGGGCTCAATACTATACCTTAAACCCTAATCCCTTATCCCTAAACCCTCCAACCCTATCCCTAATCCTTATACCCTCCACACTCTACTTTAACCCTAATCCCTCTATCCTCAACCCTATCTTTAATCCCTCAACCCTCGAACCTCAATGTACTCAACCCTCAATGTCAAACCCTAATCCGTCAACCCTTAACTCTGATCCCTTGACCCTCAACCCTATCCCTAAACCCTCAACTCTAAAACCTCAACCCTCAACACTCAACATCAAACCCTAATCTCTCAACCCTTAAATCTAATCCCTCAACCCTAAACCCTATCCCTAAACCCTCAACACTATACCTTAAACCCTATTACCTCAACCCTCAACCCTATCCCTAAGCCCTAATCCATCAACCCTCAACCTTAACCCCTCATCCCTAAATCCTAAACACTATCCCTATTACTAAACCCTCAATGGGCTTGATACTATCCCTTAACCCTTAACCCTTAAAATGTGAACCCTAAAACCTATCCCTACACCCTCGACACTCGACACTATATCTTAAACCCTAATCCCTTAACCCTCATCCCTAAAGCCTTTACTCTAAATCCTTAAACCTTAAACCCTAAACCCTATCCATAATTCCTCTACCCTTGCCACTCTACTTTAACCCTAATCCCTTGACCATCAACCCTATCCCTAAACCCTCAAACATCAACCCTCTACTCTCAACATTAAACCCTAATTCATCAACCCTAAACCCTAATCCCTCAAACCTAAACCATATCCCTAAACCATCAACCCTCAACACTATACCTTAAACCTTAATCCCTATCCCTCAACCCTTAACCCTTAAAACTTAAACCCTATCCCTACACTCTCAACACTCAACACTATATCTTAATCCTTATACCCTCATCCATAAATCCTCAACCCTTAATCCTTAAACCTTCAACTCTAAACCCTATCCCTAATCCCTCCACCCTCGACACTATAACCCTAACTTTGACATTAAATGCTAATCGGTCAACACTAAACCCTAATCTGTCAACCCTAAACCCTATCCCTAAACACCCAACCCTCAAAACTATACCTTAAACCCTAATCTATCAACCCTAAAACCTAATCCCTCAACCCTCAACCCTAAATACTATCAATAAACCCTCAACCCTAATCCCTCATCCCTATACCCTAAACGCTATCCCTATTCCTAAACCTTCAACCCTAAACCCTATTCATCAACCCTTAAACCTTAAAACTTAAACCCTAATCACTTATCCCTAAACCCTAAACCCTATTCATCAACCCTTAAACCTTAAACCCTAATCACTTATCCCTAAACCCTAAACCCTATTCATCAACCCTTAAACCTTAAAACTTAAACCTGAAAACCTATCGATAAGCCCTCGATGCTCAACACTATATCTTAAACCCCAATCCCTTAACCCTCAGCCCTAAAGCCTCAACCCTCAATCATTAAACCTTCAACCCTAAACCCTATCCTTAATCCCTCTACCCTCAACACTCTACTTTAAACCTAATCCCTTGACCATCAACCCTATCCCTAAACCCTCAACCCTCAACTCTCAACATTAAACCCTAATCCATCAACCCTAAACCCTAATATGTCAACCCTAAATCTTAATCCCTCAACCCTAAACCCTATTCCTAAACCATAAACCCTCAACCATATTCCTTAAACCCTAATCCATCAACCCTAAACCATAATCCCTTAACCCTCAACCCTATCCCTAAACCCTCAACCCTCAACACTATTCCTTAAACCCTAATCATTTAACTCCAAACCCTAATCCCTCAACCCTAAACCCTAAACCCTATCCTTAAACACTCAACCCTCAACAAGTTATACCTTAAACCTTAATCCATCCACCCTCAACCCTAATCCCTCATCCTTAAAGCCTAAATCCTATCCCTATTCCTAAACCCTTAACCCAAGACAATATACCTTAAACCCTAATCCCTTACCCCTAAACCTTAAACCCTATCCCTCTACCCTTAACCATTAAACCTTAAACCCTAAAACCTATCCCTAAACCCTATACCCTATACCCTCAACAATATACTTAAGCCCTAATACCTCAATCATCAACCCTATACCTTAAACCTGAAGCCTACACTCGCAAACCCTCATCCCTAGACCATATAACCTCACCCATATATCCTAAACCTCAAATATTGTGCCTCAACCCTATACTTAAATTAAACCTAAACCATACGTACTCTCAACCCAAGTCACCCTATGCGTTATTTACCCTGAATCCATATCGTAAACCCTAAACCCTAATCCCCATGCCTTACACACTTAATCTTATACACTCAACAACCTGAATATTAACCCTCAACTGTAACCCTCAACCCTCTACCCTCTACCTGTTAATTAAGCCCTAATCCCTCACCCCTCAACCCTCAAAACTATACAGGCTCAGGTCCTTATATACACTAAACCCAAAACACTTACATACATACATGCATACATACAAACATACATACATACAAAGATGCATACATACAAGCATGCATACATGTACCTACATACAAGCATGCATACATGTACATGCATACATACCTACAAGAATAGATATAAACATCCATGAAACATACTTATGAAATTTGAACATATCTCATTCAAAGGAAGACATAACGCGAGTGCATTATAATGCACTTGCATTATGTCAAACTAGGAAAACACCAGAAAACATGCAAAAAAATAAAAAAAGAACAACATAACGTGCACGCATTATGTTGTGCTTTGGGAATCCCAAGCCTTGGGTTTGTGATTTGCTTTGGATTTCCAACCCAAAGGCTTGGAGTGCCTTTTCAACATCCACAAACATGTTTTTGCAGATTCTACAAGATTTCACATAATTTTGTTCATGCTAACCCTTAGATTTGCACATGTTTCAAGGTCAAGAAATCGAACACTGGGTAACGTTAGGCTTTCTCTTAGCTATTTAATGATGTAATTTTTTTCACATTTTTACAATGTTAAGCCTTTCATCTTTAATTTCTTTTGTTTGTGTGTCCGATTTTGGGCAAAAACCACTGTTTGGTGTTTTTTTCATTGTAAATTAACCATTCATTGAAATTTAAAAAAAAAATTACATATTTAGAAACTAGACTGCATTCTACACATATTAAAAAAAATAAAAAAATGATTTTCAATTAGTTTTCAAAATTTAAAGGGGTAGCACGGCCAAAATTCTATTTTTTAGGATGTGTCCACTTTGAAAATTAGTAAAAAATCAAATATTCATCAAAAAATTATTAGAAAAAATGGACATAAACTACGTGTTGTTAGCTAATTTCTCACTAAAGCAATTTTAAAAATACCAAAAAAAGTTTAACCTTTTGAGGGAGCCACAAAACATGCTATGTTATGTTTTTTTGACAGAAACAACACCAATTTCTGTGGCTCCCTCTTTTGAACCCCTTAATCTATACCATTTTCAAAAAAGAATAGTATTTTAGAAAGTAGGCTTAGAGAACTATGAACATTGTTTTGGTTGCATCTCCAAATTTTCAGTGTAACTATGCTTAATTTGTCATCTAAGGCCAACATTTCCTAATTTTAGAAAAAAAGTGGCCACTTAAGACCCCTTTTTGGCCCCCCATCTTTTTGCATTTACCCTCAAGTGACATCTAGTGACCATGAGAATACTCATTGTTTTTGAATCCTCCATACCAAACTTCTTCAACATCTCTCTAACATACTTATCCTGAGAACTAAAGATACCACCATCTAGCTGAGAAATTTGTAGTCCAAGGAAGAAAAACATTTCGCCAATCATAGACATCTCAAACTCTTTTTGTATCTCCTCTACAAAGCTCTTACACATTTCATGATCTCCACCAAAGGTGATATCATCAACATACACTACAACTATCAATATAATATCTCCTTCCTTGATGTAAATATTGCTATCTATAATACCATTGTTGAAGCCTTGTTGAAGTAAGTACTTATGCAACCTACTATACCAAGCTCTAGATGCTTGATTGAGACCATACAATGCCTTTTTGAGTTTACACACCATGTCCAGATCTTTTGATATCTAAAAATCATCAGGCTGCTCAATTTAGACTTGAAATCCATCTAATAAACCTTAAAGTTCTTGTGAGTAGAAAGGGAAAGAAACATCTTGATTGCCTCCATCTTGGCTACTAAAGCAAATGTCTCTTCAAAATCAATGCCTTCAACTTGAGAATAACTTCTTTACATCAATCTTTCTTTGTTCCTCACAACTTCACCATCTTCATTCATCTTGTTCTAGAACAACCACTTTGTTCCCATGACATTCTTGTTGGCTGGTCTAGGAACCAATTCCCATGTCTAATTCTTCTCTATCTAGTCCAATTATTTTTCCATTGCTTTTATCCATCCATCGTCTTTGCTAGCATCAGCAAAGGTTTTGGGCTCTACTTCTGATAATAAGCATAAATTTACTTGCTCATGTGTCTTAACAAACCTTCTCTTGGTCTGCACTTCATTCTTATCTCCAATGATCTAATCTGTTGAATGGTTCTTTTGAACATACTTTGCTAGAGTCTTAGGTATATGTTTTGGTTCTTGTTCCTTTTCTTCTTTCTCTGCTTCTTTTTCATCTTCAATGCATGGAAAAATATCAGATCCTTAGTCCTATGATTCTTGTGAGATCTGATACAAGTCTTCATCTACTTTGACATTTGTGCTTTCAATCATCTTTCCCAATCTCTTGTTGTAACATCTATAGGCCTTGCTTCTGGTTGAGTAACCAAGAAAGATCCCTTCATCACTTCTTGAATCAAAATTTCCTAGGTCTTCTTCATCTCTTCTAATATAGCATTTGTTGCCAAATATCATGAAGTACATAACAATGGGAGGTCTTCCATAACATAGCTCATAAGGTGTCTTAGTGCTATTGACCCTCAGTTGCACTCTGCTAATTAGATACGCAATAGTGTGAACTATTTCCTTTCAGTACATGTCCAGAAGATCTACATCCTTCAACATTACCCTAGCCATCTCTTGCACAATCCTATTCTTTCTTTCCAAGTACTCCATTTTGCTGAGGGGTCCTAGGAGCTAACAAATGTCTCCTAATACCATGATATTCACAAAACTTATCAAATTCATTTGAAGTAAACTCACCTCCTCTATCAGATTTTAAACATTTGATCTTACTATCCATTTCATTCTGAACCATAGATTTGAAAACCTTAAACTTATCAAGGGTGTCTAATTTTTTTCTTAAGAAAGTAACCCAAGTCATTCTAGAATAATAATGAATAAGTAACATGAAATACCATTCACCTTGTTGACTCTTTACTCTTGTAGGGCCACATAGGTCAATATGAATAAGCTTCAATGGCATTGAAGAAGAGTACTCCTTGCTCTTGAAACTCGTCTTTGTCTCCTTTCCCATTTGACATTCCTTGTACAATGTGTTTGCAGGCTTAGTTATATATATCACCACATGAATAAAGCTAATATTTACCATATTATCAAATTTTATGTGTCCCATTCTCTTGTACAACAACCAACACTCACTAGATCAATCCAATAAGCATGTTATTCCATTGAACTCCTTCGGGTGATAGATGTCACCATATGACTTGATGCCTTAAGCAACTGATTTTCTAGACCCTGCCTTCCTGATTTCACAACCTTTGGCATGAAATGTAAGATTGTATCCTTTACTATGCATCTGGCTAACATTGATAAGATTATACTTTAGCCCTTTGACATAGAGGATATCCTTAGTCTTCTTCTTTCCATCAATAGTTATAGCACCCTTTCCACATATATTTGCTAACTCATCACAACCAAACTTAACAGCTCCACCATTCCACTTCTCAAGTCTGATAAACTTCTCCTTGTCACCAGTCATATGATTAGAGAAACCACTATTAATTACCCAAGCCTTAGCTTCTTCTTTTGCATGAAAAGTAATCCATACAACCATTGAACTATCATTGTTTTGGTCAACTTGCAAGGTATCAGTCCTTACACATTTTTCAATATCATCCTTTATAATACGAACATTCAGGGCCATCAAAAGTGTTTCATCATTTGAATAATCATGATCCTCATCTTTTGAAGAACAACTGCTCTCTATGGAATACAAGCTTTTTTTGAACTTGTCTCTGTTTTTACTACCCCTTGATTCTTTAGAAGGACATTTAGAAGAAAAATTACCAATATTTCCACAATTATTATTGAGGCTATGTCTAAAGCCTCAGAGTGTCGATGACAACTTTAGGATATAGTGTTTGATATTCAAAATCTTTCATAGGCTATTCCTGTCATTTCCTTCTCTCATATTTATAGAGAGGGCAACACTATTGCTGATGGCCTGGCAAATTTTGGTCAACAATTTCAAAACTGGCATTGTTGGCACCAACTCCATAATATCCCACATCAGATTAGGGATGTCATTCAGAAAGAACAAGTTACTATATGATGATTACTCATCATTTCACTTGGCTTATCTACGTGGCTAGTTCTTTAATTCAAGGCATGCTTATTAGACACTCTATAAATGATGAGTGTGAGATTAGATAGCTTTGCATGCATGTGAAGGATAGTCAATTAATAAGGAAAGATTATGTAAGGACCTCGGGTTATTGTCATAATAATTGCCCTAATTATGATCGTGTCCTCTTTGCCTTTCATACTCATTGCACTGTGATCAAAGTCTCTTGATTTTCCCATAGCATTGATAGACATTTTCTAGATAATAACTTTGCCTATCCCTTCTCTAGGGTCATTCAGTTTCACTAGTTTTTCATCATGGGTGGCAACAGGATTAGAACTAAACCTAACAATTGTAGAGAATTTAAATAGAATGCCTTAGTCTAGCATTATTGTAAAGAAGGAGGAGTCAACACATTCCTTGAATGTTTGAATGGACGTGATGAAAACTTGTCTATTCAATTTTCTCAGTCATGGGATAATCACAAGGTGCAAATTGGGAATGTTAGTTTTGTGGTTTCAGAGAATGAAATTGCTATGGCTATGGGTCTTTCTCCAAAAGGTATGAAGATACAAAAAAAGTCTAGGGTTTCGGATGCTCAGAATCAAAAACTGTTTCTTGGTGAAGGTGAGGAGTTGGTGCCTTACTAGGCTAGTTTTGAGAGAGCTTGTCTTCCTAAACTGTGGGATGACATGTGCTATATGGTGATGAAATATTTCACCCTTGAGGGCCATTTTACCAGGTTTTATCACTATCATCTCCCCTTGTTGAATCATTTTAGAAGGAATGCCACTATTAGTTTTCCTTTTTACTTTCTTCTCTTGAGCACTCTATTCAACATGTTAAGAAGACTCTGCTAAAGAAGCTTGGTGAGAAGCCTATTCCATTACATCAAGGGCTCATTCATAGATTATACTAGTTTCACTTAGCTCTATCTCCTCCTTCTCTTCAGCCCTCTAGTTAGGATACCCCTACTGACTCGGTGAAAGCTGGTCTTGCTACTCCTGAATGGCTTCCTGAAGGTGATCCTTGTTCTAGGACTTCTAAGCCTATTACAAAAAAATGTTCAAAACCCTCCCTCTAGATTCAAATTGAAATCTAAGAGACATCTTTCAGATGTTGACATAGAGTCTAAGCTTTTGAAAGAAGATATTGGGGTTTCTAGGACCTAGAGTGAGTAGAATCAAGGTAGGGAGGGACCCTCACAAAATTTCAAAAAAGCTAAACTGGAAGGTAAATTTGTTGTTGTTAGGTAGTCTGGTCGCATTGCTGGCAAATGGGCTCCCAAGATGAAGCTGATTGACTATTCTAAAAGCAATTTTGAAACCTCTACCCATGAGGAGGAAGATCCTAAAGATTTCAGTGGTGTTCAGAAGATTTCTATTGAAGATTTTGGTGGTGAAGAAGAAATTCATGGGTAGGACATTCTTGTGGAGACCTTTGATACTGAAGATAATATAGGGTTCATAATTCTTTCCCCATTAGCAACTATGTGGATGTGGGAGGTATTTCTACTTAGGTGGAGGTGACTGATACTATTGATTACACTGGGAAGGATGCCCACTTGGTTCCCTCTGATGTTTATGTTGATCCCGATCTCTTTCAAGAGGAAGGTAATAGTCCTCAAGATCGTAGTGAGGAAGACAATATCAAGGAATTAAATGTTGTTGATGATCTATCTTAGCTAAAGGAGCGTGTGGAGTTCTTAGAAAAAAGAGTCTTTTCTCTTGGTGATTTCATTACTAGCATGTTATGTAGGACTGCTATGGCCAATCTCTCTCTGTTGAGGGAACATGAGGTTCTTATTCATGGTGTTGATAATGACAAGGTTAAATATTTTGAAAAAATGCTGGAGTTTATTTCTAAGAGAGAGGAGAACATCCCTTCCTACTCTTTCTATGCTTTATGTTATCTAGCTTTTTGCTATATTTCGGCTGTATGTAGGCTGACGGTGGTGGTTCTAGCTTGTTTTGTTTTCTGAGCCTTTTTTGGCCCTTTTTGGGTTATATTTTGTATGGGATCGGCCCCTGATTTGCTACCTTATATATCAAAAACATTTCAAGAGTAACTTACCTCTGTGTTTTCCTATGCCTTTCTTTAAGGTTCTTACAATGTTTTCTTCTACTTCTTCAAAGTCATCATCTTGATCAACTGCTTCATCTCCTGTCTTCTTACTTTCGTTGAATTTAGTCTCCTTTTTTGGAATGCCTTTGCCAAATTCTCTCATTTAAAATTCTATGAGAGAGCTAAACAATTGATCTACTATATCTTATCTAATTCCCGAGTCTCCTTATAGTAGATACCTTATGAAGTTGTAAGATTTGGGAAGAGTTCTCAGTGCCTTCTTCACAATTTCATCTTCTTTCACTTCACCTCAAAGACTTGTGATGCCATTAACTATTTCATCCACTTAGAGCATATAATTAGCAATGTCCTCATCTTCTATCATCCTCAGTGTATTAAATTTACTCTTGAAGATTTGCATCTTGGCTTGCTTCACTTTACTATCACCTTCATAAATGCTTTCAAGTTTTACCCAGACTTCGTTAGCATATTTGTAGAGCTCTTTACCTTTAGAAGTTTTGTATCCTCCAATCCACTCATCATAGTACTCATTATATTAACATTATTATCATACAACCTAATCTTATTAGCATCTGTAGGCTTAGAATCAAGAGTAGTGTAACCCTTCACAATAGCTTGCCATACACCAAACCCTAGATAAGATGAATAGTTTTCCATCCTTAGCTTATAGAAGGAATAATTTGTTCCATCCAACATAGGTATCTTGTGAGATCCATTAGGAGCTATCCTGGACCTTCCTCAAGAAGTTAAGATTCTTTTGAGTCCTCTAGAGTAGATTAAAACTTAAGCATTAGAGAATCAACATAAACATGAAAGATTAATACATTGCACATCAACACATAACACCAGATATACATGGAAAACCCAAGAAGGTAAAAACCATAGTGAGGATTAACACACAATATATGAAGCTCAAAATTACAAAAAAAAATTAGGGCTACAACCCAAGGAAACTACTACTCCCTAAAAAACTTGATTTCAAGTCACTCCCAAAGAAGCCACAACTCTCTGTAGACTTTTTTTAGGGTCACTCCCAAGGAAGCAACTACACCCTGAACTAAGAACAAACACAGAAAAGATTAGAGTATGACAATCATTCTATTGCCTAAAAACTAACATTGAAGCTCACACGTTTGATAATTACAATTCTGATTCTCCTAATGATTGGATTAGTTAGGAACACTCTTCACTTTCCTCCTATCACAAAAATGTCTTCAAGATGAATCATGATAGCTTCTAACACATCTTCTCTTTCTCCTTCAGTCAGACATCACAATGCATATGATTTGCATATTCTTCTCTTCACACTTTGATATTTTCATTTTTACAATCATGCCTCACCTAGACCAATTGGGCTTACAATATATCCATGATATTGCATTGATTTCATTACAAGTCAGCCAATACAACAAGAATATTACATTTTACATGTCAGCCATAGATCACACTATATGAAACATGCATAGGGAAATCCCTATCACGAACTACATGCTACTCCAAAAAGAAACACACACCTTGTGGATCCCAATACATGCTTAGTCTAGTCCTAAACATCCTTCATAGCATCATTCTTCAAGGAATATCATTTCCACATTAGACAAAATAGAATTAGGTTGCCCTCAAGCAAGAAAACATGAATCTTGTAGCACATTGGTCTTCACAATCTTGATGGTACTCATGAATGATTAAATGTTGCTTATTATTCTTCTAGATGAGTTGGTAGGACTTATACAACATCTTCAAACATTCCTTGAATACCACACAACAAAAACTTTGTGGTGCACATCATCAACATATACTCTGGGAATAGTTAGGGATCCAAAATTATCTGTATCACAACTATCAATTGAAAACTTAGTTTGCAGACCTTCAAAACACCTAAAACTCATATGGATGCATTCATACACTTCTATTAACATATCCTCAAAATTGTATAGCCATATCTATCACTATGGAGAAATGCAGAGAGTTCCAACTACTCTTCTTCATCAATTAATTTTGCTAGAGTACAGGCTTGAACTCTATCTCTCATAACTTTTACTTCAAAGGGACAAATGATCTAAAACTTTGGATTTATCACCTTTACATCACACTTAACTTAACTTCTAAACCATGAGTCCATATCTTCAAATGCATAGGAATGTAGAGCATTAGACTGTGCAGCCTTCTAGGCACCTCCTTGTGGGCAGAAACCTTCACCAACTTCTAGAAGCCAAAATCTTCATATAACAGTACATACATCCTTAGGAACAACAAGAAGGATCCTAAAACGTGCCATAGGTCCTCACTGACATCTTCTCATCCTCAAAATAGCTTAATGTATCATTAATCATCTTAGTGCTTCTAGTTCCCATTTTAACATTTCATCATTCATCTACATGCTTCTAATTCCCATCTTATTGTTTCATTATGAAATAATCTTTGTGCTTCTGATTTCCATATTAATATTTTACCATTCATCTCAAAGCTTCTAACTCCCATCTTAATATATCATCATGAAAACATCTTTGTTGACCAGCATCTTGACTAGGACATGGCATCCAACCATGAACATAAGTAAGCCACTATGAACCTCAGTAACATCATTGGATATCAAAAACCCTGAACAACAGCATCACCATTATATCTCACTAGTGTATCATCATCACAAACTAAGTGATGACCTTACTCTGAGTGTTGACATCAAAGACAACACAATGACAACACATATTGCCAAAACCTTTTTCATCCATAGATGAATCAATAGAAATTTTATCTCTTGTACAAAGTGGGTCTATCAACTAGCATATACTTATCATCCTTCATATCTCCTTTTAATATGTTAGTAGATTTTATATTCTTGACATATTCTACCATGTTAGAAACCTCCCAATAATCATAGGTGACAAAACAAAGAATTGGCATTTTGGAAGAATCATCAACAACTACATTCTTTATCCCCTCTATATCCAAATCATAATATAATTTTTTCCTTATCTCTTCTATTTTTAATCATACAAATCAAGTTGAAACAAGAAAATCTCCAATCCATTGTATCTTATCTCAATCACACATTTACCACAAACTAGATGTTTTCTAAAATTTTTCAAAGCATGCATGATGACAAGAATTTTATTGTCATACCTAGAGAAGCTCTTTTCTGGATTCTTCAACTTTAGTCCCTTGATTTTAATGGAGTCTCCCTTTTGCATTATATTACCACATGTTGAAGCATCACATTCTACCAAAAATAGTTGTGAGAAATTTGAAATTTAAGAAGTACAAGATATGAGCCAAATAACTTATTAAGCTTATAAAAAACTACTTGAGATCTACCCATCCATTCATAATCTCCCTTCCCTATCATTTTGTTTAAGAGAGAAGATATATATAAATATCCATTGACAAACTTTCTATGAATACTACATTGATTCAATCTACTTGTACTCCTTTGGTACAGATGATATGGCCCATACATAAAGGTTTTACCATTCTAAATTCACACTTGACTTATTTTGCATAGAATCTATGTTTCTCTCGTATGTCCACAACCATAACCAAATACTACAAATGACCTTCCCAAATCTTGTTTAAACTTAAAATCTCATCAAATAAATTCAAAACAAATTTCCTCACTTATCTAATAAATACATGATTCCTGCATGAATGAAAAGTAACAATTGCATTTGGTAAATAAAAGAGCATAACAAAAAATTTAAAATATACAAAATGACACTTGGATGTTTTCTTTTGCATATTTTCTTCTTTCATGCTAGACCTTAGAACCCTCTTGGAAAAGAACACCATCCCATGTCTAGCTCACTTATTAATGCCGCTATCTTGAATTTGAAATTTCTTTTCTTTTAGCCCTATAATTTGGTGAACAATTTGATTTACCAATAACACAAAGATCCCTTCTCATGGAATTCTTAGAAAGATCCCTTATATCAGATTTTGTACCTTGATATTTATTCTCTATCTTAAGGCCTCTTGAAATCACCATATAATATATTTTTCCTTTCCATATTTTATTAGCTAATACACATGAAGGAAAGTGAGGTTTGTCTTTTAGCATAAGATTATTTAGAACAAAGACATTAAATAGGTGCATATGTTTAAATGCTTAATGCCTTATTTATAAAGGCACATAATCTCCTAATGTAACCAACTACTACTACCCCATCATATTGAGCATTTCCCACTTTCAAAGAAAAATAATAATCTAGCATTTCTTTTACTTGCATAAAATAAAATATTGATTTTGGTTTCAATTTCAAGTGTTCCAAATAAATACCTCGATTGTATACTCTTGGGTATGAATTTATTAAGACTCTTTTTGTCTCCTTATGAAAATAATTTTGTAAACCATGGAAAATGTCATTTTCACACTTGCAGCCAAAATGTATGTCTTTGATGGTTGAACTAAAAATTTTAGTAAGCTCAAAATCAACCTTAGTGACTAATGAGATTTTTTTTCCATGTGCATGTCTTTCCACAAACACATCTCTGACAGCATTTTTCAAATCTATTTGTGTTAGATCATCCCTTTTAATTTCTATGGAGTTATGTAGCTCATCTTTTATTGATGCCTATAAGGGAAACTCTTCAATGCTCTATTTCTTCCCACTCTAGATTTTAGATTTTTATTCCATATTCCCTTCACTATCATTTTGAATATCACTCTTGTCTACCATAAAATCCATCATTGGAAAATGGATGCATGCTATCTATGTAAGGGTAGTATTTGCACCTATGCATTCAGTGGGTGTCACTCGAGTTTCCCTTATTTCTTCACAATATTTATAGTAAGAACACTTGTTCAGATTCAAAGGAATATTTAGAATTAGTATTGTGGGTGTATCTTTCATTATTTCTAGTTGCTTGATTGTTTTTCTTTCTTCTAAATCTTTTAGGTCCTAATATTCATGAAATTCATGTAACATTTCTATCATGGATAATTGAAATGTCTTCATCTTGTTAGTATGCATAGGACAATTGAGATGGGGGGGTGAATCAATTGTACATTAAAACATTAAACACTCGATGCTATCAGACAATCTTCAAACTCTAATTATGCATTAGTAGAATCTAAACATGTGAAGCATCAATGAAAACACATCCAAACACATAAGAACACTAGATTTACGTGGAAAACCTAAGAAGGGAAAAACCATGGTGAGGATTAGCTCACATATATATGGATAGCAACACTGAATACACTTGTAGGCTCACTACTTAAAAGAAAGTCTCACTGCCAGAAGGACTTACTATCTAGAGGAGAGAAGAATAGAAGAAGACTATTACAAAGAGATTCACTATCTCAAGGTAACAGAAGAAATCTACCACTGCAACTTTGTGCCATCTACAACCTTCAGCTCACTGCCTCCAGCAACTTCAAGCAAATTCAAATGTAGACACCTTTTTCTCACTGCATCTGGGAGTCATAAGCATTTAAGATCACACTCAATTCACCACCCTTGATTCACATTCACATTAACTTCTCTACATCACTTCACTCAAACTTCATCTTGTATTTATACCGTCCATAACCTCGAGCAATCTCAATTAGGTTGGTCTTAAAGAAACATGTGCACCTCAAACGTGCAACACTAAAATAGTTTGGAACCAAACACTTCTGCGGTAGAAACACTAGTACAAAAACAACAATATATGACTGAAAAAACTACTAAAAACTACTTATAAATGACCAAATATGGTCACATTACCATTAGTAGTTTATTTCCAGTCATTTATAATGTGGCCAAATTGATGACTAAACCATTTTTAGTCATTTATTGGTTGTTTTGATTGATTGATTTGGTAGTATATTTAGTCGTTGATTTAGTCATTGATTCTTGTAATCTGGTCATTTATTTAGTCATTTTTTATTCACTGATATATTTAGTCATTGATTGTTGCTAACTGGTCACTTTTTAGTCATTTTTATTCACTGATTTCTATCCATTGGTAGTGTATTAAATCATTAATTTTAATCATCATTTTGATCAATTTGGTAGTATATTTAGTCATTTTTATTCACTGATTTAACACTGGTCATATATTTAGTCATATTTATTCATTGTTCAGTAATTTTTGTCAATTGGTAGTATATTTAGTCATATTTATTCACTGTTCACTAATTTCTATCAATTGGTAGTATATTTAGTCATATTTATTCACTGTTCACTAATTTCTGTCAATTGGTAGTATATTTAGTCAATTTAATTATTAATTAACGTCAATTAGTAGTATATTTAGTCTTTTTAATTGACTAATATTTGAGTATTTAAGCATAAAACATAGAAATACACATCAATCATCAATTGTACACAATATAAAGACAACCATTGAGAAGGCAAAATCTTTGAACTTTATTAAAAGAAAGGCATTCTTACAGATTGTATAAGTCTGAAATATCTATCTTGCTTGAAAAATGTTTACAAATAGAGTATTACAATGTTTATTTTTAGTCACAAGACTGAAAATCTGAGTTACAATGCACAAAAATAACAAGAAAGAAACTTCTCAAAGTTTACAATGCTCTACCAAAAAGTGAACTGTCAGTAACTGATTCTCAACTAGCCTAACTACTACCATAGGTCATCTAATCCACCCCATTAGTCTAGCACTTGTCCTAGAACTCTTCTAAGGTACCATAGAATTGTGTGTATCTCCTAAAGTTCAATGAACATAAACAATCCGTTAATTAAGATGATCATAAGAATATACATGACTGTAAATGATTGGATAACTTGTAAAACACTGTCTTTAGAAACTAGCCTTATCAGGGTCACATATAGTACAAGGACATGCTATACATTGAATGGTAGAGTTATGTATCTCCTCCTTGGATAATGAATTGAACATTAGACAAACATGTTTAAATGCTTGATGTCAATCTGCCATTGGTTCTATTCTTCCATACAAGCAGAGCAATCAAGGTCCAAACTACATTATGAAACACACAATAGCAAGGCAAAAGATCATGTGATTGACAACTTGACTTGGTAGCTATTGAATATGAGGTGGATAAATCATAATAGAATGAAATAAATATTTATGTTTTCTTTGAACAACATCCTTAATCACATTAGGATCTGGTAAGTATTCAAGTTGCATGTGTGCTAAAGAAACTAATCTCCATCTCCATCTACAAAATAGTAAAAACTTTCTAGAAAATTAATAAACTTTATCCCCCAAGCCCCATAATAAATAAGAATTGCAAAAAGCCTTACCATATAGCCCTGCAACAAGTCATTCATTCACAATCTTCACCCAAGTACTGGTCCATCCAACATCAATGTTCCACCTGAAAGTAAACAGTTGAAAATTATAGACTATAAAAAAATATAGACTATCTTTCTGATGTTTATAATCATATTGGTAAAATTGATAGCAAAACATTAAATACCATGATCATATTCCCATTCAAATGAAAACATTTTGAATGACTTGAATACAGGAGCATCTAGGTGGTGTGCAAACACTTACTTCTGCATTGTTTGATGTAAGTTCCAACCAATGAATAACATAGAAAAGTACATGTCTCCCATTGAGAAAACAAAATGGAAAAATTCATAACCATATGGATCGTCAACATCTGATTCAACCTCATCTTTTTGTAACTATAGATTATGCATAGTTTAGTATGAATAGATATGCCATTTGGTTATTTTCCTAAATACCTAATATTTCCTATTGATATTGAAAAGATAAAGATGCATAAATTAGTAGATTTAGTCCCATGAATAAGAAAATATGAGAGAGCTTACTTGAAATGATTTTGAGTTAATTTCAGTAGAAAAGGTTGCCATTACTATAGCCAAGATTACAATTATAAAACTCTGCAAATGATTGCAACAAAAATTCAAGTTTCTAAACAAAACGAGTTTTACCATGGAGAATTCAACCATTCAGACTAGAATTTGAAAGTAAATAAGTTCTCTATCAAGTTAAAAATACAAAATACATATATCAATATGTCAAAGCACATGTTGACCTAAGTTGCATAATCTCTACCAATTATTACCTGAATGTTAGAACCAAAAAATAATACTGGTTTAATAATATAGTAACTGTCTTATTTTGATAATAATATAAGAAAGGGATACACTAGTCATATAAAAATCTATGGTTTTCATAGTGTGCCAAAATCCTCAGTGCTATTTGTATCAAAATGGAAGGTATAGCTATAGCTAGTTTATTTTTACGGAAGACACTAATTAGTAAATAAATTGCAATTAATGGAATGGGGTTAAAATATTTAAGTGAAGACCTTTGACAAGTTTGGACAGATCTCCCAAAGCTTGGAAGTCGAGCTTCCTCGAGTGCCATTAATGAAGCTGAGCTGGGCATGGAGGAAATGGATTTTTTTTATTGAAGCCCAATAAGGCTTTCTCACATCAAAGGATGAAGCTAGCCAACAATGAAAATGGAGATGCCAATTTGCCTTCACAGTGCTCATAGGCAAATGGAATTTTTAGAATTCATCACAAACTCAAGGCTTAAGGTGATTACAGAGCCTCACCAAATTGTCCATTTGCGCATCTTGGAGCTGGAAGTGGTGAAAATGGTGCTGGGGGGATTTTTTAACAGATAGGAACAAATATAGAGTCAATTCAAACATAGCTTCTTGGTTCTTGGCATCACTACTAGATCTTGGAGGTGTGGATGCAGACATTCTTCTTCTACTACGTGAAATCTTCAAGCCAGAGTTTCAGGTTAATGATTTTGAGGTGGTTCTATGGGTGAAGATGGGTGTAAGGATTTTGCAGTCTTTAGGCCTTTCTTTGTTGCTTCTCCCAGATGTTATGGTTCCATGGATTTAGTTTCTCATCAATATGATAGATAGGGCTCTCGCACACCACCACCACTGGGCCACCATCAGATAGAATTTCTTAAGGCACGATCAAGCTCTTGACTTGGAGCCAAATGGGGAATGGGTGTTGCACTTCATAGAGCTAGTGGAAAATGACAATTTGTATGGGTTTCCTTAGCTAAAGTTTTGACTTTTCCATGTAATATTGATGTAAATATTATCACGTCAGAAAGAAAATTTTGGGACAAAATATGTAATCCTCAATTTTTTTCTATAAGGATTTTTGAATCAATATTAATAGAATACCCGCTATGCAGTTTATTGACCAAAAAAAATGTTGTAAGCATTTTTCACAAAAGACTTCTATTTAGGTCAAAATTGGAAGGAAATGTTTCCATAGATGTTCCATGGCATATAAAACAACTAAAATTACACATTCTGCTAGAATCATTCAACTATCTAAATGTTGTATGAGGTTTTCACCAATTTCTCAGAAACTTTCATGAACACAGAAGCAATATGTAAAATGGTTGTTTTCAAATTTATTGTTTAGCCATGATACCATATCATTTTGACTTGATCCTTGCACTGATGTAGTAAAAGTATTTGAGTTACCTCCATACCACACATTTATTGCTTGGCCTTCGTAGTAATGTAGGTTGTTACCACTACACCACACCGTGTCCCCGCAGAGCTAGAGTAAACTATGTGTGGGATAGTGGGCTCTTCCTGTAGCTCTACGAAGGAACCCTAAGACTCGATGCGGTAGAGTAGTTGAATTTCCCACTTTCCTGGAAGGATCAAAATATTTTGATGTGGGAGACGGTGGTGCCAAATAAAGTAAAATGAAAGATAAAATATAGTGTGGTAAAATAAAATATGTGGTGGGGAAGGAATTTTATAAGTATGGCAAGTATTTTTTGGGAAATTTTTTATTAAAATCATAATGTTGAAATATAATTTTTACCACTCCCAAATTTAGTTAGCCCCTATAGACTTCCATCTACCTAGCCCTTCAACTTGCATATTAATTGTAGCATCTATTATTCTGAGTACATAGGATTATGACTATGATACCTTTCAAGAAGTGGCTCAAGTTGCCAAACACTATCATAATCATCACACTTTCTCCACATGACTATCATGATTCCCTTGAATATTGTCTGCAATGGTTTACCTTCAAAGGCTCTTTGTGAATACTTAGACATTAACTAGGGGTCAAAGAATTTTTTATATACATCATAAGAAAGACAATACTTGGCAGACCCTAATGTTTTAACTAGGAAATAAGGAATATTGAAGGTTTAATGGCATTTGGGAAATCTCCTTTGACATATATATCCAAATCAAATATAAAATGGTAAAAGTTCATGTGAAAAAGGGAGACTAAACATGAGCACCAAAACCCTAACCTCTAAATGCTATGTGGGTGGAGTCTAAGGAAGTCTTCTTCTCAGAAGTTTGTTATCATTCACAAGGAGAGAGGACAATGGGCTAGGCAGGAGGTCTTCATTTATTCAAGAGGGTAGTTAGCAAAAGTAGTGAATGTGCAAGAAGATCAAACTCTGGCCAAGTTTATGCAATGCATATGGCTGTAGGTGGCATAGAAGGTAAAGTAAAATGATAAGGTATTGTATGTCAGATCATCCTAAATACAAGCTCCCTCTTTGAGGCTATCACATTGATCACTATGGAACAAAATGCAAGTGATATCTTAAGGTAGAAGGGGCAATGACCTTTCATTGTATACAAACTCTATATCTAATCAATTTTCAATTAGGATTTGGATGAATCAAAGTAATCACCAAGTAAGGATTTCAAAAATGTTTAAAATCATTGTTTGTAATCTTAGGTGAACATGCTAAATGAAGAATCCTTAACTCTAGGTTCTCATAGGCATCATATTTTAAATTTGGAAATGTCTCCTAACTTTTCTAGAATAATTTTGTAAACTAAGAATGACAACTCCCTTGAATTTTATGAATTTAAACATGCAAAACAAGAATGAACCACTATATTACAACCAAAAAGAGGATAAATGCAACTTGCAATAAAAAAAAGTATAATCATATAAATCAGTGTACCTCAAGGGTGCACCCCCAACATTTTTAGCCTATCCATGTAAATGGGTATGTTTTGGGAGGTCAAGGATGGGAATGGAACATCCCCATTCCATATCCCCAAACACTGAAAAAATAGGGATGTAACTTCAATATGGATAATGTTTAAAGGAACGTCCCTAGATCATGGAACACCAACATGATGTTGCAAGGTGTGACCCTTGGTCTCCATGTTCAGCGCTACACTGCAGTGGTTTGTGACAAGGGCTTAACCATCTCCCATGCTTGTTAAGTCAAGTGGTTGTATCGGGGATTAATAGGTCAATCTTTTGGTGCAACGGTAGCTAACAATTGGTATCAGACCCCAGATCATAGGTTCAAACCCCACACTTGTACTTGGGGGGATTGTTGCAAGGTGTGACCCTTGGTCTCCTTGTCTAGCGTTGCACTGTGGTGGTTTACGACAAGGGCTTAACCGCCTCCTATGCTTGTTAAGTCAAGTGGTTGTATCGGGCATTAATAGGTCGATCTTTTGATGCAACGGTAGCTAACACATGACACAAGGATGTTTTCAGAACATCCTCTTGTTGAATTTTAGAAAAAGACAATTTAACATAAAAGCAAATGTATAAGTTTAAGATTTTAACTGATGAAGAATAATTTCTTTTAGACAACATGTGAGGGAAAAATAGAAGATTAGAAGGTCAAGTCATTCCTAAAAAAAACATTGATATTGCATGCTTGAATTTTAAAGAATACCCAATTATACAATAAACTTTTATTATAGATCAGATAATTTATATTTTTGGAATTGTTGTAGGCTGCCAAGTGTTGAACTAACAACAAATTTCAATAGTAGATATTGGTCATTTATTTGTTACCTTTGCAGCCACTTTTTGCTCAGCTTTGAGAGTGTCTTTCTGGTTAGAGAATGCAGATGTTTCTTTAACAAGTTCTTTAGAAAGCTTGTCTAGCTTTTCAGATAGGACTTTCATGCCTCCACCCACCTGATTCTCTTTTTCTGCACTTAGATCTGATATTGCCTTTTCCTTATTATTTTTTTAGAAATTTAGTGATGCACCCTTGTATAATGAGAAAATGTGGGTTGTTGACATTGATTTGCACAGAATGAAAAAGGTTCCATACATGTGAGGGTTGTACAAGGTGGCCATTGATCTAGTACTTATTTCTTCCACCCCCAACAATTTGTAAAAATAGTATGTTTCAAGCCATAGATATACAAAGATTGACAATAAAGATTCCCAAACCTGGGATTAAATTAAGCGTAGGCTATTTTCACAGTTTCAAAAGGTTAATTCTCTTCTATTTAACATTATCATATTTGTGGTCAAACTACATATTGATATCTAGAAGAATTCTTAAGTAGGCTAAATTTCTTTTATTGTGTTTCAGCTTGACCTCCACTTCATTTTAATCATCCAAAATTCATGGAAGCTTTATTACCATTCAGCTACTCCTAAAGCATTTTCATAAATTAAAATACTACAATGCCCAAACACCAAAGTTTCTAAAAGGAAACCAATGCCACATTCAAGCATCTAAAATTATTTCAATTACTAACTTCTATATGAACTAAAGAATTTAGTGTATTTCAATTATTGAGACAATTATCATGCCCACCAATAAGTAGCATGATCTTCATCTATAAATGAAAATACTTGTATTGTTATTATGAATTGGCTTGCTTGCATAACAAAACCCAAATTGCATGACAAGTGGTCACAACAAATGGTTTGACTTTTAAAATTTGTAACTTACAAATATCACATGACAGTCAATACCAAAGGTTGCTTGAATTAAGTAGGAACAATATAGAAAAACTAAAAGAATGAAAACCTTCTGGTTTACTTGCCCCCATATCTTCTTAGAAATTAAATCAATCCTTCAATTGAACATTTGAAATGGAGATAGAACAAACTACGAACTTTCTTAGACACAACCAAGCCATGACTTACATCCTCTACATGTTCCATAGAGTTGTCTTTATGGTAGAGATAAGTCAAGGGATAGTAGTTTGCATTCATTTCATTTCATGAAGGAGTGGGATTCTAAATAATTTTTGTTGTTGAGATACCCTTGTTATGAAGATAAGAATCATTTGATGATCTACCTTAAGGCAATAAAGAAATACATAGCAATGCCATGACTTACACCCCTTTGACAGCTAAACAAATATAATTAGAAGAAACAAAATAAAAAATCATTAACCATGCTTAGACATTCACTTTAATTTTGCATCTATGGCCCATTGGCTCCAATAGTTTCCATCCTATCTTTTTTTTATTATTGATTTTGTGTGTTCCTTGGAGTCATAAAAGCAGACATGGCATGCAACTTCATCACAGGCAATCGATAAAATCATGAGCTCCCAAAGCTAAAGCATTGAAAGGCCTCATTTGGTTCAAAATTTATAGTCATGACTTAGAAAATGATAGTCAATAGAATGGTAATAAAATCCTTAGTTGACACTTCACATTGGAAAATCATTTGTAAAAATAAGTCAAAATAGAAGACAATCACTGCTAATCTCATTTTTTCAATGCCTATTGGTATCCTAGATGATATCATGATTAATAGCATTTTGTGGATTGTGTCTAGATGTATGATATGTTTTATCTTTTTGTAATATCCCATCTTTGGGGTCATATGCCTGTCTTAGTAAGATATATCATTTCTCTTTGTCAAGCTATCTTAGTGAAGCCTCAAATCAATTTTCTTAGTATTATAAACTATGAACTTTCTATTTTAAAAAATTAATAAATTGGAGGAATCATTTGATGTATCAAAGAATTTGACATTTGAAAACATTTAAAATGTTCTCAACTGTACAAAAAAATGAGAAGATAATGTGCCAATTTGTCATCACTTTTGCTAAGTATGTTTCTTACTTTGTTGTTTTTTAACTATTTGGCTTTATACGAGATGCATTGAGGCTTCCATGGTATTGTGTTAGAGATATTATGACATGATAATGCAAGTATGTGATGAAGTAGAAAGATAAAGACATGAGAAGCTAATGACCATATGATTCTAAATGAAAGGAAGTAGAAAGATAAAGACTTGAGAACCCAAAGAATTGTTATCTTGCATAGTAAATTGATAGATTTTAGAGTTGAAATTTGAGAGGTCATATTGCTAAGTTGTTAGGCTTGATAATTTTGAGGGTAAATTAATTGGATAATAGAGCTAAAATCTGAGGGGTAATTTTGCTGAATTGTATGTTGGGTTTTGGAGTTAAATTTGAAGGGAAACCTTGCTATCAAGTTCCCTTTATTTTCTGTTTAGTTTTTTAGATGTGCTGAATGCAAATAAACATGTGGCAATGAGTTCTTTCAAGTGCTAGGAAGCATGAGTATCATTTGCATGGTGCAAAGAAGCATATAATTTTATAGTGTTGATATTGATGATTAAAATTGGTTGTGTCATCTAGCTACTAACAACTACATAAGGTGTACCTAGCAAGTGTTATGATGCACTATGCAACTTTTGACTAGCATTGGTCTAAAGGTATAGATCTTTACAAGCATTTGAATTGTCTTCTTTGCTCTACAAACTAGAGGGAGGTTGTAGAAGTGGGATCCAAAAGGGAACCTTTGAAAAAGAGATGATCTAGGTCTAAAAATGGTTGCCAGAGGACATAAAAACAACCCAGATTTACCAAAAATATCACGACCCTTGTTTGAGAAAACTATTTATCCTCGGCGGACTTGAAGACAAAAGAAATCCTTAAATAGAAGAATTTAACTCTGTATCCATCCTCATAGATTCCATATCCATCCATAGAGTTTTACGTCATCTAGTCTTCTTCCCATAAATTTACCCATGAGAGGAAAATCATCATGCTAAAAGGATATTTTAGTTAGACGATCATCAGGGAGAGAAACATCTGAAAGGGTGACTTCCATATCATAGAAAAAATGCTAGAAACCCTATATTTATCTACAAGCTTGTCACTTGGGCATTTTAAGCCAAACTAAACCACCTAAGATGACCCCAATTAAGAAAAATCAAACCTCATTTTAACAATGGAGCATATTGAATACTCTAAAATGAGAGGACAACTAAAAGGAGTAAAATGGGGGGTTACCTGGCGGGGTTGATCGACATGTGAGTGCAACTTGATAGAGTGCTTGAGAAGGAGAGCCAACAAGGTATTAAGTGCATTTTGTGATTGCATAGGCAACATTATTCGCATCATATCCATTGATACCTCCATTAGAACCCTTGACCTATAATTTCAACTGGAAAACCCTTTTTAGAGCATAACTCTACCTCACCATATTTTGAAAACTCTTCTCTGTCACACAATGATATAGTGGTTTCTTTTGTTTGAATTATTTTACCTTGAAAAAATTTCCCTCTCTAAATTTCCCTCTTTCCAATTGGAAATATATTTTTAATTACCCACTTTATTTGTGTGACTAATTATTTAGTCATTTTTATTTGTGTGACAAATTATTTAGTTGTGTTTTTTAGTCGATGATCAAATTAGTCATTAATTTAGTCATTTATAGTTGTGTTAAAAAATAATAGTAGAATTTAGTCTTTTTTTAGTTGTTGTGACTAAAATTTTTAGTCATGTAGTCATTTATTTACCAAAATTCTACTAGTGAAAGAAGTGAAGGTGGAACACACCAAGGGTTAACTATGACCCAAATATGTATCACCATGCTGCTTATCACATCCATAATCCACGAGGTACCTCCGCAAATAGCGCTAGTAAGCCAAGTTGGCCAAACCTGAACTAACCCTGCAAGTGACCACACACACACACATTTCCAAGTCTAAAAACATCATGCGGACCAAGAATAAATATTCCACAGATTTCATAGATCTTTCTAGAATAGTCCAGTATCATCAAAATCTTCTGTAACATTTCTAGAACCACCTGAAACAAAGAAAGTCTTCATTCTGCACATAAAGATGCACTACTATTGAACACCAACACAAGAACTAAACTTGTGGATCAATCCAACACTAGAAACTTCAAGGAAAGGTAGATACAAAAAATATATTCACGTTCCCAGATCCACAAGACAAGAAACCTTAATGTGGAGTAATTTGGTTTTCTCCCAAACAACATTCTTCATAGTCAAACACTCTATCAAACACATATTCCACTGATGTATGATACAAAACCTAAGATTCATGATATAACACCTTTGAACACCTCTGATCATCACCTCCAAACCACACATGCATATCGTCAACCATGAGGAAATGTGGAGCACAACACTGAACATACCTCTGTCACACTGTACACCTTTTTATTCAGATTTTCTCAAAAGAACTTGGAAACCAAGTGAACCATCTATTGGAGGTTGACATCAATGACAACACCAGCAAGCTTCCAACACATCTTTCATCCTTGTAGGCTATCAACATCTTATCTTTGATGCCAATGTAATGTCCCACAATTAATTTTACTAAAAGTATATCAAAGATAAAATATTCTAAATAAAATTTGGGAAACCATCCAATTGCGCCATGATTATTAGCAAAGCCAATCAACCTAGAGTTTGGCAATTTTGCATCTAACACACTATAACACCACAAATATGTAAAAGGTGGTTTTATTTTAACATAAATTTCACATCAACATATATAATATTTTCGTAAAAATATATACAAGAAAATATCTCCCTTGCATACAAACTATGGAAGATAACTCACAAAATATATACAAATTATGTAGTTTGAATACCCAACTTCAACTGAAGCTTCATAACCTTAATCGGACTATTATAATAGATTGAAATATATGTTGAAATGTTGAAATAATATTCACAATACCTACTACATATATTGAACATTAAAATTACCCAAAACTACTCCAATTTGTTCTAAATTGCAACTTGTAATAACTCATAATTGATCACAAGATAAACCCATAACTTTTGGAAGTACAATGACTAATACTTAAATACTAGATCACACCATTTAATTTTGTACTAAAATAAACAAAAAAACCAACAATAGATACAAAATAGAAACTACCAATATTGAAACCATTACTCTACTATAAGAAAACCCACAACTTGCAATATACAAAACTAATACACTATTGAACTTTCACAATCCTCTCAGGCACAAATGGAAAGTTTGGATGAATTTTCCCTCTAGAATAAAAGAGGTTTCATCCTCAAATTTATGAAACCACTTGGTTTATGTCTAATGATCTCTATCACATCAAGGGTTTTTGTCCTCAAATGTTGGTTTTGAATAATGTTCAAGGGTTCATAAATTAATTTCATAAAAGATCCCCAAAAAAGAAAATACTTGCATATAAATAAGCTTGGGAGATAAAATAAAGGGTCAAGAAAACCAATGCCCCTCTTGGGCAAGTTGCCAAGTAAAACCTACTCTTTTTTTATTTTTACACTTAAATAATTAATTTTCATTTAAACACCTATGCAAACTTGGGCACAAAATTTCCCAAATTAGTCCAGGATAAAAAGTAAGAAAATAAAAAAATTATTTTTTTCCATCCTCATCTTTCAAATAAAATTAATAAATAATTCCCTTACAAAGTTTTGTAGACAACCTTCTGAAAAAGCAAGGAATATCTAATTTTGTTGAATTTATCCAAAATCCCATGACTTAGACATTTTTTGATTTTGAGAAAATAAACAATAACATTTAATATTTAATTTGACTTCTAGAATTTTGACTTTTCTCAATTTCATAATTATATATTAAATAAATAAATTCCAACTAATTCTTTAATTTCTCACCTTAGTCCATACGAATTGAAGGAATAGACTAATTAATGCAGTGCTAGAAATAATTAAGTAAAAGGAAATTAATTAAATTTTTACAAAGGAAACTTTTCCTAGATTTGATGCAAACTACCATTGGTTTGTGATCTATCCACAATCACTACTACAAACTACCTCACAATCAGTGATGTATTTATAACCATCTTGTAAACTATATCAAATTTAATGATCTATTTATAGGTAGAAGCTCCCAGGATTCCATATGTGTTCACTATGATGCCACTTGATTAAGTCATGGCTAGAGGGTCCAATTAAGGATTGTAAAATCATGCAACTAGATGAAAAATCACATAGAGAAACTTAAAACAACATAAACAATAACATGATCTTTATTGATTCACAATCATAGAACATTACAATCTACCACAATGTGCTTCCAATGTGCTAGGCCACAACTATTTGATTAAATATGATCACACTATGTGTAGATTATAAAATTTAAATGATATTACAATCTAATACTAATTCCAAGCTCCATACTAAGTTAATTATCTTCCACAGCTTCCACCATATCTTCCTTTATCTCTTTGATATCATTTACTTCTATCATTGTGGTAGGTACTATTATTTGTTTTTACTTCCAGATCTTTAATATAGGATATTCTATCATTGTATTGAGGTCTACTTCTTTAAAAACTTCATCCTCTACCTCTTTGTCAATTCCTCTTTCCTTGAAATCTCCTATTCAACTTCTCTTTACATCGAGAGGCATTCCTACATTCATAGCACGAATGGGAGCTAAAATATTCCAGAATTTCTATGTAAACTTATAAGATTCCAATCTAGAATCTTTATTAAAAAACCAAATATTCACTCTAGCAATTTTTTTTTTTTTTAAAGTAAAAGAAATTTAAAAAAAAAAAAGAAAAAAAGAATCAATTTCTTTTTTAGTTTTTATTTTTTATTTTTTCCAATTTCTTTTTTGCTTCCATAGTTTATGTGATTTTCTTATTTTCAATTTCTTTCTTTTCTGGTTTTTAATTTTTTCCAATTTCTTTTTTAATTTTTAATTTTTATTTTTTCCAACTTCTTTTTTGGTTTTTATTTTTTATTTATTCCAATTTCTTTTTTAGCTTTTATTTTTTACTTGTTTTTTTTTCCTTTTTAGTTTTTATTTTTTTCTTTTTTTAGTTTTTTTCCAATTTCTTTTTAAAATAAATTATGAGATATCCCTCGGTGTATTTTAGATATATTTTTTAAAATATAAATATACTAGTCTACTTTCAATGAAAATTAATATGTTTCATCTATTTTTGTCAGTCTTACCAAACATTATTCTTCCTAAATACTTCTTAGTCCGTTGATGTGTCTTGTGACATTTTCTTTACTTTCTTTTCTATGTCAAATCCTAATGATCATTTTGAATAACTATCTAGTATATCCATTCACTAACTTTTCCTTTTGTGTGAGATTTTCTAACCTCTTTAGCAATTCTAACTCATAGTCAATAGGTATGAATTGATATTTCATTGTCACTATCATCTTATCCCATTTTGTTATATTTTCTTTCCCTTTTGATTTCTTTCTTATTGTTCTTATTTCCACCAAATAGTAGCATGTCCCTTTAGTTTAGTTATAGAAAATTTTACCTTATTAGGATCTACAATCTCCTCATATTCACAATATTTTACAAATCACTTATCTAATAAATCAACTCTTCAAGAATAAAATCACCAAAATTTAATTAGAAATTTTGATTTTGAATCTATTACCAACTTTGGAGATAGCCTTCAACATATTTACCCATTATATTTCTTCTTCCTCTTTCTCTTTTATATCTTCCTCAAAAACTTGTGCATTATCCACTTCATCCTTGTCACTTTTATCACTTTGTCTGGGGTTTAAACTTCATTTTTTATCCTCTTCACACCATCTAACTAGAGCTTCATTGGCTGCATCATTTCAAATATTTCTTCTATCTTTCTAGTAGTATTAACAACACATTGTCCTTTTCTATAATCTCCCACAATTGATTTTACTGAAATTATATCAAATTTGAAATATTCTAAATAAAAATTGGGAAACCATCTAATTGCACCACAATTTTAACATAGCTAGTCAACCCAAAATTTGGCAATTTTACATCTAAAACTCTAAAAAAACACAAATTTGGTAAGGATGATGTTGTTAACATAAATTTCACCTCAACATACAAAATAATTGCTGAAAATATAAAAAAGAAAGTATCTTCCCTTGTATGCAAACTATGGAAGGTAACCCACAAAATATACACAAATTTCACATTTTTAATACCCAACTTCAATTGAAGCATCACAACATTTATGGGAATGTTATAATGGACTTGTTACCAATTTTTCACTTGCAGCTCAAATTGGTAGAGATTGTGTGCATCGAGTTTTATTTTTAGATGAAAGATCTTCTAACATTATCTGCTATCATGTTTGAGGTACTTGAGAGGGCTCAGTTATGATGCATTGTTACAAACAGAGGAGAAAGAACTTCAGATCATCATTCATTGCTTTACAAGGTTTCATGAGACATAAATTTGTTTCATTTCATATTACAATGTTTCATCTATTTGACAAATGAGATATACACAAAAATAAAAGTAATGCATTGAATGAAGGTAAAGACAGATCAAATGACTAACACAAGCTATGGGCATAGCTGAACTGGTACATCAAAAGGAATATACAATGCATCTGTGAAAGCTAGTAATGAAATAAATAGAATAAAGCATATCTATCATTGCCTGTGGAGGGTGTGGATTGATCCTTGATGCAACTTGCTTCTTGTTCCCGACTGTTGAATGAACCTGCAAGAGATGAAAAGTCTTGTTAGAGCTCCAGATATGGTTATCCTATGTACCTCAACAATGCAGAGACATGATAAATTCCTTGTGATGCATAGAGTTAGTTGATCAAATCATTCACATGCAAGAGAACATGAAGAAATTAAACATCATTCAACTTCATTGTTTTATCTAATCTGTTTGTTTCCTATGCAGGTATAGGAAAAGTTATGTTACTGATATGAAGACATGCATGTGGTGAAAAATAGGCTCCCACAAGGGTTGATCCCAGCATGTTGCCACTGATTCTTAGAAGGGGGTGAAATGTGGGTATACATATGAAATCAAGACATGTTGTGCTACTACATTAACTGAGTATGGAAAGTATAAGTTCACTATCAATTTATAACTATCAAATAAAACATGATGAAGTGTGAGCCATAGGTGGACATTGAACTCATTTAGAACAGCCCAATGAAGTCAGAAACAAAATAAAGATATTGACAGGATTATATACCTTCCATAGTGTTTGCATGTAGATGAGGTAGATGCAAGAAAGGAATTATCATATGCATAGTGGGATAGCCAAAACATCAGGTACAATTATAACATTTGTATGCTAAATAATTGCAAATGAAATATATCATTCAATGATGGATGATTGTTTCAGTCATAGAATAGCACCGGAAATAAGTATCATTGAACAAACTAAAGAGTGCAAATGAATAACCATATGTTATTCATGCTACTAATGTGGAGGAGCTGCAATAATGGTATGTATATATCTACATTTGATATGATACAGTAGATTAGATGTGAAGCATGTGTGCCATGAGATAGCTCTAAATGAGACATTTAGATTGCATGCATATCAAATGTAAATAATAATACCAGTCATCAATGGAACACATAAGTACATGAATGCATAAACTCAAGACATTAGATACATTTCACCCAACATGATGGAAGAAATGAATCTAAACTTCATTACAGCATCTTCAGTGAACCAAGATGGAGCAGCAAAGATGAACCAAAATCTTTCATCACATCAAGTGTTGTTTTGCTGAGAGAGAGAGATAAATGATCCATTGGAATAGCATCTTGACAAGAAATGATCAAGAGGACAATAGTGCACAATGAAGTACATGAAAATAAAACCATAAATTACTACCACAATGCTTTCATCCATACAATGTGGACATTCAACCAAGAGTCATAATCATTCAGATACAGTATGGTGCAATATATAGAAGGTACAGTGAGCTTGATAACATGTGGGTGAGCAACTATCACAGTAAACATATTCAACTACATAGATTGTCTAATATGAATATGAATGTAGTTATACCAAGTGTATACATAATGGATAAGAAAATCATCATAGTGATCAAATGGAAGCATGCTAAGTACCTCTATATATATGTATTAGTTTGAGGATGGCAAGAAAAGAATGTAATATCAGTGTCTATATCTATTTATAGGAGATTCTAAATAGGAACAACATACATCTTAGCCCTTTCTACTTCATTTTCAAAAGTGTAGAATTGCAAATGTGGCCATCATAAGCTATAGGAAGTGTTGTTCTAGAAGGCAATGTTTAAATATAGTCACAAAGAAAATGTTCTGTCAAAGTTTCCATACATTCTTATGCCAAACCTTGGTCATCTTGATAGAGAATACCTGAATCTGTAATTGATATATCAAGAGATACCTTAACTTGACAAAAAAAGGTAGAAATCCACTGCTCACGTGAAGCTACAAAGATGACAACACATGGATACAGAGAAAGAAATGAAATCTTTAAACTCAACATGAACAAAAGGAAACGTACTCAGATATGGAGAAGCTCATGGCAACTTCAATGGAGAGGTTATACAGAAAGACATGAATTTTCACTATATTGTCTCATAAAAGCTCTAACCAAGCCCTTTGATGCTGACCAAGAGAGGAATATCAACAGGAGTTGTATAGAAAATAGCATTGTTCTAGCTCTTTTATTTCATCATTGAGTGTAGGTTTTACAGTATGTATGGAACATACAGTCGTCATAATGCTGCTACAGGAACACAATCTCGACATTATAAGCCACATACCAAGTGTTTGCATATCACATGAACATAGAATGTATACCAGTTCGAGAATATTAGCAAGTGTTTTCTATGAGCCTCAAGAGTTACAAGATGAGTCAAGTAAATGGATTTTGTGTGTCTTTCTCATTTTATATTTTCAAGAGACATCTACAAGAATAATGATACCACATTTGTTTTTTCCTACAAACTAAGCCTTATATTTGCAGAATTAGAAGCACACAGTCGAAACACAATATTCAGATATGATCAAGGGTCATCTATAATGGTCGCAACCTATCAAAGTATAGTGTTTTTATGATGCTTCTAACAAATGAAATGATGCATTCATTGTTTCTTGAACTCATATAGAATGAAAACCCTCATCAGTGTGCATAGAGATAACATAAATGCAAAGAATAAAATGAAGGAGTTTTGGTTTTAGATATGATGAAATACATCAGACACAAGATAAAATGCAGTCATTCATTGGCTGTGAACTACAAAAGAGAGAGAGAGAAATACAATGTAAACAAAGTAAAATATATTTCAGTCATGGCTCAACAAGGCTCAAACACAATAAAATGATTCATTTTTATGCCGGAAGATGTCATACCTCAATGACTTCCTATAGAATTCTTCATAAAAATGCCTTCATAGCAACGGGAATAAGAGAAGATATAGAGAGAATATAAGAGTAAAATGGGTACACTGAAACCCTTATCAAGTTTCATTGAAAAAATACAAAGATAGAGTAAATGCAAGGGTTCAAGTGATATGGGTTTATTCAAGCATGACAAACTCATAACAATGAATTATAGCCCTGGCCCAGTTACAAAGAGAGAATATCTCATTCAACTCATACAAGCAAGAAAACTCAGTCACAAGTGCCACAGCCTCCGAAGGAGAGAAATGCTCAGAAAATATGACTATGGCCGCGGTCTATGGGGTTTTTCATTCTTTTGCTTACACATATTGCTATTGATCAAGTCCTTTACAATTTTTTGAGCCTTATTTTATGAAATGTCAAAGAAATGACAAAGCTCAGAGGATGAAAGAGCTTACTATTGTTTCTAAATGAAGATACATCTGCAAGTCTGCGGTTTTTTTTCTTTCATAAACAAACATGACCCAGTCGGCCATGGTGGTTCTCAAACATAGGAAGATAAATAACAAGAAAGACACAAGGAAACACATCAGTGAGTCAGTGTATAGCCATGGATAAAGCTTAGGAGCATGTGCAAAATGGAAAATAAATCGAAGAAATGGACCATCTATATGTAATGGAGGGTCTTTTACCTTGCCTTTCTTGTAGAGATCTTCACAAAATTGCTCAAGAAATAGTAAGAAATTGAGGAGTTGTAGAGGAAAACCCTAGCTCTCATGTCGGTGGATACAGAGAGCATTTTCTTCAAAGTGTAAAAGTGAAAATAAGCCCGAAAAGGTAGGGCAAGAATAGTTTTGTGATTAGGGCTTCCTTGTGGCCTAAATTTGATAGAATTTTATCACATCATTTTTATTTTTTCAGGGGCTTGACTAATAACCAAGGTGGTGTAATGTCCACTTAGCCATGCCTAGGCTTTATGCCTAGAAGACTCTTGTCACTTTTGAAGGTGAAGTTAAAACATTTCTTATGATGCAGATTGAGTGGAGATCAAGCCTTAGGGGCTTTTATTTTTTCCAAACTCCATGTGCCCTTAGGAAATTTTTACAGACTAGAAAGACAACCCACCCTCATAGGCTTTTATTTTGCAAAACATCTGATATGCCCTCATATTGTCATGATTTTATAGAAAATCAGATGCCAAATGAAATGAAACATACTTGGCAAGATAATCATATATGCCTTGTATTTTTATTTTTTTGTAAATCAAAATCAAATCAAGCCAAATTGATAGAATAAAGTTGCAGATCCATGTAAAATGATATTTAAAGCAATGTTCTATAAATTGCTTTTAAATACTCATTATAAATGCAGTTAAAGTAGAAAAATCTAGGCAGGAATTTATTTTGATTTGGTTTTTCTTCTAAGCGAAGTTTGACAAATAAATACAAAATAGAGTCTTTATGAAGTAGATAAAGCATGTTTTAAAGGAGATCTTGGTGGGGGCCACTTGACAGAAGATTTTGGTAGTTTGTTTTTACACTTTGGAGGAAGTTTGGTGGGCTTTTTGACAGTTTTTCTGAGGAGCTCAAAAATGGATTGGCATGGTTATTTTTAGGATTTTGTCCTAGCTTTTCTCTAGGAGATCATTCTACAGGATATACTGGAGATAGCTAGATCTTTTTGGGTAGCAGAGATATCAGTTAGAGTTAAAGAGTTAGAGATGAGAGTCCAAATTTTTAAATTCCTATCACAATGAGAGAGTTGTACTTTAGATTTTGTACTCATTATTCCTTCCACTATATAGAGCAACAGTTTTTCTTCCCATTTGTCAATTCATTTGCAAAGTTGAGTTGATATTGCATTGTGATAGTCATCTATCCTTTGTCTTATCTTAATTTTGTGATGGGTATGCAAATATTTTATTTGATTTAGGTTGCATGTTGTGTTCAGATGAACCTTCATCTGAAATGTTAATGAATTAAGTATAATCAAGGGGTTGTCAGAGTTAAAGTTCTGTGAATTGATTTTGAGTAAGATCTGGTAGGAGTTTAAGTATTGGTGCATCACCTTAGAAGTTAATTTCAGTTATTTGTTTCATTTACAATTATCCTTCTTTCCCTTTTCCCAAAAGAGTCATTTAGATTAGGAAAACTCTTACGGAGAACCAGCTCACTCTAGAGATTCACTCTCAACATAGATTATCCACAATCTGAGAGTGTTTCTATGTTACAATAGGATAGATAAGTTTATCTATGCTAAGGGTGCAATCCTTATCGATAACAAGAATCTATTGGAACATTCCCAAATTTGCTTTTGAATCACCTTTCAAGGGTTTTTTATGTTATTACTATGGTAGGTTTTATCCCTAATTATGTCTAAAACCCTTAGTGGTTCAAAACTCTATTCCTATTGGCTAAGGTACATTATATTTATTTATTGACCTATTCATCCAATTAGGTTTGTTTAAGTTGTCTACCAAAGTCATTTTGAATGTTTGTTTACTAGCCCCTTTGAATTTGTTACCCACTATTACCCATAGAAAATATTTTAATTATTCTCAAGCTTCATGTGTTAATTCTTTGTGCAAATCTGAGACATCATATATGTGTTCTCCTATTATTCCATCGCAAACCATTAGTCTATCATATGCTTGTTTGTTTGATCTGGTCCAAGTTTGCAAGTTTGCGTACTGTTAACATGTGTCAAGGAGTCCCCTAATGCCTTTAATGGATTGTTAGTGGGCGGTCTCTACCAACTAGCATTGTCTCATTGTATCAAAACTTTCTTCCACTTCACAGACTCAAAGGATGGGCCCACCACAATGTTCATGATATAAAAAATTTGCCCAATGAGCCACTAGCACATAACGTAGAACACATGTGAAGCTATCCCATTACATTACATGGTGCTAGTGTATCACAAACTTCACAATGTACATTCAGGTAGTGTATGCAATATGTGATGGGAATTTAAAATGAAAAGGACCTGTGACTGAAGTCCTTGTTGTCAAAGGATTATTGGACTACATATGTAGTGCCTAACTGGGTAATCCAATGTGTCTTGACCAGAACCAAAATTTGATACTTGTCAAATGTCTTTTCAAAATCCATGTGGAGGTCAAGTACACTATCAATCTACATCATAATCAATGGTCCAAATTCAAAATTTTCAATGGATACACCACCTTGTTCTAGATCACATACAAGCATTAATTTGAAGATGGTGGAGAGTTTATACAAGGAAGCTGGGATTTCTAAGGATATTTCATTGGGTTGGAGATGATTTTCATAATGGTTTATGTATTAATCATCGATTGATTTGGTGCTCCCCTATTCTCAAAAATCAAGATAGGTCACTTACAAAGTTGCCTTGGGTTCATGCCTTAAAATTTTTCAAACACAGAGTTTGAGTTCTACCTAAATTTTTTCATAGGGTCACCAATAATTTCTTATCATAGCCCAAGTTTAAACAAAAATATAGGATTCTTAACATAGACCAAGAGATTTACTAGTTAGTTATTAATGTTATTCCTCCTCGGATGATGTACAAGTTCAGAGTGAGATCTCTCAAACCTTGGTGGAAGGATTGGAAATGGTATCCAGACACTCCTTTTCATAATTATAGACTGTGTAAAGTTTATTCCTATTTGTCCCCACATTTGCATATGGTTGATTAGCTAAATCATTGTTGGCAACTTCTATCCTCTCATAGGACCTAGCACAGATAGTTTCAATACCTTTGGTTTGTAGTGTTGGAGCCTCAATTGGCCCATTTTTCTTGGTATTTGCTCTACCAAGGCCTTCCTTTGGGAGTTCATTTGGTTCATATGGGCCTATCCATCCCTCATTATCTATTTTACTGGTAGATTGAATCTCTCAAGCATCTGTTTTGGTTTTTCACTCGAGCTCAAGAAGCTTAGAATTGAATCCATGATTTTTCAACCCTTTCAGACCTACTCTTTTCTCTTAGCATATGGTCTTACTTGGATATTAGCCCTACTTCCCATGCAAATATACTTAGATATGGTATGCTTTTAGGGTGGAATTTTTGTTGATCATTTCAAAGGATAGGAATGTTGTTACTTTCAATAACTATACTGTTGATAAGTATTTTCTTTGTACACTAAAACTATCATTTGTTCTAATGTTTTGATGGAAATTTAGGTGCAAGATAGCAAAGTTGTTCTTGAAGTTGCCCATATTTAGGAGTTGTTAGACCATTGGGGCAATGGACTTTGCATTGTTGCTCAGGTTTAGCCTAATTCCACATCCTCTTGAGAGTATCGACATGGTCGCAATAAGACTCTCAACATAACCATGGTGACTAGTGTGATCATGGCTCTCACTCCCATGACCCTCAACCCTCCAGGGACTCTGCTACCCATGGAGGATGGTCTCAGTGTTCCAGACTGTCATCTCCAAGGAGGGATATTGGCCGGCCTAACACAAGCAAATTTCTCAATCTGCAACTCACCATTTCACTAGCTTGTGCTCAACCACCCCTTGAGGAGAATGAAGATGGTAATGATTCTCTTGATGGTTGGGATTTGATTTTTGATGCCACTCGTGAAGATGTTTGGGGGAAACCTAAAGATTAGGATCCTCCTGCCTCATCTTTTGTTGCACTTGCTACTTAGTTTTCTTTGGGCTTGGCCCTTTGTTATTTTGTTTGCATATGTTTAAGCCTTTTGTTCACTTGTTAAGGCTTTGAGACTTTATGGGTCTGTCTTTTTACCACCCTACCCTTTTTTTGTGGAAATTATATTGGTTATTGCTTTTTAAAATAAGTTAAATAGGAAGTATTTATAAAAAAAATATAATACATTTATTAAATGTTACTAAACAATAGAATTAAAGTTTAATATTCCTTTACCATTTTTCATAAAATAAAATAGTATTAAAATTAATATAGTACTTTAATTAAAAATAATATTTAAACAACTTAAGTATTAATTCCATTATTATTAGCATTTATTTATTTATTCCTTATTGTCATATTAGTAATATTATTATTTTACTATTATTACTATCATTATTATTTAATTGTCTATTTGTTAAAAAATATAATTTGCTTATTTTAAAACTATATTATTAATTTTTTTTAATTTAACTCTACCATAGAATTTAATTGAAATTTTCCTTTACTATTATTAAATTATTTATTATTATTTTAATCACTTGCTTATTTATCACTCTATAAACAATTTTGTTCTAAGTTCCACTATGGAATAAAACTTAAATTTAAAATTTATTTACTATTTCTTCAAAATAATTAGCCATATTATTGTTAGTTGAAGGACAGACAACTGAGAGGGGGGGTGAATTAATTGTCACCAGAATTTCTATTCTTTAAACACTTAAATCATTCTTATATTTCTATAGCATAATAATGATTTAATCATGGAAGCACGATGCAATAATTTAAGAGCAGAAACACATTCAACACATATGACACCAAGATTTTAACATGGAAAACCTAGTTAAGGGAAAAAACCATGGGGTGACTAACCCAAGATTGTATTCTCTGTTAAAAGAATAAGAAGAATAGAATGGCACTTGCCAATTAGGGCTCACTACCCGAGCACACTACTCACAAGAGGCCCACTGCCTACAAGAGACACACTGTCTATAGAATAATATAAATATTACATACTTGAACTGAAGATTAGCATCTTCACCATGCTTGAGATAGTTCCATTTAAGCTCATCACTTCTGCTCTACTTTTTGCACCTCTCCTCTCTACCACTTCTTCATCATGAAAAATGATGCCTTTGAATGACTTCACAATTATTATTTATATATGACATCAACTTTGGAATGACCATCAATGTCGGCACAACATACTTTATTCTATTATAGAGCAATTACAAAATATAACTTGACTTGTTACAAAAACTTCATGCATGTCGATACCCTGTCGGCCACACATATCCAAGACTTCAATCTTCCTCAAGGAACATGCCATACTTCATGAAACATCTTCAAGATCATCTGCAAGATGTGTAAAACATTTGGCCGGCCAGGATTAGGAAGAACATCATCATCCAAAAGTAAATCTTCAATTATGAGCTCAATCTTCAATGCAAACCACCAACACAAACTGGATACAATCAAGAGACCCACACAAGCTTGCCTGAATCAATAGAAACATCCACACCACTTCTACTTACAGAAATCATTTGCATCTTTATCTGGAACATCAAGAACATAGTTTGTCATTATTATCACATTAGAATAATTGCTTGCAAACCTCCAGACCATGAACCAATTGAGTTGTCAATTCACATCAACTTCCCAAGCAAGCAACCAGATCTACAGAACAAGATATTGCATTTCTAGATCTCACTAGACCTATTTGTGTCACTTCGTCACCTCTGAATAGCTGCCAGAACTAGTTTTACTCATATGGCCATAACTCTTTCAAATCTTCATGGAGACCTCTCAAATCTTGATTAGATCATCTTTAGACACATATCTACAAACCCTTTGATGAGTATTCTCTGATCTTCATCTAGCTGGGATCTTCACTTCATAGAGCTTCATTGTCTTCACTATTCTTCTCTACTTCTGATAGGACTAATTTTTGTAATATCCTCAGCACACAGCTCATCCAATCCTTGACATGAATGCAACATGAGTATGTTGACATCAATGACAACACCGGTTAGGCCCATACTTGCAACAATCTCCCCCTTTGTCATTGATGGAAACATATGATGTGAAAAACTATTTTAACCATCAAGACAAGAACTTCTCCTCACTAACTGACATAGCTCCCCCTATTAACAACAATCATTCATATGTCTTCTCTTTCACATGTCTTCTCTTTCACATAGCTCCCACTTTTGTTTTTCACATGTCTTCTCTCCCCCTTTGAAATTAATGGCAAAGGGAACATACTTGCATCAATACTTCAAAATCATACAGACTGCTCCACTTGTGTAGCAGCTTCCTATCATCAATCCAGACCATAAGATATGACTGTGAGATCTACTAGATTGATGCACATCAATGCACCTTAATTCAAAACCGGAGGGCTAATAACCCCTAACTTCTCCCTGAGATACTCAAAAGAGTCCTTAGGTAGAGGTTTAGTAAATATGTCTGCAATCTAATCCTTTAAGGGCACAAACTCCAATCTGACTTCATTCTTGTTCACCTATTCTCTCAGAAAGTGAAACTTGGTGGATATATGTTTTGTCTTTGAGTGCAACATCAGATTTTTTGATATATTTATAGCACTTGAGTTTATCACAAAATATTGTGATAGGTTCCTCATACTCCACTCTAATGTCTCTTAGCATTTGCTTCATCCATTATACTTGAGTGCAGCTACCTACTAGTACAATATACTCTGCTTCTGCAGTGGACAGAGATATTGCCTCTTGTTTCTTTGTCAGCCAAGAAATAAATCTTTTCCCCAAAAAGAATGCACCACCACTGGTACTCTTCTGGTCATCCACATCTCCTGCCCAATCAGCATTTGTATATGCATGAAGAGAGAAATCATGATCCCTAGGATACCATAAACTATACTCAACTATTTCCTTTAGATATCTGAGAATTCTCTTGATTGCCATGACATGAGATTCTCTAGGATCAGCTTGGAATCTGGCAACAAGACCAATAGCATTCATAATGTCAGGTCTAGTTTGAGTAAGATACAATAGTCCTCTAATCGTTAACCTAAATTTTTTCTAATCATCCTTAGGAGATTCATCATCTTTGCTTAGTTTACATCCTATTGCCATGTGAGTATTCATTAGTTTTGAATCTTCCATCCCAAATTTGTTCAACAATTCTTTCACATATTTGGTATGTGATATAAATATTCCTTTCTTTGTTTGATTGATTTGCAGACCTAAGAGGAAATTCATTTCCCCAAACATAGACATCTCAAATTCACTTTTCATTTGATTTGCAAAAGTCTTACACATACTATCTAATCCTCCAAAAATGATATCATCAACAAATACTTCAACAATTAGGATATTTTCATGATCAATCTTGAAGTACAAGTTACTATCAGTTGTACCTTTGTTGAAACCAATCTTCCAAAAATGTTTATCCAATCTTTCATACCAGGCCGTTGGAGCTTGTTTTAGTCCATACAATGCTTTCTTCAACTTGCAGACCATATCACCATGATCAGACAATTGGAATCCGTCTGGTTACTCAATGTATACCTCTTCTTCCAAATCACCATTTAGGAAGGCAGACTTGACATCCATCTAATATACTTTGAAATCCTTGAAGGCAGCAAAAGCAAGAAATAATCTGACTGCTTCAATTCTTTCCACCAGAGAAAAAGTTTCTTCAAAGTCATCTCCTTCTACTTGAGAATAACCCTTACAAACCAATCTGACTTTGTTTTTGACTACTTCACCATCTTCATTTAGTTTATTCCAGAAGACCCACTTAGTCCCAATCACATTTTTTCTTTTAGGTCTGGGAACAACATCCCAAGTGTGATTTTTCTCAATCTCCATCAACTCTTCCTTCATTGCTTTAGCCCAACTTTCATCATTGCATGCTTCACTTACTATTTTTGGTTCAATCTTTGAAATCAGACAATACTTCTCTAAATCTTGAGCAATCTTTCTTCTTGTTTGAACACCTTTGCTTCTATCTCCTATGATCTAGTCTTTAGAATGATTTAGTCTTACATACCTAGGAGTGTTGGGAATTTCTTGCACTTCTATTTCTTGGACATGTTCATTTAAACTTATCTCTTCTTCCTGTATTTCAAGATTCTCTAGATCAGTCTGAATCTAAACTTTAGAAGAAGCTTGAACTTCTTAAACCAAAACATCATTCTGATCATCTACTTCATACTCATAAAACCTTGAGGGATTTTCAATGCCTTCATCTACCTTCACATTTGTACTTTCTAAAATCTTTCTTAATCTCTTGTTATAACACTGGTATACTTTGCTTTGATTAGAGTAACCTAAGAATATTCCTTCATCACTTCTAGCATCAAATTTGCCAATTTCTTCATCTCTTTTAATGTAACATTTACTACCAAAGACTCTGAAATACTTTACAGTAGGAGTGATGCCAAGCCAAAGTTCATAAGGGGTCTTACTAGTATTGCTTTTGATTTCTACTCGATTAAGAGTATAGACAACAGTGCTTCCAACTTCTTTCCAGTAGATCTGGGGGACATTTGCTTCCATCATCATGGTTCTAGATGCTTCCTAGATGGTCAGGTTCTTTCTCTCCACTACTCCATTCTGCCGTGGAGTCCTTGGAGCAGATAACTGTCTCTTTATTCCATGTTTCTCACATAATTCTATGAACTCTCTGAATGTGAATTCACCACCTCTATCAGACCTAAGACATTTTATGTTTAACCTAGTTTCATTTTCTACCATAGCCTTGAATATGTTGAACTTCTCAAGAGCTTCAGATTTCTCTTTTAGGAAAGTCACCCACATCATCCAGGAATGGTCATCAATTACTAACATGAAATATCTATCACCTTGCAAACTCCTGATTCTTACCGGTCCACATAGATCAATGTGTACTAAGTCCAACAATCCGGTAGAAGATTGTTCCTTACTTTTAAATATGACTCTGCTCTACTTACCCAACTAACATTCTTTGCACAAATTGTTAGTAGGTTTCACCAATCTTGGAAGATCTCTTACATCCTGAGTGTTTTTTATCTTGATGATATTATCAAAATTTACATGACACATTCTCATATGCCACAACCAGCTCTGATCAATTTGAATAAATGAACAACTTTTGCCAATACCAACCAAGTGGAAGATGTTACCTTTTGTTTGAGTACCGGATGCAATCTTAGTTCTAGAGCCTGCAAAGATTTTACATTTTCCATTTTTGAATCGAAGATCATAGCCTTTGTCCACCAACTGTCCAACACTAAGAAGATTATGCTTCAGACCTTCAACATACAGTACATCACTGGTTTTGTTCTTTCCATCAAAAGAAATAGTTCCTCTGCCTCTGATTCTGCTAGCAGAATTATCACCAAATTTTACAACTCCTCCTTCATATCTTTCCCGATTTATGAACTTATTCTTGTCACCAGTCATATGGTGGGAGCATCCACTATCAATAACCCATTCATCCTTTTCTTCAACTTGAGTAGCCAGAGCTCTTTTGACCAGTTTATGATTGACAAATTCAATGGGCATTGGACCATCTTCTTTGATGGCAATAAAAACCTAGTCACTTCTAGATTTGTTTCCTGTCTCAGATTCATCATCTGTTACTCCATCATCTTCATGAACAGAGTAACATTTCTTTTGGAATATTGATCTATTAGGATTTGTCTTTGAAAATATTTCCAAACACCTTGCTCAGCAAAATGACAAATCTTGTTGTAGTTGAAACATTTGAAGGGCAATTTTCCTTCATACTTACCAAATCCTCTTGGTAGTCTTTTTGCAATAAGGGTTTCAAGTTGAGTAGCTTCTACATCATCTTCTTCTATATCTTTTCTTGTTTTTCATACCATGATAGTTTCTTTGAGGAGTTCTCTCCTAGATCATACCTTTGTTTATCTTTTATAGAGGCACTAGCTTTGAATGCAGATTCAGTCTTGGGGGTGCATCTCCAAACTTAGCCAATTCAAATGTAGGTAATTTTCTAACCAATTGATCCCTTGTGATATTTGATAAAGATCTGAATTCCTCAATAGTAGCAACCTTGTGTTTGTAAGAAGGAGGTAAGGATCTGAGAACTTTGACAATAATCTCATCTTCATCCAAGGTTCCACCAGCACATCTAATGCCATAAACAAACTCATTTACTTTTTGCATAAATGTAGTGATATTGTCATCTCCATTCATCTTTAGGTTTTCAAATTTTCCTTTTAGACTTTGTAGCTTGGCACATTTAACATATTTGTCTCCTTCATGCAGAAGTGCCATCTTTGACCAAATTTCATATGCAGTTTTTAAATCCATAACATTTGTCATCTCTAAATTAGATAAGGCATTTAGTAAGGCTTCTTTAGCTCGAAGATTATCTTCAGCATCCCTGATTTCATCTGTAGTTGTCAAACCATTCTTTGGAGGAACATACTTCTTTATAGTCATGGTCCAATATTGAATTCCCATACAATGCAAGTGACACTCCATGTGGCTTTTCAAAAAAGTGTAATTTATTCCATCAAACCTCAGACTATCCTTCTTGTAGAAAGACATCCTAGATCTCCTCAAGCAGTTAAGCTCTTTTAGAGGAACTTAGCTCTGAGACAATTGTTGGTTTTAGGACAAACAACTGAGAGGGGGAGTGAATCAGTTGTCACCAAAATTTTTGTTCTTTAAACACTTAAAGCCTTCTTATATTTCTATAGCTTAATAATCATTCAATCATGGAAGCACAATGCAATAATTTAAGACCAGAAAAATAATCAACACATATGACACCAAGATCTTAACGTGGAAAACCCAGTTAAGGGAAAAAACCATGGGGTGACTAACCCAAGATTGTATTCTCTGTTAAAAGAATAAGAAGAACAGAATGGCACTTGACAATTAGGGCTCACTACCTGAGCACACTGCTCATAAGAGGCCCACTGCCTACAGGAGACACACTATCTACAAAATAATATAAATATTGTATACTTGAACTGGAGATTAGCATCTTCACCATGCTTGAGATAGTTCCATTTAAGCTCAACACTTGATCTCTATTTTTCGCACCTCTCCTCTCTACCACTTCCTCATCATGAAAAAGGATGCCTTTGAATGACTTTGCAATTCTTATTTATACATGACATCAACTTTGGAATGATCATCAAAGTTGGCACAACATACTTTATTCTATTACAGAGCAATTACAAAAATACAACTTGACTTGTTATAAAAACTTCATACGCATCAATACCCTATCGGCCACACCTATCCGAGACTTCAATCTTCTTCAAGGAACATGCCATGCTTTGTGAAACATCTTCAAGATCATCTGCAAGATGTGTAAAACATTCGATCGGCCATGATTAGGAAGAACATCATCACCTGAAAGTAAATCTTCAATTACGAGCTCAATCTTTAATGTGGACTACCAACATGAACTGGACACAATCTAGAGACACACACAAGCTTGTTTGAATCACCAGAAACATCCACACCACTTCTGCTTACTGAAATCATTTGCATCTTCATCTAGAACCTCAAGAACACAATTTGTCATTACTATCACATTAGAATAATTGCTTGTGGACCTTTGGACCACGAACCAATTGAGTTGTCAATTCACATCGGCTTACCAAACAAGCAACTAGATCCACAGAACAAGATATTGCATTTTTGGATCTCACCGGACCTATTTGTGTCACTATGTCACCTCTGAACAGCTGCCAGAACTAGTTTTACTCATATGGCCATAACTCCTTCAAATCTTCATGCAGACCTCTCAAATCTTGGGTAGATCATCTTTAGACACATATCTAGAAAACCTTCGATGTGCATTCTCTAATCTTCATCTAGCTGGGATCTTCACTTCATAGAGCTTCACTATCTTCACTGTTCTTCTCTTCTTTTGATAGGAATAATTTTCTCAATATCATCAACACACAACTCATCCAGTCCTTGACATCAATGCAACAGGAGTATGTTGACATCAATGACAACACCGGTTAGGCCCATACTTCCAACAATTATTTAACTTTATATTCAATTAAATTAACACTTATAAATGTTGGTCTATACATGCTACAACTTGCACATATAATCAACTATCATGTTTCATGTTTTAAATCTCTTTGTAGTACAATATATGCTATAATTAGGAACCATACATTTTAAAATGCATTTTCATTGTCATTGTCATTAGTCTTTACAAGATCTTGTATTCAAATAGTAATTTAGCTAATTGGAATGCAATTTGTCAAACCATGGGGATATAAACTAATGGTAGGTGTCATTCAATTTTATGTCAAGAGAAATAACAAAAAAGAAATAAAATGCTATAATAAATGAAAAAGAGACTCAAAAATTGACAATATTAGATTAAAATTCACATTTTCTTGACCTTGTCCAATGGAAGCAAGGATAAGTTGAATGGGTCAATGATTTTGTTTAACATTTTTAGTCCCTTCTCACCAAAATGTATTATCAACTTCTTAATTATGAGATCTTCAACATCTCAAACTAAAGTCTTATGAACCCAACTTCCTATTCAATATTTGCATTGAAGAATTAATCTTTAACCACTATCTCTAATAGTATTATTATGTTACTTTAGGTGTTGCACTTCAATGTTTTAATGTCACATTTATTTACAAAATAGGTTGCAAGAACTACTCACTTTATATCATATTACTCCCACCTCTAACCACTTTGGAGTTCATCTAGGATACCCTTGGCTCACACAAACCCAACAAATCCCCTCAAATATCCACCAATATGTCAAATTTGTATATGATAATGATATGGTAATCATTATTCATCATGACCATCAACCCTTTCGTAATCTTAGTAACTTTACCATTAATTTATTTGTTCATATGCCCACAAGACAACCATACAAGTGTCATGAAACTCTCTTCTATCTCTATAAATGCTTCAAAGAACAACAATCCTATATCCATAAGAGCAATCCCTCCCTTACTCTCCCTCCTCAATGGCCACTCACTATTCACTCCATTGTAGTGTATGTTAACCAAACAAATATTAAATCAAACTCAAAATCAACTAATCAATTTATAAAGACTATTTTTTTTAAGAAAAAGGTGCAAAACACCTATACCATATATTAAAATATTAAAATAAAACATCACATCTGAAGGTGCAGAGATTAGCCCATGAAGGGCAAGGACAGACACAAATGCCACAAAGCAGTTGCCAAGTAAATCAAATGAGTTGCCAAAGGAATATGCAAATAAAAGACATGAGAAACTAGTCAATGCTCCATATGTGGCAAACTGGTGGTAGGGGAGCCACAACATCGCCGCAAGAAACCTACCCAAGAACCGGTAGAAAAGATCAGCAGTCATTAATACATTCAGCTCACACACTGGGAAACTTCCCATTAAGAGGGCAGAGGAGGACACAAGTTTGTCCGTTTAGGATTTCCATATCATTAATGCCCAGATTCAAAATCTTAGCCTACTTACCAACTCCCCCACCAGGCCTGCATAGGCAACCCCAACTAACCCCAACATTGCCTAGACCAATACCCAGCCCACTCAATCTTCCAAAACCACCACCAACACAATTACCCATGTGGCTTCCAACCACCCAGCCCTCTACCAGTAGCACTACTAGTGCCTCAAATGACAACTCCATCAAGGACATCCTCTGCACCTCTTTTTATACCTCCACCATGGTAACACCAGGGCCACCTCTAGTTCCGGATTCACCTTCCAAACCAGTAATGGCACAATTGCCATCACCAAAACCCCAGATGCACACCACCAGTAGAGTCCTCACCGATGCCTCCTGTAAGGCCTGAGCTCCATCGACACCACAACAAACTCCATCAGAGCCCCAACAAAACCTTTATGGAGGAAAACAACTGCTATAACAACTGCAACAACATTAAGACTACACTCTTGAGCCACTAAATAAGCTCTCCTTCTCTCAAATGCAGGCCCAAAGAAGGCACAAACGCCATCCATGGCGCTAAACCAAAATAGCTCCGGAGCCTCAAGCTTCTTTGGTGCTCAGGAGCCTGCAAAAAAAGTAAGTTCTGAAATCAGCTCCTCAACTCACCACTCCTCAACACCTCTTCCAATCCACTGAGGCGTGCACCACGCTAGCGCCACAACTAAGACTGCAACCTTAAACACAATTAGCGCTCCTCAGTCGGCCACAGAAGACCACAACTATCCCCTTAGGACCGCTTCCAACACCCTCATTTCCACTAAGCCAAAAAAAAACTACTCAATAAACCAGCAAGACACCGTCTAGTACCTCCACTAAAATTTCTACACAACAAACTACCGCTAGCATCACTTCCAAACCTAGATGCTCAGTAAACACCACCATCAGCAGCTTACAGCATCTGGGTCATCTCCATCTCCATCCTCCTCATTGTCGCTCCTACTCCCATTGCTCCATTATAATTCTCTCCTTCACTATTGTAAATACCATGCTCGTGCAAAATCCAAAAATATATCAGAAGACAATGTGAAGATATGAGATAAAGACTCTACTCAAAAAGCTCTTGCTGCGGATAAAAATCAAGCAACCTTCTGCCATATTATTTTGACTTGAAATCAGTGGTCTATTTGATTTGTTATGTGGAACAACTACAGATTTTCTAAGTCCAATTTTACGATAGAGATTAATTGGAGTGAGAGGAAGATGAGGCAATCATCATTTATGAAGACTATTTACTAATAAATAATTTCCTCATCAATATTAAACAAATATTTAATCTAGGAAATTAATTTCAACTACAAAACACATACTATTATTACAACACTACAAAGTAGGTACTTGTCACTATGTGACCCTTGTTATAATAGTAGAGAAATAAGTGAAATTTGGAAAGTCACCATTCACCAACAAAATAACACTTTAACTCTAAAAGACTTTGAATTTTTCAATGAAATATACATATATAAATATAATACAAATAATTTAAACACTTTTAATATATGTATTGAATTAAAACTACAAATAAGATTATATTAAAAACCAAACAAGTTGGAGGATTTGGAGTGCTCGATGCTATTATTTATAATTTAAACTAAGTAATATCACAAAAAGCATGGAGAAGGCGCCCACCACACCCCTAGGCCTAAATATATGAACTGAAAATCCGAGGTATTTTTTTGGATCTTATCTAAACAAACTGGAAGTAATTAATGGTTAATTTTGCTGTTCATTGTTCGTTTAAATCCTGACGAGTCACGACGCTTAGTTTTTTAATTTTCAACTCCTTTGAATCACATATTAAGCTCAAAACAAGTAAGAGTTTTTTTAAAAAAAAAGCGCAGATACCAATTCGCTGGACAGTCACAATCTTTTCTTTATTTTTAAAAAACAAGTTACTCCACATATCATCTCTAGTTCTTACATCTAAACTCAAGAGTGAAGATGGAAATAGAGCTGGAGAACAAGGGAGAGGGAAAGGTGGAAGATGAATGGGTGTCGTGGGAATTGATACCAGAGCACGTACTTGAGATGCGTATATTACCTCTTCTTCCACTTCACTCCATCATCCGTTTTCGCAGAGTTTGCAGAGAATGGAATCAATTACTACACACTTCGGAATTCCTCGGGCCATTTATTCTTCAAGAAAAAAGCGTTGAATTGTTGAGGTATTGCTTGATGAACGAAATTGTGCCCTTCCCGGAAGGAGTGGAAAACATAGAAGATGAAGATAGGTACGCACTGCCCACTTTATTTCAATGGCAGTCGTCATTTCTGTTTGCAGTACATGTACGTGAGGAAAGACTTCGCTGGGAGGTTAGCATATGGGAGTTTGTGATGGATGATTTATCGCCAGGTTGGGAAAGGATTGGAAAGGAGACACCGTTTCCTGTTTATTGTAAGATGTTACATGCTTACATATCCAAAATAGTTCTTGCTTCTGTAGAGACTCGTAGAGATGAATAACGGAATAATACTCCATATCACACTATATGGGAAAGATGCACACACTAGAAGTTTATCAATAGAGACTCGTAGAGATGAATAACGGAATAATACTCCATATCACACTATATGGGAATAACGGAATAATACTCCATATCACACTGTATGGGAAAGATGCACACACTAGAAGTTTATCAATACATAAGGTACAAGGTATTAGCTCTTGCAAGTATTTTCACTTACGCATTCCACCCTAGGTTAAGAACCCCTATATACTAGTATCTCAATATTGTGATCTTTTAAAAACCATTTATGATTTCTAACTGCAATAAATTTAGTAAGATTTTTAAACTCAACTAGAGTTGAAATGCTTCTAAAATTAGTTTCTAATACAAAAATGAATGAGATTTTAGATTCGAATGCAAAAATGAATGAGGAATTTGTACAATTAGATATAATTCTCACATGGAAAGGGTACTTTTAGAAAGCACGTTGTAAGTAGAACAAAGAACATATTTGAAAATAGTGGAGAATGATGAAAACATGTGGGAAAATGCATAAAATTCACTAACCCTTCTTTGAGATTACAAATTATCATCCTCTGGATTAGCTTTGTTAAAATTAAAAATAAAAATTGTTGTACAATCCCATGGAAGCATGGTAATGGTACTTCATGACTAAGTAAATTTATAGACTTCTATATTAACTATATCTCTACCGCCCTTACCATTCATTCCAATTACTATCACTTTAAAAAACACTATGTCATCTCAATCCACAACATCCTCCCATAAACTACAAGCATCATCAATGGATAACATTGGATGAAATTTGTTAATCTTTTATCTAATGGATTGCAAACATATAACATAGGAGAACTATAAAATAAGAATAATCTGCACTAGGGGATCTGTTAAAATCTATTGCTGCTTCCTCTGATTCTTGGGAGGACAAAAGGGAAAGAGTTTTCCACTTTAGTGTAGAAAGGGAGTTGGCATTTTGCGCAAGTTCATTGAAATGGGGGTCAAAAGTAGTCATTTTTTATGAAAATCAGCAAAAATCAAAATTTGATGAGTGATTTAAGATACTTATATTCAAATTTTCTAGATATCATAAGAACAAGATTAGTCGAACTCATAATTTAGTTTTTAGATTATTAATCTTTTAAAAAAATGGTTGAGATTAATAGAGGGTGAAATATAGGAGAAGCACACAAAGTGTTCTTGTTTTTCTTAGAAAAATATAACATAGTGAGGTGTGTTTCCCTTAAATTGTTGACTTTTAAAAAGTATTTCATAAATCCCCTTGGCAAAAAGTTAGCTAACATCATATTGTTTATGTATACTAGATTTTCTTGTTAATTTTTAAATGAATGGATTATTTTTTGCTAATTTTTAAAATGGATGCATAATGAAAAATGGAAAAATGATTATGCTCCCCACTAATTTTGAGAAAAATAATAAAAAATAGAAACTTTATTTTTAATGTGTATAGAATGAAACATAAAATGTGAAGTTCAAGGGGTTGAGCTTAATTGGTTAAAAGGTTGGGTCTCATTGTGGAGACCCAAGTTCAAATCCCCATAAGGACATATAATGTGAAATTTTAAGTTGTGACTCTTGGTCTTCCATAGTTGGCTTCTAATGTGGATGTGGTTTCCAAATAAAGTGGATTTCTAAGTAGTGAATCTCGGTCTTTCATAGGTGATTTCTAATGTGTTTGCTCGTAAGGAGCTTGTATTGGTCTCTTCGATAAGTGATTTTCGGTATGTTTTTGGAATTTTATCTTGAAATACATGAACTCAATGGAGAACACATAAAAAAATTGTATGAATATTGTAAAACATGTCTTTGACACCCAACTTTATTGTCCAACTTTTAGGATTGGTAAATTCAAACTTGTTCCAAGCATAAGGAAGAATTTTGATTGGTCAAAAATGGAATGCAAGTGAATTATAATGCATTCATGTTCTAAAATACACACAAGCCATAAAGTGTATGCATTATAACATGCATGAATTATGTTTTCTAAAACATGGGTGCATTTTCAATAATTATGAATATTTGAGATGGTCTACCTTGACCATAGAAATCCAAGATGAATCTTCTTTAGGCCTTCCCTTCAAATTCACCTAATATTCCTCATACTACGTATTTCTAGTGCTTCTTCCAATCCTACTATCCAAAATCTCCTTAATCTATTCTTATTATTGTTGTGGTATCTAAATTTACCATTATACTTTTGTGTCATCCTTCCATACCTCTCCTTCATGATATCGATAGAAATCTGCAACATTTAATACTAGTGGTGATATGCCTAAGTTCTATGGTAACTACACTTCATATGCATTTCCTAAATCAAACTTTTTGACAATCCTAAAAGGACCAAACTTCTTCCACTTATTGTAAGTTGCAACTAGAAAATCTTCTTTCTTGAGATATACCATGATTTCATCTCCAACTATAGACTCCTTATATCAATCATTCCTCACCAAGTAACTTTCTACTTAAATATGTAGTTTCTTCATGTGTTCAACAAATTCTTCTACATTCTTACTCATTTCTCTTCATTACTACTATCCCTTAATTTTGATATATTCCTTAGACAACTACCATATTCTATTGAAAATGGTGTTTTCTTTGTATTTCTATTCACTGAATTATTATTTGTAAACTCTACTTGTGTTAAGATTATAACTCAATTTCATGTCATCTCTCCAACCAAACATCTAAACAAATTACCTAAACTCATATTTACAACTTTTGTTTATCCATTAGCATGTAGGTGATATGTTGAATTTAACTTCAAGTTTGTTTTCATCTTCTTCCATAATGTCTTTCAAAAGTATCCAAAAACTCAGTTCCTTTGTCTGAAACAATGCATCTTGGAAAACCATGAAATCTCACTTCCCTAAATAATAGATCAACTACATGTACCACACCATTTGTCTTCTTACATAGAATGGAATGTACCATCTTAGAAAATGTGTTGACAATAACAAATATAGAACCATGACATCTCTATGTTCTTGGCAATCCTAATACAAAATCTATATTGATATCTTCCCAAGGTCTCTCTAGAATTGGTAATGGCTAATACAACCAAACATTCTAACTTCTCCCATTTGGTACTTGATAAATTTTACAACCCTAAACATTTTTTCTCATTTTAATATAGTTGAGGCCAAAAATAGTTTTGGCCAAAAATAGTTTTCAAATACCAATGTTACTATCTTATCATCTCCAAGATGACCTCCTCAAGCACCACTATGCTTCTCCTTATCAAAGTTTCTCTCATTGAGCTTCTTGGAATACACAATTGTTTACCCTTAGGAAACATATCATTCTAAATAAAGTAATCAAGCCATTTATATCCATTCTTACCAATTCTTTACATGCTCTTAGGGCTTCTACGAAATTAGGATCATGTTTATACAAATTCTTCAATTATTAAATCTTACTACTTATACTCTTTGTTTTGATAAGAATTTTTGTCTCTTGCTTAATATATCTAGAACATTGTCTGATATTTCACTCCCATGCTTCAATTCAAGAGAAAAAATTTTCATTAATTTTACTCATCTCACATGTCCTTTTTTTAATCAATTCTACTCATATACTAATGCATGTCTTTGATTGAACTTACTTTAATTGTTGAAATATTGTAAAGCTTCATGACTTTTATATAACATAAATTATTTTTGCAAAAAGTAAAATCTCCAGTTCTTCATGCTTGTATTATGGCATAAATTGTTTTTATCATAGACTAAATATCTCCTTCTAGCATCATTCAAAATTTCGCTAGAAAAATTTATTAGTCTTGTTGTCTTCAAAAAATGTAGGTCTAAATCCTAGAGTGTTTCTCCTCCTTCTAGGATAGGGGTGTCATTAGAAAGGTGAGAAAGGAGCTCATACAAAAATTAAAGATGTTTAGGTCCAACTAATGAGAGTGGTTATACTCTCCTACACTTTGGGCTTAACTAGACATAGGAGGGATATTCCTAGAGGCATGAGACAAAACACAAGTAAACACAACCATACCCAATGTAAACTTGACCCCCATAACTATCATTAGGCCAAGATGACTAGATGCATAAAATATTTAATTAATTTGATTATACATGTTCCAAATGCACCTACAAATAATAGCATTTTTATCCCCATAAGATGAATTCATTTGACATTATATACACATCACCAAGATGGAGACATGCATGACATGATTCACACAAGACTCAAATAGTTTTATATTACTACAGATTGTTCCTTGGTTAAATAACATTGAACCATGAACAATATGAAAGATCTAATCTACTCCTACTACTCTTATAGATACCTAGAATAGATGATTTGATTTGAAAGATTGTTCGCCCTTCACCAAATTATATCGGTGCCTACTCCATTAGGGAAAATAGTCGTGGACAACAATGGCGAATGAGATGCATCCAATAAGCATCAATAGAACTTGAGGTATATGCATACAAATCAAGGATCACATTTCAAACAATAGACATACTTAGTTATCCAAAACAAAATTGTAGTAATCCACTTGCAACAAATATAAGACCAACACAGAAGCTTTTTATTGCACTAAAATATTGTCATATATTTATTTTCCTTGTTACAATCATACCATCAAATTTGGTGAAGGAGAACCACATAACTACAATTATACATTCCCTTAAATCACTACAAATATCCATGGAGACATACCACTACATGAAATGAGAATTAGAATTACTTCCTACGTTATACCAAATGCATTCTTCCATTTACAGACTAGACTGGCTTTGTTTGATGCCCTAGATCCACCATGAGTACTTATACCTCCACAAATTGGCTAACTAACCAACCCCTTGAAATGAACACAAACTTTTACTTTATAGCTTTCAAATGCTATGCCATAATCTTCATTGAATGATCCTTAGCATCAACATCATTCCTACCTAAAATGAAAGGCTCAAATTTTTTGTAGGTATAGAAGGTAGATGGGGATCATCAAATGCATTTGTGTCATCTCTATAAATTTATTGTAGTGTACAAAAGTAGTTGGGATGTTGGAATGTAATATCATTCCTTTTTCACATATATTTGAACTTAATCAACATTTTTTGAATTTATTTAACATACCTTTCTTTATTTACCTTTTTTTTGGTACTTTGGTGCTTTTGTGAACCCAAAAACCACTTCATTTTTTTTCTATCTTCTCTTTGATCTTTCTTTAGTTCTCTTTTGGCATTTCAGCATTTTTTAGAATTGCTAAACCATTCTAGTTCTTCTCTTTAGTTCCCCTTCTTTTTTTCCTTTCAGCATTTTGACAAGTTCATGAACTTGTCTAGAGCCATTCACTTTCTCTTCATTCTTTCTCTTTTTCAGTGTTTTGTTGAATAGTTGAATGCCAAAATGTTCTCTTTTATCTATTTCACTTGCTTTGAATTTGACATTTATTTTTGGTAGGTTCACCATTTTGTGAACCTGTTGAAAGATCTTACCTATCTCCTTGTCCTTAGGTACTTTTCCATCTTTATTGTCTTCCTTTTTTTTCATTTTCTTACGTGTCTCCCTTCATTGTTTTGACATTTCAACAAAAAACCAAATTGTCAAAACCTTCATTTGCCTTGTCTTTCATTACTCAAACTTTTGTAGTTTCAATGGTTCAGTGAAAAGTTAAACTATGAAACTAGTTTAGTTGTTTGACTTTTTGACAAACCATCAAAACTAAGGATAAAACCAAGGACAAATTTAGTGTTTTGGTAGGTTTGCAAACTTGCAAACTTGTTGAAAGGAAACATAGATTCTAAGGAAATAAACATAAGCACTTAGTGGTGTTTTAGGATTTTCAAGGGGGATTAATTCTTAGGTTTCTAGGGCTTTGAGAAAATTTCAAGAAAATTTGAAGGTTTTATCAAGATATTTAACTATGTAGGGTACTAAGGCATAGGTATAGGAACAAGAAAAAGTATAGGAAAAGAACCCTCACACAAAGTGGGAAAACTTAGGAAAATTTGGCAGATGAAGGGCACAAATAATGCAATGTTGGGAACCCAAAAATGTAGCTACCAACACTAGCTCTAGTTCACGACATGTACCTCTTGTAGGAACATTAGGAACTAGCTATCTTTGGGGTAGACCAAAAAGAAAAAAGAGGATGGGATGTGATGCTGTGGCATCCACATCACCCTCATTGGCGTCGATTTTTTTAAAATGTTTGCTTTAATTTTGTGCAACCTCCCAGTCTCCATTAGTTATTTATCATCACTTCCTTCTTTATGGAGGTTACTATGCATTTGTAGACCTAGCATGTTTGGGATTTGATTTTTGCTGTGTTTCTTTTGGTGTGGTGGGTGTTCCTATTTTGGCTTCCCTATTTTTAGTTGGGTTGATGTTGGTGAGAATAGAGAATCCCACTCATATGGCCTTTTATTATCCACTTCTTTGGGATAGCAGGTAGTAGGGGTTGTGGGAAATATGTTTTATGCTATCTCAGTCTTCTACAAGTAGGAAGGTATGTGGCAGAGGAATGGATTTTCAGTAATGCCTTAGAGTGATGTGGTGATCTTCAAATGGACTATAGGACACAGTTTTGATGTGGATAACCAGACCACTTTTGTTTTAGTATTTTGGTAGTGAAGACCCAAAGAATTTGGCAATAATATCTTGTAATATGTAGTTAATTTTTGTTGAATATTGATAAAATTTGAGAAGCCTTTTTCTTTTTCTGTTATTTCAGAATTTTTTTGTTGCATCAGGTGCTAGGGAAAAATACAAGCAATGTATGTACATCAACGATGAGGGTATATACATGGTAACACACACACATAGCCAATGGAATGAAAGCACATAGATAATAAAAGGATGGATGTCAATCAAAATTTCAACTCAATGCAAGGAAACCCTACAAAAGATAACTAAAACTACTTGGTTTTGTTGAAGACAAGTTGAAGGAGTTGACAAACCTCAAACCAAATATGCAGTTATCACCTAGTTGCAACAAACGAGTGTTGCCATGTACCTACACTAACCTACAACCCTATTCATGGATCAAAGGGAAAGTTGATGTATGCAACACCATTGTATGGAAACAACAAATAATAGGTGCTTTACCTATTCCACATCATATTATGCTTGTTCACAATAGTAATGGATGAGACATTAAAATATAGGTCAACATCAAAACACATGGATGAAGATAGACATCCATCACCAAATGCAACATTGTCATACCTGCTGACCTCCTCATACAAACTAAGGGAAAGGAAAACACCTTCAATTCATATTGAAAATAAAAATGTACTTGACTTTAATCCTACTAAGCACAAGGAAAGAAATCATCTTGTGCCCCAAATTGGAATGCCTCAAGCTTAGGTATACCATCAAGTTGGGATGTAGCCTATTGAACTTCAAACATACACATGCCTTGTTGCTCATTCATGTAACGCCCCGCTAGGAAACCTCAGAGGACAACACAACTATGCTAAACAATAGGATAATTTTTTTTTTTTTTCATTGGAGAGAAATAACAAAATCCTAAAAACACATCAATACTAAACTAACGTGTCCTTCGAGGTTCCACAGTTGCATTACTTTCTAAACTATTCACAAGGTCAAGAATTAACTAACATCATCAATAATTCCATTCTAAACTATTGTTTCACGTTAATGAACACAAACATTTTCATGATAAACATTAGATAAGTAATCAACAAGTCCATACCATTAGAATTACAAGTACATGTACAATCTCCCATACATAAGGGTACATCATTACACCATTCCGACTATCTTGTTCTGAAATACATTGGAATACTTACAATATGATAAATCTGATACACAAAACTAGCTCAAGAGAATAAGTAGCTGCCTCAACAATCTAGAGCAAAATCTCGAATCTGCATCACAAGATCCATTCTTCTCGCACGCGAACATCAGCAAGGAAGAACCAATGGAGAAAATAGCACTACCACCCGACCATGTGGAACCCTAAGGTCCACCCCCTATGCTAGGAGATAACATAAGGTTCCATAGCAACAACAGACAAGAAGACAGATGACTAACCGGTGCAAGGACTACATAGGACTCAAGTACAACCGGAGTCAACAAAATGACACAACAGTAAAAATAACACCTGCTCACTTAACAGAACTTCCAGAGGCAGACATATAACATAAAGATGAACAACAAGAGGGAATGCTAGACTGCAGTAGGGATGAGCGTCATCGCATGGTCCTAGCATGGGTTACCCTGACAATCTCTAGCCAGACGCTGGCCCCCATCCATGGGTTACCCTGGCAGTCTCTCACTAGGCGTCGGCCCCCATCTATGGTTACCCTGACAGTCTCTCACTAGACATTGGCCCCATAGGGTGACACATGCGGAATCAACAATCCTTTTGTGAGGACAAGGAAGTTGATTTTGCCAACCACAGCCTTCTCATCTCATCCTTAGCCAGAACGAGCACTACAGGCATGAGTGAGGCATCCAATTATCTTGATTAATGTGAAAGCTCTCCCACCCTTCAAATTTAGTATTAAGTTATCACTGGATTAACAACTTCCAATGGGTTACCCTGGTAGCCACTTTGGGCCCCGGCCCCACATTGAAAGCCACTCCCCTACCTGCATCTAGAAGACCCTATCTATCAAGCATAACAACAAGAATCCATAAACCATGCAAGGCATCTACCTTCTTGCATACAAGTCTCAACATAAGATATCAACAGAGCAAGGCATGGGTCCTCTTGCTCCAAAATTCTTAACCATAACAAAATGTATCCAACACAATATTATATTACATACTCAACAATAATGAACCACCAACCACATCATGAACATGACATCAATAAAATCACAAGAAAAGGGTACACTGAGCAAGGCATGGGTCATCTTGCTCAGTCGTCACAACCGCATGAACCATAAAAAAAAAAAGAAAGTAATCATTACATAAACCATTGCATGAACAACCATAAGTAAGATTACATAATCCCCCAGTCATACCCACGACTACCCCACCTGGCCTCTGGAATCAACTTTCACTAGACACCATTGTAACACAATACTCCCAAATCGGCATTCACTCTTAAAAACACAACTTCATCAAACAGACCAATCAATTAAAACAACCCATAAGTGCAATATATAACATGACATAGTAACCATGGGTTTTTGAGATAGTAACAACACTCATAAGATGCCCATAACTCAATACAACATTCACTTCAATTATGCTATTAATCCTTGAAACTAAGAAGATATAAACCTAAAAGGTACAACCACATAATTTATTATGTCATACGGGTTTCATAAATGTGAACTCCATTATGAATGCAAATAGCAATTCCTCCAAGTCTAAGATGCTTATTACAAAGAGTTAGCCCTTATACTTAGACATTAATTCACTACTTTAAGCATAGCATTAAAACCTATATTTCTTAAAATTAAAAAAGAAGAACCAACGATTAGATTTCCCAATCTATAAGGACACTTATTTAAAAATGACTACTTTAGTATAACCTAACCAACTAGCTTTACAATGACTAATCAATGACTTGAGGTTTATTGGAAGGCATTGAAGGGAAGAACTATTTAAGATGAAGTGTGACGAGTTGTAAAGTTCCATCACAAATCATTATACATGACACAACAAAATAGAAACAATTGCCAAAAAAGAAAGTCCTATCAAGATTACATCATTATTCGCTCTATCTTTAAATATATATATAGAAAGAGAGAGATCTTAACCCATGAAAACATCTATTCTTCAATTGGTTAAGGAAAACCATTACAACTAAAAGATCCTATATCTTAATCTAAAGAAATAATTCCACAACGATGCTTAGACACCCTTAAAGTTATAATATGACAACTTATACTAAACCAAGACTAATTTTAAGAATCTACATGATTCCCATAGCCTACTATCTTTAGAAATCAAAGCTTGAAATAAACACTATAACCTAAGATCCCTCAACAATATTTCAACTACAATTGATAAATATTTATCTATAATATTCCCAGTAGAAAAAAAAGAATATCATAATCAAATAAACAAGATACTATATGAGATAAATTATTTTTACCTAACTTGATAAAATCATAAATAAATATAAAATTTCATAACATAACTTTTTAATAATAGAGACCCTATATATTTTTGTTTAGTAAAAGGAGAAATTCTAAAGAAAATACATAAATTTCTTTATTTTCTTTTAAATAAACAAGAAAATTCTATTTAAGAATAAACATGATATTATTTAGTTCCTCTTTTATAAAGAGATTAACTTTATATTTATTCCCCCTTCTTAATATATGAATTCTTATTAAAAGGGCAATTTCCAAAAAGATATTATATAAATTCTTATTAAAAAGGTAATTCAAAATAAAAGATACGATATCTAAGGGAAAAAAATAAATAAATAAATAAAGGAAAAGGACAAAATCCCATATAGGAAAGATTCTAAAATTACACATGTTTACTAATTATAAAAGATTTTATAGAATCCATCTCTTTTAGATTATAAGAGAGAACATAATAAACTAAAAGGTAGTTACGGTTCATCAATAAAGGAATGTAATTCCGAATAGTAATATGGATAGGACGAAGGAATAGTAATTTATTATTTTATTTGAAACTAATCTCGTTCCACTACTAGAGTAGAAGCTAATGTTAGAGGATAGGGTTGATAAAGAAAGAAGAAGATGATCGTGTATAAGAGATATTTTGATAGGTACTTCAACGATAACACCGTGAGTAAGATATTGCCAAAATCCTGATTCTTGGAAAGGTGAATGATGCAATATGGCCGCATGAGGATTACCTCTTCTAGAAGTTTTGAAGCAAGATACCAAAAGCATTGAGAAGGTAGCAATGGTAATGCTCGCCAAAACAAAAGGAAAGATATCTAAAACCATCATTATCCACTTCCTTTGTCTGCGTAGAGATATGGAAGGTGAAATTGTCAGCTGAGATAAATGGACAAGCATTGTATGTATATGCATGCAGGTGTACAACTTTAGACAAGGAACGTGATTTAAATGACATAATGCCTCAATGAGATGTCATCTCATGGAATGCAATGATTGTAGGCTATGCACAAAACAGATCAGTTGAAAAGACATTAGAAACTTTCTAAAATAAATATGCAATTACATAGACGTAAAGCTAGATACCAAAACCTGGTCAACGTCCTCTAGGTTGGGTAAGGACATCCATCAGCGTATTATAGATACAGAAGTTTTGTCAGATGATTTAGTTGCTATGGCCTCGCCAGTCATTAAGATAAACGGAGGAGGCACCGCCAAGGGACGACACAAAATGTTGGGAGCCAAGCATACATTGGAAACCAAATTAGACACGATGCAAGAGCATTCAATCCTAATCTGTACAGTCGATGCCTTCCACAGGGGTACTAGGTAGAAAATGCCACCAAAAAATATATATATATTATTGGCGATGATAAATGAAGCAATATGAAAATATTGTCTGCACTAAGGGTTATGAAAAAGAGTTGCATTTCCATCATTTAAGATAGGGACGAATTTCTTGTGGAGATTATTGGAGATGCTAAATGGGGTAATCTTAAAATATAGGTCGCACTATGCAGGTGTGGTTATAACTCAATAGGTAAGTTGAAACATTTTTAGAGACTTTCTGAAATATGCAAAAGAAATACAGAAGCTGAAGTTGCATGCATAGAAAGTTACTATGGAGATCAGTATGACAACATAGAAGAAGCATAGGCTGGTGTGACAACATCTGAAGTAATAGATTCTATTTTGGGTGATCTTCATTCAAGCAGGTATAGAAGAGCATGAAGGAACAATAGCGGCCTCTATGAATGAGAGATCACCTTAATAAAATGTTTACAAGGATTTCAATGCAAATGCACCTTACAAATCAGGTTCCAAAGCTTAAAGAAAAACAATTTAGATAGAGATAAGTAAAATACCAATGTCCATGGCCTTCGGCAACAAGGTGACGTGACTGATGAATGATGGAGTCTCAGGGAGCTCTTAAAAGGTTTGAAGATGATATGATTCAAGATACAAAATCAAATACTGACGGGTTATATTTCCTCAGAAGGATATTTTTAAAGATTCTTTCTCTAACAAAGATCACCCATCAATTAGAAGAAAAAGATACAGAAGTTGGTAGCTTCAGAGGATGTGCTTGAGAAGGGTAGAGGACTCCAATCAATTTACAAGTTTAGATCAGAAATAAACATCTATATAGGAAGGATATTAGAATCCCTTACAAATTTCACTCAAGAGAAGCACAGAAAATCCATATAATAATCGAATGAATCATAGGTAGAATAATATTCAGGCACACTAGCTTGAACAAAATAATCTATTTCCCTTCTTGGTGCACATACATCACAATATTTCAATCTAGAGAACTAAAAATACTAAAAACATACCCGTTCGTCCTTTCTCTCCTTTCAATTCTCTTTTCCCCTGACATTATCTCCTTCCACCGCCTTTGTCTACCCATTGTATGATGAAAAAGGAGGATCCTCTCTATCAAGCCATTCCCAACCAAATAAAGATTCCCCGTTCATCTCTTGAAGCTGAAAAATATATCCTTGAAGAGGCTAACCCCCCATTGTTTTTTTTTTCAACGCATAAAAATAGCAACTATAATAAATCAAATGCAATAACTTCCCTCCTTTACCGACATCCCACTCATAGCAAGATTCCATCTAATCTTGGATTTACTATCCAAGACAACTCATCAATGACGATATTCAAGATTTTCGTTAAATATAGAATAGCTTGACAACACACAAAGGCACAATAAATTTATTAACACAATGTTTATTAATTACCTTCATAACTTCCTGAGAGGAACCATTTCCCATTTTCCAACAACCCACTCTATCCATATATTAATGACAAAATAGAATAAAATCTCACATGAGAAAGAATCAATATATCACCAAATATTATTGGTACTATCATTATTATTACTATATCACTAATAAATCTCCAACAAATACACATCGACCAATTAACCAAAAAGATCAAATAACAACACATACAGATCACTTATTCTAGTCATCAACACAATTACAACAATTATACGAGAATTATGACAACCACATACCCCAGGCTAATCCATATTCGAATGCAAGCTCCAATAGAACAACAACTACACCCATGACTGGAAATACACAGACAATGACAAAATGAAGACACTGGTTGACAGAGGGAACCCCATGTTATCTCCATTCAACAGTTCCATTGGTTAAGGCACGCTCACACCTGTTGATTCAGGTGGAGTCGATGCCTGATACCTGTTCACTCAAACATACCAATTAGAGTACACATAATAGCCGAAGCACTGGAAAGGATCTCTGACCTTTGTATCTCATTCCCGTATGTCCATACATTCAATGGTACGAGGTCGCCCTTTCCTCCTATCCTAACCACATACTACTGCATCATATGACTATATCCTTAATATATCAAAATGCATTTTACTTACTGAAGCTCATGTTCCCTCTTCATCTTCAGATTTCTTAGCCAGATGACCTGCACAACCAAGGTAAAAATGGAGGGGCACTACAATTCACATCAATGTCCCACACAAAGGACTCAACCTCTATTGCAACACCAACACCTTCAAGAATTGGTGGGCACCCAACATCAAAGTGGAAATATTCATACTCATTTTCACCTCTACCAAACTCTTGAGAACCAATTTCAAATGTTTTGCTACATTCTTCAATACCTAAATCACTAGCATGATTTAGGCTACAATCAAAACTATCAGCATAATTGTCAACACCATGTGACACCTTATATGAATAACCAAGTTGCTCTAATTGTCTCTCTATTTATTGATTGCTCTGGCAATATGTTGTGCCACACTCACTATTACAAACAAACTAGTGACACATTTCCTCTTCCTCATTCATTTTTATTGCATCTCCTTGTGGCCTATATGAAGTACATTCAACATGAGGAAGACAACAAACCTTGCACCAAAGAAATAGGTTGTCATATGCATCCACATGATTAGTACCACCTTCATAGACATCAAGGGAAAGTTCTTCACATTGGTATTCCATGGCTACATCAACACTTGTCTCTGATTGGTTATCATCAAGTGTAGCCACCTCAATGGCATCCTCAAATAAGATACTAATTTCCTGCTCACTCTAAAAATCACTTGCATGTGCACACATAACATGATGAACTTCCAAAATTGATTCATTTTATTGATCACTTATGCACACATCTTCCTCATTCTTCATTGGGCCATATACCTCATTATTAGGCTATAATTCATCATAGACGTCATCATTTTCATCCTTAATTAACAACCCATCTAAATGAATGTAGGTGCATACAATATCCTCATCATCTGCGTCACTAGACCATATGATGCACCCCCTTCATCTTCAATCCTCTTAACAACACTATAAAATTTATCTAATGTTGTGCCCATACAAACATCACCATTATCCATGGGAAAACACTCAAACATGAAACTAATGCATGAACCTTTATCTATCTTAGATTGGTTATCATCAAGTGTATGCACACCACTATCATCCTTGAACTTAGGCTAGGAAACAATCAGAAAAGAAGCATCATCCTTCCCAATTATGATCCATCAAATTGAAGATAGGTGGACACACTTTCTTAATTCATCGCACAACTATCATATGATGTTACACTACATTGTTCTATCCTTTTGACTGCACATTCAACTTGATTCATTGTATTACTACCCAACACAATTAGTTCACCACTCACACCATAAACCTTTGGGGACATCAACTTTACAATATTCACTTCTTACTCATTCCATGTCATCGTGGAATAGGTAAGCCTACTGTGAATTAATAAGCTTCAAGTCCTCCTACATCAAAATCAATCCCACCTCATATGATTCAAAAAAATACTCATGTAGGTTGAGACAAAAGGTTTGAAAACACTTGGAATTTTTTACAATCCTATAGAAAACCAATGACTGAAATCCATGCTAGATTCACTCTCTTTACTTTTTATATTTGCCAATTTCTAGATAAGAGCATCAAGGTCTAGACTACTTGTGAACTTCTAAAATGCAATAACTAGGTCACTCCAAGAATCAAAGTGATGTCTAAGAAAATTACTAAGCTACTTTCATGCCAAGCCATGTAGTGATTTAAAAAAGAACCTTATCCACATGTCCTCATAAGAAATTGAAATTTGTCAATTAAATCTAAAAATACAACCACATATGCCTCCCCATCATAGAAATCACAACCATAAAAGGTAGGCATATGATGAAATACCTTTGTGAGTATGGATTGAATTTCATAATTAACCCATGAGAGGTCCAACTATTTGTATGTGGTGTCATTGGGTATGGTAGGAGGCTGGATAAATGGCCATTGGTGACAACAAAATGAGCCCTGGATTGGACAATGGGCTCAAGAAACCTAATTTGGTGTTTAATTTCCTATTCTTGTATAATGAGTTCATTACGATTATTCAAGGGAGTCTAATGTTGCAGTAGGGGAATGCCAAATGCAAGGCATTCTAAATAGTAAGATGAAACAACACCATAGGAATCATAAGTATCTTCATCATCATAGTATCCAAGGATTGTAATATAGGATTATGCATATGAAAGATCTACCCTAGAGTACCCCTCAGACCTGAAGGCCATGACTATAATGCATGTATCATGATAAAAGGAAAATGCATCCCATCTATCGATAATGCTATAGAGTTGCCACTTTATTAAATAAGGAAATCATTGGAGCGATATAACTACCAAGGTTGAGATATTTTTGGGTCTATTTACCAATAGAGTATTCAAATTCTTTGAACCCTCGACTTCTCCCTAACAATGGTGCCAATATGTTGTCTCCCAAAAGAATAGGTCCAAAATCATATCTAGAGTATTTCTCCTCCTTCTAGGCTAGGGGTGTCATTAGAAAGGTTAGAAAGGGGATCATCCACAAATGAATGATGTTTAAGTCCAACTAATGAGAGTGGGTATGCTCTCCTACACTTCGGGCTTAACTTGACCTAGGAGGGATATTCCTAAAGGAATGAGATGAAACACAAGTAAACACTCACATCCATGCCCAATGTACACTTGACCCCCATAACTATCATTGGGCCAAGATGATTAGATGCATTAAACCTCTAATAAAGCTAATTGTACATATTGCACATGTACACACAAATGAATTCATTTGACATTCTATAGATAGGAGCAAGTTGCAGACATGCATGACATGCTTCACACAAGATTCAAATAGTTTTATATTGCTTCATATTATTCCATGGTTATAACATTGAACCATGAACAACATGCAAAACTTAATCTACTCCTACAACTACCCAGAACAAAGCATTTGATTTGAATGATTGATGGCCCTTCACCAAAATAGATCAATGCCTACTGCAATGGGAAAAAGAGTCATGAACAACAAAGAGGAAAGATATGCATCCAATAAGCATCAACAGGAGTAGATGTGCCTAAATACAACTTAAGGATCATATTTTAAACAATAGACATACTTATTTATCCAGAAAAAAATATAGTAACCCACATGCAACAAAGAGAAGACCAATACAAAAGATTTTTATTTCATTAAGATGTTGTCATACATTTATTTTGTCTCTATTACATTCACATCAGCAAATGTGGTGAAGGAAAAACATATAATTGTGATTATACATTCCCTTGAATCACTACAAATATCCATGGAGACATGCCACTTTATTAAATGAGCATTACAATTCCTTCCTACTTTGCACCGGATGCATTCTTCTATTTGTAGACTAGACTAGCTTTGTTTGATGCCTTAGATCCATCATGAGTGCTTAGACCTCTAGAAATTAGCTTAGTGCCCAACCCATTGAAATGAACACATATTTTTACTTTATGTCCTTTAGATGCTATGCCCTAATATGCATTGAATGATCCTAGGCATTTTTATCATTCCTTCCTAAAATGAAAGGATCAAATATTGCACAGGAACAAAAGGCAGTCGGGGCTCACCAATTGCATTCATGACATCCCTAGAAATTTATTGTAGTGTACAAAAGTAGCTGGGACATTGGAATGTAATATCGAGCCTTTTTCACATCTATTTGAACTTGTTTAGTATTTTTTAAATTTCTTGAACTTCTCTTTTTTTTACTTACCTTTCCTTTTCAGTACTTCAGGGATTTTGTGAACTGAAGAACCACTTCATCTTTTCTTCTATCTTCTATTTGATCTTTCTTTGGTTCCCTCTTTTGGCATTTTGTCATTTTTGAAAACCACTGAACCATTCTATCTCTTCTCTTTGTTTCCCCTTCCTTTTTTCCTTTTGACATTTCAACAAGTTTGCAAACTCGTGAACATGTTGAAAGTCATTTAGCCTATACTAATTATTTCTCTTTTCCAACATTTTAATTAAAAGTTGAGCTGCCAAACTAGTTTGGTGGTTTGGCTTTTCATTAGACTATCGAAACATTCTCTTTATCACTTTTATTTTCTTTAACTTTGACCTTGACTTTCGATAGATTCACTATTTTTTAAACTTGTCGAGAGATGTTACCTTTCTCATTGTCCTTAGGCACTTTTCCTTCTTCTTGTCTTCCTTTATCTTTTTCATTTTCTTCATCATCTCCCTTCACTATTTTGATGTTTTGGCAAAAACATGAATTACTGAAATCTTCCTTTATCTTTTCTTTCATTACTCAAACTTTCACAGTTTCAGTGGTTTGGTGAAAAGGCAAACCACTGAACTAGTTCAATGGTTTGACTTTTCACCAAAATGTCAAACTAGTTTAGTGGTTCAACTTTTCATTGAACTGTCGAACTCAGTCTAAAACCGAGGCCAACTATAATGTTTTAGTAGGTTTGGCAACCCACAAACCTTCCAAAAGGAACCATAGATTATGAGGAAATGAAAATAAACACTTAGTGAATTTTTAATATTTTTAAGTGGGGTTAACACTTAGGTTTTAAGGGCTGTGAGATTTTTTCAAAAACCTTTTAGAGGTTCTTAGGATCTTTCAACACTTAGGATACTAGGGCCTAGGTTTAGGAATGAGGCAAAATATAGGGAAAGAATGCTCACACAAAGTGGGCAAACCTAGGGAAATTTGATAGATCAAGGGCACAAATAATGCAAGTCTAGGAACTCAAAAACCTAGGTTCCAATAGTTCCTACTTTCTTAGCTCAAAATTGCTCCTATTGCATTTCCACTTGCATCACAATGAACTTCAAAAACCTTGTTGAAATTTGGTAATGTTAACAATGTTGTTTAGTTACAAACTTCAACAATTCAAAAATCCTATTTTCTCATGATGTCCATCTAAATTTCTTCTTATCTTCTTGTATAGTCTTAGTTATTGGTGCATATATTCCACTGAAATATATAATGAACTTTCTATAGAAACTTGCCAAACCATGAAAATATCTTACCTCTCAAACATTCATTAGTATAGGCCATTCAACAATTGCTCTTAATTTTTATAGATACATCTTCAACCCTTCAATTGAGATTACAAATCCCAAATACAGTCATTCAAACTTCATGAAACTTCACTTCTTAAGATTGATCTTAAGAAACTTTTTTCTCTCAACTTGTAAAACACTAGTCTGATATGATCTAAATGTTCTACTTTGGTCTTACTATAAATCAAAACATCATCCAAATAAACAATCGCAAACTTAATTTTTAAATAAAAGGTGAAGATTCACCTATAGTTATATTAAAACTATATTAAAGTATAAAATCCAAGAGGCCCTACAAGGACGAAGCAGGCACAAAGGCACCAATAGATGCATATAGTTGATATAGTTTTGGTGGCTAATGGCCCAAAATTACAAACATTGATTATATAATGTTATGACCAAAGGCCTAAAAGCCTTTTATACATAGAATTAATATCATTTGTTGGAGCCAGAATCATTGTCATCTACAAGTGGAGGAAGGCAACAAGTAGAACTAGTAGAACCATTGCTAGAGGGTGTTGTACCTAGTCTTTGGCATGAAGATGTAGGAGCCAAATGGAAGTGAAGATCTATTTGATTTCGATATTTAAAGTTGGTAGTACTTGAAAGTGGTGCACTTCTAGAGTATTATTCAAGGTGTTCACACAACCATTTTAGGGTCCCCTCTATATGGCATGGTAAACATAGGCGGTTTCTAGAGAGTTATGAAGAAATTCTACCATGAAGAGACCCCAAATCAAAGCCTCACCCACATATATATCATTTAATTATCCAAGGAATTGTTGAGCTTGTCTAGTGAGGTAAGATATTTGTGGAAGAAGAAAAAGCCCAACATCTTTATATAATTTCCATCTTGGACTAGGTCCATTATGTTGGATAGGAAAATAGACACCACCTCTGAGAAAAACATGCCCTGAGGGTAGTCATGCAACAATGAATAACCTACCACACTTCTAATGGAGAACTCCACATGACGGCATTCAATGTCAAATATATGGGCTAGTTTCATTGATTCATAAGGTCTAACCTTTGGGGGTTCCCATTTCTAGAATTAGAGATGAACCCAACATTTTTTTATGATAGATTCCATGGTCATCATAGAGACCTAGCTAAGAAGGTAAAGAAGAGGGTTTTGAGGAAAGTGAAGATGAAGTGAGAATGAAATGGGGAGTTGATGGGATAAATAAAGATGGAGTACATTAATTTCTATTGGCAAGGACAAGCCATAAGAATCACAACTTGTTGAAATATTTCTTTAGCACTTCATAAATCAATTTGATAGTTTACTAGGTGCATTTGTGAATCCAGAAGGCATAACGAACCACTCATACCATAAGTCATTTATCTTAAATATAGTGTTTCATTCGTCTCCTTTTCTAATTTTAATTTGATGGTAAGTTCTCTTGAAATTAATCATATGGTAAAATATTTCACTCCACTCAAATAGTCCATTATGTCATCCATCCTTAATGAAATGGACATATATACCATATGGTGATCCTGTTCATTTCTCTAGAGTGTACACATTGTACACTCACTTCCTTTCTTTGGTGCTAGTACTATAGGTATTGCACTTGGATTCAAATTTTCTTGATCAATCTTCTCTTCAATAGCTCCTACACTTGTCATTTCAACTCTTCATTTTCTACCTACATCATTATATGTGATACATTATTTGGAAAAAATGCTTCAAGAGCTAGGTCCATATGATGACTAGCACTCCTTTGAAGTAATCTATCTAGCATATTTTTTAATATGATGTCCTTGTATTATGTCAACAACTTTGAAAGTTCCTTTTGCAATGCTTCCTCTACCACTATGATTTTACAAACTCTAGTGATTAGTGAAAACACATATTCTCATGCTTCAAACCATCTAATTATCTTTTTCCATCCAATAAATAAATTATGGCACTATTGCACACTTCTTACTCCCTTTCCTTGAATGGGACCAACTTGTGTCTCCTACCATTCTTTGTTATATTGTAAGTATTTTCATTTCTATCATGCACAACAATTTTGTCAAATTGTCATGGTCCCTCAACAACAAATAGCATAATCTATTGGAATTATATCACACAAAACTTTATCATTATATACATATATTTTTAATTTGAAAAAACATTATTATTTTACCAAAACCTTATGTTCTTTTTACAACCAAGTAGTCCTATCTTACATTAAATTATTAGTACTATAACTAGTAGTGAAAACCTTGAAACATTTATCTCCAAATTTACATATCATTATGAACAAGTACTTCATTTGTATTGGTTATTCTTTATAATCATATTTCAATAAATCTCTTCTCATGACAAGTGACTCACCCTTTTATAGTTCATCTTCTAAATTATATGACCCTCTAGGATCCTCATTAGCATGTGCAACTCTTCCTTCAGATCTTTCACTGGCACTTCCTTAGTTTTGGAAACATTCAAATGCTTAGTAATCTTCTTTTCCACACTTGAAGAAAGTTCCTTTGAAAGATCTTCCACCACTTCCACCATATCTTCCTTTATCTCTTTCATATTCTTTAGTTCTATCATTGCAGAAGGTACTATTGTTTCTTTTTTCTTCAACATCATTAATGTCAAATGTTCTATCATCATATTGAGGTCCACTTCTTTGTAATCTTCATCCTCTACCTCTTTGTCAATTTTTCTTTCCTTCAAATCTCTTGTTCAATTTGTCTTCTACTTCAATGCAAATTGATATGCTTCATCTATTTTTATCAATCTTACCAAACATAATTCTTCAAGTAAATACTTCTTATTATTACATTGATGTGTCTTGCAACCTTCTCTTTACTTTCTTTTCTACATCAAATCCTAATGACCATTCTAAAAAATTCTTTGGTATACTCCTTCGCTATCATTTTCTTTTGTTTGAGATTTTCTAACCTCTTTAGCAATTATAACACATAGTCAATAGGTATGAATTGATATTTCATCTTCGCTACCATACTATCCCATTTTGATTTTTTTTCTAATTGTTCTTTCCACCAAATAGTAGCATGTCCCTTTATTTTAGTTTGAGAAATTTTAACCTTGTTAGGTTCTACGATCTCCTCATATTCACAATATTGTTCGAAATCATTTATCTAGCCAATCAACTCTTCAAGATTAAAATTACCAACATTTAATTAGAAATTTTAATTCTAGATCTCTTGCGAACATTGGAGATAACCTTCAATGTATTTACCCATTTTAATTCATCTACTTATTTCTCTTTTATATCATGGTCCAAAACCTGTACATTTTCCACTTCATCCTTGTCACTTTTATAATTATGTTTAGGGTTTATTTAGTTCTTTTCCTATCCTCTTCACATAATCCAATTGGAGTTTCATTGTCTTCATCATTTGAAATATTTCTTCTATATTATTAGTAATATTAATAATATCTTCTTCTATTCTATAATTTCCCATAATTTATTTTAATTAATTTATATCTAATCTGAAATATTCTAAATAAAATTTGGGAAACCATCCAATTTTATGACTATTTTCACAAAGCTAGTCAACCCAAAATTTGCTAATTTTACATCTAACAAACTAGAACACTAAAAATATGCCAAGGATGATTTTTTAAAAATAAATTTCACCTAAAAATATAAAATACATTGCTATAAAATATAAAACAGAAACTATCTTCCCTTGCATGCAAACTATGGAAGATAACCCACAAAGAATACACAAATTATGCATTTGTAATACCCAACTTCAACCCAAGCATCACAACTTTTATGGGAATGTTATAATAAACTAGAATACATGTTAAAATATTGAAATAATGTTCACAAGACTTTCTACATGAATACAACACTAAATTTACTCAAAACAACTCCAATTTGTTCCAAGCTACAATATATAGTAACTCATAGTTAATCACAAGATGAACCTATAACTTCTGGAAGCACAATAACTAATACTAAAATACTAGAACACACCATTAAATGTTGTACTACAATCACCAAAAAAACCAAAAATAATTGTAACAATTAAAAATACCAATAGCGAAACTATTGATCTGATGTGAAGAAGATCCACAACTTGCAATACATAAAACTATCACATCATTGAAATTCTACAATCCTATAAAGTATAGATGAAATATCTAGATGAATTTTCCCTCTAGAGTCAAAGGGGTTTTACGCTCAGATTCATGAAACCACTAGGTTTTCATCTTTAATGCCCACCCTAGTGTTCATAATATGATTGTACATGTTACATATATGATGGAGTTTCAGCTTTACTATTTTTAATTACGTAATATGTTAGATGGATGTGATGTTTTCAGTATGATTATGTTAGAGGATTTATGCATATTTTATTTTATGTCCTTTATTGATTATTGGATCATGTTTATGGAATGTTTGTGATGTTATGTATACTTATACCATATTAGAGTTGATTACATTGCTTCGGCTATTATGTGTGGAGTAGGTATGCCTGATGGTTTACTTGAGTGTATAGGTAATTATAGGTGTAAACTAATGTGGAAAATGTGGAGTAGGTTGACATGGGATACTAAGACATGTCACCTTTATCCTTGTGTTGCAGAAATGATTAATGTGTGCTTGGAATTATTTACATGTGTTTTCTTAGAATTCTTGCACTTATTTTAAATTACCTCAGAAAATGTGTTTTCCATGTTTTCAGATTAATTTAATGATTTTATATTGACAATTATTATTTATTTCTTAGAAAAAATGTTTATTACATCATGATATGCTTGAGGAATAAATTTGAGTGATTTCCGTTTAATTTCAAAATTTAATATTTTTCCCGTCAAAAGGCAGAATTCCATTAATTCAGAAAACTAAATGCTTGGTATGGAGTGTTTGGGTATTTCAAAATGGTATGGGATAAAATAGAAATAACTTGTTTGGAATAGTTGAGTTTATTCAATTACCTATTTCCCTAATATTTTAAGTGATTTATTTGGATGTTTTAAGTGAAATTGGAAAAAGTTCATGAATTTAGGGCTTTTCTATATAAAGGAAAATTGACTTGTTTTAATTCATTCTTTCTTTCCCAAATTTCTCTCCACTAGAAAATGCTCTTTTCTTGAAAGACATGAATTTCTCCATGAATTTTTGATTGATTATGGCTATTGAAATGGCATTAGATTTGGATCTAAATTGGCTTGATGTTGCATTGAAGAGTGTTGGAAAAGATTGTTTTCTTTCTCCTTTAGTTGTTTGGATTCAGAAGCTTGGTTGTGAGGTAAGTTTGTTATGAAAACTCCTTTGGTTTAAATCTATTTTTCTCTCCTTTGCATGCTTGCTATATTATTTCCTATTGGTTTTCATATTAGGCCAAAGGAGTTAGACAAAAGTTTATGTGGTTTTTCTTTCATTTCCATGTGTTTTATTTGTTTGAAACCTTAGAAAACAAACAAAACCCCACCCAAAAATTTGTAGAATCACCCAAATCATTAAATTTGAGATTTGGATTGTTGTTGAAATTACCTACAAATGGTTGGTGTGTCAGTTTGTACATAGCCATTGTAAAATGAAAGTTAGAAAATTTGTCAAACTTGGTCAAAGGTGCCACAGGAAGCTGTAATAGAGTTTTTAGGTCCTTATGGTTATTTCTTCTATTTGGAAAACACAAAAATTACTTTGTAGACATTTCCTTGATGAATATAAATGTGGGATGAGTAATCTCCCTATTATTTTAAGATTTTATATCTTTTATAATATTGTCAAAAATATATTACGTTGAAAATTTATGCATTGGTTTAAACTAATAAATTTTTTTTACGGGTGAGTTGTCTCCCAATTAAAATGTGCTTTTGCATCTTTTGAGACCATGTTGTATTTTTGGGATTTTTGGTCCATTGAAATCCATGCCACTCTTAGTTTGTTAAATCGACATGTTGGATGTCTAGGAAGAGGATTAGGAGTAAGTAAGGAGTGGCTCCTTGAACACATACCATGACAGAAAGTTGTCATTGGGTCCAGCGTGTAAGGTGTTGTAAAAAGTTAAACATTAAAAACATGGGTAAAAAAAAACTAATAATAAGATCATCTACACCAAAATCTAGTACCTCCAGTTGATAATGCCATGTCTTTCTCTAGAAACCCTAGGTGATAACACCCTATTCTAATGTGATTCATCCATGTTGTAAGGAGAATCCAAAGGTTTATTATGCCTTATATTTCTATGAGTTTGATTACACCCTCAATTTGACACTCCTTATCCTAGGCTAGCTAGTTCTCTCTTCCTTATGCTTATCACCACCTAAGTTGGACTTGGTGTGTCTTGTGTACCTTACATTGTTGTGTTTGCAATGGTTGATTCATGATTTATGGTTTGTACATTATTTTGTATGGAGTGAGTGGAACCTACTCTACTGGTTTTGTGTTTATATTATGTGCATTGATTGGCATGTATGCCATATGTTGATTGTATATCCTAGATGTGTAAGATGTTATTAGCAGGTTTGCCATGATCACCTTCTTTGTAGCTCAGGGGTTCCTAGAGTTGAGTAGACAACTATTATGCTCAACGATGGTAATATGGTTGGGAGGCAAGCAACATTTCCCCATTGGTCATTCATGATGATCCTGGGTGTTGGATGGATTCCTCAAATTTTCTTTGAAAGTTGAGTATATTGTGCTATGTTCCTTATTGCACCTTTGAGAGCATAATGTATTTTGGTGTATTCATATACTTGTATAATTTGAAGGACATTGTTGTGCCATGCAATGTAACTAATTATTGAAACATTGTTATTGTTTGATCCTCATTGTATGAAGACTTGTAAATCAACCACCTAAGTGTTGATGTATCTTTCTATGGGTTTGTGATTCGACGTTGGTGTCGAAGACATGATTAGATTGTCTTTCTTTCCCTTTTTGAACTTGTATATGACAAATGGAGAAAAATGATAAACTTCAATTTGGTGCTTTAAAAAATCAAAATTTTCAATCTATGTTTTGGATATGTTGTCTTATCATGTTTAGATTATTTTTTAATTTCATGCTTTTATGGGCTATTTTGACCAGATTTGGGTTGATTGGGTGGTTTTGACCCTATACTAGAAGGACTATAGAACTAAGGCACTAGAGTCCAGAGGACTACAATGTTGGGGTGATAGTGTCCCAAGGCTAGCATCTTCCAGGCACTAGTGTCCCTCACAGAATGCTCCTCCTTTTGGGTCTGTACACCCTGGGGTTTCTTGATACTATATGTGCCTTCAGTTTGTGCATTTGATTTTTGTTTGGGGTATTTTTGCCCTCTAGAAGTTACTCCTATGTGAGGTACCCTATTGTGTTGGGATTGTTTGCACCCTTTTTGATTTCACTCTATTTCATTTGTAAGTGTACCTTGCATTAGTTCATCTTGTGATCATTCCAATTGGTTGAGGAATTATACCTCCTAGTTGGACCATCTAGTGGGCAAGTGTTACCCTTGTGTTTGGTATGTCTTCTATCATCATGGAATGTACTAAGGTGGATTTCACCCTTATTCTACTCCATGTGTTCATGAGGGAGTGAGTTCATAGACATGTACATCTGATCCTTGTCATGGAGTGAGCTCTAGCTCTCGCTTGGTCATCATGGTTTGTTGTCACATGATGGGTGAAGTCTTTTGCTTGCGTCACCTTGTATTATGCAATGGTGATGTCACTTTTTAATTTTCTTTTCCTTGTTGCAACACTTTGTGTGTACATGAGTGCAATGCGACATGTGAATGTCACACTTGCAAACATAAGAAATTTGTTTGGTTCAGTGTTTGTTCAGCGAATGTCTAAGGTGAAACCTTGGCACATTACATCATCAAATGATCTGTAACACATCAAGGGATTTCATCCTTAAATGTGGGTTTTGAACAATGTTCAAGGTTCATAAATCAATTTTACAAAAGAACTATATAGAAAACAATGATTGCATATAAACAAGCTTGAGATCTCAAAAGAAGAGTTAAGAAAACCAACACCACTCTCAGGCAAGTTGCCAAGTGAAACCTTCTTTTTCTTCTTTTTACAATTAATTTGCATTTTCACACCTATGTAAACTTGGGTGGCCAATTTCCCAAAATTCTCTTGGATAAAAAATTAGGAAAAAATAAAAATTGTTTTTTCCATCCTCATCTTGTAAATAAAATTAAAAAATAGTTCCCTTATAAATTATTGTAGATAACCTTATGAAAGAGTAGAGAATTTCTAATTTTCTTGGATTTATCTAAAATCCCATGAATTATCCATTTTCCAAAATTTAGGAAATAAACAATAGTATTTAATATCTAATTTGACTTCCAAATCTTGATATTTTCCAATTCTATAATTAAATATTAAATAAATAAATTCCAAATAATGTGAAAGGGATCATTCTTAAATGGCAAGGCCATAAGGTTCTCATGATGGATATCCAAATTCGAATCCCCTGAGTAACATGTGGTTTCTATGTGGCTTCTAATTTGAATATGTTTGAATAAGTGGATATGTAGATGGGGAGGAGGTCCCCCTTATGACCTGCAATGATTATGGATAAAAGAAAATTCCAAATAATTATTTAATTTCTCACCTTAGTCTATACGAATTGATGGAATGGACTAATTAGTACAATGTTGGAAATAATTCAGAAAAAGGGACATTATAGGTCCTCCCTCATCAAAATTGTTTGTCCTCAAGCAATTCAAACCTAGATATTCTGATATCTCTAGAAAATATCGCTCATGGATCACCACATTAATTCTCTTGACCTCCTTGTAAAATCCATAAAATTGAGATTTTTGATAATGCTGAAATAATAAATAAATCTTTCCCCCAACCCCAAAGGACCTCTCTGTGAAAGTTTGATCTGCATAAAATACTTGCTAATTTTGGGCCCTTGATAGATTATCTCTGAGTTCTCTCACATATTCTTAACTTTGGTTTGCCAAGTCAATTGTCATGTATATTATAATAGCTATCAAATGAGATAACTGTTGCCAAAAGGAATTGAGAAAGCAACTAACCCTATCATTAACAATATCCTTAAGAAATCCATAAAATATGAATGCTTCATTACAACATAAATTTTCCACTTGTCAAACTTTGAATTCTGGTAGTATGACAAAGGAATGTGCACACTTAGTCTATTTATTGCAACATAGATGCAATTTCTACCATGTACCTTGGGTAGGTTTGTGATAAAATCCATAGAAACACTTTTCCACTATTGTTGGCGAATAGACAATGTTTTCCATAAATTTACCCAAAAGACATGTTCTATTGTGTCCTCTTTCATCCCTAAATAAATTGATAGAAAGCTTTTGTCCTTATACAAAATGGGTCCATCAACTAGCATATACTTGTCATCCTTCATATTTCCTTTAAGATGTTTGAAGAAATTATATCCTTGACATATTCTACCATGTTAGAAACCTCCCAAGCATCATGGATGACAAAACATAGAATGGGCATTTTGGAAGAATCATCAATAACTACATTTTTTCTCCCCCTATATCCAAATCATAATCTTAAATTTTCCTTATCTCCTCTATTTTTATCATAAAAATAAAGTTGACACAAGAAAATCTTTGATCCATTGTAGTCTGTCTCAATCACACATTTACCACAAACTAGATGTTTTCTAAAATATTTCAAAGCATGCATGATTACAAGAATTTCCTTTTCATACCTAGATAAGCTCTTTTCTAGATCCTTCAACTTTAGTCCCTTAATTTTAATGGAGTTTCCCTTTTTGGTGCAGGACCACCTAACAAAGGTTGCCAATTTGAGTTGTCTAGGTCTTGTAAATATGTCTCAAGTTGTGTTTTTCGAATGTCAAGACATATGGTGGTGTAATAAGGTCTAAATAAGACCATTTTGATGTATTGATGTCATTTTAAATCCTAGGGGTATAGTTTTATCAAATAATGCATTGTAAAGGGAAGATGAAGAGTCAGATTTTTGATTTTCTATTAGAGATTGTTGGAATTCATGGAAAACTTGTTTGAAACTATTGAAGAACTTCGTGGGAAGGTTGTTGAAGGATACACAAGAGAAATAAATAGAAAACAATTCAGTTTATACCCTGTTTTCTACTAAAAACTGTGTTTTTTGTCATTTCATACGACTGTACGGCCTGGTACGACCCAGTCAAGAACTACAACATACATGGTTAAAAGGTTTTGTGAATCCCCTTTCATTTACATGTGGTTTTGTATGTTTTTGTCATTGTTGAAGGATTTTATATGCACTTGACTTAGAACAGTTAATAAATTGTATGGTTTAGGGTTTGCATGAACAAATCAAATTTGCAACCACCTCCATAAATCAAAACACTTGGAACCAAGTGGAACAAAGAGTTCCTATATATACTCAATGATTTGGTTGAAGAAGTGAGCAGGTATGAATTTTAATTGATTTTTTATCAAGCCCTAGGTGAACTTCCTAATTTTTAGGCTTTTTATAAGGGTTTTAAGTTTGAACTTGCTATACAAAGACTTGGTGACTGATACTAACCACAAAACCCACATAATCCATCTATTTTTCATGTGGTGAAGGGCTTCAAACAGATTTTGGAGGTTGGAAGGTTGAAAACCATATAGTTCCTTTGAAAAAGTGGCTTAATTAAGCCTAGGTGCAGGTTTGATAGTGAATTATTGACTTGAATGGTCTGAAACAATAATACCATGTTTCTTGGTATGTTAAATAAGAGCATAAAGGGTACTCAAAAAGTTGATTTAGTAGTGGGTTTTTGGTCTCTTTTGAAAGTTGTGGTGAAAAGATCCCAAACAGAGGGCTAGTAGGCATAAAGGAGTTGTTGAAGGATAGTAGATGAACATGGGGTTTTGACACTTGTAGGTTGATTTCCTTAAAGCTTTCAAACATTTTAATACCTTTCTCTATATCATAGTGGTATTAGAGCATCAGGTTCTGATTGGAAGTGGGAAAAAGAATAAGGATTGACAAAGCAAGATGCCTCTAAAGACTAATGCAATGGACAAAGAGATAAAATAATTGAAAGAGTAGATGCTCCATAGAGAGAAACTCTATAAGGAGTCACAAGAAGAAACCCTAGCCAGATTAGCAGACTTGGAAAAGAATCAAAGAAGAGGAATGGTCAATGATGACCAAAGTGATGAGAAGGATGAGGGTGAAAGTGAGAATCCTCTAATTGGAGTCCAAGATGTGGAAGAAGAAGTGGACCCTAATGAAGCAAGAATAATAAGAATGCTAAGGGTAGTCAAGGGTGCCAATATTCCAAAGATTAAATTTGAAGTGCCTATGTATGGTGGAAAAATGGATAGTGAGGAAGGTTTGGCCTAGATAGATGCATTAGACAATTTCTTTGAATTTGAAGACATAGAAGACAACACGAAGGTGAAATTTGCAAAGACTAAATTGAAGGGACTAGCCCTAACCTGGTGGAATTTTGTTCAAGAAGAAAGAGTCAGAAAAGGAAAGCCTAAGATAAGTTCATGGGATAGGATGGTGGCCAAGGTGAAGGCCCAATTCTTACCTACAGATTTCACCATACAAACCTTCATGAAACTACAAAGTCTAAAGAAAAGGGAATTTGATGTAATGTCATATAGTGAAGAATTTCATAGGTTGTGCATTAAAAGCAAGTCATAATGAAGATGATGTTGAAAAAGTGGTGAGGTACCTAAGTGGTTTGAGATTGAACATTAGAGATGAAATCAGTTTAAATCCTCCTAAGATAGTGGAAGAGTGATTTCAAATGGAAGTTAGGATAGAGGAGAGAATCAAAAGAAGGCAAGAGTGGAAAGGCAGAGGTAGGGGAAACAATTTTAGAGGTAGAGATAATTTTGGTGGAAGAGGACAGTCATCAAAGCCACAAGGTGAAACAAGTAACCAACAAGAGCAAAGGGGTGAGTCAAGTGAAAGAGGTAACTTTAGAGGAAGAAAACCCAATAATAGAGGAAGGTTTGCTAGTTAGGGAATATGTTCCAATGCTTTTTCAGGCAGGTGTTATAACTATAATCAGTTTGGACACCCCGCTTGGAAGTGTTTGGATAAACAAGGTGCAATCTCTCATAGTGGTGAAAGAAGAACACAAAGTGTGCAAGAGGAGGATAAGGAAACTGTGAAATCACCCTCCCTACATGCCATCCCAGAAGGAGGTGAAACCTTCATGCCAAGGAGGACATTGATCAAAGTGCCAACCACCAAAGAACCCCCACAAAGGAAGACATTATTTAGGACAACTTGCAAAGCACAAGGAAAGGTATGTAAATTAGTAATAGATTCTAGTTCTACTAATAATCTTGTGCCATTAGAGATGATAGAAAAAATAAAAATAAAAAGGTATCCTCACCCAACACCCTACAAAGTTTCATGGCTCAATAAGGGTCAGTAGGTTTTGGTGAATAAGTAGACTTGGATTGAATTTAACATTGGTGTCTATAGAGATAAAATACTATGTGACATCATCCCTATGGATGTGTACCACATTCTCCTAGGAAGGCCATGGTAGTTTGATAGGAAGTCCAAACATGATGGGGGAGAAGAACATATATGTGATAGAGAAGGATGGTGTGCCATATACCCTTTCATCCATACAAGAAGATAACAATGTTGTTCATGAAGGACCAAGTGTGATGGTGGTCAAGGAGAAAGAGTTCTTGAAGAGTTTGAGTGAAGATAATGTTGGTTATGCCATCATTGGGAAGCCTACATAAACCATGACAACAACAGATAGAGAAGAAGTACCTAAAGAAGTGCAGACCCTGTTGAATAAGTACGAAGATATAGTGGTGGAGGAGCTCCCTAATGCATTACCACCCATAAGAGATGTATGTCAGCACATTAATATCATCCCTGGTTCAAGCTTGACAAACAAGACAACATATAAAATGACACCCAAGCAAAATAAAGAGGTCAGAAATAAAATTCAAGAATTATTGGACAAGGGTCTCATAAGGGAAAGTTTGAGCCTTTGTGATGTGCCTAGTGGTTTGGCACCCACGAAGGATGGCAAGTGGAGGTTATGTATTGACTCAAGAGCCATCAACAAAATTACAATTAGATAGGATTTGATGGACAGTCTAGCAGGTGTATGTTATTTCTCAAAAAATGACTTGAAAAGTGGGTATCATCAGATTAGGATAAGGGAAGGAGATGAGTGGAAAACAACATTCAAGACCAATGAGGGTCTCTATGAGTGGATGGTGATGCCATTTGGCCTCTCTAATTCCCCAAGCACATTTATAAGGCTGATGAATGATGTCCTAAAATAGTTTATAGGAAGATTTGTGGTGGTGTACTTGGATGATATCCTTGTATACAACAAGGCAAAAGAAGAACATCTGCAGCACTTGATTATGGTGTTGAAGAAGTTGAATGAGGAGAAACTGATGATCAACCTCAAGAAATGTGAGTTCATGAAGGAAGAACTTCTCTACCTTGGTTTGTGATCTCCAAATGTACCTTGAAGATGGACCCCACCAAAGCTGAAGCCATACTGAGTTGGTGAACTCCAAAGACAACAAGAGACGTAAAAGGTTTCCATGGTTTGGCTACATTCTATAGGAAATTCATTAAAAAATTTAGTCATATCTACTCTCCTATTATTAATACCATAAAAGGGGACAAAAGGAGGAAATTTTAGTAGACTGAGGAGGCAGAAAGGAGTTTTCAGTACTTGAAAAGTAGAGTGGCTCAACAACCTATTCTTGCCTTAACTAGGTCTTCATACTTGAGTGTGATGCTAGTGGACTTGCAGTTGGAGCAATTTTGAGTCAAGAAGGGAGACCGGTGGTATTTTTCAATGAGAACCTAAATGAGGCTAAAAAGAAGTATTCACAATATGACCTAGAACTCTATGCCATGGTATAGTCACTCAAGAAGTGGAGGCACTACATCTTGCCAAAGGAATTCATTGTCTTCACAGATAATCATGCATTTCAAGAGTTTCTTGAACAATCAGGATAAGTTGAGTCATAGGCACATGAAGTGGATGGAGTACTTGCAAGCCTATACCTTCACTATCAAGCACAAGAAAAGTCAACCTAACAAATTTTTTGATGCTCTAAGCAGGAGAGCCATGATGGTGCTAGAGATCTAACTTCAAAGTGTGGGGATAAATGAACTAAAAGGTAAGTACAAAGATGACAGTGATTTCAAGGATGCATTTACTATTTGTAATCAGTTTCAAGATGCTTTTCACAGTGAGTATTCTGATTTTGTATTGCAAGATGGGTTACTATTCAAAGGGGCTCAGTGGTGTGTGCCAAAGTGCTCTATGAGAGAAAATCTGATAAGGGAAAAACATTGTGGAAGTCTTGGTGGACATTTTGGGTTTGATAAAATGTTAGAATAGGTCATGAGGTTCTATCATTGGCCAAGGATGCATGTAGATGTCAAGAAGTTTTTAGAGAGTTTAGTGTGCCAAAGAGCAAAAGGCTCAAGTTCCAATGCAGGACTTTATCAACCTCTACCAGTGCCTAACTACCTATGGGAGTCAATGAACATGGACTTTGTATTGGGTCTACCCAAGACACAAATAGGTTATGATAGTGTTTATGTTGTTGTGGACAAATTTAGCAAGATGGCTCACTTTATTCCTTGTAAGACAACAAATGATGCATCTCATATTGTTGGACAGTTTTTCAAAGAAATTGTATGGATTCATGGACTTCCCTTAACCATTGTGTCAGATAGAGATTCTAAATTCATAGGACACTTTTGGAGGACCTTTTGGAAAAAGTTGGGTACAAATTTGACATTTAGTTCTACCTACCATCTACAAACAGATGGGCAGACTGATGTTGTCAATAGGTCACTTGGGAACTTGTTGAGGTGTCTTACTAAGGAACATGGTTAGCAATGGGATTTGATACTCCCTCAAGTAGAGTATGCATATAATGATTTTATCAATAGAAGGATAGGAAGGAGTCCATTTGAGGTAGTATATGGTATGAGCCCAAGAGGGATACATGAACTCAAAGAATTGAAAGGAATGGAGAAGAGGAGTGCAAATGGGGAAGATTTTGCAATGGCAATGAGGAACATCCATCAACAAGTGAAAGAAAACCTCCAAAGAAGTGTGGAGAAGTATAAGAGGAATGCAGATTTGAAGAGGAAGGACATCCAATTCATGGTTGGGGACAATGTACTTGCACACCTAAGGAACGAGAGGTTACCCAAAGGCAAATACACCAAGCAGATGATGAAGAAGATTAGACCTTGCGAGGTGGTCCATAAGTTTGGAAAAAATGCTTATGAGATAAAACTCCCTCCTAGAGTTGCTATCTCACCTATATTTAATGTTGTTGACTTCTACCCCTTCAAGGGATTTGTGGATGTAGGTACAAGTGTTGAAACTGATGATGCTGATAGTGATTGGGTTAGAGATCTACCTCATGCTAAACCTTTGAAACTTGAAGCAATTTTGGATACTAAAGAGGTGAAGAGGACTAGACACAAAGTCTACAATGAGTATCTTGTCAAATGGCATGGTTTACCACCAGAGGATGCAACATGGATGTCTCAGGAAGACATTGAAAGGCATGGGGCTTTAGTACAGGAGCTGATCTCAGGTGTAGCTTGAGATTTTTCTCTCTTAGGGTGTATGATGCAGGAGCACCTAACAAAGTTTGCCAATTTGAGTTGTCTAAGTCTTGTAAATATGTGTCAAGTTGTGATTTTGCAATTTCAAGACATATGGTGGTGTAGTAAGGTCTAACTAATACCATTTTGATGTATTGATGTCATTTTAAGTCCTAGGGATAGAGTTTTATCAAATAATGCATTGTAAAGGGAAGATGAAGAGTTAGATTTTTTATTTTCTATTAGAGACCATTGGAATTCATGGAAAACTTGTTTAAAAGGCTTGAAGAAGTTCATGGAAAGATTTTTGAAGGTTTCACAAGAGAAATAAAGAGAAAACAATTCGGTTTATACCCTATTTTTTGCTAAAAATTGTGTTTTCTATCATTTTAGACGACTGTATGGCCTAATATGGCCTAGTCAAGAACTGCAACTTACATGGTTGGAAAGTACTATGAATCTCCTTTCATTTGTATGTGGTTTTGTATGTTCTTATTATTGTTGAAGGATTTAATATGCACTTAACTAAGAATAGTTAATAAATGGTAGGGTTTAGGGTTTGCATGTACAAATCAAATTTGTAGGCACCTCCATAAATGAAAACCCTTGAAACCAAGTGGAACAAAGAGTTACTATATATACTCAATTATTTTGGTGAAGAAGTGAGTAGGGTATGAAGTTTAATTGATTTTTGATCAAGCCGTAGGTGAACATCCTAATTTTTAGGCTTTTTGTAAGGGTTTTAAGTTTGAACTTGCAATACAAAGACTTATTGACTAATACTAACCACAAAACCTACATAATCCATCTATTTACCATGTGGTGAAGGGCCTTAAACATATTTTGGAGGTTCAATGGTCAAAAACCATATAGTTCCTTTGAAAAACTAACCTAATTAGGCCTAGGTGTAGGTTTGATATAGAAATATTGACTTGAATGCTATGAAACAATAATACCCTATTTCTTGGTATGTTAAATAAGAGCATAAAGGGTACTCAAAAAGTTGATTTAGTAGTGGGTTTGTGGTCTCTTTTGAAAGTTGTGTTGAAAAGACTCCAAAAAGAGGGCTAGTAGGCATAAAGGAGTTGTTGAAGGACAGTAGATGAACATAGGGTTTTGAGACTTGTAGGTTGATTTCCTTGAAGGTTGAGAATCTTAATACCTTTCTCTACATCACTTTTGGACTATATTATGAAGCATCACATTCTACCACAAATAGTTATGTGAAATATATTAGAGTGCTTCTGGATTAAACTGTGTATGTGTTTGCTTCAATGTTTTGGATCATGCTCAATGATCCATCATCAGGAAGAGGACAATGTGTGAATTAGATAGCAAACTAGACCTTAAAAAGGAGTAAGAGAGGAAAACAAGGTAGGGAAGGTAGTACGAGGGGAAGGAGGTGATGTGAAAGAAAGAGAAACAAAAAAAGAGAATAAAATAAATGAATAACCGCAAGTATGAACATGCAATAAAAGTAAATATATAAATATAAATATAGATCTAAGTGCTTCATACTAAAGATACCTAAATAATACTACAACATACTATATTATTTATCTAATAACTAGTGCTAAATAAATGCATATATGTATATAAAAGAATGGAAAACAAACCAAGGGTGCATAAAAGAGAACAAAAAACACAAAAGAATACAATAAAGAGGAGGGAAAACACAAAGGACAAGCCAAAGCAAAAATTAAACTCAACCAATGAGAGGGAATAATGTAAAATACAAAAGGAGGGGAGGTGTAGAAAAGAGATTAAAAATTACACATAAGAATAAAGAATACCACAATAGCATGGCAAAATATTCAACATGCAAATGTATTCATCTACTATATACCAATTGGGAATAAAGGTGAACATTAAATATAGATATATGCATAATGTTTATTATTATTTCTAAATTGTGTATAGTGTATGGATATATTAGTACATCGAAAATACACAAAATCTTATAAAAACCGAAGGACACAAAAAATATATTAACATAAGGATGCATACTAAGAGATATACATATAGTAAAACCAATAAGAGAAAACCAAATAGATACAATAACATGACAGAAGAAAGAACAAACATGAGAGGAAAATAAAGACAAGACTATTCTAATCAATGTAAATAATAATAGTAATAACAATAATAATCAAAATAATAAAAATAATAATAAAATAAGCCAAGCAATACAGTAAAAAAATCACATGTGCCAAAAAGGGAAATAATCTAGACAAAATTATACAATGCACCAAAAATGTCAAACAATACAATACCAAACTAAACAACATATAAAAATACGCCAAAGCTAGAAAAGGTGGGGCACTGATGCACAAAGGTATAAAAAGATAGAAGGAGAGCAAGCACGCAAGTAACCAAGAATGTAAGAGAGAAAAAGTGTGATTTTTTAACATTCTTGGTTACTTGCGTGCTTTCTCTCCTTCTATCTTGTTATACCTTTGTGCATTCGTGCCCCCCCTTTTTTTATCTTTGGTGTATTTTTATGTGTTGTTTAGTTTGGTATTGTATTGCTTGACATTTTTGGTGCATTGTATAATTTTGTCTAGATTATTTCTCTTTTTGGTATATGTGATTTTTTTACTGTATTGCTTGGCTTATTTTATTGTTATTTTGATTCTTTTTATTATTATTGTTATTACTATTAGTATTTACGTTGATTAGAATAGTCTTGTCTTTATTTTCCTCTCATGTTTGTTCTTTCTTCTGTCATGTTATTTGTATCTATTTGGTTTTCTCTTATTGGTTTTACTATACGTATATCTCTTAGTATGCATCTTTATGTTAATATATTTTTTGTGTCCTTTAGTTTTTATAAGCTTTTGTATATTTTTGATGTACTAATATATCCATACACTATACACAATTTAGAAATAATAATAAACATTATGCATATATCCATATTTAATGTTCACTTTTATTCCCAATTGGTATAGAGGATATGAATACATTTGCATGTTGAATATTTTGCCATGCTATTGTGGTATTCTTTATTCTTATGTGTAATTTTTAATCTCTTTTCTACACCTCCCCTCCTTTTGTATTTTACTTTATTCCCTCTCATTGGTTGAGTTTAATTTTTTCTTTGGCTTGTCCTTTGTGTTTTCCCTCCTTTTTATTGTATTCTTTTTCATTTGTTGTTCATTTTTATGCACCCTTGGTTTGTTTTCCATTCTTATATATACATATATGCATTTATTTAGCACTAGTTATTATATAAATAATATAGTATGTTGTAGTATTATTTATGTATCTTTAGTATGAAGCACTTAGATCTATATTTATATTTATATATTTACTTTTATTGCATGTCCATACTTGTGGTTATTCATTTATTCTATTCTCCTTTTTTGTTTCTCTTTCTTTCACATCACCTCCTTCCCCTCATACTGCGTTCCCTGCCTTGTTTTCCTCTCTTACTCATTTTTAAGGTCCAGTTTGCTATCCAATTCACACATTGTCCTCTTCTTGATGATGGATCATTGAGCATGATCTAAAACATTGAAGCAAAAACATACACAGTTTAATCCAGAAGCACTCTAATATTATTCATGGACTGTGAAAAACTCATGCCTACTATAATTATGAGAAATATGAAATAAGAAGTACAAGATATGAACCAAATACTTTATTAAGCTTATAAAAAACTACTTGAGATCTACCCATCTATTCATAAGCTCCCTTCTCTATAATTTTTTTAAAGAGAGAAGTTATATGTAAATATCTATTAACAAACCTTCTATCAACACTGCATAGATGATCTACTTGCACTCCTTTGGTATAGATGATCTATGGCCCATATATAAAGGTTCTACCATTCTAAATTCACACTTGACTTCTTTTGCATAGAATCCATGTTGCTCTAGTATGTCCACAACCACAACCAAATATTAAAAATGACCTTCCTAGAACTTGTTTTAACTTAAAATCTCATCAAATAAATACAAAACAATTTTCCCCACTTGTCTAATAAATACATGATTCATTCATGGATGAAAAGTAGCAATTGTATTTGGTAATCAAAGAGCATAAAAAAATTCAAAATATACAAAATGATATTTCGATGTTATTTTTTACACATTCTCTTCTTTCATGCTAGACCTTAGAACCTTTTGGAAAATAACATCATCCCATGGAGCTAACTTATTGAAGCCTCTATATTAAATTTGAAATTTCTATTCTCTTATAGCCCTATAATTTGTTGAACAATTTGATTTACTAGTAACACCAAGATCAATTCTCATGGAATTCTTAGAAAGATCCCTTATATACAAATTTTTACTTTGATATTTATTCTCTATCTTAAGGACTCTTGAAATCACCACATAATATGTTTTTCCTTTCTATATTTTCTCAACTTAGAACACATAGGAAGGAAAGTGAGGTTTGTCTTATAGCATAAGATTATTCAGAACAAAGACATTAAATATAGGTGCATATGTATATCCAATTAATTATTATTTATAAAGGAACATAATGTCCTAATGTAACCAACTAATACCACTCGATCATAATGAACATTTCCCACTACTAAAGTAAAATAATAATCTAACATTTCTTTTACTTCCATAAAATAAAATATTGATTTTGGGTTTCAATTTCAAGTGTTCCAAACAAATACCTAGATCCCATACTCTTAGGTATGAATTGATTAAGACTCTTTTAGTCTCCTTTTGAAAATAAGTTTTTAAACCATGGAAAATGTCATTTTCATACCTGATGTCAAATTGTATGTCTTTGATGGTTGAGCTGAAATTTTTTGGTAAGCTCAAAATCAACCATAGTGACTAATGAGATTTTTTTTCCATATGCATGTCTTTCCACAAATTCATCTTTGACAACATTTTTAGAATATGTCTAAGTTGGATCATCCCTTTTAATTTATATGGAATTATGTACCTCATCTTTTATTGATGCTTATAAGGGAAACTCTTGAATGCTCTATTTCTTCCCACTCTAGATTTTAGACTTTTATCCCATATTCCATTCACTATCATTTTGAATATCATTCTTGTCTTCCATAAAATCCATCATCAGAAAATGGATGCATGCAATCTAAGTAATGGTATTCTTTGTACCTATGCCAATGAGTGTCACTTGATCTTCCTTGATTTCTATACAATCTTTCTAGTAAGAACACTTTTTCATATTCAAAGGAACACTTAGAATTGGTATTGTGGGTGTATCCTTTAGTACTTCTAGTTTCTTGATATATTTTTTTTCTTTTAAATCATTTTATTTGTTTTTGGATCCTTATGAATCAATGCCTTTAAATCCTTCTAATATTCATGTAATTCATGTAACATTTCTATCATGGATTCTTGAAATGTCTTCATATTTATTCTTAAAAACTAGTTTTCCACCTTGTAGGCTAGAAACATAGTGAAATTTGCTTTTGGATTACACAGTGTGTGTTTTTGTAATCCAAAAGCAAATTTCACTATTACTATGGACTATGGAAAGATCATGCCTACTATGGATAGAAACATCTTAAATTTGATGCCAATTTAATGTCCCACAATTGATTTTACTAAATTTATATCAAATCTAAAATATTCTCAATAAAATTTAGGAAACCATTCAATTTCACCACAATTTTAACAAAGCCAATCAACCCAAAATTTGGTAATTTTTCATCTAACACACTAAAACACCACAAATATGCATAGGATAATTTTAATAATATAAATTTTACATCGAAATATATAATATTTATTTGTAAAAATATAAAACAGAAAACATCTTCCCTTACATGCAAACTAGGCAAGATAACTCACAAAATATATAGAAATTGCATTGTTTTAATACCTACATCTTTTCCTAGATCTGATGCAAACTACATTTGGTTGGTGATCTATCCACAATCACTACTATAAGCTACCTCACAATCAATGATATATTTATAACTAACTACTATATCAAATTTAATGATCTATTTACATGTAGAAACTCTTGAGAGTCCAAACATGTTCACTATGATGCAACTTGATTAAGTCATCACTAGAAGGTCAAATTAAGGATTATCCAACCATGCAACTAGATGAAAAAACACATAGAGGAATTCAACACAACATAAACAATAACATGATCTTTATTGATTCACAATCATAGAACATTACAATCTACCACAATGTGCTTCCAACATGCTAGGGCACAACTATTGGATTAGACACAATCGCACTATGTGTAGATTATAAAACTTAAATGATTTTAAAATCTAGTACCAATGCCAAGCTCCATACTAAATTAACTATAAGCCACTACTTCCACAATATCTTCCTTTATCTCTTTGATATCATTTAGTTTTATCATTTCGGTAGGTACTATTGTTTGTTTTTCCTTCCACATATTAAATGTAGGATATTCTATCATTGTATTAAGGTCTACTTCTTGGGAACATTCATCCTCTACCTTTTTGTCAATTCCTCTTTCCTTTAAATCTTCTATTCAACTTCTCTTCTACTTTCAATGAAAATTTATATGTTTCATCTATTTTTGTCAGTCTTACCAAACATAATTATTCCTAAATACTTTTTCTTAGTCCATTGATGTGTCTTGCAATCTTTTCTTTACTTTATTTACTATGTCAAATCCGAATGATTATTTTGAAAATTTCTCTAGTATATTCATTCACTAACTTTTTCTTTTGTGTGAGATTTTCTAACCTCTTGAGCAATTCTAACTCATAGTCAACAGGTATGAATTGATATTTCATTTTTGCTACCATGTTATCCCATTTTGTTATGTTTTCTTTCCATTTTTTATTTCTTTCAAATTTTTATTATTTCCACCAAATAGTAGCATGTCTCTTTAGTTTAGTTTTAGAAAATTTTACCTTATTATGATCTACAATCTATTCATATTCACAATATTTTTCCAAATCACTTCTCTAATCCATCAACTCTTCAAGATTAAAATGACCAAAATTTAATTAGAAATTTTAATTCTAAATCCCCTACCAACTTTGGAGATAGCCTTCAACATATTTACTCCTTCTATCTCTTCTTCTTATTTCTCTTTTATATCTTTCTCTGAAACTTGTACATTTTCCACTTCATCCTTGTAACTTTTATCACTTTGTCTAGGGTTTAAGCTTCATTTCCTATCCTCCTCACATCATCTAACTGGAGCTTCATTGTCTTTATGATTTCAAATATTTATTCTATCTTTCTAGTAATATTAACAATACTTTGTCCTTTTCTATAATTTCCCACAATTGATTTTACTGAGATTATATTGAATTTGAAATATTCTAAACGAAATTTGGGAAGCCATGTAATTGTACCACAATTTTAACGAAGCTAGTCAACCCAAAATTTGGCATTTTTACATCTGAAACACTAAAAAAACACAAATTTGCTAAGGATAATTTTGTTAACATAAATTTCACCTTAACATACAAAATACATTGCTAAAAAATCTAAAAGAGAAACTATATTCCCTTGCATGCAAACTAGGGAAGATAACCCATAAAATATACATAACTTACACATTTTTAATACCCAACTTCAATTGAAGGATCACAACTTTTATGGCAATGTTATAATGGACTCTATTGGAATGTTCCCAAATTTTCTTCTGAGTCACCTTTCAAGGGTTTTTTATGTTATTACTATGGTTGGTTTTATCCCTAATTATGTTTATAATCCTTAGCGTTTCAAAATTCTTTTCCTATAGGCTAAGGTGTGTTATATTTCTCTATTAGCCTATTCAACCAATCAAGTTTATTTAAGTTGTCTCCCAAAGTCCTTGTAAATGTTTGTTTATCGGCCCCTTTGAATTTATTACTTGTTATTACCCATACTAAAGATTTTAATTATTCTTGAACTTCCTATGTTAATTCTTTATGCAGATCTGAGTAAACATATATGTTTCCTCCTATTATTCCATCACAAACCATTAGTATATTGCAAGCTTGTTTGCTTTGCCTCATCCAAGTTTGCAAGCTTCCATAGTGCTGACATGTATCAAGGAGTCCCTATAATGCCTTTAATCGATTGTCAGTGGGTAGTCTCTACTAAGTGTCATTATCTCATTGTATCATAGCCTTCTTTCACTTCACAGGCTCGAAAGATCAGCCCACAAAAAATTTCATGATATATGAAGTCTTGCCAATGAGCCACTAGAACATAACATGGAACACACATGGAGCTATCCCATTACATCACATGGTGCCAGTGTATTGCAAAATTCACAATGTACCTTTGGTTAGTGTGTGTAATATGTTATGGACATTTAAAATGAAAAGGACCCACGAATGAAGTCCTTGTTGTCGAAGGATGATTCGAAAGCATATACAGTTCATAATTGGGTAATCCAATGTGTCCTCACCTGAACCAAATTTCACGCATGTCAAATGTCTTTTCAAAATTCATGTGGAGGTCAAGTATACCATCAATCTACATCATAATCAATGGCTCAAATTCAATGTTTTAAGTGAATACACCACCCTATTTTTGGAGCACATACAAGCATTAATTTGAAGGTGGCAGATTGTTTTTATGGGGAAGCTAGGATTTATCAAGATATTTCATTGAACTAGAGATGATTTTTGTAATGGTTTAAATGCATTAATCATCAATCGATTTGGTGGTCCCCTATCTTGAGCAATCAATATATGTCACTTGAAAAGATGCCTTGGATTCATACAAGATAAATTTTTTCAAACACAGGCTTTGAATTCTGCCTAAATTTTTGGATAGGGTCACCAAGAATTTCTTATCATAGCCTAAATTCAAAGAAAAATATAGGCTTCTTAACATTGACAAAGAGATTTACTAGTTAGTTTCGAATGTTACTTCTCCTCAGATGATGCATATATTGGGAGTGAGATCTCTCAAACCTTGGTGGAAGGAATGGAAATGGTATCCAAACTCTCCTTTTAAGAATTATAGACTATGTAAAGGTTATTCCTATTTGTCCCCACTCTTGTATATGTTGGAGTAGATGAATCATTATTGGAAACTTCAATCCTCTCATGAGATCTAGCACAAATAGTTTCAATGCCTTTTGTCTATGGTATTGGTACCTCAATTGGCCCATTTTTCTTGGTATTTTCTCTACCAAGGCCTCACTTTGGGAGTTCATTTGGTTCATTTGGGCCTATCCATCCCTCATTGTCTATTCTACAAGTAGCTTGAATCTCTCGAGCATATTTTTTAGTTTTTGCCTCAGACTCAAAGTGCTTAGAATTAAATCCATGATTTTTTCAAACCTTTCAAACCTAGTCCTTTCTCTTACTATATGGTCTTACTTGGACACTAGCCCTACCTACGATGCCAATATACTCAGATATGGAATGCTTTTATGCGAATTTATTTTTAGGATTTCAAAGGATAAGAATGTTGCTACTTTAAATCACTATATTATTGATAAGCATTTTTCTTTGTACACTAAAGCTATCATTTGTTCCAATGTTTTAATGTAGATTTAGGTGCAAGCTAGCAAACTTGTACTTGAAGTTGCCCATCCTCACGAGCTCCTAGACAATTGAGGCAATGCCCCTTGCATTATTACTCAGGTTTAGCCTAACTCCACATCCTCTTGAGGGCATCAGCATGGTCAGAATCAAACCTCTTAACATAATGATGGTGACCAGTGTAATTGTGGCTCACTCCCATGACCCTCAGCCCTCTAGGGACTATGTTACCCATGGAGGATGGTCTCAACATTCTAGACTTCCATCTCCAAGGAGGGATGTACCTGTTGGCCTGACATGGGAGAATTTCTTTGTAGACCTATAGCTCACCATTTCCTCAGGGTGATCCCATAATAATGTGTCCCACTTTTTGGCCAAAGTAGGACATTGAAATCAACATTCTTAACTAATTTTTCACTTTTTGACACCTATAGCAACCAAACGATTAAGAATTTTAAGATGATGTGAACTAGTGATTTTTGTAATTTTGTGTAGATTCTAAATACATTTTTATCAAAATTTAAAAATAAATTTTTGATTTTTTACATAATTTTATTGAGTTGTTTTTTATAGTTAACATTGTTTTTAAAAAGTGTCGTTCAAACCATATAGTATAACTTTTTTATAGACAACATAAAATTCTAAATCTTTAAATATAGATTCATAACACCAATATCTAGTGCATGGATATTTTTTTATTAAGTTTTGAAGTGATCTTATTATAATTTAGACACAGGTTTGAACCATATAGCATAACTTTTCTGCATGTATCCAAATTCTTTTTATTTTTATTGAAACAAGGATATCAATAGCTAGTGTGCAGATATTTTTCACTTTTTTTTCAGATTTTTCCTATTTTTCCATTGTAGAACAAAGAGCTTGATATTCAGTGAAAAACCTATGTTCAGTAAAAAATAGAAAATAAATATAACAATCAAATTAAATATATTCAAAATTATACTTGTTGGAAAGCTCATTTCTATGGCTACATACTTGTAAATTATCTCATCAAGTTCAATCCATTTGGAGGTCCAACTCAAGGTTTGAAACTAAAAATTTTGAGGAAATATTGAGGCCTAGAGTGGAAGAGGCCATCCAAGAACCTTTGTTCGAAGGTACCTTCGGACAAAGGTACCTTCGAACAAAGGTACCTTCAAACAAGGTGCCTTTGTTCAAAGGTCCTTTGGGCTGCTTAAAAAATAAATAAAAAATCATAACTATCCACCTTCAAACAAAGGTGGTGGAATAAAAAAATAATAAAAAAATTCATAACAAGAGACCTTCAATTGAAGTTCTTGAAGCCAAATTTTTAAAATAAATTAACTAAAGTTGCATATATATAAATAAGTAATTTAAGAAAAACTTATTTGTCTTGCATTATATTTACATTTTTCAATTTTGGAGGGTTTTTCAAGACAATATATAGATAGTGAAGGATTTTTCAACTCATATTTTTTGAAGGAGCAAATGGGTTGTAAAAAGACAAGGAAAAATAAAACTATTGTATTATGGAGGCATATAACTATTTCTCCTTACTTTATCTCTAGAATCAGCAGCCATATGACCAAACTTATTGCATGCATAGCAATAACCATAACAGGAATGAGAGATCATAGCATCATGTTTTGGAGACACAAATGAATTCTTGCTCATGTAATCATTTCTTCTTTCCTTAGTTCTAGAATTAATAGCCTTATCACCAAGCTTATTGCAAGAGTAACAATAACCATAAAAGGATTGAGAGAACCTAGGAGTAGTAGCCTTTCTAGTAGGAGATCTCTTGAAACCTTTCTTTTGACCACTGACCTTTATGGAGTCATCATCTAACTCATGCTCCTCATCTTCAAACTTCTTAGATTCTTCAGTATAGGGCTCTTCCTTTTTCATTTCAAACATGCCTTTATGTATATCTATTTTGAGCTCTGAACTTTCTTAAATCCAAGACCACCTTTATTCTTTATAGGTCTTTGACTACTAATTATCTCATAAAGGATATTAGTGCTTTTCTTCAATTTTAGACTCTTGTCTATCTAATCCTTTGCTTTCTCCAGATCTTTCTTTAGAGAGATAATTTCCTGGGAATAGTAGCCTATCTAGGAGGAGATCTCTTGAAACCTTTCTTCTGACTACTGAACTTTATGAAATCATCATCCAACTCATGCTTAGAATCTTTAGTGTAGGGGGGTAAAAGCACAAAAATGTGTCACACTTTCAGCCGACTTATTAGCACAAGTGAATTTATGTATTTCTAATTAAAAATCAATTTTGGTCAAACATATGATCTTGTAAGATTCATTCTAGCTAAGTTAGATATGTCCACAACTTTTCCAACTAAAAATGTTGGCTAAATGCACATGTAGCACCACTATGAGGCCAATTTACCAAAAAAAAAAAATTTGAAAAACTTGATATTTTAACAACTTCTACTCATGTAAATAACATTTTAAAAAAATATTAAAATACCCTTTTGTAGATCTATAAGTTTAGTTTTCAAAAAATATATATTAATAGTTTAATTATTATTTATATTTTCCTTTCTATTTTTACTAAAAGTAGGTTATAAGCACAAAACATTAGGTTGATTACCATGTCAAGGAAAAATAGTAAAACTTATTAAAAAAATAAAATAAAAATGATGCACTAGATAAAAGAATCTATATCAAGATGGTATAATTTTTTTTCTATTTTAGACAAATAGTAAGTAGACGTCAAATGGAAACAACTACGTTTTAATACATGCACATTTTATTATTTATTTAAAAATATATATTTATCAAATTTGGAAAAAAATATATCCATGCACTAAAGTTTCAAGTTATAAATACACACAATAAAATTGAAGAAAAATAAAATAAAATTTACTATATAAAGATTGACATCTCATGTAACTTCATTTTTCAACATTTTATCAACAACTAAATTATAGTGTCAATTTATTAAAAACTATATTCAAGTAATTTTTTTTTTTAAATACAAACATAAAATATACTAAAAAATAAATATTTTATTAGTTTACATTATTTCAAAATTCAAAACATATATGTCTCTGTTTAGTGATTCAAGTTTAAAAATTGGATCAACGTTGGTCATTTCCTTTATAAAAGTGTGGCACAACTTTGTGCTTTTACCCAGGGATCTTCCTTTTTCATTTCAAACATGCCTTCAGGTATAACTATTTTGAGCTCTGACATTTCTCAAATCCAAGACCACCTTTATTATTTAGATGTCTTTGACTACTGATTATCTCATAAAGGATATTAGTGTTTTTCTTCATTTTTAGACTCTTGTCTATTTGATTCTTTCCATAGAAAGACAATTTCTTCTTCAAGTAAGGAACATTCGACTAATTTGGCATTGAGCTTAGCAATTAGGTAATCTACAATGCATTTACCTTCTTCAATTTGAACTTTCATGTTGACAATTACATCTTTTGATTCTTTGATCTTGACCTTATATTCTTTATTTTCACTCCTTGTTGTATCCATATCTTCTAAAGTAGAAATGAGTTCTCCTTCAAAATCAACTTCAACATTCTTCTTCATTAAAGGTTTTCATACCTATATCATCCTCTAGAGGATTCTTATCATTAACCAGACTATATCAAGGAACTTAGCTTTGATACTAATTGATACTGAGGCGACAGGGGGGGGGTTGAATTAGTAATTAATCAAATTCTTTTCTTCCAAATGAATTTATTGAAATGTAAGCATTTAGACCATGAGAAACAAGAGAACACATAAGCACATAACCATAATAGTAGATTTACATGGAAAACCCTAGAAGGGAAAAACCATAGTGAGCAAGCTACTTGGATCTACTATCCAAATCTAGCCTCACAAATAAAAATGTTTTACATTAACTTTTGTGGGATACAACTCAAAGGAAGCTACAACTCCGTGATACATAGTTTTATGGGATTTAACCTAAAGGAAGTTATAACTCCCTCAAGTGCTACAACACTTACAACAAAATGGGGCTACAACCTTTATAAAAAACACTTATATGATTCTTCACAAAAATAGACTTCTTCAACCTTCTATTGACCTCTCCAAACTCCGTACAACTATCTTAGCTTTGCACAATCACTACACCAAGCTTCACAATATTAAAATACCTTCAAATACTTCTTTTTTGTCATCACAACCACCTCCACTAGCTCTGCAACAACATCACTTCTATGCTAACATGCCTAAATTGATCCTTTACATATTTCATTATCAAAACAAACTTTATAGTTATTCACACATTATAATTGCAAACATACTACGCATGTTGGTTTTAGGATAGACAACTAAGAGGGAGGGTGAATTAGTTGTCACAAAAAAATATGTTCTTTAATCACTTAAAACCTTCTGATATTTCAACAACATAACAAAGATTCAATCTTGGAAGCATAATACAATAACTTGAAAGTACAAGCACATTCAAAACATATAACACCAAGATTTTTAATGTGGAAAACCTGGTTAAGGGAGAAACCATGGGGTGATTAACCCAAGATTGTATTCTCTATTAAAAGAATAAGAAAAATGGCACTTGCCAATTAGGGCTCACTACCCAAGCACACTGCTCACAAGAGGCCCACTGCCTACAGAAGACACACTATCTATAAAAGAATATAAGTATTACATACTTGAACTGGAGATTAACATCTTCACTATGCCTGAATCAATTCAATTAAAGCTCAACACCTCTACTCTGCTTTAAGCTCCTCTTCTCTACCACTTTCTCATCATGACAATAGATACTTTTAAATGACTTTACAAATCTTATTTATACATGATATCAACTTTGGAATGATCATCAAAGTCGGCAGAACACATACTTTATTTTATTACAGAGAAATTACAAAAATACAACTTGACTTGTTACAAAAACTTCATGTGCATCACTACACTATCAGCGACACATATCTGGGACTTTAATCTTCTTCGACAAACATGCCATGCTTCATAAAACATCTTCAAGATCATCCACAACATGCACAAATCATCTGGTTGGCAAAGATTAGGAAGAACACCATCACCCGAAGGTAAATCTTCAATTAGGAGCTCAATCTTCAATGCAAACCACCAACATGAACTGGACACAATCTAGAGACCCCCACAAGATTGCTTGAATCACCAAGAACACCCACACCACTTCTGCTTACTAAAATCATTCACATCTTCATCCAGAACCTCAAGAACACAGTCGGTCATCACTGTCACATTAGAAGGATTACTTGTGGACCTCCAAACAACAAACCAATTGAGGTGTCAATTCACATTAGCTTCCCAAACATGCCACTAGATCCGTAGAACAAGATATTGCATTTCCAAATCTCACCAGACCTATTTGTGCCACTCACCTCTGAATAGCTATCAAAACTAGTTTTATTCATATGGTCATAACTTCTCCAAATTTTCATGTGGATCTCTGAAATATTGGCTAGAGAACCTTCAGACACATATCTGCAAACCCTTTGATGTGCATACTCTGATCTTCAACCGACTGGGATTTTTTGCTTCATAGAACTTCATTGTCTTCACTATCCTTCTCTATTTCTGATAGGGCTAATTTTCTCTATATCCTCAACACACAACTTATCCAATTCTTGACATCAATGCAACAAGAGTATGTTGACATCAATGACAACACTAGTTAGGCCCATACCCCCTTTGTCATTGATGGCAACATATGATGTGAAAAATTGTTTTAACCATCAAGATAATAACTTCTCCTCATTGACTGACATAACTCCCCCTATCAACAACAATCATTCATATGTTCTTCCTTTACTACTCCCCCTTTGATTAGTAACTGCTTTTTGTTTTTCACATGTCTTCTCTCCCCCTTTGACATCAATGGCAAAGGGTACATACTTGCAACCACTTCTCATACTTCAAAATCATACTAACTACTCCCCCTGAGTAGCAGCTTCCTAACACCAATCTAGATCATAAAGATATGACTGTGGGATCCACCAGACTGATGTACATCAGTGCACCTTAATTCAAAATCAGAGGGACACTAACCCCTGATTTTTCCCTGAGATACTCAAAAGAGTCATTAGGTAGAGGTTTAGTAAAAATGTCTGCAATCTGATCCTTTAAGGGTACAAACTCCAGTCTAACTTCATTCTTGTTCACTTGTTCTCTCAAAAAGTGAAACTTGATGGATATATGTTTTGTCTTTGAATACAACACTAGATTTTTTTATATGTTTATCACAATTGAATTATCATAGAAGATTGTGATAGGTTCATAATACTCTACTATAATGTCTCTTAACATTTGCTTCATCGACGGTACTTGAGTGCAACTGCTTGCTGCTGCAATATACTCTGTTTCTACAGTGGATAGAGATATTGCCTCTTGTTTCTTGCTTAGCCAAGAAACCAATCTTTTTCCTAAAAAGAATGCACCACCACCAGTACTCTTCCGGTCATCCACATCACCCACCCAATTAGCATTAGTATAAGCATGAAGAGAGAAATCATGATCCTTAGGATACCATAATCCATGCTCAACTATTCCCATTAGATATCTGAGAATTATTTTGATTGACATGACATGAGACTCTCTAGGATTAGCTTGGAATCTGGCAACCAGACCAACGGCATTCATAATATCAGGTCTAGTTTGTGTGAGGTAGAGCAGTCCTCCAATCATTGACCTGTACTTTTTCTGATTAATCTTAGGAGATTTATCATCTTTACTCAACTTACATCTGGTTTCCATGGGAGTATTCATTGGCTTTGAATCTTCCATCCCAAATTTCTTCAACCATTCTTTCACATATTCGGTCTGAGATATGAAGATTCCTTTCTTTGTTTGAGTGATTTGTAGACCTAATAAGAAATTCATTTCCCCAAACATAGACATCTCAAATTCACTTTTCATTTGATTTGCAAAATTCTTGCACATACTATCTTTTCCTCCAAAAATGATATCATCAACAAATACTTCAACAATCAAGATATTTTCATGATCAATCTTGAAGTACATGTTATTGTCAGCAGTACCTTTGTTGAAACCAATCTTCAAAAGATGTTTGTCCAATCTTTCATACTAGGCTCTTGGGACTTGTTTGAGTCCATACAATGCCTTCTTCAATTTGTAGACCATATCTCCATGATCAAATAATTGAAATCCATCCAGTTGCTCAATGTATACCTCTTCTTCCAAATCATCGTTTAGGAAAGCAGACTTGACATCCATCTGATACACCTTGAAATCTCTGAAGGTAGGAAAAGCAAGAAATAATCTGACTACTTCAATTCTTGCCACCGGAGCAAAATTTTCCTCAAAGTTAACTCCTACTTAAGAATAACCCTTACAGACCAATTTGGCTTTGTTTCTTATTACTTCACCATCTTCATTTAGTTTATTCTAGAAGACCCATTTAGTCCCAATCACATTTTTGTCCTTAGGTCTAGGAGCAAGATCCCAAGTGTTATTCTTTTCAATCTACATTAATTCCTCCTTCATTGCGTTTACCTAACTTTCATCATTACATGCTTCACTTGCTATTTTTGGTTCAATCTTTGAAATCAGACAATACTTCACTGAATCTTGAGCAATTTGTCTTCTTGTTTGAACACCTTTTCTTCTATCTCCTATGATCTAATCTTTACAATGATTCGGTCTTACATACCTAGGAGTTTTGGGAAGCTCTTACACCTCTAATTCTTGAACAGGTTCATGCAAACTTGTCTCTTCTTCTTGTATTTCAGGATTCTCTAGATCAGTCTGAATCTGAATTGGAGTTGGGACTTCTTCTCCTTGATTTGAGACATCATTCTAATCATCTGCTTCATACTCATAATACCTTGAGGGATTTTCCATGCCTTCATCAACCTTCACATTTGCACTTTCTACAATCTTTCTCAATCTCTTGTTATAACACCGGTATGCTTTTCTTTCTTTCTTTTGATGAAAATACAATTTATCTATTTAAATAAAATAACACTTCACAAAAAATAATGGGTGGTTAAAAGGCACACCCCAAGAGTCACATGGGCTAAGCCCAAAAATATCTAGAACAAAGTATCAAAGGGTACAGGACCCATATAAAAATAAAGAAAAAATAGAATTAAGCAGCCAATGCCATTCCTGCAGATGGCAGATCTTTGTCATCTGGTTTCCTGAAATGTCCACGGGGTCCAGGTTGACATCAGACATAGCCCAACCATCTTAATTTTCCTATTCTTCTTTCTGAACATTTGGCTCCTCGTGCTGAGGTGACATAGCCAAATTTAACTAATAGTAAACCTTAGTATTATCCCACCCTGTAGATGGTGGATGTGAAGAACCAGGAGCATTCTAGCCTACATTGTTTATAGCAGGCCAACCAACATTACCTGCATTATCCATAACGGACCACCCCACGTTATCCCCAGCTGCACTAGAAGCATGACTAGTGGTCCATCCATGCGGATGTGGAGAGGCTGAATGCCTATGCCGATGAGCATTGTGACATGGAGTAGACTGGGAGCAAGGCTGAGAATCTCTAGCCAAACCACTTCTATGTATGTTAGGAGAGCGAGCTCTGATAGAGGATGGTGAGGAAGGAACATGAGCCATAGTACAAGGAGCATTCCCCTAATGATCCAACAACTCTTGTAAGTGAGCCACTTCCAAGGCAACTTTGTTAGCTTGCACTTTAATCTACAGGAGAACATTAGAATAGATAATAGTTTTAATGTACAAGGAAACATTAGTTCCAATTTTGCTTTCTAAAAATATAGAAGAATTACAATCTTTCCATAATGTAAATAAAATCTACACCTTGAAAATATGCCAAATTTGAGTAAAATATTCAAGAAAGCTAGGTGAATCACCTAGCAGGATGATTTGTGAGGTTAATGGCTCAGGTCTGAAAGGCTAAAAAAATCATGAATCCATATCCAGAATTGCTGAGCTCTGGTACAATACCAGAAGAGATGCTGAATTGTTTCAGCTTGTCCACAAAAACGGAAATGAGGATACTAGATCCCAAGGTGAAACAACCTAGTACCAATAGGAAAACCTTGAAAGAGAATGCACCAAGAAAAATGAGCAAGTTTTGGCTCAAGAATGGCAGACCAAATAGTTTTAAACTTGGAATACCAAAGACTGAAAGAACTATGAATAAGTCAGCGCTTATTAAGAGTGGCAACCATGGGTAAATGAGGTGAAAGCCACCTGTAAGCCATCTGTGGCTTGAAATGATGTGAAGGTGTGTCTGGATACCATTTACAGTCCTTCCACCATGGCTTGTTGAACTGAATTCCAACCTTGTACAACATTTCAGGTGGAATAGCCATGCTGATTCTGTCATATGTAGGCTTATCAACTTTTGAAAAAGAAAATTTTACACGAAATGTTTCCCAAGCCAAAAGGCTCATAGTGGGTCTATGAAACAAGTCTTGAAGGGTCTAAACACCTTTTTTGTGAAATTTAAGAGCCTTTAAACCTTGTAATTTAGCCAAAGGTTGAGTTGCTGAAGCTAGGAGAGGTGACCACCAAATATTAAGGTGATTAAATGAAATACCTGCACAAAAAACATCACCAGCTGAGCATAACCAAGGTTTAATTTTTTCCCACGCTTTCAAAATGCTCTTAACCACAAACGCACCTGAGATTTTAATTGGTTCTCTCACGACAAGGAGAGTAGAAAAAACAATTCCCTTCCAAGCCAGTTTGTGCATAGGATGACCCATTTCAATGTTATGCCAGAGTAAAACTTTCCATGCGTCACAACCAGTGAGTGCACGAACAATCCATTTGACAACCAGGGTAGTTCCTTGGTGGTGAGTAGAAAGAATACCAAGTCCTCCAGAATCTTTGGGAAGGTAGAAAAACTCCCATGCAACACGGTGAAAACCATGGCGAGTATCAGAAGAGGTCCCTAGGAAATCCTGCAAGAGTTTTTCTAGTTTGGCATAAGAGCTTTTTGAAGGAACCCAACAAGAAGAATAATAAAGATGGGTTGTAGCCAAGATATTAGAACAAACTTGAAATTTACCAGCTAGTGAAAGAGGCTTAGTAATCCAGATGGCAAGTTTTTTCTCCACACGGGTAAGAATAGCTTTCCATAGGGTGGCAGAAGTGCCCTGGAATGCAAAAGGAATACCTAGGAGTCTAAAAATTTCACTATGGCCAACCCAATGCCAGCCATATTGCTGAAGCCAATGAGGAGTGGGAAGTATAGACTCTCTGTAGTATAACGTCTTGTGCCACTGAATGGATGAACTTGAGGACAAACAAAAGGTCTCCAGATAACCAAGAGCATTTTTAACAAAATTTTCTTCTTCCAGTAAGGTTAAAAAGGAGTCATAAGCAAAATGATCATTAACCAGCTAGCTAGAACAATTTGGTAAAGAAATACCATGAACAAGCCTATTGGAAACTGAATGAGCAAGAAGATAACCAAAACCTTCTGCTGCAAGAACATACAGACTTAGGGGAAGAGGGCATCCTTGGTGGATTGAGCTGAAAAGGTCAAAAGTATGAGACTGTTAGCCATTGATACTGATGCAAGCAGAAACATCTGAAAAGAGCATTTTGACTTATTATATAAAAGAGGGTCCAAACCCTAATGCTGCAAGCATTGCAAGGATAAAGCACCATTCAATGTGATCATAAGCCTTAGCAAAATCCTTTTTTTTTAAAATTTCTTTTTGGTTTGATTTTTCGGCCCATTCCATTCCCTCCCAAATAGCAATGATATTATCTAATATATATCTAGACTTAATAAAGCTTGTTTGTTCAGGACGGACAATCAAAGGAAGCAGGTTGTAGAGTTTGAGAGAAAGGGCTTTAGCAATGATTTTGTAGGAGACATTGAGGAGGGTAATGGGCCTCTAGTTCTAGATATCCTCCGGATCACCAGCTTTAAGTATGAACTTAATGTTTCCTTGATTTATAATATTTCCTAAAGAATTGGAATGAAATGCTTCAAGGTAGACATTGTGTAAATCTTTTCCTAAACAATCCCAAAGGGCTTTGTAAAACTCACAAGGAAAGCCATCAATTCCAGGTGCTTTCCCATTTGCCATAGAGCAGATAGCTTCTTTAAGGTCTTCAATGGTCAAAAGTTGATCATAGAAGTGAGTCTGGGCAGAGGACAACGTGTTTGGAACAAAAGCAAGACAATCATGTAAAACAGTTTGTCACTCAGGAGTGTAATATTGAGCAATGAAAACTTTTTCATAATGTCTTACAAAAGCCTGGAGAATGTCTGGTAGATCTGTATGAACAACATTGTCCTCTTTGATTTTCTTAATACTGTGTGAGGAATGTTTGGCTTGAAGAGAAAGAAAGAACTCCTTAGAAACACGGTTCCCAATTTTTAACCAATGCATTCTGGCTTTAAGTTGTGCTCCTCTGGCAGCATGGCAGTCAACGATTTATTTTTGATGCCATAAATTGGCAACAAGGACTTGCTTAGAAGGAGAAAAAGGATTAGCAGCCAAGGCCTCAGAAGTAAATTTCAAAACAGTGACAATATCTTCATAAGCCCTTCTCCTGAAATTAGCCAGCTGATGGCCATAGATGCGAAGAAACCTCACTATGTGGGTAATAGCGTCATTCCACCAATTAATCCAGCCAGTAGCATGCAATGGCCAACATTCTAAATTCCAAATAGTTAAAATGCGTGCCAAGGTGGGTTGATGAGAAAACAATGACGTGTTCAGAAAAAACTGAGATTTCATGGTGCGTGACTGAGTGAGCTACCACTCAATGACAAATTGAATTGGAAAGTGATCTAACAATGTCACATCCACTAACAGCTACATAGGAAGGGTGGATGACATGGAGAAGTTAAAAAAAGATTGCACATAAATCATAGCACGATTAAGGTGTTTAAAGACCATGTCAGTTCCAACCGAAAAATTGCACCAAGTATGCCATAAAGGACTGGAGTGACGGCGGCCAACATTGGGATCAAAAAATCCCAATTTATTGCGCATATGGACCCATGCCTCTCTTTCACCAGTTGGCCACCAAAAAGGTATAACACCATCCTTGTCAGTAGCCATTTCAACCATATTAAAATCTCCACAAATAAGCCACATGCTCATAGGCAATGAATCCACAATCCACCGCCACAAAGAAGATCTTTCTGACGCATCATTTGAAGCATAGACATTACTAATCCCAAAAGAGTGATTATTAATATTAAGAAGTGTCCAGACTAACTAGTTGGTTGAATCCACCCCATGATCCACCACTGAATCATGCCACCAAGGGGACAAAAGAGTAGTTAAACCACCTTTGCCAGCCTCATGGGTGCTGGAAAATAGTTTACTGGCTGGCCAAATTCAATGACAAGCCGAAGACAAAAGAAAGCCTGTAACTTTAACTTCTTGCAGACATAGAACATCAAGAGAAACATAATGATGGAGAGCATCATGAATAGAGTACTTCCTAGAGAGGTTAGTGAGACCTCTAACATTCCAAGAGAAAAAATTCATTTAAAATCCTCCACCATTTCCCCAAAATCCAGGCTTTCAAATGAAGAAAAGCTATTCTGAAGAAAGTCGGTGGGGTTTGACCCAAATTGGAGAGGAGGGATTTTATGTTTTTAAGCTCCTAAACAATTTCTCCCTCCTCAAGAATTTCACGACTACAAGAGCACCTACAAGGCGTCACAGAAGAATTGACATGGGCTCTTTCCCTTGGTGATGATGCTTGTTGCGAAGGAAGCACAAGAGGACTCTTATTGTTATCCTTCCCACTAATTGCAGAAAGCTTTGAAACCTCTTTAACTACTTCGAAGGGTTTAAGAACATCCACAAAGGGTTTCATTCTATGTTTGCGATTGGTAACAGTAGCCCAAGTGTCCATTGGTTTAGAAACCACCTCCTTGGGCATAGTTTCTACATGGTTTTCTACATGGTGTGCATGTATAGTCTCCCTAAGAGGATCCCAGGTTCTAGGCACAACAAGAGGACAATCCCTAATTTTATACTCTGCTGATTGATAGTGATAGCAAGTATTGGGCAAATTGAAGTATGTGACTTTCTGGGTATGCCGAAGGGGGCCAATTTGAATGTCAATAAATTCCTTGAGGTCTTTTGAACGATCCACCTCAACATAGATAGGCTTTTGAGGGCATGCTTGAAAGAATCTATTAGGTTCAACACAAATAACTCTTCCTAATGAAGAGGCAATGTCATGTAGGAAGTGCAGACATGGCAAAGGCAAACCAAGGAATTCAATCCACACAGGAACTCTATGTTTGGTATTACCAGAGGCCACAAAATCCCATGTCCACTATTGGAAGACGAACAGGGAAGATCAAACATACCAAGGGCCATGGTTCAAAATTGCTTGAACATGGCTAACTTCCGCAAAGCAGAAAAGGAAAAAGCCTTTGGTCAGATTCTAGACCATATCAAGGCAGACCCCATGAGGGACCCAAGCCTTTTGGACCCATTCTTTGAGCATAGATTCAGGGGGAGTTCTCCCTACAAAATAGCCAATGAGTGTATACTGCTCTAACCATAAACAAGCAGTATCAAATTCCTATGATGGTAAGATCACATCAACAAGAGGGTCGGAGGGCTTACCTCATGGAACACCTTCAGAAAAAACTTTTGGGGATGCTTGGTCAGTGTAAGAACCATTGTTTAGAGTTGACGAACCACCAACACCAGCAACAAATGCTGGGTTAGAAGCGATAAGAGGCATTTAACTGGCTAAAAATATGCAATAAATGTGGGCATGCTGCAAAAAAGGCTATACTTCCTGCGCCTAGAGCACGGTATGAACCTAGAGAGATAATGGTGGCCAATCTCAAAAATATGCAGAGCTAAAGAAAACTTCTTCAACTATCTTCCATCAATTTTTCTTCTCTCATGCATGCTTTGCTTTGATTAGAATATCCTGGCAAGAATACTCCATCACTTCTAGCATCAAACTTGCCAAGCTCTTCATCTCTTTTGATAGAGCATTTACTGCCAAAGGCTCTAAAATACTTCACAATAGGAGTGATACCAAACCAAAGTTCATAAGGAGTCTTACCAGTATTCCCTCTAATTTGTACTTGATAAGAGTATAGATAGCAGTGCTTACAGTTTCTCTCCAATAGATCTAAGGGACATTTTCTTCCATCAACATGGTTCTAGATGCTTCTTGGATGGTCTGCTTATTTCTCTCCACTACTCCATTATGTTGTGGAGTCCTTGGAGTAGATAATTGTCTCTTTATCCCATGTTCCTCATAGAATGATATGAACTCACTAGATGTGAATTCTCCACCTCTATCAGAACTGAGGCATTTTATGTTTATGCCAGTTTCATTTTCTACCATAGCCTTGAATATATCAAATTTCTCAAGTGCTTCAGATTTCTCTTTCAAGAAAGTTACCCACATCATCTGGGAGTGGTCATCAATCAACAACATGAAGTACCTATGTCCTTGCAGACTCCTAACTCTTCTCAGACCATAGAGATCAGTGTGTACTAAGTTTAACAATCCAGTTGAAGATTGTTCCTTACTTTTGAATGTGACTCTATCCTGCTTACCCAACTTACATTCTTTGCAGAAACTGTTAGTAGGTTTCACCAGTCTTGGAAGATCTCTTACAGCCTGAGTATTTCTTATCTTGATGATATTATCAAAATTTACATGACACATTCTCCTATGCCACAACCAACTCTGATCAATTTGAACAAAAAAACAACTTTTTCCAGTACCAACCAAGTGGAAGATGTACCTCTTGTCTGTGTACCAGATGCAATCTCAGTTCTAGAGCTTTCAAAGATCTTGCATTTCCATTTTTGAATTGGAGATCATAGCCTTTGTCCACCAACTGTCCAACACTGAGAAGATTATGCTTCAGACCTTCAACATACAGAACATCACTAGTTTTGTTCTTTCCATCAAAGGAAATGGTTCCTCTACCTCTAATTCTCCCAACAGAATTATTCTCAAACTTTACAACTCCACCTTCATATCTTTCCAAGCTTAAGAACTTGCTCTTGTCACCAGTCATATGGTGAGACCATCCACTGTCAATAACCCATTCATCCTTTTCTTCAACCTAAGCAGCCAAAGCACTTTCTATCATCTTATGATTGGCAGATTCAATAGGCATTGGATCTTCTTCCTTGATGGCAATAAACACCCAGTCACTTCCAAATTTGTTTCCTATCTCGGACTCATCATCTGTTACTCCTTCATCATCATCTTCTTGAACATAGTAACACTTCTTTTGGAATCTTGATCTATTAGGGTTGGGCCTTGAAAACCTTTTCAGACATCTTGAGGCAAAATGACCAATCTTATTGTAGGCAAAGCATTTAAAAGGTAATTTTCCTTCATACTTACTAGATCCTCTTGGTAGTCTTTTTGCAATGAGAGCTTCAAGTTCTTTAGCTTCTAATTCATCCTCTTCTAGATCTTTTCTTTCTTTCTCATACAAAGATGATTTTCTTGAGGAGCTTTCCCCTGGATCATATCTCGGTTTGCCTTTCGCAGAGGCACTAGATTTGAAAGTAGATTCAGTCTTGGGAAGTGCATCACCAAACTCAGCCAACTCAAATGCAAATATCTTACTAACCAATTGATCCCTTGTGATAGTTGTTCAAGATATGTCTTCCTTAATAGCAATGACCTTGTGTTTCTATGCAGGAGGTAAAGATCTGAGAACTTTAGCAACAATTTCATCCTCATCTAGTGCCACATACAAGTTCATTTACTTTTGCCATATATAAAGTGATGTTCTCATCTTCACTCATCCTTAGGTTTTTAAACTTTCCTTTTAGACTTTGCAGCTTGGCACACCTAACATACTTGTCTCCTTCATATAGATTTTCAAAATTTGTCCAAATTTCATAAGTAGTCTTTAATCCCATAACATTTGTCAGCTCTATAACAGACAAGGCACTCAGTAGGGCTTCTTTAGCTTCAAGATTATTTTCTGCATCTCTAACTTCATCTATAGTTGTTGGCCCATTCCTTGGAGGAACACATTTAGTTGAGGTTATGTTCCAATACTGATATCCCATGCATTGTAAGTGACATTCCATGCAGTTCTTCGAGGCAGTGAAGTTTGTTCCATCAAACCTTGGACTCTCCTTCTTGTAGGTCGACATCTTGGATCTCCTCAAGTGGTCAAGCTTCTTTTAGAGGAACTTGGCTCTAATACCAATTTTGGATTTAGGATAGACAACTGAAAGGGGAGTGAATCAGTTGTCACCAAAAAATATGTTCTTTAATCACTAAAAACCTTCTTGAATTTCAACAGCATAATAAATATTCAATCATCGAAGCTTAATGCAATAAGTTGAGAGAAGAAGCACATTCAACACATATAACACCAAGATTTTTAATGTGGAAAACCCAGTTAAGGAAAAACCATGGGGTGACTAACCTAAGATTGTATTCTCTGTTAAAAGAATAAGAAAAATGACACTTGCCAATTAGGGCTCACTGCTCGAGCACACTACTCACAAGAGGCCCACTGCCTATAGGAGACACACTGTCTACAAAAGAATATAAGTATTACATACTTGAACTGGAGATTAACATCTTCACTATGCCTAAATCAGTTCCATTAAAGCTCAACACCTCTACTCTGCTTTTTCCTCCTCTTCTCTACCACTTTCTCATCACAACAACAAATACTTTTAAATGACTTCACAAATCTTATTCATACATGACATTGACTTTGGAATGATCATCAAAGTTAGCACAACACATACTTTATTTTATTACAGAGTAATTACAAAAATACAACTTGACTTGTTACAAAAACTTCATGCGCATCACTACACTGTCGGTCACACATATATGGGACTTCAATCTTCTTCAAGATCATCCACAGCATGCACAAATCATCGGGTCAGCCAAGATTAAGAAGAACAGCATCACCTGAAGGTAAATCTTCAATTACGAACTCAATCTTCAATGTTGTTTGCCAACAGGAATTGGACACAATCTAGAGACCCCCACAAGCTTGCTTGAATCACCAAGAACATCCGCACCATTTCTGCTTACTAAAATCATTCACATCTTCATTCAGAACCTCAAGAACACAGTCAGTCATCACTGTCACATTAGAAGGATTGCTTGTGGACCTCCAAACCATAAACCAATTGAGTTGTCAATTCACCTTAGCTTCCCAAACATGCCACCAGATCTGCAGAACAAGATATTGTATTTTCAGATCTCACTGGACCTATTTGTGCCACTCTGTCACCTCTAAACAGCTGCTAGAACTAGTTTTATTCATATGGCCATCACTTCTCCGAATTTCCATGCGGATCTCTAAAATCTTGGCTAGAGCACCTTCAGACACATATTTGCAAACCCTTTGATGTGCATACTCTAATCTTCAACTGAATGGGATTTTTGCTTCATAGAACTTCACTGTCTTCATTGTCCTTCTCTATTTCTGATAGGGCTAATTTTATCAGCATCCTTAGCACACAGCTCATCCAATCCTTGACATCAATGCAACAGGAGTATGTTGACATCAATGACAACACCGTTTAGGCCCATACTTGCAACAATCCACACATATATGTCCTTGCAACAATCTTGATCTATCTTTTATATCCTTTGCAAGTCTTCAAAACTTTATCTTTGTCAGCCAAGATGAAATGTGTATCATGAAATATACAATGGCCTTCTTTGTTAGCTCCCAAGTCATCTACAATGATGTAGGAATCAAATTTGATTCAAACTATGTGATAACTAGGACCTAATTTACCTTAGCACATATCTTCTAGATGTTGGCGCACACTTCCAAATACACTACACAATCATCAACACACACCAAGTCAACTTCACCAAACAATTATCCTTCCTTACATTTAGCTCCAGACCTAAAGCAGTATGAGAGAGACCAAATAACATCATGCAAATCACTTTACAAACATTACATGACTTGCAAAAATGTTCTCATATATTTCTTTTACCATTTTATGTTACTTCAAGTTGGCACAAATAGTCAAACATCGAAGTCAATATCCTTAAGTAACTCTAATTATACATTCTTGATGTAAAACATTGAAAATTATACTTGCAGTAAACAAAAATATATGAAACTTGAACATAGTATACCAACTGACCATGTGAAGTTATCTTTCAATCAGCAAAGCCAAATATTAATATGCGGTGAAATGCAGTGGCATCTTCTATCTCCCTCTACTTACCTTAACCAGCAACAAGACTTGTCTTTGCACTGATGACTCCAAAAAACTACTAGGATACATATTATCACTGGAAACATGAATCATGCATACCTTTTACCTATATCTGACCATCCTCAAAATAGTAGGACCATATCTTTATTAGCAGAGATGTGTGGAGCATTCATCTATCCCTTTGTGAGTACAATAACTCTGTTTCACTTTTGCCTTCACTCTTCCAACCCTAAATCACTTTGTGGTAGGTTTCATGATCACAAATTTGAACCACATATACCTTAGATAAATGTATAGCTACCTTTCAATCCACAAGTTCATATTTGCAACAATGGTAAAGTGTGGCACATTCTCCTAAGCTTGTGACACCCTTCATGACTAGAAAAACGCTTCGACAATTTTTCTTCAAACTTTTGCAACTTACTTTATAAAGTGCCAAAAGACATGACTTCATATCATCATAATACAACACAAGAGACCAACACAACAAATCAAACTCTTTAAATATTTTCACAACTTACACATGAACTTTAGAAGATAAGGTATGAATGTGTACAAATGATACTGATCCCTTATCTTACATCATCACATCTCTTCTTATATGTTGATACAACTATGTACAGATGATACTGATCATCACTCTCCTTTGATCTACCCCTTTGACATCACATGCAATAGTATGCTATCCACATCACAACGCTGTTGACATCAATGACAACATATGCAATAATATATCCATGTCCATTAAATAAATCCTAAAATCTTCTTTCTTTTATATGACATGTGTATAGGCTCAACATACACAAACTGGAGTAGAAGTCGAATCTAATTTAGATATTGTAGCAGAGGAGGCCCAACCACACATAGTTGATGTTAGAGAGGAGGCCTAACCACAGACTGTTGATGTCAGGGAGGAGGGCCAAACACACACAATTGACATTAGGGAGGAGGCCCATCAAATGATTATGTTGGAGAGGGTTCAAGATCGTTCCCTTCTACAGATATGTATACGAATATAATTAATGAGGTTAAGAGAAAATTTTTGTATAGAAATATTTATCATTTACTTGAAATGGATGTAGAGAAATTCAAATTTTATGTTGGACAGCTTGCTCATGTTACTAAGAGATCACTAAACAAAACTTTAAACAAAATACTTGATAGGAATTTCAATCATCATGACACACTTGGTCAAGCCTAACTATTATCAAGTATGTGTTATGACTTGCACACACACCCCATTTTTTTTACCAAATTGAGACTCCCTTTTTTTGTTTTTGTTGTTTTGGCTTGGTCTCAATTCTAACCTCTTTTCTTGTGAGAGAATGAAGTCTTGCTCTTGGATAGTTTCTCTTGCATTTGGACATTTTGGAATACGTGGACTTCCTTTGATGTTTTGGTGATTGAATTTAAGTACTTTGATTGATTTTTATCCTAAGAAGTATCCCCTTGTGTGTTTTTGTGCTAAAAGTGTACTTCACTAGAGATTGTGCTAAAACCTTATGTCACTAGACATAACACTAAAATCTTACTTCACTAGATATTGTGCTAAAAATGAAGATCACCAAACATTGTGCTAGAATCTTACTTCATTGTACTTTATGCTGGAATGCCTTCTCATTGGATAAGTGCTAAAAACTATCACCATTGGATATGTCTTGTCACCATCGAAAGCTCCACTAAGGTAAAACTCAATGAACTTCATAGGAAAGTGGGTGTTTTTTGTGGTACCAGACATTGCGCTAAATATCATTATCACATGACATATCCTACGAGGACTCTTTCCTATGCATACCCAGTCAAGAGTAATTTCCCTGTTTTCTTGACAATGGGTGCCCAACACCCTGTCAACTAACAACTACATTAATCTCTCTGTTAGAGAGTTTAAAAGGTAAAATTTCATCTGCATTTCTTCACTTACATTCAAAATCTCTTAGCAAATTAGAGCTATTATGATCTGGGTGATTTTGAAAGTGATTCCTAGTGTGATCTTGAGCTCTCTTGTGTTGATTTGAGAAGAATTGCGTGGTCGACTTGTAAGTTGTGAGATGTTTTATTGCTTCTTAGGTTAGCTTCCTTTGCATACTTTCCTTTAAGAGACACTCATCTCAAATGATTATTTAAATTGTGGTTGTATGCCTTTGCTTGACTTGTTGATTGAATTTGTTTGGGTATTCATGTTTTTAAAATGTAAGCAAACCTTAGTTTTTATTTTCCTCATATGTTGCTTTGTTTAATTTGAGTAATTAGGGTTTTTTATTCTGGTTGGTAGAGTTACATGGAGTTGGATCTTATTCAATGTTGAATGTAGTGTACTTGGGAAATAGTTTGGGGTTAGGGTGTGATTCATTTTTATAGGTTAGATTTCCTGAAATACCCTTTCAAAGAGTATGCCCTAGGCAAGAAGTTCGTGATTGCACAACTTTTTGATTTTAGTAGATATATCCCTTAAGCCTTAAAAACCCCACCAATCCAAGGAAAGATTGCTTTTGATTTATCACTTAAGAAAATCTTGGGTTTAGGATGCCCAATGCTAAAATCACTCTTCATAAGACATGTACCATGAGGTTTCTTTTCCTCGCATCCTCTAGTCATCTGTGTTACTCCGCTTTGGCCTTGGAGTCTTTTGAACGATGTTGCACTACTTTCATGTTGTACTAAACATATTTAGTGAGCCTTCAAACTCTTGCTATCCACTGAGGTACCCTTTTCTTTCTTTCCATGACTTAAATCACCCTAGGTCATTTTGCGCTAATCTCCCACATCACCAGACATATCCTTTGAACTAAAATTTTCCTGCTATTTGGTAAGCCTAGATTTTGCCGCAAAATGCTTGATGCTTTACCTTATACTAATATACTGAGCGGTTGTCCTAAAACACCACACAATAGGATATATCCTATGAACCATGATACCTCCACTTATCTTGTGATCCTGAATGAGGGCTCAGAACTCTGGTGTACCTCCAAATCCCCGCTTTGTCCTGTCGAGATCAGAAGACCTACTCTTGAGCCATAGTGATTAATATAACTAAATTTTAATCCTTCACTAGACTTGTTACATCATGTTGATTATTTTTAGGAACTACCTATCATGTCTAGTGTGAGTTTTAGACATTAGTTAGTACATTGCTTACTAATATCTTGTGATAGGGCAATGTCTCGCCTTTTGTTGCAATGACTCCAATTCAATGTCTAAACAAATTTCTGATTAAGGAATGTTAGAAACTTAATATTATGCATCTATTCATGGTTTAGTACATAGGTTTAGGCAATAAACTGATAAGTTACTAAAAAAATTAGGTGTTGCAGAGACATGTCCAGTGAGCCTTCAAAACCCCGCTTTTTGTGATGAGCACTCTAGATTAATGCCTAAATGGAATCTAATAGTTGCAAATAGTTAGGAACATAGTATTTCAAAGACTTTTATACTTATCATGGTCATAGGCATAAGCTTAAGAGGATGGACTAATATTTTGGCAAGATATTTAATAGGGGTTTTTGCCTACAAGATAAATGTCTACTAGAGCCGTCAACATGAAGTACAAACTTAATGGAATCCCTCCAGTCACTAAAATCACTTCAGCTTGGAACAACATATGAGACACTGAACTAGGTGATATTGACTTAGATGAGTTCAAATTGCAGGTCTTTGGTGCCAACTTGACCAAGTGGGCTAGGAAGATCAAGGACAATCAGATAGCACAAGTAGAAACATTTCCTACCTCACTGTAGTGTCCTAAATTAACCATTGCTTGTGGGGAAAGATACCATCTAGAGACAAGGTAGATGTGATAACCTATGATTGAAGGGTTATAGCTAGCTTCACCACACTAGCTGTTATAGAGGCATTTGACATCCCTCCTCCTCCAACTCTGATTATACTAACAAAAAGACAATCAAAATATGTATGACCAAGCACCAGATGCCTACAGGAGGGTCATTAATGAAAAATTGATGAAGAAGCAAAGCTCAACTATGTCTAAAGTCTCACAAGTGTTATATAGAAGTGATCTCAAGGAAGAAATAGGTGACTTAGTTACACTTTTGAGTAGGAACATGGGATTACCTTCTGCTTCTACTTTTGAGGAGTTGATGTTTGCATATATCAAAGAAATCATTGATGGAGAGATGAAGATACATTGGGTTCAAATTATTAGTGATAATATCCATGAGGCCTTTGTGGCCCTAAACCAAGACAAGAGTTTCTATTTGACATCCTATGTCGTATATATGCTAGCAAGGAACTTTTTCTATTCTGGTCTCTCCTAATTAGGAAACATTTGAAATATTGATGGATACTTGAAAGTGTACAAATGATATCCTAAATTAGAAGTCTCCCAATCATTAGTACACTACAAGAGGGTTAATGATGCATTTCACAATGTATATAACCAAGATGCTGTAGGGAGATATGTCTAGAGGACTATATCTAGAGGCTACTAATGTGGTATAAGCATATGGCAAATGGTACATACAATTTCCAAAATTTACTTAAACTTGAGTTCAAGGTTTCAAAGGAGTCCCCTACAAGTTGCCCAAGTATCCAACTGATAAATTGGTGCTATTAGAGCTAACAAAATAGTTGTACACCTATCATGGAATGTTGAAGCATTTGCATATGGCTTCTATTAAGTTCCATATCATCTTAGGAAGAGGCCTTTTCACTTGTATAACAAAAGAACCAGTAGATTATTCTGACACTGAGCTCCAGTTATTGCATATAAACTTCTACAAGGCAAGAACCCACTTTGATCCTTTTGGTACAATTGAGAAACATGTCAGTGGGAATCTCTTCCACAAAGAGAATTTAGAAGATTTCTAGGCTAATTGTCTAGATGAACATGAAGTAATAAGAAGAAAATTCTCAAGGTTGCCACTAAATTACATAATGATGTTAAACATCGCCCAAGTACCAAATCAGTTGACAAATAATGGGGATGTAATTCATCAAGAAGAATGGAGGGCAATGTTTGGACAACCCATTCCACTACCAAACTGGGATGAAGCTGAAAAAAGCTCTTTAGATGAAATTATGAAGCTTCCAATCAAGTATAGTTAGATGTGGGTGAGAAATAAGGTTACCCAATTGACTATAGAAAGGGGTATTCTCACATACACCCAATAACCACAGGAGAGAGAAAGTAATGATGAGAAAGATGAACCAATAGATGCCAGAGAAGAGCTATAGTTGGGGCAATAGGAGATGTAGCCCAAGAAGTTGATAGTGATGAAATAGAAGATAGTGTGCCTCTTACTGACAAGAAGGGAAAAACAAATGTTGCCAAAGAGCCACAAAACGAAAAGAAACAAATGAGGGGTACTCTATCTCTAGTAAAAATTAGAACTTCTAAGAGAAAGACTATGCCTAGTGGGAAATGAGAAGGCTCTAAGGCCAAGAAAAGTAAGGGTCCAAAGTGTGCACCATCCTTGAACATAATACCAGATTTTTCAACTACTGCTACTACAATGGTCCCCCCTATCTCCTCTACTACGCCAACTAAACCTACCACTATTGTATCTCCTTCTCCTCATGTTTCACCCCTTGTCTCTTCATGTGTCCCTATTGCATCCTCTACTCCTATTTTACTCATAGCCACATTCTCTTCCACCTTCTTCTCCCTTACCATCCATTGGTCTTACCACTTCTTCATTTTCCTCATCTCCCACTCCCCTTTCATTCTTCAGTCTCCATGTTTACTCTTCTCCTTCACCATCCATATCTCTTTCATTTTCAATCCCTACTCTCCCATCTATTTCACCACTTGTCATTCCTTCATTGCCCACCACCTCCACCATACTGTCACCACCTTCTTTCTCTCTACTATCCATGAACTTGTCCACTCCCATCATTCTTTCCTCCATGATTCCTTCTCCTTCAATTCCTCCTTCCTTAGGTTTTACAACATTTGCAAACCTATCTCAAGTGCAATTGCCCCATTCTGATGTAGATTCTTTAATGACTATCAATAATTCCTTGACTTGACCATTCTGGGATAACAAGGATGTACATAGGCCTTCGTCCCCACAGGTTCCATTGCTAGAAGGAATTGAAAAGGTACATGCAAAGATGAATATTGCTACTGAGGAAGAGGTCATAATTGATGATGTTTTAGATAAAACTCCCATGGACATAAACATAGTGGGAATAGTGGACTTGGATGATAGTTCTACCAAGGATAGTATAGATGACACTATGATAGACACTATTACATAAGACATTGCAAAAAACTTATAGAAGGGGAATCAAATTAATGCACCTCCAAAGGCAGATGCAATGGTTATAAGGAAATAAAGATGGTACAAATAAGGGTACATGTTCTAGTGATGCCATTCTTTCAGATGCTTTGAATGAAGGAAATAGTCACATTGGCTCTCCTAGTCATTCTTCAGCAACTCCATCTTGGTTATAGCAGAGGATTGATAATAAGCCTCCTCGAGTTGAGTTAATAGAGCTAAATTTAGATAATTTTTTGGCTAGAATTGAAAAAGTGAAGAAGTCGAAGAAAGCAAAGACACAATCAAGAATTTATAAGGATGCTTTTGGTTCTTAGGTAGGAAAGGTTGTTGTGCCTCCCACACAGGTAAATAAGAAGGATATATATCCAGATGAATATATAGTGACAACAATAAACCTTGTACCTACCTCAAAAACTCAAGAAAGTGATGAGTTTAAGGACACTGTATTGAATATTTTGAATAGGTTAAATAAGGATGTGTTGACAAAGAAGCAACTTAAGGAACAAAATGAAGAATTAAAAGCATGTATCTGATATTTAATAAAACCTATGCATACAAAGGATGGTATAATCGTAGCCCCTTCCATTCTTTCTAAGGAATAATTAGTTGAATTTGATTGTGTAAGGTTAACTACCTCAGTAATCAAAGAGTGGGCAAGAGTAATTTACCTATATGGTTGAAGAATAATAGAAGAAGTTGCTGAAATACATAAGGATTTTTTCACCCTCAAATATCAATGGGAATATATGCTAGAGGATTGTAATAATTATGATGATTGTTATTCACATATTCATCTGAGGGTCCTCATGATGAGAAAACTGTAAAAAGAGGTTCTTGTAGAAGAGAGTATTTTGTCCAAGGATAAATTGAATATGCCTTAGCATTGGGCAGAAATGATAAAGCTCAGGAGAGAGATTTTTGACATAGAAAAAATAGAGGCAGAAGCTACATAAAATTAGTTAATGAAGGTAATATATAGTTTTAATGGTCTCCTTAGAGCCTTGACTAAGTTAAACCTAGATGATACAGCTCTAGTGGATATTGAGTGTAAAAAGCAAGTTAGCAATATGGTATAGGGTGATTCTATGTCATTTTGTACTGTAGACCTTGATAGATTTAGTGACTTGAGGACTCTCTTCAAAGAGTTGAAGAATAACAGAAGGTCCAAACTAGCAATATATCACAAATTTTCTCGAGCGGTGGATACTATCAAATTCAAAATTTATTTTTTCAAGGACCCAAAACCTACAGAAATAAATCCAGCACTGGTGGCTTTTATGTCTTTTAAAAAGAGAGAAACTGAGAAGAATAAAGTTAATATGGATGAAGGTGATCAGTAAAGGGGCGATTCAGGAACAACATAAGTCAAATGCCAAATACAACTTAGTCACCACCTCCTCTAGGAAAAAGTGCCACATGTCTCTTTTTGTTGACTTATTCATTGTAAAAGGGTTTTGTCTTTATAGACAACCTAGAAATTGTCTATTTTGTCCTATTCTAATGCACTAGAAAGTTGTATTTTTGTCTTTTTCCTAAAGCACAAAGTTAATTCCAGGATTGTAACAACCTACCGTCCAATATTCAATGTTGTCAAATTTGGGCTAGTGGTAATGAATTAATCTCCACCATTCCTTCAAAATCTCGGTATGCATGCCCAACTATAAAAGGGAAGCCATTTTATCTCTTTGTAAGGTTGGCCAAATGAATTGTTGAGGCTATGCCAAAGTATTGATCTAATACAAAACAAGTTTACGAGTGTTGTAGGAAATTGTGTTATTGTATTATCTTATTTTAGATTTCATGGTTCATTTCAATCTAGATTTAGATAAAGTATAGTTGTTGTTAGCACAGTAAAATTTTCAAAATTTTACTATTCCCTATTCCATCATATTTGAATAAACCCTAAAGGAATATCCCAAAAGGACCACAATATAAAATTTTTTGTACCTCGTAAAATGACTAGGGATGAACATTGTAAAAATCATCAAAATCAATCCATCGGCATAAGGTCGTGTGGTTTACACCGATACATAGCGAATTGTTTGAAAACAACCATCGGCGTGAAAATAGAGATCGGAAGAAGAATCATGGAGCTCACCGATGGAGTAAGCAACACCGATGACTTTACATCGGCAAGAAAAGCAAGTGGTCATGCCGATCGGTATGACAAATATCTATCGGATGATCTTTTAAAAATTGCCCCGACGGTATATATCATACCGATGAAGCACTTTCGGCAAGAGTTTCACCGAACAGCATGCGAGGGTCACAAAGCAATAGTCATCGGTGAGAAATGAACCATCGGAATAGAAAACAAGTAAATCTCCGACGATCAAAAGTCCTGGCGATAAGAAAGTTATCGGCGAGACTCATAGCGATGCATCTTCATCGGGATAGCTTGACACATCGGAACAAAAGAAGCAAGTCTTGCCGATTCATAAGTCACGGCGATCAAAAGATATCGGTGGGACATTACTAAGCTTTGCCCGATGAAGGATATGATAAAGGGCATCGGGGAGATAATTTCGATCGGGGTATCTTGAGAAAGCTATCCCGATAGAAAATGTCATTCCGATAAAGATAAAAGCTCATACACAAACAGACTATCGGTAAGACAATAAAGATCGGGGAGACATAATTTTAGTATCCCGATGGTCTCAATCTTCCCGATAAGCAAAGTATATCGGTGGGACTTGCCATATCGCGGAGAGATCTAAAACTCTTGGCGATGAAGGAAATCATGCCGATGGTCACACCCGCTTGAAATATGATACTACATGGCATCGGGGATACAATTGAGGGGTTATGCCGATTGACCGTCCGCGCCATAAAAAAGGGTTGAGGTCGTTCAGACATTTCAAAAAGGCACGCCGATAGGAAGAGTTATGGCGATGTGACACTTCACAGCGATGAACATTGAATTGATCAGATAATTAATACAAAACGGCTACAAAGTTCATACGATCATTATAATTGCAAACAACCGTCCGAGAGCAGAATACAGAAGAATTCTCAGGGCAAAAGCAAAGGTTTCCAATTCCAGTCATCGAGCGACAGGTACACATACACAAACCATTATATTACCTGTATTTGAATTTCCTGTCAAATTTTTCAAAACAAATGGAAACTTCGGGGAAAGGAAGAGGAAGAAAATCACAAGGAGAAACCAGTAAACCAAAGAAGCAAAAAACTGATCAAACCCCTGAAGAAAAAGTGAAAGACAGGAAACTAAATCAGGACTTGATTGATCAGTTGCCTGGGTCAGCTCCCAAGGCCAGGAGGTCTGCCCAACTCAGGGCAGAAGTAGAAAAATTAGAAGACAAACATAAGCGCCTGGGAGATATTTGGACTCCAATTAGGGGATATGAACTCTTCAGGTTTCATTACAACAGAAGATTTAGAAATGCCCCTGTGTCAAACCCATGGCACATGAATTTAGGCAAACTGGTTGTACCTAATGTATTCTTGAATGTAGAACTCCTGCAACTATTAGCCAGGCATTACAATTCAGGCCTGAAAGCTATCTGCAACCCTCAGGGAGAACCAATTATACACCTATCAAAAAATGCTATTTGTGAGGTGTATGATTTGGATGATTTGTGCACTGTCCCTGTTGTTTATGAAGACTTGGATAAAGAATACTGGAGAATGGATACAACCTACAATGGATGGAGGTTACCCATTCATAGACCCAGGATCGAAGGAGAAGTGATACCCTTGACTGAGAATGATGGCCCTCCCTTTCATGTATCCATTTTTGAACCATACATTCAATATACTTACTATTCTGTAGGTCAAGTCCTTGGCTCAGAGGTCCCTGAATTTATGGCTATTCCTCTAATGGTCATAACCTCTGATATTCAATGTCACAATGCCAGACAGTTTGATTATGCCTCCTATGTTGCTACTAGAATAGACTCTGGTCTATCTGCAATGAAAAACAATGCTCCAGCATGCTCTTTTGAGCATTACTCGATGCTCATGCATATGGTCTTATACTATGGCCAGGAAGTAGGATTGTGGCCAAATGAGCTTCAAGTTGTTGCTGCAGGTAAGAAAGGGGAGAAGATACCTGTACAAATGTGGACCAGAATCTGGGATAGCAGGTATGCTAACTCCAGCTATGCTCAATTTGAGGAGCATTGTGTTAAAGTGCTGTATAGGTATTTCAACCATCCCTGTGAATATTCAATTTCAGATGAAATAAAAAGATTCCTCAGGCCAAAAGATTTTGGTGGCCCCCCTGCTGTCACTCATAATTGGGGAGACTGGTATTGTTTTGAGGACGCTACCATGATCAGAGTGTATGGTTTTGAGGATGCCCCCTTTATATTGCCTAAAACTGTCCCTGACAGGATTGCATATCTGGAAATAATTAGGCAAATGCATTGTTCCAATGTCATGCATCTAAGTTCGCATGATAAACAATCATTCATGCCTAGTACTTTGTGTTTTGGAGATTTTACTGTGGTTTCAAAAGAGGGGTATAATCTCATTTTGGATAAACTAATGCATTATAACATGGTGACTGCTGAGGTGAGGAAAGGGTTTGACCCTGAGGGTTTCATTGATTATGCAAGAAGAAAACAAAATCTCAGTGGATACATGCACATACATTATCCACATGATGATGTTATTAGAAATTTGGAAGAGGCTGAAGTCGATTTGGTAGTGGAGAAATATAACAGAGATTTGAATGAAAAGAAAAAGCAGTTGGCAGAAGTTGAAGTGGTATCCTCTGAAGAGGAAGAATTGACTGAACAGCCACAAGATAAGACAACAGAAATGTCTAAAAGAAAAATGCAACAATATCAGCCTCCAGTTGTGATACATGATGAGGAGGGATCTGCTGATGAAGATCCACGCCAAAAGGCTTATGATTCTTTTGTGTCAGATGACACATTCATTCATTCAAAGGAATTTAAATCATTCCTGTATAAATACAAGGGAAAGGAAATTAGAGAGTCAGTAGATAATGTTTCTGCTGACAATGAAAAACAGTTATTGGAAATGTTAAAGGAGACAGTGGACAAGGAGATGCAGGACATGACACCAAGCAGAGGCAGACAGCTGCTTAAAGATGCGGGGGTTATGATTTTTCCCGGCTTAGATCTAAATTCTGCTCTGGTTTTTGATAGTTTTTTGAATAATGCTGATGATAAGTATAAGCTTACTCCAGAAGGAGTTAATGAAGTCTATATGGGAACAAGATACAACAATGATGAAAATTCTTTAATGATATGGGCATTGTATCCTCCCCATAAGAAGACGGCCATAATAGACACTGAGAAAACTTTTGGCCATGTTATGACTTTTAGAGCAGGTGAGACTGACCCCATAATTACTGCAGACATTGGTATCAATGTTGCAAAATTGAATAAAGCACAGGCTCAGATGTTAATCAAGGAAAGGGATGCCTACAAGCTGAACTGTGAAAGATTAACAAAGGAGAATGACTACTTGAAGGATGCTGTTAAGAGCACCTTTGGGCAATCTACGAAGAGAATAACTCAGGGTGAAAGCTCACAAAGTAGTCAAGAGATATCCCATGATCAAGCCAAACAAATTCAAATAGATGCATTTGTTACAATACTGCAGAGCAGGTATGCAAACATGGTACGGTGGTTAAACCAGTTTTGGGATAACTACTCGGAAAATCATAAAGCAGTCAAAGAACATGAGAGGCTTGATCAGAGGATACAAGAAAAGGTGATCGAGTTGCAAAACAAAGGTACCCCTGATAGCACAGATGTCTCTGAGGCAAGAGCATTACTCAAAAGACACCAGAATTTTTATGATAAACTCAAAGCTGATGCTAAGGAAGGGACTGATGCATCAGACGCAGGGGTGCCCAGAATATTCAAAGATAATGGAGAGATAAAGAGCAAAGAAGAGTGGACTATTGATTGTCAAGTTATATTACACAAAGCCACAGGAGCCCTAAAAGATAAAGCCTCTGTATCTACAGAAGTTTGCAAGCAACTGGAGGAAATGATCACCCTCGATATAATCACCAGGAGTGCAGTCGAGCTTACTGATTCTCACCGTGCGCAGGAGTACTTGGATCATCTAACAAAAGTCTATTTATGGCTAAACAGAGCCTAGTTAAGATTATGTAATTATTGTTTGTTAAAATCTCAAGAGACTTATTGAAGAGTTGTATCTCTTCTTGAAGATATCTATATAAGTTCAAACAATCTATGCTGAAAGATCATCAGCAGTAGAAGATATTTAGATATACATATACATAATATTCCAGAATGATCATGTTGCATATTTTATTTTAAAGAAGAAATTTGAAGTTCTCTGATTCAGTATTTCCATTTAGGTATCAGTTATTTGTTGAAATTATTCAATTGTGTGGCTGTCTCCATTTCTGCATTTCCCTGTTATTCAGATTAAACTATCAAGTATACATTTAATCTGTCAATACACATTCACTGTATCTGTGTGATCAATTCGGTTGGTATCCATCCTAAGGAATTAAACCCTTCTGATTTATTCACAGTAACCTGGAAGGAGTAAGTTGGGATTACTAAGTAGAGCCATATAATTAGGATTGACACACTGTCTCCAGTAAAATATTATCTGTAATCTTGTCTTTTCATTTCATTTGGCTCCTTCAAGTAAGGATTAAAGTACCTTCTGGTGAATTATAAGATCTCTGATTTTATTTGGTTGGATTATCAAGAAGAGTCTGTCAATCATTTATTTGCACGTTTATACAAGCTATAAACCAGAACTGTGCCAAATATCTAGAATCATTACCATTTAGAAACTACTGTTCTCAGTCCTTCAAATTGACTCTGTTACCCAACAAGGCACTGGTCTCACTCAACTCATTAATTAAAACCTTTTGATATTGCTTATACAATTTCTGCCAATCACTTATTAAACATTACATATAGAATTAATTAGTCAGCTTTGTCATCTATCATACATCCTATGCCATTGTAGATAGACCTAGTTAGTCCATTCATCCACATTCAGACTGCTTTAATATTTTAAGGTTCACCCGCCTAGGTGTAGCAGGACCTAAAGTGTAGGAAATCATCAAACCTTGAAGGTTGATTTCGTCAAGTTAGTTCAAAAACGTTGCAAATCCAAATATAGAGCCTGGCATCCTCTTAGGATTAGTAACTTGCATTTTTGAGACCTAACAAATTGGCGACTCTACTGGGGAACTTAAAAGACCTTAGAATTTAGTCCTTTCTTTCATAGAGTCACTTAAAATTTCTTTTTGGTAACTCTGCTGGTGACAAAGAACCTTACAGATAAAAATACAAACTTTTCCTATTCAATAGGTGGCGACTCTAGTTACAATCATAACAAAAAATGGATGGTAGGAGATCCAAGATGGAAGGCAGAAACTTGCAGTCATCTCCACCACTTAGAAACATCTCCAAAAGAAATATGAATCCAAAATATTCCCACCAAGACAATAATCTAGATATCCAGGAGAATGATTCAGAACAAAATATTGCAATTCACAATAAATTCACACCTCTACATGATTCAAACGAGAACCTCAGTGGAGCAACTGATGATATTTTGGCAAGGTACAGACCCACTCCTCAAGAACAGCGGGATCATGATGCAAAGGTCATGAGGGATATTGATAGGAACCAGGCTGAACATGATTTCAAGGTCTCGTTTGACCAGGGAGAAGAGATAGGATATGAATTGTCAAATCAGGGAATAAATGACAATCCAGAATATCAGGAAATAAATAATCAAGACATGAGTGATGAGAAAAAGGAAATACTCATGCTCAGGAAAGAACTCGAAAGGTACAAAATACAAGAGGAGAAGGAGTTATTGCAGCAAGAAATTCAACAGAGGAGAAATAAAGCCAAAATAGCTCCCCCCAAATATGTACCCCCGCATAGAGGGAATATTTCAAGGAATACACAACAAAATACAAATAGTGCTCAAAACTCACATGCTTCTGGAAGTCATCAGAACACTATTTCCCAAATCCCCAGACCACCTCCCATAAGTAATGCATCCCTACATGTGGCAAATAATTACCCACCCCCTGGTCAACAATATTATAGGCCACAAAATCAACACATAAATCCCCATATGAACCAACATCAACAATATGCATATCATCAGCCACCAGGTGGATATAATTACTATCCCAATCCACCACATCTCAATTTTCCTCCCCAAAACCCTGCTAATATATGCAGTCAATTTGATTTAACTGGATATCAGTTATATCCATATCCTATGGATAGTACTTGGAGAAACATGGTTCCCAAGTTTACTGGAAACAATGCAGTATCTGCGGAAGATCATATCAGAAGTTTTAATGCTTTTGTACAGGATATAGGTATGGACTGGGAAGACATTAGGATGAGGTTATTTATGATGTCCCTCACTGAAGATGCCAGAGATTGGTTTAATAGCTTGCCCAATGCATCAATCAATTCAATGACTGATTTCCACAACCAGTTTAAGGATCAGTATGGCAACCAATACGCTCCTGAGTTTGCCTTACATGAACTAATAAGTATACAGAAGTATCAAAATGAATCAGTATTCGATTTCAACCTGAAGTTTTCCAAGTTGCATAATAAGGTACCGCATGGAGCCAAGTTATCTGACCAGGCAGCACTGAGTATCTATATGAAGGCATTTGACCCTAAAACAGGATATGAACTCAGAAACCGGTGTCCTGCAACGTTGGCTGAAGCACAGAAAATAGCCATAACTATTGAAAATAATAGAAAAGCTGCAGGAATGGTCAGTAAAAGGGAAAATCATAGGAGTCTTCAGAATTCAAATGCTCAACAGATTAAACCAGAGGGTCAGCAGAGGCAGGATAGACCTAGGTTACATGATATGCCTTACAATACCAATTGGAAGGATGGAAGACCTATTGACAACAACAGAAAGCAGCCATATGGAAAGGATACTCCTGATCCATTGAAGAGAAACATGGCACATATGGCAGAAAATAAACCTTGGTGTTCTGTATGTAACTTGCCACATTCACCTGAATACTGTGAGGTAGCTAAATCAATACAGCAAGAGGAAATGCTATATAACTATAATAGAGATAATCACACCATTAATATGATGCAGGATACACCATGTGTGGTAACAGAAGATTATTCTTCTTCAGAGGAAGAAGGGTATGAGTATGATGTAGGGAACCAAAAATATCATGTTAACATGGGAGAACAGCAAGTATTCTCAGACCAGGAAGATATTCATGACAATAAACCATATGGTCAATGGAGAAAACCTACTGAGGATGAAAAAGAAGCTCTCACAGTAGCTGCAGTGGCTCAAGCTCGAAACACTTATAACTTAAGGAATAGAACAATAAATGCTGGGCAGGGAACTCCTGGGAGTGTATTCATAAAAGACCAGAATAACAAGGGGAATAATACAAAATCATCACCTAAAGAACCCGAAAAGGGGGATAAAAATAAAATGAAAGAAAATATAGAAAAAGAGAATACAAAAACAGAAAAGAATGACCAAATCATAACCCCTTCTTTTGACATTGCACAGGCAGTGTCTCAGGTGAAGATATCAGTCCCACTCTTAGAGATGATGAAAATAGATAAATATAGGAGTACAGTCGTCAAGATGATTTCTGATACACCTAATCCAAAACATAAAGGGTTTGAAAAAACAACAAATAATGTGCATCAAGAAAATTTTAAGATGCCTGAGGTATACCTTGGTGACACACTTACAAAAAATCCCTCACAGGTAGATCCATTCTATACTACACTAGTAATCAAGAATAGAATAGTCAGGAATTGTATGATTGATTCAGGTGCTGCTATGAATATCATGCCTATAGCAGTGATGAAAGAATTAGGGATGTGGGTTGATACTACGTATGGCCAATGTTATGCAATGGATAACAGATCTATTCCAGTAGTTGGTATTATGAAAGATGTAGAAATAAAACTTGCTTCATATCCTGAGGCAACATATAACATTGACATCACTGTGGTTGATATCCCACCGTATTATGGAATGCTGTTATCAAGGCAGTGGGCTGCAATGGCAGGAGGCAATGTTCAATTAGATCTATCATATGCCACCATACCAGTAGGTGACAAAGAAATCAAGTTGTGCAGAGAACCAAGGTATGACAATATTATAGAAAGAATGGACCGGCATCAGGTGAATTTCTTTTGTGACACAGATTTAGGGGTTTTCAAAGTTGGAGAGACTACCCCAGAATTGCATAACACTGACCCAATACACACTGAATCTATGAAAAAAGAAAATGATTTGTGGAAAATGTATTTTGATGGTGCATGCAGCAAGATAGGAAATGGGGCCGGAGTAGTTTTTATCTCACCAGGAGGGAAAACATTCAAGTACTCTTTCTTACTGACATTTGAATGCACCAATAACGTAGCTGAGTATGAAGCCCTACTCATTGGCCTAGACATAGCCATCAAATACAAAATAAAAAAGTTGGCTGTCTATGGTGATTCTGAATTGGTCATCTCCCAAATAAGAGAAAAATATTTATCTAAGAATAAAAGATTAAGACAGTATAGAAATGCAGTTTGGGATAGTGTTGAATTATTTGATGCTTTTTCAATCAGCTGGGTTGATAGGTCTAAAAACATCATGGCAGACTTTTTAGCAAACATTGCATTAAAGAGAGATGATCTAACATTAGGAGGGATCACAGAAGTAGAATTTAAAACTAGACCTACCATCCCTGATAATATACAGAACTGGCAGGTGTTTGACAGCGATGCTGATATAATCAATTTCTTACATTGTGCTGATTATTATGAAAATCAAGAAATTGATTTCAGTGCATTTGTGGAGAAACACGATGGGAAAGAAACCCTATTCGGTCAAGAAGTAGTTCAACTGAAGACAAATAAGATACCCAAAGGGCTTATTGCATTAGAAAAGGCATTTGATGGGCATGATAGATACAAGAAGAAAGAAACACCAGTGATACCTGAGAATCTTGAGGAAGTGAACTTGGGGACTCAGACAACCCCAAAAAATGTATATATTGGGAGGAATCTTGACCAGAAAATCAGAAGTAGAATTATCAATCTACTTAGGAAATATAGGCATGTGTTTGCTTGGTCATATGATGACTTAAAGGCATATAGAGAGGATCTATTTCAACATGAGATACCACTCAAACCAGATGCAAAACCATTCAGACAGAAACAAAGGCCGATTAATCCTACATTGGCTCCGAAAATGCTGGAGGAACTTACAAAGTTAAGGGATGGAGCTATAATCAAGCCTATTAGACATTCTTCCTGGGTCTCAAACTTAGTACCTGTCAGAAAAAAGAATGGTGACATTAGACTGTGTGTGGATTTCAGAAACCTGAATAAATCTTCTCTCAAAGATAATTATCCTCTTCCCAATATGGAGGCGATATTACAGAAAGTTACTGGATGTGAATTACTATCCATGATGGATGGTTTCTCTGGATACAATCAGGTAAAGGTTAAGGAGTCTGAACAATTCAAGACCGCATTCACCACTCCGTGGGGAACATATGTATATTTGAGAATGCCATTTGGATTAACTAATGCTGGGGCAACATTTCAAAGAGCGATGGATGTAGCTTTTGCTGAATTGATCAATAAGATTATGATAGTCTATCAAGACGATTTAACAGCATATTCAAAAAGGGCTGAAGATCATTGCACACATCTAGAACAGATATTTGTCAAAGCCCTAGAATATGGAATATCATTGAACCCTAAAAAATGCCAATTTGCAGTAACAGAAGGAAAATTGCTTGGCCATATAGTCTCGAAGGAAGGAGTTAAAATAGATCCTGAAAGGGTGGAGGCAATTGATCAGGTCCCTATTCCAAAAAATGTAAAAGCTATACAATCATTTTTTGGTCAGATAAATTTTGTCAGAAGATTTATACCAAATTTCGCAGAGATTGTTTGTCCTATATCAAGAATGCTGAAGAAGAACTCAGATATGAAATGGACAACAGAAGCAATGGAAGCATTTGGTAACATTAAGGAGGCCATCAAACAAGCTCCAGTCTTAATATCCCCTGATTTCGGCAAACCTTTCCAACTTTTTTCATTTGCTTCCTATCATACAGTGGCAGCAGTGTTGTTGCAGAAAAACAATGATGGATATGAACAGCCAATCTCTTTCTTTAGCAAGTCCCTTCAGAATGCAGAGTTAAAGTATGACATTATTGAAAAACAGGCATATGCATTGGTAAAAGCAGTAAAAAACTTTAGACCATATTTGGTAGGGGCTAAAATCATAGCATATGTTCCTAATGCTGCAGTCAAGGATGTACTGATTCAAACTGAGGTCACGGGTAGGAGATGTAGGTGGATCAATAGGATTCAGGAATTCAACATTGAAATCCAAATCACTAAATTAGTAAGAGGACAGGGTCTTGCCAAATTGATGACTGAAAATAACCTAGAAGCTTCCCATATATGTAATATCGATGCAAGTACCAGTATTGAACATACTCCATGGTATACTGATATAGTATATTATCTAACACATATGAAGAGTCCTGAAGGATATGATGATAACAAAAGAAGGACACTCAAACTACAAGCTTCAAAATATGTACTCATTGGTGGAGATCTCTATTGGAAAAATAGAGATGGGGTTCTACTATTATGTTTGGATGAATATCAATCAAAACATATTATGAAGGAATTGCATGAAGGCATGTGCGGGGGACATTTCTCAGCAAAAACTACAGCCCACAAAATTTTGAGGGCAGGGTACTATTGGCCTAAAGTCTTTAACGATTCATACCAGTACACTAGAAAATGTGAAGCATGCCAAAAGTTCTCAGGGAAGTTAAAGTATCATGGAGCACTACCTTTAAAACCTATGCAGGTTGAGGCTCCATTTTATCAGTGGGGTATTGATTTTATAGGTGAAATTTCAGAGAAATCAAGTGGGGGGCACCGATGGATTTTAGTAGCTACTGATTACTTTACAAAATGGGTGGAAGCAATCCCAACCAGACAGGCTACTAGTAAAGTTGTGATAAATTTTCTAATGGATAACATTATATGCAGATTTGGTACTCCTGTAAGACTGATTACTGATAATGGGATGTGCTTTAGATCTGATGAATTCAAAGGTTTTTGCAGCACATATGGTATCACTGTTTCTTATGCTGCTCCTTACCACCCACAGGCCAATGGACAAGCTGAATCAAGTAATAAGAGTCTGTTGAAAATCATAAAAAGAATGTTGGATAGAAATAAGAAGGCTTGGGATTCAAAATTAAGAATGGTAGTATGGGCTGACAGGATTACTATAAAAAGGGCAATTGGGAGATCCCCTTATGAATTGGTATATGGAACCCAAGCAAGATTACCACTAGAAAATCTTATACCAATATACAAATTCATTCTCCAGGAAGACCTGAATATCCCTGAACCAATGGAGGAAAGGTTGGAACAATTGGCAGAGCTTGATGAAGCAAGAAGAATGGCTCAGAAACAGAATATTAAATTACAATCACAGGTAAAATATCTCTTTGACAAAAAGGCCAAAGAAAGAAAGTTTGAAATTAATGATCTGGTACTAATGTGGAATGCAAGATGTCAAGACAAAGGAAAACATGGAAAATTTGAAGCCCTGTGGTTGGGTCCTTTTGTTATCACTGGCAAGGGAGGAGATGATTCTTACTATGTACAGAATATGTCAGGAGAGGAGCAGGAATTGCCAGTACATGGGCAATACTTGAAGCAGTTCTTCTCATAAACATGTACAAAGAGAATTGAATGTTGCCAGTGCATGGACAACATTCAAATAATTCTCAAAAAAAAAAAATATTTTTCCATGCACAGTAGTCTAGGAATCATTCCCGCTCCCCATCATTTGTTCTTTTCCTTTTTTCCAGTTCCATAAAACCTCACCCCAAAAATAATAAAAGATGTGGTCTACTTCCCCAGGAGATTTGGATCCTTGTATACTCACAGGGAGTATTCATCCCAGACAGAGCCACTGTTAGCACAGTAAAATTTTCAAAATTTTACTATTCCCTATTCCATCATATTTGAATAAACCCTAAAGGAATATCCCAAAAGGACCACAATATAAAATTTTTTGTACCTCGTAAAATGACTAGGGATGAACATTGTAAAAATCATCAAAATCAATCCATCGGCATAAGGTCGTGTGGTTTACACCGATACATAGCGAATTGTTTGAAAACAACCATCGGCGTGAAAATAGAGATCGGAAGAAGAATCATGGAGCTCACCGATGGAGTAAGCAACACCGATGACTTTACATCGGCAAGAAAAGCAAGTGGTCATGCCGATCGGTATGACAAATATCTATCGGATGATCTTTTAAAAATTGCCCCGACGGTATATATCATACCGATGAAGCACTTTCGGCAAGAGTTTCACCGAACAGCATGCGAGGGTCACAAAGCAATAGTCATCGGTGAGAAATGAACCATCGGAATAGAAAACAAGTAAATCTCCGACGATCAAAAGTCCTGGCGATAAGAAAGTTATCGGCGAGACTCATAGCGATGCATCTTCATCGGGATAGCTTGACACATCGGAACAAAAGAAGCAAGTCTTGCCGATTCATAAGTCACGGCGATCAAAAGATATCGGTGGGACATTACTAAGCTTTGCCCGATGAAGGATATGATAAAGGGCATCGGGGAGATAATTTCGATCGGGGTATCTTGAGAAAGCTATCCCGATAGAAAATGTCATTCCGATAAAGATAAAAGCTCATACACAAACAGACTATCGGTAAGACAATAAAGATCGGGGAGACATAATTTTAGTATCCCGATGGTCTCAATCTTCCCGATAAGCAAAGTATATCGGTGGGACTTGCCATATCGCGGAGAGATCTAAAACTCTTGGCGATGAAGGAAATCATGCCGATGGTCACACCCGCTTGAAATATGATACTACATGGCATCGGGGATACAATTGAGGGGTTATGCCGATTGACCGTCCGCGCCATAAAAAAGGGTTGAGGTCGTTCAGACATTTCAAAAAGGCACGCCGATAGGAAGAGTTATGGCGATGTGACACTTCACAGCGATGAACATTGAATTGATCAGATAATTAATACAAAACGGCTACAAAGTTCATACGATCATTATAATTGCAAACAACCGTCCGAGAGCAGAATACAGAAGAATTCTCAGGGCAAAAGCAAAGGTTTCCAATTCCAGTCATCGAGCGACAGGTACACATACACAAACCATTATATTACCTGTATTTGAATTTCCTGTCAAATTTTTCAAAACAAATGGAAACTTCGGGGAAAGGAAGAGGAAGAAAATCACAAGGAGAAACCAGTAAACCAAAGAAGCAAAAAACTGATCAAACCCCTGAAGAAAAAGTGAAAGACAGGAAACTAAATCAGGACTTGATTGATCAGTTGCCTGGGTCAGCTCCCAAGGCCAGGAGGTCTGCCCAACTCAGGGCAGAAGTAGAAAAATTAGAAGACAAACATAAGCGCCTGGGAGATATTTGGACTCCAATTAGGGGATATGAACTCTTCAGGTTTCATTACAACAGAAGATTTAGAAATGCCCCTGTGTCAAACCCATGGCACATGAATTTAGGCAAACTGGTTGTACCTAATGTATTCTTGAATGTAGAACTCCTGCAACTATTAGCCAGGCATTACAATTCAGGCCTGAAAGCTATCTGCAACCCTCAGGGAGAACCAATTATACACCTATCAAAAAATGCTATTTGTGAGGTGTATGATTTGGATGATTTGTGCACTGTCCCTGTTGTTTATGAAGACTTGGATAAAGAATACTGGAGAATGGATACAACCTACAATGGATGGAGGTTACCCATTCATAGACCCAGGATCGAAGGAGAAGTGATACCCTTGACTGAGAATGATGGCCCTCCCTTTCATGTATCCATTTTTGAACCATACATTCAATATACTTACTATTCTGTAGGTCAAGTCCTTGGCTCAGAGGTCCCTGAATTTATGGCTATTCCTCTAATGGTCATAACCTCTGATATTCAATGTCACAATGCCAGACAGTTTGATTATGCCTCCTATGTTGCTACTAGAATAGACTCTGGTCTATCTGCAATGAAAAACAATGCTCCAGCATGCTCTTTTGAGCATTACTCGATGCTCATGCATATGGTCTTATACTATGGCCAGGAAGTAGGATTGTGGCCAAATGAGCTTCAAGTTGTTGCTGCAGGTAAGAAAGGGGAGAAGATACCTGTACAAATGTGGACCAGAATCTGGGATAGCAGGTATGCTAACTCCAGCTATGCTCAATTTGAGGAGCATTGTGTTAAAGTGCTGTATAGGTATTTCAACCATCCCTGTGAATATTCAATTTCAGATGAAATAAAAAGATTCCTCAGGCCAAAAGATTTTGGTGGCCCCCCTGCTGTCACTCATAATTGGGGAGACTGGTATTGTTTTGAGGACGCTACCATGATCAGAGTGTATGGTTTTGAGGATGCCCCCTTTATATTGCCTAAAACTGTCCCTGACAGGATTGCATATCTGGAAATAATTAGGCAAATGCATTGTTCCAATGTCATGCATCTAAGTTCGCATGATAAACAATCATTCATGCCTAGTACTTTGTGTTTTGGAGATTTTACTGTGGTTTCAAAAGAGGGGTATAATCTCATTTTGGATAAACTAATGCATTATAACATGGTGACTGCTGAGGTGAGGAAAGGGTTTGACCCTGAGGGTTTCATTGATTATGCAAGAAGAAAACAAAATCTCAGTGGATACATGCACATACATTATCCACATGATGATGTTATTAGAAATTTGGAAGAGGCTGAAGTCGATTTGGTAGTGGAGAAATATAACAGAGATTTGAATGAAAAGAAAAAGCAGTTGGCAGAAGTTGAAGTGGTATCCTCTGAAGAGGAAGAATTGACTGAACAGCCACAAGATAAGACAACAGAAATGTCTAAAAGAAAAATGCAACAATATCAGCCTCCAGTTGTGATACATGATGAGGAGGGATCTGCTGATGAAGATCCACGCCAAAAGGCTTATGATTCTTTTGTGTCAGATGACACATTCATTCATTCAAAGGAATTTAAATCATTCCTGTATAAATACAAGGGAAAGGAAATTAGAGAGTCAGTAGATAATGTTTCTGCTGACAATGAAAAACAGTTATTGGAAATGTTAAAGGAGACAGTGGACAAGGAGATGCAGGACATGACACCAAGCAGAGGCAGACAGCTGCTTAAAGATGCGGGGGTTATGATTTTTCCCGGCTTAGATCTAAATTCTGCTCTGGTTTTTGATAGTTTTTTGAATAATGCTGATGATAAGTATAAGCTTACTCCAGAAGGAGTTAATGAAGTCTATATGGGAACAAGATACAACAATGATGAAAATTCTTTAATGATATGGGCATTGTATCCTCCCCATAAGAAGACGGCCATAATAGACACTGAGAAAACTTTTGGCCATGTTATGACTTTTAGAGCAGGTGAGACTGACCCCATAATTACTGCAGACATTGGTATCAATGTTGCAAAATTGAATAAAGCACAGGCTCAGATGTTAATCAAGGAAAGGGATGCCTACAAGCTGAACTGTGAAAGATTAACAAAGGAGAATGACTACTTGAAGGATGCTGTTAAGAGCACCTTTGGGCAATCTACGAAGAGAATAACTCAGGGTGAAAGCTCACAAAGTAGTCAAGAGATATCCCATGATCAAGCCAAACAAATTCAAATAGATGCATTTGTTACAATACTGCAGAGCAGGTATGCAAACATGGTACGGTGGTTAAACCAGTTTTGGGATAACTACTCGGAAAATCATAAAGCAGTCAAAGAACATGAGAGGCTTGATCAGAGGATACAAGAAAAGGTGATCGAGTTGCAAAACAGAGGTACCCCTGATAGCACAGATGTCTCTGAGGCAAGAGCATTACTCAAAAGACACCAGAATTTTTATGATAAACTCAAAGCTGATGCTAAGGAAGGGACTGATGCATCAGACGCAGGGGTGCCCAGAATATTCAAAGATAATGGAGAGATAAAGAGCAAAGAAGAGTGGACTATTGATTGTCAAGTTATATTACACAAAGCCACAGGAGCCCTAAAAGATAAAGCCTCTGTATCTACAGAAGTTTGCAAGCAACTGGAGGAAATGATCACCCTCGATATAATCACCAGGAGTGCAGTCGAGCTTACTGATTCTCACCGTGCGCAGGAGTACTTGGATCATCTAACAAAAGTCTATTTATGGCTAAACAGAGCCTAGTTAAGATTATGTAATTATTGTTTGTTAAAATCTCAAGAGACTTATTGAAGAGTTGTATCTCTTCTTGAAGATATCTATATAAGTTCAAACAATCTATGCTGAAAGATCATCAGCAGTAGAAGATATTTAGATATACATATACATAATATTCCAGAATGATCATGTTGCATATTTTATTTTAAAGAAGAAATTTGAAGTTCTCTGATTCAGTATTTCCATTTAGGTATCAGTTATTTGTTGAAATTATTCAATTGTGTGGCTGTCTCCATTTCTGCATTTCCCTGTTATTCAGATTAAACTATCAAGTATACATTTAATCTGTCAATACACATTCGCTGTATCTGTGTGATCAATTCGGTTGGTATCCATCCTAAGGAATTAAACCCTTCTGATTTATTCACAGTAACCTGGAAGGAGTAAGTTGGGATTACTAAGTAGAGCCATATAATTAGGATTGACACACTGTTTCCAGTAAAATATTATCTGTAATCTTGTCTTTTCATTTCATTTGGCTCCTTCAAGTAAGGATTAAAGTACCTTCTGGTGAATTATAAGATCTCTGATTTTATTTGGTTGGATTATCAAGAAGAGTCTGTCAATCATTTATTTGCACGTTTATACAAGCTATAAACCAGAACTGTGCCAAATATCTAGAATCATTACCATTTAGAAACTACTGTTCTCAGTCCTTCAAATTGACTCTGTTACCCAACAAGGCACTGGTCTCACTCAACTCATTAATTAAAACCTTTTGATATTGCTTATACAATTTCTGCCAATCACTTATTAAACATTACATATAGAATTAATTAGTCAGCTTTGTCATCTATCATACATCCTATGCCATTGTAGATAGACCTAGTTAGTCCATTCATCCACATTCAGACTGCTTTAATATTTTAAGGTTCACCCGCCTAGGTGTAGCAGGACCTAAAGTGTAGGAAATCATCAAACCTTGAAGGTTGATTTCGTCAAGTTAGTTCAAAAACGTTGCAAATCCAAATATAGAGCCTGGCATCCTCTTAGGATTAGTAACTTGCATTTTTGAGACCTAACAGTTGTAATGGTGAATGAATGTTTAGATATTTGATGAATGCTCTGGTTCATACCATTTGTTCTTGTTGATTGCAAGTAACTTTGTATGGTTAGTCTAAACCCCGTTAAATGAATTCAGTTCGATTGCATAACATTTATTACACTGCACTAGTAATTGGGTGTTTAATAAATGTGTGTGATTTGAAAATCTTTTTCTACCATGGAAGATTGCACTATTTTTGCAACATTGTGGTTATGATCTAGTTAAGAAAGAATTGGTTTTATTAAGGGTGTTTGTCTATCTGTAGCATTCAATCCATTTGTGATTTGTCCTTAGGTTTTGTATTCACCTCTTACCCTTTAATCCTTTTTTATTTTCTTTACATAAAATTGTTAGACTTATGGATTCAAGTAGCAGCACATTGCCTATCTGCTAGAAAGTTCCAAACTTCATAGTCTATATCACCTAGGGTTTCTGCATACATATTGTTGTCATAATTTTACAAACCCTACATTGCATGTAAATCCCCTTGACTAGAACAACAAAATTCATATCCATTGAGTTATCCTGCAAGTCAAGACCTGATAGTATAAACCTTGGGGTAGTCTTATTCTGGGTCTACTTGGGATAAGATTCCTTTCAAGAGAGGTGAGATATCCCATATCTTACCTATGTTGTTGTGTACTAAAACACCCATCAATAGAATTGGCTCTAGAAGGAGGGCCATCAAATTCATTAACCCTTCTTATCTAGGTAGATAAGGCTAGGGACTAGATAGAGACACACAAGATCTAGCTTAGCTAGGAAAAATCTATTGTCATTAACCCAGTTGAAAAAAAACAAGGAGAGATCAAGGGGTATCCAGAACTCTAAGATCATGATCCATTCCAAGGAATCCCATTGTAGTTCAAATAAATTTCTTTAACATGGTCTTCTTTGCTGCAAACCCCTCTCCTATCTAGTTTGGCAACTACCATGATATACCCAAATATCTAGACAATTTCTGTTCAAAATTTCACCCTAATGATCCTGAGCGAACTGCAGATGAACACATAAAGATCTTTGAAAGTAACATCATGGACATGCTACAAGTCCAGTATGAAGATGTGATATGTAGACTATTTCCATACTCCCTTTGGGATGATGCATACTACTCATTTACTAATTTACCTACAGCCTCCATAAATTCTTGGCAAAATATGAAAGATGTATTTCTAAATCGATTCTAGATGCCCACATCCCCTGTTGATCTCTATCAGTCCTTTGTAGAAATATGGAGGGCAGAAGGAGAATTGATAAGCACATTAAATAATATGTTCCACAAGGCTTACTATCATCTTTAGGCACCATACAGCCTTATTACAGTAGTTGCCTTGCCTATCTATTATGTTGCATTATATAAATTAACATTGATGTAACTTGTTAGGAGGGAAAACCCAACAAAGATAACTTTGGTAGAAACTTATGCTGAGGCAGTCAAGGTAAATACAGAGATAGGGTAGGTAAGATCAGGTCTGCTCAACTACATTGGTCCTATAGGCATGCCCAATCAAGTACCCTTGATCAATCAAGCCTTAGCTAATCAGACTCTAGTAATGAATCCTATCCCAATACCAGTTGTAACCCAGGCTCTAATGGTTCATCTTGGGGCTCCTGTATCATAGTTACCTCCAACACAACTCCCATACCTCTAGTTGTTGAAACCTACAATTGATAAAACTAGGGATGATAGGGATGATAATAGAGAGCTAGCTGAACAAATGAAGAAGCTCACAGATGTGGTGACACACCTCTGAAATCAAAACCAAAGTCAGTACCAGAATCCAAATTATCAAAGACTGAATAGAACATGGAATACACAACCAAACAATGGAGGTGTCCCATCACCACTGGAGTCCCATAATGCAGATAACTGCCCTCCACGGTGAGTAATGTTAGTTGAAGCTATTTTATCCTCCTGATGTAGGATTGATAATACAAATGCCCATTCAAAGTTGGATTGTCACAAGTTTCAAGTTGCATCTAGCATCTTTCAAAGGGAGGTCTAGAATGTTGAGGCACAAGAAACCCCACCTCCTACAGGATACAAGTTGGTGTCTACGCAGACATATCATACTGCACTAGTCTTGAAAAGTTATGTTTTTCCTTTTCAAGATGATAATCACCATGAAGAAGAAGAAGTTGATAAGGTCCAGGTCTGTCAGTAGGATAAAAGGACCCCATATAATCTCAAAAGAGACAAACCTAAGGGGCCCTTTACCAATTCTATTCCTCCCAATAACTATCAGGTTCCTCCTGATCCTAAGGCCTCTAACAATCCTGACCCTCCTAAGGCTGTGTTAGCACAGTAAAAATTTGAAATTTTTACTATCTCCTTACTCCATCATATTTGAATAAATCCTGAAGAATATCCCAAAAAGACCATAATAAAAAAAATTTGTATCTCACGAGATGTCTATGGATGAGCAGTGCCAAATTTCATCAAAATGAATCCATCGGCAAGAGGTTGTGTTGCTTACACCGATACACAAGGAATCGTTTGAAAACAACCATCGGCGTGAAAATAGAGATCGGAAGAAGAATTGTGGAAGTCACCGATGGAGTAAGTAATACCGATGACTTTACATCGGCAAGAAAGGTAAGTGGTCATACCAATTGGTATGACAGATATCTATCAGATGACTTTTTAAAAGATACCTCGACAGTATATATCATACCGATAAAGCATTTCGGCAAGAGTTTCACCGAACAGCATGCGGGGGTAATGAAACAAATAGCCATCGGCGAGAGGTAAGCTATCGGGATAGAAAACAAGTAAGCCTCTGATGATTAAGAGTCTTGGTGATAAGAAAGCCATCAGCGAGACTCACAGCGATACACCTCTATCGGGATGACTTGTTCTATCGGAACAAAAGAACCAGGTCTTGCCAATTCACAAGTCACGGCGATCAAAAGGTGTCGGTGACACTTTACTAAACTTTGCCCGATGAAAGATATGAAAAGGGTCATCGGGGAGATGATTTGGATTGGGATATCTTGAGAAAGCTATCCCGATAGTGAATGTCATTCCGACAAAGATAAAAGGCCATACATGAAGATGACTATCGGTGAGACAATAAAGATCGGGAGAACAATATTTTATTATCCCGATAGTCTCAATCTTCCCGATAAGCAAATCATATCAGTGGGACTCGCTATATCGCAGAGAGATCTAAAAACCTTGGTGATGAAGGAAGTCATGCCGATGATCTTGCCCAATTAAAATATGACATTACATAGTGTCGGGAAAACAATTGGAGGAAATGGTCACCCTTGATATAATCACCAGGAGCGCAGTTGATCTTACTGATTCTCACCGTGAGCAGGAGTATTTAGATCATCTGGTAAAAGTCTATTTATAGCTAAATAGAGCTTAATTAAGCTTATGTAATTATTGTTTATGTTGGTTAAATTCCCAAGAGACTTATTGAAGAGTTGTATCTCTTCATGAAAATATCTATATAAGTTTAAACAATCGATGCTGAAAAAGGATCAGCAGTAGAAGATATACAGATATACATAATATACAATATTCAAAAATGACTATGTTGCTTATTTTATTTGAAGAAGAAGTTTGAAGTTCTCTGATTCAGTATTTCTCCTTTGGTATCAGTTATTTGTTGAAATTATTCAATTGTGTGGCTGTCTCCATTTCTGCATTTCCCTGTTATTCAGATTAAGATATCAAGTATATATTTAATCTGTCAATACACATTTGCTGTATCTGTGTGATTAATTTGGTTGGTGTCCATCTAAGGAATTAAAACCTTCTGATTTATTCACAGTAGCTTGGAAGTAGTAAGTTGGGATTACTAAGTAGAGCCATATAATTAGGATTGACATACTGTCTCCAGTAAAATATTATCTGTTAATCTTGTCCATTCATTTCATTTGGTTCCTTCAAGTAAGGATTAAAATACCTTCTAGTGAATTATAAGATATCTGATTTTATTTGGTTGGATTATCAAGAAGAGCCTGTCAGTCATTTACCTGCACGTTTATACAAGCTATAAACCAGAACTGTGCCAAATATCTAGAATTATTACCACTAAGAAACTACTGTTCTTAGTCCTTCAAATTGACTCTGTTACCCAACAAGGCACTAGTCTCATTCAACTCATTAATTCAAACCTTTTTACCTTGATATTGCTTATACAATTTTCTGCAAATCACTTATTAAACATTACACATAGAATTAATTAGTTAGCTGTTTCATCTATTCTACACCCTATGCCATTGTAGATAGATATAGTTAGTCTACTCATCCACACTCAGACTGCTTTAATATTCCAAGGTTCACCCACCTAGGTGTAGCAGGACCTAAAGTGTAGGAAATCATCAAATCATGAAGGTTGATTTCGTCAAGTTAGTTAAAAAAATGTTGCAAATCCAAACATAGAGTCTGGCATCCTCTTAGGATTTGTAACCTGCATTTTTGAGACCTAACAAATTGGCGACTCTGCTGGGGATTTAGTAACAGACCTTAGAAAGTAATCCTTTCCTTCATAGAGTCAATTCAGAAAATTTAAGTTGGTAACTCTGCTGGTGACAAGAACCCTACAGATATAAACTTTTCCTATTTAATAGGTGGCGACTCTAGTTACAAAAAATTCAATATCAAATGGATGGTAGGAGATCCAAGATGGAAGGCAGAAATTTGCAGTCATCTCCACCACTTAGAAACATTTCCAAAAGAAATGTGAATCCAAAATATTCCCACCAAGATAATAATTTAGACATCTAGGAGAATGATTAAGAACAAAATATTGCAATTCACAACAAATTCACACCTCTGCATGATTCAAACGAGAACCTCAGTGGAGCAACTGATGATATTTTGGCAAGGTATAGACCCACTCCTCAAGAACAGCGAGATCATGATGCAAAGGTCATGAGGGATATTGATAGGAACCAAGCTGAACATGATTTCAAGATCTCATTTGACCAGGGAGAAGAGATAGGATATGAATTGTCAAATCAGGGAATGAATGACAATCCAGAATATCAGGAAATAAATAATCAAGACATGAGTGATAAGAAACAGGAAATACTCATGCTCAGGAAAGAACTTGAAAGGTACAAGATACAAGAGGAGAAGGAGTTATTGCAGCAAGAAATTCAACAGAGGAGAAATAAAGCCAAAACAGCTCCCCCTAAATATGTACCCCCGCATAGAGGGAATATTTCAAGAAATACACAACAAAATACAAGTAGTGCTCAAAACTCACATGCTTCTGGAAGTCATCAGAACACTATTCCCCAAAACCCTAGACCACCTCCCATACGTAATGCATCCCAACATATGGCAAATAATTACCCACCCCCTGGCCAACAATATCATAGGCCACAAAATCAACACATAAATCCCCATATGAACCAACATCAACAATATGCATATAATCAGCCACCAGGTGGATATAATTACTATCCCAATCCACCACCTCTGAATTTCCCTCCCTAGAACCTAGCTAATATATGCAGTCAATTTGATTTAACAGGATATCAGTTATATCCATATCCTATGGATAGTACTTGGAGAAATATGGTTCCCAAGTTTACTGGAAACAATGCAGTATTTGTAGAAGATCATATCAGAAGTTTTAATGCCTTTGTACAGGATATAGGTATGGATTGGGAAGACATTAGAATGAGGTTATTTATGATGTCCCTCACTGAAGATGCCAGAGATTGGTTTAATAGCTTGCCCGATGCATCAATCAATTCAATTACTGATTTCCATAACTAGTTTAAGGATCAATATGGTAACCAATATGCTCCTGAGTTTGCACTACATGAACTAATAAGTATACAAAAGTATCAAAATGAATTAGTTTTTGATTTCAACCTGAAGTTTTCCAAGTTACATAATAAGGTACCACATGGAGCCAAGTTATCTGACCAGGCAGCACTGAGTATCTATATGAAAGCATTTGACCCCAAAACAGGATATGAACTCAGAAACAGGTGCCCTGCAACCTTGGCCGAAGCACAAAAAGTGGCCATAACTATTGAAAATAATAGGAAGGCTGCAGGAATGGTCAGTAAAAGGGATAATCATAGAAATCTTCAGAATCCAAATGCTCAACAGATTAAACCAGAGGGTCAGCATAGGCATGAGAGACCTAGGCTACATGATATGCCTTACAATACAAATTGGAAGGATGGAAGACCTATAGATAATAACAGAAAGCAACCATATGGAAAGGATACTCCTGATCCCCTGAAGAGAAACATGGCACATATGGCAGAAAATAACCCTTGGTGTTTTGTATGTAACTTACCACATTTACCTGAATACTGTGAGGTAGCTAAATCAATACAGCAAGAGGAAATGCTATACAACTATAATAGGGATAATCACACCATCAATATGATGCAGGATACGCCATGTGTGGTTACAGAAGATTATTCTTCTTCAGAGGAAGAAGGGTATGAGTATGATGTAGGGAACCAAAAATATCATGTTAACATGGGAGAACAGCAGGTATTCTCAGACCAGGAAGATATTTGTAACAACAAACCATATGGTCAATGGAGAAAACCTACTGAGGATGAAAGAGAAGCTCTCACAGTGGCTACAATGACTCAAGCTCGAAACACTTATAACTTAAGGAATAGAACAACAAATGTTGGGCAAAGAACTCCTGGGAGTGTATTCATAAAAGACCAGAATAACAAAGGGAATATTACAAAATCATCACCTAAAGAACCAGAAAGAGGGGATAAAAATAAAATGAAAGAAAATATAGAAAAGGAGAACACAAAAATAGAAAAGAATGAACAGATCATAACCCCTTCTTTTGACATTGCACAGGCAGTGTCTCAGGTGAAGATATCAGTCCCACTCCTAGAGATGATGAAAATAGATAAATATAGGAGTACAGTTGTCAAGATGATTTCTGATACACCAAATTCAAAACATAAAGGGTTTGAAAAAACAACAAATAATGTGCATCAAGAAAATTTTAAGATGCCTGAGGTATACCTTGGTGACACACTTACAAAAAATCCCTCACATGTAGATCCATTCTATACTACATTAGTAATCAAGAACAGAATAGTCAGGAATTGTATGATTGATTCAGGTGGTGCTATGAATATCATGCCTATAGCAGTGATGAAAGAATTGGGGATGTGGGTTGATACTACGTATGGCCAGTGTTATGCAATGGATAACAGATCTATTCCAGTAGTTGGTATTATGAAAGATGTAGAGATAAAACTTGCTTCACATCCTGAAGCAACATATAACATTGACATCACTGTGGTTGATATCCCATCGTAGTATGGAATGCTGTTATCAAGGCAGTGGGCTGCAATGGCAGGAGGCAATGTTCAATTAGATCTATCATATGCCACCATACCAGTAGGTGACAAGGAAATTAAGTTGTGCAGAGAACCAATGTATGACAATATTATAGAAAGAATGGACCGGCATCAGGTGAATTTCTTTTGTGACACAGATTTAGGAGTTTTCAAAGTTGGAGAAACTACCCCAGAATTGCATAACACTGACCCAATACACACTGAATCTATGAAAAGAGAAAATGATTTGTGGAAAATGTATTTCGATGGTGCATGCAGCAAGATAGGAAATGGGGCCAGAGTAGTTTTTATCTCACCAGGAGGTAAAACGTTCAAATACTCTTTCTTATTGACATTTGAATGCACCAATAATGTAGCTGAGTATGAAGCCCTACTCATTGGCCTAAACATAGCCACCAAATACAAAATAACAAAGTTGGCTGTCTATGGTGATTCTGAATTGGTCATCTCCCAAGTAAGAGAAAAATATTTATCTAAGAATAAAAGATTAAGACAGTACAGAAATGCAGTTTGGGATAGTGTTGAATTATTTGATGCTTTTTCAATCAACTGGGTTGATAGGTCTAAAAACATCATGGCAGACTTTTTAGCAAACATTGCATTAAAGAGAGATGATGTAACATTAGGAGGGATCACAGAAGTAGAATTTAAAACTAGACCTACCATCCCTGATAATATACAGAACTGGCAAGTGTTTGATAGCGATGCTGATATAATCAATTTCTTACATTGTGCTGATTATTATGAAAATCAAGAAATTGATTTCAGTGCATTTGTGGAGGAACACGATGGGAAAGAAACCCTTTTTGGCCAAGAAGTGGTTCAACTGAAGACAAATAAGATACCCAAAGGGCTTATTGCATTAGAAAAAGCATTTGATGGGCATGATAGATACAAAAAGAAAGAAACACCAGTGATACCTGAGAACCTTGAGGAAGTGAATTTGGGGACTCAGACAACCCCAAAAAATGTATATATTGGAAGGAATCTTGACCAAAAAATCAGAAGTAGAATCATCAATCTACTTAGGAAGTATAGGCATGTGTTTGCTTGGTCATATGATGACTTAAAGGCATATAGAGAGGATTTATTTCAACATGAGATACCACTCAAGCCAGATGCAAAACCATTCAGACAGAAACAAAGGCCGATTAATCCTACATTGGCTCCGAAAATGCTGGAGGAACTTACAAAGTTAAGGGATGGAGCTATAATCAAACCTATTAGACATTCTTCCTGGGTCTCAAACTTAGTACCTGTCAGGAAAAAGAATGGTGACATTAGACTATGTGTGGATTTCAGAAACCTGAATAAATCTTCCCTCAAAGATAATTATCCTCTTCCCAATATGGAGGCGATATTGCAGAAAGTTACTGGATGTGAATTGCTATCCATGATGGATGGTTTCTCCGGCTACAATCAGGTAAAGGTTAAGGAGTCTGAACAATTTAAGACGGCATTCACCACTTCGTGGGGAACATATGTATACTTGAGAATGCCATTTGGATTAACTAATGCTGGGGCAACATTTCAAAGAGCGATGGATGTAGCTTTTGCTGAATTGATCAATAAGATTATGATAGTATATCAAGACGACTTAACAGCATATTCAAAAAGGGCCGAAGATCATTGCACACATCTAGAACAGATATTTGTCAAGGCCCTAGAATATGGAATATCATTGAATCCGAAAAAATGCCATTTTGCAGTAACTGAAGGAAAATTGCTTGGGCATATAGTCTCGAAGGAAGGAGTTAAAATAGATCCTGAAAGGGTGAAAGCAATTGATCAGGTCCCTATTCCAAAAAATGTAAAAGCTATACAATCATTTTTTGGTCAGATAAATTTTGTCAGAAGATTTATACCAAATTTCGCAGAGATTGTTTGTCTTATATCAAGAATGCTGAAGAAGAACTCAGATATGAAATGGACAACAGAAACAATGGAAGCATTTGGTAACATTAAGGAGGCCATTAAGCAAGCTCCAGTCTTAATATCCCCTGACTTCGGTAAACCGTTCCAACTTTTTTCATTTGCTTCCTATCATACAGTAGCAGCAGTGCTGTTGCAGAAAAACAATGATGGATATGAACAGCCTATCTCTTTCTTTAGCAAGTCCCTTCAGAATGCAGAGTTGAAGTATGACATTATTGAAAAGCAGGCATATGCATTGGTAAAAGCAGTAAAAAATTTTAGACCATATTTGGTGGGGGCTAAAATCATAGCATATGTCCCTAATGCTGCAGTGAAGGATGTACTGATCCAAACTAAGGTCACCGGTAGGAGATGTAGGTGGATTAATAGGATTTAGGAATTCAACATTGAAATCCAAATCACTAAATTAGTAAGAGGACAGGGTCTTGCCAAATTGATGGCTGAAAGTAATCTAGAAGCTTCCCAGATATGTAATGTCGATGCAAGTACTAGTATTGAACACACTCCATGGTATACTGATATAGTATATTATCTAAAATATATGAAGTGTCCTGAAGGATATGATGATAACAAAAGAAGGACACTCAAACTACAAGCTTCAAAATATGTACTCATTGGTGGGGATCTCTATTGGAAAAATAGAGATGGGGTTCTACTATTATGCTTGGATGAATATCAATCAAAATATATTATGAAGGAGTTGCATGAAGGCATGTGCGGAGGACATTTCTCAGCAAAAACCACAGCCCACAAAATCCTAAGGGCAGGGTACTATTGGCCTAAAGTCTTTAACGATTCATACCAGTACACTAGAAAGTGTGGAGCATGCCAAAAGTTCTCAGGGAAGTTAAAGTATCAGGGAGCACTACCCTTAAAACCTATGCAAGTTGAGGCTCCATTTTATCAGTGGGGTATTGATTTTGTAGGTGAAATTTCAGAGAAATCGAGTGGGGGGCACCGATGGATTTTAGTGGCTACTGATTACTTTCCAAAATGGGTGGAAGCAATCCCAACCAGACAGGCTACAAGCAAAGTTGTGATAAATTTTCTAATGGATAACATTATATGTAGATTTGGTACTCCTGTAAGATTGATTACCGATAATGGGATGTGTTTTAGATCTGATGAATTCAAAGGTTTTTGCAGCACACATGGTATCGCTGTTTCTTATGCTGCTCCTTACCATCCACAGGCCAATGGACAAGCTGAATCAAGTAATAAGAGCCTGTTGAAAATCATAAAAAGAATGTTGGATAGAAATAAGAAGGCTTGGGATTCAAAATTAAGAATGGCAGTATGGGCTGACAGGATTACTATAAAAAGGGCAATTGGAAGATCCCCTTATGAATTGGTATATGGAACCCAAGCAAGATTTTCATTAGAAAATCTTATACCAGTATACAAATTCATTCTCCAGGAAGACTTGAATATCCCTGAACCAATGGAGGAAAGGTTGGAACAATTGGCAGAGCTTGATGAAACACGAAGAATAGCTCAGAGACAGAATATTAAATTACAATCACAGGTAAAATATCTCTTTGACAAGAAGGCCAAAGAAAGAAAGTTTGAAATAAATGATCTGGTACTAATGTGGAATGCAAGATGTCAGGATAAAGGAAAACATGGAAAATTTGAAGCCCTGTGGTTGGGTCCTTTTGTTATCACTGGCAAGGGAGGTGATGATTCTTACTATGTACAGAATATGTCAAGAGAGGAGCAGGAATTGCCTATACATGGGCAATACTTGAAGCAGTTCTTTTCATAAACATGTACAAAGAGAATTGAGTGTTGCCAGTGCATGGACAACATTCAAATAATTCTCAAAAATATCTTATTCCATGCACAGTAGTCTAGGAATCATTCCCGCTCCCCATCATTTGTTCCTTTCCTTTTCCCAGTTTCATAAAACCTCACCCCAAAATAATAAAATATGTGGTCTACTTCCCCAGGAGATCTGGATCCTTGTTATACTCACAGGGAGTATACATCCCAGACAGAGCCACTGTTAGCACAGTAAAAATTTGAAATTTTTACTATCTCCTTACTCCATCATATTTGAATAAATCTTGAAGAATATCCCGAAAAGACCATAATAAAAAAATTTTGTATCTCACGAGATGTCTATGGATGAGCAGTGCCAAATTTCATCAAAATCAATCCATCGGCAAGAGGTTGTGTTGCTTACACCGATACACAAGGAATCATTTGAAAACAACCATCGGCGTGAAAATAGAGATCGGAAGAAGAATTGTGGAAGTCACCGATGGAGTAAGTAATACCGATGACTTTACATCGGCAAGAAAGGTAAGTGGTCATACCGATCGGTATGATAGATATCTATCGGATGACTTTTTAAAAGATACCCCGACGGTATATATCATACCGATAAAGCATTTCGGCAAGAGTTTCACCGAACAGCATGCGGGGGTAACGAAACAAATAGCCATCGGCGAGAGGTAAGCTATCAGGATAGAAAACAAGTAAGCCTCCGATGATTAAGAGTCTTGGCGATAAGAAAGCCATCGGCGAGACTCACAGTGATACACCTCTATCGGGATGACTTGTTCTATCGGAACAAAAGAACTAGGTCTTGCCGATTCACAAGTCACGGCGATCAAAAGGTGTCGGTGACACTTTACTAAACTTTGCCCGATGAAAGATATGAAAAGGGTCATCGGGGAGATGATTTGGATCGGGATATCTTGAGAAAGCTATCCCGATAGTGAATGTCATTCCGACAAAGATAAAAGCCCATACATGAAGATGACTATCGGCGAGACAATAAAGATCGGGAGAACAATATTTTATTATCCCGATAGTCTCAATCTTCCCGATAAGCAAATCATATCGGTGGGACTCGCTATATCGCAGAGAGATCTAAAAACCTTGGCGATGAAGGAAGTCATGCCGATGGTCTTGCCCAATTAAAATATGACATTACATAGCGTCGGGAAAATAATTGGAGGAAATGGTCACCCTTGATATAATCACCAGGAGCACAGTTGAGCTTACTGATTCTCACCGTGAGCAAGAGTATTTAGATCATCTGGCAAAAGTCTATTTATGGCTAAATAGAGCTTAATTAAGCTTATGTAATTATTGTTTATGTTGGTTAAATTCCCAAGAGACTTATTGAAGAGTTGTATCTCTTCATGAAAATATCTATATAAGTTTAAACAATCGATGCTGAAAAAGGATCAGCAATAGAAGATATTCAGATATACATAATATACAATATTCAAAAATGACTATGTTGCTTATTTTATTTGAAGAAGAAGTTTGAAGTTCTCTGATTCAGTATTTCTCCTTTGGTATCAGTTATTTGTTGAAATTATTCAATTGTGTGGTTGTCTCCATTTCTGCATTTCCCTGTTATTCAGATTAAGATATCAAGTATATATTTAATCTGTCAATACACATTTGCTGTATCTATGTGATTAATTTGGTTGGTGTCCATCTAAGGAATTAAAACCTTCTGATTTATTCACAGTAGCTTGGAAGTAGTAAGTTGGGATTACTAAGTAGAGCCATATAATTAGGATTGACATACTGTCTCCAGTAAAATATTATCTGTTAATCTTGTCCATTCATTTTATTTGGTTCCTTCAAGTAAGGATTAAAATACCTTCTGGTGAATTATAAGATATCTGATTTTATTTGGTTGGATTATCAAGAAGAGCCTGTCAGTCATTTACTTGCACGTTTATACAAGCTATAAACCAGAACTGTGCCAAATATCTAGAATTATTACCATTAAGAAACTACTGTTCTTAGTCCTTCAAATTGACTCTATTACCCAACAAGGAACTAGTCTCATTCAACTCATTAATTCAAACCTTTTTACCTTGATATTGCTTATACAATTTTCTGCAAATCACTTATTAAACATTACACATAGAATTAATTAGTTAGCTGTTTCATCTATTCTACACCCTATGCCATTGTAGATAGATATAGTTAGTCTACTCATCCACACTCAGACTGCTTTAATATTCCAAGGTTCACCCACCTAGGTGTAGCAGGACCTAAAGTGTAGGAAATCATCAAATCGTGAAGGTTGATTTCGTCAAGTTAGTTCAAAAAACGTTGCAAATCCAAACATAGAGTCTGGCATCCTCTTAGGATTTGTAACTTGCATTTTTGAGACCTAACAGGCTACACCCCAAACTATAAACCAAAGTGATCTTGTGGAATCATCCCAAAAGTCATAAGTTGCCATGTTGGCTCAATATGTGGTGGATGAACTAAGGTAGATGAAGGTCACTCTATCTATCCTCAAGCTGATGAAAATTCTAGAAGTTAGCATAGATTTTCTTTAACACATGGGGATGCAGGCTAAGCTTTATCCACCTCCAAAAGAGGGTTTACAAAAGGACAATTTGAGTAGAAACAAGTATAAAGTTCATGTCTCAGACACTAATCACCAAGTGACCCTATACAAATAAAAGAAAGAATCACCCCCTTTCTTCCTGACTCTTCAGATATTCAACAAGAAACTTCATAACTGTTTGGTAGATTCATGGGCCTCTACTAATGTTATGCCATTATCTATTTGCAAAGCCCTAGGTCTGACTACTCTCAAATCATCTAGAAAGGTCACTAGTTGGACAAGATGGAGGTCAAAGTTGTTGGTGAGTTAAATAGAATGCATATGTAGTTATCTTCAGACCCCCAAGTACAATAGTATATAGACATACAAGTAGTGGATATTCCTAACACATATGAGATGTTGCTTAGTAGAGATTGGTCTAAAACTCTGAATGGCTATATGGCTCCTGATTTCTCACACATGTGGCTGCCTTAGAGGGAAACTTCCAATTATATTTGCATTGAAAGGGAACCAAAGATGAATCACATGATAAATATAACCAAACCAATGAAATCCTATATTCTAAGGTAGATTTGGGCATTTATTTGCCTCAGATAAATCAACTAGAAGAGGTACTAGTGTTAGACAGTTGCAGATACTATGAACCACCTATGGATAAGAAAAAAGATAGCACTAAGGTATGTGTTCAATATGATTATGACCCTTCATCTAATGAAGGGCTGGGAACATTTGAAGGTTTTAGAGATTTTGTGGCTAGATTTATGAAGGATTGGCTAGTTGTTGGGAGAAAGGTACAAATGGAAGAGTTATTGCTACCCAACTGGTGTCACACTCATAATGCATCTCATTTAGAGTTTAAGTATTCTTTATGCTAGGAAGAAGTATATCAGGTTCAAAAGCATGTAAAGTTGTATTCCATGAAAGATGAAGATAAGACCAAATTATCACCTAAGACTAATGGAAGGACTGGATCACAAGATGGACAAGGCATCACTCTTTAAAAAGAACCTGCAAGTCCTCAAATTTGGACATTACAATCCAATATATGTAACTTGAAGAAAGGGTTCAATGTTGGATTCAAACTGATCATCCCTATAGGGGAATCTTATTTGGCTTCCTAAAGATTGTAATTCCATTGCAATAACAATGTTGCAGAATATGAATCTCTAGTACATGGGCTGCTCACTATAATTCAAAAGAAGGTCCAAATAATCTAGGTCTTCAAAGATTCTAAACTAGTAGTCAAACAAGTAAGGAAGAACTCCTGCCATGATAAAAGGCTTAAATGCTATCAAATTGAGTTTGGGATCTTGATGAATATTTTGGTGGTTTCAATATCCAGTTGATCCTAAGAAAATAGAACCTCATTTCTCATGCATTGGCTTAGGTTGCCAGCACTTTGGACCCTTTAGCTATGTCTAATCTAAAAAAACTTCTGTGGAGTTGGTTCCTACTCCCTCTATGCCAGATAATGTTACCCCTTTCCAGGTCATCAAATATGATAAACACATAATTGATTTTCTTAAATGTTTAGTTGTGTTCATTGTTCAGATAATCAATGAAGAAGAGATAAAGCCCGTTGAAATGGATTTATAAGGTGTTCTAAACCTTAAAACCATTACTATTCCTCAAGGTATGGTTGAACTGGAAAGGCTATTTGACTGTAATCAATTTGGGACTCAGAGGAAATAGGTAGACTCTTTTGGAGGGAAGTGTGAACCATACAACTTAGGGATGAAGAATAAGGTCAAGAATGTATTTATTGGTAAATTTTGCACCCCTAAGGAAAAGGAAGTAATCATCTAAGCTTTAATGTATTATCATGATGTCATTGCATGGAGTTATCAAGAGTTGAAAACTTACGATACTTCTATCATAACTCTTACTATACCATTGAGAGCCAAACCCCTTTTTCAGTGACAAAGGCTAGTTAATGCCCTCTTGGAGCCTCTAATTTTTTAGGAAGTAAAGAAGTTACTATCAGCAAGGATCATCTTCCTAGTGCAACACTCTACTTGGGTAGCTAATTTGGTGTTGATGCGTAAGAAAAATGGTGAAATAAGCTTATTTGTTGACTTTAGGAATATAAATAGAGCCTTTGAAAATAACAATTATCCTTTTCCATCCCTAGATGAAGTATTACAAATTGTTAATGGTTCTCAAATGATATCATTTCTAGATGGTTATTCTGGATATAATCAAGTGATGGTTGAGTATGCTGATGAATTAAAAATAGCATTCACCTAAAAATGGGGAATATACACATATCAAAAGATGCCCTTTAGCCTAATCGATGCTAGAGAAACATTTAAGCATGCCATGGACATTGATTTTAAAGGCCTAGTGGGTAAATGCATTATTATTTATATGGATGACCTGACGATATTTTCAAGAAAAGAGGCGATCAAATCTCTGACTTGAGAAAGGTGTTGCAATGTTGTAGAGATTATGGTATTTCGTTAAACCCCAAAAGTGCATCATTTTTGTGATTGAAGGGAAGTTATTAGGACATGTCATTTTTGAGAAAGATATATCCATAGGCCCTGATAAAGTTAAGCCCATTCTTAAGATCGAGCCTCCAGCTAGCAAAAAAGAACTGAAGTCTTATTTTGGAAAGATTAACTTTGTGTAGAAATTCATCGCTAGCTTTAATGAAATCATGAGGCTATCGAATGCTATGCTAAAACAAGATTCCAAGATTGAGTGGACACCTGAAGCAAAAGGAGCCTTTCTAGAAATCAAACAAGTAATTACTAATGCTCTTGTGTTGGTGAGTCTAGATTATACTTTTCCATTTTTCATTTAATCCTTTGCTTCAGAATACACATGTATAGACATGTTGACTTAGAAAAAGGGTCTTATTGATGAACATCTAATTGCTTTTATGAGTACCCTATTAAAGGATGTAGAACTTTGGTAACCAAATGTGGAGAAACAAGCTTACACATTAGTGAAGGTAGTCAAAGAGTTCCATCATTACATCCTAAGAAGTAAAGTGATTTCCATAGTCAATGATGTTGCTATTAAAAATTTGTTGATGCAAAGTGAGGTAGGAGAACAAAGATGGAAGTGGGTCATGATACTATAAGAATTTGATTTAGAAATATAGCCTATGAAATTGGTGAGAAGGAAGGCTCTCATGAAAACCATGGAAGAAACTGATCCAGGAGTATTTTCCAAGAAGTATGCGTTGGAAGATATATCTCACGATGATTGGTATGGTGACATTTTCTTCTACCTACTCAATCAATGTTGTCCTCCTCACTTAAATTCAGTTTAAAGAAGAGCTTTAAGACTGAAGAGCATTAGTTTTATTATTAAAGGATGAGTTTTGTGTAAGAAAAATCCTAAAGGAGTCTATCTGAGATGTCTTGATAAATAGATGTAGTATAGGTTTTCGTTAGTTTGCATGAAAGATTTGGAATAGGTCATGGTTCTAGTCATTCAACTACAAACTAGATTCTTCAGGATGGATTTTATTGGTCTACTCTTTTCAAGGATGCTCATGGACATGTTTGGACTTGCCATTTTTTTCCAGACTATCACTTCTAGGGAGAGAAACGTAGCCACACCTTTACAATCAGTAGTGGAGGTACAACCCTTTGGCATAATGGGGGATCAACTTTATCAGTATGATCAATCCACCATCCTCTAGGGGCCACAGATATATTCTAACTATAAATGTTTATTGTACTAGATGGTCAGAAGATCAAGCATGTAAGCAATGTACAAAAGAAGTAGTAGTTAAATTCATTGAGGAGCATATTATTACAAGGTTTGGTTGTCCATTTGCCCTTGTCTATAATAATGGTCCTACATTTTCATCTCTGTCTTTTTAAATTGGGCCTTTGACTATGGTATTGTGTTAAAATTTTAATCCAATTATTACCCTCAAGGTAATGGTGTTGTTGAATCCACCAACAAAAATCTACTTGATGTCCTCAAAAGGATGCTTGACACGATCCCTAGGGAATGGTACACCCAACTTAGGTTTGCTTTGTGGATAGATAGAATAAGATGCAAGGTTGCTTTAGATACTTCACCTTACCATTTGGTCTACGGATTAGATCTTGTGTTTCCCATATAGCTGAGGATACATGTTCTACAATTCATGAAGGATTATTTGGAGTCTAATGACAAGAATTCTGCCTATTTGACTCAGCTATTGCATTTAGAGGAAAAATGAGATGCCATAATTGAAAACTTTGCCAAACATTAGGGTATTGTGAAAAGATGGTTTGATAGGAGAGCCAAAGTGAAAACTTTTCATATCTCATAGTTGGTACTATACTGGGATAAATCTCATGAAAAGAAAGAACATGGAAATTTTGATAAACTTTGGCTAGGACCCTATTAGATAGCTAAAATTTTGGGAGATAGTACGTATCGTTTGAAATCCCTTACCGGTGAAGAGCTCCATTGCATATTAATGGGCCATTCTTGAAGCACTATTTTCAAGCTGAGAAGGTGTCCATACCTTCTATTTATGTACTTAGTTATCTTTTCTACTCTTTTTTTTGGTTGTTCTATGTGTTGGTTAGATTAGTGATTTCTTAGTGCTAGTTGTTGATTTTTTATTTCTGCTTTCTTTTTGGTTTTGGTAGGGGTTTTCCATTTTCTAAATAAGTTGGCATCTACAATGTACTCTAAAAGATTCTCTCCAAATCAAATAGTCTATAAATTTCTTTGAAGAGCCTCAGTTGCAAACTTAGGGCCTTATTGTGGGTTCCATTGTTAATATTGAATGGCATGGTGCTTTCTCATGGGAAAGGAGTCATTGGTTTGGTTCGCTTGATGTATTTTGAAATCTCATTTCTTTTCACATTTTAATAATCCTAAATCTTCTAGGAGACTCTTGGTGATCTTGGGTTAAGTGAAAAATCTTAAGGTCTCACCTTTGCTGCCACTATGATTCCCAACCCAGTGAAGTTGAACTAATATACGTAGCCAATGTAATATTTATCATGTGTTATAAGGGTGTGTGGTATTGTCTAGTACTCATTAATAAGCTAAGTTAATTGAATCATTAAATAAGCAACTTATCATAAGTGGTACTTTTTAGTACCCACATAAATCATTCAACTAGCTGGAGGATTCAAGCACCTCTATCTATGCTATAGATGTCTGGCTAGTAATAGAGCAATGTTTGAGTGGAATCATAGAGACAATATTGTTGGGGATGTTGAAAGGAACAACACAACTGAGAGGGGGATGAATCAGCTGTATCAAAAATTTAACTTCTTTAAATCAATTCCACAATCACTTAACTTGTTTCCTTATTCTATTATGAACATTAAACATGAATAGAAGAATTAAAATATGAACAAATCAACACCACACATCAACACTAGATTTTTTATGTGGAAAACCCTAAATAGGGAAAAACCATGATGAGTGTCAGCTCACAATATAATGTAGTAACAATACCAAATATCAAATAGTGGCTCAAATGGTGTTATCCCAACTTATTTCACTTGAAGATGGATAATAGACTACTCTCAATCAGACATTGTCAAACTCTACTAATTAGAAACTTGATTTCCAGAGCTTCAAATCACATATCCTTTGGAATGAAGTTGACTCAAGACCTTATAATCTTAAGTCCAGAACTACAAGGCTAAAATCTAATCTATAGATAAATGTGGAGCAAAACACTTTCTCCCTATCACTCTACAAACCTTGCTAGACATAGTCTTCACACTAGTGATTAGAACTTTTTCTGCACAATGATCTGAACCACCAAATTCTAGATTTAACATCTTCAAACACTTCTCTAAATCATATGCAAGGATCATATTGTGGTCTTCATTATAAAGAAAATGCAGAGCAAAATACTCATACAATGTTCTTTAATCAATTACAAAGCAGCAATGCCAGAAGATATAGTTGACACAAATGACAGCACAAACATGTTGAAATAAATGATAGCATCAGTTAGCACATACTTGAAATAGGGGCTATATATGCTTGATTGGCAAGGAGGCAATGTCTAGGTAGTTCATAAGGTGAGTACAATTCATGTAGCTTAATATAAGTGAGCCCAAATGACCTTACTTGCCAAAGGATGGGAATGAATGCATGCACACACTTAGATTTTCAGAATGTGGATGGTTGCACTAAGTAAGTGGTCTCTGATTCTCTAATCATGTGTCATATTCATTTAGTTTAATGAGTGTGAAACACAAAGATTATGGGTTCATAACTATCCTTTATCTTAGAAATGCTCTCAAGAATTTCCCCATTAGAGTCACCATTTGTTGTGCCTTGCTCACCTGTCCCACTTTTTTGCCAAACGAAGACCCCCTTTCTTTGTTTTGGTTGTTTTTGTTTGGTCTCAATTTTGACCTATTTGCTTATGAGAGAATGAAGTCTTTCTCTTGGATATTTTGTCTTGCATTTGGACATTTTGGCATGCTTGGGCTTCCTTTGATGTTTTGGTGATTGAATTGAAGTTCATTGATTGATGTCGAACCTAAGAAGTAGCCCCTTGTGTGCTTTTGTGCTAAAAGTGTACTTCACCAGAGTTTGTGCTAAAACCTTATGTCACCGGACATACCTCTGAAATATTACTTCATTGGATATCATGCTAAAAAGGAAGGTCTCTAGACTTTGTTCTAGAATTGTACTTCATTATACTTTGTGCTAGATTGCCATCTCATAGGATAAGCGCTAAAAATTGTCACCACCAGATATGTCTTGTGATCATCGAAAGCTCCATTAAGGTAAAACTCAATGAAGTTTGGAGGAAAGAGGGTGTTTTTTTGTGGCACCAAAAATTGCGCTAATTAGCATTATCATAGGACATATCCTATGATGATGCTTTCCTCTACATATCTAGTTTGGATTCATTTCCTCGCTTTCTCGGCCATGGGTGCTCAAAACCCTATCAACTGACAATTACATTAATAGCTCTGTCAAAGAGTTTAAAAGGTTGAATTTCATCGTCATTTCTTCATTTGAATTCAAAATGTCTTAGCGAATTAGAGCTCTGGTGATCTAGGTGATTTCAAAGAGATTTTGAGTGTGATCTCGAGCTCTCTTGTGTCAATTTGACAATAATTGTGTGGTCATCTTGCAAATTTGTGAGGTGTTTTACTGCTTCTCAGGTCAGCTTCCTTTGCATACTTTCCTTTAAGTTACTCATCTCAAATACTTATTTAAACTATGATTGTATGCCTTTTCTTGACTTGTTGATTGAATTTCTTTGGGTAGTCAGGTTTTGAAAATGTAAGAAAAACTTAGTTTTTATTTGTTGGTATGTGGCGACTGATCATGCAAATACTATACACTCGTAATGTATCATTGTCGGGGTTCAGGGTCAGTTGTTATTTTTTTGTTAATTGACAAAAGAAAAATGACATAATTGTAAAACCCTAATTCTAGAAGCTTCCAAAAGGCTTGTTATAAGCGGATTGGATGTATGTTGTGGGTGTGGAATTCATGAGATTATAATATTTTTTGCACTAGATAATAAAATCATTGGATGGTTGAGTTTCTATGAATGTAGCCCATTTTGGGTGAACCGCGTTAAATTTTTGTGTTGACCTCTTTTGTGTTATTCTTCATTGTTATATTTGGGTTATTTAATTTGCATATAATTGTTAGTTTTTATTGCTCTAATCTTCTTGAACCCTAACAACTCATATCAGAGCGGGTTGTGTTTGATTATCATCTGTAGGAAGGTCTCACGGTTAAGTGGGAGCAATAGCGGATGAGGGTAAGCTAAAGGTAGATAAATTCAATGGGCAGAGCTATAAGTTATGGAAGATGCAGATGGAGGATTATCTCTATCAAAAGGATTTATGGAGGCTGTTGGAAGGAAAAGCCAAGAAATTAGTAGTAATGACTAATGAGGATTAGGATCTTTTGGATAGAAAGGCACTAGGAACCATTCGGTTGTGTCTGACACCATCTATGGCATTCAATATAACAGAAGTAAAGACAACAAATGCATTGATGAAATCTCTGGCTAAATTATATGAAAACCCCTCAGCCTTAAATAAGGTATTTCTCATGAAGCACTTGTTGAATCTGAAAATGATTAAAGGTGGATCTATGTCAGATCATTTAATTGAGTTTAATGCGATTACCAGTCAGTTAACTTTTGTAAAAGTGAAATTTAATGAAGAGGTGAGGGCTCTCTTTGTTTTATGTTATTTGCTAGAAAGCTGGAATAACTTGGTAATGGCTATAAGTAACTCTATTTGTGGTTCAAATACTTTGAAATTTGATGATTTTGTTGGTGTTATCCTTAGCGAGGAAATGCAACGAAATAGAATAGTTGAGATTTTAACATCAGGTAATGCTTTGACTGTAGAGAATAGGGGAGGAACAAAGCAGAGAGGAAAAATCCCAAAAAATTGTAGGAAGTCACAAGGGAAGTCAAAGAAAGGTAGATCTAAATCTACAGGAAGAATGGATTGTTGGCACTGTGGAAAGCCAAGACACTTGAAGAAGGCTTGTTGGTCTCGAAAGGGCAAACATGGAGACAGACAACATGATGACAATAAGGAAGCTAATCTTGCAAGTAATAAATTTTACAAGATGCTTTAATTTTGTGTTTAGATAAGGCTAATGATTCCTGGGTAATAGATTCAGGGGCTTCATTTCATGCCACACCCCATAGGAAATATATTTTAGATTATGTTCAAGATGATTTTTGATAGGTATATTTGAGTGATGATGAACCCTATCAGATTGTTGGAAAAGGAAAGATAAAAATCAAGTTGCAGAATGAAAATGAATGGTTGCTATAGGAGGTAAGGTATGTTCCAAATTTGAGGTAAGGCAGGACAACTGGGTAGTGAAGGTTGCATTATTACCTTTTTAGACAAAGTCTTGAAGGTCACTAAAGTTGCATTAGTAGTAGCTAAAGGTGAAAAAATAGGCACATTATATTTGTGTACTGGTAATACTTATTCTACCTTGCTGCGACAGAAACAATTGCTATTGAGATAGTTATAACACTTGCTACAGGAATAGAAACAAAATTGTGGCACCATAGACTTAGGCACAAGAGTGAGAAAGGGATGAAGATTCTTCACTCTAGAGAGTTGCTACTAGGTCTAAAGAAGATTGACTTGGAGTTTTGCAAAAATTGTGTCTATCCAAAATAGAAAAGAGTCTAATTTCTCAAAGTTGGGAAAGAGAAGAAGAGTGAGAAATAAGAGCTTGTGCACTCAGATGTATGGGGACTAGCTCAGGTATCTTCTCTTAGTGGCTCTTGCTATTATGTTACTTTTATTGATGATGCAACTAGGAAAACATGGGTGTACTTCCTAAAACAAAAATCATAAGTATTTGAAACTTTTAAAAGGTGGAAAGCTTTGGTTGAGAATGAGATAGGAAAAAAAGTTGAAGTATCTCAGATCTGATAATGGAGGCAAGTATTGTATAGAGAATTTGAGAATTACTGTTTATATAATGGAATTCACAGGTAGAAAATGGTTCCTAGAACCCAACAAGGAAATGATGTGTCTAAGAGGATGAATAGGACCATTATGGAGCATGCAAGGAACATGAGATTGCATACTGGACTACCCTTACACTTTTGGACAGATGCTATACATACTGTTCTTTATTTAATAAATAGGGGACCTTCAAACCCTTTGGATGGTGGCATTCTAGAGGAGGCATGGATGGGTAAAAATGTCAACTATTCATTTCTAAAAACCTTTAGTTGTGAAGCTTTTGTCGATGTTGATATTGAAAATAGACCCAATCCTGAGGCTAAGTCTAAACAATGTACCTTCATTGGATATGAAGTAGATGGATTTGGTTATTGGTTATGGGATTATGAAAATCATAAAATCATTAGGAGCAGAGATGTTATATTCAATGAGATGGTCATGTATAAGGATCAGCTACAAGAAAAGAAGTGTGAACAGGCCAAAAAGGAATATATGGTGCTGGATGAGATTCCAGAAAATAAAATTTCAGTGGTACCTGATGCTCAGTAACAACAAGTTATACCATAGACTACTGCAAGTCTTAGACATTCTACAAGGATAAGTAGACCTCTAGAAAGATTTTATCCATCATTATATTCTATATTATTAACTGATTTTGGTGAACTTGAAGGTTATGAAGAAGCAATGCAGGTAGATATCAAAAAGTAGTGGGAGCTAGGCATGAAAGAGGAAATGGATTCCTTTCTATAGAATCAGACTTGGGACTTAGTTCAATTGCTTGCAGGTAAAAGAGCATTTCCAAATAAATGGGTTTATAGGTTGAAGGAAGAAGATGGAGGTAAGAAAAGATATAAGGCCAGATTCATGGTAAAAGGTTTTGCATAGAAAAAAGGTATAGATTTTTTCATGAAATATTTTCTTTAGTTGTAAAGATGACTTCTATTAGAACTATTCTAAGTCTTGTGGCTATGGAAGACTTGCATCTTGAATAGTTAGATGTGAAAACAAAATTTCTCCATGGGGATTTGGAAGATGAAATCTACTTGCAACAACCATAGGGATATGAGGTCAAGGGTATGGAGGAATTTGTGTGTTGGTTAAAGAAGAGTTTGTATGGCTTGAAGAAAGCACCTTGATAATAGTATTTGAAATTTGATAGTTTTATGCCTGAACAAGGTTACAAAAGATGTCATTGTGATTATTATGTTTACTTTAAGAAATTGGGTAATGACAACTATATTATCCTATTGCTTTATGTTGATGGCATGCTTGTTGCCAGGTTTAACATGCAGCATATTAATGAACTTAAGCAGAAATTAGAAAATTCATTTTCTATGAAGGATTTAGGTGCAGCAAAACAAACCCTTGGTATGAGGATCACACAGGACAGGACAAATAAATTTTTTTTTTCTCAAAGTGAGTATGTAGGTAAGGTGTTGAAAATGTTTAACATGCAAAATGCAAAAGTAGTTAGTACACCTTTGCCTAGTCATTTTAAGTTGACTAAGGAGATGTGTCCAAAGACACAAGAGGAGGAAGTCAAAATGTCTAAGATACCATATGCATCAATAGTTGGTAGCTTGATATATGCAATGGTATGCACAAGGCCAAATATTGCACATGCAGTGGGAGTTGTGAGAAGGTATATGAGCAATCCAGGAATGAAACATTGGAATGTAGTCAAATGGATTCTCTGATATTTGAGAGGCACTATTTCAAAGAAACTATGTTTTGGAGGAACAAATTCTTCTCTAAAAGGATATGTTGACTCTGATCTGGCAGGTGATATTGATAGTAGGAGGCATACTATAAGGTGTGTCTTTGTTGTAGGATGTACTGCAGTTAGATGGATTTCAATGCTACAAAAGGTTGTTGTGCTTTCAACTACTGAAGCTAAGTATGTTGCTATTATGGAAGCTAGCAAGGAGATGATTTGGTTAGAACATTTTTAGGAGGAATTGGGGAAACAACAAGAAGATAGCCCTTTATACACTGATAGCTAGAGTGTCATTCATCTTACTAAGAATTCAGCTCTGCATTCAAAAACTAAGCATATACAGCTCAAATACCACTTCATCTGGTCTGTTTTGGAGGATGGACAGTTGAAGCAGGAGAAAATTCACACAAGTGAGAATCTTGCAGATATGTTCACAAAGGTGGCTACATGGGAGAAACTAATTTCCTCATCAGTTTCTGTTGGTCTTCATGATTGATAATGGTGGATATAAGAAACCAACTAGGATTGTAATCCAGTGGGAGTTGCAAGTGCAATGGTGTTGTCTAGGATCAATCTCTAATTGGGAGATTGTTTGGTGTGGAGATTGATTAGTCTCCAAGTGGGAGATTGTTGGTATGTGGTGACTAATCATGCAAATAATGTACACTCGTAACGTATCATTGTCGAGGTTTAGGGTTAGTTGTTAATTTTTTGTTAACTAACAAAAGCAAAACAAGATTATCAAACCCTAATTCTAGAAGCTTCCAAAATGCTTGTTATAAGAGGTTGGGATGTATGTTGCAGGTGTGGAATTCACGAGATTGTAATCTATTTTTCACTATTTAGAAAAATCTTTGGATGGCTAAGTTTCTATGGATGTAGGTCGTTTTAGGTGAACCACGTTAAATTTATGTGTTGACCTCTTTTGTGTTATTCTTCATTATTATCTTTAGGTTATTTAATCTACATATAATTGTTAGTGTGTATTGCTCTGATCTGCCTGAACCCTAGCATTATTTTCCTCACTTGTTGCTCTGTTTAATTTGAGTAATTAGGGTTTTATGCTCTAGTGGGTAGAGTTACATGGAGTTGGATCTTCTTTACTATTGAATGTTATGTACTTGGTAAATAGTTTGGCACTAGGGAGTGATTTATTTTTAATTTAGTAGATATATCCCTTAGGCCTTAAAAATTCCACCGATTTAAGGAAAGAATGCTTTTGATTTATCACTTAGGAAAATTTTGGGTTTAGGATGCCCAATGCTAAAATCACTCTTCATTAGATATGTACTATAAGGTCTCTTTTCCCTACATGCTATAGTCATTTGTGTTACCCTGCTTTAGCCTTAGAATCTTTCAGATGATGTTGCACTAAATTTTTTCTACACCAGAAATATCTACTGAGCCTTCAAACTCCCATTATTTAGTGAGGCACACTTTGCCTACTTTCCATGACTTAAATCACCCTAAGTCATTTTTCATTAATGTCCCACCTCATCAGACATATCCTTTTACCACAAATTTGCCCGCTATTCGATGAGCCTAGATTTTTCTACAAAATGCTTGATGCTTTACCTTATACTAATATACTGAGCAGTTGTGCTAAAACACCATATGATAGGATATATCCTATGAACCATGATACCTTTACTTATCCTATGAAGGCTTGATGGCCCACAAATCTAGTGTACCTCTAAAGCCCCGCATTGTCCTATCGTGGTCAAATGACCCACTCTTGAGCCAGAATGATCAATCTAACTAAGTTTTCATCCTTCACTAGACTTGTTGCATCATGTTGATTATTTTTAGGAAATACCTATCATATCTAGTGTGAGTTTGAGACATTAGTTAGTACATTGCATACTAATATCCTATGACAGGGCAAAGACTCACCTTTTGCTACAATCACTCTAGATCAATGTATAAAAAAATCTGGTGATTAAAGAATATTAGCAAATTGATATTATGCATCTCTTCACAGTTTAGGAAATAGGTTTAGGCAATAAAATAATAAGTTAATAGGAAATATTAGGTATTGTAGAGACATGTCCAGTGAACCTTCAAAACCTCACTTTTTTTCATGAGCACTTCAGATTGACGCCTAAATGAAATCTAATGGTTGCAACCAGTTAGGAACATGGTTTTTCGAAGACTTTTGTACTTATCAATTGTCATAATCATAGGTTTAAGTGCATGAACTAATATTTTGGTAGGATATTTACTAGTGTTTTTGTCCTATAGGACAAATGTCTACTAGAGCCTTCAACATGAAGCATAAATTCAAGGGAATCCCTCCAATCACTAAGATCACTTCAGCTTGGAACAACATAGGAGACACTAACCTAGATCATATTGACTTAGATGAGTTTAGACTTTGGGTCTTTTGTGTCAACCCAACCAAGTGGGCTAGGAAGAGTAGGGACAATGGGATAGCACAAGCAACAGCATTTCCTACCTTAGTGTAGTGTCTGAATTAATCATTGCTTGTGGGGAAAGATACCATCTAGGGATGAGGTTTGTGATAACCTAGGATGGAAGGGTTATATCTAGCTTCACAATACTAGCTCTTCCAAAGGCATTTGACATCCCTCCTTCTCCAACTATGATTGTACCAACAAAAACACACAAGAAAAACATGTATGACCATGGACCAGAGGCTTGCAAGAGGGTCATTAATGAAAAAGTGGATGAAGATGAAAAGGTCAACTATGTCAAAAGTCCCACAAGTGTTGTATAGAAGTGATTTCAAGGAAGAAATAGGTGACTTAGTCACACTTTTGAGCAGGATCAAGGGATTACCTTCTACTTCTACTTTTGAGGGGTGGATGTTTGCATATATCGAAGAAATCATTGATGGAAGGATGAAGATACATTGGGCTCAAATTATTAGTTATAATATCCATGAGGCCTTTGTGGCCTTGAACCAAGACAAGAGTTTCCATAAGGCATCTTATGTAGTATATAGTCTATAAAGGAATTTCTCTATTTTGGTCTCTCTTAATTAGGCAAAGTTAGAAATGTTGATGGACAGTTGAAAGTGTATCAATGCTATTTTCAATTAGAAGTCTCCCAATCATTAGTACACTACAAAAGGGTTAATGATGCATTCACAATGCATTTAACTAGGATGCTATAGGGGGATATGTCTAGAAGACTATCTTTGGAGGCTGCCAATGTGGTACAAACCTATGGCAGATAGTACATACAATTTCCAAAATTTACTTACATCCAAGTTCAAGGTTTCAAAGGAGTCCCCTAAAATGTGCCTGAGTATCCAACCAAAAAATTAGTGCTATTAGAGCTAACGAGGCAGTTGTGCACTTGTCATGGGATGTTGAAGCATTTTCACAAGGCTTCTATTAAGTTCATTATCATCTTAGGTAGAGGCATTTTCACTTGTATCACAATAGGAGCAATGGGGTATTCTGACAATGAGTTGTAGTTATTGCATCTGAACTTCTACAAGGCAAGAACCCACTTTGATCCATTTGGTACAATTGAGAAACATGTCAGAAGGAAGCTCTTCCACAAAGAGTATTTAGAAGATTTATGGGCTAATTGTCTAGATGAACATAACGTAATAAGATCAAAATGCTCAAGGTTTCCACTAAACTACATAATCATGTTCAACATCACCCAACTACCAAATCAGTTGATAGACAATGGTGATGTAATTTAGCAATCCAACACCAAACTGGGTTGAGGCTGAAGAAAGCTCATTAGATGAAATTATGAAGCTTCCAATCAGGTATAGTTGGATGTGGGTTAGAAATCAGGTTGTCCAATTGACTATAGCAAGGGTTGCTCTCACATACACCCAGCAACCACAAGAGAGAGAAAGTGATGACTAGAAAGATGAACCAATAGAGTCTAAAGAAGAGCTAGCATTGGGGGCAACAAGAGATTTAGCCTAGAAAGCTGATAGTGATTAAATAGAAGATAATGTTCCTCTTTCAGAAAAGAAGGGCAAAGAAATTTTTTTTAAAGAGCCACAAGAGGAAAATAAACAAATGAGGGGTATTCTATCTCTAGTAAAGACTAGAAATTCTAAGAGAAAGACTATACATAGTGGGAAAGGAGAAGGCTCTAAGGCCAAGAAAGTTAAGGGTCTAAGGAGTGCACCATCCTTTAACATAATGCTAGATTCTTCAATTGCTCCTACTACAATGGTCCCTCCTATCTCCTCTACTACACCAACTGAACCTATCACTATTGTATCTCCTTATCCTCATGTTTCACCCCTTATTTCTTCAAGTGTCCTTGTTACATCCTCCTCTCCTGGTTTACTCACAGCTGCATCCTCTCCCTCTCTTCTACCTTCCTCTCCCTTGTCATTCATTGGTCTTACCACTTTCTCATTTTCCTCATCTCCCCCTCCCATTCATCCATCAATCTCCATGTTTTCTCTTCTCCTTCACCATCCATACATGTTTCATTTTCAAACCTTTCTCTCCCATTTGTTTTGCCACTTGTCATTCCTTCATTACCCCCCATCTCCACTATCCTGTCACCACCTTATTTCTCTCTACCATCCCTCAAATTGTCCACTTCCATCATTCTTTCCTTCATGCTTCCTTCTGCCTCCATTCTTCCTTAGGTTTTGAAGCATTTACAAACCTATCTTGAGTGCAATTGCCCCATTTTTTTGTAGATTCTTTAATGACTATCAATTAATCCTTGACTTGTCCATTTTAGGATAGCAAGGATGTACCTAGACCTTTCTCCCCATAGGTGCCATTGCTGGAAGGAATTGAGAAGGTATGTGTGGAGATGAATATTGCTACTAAGGAAGAGGTCATAATTGAGGATGTATCAGATAACCATCCCACGGACATAAACAAAGTAGAAATAGTGGACCTAGATGATAGTCCTTGCAAGGACAGTATAGATGACACTATGATAAACATTGTTGCGCAAGACAATGCAGAAAACTTACATCAATTGAATCATCTTAATTCACCTCCAAAGGTAGATGCAATAGTTATAGGAAATAAAGATGTTGCAAATAAGGGTACAAGTTCTGGTGATGCCATTCTTTCAGATGCTTTGAATAAAGGAGATAGCCACATTGGATCTCCCAATCATTCTTCAACAACTCCATCCTGGTTGCAGCAGAGGATTGATAATAAGCCTCCCCTAGTTAAGTTAGTAGAGATGAATTTAGATAACATTTTGGCCAAAATTGGAAAATTGAAGAAGCTAAAGAAAGCCAAGACACAATCATGAATTTATAAGGATGCTTCTAGTTCTCAGGTAGTAGAGGTTGTCATGCCTCCCACATAGGAAAATAAGGAGGATATATGTCTAGAGGAATATACAGTGAACACAATAAACTTTGGACCTACCTCTAGAACTTAGGAAATTGATGATTTCAAGGACTTTGTATCTAATATTTTGAATTAGCTAAATAAGGATGAGTTGACAAAGAAACAACTCAAGGAACAAAATGAAGAATTAAAAGCATATATCAAATATTTAATAAAACAACTCCATACATAGGAAAATACATCTGTAGTGCCTTCCATTCTTTCTAAGGAATAATTAGTTGAAAATGATGGTATAAGGTTAATTTCCTCAGTAACCGAAGAGTGGGAAAGAGGAATTTTCCTAGACAATTATGGAATAGTAGATGTTGAAATACATTAGGATTTTTGTGCCCTCTAATCTGAGTGGGAAGAGGTGCTAGAGGATTGTAATAATTATGATGAAGTTATTATTCACATATTCATCTTAGTATCCTCATGATGAGCAAACTTGGCAATGTTGTATAGGGAGATTCTCTACCATTTTGTACTGTAGACCTGGAAAGATTCAATGGCCTAAGGACTCTCTTCAAAGAAGTTAAGAAGAACAAAAGGTCCAAACTAGAAGTATATCACAAATTTTCTTGAGTGGTGGATATTATCAAATTCAAGATTAATTTTGTCAAGGACCTAGAAACTACAGAAATAAATCTAGCACTAGAGGCTTTTATGTCATTAATAAAGAGAGAAGTAGAGAAGAATAAAGTGAATATAGATGAGGGTGATCAGAAAAACAACAATTTAGGAGTAGCATAAGTCAAATGCCAAATCCATCTCAGCCACCCCATGTCTCTTTTTATTGACTTATCCATTGTAAAAGAGTATTGTCTTTATAGAAAACCCAAAAATTGTTTATTTTGTCCTATTATAATGTGATGGAAAGATGTATTTTTTATCTTTTTCCTAAAGGACATTTAATTTTGGGATAGTAACAACCCACCGTCCATTATTTAATGTTGTCAAATCTGGGCCAGTGGTAATGAATTAATCTCCACCGTTCTTTCAGAAACTCAGTATGCCTACCCATCTATAAAAGGGTAGCCATTTTCTCTATTTTTAAGGTTGGACAAATGAATTGTTAAGGCTATGCCAAAATATTGATCAAATACAAAACAAGTTTATAGGTGTTGTTGTAAATTGTGTTATTGTGTTATCTTATTTTAGATTTCATGGTTCATGATGCAAGAGCATCTAGTGGCATAAGGACAATCTTGCATCACCCAAAATATTGATTTTGTTTTCATTTCTTTTCAAAATTTGTATTTTTGGTTCCATAATCATTTGAATAATGATGTAGAACTTTCAATTATTCCAAACTGCTAACAATAACAAATTGCTATTTCAGGAAAGTTTGCATTTGGACACAAATGTAAGAAAAAATTTACAAGAGGCTTCATAATTTGAAAATAGACCTATGGTGAAGGAATAAGTCAAAGATCACTTGTGGGATGAAAGATATTAAAGTTTCCATTTCCAGAAAAACCCCTGAAATAGTTTCAAAATCAAGTTTGAGGCAATTAGAGGCCCCATACAACCCTGAAAATGGGCAAAATTGGTAGAGCAGATTCTTAGCACATAGAGAACTCTACAATATTTCCAATGCTTCAAACATTTCATCAATCAAACACCCAAATCAAAAGTTATGGCTCTCGGAAGTTGAACTATTTTTGGAGGGAGTTGTAAATTTCAAAATTTTGGCTGGAGGCCACCAAAAAGGGCTATTTATGATCATTTTGGAGAACCCTTGGCAATAGTAGAGAAAAGGAGGAAAGTTTAGAGTTAAGAAAATGAAGGAAAATAGAAGCCCTAGCTGATTTGAGGCCATAGAAAGTAGAAGGTTCCAAAGGGAAGTTGTAATGTGTTGCAACTTGTGGAGGTTTCATCCTCTAATTAGATTTTAGTTTATGTAATGTAATGTGTTGTCCAAATCAATAAAATAGAATTCCTATTTTTTTTTGTGTAATTGGTGTTATCATGTGTTTTTTAATTTACCCCCCTCATAAATTCATTTCAATCTAGATTTAGATAAAGTACAGTTGCAATGGTGAATGAATGTTTAGATATTTGATGAATGCTCTGTTGGCAACTTGGAAAATATCACTTGATAGAGACATTGCTGGTATGATGAAGTAGGATTGTGCATGATGTTTGGAAGTGTTGTCATTGAAGGCAATAATAAAAGGAATAAGGCTAGAGAAAATATTTTGGTCTGGTAAAGAAGACTTAGTCATTTTGACTAAGTGTTGGAAGTATACAAAGACAATGACAAAAAGGCAGTGTTTGAAGTGGCATTGGTCCATAGTTGAAGACCTAGTCTAATGGTTCTAGTATTTTTTTTTTAGTCCTTAGAAGACCTTATATCTAAGATTTCAGCTTTTGATATGTACTGGAAGCATACCTTCAGGTAGCCTAAGTCTGACATTGTAGAGAATAGAGGTAATCAAAATAGAACACTCATTCATTTTGGTATGCATTCCTCTAGTGTTGCATATCTCATTATGAGGTTTTGAGGTGTTGTAAACATTTATATTAAGTATCCAAATCTGGAGTTGCAGAGTCTACGGTCCACTGGAAAGATAGTTATGAGCTACTAAGTATCGCTAAGGCTTGACAATGTTTGACTATGACAGGGTCTGAGTTTTGATGGTCCGCATTTTTACGCAAGATGATATCATGCCTAGCAATTGTCAAGGTAAGTTAGGGGATGTGTGAAGAGTCTTTGATATGGTTTTGAAAGTATCTTGTGGTCTACAGTGAAAGTTGTAGTCTAACAGATGAACTAAACTACTGACAGTTTGTGTTTGAGGCCAACATGACAGTTTGATTTATGTGCAGTAAGTTTTATTGATTAGAACTTGATCCTAAGTGGTTCTATATTTGGAACTGACATATGAGAAGGTTTTTCAAGTATTAATTAGGTCCGCTATGTATTTTGGTGAATGAATTTGGTCGACAAGCTATATAAGACATGATACATGATACACCCTATTAGTCGGCCTAATGTGAAGATTTTAAGTGTTAAAGATATAAATATGAGATCAAATTCAACTATGTTTGAGGTATGATGGGTGTGAATACAAATGTGTGTGTGATATGTGAAGTATAGAAAAGGCAACAAGAGCAGAAGAAGAGAGATCTTGCTTAATGTAAAAATAGAGCAGTGAAACGGAGTAGTCAAAGATGAACAGTTTTGAGATAGTATTTATGAGTTTCATTGGAACTGTAACCATGCATTTATAGATATAATCAGAGCAGTTCATTTTTGCAATGAGCCACCTCTTTCTTTCTTTCTCTAGGCAGTGAGCCTTCTTGCAGTGAACACTTCTTTTGGGCAGTGAACCCTGGGCAGTGAACCCTAGGCAGTGTGCCTTCTTTTGTAATTTGATATTGTTCCTACATAATATATTGTGAGATAAAACTCACCATGGTTTTTCCTAGTTTTTGGTTTTCCACATAAAAATACTGGTGTTCATGTGCGATGCATTATGTTTGCTTCTTCTGTGTGTAATTTACTTTATTGTTGCATGTGGAAAATTGATTACTAGTTTAATAAGTAAAAGGTTTGATATAATACTGATTCACTCCCCCCTCCCCTCTTAGTAATCTGGGTGTTCTACAATTGGTATCAATGCTTGGTTCCTTAGATGAAGTCTAACAACTTAAGGAAGATCTTGGAGATTGAACACATGGAAGGTAAAAGGTATTCTACTCCTCTGGAAGAAATTGACTCAACTGAAACTATAGAAGAAGATTGCATGCTTGACAGTGAAGAAGAACTAAAGGCTGCCCTTGAAGATCTTGAAAAAGTTGAAATAGAAAATATGGATTTGAAGGATAATGTCAAGGAAGAAGATGAATGTATCAGAAAATTAAGAGAGCAAGACAAAAGGTTAAAAAAAAAACATAAGGAGGTTAGTGAACAATTGAGATCAACAAATGATGTCTTGAATGATCTGAAGGTGGAAGTTGTATCAAGAGAAAAAGCAGAAGAAGACATAAATCAGTTGATGAAAAACAAATCTAAAGATTATACAAAACTTGAACAAGAAGTTATAGATCTAAAATCTCATTTAAAACATGTATGGATTCAACAAGATAAATTTAGAGTGAGTGCTTTTAAAATTGATAGAATACTTGCAAGTTAGAAGAGTCCTAATGATAAAGAAGGCTTGCAATTTGAGAAAGGTGAAAGTTCTGAAACAGGTCAAGAAAAGAATGCTGAGTTCAAGAAGGACAAAGGCAAATAGACTCAGAATCAAAGGAACAAACCTAGAAGACCACTGGTCAGACAACCAAATGCTCAAAGGTACCCCTCTTTCAATGGTTATTGTAATGTATGCAACAAGTTTGGTCATAAGGCTACTCAATGTAGGAGTAGAGTGAATCAAAATACTCAATCATTTTCTGATTACTAGTTTACTTACAATAAAGAAGGTCATAAAGCTAATGAATGCAGAAGTTAGATAATGAATGATGACAATAAATAAAGGAATGCTCAAACCTTCAGAGGTAACTGCTTTACATGCAAGAGATTTGATCATAGAGCTAGTGAATGAAGAAATCAGATAAGAAACAACTATAATAAAGGAAGAAATTCTCAATCTTTCAATGGAAATTGCTTTGCATGCAATGAATTTGGACACAAGACTAACCAATGTAGGTCAAGGATGAATGGAAGGAACAATGGTCAAAAAAATGTTGTGTGCTTCAATTGCAATAGGCCTAGACATATTGCAAGGTTGAAGAAACCAATGGAAAAGGTTGATCTAGTAGAGATCAAGAAGGAGATGAACCAACTATGGGTTAAGAATGAAGTACATGAAGGAAAGGATGAGTCCACACCAGCTTCTAGTGTAGATAATTCCTCCGAGAAGTGAGTTGGGAGCTTTGGCCCAAGGGGAGCTTTAATGAAAAATCCTATTCCCCTAGCCATAAGTGTGGTGCTGATATCCAACACAAAGATGTGAGTTGTAAGATAGAATGACAGATCTTTTGGAGAAGATTCCAGTAGAAAAAAACCTAATGTGGTGGATTGCGGAGCAATTTAGATCGACTGTGAATGGTAGAGAAATATTTTGATAGCTTTTTGAAATAAGCATTTATGGTGATTAAATCATGATGAAATGAGGATATAAGGAATTCATTTAAAATAAAATTCACTTTTCATTCAAAATATCAAGTGACTAAAGAGATCTAAGAAGTGAACTAATGTAAATTCAAGCATCTGGTGAAGAAACCCTAATGGAAGCAAAAGGTACTTACTGTTCTCTCTTCTAAAATTTTTTTGTGTTGAGTTAGTAAAGATTTCTACTCCTCAAATAGTAGAGATTACTTAGAGGACGTAACCCAAATTTAAGAAACACTAGTTCAAATCTCTAGCAACCAATCTAGATGGTGCATTTTCTAAGGTTCTGCATGGGGTTATGCACATTGAAGACATTAGGGCATACATACATGCAAACTTGGAAGAATATGATCACATGAAAGTAGGGAAAACATACTTGGATGAGTTGACAAATGAAAATCTTGAATTGAAAGAAGAATACAATGCTCTACATGAGAAGAATCTGGATACCTGATTAGATTTTTCTGGTATTCTCAGATGATGCTTGGGTTAGGTATGTTTTGAGTAGGATTCATGATGAGTTATTTTGGTTTAATGTGCCCTATATGATAACAAAGGATGCTATTAAGGTAGTCACTGGTATGTGTTCCACCAAAATAGTTCTAATATTAAAGCCTGTGAAGAATAATATAGTGATGCAATTAACCGGTTCCAAGTTTGATAAAAGAGCACCAACTGTGAATGATATTGAAGATCCAATGGTAAGATTCACCTCAGTAGTGATTGGTTACAATGTCTACTTCTCCAATAGGGAGAATTCAGTCTCAACAATTGCTATACACATAGCATATGAAATGGTGAAGAACAATGTAGACTATGACCCATGTGAGTTTCTCTGACAACAATTGTTGGAAAATCTGAAAAGGACAAAGGAAACAAAAAATACCTCTTCAAGTATGGAACTCTAATCATTTGTCTTTTCTTCTATTTTCTAAAGGAGTTACTAGGTATGGATAATATTGGTTGGTTTGGTCACTCACTACTAGTAGCACAAATTAGAAATCATCTGTAGAGTTTGAGATATGCTGATAAACAAAATGCAGCTTTATGGGGATATTTCAAGAATTTCCAAAAGAAAATGTAGGCTAGGGTTAGGATCCCTAAAAATATAGTAAATAAATATGAAAAGGACATTGTATTTATGGTGGACAAAGATAAATGAATCATGGAGGCTACAGAACCCAGAACTATATGGGTCCCAACCATGGGTTATGAAGTCACAAAGGACATTTTAACTAGCTTAGTAGATCTGGTGTTGAGAAAACAAAAAAAATCCCAAGGAGGAAATAATTGGAACATTTGAAGAATTATCTCTCAAAGTTCATTTGGACCTAAAGCAAGCTTAAATCAAGAGGAATGCAATAAAGTGGGTAATTGAGTTTGTTAAAAGAAAAGGATTTATAGATGAACAAATAAATGAAGCAAGAGCCAAGGTAGAAGCATCCAAGAGTGCAAGTGCTCTAGAAAGACAAATATCAAAAGCTCTAGAGAAGAAAGAAGAGAAATCTAAGAAAAAAATGGTCTGCCTCTAAGTCTAAAAGTAGAACAAGAACCCCCTCCTCTACAAAAGCTACCTGTAAGAGCTTCAGACCTAAGAAAGAAAAGACAGAACCTGCAAACATTGAAAAGCAAGTGCCTAAGAAGAAACCAAAAGAAAAGAAGAAAAGAAAGAAAACAAAGGCTAAAAGGGAGTATATGTAAGCCTTGAAGTTGGAGAAGAAGAAGAGGAAATAGAAACAGATGAAAAAGTCAAGTCTAAGAAAGAAAGAATAGATGAAACAACTGCAAGCAAAAAGGAGAAGCCCTCCGAAAAGGATAAAGACAAAAATAAGAAAGGAGAAAAGATTGAGAGAAAAGAAGAAGAAGCAACAATATCCTTGGAGGCCATAGTCAATGCATTTTCTCAGCATGGAAACCTGAAACCCATTGCTAATATGTATGATGAAAGATCAGATGCAAACAAGGTAATAATTGAAACAATAGTTGTTAGATATTTGGATATATTTAATAAAGCTTTAATTGAAGTCATATATGAATTACCGAATAGCCTAGGTAGGATCCTGATAGCAAGAAAAGAAGTAGCCATGGCTAAAGTTGTTCAGATAAGGGAATATGTGTTAATAAAACTTTGCCCAAACATCACCAATGAAGAAGAAGTCAAAGTCACCAAGATACTTAATAAAAGGTTTAGAACAAAGAAAAGAGTTAATAATCTAATTTCTAGTGACATTGAGAAGCTAGTAAAAGAGACTAAGGAAATAACCCTAAGCATGCTACATGAATTGCAAATCTCAACCATAGTAGACACTGATGGGGAGGAGCAAGATAATGATGTTGACACTTCTAATGCTACTTTAGAAGTAAATACTGAGCAGAGCATGGACGAAACTGCAATTACCCCTCTAATAAACAAAGGGAATGATGAAGACATGAAAATGCTTGTGGAGAAAAAGAGCTCTCAAGAAAAGGTCACACCTGAGGAGAATGTCCTAGAAATACAAAGTGAGAAAAGAGAAGAGGTTGTTAAGCAGATGATAGATAACTTTGCTCCAAAAACAAATGATAGCATATAGGAACCTAGTCCAGAAAGAGAGGGAAATGAACAAGAGCATGCTCATGAAGAACCTCCAGTAAGAAATGTTGATGATATATCTGAGGTTGAGGATAAGAGAAACACTCCTAACTCTTTAATAGAGTTTTTGGAGAAGCAGAACAAAGCTCAGATTTTGACTACACCTAAGCTATTGCAAGGTCCAACTAACCTTGCCACTATGTCCTCTTTATAGAAATTAAGACTTGGGACAATTTTTCACAAGAGGATATCCTAAAGACTCACATGGAGGACAGTGAGCTGATTGGAGAGGGAACAACAATTCTTGAGAAGATCATGCTCAGAATAGAAAATGATACATCCTTAGCCCCCACCTTACAATTGAAAAATCTTATAGAATTAGTCAACTCTCATTTTGAGTCCTTTGAACAAGCTGCAGAGAAGAAGGTAGGGGCAGAGCTTGACGGTAAGAGACTAGTTGAGCTTAATGAAAAGGTGGATCAAGACAAAATTTTGTTAGATAATAGTATGGAATATGCTCATACTACTATCAAAGAGGCTAGTGGAATATATCAAAACTATCTTACATGGCCTGAGAAGACTAAGCATTTGAAGGAGAAAATAGAAGGATGGGAATATGAAATAATGAAGACTTCCAGAAGTTATGATCTAGTGAAGGATGCTATTTTCCATTAAAGGGTAGAAGTTGAGACCATTCATTCTAATATACATAAGATGCAGATGTAGAAAGAGATCATAAAATATAGAATAAGTTAGCTCCGGGAGATAGTGAGCTTCAAGGTTGCATCCATGGCTAGACTTGTAGTGCTGCAAAGTAGACAAGGCTAATTATTGAGGCCCCTACTACTATAAAGAAGACAAAAGAGTTGGTGTCCCAGATTAAGGACACATATTAGTTTTGAGTGATGCCAAATTCATATGGGATAAAGATGTGGCCCAACCAAGCAAACTTAATTCAGATATTCTCTCTACAAAGCAACTTAAGATAGTTTGATTTCACTTGTACATATGAAGATAGTAGAAAAATAATTTTGAAAGTTCCAGTAACTTGTACATATACACCTTTTTCGTTGATGTCAAAGGGGGAGAATAGAGCATGTGAAAAAAATAAAATAACTAAAAAATAAAGGAGAAGCATGAAGTCAGGGTGGGGGGATAGTGAGAAAACAGTAAAGGGGAGCAGTGTAAGACTTTTTCACATCAAGTGTTGCCATCAATGCCAAAGGGGGAGATTGTTGGCAGCTTGGCAAACATCACTTGACAGAGAAACTATTGGTATGATGAAGTAGGATTGTGCATGATGTTTGGAGGTCTTTTCATTGATGGAAACAAGAGAAGTAACAAGGCTAGAACAAAGATTTTTGTCCAGTAAAGAAGACTTAGTTATTTTGACTAAGTGTTGGAAGTATACAGAGATAGTGACAAACAGATAGTGTTTGAAGTGGCATTGGTCCGTAGTTGAAGACCTATTCATGTGGTTCTAGTATGTTGTTTTTAGTCCTTAGAAGACCTTATATCTAATATTTCATCTTTAGATATGTACCGAAAGCATAACTTTATGTAGCCTAAGTTTGGCATTACAAAGAATAGAGATAATCAGAACATAACACTCATTTATTTTAGTCCTCATGCCTTCGGTGTTTCATATCTCGTTATGCATTTTTAATGTATTGTAAACACTTGTATGAAGTATCCAAATCTAGAGTTGCAGAGTCTAAGGTCCACCAGAAAGATAGTTATGAGCTGCTAAGTATTGCTACATGGCTTGACAATATTTGACTATGACAGGGTCTGAGTTCTAATGGTCCACATTTTGTCGCAAGATTATATCATGCCTTGCAGTTATAAAGGCAAGATTGGGGATGTGTGAATATTATTTGATATCTTTTTGAAAGTTTCTTGTGGTCCACAGTAAAAGTTATAGTCTGATAGATGAACTAAACTAATGGCAGTCTTTGTTTGAGGCTGACATGATAGTTTGATTTGTGTGCGATAAGTTCTATTGATTAGAACTTTATCCTAAGTGGTTCTATAGTTTGGACCTAACATATGAGAAGGTCTTTCAAGTATTAATTAGGTCCACTGTGCATTTTGGTGAATGAATTTGACCGACAAGCTACATAAAACATGACTACACGCTACACCCCTATTAGCTGACCTAATGTAAAGATTCTAAGTGTTGTGGATATGTATATGAGATCAAATTTGGTGTTTGAGGTATGATGGGTCTGAATACGAATGTGTGTGTGATATGTGATGCATAGAAAATGCGACAAGAGTAGAAGAAGAGAGATCTTTCTTAATGTAAAAAAAGAGCAATGAAATAGAGCAGTCAAAGATGAAGAGTTTTGAGATAGTATTTTTGAGCTTCATTGAAATTGTAATCATACATTCATAGATGCAATATGAGCAGTTCATTTTAGCAATGAGCCACCTCTTTCTTTCTTTCTTTCTTTCTTTCTTTAGGTAGCGAGCCTTCTGGTAGTGAGCCTTCTTGCAGTGAGCATTTCTTTTGGGTAGTGAGCCTTGGGCAATGAGCCTTCTTTTGTAATTCGGTATTGTTCCTACATAATATATTGTGAGCTAACACTCACCCTGGTTTTTCCTAGTTTTGGGTTTTCCATGTAAAAATACTGGTGTGATGCATTGTGGTTGCTTCTTTTGTGTTTCATTTTCTTTATTGTTGCATGTGGTAAATGAATTACTAGTTTAATAAGTAAAAGGTTTGATAGAATACCGATTCAACCCCCTCTCAGTATTCTAGGTATTCAACATGCTCTGATTCATACTTATTGTTCTTGCTAATTATAAGTAACTTTGCATGGTTAGTCTGAACCCCATTAAATGAATTCAATTCAATTGCATTATATTAATTAAGTTACACTAGTAATTGGGTGTTTGATAAATGTGTGTGATTTAAAAATCTTTTTCTACTATAGAAGATTGCACTATTTCTGCACCATTGTGGTTATGACCTGGTAAAGTAGAAACTTGTTTTATTAAGGGTATTTGTCTATCTACAACATTCAATTGATTTGTGATTTTTGCTTAGGTTTTGTATTCATCTCTTACCCTTTAATCTTTTTGCATTGTTTTACATAAAATTGTTAAACTTAGGGTTTTAAGTATCATCACATTGTCCATCTAGTGGAAAGTTCCAAACTTCACATTTTGTCTCACCTAGAGTTTCTGCATACATATCGTTGTCATAATCTTATAAACCCTATATTGCCTGTGAGTCCCTTGAGTGGAACAGAAAATACATATCCATTGATTTATCCTGTAATTCAAGACCTAACAGTTTAAAATCATCCGGCAGTCTTATTTTAGGTTTATCTAGGATAATATTCCTTTTAAGAGAGGTGAGATATCATGTATCTTACCTGTGTTGTTTTCTAAAACACCCATCAATAGTATGCTTCTTCATGACGAGATAAAAGAAAAATTAAAATAGTTGGTTGTAGATTTTAGAAAAAAAAAGGAGATGAAACATAGAAAAAGACATTGTTCAAAATGTTACAAAAGGTTTGACTTTTATTGTCAAAAAGTCTCAATCAATTGATAAGAGCATTTCAAAAAGAGTGGTGTTGACATCTATTGTAAGTGCACAAATGTGAAGAAAATATCAAATATCTTCACTTTCAAGTGAAATTGGCTTATGTAGAAAGACACTAACAAGATATATCAAAAGGAGAAAGGTTTTGGATGATAGTAATGCAGAAGGAAATTGGGCAATTATGTATAGGGATCCTCATTCTGACAATATTGAAGATGGTTTTAGGAAGTTGATCTCAAGTTTTTTGCATGAACATACCCAACCTTCATTAAATAGTAGAAATGTTCTCAAACATGAGATCAAGACAAATAGTTATGAACTACATACAAAACATTGGTTAGACATAACATAACATGAGATGTATGTGATGTTTTATAATGCAAATCCTCATATAAAGATTGAAACTTGTTTATGTGAAGGCAAACAAAGTTTTTAAAACTTGTTTTTGTCATTATCATATTGAATTTGATCTTTACTATCAGGTGTTTCGAAAGATCATTGAAGAAAGTAATGTTGTTCAAAATGCACCTCCTAAACAGGTAAGTGAGTAAATAACATCCATCTTATGTGCTAGATAATATGATGATGTAGATGGTTCAATAAAATGCATAAAAGGACTTTGTGAAACATGTGAAGATTTGGCTAAATGCCTTTGACAAATGAAGATACTGACATGAAAAATATGGTAAATTATAAGAGTTACAAGTACATAAAGTCTAAAACAAAATTTGGGAAACAATCCACAAGGTTATATTATGTAGAAGAGGAACTATCTATTGGAACATTTATGGAAAATTTATGTAAATTGATGCAACCATACATACATCATGCATCTTTTGCTAAGGGGCTAGAAAAAGAATTTCAGTTGTTGAGAGATACTTTCCCACTTGGAATAGTTTTATGAATAGTGGACTTTGCAAAAAATTACTCTTTTACCCATTAAAAGGAGATTCAAATAAATTATTATTATTTGGAGAAGGTCACTATTATGGTGCATGTGTGTTATCGACATGCACAATTGGAGTTGGATGGTGTTGAGAGTACATATCTAGAATGAGTCATTAAAAAGTAATATCACTTTTTATATTAGTGATGATAAAGAGCATGACACACATTTTGTGCAACCTTGCTTTAAGAAATTTTTTGAAGATTTCAAAACAAAGGCTATTAAAATTGAAAAGCATTTTGTGTGGCCAGATAGATGTGCATCATAATTCAATTCATCAAGGCCATTTTATACACTTTGTATGTATCATTGACTTGACAATATACCACATGTTTGGAGTTTCTTTGAGAGTAGGCATGGAAAGGGTGAGCATGATGGTGTAGGATCTTGCATCAAACGTGCTCTAAGAAAACATCAAATGAATTATGAGGGAGATCATATCAATGATGCACATGATGTTGTTGATTGGTTTAAGAAACACTTCACATCTGAGGTCAACACATCTTCAAGGAGGAACCCACATCCAAATAGAGTATTCTGGGAGATATCAGGTACGTGTATATTGTTTGAAAAAGTTTTCACTTATTTAATATTTCTAGTACTTCAAAAAAAAATTATTTTATTTTATATGTATCATGTTTATAGTTTTATAATTTCAACAAAATTATAATTGTAAATCATGTTTGATGTATATATAAAATTTGTAGGTGTAGATAGAAGAACAATGGATGTATGCAAGAGGGTAGAGAAAACAAGATCTTTACATTGTGTCATAAGTACAGATAGGTGCACATAGAGATTGTGCACTAGGGATTACTCTTGTTTTTGTTATGACTGCATTTTTGGAAATCGTGAGAATTTCAACAACCAACGACATGGATATTCCATTGAATTAAATTCGATGCCACTAGTTATTATTGATATATATATATATATATATATATATATATATATATATATATATATATATATATATATATATATATATATATATATATATATATATATATATATATATATATATATATACATATACATATATATATATATATATATATATATTTGTGAAACTTGTAGTTCAGTTTTTTAATTTAATATATACACATGTATTGATAAAATTTAATTTTAAAATATTCATTCTTAAATATTACAATTCATGATAGGAAAGATTCGATTTTATACAAATTTCATTTTGGTGCAAGAGATGTTTTTGTAATCATTACTGAGGTTGGAAACATATATGGTGTTAATTATTATTTGTTACATTTTACAGAAGAGAGGAAGAAGTTAACAAAACTAGAAACAAGCAAGGGAATGTTGTTTCCCACAGGTTTATTTATAGTGCAAGGGACATATCTCAAACAAGTCAAAATTATTTTGAATGGGATTCATTATATTGGTTACCAAACTCACAACCTAGATAGCCACCTAGTAATTTCTACTGACCTGTCTCTTCATCAAGTTCCATGTGCACGTGGACCTCATAAGTGGAGACTAGATAGAGATGACCATAAAAAATATTAGATGTTATTGAAGAGTGAGATTAACCAAGGGATGCAGTATGAAATATGTGGACCTTGAATGTAACTTTCCTTTAATTTATTTAATCACTAGACCTACTATGGTAGAATTTATTTGATTAAACATCTATATGTTTAACTTAGGTGTCTTAAATTATTTTAATTTATGCTTCAATAACTTATTTTGATGTTTGATTATAATTTTAATCTTGTTCCTAAAATTTTTAGAATTCACATTGTTTAGATTCTAATTTTTTTTACATTTCACCATGTGTAGAGGAGATATGTTTTTGGAATCATGTAGCTCAAAGGATTTCAAGTTATTTTTTCATTTTAGATACATGGTCTCTACACTATCTAGACATGTCTTAGAATGATATATATTTGGATAATAGGTGCGATCATTAGGTAGACTCGATAGTTGTGCTCCCAAGAGAAGATATGTGTGAGGTGATGGAGGCTACGCTAACTACTCATTAACTGGCGTAGCATGTGGCAGAGAGGAGGAATTTTTTTTTGATGTAGAGTTTCTATGTTGTTTGGCACTTCATCCTTTGTGTTTTTGTAATGGTGGAGATAAGGGGTTATTCTAGCCTGAGCAAAGAGATGGGTGGTGGTAGTTGCCATCGCAGTGACAAAGGTAAAGGAAAGGTGGGGTCCTACACTCCCCAATGATGTTAGATCAAGAGGAAGGTAGTGAGTAGCTTAGTGGGGCAAAGGATGAAGTAGGCTTATAGCCATTGTAGACAGGTTAATAGACTTTCTGGGGAAGAGGCCATGGAATTTTGTGGCCTTGGTCGAATCTAAGGTCAAGAATCCTATTCCTTAGAAGTGGCATTGTAGGATGCTTTCTCTTACAAAGGATATGGATGGTCAGGATGGTGGGAAGGTAAGGAAGGTGATGGCTAAATTTTTTCTTGGCTAAGGCACCATAAGGGGTCATCAAAATGTGTTTGGAGGGGCACAATATTTAACCCTAGTGACATTGACATTCATTGTTGTGGCCTCTGTGTTGGTTCATGAAGATATGGTGGAAGCATCTTAGGTAGTGGAGGAAAGCCATGAAGTTATTCTCATCCATGTTCATGACATGATGTTGGCCATTATGTAGACTTGGAAGATAGTGGAATGAATGGAAATCAAAATGGGAGTACCTTTGGAAGAGCATGCTCAACCAGAATATAAGTTCACTTATGATGAGAAAGGAGATCTAGTGGACCTAAATGGGAAGGTAGATATATAATTTTAAGATATTTAGACAGTAGATAGTAGATGGGGAGAGGACCTTGCAATTTTCCGTCTCACCTTGTTATTATGAAAGGTATCTTTAAGATAGTTTTATGCTCAAACTCAAGGGCTATGCCATGTTTTTGGATAGGTCCCTAGTCCCAAACTAGGGTTTATAGAACAACATAAATAATAGGTGTCTTTTGTATAGAATCTAAATGTCTTAGGTCTACTACCTATTTACTAGGTCTACTATAAAATCTAAATACATGTCTTAAATATATATGGCTTAGGTCTAGACTAGAAAATTTAAGGTATAAGACCTAGGTGTAGATTATATATGTTTTATCTCTAGAAGTTATAATTTAAGGTATAAAATTTGTAGGTGTCTTAGGTCTAGTCTATCTACTAGAAAATCTAAATATGTCTTAGATGTGTCTTAGGTCTAGAGAGGTCCTAGAATTATAAGGTATAATTTATGTAGGCGTCTTAGGTGTCTTAGGTCTTAGGTGAGGCCACATGAGCTTCCACCTTCACTATAGAATAAATATTTGTTGAAGCTAAGGGAATATTTTATTTGTATAATCATGTGAGTTTACATGTTCATATGCTACTTATGTGGTCCCTTAAGATATGTTATTAAACATCATGTCTTCATTTGGTATCAGTAAATGTAAATTTTTATTGAGTTATTTTAACTTTTTTGTATCATTATCATTTATGTCTCAAACTTAACAAGCTTAAATCTTAGATAGATCTAGTTTATTTACATGCATTAATATGCTACTTAGGTGGGCCATTAAGTATGTTCTTGAACTTCATGTGCTCGTTTGGTATCAAATTATGTAAATTTTTATTGAGTTCTTTGAACTTTTTTGTATTATTATTATTTATGGACCTCAAACTTAACAAGCCTACATGTTAGATAGATCTAGTTCATTTACATACATTCATATTCTACTTAGGTGGGCCTTTAAGTTATGTTATTGAACATCATGTGCTTGTTTGGTATCAAATTATGTTAATTTTTATTTAGTTTTTTTTAACTTTTTTGTATCATTATCATGTATGGGTCATGTCAAACTTAACAAGCATACATGTTAGATAGATCTAGTTCATTTTCATACATTCATATGCTACTTAGGTAGGCCTTTAAGTTGTGTTATTGAACATCATGTGCTTGTTTGGTACCAAATTATGTAAATTTTTATTGAGTTGTTTTAACTTTTTGTATCATTATAATTTTTGGACCTCAAACTTAACAAGCCTACATGTTAGATAGATCTAGTTCATTTACATACACTCATTTTCTACTTAGATAGCCTTTAAGTTATGTTATTGAACATCATGTGCTCGTTTGGTATCAAATTATGTAAATTTTTATTGAGATATTTTAACTATTTTGTATCATTATTATTTATGGATCTCAAAGTTAATACTCCTACATGTTAGATAGATATAGTTCATTTAGATACATCCATGTACTACTTAGGTGGTCCTTTAAGTTATGTTATTTCATCACGTGCCCGTTTGGTATCAAATCATCTAAATTTTTATTGAGTAAACTTTTTTAAAAAAATTGTATCATTATCATTTCTAGGTCTCAAACGTAACAATCCTACATTAGATAGATCTAGCTCATTTATGTGTTCATATGCTACTTAGGTGGGCCTTTAAGTTATGTTATTTCATCATGTGAGTTTGGTAGATCATTATGTAAATTTATTGAGTTCTTTTAACTTTTTTGTATCATTATCATTAATGGACATCAAACTTAACAAGCCTACATGTTAGATAGATCTAGTTTATTTACATACATTCATATGCTACTTAGGTGGGCCTTTGAGTTATGTTATTTCAGCATGTGCTCGTTTGGTATCAAATTATGTAATTTTTTATTGAGTGAACTTTTAAAGTTTTTTTTGTATCATTATCATTTCTAGGTCTCAAAATTAACAAGCCTACATTAGATATATCTAGTTCATTTACATGTTCATATGCTACTTAGGTGGGACTAAGTTATGTTAAACTTCATTGAATATATAGGTAGGTCCGTTCTTGTCCTTTCTAAGATCTCTATTTGAAAATTGTATCATTATGTAGAGTTATAAAGTTTATTTAAAACTTCAAATTTGAGATATCTAACAACTTAATTTAAGAAAATGATGTCAATGTGATTAATAACTTGCAAATGACATTATTAATAAGTAAATTATGACATGTATGATTGAGATAAGCATACTAATTTTGAAGTTAATATTTTAGTATTGAAACTTAAACATATTACATGTTTTAATACACAATTTGTATGTGTAAATATTTAATAGGTAGATGGAAATTGTAAATACAAAGAAGCATTTATATTGAAAAAAATTATCTTAACTATCTCAAACATGTAAATTTACATCCATGTGTCAAATATAAACATATAAATGTCCATGTACATAGACATGAATGTAACTATAAATACTGTACATATCAGATATATAAACATAAATGTCCATACATGCCATTTATATTTAAACATATAAACATGTATAAATTTGCATAGATCTCAAACATATGAGTGCAACTCAAATGTCATTATATCTCAAACATATAATCATAAATACAAATTTCCATATATCTCAGACATAAACATAAAAACACGCGTCCAAATGTCCATGTATATCTCAAACATAAACATAAACACAAATGTCCACATGTCCATATCTCAAGAATAAACACAACACATTTCCATGTCCACATGATATATCTCAAACATAAGTTCATAAATAGAAATGTCTAGATATCTCATGTCCATAAATACTAAATCTATGAAATATGTAAACTACCCACTCAATCATCATGTCGACTCCTAGATGACTAATCCTCAGAGTGAGATCCATTCCCTAATAGATGCAACAAACCCTACAAAAGTGTAATTAAATTAGAATATATATACATGTGTTTCATACATATATGCATACAAACATGATATATATATATATATATATATATATATATATATATATATATATATATATATATGAATTTCAATAAATGATAATCAACTCACTTGTCCACTATGGTCACCTGAATCACCCCTTTGTGCATGTTGTGCTCTCAAACTAGGAGTGGCAACTACAACCTCAAGCTAGACATGCATGTAAAAAGAAAAAAAATCCAAATATATATTTTTTATACCATAAGAAGTTACAATCCGTACACATGTTTAAATTTTATAATATACATGTGTTGTACCAAGTCCCTGAATATCACCATTCTGAATAATGCAATCCACGAAATCTTCTATTGTTCCATCATGAAATAGTTGTAAAAGGGATGTGTGCAAAGGACTATGCAAGTGAGATAATATAGATCCAATAGAAAGCATATCCGTAAAACCCATATGATCTACTAAATCAGATCCCCTATGTTGAGCCTCTAGAGGGGAAGAATGATCAATGGATGGCTCTACTACTCTATAATGTGATGCATGTACTCCAAGATCTAATTTTACGTTTTGCATCAGAACACAACATGTCAGCTATTGGACTCTGTGAATCTGCCATGATGTGAGCTACATATGAACAAACACCTACTAGAGGGATCCCCAACTGCAATAATATCACTTGGTATGCTTTCAAGAAGTCCTCAGACAAAAATAGGCTACTCTTTACATCTGATCCTCACTCAATGTAATATGTTCCTTGAATCGTCTGGTGATGGGATTCCTACAAGATGATAGGGATCCATATGAGTAGGTGTCCTATGTGGATGCCTCATCAAATACTATCCAACATGATCTGTTGATAATAGACTATGTTTGCAGAGCAATATTAGCAGTACTAACAATTGCATCCCATTGGGAAGAAATGACCATGTGGTCACCAATACCACTAAGAGAAGGTGAGATCACAAGCATTCGGTCACAAACCAAGATCATATAAATAGAAGTCTCTCAATCTAGGTGATGATATGGCTTCCTATCACATACTCTTCTACGCTCTTGCACCAAATGTGGTGATAGATTCAAATAGTTCATGTTGAGACCTAAATGAACCTCAGCATATAATTATTCAAAATATAGAGGAATTTGGTGGTTATTTGGGTAATGATCATGTGTAAAAATAAATCTAGGATATATAAATGGTGTCATCTGAGGGCACACACACAGAGTGACCCGATAAGTCCTAACACTAGTTTTGGGTGCATATTGAGAAAAACAATGTTCCTTTAAAATTTCTTTTAGCACTCCTAGTTGTACTTCACTCAATGATACATCACTAGAAACATGTGCCCACATTTGGGTGAGAATGGCTACTAAGGTCTCACAAGAATATGCACTAACACTCCCTAATGAAGATCTTACATGAACTAAACTGTCTAAAATCTTCTCACAATTAGATCTATAAACCCCCATTGTTTGTGGATCCTGTAAAATTGACCTCAATCTAGCAATCTTTGTATTTGTGTAGCCAAATATAGGATCCATATCTAGGGCTATCACATAAATATATGTTTGAGAGAAGGAACATAACATTCTTGAGATAACATAAAAATAAAGATATAAATCTTTGAAAATAACAGATCTCTAGATAGCTAGAACTCACATATAGATACATCCTAAATTATCATATTTTAAACTTAACACACTTTATCTCTAGTACACTTCCTCTTTAAAATTTAATGCTACACACTTTTCCACATAATAGATATCTAATATTTGAAAAATGAAGGAATATAAAGCACTTTAACTTGAGTGTACACATGAACTATATTGTTCACTCCTACACTTTCCATTCCTATGCAAGAGAATATTTTATGTACATGACTAATGGATATTTAATTTTCTTAAATCCATATGTCAGAAAAGGATGTGATGAAAGAAATAAGAAAATCATTTTACTAGACATTGATATAGATCAGATAGTGACTACACAAAATTTGAGAACACTTGCAATATAAATTATGAACTTGTGATAAACTAGAATATATTTTTAATCTTTCTAAACATATATCGAAAGCATGATTTTGAAACCAAACTTTGGTCATTTCTAAAAAGGTACATCGTAGGAAAATTGAAACTAAATAAAAACTAAGAATGGCTACTCACGAAGGTGGTTCACAAGGGCACACAACATTATAGATAGGATCAAAAATAGAATAATTACCTCCATCACGGAAAAGGTAATGGTGATGCAACCCTCAATTCAACCAAAGACACAATGAAAGTATAAAGATGAAAGGCAATAGGAAGTCATGTAGAGAATGCCCTATCGATTCTTATTCAAGCATGTGACATGATAAGATGTAGGCTTTTATGTAATGCTATATGCTCTTTGAACATGCTCTATAAGTGTTAGGTGTTAAATGTGTTAAAATGAACTAGAGTTAGTCCTTTAATATAATTACTTGAGGTGAAAAAAAAATATTATTCTTTGAGTTGATGCATAATGGTTAGTTGGGAGGGTTAAGTTGTCTGTATATTTAAATTTTAAATTTTAAATTTTAACTTTCATTGTTGTCAGACATCCAGTTTGGGTCACTTGCACAAATTGTAGATCTCAACTTGGGTAGGGAAATGGGTAAAATTAGGGATCTCAAGACTAGTCCCTAAGAGTAAGTACAAATGGAATAATGTAAGTCTTGGTTTATGTTCCAAATTTTAGCATAAATAAGGCTACCCATATACTTTTAATTATCTCAGTCCAATATCAAATTTAAAGTGAGCTCACAACAAAGGAGAAAAGTGTAAGGTATGTAATTTCTACCTTAACAAATTTAAATTTAAATATTTTATACCATGCATCATAAGATAATTTTTTGAAGGATTAGAGTCTAAATGAACATGTTCATCAAATTTTTAATACAGTCTTGGTGAAGGACCATGCAAGTGCACAATTATAAAAAAGAGGATATTTCCCAATGTAAAATTCACAACCTTATTGTCAAAGTGTAGACTATGGTTCAAAAATCTATCTAGGTTTCAATCTTCAATTTATAATTCTCTTGAGGGTGTAATGAGAGGATGAGAATGAACATATTTTTCATAACTTAAAAAAAATATGTTATAATTTTGTTGAGGGAAAATTGGATCAATAGTGAATATGCAATAATAATCAATATCAAATACCCAAAACTTCAATGAAATGGTGAACTAAGAAGATTAATCAAATAAAGCAATGAACAACAAAGCAAACCTTCTTCAATTCGAAGCTTCCATTGATTGTCTATCACAATCATTCTTGCATGTATGAATGAGGCCCTCAGAGAGTGCACTTCCTTGCTATGCTTCAAGAATGTCAATTGGGAATGGTAGTGATAATATCGTAATGAAGAGGAGCTTCACAACAATAGTAGTAGTGCATAGTGTGTAGTAGCGAATGTGATCACAAGCAATGAAGGAATTGGTGCCAAAGGCACACTATAATTCCTACAGAGTAACAATACTTAAAGCTTGGATGAATGAATAGAAGAATAGGGTTCAATTTATAGATTTGGGAAAGAAGAGATCAATGGTATAGAGAGAATGAGAAGATCAACGATTGAAAACAGTTGAGGAATGTGCAATGAATAGAAAGAGGACATGTGTCTTTCTTTCTTTTGCATGACAAGAATTAACAAGAATAGAAAAATGAGTTAAAGCAATTAGAAGAATATAATAATCAGTTAGGTGATTTAAAACAAGAAGGGATTTGCATGAGAATAAGAAGATATTTTGCTTTATTAAATATTAGGAATATTTAATTGCATGTGCAAAAAGCTTGAATTATATTTAGAGATAACTCAATTTAGAAGAAAAAGCAACTTAAATAAATATTTGATTTGTTTAAATTTAGAGAAGATACTATTGGAAGAAAATAATTAGATAATTAGAATTATTTAATTTAGAATGAATTTGGAAGAATTAGAAGATAAGAAAGCAAGTTAAATAAATAAATTTATTTAATTGTTGTGCATGATTTGGAAGAATAAATAAAATATTTGATTGTATTTTATTTTTGGATATTGAGAGGATTTAAATAAATTTGATGTGATTTATTCAAATTTGGAGGAATGATTTGACTTTAATTAAATAATTGGGAATTACTTAATTGTTTGGAAGAATTTAATTAAATAAAAGATTTTATTTAATTTTGACTTTAGAAGAGGTAATAAAATATTTTGATATTTAATTAACTTAGAAGAATGTGAATCGTGTCATTTTTAGGTGTATACATTTTGCCCCTCTTTGATGCAATGCAGTTTACGGCTTTGCTTCAAAGAATAAATAGTCTAATAATGATACATGCACCAGTTTGCCCCTGGCATAGGTTATGATGTTAGGATGCCCCATTGGGAGATTGGATGAGAAGAAGGCAGAAGGCATGAGATGGACAATCTCACAAAGACGAAGGGAAAACTTGGTTAAGTTTGAAGAAAACAGGATGCGTTTCAGAGAAATAGGAAGAAAACTAGAGGAAACGAGTGTGGGATGTAGTCACAGTCACCACCTAGACAAAATAGGGTTTGCATGTTGTAAATAGGAGCTGGGTCCACAAGAAAATTCATTTGTACACTTGTCTTGCTTTGATTTGCTTTAGAGAACTTAGAGCAGCATAGAGCAAAGAGCAGTCAGCATGAGGATGGACACTCCATGTGAGGAGCATCGATTCGAGTGAGCCCATTGATTCGACTGGCCAGTAGAGGCAAGATCCCCAGTATGTATCTCAAAAACTTTCTCCTAGGGTCAAGTTTGGTAGCAATAAATGCTAGGAGAAAACTAGGTTAGACAACAGTGCTGAAATGCACAGTGGTGCATATGCCACATGAAACTGTGCATAGGTATTTTTGTAGCACAAACATGATATAGGACGGCAATTATGTGAAATCAGCGCATTCATAAGATAGGACGACACATGCATAACCCTGTGGCACATGCACGATATGTAGAGGCGCATAAGTAGGAGTAGCATATGTATAGCATAGGATGGCGCATGCATATGTTTTTGCAGCACTTTTGCCAGAAGTGGCACATGGGTTTAGAAATGCCACTTTCATTAAGAAATGGTGCATTTACCACCTGTTGTGGTTCATATGTTATAGATAGGCAGTTTACTTAGCGAAATTGACTCGATTGGTGTCCTGTTTGACACGTCAATCGATAAGCTATCTCTAAGATTGTAGGAATCTAGTCAAGAGATGTAGTTTGCTATTTTGATCAATTTGAAATTCTAAGTTAGTTGATATGTTTCTATAGATATGTTGAGTATGGTACTTGCAGCTTTAGGTTGATGCCTTGCTTTTGCGTGCTTGCAAGATGATATACGAGATACGCTTTAGTCTAGGGAGCGGTTCCCTATGCCTATGTTGCAGAGATATATGCTAATAGAGATAGATAGAGAGGTGCTTGGCGTGATGGGACTTGATTATGTATGCTTCATGCCTGAGGTTCGGGCAAACCTTGGGTTGCTGACTGCTGCAGTGGAGAGATTCCACAGTGAGGATGGGACCTTCCACTTCCCTACTGGTGAGATGGCTGTGACACTAGAGGACATGTATAGGATTCTTCACTTGCCTATTCAGGGTGAGCTAGTGGAGTATGATCCACAGAGAGATGCAGGACTCACCGAGTGAAAGCAGGTGTTTGATAACCCTGAGCTAGTCGAGTAGGTCATTTCTTGGTAGGATATCTATGACTGTTACGACTACTTCTCAGGTATTGTAGCAGGACTGATAAGAGGTGTGGTATGCCTTGACAGGAGATCACATGGGTTCCCCATTGGATGGGGTCAGATTATGGAGAGGATGATCACAGAGGGCACTTGGTATGCTTGGGGTGTCTATGTACTTGCACACCTGTACCATGATATGCATTAGGTAGTATATCACAGGAGCATGAGCCTATCTACAGGCGTGTCATTTCTACAATTTTGTCTATGGGAACACATAGCAATCATGAGACCAATCTGTGTGTTTGGTAGACAGAGAGGAGAGCTATATAGCTATGGCTATGCAGGAGTGATTTCCCAGCATAGGCTGGGGAAGCTAGAGTACTGGCGACATGTGTTGGACGGTGTAGACATTGTCGTCTAGCAGCCATACTTAGACTATGAGCCATGGGATGACGAGGTAGATGAGCTTCCTTACTACTATTAGACGCGGTGACTGATTGGGCAAACACAGTTTATACTGGAGAGACAGATTGCCAGCTGAGTACAGTGACGTTTGGGAGGAGGCATGGCATGCCACAAGGGAAGGCTCGGTTTGCCAGGACACACACTGAGAGACTCAGGTGGGGACTAATGGCATCGTATGAGGAGGCACTGGCTGAGTTTCGACAGACACCATATGTCACCTAGGATATGAGGAGGGGGATTGTAGATGCTGGGATGACTTAGGATTATGAGGATTGGTTCACTGCACACCCCTTTCTGAGATTCTTAGGGCATGGGGTGTTGGTGCCTTGGATTGATGAGGCAAACTCAGAGGATGTGGGCTAGGTTGGCTAGAGGAGGAGGAGGGGGAGAGGAGGATGGGGTGGTGGTAGAGATGGAGGAGATGATAGAGATGATGGAGGTTGACCTAGACAGAGGATGAGGAGTGGGGAGGGACCTTCCCATGCTGAGCAGGTAGTGTCACCACAGGTTACACAACAGGCACCGTAGGTACAGATGCTACCACCTCGGCAAGTGGCATAGTAGTAGGGACCCAAGCAATAGGGATAGGGATAGGTACAGGCACAGTAGGGTCCAGTACAGGTAGACATCTAGGAGAGGACCATAGCTACCTTAAGGGGAGAGATTAGACAGCTATGGGCGCAGCTCAAGAGGCTGATGCCCGGCAGGAGACAAATGCATTTTGGAAAGTCGTGAGAATTTCAACAACAAACAACATGGATATGCCATTGAATGAAATTTGATGTCACTAGTTATATATATATATATATATATATATATATACATATATATTTGTGAAACTTGTAGTTTAGTTTTTTAATTTCATATATACACATGTATTGATAAAATTTAATTTTAAAATTTTCATTCTTAAATATTACAATTCATGATAGGAAAGATTCTATTTTATACAAAATTCATTTTGGTGCAAGAGATGTTTTTGTAATCATTACTGAGGTTGGAAACATATATGGTGTTAATTATTATTTGTTACATTTCACATAAGAGAGGAAGAAGTTACCAAAGCTAGAAGCAAGCGAGGGAATGTTGTTTCCCATAGGTTTATTTATAGTGCAAGGGACATATCTCAAACAAGTCAAAATTGTTTTGAATGGGATTCATTTTATTGGTTACCAAACTCACAACCTGGATAGCCACCTAGTAATTTCTCCTAACTTGTCTCTTCATCAAGTTCCATGTACACGTGGACCTCATAAGCGGAGACTAGATAGAGATGAACATATAAAATATTAGATGTTATTGAAGAGTGAGATTAACCAAGGGATGCAGTATGAAATATGTGGACCTTGAATGTAACTTTCCTTTAATTTTAGTTATTCACTAGACTTACTATGGTAGAATTTATTTGATTAAACATCTATATGTTTAACTTAGGTGTCTTAAATTATTTTATTTTATGCTTCAATAACTTATTTTGATGTTTCATTATAATTTTAATCTAGTTCCTAAAATTTTTAGAATTCATATTGTTTAGATTCTAATTTTTTTTACATGTCACCATGTGTAGAGGAGATATGTTTTTGGAATCATGTAGCTTAAAGGATTTCAATTTATTTTTTTCATTTTAGATACATGACCTCTACACTATCTGGACATGTCCTAGAATGATATATATTTGGATAATAGGTGAGATCATTAGGTAGACTTGATAGTTGTGCTCCCAAGAGAAGATATGTGTGAGGTGACGGAGGCTATGCTAGCTACTCATTAACTAGCATAGCATGTGGCAGAGAGGAGGAATTTTTTTTTTTTGATGTAGAGTTTCTATGTTGTTTGGCACTTCATCCTTTGTGTTTTTGTAATGGTGGAGACAAGGGGTTCTTCTAGCCTGAGTGAAGAGATGGGTGGTGGTAGCGGCCATGGCAGTGACAAAGGTAAAGGAAAGGTGGGGTCCTACACTCCCCAATGATGTTAGATCAAGAGGAAGGTAGTGAGTAGATTAGTGGGGTAGAGGATGAAGTAGGCTTATACCCACTGTAGAGAGGTTAATAGACTTTCTAGGGAAGAGGCCATGGAAAATTCTGTGGCCTTGGTCAAATCTAAGGTCAAGAATTCTATTCGTTAGAAGTGGCATTGTGGGATGCTTTCTCTTACAAAGGATATGGATGGTCAGGATGGTGGGAAGGTAAGGGAGGTGATGGCTAAATTTTTGCTTGACTAAGGCACCACAAGAGGTCATCCAAATGTGTTAGGAGTGGCACAATCTCTAACCCTGGTGACATTGACATTCATTGTTGTGGCCTCTATGTTGGTTCATGAAGATATGGTGGAAGCATCTAAGGTAGTGGAGGAAAGCCATGAAGTTATTCTCATCCATGTTCATGAGATGATGTTGGCCATTGTGTAGACCTGGAAGATAGTGGAATGAATGGAAATCAAAATGGGAGTACCTTTGGAAGAGCATGCTCAACCAGAATATAAGTTCACTTATGATGAGAAAGGAGATCTAGTGGACCTAAATGGGAAGGTAGATATATAATTTTAAGATATTTAGATAGTAGATAGTAGATGGGGAGAGGGCCTTGCAATTTTCCCTCTCACCTTGTTATTATGATAGGTATCTTTAAGATAGTTTTATGCTCAAACTCAAGGGCTATGCCATGTTTTTGGATAGGTCCCTAGTCCCAAACTAGGTTTTATACAACAACATATATAATAGGTGTCTTTTGTATAGAATCTAGGTGTCTTAGGTCTACTACCTATTTACTAGGTCTACTATAAAATCTAAATAAATGTCTTAAATATATATGGCTTAGGTCTAGACTAGAAAATTTAAGGTATAAGACCTAGGTGTAGATTATATATGTCTTATCTCTAGAAGTTATAATTTAAGGTATAAAATTTGTAGGTGTCTTAGGTCTAGTCTATCTACTAGAAAATCTAAATATGTCTTAGATGTGTCTTAGGTCTAGAGAGGTCCTAGAATTATAAGGTATAATTTATGTAGGTGTCTTAGGTGTCTTAGGTCTTAGGTGAGGCCACATGAGCTTCCACCTCCACAATAGAATAAATATTTCTTGAAGCTAAGGGAATATTTTCTTTGTATAATCGTGTGAGTTTACATGTTCATATGCTACTTATGTGGTCCTTTAAGATATGTTATTAGACATCATGTGCTCATTTGGTATCAGTAAATGTAAAATTTTATTGAGTGATTTTAACTTTTTTGTATCATTATCATTTATGTCTCAAACTTAACAAGCCTAAATCTTAGATAGATCTAATTTATTTACATGCATTAATATGCTACTTAGGTGGGCCATTAAGTATGTTCTTGAACATCATGTGCTCGTTTGGTATCAAATTATGTAAATTTTTATTGAGTTCTTTGAACTTTTTTGTATTATTATTATTTATGGACCTCAAACTTAACAAGCCTACATGTTAGATAGATCTAGTTCATTTACATACATTCATATTCTACTTAGGTGGGCCTTTAAGTTATGTTATTGAACATCATGTGCTTGTTTGGTATCAAATTATGTTAATTTTTATTGAGTTTTTTTTAACTTTTTTGTATCATTATCATGTATGGGTCATGTCAAACATAACAAGCATACATTTTAGATAGATCTAGTTCATTTTCATACATTCATATGCTACTTAGGTAGGCCTTTAAGTTGTGTTATTGAACATCATGTGCTTGTTTGGTACCAAATTATGTAAATTTTTATTGAGTTGTTTTAACTTTTTGTATCATTATCATTTGTGGACCTCAAACTTAACAAGCCTACATGTTAGATAGATCTAGTTCATTTACATACACTTATTTTCTACTTAGTTAGCTTTTAAGTTATGTTATTGAACATCATGTGCTCGTTTGGTATCAAATTATGTAAATTGAGTTATTTTAACTATTTTGTATCATTATTATTTATGGACCTCAAAGTTAATACTCCTACATGTTAGATAGATATAGTTCATTTAGATACATCCATGTACTACTTAGGTGGGCCTTTAAGTTATGTTATTTCATCACGTGCCCGTTTAGTATCAAATTATCTAAATTTTTATTGAGTAAATGTTTTTTAAAAATTGTATCATTATCATTTCTAGGTCTCAAACCCAACAATCCTACATTAGATAGATCTAGCTCATTTATGTGTTCATATGCTACTTAGGTGGGCCTTTAAGTTATGTTATTTCATCATGTGAGTTTGGTAGATCATTATGTAAATTTATTGAGTTCTTTTAACTTTTTTGTATCATTATCATTAATGGACATCAAACTTAACAAGCCTACATGTTAGATAGATCTAGTTTATTTACATACATTCATATGCTACTTAGGTGGGTCTTTGAGTTATGTTATTTCAGCATGTGCTCGTTTGGTATCAAATTATGTAATTTTTTATTGAGTGAACTTTTAAAGTTTTTTTTGTATCATTATCATTTCTAGGTCTCAAAATTAACAAGCCTACATTAGATATATCTAGTTCATTTACATGTTCATATGCTACTTAGGTGGGCCTAAGTTATGTTAAACTTCATTGAATATATAGGTAGGTCCGTTCTTGTCCTTTCTAAGATCTCTATTTGAAAATTGTATCATTATGTAGAGTTATAAAGTTTATTTAAAACTTCAAATTTGAGATATCTAATGACTTAATTTAAGAAAATGATGTCAATGTGATTAATAACTTGCAAATGACATTATTAATAAGTAAATTATGACATGTATGATTGAGATAAGCATACTAATTTTGAAGTTAATATTTTAGTATTGAAACTTAAACATATTACATGTTTTAATACACAATTTGTATGTGTAAATATGAAATAGGGAGATGGAAATTGTAAATACAAAGAAGCATTTATATTGAAAAAAATTATCTTAAATATCTCAAACATGTAAATTTACATCCATGTGTCAAATATAAACATATAAATGTCCATGTACATAGACATGAATGTAACTATCCATACTGTACATATCAGATATATAAACATAAATGTCCATACATGCCATTTATATTTAAACATATAAACAGGTATAAATTTCTATAGATCTACAACATATGAGTGTAAATCAAATGTCATTATATCTCAAACATATAATCATAAACACAAATTTCCATGTCCATATATCTCAAACATAAACATAAACACAAGTGTCCAAATGTCCATGTATATCTCAAACATAAACATAAACACAAATGTCCACATGTCCATATCTAAAAAATAAACACAAACACATTTCAATGTCCACATGATATATCTCAAACATAAGTTCATAAACAAAAATGTCTAGATATCTCATGTCCATAAATAATAAATCTATGAAATATGTAAACTACCCACTCAATCATCATGTCGACTCCTAGATGACTAACCCTCAGAGTGAGATCCATTCCCTAATAGATGCAACAAACCCTACAAAAGTGTAATTAAATTAGAATATATATACATGTGTTTCATACATATATGCATACAAACATGATATATTTGATTATACAAACATGATATATATATATGAATTTCAATAAATGATAATCAACTCACTTGTCCACTATGGTCACCTGAATCACCCCTTTGTGCATGTTGTGCTCTCAAACTAGGAGTGGCAACTACAACCTCAAGCTAGACATGCATGTAAAAAGAAAAAAAATCCAAATATATATTTTTTATACCATAAGAAGTTACAATCTGTACACATGTTTAAATTTTATAATATACATGTGTTGTACCAAGTCTGTGAATATCACCATTCTGAATAATGCAATCCACCAAATCTTCTATTGTTCCATCATGAAATAGTTCTAAAAGTTATGTGTGCAAAGGACTATACAAGTGAGATGATATAGATCCAATAGAAAGCATCTTTGTAAAACCCATATGATCTAGTGAATCAGATCCCCTATGTTGAGCATCTAGAGGGGAAGAATGATCAATGGATGGCTCTACTACTATATAATGTGATGCATGTACTCTAAAAGATCTAATTATATGTTTTGCATCAGAACACAACATGTCAGCTATTGGACTCTATGAATCTACCATGATGTGAGCTACATATGAACAAACACCTACTAGAGGGATCCCCAACTGCACTAATATCACTTGGTATGCTTTCAAGAAGTTTTCAAACAAAAATAGGCTACCTTTTACATCTGATCCTCACTCAATGTAATATGTTCCTTGAATCATCTGGTGATGGGATTCCTACATGATGATAGGGATCCATATGAGTAGGTGTCCTATGTGGATGCCTCATCAAATACTATCCAACTGATCTGTTGATAATAGACTGTGTTTGCAGAGCAATCTTAGCAGTACTATCAATTGCGTCCCATTGGGAAGAAATGACCATGTGGTCACCAATACCACTAAGAGAAGGTGAGATCACAAGCATTCGGTCACAAACCAAGATCATATAAATAGAAGTCTCTCAATCTAGTTGATGATATGGCTCCCTATCACATACTCTTCTACGCTCTTGCACCAAATGTGGTGGTAGATTCAAACAGATCATGTTGAGACCTAAATGAACCTCAACATATAATTATTCAAAATATAGAGGAATTTGGTGGTTATTTGCGTAATGATCATGTGCAAGAATAAATCTAGGATATATAAATGGTGTCATCTGAGGGCACACACACAGAGTGACCCGATAAGTCCTAACACTAGTTTTGGGTGCATATTGAGAAAAACAATGTTCCTTTAGAGTTTCTTTTAGCACTCCTAGTTGTACTTCACTCAATGGTACAACACTAGAAACATGTGCCCACATTTGGGTGAGAATGGCTACTAAGGTCACACAAGAATATGCACTAACACTCCCTATTGAAGATCTTATATGAACTAAACTGTCCAAAATCTTCTCACAATTAGATCTATAAATCCCCATTGTTTGAGGATCCTGTAAAATTGACCTCAATCTAGCAATCTTTGTATCTATGTAGCCAAATATAGGATCCATATCTAGGGCTATCACATAAATATATGTTTGAGAGAAGGAACATAACATTCTTGAGATAACATAAAAATAAAGATATAAATCTTTGAAAATAACAGATCTCTATATAGCTAGAACTCACGTATAGATACATCCTAAATTATCATATTTTAAACTTAACACACCTTATCTTTAGCACACTTCCTCTTTAACATTTAATGCTACACACTTTTCCACATAATAGATATCTAATATTTGAAAAATGAAGGAATATAAAGCAATTTAACTTGAGTGTACACATGAACTATATTGTTCACTCCTACACTTTCCATTCCTATGGAAGAGAATATTTTATGTACATGACTAATGGCTATTTAATTTTCTCAAATCCATACGTCAAAAAAGGATGTGATGAAAGAAATAAGAAAATCATTTTACTAGACATTGATATAGATCAGATAATGACTACACAGAATTTGAGAACACTAAAAATATAAATTATGAACTTGTGATAAACTAGAATATATTTTTAATATTTCTAAACATATATCGAAAGCATGATTTTGAAACCAAACTTTGGTCATTTCAAAAATGGTACATCGTAGGAAAATTGAAACTAAATAAAAACTAAGAATGGCTACTCACGAAGGTGGTTCACAAGGGCACACAACATTATAGATAGGATCAAAAATAGAATAATTACCTCCATCACGGGAAAGGTAGTGGTGATGCAACCCTCAATTCAACCAAAGACACAATGAAAGTATAAAGATGAAAGGCAATAGGAAGTCATGTAGAGAATGCCCTATCGATTCTTATTCAAGCATGTGACATGATAAGATGTAGGCTTTTATGTAATGCTATATGCTCTTTGAACATGCTCTATAAGTGTTAGGTGTTAAATGTGTTAAAATGAACTAGAGTTAGTCCTTTAATATAATTACTTGAGGTGAAAAAAAAATATTATTCTTTGAGTTGATGCATAATGGTTAGTTGGGAGGGTTAAGTTGCCCGTATATTTAAATTTTAAATTTTAAATTTTAACTTTCATTGTTGTCAGACATCCAATTTGGGTCACTTGCACAAATTGTAGATCTCAACTTGGGTAGGGAAATGGGTAAAAATAGGGATCTCAAGACTAGTCCCTAAGAATAAGTACAAATGGAATAATATAAGTCTTGGTTTATGTTCCAAATTTTAGCATAAATAAGGCTACCTGTATACTTTTAATTATCTCAGTCCAATATCAAATTTAAAGTGAGCTCACAACAAAGGAGAAAAGTGTAAGGTATGTAATTTCTACCTTAACAAATTTCAATTTAAATATTTTATACCATGCATCATAAGATAATTTTTGAAGGATTAGATTCTAAATGAACAAGTTCCTCAAATTTTTGATATAGTCTTGGTGAAGGACCGTGCAAGTGCACAATTATAAAAAAGAGGATATTTCCTAATGTAAAATTCACAACCTTATTGTCAAAGTGTAGACTATGGTTCAAAAATTTATCTAGGTTTCAATCTTCAATTTATAATTCTCTTGAGGGTGTAATGAGAGGATGAGAATGAACATATTTTTCATAACTTAGAAAAAATATGTTATAATTTTGTTGAGGGAAAATTGGATCAATAGTGAATATGCAATAATAATCAATATCAAATACCCAAAACTTCAATGAAATGGTGAACTAAGAAGATTAATCAAATAAAGCAATGAACAACAAAGCAAACCTTCTTCAATTCGAAGCTTCCATTGATTGCCTATCACAATCATTCTTGCATGTATGAATGAGGCCCTCAGAGAGTGCACTTCCTTGCTATGCTTCAAGAATGTCAATTGGGAATGGTAGTGATAATATCGTAATGAAGAGGAGCTTCACAACAATGGTAGTAGTGCATAGTAGCGAATGTGATCACAAGAACTGAAGGAATTGGTGCCAAAGGCGCACTACAATTCCTACAGAGTAACAATACTTAAAGCTTGGATGAATGAATGGAAGAATAGGGTTCAATTTATAGATTTGGGAAAGAAGAGATCAGTGGTATAGAGAGAATGAGAAGATCAACGATTGAAAACAGTTGAGGAACATGCAACAAATAGAAAGATGACATGTGTCTTGCTTTCTTTTGCATGTGAGGAATTAACAAGAATAGAAAAATGAGTTAAAGCAATTAAAAGAATATAATAATTAGTTAAGTGATTTAAAACAAGAAGGGATTTGCATGAGAATAAGAAGATATTTTGCTTTATTAAATATTAGGAATATTTAATTGCATGTGCAAAAAGCTTGAATTATATTTAGAGATACTCAATTTAGAAGAAAAAGCAACTTAAATAAATATTTGATTTGTTTAAATTTAGAGAAGATACTATTGGAAGAAAATAATTAGATAATTAGAATTATTTAATTTAAAATGAATTTGGAAGAATTAGAAAATTTGAAAGAAAATTAAATAAATAAATTTATTTAATTGTTGTGCATGATTTGGAAGAGTAAATAAAATATTTGATTGTATTTTATTTTTGGATATTGAGAGGATTTAAATAAATTTGATTTGATTTATTCAAATTTGGAGGAATGATTTGACTTTAATTAAATAATTGGGAATTATTTAATTGTTTGGAAGAATTTAATTAAATAAAAGATTTTATTTAATTTTGAATTTAGAAGAGGTGATTAAATATTTTGATATTTAATTAACTTAGAAGAATGTGAATCATGTCATTTTTAGGTGTATGCATTTTGCCCCTCTTTAATGCAATGCAGTTTACGGCGTTGCTTCAAAGAATAAATAGTCTGATAATGATACATGCCCCAGTTTGCCCCTGGTATAGGTTATGATGTTAGGATGCCCCCTTGGGAGATTGGATGAGAAGAAGGTAGAAGGCATGAGACGGAAAATCTCACGAAGACGAAGGGAAAACTTGGTTAGGTTTGAAGAAAACAAGATGCATTTCAGAGAAACAGGAAGAAAACTCGAGGAAACGGGTGTGGGAAGTAGTCACAACCACCACCTAGACAAAATAGGGTTTGCATGCTATAAATAGGAGCTGGGTCCACAAGAAAATTCATTTGTACACTTGTCTTGGTTTGATTTTCTTTAGAGAGCTTAGAGCAGCATAGAGCAGATAGCAGTTAGCATGAGGATGGACATTCCATGCGAGGAGCATCGATTTGAGTGAGTCCATCAATTCGACTAGCCAATAGAGGCAGGACCCCCAGTATGTATCTCAAAAAATTTCTCCTAGGGTCGAGTTTGGTAGCAATAAATGCTAGGAGAAAACAAGGTTATACAAAAGTGTTGAAATGCACAGTGGCGCATATGCCACACGAAACTGTGCATAGGTATTTCTGCAGCGCATACATGATATAGGACAGCACTTATGTGAAATCAGCTGATTCATAGGATAGGATGGCGCATGCATAATCCTGCAGCACATGCATGGTATGTAGCGGCACATAAGTAGGAGCAGTGTATGTATAGCATAGGATGGTGCATACATGTGTTTTTGCAACACTTTTGCTAGAAGTGGCGCATGGGTTCAAAAATGGCACTTTCATTAAGAAATGGTGCATTTACCACCTATTGTGGTTCATATGTTATAGATAGGTAGTTTACTTAGCGAAATTGACTCGATTGGTGTCTTGTTTGACACGTCAATCGATAAGCTATCTCCAAGATTGCAGGAATCTAGTCAAGAGATGTAGTTTGTTGTTTTGATCAATTTGAAATGCTAAGTTAGTTGATATGTTTCTATAGATATGTTGAGTATGGTACTTGCAGCTTTAGGTTGATGCCTTGCTTTTGCATGCTTGCAGGCTGATATACGAGATACGCTTCAGTCTAGGGAGTGGTTCCCTATGCCTATGTTGCACAGATATATGCTGACAGAGATAGATAGAGAGGTGCTTGGCACGATGGGACTTGATTATGTATGCTTCATGCCTGAGATTCAGGCAAACTGTGGGTTGCTGACTACTGCAGTGGAGAGATTCCATAGTGAGGATGCGACCTTCCACTTCCCTACTGGTGAGATGGCTGTGACACTAGAGGACGTGTATAGGATTCTTCACTTGCCTATTTAGAGTTAGCTAGTGGAGTACAATCCATAGAGAGACGCATGACTCACCGAGTGCAAGAAAGTGTTTGATGACCCCAAGCTATTCGAGTAGGTCATTTCTTGGTAGGATATCTAAGACTATTACAACTACTTCCTGGGTATTGTAGCAGGACTGATCAGAGATGTGGTATGCCTCGACAGGAGATCAAATGGGTTCCCCATTGGATGGCGTCAGATTATGGAGAGGATGATCACAGAGGGCACCTGGTATGCTTGGGGTGTCTGTGTACTTGTGTACCTATACCATGATATGCATCAGGTAGTATATCAAAGGAGCACGAGCCTATCTACAAGCGTGTCATTTCTACAATTTTGTCTATGGGAACACATAACAATCATGAGACCAATCTATGTGTTTGGTAAATAGAGAGGAGAGCCATATAGCTATGGCTATGCAGGAGTGATTTCCCAGCATAGGCTAGGGAAGCTAGAGTACTGGCGACATGCGTTGGACGGCATAGACATTGTCATCTGGCAGCCATACTTAGACTGTGAGCCATGGGATGATGAGGTAGATGAGCTTCCTTACTACTATCAGACACAGTGGCTGATTGGGCAGACACGGTTTATACCAGAGAGACAGATTGCCAGCTGAGTACAGTGATAGTTTGGGAGGAGGCATGGCATGCCACAGGGGCAGGCTCGGTTTGCGAGGACACACACTGAGAGACTCAGGTGGGGACTAATGGCATCATACGAGGAGGCACTGGCTGAGTTTTGATAGACACCATATGTCACCTGGGATATGAGGAGGGGGATTGCAGATGCTAGGATGATGTAGGATTATGAGGATTGGTTCACTGCACACCCCTTTCTGAGATTCTCAGGGCATGGGGTGTTGGTGCCTTGGATTGATGAGACAAACTCAGAGGATGTGGGCTAGGTTGGCTGGAGGAGGAGGAGGGGGAGAGGAGGACGAGGTGGTGGTAGAGATGGGGGAGATGACGGAGATGATGGAGGTTGGCCCAGACAAAGGACGAGGAGTGGGGAGGGATGTTCCCACTCTGAGCAGGTAGTGCCACCACAAGTTGCTCAGTAGACACCACAGGTACAGATGCTACCACCTCGGCAAGTGGCATAGCACTAGGGACCCCAGCCATAGGGACAGGGAAAGGCACAAGCACAGCAGGGTCTAGCATAGGTAGACGTCTAAGAGAGGACCATAGCTACCTTGAGGGGAGAGATTAGATAACTATGGGCGCATCTCAAGAGGGCTGATGCCCGGTAGGAGATAGATGCAGAGGTGGTTGCAGGACTTACTAGAGAGAGAGATATGGCAGATGCACAGAGCAGGATACCGTAGTGGTAGCCCTGGGGACATATGTGGTGAGTAGTTTTCTGGTTGGGAAGGTGCATCAGGCACAGGCACAGTTAGTTCAGGTACAGACATAGCTAGTGCAAGTACAGACACAGCTAGCGCAGGTACAAGGTGAGCTTGCCAGAGCGCAGGCTTAGGCACAGTATTATCGGGGTCTATATCATGGTGTCATGCCAGCAAGTCAAAGGGCTTTGAGTTACAGGAGCCAGTCTGCATCCTCTCAGAGAGCAGGTCCATCGAGGTCAGGGGCCTCTGTGATGGGCCCATAGTAGTCTGAGGCCAGCAGGGGAGGTGACACAGGGGATACTGTCGGTAGCAGTGGCTCATAGCAGCAGGGATAGCAGGGACTTGCAGACTTTTGGGATCCTTACATACATTTTTGATTGATGGCTCAGATAGCCAGATAGCCCTGTACCACTTTTGTATTTTGAGACATGTATCACCATCTTTGGGATGTACCTTTTGTATATGACATTGATTCAGAGATGGACCACATGATTTTGTACATTTGTACACATTTTATGATATTTATATGATGATGCAGCTATTTTGATGCTTTCTATATGTACGAGTTACGATGCATTTCTATTTGTATGATGCGATGCATATGTTTATCTAATGCAGACTTAGATGTTTTACATGATGTTATGCAATGTTTGTCTAATGCAGATTTTCATATGATGCTATGTGATCCTATATGACCTAATGCAAACTTTGGATGCTTTACTTGATATGTCTCTAATGTGTGTGTGAAAAAATGATATCTATATGATTATGCAACTTATGTGATGCACTTATCTATGTTTTTGATTTTTTTCTTGTTGACACTATATGATGATTGTAAGAAACTGTATATGGATGACCTGATGCACTTGTTATGTATGCAACTTATTTAATCATGTAAATGACTATTTCGTGTGATATGATATGCACCTATATGTCAGATGTTTTTGTGGTGTCCAAATGTACTCTATCAACACAGAAATGACAGAATGGTAGATAGAAGATTGATTGAAAGAATGACTCTATAGAAAGAAAGACACAAGCTTTGAATTGCATTGCTACTCTGCATTGTTTGGATCTTTTTACTGCATGGGATATGGATGTATAATGGATGTATAATGGATGCTTTGCTTTTAACATCTTGATGGTGCAAGTATTTTGAAGTGCTTATTTCATCATTGGGCAATTTTTTTTTGGTATTTTTTCTGAATGTTGTAAGTTAATACAAGCATCTAGGTATAATTGAACTGAGATGACCTGAGTATCACTTACATGGATTTTGATTTAGCAAGTTAAAACAAGCATCAAGGTATGATTGAACTGAGATGACCTAAGTATTTCTTGCGTATCAACAGACAAGGATTGCCCCCATTCATGTTCGACCTTTGATGTCCTCGATGATCTTTTTCCGATCATGTCTTTAGACAAGGCTTCACATTACTAAAGTTTAATCCACAAACAATAAAACAAAGAAAATAATCATGCCCCCATCATAGCATCTCTAGATTTTGGCATCCTCGAGTAGCATAGAAAGGCATGATAGCAAAAATCAAGACTCTGTATTTTAACCATGTTTCCAATCCACAAAACATTTTTGCATTTAAATGTGTTTGTTTCTTACCATAATTTGGGTAAAATCATTTAGAAGGCCTTAGGTGTTTATTTGCTTTGCTTTGGATAGGTTAATGTCTTCCGTCAGGATTTCTGCTTGAAAAGAGTGGGTTTTATTTTTGCTTGCTTGCCTGGTGAGAATATTCCACAATCTTTATTGGTGAGATGGACCCTAAGGGACTGACTTGGTGGCTCAAGGGCTCATTGCTAAATGGTCTTGCCTACGTGACAACATAGAGGCAACATAGTTCAGGGTAAACCCTAATAGACCATGGATGGACTAGAAGAAAGATGATAAGAAATGGGACAAATGGGACAGTGGGAGCCTCGGGGGTACATTTGAGAAATGGCCTTGCCTACGTGACAATGTAGAGGCAACGTAGTTCATGGTAAACCCTAATGGACCATGGATGGACTAGAAGAAAGATGCCAAGAAATGGGCAGATGGGATAGTGGAAGCCTCGGGGGCACATTTGAGAAATGGCCTTGCCTATGTGACAACACAGAGGTAATGTAGTTCATGGACTTGGACCATGGATACTAACAAGAGACACTATGCTAGGCTGAGACAATGGATACGATATGGGATAAAAACCTTGGTTAACAAGGCAACAAAGAGATAGAGTATCAAGCCATGATAGGTTATCGTTAGGATTTTATTATGGGATAGATATGGGTTGAATGGGACGCGAGGAAGAATGGACACAAGGTGATTGGTTTCCCAAAGATGGAAGAAGCAGTTTATCACAAGTAACGCCTGTTTACTAGGTTTTCACCACTTGCTTTTATTTGCATGAAAAGGATAGAAAGTATCCATGATGCCTATTTGCTAGGTTTTCATCATGATACCTATCCAAGGCACCTATTTGCTAGGTTTTCACCAAAGAACAATTTTTTTGTATTTTTCTAATTTTTTTATTTTTTTGTATTTTATGCCCCCCTTACATTGGGGTTCTCCTAGGTATAGAACCGGCAAAGGTGTATACTATTGATTAGGTCATCTAATAGCTCACCCTATAATGTTGCTAACTGATATTCCCCTGATCCATAAGCAGTCACGATCACATAAGGCCCAAGCCAGTTGGGTTCAAACTTGCCTTTCTTTTCCCTAACCTGTTGATTATGGGGATTCTCCTTAAGGACTAGATCTCCAACTTTGAAGACTCTTGGGTGAACCCTGTGGTTATAGCTTCTTGACATCATTTGTTGATATGCTTTGAGATGGTCAGAGGATTTCTGTCTCCGTTCCTCTAGCAACTCTAGTTCTTGCAATCTGGAAACTCTATACTCTTCATCTGATATGAGACCTTTTAACGACACCCTAAGAGATGGCAATTCGACCTCTATGGGGAGGATAGCTTCTAAGCCATAAACAAGGGTGTAAGGGGTAGCACCTGTGGGAGTGCGTATACTGGTTCTATAGGCCCATAGAGCGGGACTGAGTTGGATGTGCCAATCATGCCCAGCATCATTGACCGTCTTCTTGAGGAGTTTTAAGATGGTCTTGTTGGATGCTTCAGCTTGACCATTGCCTTGGGGGTAGTAGGGTGTGGAGAAATGATGTTGTATTTTGAATCGGTCACAAAGTTCTTGGACATCCTAGTTTTTGAAGGGTCTTCCATTATCCATGATAATGGATGAGGGAATTTTGTATCTGCAGATGAGGTAATTTAGGATGAATGAGGAGATTTGCTTACCTATGACGGTGGTGAGGGGAATGGCTTCTATCCACTTGGTAAAGTACTCCGTGGCAGTTATGATGAATTTGTGGCTGTTGGATGAGGGTGGATGGATCTTTCCCATAAGGTCAAGTCCCCATTGGAAAAAGGGCCAAGGTGTCGTTAAAGGTCTCAACTCTTGAGCTGGTGCATGTATCAGGGTCTCGTGTATTTGGCATTGTTTGCACTTCTTCACAAACTAATATGAATCTGTTTCCATGTTCGGCCAGTAATAACCCAAACGCATGAGTTTCTTAACTAGAGAAGGGTGGATATAGTGTGTTCCGCAAATCCCTTTGTGCACGCCTTGCAAGGTGGTTAGGGATTCTTCTCATTCTAGACAATGGAGTAAAGTACCATCTAGACCACGTTAGTATAGGGTGTCAGCAATAATGGTATAGCAAGAGGTTTTGTGTATAAAGGTTTGTTGTTGGTTTGAAGATAAGTCAGGTGGGAGGGTGTTGTCCTTGAGGTAAGTGTAGATCTTACTATACCAAGGTGAATCAGATCCAACTAAGAGGCATATGGTATGGTTCTCAGGAAGATCATAAGATGGTTGTCGAATAGTTTTCACTAAGAACTTGTACCATGACTCATTCTCTGGTATCTCAAGAAGAGAAGCAATGGTCGCCATGGCATCTGCTGCTTTGTTTTCAATCTAAGGTATCTACTCAAAAGAGATGATCACAAAGGATTCCTTAAAGTCGTCAACCATTCGCTTGTATGGGACAAGCTTCTCATCTTTGGTTTGGTAATCATCATTGACCTAATTTATTATTAGTTGAGAATCACCGTAGACATGTAGCTCTTTGATTTTCCACTCTGTTGCCATCTTGAGACCAATTACTAAGGCTTCATATTCTGCTATGTTGTTAGTGCATGGGAATAATAAATGGTAAGACTTCAGAATGGTGTCACCATGAGGAGTTACAAACAAGATTCCTGCCCCCGATCCATGGTTTGTGTAGGACCCATCAAAGTAGAGCTTCTAGGAATGTGTTGATGTATTGAATAAGGATTCATCCAAAAACTCAAATTGCATTGGTGTGGTGTCCTGCAGTTGTGCATCCGCTAACTAATCAGCAATAATTTGCCCTTTGATAGATTTTCTATCTACATACTCAATGTTGAATTCACTTAAGAGCATTACCCATTCGATTAGGTGACCTGTGAGAGCTGCTTTGCTTAGTAGGTACTTTAGTGGATCTATTTTTGTAATAAGTTTGAATGGATGTGCAAGCATATAATGTCAGAGTTTTTGGGAAGGAAAAACTACTGCAAGACATGATCTTTCTATCTGTGAGTATTGCAACTCATAGCCCACCAATGTTCAACTGATATAGTAGACGGCTCTTTCTTTATTGTCATAATCTTGTTGTGCTAGAAGAGCCCCAAGAGTAGTAGGTGTAGCAAATATGTATAGTATCAGTGGTTTTCCTTGGATAGTAGGCATGAGAATTGGTGGATTCATAAGATATTCTTTCAATTTGTTGAAGGCCTCTTCACATTTCTCATCCCACATGAATGGAATGTTCTTGTGTAGGTGATGACTGAATGGTTGGCACTTGTCTGCCAATTGTGATATGAATCTATGGATTGCCTGTAGTTTGCCTTGTAGAGATCTTAGTTGAGTGAGAGTCTTAGGCGGTGGCATGTCCATAATAGCCTTGACTTTGGCGGGGTCCACCTCTATTCAATTTGCTGATACGATAAAGCCTAGGAGTTTGCCTGAGGTGACTCCAAACACACATTTCTTTGGGTTCAACCTTACTTTGAATTGCTTGAGTCTCTGAAAGATCTTCTCTAACACATCCACATGTGATTCCCTTGTGAGTGACTTTGCTAGGCTATCATCTACATAATCTTCCATGGTGACGTGCATCATATCATGAAATATAGTGGTTATAGCACGTTGATATGTGGCTCCTGCATTCTTTAGCACAAATGGGATGACATTCCAATAGAAAGTGCCCCATGGACAAGTGAAAGCTATCTTATGCTAGTCTTCTGGTGCTATCCTGATCTTATTATATCCTAAGAAGCTATCCATGAGAGATAATATGGTATGCCCTATTGTTAAGTTGACTATGATATCTATATTTGGCAACGAAAAATGATCTTTGTAGCAAGCTTTGTTTAGATCTCTAAAGTCATTGCATAGTTTGACTCAACCATTTGGTTTGGACATTTGTACAATGTTGGAGACCCATTCCGGATAGTCTATAGCTCTAATAAACCCTACATCCAGTAATTTTATGAGTTCTTCTTTCACAAGCAGTGCTATGTGTGGATGCATCTTTCTAAGCTCTTGTTTCACTGGTTTCACTCCTAGATCCAATGGAAGATGGTGTAGAATCAAATCTAGATCTAACCCCAGCATATCTGTGTATGACCAAGCAAAATTGACTTGCTTTCTCTTGAAGAATGGTACAAACTTAGTCTTCTCTGGTGGGGTTAGAGACTTAGCAAAGTGAATGATCTTAGGATGTTCCTCTATTCCAATGTTAACCAGATCTGTAGGCTCCACAACAATCTGAGACTTCTCCTAGTGCATGTCTTTAGGGAGAGTGTCAAGCCTTCCATCATCAGGTGCCACAGTTGGGTTTTCACCTTCGGATGCGTCCTTTCTTTTTACTATTTGGGATCTGACACTGCCGCAGAGCAGTTTTCACTATCAGATCCAGTTTTTATTTTGATATTTTTGTGACTGGAAGTCTTGGCACCCTCTCTGAAATAAGCCATGGTATTAAGTTCATGAGAAAAACTAGCTTTATGATCCCCTTTGGGTAGGTGGTCCCTAAGTTACATATAGTCAATATAGGCATCGTCATTTTGGAACATATCTAGTTGAGGGGTTCCTCGTAGATCTCAGTCAATAAGCTCAGGATGTATGAGGGGGAGGGAGTCAGAGGATAGATCTGATTCATTGATAGTTTGAATGGATATACTAGGAGTACTGGTAGGGGGAGTGTTCAGGATGGTACTTTCCTCCAAATTTTTTATTGCGATAGAACTCAAACCTTCCTTGAAATTCGTATTCTCAGAGATAGGCAAATCAAACTCTAGTGGTCTATTCGGTAGCCTTTGTCCCTCATGTAGGGGCTATAAGTTTGAATGGTATCGACCTCTTTGTCATCGTAGGAATGAGCTCTGTCAGCTCATCCCACTCATACTTATTGGAATCTGTGTCACTATCCACTTGAAGTGTATGGATCATTTCCACTAGACAAGCATTTTCTTTAGCCTTGCCCTTTCTGTTATATCCTAGGCCATTTGTATTTCTAGCCAATGATGATGAAGAAGGTTGAATGGGTTCTATGATTCCTTCTTTTCTTAGGCCTATAGGGCCTTGTCCTTCGTAACCCATTCTGTGTAGGATAGCTTCTCCTCACCCATAGAGTTCTGTTGGGAGCCTAGGTGGTTCACGTTGTATGTTCTCTTCTTCTTCTGTATAAAGCCATTGTAGGACATCTCTTTCCTTTGTTTCATCAGATAAGGTCCCCCATTTTACAAAGGGAGTTGTGGGAGCTATAGGGGGAGAAGATGGCTTTGGAAAATGCTTGGGTTGACCAAAGGATCTAGGAGATAAAGGCATCTTGGCTAGATTTAGGTTGTACTCTATGGAGTATTCCCCAACTCCAGTTTCTTTGATGGTAATTTTCTGCTCTTTAGGTCTTGATGAGGAAGCTTCAGAGGTATGACCATACTGTGGAGTAGGGGATGTAGATGTTCTATTGTTTGGTATGATGCAATCAAGTTTTGAAAGGACAAAGTTGCAATGCTGAAAGGGGTTAGGGTTTCCTTGGATGGTAACTTGCTTGCCATTATGCTGGAATTTTATGCATTGGTGATAAGTAGAGGGAACAACTTTCATGGCATAAATCCATGGTCTACCTAGGAGAATATTATAGGTGAGCTCCCTATCTAGGACTTGGCACACAACATCTTTTATTATTGGTCCCACTTGTATGGGTAAGACTATCATTCCCTTTGTAGTTCTCTCCTCTTCATCATAGGCTTTGATAGTAATCTTCTTCCTTGGATCAACTGCATTCTCAATGAACCCCAATGTAAGGACTAGCTTTAAAGTGCAAATATTTAAACTGGCTCCCCCATCAATGAGAACCCTCTTCATGCAATGCTTGTGGATGAAGGTGACAATATGTAGAGGGGTGTTATGAGGTTGAGAGACTGAGAGGTCATCTTGTTTGGTAAATGATATGGTACTTGAGGAGGTCAGATTACCTACCATGGCCTGAAACTTCTCTTAGGCCAAGTTAGTGGGGACAGTGGTTTCCACTAAGGCTTTATTGAGAATCTCCTTATGGGAAGGAGATAGATGCAACAACTCCAAGATAGAAATGTGAGCCAGAGTTTTCTGTAGTTGGTCTATGACATTATACTGATGGAAGTTGGACTGAGAAGGTGACGACCTTGGAGGGACGGTATTCAACATGACTCTACCACTACGGGTAATGATACTACAATCATTGTGGTTAGGCTCTGATTGTTGGTGGGGCGTGACCAGATTGATTTGTGGGACATGCTCTAATATGCAATTTATGGTATAGTCAAATGGCACACTTGAGTAGTTGGCATTATTATTCCCACCATTCTGATTCTACCTATTATGGTTGTTGTTGTTGTCATTGTTGTTATTATCATTATTTTTATTTCTGTTGTGGTTATTTCTATTGTTGTTATTATTGTTGTATGGCCTGTCATGATTGAGAAGTGGATCCCTATAAGCCACATGTGTCTCATTGGAGGTATGTTGTTGGGTTCCTCCTTGATTTTGATCAAGCACATCTTGAATAACATGTTTGAGATGGATACAATTGTTGGTTGTATGTCCCATTCCTCTATGATACTCACAATAGTCGGTATCTTTCCAATAGTGAGGTTTGATTTGCAGCTCATAATCACTGGTTGGCAGTAGAGAGATTTCATTGTTGGCCAATACCTTCCTTAATGCAAATTCCTGAGACTCACCCAGTGGTGTGAACTTTCACCTTGGATTTGCACTGAACGATGGTCTTGGCTTCTGAGATAATGTTTTGTTGGGTGTAACATTGTTTGGCTCTCCTTTGAGAGTGAGTATGGGTTGTTTCTTGGGAGCTGCCACCTTGGTGTTGACTACTCCATCATTGACAACATTCTTATTCTTGGTCCAAAACTTTGATTTGTCAGTCATATAGTTAGAGGTAGGTGTGTCCTTATATAACTTGATTTGCCCTTTGGCGATCATAGCTTTTTCGATAAACAATCCCATTTCAATGACTTTTGAGAATGAAGTAGGGCATTGTATTTGTATTTGATAGCTAAGATCAGTGTTGAGGTTATGGATAAACATCTCCATTAACTGCTTCTCTGGTACATCATAAAAGCACTTGCTTGCTGGTTGTTTCCATCTTTGTAAAAAGGAGGAAAATGATTTGCCACTCTTTTACTTGGTGTTGCATAAATCGAGCATAGAGACTTCATGTTCAATATTGTAAGAAAAGTGCATGATAAATTTGTTGACTAGCTCATCAAAAGATTTGATGCCCAGTAGGAGTCATGAGAACCACTCCATAGCTTGACTAGCTAGAGATCGAGGGAATAGTCTCATTAAGTAGGTCTCATTGTGAGCTACTTCCATGCATGCTGCATTGAATTCCACAATGTGATCGCTAGGGTCCCCTTTCCCTATGTATTTGTCAAATTTAGGAACTTCGAATCGAAAGGCAAATGGTGTCATGTTCAAACTTTTATCAAAGGGGTATGGTGCAATATCTTCCAAAGAATAGGTTTTAGTATTTGTACCCGTCTTGAGATCTGACATTTGTTGCTTTACACCCTCACGTTGTTTCCTCATTTCTTCCATAGGAGCGCTTTGGTCAATGGCTTTTTTTCCTTTTTTATTATTATCCTCTACATTTGGATCTAGGGCTTTCTTTCCCATTTCCTCATGATTATTCCCCACATTTTCTTGGATTGTGTTTATATCAAAATCTTCGGGGAGCTTAATTCCAAGATTTGCAAGATAATAAAAATACTTGTGAGGATCATCATGGAGCACTTTCTCTAACAAGCATTGGAATTTCTGATCTTGGAGGCTTCCTTAATAATCTCCGTGTGAGATTTCCTCATCACTATCATGAGGAGTGACAATACGGTTAGATGATCTGGCCATTTCAAGTTGCTTTTTGTACTGAGATCTAGTAAGGACCATGCAAGGTGACGAAGGATGAGGTGGAATGGGACAAGAGATTTTGGCAAGGTGCCGATGGAGATTGCTAAGAATGGGATACTTATGACAAGACTTGGACAAGGGACTTTCTCGATCAATGATTCCAAGTAAGATGGCTCATACAAGACAGTAGCCACTAGTAAGGGTACTTGATACATGTCTTACTGTGTAGGGACTAGTCATGCACCAAGACCACTAGCAAAGTTCTATGACCTACTAGGGTTACTTGAATGCAAAGTGATATGAAAAAGGGGCGTATGTTGACCTGATATGGGATACTTTTGACTTTGGACTAGGAAGAACTGATAGAAGGTGAATGGGATCACCAACAAAAGAGAGATTTTGATGTGAAATGGATAGAAAAATGACTGCAAGGTAAGACCTGATCTCTGAACCTGAAACTAGACTGAAATGGGTACTCAGAATTGGTAGAATGTTTCTCTTGAAAATTGTGCAAGTGCTCACTGTCACGCATGGGCCGAAATAGATGCACTACAGAAACTGATATATGCGCTGTAAGTCAAAACAAATACGTTGTAACAGACAATGAAAGCATTGTAGGTAAGAACAGATGTGCCGCAGGTCAGCACAAATGCACAGCAACAGAGGACAGATGTGCTGCTCCGGCTTTTCTCAGTATTTTTACAATTTTTTGGAAATTTTTGATGTTTTTGGTACTTTGGTTGCAAGAAGGTTTCCCTGATCTAATTTTATAAATTTATGGCAAGAAAACACAGCAATCACAAAGAATATTTTTATGTTTTTTTAATTTTTTTGTGATTTTTTGACTCTTTTTGGACTAAAAAGAAAGAATAAGTACAAATCCTAGGCTTCAAATGGTTTACAAGGGTTTTTGGCCACTAGAACAAAGGTGAGTAATAAAGGCAACCGTTCGAGTGGTTATACATGCGGTAACACTACTCTTTGTTATGGAGTCTCCCAGCCTACAAGGGTTGCACCTTGGAGGGTTTTGGGGGAGGTTGGTTGTCGGTATAACACAACTTCACTCATTGTTTGAAGCTTTCACTCCAAACACAATTTATTTATAGTGTCTTGGAAGGGCTTGGTGTCTAGCCTGTTACCACTTAGGGTCATTCCTACTTGGATGAAGGGTATCCAAGAGCAGGCCCCTCTAAAGGAAAAACACATGCGAATATGATGTCTGTCATTTTGGTCACCCAAGATAGGGGAGAGCATAGGCCTGGTATCATTCCCAAAACATAGAATACAGTGGTTCTTTTCCCCTAGTTAAAATGAAAAAAACTAGATGAGATATCTACTTGGGCAAGCACAAAACTTTGAAGTGATAACAAGATAGCAATGGTCCAGTTCTAACCAAGATAGCAATGATGAGTTCAATTTTATCCTCATAGCATGAATTGTTAACTTTGAAATGATGGTCAATCAAGATAGCAATGGTTCAGTTTTAACCAAGATAGCAATGATGAGTTCAATTTTATCCACGTAACACAAGTTGTTAACTTTGAAGTGATGGTCAATCAAGATAGCAATGGTTTAGTTTTAACCAAGATAGCGATGATGAGTTCAATTTTATCCTGATAGCAATGAGTTGTTAACTTTGAAAAGATAGCAATAGCAATGATTCAATGACATGCAAGATAGCAATGATTCAATTACCACTTTCCTAGTTAAAACTATGTGAGATTTGCATGAGCATTCGTTTTACTTTCCCTTTAGAAATTGAAGTGTGAGTTAACAAGTGCAACTATATGAATCTAAACCAGTACCTAGCCTACAAAACAAATCAAGAGAGTTCCTACAAAGATGTCAGCGTTAGCAAAAATCTTCCAAAAAAAACTCTAAAATCACTGCCTACAACAGATGTGCTGCTTCAGAGACTGGATGCGTAGAAATAGTCAACAAAAATGCCATAATACATATGCGCTGAAATAGAGATTAAAAGCGCCGGAATACAGTGTATATGCACTGCAATAACAGATGCCATGTCTCATATGGTAAAAGCATTGTAACAGTGTATATATGTGCCGCATTAACAAAAGCGCTGTGACAGATAACCGATGCACCAAAATAGAGAGTATATGCATTGTGGAAATGTATGCACCGTGACAGGTAACAGATGCATATTAGGAAGTGACGGATGCATTGTTTCCTCTTGTGTATGACTTTCTAAAACACAAAAACTCAATTTTTGGGTTAAATTTGGGGCTAGGCCCCATGGTGGGCGCCAAAAATATTAAGGGAAAATTGGATCAACAATGAATATGGAATAATAATCAATATCAAATACCTAAAACTTCAATGAAATGGTGAACTAAGAAGATTAATCAAATAAAGCAATGAACAACAAACCAAACCTTCTTCAATTCAAAGCTTCCATTGATTGCCTATCACAATCGTTCTTGCATGTATGAATGAGGCCATCAGAGAGTGCACTTCCTTGCTATGTTTCAAGAATGTCAATTGGGAATGGCAGTGATAATATCGTAATGAAGAGGAGCTTCACAACAATCGTAGTAGTGTGTAGTGCATAGTAGCGAATGTGATCACAAGCAATGAAGGAATTGGTGTGAAAGGTGGGCTATAATTCTTGCAGAGTAACAATACTTAAAGCTTAGATGAATGAATGGAAGAATAGGGTTCAATTTATAGATTTGGAAAAGAAGAGATCAACAGTATAGAGAGAATGAGAAGATCAACGATTGAGAATAGTTGAGGAATGTGCAACAAATAGAAAGAGGACATGTGTCTTGCTTTCTTTTGCATGAGAGGAATTAACAAGAATAGAAGAATGAGTTAAAGCAATTAAAAGAATATAATAATCAGTTAAGTGATTTAAAACAAGAAGAAGGGATTTGCATGAGAATAGAAGATATTTTTTTTTATTAAATATTAGGAATATTTAATTGCATGTGCAAAAAGCTTGAATTATATTTAGAGATAACTCAATTTAGAAGAAAAAGAAACTTAAATAAATATTTAATTTATTTAAATTTAGAGAACATACTATTGGAAGAAAACAATTAAATAATTAGAATTATTTAATTTAGAATGAATTTGGAAGAATTAGAAGATAAGAATGCAAATTAAATAAATACATTTATTTAATTGTTGAGCATGATTTGGAAGAATAAATAAAATATTTGATTGTATTTTATTTTTGGATATTGAGAGGATTTAAATAAATTTGATTTGATTTATTCAAATTTGGAGGAATGATTTGACTTTAATTAAAAAATTGGGAATTATTTAATTGTTTGGAAGAATTTAATTAAATAAAGGATTTTATTTAATTTTGACTTTGGAAGAGGTAATTAAATATTTCAATATTTAATTAACTTAGAAGAATGTGAATCATGTCATTTTTAGGCATATACAAATTGAAGTCAATAACTTGACCAAAATTTCAAAAGTTGTTTTGAAATTTAATAATTTAGGCCTTATTAAATTTGGAGTACATATAGTACAACTCAAGTTCAACATTAAGGTTCACACCATCTAAAAGACCTGAGTAGGTAGAGAATGAACTTTTCATCTCAAAGATAGAATCCTACCATGTATACATTATTTTTGGAAACAATGTTAAATAACATGTTTTTATTGTAAGGATATAGACACTAACACTACCCATTAGAATAGAATTAGTACATCCTCTTCCTTGAAAGTGTCATATTTTTCCTAGGAGAAAAAACATGACATGGTTGATCTTTAAAAATGTGATGGTTCCTCTATAACCATATAAGTTCAATAAAATGGAAACTCACATACTCTAATGTAAATATAACTAAGAATACTTAATTGAAAATATTAAGTAGATAATATTTGATGGTTTCTAGGTCAGTGTGAAATTAGAAATAAAATGAAATCTTGATATGCATAGTCATGGACGAGTATTACCAGATCATCAAGTAATATATGCACATGTGCATGGAATAATCGCCAAATTGACTCACAAAATTTATAGCAAAATACATATGATAGGAAGAACCATAAAAAATTGCTTTTAAAGTATCAACTTGATGAGTTGTTTGTTTTGTAGAAAAAAGCATAAAAGCTCTAAATAATTGACTAAATGCATGACAATAACTTATGACATCATTATGAATTTGGTATAATGTTTTTTTTATTCATTAATGATTATTAAGGTATCCTAGAATTCTCTGTCTAAGTTGTTCTTAGATAGCTTTAATGTTAGTTTTTTCTCTATTGCCACATTGCCAAATTTGTACACCTTTGCATGCCTAAGTCTTAATTCTCTTGGTATGGTGATGTCTCATAGTTCAAATTCCTTTTCCTTCTCATTTCTACAAAGCTTCATATATCTCTTTGGCTTCCTATTTTAGTCTATCATTCCTAATGGCCCTCTAGGAACCAAATCTATGTGTGTGTTTTTCCCCCTCTAGTTGGAGAACCTACGTATCATGGCACCTTGAAAATAGTTTATCTAAGGGAGATCTTTGAAATTGATTGTTATAATGTTGAGTTTGTAGTCCAGTGTGTGTTGGGATAATTTCTCTTCCAACCTAAAAATAGGCAAGTAAAAGGTTCTAAGATCACCTCAACCTTCATTTCCAAGATCTTCGACATCTCACAGGACCATGAATTTACACATGCAATTGTCTTCAACCTAGTGCACCCTTCCTTCTTCAACTTAGAAAGATGGTGAACTATGCTAGTGTTTTACAAGCTTCAGGAAGGAACAATCCCTATCAGCAAGATTTTCAATAGGCATCTCCTTCAAATGTCTCACCATGAAGCTTGTGTGTATACAACTTTATGGAGGGGTCTTCGGGTGGATTGTGTTAATGTCTTTAATAGAGCTCTCAATGCCCACCATTTCCAGCTTCTGAAATGGCTAGCAGACAGGGCAAAAGAAGTCTTCAATGTCATATGCTTCTTATGCCATCATGCTCCAGACGTGGCTCTAGGTCCTTTGTAGGCTCCAGGCACCCCATCCTTTTCTCTTCCCTTCGCCATGCTAGCATCAGAGGCATCATGATTCTAATTCAAATTAGGGGGTCTATATGATGTGTTCATTTTTCTTTCAATACCTTTCTTCTTCTTTTCTCTCCTCTTCCACTTGTTGTTGGGATCCATGTTATGCTTGTATAGAAACAAATGATACATTCTTGGTCTTTTTGTTCATCTATATTTTTGTATCTACACTTATCTAATATAGTATAGGTACTCCGTCACCTTTCTTTTAAAAAAGGGTATCCTTGACTTGGAATGTAGTACAAAGTAGGAAGCTCTCCCCAACAAGAGTATCATGTCTATATATACAAATCTTACAAGAACCAAACATATTTAGCAAAGAATTTATGTGATCAATGAAGAAACCTTGAGGTAAATATGTTCTTCTATTTTTCAATTTGAATATTAATAATATGTGGTAGTACGATAAAAAAATTTGACATAACTTAAACCTAAATTGGCAATAAAGTTCAAATTAAATATCACACACACACACACACACACACACACACACACACACACACACACACACACAGAGTCAAAAGTGTATTGACTGCATATTCTAGACTAAAATGGTAACAACATACCTACTTATATGTAGTGTATTTTTACTCATGGACATAATTAACACATTTTAAAAAATCATGCAGGCTTATTCTTAATGGACAATAATTTTTAATACATTGTTATCATTTGACTACTACAAGCATGCATAATGTTTAATTCCAGCCAATGGAAATAGTGAAGAGATATCAAACTAGTAAATATTGGGAATTTTGGGATAAATCCTAATTATCACTTAATTCTATACATTCTTAGGTGGAACTAGAAAATTCTTTTGTGGTTCATATCCCAAAGTGAACATTGACCTAAAAGAATCTTTCATGTTTAATCTAATAGATTAAAACATGAGTCACACTTGAGTCCATCCCAACTTTTAATCTTATATTTAATAAGATGATCAATAGGTTTACAGTTCTACTATATGTGTTAACTAATTTAGCTATCATGGACCCATGCTTGTGAGCTCTAGACTCCTTAACAACAATGTTTGTAAGATGATAACCAAGAGTGTCTATTCTTTCATATGCTTTAAAATAGGGTATCATAGTATCTATTTCTCTAAATCTTGTCAATAAATTTCAACTATTGTATTACCCACCTATATCACATGCTCCTAATCAAATGAATTGTGTTGCAAAACTTAACTAAGAGGCTTACTTATGTACTTGTAATGTGTAACTTTGATATATACCTAACATTATTTCCCTTAAGGTGAATGTATATAAATCTAGATTCTTAATATCATGTCAATAACATAACTAGGATGATTACTTATTGTGTTGCAAAACTCAACTAGGAGGATTACTTATGTGAGCAATACATGCAACTTATGATATATTGATATATACTTGACATAATTTTCCATAAGCTGAATGTAAATAAATCTATTATCATTCCAAATATTGAGCCTTATATATAATATTGAAATCTAAATGATGATATGAAGCATGGGGTTGTACCCCTTTGGCTCTAATTAATAAATTATTGAATTCCATGATAAATCACTATAGACCATTGGTAAGTCCAAAATAGATGTTCCAAATAAACATTCAGGGTTCCAATTTAGGGTTTTATATAAACATTTAGGGTTCCAAATAAATATTTAGAGTTTCAGTTTAGGGTTTGATATAAATTTTTTAGGGTTCTAAAATAAACGTTTCGGGTTCCAATTAAACATTTAGGATTCCAATTTAGAGTTTGGTATAAATGTTTTAGGGTTCCAAAATAATTGTTTAGGGTTCCAAATAAATGCTTAGGGTTCTACTTTAGGGTTTCAAATAAGTTCATTTTAGGGTTCTAAAATAAAAATTTAGGATTTTTGGTTTTCATGTTTAGGGTTCCAAATTATATTTTAGGGTTTTAGTTTTCACATTTTTGGGTTTTAAAATACTATAAGTTAGGGTTTGAAAAATTTTAAAAATAGGGTTTTAGATTCTCATATTAGAGTTTGGAAATCAAGTTTTCTTCTTTCAAAATGATATTTCTAGGTTTTAAATTCGCATACATATACGAGGGTTTCAAAATTTTGTGAAAAAATCCTAAATTTTTCCATTACAATTTTGCAAAAAATGTTGGATTTCATACAATTCAAAAAAAACCCTAAATTTATACATACAATTTTGCAAAAAAACCATGAATTTTCATATTGCAATTTTACAAAAAAATGAAAATATGTAGGGTTAAATTCTTGAAATGCCTAGTAATGTTGGCATGGACAGTCCAATTTGTTAACAAGTGGCAAGCTAGGGTCATGGCATGTGCAAAAATGGTGAATTGGGGTTGTGGCATGGGTCATTGTCACTGAAGGATGAAGGTATTCTATTTTTGTTTTCGTTGGTGTCATTCGGGAGTATTGTTCCTAGTAAAAATGACTGTAAAATAAGACATTTCACATTATATTACCTTTCTACAAACAATAAAATAACATCTTTGTTTGAAGAACATTTTTGAATGAAGATGTTCCTTTGTTTGAAGGTAATTTCATCAAAATCTTAGAACAAAGGTCTCTTCATTCAAAGAAAAATCTTTGAACGAAGGTAGTCTAGAATTTTTTTTCCCATCGACCATCAAAAAGCTAATGTCCCAAGTTTGGGATCGAGTATTGTGGGATTACCCCCCAGCTTGTACTCAACTAGCCCCCAGGGAGAATGAAAATAGTGTTGATGCACTTGATAATTGGGAGTTGATTTCTTATGCCACCCCTGGAGATATTTTGGGGAAACCTGATGATCATGATCCTCCTCCTTCATCTAGTGTTACACTTGGTACTTAGTTTTGTTGAGGCTTGGCCCTTTGTTATTTTATATGCATATGTTTAAGACTTTTGTTCACTTGTTAAGGCTTTAAGACCTTATGGACATGTGCCTTTTTACCACCTTGTCCCTTTTTTGTGAAAATTGTACTATTTATTACTTTTTAATATAAGTTAAATAGGAAGTATTCATAAAAAATATTATAATGCATTTATTAAATGTTACTAAACAATAGAATTAAAGTTTAATGTTCCTTTACCATTTGTCATAAAATAAAATAGTATTAAAATTAATATAGTACTTTAAATAATATTTAAACAACTTAACTATTAATTCCATTATTACTAGCATATATTTATTTATTTCTTATTTTATTATTTTATTATTATTACTATCATTATTATTTAATTGTCTATTTATTAAAAAATATAATTTTCTTATTTTAAAACTGTATTATTCTGCCATAGAATTTAATTTAAAATTTCCTTTACTATTATTCTTAAATTATTTATTATTATTTTAATCACTTGCTCATTTATCACTCTATAAAAAGTTTTATTTTAATTTCCACTATGGAATAAAATTTAAATTTAAATTTTCTCTACTATTTATTCTAAATAATTAGCCATATTATTTAACTTTATATTCAATTAAATTAACACTTATAAATGTTGGTCTATACATGCTACAACTCGCACATACAATCAACTATCATGTTTCATGTTTTGAATCCCTTGCTAGTACAACATATCCTATAATTAGGAACCATACATTGTAAAATGCATTGTCATTGTCATTAGTCTTTACAAGACCTTATATTCAACTAGTAATTTAGCTAATTGGAATGCAATTTGTCAAAACATGGGGACGTAAAGTAATGAGAGGTGTCATGGCAAGTCTATGTCGAGAGCAATAACATAAAGTAATAAAATGCAATAATAAATGAAAAAGAAACTCAAGAATTAGCAATATTAAATTAAAATTCACATTTTCTTACCTTGTCAAGTGCAAGCAAAGATAAATTGACTAGGTCAATAATTTAAACGCTTCTAATATATATATATACCAAACAAGTTGGAGGTTTGGGAGTGCTCCATGTTATTATTTATAATTTAAAATAAGTAAAATCACAAAAAAAGCATGGAAAAGGCATCCACCACACCCCTAGGCCCTAAATATACGAACTAAAAATCCAAGGTATTTTTTTCGATCTTTTCTAAACAAACTGGAAGTAATTTTTTTTAAAAGAGAAAGGTGAACCACCCATAGATTAACTATATAAAAAAGAGTTGCAGAGCTTAAACAAGTCCTAAGAAGGCGTCCATACAAAGCAAAAGGCCCTAAAACGACCTGAAATACATTGTATACGTCACCAAAAATCCTGACACAAAAGAGGGGACAACAAAAAACAAAAATGAGAACCCAAAAGGCAAAAATTCTGCCACCCACTCCACTGCATTAGAAGCCTTCATTGCTAGTGTGACTCCTGGGAGGACAACCTAAACCAAAGGGATGTCATCATCCCGATCATCATTCAGGTCCACCTCATCCTCGTCTGCGTTGTCAAAAAACTCCTTCGGTAAATGGGGGGACCAGTCAGGTGCATGAACCTAAAGAAAATGAATTGTAGTGAAGACCTCCCTAATCTGCAGAGCCTTAAGCTTAGAGAAGAAGAATGTATAAGCATTTAACTCCTTGTCCAAGTCATCCATGCACAGAGAACGAAGGCTAGATTGCATCACTTTGTAGACAGCTTGTATCACCGAGGAAGATCTCACTCATTAAAGAAGACCAACCCAGGCTTGTAAGGAAAGAAGACATTGAGACATGTCGCCCCATGTCCATAAATGAGCTGAGCCGCTCCCAATGGGCGAAATATGCTAATCCTTACTAACTGAGGCATGCCTACATTGAACCCATACGTATGAATTCTACAAGCACTTATACCATTGGGGGGAAGCCCAATTAATATCCGCCACCTTCCAAGTCACTTTTGATCCATGTCACCAACTGACAAGGCAAATTAGATTTCCCTAAGTGGAAGACTTATGTGTCCTTTGCCTAGTCAACAACCAGATTTGCCAAATTGTCCGCCACTTTATTTGCCTCTCGATAAGCATGAGAGATAATAAAGTTATCAAACACATTCAGTGAGGAGACCCCCTGCTAAAGAATGTAGTTGACTTTCCAATTATCCAACCCCTTTACTTTCAATGCATTCACAATAATTTTGGAGTCACCCTCAATCCAGATATCATTAATGCCAAAATTAATCACCAATTAATGCCCATGTACTAATGCCCAGGGTTCGGCCTCATTAGTTGTGCCCTTAGGGATCTTTGTCAACTTAGCTACAACAAGAGACCCATCACCTCTCCTGATGAAACTTCCTGTCCTAGATAAACCTAGGTTCCCTCTACAAGCACCATCAAAATTCAGCTTGTAGAAGTGTTGGGAAGGGGGAGTCCAAATCACTTTGTCTTTGAGGGGAGCTATTCCAATGGACATGCCATTTCCTTTTGCACACAATGATCTAAAACAAGGCTAGTTCCGCAAAAGCTCATCATCCCAACTTGACCAAGATGAAGACTTGAAACCTTTTCTACATACCTTCACCTCAACCACTTCGGAGATTGCCTCCTCTAACCTGTTACATACCGCAATGCAACAGAGAGCTTCATTTCTAAAGATTATATAGTTTCTCTCCCTCCACAAGTTCCAAACAATCAATGAAGGACTAACCACCCAAAGGCAAGCAAAAAAGAACTCTGAAAACAAGTTCAGTCAATTCTTAAGCATGGCCACTAAGGATTCAGAAAGAGGTGAAATCTAGTTTAATTTCCTCATAAACTAGAGCCAACATGCTCTGCCGAATGGACAGTGGAGGAATAAATGGTCTACTGATTCTTCTACCTCTCCGCAAAGAACATAAGGGAAGTTAGACCCTATTCTAATTCTCTTTATTCTATCACCTGTTAGGAGCTTCCTATGATGAGCGAGCCAGGAAAAAGCACCCGCTTTGGGTAGGATCGCATCATTCTAGCAAAGGTTGATGGGCTAGTCTGACTTGAAATTCTGAGAGACACTTCTATATCCCTGTCTTGTTGAATACAATCCTGACTTTGCCCTCGTCTAAATTAGTTCATCCTCCAAATTCAAGAAGATAACCACTCTACTTGCCAAAAGTTTCTTGAGAAACAATTTATATTGTGGGGGGGAGTCGCAATCGCATGTGCTTCTCCACGAAACCTTCAAGGAACCATGTCTCTCATAGAGGTGCCAGTAATCCTTTACCTTACAGCCCCAATGTCTTTTCAAGAAAACTTTGGCTTCCCTAAGTTCTTCCCATGATGATATCTTGGGTTCTCCACTCCACTAGTCATCATAGAAATCTGCTTTTTCCCTGTTATGAATAATCCATGAAATATTAGGCAGTATAAGCTCTCTACATTTTAGAATGAAGTCCCAGATTGCTGACCCTTGGGGTGGACTTTTAGCAGTGAAGATCCTATATTTATCTGAAGAATCCAAATATTTTCTTCTCATCAAGCGAGCCCATTTTGACTCCAGCTTCTTATATAATCCCCATACCAATTTAGCTCCCAACGCTTGGTTTTGGACATCTAAATCTAGGACACCAGTCCCCCACCTCCTTCAGCGTACATACTTTGTCCCATGCTAGAAGCCAAATATGATTACCCCCTGAAGACCCTTGCCAAAGGAACTATTTGGAAAATCTCTCAATTTTCTTACTCACTTCTTTGGGGATTTGAAGAATTGGCATCATGTACACTGGGACTGTTGATATAACTGCCTTAATCATGGTGATTCTGCCTACCAACAATAACCATTGCCCCTTCCAAGAAGCTATCTTTGCTTGCAAATTCCTGATGACACTCTTCCATAGACTATTATTATATCTTCCATTGAAGAGCAGGATTCCAAGGTATCTTCCAAGGAGGGATTTGATTTTAAAGTTGAAAAGTCTATCAATATCAGCTTGAATAGTTGGCTCCACATGAAAGAAATAAATCACAAATTTATGGGCATTGACCAATTGACCTAAAACTTTACAATAATTGTCAATGGTATTCTTAATCACCTTAGCTTCTCTTACTGAGGCTTGCCCAAAAAGTATAGTGTCATCTGCAAAGAGGGTGTGTGTGAGTAAATCCTACATACCCCTAAGATTGATACCATGACAAACAGCATGTCTATTCGCCCTTCTTACTACCCATTTAAAAGCTTTAGACATCAGGATGAAGAGGTAGGTGGATATGGGATCTCCTTGCCTTAATCCTCTTGAGGGTTCACAAGAGTATGATTCCATACCATTAATCAAAATAGAGATCCTAAAGACTAAGATAAAGAATGAGATCCGCTTGCACACATCTTTAGAGAAACCCAACTTATCTAGAACTACCATAAGAAAGCTCCAATCCACTCTATCATAGGCTTTGGCCATGTCCATCTTAATAATCATAGTGGGGTCTTTTTCTTTCTTAATTGAGTGCATAATTTCATGTGTTAGAATTGCCCCCTCATTGGTTTCTTTGCCTGGGACAAAACTCCCTTGCTCCTCTGATATAATTTCAGGCAAGAAAGAAGCTAATATTAAGGCCACCGCTTTAGTAATGATTTTATAAACATAATTGCACAAGGATATGGACGTGAAGTCATCAAACCTTTGGCGAATATTTATTTTAGGGATGAGCATGAGGCACCTAGCTTTAATCTCCTTAAGCATATTCTTAAACTTCCTTGACTCCTCAACAACCAAGTGAACTTCTTTGCTGACCATCTCCCAACAGTTCTGGAAGAAGAGATTGATCCATCCATCTGGGCTGGTTGCTTTCTCACTCAACATTCAAAAGACCGCTGCCTTTACTTCCTCAATAGAAAATGCTTTCATCATTTCCCTATTGTGATTATCCGTGACCAGTTTTGGGACAAAGGAGAGATCAATCATCCTGTCACCTATGTTGTCATCTTTCAAGAGTAGCTCTTTGAAAAAACTCTTTACTTCCCTCATAATGGCCTCTTGATCTGTGAACATTGTCCCATTAGAGGATTGGATGGAACTTATAGCATTGGCAGATTTTTGAACTTTGGAGGCTATATGGAAAAAGGAGGTATTCTTATCTCCCTCTTTTAATCAAGACTCTCTCAATCTTTGTCTCCAAAAGATCTCGTCCTATCTTAGGATCTCTTCTAAATCCTTTTTGAGATGCTTCTCCAATTGGAATGAATCGGCGTCCATGCCTACTTTAATCACTTTTTCTTCTAACTACCATAATTCTTCTTGAAGTCTAAGTTTCTCACCAAATATGTTTTTGAAATGAGAACTGTTCCAGTCCATTATTTTTCCTTGCAGGAATTTGAGCTTAGAGGTGAGTTGAAACCTTTGTGAGCCCCTTACAAAAGGAGCCTCTTTCCACCAAGCATCTACGCTTTGAAGGAAAGAAGAATCTCTGAACCACATTGATTGAAACTTGGGTTTTCTCTTACCATGAGGTTTGTCCAACCCAAATCTGAGTCGAACTAGGAAATAGTCGGAGCCAGCCAGTGGTAAAATATCTGATTCCCAATTGACATCTTCATCCTGAAAGCACTCTGCAATAATTAAGAATCTATCCAAGCGTTCAACAATCTTATAGAAATCCTTTCTCCTATTAGTCCAGGTGTATTTTTTGTTCCTTGGGATGCAATCAACCAAGTTGTGAATTCTACGAAATCTCTAAAGTCCTACATTGATCTGGCAGGGTGAGAAATCCCACCCATTTTTTCTGAGGTGTCCAGTACCATGGTGAAATCTCCACCCAAAAAGATCCTCTCTTTCTTTAACAAACTTAGCAATGGAGAAATTTGAGACTAAACCTATTGTCTTTGCACAATGTTCATGGGGCCATAAACACAAATGACGCAGAGGTCATTTCCTCTTAACAAATATGGGAATCTGCCAATTAGCTAATGATTACACTTCTCTATCGCCTCCATCTTTGGAAGAAAGGATCTCCAAATAACCACTAAACCCCCTAAAGCTCTGCAAGCAGTGACTATAGAAAAATCTCATCCCCTCCAATTCTTGAAGATTGACTCACTAAGCTATAAGGATAACTCAATTTCTTGGGAAAGATTGATATCACTTTTCTGCTCATCAATTTGTTGCTTGATGAGGCATCTCTTGTTAGGGGCATTGATGCCCCTAATGTTCCACGTAAGGATCCTCATGCCTCCCGAGGAGAACATTCCACTCTCCTCTTGTTAATAGGTGTATTTGGAGTATTATGGCATCCATCCGCTACCTCCTTAAGTTTCCTAGCTTTCCTCTGTCAAGCATTATTTCTAAGAGAAACCGGCAAGCTCTTACTTGGAGGAGCCTTCATCTTAGTTTGGGGAATACCCAGGGGTCGCCTTACTGCTATCCTGTCATCCTTTTCTAACACTTTTGTTGTAATTTCATCACAAATGTTACTTGTCACTTTAACTAGAACTTCATCCAGCAATGCCTTCAACGTCTCACTATCCTAGATGACCTCTTTTGAGAGATTGAAGAAACTATCTTCTTTGTTCTCCTTGAACTCCTTGTCTACATCCAGCTCATGCGGTGTCTGTTCATCCTCAAACGCCCATTCACTCACCCTCAAAAGCCTGTTCCTCAAACCTTGTGGAGAACCAACTCATCTAGAAACTCCTCACCATCTTCATCTTCATGGCTCTCTAAGTTTAACACCACCATGTTTCTCTGAGTTTAACACCATCCTGTTTTGGTCATAACCATCCTCTAAATATTGATCCTTTGGGGGGGGGGGGTTCTCCTATTCCCCTGGGGTGGAGTCAGTTGTCTCTTGATTGGGAGTCCCATCTTTTGGAGATGTCTGTCCTTTTGAAAATGGGAAGACCACTTGGATGTTAACTATATCTTCTTCTAATGGACATTGTCCTTCGCCTTGTTTCTGCTCTATATGCTCTAAGTCCTTCACTGTAGAGCCTCGATGAGTAGCAGGAATCTCAAAAGCAATGGTGATGTCTCTCTCTATTGAGAGTGAGAGTCTCGCATTATCCCTACCTTCTCCTCCCCGGGCTTCCGTGTACTATTTACGGCCTTCAAAATGGGCTAGGTTTAGATCCTCCAACCCAAAAGATGTGGTGTCCTTTGTGGGTATATTACCCAACATTCCATTCATTCGATCAAGATCTTCTGAATTAAGACCATCTTCCAGAAAAATATCTTGAGACCACTAACTTGAAGTTTTCTCAAGCATTATGCTTTGAGGCAGGAGTTCCTTTGTTTCATGAATAATGCTCAGTCTTACAGTGGAAGACTGAAGGGGCTCGACAAAAATCTCAAACTCATGAAAAAAGCCTAGAGCATTTGTTATGGTTGTCATGGACTTTGGGTTTCTATACTCCATTTGTAGGAATGGGTGCTGAATCCATAAAGGTAGGATGGGGATCTGTTCCATACCAATATCAAAATTTGGTTTCCAAGGCTTACAAAAAATAGCAGTCTTACCAAACTTCCGTAACTTTTTATTCAACAAAGTCTCTACTAGCCTTATCTACGAAAGAGAAGGAAAAAAAAACATTACCCAAAACACCAAACTCTTTGACCTCAGGGCATTTCTCAGAAGACCATGATATGAAATCATCAACAGAAAAATGGGGCAATAGCACCTGACCAATTAGAGCCATTTCCTGAAGGAGGGAGACTCTTTTCAAAAACCTTTCGCCATTGAGGGAAACACTTGGCTTCTGTACCTCTTACTTTCTTATTACTTTCTTCAGAGTGGGTTTGGCTACCCAAGTATTCATTTGCATTGATCTTTTATGAGCTGAGGGTGGCTTAAATGTGCTCTGTTGAGCATAGTGCTTCTTACTTCTCCCATAATTCTTGAAGTATCTCCTGGATCTTTGCTTAAAAAATGACCTCCACTTAGAAGATTGAGACCCATGCTGGTCCTTAGGAGTCCTGCCTCAAGCTTGAAATTCTCTGAAAGCTTCATGTTGGGGTAATAGTGGCTTTCTGTATCGAGGCATTCTCCTCCAAGTAAAACTTGTAATCTCTTTTCCTCTGTATTTGAAATCTTATTTATCAAACCCAAGATTTTTGCCTAAAGCTTTGAGAGTTTAAAAGAAACATTACTCTTTTCATTTGTCCAAACTTTGTTGTAGTAGTCATCTTTTTGCCCCCCGTCCTCCCTATAGTTTCTTCTCACTGGATGAAAACTGTTAGCCCTTGGAGTGTGGGGATTTGAGGCTTGTCTTCGTCTCACAGATTGAAGAGTCAGAACTCTTGTTGATGCCATGATCGAGCGTGGTTTTTAATCATCAATAATAAATTTTTGTTCTTCCTACCACAAATGAAGAGAAATAGGTTCTGATGAAAAGTATAGTTTTGTGGTAGGTTGGTAGCCAACATGATGTTGGGTTCAGTGAAGCCCAAATTGGCAAGTTTCTTTGTTGGGTTTAGTGAAGCCCAAATTGGCAAGTTTCTTTGTTGGGTTTGGTGAAGCCCAAATTGGTTGAAACAGATTAGAAAGTTTCTCTCACAATTCAAAATGGTTGCCTTCTTTGTAATAGTTTATTTTTCGCATGTGTTCACCAATTTAGAAGTTGTGTGTTTCGAATGGATTTTTCCATTATTGGAGTTGAGACTGTTTTATATGAATATAGTTGCTGGTTGAATTTGTAATAGATAGAAAGTGGAGGATTAATAAAAGAGATAATCCCTGAAAGTAGATGTAGTCATTATTGGGTGAACCACGTTAAAATTGTGTTATGTCTTGCATCTATGTTCTCTATCTGATCAAGTTTTTAAGATTGTTTTATTTGCTCTCTTTTTATTCAACAATTGGTATCAGAGCTTGGTTAGAACCAAGGAGGAGTTGTGAGGAAAGTTGAGCAGATATGGATGAGAGTCCCAATTGGGATGATTGGGTTCAAGCTCTCATGTCTATGTGCCATGGCCATGAAGAGAGTCATGATGAAGTGGAAGCTATTCATCGGATGTTTTTTGATGAATTAAATGATGAAACTGATTCTATTATTGAGGAGTTTCTTGGTATGTTGGAACCTGGCAGTGTCATGAAGCAGATGCAAGAAATGAAAAGTGTTGTGGTTTAGTCTGGAGAAGAGGAAGAGCAAGAAGTCGTAGATTCAAACACAACGTGTTTAACGAATGGTCTGTCTATAAAGAAAAAGGTTCGATTTAATTTGCCAATTGAAATAGATGATTTGGCTACTGAAGTCTTTATGAGTGACAGTGGTTATGAAATCCACACGAGTTTTGGGGGCTCTGGTGCTAGAGAGGCCAGAGTGGCTCCAAGGATGTCCACGCATGAGCGCATAATGTTGCCCACGTGCTCCCGTGGGAGGAGCGCTGCAGAGGAGGCATAGGGTTATGGCGCTAGGCGGCTTGGCAATTGTGATGTTAATTCTTCGAGCCCTGCCTAGGCAAGATTTGTGTGGGAAAGGGCCCTAGTTGATCACTCTATGAAGGGATCTTCGTCTATCCCTATGCCTGAGGAGACTAGACCAGCAGAGTCAGTACAACAGCAAGTTAGGGTTAGAAGTGACCCGTTTACAGACACCCAATTGAGGGAGCAAATTCTGGCAGGGCAACCGATGGTGGCGCATTTCTCAAAATCTCTGCATGTTTTTGGCATCCTGGTCATGTGCATGTTTTTGGCATGTTTTTGGCCGTGTATTGTTGGTGGTGATGATGCCTGGCACGGGTGTGGTGTAAAATGTGGGAAGCTATCTAATGGGAAGAAGAAATGGGGTTTTCTTGAAACACCAATGATTGTAACGAAGATGTTTATGGCGGTGGATTGTTGGGGTTATAATATGACCAAATCATTTCTGGAAAGTGTTATGATTGACTAGGAAACTTGGAAATGATTTATATGAAGTGCCCTTGAATAGAGGTTAAAGCCCTGCAATACGGGCTTGTTTTCAAAGTGACGATACAAGTGGAAATGTAAGGGATATCTCTGAGCAGCTATTTTGTCTTCAATTGGGAGATTGTTGGGTTCGGTGAAGCCCAAATTGACAAGTTTCTTTGTTGGGTTCTGTGAAGCCCAAACTGGCAAGTTTCTTTGTTGGTTTTGGTGAAGCCCAAATTGGAAGTTTCTCTCACAATTCGAAATAGATTAGAAAGTTTCTCTCACAATTCGAAACGGTTGCCTTCTTTGTAATAGGTTCCTTTTGGCATGTGTTTGCCAATTTAGAAGTTGTCTATTTCGAATGGAATTTTCTATTATTGGAGTTGAGACTGTTTTATATAAATACAGCTGCTAGTTGAATATGTAATAGATAGAAAGTGAAGGATTAATAAAAGAGATAATCCCTGAAAGTGGATATAGCCATTATTGGGCGAACCACGTTAAAATTGTATTCTGTCTTGCATCTGTGTTCTGTGTCTGATCTAATTTTTTAGATTGTTTTATTTGCTCTTTTTTTATTCAACACATGATTCCTCTTAGAAGACATGAAAGCCAATAGCCATCTGCTAAGTGCTTATTCAACCTATACAATGAATACGTAACAAACTGGAAGTAATTAATGGTTAATTTTGCTGTTCGTTGTTCGTTTAAATCCTGAGGAGTCACGACACTTAGTTTTTTAATTTTCAACTCCGTTGAATCACAATTTAAGCTCAAAACAAATTAAGAGTTTTTAAAAAAGCAAAAGCGCGTATAAAATCAGATACCAATTCGCTGGACATTCACAATCAATTTTTTATTTCTTAAAAACAAGTTACTCCTCATATCATCTCTGGTTCTTACATCTAAACTCAACAGTGAAGATGGAAATAGAGCGGGAGGAAGATGAATGGATGTCATGGGAATTGATACCAGAGCACGTACTTGAGATGCGTATACTACCTCTTCTTCCACTTCACTCCGTCAGCCGTTTTGGCAGAGTTTGCAGGGAATGGAATCAATTACTACACACTTGGGAATTCCTCAGGCCATTTATTCTTCAACAAAATAGCGTTGAATTCTTGAACTATTGCTTGATGAAAAAAATTCTGCCCTTCCCCGAAGAAGTGGAAAGCATAGAAGATGATATGTACGCACTGCCTACTGTGTTTCAATGGCAGTCGTCATTTCTGTTTGCAGTACATGTACATGAGGGAAGACTTCGCGGGGAGATTCCCATATGGGAGTTTGTGATGGATGATTTATCGCCACGTTGGGAAAGGATTGGAGAGGAGACACCGTTTCCTGTTCATTGTGAGATGTTATATGATTACATATCCAAAATATATCTTGATTCTGGAGAGACTCTGGGAGATGATTAACGGAATAATATTCCATATCACACTATATGGGAAAGATGCACACACTAGAAGTTTATCACTTGAAGTTTATCAATACATATGGTACAAGGTATTGGCTCTTGCAAAGTATTTTCACTTGGGCATTCCGTCCTAGGTTCAAGACCCCATACACTAGTATCTTAACATTGTGATCCTTTAAAAAGTATACATGATTTCTAACTGTAATAAATTTAGTTAGATTTTTCAATTCAACTAGAGTTGAAATGTCTCTAAAATTAGTTTCCAATGTAAAAACAAATGAGATTTTAGATTCTAATGCAAAAATGAATGAGGAATCTGTACAATTGGATATAATTCTCACATAGAAAGGGTACTTTTAGAAAGCACATTGTAAGTAGAACAAAAAACTTATTTGAAAATAGTGGAGAATGATGAAAACATGTGGGAAAATGCACAAAATTCACTAAACCTTCTTTGAGATTACAAATTATCATCCTTTGGATTAACTTTGTTATAATTAAAAAAAATTGCCACACAATCCCATGGAAGCATGGTGATGATACTTCATGACTAAGTAAATTTATAGACTTATATATAAACTATATCTTTATTACCCTTATCATTCATTCCCATTACCACCACTATGGAGAACACTATGTCATCTCCATCCACAACATCTTCCCATAAATTACAAGCATCATGGATGGATAACATTAGATGAAGTTTGTAAATCTTTTATCTAATGGATTGTGAACATACAACATAGGGGAAATATAAAATAAGAATAATCTACACTAGGGGATATGTTAAAATCTGTTGTTGGTTCCTAGATTCTTGGGAGGGAAAAAGGGAAAGAGTTTTCCACTTTGGTGTAGAAAGGGAGTAGGCATTTTGGGAATTTCATGAAAATGGGGGGTCAAAAGTAGCATTTCTTATTAAAATCAACAAAAATAAAACTTTGATGAGTGATTTAAGATACTTATGCTCAAATTTTCAAGATATCATAAGAACAAGATTAGTTATACTCATAATTTAGTTTTTAAACTACTCGTCTTTTTAAAAAGTGGTACAGATTAATAGAGGCTGAAATAGGAGAAGAACACAAAGTGGCTTTGTTTTTGTCAAAAAAATATAACATAGTGTTAGGTGTATTTCCCTTAAATTGTTGATTTTTAAAAAGTATTTCATAAATCCCTCTGCAAAAAGTTAGCTAACATCATATAGTTTATGTATACTAGATTTTCTTGCCAATTTTTAAATGAATCGATTAATTTTTACTAATTGTCAAAGTAGATTCATAATGAAAATGGAAAAATGATCATGCTCACCACTAATTTCGATAAAATAATAAAAAATAGAAGCTTTATTTTCAATGTGTGTAGAATGAAACATAGAATGTGAAGATGTAAATTTTACAAATTTGGTTCAGCAGATCAAAAATTAGGTAGAAAAAATAATACATGTATTTTGGAATAAAATAAAGGAACTACTAATACTAATTAGAGAATAAGACCTTAATATGTTCAAAATTTTAAAAAAATACATCACAATTTTATATCATAATGATATGTTTCTGGAATTTTATCTTGAAATACATGAACTTAATGGAGAACACACTTAAAAATTCCTATGAATTTTGTAAAACATGTCATTGACACCCAAATTTTTTGTTCAACTTGTTGGGACCCAAAATAACTACAACCAAAAACTATAAAACATTCCTAAATTACCTAGTCCAGGGATTATCAGCAAGGTGATAGGAAGAGGTTTATCAACAAGTTAAAGGGGATTTTAGCCAACTAACAAGAGTGGGTAGATTCCTCTACACTTCGATCTCGGCTTAGACTTGGAGGGATATTCCAAGGGGCATACCTGAATAGGTATTAAGTTCAAACTAGATGAATAATTAAAAATATTAGACAACCAAACCACACTCATCATTTTGAATCCCAAAGCTACCATTAATTCAAGAGTAATTGGCTGCCACAAAACCCTATATAGTTGATTCACCTATGCGAATATACTTGCATAGGAAAGATGATATTTTCCACTAAACCATAGGTGAATAACTTGTTTGATTTATAAAGATGTTTCAGCCCTCTCCAATATGGACCAGTGCCTATTTCATTGGGCAATAGAGTCATAGAATGCAAGGAGGAAGGGAAATATAGAGCAAAGGATCAACAGAACTAGACATATATTCACATATATGACTTCAGATAGATATTCACACATTAGACATACTTAATAATCCAAAAGAGAATTGAAATGACTTTTATGCAACAAAAGGATGGCAAATACAAAGCCTTGTATTAATTTGGATGTTGTCACACATCTCCAAACATCTATTACAATCATACCAGTAAATCTGGCAAAGGAAAATACATAACTGTGATTATATATTTTCTAAAATCACTATAAACTCTTGTGGAGACATACCATTACATTCAAATCTAGTTTACATAACCTTCCTACCCTATACTGAACCTATCGCTTCACTTAAAGATTGGATAGATCATGTGTTAATGCTACAAAAAATTCTTCTGGCTCTCTCAGACCAAATAATTGGCTTAACGACTAACCCTGAAAACATCTAAAAAATTAAGCATATATAGCAATTTATTCCTATGCAACCCTTGGGCATTGAAACTCAATCAACACACCAAGTCCATGCTTTAACAAAATCAGTGCACTATGCAATAAAAAATCTACACATTTGGAAGGAAATCCCACACCCTAACAACTTTGAAGCTTGTAGGTGCCCATGCCTTGGCATCCTTCAAGAATGTAAGTACTTGCAAAATGATTTGCCTACTGAAATACATTATCCCTACATTTAATTTTGGTCCTTTTGCATTGAAGATTTCTATTATATTATATCTACCTACCATTGACTGATCCCCTATAATCATGGCATGTTTTCAAGAGTATAGGCACTTGAAATATGATCTACAAAAATGCCCACGTAAAGCTCTTTACACTATTCTAAAAGATTTTAAACCATGTTTAAAATATTTCAAACTATTACATTTGTTATTTACTTTAAAAACCATTTAATTTTCCCTTTAATTTTCTAGCTTTGATCTCTATTTTTCCCCTTATCGATGAATGCCACTTCTCATGAACCACTGCACCTTCATTATTTTGCTTCCTTTATCTCTCTATGTCATCCTAAGCACTATTTTGCCTAATCAACAAATTTCATTTTTCTTGAACTTCATCTTTGGCACAACTTTGTCTTCTCCATCAGTCCCTTAGTCGACATATCTTTAATTTACTGAACTAACTAACTTATCTTTTCTTTCCCTCATATCAATGATTTTATCCTTCACCAAACCATGGAGACATCTTCTTTTTCTTCTTTATCTTTTCCCTTTATCGGCAATTTTTCCTTTTCTTGAACTTGCCCCTGTCTCCACTTTGTCACTTTCTCCCTCTACCTATTTGCATTATTGGTAAATCTCTATTTCTTTAAACTTCCCTCCTTTGTTCACCTTATTAGGGAAAGTGCCCCACGCAAAACCAAGATGACGAACCCATTAGTTCATGAACTACCAATTTTCCTAACCAAAAATTTCTTTTGCCTTTGTCTCTTTTTCTTTTTGCCTTCAATTGGAAAATTCCAACTTTGTCAAACTTGGCCACAACTCTTCCTGGTTTCTAGTTTTCCTTAGTTATTGACAAATTCACACTTTACCAAACCTTTTGCTTCTCTCTCTTTGGTTAGCAAAACACATTGGTGGTAAACTTTGAAAATTTTGAACTACTTAGAAAGTTTGAATTCTTGCCGGTTCCCCAAAAAACTATTTCTTACCTTTCTTACATGCCTTAGAAAATTTTCATCTCTTATAATTGCCTCATTGGAAAAATTGCTTTGAAGTGAACCTACCTTTTCCTTGTATTTTTGTCTTTTTGCTTCATCGACCTTGTGTCCCATCGGTGACCTTGTTGTCAGAAAGACCAAGAGTTTGCGAACTCAAGGTTTCCCTGACAAAGACCTTGCCCACCCTTATCTTTTCTTTAGAAGCATCTTCATGCTTTAGAAAATCCTCACCTTGCCACTACCTTTGCTTTGTTCTGTCAGCAAATTTGTCCTTGACAAAACCATGCATTCGGTGAACTTGGAGGTTCACGAACCTCCAACTTTTCTGACAAGCTTGCCTCTAACTTTCATTTTCCTCTTTTACTTAGAAACTTCTTTCTTTTCCATGGTGATGTCTTCCCTCTGCCCCTCGGTGAATTTCCTGGTCGACGAACCTGCTGGTCAGCAAACCGGCGGGTTCGCTAACCTCAAAACATGTTGAAAAAAGACCTTGGGAAGCTTCCCTTTGCCTTTGTATTTGCCTTATCTGAATTTCCCCACCCACCCAGTCACACAGTCGGCAAACCGAGGAAAATATGACCCCATGAACCACTTATATAGTTCAAAAATGTCTTGATTTGCTGACTAAGGGAAGAAATAAGCCAATATTTTGAAGGAAAAAAAAACATATATTTCGGGGTCAATACTTAGAATTTTTTTATACAAAACCCCTATAAAATATCTTAGGTTGGATCTATCTAAGTGGTTTTGACATATGTTAGGAATTTTGATGGATTTAGATGGATTTTTTGGGATTTTTGGGCAAGATGAAGCATTTTGTAAACTCATTTTTTTTGCTCACCAAAAGTGGCTCTAGTTGGGGATGTGTGACAAGCAATGTCATAGTGAGGATCTAGAATATCACTGGGTAGACCAACACACAAACAGATGAAGGGACACACATAAAACTATTTACAAAAGAACACACAGTGAAAGAATGTATCAAAATTTTGGGACACTACAAGCCATCCCTACAGAAAACTGATGCAACCACTTGCCTCTGTCATAGACAAGTTGAATGAAGGAGTTGATCTCCCTCAAACCAAATTTGCATCTTTCACCCAACTGTAACAACTAAAACCTATCCCCAACATGTGCTAATCTGTAACATATGCTTGCGGAGCCAATACCGACTTTATTAATGAAATTATTATCCCATGGCAACCATAAAATATAGGTACTTGACCTATTCATATCCATATCATGCTTTTTCTCGGTAGTAATGGGTGCAAAACTAAAATTCTGGTTAGCAACAAAAGAAAGAAATGAAGGCAAACTTCCATTATCATCTACCAAGCTATCATATCTATTGATCTCTTCATGAAAATTAATGGGAAAAGAAAATACCTGCAATTCACATGGCAAAGTAAATCATGCCTAAATGCATTGTTGACCCACAAGATAAGGAACTTCACCTTGTAGAGAAAACTAGAAAGACTCCACCTCTGTCGTATCCTCAAGTTGGGCTGCAACATATTGAAACTCAGGAGTAAATATGCCTCGCTGCTCATTCACATCAATGTCCCACATAAAGGACTCAACCTCTACTACAGCACCAACACATTCAAGAGATAACAAATTTTCCACATCAAAGTGAAAGCAGTCATATTCATTTGTTACTTCGTCAAGCTCTTGAACAAAATTTTCATATGTGCTGGTACAAATTTCAATTTTTGAATTATAATCATGAATCAAGCTGCAATTCAAAACATCAACACATAAATCAATATCACAAGACCCCTCAAATGAAGAACCATGTTCTTCCAATTGTCTCTTTGTTTCACTTTCACTTGGGCAACTTGATGTGTCATATTCATTTATGCAAATAGACTAGTGACACATATTTTATTCCACACACATTCTTATTTTATTTTCTTGTGGCTGAGATAAAGCACACTCTGAATGAAGAAGACAATATACCTTGCACCACATAAATAAGTTTTCATATGAGTCCACATGATCACCATCCTCAAAATCCAAGGAAATCTATTCACACTAAAACTCCATGGTTGCACCAACAATATTCTCTAATATATTATCATCAAGTGCAACCCTGTCCACATATACCTTTGTCCAAGAAGCACTTACTACCTCATCAAATATAGGAACAAAGGGGGACAATACATTAAACAAGAAAGAAGTTCCTTTCTCATCATCTATTTCATTTACTTGTACATAGTCTTCATAATCAACATTACAAGATGATTCAACTTGCTACTCACTTATGCACACAACATCGTCATTGTTCACTGGGCCACATACCTCAACATTGGGCTGGAAGTCACCATTGTCTTAATCATTTTCTCTTTCACTTGATGAACTATCCAGCCAAAGCTTGGTGCCAATACTACTTTCATCATCTATATCACTATCATATGGTGCACTACCTTCCAATTCTACCCTTCTGACTACAAAATCATCATATGATATTATGTCTGGATCACATGAAGCATCCACATCCCTACTGTCTACAATAGCCTATTCATTACCAACCACCTTTGCATATGAGGATAGAGATTTTGCAATTATATCCATCTTAATTTTGTCAACATAATCAATGAATAGGTACGCCTATTGCATACTCATTAGACTAAACTCTTCCCATATAGAAAATGGGCTTAAGTTACCATCATAAGCACTCAAATACATGTCAATACAAATAGGAAGATCAGGTCTAAAATCATCTGGGATGTGAGATAGGGCAACCACAAATCTGTGGCTGAGCTCCATGCTAGACTCTCATTCTTGCCTTTTAATATCTTCTAGTTCTTGGACAAGAAACATAGGGTCTAGACAAATTGCAAAATCCTCAAATGCAACCAAAATTTGATCCTAGAAAGTAAAATGTTGGTTAGGGAAACTAACTAGCCATTTCTATGTTACTCCACATAGATATCTGACAAAAAATCTCATCCACATATCTTCATCTTCAAACTGGAACTTGTCCATGAAATCTGAAAATGCCTCAATATGTGCCTTCCCATCATAAACCTCAAACCCATCAAATAATGGCATGTGATAATAAATCATCTTAGGCATGGATTTCTTTTCATAATCGATCCAGGAGACGTCCAATTGTCTGTATGTATTCTCATTTGTAAGAGGAGGAGGCTGAGGAATAAAGCAACTGGGAACAGCAAGAGAGGGACTGGACTATGGTCTAAATGCTAGTAGTCTAATTTGATTTTCTATTTCTTCTTCTTGTTGTAATAATTACTCCAACAACTTTTTGGTTTTTTCAATTTCATATTGTTGGACTGCTAAGTCATTATCATTATGCATGGGTGCATATAGATTTTGATTTGTATAACATGTAGAGCCATGATTGTAATAGGCATTTCTAGGATGGTCATAGGAATCCACTCCAATGTAATTCCTAGGGTCTGGTAAATATGAAGACTTAGATGATAGATCATCCCTAGAGTATCCAGGCTCATACCAATTGGCCATGACTAGAACATCCTATAATGTAGGGCAAAAAACTAAGACATACAAATTTGTTCCTTCAGCATAACGGGAACAACAAACTTCAAAGGTTAGGAAGAAAACCATATACCTTTATTTCACCAACTACTGCATATTGAGATGGAGCATTCAAATCACCAACAACGACCAGGGTACAATAGTGACAAATTTATGTTGTTTGACAATAGAGTCACCACCTATTCCAAAGAGGAATTCCTTGAAGTGTGACTAATCTTCAAGGCCAAAATTTGATTTTGGGTTTAGCCCACACTAGTAGAGTCTTCAATTTTTTATAACCCAACAATACATCCCTAGCAACAACACCAAAATGTTGGCATAAGTTGACAAGCTACCAAACTTTCACACACAACAAATTGCACCCGACAATGGTTGTTATAGGGGTCTTCAAATTCTTTGTCCTTTCAAATCCTCCCAAGCAATGGTGCCAAAATGTTGGTACCCAAAATAAATGCAATCTAAAACTCTAAAACATTTGTAAATCACCTAGGGTAGGGATTATTGTCAAGGTGATAGGAAGAGGTTTATCAACAATTTAAGGGGGATTTTGTCCAATTAACAAAAGTGAGTAGACTCCTCTACACTTTGTGATCATCTTAGACTCTAGAGGGATATTCCAAGGGGTATACCTAAATAGGCATTGAGTTCATACCAGATGAACAACTAAAAATATTGGACAACCAAATCCAACTCATCATCTTGACTCCAAAAGCTATCACTAAGTCAAGAACAATAGGATACCACAAAACCCCTATATAGATGATTCCCCTAAACTAAAGGTGAATGATTTGTTTGATTTATAAAGATTTTTGACCCCTCTCCAATATGGACCGATACCTATTTGATTGGGCAACAGAGTCATAGAATGCAAGGAGGAAAAGAAATACACCACAAAGAATCAACAAAACTAAACGTATATTCACATATATGACTTTAGATAGATCTTCATACAATGGGCATACTTAATAATCCAAAAGAGAACTGTAATGATTCCTATGCAACAAAAGAATGGCAAATACAAAGTATTGTATTAACTTGGATGTTATCACACATTTCCAAACATTTGTTACAATCATACTAGCAAATGTGATAAAGGAAAACACATAACTATGATTATATATTTACCAAAATCACTACAAATTCCCATGGAGACATAACATTACACTCAAGTCTTCTTTACATAACCTTCCTAACCTATACTAAACATATCGCTTCACTTACAGAGTGGATAGATCATGTTTTGATGCCAGAGAAAATCCTTAGGCTCTCCTAGACCAGACAATTGGCTCAGTGACCAACCCTGAAAACATCTAAAAATTATAAATATATAGCAATATGTTCCTATGCTTCCCCTGGGCATTGAAACTCAGTCAACACACCAAGCCCATGCTACAATAAAATTGGCCCACTGTGCAGTCCAAAAATTTACACGTTCGGAAGGAAATCCCACACCCTAACAACTCTGAAGCTTGTAGATGCCTAGTCTTATGCGTCCTTCAAGAATGAAAGTACTTGCAAAAATATTTTCTTGCTGAAATACTTTATCCCTACATTTAATTTTGGTCCTTTTGCATTGAACATTTTTATTGTTTCATCTGTGTGCCACTGACTAATCCCCTGCAATCATGGAGCATTTTCAGGTAGATAGGTGCTTGAAATATGATCTAGAAAAAATGCCAATGTAAAGATCTTTACATTATTCTAAAATATTTTAAACCATGTTTAAAATATTTCAAACTATGATAGTTGTTAAAATATTCTTTACAAAACATATGATCTTACCTTTAATTTTCTTCCTCTAATCTCTATTTTTCCCTTTATCGGTGAATGTCACTTCTCATGAACCATTACACCTTCATTATTTTCCTTCCTTTATCTCTTTGTGTCATCTTGGGCACTATTTTGCCTTATCTTTAATTTGTTGAAATAATGAACTTATCTTTTCATTCCCTCTTATCAATGATTTTATCCTTCGTCAAACCATGGAGACATCTTTTTCTTCTTTATCTTTGCCCTTTATCAGAAAATTTTCCTTTTCTTGAACTTGCCCTTGTCTCCACTTTGTCACTTTCTCCCTTTACCTATTTGCCTTATTGGTAAATCTCTATTTCTCTAAACTTTCCCTCCTTTGTTCACCTTGTTGGTGAAAGTGCCTCGTGTAGAACCAAGTTGGCAAACCCATCGGTTCACAAACTACCAATCTCCTAACCAAAGCTTGCTCATGCCTTTGCCTCCTTTGCTTTTTACCTTCAATCAACAAATTCCAACTTTGTTGAAGTTGGCAATGACTCTTCCTTGTTTCTGGTTTTCCTTAGTTATTAACAAATTCACACTTTATCGAACCTTTTTCTTCTGTCTCTTCAGTGGGCAAAACACACTATCAATAATGTTTGAAAAAATCAAACTACTTAGAAAGTTTGAATTCTCCCCAATTCATGAACAAAACCATTTCTTACCTTTCCTACATGCCTTAGAAATTTTTTATCTCTTATATTTGCCTCATTAGCAAAATTGCTCCGAAGCAAACTTACCTTTTCCTTGTATCTTTTCCTTTCTACATTATTGACCTTGTTAGATTCAGGACATACAACTGAGAGGGCGGGTGAATCAGTTGTCCAAAACTTTCTTCAAATTAATCACTTAAATCCCTCTTTTAATTCAGCAGCATAATAATAAATTAATCATAGAAACATAATGAAACAATTCAAGTGCAGAAACACATTAACACATATGACACCAAGATTTTTAATGTGGAAAACCCAGTTAAGGGAAAAAACCACGAGGTGACTAACCCAAGATTGTATTCTCTGTTAAAAGAATAGGAAGAACAAAATGGCACATACCAATTAGGGCTCACTACCCGAACACACTGCTCACAAGAGGCCCACTACCTACAGGAGACACACTGTCTACAAAATAATAAATATTACATACTTAAACTAAAGAATAGCATCTTCACCATGCTTGAGTTAGTTCCATTTAGGCCCAATACTTCTACTCTACCTTTCGCTCTGCTCCCTCTCTACCACACACTCATCTCCACAAGATACCTTTGAAATGACTTCACAACCTCTTATCTATACAAGACATCGACTTAGGGATAATCATCCAAGTCAGCATACATCACAGAGAAAATACATAAATACAACATGACTAATTACAAAAAGACTTCACCCGAATCAACACACTATCGGCCACACAAATCTAGGACTTCAATATTCTTTGAGGAACATGCCATGCTTCGCATAATAACTTCAAGATCATCCACATGATGTGTAATTCATCCGATCAGCCAGACATAGGAAGAACATCATCATCCGTAAGTAATTCTTCAATTACGAGATCAATCTTCAATGCATACCACCAACATGAACTAGACACAATCCAGAGACCTCCACAAGCTTTCCTGAATCACCAAGAACATCCACACTACTTTTGCTTACTGAAATCATCCTCTCCTTCTTCCAAAACCTCAAGAACATAGTCTATCATCACTGTCATATTGGAATAGATGCCTATGGACCTCCAGACCACAAACCAATTAAGTTGTCAATTCACATTAACTTCCTAAACACTCCACCAAATCCACAAAATAAGATATTTCATTTTTGGATCTCACCGGACCTATCTATGTCACTCTGTCACCTCTAAACATCTGCCAGAACTAGTTTTACTCAAGTGGCCATAACTTCTTCAAATCTTAATGCAGACCTCTCAAATCTTCACTGGATCATCTTAAGACACATATCTACAAACCCTTTGATCCACATCCTCTAATCTTCATCTTATCTGGGATCTTTACCTTGCTATCTTCACTATTTTTCTCTATTCTTGATAGGGTAAGTGCAAGAAGATGGGGGCCAAAAAGGGGTCTTAAGTGGCTACTTTTTTTTGAAATCAAGAAATACTGGCCTTGGATGAGAAATTGGGCATAGTTACACTCAAAATTTGGAGATACAACCAAAACAATGTTCATAGTACTCCGAGTCTACTTTCTAAACTACTATTTTTTTTTAAATGGCATAGATTAAGGGGTTCAAAAGAGGGAGCCACATAAATTTGTGTTGTTTCTGTCAAAAAAACATAACATAGCATATTTTGTGGCTCCCTCAAAAGGTCAACTTTTTTTTGGTATTTTTAAAATCACTTTGGTGAGAAATGAGCTAATAGCATGCAGTTTATGTCCAATTTTTCTGATAATTTTTTGATGAATATTTGATTTTTTACTAATTTTCAAAGTGGACACATCCTAAAAAATAGAATTTTGGTCATGCTACCCCTATAAATTTTGAAAACTAATTGAAAATCATTTTTTTAATTTTTTAATATTTGTAGAATGGAGTCTAGTTTCTAAATATGTAATTTTTTTGAAATTTCAATGAATAGTTAATTTACAATGAAAAAAAGACCAAACAATGGTTTTTTCCCAAAAATGAACACACAAACAAAAGAAATTGAAGATGAAAGGCTTAACATTGTTAAAATGTGAAAAAAATCACATCGTCAAATAGATAAGAGAAAGCCTAAAATTACCCAGGTGTTTGTTTTGTTCGACCTTGAAACACGTGCAAATTTGAGGGTTAGCATGAACGAAATTATGTGAAATCTTGAAGAATATGGAAAAACACGTCTATGGATGTTCAAAAGGCACTCCAAGCCTTTGGGTTGGAAATCCAAAGAAAATCCCAAGCCCAAGGCTTGGGATTCCCAAAGAAGAACTAAAGTGAGCATGTTATCCAAAGAAAATCCCAAGCCCAAGGCTTGGGATTCCCAAAGAAAAACATAACGCGAGCGCGTTATAATGCGCTCGCATTAGTTTTTGCTTTGTATTTTTCCTTTCCACAAAAGTTTGTGTTGTTTGTCATGTTTGAAATAATGCGATCGTGTTATTGTTGCAAGTATGAGGTGAGCCAGTGTTGTCATTGATGTCAACATACTCATATTGCATTGACAAGAAGGATTTGATGAGCTGTGTGCTGAGGATATTGAGAAAATTAGCCTCAGTCAGGAACAGTGAAGAACAGTGATGAGAAGAAGGCAAATGTACTGTATAGGATGAGAACCGGAGGATGCAGATTAAAGGGTTAGTAGATATGAGTCTTGAGATGCTTCAGTTAAGATTTCAGAGGTCCGCATGAAGATCTGAAGGAATTGTGGCTGTCGGTATGGAACCGGTTCCGGCAAGTATTCAGAGGTGACAGAGGATCACAAAAAGGTCCGGTGAGATCCGGAATTGTATTATCCTAATCTGCGGATTGGAAGGAGTGTTTGGGATGTCCTTGTGATGTGTCATCCTGATTTGTGTATGATTTGGAGGTCCGGAAGTACCTTTTGCATTATGACAGTGGCGACAGACTGTGTTCTTGAAGTTCCGGATGAGGAAGACAAGAGATTCTAGTAAGTAGAGGAAGTGCAGATGTATCCGGTCATTCAGGCAGGCTTGTGAAGGTTCTTGGATCATGTTTAGGTTGTGTTGTTGGTCCGCATTGATAGTAGAGCTCAGAATTGAAGTTATTCTTCTGGATGAAGTTCTTGCTCTGTTTAGCCAACCGGATGAGTTGTTCATCCTGCGAATGTTCTTGTGGTGGCCGACCGGATGTGTTATTCATCTTGCGGATACTCTTATGGTTGTTTGCCGACTTAGATGTTTGTTCCTAAGTCGATGTCTTGTATAAATAACAGTTTGTGAGTTCATTTCAAAGTGTGGATTGTGTGGATGAGTGTGGCATAGTGAAGAGAAGTGCGAAAGGCAGAGCAGAAGTTTTTGGGCTTAAATGGAACTGATCCGGACATGGTAGAGATGTCATTCTCCAATTCAAGATTGTGATTCTTATCACTTTGTAGATAGTGTGTCTCCTTGTAGGCAGTGGGCCTCTTTGTGAGCAGTGTGCTCGGGCAGTGAGCCCTAATTGGCAAGTGCCATTCTTTTTCTTATTCTTCTAACAGAGAATAATTCTTGGGTTAATCACCCCATGGTTTTTCCCTTAACCGGATTTTCCACGTCAAAATCTTGGTGTTCAATGTGTTGATGTTTATCTGCTCTTGTGTTTATGTATTATACTTTCATGGATGATTAATTGATATGCTGTTAACTAACAACCAAGAATCAAGTGTTTGAAAGAACAAGAAGTTTTATACAACTGATTCACCCCCCCCCCCTCTCAGTTGTATGCCCTAGATCCAACAATTGGTATCAGAGCCACGTTCCTCTGAAAGGAGCTTAACTGCTTGAGGAGATCCAGGATGTTGTCTTAGAAGAAGGATAGTCCGAAGTTCGATGGAACCAACTTCACTCTTTAGAAAGCTTGCATGAAGTGTCACTTGGAATGTATGGGAAAAAGCATACTTGGCGATGGTTTCAAAACCATATGTACCTCCACAAGGTGGTCCGACAACTCTGAATGAAATCACAGAAGCTGAAAACAATCTGCGGACCAAGGAAGCTCTTCTAAGCACATTGAATGACTCAGATCTCTTGAATGTTATTGACCTACCAACTGCATATGAGATCCTGACTAAACTGGAACTTCTGTATGAAGGAGATGAGTTTGTCAAAAGTGCAAGGTTGCAAAGTCTGAAAGGGAAATTTGAAAGATTGAAAATGAGAGATGATGAAAACATCACTACCTTTATGCCAAGAGTGAATGAGCTGGTATGTGGAATTAGAAATGCTGGTGGAACTCTAGATGAAAATGAGATTGTCTGCAAAATCCTAAGATCCCTTCCTGCTGCCTACAAAATCAAGGTTGCTGCCATTGATGAATTCAGAGCCCACACAACTGTCACAAGAGAACAACTGGCTGGCAAACTAGCTGCATTTGAAATGACCGAGTTTGGAGATGATCCTCCCAAGACTGAATCTACTTTCAAAGCCAGTACCTATGTGAAAGGCAAACAGAGATTTGATCCGGGAGAAAACTCATCAAGGAAGATGTCATGGTATGATCAAGCAAGAAGAGACATGGAAGAAGAAGAAGTAGAAACAGCTCAACTTGAAGCCCTCATTGCAAAGAGACTGCCAAGAGGATCCGGTAAGTATGAAGGAAAACTACCCTTTAAGTGTTTCAACTGCAATAAGATTGGTCATTTTGCTTCAAGATGTCTGGAAAGATCTACAAGGTCTAATACTAACAGACAAAGGTTTAAAAAGAATTGCTATTATGTTCATGAAGAAGATGACAATGAAAGAGTAACAGATGATGAATCAGAACTAGGAAGCAAATCCGGAAATGAGTGGGTGTTTGTTGCCATCAAGGAAGAAGATTCAATACTCTCTGAATCTGTCAATCACAAAGTTGTTGAAAAAGCTTTGGCTACTCAAGTGGAAGAAAAGGATGATTGGGTTATTGACAGTGGATGTTCTCACCATATGACTGGTGACAAGAATAAGTTCTTAGATTTGGAAAGATATGAAGGAGGAATGGTAAAGTTTGGTGACAATTTTGCTGGCAGAATCAGAGGTAGGGGAACTATTTCCTTTGATGGAAAGAGCAAAACAGGTAATGTACTATATGTTGAAGGATTGAAGCACAATCTTCTCAGTGTTGGTCAGTTAGTGGACAAAGGCTATGATCTCCGGTTCAAGAATGGAAAATGCAGAATCTTTACAAGCTCCGGAAATGAAATTGCATCCGGTACTCAGACAAAAGGTAATATCTTTCATCTGGTTGGTTCAAATAAAAGTTGTTTGTTTGTTCAAATTGATCAGAGTTGGTTATGGCATAGAAGAATGTGTCATGTAAATTTTGATAACATCATCAAGATAAGCAATACTCAGGCTGTAAGAGATCTTCCAAAATTGATGAAACCTACAAATAGTGTGTGCAAAGAATGTCAGTTAGGTAAACAAAGCAGAGTCTCTTTCAAAAGCAAAGATCAGTCTTCTACCGGATTGTTGGAATTAGTACATACTGATCTCTGTGGTCCGACAAGAATCAAGAGTCTGCAAGGTGATAGATATTTCATGTTGTTAATTGATGATCATTCCTGGATGATGTGGGTTACCTTTCTAAAAGAAAAATCAGAAGCATTTGAGAAGTTCAAAATCTTCAAAGCTATGGTAGAGAATCAAACTGGATTGAAACTAAAGTGTCTAAGGTCTGATAGAGGTGGTGAATTTACATCTAGTGAGTTCATTGACTTTTGTGAGAAGCAGGGTATAAGGAGACAGTTGTCTGCTCCTAGGACTCCACAGCAGAATGGAGTAGTTGAGAGAAAGAACTGGACCATCTAGGAAGCTGCCAGGACAATGATGTTGGAAGCAAATGTTCCTCAGATGTTTTGGAAAGAAGCTATCAGCACTGCAGTCTACACTCTCAATCGAGTTCAAATTAGAAACAACACCGGTAAGACCCCCTATGAACTCTGGTTTGGCATCACTCCTACTGTGAAATATTTTAGAGTATTTGGTAGCAAGTGTTATATTAAAAGAGATGAAGATCTAGGAAAGTTTGATGCTAGAAGTGATGAAGGAATTTTCTTGGGTTACTCCACTCAAAGCAAAGCATACCGGTGTTACAATAAGAGATTGAGGAAGATGATAGAAAGCACCAATGTGAAAGTTGATGAAGGAATTGAGAAGCCTTCAAGATTTTATGAGTTTGATGAAGATGACCAAGACAGTGTTCAAGGAACTCAATCCTCTCCGGTGAGATAGAGTCAGCCTGATCCGGTAAATCAGGAAGAAGAGATAGGTTTGAATGAGCCTGATCAAGAAGCAGCAGTGCAGGATACTCCCAAAATTCCAAGATATGTAAGACTGAACCACTCTGAAGATCAGATCATAGGTGACAGAAGCAAAGGTGTACAAACTAGAAGGAATGTTGCTCAAAATCAGGATGAATGTTGTCTGATTTCAAAGATTGAACCTAAAACAATAACTGAAGCCTGCAATGATGAAAACTGGACCAAAGCAATGGAAGATGAATTGATGCAAATTGAGAAAAATGATACTTGGGATCTTGTTCCCAGACCTAGAGACAGGAATGTAATTGGAACCAAGTGGGTCTTCCGGAACAAACTAAATGAAGCTGGTGAAGTAATCAGAAACAAAGCTAGATTGGTCTGCAAAGGGTACTCTCAAATAGAAGGAATTGACTTTGAAGAGACTTTTGCTCGGGTGGCAAGAATTGAAGCAGTCAGATTACTTCTTGCATATGCTACCTTCAAAGACTTCAAGGTATATCAGATGGATGTCAAGTCTGCCTTCCTAAATGGTGATCTGGAAGAAGAAGTCTACATTGAACAACCGGATGGATTTCAATTGTCTGATAATGATGATATGGTCTGCAAGTTGAAGAAAGCTTTGTATGGATTGAAGCAAGCCCCAAGAGCATGGTATGAAAGGTTGGATAAGCATCTTGTGCAGATTGGATTCAACAAAGGTACTGTTGACAGTAACTTATATTTCAAAATTGATCATGATAACATTTTGATTGTTGAAGTGTTTGTGGATGATATCATTTTTAGAGGAAGAGATGGTATGTGCAAAACTTTTGCAAATCAGATGAAAAGTGAGTTTGAAATGTCTATGCTTGGTGAAATGAATTTCTTCTTGGGTCTGCAAATTACTCAAACAAAAGAAGGGATCTTCATTTCTCAGACCAAATATGTGAAAGAATTGTTAAGGAAATTTGGTATGGAAGACTCAAAGCCAATGAACACTCCTATGGCAACCGGATGTAAGTTAAGCAAAGATGATGATTCTCCAAAGGTAGATCAGACAAAGTATAGATCAATGATTGGTGGATTGTTGTATCTCACTCAAACTAGACCAGATATAATGCAGGCTGTTGGTCTTGTGGCAAGATTCCAGGCTGATCCTAGAGAATCTCATGTTATGGCAATCAAAAGAATTTTTAGGTACTTGAAAGGAACAGTTGAGTATGGTCTATGGTACCCTAGAGATCTGGATTTCTCTCTTCATGCTTACACGGATGCAGATTGGGCAGGAGATGTGGATGACCGTAAGAGCACTAGTGGTGGAGCATTCTTTTTGGGGAAGAGATTGGTTTCTTGGTTAAGCAAGAAACAAGATGCAATATCTCTGTCTACAACTGAAGCAGAATACATTGCAGCAGCAGGTAGTTGCACTCAAATCTTATGGATGAAGCAGATGCTAAGAGACATTAAAATTGAATATGAGGAGCCTATCACAATTTTCTGTGATAATTCAAGTGCAATTAATATTTCTAAGAATCCGGTATTGCATTCTAAGACTAAGCACATATCTATCAAGTTTCACTTTTTGAGAGAACAAGTAAACAAGGAAGAAGTCAGATTGGAGTATGTTCCCTCTAAGGATCAGATTGCATATATCTTTACTAAACCTCTTCCCAAAGATTCTTTTGAATATCTCCGGGAGAAGTTAGGGGTCATGGCCCCTCCGGTGATGAACTAGGATGCACTGATGTGCATCAGTCCGGTGGATATCACAGTCATATCTTGTGATCCGGATTGATGATGGGGAGCTGCAACTAAGGGGGAGCAACTGGTATGATTCTGATGTATGAGAATTGCAAGTATGAGCCCTTTTGCCATTGATGTCAAAGGGGGAGAGAAGACATGTGAAAAACAAGTGGTTGATGATCAAAGGGGGAGCAGTAAAGGAAGAGAAGACATCTGAAAAGTTGTTGTTGATAGGGGGAGCTGTGACAGAAAAGAGAAGTTCTTGTCTTAATGGTTTTTCACATCATATGTTGCCATCAATGACAAAGGGGGAGATTGTTGCAAGTATGAGGTGAGCTAGTGTTGTCATTGATGTCAACATACTCATATTGCATTGACAAGAAGGATTTGATGAGCTGTGTGCTGAGGATATTGAGAAAATTAGCCTCAGTCAGGAATAGTGAAGAACAGTGATGAGAAGAAGGCAAATGTACTGTATAGGATGAGAATTGGAGGATGCGGATTAAAGGGTTAGTAGATATGAGTCTTGAGATGCTTCAGTTAAGATTTCAGAGGTCCGCATGAAGATTTGAAGGAATTGTGGCTGTCGGTATGGAACCGGTTTCGGCAAGTATTCAGAGGTGACAGAGGATCACAAAAAGGTCCGGTGAGATCCGGAATTGTATTATCCTAATCTGTGGATTGGAAGGAGTGTTTGGGATGTCCTTGTGATGTGTCATCCTGATTTGTGTATGATTTGGAGGTCCGGAAGTACCTTTTGCATTATGACAGTGGCGACAGACTGTGTTCTTGAAGTTCCGGATGAGGAAGACAAGAGATTCCAGTAAGTAGAGGAAGTGCGGATGTATCCGGTCATTCAGGTAGGCTTGTGAAGGTACTTGGATCATGTTTAGGTTGTGTTGTTGGTCCGCATTGATAGTAGAGCCCGGAATTGAAGTTATTCTTCCGGATGAAGTTCTTGCTCTGTTTAGCCGACCAGATGAGTTGTTCATCCTGCGAATGTTCTTGTGGTGGCCGACCGGATGTGTTATTCATCTTGCGGATACTCTTATGGTTGTTTTCTGACTTAGATGTTTGTTCCTAAGTCGATGTCTTGTATAAATAACAGTTTGTGAGTTCATTTCAAAGTGTGGATTGTGTGGATGAGTGTGGCATAGTGAAGAGAAGTGCGAAAGGCAGAGCAGAAGTTTTTGGGCTTAAATGGAACTGATCCAGACATGGTAGAGATGTCATTCTCTAGTTCAAGATTGTGATTCTTATCACTTTGTAGACAGTGTGTCTCCTTGTAGGTAGTGGGCCTCTTTGTGAGCAGTGTGCTCGGGCAGTGAGCCCTAATTGGCAAGTGCCATTCTTTTTCTTATTCTTCTAACAGAGAATAATTCTTGGGTTAATCACCCCGTGGTTTTTCCCTTAACTGGGTTTTCCACGTCAAAATCTTGGTGTTCAATGTGTTGATGTTTATCTGCTCTTGTGTTTATGTATTATACTTTCATGGATGATTAATTGATATGCTGTTAACTAACAACCAAGAATCAAGTGTTTGAAAGAACAAGAAGTTTTATACAACTGATTCACCCCCCCTCTAGTTGTATGCCCTAGATCCAACAGTTATAACGCGCTCGCATTATGTTCCCCTTAATTTTTTTTTATGTTCAAGGCTATTAATCATGTATGTATGTATGTACGTATGTATGCCTATATATATGTATGTATGTATGTATGTATGCCTATATGTATTGATGTATCTATGTATGCCTATATGTATGTATGTATAGAGTCAAGGGTAGAGGAGGGTAGAGATGGGAGTGAGTCAGATAGGGGAGGAGAGGGGTGGATAAGGATTGAGTGATTAAGGTTTAAGGTTGAGGGTTGAGCGTTTAGGGATAGGATTTAGAGTTTAGGGATAAGGGATTAGAGTTTACGACCTTGAGGGATTAGGGTTTAGGGTTGAGGCTTTAGGGATAGCGTTTAGGGTTAAGGGTCAAGGGATTAGGGTTAAGGTAGAGTGTTGAGGGTAGAGGGATTAGGGATAGGGTTTAGGGTTGAGGGATTAGGGTTTAAGGTATAGTTTAGTAGTTCTTGTGGATAGAGCTAGTAAACAATGGGAGACTATTTGTCTATTTCATAACAATATACCTCCCGTAAGTGTGGGGTGGATAGCAAGAAACATAGATGTACCCCAATGCAAAGATTTTCTCATAATGATCATCCTTCTGATTTCAACTGTTAATTACTCACTGTGGATGTACCATATGCAAAGCTTTTCTCATAGTGTGTACACATATTGGCATAATGAACCCTAGATGGGCCAGAAAAATGTGCCATATAATATTACTAACATTAAAAAAGTTCATAGCCATTTTTCTGACATATTCTTGCAACTCAAATATCTTTAAGAGAAGAGTGTCAAAAATGATGGGATTAACAACCTAACATAAGGCAAAGTAGTTTTGTTGGGTTTAGGGATAGGGTTTAGGGTTTAGGGTTGATAGATTATGGTTTAGGGTTGAGGGATTATGGTTTAAGGTATAGTGTTGAGGGTTGAGGGTTTAGGGATAGGGTTTAGGGTTGAGGGATTAGGGTTTAGGGTTGATGGATTAGGGTTTAATGTTGAGAGTTGAGGATTGAGGTTTGAGGGTTTAGGGATAGGGTTGATGGTCGAGGGATTAGAGTTAAAGTAGAGTGTTGAGGGTAGAGGGATTAAGGATAGGGTTTAGGGTTGAAGGTTTAATGATTGAGGGTTGAGGCTTTAGGGCTGACGGTTAAGGGATTGGGGTTTAAAATATAGTGTTGAGCGTCAAGGGTTTATGCATAGGTTTTAGGGTTTAATTTTTAAGGGTTAAGGGTTGAGGGATAGGGTTTAGGGTTTAGGGATAAGGGATTAGGGTTTAAGGTATAGTGTCGAGGGTTGAAGGTTTAGGAATAGGGATAGAGTTTAGGGTTGAGGGTTGAGGGATTAGGGTTTAAGGTATAGTGTCAATGTTTGAGGGTTTATTGATAGTGTTTAGGGTTGAAGGTTGAGGGATTAGGTTTTAGGGTGAATGGATTAGGGTTTAAGGTATAGTGTTGAGGGTTGAGGGTTTAGGGATAGGGTTTAGGATTGACGGATTAGCGTTTAATGTCAAGGTTAGGGTTAGAGTGTCAAGGGTAGAGGGATTAGGGATATGGTTTAGGGTTGAAGGTTTAAGGATTGAGGGTTGAGGCTTTAGGGATGAGGGTTTAAGGCTTAAGATATAGTGTCAAGTGTTGAGGGTGTAGGGATAGGGTTTAAGTTTTAAGGGTTAATGGTTGAGGGATAGGGATTAGGGTTTAAGGTATAGTGTTGAGGGTTGAGGGTTGAAGGTTTAAGGATTTAGGGTTGAGGCTTTAGGGATGACGGTTAAGGGATTAGGGTTTAAGATATAGTCTTGAATGTCGAGCATGCAGGGATAGGTTTTAGGGTTCAAGTTTTAAGGGTTAAGGGTCAATGTATTAGGGTTAAGGGTTGAGGGATTAGGGTTTGACGTTGAGGGTTGAGTACATTGAGGTTTGAGGGTCAAGGGTTTCAGGATAGGGTTGAGGGTCGATGGATTAAGGTTAAAGTAGAGTGTCAAGGGTATAAGGATTAGGGATAGGGTTGGAGGGATAAGGGATAAGGGATTAGGGTTTAAGGTATAGTATCAAGCCCGTTGAAGGTATAGGAATAGAGATACCGTTTAGGGTTTAGGGATGAGGGATTAGAGTTGAGGGATGATGGATTAGGGTTGAGGGTTGAGGGATTAGGGTTTAGGGATAAAGTTTAGGGTTGAGGGTTGAGGGATAGGGTTTAAGGTATAGTGTTGAGGGTTTAGGGATAGGGTTTAGGGTTGAGGGATTAGAGTGAAGGGTCAAGGGATTAGGATTTGACATTAAGGGTTGAGGGTTGAGGCTTTGGGGTTTAGGGTTTCGGGATGGGTTGACGGTTGAGGGATCAGAGTTAAGGGTTAAGGGATTAAGGTTTGATGTTGAGGGTTAAGGGTTGAGGTTTGAGGGTCAAGGGTTTCAGGATAGGGTTGAGGGTTGAGGGATTAGGGTTAAAGTAGCGTGTCGAGGGTATAAGGATTAGGGATAGGGTTGGAGGGTTTAGGGATAAGTGATTAGGGTTGAAGGTATAGTATCGAGCCTGTTGAGGGTTTAGGAATAAGGATAGCATTTAGGTTTTAGGGATGAGGTATTAGAGTTGAGGGATAATGGATTAGGGTTGAGGGTTAAGGGATTAGGGTTTAAGGATAAGGTTTAGGGTTGAGGGTTTAGGGAATAGGGTTTAAGGTATAGTGTTAAGGGTTTACAGATAGGGTTTAGGATTGAGGGATTAGAGTGACGGGTCGAGGGATTGGGATTTGACATTGAGGGTTGAGGGTTGAGGCTTTAGGGTTTAGGGTTTAGGGATAGGGTTGAGGGTCAAGGGATTAGAGATAAGGGTTGAGGGATTAGGGTTTGACTTTGACAATTGAGTACATTGAGGTTTGAGGGTTAAGGGTTTCAGGATAGGGTTGAGGGTTGAGGGTTAGGGTTAAAGTAGAGTATCGAGGGTATAAGGATTAGGGATAGGGTTAGAGGGTTTAGGGATAGGGTTTAGGGTTGAGGGATTAGAGTGATGGGTTGAGGGATTAGGATTTGACATTAAGGGTTGAGGCTTTAGGGTTTAGGGTTTAGGGATAGGGTTGAGGGTCGAGGGATCAGAGTTAAGGGTTCAGGGATTAGGGTTTGACGTTGAGGGTTGAGTACATTGAGGATCAAGGGTTAAGCATTTTAGGATAGGGTTGAGGGTCAAGGGATTAGGGTTAAAGTAGAGTGTCGAGGGTATAAGGATTAGGGATAAGGTTGGAGGGTTTAGGGATAATGGATTAGGGATTAAGGTATAGTATTGAGCTCATTGAGGGTTTAGGAACAGGGATAGCATTTAGGGTTTAGGGATGATGGATTAGAGTTGAGGGATGACGGATTAGGGTTGAGGGTTAACGGATTAGGGTTTAGGGATAAGGTTTAGGGTTGAGGGTTGAGGGATTACAATTTAAGGTAGAGTGTTGAGGGTTTAGGGATAGGGTTTAGGGTTGAGAGATTAGAGTGAAGGGTTGAGGGATTAGGATTTGACATTGAGGGTTGAGGGTCAAGGGATTAGGGTTAAAGTAGAGTGTGGAGGGTATAAGGATTAGGGATAGGGTTTTAGAGTTTAGGGATAAGGGATTAGGGTTTAAGGTATAGTATCAAGCCCATTGAGGGTTTAGGAATAGGGATAGCATTTAGGGATTAGGGATGAGGGATTAGAGTTGAGGGATGATGGATTAGGGTTGAGGGATTAGGGTTTAGGGATAAGGATTAGGGTTGAAGGTTGAGGGATTAGAGTGAAGGGTTGAGGGATTAGGATTTGACGTTGAGGGTTGATGGTTGAGGGTTGAGGGTCGATGGATCATAGTTAAGGGTCAAGGGATTAGGGTTTGATGTTGAGGGTTGATGTTCGAGGGTTTATGGATAGGGTTGAGGGTTGAGGGATTAGGGTTAAGGTAGACAAGGAGGAAATGAGAGACATAGAGAGGGGAGAGGTACAGAGGTGAGGGGGAGAGATAAGTGAGATATAGAACATGAGCTAATGGAAATAGAGGTGAGATATTGTAAAGGTGCTATCGAAGGTGAGATAGGTAAAATATTTATGGATCAATCTATAGTAGGACAAAATGCGAGCGTGTTATAACACGCTCACGTTATGTCCTACTACAGAAATGGTAAAAAAAGTGTTGACCCCCGTGATCCAAGCCCACATGCTCTATTTTCATATTGATTCTATGCATGTTTCGAAAAAAAAGAAGTGCTTTCATGTTATTGGGAATTTCACATGCACATTTGACACATTCTACCACCTTTGCATGATCTTTCCACCACCTTTTCTACTTTTCCAACTTGAGAAGGAGGAAATAACATAAGTTTCACACCAAGTTTGATATTTATCTATTCAAGTTTAAATTTTTGTAGTGTTGCAATGTTAATTGTGATTCAATTTTAGGAATATCACATTATAGATTGGTTAATAGTATTATTGTTAGTAATTATATTTGAGTGTTATTCAATTTAACATTGAAAAGGAAGCAAGTGGTGAAAAACTCAAATTGTTGAGGAGTTTGATGCAAGAAGAAAAAAACACTACATAATTGGGTACTCTCTCCATTCGAATCTTTATTCTTTAGGTATGTCAAGTCTTTACATGCATGTTCTTTACATTTTCCTTAATTATATTTGAATTACTTTCATGCTTTATCATACATATTTAAAATAGACACATTCCCAATCAAGAAAGCAGCCTACAATCTCCATGATGCCATGTATATTTTCTACACTTGGGCTCTTTAATAATTATGTGTAATAAACAGACCTTAACATACCATTATGTCAAACTATACAAGAATAAATCCTTACAACATAATAAAAATACAATCCCATTATTATCTTGTATTCATTTCTTAGGAAGTAATATTGGTGTCTTTATCATGCTACAGACAAATTCTCTGTCATGCCAAGGAAATGATCAAGAATTAAACCAACACAAGAAGAGATAGAAGCTAAGAATGCAAAGAAAGCAGTGGTTAAGAGGGAACTTCATGAGAAGAGGAAATTGGACACGATAAATAAAGACATGACAATTGAAGAGGAACCACAACTGTCACAAAGAGATATGGTATTAGCGGCACAAAGAGAATGAATGAAAAAACTTCGTGCTATGAGAGATTTGAATACCATAGTTGTAGACATGTCCTCTACCGCAAGTCAACATGTAGGGACACCATCTACCACATCTCAAGTTGAGAGTACATCATCACTCACATGTGATGAAGGAGGTATGCCATCGTTCCCACCTCAACCTCAAGGTATGTCATCTATTCCATCTTCGATCGAAGGTATGCCATCTAGACCATCTCATTTAAATATTGATGAAATTCCTAATGTTGAGATGAATTTACCTAACTTAACACCACCTAGAATTTTGCATCGAAAAGCCAAAGTATTTGATTGATATTGATGAGAATATTTTACAGCCAATAGAAGGTAAGATTCCAAAACACACTTGTAGAAGATATGCTCATAAGATTTGGAGATTGTTCTTTGAAAAGTTAAATGAGACTGCAAGATGTCAACTATTCATTGAAATGATGCAAAGTATAAAGTATAGGTCCATCATGAAGATTCTTGGGTTGAGAACATCAGAGGCTTCAAGTGAAAAATCTATTATCAAGAATCTAATGAGTGCGTATGAGAGTGTGGGTAACACCTCACGCAGAAAAGATAGTAATGCAACACGGCATGTGATTACATCGACTATAGTAAGTAGTCAAATGAGGAAAGCTCGTCTCATTAGAAAGACAAGTCAAGAATTGAGAATTAATAGGAAAACTTTATCAAGAGCCGTTAGAAGACACCAAAGAATTAAGGACACTAATGCCAATGAATTATGGTTGTTCTCGGGGAGACTACCACGAAAATATAAATCAATTGTTGAAGCATTGAGATCACTAATTGAAGACTTTTGGAAGAATTACACAAGGGTATCTCCGAACCAAAGGGATGTGGTAAGAAGGAGAATCGGTAGTCAAAATCGTGAGCCACATCCAAAGCATTTTTTGGATGAGACTCAAACATAGTTTTATGGTAAATTTCTAGAGAAGTATCCTCAAATTAAAATTTGTCAAAGATATTTTGAAATGCTAAAACCTTTCTATGTCAAGATAAATCACACATGCACTACTTGTTGTTGTAGATTACATATTGAATTTTCTAACCATTTTGATGCTTATAGGTCTATATGTTTAGATATGCATACTAACAGTGTTTTACAGGGTTGTGCCATATGTACCCCACCAACATCTTCAAGAGACTTCATATCAAGAATTTTATGTGAAAGAGAGGAAAGTCAAATAATCTACAAGAATTTATGCTTGGATGGTACATGTCATCATTGCGGTGGCTTGCAACATTTGCCAATATGTGAACATATGGAAAGAACACATGCAGATAGAAATAAACTAGTAGAGTTTGGCAAGTATAAAACAGTGGCATACAATACAAAAGATGGTAAAGAAGCAAAGAGGTGTGAATTGGTTACTGAAAAGATTCCAGTGTATCAGTTTATGCCTATATTTTATGACAACATAATGTATGAGTATGCAAGACATGCCCATAGAGCTTGATGGTTGGACATGCAATTCAAGTTATGCAAGGACACATTTCCGGTTGGTAGAATTATTTCAGTCATCGACTTTGCAGAGAACTACAGTCTATAGCCATAGCGTGAGGTGCAACCACAATATTACAACTCCACACAGGTTTCTATATTTGTGCACATCGCATTCATTCATGCGAATGATAGTATAGAGGATGATAGAAAGATCATAAGGGAGTATAATTTCTATATTAATGATGATCGCACGCATTCTACGTAGTTCATGCAAGGTTGCTTTCAGGTGTTCTACAATGATTTGGCTAGAACGGGCATATCGTTCAGTCAGCATATCATATGGTCAAATAACTGTGCGTCACAATTCAAGAACTCGCAAAATTTCTATTGGCTGAGTAGGAGGCATAATTTTATAGGTATTCAGCATATGTGGAACTTTTGTTAGGCTGGGCATGGAAAGGGGGAGAATGATGGTACAGGAGCATGTATGAAAAGAGCCATAGCATGAGAAGAGTTAAAGTATAAAGACAATGCAAAGTTGACAGATACAAAATTAATTGTTGAGTGGTGTAATGATTCCATGGGTCCAGGTAATGAAGGTAAGTCTTCAGTTCATAGATTTTTTTGGTTGATAGATGATACTAACATTACACCATATGAGAATTGTTGTACACTGATAGGATCAAATGAGATGCACTCTTTCAGAAGCTCAATTGCAAGTTCATGGAGTATCCATACATGAAAGATGTCATTCTTTTGTTCTTCCTGTACAATTCAAGTCTGGGATGAGTGTGAGTCAAATGAGTGGGTTGACGAATGGTAGTTAAGTTATCTTAGCCCACTTGACATGTATCGGCCCCTGACAGCACTGGAACAAACACAGATGGAATCATCAGTTGACTTTGACCATATATCAGATTTAGTTCAACTAGGTAATATAGGGCACATATATGTATCTAATTTCATCTAGTTCAACCAGGTAATGTCATCTTACTTTGTAGTATTTTTGTAATGTTGACTAATTTCATCTAATTTGCTACACATATCAATGTAGGGCACGTATATGCAGTTATTGTAGATGAAGATAATGAAGAGGAAACAAATTATTACTTATGTCAATGTGTTGAGGCCAAAAAGAAATTAGAGGCCCCTGTTAGAGATGGAGAAAACATCAAATACCCTACAGGCTCAATGGTTATTACTGTAACATGGCTTAGAAGGTACCCACATAAGAGCGTTACTGTTTGGCTATTTCAGGACTTTGACATGCATCAGAAGATTCTTCATTACTCAAACCTTGTCATGGCATTCAATGTTCATTTGATAAAGTATCAGGGTAGACCTTTGAACAAAATCTTATGGAAGGTGTGCGAGTCTAACCATGAAGCAATACTTGACACAATAAAGAATAGAGCGGACCCAGATGGTTCATTGGATTAATTTGTAAGTATTCACATTGATTTTGTAAAGTCATGTTACATTGAGTTGTAAGTATGCACATTAATTTGTAAGGTTTGTCTTTTTTTAATTTCCTGCTGCATTTTTACACATATACACATTTTTACATCATCATGTTATGCATTTTTGGTGTCCTACTCTTGATGTGACCAAACTGATAGTTCCAACGCATCTAGATGGGTACTTTTAAGCTAGGCATTGTTCTATTTTTCACCCAAACATGTTGAAACAGTCCGAGCTACATTGTACCGACGATATCCTTAAAGAGTCCAAAGTGCAAAAAGGCAGCAATCTTTGACAAGATGTTAGTTGAAAACTGTGTCACTTAGAAACATTCTATCTAAGAAAACATGATCATGTAGAGTACCTCTACAATAAACTCTCTCAGTTTTTTATATCTCTGAGGCATTTGCCCATGGTGAAAGGTTTTCTGCTGCCCCAAAAATTGTCAGAAGGAGGCAGTGTAAAGTTACAAAGGGGTGTAACTTTCATCCTTCTCCTGATGCAACCAAACTAATTATTCCAACATGTCTGGATGGGTACATTTATGCTAGGTATAGTCCTATTTTTCACCCAAACATATTGAAACAATCCGAGCTACATTGTACCAACGATATCCTTGAAGAGTCCAAAGTGCAAAAAGGCAGCAATCTTTGATGAGATGATACTTGAAAACCATGTCACTTAAAAATATTTTGTCTAAGGCAACATGATCACGTAGAGTGCCTCTACAATAACCTCTCTCAGTTTTTTATATCTCTGAGGCATTTGCCTGTGGTTAAAGGTCTTTTGCTGCCCCAAAAATCGTCAGAAGGAGGCAGTGTAAAGTTGCAAAGGGGTGTAACTTTCGTCCTACTCCTGATGTGACCAAACTGACTATTCCAGTGCATCTGGATGGATACATTTACACTAGGCATGGTCCTATTTTTCACCCAAACATGTCAAAACAGTCTGAGCTACATTGTACCAATGATATCCCTAAAAAATCTAAAGTGAAAAAAAGTAGCAATCTTTGACGAGATGTTACTCAAAAAATGTGTCACTTAGAAACATTTTGTCTAAGGCAATACGATCATGTAGAGTGCCTCTATAATAAACTCTCTCAATTTTTTATATCTCTGGGGCATTTGCCCGTGGTGAAAGGTTTTCTGCTACCCCAAAAATCATCAGAAGGAGGCAGTGTAAAGTTACAAAGCATTGCTAAGAAATCCTCAATACTCAAACACTCCAATGAATTGAAGCAACTTCTTCTTAGGCACAAATGTAAGGGTACACAAGGGGAAAATGGCGCCTAGATGACTTAGTGCATTTCTAGGACTTCATTCACTTGTTTAAATGTTTGAGAAACTCTCCTTTACTAAGCGCTTGTTCTCATGTCAATGTTAAGCTTTATACCTCCTAGGTGCTCAATTAGGTGATGTCATTAGATACAACTTACCCTTAGGTGCCAATGTAGCTTCTGCAATCCATCACACTTTTAGGTGCTCAAATTTGAGGTCTTGGACTTGTATCTTATTTCTAGGTGCAATTGGATGATCTTCCTAGATCTAGGTGCTCATGATGGTGGGAAATTACATGAAGGGGTGTCTAAATCCAATTTGACTTTGTATTTGATATTTTATGATTCCAATTGACTAGGAATGGCTCAATTTCTAAAGTGCTAACTCAATAATGTAAGTTTAAGGTCTTTTCCTCCTAGGCACCAATTAATGAGTTCACTAGATACAATTTCTCCTTAGGTTGCAAAACTAGATAGTAGAGACAAGAGGAGGTGCCTAGCATCAATTTAGGCTCTATTCATTATTTGTAAGACCTTGAATGATTAAACATGCTTGAAGTAAGCTTTTATCTCTTGGAACTTAATCAATGATATAGATTTGTGATACTTTATCTAAGGCACTAATCTAGATCTATATGGAGGTGAAAGAGCGCCCAACATTATGAAGCTTTATACTTGGCATTTTTTATGATTTAAATAATTATGAAGGTCTTAGGATGACTTTTCCCCTCTAGGTGCCTACTCTTACATGTCCTTGGATGCAATTTCAATCTAGGCACTCATCGAGGTATTGAATGACAAGAAAAGGTGCCTTAGCTTACATAGCCCATTTCTTTGGATTTTGATGATCTTGACACTTAAATGCCATCTAGTCTCATGCTCTTAAGCTCTCCTCTTACAAGGTGCCATATTGAATGGATTTAAACTCTTTTGTTATGCTTAGGTGCTAATTCAAGGTCATTCTAAAGGCAAAGAGCGCCTAGAATCCATTTGACTTAGCTTTTAACATTTCAACAAGTTTAAGAAATGGGAGAGATCTCATCAAGGAGTCCACTCAAAGGATTGTTTCATGTCAGCTCTTCTTAGGTGTCAATGTGTGATTAGATGACAAGGAAAGTGCACCTAAACTCCAAACATTCAATCAATCTTCATATACATACTTCTCTCCTTCAAGGTGCTCAAAGTGGCTAACTCATTCTTCAATTCCTTATTCTAATTGGTTCTAAGACCTTTAGGTGCTATCATTCACCAATTCATACCTTCAAACACTTTTAAGGTGCTCAAAGTGATGTCCATCACAAATCCACTCCTTAGGCACTCAAATTTGATTGTAGAAGCAAGAAATTGTGCCTAAGGTTTATGTTGCTCAAGACCTCCTTTGCAAGGTGCCTTAGATGATGATCAAGGTGTGAAAATGTGCCTTACTTGAATTTAGATTATTCCTTGATATTTTAAGGCTTTTAACACTTGTTTGCACCCTTGTATGACTACATCACCCTTAGGCGCTCATTTTGAGGTGTTATTCATCTACTATGTTGCCAAGGTACCAAAATTGGTGATATGAAGCATGAAGGGTGGCTAAACTCATAATGTGTTTTCCTTGTCAAATTTTCAATGCTTAAGGTCATTTGTATCAATTTCATTCAAGGCACCATAACTTGCGATGATCAAAGGTTTGTCTTCTTCTCTAGGTACACTTTAAGGTCTCAATCTTAGGCACTGATTTGAGTTTGCAGAGGTGGGAAAGTGCACCTATCTCCTTAGAGCAATTTTGCACTTAGAAGTGTAAGTCCTAGAGGATAAGGTATTTTGAATATACTTTAAATATTTTTCAATATACCTTTCAGGATGTTTGAGATAGGTCTTGAATCCACCGGATTTAACATGTAGATTATAGAATTTGGAGGATCCACCAGATTTCAGACTTAGTCAATTTTTAGTGTTTCACGATATCAAGCTACTACACTTAGTCATTTTCAGGATCTCAAACATAAAGAATAACATGATGATTCATTTTTTGTATTGCATATAGTTGACATTGTATGCTACTCATAAAGAATATTAATATTTTATGTTCAACATGATGATTCATTTTTTTTAAATACAACTTTTATCTTTTAGTTCCAAAATGAGGTTTAGGTGATACTTAAATAACAATAGCTAGCTTATTGGATCAACAAACATCCTATGTAATACAATTGGAATTTAAATATTTGAAGTAGCCATCTACAAATATCCATTCAAACGTGGATTTATAATGCAAGTATGGACGCCATCAATAAAAAAGATTTGTATTAACCAAATATCAATATAGGCATACATCAATATCTATTGATATAAGTATAACATATATACAAAATAGCCATATAGGCTTACAAGAATGCCATATAGGCATACAATGTCAACTATATCCAATACAAAATATATGTCCACAAATGCCATATAGGCATATAACAAAGGAACACAATAAAAAGTCATTCCCCTCTGTCTGGTGAAGAGAATAGATCACGGGAAGCCTTTGATCTTCTAGGGGATGGAGACACGCATGTGGGTGGTCTACTATGAGCCCAAGGGCTACTCCTCCTATTTAGTTCTTCCTGCATCTTTAGTTGTTACAATAAAAAGTATAGACATTAATATATAGAAATTACATGTTATAAAAAATGAAACATTTACCAAAATAATCACTTACCGCTACCATATAATCTATCTCCTCACTTGCCTCAGTAGTAGGAATAGGCCATAGTGATGTCATGTCCTATAGAAACCATCCAGATAGAAATTAAACTTCAAATCAATAATCTTTTGATTTTTCAAAAATAAACAACTATAACAATGAACGTAAATTGAAATTTACTAATCTGCCTCATACCCCTATCAATGCCATGGAGCTATGAATTGCAGAGGTCACACCATGCTCCATTGCCCTATGAACATCAGGAGGTGTCTCCATAGCCTGAATCATCTAGAAATAAAACAACATTATTCAATTACGAAAACTATAATAGTGTTGCAAATCATGGCTCCTAACATACACACACGTTCATCTAAACATGGAAGTACACACAATAAAGCACACAAGTCAAATACAAAAATCTAGTAAGTACAATTCATTCATTAAGATATTTATTTTATTACTTTCATGAAGCTTTGAAGTCCACCACCGCTGGCAAGTGTTGCCGTGAAATCTCCAATATTAACTTATTCAACATCCAAAATTAGATATTAGAATACCATTCATATAATGATGCTATTCACATGTAATATTTATAATTGTTCACCAGTTATATACCCTGACAGTAGATGATCTAGTGTAATATGAAGGTGGAGAACCACGGAAAACTGCATCAATGCTATGACCCTAGAATTTTATTAAAATCATCAAACTAAATTAGTTAATCTTGCATTTCAAAAATAAAATTTAATAAATTAAATTCAATAAACTTGCTAATATTTACCTGAGTACCAAGGCCGAAAGTCTCACTTAGGAGGGTATCTGTCATCACCATCTGCTCAGCTACAAATGTAGCCTATGCACCTGTGTCCTAACTATCCATAGGGTCATAACCACAGGCTGACCCATAGGCTGGCACGTATGGGGTGGGACCCTACTCCTTGCACTATCTCCTAACCCACTATGTGTTGCAGGACTAGCATGCTCTATGATGCTCTAGGTCAAGGCACTAATGGACTGAAGTGTATCGACCTCAACACTCTCCTTCACAATGGAAGGGATAGAAACATGCTCATGGGCTGGTCTGCTAATTACTCATCTCACTACCAGCTATGGGTCAACATGTGCCCCTAGTCTATCTTACGCTGACCCCCCACCTCTACCCTGGAAGTCCTGCATATCAAAATAGTTTGGCACTTAATTGAAGACAAACTCACAGTAGAGTTTCCTCAAAAAGTATTGCGGGACCTCATTATTATTGCATGGAGGATGGTCAAAAACCATCCACCACCTCTACCCAAAATTGTCCCTTATCACTTGGTTGTTGCACCAATGGATAGGGAACCTCTTGCATGTAATGGGTGGAGGTTGATTTGTTTGTGGGTTTGTGAAAATTGAACACAAGTCTAATTTTGTAATTTGAAATTTTTTCACATCTTGGTATGACAACTTGTCTACATAATAGTCTCTAAACTCTCTCCTTTTATCCGTCCAACTAGATATTTGCTTGCTAATTGAATCTACATTTGACAACATAGATTCAAGAGATTCAGTGAGCGTGGACCTATGCAAGGTTGAAGTGGAAGGATCTTTCAATCTTGTAATTATATATTCAATTTCCTTTTTGTTGTTTTCAATTTGCCCCATTATATTTTCTTGTGTTCCAGGGGCATGTTGAGGAATGGATGGAGGAGGTTGTTGTTCCACAAGATTTTGTGGATTTTGAGGAGGAGGAGGAGGAGGAGGAGGAGGTGCATTAACATTTCCTGACAATTAACAAAATATACTTCAAACATCAACTAAAACCTACCTATTTAGAAAGAAATTCAAACAAAAAAATAAATAAAACTCAATCCTTTGGTGTACTCAACATCGTGGCGGCATTTTGGTGATGAATCAGCAAGATTTTGGTGTTGAATTATTTTTCCCAAAACACGAGTGCGCTTCCTAGGGTTTGCAAACCGCAGGTATAGAGGAGAAAACAAAAATGAAATGAGAAGATTAGTTTTTTTTATTTTATAATAGTTCATAACACGCTCACGCTATAACATGAGCGCGTTATGGTTTGGTTTTGACGAACCTTAGGGTCATCATTACCAAACCATAACATGAGCGCATTATAACATGCTCGCGTTATGCATTAAATTATTTTGAAAATAATTTGGCCACTTTTTGGCCCCCCATCTTTTTGCACTTACCCGATAGGACTAATTTTCTCAATATCAACAGCATACAACTCATCCAATCCTTATCATCAATGCAACAGGCGTATGTTGACATCAATGACAACACCGATTAGGCCCATACTTGCAACAATTTCCCCCTTTGTCATTGATGGCAACATATGATGTGAAAAACTATTTTAACTATCAAGACAAGAACTTCTCCTTATTGACATAACTCCCCCTTTCAACAACAACCATTCACATGTCTTCTCTTCCTTTACTACTCCCCCTTTGATCAGCAACCACTTGTTTTTCACATGTCTTCTCTCCCCCTTTGACATCAATGGAAAAGGACACATACTTTCATCACTTTAGAATCATACCAACTGCTCCCCCTGAGTAGCAGCTTCCCAACATCAATTTGGACCACAAGAAATGACTGTGAGATCCACCGAACTGATGCACAATAGTACACCTCAATTCAGAACTAGAGGGGTAATAACCCCTAACTTCTCCCTGAGATACTCAAAAGAGTCCTTAGGTAGAGGTTTAGTCAAAATATCTATAATCTCAACCTTAGAAGACACAAACTCCAATCTGACTTCATTCTTGTTCACTTGCTCTCTCCAAAGTGAAACTTGATGGATATATGTTTTGTCTTTGAATGCAACACTAGATTTTTTGATATATTTATTGCACTTGAATTATCACAGAAGATTGTGATAGGTTCCTCATATTCCACTCTGATGTCTCTTAGCATTTGCTTCATCCACAATACTTGAGTGCAACTACCTGGTGCTGCAATATATTTTGCTTCTCTAGTGCTTAGAGATATTGCCTTTTGTTTCTTGCTCAGCCAAGAAACCAATCTCTTTTCCAAAAAGAATGCTCCACCACTAGTACTCTTCCGGTCATCCACATCTCCTACCCAATCCACATCTGTATATGCATGAAGAGAGAAATCATGATCTCTAGGATATAATAAACCATACTCAACTGTCCCTTTTAGATATCTAAGAATCCTCTTATTGCCATGACATGAGATTCTCTAGGATCAACTTGAAATCTAGCAACAAGACCAACAACATTCATAATGTCAGGTCTAGTTTGAGTGAGATACAATAATCCTCCAATCATTGACCTATACTTTTTCTAATCAGCCTTAGGAGAGTCATCATCTTTGCTCAATTTACATCTGGTTGCCATGGGAGTACTCATTGGTTTTGAGTCTTCCATCCCAAATTTCTTCGACAATTCTTTTACATATTTGGTCTATGAAATGAAGATTCCTTTCTTTGTTTGAATGATTTGTAGACCCAAGAAGAAATTTATTTCCCCAAACATTCACTTTTCATTTGATTTGCAAAAGTTTTATGCATACTATCTCTTCCTCCAAAAATGATATCATCAACAAACACTTCAACAATTAAGATGTTTTCATGATCGATTTTGAAGTACAAGTTATTGTCAATAATACCTTTGTTGAAACCAATCTTCAAAAGATGCTTATCTAGTCTTTCATACCAGGCTCTTGGGGCTTGTTTGAGTCCATACAATGCTTTCTTCAACTTGCAGACCATATCACCATGATCAGACAATTAGAATCCATCCAGTTGCTTAATGTAAACTTCTTCTTCCAAGTCACCATTCAAGAAGGCAGAATTGACATCCATCTGATATACTTTGAAGTCCTTGAGGGCAAGAAAGGCAAGAAATAATCTGTCTACTTCAATTCTTGCCACTGGAGCAAAAGTTTCTTCAAAATCAACTCCTTCTACTTTAGAGTAACCCTTGCAGACCAATCTAGCTTTGTTTATGACTACTTCACCATCTTCATTCAGTTTATTCTAGAAGACCCATTTGGTTCCAATCACATTCTTGTTTCTAGGTTGGGAACAAGATCCCAAGTGTGATTTTTCTCAATTTGCATAAGCTCTTCCTCCATTGCTTTAGTCCAACTTTCATCATTACATGCTTCACTCACTATCTTTGGTTCAATCTTTGAAATCAGATAACATTCTTCTGAGTCTTGAGAAATCTTTCTTCTTGTTTGAACACCTTTGCTTTCATCACAAGTATGTTCTAGTCTTCAGAGTGATTCAGTCTTACATACCTAGGAATTTTGTGACTTCCTTGTACTTCTATTTCTTGAACAGGTTCATTCTAACTTATCTCTTCTTCATGATTCTCCAAATCAGTCTGGATCTAAATTTTAGAAGGGGCTTGGACTTCTTGGACCACAACATCATTCTGATCATCTTCATCATATTCATAAAACCTTGAGGGTTTTTCAATACCTTCATCAACCTTCACATTTGTACTTTCTATAATCTTTCTCAATCTCTTGTTATAACATCGGTATGCTTTACTTTGAGTAGAATAACCCAAGAATATTCCTTCATCACTTCTAGCATCAAATTTTCCTAGATCTTTATCTCTTTTAATGTAAGATTTTCTACCAAAAACTCTGAAATACTTCACAGTGGGAGTGATGCCAAACCAGAGTTCATAAGGAGTCTTACCAGTATTGCTTCTGATTTGTACTTGATTAAGAGTATAGACTGTCGTGCTTACAGCTTCTCTCTAGTAGATCTGAGGAACATTTTCTTCCATCATCATGGTTCTAGATGCTTCCTGGATGGTTCAGTTCTTTCTCTCCACTACTCCATTCTGCTGTGGAGTCCTTAGAGCAGACAACTATCTTTTTATCCCATGTTTCTCACAGAATTCTATAAACTCACCGGATGTGAATTCTCCACCTCTATCAGACCTCAGACATTTATGTTCAATCTGGTTTCATTTTCTATCATAGCCTTGAATATTTTGAATTTCTCAAGAGCCTCAAATTTCTCTTTCAGAAAAGTCACCCACATCATCCAGGAGTGGTCATCAATTAATAACATGAAGTATCTATCACCTTCCAAACTCTTGATTCTTTCCGGACCACATAGATCAGTATGTACCAAGTCCAACAGTATGATAGAAGACTGTTCCTTACTTTTGAATGTGACTCTACTCTGTTTACCCAACTGGCATTCTTTACACAAACTGTTACTAGGTTTCACCAGTCTTGGAAGATCTCTTACAGCTGGAGTGTTTCTTATCTTGATAATATTATCAAAATTCACATGACTCATTCTCCTATGCCACAACCAACTCTAATCAATTTGAACAAATAAGCAACTTTTACCAATACCAACCAAGTGGAAGATATTACCTTTTGTTTGAGTACCGTGTTGGGACTGAAATTCCCAAGATACTTTTTGGCCAATATTAAGTTTCAATCATCCAAAGATTTAAGTATGTGAGCATATATGGAAAGATCCACAGTTGTTTTCAAGAAGAAATTAACAATTGAGTTGATAGAAATATTTGGATTTGATCTATTCTGATTCCTAAAGATTTAATATAACATGGTTGAAGTGCTCATGAACCTTAAACAAGGAAGTGAAAAGTTATAAACCTTGTTGAAAATAAAGGAAAAATGATATTAAGTACTAGAGCTAAATATGGGTGAATTCCTTGTCAAAAATGAATAGGGGTTACTTTTTGAACCATCTTAAAATTCCCTGTATTTTGCAAGTTATGTGTGTTTTTAGTAAAATACATTATGGTATGGGTTTGAATGTTTGTATATACAAAGTCTCTCATATACAAAGTGGTTTGCATGTTGTTTCATTGTATGATGCATATGCAAAGTCCCTTGTATATCGGGTCGTGATATGGTCGCATAAAGGAGTCATCGGATTGATGCATTGTTTATTTGTATACATTTTTTTAACGTTTTATTGTTACATACAAGGTGGACCCGATGAGGTTAAAAGTTGATATGTATTTTCTGTCACGTCGTTGCTTGTATGTTATGTTTGTATGTTTGGCTGAATGCAACATACAACACGATATGCATTGACCGGAAATGAAACAAATATGAATTAGCATTAAGTCTTTGCATGTTTTGTATGTATTTTGTGGTATACATACATTGTGGTATATACAAGACATGACTCAGTATCATCGGTTCTCTTTACCATTTCTACCAGTCACCCTTTGTACTTGGCAAAAGATACATTCCTGACATACATTCTAAAAGATACGTTCTCGATATGCTATTGTGGTATATATATGCAATGTACATTTGGCAAAATAATATAAAACTCATGCCGATACATAGTAATATACAATGTAGAACTCAGGCGAGAATTAAATCAGGTTAAAGATATGCATCGAGATTTTATGTATATCAGAGGATGCATATACAAGCCGAACATGAAAGGTTTATTAAATTTGAAACATTTGTTGTATATGTCTGACTTACATTGCTGATATACAATGCATTATATACAAATGGCAGAACTGAAAGTTTATGAAATAGGGAAAAGTCAATGTATGTTTCAGGATTTGTATATACAAAACCAATATACATTGTACCATATGCAAGCTACGGACCCAACAGAATTAAAATTTTAAATGAATGAGTCAATTAAGTCTGATGTATGCATTTTATCTTTGTATGTTAGGCAAAAGAGGAACATACAAAGAAAAATGTACAAGGCTTTTGTACATTGCAGTACATACAATAGGAATATGCAATGTCAGACCCGAAAAATTTGTGAAATAGGGAAAATCCATTGTATGTTTGCACTTTGTATCTATCTGACATATGTTGCAGCTATACAATGTATTACATACAAGTGGCGAAACTAAAAGATTATTTAAAAGAGTTAAGTGCTTGTATACTTAGTGCCTTGTATGTTTCGAACATACATTCTTAAAGATACAAGCGATAGATACAAAAGGATATACAAGAATCAGATGCGAAGGAAAAGTTGAATATTGAAAACTCCTTGTATGTTTTAGTGATTGTATGTTTGCAATGAGCATATTCACAGTACAAAGAAATTGAAAGCATCAAAAGGGAAGGTTTGTATGAGTCATTTGTATATGCACTCATACAATAAGATATACAAGAGTGATATATAAGTGATAGGTACAAGGATGTACAGAAAACGAAAAGGTGGGAAGTTTTTGGATCAACCTGACCGTGAGGTTACTCCAACAAAGGAAACCCTAAAAAGACCTTAAAATCAGAATGGTTAAGATATCTTTCTGATAGTTAAAATATTTGTTTTTTGCAGGATATGCACAGTGGCGATCAAGTTGTATAAACACCCGCGAAAGGATCTTAAGCAACTGATAAATCATCGATAAGGGAAGTAATTATTTGAGTGAATATATATGTTAAAATAAATTTATTTTGATCATTTGATCAGAGAATAATTTGTGTTTTATCTGGTCTTTTTAGGAATAATAAAACCCTCGAAGGATATTAAGCAGAATTATAACTAAAGATTTTGTTTGACCCTGAAATGGTTATCCATTTGATGATTAGTGGCAAGAATTAAATTTCCTAAATATGTTTTATTAGAACATTTACTAATTTTGGTTATCAACCATCACAACTATTGTAACTAGTCTGAAGATTGTATGCCTCTCTTTATAAGAGATGACCAAGACCAGGAGGGGGATATTAGATTATAGGGAGAATTTCTAGAATAGGACAGGGGATACTATAGATTAGATTTGAACAACAATGCTAGTTCACTTTTAATATATTTTATTTCAGGTAGACCATGTGCAAGCATTCTCTGATGAAGTCAAGTCTTTGAACATGAAACAGTAACTGTGAATTTTGGTATCAACTATCTATTAAATTTATTCAACTATATGATTGTCTCCTTTCAAAGTTTTCTTTGTTATTCAATTTGAGATATCAAGTATATCTTAAGTTGTCTATACACATTTGCTATTATAGTGTGATAAGATTAACTAGTTTCTGCTTTCAGAATTAAATACTTTAAATCTATCATAGTAACTGTGAAGGCATTGTCTTGGATCTGTAAGAAGAGTCATATAGTTAGGGTTTGTATTATGTCTCCAAATTTTGATAAATCTTTTACAATTGCAGTATTATTCTGATAGGTTCTTTCAAAGAGGGATTAAATCCTTTTAGATTAATGCAGGTAATTTGATTTTGTCAATTGGATATATAAGTATGGAATATTAACTACTTTCTTGCAGGGTTGTACAAGTTACATACCTATTCTTTCATGCCAGGTAGTTTGAGTTTTTACCAAATAAACAATCATTTATTTCATGATCATACTGACTCTATATTAAATAAGGCACTGGTCTAGTATTTTCATTATCACTTATACAAATTCATTTTAGATTTATTTAGTTATATTGTATTATTATTTTAGCTTTTCAATTTAGATTATTTTTAGAATTAACTTGCTGTCTTTTTATCTGTTTTATAATTTGTGCCATTATCAATAGTTAGATTAATTCTGATTAAAGTAGTGATAATCTCTTTATCTTCTTTATTAATTAGAGGTTTACCTGCCTAGGTCTGGCAGAGCCTGAAGTGAAGGGGGTTTAGCCATATCTACCCCATGTCAATTAGCCAAAAATGTCAAGAGAGCCTGGCACCCTCTTAGGGTTAACAACCTACATTTTTGAGACCTAACAGAATTGGCGACTCTGCTGGGGACTCAAGTGAAAGTATTAACCAGAGATTCTAAAGTTTTTCCCATCCGAGTCGTAACAGAATTGGTGACTACTGGGGAATCAATCATAAATTTTGGTTAAAGATCATTTTAAAGTCAGAGAATTAAAAGGCGTAACTCTGCTGGTGGAAGGAAAAACCTAGAAGATTGATTAGTCCTCTAAATAGAGGTGGTGAATCTAAAAAAAACCTAGATTGGTTTCTGATAAAATTGTCATAATGGATGGTAGGAGATCTAAAGTTGATGGTAAAAAAATGCAATCATCCCCACCTTTAAGGCCTCCTACTAAGAAGACTAGCATATCAAATCAGTCTCATAGTACTAATAACCAAACCTCTCTAGGGAATATGGGTCCTTCTGGCCAAAAGTATACAATATATACTTCCCCACTCCACGCTGAAGGTGAGAATCCCATGACACCAACAGATAATCGTAATGATATTTTCAATTAGGAGGGATAGCCACAAAGGATAGACAAGATAGAAAATTAGGATGAAGAAAATCATGAACATACAAGTAATCAAACTATCATAGATTATGACTGTATGACTGATCAGGAACTTGCTATACATTTAGAATATCAAGAACAAAGACTCAAAAATAGACAATAAATGATACAAAGAGCCGAAGAAATGAATAGACAAATGGCCCTTTTAGATCTTCAGGCACAAAATTCAACTATGTGCCCCTACATAGAAAAAATAATAATATTAATCAGCATGGAATGCCTCAGAGCACTATAGCTATTGGAAACACTAGGGTACCCCATAATACATGCAATAATCTTTCTCAACAGAATAGGCAAATACCTAGACCTCCACCTATAAATACTGGGAATGTTCACCAACAACATCCACCACCAGGGCATAGACTTAAGAATCAACAACCGCGACCTCCTCCACAACAAAATGTGTATCATTAGCATCATGTCCAACCCAATATGTATCCACAACCTCCATTTGGATACCGGTATTATCCACCATACCCTAACATGCCACCTCCAAAATCCTATGAGTATGGCTAGACAAGTTGACTTGACTGGATATCAACTATATCCTTACCCCATGGATAAAAGTTGGAGGAACAATGTGCCTAAGTTTACAGGAAGTAGTGAGTTGACTGCTGAAGATCATATCAAACAATTCAATGCTTTTATACAGGACATTGGTAACGAATATGAAGATATAAAAATGAAACTGTTTATGATATCTCTTACTAATGAAGCAAGAGACTGGGTAAATGGCTTACCAGATGCTTCAATATATTCCTTAAGAGATTTTCACAATCAATTTTTAGAACAATTCATAAATCAATGTGCTCCAGAATTTGCTCTTCATGAACTAATAACTATTCAAAAGTATCAAAATGAATAGGTGTATGATTTTAATTTGAGATTCACTAAATTGTATAACAAGGTCCCACAAGAATCCAAATTGAACAACCAAGTAGCCCTTATCATATACTTGAAAGCATTTGACCCGAAGACAGGTTATGAACTCAGGGGCAAAAGTCCTAGAACTTTGGCAGAGGCATAAAAAATGGCTCTCACTATTGAAAACAATAAAAAGGCTGTTGGGATGATCAAAAAAAGAGATAATATAAGAGTTCCTCAAAATTCTAATCCTCCTGTAAACAAGCAAGAGTACTTACAAAAAAATGAAAGGCCAAGACTCCATGATATGCCATATCATACAAATTGGAAAGATGGAACGCCCATGGATACTAACAAGAGACATAACTATGGAAAAGACACCCCTGACCCTTTGAAGAAAAATGGAGTCCATGTGATAGAAAATAATCCATGGTGTATGCCTTGTAATTTACCCCACTCCTAATTATTGTGTGGTGGCACAATTAATGCAAAAAGATTAGGCTGAGATGGATCATCACACTATAAATATGTCGGGTATCACACCTTTCACTATTGAAGAAGATTATTCGTCTGGCGAGGAATCAGGGTATGAATATGATGTAGGAGCACAAAAATATAACGTAAACTTAGGAGGACAAGAAGTATTTTCTGACCATGAAGAACACTTAGGAAATTGTGGATATGACCTTAATACAACACAAAGCTACAATTGGAGAAAACCTTCTGAGGAAGAGAGAAAAGCTTTAACAATGGCTGCGGTAGCACAAGCCAAGAGTAATTACAATCTGGGAAATAGAACAATCAATGTTGAAAAAGGAACTCCTGTTGATAACTGAGAGGGGGGGGTGAATCAGTTATCCTAATTATTTCCCTTATTGAAATTGATGCAGCATTGAATCAAACACAAAAACATTACCATGAAATAAGAAACACATGACACAGTATTTTTGACGTGGAAACCCTGTTAAGGGAGAAAACCACGGGGTGATTAACCCAAAATTATTCTCTGTTAGAAGAATAGGAAATTACAAAATGGCACTTGCCAATTAGGGCTCACTGCCCGAGCACACTGCTCACAAGAGGCCCACTGCCTACAAGAAGACACACTGTCTACAAAGTGATAAGAATCACAGTCTTGAACTGATTGGAAGCATCTGCATATGCTGGAGTTCAGTTCTAGTTAGGCTCAGTACACTGATCTGCTGCACTTCATCTTTTCTCTGTTCTTTATTCTGCTATCCTTTCACATACCAGATCTGTCTTGGTACTTCTGCTCTGTTCTGCTCTTCTTTGCATATATCTTGACATAGTCACACCCTTCACAACTAAATCCATCCTCTATATATATCCGTACAAGTAATTTCATCACCTTTCTAGTCGGCATCCGAAACAGTTTAGTTTCTTACAAACTCTGTTCTGTCGGCTGAATCCTTGCTCACCAAGTAATGCGGATCAAGCATATACTTGTAGATATCATTAATCATGTCGGCCAAACATGATTCATGCCTTCACAACCTTTATCATCAACAGTAACACATCCGGAAAGTAGTCTGATACTCTGTCAGTCAGTTCTTCCTCTGTTTTCACTGTCTCTCAGGAATCCGGTACTCAACTATTCATATCTTTTTCCTTATCCATCACTGGAGGCTAAATCCTTGGAATATACCACTCAAGGTAGTCCTCTTGACTTCCCCAAATCCGCACTGCACCAAGACACTTCCTCTAAGAGATCCGGACCAATCTGTCGGACCTTGCCACATGCTCTATTCTTGTTCACCGGACCACAACAATCTTTATTCTGACTTCCGTTAGAGACACACCATGACTTGCGGATATGTGGGATGACCTTTGTTGCCATCAATGACAACAACCATGAATCCATATAGTGTCTCTTGCCAACAATCTCCCCCTTTGGCATTGATGGCAACACTTAGTGAAAAATGACTAAGTGTTTACACTATGCTCCCCCTTTGCTGATGCTCTGTCTTTATATACAATTTCCGGAACTCCCCCTTAATTGGATTCCTCATTTTTCACTGCTCCTCACTCCCCCTTTGACATCAATGGCAAAGGGTAGGGTCCGCACATCAAAATTTTCAAAAATTTTCTATACATAGCCGCATATTTACATACTCACATATACTGAAGAATGTCTGCAAAGGATGTCTGCAATTGGATCATTTCTGTAGCCCAACTTTGCTTCATTCTATCCAAAATTGAAATGTGACCACTCAACAAAAATGCAAAAGCTTCTGCCCGCTTGAGATCTATCGGATCATTTGTTTGGGCGGTGGTCTGAGCATCACTGATGGCCTCATGCATAGTTTCCAACTTAGGGATTATAATCCTTCTAAGTTCTCCCATCCGGTTAGTGATATTCTTCCTTTCCTTCTCAAGATTCTTTATTTCATTCAAGACTGCAATAGTCTGACATTCTTGATTTATTATGGAGGAAGAGAGAGGATCAAAACTTTGAGATAAGCTTTGTAGCTTGTCTTGTTCCTCTTTTATTTTCTTATCAATTGCTGCTGTTGCCTTTGACCAGGATATACAAAATTTGTAAATGTCACCGCCATCCTTAAGAGCATTCTCTAAGCTCTTTATTCCAATACTCACAATCTTCCTATCTTTAGAGATTAATTCTAATACTTCTGAAAATCTTTTATCCAAAAATTCCTTCCGGACCTTTTCTTCAGCAGATTTTTCTAGAGATTCAAAATGTGTACTAACACTGCTGACTAAGGTTTTGAGATTACCGGAAGAGGAGGCTGTGGGATCCTTTTGAAAGGATGGCATGATCTTTTCTAGCACTCTAGATGCTACCTCCATAAGCTCACAGTCTTCCATGTGAGATTTCAGCAGCTTCTCTTTAACTTTCTCATTTGCAAATGAGGCTATTTTCATTGTTTGCACCGGTGACAAAGAGTCAAAATCTAATGGTCCTTTCAGCAGGTCCGGTTCATCAATTTCTATAGTGGCTTTGCTCAAAAATTGTTGAACAGTTTGTGCAGTGTCTCTTGCCGGAGACAGATGTTTCTTTTTTTCTACAGTCTTGGAACTGTCAACCTCTTTATCTTTCACCCCTGCTTCCTTCTCCTGTAATTTCTCTTCTTCTTTGGATCCGGAGACTGTAGGGGAAACCGGAGGAGAGATGTTTGTCTGTTCAGGGCCCACTTCTTCCGGAACAGATGATTCCAAATCCACAGCTGTTTCTGCACCTAAGTCCTCTACAACAGGAAGATTGAACCTTTTGAAGGCCTTCCGGAGGATCTCTTCTGTCTCTTGGGCCACTTTGTCAGTCTCACCAAGCATGAGTTGATTCATCCTGGCTTTACTTCTGAACTCATCTTTGCAGTCTTTGAAGATTATGTTCATTGTCTTGGGATCAATTTGAGGATATAGCTGAATAGCTATCTGCTCCCAGATCTCAAGATCTTTTGCATGAGCATTATTCTTTCTTATTTCTAATTCCTTTTCTAGGCTTTTAGGAATAAGAGATATGATCTCAATGAAAGCCTTATTGTATATGTTCAGATATTTGACTGTGGCTTCCTGTAGAATCTTTTGGTCAGCCTCACTGTAGTCATCATAAAATTCAGTCATTGGTTGAAGGTTTCCATCCACCGTGACCGACTTGATTACACTCTCTAGAGACAGAGTGGGCTTTTCAACAGATACCTCTGCCATTTCATCCTTGTCTTGGCCTGTGGAGGGTTTACCGGATCCTTTCTTCTTCTGCTTCTTTATTTCTTTTACTCCCTCATCTGACTCTGTTTCCTCTTCATCCTTTTGGCTTTCATAAGCCCTTGTGGCTTTTGTCTTGGATCTTTTACCAGATGCCTAGACTTCCAGTTTTGAACTTTTGGTTGTGGGAGGTGCAGATCTTTTTGATGATCTGGTCCGGGTGGGAGTTTCAACCGAAACACTTTCTTTACTTTTCTCTTCTTCCTCAGCCTTTCTCCTCTTTTCCCAGCTGGCATCTAGTGCCTCTTTTGAGATGCCTAGGCCTTGAGCAATATGCTCAACTTCTTTTCTTACCTTCCTCTTTATCTCCGGTTCCCTGAGTTCTACATGTATCTTTACACTCAGTTCCTCAAAGGTTCCAAACCTTTCTGCCTTAGGATCTTTGGGCTGGCTTAGCATGTGTTGAACATGCAGCTCTACTATCTGTTCATCCACTTCATACCCCATGGGCATGATCCAAACAGTCCTTGGCTCCACTGCCTCCATTAGACACTGATCTATTTCTACCATGAAGCATACTGTGTCTTTGTATTTTTCAACAAGGGATTGGGGTATTCTTTCTCTTGCATGCATCATGCTTTGGAAGTTCTTGAAGTATCCCCATAGAGATGTATTTCTTGCTTTAGCATCCCCACGTCCATGCAAATAGTCTCTGATTTGGATGGCAACCGGTCTGTCATTCTGCCATATCCATCCACTGGATCCGGGAAGCTCATTCATGTAGTAAAAGAAGAGACAAAGGATCAGATTGCCATACTTGAAGGAGTTTTTCTTGTCCTTCTTGATCTTCTGTAGATTTTCAAAGAGTTGGTTCACAAGAAGCTCACACAAGTCATAGTCTACATTCTCCTTTAACATTTGATAAGCTGTGTAGATTGCAGTTCTCGGTACTGAATTTTCCCTACTGGAATGATAGATTTTGTAACCAATTATCATAGCTGCAAATTTGACATCCGGTTCAGTGATGTCATCAACTGTCATAGCTCTCTTGTCAAACTTGGATCCGGTTGCATCACTAACTGTCTGATTTTTGATAGACTTGAGAACAGGTAATCCACCGGATGAGTGCAGACCGGTTACAGCCCTAATTGCATCTTTGGTGATCTTGAAGGGCTGGTTCAACCATAGGAAGTTGTCATGTACTCTACTTAGTACATACCGGACCCATTCATCTTCTTCAAAACAGGGGAAATGAATGCACTGTGCAAAGTGTTTGTCCCGGATGGCTTTGTACTGAGGTTTGATCTCAAAGGAGTCATCTATCAATTGTTTGTGATAGATATCCATCAGCTTTGATTCTCCAAAGTCTTCAAGATTCGCATGGATGTAAACCCTAATATCTTCCGTATGCAATACACCATGAGGAACACTAGAGAAGGCTCCTAGTGGATCTACCTCCAATGATTTGTAAGGATGTTTCTTGAATGTGGGGCGAGGTCTATCAGAGATCTTAACTATATTTGGAGTAGCCATTCTTCAAAGATTTGCAGTGAGATAATGAAAAACGGAGAATACCTTATGCGCCTTCGGTTTGCACGGAGTGGTGGGATTGATTTCTTTATGCAATGACTTCGGCAGGAGATCTTTGGTGTGCTTGATGAATCTTGTTGTAGAGCTCCACTTTTCACTTCTTCTTGAGTGCAGAATGAGCAAATGATTTTTGAGAAATCCCTTATATTGCTCCGCAAACCCTAATATCTGTTTGCAATAAATGCTTCACCTATATTATTCTGGTTTGCCTTGTCTGGATAGGTTGGAGTATCCTGGATCAGTCCTGATCTGTGAACATCATCCGGATCTTTCAATCATGAATAAATCAAGGTGACACATTACAAGAACATCCCAAACACTCTGTCCAATCCGCAGAATAAGATAGTGCACTTCCAGATCTCTCCGGACCTTTTTGTAATCCTCTGTCATACCGAAGCATCTCCCGGAATAGGTCTTACTTGATCGATCATAGCTTCTTCATAACTCCATGCGGACCTCTGAAATCTTATTTGGATCGTCTCAAGACTTATATCTTTAAACCTTTTACTCCGCATCTTGTGCCACAGCAGGCACCACTTGATTGGCTGGGGGAACAGGATTTTCTTTGAGTCTCCCCCTGAGCCAGAGCTAACTTTTTAATTTCTGGAAGAAATATCAGCACCAGAGTCTGGTGCGGATCCAACCTCTACATTCTCTGAACTTTTCTTCACCCAAATCTTGCTCATCTGATTCCTAACTTCATCCGCATTCATCTTTTGTTTACCCTTGTCTTGATTCTAATTATACACCGGACCTCTTTTGTCCTGATTCTTGCTTCTGCAGACTTTAGCATTATGACCGGACCTATTACAGATTTGGCAAATAACATTTCTTTGCATAATTGACTGATATCCTCTTGATCTGCATTGATTAGCCATATGACCTACTCTATTGCATGTAAAGCATCTACCTTTGAATGATTTGTTTACTTACATATTTCTGCATTCATGGGATTTGTGTCCATACCTTTTGCAGTTGAAGCACTGTCCGGAGAAGGATGAATTAATCTGATTCATTCTCTTTCTGCACTGATTAGCTTTGTGACCAAAGTGGTTGCAGCTGTGGCAGTATCCATTGAAAGATGAATATCTTTGAGCATTGGGCTGTCTTACCGGAGGTCTTCTAGGCCCGTTTCTTGGATTTTCTGATGCAAAATTCTTTTGACTGGATCCGGAGCTTTCTCCTTTCTCATATCCCAAACCATACTTGTCATCTGTCCCCTTTTTGACTTCCAAGAAGAACTTCAAGTTGAGCAGAGATTAGCTTGAATTTCTCTTTATATTCATTTGCTGTTTGAAGGTCTCTTTTGAGAGAGGCAATTTGGTCCTCAAGTTTTTCTTCATTATCTTTGGCAACTTCAAGATCAGATTCAAGATGTCTGATAATCCTGTCCATCTGGTGGCATTCTTCTGATTTTTCTTTAAGAGATTGTTTTAGATTGTCTTTAGCCTTTCTTTTTTCTTCAATCTCTTGAGTAAACTTTATAGTTCCTGATTCCATTTCATGTCTTAACATAATGACTTCTTTTGATAACTTTTCACATAACTTGGTTTGCTCAGTCAATTCTTCATTTGTATTGCTTTCTTCACTTTGTCTTGCCAACTGTTGGAGCAGCTCCTTTCTTTTTTTCATAGAGAGACTTAATTTGTCTTTTAATTCTCTCATGAATTCATCAGCCTATTTGAGTCTTTCCTTTAATTCATTGACTTCAGAATTTGACTGTTCAAGATCCTCAAGGGCAGTCTTGAGTTGCTCTCTTAAACCATATGCATCCATTTGAACTCCTAGATCTTCCTCAAGCTGTTAGGCTCTATTAGGAGGAACTTAGCTTTGATACCAATTGTTGATAACTGAGAGGGGGGGTGAATCAGTTATCCTAATTATTTCCCTTATTGAAATTGATGCAGCATTGAATCAAACACAAAAACATTACCATGAAATAAGAAACACATGACACAGTATTTTTGACGTGGAAACCCTGTTAAGGGAGAAAACCACGGGGTGATTAACCCAAAATTATTCTCTGTTAGAAGAATAGGAAATTACAAAATGGCACTTGCCAATTAGGGCTCACTGCTCGAGCACACTGCTCACAAGAGGCCCACTGCCTACAAGAAGACACACTGTCTACAAAGTGATAAGAATCACAGTCTTGAACTGATTGGAAGCATCTGCATATGCTAGAGTTCAGTTCCGGTTAGGCTCAGTACACTGATCTGCTGCACTTCATCTTTTCTCTGTTCTTTATTCTGCTATCCTTTCACATACCGGATCTGTCTTGGTACTTCTGCTCTGTTCTGCTCTTCTTCGCATATATCTTGACATAGTCACACCCTTCACAACTAAATCCATCCTCTATATATATCCGCACAAGTAATTTCATCACCTTTCTAGTCGGCATCCAGAACAGTTTAGTTTCTTACAAACTCTGTTCTGTCGGCTGAATCCTTGCTCACCAAGCAATGCGGATCAAGCATATACTTGTAGATATCATTAATCATGTCGGCCAAACATGATTCATGCCTTCACAACCTTTATCATCAACAGTAACACATCTGGAAAGTAGTCTGATACTCTGTCAGTCAGTTCTTCCTCTGTTTTCACTGTCTCTCAGGAATCCGGTACTCAACTATTCATATCTTTTTCCTTATCCATCACCAGAGGCTAAATCCTTGGAATATACCACTCAAGGTAGTCCTCTTGACTTCCCCAAATCCGCACTGCACCAAGACACTTCCTCTGAGAGATCCGGACCAATCTGTCAGACCTTGCCACATGCTCTGTTCTTGTTCACCGGACCACAACAATCTTTATTCTGACTTCTGGTAGAGACACACCATGACTTGCGGATATGTGGGATGACCTTTGTTGCCATCAATGACAACAACCATGAATCCATATAGTGTCTCTTGCCAACAACTCCCAGATGTATTTTTATAAAAAATTAGACTTCTGGTAAAAATGATAAAAGTAAAGCTGAGAAAACACCTCATGATATACCTCCCATTGACACACCGAACAAAAAGAAGTATGACACAAAAATTGAGGAAAAGGGGTAGACACAAGTTAATGGATCAGAATTAAACATAAATCCCTCATTTGATATTGCTCAAGCTATTTCTCAAATGAAAGTATCTATGCCACTTCTAGAAATGATAAAGGTTGAAAAATATAGAAATAGAGTAGTGAAGATGATATCAAATGTATCAGACAAAAGATCTGAACAACATAGCCCTAAAATGAATACGCAACAAGAATCTATCAAAATACCTGAGGTATACCTGGGTGAAACATTAATGAAAAATCCATCTCAAATAGATCCATTCTATATTACCTTGCTGATAAACAACAAATTAGTCAGGAATTGCATGCTTGATTCAAGAGTAGCAGTAAACATAATGCCCATGGCTGTTATGAAAAAGTTAGGAATGTGGGTGGATACTACATTCAGCAAATGTTATGCAATGGATAATAGATCTGTCCCTATTGTTGGAATCATGAAAGATGTTGAGATAAAATTAGCATCTCATCTTGAAGCTTCCTATAAAATTGACATTACTATGGTAGATATCCCACCTAACTATGGAATGTTGTTAGCTAGATAATGGATTGCCATGGTAGGAGGAAGTGCGCAATTAGGTTTATCTTATGCTACTATCCCATTGGGAACACGGGCAATTAAACTCTATAGGGAGCCAAGGTATGAAGACATTATAGAGAAAATTAATCCAAATCAAATGATTTGCTTCTATGACACAGACTTTAGTACATTCAGGGTGGAAGAATAGTCTAAATTGCATAACACAAACCCAATTTACTACGAAGCCAAAATTGATGAAAATGAAGTATGGACCATGTATTTTGGTGGCACATGTAGTAAGGCAAGAAATGGAGCTGGGGTGTTGTTTATATCACCGTCAGGAAAAACATTCAAATATTATTTCACTGAATTTTGAGTGCACAAATAACATAGATGAATATGAAGCACTTTTAATTGGGCTAAACATTGCTAGACAACACAAAATCAAATTGTTGGCAGTGTGTGGAGATTCTGAATTGATTATTTCACAAGTCAAAGGTGAATATTCCTCAAAAAACAAAAGACTGAAACAATACAGAAATGCAGTTCTAGATGATATAGAATTATTTGATGCTTTTTGAATAAGTTGGATAGATAGGTCAAAAAATATAATGGCTGACTTCCTTGCAAACATAGCTATGAAAAGGGATGACATTACCCTAACAGGTATTTCAGAAGTTGAGTGGCAAACTAGACCAACTATCCTAGACAACATATATAACTGGCAGGTTTCTGATAGTGATGCTAATTTACTAAATTTTTTGCATTGTATAGATCAATACAAGAATCAAGAGATTGATCTTAATACTTTTGTTGAAGAAATTGATGGCAAAGAGACTTTATTTGGCAAAGAAATTGTCCAACTTAAAACCAATAAAATTCCAAAGGGTTTAGTAGCATTAGAGAGAGTTTTTGATGCAAATGATCGATCCATTTCCAAAGAAGTAATAGTAAAGGAGGATGATGTGGAAGAAATAAATTTGGGAACTGAATTGTCACCTAAAAAGGTCTACATTGGAAAGAAAATAACCCCTACAATCAGAAGCATGTTAATTACATTATTGAGAAAATATAAACATGTATTTGCCTGGTCTTATGATGATGTTAAAGCTTATAGGGAAGATTTGTTCGAACATGAAATCCCATTGAAGCCAGATGCTAAGCCTTACAGACAAAAGCAAAGAACCATCAACCTGGTGTTAGAACCTAAGATGTATGAAGAACTCATGAAGCTCAAGGAGGCTGGCATCATAAAACTAATTAGGCATTCATCCTGGGTCTCAAATTTAGTTCCTGTTAGGAAGAAGAATGGAGATATTAGACTTTGTGTCAATTTTAGAAACTTAAATATTTCTTCTTTAAAAGATAATTATCCCTTATCCAATATGGAAACTCTACTGTAGAGAGTTACTGGTTGTGAGTTATTATCCATGATGGATGGGTTCTCTGGATACAACCAAGTAAAGGTTAAAGAATTTGAACAATACAAAATAGCCTTTACCACCCCATGGGAAACTTATGTATACATGAGAATGCCATTTGGCCTTACAAATGCTGGAGCCACATTATAGAGGGCAATGGACGTTGCTTTTTCAGGTTTAATAAATGAAATCATGGCTGTATACCAGGATGACCTCACTGCATATTCAAGAAAGGCCAAAGATTATGTTAATAACCTTGAGAAGATATTTATCAGAGTATTAGAATATGGTGTTTCCTTGAACCCCAAGAAATGTAAATTTGCAGTCACAGAAGGGAAACTACTTGGGCACATAGTATCCAAAGATGGAGTTAGGATTGATCCCAAGAGAATAGAGGCAATAGACAAAGTTCCTATTCCCAAAATAGTCAAGGCTATACAATCATTCTTTGGACAAATAAACTTTGTGAGAAGGTTTATACCAAACTTTGCAGAAATAATTAACCCTATATCTAGAATGTTGAAGAAAAATGCAAAGGTTAATTGGACAGATGAATGCATAGAAGCTTTTGCATCCATAAAAAGAGAAATTAAAGAAGCTCTAGTGCTAAAGTCTCCCAATTTTAGTAAACCTTTCTAGATCTTTTCCTTTGCATCTTTTCATATAGTAGCAGCAGTTATGTTACAAAAGAATAATGAGGGTTATGAGCAGCTTATTTCTTTTTTCAGTAAATCACTCCATGTAGAACTTAACTATGATATCACAGAAAAACAAGCTTATGCATTGGTGAAAGTTGTCAAGGCATTTAGACCTTACCTAGTGGTGCAGGGGCACCTAACACAAGTCATTTAAGTTCATGTTTTGTTTTAAATCATGTTGTAATAAGGTCTATTCGACCAATGCATGTAATTTCAATTTGTAGGCCTTAAGTACTTAGGTTGTAATTGTCAAATTAAAATAAGATAGTGGGTTTTCTCCCAGCCGCTTGGAGATAGATAGTTTTTCTCCCAACCACTTGGAATCACTCTCCCAGCCACTGGGAATAGGGTTGTAGTTCTTTTCGGTGAATCTATAAAACCCAGAGAAAGGATAAGATTAGGCATGATGATCAGTATTGTAGTCAGATTGATTGAATGTAATCAAGATTTGTTAAGGAGAATCAAACTATTTTCTGTGTTGTCAAATTACTTTCTGTTCTTTGTAAATACAAGTTGCATAGTTGTAGTTTTCTTTCCTTTCTATTTTCCAATTGCTGCAAGATGTCGATTTGAAGCATTCCACTGATAAGATTTTTGTCAAAATCAGTGGAATGGCTTCATTGTATATATATTTGTTTTCATTTCCTGTTTGTTTCTTTTTTTCGGTAGTGTAGATGTTCCAGTTCGCAGGTCAGGCATAGTAGTTCACCTAGCATTTTAATGTGCTAGGGATCGGTGAAAGCAGACTGTGCAAAGGTGTATAGGAGTAGTAGCGTAGGAAACCCTAGTATTCACCGATGATTGAAATTTGGTCGACGAATGTGTTTATTGGTGTGATTGGGGAGACAGCAGCCCCGTGGTAAATCTGACCGATAATCCAAGACGCGCCAACAGTAGAAACCCATTGACGTAAGTTTCAAATGTACATGGGGAATGTACATCACAAGGGCACGCAGGAGAATGTATGCTACAAATGCATATGAGGTATGCATGTTGGGAATGTATCTTTCGGTAAATACAAGTAGTGACCAGTCATAACGGTGAATCGGGGTATAGTAGCCGGCTATAGCAAGTCATGTTATGCATATACCACAGTTTGGTAGTTTATTGTTAAGTTTTGCCCACTTCCATTGTGTGCTCTACATCATTTTGGTATCAAAGCCAATGAAAGGTCTGCATCAAGTGTTGGCATTGTCTGTGGATGTTTATGTTAGACAGAGAAAGTGAAGCAGGGGCTAGTGAGATGCCTCCAAATGGAATGACCACCGAAGTGGTCAAGAAATTTAAGGAAATGGAGGAGCTGATCAAGACTGGGGTCATGGAAGCACTCCAAGATGAGTTGAAGACCTTGGGAAAAGGCAAGAAATGAGATGAGGAGTCTGATGGAGAAGAAGAAGATGGGGAAGAGGAAACAACCCCAGGACAGACAAATATATCTGTAGACCAGAAACAATTTCTGGAGGCCATAAAATCACTTGGTAAGGAATCATCTGAATCAAGAATGGAGATTCTGATGTTCAGCAGAAAGATGGACGTAGAAGAAGTCATCAAATTAATCAAGGCTTTGAACAATTACTTCGAGTACAAGGAGGTATCGGAGAATAGAAGAGTTAAGTTTGCAAAAATGAAATTGAAAGGTGCTGCACTCACATGGTGGAACTACACCCAAGGAGAAAGGGTGAAGAGTGGCAAGAGCATGATCTCATCCTTGAGTTGAATGGTAGAGAGGATCACGGCTTAGTTCCTACCAGCGGATTATGAGGTGTAGATATACAGGAAAATGTAAAACCTCAGGTAGAAGGATATGGATGTATCCACCTATACAGAGGAATTTCATAAATTGTCTCTAAGGTGTGGACATGCTGAAGATGAGAAAGGAAGAGTTTCCAGGTATATTAATGGCCTAAAGTATAGTATACAAGATGAGATTACCATCTTGACACCAGATGTCGTGGACAAGTGTTTCCAGGTGGCACTGAGAGTAGAAGAGAAGTTGAAAAGAAAGGGAGAATAACATAACAGAGGCAGATGTGGAAAGAATTTCAGAGGCAAAAATAGTTTTGGTGATAGAAATTAGTTCTAGAAAAATGAAGCAGAGTCCAGTCAGCGAGAATGCAGTGGAGAATCTGGTTCCAGAGAGGGTTTCAGAGGAAGGAGACCCAATGGGAGAGGCAGATTTGGTGGACCAAGCAGAGGTCTTGATGTCTTCATGGGAAGATGTTATAATTGTAACCAAATTGGGCACACAGTAGGTAGGTGTCTGGAGAAAGCCTCAAGCTCTTGTGGAGGAGAGAGAAGGATGTAGCTAATTCAAGAAGAAGATTGTCAATGTGTGACTTCACCTATGAGAAGCATAGTTCCAATATAAGATGGAGAGAGTCTCATGATGAGAAGAACAATGTTGAAAGTACCACAGAACAAGGAACCACCCCAGAGGAAGACACTATTCAGAACTCTATGTAACATTTCTGGCAAAAAATGCAAGGTAATCATTGATTTTGGTTCAACTAAAAATCTAGTTTCAATAGAAATGGTAGAGAAACTAAATTTGAGAAGATTACCACATGTGAGTCCATACAAAGTGTCATGGCTGAACAAAGGGTAGCAAGTTTTTGTTGATGAACAAGCTTGGGTAGAATTTCAGATAGGGGAATATGAGGATAAGCTTTTGTGTGATATAATTCCCATGGATGCATGCCATTTACTGTTAGGTAGACCTTAGCACTATGATGTACAAGCCCAACATGATGGTAAATCTAATTCCTTTGTGATCACTAAGAATGGTAGACAGTATAAGATAGATCCTTTACCAGAAGAAGGTGTAGACAAGAATGTAGGCTCAAGTATCATGTTAGTAAGTGGGAAAGAGTTTCTCCATACTCTAAAAGAAGAGGGAACCTAGGGGTATGCTCTAATTTTGAAACCCAAAAATAGTTTTGATTTGTCTAAAAACAGCAAGGACAAGGTCCCTAAGGAAGTGTAGGAATTGTTAGACAAGTATAAGGGTATCATGGTGGAGGATATGCCCAATGTACTACCCCCTGTGAGAGACATAAGTCATCAGATTGACTTCATCCCAAGATCCACATTGCCAAATAAACCAGCGTATAGAATGATGCCTAATCAAAATGAGGAGATTGCTAAACAAGTACAAGAACTGTTGGATAAGGGTTTGGTGAGGAAAAGTCATAGACCATGTGTTGTACCCACAATTTTAGCTCCCAAGAAGGATGGAAAATAGAGGTTATGTACTGATTCAAGAGCCATAAATAATATCACCATCAGATATAGGTTTCCTATGCCTAGAATAGAGGACCTCATGGATTGTTTGGGTGGAGCTCAGTACTTTTCTAAAATTGATCTCAAGCGTGGATACCATCAGATCAAGATTAGACAAGGGGATGAATGGAAGACAGCCTTTAAGACTAATGAAGGTCTTTATGAGTGGCTAGTGATGCCATTTGGTCTGTCCAATGCTCCAAGTACTTTAATGCATCTAATGAATGAGGTATTGAAAGATTTTATTGGCAAATTTGTTGTTGTCTATCTTGACGATATTCTAATTTTCAGCAGGACAAAAGAAGAACATTTGCAGCATTTGGAACAAGTGTTGAAGAAGCTGCATGAGGAGAAACTAATGATCAATATGGAGAAGATTATCTTCATGAAGGAAGAACTCATATACCTTAGATTTCTGATATCCTAGGGTAGTTTGAAAATGGATCCAGTGAAGGTAAATGCTATTCTGTCTTGGCCAGCACCCAAAATGGTCAGTGATGTAAGAAGATTTCATGGGTTAGCAACATTTTATAGGAAATTCATAAGAGGATTCAATCATGTTTGTGCACCCATTCTAGATACCATAAAAGTGTTGGCAAGAGACACTATATGGATTCATGATTGTTGTCATTGATGGCTACAAAGTTCATCCCACACATCTGCAAGACATGGTATGTCTCTACCGGAAGTCAGAGTGAAGAATGTTATGGTCCGGTAAATAGGAACAGAACATGTGGCAAGGTCTGACAGACAGGTCCAGATCTTTCAGAGGAAGTATCTTGGTGAAGTGCAGATTTGGGAAAGACAAGAGGACTACCTTGAGTAATAGATTCCAAGGATTTAGCCTCCAGTGATAGATGAGGAAAAATATATGAATAGTTGAGTACCGGATTCCTGAGTGACAGTGTGAACAGAGGAAGAACTGACTGACAGAACATCAGACTAATTTCTGGATGTGTTACTGATGGTGTTAAAGGTTATGAAGGCATGAATCATGTTTGGCCGACATGATTAATGATTTCTACAAGTATATGCTTGATCCGCATTACTTGATGTGTAAGGATTCAGCTGACAAAATAGAGTTTGTGAGAAGATTGACTGTTCCGGGTGCCGACTAGAAAGATAATATAATCACTTGTGCGGATATATATATATAGGATGGATTTAGTTGTGAGAGGTGTTGTGGTGATATGTGATATGTGAATAAAAGCAGAGAAGAGCAGAAGCAGTAAGGAAGGTCCGGTATGTGAAAGGAAAGCAGCATAAGAGAAGAGGAAAGATGAAGTGTAGCAGATTAGTGTACTGAGCCTAACCGGAACTGAACTCCAGCATATGTGGATGCTTCCAATCAATTCAAGTATTGTATAACATTCTTTTGTAGACAGTGTGTCTCCTTGTAGTTAATGTGCCTCCTTTGTGAGCAGTGTGCTTGGGCAGTGAGCCCTAATTGGCAAGTGCCATTTTTGTATTTCCTTATTCTTCTAATAGAGAATAATCTTTGGGTTAATCACCCTGTGGTTTTCTCCATTGACAGGGTTTCCATGTCAAAAATACTATGTCATGTGTTTTTGCATTTCATGGTAATGTTTGCTTGTTTGAATTAATGTTGCATTGATTAATAAGAAAGTTCAGAAAGAAGAAACAATTAGGATAACTTATTCACCCCCCCTCTCAGTTATCAACAATTGGTATCAAAGCTAAGTTCCTCCTAACAGAGCCTAACAGCTTGAGGAAGATCTGGGAGTTCAAATGGATGCATATGGTTTAAGAGAGCAACTCAAGACTTCCCTTGATGATCTTGAACAGTCAAAGTCTGAAGTCAATGAATTAAAGGAAAGACTCAAATAGGCTGATGATTTCATGAGAGAACTAAAAGATAAATTAAGTCTCTCTATGAAAAAGAGAAAGGAGCTGCTTCAGCAATTGGCAAGACAAGGTGAAGAAAATAATGCAAATGAAGAGCTGACTGAGAAAACCAAGTTATGTGAAAAGTTATCAAAAGAAATCATTATGGTAAGACATGAAATGGAATCAGGAGTTATAAAGTTTACCCAAGAAGTTGAAGAGAAAAGAAAAACTGAAGATAATCTAAGACAATCTCTCAAGGAGAAATCAGAAGATTGCCACCAGATGGATAGATTTATCAGACATCTTGAATCTGATCTTGAAGATGCTAAAGATAATGAAGAAAAACTTGAAGATCAAATTGTCTCTCTAAAAAGAGATCTTCAAACAGCAAATGAGTATAAAGAAAAATTCAAGACAAGTTTTGCTCAACTTGAAGTCCTTCTTGAAAGTCAAAAGAAGGTAGATGACAAATGTGGTTTGGGATATGAGAAAGGAGAAAGCTCCAGATCCGGTCAGAAGAATTATGGATCAGAAAATCCAAGGAACAAGCCTAGAAGACCTCCGATAAGACAGCCCAATGCTCAAAGATATCCATCCTTCAATGGATACTACCATAGCTGCAATCACTTTGGTCACAAAGCTAATCAGTGCAGAAAGAGAATGAATCAGACTAATTCATCCTTCTCCGGATAGTGTTTTAACTGCATAAGGTATGGTCACAAGTCTCATGAATGCAGAAATATGCAAATGAACAAATCATTCAATGGTAGATGCTTTGCATGCAATAGAGTAGGTCATATGGCTAATCAATGCATATCAAGAGGATATCAGTCAAATATGCAAAGAAATGTTGTTTGCCAAATCTGTAATAGGTCTGGTCATAATGCAAAAGTCTGTAGAAGCAAGAATCAGGACAAAAGAGGTCCCGTATATAATCAGAATCAAGATAAGGGTAAACAAAAGATGAATGTGGATGAAGTTAAAAATGAGATGAGAAAGATTTGGGTGAAGAAAAGTACTGAGAATGTAGAGGTTGGACCTGCACCAGACTCTGGTGCTGATATTCCTTCTAGAAACTAAGAAGTGAGCTCTAGCTCAGGGGGAGACACAAAGAAAACCTTATTCCCCCAGCCAGTCAATTGGTGCCGGAACTGGCACAAGAGGAGTTGCGGATTGAAGGAGTCATAAGGGATATATTCAAACAAACAGTGGTTAAGATTTGGAAGATCCACAAGATGTTTAAAGATCAGGGTTGATCTGGTTCTTCAAATCACCTGAACAGAGCAACCGAAATAACTTAGGTTGAGCATTTATTGCAACCTGACTTAGGGTTTGTGGAGCAATATAAGGGTTTTCTCATTAATCACTTATTCATTCTGCATTCAAGAAGAAACAAAAAGGAGCTCTACAAAAGATTAAGATGATTCTTCATACAACTCAATCTGGATTTCATCGTGTGCCCTAAACTGCGTAAAAGGTATTTTTCGTTCTTGATTTTCTTCAATAAGATTCCATGATGATGGCCACTCCGAATATAGTAAAGATCTATGATACACCTCGCCCCACTTTTAAGAAACATCCATACAAATCCTTGGAGGTAGATCCCCTAGGAGCATTTTCCAGTGTTCCACATGGCGTCTTGCACACCGAAGGTATTAGGGTTTATATACATGCAAACATTGAAGAGTTTGGGGAATTCAAACTAAGAGACTTATACCACAAGCAGTTAATAGATGATTCCTTTGAGATCAAACCTTAGTATAAGGGCATCCGGGAATAGCATTTTGATCAGTTCATTCATTTCCCCTGTTTTGAAGAAAATGAATGGGTCCGATATGTTTTGAGTAGGGTGCATGATAACTTCCTATGGCTGAATAAACCTTGCAAGATCACCAAGGAAGCAATTAGGGTAGTAACTGGTTTACATTCCTCCAGAGGAATTCCTGTCCTCAAATCTGTCAAAAACAACTTTGTTACAGAGCCCACCGGATCAAGATTTGATAAGAGGGCAATGACCATTGAAGATATTACTGACCCGGATATCAAGTATGCATCTATGATAATAGGATACAAGATATATCATTCCAGTAGGGAAAATTCAGTATCCGAAACTACAGTAAACACAACCTATGAGATGCTGAGAAAGAATGCAGATTATGATCTCTGTGAACTTCTATTGAGCCAACTAATGGAAAACATACAGAAGATCAAGAAGGGCAAGAAAAACTCCTTTAAATATGGTGGACTAATAATATGCCTATTTTTCTACTTCATGAATGAGTTGCCTGGATCAAATGGATGGGCATGGAAAAATAACAAACCTGTAGCAATTTAGATCAGGGATTACTTGCATGATCTTGGGAATGTAAAGGCAAGGAATACAACTCTGTGGGGTTACTTTAAGTAATTTCAGAATACAATGCAAATCAGAGAAAGAATCCCTAAATGAGTGGTTGAGAAATACAAGGACATAGTGTACTTCATGGTAGATACTAATCAATGTCTAATGGAGGCAGTAGAGCCAAGGACAGTTTGGATCATGCCTATGGGGTATGAAATAGATGAACAAATTATTGAGTTGCATGTTCAACACATGCTAAGTCAACCAAAGGATCCAAAGGCAGAAAGGTTTGGAACGTTTAAGGAGTTGAGTGTAAAGATTCATGTGGAACTCAGAGAACCAGAGATCGAAAGGAAGGTGAGAAAAGAAGTAGAAGATGTGGCCAAAGGCTTTGGCATCACAATGGAGGCACTTGATGCTCATAGGAAGAAGAAGGAAGAGGCTGAGGAAGAAAAGAAGAAGGCAGAAAAGAAAAGTGAGGAAAGTGTTCCGATAGAAATCTCCACTCGGACTAGATCTTTAAAAAGATCTACACCTGCCACTACCAAAAGCTCAAGGGCATCTAAACTAGAAGCACAATCATCTGGCAAAGGAGAGAAGAGAACAAAAACAAAAGCTACAAGAGCTTATGTCAGTCAAAGGGATCAAGAGGAGACTAAATTTGATGAAGAAATCAGGAAAATGAAGAAACAAAAGAAATCATCCGGTGAACACTCTACTGGTAAAGGAGAAGAAGAGAAGGAAGAGGAATATGTTGAAAAATCCACTCTTTCCTTAGATGTTGTAATGAAAGCAGTCACTGTGGATGGGAACCTACAACTCTTGACAGAATTCTATGATGCATATAATGAAGTAGATAAAAAGATTTTGGAGGAAGCCACAGTTAAGTTTCTAAATACCTACAATAAAGCTTTTATTGAAATTATCTCTCTTATTCCCAAAAGCTTAGAGAAAAGACTTAAAATAAGGAAGAACAATGCTACAGTAAAAGATCTAGAAATCCAGGAATAGATAGCTATTCAGCTATATCCTTCAATCGATCCCAAGATGATGAACATGGTATTCAAAGATTGTAAGGATGAGTTCAGGAGCAAAGCAAGGATGAATCAACTTATGCTCAGAGAAACTGACAAAGTTGCAAAGGAGATAGAAGAGATCCTCCAGAATGCATTCAAAAGATTTAACATTCCTATTATAGAGAACTTGGGTGCAGAAACAGCTATGGACTTGGAATCCTCTGCTCCGGAAGAAGTGGCCCTTGAACAGACTTACGTCTCTCCTCTGGTTTCCCCCACAGTCTTCGGATCTAAAAGAGAAGAAAGAGTACAGGAGAAAGAAGTAGAGGTGAAAGATAAAGGAGATAACAGTACTAAGAATGCTAAAGGAGAGAAAGCTTCAAGAAATAAGAGTGTAGAAGAGAAGAAACATCTGTCTCTAGCAAGAGACACTGCAGAATCTGTCAAGGACTTCTTGACAAAAGAGAGCATGGAGACTGATGAACCGGAATGGCTAAAAGGACCATTTGATTTTGACTCTCTTTCTCCGGTACAAACAATGAAGATAGCTTCATTGTCAAATGCCAAGGCCAATGAGAAACTCCTAAAGTCTCATATGGAAGACTGCGAATTGATAGAAGCTACATCCAGAGTGCTGGAAAAGATCATGCCATCTTTTCAGAAGGATCCCACAGCCTCCTCTTCCGGTAATCTCAAAACCTTAGTGAGCAGTGTTAGTACACATTTTGATTCTCTAGAAAAATCAACTGAAGAAAAGGTCTGGAAGGAGTTTTTGGATAAGAGATTCTCATAGGTAGAAGGATTAATCACTAATGATAGGAGAAATATGAGTATTGGGATAAAGAGCTTAGAAAATTCTCTTAAGGATGGCGGTGAAATATACAAATATTGTATCTCCTAGTCCAAAGCAACAGTAGAGATTGAGAAGAAAATAAAAGAGCAAGAGGATAAACTACTAAGTTATTCTCAAAGTTTTGATCCTCTCTCTTCCTCCATAGTAAATCAAGAGTGTCAAACTATTGCAATCACAAATGCAATAAAGAATTTTGAGAAGGAAAGGAAGAACATAATTAACCAGATGGGTGAACTTAGAAGGATTATTATCCCTAAGTTAGAGGCCATGCATGAGGCCATAAATGATGCTTAAATTACAACCCGGACCAATGATCAGACAGATCTTAAGAAGGCTGAAGCATTTGCTTTCCTATTAAGTGGTCACGTCTCAATTTTGGATAGAATGAAGTAGAGTTGGGTGACAGAAGTTGTGCAGCTGAAGAATACTTTTTCAGACATACTTAAGTATATATAGGTACAACTTGTATATATATACTTATGCGGCTAAGTATAGTTAAAATTTTGAAAATTTTGGTATGCGGACCCTACCCTTTTCCATTGATGTCAAAGGGGGAGTGAGGAGCAGTGAAAAATGAGGAATCCAACTAAGGGGGAGCTCTAGAAAATGTATATAAAGATAGAGCATCATCCAAGGGGGAGCATAGTCTAAACACTTAGTCATTTTTCACTAAGTGTTGCCATCAATGCCAAAGGGGGAGATTGTTGGCAAGAGAGACTATATGGATTCATGATTGTTGTCATTGATGGCAACAAAGTTCATCCCACACATCTGCAGGACATGGTATGTCTCTACTGGAAGTCAGAGTGAAGAATGTTATGGTCTGGTAAATAGGAACAGAGCATGTGGCAAGGTCTGACAGACAGGTCCGGATCTCTCAGAGGAAGTATCTTCGTGAAGTGCGGATTTGGGAAAGACAAGAGGACTACCATGAGTAATAGATTCTAAGGATTTAGCCTCCGGTGATAGATGAGGAAAAAGATATGAATAGTTGAGTACCGAATTCCTGAGTGACAGTGTGAACAGAGGAAGAACTGACTGACAGAACATCAGACTACTTTCCAGATGTGAAACTGATGGTGTTAAAGGTTATGAAGGCATGAATCATGTTTGTCCAACATGATTAATGATTTCTACAAGTATATACTTGATTTGCATTACTTGATGTGTAAGGATTCAGCCGACAGAACAGAGTTTGTGAGAAGATTGATTGTTCCGGGTGCCGACTAGAAAGATAATAAAATCACTTGTGCGGATATATATATAGGATGGATTTAGTTGTGAGAGGTGTTGTGGTGATATGTGATATGTGAATAAAAGTAGAGCAGAGCAGAAGCAGTAAGGAAGGTCCGGTATGTGAAAGGAAAGCAGCATAAGAGAAGAGGAAAGATGAAGTGCAGCAGATTAGTGTACTGAGCCTAACCGGAACTGAACTCTAGCATATGTGGATGCTTCCAATCAGTTCAAGTATTGTATAACATTCTTTTGTAAACAGTGTGTCTCCTTGTAGGCAGTGTGCTCAGGCAGTGAGCCCTAATTGGCAAGTGCCATTTTTGTATTTCCTTATTCTTCTAATAGAGAATAATCTTTGGGTTAATCACCCCGTGGTTTTCTCCCTTAACAGGGTTTTCACATCAAAAATAATGTGTCATGTGTTTATCCATTTCATGGTAATGTTTGCTTGTTTGAATTAATGCTGCATTGATTAATAAGAAAGTTCAAAAAGAAGAAATAATTAGGATAACTGATTCACCCCCTCTCAGTTATCAACAAAAAGGAGGACATAAATGTAAGTTTGTTTGGAATAGAGCAGCAGATGAATCTTTTGTGATTCTCAAATAGAAAATAGCAGAGAAACCCATTTTGGTTTTGCCTAATTTCAATAAGTTGTTTACTGTGGAATGTGATGCTAGTAACCTTGCCATTGGTGCTGTCTTGAGTCAGGAAGGAAGACCTGTTGCTTTCTTTAGTGAAAAGCTAAATGATGCTAAAAGAAATTATTCTACATATGATCTAGAATTGTATGCAATGGTTCAAGCATTGAAAAAATGGAGACATTATCTCTTGCCCAAGGAATTCGTTATTTATACTGACAACCATGCTTTGAGTTTTCTGAATTTGTAGGAGAAGCTAAATGACAAGCATATGAAGTGGGTTGAACAACTTCAGGTGTATACTTTTTCCATCAAACATAAGAAGGGACAAGCCAACAAGGTGGTAGATGCTCTGAGTAGAAGAGTGTGCACTATACATGAAATCTAGTTGCAAAGTGTGGGAGTGGATTCTCTCAAGAATATGTACTAGGATGATGAGGACTTCAAGGAGATATATGCAGTTTGTTCACAATTTTTAGACTCTTATCATTCTGATTTTTCTGAATATTTGTTACAGCAAGGGCTACTATTCAAAGGCAACCAACTGTGTGTGCCTAGGTGTTCTATGAGGGAGAACATCATAAAAGAGAAACATTGTGGTAGTCTTGGAGGTCATTTTGGATTAGACAAGACATTGGAACAAGTGAGAAGGCTTTACTTCTGGCCTAAGATGCAAACAGATGTTATTAAATTTGTAGACAATTGTCACATTTGCTAGAGAGCAAAAGGAACTTCATCAAATGTAGGTCTCTATCAACCACTTCCAATTCCGCAAAAGTCCATGGGAATGCATCAGTATGGATTTTGTTTTGGGTCTTCCCCTGACTCAAAAGGAATTTGATAGTGTATTTGTGGTTGTTGATAGGTTTAGTAAAATGGCTCATTTTGTACCATGTAAATATACTAACGATGCTTCACATATTGCTGGTCTTTTCTTCAGGGAGAGTAAGAATTCATGGTTTACCGTTGAACATAGTTACTGATGGAGATCCCAAGTTTGTGGGTCATTTTTGGAGGACACTGTGGAAGAAATTGGGCACCCAATTGTCTTTCACATCTGCATATCACCCTTAGACATATGGACAAACTAAGGTGGTGAATAGATCACTGGGTAATCTTTTGAGATGTTTGACTAAACAACATGGAGAAGCATGGGATATGATCATCCCACAAGCAGAATTTGCATATAATGATTATGTTAATAGGAGCATAGGAAAGAGACCTTTTGAAGTTGTATATGGGATTCATCCCAAGGGAATTTTGGAGCTCAGGGATCTCTAGAACATGGAGAAAAGGAGTGCACAAGGAGAATATTTTGCAGTCAGTATGAAAGATATCCATGATGCTGTCAGAGAAACTATACAGAAGAATACAGGGAAATACAAAGAGAGAGATGATCAAAAGAAAAGGGATGTCCAATACAAAGTTGGGGATTTAGTTATGGCATATTTGAAGAAGGAAAGACTTCTGAAAGGGCAGCTCTGAAAACTTCTCATGAAGAAGATAGGTCCATGCAAGATTGTACACAAATTTGGGCCTAATGCTTACGAGATTGAACTTCCTCCTAGATTAGCAATATCACCCATCTTTAATGTGGTAGATTTGTTTCCATTCAGAGGGGCCAATGCATTAGAGACAGGCATAGAAGATGTGGAATGGATTTCTAATCTTCCACCTAGCGAGCCAATTTAGTTGGACTGTATTTTGGACACAAAGATTCAGAAGAAGACCAGACACAAAACCTACAAGCAATATCTGGTCAAGTGGCGTGGTTTACCTGATGAGGATGCAATTTGGATGAGCGAGGAAGACATCATCAAGCATGGGGTTACTATTTTAGACTTGGTTCCTCAAGGGACTTGAGTTCTTTTAAACCCTGGGAGTATGGTGCAGGGGCACCTAACACAAGTCATTTAAGTTCATGTTTTGTTTTAAATCATGTTGTAACAAGGTCTATTCGACCAATGCATGTAATTTTGATTTGTAGGCCCCAAGTACTTAGGTTGTAATTGTCAAATTAAAATAAGATGGTGGGTTTTCTCCTAGCTGCTCGGAGATAGTTAGTTTTACTCCCAGCTGCTTGGAATCACTCTCCCAGCCGCTGGGAATAGGGTTGTAGTTCTTTTGGGCGAATCTATAAAACCTAGAGAAAGGAACAGGATCAGGGATGATGATTAGTATTGTATTCAGATTGATTGAATGTAATCAAGCTTTGTTAAGGAGAATCAAACTATTTTTTGTGTTGTCAAATTGCTTTCTGTTCTCTGTAAATACGAGTTGCATAGTTGTAGTTTTCTTTCCTTTCTGTTTTCCCATTCCTGCAAGATGTTGATTTGAAGCATTCCACTGATAAGATTTCTGTCAAAATCAGTGGAATGGCTTCATTATATATATATATTTTTTTCGTTTCCTATTTGTTTCTTTGTTTCGGTGGCGTAGATGTTCCAGTTCGCAGGTCACGCACAGTAGTACACCTAGCATTTTAATGTGCTAGGGTTCGGTGAAAGCAGACTATACAAAGGTGTATAGGAGTAGCAGCGTAGGAAACCCTAGTATTCGCTGATGATTAAAATTTGGCTGACGAATGTGTTTATTGGTGTGATTGGGGAGACAGTGACCCCGTGGTAAATCCGACTGATAATCCAAGTCGCGCCAATAGTAGAAACCCATTGGCGTAAGTTTCGAATGTACATGATGAATGTATATCACAAGGGCACACAGGGGAATGTATGTTGCAAATGCATATGAGGTATGCATGTTGGGAATGTATCTTTCAGCAGATACAAGCAATGACTGGTCGTAATGGTGAATCAGGGTATAGTAGCCAGCTATAGCAAGTCATCTTATGCATATACCACAGTTTGGTAGTTTATTGTTAAGTTTTTTCCACTTCCATTGTGCGCTCTGCATCACTTGGTTGGGGCTAAAGTGATAGATTATGTACCAAATGCAGCAGTCAAAGATGTGTTCATGCAGAGTGAAGTAACTGGGAAGAGATGTAGGTGGATAAATCAACTTCAGGAATTTGATATAGAAATTCAAATCACAAAACTAGTAAGGGGACAAGGGTTAGCAAAACTGATGACTGAAACAAACGTTGAGGCTACCCAAGTATGCAATATTGAAAATGAGGAGGAAATGATAACAAGTATTGAGAAAACTCCTTGGTATATCAACATAGTGTATTACCTCAAGCACATGAAATGCCCTAACAGATTCGATGATAATAAGAAAAGGACTCTAAAATTACATGCCTCTAAATATGTGCTTATAGAAGGAGATATTTTTTTTGAAAAATAATGATGGTATCTTACTATTTTATCTAGATGAAGAACAAGCAAAATCTACCTTACAAGAGATGCATCAGGGAGTCTGTGGTGGCCATTTCTTAGCTAAAACCACAACACACAAGATATTAAGGGCTGGATACTATTGGCCCAAGGTTTTCAATGATGCTTATAGTTTTACTAGGAAGTGTGAGGCCTATCAAAGATTCTCAAGAAAATTAAAATATCAAGGTGCATTACCCTTGAGACCTATGCAAGTTGATGCCCCATTTCACCAATGGGGGGTTGACTTTATAAGAGAAATTATGGAAAAATCAAGTGGCGGCCACAGATGGATATTAGTAGCCACGGACTATTTCACAAAATGGGTAGAACCAGTGCCCACTAAACAAGCAACCAACAAGGTTGTGATCAATTTCCTATTGGAAAACATTTTAACTAGATTTGGGGTACCTTTGAGGCTTATAACTGACAATTGAATGTGTTTTAGATTGGATGAGTTTAAATTTTTTTTGTAAATCTTATGGCATCACAATCTCATATTCTTCTCCCTACCACCCACAAGGTAATGGGCAGGCTGAGTCTAGCAATAAGAGTATTCTGAAGATTATAAAAAGAATGATGGATAACAACAAGAAAGCCTGGGACTCTAAGTTAGGATTGTCATTATGGGCTGATAGGATCATAGTAAAGAAAGCAATTGGCAAATCACCATTTGAACTAGTATATGGAGCTCATGCTAGGCTCCCAATACACAACCTACTGCCAGTATGTAAGTTTATCATCCAGGAGGATTGGGATGTCCTAGAACTGATGGAGGAGAGGATAAAATAGTTAATGGAATTGGACGAAATAGGGGAACAGGCAATGCAACAAAATAAAAAAATGTAGATGCAAATGAAATACCTGTATGATAAAAAGGCTAAAGTCAGAAAATTTGAGGTAGGTGACATAGTGCTTATTTGGAATGCCAGAAATCAAGAAAAAGGGAAGCATGGAAAATTTGATGCCCTATGGATTGGACCTTTTGTCATCAATGGTAAGGCAGGGGAAGATTAATATTATGTAGAGAACATGTTTGGTGAGGAGCAAGAACTTCCAGTACATGGGCAGTTTTTGAAACATTTTTTCTCTTAAAAAGAACCCGAGAGAAAAGAATTGCCAGTGCATTGACAATTCTAGTTAAACTCTCTAAATGGTCTTTCCCATGCACAGTAGTTTAGAAGAATCAAATAACTTGCTTAAAGATATCTCTTATCAAGAAATAAAAGCTTTTCATAAAGAAATAACCTAGGATCTCCAACACCCATCATAGTTCACCCGTTGTCAAATGAAGAAGGCATTGGTCTACTTTTCTAGAAATCTGGGATCTCACTATGCCCACAAGGGGTATACATCCCCAAAAAGAGCCACTGTTGGGACTGAAATCCCTAGATACTTTTTGGCCAATATTAAATTTAAATCATCCAAAGATTTCAGTATGTAAGCATATATGGAAAGATCCACAGTTGTTTTCAAGAAGAAATTAACAATTGAGTTGATAGAAATATTTGGATTTGATCTATTCTGATTCCTAAAGATTTAATATAACATGGTTGAAGTGCTCATGAACCATAAACAAGGAAGTGAAAAGTTACAAACCTTGTTGAAAATAAAGGAAAAAATGACATTAAGTACCAAAGCTGAATATGGGTGAATTCCTTGTTGAAAATGAATAGGGGTTGCTTTTTGAACCATCTTAAAATTCCCTGTATTTTGCAAGTTATGTGTGTTTTTAGTAAAATACATTATGGTATGGGTTTGAATGTTTGTATATACAAAGTCTCTCATATACAAAGCAGTTTACATGTTGTTTCATTGTATGATGCATATGCAAAGTCCCTTGTATAACGGGTCGTGATATGGTCTCATAAAGGAGTCATAGGATTGATGCATTGTTTATTTGTATACATTTTTTTAAACATTTTATTGTTACATACAAGGTGGACTCGATGAGGTTAAAAGTTGAAATGTATTTTCTGTCGGGTCCGTTGCTTGTATGTTATGTTTGTATGTTTGGCCGAACGCAACATACAACATGATATGCATTGACCGGAACTGAGACAATTATGAATTAGCATTAAGTCTTTGCATGTTTTGTATGTATGTTACAGTATACATACATTGTGGTATATACAAGACATGACTCAGTATCACCGGTTCTCTTCACCGTTTCTACCAGTCACCCTTTACACTTGGCAAAAGATACATTCCTGACATACATTCTAAAAGATATGTTCTCGATATGCTATTGTGGTATATATATGCAATGTACATTCGGCGAAATAATATAAAACTCATGCCGATACACATTAATATACAACATGGAACTTAGGCAAGAATTAAATCAGGTTAAAGATATGCATCAAGATTTTATATATATCAGAGGATGCGTTTACAAGCCAAACTCAAAAGGTTTATTAAATTTGAAACATTTGTTGTATATGTCTGACTTACATTGCTGATATACAATGTGTTATATACAAATGGCAAAACTAAAAGTTTATGAAATAGGGAAAAGTCAACGTATGTTTCAGGCTTTGTATATACAAAACTGATATACATTGCACCATATGCAAGCCGCGGACCCAACATAATTTAAAGTTTAAATGAATGAGTAGATTAAGTCTGATGTATGCATTTTATCTTTTTATGTTAGGCAAAAGCAGAACATACAAAGGAAAATGTACAAGGCTTTTATACATTGCAGTACATACTACAGGAATATGCAATGCTAGACCTGAAAAGTTTGTGAAATAGGGAAAATCCATTATATGTTTGCACTTTGTATCTATCCGACATACATTGCAGATATACAATGCATTACATAGAAGTGGCGGAATCAAAAGGTTATTTAAAAGAGTTAAGTGCTTGTATATTCAGTGCCTTGTATGTTTCGAACATACATTCTTAAATATACAAGCGATAGATACAAAAGGATATACAAGAATCAGATGCTAAGGAAAAGTTAAATATTGGAAACTCCTTGTATGTTTTAGCAATTGTATGTTTGCAATGAGAATATTCAATGTACAAAGAAATTGAAAGCATCGAAAGGGAAGGTTTGCATGAGTTGTTTGTATATGCGCTCATACAATAAGATAAACAAGAGCGATATATAAGAGAAAGATACAAGGATGTACACAAAGTGAAAAGGTGGGAAGTTTTTGGATCAACCCGACCACAAGGTTACTCTGACGAAGGAAACCCTAAAAAGACCTTAAAATCAGAATGGTTAAGATATCTTTCTGACAGTTAAAATATTTGTTTTTTGTAGGATATACACATCAGCGATCAAGTTGTATAAACACACATGAAAGGATCTTAAGCAACTGATAAATCGTCGATAAGGGTAGTAATTATTGAGTGAATATATATGTTTAAGTAAATTTGTTTTGATCATTTGATCAGAGACTAATTTGTGTTTTATCTGGTCTTTTTAGGAATAATAAAACCCTCGAAGGATATTAAGTAGAATTATAACTAAAGATTTTGTTCGACCCTGAAATGATTATTCATTTGATGATTAGTGGCAATAATTAAATTTCCTAAATATGTTTTATTAGAACAGTTATTGATTTTGGTTATCAACCGTCACAACTATTGTAACTGGTCTGAAGCTTGTATGCCTCTCTTTATGAGAGATGACCAATACCAGGAGGGGGATATTAGATTATAAGGAGAATTTACATAATAGAATAGCAGATACTATAGATTAGATTTGAACAACAATGCTAGTTCACTTTTAATATATTTTATTTTTGGTAGACCATGTGCAAGCATTCTTTGATGAAGTCAAGTCTGTGAACATGAAGCAATAACTGTGAATTTTGGTATCAACTATCTATTAAATTTATTTGATTATATGATTGTCTCCTTTCAATGTTTTCTCTATTATTCAATTTAATTTATCAAGTATATCTTCAAGTTGTCTATACATATTTGTTGTTATAGTGTGATAAGATTAACTGGTTTCTACTTTCAGAATTAAATCCTTTAAATCTATCATAGTAACTGTGAAGGCATTGTCATGGATCTGTAAGAAGAGTCATATAGTTAGGGTTTGTATTATGTCTCCAATTTTTGATAAATCTTTTACAATTGCAGTATTATTCTGATAGGTTCTTTCAAAGAGGGATTAAATCCTTTTAGATTAATGCAGGTAATTTGATTTTGTCAATTGGATATATAAGTATGGAATATTAACTACTTCCTTGTAGGGTTGTACAAGTTACATACCTATTCTTTCATGCCAGGTAGTTTGAGTTCTTACCAAATAAATAGTCATTTATTTCATTACTGACTCTATATTAAATAAGGCAGTGGTCTAGTATTTTCATTATCACTTATACAAATTCATTTTAGATTTATTTAGTTAGATTGCATTATTGTTTTAGCTTTTTGATTTAGATTATTTTTAGAATTAACTTGCTATCTTTTTATCTGTTTTATAATTTGTGCCATTATCAATAGTTAGATTAATTCTGATTAAAGTAGTGATAATCTCTTTATCTGCTTTATTAATTAGAGGTTTACCTGCCTAGGTCTGGCAGAGCCTGAAGTGAAGGGGGTTTAGCCATATCTACCCCGTGTCAGTTAGCCAAAAATGGCAAGAGAGCCTGGCACCCTCTTAGGGTTAATGACCTGTGTTTTTGAGACCTAACATACTGGATGCAATCTCTGTTCCAAAACTTTCAAAGATCTTGCATTTTCCAATTTTTAATCAGAGATCATAACCTTTTTCCACCAACTGTCCAACACTGAGAAGAATGTACTTCAGGCCTTCAACATACAGTACATTATTGGTTTTGTTCTTTCCATCAAAAGAAATAGTTCCTCTACCTCTGATCTTGCCAGCAGAATTACCACCAAATTTTACAATTCCTCCTTCATATCTTTCCAAATCTATGAACTTATTTTTATCACCTGTCATATGGTGGTAGCATCCACTGTCAATGACCCAATCATCCTTTTCTTCAACTTGGGCAGCCAGAGCTCTTTCTACCATTTTATGATTGACAAATTCAGAGGGCATTAGATCTTCTTCCTTGATTGCAATAAACACCCAGTCACTTCCAGATTTGTTTCTTGTCTCTGATTCATCATCTATTACTCCTTCATTATCATCATCTTCATGAACATAGTAACATTTGTTTTGGATTCTTGATCTTTTAGGATTTGGTCTTGAACATCTTTCTAGACACCTTGAGGCAAAATGACCAATCTTATTGCAATTAAAACACTTAAAAGGCAATTTCCCTTCATACTTACCGGATCCTCTTGGCAATCTTTTTGCAATAAGGGCTTCAAGTTGAGCAGCTTCTGCTTCATCTTCTTCCAGATCTTTTCTTTCTTTTTCATACCATGATAGTTTCTTTGAAGAGTTCTCTCCTGGATCAAACTCTTGTTTTCCTTTTACAGAGGCACTAGCTTTGAATATAGATTCAGTCTTGGGGGGGTATCTCCAAACTCAGACAATTCAAATGTAGCTAATTTACCAACCAATTGATGTCTTGTGATATTTGAAAAAGATCTAAATTCTTCAATGGTAACAACCTTGTATTTGTAAGAAGCAGGTAGGGATCTGAGAACTTTGGCTATAATCTCATCTTCATCCAAGATTCCACTAGCACATCTAATGCCACAAACAAGCTCATTCACTCTTGGCATATATGTAGTGATATTTTCATCTTCTCTCATCTTCAAGTTTTCAAATTTTCCTTCCAGACTCTGTATCTTGGCACATTTGTCATACTTGTCTCCTTCATGCAGAAGTTCTAGTTTTTCCCAAATCTCAAATGCAATTGTTAGATCTATAAATTTGTCATCTTTGAATCAGATAAGGCACTTAGAAGAGCTTCTTTAGCCCGAAGATTGTTTTCAGCATCTCTGATTTCATCTAAGGTTCTCAGACCACTCTTAGGAGGAACATACTTCTTTGAATTTATGATCCAATACTGCATTCACATACATTGCAAGTGACATTCCATGCGACTTTTCCAAAGAGTAAAATTGGTTCCATCAAACCTCCGACTATCCTTCTTGTAGGATGACATCCTGGATCTCCTCAAGTGGTTAAGCTCTTTTAGAGGAACTTGGCTCTGATACCAATTGTTAGATTCAGGACAGACAACTGAGAGGGCGAGGTGAATCAGTTGTCCAAAACTTTCTTCCAATTAATCACTTAAATCCCTCTTTTAATTCAGTAGCATAATAAAAAATTAATCATGGAAACATAATGCAACAATTCAAGAGTAGAAACACATTAACACATATGACACCAAGAATTTTAACGTGGAAAACCTGGTTAAGGGAAAAAACCACAAGGTGACTAACCCAAGATTGTATTCTCTATTAAAAGAATAGGAAGAACAAAATGGCACATGTCAATTAGGGCTCATTGCCTGAGCACACTGCTCACAAGAGGCCCACTACCTACAGGAGACACACTATCTACAGAATAATAAATATTACATACTTGAACTAAAGAATAGCATCTTCACTATGCTTGAGTCAGTTCCATTTAAGCCCAATACTTCTGCTCTGCCTTTCGCTCTACTCCTCTCTAACACACACTCATCTCCACAAGACACCTTTGAAATGACTTCACAACCTATTATTTATACAAGACATCAACTTAGGGATAATCATCCAAGTTAGCATACATTACAAAGCAAATACATAAATACAACATGAATAATTACAAAAAGACTTCACGTGGATCAACACACTATAGGCCACACAGATCTGAGACTTCAATATTCTTTGAGGAACATACCATGCTTCATGAAACAACTTCAAGATCATCCCTAGGATGTGTAACTCATCCAATCGGCCAGACTTAGGAAGAACATCATCATCCGAAAGTGATTCTTCAATTACGAGCTCAATTTTCAATGCAGACCACCAACAGGAACTGGACACAATCTAGAGACCTCCACAAGCTTGCCTGGATCACCAAGAACATCCACACTACTTCTGCTTACTAAAATCATCCTCTCCTTCATCCAGAACCTCAAGAATAGAGTCTGTCATCACTGTCATATTGGAATAGATGCTTGCAGACCTCTAGACCATGAACCAATTGAGTTGTCAATTCACATTGACTTCCTAAACACTCCACCAAATCCACAGAACAAGTTATTTCATTTCTGGATCTCACCGGACCTATCTGTGTCACTCTGTCACCTCTAAACATCTACCAGAACTAGTTTTACTCAAGTTGCCATAACTTATTCAAATCTTAATGCAGACCTCTCAAAATTTTACTAGATCATCTTAAGACACATATCTACAAACCCTTTGATCCGCATCCTCTGATCTTCATCTTAGCTGGGATCTTTACCTTGTTGTCTTTACTATTCTTCTTTGTTCTTGATAGGACTAATTTTTTCAATATCCTTAGCATACAACTCATCCAATCCTTATCATCAATGACAACACCGGTTAGGCCCATACTTGCAACAAACCTTGTGTCTCATCGACGAACTTCTTGTCAACAAAACCAAGAGTTTGCGAACTCAAGGTTTCCCTAAAAAGACCTTGCCCACCCTTATATTTTCTTTAGAAGAAATCTTCATTCTTTAGTAAATTCTCACCTTGTCGCCACATTTGCTTTTTTCTATCAACAAATTTGTCATCGGTAAAAGCACTCATTGGAGAACTTGGAGGTTCACAAACCTCCAACTTTGCCAACAAGCTTTCCTCTATCTTTCCTTTTCTTCTTTTACTTTGAAACTTCTTTCTTTTCCATTGTGATCTCTTCCCTCTACCCGTCGGTGAATCTCTTGGTCAGTGAACCTCCTGGTTGGCGAACCGATGGGTTTGCTAACCTCAAAAATTGCCGATAAAAGACCTTGTGAAGCTTCCCTTTCCTTTAGTATTTGCCTTATCAAATTTTGTTTACCTACCTAGTCACAGAGTCATGAAATTGGCGAAAATATGAACCCATGAACCACTTCTTAGTTGATGTATTTGTCGATTTACCAAATAAGGGTAGAAATGAGCCAATTTTTCTAAGGGAAAAAGCGCATATATTTGGGGGACCAATACTTAGAATTTTCTAATACAAAACCCCTATAAAATATCTGAGATTGGATCTAACTGAGCAGTTTTGACATATGTTAGGTATTTTGATGGTTTAGATGGATTTTTGGATTTTTTTGGGCATAATGAAGCATTTTGGATACTGGTTTTTTTGGGCACCAACACAACCCTTAGGATTGGTAAATTCAATCTTGTTCCAAGCCTAAGGGAGACATTTTATTAGTAAAAAATGGAATGCAAGTGAATTATAAGCCATTCATGTTCTAAAAATACATACAAGCCATAAAGTGTGTGCATTATAACATGCATGAATTATGTTTTCTAAAACATGAGTGCATTTTCAAGAATTATAAATTTTTGAGATGGTCTACCTTGAACTTAGAAATCCAAGATGAATCTTCTTTAGGTCTTCCCTTGAATTTCACAAAATATTCCTCATACTACCTATTTCTAGTGCTTCTTTCTATCCTACTACCCAAAATCTCCTCAATTTAATCTTATTATTATTGCGGTATCTAAAGTTACCATTGTACTTTTGTGTAATCCATCCCTACCTCTCCTTCATGATAGATCAATACAAATCTACAACATTGAATATGAATGGTGATATGCCTAAGTTCTATGGTAACTCCACTTTATATGCATTTCCTAAATAAAACCTTTTGATAATCCTAAAAGGACCAAACTTCTTCATCAACTTATTGTAAGCTCCAACTAGAAAAATTTCCTTCTTGAGATATACTATCACTTCATCTCCAACTACAAACTCTTGATGCATTCTTTTCTACTAATATTTTGAAATCCTTATGTATTATTTTTTGATAAGTTTTAGAATTCCATATATAGAACTACTTATTGAAGTAAAATGTTACTTGGTGAAGATGAATGATATATACATATATATATAGATACATACATACATACATACATATATATATATATATATGTATGTATATATATATGTATGTATATATATATGTATGTATATATATATCTATGTATATATATATATATATCTATGTATATATCTATGTATATATATATGTATGTATATATATATACATATATATATATATATATGTATGTATCTATATCTATATATATATATGTATATATCATTCATCTTCACCAAGTAACATTTTACTTCAATAAGTAGTTCCTTCATGTGTTCTAAGAATTCTTCTACATTTTTACTCATTTATGTTCATTACTGATATCCCTTAATTTTGATACATTCCTTGGACAACTACCATATGCTATAGAAAATGGTGTTTTCCTTATATTTCAATTCACTGAATTATTATTTTTAAACTCTACTTGTGTTAAGATCATATTCCAATTTCTTGTCATCTCTCTAACCAAACATCTAAGAAAATTACCTAAACTCATATTTAGAACTTTTTCTTATCCATTAGTATGTGGGTGATATATGTTGAATTTAACTTCAGGATTGTTTTCATCTTCTTCCATAATGTCTTCCAAAAGTATCCAACAAACTTAGTGCCTTTGTCTGAAAAAATGCACCTTGGCAACCCATGTGATGCAGGAGCATCCCAGGTTGTAGATCAATATTGCACCAACCAAAAATATTTGCATTCCTTTTATTTTCTTTCATTTTCCTAATTCAATTCAGTTCAGATAGTCAGAACCAGTTTCTGTATTTTGTTCCACATTTTTCCAAATTTGTATTTTAGAGCTTGTGGAGTAGGACATAGCACCTAGACTTCATCTACTACATCATATCCAAAATTTAGATAATTTGGTTCACTTTCCGAAATGTTATCGCTGTTAGAAGATCACCTAGTTTCTCAGAACAAAGCATATAGACAACCAACTGAAGGAGAAGGATTTCAGAGGACTTTCGTGACTTGCAGAGCTAAATGAAACATCATTCAAGATGGTTTGAGACCTAGCTAACCTTCCCTAAGATCCACATGAAGTTTCCATCATTTGTGGATGAGTACTAGTTGCTTAAGGCTAACCTATCTATTTTCACACGTTACACCTTCATTGGAGATTGTAACTTCTTTCTTGGCCAAGGTGGAGGAAATCTTGAGCTTGGAGATGATATATAAGCAAGTCTTAGATGCCTAGGAAAGTAGTGAATCATAAAATGATGTTTTAATCCTAGGATGTCATATCTTTCTATTCTATAATCATGCTTCTTAGCCCTTGTTTTGTAGCCCACATGTTTCTGAAATGTAAGCATTTGAATCTATGATATATTGAGCATTTGAATAATTCTTTGCAATCTATATTTGAGTTGGTTTCATTATGTTTTACTCTTACTGCATGACCTGGACTATTCACTCTGTGGACCCTTCGACTGTGATTGCACCAAGTGGTATCAAAGCTAAAGTTTGAATCCTTTGTGAGTGAAGTTGTGAAGGCATTCCATAAGATCTTGTTGTGAATAGATCACTAACCTAAGGTAGTCTACTTCTATTGTTAACTAATCATCAATTGTGAGGCAGTTTCTAACTTATAGTCAGATTGCCAAATTTGAAGTAGTTGCACCTAGATCCTAGGAAGAGATGCCGCCAATAAGAATACCAGCTATTGGTACTATGGCCGGAACAATGGATGAGATGATAGAGATGATGAAAACAATGAAAGTTTGATTGGATGTTATTGAAGAAGATAGAAGAAGAGGATTAACACCTACACCTAATGTTGAAAGTGATGATGACGAATTTCAATCCGTTGATCAAAATGAAGAAACCCTAGAAGAAGAAGAAGAATCAGATCAAGTGAAGATATTGAGAGCTATTTCAAATATTGGAAAGAGACCTAGAGTGGATGTACCAAATTATATTAGAAATTTGAATCTGGAGGAATTGATTGACTAGATAAATGATTTGGAAGAGTACTTTGGATATGAAGAAATTGGAAATCTGGAAAAGGTGAGATTTGCAAAGACTAAGTTAAACTGACATACTACTATTTAGTAGAAAGAAGTTCAATTGGATAGGAATAGAAGAGGAAAAGAACAGATTACAAAATGGGATAGAATTGTGACAAAGTTGAAGAATCAGTTTATACCTAGGTAAATGCAAGAAGATAGGGGGCCAAAAAGAGGTCTTAAGTAGCCATTTTTTTTCTGAAATTAGGAAATAATGGCCTTGGATGAGAAATTGAGCATAGTTACACTCAAAATTTGGAGATGTAACCAAAACAATGTTCATAGTTCTTTGAGTCTACTTTTTAAACTACTATTTTGTTTTATAAATGGCATAGATTAAGGGGTTCAAAAGAGGGAGCCACAGAAATTGGTGTTGTTTTTGTAAAAAAAAACATAATATAGCATGTTTTGTGGCTCCCTCAAAAGGTTAATTTTTTTTTTGGTATTTTTAAAATCACTTTAGTGAGAAATTAGCTAACATCATGTAGTTTATGTCCAATTTTTCTGATAATTATTTGACGAATATTTGATTTTTTACTAATTTTTAAAGTGGACACATCTTAAAAAATAGAATTTTGGCCGTGCTACCCCTATAAATTTTGAAAACTAATTGAAAATTATTTTTTTCTTTTTTTTAATATGTGTAGATTGGAGTCTAGTTTCTAAATATGTAAATTTTTTGAAATTTCAATGAATGGTTAATTTACAATGAAAAAAAGACCAAACAGTGGTTTTTACCCAAAATCAGACACACAAACAGAAGAAATTAAAGATGAAAGGCTTAACATTGTCAAAATGTGAAAAAAATTACATCATTAAATAACTAAGAGAAAGCCTAACATTACCCAGGTGTTTGATTTGTTTGACCTTGAAACACATGCAAATCTAAGGGTTAGCACGAACAAAATTATGTGAAATCTTTTAGAATTTGCAAAAACATGTCTGTGGATGTTGAAAAGGCACTCCAAGCTTTGGGTTGGAAATCCAAAGCAAATCTTGAGCCTAATTATTGGTACTCCCAAAGCATAATATAACGCGAGCACATTATAACACACTCACATTATGTTGTGCTTTTTTTCCTTTTTTGCATGTTTGCTAGTGTTTTCCCAGTTTGACACAATAACGCGCTCGCGTTATATTATGCTTTTTTCCTTTTTTGCATGTTTGCCAGTGTTTTCCTAGTTTGACACAATGCGAGTGTGTTATAAAGCACTTGCATTATGTCTTCCTTTGAATGAGATATGTTCAACTTTCATAAGTATGTTTCATGGATGTTTATATCTATGCTTGTAGGTATGTATGCATGTACATGTATGCATGCTTGTATGTATGCATCTTTGTATGTATGTATGTATGTATGCATGTTTGTATGTATGCATGTATGTATTTAAGTGTTTTGGGTTTAGTGTATATAAGGACCTGAGCTTGTATAGTTTTGAGGGTTAAGGGTTGAGGGATTAGGGCTTAACTAATAGGTAGAGAGTAGAGGGTAGAGATTAGAGGGTAGAGGGTTACAGTTGAGGGTTAATATTCAGGTTGATGAGTGTATAAGATTAAGTGTGCAAGGCACATGGATTAGGGTTTAGGATATTGGATTTAGGGTTTACGATATGGATTGAGGGTATATAAGGCATAGGGTGACTTGGGTTGAGAGCACATATGGTTTAGGTTTAATTTAAGTATAGGGTTGAGGCACAATATTCGAGGTTTAGGATATAAGGGTGAGGTTATATGGTCTAGGGATGAGGGTTTGAGGGTGTAGGCTTCATGGTTTAAGGTATAGGGTTGATGATTGAGAGATTAGGGCTTAAGTATATTGTTGAGGGTATAGGGTTGAGCATTTAGGGATAGGTTTTACAGTTTAAGGTTTAAGGGTTAAGGGTTGACAGATAGGGTTTAAGTTTTAGGGGTAAGGGATTAGGGTTTAAGGTATAGTGTCTTGGGTTGAGGGTTTAGGAATAGGGATAGCATTTAGGGTTTAGGGATGAGGGATTAGGGTTGAGGGTTGAGGGTTGAGGGACTAAGGTTTAAAGTATAACTTGCTGAGGGTTGAGTGTTTAGGGATAGGGTTTAGGGTTTAGGGTTGAGGGATTAGGGTTTAGAGTTGAGAGACTAGGGTTTGAGGAATAGTGTTGAGGGTTGATGGATTAGGGTTTAAGGAATAGTGTTGAGGGTTGAGGGTTTAGTAATAGGGTTTAGGGTTCATGGATTAGGGTTTTGGGTTGACGGATTAGGGTTTAATGTTGAGAGTTGAGGGTTGAGGGTTGAGGATTTAGGGATAGGGTTAATGGTCAAGGGAATAGGGTTAAAGTAGAGTGTTGAGGGTAGAGGGATTAGCGATAGGGTTTAGGGTTGAAGGTTTAACGATTAAGGGTTGAGGCTTTAGGGATGAGGGTTAAGGGATTGGGGTTTAATATATAGTGTTGAGCGTCAAGGGTTTAGGGATAGGTTTTAGGGTTTAAGTTTTAAGGGTTAAGGGTTTAGGGTTTAGGTATAAGGGATTAGGGTTTAATGTATAGTATCGAGGGTTAAGGGTTTAGGGATGAGGGATTAGGGTTGAGGGTTGAGGGATTAGGGTTCAAGGTATAGTGTTGAGGGTTGAGGGTTTATTGATAGTGTTTAGGGTTGAGGGTTGAGGGATTAGGTTTTAGGGTTGATGGATTAGGGTTTAAGGTATAGTGTTGAGGGTTGAGGGTTTAGGGATAGGGTTTAGGGTTGACAGATTAGGGTTTAGGGTTGACGGATTAGTGTTTAATGTTGAGGTTAGGGTTAGAGTGTCGAGGGTAGAGGGATTAGGGATAGGGTTTAGGGTTTAAGGGATTTAGGGATTAGGGTTTAAGGCTTAAGATATAGTGTCGAGTGTTGAGGGTGTAGGTATAGGGTTTAAGTTTTAAGGGTTAAGGGTTGAGGGATAGGGATTAGGGTTTAACGTATAGTGTTGAGGGTTGAGGGTTTATGGATAGGGTTTAGGTTTGAGGGATTAGGGTTTAGGGTTGATAGATTAGGGTTTAATGTTGAGAGTTAAGGGTTGAGGGTGGATGGTTGAGGGTTGAGGGTTGAGGACTTAGGGATAGGGTTGATGGTCAAGGGATTAGGGTTAAAGTAGAGTGTCGAGAGTAGAGGGATTAGGGATAGGGTTTAGAGTTGAAGGTTTAAGGATTTAGGGTTGAGGCTTTACGGATAAGGGTTAAGGGATTAGGGTTTAAGATATAGTGTCAAATGTCGAGGGTGTAACAATAGGTTTTAGGGTTCAAGTTTTAAGGGTTAAGGGTTGAGGGATAGTATCGATCCTGTTGTGGGTTTAGGAATAGGGATAGTGTTTAGGGTTTATGGATGAGGGATTAGGGTTGAGGGTTGATGGATTAGGGATGAGGATTAAGGGATTAGTGCTTAGCGATAGGGTTTAGGATTGAGGGATTAGGGTTAAGGTATAGTGTTGAGGGTTTAGGGATAGGGTTTAGGGTTGAGGGATTAGAGTTAAGGGTTGATGGATTAGGGTTTGATGTTGAGGGTTGACGGTTGAGGTTTTAGGGTTGAGGGTTTAGGGATAGGGTTGAGGGTCAAGGGATTATAGTTAAGGGTTGAGAGATAAGGGTTTGAAGTTGAGGGTTGAGGGTTGAGGTTCAAGGGTTGAGGCTTTAGGGATATAGTTGAGGGTTGAGGGATTAGGGTTAAAGTAGACTGTTGAGGGTATAAGGATTAGGGATAGGGTTGGAGGGTTTAGGGATAAGGGATTAGGTTTTAATGTTTAGGGTTTAGGAATAAGGATAGTGTTTAGGGTTTAGGGATGAGGGATTAGGGTTTAGGGTTGAGGGATTAGGTTTGAGGGTTGAGGGATTACGTTTAGGGATAAGGTTTAGTTTTTGGGGTTGAGGGACTAGGGTTGAAGGTATAGTATTGAGGGTTTAGGGATAGGGTTATGGGTTGAGGGATTAGAGTTAAGGGTTGAGGGATTAGGATTTGGTGTTGAGGGTTCAGGGTTGATGTTTTAGGATTTAGGGTTTAGGGATAGGGTTGAGGGTCGAGGGATTAGAGTTAAGGGTTGAGGGATTAGGGATTGATGTTGAGGGTTGACGTTTAAGGGTTGAGGGTTTAGGGATAGGGTTGAGGGTCAAGGGATTAGGGTTAAAGTAGAGTGTCAAGGGTATAAGGATTAGGGATAGGGTTGGAGGGTTTAGGGATAATGATGCAGGAGCATCCAGTGGTGTAAGGGCAATCTTGCATCACCCAAAAAGAAGTTAATTCAAAATTATTGTAGTTGTTTTCATTTCTTTCCATAATTAGTGTTTTTAGTTCCATAATATCAAGAATAATAATGTAGGACTTTCAGTTTTCCCAAAACTGCTAAAAATAGCGACCTGCCTATTTTGGAAAGTGTACTTGCTATTTTTAGAAAGTTTGCATTTGGGCACGTAATGAAACAAAAACTTCCAAAAAGTTACATAATGGAAATGTAAGACCTTTGGTGAAGGAATCAGGCAAAGATCATTTGTGAGCTGAAAGATATTAAAATTTTTATTTTCTGAAAAGCCCCTGAAAATTTTTAGAATGAGATATGAGGCACTAAAACTTCCCATAACATCCTAAAAAGTTGACATAAATACATTTATGGATTTTTGGCATGATATTTCACATCGCAAGCTTTCCGACGCTTAAAACGGTTCGTCAATCGGACACCCGAATCAAAAGTTATGCTTACCGGAAGTTGACCTACTCTTGGAGGGAGTTGTAAATTTTAAAATTTAGCTGGAGGCCACCAAAAAGTGCTATTTATGACTATTTTAGGAACCCTAAGCAATAGTAGAGTTAAGGGGGCCAGTGTAGAGTCAAGAATAGGTGGGAAAATAGAAACCCTAACTGATTTGGGGTTACATAAGGCTGGAGATTCTAGAGTCTTGAGGTTGGGAAAGCTGTAATGTGTTGCAGCCAGTAGAGGATTCATCCTTTGATTGTAATTGAGCTTCTATAATGTAATGAGTTGCCCAATTCAATAAAAGAAAGTTCTATTTGATGTGTTCAATATCTGTTATTGTGTGTTTTGTGATTTACCCCCTTCATCAAGTGGTATCAGAGCGAGTGTTCCTAAGTGTGTAGATAGATCGCCGACCGTGAGGTAATTTGCACCAGGACCTGAGGTTTTGGGTTTGCTGCAGAGACCAAGATGCCTCGACGAAGAAATCATGTTGGGAGGAATGCTTTGATGGAACAGGGTTTTAGAGCCCTACAAAGGCAAATTGATGCATTGCAAGAGGAGCTACGAAGAGGGTTTTAGCCGAGGACAAGAGAAGAAAGTGAAGATGAAGTTGAAGAAGAGCTATCTGAGGAAGAACAAGAAGCTACTGAAGATGCTGCAGAAGTAAGGTTGTTGAGGGTCATTTTGAAGATCAGAAAGAGGCCCAAGATTGAAGTTTCTACATATTTTGGAGATTTGAATCCAGAACAGCTTATTGATTGGATCAATGACATGGAGGAGTATTTTGAGTATGAAGATGTGGAGGACCCAGATCGGGTTAAGTTTGCAAAAACAAAGTTGAAGGGCCACGCCAATATTTGGTGGAAGGAGGTCCAATTAGAGAGGAACAGAAGAGGAAAAGCAAAGATTACCAGATGGGATCGGATGGTGGAGAAACTGAAGAAGCAGTTCATTCCTGTGGACTATGAGATGGAGTTGCTGAAGAAGCTGCAAGGACTAAAACAAGGTAACAAGTTTGTTAAGGAGTATAGAGAAAAGTTTTATAAAATTACTATCAGGACAAGCCATGCAGAGCCCAACAAGCAGAAGGTAGCCCGTTACATTAATGGGTTGAGGCCGAGTATTCAAGAGGAGTTGAGCCTGGTCAGAATGACCACCATAGAAGATGCGTACCAGTTTTCCCTGAAGGTGGAAGAGAAGCTGAACAAAAGATTTGATAGCAAGCAAAGGGGAAGAGGTCAAGGTGGAAGGACTGGTGGAAGACCCTATGGAGGCCGTAATGAAGATCAAAAGAAAAGTAAAGAAGTAGGCACCAGTCAAAATCAAAGAGGGGATAATACCTACCACCCTCGTGACCAGAACAATGGTGAGCAAAGAGGAAGAGGAAGAGACAGACCTGGGCAAGGACCTGGAAGAGGAGATTTCAGAGGAACCTGTTTCCAATGTGGAGAAGAAGGGCATCGAGCATATGAGTGTCCGCAACATCAAGGAAGGACAAATAGAAGACCTAAAGGTAATGCACGAGTTGAACATGTAGATGAAGATGCACATTCTGAGCATTCTAAAGATGTTGAAAGGGGAGAAACCCTAGTTGTTAGAAGAGCCTTGCTAAATGAGGAGAAAGAACCTAATCAGAGGAAGAGTTTATTCCGAACAAGGTACAAATGTGAGGGTAAGTGTTGTGATATTATTATTGACAGTGGAAGCACTGATAATCTTGTTTCAGAGGAGATGGTTGACAAGTTGAAGTTGACAAGAAGAAAGCATCTGCATCCATATTAGATTGCATGGTTGCAGAAGGACCATACAGCTTTGGTCAATGAACAGTGTTTAGTGAAGTTCAAGATTGGTGACTACCATGATGAGGTGTTGTGTGATATCATACCGATGGATGCATGTCATATGCTGTTGGGGAGGCCGTGGCAGTATGATAGGAGTGCTGTCCATGATGGCCATGCAAACACATATTCCCTAACAAAGGATGGAGTTCGTCATAAGTTGAAGCCCTTGAAGGAGGTCGAAGAAAAGGTATGTAGTACTGCCAGAATTTGTCTGGTAGATGGTAGGAAATTTTTGAAGGGTATGAAGCATGAGCATCATTGCTTTGCATTGATTCCTAAGATTAGTCAAGAGAAATGTGAAGATGTACTAGCAGAAGTTTCAGATATGTTGGAAGAGTTCTAGGACATTATCTCTGATAATGTACCAGAAGGTTTACCACCAGTAAGGAAGATAAGTCATCAAATGGATTTGATACCAGGAGCCAGTTTACCAAACAAGGCAGCCCACAGAATGACCCCTGCAGAGAATGAAGAGTTGAAGAGACAAGTTCAGGAGTTGTTGAGGAAGGGACTGATAAGGGAGAGCCTAAGTCCATGTGCGGTAGCTGCAGTACTAGCACCAAAGAAAGATAGAGAATGGAGGATGTGTACAGACTCTTGAGCCATCAATAAGATAACGATCAAGTATAGATTTCCATTGCCAAGAATGGATGACATCATGGATTGTTTGAGTGGAGCCAAGTACTTCATGAAAATTAACCTGAAGAGTGGGTATCACCAAATCCGTATCAGAGAAGGGGATGAATGGAAGATAGCCGTCAAGACAAAGGAAGGTTTGTATGAGTGGTTAGTCATGCCATTTGGGCTAACCAATGCATCAAGCACATTCATGCAGCTCATGAACGAGGTACTGAAAGAATTTTTGGGAAGTTTTGTTATTGTTTATTTGGATGATATTTTGATTTTTAGTAAGACTTGGGATAAGCATTTGATGCATATCAGAAGAGTTCTAGAGAAGCGAAGGGAGGAGAAGTTGCTGATTAATCTAGAGAAATGCAGTTTTGCAAAGAAGGAGTTTGTATACCTAGGATTTGTTATCTTAGAGGAAGGTCTTAAGATGGACCCAGAAAAAGTAAGGGCTATCATTGAGTGGCCTACGCCAAGGAGTGCAATGGAGGTAAGATCTTTTCATGGTTTGGCAAGTTTTTACAGAAAGTTTATTAGGAATTTCAGTAGCATTTGTGCACCCCTAACTGAGACAATGAGAGGGGATAGAAAAGAGTTTAGATGGACTAAAGGAGCAGACAAGAGATTTGATACATTGAAGCAGAAAGTTGTATAACAACCTGTTTTGGCACTTCCAGATTTCAATAAGGTATGTCAAGTAGATTGTGATGCTAGTGGTAGTGGTATAGGAGCTGTTTTGAGCCAAGAAGGTAAGCCCATTGCCTATTTTAGTGAGAAGCTTAATGATGCCAAGAAAAAATACTTTGTTTATGATCAGGAATTTTATGCAATAGTTCAGGCTTTGAAGAAATGGAGACATTATTTGTTGCCAAAAGAGTTTGTTTTATATACTGATCATCAGGCTTTGCAGTATATTAATAGTCAAGGGAAGTTGAATCAAAGGCACTTAAAATGGGTTGAGTTTTTGCAGAGTTATACCTTTGTTTTGAAGCACAGGAGTGGGAAGTCCAACAAAGTTGCAGATGCCTTGAGCAGGAGGCAAAATTTGTTGACAGAAATGAAGATAGAGGTTGTTGGGTTCGATGAGCTCAAAAGTTTATACCCTGAAGATCTAGATTTTGTAGAGGCTTGGAAAGCTTGTCTGGAGTCTGTTACTTTGGATAGGACAAAATGGTTGGATTTCATAATCCAAGACAGCATGTTGTTTAGAGGAAGCCAGTTGTGCATTCCGAGGAGTTCCATGAGAGAGAACCTGTTTAAAGAGAAGCATAGTGGAGGACTGTCTAGACACTTTGGTCGAGGTAAGACCATTTCTATTGTTGATGAAAATTATTATTGGCCACAGTTGCAGCAGGATGTGAGGAAGTTTGTGCAGAGTATGTCAGATGGCAAAAGGAACAAGTCAAAATACAAGGTTGTATCAACCATTACCTGTACCAGAGAAGCCATGGGATGATATTAGTATGGATTTTGTTCTTGGTTTACCAAGGACACAGAGAGGGCATGATTCTATTTTTGTGGTAGTGGACAGATTCTCAAAGATGGCACATTTTATTCCTTGTAAAAAGACTAATGATGTTGTTCATATTGCAGAGTTATTTTTCAGGAAAGTTGTGAGACTACATGGTCTACCAAAGAGCATAGTTTCAGATCGAGATACCAAGTTTGTTGGTTATTTCTGGAGGACATTGTGGAAGAAGTTGAAGACAGATTTGAAATTTAGTTCTACACACCATCCACAGACTGATGGACAAACTGAAGTGGTGAATAGGAGTTTGGGTAACCTGCTATGATGCTTAGTAGGAGATAAGCCCAAGGGATGGGATTTGATTTTACCACAAGCAGAATTTGCTTACAACAATTCTGTCAATAGGAGTACTAGTAAATCCCCATTCCAGATTGTATATGGCAATAGCCCAAGAAATGCTTTTGAGTTAAGGAAGCTGGACAATGAAGAAAAGACAAGTGCTGAAGCTGAAGACTTTGTAGAACATCTGAAGAATTTGCATGAAGAGGTGAGAAAGCACATTAATAAAATGAATATTCAATACAAGGCTAAGGCAGATCAAAAGAGGAGATATAAGGAATTCTAGGTAGGAGATGAAGTCATGGTTCACTTGAGAAAAGAAAGGTTCCCAATTGGAACATACAATAAGTTGAAAATGAATAAATTTGGACCATGCAGAATCCTGAAGAAGCATGATTCAGGAAATGCATATGAGGTAGAGCTGCCGAGTGGGATCAATATTTCTCCTATTTTCAACATTGCTGATTTATTAGAATATCATGAAGGTGGAATAGAGGATGGACCAACAGAGGTACAATGGAGTATTCTGGCATCTACTTCAATGGAGGAGATAGAAGAGATCTTGGATAGCTGTGTGGGAAGAAGTACTCAGAACAAGCAATATGAAGAATATCTGGTAAAATGGAAAGGAAGGCCTGTTGAAGATTCTTCTTGGTTGTCTAAGGCAGAGGTTGACCATTTGGGTTTTCCTCACACAAACATCTGAGACGTGATAGGGTCACTTTTTAAATTACCTTGGGTGTCTGATGCAGGAGCATCCAGTGGTGTAAGGGCAATCTTGCAGCACCCAAAAAGAAGTTAATTCAAAATCATTGTAGTTGTTTTTATTTCTTTCCATAATTAGTGTTTCTGGTTCCATAATATCTAGAATAATAATGTAGGACTTTCAATTTTCCCAAAACTGCTAAAAATAGCAACCTACCTATTTTGGAAAGTGTACCTGCTATTTTTAGAAAGTTTGCATTTGGGCACGTAATGAAGCAAAAACTTCCAGAAAGTTACATAATGGAAATACAAGACCTTTGGTGAAGGAATCAAGCAAAGATCATTTGTGAGCTGAAAGATATTAAAGTTTTTGTTTTCTGAAAAGCCCCTAAAAATTTCTGGAATGAGATATGAGGCACTAAAACTTCCCATAACGTCCTAAAAATTTGATAGAAATCTGTTTATAGATTTCTGGCATGATAGTTCACATCACAAGCTTTCTGACACTTAAAACGATTCATCAATCAGACACCCGGATCAAAAGTTATGCTTCCCAAAAGTTGACCTACTTTTGGAGGGAGTTGCAAATTTTGAAATTTAGCTAGAGGCTGCCAAAAAGTGCTATTTATGACTATTTTAGGAATCTTGAGTAGTAGAAGAGTTAAGGGGGCCAGTGTAGAGTCAAGAATAGGTGGGAAAACAGAAACCCAAACTGATTTGGGGTTACAGAAGGCTGAAGATTCTAGAGTCTTGAGGTTGGGAAAGCTGTAATGTGTTGCAGCCAGTAGAGGATTCATCCTCTGATTGTAATTGAGCTTCTGTAATGTAATGAGTTGCCCAGTTCAATAAAAGAAAGTTCTATTTGTTGTGTTCAATATCTGTTATTGTGTGTTTTGTGATTTACCCCCTTCATTAGATAAGGGATTAGGGTTTAAGGTATAGTATTGAGCCCATTGAGGGTTTAGGAATAGGGATAGCATTTAGGGTTTAGGGATGAGGGATTAGGGTTGAGGGTTGAGGGATTAGGGTTGAGTATTGAGGGATTAGGGTTTAAGGATAAGGTTTGGTGTTTAGGGTTGAGGGATTAGGGTTTAAGGTATAGTGTTGAGGGTTTAGGGTTGAGGGATTAGGGTTTGACATTAAGGGTTAATGGTTGAGGTTTTAGGGTTTAGGGTTTAGGGATAGGGTTGAGGGTCGAGGGATTAGAGTTAAGGGTTGAGGGATTAGGGTTTGACGTTGAGGGTTGAGGGTTGAGGTTCAAGGGTTGAGGGTTTAGGGATTGGGTTGAGTGTTGATGGATTAGGGTTAAAGTAGAGTGTTGAGGGTATAAGGATTAGGAATAGGGTTGGAGGGTTTAGGGATAACGGATTAGGGTTTAAGGTATAGTATCAATCCCGTTGAAGGTTTAGGAATAGGAATAGCTAGCTTTAGGGTTTAGGATTAAGTGAGACCTAGATGGCTAAGGATGGATGGAGATGTAGACAAGGAGTTACTAAGAGACATAAAGAGAGGAGAGGTAGTGAGGTGAGGGGGAGAGATAAGTGAGATATAGAACATGAGCTAATGGAACTAGAGGTGAGATATTGTAAAGGTGCTATCAAAGGTGAGATAGGCACAAATATTTATGGATCAATCTATAACAAGACAAAACATGAGCGCATTATAATGTGAGTGCGTTATAATGTGGTCACATTTTGTCTTACTATAGAAATGGTAAAAAAGCGTTAGACCCCCGCGATCTAGGCCCACATGCTCTATTTTCATGCTGATTATGTGCATGTTCCAACAAAAACTAATTGCTTTCATACTATTGGGAAGTTCACATGCATATTTTACACATTCTACCACATTTGCATGATCTTTCCACCACCTTTTCTGCTTTTCCAACTTGAGGAAGAAATAACATAATTTTCACACCAAATTTGATATATATCTATTCAAGTTTTATTTTTTGTAGTGTTGCAATGTTAATTGTGATTCAATTTTAGGAATTTAACATTATAGATTGGTTAATAGTATTGTTTTCACTAATTATATTTGAGTGTTATTCAATTTAACATTGAAAAGGAAGCAAGTGGTGAAAAACTCAAATTGTTGAAGAGTTTGATGTAAGAAGAAAAAAACACTACATAATTGGGTCCTCTCTCCATTCGAATCTCCATTTTTTAGGTATGTCAAGTCTTTACATGCATGTTCTTTACATTTTCCTTAATTCTATTTGAATTACTTTATCATGCTTTATCATACATGTTTAAAATAGACACATTCCCAATCAAGAAAGTAGCCTACAATCTCACATGATGTCATGTATATTTTTTACACTTGGGCTCTTTAATAATTATGTGTAATAAATAGACCTTAACATACCATGATGTCAAACTATACAAGAATAAATCCTTACAACATAATAAAAATACAATCCTGCTATTATCTTGTCATATTTATAAGTTAAAATACAAATGAATAAGTGCCAAGATCATACAAGTATGCATATGACATGATGATTTGTATGCACATATCTTAGGCTAGGACATTCCTTATGCACCTATTCATGATGATTTGTATGCACATGACACAACAATATTTCAAAATTTCCTAATTGTCCTTTGTTAGCACATGATGGTGGTTACCTTGATTGACTATATACCATTCAATACCCTAAATTACAGAGATTAGTGTAATGATTTTTATTACAATCCTAGGTATGTCATATAGAGGTAGGGTTCAACTCAATCCAAAGGGCTCATACCAATAGTTTCTTCAAATTTCATAAGTTTTCCTCTCAAGCAATCTCCCTATACAAAGGCACAAAGAGGGTCTTCAATACTTCAAAACCTAACAAGGCTACTAGAGGTCTTCTTACCCCTCAAGAACTTAGACACAACCATTCTAAACCCTTACTCAAGTCTACACTCTTCAATTGTTGTCTATTCCTTTAGAAGCCACCAAATCCTAGTAGCCCTAGTACCAACAAAACACCTTCTCAATTCCAAATCCTAGTGGCCCTAGTAACAACAAACATGTCAAATTGGGTCTGCCTCAACCTTTTCAAGCATGAAGTCCCATGTACTCTTCACTTGTAGCCTCAATAGGTGACTCTCCTTTGACCTTATCCTCATCTAGGACTGAAGTGAACTTTGTACCATAATGCTTTGTATGGCTGCAATAATTTGCTTTGTATGCTTTGTACCTATTTTGGTTGAGTGACATTTACTTTTTTACATGATGATTGTATGTACATTTACTATGAAGGGTTGAATGACATATTTTTTAGTTATTTGTATGGATTCATTTCTTAGGAACTGATATTGGTCTCCTTATCATGCTACAAACAAATTCTCCATCATGCCAAGGAAATGATCAAGAATTAAACCAACATAGGAAGAGATAGAAGCTAAGAATGCAAAGAATGTAGCAGCTATGAGGGAACTTCGTGACAAGAGGAAATTAGACACGATAAATAAAGACATGCCAATTGAAGAGGAACCACACCCATCATAAAGAGATATGGTATTCGCAGCATAAGGAGAACGAATGCAAAAACTTCATGCTATGAGAGATTTGAATACCATAGTTGGAGACACGTCCTCTACCATAAGTCAACATGTAGGGACACCATCTACCGCATCTCAAGTTGAGAGTACATCATCATTCACATGTGATGAAGGAGGTATGCCATCATTCCCACCTCAACCTCAAGGTATGTCATCTATTCCATCTTTGATCAAAGGTATGCCATCTAGTTCATCTGATTTAAATATTGATGAAACTCCTAATGTTGAGATTAATTTACCTAACTTAACACCACCTAGAATTTTGTATAGAAAGACAATGTATTTGATTGATATTGATAAGAATATTTTGCAGCGAATGGAAGGTAAGATTCCAAAATGCACTTGTAGAAGATATGCTCATAAGATTTAGAGATTTTTCTTTCAAAAGTTAAATGAGACTGCAAGATGTCAACTATTCGTTGAAATGATGCAAAGTATAAAGTATAGGTCCATCATGAAGATTCTTGGGTTGAGAACATTAGAGGCTTCAAGTGAAAAATCTATTGTCAAGAATCTAATGAGTGCGTATGAGAGTGTGGGTAACAGCTCATGCACAAAAGATAGTAATGCAACATGGCATGTGATTACATCGACTATAGTAAGTAGTCAAACAAGGAAAGCTTGTCTCATTAGAAAGATGAGTCAAGAATTGAGAATTAATAGTAAAACTTTATCAAGAGCCGTTGGAAGACACCAAAGAATTGAGGACACTAATGCCAATGAATTATGTGTGTTCTCGAGAAGACTACCATGAAAAGATAAACCAATTATTGAAGCATTGAGATCACTAATTGAAGATTTTTGGAAGAATTACACAAGGGTATCTTAGAATCAAAGAGATGTGGTCAAAAGGAGAATCGGTAGTCAGAACTGTGAGCCACATCCAAAGAATTTTTTGGATGAGACTCAAACATAGTTTTATGGTAAATTTCTAGAGAAGTATCCTCAAATTAAAAATTTTCAAAGATATTTTGAAATGCTAAAACCTTTCTATGTCAAGATAAATCACACATGCACTACTTGTTGTTGTAGATTACATATTTAATTTCCTAACCATTTTGATGTTTATAGGTCTATATGTTTAGATTTGCATACTAACAATGTTTTGTAGGGTTGTGGCATATGTGCCCCACCAGCATCTTCAAGAGACTTCATATCAAGAATTTTATGTGAAAGAGAGGAAGGTCAAATATTCTACAAGAAATTATGCTTGGATGGCACATTTCATCATTGCATTGGCTTGCAACATTTGCCAATATGTGAATATATGGAAAGAACACATGCGGTTGGAAATGAACTAGTAGAGTTCGGAAAGTATAAAACAATAGAATACAATACAAAAAATGGTAAAGAAGAAAAGAGGTGTGAATTGGTTATTGAAAAGATTCTACTGTATTAGTTTATGCCTATATTTCATGACAGCATAGTCTATGAGTATGCAAGACATGCCCATAGAGCTCAATGGTTGGACTTGCAATTGAAGTTATGCAAGGACACATTTTTGGTTGGTAGCATTATTTCAGTCATCCACTTTGCAGAGAACTACAATGTACAACCACAACGTGAGGTGCAATCACAATATTACAACTCCACACAAGTTTCTATATTTGTGCACATCACATTCATTCATGCAAATGATAGTATAGAGGATGATAGAAAGATCATAAGGGAGTATCATTTCTATATCAGTGATGATCGTACACATTCTATAGAGTTTGTGCAAGGTTGCTTTCAGGTGTTCTACAATGATTTGGCTAGAAGGGGCATATCGTTCAGTCAACATATCATATGGTCAGATAATTTTGTGTCACAATTCAAGAACTCGCATAATTTCTATTGGTTGAGCATGAGGCATAATTTTTTAGGTATTCAACATATATGCAACTTTTGTGAGCTCAGGCATGGACAGAGGGAGCATGATGGTGCAGGAGCATGTATCAAAAGAGCCATAGTATGAGAAGAGTTAAAGTATAAAGACAATGCAAAGTTGACATATGCAAAATCAATCGTCAAGTGGTGTAATGCTTCTATGGGGCCATGTAATGAAGGTAAGTCTTTAGTTCACATATTTTTTTGGTTGATAGATGATACTAACATTGCACCATATGAGGATTGTTCTACACTGATAGGATCAAGTAAGATGCACTCTTTTAGAAGCTCAATTGCTAGTTCATGGAGTATCCATACGTGAAAGATGTCATGCTTTTGTTCTTCCTATACAATTCAAGCATGGGATGAGTGTGAGTCAAAGGAGTGGGTTGATGAATGATAGTTAAGTTATCTTAGTCCACTTGACACGTATCGATCCCCAACGACACTAGAACTAACACAGATGCAATCATTAGTTGACTTTGACCACATATCAGATCTAGTTCAACCAGGTAATATATCTATTTGCATAGTTTTTGAAATTCCTAATGTCATCTTACTTTGTAGTGTTTTTGTAATGTAGACTAATTTCATCTAATTTGCTACACATATCAATGTAGGGCATGTATATGTAGTTACTGTAGATGAAGATAATGAAGAGGGAATAGATTATTACTTGTGTCGTTGTGTTGAGGCCAAAAAGAAATTGGAGGCCCCAGTTACAGATGGAGAAAACATTGAATACCCTACAAGCTCAGTGGTTATTACTAGAACATGGCTTAGAAGGTACCCACAAAAGAGTGTTAATGTTTGGCTATTTCAGGACTTTGACACGCATCAGAAGATTCTTCATTACTCAACCCTTGTCATTGCATCTAATGTTCATTTGATACAATATCATGGTAGACCTTTGAACAAGACCTTGTGGAAGGTGTGTGAGTCTGACCATGAAGCAATACTTGACACAATAAAGAGTAGAGCAGACCCGAATGGTTCATTGGATTAATTTGTAAGTATTCACGTTGATTTTGTAAGGTCATGTTACATTGAGTTGTAAGTATGCACATTAATTTGTAAGGTTTGTCTTTTTTTGATTTGTTGCTACATTTATACACATATACACATTTTTACATCATCATGTTATGCTTCATGGGGTTAAACCTAAGTGATGTATAAAGTTGATCTTGAGAATAATGTATAAAATCTAGGTAATGTATAAAATATAGGTGTCTCTAGGTGTCTTGGTCTCTAACTAGATAATAGATGTCTCTAATTGTTTCTTAGGTATATACGATATGTCAACTAGGTAGATAGAGACTAGAAAAAAGGTATTTAATCTAATCTAGGTGTCTTAGGTAGACACTATATATCAATGACCTATCTAGAGAATAGAATAAGGTATAAAGATTCGGTGTCTTAGGTCTACTATGTCTATAAGATCTAGATACATACTATACAATAGGTGTCTTAGGTGTCCTACGTCTACTAGAATACACGTGTCTTACGTCTTAGGTGAGGCCACATGAGCTTCCACCTTCACATGGTTGGCATTGTTAGTATAGAATATTTATATTTCTTGAAGCTAAGGGAAGCTCTTTTTCTTAATAGGAAAACTTTATCGACTTCAGTTGCACTAATGGTGCAGGAACACCCAGGTTGTCATGCCTCCAAGACGGGTCAAAAAATAATTTTTTTTTTATTGATTCAATTGTATGTAATAAGGTCTTCTAAGACCATTTCATATGTTTTTGAGTTAGTTTGAGTCATTTGGGGTTAGTTTGAGTCTTTGAGTCTTGTTGCAAAAAAGTGTCAATGTTGTCAAGTTGCACAAAGTAACTTTTGCATTTTTGGTGTCCTACTCTTTATGCAACCAGAATAATAGTTCCAATGCATTTGGATGTGTAGGTTTAGGCTAGGCATGGTCTTGGTTTTCACCCTAACATGCCGAAACAGTCTGAGCTACATTGTACGGACGATATCCCTGAAGAGTCCAAAGTGTAAAAAGATAGCAATTTTTGACAAGCTGTTACTCAGAAACTATGTCACTTAGAAACATTATGTCTAAGGCAACATTATCACATAGGGTTCCTCTACAATAACCTCTCTCAGTTTTTTATATCTCTAAAGTGTTTTCCCGTGGTGAAAAGTTTTCTTCTACCCCAAAAATCATCAAAAAGAGGTAGTGTAAAGTTGCAAAGGGGTGTAACTTTCATCCTGTTCCTAATGAGACCAAACTGACTATTCCAACGCATTTGGATAGGTACATTTATGCTAGGCATGGTCTTGTTTTTCACCCAAACATGCTGAAATAGTCCAAGTTACATTGTACCAACGATATCCCTAAAGAGTCCAATGTGGAAAAAGGCAGCAATATTTGATGAGATGTTACTTGAAAATTGTATCACTTAGAATCATTCCTTCTAAGGCATCATGAACATGTAGAGTCCCTCTACAATAAGCTCTCTCTCTTTTTTATATCTTTGAGGTGTTTGCCCATGGTGAAAGGTTTTCTGCTGACCCAAAAATCATCAGAAGGAGGTAGTGTAAAGTTGCAAAGGGGTGTAACTTTCATCCTTCTCCTGATGCGACCAAACTAACTATTCCAATGTATCTGGATGGGTACATTTGCACTATTTATGGTCCTTTTTTTCACCCAAACATGCTGAAATAGTCCAAGCTACATTGTACCGACGATATCCCTAAAGAGTCCAAAGTGCAAAAAGATAGCAATCTTTGACGAGATGTCACTTGAAAACCATGTCACTTACAAATATTTTGTCTGAGGAAATGTGATCATGTAGAGTCTCTCTACAATAACCTCTCTAAATTTTTCATATCTCTAAGGCGTTTTCCCGTGGTGAAAGGTTTTCTACTACCTAAAAAATCGTGAGAAGGAGATAGTGTAAAGTTGCAAAGGGGTGTAACTTTCGTCCTGCTCGTGATGTGACCAAACTGACTATTTGAACATGTCCAGATGGGTACATTTACACTAGGAAAGGTCCTATTTTTCATGCAAACATGCCCATACAGTCTGAGCTACATTGTACTAGTGATATCCTTGAAGAGTCCAAAGTGTAAAAAGACAACAATCTTTGACGAGATGTTACTCAAAAACCATGTCACTTAGATACATTCCATCTTAGGAAACATGAGAATGTAGGATCCCTCTACAATAACCTCTCTCAATTTTTTATATCTCTGAGGCGTTTTCCCATGGTGAAAGGTTCTTTGCTGCCTCAAAAATCATCAGAAGGAGGCAGTGTAAAGTTGCAAAGGGGTGTAACTTTTGTTCTTCTTCTTGTGTGGCCAAAATGACTATTCCAACACATCTAGATGGGTACATTTAGGCTAGGCATGGTCCTATTTTGCACCCAAACATGCTGAAATAGTCTGAGCTATATTGTACCGGCAATATCCCTGAAGAGTCCAAAGTGCAAAAAGGTAGCAATCTTTGACGAGTTGTTACTCAGAAACCATGTCACTTAGATGCATTTTGTCTAAGGTAATGTAATCATGTAGAGTCCCTCTACAACAACCTCTCTCAGTTTTTTATATCTCTGAGGTGTTTTCCCATGGTGAAAGGTTTTCTGCTACCCCAAAAATTATCAGAAGGAGGCAGTGTGAAGTTGCAAAGGGGTGTAACTTTTCTTCTTCTCCTCATGTGGCCAAAATGATAGTTCCAATGCATCTAGATGGGTACGTTTAAGCTAGGCATTGTCCTATTTTGCACCCAAACATGCTGAAACAGTCTAAGCTGCATTGTACTGGCGATATCCCTGAAGAGTCCAAAGTGCAAAAAGGCAGAAATCTTTGACAAGTTGTTACTCAAAAACTATCACTTAGATACATTATATCTAAGGCAACATGATTATGTAGGATCCCTCTACAATAACCTCTCTCATTTTTTTATATCTCTAAGGCATTAGCCCATGGTGAAAGGTTTTCTGCTACCCCAAAAATTGTCAAAAGGAGGTAGTGTAAAGTTGCAAAGGGCTGTAACTTTTGTTTTTCTCCTCGTGTGACCAAACTGACAATTCCAACGCATCTAGATGGACACATTTAGGCTAGGCATGGTCCTATTTTGTACCCAAACATGCTGAAACAGTCTAAGCTACAAACACGAACTAGTCTTCAATCTTTAAACACTACAAATCCCATGATATCCTACATAAAGCTATCTTTTAACCTTTTATAAAGGCATGCCCATCAAATTCAACCACATAGAGATGATTGTTTTAATTCCAAATTCCTTTTAAATGCTAACCTTCCAATCCTTTTTCTCGCCCTCATATCAATTAAATATGACCTTCGATTATGATATGGTGTTTGACCTTATGAGAGTTTACCAGAGATGCTGGTTGAGTTAGGTTGAAGGGCCAGTGAACTAATGAATTAAAGACCATTTAGTAGGTTGATTTAAGTGATAGTAACTTGTTATTATAAGTCAATATTAAATTAAAACAAAAGTGTACTTTACACAAGACAGGCAATTGAGGGTTTTAAAGTTTTAAGAAAAGTAGATTATTTTTAGAGTTTAATTCCCAATATGCAAACCATAACTATCAATAAGAAAGACTTAAACATTCTAACTTTCATCAACAGATATCTAGGACATTTCAAAGACCTCAGGGACATCAGAAGGGAGACATTAGAGTATGACACTTATCATAGGCTTAGGGTTCTAAGACATGAACAACTTGACATTCGAATCAAACTCATGACTCCCCTTGATAAATATAACTCTCCTTGATGATGACATTGAATTATGATTATGAAATATTGTGTCTTCTCTAAGTTCTTATTGCATGAACAAAACCACATCCACCATGAATATGAACCTTGCATCATATCAACCTTCCAAGATAGACCTTATCATGAAAACCATATTGACAACAAAACCTTGCATGAACAAAACCACATCCACCATGAACATGAACCTTGCATCATATGAACCATGTTTGTCTTATGCAACATCAACATAAATTGAGAGAACTTATCATGAAAATCATATTCACAACATCATACACCTCATGATCATCACCTACCTTGAATCACTCTATCACCTTATCAACATCATGGCATCAACCTTGACATCAATGACAAACAACCTTGACCCTTTGACTTCAATGACAACCTTGAACCTTGATTATTGATGACTTATGGAAGCCTATAGCCCCAATGTTATGTTGCACACTAAAATTAGGTAAGACTCAATGTACTCTCATAACCTCGCCTTATGCAAGAGGAAATACATTTAATAACCACAATGGTCATCAGGTGCTCATAAGCATATGATTTTGACTATCTTGTTCAAAACAACAAACATACTCTTTGCATCCTAATATGGTATAATAACAAGAAATTAAGAAATATTTTCAATTGACCAACTCATAAATAATATGGATCAACATACTCATTTGAATATTTTCAATTGAGCAACTCAAAGAATACGAATATTTTCTATTCAACAAGATGATTCATTTTTATTTTAAATACAACTTTTATCTTTTAGTTCTAGAATGAGGTTTAGGTGATACTTGAATAACAATAGCTGGCTTATTGGATCAACAAACATCTTATGTAATACAATTGGACTTTAAATATTTGAAGTAACCATCTGCAAATATATATTCAAACGTGGATTTATAATGCAAGTATGGACGCCATCAATAAAAAAGATTTGTATTAACCAAATATCCATATAGGCATACATCAATATATGTTGATATAAGTATAGCATATATATAAAATAGCCATATAGGCTTACAAGAATACCATATAGGCATACAATGTCAACTATATGCAATACAAAATATATGTCCACAAATGCCATATAGGCATACAACAAAGGAACACAATAACAAGTCATTCCCCTCTGGCTGGTGAAGAGAATAGATCATGGGTAACCTTTGATCTTCTAGGGGATGGAGATGAGTATGTGGGTGGTCTACTATGAAACCGAGGGCTGCTCCTCCTATTTAGTTGTTCATGCATATGTAGTTGTTACAATAAAAAGTATAGACATTAATATATAGAAATTACATGTTATAAAAAATGAAAAATTTAACAAAATAATCACTTATCGCAACCATATAATCTGTCTCCTCATTTGCCTTAGTAGAAGGATTAGGCTATGGTGATGTCATGTCCTATAGAAACCATCTAGATACAAATTAAACTTCAAATCAATAATCTTTTGATGTTTCAAAAATACACAACTATAACAATGAATGTAAATTAAAATTTATTAATCTGCCTCATACCCTCGTCAATGGCATGGAGCTATGAATCGCAGAGGACACCATTCTCCATTGCCCTATGAACATCAATAGGTGTCTCCGTAGCCTACATCATCTGGAAATAAAACAGCATTATTTAATTACGAAAACTATAATAGTGATGCAAATCATGGCTCCTAACATACACACACATTCACCTAAACATGTAAGTACACACAATAAAGCACACAAGTCACATACAAAAATCTAGTAAGTACAATTCATTCATTAAACTATTTATTTTATTACCTCCATGAAGCTTTGAAGTCCACCACCATTGGCAGGTGTTGCCATGAAATCTCCAATATTAACCTATTCAACATCCAAAATCAAATATTAGAATACCATTCATATAATGATGCTATTCACATGTAATATTTATAATTGTTTACTAGTTACATACCCTAAGAATAGATGATGTAGTGTAATATGTAGATGGAGAACCACTAAAAACTACATCAATGCTATGACCCTCAAATTTCATTAAAATCATCAAACTAAATTAGTTAATCTTGCAATTCAAAAATAAAATTTAATAAATTAAATTCAATGAACTTGCTAAGATTTACATGAGTATCAAGCCCAAAAGTCTCACTCAGGAGGGCATTTGTCATCACCATCTGCTTAGCTATAGATGTAGCCTATGCACCTGCGTCATGACTATCTGTGGGATCATAACCACAACCTAACCTGCAAGTCCAACAAGTATGGGGTGGAACCATACTCGAACTCTCCCCCAGCCCACGTTGTGCTATAGGACTAGCATGTTGTAAGATGCTCTGGGTCAAGGCACTAATGGACTGAAGTGTCTCGACCTCAACACTCTCCTTTACAATGGAAGGGATAGAAACATGCTCATGGGCCTGTCTGGTGAGTGCTCATATCACTGGCCGCTATGGGTCAACACGTGCCCTTCATCTATCTTATGCTGAGCCCCTACCTCTACCCTAGAACTCCTGCATATCAAAATAATTTGCCACTTTATTTTTGGCAAACTCGTAATAGAGTTTCCTTAAAAAATATTGTGGGACCTCATTATTGTTGCATGGAGGATGGTAAAAAACCATCCACCACCTCTGTGTAAAATTGTCCCTTATCGCTTGGTTGTTAGACCAATGGATAGGGAACCTCTTGCATGTAAGGGGTAGAGATTCATTTATTTGTGGGTCTGTGAAAATAGAACACAAGTCAAGTTTTGTAATTTGTTCCTTTTTCATTTGTTCATATGATAACTTGTCAGCATAATACTCTCTAAATTCTCTCCTCTTTTCTATCCAACTAGTGATTTGCTTGCTTATTCAATCTACATTTGATAACATAGATTCAAGGGATTGAGCAAGTGTGGATCTATGCAAGGTTGAAGTTGTAGGTTCTTTCAACCTTGCAATTATTTGTTGGGGTTCTTCTTCAGTAGGTATTTGTTGTTCATTTGTTGGAGGATTTTGTGGATTTTCAGGAGGAGGAGGAGGTGCATTATCAACTCCTATAAATTTAAGAAATTTACATCAAAAACTATTTTAACCTACCTATTTAGCAACAAATTCACACAAGAAAGCAAATAAAACTTACTTCTTTGACTTCTCCGATGTCATGGTGGCATTTTGATGATGAATCAGTGAGAAATAGCTGACGATTGGACCTTAGATAATGTGACCGTGCTCCTTTCTTTCTACAAGCCATGGGTTTCTTGGAATTTTTTGTGAAATAATGAAATAGAATGCTACTTTTTTTCTATATCATAGCACATAATGCACTTGCATTATAATGCGCTCGCCTTATAATGTGAGTGCGTTATGGCTTGTTGTAGGCTCAAAAACACCAAGACATAATGAGAGCGTATTATAATGCAGTCGCGTTATTTCTATTTTTTTTAAAGTTGGCAACTTTTGGCCCCCCAAATTTTTGCACCCACCCACCTGCTGACTATGAGTTCAAACTATTGAAGAGATTGCAAAACCTGAGACAAAAGAAGAAGTCTGTGAAGGACTACATTGAGTAATTTCATAAGATGATCATAAGGATAGGACATAGTAAAGAAAGAAAGGAGAAAGTGGCAAGATACATAAATGGATTGAGAATGAACATTCAAGAGGAACTCAGTTTGGTAAGGATGACAACATTGGAAGATGCATATCAGTTTGCCCTAAAAGTTTAAGAAAAATTGAATAAGAAGCATGAGCAGAGACACAGAGGAAGAGGAGGTAAATCTTAAAGAGGTAGAACATATTCCAGTGGAGAAAGATCATGTATGGAGTAGAACAAACAAGATAACCCATTCAAGAAGGAAGATAGAGATAGTAGTACATGCCAGAGAGATGAAAGAAATTTCTACCATAGAGGAAACCCCAATTCTTACCAGAGTCAAGGATGCAAAAGAGAAGGAAGAGAATTTGATAAGAGAACATTCAAAGGTACTTGTTTAAGTGTGGAGGTGAAGGATATCAAGCATTTGAATGTCATCAAGGAAGTACAAGCATGAAGATAGAGAATAGTGGAAGAGCAGCCTATGTAGAAGAAGAACCTGTTGGATCACCTAAATCAGTTGGAAAACCAAAGAAAGGAGAATCAATAATCATGAGAAGAGAACTATTTCAAGAAGAGACAACTAAGGAACCACCGCAAAGGAAAAATTTATTCCGGACCTGATGCAAATCAGGAGGTAAATGTTGTAAAGTTGTAATTGATAGCACGTAGTACTGATAAGTTGGTTTTAGAGGAGATGGTCACTAAGCTAAACCTAGAGATATTGAAACACCCTTTAAGCCCTATCTAATAGCATGGATTCAGGGTGAACATAAGGTACTAATGAGTGAACAATGTTTGGTGAAATCTCATATAAGATCTTATCATGATGAAGTATTGTCTAATATTATGCTAATAGATGTATGTCATATATTGTTGGGTAGACCATGGTAGTATGATAGAAAAGCTATACATGATGGGAGAAAGAACACTTACACTATAGTATCTAATGGAATGAAGGTCACTTTGATTCCTTTGGAAGATGAGCCTAAGAGTGAAGTATGTGGAAATACTACAATTTATTTGGTAGATGGAAGGAAATTTTTTGATGGTTTGAGACATGAGAATATGTGTTATGCTTTGATTCCTAAGAAGCCCAGAACCCTAATCACAAAGACTAAAGAATCACAACTAAAGGAGATAGATGAATTTTTAACAAAGTATGAAGACATCATATCAGATAATGCACCTGAAGGACTACCACCAATCTGGAGTATCAGTCATCATATGGATCTTATACTTGGAGCTAGTTTGCCTAACAAAGTAGCACACATGATGACACTAGTAGAGAATGTAGAGTTGAATAGATAGATACAAGAATTGTTAAGGAAATGATTGATTAGAGAAAGCTTGAGCCCTTGTGCAGTACCTGTAGTGTTAGCACTAAAGAAGGATGGAGAATTGAGAATGTGTACAAACTCTAGAGCAATCAATAAGATCGTAGTTAAGTATAGATTTCCATTACCTGAGATGGATGACATTATGAATTGTTTGAGTGGAGCAAAGTATTTCACAAAGATAGACTTAAAGAGTGGATACCATCAAATCAGAATCAAAGAAGGAGATGAATGGAAGATTGCTTTCAAGACAAATGAAGGATTGTATGAGTGGTTAGTGATGCCTTTTGGATTAACAAATGCACCAAGTACTTTCATGATGTTGATGAATGAAGTTTTGAAGAAATTCTTGGGTAAGTTTATTATTGTATACTTAGATGATATTCTAATTTTTAGTAAGGCAAAGGAAGAACATTTGCAGTACCTGAGACAAGTATTACAGAGACTGAGAGAAGAGAAGTTGCTAATAAACATCAAGAAATGTAGTTTCATGAAGGAAGAGTTGCTATACTTGGGATTTGTGATTTCTAAGAAAGGATTGAAGATGGACCCTGAGAAAGTTAGAGAAATTGCTGAATGGTCAACACTTGAGAGCATTGGAGAAGTCAAATCATTTCATGGATTAGCTAGTTTCTACCAGAAATTCATTAGAAATTTTAGTTCAGTATGCACATCAATGACAGAGACAATGAGAGGAGACATAAAGGATTTTAAGTGGACATTAGGAGCAAATAAAAGTTTTAAATTGCTCAAGCAGATGTGACAGAACAACCTATGTTAGCATTACTAGTTTTCAACAAGGTATTTCAAGTAGATTGTGATGCAAGTGGAAATGCAATAGGAGTAGTGTTAAGTCAAAAAGGTAGACCTATAACATATTTCAATGAAAAATTGAATGGTGCAAGGAGAATATATTTAGTTTATGATCAAGAGTTTTGCACCATAATTCAATATTTGAAGAAGTGGAGACATTACTTGTTGCCTAAGGAATTTGTATTGTATACAAATCATCAAGCTTTACAAAATTTGAACAGTCAAGGAAAGTTGAATCAGAGACATGAGATTGGTAGAGCTCATGCAGAGTTACACTTTTGTACTAAGGCATAGAAGTGGGGAGTCAAACAAAGTTATAGATGCATTGAGTAGAAGAAGAAATTTGCTGATAGAGATGAGAGTTGAAGTACTAGGTTTTGAAGAGTTGAAGCATATGTATGAGGGAGATCTTGATTTTGCAAAACCATAGAAAGAATGCAAATAACCCATTGTGATAGATAAAAGTAAGTGGTTGGATTATTTCATTCAGGAAGATATGTTGTTCAAAGGAAACCAATTATGCATACCTCGGAGTTCAATGAGAGACAATTTGATAAAGGAGAAGCATAGTGGTGGATTAGCAAGACATTTTAGAATCGACAAGATAGTGGCTTTGGTAACTGAACATTACTTTTGGCTTCAGATATATAAGGATGTAAGGAAGTTTGTACAGAATTGTAGAGTATGTCAAGTTGCAAAAGAGAGTAGTCAGAATATTGGTTTGTACAAATATTTGACAATACTGGAGAGACCTTGGGAAGATATAAGCATGGATTTCATATTAGGTTTGTCAAAGACATAGAGAGGACATGATTCTATATTTGTAGTGGTAGACAAATTTTCAAAGATGACATGCATTTCATACATTGTAAGAAGACAACAAATGTAGTGCATGTTGCTAACCTATTTTTCAAGGAGATTGTGAGATTGCATGGATTACCTAAGAGCATAACTTCATAGAGAGATACAAGATTCATTGGATACTTTTGGAGAACATTGTGGAAGAAGATGGAGATAGACCTAAAGCTTAGTTCAACATTTCATCTATAGATAGATGGATAGATAGAGGTGGTAAATGGGAGTTTAGGAAACTTGTTGAGATGTTTGGTTTGAGAGAAGGTAGGAAACTAGGATCTAAATCTATCACAAGCAGAGTTTGTGAAAGGAAGCTAGGTGTGTGGAAATTGCTTCCTAAACTAATCTAATGAGGGGAGAGGTATTTGAATTTAATTTAAGCTTTACATTTGCAGAAATATTAAACTTATATTAGAGATATTATAGCAGCAAACACAAAATAAGAATGTAGACAGAGAGAAGTAGGCACAAGATGTATCATGGGGAAAACCTTTTCAAGTGAAAAACCCCACACTCTAAAACCTGCACAATGTATTATCTGAAACAGTTACAGTTTACAATACAATTGCAATGCAAGTTCTTCCAAGAGTCTTCAAATGTTAGTTCTGGAGTTATTCAGGTAGCATAACAGTACCTGTAAAAACACTATCCAACTACAACTCCAAACTATGCAATATATAGGGATTACAAGGCAAATATTGGGAGCATCTTGGGATAGGCATGCACCTTGGCCACATGGCCGTTATCCCACATCAAAGGAAACTTATCCTTACTGCACATACAACCCTTACATCTATCATACATGGCAGATTTGACTTTCCCAACATATGAGTGCTCCATGCTAAAAATAGACTATGACAGATGCTCTTACACATCTTACAGTTGTCATAGATTTTCCCAACATAACAACCTTAAATGTTGTAAGAGAATCTGGCATACAAGGCTAATGTAGAATATTCCTCTTACAACATGTCATAGCCCAACTTGGGTGCCCAAAGATGCCTTTCCCTCATGCAAAGGTCCTCACCGACACTTGTAATCACTTGTCATAGGAATCTCCAAACTTGGCTCTTACGCGTCATAGATTCTATCATATGGAATATTGTATTTCACACACCACAAGATGCCGACACATGGCATATTAGTGCCACCTCAAATGGGATGCCCAAATCCATCTAGGTTTGACTTGACCATCCAAGTCACATTCCAGGTAAGATGACATGTCACCATGCCACCTCAACTAAGTGACCAAACTAAATGTGCAAGTAATTACAACATTAGGCAATAAATTAATATACAAATAAATAAATAATCCTATGAATTTGTAAAGTTTGAGACACTTTAATTCCCAACATTCTCCCACTTGTCAAACACCTTGCAAGTGCCAAAAGAAATGACAAGATTTAACTACTAGGGGCCAGGAGGGCCATAGACTCTGAACACTATCTGAACTTCTTTGTGCCCACTAGTCTCATTAATGCATCTGCAACATTCGTAAAAGTGTCTACTTTCTCCAATATCACCTTCCTATCCTCTACCATGTCTTGTACAAAATGAAATTGTACATTAATATGCTTTGTTCTAACATGGAAAGTCAAATTCTTTGCTAAGCAAATCACACTCTGATTATCACAACAAATAGTAATCTGCAACCATAGGACATAATCACAAGTATGAGTTGCTGCCATATATTTAGCTTTTTTCATGGACAAAGCAACCATAGGTTGTCACTTACTCATCCAACTAATTACACCACTGAACATAGTAAACACATAAACACTGGTGGATCTCCTACTGTCAATGTCACCTGCCCAATCAGAATCCACAAATCCATGAATACATATAGAATATGGAGGTCCTATAGGATGACCATGATAACATAGGGAATACTCAGAAGTATCCCAGAAATATTTGAACACTCACTTTACTACATCCCAATATACCCGTCCAGGATTAGCCATAAACTGGCTAAGGACTCCCACTGCTTGGGTGATGTCTGGTCTTGTACAGACCATAGCATACATCAAGATGCCAACAACACTAGCATAGCATACTCTACTCATATCCTTCATCTCAGAAGGAGACATTAGACAATCATTAACAGACAACTTTGTTCCCAATGAAAAAGGAATAGTCAATGTTCTACAATCTGCCATGCTAAATCTATCCAATATGGTCTTCACATACTTACTCTGGCTTAACCAAAGTTTTTTGTTTGCTCTGTCTCTTCCGATTTCCATTCCCAAAATATACCTAGCTGCCCCTAAGTTTTTCATCTCAAACTTGCTGACAACTGAGACTTCAAATCTAAAATCATATTCTTACCATTCCTAATCAGCAACATATCATCAACATAAAGTGTAATAATGATCTGATTTTGATCTCATGTATCCAATCAACAACACAAAGGCATCAAATTTCAAGTACCACATCCTAGGAGATTACTTCAAACCATACAAAGATTTCTTTAACTTGCAAACCAAATTTTCTTTACCTTTTTCTATGTAATACTTTGGCTGTCACATATAAATCTCTTCCTCCAAGTCACCATGAAGGAAAGTTGTCTTCACATCTATTTGTTCCACTTCTAGATCATAAGCAGCTTTAGGAGATAACATGAACCAAATAGATGTTAGCTTTGCAACGGGAGAGAAAATTTCACCATAATCAATTCCCTCCACTTGTGAGTACCCCTTCGCAACCAATTTGGTTTTATAATTTTCAACACTGCCATCTACACCAAATTTCTTCTTAAAAACCCATTTGTATCCAACAGGTTTCTGACCATCAGGCAAAGGCACTAAGTCCCAAGTTTTATTCTTTTCCAAAGAATACATCTCATCTTCAATGGCCTCTTTCTAGGAACCTGCATCTTTCATGTCCATAGCCTCTGTCATAGTTCTAGCCTCGTTAGCATTAGTAAGCAAAGTAAAAGCACAACTAGAATCAAGCAATGTATAACTAAACCTCTCAAATTTCTTCTTGATTTGTGTGCACCTCCTCAAAGGTTGAGGTGGAGGTTCTACTTCATCTTCTAAACTTTTAGAGATGCTAGAGCTCTCCTCATAAATAGGTCTAATAGGGTCATTCGGTTCAATCTTCTCAGGGGTAGAAGGGAACTGAACCACATCCTCTTTCTTTTCTTTCTCTTCTGGCTGTAGAACAGTGGAAGAAGGTGTTAGCTCTCTGAAAATAACACTTCTTCTATATAACATTTTTTCAGCCACAAGATCCCAAAGCTTGTATCCATTCACACCAACACCATAGCCAATGAAAATACACTTAATAGCCTTGTTCTCTAATTTTGACCGTTTCTCCCTAGGCACATATGCATATGCCTCACAACCAAAAACAAGATGTCTAACTGAAGGCTTCCTACTAGACCACACCTCCATAGGTCTCTTACCAACAAGAGCTAATGTAGGAGACATGTTTACCAGATAGCAAGTAGTGGATATAGCTTCAGCCCAAAACTTTTGTTTAAGGCTTGCTCCACTAAGCATACTCCTGGCCTTCTCCATCAGTGTCCTGTTCATCCTCTCTACAAACTCCATTTTGCTACGGGATGTATGGATTTGTCTTATGTCTTTCAATCCCTTGCAATTTCTAGAACTTATCAAACTCTGTCGAACAAAACTCACCACCGTTGTCAGTTCTCAAACACTTAATCTTTTTACTAGTCCCATTTTTAGAAAAATCTTTAAACTTTTTAAACTGACTAAAGACTTTAGATTTGCTTCAAGAAAATAAATCCATGTCCTTCTACTATAGTCATCTATGAAAGATACAGATTATATAGATTTAGAGATTGAAGGAATATTAACTAGACCAAACACATCAGAATGAATAAGATCCAATACACGAGAAGACTTATGGAACTCGAGTAAAACTGAACATAATTTTTCTTTCCATATATACAATGTTCGCAAAAGTCCAACTCAAAATTAAAATCATTTAACCCCTCAACGATGTTTTCATTTTTCAAGGTTCTATGACCCTTCTCACCAATGTGGCCAAATCTCTTATGCCATAACATTATCTTTTCAATAGGAAGTATAAATTCTAGAGCATGGCCACCCTTGGGTACCCAAAATGAACTACCATCAAAATTTGTTACAACAAACTTTTTCACTGCTAGTTCCAATGGTGGGGATGAAGTGACTGCAACTCTTTCTTCAAGTTAGAAGAACTATAGCATTGTGAAGTGCATGCCTCCAACTAAAATAGAGTACCTCTTTGAGTACCCTTTGCAAGCACCATAGCTCCTCTAGTCATCTTGCATCCTTCTTTCAAAAAGACAACCTGCACACCTACATCATTCAACTTACTTACAGAAAGCAGGTTTCATGCCAAGCCTGGGATGTGCATAACCCCAGAGATCCCCTTCACTCAACCATCAAGGAATCAGATTGAGACTCTTCCACAACCAACAATCTTCAGATGAGAGTCATCACCCAGGTACACTCTTCCTCCATTGAACTCTTCATACTTTGTGAACCAGTCTCGATGCAAGGTCATGTGGAAAGATGCACTAGAATCAACTAGCCACACATCATCAGATGCATGGGTGGCGAAGGCAGCAATGAAGGCATCACTATCATCTTGTGACTTGTTAGAATCTGAATCTAGGACATTCTTCTTTTTCTTCTTTTTCTCCTCTTTGCATTCCTTTCAAAAATGCCCAGTTTTCCCATAGTTCCAACACAACACCTTAGACATTCCAGGAGATTTGGATCTCCCATGGGATTTGGATCTATTCTTCTCATCTTTCTTGTCTTTCTTTTTCCCTTTCTCCTTGGGTCTTCCACGAACTGCAAGAGCTTCTTTGGCCAACTCGGATGACTTTCTCCGCATCACTTTAAATAACAGTGAAAACACCACATCTTCCATTTTGAAAGTGGATGTGGTACTCCCAATGGCCATAACAAGATGATCCCACAAATCTGGTAAAGAATAGAGTAGGGTCATACACCAATCCTCCTCCTCCATCTTCACACCAACGTATGTCAATTATGCAACCAACATATTAAAAGAATTTATGTGATTAGCAATAGATCTTCCATCTTCCATCCTCAAAGAATATAGCTTCTTCCATAGGAACAACTTGTTTACAAGGGATTTAGCCTAATAAACATCACCAAGTTTCTTCCATAGCTCCTTCGTTGTTTTCTCTTCATGAGCATTTAACCAGATGGAATTAGCCAAACAGAGTCTCACAAGACCCTTGGCTTTACAATCTTTGAGATCCCAATCATCTTGGGACTTTTCCACTAGTTTTACACCAAAAATTGCTTCCCATAGGTCTCTATCAATGAGCATGTCTTCCATTTTGAGTTTCCACAACTCAAAATTGCTACTATTTAACTTTTCAACTTCTATTCTTCCGGATGTGCCTGTCATCTCCTTTCTGTAACAAGATTTTAGAATACTTTGTGCAGACTCCCACTGAATCTAAGATCAGTACAAAAAACCCCTACCCAGCATCTAGGACGAAAACTGGCCAGGCTCTGATACCAATTGAAAGGAAGCTAGGTGTGCAAAAATCACTTCCTAAACTAATGTAATGAGGGGAGAGGTATGCAAATTTGATTTAAGCTTTATAATTGCAGCAATATTAAACTTATATCAGAGATATTACATCAGCAAACACAAAACAAGAATGTAGACAGAGAGAAGTAGACACAAGATGTATCGTGGGGAAAGCCTTTTTAGGTGAAAAACCCCACACTCTAAAACTTGCACAATGTATTATCTGAAATAGTTACAGTTTACAATAAACTTGCAAAGCAAGTTTTTCCAAGATTTTTCAAATGTTGATTCTGGAGTTATTCTGGTAGCATAACAGTACCTATAAAAACACTATGCAACTACAACTCCAGACTATGCAATATATAGGGATTACAAGGCAAATATTGGGAGCATCTTGGGATAGGCATCCACCTTGGCCACATGGCCATTATCCCACATCAAAGGACACTTGTCCTTGTTGCACATACATCCCTTACATCTATCATACATGGAAGATTTGACTTTCCCAACATAGGAATGCTCCATGCTAAAAATAGACTATGATAGATGCTCTTATGCATCTTACAGTTGTCATAGATTTTCCCAACATAACAACCTTAAATGTTTTAAGAGAATCTGTCATACAATGCTAATTATAGAATATTCCTCTTACAACATGTCATATCCCAACTTGGGCACCCAAAGATGCCTTTCCCTCATGCAAAGATCCTCATTGACACTTGTCATCACTTGTCATAGGAATCTCCAAACTTGGCTCTTACGCGTCATTTATTTTGTCATATGGAATATTCTCTTCCACACACCACAAGATGTTGACACATGGCATATTAGTGCCACCTCAAATGGGATGCACAAATCCATGTAGGTTTGACTTGACCATCCAAGTCACATTCCAAGTAAGATGACATGTCACCATGCCACCTCAACTAAGTGACCAAACTAAATATGCAAGTAATTGCAACATTAGGCAATAAATTAATATACAAATAAATAAATAATGCTAGGAATTTGCAAAGGTTGAGACACCTTAATTCCCAACATTCTCCCACTTGTTGGACACCTTGCAAGAGCCAAAAGAAATGACAAGATTTAACTATTAGGGGCTAAGAGGGCCACAGACTCCGAACACCATTTGAACTTTTTTGTGCCCACTGGTTTCGTCAATGCATTTGAAACATTCTTCAATGTGTCAACTTTCTCCAATATCACCTTCCCATCCTCTACCATGTCTCACACAAAATGAAATTGTACATCAATATGCTCGGTTCTAACGTGGAAAGTCATATTCTTTGCTAAACAAATCATACTCTAACTGTCACAACAAATAGTAATTCGTCCTGCATCAATACCAATATCTAGACACAACCTCTTAAGCCAAATGGCTTCTTTACAAGTATGAGTTGCTGCTATATACTCAGCTTCTGTTGTGGATAAAGAAACCACAGGTTATCACTTACTCATCCAACTAATTGCACCACTAAACACATAAGCACTGGGGGATCTCCTACTGTCAATGTCACCTACCTAATCAAAATCCACAAATCCACAAATACATACAGAATGCAGAAGTCCTATAGGACGACCATGATAACGTAGGGAATACTTGGAAGTACCCCGCAAATATTTGAACACTCCCTTTACTGCATCCCAATGCACCCATCCAGGATTAGCCATAAACTGACTAAGGACTCCCACTGCTTGGGCAATCTCTGGTCTTGTACAAACCATTGCATAAATCAAACTGCTAACAAGACTAGCATAAGGTACTCTGCTCATATCCTCCATCTCAGAAGGAGACTTTAGACAGTAATTAATAGACAACTTTGTTGCCAATGAAACATGAACAGTCAATCATCTACAATTTGCGATGCTGAATCCATCCAACATGGTCTTCACATACTTGCTCTGGCTTAACCAAAATTTTCTTATTTCTCTGTCTCTTCTAATTTCCATTCCTAGAATGTATCTGGCTGCCCCTAAGTTTTTCATCTCAAACTATCCTGACAACTAAGACTTCAAATATGAAATCATATTCCTACCATTCCCAATCAGCAACATATTATCAACATATAGTATAATAATGAAAATGCGATCATTGTCAAACTTATAATACACACAATGATCTAATTTTGATCTCAGATATCCAATCGACAACACAAAGCCATCAAATTTCAAGTACAACATCCTAGGAGATTACTTCAAACCATACAAAGATTTCTTTAACTTGCAAATGAAATTTTCTTTAACTTTTTCTATGTAATGCTTTGGTTGTCACATATAAATCTCTTCCTCCAAGTCACCATGAAGGAAAGTTGTCTTCACATCCATTTGTTCCACTTCTAGATCATAAGCAACTGCAAGAGATAATAAGAACCAAATAGATGTCAACTTTGTAATGGGAGAGAAAATTTCACCATAATCAATTCCCTCCACTTTTGAGTACCCCTTCGCAACCAATCTGGCTTTATACTTTTCAACACTACCATCTGCACCAAATTTCTTCTTGAAAATCCATTTGCATCCAATAGGTTTCCAACCATCGGGCAAAGGCACCAAGTCCCAAGTTTTATTCTTTTCCAAAGAAGCCATCTCATCTTCCATGGCCTCCTTCTAGGAACCTGCATCTTTCATGCCCATAGCCTCTATCACAGTTCTAGGCTCATCAACATTAGTAAGCAAAGCAAAGGCACAACTAGAATCAAGCAATGTATAACCAAACCTCTCAAGTTGCTTCCTGGTTCGTGTGGACCTCCTCAAAGGCTGAGGTGGAGGTTCTACTTCATCTTTTGAACTTTTAGAGCTGCCAGAGCTCTCCTCATCATCAGGTCTAATAGGGTCATTCGGTTTAATCTTCTCAAGGGTAGAAGGGAACTAAACCACATCCTCTTTCTTTTCTTTCTCTTCTAGCTATAAAATAGTGGAAGAAGATGTTAGCTCTTTGAAAATAACACTTCTGTTAGACAACACTTTTTCAGCCACAGGATCCCAAAGCTTGTATCCATTCATACCAACACCATAGCCAATGAAAATACACTTAACATCCTTGTTCTCCAATTTTGACTATTTCTCCCTAGGCACATGTGCATATGCCTCACAACTAAAAAAAAAGATGTCTACCTGAAGGCTTCTTACCAGACCACACCTCCATAGGTGTCTTACCAACAAGAGCTAATGTAGGAGACCTGTTTACCAAGTAGCAAGCAGTGGCTACAGCTTCAGCCCAAAACTTTTGTTCGAGGCTTGCTCCACTAAGCATACTCCTAGTCTTCTCCATCAGTGTCCTATTCATCCTCTCCGCAACTCCATTTTGTTGTGGGGTGTATGGAGTTGTCTTTCATCTTTCAGTCCCTTGGTCTTTACAGAACTTATCAAACTCTACCGAATAAAACTCACCACTATTGCCAGTTCTCAAACACCTAATCTTTTTACTAGTCTAATTTTTGGCAAAAGCTTTGAACTCTTTAAACTGAGTAAAGACTTTAGATTTACTTCAAAGAAAATAAATCCATGTCCTTCTACTATAGTCATCTATGAAAGATACAAAATATACAGATTTAGAGATCGGAGGTATGTTAACTGGACCAAACATATCATAATGAATAAGATCTAATACACCAAAAGACTTATGAGAACTTGAGTAAAATTAAACACAATTTTTCTTTCCATATATATACAATGTTTGCAAAAGTCAAACTTGAGATTACAATCATTTAACCCCTCAACGAGGTTTTTATTTTTTGGGGTTTTGAGACCCTTCTCACCAATGTGGCCAAATCTCTTATGCCATAACATTATCTTTTTAGTAGGAAGTTTAACTTCCAGAGCATGAGCACCCTTGGGTACCCAAAATGCACTACCATTAGAATTTATTACAAGAGACTTTTTCACTACCAGTTCCAATGGTGGGGATGAAGTGACTGCATCTCTTTTCTTCAAGTCAAAAGAACTATTGCACTATGAAGTGCATGCCTCCAACTGAAACTGAGTACCTCTCTAAGTACCTTTTGCAAGCACCATAGCTCCTCCAGGCATCTTGCATCCTTCTTTCGAAAATATAACTTGCACACCTACATCATTCAACTTACTTATAGAAAGTAGGTTATGTGCCAAGCCTAGGATGTGTATAACCCTAGAGATTCCCTTCACTTGACCATCAAGGAATCAGATTAAGACTCTTCCATGACCAACAATCTTCAGATGAGAGTTGTCACCCAAGTACACTCTTCCACCATCAAACTCAATGCGAGGTCATGTGGAAAGATGCAGCAGAATCAATTAGCCACACATCATCAGATGCATGGGTGGCCAAGGCTACAATGAAGGCATCACCATCATCTTGTGACTTGTCAGAATCTGAATATGGGACATTCTTCTTTTTCTTCTTTTTCTCCTCTTTGCATTCCTTTCAAAAATTCCTAGTTTTCCCATAGTTCCAACATAATACCTTAGACTTTCTAGGATATTTGGATCTCCCATGACATTTGGATTTGCCCTTCTCAGCTTTCTTGTCTTTTTTTTTCCCTTTCTCCTTGGGTCTTCTATGAACTGCAAGAGCTTCTTTGGCCAACGTGGATGACTTCCTTTGTATCTCTTTAGATAACATCAAAGACACCACATGTTCCATTTTAAAAGTGGATGTAGTACTCTTGATGGCTATAACAAGATGATCCCATGAATCTGGTAAAGAACAAAGTAGGGTCATACATCGATCCTCCTCCTCCATCTCCACACCAATGGATGTCAATTGTGCAACCAACATATTAAAAACATTCATGTGATCAGCAATAGATCCTCCATCTTCCATCCTTAGAGAATATAGCTTCTTCTGTAGGAACAACTTGTTTACCAGAGATTTACCTTGATAAACATCACCAAGTTTCTTCCACGGCTCCTTCACAATTTTCTCTTCATGAACTTTTAATAGGATGGAATTAGCCAAACAAAGTCTCACAAGACCCTTGGCTCCACGATCTTTGAGATCCCAATCATCTTGGGACATTGCTGCTAGTTTTACATTGGAAATTGCTTCCTATAGGTCTCTATCAATGAGCATGTCTTCTATTTTGAGTTTCCACAACTCGAAATTGCTGCCATTAAACTTTTCAACCTCTATTCTTCCAGATGTACCTGCGAGCTCCTTCCTACAATAATATTTCAAAATACTTTGCACATGCTCCCACTAAATCTAAGATTAGTACAAAAAACCCCTACCCAGTAGCTAGGACCAAAATTGGCTAGGCTCTGATACCAACTGAAAGGAAGCTATGTGTGCAAAAATCACTTCCTAAACTAATCTAATGAGGGGAGAGGTATGTAAATTTGATTTAACATTTATAGTTGTAGCAATATTAAACTTATATCAGAGATATTACAGGAGGAAACACAAAACAAGAATGTAGATAGAGAGAAGTAGACACAAGATGTATCGTGGGGAAAACCTTTTCAAGTGAAAAACCCCACACTCTAAAACCTGGACAATATATTATTTGAAACAGTTATAGTTTGCAATACACTTTCAATGCAATTTCTTCTAAAAGTCTTCAAATGTCAATTCTGGAGTTATTCTGGCAGCATAACAATACCTATAAAAACACTATGCAACTACAACTCCAAACTATGCAATATATAGGGATTACAAGGAAAATATTGGGAGCATCTTGGGATAGGCATCCATCTTGGCCACATGGCCATTATCCCACATCAAAGTACACTTGTCCTTTCTTCACATACATCCCTTACATCTATCATGCATCACATATTTGACTTTCCCAACATAGGAGAGCTCCATGCTAAAAATAGACTATGACAGATGCTCTTATGCATCTTATAGTTGTCATAGATCTTCCCAACAGAACAACCTTAAATGTTGTAAGATAATCCATCATACAATGCTAAATATAGCATATTCCTCTTGCAACATGTCATAGTCCATCTTGGATTCCCAAAGATGCCTTTCCCTCATGCAAAGATCCTCATTGACACTTGTCATCACTTGTCATAGGAATCTCCAAACTTGGTTCTTACGCGTCATAGATTCTGTCATATGGAATATTGTCTTCCACACACCACAAGATGATGACACATGGAATATTAGTTCCACATCAAATGGGACACCCAAATCCATATAGGTTTGACTTGACCATCGAAGTCACATTCTAAGTAAGATGACATGTCACCGTGCCATCTCAACTAAGTGACCAAACTGAATGTGCAAATAATCACAACATTAGGCAATAAATTAATATACAAATAAATAAATAATGCTAGAAACTTGCAAAGGTTGAGACACCTTAATTCCCAACAGTTTGTACACAATAATTCAGTGAACAGGAGTACAGGAAAGACACCTTTTGAAATTTTAACTGGAGTAAACCCTAGAGGAGTAGCAGAGTTGAGAGATATCAGCATGGAGAATAAGAGAAGTGTAGAAGTAGAAGAATTTGTTGGACATATGGAGATAGTACACAATTAGATTAGAAAGCATTTGGAGGAGATGATTAGTAAATATAACAAACAAGCAAATGAGAAGAGGATACGCAAAGAATTTTCAGTCAGAGATGAAGTGATGGTATATCTAAGAAAAGAAAGATTCCTAGTACGGACATACAACAAGCTAAAGATGCATAATTTTAGACCATGTAGGATACTTAGGAAATTTGATTTAGGAAATGCATATTAAGTAGAGCTATAGGAGACATTTGGCATATCACCTATATTCAACATTGCAGACCTATACTAGTATCATGAAGGAGAGGCCCGTGATATCATTGAAGATGATTTGAAGAAGTAGTTACCACAACAACAACCAGAGAAGATTGAAGACATCTTGGACAATAGACTTGGATACAATACTAGAGGAAAGAAATACAAAGAATATTTGGTAAAGTAGAAAGGCAGACTGGAAGAAGATTCAACATGGATTTCTCAGGCTGAGGTGGACCGTCTTGGTTTTCCTCTAGCCCTAGCAAAGTGAGGGACTCACATTTTTCAACAATCCTGAGTGTCTAATCTAGGAGCATCCCAGGTTGCAGAGCAATCTTGTATCAACCAAAAATATTTGCATTCCTTTTATTTTCCTTCATTTTCCCAGTTCATTTCAGTTCAGACAGTGAGAAGTGGTTTCTATATTATGTTCCACATTTTCTGACATTTGTATTTCAGATCTTGTGGAGCAAGACTTAGTAGCTAGACACCATTAGCTACATCATATCTGATATTTAGATCATTTGGATCAACTTCTGGAAAGTTATCGCTATCAGAAGATCACCTGGTTTCTTATAACAGAGCATATAGACAGCCAACTGAAGGAGAAGGATTCCAGAGCAGTTCCATGACTTGTGGAGATAAATGAAATGTCATTCAAGATGGTTTGAGACCTAGCTGACATTCCCTAAGATCTACATCAAGTACCCAACATTTGTGGAGGAGTACCAGCTGTTGAAGGCCGATCTATCTATTTTCACATGTTACACCTTCATTAGAGATTGTAACTTCTTTCTTGGCCGACACAGAAGAATTATTGATCTTGGAGATGATATATAAGCAAGTCTTAAATGCCTAGGAAAGTAGCAAATCATAATATGATATTTTAGTCCTAGGATTTATTCTGGAGAGGTGCTTCAATGTCATATCTTTCTATTCTATAATCAAGTCTGTGAGCCCTTGTTTTGCATCTCACATGTTGCCGGCATGTAATCATTTGAATCTATGATATATTGAACATTTGAATCATTCTTTGTAATCTATATTTGAGTTCATTCCATTGTGTTTTACTCTTGTTGCATGGCCTAGACTGTTCACTCTGTGGACCCTCTGACCGTGATTACACCACCATGAAATCTCATTTCTCTAAATAATAGATCAACTACATGCACCTCATCATTTGTTTTCTTACATAGAATGAAATTTATCATATTAGAAAATGTGTTCACTATTACAAATATAGAATCATGACCTCTTTATTCTCTTGGAATCCAAATCAAAAATCCATAATGATATCTTGCCAAGGTCTCTCTAGAATTGGTAATGGCTAATACAACCCAACATCATAACTTCTCCCATTTGGTACTTGATAAATTTTACAACCCTAAACATGTTTTCTCATATTTTTATATAGTTGTCAAGGCCAAAAATAATTTTCAACCACCAATGTTAATATCTTATCATCTCCAAGATGGCCTGCTAAACCACGACTATGCTTCTCCTTGATCAAATTTTCTCTCATTGAGCTTCTTGGAATACATAATTATTTACCCTTTGGAAACAATCATTCTAAATCAAGTAATCAAGCCACTTCTGTCCATTCTTACCAATTCTTTACATGCTCTTTGTGCTTCTATAAAATTAGGATCAAGTTTATATAAATGCTTTAATTATCAAATCTTACTAATTCTACTCTCTATTTTGTCAACAATTTTTGTCTCTTGCTCAATATATCTACAACATTGTTTGATTTTTCACTCTTATGCTTCAATACAAAAGAAAAAATTTTCATGAATTTTACTCAACTCACATGTCTTTTTTTCATTAATTCTACTCATATATTTATACATGTCTTTGATTGAACTTATTGTAATTGTTCAAATGTTGCAAAGAGTAATGTCTCCACTTCTTCATGCTTGTATTATGGCATAAATTTTTTTTATCATAGACTAAATATCTCCTTCTATCATCATTCAAATTTTCACTAAAAATGTTATTAGTCTTGTTGGCTCCAAAAAATGTAGGTCTAAAATATTAGAGAATTTCTCCTCCTTCTAGGCTAGGGGTGTCATTAGAAAGGTGAGAAAGGAGCTCATCCATAAAGGATGTTTAAGGCTAACTAATGAGAGTGGGTATTCTCTCCTACACTTTGGGCTTAGCTAGACCTAGGAGGGATATTCCTAGAGGGATGAGATGAAACACAAGTAAACACACAATACCATACCCAATGTAAAATTTCCCCCATAATAGTCACTAGGCTAGGATGACTAGATGCATAAAACCTTTAACAAATTTGATTGTACATCTTGCACATGCACCAACAAATGATAGCACTTTTATCCCCATAAAATGAATTCATTTGACATTCTATACACATTGGCAAGATGTAAACATGCATGACATGATTCACACAAGATTCAAATAGTTTTATATTACTTCATATTGTTACTTGTTTATAATATTGAACCATGAAAAATATGCAAAATCTAATCTACTCCTACTCCAATTCCTATAGCTACCTAGAACAGATGATTTGATTTGAAAGATTGTTGGCCCTTCACCAAATTAGACCAATGCCTACTCCATTAGGCAAAAGAGTCGTGAACAACAATGAGGGAGGAGATGCATCCAATAAGCATCAATAGACCTTAATGTGCATACATACAAGTCAAGGATCACATTTCAAATACTATACATAGTTATTCAGAACAAAACTATAGTAAACCACTTGCAACAAAGAGAAAACCAACACAAAAGCTTTGTATTACATTACATGTTTTCATACATTTATTTTGTCTTTGTTACAATCACACCATCAAATGTGGTGAAGGAGAAACATATAACTATGATCATACATTCCCCTAAATCACCACAAATATCCATGGATACATGTCACTACATGAAATGAGCATTACAATTACTTCCTATGTTATACCAAATGCAATTTTCCATTTGCAGACCAAACTAGCATTGTTTGATGCCCTAGATCCACCATGAGCACTTACACCTCCAAAAATTGGTTGAGTGACCAACCGCTCAAAATGAACACAAATTTTTACTTTATAGCCTTCAGATGCTATGCTATAATATTCATTAAATAATCCTTAGCATCAACATCATTCCCACCTAAAATTAAAGGTTTAGATGTTGTGTAGGTACAAAAGGTAGTTGAGGCTCATCAACTGCATTTGTGTCATCCCCATAAATTTATTGCAGCATACAAAAGTAGCTGGTACATTGGAATGTAAATAACATGCCTTTTTCACATCTATTTGAACTTGTTCATCATGTTTTGAATTTATTGAACTTATATTTCTTTATTTACCTTTATTTTTTGGCACTTCAGCACTTTTGTGAATTGAATATCCACTTCACCCTTTTCTATCTTCTCTTTGATCTTTCTTTGGTTATCTCTTTCATCTTTTCAGCATTTTTGAGAACCACTAAACCATTCTAGCTCTTCTCTTTGGTTGCACTTCTATTTTTCCTTTTAGCGTTTTGACAAGTTCATGAACTTGTTGAAAGCCATTCACTTTCTCTTCATTAATTCTCTTTTTCAATGTTTTGGTGAAAAGTCAAATTGTGAAAAGATTCCCTTTTATCTTTTTCATTTACTTTGACTTTGACCTTGAGTTTTGGTAGGTTCACTGGATTTTGTGAACCTGTCGAAAGACCTTACCTTTCTCCTTATACTTAGGTACCTTACCTTCATTGTTCTCTTCCTTTTATTTTTTCATTTGTTTCCTTGTCTCCCTCTACTATTTTGGCATTTCAACAAAATCCAAACCACCAAAACTTGCCTTTACCTTTTTTTCATTACTCAAACTTTCGCAGTGTCAGCTGTTTGGTCAAACGTCAAACTATGAAACTAGTTTGGTGGTTTGTATTTTTGTCAAACCATTAAAAATAAGGCTAAAACCAAGGCCAAATTTAGTGTTTTGGTAGGTTTACAAACCTAAAAACTTGTTGAAAGGAAACATAGATTCTAAGGAAATAAACATAAACGCTTGGTTTTTTAGGATTTTTAGGGGGCTTAATACTTACGTTTTTGGGGATTTGAGAGATTTTCAAGAAACTTTTAAGGGTTTATTAGGATCCTTCAACACTTAGGGTACTAGGGTATAGGTATATGAACAAGGAAAAATATAGGAAAAGAACCCTCAAACAAAGTGGGAAAACCTAGGGAAATTTGGTGGATGAAGGGCACAAATAATGCAAGGCTGGGAACCCAAAAACCTAGGTGCCAACACTAGCTCTTGTTCGGGACATGTGCCTCTTGCAACCATATCAAGAACTAGCTATCTCTGGGGTATACCAAAAATAAAAAAGAGGATGGTATTGCAAGGAAAATACAAGAAATGTATGTACAACAACAAGGGTATATACATGGTAACACACACACATAGCCAATGGAATGAAAGCACATAGATAATAAAAGGATGGTTGTGAATCAAAATTTCAACTCAATGCAAGGAAAACCTACAAAAGATAACTGAAATTGCTTGCCTCTATTGAAGACAAGATGAAGGAGTTGATCAACCTCAAACCAAATATGTAATTATCACCTAGTTGCAACAAAATATGGTTGCCACATGCATGCACCAACTTGCAACCGCTATTCATGAAACAAATGACAAGTTGATGTAAACAACACCATTGCATGGAAACTACAAATAATAGGTTCTTTACCTATTCAACATCATATTGTGCTTGTTCCCAAAATCAAGGGGTGAGACATTAAAATTTAGGTTAACATCACAACACATGGATGAAGATGAACAACCATCTTCAAATGCAACATTGTCATACTTGCTGACCTCCTTATGCAAACTAACGGAAAAGGAAAAAACCTCCAATTCACATTGAAAAGAAAAATGTAGTTAATTTCAAACTTACTTAGCACAAGGGAGGAAATCATCTTGTGCCCTAAATTGGAATGTCTCAAGCTTATGTACATGATCAAGTTGGGATGCAACTTGTTGAAGTTCAACCATACACATGCCTTGTTGGTCATTCACATCAATATCCTAGAAAAGGACTCAACCTCTAATGCAGTACCAACACCTTCAAGAATTGGTGGGCACCAAACATCAAAGTGGAAAGATTCATACTCATTTGCACCTCTACCAAAATCTTGAGCACCATTTTTAAATGTGCTACTACATTCTTCAATACTGAAATCACCAACATGATTTAGGCTACAATAAAAACCATTAGCATAATTTTCAACACCAAGAGATAGCTCATATGAAGAACCAAGTACTTCCAATTGTCTCTCTATTTATTGATCACTCTAGCAATCTATTGTGTCACACTCACTACTGCAAACAAACTAGTGATACATTTCCTCTTCCTCATTCATTTTTATTGCATCTCCTTGTCGCTTGTATGAAGCACATTCAACATGATGAAGACAACAAACATTGCACCAAAGAAATCAGTTCTCGTATGCATCCACATGATCAGTACCACCCTCATGGTCATCAAGGGCAAGTTCTTCACATTGGCATTCCATGGCTACATCAGCACTTGTCTCTAATTGGTTATCATCAAGTGCAACCACCTCAATGTCATCCTCAAAAAAGAAACTAATTTTCTGCTCACTCTAAATATCACTTCCATGTGCACACATAACATGATCAACTTCCAAAATTGATTCATTTCACTTCTCACTTATACACACATCTTCCTAATTATTAATTAGGCAATATACCTCATTATCAGGATAGAAGTCATCATGGATGTCATTATTTTCATCCCCAATCGATAACCCATCCAATTGAAGGTAGGTGCATACAATGTCCTCATTATCTACATTGTTGTCATGTGATGCACCCCCTTCATCTTCAATCCTTCTTAAAACACTATCAAACTGATCCAATGTTTTGTCCAAACCAACACCACCATTATCCATGGAAAATCCCTAAAACTTAAAATCAATGTATGCACCTTTATCTATCTTACATTGGTTATCATCATTTACATGCACACCACTATCATCCTTGACCTTAGGCTATGAAAAAATCAGCAAAGAAACATCATCATCCTTCCCAAGTGATGATCCATCAAACTGAAGATAGGTGGACACACTTTCTTCATTAATCGCACAACTGTCAGAGGATGTTACATTACATTTTCTATCCTTCTCACTGTATATTCAACTTGATTCATTGTACTACTACCCACAAAAAAAAGTTCACCTCTCATAAGATCAACCTTTGGGGACATCAACTTTGCAATATTCATTTCTCACTCTTTCCATGGCATCAAGGCATAGGTAATCTTGTTGCAAATTAACAAGCTTCAAGTCCTCTACACCGAAATCAATCCCACATCATATTATTCAAAAAAAATACTAATGTCAGTTGAGACAAAAGGTTTGAAAGAACTTGGAATTTTTGACAATGAAATAGCAAACCAATGACTAACATCCATGCTAGATTCACCCTTCTTACTTTTGATATTTTCCAATTCCTAGACAAGAGAAGGAGAGTCTACACTACTTTTGAACTCCTCAAATGCAATTACCAGGTCATTCCAAGAAGCAAAGTGATGTCTAGGAAAATCACCAATCCACTTTTGTGCCAAGCCACATAGAAGGAACCTCATCCACATGTCCTCATCTTCAAATTGAAATTTATCCATGAATTCCGAAAATCCAACCCCATGTGCCTCCCCATCATAGAAATCACACCCATCAAAGATAGACATATGATGATATACCTCAGTTGGCATGGATTGCATCTCATAATTAACCTATGAAAAGTCCAACTGTTTGTATGTGGTGTCATTAGGGATATGAGGAGACTGAATAAATGAATAATTAGTAAAAACAAGATGAGCAATGGATTGAAAAATGGAATAAAGAAACCTAATTTAATTTCCTTTTTTGCATAATGAGTTAATTAATATTATGCAAGGGAGTTTGACTTTGCGATAGGGGAATGTCAAATGTGGGGCATTTTGAATAGTAAGAGGAAACATCACCATAGGAATCATAAGTATCTTCATCATTATAGTATCCAAGGATTGAAACATAGGATGATCAATATGAAGGATCTACCCTAGAGTATTCCTTATACCTAAACGCCATGACTATAATGCATGTATCATGCTGAAAGAAAAATGCATCCCATCTATGGATAATGTTGCAAAGTTTCCACCTCATTGAATGAGAAAATCATTGGAGAAATATAATTACCAAGGCTAAGATATGTTTGGGTCTATTTAGCAAAAATGTGTTCATTATTTGAACCCTCAAATTCTCCAAGGCAATGGTGCCATTATGTTGGCTTCCAAAAACATAGGTCCATCCTAGAGCATTTCTCCTCATTCCATGCTAGGGGTGTCATTAGAAAGATGAGAAAGGGGATCATCCACAAATTAAGGATGTTTAGGGCCAACTAATGAGAGTGGTTATTCTCTCCTACACTTTGGGCTTAGCTTGACCTAGGAGGGATATTCCTAAAGGCATGAGATGAAATACAAGTAAACACTCACATCCATACCCAATGTATACTTGACGTCCATAACTATCATTACACCAAGATGGCTGGATGTATTAAACTTGTAATTAAGTTTATTATATATCTTGTACATGCACTCATAGATGAATTCATTTGACATTCTATACCTAGTAACAAGTTACAGACATGCATGACATGATTCACACAAGATTCAAATAATTTTATATTGTTTCATATTGTTCCATGGTTATAACACTGAACCATGAACAACATGTAAAACTTAATCTACTCCTACAACTACCTAGAATAAAGGATTTAATTTAAAATATTATAGGCCCTTCACAAAACTAGATCAATGCCTACTCCAATGGGAAACAAAGTCATGGACAACAAAGAGGGAAGAGATGCATCCAATAAGCATCAACATAACTAGATTTGTATACATACAAATTAAGGATCATATTTCAAATAAAAGGAATACTTAGTTAGCTAGAACAAAACTACAATAACTCACTTTCAACAAAAAGAATTTACCAATGCAAAAGATTTTTATTTCATTAAAATGTTGTCATACATTTATTGTCTCTCTGTTATAATCACACCAACAAATGTGGTGAAGGAAAAACATATAATTGTGATTATACATTCCCTTGAGTCACTACAAATATCCATGGAGACATACCATTGCATGAAATGAGCATTATAATTCCTTCCTACTTTATACCAATGCATTCTTCCATTTATAGACTAGACTGGCTTTGTTCGATGCCCTAGATCCATCATGATCGCTTACACCTCTAGAAATTGGCTCAGTGACCAACCCTTTAAAATGAACACAAATTTTTACTTTATAACCTTTAGATGCTATGCCTTAATAAGGATTGAATGTCCTTAGCATCTCCATCATTCCTACCTAAATTGAAAGGCTCAGATGTTGCATAGGTTCAAAGGTAGCTGGGGCTCACCAACTACATTCATGACATCCTTAGAAATTCATTGTAGTGTACAAAAGTAGTTGGGACATTGAAGTGTAATATCAGGCATTTTTCACATCTATTTGAACTTGTTTAGTATTTTTAAAATTTCCTAAATTTCTCTTTCTTTACTTACCTTTCCTTTTAGCACTTCAAGGATTTTGGGAACCCAAGAACCACTTGATCTTTTCTTCTATCTTCTTTTTTATCTTTCTTTGGTTCTCTTTTTCAACATTTTGACATTTTTGAAAAGTGCCAAACCATTCTAGCTCTTCCCTTTAGTTCACCTTCTTTTTGTCCTTTTGGCATTTCAACAAGTTAAACTACCAAACTATTTCTATGGTTTGGATTTTCATCAGACTATCAGAATGTTCCCTTTATCTCTTTCATTTTATTTAACTTTGACCTTGACTTTTGATAGGTTCACCATTTTATGAACCTGTCGGGAGACATTACCTTTCTTGTTGTCCTTAGGCACTTTGCCTTCTTCATTGTCTTCCTTTATCTTTTTCATTTTCTTCCTTGTCTCCCTTCACTATTTGAATGTTTTGGAAAAAAGACGAATTACCAAAACCTTCATTTACCTTTTCTTTCATTACTCAAACTTTCATAGTTTTATTGATTTGGTGAAAATTCAGACCACAGAACTAGTTCAGTGGTTCAAATTTTCACCAAACTACAGAATTAGTTTAGTGGTTTGACTTTTCATTGAACTATCAAACTATGTCTGAATCCAAGGCCAACTACAAAGTTTTAGCAAGTTTACAAATCCACAAACCTTCCAAAAGGCAACATAGATTATAAGGAAAAGAACATAAACACTTAGTGTTTTTTAAATATTATTAGGGGGGTTAACACTTAGGTTTCAAGGGATTTTAGATTTTTTCAAGAACCTTTTATAGGTTTGTCAAGATCTTTCAACACTTAGGGTACTAGGGCCTAGGTACAGGAATGAGACAAAATATAGGGAAAGAACCCTCATAGAAAGTGGGCAAACCTAGGGAAATTTGGCAGATCAAGGGCACAAATAATGCAAGGTTGGGAACTCAAAAATCTAGGTTCTAGTAGGTCTACTACATTCTTAGCTCAACATTCACTTACTTTAACTTCTTAATCTATTATGAAGATTAAACATGAAGTACAGAAACAAAACTTAAACACATCAACACCATACACACATAAACACCTGATTTTTATGTGGAAAACCCTAAAAGGGAAAAACCATGGTGTGTGTTACTCACAATATAATGTAGTAAAAATACTTAATAACAAAAGAGGCTCACTGTCCAAGGACTCACTGTCTAATGAAATGCTCACTACAAATAGGGGTGGTTCACTGCTGAGGGGTGGCTCACTGCCAGGAGGGGTGGCTTACTGCCATGAACTGATATAATAGCATCTACAACATAACCTGAGTTTAGTTTCATTGAAGCATAATACATATCAACTTTTCTTCCCTTCCAACACAAACACTCTCATCTTTGCATCTTTGCATCCACACACACTACACATCTATTTATAACAATCATCAACCTTGGAACATACATCAAGGTCAGCAGTATAATCTACAACCTTTGGAACAATCTCTCAGGTCAGAAAACATACATAATTCAAATTAGGTTTGGACCTAAACAAACTTGTGAATCAAATGAATGAAAGAAGAACACTTTATGTCTTAGCTCAGACCCAAACACAACTTCACATGCTTCAATATGCTTCTACAATCCATGAAACACATCCATAAAGAGTGTTAGCACCCAAGTCAGCCAAACTTGTGCAAACACCAAGAATACTTAGAAAAAAGCTTCCAATAACTTCATCATAGCTTGTGGATCAAGTACATGCCTTCAAAACAATATGGAGATATACACGAACAACATAAAATCACCTGGGAGCTGACAAATTCAGCCACAATAGAATTCACTTGAAGACAACAAATATTGGTTGAAGCTATATTACGAACTACTCACAACAAACACTGTCGAACTCTGCTAATCAATAACATAATTTCTGAAGCACCAAATCACAAATCCTTTGGAACAAAGATAGCTAAGGACCTTATAAACATATGTCCAAAACTACAAGACCAAAAACTAAACTACAGAGAATTACAGAGAAAATTACTTTCTCCTTGTCACACTGCAAATGCTACCAGGCACAATTTTCAAAATGGTGAGTATAACTTCTACTGCATAGTGATCTAGACCACCAAATTCTAGATTTAGTATCTTCAAACACTTCTCTAAAACATATCTAAATCTCATACTCTGGTCTTCAACACAGAGGAAATGCGGAGCAAGAACTCAAATAGTATCCTGTCAACTAGAATATATCTTCACAACTCTATCTTTAATATGAACCAAATTTTCTCAAAAGCACGTGAGTCCTCCATATCAAGAGCATATTCTTATCATCTTCATCACTTATACAATGCAATACAAAGAATCTAACTCATCACAATCAAGTAACAAAACAAGAGCACAATTGACACTAATGACAACACAAACATGTTGACATCAATGACAACACCGATTAGCACATACTTGCAACAATCTCCCCCTTTGTCATTGATGGCAACATACGATGTGAAAAAATGAACATGTTCCACCATCAAGAAACAACTCTATATCAGAACTCCCCCTTTCTCTTTAAACATATGAACTCTCTCTGATCACTGAATGCTTTCTTTTTCTCTGAGTTTTTCACATGAACTCCCTCCCCATTTGACATCAATTGTCAAAGGGTGACACATTTCTTTCCACTGCACATATTTGCACTTGATCTTAACTACCCTAAATGCTTCCTTCAGATTGCAACATTCTCTAGTATCACTACATGCTCCCCCTGAGAGGTAGCCTCCATTATCAGTCCAGAAAAGAATGACTCCTAAACCATACTAGACTGATGCACTTCATTATGTATCTAGTTCCTAGAGGAAACATGTGTACCAAAGGCTAGAATAGGCTTATTCTTGACCTCATTTATATCCCTGTTGATCCATGTCTTGTTCATCTCCTTCTTGGTTTCTACCAGATCATCCTTTTGCATTATTTTCTTCTTTTCTATTGGGATATCCTTCTTCATTTTCCTGCATCTACAAAACTTTGCAATATGTCCACGCCTATTGCAATCATAGCACACCTCATTTCTTTGACTGTTGTTCCTTCCATTCATTCTAGACATGCATTGGTTAGCCTTTTGTCTAAATCTATTGCATGTAAAGCAACTGCCACTGAAGGATTGAGCATTCCTTTAATCACTATAACCCTTTCTTTTCTAACTTCTACATTCACTGGCTTTATGACCAACTCCCTTGCAAGTAAAATACTAATTGGAGAAGGATGGAACATTTTGATTCATTATGTTCCTACATTGAGTAGTCTTATGACCAAATTTATTGCATGAATGACAATAACCATTAAAAGATGCATACCTTTAAGCATTTAGTTGCCTGACCGGTGGTCTTTTTGGTCTAATCTTTGATTCTAGATCTTCTTTCCTTTGTCTTCTTTGTTCTTAGCATTCACTATTTGACCTGATTTGGAGCATTCACCTTTCTCAAATCCCAATATTTCTTTGTCATCAGAACTCTTCTAACAATCAATCATCTCATCTGGCTTTGTTGAACTTATCTTGAACTTCTCCAAGTCTAAATTTAGGTTCACAACTTCATTCTCAAGCTTTGTACAGTCTTTAGTTTTGTCTTTCAAACATTCTTATATTCTTTCTTTTTCTTCATTTGCTAACCTCAATTTTTCATTGTCCTCTTTATGTCTTTGTTTAAGCTTCTTGACTTGCTCTCATAAATTTTTGATGTATTCATTTTCTTCTTTCAAATTCTCTTTTAAGTCCATGTTTTCTTCTTTAGATCTTTCTAGGTCTTCAAGAGCAATTTTGAGTTCTTCAATGTTAGTGAACAAACTTTCTTCTTCTGAAGATTTGATATCATTGTTGTTGAAATGCACATGAGAACTGAGAGGGGAGGGTGAATTAGTTGTGACAAAAACTTAACTTCATCATAGAATATCAAACCATCAACTACTTAATTACTGATAATCAAATTTAACCATAAAAGCATGAAACCATAGACTTAATCACAATCACACATTCAACATAGTAGACACCATATTTTTACAAGGAAAAACCTAAAAGGGAAAAGCCACAGTGGGAGTTAGCCCACAAAAATATATAATTTATACCAATACCAAAAAATAGAGGCTCAGTGATTACAGGGCTCACTACCCAAAATGCTCACTCCAAAGATCAGTTCACTGCCAAGGGGTACCTCACTACGAAATGGTGGCTCACTGCCAAGAATTGTTGAACTAATTTGACAGCATCTACTCTATGCCTGAGTTCAGTTCCATTGAAGCACAATATTCTTCCTCTGCTATGCTCTTCTTACTCTTCACACTTATCTACTCATTTTTTAACACACTTATTTTTTGCAATTACATTACAAGTCTTTGTGTAAGTCATCAACCTTGGAATGCACATCAAGGTCAGCAATACATTCATCAATAGTTGGAACAATTTCCAAGGCTGGCATTACCAAAAACATACATAGAAATAGGTCAGGATCTAATACATAAATTTTCTAAGGGAAAGATGTAAAGATGTATGCTGATCATGCCACACCTTAGTTGGGACTCAAACACAATCCTTCACGCCATGACACACTTCAACAATCTTCAAACATCTCCACAAATAATGAAATCAACCAGGTCGGCCAAGACTGGTGAGAACACTAAGTCTTCTATGAAAATTCTTCATAAAAGGGTAGGAACATGATTAGGAGACATCCACAAGCACATTGAAATCATCAGGAAACAACTGCACAACTTCTAACCACTCTGTCAAGAAGATTCTTCAAACCAGAGCACTTAAACAACACAACCAACTACTGTCATAGGGAAAAGATCACTTGCAGACCACCAAATCATGAACCATTGAAGTTGAAGCCACTTAACATCATCTTAGACTTAACTCTAGAACTGTAGATAGAAATACTTCAATGTAGAGGAATGTGGAGCATAACACTTTCTCCCTGTTACCACCAAACATATAGGAAAACTAGTTTTCACTCTGGTGAACATAACTCACTCAAATATGCATGTCAGAGGCTCAAAATTGGAATATAACATCTTCATATAGACTTCTAAATAACTTCCAATCCATAGATAAAGATATTCATTCTACAAGAAATGTGGAGCAATCTTTTGGATTGTTCTTCTGTATGCAATACACTGTTTCCACTACAACTCACTATTTCTACAAGAGGAGCTAATTTTCTCAATATCCCCTTTATTAGAATCAATTACATAGGTAAGTACAAAAGCATCTAACTCATTACAAGAAAGTCACAAGATAAGGGCACGGTTCACATCAATGACAACATCGGTTAGGCACTTACTTGCAACAATCTCCCCCTTTGTCATTCATAGCAACATATGATGTGAAAATTTGGAAAGACCATCTCTACAAGATTCTCGCCCTTTATCTTTACACAACTGTACTTTTGCTCCCCCTGAGTTTCTCAGATGATTTCTCTCCCCCTTTGACATCAATGGTAAAGGGCACATACTTGCACTATTCTTAACTGTTATGAATAATCCCTCTTAGGAGTGTACTTCAAGCTGTAACAACTCGTATTTTAGATAACCTTAGGATTTACACTAATACTTCCAAAGTAACATATCTTGTCTTATCAAAGCTTCAGACTACATTTGGCACAAATCAAGGTATGACATCCAATCACATCTTTTATCGACCTTCATGTCAGCTTATGAAAATAATGCATATTTTGACAGTATATCAATGACAACATATAGAGCTAATATTTTCCTTGGATTAGTATTCATTTGTGGCTCTTCCTATCAATGGTTACTACTACCAGCTTCTGAGAGATATCAATTATTGGTTTGGGTGAAACAATGCATTCTTATTTATAGATATAGGGACATATTCCCAAGTCTGGTTTTCTATTCTTCTACATAGCAGGCTTCTTACTTTTGTACAAGCTCTTCCTTTATCCTTGACTTAGACCTTTGTTGCAAATTCTTGATCTTGTCTTTTCGTGCTAAGGTATTAGCTTCAATCCTTTGGCAGGGGAAAAAGATTTTCAATAATACTCCCCCTAAGCCAAAACTTTAGTCTCAATTTCTAGAATGAATATCTATACCAGATACCTTCCTTAATCTCTAACACATCCTTCTTTACCCAAAATCTTATCCATCTCCTTTCTAATGTCTGCTAGATCAATCATTTCCACTAGCTTTTTTAACTCTACTTGATTCTCCTTCTTCACGTTCTTGCTTTTGCAAGATTTAGAAACATGTCCAGGTCTATTGCAATTGAACCACACAATATTCCTCTATCCATTGTTCCTTTCATTCATTCTGGATCTACATTGGTTGGTTCTGTCTCCAAATCCATTACATGTATGACAATACCCATTGAAGGAGTTTACAATTCTATTCCTACACTCATTTTTTCTATGACCAAACCTTTTTGTACGCAAAACACTTTTCATTAAGGGATTGAGTTTTTCTTATATTGTTAAAGCCATTCCTTGTCATCCTCCTACATTCACTTGCTATGTGACCAATTCTTTTGCAGTTGAAACATTGACTAGAGAAAGATGGAATGTCTTGATTCGTTCTACTTCTACATTGAGTAGCTATGTGGCCAAATTTACTACATGAATGACAATAACCATTGAAAGATGGATACCTTTGTGCATTTGGTTTCTTGATTGGAGGTCTTCTTGATTTGTTCCTTTGATCCTAAATCTATTTTTCTTTGTCCTCCTTGACCTCAGAATTCTTTTCTTGATCTATTATAGAACTTTCATCTTTCTCAGGTCTTATATTGTTTATGTCACCATGATTTTTCTGATTTGCTTCAATCATTATTCTATCAAATCTGGTTGTACTTACACTAAATAAGTCTTGTTGAACCCATGCATGTTTCAGATCAGATTTTAGATCTACAACTTATTCTTCAAGCTTGATGCAATCATTTATTTTGTTTTTCAAGCATTCTTCAATTTTTTCTTTTTCTTCATTTGCTAACTTCAAATCTTCACTATTTACCTCAAGTCTTTGCTTAAGCTCCTTGATTTTCCTTTTTAACTCTTTGATGTATTCATTTGTTTTTGTTATATTTTCTTTTAAGTCCATGTTTTCTTCTTCAGATTTCTCAAGATTTTCAAGAGTAATTTTGGATTCTTCACTGTTAGTGGACATATATTCATTTTGAGAGGGATTTATATTGTTGTAGGATTTAGTCACTGATTTAGATTCAGCATTGACAATCAAACACCAATTCATTTGTTCTTTTACTTCATACTAGCAATCTTTCTTCATTTTCTTCTCTTCAGTATCATCTTCTTCTTTGGCAAATACTTTTTCCCTTTTTGTATTGTAAGGAATCCTATTTGAATGTGATGCATGATTATTGATTTTTGAATACTTCTACGTGTCTTCATCAACCCTAACATTTGTACTCTCAATGATATTTTTAAATCTTTTATTGTAACACCGGTAGGCCTTACTCTCAATAGAGTATCCAAGGAAAGTTCCTTCATCATACTTAGCATCAAACTTGCTTATCTCTTCTTTTCTTTTGATCTAACATTTCCTTCCAAAAACTTTGAAATATTTTACTGAAGGTATTCTTCCATACCACAATTCGTAAGGAGTTTTAGTATCATTACCTTTGACTTGAAATCCGTTTTGAATGTAGACAGCAGTATGTATAGCTTCTTTCCAATATGCTTCCGATTGGTCAGATTCCTCTATCATTGTTTTTGCATCTTCTTGACTAGACCTGTTCATTATTTCCATCACTCTATTCTCTCTGGATAGTTGTCTTTCTATTCCATGAGTCTCACACAATATATTACATTTATTAGAGGTAAAATTTTCTCCTTTGTCAGACTTTAGACATTTGATTTTCACATTTAATTCATCTTCAACCATTATTTGAAGGCTTTAAATACATCTAGAGCTTCTGATCTTTCTTTGAGAAAAACTAACCCAAGTCATTCTAGAATAATCATCTTGGAGACTTTTCACTCTTGTAGGTGCGCAAAGGTTTGTATGAACTAATTCCATTAGTCCACTTAACAATATTTCTTCATCCTGTAAACTTCCTTTTGCTTGCTTCACAACTTGACACTTCTTGCAGGTGATGTTGCTAAAATGTATCCTCTCTAGCAGATCTTTCACAACTTGAGCTGAGGTTATCCTTGCTAGATCATTAGGAGTGATGTGACACAATTTCCTATGCCAAAGCCAAACTTTCATGATTCTGAGTTATAGAGTAGATAATATTGTCTTCTCTAAGATGATAAAAATTTCCCTCTGTCCTTTTTCCACCAGCTATTACAACTCTAAATTTATCTTTGATTTCAAAGGTATCATTCTAAAATATGAAACTATATCCTTCTCTACACAATTGTCCAATGCTCAGGAGATTTTGTCTTAAGATTTCAACATAGAGAACATCATCTGTATGTTGTCTTCTATCAAAACTGATTGAACCTTTTCCACATATTTTAGCAGTACGGTCATCTCCAAATCTAACTAACCCTTCTTCATTCTTTACAATATTAACAAACTTACCTTTATCACCAGTCATATGATTTGAGTAGATACTATCAATAACCAAATAGTTCCTTATATCTTCAATGTTATTACTTACCTTTGGATCAAAACTTTCATTATCTTTGTAATTATCATCCTTTTACTGAAAGAACCATTCATCATCTTCATCATCTTTAGCATCATAAAATGTTTTCATAGTCTTTCTGCTTTTACCTTTTTCATCATAATAATTTTTTAATTTTCTTTTTGAACATTTGGATGCATAATGACCAGCTTCACCACAATTGGAACAATTTAAAGATAGTTCATCCTTACAGTGTGACATCACAGATCAACCTCAAGCTATTAGGGTTTCTTCTGAGGAACCTTTCTCTGCTACCAAATGTTAAATTACACAGGACAATTGAGAGGAGGGGGGTGAATCAATTGTCACAAAAACACAACTTCATATGAATATCAAACCATCAACTACTTAATTAGTGATAATTAGATTTAACCATGAAATGATGAAACCATAAACTTAATCACAATCACACATTCAACATAGTAGATGCCAGATTTTTATGTGGAAACCCTAAAAGGGAAAAACAACGGTGGGTGTTAGCCCATAGAAATATAAGTTATACCAATACTAAAAAAACAAAGGCTCACTTCCTACATGGCTCACTGCCCAAAATGCTCACTACAAAGATCGACTCACTACTAAGGGGTGGCTCATTGCCAAAGGGTGGCTCACTACCAAGAATTGTTGAATTGATTTGACAACATCTACTCTATGTCTGAGTTTAGTTCCATTGTAGCACAATATTCTTCATCTACTCTTCTCTTCTTACTCTTCACACTTATCTACTCATTTTTCCACACACTTCTTTTTTTCAATTACATTACAAGTATTTATACAAGTCATCAACCTTGGAATGCACATCAAGGTCAACAATACATTCAGGTCAGCAATACATTGATCAACTATTGGGACAATCTCCAAGGTTGGCATTACAAAAAACATACATAGAAATAGGTCAGGACCTAATATAGAAATTTGGTAAGGGAAAGATGTAAAAATGTATGTTGATCATGCTACGCCTTAGCTGGAACTCAAACACAATCCTTCATGCCATGACATGCTTCCACAATCTTCAAAACATCTCAGCAAATAATGAAATCAAACAGGTTGGCCAAGATTGGTGAGAACACCAAGTCTTCTAAGAACATTCTTCATCCATGATCCAACTTTCTCTTTGTGGACCAATCCAAGGGTAGGAACACGATTAGGAGACATCCACAAGTGCATTGAAATCATTAGGAAACAACCGCACAACTTCTAACCACTTTGTTAAGAAGATTCTTGAAACTGGAGCACTTAAACAACATAGCCAACTACTGTCATAGAGAAAAGATCACTTGCAAACCATCAAATCATGAACCATTGAAATTGAAGGCACTTAACATCATCTTAGACTTATCTCTAGAACTACAGATAGAAATACTTCAATGCGGAGGAATGTGGAGCATAACACTCTCTCCCTATCACCAGCAAACATATAGGAAAAGTAGTTTTCACTCTGGTGAACATAACTCACTCAAATCTTCATACCAGAGGCTCAAACTTGGAATATAACATCTTCATATAGACTTGTAAATAACTTCCAATCTATAGACAAAGATATTCATTCTACAGGAAATGCGGAGCAAACTTCTAGATTGTTCTTTTGTATGCAATACACTATTTCCACTACAACTCACTGTTTCTATTAGAGGGGATAATTTTCTCAATATCCTCAGCATCAGAATCAATTACATAGGTAAGTACAAAATCATCTAAAATATTACAAGCCAGTCACAAGATAAGGGCATAGTTGACATCAATGACAACACCAGTTAGGCACATACTTGCAACAATTGCAGGCCTCAGTCACTATTTTAGGTTCAACTTTAGAAATTAAACACAGGTTTATTTGTTCTTCAACAGCTTTACATTCTGTCAATTCACATTTTCTTTAATCACTAATGATCTCACACTCTTGTACTTTAGGTCAGGCCTAATTTCAAAGTGTCAATTTATGACCATTATTTAGGTCCTATACTGACATGGTAAGTTTGAATTATGAAATTGTTGGTGGGAATCTTTGTAGTTGCATATATAAGCATGATTAGGTTGTCATTTGTAAGCTAGATGATTACTAGATGAAAATTTTGATTCATGAGCTTATGTTAAAGTGATTCAAGGCATTCATAGTGTTGTAGAGTAGAATTTGTGTTATTATTGTGTTTGCATTTGTAGAATGGACATCCATCTCCTCGTGTCATGAAGAGATTCTTCCTTCCATGAGATCTTCACTACAAGGTGATATCAATTATGTTTTCAATCATTTATCATTTAGATTTTGCCTCTATCCCACAGGGATATGCACTCATTATTAGACAATAGTGTTTGGAAGACTTGAATGTCTCTCTGGGGCTTGACTGAGGCAAGCCTCTAAACACCACAACCCCCAACCCATTTTTTTGTGATTGCAGGTTATAGGTTGCAGGAGCAAAAAAAGTGGAGTTGTAGGAGAGCAATGTAGACTATTGGAATTGTAGATCTAAAGATAAAATAGTGACCTGGACTCAGGCACCCACTTATTCTTCCTTCAGTTCCTATAACTAAAGAATCTCCAGAATAGCAAGAACAGGTTGCAGACAAGGTTTCCAGATCCCAAAGAAAATGGTGGCACTAGACTAGGGCGCCCGCTCATTAGTCCCCAACTATTCTGCTTTCTAAACTTCAAAATCTGGTATGCATTTGATTGTCATTTGATATCTCTTTGTGCGAGCATTTTCTGTGATTTGTCTGTTTGCTTCCAAATTAGCATAATTAGGGTTTTGAACATAATTGGGCTTAATTGAACAACAAATCTACACAATTCCAATTTTACCTACATTCCAAGTGACTGAAAACCTGATAGTAGATTTCCTACTTGGTTGAAGTCTTTGAATGTTTGAGGTGAAAGGAGGATTCATAAAAATTAACCCTAAACACAAACAAATCCTCTTACTCAAATTTCACCTTAAACATTTTGGTGAACCCATGTTTTTAATGACATTTGCACCTTTTTGAGTGTTTTTTTTCAGATTTATAGTCATTTTATTCGTTCATTTCATTGTTCATCTTATTGCATTTGAAAATTTTAGAAAAATTCAAAAAAATTGGCATTTTTAGCTTGCATTTTCATATAATTTGAATTAGTTGGCATTTAATTTCAATATTTTTTTGTTATTATCATCATATCTGATTTCAAATACAGAAAATTTTTATTTATCATTCATTTAGATTGTATTTTCATGCTTAAATTGTTGAAAATTGCTTGAAATTTTGCATTAGCTAGGGTTTGTATTCAAAATCTTGTTTTAGATTTTATTATTCTTTTTAAAACACTCATTAGGACTTATTACTAACTATAGTGTTGCATCATAGTGGTTTTCTTACAAAATTTCATGCCTAGGGTTTGAAAACCTTGATTTTTCACTAGATTTGGCCATATCGTCTCTCTAGATTTGCATCATAGGTGTTTTGTAAAGAATTTTTCCACACTAATTGGCTATTATTAGGGTTATTATCTTCTACTCCTCCTAAAATTGTTTACAACACCTTTTTAATGGGCCCTTACAATGGAAATTTGATGAAAAAATGCATATTTTGGCTATATTTTCCCTAGGGTTTGATCTCGAGCTGCACTATAAGCATGTTGTGATGGATTTTTTGGAATTATATGGCTGTTATTACTGTTATAATTTCCTTTCCATCATAATTTTCTTCACAACACCCTTTTTCATACTCTGTTGCATTGAAATTTGTTAAAATATTGCATATTATGGGTATATTTGACCTAGGACTTGACCTAGATTTGCACTCCAAGCGTGTTGTAAAATATTTTATGGCTTTAGGTGACTGATATTACTGAAAATATATTCTGTACCTCCTAAAATTATTCACAACACCCTTTTTTTTGGGTCTTTGCATTGATCATTTGTGAAAAATTGCATATTTTAGTGTATTTTCACTAGGTTTGGGCTTGTCATCATCCTAGGTTTGCACTCCAAGCATGTTTTGAAGGATTTTATGGATTTATTGGACTAATATCAAACATATTATTTTCTTCCCCTGATCAGTTTCCTTACAACTCCTTTGATTTCACTTATTTGCATTGAAAAAAGTTGAAAAAATTAAGCATTTTAGGTCATTTTCATACATAGTTTTGCACTTGTCTCTTGCATAACTTTTGAAAATATTTTAAAATCTGATTTTACATTCATGTTAAAATACATTTCACCATGGCATCTTTAGCTCATTTCTCTTTGGTATCTTTACATGCATATATCAAAAACTTCAAGAGTTTCTACAAATTTCATAATATGAATCCTCATGTTCTCACTTATATACAAGCTATGTATCACAAGGATATATTTAAATGCTCTTCATTTTAAATCCTTGAATATGTATCTGATTATGACAACTTCATATCTCTCATGAGTACATACCCTTGGGTAGTACAATATTTAACAAGACACATTGAGAATAATGAGTGTGAAACTCCTCTTAACGCATTGGAATTCATAGCTAAAACATGTGATGATGACATAGAAAATGATTCCTCCTATGAGGATATACTAAAACAAGAGGATGAAATCATTGACACATTCTTAAACATTACCCTACCCTCTTTAGAAAATGAAACACCAGTGGATAAAGAGCTCCCTCTCAAGAAGGATTCTTCATGCGTAGAAAAAGACTATTCACCTAATGATCTTTTGATGCATGAGACCTCTATAGATAATCCATTAGACTTTCCACGTTTGATTGAAAAATCAAGAACCTTTGATGAGAAGACTATGGATAGCTCTATTCTACCTAACAACACCATACCTTCCTCTTATCCCAATGCTCTCCCTAGCCAAGATGTAGCATTAGTGGACTAGAAAAGGTCTCTCACATTAAATCCTCTAGGGATAGATGTTGGGTATAATGAAGAGGAAAATAATGTTAATTCAATATTACCTAATATACTTTGTAGAAATCTTCCTAAGATGATTGTGCGGGGGGCACCTAGTGCAACTTTTTGCTTAAAACTAGTTATAATAGTTCGAGGACAACCTCGACCTAAGGATTACATCTACAAATATGAACAACAAATTTATCAACCGAGTCAAGGTGTTCAAAATGTATTACAACAACCACACCACAATGTGATTGCTCACACATACAACACCCATATAATAACAATCAATGTAAGCAAGCAGCGCATGTGTCTGTCTCCCTTCCATGTTCTCAACCTATGCTCCCTCCACCACCTCGTCTTGTACTCATAAAAGTGGTCAAGAATATGATCTTATCAAACAACTTTGTGCCACTCTGGCTAAGATCTCTCTTTGGGATTTAATACAAACATTGCCTACATACAATGGAATGCTCCAAGAAGATTTATAAAAGATGATTGTACCACCTTCTATTAAGCAGAATCATGTAGCAGCTTTGTTGGATTGTATGCATGTGACAAAAATGGATAGTCTCTTTCAACTTCATGAAATACCATCAATAAAAGATGAATACAACACACTTATGATCTTCGTCACAATAAATAAAACATTGGTAAAATGAGTTATGATTGACAATGGGTGGACTCTTAATGTTTGTGGTATTGAACTACTACACAAATCAAGGTTGACACATCTTTAATCAAATTGGATAGGACTAGCATTCATGGCTTTGATAATGTTGCAAAAAAAATGGTGGGCATGATAATCTTACCTGTAATGGTTGGACCCATGACATTGGATACTATTTTTTATGTTATGCAAGGTCCTCTCATATAATATGATTCTAGGTAGACCGTGGATTTGTGCCATGGGGGTAGTTCCATCTACCCTGCATCAATCACTTAAGTTCATCTATCAAAACAAGCTCTACACCTAGAAAGTTGATCCCAAGCCAAATAGTTTACATATTGAAAAGAAAAAACAATTCAATAATTATACGAATCTAAATATCTTACAATTTGAGTCTGTTGTCCAAAAGAATAATAGATATGACTAAATATGATTCTGAAGTAAAAATAATAGAATGTCTAAAGTTAGAGGCAGAAACAGTCTCTTTAAGAAAGTATTTGGAAAAGGCTTCTTCTAAACTTCACAAGAATATTCAATTTGACAAGAGTACTAAATGTTTGAATGAAATATTGAGTAGTCAGAAAAACTACAAGGATCATTTTGGCTTAGGATATGAAAAAGGGGGAAGCTTTGGTGTTAAAGATGAAGTTAAAAGGGAAATAGTTTTTATAACAGTAGATTGGAAGAGTTTTAAGGTTAGGTAGACTCCTAGGTAGAAGATAGATCTGAATTATCATTCTGTTATTTCTGATGATGACAAGAAGAAAGCAAAGGATAAAACTGCTGATATTGGGAGAAGAAGAACTAATAGTTTTTCAAGATCTGTATCTACCAGACAATATCATTCGCTTAGGTTTAATTATTCTCAATTTCATGGTTATTGCTATGTTTGTCATAAGTATGATCTCATAAAGATAGAAACTGTAGTTATTATGGTTTGTCAAATCAAAACTACAATGTTGTTTTCTATGATTGCAATAAGGTTGGGCACATGAAAAGAGACTGTTGGATGCATGAAAGTTATGATTATAGAAATTCATGGAACAAATATCATTATTTCTCTAACAATATGATATGCTATAGATGTCATAAGTTAGGACATAAAGCGCTGCATTGCAGAAGTAAGTTGAAGAAATCATCTGGTAACAATAAGGAAATAGTTGACCTGATTAAGCAAAAGAAAGAACTGAGGAAGGTTTGGAAAAGGAAATCTAAACAAAATTAGAAAGAACCTAATCTTGTGCATGATGCACAAGAAACATGCATAACAGCTTAACATAGAAGCATAAAGATAGGGGAAGTGTTTATAGTTTTATCTTTTAAACCCCATAGAAATCAACCAAGAAGGTTGTAAAGATTATGGTTGTATCAGTTGTTCTATCTTCCATGGTTTGCTCTCAGTGACATTTACAACTTAATTCATTAGACTGTCATCTTTAGGAGGCTCTTGAATCTCAGATTGTTTTCAATGTTCATCTTGTCAGGTTATCATCCTCTATTGGAAGTTTAAATTGTTCTAGTTGAAGTTCTTTGGTTATATGATCATCAGGAGTTGCATTTAGTTGCTTCATGATATGTTCATCATGATTATCATGTCTATATGTAAGTCATGGTGTTAATACAGTGAATGAAAATAGTTGTTCCTAGTTTGTTGCTTGGTATCTTGACACAATTTCTCTACAAGCAGTGGCAGATTTTATGATCTCATGGTGATATTATAATAATTGGCATTCATATCATGTTATATTCACATGCTATTTTTTATGATTTGTGCTCTCTGATAGTGAAAGAAATATGTTTTTAATCTTTGTTGTCATTCATAATTGCCTTGATCACAGTTGATTACAAGAAATGATTGTTTGATCATATCTTATCATGTGTGTTTACATTCTTGCTTATGACAGTAATACTTTGTTTCAATGATAGGATAATGGTGCTTTAACAATGTTTTCTGCTAGTTATGGAGTGTGACAGTAGTTTATTGCTGATATATCTGTCAATTCTAAAATGACAGACATGTCACATGGCAGGGGGAGTAAGCAGTGATCAAAGACAAGTAGGGCAAAAGATTGTTTGATGTATGCAGACATGCATATAGTGATATTTCTTGTGACAAAGTTTTGCAGTGATTTGACAATGACAAGAGATCTTCTTATGATAACTTCCTTGAAATGACTTGTTGCAATGAATTGATGATGGATGTTCATGTACTTGTTGTCATATGTTATAGTTGCTAGTGCTCTGATGAAGATGCTTGCAAAGTAAAGTAGATTTGATGTCCATTCATAATTGATCTCAGTTGGAATGGTTGATGTGCTTTAGTTTCTTGATATTCTTTCTTGTGTTTTCATCAAATAGATGGTGTCTTCTTCAAGAGGGTTATCTTGGTCCTCATGTCATCAAGAATTGAATTCACATCAGATTATGTTCTGGATACTTCTCAATCATGGATTTTGGATTTATGGAGGCATTGGCACACTTTCCTTCCTTCCTTTGTCTTTGATGTCAAAAAGGCGGAGAGAGAGTTGAGTTTTGCCGTCATGGACAAAGGGGGAGTTTGTTGTCCTCAGTTGTTGTCCTTGATGTCAAAGACACAATATCTCTTCGTCAGATGTGGTTGGATACAGTGACCTTGAAATGTATGGTACCACACCTTGACACAACACCTTGATACACAGTATATGTTCACATATATGGTTCTGGTCAGATATGTTTTAGATTTGGTTTAATTGTTTCATTTGGTTTCACTTGGCATATCATGTTCAGTTTGACATCTTTGATGATCATGTTTAGCATGATTTAGTTTGGTGCTTGGTTGGCTCAGTTGGCATGGTGTAATACTATATTCAAAGGCTAGCATGTTATTTTGCAAAAGATACCTAAGGCAGGCATTGCATAATTTGATAAGTTATCTTCAAGGTTGTTCTTGCAAGTTGAGCGCATAATTTCCTAGCATTACTCTTTACAAGGACCATGGTCAATTGCCCGCACATTGTTAACATTTTTAAAAGGGAAATATTTGTTTCATTTTGCTAAAGGAATAAAGGTTTTCAAAGCTTGTAGAAGCTTTGGGTAACTTGACAAATAGGTTTTGGCAATTGTGAAGTGAGCATTTGATGTTGTATTTTTGAGCCGTCTTTAGGGCAAACTGGAACAATCGATTGAGGCACTCAAAAATCATGAATCTTAGTTTTTGAAGCACTTCATTTTATCATTTTTATTGTCTTGGTTAACTATATTGGCTAGGGTTTATTTAGCCATCATAAAAAAGTGTGGAGAATCTATATTCTGGGATCAAATGTTGACTCTGTTAGATGCAATAAATGAATGGAAAGTTTTTGAATCATGGCCATTGACAGAGGACTCTAGAATCATGATGCAATCAGGTACTTTCAATCCTTTTAAAAATCTTAGATTAATCACGTCTCACAGATCTGTGTTTAGCACCTATGTCTAAGATTTAAGTTTTTTCTTTTGCAAAGGTTTTTATTTTACCCACAAGTCTTGATTAGGGTTTTGTTGTTTCAAGTTTTTGTATGATCAAATTTGCTTCTAAAAACCCTAAGATATTTGTATTTGGAAGAGCTCTTAAATCTTGGTTATTATGTTAAATCTATGAAGGTCGTAGTTATTTTTCTATTTATCCTTAATCAATATTAAATTTTGGGTCGATTGTTTCATACCACAAAAATTGTTTGGTTATAGATGTGAGGGCTTAATTCTCTGTTCAAACTCTAAGTCAATTTCATTGTAGTCGATTTATTGTTCATGCCCTTAGTCTATGATTATATCATGACTATGTAGTTATCATTCTGTTGACACATTCTGTGGAAGTTTGTTTGGTTTATTGGCAGTTTGTTGTTTTAGTCAGACCCTGATTTGATGACATGGTGTTAAACTTTGATTGCAGTTATATAAGTGCTTGAACAATTAATCATTTTGGGGACATTTGAAAGCCATAATTTGGTGACTCAATGATTTCTTTTATGGACAGTAATAAGGGGTTTTGGTGATCACCTAATTGTTGTTAAGTCTTGCAACTTGAGTTGAACACTTAATCATGGTTATGCAGTGCACAAATGATAATGACATTTTGACGCAGCAGTGACACATTGTTTACTTTTTCTTAATCATATGGCAGTTATGGATTACATGACAGTTGTAATTGGAAAGGTTAGTTTGAACCTAAACTATGGTTTAATATTTAGTTATTACCTGAATAGTTTTATGGAAATGGTTCTCTTCAAACTGTTTCATGAGAAGAGGAAGACATTGTGAAATGTATAAAAAGGGTTTTGAAAAGAAATTGTGTGTGGTTGTGTATACACCTAATGTAAAGTTGAGGATAGATGACTAAATGCATTATCGTTGATATTAGATTAGAGATTGAGGATTAGTGAAACATAGTGTCCCTCTATATTTGTTTTTCTTTATGATTGAAACATGTATTGAAAGGTCAAGTTAGTGAGACAAGAAATGACCTTTGCCAATGAGGCATTTTGTGTATCCAATGAGGCTTTTCTAGTAAGGCATTTTGTGTAGCTAGTGAGGCTTTGCCAGTGAGGTATTTTGTAGCTAGTGAGGCCTATAATCAGTGACATTCATTAAACAAGCTAGTGAGGCATTTTTCAAGTGGTTTTTATGCCCCAGAGGGTTTTCCACTTAGGAAAATCTGTGTTATGGTTACTTATTCTGCTCATGAGTTTTTGTTCATTATTTCATAATTTAACTATTATATGATGCTCATAGTAAATCAATACAAATGTATAATACTTTGATACTTATCTCAGTCCAATGAAGTAACAATCTACCTCTATTGTTTGTCTTGATGAATTGTTCTAATGATTCTATTGCAAGTATGGTCCTAACTGGTGTTGTCATTGATGTCAACATATTCCTGTTGCATTGATGTCAAGGATTGGATGAGTTGTGTGCTGAGGATATTGAGAAAATTAGTCCTATCAGAAATAGAGAAGAATAGTGAAGACAACGAAGCTCTATGAAGTGAAGATCCCAGCTAGATAAAGATCAGAGTATGGGCATTAAAGGGTTTGTATATATGTGTCTGAAGATGATCAAGTCAAGATTTGAGAGGTTTGCATGAAAATATGGACAAGTTATGGCCATGAGAGTAAAACTAGTTCTAGAAACTGTTTAGAGTTGACAGAGTGACACAAGTAGGTCCAGTGAGATCTGGAAATACAATATCATGTTCTGCGGATCTAGTGCATGTTTGGGAGGCTAATGTGAATTGACAACTCAATTGGTTCATGGTTTGGAGGTCCACAAGCAATCCTTCTATTGTGACAGTGATGACCGACTATGTTTTTGAGGTTCTGGATGAAGATGCGAATAATTACAGTAAGCAGAAGTGGTGCAGATGTTCTTGGTGATTCAAGCAAGCTTATGGGGGTCTCTAGATTGTGTCTAGTTCATGTTGGTGGTCCACATTGAAGATTGAGCTTGTAATTGAAGATTTACCTTTGGGTGATGGTGTTATTCCTAGTCTTGACCAACCGAATGATTTGCGCATGTTGCGGATGATCTTGAAGATGTTTTGTGAAGCATGGCATGTTCCTCAAAAAAGACTGAAGTCCCAACTATGTGTGGCCAACAGTGTAGTGATGCGCATGAAGCTTTTGTAATAAGTCAAGTTGTATTTTTGTAATTGCTCTATAATAAAATAAGTGTATGTTGTACCAACTTTGATGATCATTCCAAAGTTGATGTCATGTATAAATAAGAGTTGCGAAGTCACTCAATTGTACCCTATGTGGTCATGATGAGAAGGTGGTAGTGAAGAGGAGTGAAAAGTAGAGCAAAGGTGTTGAGCTTAAATGGAACTAACTCAAGCATAGTAAAGATGCTAATCTCTAGTTCAAGTATGTAATACTTATATTCTTCTATAGATAGTGTGTCTCTTGTATGCAGTGGACCTCTTGTGAGTAGTGTGCTCAGGCAGTGAGCCCTAACTGGTAAGTGCCATTTTATTCTTCTTATTCATTTAATAGAGAATACAATATTGGGTTAGTCACCCCATGGTTTTTCCTTTAATCAGGTTTTCCACATTAAAATCTTGGTGTTATATGTGTTGAATTTGTTTCTGCTCTTGAATTATTGCATTATGCTTTCATGATTGAATCATTGATATGTTGTTGAAATATAAGAAGGTTTTAAAGTGAATAAGGAATAGGATTTTGGTGACAACTAATTCACTCCCCCACCTCTTAGTTGTCTATCCTAAATCTAACAATTGGTGTTAGAGCTAAGTTCCTCTAGAAGAAGCTTAACCGCTTGAGGAGATCCAGGATGTCATCCCACAAGAAGGACAGTCCAAGGTTTGATGGAACAAACTACACTCTTTGGAAGAGCCACATGGAATGTCACTTACAATGCATGGGAAATCAGTATTGGAACATAACTATAACTAAATATGTTTCCCCATAGAATGGTCCAACAACTATGGATGAAGTCAGAGATGTAGACAATAATCTTTGAGCTAAAGAAGCCATACTGAGTGACTTGACTGATTCAAAGCTGACAAATGTTATGGATTTGAAAATTGCTTATGAAATTCGGACAAAGCTAGAAAATCTTTATGAAGGAGACAAATATGTTAAGTGTGCCAAGCTACAAAGTCTGAAAGGAAAGTTTGAAAACTTAAAGATGAGTGAAGATGAGAATATCACTTCATATATGTCAAAAGTAAATGAGCTTGTATGTGGCACTACATGTGCTAGTGGAATATTGGATGAAGATGAGATTATTACCAAAGTTCTCAGATCTATACCTCCTACTTACAAACACAAAGCTACTGCTATTGAGGAAATCAGATCTTTAACAACTATTATAAGGGATCAATTGATTAGTAAGATATCTACATTTGAGTTGGCTGAGTTTGGTGATGCACTTCCCAAGACTAAATCTACATTCAAATCTAGTGCCTCTACAAAAGGCAAATAGAGATATGATCCTAGAGAAAGTTCCTCAAGGAAATCAACATGGTATGTTAAAGCAAGGAAAGATCTGGAAGAAGATGAGTTGCAAGCTAATCAAATTGAAGCCCTTATTGCAAAGAGATTTCCAAGAGGATCCAGTAAGTATGAAGGAAAATTACCTTTCAAATGCTTTGCCTACAATAAGATTGGTCATTTTGCCTCAAGATGTCTGGAAAGGTCTTCAAGGCCAAACCCTAATAGATCAAGGTTTCAGAAGAAGTGTTACTATATTCAAGAAGATGATGATGAAGCAATAGTAGATGATGAATCTGAGATAGAAAACAAACCTGGAAGTGACTGGGTGATTATTACCATCAAAGAAGATCTAATGCCTATTGAATCTGCTAATCATAAGATGATAGAAAGTGCTTTGGCTTCTCAGGTTGAAGAAAAGGATGAATGGGTTATTGATAGTGGATGCTCTCACCATATGACTAGTGACCAGATTAATTTCTTAAGCTTGGAAAGATATGAAGGTGGAGTTGTAAAGTTTGGAGATAATTCTACTGGCAGAATTAGAGGTAGAGGAACCATTTCTTTTGATGGTAAGAACAAAACTAGTGATGTTTTGTATGTTGAAGGTCTGAAGCATAATCTTCTCAGTGTTGGACAGTTGGTGGACAAAGGCTATGATCTCTGATTAAAAATGGAAAATGCAAGATCTTTGAAAGCTATGGAACTAAGATTGCATCTGGTACACAAACAAAAGGTAACATCTTTCACTTGGTTGGTACTGGAAAAAGTTGCTTATTTGTTTAAATTGATCAGAGTTGGTTGTGGCATAGGAGAATGTGTCATGTGAATTTTGATAATATCATCAAGATAAGCAAAACTCAGGTTGTAAGAGATCTTCCAAGACTAGTGAAACTTGCTAATAGTTTATGCAAAGAATGTCAGTTGGGTAAGTAGAATAGAGTCTCATTCAAAAGTAAGGAATAATCTTCAACTAGATTGTTATACTTCGTGCACACTAATCTCTGTGGTCTAGCAAGAATCAAGAGTCTGCAAGGAGATAGGTATTTCAAGTTGTTGATTGATGACTACTCCTAGGTGATGTGGGTGACTTTCTTGAAATAGAAATATGAAGCACTTGAGAAGTTCAAAATATTCAAGTCTATGGTAGAGAATGAAACTGGAATAAACATAAAATGCCTCAGGTCTGATAGAGGTGGAGAATTCACATTTGAAGAGTTCATAACATTCAGTGAGAAACATGGGATAAAGAGACAGTTATCTACTCCAAGGACTCCACAGCAGAATGGAGTAGTGGAGAGAAAGAACCGGACCATCCAAGAAGCATCTAGGACCAAGATGATGGAAGCAAATGTTCCTCAGATCTATTGGAGAGAAGTTGTAAGCACTGTTGTCTATACTCTTAATCAGGTACAAATCAAAGGCAATACTGGTAAGACCCCTTATGAAATTTGGTTTGGCATCACTCCTACTATGAAGTATTTTAGAGTCTTTGGTAGTAAATGCTATATCAAAAGATATGAAGACCTTGGCAAGTTAGATGCTAGAAGTGATGAAGGAATATTCTTGGGATATTCTACTCAAAGCAAAGCATACTAGTGTTATAACAAGAGATTAAGAAAGATTGTAGAAAGTACAAATGTTAAGGTTGATGAAGGCATGGAAAGTTCCTCAAGGTATTATGAGTATGAAGTAGATGATCACAATGATGTCTCAGACCAAGGAGAACAATTTCCAACTATAGTTTAGATTTAGATTGATCTAGAGAATCCTGAAATACAAGAAGAGACAAGTTTAAATGAACCTGCCCAAGAATTAGAAGTGCAAGAGAATCCCAAAACTCCTAGGTATGTAAGACTGAATCATTCTAAAGATTAGATCATAGGAGATAGAAGCAAAGGTGTTCAAACAAGAAGAAAATTTTCTCAAGATTTAGTAAAGTATTGTTTGATTTCAAAGATCAAACCAAAAATAGTAAGTGAAGCATGCAATGATGGAAGTTGTGTTAAAGCAATGGAGGAAGAATTGATGCAGATTGAAAAGAATCACACTTGGGATCTTGTTCCCAGACCTAAGGACAAAAATATGATTGGGACTAAGTGGTTCTTCTGGAATAAACTAAATGAAGATGGTGAAGTAGTAAGAAACAAAACCAGATTGGTCTGTAAGGGTTATTCTCAAGTAGAAGGAGTTGACTTTGAAGAAACTTTTGCTTTGGTGGAAAGAATTGAAGCAGTTAGATTATTTCTTACCTTTGCTGCCTTCAGAGAGTTCAAGGTATATCAGATGGATGTCAAGTTTGCTTTCCTAAATGGTGATTTGGAAGAAGAGGTATACATTGAGCAACTGGATGGATTTCAATTGTCTGATCATGGAGATATGGTCTGCAAGTTGAAGAAGGCATTGTATGGACTCAAACAAGCCCCAAGAGCCTAGTATCAAAGATTGGACAAACATCTTTTGAAGATTGGTTTCAACAAAGGTACTACCGACAATAATCTATATTTTAAGATTGATCATAAAAATATCTTGATTGTTGAAGTATTTGTTGATGATATCATTTTTGGAGGGAAAGATAGTGTGTGCAAGAGTTTTACAAATCAAATGCAAAGTGAATTTAAGATGTCTATGTTTGGGGAAATAAATTTCTTCTTGGGTCTGCAAATCACTCAAACAAAGAAAGGAATCTTCATATCACAGACCAAATATGTGAAAGAATTGTTCAAGAAATTTAGGATGGAAGATTCAAAGCCAATGAATACTCCCATGGCAGCCAGATGTAAGCTAAGTAAAGATGATGAATCTCTTAAGGCTGATCACAAAAAGTACAGGTCAATGATTGGAGGACTGCTCTACCTTACTCAAACTAGAACTGATATTATGAATGTTGTTGGTCTTGTTGCTAGATTCCAAGCTGATCCTAGAGAGTATCATGTCATGGCAACCAAGAGAATTCTCAAATATCTAAATGAAACAATTGGTTATAGATTATGGTATCCTAAGGATCATGATTTCTCTCTTCATGCATATACAGATGTTGATTGGGCAGGAGATGTGGATGACCGGAAGAGTACTAGTGGTGGTGCATTCTTTTTGGGAAAAAGATTGATTTCTTAGCTAAGCAAGAAACAAGAGGCAATATCTCTATCCACTACAGAAGGAGAGTATATTGCAGCAATAGGAAGTTGCACTCAAGTATTGTGGATGAAGCAAATGCTAAGAGATCTAAGAGTGGAGTATGAAGAACCTATCACAATCTTTTGTGATAATTCAAGAACAATAAACATATCAAAAAATCTGGTTTTGTATTCAAAGACAAAACATATATCTATCAAGTTTCACTTTTTGAGAGAGCACATGAACAAGAATGAAGTCAGATTGGATTTTGTACCCTCAAAGGATTAGATTGCAGACATTTTTAGCAAACCTCTACCTAAGGACACTTTTAAGTATCTCAGGGAGAAGTTAGGGGTTATTACCCCTCTAGTTCTGAATTAAGGTGCACTGATGTGCATCAGTCCAGTGAATCCCACAGTCATATCTTGTGATCGAAATTGATGTTAGGAGGCTTCTACTCAGGGCGAGCAGTCGGTATGATTCTGAAGTATGAGAAGTGGTTGCAAGTATGTGCCCTTTGCCATTGATGTCAAAGGGGGAGAGAAGACATGTGAAAAACAAAAGGTGGTTTCTGATCAAAGGGGGAGAAGTAAAGGAAGAGAAAACATGTGAATGGTTGATGTTGATAGGGGGAGTTATATCAGTTAGTGAGGAGAAGTTCTTGTCTTGATGGTTAAAATAATTTTTCATGTCATATGTTGCCATCAATGACAAAGGGGGAGATTGTTACAAGTATGGGCCTAACCAGTGTTGTCATTGATGTCAACATACTCCTATTGTATTGATGTCAAGGATTGGATGAGTTGTGTGCTAAGGATATTGAGAAAATTAGTCCTATCAGAAATAAAGAAGAACAGTGAAGATAATGAAGCTCTATGAAGTGAAGATCCCAACTAAATAAAGATCAGAGCATGCACATCAAAGGGTTTGTAGATAAGTGTATGAAGATGATCTAGTCAAGATTTGAGAGGTTCGCATGAAAATGTGGAGAAGTTATGACCATGAGAGTAAAACCAGTTCTGGCAACTGTTCAGAGGTGACAGAGTGACACAAATAGGTCTGGTGAGATATGGAAATACAATATCATGTTCTACGGATTTGGTGGCATGTTTGGGAGGCTAATGTGAATTAACAACTCAATTAGTTTATGGTTTAGAGGTCCACAAGTAATCCTTCTAATGTGACAGTGATGACCGACTCTATTCTTGAGGTTCCAGATGAAGATGCGAATGATTACAGTAAGCAGAAGTGGTGCGGATGTTCTTGGTGATTCAAGCAAGCTTGTGGGGGTCTCTAGATTGTGTCCAATTCATTTTGGTAGTCTGCATTGAAGATTGAGCTCATAATTGAAGATTTACCTTTGGGTGATGGTGTTCTTCCTAGTCTTGGATGACCAGATGATTTGCACATGTTGTGGATGATCTTGAAGATGTTTTGCAAAGCATGGTGTGTTCCTCAAAAAAGATTGAAGTCCCAACTATGTGTGGCTGACAGTGTAGTGATGCGCATGAAGGTTTTGTAATAAGTCAAGTTGTATTTTTGTAATATTGCTCTATAATAAAATAAGTGTATGTTGTACTGACTTTGATGATCATTCCAAAGTCAATGTCATCTATAAATAAGAGTTGCGAAGTCATTCAATTGTACCCCATGTGGTCATGATGAGAAGGTGGTAGTAAAGAGGAGCAAAAAGTAGTGTAGAGGTGTTGATCTTAAATGGAACTAACTCAAGCATAGTAAAGATGCTGATCTCTAGTTCAAGTATGTAATACTCATATTCTTCTGTAGACAGTGTGTCTCCTGTAGGCAGTGGGCCTCTTGTAAGCAATGTGCTCGGGTAGTGAGCCCTAACTGGCAAGTGCCATTTTATTCTTCTTATTCTTTTAACAGAGAATACAATATTGGGTTAGTCGCCCCATGGTTTTTCCCTTAACTGGGTTTTCCACATTAAAATCTTGGTGTTATATGTCTTGAATTTGTTTCTACTCTTCAATTATTGTATTATGCTTTCATGATTGAATCATTGATATGTTGTTGAAATATAAGAAGTTTTTAAAGTGAATAAGGAATAGGATTTTGGTGGCAACTGATTCACCCCCCACTCTCAGCTGTCTGTCCTAAATCCAACAGATTCTTCATAGTTCACAAATAGTTGTTTTATCTTTTCATGCTTACAAGTTGGTTTGATAGTTCATCTTGGTTCTTAAATGAATGTCTTTCTTTCACCATTCAAGGTTGAAGTTCACAGTTGGTAAAAGTTAATTAGGTGTTGCCAAAAATAAGTCTATTTTATAAGACACTGATTCACCCCCGCCCCTTTCAGTGTCTTGCATACTCCAATCGAGTGATCAATGCCTCTTACCATAGATAATGTTATGCAAGCTCTAAACCATTGAATGCACTTTTTGGTGACGATTGGGGTTTATTCAATTTTAATCCTTGTAGAATAGGGGAATATAAACTTAATAACCCTAACACATCAAAATTCGCATCGATCTCAACTAAAAAACTTTGGAAACACCTAAGAAAACCAAAACTTTGTTAATAGAAAAACAAAGACAATACTCTTACTTATACTACAAATTATGAGACCTATAAGCTACACCATCTTCTAAAGAAATGGACTCTCTATATGGTCATGGATTTCAAATTTTGTACAAAAATAATGACTATGTAGGTAATGGTTGTGGTGTAAATCAACAAGGAATCAAAGTACCTTTACAAGTTGTTGGAATTAATTACACAGCCGGTATATGATACCACTCTTTGAAGCCCACTAAAGCTTCTTGTCGTCCTAAACTTAATGTTAATACAATATCAACAAGACTAAAACAACATGAGAGATATCCTAGATATGTATGGTCTTAACATTGGATTCTATCAGGTAAGTATTTCTAACTCTTTACCTCCATGTTGTGTTTCCACCATGATGTGCTATGTGTTGTTTAGGCCTCCTGGGATGACCCTTGATTCTCTTCTAAGCTCTAGGATACTAGGAGACTGCCTCTGTTGTGACCCTTCTTCTATTTGTATCATCATTCTTCTATATTGCTTCTATTCTATTTTCATTGTTGTGTGTTGTGTCCTACGGACATAACGTTGTAGTTCGTGACATGGGGGCACCCTCCTACATGACTATCCCTAAGGCACTTGTTTCTCCTCTTTGATTTATTGTTTCCCTTCCTCTAGTGATTCTATCTAGTGAGCGGATGATGAAAAAAATTTATACTGATGCGGACCTAGTGTCCCTTTAGCGAGAAATAAAAAATTGGACTTAGTTCCTATATGACGATGGGGTTGTCATATATTATTGATGCTTGGCTAGTAGAATCACTCCATGCACTTTGTCATGTGATCTTGATGGTGTCTTATCTCACCTACAAAACATAACCATATTGCTACTCTATGCACTTTGTCTATCTTGAATCTTGTATTCCTCAATTTTTTATGTGATTGATCATATGCATTGATCTTGTTGTTTATCATGATTATATGGACACTAAAACTTTTTCTTGTAGGAATGTGTTTGTGGGAGCATTTGGTGATCATAAAGTACATATCACCTCTAGGGGGCATGGGCTTTACGAGAGCTCATGTTCCCTTGTGTGTTTTCTTCCTACCTTAACATGCTTGATATCGATACCTGATATCAACCACCTTAAGGTGGGGGCATATATAAGGTAAGCTATCTATTGTAGATGTTAGCAATGTGCTTATTCTCAGGTGTAGTCTTAAAGACTAGTGGCAATGAGTCCCTCCTGTACTTTGAGGTTTGTTTGAAATCAACTTACAATCATTTAAGCCCTTTGCAGAGGTGGGGATGGTGTATTTCTTATGGAGAGTGCACATCCTGTCATTTTCAAAAGTCCTCATCGTGAGGTGGGGAGCAGTTTTGTGACTAACTCAACCCTTAAGCATGTCTTCGGTGATTGTTGTGGCGAAGCCCAATTATCAGTGTGTGCTTGTAATGTGCCTGAGATGGTGATGAACCTATAAATAGGAACACTCCATTGCTTGTCTGTCATGTTTTCTCCGTATCTTCCAAATGTGTGTGTATTGCGTGTTTGTTCCCAAGCATAGTCTTAAAGACTAGTGGCAATGAGTCCCTCCTATTATTTGGGATTTGTGTGGTGTGTTTGTTTTGTATGCATGTTTGGCATGTGTGTTACCCCATATGCAGTCTTAAAGGCTCATGGCAATGAGTCCCTCCTACATTATGGGTGGTGTGTTTACTTTCCTTTACTTGCATCTGCATTTCATATAAGAAAAATAAAATCATTATTGTCTTCACTGCATTCACCATATTCACTGTGTTTTGCGTGTCTTCAATGCTATCTTCTCTATGTTTTGAATGACTGTAATTGTCTTCTCCATGTCTTGTGTGCCTGTTACTATCTTCTCTGTGATTGGCGTGTCTTCTCCATGCTTTGTGTGTTTGCTATGTTTGTTGACTGTACTTCAATGCATGTATTGGCCTTACGTTTATACATACATTAAAGTGGGGGTTAAATGTTGCATTGGAAAATGTCCCCTTGGGGGCTTTTTCCTCTTAAGGTTTAGCTATTGGGTCTTGTCTAAGCATTTAGAGCATCTTGCATGATTTTGATGACTCCTGATGAGAAAACCCTAAAGTTTCATGACAAATGGGACTTAGGGGGTGCACTTAACATGATCCTTGCCTAAAATAGGGGGGATGACTTGGGTACCCATGCCCTAGTCTTGCCCTATTTTAGGTCAGACCTAATTTCAAAGTATCAGTTTATGACCATTATTTAGGTTCTATGCTGACATGGTAAGTTTGAATTACAAAATTCTTGGTGGGAATGTTTTTAGTTGCATATATAAGCATGATTATGTTATCATTTGTAAACTAGATGATTAGTAGATGGTAATTTTGATTCATGAGCTTATGTTAAAGTGATTCAAGGCATTTATAGTATTGTAGAGTAGAATTTGTGTTATTATTGTGTTTGTATTTACAGATTGGACATCCATCTCCTCATGGCATGAAGAGCTTCTTCCTTCCATGAGATCTTCACTACAAGTTGATATCAATTGTGTTTTCAATCATTTATCAATTAGATTTTGCCTCTATCCCATAGGGATACGCAATATTTATCAAAAAATAGTGTTCAGAAGACTCGAATGTCTCTCCGAGGCTTGACTGAGGCAAGCCTCTAAACACCACAACCCCCAACCCATTTTTGTATGATTGCAGGTTATAGGTTGCAGGAGCAGAAAAAGTGGAGTTGCAAAAGAGCAGTGCAAACTATCAGAATTGTAGATATGAAGAGAAAATAGTGACCTGGACTCGGGTACCTTCTCATTAGTCCTTTAATTCCCACAACTGAAGAACCTCCAAAATAGCAGGAACAGGTTGTAGACAAATTTTTCAGATCCTAAAGAAAATGGTGGCACTAGACTAGGGTGCCTACTCTTTAGTCCCTGACTATTTCACTTTCTGAACTTTGAAATTTGGTATGCATTTGATTGTCATTTGATATCTCTGTGTGCGAGCATTTTCTATGATTTGTATGTTTACTTCTGAATTTGCATAATTAGGGTTTTGAACATAATTGGGCTTAATTGAACAACAAATCTACACAATTCTAATTTCCTCTACATCCCAAGTGACTAAAAACCTGATAGTAGATTTCCTACTTGCTTGAAGTCCTTGAATGTTTCAGGTGAAAGGAGGATTCATACAAATTAACCCTAAACACAAACAAATCCTCTTACTCAAATTTCACCTTAAACAATCACCTTCTCTGAGATGATAGAGTTTTCATTCTATCCTCTTTCCAGTAGCTATCACAATTCTTGATTTCTCTCTGATCTCAAAAACATCATTTTGAAATACAAGATTGTATCCTTTTCTAGACAATTGTCCAACACTCAAGAGATTTTTCCGTAAACTTTTAACATAAAGAAAATTATTAGTATGATTTTTTCCATCGAGACTAATTGATCCTCTTCTACATATCTTAGAAGTACAATTATCTCCAAATCTAACTAACCCTTCATAATATTTCTCAAAGTTAATAAACTTACTTCTATCATTGATGATATGATTTGAGCAACTACTATCAATAACCTAATAATTATTTTCTTTAAAAGTATCTTCACTATCAAGACTTACCTCAGGATTATTTTCTTTCGTACATCCTTTAGGTTCAGCGCCACAAATGACATCCTTTGAATCAGTGGGCAGGAATTCATTATTGTCTTCAACATCATAATAGGTTCTCTTAGGCATTCTACTTTTATTTTCTTCTTTCTTACTTCTATAATTTCTCTTTGGACATATTGATGCATAATGACCAATCTCACCACACTTGAAACACTTGAGAGGCAACTTGTTCATGTGCATATCAATTATTGAAAGTATGTGCCTAATCAATGTTGTCATTGATGTCAACATATCTTTGTTGTCATTGGTGTCAACTATGTCCTATTTTATTACTTGTTTAGAAGCTTTGTATGTTGAGGATATTGAGAAAATTGCCATCTCCAGAAGAAACAAGTAAGTTATAGAGAAGTGTAGTATAGACAGTGAGTTGTATGCTGAAGAACAGTTTGGTAGATTACTCCTCATTTCTTGATACTTGAACATCTTGGTCTACAGATTGGAATTTATTTAAGCAAATGTCTGAATATGCTAAATCCTAAGTTTGAGCCTCCGATGTGAAGAATTGAGAGAGTTGCATTCACAAGAAAACTTGCTTTCTCTGATTATTCTCTGGTGAGAGGGAGAAAGTATTTTGCTCTGCATTCCTCCGCATTAAATTTTTTTGCTCTACAGTTCTAAAGGGAAGTCTGGGATGATGATAAGTGATTACAATTGCAATGGTTCATGTTTTGGTGGTCCATAAGCTATCTTTTCTTTATGACACTTGAAGATAATTAAGTTCATGTGCTCTGGTGTGAAGAATCTCATGAATAAAGTGGTTTGAGTTTGAGTGGTTGCTCCTGATGATTTCAACGTACTTGTGGATTCCTCCTGATCATGTTCCTAACTTTACATTGGTCTGCACTAAGGAGATGAGATCGTGTTTGAAGATTATTCCTAGATAACGTAGCGTGTAACCAGCCTTAGCCGACTTGGTTAATTCCAGTAATTGCGGAGATCCCTAGAAGATTATGGAAGTGTGTTGTGGCATGGAAGATCGTGTTTGAGTCCCAGCTAAGGCGTGGCATGGTCCGCATACATTTATACTATAATTCCTTATAATAATATGTATTAGGTCAAGACCTATTTTGTAAATGTTTGTAATGTTGACCTTGGAGATTGTTCCAACAGTTGATGATTGTAATGTTGACCTTGATGATCATTCCAAGGTTGATGAAGTGTATAAATACTTGTAATTGAGTCATGGAAAAGATGCCCTTGTGCGAAAATGGGAAGATAAGGAAAAGGACGAGTAGATAAGGTAAAACATGGCAAAGCAGAGCAGAGGAACTATTGTACTTCACTGTATTAATCTTAGACTTAAAGAAGATGGTGATTTTGGTAGTGAGCCTGGCAATGAGCCACTAGTAGGGTTTAACAACCCTCAAGGTTTAACAGCCTTTATTGTAATCTTTCTAGGTTTAGGGTTGAGGTAGTGAGCCTGCTAGACATAGCTATACTTCATGGTAGTGATCCAGTATGTTCTAGGCCCATGGAGTGACCAAGCCTGAACCTCATTTTTCAAAGATTGTAATATATTTTGAGAGCTAATCTTCTTCATGGTTTTTCCCCACCTTGGGGTTTTCTACGTAAAACTCTGGCATCTCTTCTGTTTAATTTTGCATCTATGTTTAAGCTTCTGATTTCATGCATTCTTTGTTTAATCATAATAAGTGTGGATAAGTGATTAATGTTTAAGTGTAGAAGTGTTTGAGTTTTTGGGACAACTGATTCATGCCCCCCTCTCAGTTATCTGACACATTTCAACAATTGGTATCAGAGCAAGGTTCCTCTAAAGAAAGTCTAACAGCTTGACGAAGATCCAAAATGTCTTATAAGAAGGAAGCACCACATTTTCATGGGACAAATTATGCTCTTTGGAAGGCATGAATGAAAAGTCATCTTCTTTGTCTTGGTTACAAAGTATGGAAAGCTGCAGAAACAAAATACACCTTGCCTCAAAATGGTTTAATGACTAAAGATGAAATCAAGGCATATGAAGTGGATGTTAAAGCAAAATATGCTATGTTAAGTTCATTGAATGACTCAGTACTGAGAAAAGTTGTGGATCTTGAAACTGCAAATGAGGTATGGGAAAGGCTAAAAAATATGTATGAGGGAGATGATTCTGTGAAGGAGGCCAAGCTACAAAGTCTAAAAGTGAAATATGAAAGTTTGATTATGAATGAAGATGAAAATATAACAGCCTTTATGCAAAGAGTTGATGAACTTGTCATCAGAATAAAAGGTATGGGGGAACTCTCAGTGATAAGGAAGTTGTGATGAAAATTCTTAGATCACTACCAAAGTCCTACAGTCAAAAGGTAGTTGTAATTGAAGAATTTATGCAAGTAAAAGCTATTGACAAAGATTAGTTGCTTGGTAAGATTACTGCCTTTGAAATGAGAGAGTTTTGTGATGCCCTATCAAAAGTAGAGACTACCTTCAAAGTTAGTACTTCTAGGAAAACCTTCAGATCATAAAAGTACAAGGTAGAATTAGATGATGAGTTTGATGAAATTGAAGCCAACTTTGTGGATAGACTGCAAAGAGAATCTGGTAAGTTCAAAGGTAAGTTACCTTTTAAATGTTTTTCCTATGGTAAAGTAGGCCACCTTGCTTTCAGATGTCCTGAAAGAATTGAAAGAAATATGAAAAGATATGAGAACAGGCCTAGGATCCAAAAGAAATGTTATTATGTTGAAGATTTTGATGATGATGGAGGAGTATCAAATAATGGTGAACCAGATAATGCTAGTACTTCTAGTAATGAGTGCTTTTTTATTGCTATTAAAGAAGAAACTGTGTCTACTAATCCTGCTAGCTGTGTGAAGAAAGAAAAACTAGTGGAAAGTGTTTTGGCTACTCAGGTTGTTGAGGACAAAGATGAATGGGTTATCGATAGTGGCTGCTCTCACCACATGACTTGTGACAAAAGTAAGTTTGTGAGTTTGGAAAGATATGATGGTGGACTGGTTAGGTTTGGAGATGATACAACTGGTAAGATTTGTGGAAAAAGATCTATTTCTTTTGATGGCAAGCATAATACTGAAGATGTCTTGTATGTGAAAGGATTAAAGCATAATATTTTGAGTGTGGGTCAAATGTGTGACAAAGTTTATGACTTAAGCTTCAAGGACAATGGATGCAAGATCAGGGAAAGCTCCAAAAATGTCATTGCAACTGGTAAGAAGACCAGAGGTAATATCTATCACTTGAAAGGAACTGATGCTTATTGTTTGTTGGCTCAGACTGATGAAAGTTGGCTATGGCATAGAAGGTTGTGTCACATCAATTTTGATAATATTATGAAGATAAGTACTACACGGGCTGTTAGAGATTTGCCTAAGCTTGTGAAGCCTACTAATCCTATTTGCAAGGAGTGTCAATTTGGAAACAAACAAGATCAAGTTTCAAAAGAAAGGACCAATCAGTTTATGGACTACTGGAACTAGTGCATATAGACTTGTGTGGACCTACGAGAGTAAGAAGTTTGCAAGGAGATAGGTATTTCATGTTGCTTATTGATATTATTCTAGAATAAATTGGGTTACCTTTTTGAAAGAAAAATTAGAAGCTCTAGATAAGTTCAAGGCATTTAAGGCAATGGTTGAAAATGAGATGGATTTGAAGATCAAATGTTTAAGGTCTGATAGAGGAGGAGAGTTCACATCAAATGAATTCAATTTCTTTTGTGAAGAACATGGGATAAAAAGATAGTTATCTACACCTAGAACTCCACAACAAAATGGAGTAGTTGAAAGGAAGAACGAAATAGTTCAAGAAGCTGCTAGAACCATGATGAAGGAAGCTAATCTTTGGGAAGTATATTGGAGAGAGGCAATTCACACTGCTGTATATATCCTAAACAAAGTCCAAGTCAAAGGTAACACCTCTAAGACTCCTTATGAACTGTGGTATGGTAAAGTTCCTACTTTGAAATACCTCAAAGTTTTTGGTAGCAAATGTTATATCAAAAGAGAAGAAGATCTAGGCAAGTTTGATGCTAGGTGTGATGAAATAATCTTCCTTGGTTACTCAACCAAGAGCAAGGCCTACAGGTGTTATAATAAGAGGCTAAACAAGATCATTGAGAGTGCAAATGTCAAAGTCAATGAAAGCAAGGAAAGGTCTCTAGAATCATGTGGATATGAATTAGATAAACTAGATGTTTCAAAAGTGGTGCAGCATGAAGACAACTCAGATGAAGAGGATCAACCTCTGAAAAGTGCTACCAAGACAACAAGGTATGTCAAACTTAATCATTCTGAAGATCAAATCATAGGAGATAAGAGTAAAGGAATCTTGACCAAAAGAAGAGCTACAGAAGAATAAGTAAATTTCTATCTGATTTCCAAGATTGAACCTAAGACTGTGAATGAAGCTTACAATTATGAGAATTGGGTAAAGTCTATGAAAGAAGAATTGATGCAAATAGAGAAGAATCAGACTTGAGATCTTGTTCCTAGACTAGAAGATAAAAATGTAATTGGTACCAAGTGGGTTTTCAGAAACAAGATGAGTGAGAATGGTGAAGTGGTAAGAAACAAAGCAAGGTTGGTATGCAAAGGATACTCTCAAGTTGAAGAAATTGATTTTGAGGAAATATTTGCACTAGTGTAAAGGATTGAAGCTATAAGAATGTTCTTGGTATTTGCAGCCTACAAAGATTTTAAGGTATATCAAATAGATTTAAAGTCTACATTCTTAAATGGAGAATTGGAAGAAGTCTATATTGAACAACTAGAAGGATTTCAGTCATCACATTAGGGTGACATGGTATGCAGATTTAAGAAGGCATTGTATGGGTTAAAACAAGCCCCCAGAGCCCGGTATGCTAGATTGGATAAGTATTTGATATAGTTAGGATTCACCATGGGTACCACCGACAACAATCTCTACTTTAAGATCAATAATGAACAAATCCTAATTGTTGCAGTATTTGTTGATGACATTATCTTTGGAGGAAATGAAGGTATGTGCACAGTTTTTGCTAGAGAAATGCAAAGTGAATTTGAAATGTCCATATTTGGTGAGAGGAATTTCTTTTTGGGTCTACAAATAAATTAATCAAATAAGGGTTCTTCCTTTCTCGGTCTAAGTATGTGAAAGAGTTGTTAAAGAAATTTGGGATGGAAGACTCTAAACCGATAAATACTCCCATGATAACTAGTTGTAAGTTGAGCAAAAATGATAATTCACCTATGGTAGATCAGAAAAGGTACAATCTATGATAGGATGATTACTTTATCTGACTCAAACTAGACTTGATATAATGCATGCAGTTTGTCTTGTGGCAAGATTTCAAGCAGAACCTAAGGAGTCACATGTGATGACAGTCAAGAGAATTCTAAGATATTTGAAATGCACAATGGATTATGGTTTGTGGTATCAAAGGGACAATGATTTCACTCTCACTACATATATTGATGCAGATTGGGCCAGAGATGTAGATGACAGAAAAAGTACAAGTGGAGGTGCATTCTTTTTGGGAAAAAGGCTAGTATCTTGGATAAGTAAAAAACAAGAGTCAATTTCTCTATCCACTACAGAAGCAAAATATATTACAATAGCATGCAGTTGTACTCAAGTGTTATGGATGAAGCAGACATTGAAGGACATCAGAGTTGTGTATGAAGATCCAATTGCAATCTTTTGTGACAATACAAGAGCCATAAATATATTAAAGAATCCAATAATACATTCAAGGAAAAAGCACATACCCATAAGATATCACTTTCTAAGGGAAAAAGTGATAGATAATGAAGCCAATTTTGAATATGTATCTACAAAAGACCATATTGCAAACATTTTCACCAAACCTCTGCCTAAGGATACTTTTGAGTATCTCAGAGAAATGTTGGGGGTTATTACCCCTCCTGCTCTAAAGTAAGATGCATAAGAGTGCATTAGTCCGACAGTGCTCAAAGTTACCTCTTTAGACCCGGATTGATGCTTTTAGGGCTACTTCTCAGGGTGAGTGGTCACAAAGTTCAGAAGAGAAATTGAATTAGAGTATAAGAGTGGAAGTATGTACTCTTTTAAATTGATGTCAAAGGGGGAGAGAAATCATGTGAAAAACTTAGAAGGAAAGAGTGCAGATGTGTAAAGAGATAGGGGAGAATCAGAAAGAAAGAGTGTAGATGTGGAGAATCTTGTCTTGATGTCTGTTGTAGTTTCTCACATCATATGTTGCCATCAATGAGAAAGGGGGAGATTGTTGCAAGTATGTGCCTAATCGGTGTTGTCATTGATGTCAACATATCTTTGTTGTCATTGGTGTCAACTATGTCCTATTCTATTCCTTGTTTAGAAGCTTTGTATGTTGAGGATATTGAGAAAATGGCCTCTCTGGAAGAAACAAGTAAGTTACAGTGAAGTGTAGTATAGACAGTGAGTTGTATGCTGAAGAACAATCTGGTAGATTACTCCACATTTCTTGCTACTTGGAGATCTTGGTCAGTGGATTGGAAGTTATTTAAAGGGATGTCTAAAGATGCTAAATCCTGAGTTTGGGCCTCCAATGTGAAGAATTGAGAGAGTTGCATTCACCAAAGTAAAACCTGTTTTCACTGATTATTCTCTGGTGACAGGGAGAAAGTATTTTGCTCCGCATTCCTCCGCATTAAAGTGTTTTTCTCTGTGGTTATAAAGGGAAGTTTGGGATGATGACAAGTGCTTATAATTGCAATGGTTCATGTTTTGGTGGTCCGCAAGCTATCTTTCTTTTATGATAGTTGAAGACAGTAAAGTTCATGTGCTCCAGTGTGAAGAATCTCATGAATAAAGTGGTTTGGGTTTGTGCAGTTTCTCTGATGATTTCAATGTGCTTGTGGATTCCTCCTAATCATGTTCCTACCTTTAGATTGGTCCATGCTAAGGAGATGAGATTGTGTTTGAAGATTATTCCCAAATAACGTAGCATGTAACCAGTCTTAGCTGACTTGGTTAATTCTAGTAATTGTGGAGATCCCTGGAAGATTATGGAAGTATGTTGTGGTGTGGAAGATTGTGTTTGATTCCCAACTAAGGCATGGCATGGTCTGCATACATTTATACTATAATTCCTTAGAATAATTTGTATTAGCTCAAGACCTATTTTGTAAATTTTGTAATGCCAACCTTGGAGATTGTTCCAATGGTTAATGATTGTAATGTCAACCTTGATGATCATTCCAAGGTTGATGAAGTATATAAATTGATGCAGGAGCATCCAGGGTGTAAGAGCAATCTTGCATCAACCAAATAAAAAATAAAAAATGTGTTGTTTCTTTTCAAGAAGGGCTAAATTTGGCAGGGTTACTATTTTTAGTAAGTTTGCATTTGTGCACGGTTGGATACAAAATCTTACACGGACCTCCAGAATGGTGAATTGAAGATAATGGTGAAGAAATCACTTCAATATCATTTGTCATTTGTGAGATATTAAAATTTCAAATTCCAAAAATCCTATTGAAATATTCAAAGTCAAATTTGAGGCACTTAGCGGCTCCGGATGGGCCTGAAATTTGGTGGGAAACCCAAGCAGTCTACCTATGGGTATTTCTTGTGCACCATCATCTTTTCAAGAGCTTTCCGAAAAGGTGTTATAATTGAAAATCCAACAGTCAGATCGAAAGTTATGGCCCCGTGAAGTTGACTTATTTTTGGAGGGAGATGTAAATTTTGAAATTAAGCTGGTGGTCTCCAAAAAGGGCTATATATAACCATTTTTGGGAACCCTTAGTGTAGTAGAGTTAAGGGGGAAGGTGTAGAGTCAAGAAAGGTAGGAAAATAGAAACCTTAGTTGATTTAGGGAATTACAGAAGGCTGAAAATTCTAGAGTTTTGAGAGAGGGAGCTATAATGTGTTGTAGCCTGTAGGGGATTCATCCTCTGATTGTATTTGAGCTTCTGTAATGTAATGTTTTTCCCATATTAATAAAGTATCATTCTATTTTCTATGTGCAATTTCTGTTATTGTGTGTTTTGTGATTTACCCCCTTCATCAAGTGGTATCAGAGCTAGGGTTCCTGAGCGTGTAGACAGATCACTGACCATGAGGCAGTTTGCACCAGGACTTGAGGTTGTGGGTTTACTATAGAGATCAAGATGCCTCCATGAAAAAACCATGGTGGGAGGAATACTTTGATGGAAGAGGGTTTTAGATCCTTGCAAAGACAAATCGATGCATTGCAAGAGGAGCTGCGAAGAGGGTTCAAGCTGAGAAGAAGAGAGGAAAGCAAAGATGAGGCTAAAGAAGAGCTATTTGAGGAAGAACAAGAAGCTACGAGAGATCTTGCAGAAGTTAGGTTGTTGAGGGTCATTTCAAAGATTGGAAAGAGGCCCAAGATCGAAGTTTCTACCTATTCTAGAGATTTGAATCCGGAACAAATTATTGATTAGATCAATGATATGGAGGAGTATTTTGAGTATGAAGATGTGGAAGACCCTGAATGGGTCAAGTTTGCAAAGACAAAGTTGAAGGGCCACGCTAGCATTTGGTGGAAGGAGGTCCAGTTAGAGAGAAATAGAAGAGAAAAAGCAAATATTACCAGATGGAATCGAATGGTGGAGAAATTGAAGAAGCAATTCATTCATGTGGACTATGAGATGGAGTTGCTGAAGAAGGTGCAAGGATTGAAGCAAGGTAAGAAGTTTGTTAAGGAGTATACAGAAGATTTTTATAAGATCACTATCAGGATAGGCCATGGAGAGGCCAACAAGGAGAAGGTAGCCCGTTACATTAATGGGTTGAAGCCAAGTATTCAAGAAGAGTTGAGCCTGGTCAGAATGACCACCATAGAAGATGCGTGCCAATTTTCCCTGAAGGTGGAAGAGAAGCTGAATAAGAGATTTGAAAGCAAGCAAAGGGGAAGAGGTCAAGGTGGAAGGACTGGTGGAAGGCCCTATGTAGGCCGAAATGAAGATCCAAAGAAAAGTGAAGAAGCTGGAACCAGTCGAAATCAAAGAGGAGATAATACCTACCACCCTCATGACTAGAATAATGGTGAGAAAAGAGGAAGAGGAAGAGGTAGACCTAGGCAAGGACCTAGAAGAGGAGGTTTCAGAGGAACATGTTTACAATGTGGAGAAGAAGGGCATCGAGCATACGAGTGTCCACAACATCAAGGAAGGATGAATAGAAGACTTGAAGGTAATGCATGAGTTGCACATGTGGATGAAGATGCATAGTCTGAGTACTCCGAAGATGCAGAAAGGGGAGAAACCCTAGTTGTCAGAAGAACTTTGTTGAATGAGGAGAAAGAACCCAATCAGAGGAAGAGTTTATTCCACACAAGATGCAAATGTGAAGGTAAGTGTTGTGATATTATTATTGACATTGGAAGCACTGATAATCTTGTTTTAGAGGAGATGGTTGACAATTTGAAATTGACAAGAAGAAAGCATCCGCATCCATACCGGATTGCATGGTTGTAGAAGGACCATAGAGCTTTGGTCAATGAACAGTGTTTAGTGAAGTTCAAGATTGGTGACTACCATGATGAGGTGTTATGTGACATCATACCGATGTATGCATGTCATATGTTATTGGGGAGGCCATGGCAGTATGATAGGAGTGTTGTCTATGATGGTCGTGCAAACACAAACTCCCTACCAAAGGATGGAGTCCATCATAACTTGAACCCCTTGAAGGAGGTGGAAGAAAAGGTATGTAGTATTGCTAGAATTTTCTTGGTAGATGGTAGAAAGTTTTTGGAGGGTATGAAGCATAAGCGTCATTGCTTTCCATTGATTCCTAAGATTAGTCAAGAGAAATGTGAAGATGTACCAGCAGAAGTCTCATAAATGTTGGAAGAATTTTAAGATATTGTCTCTAATAATGTACTAGAAGGTTTACCACTAGTGAGGAAGATAAGTCATCAAATAGATTTGATACTAGGAGCTAGTTTGCCAAATAAGGTAGCCCACAAAATGACTCCAGTAGAGAATGAAGAGTTGAACAGACAAGTTCATGAGCTATTAAGGAAGGGACTGATAAAGGAGAGCCTAAGTCCATGTACGGTACCTGCAGCACTAGCACCAAAGAAAGATGGAGAGTGGAGGATGTGTACAGATTCCCGAGCCATCAAGAAGATCACAATCAAGTATAGATTTCCATTGCAGAGAATGGATGACATAATGGATTGTTTAAGTGGAGCCAAGTACTTCACGAAGATTGATCTGAAGAGTGGGTATCACCAGATTCGAATCAGAGAAGGAGATGAATGGAAGACAGCCTTTAAGACAAAGGAGGGTTTGTATGAGTGGTTAGTCATGCCATTTGGGCTAACCAATGCATCAACCACATTCATGCGGCTCATGAACGAGGTACTGAAATAATTTTTGGGAAGTTTTATTATTGTTTATTTAGATGACATTTTGATTTTCAATAAGACTTGGGATGAGTATTTGATGCATATTAGAAGAGTTTTAGAGAAGCTGAGGGAGGAGAAGTTGTTGATCAATCTGAAGAAATGTAGTTTTGCAAATAAGGAGTTGGTATACCTAGGATTTGTTGTCTTAGAGGAAGGTCTTAAGATGGACCCAGAGAAGGTGAGGGCTATCATTAAATGGCCTACACCAAGGAGTGCTTTCGAGGTAAGATATTTTCATGGTTTGGCAAGTTTTTACCAAAAGTTTATCAGGAATTTCAGTAGTATTTGTGCACCCCTAACTGAGACATTGAGAGGGGATAGAAAAGAGTTTATATGGACTAAAGGAGTAGACAAGAGCTTTGATACATTGAAGAAGAAAGTCGTAGAACAACCTGTGTTGGCACTTCTAGATTTCAATAAGGTATTTCAGGTAGATTGTGATGTTAGTGGTAGTGGTATAGGAACTGTTTTAAGTCAAGAAGGTAAGCCCATTGCCTATTTTAGTGAGAAGCTTAATGATGCCAAGAAAAAGTATTTTGTTTATGATCAGGAGTTTTATGCAATAGTTCAGGCTTTGGAGAAATGGAGATATTATTTGTTGCCAAAAGAGTTTGTTTTATATACTAATCATCAGGCTTTGCAATATCTTAATAGTAAAGGAAAGTTAAATCAAAGGCACTTAAAATGGGTTGAGTTTTTCCAGAGTTATACTTTTGTTTTGAAGCACATGAGAGGGAAGTCCAACAGGGTTGCAAATGCCTTGAGCAGAAGGAAAAATTTGTTGACAGAAATGAAGATAGAGGTTGTTGGGTTTGATGAACTCAAAAGTTTGTATCCTGAAGATCTAAATTTTGTAGAAGCTTGGATAGCTTGTTTGGAACCTATCATTTTGGACATGACAAAATGGTTGGATTACATAATCCAAGATGGTATGTTGTTTAGAGGAAGCCAGTTGTGCATTCTAAGGAGTTCCATGAGAGAGAACCTGATTAAGGAGAAGCATAGTGGAGGATTAGTTGGACACTTTGGTCCAGATAAGACCATTGCTATTGTTGGTGAACATTATTACTGCCCACAATTATAGCAAGATGTGAGGAAATTTGTGCAGAGTTGCAAAGTGTGTCAGATGGTAAAAGGAACAAGTCAGAATATAGGGCTATATCAGCCATTACTTATACCAGAGAAGCCATGGGATGATATTAGTATGGATTGTGTTCTTGGTTTACCAAGGACACAGAGAGGGCATGATTCAATTTTTGTGGTGGTGGATAGATTCTCAAAGATGGCCCATTTTATTCCTTGCAAGAAGACTAATGATGCTATTCACATTGCAGAGTTATTTTTCAGGGAGGTGGTGAGACTACATGGTCTACCTAAGAGCATAGTTTCAGATTGAGATACCAAGTTTGCTGGTTATTTCTGGAGAACATTGTGGAAGAAGTTGAAGACAAATTTGAAGTTCAGTTCTGTACACCATCCACAGACTGATGGATAGACAGAAGTGGTGAATAAGAGTTTGGGTAACTTGCTATGATGCTTATTAGGAGATAAGCCCAAGGGATGATTTAATTTTACCATAGGCAGAATTTGCTTACAACAATTATGTCAATAGGAGCATAGGTAAATCTCCATTCCACGTTGTGTATGGGAGTAGCCCAAGAATTGCTTCCGAATTGAGGAGGATGGATAAGGGGGAGAAGAGTAGTGTCGAAGCTAAAAATTTTGCTGAGCACATGAAGAATTTGTATGAAGAGGTAAGAAAGCATATCCATAAGATGAATTCTCAATATAAGCCTAAGGTAGATCAGAAGAGGAGACATAAGGAGTTTCAGGAGAGTGATGAAGTCATGGTTCACTTGAGAAAAGAAAGATTTCTAGTTGGTACATATAATAAGCTGAAGATGAGGAAATTTGGACCATGTAGAATCCTGAAGAAGCATGATTCAGGAAATGCATTTGAGGTAGAGTTGCCTGATGACATCAATATTTCGCCAGTGTCCAACATTTTAGATCTGACAAAGTATCATGATGATGGACTTGATAAAGGAACACAGTGGGACATTCCAGCATCTACTTCAGAGGAGGAGATAGAGGGCATTATGGATAGCTATGTGGGTAAGAGTACAAGAAACAGGCAATATACAAAATACTTGGTGAAATGGAAAGGAAGGCCTGTTAAAGATTCATCATGGTTATCTGAGACTGAGGTTAATCGTTCTGGTTTCCCTCTAACTCATGAGAAGTGACAAGGTCACTTTTCAAATTACCTCGGGTGTCTGATGCAGGAGCGTCTAGGGTGTAAGAGCAATCTTGCATCAACCAAAAAAAATAAAAAATGTGTTGTTTCTTTTCAATAAGTGCTGAATTTGGTAGGGTTACTATTTTTAGTAAGTCTGTATTTGTGTACAGTTGGATACAAAATCTTACACGGACCTCCATAATGGTGAATTGAAGCTAATGGTGAAGAAATCACTTCAATATCATTTGTCATTTGTGAGATATTAAAATTTCAAATTCCAAAAATCCTATTGAAATATTCAAAGTTAAATTTGAGGCACTTAGAGGCTCCAGATGGGCCTGAAATTTGGTGGGAAACTCAAGCAGTCTACTTATTGGTATTGGTTGTGCACCATCGTCTTTTTGAGAGCTTTCTGAAAAGGTATTATAATTGAAAATCCAATGGTCGGATCAAAAGTTATGGCCCCGCGAAGTTGACCTATTTTTGGAGGGAGATGTAAATTTCGAAATTAAGCTAGTGGTCGCCAAAAAGGGCTATATATAACCATTTTTGGGAACCCTTAGGGTAGTAGAGTTAAGGGGGAAGGTGTAGAGTCAAGAAAGGCGGGAAATTAGAAACCCTAGTTGATTTATAGAGTTTTGAGAGAGGGAGCTGTAATGTGTTGTAGCCTGTAGGGTATTCATCCTCTGATTGTATTGAGCTTCTGTAATGTAATATTTTTCCCATATTAATAAAATATCATTCTATTTTCTGTGTGCAATTTCTGTTATTGTGTGTTTTATGATTTACCCCTTCATCATAAATACTTGTAATTAAGTCGTGGAAAAGATGTCCTTGTGCAAAAATGGGAAGATAAGGAAAATGGCGAATAGATAAGGCAGAGCAGGGTAGAGAAGAGTAGAAGAACTATTGTACTTCAATGGATTAATCTCTGACTTGAAGATGATAGTGATTTTGGCAGTGAGCCTAGGGGTGAGCTGCCAGTAGAGTTTAACAACCCTTATTGAATCTTTCTAAGTTTAGGGATGAGGCAATGAGCCTGCTAGACCTAGTTGTACTTCATGGCAGTGAGCCAGTATGTTCTAGGCCTGTGGAGTGACCAACCCTGAACATCATTTTTCAAAAATTGCAATATATTTTGAGAGCTAATCCTCTCCATAGTTTTTCCCCACCTTGGGGCTTTCCACATAAAAATCTGGTGTCTCTTGTGTTTAATGTTGCACCTATGTTTAAGCTTCTGATTTCATGCATTCTTTTTTAATCATAATAAGTGCAGATAAGTGATTAATGTTTAAGTGCGGAAGTGTTTAAGTTTTTGGGACAATTGATTCACCCCCCCTCTCAATTGTCCAGTGCATTTCAACATCAATATCTAATTTTCTTCTCCCAGATTCAGCCTCCATATTATCAGCAATCTTCTAATCTATTTCCACAATCTTCTTAGACTTGTTAGTCCTAAGTGTAGTTAAAACTGAGTTCCAGACAACATATACAAGAAAGATCAGATAGCTCACTATTCTCATATTTTAGAAATCAAGCAGAAAACAATCCATCCTATGCATCATCCTAGATCTACCTTAAAATGTTAGGCTTTCTTCCAAGGAACCAAGTTCTGATACCAATTGTTGAAGGCACAAGAAAACTGAGAGGAGGGGATGAATCAGTTGTATAGAAAACTTTAACAAAATCACATTCACATTGACTTACTTTAACCCCTTAATATGTTATGAAGATTAAACATGAAGCGTAGAAACAAAAATTAAACACATAAACACCATACACACATAAACACTAGATTTTTACATGGAAAACCCTAAAAGAGAAAAACCATGGTGAGTGTTAGCTCACAATATAATGTAGTAACAATACCAAATAAGAAAAGGGGCTCATTGCCCAAGGACTCACTGTCTAATGAAATTCTCACTGTAAATAGGGCTCACTACCAATAGGGATGGCTCACTGCCAAGGGCTGGCTCACTACAAGGAGGGGTGGCTGATTGCCATGAACTAATATAATAGCATCTACAACATGCCAGAGTTTAGTTCCATTGAAGCACAATACATATCACCTTTGCTTCCATTACAACACAAACACTCTCATCTTCACATCTTCACATCCACACACACTACACATGGATTCATTACATCTATTTATACCAATCATCAACCTTGGAACATGCATCAAGGTTGGTAATACAATCTACAACCTTTGGAACAATCTCCAATCTCGACAAACATACATAATTCAAATTAGGTTTGGACCTAAACAAACTTGTGAATCAAATGAATAAAAGACAAATAGTTCATGGCTTAGCTTAGACCCAAATACAACTTCACATGCTTCAATATGCTTCTACAATCCACAAAACACATCCGTAAAGAGTGTTAGCACCCAAGTTGGCCGAACTTGTAAAAACACCAAGAATACTTACACACACACTTCCAAGAACTTCATCATAGCTTGCAGATCAAGAACACACCTTCAAAATGATCTGGAGACATCCATGAACAACATAAAATCACATGGGAGCTGACAAATCTAGCCACAATAGAATTCACTTGAAGATGTTCAAATATAACTTGAAGACAGGTTACAAACTACTCACAAAAGACATTGTTGAACTCTTCTAATCAATAACTTGCTTTCTTGAGCACTAAATCACAAATCCTTTGGAATGAAGATAGCTAGGGACCTTATAAACATATGTCCAAAACTGCAACGCCAAAAACCAAACTGTGGAGAAATGCAAAGCAAAATACTTTCTCCCTATCACACTACAAAGGCTGCTAGGCACAATCTTCAAACTGGTGAATATAACTTCTATTATAGAGAGATCTAGACCACCAAATTCTAGATTTAACATCTTCAAACACTTCTCTAAAACATATCCAAATTTCATACTCTAGTCTTCAACACAGAAGAAATGTAGAGCAAGAACTCAGATAGTATCCTGTCAGCTAGAATATATCTTCACAACTTTGTCTTCAATATGAACCAAATTTTCGCAAAAGAATTTGAAAGCTCAATATTAGGAATATATTCTTATCATCTTCACCACTTATACAATGCATTACAAAGAAACTAACTCATCACAATCAAGTAACAAAACAAGAGCAGAGTTGACACTAATGACGGCACAAACATGTTGACATCAATGACAACACTGATTAGCACATACTTGTAACACTTTGTTTACCCACATTTGGCATCCTAGCCCAAAAGTGACCCCAAACACACATAAAAGTTAAACTACTTCTTTTTCAAACAAAAAGAAAACCATGTTCATCTAATAACCATTTCTAATCCCTTTCCTTTCTACAATCAATGGAAATACACTTTCAAGCAAGTAATTCAATAAAGAGAGATTCGTTTATTCAAACAAGATGAATATGGAAGCATTAGAACTGGTTATACCTTTAATCACTTATTTCATTCATAACTCCCCAATATAAATATGGACCTAACACTTATGATTGCAAGAATATTTATAATTTCTCATTGTACTTGTGAAAAAAAGAATTATTATTTAACATCTTTTATAAATGCCAATAAAACATCATTCAATGGCATGAGTAAAATGGTAGGTTTATATATCTCTAGGTTGTTGTAGGCACCTTGTTGTTTGTTGTAGGGGTAGGTTAAATCTGCTACAGGAATGCAGAAAAATCAGTTACAGGGACATAGTAAAACAAACTACAAGAATTGTTACAAACTTGCTACAGTAACTAATTAAAGTCTTCTGAGACATGAAGAAAATAAGGATGACAGAAATCTTGTTGTGACAGGGATTAAAATAGTGACAATAGGAATACATAAAACTGTGACATGAATTCATAAATATAACAAGAATAAATATTGTTGCGACAAGGATTAAAAATCATCCACAATAGGAACAAAATAATAGCTACAAGATTTAAAACAAATCTGACAGAAACCATCTATTTGTGATAAGAATTTTTAAAATAACTACTATAGGCAAAATAATAATGTAGTTATAGGAACTGTTATGTCTACAGTAAGGAGGTAAACAACTACAGTAATAAAAATAAACAACAATGAAAACATAAAGTAACTGCAATAGGGATTAAATATTGCTGACTAAAGTTTAAAGAGGTTGTTGAAATAAAACAAGAATAGCTTGAATAAAAGGAGAAAACACAGTCCAATATACGTTTGTCAAGGCAGTTGTTAAAGTAGTGAACATGCCAATCTAGAACTATCAATCTTTGATAAAAGAAATATAATGGAGGTAAAACATGGTCTTTGGGCCATTTTGACAATATTTACAAAGGAAGATAATCTAGATAACAATCTGAAATAGATTGGTTTGGATGTAGTTTAAAGGCTAGAAATAATGTTCATCAGACATAGAAGAAGAAAACACAGGACAATGGCTATCATAATAAGCGACATAAACTATTATTCGGTGGATTAAATGTAAGTTATAGGCAGGTGGAAAACATTTTGAAAAGGGCATGGAACCCTCAAGAAAGAAACTTTTTAATACATTTAAAATTGGTGTAAAGTCATTCCACTGGTTCTTTGTTTTAAACAAGCATTAATTTACTTGCATTCTATGGTCTAAAACATACCTAGAAACACCATGAAATCAGTCCTCCTATAGCTATTGGTTTCCCTTTTGTTGCTACTAATCCCTGATCTTTTTATCTCCTTTCTATTGCTAGAATAGTAATGATGATTACTGATGGCGATCCCTCTATTGTGCCCTCTTTTTTATGAATATCTCTCCTCTAATATTATCTTCATATAATTAGATTTGATTTCCTTATTATGAACTCTAGTTAATCTTTTGTTTGCATGGCATTTGGCATCCAATACCTCCAATAGATTGAAATTTAAGACTCTAAATTACTGTTGCTCTCTTCCATGACAAGATTATTTTATTAAATTTAAATTTCTATTTATAATATTTTTTTTTAACACTCTATTTATATTTATTAATAAATATTTATTTTAACCAAGAATTATTTTTTTAATCCATACTAAAGGTATAATATATTAAACTTTGAAAAAAGATAAACATCTGCTTGGGCTAAGCTATGGATTATATAGTTTTTGGTGGTATCAAATTCCACATTCTATACTATTAACTAGAGAGTGACCATGCAGGGTCCATTATCCTAAGCCTCCTTTAATCATATCTATCCAAATCTAATAGGATTTCTAAGCCAAAAAGAAGCCTTTTTTTACAGTCAAAAAGAAGAGACTAGTATCAAAAAGTACCCAAACAAAACAGTCTTACTCCTTGTTGTAATCTTCCAGTTGAAGGTTAAAATTTGTCACCCACTAATATCCATCGACCTCCACCATTTCCAACATCCTCTTTATGAAGTTCAAAGCCACTTGAGCCTGCTCCTTAAGGGCTAAAAGTTCTAATCCTCTGATGTCCAAAATGAAAGGGTGGAGTTTTAGTGCCTTGTCTGGGTCACGAATGAGGCCCAAATCTCTTGTCTGTGGTATGCCGAGACCCAGGAAATCTGCGTACAGAGTCTCCTCCAATTCTCCCAACAATTTTGGAATGAACAAAGCCCTTATGATCACCTCCGCTTCTGCCTTGGGTGTGCTTAGCTCCAGAAGCATAGCTAGGACTCTGGATGGGATGTCCAAGTTCACTCTATACCTCTCGCTCCCCACCATATACCTCTTACCCAATATCATCCTGAATGCACCCACCATTAAAGGGTCTGATCACAATAGAACTCTCTACAAACAGATCTCTGTAACCTATCCTAAGAATGCCATTTGTCTCTTCTTGTTAATCAATCTTACTGGTGTGTCCATTCCTCCACATGGGGTGGCGTCTGCTGTGAAAATCACCAAGAATTGAGATGGCATGGAGGGAGGTGAGTTACAGAGGAAACACTGTGAGAAGGCCTACAAACTAACAATAAAACATTCTCTTGAGTCTTTAACTTCTCCCATATATATGTGAAGTCTCTGGAAGCATTCGAGAGAAGGAATTATTTCCTAACATGTTGCTTGATCTCTCCTCATCATTACACTTCAACTAAGCCTAACATTTCCTTACCAACTACCAGCTGTCCTCTCATATTATGATTGCCTGGCGCTGCCACCCCATCTAGGGTGGCAAGGCACCCTCCCTTCTACCCACATTTTAACCAAGAATATTTACATAGGCTTATTAATCAAATTACTTAAATATAGAAAAACACTTTAAACATTTATTAATAAAACAAGTAAACAACTTAAGAAATTGTTATATATTCTAAATAAAGACTTTTAATAATTAACAATAAATTAGTTGAAAACAACTCATATATTTTTCATTAAATCTATAGTTGAAAGAAATTGTAATTACATGACTAACTTATGCATTCAAATGAACATATTGTAGCAATGGAATCATATTTTAATCTAATTATTAAGCATTAATCACATTCATTCACTATATAAAATGCTCAAATGAAACTAGCAACCACATAATGATGCACAATAAACCACTAAAAAATGTAGTATGACATGAATTTACATGAGTTTGTGCATGCACCAGATTTATCCATCATGCCAACTCTTTTTTGGCAGCTAGAACATTTCTACCTCAACCATGTTCTCATCTTTGACATTTCTCCTGCACTCAGTTGCACTTAGATTTTCAATAATAGGTTAGTCCTTATAATCATAGCCGAAGCAAGAATAAATATTCATACTAATATTAATTGATCATTAAATCGACTTTCACATATGCATTTATAATACTAATGATAATTACTTTCACACACATGTGGAATTACTCATAGTAAAATAATCATAGTAAATGTCCACTAATCTAAATTAATAATAAAGTCTAGAAATGAGATGTGACATCCTTCCCCACTAAGAATAGACATTGTCCTGATGTCTTATTACACAAACTAAAAATAATAATGCATCAATCTACCACTAAAAATGTATCCAAATATATCATCAAAACAAATAATCAAATCTTAAAGTATCATCTACTATGCATGAATAAAGAAACTATGCTATATCCGTAGATGAGGAAAAGATCTGTCAATCTCATCCACATCCTCCCATGTGGCATTGTCCACAAAATCTTGAACCCATTTGCCCTTGTACTACACAATATCCCTGTTATGCAACTTAATGTTACGCCTGTCCAAAATTCAAGTGGGCTCCACCAATACCACTCTTGGATCCTATACCTATAAAGCATGTCAATCAAGAATGTGTAAAGCATCAGGATGATAAGGATTAAGTAAAGAAACATAAAAAATACTATAGATTCTGGCAAGAGCAGGTGGTAGAGCAAGTCAATAAGCTATAGGATTGATCACTTCTAGGACATCAAATGGTCCTACACATCGAGGAGCAAGTTTGGATGCTTTGCCAAATGATATTGAACTCTTTTGAGGCTTGACCCTCAGGAAGACTTTCTCATGAATTGAGAACTATATGGGTATCTTATTTCTATCTGCATCACTCTATTGACTATCTGAAGCTTGCTTTTATTTCTCTTTTATCAGCCTCATCTGATCATCCATTTCCCTTAACATATCAAGACTAATTACTATTATATCTTCTACTTTGTCCCAACTGATAGGTGTTCGACACCTACACCCATAAAGAGCTTCAAATGGTGCCATCCCCAATAATGCATGGTATGAATTTTTGTAAGCAAATTCCACCAATGGAAGATACTCCTCCCATTTATACTGTTGATCCATATAATACATCTGAAGAAGGTCTTCTACAACCTAATTCATTCTTTCCATCTAACCATCCTTTTAAGGATGATATGCCAAACTAAAATTCAACATAGTGCACAAGGCTGCATTGAGAGTTGTCCAAAATCTAGATGTCATGCGAGTGTCCAGATCTAAAATGACTGTCTCTAGAAAAACATGCAATCGAAAGATCTACTTAATGAACTTCTTAGCTAAAACCAATGATCCATCTAAAATATTTTCTAGAATAAAGTGTACTACTTTCATCAACTTGTCCACAACTACCAAGATGACATCATGTTGATTCTTGGACATGGGCAACCTCTGAATAAAATCCATACTTATGACTAGCCACTTATGTTTAGGAATACTGTGTGGGTACAACAAACCTACTAGATGCACATGCTCAGCCTTGACTCATTAGCACTCCAAGCATCAAGCCACAAATTCTGTTACATCCTTCTTAATTGTAGGTCAAAAGTATAAGTCTCAAACCTTTGACCATCTTTTTCACTCTAGGATGCCCCGAATGTGGTGTGTTTTAGGTCTCCTCACTTGTACTAACTTTCTCAACTCCCCTAAGTTAAGAATATACATCCTTCCTTGATATATCAAAAGCTCATTTGACTCAATCACATATCCATAAAACTAATGATCTAAGGGGTCTACTTCTAAATCTTGCTTTACTCTATCATAATGTTCATCCCCTTCCAAATTCTAAATTAATTTCTATCTCAAATTAGATCTTGTGGTAACCATGGCAGTCAAATGTCTTCTTCTACTAAGAGTATCTGCTACTCTAATCTCCTTTTCTTTTATGTACTTGATCCCAAAGTCATACTCACTAAGGAATTCTAACCACCTTCTATGACATGCATTAAGATTAGGTTGTGTAAAAATGTACTTGATCCCTAAATGATCTTTCTTTAACTCAAAGGGCTTACCTAGAAGATAATGCCTCCACATCTGAAGTGCATGAACTATGGTGACTAACTCAAGGTCATGCAGCACATAGCTTAACTCATATTGCTTTAACTTCCTTGATTCATAAGAAACCACTTGCTCATTCTACATCAACACTCCTACTCCTAAAGCATCCCTTATAACTGTGAAATCATCATTAGGATCTAGTATGGTCAAGATAGGAACTGTTGTGAGCTTTTCTTTTAACACCTAGAAAGCTTACTCACACTTTTTTGTCCATTCAAATGCTTTACCTTTCTTCTGTAGCAAGGTAATCAAAGTTGCTATAGTTGAGAATCCTTCTACAAACTTTCTATAATATCCTACAAGTCCCATAAAACTTTTGACTTATGTCACATTGTAGGGTGTAGGCCATTCCATTATCACCTTAATCTTCTCAATGTCAACTACAATCACTTCAGTTGAGATCACATGACCAAGATAGTGAACCTTGTCCTGATAGAATGTACACTTAGATAGCTTACCATGAAGTTTTCACTCTTTTAAGTGTTGTAAGACTATCCTCAAATGCTTCTCATGCTCTTCCACTGATTTATAGTAAATCAATCTCATCAAGAAATATTAATATAAAATCATCTAAGCAATCATTGAATATGTTATTCATCAAATTCATGAAGGTTGTTGGAGCATTAGTCAACTCAAATGGTACCACTGTGAACTCGTAGTGACTATAGTGAGTTCTAATAGCTGTCTTTGAGATGTCTTCATCCTTAATCCACAACTAGTGGTAGCTAAATCTCAGGTCTATCTTCGAGAACATCATAGCTCCTTTCATGTAATCGAAGAGCTCATATATTCTTTGGAGTGGGTACATATTCTTTATAGTAGCTTTGTTAAGCATCCTATAATTAATGCATAAATGCAAGGTCCCATCTTTCTTCTTCACAAATATGACCAGTGCATTCCATGGTAACACGCTCAGTATTATCAACCCTTGGTTCAACAACTCCTGCAATTATGCTTTAAGCTCATACAATTTTGTAGTAGTCATCCTATAGGATGCCTGAGATTGAGGCTCAGTCCCTAGTAGAAAATCAATTGATAAGTCAAATTGTCTCTTTGGGGGCAACTCTGTCAACTCCAAAAGAAAATACATATAAAAATTTTCTAAGGATTGGATAATCATTAAATATTGGTTCTTTATTATCAAGGTCTTTTACTTGAACAACATAAATAGAACACCCTTTTCTCTTCACTTTCTTTAACTACATAGTTGAGATTTGTCTAAGTTCCAATGGTCTCTTAGATCCATTAATCTTCACCTAATTTCCTAGGTCATCCAAACATCTAACAACCTTGTCTTCATAGTTTACTATTGACTTATGTTCAGCTAACTAATTGATTCCCAATATTACATCATAAGACCCTAAAGGTGCTACATATAGATTGACTTGTATTTGGAAACTTGGGAGCTCTAATTCACTACATGCAAGAAATTAGTCTACTCTCTTCTCTGCTCTATTGCCATATTGTACCATCCATGAGTTTTCCATATGCCCAGGTCTAATAGATAACTTTGATACTACTCTAGGATCTACAAAACATTCTGTGGCACCAATATCATTCAAAATAGAATCATGTAGTCCATAGAGATTACCTTGAAACTATATAGGTGTTGCCTGAAAGTTAGCTTGTCAATTGTCCACGGCGACATGTATCTGGTGCTGAGGTGCTCCCTACTGATTCATGTTTCCTCTTCCTACTGATCTCTAGGGACAAGTGTTAGCATTATCACCTCCACAAATGTAGCATCAGCCACAAGGTGCTCTGGATCCCTCTGACCTATCCTGTTGGTCATTGTTATAGTTGTTATTATTTTAGTTTCCTCTTTTGTTACCTCCACTTTGGTTTCTACCATTTTTATCCCGAGAGCTATTCCCTCTCTTCAAGTTCCTAATCTACTGCTTGTTATTGCCTTGATTTCTATTCTGATTATTGTTCTGATTGTTGTTATAATTCTAGGACCTCTTGATTGCAAATCTTGTATCTCTTTGCTTACAGCTGGTTTCTTGTTGCAACTTCTACTCTTGTTTAATAGATTTTTTAAACACAACATCCATAGTCAATGGATTATGAATCTCTACATCTATTCCAATCTGGGGCCTTAACCCTATGATAAACTTCCTGATTTGGAATCTCTCATCTATCTGGTATTGTGAAACATACTTACGTAAGTGAGAGAATCTTTCCCAATACTGGGTTTTCAACAGGCCTCCTTGAGTCAAATTTTGAAACTCTATCATCTTCTTAGCAAAGAAGAGTTGTGGTAACCATCTTTTCCTAAAGAGCTACAGGAAAAGTTCCAAAGTGATTTCACCAAGCAACAATTTTTTATCTACCTTTTTATTGTCCCACCATGTTTCCATTTCTCCAGTAAGCTGGTAGGAACCCCACATTGCCTTCATCTCATCTGGAAGATTTTAGAGCTCAAAGTACTTTTCCATTTCAATGATCCATGCTTCAGCTCTATCACTGATGGTCCTACCATCAAACTTGGGTGGTGAGACCTTCTTGAGGTCTTTCCCTAATTCTTCTATAATCCTTCCTCAATTATTTGCATTCGCTTCAATCTTAGGAATATGTGCCTCTACCCTTGGGTTTTCATTGCCTTGATTCACATTTGCATCACCTTCGTTTTGGTTTTCATTTTGATTCTTCTCTCTATAGTTCCCTCTAATCTCCTTCTCAAGATTATCCATTCTTGTACCCTACTAGGTTAAAAGAGAAAGAATTTGATCCAATCTACCATCTTGATCATTGTTTGTGTCACCATAATTTGTTTCATTTTTTCCATTATGTGAACCTCCACTATGGTTGGTATTTCTTGTCTCCATGATGACTCATCTACATCAAAGTCACATCTTAGCATAATAGTCCAAAAGGCCCTAGTGTCAAACCTAATGTTCTGATACCAAATGTAAAGTGCACATTCTAACGCAAAAGTTACTAAAGTAAATAATCCACTTAACTACATCATCTCAAGTAAAAAGGATAAATATCATATACATTATTAAATAAAGTCATTACATCTTAGAAATTCATGTTCCATAACCAAGTGTTAGCACTATAAAACAATATACAATGTTCGTAATGGCTCTCATACCATAAGTCACCTCAAATTATAATAAGGTACAATAATCCAATACAATACAAGAATATATAATTAATCAATCAAAATCTCTAGCCACAATTAACCCACATGGTCATCCGCAAGTTGAGTGACGGGAACATGAATCAGGCATTTTTCCAACCAACCATGAAGTAATTACACTTCATTGGATCCCTTCATAACATGATGGAAACCCAACCCTACATGAAATGTCTAGCAACCTAGAAACAAATAGCAGGAGGGAACACTCGATTCAACCTAATGTCTAAATGTAAATTTAAATGATGACATGCAAATATCTCACAATAGGATGTGATAGAGAATATATATATATATATATATATATATATATATATATATATATATATATATATATATATATATATATATATATATATATATATATATATATATATATATATATATATATATATATTCTAAACAATCTTTCATCTATTTCAAACAACACATGGCTTAGCCCAAGCACTTAAAATAATTATAATTGAATCCTAAAAAGAGAAAAGCCTTCTCTGTTTATCCACATTCGGCATCCTAGCCCAAAAGTAACCCCAAACACACATAAAAGATAAACTACTTCTTTTAAAGCAAAAATTAACCCATGTTCACCTAATAACCATTTCTAATCCCTTTCCTTTGCACAATGAATGGAGATACACTTTCAAGCAAGTAATTCAATAAGGAGAGCTTCGTTTATTCAAACAAGATGCATATGGAAGCATTAAAACTGGTTATACCTTTAGTCAATTATTTCATTCATAACTCCTCAATATAAATCTAGATCTAAGACTTATGATCACAAGCATTTTTATAATTGTACTTATGAAAAAAGGATAAATAAATACTATTTAACATCTTTTATAAATACCAATAAAACATCATTCAAAGGCATGAGTAAAAAGGTAGGTTTATATATCTCTAAGTTGTTGTAGGTACCTTGTTGTTTGCTACAGGGGTAAGTTAAATCTGCTATAGGATAAAAAGCTAACTCAGCTATAGGAATGTAGAAAAAATGAGTTACATGAACACAGTAAAACAAGCTATAGGAATTGTTACAAACCTGCTATAGTAACTGATTAAAGTCTTATGTGATAGGAAGAAAATAATGATGACAGGGATGAATTAAAATTGCTATGATAGGGGTTAAAATAGTAACAATAGGAATACATAAAACGATGATAGGAATTGATGTAGGAGCATCCCTGGTTCAAGAGAAATCTTGCATCAACCAAAAACATTTGCATTTCAATTTGTGTGTAGTTCAGTTTGTTTCTTTCCATTTTCCAGTTCAGTTCAGGCAGTTCAGTCAATAGAAGTTTCTATATTTTGGTCCGCATTCTACCATAATTGCATTTCACATCTTGTAGAGCTAGACTTAGCATCTAGAAATGTTCATCTACATCATATCCATAATTCAGAGCATTTGGATCAAGTACCAAAAAGTTATCACTATCAGAAGATCGACTGTTTCTCAAAGCAAGGCATCCTGATAGTCTCAGACAATCAGCTAAAGGAGAAGACTTGCGGAGCATTCCTTAACTTGTGGAGCTCAATGACACATCATTCAATGATCTTTGGTTCATGGCAAACCTTCCCCGAGATCCACACATCATTCCATAGATTTGCGGAGGTGTTCTACATGATTAGGTCCGACCTATCCATGTACACACATTACAACTCTTCATTGGAGTTTGTGACCTTGCTTAGCTAACACAAAGGAATCTATTGTTCCAGAGATGATATATAAGGATGTAATAGATCTCTAGGAAATCAAATTTAGATAGTTAGCAATTGATCCATAATCCTTAGTCTAGATCATATGTGAAGGCGCTTCAAAGCTTTATCTTGTGCATATTTTGATATTATGTAATCAGCCCTGTGAGCCCTAGTTGTAAGCTCGCATGTTGCCGGCCGATTTGTATTTGACTTCTATGATATAATGAATGACTAAATCTATGTTTGTTTTAGATCATTGAGTTGTTTCCATTGTGTTTACTCTTGCTGCACGGCCTGGATAGTTCATTCTGTGAACCCTCCTACTGTGACTGTACCAAGTGGTATTAGAGCGAAAGTTCAAATCTTTGGGAGTGAATTGAGCAAAATTGGTGAGGGAATTCCATAAGATCTTGATGTGGATAGATCACTGAATTGAGGCAAGTTACTTGTGTCACAACTGATCACCGATTATGAGGCAGTTGTCACCTTGTAGCCTGATCACCAAACTTGACACAGTTTGCACTTGATCCTAGGAAGATGTCACTAAGGAGAGTTGTTTCTATTGGAACAATCATTGGAAGAATGGATGAAATGGTGGAAATGATGAAAATCAAGTGAATTCGATTGGATACTATTGAAGAAGATAGGCAAAGAGGATTGACACCGAGACCTAATGTTGAAAGAGTTGATGAAGAAGAATTTCAATCTATTGAACAAATTGGCGAAACCCTGGGAGGTGATGAAGAAGAATAATCAGATCAGGTAAAGATGTTACGAGCTATTTTAAAGATTGGAAAGAGACCTAGAGTTGATGCACTAAACTATACTGTTAATTTGAACCCTAAAGAATTGATTGACTAGATAAATGACATGGAAGAATACTTTGAGTATGAAGAAGTTGAAGACCCAGAGAAGGTGAAATTTGCAAAGACAAAGTTGAATAGACATTCTACTATATGGTGGAAAGAATTTTAGTTGGATAGAAATAGAAGAGGAAAATAAAAGATTACAAAGTGGGATAGGATGGTGACAAAGTTGAAGAATCAGTTTATACCTACTGACTATGAGCTAGAGCTATTGAAATGATTGCAAAACCTAAGGCAGAAGGAGAAATCTGTGAAGGAGTACACTAAAGAGTTTCATAAGATGATCATAAGGATCGGACATAGTGAAGCAAGCAAGGAGAAAGTGGCTAGATACATCAATGGACTAAGATTGAACATTCAAGAAGAACTAAGCCTAATAAGGATGACATATCTGGAGGAAGCATACTAGTGTGCCCTGAAAGTTGAAGAGAAGTTGAATAAGAGGCATGATCAGAGACAGAGAAACAATGGAGGGAAATTTTAGAGAAGTAGAACATTTTATAGAGGAGACAGATCACATCCGGATTAGAACAAGCTTGACAACCCATTGAGGAAGGAGGACCGTGATAGCAATACCTACTAGAGCAATGATAAAAAAATTTATCACAGAGGTAATTATAATTCATACCAGAATGAAGGGTACATGAGAGAAGGAAGAGGATTTGATAAGAGGACATTTAGAGGTACCTGTTTCAAGTGTGGAGGTGAAGGACATAGAGCATTTGAATGTAATCAGGGTAGTACAAGAAAGAAGACAAAGAATAGTGGAAGAGTAGCCTACGTGGAAGAGGAACCTGTTGGATCACCTGGTTTTGTTAGTAAACCAGAGAAAGGAGAATCACTTGTGATAAGGAGAGAACTTTATTAAATAGAGACAAATGATGAACCACCATAGAGGAAGAGTTTTTTCAAAACCAGATGCAAATCTAGAGGTGAGTGTTGTAAGGTTGTAATTGATAGTGGTAGTTCAAATAATCTAGTTTCAAAGGAGATAGTGACTAAGCTGAAGTTGGAAAGATTGAAACACCCTAAGCCATATCAGATAGCATGGATTCAGTATGATCATAAGGTACTGGTGAGTGAAGAATGTTTGGTGAAATTTCATATTGGGTCATATCATGATGAAGTCTTGTGTGATATTATGCCTATGGATGTATGTCATATTTTGTTGGGTAGACCTTGGTAGTATGATAGAAAAGCTATACATGATGGGAGAAAGAATACATACACTATAACATCAAATGGGAAGAGAATTACCTTGATTCCTTTAGAAGATCCTAAGAGTGAAATATGTGGAAATGCTAGAATCTGTTTGGTAGATGGAAGAAATTTTTTGGATGAATTGAGACATGAGAATATGTGTTATGCCTTGATTCCTAAGAAGCCTAAAACATTGAAACAGACTAAAGAATCACAACCAGAGGAGATAAAAGAGTTGCTGACAGAGTATGAATACATCATATCAGATAATGTACTTGAAGGATTGCCACCAATCAGGAGTATCAATTATCACATGGATCTTATACCGGGAGCAGGTTTGCCTAACAAAGCAACACACAGATTGACACTGGTAGAGAATGAAGAACTGAATAGACAGATACAGGAATTGTTGAGGAAAGGTTTCATCAGAGAAAGTTTGAGTCCTTGTGCAGTACTTGCAGTGTTAGCACCGAAGAAAGATGGAGAATGGAGAATGTGTACTAATTCTAGAGCAATCAACAAGATCACAGTTAAGTATAGATTTTCTTTACCGATGGATGATATCATGGATTATTTGAGTAGAGCAAGATATTTCACAAAGATAGATTTGAAGGGTGGATACCATCATATCAAAATCAGAGAGGGAGATGAGTGCAAGACTATTTTTAAGACAAATAAAGGATTGTATGAGTGGTTAGTGATGTATTTTAGATTGACAAATGCACCTAGTACTTTCATGAGATTGATGAATGAAGTCTTGAAGAAATTCTTGGGTAAGTTTGTGATTGTATACTTGGGTGATATTCTGATTTTCAGTAAGACAAAAGAGGAACATTTGTGGCATATTAAACAAGTTTTACAGAGGATGAGAGAAGAAAAATTGTTGATGAACATCAAGAAGTGTAGTTTCATGAAGGAAGAACTAGTATATTTGGGATTTGTGATTTCTATGGAAGGATTGAAGATGGACTCTGAGAATGTGAAAGCAATTGTTGAATGGCCTACACCGGAGAGAATTGGGGAAGTCAGATCATTTCATGGAATAGCTAGTTTCTACCAGAAGTTCATCAGAAATTTTAGTTTAGTTTGTAACCCTGTGATAGAGACCATGAGAGGTGATAGAAAAGATTTCAAATGAACATTAGGAGCAAATAAGAGTTTTGAACTGTTGAAGAAGAAAGTGACAGAGTAGCCTATTTTGTCAATACCAAATTTCAATAAGGTATTTCAAGTAGATTGTGATGCAAGTGGAAATGCAATTGGAGCAGTATTAAGTTAAGAAGGTAGACCTGTAGCATATTTCAGTGAGAATTTGAATGATGCAAGGAGAAGATATTTAGTTTATGATCAAGAGTTCTATGCCATAATTCAAGCCTTGAAGAAGTGGATACATTACTTGTTGCCTAAGGAGTTTGTATTGTATATAGATCATCAAGCTTTACAATATTTGAACAGTCAAGGAAAGTTGAATCAGAGACATATGAGATGGGTAGAGTTCATGCATAGTTATACTTTTGTGTTGAAGCATAGGAGTGGTAAATCAAACAAACTTGTTGATGCATTGAGTACGAGAAGGAACTTGTTGACAGAAATGAGAGTTGAAGTGATAGGATTTGATGAATTGAAGAACATGTATGAGGGAGACACTAATTTTGTAGAACCTTGGAAAGCATGTAAGGAACCTGTTGTGATAGATAGAAGTAAATGGTTGGACTATTTATTTCAAGAAGATATGTTGTTCAAGGGAATTCAGTTCTGCCTGTCTAGGAGTTCAATGAGAGATAATCTGATCAAGGAGAAACATAGTGGATGATTGGAAGGACATTTTGGCATTGACAAGACAGTGGCTTTGGTAAGTGAAAACTACTTTTGGCCTCAGATACATAAGGATGTTAGGAAATTTGTGCAAAGTTATAGAGTTTGTCAAGTTGCAAAAGGGAGTAGTTAGAATATTGGATTGTACAAACCTTTGGCAATATCAGACAGACCTTGGGAAGACATAAGCATGGATTTTGTAATGGGATTGCTTAAGACACATAGGGGACATGATTCAATATCTATAGTGGTGGATAGATTTTCAAAGATGGCTCATTCCATACCTTGTAAGAAGACAACTGATGCAGTGCATGTAGCTAACCTATTTTTCAAGGAGATTGTGAGATTGCATGGGTTACCTAGGAGCATAATTTTAGACAGAGAAACCAGATTACTTGGATATTTTTGGAAGACACTTTGGAAGAAGATGAAGATAGATTTGAAGTTCAGTACAAATTTTCATCCATAGACTAATGGACAGACAGAGGTAGTGAATAGGAGTTTGGGAAACTTGTTGAGATGTTTGGTTGGAGAGAAAGAAGGAAGTTGGGATTTGATTCTATCACAAAAAAAGTTCACATACAATAATTCAGTAAATAGGAGTACCAGAAGAACACCTTTTGAGATTATTACCAGAGTAAACCCTAGAGGAGTGACAGAACTGAGAGACATGGGTATATAAGAAAACAGAAGTGTAGAAGCAAAAGAATTTGTAGATCACATAAAGACAGTGAATAATCAGGTGAAGAAGCATTTAGAAGATATGAATAGAAAGTATAAGGAAAAGGCAGATGAGAAGAGAAGATAGAGGGAGTTTGCAGTAGGAGATGAAGTGATGGTATACTTGAGAAAAGAAAGATTTCTATTTGGTGCATATAACAAGTTGAATATGAAGACGTTTGGACCTTGTAGGATACTCAGGAAATGCATATGAAGTGGAATTACCAGAGACATTGGGCATATCACCCATTTTCAACATTGCAGACCTATATTAGTATCATGAAGCAGAGTTTAGTGACAGCATGGAAGAAGACTTGAAGAAGCAGTTACCATAACAAACACCAGAGCACATTGAAGACATCTTGGACATCAGATTTGGATGTAGAACCAGAGGAAGATAATATAGAGAATACCTTGTGAAGTGGAAAGGCAGACTAGAAGAAGATTCAACATAGATTTCTCAAGCTGAGGTGGACCGTCTTAGTTTTCCTCTATCCCTGGCAAAGTGAGGCACTCACTTTTTCAATAACCCTGGATGTCTGATGTAGGAGCATCCCTGGTTCAAGAGCAATCTTGCATCAACCAAAAACATTTGCATTTCAGTTTGCTTGTAGTTCAATTTGTTTCTTTTCATTTTCTAGTTTAGTTCAGGCGGTTTAGTCAGCAGCAGTTTCTATATTTTGGTCTGCATTATACTGTAGTTACATTTCACATCTTGCAGAGCTAGACTTAGCATCTAGACATGTTCATCTACATAATATCCATAATTCAAAGCATTTGGATCAAGTACCAGATAGTTATCACTATCAAAAGATTGACTATTTCTCAAAGTAGGGCATCCTGATAGTCTCAAACAATCAGCTAAAGGAGAAGACTTGCAGAGGATTCCTCAACTTTTGGAGCTTAATGACACATCATTCAATGATCTTTGGTTCATGGCCAACCTTCCCTGAGATCTAGACATCATTCCATACATTTGCAAAGGTGTTCTACATGATTAGGTCTAACCTATTCGTGTACATGTGTTGCAACTCTTTATTGGCATTTGTGACCTTCCTTGGCCGACACAGAGGAATCTATTGTTCCAAAGATGATATATAAGGATGTAATAGATCTCTAGGAAAGAAAATTTAGATAGTTAGCAATTGATTCATAATCCTTAGTCTAGATCTTATGTGAAGGCACTTCAAATCTTTATCATGTGCATATTCTAATATTCTATATTCAGGTCTATGAGCCCTAGTTGTAAGCTTGCATGTTGCCAACTGATTTGTATTTGACTTCTATGATATAATGAATGACTACATCTGTGTTTGTTTCAAATATTTGAGTTGTTTCCATTGTGTTTACTCTTTTTGTATGGCCTGGACAGTTCATTATGTGAACCCTCCTACTGTGACTACACAAAGAATGAATAAAATGGTGACAAGATTGCATATCTATGATGGGATTAAATACTGCTGCAACAAGGATTAAAAATCATCTGCAATAGGAACAACTTAATATCTATAGGATTTAAAATAAATCTATGACAGAAACCATCTATCTGTAATAGGAACTTTTAAACTAACTACTACAAGAAAAATAATAATACAATTATAAGAACTATTGTCTACAATAAGAAGGTAAACATCTACAATAATAAAAATAAACATCAATAGTATAAAGTAACTGTGATAGGGATTAAATACTTCCAACTAAAGTTTAAAGAGGCCATTGAAATAAAACTAAAATAGGCTAAATAAAAGGAGAAAACATAGTTCAGTAAATGTTTGTCAAGGCAGTTCTTAAAGTAGTGAACATGCTGATCTAGAACTATCAATCTTTGATAAAAGAAATATAATGGAGGTAAAACATGGTCTTCAAGTCTTTTTAACAATATTTACAGAGGAAGATAATATAGATAATAGTCCAAAATAGATCTAGTGCAGTCATGGCCAAAGAGTTCAAAGAATGAACTGTCCAAACCATGCAACTAGAGTAAACATAAAAGAAACAACACAAGTATAGAATGCAATGGACGATTCATGTATTTAGTATACTAAAGAATTGCAAAGCTCATATGTCAGCAATAGCCAGGCTACAATCAAGCGGCTCATAGGCCTGCTTTCTAGGTTATAGCAGATATACAAGATATGGCATTGAAAGTGCTTCTGAAAAGAATTTCCCTATCTATCTTATGAAATCCACTAACTCCCTTCCTAATGCATCTAAAAGATCTATATATATCATTTTCAAGCTCATAGAATCCTCGGCATCAACCAAAAGAGGTTACAAACTCCACTAAAAGATGTAGCATATAGAAAAACATAGGTTAGCCTACAACATATGGTATTGCTTTGCAATTGCATGAAACTTGGTGCAAACCTCAAGGAATGTCTATTGGTTGCTTATGTGTCATGTATGATGTTCTATTAGGCTCTATAAGTCACAAGAGTGCTTCACAGCCTTCTTCTTCCAACTAGCTACCTAAATGCTTTGTTCTGTGAAAACTGATGATCTTCTGATAGGGATAACTCTTAGGAAACAAATACAAATCACTTGAAATCTAAATATGATGTAGATGACACTATATAGATGCTAAGTCCTCTATGAGCTCTATTATGAAGATGTGGTAAAATGCGGTAGAAAATGGTAAAACTACAAATGACTAAACTGAAATAAAAATGAAAGAAAAGAAAGAATGAAAATATTTTTGGTTGATGGAAGATTTCTCTACAACCTTGGATACTCTTGCATTAAACACCTGAGGTTGTTGAAAAAGTGAATCCCTCACTTTTCTAGGGTTAGAGGAAAACCAAAGCGGTCCACCTCAGCTTGAGATATCCATGATGAATCTTCTTTCGGTCTTCCTTTCCATTTAACTAAATATTCTTTGTACTACTTGCCTCTGGTACTTCATCCAATTCTACTATCTAAGATGTTCTCTATCTTCTCTAGTGACTATTGTGGTAACTGATTCTTCAAACCATCTTCAATGCTATCACTTGATTCTCCCTCATGGTACTGATATAGGTCTACAATGTTGAATATAGGTGATATACCCAATGTCTCTGGTAGCTCCACTTCATATGCATTTCCTAAGTCAAATTTCTTAAGTATCTTACATGGTCCAAACTTCTTCATCCTCTGCTTGTTGTATGTCCCTACTAGAAATCTCTCTTTTCTTAGGTATACCATTACTTCATCTCCAACTAAAAATTCTTTATGTCTGCTCTTCTCATTTGCTTGCTCCTTACACTTTCTATTCATCTCCTCCAAATACTTTCTGACATGATTATGTATTATCTCCATATGTCCTGTAAATTCTTCTATCTCTGCACTTCACTTGATCTCCATACTGATGTCTCTCAGCTCTTCTACTCCTCTAGATTGTATTCCTATCGCAATCTCAAATAGTGTCTTCCCTATACTCATATTCATTGAATTATTGTATGCAAACTCTGCTTGTAGTAGAATTAGATCCCAATTTCCTGCCTTATCTCCTACTAAACATCTCAACAAGTTACCCAAACTCCTATTTACCACTTCTATTTCTCCATCTGTCTGTGAATGAAATATTGAACTAAACTTTAGATCTATCTTCATCTTCTCCCACAATGTCCTCGAAAAGTAACCAATGAATCTTGTATCCCAGTCTAAAACTATACTCTTAGGTAATCCATGCAATCTCACAATCTCTATAGAAAATAGGTTAACAACATGCATTGCATTATTTGTCTTCTTACAAGGAATGAAATGTGACATCTTTGAAAATCTATCTACTATTATAAATATAGAATCATATCCCCTCTGTGTTCTTTGCAATCCCAATGTGAAATCCATGATTATATCTTCCCAAGGTCTCTTTGGTATTGTCAAAGACTTATACAAACCAGTATTCTGACTACTCCCTTTTGCCACTTGACAAACATTACAACTCTAGACAAATTTCCTACATCCTTATATATCTGAGTCCAAAAGTAATGTTCACTTACCAAAGCTACCATCTTGTCAATTCCAAATTATCTTACCAATCCACCACCATGCTTCTCCTTGATCAAATTATCTCTCATTGAACTCCTAAGTATACACAACTAATTTCCTTTGAACAACATGTCTTCCTGAATGAAATAGTCTAGCCACTTACTTCTATCTATCACAATAGGTTCCTTACATGCTCTCCATGGTTTTGTAAAATCAAGATCCTCCTCATACATGTGCTTCAGTTCTTCAAATCCTAGTACCTCTACTCTCATCTCTATCAGCAAATTCCTTCTACTCAATGCATCTACAACTTTGTTTGACTTCCCACTCCTATGCTTCAATACAAACGTGTAACTCTACATGAAATTTACCCATCTCATATGTCTATGATTCAACTTTCCTTGAATATTCAAATACTATAAAGCTTGATGATCAGTGGACAACAGAAATTCCTTAGGCAACAAATAATGTCTCCACTTCTTCAAGGCTTGAATTATGGCATAGAATTCTTGATCATAAACTGAATATCTTCTCCTTGCATCATTAAACTTCTCACTGAAATTTTATACTGGTCTCCCTTATTGACTCAACACTGCTCCTATTGCATTTCCACTGGCATCACAATCTAGTTGAAATACTTTGTTGAAATCCAATAGTGCTAACACTAGTTGCTCTATCACTTTTTGCTTCAACAATTCAAAACTCTTATTTGCTCCTTACATCCACTTGAAGTCCTTTTTGTCACCTCTCATTGTCTCTATCATTGGTGTGCATACTAAACTAAAATTTCTAATGAACTTCTGGTAGAAACTTGCTAATTCATGAAATGACCTAAATCTCTCCAATGCTCTTAGGTATTCAACAATTGCTCTTTCTCAGGGTCCATCTTCAATCCTTTCACAGAAATCACAAATCCCAAATATACCAGTTCTTCCTTCATGAAACTACATTTCTTGACGTTTATAAAAAAATTCTCTTATCTCAACCTCTATAATACTTATCTAATATGCCACAAATCTTCTTCACTTGTCTTACTAAAAATCAAAATATCATCCAAGTAGACAATAACAAACTTACCTAAGAATTTCTTCAAAACCTCATTCATCAACCTCATGAAAGTATTCAGTGTATTAGTCAGTCCAAAAGGCATCACTAACCATTCATACAATTATTCATATGTCTTGAATGCAGCGTTCCACTCATCTCCTTCTCTAATCCTGATCTGATGGTATCCACTTTTCAAGTCTATCTTTGTGAAATACTTTTCTCCACTCAAACAGTCCATGATGTCATCCATCCTTGGAAATGGAAATCTATACTTAACTGTGATATTATTGATTTCTCTAGAGTTTGTATACATCCTCCATTCTCCATCTTTCTTTGATCCTAGTACTGCAAGTACCGCACATCGGCACAAATTTTTTCTAATCAATCCTTTCCTCAAGAGCTCCTGTATCTGTCTATTCAACTCCTCATTCTCTCCTAGTGTCATCTAGTGTGTTGCTTTGTTAGGAAAACTAGCTCCAGGTACAAGGTCCATATGATGACTGATACTCCAGATTGGTGGCAATCCTTCAAGTACATTATCTGATATGATATCTTGGTACTCTGTCAATAATTATGTTATCTCCTCTTGTGGTGGTTCTTCTTCTTTTTCGGTAATGGTTTCTACACTTAGGGCTTTGTACTTCTTAGGAATCAAATTGAAACACATATTCTCATGTCTCAATCCATCCATAAATTTCCTTCCATCAATCAAACAGATTCTAGCATTCCCACATACTTCACTCTTAGGCTTATCTTCCAAAGGTATCAAGATATGTTTCTTCCCATTAGATGTTATAGTGTAAGTATTATTTCTCCCATCAAGTATAGCATATCTATCATACTACCATGGTCTCCCAAAAAATATATGACATACATCTATTGATATAATATCACACAATACTTTATTATTATAAGATCCTATATGAAATTTCACCAAACATTATTCACTCACCAATACCTTGTGTTCATCGTGAATCCATGCTATCTTGTAGAGCTTAGGGTGTTTTAATCTCTCCAAGTTCAGATTAGTAACCATCTCCTCTAAAACCAAATTATTAGTAATGCCACTATCAATGACTACTTTACAACATTTGCCTCCTAATTTGCATCTTGTCCAAAACAAACTTTTCCTTTGTGGTGGTTCCTCAGTTGTCTCTTCTTGAAGTAGTGCTCTCCTCATGACTAATGATTCTCCTTTCTCTAGTTTTCCAATTGAACTCGGTGATCCAATAGGTTCTTCCTCTACATAAGCTGCTTTTGCACTATTCTCTATCCTCTTACTTGTACTTCCTTGATGACATTCATATGCTCTGTGTACTTCACCTCCTCCACTCCAAAATTCTAGCATTCCCACATACATCACTCTGAGGCTCATCTTCCAAAGGTATCAAGATATGTTTCTTACCATTAGATGTTATAGTGTAAGTATTCTTTCTCCCATCATTTATAGCCTTTCTGTCATACTGCCATGGTCTCCCCAATAATATATGACATACATCCATTAGCATAATATCACATAATACTTCATCATTGTAAAATCTTATATGAAATTTCACCAAACATTGTTCACTCACCAGTACCTTGTGTTTATCTTGAATCCATGCTATCTTGTAGAGCTTAGAGTGTTTCCATCTCTCCAAGTTCATCTTAGTCACCTTCTCCTCTGAAACCAAATTATCAGTACTACCACTATCAATTATTACTTTACAACATTTGACTCCTGATTTGCATCTAGTCCAGAACAAACTTTTCCTTTGTAGTGGTTCCTCAATTGTCTCATCTTTAAGTAGTGCTCTCCTCATGACTAATGATTCTCCTTTCTCTAGTTTTCCCACTAAACTAGGTGATCCAATAGGTTCTTCCTCTGCATAAGCTGCTCTTGCATTGTTCTCTGTCCTCTTTCTTGTACTTCCCTAATGACATTTAAATGCTTTGTGTCCTTCACCAACTCAAAGTATTCCTCCAAGTCATCTATCCGGTCAATCAATTATATCTTTGCTTGATCCAATTTTTCTTCTTCTAGGGCTTCTTCATTTTGATCAGCCAATTGAAATTCTTCATCATCACTTTTAGCATCATGTCTAGGGTTTAGTCATCTTCTTCTATCTTCTTCTACAACATCCAATCCAACTTTCATTGTCCTCATCATTTCTATCATTTCTTCCATTCTTCTAGCAACATTGTTCATAGAAAGCATCCTCCTTGGTAGTATCTCTTCCTGGGATCTAGTGCAACTACCTCAATTTAGTGATCTGACTATAGGGTTGCAACTATCTCATGATTGGTGCTCTACTGACAAACACAAGTAGACTATCTCAGGTCAGCGATTTGTTCACCACAAGATCTTCTGGAATGCTTTCTTTTCCCAAAGGATTCAAAACTTTTCTCTGATACCACTTAGTGCAATCATGGCTGGAGGGTTCAAAGAATGAACTGTCTAAACCATGTAGCTAGAGTAAACACAATGGAAATAACACAAGTATAGAATGTAATGGAAGATTCATGTATTTAGTATACCAAAGAATTACAAAGCTCATATGCTAGCAATAGGTGGGCTATAATCAAAGGGATCACATGCATGCTTTCTAGGTTACAGTTGATATACAAGATATGGCATTGAAAGTACCTTCCGAAAATAATTTCCCTATCTATCTTATGAAATCCACTAACTTCCTTCCTAATGCATCTAAGAGATCTATATATATCATCTTCAAGGTCATAGAATCCTCCACGTCAGCCAAAAGAGGTTACAAACTCCACAAAAAAATGTAGTGTGTAGAAATAGGTAGGTTGGCCTACAACATATGTTATTGCTCCACAATTGCATGAAACTTGGTGTGAACGTCAAGGAAGGTCTATCTGATCCTTATGTGTAGTGTATGATGTTCTATTAGGCTCCGCAAGTCATGGGAGTACTCCTTAACCTTCTCCTTCTAGCTAGCTTCTTGAGTGCTCTGTTCTATGAAAACTAATGATCTTCTAATAGCAATAACTCTTAGGAAACAAATCTAAATCACTTGAAATCTGAATATGATGTAGATGACACTATGTAGATGCTAACTCTTTCTCCATCAGATCTAGTATGAGGATGCGGTAAAGTGCGGTAGAAAATGTTGGAACTGCAAATGACTGAACTGAACTAAAAATGATGCTCTAAAACATACCTGGAAACACAATGAAATCCTTCCTCCTATATTTGTTGGTTTCCCTTTCTACTGCTGTTAATCCTAATATCTTTCTCTCCTTTCTGTCACTGGAAAAATAATGTTGATTACTAATCGCATTCACTCTGTTGTGCTGTCCTTTTTATGAAATTCTCCCCTCTAATATTATCTTCATATATTTAGATTTGAGTTGCTTATTATGAACTCAAGTTATTCTTCTCTTTGTATGGAACTTGGCATCCAATACCTCCGATTGATCAAAATTTAAAACTCTAAATTACTACCACTCTCTTGCATGACAAGATTATTTTATTAAATTTAGATTTATATTTATAATATATATTTTTAATTCTCTATATTTATCTTTATTAATACATATTTATTTTAACCAAGAATATTTATATAGGCTTATTAGTCAAATTATTTAAATATAGAAAAACACTTCAAACATTTATTAATAAAACAACTAAACAACTTTATATATATATATATATATATATATTCTAATAATTTTTTCAATAATTAATAATAAATTAATTAAAAACAACTCATATATTTTTCATTAAATGTAAAGTCGAAGGAAATTATAATTACATGGCTAACTTATGCATTCAAATGAACATACTATAGCAACAAAATCTCATTTTTATCTAATTATTAAGCATCAATCACATTCATTCATTATATAAAATACTCAAACGAGACTAGCAACCATATAACGATGTACGATAAATGACTAAAAATGCAATATGACATGAAACTACATGAGTGTGTGCATGCATTGGATTTATCCATCATGCCAACCCTTTCAAGGCGGCTAGAACATTTCTACCTCAACCATGTTCTCATCTTTGACATTTCTCCTACACCCAGTTGCACTTAGATTTTCATTAATAGTTTAGTCCTTATAATCATAGCTGAAGAAGAATAAATATTCATACTAATATTAACTGATCATTAAATCGGATTTCACATATTTATTTATAATACTAATGATAATTACTTTCACACACATGTGGAACCACTCATAGTAAAATAATCATAGTAAATGTCCAATAATTTAAATTAATAATAAAGTCCAAAAATGAGATGTGCTAGGTTGATTCATGATTAATGGGTTATGTTTTGTATGGCATGAGTGGAACCTGCTCTCCTTGTTTTGCATGTATATTATATGCATTGATTGGCATGTATGCCATATGTTGATTGTATACCCTAGATATGCGAGATGTTCTTAGCGGGTTTGCCATGATCACCTCCTTTGTAGCTCAGGGGTTTCCTAGACTTGTGTGGACAACTACTACGCTCGACAATGGCAACATGATTGGGAGGTGAGCAACATTTCCCCATTGGTCCTTCATGATAATCTTGGGTGTTGGATGGATTCCTTGTTCTCTTTGTAGGTTGAGTATGTTATGGTATGTTCCTTGTTATACCTTGGAGAGTGTGATGGATTTTGGTGTATTCATATACTTGTATAATTTAAAGGATGTTGGTGTCCTATGCAATTTAACTAATTATTGAAACATTGTTATTGTTTGATTCTTGATGTATGAGGACTTGTAAATCAACCACCTAAGTGATGATGTATCTTTCTATGTGTTTTTGCTTCGACGTTGGTGTCGACACGATTGGATTGTCTTTCTTTCTATTTCTAAACTTGTATACAAATGGTGAAAAATGAAAAACTTCAATTTCATGATTAAAAATTTTGAATTTTTCAATCTAAGTTTTGGATATGTTGTCTTATCATGTTTAGATTAATTTCTTTTCATTTCATGCTTTTCTGGGTTGTTTTGACAAGATCTAGGCTGATTGGGTGATTTTGACCCTGCCACAAAAGGACCATAGTGCTAGGGCACTAGAGCCCAAAGGAATACAGTACTAGGGTGCTAGTGTTTTGAGGCCAATAGTGCCCAGGCACTAGTGTCCCTAGTAGAGGGCTCCTCCTTTGGGATCCATACACCTTGGGGTTGCCTGATACTACATGTGCCTTCAACTTGTGCATTTGATTTTTGTTTGGGGTACTTTTTCCCTCTGGAAGTTACCCCTATGTGAGGTACCCTATTGTGTTGGGAGTGTTTACAACCTTCTTGGCTTCCCTTTGTTGCATTTGGAAGTGTGTCTTGCACGAGTTCATCTTCTGATCATTCCAAATGGTCAAGGAACCATACCTTGTTGCTGGACCATCTCATGGACGAGCATTACCCTTATTTTTGGGATGTCTTATTTCATCATGGAGTGGACTGAGGTAGATGTCACCCTCATCCTACTCCATGTTGGAGCAGTAATAAGCCACACTCAACTTGCAAAATCAAGAACACTTCCACAAATGAATATGAGCAAAATAACAAATCCTATAACTATCAATAACCATATGAATGTGGAGCATAAACATATATTAACCTCACTTAATAATTTACATAGGAATGCCTTATTATATAGGCATGGATGAGGTAATCCACCTTACATGTCGATCATTTGGAATGTACAAACCAACAACCTTGTGTGACAAGTGTTGGATGACTACAAAATGCCTTTTGAGGTGAGATGGAAAGTCTTCCAACCTTAAAAGGTATGCACTTGAGGTTTACCAAACAACTAGGTAAACTCTAAAAGGTTGCACATTTAATTAGATAAGATGTTATCTAACCTCATCAACCTAAGTACAATTAAGCTATAGTGAATTGATAAATTATTCACTCTAACACCCCCTTAAGTGATAATTGGGGAGATCACAAAAGTGCAAGAGATACATAAATATGGGTCTCGACAACTAAGCCTGATGAGGTACCCATGTACAACAAAGTCTCTTATAAATAGAGAAAATGAGAAAATCTAGTGGGGAAATAAAACTCCTCTCCAAAAGAGAGAATGTGAAGAAAATAAGTCTCCTCAAAGATGTCCCTAAAAGATATTAACATGAAGAATTCCTAAAGCATGTCAAAGCTTTAAACTCTATCGAAGAAGAACTAATGTCTTCTGGAATAAACAAACCCTCCAAGAATGTAGATCAGGATGAGAGAGACACAAAATTCTACACAAGTGCCCTCAATAACACTACTCAACTATATAGCACAGATAGCAACAAAGGAAAAACAATATATGAATTTGAAAGTACAAATGGTACAATGATCAAAGAGGCATAAATAACACTACACAAGTGACCTCAAATGACACTACTCAATGTGCAAGTGGTGCTCTACAAAGATACCAGAGTTGTACAATTATTGATCAACTAAAATGTAGAAGGATAATGTGTCCAACACTTCACTGAAAAGAAGCATTAACATAACCATGTGATACACCCATAATGTTAATAGAAAGAGGTATTCAAAAACCAATTGAAATATGTAAGTAGATGGAGATCCAACATCAAGTCCAATACGATGTACACGCAACTAGAATAGGGTGTGCAAAACAAGGCACACAAGCATGAGGCTAGAATGTTATCGTGGAGGTACGTTCACCAATAAAGATTGTAATGGTAAATAACAAGACACTAACACAACCTCCTATAGCACTTTATAAATTAGTGCATGTACAAAAGAGGCACAAGAGATGTACAAGAAAAATCCTCCAAAAAGGAACACAAAATTAGTTTTTGGCACTTTATCTTAGTGTGTTTACAAACAAATGTGTAGATAGAATTCATACAAGTGTCCAAAAGAAGGACAAAATTAGTTAATGTTATCAGGTGGACAATGAAAACATAGACTAAGAATACCTTACAAACCTTAAATAAATGACAAAAACTATACAAATTTAACTCCCCATAAGAAATAATGTTGTAAGAGATGCCCCATAGAAAAAATTACAAGATTGAGTACAAACTTGACAAATGGAAGCCTAAATCGACTGTTTATAACACACGGTGATTTTACAACTTTCTACAAAAATCAACATTCCATAGTAAAAACTATATTTACCAATATATTCCTTGCATTTTTATGATCAGTCTAAAAAAAAGTTTGCTCAATTTTGACATCATGAGAAAAAGTTATGCATAGTCGAAAAATGTCAAAAAATAGAGAAAATTTGATCTCCAAAGGCAAATAAATATGTTGAAACAACATAATTTAGGGAAATAAACTTCACCACAGTGAAGTTGACAAAACCATCTTTCGGTCGATTATAAATTTGCTGAAAACCACCTCTGTAGGTGAAAGTTGTGGCAAAAAGAATAAAAAAACCCTTTTTGAGCACTTCACAAACCCTGGTGGTCAGCTTAGCATAAATTTCAAGGTTGGTGAACTACTAGAGGTTACATTTCATGTCACGGTTACATAAACTGGTATTGTTAACATTAAGTGTTAAGATTACACTATATGTTAATAATACAAAGACATTAAATGTTTAACGTTTAATAAAGGTCAAACAACAATAGTCTAGCAATAAATGGTAATGAAAACATTGTTGGCTTGACAGATTAGTGGTGATTGCATAGTAAATACCTGACCTTAACAATAAATGGTAGGGTTATAACTATGGTAACAACATTTTTTAACCAAAAATTAGCGTATGGGCCATAGAAAATATCTGAGGTGTGGCCACCACCACAAGAATCACCAAAAGGATAACAAAAACATCGGCCAAAATTTTTTATGATACTGTAGAAAAAACCAAATGATAAGCAACAAAACTGTGAGCCCACACTTCTTTGTCACCTCCAATACCAGAACAATGACATTGGTGACTTGAAATGCTTCGACCTCTGAAATAAAGCTGACCAGGAGAGTTTTGTGTATAGAAGGAAACCATGACCTTGCATCTACGAACACCTGTGACAAAGATAGAAAATAGTGACGAGAATGCATAAACCTTGTGACTGGATCCAAGGCTGGTTGAAATGGTGATACATAGACGGTGCAGGCAAACCATAACCCGTTGTAGAATGGCAAGCATAACAAAATTTAAAGCCAGAGATTTTAAGAATTTGGCGACCTCTTGAGGTTGAAGTGTGGAGGTTTGGAAGATAAACCACCACTGTGACTGCACCGTTCAAAAACACAAAAGGCAACAAAGCTTTATGAGACAACTTCCAATGTCCTATGGCAAACGATAAAGGGTGACCACAACACAACATAAACTTAATTCCAAATGTCCCCTGCAATGTCAACTTCAAACAACAACCAGTAGAAGAAGACTTTGACTCTGCCAAAAGACAAACAAAGGAAAATTTGACTCAAATCGGCAACTGCTGCTTGAATGTTGAAAAGTAACAGATGACTCAAAGAGCCAATGAAACACATGAGGTCAACCAAAATGTACCCCTAACAAGAGATTGAATCGACTACACCAAAGCAAATGTGAAACTAGTGACAGAATGCTATGGAAGGATCTCCCCCAAGCGGAAACATGAGCACTGATGAATGGTGAAACTCGGCTTTGAAGACCTGAGTGGTCAAGAAAAATGGATGCCGAGTGATCATGTACCAAAGGAGCCCAGCCAGAATGGTACACAGATGACAAAAAAGACCAGTCGTTTTAGGGCCAAAAAATAGGTTAAACAGGCCTAAAAACCAACCTACATAACACAAAAAATGGCCACAAAATTGTTAGTAGAGGGTGACAGAGCTGAGGCCCCCTCTACTAAAAAAAATTGCATTTTGTACCAAAAATTCTGTATAGTCCATACGGTACGGCCAGACAGTCGTACTATGCAAGTACAAGGCCCAAAAAAAATAAAAAAAATCACTGTCCAAAATTGGTTTTTGAACAATCAATCTATACACATTTGGCTCTTCCAGACTCAATGGTGAGGTCCATTGAGCCCCACAACGCACCGTTGATAGGATAGATGGAAAATTCAACAAAAATTGAGAAGAGATTTGCAAGCTCGCTCTAATACCATATTGGAGCAACAATAAGCCAAGATCAACTTGCAAAATCAAGAACACTTCCATAAATGAATATGAGCAAAATAACAAAGCTAATAACTATCAATAAGCATATGAATGTGGATCATAAACATATATTAACCTCACTAATAATTTACATAGGAATGCCTTCCTATATAGGCATGGATGAGGCAATCCACCTTACATGTGGATTGACAAGTGCCCCATGATGTGGCACATACATGAAGACAAGTGTCCTATATGTGTCAAATTTTGGATCACTTGGAATGTATAAACTAACAACCTTGTGTGACAAGTGTTGGATGACTATAAAGTGTCTTTTGAGGTGAGATGGAAAGTCTTCCAACCTCAAGATATGCACATGAGGTTTACCAAATAGTTAGATAATCTCTAACCTCTAAAAGTTTGCACATTTAGTTAGATAAGATGTTATCTAACCTCATTAGCCTAAGTACACTTAAGCTATAGTGAATTTATAAATTATTCACTCTAACACTCCATGTGTTTAGAAGGGAGCGAGGTCATGGATGTGTGTCTAATCCTCATCATGGAGTGAACTCCATCTCTCACTTGTCATCATGGTGAGTTATCACACAATGGGTGAAGTCTTCCACTTGTACCACCTTGTATTGTGCAATGGTGATGTCACTTTTTCATGTTATTTTCCTTGTTCTGACACCTTGTGTGAGTGTGAGTGTAATGCGACATGTGAATGTCGCACGTGCAAATGCGAAAAAAATTGTTTGGTTCAATGTTTATTCATAATGTCCTGGGTGAAAGCTTGGGGTATTACATCATCCAATGATCTCTAGCACATCAAGGGTTTTCATCCTTAAGTGTGGGTTTTGAACAATGTTCAGGGTTCATAAATTAATTTTACAAAAGAACCTCATAAAAAACAATGATTACATATAAATAAGCTTGAGATCTCAAAGGAAGAGTCAAGGAAACCAATACCCCTCTTGGGCAAGTTGCCACTTGAGTCAAACCTATTTTTTCTACTTTTTATAATTAATTTGCATTTTCACACATATGCAAACTTGGGTGCCCAATTTCAAAAAGTCCACTTGGATAAAAAATTAGGAAAAAAGAAAACTGCTTGCTTTCCATCCTCATCTTGTAAATAAAATTAAAAAATAACTCCCTTACAAATTGTTGTAGATAACCTTATAAAAAAGCAAGGGAAATTCTAATTTTCTTGGTTATATCCAAAATCCCATGAATTATCCATTTTCCAAATTTTAGGAAATAAACAATAATATTTAATATCTAATTTTACTTCCAAATCTTGACCTTTTTCAATTCCATAATTCGATATTAAATAGATAAATTCCAAATAATTATTTAATTTCTCACATTAGTCCATACGAATTGATGGAATGGACTAATTAGTACAATGTTATAAATAATTAAGAAAAAAGGAACATTACAAGTCTTCCCTCCTCAAAATTGCTTGTCCTCAAGCAATTCAAACCTGGATATTCTGAGATCTCTAGAAAATCTCACTCATGGATCACCACATTATTTCTCTTGACCTCCTTGTAAAATCCATAAAATTGAGATTTTTGATAATGTTGCAATATTAAATAAATCTTTTGTTACATCCCCATTTTGGTTTGTTTTTACTTTTCACTTGTTACTTGGATAGAAGTAAATTTGTAAGTAAATATTGTGTATATGAGATTTGATGCTATATTTAAGAGACACTAACTTTATGGAAAGTGGTTTTGTAATTATGACCATTCCAAATTATCAAATTTATAATGATTTATATGATGTGGAAAATAGAATTGTTATTTTTAAGTTACATGATCGGGCCACTGGTACACTGATCATGATTTACATGTAAGAGTTTTGAACAAGGAAACACATTGATCTGACTCTCTGAAAAACAAAGAGAGAGAAAGTATCTTCGAGGAAGAAGGATATAGACCTTGGGTTACTAACTGGTATTTACTAATGAAGCTCGGTGTGTAACTGACAGTGAACTTTAGCCATGAGGTAAGTTTCATTTTATGCTCAAATCTTAGATTATCTCAATGGGATCGTCGATGTCTTTTGGGGTATGTTGTCGTTCAATTGTGTCGTTATGTGGAAAATGACATTGTTGGTTAGAACATCATCGTTTGCAACTAATGCAACCTTTCAACTTTCACGTCATAACCAATTATGTTCACGCCATCAAACGTGGATAGTTAAATTATTGCCATCTATTTTCGCTTGCACGCCTTTGGCAAGCCAACCTAATGTGAATCAATGTGTTCTGTGGAGGGAGTTAAACTTGACCCTACCACGTTAATGTAAGTTATTCAACCCATTATTATCATTTTTTTAATGCACTTGAGTGCACCTAAACGCTTCGCATAAAGATTTTTGAGATCGGTCGATTCTCCGTAATTGTCGAGCTCCAATAACCATTTGCCTCCATTTAGACCTGAGCTGGGTGCATGCACTTAATAGGAAATGGATGGATAGGGGAATCCTAGTATGATGTCAGGTGTTAAATAACCTAGAATATTTTCTATATATATATATATATATATATATATATATATATATATATATATATATATATATATATATATATATATATATGCTGGGTGCACGCACTTAATAGGAAATGGATGGATAGGGGAATAGTATGATGTCAGGCGTTAAATAACCTAGAATATTTTCTATATATATATATATTAATCATGGGTTGTTTGTAAAGATTTTAAACAATAGCTTTATTTTAAGGAATCAAATAGATTGAAAACATCATAAAATGGTATTCAACTTTTAACCCATTCAAACAATGAGAATATAACCTTTGTACCTTATGCTCATGAACTAATTCAGTATAAGTGTTATCATATCTGTGAATAAAGGTATTAAATATTTATATTTAAAAATATATATCTAAAGTACACCCATGGATATCTCTTTTCCATAGTTTATTTGATTTTTTCACTTTTTTTCTTCCACCATTTTTAGTTTTTTATTTTTAAACTTTTTTTGGTTTGATATTTTTGATGATTTAAAAAGAAATTGATAATAAGAAAATCACAAAAACTATGGAACCAAAAAAGAATTGGAAAAAATAAAAATAAAAAGCAAAAAATAAATTGGAAAAAATAAAAAATAAAAAATAAAAAACCAAAAAAGAAATTGAAAATAAGAAAATCACAGAACCAAAAAAGAAATTGGAAAAAATAAAAATAAAAAACCTAAAAAGAAATTGGAAAAAATAAAAGATAAAAACCAAAAAAGAAATTGAAAATAAGAAAATTACAAAAACTATGGAACAGAAAAAGAAAGTGGACAAAATAAAAAATAAAAACTAAATTTTAATTTTTTTAATTTGTTTTTAAATTGGGATCTTATTTCTTTTAATTTTTAGATTGAAATCTTATAAAATTACATGGAATCAGAATCTTCGAGCTCTTCAACTCCACCCTACTGAATGTAGGAATGCCTCTCGGTATAAAAATATTAGTAGTTAACAACAAATTATTTACCTCATGTTGCCACCTTATCATGATGGCACGAGCACCATAAAACATGGCTTTAGCTAAGTCATCTGTGTGTGACGAAAGGCTTATCCAAACCAAAAGGAAGCCTTAACCTTCGAGTGAGGACGTATTGTTGATAAGGACAAAAAGCAGTTGATAAGATCAATAATCGGTTTTTTCCCTCAAAAATGATAGAGTTTGAAGGCTATGAGTTGCATCATCTTTTGGAAGATGTATGAGCATCGAGTTGTGAGGAAAAAGAAAGTGGCGAGGTGGAGAAATAGGAAGCTATAGCCATCGAAGGGGACTGAAGGAGTAAAGTTTGGCAACAATTTGATAGGCAACGAAGGCATCAGATTCTTTCTTATCTATTCTTTCTCACGAATTGAATCGGTTGTCTTCTTCTTGTTAGCCGATAGGTTTATATGTGGGACATTTTTGTCCCGGAAACTTGTCTCACACCGAAAACTTGTCAGTCTCCGGTCCAGAAATTAGTCTGATGAGCTGGAATTCCGTCAACCATTTTTGCTCTTTCCATCAAGCAAATTAACAGAGGGGGAGTTGTCAGACGCGCCCACCATTTTTTTTTCCGTCAAACAAGTTAATCATATGCCTCTATTGATTCGTATTTATTGTTCTATGCATAGTTGATGGGAATCATAACTCTTAAAAAGTTTTAATGTAGCTGTTACCAATTACAAATTATTCAAGCAGGATCATCGAAAGGCAGATAGATAATCCCTATGCAATCACAATCAAGAAAGTACAAATTTATGGAATGTTAAACCAGATGATTTAAAAAAACTTTACAAAGTATCTTGAATGCATACCATTGGGACAAATATAATTGATCAATATTTAGCCCATACGCTCAACGGAAAATCCCTGCCGGTACCTTTGCATTTTTCCTGAGGTTAATAGAGTGGTAGGTTCCCAGCCTTTTCATATTTTAAAAAGATCTTCGGCCTTCAGATATGCATTAATGCTATTATTTATTTTTTTAATTATTATATATTCCTCCTTTAGATATGTATTAATGGTTTTATTTATTTTTTTAATTATTATATATTATTAGCAGATAGTTAGCCAATAGGCTTATATGTGTTGGAAAATCTTTAGGGAAAAAAAATGTAAACTAGTAATTGTTATGTACTTCAATTTTTTTTTATGCAGAAGATTGTTAACTATATAGTATAAAACTCTCTAGATATATGTATAATGTTTTCATTTACCTTATAATACTCTATGCATACTTAAACTTTTGGACTATTAACATTTACTAATATAATACAATATTATATTTAATATATATTCATAAATAGTATTTTATAATATATAAATTATATTTATAAATATAAAGTAATATATAATATAATATTATCAATATGGATATTATAGAATGTATTTAATATTTATGTATATTAATAATATATTTGAATTAAATAGTTTGAATAAAAATAATATTATCTGAGTATTACAAAACAAAATAACGCTTTAAAAATAAAATAACTAATTTATTTAATTTAACAGATATTTTATTTTATTTTACTTTTAATAAACCACTAACTAATTTTCTTGGTTTAGTTTTTACTTTGAAATGTGTTATAAATATTATATATTTATATGTTATTTTTTAAAATTGAAAGAATCTAGTGATATGTGTTGTTGAGACATTTTGGAAACCCATAGCCTAATCTTTAATGTAGGGTTTTCCATTACAATGTTTATATAACCTGAACTTAATTCAGTGACATCATTTGTAGATATCTAATCTAGGGTTTTGTATTTGTAGCATTTGTAGATATCTTTATAAAAGTGGAATAAAGACATATCATCTGAAGACATATCAACAATATTTAAAATTAAGTAAAATTAGTATACAAGCATAATAAAATTAGTATGAACTTATAGTAAAACCAATAGATAACAATGTGCAATTTGAAGTGTAGGAATGTTGATCTCTAGAAATATCATCTAAAGAAATAAAGATGATGAGGATAACGTTTATAGATTAATAACATTTATACTTTTTATACTAGTACTTGCACCCTTTGGAGGTTCAAGGGATAAGCTCATAGAAAATTTGAGGTAAGAATTAATGTTTTAGTAAATATAAATGAGAAAAGGTATGGGCAAATTTAACCATTAAAATTATAAATTTTTTTATAGCTTATTATCATAGCACAAGGCTGATACAATATTTATAGACATAATATTCCATAGTCCATATAAATAATCAAGAATACTTATAGATGTTAACTATGTCAAAAAAATTACATCAATATTTCAAATCACACTCTATGTTCTGTTATAAAAATATAAAGAATAAATAAAATATATATGATATTATTTTCCACTTATAATGTCACCCATTCACAAAATAAGAATAGATGTATATTTTTGATTGGTTGATGTAATTAGAGATTCAAATGTTGTTTGTAAGTCACTGTCACTACTAAACACTTTTTCATATTTTATTTATATATTTAATCAAACCCCCAAGTGGTACTATTTTTAGTGGAAAATATTTGGAACATTGAGTTTTGAAGAATTTAAACTACAATTAAGTAATATGGGACTTGGAGAACTTGAGTGAAAACTAAACGAATTGGTATTTCTATTTAAAATTTGAGTGATTATTATTTTATATGTGTGTTTAATTGGGATGGTTATATAATATTAATCACATGTAATTGAGATGGTTATATATTATTATGTAAATTAGTAGTTTAAAAACTATATAAAATAGTAATAAGACATTATATTTATATATATAATGCTTTGTTTTCTAAATTTTTTTTTGAAATCATATAACTTTATTTTAACTCTTAATCTATATATTATTTTTAATACAATCTTACTCAAAATTTGTCTTAAACTTACATATTATTATTAATACAAATTTCTTACTATTTTTTATTTAAAAAGTGGTATCTTACAATATATTATCATAAAAATACATATACATGTACATTTCTCATACAAGAAACATTTAAATGTCCATATGCATGTAAATCTTTATAATATATAGGAATTAAACTTTATTGTATCGTATCAGTATATTGGTCTCTTGAAATTTGTAAGAAAGTTTAGGCATGTGGCTATGAATTGCAAGTTTAATGAATTATACTTGGGCTTTCGGTGTTTTGCATGCCAGTTGAAGTGGCGTGTGTCTGTGTTGTTTATGCATTTCCATAGCTTTATCAAGCGCCCTTCTTTTGGATGAGATTGGTAATGACAAGCAAAAATAGTGTAAGGGGATTTCTATTTCATGTTTCATGTTGCTTCACTGTGCACTATTTTAATGCCAACCCTTTCATTATAACATGATGGCTATTTACCATTCATTGCTTTTACCTACGTCTACCATTTTCTAGTTACATTTCATCAAAGGAAAAGGAAAGGGAATATGGTTGAAAACAAATAACTCAGGCGAGCATATCAAATTGCAAGATTTGAGGTGTGTTGTGTGACCTGAAGGGGAGTACAAATAGAAACAAAAGAATCACCTTCGGAGGAATTGATCCAAAGCCGTGGAGGAAATCTTTGTTTTATTTAAAGATATTTGTATTAGTAATTTGTTTATTTAGCAAAAAAAAATAAACATTTGTTAATTAGATAGTGCTTCTGGATTAAACTGTGTATGTTTTTGCTTCTGGATTAAATATTTGTTTTCTGCAATTTCCTTAACCATAGAAAAACTGAAACACCATTACTACATTTTTTAAAAGATATGCCAAAATTTATTTCAATGCAAGATATTCCATTGCCTCTTTCCTTGAATGTGTTTTCTGATTCTTTCTTTCTGTGCCCTAATGTGCCACAGGGCATGTAATTTTGAACTTTCAAGGAAAGAAGGAAATTCAGTGAGGCTCTTCTGAATGGGAGCATAAACAGGTCAAAGGGCACTGGTATACCTATCGTCATATACTTGAAAATCAAATCCTGGTGTTCAAGCTCCTACTGCTAAGACAATATGAAGCAAAACCTTAATCCTTATACAGTAGTACCATAACTGACCATCCAATGCTAGCATTGTTCACACTTTCTCCTCTCCCCATACACAATGGCAATCCTTTTTAGACAAACACATACAGATGAATGTTAGTGTAACATGTATAATGTGTCTATGTCTACACGCTCTGTGTACCTATATACACAATACATATATATCCACAATACCTATAGTTTTGAAGGGTAATAAGGTTGTCGGTGGTGCTGCAATAAAGCAGTCCTATCTGTATAAAAAGCAAGCTCATACTTGCATGAGCCATCAGTCTTAAACAACACAGCACATCACTTTGAATTACTTGTACCATAGGGATATAGGGATAGAACATATGGCAATGCATTTACACACAATATAAAGATATAAGCCAAGGCCACTCCACTGTTGTCTTCAGTCCTAATCATTTGTCGGGTTGTGGTCTAGTTTTAACATAGAGCACTCCTTGAGAAAATATAACAGTTTTTCATTTAGTTCATAATAAGCCATTTTGAACTAGTAGGGTTTATGGTGTTGAATCATCTACGCAATAACTAAATCATAGCTTTTCGAGAAGTTTAAAAAAAAAAACCAAATTGCTTGATTTTGCAAACAATACAGGTTTTTAATGAGTTCATAAGAAGAAGTCATTGTGAAGCCCTAGGGTTCATGGTGCTCAATCAATATGTACATATGCTAAATCATAGCTTCAAATAAATGAAAATAAATAAAATAAACACAAATCTCCATTGCCTGACTAAATCAAATTTCTTATTAAAAATAATCTTAACACAAACATATGCACACCTGAAATAATAGATATTATCTAAAACGTAAGTGAGGAAAAGGGATTTATGAGTGTAAATGAATATAAAAAGATGTTCTATACCCATAGTATGAAAGAGCAAAGATTTTGTAGAGTAAAACGTAAAGGCCAATGTTCACAGCAACACAATTTTTCACAAAGAAAATGGCGGAGGGAGGATTCCAAAAAATATTATTCATGGGAAATGAAAATGCATGGTTCCATCATCCACATATGAAATTGCTTTGATGTCTAGTGTGATATTGCAGATCCAAACAGTCTGAATGCTTGTTATTTTGTCATTCTATTGGAGGCTATTTATACACAACCTTGGTGGTGATCAAAAGCAGTATGGTAAATGGTGGCCAGCATATGCATGTACTGCAAAGACAACAATTCCATCTACCACAGCAATGAATTAAATCGACCCAAATTTTATGCATTTAGTACAAAGATATTGGATTACAGCATGAGACGGTTTTCAGAATGCAGGTAAGTAAAAACAATGGAGTGACAATTTTTCAAGCTCAAATGCTCACATATAAAAGCCTAACAACTAGAGAGTTTAGAAAATTTTCTAGTGCGAGCCTATTCAGAATCAAATCAGATTAGATGGGGAGGATTTTTTATTTCAAATTAATCTTTACAGTTGTGACCCATTGCAATCAAATCAAAAATTATTTTAGCAGTAAAAAAATCTATCTGGCATGTCTTGGCCCTTTAGTTCAGCCTGAGTTATTTTCTTTCAATAGTTTTTAGATTTTCCAAGCATGAGAAAATTTCTGAACATCAAGTACTCACAACCACCCAATTTAGAAAATTTCCTAATGTTTAATTTTATAGCGTGAGACAATTCCAAGCACTATAATGCTCACATATAAAGCCTATTGGCTAATTATAAATAATAATATCTGATCCCTGTGCAGCAACATAGTTTAAACTTTAATGTAAATTAATAATGATAAATGATTAGTATATTTCAGATTTTCTTTAAAATACTATTATTCTAACTTTAAGACAACAACAAGAAGGCAAAAATGAGTTGGACAATTCAATTAAAAATTAAAATGTATATAATTATTATTTTTAAATGTTCTGTGGTGCACGAATTCTTCTTTTTTATTGTTTAGATGGTCTAATGAAAGTTGCAACTTGGGAAATAATTCCAATCATAATATATAGTTAAAAATTGAAGTGTTGTTTTTAACATTAATCCTAAAGAACAGGGATAACAATTTTCAATATTCATTTTTTTAAAAATCCACATGAAAACATTTTTATATTAAAATTATTTTAATATAATATTATTCCTATTTTTTCTTTGCAATAATTGTTTATGAAATTTTGGAGCTCCTTCAATGTATAGATCATTAAGGTATAATAAATAATAAAAATAAATAGTGTTTAAATTATACTTTTTATATAAATAAAAAATAATAAAATAGTGTTTAAATAATTTAAAAAATTACTAAATAAAATTTGTTAAAAACAAGAGCCTTCTACATGTTCCTCTTTCAAAACAATTAAATAAATAAAAAATTGAATGGTTTAAAGAATGTCTTTTTTAAAGGTAAACTATAATATTGATTAAATTTAAATAATTTTAAATAATAATTAATTATATTTTTATTATTTTTTGTGAAAGATATAGAAACACATAGTTATATAGAAAAGGCTCTAATGCTATAGGTTAAAATAGGAGAGAACAAAAGAGTCAATGTACTATGAACATAAAACTAAGTACAAAATATACTAGATACAACTTCAAGCATTCAACTAGCATTCTATGAGATGGAAACCCCCATGGAGGATTAGTTTCACCACTGTTAATAGAACATTGCAGCTATTGAGCAATGATATATTTATTTTTTATTAAATATTATTTTCAACATTTTTCACAATTTTAAAATTTTATAAATTTTATTTATCTAAATTTTTATTGGTTGTATTTTTATTTCTAAATAAATATTCTTATCTGTTGTTAACTTTTTTAATAATTTAATTTATCAAATATATAGCTTTCAAGTTATAATTTTGTACTAACTACATAATTAAATGTGAAAATGATAGTGTGGACTTTTAAAGTGCCTTTTTAAAATAAGAAGTTTATATTTTCTACCTGTCACACCCGACCTCGCACATTATTCTCTGGCAAGGTGAATATTGTTTTCACATATGAACACACATTCTACACAAGAAATTCTTCTTTAATTGACTATAAAGGCATGGTTTTCTTATTGTTTTAAGAGTAGTGACAGCTGGGAACCAACTGGCATTGCTTCCCATTTGTACTTGCATTTGTTTTTCCTTAATCTTTCTCACTGTTAAACTGGTCTCTTCAAAGTTGAAGTAGTTCTATAGTATTAAATCTCGAAATATTAGAATAAAGATGAGTCAATATTGTTTGCATAAATGTTTTTCCTAGACGCTAAAATTACTTAGAGGCTATCAATTACGTTTTAATACACTCTCAAAACAATGGAGGCAACTAGACAGATACACTAGAAAACAAGCAAGGTCAACCATATAATGCAATGTGGTATCCACCTTCCTAACACTTTTCAAAATGACACTACTTAGAGAAGAATAATGATTTCACTATACAATTAAAGTTTCAACAGTGCTTTCCACTCTTTGACAAACATGGGGCTAAAATATACTCCAAGACCTAAGTTCATCCAAATGAAATGTACAAATTCCCTCCTCTTAAAGATATACATACAAAATCTATTTGACAATCCTCTATGTGCATCCAATTTTGTTTCAAGGTTTGTCATAGTAGTAGTATGTAGTCACTCAAAATATTACATAGCTATTTATTACACAATAGAATGTAATTAAACAATCATATTTCTAAATTGCAAAACATAGCATGACAACAAAAAAATTGACTATATAAATATATGCAAGAGGGGCTGAAAATTGATACTCCTTGCAACGCCTATAACACACAATTACACTGCCTTCCTCAAACAATACAATGCCAACAAGTCATGAAACACAATCACTTCTCAAAAAACATTTACTTTACAAATAGATACTCCCTTACAATGCCTATATATCACAAATTACACTACCTTTCTCAAATAGTGCAATGCCAGCAAGTCATCAAACACAAACACTTCTCCAAAAAAACATTTACTTTACAAATGCCTATCGGCAAAATCGTTGCACGTTCATCTGTGCAACTGCTAGTTTTAACTTGAGATGGAAACTATAAATTTGATTTTAAAAGCTCTGAGATAATAATATAATGGGGAAATGATAGCAATTACTTGTCCTTGCACAAGTCGATAAACCAGTTTTGTATGTTTAAACCTGTGAAGAACATTATATCTACATGATGCTATTTCACTATGTTAGATATAGTTATAGAATCAAAAGAATCGAGCCTCACTGTGTCATGATTTAATACTGTCTTAGAAACTTGAAATGTTGTCAACTTTTTGAGTAACTAAGTACAAAATATACTAGATACAACTTCAAGCATTCAACTAGCATTCTATGAGATGGAAACCCCCATGGAGGATTAGTTTCACCACCGTTAATAGAACATTGCAGCTATTGAGCAATGATATATTTATTTTTTATTAAATATTATTTTCAACTTTTTTCACAATTTTAAAATTTTATAAATTTTATTTATCTAAATTTTTATTGGTTGTATTTTTATTTCTAAATAAATATTCTTATTTGTTGTTAACTTTTTTAAGAATTTAATTTATCAAATATATAGCTTTCAAGTTATAATTTTGTACTAACTACATAATTAAATGTGAAAATGATAGTGTGGACTTTTAAAGTGCCTTTTTAAAATAAGAAGTTTATATTTTCTACCTGTCACACCCAACCTCGCACATTATTCTCTGGCAAGGTGAATATTGTTTTCACATATGAACACACATTCTACACAAGAAATTCTTCTTTAATTGACTATAAAGGCATGGTTTTCTTATTGTTTTAAGAGTAGTGACAGCTGGGAACCAACTGGCATTGCTTCCCATTTGTACTTGCATTTGTTTTTCCTTAATCTTTCTCACTGTTAAACTAGTCTCTTCAAAGTTGAAGTAGTTCTATAGTATTAAATCTCGAAATATTAGAATAAAGATGAGTCAATATTGTTTGCATAAATGTTTTTCCTAGACGCTAAAATTACTTAGAGGCTATCAATTACGTTTTAATACACTCTCAAAACAATGGAGGCAACTAGACAGATACACTAGAAAACAAGCAAGGTCAACCATATAATGCAATGTGGTATCCACCTTCCTAACACTTTTCAAAATGACACTACTTAGAGAAGAATAATGATTTCACTATACAATTAAAGTTTCAACAATGCTTTCCACTCTTTGACAAACATGGGGCTAAAATATACTCCAAGACCTAAGTTCATCCAAATGAAATGTACAAATTCCCTCCTCTTAAAGATATACATACAAAATCTATTCGACAATCCTCTATGTGCATCCAATTTTGTTTCAAGGTTTGTCATAGTAGTAGTATGTAGTCACTCAAAATATTACATAGCTATTTATTACACAATAGAATGTAATTAAACAATCATATTTCTAAATTGCAAAACATAGCATGACAACAAAAAAATTGACTATATAAATATATGCAAGAGGGGCTGAAAATTGATACTCCTTGCAATGCCTATAACACACAATTACACTGCCTTCCTCAAACAATACAATGCCAACAAGTCATGAAACACAATCACTTCTCAAAAAACATTTACTTTACAAATAGATACTCCCTTACAATGCCTATATATCACAAATTACACTACCTTTCTCAAACAATGCAATGCCAGCAAGTCATGAAACACAAACACTTCTCCAAAAAAACATTTACTTTACAAATGCCTATCGGCAAAATCGTTGCACGTTCATCTGTGCAACTGCTAGTTTTAACTTGAGATGGAAACTATAAATTTGATTTTAAAAGCTCTGAGATAATAATATAATGGGGAAATGATAGCAATTACTTGCCCTTGCACAAGTCGATAAACCAGTTTTGTATGTTTAAACCTGTGAAGAACATTATATCTACATGATGCTATTTCACTCTGTTAGATATAGTTATAGAATCAAAAGAATCGAGCCTCACTGTGTCATGATTTAATACTGTCTTAGAAACTTGAAATGTTGTCAACTTTTTGAGTAACGTCTGAAACAATCATGTAAAATGACTGCAAGGTCGTAGGGCCTCCATTGGTAAAAACTCGAACTCTGGTTATCAAACACTTTTTAGCCCATTATGTGTAGGAGCACACCATACATGAGGATGTCTTTAGAACTAGCTTTGACAGATATTCTTAGTCGCTTAGGATTTTCGAGCTCATGTATGTCGAGGGCATGAAGCTTGCCTAAAACAAAAGGAGTTGAACCCGCCAACTTTGAGAAAACAACTAAATGATGCAGGTGGTTGAACCGTGTTGTCTTTGAAACCATTTTTTTATTAAAATTAGTTCTCTACTCCAACTACAATTATGGGTCTTACTTTATAATCTACGAGCTCAATATTTTCAAACAGTAATAGGTTTACATACGGTCGATGGTCGAGAACTTGTTCAACCTAATGTCGACACGTGATAATCTTTATTATTGCCCATTGAAAGTACTCGGTGACACTCGTATGGCAGATGATTAGAAATACATTATTCATAACTTAAAGGTATTCAACATTCATGTATAAGGAAATATGTCTAACTTTCATATTTAGTTAATATTGATTTATTAAGGTGGTTAATGCCTCTTACGTTATTGAAGTTGATTTAAACACCGATGTTTTACTTAGTTGGACAATTATATATATCATACCATATAGGATATAGGTTAGTTATTCTTAAGCAAGATTTATGAAATATTTTTCTTGGCAAAGAGTATCAAAACATAAGATGACTCTATAATAGTCGTAGGGGATCTACCCTAATTTTTCTAAATTATAAAACCCATTTTCACTCTCGTGAAAACAAGATAATTGTTGCACATCAAATTAGTTTTTAAGTGTTATTATGGAAAAAATGTTCTGATAATTTGAATGAGATCTAAACCCTAAAAACATAGGGAGTAAAACTCCACACTGATTCGAATAACGAGTCTAGTCGACAAGTCTCATTCTAAATGCTTGCAAAGTTGCAATGGAAAACATAGTATTTAGTATGAACCTTAGGGGTCTAAGGATCGGTTAATAATGTTTTGAACCATGGAGACTAAAATCCATTATTACCAAGTCAACTGTAGGATTACGGCGTTATCCAACTCGAGTTGGGGTGGGTGAACAATATGACTGTGTTGATTGTAATGCTATTTATATTGAAAACTTTGGCCAGAGTAATACACAAGACTCTAGTGCATTTTCGGTTCATCGTGTCCAAGATTACATAATCTATGGATATGATCACAATTGACTAGAGGGTTTCTAGGGGTGTGTGATTAACAGTGTTGCATGGGACACAAACACCAGCACTCAGATGGCAAATACCATAGGTCATCCTAGTTCTATACTCTTCGTGAAGGGTAGGGCCACTTCCGGGAAGGAAAGTGTGCGGGAGACCGTTGATCTATGGATGGAGGTTAAGCTCTCCGAAGATGCTTTCTCTCTCTTCAATTAGAGGCATGTTGTGGCTTGTGATATGGAAGTTAGCAATTGAGATGCAATAATCAATTGGTAAGACTATTTATGTGTTCTTCATTTATGTATAATTTAACATGATTCATTTATTTGAGCTAGTGAGACAATTTCATTATTGCTGAAATAAATATGTTTCATTTCCAAAATTAAGATTAAACAAAAAAAAAGTTATCACCTTTTACCTCATCAAAATTTTACTTCATGGTGATTGTCTGGTTTTAAGTGTTTTGAAAACTATGGATATTACATCTTCCCCCTACCTCAAAGGACCTCTCTATGAAAGTTTGATCCATATAAAATACTTGCTAATTTTGGGCCCTTGATAGATTATCTCTGAGTGCTCTTATAGATTCTTAAATTTGGTGTGCCAAGTCACTTTTCACTGATATTCTAATATTTCTTAAATGAGATAACTCTTGCCAAAAGGAATTAAGAAACCTGCTAACCCTATCATTAACAATATCCATAAGAAATCCATACAATATGAATGCTTCTTTACAACATAAATTTGCCAATTGTCAAAATTTGAATTCTTATGGTATGACAAAGGAATGTGCATACTTAGTCTATTCATTGCAACATAAATGTAATCTCTACCATGTTCCTTGGGTAGGTTTGTGACAAAATCCATGTAAACACTTTTCCACTCTTGGTGAGGAATAGCCAATGTATGCCATAACTTCACCCAAAAGACATGTTCTATTGTGTCCTCTTTCATCCCTAAATAAATTTATAAAAAGATTTTCTCCTTATACAAAATGGGTCCATTGACTAGCATATACTTGCCATCCTTCATATCTTCTTTTAAGATGTTAGCAGTAATTATATTCTTGACATATTCTACCATGTTAGAAACCTCCCAAGCATCATAGATGACAAAACAAAGAATGGGCATTTTGGAAGAATCATCAACAACTACATTCTTCACCCCCCACCCCCTATATCCAAATCATAATATAAGATTTTCCTTTATCTCTATTATTTTTTATCATATAAATCAAGTTGACACAAGAAAATATCCAATCCATTGTAGTCTATCTCAATCACACATTTACCACAAACTAGATGTTTTCTAAAATTTTCCAAAGCATGCATGATGGCAAGAATTTCTTTGTCATACCTAGAGAAGTTCTTTTATGGATCCTTAAACTTTAATCCCTTAATTTTAATGGAGTCTCCATTTAACATTACATTACCACATGTTGAAGCATCACATTCTACCACAGATAGTTGTGAGAAATTTGAAATAAGAAGTACAAGATATGATCCAAATACCTTATTAAGCTTATAAAAAACTACTAGAGATCTACCCATCCATTCATATAATCTCCCTTCTCTATCATTTTGGTAAAGAGCTATATGTAAACATCCATTAACAAACTTTCTATCAACACTACATGTATGATCTACTTGTACTCCTTTGGTATGGATGATATGGCCCATATATAAAGGTTCTACCATTCTAAATTCACACTTGACTTCTTTTGTATAGAATCTATGTTGCTTTAGTATGTCTACAATTGTAACCAAATACTACAAATGATCTTCCCAAAACTTGTTTTAACTAAAAATCTCATCAAATAAATTCAAAAAAAAATCCCCACTTGTCTAATAATACATAATTCCTGCATGGATGAAAAGTAGCAATTACATTTGGTAAATCAAAGAGCATAACCAAAAATTTAAAATGTACAAAATGGGATTTGGATGTTTTTTTTACACATTTTCTTCTTTCATGCTATACCTTAGAACCCCCTTGGAAAAGAACATCATCCCATCGAGCTCACTTATTAATGGGCACCTCTATCCTGAATTTGAAATTTCTATTCTTTATGGCCCTATAATTTGGTGAACAATTTGATTTACTAGTAGCACCAAGATCCCTTCTCATATAATTCTTAGAAATATCCCTTATATCAAATTTTGTACTTTGATATTTATTATCTAGATTAAGGCCTTTTGAAATAAACACATAATATGTTTTTCCTTTCCACATTTTCTCAGTTAATACACAGGAAGGAAAGTGATGCAGAGCCACAACTCTGTCATGCAAATTGATCGGTGAGAGGGTGGTCCATGTCTTGGCGATCTACTCCTATCAGCCAAACATTCCTCATCGGCCACCTTACCTCTTATCTTCTTGACGTTCAACACTCCCCGATGTATGTTCCTTGCATCACTCGCCTATCAGCAAGACCATATGCTATTGGCCAACCAAACACCCTTCGCACTGATCACCAACTCTTCCCGATGTATGTCTTCACCTTTGTATCTGCTGAGAGATACATTCTTCAATGTACATTCAGGATATGCATTATCAGTGTAACCTCCCTCATTGGTGAGCACTTTTGCATGTGCTCCTGATACACTGATGGCATAGCTTGCAAATACTTTCACCGACTTGGGATCACTATTTTCCTTCACCATCTCTACCAGTTGCCTCTTGCATCTAACACAATGTATATGCGCAATATACATTCAAAACATACAACCCAAATATGCATTCGGTGGGACCGACCATTAACCTAACGCAATGTATATCCTCAGTATACATTCGTAAGATACATTTGAAAACATGGGTTTAGAATATGCATTTAGTGAAGCCGACTGTTGACTTTCCTTGTATCATATGAAATGCACTTTCACCACATGCAGTTGCAACATGCACTTGCAGGATACACACGAACATACAACTACGATATACACATGAAATGAACCCCAACATACATTAGCGATATAGACACAGAATGTATACCCGGTGAAACAACATGAATCTTCGCTGATCTAAACCTCTACAAACCCTATAGCTTCACAGACTCGTTTCTCCAACAACCATATAGAACTTAGACTTCACCAACCTAGCACATGAGGATGCTAGGATCTATCAATGCATCTTGTACATGATCCTGCAAACACAAATGAACAAAACAAAAAACACAAAAAAGAGCTGTACAACCATTCCACTGATTTTGAAGAAATATAACTGGTGGAATGGACTAAGAGTCCATATCGACCACAAAACAGTAAATTGATTGCACAGAGAAAGCCTAATGAAATCGAATGACAAAAAGATACACAGAATAGGACTTGTTCATTATGCCTTTTAGAAATGTACACACAGATGCTCTATTTCTCGATTACTATCACACTAATCTCTGATCTCAACTACAACTATTAAACTGAACTCAACTCAACTTATTACATTCGATCTGCTCTAGGGTATTTATCTACTCACCCTGAGTAGTACCAACCTAACTCCAAGTGGCTGGGGAATCTAATAACCTCCAACTGCCTAACAACCTTTGTAATTACAGATCAACAAGTGTCCTTGGGACTTACAACATAAACCTAGATACAAACTAAAATAACATGCATTGGTCAAACAGATGTTATTACATATATGGTCTTATAGGACCTTATTGGAAACAATAAAATAACATCACACAGTTGAATGCCTCATGGGGGCCACCTTGTGTTAGGTGCTCCTACACCATACACCCCACCTTGAAAAGAACTCATGTCCCATAAGTTAAGTCTTTGTTTTTCTCTACCTATATCCTCTGTTGTCTCATGTCTTCCCCATGATCTCTGGACTGCAACCTGCTTCCATTGAATCAAAGACTCATGCCTAGCATTGTAGGCTCTACTCACACCTTGCTTTCTTACTATCATCTCTACCAGAACACCTGCATTATACACCTTGGGTAATGCTTCTTATACTGCTACTATGGCAGAATATGTTTGCCTTTCAACTCTTGTTGGTTCTAGAGGACAAACAATTGTCCCTACTATGATAGCATCCTTGTCTTTTCAATCAACTTGTGGCTGCTTGTAAACCTGCTCTTGGACCTTCTGTTGATCCATCTGATCTCCATCATCCAAAATTAAAATCACCTTCAAACTTTGTTCCTTAGCAACCCCACTCCTTGAGGTATCCTCAACTGTCCTTGTCCTGTCTGCATTGATCTGCACAAACTCTTTCTTACCCACCAAGATGACCTTGGCTGCCTTCTTTGCTTTAGCATCCGCATGTAATGGTGTCATCACAAAAGTTCTTCCATCCTTTTTGAAGGTGTAGGTGTTAGCATATCCATCATACAATGTTCTCCTATCAAATTGCCATGGCCTACCTATAAGTAGGTGACAACATTCCATGGGAAAAATATCACATAAAACCCTATCCTGATATTCCCCAATCTGAAAATCAACATATGCTTGTTGATATACCAAAAGTGATTGATTATCACTTACCCAAGATGCTTTTTAAGGAGTTTGATGTGGAATCCTTTCCAGTTTCAACTTATCCACCATTTCCTGAGATAGCATATTATCTGTTGTACCAGAATCTATTACTACCTTGCATTTTTTACCTTTGCTTTTGCAATTGGTCCTGAAAAGTGCTCTCCTTTGTATCATCTCCTTGGATATCTTCAAGAGTGTTCTCCTTAGCATCAATGATTCTCCATCTAGAACTGGGGCTGCACTCCCCATTGGAAGGTTAACACTTTCACCTACCTCCTCTTCTTGCACATATTGAACCCTCTTGTCATTCTTCCTATCACTTCCTGATGATGAACCTTGCCTTTCTAGACATTTGAATGCTAGGTGACCAATTTCATTACAATGATAACATCTTCTAGTGAAAACATTAGAACTTCTACCACCTCCAAATCTGCCTCGTGTGTCTTTCCATCCACCCCTGAAATTAGACTGTTCTTGTCCTTTACTAGTCTCTTCTTGGTTCTCATTGACTTGTCTTGTTGTAGGGACTGATCCTCTTCCCCTTATATTGCTGCCTCTTGCCCTCATGGACTTATCCTGTCTCCTTTTCATCTTCTCCTCAATCCTGATTGCCATTTGATAACAGTCTTCTACACTCCTAGGGTTAGCCAAAACTAATTCATCCTGTATGTTCAATCTCAAACTAGCCAAGTATCTAGCAACCTTTTCAACCTCATTCTCATGATGACCAGACCTCATACTTAATTTATAAAATTCCTCAGTATATGCCTTCACATCCATTTCCTTTTGTCTTAAAAATTGAAGCTTTTTAAACATTTGAAATTCATAATCCTTGGGTAAAAAAACTTACCTTTGATTCTTGCTACCATCTTGTCCCATGAAGAAATCTTTGTCTTTCCCTACTTTCTTCTCTCTGATTGTATGTAATCCCACCATACCAAGCCATGACCTCCCAATTTGGTCTTTGCAATCTTTACTTTTTGTTCCTTAGGAACTTCCTCACATTCAAAATGATTATCTAATGTAGCAATCCAATCAAGTAACTCTTCCTCATTTAAACTCCCACTATACTTTGGAACATCAATCTTTACCTTAGGTTTGTCATTCTTGACTACCCTTAACAGTTTTGTAAATCTCTGATCTTCAGGATCCAGATCTTCATGGACATCTTTAGATTCTTCACCATCCTCTTCTTCTTCTAGTTCACTTTCTTCCACTTCTCTTATTTTGTTTGTCTCCAAGGCTGCAAGCCTGGCTTGAAGGGCTTCTGCAAGCTCTTTCATCTTCCTCATCTCTTTAGCATGTTTTTCCTTCATCTCTTGCAATTCTCTAGCAATGCCAGCATTTTTTGGAGGCATCTTGCTAACTTGTTTCTATAACCTCTTAGTTCTTCTACTTCTACCTTCTCAATGATAGAAAAAAACACACAACTACCTAGACCTTTTACTGAGCTCTAATACCACTATGATGCAGAGCCAAAACTCTATCATGCAAACTAATCGATGAGAGGATGGTCCATGTCTTGGCGATCTACTCCTATCGGTGAAACATTCCTCATCGGCCACCTTACCTCTTATCTTCCCAATGTTCAACACTCCCTAATGTATGTTCCTTGCATCACTCACCTATCGGCAAGACCATATGCTATCGGCCAACCAAACACCCTTCGCACTGATCACTAACTCTTCCTGATGTATGTCTTCACCTTTGTATCTACTGAGAGATACATTCTTCAATGTACATTCAAGATATGCATTACCGGTGTAACCTCCCTCGTCGATGAGCACTTTTGCATGTCCTCCCGATACACTGATGGCATAGCTTGCAAATACTTTAACCGACTTACAATCACTGGTTTCCTTCACTGTCTCTACTGGTCGCCTCTTGCATCTAACACAATGTATATGCGCAATATACATTCAAAACATACAACCTGAATATGCATTCAGTGGGACCGACCATTGACCTGACGCAATGTATATCCTCAATATACATTCGTAAGATACATTTGAAAACATGCATTTAGAATATGCATTTATTGAAGCCGACCGTTGACTTTCCTTGTATCATATGAAATGCACTTTCACCACATGCACTTGCAGGATACACACGAACATACAACTGTGATATACACATGAAATGAACCCCGACATACATTAGCGATATACACACAAAATGTATACCCGGTGAAACAACACGAATCTTCGTCAATTTGAACCTCTACAAACCCTGTAGCTTCACGGACCTATTTCTCCAACAACCACACAGATCTTATACTTCACCAACCTAGCACATCAGGATGCTAGGATCTAGCAATGCATCTTGTACACGATCCTAAAACCACAAATGAATAAAATGAAAAACACAAAAATGATCTATACAGCCATTCCATTGATTTTGAAGAAATCTAACCGTTGGAATGGACTAACAGTCCATATTGACCACAAAATAGTAAATTGATTGCACAAAGAAAGCCTAATGAAATTGAATGACAGAAAGATACATAGAACAAGACTTGTTTATTATGCCTTTTAGAAATGTAAACACAGATGATCTATTTCTAAATTACAATCACACTGATCTCTGATCTCAACTACAACTATTGAACTGAACTCAACTCAACTGATTACATTTGATCTGCTCTGGGGTATTTATTGATGGAGTCAGGTTGTCATTAATGTCAAAAAGGTGTCCTTGGTTTGTTTGATGTCATCAAGACTTGGTTGATCAGGTTTGGCCTTCAATGTGTTTTCTTATGTTCTTTGGTAAGTGAAGTCACAAGGTGATTTAGGGTTGTCAAGTGTTGACAAATGTTCATCATTCATGTGTGCTCATCTATGTTTGGACAGAATTTGCTTAAAAGTTGTGATTCATTTCATACTTGATGAAGTGCATATCATGTTTGGTTATGCAGTGTAGAGATACATACTTGTTAAAGGATCAGGAGGAGCAAAGAGTTCACATCATCTTGTGTAGAGTTTATATCATCTTATATGTTATTGATTACATCATCTTGTGTGTTCTTTACAGATGACTTGTAGTGGTAGTGACTTGGTAATTTCATCTCAGGAGCCTTCATCATGTTGTCTGACTTTCTCTACAATAAGGATTGGTTTCATTTTGTGTGGCATACTCTATATCAAGGATTGATAGAAGTGATCACAGGAGTTGTCATGCCACTAAGTTTATAGATGCAGATATCAGTTGGATTTCATGCAAGTTTCTTCAAGGTGATGTCATCAGGTACTATGTGCTCTTATATAAGTTATGATGTGAAAAAATCAAAGGTTTCTCAATTGGATCTAAGTTGAACAATATTTGATGTTATTTGATGTCATAATTATCAGTGATGTGTTGAGGATAGTCTTGTGCTTCAACAAGAGGATGATGACTTGCAAATGCATAGAAGGTAACATTCATGGTAGATAAGTTTGCAGGACTAGATTGATCTATTGATATCTATCATGTCATTTTGGTGACAAAAGGTGTTGTGCATTAATCTGAGAAAGGTTTTCAAGATGGATTGGTGTTATTCTTTATTTGCATGGGTTCATGATATAAGATTGATGTCAAAAATCTATCAACAAGGTTTTATGATACAGGAAGGATTAGGTTGGTACAATGTTGAGAAATTCACAGTGTTATGGAATATGTCAATGATTTTTTTAGTGTGCCACAACTGCAAAGATATCTAATCATATTTGTTAAGAATGATTTGTCTTTTAAGACATCTATGCTTATATGTTTTGGTAACCCCAAAGTTTATTAATAAATTCTAAAATATTGACTTACTTACAAAAGGGGTGCTTTTGTTCTAATTTGAAATTGACTAGTCGAGAAGGTAAAAGAACTTAAGTTATAATCTTAAGTCATTAAACTCCATAGGGAAACCGGCCCCTTTCCTCCTTATCACCGATGGAATCAGTTTATACCACTTGTGAATGGGTCAACAATTCTACAAAAGGTTTATTTGTTTTGGAGAAAGTACGATTTAAATGGAAGACTTTCAAATCTTGAGGTGAGCTCCATTATCAATGGGCGGCAAACACAAATTAAATACCTTATGAGGTGAGCGGGAATATGACTTTCAATGTGTTTGAATTACCACCGCCAAAAGTCTAAGAGGGCAAGCCCGATGCATTAAGAAAATGCTATTTTTTCTACCTTGAAACTTTGTGAGGAGTTCACAAACTTTAAATAGTTTCCTTTTTAAAACTTAAGTAATTTCCTTCTAAATCCTTTTGATCAGTCCTTGTTTTAAGGAGTTTTTTAATAAGGAGATTTTTATTATGAAGAGATTTTTAAGAGGATGAAGTTTTTAAAAACTAATTTTTTTAGGAGATTTTTTGTATGGAGATTGGAGATTGTTTTTGAAAGGATTATTTTGAGAATAAGGCAGATTGAGAAGATTATTTTTGAAGAAGAATTTGAAGAGGTTAATGAAGAATTTGTTGGAAGGAAAGATAATCAGATTGAAAGTTTTTTTTTTGTTTTGGAGAATATGAAACATCATTGTAGAAGATGAAGCATTTGACAGGAACAAATTAATTTATTGTTTTTCTTGTAGATGAAAAAAAATATATTTTGCAGATTGAAATGTCAATTGAGGAAGATAAACATTATGAGAAAGATTTTATTTTTCTCAGGCAGAGAGATAAAGCAATCAAGTTTTGAAGATGGAAGATCAAAAGTTTGTTTTGTGGGTTTGATTTTATTTTTGAATAGGCACAGAGAAATATTTTCTTGTAGGTGAAATTATGAGGAGTATGAAGAGAAATAAAATAAAAGATAAATTGGTTGCAGGGTTATTGTGAAATGTTTTATACATAACAGATTGATTTTATTTTTGATAGAAGCAATATTGAAGATCTCTGAATTATCTTGTGCAGAATATGAAAGGTTTTTCATCTTGTATATATTGGATTGGTAGATGGATTAAATAGGGTGTGGTGATGCAGATCAGAAAGAGTGTTGTTGAGTGTATCCAGATGTAGGATTGATTTTGAATAGAATGGCCATTTGACAGACACATGAGAGAGAATAAATGTTCTGTATTAAAACAAAGAAACCCTCTGAATTTGTGTTTTCAGTTTGTTCTGTAATAGGGGTTGGTGCTCCTTGAAGCTGGTGCTTCTAAATAGTATTCCAGTGAGGCTTGTAGGTCAGTGATACCTCAATAGTCAGTGAGACATAATATTCAGCCAGTGAGGCTTTGTAAGATGTTTTCAAAGTTAAGCCAGTGAGGCACTTCACAAGTGGTTTTTCTACCCAGAGAGGGTTTTCCACTCCAGTAATTCTTGTGTTAATGATATACTTCTATGTGTGTTTTTGCTTCTATGTTAAGATTTATCTCTATGTGGTCCTGCTCATAATTTTCACTATCAAACTTGTACATAGTTTATTGATGACTTTCTCTTTCTGAGTCTTGTAAATGAAAAGTTGCAAAAATCTACACAACACTGATTCACCCCCCCTCTCAGTGTTGTCCAAACTCCTACAATTGGTATCAGAGCCAGTGTCCCTCTTGCAGCTTAATCAACTTGGGTAGGTCCTGTGTGTGGAGTTCAATGGGTAAGTGCAGAAGAAATAAGAATAAAAATGTCAAGCTTCATTCTAGTCAAAAGGTTCAAAAGACATCATTCATATCAAATCCAAATGTTGATATAAAGTCAGTGGATAAAGATGTTCTCCAAGTTGAATCTGATATTGTTTCAGATGTTCCTCAGTTTGATGGTTCAAATTTTTTAGTTTGGTATGTTAGAATGCAAGTATATTTATCCTCCTTAGGATATGATGTATTAATATCAGTTGAGAATGGTAATTCTGCAAATAACAAAGAAGTTGTTGAATATAATGATATTGCAAAGAAGGCTATATTATCTTCTCTATCTAATGATGTTATTTGTAAAGTTATGGATTGTGTTATAGCTCAGGATATGTGGAGGAGATTGAAAAGAATTTATCAAGATAATGATAAAGAAGGGGACACTCTAGTGTGTGAAGAAATTAGCAATGAGAAGAGACTTTCAAATGAAGGAGTTGAAGTTCAATCCCAATCAAATTCAAAAGAAGCTAGCATCACAAGTGATGATGATCAGGATTATAATGAACAAGATTGTGAGATTGATTTGGAAGGAGAGCTCATATATGCTCTGAGTGAGCTCAAGAATTATAAGAAGGAGAACAATAAATTAATGATGCAGTTGCAGCAAGAAAGAGAATCTAAAGACAATGTACTTTCAGAGCTTGAAATTGTATCTACAGATCTTGAAGAGGCTAGATGTCAAATTGTAAGTTTACAGTCATATATTGATGATTCAGACAAACTAATTGCTAGATTGAAGACAGAAATTGAAGAAGCTAAGAGGATAGCTAATGTCTCAATTTCTAACCTTGAAGTTTCAAGGATTGAAAATCTAAAACTGGAAGGTGAAATTATCAATCTGAGAAAAGAGTATGATGGTCTTAAGAAGTATAAGGAGTTTGAAGAAAGCACAAGAAAACTACATAAGATGCTTGGTAAACAAAAACTATATGGAGACACTACTGGACTTGGTTTTGAAGAAGGAGAATGTTCAAAAGCTAGAGAGACTCCCAGAAAGAAGATTGATTTGAATGTTACCACTGAAAACAAAATACATAATCAAAGCAGAAGAAATTTCAAAAAAAGTGCTCTTGTTAAACAAGCATACATGTACAGATATAACTATTCTTTTAATGGTTATTGTATACTTGTAATCAATTTGGACACAAAGCAATTGTTTGCAGAAGGAATACTAACATTATTTGTTACAAGTGCAATAATGTTGGACACATACAAAGTAATTGCAAAGTGCATAGAAGGTATAATCCTTCATGGAAGTTTAATATGAGTACTCAAAGGTACTATCATTCATTTGATTATGATTTTGACATAGTTTGTTATAATTGCAACTCTCTTGGTCATAAAGCACACAGTTGTAGGAGAGCTCCACCTAATTTGAAAGGTTGGGAAAAGAAAAAGACAGAAAAGGTTTGGAGGAAGAAAGAGCCTATTAAGATTTGGAAGTAGAAACATAGTCAAGAGAAGTCAAATACTAAGCTTGTGCATCTTGCACAAGTCATTTCATCTGTTGCATAACAGATAGCATAATGTGAGGGGGAGTTGTTCTTGTTCTATTTTTTTTATCCCCAAGAAGTTACAGGAGGAGTTCAGTTGATCTTGTTTTGTTTGTCATGCTTGTCTGAAATGTTTGAAATGAAGTTTCTGATGTTTTTGAGTTTTAGTGTTCATGATCGGTAACATGTTTAGTGGATCATAAAGTGTTCAAAAGCTCTCTGCACAAAGAGTATGATGATGTTGTGACATTGATCCTATTTGTATATTGTTTGATACTTACATGATTAAGTTGTCATGATGCTTCTATTAAGATGATTGTCAAGGAACTCTCACCTGGATTTGGTTTTGCAAAGTGGTGTTATAGGAAGAGCTTGATGGTGAAGGTTGTGCAATCTTGATGGGCTGATTTGAATGATAGTGTCAAGAGGAAGGAGTTCATTCTTGTTGATTGCAGATGTGGTTATACCAGGTTTGACAGTGTGTTGTAAAAGGTATCTTGTGCAGGAGGATGATCCTCACTCTTTGTTGCAGAATGAATGATCATTTAGAAGTGATCATTGGGATAATAATTTGACATGTTCTTCCTCATTAATATGGTTCAGAAAAGTATGTGAAAATTGTGTGGTGGTTTCTGGTATGAGCTTCAAGTTATGATAATCTAGAGTTTCTTATGACATTGATGATGAATCTTGTATTAGAGGCAAGTAAAGGTCTTATAAAAAATGGTCATCCTGGCATCTTTTGTTGAGAACTATGTGATAAGGAGTCTTCATGTGTGATATGTTGCTTCAGGACTATTTCAGGAAGTGGTTCAGTGTTGAGTTGAGTTATGTTGTTTATTCTTGTCAGTATTCACCAGTGGTATTTCTGAGCAGTGATTGTTTGTGAACTTTATCACATGGGAAATCTTGAAGATTTGTTATTTCAGGTTAAAAAGTGTTGTTTCAGGAGTTTGTCAAAGGAAGTAATCAAAGGATCTTATTGATGTCAGTGTTTCATCTTCATCTACAAATTTGTGTGGTCATTAGAAGTGGTATAGTGCATTCTATGGCCAGCTTGTAAACAATGGTTTGGTGCTTGGTTTAATATGCCTTACATGATTGTTTGATGTCTTGTTGCTCTCAAGTTTTTATGGTTGTTCAATATGCAGATGAACATGGAAAGAGATTAGAGCTCTCAGGAAAAGTTTTGGACGGTAAATTGCAAAAATAATCAGTGCCTTAAGTGGTATGTCAATTCTTGGTTGGTATGAAGGATGATAAGGGGGAGATAATTGTCTTTGTCATCAGATGTCAAAAGGGGGAGAAAGATAAATTGCATCAGGTGGTTTTGCCATCAATGACAAAGGGGGAGATTGATGGAGTCAGGTTGTCATTGATGTCAAAAAGGTGTCCTCAATTTGTTTGATGTCATCAGGACTTGGTTGATCAGGTTTGGCCTTCAATGTGTTTTCTTATGTTCTTTGGTAAGTGAAGTCACAAGGTGATTTAGGGTTGTCAAGTGTTGACAAATGTTCATCATTCATGTGTTCTCATCTATGTTTGGACAGAGTTTGCTTAGAAGTTGTGATTCATTTCATACTTGATGAAGTGCATATCATGTTTGGTTATGCAGTGTAGAGATACATACTTGTTAAAGGATCAGGAGGAGCAAAGAGTTCACATCATCCTGTGTAGAGTTTATATCATCTTATATGTTATTGATTACATCATCTTGTGTGTTCTTTACAGATGACTTGTAGTGGTAGTGACTTGGTAATTTGATCTCAGGAGCCTTCATCATGTTGTCTGACTTTCTCTACAATAAGGATTTGTTTCATTTTGTGTGGCATACTCTATATCAAGGATTGATAGAAGTGATCACAGGAGTTGTCATACCACTGAGTTTACAGATGCAGCTATCAGTTGGATTTCATGCAAGTTTCTTCAAGGTGATGTCATCAGGTACTATGTGCTCTTATATAAGTTATGATGTGAAAAAATCAAAGGTTTCTCAATTGGATCTCAGTTGAACAATATTTGATGTTATTTGATGTCATAATTATCAGTGATGTGTTGAGGATAGTCTTGTGCTTCAACAAGAGGATGATGACTTGCAAATGCATAGAAGGTAACATTCATGGTAGATAAGTTTGCAGGACTAGATTGATCTATTGATATCTATCATGTCATTTTGGTGACAAAAGGTGTTGTGCATTGATCTGAGAAAGGTTTTCAAGATGGATTGGTGTTATTCTTTATTTGCATGGGTTCATGATATAAGATTGATGTCACAAATCTATCAACTAGGTTTTATGATACAGGAAGGATTAGGTTGGTACAATGTTGAGAAATTCACAGTGTTATGGAATATGTCAATGATTTTTTTAGTGTGCCACAACTGCAAAGATATCTAATCATATTTGTTAAGAATGATTTGTCTTTTAAGACATCTATGCTTATATGTTTTGGTAACCCCAAAGTTTATTAATAAATTCTAAAATATTGACTTACTTACAAAAGGGGTGCTTTTGTTCTAATTTGAAATTGACTGGTCGAGCAGGTAAAAGAACTTAAGTTATAATCTTAAGTCATTAAACTCCATAGGGAAACCGGCCCCTTTCCTCCTTATCACCGATGGAATCAGTTTATACCACTTGTGAATGGGTCGAAAATTCTACAAAAGGTTTATTTGTTTTGGAGAAAGCACAATTTAAATAGAAGACTTTCAAATCTTGAGGTGAGCTCCATTATCAATGGGCGGCAAACACAAATTAAATACCTTATGAGGTGAGCGGGAATATGACTTTCAATGTGTTTGAATTACCACCGCCAAAAGTCTAAGAGGGCAAGCCCAATGCATTAAGAAAATGCTATTTTTTCTACCTTGAAACTTTGTGAGGAGTTTAGAAACTTTAAATAGTTTCCTTTTTAAAACTTAAGTAATTTCCTTCTAAATCCTTTTGATCGGTCCTTTTTTTAAGGAGTTTTTTAATAAGCAGATTTTTATTATGAAGAGATTTTTAAGAGGATGAAGTTTTTAAAGACTAATTTTTTTAGGAGATTTTTTGTATGGAGATTGGAGATTGTTTTTGAAAGGATTATTTTGAGAATAAGGCAGATTGAGAAGATTATTTTTGAAGAAGAATTTGAAGAGGTTAATGAAGAATTTGTTTGAAGGAAAGATAATCAGATTGAAAGTTTTTTTGTGTTTTGGAGAATATGAAACATCATTGTAGAAGATGAAGCATTTGACAGGAACAAATTAATTTATTGTTTTTCTTGTAGATGAAAAAAAAATATTTTGCAGATTCAAATGTCAATTGAGGAAGATCAACATTATGAGAAAGATTTTATTTTTCTCAGACAAAGAGATAAAGCAATCAAGTTTTGAAGATGGAAGATCAAAAGTTTGTTTTGGGGGTTCGATTTTATTTTTGAATAGGCACAGAGAAATATTTTCTTGCAGGTGAAATTATGAGGAGTATGAAGAGAAATAAAATAAAAGATAAATTGGTTGCAGGGTTATTGTGAAATGTTTTATACATAACAGATTGATTTTATTTTTGATAGAAGCAATATTGAAGATCTCTGAATTATCTTGTGCAGAATATGAAAGGTTTTTCATCTTGTATATATTGGCTTGGCAGATGGATTAAATAGGGTGTGGTGATGTAGATCAGAAAGAGTGTTGTTGAGTGTATCCGGATGTAGGATTAATTTTGAATAGAATGGCCATTTGACAGACAAATGAGAGAGAATAAATGTTCTATATTGAAACAAAGAAACCCTCTAAATTTGTGTTTTCAGTTTGTTCTGTAATAGGGGTTGGTGCTCCTTGAAGCTGGTGCTTCTAAACAGTATGCCAGTGAGGCTTGTAGGTCAGTGAGACCTCAATAGTCAGTGAGACATAATATTTAGCCAGTGAGGCTTTGTAAGATGTTTTCAAAGTTAAGCCAGTGAGGCACTTCATGAGTGGTTTTTCTACCTAGAGAGGGTTTTCCACTCCAGTAATTCTTGTGTTAATGATATGCTTCTATGTGTGTTTTTGCTTCTATGTTAAGATTTATCTCTATGTGGTCCTGCTCATAATTTTCACTATCAAACTTGTACATAGTTTATTGATGACTTTCTCTTTCTGAGTCTTGTAAATCAAAAGTTGCAAAAATCTACACAACACTGATTCACCCCCCCTCTCAGTGTTGTCTGAACTCCTACATTTATCTACACCCTAAGTAGTACCAACCCAACTCCAAGTAGTTGGGAGACAACCTCCAAGTGGCTGGGAGATCTAACAACCTCCAACTACCTAACAACCTTTGTAATTACAGATCAACACGTGTCCTTGGGACTTACAACATAAACCTAGATACAAACTAAAATAACATGTATTGGTCAAACAGACCTTATTACATAATTGGTCTTATAGGACCTTATTGGAAACAACAAAATGAACATCAAACAGTTGAATGCCTCATGGAGGCCACCTTGTGTTAGGTGCTCCTACACCAGAAAGTGAGGTTTATCTTGCAGCATAAGATTATTCGGAACAAATACATTAAATATAGGTGCATATGTATATCCACTTAATGTCATATTTATAAAGGCACATAATGTCCTAATGTAACCAACTACTACTACCCTATTAGATTGAGCATTTCCCACTTTCAAAGCATAATAATAATCTAACATTCCTTTTACTTCCATAAAATAAAATATTGAATTTGGTTTCAATTTCAAGTGTTCCAAACAAATACCTAGATCCCATACTCTTGGGTACAAATCGATTAATACCCTTTTAGTCTCCTTATGAAAATAATTTTGTAAACCATGGAAAATGTCATTTTCACACCAGAAGTCAAACTATGTCTTTGATGGTTGAGCTGAAAATTTTGATAAGCTCAAAATCAACCATACTGACTAATCAGAATTCTTTTCCATATACATGTCTTTCCACAAACTCATCTTGGACAACATTTTTAGAATCTATCTAAGTTGGATCATCCCTTTTAATTTCTATGGAGTTATTTATCTCATCTTTTATTCATGCTTATAAGGGAAACTCTTCAATGCTCTATTTCTTCCCACTTTGGATTTTATATTTTTTTTCCACATTCCCTTCACTGTCATTTTGAATATCACTCTTGTCTACTATAAAATCCATCATTGGAAAATGGATGCATAATATCTGAGTAAGGGTAGCCTTTGTACTGATGCATTCAGTGGGTGTCACTTGATCTTCCTTGATTTCATCACAATCTTGCTAGTAAGCACACTTGTTTAGATTCAAAGGAACATTTAGAATATTGTGGCTGTATCCTTCATTATTTATAGTTCCTTGATCTTTTTTTCTTTCTTCTAAATCATTTTCTTTATTTTTTGGATCCTTCATCCATGTCTTTAAATCCTTCTAATATTCATACAATCCATGTAACTTTTCTATCGTGGATTCTTGAAATGTCTTCATCTTTCTACTTAAAACACTAGTTTTCCCCCTTGTAGGCTAGCGACATCTTAGATTTGATGCCAATGTAATTTCCCACAATTGATTTTACTAAAACTAGTAAAATCACCAAGGGTGCTACAAATGGCCGATAGGCACAAATATTTATAGGTCTATCACTAAATAGTTTATATTTATTTTTTATTAGAAAGTCACTACATGTAGTAGTTAGTGGAAAAGACTATATATACTATAAGAAACTCAATTATTGTGTGTGTTTGTTTGAATGTTGACATCCATATTTGTTTGAAGTGTCTTTGAACTTTATTTGTTTGAAGTGTGTTTGAACTTTAGGCATTACTTTGTGTGCACTTATTGTTTGAACTTTTGGTATTTGTTTTGTATGTGTGTTTGAACTTTGACATCTGCTTATTATTTATGTGAAGTGTACATTTTAACTTTGACATCATTTTTATTATTTGAATGAGTTTTTAATGTTTACTTTGTGTGTGTGAAATGTTTATGAACTAACTTTTATATTCACTTTGTGTGTGTGTGTGTGTGTGTGTGAGTGATCCAATTTTGACATTCACTTGGATTTGAGCCACTTATTGTTTGTGTATTGACATCCACTTTGCTTATGTGAATCATATATTTGAACTTTGGCATCCACTTAATTTGTTTGAGTAATTGTGGATTCATTTTTTTTGTATGAAATGTGAGTGAACTACCTTTTTCATCCACTTATTAGATCTATTTACTATTTTTGTTTATTGAAGTTTAAAATTTCACATTTACTTAGTGTGAATTAAAAATTAGCATGTTGAATTATGTTTACTTTTTGTGTGTGTGAGTGTTTGAACTAAATTTGGCATTCACTTTGTGTGAAGTGTGTTTGAATTTTATTCTGTGTGAGAGTGTGTAAATTTTTTTATTGTGTGTGTGTGTGAACTTTCACATTCACTGTGTAAAGAGTGTACTAACTTTTGACATTCACTGTGTAAAGAGTGTACTAACTTTAGTGTTTACGTTATATATGTATGAAGTGTATGTTTTTAACAAACTACATGTGGAATTATTGTACTTTGTGTGAAGACTATGTTTTAACTTTGGCATTCACTTTGTGTGAAGAGTGTACTAACATTGGCATTTACTTTATGTATTTGAACTTTATTATTTACTTTGTATATGTATGAAATATGTTTTTGAACAAACTATGTGTGAAGTGATTCAACTAACTTTGTGTGAAGAGTGTGTTTTAACTTTGGCATTCACTTTGTGTGTGTTTTCTCTTTGGCACATTTGAAATCAAGTGTTTACTTCATATATGGTTGAATTAACTTTATGCATGAAGCATGTTTGAACTTTGGCATGTGATCACTTTCTAAATGTGAAGTGTTTGTTTTAAATTTAAAATTCACTTTTGTGTGAATTGGGCATGGTCAAATTTAATTTTGACATTCGCTTCGTGTGGTGTGTGCATTTGGAATTTACCATGTTTTATAACTTTGGCACTCACTTTATGTGTTTGTTTGTACTTTGACATATTTGAACTTAAGAATTCATTTGAATGTTTGTACTAACTTTGTGTGAATGAATTATGTTTGAACATTGACTTATTCACTTTTTGTTTATGTAAATTGTGTGTATTTGCGGGCGGGATTTAATAAGTTTCTAGAAAGGATTTTTTTTTAATTTTTCAATCACATAAAAATAGAGGGAAATCCCAACAACTAATATTTTCATATGGAACTAATTAATTATTATATTAAGAGAATGACCACTTCTATTACAACATCATCTTCCAACCAATCTGAAATTATTTTTTAAATATAAATATACTTTTTAAATTCTTTTTAATCATAAAATCAATTTCAAAAATATATATTTTTAAATCTATCCAACTTTTATTTGGATAATTACACAAAAAAAATCAAACAATTAAATTTTTTTTAATCTAACAACTTAAAAACCCTTAATAAAAAAAGCAATCTTAGATTCACATTCCAATTTTCATGACCAAGTCAAAAGAGTTTCTTAAGAAATTGCACTTGAACCCACTCAAAATAGGTAAGTGTCACACCACTAACATAAATAAAGATACAATTTATATTCTAAATAATAATCTTTTCAGTCATTTGATTGTTTTAATATAGTTTATACATTTACTTTGTTAAGAATAGTTAAATTAAAATCCTTTTAAACCAAAAGATACTACCAAGTTAAGAAATAAGAAAAGATTCTAAGTAAAATGATTTGTATCAAACTATGTATTCAATAGATATAAATTAATAAATTAATTGAAATTAAATTATAGTGAATAAGCCACTTATTAAAATATACATAACCAACATTATAAAGACATAAATAAATTTATTAAAGTTATCATGGAGTAACTTTAGAGTCTAAACATTTATTTAATGATTTTAACAGATTTAATAAAATAATTAAATTAAATAGTTATTTCTTTTTTAAAGTTATTTAATCATTTAAATAAAATAAACCTTGCAAGATAATTAAATAAGAAATTAAATCTAAATTTTCATGTCTTTAAAATTATAACTATGAAATTAATAAATATTTAAATCTATTTAATTTAGTTATTAACTTTCATGGAAATTTTACATAAAATAGATAATTAGGTTCTATTTTAAGAAAAACTAATTAATAAAGAATATTGAGCACTAATGGATCTATTTAAAAACTCATCATAAAAACTAATGCAATGATAAGAGTGGTAGAGGGCTAATTTTAGAATGTAATAAAATATACTATTATGATATAATCAAAGAGAATCTCTAACTTTTACATTTGTTTTGTAATTCTCTTTTTCTTTCTCTTGCTTTTTCCTAAATTCCCACTTTTTTTTATCTTTGTACTTTTCTTGTTTTTTGTTTTTGTTTTTTCCTAATCTATTTTGCATATGCAAGGAATACTATTATATTATGTAGGTTTAAAAGTGCATTGAAGAAAAATACAAATGAAAGTTTGGAGTAGAAATATATATATATATAGTTTTTTATTTAAAATCTGTGGCATAAATTAATTGAGATCATAGGAATTAAATTATAGTGAATAAGCTACTTATTAAAAGATATGTAACCAACATTATAAATACATACATAAATTTATTAAGGTTATCATGGAGTAACTTTACAGTCTAAACATTTATTTAATGATATTAATAGATTTAATAGAATAATTAAATCAAATAGCTTTTTCTTTTTTTAAAGTTATTTAATCATTTAAATAAAATCAACCTTGCAAGATAATTAAATAAGAAATTAAATCTAAATGTTCATGTCTTTTAAAACTAAAACTATGAAATTAATAAATATTTAAATCTATTTAATTTAGTTTATTAACTTGGAAATTTAACATAAAATAGATAATTAGCTTCTATTTTAAGAAAAACTAATTAAATATCTATTTAAAAACTCATCATGAAAAACTTAATGCACCAATTAATGATAAAAGTGGTAGAGGGCTAATTTTAGAATTTATTAAAACTTACCACATGTTGTTTTGTAATTCCATTTTTTATTTTCTTGATTTTCTTTCTTTTTTCTAAATTCCCACTTTTTTTTTCTTTTCAATTTTTTCAATTTTCCTTTTTTTAGCTATTTTGCATGCAATGAATACTATTTATTTGTAGGTTTGAAAGGGTATTGAAGAAAAATATGTACAGATGAAAATTTGGAGCAGCAAACAACTTTTATATAAATAATGTTTTTTATTTAAAATATGTTAGCATAAATTTTAGAGATAGGAAATAATTACAATGAAATATGAAGTATAATACTATTTAAATCTCCTTGCATTAGAATAGTGATGCCTCACAAATTTGAATGGGATGGAGTAAAATTATTTATACCCATCACCTAGCCATGCTTTCCAAATAATGAAACTGTTGTCTAGAGCCTCATTAATTGCACCCAGAAGCCTCAAAATAAGTTTTCTCACCTCCTTCGCATACTTACCTGCAATCCCTTTGTGTTGTAAATTAAAAAAGATTAGTAAATTTTGAGAGAAATTTATGTTTGTGTTTTGTCTGGTACATGTAGGACACCAAGAAGAAATCCTCTAGATGATAAGCTGGGTGTATGAGATAATAACTCCACAATTTGTTCGTTTATGGCATCAAATTATTAAATTTTAAGCAAGGTCTAGTAAAATTTAAAATTTATATATTATTGTCTATTAGTAATCAGATCAAAAATTGATGTTAAAACATAAATCTGAAGAAGAAAAGAAATGAATGTTAACCTAGAAGAGCCATCCTCCTCACATGCATGCCTAATGTGATTCACTTATTTGCTCCTCTGGTTGCAAGGGTTAATTTGAGATATACACCCTCTATATTTTTTTTCCCTTCTTGTTGATCTGTTCATGCTCTCCTTCACCTCACCTCACATATTGCAGCACCAAAAAAACAATATGCAATAGACTATATATAATACTAAATGAAACCCACAAATAGAAAATGCAATGGAAAAGGAAATAAATGAAACACCATGAATTATAAAGTAAGCACCAAGAGAAAAAAAAATTGAGTGTGTATTTGCAAAAAATTTCTGGGCCTTTTTAGGGAAAGATTACCAAAAAAAATATTTTTTATTAGGACTACCAATTTTTTTTGGCAGTTACAAGATGTGTGCACATATAGAATGGCCTATTGACCAAATTATATCAAATCTATAATATTCTAAATAAAATCTGGGAAACCATCTAATTGCACCACAATTTTTAACAAAGCCAATCAACCCAAAATTTGGCAATTTTGCATCTAACACTCTAAAACACTACAAATATGCCAAGGGAAATTTTATTAACATAAATTTCACAACATATAGAATATTTTTTACAAAAGAATATAAAAAATAAAATATCTTCCCTTGCATGCAAATTATGGAAGATAACTCACAAAATATATACAAATTACGCAGTTAATACCCAACTTCAACTAAAGCTTCATAACCTTTATGGGACTATTATAATAGATTGAAATAGATGTTAAAGGATTTAAATAATATTCACAACACCTTCTACATATATTGAACACTAAAATTAACCAAAACTACCATAATTCGCTCCAAACTACAATCTGTAATAACTCATAATTGATCACAAGATAAACCTATAACCTCTAGAAGCATAATCACTAATACTGAAATACTAGAACACACCATTTAATTTTGTACTATAGTCAACAAAAACACCAAAAATAGTACACAAAATAGTAACTACCAATATTGAAACCACTACTCTACTATGAAGAAATTCCACAGCTTGCAATATGCAAAACTAACACACTATTGAACTTCTACAATCCTATCAAGCACAAATACAAACTCTGGATGAATTTTCCCTCTATAATAAAAGGGATTTCATCCTTAGATTTATGAAACCACTGGTTTTCCATCTAATGAACTCTAGTACATCAAGGGTTTTTGTCCTCAAAAGTTGGTTTTGAACAATGTTCAGAGGTTCATAAATTAATTTCACAAAACATCCCCTAAAAATAAAATACTTGCATATAAATAATCTTGGGAGCTCAAAGAAAGGGTCAAAAAAACCAATGCCCCTTGTAACACCCCGCTGAGGAACCCAAAGGATAATACAACTAAGATTACAAAATGGACAAATATTTTTTTCAAGAAAGAAATAACAACAAAAAGTAAATCATATTTACTCCTAACATAAGTTAAGCTTTATCCTCTAGGGTTCAATGGCTGCATTACTGATGAACAAGTAGCAAGTTCTTAAACAACATGATGAACTAACTAACAACCATGGTTCATTCAAGGTCTAATTACATCAGATGAATAAACACATACAATTCCATATTATATCACCAGCTAAGTAACATTAGGATCTTGCACATAGGATCACAAGTACATAAACAAGTTCTTTTACAAGAGAGCGCAACATTACATTGTTTACAATATCGATATCTAGATTGCATTGGAGTACATACATCAAGATAATAGTACATGATTCAACTGATATAAAAGACTAGAAAATGATCATAAGTATCTGTCTCATCAGCTAGATCAAGATCTGAAATCTATTACATAAGGTACATCCTTCTCTCACATGAACAACAACAAGAGAAACCAATGGAGATATAAGCACAACAACCCAACCATGTGGAACCCTAAGGTCCACCGCCCATGCTAGGAGATAACAATAAGGTCCCACAACATGAAACAGTTAAGAAGACAGGAACACAACATAAAAGGCTAACATGACTCCAACATACAAGTACACATGACATTCACAATAGAGTCACCACTTCCTCCAATAGTCAAAAAGACAATAGACTAACAGGTGCAAGTAGTACACATGACTCTAAAACAACACTAGTCAATAAGGGCATCACAAGTAACTCAAATATCACTTCCAGACGCATTCACAAAAGAAAGGGGAGAACACAACTAGAGAATGCTAGATTGCAGTAGGGATGAGTGTCATCGTATGGTCCTAGCATGGATTACCCTGACAGTCTCTAGCTAAACGTCGGCCCCCATCCATAGGTTACCCTGACAGTCTCTCGCTAGGTGCCGACCCCTATCCATAGGTTACCTTGACAGTCTCTCGCTAGGTGCCGACCCCCATCTATGGTTACCCTGACAGTCTCTCAGTAGATGCCAGCCCCATAGGGTGACACATGCAGAACAAACATTCCTTTCGTGAGGACAAGGAAGTTGATTTTTCTAACCATGACCTTCTCATCTCATCCTTAGCCTGAATGAGCTCTACAGGCATGCATGAGGCATCCAATTATCTTGATTAGTGTGAAAACTACCCAACCCTCTAAATTTATTATCAAGTCATCACTAGATTAACAACTTCCAATGGGTTACTCTAACGAGCCACTTTGGGCACCGGCCCCACATTGAAAGCCACTCTGCCTTCACTATATCTAGATTCTCAAAGCCCAAAACAAAACCGAAGCATGAACTATCACATTCCTCATCATGATACATTTACAACACAAAATATACATCATTTCACATTAAATAGAGCAAGGCATTACCCATGTTGCATAGTTATCATAACCACATGAATAGGTACACTAAGGCATTATCCATCTTGCATAGTCATCATAACCACATGAATCCATAAACAGAGGGCAATCAAAATATAACCAATACATATTTAACCATTAGCAAGATTACATAATCACAGGAGTCATACACACGACTACCCCTCTTGGCCTTTGGAATCCACTTTCCCAAATGACACAAACACTTGACACCACTTAAACACAATGGTCTCACATCACATGCACATCATCTCCTAATAGACCAAACTAAGATCCTTCATCAATAATTCAATTACAACACCACAATTGCGACATATGACATAATGCACTAATTATGGGTCTGAATCATGATCAATCATCTAACAATCATAAAGTGAATCTTCCTCAACAATATAGAACTATCATACTCTAACCACTAGTAATAGTCACTTTTATGATCATAAGATATAAGAGTCCATGAGTAACAATATTTTAACCAATAGATCCCAAGACTTATTTTAGTTTGGTTTAATTAAAAATGATTGCGATCAACATGCAAATAACCCTAAGGCATACATATTAAAACACAACAATTATTTAAATGCAATTCTTATCACAGTGGGGGACTATCACCACAATTAAAATCATACAATGGAGTATTAATAACCATAACACATGAATGCTATACCAATGGCTACATAATTCACTAAACCACTATTTACACTGATATAGATTTCATTAATAATCTAGATAATTTTGTAAATACTATTAAATATAACTATATAAGCAAGGCTAAAAGCCTATAATATTAGAATGCTACAAATATCTTACACTAGTTAGAATCACAAGATACAAAACCTAAAGCTACAATGAAAGAACCTTGTTCTGAGGTTAGCTTGAGAGGAAAGGAATATAGAACAATAAAAAATTCCTATAGATCTAACATCTTCATCAAAACTACCACACTTTTAACCACAAGAATATGATAGGATCAACACAAAATAAATTTGTTGAGAAGGCTTTAAAAGCTACCAACAATGCAAAATGTGAAAGCATAGACAAGGCACACAGATTGATTGGTAGAATACCTCAGAGTCGTATGATGGAAAGCAATGATCGTAGGATATGTACAAAATGAATTTGTTGAAAAATCTTAGAGAAACCCAGTTTGAAAATATAGAGTTATTGGTGACGCAACAAACTATTTTAATAGAGATGAAACGGGTGAGAGGTAGATAGTCACAAAATATTCATATCTCAAAAATGACAAACTAGGTAAGGTGGATTTCAAGATATGATTTAGATATCTAGGTTATGCACCATATATAAAAAAATTAGAGAAACCTAGCTCGTAAAAATAATGTTATGGCTAACGCAACAGACTGCTAAAACAGAGACGAAATGGGTGAGAGGTAGACAGTCACAAAATATTCATATCCCAAAAATGACAAACTAAGTATGGCTAATTTTTGGATATGATTTAGATATCCAGGCCGTACACCATATATAAAAAATTAGAGAAAACCCTGTTTGTAAAAATAAAGTTATGGCTAATGTAGCAGACTCCTAAAATGGAGACGAAATGGGTGAGGTAGATAGTCACAAAATATTCATATCTCAAAAATGACAAACTGGGTATGGATAATTTTCGAATATGATTTATATATCCAGGCCATACACCATATAAAAGAATTAGAGAAACTCAATTCACAAAAATAAAGTTATGGCTAACGCAACAGACTACTAAAATAGAGACGAAATGGGTGAGAGGTAGACAGTCATAAAATATTCATATCTCAAACATGACAAAAATGGGTATGGCTGATTTTTGGATATGGTTTAGATATCCATGGCGTGCACCATATATAAAAAAAAATTAGAGAAACCTAGTTCGTAAAAAGAAAGTTGTTGCTAACGCAATAGACTAGGTTCAAAAAATGTAGAAGAGAATTCACAGAATATTTTACTAAATCTAATGCAACAATAAGTTAGATTCATATCTCAGTCCATAGCAGAATATTGCTTCTATGACATCCTCACAAAATTTATCAACTTGCATCCATTTTCCCCAAGTTTTTTATTTTTGAAGCTATGGTTTATGGTGCCAAAAGAAAAATGAAAGCTTCCTAAGAGAGAGAGCTCCCCAAAACATAAAACATATTCTCCATTTGAAATGCACACACCTCCCCCAAATTATGTCTTGAGATTTCAAAAATAAAGTTGAGCATCCATAACCACCCCCATAATTTCTTCTAGAAGATTCTCTTTTATTACTTTCTTACAATTTACTATTTTTTACCATTCACAATAATTTCTCTCTGATTTTATTTATTTTAGAATTTGCTATTTATTTCATTTAGAACCAAACAAAAATAGTTTCTTTCCACTTTTCTAAAATTAATCTCTTACATAAAAGAAACAATTATTTCTAAGATTCCCTGTAGAGGTGCGTAACTGTCACTTCTTTCAAGTGGCCAAAACGGAAAATAATTACTCAAGGCAATAATAATAAAGAAAGAGAATCTTTTTCAGACATAATAATACATATTTCCCTACAACTATAATTTACATAAAAACATCTATATTTATTTATCAAAGTGCCCTCTTGACTTAATAATTTTATTTCAGTGAAGCAATTAACCAAAACATTAATCAAACAATTCCAAACAATACCTGACACAATGTATGATCAAAAGCATGACCACAATGACAGTGACTGACTAGTACACCCATACAGACAACACCGACTAGGTGCAAAACTGGATACTCATCCTTTTCAAGGATGATGGCTAACTAGGGGACCACATGTTATCTCCATTCAATAGTTTCCATTGGGTTTAAGGCACTCTCAGACCTGTCAATTTAGGTGGAGTCGATGCCTGGTACCTGCATCCTGCAACAACCAAACAGTTGAACAAATAGACATATATATATAATCATATAGTCAAATACACCGTGAAAGGGAATCACAGCGTATCAGGGTACTCATGCATGAGTAATACAACACTGTCCCTTTAACCATCACATCAAACACATAATCACAACACACATAGAAATTAGTTACTGAATGACTAAATAAGAACCATTATCAGATAATCACATGATACACATAATAATATTAATCCACACAAAACATCACAACATAACATCCTATGATATAGAATTAGTCGCATAAAAATCAATTCTAACATACGACAATCATAGTAAGATCAACATCATAATTACTTGAGTGTAAAACAATGTCAAAGCATATAAATTATCAGTGTCACAACAAAGATTATCAATAAAACATACTAACTATCATATGAAACCACACATGACCATATTCAGGAATGTCATCAACATGAATGTAGCATCTACCAACATCATATAATGCACAACATCAACTATCTAACATACCCTAAATATTCTTATTATTTTACCTTCATCTTCATGCTCTTTAGCTAGACCATCTGCACATCCAAGATGAGAATGGAGGGGCATTACATCCCTCTTGGGCAAGTTGCCAAGTAAAACCTATTTTTTTGTTATTTTTACACTTAAATAATTAATTTACATTTTAACACCTATGCAAACTTGGACACAAAATTCCCCAAAGTAGTCTAGGATAAAAAAGTAAGGAAATAGAAAATTTCTTTCTTTCAATCCTCATATTTCAAATAAAATTAAGAAATAATTCCCTTACAATTTTTTGTAGATAACCTTCTCAAAAAGCAATGAATATCCAATTTTGTTGGATTTATCCAAAATACCATGAATTACACATTCTCCAATTTTGAGGAAATAAACAATAACATTTAATATTTAATTTGACTTCCAAATTTTTACTTTTCTCAATTCCATAATTAAATATTAAATAAATAAATTCCAACTAATTCTTTAATTTCTCACCTTAATCCATATGAATTGAAGGAATGCACTAATTAATGCGGTGTTGGAAATAATTAAGAAAAAGGACATTAATTAAATTTTCACAAAGGCATCTTTTCCTAGATTTGATGCAAACTACCTTTGGTTCGTGACTATCCACAATCACTACTACAAACTACCTCACAATCAATGATATATTTATAACCATCTTGCAAACTATATCAAATTGAATGATCTATTTACAAGTAGAAGCTCTCAGGCTTCCAAAGGTGTTCACTATGATGCCACTTGATTAATTCATGGCTAGACGGTCCAATTAAGGATTATCCAACCATGCAACTAGATGAAAAACACATAGAGAAACTCAAAACAACATAAACAATAACATGATATTTATTGATTCACAATCATTGAACATTATAATCTACCACAATATGCTTCTAACATGCGAGGCCAAAACTATTTGATTAGATATGATCACACTATGTGTAGATTATAATATTTAAATGATATTACAATCTAATAACAATGCCAAACTCCATACTAAATTAACTATCTTACACTACTTCCACCATATCTTTCTTTATCTCTTTGATACCATTTAGTTCTATCATTGAGGTTAATGTACTATTGTTTGTTTTTTCTTCCACATCTTTAATGTAGGATATTCTATCATTTTATTGAGGTCTACTTCTTTGGAACCTTCATCCTTTACCTCTCTGGCAATTCCTCTTTCCTTGAAATCTCCTATTCAATATTTCTTCTACCTTCAATGAAATTTGATATGCTTTATCTATTTTTGTCAATCTTTTCAAACATAATTCTTCCTAAATACTTCTTCTTAGACCATTTATGTGTCTTGCAACCTTTTCTTACTTTCTTTTCTACATCAAATCCTAATGATCATTTAGAAAAATTCTCAAGTGTATTGATTCACTAACTTTTTCTTTTGTGTGAGCTTTTCTAACCTCTTTAGCAATTCTAACTCATAGTTAATAGGTATGAATTGGTATTTCATTTTCACTACCATCTTATCCCATTTTGTTATCTTTTATTTCTGTTTTTGATTTCTTTGTAATTGTTCTTATTTCCACCAAATAGTAGCATGTCCCTTTAGTTTAGTTTTAGAAAATTTTAAACCTTATTAGGATCTACAATCTCCTCATATTCACGATATTTTTCCACATCACTTATCTAATCAATCAACTCTTCAAGATTAAAATCACCAAAAGTTAATTAGAAATTTTAATTCTAAATCTCTTACCAACTTTGGGGATAGCCTTCAACATATTTACCCATTCTATTTCTTCTTCCTCTTGCTCTTTTATATATTTCTCAAAAACTTGTGCATTTTCCACTTCATCCTTGTCACTTTTATTACTCTATCTAGGGTTTAAACTTTATTTCCTATCCTCTTCACATCATCTAATTGGAGCTTCATTGTCTTCATCATTTCAAATATTTCTTCTATCTTTCTAGTAATATTAACAATACCTTGTCTTTTTCTATAATTTCCCACAATTGATTTTACTAAAATTATATCAAATTTGAAATATTCTAAATAAAATTTGGGAAACCATCCAATTGCACCATAATTTTAACAAATCTAGAGTCAACCCAAAATTTGGTAATTTTACATCTGAAACACTAAAAAAACACAAATTTACTAAGGATAATTTTGTTAACATAAATTGTACCTCAACATACAGAATACATTACTGAAAAATATAAAAAAGAAACTATCTTCCCTTGCATGCAAACTATGGAAGATAACCCACAAAATATACACAAATTACATAATTTTAATACCCAACTTCAGTTGAAGTATCACAACTTTTATGGGAATGTTATAATGGACTCTATTGGAATGTTCCCAAATTTGCTTCTGAGTCACCTTTCAAGGGTCTTTTTATGTTAGTACCATGGTAGGTTTAATCCCTAATTATATCTAAAACCCTTAGTGCTTCAAAATTATTTTCCTATTAGTTAAGGTGTGTTATATTTCTCTATTGACTTGTTCAGCTAGTCAGGTTTGTTTAAGTTGTCTCCCAAAGTCCTTGTGAATGTTTGTTTACCAACCCCTTTGAATTTGTTACATGTAGAAAATATTTTAATTATTCTCAAGCTTCATGTGTTAATGCTTTTTACAAATCCAAGTCAACATATATGTGTCCTATTATTCCATCGCAAACCATTAGTCTATCACATGCTTGTTTGTTTGGCCTTGTCCGAGTTTTCAAGCTTGCATAGTGTTGACATGTGTCAAGGAGTCCCCATAATGCCTTTAATCAATTATCAGTGGGTAGTCTCTACCAAGTGGCATTATCTCATTGTCTCACATCTTTCTTCTACTTCTCAAACTTAGAAGATGGGCCCACCACAGTTTTCACGATATATGAAATCTAGCCAATGAGCCACTAGCACATAACATGGAACACATGTGGAGCTATCCTACCACATTGCATGGTGCTGGTGCATCACAAACTTCACAATGTACCTTCAAGTAGTGTATGCAATATGTGATGGCATTTAAAATGAAAAGGACCCATGACTGAAGTCCTTGTTGTCAAAGGATGATTGGACTACATATGTAGTGCCTGACTGGGTAATCCAATGTGTCCTGTCCTAAACCAAAATTTGACGTTTGTCAAATATATTTAAAAAAAATCCATTTGGTGGTCTAGTACACCATTGATATACATCATAATCAATGGACCAAATTCAAAATTTTCAATGGATACACTACCCTAGTTCTGGAGCACATATGAGCATTAATTTGAAGGTGGCGGAGTTGGCAAATCTAGGATTTTTGAGGATATTTAGTTGGGATGGAGATGATTTTCATAATGGTTTATGTATTAGTCATCAATCTATTTGATGGTCCCCTATTCTTAGCAATCAAGATAGGCCACTTGCAAAGTTGCCTTGGGTTCATGCCTTAAAAATTTTCAAACACATGGTTTGAGTTCTACATAAATTTTTGCATAGGACCACCAAGAATTTCTTGTCACAGCTTGAGTTCAAACAAAAATACATGCTTCTTAACATAGACCAAGAGATTTACCAGTCAATTATTAATGTTATTCCTCCTCAACTGATGCACAAGATGGGAGTGAGATCTCTCAAACCTTAGTGGAAGGATTGGAAATGGTATACAGACACTCCTTTTCAAAATTATAGATTGTGCAAAGGTTATTCCTATTTCTCCCCACACTTGCATATGGTGGAGTAGCTGAATCATTGTTGGCAACTTCAATCCACTCATGGGACCTAGCACAGATAGTTTCAATTCCTTTGATCTACGGTGTTGGAGCCTCAATTGAACCATTTTTCTTGGTATTTTCTACACAAAGGCCTCCCTTTGGGAGTTTGTTTGATTTATATAGGCCTATCCATCCCTCATTGTTTGTTCTATGGGAAGCTTGAATCTCTCAAGAACCTTTTTGGATTTTCCCTTGGGCTTAAGAAGCTTAGAATTCGATCCATAATTTTTTTGAACCTTTTAGACCTACTCCTTTCTCTTAGCATATGGTCTTACTTGGAGACTAGCCCTACCTCCCACGCAAATATACTTAGCTATGGAATGCTTTTAGGGTGGAATTTATTTTTAGCATTTCGAAGGATAAGAATGTTTCTACTTTAAATAATTCTACTATTGATAAGCAATTTCTTTCTATACTAAAGCTATCATTTGTTCTAATGTTCTAATACCTATTCAGGTGCAAGCTAGCAAAGTTGCACTTGAAGTTACTCATATCCAGGAGTTGTTGGACCATTGGGGAAATGCCCCTTGCATTGTTTCTTGGGTTTCACCTAACTCCACCTCCTCTCAAGGGCATCGGCATGGTCGCAATCAAAGCTCCCAACATAATCAAGGTGACTAGTGTGATCGTGGCTCTCACTCCCATGACCCTCAACCCTCTATGCATTCTACTACCCATGGAGGATGGTCTCATCCTTCCAGACTATCATCTTCAAGGAGGGATACTTGATGGTCTAACACATGCAAATTTCTTCATCTGCAAGTCACCATTTTCCTAGCTTGTGCTCAGCCAACCCCCAAGGAGAATGAATACAATGTTGATGCTCTTAACAGTTGGGAGCTATTTTTTTATGCCACCCCTGGAGATGTTTGGGGGAAACCTGATGATTAGGATCCTCCTCCCTCATCTAGTGTCGCACTTGCTACTTAGTGTTCTCTGGGATTGGCCCTTTGCTACTTTGTAACCATATGTTTAAGGATTTTGTTTGCTTGTTAAGGATTTGAGACTTAATGGGTGTGCCTTTTTACCACCCTACCCCTTTTTTGTGAAAATTGTACTATTTACTACTTTTTGATATAACTTAAATAGGAAGTATTAATAAAAAAAATTGTAAGGCATTTATTAAATGTTACTAAACAATAGAATTAAAGTTTAATGTTCCTTTATCATTTTTCATAAAATAAAATAGTATTAAAATTAATATAGTACTATAATTAAAAATAATATTTAAACAACTTAACTATTAATTCCATTATTACTAGCATTTATTTATTTATTTATTATTGTTGTATTAGTAATATTATTATTTTACTGTTAGTACTATCATTATTTTTTAATTGTCTATTTATTAAAAAATATATTTTTCTTATTTTAAAATTGGATTATTAATTTATTTTAATTTAACTCCACCATATAATTTAATTTCAAATTTCCTTTACTATTGTTATTAAATTTTTTATTATTAGTTTAATCACTTGCTCATTTATCACTCTATAAAAAAAATTATTTTAATTTCCACTATGGAATAAAATTCAAATTTTCGTTACTATTTATTCCAAATAATTAGCCATATTATTTAACTTTATATTCAATTAAATTAACACTTATAAACGTTGCTCTATACATGCTACAACTTGCACAGACAATCAACTATCATGTTTCATGATTTGAATCCATTTGTAGTACAACATATGTTATAATCATGAACCATACATTGTAAAATGCATTGTCATTAGTCTTTACAAGATCTCATTTTCAAGTAGTAATTTAGCTCATTGGAATGCAATTTGTCAAACCTTGGGGACATAAACTAATAACAGGTGTCATGGCAATTCTATGTCGAGAGCAATAATATGTAAAGTAATAAAATGTTGTAATAAATGAAAAAGAGACTAAAGAATTGGAAATATTAGATTAAAATTCACATTTTTTGACCTTGTCCAATGCAAGCAAGGATAGGTTGAAAGGGTCAATGATTTTATTTAACATTTTTAGCCCCTGCTCACCAAAATGCATTATCAACTTCTTAATTATGAGATTCAACTATTGCACATGTGTTTTCATTGATGTCAATAGTGTTGTGTTGAAGAAGGTTGGAAGTGTTGATCAGTGATGTTCAGAGATGCCAAAGGGTAGTAGTTCCATATGGTTGTGAGACAAAGAAGCAAAGTGATGAGTATATGCTATGATAATCAGAGAAGAAGACAAAGGAGTGATGATCAGAGATGGATTAGAGAAGTTGTGAAGTAAAGGGTGAGATGATGGAAGTCATGTACTATGTATAATAATTGATTAGTATCATCTGTACACATTTGTACCCTATCTTGTGAAGTTGATAGACAAAGGTTGTGTTAACATGAAGATTCATGTTTTGATTGAAAAGAGTTGTGATTGTGGTGGTATGTTGTTGTGATTGAAGTCTTTGGTATGGTGAATGTTGTATTCATTGGTTCTTGAGGAAAAGCATTGCTTTAGTTTTGAAAGAAAGGTTTGGGAAGTCTAATGCACTAGAAGTTGCACTGAAGAAGCTCAGGAGAATGCTCCGCATTCCTTTGCATTTGAAGGCATGGCCTTGTGGTTTGGAAGGTAGTCAAAGACATGTGTAAAGTTTGTATATTCCTTATTTTAGAGATTCAAAGTTACATCAGAAGATTCTAGGGCTTGTGGAATGAAGACAGTGTTCATCTGATTGGTGTAGTCAGAGAGGTCAGAGAAATACTTTGCATTTCTCTGCAGTTGAAATTGTGATCCTACAATTTGAAGGATGATCAGTTACATATGAGAAGATTTATATGTTCAAGTTTTATATGATAAGATGTATCGTAAAGATTCTCTAAAGTTAGTAGAACAAAGACACATCATGTTGCTAATTAGGGTTGTCTGGAGGAGAAAGCAAATGCCATCGCATTTCACTGCATTACATCATTTGGTGTTGTTTTTTAGAGGAAGTAATTAGATAATCTATATGATTGCTAGTTTTAGGTTTTAGGTGTTGAAGTGCACCGCAAGTTGGTTTTTCAATGTTCTATCTCAGGACTAGGTGTTCAATGTTTGTAAGTGATGCCAGGTTCAATATTGGTTTGTGTGTGCTAGAAAATAGACATATATTTCAGAGGAAGGAATGTTTAAGAAGGTCTGTACATGTCTTATGTTGAATGTGAAGTGATCTGCATGATGCTAATTGGTCTCTTCAGTGCTGCTTTAGGTCTAGAGCTATTTTGTGGAAGGATAAGTAATTTTTTGGGCTGACTTCAAGTGTTTTGATGATCCCGCAAGATGTTTTGAAGTGTGCACGAACTCAGAAGAATCTGTTAAGGAAGAATAGGTCTTAGTTATCATTTAGATTTAGCCGCATTGGATCTCTACATCCTTTGGATCCAACTTGGTGTGGCCATTGTACGTTTCATATATACACATTTCATCTTGGCTGACATTGGAGAAAGTTTTTGTAATTTGCTGAAGGCATAAATAAACGATCTTGTTTGTTGTGAAAAGTGTGAGAGTGTGTGAGGATGTGCATGAGTGTGGAAGTGAGTAAGTGTGTGTGTGTGTAAAGAGTGATGAAGGTGGTAGTGTTCGCTATGCAGATGAAGTGAAGATTTGTGATAGAGGAAAGTGTGTGGATGTTGTGGAGGTGTTTGATCAGTGAGATCTATTGAGTATGATGTTTAGAGGTTGTAACCTCATTTTGTAATGGTTGTTACATTGTATTTCAAGGAGTGTGTCCTCCCTTGGGTTCTAGCCCTAAAATCTATTGTAATAGATATTTTTATCATTATTTATGAGGCTAGATTTGGATAGTAGATCAAAGCAGCTTGCTAACCATGGTTTTCCCCTTCTTGGGTTTTCCACATAAATCTGGTGTTCCCCTTCTTGGTAATTGTCTAGGAGAATTTCTAGAATTGGATGCAACTATGAAAATTGAAGTCTCCAGGGTTTACGCACGAATTTGTGTCAATATTGACATGTCAAAAAATTTCCCAGAATTCATAAAAATTGAAATAGAGAATGGAGTTTTGATTATTAAGTGAATGATGTTTAAAAATAGCTGGTGCCCACCACACCCCTAGGCCCTAAATATATGAATTGAAAAACTAAGGTATTTTCTTGGATCTTATCTAAACAAACTAGAAGTAATTAATGGTTAATTATACTATTCATTGTTTGTTTAAACCCTAATGAGTCATGGTGTTTAGTTTTTAAATTTTCAAGTCTGTTGAATCACAATTTAAGCTCAAAACAAGTAAAAGTTTTTTTTAAAGTGCATATATAATCAAATACCATTTCGCTGGAAAATTACAATCAATTTTTTATTATTTCAAAACAAGTTACTCCACAATTGATCTCTGGTTCTTACATATAAACTAAAGAGTGAGGATGGAAATTGAGTGGGAGTACAAGGGAGAGGGAAAGGAGGAAGATGAATGGATGTTATGGCAATTAATACCAGAGCACGTACTTGAGATGCATATACTACCTCTTCTTCCATTTCACTCCCTCATCCATTTTGGCAGAGTTTGCAGAGAATGGAATCAATTACTACACACTTGGGAATTCCTCAGGCCATTTATTCTTCAACAAAATAGCATTGAATTGTTGAGGTATAACAAAATAATAGTAAAGAAATGAGTAAAATTTGGAAAGTCATGATTCACCAACAAAATAAAATTTTGACTCTAAAAGACTTGAGTTTTTCAAAAATATTATACCTATATAACTATAATATAAATAATTTAAACACTTTAATATATGTATTATTAATTGGTGAAAATGCACAGAGGAGGGTTTCGGTAGAGAAGAGGGTTGCCTTGGGTGGTCATGGTCAACATAAGACTTGCAGAAGATCAAAAAATTAAAAATTTGTGACAAGAAACCAATGGAGAAATACTAAAGGACGTAGAGAAGAGGGCACCAAAAAAGATCAAGGAGGGACAAAGATTTGGGTTAGAAAAGGTAGAGAGAATATTCCACCAAGAGTGAATGGATCATGAAATGAATCAAATAGTAGACTTCACATCTGGAGCAAACAAAATTCCTTTAGGCACAAACACAAAATGTATAACCCTAACAATCAACAAAGAATTGTTAGAAGCCTCAATGAAGGATCTAAAGGAAAAGGATTTCTTTCTTAAATGGGTGGATCTTTGGCCAGCCTAGGATAGTTCATCAACTCTTGGTGTGCAAAAAGTTAGGGGAATGCAGTAACATTGAGAAACCTACCAAAATGTTTTTTTCTAGTGGTATGTGATAGTAAAGAAACAAAGGAAAAGCTTTTTGCATAAGGTCCTGGATGATGGATAGGGTGGGTTTTTATTTCAAGGATTGGGAACTGAACTTTGATCCTATAGAACATACCATAACAATAATACCAAGATGGGTAAGGTTGTGTAATTTTCCTTCAAAATATTGGATAGTAGAGATTTTTTACAAAATTGGTAATTGTCTGGGAGAATGGAATTGGATGCAACTACAAAAAATGAAGTCTTCGGAGTTTACACATGAATTTGTGTCAATATTGACATGTCAAAAAATTTCCCATAATTCATAAAAAATGAAACAGAGAATGGATTTTTGAGGCAAAAGGTCGAATTGGAAGCTGCATCAATAGAGGAGGATGAACATTTGAATGGAATACTGGACTTAGAAGAAGAAAGAAAAAATGAAGTGGAACTAGAAGACCCAGAGGTAGATGAAGGTAGTGAGGAGGCAAGGTTGGAGGAAACTTTTTTGGAACTAACACTAGAACAAAATGCGGAAAGGGATGACTCAAGGGAAGTTGGGGATGGTAATTCAGCCAATAAATCAGCAAAGTAGGAGCAATTTTGGGATTGGATTGATGAAAAAGGAAAATTTATCTTAGAGAAAGAAGCTCCAAAATAGGTGAATAAGCACACAAATTTTGATTTGACTCTACAGTTGTTCATGATACCAAAAGCCAGTTCAAAGTCAATGGATGGAAGATGCGCAGGAGTTGATGCTAGAAAAATATTGGATCTCAACAAAGAGAAGACTTGGGAATTGAAAAATAATCGAGAAGCTACTCAAATCAATGTGGAGTATCAAAAATAGACTGGAATTGAAGTGGACACAAAGCTTGAAGAACGCATATTTGTGTCTACAGAAAAATTAGGGGTCTCACAGATGGAGACTACCATGGCCACTCCACATTTTGGGGAGGCAAAGAAGTCTGGAAGGAAGCATAACAGAGTCAAGATGACAAAAGATGGAGAGGCTAAAGGGCAATTGGAAATAACTTAAATGGTGCAAATGTCTGGGAAGGGTAGCACCCTTCCCAAACAGACATGAAGATCACTTTATGGAATGTTAGGGGCTTAAATGCCCCTAAGAAGAGGCATCTGGTGAAATACCAGATGGAGATTGTAGATGCAGACATTTTCATGCTACAGGAAATAAAGTTGATAGGAAAAGATATAGATTTCTTCAAACTAAGGTTGAAAGGATGGGATGGATTCTTTGAAGATGTGGAAGGTGCTTCAGGTGGCTTAGCCATACTTTAGAGACTGAGCCATGTCTCCTTGGAATTGGTAAGTATAAATAAATTTTGGATGTTGACTAAGGTGTATGATGTAACATTTATAAATTGCACTTTCTTTTAATAAATGTATATGGATCCAATTTCCCAATCCTCAAAAAGCGAGTATGGGCTGAATTGGAAACAATTTTGGAGAATGTTCCCTCTACGTTCCATTTCCTAGGGGGGACTTTAATGTAATTTTAAGCAGAGACAATAAGCTGGGACGGGTCAATCTCAATTTGATTTCACTAAATTTGTAGCAAAGAATAATCTCCTAGATATCCCTCTGGAAATTGAAAGGTTCACTTGGACTAATCGGAGAATAGGATATTCAAATATAGCGGAAAGATTAGACAGATTCTTTTAGAGAGGGGATCTAGGAACCTTTGGAAAAGAATGTAAATGCTTCATTTTGGTCTTTTCTAGTTTAGATCATTTCCCTATCCAGCTCCAAATAAGAGAAGATAGAAAGTCAGATAGAAGTTCATTTAAATTTGAAAATATGTGGATGTGGGATGAGAGTTTCTTGGGTTTGGTGGAGGAGTGGTGGAATGAGGAAGATTAGAAAGGAACTAAAATGTTTATCCTTTTTTTCAAATTGAAAAAGATCAAGGAGAAGCTGAAGGTGTGGAATCGACAACATTTTGGAGACATATTTAAGGAGAAGGTTGAGTTGGAAGCGTAGTTAAGTAACCTAAATGAAGAGGTATTCAGAAATGGCATGAATCAAGAATCCTTTGTAGCAAAAAAAGAACTAATGCAAAAACATGTGGAGGTGTTGGAAAAGGAAGAAATCTTTTGGAGGTAGAAGTCGAGAGATGTTTGGATGAAGGAGGGGGACAAAAACACAAAGTTCTTTCACAACTCCACCATAATTAGAAGACAAAATTGTAGGATCTCTCTAAGATTAGATTGAAAGATGGAAGTGAGTGTGATGGTGAAGAAACAATAAAGAAGTTGGGGCATGGTTTCTTTGAAGAACTTTTGAACAATAAAGAATTAGTAAATTTGGTGGCATAGAAAAGCATATTGGAATGTATCCCAATGAAGGTAAAGGATGAACATAACAAAATGTTAAAGGAACCTTTTATAGAAGAGGAACTAAAAGCAGTTGTAATGCAACTATATTGAGATAAAGCGTTGGGCCTTGATGGCTTTCTAGCCAACTTCTTTAATAAATGTTGGCACATAATTAGAAAGGACATTCTAGGGGTGGTGGAGGAGTCACAGAAAAAGAAAAAACTATTGAAAGATTTGAATAACTCTTACATAGATTTGGTGCCAAAAAAGGAACAAATTATCACCTTTTAGAATTTTAGGCCAATCTCACTATGCAACATAGTTTACAAGATAATTGCTAAATTTGTGGTGAATCATTTAAAACTACTATTGGATGAAATAATTTCAGAAGAGCAAAGTGGATATGTGCCTAGGAGATCAATTTCTGATGGCACGATCATTGCACAGGAAACTATCCATTCATTGAGTTCATCTAAGAAAAGTGGAATGATGATGAAATTGGATATAAGAAGGGCCTATGACAGGGTGGATTGGAGATTCCTTTTCAAGACAATGGAAGCTTTTGGCTTTGATATGGAATGGCTTGATTAGATTTTCAGCTTCGTGGCAACACCAAGATTTTCAGTACTCATACATAGGAGCCCGCAAGGATTCTTTGAAGTGACTAAAGGTATAAGGCAGGGGGACACTTTATCTCCCTTTCTCTTTATTATCATTGTAGATGCGCTAAGGAGATTCATTCAGAAAGTGGTGAACCAAGGAGATTGGGAGGGATTGAAAATTACCATAAATGTTGAACCAATTTCGTATTAGCAATTTGTGGATGACACAATGTTATATGGCAAGATGAAAAGAAAGGAAGTAAGGACTATTAAGAGAATCTTGGAGATATATTCACTAGCATCTATACAAAGTGTTAACACTAACAAAACAAAGGTATATTTCTTCCACGATGATCAAAAGAAACAAGGGAATATCTTAAGAATATTAGACTTCAAAAAATGAGCTTTCTCGAGTAAATACTGGGGCTTTCCTCTTTTTGAAGGAGGTAGGCAAACTAGATTGTGGAACTTTTGTTGAATTAGATCAGGGATAGAATCGAGACGTGGAAGGGTAAATGGTTATCTTGGAAGGGAAAAATTATTATGCTTAAAGCGGTGATATCAGCAATCCCTATCTTCCTTCTGTCATGCCTTTGGCTTTCAAAATCAACAAATAAATTGATAGAACAAATTATGAGAACTTTCTTTTGGCAAGGAACATCAGAAACTAAGAAATTTCCATTGATCAGATGGGACAAAATATGTAAGTCCAAATCAGTTGGTGGGGTGGCTCTAAGAAACCAGGAGGTACAAAATAAGGCGCTTGGGGATAAAATAGCTTGGTCTATTCATGCGAGGCCAAATTTGAAGTGGGTTAGAATTCTAAAAATAAGTACTTAGACAACCCAGAGGATGATAGAATATTGACCATGGCTAATCCTGTTAAAGGCTCCAGATTATGGAATTTTGTGTCAAGTTGTACGTGGACAATCACTGAGCACCTCACATGGGAAATAGGGAATGGTAGAACATCACTTTTTTGGGAAGACTCTTGGATGGGATACCTAATCATAGGAGATGCATATCCTACAATAAAATAGTACCTCACAATAAATTGGGGTAGTAAGGTGGCAGATTATGTTGAAAAGAAAATAGTGGATGGATGTTGTTGGTGGGAGTGGAAGTGTTTTGAAAATTTGGGGTTTCTCTTATGTGAAGGTAACGTAGCTAGAGGAAAACTTACAAAAGATAAGGATGTCTCTGAATGTAGGAAGAGATAGGCTTCGATGGAATTGCTCATCCATGAGAAATTATAATGCAAAAATTGGATATATAATAGTGGAAGGGGAAAATGAACAAACGTAATTTCCGATTCACCTATGTTGGAACAAACTTTGTTTGCCTAAAGTAGAAGTATTTGCCTGGGTTGCGTTACAGAAAAGAATTTTGACAAGAGAAAGATTCAAGAAATTGGGGTATGAAGGTCCAAGTAGATGTGTTATGTGCTAAAAGGAGAGAAAGACATGTTTTTGCAATGTCCTTTTGTACAAGAATGTTAGAGGTGGCTATATGCTAAAGTAGGATGGATTAGTGCATTGCCAAATGATATTTTGTGCTTATTTCAGACATGGCCAGTCATCAAGAAGTTTGCAACATATGAATGTATTTAGATAGTTAGCCCATCTATCCTCCTCTGGGAATCATGGAAAGAATGAAACAGGAGAGTTTTTCAGGATAAATTAATGGAAAGCATATCATTCAAAAACAAATTAGAAACAACTATTACTAAAGTAGTAAATAACAAAATAAGGGGAGGTGTAAAAGGAAGATTCAACGGTGAAGATGATAAATTAAGAAAGGGGTGGAAAGGATTGATTGTTCCCCTCATTAATGGGGTGAGTGATGTTGATATCCAAAAAAGTAGAAAGGAGATAAGATGGACACTACCGGCTGAAGGATGGGTAAATATGAATTTTGATGGAGCATTGAAAGGGAACCCAAGCATTTCAGGTGTAGGTTGTTTGGTTAGAGATTGGTAAGGTAATACTCTTGGGAAGGTGGCGAAGAAGCTAGTGCAAGGGACCAACAATGAAGCTCAGTTCCAAGTGCTCATTCTTGGTCTTAATTTATGCCATCATCTTGGAGTTCAGAGGGTTGAAGTGGAAGGGGACTCAATGCTAGTTATAAATGCTCTTCGATCCAAGACTATAGCAAATTGGAAAGTGAAAATTACTTTTAAATGAGGCCCTATGCCTATTGAAAGGTTTTGAATGAGTTGTTTTCAATCATGTATTGCGGGAGGGAATCAAGTAAGTTGATGAACTTGCTAATCAAGATATCATAGATGCGAGTGATTTGGTGTGGGAAGTAAATAATAATAATGAGCCCAATGCACATTCTTGTCAGGCCAGCCAATTCATTCAGGTGGAGAACACTGCGAAGCATGCAGGGAGTGATAAAATATATGAAGAAACTCAAACGCAAGTATTCTCTAAATAAAGGTGGTAATTTGCATGAATGTGAGTAGCAGCGATAGACACTCCCATCCGGCTGGTTTGCAGGAAGACACAAATGTCTTTCGTTGGAAATATAATGTATAAAAGGCTGGGAATGGCCTTTAAGCCAAAGAGTGGAATCATCCTTTTCACTGTTGAATGGATTTTGGGACAAGACTTTATGGAAAATTGTAACAGAGACAGGGTGAATACGGACCTTTCCTCAATGTTTTTAGTCGTCATTAGACTTGAATGAGGAGAAGTCCACCATTAAGATGTTGATAGAGGAGTTCATGGAGTCGGATTTTAGAGGTGACTGGAAGGAGGTAGTTGGGGTAGCGCAATATGGTGTTGGAGTGTCATTGCCCAATGACTTTCATAGAGTCAATTATGCAGGGGATGCTGTGGAATGGATGCCCTTTGTTACGGAAGTAGGGGAAAACAAAATTGTTGGTCATTGTCGTCGAGCAGCGTGGGGGTTAGCCTTCCTAAAGAAACTTGCAGGGTTAGAGGTGGAGTATGACTGGATGAATGAGATTTTGGAGCTCTATTATGCTAAAGACAAAAATGCCTGAGGTGGAACTATTTGTGTTTATCATTATGTTATGTAAATCTTTGAATACAATGTATAAAATTGAAAGTATACTAGATAGAATAATAGAATAGTAGTTTGAATTAGGCAATAATGGTTGGAAGGATAGCAAGGATTTTGAATAAACCCTGAATTTTGTTCTTTTCTTCTCATGTTGAACAATAACTATTATGTTAAATTTGGTTAAAAGTATAATACAAAGGACGCTGACCCCAAGTCAACAGTTTACTGGCAAACAAAAAAATATGTATTATTAATACAAATAAAATTATATAAAAAACCAAACAAGTTGGAGGATTTGGAGTGCTCCATGCTATTATTTATAAATTAGAATAAGTAAAATCACAAAAAGCATGGGAAACCGCCCACAGTTATACTTAAACTTCACCCACTTCAATGGTCAAACAACAATAGCAATTTTCCACCTCATCCTCAACAAAAAGTGTTAAATATTTGTCCAATTTTTATTGGCCAAAATTGATTTTTGACTATTAAGTGGATGATGTTTAAAAACAGCACCCCTAGGCCCTAAATATATGAACTGAAAATCCCAGTTATATATTTTTTATCTTTATCTAAAAAAACTGGAAGTAATTAATGGTTAATTATGCTGTTCGTTGTTCGTTTAAATCCTGACGAGTCACGATGCTTAGTGTTTAATTTTCAAGTCCATTGAATCACAATTTAAGCTCAAAACAATTAAGAGTTTAAAAAAAAACAAAAGCGCATATAAAATCAGATACCATTTCGCTGGACAGTCACAATCAATTTTTTATTTATTCAAAACAAGTTACTCCACAGTTCATCTCTGGTTCTTACATACAAACTGAATAGTGAGGATGGAAATAGAGCGGGAATACAAGGGAGAGGGAAAGGAGGAAGATGAATGGATGTCGTGGGAATTGATACCAGAGCACGTACTTGAGATGCGTATACTACCTCTTCTTCCACTTATAAATATGAATGGTTTAATTGTAATTTTATTTATTTTGGTTATTTATAAATATTTAATAAATTTATAAAATATTTGATATATATAAAATTAAAGGTGATTATATCTATTTTTAATATAAGATTTTTAATGTTTTTTAAAATAATTTTATTTATTTTCTCTTCATTCCAAAAATTTACATAAATAAACCATGATCATAAATTAAAAAATGATCCTAAATTTTCATTCAAGAGACCGTAAAGGATTGCATACCAAAGTTATGTGGAGTTCATTTTATATTAAGTTTTCTTAAAATATAGATGCAAATTTTTTAAACAAAAATATTTAAAATATCTACAATTTAATTAGCTAATTGATTTAAAGATATAATTCTATTGGCTACTTGAGGGTCTTATTCTCCCTTGATCTTTCTCAAATGTCTTCTCCACTCTCCCCTATATTCTCTCCATCATTCCCTATTTTATGGGAAAATTATTGAATATTTATCTCCACTTACATGTTGAACATTCTTTATTTTATGAAAAAAATGTATGAGCCAATAACATATTATAACTTTTATTTCTTACACTAAATATTTATTTCTTAATTTCTTGCATGTAATAACTCTATTGTATAGCATATTTTATGTTAAAGATGAATTATACTTGAAATTTTGTTATATTATTAAAATATGTTAAATTTTATGTGAATTGTGAAATATATAAATAGTATATTTACAATAAAGTTTATATTTTAACATCATATTACTTAAATAGATTTTGTTTGGATATTATTAATATTTTTTAAAAATTATATATAATTATGGTAGGGAACTCAAACATAACCCAATTTAATTATCAAATAGTTAGTAGCAATTTTATATCAAGCATTCCAAATAAAAGTGATAAATAATTGTCTTATTTTTAATACCTAAAATTTACTTAAAACTATTGAAAGGAAGCTATATAAGAAGTAATCATTACTAAAAATAATTAATTATATAGGAATGAAAATAACAATTTTATACCTACAAACAATATGATAATTAATTTAAAGAAAAAAATTAACACACCTAATCACATCAGTTTTTTGAAAACAAATCAACACATCTAATCACATCAACTATAGAATTTTATATAAAACAAGTGTTGTGTAGTGATTACTATCTAGAGAGAATTAGGATATATATATATATATATATATATATATATATATATATATATATATATATATATATATATATATATATATATATATATATATATATATATAACCAAAAAAATATTAGGGTTAAGTTTATAGGATTACAGTTAGGGATATAATTAGGTTTAGGGATAGAATTAGGAATAGGGATAGATGTATGATTAGAGTTAGAATTAGGGTTACAAATATAATTAGGCTAAAAGGTTAGAATTACAGTTAGGGCTAGAAATAGGGTTAGGAATATAATTAGGGTTATCTTATGGTTAGAATTAGGGTTTTGATTAGAATTACAATTACAATTAGGGTTATAATTAGGGTTAGGGTTAAGCATAGAATTAAGGTTAGCAACATAATTAAGGTTAGAAATAAAATGAGGGTAAGGATTACAGTTAGGGTTACAATTTTAGGTTTGGGGTTTAGGTGTAAAATGAGCATTAGGGTTAGTTAGTATTATAATTAGGTCCAGAATTAGGGTTGGGGTTAGGGTTAGAACTAGGGTTATGGTTAGAGTTAGTTTTATAATTAGGGTTAGGGTTAGCATTTAGGTTAGAATCAAGGTCAAGGTTAGAATTAGAGTTAGGATTAGTATTACATTTAGCATTACGATTACATTTTGGATTAGACAACATGACTTAAAATTAAAGTTACAATTAGGGTTAGCATTAGGGTTAGTATTGGGGTGAGATTTAGGGTTATAATTAGGGTTATTGTTAGGGTTATAATTATAGTTAGGGTTAGCATTAGTGTTAGGATTAAAGTTAGGGTTAGGGTTAGGATTAAGGTTAGGGTTAGAGATAAAATTAGGGTTACAATTAAATGTAGGATTAGAGTTAAGGGTTAAAATTAGGGTTACAATTAGAGTTAGGGTTATGATTACTATTGGGGTGAGGGTTAGAGTTTTAGGATTAAGGTTAGGATTAGGGATAGTATTAGGGTTATGATTACATTTAGAGTTAGGGTTAAAATTAGGTTTACAATTAGGGTTAGGGTTAGACGTATTGGAGTAAAGGTTAGGGTTAAAATAAGGTTTAGGGATATAATTAGGGTTATCATTAGGGTTAGAATTAGATTTAGAGTTAGGATTACAAACTTGGATATCTCAAGATCACAATTATCATTGGATTTAGGGTTAGGGTTACAATTACAGTCAGAATTAGGGTTAGGATTATAGTTAGAATTAGTGTTAGAATTAGGGTTATGATTAGGGTTTAGGTTAGATATAAATATAATAATATTATATTTATATTATTATATTATTATAGAGAATGTAGAATAATAAAAATAATAATAAATATAATAAAGAAAATTACTTAATTATAATTAATATTATTATTACCACACATAGGTAGAATAAATAATAATTAAAATATATCATTTTTTTTATTCGTAATATTGGTATTATATTGATCTAAAAATATGGGATTACATAATTATGTGCCAAGATATGGCTCTTCTGAGATTGCTACTATTGTTCTATAACTGCCTTCAAACTATCTATCTCCCTAAAAATTCCAAAAAGACCCGCAAGGTTGAAAAAAACCTATAGACAACGCAGGGTCAACCATGACTGTCATTTGTTTACATAATCTTCAGATTTCCATGAACAAGAGGAGCCATAAAACTATAAACAGAAGACTACAAAACTAAAGGAGAACAATACTAAGTTTAGACAGCATCCACCTTATCAAATTCCAATAGTTACAAGTTGAAATCTGCCACCTTCCACTATTCAGATACTCAACACCTTCTCGATGAAGACTACATTGGTCTGAGAAATGTCCTTTATCATCCACAATTCAAAACCCTATATATCTATGCTAACAAAACATGACACCAGCTATACAAAAAAGGAGCCACTGAAGTAGACTAAGCTAAGTTTCAATGGATGCAAGTAGCTTACGAAAATCCTCCACCCAGTCAAGTCCATCGACCACCTCCAGGCCTAGAGCCTTTTTGATATAGTTGACGGTCAATGTCACTTGGTCCTTAAGTAGAATGAGGTCAAATCCCCAGACATCCAAGATGAAGGGGTAAAACTTGATGACTACTCCAGGATCATCAAACAAGTGCCAATCCATTAGACACAGGGTGCCAGACCCCAATCTTGCCATCTACAACAAAACCTTCGTATCCCCCAAATGCTCGGCATTAAAAACACCCTGCATGATATTCTTCACCAACTGTTTATCCAATCCCAATTCGAGCAACATCGCCATAACCCTGGAAGTGATATCGGTGTCCACTCTATACCGCTCACCATTCTCCAGAAACATCTTACCCAGTAGCATCTTCACCGCCCCCAACATCAAGGTGTCAGACCTGTGCAACATTCTCACTAATCGAAGGTCAGTGATGGCTCCGAGGAAGGCCATCTACCGCTTTTGACTGGTGAGGTGCACTAGTGTGTCCATGACACCACACTGAACAACATCCGCTGAGAAGATAATAGCGAAGTAAGTCGGCATCAACCTGAATCCAATGGAGAAACAACTGTAGAGAGCTAATGCCGGCCGGTTTAAAACACTACTGCCAGAACCTTCTCGAAATCCTCCGAAATGGAGGAAGCCGGCTGCCAACATGTGAAGCCACTGCAAGGAATGAATGCTTCAGTCAAATCTACTCGTGCCATTACCCACCCTATCAGGGTATTATTACTCCTACCCCTAGACCCCTAGCACGACCTTGCCACCTCCTGCTGAGGTGGCAAGGCTCCCTCCTAGCTGCCCACACAGTCATAATTAAAATATATCATTAATTGTATTTTAATTATTATATATTTGATAATGTTATATAATAATGTAATAATAATATAAATTAAATTAAATTAATATAATTATATGTATAACATGTAAGACATTAATTAAATTAATATATAATTATATCGTATCACATTATTAAATATAATAATATTATATTATTGTAATATTATTAATTATTATAGAGAATGTTTATAATAATAATAATAATAATAATAATAAACATAGTAATAAATAGAAAAAAGAAAATCACTTAATTATAATTAATATTATTATTACCACACATAGGTAGAATAGGCGCATCAACAAGGATATCTCTGGGAGATATATTTTTAAAATATAGCTATACAAAATAAAGAATTAGGGTTAGGGTTAAGGTTAGGGTTAGGGTGAGGGTTAGAGTTAGAAGCAATAATAGGGCTAGGGTTAGAAATAGGTGTAGACACCTAAACAAGTCTCCATCGTCAAACCGACTATCGACATCTCTAAACATACCAATTTCCCTTTTTATCAATTAATTAAATTTTTATTTAATTAATTATCCCTTCATCACCTAATTAAGGTAATGGTTATAATTAGAGTTATAGTTAGGGTTAAAATTAGGATTAAAATAAATATTAGAATTATGGTTAGGGCTACAACTAGGGTTATGGTTATGGTTATAATTTGTTACGGTTAAGGTTAGTATTAGGATTAGGATAAGAATGAGGGATAGATTTAGGGTTAGTATTAGGGTAAGAATTAGATTTGAATGTTAGTATTAGGGAACAGGATAAGAATTAGGGATGGAGTTAGAGTTAGTATTAGTGTAAGAATTAGATTTGAAATATAGTCTTAGGGTTAGGATAAGAATTAGGGATGGAGTTAGGGTTAGTATTAGGGTAAGAATTAGATTTGAACGAATAGAATTTGTCTTAAAATTTAAATTAGGGCTACGGTTACAATTAAAATAGGGTTAGAATATTTAATTATGTTAACAATAAATATAAATAAAAAATTATTACAAAATAAAATAATATACAAAAATTATAATAATTAAAAATAAATATTAAATAATTTATAAAAATAATGTAAAATTGTGAAGAATGATTGACATCAACATAATTTTATATATATATATAATAGGGGGATAGATATAGGCACCTTTTAATCAATTTCTCCAATAAAAAGTGTAATATGGGCGTGTATTTTATATATATTATTCCACAAATATATTTAATATTTTTTAATCAATTTACCATACATAGGTACAATAGGTACAAAGAGAAGATCATTCTTGACATATTTTAGATATATATTTTAAATATAGCTATACTAATATTAAAAACCAAACAAGTTGGGTTTTGGAGTGCTCCATGCTTTTATTTATAAATTAAAATAAGTACAATCACAAAAAACATGGAGAAGGCACCCACCACACCCCTAGGCCCTAAATATATGAACTGCAAATTTGAGGTATTTTTTTAGATCTTATCTAAACAAACTCCAAGTAATTAATGTTTAATTATGTTGTTCATTGTTCATTTAAATCCTGACATGATGCTTACTTTTTTAATTTTCAACTCCATTGAATCAAATACCAATTCATTGGACAGTTGCAATCAATTTTTTATTATTTGAAAACAAGTTACTTCAGATTTCATGTCTGTTAATTTTAATGTAGCTTGGACAGGTGTTCTAGTCTCGGGTGGTGATTACGAGGCTGGAAACACATCTAGAATAATTATCTCTACACATAGAAATTTGATTTCTTGAGAGACTTCTAGATATTAGGGTTTGTTAGAGTCTAATTAATCCTAGCCATTGATTGAGATTAAATCATGGCCATTGGTTTTCAATGAGAGGATTATAAAAGAGGATCAATGGGCATTTGGAGAATATACATCCGAGAAACATTTGCAGCGATAGCAAATAAATAAATTTGTAGCAATAGCAAATAGATTTGCAGTGATAGCGTTGGATACAACAGCAATGCAATTTTTGTAGGAGAAATTGGGAGAAGAATTTCTAGAGGAGAACATTGTCGGAGCTCTGCCAGTAAGAGGCAAGCAGTTTATGTATCTCTTGATTTGTTTAATAAAATTCCTCATCTACAGTACTGGTTTTCCCTTTGGGGTTTTTCCAGGGACAATTTGTCCAAAACTATTGTGTTCAGTTTGCATATTTCATTTTTCTATCTCCATGATTATTTGTGAAGTTGCAGCTGTATTATTTTCAATATTTGCTGTGAATTAATTTTCGGCAGTAAAATAATCTATTTATGATAGGAGATTAATAATCAATAGTTGCAATAGAATTTTCACATGGTATCAAAGCAGATCTAAGGGCAGAAAAGGCACAGGGAGAATATATATATATATATATATCTAGGGTTTATAAAACCAAATTTGACCTCTTCAAAATTATTATTTTCTTTTGAGATGGCCTCAGCAGGTTTAAGAGATCAGGACATATTGGACGGAGCCTCAAATTTTGGTGTCATGAAAGCTAGAATTTCTTTATTGCTCGAAGAGAATGGCATCAAGGACTATGTGACCACTATTGTACCTATACCTACAGATGCAACACAGCTCTTCACATATAAGAAGGAAGATACCAAGGCGAGGAGGCTAATTCTTGACAGTGTTAAGAATCATATTGTTCTATATATTGTAGAGTTAGATACAGCAAAGAAGATGTGGAACTCCATTCTAAATCTGTACCAGAATGCTACCACTAACCGAAAGCTGATTCTCAGAGACAAGTTGAGGAATACCCGAATGAACAAGGGAGAAGACATTACAAGTTACCTCACCAGGCTTAGACATTTTAAGGATGAGTTGGCAGCTATTGGAGACAAACCAAATGATGACAAGCTAGTACGAATAGCCCTGAATGGGTTTACTAAGCAATGAGATGTCTTTGTTCAAGTTATTAATGGACAAGACACCTTACCGAGTTGGGATCGACTATGGAGTGACTTCACTCAGGAGGAGCTTAGACTAAGTCTTGTCAGTGGAACTAGTAGTAATAGTTAGAAAAGTGAGTTGGAATAGGAAAATGTTGCCCTAGCAGGAAAAGGGAAAGCAAAGAAGGGGTCTGGAAAAAGGATCAAATCCAAAAAGTGAGAAGAAGAAGGACTTGTCTAAGATCAAATGTTATGGTTGTCACGAGTTCGGCCACTATGTCAACGATTGCCCACAAACGAAGAAAAATGAAAAGAAAGGCAAGAAGCAGACAGTAGCTTCAGCAAGTGTAGATGAGATTTCTAGTAGAATGGAGGATGAGTTTACACTCATAGCTTGCCTAACTAGCTCAACCTCATTGGGTGTTTGGTATATAGATGATGGGGCATCATTTCATATGACAGGAGTTAGGGAGTACTTCTCCAGCTACAAGGAGGAGGACATCAGATTCCAGATTCAGATGGGGAACAAGTCCAAGTGCAATCCAGTTGGGAGAGGGACTATTCTATTTTAGAGGGAGAATGGCAAACCTATTTCCATTCATGATGTGTTGTATGTGCGAGGCTTGGGCATAAATCTAATTTCCGTATCCATCCTTCAAGATAAAGGCTACAATGTACTCTTTAGATGGGCGCATGTTTTAATCAAGCATAAGGATTGGAAATCACCCATAGCTATTGGAGTTAGGAGGGGCCAACTTTATAGGTTGCAGTTTGATACTCCTAAGGCACTAGTGAGCAGCAGTAATTCTAGAGATCAAGGAGAGCTATGGCATAGGAGGATGGACCATATACATCATGGAGCACTTAAATTGCTTCGTGAGATAGTGATAGGTGTTCCAGAGGTGAGCACAGAGCATGATGATGTGTGTAAGGGATGTGTGTTGGGGAAGTTTGTGAAAACAACTTTTCCAAGGAGTGACACCAGATCCAAGGGGGTTCTTGATCTAGTACATTCAGATATATGTGGACCAATGTCAACAAAGTCTCTCAGAGGATACAAGTACTTTGTTACTTTTATTGATGATTTCTCCAGGAAGACCTAGATATACTTCTTGAAGACCAAGGATGAGGTCTTCAGTCACTTCTAGGAGTTCAAAGTTCTTCTGGAGAATTCCACAGGTAGGAAGGTAAAGGTTCTTCGGTCAGACAATGAAGGCGAGTACAAAGGGAAAGAGTTCCAGGAATTCTGTACTAGGGAAGGAATCAAGAGAGAGTGGACCATTCCTTACAACCTGCAGCAGAATGGGGTTGCTGAGAGGAAGAATCGTTCTATATCAGAGGCAGCAAGGGCTATGTTGTATGACCAAGATTTGCCACGTTACTTATGGGTAGAGGCATACAGTATAGTAGTATACATACAGAATAGGGTTCCACATAAGGTATTGGGCAAGATGACACTAGAGGAGGCATTCTCAGGGAAGAACCCAGATGTCAGTCACTTCAGGATATTTGGGAGTTTGGCATTTTGTCACATTCTAGGGCCTACACGTTCCAAGTGAGATCAGACTGCAGAGAGAGGGTACTTTGTGGGGTATAGCGAGACCTCAAAGGCATATAAGATATTTATTCTAGGGACTAGGAGGATTACAGTTAGGCATGATGTCAAATTCATGGAAGACAAGGCATATAGGAGGTCCAGAAATTTACCAGCAGATGATCAAAATGAGTAGCCAATAGAAGGTCCAAGGATTCTTCAACCAGAACAGGGGCAGCGAAGCTCAAGTACAGTTACTAGTACAAGCACAAGCTTAGCTGTTGAGAGTTTGCAGAGTATGGAGCAATAGATACAACAAATCCAAGAGATGCATCAAGAAGATATGGAGTTTGATATTTCATCCTCTATAGATGACAAGAGGAAACATGAGGTTCAATAGACACATAGAGATACTCAGGAGGTTGTGGGAGCTCCTAGGACAAGTAGTAGACAGTGGAAACAACCATCCAAGTATAATGACTATGTAGCATTGGTTAGTCAATTGGTAGATAGCGAGCCTTCCATCTATCAGGAGGCTGCATAGCAATAGGTGTGGCATGATGCGATGGTTGAGGAATATACCTCAATAATGCAGAATGATGTGTGGGAGGTTGTACCTAGACCAACAGATAGGGCAGTGGTTGGATCACGCTGGATCTATAAGATTAAGCATGGTGCAGATAGTAGCATCAAGAAATACAAGGCAAGGTTCATAGCCAAGGGGTTCTCTCAGAAGGAGGGAATAGACTATGAGGAGACATTCGCTCCAGTGGCTAGGTATACTTCTATACGAGCTATAATCTCACTTGCAGCACATATGGGATGGTAGATCCATCAAATGGATGTCAAGACAGCATTTCTTAATGGTGAATTGGTAGAGGAGGTATACATAGAACAACCAGAGGGCTTTGTAGCACACAACAGCGATTTGAGATGCAAGATTACAGAGCCATGTCTACACCTATGATCACAAATTGGAAGAAGGTAGACACATCCAAGGAAAAGGATGTAGACCCCACCTTATACAGGATGTTGATTGGATCTCTCATGTATTTGGTCAACACTAGGCCAGATATATCCTTTGTAGTAAACTCTCTTAGTCAGTTCATGGTTGAGCCGAAGAGAGTGCATTGGACAGCGGCAAAGCATGTGTTGTGGTATTTGCGTGGTACAATCGAGTATGGGATCAGATATGCTTGAGGTGATGGTATCAAGTTGATAGGCTATACTGATGTAGATTGGGCAGGTAGTATAGTGGACAAGAAAAGCACTTCAGGGTGCTACTTTAGTTTGGGATCAGGAGTTGTCTCTTGATACAGCAGGAAGCAAAAGTCTATAGCTCTGAGTTCTGCAGAAGTAGAATACATAGCAGCTAGTATGGCAATGTGTGAGGCTATATGGCTTCGAAAGTTGTTGGTAGCCTTGTTTGTTCAGAGGGTTGAGACTATAGTGATAGACTGTGATAATCAGAGTTGCATCAGATTATTTGAGAATCCAGTGTTTCATGATAGGTCTAAGCATATAGGCATCAGGTATCATTTCATCAGGGATTGTGTACAGCAAAGGATTGTTCAGCTATAGTATATACCTACAGATCAGTAGGTAGCAAACATTTTGACAAAGGCATTGGGGAAGGTGAAATTCATCTTCTTCAGAGATAAGTTGGGTGTTATGCAGAACACCTTCCTCGCTAAGAGGGAGTGTTAATTTTAATGTAGCTTGGACAGGTGTTCTAGTCTCGGGTGGTTATTATGAGGCTGGAAACACATCTGGAATAATTATCTCTAGACCTAGAAATTTGATTTCTCGAGAGACTTCTAGATATTAAGGTTTGTTAGAGTCTAATTAATCCTAGCCATTGATTGAGATTAAATCATGGCCATTGGTTTTCAATGAAATAAATAAATTTGCAGCAATAGCAAATAGATTTGCAGTGAGAGCAAGGACGCAGTGATAGCGTTGGATACAATAGCAGTGGAATTTCTGCAGGAGAAATTGGGAGAAGAATTTCCAGAGGAGAACATTATCTCTCTCAACACAACAACGGAGGAGGAGGAAAAGAGAGAGATCTCTCTCTTTTCCTCCTCCTCCGTTGTTGTTGTTGAGAGAGAGAGCAGGGTTTTTCCAGGGACAATTTGTCCAAAACTATTGTGTTCAATTTGCATATTTTATTTTTCTATCTCCGTGATTATTTGTGAAGTTGCAGCTGTATTATTTTCAATATTTGCTATGAATTAATTTTTGGCAGTAAAATAATCTATTTATGATAGGAGATTAATAATCAGTAGTTGCAATAGAATTTTCACAATCTCTGGTTCTTAGATCTAAACTCAATAGTAAAGATGGAAATAGAGCAAGAGGAAGATGAATGGATGTTGTGCGAATTGATACCAGAGCACGTACTTGAGATGCGTATATTACCTCTCCTTCCACTTCACTCCGTCATCCGTTTCCACAGAGTTTGTAGAGAATGGAATCAATTACTACACACTTGGGAATTCCTCAGGCCATTTATTCTTCAAGAAAACAACATTGAATTGTTGAGGTATTGCTTGATGAACAAAATTGTGCACTTCCCGGAAGGAGTGGAAAACATAGAAGACGAAGATAGGTACGCACTGCCCACTGTGTTTCCATGGCAGTCATCATTTTTGTTTGTAGTACATGTACGTGAGGAAACACTTCACTGGGAGATTTCCATATGGGAGTTTGTGATGGATGATTTATCGCCAGGTTGGGAAAGGATTGGAAAGGAGACACTATTCCCCGTTCCCTGTTTATTGTAAGATGTTACATACTTACATATCCAAAATAGTTATTGCTTCTGTAGAGACTCGTAGAGATGAATAACCAAATAATACTTCATATCATACTATATCAATGTGTTGGGAAAGTTGCCACACACACTAAAGTTTATCAATACATATGGTATATGGTATAAGGTATTATCTCTTCCAAGTATTTTCACATGGGTATTCCGCTTTAGGTTGAAGAACCCCCTATACTAGTATCTCAACATTGTGATCCTTTATAAAGCATACATGATTTCTAACTGTAATAAAGTTAGAAAAATTCTTTAACTAAACTAAGAGTTGAAATGCCTCTAAAATTAGTTTCTAACATAAAAATGAATGAGATTTTAGATTCTAATGCAAAAATGAATGAGCAATCTCTACTATTGGATATAATTCTGTCATAGAAAGGGCACTTTTAGAAAGCACATTGTAAGTAGAACAACGAACATATTTTGAAAATAGTCAAGAATGATGAAAACTTGTTTGTGATGGTTAGTCATTTCACTATAATGTTTGTTTTAGATCTACAAGGACTTGTGTTATTCTCAATCACCTAAGTTCTCCTTAACCAATGATAGATCTATTAATAATAACAATCTCTGTTTTGGTTCCAAAATGCCTTCTAAAGTTGTGAACTCAGATAAAGTGTTTCACAACAAATGAAATGTTTAAAATGGAGTGCATTGAAAATGACACAACATATAGCATTTTGAATGCAATAGTTTATATATATATAATTCATGTTCTTGAATGTAAAATAACAAACAATGTGTAAAATGAAATAGAGGCATTAGGAGAATATCTGTTTGTCTAATATACAAAGTTAAGTGGCCAATTATTTCAAAATATAGAACATTGATTGTCTAAATACTATCTACAACAATATACACAAGAATATTGTAGTTCATTTTTACACGCTTTCCATTTGAACACCTTCAAATCTAGAGTCAGGTAGCAACATATTTTGAATCTTGTGTCGGTCAGTAGAGCTTCTTTCAAATCTATGACGGGCTTTTAAATTCATGCACAAGAGTTGCCACCTATCAAAGTTTCACAATGCCTAAACATTGTCGGGTTTGACACTTCTTCCCATTGCATCATTGGCCAAATTGTTCAAGTCATTACTTGGTGGGCCTGGTTTATTTTAAAAGGACTCAATGAACGGAGGGAGGTCCTGAAGCCATTGATCCATATGAAGAGATGCTACAACGTGTCATCACCACACTTGTTTAAACATTTCTAGCCCTGACCACTTTTAAATGATGCATCATTGGTCAATATAATGTTGAATCATTGTCATACCCTCCTCTATTTCATAGAAGCAAATGTTGTGGTGCATTCTCTAAGGAGACACATGGAAGTAATGCATAGCATTTTGATTTGTTAGTTATAACAACTTGTTAATGTTGCACCATTGATAAGAGCTGTGAATCATCAATAGGTGGGTCTTGATACATCAATAGTTCAAGCTCACATGAAGGCTTTCTCTAGGACACACATTAATGCCATGCATAGTTTCAAGGTCATAGTGTCAACAGCTTCAAGGTGTTGCACTATTGGTTGGGATGGTTGATTCAATTGTGGGTGTCACCTCTCTTTTAAAAGGAAGCAAGACCCTCCCAGTGGTTTCTTGATGCAACATGTCAACATCGCATACAAATTTTGAATCATGGTAGCATTGACACATTTCTCTATTGCACCATTAGTTAGTAGTTATGATTCAGCCAGTCAATGGGCCCAGTTTCATGTCAAAGGAGAATTTGATGGAAGCCTTGTGATAGTGACACTTGACGTGACCTCACAACTCCTCAAAGAGGCTAGACCTGACACACTCTAGATGTTGTGCCATTGTTCCACATGGCATGAGGACCCACCATAAGGTAGAGGCTTCCAAACTATCTAATCTGCTCCTAGCATCTAGCAGTTGGTGCACCATTTTTTGTCTCCAAGAAGTATCAATTCTATGCATTGTGCCATTGGATATTTAGATGTTGTTTCTCTGATAGTGGGTCTCATTATCTCTATGACATTAGGGGAGCATTCCAAACCATTGATCATGAGTGGAACCATCCAATGGTTCACACATCACCAGGTAAATTTTGAGCCAACAAGTGCTAGGCATTGTGCCATTAAAGCGAGTGAGTCAACAAGTCTCTAACCTTGCGAAGAGGACACAAAGTCATCTCTAAAGGAACAATGATCTAACTCAATAATATGGTGGTACACTTGAGGCTATTGGGTCTCATGTGTAGGGTCTTGGTGAGTCTTGAATGCCACAGACTTGCATCTAAAGTGCCATCGATGTGAATTAAGGATTCAAATGTAGAGAAACAACAGAGTGGTTGTGTTTCAATGTAGAGGCACATAGAGGTAGATGGGATAGGAATTTCCCACCTAGGTTAAGCTTTGTGATCTAATGTAGAAGTAATTGAGGTACATGAGGTAGGTGATTCTAGCCTAACACAACCCTAAATAGATTTCTATATATACAATATTTGAGGATGTATTTAGGGTTGGTCATTGAGCTAATTTGGGATCTTGGTAGAAGAATCAATAGACATTTTTAGCCTTTGTGGGTGTTTTCAGAGCCATTTGAATTTTTTTATAACTATGCATCTTTCCTTTTTTGTAATTTGTTCTCGATTCACTAATGAAGAGAAGTGGCATTTTGTGCCATTTCTTTTGTTTGTTGAGTCTTCCTTCAAATATTTTATATTTATGTTGTGCCTCTATTGTTTGTTTCATCAATGATATTTGTAAATGGTCTAAATTATGCATTTTCATGCTCTTAAAGCCATTAATTAGTATTATGATTAAACAAGAACACATTGTGTTGATTTAGTGTTTGTGTGAGTTTTATCATTCAGCATATCACCTTAGGATAGTTTTATAAATTAATGTTTGTCTTCTCTTTTTTAATAAACCCAAATAGAAGTATTAACAAGAAGCAAAAGAGGAGTTGGCCTCTAAAATCTTAGAGTCATCCTACGAGTCAAGTCACACATTTGCAATATTTCCCATTGTTGTTGATTGGTTTGTTCTTAAGAGTTATCTTAGGTGTAAAATCAACCATCAACAAATACTATTACCGTCTAAATGGACATATGTAAGAGTGAGACTTTGGAATATCCTTACAAGGAAGATAGATCCACTAAGAGAGGTCATTTAACCTTTACAAGTAGGGGAAAGCACATTGTAAGTAGAACAAATAACTTATTTTGAAATATTTGTTTGTCTAAATTTGCATATTAGACAAAGAAATACTAATTGGAGGTGTGAATCATCAATAGGTGGGTCCTAATACATCAACAGTTCAAGCTCACATGAGGGCTTTCTCTAGGACACATATTAATTCCATGCATAGTTTCAAGGCCACGGTGTTAACACCTTCAAGGTGTTGCACTATTGGTTGGGGTGGTTGATTCAATCGTGGGTGTGTGCTCTCTTTAAAAAGGATGCAAGACCCTCCTAGTGGTATCTTGATGCAACTTGTCAAAATTGCATGCAAACTATGAATCATGGCAGCACTAACACATTTCTCTATTGCACCATTGGTTGGTAGTTATGACTCAACTAGTTGATGGGCCCAGTTTCATTTAAAAGGAAAATGCAAGGGAAGGCTTGCGATATTGACACTTGGCATGACCTCACAATTCCTCAAAGAGGCCATACCTGACACACTCTAGATGTTATGCCGTTGTTCCACATGGCATGAGTACCCACCATAAGGTAGAGGATTCCAAACTATCCAATCTCCTCCTAGCATCCAGCAGTTGGTGCACCATTTTGTTGTCTCTAGGTGGTATCAATTCTATGCATTGTGCCATTGGCTATTTAGATGTCATGTCTCCTATAGTGGGTCTCATTATCTCTGAGACATAAAGGAAGCATTCCAAACCACTGATCATGAGTGGAAGCATCCAATGGCTCACGCATCACCAGGTAAATATTGAGCCAGCAAGTGCTAGGCATTGTGCCATCAAAGCGAGTGAGTCAACAAGTCTCTAACCTTGCAAAGAGGACACAAAGGCATCTCTAAAGGCACAATGATCTAACACAATAGTACGTTGGTACACTTGAGGCTATTGGGTCTCACAAGTAGGGTCTTGATGAGTCTTGAATGCCATAGACTTGCATCTGAGATGCCATTGATGTGAATTAAAGATTCAAACATAGAGAGGACAAAGTGGTTGTGTTTCAATGCAGAGGCACATAGAGGTAGATGGGGTAGGAATTTCCTACCTAGGTTCAACTTTGTGATCTAATATTGAAGTAATTGAGGTAGACAGGGTAGGTGATTCTAGCCTGACACAGCCCTAAATAGATTTCTATATATACTGTGAGGCCTACCTTTTTCATTTCCGTTCATGTGACTATTTACCTGACTGTTGCTAATACTTTTATACTTGTGGGACTGTTGATCCCGAATTCCTAAACTTTTAGACCTTATTTTGTATTAAGAGAAAACAAATTGGGTGATGTTAGATAGATATTTATTTTATAGGAAAACTAATTGGGTGATGTTAGATAGATGCTATATTATGGGAAAACTAATCGGGTGATGTTAGATAGATGCTTGTATTAAGAGAAAACAAATTGGGTGATGTTAGATAGATGTTTATATTATAGGAAAACTAATTGGGTGATGTTAGATAGATGCTCTATATTAAAGGAAAATTAATTGGATGATGTTAGTTAGAAAATTGTAATGTGAATTCCTTTATGCTTAAGAGAACTTGTGATATCTTATGTGAGTGCAAGTTTTTAATTTGCTTCGGCTATGTTATTGATATGTGGAAATTAACTTTGCAACTAAGTGCGCAGGTATTTCTAACCAACCACAGATATTGGAGATCATCCCACACTTGATGTTGTAATCCCTTGTGAAGCCGATCTGGTTCCACAAAGAACTAAGATCAACTCTATGTATGATGTAATGTTGTAATGTTAATTTGCATAAGATTAATTGGGTTGAGTCTACCATCTTTTAATTTGAATTATTATATGTCTTGTAAGAATTTTCTTTGAATTTCATTTTTTAAAATTTTAGATTTTTGGAGACCCTTTTCATGTGTTTTAACTTTACCCTGCGTGCCCTAACTAGGATAAACTTGACCCTGGGTTATACCCCATGGGTCTAGGGTACCTTTTAACTTGGGTAGCACTTGGTAAACCTCCATATGGTCACCTTAACTTCACACTGAAATTAAGTGACGAATTTGGACGCATGGGAGGGATAGGATGAGTGGTACCAACACTCAATCCCATCCCTTTTCTCTTCCCAATAGGACCCACCAATTGTGGAGGACTTGACTTCAGGTCTCTCTCACAATTGGTGAGAGTAACCATTGAGTTGTGTGTTCCTTCATGAGAGGAAAAGAAGGGGAGACATGTGTCACCCTTTCCCTCTTTAACTTCCCTTTTCTCTCCCATGTGTTGGAGAGAGGACATGTGGTAAGGGGTGAGGGAGACTTTGGGGATGGGTGAGTGACATGTGTCAACACCCATCCATTGGGACATGCTAGTGGTTGGGATGAAGAGTGAGGAGGTGACAAGTGTCACCTCCCCATTCCTCTAAGCTCATGGATTGGGATTATTTTAATCCCACTTAGCATAGGGAGAGAGGTTGTTGAATTTTTGAGAATTTTTATTGTTGAAAATTGTTTTTGGGAGAAAGATAGAGGGAGTTTGGTGGCTTATGTTGGAGGAGATTTTAGAGGAGCTCTACGTCAACTTCTTCCATATTAGGGCTTTAAAGGTTGGTTTTCAAGGCTAAGGCCTTCCCCTGTATTTCAATTTCCGTGCATGATGAATGTGTGAGATGTATATTTGCTTGTGTTGTATTTTGTTATGTGGGGAATATTTAGTAGGGTGTTGAAAGGGCCTCTCCCACTTGGGATAAAATGCTCGTCAAGTGTGGGGTAGGGCAGGAGTGATCCTCCTTCAGGTCATTACCTTGTTATGGGATGTTGAAAGCCTTGAGGGCATTTTATGTGATTTTGAGTATTTTGTTATATGGCTTGAGAGCCAAAATATGACTAACATGTTGGCTTGAGGCCATGAGAAAAATTGTATTGAGATATTTTTAAAGGAGTGGCACTCTAGAGTTGAGTGTGTCCACTCTTCTACCCCTTTTTAAACTCACCTTGGTTGCGTTGTGTGTTGTAAGTATCCATGGGTGTAATATTGTGCTTTGAGTTGTTTGTTGTCTTGTTGTAAAGTGGATTTGAGTTCCCTAGGTGTGTGGATGACTTCCCTAGCTTGGGGGTGACCCTCTTACGGGTCTACGGTAGGGAGGAGAGCAAGATGTGTGGTTTTTTATTTCCTTGTGTGATATGTAGGTTTCATGGAGCTTAGGGTGAAGTTGAAGAATTTACTTGTCTTGGAAAAGATTTTATTTTCCTTTACTCTTAAAGCTCTTGAGGAGAGCTTGGTCTTATTAAGAACTTCATCCTTGTTGATTTTCAAAGAGGAGAACCCCTCTCTCTCTCTCTCTCTCTCTCTCTCTCTCTCTCTCTCTCTCTCTCTCTCTCTCTCATTGTTAAAATTGTATTTTCATAAGTTGTGAGAAAACCTCTTTCAATGTATTGATAGTTTTAATTGTTACATTAAATTTTACCATTTATGAGATGATGAAGGAGGAAATTTGTTTTAAAAGGATATTGATTTTGTATATTCCTATTACTTATATTTGCAAAGTTGTGATTTAGTTGTTGTGGTAAATAAAGAGAGTTATAATTTGTTGATTTGAATTTTATCATTTAAAATAAGGAGGAATTGTAGAAAAGTTGTTGATAAGTGAATTCATTTTATGTCACATTGGAATATCAATTTGTTATGTTTAGATTTTGTGGGTTTTAAAATATATATATATATATATATATATATATATATATATATATATATATATATATATATATATATATATATATATATATATATATATATATATATATATATGGAATTGTAAATTGTTATCTTAGAAAGAATGAAAAGAAAATTGGTTGTAGTTATTGTATTAGAGGCTTTTAATTAATTGCAAATATATTTAAATTTCTCCCTTCAAAAAAATGTGTAAATATAAATCTTATGTGCTTACATGTTTTTTTTTTTAAATAGAAAAAAACTGAGTTTATTAATTATGTTTCATACATTGTGATTTCATTTTAAATCTATATATATTTATATTTTGTTTTACTGTAAATTCTCTTTAATAAACAAAATTGTGTTTTTGAAAAGGGATTGTGAAATTGCCCTGTGTATATATATTAAATATATATATAAGAATATGGATTAATAAAAGAAAATCAAACAAAAAAAAATAAACATTTGATGTTGAATATGGGTCAGACTGTGTTTCCATTCACAGTCGCATTAAAAAATGGTGTTACAAAATAGAATGTAGAGTGGGTGGCATTTTGAACCCCCCCACTGATGGCTGTTGTGTGTTGGGTGTGGGGAGGGGGGCGAAGGCCCCACCCACACCCCATTACATGGGAAGTGGGTGGGGGCTCTGTCCCCCTCCCCACACTCCCTGTTATGCTTTGAACCCCCGCAGCCTCATATTCCCCGCGCCAACAGTCTCCCAGCAGCTAACTCCAAACCCACCACCAAGCTACCGCTACTGTTTGACACCTTCTCTACGGCCTCCCTTCACCATGGGTCTCTCCTCTGCCCTTTGCCGCTCCCTGCAGTCACCACCACCAAAATCTCTGCCCACGACCTCTGTCTCCCGACCTCCGCCCATGTTCGCGGTCCTCACCACCACCAAAATATCTACCCACAACCATTAGGGCCTCCTCTTTGTGCCGCAGCCACCTTCCTCCATGAACCCTGCCCATAGCTCAAAAACAAACCAATAAAAATTTGGTTAGGGTTCAGCCAATGGAGCCAAATAAAAAGATTTAGGTTTTCAACTCCATGGCAAAAGAAAATACCAAGAATTGTATAATTCATATTTATAAAAGAAAATAAAAATAATAATATATTAATTCTAATCATAAGAAAATGTGTTTTGGGGGTTTGACAACTTTCTCTAATGAAATACAAAGTAAATGAAAGGAAAAATATACATTGCTCAAGTAAAATAAATGTATAAATATATTTATATATTTTTAGAATGAATTTAAAAATTCACTATCCTTATAAGAGAAAACTTAGTGATATAATACATAGCATATATGTGTATGTGTGTGTATTTATATCTTCTTAAATAAATTAAGCCATCATATGCATTTCATATGTGGCCAATTAAACTCAACCTGTAATTTGAGTAAATGCCAAATTGAGAAAATGAGAGAAAAAGAGAAAGAAAGATAAAAGTAAAAATAAAGAGGTGAAAATGCACGACCTTTCCAGAATAGGGCTAAGAGTACTAATTAAGATTTAACATTCTGTTAAACCTGATTGGGTGCAAATTAATTATCAAAATTAATTCAAATTTTGAATTAAACCTAGAGCGGAACCCTAGTGGACTTCATCAAATGAAGTTAGTAAGTCATGTTTATGTGATCTGATCTACCAAGAAATTAGGAATAATGTAAAGGATGCAGTGATAACTATGATTGATAGAGAACTGATCTACCAAGAAATTAGGAATAATATAAAGGATGCAGTGATAACTTTGATTGATAGAGAACATGAAAAAGAGAGAAATAAAATTAAATTTCAGAGAAACGAGGAGGAAAATAAATGTTCAGGCTTTGTTGAAAATGTTAAAATTAGAAGGAGAACAAATTAATTTAAAATTTTAGAAAATGTGAAGGAGAACAGATGTTCGAGCTTTGTTGAAAAATGTTCCATTAATGTAATCAACTATATTACCAATGCAACTAGTGGGATGTAAGAAATTATTAACCCTATCAAGAAACCTCGTGATCAAGATTAGTGTTAGTGCAATAAACCCCACTCACGTTTGCGAGGTGTTATGCTGCTGGATTTTCCCATAATTTAGGGTTTAGTAGTTTAGTAAGTTTAACCCTTGTAGCGACATTAGCCATGTCGCGATGACCCCCTTGGCCTTCTTACGTTTGGGTTTACGCTTGTATGCGTATTACCCACTAAAAACTGTATTGTTTATGCCTTAAGCATACACCACCGAGCACACTTACATGTGCGAGGGGTTTTCTAGGGAAGCATGGGAAAAATTTTGATATTTCGTGTCATGACCACATGACAAATGTGGACATGACACATGTGATGTGTGTCGTAACCACATGGGAAATATGGGCATGATAATTTGTATCAGAGCCCAAGTTTAAACACTGGGCATATTTGGGTACATTATTTATTCCATAACTTTGATTAATTAGTGCCTACCTTGTTTTATAGGATGCCTCCCTGATGTGTTCAATGAGTGTGATCGTGCAACACAACGTCCGTTGAGGTGCACAGTGATTCCTCTGCAAAGGGACAAGGACCCACAGTTATAGCAGATCAACCAGTACCACAGGCACCACCAGTACTAGACATAGGTCCTCAGATTTTACAGACATTGCAGGCCATGTTAGTGAGGTTACCGCCAGCTATTCTAGAGCCATGTGATGAGCCTCATGTCGATCCATGAGAGGAGCCATGTAAGGAGCCATGTGCTGAGTCGCCTGTTGAGCCACATGTGGAGCCTCACGTCAATCCACGAGAGGTGCCACGTATGGAGTCTTTTGTAGAGATACCTGATACTACAGTGGAGGAGGTAGGGTCAGCCTACCAAGCACGAAGTAGGAGTCCTCTGAGACTCTTGAGATGAGATGAGACCATGAGAGTAGAGCAGATATATCATGGACCGTAAGAGTATGGGTTGGATGAGCCAGTTGTAGGACTTAGAGATAGAGGAGACCCCATCAAAGACCTGCTTAGGCTCAACCCACCTACCTTCGTAGGAGCTATAGAGGGAGCTGTGGCTGAGGCTTGGCTTATCAGCTTAGATAGGTGCTTCGCATTGTGACCTTATGGGAGCAACACAAAAGCACGAGTGGCAGTACACCTTCTGAGAGATGTAGTAACTACCTGGTGGTGCACTGAGGAGTGCAAGCGCTGATTATCCTTAGATACACTCACATGCGACATATTCATAGAGCGCTTTAATGCACGATATTTGTTAGATCATTACAGACGGCACCGGATAGATGAGTTCCATGACTTACAGCAGAGAGGACTCACGGTTGCTCAATACAAGAGCCAGTTCATCAAGCTTTCTTGTTATGTAAAGTATCTCCATGAGGAGAAACTCCTAGTGCACAAATTCATCAGAGGTCTAAATCATGGGATAGTAGGACTAGTGCGTATGGCAAATCCCCAGACTATTAGTGAGGCTATCGAAAAGGCTTTTATTGCAGAGAAAATTCAAGGACGAGGGCAGAATTTAGTCCCGTAGTTTCAGGACCGCAATCATGAACAATAGCAAAACTTTTGAAGACCACAATCCACACCACAGAGAGGAGGATTTAATTCATCATCATTACCTCCTAGGCCTCCACAGCAGTAGTAGCAACAACATCAACAAAGGACTAGACCCCCACAGAGGGTTCAAGGAGGACAGAACCATGGTTGGTAGCAGCAGGGCCTACATAGAGATCAGAGACAACAGGGATCATCTGCAGGACCCACGAGGTCTCAGCAGTCTTACAGAGGTTCATAGGGGTCCACTAGACAGACTAGACAATAGCAGTCAGGTAGGACTCAGTCAGGACAGTTATAGTGGTGGGGTAGGACATATGGCTAGAGAGTGTCCACGGGGATTTACAGCAGGGGACAACACTGTTTAGGAGGATCTGAGCAGATTGTCAGTGATGTGGGCAAGTCCCACCGCATGTTTGTAGCGGTTGACAACTGTCAGGCTGACTTCCAGGCCTCAGTTATTGAGACAGTAGGTATGATTGGGGATTTTCCCATCTCTATTCTTTTTGACTCTGGAGCTACCGAGTCTTTTTTGTCTACATCATTAGTGGAACATTGCAGGTTGGTGGCTTCTAGGCAGAACATTAGGTGGGAGGTTGAGTTGGCCTCTGGGGCTAGGATGTTAGTAGATACCTTGGTTAGAGATTGTGAGATCTCCTTTGGTTCCTTCACTACATCATGTGACCTTAGGGTTATGCCATTAGGATCCTACAGTGGAGTTTTGGGTATGGCCTGGCTTGCGGCTCATAGAGCCAAGCTAGATTGTCGCCAAAGGATGATTAGCTTCTTAGACCATCATGGCTCACTGATTGAGATAGTAGGCATTCAAAAGCCCACGCTGTTCATATGATATCCTCTTAGTAGCTTAAGCACTGCATGCAGAAGGGTTGTCAAATGTTTGCTATCATGGTCAGTGACAAATCAGAGGATGAGCCTGAGGCTACTTTAGATGATCACCCTATCCTGAGAGACTTTGCTGACGTATTTCTGCCAGAATTACAAGGTATGCCTCCATGCAGAGAGGTTGATTTCTACATTGACTTAGTGCCGGGTGCAGAGCCGGTGTCTTATGCACCCTATAGGATGACTACACATGAGCTTACAGAACTTAAACTGCAGTTAGAGGAGTTACTGGAGAAGGGGAACATCTAATCTAGCGTTTCACCATGGGCCACACTAGTTATCTTCATGAAGAAGAAGGATGGGTCTCTTCGATTATGCATGGATTACAGGTAGTTGAACAAGGTGACGATGAAGAAACGTTATCCTCTACCTAGGATTGATGACCTCTTTGATCAAATGTAGGGAGCCAGAGTGTTCTCGAAAATTGATCTAAAATCTAGGTATCACCAATTATGCATCACAGAGGTAGATATTCACAATACTACTTTTCAAACTAGATATGGCCATTACGAGTTCACAGTGGTACCCTTCAGTTTGATGAATGCCCCTGCAGTGTTCATGAGTCTCATGAACGTGGTGTTCTGCACTTACTTAGATCAATTCGTGATCATATTTCTTGATGATATTTTGATCTATTCACGGACTGAGGAGGAACATGTGGATCATTTGTGTCAGGTGTTGCAGTGCTTACGAGAGCAGTAGCTTTTTGGCAACCTGGTGAAGTGTGCCTTCTTCAGGATAGAGGTGTAGTATTTGAGGCACATCTTATCAGGCGATGGCAACTCCATAGATCCATCGAAGATCAGAGCGATTTAGGACTGGCCAGCACCCACCATTGTGACTAAGGTCAGGAGATTTATGGGATTAGTCGGTTATTACCATAGGTTCGTTGAGGGCTTTTCCAGATTAGCGCATCCCATCACTTCCCTTCAGCGTAAAGGGAAAGGATTCACTTGGACCAAGCAGTGTGAGAGGGCCTTTGGAGTCCTCAAGGAGCATCTTACCAGTGCTCCCATATTAGCGGTTCCGGATCCTGCAGAGGATTTTGTTGTCTGTACAGATGCATCACTAGAGGGTTTGGGAGCCATACTTATGCAGGGTGGTAGAGTGATTACATGCAAATTGCTAAGCTCAAGACACATGAGCTAAACTACCCTACTCATGATTTAGAGCTCACGGCAGTTATTCATGCTCTTGTTCATTAGAGACACTTCCTTTTAGGTTGACGCTTTGAGCTCCATTCGGATCACCATAGCTTATAGTACATTTTCACGCAGCCCAATTTGAACACCCGTCAGCAGTGTTGGATGGAGTTATTATGCGAGTACAACTTTGATGTCCACTACATCAAAGGGAAGGAGAACGTGGTCGCTAATGCCTTGAGACGAAGGCACCATGAGATCCTAACCTTGACATTGAGGGTGGATTTGAGAGAGCGTATCTTACAGCATCTGCCTAAGGATGAGTGGTTTCTTGAGGTGCAGTAGGAAATCTAGAAATAGAGGACCCTTAAGGGTAGATTCGCAGGATATTCCCTTGAGTCTGATGGTTTACTTAGACATCGGCAGCACATCTATGTACCCTGTGTGGGTGATCTACGTGTAGTGATTCTTTTCGAGGCTCATAGAGCACCTTATGTAGCACACCCAGGAGTGAAAAAGATGCATGCTGATTTGTGATAGTTATATCATTGGGCTGGGATGAGACGAGACATTGCAGAATATGTTGCTCATTGCCTTGAGTGTCAGAGGGTTAAGGCCAAGCATTAGCATCCAACAGGACTATTGTACCCTCATGAGATACCTGAGTGGAAATGGGACACCATTTCCACGGATATTATCATTGGTCTACCTATGTCATCATGTCACTATGATGCCATCATGGTGACAGTTGACAAGTTGACCAAGCTGGCACATTTCTCACCTATATGCACGATGTACAATGCACCGTCTATGGTGAGAGTGTTTTTAGATCAAATTGTCAGACTTCATGGAGTACCTTGCCGCATCATTTCTGACAGAGACTCCATTTTCACTTTAGCTTTTTGGAGAACCTTACAACAGGCGTTGGGCACACAGCTCAACTTTAGTTTAGCTTACCATCCTAAGACCGATGAATAGACGGAGAGAGTTAATCACGTGTTGGAAGACATGCTTTGTATGTATGTTATGGACCATCAGTCTAGATGGGAGGAGTATCTATATCTAGTTGAGTTTGCCTACAATAATGAGCATCACAGCTCGTTGGGTATGTCTCCTTTCCAGGCTCTATACGGTAGAGCATGCAGGACACCTTTGAGTTGGGATCGGATAGAGGACAGGGGTGCCATTGGTCCAGAGATAGTTCAGGATATGGAGCAGTAGGTCACACTGATTAGACAAAAGAAGTATGCCGATGCTAAGAGAACTGATCAGAGCTTCTCACTGGGTGACAGGGTATTTTTGAGAGTGCGACCATACAAGAGTCCAATCCATTACGGAAAGGACTCTAAGCTCACACCTTGGTTTGTAGGACCTTTCGAGATCTTGGAGCATATAGGACATGTAGCCTATCGTCTAGCCACCTAGCCTGTCGCGTATCCACGATGTCTTTCATGTTTCATTTTTACGATGATACACCTCTAACTTATCTCACGTATTTGACTAGAGTCCTCTTTAGGTAGAGGCAGATGGACAGCTGGATTTGGAGCCAATTTGCATATTGGCTCATCAGACGCTGGGCCTTCAAGGTCAAGAGCTGGACCAGGTTAGGGTCTACTAGGACATGTATGACGAGGTCACTGTGACATGGGAGGATGCAGCGAGATTGAGGACTCTTTATCCTCACTTCTTTGATGACGTCAAGGAGGAAGTACAGTCTTACGAGGGGAGGATGTGAGGCCTACCTTTTTTATTTCTGTTCATGTGACTATTTACCTCACTATTGTTGATACTTTTATACTTGTGGGACTGTTGATCCCAGATTCTTAAGCTTTTAGACCTTATTTTGTATTAATAGAAAACAAATTGGGTGATGTTAGATACATGTTTATTTTATAGGAAAACTAATTGCATGATGTTAGATAGATGTTATATTAAATACAAAAACTAATTGGGTGATGTTAGATAGATGCTTGTATTAAGAGAAAACAAATTGGGTGATGTTAGATAGATGTTTATATTATAGGAAAACTAATTGGGTGATGTTAGATAGATGCTCTATATTAAAGGAAAACTAATTGGATGATGTTTTTGATTATATAAGGCGGCTAAACAAGGGGCCAAACCCTAATTGGATGATGTTAGTTAGAAAATTGTAATGTGAATTCCTTTATGCTTAAGAGAACTTGTGATATCTTATGCGAGTGTAAGTTTTTAATTTGCTTTGGCTATGTTATTGATATGTGGAAATTAACTTTGTAACTGAGTGTGCAGGTATTTCTAACCAACCATAGATACTGGAGATCATCCCACACTTGATGTTGTAATCCCTTGTGAAGCCAATCTGGTTCCACGAAGAACCAAGATCAACTCTGTGTATGATGTAATGTTGTAATGTTAATTTGCATAAGGTTAATTAGGTTGAGTCTACCCTCTTTTAATTTGAATTATTATATGTGTTGTAAGAATTGTCTTTGAATTTCATTTTTTAAAATTTTAAATTTTTGGAGACCCTTTTCATGTGTTTTAACTTTACCCTAGGTGCCCTAACTAGGCTAAACTTGACCCTGGGTTATACCCCATGGGTCTAGGGTCCCTTTTGACTTGGATAACCCTTGGTAAACCTCCATATGGTCACCTTAAATTCACACTAAACTTAAGTGACGAATTTAGAAGCATGGGACGGATAGGATAAGTGGTACGAACCCTTAAACCCATCCATTTTCTCTTCCCAAGGTTAGAGATGACTCCAAGACCCACCAATTGTGGAGGACTTGACTTCACGTCTCTCTCACAATTGGTGAGAGTACCCATGGAGTTGTGTGGTGCTTCATGAGAGGAAAGGAAGGGGAGATATGTGTCACCCTTTCCCTCTTTAACTCCCCTTTTCTCTCCCATGTGTTGGAGAGAGGACATGTGGTAAGGGGTGAGGGAGACTTTGGGGATGGGTGAGTGACATGTGTCAACACCCATCCCTTGGGAAATGCTAGTGGTTGCGAGGAAGAGTGAAGAGGTGACAAGTGTCACCTCCCCATTCCTCTAATCTCATGGATTGGGCTTTTTTTCATCCCACTTGGGATAGGGAGAGAGGTTGTTGAATTTTTGAGAAATTTTATTGTTGAAAATTATTTTTGGGAGAAAGATAGAGGGAGTTTAGTGGCTTATGTTGGAGGAGATTTTAGAGGAGCTCTACATCAACTTCTTCCATATTAGGACTTTAAAGGTTGGTTTTCAAGGCTAAGGCCTTCCCCTTGTATTTTAATTTACTTGCATGATGAATGTGTGAGATGTATATTTGCTTGTGTTGTATTTTGTTATGTGGGGATATTTAGTAGGGTGTTGAAAGAGCCTCTCCCATTTGGGAGAAAATGCTCATCAAGTGTGGGGTAGGGGAGGAGTGATCCTCCTCGAGGTCATTACCTTGTTTTGGGATGTTGAAAGCCTTGAGGGCATTTTATGTGATTTTGAGTAATTTGTTATATGGCTTGAGAGCCAAAATATGAACTCCTTTGGAAATTTTGTTAACATGTTGGCTTGAGGCCATGAGAAAAATTGTATTGAGATATTTTGAAAGAGTGGAACTCTAGAGTTGAGTGTGTCCACTCTCCTACCCCTTTTTAAACTCACCTTGGTTGAGTTGTGTGTTGTAAGTATCTACGGGTGTAATATTGTGCTTTGAGATGTTTGTTGTCTTGTTGTAAAGTGGATTTGAATTCCCCACATGTGTGGATGACCTCCTTAGCTCGAGGGTGACCCTCTTGCAGGTCTATGGTAGGGAGGAGAGAAAGATGTGTGGTGTTTTCTTCCCTTGTGTGATATGCAGGTTTCATGGAGCTTAGGGTGAAGTTGAAGAATTTACTTGTCTTGGAAAATATTTTATTTTCCTTTACTCTTAAAGCTCTTGAGGAGAGCTTGGTCTTAATAAGAACTTCATCCTTGTTGATTTTCAAAGAGGAGAATCTCTCTCTCTCTCTCTCTCTCTCTCTCTCTCTCTCTCTCTCTCTCTCTCTCTCTCTCTCTCTCTCTCGTTGTTAAATTGTATTTTCATAAGTTGTGAGAAAACCTCTTTCAATGTATTGATAATTTTAATTGTTACATTACATTTTACCATTTATGAGATGAAGGAAGGAAATTTGTTTTAAAGGGATATTGATTTTGTATATTCCTATTACTTATATTTGTAAAGTTGTGATTTAGTTGTTGTGGTAAATAAAGATAGTTATAATTTGTTGATTTGAATTTTATCATTTAAAATGAGGAATTGTAGAAAAGTTGTTGATAAGTAAATTCATTTTATGTCACATTGGAATATCAATTTGTTATGTTGAGATTTTGTGGGTTTAATATATATATATATATATATATATATATATATATATATATATATATATATATATATATATATATATATATATATATATATATATATATATATATATATATATATATATATATATATATATATATATTGGTTGTAGATATTGTATTAGAGGCTTTTAATTAATTGCAAATATATTTAAATTTCTCCCTTCAAAAAAATGTGTAAATATAAATCTTATGTGCTTACATGTTTTTTTTTAAATAGAAAAAAACTGAGTTTATTAATTCTATTTAATAAACAAAATTGTGTTTATAAAAAGGGACTATGAAATTGCCCTGTGTGTATATATATATATATATAACATATAAGAATATAGATTAATAAAACAAAATAAAACAAAAAAAATAAACATTTGCTTTTGAATATGGGTCAGACTGTGTTTCCATTCATAGTCGCATTCAGAAATGGTGTTACAAAATAGAATGTAGAGGGGGGGAGTTCAAACCCCCCCACCGATGGCTGTTGTGTGTTGGGTAAGGGGAGGGGGGCAGAGCCCCCACCCATACCCCATTACATGGGATGTGGGTGGGGGCTCCGTCCCCCTCCCCACACTCCCTGTTACACTTTGAACCCCCATGGCCTCATGTTCCCCACGCCAATAGTCTCCCAGTGGCTAACTCCAAACCCGTCGCTGAGCTACTATTGCCGCCCGACACCTTCTCCGTGGCCTCCGTTCACCGTGGGTCTCTTCTCCACCCTTCGCCACTCCCTGCAATCACCACCACAAAAATTTCTGCCTGTGGCCTCTGTCTCCCAACCTCCACCCATGTTCATGGCCCTCACTACCACCAAAATCTCTACCCACAACCATTAGGGCCTCCTCTCTGCACCGCCGCTGCCGCCCTCCATGAACCCTATCCATAGCTCAAAAACAAACCAATAAAAATTTGGTTAGGGTTCAGCCAATGGAGCCAAATAAAAAGATTTAGGTTTTCAACTCCATGGCAAATGAAAATACAAAGAATTGTTTTACAAAAGAAAATAAAAAAAAATAATAATAACAATTACTTTATATATATATATATATATATATATATATATATATATATATATATATATATATATATATATCATAAGAAAATGTGTTTTGGGGGTTTGACAACTTTCTCTAATCAAATATAAAGAAAACGAAAGGAAAAATATACATTGCTCAAGTAAAATAAATGTATAAACATATTTATATATTTTTAGAATGAATTTAAAAATTCACTATCCTTATAAGAGAAAAATTAGTGATATAATACATAGCATATATGTGTGTGTGTGTGTCTTCCTAAATAAATTAAGCCATCATATGCATTTCATATGTGGCCAATTAAACTCAACTTGTAATTTGAGTAAACGCCAAATTGAGAAAATGAGAGAAAAAGAGAAAGAAAGATAAAAGTGAAAACAAAGAGGAGAAAATGCACAACCTTTCCAGAATAGGGCTAAGAGTACTAATTAAGATTTAACATTCTATTAAACCTGATTGGGGGCAAATTAATTATCAAAATTAATTCAAACGTTGAATTAAACCTGACTTACTAACTTCATCAAACAAAGTTAGTAAGTCATGTTTACGTGATCTAATCTACCAATAAATTAGGAATAATGAAAAGGATGCAGAGATAACTCTGAATGATAGTGAACTGATCTACCAAGAAATTAGGAATAATGTAAAGGATGCAGTGATAACTCTAATTGATAGAGAACTGATCTACCAAGAAATTAGGAATAATGTAAAGGATACAGTGATAACTCTGATTGATAGAGAACATGAAAAAGAATGAATTAAAATTAAATTTTAGATAAACGAGAAGGAGAAGAAATGTTCAGGCTTTGTTGAAAATGCTAAAATTAGAAGGAGAACAAATTAATTTAAAATTTTAGAAAATGTGAAGGAGAACAGATGTTCGGGCTTTGTTGAAAAATGTTCCATTAATGTAATCAACTATATTACCAATGTAACTAGTGGAATGTAAGAAATTATTAACCCTATCAGGAAACCTCATGATCAAGATTAGTGTTAGTGCAATAAACCCCACTCACGCCCACGAGACGTTATGCTACCAAATTTTCTCAAAATTTATGGTTTAGTAGTTTAGTAAGTTTAACCCTTGTAGAGACATTAGCTACATCGCGATCACCCCCTTGTTGGCCTTCTTGCATTTGGGTGTGCGCTCATGTGCATATTACCCCACTGACAACTATATTGTTTACACCTTAAGCGTATGCCACCGAGCACGCTTACGTGTGCGAGGGGGTTTCTATGGAAGCATGGGAAATTTTTTTATATTTTGTGTCATGACCACATGACAAATGTGGACATGACACGTGTGATGCGTGTCGTGACTGCATGGAAATGTGGGCATGACATATACAAGATCTGAGGATGTATTTAGGGTTGGTCATTGAGCTAATTTTGGATCCTAGGAGAAGAATAAATAGATATTTTTAACCTTTTTGGGTGTTTTCAGAGATGATTAAATTTTTTTATAACTATGCATCTTATCTTTTTTGTAGTTTTTTATTGGTTCACTAATGAAGAGAAGTGGTATTCTGTGCTATTTCTTTCGTCTATTGAGTCTTCTTTCAAACATTTTGTATTTATGTTGCGCCTCTATTGTTTGTTTCATGAATGATATTAATAAATGGTCTAAATCATGCATTTTCATGCTCTTAAAGCCATGAATTAGTATTATGATTAAATAGGAACACATTGTGTTGATTTAGCATTTGTGTGAGTTTTATCATTCAACGTATCACCTTAGGATAGTTTTATAAATAAATGTTTGTCGTCTCTTTTTGTATAAACCCTAATAGAAGTATTAACAAGAATCATAAGAAGAGTTGGCTTCTAAAATCTTAGAAGTCATCCTATGAGTCAAGTCCCACATTTGCAAGATTTCCCATTGTTGTTAACTGGTCTGTACCTAAGAGTAATCTTAGGTGCAAAATTAACCATCAACAAATGCTATTATCATCTAAATGGACATATGCAAGAGTGAGACTTTGGAATATCCTTACAAGGAAGATAAATCCACTAAGAGAGGTCATTTAACCTTTACAAGAAGTAGGGGAAATACTTCCAATAACATTACAACTTGCTTTATTTAACATTAGACCATGTACAACTCAAGTAACTCAAGTGTGGTTACAATAAAACTACTCCTTTTAAATTAGAACTCTGCTTTCTTTTGCTCGTTCATAAATTGCAAATATATTTAAACTAAACAAGGTCAATGGAAGTGCTCACCTCCCAACCTTTTGGCTTACCCACAAGCCCACCCTCAAGCCCAAAGGTCTTCAAGGTAACCTAGGAATAAACAAAAATAAGGGAATGACTCAACACTCAACCAAACCCATCCTCGAGGAGACTCACAAAAAATTGAATCTATACCAAAATTCATTAAGGGTAAGTAGAGTGTACTCTCTCCTACAAGGGTAAAAGTAAATTATACAATGAAAAATACTTTCTCAACAAGATTTCCTTCATATTTTAATAGATTCATTCCAAACTCCATATTTTAATAGATTTATCCCAAATCCTTCACATTTCCCTCACAAGGAATAACCAAGATCTCATGGCACTCATATCCAAGTCTCCTCTCACAGTAGTGTCTTTTCCCCAAGAAGGTTCTTACCAATCTCAATCCAATACTTGGGATGTTCTCACCAAAAGAGAGAGGACAACACAACCCTTTTCCTCAAATACACAAAGAACACAAACACATAAACTCATAAACGCATACACCATTAAAATGTCTCAAAAATAAATGAGACAATCACTATAAGGAGATTGAGAGCCTATATCCCAAGCTTCCAAGAGTTTGGTGAAGATTTGATGGAGCTCCTTCAAGAGGCTTTTAGTTCAAGATCTTCTCCCAAGTCCAAGTCTCCAACAATCTCCTTCTCTCTCTCCCAAATGCAACTAAAACAAAAAAAGGAACTAAAAATCCCCTTCTTCACCCTTAAGAGGGTTATAAATAGAGATCCAAGTCACCAATCCTATTCAATGAGGAGGTGACACTTGTCAACCTCTCATTCATCCCAATGAGCACATGTCCTCACAATACTCACACATGTGTGATACATTGGGGGAAGGAGTGTACTTGGATGCTCTTCCCATGAAAAATATTCAATGGTGCACTCACACATGTGTGAGACCTTGGGATCAACCCAAGTCCATACATGAACCTTGGAGAAAGGGAATGGGATGGTGACAAGTCAACCATCCCTCTTCCCTAAATCCCATTTTTGTCACACCCTTCCTAAGGGACTTGGGAAGGTTCATATCTTGTCCAATACCCAAGATATGTAGCCTAACAAGTACCTAATCCATAGGTACTTTCCCTAGGGCCATAAAATTAACAAAACAACTAATAAAATAACATTTTTACACCATTTAAAAGACCCTTACAATGCAAATCCGAGTTTCAACAACTAGGATGACAAATCAACACAGTCCACCCAACTCAAAACAACCTTAGGACATACAAAAAAGTGTTAATTCAACCATTGACGCAACATTTAGATACAACCATAGACTTTAGTCCACCTTATAGACTAAGGTCGAGTGTCAGGGGTCAAGTCACATAGGGTTTCATAAAGACCTCCAAATGTCTATTGACCATGGAAATTACCTGCACACTCAATTGCACCCATTAATATGTTCAAACATATAGTTGAAGAAACTTGAAATGTGATCATTCATAGCATGCAAGCATTCATAATTCAAATAAAATTTCTATTTCAATTTAATCATCAAAATGCACATAACATAAAATTTAATTTTCATATTATTATTCACTGACATCGCATGTCCATTATTCAAATCCACTAAACATAGATATTCCATTTCATTACAAACCAAGTAGGGAAATAAATCATTTCTAATCATAATCAAATAATATATAATTAATCCAAATCAAAGAATACATTCATTATATAAGAATTGAATGAAATATAACATAGCAATCTTTTAGGAAGATCATCATCATATGTAAATTAACTCAATTACTCTAATCCAGACACTGTTGTCTAATATAGTCTATCAAAAGGTTCATAATCTCATACATAGATGTTCAAATCTTACGTGTATCAAAATAATAATCAGACTAATAAAGCATATAAATCCAACCCATAAGGGTGAACCTCACAATGTGATAAATGTAATTGTGCTTCTCGAGGTGGTGTGGAACCTGTGTAATTTGCCATGTCCCTCCTTTTTTTTAGACTCTAGTTCTTTCCTACACACTCTGCATATCCCATGAAGTAGGGTTCGGGTCTAGTTGTTTATGTGGTCTATGGCAAGTTTGGGTGATTGGAATGTTTTTGGGACTCATGTTACAGACTATGGATGTGAAACTATTACTAATATTCAATAGATGACATTATGAACTTGTTTAGTTTTATGGTTTGCTTGAATTTAAAAACTCATTGAACCCTTTCTGTACTAGACCTAGGGATTTATGCCTGCAACATTCAAGATTGCATCTCTTTTTTAGTTCAGTTCCTAGATCCTAAATCAGGTTTACTATCAAAAAATATTATAATTAATAATTTAACTTTAATATTAATATTAATATATTAATTATATTATATTACTTATTACTATATATTATATTACAAATGGAAATGCAATTTCACCATTACACAATTAAAGTTATGGTATAGGGATAAAAGAATTGATCAGCTACATGCAATTCTTATAACAAATTGCAATTTGAAACCATGCCTCAAATTTGAGGAGACAAATGCGTGTCAAATGAAAATGAAGTGACAGTAATTAAACTTAAGACGTTCAATCTTGGAACTTAAAAAAAATATAATCACTTGTCAAGATCTGAAAAATAAAAAGTGAAGTTTTTTCCATACATATTATATGTCTACGTCATCAATCATTTTTCTTTTTGATCAGTGAACGCTTTTGACAGGATCTATGAACCGGTGAGGCCACAACATGGGGGACCTCATCCCCTAGCATTAACACCTAGCATGAATGACTGCATCAACATTGGAGGTTCAAACCCATGAGCTCATTGGCCTAGGGAAGGCCCATAACCTGTGAGCACAACAGCCCAACAAAGGCGCAAGACCTACAAGTACGTTAGCCTAGTGAAGGCACAAGCCTACGAGCTCTTTGGCCCAGCGGGGGTTTGAACCCTAGTGGCCACCACTACAACCAAGTGACTTGACCACATTACCACACCCTTAACAATTAAATTCGAACCAGGGATGTACCCCTGGGTGACATGAAAACCCCACTCCACATGTCGCGGGTAAATCAAGATACAAGATCTTGAGGTCCCCACTCCACATGTCGTGGGTAAATCAAGATAAAATATCTTGGGGGGACATCAATTTTTGACATAGTAGAGGCCAACCATGCAAGGTTTGAACCCTGGTTGTTGGCACTACAAGAAAGAATCCCCACCATTTCACCACAGGATCTCCCCTATGTCATCAATCATTTTTATTAGTGTCTTATATTTCTATATTGTATGTCTGTGTCAGCCAATAACACCAAGCATTTAAAATGCAAAGATATATCTCCATTCAAATGAGATCAACATCCTACATAAAAGTACAATCAATTTAACATTGTATATTTATTATTTTTGCTTTGAATTCTTTGTGTGTGTACCGTTAAATCCAACTACTTGACTTAATCTCACTCCACCATTTAATTTTTAGTCAATGTAATGTTCATAATTATTATTTCTTCTGGACTTATGTGAAGTTTACAATAACAATAAAAATATATTAGCCAATTAGAATAAGAGGTAAAATAGATTAGCTGATCAAGTTGTTAATAAATAATTCTGTAAATAATTTTAATTAAAAAGTATACATCTTTACTTTAAAAAATATATTTCTTGAGTAGAAATTTTTCAACTTTTACTTTATTAACTAATACAATTACTAATAACTAGTTAAGCAATACTAATTACAAGTGTTTTCCTATAGGAAACTACTAATAAGATTTAATTTTTAGTTGTTTTGTTTTGAAAGTTTCACTATTAAATCAAATACCACTTATGAAATATAATAGTTTCATATCTTGTTACTTCCAAAAAAAATGATTCTTCAATAGAGTAAATTTTCTACTATATGTTTGAATTTTGAATTTTTTTATTTAAAAAAAAGTTAACAATGATTTACGATCGTTGAAATTTTTTGAAAGATTGATAAAAAAATTTGAACTGCATTAAACTTTAGCATTTGTTTTTTTAACTGATCATTTTTTTTAGTTCAGGGCTTGGTTTTACTAGGGTATAAATAAAAAACCATGTCTCTATCTTTAAAAAGATTTAAACACAATACCATAAAAGCCCAAACAACCATAATTTGCTCAATCTTCTTGGGTAGATCAACATTACAACCAAAATTGTATATACTCTTGAAGATTCCTAGATGTTTATTGGTCATTCATGCAAAAAAAAAATTAAATGTGAAACACACATTTGAATTAATTCTATTTTATTTTCTACACGCTATTTAAAATGTGAAACCACTAAATCTATGTGATGATGATCAATAAAAAAACATATTGTTGTGTCTTGCCCACACACCCCATTTTGCTTCAACAAATGCGGACCCCCTTATTATTATTTTTTTTTCCTTTGTTCTATTAATTTAAGAGGTGGTTTTCCAAATTATTGGAATGGTTATTGTCATGCTTTTATGATTCTAGGTCTCTTGGATAATTGTTAATCAACTTTACCTTAAGTTTGGAGTCACGTTTTACACTTTTTGGAACTTTGCAGAGCTTTTATAGGGATTCGAATGCTAAATTTCAAGATAGATATGGATATCCCTACAATAGATTGTTTTGGTCCTTCTAAACCTCATTTTCCTGCAAGCCAGTTTTAAGTCCTTTTAATTAGAATTGCAGAATTTTTTGCATCATAACATATGTAGAGTCTCAAAGTACATGTCCAGATCCATTCAAATTACCTGATAGTTGTATTTAGACATAAAGTCTCACAAAAATAGTGTATCCTTGGTCATCACGGAGTTCCTCTTACATCCTGGAGGTCTATTTCTTCCCGCATTTTCATGTAAGTGGATTCCACGTATTCATGCATCATGCCTAGCCTGCATTAATGGATACTCACCAGGGTAGGATGGAGGAGTATTTAAGTAGGTTTTTAGATTCATTTGTCACTTTTTCCCTTGAATACTTGTTTCTCCATCTACATTTCTTGAAAAGTGGTTCCATGAGCACCCTTGCTGCCATTTTACATAGCTTGCCCACATATACATCTAATGCTTACCTTGAAAAGAAGTTGCAACCCCATCTTTGCTAGGACAACCGTTAAATCAATTAAGCTCTTAAAACCTCTTCAGATTTTGAGACACAAATTCAACCTTGGATTCATGAGAATGGTGAAAATTCCTAATTTTAATAATTTTACAAACAAAGTCATAAACTTACAAATATTGCAATCTCAAAATTTTTGGCTAAAATTGATCATTGGAGGCCAAGTAGGGTTAGGAAAATTGTATTCAGGGTAATATTTTTTACCAAAAACCATTGATAGTGTGCCTTAAGACCCACAAATTTTAAAATTGTGCCCTAATTCAAATTAGATTTCCTAAGCTCACATGAAACATCCCTTTACAAAAATTGTTAGTAGACTTCATTCTTGCATTTCACAAAGTTTACTAAGTCTGGAGGATAATGTGAAATTCATGGCCATTCACTTGATAGTAGTAGATCCTTTATCCTCTTGAAAACCTACAAATCATATCGCTATTAGTAAAACCCTTTCTTGCAATGTTCAAGACACTAGAAAGAATCTTCCTATTGATGAGTTAGTTCCCTTTGTGCAAAGCTCAAAACTCTTAAAGATTCTCCTATAAAACCAACATTTCATGCCTTTTTTAGAGTTTTGTAGTCTATCTAGATGTATCCTCCTCTTCATTATTTTCCCACAAGTTGAGATTAGGCCCAAAGTCCTACAAATACTCTTCACCAATTACTTTTACATAATCTCATGAAGGATGGGAATATATCCTCTTCCACCCTATTTTCCCACAAAGTCAGTTCATGCCTTAAATTTTGTGAATAGCCATCACCAAGTGTTTTGAAAAATTTTGTAAAGGGCGTGGACATATCCATTCCCACACCATTAAATTCTACAAAATCCAGTATCCTTCAAAATTTATGTGAAAACATTACATAATGTCTTTTGTAGAGTTTTAACAAGGATGTGGATATTGTTGGAATAGGTACGTTGTACACCTTGCATAACATTGATTATTTCATTTATGTAAAATAAATATTTATTTTTGGTGCATCCATGTGATGTGTTTAACCACATTAAATATTTATTTGGTGCCACTTGTAACCATTGTATGTAACATTGGGTTAATTATTTTATGTGTATGGGACACAGAGTAATTAATTATTTATTTGTAATTATTTAATTATTGGGAAAAAGGAAAACTCAGTACCAATAATTAATGTGGGGGTCAATGGTTTTAGTGTGCTCATGGTTTTGGGGTATATGGTTTTACCATACTACATCTAGTTTTTGTGTGAGCTTATCTTTAAAAGCTAACACATAGGTAGTTGTTGTGGTTGGTTTTTTCATTGGGTTTAGCTTAATTGAACATCTCTTGCAGGTTGCACATGTGAGGGTTTGAAACATGGCATGGGATGTATGGTTACAGGCTTGTTCACATGAAGTGTATGTAAAGAGCTCGATGCTTTAAGGGTATTCATAGAGACTATGCATATGTATTGTAATCTTTATTGCTAAATAATACATGAGAGGTGGATGCTTTTGGAGGCTGGGTTTTTCCCTCAATGAGGGTTTTGCCAAGGTATATCTTGTGTCACCTTTAATGGTATGTTGTCTATTCTTTTGCATATGGATTCAGATTACTTTGTTTGCATAAATATCTCTCATAGGGTTATGAGGAAATTGTTTATATGGCTATAAATTTCTAACACTTGGTATTAGAGACATGGTTGTTTGGTTGAGGGAGGAGATATACATGTTTGATAACCCTTGCTATGAGTGGATTTTTTGTGTATAGTTAAATATAGGGTTTTGCATGAAAGAATGAAGGCATTTTCAAGATTACAAGGTTGTTTGCAGATTTGGGTTGTTGTAAATTTGGGGTTTCATGGAGATTTGGCAAGTGGGTTTTTAGTTTAGGCTTTTTGTATGAGGGTTTTAGTGGGTAAGCTTTTGCAGGAAGCCTCATGGGTAAAAACAAACCATACCATTGGATTTAGATGCACCCATAGGTGAAGAAAAACATATAATTTGACATATTTTGGAGTAAATTTTTTTTGCCATTTTTCATGCCCTAGAGGACTCTGTGGAGGAATCCATACGGATCAGAGAATATTCCATATGCATTGTACTTGCATAGGTACAGCTGTTGTAGGCAATTATTTTTAAAAAATTAATTAATTAATTAGAGTCTGTTGACAAAAAAAAAAATTGAAAATTTTTGGGCAGGTCGTACCTCCCATGCCAGCCTATCCTTGGCCTGACAACACTAGGTGTTGTTGCCCTAGCTTTCCAACCCATAAGGACCTGGCCAGCAGGTCTGGCAGGCTTAAAACCTAGCCCCAGCTACCATTCTGGGGAGCCTTGGCTAGTTTTGCAAGGTGGAGGCCACCAAAGCCCGAGCAAGGGTAAGGCCCAGTAGCGCTCCACCCTTTGTTTTTATTAAAAGTTTAAATTTTCAAAAACTAAAATGTTTTTAAAACTATTTTTGAGTCCATCACTATTCCTCCACCTATGTTCCACCAAGGTACCATCGGTGGGCCACAGGTGGGTCACCAACCAGCGACCAAAGGGCCACTAGGGTTAGTTTATAACCTAATTGGGAATTTTTTCTAAGAGGCATAACTTGGTCCCACGATGTCAAATTTTCAACTTCTTATAATTGATGAAAAGATATCTCCGTATACTATGCAGTGGTGTTAGAATTCTTTCCATATTTTTTTTTTTACTAGAATTTGCCAGTTGGAAGCCAAATGTACGTTTTGATCTTTGACGAGGCATAACTTTTTCATACAGAGTTGGATTTTGTCCAGACTTCTTATAGGTGTTGGAAAGGTATTTCTAAGCACTACACAATGGAGTAGCTTTGGAGCTAATATTTTAAGGACTGTTTATTTTGTTTCAGTTTGAGTTGTTTTTAGTTCCTTTGACTTAGAGTGCATTTGTAAGTTGATGGCAAATTGAATCTAAGGTGATTCAATGTTTAAGTCATTGCAAACTTACATGTTTATCTATGATTATCCTTTGTTGAAAGCATTATAAATGTATTGATGAATTTTGTATGTTGCATTGTGAGATCTACAAGATGTGCAATGTTGTAGGTTGTCTATGCTTACAAGTTGCATATATGACTTGGATGTGGGTTATCTATGCCCATAGATGTTTTAGTGTTGATGCAGAGTCTGATTTGTGGCTTGGTTTAGTCACATGTTTTATTGGTTTGCTTGTCATTATGAGATATAGAGAGAGATGTTATTAAATAATGCAATCATAATATGGGACCTATGCTCATTGACTATATGGTATAGTTGTGTGAGACTTGATTGGAGTTTGGTATAGGTACTTTGGGTGGTGATCATAGTGTCAAAGATTTTCCTTGTTTGTTTAGGACATTGTCATGACATGTTTGTTATGAAGGTGCATTGTTGGTGGTATTGGATTGATTCAAGTTTATAGGTGGTTTTCCATCATCTTGGTTTGGAGATTATGTTTTACTCAACCTTTTGGGAGTTGTTGTCATTACAGTGGGATTCTTTGATTGTGTTAAGGCCATGGATGATTTTCATTTAGGATATGGTTATCATGATGTCATGGATATCTTGGTTACATGATTCAGTGGGAGATTTTGACAATGATGGTTTGATGTTTATCATGTTTCCACATATAGCTTGGTATCACACTTCAGTGGGAGCTTTGACAAGATATGGTTATCTTCATGTGTTTTGAAGATGTTGACATCTTTGTACCATGGAGGACTCTTGGAGTCTTTGGTTGAGGTGTTGCTTATGGTTTGTCAGTTTTGACAGGGGATCCTTGCTTACAAGATGGATGATATTGGGTCTTGGTTTACTCTTGATCATGTGTTAGAGTGTTGGCATGATACAGGTACTCTTTGGGGTAGGATATATTCATATGAGACATAGATCTTCCTTTGAGGAGATGATTATATCATGATGTCATGATGTGTTTTTTGAAATGTGCAAGACAACTAAGAGGAGGGGTGAATCAGTTGTAACCAAAACTTTAAAATCATCAACACGTCAACCACTTAATCATTGATATTGTAATTTAACCATGAAAGCATGAAATCAGAAACTTAAACACATCCACACATTCAACATATAAGACACCAAATTTTTACATGGAAAACCCAATAAGGGAAAAACCGCAATGAGTGTTAGACCACAATATAAATGATATATCAAAATTTACAACAAGGTTCACTATCAGAGGCTCACTGCCTTAGGGATCATTGCCTAGAATGCTCACTGCAAAAGAAGTGGCTCACTACCAAGAGAAGGGGCTCACTGCCAAAAGTTAGTGAACTAAGATAGCAGCATCTACACTATGCCAAGGTTTAGTTCCATTAAAGTACAATAAATCTCCTCTACTCTGCTTTACTTTTTCACTTCGCACTTATCTTCACATCTTCACAACTACATCAATTATTCATGACTTCATTACATGTATTTATACAATTCATCAACCTTGGAATATACATCAAGGTCAGCATTACAATCATCAACCATTGGAACAATCTCCAAGGTCGGAATACACACATACATTAGAATAGGTCTGGACCTAAATAGATTTGTGAATGAAAAGAATAAATGTGGACCACACCACACCTTAGCTAGGACTCAAATGCTATCTTCCATGCAACAACATGCTATCACAAACTCCAAAGCATAATCACAAGTAGTGAAAACAACCAAGTCGGCCAAAATTGGTGTTAGCACTAAGACTTTTAGGAACACACTTCATCCACGATCCAAATTACATTTTATGGACCAATCAAAAGGTAGGAACATGATCTAGAGACATCTACAAGCACTTTACAATCACCAAGAACTTTTAGATAACCCCCACACACTCTATACAAAAGATTCTTTGAATCAGACCATTTAGACATTACTATCAACCACTGCCATAAAAGAAAGATCACTTGCAGAGCACCAAATCATGAACCATTTTATCTAAAGGCACATAACATTATTAAAAACTTAATTCTAGAGCTGCAAACTGTAAAACTTAAATGCATAGAAACACTGAGTAGAATACATTCTCCCTATCACCATTGAATACTCAGAAAAATAGTTTTTACTCTGGTGAACAAAACTCTCTCAAATCTTCATACTGGAGGCTCAAACTTGAAACATAGCAACTACAGACATCCCTTGACATAACTTCCAAACCCCAGACAAATATATTCAATCTATAGGATATGCGGAGCAAAACAATGCATTGTTCTTCTCAGACACTTTCTCAAACTCATTCAAATAATTTCCTTAGATGATGACCTTAGGTGTTGACATCAATGACAACAGTTATTACTCATACTTGTAACAATGTTCCTAGGTTATGTAGATGTGCAGTGGGAGCTTTGACAATTATCTTATTGGTTCCCTTGGTATTGAGTATATTGGTCATTTTCTTGGGAGCTTCATGATAACGTAGTTTTGCATTTGGTGTTTAGCATGGATTGATAACAGTCCAAAATTAATTGAGTGCAGTCATGGCCGGAGGGTTCAAAGAATGAACTATCCAAACCCTGCAACTAGAGTAAACATAATGGAAACAACACAATTATAGAATGTAATGGAAGATTCATGTATTTAGTATACTAAAGAATTACAAAGCTCATATGCCAGCAACAGGTAGGCTACAATCAAAGCGCTCACATGCCTGCTTTCTGGGTTATAGTAGATATACAAGATATGGCATTGAAAGAGCCTTCCAGAAAGAATTTCCCTATCTATCTTATGAAATCCACTAACTTCCTTCCTAACGCATCTAAGAGATCTATATATATCATCTTCAAGCTTATAGAATCCTCCACGTCAGCCAAAAGAGGTTACAAACTCCACTGAAAGATGTAGCATGTAGAAAAAGGTATGTCGACCTACAACATATGGTATTGCTTCCCAATTGCATGAAACTTGGTGCAGACCTCAAGGAAGGTCTATCTGATGCTTATGTGTTGTGTATGATGTTCTATTAGGCTCCACAAGTCACAGGAGTGCTTCACAGCCTTCTCCTTCCAACTAGCTACCTGAATGCTCTATTTTGTGAAAACTAATGATCTTCTGATAGCGATAACTCTTAGGAAACAAATACAAATCACTTAAAATCTTAATATGATGTAGATGACACTATATAGATGCTAAGTTCTACTCTATGAGCTCTATTATGAAGATGTGGTAAAATGTGGTAGAAAATGCTAAAACTGCAAATGACTAAACTGAATTGAAAATGAAAGAAAAGAAAGAATGCAAATATTTTTGGTTGATGGAAGATTTCTCTACAACCTAGGATGCTCCTGCATCAAACACGTGAGGTTGTTGAAAAAGTGAATCCCTCACTTTGCAAGGGCTAGAGGAAAACCAAGGTGCTCCACCTTAGCTTGAGATATCCATGATGAATCTTCTTCCGGTCTTCCTTTCCATTTAACCAAATATTCTTTGTACTACTTGCTTTTGGTACTGTATCCAATTTTTCTATCCAAGGTGTTCTCTATCTGCTCCAGTGACTATTGTGGTAACTGATTCTTCAAACCATCTTCAATGCTATCACTTGATTCTCCCTCATGGTACTAATATAGGTCTACAATGTTGGATATAGGTGATATACCCAATGTCTTTGGTAGCTCCACTTCATATGCATTTCCTGAGTCAAATTTCTTAAGTATCTTACATGGTCCAAACTTCTTCATCCTTAGCTTGTTGTATGTCCCTACTGGAAATCTCTCTTTTCTTAGGTATACCATTACTTCATCTCCAACTAAAATTCTTTATGTCGCCTCTTCTCATCTACTTGTTCCTTACACTTTCTATTCATCTCCTCCAAATGCTTTCTAACATGATTATGTATTATCTCCATATGTCCTACAAATTCTTTTATCTCTACAATTTGGTCGTTCTCTATACTAATGTCTCTCAGCTCGGCTACTCATCTAGATTGTATTCCTATCACAATCTCAAATGGTTTCTTCCTAGTACTCATATTCACTGAATTATTGTATGCAAACTCTGCTTGTAGTAGAATTAGATCCTAATTTCCTGCCTTATCACATACTAAACATCTCAACAAGTTACCCAAACTCCTATTTACCACTTCTATTTGTCCATCTTTCTACGGATGAAATGTTGAACTAAACTTTAGGTTTGTCTTCGTCTTCTTCCACAATGTCCTCCAAAAGTAACCAATGAATCTTGTATCCTAGTCTAAAACTATACTCTTAGGTAATCCATGCAATCTCACAATTTCTTTGAAAAATAGGTCAGCAACATGCAATGCATCATTTGTCTTCTTACAAGGAATGAAATGTGACATCTTTGAAAATCTATCTACTACTACAAATATAGAATCAAATCAAATCTTTGAAATGGTTCTTCTTCTTTTTCGGTAATGGTTTCTACATTTAGGGCTCTGCACTTCTTAGGAATCAAATCGAAACACATATTCTCATGTCTCAATCCATCCATAAATTTCCTTCCATCAATCAAACAGATTCTAGCATTCCCACATACTTCACTCTTAGGCTTATCTTCCAAAGGTATCAAGATATGTTTCTTCCCATTAGATGTTATAGTATAAGTATTATTTCTCCCATCATATATAGCATATCTATCATACTGCCATGGTCTCCCCAATAATATATGACATACATCTATTGATATAATATCACACAATACTTTATTATTATAAGATCCTATATGAAATTTCACCAAACATTATTCACTCACCAATACCTTGTGTTCATCGTGAATCCATGCTATCTTGTAGAGCTTAGGGTGTTTCAATCTCTCCAAGTTCAGATTAGTCACCATCTCCTCTAAAACCAAATTATCAGTAATGCCACTATCAATGACTACTTTACAACATTTGCCTCCTAATTTGCATCTTGTCTAGAACAAACTTTTCCTTTGTGGTGGTTCCTTAGTTGTCTCTTCTTGAAGTAGTGCTCTCCTCATGACTAATGATTCTCCTTTCTCTAGTTTTCCAATTGAACTCAGTGATCCAATAGGTTCTTCCTCTGCATAAGCTGCTTTTGCACTATTCTCTATCCTCTTACTTGTACTTCTCTGATGACATTCATATGCTTTGTGTACTTCACCTCCTCCACTCCCAAATTCTAGCATTCCCACATACTTCACTCTAAGGCTCATCTTCCAAAGGTATCAAGATATGTTTCTTACCATTAGTTGTTATAGTGTAAGTATTCTTTCTCCCATCATGTATAGCCTTTCTGTCATACTGCCATGGTCTCCCCAATAATATATGACATACATCCATTGGCATAATATCACATAATACTTCATCATTGTAAAATCTTATATGAAATTTCACCAAACATTGTTCACTCACCAGTACCTTGTGGTCATCTTGAATCCATGCTATCTTGTAGAGCTTAGGGTGTTTCAATCTCTCCAAGTTCATCTTAGTCACCTTCTCCTCTGAAACCAAATTATCAGTACTACCACTATCAATTATTACTTTACAACATTTGCCTCCTAATTTGCATCTAGTCCAGAGCAAACTTTTCCTTTGCAGTGGTTCCTCAATTGTCTCTTCTTTAAGTAGTGCTCTCCTCAGGACTAATGATTCTCCTTTCTCTAGTTTTCCCACTAAACTAGGTGATCCAATAGGTTCTTCCTCTGCATAAGCTGCTCTTGCATTGTTCTCTATCCTCTTTCTTGTAATTCCCTAATGACATTTAAATGCTTTGTGTCCTTCACCTCCTCAAAGTATTCCTCCAAGTCATTTATCCGGTCAATCAATTCCTCGGGATTCAAATTTTTAGTATAGTTCAGTACTTCCACTCTAGGTCTCTTACCAATATTAGAAATAGCATTCAACATCTTTGCCTGATCCAATTCTTCTTCTTCTAGGGCTTCTTCATTTTGATCAGCTAATTGAAATTCTTCATCATCACTTTTAGCATCATGTCTAGGGTTTAGTCATCTTCTTCTATCTTCTTCTACAACATCCAATCCAACTTTCATTATCCTCATCATTTCTATCATTTCTTCCATTCTTCTAGCAACATTGTTCGTAGAAAGCATCCTCCTTGGCAGTATCTCTTCCTAGGATCTAGTGCAACTACCTCAATTTGGTGATCTGACTATAGGGTTGCAACTATCTCGTGATTGGTGCTCTACTGAAAAACATAAGTAGACTATCTCAGGTTAGCAATTTGTTCACCACAAGATCTTCTGGAATGCTTTCATTTCCCAAAGGATTCAAAACTTTTCTTTGATACCACTTGGTGCAATCATGGCTGGAGGGTTCAAAGAATGAACTATCCAAACCATGTAGCTAGAGTAAACACAATGGAAATAACACAAGTATAGAATGTAATGGAAGATTCATGTATTTAGTGTACCAAAGAATTACAAAGCTCATATGCCGGCAATAGGTGAGCTACAATCAAAGGGATCACATGCATGCTTTCTGGGTTATAGTAGATATACAAGATATGGCATTGAAAGTGCCTTCCGGAAAGAATTTCCCTATCTATCTTATGAAATCCACTAACTTCTTTCCTAATGCATCTAAGAGATCTATATATATCATCTTCAAGGTCATAGAATCCTCCACGTCAGCCAAAAATGGTTACAAACTCCATTGAAAAATGTAGCGTGTAGAAATAGGTAGGTTGGCCTACAACATATGTTATTGCTCCACAATTGCATAAAACTTGGTGTGAACATCAAGGAAGGTCTATTTGATCCTTATGTGCAGTGTATGATGTTCTATTAGGCTCCGCAAGTCATGGGAGTACTCCGTAACCTTCTCCTTCTAGCTAGCTTCTTGAGTGCTCTATTTTGTGAAAACTAATGATCTTCTAATAGCAATAATTCTCAGGAACAAATCTAAATCACTTGAAATCTGAATATGATGTAGATGACACTATGTAGATGCTAACTCTTTCTCCATCAGATCTAGTATGAAGATGCGGTAAAAAGTGGTAGAAAATGTTGGAACTGCAAATGACTGAACTGAACTAAAAATGAAAGAAAAGAAAAAATGAAAATATTTTTGGTTGATGCAAGATTTCTTTGCAACATGAGATGCTCTTGCATCAAGGTCAGTTTGGACATAGTTTAAAGGTTAGAAATAATGTTCATCAGATAGAGAAGAAGAAAACATAGGGTGGCGGCTATCAATACAAGTGAAAAAAACTCTTATTCAATGGGTTAAATGTAAGTTACAAGAAGGTGGAAAATGCTTTGAAAATAGTACGGAATCCTCAAGAAATAAACTTTTTAATACATTTAAAATTAGTATAAAATCATTCCACAAATTCTTTGTTTTAAACAGGCATTAATAATTTCATTCTATGCTCTAGAACATACCTAGAAACACAATGAAATCCTTCCTCCTATATTTGTTGGTTTCCCTTTCTACTGCTGCTAATCCTAATATCTTTCTCTCCTTTCTGTCACTGGAAAAATAATGTTGATTACTAATCACATTCACTCTATTGTGCCCTCCTTTTTGTGAAATTCTCCCCTGTAATATTATCTTTGTATATTTAGATTTAAGTTGCTTATTATGAACTCAAGTTATTCTTCTCTTTGTATGGAACTTGGCATCCAATACCTCCAATTGATTGAAATTTAAAACTCTAAATTACTACCACTCTCTTGCATGACAAGATTATTTTATTAAATATAGATTTATATTTATAATATATATTTTTAATTCTCTATATCTATCTTTATTAATACATATTTATTCTAACCAAGAATATTTATATAGGCTTATTAGTCAAATTATTTAAATATAGAAAAACACTTCAAACATTTATTAATAAAACAACTAAACAACTATATATATTCTAATAATTTTTTTTAATAATTAATAATAAATTAATTAAAAACAACTCATATATTTTTCATTAAATGTAAAGTCGAAGGAAATTATAATTACATGGCTAACTTATGCATTCAAATGAACATACTATAGCAACAAAATCTCATTTTTATCTAATTATTAAGCATCAATCACATTCATTCATTATATAAAATACTCAAACGAGACTAGCAACCACATAACAATGTACGATAAATGACTAAAAATGCAATATGACATGAAACTACATGACTGTGTGCATGCATTGGATTTATCCATCATGCCAACCCTTTCATGGCGGCTAGAACATTTCTACCTCAACCATGTTCTCATCTTTGACATTTCTCCTACACCCAGTTGCACTTATATTTTCATTAATAGTTTAGTCCTTATAATCATAGCCGAAGAAGAATAAATACTCATACTAATATTAACTGATCATTAAATCGGTTTTCACATATTTATTTATAATACTAATGATAATTACTTTCACACACATGTGGATCCACTCATAGTAAAATAATCATAGTAAATGTCTAATAATCAAAATTAATAATAAAGTCCAAAAATGAGATGTGCCAGGTTGATTCATGATTAATGGGTTGTGTTTTGTATGGCGTGAGTGGAACTTGCTCTCCTTGTTTTGCATGTATATTATATGCATTGATTGGCATGTATGCCATATGTTATTGTATACCCTAGATATGCGAGATGTTCTTAGCGGGTTTGCCATGATCACCTCCTTTGTAGCTCAGGGGTTTCCTAGACTTGTGTGGACAACTACTACGCTCGACAATGGCAACATGATTGGGAGGTGAGCAACATTTCCCCATTGGTCCTTCATGATAATCTTGGGGTTAGATGGATTCCTTGTTCTCTTTGTAGGTTGAGTATGTTATGGTATGTTCCTTGTTATACTTTAGAGAGTGTGATGGATTTTGGTGTATTCATATACTTGTATAATTTAAAGGATGTTGGTGTCCTATGCAATGTAAATAATTATTGAAACATTGTTATTGTTTGATTCTTGATGTATGAGGACTTGTAAATCAACCACCTAAGTGATGATGTATCTTTCTATGTGTTTTTGCTTCGACATTGGTGTCGACACGATTGGATTGTCTTTCTTTCTATTTCTGAACTTGTATACAAATGGTGAAAAATGAAAAACTTCAATTTGATGATTAAAAATTTTGAATTTTTCAATCTAAGCTGATTGGGTGATTTTGACCCTGCCACAAAAGGACCACAGTGCTAGGGCACTAGAGTCCAAAGGAATACAGTACTAGGGTGCTAGTGTTTTGAGGCGAACAGTGCCTAGGCACTAGTTTCCCTAGTAGAGGGCTCCTCCTTTGGGATCCATACACCTTGGGGTTGCCTGATACTACATGTGCCTTCAACTTGTGCATTTGATTTTTGTTTGGGGTATTTTTTCCCTCTGGAAGTTACCCCTATGTGAGGTACCCTATTGTGTTGGGAGTGTTTACAACCTTCTTGGTTTCCCTTTGTTGCATTGGGAAGTGTGTCTTGGACGAGTTCATCTTCTGATCATTCCAATTGGTCAAGGAACCATACGTTGTTGCTGAACCATCTCATGGACGAGTATTACCCTTGTTTTTGGGATGTCTTGTTTCATCATGGAGTGGACTGAGGTAGATGTCACCCTCATCCTACTCCATGTTGGAGCAGTAATAAGCCACACTCAACTTGCAAAATCAAGAACACTTCCACAAATGAATATGAGCAAAATAACAAATCGAATAACTATCAATAACCATATGAATGTGGAGCATAAACATATATTAACCTCACTTAATAATTTACATAGGAATGCCTTATTATATAGGCATGCATGAGAATATCCACCTTGCATGTCGATCATTTGGAATGTACAAACCAACAACCTTATGTGACAAGTGTTGGATGACTACAAAATGCCTTTTGAGGTGAGATGGAAAGTCTTCCAACCTTAAAAGGTATGCACTTGAGGTTTACCAAACAACTAGGTAAACTCTAAAAGGTTGCACATTCAATTAGATAAGATGTTATCTAACCTCATCAACCTAAGTACAATTAAGCTATAGTGAATTGATAAATTATTCACTCTAACACCCCCTTAAGTGATACTTGGGGAGATCACAAAAGTGCAAGAGATACATAAATATGGGTCCCGACAACTAAGCCTGATGAGGTACCCATGTACAACAAAGTCTCTCATAAATAGAGAAAATGAGAAAATCTAGTGGGGAAATAAAACTCCTCTCCAAAAGAGAGAATGTGAAGAAAATAAGTCTCCTCAAAGATGTCCCTAAAAGATATTAACATGAAGAATTCCTAAAGCATGTCGAAGCTATAAACTCTATTGAAGAAGAACTAATGTCTGCTGGAATAAACAAACCCTCCAAGAATGTAGATCAGGATGAGAGAGACACAAAATTCTACACAAGTGCCCTCAATAACACTACTCAACTATATAGCACAGATAGCAACAAAGGCAAAACAATATATGAATTTGAAAGTACAAATGGTACAATGATCAAAGAGGCATAAATAACACTACACAAGTGACCTCAAATGACACTACTCAATGTGCGAGTGGTGCTCTACAAAGATACCAGAGTCGTACAATTATTGATCAACTAAAATGTAGAAGGATAATGTGTCCAACACTTCACTGAAAAGAAGCATTAACATAACCATGTGATACACCCATAATGTTAATAGAAAGAGGTATTCAAAGACCAATTGAAATATGTAAGTAGATGGAGATCCAACATCAAGTCCAATACGATGTACAAGCAACTAGAATAGGGTGTGCAAAACAAGGCACACAAGCATGAGGCTAGAATGTTATCGTGGAGGTATGTTCACCAAACAAGATTGTAATGGTAAATAACAAGACACTAACACAACCTCCTATAGCACTTTATAAATTAGTGCATGTACAAAAGAGGCACAAGAGATGTGCAAGAGAAATCCTCCAAAAAGGAACACAAAATTAGTTTTTGGAACTTTATCTTAGTGTGTTTACAAACAAATGTGTAGATAGATTTCATACAAGTGTCCAAAAGAAGGACAAAATTAGTTAATGTTATCAGGCAAACAATGAAGACATAGACTAAGAATACCTTACAAACCTTAAATAAATGACAAAAACTATACAAATTTAACTCCCCATAACAAATAATGTTGTAAGAGATGCCCCATAGAAAAAATTACAAGATTGATTAGAAACTTGACAAATGGAAGCCTAAATCGATTGTTTATAACACACGGTGATTTTACAACTTTCTACAAAAATCAACATTCCATAGTAAAAACTATATTTACCAATATATTCCTTGCATTTTTATGATCAGTTTTAAAAAAAGTTTGCTCAATTTCGACATCATGAGAAAAAGTTATGCATAGTTGAAAAATGTCAAAAAATAGAGAAAATTTGATCTCCAAAGGCAAATAAATATGTTGAAACAACATAATTTAGGGAAATAAACTTCACCACAGTGAAGTTGACAAAACCATCTTTCGGTCGATTATAAATTTGCTGAAAACCGCCTCTGTAGGTGAAAGTTGTGGCAAAAAGAAAAAAGAAAACCTTTTTGAGCACTTCACAAACCCTGGTGGTCAGCCTAGCATAAAATTTCAAGGTTGGTGAACTACTAGAGGTTACATTTCATGTCACGGTTACATAAACTGGTATTGTTAACATTAAGTGTTAAGATTACACTATATGTTAATAATACAAAGACATTAAATGTTTAACCTTTAATAAAGGTCAAACAACAATAGTCTAGCAATAAATAGTAATGAAAACATTGTTGGCTTGACAGGTTAGTGGTGATTGCATAGTAAATACCTGACCTTAACAATAAATGGTAGGGTTATAACTATGGTAACAACATTTTTTAACCAAAAACTAGCGTATGGGCCATAGAAAATATCTGAGGTGTGGCCACCACCACAAGAATCACCAAAAGGATAACAAAAGCATCGGCCAGAATTTTTGATGATACTGTAGAAAAAACCAAATGATAAGCAACAAAACTATGAGCCCACATTTCTTTGTCACCTCCAATACCAGAACAATGACATTGGTGACTTGAAATGCTTCAACCTCTGAAATAAAGCTGACCAGGAGAGTTTTCTGTATAGAAGGAAACCATGACCTTGCATCTACGAACACTTGTGACAAAGATAGAAAATAGTGACGAGAATGCATAAACCTTGTGACTGGATCAAAGGCTAGTTGAAATGGTGATACATAGACGGTGCAGGCAAACCATAACCCGTTGTAGAATGGCAAGCATAACAAAATTTAAAGCCGGAGATTTTAAGAATTTGGTGACCTCTTGAGGTTGAAGTGTGGAGGTTTGGAAGATAAACCACCACTGTGACTGCACCGTCCAAAAACACAAAAGGAAACAAAGCTTTATGAGACAACAACCTCCAACGTCCTATGGCAAACGATAAAGGGTGACCACAACACAACATAAACTTAATTCCAAATGTCCCCTGCAATGTCGACTTCGAACAACAACCAGTAGAAGAAGACTTTGACTCTGCCAAAAGACAAACAAAGGAAGCTTCGACTCAAATCGGCAACCGCTGCTTGAATGTTGAAAAGTAACAGATGACTCAAAGAGCCAATGAAACACATGAGGTCGACCAAAATGTACCCCTAACAAGAGATTGAATCGACTACACCAAAGCAAATGTGAAACTAGCGATAGAATGCTATGGAAGGATCTCCCCCAAGCGGAAACATGAGCACTGATGAATGGTGAAACTCGGCTTTGAAGACCTGAGTGGTCAAGAAAAATGGATGCCGAGTGATCATGTACCAAAGGAGCCCAGCCAGAATGGTACACATATGACAAAAAAGACCAGTCGTTTTAGGGCCAAAAAATAGGTTAAACATGCCTAAAAACCAACCTACATAACACAAAAAATGACCACAAAATTGTTAGTAGAGGGTGGCAGAGCCGAGGCCCCCTCTACTAAAAAAAAATTACATTTTGTACCAAAAATTCCATATAGTCCATACGGTACGGCCAGACAGTCGTACTATGCAAGTACAAGGCCAAAAAAATTAAAAAAATTCACTGTGTCCAAAATTAATTTTTGAATAATCAATCTATACAGATTTGGCTCTTCTAGACTCAATGGTGAGGTCCATTGAGCCCCACAATGCACCGTTGATAGGGATAGATGCAAAATTCAACAAAAATTGGGAAGAGATTTGCAAGCTCTCTCTAATACCATATTGGAGCAACAATAAGCCAAGATCAACTTGCAAAATCAAGAACACTTCCATAAATGAATATGAGCAAGATAACAAAGCTAATAACTATTAATAAGCATATGAATGTGGATCATAAACATATATTAACCTCACTAATAATTTACATAGGAATGCCTTCCTATATAGGCATGGATGAGGCAATCCACCTTGCATGTGGATTGACAAGTGCCCCATGATGTGGCACATACATGAAGACAAGTGTCCTATATGTGTCAAATTTTGGATCACTTGGAATGTATAAACTAACAACCTTGTGTGACAAGTGTTGGATGACGATAAAGTGTCTTTTGAGGTGAGATGGAAAGTCTTCCAACCTCAAGATATGCACATGAGGTTTACCAAATAGCTAGATAACCTCTAACCTCTAAAAGGTTGCACATTTAGTTAGATAAGATGTTATCTAACCTCATTAGCCTAAGTACACTTAAGCCATAGTGAATTTATAAATTATTCACTCTAACACTCCATGTGTTTAGAAGGGAGCGAGGTCATGGATGTGTGTCTAATCCTCATCATGGAGTGAACTCCATCTCTCACTTGTCATCATGGTGAGTTATCACACAATGGGTGAAGTCTTCCACTTGTACCACCTTGTATTGTGCAATGGTGATGTCACTTTTTCATGTTATTTTCCTTGTTATGACACCATGTGTGAGTGTGAGTGTAATGCGACATGTGAATGTCACATGTGCAAATGCGAAAAAAATTGTTTGGTTCAATGTTTATTTGTAATGTCCTGGGTGAAAGCTTGGGGTATTACATCATCCAATGATCTCTAGCACATCAAGGGTTTTCATCCTTAAGTGTGGGTTTTGAACAATGTTCAGGGTTCATAAATTAATTTTACAAAAGAACCTCATAAAAAACAATGATTACATATAAATAAGCTTGAGATCTCAAAGGAAGAGTCAAGGAAACCAATACCCCTCTTGGGCAAGTTGCCACTTGAGTCAAACCTATTTTTTCTACTTTTTGTAATTAATTTGCATTTTCACACATATGCAAACTTGGGTACCCAATTTCAAAAAGTCCACTTGGATAAAAAATTTAAGGAAAAAAGAAAATTGCTTGCTTTCCATCCTCATCTTGTAAATAAAATTAAAAAATAATTCCCTTACAAATTGTTGTAGATAACCTTATGAAAAAGCAAGGGAAATTCTAATTTTCTTGGTTATATCCAAAATCCCATGAATTATCCATTTTCCAAATTTTAGGAAATAAACAATAATATTTAATATCTAATTTTACTTCCAAATCTTGACCTTTTTCAATTCCATAATTCGATATTAAATAGATAAATTCCAAATAATTATTTAATTTCTCACCTTAGTCCATACGAATTGATGGAATGGACTAATTAGTACAATGTTATAAATAATTAAGAAAAAAGGAACATTACAAGTCTTCCCTCCTCAAAATTGCTTGTCCTCAAGGAATTCAAACCTGGATATTCTGAGATCTCTAGAAAATCTCACTCATGGATCACCACATTATTTCTCTTGACCTCCTTGTAAAATCCATAAAATTAAGATTTTTGATAATGTTGCAATATTAAATAAATCTTTTGTCACATCCCCATTTTGGTTTGTTTTTACTTTTCACTTGTTACTTGGATAGAAGTAAATATTGTGTATATGAGATTTGATGCTATATTTAAGAGACACTAACTTTAAGGAAAGTGGTTTTGTAATTATGACCATTTCAAATTATCAAATTTATAATGATTTATATGATGTGGAAAATAGAATTGTTATTTTTAAGTTACATGATCGGGACACTAGTACACTGATCATGATTTACATGTAAGAGTTTTGAACAAGGAAACACGTTGATCTGACTCTCTGAAAAACAAAGAGAGAGAAAGTATCTTCGAGGAAGAAGGATATAGACCTTGGGTTACTGACTAGTATTTACTAACGAAGTTCGGTGTGTAACTGACAGTGAACTTTAGCCATGAGGTAAGTTTCATTTTATTCTCAAATCTTAGATTATCTCAATGGGGTCGTCAATGTCTTTTGGGGTATGTTGTCATTCAATTGTGTCGTTATGTGGAAAATGACGTTGTTGGTTAGAACATCATTGTTTGCAACTAATGCAACCTTTCAGCTTTCACGTCATAACCAATTATGTTCACGTCATCAAACGTGGATAGTTAAATTATTGCCATCTATTTTCACTTGCACGCCTTTGGCAAGCCAACCTGATGTGAATCAATGTGTTCTGTGGAGGGAGTTAAACTTGACCCTACCACGTTAATGTAAGTTATTCAACCCATTATTATCATTTTTTTTACGTGCTTGAGTGCACCTAAACGCTTCGCATAAAGATTTTTGAGATCGGTCGATCCTCCGTAATTGTCGAGCTCCAATAACCATTTGCCTCCATTTAGACCCGAGCTAGGTGCATGCACTTAATAGGAAATGGATGGATAGGGGAATCCTAGTATGATTTCAGGCGTTAAATACCCTAGAATATATATGTGGGACATTTTTGTCCCGGAAACTTGTCTCACACCGAAAACTTGTCAGTCTCCGGTCCAGAAATTAGTCTGATGAGCTGGAATTCCGACAACCATTTTTGCTCTTTCCATCAAGCAAATTAACAGAGGGGGAGTTGTCAGACGCGCCCACCATTTTTTTTTTCCGTCAAACAAATTAATCATATGCCTCTATTGATTCGTATTTATTGTTCTATGCATAGTCGATGGGAATCATAACTCTTAAAAAGTTTTAATGTAGCTGTTACCAATTACAAATTATTCAAGCACGATCATCGAAAGGCAGATAGATAATCCCTATGCAATCACAATCAAGAAAGTACAAATTTATGGAATGTTAAACCAGATGATTTAAAAAAACTTTACAAAGTATCTTGAATGCATACCATTGGGACAAATATAATTGATCAATATTTAGCCCATACGCTCAACGGAAAATCCCTGCCGGTACCTTTGCATTTTTCCTGAGGTTAATAGAGTGGTAGGTTCCCAGTCTTTTCATATTTTAAAAAGATCTTCGGCCTTCAGATATGCATTAATGCTATTATTTATTTTTTTAATTATTATATATTCCTCCTTCAGATATGTATTAATGGTTTTATTTATTTTTTTAATTATTATATATTATTAGCAGATAGTTAGCCAATAGGCTTATATGTGTTGGAAAATCTTCAAGGAAAAAAAATGTAAACCAGTAATTGTTATGTACTTCAATTTTTTTTTAGGGAGAAGATTGTTAACTATAGTATAAAACTCTCTAGATATATGTATAATGTTTTCATTTACCTTATAATACTCTATGCATACTTAAACTTTTGGACTATTAACATTTACTAATATAATACAATATTATATTTAATATATATTCATAAATAGTATTTTATAATATATAAATTATATTTATAAATATAAAGTAATATATAATATAATATTATCAATATGGATATTATAGAATGTATTTAATATTTATGTATATTAATAATATATTTGAATTAAATAGTTTAAATACAAATAATATTATCTGAGTATTACAAAACAAAATAACGATTTAAAAATAAAATAACTAATTTATTTAATTTAACAGATATTTTATTTTATTTTACTTTTAAGAAACCACTAACTAATTTTCTTGGTTTAGTTTTTACTTTGAAATGTGTTATAAATATTATATATTTATATGTTATTTTTTAAAATTGAAAGAATCTAGTGATATGTGTTGTTGAGACATTTTGGAAACCCATAGCCTAATCTTTAATATAGGGTTTTCCATTACAATGTTTATATAATCTGAACTTAATTCAGTGACATCATTTGTAGATATCTAATCTAGGGTTTTGTATTTGTAGCATTTGTAGATATCTTTATAAAAGTGGAATAAAGACATATCATCTGAAGACATATCAACAATATTTAAAATTAAGTAAAATTAGTATACAAGCATAATAAAATTAGTATGAACTTATAGTAAAACCAATAGATAACAATGTGCAATTTGAAGTGTAGTAATGTTGATATCTAGAAATATCATCTAAAGAAATAAAGATGATGAGGATAACGTTTATAGATTAATAACATTTATACTTTTTATACTAGTACTTGCACCCTTTGGAGGTTCAAGGGATAAGCTCGTAGAAAATTTGAGGTAAGAATTAATGTTTTAGTAAATATAAATGAGAAATGGTATGGGCAAATTTAACCATTAAAATTATAAAACTTTTTATAGCTTATTATCATAGCACAAGGCTGATACAATATCTATAGACATAATATTCCATAGTCCATATAAATAATCAAGAATACTTATAGATGTTAACTATGTCAAAAAAATTACATCAATATTTCAAATCACACTCTATGTTCTATTATAAAAATATAAAGAATAAATAAAATATATATGATATTATTTTCCACTTATAATGTCACCCATTCACAAAATAAGAATAGATGTATATTTTTGATTGGTTAATGTAATTAGAGATTCAAATGTTGTTTGTAAGTCACTGTCACTACTAAACACTTTTTCATATTTTATTTATATATTTAATCAAACCCCCAAGTGGTATTATTTTTAGTGGAAAACATTTGGAACATTGAGTTTTGAAGAATTTAAACTGCAATTAAGTAATATGGGACTTGGAGAACTTGAGTGAAAACTAAACGAATTGGTATTTCTATTTAAAATTTGAGTGATTATTATTTTATATGTGTGTTTAATTGGGATGGTTATATAATATTAATCACATGTAATTGAGATGGTTATATATTATTATGTAAATTAGTAGTTTAAAAACTATATAAAATAGTAATAAGACATTATATTTATATATATAATGCTTTGTTTTCTAATTTTTTTTTTGAAATCATATAACTTTATTTTAACTCTTAATCTATATATTATTTTTAATACAATCTTACTCAACATTTGTCTTAAACTTACGTATTATTATTAATACAAATTTCTTACTATTTTTTATTAAAAAAGTGGTATCTTACAATATATTATCATAAAAATACATATACATGTACATTCCTCATACAAGAAACATTTAAATGTCAATATGCATGTAAATCTTTATAATATATAGGAATTAAACTTTATTGTATGGTATCAGTATATTGGTCTCTTGAAATTTTTAAGAAAGTATTATAGAGATTAGGCATGTGGCTATGAATTGCAAGTTTAATGAATTATACTTGGGCTTTCAGTGTTTTGCATGCCAGTTGAAGTGGCGTGTTGTTTATCCATTTCCATAGCTTTATCAAGCGCCCTTCTTTTGGATGAGATTGGTAATGACAAGCAAAAATAGTGTAAGGGGATTTCTATTTCATGTTTCATGTTGCTTCACTGTGCACTATTTTAATGCCAACCCTTTCATTATAACATGATGGCTATTTACTATCCATTGCTTTTACCTACGCCTACCATTTTCTAGTTACAATTCATCAAAGGAAAAGGAAAGGGAATATGGTTGAAAACAAATAACTCAGGCAAGCATATCAAATTGCAAGATTTGAGATGTGTTGTGTGACCTGAAGGGGAGTGCAAATAGAAACAAAAGAATCACCTTCGGAGGAATTGATCCAAAGCCGTGGAGGAAATCTTTGTTTTATTTAAAGATATTTGTATTAGTAATTTGTTTATTTAGCAAAAAAAACTAAACATTTGTTTTCTGCAATTTCCTTAACCATAGAAAAACTAAAACACCATTACTACATTTTTTAAAAGATATGCCAAAATTTATTTCAATGCAAGATATTCCATTGCCTCTTTCCTTGAATGTGTTTTCTGATTCTTTCTTTCTATGCCCTAATGTGCCACAGGGCATGTAATTTTGAACTTTCAAGGAAAGAAGGAAATTCAGTGAGGCTCTTCTGAATGGGAGCATAAACAAGTCAAAGGGCACTGGTATACCTACCGTCATGTACTTGAAAATCAAATCCTGGTGTTCAAGCTCCTACTGCTAAGATGATATGAAGCAAAACCTTAATCCTTATATAGTAGTACCATAACTGACCATCCAATGCTCACATTGTTCACACTTTCTCCTCTCCCCATACACAATGGCAATCCTTTTTAGACAAACACAGACAGATGAATGTTAGTGTAACATATATAATGTGTCTATGTCTACACGCTGTGTGTACCTATATACACAATACATATATATCCACAATACCTATAGTTTTGAAGGGTAATAATGTTGTCGGTGGTGCTGCAATAAAGCAGTCCTATCTGTATAAAACGCAAGCTCATACTTGCATGAGCCATCAGTCTTAAACAACACAGCACATCACTTTGAATTGCTTGTACCATAGGGATATAGGGATAGAACATATGGCAATGCATTTACACACAATATAAAGATATAACCCAAGGCCACTCTACTGTTGTCTTCAGTTCTAATCATTTGTTGGGTTGTGGTCTAGTTTCAACATAGAGCACTCCTTGAGAAAACATCATAGTTTTTCATTTAGTTCATAATAAGCCATTTTGAACCAGTAGGGTTTATGGTGTTGAATCACCTACGCAATAAATAAATCATAGCTTTTCCAGAAGTTTTTTAAAAAAAAACAAATTGCTTGATTTTGCAAACAATACAGGTTTTTAATGAGTTCATAAGAAGAAGTCATTGTGAAGCCCTAGGGTTCATGGTGCTCAATCAATATGTACATATGCTAAATCATAGCTTCAAATATATTAAAATAAATAAAATAAACACAAATCTCCATTGCCTGACTAAATCAAATTTCTTATTAAAAACAATCTTAACACAAACATATGCACACCTAAACTAATAGATATTATCTAAAACGTAAGTGAGGACAAGGGATTTATGAGTGTAAATGAATATAAAAAGATGTTCCATACCCATAGTATGAAAGAGCGAAGATTTTGTAGAGTAAAACGTAGAGGCTGATGTTCACAGCAACACAATTTTTTGCAAAGAAAATGGCGGAGGGAGGATTCCAAAAAATATTATTTATGGGAAATGAAAATGCATGGTTCCATCATTCACATGTGAAATTGCTTTGATGTTTAGTGTGATATTGCAGATCCAAACAGTCTGAATGCTTGTTATTTTGTCATTCTATTGGAGGCTATTTATACACAACCTTGGCGGTGATCAAAAGCAGTATGGTAAATGGTGGCCAGCATATGCATGTACTGCAAAGACAACAATTCCATCTACCACGGCAATGAATTAAATCGACCCAAATTTTATGCATTTAGTACAAAGATATTGGATTACAGCATGAGACAGTTTTCAGAATGCGGGTAAGTAAAAACAATGGAGTGACAATTTTTCAAGCTCAAATGCTCACATATAAAAGCCTAACAACTAGAGAGTTTAGAAAATTTTCCAGTGCGAGCCTATTCAGAATCAAATCAGATTAGATGGGGAGGATTTTTTATTTCAAATTAATCTTTACAGTTGTGACCCATTGCAAACAAATCAAAAATTATTTTTTATGCCTGAGTTATTTTCTTTCAATAGTTTTTAGATTTTCCAAGCATGAGAAAATTTCTGAACATCAAATACTCACAACCAACCAATTTAGAAAATTTCCTAATGTTTAATTTTACAGCGTGAGACAATTCCAAGCACTATAATGCTCACATATAAAGCCTATTGGCTAATTATAAATAATAATATCTTATTCCTATGCAGCAACATAGTTTAAACTTTAATGTAAATTAATAATGATAAATGATTAGTATATTTTAGATTTTCTTTAAACTACTATTATTCTAACTTTAAGACAACAACAAGAAGGCAAAAATGAGTTGGACAATTTAATTAAAAATTAAAATGTATATAATTATTATTTTTAAATGTTCTGTGGTGCATGAATTCTTCTTTTTTATTGTTTAGATGGTCTAATGAAAGTTGCAACTTGGGAAATAATTCCAATCATAATATATAGTTAAAAATTGAAGTGTTGTTTTTAAGAAAGCTATTAATCCTAAAGAACATGGATAACAATTTTCAATATTTATTTTTTTAAAAATCCACATGAAAACATTTTTATATTAAAATTATTTTAATATAATATTATTCCTATTTTTTCTTTGCAATAATTGTTTATGAAATTTTGGAGCTCCTTCAATGTATAGATCATTAAGGCATAATAAATAATAAAAATAAATAGTGTTTAAATTATACTTTTTATATAAATAAAAAATAATAAAATAGTGTTTAAATAATTTAAAACATTACTAAATAAAATTTGTTAAAAACAAGAGCCTTCTACATGTTCCTCTTTCAAAACAATTAAATAAATAAAAAATTGAATGGTTTAAAGAATGTCTTTTTAAAAGGTAAACTATAATATTGATTAAATTTAAATAATTTTAAATAATAATTAATTATATTTTTATTATTTTTTGTGAAAGATATAGAAACACATAGTTATATAGAAAAGGCTCTAATGCTATAGGTTAAAATAGGAGAGAACAAAAGAGTCAATGTACTATGAACATAAAACTAAGTACAAAATATACTAGATACAACTTCAAGCATTCAACTAGCATTCTATGAGATGGAAACCCCCATGGAGGATTAGTTTCACCACCGTTAATAGAACATCGCAGCTATTGAGCAATGATATATTTATTTTTTATTAAATATTATTTTCAACATTTTTCACAATTTTAAAATTTTATAAAATTTATTTATCTAAATTTTTATTGGTTGTATTTTTATTTCTAAATAAATATTCTTATTTGTTGTTAACTTTTTTAATAATTTAATTTATCAAATATATAGTTTTCAAGTTATAATTTCGTACTAACTACATAATTAAATGTGAAAATGATAGTGTGGACTTTTAAAGTGCCTTTTTAAAATAAGAAGTTTGTATTTTCTACCTGTCACACCCGACCTTGCACATTATTCTCTGGCTAGGTGAATATTGTTTTCACATATGAACACACATTCTACACAAGAAATTCTTCTTTAATTGACTATAAAGGCCTGGTTTTCTTATTGTTTTAAGAGTAGTGATAGCTGGGAACCAGCTGGCATTGCTTCCCATTTGTACTTGCATTTGTTTTTCCTTAATCTTTCTCACTGTTAAACTGGTCTCTTCAAAGTTGAAGTAGTTCTATAGTATTAAATCTCGAAATATTAGAATAAAGATGAGTCAATATCGTTTGCATAAATGTTTTTCCTACACGCTAAAATTACTTAGAGGCTATCAATTACATTTTAATACACTCTCAAAACAATGGAGGCAACTAGATAGATACACTAGAAAACAAGCAAGGTCAACCATATAATGCAATGTGGTCTCCACCTTCCTAACACTTTTCAAAATGACACTACTTAGAGAAGAATAATGATTTCACTATACAATTAAAGTTTCAACAGTGCTTTCCACTCTTTGACAAACATGGGGCTAAAATATACTCCAAGACCTATGTTCATCCAAATGAAATGTACAAATTCCCTCCTCTTAAAGATATACATACAAAATCTATTCGACAATCCGCTATGTGCATCCAATTTTGTTTCAAGGTTTGTCATAGTAGTAGTATGTAGTCACTCAAAATATTACATAGCTATTTATTACACAATAGAATGTAATTAAACAATCATATTTCTAAATTGCAAAACATAGCATGACAACAAAAAAATTGACTATATAAATATATGCAAGAGGGGCTGAAAATTGATACTCCTTGCAATGCCTATAAATCACAATTACACTGCCTTCCTCAAACAATACAATGCCAACAAGTCATGAAACACAATCACTTCTCAAAAAACATTTACTTTACAAATAGATACTCCCTTACAATGCCTATATATCACAAATTACACTACCTTTCTCAAACAATGCAATGCCAGCAAGTCATGAAACACAAACACTTCTCAAAAAAACATTTACTTTACAAATGCCTATTGGCAAAATCGTTGCACGTTCATCTGTGCAACTGCTAGTTTTAACTTGAGATGTAAACTATAAATTTGATTTTAAAAGCTCTGAGATAATAATATAATGGGGAAATGATAGCAATTACTTGCCCTTGCACAAGTCGATAAACCAGTTTTGTATGTTTAAACCTGTGAAGAACATTATATCTACGTGATGCTATTTCACTCTGTTAGATATAGTTATAGAATCAAAAGAATCGAGCCTCACTGTGTCATGATTTAATACTGTCTTAGAAACTTAAAATGTTGTCAACTTTTTGAGTAACGTCTGAAACAATCATGTAAAATGACTGCAAGGTCGTAGAGCCTCCATTGGTAAAAACTCGAACTCTGGTTATCAAACACTTTTTAGCCCATTATGTGTAGGAGCACACTATGCATGAAGATGTCTTTAGAACTAGCTTTGACAGATATTCTTAGTCGTTTAGGATTTTCGAGCTCATGTATGTCGACGGCACGAAGCTTGCCTAAAACAAAAGGAGTTGAACCCGCCAACTTTGAGAAAACAACTAAATGATGCAGGTGGTTGAACCGTGTTGTCTTTGAAACCATTTTTTATTAAAATTAGTTCTCTACTCCAACTACAATTATGGGTCTTACTTTATAATCTACGAGCTCAATATTTTCAAACAGTAATAGGTTTGCATACGGTCGATGGTCGAGAACTTGTTCAACCTAATGTCGACACGTGATAATCTTTATTATTGCCCATTGAAAGTACTCGGTGACACTCGTATGGCAGATGATTAGAAATACATTATTCATAACTTAAAGGTATTCAACATTCATGTATAAGGAAATATGTCTAACTTTCATATTTAGTTAATATTGATTTATTAAGGTGGTTAATGCCTCTTACGTTATTGAAGTTGATTTAAACACCGATGTTTTACTCAGTTGGACAGTTATATAGATCATACCATATAGGATATAGGTTAGTTATTCTTAAGCAAGATTTATGAAATATTCTTCTTGGCAAAGAGTATCAAAACATAAGATGACTCTATAATAGTCGTAGGGGATCTACCCTAATTTCTCTAAATTATAAAACCCGTTTTCACTCTCGTGAAAACAAGATAATTGTTGCACATCAAATTAGTTTTTAAGTGTTATTATGGAAAAAATGTTCTGATATTTTGAATGAGATCTAAACCCTAAAAACATAGGGAGTAAAACTCCACACTGATTCGAATAACGAGTCTAGTCGACAAGTCTCATTCTAAATGCTTGCAAAGTTGCAATGGAAAACATAGTATTTAGTATGAACCTTAGGGGTCTAAGGATCGGTTAATAATGTTTTGAACCATGGAGACTAAAATCCATCATTACCAAGTCAACTGTAGGATTACGACGTTATCCAACTCGAGTTGGGGTGGGTGAACAATATGACTGTGTTGATTGTAATGCTATTTATATTGAAAACTTTGGCCAGAGTAATACACAAGACTCTAGTGCATTGTCGGTTCACCGTGTCCAAGATTACATAATCTATTAATATGATCACACTTGACTAGAGGGTATCTAGGGGTGCGTGATTAACAGTGTTGCATGGGACACAAACACCAGCACTCAGATGGCAAATACCATAGGTCATCCTAGTTCTATACTCTTTGTGAAGGGTAGGGCCACTTCCGGGAAGGAACTTAGTGTGCGGGAGACCGTCGATCTATGGATGGAGGTTAAGCTCTCTGAATATGCTTTCTCTCTCTTCAATTAGAGGCATGTTGTGGCTTGTGATATGGAAGTTAGCAATTGAGATGCAATAATCAATTGGTAAGACTATTTATGTGTTCTTCATTTATGTATAATTTAACATGATTCATTTATTTGAGCTAGTGAGACAATTTCATTATTGCTGAAATAAATATGTTTCATTTCCAAAATTAAGATTAAACAAAAAAAAATTTATCACCTTTTACCTCATCAAAATTTTACTTCATGGTAATTGTCTAGTTTTAAGTGTTTTGAAAACTATGGATATTACATCTTCCCCCTACGTCAAAGGACCTCTCTATGAAAGTTTGATCCATATAAAATACTTGCTAATTTTGGGCCCTTGATAGATTATCTCTGAGTGCTCTTATAGATTCTTAATTTTGGTGTGCCAAGTCACTTTTCACTGATATTCTAATATTTCTTAAATGAGATAACTCTTGCCAAAAGGAATTGAGAAACCTGCTAACCCTATCATTAACAATATCCATAAGAAATCCATACAATATGAATGCTTCTTTACAACATAAATTTGCCAATTGTCAAAATTTGAATTCTTATGGTATGACAAAGGAATGTGCATACTTAGTCTATTCATTCCAACATAAATGTAATCTTTACCATGTTCCTTGGGTAGGTTTGTGACAAAATCCATGTAAACACTTTTCCACTCTTGGTGAGGAATAGCCAATGTATGCCATAACTTCACCCAAAAGACATGTTCTATTGTGTCCTCTTTCATCCCTAAATAAATTGATAGAAAGATTTTCTCCTTATACAAAATGGGTCCATCAACTAGCATATACTTGCCATCCTTCATATCTTCTTTTAAGATGTTAGCAGTAATTATATTCTTGACATATTCTACCATGTTAGAAACTTCCCAAGCATCATAGATGACAAAACAAAGAATGGGCATTTTGGAAGAATCATCAACAACTACATTCTTCACCCCCCACCCCCTATATCCAAATCATAATATAAGATTTTCCTTATCTCTATTATTTTTTATCATATAAATCAAGTTGACACAAGAAAATATCCAATCCATTGTAGTCTATCTCAATCACACATTTACCACAAACTAGATGTTTTCTAAAATTTTCCAAAGCATGCATGATGGCAAGAATTTCCTTGTCATACCTAGAGAAGTTCTTTTATGGATCCTTCAACTTTAATCCCTTAATTTTAATGGAGTCTCCATTTTACATTACATTACCACATGTTGAAGCATCACATTCTACTATAGATAGTTGTGAGAAATTTGAAATAAGAAGTACAAGATATGAGCCAAATACCTTATTAAGCTTATAAAAAACTACTAGAGATCTACCCATCCATTCATATAATCTCCCTTCTCTATCATTTTGGTAAAGAGAAGCTATATGTAAACACCCATTAACAAACTTTCTATCAACACTACATATATGGTCTACTTGTACTCCTTTGGTATGGATGATATGGCCCATATATAAAGGTTCTACCATTCTAAATTCACACTTGACTTCTTTTGCATAGAATCTATGTTGCTTTAGTATGTCTGCAATCGTAACCAAATACTACAAATGATCTTCCCAAAACTTGTTTTAACTAAAACTCTCATCAAATAAATTAAAAAAAAAATCCCCACTTGTCTAATAAATACATAATTCCTGCATGGATGAAAAGTAGCAATTACATTTGGTAAATCAAAGAGCATAACCAAAAATTTAAAATGTACAAAATGGGATTTGGATGTTATTTTTTACACATTTTCTTCTTTCATGCTATACCTTAGAACCCTCTTGGAAAAGAACATCATCCCATCGAGCTCACTTATTAATGGGCACCTCTATCCTGAATTTGAAATTTCTATTCCTTATGGCCCTATAATTTGGTGAACAATTTGATTTACTAGTAGCACCAAGATCCCTTCTCATGGAATTCTTAAAAATATTCCTTATATCAAATTTTGTACTTTGATATTTATTATCTAGATTAAGGCCTTTTGAAATAAACACATAATATGTTTTTCCTTTCCACATTTTCTCAGTTAATACACAGGGAGGAAAGTGATGCAGAGCCACAACTTTGTCATGCAAACTGATCGATGAGAGGGTGGTCCATGTCTTGGTGATCTACTCATATTGGCCAAACATTCATCATCGGCCACCTTACCTCTTATCTTCTTGACGTTCAACACTCCCCGATGTATGTTCCTTGCATCACTCGCCTATCAGCAAGACCATATGCTATTGGCCAACCAAACACCCTTCGCACCGCTCACCAACTCTTCCCAATGTATGTCTTCACCTTTGTATCTGCTAAGAGATACATTCTTCAATGTACATTCAGGATATGCATTGTCAGTGTAACCTCCCTCATTGGTGCGCACTTTTGCATGTGCTCCTGATACACCGATGGCATAGCTTGCAAATACTTTCGCCGACTTGGGATCAGAGTTTTCCTTCACCATCTCTACCAGTCGCCTCTTGCATCTATCACAATGTATATGCGCAATATAGATTCAAAACATACAACCCAAATATGCATTCGGTGGGACCGACCATTGACCTAACGCAATGTATATCCTCAATATACATTCGTAAGATACATTTGAAAACATGGGTTTAGAATATGCATTTAGTGAAGCCAACTGTTGACTTTCCTTGTATCATATGAAATGCACTTTCACCACATGCAGTTGCAACATGCACTTGCAGGATACACATGAACATACAACTGCGATATACACATGAAATGAACCCCAACATACATTAGCGATATACACACAGAATGTATACTAGGTGAAACAACATGAATCTTCACCGATCTGAACCTCTGTAAACCCTATAGCTTCACAGACCCATTTCTCCAACAACTATATAGAACTTAGACTTCGCCAACCTAGCACATGAGGATGCTAGGATCTATCAATGCATCTTGTACATGATCCTGCAAACACAAATGAACAAAACAAAAAACACAAAAATGAACTGTATAGCCATTCCACTAATTTTGAAGAAATATAACTGGTGGAATGGACTAAGAGTCCATATCGACCACAAAATAGTAAATCGATTGCACAGAGAAAGCCTAACGAAATCGAATGACAAAAAGATACACAGAATAGGACTTGTTCATTATGCCTTTCAGAAATGTACACACAGATGCTCTATTTCTCAATTACAATCACACTGATCTCTAATCTCAACTACAACTATTAAACTAAATTGAACTCAACTGATTACATTTGATTTGCTCTAGGGTATTTATCTACTCACCCTGAGTAGTACCAATCCGACTCCAACCGGCTGGGAGATCTAACAACCTCCAACTGCCTAACAACCTTTGTAATTACAGATCGACAAGTGTCCTTGGGACTTACAACATAAATCTAGACACAAACTAAAATAACATGCATTGGTCAAATAGACGTTATTACATAAATGGTCTTATAGGACCTTATTGGAAACAATAAAATGAACATCGAACAGTTGAATGCCTCATGGGGGCCACCTTGTGTTAGGTGCTCCTGTACCATACACCCCACCTTGAAAAGAACTCATGCCTCATAAGTTAAGTCTTTGTTTTGCTCTACCTATATCCTCTACTATCTCATGTCTTCCCCATGATCTCTGGACTGCAACCTGCTTCCATTGAATCAAAGACTCATGCCTAGCATTGTAGGCTCTACTCACACCTTGCTTTCTTACTATCATCTCTACCAGAACACCTGCATTATACACCTTGGGTAATGCTTCTTGTATTGCTACTATGGCAGAATATGTTTTCCTTTCAACTCTTGTTGGTTCTAGAGGACAAACAATTGTCCCTACTATGATAGCATCCTTGTCTTTTCAATCAACTTGTGGCTGCTTGTAAACCTGCTCTTGGACCTTTTGTTGATCCATCTGATCTCCATCATCCAAAACTAAAATAACCTTCAAACTTTGTTCCTTGGCAACCCCTCTCCTTGAGGTATCCTCAACTATCCTTGTCCCGTCTGCATTGATCTGCACAAACTCTTTCTTACCCACCAAGATGACCTTGGCTGCCTTCTTTGCTTCAGCATCCTCCTGCAATGGTGTCATCACAAAAGTTCTTCCATCCTTCTTGAAGGTGTAGATGTTAGCATATCCATCATACAATGTTCTCCTATCAAATTGCCATGGCCTACCTAAAAGTAGGTGACAACATTCCATGGGCAAAATATCACATAAAACCGTATCCTGATATTCCCCAATCTGAAAATCAACATATGCTTGTTCATATACCAAAAGTGATTGATTATCACTTACCCAAGATGCTTTTTAAGGAGTTTGATGTGGAATCCTTTCCAGTTTTAACTTATCCACCATTTCCTAAGATAGCATATTATCTGTTGTACCAGAGTCTATTACTACCTTGCATTTTTTACCTTTGCTTTTGCAATTGGTCCTGAAAAGTGCTCTCCTTTGTATCATCTCCTTGGATATCTTCAAGAGTGTTCTCCTTAGCATCAATCATTCTCCATCTAGAACTGGGGCTGCACTCCCCATTGGAAGGTTAACACTTTCACCTACCTCCTCTTCTTGCACATATTGAACCCTCTTGTCATTCTTCCTATCACTTCCTGATGATGAACCTTGCCTTTCTAGACATTTAAATGCTGGGTGACCAATTTCATTACAATGATAACATCTTCCAGTGAAAACATTAGAATCTCTACCACCTCCAAATCTACCTCATGTGTCTTTCCATCCACCCTTGAAATTAGACTGTTTTTGTCGTTTACTAGTCTCTTCTTGGTTCTCATTGACTTGTCTTGTTGTAGGGGCTGATCCTCTTCCCCTTATATTGCTGCCTCTTGCCCTCATGGACTTATCCTGTCTCCTTTTCATCTTCTCCTCAATCCTGATTGCCATTTGATAACAGTCTTCTACACTCCTAGGGTTAGCCAAAACTAATTCATCCTGTATGTTCAATCTCAAACCAGCCAAGTATCTAGCAACCTTTTCAACCTCATTCTCATGATGACCAGACCTCATACTTAATTTATAAAATGCCTTAGTATATGCCTTCACATCCATTTCCTTTTGTCTTAAAAATTGAAGCTTTTTAAACATTTAAACTTCATAATCCTTGGGTAAAAACTTACCTTTGATTCTTGCTACCATCTTGTCCCATGAAGAAATCTTTGTCTTTCCCTACTTTCTTCTCTCTGATTGTTTGTAATCCCACCATACCAAGCCATGACCTCCCAATTTGGTCTTTGCAATCTTTACTTTCTGTTCCTTAGGAACTTCCTCACATTCAAAATGATTATCTAATGCAGCAATCCAATCAAGTAACTCTTCCTCATTTAAGCTTCCACTATACTTTGGAACATCAATCTTTACCTTAGGTTTGTCATTCTTGACTGCCCTTGACAGTTTTGCAAATCTCTGATCTTCAGGATCCAGATCTTCATCGACATCTCTAGATTCTTCACCATCCTCTTCTTCTTCTGGTTCACTTTCTTCCACTTCTCTTCTTTTGTTTGTCTCCAAGGCTGCAAGCCTAGCTTGAAGGGCTTCTGCAAGCTCTTTCATCTTCCTCATCTCTTTAGCATGTTTTTCCTTCATCTCTTGCAATTCTCTAGCAATGCCAGCATTTTTTCAGAGGCATCTTGCTAACTTGTTTCTGCAACCTCTTAGTTCTTCTACTTCTGCCTTCTCAATGATAGAAAAAAACACACAACTGCCCAGACCTTTTACTAAGCTCTGATACCACTATGATGCAGAGCCACAACTCTATCATGCAAACTAATCGATGAGAGGATGGTCCATGTCTTGGCAATCTACTCCTATCGGCGAAACATTCCTCATCAGCCACCTTACCTCTTATCTTCCCAACGTTTAACACTCCCTGATGTATGTTCCTTGCATCACTCACCTATCGGCAAGACCATATGCTATCAGCCAACCAAACACCCTACGCACTGATCACCAACTCTCCCTGATGTATGTCTTCACCTTTGTATCTACTGAGAGATACATTCTTGAATGTACATTCAAGATATGCATTGTCGGTGTAACCTCCCTCGTAGGTGAGTGCTTTTGCATGTCCTCCTGATACACCGATGGCATAGCTTGCAAATACTTTGACCGACTTACAATCACCGGTTTCCTTCACCGTCTCTACCGGTCGCCTCTTGCATCTAACACAATGTATATGCGCAATATACATTCAAAACATACAACCTGAATATGCATTCAGTGGGACCGACCATTGACCTAACGCAATGTATATCCTCAATATACATTCGTAAGATACATTTGAAAACATGCGTTTAGAATATACACTTAGTGAAGCCGACTGTTGACTTTCCTTGTATCATATGAAATGCACTTTCACCACATGCAGCTGCAACATGCACTTGCAGGATACACACGAACATACAACTACGATATACACATGAAATGAACCCTGACATACATTAGCGATATACACACAGAATGTATACCCGGTGAAACAACATGAATCTTCGTCAATTTGAACCTCTGCAAACCCTGTAGGTTCATGGACCTATTTCTCCAACAACCACACAAATCTTAGACTTCACCAACCTAGCACATCAGGATGCTAGGATCTATCAATGCATCTTGTACACGATCCTAAAACCACAAATGAACAAAATGAAAAACACAAAAATGAACTGTACAGCCATTCCACCGATTTTGAAGAAATCTAATCGTTGGAATGGACTAAGAGTCCATATTGACCACAAAACAGTAAATTGATTGCACAAAGAAAGCCTAATGAAATTGAATGACAGAAAGATACATAGAACAAGACTTGTTTATTATGCCTTTTAGAAATGTACACACAGATGCTCTGTTTCTAAATTACAATCACATTGATCTCTGATCTCAACTACAACTATTGAACTAAACTGAACTCAACTGATTACATTTGATCTGCTCTGGGGTATTTATCTACTCGCCCTAAGTAGTACCAACCTGACTCCAAGCAGTTGGGAGACAACCTCCAAGTGGCTGGGAGATCTAACAACCTCCAACTGCCTAACAACCTTTGTAATTACAGATCGACAAGTGTCCTTGGGACTTACAACATAAATCTAGATACAAACTAAAATAACATGCATTGGTCAAATAGACGTTATTACATAAATGGTCTTATAGGACCTTATTGGAAACAATAAAATGAACATCAAACAATTGAATGCCTCATGGGGGCCACCTTGTGTTAGGTGCTCCTACACCAGAAAGTGAGGTTTATCTTGCAGCATAGGATTATTCAGAACAAATACATTAAATATAGGTGCATATGTATGTCCACTTAATGTCATATTTATAAAGGCACATAATGTCCTAATGTAACCAACTACTACAACCCTATTAGATTGAGCATTTCCCACTTTCAAAGCATAATAATAATCTAACATTCCTTTTACTTCCATAAAATAAAATATTGAATTTGGTTTCAATTTCAAGTGTTCCAAACAAATACCTAGATCCCATACTCTTGGGTACAAATCGATTAATACCCTTTTAGTCTCCTTATGAATATAATTTTGTAAACCATGGAAAATGTCATTTTCACACCAGAAGTCAAACTATATGTCTTTGATGGTTGAGCTGAAAATTTTGATAAGCTCAAAATCAACCTTAGTGACTAATGAGAATTCTTTTCCATATACATGTCTTTCCACAAACTCATCTTGGACAACATTTTTAGAATCTGTCTAAGTTGGATCATCCCTTTTAATTTCTATGGAGTTATTTATCTCATCTTTTATTAATGATTATAAGGGAAACTCTTCAATGCTCTATTTCTTCCCACTTTGGATTTTATATTTTTATTCCACATTCCCTTCACTGTCATTTTGAATATTACTCTTGTCTACCGTAAAATCCATCATTGGAAAATGGATGCATAATATCTGAGTAAGGGTAGCCTTTGTACTGATGCATTTAGTGGGTGTCACTTGATCTTCCCTGATTTCGTCACAATCTTGCTAGTAAGCACACTTGTTTAGATTCAAAGGAACATTTAGAATATTGTGGCTGTATCCTTCATTATTTATAGTTCCTTGATCTTTTTTTCTTTCTTCTAAATCATTTTCTTTATTTTTTGGATCCTTCATCCATGTCTTTAAATCCTTCTAATATTCATGCAATCCGTGTAACTTTTCTATCGTGGATTCTTGAAATGTCTTCATCTTTCTACTTAAAACACTAGTTTTCCCCCTTGTAGGGTAGCGACATCTTAGATTTGATGCCAATGTAATTTCCCACAATTGATTTTACTAAAACTAGTAAAAGCACCAAGGGTGCTATCAAATGGCCGATAGGCACAAATATTTATAGGCCTATCACTAAATAGTTTATATTTATTTTTTATTAGAAAGTCACTACATGTAGTAGTTAGTGGAAAAGACTATATATACTATAAGAAACTCAATTATTGTGTGTGTTTGTTTGAATGTTGACATCCATATTTGTTTGAAGTGTGTTTGAACTTTAGGCATTACTTTGTGTGCACTTATTGTTTGAACTTTGACATCTGCTTATTATTTGTGTGAAGTGTGCATTTTAACTTTGACATCATTTTTATTATTTGAATGAGTTTTTAATGTTCACTTTGTGTGTGTGAAATGTGTATGAACTAACTTTTATATTCACTTTGTGTGTGTGTGTGTGTGTGTGTGTGTGTGTGTGTGTGTGAGTGATCCAATTTTGACATTCACTTGGATTTGAGCCACTTATTGTTTGTGTATTGACATCCACTTTGCTTATGTGAATCATATATTTGAACTTTGGCATCCACTTAATTTGTTTGAGTTAATTGTGGATTCATTTTTTTGTATGAAATGTGAGTGAACTACCTTTTTCATCGACTTATTAGATCTATTTACTATTTTTGTTTATTGAAGTTTAAAATTTCACATTTACTTAGTGTGAATTAAAAATTAGCATGTTGAATTATGTTTACTTTTGTGTGTGTGAGTGTTTGAACTAAATTTGGCATTCACTTTGTGTGAAGTGTGTTTGAATTTTATTCTGTGTGAGAGTGTGTAAATTTTTTTATTGTGTGTGTGTGTGTGTGAACTTTCACATTCACTGTGTAAAGAGTGTACTAACTTTTGACATTCACTGTGTAAAGAGTGTACTAACTTTAGTGTTTACCTTATATATGTATGAAGTGTATGTTTTTAACAAACTACGTGTGGAATTATTGTACTTTGTGTGAAGATTGTGTTTTAACTTTGGCATTCACTTTGTGTGAAGAGTGTACTAACATTGGCATTTACTTTATGTGTTTGAACTTTATTATTTACTTTGTATATGTATGAAATATGTTTTTGAACAAACTATGTGTGAAGTGATTCAACTAACTTTGTGTGAAGAGTGTGTTTTAACTTTGGCATTCACTTTGTGTGTGTTTTCTCTTTGGCACATTTGAAATCAAGTGTTTACTTCATATATGGTTGAATTAACTTTATGCATGAAGCATGTTGGAACTTTGGCATGTGATCACTTTCTAAATGTGAAGTGTTTGTTTTAAATTTGAAATTCACTTTTGTGTGAATTGGGCATGGTCAAATTTAATTTTGACATTCGCTTTGTGTGGTGTGTGCATTTGGAATTTACCATGTTTTATAACTTTGATACTCAATTTATGTGTTTGTTTGTACTTTGACATATTTAAACTTAAGCATTCATTTGAATGTTTGTACTAACTTTGTGTGAATGAATTATGTTTGAACATTGACATATTCACTTTTTGTTTATGTAAATTGTGTGTCTTTGCGGGCGGGATTTAATAAGTTTCTAGAAAGGATTTTTTTTTTAATTTTTCAATCACATAAAAATAGAGGGAAATCCCAACAAATAATATTTTCATATGAAACTAATTAATTATTATATTAATAGAATGACCACTTCTATTACAACATCATCTTCCAACCAATCTGAAATTATTTTTTAAATATAAATATACTTTTTAAATTCTTTTTAATCATAAAATCAATTTCAAAAATATATATTTTTAAATCTATCCAATTTTTATTTGGATAATTACACAAAAAAAATCAAACAATTAAATTTTTTTGAATCTAACAACTTAAAAACCCTTAATAAAAAAAGCAATCTTAGATTCACATTCCAATTTTCATGACCAAGTCAAAAAAGTTTCTAAAGAAATTGCACTTGAGCCCACTCAAAATAGGTAAGTGTCACACCACTAACATAAATAAATATACAATTTATATTCTAAATAATAATTTTTTCAGTCATTTGATTGTTTTATATAGTTTATACATTTACTTTGTTAAGAATAGTTAAATTAAATTCCTTTTAAACCAAAAGATACTACCAAGTTAAGAAATAAGAAAATATTCTAAGTAAAATGATTTCTATCAAACTATGTATTCAATAGATATAAATTAATAAATTAATTGAAATTAAATTATAGTGAATAAGCCACTTATTAAAATATACATAACCAACATTATAAAGACATAAATAAATTTATTAAAGTTATCATGGAGTAACTTTAGAGTCTAAACTTTTATTTAATGATTTTAATAGATTTAATAAAATAATTAAATTAAATAGTTATTTCTTTTTTAAAGTTATTTAATCATTTAAATAAAATAAACCTTGCAAGATAATTAAATAAGAAATTAAATCTAAATTTTCATGTCTTTAAAATTATAACTATGAAATTAATAAATATTTAAATCTATTTAATTTAGTTATTAACTTGCATGGAAATTTTACATAAAATAGATAATTAAGTTCTATTTTAAGAAAAACTAATTAATAAAGAATATTGAGCACTAATGGATCTATTTAAAAACTCATCATAAAAACTAATGCAATGATAAGAGTGGTAGAGGGCTAATTTTAGAATGTAATAAAATATACTATTATGATATAATCAAAGAGAATCTCTAACTTTTACATTTGTTTTGTAATTCTCTTTTTCTTTCTCTTGCTTTTTCCTAAATTCCCACTTTTTTTTATCTTTGTACTTTTCTTGTTTTTTTTTTTCCTAATCTATTTTGCATATGCAAGGAATACTATTATATTATGTAGGTTTAAAAGTGCATTGAAGAAAAATACAAATGAAAGTTTGGAGTAGAAATATATATATAGTTTTTATTTAAAATCTATGGCATAAATTAATTGAGATCATAGGAATTAAATTATAGTGAATAAACTACTTATTAAAATATATGTAACCAACATTATAAAGACATACATAAATTTATTAAGGTTATCATGGAGTAACTTTATAGTCTAAACATTTATTTAATGATTTTAATAGATTTAATAGAATAATTAAATCAAATAGTTTTTTTCTTTTTCTAAAGTTATTTAATCATTTAAATAAAATCAACCTTGCAAGATAATTAAATAAGAAATTAAATCTAAATGTTCATGTCTTTTAAAACTAAAACTATGAAATTAATAAATATTTAAATCTATTTAATTTAGTTTATTAACTTCGAAATTTTACATAAAATAGATAATTAGCTTCTATTTTAAGAAAAACTAATTAAATATCTATTTAAAAACTCATCATAAAAAACTTAATGCACCAATTAATGATAAGAGTGGTAGAGGGCTAATTTTAGAATTTATTAAAACTTACCACATGTTTTGTTTTGTAATTCTATTTTTTATTTTCTTGATTTTCTTTCTTTTTTCTAAATTCCCACTTTTTTTTTCTTTTCAATTTTTTCTATTTTCCCTTTTTAGCTATTTTGCATGCAATGAATACTATTTTATTTGTAGGTTTGAAAGGGTATTGAAGAAAAATATGTACAGATGAAAATTTGGAGCAGCAAACAACTTTTATATAAATAATGTTTTTTATTTAAAATATGTTAGCATAAATTTTAGAGATAGGAAATAATTACAACGAAATATGAAGTATAATACTATTTAAATCTCCTTGCATTAGAACAGCGATGCCTCACAAATTTAAATGGGATGGAGTAAAATTATTTATACCCATCACCTAGCCATGCTTTCCAAATAATGAAACTGTTGTCTAGAGCCTCATTAATTGCACCCAGAAGCCTCAAAATAGGTTTTCTCACCTCCTTCACATACTTACCTACAATCCCTTTGTGTTGTAAATTAAAAAAGATTAGTAAATTTTGAGAGAAATTTATGTTTGGGTTTTGTCTGGTACATGTAGGACACCAAGAAGAAATCCTCTAGATGATAAGCTGGGTGTATGAGATAATAAATCCACATTTTTTTTGTTTATGGCATCAAATTATTAAATTTTAAGCAAGGTCAAGTAAAATTTAAAATTTATATATTATTGTCTATTAGTAATCAGATCAAAAATTGATGTTAAAAAATAAATCTGAAGAAGAAAAGAAATGAATGTTAACCTAGAAGAAGCCATCCTCCTCACATGCATGCCTAATGTGATTCACTTATTTGCTCCTCTGGTTGCAAGGGTTAATCTGAGATATACACCCTCTGTATTTTTTTTTCCTTCTTGTTGATCTGTTCATGCTCTCCTTTACCTCACCTCACATATTGCAGCACCAAAAAAACAATATGCAATAGACTATATATAATACTAAATGAAACCCACAAATAGAAAATGCAATGGAAAAGGAAATAAATGAAACACCATGAATTATAAAGTAAGCACCAAGAGAAAAAAAAATTTGAGTGTGTATTTGCCAAAAATTTCTGGGCCTTTTTAGGGAAAGATAACCAAAAAAATTATTTTTTATTAGGACTACCAAATTTTTTTGGCAGTTACAAGATGTGTGCACATATAGAATGGCCTATCAACCAAATTATATCAAATCTATAATATTCTAAATAAAATTTGGGAAACCATCCAATTGCACCACAATTTTTAACAAAGCCAATCAACCCAAAATTTGGCAATTTTGCATCTAACACTCTAAAACACTACAAATATGCCAAGGGAAATTTTATTAACATAAATTTCACAACATATAGAATTTTTTTACAAAAAAATATACAAAATAAAATATCTTCCCTTGCATGCAAATTATGGAAGATAACTCACAAAATATATACAAATTACGCAGTTAATACCCAACTTCAACTAAAGCTTCATAACCTTTATGGGACTATTATAATAGACTGAAATAGATGTTAAAGGATTTAAATAATATTCACAACACCTTCTACATATATTGAACACTAAAATTAACCAAAACTACCCCAATTTGCTCCAAACTACAACCTGTAATAACTCATAATTGATCACAAGATAAACCTATAACCTCTAGAAGCATAATCACTAATACTGAAATACTAGAACACACCATTTAATTTTGTACTATAGTCAACAAAAACACCAAAAATAGTACACAAAATAGTAACTACCAATATTGAAACCACTACTCTACTATGAAGAAATTCCATGGCTTGCAATATGCAAAACTAACACACTATTGAACTTCTACAATCCTATCAAGCACAAATACAAACTCTAGATGAATTTTTCCTCTATAATAAAAGGGATTTCATCCTTAGATTTATGAAACCACTGGTTTTCCATCTAATGAACTCTAGTACATCAAGGGTTTTTGTCCTCAAAAGTACATAAACAAGTTCTTTAACAAGAGAGCACAACATTACATTGTTTACAATATCGATATCCAAATTGCATTGGAGTACATACATCAAGATAATAGTACACGATTCAACTGATATAAAAGACTAGAAATTGATCATAAGTATCTGTCTCGTCAGCTAGATCAAGATCTGAAATCTATTACATAAGGTACATCCTTCTCTCACATGAACAACAACAAGAGAAACCAATGGAGATATAAGCACAACAACCCAACCATGTGGAACCCTAAGGTCCACCCCCCATGCTAGGAGATAACAATAAGGTCCCACAACATGAAATAGTTAAGAAGACAGGAACACAACATAAAAGGCTAACATGACTCCAACATACAAGTACACATGACATTCACAGTAGAGTCACCACTTCCTCCAATAGTCAAAAAGACAATACACTAACAGGTGCAAGTAGTACACATGACTCTAAAACAACACTAGTCAATAAGGGCATCACAAGTAACTCAAATATCACTTCCAGAGGCATTCACAAAACAAAGGGGAGAACACAACTAGAGAATGTTAGATTGCAGTAGGGATGAGTGTCATCACATGGTCCTAGCATGGATTACCCTGACAGTCTCTAGCTAAACGCCGGCCCCCATCCATAGGTTACCCTGACAGTCTCTCACTAGGTGCCGACCCCTATCCATAGGTTACCCTGACAGTCTCTCGCTAGGTGCCAACCCCCATCTATGGTTACCCTGACAATCTCTCACTAGATGCCAGCCCCATCGGGTGACACATGCAGAACCAACATTCCTTTCATGAGGACAAGGAAGTTGATTTTTCCAACCATGACCTTCTCATCTCATTCTTAGCCTGAATGAGCTCTATAGGCATGCATGAGGCATCCAATTATCTTGATTAGTGTGAAAACTACCCAACCCTCTAAATTTATTATTAAGTCATCACTGGATTAACAACTTCCAATGGGTTACTCTAATAAGCCACTTTGGGCACCGGCCCCACATTGAAAGCCACTCCGCCTTCACTGTATCTCGATTCTCAAAGCCCAAAACAAAACCCAAGCATGAACTATCACATTCCTCATCATGATACATTTACAACACAAAATATACATCATTTCACATTAAATAGAGCAAGGCATTACCCATGTTGCATAGTTATCATAACCACATGAATAGGTACACTAAGGCATTATCCATCTTGCATAGTCATCATAACCAGATGAATCCATAAACAGAGGGCAATCAACATATAACCAATACATATTTAACCATTAGCAAGATTACATAATCATAGGAGTCATACACATGACTACCCCTCTTGGCCTTTGGAATCCACTTTCCCAAATGACACAAACACTTGACACCACTTAAACACAATGGTCTCACATCACATGCACATCATCTCCTAATAGACCAAACTAAGATCCTTCATCAATAATTCAATTACAACACCACAATTGCGACATATGACATAATGTACTAATTATGGGTCTTGAAGAATGTAACATTAATAGAATCATGATCAATCATCTAACAATCATAAAGTGAATCTTCCTCAACAATATAGAACTATCATATTCTAACCACTAGTAATAGTCACTTTTATGATCATAAGATATAAAAGTCCATGAGTAACAATATTTTAACCAATAGATCCCAAGACTTATTTTAGTTTTGTTTAATTAAAAATGATTGCGATCAACATGCAAATAACCCTAAGGCATACATATTAAAACACAACAATTATTTAAATGCAATTCTTATCACAGTGGGGGACTATCACCACAATTAAAATCATACAATGGAGTATTAATAACCATAACACATGAATGCTATACCAATGGCTACATAATTCACTAAACCACTATTTACACTGATGTAGATTTCATTAATAATCTAGATAATTTTGTAAATACTGTTAAATATAACTATATAAGCAAGGCTAAAAGCCTATAATATTAGAATGCTACAAATATCTTACACTAGTTAGAATCACAAGATACAAAAACTAAAGCTACAATGAAAGAACCTTGTTCTGAGGTTAGCTTGAGAGGAAAGGAATATAGAACAATAAAACATTCCTATAGATCTAACATCTTCATCAAATCTACCACACTTTTAACCACATGAATATGATAGGATCAACACAAAATAAATTTGTTGAGAAGGCTTTAAAAGCTACCAACAATGCAAAATGTGAAAGCATAGACAAGGCACACAGACTGATTGGTAGAATACCTTAGAGTCATATGATGGAAAGCAATGATCATAGGATATGTACAAAATGAATTTGTTGAAAAATCTTAGAGAAACCCAGTTTGAAAATCTAGAGTTATTGGTGACGGAACAAACTATTTTAATAGAGATGAAACGGGTGAGAGGTAGACAGTCACAAAATATTCATATCTCAAAAATGACAAACTAGGTAAGGTGGATTTCAAGATATGATTTAGATATCCAGGCTGTGCACCATATATAAAAAAATTAGAGAAAACTAGCTCATAAAAATAATGTTATGGCTAATGCAACAGACTGCTAAAACAGAGATGAAATGGGTGAGAGGTAGACAGTCACAAAATATTCATATCTCAAAAATGACAAACTAAGTATGGCTAATTTTTGGATATGATTTAGATATCTAGGCCGTACACCATATATAAAAAAATTAGAGAAAACCCTATTTGTAAAAATAAAGTTATGGCTAATGTAACAGACTCCTAAAACAGAGACGAAATGGGTGAGAGGTAGATAGTCACAAAATATTCATCTCTCAAAAATGACAAACTGGGTATGGATAATTTTCAAATATGATTTATATATCTAGGCCATACACCATATATAAAAAAATTAGAGAAACTAAATTCACAAAAATAAAGTTATGGCTAATGCAACATACTACTAAAATAGAGACGAAATGGGTGAGAGGTAGACAGTCACAAAATATTAATATCTCAAACATGACAAAAATGGGTATGGCTGATTTTTGGATATGGTTTAGATATCCATGCCGTGCACCATATATAAAAAAAATTAGAGAAACCTAGTTCGTAAAAATAAAGTTGTTGCTAACGCAATAGACTAGGTTCAAAAAATGTAGAAGAGAATTCACAGAATATTTTACTAAATCTAATGCAACAATAAGTTAGATTCATATCTTAGTCCATACCAGAATATTGCTTCTATGACATCCTCACAAAATTTCTCAACTTGCATCCATTTTCCCCAAGTCTTTTATTTTTGAAGCTATGGTTTACGGTGCCAAAAGAAAAATGAAAGCTTCCTAAGAGAGAGAGCTCCCCAAAACATAAAACATATTCTCCATTTGAAATGCACACACCTCCCCCAAATTATGTCTTGAGATTTCAAAAATAAAGTTGAGCATCCATAACCACCCCCATAATTTCTTCTAGAAGATTCTCTTTTATTACTTTCTTACAATTTGCTATTTTTTACCATTTACAATAATTTCTCTCTGATTTTATTTATTTTAGAATTTGCTATTTATTTCATTTACAACCAAACAAAAATAGTTTCTTTCTACTTTTCTAAAACTAGTCTCTTACATTAAAGAAAGAATTATTTCTAAGATTCCCTGTAGAGGTGCATAACTGTCACTTCTTCCAAGTGGCCAAAATGGAAAATAATTACTCAAGGCAATAATAATAAAGAAAGAGAATCTTTTTCAGACATAATAATACATATTTCCCCACAACTATAATTTACATAAAAACATCTATATTTAAGTATCAAAGTGCCCTCTTGACTTAATAATTTTATTTTAGTGAAGTAATTAACCAAAACATTAATCAAACAATTCCAAACAATACATGACATAATGTACGATCGAAAGCATGACCACAATGACAGTGACTGACCATTACGCCCATACAGACAACACTGACTAGGTGCAAAACTGGATACTCATCCTTTTCAAGGATGATGGCTAACTAGGGGACCACATGTTATCTCCATTCAACAGTTTCCATTGGGTTTAAGGCACTCTCAGACCTGTCAATTCAGGTGGAGTCAATACTTGGTACCTGCATCCTGCAACAACTAAATAGTTGAACAAATAGACATATATATAATCATATAGTCAAATACACCGTGAAAGGGAATCACAGCGTGGCAGGGTACTCATGCATGAGTAATACGACACTGTCCCTTTAACCATCACATCAAACACATAATCACAACACACATAGAAATTAGTTACTGAATGACTAAATAAGAACCATCATCAGATAATCACATGATACACATAATAATATTAATCCACACAAAACATCACAACATAACATCCTATGATACAGAATTAGTCCCATAAAAATCAATTCTAACATATGACAATCATAGTAAGATCAACATCATAATTACTTGAGTGTAAAACAATGTCAGAGCATATAAATTATCAGTGTCACAACAAAGATTATCAATAAAACATACTAACTATCATATGAAACCACACATGAGCATAATCAGGAATGTCATCAACATGAATGTAGCATCTACCAACATCATATAATGCACAACATCAACTATCTAACATACCCTAAATATTCTTATTATTTTACCTTCATCTTCATGCTATTTAGCTAGACCATCTGCACATCCAAGATGAGAATGGAGGGGCATTACATCCCTCTTGGGCAAGTTGCCAAGTAAAACCTATTTTTTTGTTATTTTTACACTTAAATAATTAATTTACATTTTAACACCTATGCAAACTTGGACACAAAATTCCCCAAAGTAGTCTAGGATAAAAAAGTAAGGAAATAGAAAATTTCTTTCTTTCAATCCTCATATTTCAAATAAAATTAATAAATAATTCCCTTACAAATTTCTGTAGATAACCTTCTGAAAAAGCAATGAATATCCAATTTTGTTGGATTTATCCAAAATACCATGAATTACACATTCTCCAATTTTAAGGAAATAAACAATAACATTTAATATTTAATTTGACTTCCAAATTTTTACTTTTCTCAATTCCATAATTAAATATTAAATAAATAAATTCCAACTAATTCTTTAATTTCTCACCTTAATCCATATGAATTGAAGGAATGCACTAATTAATGCGGTGTTGGAAATAATTAAGAAAAAGGACATTAATTAAATTTTCACAAAGGCATCTTTTCCTAGATTTGATGCAAACTACCTTTGGTTCGTGACTATCCACAATCACTGCTACAAACTACCTCACAATTAATGATATATTTATAACCATCTTGCAAACTATATCAAATTTAATGATCTATTTACAAGTAGAAGCTCTTAGGATTCCAAAGGTGTTCACTATGATGCCACTTGATTAATTCATGGCTAGACGGTCCAATTAAGGATTATCCAACCATGCAACTAGATGAAAAACACATAGAGAAACTCAAAACAACATAAACAATAACATGATATTTATTGATTCACAATCATTGAACATTATAATCTACCACAATATGCTTCTAACATGCGAGGCGAAAACTATTTGATTAGATATGATCACACTATGTGTAGATTATAATATTTAAATGATATTACAATCTAATAACAATGCCAAACTCCATACTAAATTAACTATCTTACATTGCTTCCACCATATCTTTCTTTATCTCTTTGATACCATTTAGTTCTATCATTGAGGTTAATACTATTGTTTGTTTTTTCTTCCACATCTTTAATGTAGGATATTCTATCATTGTATTGAGGTCTACTTCTTTGGAACCTTCATCCTTTACCTCTCTGGCAATTCCTCTTTCTTTGAAATCTCCTATTCAACATTTCTTCTACCTTCAATGAAATTTGATATGCTTCGTCTATTTTTGTCAATCTTGCCAAACATAATTCTTCCTAAATACTTCTTCTTAGACCATTTATGTGTCTTGCAACCTTTTCTTACTTTCTTTTCTACATCAAATCCTAATGATCATTTAGAAAAATTCTCTAGTATATTGATTCACTAGCTTTTTCTTTTGTGTGAGATTTTCTAACCTCTTTAGCAATTCTAACTCATAGTTAATAGGTATGAATTGGTATTTCATTTTCACTACCATCTTATCCCATTTTGTTATCTTTTATTTCTGTTTTTGATTTCTTTCTAATTGTTCTTATTTCCACCAAATAGTAGCATGTCCCTTTAGTTTAGTTTTAGAAAATTTTAAACCTTATTAAGATCTACAATCTCCTCATATTCACAATATTTTTCCACATCACTTATCTAATCAATCAACTCTTCAAGATTAAAATCACCAAAAGTTAATTAGAAATTTTAATTCTAAATCTCTTACCAATTTTGGGGATAGCCTTCAACATATTTACCCATTCTATTTCTTCTTCCTCTTGCTCTTTTATATATTTCTCAAAAACTTGTGCATTTTCCACTTCATCCTTGTCACTTTTATTACTCTATCTAGGGTTTAAACTTTATTTCATATCCTCTTCACATCATCTAATTGGAGCTTCATTGTCTTCATCATTTCAAATATTTCATCTATCTTTCTAGTAATATTAACAATACCTTGTCTTTTTCTATAATTTCCCACAATTGATTTTACTAAAATTATATCAAATTTGAAATATTCTAAATAAAATTTGGGAAACCATCCAATTGCACCATAATTTTAACAAATCTAGAGTCAACCCAAAATTTGGTAATTTTACATCTGAAACACTAAAAAAACACAAATTTACTAAGGATAATTTTGTTAACATAAATTGCACCTCAACATACAGAATACATTACTGAAAAATATAAAAAAGAAACTATCGTCCCTTGCATGCAAACTATGGAAGATAACCCACAAAATATACACAAATTACATAATTTTAATACCCAACTTCAGTTGAAGTATCACAACTTTTATGGGAATGTTATAATGGACTCTATTGGAATGTTCCCAAATTTGCTTCTGAGTCACCTTTCAAGGGTCTTTTTATGTTAGTACCATGGTAGGTTTAATCCCTAATTATATCTAAAACCCTTAGTGCTTCAAAATTATTTTCCTATTAGTTAAGGTGTGTTATATTTCTCTATTGACTTGTTCAGTTAGTCAGGTTTGTTTAAGTTGTCTCCCAAAGTCCTTGTGAATGTTTGTTTACCGACCCCTCTGAATTTATTACATGTAGAAAATATTGTAATTATTCTCAAGCTTCATGTGTTAATGCTTTTTACAAATCCAAGTCAACATATATGTGTCCTATTATTCCATCGCAAACCATTAGTCTATCGCATGCTTGTTTGTTTGGCTTTGTCTGAGTTTTCAAGCTTGCATAGTGTTGACATGTGTCAAGGAGTCCCCATAATGCCTTTAATCAATTATCAGTGGGTAGTCTCTACCAAGTGGCATTATCTCATTGTATCACATCTTTCTTCTACTTCTCAAACTTAGAAGATGGGCCCACCACAGTTTTCACGATATATGAAATCTAGCCAATGAGCCACTAGCACATAACATGGAACACATGTGGAGCTATCCTACCACATTGCATGGTGCTGGTGCATCACGAACTTCACAATGTACCTTCAAGTAGTGTATGCAATATGTGATGGCATTTAAAATGAAAAGGACCCATGACTGAAGTCCTTGTTGTCAAAGGATGATTGGACTACATATGTAGTGCCTGACTGGGTAATCCAATGTGTCCTGTCCTAAACCAAAATTTGACGTTTGTCAAATATATTTAAAAAAAATCCATTTGGTGGTCTAGTACACCATTGATATACATCATAATCAATGGACCAAATTCAAAATTTTCAATGGATACACTACCCTAGTTCTGGAGCACATACGAGCATTAATTTGAAGGTGGCGGAGTTGGCAAATCTAGGATTTTTGAGGATATTTAGTTGGGATGGAGATGATTTTCATAATGGTTAATGTATTAGTAATCAATCTATTTGATGGTCCCCTATTCTTAGCAATCAAGATAGGCCACTTGCAAAGTTGCCTTGGGTTCATGCCTTAAAATTTTTCAAACACATGGTTTGAGTTCTACGTAAATTTTTGCATAGGACCACCAAGAATTTCTTGTCACAACTTGAGTTCAAACAAAAATACATGCTTCTTAACATAGACCAAGAGATTTACCAGTCAATTATTAATGTTATTCCTCCTCAGATGATGCACAAGATGGGAGTGAGATCTCTCAAACCTTAGTGGAAGGATTGGAAATGGTATACAGACACTCCTTTTCAAAATTATAGATTGTGCAAAGGTTATTCCTATTTCTCCCCACACTTGCATATGGTGGAGTAGCTGAATCATTGTTGGCATCTTAAATCCACTCATGAGACCTAGCACAGATAGTTTCAATTCCTTTGATCTACGGTGTTGGAGCCTCAATTGAACCATTTTTCTTGGTATTTTCTACACAAAGGGCTCCCTTTGGGAGTTTGTTTGATTTATATAGGCCTATCCATCCCTCATTGTTTGTTCTACGGGAAGCTTGAATCTCTCAAGAACCTTTTTGGATTTTCCCTTGGGCTTAAGAAGCTTAGAATTCAATCCATAATTTTTTTGAACCTTTTAGACCTACTCCTTTCTCTTAGCATATGGTCTTACTTGGAGACTAGCCCTACCTCCCACGCAAATATACTTAGCTATGGAATGCTTTTAGGGTGGAATTTCTTTTTAGCATTTTGAAGGATAAGAATGTTTCTACTTTAAATAATTCTACTATTGATAAGCAATTTCTTTCTATACTAAAGCTATCATTTGTTCTAATGTTCTAATAGCTATTCAGGTGCAAGCTAGCAAAGTTGCACTTGAAGTTACCCATATCCAGGAGTTGTTGGACCATTGGGGAAATGCCCCTTGCATTGTTTCTTGGGTTTCACCTAACTCCACCTCCTCTCAAGGGCATCAGCATGGTCGCAATCAAAGCTCCCAACATAATCGAGGTGACTAGTGTGATCATGGCTCTCACTCCCATGACCCTCAACCCTCTATGCATTCTACTACCCATGGAGGATGGTCTCATCCTTCCAGACTGTCATCTTCAAGGAGGGATACTTGATGGTCTGACACATGCAAATTTCTTCATCTGCAAGTCACCATTTTCCTAGCTTGTGCTCAGCCAACCCCCGAGGAGAATGAATACAATGTTGATGCTCTTAATAGTTGGGAGCTAATTTTTTATGCCACCCCTGGAGATGTTTGGGGGAAACCTGATGATTAGGATTTTCCTCCCTCATCTAGTGTTGCACTTGCTACTTAGTGTTCTCTGGGATTGGCCCTTTGCTACTTTGTAACCATATGTTTAAGGATTTTGTTTGCTTGTTAAGGATTTGAGACTTTATGGGTGTACCTTTTTACCACCCTACCCCTTTTTTGTGAAAATTGTACTATTTACTACTTTTTGATATAACTTAAATAGGAAGTATTAATAAAAAAAAATTTAATGCATTTATTAAATGTTACTAAACAATAGAATTAAAGTTTAACGTTCCTTTATCATTTTTCATAAAATAAAATAGTATTAAAATTAATATAGTACTATAATTAAAAATAATATTTAAACAACTTAACTATTAATTCCATTATTACTAGCATATATTTATTTATTTATTATTGTTGTATTAGTAATATTATTATTTTACTATTATTACTATCATTATTTTTTAATTGTCTATTTATTAAAAAATATATTTTTCTTATTTTAAAATTGGATTATTAATTTATTTTAATTTAACTCCACCATATAATTTAATTTCAAATTTCCTTTACTATTGTTATTAAATTTTTTATTATTATTTTAATCACTTGCTCATTTATCACTCTATAAAAAAAATTATTTTAATTTCCACTATGGAATAAAATTCAAATTTTCTTTACTATTTATTCCAAATAATTAGCCATATTATTTAACTTTATATTCAATTAAATTAACACTTATAAACATTGCTCTATACATGCTACAACTTGCACAGACAATCAACTATCATGTTTCATGTTTTGAATCCATTTGTAGTACAACATATGTTATAATCATGAACCATACATTGTAAAATGCATTGTCATTAGTCTTTACAAGATCTCATTTTCAAGTAGTAATTTAGCTCATTGGAATGCAATTTGTCAAACCTTGGGGACATAAACTAATAACAGGTGTCATGGCAATTCTATGTCGAGAGCAATAATATGTAAAGTAATAAAATGTTGTAATAAATGAAAAAGAGACTAAAGAATTGGAAATATTAGATTAAAATTCACATTTTCTGACCTTGTCCAATGCAAGCAAGGATAGGTTGAAAGGGTCAATGATTTTATTTAACATTTTTAGCCCCTGCTCACCAAAATGTATTATCAACTTCTTAATTATGAGATTCAACTATTGCATATGTGTTTTCATTGATGTCAATAGTGTTGTGTTAAAGAAGGTTGGAAGTGTTGATCAGTGATGTTCAGAGATGCCAAAGGGTAGTAGTTCCATATGGTTGTGAGACAAAGAAGCAAAGTGATGAGTATATGCTATGATAATCAGAGAAGAAGACAAAGGAGTGATGATCAGAGATGGATTAGAGAAGTTGTGAAGTAAAGGGTGAGATGATGGAAGTCATGTACTATGTATACTAATTGATTAGTATCATCTGTACACATTTGTACCCTATCTTGTGAAGTTGATAGACAAAGGTTGTGTTAACATGAAGATTCATGTTTTGATTGAAAAGAGTTGTTATTGTGGTTGTATGTTGTTGTGATTGAAGTCTTTGGTATGGTGAATGTTGTATTCATTGGTTCTTGAGGAAAAGCATTGCTTTAGTTTTGAAAGAAAGGTTTAGGAAGTCCAATGCACTAGAAGTTGCACTGAATAAGCTTAGGAGAATGCTCCGCATTCCTTTGCATTTGAAGGCATGGCCTTGTGGTTTGGAAGGTAGTCAAAGACATGTGTAAAGTTTGTATATTCCTTATTTTAGAGATTCAAAGTTACATCAGAAGATTCTAGGGCTTGTGGAATGAAGACAGTGTTCATGTGATTGGTGTAGTCAGAGAGGTCAGAGAAATACTTAGCATTTCTCTGTAGTTGAAATTGTGATCCTGCAATTTGAAGGATGATCAGTTACATATGAGAAGATTTATATGTTCAAGTTTTATATGATAAGATGTATCGTAAAGATTCTCTAAAGTTAGTAGAACAAAGACACATCATGTTGCTAATTAGGGTTGTCTGGAGGAGAAAGCAAATGCCATCGCATTTCACTGCATTACATCATTTGGTGTTGTTCTTTAGAGGAAGTGATTAGATAATCTATATGATTCCTAGTTTTAGGTTTTAGGTGTTGAAGTGCACCGCAAGTTGGTTTTTCAATGTTCTATCTCAGGACTAGGTGTTCAATGTTTGTAAGTGATGCCAGGTTCAAGGTTCAATATTTGTTTGTGTGTGCTAGAAAATAGACATATATTTTAGAGGAAGGAATGTTTAAGAAGGTCTGTACATGTCTTATGTTGAATGTGAAGTGATCTGCATGATGCTAATTGGTCTCTTCAGTGCCGCTTTAGGTCTAGAGCTATTTTGTGGAAGGATAAGTAATTTTTTGGGCTGACTTCAAGTGTTTTGATGATCCCGCAAGATGTTTTGAAGTGTGCACGAACTTGGAAGAATGTGTTAAGGAAGAATAGGTCTTAGTTATCACTTAGCTTGAGCCGCATTGGATCTCTACATCCTTTGGATCCAACTTGGTGTGGCCATTGTACATTTCATATATACATGTTTCATCTTGGTTGACATTGGAGAAAGTTTTTGTAATTTGCTGAAGGCATAAATAAACGATCTTGTTTGTTGTGAAAAGTGTGAGAGTGTGTGAGGATGTGCATGAGTGTGAAAGTGAGTAAGTGTGTGTGTGTGTAAAGAGTGATGAAGGTGGTAGTGTTCGCTATGCAGATGAAGTGAAGATTTGTGACAGAGGAAAGTGTGTGGATGTTGTGGAGGTGTTTGATCAGTGAGATCTATTGAGTATGATGTTTAGAGATTGTAATCTCATTTTGTAATGGTTGTTACATTGTATTTCAAGGAGTGTGTCCTCCCTTGGGTTCTAGCCCTAAAATCTATTGTAATAGATATTTTTATCATTATTTATGAGGCTAGATTTGGATAGTAGATCAAAGCAGCTTGCTCACCATGGTTTTCCCCTTCTTGGGTTTTCCACATAAATCTGGTGTTCCCCTTCTTGGTAATTGTCTAGGAGAATTTCTAGAATTGGATGCAACTATGAAAATTGAAGTCTCTAGGTTTTACGCACGAATTTGTGTCAATATTGACATGTCAGAAAATTTCCCAAAATTCATAAAAATTGAAATAGAGAATGGAGTTTTGATTATTAAGTGAATGATGTTTAAAAATAGCTGGTGCCCACCACACCCCTAGGCCCTAAATATATGAATTGAAAAATTGAGGTATTTTCTTGGATCTTATCTAAACAAACTAGAAGTAATTAATGGTTAATTATACTATTCATTGTTTGTTTAAACCCTAATGAGTCATGGTGCTTAGTTTTTAAATTTTCAAGTCTGTTGAATCATAATTTAAGCTCAAAACAAGTAAAAGTTTTTTTAAAAGTGCATATAAAATCAAATACCATTTCGCTAGAAAATTGTAATCAATTTTTTATTATTTCAAAACAAGTTACTCCACAATTGATCTCTGGTTCTTACATATAAACTAAAGAGTGAGGATGGAAATTGAGTGGGAGTCCAAGGGAGAGGGAAAGGAGGAAGATGAATGGATGTCATGGCAATTAATACTAGAGCACGTACTTGAGATGCATATACTACCTCTTCTTCCATTTCACTCCCTCATCCATTTTGGCAGAGTTTGCAGAGAATGGAATCAATTACTACACACTTGGGAATTCCTCAGGCAATTTACTCTTCAACAAAATAGCATTGAATTGTTGAGGTATAACAAAATAATAGTAAAGAAATAAGTAAAATTTGGAAAGTCATGATTCACCAACAAAATAACATTTTGACTCTAAAAGACTTGAGTTTTTCAAAAATATTATACCTATATAACTATAATATAAATAATTTAAACACCTTAATATATGTATTATTAATTGGTGAAAATGCACAGAGGAGGGTTTCGGCAGAGAAGAGGGTTGCCTTGGGTGGTCATGGTGAACATAAGACTTGCAGAAGATCAAAAAATTAAAAATTTGTGACAAGAAACCAATGGAGAAATACTAAAGGACGTAGATAAGAGGGCACCAAAAAAGATCAAGGAGGGACAAAGATTTGGGTTAGAAAAGGTAGAGAGAACATTCCACCAAGAGTGAATGGATCAAGAAATGAATCAAATAGTAGACTTCACATCTGGAGCAAACAAAATTCCTTTAGGCACAAACACAAAATGTATAACCCTAACAATCAACAAAGAATTGTTAGAAGCCTCAATGAAGGATCTAAAGGAAAAGGATTTCTTTCTTAAATGGGTGGATCTTTGGCCAGCCTAGGATAGTTCATCAACTCTTGGTGTGCAAAAAGTTAGGGGAATGCAGTAACATTGAGAAACCTACCAAAATGTTTTTTTCTAGTGGTATGTGATAGTAAAGAAACAAAGGAAAAGCTTTTTGCATAAGGTCCTGGATGATGGATAGGGTGGGTTTTTATTTCAAGGATTGGGAACCGAACTTTGATCCTATAGAACATACCATAACAATAATACCAAGATGGGTAAGGTTGTGTAATTTTCCTTCGGAATATTGGATAGTAGAGATTTTTTACAAAATTGGTAATTGTCTGGGAGAATGGAATTGGATGCAACTACAAAAAATGAAGTCTCTGGGGTTTACACGTGAATTTGTGTCAATATTGACATGTCAGAAAATTTCCCATAATTCATAAAAAATGAAACAGAGAATGGATTTTTGAAGCAAAAGGTCGAATTGGAAGCTGCATCAATAGAGGAGGATGAACATTTGAATGGAATCCTGGACTTAGAAGAAGAAACAAAAAATGAAGTGGAAGTAGAAGACCCAGAGGTGGATGAAGGTAGTGAGGAGGCAAGGTTGGAGGAACCTTTTTTGGAACTAACACTAGAACAAAATGCGGAAAGGGATGACTCAAGGGAAGTTGGGGATGGTAATTCAGCCAATAAATCAGCAAAGTAGGAGCAATTTTCGGATTGGATTGATGAAAAAGGAAAATTTATCTTAGAGAAAGAAGCTCCAGAATAGGTGAATAAGCACACAAATTTTGATTTGACTCTACAGTTGTTCGTGATACCAAAACCCAGTTCAAAGTCAATGGATGTAAGATGCGCAGGAGTTGATGCTAGAAAAATATTGGATCTCAACAAAGAGAAGACTTGGGAATTGAAAAATAATCCAGAAGCTACTCAAATCAATGTGGAGTATCAAAAATAGACTGGAATTGAAGTGGACACAAAGCTTGAAGAAGGCATATTTGTGCCTACAGAAAAATTAGGGGTCTCACAGATGGAGACTACCATGGCCACTCCACATTTTAGGGAGGCAAAGAAGTCTAGAAGGAAGCATAATAGAGTCAAGATGACAAAAGATGGAGAGGCTAAAGGGCAATTGAAAATAACTTAAATGGTGCAAATGTCTAGGAAGGGTAGCACCCTTCCCAAACAGACATGAAGATCACTTTGTGGAATGTTAGGGGCTTAAATGCCCCTAACAAGAGGCATCTGGTGAAATACCAGATGGAGATTGTAGATGCAGACATTTTCATGCTACAGGAAATAAAGTTGATAGGAAAAGATATAGATTTCGTCAAACTAAGTTTGAAAGGAAGGGATGGATTCTTTGAAGATGTGGAAGGTGCTTTAGGTGGCTTAGCCATACTTTAGAGGCTGAGCCATGTCTCCTTGGAATTGGTAAGTACAAATAAATTTTGGATGTTGACTAAGGTGTATGATGTAACATTTATAAATTGCACTTTCTTTTAATAAATGTATATGGATCCAATTGCCCAATCCTCAAAAAGTGAGTATGGGCTGAATTGGAAACAATTTTGGAGAATGTTCCCTCTACGTTCCATTTCCTAGGGGGGACTTTAATGTAATTTTAAGCAGAGATGATAAGCTGGGACGGGTCAATCTCAATTTGATTTCACTAAATTTGTAGCAAAGAATAATCTCCTAGATATCCCTCTGGAAACTGAAAGGTTCACTTGGACTAATCAGAGAATAGGATATTCCAATATAGCGGAAAGATTAGACAGATTCTTTTAGAGAGGGGATCTAGGAACCTTTGGAAAAGAATGTAAATGCTTCATTTTGGTCTTTTCTGGTTCGGATCATTTCCCTATCCAGCTCCAAATAAGAGAAGATAGAAAGTCAGATAGAAGTTCATTTAAATTTGAAAATATGTGGATGTGGGATGAGAGTTTCTTGGGTTTGGTGGAGGAGTGGTGGAATGAGGAAGATTAGAAAGGAACTAAAATGTTTAGCCTTTTTTTCAAATTGAAAAAGATCAAGGAGAAGCTGAAGGTGTGGAATCGACAACATTTTGGAGACATATTTAAGGAGAAGGTTGAGTTGGAAGCGTAGTTAAGTAACCTAAATGAAGAGGTATTCAGAAATGGCATGAATCAAGAATCCTTTGTAGCAAAAAAAGAACTAATGCAAAAACATGCGGAGGTGTTGGAAAAGGAAGAAATCTTTTGGAGGTAGAAGTCGAGAGATGTTTGGATGAAGGAGGGGGTCAAAAACACAAAGTTCTTTCACAACTCCACCATAATTAGAAGACAAAATTGTAGGATCTCTCTAAGATTAGATTGAAATATGGAAGTGAGTGTGATGGTGAAGAAACAATAAAGAAGTTGGGGCATGGTTTCTTTGAAGAACTTTTGAACAATAAAGAATTAGTAAATTTGGTGGCATAGAAAAGCATATTGGAATGTATCCCAATGAAGGTAAAGGATGAACATAACAAAATGTTAAAGGAACCTTTTATAGAAGAGGAACTAAAAGTAGTTGTAATGCAACTATATTGAGATAAAGCGTTGGGCCTTGACGGCTTTCTAGCTAGCTTCTTTAATAAATGTTGGCACATAATTAGAAAGGACATTCTAGGGGTGGTGGAGGAGTCACAGAAAAAGAAAAAACTATTGAAAGATTTGAATAACTCTTACATAGATTTGGTGCCAAAAAAGGAACAAATTATCACCTTTTAGAATTTTAGGCCAATCTCACTATGCAACACAGTTTACAAGATAATTGCTAAATTTGTGGTGAATCATTTAAAACTACTATTGGATGAAATAATTTCAGAAGAGCAAAGTGGATATGTGCCTAGGAGATCAATTTCTGATGGCACGATCATTGCACAGGAAACTATCCATTCATTGAGTTCATCTAAGAAAAGTGGAATGATGATGAAATTGGATATAAGAAGGGCCTATGACAGGGTGGATTGGAGATTCCTTTTCAAGACAATGGAAGCTTTTGGCTTTGATATGGAATGGCTTGATTAGATTTTCAGCTTCGTGGCAACACCAAGATTTTCAGTACTCATACATAGGAGCCCGCAAGGCTTCTTTGAAGTGACTAGAGGTATAAGGCAGGGGGATGCTTTATCTCCCTTTCTCTTTATTAGCATGGTAGATGCACTAAGGACATTCATTCAGAAAGTGGTGAACCAAGGAGATTGGGAGGGATTGAAAATTACCATAAATGTTGAACCAATTTCGTATTAGCAATTTGTGGATGACACAATGTTATATGGCAAGATGAAAAGAAAGGAAGTAAGGACTATTAAGAGAATCTTGGAGATATATTCACTAGCATCTGTACAAAGTGTTAACACTAACAAAACAAAGGTATATTTCTTCCATGCTGATCAAAAGAAACAAGGGAATATCTTAAGAATATTAGACTTCAAAAAATGAGCTTTCTCGAGTAAATACTGGGGCTTTCCTCTTTTTGAAGGAGGTAGGCAAACTAGATTGTGGAACCTTTGTTGAATTAGATCAGGGATAGAATGGGGATGTGGAAGGGTAAATGGTTATCTTGGGAGGGAAAAATTATTATGCTTAAAGCGGTGATATCAGCAATCCCTATCTTCCTTCTGTCATGCCTTTGGCTTTCAAAATCAACAAATAAATTGATAGAACAAATTATGAGAACTTTCTTTTGGCAAGGAACATCAAAAACTAAGAAATTTCCATTGATCAGATGGGACAAAATATGTAAGTCCAAATCAGTTGGTGGGGTGGCTCTGAGAAACCAGGAGGTACAAAATAAGGCGCTTGGGGATAAAATAGCTTGGTCTATTCATGCGAGGCCAGATTTGAAGTGGGTTAGAATTCTAAGAAATAAGTACTTAGACAACCCAGAGGATGATAGAATATTGACCATGGCTAATCCTGTTAAAGGCTCCAGATTATGGAATTTTGTGTCAAGTTGTACGTGGATAATCACTGAGCACCTCACATGGGAAATAGGGAATGGTAGAACATCACTTTTTTGGGAAGACTCTTGGATGGGATACCTAATCATAGGAGATGCATATCCTACAATAAAACAGTACCTCACAATAAATTGGGGTAGTAAGGTGGCAGATTATGTTGAAAAGAAAATAGTGGATGGATGTTGTTGGTGGGAGTGGAAGTGTTTTGAAAATTTGGGGTTTCTTTTATGTGAAGGTAACGTAGCTAAAGGAAAACTTACAAAAGATAAGGATGTCTCTGAATGTAGGAAGAGATAGGCTTCGATGGAATTGCTCATCCATGAGAAATTATAATGCAAAAATTGGATATATAATAGTGGAAGGGGAAAATGAACAAACGTAATTTCCGATTCATCTATGTTGGAACAAACTTTGTTTGCCTAAAGTAGAAGTATTTGCCTAGGTTGCGTTACAGAAAAGAATTTTGACAAGAGAAAGATTCAAGAAATTGGGGTATGAAGGTCGAAGTAGATGTGTTATGTGCTAAAAGGAGAGAAAGACATGTTTTTGCAATGTCCTTTTGTACAAGAATGTTGGAGGTGGCTATATGCTAAAGTAGGATGGATTAGTGCATTGCCAAATGATATTTTGTGCTTATTTCAGACATGGCCAGTCATCAAGAAGTTTGCAACATATGAATGTATTTAGATAGTTAGCCCATCTATCCTCCTCTGGGAATCATGGAAAGAATGAAATAGGAGAGTTTTTCAGGATAAAGTAATGGAAAGCATATCATTCAAAAACAAATTAGAAACAACTATTACTGAAGTAGTAAATAACAAAATAAGGGGAGGTGTAAAAGGAAGATTCAACAGTGATGATGATAAATTAAGAAAGGGGTGGAAAGGATTGATTGTTCCCCTCGTTAATGGGGTGAGTGATGTTGATATCCAAAAAAGGGGAAAGGAGATAAGATGGACACTACCGGCTGAAGGATGGGTAAATATGAATTTTGATGGAGCATTGAAAGGGAACCCAAGCATTTCAAGTGTAGGTTGTTTGGTTAGAGATTGGTAAGGTAATACTCTTGGGAAGGTGGCAAAGAAGCTAGTGCAAGGGACCAACAATGAAGCTCAGTTCCAAGTGCTCATTCTTGGTCTTAATTTATGCCATCATCTTGGAGTTCAGAGGGTTGAAGTGGAAGGGGACTCAATGCTAGTTATAAATGCCCTTCGATCCAAGACTATAGCAAATTGGAAAGTGAAAATTACTTTTAAATGAGGCCTTATGCCTATTGAAAGGTATTGAATGAGTTGTTTTCAATCATGTATTGTGGGAGGGAATCAAGTAAGTTGATGACCTTGCTAATCAAGATATCATAGATGCGAGTGATTTGGTGTGGGAAGTAAATAATAATAATGAGCCCAATGCACATTCTTGTCAGGCCAGCCAATTAATTCAGGTGGAGAACACTGGCGAAGCATGCGGGGAGTGATAAAATATATGAAGAAACTCAAATGCAAGTATTCTCTAAATAAAGGTGGTAATTTGCATGAATGTGAGTAGCAGCGATAGACACTCCCATCCGGCTGGTTTGCAGGAAGACACAAATGTGTTTCGTTGGAAATATAATGTATAAAAGGCTGGGAATGGTCTTTAAGCCAAAGAGTGGAATCATCCTTTTCACTGTTGAATGGATTTTGGGACAGGACTTTATGGAAAATTGTAACAGAGACAAGGTGAATACGGATCTTTCCTCAATGTTTTTAGCAGTCATTAGACTTGAATGAGGAGAAGTCCACCATTAAGATGTTGATAGAGGAGTTCGTGGAGTCAGATTTTAGAGGTGACTGGAAGGAGGTAGTTGGGGTAGTGCAATATGGTGTTGGAGTGTCATTGCCCAATGACTTTCATAGAGTCAGTTATGTAGGGGATGCTGTGGAATGGATGCCCTTTGTTACGGAAGTAGGGGAAAACAAAATTGTTGGTCATTGTCGTCGAGCAGCATGGGGGTTAGCCTTCCTAAAGAAACTTGCAGGGTTAGAGGTGGAGTATGACTGGATGAATGAGATTTTGGAGCTCTATTATGCTGAAGACAAAAATGCCTGAGGTGGAACTATTTGTGTTTATCATTATGTTATGTAAATCTTTGAATACAATGTATAAAATTGATAGTATACTAGATAGAATAATAGAATAGTAGTTTGAATTAGGCAGTAATGGTTGGAAGGATAGCAAGGATTTTGAATAAACCCTGAATTTTGTTCTTTTCTTCTCATGTTGAACAATAACTATTATGTTAAATTTGGTTAAAAGTATAATACAAAGGACGCTGACCCCAAGTCAACAGTTTACCGGCAAAAAAAAATATGTATTATTAATACAAATAAAATTATATTAAAAACCAAACAAGTTGGAGGATTTGGAGTGCTCCATGCTATTATTTATAAATTAGAATAAGTAAAATCACAAAAAGCATGGGAAACCGCCCACAGTTATACTTAAACATCACCCACTTCAATGGTCAAACAACAATAGCAATTTTCCACCTCATCCTCAGCAAAAAGTGTTAAGTATTTGTCCAATTTTTATTGGCCAAAATTGATTTTTGACTATTAAATGGATGATGTTTAAAAACAGCACCCCTAGGCCCTAAATATATGAACTGAAAATCCCAGTTATATATTTTTTATCTTTATCTAAAAAAATTGGAAGTAATTAATGGTTAATTATGCTGTTCGTTGTTCGTTTAAATCCTGACGAGTCACGACGCTTAGTGTTTAATTTTCAAGTCCATTGAATCACAATTTAAGCTCAAAACAATTAAGAGTTAAAAAAAAAAACAAAAGCGCATATAAAATCAGATACCATTTCGCTGGACAATCACAATCAATTTTTTATTTATTCAAAACAAGTTACCCCACAGTTCATCTCTGGTTCTTACATACAAACTGAATAGTGAGGATGGAAATAGAGCGGGAATACAAGGGAGAGGGAAAGGAGGAAGATGAATGGATGTCGTGGGAATTGATACCAAAGCACGTACTTGAGATGCGTATACTACCTCTTCTTCCACTTTACTCCGTCATCCGTTTTCGCAGAGTTTGCAGAGAATGGAATCAATTACTTCACACTTGGGAATTCCTCAGGCCATTTATTCTTAAAGAAAATCGCGTTGAATTGTTGAGGTACTGCTTGATGAACGAAATTGTGCCCTTCCCGGAAGGAGTGGAAAACATAGAAGATGAAGATAGGTACGCACTGCCCACTGTGTTTCCATGGCAGTCGTCATTTCTGTTTGCAGTACATGTACGTGAGGAAACCCTTAGCTGGGAGATTAGCATATGGGAGTTTGTGATGGATGATTTATCGCCAGGTTGGGAAAGGATTGGAAAGGAGACACGGTTTCCTGTTTATTGTAAGATGTTACATGCTTACATATCCAAAATAGTTCTTGCTTCTGTAGAGAATCGTAGAGATGAATAACGAAATAATACTCCATATCACACAATATCATTCGGTAGGGAAAGATGCCGCACACACTAAAGTTTATCAGTACATATCTTGCAAGTATTTTTACATGGGCGGAATAGGTTCAAGAACCCCCTACCCCCTACATTAGTATCTCAATACTGTGATCTTTTATAAAGCATATATGATTTCTAACTGCAATAAACTTAGTAAAATTCTTCAACTGAACTAAGAGTTGAAATGTCTATAAAATTAGTTTCTAATGCAAAAATGAATGAGATTTTAGATTCTAATGCAAAAATGAATGAGCAATCTCTGCTAGTAGATATAATTCTCACATGGAAAGGGTACCTTTAGAAAGCACATTGTAAATAGAATAAAGAACTTATTTTAAAAATAGTCGAGAATGATGAAAACTTGTTTGTGGTGGTTAGTCATTTTTTTTTTTTGATCAAAAATGCCAATCTATCTATTAAAGGTAAATAAAAACATCTTCACAAAAAATAAGTGGGTGGTATAAAGGCACACCCCAAACGTCAAATGGGCCAAGCCCAGAAACTTCTAAAGTATCAAAGTATTAAAGGGTACACACCTATAAAAGCATAACATAAATAAAACATAATAGAAAGTAAAATTATGCTGCCAAAGCCACTCCTGCAGATAGTGGATCCTTGTCATCCAGGTTCCCCCTGTTAAGGAAAGTAAGATTGTCTAGGAAATAGCAAGTTTTGTCTAGAGTTTTCCACAATAGAAAATTAGGATTTATCTAGAGTTTTCCATAAAACTAATAGAACATTCTAGCTTTTCTAGAATTAAAATATAGAATAATCTAGAAAGATGGAAGCTTCTAGGCTTCAAGTTTTTTGTAATTATATATGATTGAACAAAGCTATTGTATACGACATGTTGGATGAAATATAATTCAAGTTAGATAAATGTTTTTCTGAGTTTATTAACTCGGTTTTGCCCTGTTTTCATTTGCTGTTATGTTTTGTTGTTTATTGGGCCTGTTCTTTCATGGTATCGGAGCCAGGTTCAGCTAGATTTTTTTCCAGGTTCAGCTGCAGGGCATATAGATTGTTGGAAGTGATATTTGTTTGCAGGGATGCATTATTGCTGGAGTGATATTTGTTTGAAGACTGATCTTGTTTTGGCTAACACGGGCTCAATAAATGAAGTGTTGCCAATATTTGATGGAAGTGGTTTTGCAGATTGGAAGATTGCAGTCAAGAATGCTCTGAGAGAAAAGGCTCTATGGAGAATAGTGAACAAAGAAATTGGAGAACCTCAATGTGAAAAAGAAAAGGAGCTATGGAAATGCAAGTTGGAACAAGCTAGAGGTATTATTGATAAAGCTTTAAGCCCCAATCTCAATAGAAGATTTGTTGATATTGATAATCCAATAGAGTTGTGGGAGAGTTTGGAAAAAGATTATAAAGATGCAGATATTGCTAGCATGTTTAGTATAGAATAAAAATTGGTGAATTTAGCTCCTTCTGATTTTGAAAAAATGACTGATTATTTCAATGAAGTTACTTTTTTAAATGCCCAGCTGAAGAAAATAGGTGCTAAATATGCAAAAAAAGATTTTCAATTGATTGCAATGGTTGAAAGTAAGCTTCCCCAACCATACAAGGTATTTAAGGAATCAAGGAAAAGGGTTCTTCAACTAAATCCCAATACCCCCAACAAACTTTTGATCAATTTTGTAAGTCTGTTTTAGATGAAGAGGTTCAGCTTATCAAAGAAGGACATATTAAGAAGAATCATGCATATTCAGCCAAGAGTAAATTTTCTAGATATGATGGAAAGAAGAATTGGAAAGGAAATTATAAATTTCAAAATAATGATGGTTCTAACCATTTTTCTAGAAATGATGGTACAGAAAAATAAGTTGCAAAAAAATTGATTATTTGCAGGTATTGTGGAGGTGAAAATCACACGGAAAAATTTTGTTTAAAGAAGAGGGACAATGAAAGGTAGCAATACAAGCCCAAGCAAGAAAGGTTCAAGGATGGAAAGAAGGATAGGCATAGCTTCGTAGCCATCTCTCTAAAAAGGCAAGAGAAATCAAATAAGGAGGTAATTGCTAGACCTGAAAATAGTGTTAAAGGGGGATATTTTGCTTCAGATTCTAATAAAGAATAGATTTTAGATTCAGGGGCATCTTATCACATGACTGGGGATAGATCTTTGTTTATTGATTTTAATGAAGGGAAGAATTCAGATCAAGAAATTACCATTGGCAATAAAATGAGACTTCCAGTTTTAGGAACAGGGACTGTTAATGTAACAAATGGCTCTTTGAAAAATGTTTTGCTGGTTGAAGGATTAGGAGTGAATCTTATTTCAGTATATAAAATATGCTTTGGACCTTTTAGAAAAGTTTAACATGCTTGAATGCAAGCCAGCATCTACCCCATTTCAATATGAAGTCAAGCTTACTAAAGAATGTACTTCCAAGAGTGTAGATGCCACTTTATATAGACATCTTGTTGGTAGCTTGGTTTATCTAACTCATACTCGACCAGATATTTGTTTTGTAGTCAATCTTGTATCCAGATTTATGCAGGCACCTAAAGAAAGTCATTGGTTGGTTGCTAAGAGAATTTTACAATATATCCATGGAACCATACACTTTGGCATCTTCTATGACTATAAATCTTCAATTTCTTTGGTTGGATTTACTGATTCAGATTGGGGTGGTGATATAGATGATAGGAAATCTACTGGTGGTTATGTTTTCAATCTTGGATCAGGACCTATTACATGGAGCAGCAAGAAACAAACAACTACATCATTATCTTCATGTGAAGCAGAATATAGAGCAGCAAAAGAAGCAGGCAAGGAAGTAGTTTGGATTCGAAATCTTCTATTTGAGCTTGGTTTTCTACAAAGTTCAGCCAGCACTATGTATTGTGACAATCAAAGTACCATACAGGTTGCCAATAATCCAGTTTTTCATGCTAAAACAAAGCATATTGAAATTGACGTTCACTACATTCAGAATCTTGTTCAAGCATCTATTGTCAATCTTCAATTTTGTCCAAGTGAAGAACAAGTAGCTGATATTTTCACTAAGAGTATGACTGAAGCCAAATTCTTAAAATTACGAGGAATGCTTGGTTTATTAGAGGTGAACATTAAGGGGGGATAGTAATATAATGTTCCCCTCTCTTTTGTATTTTATTTGTATTATTCTAGCCAATCTTAAGGGGGGATGTTAAGGAAAGTAAGATTGTCTAGGAAATAGCAAGTTTTGTCTAGAGTTTTCCACAATAGAAAGTTAGGATTTATCTAGAGTTTTCCATAAAACTAATAGAACATTCCAGCTTTTCTAGAATTAAAATATAGAATAATCTAGAAAGATGGAAGCTTCTAGGCTTCAAGTTTTTTGTAATTATATATGATTGAACAAAGCTATTGTATACGACATGTTGGATGAAATATAATTCAAGTTAGATAAATGTTTTTCTGAGTTTATTAACTCTGTTTTGCCCTGTTTTCATTTGTTGTTATGTTTTGTTGTTTATTGGGCCTGTTCTTTCAACCCCATATTGCTGCGGGGTCTGGGTTGACATCTAGTGGTGCCCAACCATCATCATTCTCCTGGTTTTCATTCTATGTATTTGGTTCCTCGTGCTGAGGTGAGATTAGAACAACTTTAGTATTGTCCCAAGGTTAATCATTTCACTATAACGTTGGTTTTAGATCTAGAAAGACTTGTGTTATTCTCAATCACCTAAGTTCTCCTTAACCAATGATAGATCTATTAATAATAACATTCTCTGTTTTGGTTGCAAAATGCCTTCTAAAGTTGTGAATTCAGATAAAGTGTTTCACAACAAATGAAATGTTTAAAATCGAGTGCATTTAAAATGACACAACAGATAGTATTTTGAATGCAATAGTTTAAATATATTTGTATTGCTTCATCTTCTTGAATGTAAAATGACAAACAATGTGTAAAATGAAATAGAGGCATTAGAAGAATATTTGATTCTCTAATATACAAATTTAAGCGGCCTATTATTTCAAAATATAGAACATCGATTGTCTAAATACTATCTGCAACAATATAACCAAGGTTAGTCATTTCACTATAACGTTGGTTTTAGATCTAGAAAGACTTGTGTTATTCTCAATCACCTAAGTTCTCCTTAACCAATGATAGATCTATTAATAATAACATTCTCTGTTTTGGTTGCAAAATGCCTTCTAAAGTTGTGAATTCAGATAAAGTGTTTCACAACAAATGAAATGTTTAAAATCGAGTGCATTTAAAATGACACAACAGATAGTATTTTGAATGCAATAGTTTAAATATATTTGTATTGCTTCATCTTCTTGAATGTAAAATGACAAACAATGTGTAAAATGAAATAGAGGCATTAGAAGAATATTTGATTCTCTAATATACAAATTTAAGCGGCCTATTATTTCAAAATATAGAACATCGATTGTCTAAATACTATCTGCAACAATATAACCAAGAACATTGTAGTGCATTTTTACATGCTTTCCATTTGAACACCTTCAAATTTAAATTTGGGAGGCAACATTTTTTGAATCTTGTGTCGGTCAATAGAGCTTCTGTACTTGCATGTTATGATTAGGTGTAATTTTAGCAACATTTGTGAATGATTTTGTTTGCATGCTAGGCTATATAGGTAGTTGAAGTTTCAATGTTGCAATAGTCACTAGAATCATCAAGAGAGATAGGGTTTCAATGTTTCCATGACTCCGATATGCTAATTGCACTGAGAGTGAAAGAAAAGAAAACCTGTTGCATGAAAACAATTCAAAGTTTTAGAGTTTTGATAAGTACTACTTGCACAAAGACTGCTTGAGGAAGTTTTTAAAATATTTTTCTTCTTCCAAAGGCTTTTTGGGATGTTTAACTTTTTCCACTATTCATGGTAATTTTTATTTAATAATAGCAACAACAGAAAGTTTGGTCCTATCACAACTAATAATTGTTTTATAGAAATACTAATAAAACCTTAAAGCTTTCTCAACATATTTTGAATTGAAAGGATTATATGTATAGTACTCTAAATTTTTGTCCATGGTTTACCAATCTATGGATAACTAGTTAAGCTCCCACCCAAAAGCTGAAACCATAAGAAGCAAAGAGGATAAATTTTATAACGCCAAAGCCAAGGCCATCAATGGTAGCCAGTTGAGTTGCACAACTCATTGGTTCTTTGCATTGTTGAGCATGCATTTGAAGGACCTGATCCTCAACACAGAATGAAGCTATAGTGCGAATGTTACTCAGTGCATCTCTCAGCACATGCGCAATTTCACCCTTTGCCATATGCTCCAGTTAAGATCAAGATCAAGCCTAATACTATTAGTATTATTTTAAATAGTTGGACTAGATTGATTGGTTGAGAGGGTATCACTCAAACCTTGGTGTCTTAGAGCCCCAAATCTCAATCCAGGTCTCACTTTATCCTGTGTATGTAATACCATCGCAAAATAAGATATGCATACTATTTTTCTACGTTTTGGACCCTTGCATAAAGAAAAGAATGATTAGTAGCTATGGTCAAAATTATTTGGGATTTGGCACTGAGTTTCTTTACCATCTTTAGTTGCCCCATGATTGAAACACTATCAGAACAAGCAGAGAAAACAACACAAAAGCCATTTGCCAGCTGGATAAAAATGCAATAAAAAGCCCCAAAGTTATGGTAGCTACATTTTGTAGAATAAGAGGCAGTCCATTTGTAACCAGTCTTTTGATTAATATAGTGTGTTGAGAGTCCAGAACTTATCACGCCACTACCATAATTAAAATAAACAGACAAAATTGATCAGTGATGCAATGTCTATGTACAAAAATGGAGAAGATCTTCTGCTAACTAAAGATTAATCAAACAATAAAAAAAATACAAGATAAGTGAAGTGTAAAACAATAGCTTTTCCGTTCAATTGCCTACTCATATATTACATTTGTTTTCATAACATGAAGTTTTGCAAGGTATCTCTATCTTGAGTATAATATTCCTAGCTAAGACTTCTAATGTTTTTGAATCATGATCAGGGCCTTTTTGAACTGTTTGTCACACATATTCCAATATTGTACTTTGTTAAACATCATCCTATCTTCTCATTACTATTATCGAGTAGCTAGCCTATTTGATGACACCATAGGGCATGCACATTGTTTAGGTAATTATAAACATACAAAAGAATGTGGCATATGGTGTATTTCTTGAATCTTACTAGAATAATATTTTTAACACTCCTATATACAGAATAATGTGGTGTATTTATCTCGAACCTAAAGTGCTGCAGTGATTTAGGTTTGAGCATTTAGGGATAGACTGCACTTTCAGTCATATAATAGTTTGGGAAGATAAAACATAGTTTAAATAAAGGTTGAAAGAAACTAAGAGGTTTATGGGTTGACATATTTTGGGATATTGATAATAGGTTATGATGGTCTACCTATCCCAAGTGTTAAACATATTGGGAAAATAGAAAGGAAACGTTATTTTATAATTCATTATTTTAGAGGAAATAAATAGAAATATATGAATGTCAAATCTAAATATAATTTTATAGGTATTGTTTTAATTATATAATATAATTTTAAATTGTAATTTTATTTATTTTGGTTATTTAAAAATATTTAATAAATTTATAAAATATTTGATATATATAAAATTAAAGGTGATTATATCTATTTTTAATATAAGATTTTTAATGTTTTTTAAAATAATTTTATTTATTTTCTCTTCATTCCAAAAATTTACATAAATAAACCATGATCCTAAATTAAAAAATGATCCTAAATTTTCATTCAAGAGACCATAAAGGATTGCATACCAAAGTTATGTGGAGTTCATTTTATATTAAGTTTTCTTAAAATATAGATGCAAATTTTTTAAACAAAAATATTTAAAATATCTACAATTTAATTAGCTAATTGATTTAAAGATATAATTCTATTGGCTACTTGAGGGTCTTATTCTCCCTTGATCTTTCTCAAATGTCTTCTCCACTCTCCCCTATATTCTCTCCATCATTCCCTATTTTTTGGGAAAATTATTGAATATTTATCTCCACTTACATGTTGAACATTCTTTATTTTATGAAAAAAATTTATGAACCAATAACATATTATAACTTTTATTTCTTACACTAAATATTTATTTCTTAATTTCTTGCATGTAATAACTCTATCGTATAGCATATTTTATGTTAAAGATGAATTAGACTTGAAATTTTGTTATATTATTAAAATATGTTAAATTTTATGTGAATTGTGAAATATATAAATAGTATATTTACAATAAAGTTTATATTTTAACATCATATTACTTAAATAGATTTTGTTTGGATATTATTAATATTTTTTAAAAATTATATATAACTATGGTAGGGAACTCAAACATAACCCAATTTAATTATCAAATAGTTAGTAGCAATTTTATATCAAGCATTCAAAATAAAAGTGATAAATAATTGTCTTATTTTTAATACCTAAAATTTAGGTAAAACTATTGAAAGGAAGCTATATAAGAAGTAATCATTACTAAAAATAATTAATTATATAGGAATGAAAATAACAATTTTATACCTACAAACAATATGATAATTAATTTAAAGAAAAAAATTAACACACCTAATCACATCAGTTTTTTGAAAACAAATCAACACATCTAATCACATCAACTATAGAATTTTATATAAAACAAGTGTTGTGTAGTGATTACTATCTAGAGAGAATTAGGATATATATATATATATATATATATATATATATATATATATATATATATATATATATAAAACCAAAAAAATATTAGGGTTAAGTTTATAGGATTACAGTTAGGGATATAATTAGGTTTAGGGATAGAATTAGGATTAGGGATAGATGTATGATTAGAGTTAGAATTAGGGTTACAAATATAATTAGGCTGAAAGGTTAGAATTACAGTTAGGGCTAGAAATAGGGTTAGGAATATAATTAGGGTTATCTTATGGTTAGAATTAGGGTTTTGATTAGAATTACAATTACAATTAGGGTTATAATTAGGGTTAGGGTTAAGCATATAATTAAGGTTAGCAACATAATTAAGGTTAGAAATAAAATTAGGGTAAGGATTACAGTTAGGGTTACAATTTTAGGTTTGGGGTTTAGGTGTAAAATGAGCATTAGGGTTACTTAGTATTATAATTAGGTCCAGAATTAGGGTTGGGGTTAGGGTTAGAACTAGGGTTATGGTTAGAGTTAGTTTTATAATTAGGGTTAGGGTTAGCATTTAGGTTAGAATCAAGGTCAAGGTTAGAATTAGAGTTAGGATTAGTATTACATTTAGGATTACGATTACATTTTGGATTAGACAACATGACTTAAAATTAAGGTTACAATTAGGGTTAGCATTAGGGTTAGTATTGGGGTGAGATTTAGGGTTATAATTAGGGTTATTGTTAGGGTTATAATTATAGTTAGGGTTAGCATTAGTGTTAGGATTAAAGTTAGGGTTAGGGTTAGGATTAAGGTTAGGGTTAGAGATAAAATTAGGGTTACAATTAAATGTAGGATTAGAGTTAAGGGTTAAAATTAGGGTTACAATTAGAGTTAGGGTTATGATTACTATTGGGGTGAGGGTTAGAGTTTTAGGATTAAGGTTAGGATTAGGGATAGTATTAGGGTTATGATTACATTTAGAGTTAGGGTTAAAATTAGGTTTACAATTAGGGTTAGGGTTAGACGTATTAGAGTAAAGGTTAGGGTTAAAATAAGGTTTAGGGATATAATTAGGGTTATCATTAGGGTTAGAATTAGATTTAGAGTTAGGGTTACAAACTTGGATATCTCAAGATCACAATTATAATTGGATTTAGGGTTAGGGTTACAATTACAGTCAGAATTAGGGTTAGGATTATAGTTAGAATTAGTGTTAGAATTAGGGTTATGATTAGGGTTTAGGTTAGATATAAATATAATAATATTATATTTATATTATTATATTATTATAGAGAATGTAGAATAATAAAAATAATAATAAATATAGTAATAAATATAATAAAGAAAATTACTTAATTATAATTAATATTATTATTACCACACATAGGTAGAATAAATAATAATTAAAATATATCATTTTTTTTATTCGTAATACTGGTATTATATTGATCTAAAAATATGAGATTACATAATTATGTGTCAAGATATGGCTCTTCTGAGATTGCTACTACTGTTCTATCCACTGCCTTCAAACTATCTATCTCCCTAAAAATTTCAAAAAGACCCGCAAGGTTGAAAAAAACTATAGACCACGCAGGGTCAACCATGACTGTCATTTATTTACATAATCTTCAGATTTCCATGAACAAGAGGAGCCATAAAACTATAAACAGAAGACTACAAAACTAAAGGAGAACAATACTAAGTTTAGACAGCATCCACCTTATCAAATTCCAATAGTTACAAGTTGAAATCTGCCACCTTCCACTATTCAGATACTCAACACCTTCTCGATGAAGACTACATTGGTCTGAGCAATGTCCTTTATCATCCACAATTCAAAACCCTATATATCTATGCTAACAAAACATGACACCAGCTATACAAAAAAGGACCACTGAAGTAGACTAAGCTAAGTTTCAATGGATGCAAGTAGCTTACGAAAATCCTCCACCCAATCAAGTTCGTCGACCACCTCCAGCCCTAGAGCCTTTTTGATATAGCTGACGGTCAATGTCACTTGGTCCTTAAGTAGAATGAGGTCAAATCCCCGGACATCCAAGATGAAGGGGTAAAACTTGATGACTGCTCCAGGATCATCAAACAAGTGCCAATCCTTTAGATGCAGGGTGCCAGACCCCAATCTTGCCATCTACAACGAAACCTCCATACCCCCCAAATGCTCGGCATTAAAAACACCCTGCATGATATTCTTCACCAACTGTTTATCCAATCCTAATTCGAGCAACATCGCCATAACCTTGGAAGTGATATCGGTGTCCACTCTATACCGCTCACCATTCTCCAGAAACATCTTACCCAGTAGCATCTTCACTGCCCCCAACATCAAGGTGTCAGACCTGTGCAACATTCTCACTAATCGAAGGTTGGTGATGGCTCCGAGGAAGGCCATCTGCCGCTTTCGACTGGTGAGGTGCACTGGTGTGTCCATGCCACCACACCGAACAACATCCGCTGAGAAGATAACAGTGAAGTAAGTCGGCATCAACCTAAATCCAATGGAGAAACAACTGTAGAGAGCTAATGCCAGCTGGTTTAAAACACTACTGCCAGAACCTTCTCAAAATCCTTCGAAATGGAGGAAGCCAGCTGCCAACATGCGAAGCCACTGCAAGGAATGAATGCTTCGGTCAAATCTACTCATGCCATTACCCACCCTATCAGGGTATTATTACTCCTACCCCTAGACCCCTAGCACGACCTTGCCACCTCCTGCTGAGGTGGCAAGGCTCCCTCCCAACCGCCCACACAGTCATAATTAAAATATATCATTAATTATATTTTAATTATTATATATTTGATAATGTTATATAATAATGTAATAATAATATAAATTAAATTAAATTAATATAATTATATGTATAACATGTAAGACATTAATTAAATTAATATATAATTATATCGTATCACATTATTAAATATAATAATATTATATTTATATTATTATATTATTGTAATATTATTAATTATTATAGAGAATGTTTATAATAATAATAATAATAATAAACATAGTAATAAATAGAAAAAAGAAAATCACTTAACTATAATTAATATTATTATTACCACACATAGGTAGAATAGGCGCATCAACAAGGATATCTCTGGGAGATATATTCTTAAAATATAGCTATACAAAATAAAGAATTAGGGTTAGGGTTAAGGTTAGGGTTAGGGTGAGGGTTAGAGTTAGAAGCAATAATAGGGCTAGGGTTAGAAATAGGTGTAGACACCTAAACAAGTCTCCATCATCAAACCGACTATCGACATCTCTAAACATACCAATTTCCCTTTTTATCAATTAATTAAATTTTTATTTAATTAATTATCCCTTCATCACCTAATTTTTCATCATTTTATCCCCTACAATTAAATTAATTAATTGAATAGTCCAATCTTACCCAATTAATTAAATAAATATGCAATATTTATTTGGTTAATTCCCCCTTTCCACTAAATCTAATCAATTAGGTAAATCATGTTTATCTAATTAATTCATCCTATTAATCAACCTATTCCTACCCTAGTTAATTAAATATCTATTGTTTAATTACCTAGTCTAACCTACATGACCCTAGACCTAGGATTAATTAAATAAACCCTTATTTAATTAATCTTAACCTCCCATTAACCCATTCCCTAATTTTTTTCAGCCATATTAATTAGGCTAATCACCCTAATTAAAATGGTTAAACCTTGATTAACACTCCTCCCCACATCCCACAATTAAAAAATTGAAATATATCCCATATAAATCATTTTTTTATACACATGTGTCCAACATCACATTTAATGCCTCTTACACCCCTTACACATGTCATAACTCATTAATATCCACTTTTCCCCAAATAAATTTTTAATTCATTTTACTCTTCCCCGTGTGAATTTTTAATTCACAAATAATCCATCTCACCCACCTCATGAATTCCACCCCTTTCCCAAGATGAATTTAAAATTCATCTTTATTCCTAACCCTCTATTTTCTAGGATGAAATATAGGCCTTCCACATCACTTTCATCCTCCACCATTGATCTCCCAAATCAATCTCAACCGTTGGATCAAAATCCCTCCAAAATGCCTATAAATACAACTCCTCCAAGCCATTTTATCATCCAATTTCTAAGTAGTGTTATTATGCTAAAATTCATTGAGCTAGTTAACTTGTGAGTTGCATTTGTGAGAGCATTTCACCTATAATCTATCATCTTGGGTATAGCTAGGAGCTCTTGGGTGCAAGCTTCTCCACCCTATCTTGGATTTGTGGGTCATTGTGAAGGTATAACGTTTGTTTATGTATTTGTTTTGTATTTTCTACTCTCGTCTTGATTTCACTAATCACAATAGGGTTAGAGTTAGGGTTAGAATTAGGGTTAGGGTTAGAATTAGGAGTAGGGTTACAGTCAGAATTATGGTTAGCATGAAGGTTGCAATTAAGGTAATGGTTATAATTAGAGTTATAGTTAGGGTTAAAATTAGGATTAAAATAAATATTAGAATTATGGTTAGGGCTACAACTAGGGTTATGGTTATGGTTATAATTTGTTACAGTTAAGGTTAGTATTAGGATTAGGATAAGAATGAGGGATAGATTTAGGGTTAGTATTAGGGTAAGAATTAGATTTGAATGTTAGTATTAGGGAACAGGATAAGAATTAGGGATGGAGTTAGAGTTAGTATTAGGGTAAGAATTAGATTTGAAAGTTAGTCTTAGGGTTAGGATAAGAATTAGGGATGGAGTTAGGGTTAGTATTAGGGTAAGAATTAGATTTGTTTAAAATTTAAATTAGGGCTACGGTTACAATTAAAATAGGGTTAGAATATTTAATTATGTTAACAATAAATATAAATAAAAAATTATTACAAAATAAAATAATATACAAAAATTATAATAATTAAAAATAAATATTAAATAATTTATAAAAATAATGTAAAATTGTGAAGAATGATTGACATCAACATAATTATATATATATATATATATATATATATATATATATATATATATATATATATATATATATATATATATATATAATAGGGGGATAGATATAGGCACCTTTTAATCAATTTCTCCAATAAAAAGTGTAATATGGGCGTGTATTTTATATATATTATTCCACAAATATATTTAATATTTTTTAATCAATTTACCATACATAGGTACAATAGGTACAAAGAGAAGATCTTTCTTGACATATTTTAGATATATATTTTAAATATAGCTATACTAGTATTAAAAACCAAACAACTTGGGTTTTGGAGTGCTCCATGCTTTTATTTATAAATTAAAATAAGTACAATCACAAAAAACATGGAGAAGGCACCCACCACACCCCTAGGCCCTAAATATATGAACTGCAAATCCGAGGTATTTTTTTGGATCTTATCTAAACAAACTCCAAGTAATTAATGTTTAATTATGCTGTTCATTGTTCATTTAAATCCTAACATGATGCTTACATTTTTAATTTTCAACTCAATTAAATCAAATATCAATTCGTTGGACAGTTGCAATCAATTTTTTATTATTTGAAAACAAGTTACTTCAGATTTCATGTCTATTAATTTTAATGTAGCTTGGACAGGTGTTCTAGTCTCGGGTGGTGATTACAAGGCTAGAAACACATCTAGAATAATTATCTCTAGACATAGAAATTTGATTTCTTGAGAGACTTCTAGATATTAGGGTTTGTTAGAGTCTAATTAATCCTAGCCATTGATTGAGATTAAATCATGGCCATTGGTTTTCAATGAGAGGATTATAAAAGAGGATCAATGGGCATTTGGAGAATATACATCCGAGAAACATTTGCAGCGATAGCAAATAAATAAATTTGTAGCAATAGCAAATAGATTTGCAGTGAGAGCAAGGATGCAGTGATAGCGTTGGATACAAAAGCAATGGAATTTTTGTAGGAGAAATTAGGAGAAGAATTTCTAGAGGAGAACATTGTCGGAGCTCTGCCAGTAAGAGGCAAGCAGTTTATGTATCTCTTGATTTGTTTAATAAAATTCCTCATCTACAGTACTGGTTTTCCCCTCAGGGTTTTTCCAGGGACAATTTGTCCAAAACTATTGTGTTTAGTTTGAATATTTTATTTTTCTATCTCCATGATTATTTGTGAAGTTGCAGCTGTATTATTTTCAATATTTGCTGTGAATTAATTTTCAGCAGTAAAATAATCTATTTACGATAGGAGATTAATAATCAATAGTTGCAATAGAATTTTCACATGGTATCAGAGCAGATCTGAGGGCAGAAAAGGCACAGGGAGAAAATACATATATATAAAAATCTAGGGTTTATAAAACCCAATTTGACCTCTTCAAATTATTATTTTCTTTTGAGATGGCCTCAGCAGGTTTAAGAGATCAGGACATATTGGATGGAGCCTCAAATTTTGGTGTCATGAAAGCTAGAATTTCTTTATTGCTCGAAGAGAATGGCATCAAGGACTATGTGACCACTATTGTACCTATACCTACAGATGCAACACAGCTCTTCGCATATAAGAAGGAAGATACCAAGGCGAGGAGGCTAATTCTTGATGGTGTTAAGGATCATATTGTTCTGTATATTGTAGAGTTTGATACAGCAAAGAAGATGTGGAACTCCATTCTAAATCTGTACCAAAATGCTACCACTAACCGAAAGCTGATTCTCAGAGACAAGTTGAGGAATACCCGAATGAACAAGGGAGAAGACATTACAAGTTACCTCACCAGGCTTAGACATTTTAAGGATGAGTTGGCAGCTGTAGGAGAAAAACCAAATGATGACGAGCTAGTACGAATAGCCCTGAATGGGTTTACTAAGCAATGGGATGTCTTTGTTCAAGTTATTAATGGACGAGACACCTTACCGAGTTGGGATCGACTATGGAGTGACTTCACTCAAGAGGAGCTTAGACTAAGTCTTGTCAGTGGAACTAGTAGTAATAGTTAGAAAAGTGAGGTGGAACAGGAAAATGTTGCCCTAGCAGGAAAAGGGAAAGCAAAGAAGGGGTCTAGAAAAAGGATCAAATCCAAAAAGTGAGAAGAAGGACTTGTCTAAGATCAAATGTTATGGTTGTCAAAAGTTTGACCACTATGTCAGCGATTGCCCACAAAGGAAGAAAAATGAAAAGAAAGGCAAGAAGCAGACAGCAGCTTCAGCAAGTGTAGATGAGATTTCTAGTAGAATGGAGGATGAGTTTACACTCATAGCTTGCCTAACTAGCTCAACCTCATTGGGTGTTTGGTATATAGACAATGGGGCATCATTTCATATGACAGGAGTTAGGGAGTACTTCTCCAGCTACAAGGAGGAGGACATCAGATTCCAGATTCAGATGGGGAACAAGTCCAAGTGCAATCTAGTTGGGAGAGGGACTATTCTATTTTAGAGGGAGAATGGCAAACCTATTTCCATTCATGATGTGTTGTATGTGCCAGGCTTGGGCATAAATCTAATTTCTGTATCTGTCCTTCAAGATAAAGGCTACAATGTACTCTTTAGATGGGCACATGTTTTAATCAAGCATAAGGATTGGAAATCACCCATAGCTATTAGAGTTAGGAGCGGCCGACTTTATAGGTTGCAGTTTGATACTCCTAAGGCACTAGTGAGCAGCAGTAATCCTAGAGATCAAGGAGAGCTATGGCATAGGAGGATGGACCATATACATCATGGAGCACTTAAATTGCTTCGTGAGATAGTGATAGGTGTTCCAGAGGTGAGCACAGAGCATGATGATGTGTGTAAGGGATGTGTGTTGGGGAAGTTTGTGAAAACAACTTTTCCAAGGAGTGACACCAGATCCAAGGGGGTTCTTGATCTAGTACATTCAGATATATGTGGACCAATGTCAACAAAGTCTCTCAGAGGATACAAGTACTTTGTTACTTTTATTGATGATTTCTCTAGGAGGACCTGGATATACTTCTTGAAGACCAAGGATGAGGTCTTCAGTCACTTCCAGGAGTTCAAAGTTCTTGTGGAGAATTCCACAGGTAGGAAGGTAAAGGTTCTTCGGTCAGACAATGAAGGCGAGTACAAAGGAAAAGAGTTCAAGGAGTTCTGTACCAGGGAAGGAATCAAGAGAGAGTGGACCATTCCTTACAACCTGCAGCAGAATGGGGTTGCTGAGAGGAAGAATCATTCTATATCAGAGGCAGTAAGGGCTATGTTGTATGACCAAGATTTGCCACGTTACTAATGGGTAGAGGCATACACTATAGCAGTATACATACAGAATAGGGTTCCACATAAGGTATTGGGCAAGATGACACTAGAGGAGGCATTCTCAGGGAAGAACCCAGATGTCAGTCACTTTAGGATATTTGGGAGTTTGGCATTTTGTCACATTCCAGGGCCTACACGTTCCAAGTGAGATCAGACTGCAGAGAGAGGGTACTTTGTGGGGTATAGCGAGACCTCAAAGGCATATCAAATATTTATTCCAGGGACCAGGAGGATTACAGTTAGGCATGATGTCAAATTCATGGAAGACAAGGCATATAGGAGGTCCAGAGATTTGCCAGCAGATGATCAAAATGAGTAGCCAATAGAAGCTCCAAGGATTCTTCAACCAGAACAGGGGCAGTGAAGCTCGAGTATAGTTACTAGTACAAGCACAAGCTCAGCTGTTGAGAGTTCGTAGAGTATGGAGCAACAGATACAACAAATCCAAGAGATGCATCAATAAGATATGGAGTTTGATATTTCATCCTCTATAGTTGACAAGAGGAACCATGAGGTTCAACAGACACATAGAGATACTCAGGAGGTTGTGGGAGCTCCTAGGACAAGTAGTAGACAGTGGAAACAACCATCCAAGTATAATGACTATGTAGCATTGATTAGTCAATTGGTAGATAGCGAGCCTTCCATCTATCAGGAGGCTGCACAGCAATAGGTGTGGCAAGATGCGATGGTTGAGGAATATACCTCAATAATGTAGAACGATGTGTGGGAGGTTGTACCATACCTACAGATAGGGCAGTGGTTGGATCACGCTGGATCTATAAGATTAAGCATGGTGCAGATAGTAGCATCAAGAAATACAAGGCAAGGTTCATAGCCAAGGGGTTCTCTCAGAAGGAGGGAATAGACTATGAGGAGACATTCACTCCAGTGGCTAGGTATACTTCTATACGAGCCGTAATCTCACTTGTAGCACATATGGGATGGCAGATCCATCAAATGGATGTCAAGACGGCATTTCTTAATGGTGAATTGGTAGAGGAGGTATACATAGAACAACCAGAGGGCTTTGTAGCACACAACAGTGAAACCCACGTGTGTAGCTTGAAGAGAGCTTTGTATAGACTCAAGCAAGCTCCCAGGGCATGGTATGAGTGCATTGATATATACTTGCAGGGAATAGGCTTTGTGAAGAGTGAGGCGGATGCTAACCTCTACTACTTGGTGGTTGGGCGTGAAGTTCTCATTCTTGTTCTTTATGTGGACGACTTGTTTTTAACAGGTTCACCAGGACTTATAGAGGAGTACAAGATTGACCTTGCAGCAGAGTTTGAGATGAAGGATTTGGGGCTTATACACTACTTTCTAGGCATGGAAGTGTGGCAGACAGATGGAGAGATTTTCCTTGGACAAGGGAAATATTGCATTGAAATCTTAAAGAGGTTTGAGATGCAGGATTGCAGAGCCATGTCTACACCTATGATCAAGAATTGGAAGAAGGTAGACGCATCCAAGGAAAAGGATGTAGACCCCACCTTATATAGGATGTTGATTGGATCTCTCATGTATTTGGTCAACACTAGGCCAGATATATCCTTTGTAGTAAACTCTCTTAGTCAGTTCATGGTTGAGCCGAAGAGAGTGCATTGGACAACGACAAAGCATGTGTTGCGGTATTTGCGTGGTACAATCGAGTATGGGATCAGATATGCTCGAGGTAATGGTATCAAGTTGATAGGCTATACTGATGCAGATTGGGCAGGTAGTATAGTGGACAAGAAAAGCACTTCAGGGTGCTACTTTAGTTTGGGATCAGGAGTTGTCTCTTGATACAGCAGGAAGCAAAAGTCTATGGCTCTGAGTTCTGCAGAAGTAGAATACATAGCAGCTAGTATGGCAATGTGTGAGGCTATATGGCTTCAAAAGTTGTTGGTAGCCTTGTTTGGTCAGAGGGTTGAGACTATAGTGATACACTGTGATAATCAGAGTTGCATCAGATTATCTAAGAATCCAGTGTTTCATGATAGGTCTAAGCATATAGGCATCAGGTATCATTTCATCAGGGATTGTGTACAGCAAAGGATTGTTCAACTATAGTATATACCTACAGATCAGTAGGTAGTAGACATTTTGACAAAGGCATTGGGGAAGGTGAAATTCATCTTCTTCAGAGATAAGTTGGGTGTTATGCAGAACACCTTCCTCGCTAAGAGGGAGTGTTAATTTTAATGTAGCTTGGATAGGTGTTCTAGTCTCGGGTGGTTATTATGAGGCTGGAAACACATCTGGAATAATTATCTCTAGACCTAGAAATTTGATTTCTCAAGAGACTTCTAGATATTAAGGTTTGTTAGAGTCTAATTAATCCTAGCCATTGATTGAGATTAAATCATGGCCATTGGTTTTCAATGAAATAAATAAATTTGCAGCAATAGCAAATAGATTTGCAGTGAGAGCAAGGACGCAGTGATAGTGTTGGATACAATAGCAGTGGAATTTCTGCAGGAGAAATTGGGAGAAGAATTTCTAGAGGAGAACATTGTCAGAGCTCTGCCAGTAAGAGGCAAGCAGTTTATGTATCTCTTGATTTGTCTAATAAAATTCCTCATCTGTAGTACTGGTTTTCCCTTCGGGGTTTTTCCAGGGACAATTTGTCCAAAACTATTGTGTTCAGTTTGCATATTTTATTTTTCTATCTCCGTGATTATTTGTGAAGTTGCAGCTGTATTATTTTCAATATTTGCTATGAATTAATTTTTGGCAGTAAAATAATCCATTTATGATAGGAGATTAATAATCAGTAGTTGCAATAGAATTTTCACAATCTCTGGTTCTTAGATCTAAACTCAATAGTAAAGATGGAAATAGAGCAAGAGGAAGATGAATGGATGTCGTGTGAATTGATACTAGAGCACGTACTTGAGATGCGTATATTACCTCTCCTTCCACTTCACTCCATCATCCGTTTCCACAGAGTTTGTAGAGAATGGAATCAATTACTACACACTTGGGAATTCCTCAGGCCATTTATTCTTCAAGAAAACAACATTGAATTGTTGAGGTATTGCTTGATGAACAAAATTGTGCACTTCCCGGAAGGAGTGGAAAACATAGAAGATGAAGATAGGTACGCACTGCCCACTGTGTTTCCATGGCAGTCATCATTTCTGTTTGCAGTACATGTACTTGAGGAAACACTTCACTAGGAGATTTCCATATGGGAGTTTGTGATGGATGATTTATCGCCAGGTTGGGAAAGGATTGGAAAGGAGATACCGTTCCCCGTTCCCTATTTATTGTAAGATGTTACATGCTTACATATCCAAAATAGTTATTGCTTCTGTAGAGACTCGTAGAGATGATTAACCAAATAATACTTCATATCATACTATATCAATGTGTTGGGAAATTTGCCGCACACACTAAAGTTTATCAATACATATACTATATGGTATAAGGTATTATCTCTTCCAAGTATTTTCACATGGGTATTCCGCTTTAGGTTGAAGAACCCCCTATACTAGTATCTCAACATTGTGATCCTTTATAAAGCATACATGATTTCTAACTGTAATAAAGTTAGAAAAATTCTTTAACTAAACTAAGAGTTGAAATGCCTCTAAAATTAGTTTCTAACATAAAAATGAGTGAGATTTTAGATTCTAATGCAAAAATGAATGAGCAAACTCTACTATTGGATATAATTCTCACATAGAAAGGGCACTTTTAGAAAGCACATTGTAAGTAGAACAAAGAACATATTTTTAAAATAGTCGAGAATGATGAAAACTTGTTTGTGGTGGTTAGTCATTTCACTATAATGTTTGTTTTAGATCTACAAGGACTTGTGTTATTCTCAATCACCTAAGTTCTCCTTAACCAATGATAGATCTATTAATAATAACAATCTTTGTTTTGGTTCCAAAATGCCTTCTAAAGTTGTGAACTCAGATAAAGTGTTTCACAACAAATGAAATGTTTAAAATGGAGTGCATTGAAAATGACACAACATATAGCATTTTGAATGCAATAGTTTATATATATATAATTCATGTTCTTGAATGTAAAATAACAAACAATGTGTAAAATGAAATAGAGGCATTAGGAGAATATCTGTTTGTCTAATATATAAATTTAAGTGGCCAATTATTTCAAAATATAGAACATTGATTGTCTAAATACTATCTACAACAATATACACAAGAATATTTTAGTTCATTTTTACACACTTTCCATTTGAACACCTTCAAATCTAGAGTCAGGTAGCAACATATTTTGAATCTTGTGTTAGTCAGTAGAGCTTATTTCAAATCTATGATAGGCTTTTAAATTCATGCACAAGGGTTGCCACCTGTCAAAGTTTCACAATGCCTAAACATTGTCAGGTTTGACACTTCTTCCCATTGCATCATTGGCCAAATTGTTCAAGTCATTACTTGGTGGGCCCGATTTATTTTAAAAGGACTCAATGAACGAAGGGAGGTCCTGAAGCCATTGATCCATATGAAGAGATGCTACAACGTGTCATCACCACACTTGTTTAGACATTTCTAGCCCTGACCACTTTTAAATGATGCATCATTGGTCAATATAATGTTGAATCATTGTCATACCCTCCTCTATTTCATAGAAGCAAATGTTGTGGTGCATTCTCTAAGGAGACACATGGAAGCAATGCATAGCATTTTGATTTGTTAGTTATAACAACTTGTTAATGTTGCACCATTGATAAGAGGTGTGAATCATCAATAGGTGGGTCTTGATACATCAATAGTTCAAGCTCACATGAAGGCTTTCTCTAGGACACGCATTAATGCCATGCATAGTTTCAAGGTCATAGTGTCAACAGCTTCAAGGTGTTGCACTATTGGTTGGGATGGTTGATTCAATTGTGGGTGTCACCTCTCTTTTAAAAGGAAGCAAGACCCTCCCAGTGGTTTCTTGATGCAACATGTCAACATCACGTACAAATTATGAATCATGGTAGCATTGACACATTTCTCTATTGCACCATTAGTCAATAGTTATGATTCAGCCAGTCAATGGGCCCAGTTTCATGTCAAAGGAGAATTTGATGGAAGCCTTGTGATAGTGACACTTGACATGACCTCACAACTCCTCAAAGAGGCTAGACCTGACACACTCTAGATGTTGTGCCATTGTTCCACATGGCATGAGGACCCACCATAAGGTAGAGGCTTCCAAACTATTTAATCTCCTCCTAGCATCTAGCAGTTGGTGCACCATTTTGTTGTCTCCAAGAAGTATCAATTCTATGCATTGTGCCATTGGATATTTAGATGTTGTGTCTCTGATAGTGGGTCTCATTATCTCTATGACATTAGGGGAGCATTCCAAACCATTGATCATGAGTGGAACCATCCAATGGTTGACACATCACCAGGTAAATTTTGAGCCAACAAGTGCTAGGCATTGTGCCATTAAAGAGAGTGAGTCAACAAGTCTCTAACCTTGCGAAGAGGACACAAAGTCATCTCTAAAGGAACACTGATCTAACTCAATAATATGGTGGTACACTTGAGGCTATTGGGTCTCATGTGTAGGGTCTTGGTGAGTCTTGAATGCCACAGACTTGCATCTAAGGTGCCATCGATGTGAATTAAGGATTCAAATGTAGAGAAACAATAGAGTGGTTGTGTTTCAATGTAGAGGCACATAGAGGTAGATGGGATATGAATTTCCCACCTAGGTTAAGCTTTGTGATCTAATGTAGAAGTAATTGAGGTAGATGAGGTAGGTGATTCCAGCCTAACACAACCCTAAATAGATTTCTATATATACAAGATTTGAGGATGTATTTAGGGTTGGTCATTGAGCTAATTTGGGATCTTGGTAGAAGAATCAATAGACATTTTTAGCCTTTGTGGGTGTTTTCAGAGCCATTTGAATTTTTTTATAACTATGCATCTTTCCTTTTTTGTAATTTGTTCTCGATTCACTAATGAAGAGAAGTGGCATTTTGTGCCATTTCTTTTGTTTGTTGAGTCTTCCTTCAAATATTTTGTATTTATGTTGTGCCTCTATTGTTTGTTTCATCAATGATATTTGTAAATGGTCTAAATTATGCATTTTCATGCTCTTAAAGCCATTAATTAGTATTATGATTAAACAAGAACACATTGTGTTGATTTAGTGTTTGTGTGAGTTTTATCATTCAGCATATTACCTTAGGATAGTTTTATAAATTAATGTTTGTCTTCTCTTTTTTAATAAACCCAAATAGAAGTATTAACAAGAAGCATAAGAGGAGTTGGCCTCTAAAATCTCAGAGTCATCCTACAAGTCAAGTCGCACATTTGCAATATTTCCCATTGTTGTTGATTGGTTTGTTCTTAAGAGTTATCTTAGGTGTAAAATCAACCATCAACAAATACTATTACTGTCTAAATGGACATATGTAAGAGTGAGACTTTGGAATATCCTTACAAGGAAGATAGATCCACTAAGAGAGGTCATTTAACCTTTACAAGTAGGGGAAAGCACATCGTAAGTAGAACAAATAACTTATTTTGAAATATTTGTTTGTCTAAATTTGCATATTAGACAAAGAAATACTAATTGGAGGTGTGAATCATCAATAGGTGGGTCCTAATACATCAACAGTTAAAGCTCACATGAGGGCTTTCTCTAGGACACATATTAATTCCATGCATAGTTTCAAGGCCACGGTGTTAACACCTTCAAGGTGTTGCACTATTGGTTGGGGTGGTTGATTCAATCGTAGGTGTGTGCTCTCTTTAAAAAGGATGGAAGACCCTCCTAGTGGTATCTTGATGCAACGTGTCAAAATTGCATGCAAACTATGAATCATGGCAGCACTAACACATTTCTCTATTGCACCATTGGTTGGTAGTTATGACTCAACTAGTTGATGGGCCCAGTTCCATTTAAAAGGAAAATGCAAGGGAAGGCTTGCGATATTGACACTTGGCATGACCTCACAATTCCTCAAAGAGGCCATACCTGACACACTCTAGATGTTATGCCATTGTTCCACATGGCATGAGTACCCACCATAAGGCAGAGGATTACAAACTATCCAATCTCCTCCTAGCATCTAGCAGTTGGTGCACCATTTTGTTGTCTCTAGGTGGTATCAATTCTATGCATTGTGCCATTGGTTATTTAGATGTCATGTCTCCTATAGTGGGTCTCATTATCTCTGAGACATAAAGGGAGCATTCCAAACCACTGATCATGAGTGGAAGCATCCAACGGCTCATGCATCTCCAGGTAAATATTGAGCCAGCAAGTGCTAGGCATTGTGCCATCAAAGCGAGTGAGTCAACAAGTCTCTAACCTTGCAAAGAGGACACAAAGGCATCTCTAAAGGCACAATGATCTAACACAATAGTACGTTGGTACACTTGAGGCTATTGGGTCTCACATGTAGGGTCTTGATGAGTCTTGAATGCCACAGACTTGCATTTGAGATGCCATTGATGTGAATTAAAGATTCAAACATAGAGAGGACAAAGTGGTTGTGTTTCAATGTAAAGGCACATAGAGGTAGATGGGATAGGAATTTCCTGCCTAGGTTCAACTTTGTGATCTAATATTGAAGTAATTGAGGTAGACAGGGTAGGTGATTCTAGCTTGACACAGTCCTAAATAGATTTCTATATATACTGTGAGGCCTACCTTTTTCATTTCCGTTCATGTGACTATTTACCTGACTGTTGCTGATACTTTTATACTTGTGGGACTGTTGATCCCGAATTCCTGAACTTTTAGACCTTATTTTGTATTAAGAGAAAACAAATTGGGTGATGTTAGATAGATATTTATTTTATAGGAAAACTAATTGGGTGATGTTAGATAGATGCTATATTATGGGAAAACTAATCGGGTGATGTTAGATAGATGCTTGTATTAAGAGAAAACAAATTGGGTGATGTTAGATAGATGTTTATATTATAGGAAAACTAATTGGGTGATGTTAGATAGATGCTCTATATTAAAGGAAAACTAATTGGATGATGTTAGTTAGAAAATTGTAATGTGAATTCCTTTATGCTTAAGAGAACTTGTGATATCTTATGTGAGTGCAAGTTTTTAATTTGCTTCGGCTATGTTATTGATATGTGGAAATTAACTTTGCAACTGAGTGCGCAGGTATTTCTAACCAACCACACATATTGGAGATCATCCCACACTTGATGTTGTAATCCCTTGTGAAGCCGATCTGGTTCCACAAAAAACTAAGATCAACTCTGTGTATGATGTAATGTTGTAATGTTAATTTGCATAAGATTAATTGGGTTGAGTCTACCCTCTTTTAATTTGAATTATTATATGTCTTGTAAGAATTTTCTTTGAATTTCATTTTTTAAAATTTTAGATTTTTGGAGACCCTTTTCATGTGTTTTAACTTTACCCTGCGTGCCCTAACTAGGATAAACTTGACCCTGGGTTATACCCCATGGGTCTAGGGTCCCTTTTGACTTGGGTAGCCCTTGGTAAACCTCCATATGGTCACCTTAACTTCACACTGAAATTAAGTGACGAATTTGGAGGCATGGGAGGGATAGGATGAGTGGTACCAACACTCAAACCCATCCCTTTTCTCTTCCCAATAGGACCCACCAATTGTGGAGGACTTGACTTTAGGTCTCTCTCACAATTGGTGAGAGTACCCATTGAGTTGTGTGTTCCTTCATGAGAGGAAAAGAAGGGGAGACATGTGACACCCTTTCCCTCTTTAACTTCCCTTTTCTCTCCCATGTGTTGGAGAGAGGACATGTGGTAAGGGGTGAGGGAGACTTTGGGGATGGGTGAGTGACATGTGTCAACACCCATCCCTTGGGACATGCTAGTGGTTGGGATGAAGAGTGAGGAGGTGACAAGTGTCACCTCCCCATTCCTCTAAGCTCATGGATTGGGCTTATTTTAATCCCACTTGGCATAGGGAGAGAGGTTGTTGAATTTTTGAGAATTTTTATTATTGAAAATTGTTTTTGGGAGAAAGATAGAGGGAGTTTGGTGGCTTATGTTGGAGGAGATTTTAGAGGAGCTCTACATCAACTTCTTCCATATTAGGGCTTTAAAGGTTAGTTTTCAAGGCTAAGGCCTTCCCCTTGTATTTCAATTTCCGTGCATGATGAATGTGTGAGATGTATATTTGCTTGTGTTGTATTTTGTTATGTGGGGAATATTTAGTAGGGTGTTGAAAGAGCCTCTCCCACTTGGGATAAAATGCTCATCAAGTGTGGGGTAGGGCAGGAGTGATCCTCCTTTAGGTCATTACCTTGTTTTGGGATGTTGAAAGCCTTGAGGGCATTTTATGTGATTTTGAGTATTTTGTTATATGGCTTGAGAGCCAAAATATGACTAACATGTTGGCTTGAGGCCATGAGAAAAATTGTATTGAGATATTTTTAAAGGAGTGGCACTCTAGAGTTGAGTGTGTCCACTCTCTTACCCCTTTTTAAACTCACCTTGGTTGCATTGTGTGTTGTAAGTATCCATGGGCATAATATTGTGCTTTGAGTTGTTTGTTGTCTTGTTGTAAAGTGGATTTGAGTTCCCTAGGTGTGTGGATGACTTCCCTAGCTTGGGGGTGACCCTCTTACGGGTCTGCGGTAGGGAGGAGAGCAAGATGTGTGGTTTTTTATTCCCTTGTGTGATATGTAGGTTTCATGGAGCTTAGGGTGAAGTTGAAGAATTTACTTGTCTTGGAAAAGATTTTATTTTCCTTTACTCTTAAAGCTCTTGAGGAGAGCTTGGTCTTATTAAGAACTTCATCCTTGTTGATTTTCAAAGAGGAGAATCTCTCTCTCTCTCTCTCTCTCTCTCTCTCTCTCTCTCTCTCTCTCTCTCTCATTGTTAAATTGTATTTTCATAAGTTGTGAGAAAACCTCTTTCAATGTATTGATAGTTTTAATTGTTACATTAAATTTTACCATTTATGAGATGATGAAGGAAGAAATTTGTTTTAAAAGGATATTGATTTTGTATATTCCTATTACTTATATTTGCAAAGTTGTGATTTAGTTGTTGTGGTAAATAAAGAGAGTTATAATTTGTTGATTTGAATTTTATCATTTAAAATAAGGAGGAATTGTAGAAAAGTTGTTGATAAGTGAATTCATTTTATGTCACATTGGAATATCAATTTGTTATGTTTAGATTTTGTGGGTTTTAAAATATATATATATGGAATTGTAAATTGTTATCTTGGAAAGAATGAAAAGAAAATTGGTTGTAGTTATTGTATTAGAGGCTTTTAATTAATTGCAAATATATTTAAATTTTTCCCTTCAAAACAATGTGTAAATATAAATCTTATGTGCTTACATGTTTTTTTTTTTAAATAGAAAAAAACTGAGTTTATTAATTATGTTTCATACATTGTGATTTCATTTTAAATCTATATATATTTATATTTTGTTTTACTGTAAATTCTCTTTAATAAACAAAATTGTGTTTTTGAAAAGGGACTGTGAAATTGCCTTGTGTATATATATTAAATATATATATAAGTATATAGATTAATAAAAGAAAATAAAACAAAAAAAAATAAACATTTGATGTTGAATATGGGTCAGACTGTGTTTCCGTTCACAGTCGCATTCAGAAATGGTGTTACACAATAGAATGTAGAGTGGGTGGGGTTTTGAACCCCCCCACTGATGGCTGTTGTGTGTTGGGTGTGGGGAGGGGGGTGAAGGCCCCACCCACACCCCATTACATGGGAAGTGGGTGGGGGCTCTGTCCCCCTCCCCACACTCCCCGTTATGCTTTGAACCCCCGCAGCCTCATATTCCCCGCGCCAACAGTCTCCCGGCAGCTAACTCCAAACCCACCACCAAGCTACCGCTACTGCTCGACACCTTCTCTATGGCCTCCCTTCATCGTGGGTCTCTCCTCCGCCCTTTGCCGCTCCCTGCAGTCACCACCACCAAAATCTCTGCCCACGACCTCTGTCTCCTGACCTCCGCCCATGTTCGCGGTCCTCACCACCACCAAAATATCTACCCACAACCATTAGGGCCTCCTCTCTGTGCCGCAGCGACCTCCCTCCATGAACCCTGTCCATAGCTCAAAAACAAACCAATAAAAATTTGGTTAGGGTTCAGCCAATGGAGCCAAATAAAAAGATTTAGGTTTTCAACTCCATGGCAAAAGAAAATACAAAGAATTGTATAATTCATATTTATAAAAGAAAATAAAAATAATAATATATTAATTCTAATCATAAGAAAATGTGTTTTGGGGCTTTGACAACTTTCTCTAATGAAATACAAAGAAAATGAAAGGAAAAATATACATTGCTCAAGTAAAATAAATGTATAAATATATTTATATATTTTTAGAATGAATTTAAAAATTCACTATCCTTATAAGAGAAAACTTAGTGATATAATACATAGCATATATGTGTATGTGTGTGTATTTATATCTTCTTAAATAAATTAAGCCATCATATGCATTTCATATGTGGCCAATTAAACTCAACCTGTAATTTGAGTAAACGCCAAATTGAGAAAATAAGAGAAAAAGAGAAAGAAAGATAAAAGTAAAAATAAAGAGGAGAAAATGCATGACCTTTCCAGAATAGGGCTAAGAGTACTAATTAAGATTTAACATTCTATTATACCTGATTGGGGGCAAATTAATTATCAAAATTAATTCAAATGCTGAATTAAACCTAGAGCGGAACCCTAGTGGACTTCATCAAATGAAGTTAGTAAGTCATGTTTATGTGATCTGATCTACCAAGAAATTAGGAATAATGTAAATGATGCAGTGATAACTATGATTGATAGAGAACTGATCTACCAAGAAATTAGGAATAATGTAAAGGATGCAGTGATAACTTTGATTGATAGAGAACGTGAAAAAGAGAGAAATAAAATTAAATTTCAGAGAAACGAGAAGGAAAACAAATGTTCAGGCTTTGTTGAAAATGCTAAAATTAGAAGGAGAACAAATTAATTTAAAATTTTAGAAAATGTGAAGGAGAACAGATGTTCGAGCTTTGTTGAAAAATGTTCCATTAATGTAATCAACTATATTACCAATGCAACTAGTGGGATGTAAGAAATTATTAACCCTATCAAGAAACCTCGTGATCAAGATTAGTGTTAGTGCAATAAACCCCAGTCACGCTTGCGAGGCGTTATGCTGCTGGATTTTCCCAGAATTTAGGGTTTAGTAGTTTAGTAAGTTTAACCCTTGTAGTGACATTAGCCATGTTGCGATGACCCCCTTGGCCTTCTTGCGTTTGGGTTTATGCTCGTATGTGTATTACCCACTGACAACTGTATTGTTTATGCCTTAAGCATACACCACCGAGCACACTTACGTGTGCGAGGGGTTTTCTACGGAAGCATGGGAAAAATTTTGATATTTCATGTCATGACCACATGACAAATGTGGACATGACAGATGTGATGTGTGTTGTAACCGCATGGGAAATATGGGCATGATAATTTGTATCAGAGCCCAAGTTTAAACACTGGGCATATTTGGGTACGTTATTTATTCCATAACTTTGATTAATTAGTGCCTACCTTGTTTTATAAGATGCCTCCCCGACGTGTTCGATGAGCGTGATCATGCAACACAATGTCCATTGAGGTGCACAGTGATTCCTCTACAAAGGGACAAGGACCCGCAGTTATAGCAGATCAACCAGTACCACAGGCACCACCAGTACTAGACATAGGTCCTCAGATTTTACAGACATTGCAGGCCATGTTAGTGAGGTTACTGCCAGCTATTCTAGAGCCACGTGATGAGCCTCATGTCGATCCACGAGAGGAGCCATGTAAGGAGCCGTGTGTTGAGTCGCCTGTTGAGCCACATGTGGAGCCTCGCGTTGATCCACGAGAGGTGCCACGTATGGAGCCTTTCGTAGAGAAACCTGATACTACAGTGGAGGAGGTAGGGTCAGCCTACCAAGCACAGAGTAGGAGTCCTCCGAGACTCTCGAGATGAGATGAGACCATGAGAGTAGAGCAGATATATCATGGACCGTAAGAGTATGGGTTGGATGAGCTAGTTGTTGGAATTAGAGATAGAGGAGACCCCATCAGAGACCTGCTTAGGCTCAACCCACCTACCTTCGCAGGAGCTATAGAGGGAGCTGTGGCTGAGGCTTGGCTTATCAGCTTAGATAGGTGCTTCGCATTGTGACCTTATGGGAGCAACACAAAAGCACGAGTGGCAGTACACCTTCTGAGAGATGTAGTAACTACCTGGTGGTGCACTGAGGAGTGCAAGCGCTGATTATCCTTAGATACACTCACATGCGACATATTCATAGAGTGCTTTAATGCATGATATTTGTTAGATCATTACAGACGGCACTGGATAGATGAGTTCCATGACTTACAGCAGAGAGGACTCACAGTTGCTCAATACAAGAGCCAGTTCATCAAGCTTTCTTGTTATGTAAAGTATCTCCACGAGGAGAAACTCCTAGTGCACAAATTCATCAGAGGTCTGAATCATGGGATAGCAGGACTAGTGTGTATGGCAGATCCCCAGACTATTAGTGAGGCTATCAAAAAGGATTTTATTGCAGATAAAATTCAAGGACGAGGGCAGAATTTAGTCCTACAATTTTAGGACCGCAATCATGAACAATAGCAAAACTTTCAAAGACCACAATCCACACCACAGAGAGGAGGATTTAATTCATCATCATTACCTCCTAGGCCTCCACAGCAGCAGTAGCAGCAACATCATCAAAGGACTAGACCCCCGCAGAGGGTTCAAGGAGGATAGAACCATGGTTGGTAGCAGCAGGGCCTGCATAGATATTAGAGATAGCAGGGATCATCTGCAAGACCCACGAGGTCTCAACAGTCTTACAAAGGTTCATAGGGGTCAACTAGAGAGACTAGACAATAGCAATCAGGTAGGACTCAGTCAGGACAGTTACAGTGGTGGGGTAGGACATATGGCTAGAGAGTGTCCACGGGATTTACAGCAGGGGACAACCCTGTTAAGGAGGATCTGAGCAGATTGTCGGTGATGTGGGCAGGTCCCACTGCATGTTTGCAGTGGTTGACAACTATCAGGCTGACTTCCAGGCCTCATTTATTAAGACAGTAGGTATGATTGGGGATTTTCCCATCTCTATTCTTTTTGACTCTGGAGCTACCGACTCTTTTCTGTCTACATCATTAGTGCAACATTGCAAGCTGGTGGCTTCTAGGCAGAACATTAGGTGGGAGGTTGAGTTGGCCTCTGGGGCTAGGATGTTAGTAGATACCTTGGTTAGAGATTGCGAGATCTCCTTTGGTTCCTTCACTACATCATGTGACCTTAGGGTTATGCCATTAGGATCCTACAGTGGAGTTTTGGGTATGGCCTGGCTTGCGGCTCATAGAGCCAAGCTAGATTGTCGCCAAAGGATGATTAGCTTCTTAGACGATCATGGCTCACTGATTGAGATAGTGAGCATTCAGAAGCCCACGCTGTTCATATGATATCCTCTTAGTAGATTAAGCACTGCATGCGGAAGGGTTGTCAAATGTTTGCTATCATGGTCAGTGACAAATCAGAGGATGAGCCTGAGGCTACTTTAGATGATCACCCTATCTTGAGAGACTTTGCTGACGTATTTCTACCAAAATTACAAGGTATGCCTCCATGCAGAGAGGTTGATTTCTACATTGACTTAGTGTCGGGTGCAGAGCCGGTGTCTCGTGCACCCTATAGGATGACTACACATGAGCTTACAGAACTTAAATTGCAGTTAGAGGAGTTACTGGAGAAGGGGAACATCTAACCTAGCGTTTCACCATGGGGCACACTGGTTATCTTCATGAAGAAGAAGGATGGGTCTCTTGGATTATGCATGGATTACAGGTAGTTGAACAAGGTGACGGTGAAGAAACGTTATCCTCTGCCTAGGATTGACAACCTCTTTGATCAAATGTAGGGAGCCAGAGTGTTCTCAAAAATTGATCTAAAATCTAGGTATCACCAATTGTGCATCATAGAGGTAGATATTCACAAGACTACTTTTTGAACTAGATATGGCCATTACGAGTTCACAGTGGTACCCTTCGGTTTGATGAATGCCCCTGCAGTGTTCATGAGTCTCATGAACGGGGTGTTCTGCACTTACTTAGATCAGTTTGTGATCATATTTCTTGATGATATTTTGATCTATTCGCGGACTAAGGAGGAACATGTGGATCATTTGTGTCAGGTGTTGCAGTGCTTACGAGAGCAGTAGCTTTTTGGCAACCTGGTGAAGTGTGTCTTCTTTAGGACAGAGGTGCAGTATTTGAGGCACATCTTATCAGGCGATGGTAACTCCATAGATCCATCGAAGATCAGAGTGATTCAGGACTGGCCAGCACCCACCAGTGTGACTAAGGTCAGGAGATTTATGGGATTAGCCGGTTATTACCATAGGTTCGTTGAGGGCTTTTCCAGATTAGCGCATCCCATCACTTCCCTTCAGCGCAAAGGGAAAGGATTCACTTGGACCGAGCAGTGTGAGAGGGCCTTTGGAGTCCTCAAGGAGCATCTTACCAGTGCTCCCATATTAGTAGTTTCGGATCCTGCAGAGGATTTTGTTGTCTGCACAGATGCATCACTAGAGGGTTTGGGAGCCATACTTATGCAGGGTGGTAGAGTGATTACATGCAAATTGCGTAAGCTCAAGACACATGAGCTAAACTACCCTACTCATGATTTAGAGCTTATGGCAGTTATTCATGCTCTTGTTCATTAGAGACACTTCCTTTTAGGTTAACGCTTTGAGCTCCATTCGGATCACCATAGCTTACAGTACATTTTCACACAGCCCAATTTGAACACCCGTCAGCGGTGTTGGATGGAGTTATTATGCGAGTACAACTTTGATGTCCACTACATCAAAGGGAAGGAGAACATGGTTGCTAACACCTTGAGTCAAAGGCACCACGAGATCCTCTTGACATTGAGGGTGGATTTGAGAGAGCGTATCTTACAGCATCTGCCTGAGGACGAGTGGTTTCTTGAGGTGCAGTAGGAAATCTAGAAACAGAGGACCCTTAGGGGCAGATTCACAGGATATTCCCTTGAGTCTGATGGTTTACTTAGACATCGGCAACACATCTATGTACCCCGTGTGGGTGATCTACGTGTAGTGATTCTTTTCGAGGCTCATAGAGCACCTTATGCAGCATACCCAGGAGTGAAGAAGATTCATGCTGATTTGCAATAGTTATATCATTGGGCTGGGATGAGACGAGACATTATAGAATATGTTGCTCATTGCCTTGAGTGTCAGAGGGTTAAGGCCAAGCATTAGCATCCAACAGGACTATTGTACCCTCATGAGATACCTGAGTGGAAATGGGACACCATTTCCATAGATTTTATCATTGGTCTACCTATGTCATCATGTCACCATGATGCCATCATGGTGACAGTTGACAAGTTGACCAAGCTGGCACATTTCTCACCTATATGCACAATGTACAATGCACCATCTATGGTGAGAGTGTTTTTAGATCAAATTGTCAGACTTCATGGAGTACCTCGCCACATCATTTCTGACAGAGACTCCATTTTCACTTTAGCTTTTTGGAGAGCCTTACAACAGGCGTTGAGCACACAGCTCAACTTTAGTTTAGCTTACCATCCTGAGACCGACGAACAGACAGAGAGAGTTAATCACGTGTTGGAAGACATGCTTTGTATGTATGTTATGGACCATCAGTCTAGATGGGAGGAGTATCTATATCTAGTTGAGTTTGCCTACAATAATGAGCATCACAACTCATTGGGTATGTCTCCTTTCCAGGCTCTATATGGCAGACCATGCAGGACACCTTTGAGTTGGGATCGGATAGAGGACAGGGTTGCCATTGGTCCAGAGATAGTTCAAGATATGTAGTAGTAGGTCACACTGATTAGACAGAAGAAGTATGCCGATGCTAAGAGAACTGATCGGAGCTTCTCACTGGGTGACAGGGTATTTTTGAGAGTGCGACCGCACAAGAGTCCAATCCATTACAGAAAGGACTCTAAGCTCACACCTTGGTTTGTAGGACCTTTTGAGATCTTGGAGCATATAGGACATGTAGCCTATCGTCTAGCCTTGCCACCTAGCCTGTCGCGTATCCACGATGTCTTTCATGTTTCAGTTTTACGATGATACACCTTTGACTTATCTCACGTATTTGACTAGAGTCCTCTTTAGGTAGAGGCAGATGGATAGCTGGATTTGGAGCTAATTCGCATATTGGCTCATCAGACGTTGGGCCTTCGAGGTCAAGAGCTGGACCAGGTTAGGGTCTACTGGGACATGTATGACGAGGTCACTGTGACATGAGAGGATGCAGCGAGATTGAGGACTCTTTATCCTCACTTCTTTGATGACTTCAAGGAGGAAGTACAGTCTTACAAGGGGAGGATGTGAGGCCTACCTTTTTTTATTTATGTTCATGTGACTATTTACCTCACTATTGTTGATACTTTTATACTTGTGGGACTGTTGATCCTGGATTCGTAAACTTTTAGACCTTATTTTGTATTAATCAAAAACAAATTGGGTGATGTTAGATACATGTTTATTTTATAGGAAAACTAATTGGGTGATGTTAGATAGATGTTATATTATACAAAAACTAATTGGGTGATGTTAGATAGATGCTTGTATTAAGAGGAAACTAATTGGATGATGTTTTTGATTATATAAGGCGGCTAAACAAGGGGCCGAACCCTAATTGGATGATGTTAGTTAGAAAATTGTAATGTGAATTCCTTTATGCTTAAGAGAACTTGTGATATCTTATGCGAGTGCAAGTTTTTAATTTGCTTTGGCTATGTTATTGATATGTGGAAATTAACTTTGCAACTAAGTGTGCAGGTATTTCTAACCAACCACAGATACTGGAGATCATCCCACACTTGATGTTGTAATCCCTTGTGAAGCTGATTTGGTTCCACGAAGAACCAATATCAACTCTATGTATGATGTAATGTTGTAATGTTAATTTGCATAAGGTTAATTAGGTTGAGTCTACCCTCTTTTAATTTGAATTATTATATGTGTTGTAAGTACTGTCTTTGAATTTCATTTTTTAAAATTTTAAATTTTTGGAGACCCTTTTCATGTGTTTTAACTTTACCCTGGGTGCCCTAACTAGGCTAAACTTGACTCTGGGTTATACCCCATGGGTCTAGGGTCCCTTTTGACTTGGATAACCCTTGGTAAACCTCCATATGGTCACCTTAAATTCACACTAAACTTAAGTGACGAATTTAGAAGCATGGGACGGATAGGATAAGTGGTACGAACCCTTAAACCCATCTATTTTCTCTTCCCAAGGTTAGAGATGACTCCAAGACCCACCAATTGTGGAGGACTTGACTTCACGTCTCTCTCACAATCAGTGAGAGTACCCATGGAGTTGTGTGGTGCTTCATGAGAGGAAAGGAAGGGGAGATATGTGTCACCCTTTCCCTCTTTAACTCCCCTTTTCTCTCCCATGTGTTGGAGAGAGGACATGTGGTAAGGGATGAGGGAGACTTTGGGGATGGGTGAGTGACATGTGTCAACACCCATCCCTTGGGACATGCTAGTGGTTGGGAGGAAGAGTGAAGAGGTGACAAGTGTCACCTCCCCATTCCTCTAAGCTCATGGATTGGGCTTATTTTAATCCCACTTGGGATAGGGAGAGAGGTTGTTGAATTTTTGAGAAATTTTATTGTTGAAAATTATTTTTGGGAGAAAGATAGAGGGAGTTCGGTGGCTTATGTTGGAGGAGATTTTAGAGGAGCTCTACATCAACTTCTTGCATATTAGGACTTTAAAGGTTGGTTTTCAAGGCTAAGGCCTTCCCCTTGTATTTTAATTTGCTTGCATGATGAATGTGTGAGATGTATATTTGCTTGTGTTGTATTTTGTTATGTGGGGAATATTTAGTAGGGTGTTGAAAGAGCCTCTCCCATTTGGGAGAAAATGCTCATCAAGTGTGGGATAGGGGAGGAGTGATCCTCCTCGAGGTCATTACCTTGTTTTAGGATGTTGAAAGCCTTGAGGGCATTTTATGTGATTTTGAGTAATTTGTTATATGGCTTGAGAGCCAAAATATGAACTCCTTTGGAAATTTTGTGAACATGTTGGCTTGAGGCCATGAGAAAAATTGTATTGAGATATTTTGAAAGAGTGGAACTCTAGAGTTGAGTGTGTCCACTCTCCTACCCCTTTTTAAACTCACCTTGGTTGAGTTGTGTGTTGTAAGTATCCACGGGTGTAATATTGTGCTTTGAGATGTTTGTTGTCTTGTTGTAAAGTGGATTTGAATTCCCTACATGTGTGGATGACCTCCTTAGCTCGAGGGTGACCCTCTTGCAGGTCTATGGTAGGGAGGAGAGAAAGATGTGTGGTATTTTCTTCCCTTGTGTGATATGTAGGATTCATGGAGCTTAGGGTGAAGTTGAAGAATTTAATTGTCTTGGAAAATATTTTATTTTCCTTTACTCTTAAAGCTCTTGAGGAGAGCTTGGTCTTATTAAGAACTTCATCCTTGTTTGATTTTCAAAGAGGAGAATCTCTCTCTCTCTCTCTCTCTCTCTCTCTCTCTCTCTCTCTCTCTCTCTCTCTTTTGTTGTTAAATTGTATTTTCATAAGTTGTGAGAAAACCTCTTTCAATGTATTGATAGTTTTAATTATTACATTAAATTTTACCATTTATGAGATGAAGGAAGGAAATTTGTTTTAAAAGGATATTGATTTTGTATATTCCTATTACTTATATTGGTAAAGTTGCGATTTAGTTGTTGTGGTAAATAAAGACAGTTATAATTTGTTGATTTGAATTTTATCATTTAAAATGAGGAATTGTAGAAAAGTTGTTGATAAGTAAATTCATTTTATGTCACATTGGAATATCAATTTGTTATGTTGAGATTTTGTGGGTTTAATATATATATATATATATATATATATATATATATATAAAAATTGGTTCTAGATATTGTATTAGAGGCTTTTAATTAAATGCAAATATATTTAAATTTCTCCCTTCAAAAAAATGTGTAAATATAAATCTTATGTGCTTACATGTTTTTTTTTTAAATAGAAAAAAACTGAGTTTATTAATTCTATTTAATAAACAAAATTGTGTTTCTAAAAAGGGACTATGAAATTGCCCTGTGTGTATATATATATATATATATATATATATATATATATATATATATATATATATATATATATATATATATATATATATATATATATATATATATATACATATATACATATATATATATACATATATACATATATATATATATACATATATATATACATATATATATATATAACATATAAGAATATAGATTAATAAAACAAAATAAAACAAAAAAAAATAAACATTTGCTTTTGAATATGGGTCAGACTATGTTTCCGTTCATAGTCGCATTCAGAAATGGTGTTACAAAATAGAATGTAGAGGGGGGGAGTTCAAACCCCCCCACCGATGGCTGTTGTGTGTTGGGTAAGGGGAGGGGGGCAGAGCCCCCACCCATACCCCATTACATGGGATGTTGGTGGGGGCTCCGTCCCCCTCCCCACACTCCTCGTTACACTTTGAACCCCCATGGCCTCATGTTCCCCACGCCAATAGTCTCCTAGCGGCTAACTCCAAACTCGTCGCTGAGCTACTACTGCCGCCCGACACCTTCTCCGTGGCCTCCCTTCACCGTGGGTCTCTTCTCCATGCTTCGCCACTCCCTGCAGTCACCACCACAAAAATCTCCGCCTGTGACCTCTGTCTCCCAACCTCCACCCATGTTTGTGGCCCTCACCACCACAAAAATCTCTACCCACAACCATTAGGGCCTCCTCTCTACACCGCTGCTGCCGCCCTTCATGAACCCTGTCCATAGCTCAAAAACAAACCAATAAAAATTTGGTTAGGGTTCATCCAATGGAGCCAAATAAAAAGATTTAGGTTTTCAACTCCATGGCAAATGAAAATACAAAGAATTGTTTTACAAAAGAAAATAAAAAAAAATAATAATAACAATTACTTTATATATATATATATATATATTCTAATCATAAGAAAATGTGTTTTGGGGGTTTGAAAACTTTCTCAAATCAAATATAAAGAAAACGAAAGGAAAAATATACATTGCTCAAGTAAAATAAATGTATAAACATATTTATATATTTTTAGAATGAATTTAAAAATTCACTATCCTTATAAGAGAAAACTTAGTGATATAATACATAGCATATATGTGTGTGTGTGTGTGTGTGTCTTCTTAAATAAATTAAGCCATCATATGTATTTCATATGTGGCCAATTAAACTCAACTTGTAATTTGAGTAAACGCCAAATTGAGAAAATGAGAGAAAAAGAGAAAGAAAGATAAAAGTGAAAACAAAGAGGAGAAAATGCACAACCTTTCCAGAATAGGGCTAAGAGTACTAATTAAGATTTAACATTCTATTAAACCTGATTGGGGGCAAATTAATTATCAAAATTAATTCAAACGTTGAATTAAACCTAGAGTGGAACCCTAGTGGACTTCATCAAACGAAGTTAGTAAGTCATGTTTACGTGATCTAATCTACCAATAAATTAGGAATAATGAAAAGGATGCAGAGATAACTCTGAATGATAGTGAACTGATCTACCAAGAAATTAGGAATAATGTAAAGGATGCAGTGATAACTCTGATTGATAGAGAACTGATCTACCAAGAAATTAGGAATAATGTAAAGGATGCAGTGATACCTCTGATTGATAGAGAACATGAAAAAGAATGAATTAAAATTAAATTTCAGATAAACGAGAAGGAGAACAAATGTTCAGGCTTTGTGGAAAATGCTAAAATTAGAAGGAGAACAAATTAATTTAAAATTTTAGAAAATGTGAAGGAGAACAGATGTTCGGGCTTTGTTGAAAAATGTTCCATTAATGTAATCAACTATATTACCAATGTAACTAGTGGGATGTAAGAAATTATTAACCCTATCAGGAAACCTCATGATCAAGATTAGTGTTAGTGCAATAAACCCCACTCACGCCCACGAGGCGTTATGCTGCTGAATTTTCTCAGAATTTATGGTTTAGTAGTTTAGTAAGTTTAACCCTTGTAGTGACATTAGCTACATCATGATCACCCCCTTGTTGGCCTTCTTGCATTTGGGTGTGCGCTCGTGTGCATATTACCCCGCTGACAACTATATTGTTTACACCTTAAGCGTATGCCACCGAGCACGCTTACGTGTGCGAGGGGGTTTCTATGGAAGCATGGGAAATTTTTTTATATTTTGTGTCATGACCACATGACAAATGTGGACATGACACGTGTGATGCGTGTCGTGACTGCATGGAAATGTGAGCATGACATATACAAGATCTGAGGATGTATTTAGGGTTGGTCATTGAGCTAATTTTGGATCCTGGGAGAAGAATAAATAGATATTTTTAACCTTTTTGGGTGTTTTCAGAGATGATTAAATTTTTTCATAACTATGCATCTTGTCTTTTTTGTAGTTTTTTATTGGTTCACTAATGAAGAGAAGTGGTATTCTGTGCTATTTCTTTCGTCTATTGAGTCTTCTTTCAAATATTTTGTATTTATGTTGCGCCTCTATTGTTTGTTTCATGAATGATATTAATAAATGGTCTAAATCATGCATTTTCATGCTCTTAAAGCCATGAATTAGTATTATGATTAAATAGGAACACATTGTGTTGATTTAGCATTTGTGTGAGTTTTATCATTCAACGTATCACCTTAGGATAGTTTTATAAATAAATGTTTCTCTTCTCGTTTTGTATAAACCCAAATAGAAGTATTAACAAGAATCATAAGAAGAGTTGGCTTCTAAAATCTTAGAAGTCATCCTATGAGTCAAGTCCCACATTTGCAAGATTTCCCATTGTTGTTAACTGGTCCGTACCTAAGAGTAATCTTAGGTGCAAAATTAACCATCAACAAATACTATTATCATCTAAATGGACATATGCAAGAGTGAGACTTTGGAATATCCTTACAAGGAAGATAAATCCACTAAGAGAGGTCATTTAACCTTTACAATAAGTAGGTGAAATACTTCCAATAACATTACAACTTGCTTTATTTAACATTAGACCATGTACAACTCAAGTAACTCAAGTGTGGTTACAATAAAAGTACTCCTTTTAAATTAGAACTCTGCTTTCTTTTGCTCCTTCATAAATTGCAAATATATTTAAACTAAACAAGGTCGATGGAAGTGTTCACCTCCCAACCTTTTGGCTTGCTCACAAGCCCACCCTCAAGCCCAAAGGTCTTCAAGGTAACCTAGGAATAAACAAAAATAAGGGAATGAATCAACACTCAACCAAACCCATCCTCGAGGAGACTCACAAAAAATTGAATCTATACCAAAATTCATTAAGGGTAAGTAGAGTGTACTCTCTCCTACAAGGGTAAAAGTAAATTATACAATGAAAAATACTTTCTCAACAAGATTTCCTTCATATTTTAATAGATTCATTCCAAACTCCATATTTTAATAGATTTATCGCAAATCCTTCACATTTCCCTCACAAGCAATAACCAAGATCTCATGGCACTCATATCCAAGTCTCCTCTCATAGTAGTGTCTTTTCCCCAAGAAGGTTCTTACCAATCTCAATCCAATACTTGGGATGTTCTCACCAAAAGAGAGAGGACAACACAACCCTTTTCCTCAAATACACAAAGAACACAAACACATAAACTCATAAACGCATACACCATTAAAATGTCTCAAAAATAAATGAGACAATCACTATAAGGAGATTGAGAGCCTATATCCCAAGCTTCCAAGAGTTTGGTGAAGATTTGATGGAGCTCCTTCAAGAGGCTTTTAGTTCAAGATCTTCTCCCAAGTCCAAGTCTCCAACAATCTCCTTCTCTCTCTCCCAAATGCAACTAAAACAAAAAAAGGAACTAAAAATCCCCTTCTTCACCCTGAAGAGGGTTATAAATAGAGATCCAAGTCACCAATCCTATTCAATGAGGAGGTGACACTTGTCAACCTCTCATTCATCCCAATGAGCACATGTCCTCACAATACTCACACATGTGTGATACATTGGGGGAAGGAGTGTACTTGGATGCTCTTCCCATGAAAAATATTCAATGGTGCACTCACACATGTGTGAGACCTTGGGATCAACCCAAGTCCATACATGAACCTTGGAGAAAGGGAATGGGATGGTGACAAGTCAACCATCCCTCTTCCCTAAATCCCATTTTTGTCACACCCTTCCTAAGGGACTTGGGAAGGTTCATATCTTGTCCAATACCCAAGATATGTAGCCTAACAAGTACCTAATCCATAAGTACTTTCCCTAGGGCCATAAAATTAACAAAACAACTAATAAAATAACATTTTTACACCATTTAAAAGACCCTTACAATGCAAATCCGAGTTTCAACAACTAGGATGACAAATCAACACAGTCCACCCAACTCAAAACAACCTTAGGACATACAAAAAGGTGTTAATTCAACCATTGACGCAACATTTAGATACAACCATAGACTTTAGTCCACATTATAGACTAAGGTCGAGTGTTAGGGGTTAAGTCACATAGGGTTTCATAAAGACCTCCAAATGTCTATTGACCATGGAAATTACCTGCACACTCAATTACACCCATTAATACGTTCAAACATATAGTTGAAGAAACTTGAAATGTGATCATTCATAGCATGCAAGCATTCATATTTCAAATAAAATTTCTATTTCAATTTAATCATCAAAATGCACATAACATAAAATTCAATTTTCATATTATTATTCACTGACATCACATGTCCATTATTCAAATCCACTAAACATAGATATTCCATTTCATTACAAACCAAGTTGGTAAATAAATCATTTCTAATCATAATCAAATAATATATAATTAATCCAAATCAAAGAATACATTCATTATATAAGAATTGAATGAAATATAACATAGCAATCTTTTAGGAAGATCATCATCATATGTAAATTAACTCAATTACTCTAATCTAGACACTGTTGTCTAATATAGTCTATCAAAAGGTTCATAATCCCATACATAGATGTTCAAATCTTACGTGTATCAAAATAATAATCAGACTAATAAAGCATATAAATCCAACCCATAAGGGTGAGCCTCACAATGTGATAAATGTAATTGTGCTTCTCAAGGTGGTGTGGGCCCTGTGTAATTTGCCATGTCCCTCCTTTTTTTTAGACTCTGGTTCTTTCCTACACACTCTGCATATCCCATGAAGTAGGGTTCGGGTCTAGTTGCTTATGTGGTCTATGGCAAGTTTGGGTGATTGGAATGTTTTTGGGACTCATGTTACAGACTATGGATGTGAAACTATTACTAATATTCAATAGATGACATTATGAACTTGTTTAGTTTTATGGTTTGCTTGAATTCAAAAACTCATTGAACCCTTTCTCTACTAGACCTAGGGATTTATGCCTGCAACATTCAAGATTGCATCTCTTTTTTAGTTCAGTTCCTAGATCCTAAATCAGGTTTACTATCAAAAAATATTATAATTAATAATTTAACTTTAATATTAATATTAATATATTAATTATATTATATTACTTATTAATATATATTATATTACAAATGGAAATGCAATTTCACCATTACACAATTAAAGTTATGGTATAGGGATAAAAGAAATGATCAGCTACATGCAATTCTTATAACAAATTGCAATTTGAAACCATGCCTCAAATTTGAGGAGACAAATGTGTGTCAAATGAAAATGAAGTGACAGTAATTAAACTTAAGACGTTCAATCTTGGAACTTAAAAAAATATAATCACTTGTCAAGATCTGAAAAATAAAAAGTGAAGTTTTTTCCATACATATTATATGTCTACGTCATCAATCATTTTTCTTTTTGATCGGTGAACGCTTTTGACAGGATCTATGAACCGGTGAGGCCACAACATGGGGGACCTCATCCCCTAGCATTAACACCTAGCATGAATGATTGCATCAACATTGGAGGTTCAAACCCATGAGCTCATTGGCCTAGCGAAGGCCCATACCTGTGAGCACAACAGCCCAACAAAGGCGCAAGACCTACAAGTACGTTAGCCTAGTGAAGGCACAAGCCTACGAGCTCTTTGGCCCAGCGGGGGTTTGAACCCTAGTGGCCACCACTACAACCAAGTGACTTGACCACATTACCACACCCTTAACAGTTAAATTCGAACCAGGGATGTACCCCTGGGTGACACGAAAGCCCCACTCCACATGTCACGGGTAAATCAAGATACAAGATCTTGAGGTCCCCACTCCACATGTCATGGGTAAATTAAGATAAAATATCTTGGGGGGACATCAATTTTTGACGTAGTAGAGGCCAACCATGCAAGGTTTGAACCCTGGTTGTTGGCACTACAAGAAAGAATTCCCACCATTTCACCACAGGATCTCCCCTATGTCATCAATCATTTTTATTAGTGTGTTATATTTCTATATTGTATGTCTGTGTCAGCCAATAACACCAAGCATTTAAAATGCAAAGATATATCTCCATTCAAATGAGATCAACATCCTACATAAAAGTACAATCAATTTAACATTGTATATTTATTATTTTTGCTTTGAATTCTTTGTGTGTGTACCGTTAAATCCAACTACTTGACTTCATCTCACTCCACCATTTAATTTTTAGTCAATGTAATGTTCATAATTATTATTTCTTCTGGACTTATGTGAAGTTTACAATAACAATAAAAATATATTAGCCAATTAGAATAAGAGGTAAAATAGATTAGCCGATCAAGTTGTTAATAAGTAATTCTTTAAATAATTTTAATTAAAAAGTATACATCTTTACTTTAAAAAATATATTTCTTGAGTAGAAATTTTTTAAATTTTACTTTATTAACTAATACAATTACTAATAACTAGTTAAGCAATACTAATTACAAGTGTTTTCCTATAGGAAACTACTAATAAGATTTAATTTTTAGTCATTTTGTTTTGAAAGTTTCACTATTAAATCAAATACCACTTATGAAATATAATAGTTTCATATCTTGTTACTTCCAAAAAAAATGATTCTTCAATAGAGTAAATTTTCTACTATATGTTTGAATTTTGAATTTTTTTATTTAAAAAAAAGTTAACAATGATTTACGATCGTTGAAATTTTTTGAAAGATTGATAAAAAAATTTGAACTGCATTAAACTTTAGCATTTGTTTTTTTAACTGATCATTCTTTTTAGCTTAGGGCTTGGTTTTGCTAGGGTACAAATAAAAAACCATGTCTCTATCTTTAAAAAGATTTAAACACAATACCATAAAAGCCGAAACAACCATAACTTGCTCGATCTTCTTGGGTAGATCAACATTACAACCAAAATTGTATATACTCTTGAAGATTCCTAGATGTTTATTGGTCATTCATGCAAAAAAAAATTAAATGTGAAACACACATTTGAATTAATTCTATTTTATTTTCTACACGCTATTTAAAATGTGAAATCACTAAATCTATGTGATGATGATCAATAAAAAAACATATCGTTGTGTCTTGCTCACACACCCCATTTTGCTTCAACAAATGTGGACCCCCTTATTTTATTTTGTTTTTTCCTTTGTTCTATTAATTTAAGAGGTGGTTTTCTAAATTATTGGAATGGTTATTGTCATGCTTTTATGATTCTAGGTCTCTTGGATAATTGTTAATCAACTTTACCTTAAGTTTGGAGTCATGTTTCACACTTTTTGGAACTTTGCAGAGCTTTTATAGGGATTCAAATGCTAAATTTCAAGATAGATATGGATATCCCTACAATAGAGTGTTTTGGTCCTTCTAAACCTCATTTTCCTGCAAGCCAATTTTAAGTCCTTTTAATTAGAATTGTAGAATTTTTTGCATCATAACATATGTAGAGTCTCAAAGTACATGTCCAGATCCATTCAAATTACCTGATAGTTGTATTTAGACATAAAGTCTCACAAAAATAGTGTATCCTTGGTCATCACGGAGTTCCTCTTACATCCTAGAGGTCTATTTCTTCCTGCATTTTCATGTAAGTGGATTCCACATATTCATGCATCATGCCTAGCCTGCATTAATGGATACTCACCAGGGTAGGATGGAGGAGTATTTAAGTAGGTTTTTAGATTCATTTGTCACTTTTTCCCTTGAATACTTGTTTCTCCATCTACATTTCTTGAAAAGTGGTTCCATGAGCACCCTTGCTGCCATTTTACATAGCTTGCCCACATATACATCCAATGCTTACCTTGAAAAGAAGTTGCAACCCCATCTTTGCTAGGACAACCGCTAAATCAATTAAGCTCTTAAAACCTCTTCAGATTTTGAGACACAAATTCAACCTTGGATTCATGAGAATGGTGAAAACTCCTAATTTTAATAATTTTACAAACAAAGTCATAAACTTACAAATATTGCAATCTCAAAATTTTTGGATAAATTGATCATTGGAGGCCAAGTAGGGTTAGGAAAATTGTATTTAGGGTAATATTTTTTACCAAAAACCATTAATAGTGTGCCTTAAGACCCACAAAGTTTAAAATTGTGCCCTAATTCAAATTAGATTTCTGAAGCTCACATGAAACATCCCTTTACAAAAATTGTTAGTAGACTTCATTCTTGCATTTCACAAAGTTTACTAAGTCTGGAGGATAATGTGAAATTCATGGCCATTCACTTGATAGTAGTAGATCCTTTATCCTCTTGAAAACCTACAAATCATATCGCTATTAGTAAAACCCTTTCTTGCAATGTTCAAGACACTAGAAAGAATCTTCCTATTGATGAGTTAGTTCCCTTTGTGCAAAGCTCAAAACTCTTAAAGATTCTCTTATAAAACCAACATTTCATGCCTTTTTTAGAGTTTTGTAGTCTATCTAGATGTATCCTCCTCTTCATTATTTTCCCACAAGTTGAGATTAGGCCCAAAGTCCTACAAATACTCTTCACCAATTACTTTTACATAATCTCATGAAGGATGGGAATATATCCTCTTCCACCCTATTTTCCCACAAAGTCAGTTCATGCCTTAAATTTTGTGAATAGCCATCACCAAGTGTTTTGAAAAATTTTGCAAAGGGTGTGGACATATCCATTCCCACACCATTAAATTCTACAAAATCTAGTATCCTTCAAAATTTATGTGAAAACATTACATAATGTCTTTTGTAGAGTTTTAACAAGGATGTGGATATTGTTGGAATAGGTACGTTGTACACCTTGCATAACATTGATTATTTCATTTATGTAAAATAAATATTTATTTTTGGTGCATCCATGTGATATGTTTAACCACATTAAATATTTATTTGGTGCCACTTGTAACCATTGTATGTAACATTGGGTTAATTATTTTATGTGTGTTGGACAGAGAGTAATTAATTATTTATTTGTAATTATTTAATTATTGGGAAAAAGGAAAACTCAGTACCAATAATTAATGTGGGGGTCAATGGTTTTAGTGTGCTCATGGTTTTGGGGTATATGGTTTTACCATACTACATCTAGTTTTTGTGTGAGCTTATCTTTAAAAGCTAACACATAGGTAGTTGTTGTGGTTGGTTTTTTCATTGGGTTTGGCTTGATTGAACATCTCTTGCAGGTTGCACATGTGAGGGTTTGAAACATGGCATGGGATGTGTGGTTACATGCTTGTTCACATGAAGTGTATGTAAAGATCTCGATGCTTTAAGGGTATTCATAGAGACTATGCATATGTATTGTAATCTTTATTGCTAAATAATACATGAGAGATGGATGCTTTTGGAGGCTAGGTTTTTCCCTCAATGAGGGTTTTGCCAAGGTATATCTTGTGTCACCTTTAATGGTATGTTGTCTATTCTTTTGCATATGGATTCAGATTACTTTGTTTGCATAAATATCTCTCATAGGGTTATGAGGAAATTGTTTATATGGCTATAAATTTCCAACACTTGGTATTAGAGACATGGTTGTTTGGTTGAGGGAGGAGATATACATGTTTGATAACCCTTGCTATGAGTGGATTTTTTGTGTATAGTTAAATATAGGGTTTTGCATGAAAGAATGAAGGCATTTTCAAGATTACAAGGTTGTTTGCAGATTTGGGCTGTTGCAAATTTGGGGTTTCATGGAGATTTGGCAAGTGGGTTTTTAGTTTAGGCTTTTTGTACGAGGATTTTAGTGGGTAAGCTTTTGCAGGAATCCTCATGGGTAAAAACAAACCATACCATTGGATTTAGATGCACCCATAGGTGAAGAAAAACATATAATTTGACATATTTTGGAGTAAATTTTTTTTTGCCATTTTTCATGCCCTAGAGGACTCTGTGGAGGAATCCATACGGTGCAGAGAATATTTCATATGCATTGTACTTGCGTAGGTACGGCTGTTGTAGGCAATTATTTTTAAAAAGTTAATTAATTAATTAGAGTCTGTTGACAGAAAAAAATTGAAAATTTTTGGGCAGGTCGTACCTCCCATGCCAGTCTATCCTTGGCCTGACAACACTAGGTGTTGTTGCCCTAGCTTTCCAACCCATAAGGACCTGGCCAGCAGGTCTGGCAGGATTAAAACCTAGCCCCAGCCGCCATTCTGGGGAGCCTTGGCTAGTTTTGCAAGGTGGAGGCCACCAAACCCTGAGCAAGGGTAAGGCCTAGTAGCGCTCCACCCTTTGTTTTTATTAAAAATTTAAATTTTCAAAAACTAAAATGTTTTTAAAACTATTTTTGAGTCCATCACTATTCCTCCACCTGTGTTCCACCAAGGCACCATCGGTGGGCCACAGGTGGGTCACTAACCGGCCACCTAAGGGCCACTAGGGTTAGTTTATAACCTAATTGGGAATTTTTTCTAAGAGGCATAACTTGGTCCCACGATGTCAAATTTTCAACTTCTTATAATTGATGAAAAGATATCTCCGTATATTATGCAGTGGTGTTAGAATTCTTTCCATATATTTTTTTTTTACTGGAATTTGCCAGTTGGAAGCCAAATGTACGTTTTGATCTTTGACGAGGCATAACTTTTGCATACGGAGTTGGATTTTGTCCAGACTTCTTATAGGTGTTGGAAAGGTATTTCTAAGCACTACACAATGGAGTAGGTTTGGAGCTAATATTATAAGGTCTGTTTATTTTGTTTCAGTTTGAGTTGTTTTTGGTTCCTTTGACTTAGAGTGCATTTGTAAGTTGATGGCAAATTGAATCTAAGGTGATTCAGTGTTTAAGTCATTGCAAACTTACATGTTTATCCTTTGTTGAAAGCATTATAAATGTATTGATGAATTTTGTATGTTGCATTGTGAGATCTACAAGATGTGCAATGTTGTAGGTTGTCTATGCTTACAAGTTGCATATATGACTTGGATGTGGGTTATCTATGCCCATAGATGTTTTAGTGTTGATGCAGACTCTGATTTCTGGCTTGGTTTAGTCACATGTTTTATTGGTTTGCTTGTCATTATGAGATATAGAGAGAGATGTTATTAAATAATGCAATCATAATATGGGACCTATGCTCATTGACTATATGGTACAGTTGTGTGAGACTTGATTGGAGTTTGGTATAGGTACTTTGGGTGGTGATCATAGTGTCAAAGATTTTCCTTATTTGTTTAGGACATTGTCATGACATGTTTGTTATGAAGGTGCATTGTTGGTGGTATTGGATTGATTCAAGTTTATAGGTGGTTTTCCATCATCTTGGTTTGGAGATTATGGTTTACTCAACCTTTTGGGAGTTGTTGTCATTACAGTGGGATTCTTTGATTGTGTTAAGGCCATGGATGATTTTCATTTAGGATATGGTTATCATGATGTCATGGATATCTTGGTTACATGATTCAGTGGGAGATTTTGACAATGATGGTTTGATGTTTATCATGTTTCCACATATAGCTTGCTATCACACTTCAGTGGGAGCTTTGACAGGATATGGTTATCTTCATGTGTTTTGAAGACGTTGACATCTTTGTACCATGGAGGACTCTTGGAGTCTTTGGTTGAGGTGTTAGTTATGGTTTGTCAGTTTTGACAGGGGATCCTTGCTTACAAGATGGATGATACTAGGTCTTGGTTTACTCTTGATCATGTGTTAGAGTGTTGGCATGATACAGGTACTCTTTGGGGTAGGATATATTCATATGAGACATAGATCTTCCTTTGACGAGATGATTATATCATGATGTCATGATGTGTCTTTTGAAATGTGCAAGACAACTGAGAGGAGGGGTGAATCAGTTGTAACCAAAACTTTAAAACCATCAACACGTCAACCACTTAATCACTGATATTGTAATTTAACCATGAAAGCATGAAATCAGAAACTTAAACACATCCACACATTCAACATATAAGACACCAAATTTTTACATGGAAAACCCAATAAGGGAAAAACCACAGTGAGTGTTAGATCACAATATAAATGATATATCAAAATTTCCAACAAGGTTCACTATCGGAGGCTCACTGCCTTAGGGATCATTGCCTAGAATGCTCACTGCAAAAGAAGTGGCTCACTACCAAGACAAGGGGCTCACTGCCAAAAGTTAGTGAACTAAGATAGCAGCATCTACACTATGCCAAGGTTCAGTTCCATTAAAGCACAATAAATCTCCTCTGCTCTGCTTTACTTTTTCACTTCGCACTTATCTTCACATCTTCGCAACTACATCAATTATTCATGACTTCATTACATGTATTTATACAATTCATCAACCTTGGAATATACATCAAGGTTAGCATTACAATCATCAACCATTGGAACAATCTCCAAGGTCAGAATACACACATACATTAGAATAGGTCTGGACCTAAATAGATTTGTGAATGAAAAGAATAAATGTGGACCACACCACACCTTAGCTAGGACTCAAATGCAATCTTCCATGCAACAACATGCTATCACAAACTCCAAAGCATAATCACAAGTAGTGAAAACAACCAAGTAGGCCAAAACTGATGTTAACACTAAGACTTTTAGGAACACACTTCATCCACGATCCAAATTACATTTTACGGACCAATCAAAAGGTAGGAACATGATCTAGAGACATCTACAAGCACTTTACAATCACCAAGAACTTTTAGATAACCCCCACACACTCTATACAAAAGATTCTTTGAATCAGAGCATTTAGACATTACTATCAACCACTGCCATAAAAGAAAGATCACTTGCAGAGCACCAAATCATGAACCATTTTATCTAAAGGCACATAACATTATTAAAAACTTAATTCTAGAGCTGCAAACTGTAAAACTTAAATGCATAGAAACACTGAGTAGAATACATTCTCCCTATCACCATTGAATACTTAGAAAAATAGTTTTTACTCTGGTGAACAAAACTCTCTCAAATCTTCATACTGGAGGCTCAAACTTGAAACATAGCAACTACAGACATCCCTTGACATAACTTCCAAACCCCAGACAAATATATTCAATCTATAGGATATGCGGAGCAAAACAATGCATTGTTCTTCTCAGACACTTTCTCAAACTCATTCAAATAATTTCCTTAGATGATGACCTTAGGTGTTGACATCAGTGACAACAGTTATTACTCATACTTGTAACAATGTTCCTAGGTTATGTAGATGTGCAGTGGGAGCTTTGACAATTATCTTATTTGTTCCCTTGGTATTAAGTATATTGGTCATTTTCTTGGGAGCTTCATGATAACGTAGTTTTGCATTTGGTGTTTAGTATGGATTGATAACAGTCCAAAATTAATTGGGTGCAGTCATGGCCGGAGGGTTCAAAGAATGAACTATCCAAACCCTACAACTAGAGTAAACATAATGGAAACAACACAATTATAGAATGTAATGGAAGATTCATGTATTCAATATACTAAAGAATTACAAAGCTCATATGCCAGCAATAGGTAGGCTACAATCAAAGTGCTCACATGCCTGCTTTCTGGGTTACAGTAGATATACAAGATATGGCATTGAAAGTGCCTTCCAAAAAGAATTTCCCTATCTATCTTATGAAATCCACTAACTGCCTTCCTAATGCATCTAAGAGATCTATATATATCATCTTCAAGCTTATAGAATCCTCTGCGTCAGCCAAAAGAGGTTACAAACTCCACTGAAAGATTTAGCATGTAGAAAAAGGTATGTCGACCTACAACATATGGTATTGCTTCCCAATTGCATGAAACTTGGTGCAGACCTCAAGGAAGGTCTATCTGATGCTTATGTGTTGTGTATGATGTTCTATTAGGCTCCGCAAGTCACAGGAGTGCTTCACAGCCTTCTCCTTCCAACTAGCTACCTGAATGCTCTATTTTGTGAAAACTAATGATCTTCTGATAGCGATAACTCTTAGGAAACAAATACAAATCACTTGAAATCTTAATATGATGTAGATGACACTATATAGATGCTAAGTTCTACTCTATGAGCTCTATTATGAAGATGTGGTAAAATGTGGTAGAAAATGCTAAAACTGCAAATGACTAAACTGAATTGAAAATGAAAGAAAAGAAAGAATGCAAATATTTTTGGTTGATGGAAGATTTCTCTGCAACCTAGGATGCTCCTGCATCAAACAAATGAGGTTGTTGAAAAAGTGAATCCCTCACTTTGCAAGGGCTAGAGGAAAACCAAGGTGCTCCACCTTAGCTTGAGATATCCATGATGAATCTTCTTCCGGTCTTCCTTTCCATTTAACCAAATATTCTTTGTACTACTTGCTTGTGGTATTGTATCCAATTTTTCTATCCAAGGTGTTCTCTATCTGCTCCAGTGACTATTGTGGTAACTGATTCTTCAAACCATCTTCAATGCTATCACTTGATTCTCCCTCATGGTACTGATATAGGTCTACAATGTTGGATATAGGTGATATACCCAATGTCTTTGGTAGCTCCACTTCATATGCATTTCCTGAGTCAAATTTCTTAAGTATCTTACATGGTCCAAACTTCTTCATCCTTAGCTTGTTGTATGTCCCTACTAGAAATCTCTCTTTTCTTAGGTATACCATTACTTCATCTCCAACTAAAATTCTTTACGTCGCCTCTTCTCATCTACTTGTTCCTTACACTTTCTATTCATCTCCTCCAAATGCTTTCTAACATGATTATGTATTATCTCCATATGTCCTACAAATTCTTTTATCTCTACAATTTGGTCATTCTCTATACTAATGTCTCTCAGCTCGGCTACTCATCTAGATTGTATTCCTATCACAATCTCAAATGGTTTCTTCCTAGTACTCATATTCACTGAATTATTGTATGCAAACTCTGCTTGTAGTAGAATTAGATCCTAATTTCCTGCCTTATCACGTACTAAACATCTCAACAAGTTACCCAAACTCCTATTTACCACTTCTATTTGTCCATCTTTCTACAGATGAAATGTTGAACTAAACTTTAGGTTTGTCTTCATCTTCTTCCACAATGTCCTCCCAAAGTAACCAATGAATCTTGTATCCTAGTCTAAAACTATACTCTTAGGTAATCCATGCAATCTCACAATTTCTTTGAAAAATAGGTCAGCAACATGCAATGCATCATTTGTCTTCTTATAAGGAATGAAATGTGACATCTTTGAAAATCTATCTACTACTATAAATATAGAATCAAATCAAATCTTTGAAATGGTTCTTCTTCTTTTTCGGTAATGGTTTCTACACTTAGGGCTCTGCACTTCTTAGGAATCAAATCGAAACACATATTCTCATGTCTCAATCCATCCATAAATTTCCTTCCATCAATCAAACAGATTCTAGCATTCCCACATACTTCACTCTTAGGCTTATCTTCTAAAGGTATCAAGATATGTTTCTTCCCATTAGATGTTATAGTATAAGTATTATTTCTCCCATCATATATAGCATATCTATCATACTGCCACGGTCTCCCCAATAATATATGACATACATCTATTGATATAATATCACACAATACTTTATTATTATAAGATCCTATATGAAATTTCACCAAACATTATTCACTCACCAATACCTTGTGTTCATCGTGAATCCATGCTATATTGTAGAGCTTAGGGTGTTTCAATCTCTCCAAGTTCAGATTAGTCACCATCTCCTCTAAAACCAAATTATCAGTAATGCCACTATCAATGACTACTTTACAACATTTGCCTCCTAATTTGCATCTTGTCCAGAACAAACTTTTCCTTTGTGGTGGTTCCTCAGTTGTCTCTTCTTGAAGTAGTGCTCTCCTCATGACTAATGATTCTCCTTTCTCTAGTTTTCCAATTGAACTCAGTGATCCAATAGGTTCTTCCTCTGCATAAGCTTCTTTTGCACTATTCTCTATCCTCTTACTTGTACTTCCCTGATGACATTCATATGCTTTGTGTACTTCACCTCCTCCACTCCCAAATTCTAGCATTCCCACATACTTCACTCTGAGGCTCATCTTCCAAAGGTATCAAGATATGTTTCTTACCATTAGATGTTATAGTGTAAGTATTCTTTCTCCCATCATGTATAGCCTTTCTGTCATACTGCCATGGTCTCCCCAATAATATATGACATACATCCATTGGCATAATATCACATAATACTTCATCATTGTAAAATCTTATATGAAATTTCACCAAACATTGTTCACTCACCAGTACCTTGTGGTCATCTTGAATCCATGCTATCTTGTAGAGCTTAGGGTGTTTCAATCTCTCCAAGTTCATCTTAGTCACCTTCTCCTCTGAAACCAAATTATCAGTACTACCACTATCAATTATTACTTTACAACATTTGCCTCCTGATTTGCATCTAGTCCAGAACAAACTTTTCCTTTGCAGTGGTTCCTCAATTGTCTCTTCTTTAACTAGTGCTCTCCTCATGACTAATGATTCTCCTTGCTCTAGTTTTCCCACTAAACTAGGTGATCCAATAGGTTCTTCCTCTGCATAAGTTGCTCTTGCATTGTTCTCTGTCCTCTTTCTTGTACTTCCCTAATGACATTTAAATGCTTTGTGTCCTTCACCTCCTCAAAGTATTCCTCCAAGTCATTTATCCGGTCAATCAATTCCTCGGGATTCAAATTTTCAGTATAGTTCATTACTTCCACTCTAGGTCTCTTACCAATATTAGAAATAGCGTTCAACATCTTTGCCTGATCCAATTCTTCTTCTTCTAGGGCTTCTTCATTTTGATCAGCTAATTGAAATTCTTCATCATCACTTTTAGCATCATGTCTAGGGTTTAGTCATCTTCTTCTATCTTCTTCTACAACATCCAATCCAACTTTCATTATCCTCATCATTTCTATCATTTCTTCCATTCATCTAGCAACATTGTTCATAGAAAGCATCCTCCTTGGCAGTATCTCTTCCTAGGATCTAGTGCAACTACCTCAATTCGGTGATCTGACTATAGGGTTGTAACTGTCTTGTGATTGGTGCTCTACTGACAAACACAAGTAGACTGTCTCAAGTCAGCAATTTGTTCACCACAAGATCTTCTGGAATGATTTCATTTCCCAAAGGATTCAAAACTTTTCTCTGATACCACTTGGTGCAATCATGGCTGGAGGGTTCAAAGAATGAACTATCCAAACCATGTAGCTAGAGTAAGCACAATGGAAATAACACAAGTATAGAATGTAATGGAAGGTTCATGTATTTAGTATACCAGAGAATTACAAAGCTCATATGCTAGCAATAGGTGAGCTACAATCAAAGGGATCATATGCATGCTTTCTGGGTTATAGTAGATATACAAGATATGGCATTGAAAGTGCCTTCTGGAAAGAATTTCCCTATCTATCTTATGAAATCCACTAACTTCCTTCCTAATGCATCTAAGAGATCTATATATATCATCTTCAAGGTCATAGAATCCTCCACGTTAGCCAAAAATGGTTACAAACTCCATTGAAAAATGTAGCGTGTAGAAATAGGTAGGTTGGCCTGTACAACATATGTTATTGCTCCACAATTGCATGAAACTTGGTGTGAATGTCAAGGAAGGTCTATTTGATCCTTATGTGCAGTGAATGATGTTCTATTAGGCTCCGCAAGTCACGGGAGTACTCCGTAACCTTCTCCTTCTAGCTAGCTTCTTGAGTGCTCTATTTTGTGAAAACTAATGATCTTCTAATAGCAATAACTCTCAAGAAACAAATCTAAATCACTTGAAATCTGAATATGATGTAGATGACACTATGTAGATGCTAACTCTTTCTCCATCAGATCTAGTATGAAGATGTGGTAAAATGCGGTAGAAAATGTTGGAACTGCAAATGACTGAACTGAACTAAAAATGAAAGAAATGAAAAAATGTAAATATTTTTGGTTGATGCAAGATTTCTCTGCAACATGAGATGCTCTTGCATCAAGGTCAGTTTGGACATAGTTTAAAGGTTGGAAATAATGTTCATCAGATAGAGAAGAAGAAAACATAGGGTGGCGGCTATCATCACAAGTGAAAAAAACTCTTATTCAATGGGTTAAATGTAAGTTACAAGAAGGTGGAAAATGTTTTGAAAATAGTACGGAATCCTCAAGAAATAAACTTTTTAATACATTTAAAATTAGTATAAAATCATTCCACAAATTCTTTGTTTTAAACAGGCATTAATAATTTCATTCTATGCTCTAGAACATACCTAGAAACACAATGAAATCCTTCCTCCTATATTTGTTGGTTTCCCTTTCTACTGCTGCTAATCCTAATATCTTTCTCTCCTTTCTGTCACTGAAAAAATAATGTTGATTACTAATCGCATTCACTCTGTTGTACCCTCCTTTTTGTGAAATTCTCCCCTCTAATATTATCTTTGTATATTTAGATTTGAGTTTCTTATTATGAACTCAAGTTATTCTTCTCTTTGTATGGAACTTGGCATCCAATACCTCCAATTGATTGAAATTTAAAACTCTAAATTACTACCACTCTCTTGCATGACAAGATTATTTTATTAAATATAGATTTATATTTATAATATATATTTTTAATTCTCTATATTTATCTTTATTAATACATATTTATTTTAACCAAGAATATTTATATAGGCTTATTAGTCAAATTATTTAAATATAGAAAAACACTTCAAACATTTGTTAATAAAACAACTAAACAACTTTATATATATATATATATATATATATATATATATATATATATATATATATATATATATATATATATATATATATTTTCTAATAATTTTTTTTAATAATTAATAATAAATTAATTAAAAACAACTCATATATTTTTCATTAAATGTAAAGTCGAAGGAAATTATAATTACATGGCTAACTTATGCATTCAAATGAACATACTATAGCAACAAAATCTCATTTTTATCTAATTATTAAGCATCAATCACATTCATTCATTATATAAAATACTCAAACGAGACTAGCAACCACATAACAATGTACGATAAATGACTAAAAATGCAATATGACATGAAACTACATGAGTGTGTGCATGCATTGGATTTATCCATCATGCCAACCCTTTCATGGCGGCTAGAACATTTCTACCTCAACCATATTCTCATCTTTGACATTTCTCCTGCACCCAGTTGCACTTATATTTTCATTAATAGTTTAGTCCTTATAATCATAGCCGAAGAAGAATAAATACTCATACTAATATTAACTGATCATTAAATCAGTTTTCACATATTTATTTATAATACTAATGATAATTACTTTCACACACATGTGGATCCACTCATAGTAAAATAATCATAGTAAATGTCTAATAATCAAAATTAATAATAAAGTCCAAAAATGAGATGTGCTAGGTTGATTCATGATTAATGGGTTGTGTTTTGTATGGCGTGAGTGGAACCTGCTCTCCTTGTTTTGCATGTATATTATATGCATTGATTGGCATGTATGCCATATGTGATTGTCTACCCTAGATATGCGAGATGTTCTTAGCGGGTTTGCCATGATCACCTCCTTTGTAGCTCAGGGGTTTCCTAGACTTGTGTGGACAACTACTATGCTCGACAATGGCAACATGATTGGGAGGTGAGAAACATTTCCCCATTGGTCCTTCATGATAATCTTGGGTGTTGGATGGATTCCTTGTTCTCTTTGTAGGTTGAGTATGTTATGGTATGTTCCTTGTTATACCTTGGAGAGTGTGATGGATTTTGGTGAATTCATATACTTGTATAATTTAAAGGATGTTGGTGTCCTATGCAATGTAACTAATTATTGAAACATTGTTATTGTTTGATTCTTGATGTATGAGGACTTGTAAATCAACCACCTAAGTGATGATGTATCTTTCTATGTGTTTTTGCTTCGACGTTGGTGTCGACATGATTGGATTGTCTTTCTTTCTATTTCTGAACTTGTATACAAATGGTGAAAAATGAAAAACTTCAATTTGATGATTAAAAATTTTGAATTTTTCAATCTAAGCTGATTGGGTGATTTTGACCCTGCCACAAAAGGTCCATAGTGCTAGGGCACTAGAGTCCAAAGGAATACAGTACTAGGGTGCTAGTGTTTTGAGGCCAACAGTGCCTAGGCACTAGTGTCCCTAGTAGACGGCTCCTCCTTTGGGATCCATACACCTTGGGGTTGCCTGATACTACATGTGCCTTCAACTTGTGCATTTGATTTTTGTTTGGGGTATTTTTTCCCTCTGGAAGTTACCCCTATGTGAGGTACCCTATTGTGTTGGGAGTGTTTACAACCTTCTTGGTTTCCCTTTGTTGCATTGGGAAGTGTGTCTTGCACGAGTTCATCTTCTAATCATTCCAATTGGTCAAGGAACCATACGTTGTTACTGGACCATCTCATGGATGAGCATTACCCTTATTTTTGGGATGTCTTATTTCATCATGGAGTGGACTGAGGTAGATGTCACCCTCATCCTACTCCATGTTGGAGCAGTAATAAGCCACGCTCAACTTGCAAAATCAAGAACACTTCCACAAATGAATATGAGCAAAATAACAAATCCAATAACTATCAATAACCATATGAATGTGGAGCATAAACATATATTAACCTCACTTAATAATTTACATAGGAATGCCTTATTATATAGGCATGGATGAGGCAATCCACCTTGCATGTCGATCATTTGGAATGTACAAACCAACAACCTTATGTGACAAGTGTTGGATGACTACAAAATGCCTTTTGAGGTGAGATGGAAAGTCTTCCAACCTTAAAAGGTATGCACTTGAGGTTTACCAAACAACTAGGTAAACTCTAAAAGGTTGCACATTCAATTAGATAAGATGTTATCTAACCTCATCAACCTAAGTACAATTAAGCTATAGTGAATTGATAAATTATTCACTCTAACACCCCCTTAAGTGATACTTGGGGAGATCACAAAAGTGCAAGAGATACATAAATATGGGTCCTGACAACTAAGCCTGATGAGGTACCCATGTACAACAAAGTCTCTCATAAATAGAGAAAATGAGAAAATCTAGTGGGGAAATAAAACTCCTCTCCAAAAGAGAGAATGTGAAGAAAATAAGTCTCCTCAAAGATGTCCCTAAAAGATATTAACATGAAGAATTCCTAAAGCATGTCGAAGCTATAAACTCTATTGAAGAAGAACTAATGTCTGCTGGAATAAACAAACCCTCCAAGAATGTAGATCAGGATGAGAGAGACACAAAATTCTACACAAGTGCCCTCAATAACACTACTCAACTATATAGCACAAATAGCAACAAAGGCAAAACAATATATGAATTTGAAAGTACAAATGGTACAATGATCAAAGAGGCATAAACAACACTACACAAGTGACCTCAAATGACACTACTCAATGTGCAAGTGGTGCTCTACAAAGATACCAGAGTCGTACAATTATTGATCAACTAAAATGTAGAAGGATAATGTGTCCAACACTTCACTGAAAAGAAGCATTAACATAACCATGTGATACACCCATAATGTTAATAGAAAGATGTATTCAAAGACCAATTGAAATATGTAAGTAGATGGAGATCCAACATCAAGTCCAATACGATGTACAAGCAACTAGAATAGGGTGTGCAAAACAAGGCACACAAGCATGAGGCTAGAATGTTATCGTGGAGGTACATTCACCAAACAAGATTGTAATGGTAAATAACAAGACACTAACACAACCTCCTATAGCACTTTATAAATTAGTGCATGTACAAAAGAGGCACAAGAGATGTGCAAGAGAAATCCTCCAAAAAGGAACACAAAATTAGTTTTTGGCACTTTATCTTAGTGTGTTTACAAACAAATGTGTAGATAGATTTCATACAAGTGTCCAAAAGAAGGACAAAATTAGTTAATGTTATCAGGCGAACAATGAAGACATAGACTAAGAATACCTTACAAACCTTAAATAAATGACAAAAACTATACAAATTTAACTCCCCATAACAAATAATGTTGTAAGAGATGCCCCATAGAAAAAATTACAAGATTGAGTACAAACTTGACAAATGGAAGCCTAAATCGACTGTTTATAACACACGGTGATTTTACAACTTTCTACAAAAATCAACATTCCATAGTAAAAACTATATTTACCAATATATTCCTTGCATTTTTATGATCAGTTTAAAAAAAAGTTTTCTCAATTTCGACATCATGAGAAAAAGTTATGCATAGTCGAAAAATGTCAAAAAATAGAGAAAATTTGATCTCCAAAGGCAAATAAATATGTTGAAACAACATAATTTAGGGAAATAAACTTCACCACAGTGAAGTTGACAAAACCATCTTTCGGTCAATTATAAATTTGCTGAAAACCGCCTCTGTAGGTGAAAGTTGTGGCAAAAAGAAAAAAAAAACCTTTTTGAGCACTTCACAAACCCTGGTGGTCAGCCTAGCATAAAATTTCAAGGTTGGTGAACTACTAGAGGTTACATTTCATGTCACGGTTACATAAACTGGTATTGTTAACATTAAGTGTTAAGATTACACTATATGTTAATAATACAAAGACATTAAATGTTTATCCTTTAATAAAGGTCAAACAACAATAGCCTAGCAATAAATGGTAATGAAAACATTGTTGGCTTGACAGGTTAGTGGTGATTGCATAGTAAATACCTAACCTTAACAATAAATGGTAGGGTTATAACTATGGTAACAACATTTTTTAACCAAAAACTAGCGTATGGGCCATAGAAAATATCTGAGGTGTGGCCACCACCACAAGAATCACCAAAAGGATAACAAAAGCATCGGCCAGAATTTTTTATGATACTATAGAAAAAACCAAATGATAAGCAACAAAACTGCGAGCCCACATTTCTTTGTCACCTCCAATACCAGAACAATGACATTGGTGACTTGAAATGCTTCGACCTCTGAAATAAAGCTGACCAGGAGAGTTTTGTGTATAGAAGGAAACCATGACCTTGCATCTACGAACACCTGTGACAAAGATAGAAAATAGTGACGAGAATGCATAAACCTTGTGACTGGATCAAAGGCTAGTTGAAATGGTGATACATAGACGGTGCAGGCAAACCATAACCCGTTGTAGAATGGCAAGTATAACAAAATTTAAAGCCAGAGATTTTAAGAATTTGGCGACCTCTTGAGGTTGAAGTGTGGAGGTTTGGAAGATAAACCACCACTGTGACTGCACCGTCCAAAAACACAAAAGGCAATAAAGCTTTATGAGACAACAACCTCCAACGTCCTATGGCAAATGATAAAGGGTGACCACAACACAACATAAACTTAATTCCAAATGTCCCCTGCAATGTCAACTTCAAACAACAACCAGTAGAAGAAGACTTTGACTCTGCCAAAAGACAAACAAAGGAAGCTTCGACTCAAATCGGCAACCGCTGCTTGAATGTCGAAAAGTAACAGATGACTCAAAGAGCCAATGAAACACATGAGGTCGACCAAAATGTACCCCTAACAAGAGATTGAATCGACTACACCTAAGCAAATGTGAAACTAGCGACAGAATGCTATGGAAGGATCTCCCCCAAGCGGAAACATGAGCACTGTTGAATGGTGAAACTCGGCTTTGAAGACTTGAGTGGTCAAGAAAAATGGATGCCGAGTGATCATGTACCAAAGGAGCCCAGCTAGAATGGTACACAGATGACAAAAAAGACCAGTCATTTTAGGGCCAAAAAATAGGTTAAACAGGCCTAAAAACCAACCTACATAACACAAAAAATGACCACAAAATTGTTAGTAGAGGGTGGCAGAGCCGAGGCCCCCTCTACTAAAAAAAAATTGCATTTTGTATCAAAAATTCCGTATAGTCCATACGGTACGGCCAGACAGTCGTACTATGAAAGTACAAGGCCAAAAAAAATTAAAAAAATTCACTGTGTCCAAAATTGATTTTTGAACAATCAATCTATACAGATTTGGCTCTTCTAGACTCAATGGTGAGGTCCATTGAGCCCCACAATGCACCGTTGATAGGGATAGATGCAAAATTCAACAAAAATTGGGAAGAGATTTGCAAGCTCGCTTTAATACCATATTGGAGCAACAATAAGCCAAGATCAACTTGCAAAATCAAGAACACTTCCATAAATGAATATGAGTAAGATAACAAAGCTAATAACTATCAATAAGCATATGAATGTGGATCATAAACATATATTAACCTCACTAATAATTTACATAGGAATGCCTTCCTATATAGTCATGGATGAGGCAATCCACCTTGCATGTGGATTGACAAGTGCCCCATGATGTGGCACATACATGAAGACAAGTGTCCTATATGTGTCAAATTTTGGATCACTTGGCATGTATAAACTAACAACCTTGTGTGACAAGTGTTGGATGACGATAAAGTGTCTTTTGAGGTGAGATGGAAAGTCTTCCAACCTCAAGATATGCACATGAGGTTTACCAAATAGCTAGATAACCTCTAACCTCTAAAAGGTTGCACATTTAGTTAGATAAGATGTTATCTAACCTCATTAGCCTAAGTACACTTAAGCCATAGTGAATTTATAAATTATTCACTCTAACACTCCATGTGTTTAGAAGGGAGCGAGGTCATGGATGTGTGTCTAATCCTCATCATGGAGTGAACTCCATCTCTCACTTATCATCATGGTGAGTTATCACACAATGGGTGAAGTCTTCCACTTGTACCACCTTGTATTGTGCAATGGTGATGTCACTTTTTCATGTTATTTTCCTTGTTATGACACCATGTGTGAGTGTGAGTGTAATGCGACATGTGAATGTCGCATGTGCAAATGCGAAAAAAATTGTTTGGTTCAATGTTTATTTGTAATGTCCTGGGTGAAAGCTTGGGGTATTACATCATCCAATGATCTCTAGCACATCAAGGGTTTTCATCCTTAAGTGTGGGTTTTGAACAATGTTCAGGGTTCATAAATTAATTTTACAAAAGAGCCTCATAAAAAATAATGATTACATATAAATAAGCTTGAGATCTCAAAGGAAGAGTCAAGGAAACCAATACCCCTCTTGGGCAAGTTGCCACTTGAGTCAAACCTATTTTTTCTACTTTTTGTAATTAATTTGCATTTTCACACATATGCAAACTTGGGTGCCCAATTTCAAAAAGTCCACTTGGATAAAAAATTAGGAAAAAAGAAAATTGCTTGCTTTCCATCCTCATCTTGTAAATAAAATTAAAAAATAATTCCCTTACAAATTGTTGTAGATAACCTTATGAAAAAGCAAGGGAAATTCTAATTTTCTTGGTTATATCCAAAATCCCATGAATTATCCATTTTCCAAATTTTAGGAAATAAACAATAATATTTAATATCTAATTTTACTTCCAAATCTTGACCTTTTTCAATTCCATAATTCGATATTAAATAGATAAATTCCAAATAATTATTTAATTTCTCACCTTAGTCCATACGAATTGATGGAATGGACTAATTAGTACAATGTTATAAATAATTAAGAAAAAAGGAACATTACAAGTCTTCCCTCCTCAAAATTGCTTGTCCTCAAGCAATTCAAACCTGGATATTCTGAGATCTCTAGAAAATCTCACTCATGGATCACCACATTATTTCTCTTGACCTCCTTGTAAAATCCATAAAATTAAGATTTTTGATAATGTTGCAATATTAAATAAATTTTTTGTCACATCCCCATTTTGGTTTGTTTTTACTTTTCACTTGTTACTTCGATAGAAGTAAATATTGTGTATATGAGATTTGATGCTATATTTAAGAGACACTAACTTTATGGAAAGTGGTTTTGTAATTATGACCATTTCAAATTATCAAATTTATAATGATTTATATGATGTGGAAAATAGAATTGTTATTTTTAAGTTACATGATCGGGACACTGGTACACTGATCATGATTTACATGTAAGAGTTTTGAACAAGGAAACACGTTGATCTGACTCTCTGAAAAACAAAGAGAGAGAAAGTATCTTCGAGGAAGAAGGATATAGACCTTGGGTTACTGACTGGTATTTACTAACGAAGTTCGGTGTGTAACTGACAGTGAACTTTAGCCATGAGGTAAGTTTCATTTTATTCTCAAATCTTAGATTATCTCAATGGGGTCGTCAATGTCTTTTGGGGTATGTTGTCATTCAATTGTGTCGTTATGTGGAAAATGACGTTGTTGGTTAGAACATCATTGTTTGCAACTAACGCAACCTTTCAGCTTTCACGTCATAACCAATTATGTTCACGTCATCAAACGTGGATAGTTAAATTATTGCCATCTATTTTCACTTGCACGCCTTTGACAAGCCAACCTGATGTGAATCAATGTGTTCTGTGGAGGGAGTTAAACTTGACCCTACCACGTTAATGTAAGTTATTCAACCCATTATTATCATTTTTTTTACGTGCTTGAGTGCACCTAAACGCTTCGCATAAAGATTTTTGAGATCGGTCGATCCTCCGTAATTGTCGAGCTCCAATAACCATTTGCCTCCATTTAGACCCGAGCTAGGTGCATGCACTTAATAGGAAATGGATGGATAGGGGAATCCTAGTATGATTTCAGGCGTTAAATACCCTAGAATATATATGTGGGACATTTTTGTCCCGGAAACTTGTCTCACACCGAAAACTTGTCAGTCTCCGGTCCAGAAATTAGTCTGATGAGCTGGAATTCCGTCAACCATTTTTGCTCTTTCCATCAAGCAAATTAACAGAGGGGGAGTTGTCAGACGCGCCCACCATTTTTTTTTCCGTCAAACAAATTAATCATATGCCTCTATTGATTCGTATTTATTGTTCTATGCATAGTCGATGGGAATCATAACTCTTAAAAAGTTTTAATGTAGCTGTTACCAATTACAAATTATTCAAGCACGATCATCGAAAGGCGGATAGATAATCCCTATGCAATCACAATCCAGAAAGTACATTTATGGAATGTTAAACCAGATGATTTAAAAAAACTTTACAAAGTATCTTGAATGCATACCATTGGGACAAATATAATTGATCAATATTTAGCCCATACGCTCAACGGAAAATCCCTGCCGGTACCTTTGCATTTTTCCTGAGGTTAATAGAGTGGTAGGTTCCCAGTCTTTTCATATTTTAAAAAGATCTTCGGCCTTCAGATATGCATTAATGCTATTATTTATTTTTTTAATTATTATATATTCCTCCTTCAGATATGTATTAATGGTTTTATTTATTTTTTTAATTATTATATATTATTAGCAGATAGTTAGCCAATAGGCTTATATGTGTTGGAAAATCTTTAGGGAAAAAAAATGTAAACCAGTAATTGTTATGTACTTCAATTTTTTTTTAGGGAGAAGATTGTTAACTATAGTATAAAACTCTCTAGATATATGTATAATGTTTTCATTTACCTTATAATACTCTATGCATACTTAAACTTTTGGACTATTAACATTTACTAATATAATACAATATTATATTTAATATATATTCATAAATAGTATTTTATAATATATAAATTATATTTATAAATATAAAGTAATATATAATATAATATTATCAATATGGATATTATAGAATGTATTTAATATTTATGTATATTAATAATATATTTGAATTAAATAGTTTGAATACAAATAATATTATCTGAGTATTACAAAACAAAATAACGCTTTAAAAATAAAATAACTAATTTATTTAATTTAACAGATATTTTATTCTATTTTACTTTTAAGAAACCACTAACTAATTTTCTTGGTTTAGTTTTTACTTTGAAATGTGTTATAAATATTATATATTTATATGTTATTTTTTAAAATTGAAAGAATCTAGTGATATGTGTTGTTGAGACATTTTGGAAACCCATAGCCTAATCTTTAATGTAGGGTTTTCCATTACAATGTTTATATAATCTGAACTTAATTCAGTGACATCATTTGTAGATATCTAATCTAGGGTTTTGTATTTGTAGCATTTGTAGATATCTTTATAAAAGTGGAATAAAGACATATCATCTGAAGACATATCAACAATATTTAAAATTAAGTAAAATTAGTATACAAGCATAATAAAATTAGTATGAACTTATAGTAAAACCAATAGATAACAATGTGCAATTTGAAGTGTAGGAATGTTGATCTCTAGAAATATCATCTAAAGAAATAAAGATGATGAGGATAACATTTATAGATTAATAACATTTATACTTTTTATACTAGTACTTGCACCCTTTGGAGGTTCAAGGGATAAGCTCGTAGAAAATTTGAGGTAAGAATTAATGTTTTAGTAAATATAAATGAGAAATGGTATGGGCAAATTTAACCATTAAAATTATAAACTTTTTTATAGCTTATTATCATAGCACAAGGCTGATACAATATTTATAGACATAATATTCCATAGTCCATATAAATAATCAAGAATACTTATAGATGTTAACTATGTCAAAAAAATTACATCAATATTTCAAATCACACTCTATGTTCTATTATAAAAATATAAAGAATAAATAAAATATATATGATATTATTTTCCACTTATAATGTCACCCATTCACAAAATAAGAATAGATGTATATTTTTGATTGGTTGATGTAATTAGAGATTCAAATGTTGTTTGTAAGTCACTGTCACTACTAAACACTTTTTCATATTTTATTTATATATTTAATCAAACCCCCAAGTGGTACTATTTTTAGTGGAAAACATTTGGAACATTGAGTTTTGAAGAATTTAAACTACAATTAAGTAATATGGGACTTGGAGAACTTGAGTGAAAACTAAACGAATTGGTATTTCTATTTAAAATTTGAGTGATTATTATTTTATATGTGTTTTTAATTGGGATGGTTATATAATATTAATCACATGTAATTGAGATGGTTATATATTATTATGTAAATTAGTAGTTTAAAAACTATATAAAATAGTAATAAGACATTATATTTATATATATAATGCTTTGTTTTCTAATTTTTTTTTTGAAATCATATAACTTTATTTTAACTCTTAATCTATATATTATTTTTAATACAATCTTACTCAAAATTTGTCTTAAACTTACATATTATTATTAATACAAATTTCTTACTATTTTTTATTAAAAAAGTGGTATCTTACAATATATTATCATAAAAATATATATACATGTACATTCCTCATACAAGAAACATTTAAATGTCCATATGAATGTAAATCTTTATAATATATAGGAATTAAACTTTATTGTATGGTATCAGTATATTGGTCTCTTGAAATTTGTAAAAAAGTATTATAGAAATTAGGCATGTGGCTATGAATTGCAAGTTTAATGAATTATACTTGGGCTTTCGGTGTTTTGCATGCCAGTTGAAGTGGCGTGTTGTTTATCCATTTCCATAGCTTTATCAAGTGCCCTTCTTTTGGATGAGATTGGTAATGACAAGCAAAAATAGTGTAAGGGGATTTCTATTTCATGTTTCATGTTGCTTCACTGTGCACTAGTTTAATGCCAACCCTTTCATTATAACATGATGGCTATTTACCATCCATTGCTTTTACCTGTGCCTACCATTTTCTAGTTACAATTCATCAAAGGAAAAGGAAAGGGAATATGGTTGAAAACAAATAACTCAGGCAAGCATATCAAATTGCAAGATTTGAGGTGTGTTGTGTGACCTGAAGGGGAGTGCAAATAGAAACAAAAGAATCACCTTCGGAGGAATTGATCCAAAGCCGTGGAGGAAATCTTTGTTTTATTTAAAGATATTTGTATTAGTAATTTGTTTATTTAGCAAAAAAAACTAAACATTTGTTTTCTGCAATTTCCTTAACCATAGAAAAACTAAAACACCATTACTACATTTTTTAAAAGATATGCCAAAATTTATTTCAATGCAAGATATTCCATTGCCTCTTACCTTGAATGTGTTTTCTGATTCTTTCTTTCTATGCCCTAATGTGCCACAGGGCATGTAATTTTGAACTTTCAAGGAAAGAAGGAAATTCAGTGAGGCTCTTCTGAATGGGAGCATAAATAGGTCAAAGGGCACTGGTATACCTACCGTCATGTACTTGAAAATCAAATCCTAGTGTTCAAGCTTCTATTGCTAAGATGATATGAAGCAAAACCTTAATCCTTATATAGTAGTACCATAACTAACCATCCAATGCTAGCATTGTTCACACTTTCTCCTCTCCCCATACACAATGGCAATCCTTTTTAGACAAACACAGACAGATGAATGTTAGTGTAACATGTATAATGTGTCTATGTCTACACGCTGTGTGTACCTATATACACAATACATATATATCCACAATACCTATAGTTTTGAAGGGTAGTAAGGTTGTCGGTGGTGCTGCAATAAAGCAGTCCTATCTATATAAAACGCAAGCTCATACTTGCATGAGCCATCAGTCTTAAACAACACAGCACATCACTTTGAATTGCTTGTACCATAGGGATATAGGGATAGAACATATGGCAATGCATTTACACACAATATAAAGATATAACCCAAGGCCACTCTACTGTTGTCTTCAGTTCTAATCATTTGTCGGGTTGTGGTCTAGTTTCAACATAGAGCACTCCTTGAGAAAACATCATAGTTTTTCATTTAGTTCATAATAAGCCATTTTGAACCAGTAGAGTTTATGGTGTTGAATCACATACGCAATAACTAAATCATAGCTTTTCGAGAAGTTTTTAAAAAAAAAACAAATTGCTTGATTTTGCAAACAATACAGGTTTTTAATGAGTTCATAAGAAGAAGTCATTGTGAAGCCCTAGGGTTCATGGTGCTCAATCAATATGTACATATGCTAAATCATAGCTTCAAATAGATTAAAATAAATAAAATAAACACAAATCTCCATTGCCTGACTAAATCAAATTTCTTATTAAAAACAATCTTAACACAAACATATGCACACCTAAAATAATAGATACTATCTAAAACGTAAGTGAGGACAAGGGATTTATGAGTGTAAATGAATATAAAAAGATGTTCCATACCTGTAGTATGAAAGAGCGAAGATTTTGTAGAGTAAAACGTAGAGGCTGATGTTCACAGCAACACAATTTTTTGCAAAGAAAATGGCGGAGGGAGGATTCCAAAAAATATTATTCATGGGAAATGAAAATGCATGGTTCCATCATTCACATGTGAAATTGCTTTGATGTTTAGTGTGATATTGCAGATCCAAACAGTCTGAATGCTTGTTATTTTGTCATTCTATTGGAGGCTATTTATACACAACCTTGGCAGTGATCAAAAGCAGTATGGTAAATGGTGGCCAGCATATGCATGTACTGCAAAGACAGCAATTCCATCTACCACGGCAATGAATTAAATCAACCCAAATTTTATGCATTTAGTACAAAGATATTGGATTACAGCATGAGACGGTTTTTAGAATGCGGATAAGTAAAAACAATGGAGTGACAATTTTTCAAGCTCAAATGCTCACATATAAAAGCCTAACAACTAGAGAGTTTAGAAAATTTTCTAGTGCGAGCCTATTCAGAATCAAATCAGATTAGATGGGGAGGATTTTTTATTTCAAATTAATCTTTACAGTTGTGACCCATTGCAATCAAATCAAAAATTATTTTTTATGCCTAAGTTATTTTCTTTCAATAGTTTTTAGATTTTCCAAGCATGAGAAAATTTCTGAACATCAAATACTCACAACCAACCAATTTAGAAAATTTCCTAATGTTTAATTTTACAGTGTGAGACAATTCCAAGCACTATAATGCTCACATATAAATCCTATTGGCTAATTATAAATAATAATATCTTATTCCTGTGTAGCAACATAGTTTAAACTTTAATGTAAATTAATAATGATAAATGATTAGTATATTTTAGATTTTCTTTAAAATACTATTATTCTAACTTTAAGACAACAACAAGAAGGCAAAAATGAGTTGGACAATTTAATTAAAAATTAAAATGTATATAATTATTATTTTTAAATGTTCTGTGGTGCATGAATTCTTCTTTTTTATTGTTTAGATGGTCTAATGAAAGTTGCAACTTGGGAAATAATTCCAATCATAATATATAGTTAAAAATTGAAGTGTTGTTTTTAAGAAAGCTATTAATCCTAAAGAGTATGGATAACAATTTTCAATATTTATTTTTTTAAAAATCCACATGAAAACATTTTTATATTAAAATTATTTTAATATAATATTATTCCTATTTTTTCTTCGCAATAATTGTTTATGAAATTTTGGAGCTCCTTCAATGTATAGATCATTAAGGCATAATAAATAATAAAAATAAATAGTGTTTAAATTATACTTTTTATATAAATAAAAAATAATAAAATAGTGTTTAAATAATTTAAAACATTACTAAATAAAATTTGTTAAAAACAAGAGCCTTCTACATGTTCCTCTTTCAAAATAATTAAATAAATAAAAAATTGAATGGTTTAAAGATTGTCTTTTTAAAAGGTAAACTATAATATTGATTAAATTTAAATAATTTTAAATAATAATTAATTATATTTTTATTATTTTTTGTGAAAGATATAGAAACACATAGTTATATAGAAAAGGCTCTAATGCTATAGGTTAAAATAGGAGAGAACAAAAGAGTCAATGTACTATGAACATAAAACTAAGTACAAAATATACTAGATACAACTTCAAGCATTCAACTAGCATTCTATGAGATGGAAACCCCCATGGAGGATTAGTTTCACCACCCTTAATAGAACATCGCAGCTATTGAGCAATGATATATTTATTTTTTATTAAATATTATTTTCAACATTTTTCACAATTTTAAAATTTTATAAAATTTATTTATCTAAATTTTTATTGGTTGTATTTTTATTTCTAAATAAATATTCTTATTTGTTGTTAACTTTTTTAATAATTTAATTTATCAAATATATAGTTTTCAAGTTATAATTTCATACTAACTACATAATTAAATGTGAAAATGATAGTGTGGACTTTTAAAGTGCCTTTTTAAAATAAGAAGTTTGTATTTTCTACCTGTCACACCCGACCTTGCACATTATTCTCTGGCTAGGTGAATATTGTTTTCACATATGAACACACATTCTACACAAGAAATTCTTCTTTAATTGACTATAAAGGCCTGGTTTTCTTATTGTTTTAAGAGTAGTGACAGCTAGGAACCAGCTGGCATTGCTTCCCATTTGTACTTGCATTTGTTTTTCCTTAATCTTTCTCACTGTTAAACTGGTCTCTTCAAAGTTGAAGTATTTCTATAGTATTAAATCTCGAAATATTAGAATAAAGATGAGTCAATATCGTTTGCATAAATGTTTTTCCTACACGCTAAAATTACTTAGAGGCTATCAATTACATTTTAATACACTCTCAAAACAATGGAGGCAACTAGACAGATACACTAGAAAACAAGCAAGGTCAACCATATAATGCAATGTGGTCTCCACCTTCCTAACACTTTTCAAAATGACACTACTTAGAGAAGAATAATGATTTCACTATACAATTAAAGTTTCAACATTGCTTTCCACTCTTTGACAAACATGGGGCTAAAATATACTCCAAGACCTATGTTCATCCAAATGAAATGTACAAATTCCGTCCTCTTAAAGATATTGCAAAACATAGCATGACAACAAAAAAATTGACTATATAAATATATGCAAGAGGGGCTGAAAATTGATACTCCTTGCAATGCCTATATATCACAATTACACTACCTTCCTCAAACAATACAATGCCAACAAGTCATGAAACACAATCACTTCTCAAAAAACATTTACTTTACAAATAGATACTCCCTTACAATGCCTATATATCACAAATTACACTACCTTTCTCAAACAATGCAATGTCAGCGAGTCATGAAACACAAACACTTCTCAAAAAAACATTTACTTTACAAATGCCTATCGGCAAAATCGTTGCACATTCATCTGTGCAACTGCTAGTTTTAACTTGAGATGGAAACTATAAATTTGATTTTAAAAGCTCTGAGATAATAATATAATGGGGAAATGATAGCAATTACTTGCCCTTGCACAAGTCGATAAACCAGTTTTGTATGTTTAAACCTGTGAAGAACATTATATCTACATGATGCTATTTCACTCTGTTAGATATAGTTATAGAATAAAAAGAATCGAGCCTCACTGTGTCATGATTTAATACTGTCTTAGAAACTTAAAATGTTGTCAACTTTTTGAGTAACGTCTGAAACAATCATGTAAAATGACTGCAAGGTCGTAGGGCCTCCATTGGTAAAAACTCGAACTCTGGTTATCAAACACTTTTTAGCCCATTATGTGTAGGAGCACACCATACATGAAGATGTCTTTAGAACTAGCTTTGACAGATATTCTTAGTCGTTTAGGATTTTCGAGCTCATGTATGTCGAGGGCATGAAGCTTGCCTAAAACAAAAGGAGTTGAACCCGCCAACTTTGAGAAAACAACTAAATGATGCAGGTGGTTGAACCGTGTTGTCTTTGAAACCATTTTTTATTAAAATTAGTTCTCTACTCCAACTACAATTATGGGTCTTACTTTATAATCTACGAGCTCAATATTTTCAAACAGTAATAGGTTTGCATACGGTCGATGGTCGAGAACTTGTTCAACCTAATGTCGACACGTGATAATCTTTATTATTGCCCATTGAAAGTACTCGGTGACACTCGTATGGCAGATGATTAGAAATACATTATTCATAACTTAAAGGTATTCAACATTCATGTATAAGGAAATATGTCTAACTTTCATATTTAGTTAATATTGATTTATTAAGGTGGTTAATGCCTCTTACGTTATTGAAGTTGATTTAAACACCGATGTTTTACTCAGTTGGACAGTTATATAGATCATACCATATAGGATATAGGTTAGTTATTCTTAAGCAAGATTTATGAAATATTCTTATTGGCAAAGAGTATCAAAACATAAGATGACTCTATAATAGTCGTAGGGGATCTACCCTAATTTCTCTAAATTATAAAACCCGTTTTCACTCTCGTGAAAACAAGATAATTGTTGCACATCAAATTAGTTTTTAAGTGTTATTATGGAAAAAATGTTCTGATATTTTGAATGAGATCTAAACCCTAAAAACATAGGGAGTAAAACTCCACACTGATTCGAATAACGAGTCTAGTCGACAAGTCTCATTCTAAATGCTTGCAAAGTTGCAATGGAAAACATAGTATTTAGTATGAACCTTAGGGGTCTAAGGATCGGTTAATAATGTTTTGAACCATGGAGACTAAAATCCATCATTACCAAGTCAACTGTAGGATTACGACGTTATCCAACTCGAGTTGGGGTGGGTGAACAATATGACTATGTTGATTGTAATGCTATTTATATTGAAAACTTTGGCCAGAGTAATACACAAGACTCTAGTGCATTGTTGGTTCACCGTGTCCAAGATTACATAATCTATGAATATGATCACACTTGACTAGAGGGTATCTAGGGGTGCGTGATTAACAGTGTTGCATGGGACACAAACACCAGCACTCAGATGGCAAATACCATAGGTCATCCTAGTTCTATACTCTTTGTGAAGGGTAGGGCCACTTCCGGGAAGGAAAGTGTGCGGGAGACCGTCGATCTATGGATGGAGGTTAAGCTCTCTGAATATGCTTTCTCTCTCTTCAATTAGAGGCATGTTGTGGCTTGTGATATGGAAGTTAGCAATTGAGATGCAATAATCAATTGGTAAGACTATTTATGTGTTCTTCATTTATGTATAATTTAACATGATTCATTTATTTGAGCTAGTGAGACGATTTCATTATTGCTGAAATAAATATGTTTCATTTCCAAAATTAAGATTAAACAAAAAAAAAATTATCACCTTTTACCTCATCAAAATTTTACTTCATGGTAATTGTCTAGTTTTAAGTGTTTTGAAAACTATGGATATTACATCTTCCCCTTACCTCAAAGGACCTCTCTATGAAAGTTTGATCCATATAAAATACTTGCTAATTTTGGGCCCTTGATAGATTATCTCTGAGTGCTCTTATAGATTATTAATTTTGGTGTGCCAAGTCACTTTTCACTGATATTCTAATATTTCTTAAATGAGATAACTCTTGCCAAAAGGAATTGAGAAACCTGCTAACCCTATCATTAACAATATCCATAAGAAATCCATACAATATGAATGTTTCTTTACAACATAAATTTGCCAATTGTCAAAATTTGAATTCTTATGGTATGACAAAGGAATGTGCATACTTAGTCTATTCATTCCAACATAAATGTAATCTCTACCATGTTCCTTGGGTAGGTTTGTGACAAAATCCATGTAAACACTTTTCCACTCTTGGTGAGGAATAGCCAATGTATGCCATAACTTCACCCAAAAGACATGTTCTATTGTGTCCTCTTTCATCCCTAAATAAATTGATAGAAAGATTTTCTCCTTATACAAAATGGGTCCATCAACTAGCATATACTTGCCATCCTTCATATATTCTTTTAAGATGTTAGCAGTAATTATATTCTTGACATATTCTACCATGTTAGAAACCTCCTAAGCATCATAGATGACAAAACAAAGAATGGGCATTTTGGAAGAATCATCAACAACTACATTCTTCACCCCCCACCCCCTATATCCAAATCATAATATAAGATTTTCCTTATCTCTATTATTTTTTATCATATAAATCAAGTTGACACAAGAAAATATCCAATCCATTGTAGTCTATCTCAATCACACATTTACCACAAACTAGATGTTTTCTAAAATTTTCCAAAGCATGCATGATGGCAAGAATTTCCTTGTCATACCTAGAGAAGCTCTTTTATGGATCCTTCAACTTTAATCCCTTAATTTTAATGGAGTCTCCATTTTACATTACATTACCACATGTTGAAGCATCACATTCTACCATAGATAGTTGTGAGAAATTTGAAATAAGAAGTACAAGATATGAGCCAAATACCTTATTAAGCTTATAAAAAACTATTAGAGATCTACCCATCCATTCATATAATCTCCCTCCTCTATCATTTTGGTAAAGAGAAGCTATATGTAAACATCCATTAACAAAATTTCTATCAACACTACATATATGATCTACTTGTACTCCTTTGGTATGGATGATATGGCCCATATATAAAGGTTCTACCATTCTAAATTCACACTTGACTTCTTTTGCATAGAATCTATGTTGCTTTAGTATGTCTGCAATCGTAACCAAATAGTACAAATGATCTTCCCAAAACTTGTTTTAACTAAAACTCTCATCAAATAAATTCAAAAAAAAATCCCCACTTGTCTAATAAATACATAATTCCTGCATGGATGAAAAGTAGCAATTACATTTGGTAAATCAAAGAGCATAACCAAAAATTTAAAATGTACAAAATGGGATTTGGATGTTATTTTTTACACATTTTCTTCTTTCATGCTATACCTTAGAACCCTCTTGGAAAAGAACATCATCCCATCGAGCTCACTTATTAATGGGCACCTCTATCCTGAATTTGAAATTTCTATTCTTTATGGCCCTATAATTTGGTGAACAATTTGATTTACTAGTAGCACCAAGATCCCTTCTCATGGAATTCTTAGAAATATTCCTTTCAAATTTTGTACTTTGATATTTATTATCTAGATTCAGGCCTTTTGAAATAAACACATACTATGTTTTTCCTTTCCACATTTTCTCAGTTAATACACAGGGAGGAAAGTGATGTAGAGCCACAACTTTGTCATGCAAACTGATCAGTGAGAGGGTGGTCCATGTCTTGGTAATCTACTCCTACCGGCCAAACATTCATCATCGGCCACCTTACCTCTTATCTTCTTGACGTTCAACACTCCCCGATGTATGTTCCTTGCATCACTCGCCTATCAGCAAGACCATATGCTATTGGCCAACCAAACACCCTTCGCACCGATCACCAACTCTTCCCAATGTATGTCTTCACCTTTGTATCTGCTGAGAGATACATTCTTCAATGTACATTCAGGATATGCATTGTCAGTGTAACCTCCCTCATTGGTGAGCACTTTTGCATGTGCTCCCGACACACCGATGGCATAGCTTGCAAATACTTTCGCCGACTTGGGATCACCGTTTTCCTTCACCATCTCTACCAATCGCCTCTTGCATCTAACACAATGTATATGCGCAATATACATTCAAAACATACAACCCAAATATGCATTCGGTGGGACCGACCATTGACCTAACGCAATGTATATCCTCAATATACATTCGTAAGATACATTTGAAAACATGGGTTTAGAATATGCATTTAGTGAAGTCGACCGTTGACTTTCCTTGTATCATATGAAATGCACTTTCACCACATGCAGTTGCAACATGCACTTGCAAGATACACACGAACATACAACTGCGATATACACATGAAATGAACCCCAACATACATTAGTGATATACACACAGAATGTATACCAGGTGAAACAACATGAATCTTCACCGATCTGAACCTCTGCAAACCCTATAGCTTCACAGACCCATTTCTCCAACAACTATATAGAACTTAGACTTCGCCAACCTAGCACATGAGGATGCTAGGATCTATCAATGCATCTTGTACATGATCCTGCAAACACAAATGAACAAAACAAAAAACACAAAAATGAACTGTATAGCCATTCCACTAATTTTGAAGAAATATAATTGGTGGAATGGACTAAGAGTCTATATCGACCACAAAATAGTAAATCGATTGCACAGAGAAAGCCTAACGAAATCGAATGACAAAAAGATACATAGAATAGGACTTGTTCATTATGCCTTTCAGAAATGTACACACAGATGCTCTACTTCTCAATTACAATCACACTGATCTCTGATCTCAACTACAACTATTAAACTGAACTGAACTCAATTGATTACATTCGATCTGCTCTAGGGTATTTATCTACTCGCCCTGAGTAGTACCAATCCGACTCCAAGCAGCTGGGAGATCTAACAACCTCCAACTGCCTAACAACCTTTGTAATTATAGATCGACAAGTGTCCTTGGGACTTACAACATAAATCTAGACACAAACTAAAATAACATGCATTGGTCAAACATACATTATTACATAAATGGTCTTATAGGACCTTATTGGAAACAATAAAATGAACATCAAACAGTTGAATGCCTCATGGGGGCCACCTTGTGTTAGGTGCTCCTGCACCATACACCCCACCTTGAAAAGAACTCATGCCTCATAAGTTAAGTCTTTGTTTTGCTCTACCTATATCCTCTACTATCTCATGTCTTCCCCATGATCTCTGGACTGCAACCTGCTTCCATTGAATCAAAGACTCATGCCTAGCATTGCAGGCTCTACTCACACCTTGCTTTCTTACTATCATCTCTACTAGAACACCTGCATTATACACCTTGGGTAATGCTTCTTGTACTGCTACTATGGCAGAATATGTTTGCCTTTCAACTCTTGTTGGTTCTAGACGACAAACAATTGTCCCTACTATGATAGCATCCTTGTCTTTTCAATCAACTTGTGGCTGCTTGTAAACCTGCTCTTGGACCTTCTATTGATCCATCTGATCTCCATCATCCAAAACTAAAATAACCTTCAAACTTTGTTCCTTAGCAACCCCTCTCCTTGAGGTATCCTCAACTGTCCTTGTCCCGTCTGCATTGATCTGCACAAACTCTTTCTTACCCACCAAGATGACCTTGGCTGCCTTCTTTGCTTCAGCATCCGCCTGCAATGGTGTCATCACAAAATTTCTTCCATCCTTCTTGAAGGTGTAGGTGTTAGCATATCCATCATACAATGTTCTCCTATCAAATTGCCATGGCCTACCTAAAAGTAGGTGACAACATTCCATGGGCAAAATATCACATAAAACCGTATCCTGATATTCCCCAATCTGAAAATTAACATATGCTTGTTCATATACCAAAAGTGATTGATTATCACTTACCCAAGATGCTTTTTAAGGAGTTTGATGTGGAATCCTTTCCAGTTTTAACTTATCCACCATTTCCTGAGATAGCATATTATCTGTTGTACCAGAATCTATTACTACATTGCATTTTTTACCTTTGCTTTTGCAATTTGTCCTGAAAAGTGCTCTCCTTTGTATCATCTCCTTGGATATCTTCAAGAGTGTTCTCCTTAGCATCAATCATTCTCCATCTAGAACTGGGGCTGCACTCCCCATTGGAAGGTTAACACTTTCACCTACCTCCTCTTCTTGCACATATTGAACCCTCTTGTCATTCTTCCTATCACTTCCTAATGATGAACCTTGCCTTTCTGGACATTTGAATGCTGGGTGACCAATTTCATTACAATGATAACATCTTCCAGTGAAAACATTAGAATCTCTACCACCTCCAAATCTACCTCATGTGTCTTTCCATCCACCCTTGAAATTAGACTGTTCTTGTCGTTTACTAGTCTCTTCTTGGTTCTCATTGACTTGTCTTGTTGTAGGGGCTGATCCTCTTCCCCTTATATTGCTGCCTCTTGCCCTCATGGACTTATCCTATCTCCTTTTCATCTTCTCCTCAATCCTGATTGCCACTTGATAACAGTCTTCTACACTCCTAGGGTTAGCCAAAACTAATTCATCATGTATGTTCAATTTCAAACTAGCCAAGTATCTAGCAACCTTTTCAACCTCATTCTCATGATGACCAGACCTCATACTTAATTTATAAAATTCCTCAGTATATGCCTTCACATCCATTTCCTTTTGTCTTAAAAATTGAAGCTTCTTAAACATTTGAACTTCATAATCCTTGGGTAAAAACTTACCTTTGATTCTTGCTACCATCTTGTCCCATGAAGAAATCTTTGTCTTTCCCTGCTTTCTTCTCTCTGATTGTATGTAATCCCACCATACCAAGCCATGACCTCCCAATTTGGTCTTTGCAATCTTTACTTTCTGTTCCTTAGGAACTTTCTCACATTCAAAATGATTATCTAATGCAGCAATCCAATCAAGTAACTCTTCCTCATTTAAACTTCCACTATACTTTGGAACATCAATCTTTACCCTAGGTTTGTCATTCTTGACTTCCCTTAACAGTTTTGCAAATCTCTGATCTTTAGGATCTAGATCTTCATCGACATCTCTAGATTCTTCACCATCCTCTTCTTCTGGTTCACTTTCTTCCACTTCTCTTCTTTTGTTTGTCTCCAAGGCTGCAAGCCTGGCTTGAAGGGCTTCTACAAGCTCTTTCATCTTCCTCATCTCTTTAGCATGTTTTTCCTTCATCTCTTGCAATTCTCTAGCAATGCCAGCATTTTTCAGAGGCATCTTGCTAACTTGTTTCTGCAACCTCTTAGTTCTTCTACTTCTGCCTTCTCAATGATAGAAAAAAACACACAACTGCCCAAACCTTTTACTGAGCTCTGATACCACTATGATGCAGAGCCACAACTCTATCATGCAAACTAATCGATGAGAGGATGGTCCATGTCTTGGCAATCTACTCCTATCAGCGAAACATTCCTCATCGGCCACCTTACCTCTTATCTTCCCAACGTTCAACACTCCCTGATGTATGTTCCTTGCATCACTCCCCTATCGGCAAGACCATATGCTATCAGCCAACCAAACACCCTATGCACTGATCACCAACTCTTCCTGATGTATGTCTTCACCTTTGTATCTACAGAGAGATACATTCTTCAATGTACATTTAGGATATGCATTGTCGGTGTAACCTCCCTCGCAGGTGAGCGCTTTTGCATGTCCTCCCGATACACCGATGGCATAGCTTGCAAATACTTTCACCAACTTACAATCACCGGTTTCCTTCACCGTCTCTACTAGTCGCCTCTTGCATCTAACACAATGTATATGCGCAATATACATTCAAAACATACAACCTGAATATGCATTCAGTGGGACCGACCATTGACCTAATGCAATGTCTATCCTCAATATATATTCGTAAGATACATTTGAAAACATGCGTTTAGAATATGCATTTAGTGAAGCCGACCGTTGACTTTCCTTGTGTCATATGAAATGCACTTTCACCACATGCAGCTACAACATGCACTTGCAGGATACACACAAACATTCAACTGCGATATACACATGAAATGAACCCTGACATACATTAGCGATATACACACAGAATGTATACCCGGTGAAACAACATGAATCTTCGTCGATTTGAACCTCTGCAAACCCTATAGCTTCACAGACCTATTTCTCCAACAACCACACAAATCTTAGACTTCACCAACCTAGCACATCTGGATGCTAGGATCTATCAATGCATCTTGTACACGATCCTAAAACCACAAATGAACAAAATGAAAAACACAAAAATGAACTGTACAGCCATTCCACCGATTTTGAAGAAATCTAATCATTGGAATGGACTAAGAGTCCATATTGACCACAAAACAGTAAATTGATTGCACAAAGAAAGCCTAATGAAATTGAATGATAGAAAGATACATAGAACAAGACTTGTTTATTATACCTTTTAGAAATGCACACACAGATGCTCTGTTTCTAAATTAAAATCACACTGATCTCTGATCTCAACTACAACTATTGAACTGAACTCAACTCAACTGATTACATTTGATCTGCTCTGGGGTATTTATCTACTTGCCCTAAGTAGTACCAACCTGACTCCAAGCAGTTGGGAGACAACCTCCAAGTGGCTGGGAGATCTAACAACCTCCAACTGCCTAACAACCTTTGTAATTACAGATCGACAAGTGTCCTTGGGACTTACAACATAAATCTAGCTACAAACTAAAATAACGTGCATTGGTCAAATAGACGTTATTACATAAATGGTCTTATAGGACCTTATTGGAAACAATAAAATGAACATCAAACAGTTGAATGCCTCATGGGGGCCACCTTGTGTTAGGTGCTCCTGCACCAGAAAGTGAGGTTTATCTTGCAGCATAGGATTATTCAGAACAAATACATTAAATATAGGTGCATATCTATATCCACTTAATGTCGTATTTATAAAGGCACATAATGTCCTAATGTAACCAACTACTACTGCCCTATTAGATTGAGCATTTCCCACTTTCAAAGCATAATAGTAATCTAACATTCCTTTTACTTCCATAAAATAAAATATTGAATTTGGTTTTAATTTCAAGTGTTCCAAAAAAATACCTAGATCCCATACTCTTGGGTACAAATTGATTAATACCCTTTTAGTCTCCTTATGAAAATAATTTTGTAAACCATGGAAAATGTCATTTTCACACCAGAAGTCAAACTATATGTCTTTGATGGTTGAGCTGAAAATTTTGATAAGCTCAAAATCAACCATAGTGACTAATGAGAATTCTTTTCCATATACATGTCTTTCCACAAACTCATCTTGGACAACATTTTTTGAATCTGTCTGAGTTGGATCATCCCTTTTAATTTCTATGGAGTTATTTATCTCATCTTTTATTAATGATTATAAGGGAAACTCTTCAATGCTCTATTTCTTCCCACTTTGGATTTTATATTTTTATTCCACATTCCCTTCACTATCATTTTGAATATCACTCTTGTCTACCGTAAAATCCATCATTGGAAAATGGATGCATAATATCTGAGTAAGGGTAGCCTTTGTACTGATGCATTTAGTGGGTGTCACTTGATCTTCCCTGATTTCGTCACAATCTTGCTAGTAAGCACACTTGTTTAGATTCAAAGGAACATTTAGAATATTGTGGCTGTATCCTTCATTATTTATAGTTCCTTGATCTTTTTTTCTTTCTTCTAAATCATTTTCTTTATTTTTTGGATCCTTCATCCATGTCTTTAAATCCTTCTAATATTCATGCAATCCGTGTAACTTTTCTATCGTGGATTCTTGAAATGTCTTCATCTTTCTACTTAAAACACTAGTTTTCCCCCTTGTAGGGTAGTGACATCTTAGATTTGATGCCAATGTAATTTCCCACAATTGATTTTACTAAAACTAGTAAAAGCACCAAGGGTGCTATCAAATGGCCGATAGGCATAAATATTTATAGGCCTATCACTAAATAGTTTATATTTATTTTTTATTAGAAAGTCACTACATGTAGTAGTTAGTGGAAAAGACTATATATACTATAAGAAACTCAATTATTGTGTGTGTTTGTTTGAATGTTGACATCCATATTTGTTTGAAGTGTCTTTGAACTTTATTTGTTTGAAGTGTGTTTGAACTTTAGGCATTACTTTGTGTGCACTTATTGTTTGAACATTTGGTATTTGTTTTGTATGTGTGTTTGAACTTTGACATCTGCTTATTATTTGTGTGAAGTGTGCATTTTAACTTTGACATCATTTTTATTATTTGAATGAGTTTTTAATGTTCACTTTGTGTGTGTGAAATGTGTATGAACTAACTTTTATATTCACTTTGTGTGTGTGTGTGTGTGTGAGTGATCCAATTTTGACATTCACTTGGATTTGAGCCACTTATTGTTTGTGTATTGACATCCACTTTGCTTATGTGAATCATATATTTGAACTTTGGCATCCACTTAATTTGTTTGCGTTAATTGTGGATTCATTTTTTTTGTATGAAATGTGAGTGAACTACCTTTTTCATCCACTTATTAGATCTATTTACTATTTTTGTTTATTGAAGTTTAAAATTTCATATTTACTTAGTGTGAATTAAAAATTAGCATGTTGAATTATGTTTACTTTTGTGTGTGTGAGTGTTTGAACTAAATTTGGCATTCACTTTGTGTGAAGTGTGTTTGAATTTTATTCTATGTGAGAGTGTGTAAATTTTTTTATTGTGTGTGTGTGTGTGTGAACTTTCACATTCACTGTGTAAAGAGTGTACTAACTTTTGACATTCACGGTGTAAAGAGTGTACTAACTTTAGTGTTTACCTTATATATGTATGAAGTGTATGTTTTTAACAAACTACATGTGGAATTATTGTACTTTGTGTGAAGATTGTGTTTTAACTTTGGCATTCACTTTGTGTGAAGAGTGTACTAACATTGGCATTTACTTTATGTGTTTGAACTTTATTATTTACTTTGTATATGTATGAAATATGTTTTTGAACAAACTATGTGTGAAGTGATTCAACTAACTTTGTGTAAAGAGTGTGTTTTAACTTTGGCATTCACTTTGTGTGTGTTTTCTCTTTGGCACATTTGAAATCAAGTGTTTACTTCATATATGGTTGAATTAACTTTATGCATGAAGCATGTTGGAACTTTGGCATGTGATCACTTTCTAAATGTGAAGTGTTTGTTTTAAATTTGAAATTCACTTTTGTGTGAATTGGGCATGGTCAAATTTAATTTTGACATTCGCTTTGTGTGGTGTGTGCATTTGGAATTTACCATGTTTTATAACTTTGGCACTCACTTTATGTGTTTGTTTGTACTTTGAAATATTTGAACTTAAGCATTCATTTGAATGTTTGTACTAACTTTGTGTGAATGAATTATGTTTGAACATTGACATATTCACTTTTTCTTTATATAAATTGTGTGTCTTTGCGGGTGGGATTTAATAAGTTTCTAGAAAGGATTTTTTTTTTAATTTTTCAATCACATAAAAATAGAGGGAAATCCCAACAAATAATATTTTCATATGAAACTAATTAATTATTATATTAATAGAATGACCACTTCTATTACAACATCATCTTCCAACCAATCTGAAATTATTTTTTAAATATAAATATACTTTTTAAATTCTTTTTAATCATAAAATCAATTTCAAAAATATATATTTTTAAATCTATCCAATTTTTATTTGGATAATTACACAAAAAAAATCAAACAATTAAATTTTTTTTAATCTAACAACTTAAAAACCCTTAATAAAAAAAGCAATCTTAGATTCACATTCCAATTTTCATGACCAAGTCAAAAAAGTTTCTTAAGAAATTGCACTTGAACCCACTCAAAATAGGTAAGTGTCACACCACTAACATAAATAAAGATACAATTTATATTCTAAATAATAATTTTTTCAGTCATTTGATTGTTTTAATATAGTTTATACATTTACTTTGTTAAGAATAGTTAAATTAAATTCCTTTTAAACCAAAAGATACTACCAAGTTAAGAAATAAGAAAAGATTCTAAGTAAAATGATTTCTATCAAACTATGTATTCAATAGATATAAATTAATAAATTAATTGAAATTAAATTATGAATAAGCCACTTATTAAAATATACATAACCAACATTATAAAGACATAAATAAATTTATTAAAGTTATCATAGAGTAACTTTAGAGTCTAAACTTTTATTTAATGATTTTAATAGATTTAATAAAATAATTAAATTAAATAGTTATTTCTTTTTTAAAATTATTTAATCATTTAAATAAAATAAACCTTGCAAGATAATTAAATAAGAAATTAAATCTAAATTTTCATGTCTTTAAAATTATAACTATGAAATTAATAAATATTTAAATCTATTTAATTTAGTTATTAACTTGCATAGAAATTTTACATAAAATAGATAATTAGGTTCTATTTTAAGAAAAACTAATTAATAAAGAATATTGAGCACTAATGGATCTATTTAAAAACTCATCATAAAAACTAATGCAATGATAAGAGTGGTAGAGGGCTAATTTTAGAATGTAATAAAATATACTATTATGATATAATCAAAGAGAATCTCTAACTTTTACATTTGTTTTGTAATTCTCCTTTTCTTTCTCTTGCTTTTTCCTAAATTCCCACTTTTTTTTATCTTTGTACTTTTCTTGTTTTTTGTTTTTTTTTTCCTAATCTATTTTGCATATGCAAGGAATACTATTATATTATGTAGGTTTAAAAGTGCATTGAAGAAAAATACAAATGAAAGTTTGGAGTAGAAATATATATATAGTTTTTATTTAAAATCTGTGGCATAAATTAATTGAGATCATAGGAATTAAATTATAGTGAATAAACTACTTATTAAAATATATGTAACCAACATTATAAAGACATACATAAATTTATTAAGGTTATCATGGAGTAACTTTACAGTCTAAACATTTATTTAATGATTTTAATAGATTTAATAGAATAATTAAATCAAATATTTTTTTCTTTTTCTAAAGTTATTTAATCATTTAAATAAAATCAACCTTGCAAGATAATTAAATAAGAAATTAAATCTAAATGTTCATGTCTTTTAAAACTAAAACTATGAAATTAATAAATATTTAAATCTATTTAATTTAGTTTATTAACTTTGAAATTTTACATAAAATAGATAATTAGCTTCTATTTTAAGAAAAACTAATTAAATATCTATTTAAAAACTCATCATGAAAAACTTAATGCACCAATTAATGATAAGAGTGGTAGAGGGCTAATTTTAGAATTTATTAAAACTTACCACATGTTTTGTTTTGTAATTCTATTTTTTATTTTCTTGATTTTCTTTCTTTTTTCTAAATTCCCACTTTTTTTTTCTTTTCAATTTTTTCTATTTTCCTTTTTTAGCTATTTTGCATGCAATGAATACTATTTTATTTGTAGGTTTGAAAGGGTATTGAAGAAAAATATGTACAAATGAAAATTTGGAGCAGCAAACAACTTTTATATAAATACTGTTTTTTATTTAAAATATGTTAGCATAAATTTTAGAGATAGGAAATAATTACAACGAAATATGAAGTATAATACTATTTAAATCTCCTTGCATTAGAACAGCGATGCCTCACAAATTTAAATGGGATGGAGTAAAATTATTTATACCCATCACCTAGCCATGCTTTCCAAATAATGAAACTGTTGTCTAGAGCCTCATTAATTGCACCCAGAAGCCTCAAAATAAGTTTTCTCACCTCCTTCGCATACTTACCTGCAATCCCTTTATGTTGTAAATTAAAAAAGATTAGTAAATTTTGAGAGAAATTTATGTTTGGGTTTTGTCTGGTACATGTAGGACACCAAGAAGAAATCCTCTAGATGATAAGCTAGGTGTATGAGATAATAAATCCACATTTTTTTTGTTTATGGCATCAAATTATTAAATTTTAAGCAAGGTCTAGTAAAATTTAACATTTATATATTATTGTCTATTAGTATTCAGATCAAAAATTGATGTTAAAAAATAAATCTGAAGAAGAAAAGAAATGAATGTTAACCTAGAAGAAGCCATCCTCCTCACATGCATGCCTAATGTGATTCACTTATTTGCTCCTCTGGTTGCAAGGGTTAATCTGAGATATACACCCTCTGTATTTTTTTTTTCCTTCTTGTTGATCTGTTCATGCTCTTCTTCACCTCACCTCACATATTGCAGCACCAAAAAAACAATATGCAATAGACTATATATAATACTAAATGAAACCCACAAATAGAAAATGCAACGGAAAAGGAAATAAATGAAACACCATGAATTATAAAGTAAGCACCAAGAGAAAAAAAAATTTGAGTGTGTATTTGCAAAAAATTTCTGGGCCTTTTTAGGGAAAGATAACCAAAAAAATTATTTTTTATTAGGGAAGGACTACCAAAAAAATTATTTTTTATTAGGACTACCAAATTTTTTTGGCAGTTACAAGATGTGTGCACATATAGAATGGCCTATCGACCAAATTATATCAAATCTATAATATTCTAAATAAAATCTGGGAAACCATCCAATTGCACCACAATTTTTAACAAAGCCAATCAACCCAAAATTTGGCAATTTTGCATCTAACACTCTAAAACACTACAAATATGCCAAGGGAAATTTTATTAACATAAATTTCACAACATATAGAATATTTTTTACAAAAAAATATACAAAATAAAATATCTTCCCTTGCATGCAAATTATGGAAGATAACTCACAAAATATATACAAATTACGCAGTTAATACCCAACTTCAACTAAAGCTTCATAACCTTTATGGGACTATTATAATAGACTGAAATAGATGTTAAAGGATTTAAATAATATTCACAACACCTTCTACATATATTGAACACTAAAATTAACCAAAACTACCCCAATTTGCTCCAAACTACAACCTGTAATAACTCATAATTGATCACAAGATAAACCTATAACCTCTATAAGCATAATCACTAATACTGAAATACTAGAACACACCATTTAATTTTGTACTATAGTCAACAAAAACACCAAAAATAGTACACAAAATAGTAACTACCAATATTGAAACCACTACTCTACTATGAAGAAATTCCACGGCTTGCAATATGCAAAACTAACACACTATTGAACTTCTACAATCCTATCAAGCACAAATACAAACTCTGGATGAATTTTCCCTCTATAATAAAAGGGATTTCATCCTTAGATTTATGAAACCACTGGTTTTCCATCTAATGAACTCTAGTACATCAAGGGTTTTTGTCCTCAAAAGTTGGTTTTGAACAATGTTTAGGGGTTCATAAATTAATTTCACAAAACATCCCCTAAAAACAAAATACTTGCATATAAATAATCTTGGGAGCTCAAAGAAAGGGTCAAGAAAACCAATGCCCCTTGTAACACCCCGCTGAGGAACCCAGAGGATAATATAACTAAGATTACAAAAAGGACAAATATTTTTTTTAAGAAAGAAATAACAACGAAAAGTAAATCATATTTACTCCTAACATAAGTTAAGCTTTATCCTCTAGGGTTCAATGGTTGCATTACTGATGAACAAGTAGCAAGTTCTTAAACAACATGATGAACTAACTAACAACCATGGTTCATTCAAGGTCTAATTACATTAGATGAATAAACACATACAATTCCATATTGTATCACCAGCTAAGTAACGTCAGGATCTTGCACATAGGATCAAAAGTACATAAACAAGTTCTTTTATAAGAGAGCACAACATTACATTGTTTACAATATCGATATCCAAATTGCATTGAAGTACATACATCAAGATAATAGTACATGATTCAACTGATATAAAAGACTAGAAAATGATCATAAGTATCTGTCTCGTTAGCTAGATCAAGATCTGAAATCTATTACATAAGGTACATCCTTCTCTCACATGAACAACAACAAGAGAAACCAATGGAGATATAAGCACAACAACCCAACCATGTGGAACCCTAAGGTCCACCCCCATGCTAGGAGATAACAATAAGGTCCCACAACATGAAATAGTTAAGAAGACAGGAACACAACATAAAAGGCTAACATGACTCCAACATACAAGTACACATGACATTCACAGTAGAGTCACCACTTCCTCCAATAGTCAAAAAGACAATACACTAACAGGTGCAAGTAGTACACATGACTCTAAAACAACACTAGTCAATAAGGGCATCACAAGTAACTCAAATATCACTTCTAGAGGCATTCACAAAACAAAGGGGGGAACACAACTAGAGAATGCTAGATTGCAGTAGGGATGAGTGTCATCGCATGGTCCTAGCATGGATTACCCTGACAGTCTCTAGCTAAACGCCAGCCCCCATCCATAGGTTACCTTGACAGTCTCTCGCTAGGCGCCGACCCCTATCCATAGGTTACCCTGACAGTCTCTCGCTAGGTGCCGACCCCCATCTATGGTTACCTTGACAATCTCTCACTAGATGCCAGCCCCATAGGGTGACACATACAGAACCAACATTCCTTTCATGAGGACAAGGAAGTTGATTTTTCCAACCATGACCTTCTCATCTCATCCTTAGCCTGAATGAGCTCTACAGGCATGCATGAGGCATCCAATTATCTTGATTAGTGTGAAAACTACCCAACCCTCTAAATTTATTATTAAGTCATCACTGGATTAACAACTTCCAATGGGTTACTCTAATAAGCCACTTTGGGCACCGGCCCCACATTGAAAGCCACTCCGCCTTCACTGTATCTAGATTCTCAAAGCCCAAAACAAAACCCAAGCATGAACTATCACATTCCTCATCATGATACATTTACAACACAAAATATACATCATTTCACATTAAATAGAGCAAGGCATTACCCATGTTGCATAGTTATCATAACCACATGAATAGGTACACTAAGGCATTTTCCATCTTGCATAGTCATCATAACCACATGAATCCATAAACAGAGGGCAATCAACATATAACCAATACATATTTAACCATTAGCAAGATTACATAATCACAGGAGTCATACACATGACTACCCCTCTTGGCCTTTGGAATCCACTTTCCCAAATGACACAAACACTTAACACCACTTAAACACAATGGTCTCACATCACATGCACATCATCTCCTAATAGACCAAACTAAGATCCTTCATCAATAATTCAATTACAACACCACAATTGTGACATATGACATAATGCACTAATTATGGGTCTTGAAGAATGTAACATTAATAGAATCATGATCAATCATCTAACAATCATAAAGTGAATCTTCCTCAACAATATAGAACTATCATATTCTAACCACTAGTAATAGTCACTTTTATGATCATAAGATATAAAAGTCCATGAGTAACAATATTTTAACCAATAGATCCCAAGACTTATTTTAGTTTTGTTTAATTAAAAATGATTGCGATCAACATGCAAATAACCCTAAGGCATACATATTAAAACACAACAATTATTTAAATGCAATTCTTATCACAGTGGGGGACTATCACCACAATTAAAATCATACAATGGAGTATTAATAACCATAACACATGAATGCTATACCAATGGCTACATAATTCACTAAACCACTATTTACACTGATGTAGATTTCATTAATAATCTAGATAATTTTGTAAATACTATTAAATATAACTATATAAGCAAGGCTAAAAGCCTATAATATTAGAATGCTACAAATATCTTACACTAGTTAGAATCACAAGATACAAAAACTAAAGCTACAATGAAAGAACCTTGTTCTGAGGTTAGCTTGAGAGGAAAGGAATATAGAACAATAAAACATTCCTATAGATCTAACATCTTCATCAAATCTACCACACTTTTAACCACATGAATATGATAGGATCAACACAAAATAAATTTGTTGAGAAGGCTTTAAAAGCTACCAACAATGCAAAATGTGAAAGCATAGACAAGGCACACAGACTGATTGGTAGAATACCTTAGAGTCATATGATGGAAAGCAATGATCGTAGGATATGTACAAAATGAATTTGTTGAAAAATCTTAGAGAAACCCAGTTTGAAAATATAGAGTTATTGGTGACGCAACAAACTATTTTAATAGAGATGAAACGGGTGAGAGGTAGACAGTCACAAAATATTCATATCTCAAAAATGACAAACTAGGTAAGGTGGATTTCAAGATATGATTTAGATATCTAGGTTATGCACCATATATAAAAAAATTAGAGAAACCTAGCTTGTAAAAATAATGTTATGGCTAACGGAACAGACTGCTAAAACAGAGACGAAATGGGTGAGGTAGACAGTCACAAAATATTCATATCTCAAAAATGACAATAAGTATGGCTAATTTTTGGATATGATTTAGATATCCAGGCCATACACCATATATAAAAAAATTAGAGGAAACCCTATTTGTAAAAATAAAGTTATGGCTAATGTAACAGACTCCTAAAACAGAGACGAAATGGGTGAGAGGTAGATAGTCACAAAATATTCATCTCTCAAAAATGACAAACTGGGTATGGATAATTTTCAAATATGATTTATATATCTAGGCCATACACCATATGTAAAAGAATTAGAGAAACTCAATTCACAAAAATAAAGTTATGGCTAACGCAACAGACTACTAAAATAGAGACGAAATGGGTGAGAGGTAGACAGTCACAAAATATTAATATCTCAAACATGACAAAAATGTGTATGGCTGATTTTTGGATATGGTTTAGATATCCATGCCATGCACCATATATAAAAAAAATTAGAGAAACCTAGTTCATAAAAATAAAGTTGTTGCTAACGCAATAGACTAGGTTCAAAAAATGTAGAAGAGAATTCACAGAATATTTTACTAAATCTAATGCAACAATAAGTTAGATTCATATCTTAGTCCATACTAGAATATTGCTTCTATGACATCCTCACAAAATTTCTCAACTTGCATCCATTTTCCCCAAGTCTTTTATTTTTGAAGCTATGGTTTACGGTGCCAAAAGAAAAATGAAAGCTTCCTAAGAGAGAGAGAGCTCCCCAAAACATAAAACATATTCTCCATTTGAAATGCACGCACCTCCCCCAAATTATGTCTTGAGATTTCAAAAATAAAGTTGAGCATCCATAACCACCCCCATAATTTCTTCTAGAAGATTCTCTTTTATTACTTTCTTACAATTTGCTATTTTTTACCATTTACAATAATTTCTCTCTGATTTTATTTATTTTAGAATTTGCTATTTATTTCATTTACAACCAAACAAAAATAGTTTCTTTCTACTTTTCTAAAATTAGTCTCTTACATTAAAGAAAGAATTATTTCTAAGATTCCCTGTAGAGGTGCATAACTGTCACTTCTTCCAAGTGGCCAAAATGGAAAATAATTACTCAAGGCAATAATAATAAAGAAAGAGAATCTTTTTCAGACATAATAATACATATTTTCCCACAACTATAATTTACATAAAAACATCTATATTTATTTATCAAAGTGCCCTCTTGACTTAATAATTTTATTTCAGTGAAGCAATTAACCAAAACATTAATCAAACAATTCCAAACAATACATGACACAATGTACGATCGAAAGCATGACCACAATGACAGTGACTGACCATTACGCCCATACAGACAACACTGACTAGGTGCAAAACTGGATACTCATCCTTTTCAAGGATGATGGCTAACTAGGGGACCACATGTTATCTCCATTCAATAGTTTCCATTGGTTTAAGGCACTCTCAGACCTGTCAATTCAGGTGGAGTCGATGCTTGGTACCTGCATCCTGCAACAACTAAATAGTTGAACAAATAGACATATATATATATAATCATATAGTCAAATACACCGTGAAAGGGAATCACAGCGTGGCAGGGTACTCACGCATGAGTAATACAACACTGTCCCTTTAACCATCACATCAAACACATAATCACAACACACATAGAAATTAGTTACTGAATGACTAAATAAGAACCATCATCAAATGATCACATGATACACATAATAATATTAATCCACACAAAACATCACAACATAACATCCTATGATATAGAATTAGTCCCATAAAAATCAATTCTAACATACAACAATCATAGTAAGATCAACATCATAATTACTTGAGTGTAAAACAATGTCAGAGCATATAAATTATCAGTGTCACAACAAAGATTATCAATAAAACATACTAACTATCATATGAAACCACACATGAGCATAATCAGGAATGTCATCAACATGAATGTAGCATCTACTAACATCATATAATGCACAACATCAACTATCTAACATACCCTAAATATTCTTATTATTTTACCTTCATCTTCATGCTATTTAGCTAGACCATCTGCACATCCAAGATGAGAATGGAGGGGCATTACATCCCTCTTGGGCAAGTTGCCAAGTAAAACCTATTTTTTTGTTATTTTTACACTTAAATAATTAATTTACATTTTAAAACCTATGCAAACTTGGACACAAAATTCCCCAAAGTAGTCTAGGATAAAAAAGTAAGAAAATAGAAAATTTCTTTCTTTCAATCCTCATATTTCAAATAAAATTAATAAATAATTCCCTTACAAATTTCTGTACATAACCTTCTGAAAAAGCAATGAATATCCAATTTTGTTGGATTTATCCAAAATACCATGAATTACACATTCTCCAATTTTGAGGAAATAAACAATAACATTTAATATTTAATTTGACTTCCAAATTTTTACTTTTCTCAATTCCATAATTAAATATTAAATAAATAAATTCCAACTAATTCTTTAATTTCTCACCTTAATCCATATGAATTGAAGGAATGCACTAATTAATGCGGTGTTGGAAATAATTAAGAAAAAGGACATTAATTAAATTTTCACAAAGGCATCTTTTCCTAGATTTGATGCAAACTACCTTTGGTTCCTGACTATCCACAATCACTGCTACAAACTACCTCACAATCAATGATATATTTATAACCATCTTGCAAACTATATCAAATTTAATGATCTATTTACAAGTAGAAGGTCTCAGGCTTCCAAAGGTGTTCACTATGATGCCACTTGATTAATTCATGGCTAGACAGTCCAATTAAGGATTATCCAACCATGCAACTAGATGAAAAACACATAGAGAAACTCAAAACAATATAAACAATAACATGATATTTATTGATTCACAATCATTGAACATTATAATCTACCACAATATGCTTCTAACATGCGAGGCCAAAACTATTTGATTAGATATGATCACACTATGTGTAGATTATAATATTTAAATGATATTACAATCTAATAACAATGCCAAACTCCATACTAAATTAACTATCTTACACTGCTTCCACCATATCTTTCTTTATCTCTTTGATACCATTTAGTTCTATCATTGAGGTTAATACTATTGTTTGTTTTTTCTTCCACATCTTTAATGTAGGATATTCTATCATTGTATTGAGGTCTACTTCTTTGGAACCTTCATCCTTTACCTCTCTGGCAATTCCTCTTTCCTTGAAATCTCCTATTCAACATTTCTTCTACCTTCAATGAAATTTGATATGCTTCGTCTATTTTTGTCAATCTTGCCAAACATAATTCTTCCTAAATACTTCTTCTTAGACCATTTATGTGTCTTGCAACCTTTTCTTACTTTCTTTTCTAAATCAAATCCTAATGATCATTTAGAAAAATTCTCTAGTATATTGATTCACTAACTTTTTCTTTTGTGTGAGATTTTCTAACCTCTTTAGCAATTCTAACTCATAGTTAATAGGTATGAATTGGTATTTCATTTTCACTACCATCTTATCCCATTTTGTTATCTTTTATTTCTGTTTTTGATTTCTTTCTAGTTGTTCTTATTTCCACCAAATAGTAGCATGTCCCTTTAGTTTAGTTTTAGAAAATTTTAAACCTTATTAGGATCTACAATCTCCTCATATTCACAATATTTTTCCACATCACTTATCTAATCAATCAACTCTTCAAGATTAAAATCACCAAAAGTTAATTAGAAATTTTAATTCTAATTCTCTTACCAACTTTGGGGATAGCCTTCAACATATTTACCCATTCTATTTCTTCTTCCTCTTGCTCTTTTATATATTTCTCAAAAACTTGTGCATTTTCCACTTCATCCTTGTCACTTTTATTACTCTATCTAGGGTTTAAACTTTATTTCATATCCTCTTCACATCATCTAATTGGAGCTTCATTGTCTTCATCATTTCAAATATTTCTTCTATCTTTCTAGTAATATTAACAATACCTTGTCTTTTTCTAAAATTTCCCACAATTGATTTTACTAAAATTATATCAAATTTGAAATATTCTAAATAAAATTTGGGAAACCATCCAATTGCACCATAATTTTAACAAATCTAGAGTCAACCCAAAATTTGGTAATTTTACATCTGAAACACTAAAAAAACACAAATTTACTAAGGATAATTTTGTTAACATAAATTGTACCTCAACATACAGAATACATTACTGAAAAATATAAAAAAGAAACTATCATCCCTTGCATGCAAACTATGGAAGATAACCCACAAAATATACACAAATTACATAATTTTAATACCCAACTTCAGTTGAAGTATCACAACTTTTATGGGAATGTTATAATGGACTCTATTGGAATGTTCCCAAATTTGCTTCTGAGTCACCTTTCAAGGGTCTTTTTATGTTAGTACCATGGTAGGTTTAATCCCTAATTATATCTAAAACCCTTAGTGCTTCAAAATTATTTTCCTATTAGTTAAGGTGTGTTATATTTCTCTATTGACTTGTTCAGCTAGTCAGGTTTGTTTAAGTTGTCTCCCAAAGTCCTTGTGAATGTTTGTTTACCAACCACTCTGAATTTGTTACATGTAGAAAATATTTTAATTATCTCAAGCTTCATGTGTTAATGCTTTTTACAAATCCAAGTCAACATATATGTGTCCTATTATTCCATCGCAAACCATTAGTCTATCGCATGCTTGTTTGTTTGGCCTTGTCCGAGTTTTCAAGCTTGCATAGTGTTGACATGTGTCAAGGAGTCCCCATAATGCCTTTAATCAATTATCAGTGGGTAGTCTCTACCAAGTGGCATTATCTCATTGTATCACATCTTTCTTCTACTTGTCAAACTTAGAAGATGGGCCCACCACAGTTTTCACGATATATGAAATCTAGCAAATGAGCCACTAGCACATAACATGGAACACGTGGAGCTATCCTACCACATTGCATGGTGCTGGTGCATCACAAACTTCACAATGTACCTTCAAGTAGTGTATGCAATATGTGATGGCATTTAAAATGAAAAGGACCCATGACTGAAGTCCTTGTTGTCAAAGGATGATTGGACTACATATGTAGTGCCTGACTGGGTAATCCAATGTGTCCTGTCCTAAACCAAAATTTGACGTTTGTCAAATATATTTAAAAAAAATCCATTTGGTGGTCTAGTACACCATTGATATACATCATAATCAATGGACCAAATTCATAATTTTCAATGGATACACTACCCTAGTTTTGGAGAACATATGAGCATTAATTTGAAGGTGGCGGAGTTGGCAAATCTAGGATTTTTGAGGATATTTAGTTAGGATGGAGATGATTTTCATAATGGTTAATGTATTAGTCATCAATCTATTTGATGGTCCCCTATTCTTAGCAATCAAGATAGGCCACTTGCAAAGTTGCCTTGGGTTCATGCCTTAAAAATTTTCAAACACATGGTTTGAGTTCTACGTAAATTTTTGCATAGGACCACCAAGAATTTCTTGTCACAGCTTGAGTTCAAACAAAAATACATGCTTTTTAACATAGACCAAGAGATTTACCAGTCAATTATTAATGTTATTCCTCCTTAGATGATGCACAAGATGGGAGTGAGATCTCTCAAACCTTAGTGGAAGGATTGGAAATGGTATACAGACACTCCTTTTCAAAATTATAGATTGTGCAAAGGTTATTCCTATTTCTCCCCACACTTGCATATGGTGGAGTAGGTAAATCATTGTTGGCAACTTCAATCCACTCATGGGACCTAGCACAAATAGTTTCAATTCCTTTGATCTACGGTGTTGGAGCCTCAATTGAACCATTTTTCTTGGTATTTTCTACACAAAGGCCTCCCTTTGGGAGTTTGTTTGATTTATATAGGCCTATCCATCCCTCATTGTCTGTTCTACAGGAAGCTTGAATCTCTCAAGAACCTTTTTGGATTTTCCCTTGGGCTTAAGAAGCTTAGAATTCAATCCATAATTTTTTTGAACCTTTTAGACCTACTCCTTTCTCTTAGCATATGGTCTTACTTGGAGACTAGCCCTACCTCACACGCAAATATACTTAGCTATGGAATGCTTTTAGGGTGGAATTTCTTTTTAGCATTTTGAAGGATAAGAATGTTTCTACTTTAAATAATTCTACTATTGATAAGCAATTTCTTTCTATACTAAAGCTATCATTTGTTCTAATGTTCTAATACCTATTCAGGTGCAAGCTAGCAAAGTTGCACTTGAAGTTACCCATATCCAGGAGTTGTTGGACCATTGGGGAAATGCCCCTTGCATTGTTTCTTGGGTTTCACCTAACTCCACCTCCTCTCAAGGGCATCGGCATGGTCGCAATCAAAGCTCCCAACATAATCGAGGTGACTAGTGTGATTGTGGCTCTCACTCCCATGACCCTCAACCCTCTATGCATTCTACTACCCATGGAGGATGGTCTCATCCTTCCAGACTATCATCTTCAAGGAGGGATACTTGATGGTCTGACACATGCAAATTTCTTCATTTGCAAGTCACCATTTTCCTAGCTTGTGCTCAGCCAACCCCCGAGGAGAATGAATACAATGTTGATGCTCTTAACAGTTGGGAGCTAATTTTTTATGCCACCCCTGGAGATGTTTGGGGGAAACCTGATGATTAGGATCCTCCTCACTCATCTAGTGTTGCACTTGCTACTTAGTGTTCTCTGGGATTGGCCCTTTGCTACTTTGTAACCATATGTTTAAGGATTTTGTTTGCTTGTTAAGGATTTGAGACTTTATGGGTGTACCTTTTTACCACACTACCCCTTTTTTGTGAAAATTGTACTATTTACTACTTTTTGATATAACTTAAATAGGAAGTATTAATAAAAAAAATTGTAATGCATTTATTAAATGTTACTAAACAATAGAATTAAAGTTTAACGTTCCTTTATCATTTTTCATAAAATAAAATAGTATTAAAATTAATATAGTACTATAATTAAAAATAATATTTAAACAACTTAACTATTAATTCCATTATTACTAGCATATATTTATTTATTTATTATTGTTGTATTAGTAATATTATTATTTTACTGTTATTACTATCATTATTTTTTAATTGTCTATTTATTAAAAAATATATTTTTCTTATTTTAAAATTGGATTATTAATTTATTTTAATTTAACTCCACCATATAATTTAATTTCAAATTTCCTTTACTATTGTGATTAAATTTTTTATTATTATTTTAATCACTTGCTCATTTATCACTCTATAAAAAAAATTATTTTAATTTCCACTATGGAATAAAATTCAAATTTTCTTTACTATTTATTCCAAATAATTAGCCATATTATTTAACTTTATATTCAATTAAATTAACACTTATAAACATTGCTCTATACATGCTACAACTTGCACAGACAATCAACTATCATGTTTCATGTTTTGAATCCATTTGTAGTACAACATATGTTATAATCATGAACCATACATTGTAAAATGCATTGTCATTAGTCTTTACAAGATCTCGTTTTCAAGTAGTAATTTAGCTCATTGGAATGCAATTTGTCAAACCTTGGGGACATAAACTAATAACAGGTGTCATGGCAATTCTATGTCGAGAGCAATAATATGTAAAGTAATAAAATGTTGTAATAAATGAAAAAGATACTAAAGAATTGGAAATATTAGATTAAAATTCACATTTTCTGACCTTGTCCAATGCAAGCAAGGATAGGTTGAAAGGGTCAATGATTTTATTTAACATTTTTAGCCCCTGCTCACCAAAATGCATTATCAACTTCTTAATTATGAGATTCAACTATTGCATATGTGTTTTCATTGATGTCAATAGTGTTGTGTTGAAGAAGGTTGGAAGTGTTGATCAGTGATGTTCAGAGATGCCAAAGGGTAGTAGTTCCATATGGTTGTGAGACAAAGAAGCAAAGTGATGAGTATATGCTATGATAATCAGAGAAGAAGACAAAGGAGTGATGATCAGAGATGGATTAGAGAAGTTGTGAAGTAAAGGGTGAGATGATGGAAGTCATGTACTATGTATACTAATTGATTAGTATCATCTGTACACATTTGTACCCTATCTTGTGAATTTGATAGACAAAGGTTGTGTTAACATGAAGATTCATGTTTTGATTGAAAAGAGTTGTGATTGTGGTTGTATGTTGTTGTGATTGAAGTCTTTGGTATGGTGAATGTTGTATTCATTGGTTCTTGAGGAAAAGCATTGCTTTAGTTTTGAAAGAAAGGTTTAGGAAGTCCAATGCACTAGAAGTTGCACTGAAGAAGCTCAGGAGAATGCTCTGCATTCCTTTGCATTTGAAGGCATGGCCTTGTGGTTTGGAAGGTAGTCAAAGACATGTGTAAAGTTTGTATATTCCTTATTTTAGACATTCAAAGTTACATCAGAAGATTCTAGGGCTTGTGGAATGAAGACAGTGTTCATGTGATTGGTGTAGTCAGAGAGGTCAGAGAAATACTTTGCATTTCTCTGCAGTTGAAATTGTGATCCTGCAATTTGAAGGATGATCAGTTACATATGAGAAGATTTATATGTTCAAGTTTTATATGATAAGATGTATCATAAAGATTCTCTAAAGTTAGTAGAACAAAGACACATCATGTTGCTAATTAGGGTTGTCTAGAGGAGAAAGCAAATGCCATCGCATTTCACTGCATTACATCATTTGGTGTTGTTCTTTAGAGGAAGTGATTAGATAATCTATATGATTGCTAGTTTTAGGTTTTAGGTGTTGAAGTGCACTGCAAGTTGGTTTTTCAATGTTCTATCTCAGGACTAGGTGTTCAATGTTTGTAAGTGATGCCAGGTTCAATATTTGTTTGTGTGTGCTAGAAAATAGACATATATTTCCGAGGAAGGAATGTTTAAGAAGGTCTGTACATGTCTTATGTTGAATGTGAAGTGATCTGCATGATGCTAATTGGTCTCTTCAGTGCCGCTTTAGGTCTAGAGCTATTTTGTGGAAGGATAAGTAATTTTTCGGGCTGACTTCAAGTGTTTTGATGATCCCACAAGATGTTTTGAAGTGTGCACAAACTTGGAAGAATGTGTTAAGGAAGAATAGGTCTTAGTTATCACTTAGCTTGAGCCGCATTGGATCCCTACATCCTTTGGATCCAACTTGGTGTGGCCATTGTATGTTTCATATATACATGTTTCATCTTGGCTGACATTGGAGAAAGTTTTTGTAATTTGCTAAAGGCATAAATAAATGATCTTGTTTGTTGTGAAAAGTGTGAGAGTGTGTGAGGATGTGCATGAGTGTGGAAGTGAGTAAGTGTGTGTGTGTGTAAAGAGTGATGAAGGTGGTAGTGTTCGCTATGCAGATGAAGTGAAGATTTGTGACAGAGGAAAGTGTGTGGATGTTGTGGAGGTGTTTGATCAGTGAGATCTATTGAGTATGATGTTTAGAGGTTGTAACCTCATTCTGTAATGGTTGTTACATTGTATTTCATGGAGTGTGTCCTCCCTTGGGTTCTAGCCCTAAAATCTATTGTAATAGATATTTTTATCATTATTTATGAGGCTAGATTTGGATAGTAGATCAAAGCAGCTTGCTCACCATGGTTTTCCCCTTCTTGGGTTTTCCACATAAATCTGGTGTTCCCCTTCTTGGTAATTGTCTAGGAGAATTTCTAGAATTGGATGCAACTATGAAAATTGAAGTCTCTAGGTTTTACGCACGAATTTGTGTCAATATTGACATGTCAGAAAATTTCCCAGAATTCATAAAAATTGAAATAGAGAATGGAGTTTTGATTATTAAGTGAATGATGTTTAAAAATAGCTGGTGCCCACCACACCCATAGGCCCTCAATATATGAATTGAAAAACTGAGGTATTTTCCTGGATCTTATCTAAACAAACTAGAAGTAATTAATGGTTAATTATACTATTCATTGTTTGTTTAAACCCTAATGAGTCATGGTGCTTAGTTTTTAAATTTTCAAGTTTGTTGAATCACAATTTAAGCTCATAACAAGTAAAAGTTTTTTTTAAAGTGCATATAAAATCAAATACCATTTCGCTAGAAAATTGCAATCAATTTTTTATTATTTCAAAACAAGTTACTCCACAATTGATCTCTGGTTCTTACATATAAACTAAAGAGTGAGGATGGAAATTGAGTGGGAGTACAAGGGAGAGGCAAAGGAGGAAGATGAATGGATGTCATGGCAATTAATACCAGAGCACGTACTTGAGATGCATATACTACCTCTTCTTCCATTTCACTCCCTCATCCATTTTGGCAGAGTTTGCAGAGAATGGAATCAATTACTACACACTTGGGAATTCCTTAGGCCATTTATTCTTCAACAAAATAGCATTGAATTGTTGAGGTATAACAAAATAATAGTAAAGAAATAAGTAAAATTTGGAAAGTCAAGATTCACCAACAAAATAACATTTTGACTCTAAAAGACTTGAGTTTTTCAAAAATATTATACCTATATAACTATAATATAAATAATTTAAACACTTTAATATATGTATTATTAATTGGTGAAAATGCACAGAGGAGGGTTTCGGCAGAGAAGAGGGTTGCCTTGGGTGGTTATGGTGAACATAAGACTTGCAGAAGATCAAAAAATTAAAAATTTGTGACAAGAAACCAATGGAGAAATACTAAAGGACGTAGAGAAGAGGGCACCAGAAAAGATCAAGGAGGGACAAAGATTTGGGTTAGAAAAGGTAGAGAGAACATTCCACCAGGACTGAATGGATCAAGAAATGAATCAACTAGTAGACTTCACATCTGGAGCAAACAAAATTCCTTTAGGCACAAACACAAAATGTATAACCCTAACAATCAACAAAGAATTGTTAGAAGCCTCAATGAAGGATCTAAAGGAAAAGGATTTCTTTCTTAAATGGGTGGATCTTTGGCCAGCCTAGGATAGTTCATCAACTCTTGGTGTGCAAAAAGTTAGGGGAATGCAGTAACATTGAGAAACCTACCAAAATGTTTTTTTGTAGTGATATGTGATAGTAAAGAAACAAAGGAAAAGCTTTTTGCATAAGGTCCTGGATGATGGATAGGGTGGGTTTTTATTTCAAGGATTGGGAACCGAACTTTGATCCTATAGAACATACCATAACAATAATACCAAGATGGGTAAGGTTGTGTAATTTTCCTTTGGAATATTGGATAGTAGAGATTTTTTACAAAATTGGTAATTGTCTAGGAGAACGGAATTGGATGCAACTACAAAAAATGAAGTCTCTGGGGTTTACACGTGAATTTGTGTCAATATTGACATGTCAGAAAATTTCCCATAATTCATAAAAAATGAAACAGAGAATGGATTTTTGAGGCAAAAGGTCGAATTGGAAGCTGCATCAATAGAGGAGGATGAACATTTGAATGGAATCCTGGACTTAGAAGAAGAAAGAAAAAATGAAGTGGAAGTAGAAGACCCAGAGGTGGATGAAGGTAGTGAGGAGGCAAGGTTGGAGGAACCTTTTTTGGAACTAACACTAGAACAAAATGCAGAAAGGGATGACTCAAGGGAAGTTGGGGATGGTAATTCAGCCAATAAATCAGCAAAGTAGGAGCAATTTTCGGATTGGATTGATGAAAAAGGAAAATTTATCTTAGAGAAAGAAGCTCAAGAATAGGTGAATAAGCACACAAATTTTGATTTGACTGTACAGTTGTTCATGATACCAAAAGCCAGTTCAAAGTCAATGGATGGAAGATGCGCAGGAGTTGATGCTAGAAAAATATTGGATCTCAACAAAGAGAAGACTTGGGAATTGAAAAATAATCGAGAAGCTACTCAAATCAATGTGGAGTATCAAAAATAGACTGGAATTGAAGTGGACACAAAGCTTGAAGAAGGCATATTTGTGCCTACAGAAAAATTAGGGGTCTCACAGATGGAGACTACCATGGCCACTCCACATTTTGGGGAGGCAAAGAAGTCTAGAAGGAAGCATAATAGAGTCAAGATGACAAAAGATGGAGAGGCTAAAGAGCAATTGAAAATAACTTAAATGGTGCAAATGTCTAGGAAGGGTAGCACCCTTCCCAAACAGACATGAAGATCACTTTGTGGAATGTTAGGGGCTTAAATGCCCCTAACAAGAGGCATCTGGTGAAATACTAGATGGAGATTGTAGATGCAGACATTTTCATGCTACAGGAAATAAAGTTGATAGGAAAAGATATAGATTTCGTCAAACTAAGGTTGAAAGGATGGGATGGATTCTTTGAAGATGTGGAAGGTGCTTTAGGTGGCTTAGCCATACTTTAGAGACTGAGCCATGTCTCCTTGGAATTGGTAAGTACAAATAAATTTTGGATGTTGACTAAGGTGTATGATGTAACATTTATAAATTGCACTTTCTTTTAATAAATGTATATGGATCCAATTGCCCAATCCTCAAAAAGCGAGTATGGGCTGAATTGGAAACAATTTTGGAGAATGTTCCCTCTATGTTCCATTTCCTAGGGGGGACTTTAATGTAATTTTAAGCAGAGATGATAAGCTGGGACGGGTCAATCTCAATTTGATTTCACTAAATTTGTAGCAAAGAATAATCTCATAGATATCCCTCTGGAAATTGAAAGGTTCACTTGGACTAATCGGAGAATAGGATATTCCAATATAGCGGAAAGATTAGACAGATTCTTTTAGAGAGGGGATCTAGGAACCTTTGGAAAAGAATGTAAATGCTTCATTTTGGTCTTTTCTGGTTCGGATCATTTCCCTATCCAGCTCCAAATAAGAGAAGATAGAAAGTCAGATAGAAGTTCATTTAAATTTGAAAATATGTGGATGTGGGATGAGAGTTTCTTGGGTTTGGTGGAGGAGTGGTGGAATGAGGAAGATTAGAAAGGAACTAAAATGTTTATCCTTTTTTTCAAATTGAAAAAGATCAAGGAGAAGATGAAGGTGTGGAATCGACAACATTTTGGAGACATATTTAAGGAGAAGGTTGAGTTGGAAGCGTAGTTAAGTAACCTAAATGAAGAGGTATTCAGAAATGGCATGAATCAAGAATCCTTTGTAGCAAAAAAAGAACTAATGCAAAAACATGCGGAGGTGTTGGAAAAGGAAGAAATCTTTTGGAGGTAGAAGTCGAGAGATGTTTGGATGAAGGAGGGGGACAAAAACACAAAGTTCTTTCACAACTCCACCATAATTAGAAGACAAAATTGTAGGATCTCTCTAAGATTAGATTGAAATATGGAAGTGAGTGTGATGGTGAAGAAACAATAAAGAAGTTGGGGCATGGTTTCTTTGAAGAACTTTTGAACAATAAAGAATTAGTAAATTTGGTGGCATAGAAAAGCATATTGGAATGTATCCCAATGAAGGTAAAGGATGAACATAACAAAATATTAAAGGAACCTTTTATAGAAGAGGAACTAAAAGCAGTTGTAATGCAACTATATTGAGATAAAGCGTTGGGCCTTGACGGCTTTCTAGCCAGCTTCTTTAATAAATGTTGGCACATAATTAGAAAGGACATTCTAGGGGTGGTGGAGGAGTCACAGAAAAAGAAAAAACTATTGAAAGATTTGAATAACTCTTACATAGATTTGGTGCCAAAAAAGGAACAAATTATCACCTTTTAGAATTTTAGACCAATCTCACTATGCAACACAGTTTACAAGATAATTGCTAAATTTGTGGTGAATCATTTAAAACTACTATTGGATGAAATAATTTCAGAAGAGCAAAGTGGATATGTGCCTAGGAGATCAATTTCTGATGGCACGATCATTGCACAGGAAACTATCCATTCATTGAGTTCATCTAAGAAAAGTGGAATGATGATGAAATTGGATATAAGAAGGGCCTATGACAAGGTGGATTGGAGATTCCTTTTCAAGACAATGGAAGCTTTTGGCTTTGATATGGAATGGCTTGATTAGATTTTCAGCTTCGTGGCAACACCAAGATTTTCAGTACTCATACATAGGAGCCCGCAAGGCTTCTTTGAAGTGACTAGAGGTATAAGGCAGGGGGACGCTTTATCTCCCTTTCTCTTTATTATCATGGTAGATGCGCTAAGCAGATTCATTCAGAAAGTGGTGAACCAAGGAGATTGGGAGGGATTGAAAATTACCATAAATGTTGAACCAATTTTGTATTAGCAATTTGTGGATGACACAATGTTATATGGCAAGATGAAAAGAAAGGAAGTAAAGACTATTAAGAGAATCTTGGAGATATATTCACTAGCATCTGTACAAAGTGTTAACACTAACAAAACAAAGGTATATTTCTTCCACGCTGATCAAAAGAAACAAGGGAATATCTTAAGAATATTAGACTTCAAAAATGAGCTTTCTCGAGTAAATACTGGGGCTTTCCTCTTTTTGAAGGAGGTAGGCAAACTAGATTGTGGAACCTTTGTTGAATTAGATCAGGGATAGAATGGGGATGTGGAAGGGTAAATGGTTATCTTAGGAGGGAAAAATTATTATGCTTAAAGCGGTGATATCAGCAATCCCTATCTTCCTTCTGTCATGCCTTTGGCTTTCAAAATCAACAAATAAATTGATAGAACAAATTATGAGAACTTTCTTTTGGCAAGGAACATCAGAAACTAAGAAATTTCCATTGATCAGATGGGACAAAATATGTAAGTCCAAATCAGTTGGTGGGGTGGCTCTGAGAAACCAGGAGGTACAAAATAAGGTGCTTGGGGATAAAATAGCTTGGTCTATTCATGCGAGGCCTGATTTGAAGTGGGTTAGAATTCTAAGAAATAAGTACTTAGACAACCCAGAGGATGATAGAATATTGACCATGGCTAATCCTGTTAAAGGCTCCAGATTATGGAATTTTGTGTCAAGTTGTACGTGGATAATCACTGAGCACCTCACATGGGAAATAGGGAATGGTAGAACATCACTTTTTTGGGAAGACTCTTGGATGGGATACCTAATCATAGGAGATGCATATCCTACAATAAAATAGTACCTCACAATAAATTGGGGTAGTAAGGTGGCAGATTATGTTGAAAAGAAAATAGTGGATGGATGTTGTTGGTGGGAGTGGAAGTGTTTTGAAAATTTGGGGTTTCTCTTATGTGAAGGTAACGTAGCTAAAGGAAAACTTACAAAAGATAAGGATGTCTCTGAATGTAGGAAGAGATAGGCTTCGATGGAATTGCTCATCCATGAGAAATTATAATGCAAAAATTGGATATATAATAGTGGAAGGGGAAAATGAACAAACGTAATTTCCGATTCACCTATGTTGGAACAAACTTTGTTTGCCTAAAGTAGAAATATTTGCCTAGGTTGCATTACAGAAAAGAATTTTGACAAGAGAAAGATTCAAGAAATTGGGGTATGAAGGTCCAAGTAGATGTGTTACGTGCTAAAAGGAGAGAAAGACATGTTTTTGCAATGTCCTTTTGTACAAGAATGTTGGAGGTGGCTATATGCTAAAGTAGGATGGATTAGTGCATTGCCAAATGATATTTTGTGCTTATTTCAGACATGGCCAGTCATCAAGAAGTTTGCAACATATGAATGTATTTAGATAGTTAGCCCATCTATCCTCCTCTGGGAATCATGGAAAGAATGAAACAGGAGAGTTTTTCAGGATAAAGTAATGGAAAGCATATCATTCAAAAACAAATTAGAAACAACTATTACTGAAGTAGTAAATAACAAAATAAGGGGAGGTGTAAAAGGAAGATTCAACGGTGAAGATGATAAATTAAGAAAGGGGTGGAAAGGATTGATTGTTCCCCTCGTTAATGGGGTGAGTGATGTTGATATCCAAAAAAGGGGAAAGGAGATAAGATGGACACTATAGGCTGAAGGATGGGTAAATATGAATTTTGATGGAGCATTGAAAGGGAACCCAAGCATTTCAGGTGTAGGTTGTTTGGTTAGAGATTGGTAAGGTAATACTCTTGGGAAGGTGGCGAAGAAGCTAGTGCAAGGGACCAACAATGAAGCTCAGTTCCAAGTGCTCATTCTTGGTCTTAATTTATGCCATCATCTTGGAGTTTAGAGGGTTGAAGTGGAAGGGGACTCAATGCTAGTTATAAATGCCCTTCGATCCAAGACTATAGCAAATTGGAAAGTGAAAATTACTTTTAAATGAGGCCCTATGCCTATTGAAAGGTTTTGAATGAGTTGTTTTCAATCATGTATTGCGGGAGGGAATCAAGTAAGTTGATGACCTTGCTAATCAAGATATCATAGATGTGAGTGATTTGGTGTGGGAAGTAAATAATAATAATGAGCCCAATGCACATTCTTGTCAGGCCAGCCAATTCATTCAGGTGGAGAACACTGGTGAAGCATGCGGGGAGTGATAAAATATATGAAGAAACTCAAACGCAAGTATTCTCTAAATAAAGGTGGTAATTTGCATGAATGTGAGTAGCAGCGATAGACACTCCCATCCGGCTGGTTTGCAGGAAGACACAAATGTCTTTCGTTGGAAATATAATGTATAAAAGGCTGGGAATGGTCTTTAAGCCAAAGAGTGGAATCATCCTTTTCACTGTTGAATGGATTTTGGGACAGGACTTTATGGAAAATTGTAACAGAGACAGGGTGAATATGGACCTTTCCTCAATGTTTTTAGCAGTCATTAGACTTGAATGAGGAGAAGTCCACCATTAAGATGTTGATGGAGTAGTTTGTGGAGTCAGATTTTAGAGGTGACTAGAAGGAGGTAGTTGGGGTAGTGCAATATGGTGTTGGAGTGTCATTGCCCAATGACTTTCATAGAGTCAATTATGCAGGGGATGCTGTGGAATGGATGCCCTTTGTTACGGACGTAGGGGAAAACAAAATTGTTGGTCATTGTCGTCGAGCAGCGTGGGGGTTAGCCTTCCTAAAGAAACTTGCAGGGTTAGAGGTGGAGTATGACTGGATGAATGAGATTTTGGAGCTCTATTATGCTGAAGACAAAAATCCCTGAGGTGGAACTATTTGTGTTTATCATTATGTTATGTAAATCTTTGAATACAATGTATAAAATTGATAGTATACTAGATAGAATAATAGAATAGTAGTTTGAATTAGGCAGTAATGGTTGGAAGGATAGCAAGGATTTTGAATAAACCCTGAATTTTGTTCTTTTCTTCTCATGTTGAACAATAACTATTATAATACAAAGGACGCTGACCCCAAGTCAACAGTTTACCGGCAAAAAAAAAAATGTATTATTAATACAAATAAAATTATATTAAAAACCAAACAAGTTGGAGGATTTGGAGTGCTCCATGCTATTATTTATAAATTAGAATAAGTAAAATCACAAAAAGCATGGGAAACCGCCCACAGTTATACTTAAACATCACCCACTTCAATGGTCAAACAACAATAGCAATTTTCCACCTCATCCTCAGCAAAAAGTGTTAAATATTTGTCCAATTTTTATTGGCCAAAATTGATTTTTGACTATTAAGTGGATGATGTTTAAAAACAGCACCCCTAGGCCCTAAATATATGAACTGAAAATCCCAGATATATATTTTTTATCTTTATCTAAAAAAACTGGAAGTAATTAATGGTTAATTATGCTGTTCGTTGTTCGTTTAAATCCTGACGAGTCACGACGCTTAGTGTTTAATTTTCAAGTCCATTGAATCACAATTTAATCTCAAAACAATTAAGAGTTTAAAAAAAAAAAAAAGCGCATATAAAATCAGATACCATTTCGTTGGACAGTCACAATCAATTTTTTATTTATTCAAAACAAGTTACTCCACAGTTCATCTCTGGTTCTTACATACAAACTGAATAGTGAGGATGGAAATAGAGTGGGAATACAAGGGAGAGGGAAAGGAGGAAGATGAATGGATGTCGTGGGAATTGATACCAGAGCACGTACTTGAGATGCGTATACTACCTCTTCTTCCACTTTACTCCGTCATCCGTTTTCGCAGAGTTTGCAGAGAATGGAATCAATTACTCCACACTTGGGAATTCCTCAGGCCATTTATTCTTAAAGAAAATCGCGTTGAATTGTTGAGGTACTGCTTGATGAACGAAATTGTGCCCTTACCGGAAGGAGTGGAAAACATAGAAGATGAAGATAGGTACGCACTGCCCACTGTGTTTCCATGGCAGTCGTCATTTCTGTTTGCAGTACATGTACGTGAGGAAACCCTTAGCTGGGAGATTAGCATATGGGAGTTTGTGATGGATGATTTATCACCAGGTTGGGAAAGGATTGGAAAGGAGACACGGTTTCCTGTTTATTGTAAGATGTTACATGCTTACATATCCAAAATAGTTCTTGCTTCTGTAGAGAATCGTAGAGATGAATAACGAAATAATACTCCATATCACACAATATCATTGGGTAGGGAAAGATGCCGCACACACTAAAGTTTATCAATACATATCTTGCAAGTATTTTTACATGGGCGGAATAGGTTCAAGAACCCCCTACCCCCTACATTAGTATCTTAATACTGTGATCTTTTATAAAGCATATATGATTTCTAACTGCAATAAACTTAGTAAAATTCTTCAACTTAATTAAGAGTTGAAATGTCTATAAAATTAGTTTCTAATGCAAAAATGAATGAGATTTTAGATTCTAATGCAAAAATGAATGAGCAATCTCTGTTAGTAGATATAATTCGCACATGGAAAGGGTACCTTTAGAAAGCACATTGTAAATAGAATAAAGAACTTATTTTAAAAATAGTCGAGAATGATGAAAACTTGTTTGTGGTGGTTAGTCATTTTTTTTTTCGATCAAAAATGCCAATCTATCTATTAAAGGTAAATAAAAACATCTTCACAAAAAATAAGTGGGTGGTATAAAGGCACACCCCAAACATCAAATTGGCCAAGCCCAGAAACTTCTAAAGTATCAAAGTATCAAAGGGTACACACCTATAAAAGCATAACAGAAATAAAACATAATAGAAAGTAGAATTATGCTGCCAAAGCCACTCCTGCAGATAGTGGATCCCTGTCATCCAGGTTCCCCCATATTGCTGCGGGGTCTGGGTTGACATCTAGTGGTGCCCAACCATCATCATTCTCCTGGTTTTCATTCTATGTATTTGGTTCCTCGTGCTGAGGTGAGATTAGAACAACTTTAGTATTGTCCCAAGATTAGTCATTTCACTATAATGTTTGTTTTAGATCTAGAAAGACTTGTGTTATTCTCAATCACCTAAGTTCTCCTTAACCAATGATAGATCTATTAATAATAACATTCTCTGTTTTGGTTGCAAAATGCCTTCTAAAGTTGTGAATTCAGATAAAGTGTTTCACAACAAATGAAATGTTTAAAATCGAGTGCATTTAAAATGACACAACAGATAGTATTTTGAATGCAATAGTTTAAATATATTTGTATTGCTTCATCTTCTTGAATGTAAAATGACAAAAAATGTGTAAAATGAAATAGAGGCATTAGAAGAATATTTGATTCTCTAATATACAAATTTAAGCGGCCTATTATTTCAAAATATAGAACATCGATTGTCTAAATACTATCTGCAACAATATAACCAAGAACATTGTAGTGCATTTTTACATGCTTTCCATTTGAACACCTTCAAATCTAAAGTTGGGAGGCAACATCTTTTGAATCTTGTGTCGGTCAATAGAGCTTCTGTACTTGCATGTTATGATTAGGTGTAATTTTAGCAACATTTGTGAATGATTTTGTTTGCATGCTAGGCTATATAGGCAGTTGAAGTTTCAATGTTGCAATAGTCACTAGAATCGTCAAGAGAGATAGGGTTTCAATGTTTCCATGACTCCGATATGCTAATTGCACTGAGAGTGAAAGAAAAGAAAACCTGTTGCATGAAAACAATTCAAAGTTTTAGAGTTTTGATAAGTACTACTTGCACAAAGACTGCTTGAGGAAGTTTTTAAAATATTTTTCTTCTTCCAAAGGCTTTTTGGGATGTTTAACTTTTTCCACTATTCATGGTAATTTTTATTTAATAATAGTAACAACAGAAAGTTTGGTTCTATCACAACTAATAATTGTTTTATAGAAATACTAATAAAACCTTAAATCTTTCTCAACATATTTTGAATTGAAAGGATTATATGTATAGTACTCTAAATTTTTGTCCATGGTTTACCAATCTATGGATAACTAGTTAAGCTCCCACCCAAAAGCTGAAACCATAAGAAGCAAAGAGGATAAATTTTATAACGCCAAAGCCAAGGCCATCAATGGTAGCCAGTTGAGTTGCACAACTCATTGGTTCTTTGCATTGTTGAGCATGCATTTGAAGGACCTGATCCTCAACACAGAATGAAGCTATAGTGCGAATGTTACTCAGTGCATCTCTCAGCACATGCGCAATTTCACCCTTTGCCATATGCTCCAGTTAAGATCAAGATCAAGCCTAATAATATCGATATTATTTTAAATAGTTGGACTGGATTGATTGGTTGAGAGGGTATCACTCAAACCTTGGTGTCTTAGAGCCCCAAATCTCAATCCAGGTCTCACTTTATCCTTTGTATGTAATAGCATCGCAAAATAAGATATGCATACTATTTTTCTATGTTTTGGACCCTTGCATAAAGAAAAGAATGATTAGTAGCTATGGTCAAAATTATTTGGGATTTGGCACTGAGTTTCTTTACCATCTTTAGTTGCCCCATGATTGAAACACTATCAGAACAAGCAGAGAAAACAACACAAAAGCCATTTGCCAGCTGGATAAAAATGCAATAAAAAGCCCCAAAGTTATGGTAGCTACATTTTGTAGAATAAGAGGCAGTCCATTTGTAACCAGTCTTTTGATTAATATAGTGTGTTGAGAGTCCAGAACTTATCACGCCACTACCATAATTAAAATAAACAGACAAAATTGATCAGTGATGCAATGTCTATGTACAAAAATGGAGAAGATCTTCTGCTAACTAAAGATTAATCAAACAATAAAAAAAATACAAGATAAGTGAAGTGTGAAACAATAGCTTTTCCGTTCAATTGCCTACTCATATATTACATTTGTTTTCATAACATGAAGTTTTGCAAGGTATCTCTATCTTGAGTATAATATTCCTAGCTAAGACTTCTAATGTTTTTGAATTAGGGCCTTTTTGAACTGTTTTTCACACATATTCCAATATTGTACTTTGTTAAACATCATCCTATCTTCTCATTACTATTATCGAGTAGCTAGCCTATTTGATGACACCACAGGGCATGCACATTGTTTAGGTAATTATAAACATACAAAAGAATGTGGCATATGGTGTATTTCTTGAATCTTACTAGAATAATATTTTTAACACACTCCTATATATAGAATAATGTGGTGTATTTATCTCAAACCTAAAGCGCTGCAGCAATTCAAGTTTGAGCATTTAGGGATAGACTGCACTTTCAGTCATATAATAGTTTGGGAAGATAAAACATAGTTTAAATAAAGGTTGAAAGAAACTAAGAGGTTTATGGGTTGAAATATTTTGGGATATTGATAATAGGTTATGATGGTCTACCTATCCCAAGTGTTAAACATATTGGGAAAATAGAAAGGAAATGTTATTTTATAATTCATTATTTTAGAGGAAATAAATAGAAATATATGAATGTCAAATCTAAATATAATTTTATAGGTATTATTTTAATTATATAATATAATTTTAAATTGTAATTTTATTTATTTTGGTTATTTAAAAATATTTAATAAATTTATAAAATATTTGATATATATAAAATTAAAAGTGATTATATCTATTTTTAATATAAGATTTTTAATGTTTTTTAAAATAATTTTATTTATTTTCTCTTCATTCCAAAAATTTACATAAATAAACCATGATCCTAAATTAAAAAATGATCCTAAATTTTCATTCAAGAGACCATAAAGGATTGCATACCAAAGTTATGTGGAGTTCATTTTATATTAAGTTTTCTTAAAATATAGATGCAAATTTTTTAAACAAAAATATTTAAAATATCTACAATTTAATTAGCTAATTGATTTAAAGATATAATTCTATTGGCTACTTGAGGGTCTTATTCTCCCTTGATCTTTCTCAAATGTCTTCTCCACTCTCCCCTATATTCTCTCCGTCATTCCCTATTTTATGGGAAAATTATTGAATATTTATCTCCACTTACATGTTGAACATTCTTTATTTTATGAAAAAAATTTATGAACCAATAACATATTATAACTTTTATTTCTTACACTAAATATTTATTTCTTAATTTTTTGCATGTAATAACTCTATCGTATAGCATATTTTATGTTAAAGATGAATTAGACTTGAAATTTTGTTATATTATTAAAATATGTTAAATTTTATGTGAATTGTGAAATATATAAATAGTATATTTACAATAAAGTTTATATTTTAACATCATATTACTTAAATAGATTTTGTTTGGATATTATTAATATTTTTTAAAAATTATATATAATTATGGTAGGGAACTCAAACATAACCCAATTTAATTATCAAATAGTTAGTAGCAATTTTATATCAAGCATTCAAAATAAAAGTGATAAATAATTGTCTTATTTTTAATACCTAAAATTTAGGTAAAACTATTGAAAGGAAGCTATATAAGAAGTAATCATTACTAAAAATAATTAATTATATAGGAATGAAAATAACAATTTTATACCTACAAACAATATGATAATTAATTTAAAGAAAAAAATTAACACACCTAATCACATCAGTTTTTTGAAAACAAATCAACACATCTAATCACATCAACTATAGAATTTTATATAAAACAAGTGTTGTGTAGTGATTACTATCTAGAGAGAATTAGGATATATATATATATATATATATATATATATATATATAACCAAAAAAATATTAGGGTTAAGTTTATAGGATTACAGTTAGGGATATAATCAGGTTTAGGGACAGAATTAGGATTAGGGATAGATGTATGATTAGAGTTATAATTAGGGTTACAAATATAATTAGGCTGAAAGGTTAGAATTATAGTTAGGGCTAGAAATAGGGTTAGGAATATAATTAGGGTTATCTTATGGTTAGAATTAGGGTTTTGATTAGAATTACAATTATAATTAGGGTTATAATTAGGGTTAGGGTTAAGCATATAATTAAGGTTAGCAACATAATTAAGGTTAGAAATAAAATTAGGGTAAGGATTACAGTTAGGGTTACAATTTTAGGTTTGGGGTTTAGGTGTAAAATGAGCATTAGGGTTAGTTAGTATTATAATTAGGTCCAGAATTAGGGTTGGGGTTAGGGTTAGAACTAGGGTTATGGTTAGAGTTAGTTTTATAATTAGGGTTAGGGTTAGCATTTAGGTTAGAATCAAGGTCAAGGTTAGAATTAGAGTTAGGATTAGTATTACATTTAGGATTACGATTACATTTTGGATTAGACAACATGACTTAAAATTAAGGTTACAATTAGGGTTAGCATTAGGGTTAGTATTGGGGTGAGATTTAGGGTTATAATTAGGGTTATTGTTAGGGTTATAATTATAGTTAGGGTTAGAAGTAGTGTTAGGATTAAAGTTAGGGTTAGGGTTAGGATTAAGGTTAGGGTTAGAGATAAAATTAGGGTTACAATTAAATGTAGGATTAGAGTTAAGGGTTAAAATTAGGGTTACAATTAGAGTTAGGGTTATGATTACTATTGGGGTGAGGGTTAGAGTTTTAGGATTAAGGTTAGTATTAGGGATAGTATTAGGGTTATGATTACATTTAGAGTTAGGGTTAAAATTAGGTTTACAATTAGGGTTAGGGTTAGACGTATTGGAGTAAAGGTTAGGGTTAAAATAAGGTTTACGGATATAATTAGGGTTAGAATTAGATTTAGAGTTAGGGTTACAAACTTGGATATCTCAAGATCACAATTATAATTGGATTTAGGGTTAGGGTTACAATTACAGTCAGAATTAGGGTTAGGATTATAGTTAGAATTAGTGTTAGAATTAGGGTTATGATTAGGGTTTAGGTTAGATATAAATATAATAATATTATATTTATATTATTATATTATTATAGAGAATGTAGAATAATAAAAATAATAATAAATATAGTAATAAATATAATAAAGAAAATTACTTAATTATAATTAATATTATTATTACCACACATAGGTAGAATAAATAATAATTAAAATATATCATTTTTTTTATTCATAATACTGGTATTATATTGATCTAAAAATATGAGATTACATAATTATGTGCCAAGATATGGCTCTTCTAAGATTGCTACTACTGTTCTATAACTGCCTTCAAACTATCTATCTCCCTGAAAATTCCAAGAAGACCCGCAAGGTTGAAAAAAACTATAGACCACGCAGGGTCAACCATGACTGTCATTTGTTTACATAATCTTTAGGTTTCCCTGAACAAGAGGAGCCATAAAACTATAAACAGAAGACTACAAAACTAAAGGAGAACAATACTAAGTTTAGACAGCATCCACCTTATCAAATTCCAATAGTTACAAGTTGAAATCTGCCACCTTCCACTATTTAGATACTCAACACCTTCTCGATGAAGACTACATTGGTCTGAGCAATGTCCTTTATCATCCACAATTCAAAACCCTATATATCTATGCTAACAAAACATGACACCAGCTATACAAAAAAGGAACCACTGAAGTAGACTAAGCTAAGTTTCAATGGATGCAAGTAGCTTACGAAAATCCTCCACCCAGTCAAGTCCGTCGACCATCTCCAGCCCTAGAGCCTTTTTGATATAGCTGACGGTCAATGTCACTTGGTCCTTAAGTAGAATGAGGTCAAATCCCCGGACATCCAAGATGAAGGGGTAAAACTTGATGACTGCTCCAGGATCATCAAACAAGTGCCAATCCTTTAGATGTAGGGTGCCAGACCCCAATCTTGCCATCTACAACGAAACCTCCATATCCCCCAAATGCTTGGCATTAAAAACACCCTGCATGATATTCTTCACCAACTATTTATCCAATCCCAATTCGAGCAACATCGCCATAACCCTGGAAGTGATATTGGTGTCCACTCTATACCGCTCGCCATTCTCCAGAAACATCTTACCTAGTAGCATCTTCACCGCCCCCAACATCAAGGTGTCAGACCTGTGCAACATTCTCACTAATCGAAGGTCGGTGATGGCTCTGAGGAAGGTCATCTACCGCTTTCGACTGGTGAGGTGCACTGGAGTGTCCATGCCACCACACCGAACAACATCCACTGAGAAGATAACAGCGAAGTAAGTCAGCATCAACCTGAATCCAATGGAGAAACAACTATATAGAGCTAATGCCGGCCGGTTTAAAACACTACTGCCAGAACCTTCTCGAAATTCTCTGAAATGGAGGAAGCCAGCTGCCAACATGCGAAGCCACTGCAAGGAATGAATGCTTCGGTCAAATCTACTCATGCCATTACCCACCCTATCAAGGTATTATTACTCCTACCCCTAGACCCCTAGCACGACCTTGCCACCTCCTGCTGAGGTGGCAAGGCTCCCTCCCAGCCACCCACACAGTCATAATTAAAATATATCATTAATTGTATTTTAATTATTATATATTTGATAATGTTATATAATAATGTAATAATAATATAAATTAAATTAAATTAATATAATTATATGTATAACATGTAAGACATTAATTAAATTAATATATAATTATATCGTATCACATTATTAAATATAATAATATTATATTTATATTATTATATTATTGTAATATTATTAATTATTATAGAGAATGTTTATAATAATAATAATAATAATAAACATAGTAATAAATAGAAGAAAGAAAATCACTTAATTATAATGAATATTATTATTACCACACATAGGTAGAATATGCGCATCAACAAGGATATCTCTGGGAGATATATTTTTAAAATATAGCTATACAAAATAAAGAATTAGGGTTAGGGTTAAGGTTAGGGTTAGGGTGAGGGTTAGAGTTAGAAGCAATAATAGGGCTAGGGTTAGAAATAGGTGTAGACACCTAAACAAGTCTCCATCGTCAAACTGACTATCGACATCTCTAAACATACCAATTTCCCTTTTTATCAATTAATTAAATTTTTATTTAATTAATTATCCCTTCATCACCTAATTTTTCATCATTTTATCCCCTACAATTAAATTAATTAATTGAATAGTCCAATCTTACCCAATTAATTAAATAAATATGCAATATTTATTTGGTGAATTCCCCCTTTCCACTAAATCTAATTAATTAGGTAAATCATGTTTATCTAATTAATTCATCCTATTAATCAACCTATTCCTACCCTAGTTAATTAAATATCTATTGTTTAATTACCTAGTCTAACCTACATGACCCTAGACCTAGGATTAATTAAATAAACCCTTATTTAATTAATCTTAACCTCCCATTAACCCATTCCCTAATTTTTTTCAGCCATATTAATTAGGCTAATCACCCTAATTAAATTGGTTAAACCTTGATTAACACTCCTCCCCACATCCCACAAATAAAAAATTGAAATATATCCCATATAAATCATTTTTTTATACACATGTGTCCAACATCACATTTAATGCCTCTTACACCCCTTACACATGTCATAACTCATTAATATCCACTAATCCCCAAATAAATTTTTAATTCATTTTACTCTTCCCCATGTGAATTTTTAATTCACAAATAATCCATCTCACCCACCTCATGAATTCCACCCCTTTCCCAAGATGAATTTAAAATTCATCTTTATTCCTAACCCTCTATTTTTCAGGATGAAATATAGGCCTTCCACATCACTTTCATCCTCCACCATTGATCTCCCAAATCAATCTCAACCATTGGATCAAAATCCCTCCAAAATGCCTATAAATACAACTCCTCCAAGCCATTTTATCATCCAATTTCTAAGTAGTGTTATTATGCTAAAATTCATTGAGCTAGTTAACTTGTGAGTTGCATTTGTGAGAGCATTTCACATATAATCTATCATCTTGGGTATAGCTAGGAGCTCTTGGGTGCAAGCTTCTCCACCCTAACTTGGATTTGTGGGTCATTGTGAAGGTATAACGTTTGTTTATGTATTTGTTTTGTATTTTCTACTCTCATCTTGATTTCACTAATCACAATAGGGTTAGAGTTAGGGTTAGAATTAGGGTTAGGGTTAGAATTAGGAGTAGGGTTACAGTTAGAATTATGGTTAGCATGAAGGTTGCAATTAAGGTAATGGTTATAATTAGAGTTATAGTTAGGGTTAAAATTAGGATTAAAATAAATATTAGAATTATGGTTAGGGCTACAACTAGGGTTATGGTTATGGTTATAATTTGTTACGGTTAAGGTTAGTATTAGGATTAGGATAAGAATGAGGGATAGATTTAGGGTTAGTATTAGGGTAAGAATTAGATTTGAATGTTAGTATTAGGGAACAGGATAAGAATTAGGGATGGAGTTAGAGTTAGTATTGGGGTAAGAATTAGATTTGAAAGTTAGTCTTAGGGTTAGGATAAGAATTAGGGATGGAGTTAGGGTTAGTATTAGGGTAAGAATTAGAATTGAATGAATAGAATATGTCTTAAAATTTAAATTAGGGCTACGGTTACAATTAAAATAGGGTTAGAATATTTAATTATGTTAACAATAAATATAAATAAAAAATTATTACAAAATAAAATAATATACAAAAATTATAATAATTAAAAATAAATATTAAATAATTTATAAAAATAATGTAAAATTGTGAAGAATGATTGACATCAACGTAATTTTATATACATAAAATAGGGGGATAGATATAGGCACCTTTAAATCAATTTCTCCAATAAAAAGTGTAATATGGGCGTGTATTTTATATATATTATTCCACAAATATATTTAATATTTTTTAATCAATTTACCATACATAGGTACAATAGGTACAAAGAGAAGATCTTTCTTGACATATTTTAGATATATATTTTAAATATAGCTATACTAATATTAAAAACCAAACAAGTTGGGTTTTGGAGTGCTCCATGCTTTTATTTATAAATTAAAATAAGTACAATCACAAAAAACATGGAGAAGGCACCCACCACACCCCTAGGCCCTAAATATATGAACTGCAAATCCGAGGTATTTTTTTGGATCTTATCTAAACAAACTCCAAGTAATTAATGTTTAATTATGCTGTTCATTGTTCATTTAAATCCTGACATGATGCTTACTTTTTTAATTTTCAACTCCATTGAATCAAATACCAATTCGTTGGACAGTCGCAATTAATTTTTTATTATTTGAAAACAAGTTACTTCAGATTTCATGTCTGTTAATTTTAATGTAGCTTGGACAGGTGTTCTAGTCTCAGGTGGTGATTACGAGGCTAGAAACACATCTAGAATAATTATCTCTAGACATAGAAATTTGATTTCTTGAGAGACTTCTAGATGTTAGGGTTTGTTAGAGTCTAATTAATCCTAGCCATTGATTGAGATTAAATCATGGCCATTGGTTTTCAATGAGAGGATTATAAAAGAGGATCAATGGGCATTTGGAGAATATACATCCGAGAAACATTTGCAGCGATAGCAAATAAATAAATTTGTAGCAATAGCAAATAGATTTGCAGTGAGAGCAAGGATGCAGTGATAGCGTTGGATACAATAGCAATGGAATTTTTGTAGGAGAAATTGGGAGAAGAATTTCTAGAGGAGAACATTGTCGGAGCTCTGCCAGTAAGAGGCAAGCAGTTTATGTATCTCTTGATTTGTTTAATAAAATTCCTCATCTACAGTACTCGTTTTCCCTTCGGGGTTTTTCCTGGGACAATTTGTCCAAAACTATTGTGTTCAGTTTGAATATTTTATTTTTCTATCTCCATGATTATTTGTGAAGTTGCAGCTGTATTATTTTCAATATTTGCTGTGAATTCATTTTCGGTAGTAAAATAATCTATTTACGATAGGAGATTAATAATAAATAGTTGCAATAGAATTTTCACATGGTATCAGAGCAGATTTGAGGGCAGAAAAGGCATAGGGAGAAAATATATATATATATATAAATCTAGGGTTTATAAAACCCAATTTGACCTCTTCCAAATTCTTATTTTCTTTTGAGATGGCCTCAGCAGGTTTAAGAGATCAGGACATATTGGATGGAGCCTCAAATTTTGGTGTCATGAAAGCTAGAATTTCTTTATTGCTCGAAGAGAATGGCATTAAGGACTATGTGACCACTATTGTACCTATACCTACAGATGCAACACAGCTCTTCGCATATAAGAAGGAAGATACCAAGGCGAGGAGGCGAATTCTTGACAGTGTTAAGGATCATATTGTTCTGTATATTGTAGAGTTAGATACAGCAAAGAAGATGTGGAACTCCATTCTAAATCTGTACCAGAATGCTACCACTAACCGAAAGCTAATTCTCAGAGACAAGTTGAGGAATACCCGAATGAACAAGGGAGAAGACATTACAAGTTACCTCACCAGGCTTAGACATTTTAAGGATGAGTTGGCAGCTGTTGGAGACAAACCAAATGATGACGAGCTAGTACGAATAGCCCTAAATGGGTTTACTAAGCAATGGGATGTCTTCGTTCAAGTTATTAATGGATGAGACACCTTACCGAGTTGGGATCGACTATGGAGTGACTTCACTCAGGAGGAGCTTAGACTAAGTCTTGTCAGTGGAACTAGTAGTAATAGTTAGAAAAGTGAGGTGGAACAGGAAAATGTCGCCCTAGCAGGAAAAGGGAAAGCAAAGAAGGGGTCTGGGAAAAGGATCAAATCCAAAAAGTGAGAAGAAGAAGGACTTGTCTAAGATCAAATGTTATGGTTGTCACGAGTTCGACCACTATGTCAGCGATTGCCCACAAAGGAAGAAAAATGAAAAGAAAGGCAAGAAGCAGACAGCAGCTTCAGCAAGTGTAGATGAGATTTCTAGTAGAATGGAGGATGAGTTTAAACTCATAGCTTGCCTAACTAGCTCAACCTCATTGGGTGTTTGGTATATAGACAATGGGGCATCATTTCATATGACAGGAGTTAGGGAGTACTTCTCCAGCTACAAGGAGGAGGACATCAGATTCCAAATTCAAATGGGGAACAAGTCCAAGTGCAATCCAGTTGGGAGAGGGACTATTCTATTTTAGAGGGAGAATGGCAAACCTATTTCCATTCATGATGTGTTGTATGTGCCAGGCTTGGGCATAAATCTAATTTCCGTATCTGTCCTTCAAGATAAAGGCTACAATGTACTCTTTAGACGGGTGCATGTTTTAATCAAGCATAATGATTGGAAATCACCCATAGCTATTGGAGTTAGGAGCGACCGACTTTATAGGTTGCAGTTTGATACTCCTAAGGCACTAGTGAGCAGCAGTAATCCTAGAGATCAAGGAGAGCTATGGCATAGGAGGATGGACCATATACATCATGGAGCACTTAAATTGCTTCGTGAGATAGTGATAGGTGTTCCAGAGGTGAGCACAGAGCATGATGATGTGTGTAAGGGATGTGTGTTGGGGAAGTTTGTGAAAACAACTTTTCCAAGGAGTGACACTAGATCCAAGGGGGTTCTTGATCTAGTACATTCAGATATATGTGGACCAATGTCAACAAAGTCTCTCAGAGGATACAAGTACTTTGTTACTTTTATTGATGATTTCTCCAGGAGGACCTGGATATACTTCTTGAAGACCAAGGATGAGGTCTTCAGTCACTTCTAGGAGTTCAAAGTTCTTGTGGAGAATTCCACAGGTAGGAAGGTAAAGGTTCTTCGGTCAGACAATGAAGGTGAGTACAAAGGAAAAGAGTTCCAGGAGTTCTGTACCAGGGAAGGAATCAAGAGAGAGTGGACCATTCCTTACAACCCGCAGCAGAATGGGGTTGCTGAGAGGAAGAATCGTTCTATATCAGAGGCAGTAAGGGCTATGTTGTATGACCAAGATTTGCCACGTTACTTATGGGTAGAGGCATACAATATAGCAGTATACATACAAAATAGGGTTCCACATAAGGTATTGGGCAAGATGACACTAGAGGAGGCATTCTCAGGGAAGAACCCAGATGTCAGTCACTTCAGGATATTTGGGAGTTTGGCATTTTGTCACATTCCAGGGCCTACACGTTCCAAGTGAGATCAGACTGCAGAGAGAGGGTACTTTGTGGGGTATAGCGAGACCTCAAAGGCATATCAGATATTTATTCCAGGGACTAGAAGGATTACAGTTAGGCATGATGTCAAATTCATGGAAGAAAAGGCATATAGGAGGTCCAGAGATTTGCCAGTAGATGATCAAAATGAGTAGCCAATAGAAGCTCCAAGGGTTCTTCAACCAGAATAGGGGCAGCGAAGCTCGAGTATAGTTACTAGTACAAGCACAAGCTCAGCTATTGAGAGTTCGTAGAGTATGGAGCAACAGATACAACAAATCCAAGAGATGCATCAATAAGATATGGAGTTTGATATTTCATCCTCTATAGTTGACAAGAGGAACCATGAGGTTCAACAGACACATAGAGATACTCAGGAGGTTGTGGGAGCTCCTAGGACAAGTAGTAGACAGTGGAAACAACCATCCAAGTATAATGACTATGTAGCATTGGTTAGTCAATTGGTAGATAGTGAGCCTTCCATCTATCAGGAGGCTGCACAGCAATAGGTGTGGCAAGATGCGATGGTTGAGGAATATACCTCAATAATGTAGAACGATGTGTGAGAGGTTGTACCTAGACCAACAGATAGGGCAGTGGTTGGATCACGCTGGATCTATAAGATTAAGCATGGTGCAGATAGTAGCATCAAGAAATACAAGGCAAGGTTCGTAGCAAAGGGGTTCTCTCAGAAGGAGGGAATAGACTATGAGGAGACATTCACTCCAGTGGCTAGGTATACTTCTATACGAGCCGTAATCTCACTTGCAGCACATATGGGATGGCAGATCCATCAAATGGATGTCAAGATGGCATTTCTTAATGGTGAATTGGTAGAGGAGGTATACATAGAACAACCAAAGGGCTTTGTAGCACACAACAGCGAAACCCACGTGTGTAGCTTGAAGAGAGCTTTGTATAGACTCAAGCAAGCTCCCAGGGCATGGTATGAGCGCATTGATAGATACTTGCAGGGAATAGGCTTTGTGAAGAGTGAGGCGGATGCTAACCTCTACTACTTGGTGGTTGGGCGTGAAGTTCTCATTCTTGTTCTTTATGTGGACGACTTGTTTTTAACAGGTTCACCAGGACTTATAGAGGAGTACAAGATTGACCTTGCAGCAGAGTTTGAGATGAAGGATTTGGGGCTTATGCACTACTTTCTAGGCATGGAAGTGTGGCAGACAGATGGAGAGATTTTCCTTGGACAACGGAAATATTGCATTGAAATCTTGAAGAGGTTTGAGATGCAGGATTGCAGAGCCATGTCTACACCTATGATCAAGAATTGGAAGAAGGTAGACACATCCAAGGAAAAGGATGTAGACCCCACCTTATACAGGATGTTGATTGGATCTCTCATGTATTTGGTCAACACTAGGCCAGATATATCCTTTGTAGTAAACTCTCTTAGTCAGTTCATGGTTGAGCCGAAGAGAGTGCATTGGACAGCGGCAAAGCATGTGTTGCGGTATTTGCGTGGTACAATCGAGTATGGGATTAGATATGCTCGAGGTGATGGTATCAAGTTGATAGGCTATACTGATGCAGATTGGGCAGGTAGTATAGTGGACAAGAAAAGCACTTCAGGGTGCTACTTTAGTTTGGGATCAGGAGTTGTCTCTTGATATAGCAGGAAGCAAAAGTCTATGGCTCTGAGTTCTGCAGAAGTAGAATACATAGCAGCTAGTATGGCAATGTGTGAGGCTATATGGCTTCGAAAGTTGTTGGTAGCCTTGTTTGGTCAAAGGGTTGAGACTATAGTGATACACTGTGATAATTAGAGTTGCATCAGATTATCTGAGAATCCAGTGTTTCATGATAGGTCTAAGCATATAGGCATCAGGTATCATTTCATCAGGGATTGTGTACAGCAAAGGATTGTTCAGCTATAGTATATACCTACAGATCAGTAGGTAGCAGACATTTTGACAAAGGCATTGGGGAAGGTGAAATTCATCTTCTTCAGAGATAAGTTGGGTGTTATGCAGAACACCTTCCTTGCTAAGAGGGAGTGTTAATTTTAATGTAGCTTGGATAGGTGTTCTAGTCTCGGGTGGTTATTATGAGGCTGGAAACACATCTGGAATAATTATCTCTAGACCTAGAAATTTGATTTCTCGAGAGACTTCTAGATATTAAGGTTTGTTAGAATCTAATTAATCATAGCCATTGATTGAGATTAAATCATGGCCATTGGTTTCAATGAAATAAATAAATTTGCAGCAATAGCAAATAGATTTGCAGTGAGAGCAAGGACGCAGTGATAGCGTTGGATACAATAGCAGTGGAATTTTTGCAGGAGAAATTGGGAGAAGAATTTCCAGAGGAGAACATTGTCGGAGCTCTGCCAGTAAGAGGCAAGCAGTTTATGTATCTCTTGATTTGTCTAATAAAATTCCTCATCTGTAGTACTGGTTTTCCCTTCGGGGTTTTTCCAGGGACAATTTGTCCAAAACTATTGTGTTCAGTTTGCATATTTTATTTTTCTATCTCCGTGATTATTTGTGAAGTTGCAGCTGTATTATTTTCAATATTTGCTATGAATTAATTTTTGGCAGTAAAATAATCTATTTATGATAGGAGATTAATAATCAGTAGTTGCAATAGAATTTTCACAATCTCTGGTTCTTAGATCTAAACTCAATAGTAAAGATGGAAATAGAGCAAGAGGAAGATGAATGGATGTCATGCGAATTGATACCAGAGCACGTACTTGAGATGCGTATATTACCTCTCCTTCCACTTCACTCCGTCATCCGTTTCCACAGAGTTTGTAGAGAATGGAATCAATTACTACACACTTGGGAATTCCTTAGGCCATTTATTCTTCAAGAAAACAACATTGAATTGTTGAGGTATTTCTTGATGAACAAAATTGTGCACTTCCCGGAAGGAGTGGAAAACATAGAAGACGAAGATAGGTACGCACTGCCCACTGTGTTTCCATGGCAGTCATCATTTCTGTTTGCAGTACATGTACGTGAGGAAACACTTCACTGGGAGATTTCCATATGGGAGTTTGTGATGGATGTTTTATCACCAGGTTGGCAAAGGATTGGAAAGGAGACACCGTTCCCTGTTCCCTGTTTATTGTAAGATGTTACATGCTTACATATCCAAAATAGTTATTGCTTCTGTAGAGACTCGTAGAGATGAATAACCAAATAATACTTCATATCATACTATATCAATGTGTTGGGAAAGTTGCCGCACACACTAAAGTTTATCAATACATATACTATATGGTATAAGGTATTATCTCTTCCAAGTATTTTCACATGGGTATTCCGCTTTAGGTTGAAGAACCCCCTATACTAGTATCTCAACATTGTGATCCTTTATAAAGCATACATGATTTATAACTGTAATAAAGTTAGAAAAATTCTTTAACTAAACTAAGAGTTGAAATGCCTCTAAAATTAGTTTCTAACATAAAAATGAATGAGATTTTAGATTCTAATGCAAAAATGAATGAGCAATCTCTACTATTGGATATAATTCTCACATAGAAAGGGCACTTTTAGAAAGCACATTGTAAGTAGAACAAAGAACATATTTTGAAAATAGTCGAGAATGATGAAAACTTGTTTGTGGTGGTTAGTCATTTCACTATAATGTTTGTTTTAGATCTACAAGGACTTGTGTTATTCTCAATCACCTAAGTTCTCCTTAACCAATGATAGATCTATTAATAATAATAATCTCTGTTTTGGTTCCAAAATGCCTTCTAAAGTTGTGAACTCAGATAAAGTGTTTCACAACAAATGAAATGTTTAAAATGGAGTGCATTGAAAATGACACAACATATAGCATTTTGAATGCAATAATTTATATATATATATATATATATATATATATATATATATATATATATATATATATATATATATATATATATATATATATATATATATATATAAAATTCATGTTCTTGAATGTAAAATAACAAACAATGTGTAAAATGAAATAGAGGCATTAGGAGAATATCTGTTTGTCTAATATATAAACTTAAGTGGCCAATTATTTCAAAATATAGAACATTGATTGTCTAAATACTATCTACAACAATATACACAAGAATATTTTAGTTCATTTTTACACACTTTCCATTTGAACACCTTCAAATCTAGAGTCAGGTAGCAACATATTTTGAATCTTGTGTCGGTCAGTAGAGCTTCTTTCAAATCTATGACGGGCTTTTAAATTCATGCACAAGGGTTGCCACCTGTCAAAGTTTCACAATGCCTAAACATTGTCGGGTTTGACACTTCTTCCCATTGCATCATTGGCCAAATTGTTCAAGTCATTACTTGGTGGGCCCGGTTTATTTTAAAAGGACTCAATGAACGGAGGGAGGTCCTAAAGCCATTGATCCATATGAAGAGATGCTACAACATGTCATCACCACACTTGTTTAGACATTTCTAACCCTGACCACTCTTAAATGATGCATCATTGGTCAATATAATGTTGAATCATTGTCATACCCTTCTCTATTTCATAGAAGCGAATGTTGTGGTGCATTCTCTAAGGAGACACATGGAAGCAATGCATAGCATTTTGATTTGTTAGTTATAACAACTTGTTAATGTTGCACCATTGATAAGAGGTGTGAATCATCAATAGGTGGGTCTTGATACATCAATAGTTCAAGCTCACATGAAGGCTTTCTCTAGGACACACATTCGTGCCATGCATAGTTTCAAGGTCATAGTGTCAACAGCTTCAAGGTGTTGCACTATTGGTTGGGATGGTTGATTCAATTGTGGGTGTCACCTCTCTTTTAAAAGGAAGCAAGACCCTCCCAGTGGTTTCTTGATGCAACATGTCAACATCACATACAAATTAGGAATCATGGTAGCATTGACACATTTCTCTATTGCACCATTAGTCAGTAGTTATGATTCAGCCAGTCAATGGGCCCAGTTTCATGTCAAAGGAGAATTTGATGGAAGCCTTGTGATAGTGACACTTGACGTGACCTCACAACTCCTCAAAGAGGCTAGACCTGACACACTCTAGATGTTGTGCCATTGTTCCACATGGCATGAGGACCCACCATAAGGTAGAGGCTTCCAAACTATCTAATCTCCTCCTAGCATCTAGCAGTTGGTGCACCATTTTGTTGTCTCCAAGAAGTATCAATTCTATGCATTGTGCCATTGGATATTTAGATGTTGTGTCTCTGATAGTGGGTCTCATTATCTCTATGACATTAGGGGAGCATTCCAAACCATTGATCATGAGTGGAACCATCCAATGGTTGACACATCACCAGGTAAATTTTGAGCCAACAAGTGCTAGGTGTTGTGCCATTAAAGCGAGTGAGTCAACAAGTCTCTAACCTTGCGAAGAGGACACAAAGTCATCTCTAAAGGAACAATGATCTAACTCAATAATATGGTGGTACACTTGAGGCTATTAGGTCTCATGTGTAGGGTCTTGGTGAGTCTTGAATGCCACAGACTTGCATCTAAGGTGCCATCGATGTGAATTAAGGATTCAAATGTAGAGAAACAACAGAGTGGTTGTGTTTCAATGTAGAGGCACATAGAGGTAGATGGGATAGGAATTTCCCACCTAGGTTAAGCTTTGTGATCTAATGTAGAAGTAATTGAGGTAGATGAGGTAGGTGATTCCAGCCTAACACAACCCTAAATAGATTTCTATATATACAAGATTTGAGGATGTATTTAGGGTTGGTCATTGAGCTAATTTGGGATCTTGGTAGAAGAATCAATAGACATTTTTAGCCTTTGTGGGTGTTTTCAGAGCCATTTGAATTTTTTTATAACTATGCATCTTTCCTTTTTTGTAATTTGTTCTCGATTCACTAATGAAGAGAAGTGGCATTTTGTGCCATTTCTTTTGTTTGTTGAGTCTTCCTTCAAATATTTTGTATTTATGTTGTGCCTCTATTGTTTGTTTCATCAATGATATTTGTAAATGGTCTAAATTATGCATTTTCATGCTCTTAAAGCCATTAATTAGTATTATGATTAAACAAGAACACATTGTGTTGATTTAGTGTTTGTGTGAGTTTTATCATTCAGCATATCACCATAGGATAGTTTTATAAATTAATGTTTGTCTTCTCTTTTTTAATAAACCCAAATAGAAGTATTAACAAGAAGCATAAGAGGAGTTGGCCTCTAAAATCTCAGAGTCATCCTACGAGTCAAGTCGCACATTTGCAATATTTCCCATTGTTGTTGATTGGTTTGTTCTTAAGAGTTATCTCAGGTGTAAAATCAACCATCAACAAATACTATTACCGTCTAAATGGACATATGTAAGAGTGAGACTTTGGAATATCCTTACAAGGAAGATAAATCCACTAAGAGAGGTCATTTAACCTTTACAAGTAGGGGAAAGCACATTGTAAGTAGAACAAATATTAATTCCATGCATAGTTTCAAGGCCACGGTGTTAACACCTTCAAGGTGTTGCACTATTGGTTGGGGTGGTTGATTCAATCGTGGGTGTGTGCTCTCTTTAAAAAGGATGCAAGACCCTCCTAGTGGTTTCTTGATGCAACGTGTCAAAATTGCATGCAAACTATGAATCATGGTAGCACTAACACATTTCTCTATTGCACCATTGGTTGGTAGTTATGACTCAACTAGTTGATGGGCCCAGTTTCATTTAAAAGGAAAATGCAAGGGAAGGCTTGTGATATTGACACTTGGCATGATCTCACAATTCCTCAAAGAGGCCATACCTGACACACTCTAGATGTTATGCCGTTGTTCCACATGGCATGAGTACCCACCATAAGGCAGAGGATTACAAACTATCCAATCTCCTCCTAGCATCCAGCAGTTGGTGCACCATTTTGTTGTCTCTAGGTGGTATCAATTCTATGCATTGTGCCATTGGCTATTTAGATGTCATATCTCCTATAGTGGGTCTCATTATCTCTGAGACATAAAGGGAGCATTCCAAACCACTGATCATGAGTGGAAGCATCCAACGGCTCACACATCACCAGGTAAATATTGAGCCAGCAAGTGCTAGGCATTGTGCCATCAAAGCGAGTGAGTCAACAAGTCTGTAACCTTGCAAAGAGGACACAAAGGCATCTCTAAAGGCACAATGATCTAACACAATAGTACGTTGGTACACTTGAGGCTATTGGGTCTCACATGTAGGGTCTTGATGAGTCTTGAATGCCACAGACTTGCATCTGAGATGCCATTGATGTGAATTAAAGATTCAAACATAGAGAGGACAAAGTGGTTGTGTTTCAATGTAGAGGCACATAGAGGTAGATGGGGTAGGAATTTCCTGCCTAGGTTCAACTTTGTGATCTAATATTGAAGTAATTGAGGTAGACAAGGTAGGTGATTCTAGCCTGACACAGTCCTAAATAGATTTCTATATATACTGTGAGGCCTACCTTTTTCATTTCCGTTCATGTGACTATTTACCTAACTGTTGCTGATACTTTTATACTTGTGGGACTGTTGATCACAAATTCCTAAACTTTTAGACCTTATTTTGTATTAAGAGAAAACAAATTGGGTGATGTTAGATAGATATTTATTTTATAGGAAAACTAATTGGGTGATGTTAGATAGATGCTATATTATGGGAAAACTAATCGGGTGATGTTAGATAGATGCTTGTATTAAGAGAAAACAAATTGGGTGATGTTAGATAGATGTTTATATTATAGGAAAACTAATTGGGTGATGTTAGATAGATGCTCTATATTAAAGGAAAACTAATTGGATGATGTTAGTTAGAAAATTGTAATGTGAATTCCTTTATGCTTAAGAGAACTTGTGATATCTTATGTGAGTGCAAGTTTTTAATTTGCTTCGGCTATGTTATTGATATGTGGAAATTAACTTTGCAACTGAGTGCACAGGTATTTCTAACCAACCACACATATTGGAGATCATCCCACACTTGATGTTGTAATCCCTTGTGAAGCCGATCTGGTTCCACAAAGAACTAATATCAACTCTGTGTATGATGTAATGTTGTAATGTTAATTTGCATAAGATTAATTGGGTTGAGTCTACCCTCTTTTAATTTGAATTATTATATGTCTTGTAAGAATTTTCTTTGAATTTCATTTTTTAAAATTTTAGATTTTTGGAGACACTTTTCATGTGTTTTAACTTTACCCTGCATGCCCTAACTAGGATAAACTTGACCCTGGGTTATACCCCATGGGTCTAGGGTCCCTTTTGACTTGGGTAGCCCTTGGTAAACCTCCATATGGTCACCTTAACTTCACACTGAAATTAAGTGACGAATTTGGAGGCATGGGAGGGATAGGATGAGTGGTACCAACACTCAAACCCATCCCTTTTCTCTTCCCAATAGGACCCACCAATTGTGGAGGACTTGACTTCAGGTCTCTCTCACAATTGGTGAGAGTACCCATTGAGTTGGGTGTTCCTTCATGAGAGGAAAAGAAGGGGAGACATGTGACACCCTTTCCCTCTTTAACTTCCCTTTTCTCTCCCATATGTTGGAGAGAGGACATGTGGTAAGGGGTGAGGGAGACTTTGGGGATGGGTGAGTGACATGTGTCAACACTCATCCCTTGGGACATGCTAGTGGTTGGGATGAAGAGTGAGGAGGTGACAAGTGTCACCTCCCCATTCCTCTAAGCTCATGGATTGGGCTTATTTTAATCCCACTTGGCATAGGGAGAGAGGTTGTTGAATTTTTGAGAATTTTTATTGTTGAAAATTGTTTTTGGGAGAAAGATAGAGGGAGTTTGGTGGCTTATGTTGGAGGAGATTTTAGAGGAGCTCTACATCAACTTCTTCCATATTAGGGCTTTAAAGGTTGGTTTTCAAGGCTAAGGCCTTCCCCTTGTATTTCAATTTCCGTGCATGATGAATGTGTGAGATGTATATTTGCTTGTGTTGTATTTTGTTATGTGGGGAATATTTAGTAGGGTGTTGAAAGAGCCTCTCCCACTTGGGATAAAATGCTCATCAAGTGTGGGGTAGGGCAGGAGTGATCCTCCTTCAGGTCATTACCTTGTTTTGGGATGTTGAAAGCCTTGAGGGCATTTTATGTGATTTTGAGTATTTTGTTATATGGCTTGAGAGCCAAAATATGATTACATGTTGGCTTGAGGCCATGAGAAAAATTGTATTGAGATATTTTTAAAGGAGTGGCACTCTAGAGTTGAGTGTGTCCACTCTCCTACCCCTTTTTAAACTCACCTTGGTTGCATTGTGTGTTGTAAGTATCCATGGGCATAATATTGTGCTTTGAGTTGTTTGTTGTCTTGTTGTAAAGTGGATTTGAGTTCCCTAGGTGTGTGGATGACTTCCCTAGCTTGGGGGTGACCCTCTTACGGGTCTACGGTAGGGAGGAGAGCAAGATGTGTAGTTTTTTATTCCCTTGTGTGATATGTAGGTTTCATGGAGCTTAGGGTGAAGTTGAAGAATTTACTTGTCTTGGAAAAGATTTTATTTTCCTTTACTCTTAAAGCTCTTGAGGAGAGCTTGGTCTTATTAAGAACTTCATCTTTGTTGATTTTCAAAGAGGAGAACCTCTCTCTCTCTCTCTCTCTCTCTCTCTCTCTCTCTCTCTCTTGTTGTTAAATTGTATTTTCATAAGTTGTGAGAAAACCTCTATCAATGTATTGATAGTTTTAATTGTTACATTAAATTTTACCATTTATGAGATGATGAAGGAAGAAATTTGTTTTAAAAGGATATTGATTTTGTATATTCCTATTACTTATATTTACAAAGTTGTGATTTAGTTGTTGTGGTAAATAAAGAGAGTTATAATTTGTTGATTTGAATTTTATCATTTAAAATAAGGAGGAATTGTAGAAAAGTTGTTGATAAGTGAATTCATTTTATGTCACATTGGAATATCAATTTGTTATGTTTAGATTTTGTGGGTTTAAATATATATATATGGAATTGTAAATTGTTATCTTGGAAAGAATGAAAAGAAAATTGGTTGTAGTTATTGTATTAGAGGCTTTTAATTAATTGCAAATATATTTAAATTTCTCCCTTCAAACAAATGTGTAAATATAAATCTTATGTGCTTACATGTTTTTTTTTTTTTTTAAATAGAAAAAAACTAAGTTTATTAATTATGTTTCATACATTGTGATTTCATTTTAAATCTATATATATTTATATTTTGTTTTACTATAAATTCTCTTTAATAAACAAAATTGTGTTTTTGAAAACGGACTGTGAAATTGCCCTGTGTATATATATTAAATATATATATATAAGAATATAGATTAATAAAAGAAAATAAAACAAAAAAATAAACATTTGATGTTGAATATGGGTCAGACTGTGTTTCCGTTCAAAGTTGCATTCAGAAATGGTGTTACAAAATAGAATGTAGAGTGGGTGGGGTTTTGAACCCCCCCACTGATGGCTATTGTGTGTTGGGTGTGGGGAGGGGGGCGAAGGCCCCACCCACACCCCATTACATGGGAAGTGGGTGGGGGCTCTGTCCCCCTCCCCACACTCCCCGTTATGCTTTGAACCCCTGCAGCCTCATATTCCCCGCGCCAATAGTCTCCCAGCAGCTAACTCCAAACCCACCACCAAGCTACCGCTACTGCTCAACACCTTCTCTACGGCCTCCCTTCACTGTGGGTCTCTCCTCCGCCCTTTGCCGCTCCCTGCAGTCACCACCACCAAAATCTCTACCCACGACCTCTATCTCCCGACCTCTGCCCATGTTCGTGGTCCTCACCACCACCAAAATATCTACCCACAACCATTAGGGCCTCCTCTCTGTGCCGCAGCCACCTCCCTCCATGAACCCTGTCCATAGCTCAAAAACAAACCAATAAAAATTTGGTTAGGGTTCAGCCAATGGAGCCAAATAAAAAGATTTAGGTTTTCAACTCCATGGCAAAAGAAAATACAAAGAATTGTATAATTCATATTTATAAAAGAAAATAAAAATAATAATATATTAATTCTAATCATAAGAAAATGTGTTTTGGGGGTTTGGAAACTTTCTCTAATGAAATACAAAGAAAATGAAAGGAAAAATATATATTGCTCAAGTAAAATAAATGTATAAATATATTTATATATTTTTAGAATGAATTTAAAAATTCACTATCCTTATAAGAGAAAACTTAGTGATATAATACATAGCATATATGTGTATGTGTGTGTATTTATATCTTCTTAAATAAATTAAGCCATCATATGCATTTCATATGTGGCCAATTAAACTCAACCTGTAATTTGAGTAAACACCAAATTGAGAAAATGAGAGAAAAAGAGAAAGAAAGATAAAAGTAAAAATAAAGAGGAGAAAATGCACGACCTTTCTAGAATAGGGCAAAGAGTACTAATTAAGATTTAACATTCTGTTATACCTGATTGGGGGCAAATTAATTATCAAAATTAATTCAAACGTTGAATTAAACCTAGAGCAGAACCCTAGTGGACTTCATCAAATGAAGTTAGTAAGTCATGTTTATGTGATCTGATCTACCAAGAAATTAGGAATAATGTAAAGGATGCAGTGATAACTATGATTGATAGAGAACTGATCTACCAAGAAATTAGGAATAATGTAAAGGATGCAGTGATAACTTTGATTGATAGAGAACGTGAAAAAGGGAGAAATAAAATTAAATTTCAGAGAAACGAGAAGGAAAACAAATGTTCAGGCTTTGTTGAAAATGCTAAAATTAGGAGAACAAATTAATTTAAAATTTTAGAAAATGTGAAGGAAAACAGATGTTTGAGCTTTGTTGAAAAATGTTCCATTAATGTAATCATCTATATTACCAATGCAACTAGTGGGATGTAAGAAATTATTAACCCTATCAAGAAACCTCGTGATCAAGATTAGTGTTAGTGCAATAAACCCCACTCACGTTTGCAAGGCGTTATGCTGCTGGATTTTCCCAGAATTTAGGGTTTAGTAGTTTAGTAAGTTTAACCCTTGTAGCGACATTAGCCATGTCGTGATGACCCCCTTGGCCTTCTTACGTTTGGGTTTATGCTTGTATACGTATTACCCACTGACAACTGTATTGTTTATGCCTTAAGCATACACCACTGAGCACACTTACGTGTGCGAGGGGTTTTCTAGGGAAGCATGGAAAAAATTTTGATATTTCATGTCATGACCACATGACAAATGTGGACATGACACATGTGATGTGTGTCGTAACCGCATGGGAAATATGGGCATGATAATTTGTATCAGAGCCCAAGCTTAAACACTGGGCATATTTGGGTACGTTATTTATTCCATAACTTTGATTAATTAGTGCCTACCTTGTTTTATAGGATGCCTCCCCAACGTGTTCGACGAGCGTGATCGTGCAACACAACGTCCGTTGAGGTGCACAGTGATTCCTCTACAAAGGGACAAGGACCTGCAGTTATAGCAGATCAACCAGTACCACAGGCACCACCAGTACTAGACATAGGTCCTCAGATTTTATAGACATTGCAGGCCATGCTAGTGAGGTTACTGCCAGCTATTCTAGAGCCACGTGATGAGTCTCATGTCGATCTATGAGAGGAGCCATGTAAGGAGCCGTGTGCTGAGTCACCTGTTGAGCCACATGTGGAGCCTCGTGTCGATCCACGAGAGGTGCCATGTATAGAGCCTTTCGTAGAGATACCTGATACTACAGTGGAGGAGGTAGGGTCAGCCTACCAAGCACAGAGTAGGAGTCCTTTGAGACTCTCGAGATGAGATGAGACCATGAGAGTAGAGTAGATATATCATGGACCGTAAGAGTATGGGTTGGATGAGCCAGTTGTTGGAATTAGAGATAGAGGAGACCCCATCAGAGACCTGCTTAGGTTCAACCCACCTACCTTCATAGGAGCTATAGAGGGAGCTGTGGCTGAGGCTTGGCTTATCAGCTTAGATAGGTGCTTCGCATTGTGACCTTATGGGAGCAACACAAAAGCACGAGTGGCAGTACACCTTCTGAGAGATGTAGTAACTACCAGGTGGTGCACTGAGGAGTGCAAGCGCTGATTATCCTTAGATACACTCACATGCGACATATTCATAGAGCGCTTTAATGCATGATATTTGTTAGATCATTACAGATGGCACTAGATAGATGAGTTCCATGACTTACAGCAGAGAGGACTCACGGTTGCTCAATACAAGAGCCAGTTCATCAAGCTTTCTTGTTATGTAAAGTATCTCCACAAGGAGAAACTCCTAGTGCACAAATTCATCAGAGGTCTGAATCATGGGATAGCAGGACTGGTGCATATGGCAGATCCCCAGACTATTAGTGAGGCTGTCGAAAAGGCTTTTATTGCAGAGAAAATTCAAGGACGAGGGCAAAATTTAGTCCCGCAATTTCAGGACCGCAATCATGAACAATAGCAAAACTTTCAAGGACCACAATCCACACCACAGAGAGGAGGATTTAATTCATCATCATTACCTCCTAGGCCTCCACAGCAGCAGTAGCAGCAACATCATCAAAGGACTAGACCCCTGCAGAGGGTTTAAGGAGGATAGAACCATGGTTGGTAGTAGTAGGGCCTGCATAGAGATTAGAGATAGCAGGGATCATCTGCAGGACCCACGAGGTCTCAGCAGTCTTACAGAGGTTCATAGGGGTCCACTAGAGAGACTGGACAATAGCAGTCAGGTAGGACTCAGTCAGGACAGTTACAGTGGTGGGGTAGGACATATGGCTAGAGAGTGTCCACGGGGATTTACAGCAGGGGACAACCCTATTAAGGAGGATCTTAGTAGATTGTCGGTGATGTGGGCAGGTCCCACCGCATGTTTGTAGCGGTTGACAACTGTCAGGCTGACTTCCAGGCCTCAGTTATTGAGACAGTAGGTATGATTGGGGATTTTCCCATCTCTATTCTTTTTGACTCTGGAGCTACCGACTCTTTTCTGTCTACATCATTAGTGGAACATTGCAAGCTGGTGGCTTCTAGGCAGAACATTAGGTGGGAAGTTGAGTTGGCCTCTGGGGCTAGGATGTCAGTAGATACCTTGGTTAGAGATTGCGAGATCTCCTTTGGTTTCTTCACTACATCATGTGACCTTAGGGTTATGCCATTAGGATCCTACAGTGGAGTTTTGGGTATGGCCTGGCTTGTGACTCATAGAGCCAAACTAGATTGTCGCCAAAGGATGATTAGCTTCTTAGACGATCATGGCTCACTGATTGAGATAGTGGACATTCAGAATCCCACGTTGTTCATATGATATCCTCTTAGTAGCTTAAGCACTGCATGCGGAAGGGTTGTCAAATGTTTGCTATCATGGTCAGTGACAAATCAGAGGATGAGCCAGAGGCTACTTTAGATGATCACCCTATCCTGAGAGACTTTGCTGACGTATTTCTGCTAGAATTACAAGGTATGCCTCCATGCAGAGAGGTTGATTTCTACATTGACTTAGTGCCGGGTGCAGAGCCGGTGTCTCGTGCACCCTATAGGATGACTACACATGAGCTTACAGAACTTAAACTGCAGTTAGAGGAGTTACTAGAGAAGGGGAACATCTAACCTAGTGTTTCACCATGGGGCACACTGGTTATCTTCATGAAGAAGAAGGATGGGTCTCTTCGTTTATGCATGGATTACAGGTAGTTGAACAAGGTGACGGTGAAGAAACGTTATCCTCTGCCTAGGATTGACAACCTCTTTGATCAAATGTAGGGAGCCAGAGTGTTCTCAAAAATTGATCTAAAATCTAGGTATCACCAATTGTGCATCACAGAGGTAGATATTCACAAGACTACTTTTCGAACTAGATATGGCCATTACGAGTTCACAGTGGTACCCTTCAGTTTGATGAATGCCCCTGCAGTATTCATGAGTCTCATGAACGGGGTGTTCTGCACTTACTTAGATCAGTTCGTGATCATATTTCTTGATGATATTTTGATCTATTCACGGACTGAGGAGGAACATGTGGATCATTTGTGTTAGGTGTTGCAGTGCTTACGAGAGTAGTAGCTTTTTGGCAACCTGGTGAAGTGTGCCTTCTTCAGGACAGAGGTGCAGTATTTGAGGCACATCTTATCAGGCGATGGCAACTCCATAGATCCATCAAAGATCAAAGCGATTCAGGACTGGCCAGCACCCACCAGTGTGACTAAGGTCAGGAGATTTATGGGATTAGCCGGTTATTACCATAGGTTTGTTGAGGGCTTTTCCAGATTAGCGCATCCCATCACTTCCCTTCAGCGCAAAGGGAAAGGATTCACTTGGACCGAGCAGTGTGAGAGGGCCTTTGGAGTCCTCAAGGAGCATCTTACCAGCGCTCCCATATTAGCAGTTCCGGATCCTATAGAGGATTTTTTTGTCTGCACAGATGCATCACTAGAGGGTTTGGGAGCCATACTTATGCAGGGTGGTAGAGTGATTACATGCAAATTGCGTAAGCTCAAGACACATGAGCTAAACTACCCTACTCATGATTTAGAGCTCATTGTAGTTATTCATGCTCTTGTTCATTAGAGACACTTCCTTTTAGGTTGACGCTTTGAGCTCCATTCGGATCACCATAGCTTACAGTACATTTTCACACAGCCCAATTTGAACACCCGTCAGCGGTGTTGGATGGAGTTATTATGCGAGTACAACTTTGATGTCCACTACATCAAAGGGAAGGAGAACGTGGTCGCTGATGCCTTGAGTCAAAGGCACCACGAGATCCTAACCTTGACATTGAGGGTGGATTTGAGAGAGCGTATCTTACAGCATCTGCCTGAGGACGAGTGGTTTCTTGAGGTGCAGTAGGAAATCTAGAAACAGAGGACCCTTAAGGGCAGATTCGCAGGATATTCCCTTGAGTCTGATGATTTACTTAGACATCGGCAACACATCTATGTACCCCGTGTGGGTGATCTACGTGTAGTGATTCTTTTCGAGGCTCATAGAGCACCTTATGCAACACACCCAGGAGTGAAGAAGATGCATGCTGATTTGTGATAGTTATATCATTGGGCTAGGATGAGACGAGACATTGTAGAATATGTTGCTCATTGCCTTGAGTGTCAGAGGGTTAAGGCCAAGCATTAGCATCCAACAGGACTGTTGTACCCTCATGAGATACTTGAGTGGAAATGGGACACCATTTCCATAGATTTTATCATTGGTCTACCTATGTCATCATGTCACCATGATGCCATCATGGTGACAGTTGATAAGTTGACCAAGCTGGCACATTTCTCACCTATATGCATGATGTACAATGCACCATCTATGGTGAGAGTGTTTTTAGATCAAATTGTCAGACTTCATGGAGTACCTCGCCACATCATTTCTGACAGAGACTCCATTTTCACTTTAGCTTTTTGGAGAGCCTTACAACAGGCGTTGGGCACACAGCTCAACTTTAGTTTAGCTTACCATCCTGAGACCGACGAACAGACAGAGAGAGTTAATCACGTGTTGGAAGACATGCTTTGTATGTATGTTATGGACCATCAGTCTAGATGGGAGGAGTATCTATATCTAGTTGAGTTTGCCTACAATAATGAGCATCACAGCTCGTTGGGTATGTCTCCTTTCCAAGATCTATATGGCAGACCATGCAGGACACCTTTGAGTTGGGATCGGATAGAGGGCAGGGTTGCCATTGGTCCAGAGATAGTTTAGGATATGTAGTAGTAGGTCACACTGATTAGACAGAACAAGTATGCCGATGCTAAGAGAACTGATCGGAGCTTCTCACTGGATGACAGGGTATTTTTGAGAGTGCGACCGCACAAGAGTCCAATCCATTACGGAAAGGACTCTAAGCTCACACCTTGGTTTGTAGGACCTTTTGAGATCTTGGAGCATATAGGACATGTAGCCTATCGTCTAGCCTTGCCACCTAGCCTGTCGTGTATCCACGATGTCTTTCATGTTTCAGTTTTATGATGATACACCTCTGACTTATCTCACGTATTTGACTAGAGTCCTCTTTAGGTAGAGGCAGACGGACAGCTGGATTTGGAGCCAATTCGCATATTGGCTCATCAGATGCTGGGCCTTCAAGGTCAAGAGCTGGACCAGGTTAGGGTCTACTAGGACATGTATGACGAGGTCACTATGACATGGGAGGATGCAGCGAGATTGAGGACTCTTTATCCTCACTTCTTTGATGACTTCAAGGAGGAAGTACAGTCTTACAGGGGGAGGATGTGAGGCCTACCTTTTTTATTTCTATTCATGTGACTATTTAGCTCACTATTGTTGATACTTTTATACTTGTGGGACTGTTGATCCCGGATTCTTAAACTTTTAGACCTTATTTTGTATTAATAAAAAACAAATTGGGTGATGTTAGATACATGTTTATTTTATAGGAAAACTAATTGGGTGATGTTAGATAGATGTTATATTATACAAAAACTAATTGGGTGATGTTAGATAGATGCTTGTATTAAGAGGAAACAAATTGGGTGATGTTAGATAGATGTTTATATTATAGGAAAACTAATTGGGTGATGTTAGATAGATGCTCTATATTAAAGGAAAACTAATTGGATGATGTTTTTGATTATATAAGGCGGCTAAACAAGGGGCCAAACCTTAATTGGATGATGTTAGTGAGAAAATTGTAATGTGAATTCCTTTATGCTTAAGAGAACTTGTGATATCTTATGCGAGTCCAGGTTTTTAATTTGCTTTGGCTATGTTATTGATATGTGGAAATTAACTTTGCAACTAAGTGTGCAGGTATTTCTAACCAACCACAGATACTGGAGATCATCCCACACTTGATGTTGTAATCCCTTGTGAAGCCGATTTGGTTCCACGAAGAACCAAGATCAACTCTGTGTATGATGTAATGTTGTAATGTTAATTTGCATAAGGTTAATTAGGTTGAGTCTACCCTCTTTTAATTTGAATTATTATATGTGTTGTAAGAACTGTCTCTGAATTTCATTTTTTAAAATTTTAAATTTTTGGAGACCCTTTTCATGTGTTTTAACTTTACCCTGGGTGCCCTAACTAGGCTAAACTTGACCCTGGGTTATACCCAATGGGTCTAGGGTCCCTTTTGACTTGGATAACCCTTGGTAAACCTCCATATGGTCACCTTAAATTCACACTAAACTTAAGTGACGAATTTAGAAGCATGGGACGGATAGGATAAGTGGTACGAACCCTTAAACCCATCCATTTTCTCTTCCCAAGGTTAGAGATGACTCCAAGACCCACCAATTGTGGAGGACTTCACTTCACGTCTCTCTCACAATTGGTGAGAGTACCCATGGAGTTGTGTGGTGCTTCATGAGAGGAAAGGAAGGGGAGATATGTGTCACCCTTTCCCTCTTTAACTCCCCTTTTCTTTCCCATGTGTTGGAGAGAGGACATGTGGTAAGGGGTGAGGGAGACTTTGGGGGTGGGTGAGTGACATGTGTCAACACCCATCCCTTGGGACATGCTAGTGGTTGGGAGGAAGAGTGAAGAGGTGACAAGTGTCACCTCCCCATTCCTCTAAGCTCATGGATTGGGCTTATTTTAATCCCACTTGGGATAGGGAGAGAGGTTGTTGAATTTTTGAGAAATTTTATTGTTGAAAATTATTTTTGGGAGAAAGATAGAGGGAGTTTGGTGGCTTATGTTGGAGGAGATTTTAGAGGAGCTCTACATCAACTTCTTCCATATTAGGACTTTAAAGGTTGGTTTTCAAGGCTAAGGCCTTCCCCTTGTATTTTAATTTGCTTGCATGATGAATGTGTGAGATGTATATTTGCTTGTGTTGTATTTTGTTATGTGGGGAATATTTAGTAGGGTGTTGAAAGAGCCTCTCCCATTTGGGAGAAAATGCTCATCAAGTGTGGGGTAGGGGAGGAGTGATCCTCCTCGAGGTCATTACCTTGTTTTGGGATGTTGAAAGCCTTGAGGGCATTTTATGTGATTTTGAGTAATTTGTTATATGGCTTGAGAGCCAAAATATGAAATCCTTTGGAAATTTTGTTAACATGTTGGCTTGAGGCCATGAGAAAAATTGTATTGAGATATTTTGAAAGAGTGGAACTCTAGAGTTGAGTGTGTCCACTCTCCTACCCCTTTTTAAACTCACCTTGGTTGAGTTGTGTGTTGTAAGTATCCACAGGTGTAATATTGTGCTTTGAGATGTTTGTTGTCTTGTTGTAAAGTGGATTTGAATTCCCTACATGTGTGGATGACCTCCTTAGCTCAAGGGTGACACTCTTACGGGTCTATGGTAGGGAGGAGAGAAAGATGTGTGGTATTTTCTTCTCTTGTGTGATATGCAGGTTTCATCGAGCTTAGGGTGAAGTTGAAGAATTTACTTGTCTTGGAAAATATTTTATTTTCCTTTACTCTTAAAGCTCTTGAGGAGAGCTTGGTCTTATTAAGAACTTCATCCTTGTTGATTTTCAAAGAGGAGAATCTCTCTCTCTCTCTCTCTCTCTCTCTCTCTCTCTCTCTCTCTCTCTCTCTCTCTCTCTTGTTGTTAAATTGTATTTTCATAAGTTGTGAGAAAACCTCTTTCAATGTATTGATAGTTTTAATTGTTACATTAAATTTTACCATTTATGAGATGAAGGAAGGAAATTTGTTTTAAAAGGATATTGATTTTGTATATTCCTATTACTTGTAATTGTAAAGTTGTGATTTAGTTGTTGTGGTAAATAAAGACAGTTATAATCTGTTGATTTGAATTTTATCATTTAAAATGAGGAATTGTAGAAAAGTTGTTGATAAGTAAATTCATTTTATGTCACATTGGAATATCAATTTGTTATGTTGAGATTTTGTGGGTTATATATATATATATATATATATATATATATATATATATATATATATATATATATATATATATATATATATATATATATATATATATATATATATATATATATATATATATATATATATATATATATATATATATAGGTTGTAGATATTGTATTAGAGGCTTTTAATTAATTGCAAATATATTTAAATTTTTTCCTTCAAAAAAATGTGTAAATATAAATCTTATGTGGTTACATGTTTTTTTTAAATAGAAAAAAACTGAGTTTATTAATTCTATTTAATAAACAAAATTGTGTTTCTAAAAAGGGACTATGAAATTGCCCTGTGTGTATATATATATATATATATATAACATATAAGAATATAGATTAATAAAACAAAATAAAACAAAAAAAAATAAACATTTGCTTTTGAATATGGGTCAAACTGTGTTTTTGTTCATAGTCGCATTCAGAAATGGTGTTACAAAATATAATGTAGAGGGGGGGAGTTCAAACCCCCCCACCAATGGCTGTTGTGTGTTGGGTAAGGGGAGGGGGGCAGAGCCCCCACCCATACCCCATTACATGGGATGTGGGTGGGGGCTCCATCCCCCTCCCCACACTCCCCATTACACTTTGAACCCCCATGGCCTCATGTTCCCCACGCCAATAGTCTCCCAGCGGCTAAGTCCAAACCCGTTGCTGAGCTACTACTGCCGCCTGACAGCTTCTCCATGGCCTCCCTTCACCGTGGGTCTCTTCTCCACCCTTCGCCACTCCCTACAGTCACCACCACAAAAACCTCCACCTGTGACCTCTGTCTCCCAACCTCCACCCATGTTTGTGGCCCTCACCACTACAAAAATCTCTACCCACAACCATTAGGGACTCCTCTCTACACCGCTGCTGCCGCCCTCCATGAACCCTGTCCATAGCTCAAAAACAAACCAATAAAAATTTGGTTAGGGTTCATCCAATGGAGCCAAATAAAAAGATTTAGGTTTTCAACTCCATGGCAAATGAAAATACAAAGAATTGTTTTACAAAAGAAAATAAAAAAAAATAATAATAACAATTACTTTATATATATATATATATATATATATATATATATATATTCTAATCATAAGAAAATGTGTTTTGGGGGTTTGAAAACTTTCTCTAATCAAATATAAAGAAAACGAAAGGAAAAATATACATTGCTCAAGTAAAATAAATGTATAAACATATTTATATATTTTTAGAATGAATTTAAAAATTCACTATCCTTATAAGAGAAAACTTAGTGATATAATACATAGCATATATGTGTGTGTGTGTGTGTGTCTTCTTAAATAAATTAAGCCATCATATGCATTTCATATGTGGCCAATTAAACTCAACCTGTAATTTGAGTAAATGCCAAATTGAGAAAATGAGAGAAAAAGAGAAAGAAAGATAAAAGTGAAAACAAAGAGGAGAAAATGCACAACCTTTCCAGAATAGGGCTAAGAGTACTAATTAAGATTTAACATTCTATTAAACCTGATTGGGGGCAAATTAATTATCAAAATTAATTCAAACGTTGAATTAAACCTAGAGTGGAACCCTAGTGGACTTCATCAAATGAAGTTAGTAAGTCATGTTTACATGATCTAATCTACCAATAAATTAGGAATAATGAAAAGGATGCAGAGATAACTCTGAATGATAGTGAACTGATCTACCAAGAAATTAGGAATAATGTAAAGGATGCAGTGATAACTCTGATTGATAGAGAACTGATCTACCAAGAAATTAGGAATAATGTAAAGGATGCAGTGATAACTCTGATTGATAGAGAACATGAAAAATAATGAATTAAAATTAAATTTTAGATAAACGAGAAGGAGAACAAATGTTCAGGCTTTGTTGAAAATGCTAAAATTAGAAGGAGAACAAATTAATTTAAAATTTTAGAAAATGCGAAGGAGAACAGATGTTCGGGCTTTGTTGAAAAATGTTCCATTAATGTAATCAACTATATTACCAATGTAACTAGTGGGATGTAAGAAATTATTAACCCTATCAGGAAACCTCATGATCAAGATTAGTGTTAGTGCAATAAACCCCACTCACGCCCACGAGGCGTTATGCTGCCGAATTTTCTCAGAATTTATGGTTTAGTAGTTTAGTAAGTTTAACCCTTGTAGTGACATTAGCTACATCATGATCACCCCCTTGTTGGCCTTCTTGCATTTGGGTGTGCGCTCGTGTGCATATTACCCCGCTGACAACTATATTGTTTACACCTTAAGCGTATGCCACCCAGCACGCTTACGTGTGTGAGGGGGTTTCTATGGAAGCATGGGAAATTTTTTTATATTTTGTGTCATGACCACATGACAAATGTGGACATGATACGTGTGATGCGTGTCGTGACTGCATGGAAATGTGGGCATGACATATACAAGATCTAAGGATGTATTTAGGGTTGGTCATTGAGCTAATTTTGGATCCTGGGAGAAGAATAAATAGATATTTTTAACCTTTTTGGGTGTTTTCAGAGATGATTAAATTTTTTTATAACTATGCATCTTATCTTTTTTGTATTTTTTTATTGGTTCACTAATGAAGAGAAGTGGTATTTTGTGCTATTTCTTTTGTCTATTGAGTCTTCTTTCAAATATTTTGTATTTATGTTGCGCCTCTATTGTTTGTTTCATGAATGATATTAATAAATGGTCTAAATCATGCATTTTCATGCTCTTAAAGCCATGAATTAGTATTATGATTAAATAGGAACACATTGTGTTGATTTAGCATTTGTGTGAGTTTTATCATTCAACGTATCACCTTAGGATAGTTTTATAAATAAATGTTTCTCTTCTCGTTTTGTATAAACCCAAATAGAAGTATTAACAAGAATCATAAGAAGAGTTGGCTTCTAAAATCCTAGAAGTCATCCTATGAGTCAAGTCCCACATTTGCAAGATTTCCCATTGTTGTTAACTGGTCTGTACCTAAGAGTAATCTTAGGTGCAAAATTAACCATCAACAAATACTATTATCATCTAAATGGACATATGCAAGAGTAAGACTTTGGAATATCCTTACAAGGAAGATAAATCCACTAAGAGAGGTCATTTAACCTTTACAATAAGTAGGGGAAATACTTCCAATAACATTACAACTTGCTTTATTTAACATTAGACCATGTACAACTCAAGTAACTCAAGTGTGGTTACAATAAAACTACTCCTTTTAAATTAGAACTCTGCTTTCTTTTGCTCCTTCATAAATTGCAAATATATTTAAACTAAACAAGGTCAATGGAAGTGCTCACCTCCCAACCTTTTGGCTTGCTCACAAGCCCACCCTCAAGCCCAAAGGTCTTCAAGGTAACCTAGGAATAAACAAAAATAAGGCAATGAATCAACACTCAACCAAACCCATCCTCGAGGAGACTCACAAAAAATTGAATCTATACCAAAATTCATTAAGGGTAAGTAGAGTGTACTCTCTCCTACAAGGGTAAAAGTAAATTATACAATGAAAAATACTTTCTCAACAAGATTTCCTTCATATTTTAATAGATTCATTCCAAACTCCATATTTTAATAGATTTATCACAAATCCTTCACATTTCCCTCACAATGAATAACCAAGATCTCATGGCACTCATATCCAAGTCTCCTCTCACAGTAGTGTCTTTTCCCCAAGAAGGTTCTTACCAATCTCAATCCAATATTTGGGATGTTCTCACCAAAAGAGAGAGGACAACACAACCCTTTTCCTCAAATACAAAAAGAACACAAACACATAAACTCGTAAACGTATACACCATTAAAATGTCTCAAAAATAAATGAGACAATCACTATAAGGAGATTGAGAGCCTATATCCCAAGCTTCCAAGAGTTTGGTGAAGATTTGATGGAGCTCCTTCAAGAGGCTTTTAGTTCAAGATCTTCTCCCAAGTCCAAGTCTCCAACAATCTCCTCTCTCTCTCCCAAATGCAACTAAAACAAAAAAAGGAACTAAAAATCCCCTTCTTCACCCTTAAGAGGGTTATAAATAGAGATCCAAGTCACTAATGCTATTCAATGAGGAGGTGACACTTGTCAACCTCTCATTCATCCCAATGAGCACATGTCCTCACAATACTCACACATGTGTGATACATTGGGGGAAGGAGTGTACTTGGATGCTCTTCCCATGAAAAATATTCAATGGTGCACTCACACATGTGTGAGACCTTGGGATCAACCCAAGTCCATACATGAACCTTGGAGAAAGGGAATGGGATGGTGACAAGTCAACCATCCCTCTTCCCTAAATCCCATTTTTGTCACACCCTTCCTAAGGGACTTGGGAAGGTTCATATCTTGTCCAATACCCAAGATATGTAGCCTAACAAGTACCTAATCCATAGGTACTTTCCCTAGGGCCATAAAATTAACAAAACAACTAATAAAATAACATTTTTACACCATTTAAAAGACCCTTACAATGCAAATCCGAGTTTCAACAACTAGGATGACAAATCAACACAGTCCACCCAACTCAAAACAACCTTAGGACATACAAAAAAGTGTTAATTCAACCATTGACACAACATTTAGATACAACCATAGACTTTAGTCCACCTTATAGACTAAGGTCGAGTGTCAGGGGTTAAGTCACATAGGGTTTCATAAAGACCTCCAAATGTCTCTTGACCATGGAAATTACCTGCACACTCAATTACACCCATTAATACGTTCAAACATATAGTTGAAGAAACTTGAAATGTGATCATTCATAGCATGCAAGCATTCATAATTCAAATAAAATTTCCATTTCAATTTAATCATCAAAATGCACATAACATAAAATTCAATTTTCATATTATTATTCACTGACATCACATGTCCATTATTCAAATCCACTAAACATAGATATTCCATTTCATTACATACCAAGTAGGTAAATAAATCATTTCTAATCATAATCAAATAATATATAATTAATCCAAATCAAAGAATACATTCATTATATAAGAATTGAATGAAATATAACATAGCAATCTTTTAGGAAGATCATCATCATATGTAAATTAACTCAATTACTCTAATCCAGACACTGTTGTCTAATATAGTCTATCAAAAGGTTCATAATCCCATACATAGATGTTCAAATATTACGTGTATCAAAATAATAATTAGACTAATAAAGCATATAAATCCAACCCATAAGGGTGAACCTCACAATGTGATAAATGTAATAGTGCTTCTCGAGGTGGTGTGGGCCCTGTGTAATTTGCCATGTCCCTCCTTTTTTTTAGACTCTGGTTCTTTCCTACACACTCTACATATCCCATGAAGTAGGGTTCGGGTCTAGTTGTTTATGTGGTCTATGGCAAGTTTGGGTGATTGGAATGTTTTTGGGACTCATGTTACAGACTATAGATGTGAAACTATTACTAATATTCAATAGATGACATTATGAACTTGTTTAGTTTTATGGTTTGCTTGAATTCAAAAACTCATTGAACCCTTTCTCTACTAGACCTAGGGATTTATGCCTGCAACATTCAAGATTGCATCTCTTTTTTAGTTCAGTTCCTAGATCCTAAATCAGGTTTACTATCAAAAAATATTATAATTAATAATTTAACTTTAATATTAATATTAATATATTAATTATATTATATTACTTATTAATATATATTATATTACAAATGGAAATGCAATTTCACCATTACACAATTAAAGTTATGGTATAGGGATAAAAGAAATGATCAGCTACATGCAATTCTTATAACAAATTGCAATTTGAAACCATGCCTCAAATTTGAGGAGACAAATGTGTGTCAAATGAAAATGAAGTGACAGTAATTAAACTTAAGACGTTCAATCTTGGAACTTAAAAAAAATATAATCACTTGTCAAGATCTGAAAAATAAAAAGTGAAGTTTTTTCCATACATATTATATGTCTACGTCATCAATCATTTTTCTTTTTGATCGGTGAACGCTTTTGACAGGATCTATGAACCGGTGAGGCCACAACATGGGGGACCTCATCCCCTAGCATTAACACCTAGCATGAATGACTGCATCAACATTGGAGGTTCAAACCCATGAGCTCATTGGCCTAGCGAAGGCCCATAACCTGTGAGCACAACAGCCCAACAAAGGCGCAAGACCTACAAGTACGTTAGCCTAGTGAAGGCACAAGCCTACGAGCTCTTTGGCCCAGTGGGGGTTTGAACCCTAGTGGCCACCACTACAACCAAGTGACTTGACCACATTACCACACCCTTAACAATTAAATTCGAACCAGGGATGTACCCCTGGGTGACATGAAAGCTCCACTCCACATGTCGCGGGTAAATCAAGATACAAGATCTTGAGGTCCCCACTCCACATGTCGTGGGTAAATCAAGATAAAATATCTTGCGGGGACATCAATTTTTGACATAGTAGAGGCCAACCATGCAAGGTTTGAACCCTAGTTGTTGGGACTACAAGAAAGAATCCCCACCATTTCACCACAGGATCTCCCCTATGTCATCAATCATTTTTATTAGTGTGTTATATTTCTATATTGTATGTCTGTGTCAGCCAATAACACCAAGCATTTAAAATGCAAAGATATATCTCCATTCAAATGAGACCAACATCCTACATAAAAGTACAATCAATTTAACATTGTATATTTATTATTTTTGCTTTGAATTCTTTGTGTGTGTACCGTTAAATCCAACTACTTGACTTCATCTCACTCCACCATTTAATTTTTAGTCAATGTAACGTTCATAATTATTATTTCTTCTGGACTTATGTGAAGTTTACAATAACAATAAAAATATATTAGCCAATTAGAATAAGAGGTAAAATAGATTAGCCGATCAAGTTGTTAATAAGTAATTCTTTAAATAATTTTAATTAAAAAGTATACATCTTTACTTTAAAAAATATATTTCTTGAGTAGAAATTTTTTAACTTTTACTTTATTAACTAATACAATTACTAATAACTAGTTAAGCAATACTAATTACAAGTGTTTTCCTATAGGAAACTACTAATAAGATTTAATTTTTAGTCATTTTGTTTTGAAAGTTTCACTATTAAATCAAATACCACTTATGAAATATAATAGTTTCATATCTTGTTACTTCCAAAAAAAATGATTCTTCAATAGAGTAAATTTTCTACTATATGTTTGAATTTTTAATTTTTTTATTTAAAAAAAAGTTAACAATGATTTACGATCGTTGAAATTTTTTGAAAGATTGATAAAAAAAATTTGAACTGCATTAAACTTTAGCATTTGTTTTTTTAACTGATCATTTTTTTTAGTTTAGGGCTTGGTTTTGCTAGGGTACAAATAAAAAACCATGTCTCTATCTTTAAAAAGATTTAAACACAATACCATAAAAGCCCAAACAACCATAACTTGCTCGATCTTCTTGGGTAGATCAACATTACAACCAAAATTGTATATACTCTTGAAGATTCCTAGATGTTTATTGGTCATTCATGCAAAAAAAAAATTAAATGTGAAACACACATTTAAATTAATTCTATTTTATTTTCTACATGCTATTTAAAATGTGAAACCACTAAATCTATGTGATGATGATCAATAAAAAAACATATCATTGTGTCTTGCCCACACACCCCATTTTGCTTCAACAAATGTGGACCCCCTTATTTTATTTTGTTTTTTCCTTTGTTCTATTAATTTAAGAGGTGGTTTCCTAAATTATTGGAATGGTTATTGTCATGCTTTTATGATTCTAGGTCTCTTGGATAATTGTTATTCAACTTTACCTTAAGTTTGGAGTCATGTTTCACACTTTTTGGAACTTTGCAGAGCTTTTATAAGGATTCAAATGCTAAATTTAAAGATAGATATGGATATCCCTACAATAGAGTGTTTTGGTCCTTCTAAACCTCATTTTCCTGCAAGCTAGTTTTAAGTCCTTTTAATTGGAATTGTAGAATTTTTTGCATCATAACATATGTAGAGTCTCAAAGTACATGTCCAGATCCATGCAAATTACTTGATAGTTGTATTTAGACATAAAGTCTCACAAAAATAGTGTATCCTTGGTCATCACGGAGTTCCTCTTACATCCTAGAGGTCAATTTCTTCCTGCATTTTCATGTAAGTGGATTCCATGTATTCATGCATCATGCCTAGCCATTGGATTTAGATGCACACATAGGTGAAGAAAAACATATAATTTGACATATTTTGGAGTAAATTTTTTTTTGCCATTTTTCATGCCCTAGAGGTCTCTGTGGAGGAATCCATATGGTGCAAAGAATATTCCATATGCATTGTACTTGCGTAGGTCCGACTGTTGTAGGCAATTATTTTTAAAAAATTAATTAATTAATTAGAGTCTGTTGACAGAAAAAAAATTGAAAATTTTTGGGCAGGTCGTACCTCCCATGCCAGTCTATCCTTGGCCTGACAACACTAGGTGTTGTTGTCCTAGCTTTCCAACCCATAAGGACCTGGCTAGCAGGTCTGGCAGGATTAAAACCTAGCCCCAGCCGCCATTCTGGGGAGCCTTAGCTAGTTTTTCAAGGTGGAGGCCACCAAAGCCTGAGCAAGGGTAAGGCCCAGTAGCGCTCCACCCTTTGTTTTTATTAAAAATTTAAATTTTCAAAAACTAAAATGTTTTTAAAACTATTTTTGAGTCCATCACTATTCCTCCACCTGTGTTCCACCAAGGCACCATCGGTGGGCCACAGGTGGGTCACTAACGGGCCACTAGGGTTAGTTTATAACCTAATTGGGAATTTTTTCTAAGAGGCATAACTTGGTCCCACGATGTCAAATTTTCAACTTCTTATAATTGATGAAAAGATATCTCCGTATACTATGCAGTGGTGTTAGAATTCTTTCCATATTTTTTTTTTACTAGAATTTGCCAGTTGGAAGCCAAATGTACGTCTTGATCTTTGACGAGGCATAACTTTTGCATACAGAGTTGGATTTTGTCTAGACTTCTTATAGGTGTTGGAAAGGTATTTCTAAGCACTACACAATGGAGTAGGTTTGGAGCTAATATTCTAAGGTCTGTTGATTTTGTTTCAGTTTGAGTTGTTTTTGGTTACTTTGACTTAGAGTGCATTTGTAAGTTGATGGCAAATTGAATATAAGGTGATTCAGTGTTTAAGTCATTGCAAACTTACATGTTTATCTATGATTATCCTTTGTTGAAAGCATTATAAATGTATTGATGAATTTTGTATGTTGCATTGTGAGATCTACAAGATGTACAATGTTGTAGGTTGTTTATGCTTACAAGTTGCATATATGACTTGGATGTGGGTTATCTATGCCCATAGATGTTTTAGTGTTGATGCAGATTCTGATTTGTTGCTTGGTTTAGTCACATGTTTTATTGGTTTGCTTGTCATTATGAGATATAGAGAGAGATGTTATTAAATAATGCAATCATAATATGGGACCTATGCTCATTGACTATATGGTATAGTTGTGTGAGACTTGATTCGAGTTTGGTATAGGTACTTTGGGTGGTGATCATAGTGTCAAAGATTTTCCTTGTTTGTTTAGGACATTGTCATGACATGTTTGTTATGAAGGTGCATTGTTGGTGGTATTGGATTGATTCAAGTTTATAGGTGGTTTTCCATCATCTTGGTTTGGAGATTATGGTTTACTCAACCTTTTGGGAGTTGTTGTCATTACAGTGGGATTCTTTGATTGTGTTAAGGCCATGGATGATTTTCATTTAGGATATGGTTATCATGATGTCATGGATATCTTGGTTACATGATTCAGTGGGAGATTTTGACAATGATGGTTTGATGTTTATCATGTTTCCACATATAGCTTGGTATCACACTTCAGTGGGAGCTTTGACAGGATATGGTTATCTTCATGTGTTTTGAAGATGTTGACATCTTTGTACCATGGAGGACTCTCGGAGTCTTTGGTTGAGGTGTTGGTTATGGTTTGTCAGTTTTGACAGGGGATCCTTGCTTACAAGATGGATGATATTGGTTCTTGGTTTACTCTTGATCATGTGTTAGAGTGTTGGCATGATCTAGGTACTCTTTGGGGTAGGATATATTCATATGAGACATAGATCTTCCTTTGAGGAGATGATTATATCATGATGTCATGATGTGTTTTTTGAAATGTGCAAGACAACTGAGAGGAGGGGTGAATCAGTTGTAACCAAAACTTTAAAACCATCAACACGTCAACCACATAATCTCTGATATTGTAATTTAACCATGAAAGCATGAAATTAGAAACTTAAACACATCCACACATTCAACATATAAGACACCAAATTTTTACGTGGAAAACCCAATAAGGGAAAAACCACAGTGAGTGTTAGATCACAATATAAATGATATATCAAAATTTACAACAAGGTTCACTATCGGAGGTTCACTGCCTTAGGGATCACTGCCTAGAATGCTCACTGCAAAAGAAGTGGCTCACTACCAAGAGAAGGGGCTCACTGCCAAAAGTTAGTGAACTAAGATAGAAGCATCTACACTATGCCAAGGTTTAGTTCCATTAAAGCACAATAAATCTCCTCTGCTCTGCTTTACTTTTTCACTTCGCACTTATCTTCACATCTTCGCAACTACATCAATTATTCATGACTTCATTACATGTATTTATACAATTCACCAACCTTGGAATATACATCAAGGTCAGCATTAGAATCATCAACCATTGGAACAATCTCCAAGGTCAGAATACACACATACATTAGAATAGGTCTGGACCTAAATAGATTTGTGAATGAAAAGAATAAATGTGGACCACACCACACCTTAGCTAGGACTCAAATGCAATCTTCCATGCAACAACATGCTATCACAAACTCCAAAGCATAATCACAAGTAGTGAAAACAACCAAGTCGGCCAAAACTGGTGTTAACACTAAGACTTTTAGGAACACACTTCATCCACGATCCAAATTACATTTTACGGACCAATCAAAAGGTAGGAACATGATCTAGAGACATCTACAAGCACTTTACAATCACCAAGAACTTTTAGATAACCCCCACACACTCTATACAAAAGATTCTTTGAATCAGAGCATTTAGACATTACTATCAACCACTGCCATGAAAGAAAGATCACTTGCAGAGCACCAGATCATGAACCATTTTATCTAAAGGCACATAACATTATTAAAAACTTAATTCTAGAGCTGCAAACTGTAAAACTTAAATGCATAGAAACACTAAGTAGAATACATTCTCCCTATCACCATTGAATACTCAGAAAAATAGTTTTTACTCTGGTGAACAAAACTCTCTCAAATCTTCATACTGGAGGCTCAAACTTGAAACATACCAACTACAGACATCCCTTGACATAACTTCCAAACCCCAGACAAATATATTCAATCTATAGGATATGCGGAGCAAAACAATGCATTGTTCTTCTCAGACACTTTCTCAAACTCATTCAAATAATTTCCTTAGATGATGACCTTAGGTGTTGACATCAATGACAACAGTTATTACTCATACTTGTAACAATGTTCCTAGGTTATGTAGATGTGCAGTGGGAGCTTTGACAATTATCTTATTGGTTCCCTTGGTATTGAGTATATTGGTCATTTTCTTGGGAGCTTCATGATAACGTAGTTTTGCATTTGGTGTTTAGCATGGATTGATAACAGTCCAAAATTAATCAGGTGCAGTCATGGCCGGAGGGTTCAAAGAATGAACTATCCAAACCCTGCAACTAGAGTAAACATAATGGAAACAACACAATTATAGAATGTAATGGAAGATTCATGTATTCAGTATACTAAAGAATTACAAAGCTCATATGCCAGCAATAGGTAGGCTACAATCAAAGCGCTCACATGCCTGCTTTCTGGGTTATAGTAGATATACAAGATATGGCATTGAAAGTGCCTTCCAGAAAGAATTTCCCTATCTATCTTATGAAATCCACTAACTGCCTTCCTAATGCATCTAAGAGATCTATATATATCATCTTGAAGCTTATAGAATCCTCCGCGTCAGCCAAAAGAGGTTACAAACTCCACTGAAAGATGTAGCATGTAGAAAAAGGTATGTCGACCTACAACATATGGTATTGCTTCCCAATTGCATGAAACTTGGTGCAGACCTCAAGGAAGGTCTATCTAATGCTTATGTGTTGTGTATGATGTTCTATTAGGCTCCGCAAGTCACAGGAGTGCTTCACAGCCTTCTCCTTCCAACTAGCTACCTGAATGCTCTATTTTGTGAAAACTAATGATCTTCTGATAGCGATAACTCTTAGGAAACAAATACAAATCACTTGAAATCTTAATATGATGTAGATGACACTATATAGATGCTAAGTTCTACTCTATGAGCTCTATTATGAAGATGTGGTAAAATATGGTAGAAAATGCTAAAACTACAAATGACTAAACTGAATTGAAAATGAAAGAAAAGAAAGAATGCAAATATTTTTGGTTGATGGAAGATTTCTTTGCAACCTAGGATGCTCCTGCATCAAACACATGAGGTTGTTGAAAAAGTGAATCCCTCACTTTGCAAGGGCTAGAGGAAAACCAAGGTGCTCCACCTTAGCTTGAGATATCCATGATGAATCTTCTTCCGGTCTTCCTTTCCATTTAACCAAATATTCTTTGTACTACTTGCTTTTGGTATTGTATCGAATTTTTCTATCCAAGGTGTTCTCTATCTGCTCCAGTGACTATTGTGGTAACTGATTCTTCAAACCATCTTCAATGCTATCACTTGATTCTCCCTCATGGTACTGATATAGGTCTACAATGTTGGATATAGGTGATATACCCAATGTCTTTGGTAGCTCCACTTCATATGCATTTCCTGAGTCAAATTTCTTAAGTATCTTACATGGTCCAAACTTCTTCATCCTTAGCTTGTTGTATGTCCCTACTGGAAATCTCTCTTTTCTTAGGTATACCATTACTTCATCTCCAACTAAAATTCTTTATGTCGCCTCTTCTCATCTGCTTGTTCCTTACACTTTCTATTCATCTCCTCCAAATGCTTTCTAACATGATTATGTATTATCTCCATATGTCCTACAAATTCTTTTATCTCTACAATTTGGTCACTCTCTATACTAATGTCTCTCAGCTAGGCTACTCATCTAGATTGTATTCCTATCACAATCTCAAATGGTTTCTTCCTAGTACTCATATTCACTGAATTATTGTATGCAAACTCTGCTTGTAGTAGAATTAGATCCTAATTTCCTGCCTTATCACGTACTAAACATCTCAACAAGTTACCCAAACTCCTATTTACCACTTCTATTTGTCCATCTTTCTACGGATGAAATGTTGAACTAAACTTTAGGTTTGTCTTCATCTTCTTCCACAATGTCCTCCAAAAGTAACCAATGAATCTTGTATCCTAGTCTAAAACTATACTCTTAGGTAATCCATGCAATCTCACAATTTCTTTGAAAAATAGGTCAGCAACATGCAATGCATCATTTGTCTTCTTACAAGGAATGAAATGTGACATCTTTGAAAATCTATCTACTACTACAAATATAGAATCAAATCAAATCTTTGAAATGGTTCTTCTTCTTTTTCGGTAATGGTTTCTACACTTAGGGCTCTGCACTTCTTAGGAATCAAATCGAAACACATATTCTCATGTCTCAATCCATCCATAAATTTCCTTCCATCAATCAAACAGATTCTAGCATTCCCACATACTTCACTCTTAGGCTTATCTTCCAAAGGTATCAAGATATGTTTCTTCCCATTAGATGTTATAGTATAAGTATTATTTCTCCCATCATATATAGCATATCTATCATACTGCCATGGTCTCCCCAATAATATATGACATACATCTATTGATATAATATCACACAATACTTTATTATTATAAGATCCTATATGAAATTTCACCAAACATTATTCACTCACCAATACCTTGTGTTCATCGTGAATCCATGCTATCTTGTAGAGCTTAGGGTGTTTCAATCTCTCCAAGTTCAGATTAGTCACCATCTCCTCTAAAACCAAATTATCAGTAATGCCACTATCAATGACTACTTTACAACATTTGCCTCCTAATTTGCATCTTGTCCAGAACAAACTTTTCCTTTGTGGTGGTTCCTCAGTTGTCTCTTCTTGAAGTAGTGCTCTCCTCATGACTAATGATTCTCCTTTCTCTAGTTTTCCAATTGAACTCGATGATCCAATAGGTTCTTCCTCTGCATAAGCTGCTTTTGCACTATTCTCTATCCTCTTACTTGTACTTCCCTGATGACATTCATATGCTTTGTGTACTTCACCTCCTCCACTCCCAAATTCTAGCATTCCCACATACTTCACTCTGAGGCTCATCTTCCAAAGGTATCAAGATATGTTTCTTACCATTAGATGTTATAGTGTAAGTATTCTTTCTCCCATCATGTATAGCCTTTCTGTCATACTACCATGGTCTCCCCAATAATATATGACATACATCCATTGGCATAATATCACATAATACTTCATCATTGTAAAATCTTATATGAAATTTCACCAAACATTGTTCACTCACCAGTACCTTGTGGTCATCTTGAATCCATGCTATCTTGTAGAGCTTAGGGTGTTTCAATCTCTCCAAGTTCATCTTAGTCACCTTCTCCTCTGAAACCAAATTATCAGTACTACCACTATCAATTATTACTTTACAACATTTGCCTCTTGATTTGCATCTAGTCCAGAACAAACTTTTCCTTTGCAGTGGTTCCTCAATTGTCTCTTCTTTAAGTAGTGCTCTCCTCATGACTAATGATTCTCCTTTCTCTAGTTTTCCCACTAAACTAGGTGATCCAATAGGTTCTTCCTCTGCATAAGCTACTCTTGCATTGTTCTCTGTCCTCTTTCTTGTACTTCCCTAATGACATTTAAATGCTTTGTGTCGTTCACCTCCTCAAAGTATTCCTCCAAGTCATTTATCCGGTCAATCAATTCCTCGGGATTCAAATTTTTAGTATAGTTCAGTACTTCCACTCTAGGTCTCTTACCAATATTAGAAATAGCGTTCAACATCTTTGCCTAATCCAATTCTTCTTCTTCTAGGGCTTCTTCATTTTGATCAGCTAATTGAAATTCTTCATCATCACTTTTAGCATCATGTCTAGGGTTTAGTCATCTTCTTCTATCTTCTTCTACAACATCCAATCCAACTTTCATTATCCTCATCATTTCTATCATTTCTTCCATTCTTCTAGCAACATTGTTCATAGAAAGCATCCTCCTTGGCAGTATCTCTTCCTAGGATCTAGTGCAACTACCTCAATTCAGTGATCTGACTATAGGGTTGCAACTGTCTTGTGATTGGTGCTCTACTGACAAATAGAAGTAGACTGTCTCAGGTCAGCAATTTGTTCACCACAAGATCTTCTAGAATGCTTTCATTTCCCAAAGGATTCAAAACTTTTCTCTGATACCACTTGGTGCAATCATGGCTGGAGGGTTCAAAGAATGAACTGTCCAAACCATGTAGCTAGAGTAAACACAATGGAAATAACACAAGTATAGAATGTAATGGAAGATTCATGTATTTAGTATACCAGAGAATTACAAAGCTCATATGCCAGCAATAGGTGAGCTACAATCAAAGGGATCACATGCATGCTTTCTGGGTTATAGTAGATATACAAGATATGGCATTGAAAGTGCCTTCCGGAAAGAATTTCCCTATCTATCTTATGAAATCCACTAACTTCCTTCCTAATGCATCTAAGAGATCTATATATATCATCTTCAAGGTCATAGAATCCTCCACGTTAGCCAAAAATGGTTACAAACTCCATTGAAAAATGTAGCGTGTAGAAATAGGTAGGTTGGCCTACAACATATGTTATTGCTCCACAATTGCATGAAACTTGGTGTGAATGTCAAGGAATGTCTATTTGATCCTTATGTGCAGTGTATGATGTTCTATTAGGCTCCGCAAGTCACGGGAGTACTCCGTAACCTTCTCCTTCTAGCTAGCTTCTTGAGTGCTCTATTTTGTGAAAATTGATGATCTTCTAATAGCAATAACTCTTAGGAAACAAATCTAAATCACTTGAAATCTGAATATGATGTAGATGACACTATGTAGATGCTAACTCTTTCTCCATCAGATCTAGTATGAAGATGCGGTAAAATGCGGTAGAAAATGTTGGAACTGCAAATGACTAAACTGAACTAAAAATGAAAGAAATGAAAAAATGTAAATATTTTTGGTTGATGCAAGATTTCTCTGCAACATGAGATGCTCTTGCATCAAGGTCAGTTTGGACATAGTTTAAAGGTTGGAAATAATGTTCATCAGATAGAGAAGAAGAAAACATAGGGTGGCAGCTATCATCACAAGTGAAAAAAACTCTTATTCAATGGGTTAAATGTAAGTTACAAGAAGGTGGAAAATGTTTTGAAAATAGTACGGAATCCTCAAGAAATAAACTTTTTAATACATTTAAAATTAGTATAAAATCATTCCACAAATTCTTTGTTTTAAACAGGCATTAATAATTTCATTCTATGCTCTAGAACATACCTAGAAACACAATGAAATCCTTCCTCCTATATTTGTTGGTTTCCCTTTCTACTGCTGCTAATCCTAATATCTTTCTCTCCTTTCTGTCACTGAAAAAATAATGTTGATTACTAATCGCATTCACTCTGTTGTGCCCTCCTTTTTGTGAAATTCTCCCCTCTAATATTATCTTTGTATATTTAGATTTGAGTTGCTTATTATGAACTCAAGTTATTCTTCTCTTTGTATGGAACTTGGCATCCAATACCTCCAATTGATTGAAATTTAAAACTCTAAATTACTACCACTCTCTTGCATGACAAGATTATTTTATTAAATGTAGATTTATATTTATAATATATATTTTTAATTCTCTATATTTATCTTTATTAGTACATATTTATTTTAACCAAGAATATTTATATAGGCTTATTAGTCAAATTATTTAAATATAGAAAAACACTTCAAACATTTATTAATAAAACAACTAAACAACTTTATATATATATATATATATATATATATATATATATATATATATATATATATATATATATATATATATATATATATATATATATATATATATATATATATTCTAATAATTTTTTTAATAATTAATAATAAATTAATTAAAAACAACTCATATATTTTTCATTAAATGTAAAGTCGAAGGAAATTATAATTACATGGCTAACTTATGCATTCAAATGAACATACTATAGCAACAAAATCTCATTTTTATCTAATTATTAAGCATCAATCACATTCATTCATTATATAAAATACTCAAACGAGACTAGCAACCACATAACGATGTACGATAAATGACTAAAAATGCAATATGACATGAAACTACATGAGTGTGTGCATGCATTGGATTTATCCATCATGCCAACCCTTTCATGGCGGCTAGAACATTTCTACCTCAACCATGTTCTCATCTTTGACATTTCTCCTGCACCCAGTTGCACTTATATTTTCATTAATAGTTTAGTCCTTATAATCATAGCCGAAGAAGAATAAATACTCATACTAATATTCACTGATCATTAAATCGGTTTTCACATATTTATTTATAATACTAATGATAATTACTTTCACACACATGTGGATCCACTCATAGTAAAATAATCATAGTAAATGTCTAATAATCAAAATTAATAATAAAGTCCAAAAATGAGATGTGCCAGGTTGATTCATGATTAATGGGTTGTGTTTTGTATGGCGTGAGTGGAACCTGCTCTCCTTGTTTTGCATGTATATTATATGCATTGATTGGCATGTATGCCATATGTGATTGTATACCCTAGATATGCAAGATGTTCTTAGCGGGTTTGCCATGATCACCTCCTTTGTAGCTCAGGGGTTTCCTAGAGTTGTGTGGACAACTACTATGCTCGACAATGGCAACATGATTGGGAGGTGAGCAACATTTCCCCATTGGTCCTTCATGATAATCTTGGGTGTTGGATGGATTCCTTGTTCTCTTTGTAGGTTGATTATGTTATGGTATGTTCCTTGTTATACCTTGGAGAGTGTGATGGATTTTGGTGTATTCATATACTTGTATAATTTAAAGGATGTTGGTGTCCTATGCAATGTAACTAATTATTGAAACATTGTTATTGTTTGATTCTTGATGTATGAGGACTTGTAAATCAACCACCTAAGTGATGATGTATCTTTCTATGTGTTTTTGCTTCGACGTTGGTGTCGACACGATTGGATTGTCTTTCTTTCTATTTCTGAACTTGTATACAAATGGTGAAAAATGAAAAACTTAAATTTGATGATTAAAAATTTTGAATTTTTCAATCTAAGCTGATTGGGTGATTTTGACCCTGCCACAAAAGGACCATAGTGCTAGGGCACTAGAGTCCAAAGGAATACAGTACTAGGGTGCTAGTGTTTTGAGGCCAACAGTGCCCAGGCACTAGTGTCCCTAGTAGAGGGCTCCTCCTTTGGGATCCATACACCTTGGGGTTGCCTGATACTACATGTGCCTTCAACTTGTGCATTTGACTTTTGTTTGGGGTATTTTTAACCTCTGGAAGTTACCCCTATGTGAGGTACCCTATTGTGTTAGGGAGTGTTTACAACCTTCTTGGTTTCCCTTTGTTGCATTGGGAAGTGTGTCTTGCACGAGTTCATCTTCTGATCATTCCAATTGGTCAAGGAACCATACGTTGTTGCTGGACCATCTCATGGACGAGCATTACCCTTGTTTTTGGGATGTGTTATTTCATCATGGAGTGGACTGAGGTAGATGTCACCCTCATCCTACTCCATGTTGGAGCAGTAATAAGCCACACTCAACTTGCAAAATCAAGAACACTTCCACAAATGAATATGAGCAAAATAACAAATCCAATAACTATCAATAACCATATGAATGTGGAGCATAAACATATATTAACCTCACTTAATAATTTACATAGGAATGCCTTATTATATAGGCATGGATGAGGCAATCCACCTTGCATGTCGATCATTTGGAATGTACAAACCAACAACCTTATGTGACAAGTGTTGGATGACTACAAAATGCCTTTTGAGGTGAGATGGAAAGTCTTCCAACCTTAAAAGGTATGCACTTGAGGTTTACCAAACAACTAGGTAAACTCTAAAAGGTTGCACATTCAATTAGATAAGATGTTATCTAACCTCATCAACATAAGTACAATTAAGCTATAGTGAATTGATAAATTATTCACTCTAACACCCCCTTAAGTGATACTTGGGGAGATCACAAAAGTGCAAGAGATACATAAATATGGGTCCCGACAACTAAGCCTGATGAGGTACCCATGTACAACAAAGTCTCTCATAAATAGAGAAAATGAGAAAATCTAGTGGGGAAATAAAACTCCTCTCCAAAAGAGAGAATGTGAAGAAAATAAGTCTCCTCAAAGATGTCCCTAAAAGATATTAACATGAAGAATTCCTAAAGCATGTCGAAGCTATAAACTCTATTGAAGAAGAACTACTGTCTGCTGGAATAAACAAACCCTCCAAGAATGTAGATCAGGATGAGAGAGACACAAAATTCTACACAAGTTCCCTCAATAACACTACTCAACTATATAGCACAGATAGCAACAAAGGCAAAACAATATATGAATTTGAAAGTACAAATGGTACAATGATCAAAGAGGCATAAATAACACTACACAAGTGACCTCAAATGACACTACTCAATGTGCAACTGGTGCTCTACAAAGATACCAGAGCCATTGATCAACTAAAATGTAGAAGGATAATGTGTCCAACACTTCACTGAAAAGAAGCATTAACATAACCATGTGATACACCCATAATGTTAATAGAAAGAGGTATTCAAAGACAAATTGAAATATGTAAGTAGATGGAGATCCAACATCAAGTCCAATACGATGTACAAGCAACTAGAATAGGGTGTGCAAAACAAGGCACACAAGCATGAGGCTAGAATGTTATCGTGGAGGTACATTCACCAAACAAGATTGTAATGGTAAATAACAAGACACTAACACAACCTCCTATAGCACTTTATAAATTAGTGCATGTACAAAAGAGGCACAAGAGATGTGCAAGAGAAATCCTCCAAAAAGGAACACAAAATTAGTTTTTGGCACTTTATCTTAGTGTGTTTACAAACAAATGTGTAGATAGATTTCATACAAGTGTCCAAAAGAAGGACAAAATTAGTTAATGTTATCAGGCGAACAATGAAGACATAGACTAAGAATACCTTACAAACCTTAAATAAATGACAAAAACTATACAAATTTAACTCCCCATAACAAATAATGTTGTAAGAGATGCCCCATAGAAAAAATTACAAGATTGAGTACAAACTTGACAAATGGAAGCCTAAATCGACTGTTTATAACACACGGTGATTTTACAACTTTCTACAAAAATCAACATTCCATAGTAAAAACTATATTTACCAATATATTCCTTGCATTTTTATGATCAGTTTAAAAAAAAGTTTGCTCAATTTCGACATCATGAGAAAAAGTTATGCATAGTCGAAAAATGTCAAAAAATAGAGAAAATTTGATCTCCAAAGGCAAATAAATATGTTGAAACAACATAATTTAGGGAAATAAACTTCACCACAGTGAAGTTGACAAAACCATCTTTCAGTCAATTATAAATTTGCTGAAAACTGCCTCTGTAGGTGAAAGTTGTGGCAAAAAGAAAAAAAAAAACCTTTTTGAGCACTTCACAAACCCTGGTGGTCAGCCTAGCATAAAATTTCAAGGTTGGTGAACTACTAGAGGTTACATTTCATGTCACGGTTACATAAACTGGTATTGTTAACATTAAGTGTTAAGATTACACTATATGTTAATAATACAAAGACATTAAATGTTTAACCTTTAATAAAGGTCAAACAACAATAGTCTAGCAATAAATGGTAATGAAAACATTGTTGGCTTAACATGTTAGTGGTGATTGCATAGTAAATACCTAACCTTAACAATCAATGGTAGGGTTATAACTATGGTAACAACATTTTTTAACCAAAAACTAGCGTATGGGCTATAGAAAATATCTGAGGTGTGGCCACCACCACAAGAATCACCAAAAGGATAACAAAAGCATCGGCCAGAATTTTTGATGATACTGTAGAAAAAACCAAATGATAAGCAACAAAACTGCGAGCCCACATTTCTTTGTCACCTCCAATACCAGAACAATGACATTGGTGACTTGAAATGCTTCGACCTCTGAAATAAAGCTGACCAGGAGAGTTTTGTGTATACAAGGAAACCATGACCTTGCATCTACGAACACCTGTGACAAAGATAGAAAATAGTGACGAGAATGCATAAACCTTGTGACTAGATCAAAGGCTGGTTGAAATGGTGATACGTAGACGGTGCAGGCAAACCATAACCCGTTGTAGAATGGCAAGCATAACAAAATTTAAAGCCGGAGATTTTAAGAGTTTGGCGACCTCTTGAGGTTGAAGTGTGGAGGTTTGGAAGATAAACCACCACTGTGACTGCACCGTCCAAAAACACAAAAGGCAACAAAGCTTTATGAGACAACAACCTCCAATGTCCTATGGCAAACGATAAAGGGTGACCACAACACAACATAAACTTAATTCCAAATGTCCCCTGCAATGTCGACTTCAAACAACAACCAGTAGAAGAAGACTTTGACTCTGCCAAAAGACAAACAAAGGAAGCTTCGACTCAAATCGGCAACCGCTGCTTGAATGTCGAAAAGTAACAGATGACTCAAAGAGCCAATGAAACACATGAGGTCGACCAAAATGTACCCCTAACAAGAGATTGAATCAACTACACCAAACCAAATGTGAAACTAGCGACAGAATGCTATGGAAGGATCTCCCCCAAGTGGAAACATGAGCACTGATGAATGGTGAAACTCGGCTTTGAAGACCTGAGTGGTCAAGAAAAATGGATGCCGAGTGATCATGTACCAAAGGAGCCCAGCCAGAATGGTACACAGATGACAAAAAAGACCAGTTGTTTTAGGGCCAAAAAATAGGTTAAACAGGCCTAAAAACCAACCTACATAACACAAAAAATGACCACAAAATTGTTAGTAGAGGGTGGTAGAGCCGAGGCCCCCTCTACTAAAAAAAAATTGCATTTTGTACCAAAAATTCCGTATAGTCCATACGGTACGGCCAGACAGTCGTACTATGCAAGTACAAGGCCAAAAAAAATTAAAAAAATTCACTGTGTCCAAAATTGATTTTTGAACAATCAATCTATATAGATTTGGCTCTTCTAGACTCAATGGTGAGGTCCATTGAGCCCCACAATGCACCATTGATAGGGTTAGATGCAAAATTCAACAAAAATTGGGAAGAGATTTGCAAGCTCGCTCTAATACCATATTGGAGCAACAATAAGCCAAGATCAACTTGCAAAATCAAGAACACTTCCATAAATGAATATGAGCAAGATAACAAAGCTAATAACTATCAATAAGCATATGAATGTGGATCATAAACATATATTAACCTCACTAATAATTTACATAGGAATGCCTTCCTATATAGGCATGGATGAGGCAATCCACCTTGCATGTGGATTGACAAGTGCCCCATGATGTGGCACATACATAAAGACAAGTGTCCTATATGTGTCAAATTTTGGATCACTTGGAATGTATAAACTAACAACCTTGTGTGACAAGTGTTGGATGACAATAAAGTGTCTTTTGAGGTGAGATGGAAAGTCTTCCAACCTCAAGATATGCACATGAGGTTTACCAAATAGCTAGATAACCTCTAACCTCTAAAAGGTTGCACATTTAGTTAGATAAGATGTTATCTAACCTCATTAGCCTAAGTACACTTAAGCCATAGTGAATTTATAAATTATTCACTCTAACACTCCATGTGTTTAGAAGGGAGCGAGGTCATGGATGTGTGTCTAATCCTCATCATGGAGTGAAGTCCATCTCTCACTTGTCATCATGGTGAGTTATCACACAATGGGTGAAGTCTTCCACTTGTACCACCTTGTATTGTGCAATGGCGATGTCGCTTTTTCATGTTATTTTCCTTGTTATGACACCATGTGTGAGTGTGAGTGTAATGCGACATGTGAATGTCGCACGTGCAAATGCGAAATTTTTTTTTTGGTTCAATGTTTATTTGTAATGTCCTGGGTGAAAGCTTGGGGTATTACATCATCCAATGATCTCTAGCACATCAAGGGTTTTCATCCTTAAGTGTGGGTTTTGAACAATGTTCAGGGTTCATAAATTAATTTTACAAAAGAACCTCATAAAAAACAATGATTACATATAAATAAGCTTAAGATCTCAAAGGAAGAGTCAAGGAAACCAATACCCCTCTTGGGCAAGTTGCCACTTGAGTCAAACCTATTTTTTCTACTTTTTGTAATTAATTTGCATTTTCACACATATGCAAACTTGGGTGCCCAATTTCAAAAAGTCCACTTGGATAAAAAATTAGGAAAAAAGAAAATTGCTTGCTTTCCATCCTCATCTTGTAAATAAAATTAAAAAATAATTCCCTTACAAATTGTTGTAGATAACCTTATGAAAAAGCAAGGGAAATTCTAATTTTCTTGGTTATATCCAAAATCCCATGAATTATCCATTTTCCAAATTTTAGGAAATAAACAATAATATTTAATATCTAATTTTACTTCCAAATCTTGACCTTTTTCAATTCCATAATTCGATATTAAATAGATAAATTCCAAATAATTATTTAATTTCTCACCTTAGTCCATACGAATTGATGGAATGGACTAATTAGTACAATGTTATAAATAATTAAGAAAAAAGGAACATTACAAGTCTTCCCTCCTCAAAATTGCTTGTCCTCAAGCAATTCAAACCTGGATATTCTGAGATCTCTAGAAAATCTCACTCATGGATCACCACATTATTTCTCTTGACCTCCTTGTAAAATCCATAAAATTAAGATTTTTGATAATGTTGCAATATTAAATAAATCTTTTGTCACATCCCCATTTTGGTTTGTTTTTACTTTTCACTTGTTACTTGGATAGAAGTAAATATTGTGTATATGAGATTTGATGCTATATTTAAGAGACACTAACTTTATGGAAAGTTGTTTTGTAATTATGACCATTTCAAATTATCAAATTTATAATGATTTATATGATGTGGAAAATAGAATTGTTATTTTTAAGTTACATGATCGGGACACTGGTACACTGATCATGATTTACATGTAAGAGTTTTGAACAAGGAAACACGTTGATGTTGATCTGACTCTCTGAAAAACAAAGAGAGAGAAAGTATCTTCGAGGAAGAAGGATATAGACCTTGGGTTACTGACCGGTATTTACTAACGAAGTTCGGTGTGTAACTGACAGTGAACTTTAGCCATGAGGTAAGTTTCATTTTATGCTCAAATCTTAGATTATCTCAATGGGATCTTCAATGTCTTTTGGGGTATGTTGTCATTCAATTATGTCGTTATGTGGAAAATGACGTTGTTGGTTAGAACATCATAACCAATTATGATCACGTCATCAAACGTGGATAGTTAAATTATTGCCATCTATTTTCACTTGCACGCCTTTGGCAAGCCAACCTGATGTGAATCAATGTGTTCTATGGAGGGAGTTAAACTTGACCCTACCACGTTAATGAAAGTTATTCAACCCATTATTATCATTTTTTTTACGTGCTCGAGTGCACCTAAACGCTTCGCATAAAGATTTTTGAGATCGGTCGATCCTCCGTAATTGTTGAGCTCCAATAACCATTTGCCTCCATTTAGACCCGAGCTAGGTGCATGCACTTAATAGGAAATGGATGGATAGGGGAATCCTAGTATGATTTCAGGCGTTAAATACCCTAGAATATATATGTGGGACATTTTTGTCCCGGAAACTTGTCTCACACCGAAAACTTGTCAGTCTCCGGTCCAGAAATTAGTCTGATGAGCTGGAATTCCGTCAACCATTTTTGCTCTTTCCATCAAGCAAATTAACAGAGGGGGAGTTGTCAGACGCGCCCACCATTTTTTTTTCCGTCAAACAAATTAATCATATGCCTCTATTGATTCGTATTTATTGTTCTATGCATAGTCGATGGGAATCATAACTCTTAACAAGTTTTAATGTAGCTGTTACCAATTACAAATTATTCAAGCAGGATCATCGAAAGGCAGATAGATAATCCCTATGCAATCACAATCAAGAAAGTACAAATTTATGGAATGTTAAACCAGATGATTTAAAAAAACTTTACAAAGTATCTTGAATGCATACCATTGGGACAAATATAATTGATCAATATTTAGCCCATACGCTCAACGGAAAATCCCTGCCGGTACCTTTGCATTTTTCCTGAGGTTAATAGAGTGGTAGGTTCCCAGTCTTTTCATATTTTAAAAAGATCTTCGGCCTTCAGATATGCATTAATGGTATTATTTATTTTTTTAATTATTATATATTCCTCCTTTAGATATGTATTAATGGTTTTATTTATTTTTTTAATTATTATATATTATTAGCAGATAGTTAGCCAATAGGCTTATATGTGTTGGAAAATCTTTAGGGAAAAAAAATGTAAACCAGTAATTGTTATGTACTTCAAATTTTTTTTATGGAGAAGATTGTTAACTATAGTATAAAACTCTCTAGATATATGTATAATGTTTTCATTTACCTTATAATACTCTATGCATACTTAAACTTTTGGACTATTAACATTTACTAATATAATACAATATTATATTTAATAAACATTCATAAATAGTATTTTATAATATATAAATTATATTTATAAATATAAAGTAATATATAATATAATATTATCAATATGGATATTATAGAATGTATTTAATATTTATGTATATTAATAATATATTTGAATTAAATAGTTTGAATACAAATAATATTATCTGAGTATTACAAAACAAAATAACGCTTTAAAAATAAAATAACTAATTTATTTAATTTAACAGATATTTTATTTTATTTTACTTTTAAGAAACCACTAACTAATTTTCTTGGTTTAGTTTTTACTTTGAAATGTGTTATAAATATTATATATTTATATGTTATTTTTTAAAATTGAAAGAATCTAGTGATATGTGTTGTTGAGACATTTTGGAAACCCATAGCCTAATCTTTAATGTAGGGTTTTTCATTACAATGTTTATATAATCTGAACTTAATTCAGTGACATCATTTGTAGATATCTAATCTAGGGTTTTGTATTTGTAGCATTTGTAGATATCTTTATAAAAGTGGAATAAAGACATATCATCTGAAGACATATCAACAATATTTAAAATTAAGTAAAATTAGTATACAAGCATAATAAAATTAGTATGAACTTATAGTAAAACCAATAGATAACAATGTGCAATTTGAAGTGTAGGAATGTTGATCTCTAGAAATATCATCTAAAGAAATAAAGATGATGAGGATAACGTTTATAGATTAATAACATTTATACTTTTTATACTAGTACTTGCACCCTTTGGAGGTTCAAGGGATAAGCTCGTAGAATATTTGAGGTAAGAATTAATGTTTTAGTAAATATAAATGAGAATGGTATGGGCAAATTTAACCATTAAAATTATAAACTTTTTTATAGCTTATTATCATAGCACAAGGCTGATACAATATTTATAGACCTAATATTCCATAGTCCATATAAATAATCAAGAATACTTATAGATGTTAACTATGTCAAAAAAATTACATCAATATTTCAAATCACACTCTATGTTCTATTATAAAAATATAAAGAATAAATAAAATATATATGATATTATTTTCCACTCTATGTTCTAAGATTAGATTGAAATATGGAAGTGAGTGTGATGGTGAAGAAACAATAAAGAAGTTGGGGCATGGTTTCTTTGAAGAACTTTTGAACAATAAAGAATTAGTAAATTTGGTGGCATAGAAAAGCATATTGGAATGTATCCCAATGAAGGTAAAGGATGAACATAACAAAATGTTAAAGGAACCTTTTATAGAAGAGGAACTAAAAGCAGTTGTAATGCAACTATATTGAGATAAAGCGTTGGGCCTTGATGGCTTTCTAGCCAGCTTCTTTAATAAATGTTGGCACATAATTAGAAAGGACATTCTAGGGGTGGTGGAGGAGTCACAGAAAAAGAAAAAACTATTGAAAGATTTGAATCACTCTTACATAGATTTGGTGCCAAAAAAGGAACAAATTATCACCTTTTAGAATTTTAGGCCAATCTCACTATGCAACACAGTTTACAAGATAATTGCTAAATTTGTGGTGAATCATTTAAAACTACTATTGGATGAAATAATTTCAGAAGAGCAAAGTGGATATGTGCCTAGGAGATCAATTTCTGATGGCACGATCATTGCACAGGAAACTATCCATTCATTGAGTTCATCTAAGAAAAGTGGAATGATGATGAAATTGGATATAAGAAGGGCCTATGACAGGGTGGATTGGAGATTCCTTTTCAAGACAATGGAAGCTTTTGGCTTTGATATGGAATGGCTCGATTAGATTTTCAGCTTCGTGGCAACACCAAGATTTTCAGTACTCATACATAGGAGCCCGCAAGGCTTCTTTGAAGTGACTAGAGGTATAAGGCAGGGGGACGCTTTATCTCCCTTTCTCTTTATTATCATGATAGATGCGCTAAGGAGATTCATTCAGAAAGTGGTGAACCAAGGAGATTGGGAGGGATTGAAAATTACCATAAATGTTGAACCAATTTCGTATTAGCAATTTGTGGATGACACAATGTTATATGGCAAGATGAAAAGAAAGGAAGTAAGGACTATTAAGAGAATCTTGGAGATATATTCACTAGCATCTATACAAAGTGTTAACACTAACAAAACAAAGGTATATTTCTTCCACGCTAATCAAAAGAAACAAGGGAATATCTTAAGAATATTAGACTTCAAAAAATGAGCTTTCTCGAGTAAATACTGGGGCTTTCCTCTTTTTGAAGGAGGTAGGCAAACTAGATTGTGGAACCTTTGTTGAATTAGATCAGGGATAGAATGGGGACGTGGAAGGGTAAATGGTTATCTTGGGAGGGAAAAATTATTATGCTTAAAGCGGTGATATCAGCAATCCCTATCTTCCTTCTGTCATGCCTTTGGCTTTCAAAATCAACAAATAAATTGATAGAACAAATTATGAGAACTTTCTTTTGGCAAGGAACATCAGAAACTAAGAATTTCCATTGATTAGATGGGACAAAATATGTAAGTCCAAATCAGTTGGTGGGGTGGCTCTGAGAAACCAGGAGGTACAAAATAAGGCGCTTGGGGATAAAATAGCTTGGTCTATTCATGCCAGGCCAGATTTGAAGTGGGTTAGAATTCTAAGAAATAAGTACTTAGACAACCCAGAGGATGATAGAATATTGACCATGGCTAATCCTGTTAAAGGCTCCAGATTATGGAATTTTGTGTCAAGTTGTACGTGGATAATCACTGAGCACCTCACATGGGAAATAGGGAATGGTAGAACATCACTTTTTTGGGAAGACTCTTGGATGGGATACCTAATCATAGGAGATGCATATCCTACAATAAAACAGTACCTCACAATAAATTGGGGTAGTAAGGTGGCAGATTATGTTGAAAAGAAAATAGTGGATGGATGTTGTTGGTGGGAGTGGAAGTGCTTTGAAAATTTGGGGTTTCTCTTATGTGAAGGTAACATAGCTAAAGGAAAACTTACAAAAGATAAGGATGTCTCTGAATGTAGGAAGAGATAGGCTTCGATGGAATTGCTCATTCATGAGAAATTATAATGCAAAAATTGGATATATAATAGTGGAAGGGGAAAATGAACAAACGTAATTTCTGATTCACCTATGTTGGAACAAACTTTGTTTTCCTAAAGTTGAAGTATTTGCCTGGGTTGCGTTACAGAAAAGAATTTTGACAAGAGAAAGATTCAAGAAATTGGGGTATGAAGGTCCAAGTAGATGTGTTATGTGCTAAAAGGAGAGAAAGACATGTTTTTGCAATGTCCTTTTGTACAAGAATGTTGGAGGTGGCTATATGCTAAAGTAGGATGGATTAGTGCATTGCCAAATGATATTTTGTGCTTATTTCAGACATAGCCAGTCATCAAGAAGTTTGCAACATATGAATGTATTTAGATAGTTAGCCCATCTATCCTCCTCTGGGAATCATGGAAAGAATGAAACAGGAGAGTTTTTTAGGATAAAGTAATGGAAAGCATATCATTCAAAAACAAATTAGAAACAACTATTACTAAAGTAGTAAATAACAAAATAAGGGGAGGTGTAAAAGGAAGATTCAACGGTGAAGATGATAAATTAAGAAAGGGGTGGAAAGGATTGATTGTTCCCCTCGTTAATGGGGTGAGTGATGTTGATATCCAAAAAAGGGGAAAGGAGATAAGATGGACACTACCAGCTGAAGGATGGGTAAATATGAATTTTGATGGAGCATTGAAAGGGAACCCAAGCATTTCAGGTGTAGGTTGTTTGGTTATAGATTGGTAAGGTAATACTCTTGGGAAGGTGGCGAAGAAGCTAGTGCAAGGGACCAACAATGAAGCTCAGTTCCAAGTGCTCATTCTTGGTCTTAATTTATGCCATCATCTTGGAGTTCAGAGGGTTGAAGTGGAAGGGGACTCAATGCTAGTTATAAATGCGCTTCGATCCAAGACTATAGCAAATTGGAAAGTGAAAATTACTTTTAAATGAGGCCCTATGCCTATTGAAAGGTTTTGAATGAGTTGTTTTCAATCATGTATTGCGGGAGGGAATCAAGTAAGTTGATGACCTTGCTAATCAAGATATCATAGATGCGAGTGATTTGGTGTGGGAAGTAAATAATAATAATGAGCCCTGTGCACATTCTTGTCAGGCCAGCCAATTCATTCAGGTGGAGAACACTTGTGAAGCATGCGGGGAGTGATAAAATATATGAAGAAACTCAAACGCAAGTATTCTCTAAATAAAGGTGGTAATTTGCATGAATGTGAGTAGCAGCGATAGACACTCCCATCCGGCTGGTTTGCAGGAAGACACAAATGTCTTTCGTTGGAAATATAATGTATAAAAGGCTGGGAATGGTCTTTAAGCCAAAGAGTGGAATCATCCTTTTCATTGTTGAATGGATTTTGGGACAGGACTTTATGGAAAATTGTAACAGAGACAAGGTGAATACGGACCTTTCCTCAATGTTTTTAGCAGTCATTAGACTTGAATGAGGAGAAGTCCACCATTAAGATGTTGATGGAGGAGTTCGTGGAGTTGGATTTTAGAGGTGACTGGAAGGAGGTAGTTGGGGTAGTGCAATATGGTGTTGGAGTGTCATTGCCCAATGACTTTCATAGAGTCAATTATGCAGGGGATGCTGTGGAATGGATGCCCTTTGTTACAGAAGCAGGGGAAAACAAAATTGTTGGTCATTGTCGTCGAGCAGCGTGGGGGTTAGCCTTCCTAAAGAAACTTGCAGGGTTAGAGGTGGAGTATGACTGGATGAATGAGATTTTAGAGCTCTATTATGCTGAAGACAAAAATGCCTGAGGTGGAACTATTTGTGTTTATCATTATGTTATGTAAATCTTTGAATACAATGTATAAAATTGATAGTATACTAGATAGAATAATAGAATAGTAGTTTGAATTAGGCAGTAATGGTTGGAAGGATAGCAAGGATTTTGAATAAACCCTGAATTTTGTTCTTTTCTTCTCATGTTGAACAATAACTATTATGTAAAATTTGGTTAAAAGTATAATACAAAGGATGCTGACCCCAAGTCAACAGCTTACCGGCAAAAAAAAAAATGTATTATTAATACAAATAAAATTATATTAAAAACCAAACAAGTTGGAGGATTTGGAGTGCTCCATGCTATTATTTATAAATTAGAATAAGTAAAATCACAAAAAGCATGGGAAACCGCCCACAGTTATACTTAAACATCACCCACTTCAATGGTCAAACAACAATAGCAATTTTCCACCTCATCCTCAGCAAAAAGTGTTAAATATTTGTCCAATTTTTATTGGCCAAAATTGATTTTTGACTATTAAGTGGATGATGTTTAAAAACAGCACCCCTAGGCCCTAAATATATGAACTGAAAATCCCAGTTATATATTTTTTATCTTTATCTAAAAAAACTGGAAGTAATTAATGGTTAATTATGCTGTTCGTTGTTCGTTTAAATCCTGACGAGTCACGACGCTTAGTGTTTAATTTCAAGTCCATTGAATCACAATTTAAGCTCAAAACAATTAAGAGTTTAAAAAAAAAACAAAAGCGCATATAAAATCAGATACCATTTCGCTGGACAGTCACAATCAATTTTTTATTTATTCAAAACAAGTTACTCCACAGTTCATCTCTGGTTCTTACATACAAACTGAATAGTGAGGATGGAAATAGAGCGGGAATACAAGGGAGAGGGAAAGGAGGAAGATGAATGGATGTCGTGGGAATTGATACCAAAGCACGTACTTGAGATGCGTATACTACCTCTTCTTCCACTTTACTCCGTCATCCGTTTTCGCAGAGTTTGCAGAGAATGGAATCAATTACTTCACACTTGGGAATTCCTCAGGCCATTTATTCTTAAAGAAAATCGCGTTGAATTGTTGAGGTACTGCTTGATGAACGAAATTGTGCCCTTCCCGGAAGGAGTGGAAAACATAGAAGATGAAGATAGGTACGCACTGCCCACTGTGTTTCCATGGCAGTCGTCATTTCTGTTTGCAGTACATGTACGTGAGGAAACCCTTAGCTGGGAGATTAGCATATGGGAGTTTGTGATGGATGATTTATCGCCAGGTTGGGAAAGGATTGGAAAGGAGACACGGTTTCCTGTTTATTGTAAGATGTTACATGCTTACATATCCAAAATAGTTCTTGCTTCTGTAGAGAATCGTAGAGATGAATAACGAAATAATACTCCATATCACACAATATCATTGGGTAGGGAAAGATGCCGCACACACTAAAGTTTATCAATACATATCTTGCAAGTATTTTTACATGGGCGGAATAGGTTCAAGAACCCCCTACCCCCTACATTAGTATCTCAATACTGTGATCTTTTATAAAGCATATATGATTTCTAACTGCAATAAACTTAGTAAAATTCTTCAACTTAACTAAGAGTTGAAATGTCTATAAAATTAGTTTCTAATGCAAAAATGAATGAGATTTTAGATTCTAATGCAAAAATGAATGAGCAATCTCTGCTAGTAGATATAATTCTCACATGGAAAGGGTACCTTTAGAAAGCACATTGTAAATAGAATAAAGAACTTATTTTAAAAATAGTCGAGAATGATGAAAACTTGTTTGTGGTGGTTAGTCATTTTTTTTTTCGATAAAAAATGCCAATCTATCTATTAAAGGTAAATAAAAACATCTTCACAAAAAATAAGCGGGTGGTATAAAGGCACACCCCAAACGTCAAATGGGCCAAGCCCAGAAACTTCTAAAGTATCAAAGTATCAAAGGGTACACACCTATAAAAGCATAACAGAAATAAAACATAATAGAAAGTAGAATTATGCTGCCAAAGCCACTCCTACAGATAGTGGATCCCTGTCATCCAGGTTCCCCCATATTGCTGCGGGGTCTGGGTTGACATCTAGTGGTGCCCAACCATCATCATTCTCCTGGTTTTCATTCTATGTATTTGGTTCCTCGTGCTGAGGTGAGATTAGAACAACTTTAGTATTGTCCCAAGGTTAGTCATTTCACTATAACGTTTGTTTTAGATCTAGAAAGACTTGTGTTATTCTCAATCACCTAAGTTCTCCTTAACCAATGATAGATCTATTAATAATAACATTCTCTGTTTTGGTTGCAAAATGCCTTCTAAAGTTGTGAATTCAGATAAAGTGTTTCACAACAAATGAAATGTTTAAAATCGAGTGCATTTAAAATGACGCAACAGATAGTATTTTGAATGCAATAGTTTAAATATATTTGTATTGCTTCATCTTCTTGAATGTAAAATGACAAACAATGTGTAAAATGAAATAGAGGCATTAGAAGAATATTTGATTCTCTAATATACAAATTTAAGCGGCCTATTATTTCAAAATATAGAACAACGATTGTCTAAATACTATCTGCAACAATATAACCAAGAACATTGTAGTGCATTTTTACATGCTTTCCATTTGAACACCTTCAAATCTAAAGTTGGGAGGCAACATCTTTTGAATCTTGTGTCGGTCAATAGAGCTTCTGTACTTGCATGTTATGATTAGGTGTAATTTTAGCAACATTTGTGAATGATTTTGTTTGCATGCTAGGCTATATAGGCAGTTGAAGTTTCAATGTTGCAATAGTCACTAGAATCGTCAAGAGAGATAGGGTTTCAATGTTTCCATGACTCCGATATGCTAATTGCACTGACAGTGAAAGAAAAGAAAACCTGTTGCATGAAAACAATTCAAAGTTTTAGAGTTTTGATAAGTACTACTTGCACAAAGACCGCTTGAGGAAGTTTTTAAAATATTTTTCTTCTTCCAAAGGCTTTTTGGGATGTTTAACTTTTTCCACTATTCATGGTAATTTTTATTTAATAATAGCAACAACAGAAAGTTTGGTTCTATCACAACTACTAATTGTTTTATAGAAATACTAATAAAACCTTAAATCTTTCTCAACATATTTTGAATTGAAAGGATTATATGTATAGTACTCTAAATTTTTGTCCATGGTTTACCAATCTATGGATAACCAGTTAAGCTCCCACCCAAAAGCTGAAACCATAAGAAGTAAAGAGGATAAATTTTATAACGCCAAAGCCAAGGCCATCAATGGTAGCCAGTTGAGTTGCACAACTCATTGGTTCTTTGCATTGTTGAGCATGCATTTGAAGGACCTGATCCTCAACACAGAATGAAGCTATAGTGCGAATGTTACTCAGTGCATCTCTCAGCACATGCGCAATTTCACCCTTTGCCATATGCTCCAGTTAAGATCAAGATCAAGCCTAATAATATCGGTATTATTTTAAATAGTTGGACTGGATTGATTGGTTGAGAGGGTATCACTCAAACCTTGGTGTCTTAGAGCCCCAAATCTCAATCCAGGTCTCACTTTATCCTGTGTATGTAATACCATCGCAAAATAAGATATGCATACTATTTTTCTATGTTTTGGACCCTTGCATAAAGAAAAGAATGATTAGCAGCTATGGTCAAAATTACTTGGGATTTGGCACTAAGTTTCTTTACCATCTTTAGTTGCCCCATGATTGAAACACTATCAGAACAAGCAGAGAAAACAACACAAAAACCATTTGCCAGCTGGATAAAAATGCAATAAAAAGCCCCAAAGTTATGGTAGCTACATTTTGTAGAATAAGAGGCAGTCCATTTGTAACCAGTCTTTTGATTAATATAGTGTGTTGAGAGTCCAGAACTTATCACGCCACTACCATAATTAAAAGAAACAGACAAAATTGATCAGTGATGCAATGTCTATGTACAAAAATGGAGAAGATCTTCTGCTAACTAAAGATTAATCAAACAATAAAAAAAATACAAGATAAGTGAAGTGTGAAACAATAGCTTTTCCGTTCAATTGCCTACTCATATATTACATTTGTTTTCATAACATGAAGTTTTGCAAGGTATCTCTATCTTGAGTATAATATTCCTAACTAAGACTTCTAATGTTTTTGAATCATGATCAGGGCCTTTTTGAACTGTTTGTCACACATATTCCAATATTGTACTTTGTTAAACATCATCCTATCTTCTCATTACTATTATCGAGTAGCTAGCCTATTTGATGACACAATAGGGCATACACATTGTTTAGGTAATTATAAACATACAAAAGAATGTGGCATATGGTGTACTTCTTGAATCTTACTAGAATAATATTTTTAACACACTCCTATATACAGAATAATGTGGTGTATTTATCTCGAACCTAAAGCGCTGCAGCGATTCAGGTTTGAACATTTAGGGATAGACTGCACTTTCAGTCATATAATAGTTTGGGAAGATAAAACATAGTTTAAATAAAGGTTGAAAGAAACTAAGAGGTTTATGGGTTGACATATTTTGGGATATTGATAATAGGTTATGATGGTCTACCTATCCCAAGTGTTAAACATATTGGGAAAATAGAAAGGAAATGTTATTTTATAATTCATTATTTTAGAGGAAATAAATAGAAATATATGAATGTCAAATCTAAATATAATTTTATAGGTATTATTTTAATTATATAATATAATTTTAAATTGTAATTTTATTTATTTTGGTTATTTAAAAATATTTAATAAATTTAAAAAATATTTGATATATATAAAATTAAAGGTGATTATATCTATTTTTAATATAAGATTTTTAATGTTTTTTAAAATAATTTTATTTATTTTCTCTTCATTCTAAAAATTTACATAAATAAACCATGATCCTAAATTAAAAAATGATCCTAAATTTTCATTCAAGAGATCATAAAGGATTGCATACCAAAGTTATGTGGAGTTCATTTTATATTAAGTTTTCTTAAAATATAGATGCAAATTTTTTAAACAAAAATATTTAAAATATCTACAATTTAATTAGCTAATTGATTTAAAGATATAATTCTATTGGCTACTTGAGGGTCTTATTCTCCCTTGATCTTTCTCAAATGTCTTCTCCACTCTCCCCTATATTCTCTCCATCATTCCCTATTTTATGGGAAAATTATTGAATATTTATCTCCACTTACATGTTGAACATTCTTTATTTTATGAACAAAATTTATGAACCAATAACATATTATAACTTTTATTTCTTACACCAAATATTTATTTCTTAATTTCTTGCATGTAATAACTCTATCGTGTAGCATATTTTATGTTAAAGATGAATTAGACTTGAAATTTTGTTATATTATTAAAATATGTTAAATTTTATGTGAATTGTGAAATATATAAATAGTATATTTACAATAAAGTTTATATTTTAACATCATATTACTTAAATAGATTTTGTTTGGATATTATTAATATTTTTTTAAAAATTATATATAATTATGGTAGGGAACTCAAACATAACCCAATTTAATTATCAAATAGTTAGTAGCAATTTTATATCAAGCATTCAAAATAAAAGTGATAAATAATTGTCTTATTTTTAATACCTAAAATTTAGGTAAAACTATTGAAAGGAAGCTATATAAGAAGTAATCATTACTAAAAATAATTAATTATATAGGAATGAAAATAACAATTTTATACCTACAAACAATATGATAATTAATTTAAAGAAAAAAAATTAACACACCTAATCACATCAGTTTTTTGAAAACAAATCAACACATCTAATCATATCAACTATAGAATTTGATATAAAATAAGTGTTGTGTAGTGATTACTATCTAGAGAGAATTGGGATATATATATATATATATATATATATATATATATATATATATATATATATATATATATATATATATATATATATATTAGGGTTAAGTTTATAGGATTACGGTTAGGGATATAATTAGGTTTAGGGATAGAATTAGGATTAGGGATAGATGTATGATTAGAGTTAGAATTAGGGTTACAAATATAATTAGGCTGAAAGGTTAGAATTACAGTTAGGGCTAGAAATAGGGCTAGGAATATAATTAGGGTTATCTTATGGTTAGAATTAGGGTTTTGATTAGAATTACAATTACAATTAGGGTTATAATTGGGGTTAGGGTTAAGCATAGAATTAAGGTTAGCAACATAATTAAGGTTAGAAATAAAATTAGGGTAAGGATTATAGTTAGGGTTACAATTTTAGGTTTGGGGTTTAGGTGTAAAATGAGCATTAGGGTTAGTTAGTATTATAATTAGGTCCAGAATTAGGGTTGGGGTTAGGGTTAGAACTAGGGTTATGGTTAGAGTTAGTTTTATAATTAGGGTTAGGGTTAGCATTTAGGTTAGAATCAAGGTCAAGGTTAGAATTAGAGTTAGGATTAGTATTACATTTAGGATTACGATTACATTTTGGATTAGACAACATGACTTAAAATTAAGGTTACAATTAGGGTTAGCATTAGGGTTAGTATTGGGGTGAGATTTAGGGTTATAATTAGGGTTATTGTTAGGGTTATAATTATAGTTAGGGTTAGCATTAGTGTTAGGATTAAAGTTAGGGTTAGGGTTAGGATTAAGGTTAGGGTTAGAGATAAAATTAGGGTTACAATTAAATGTAGGATTAGAGTTAAGGGTTAAAATTAGGGTTACAATTAGAGTTAGGGTTATTATTACTATTGGGGTGAGGGTTAGAGTTTTAGGATTAAGGTTAGGATTAGGGATAGTATTAGGGTTATGATTACATTTAGAGTTAGGGTTAAAATTAGGTTTACAATTAGGGTTAGGGTTAGACGTATTGGAGTAAAGGTTAGGGTTAAAATAAGGTTTAGGGATATAATTAGGGTTATCATTAGGGTTAGAATTAGATTTAGAGTTAGGGTTACAAACTTGGATATCTCAAGATCACAATTATAATTGGATTTAGGGTTAGGGTTACAATTACAGTCAGAATTAGGGTTAGGATTATAGTTAGAATTAGTGTTAGAATTAGGGTTATGATTAGGGTTTAGGTTAGATATAAATATAATAATATTATATTTATATTATTATATTATTATAGAGAATGTAGAATAATAAAAATAATAATAAATATAATAAAGAAAATTACTTAATTATAACTAATATTATTATTACCACACATAGGTAGAATAAATAATAATTAAAATATATCATTTTTTTTATTCGTAATACTGGTATTATATTGATCTAAAAATATGAGATTACATAATTATGTGCCAAGATATGGCTCTTCTGAGATTGCTACTACTGTTCTATAACTACCTTCAAACTATCTATCTCCCTAAAAATTCTAAAAAGACCCGCAAGGTTGAAAAAAAACTATAGACCACGCAGGGTCAACCATGACTGTCATTTGTTTACATAATCTTCAGATTTCCATGAACAAGAGGAGCCATAAAACTATAAACAGAAGACTACAAAACTAAAGGAGAACAATACTAAGTTTAGACAGCATCCACCTTATCAAATTCCAATAGTTACAAGTTGAAATCTGCCACCTTCCACTATTCAGATACTCAACACCTTCTTGATGAAGACTACATTGGTCTGAGCAATGTCCTTTATCATCCACAATTCAAAACCCTATATATCTATGCTAACAAAACATGACACCAGCTATACAAAAAAGGAACCACTGAAGTAGACTGAGCTAAGTTTCAATGGATGCAAGTAGCTTATGAAAATCCTCCACCCAGTCAAGTCCGTCGACCACCTCCAACCCTAGAGCCTTTTTGATATAGCTGACGGTCAATGTCACTTGGTCCTTAAGTAGAATGAGGTCAAATCCCCGGACATCCAAGATGAAGGGGTAAAACTTGATGACTGCTCCGGGATCATCAAACAAGTGCCAATCCTTTAGATGCAGGGTGCCAGACCCCAATCTTGCCATCTACAATGAAACCTCCATATCCCCCAAATGCTCGGCATTAAAAACACCCTGCATGATATTCTTCACCAACTGTTTATCCAATCCCAATTCGAGCAACATTGCCATAACCTTGGAAGTGATATTGGTGTCCACTCTATACCGTTCGCCATTCTCCAGAAACATCTTACCCAGTAGCATCTTCACCGCCCCCAACATTAAGGTGTCAGACCTGTGCAACATTCTCACTAATAGAAGGTCCGTGATGGCTCCGAGGAAGGCTATCTGCTGCTTTCGACTGGTGAGGTGCACTGGTGTGTCCATGCCACCACACCGAACAACATCCGCTGAGAAGATAATGGTGAAGTAAGTCGGTATCAACCTGAATCAAATGGAGAAACAACTGTAGAGAGCTAATGCCGGCCGGTTTAAAACACTACTACCAGAACCTTCTCGAAATCCTCTGAAATGGAGGAAGCCAGTTGCCAACATGCGAAGCCACTGCAAGGAATGAATGCTTCGGTCAAATCTACTCATGCCATTACCCACCCTATCAGGGTATTATTACTCCTACCCCTAGACCCCTAGCACGACCTTGCCACCTCCTGCTGAGGTGGCAAGGCTCCCTCCCAGCCGCCCACACAGTCATAATTAAAATATATCATTAATTGTATTTTAATTATTATATATTTGATAATGTTATATAATAATGTAATAATAATACAAATTAAATTAAATTAATATAATTATATGTATAACATGTAAGACATTAATTAAATTAATATATAATTATATCGTATCACATTATTAAATATAATAATATTATATTTATATTATTATATTATTGTAATATTATTAATTATTATAGAGAATGTTTATAATAATAATAATAATAAACATAGTAATAAATAGAAAAAAGAAAATCACTTAATTATAATTAATATTATTATTACCACACATAGGTAGAATAGGCGCATCAACAAGGATATCTCTGGGAGATATATTTTTAAAATATAGCTATACAAAATAAAGAATTAGGGTTAGGGTTAAGGTTAGGGTTAGGGTGAGGGTTAGAGTTAGAAACAATAATAGGGTTAGGGTTAGAAATAGGTGTAGACACCTAAACAAGTCTCCATCGTCAAACTGACTATCGACATCTCTAAACATACCAATTTCCCTTTTTATCAATTAATTAAATTTTTATTTAATTAATTATCCCTTCATCACCTAATTTTTCATCATTTTATCCCCTACAATTAAATTAATTAATTGAATAGTCCAATCTTACCCAATTAATTAAATAAATATGCAATATTTATTTGGTTAATTCACCCTTTCCACTAAATCTAATTAATTAGGTAAATCATGTTTATCTAATTAATTCATCCTATTAATCAACCTATTCCTACCCTAGTTAATTAAATATCTATTGTTTAATTACCTAGTCTAACCTACATGACCCTAGACCTAGGATTAATTAAATAAACCCTTATTTAATTAATCTTAACCTCCCATTAACCCATTCCCTAATTTTTTTCAGCCATATTAATTAGGCTAATCACCCTAATTAAAATGGTTAAACCTTGATTAACACTCCTCCCCACATCCCACAAATAATAAATTGAAATATATCCCATATAAATCATTTTTTTATACACATGTGTCCAACATCACATTTAATGCCTCTTACACCCCTTACACATGTCATAACTCATTAATATCCACTCTTCCCCAAATAAATTTTTAATTCATTTTACTCTTCCCCGTGTGAATTTTTAATTCACAAATAATCCATCTCACCCACCTCATGAATTCCACCCCTTTCCCAAGATGAATTTAAAATTCATCTTTATTCCTAACCCTCTATTTTCCAGGATGAAATATAGGTCTTCCACATCACCTTCATCCTCCACCATTGATCTCCCAAATCAATCTCAACCATTGGATCAAAATCCCTCCAAAATGCCTATAAATACAACTCCTCCAAGCCATTTTATCATCCAATTTCTAAGTAGTGTTATTATGCTAAAATTCATTGAGCTAGTTATGGTTAGCATGAAGGTTGCAATTAAGGTAATGGTTATAATTAGAGTTATAGTTAGGGTTAAAATTAGGATTAAAATAAATATTAGAATTATGGTTAGGGCTACAACTAGGGTTATGGTTATGGTTATAATTTGTTACGGTTAAGGTTAGTATTAGGATTAGGATAAGAATGAGGGATAGATTTAGGGTTAGTATTAGGGTAAGAATTAGATTTGAATGTTAGTATTAGGGAACAAAATAAGAATTAGGGATGGAGTTAGAGTTAGTATTAGGGTAAGAATTAGATTTGAAAGTTAGTCTTAGGGTTAGGATAAGAATTAGGGATGGAGTTAGGGTTAGTATTAGGGTAAGAATTAGATTTGAATGAATAGAATTTGTCTTAAAATTTAAATTAGGGCTATGGTTACAATTAAAATACGGTTAGAATATTTAATTATGTTAACAATAAATATAAATAAAAAATTATTACAAAATAAAATAATATACAAAAATTATAATAATTAAAAATAAATATTAAATAATTTATAAAAATAATGAAAAATTGTGAAGAATGATTGACATCAACATAATTATATATATATAAAATAGGGGGATAGATATAGGCACCTTTTAATAAATTTCTCCAATAAAAAGTGTAATATGGGCGTGTATTTTATATATATTATTCCACAAATATATTTAATATTTTTTAATCAATTTACAATACATAGGTACAATAGGTACAAAGAGAAGATCTTTCTTGACATATTTTAGATATATATTTTAAATATAGCTATACTAAAATTAAAAACCAAACAAGTTGGGTTTTGGAGTGCTCCATGCTTTTATTTATAAATTAAAATAAGTACAATCACAAAAAACATGGAGAAGGCACCCACCACACCCCTAGGCCCTAAATATATGAACTGCAAATCCGAGGTTTTTTTTTGGATCTTATCTAAACAAACTCTAAGTAATTAATGTTTAATTATGCTGTTCATTGTTCATTTAAATCCTGACATGATGCTTACTTTTTTAATTTTCAACTCCATTGAATCAAATACCAATTCGTTGGACAGTTACAATCAATTTTTTATTATTTGAAAACAAGTTACTTCAGATTTCATGTCTGTTAATTTTAATGTAGCTTGGACAGGTGTTCTAGTCTCGGGTGGTGATTACGAGGCTAGAAACACATCTAGAATAATTATCTCTAGACATAGAAATTTGATTTCTTGAGAGACTTCTAGATATTAGGGTTTGTTAGAGTCTAATTAATCCTAGCCATTGATTGAGATTAAATCATGGCCATTGGTTTTCAATGAGAGGATTATAAAAGAGGATCAATGGGCATTTGGAGAATATACATCTGAGAAACATTTGCAACGATAGCAAATAAATAAATTTGTAGCAATAGCAAATAGATTTGCAGTGAGAGCAAGGATGCAGTGATAGCGTTGGATACAATAGCAATGGAATTTTTGTAGGAGAAATTGGGAGAATAATTTCTAGAGGAGAACATTGTCGGAGCTCTGCCAGTAAGAGGCAAGCAGTTTATGTATCTCTTGATTTGTTTAATAAAATTCCTCATCTACAGTACTGGTTTTCCCTTCGGGGTTTTTCCAGGGACAATTTGTCCAAAACTATTGTGTTCAGTTTGAATATTTTATTTTTCTATCTCCATGATTATTTGTGAAGTTGCAGCTGTATTATTTTTCGGCAGTAAAATAATCTATTTACGATAGGAGATTAATAATCAATAGTTGCAATAGAATTTTCACATGGTATCAGAGCAGATCTAAGGGCAGAAAAGGCATAGGGAGAATATATATATATATATATATATAGGGTTTATAAAACCCAATTTGACCTCTTCAAAATTATTATTTTCTTTTGAGATGGCCTCAGCAGGTTTAAGAGATCAGGACATATTGGATGGAGCCTCAAATTTTGGTGTCATGAAAGCTAGAATTTCTTTATTGCTCGAAGAGAATGGCATCAAGGACTATGTGACCACTATTGTACCTATACCTACAGATGCAACACAGCTCTTCGCATATAAGAAGGAAGATACCAAGGCGAGGAGGCTAATTCTTGACGGTGTTAAGGATCATATTGTTCTGTATATTGTAGAGTTAGATACAGCAAAGAAGATGTGGAACTCCATTCTAAATCTGTACCAGAATGCTACCACTAACCGAAAGCTGATTCTTAGAGACAAGTTGAGGAATACCTGAATGAACAAGGGAGAAGACATTACAAGTTACCTCACCAGGATTAGACATTTTAAGGATGAGTTGGCAGCTGTTGGAGACAAACCAAATGATGACGAGATAGTACAAATAGCCCTGAATGGGTTTACTAAGCAATGGGATGTCTTTGTTCAAGTTATTAATGGACGAGACACCTTACCGAGTTGGGATCGACTATGGAGTGACTTCACTCAGGAGGAGCTTAGACTAAGTCTTGTCAGTGGAACTAGTAGTAATAGTTAGAAAAGTGAGGTGGAACAGGAAAATGTTGCCCTAGCAGGAAAAGGGAAAGCAAAGAAGGGGTCTGGAAAAAGGATCAAATCCAAAAAGTGAGAAGAAGAAGGACTTGTCTAAGATCAAATGTTATGGTTGTCACGAGTTCGACCACTATGTCAGCGATTGCCCACAAAGGAAGAAAAATGAAAAGAAAGGCAAGAAGCAGACAATAGCTTCAGCAAGTGTAGATGAGATTTCTGGTAGAATGGAGGATGAGTTTACACTCATAACTTGCCTAACTAGCTCAACCTCATTGGGTGTTTCGTATATAGACAATGGGGCATCATTTCATATGACAAGAGTTAGGGAGTACTTCTCTAGCTACAAGGAGGAGGACATTAGATTCCAGATTCAGATGGGGAACAAGTCCAAGTGCAATCCAGTTGGGAGAGGGACTATTCTATTTTAGAGGGAGAATGGCAAACCTATTTCCATTCATGATGTGTTGTATGTGCCAGGCTTGGGCATAAATCTAATTTCTGTATCTGTCCTTCAAGATAAAGGCTACAATGTACTCTTTAGACGGGCGCATGTTTTAATCAAGCATAAGGATTGGAAATCACCCATAGCTATTGGAGTTAGGAGCGGCTGACTTTATAGGTTGCAGTTTGATACTCCTAAGGCACTAGTGAGCAACAGTAATCCTAGAGATCAAGGAGAGCTATGGCATAGGAGGATGGACCATATACATCATGGAGCACTTAAATTGCTTCGTGAGATAGTAATAGGTGTTCCAGAGGTGAGCACAGAGCATGATGATGTGTGTAAGGGATGTGTGTTGGGGAAGTTTGTGAAAACAACTTTTCCAAGGAGTGACACCAGATCCAAGGGGGTTCTTGATCTAGTACATTCATATATATGTGGACCAATGTCAACAAAGTCTCTCAGAGGATACAAGTACTTTGTTACTTTTATTGATGATTTCTCCAGGAGGACCTGGATATACTTCTTGAAGACCAAGGATGAGGTCTTTAGTCACTTCCAGGAATTCAAAGTTCTTGTGGAGAATTCCACATGTAGGAAGGTAAAGGTTCTTCGGTCAGACAATGAAGGTGAGTACAAAGGAAAAGAGTTCTAGGAGTTCTGTACCAGGGAAGGAATCAAGAGAGAGTGGACCATTCCTTACAAACCGTAGCAGAATGGGGTTGCTAAGAGGAAGAATCATTCTATATCAGAGGCAGCAAGGGCTATGTTGTATGACCAAGATTTGCCACGTTACTTATGGGTAGAGGCATATAGTATAGCAGTATACATATAGAATAGGGTTCCACATAAGGTATTGGGCAAGATGACACTAGAGGAGGCATTCTCAGGGAAGAACCTAGATGTCAGTCACTTCAGGATATTTGGGAGTTTGGCATTTTGTCACATTCCAGGGCCTACACGTTCCAAGTGAGATCAGACTGCAGAGAGAGGGTACTTTGTGGGGTATAGCGAGACCTCAAAGGCATATCAGATATTTATTCCAGGGACCAGGAGGATTACAGTTAGGCATGATGTCAAATTCATGGAAGACAAGGCATATAGGAGGTCCAGAGATTTGCTAGCAGATGATCAAAATGAGTAGCCAATAGAAGCTCCAAGGATTCTTCAACCAGAACAGGGGCAGCGAAGCTCGAGTATAGTTACTAGTACAAGCACAAGCTCAGCTGTTGAGAGTTCATAGAGTATGGAGCAACAGATACAACAAATCCAAGAGATGCATCAAGAAGATATGGAGTTTGATATTTCATCCTCTATAGTTGACAAGAGGAACCATGAGGTTCAACAGACACATAGAGATACTCAGGAGGTTGTGGGAGCTCCTAGGACAAGTAGTAGACAGTGGAAACAACCATCCAAGTATAATGACTATGTAGCATTGGTTAGTCAATTGGTAGATAGCGAGCCTTCCATCTATCAGGAGGCTGCACAGCAATAGGTGTGGCAAGATGCGATGGTTGAGGAATATACCTCAATAATGCAGAACGATGTGTTGGAGGTTGTACCTAGACCAACAGATAGGGCAATGGTTGGATCACGCTGGATCTATAAGATTAAGCATGGTGCAGATAGTAGCATCAAGAAATACAAGGCAAGGTTCGTAGCCAAGGGGTTCTCTCAGAAGGAGGGAATAGACTATGAGGAGACATTCACTCCAGTGGCTAGGTATACTTCTATACGAGCCGTAATCTCACTTGTAGCACATATGGGATGGCAGATCCATCAAATGGATGTCAAGACGGTATTTCTTAATGGTGAATTGGTAGAGGAGGTATACATAGAACAACCAGAGGGCTTTGTAGCACACAACAGCGAAACCCACGTGTGTAGCTTGAAGAGAGCTTTATATAGACTCAAGCAAGCTCCCAGGGCATGGTATGAGCGCATTGATAGATACTTGTAGGGAATAGGCTTTATGAAGAGTGAGGCGGATGCTAACCTCTACTACTTGGTGGTTGGGCATGAAGTTCTCATTCTTGTTCTTTATGTGGACGACTTGTTTTTAACAGGTTCACCAGGACTTATAGAGGAGTACAATATTGACCTTGCAGCAGAGTTTGAGATGAAGGATTTGGGGCTTATGCACTACTTTCTAGGCATGGAAGTGTGGTAGACAGATGGAGAGATTTTCCTTGGACAAAGGAAATATTGCATTGAAATCTTGAAGAGGTTTGAGATGCAGGATTGCAGAGCCATGTCTACACCTATGATCAAGAATTGGAAGAAGGTAGACGCATCCAAGGAAAAGGATGTAGACCCCACCTTATACAGGATGTTGATTGGATCTCTCATGTATTTGGTCAACACTAGGCCAGATATATCCTTTGTAGTAAACTATCTTAGTCAGTTCATTGTTGAGCCGAAGAGAGTGCATTGGACAGCGGCAAAGCATGTGTTGTGGTATTTACGTGGTACAATCGAGTATGGGATCAGATATGCTCGAGGTGATGGTATCAAGTTGATAGGCTATACTGATGCAGATTGGGCAGGTAGTATAGTGGACAAGAAAAGCACTTCAGGGTGCTACTTTAGTTTGGGATCAGGAGTTGTCTCTTGATACAGCAGGAAGCAAAAGTCTATGGCTCTGAGTTCTGCAGAAGTAGAATACATAGCAGCTAGTATGGCAATGTGTGAGGCTATATGGCTTCGAAAGTTGTTGGTAGCCTTGTTTGGTTAGAGGGTTGAGACTATAGTGATACATTGTGATAATTAGAGTTGCATCAGATTATCTGAGAATCCAGTGTTTCATGATAGGTCTAAGCATATAGGCATCAGGTATAATTTCATCAGGGATTGTGTACAGCAAAGGATTGTTCAGCTATAGTATATACCTACTGATCAGTAGGTAGCAGACATTTTGACAAAGGCATTGGGGAAGGTGAAATTCATCTTCTTCAGAGATAAGTTGGGTGTTATGCAGAACACCTTCCTTGCTAAGAGGGAGTGTTAATTTTAATGTAGCTTGGACAGGTGTTCTAGTCTTGGGTGGTTATTATGAGGCTGGAAACACATTTGAAATAATTATCTCTAGACCTAGAAATTTGATTTCTTGAGAGACTTCTAGATATTAAGGTTTGTTAGAGTCTAATTAATCCTAGCCATTGATTGAGATTAAATCATGGCCATTGGTTTTCAATGAAATAAATAAATTTGCAGCAATAGCAAATAGATTTGCAGTGAGAGCAAGGACGCAGTGATAGCGTTGGATACAATAGCAGTGGAATTTCTGCAGGAGAAATTGGGAGAAGAATTTCCAGAGGAGAACATTGTCGGAGCTCTGCCAGTAAGAGGCAAGCAGTTTATGTATCTCTTGATTTGTCTAATAAAATTCCTCATCTGTAGTACTGGTTTTCCCTTCGGGGTTTTTCTAGGGACAATTTGTCCAAAACTATTGTGTTTAGTTTGCATATTTTATTTTTCTATCTCCGTGATTATTTGTGAAGTTGCAGCTGTATTATTTTCAATATTTGCTATGAATTAATTTTTAGCAGTAAAATAATCTATTTATGATAGGAGATTAATAATCAGTAGTTGCAATAGAATTTTCACAATCTCTGGTTCTTAGATCTAAACTCAATAGTAAAGATGGAAATAGAGCAAGAGGAAGATGAATGGATGTCATGTGAATTGATACCAGAGCACGTACTTGAGATGCGTATATTACCTCTCCTTCCACTTCACTCTGTCATCTGTTTCCACAGAGTTTGTAGAGAATGGAATCAATTACTACACACTTGGGAATTCCTCAGGCTATTTATTCTTCAAGAAAACAACATTGAATTGTTGAGGTATTGCTTGATGAACAAAATTGTGCACTTCCCGGAAGGAGTGGAAAACATAGAAGACGAAGATAGGTACGCACTGCCCACTGTGTTTCCATGGCAGTCATCATTTCTGTTTGCAGTACATGTACGTGAGGAAACACTTCACTGGGAGATTTCCATATGGGAGTTTGTGATGGATGATTTATCGCCAGGTTGGGAAAGGATTGGAAAGGAGACACCGTTCCCTGTTCCCTGTTTATTGTAAGATGTTACATGCTTACATATCCAAAATAGTTATTGCTTCTGTAGAGACTCGTAGAGATGAATAACCAAATAATACTTCATATCATACTATATCAATGTGTTGGGAAAGTTGCCGCACACACTAAAGTTTATCAATACATATACTATATGGTATAAGGTATTATCTCTTCCAAGTATTTTCACATGGGTATTCTGCTTTAGGTTGAAGAACCCCCTATACTAGTATCTCAACATTGTGATCCTTTATAAAGCATACATGATTTCTAACTGTAATAAAGTTAGAAAAATTCTTTAACTAAACTAAGAGTTGAAATGCCTCTAAAATTAGTTTCTAACATAAAAATGAATGAGATTTTAGATTCTAATGCAAAAATGAATGAGCAATCTCTACTATTGGATATAATTCTCACATAGAAAGGGCACTTTTAGAAAGCACATTGTAAGTAGAACAAAGAACGTATTTTGAAAATAGTCGAGAATGATGAAAACTTGTTTGTGGTGGTTAGTCATTTCACTATAATGTTTGTTTTAGATCTACAAGGACTTGTGTTATTCTCAATCACCTAAGTTCTCCTTAACCAATGATAGATCTATTAATAATAACAATCTCTGTTTTGGTTCCAAAATGCCTTCTAAAGTTGTGAACTCAGATAAAGTGTTTCACAACAAATGAAATGTTTAAAATGGAGTGCATTGAAAATGACACAACATATAGCATTTAGAATGCAATAGTTTATATATATATGATTCATGTTCTTGAATGTAAAATAACAAACAATGTGTAAAATGAAATAGAGGCATTAGGAGAATATCTGTTTGTCTAATATATAAACTTAAGTGGCCAATTATTTCAAAATATAGAACATTGATTGTCTAAATACTATCTGCAACAATATACACAAGAATATTTTAGTTCATTTTTACACGCTTTCCATTTGAACACCTTCAAATCTAGAGTCAAGTAGCAACATATTTTGAATCTTGTGTCGGTCAGTAGAGCTTCTTTCAAATCTATGACGGGCTTTTAAATTCATGCACAAGGGTTGCCACCTGTCAAAGTTTCACAATGCCTAAACATTGTCGGGTTTGACACTTCTTCCCATTGCATCATTGGCCAAATTGTTCAAGTCATTACTTGGTGGGCCCAGTTTATTTTAAAAGGACTCAATGAATGGAGGGAGGTCTTGAAGCCATTGATCCATATGAAGAGATGCTACAACGTGTCATCACCACACTTGTTTAGACATTTCTAGCCCTGACCACTTTTAAATGATGCATCATTGGTCAATATAATGTTGAATCATTGTCATACCCTCCTCTATTTCATAGAAGCAAATGTTGTGGTGCATTCTCTAAGGAGACACATGGAAGCAATGCATAGCATTTTGATTTGTTAGTTATAACAACTTGTTAATGTTGCACCATTGATAAGAGGTGTGAATCATCAATAGGTGGGTCTTGATACATCAATAGTTCAAGCTCACATGAAGGCTTTCTCTAGGACACACATTAATGCCATGCATAGTTTCAAGGTCATAGTGTCAACAGCTTCAAGGTGTTGCACTATTGGTTGGGATGGTTGATTCAATTGTGGGTGTCACCTCTCTTTTAAAAGGAAGCAAGACCCTCCCAGTGGTTTTTTGATGCAACATGTCAACATCACATACAAATTATGAATCATGGTAGCATTGACACATTTCTCTATTGCACCATTAGTCAGTAGTTATGATTCAACCAGTCAATGGGCCCAGTTTCATGTCAAAGGAGAATTTGATGGAAGCCTTGTGATAGTGACACTTGACGTGACCTCACAACTCCTCAAAGAGGCTAGACCTGACACACTCTAGATGTTGTGCCATTGTTCCACATGGCATGAGGACCCACCATAAGGTAGAGGCTTCCAAACTATCTAATCTCCTCCTAGCATCTAGCAGTTGGTGCACCATTTTGTTGTCTCCAAGAAGTATCAATTCTCGCATTGTGCCATTGGATATTTAGATGTTGTGTCTCTGATAGTGGGTCTCATTATCTCTATGACATTAGGGGAGAATTCCAAACCATTGATCATGAGTGGAACCATCCAATGGTTGACACATCACCAGGTAAATTTTGAGCCAACAAGTGCTAGGCGTTGTGCCATCAAAGCGAGTGAGTCAACAAGTCTCTAACCTTGCGAAGAGGACACAAAGTCATCTCTAAAGGAACAATGATCTAACTCAATAATATGGTGGTACACTTGAGGCTATTGGGTCTCATGTGTAGGGTCTTGGTGAGTCTTGAATGCCACAGACTTGCATCTAAGGTGCCATTGATGTGAATTAAGGATTCAAATGTAGAGAAACAATAGAGTGGTTGTGTTTCAATGTAGAGGCACATAGAGGTAGATGGGATAGGAATTTCCCACCTAGGTTAAGATTTGTGATCTAATGTAGAAGTAATTGAGGTAGATGAGGTAGGTGATTCTAGCCTAACACAACCCTAAATAGATTTCTATATATACAAGATTTGAGGATGTATTTAGGGTTGGTCATTGAGCTAATTTGGGATCTTGGTAGAAGAATCAATAGACATTTTTAGCCTTTGTGGGTGTTTTCAGAGCCATTTGAATTTTTTTATAACTATGCATCTTTCCTTTTTTGTAATTTGTTCTCGATTCACTAATGAAGAGAAGTGGCATTTTGTGCCATTTCTTTTGTTTGTTGAGTCTTCCTTCAAATATTTTGTATTTATGTTGTGCCTCTATTGTTTGTTTCATCAATGATATTTGTAAATGGTCTAAATTATGCATTTTCATGCTCTTAAAGCCAATAATTAGTATTATGATTAAACAAGAACACATTGTGTTGATTTAGTGTTTGTGTGAGTTTTATCATTCAGCATATCACCTTAGGATAGTTTTATAAATTAATGTTTGTCTTCTCTTTTTTAATAAACCCAAATAGAAGTATTAACAAGAAGCATAAGAGGAGTTGGCCTCTAAAATCTCAGAGTCATCCTACGAGTCAAGTCGCACATTTGCAATATTTCCCATTGTTGTTGATTGGTTTGTTCTTAAGAGTTATCTTAGGTGTAAAATCAACCATCAACAAATACTATTACCGTCTAAATGGACATATGTAAGAGTTAGACTTTGGAATATCCTTACAAGGAAGATAAATCCACTAAGAGAGGTCATTTAACCTTTACAAGTAGGGGAAAGCACATTGTAAGTAGAACAAATAACTTATTTTGAAATATTTGTTTGTCTAAATTTGCATATTAGACAAAGAAATACTAATTGGAGGTGTGAATCATCAATAGGTGGGTCCTAATACATCAACAGTTCAAGCTCACATGAGGGCTTTCTCTAGGACACATATTAATTGCATGCATAGTTTCAAGGCCACGGTGTTAACACCTTCAAGTTGTTGCACTATTGGTTGGGGTGGTTGATTCAATCGTGCGTGTGTGCTCTGTTTAAAAAGGATGCAAGACCCTCCTAGTGGTTTCTTGATGCAACGTGTCAAAATTGCATGCAAACTATGAATCATGGCAGCACTAACACATTTCTCTATTGCACCATTGGTTGGTAGTTATGACTCAACTAGTTGATGGGCCCAGTTTCATTTAAAAGGAAAATGCAAGGGAAGGCTTGCGATATTGACACTTGGCATGACCTCACAATTCCTCAAAGAGGCCATACCTGACACACTCTAGATGTTATGCCGTTGTTCCACATGGCATGAGTACCACCATAAGGTAGAGGATTACAAACTATCCAATCTCCTCCTAGCATCCAGCAGTTGGTGCACCATTTTGTTGTCTCTAGGTGGTATCAATTATATGCATTGTGCCATTGGCTATTTAGATTTCATATCTCCTATAGTGGGTCTCATTATCTCTGAGACATAAAGGGAGCATTCCAAACCACTGATCATGAGTGGAAGCATCCAACGGCTCATGCATCACCAAGTAAATATTGAGCCAGCAAGTGCTAGGCATTGTGCCATCAAAGCGAGTGAGTCAACAAGTCTCTAACCTTGCAAAGAGGACACAAAGGCATCTCTAAAGGCACAATGATCTAACACAATAGTACGTTGGTACACTTGAGGCTATTGGGTCTCACATGTAGGGTCTTGATGAGTCTTGAATGCCACAGACTTGCATCTGAGATGCCATTGATGTGAATTAAAGATTCAAACATAGAGAGGACAAAGTGGTTGTGTTTCAATGTAGAGGCACATAGAGGTAGATGGGGTAGGAATTTCCTGCCTAGGTTCAACTTTGTGATCTAATATTGAAGTAATTGAGGTAGACAGGGTAGGTGATTCTAGCCTGACACAGTCCTAAATAGATTTCTATATATACTGTGAGGCCTACCTTTTTCATTTCCGTTCATGTGACTATTTACCTGACTGTTGCTGATACTTTTATACTTGTGGGACTATTGATCCCGAATTCCTGAACTTTTAGACCTTATTTTGTATTAAGAGAAAACAAATTGGGTGATGTTAGATAGATATTTATTTTATAGGAAAACTAATTGGGTGATGTTAGATAGATGCTATATTATGGGAAAACTAATCAGGTGATGTTAGATAGATGCTTGTATTAAGAGAAAACAAATTGGGTGATGTTAGATAGATGTTTATATTATAGGAAAACTAATTGGGTGATGTTAGATAGATGCTCTATATTAAAGGAAAACTAATTGGATGATGTTAGTTAGAAAATTGTAATGTGAATTCCTTTATGCTTAAGAGAACTTGTGATATCTTATGTGAGTGCAAGTTTTTAATTTGCTTCGGCTATGTTATTGATATGTGGAAATTAACTTTGCAACTGAGTGCACAGGTATTTCTAACCAACTACAAATATTGGAGATCATCCCACACTTGATGTTGTAATCCCTTGTGAAGCCGATCTGGTTCCACAAAGAACTAAGATCAACTTTGGGTATGATGTAATGTTGTAATGTTAATTTACATAAGATTAATTGGGTTGAGTCTACCCTCTTTTATTTGAATTATTATATGTCTTGTAAGAATTTTCTTTGAATTTCATTTTTTAAAATTTTAGATTTTTGGAGACCCTTTTCATGTGTTTTAACTTTACCCTGCGTGCCCTAACTAGGATAAACTTGACCCTGGGTTATACCCCATGGGTCTAGGGTCCCTTTTGACTTGGGTAGCCCTTGGTAAACCTCCATATGGTCACCTTAACTTCACACTGAAATTAAGTGACGAATTTGGAGGCATGGGAGGGATAGGATGAGTGGTACCAACACTCAAACCCATCCTTTTTCTCTTCCCAATAGGACCCACCAATTGTGGAGGACTTGACTTCAGGTCTCTCTCACAATTGGTGAGAGTACCCATTGAGTTGTGTGTTCCTTCATGAGAGGAAAAGAAGGGGAGACATGTGTCACCCTTTCCCTCTTTAACTTCCCTTTTCTCTCCCATGTGTTGGAGAGAGGACATGTGGTAAGGGGTGAGGGAGACTTTGGGATGGGTGAGTGACATGTGTCAACACCCATCCCTTGGGACATGCTAGTGGTTGGGATGAAGAGTGAGGAGGTGACAAGTGTCACCTCCCCATTCCTCTAAGCTCATGGATTGGGCTTATTTTAATCCCACTTGGCATAGGGAGAGAGGTTGTTGAATTTTTGAGAATTTTTATTGTTGAAAATTGTTTTTGGGAGAAAGATAGAGGGAGTTTGGTGGCTTATGTTGCAGGAGATTTTAGAGGAGCTCTACATCAACTTCTTCCATATTAGGGCTTTAAAGGTTGGTTTTCAAGGCTAAGGCCTTCCCCTGTATTTCAATTTTCATGCATGATGAATGTGTGAGATGTATATTTGCTTGTGTTGTATTTTCTTATGTGGGGAATATTTAGTAGGGTGTTGAAAGAGCCTCTCCCACTTGGGATAAAATGCTCATCAAGTGTGGGGTAGGGCAGGAGTGATCCTCCTTCAGGTCATTACCTTGTTTTGGGATGTTGAAAGCCTTGAGGGCATTTTATGTGATTTTGAGTATTTTGTTATATGGCTTGAGAGCCAAAATATGACTAACATGTTGCTTGAGGCCATGAGAAAAATTGTATTGAGATATTTTTAAAGGAGTGGCACTCTAGAGTTGAGTGTGTCCACTCTCCTACCCCTTTTTAAATTCACCTTAGTTGCGTTGTGTGTTGTAAGTATCCATGGGCGTAATATTGTGCTTTGAGTTGTTTGTTGTCTTGTTGTAAAGTGGATTTGAGTTCCCTAGGTGTGTGGATGACTTCCCTAGCTTGGGGGTGACCCTCTTATGGGTCTACGGTAGGGAGGAGAGCAAGATGTGTGGTTTTTTATTCCCTTGTGTGATATGTAGGTTTCATGGAGCTTAGGGTGAAGTTGAAGAAAAAACTTGTCTTGGAAAAGATTTTATTTTCCTTTACTCTTAAAGCTCTTGAGGAGAGCTTGGTCTTATTAAGAACTTCATCCTTGTTGATTTTCAAAGAGGAGAACCTCTCGCTCTCTCTCTCTCTCTCTCTCTCTCTCTCTTATTGTTAAATTGTATTTTCATAAGTTGTGAGAAAACCTCTTTCAATGTATTGATAGTTTTAATTGTTACATTAAATTTTACCATTTATGAGATGACGAAGGAAGAAATTTTTTTTTAAAAGGATATTGATTTTGTATATTCCTTTTACTTATATTTGCAAAGTTGTGATTTAGTTGTTGTGGTAAATAAAGAGAGTTATAATTTTGTTGATTTGAATTTTATCATTTAAAATAAGGAGGAATTGTAGAAAAGTTGTTGATAAGTGAATTCATTTTATGTCACATTGGAATATCAATTTGTTATGTTTAGATTTTGTGGGTTTTAAAATATATATATATATATATATATATATATATATATATATATATATATATATATATATATATATATATATGGAATTGTAAATTGTTATCTTGGAAAGAATGAAAAGAAAATTGGTTGTAGTTATTGTATTAGAGGCTTTTAATTAATTGCAAATATATTTAAATTTCTCCCTTAAAAAAATGTGTAAATATAAATCTTATGTGCTTACATGTTTTTTTTTTTTAAATAGAAAAAATCTGAGTTTATTAATTATGTTTCATACATTGTGATTTCATTTTAAATCTATATATATTTATATTTTGTTTTACTGTAAATTCTCTTTAATAAACAAAATTGTGTTTTTGAAAAGGGACTTTGAAATTGCCCTGTGTATATATATTAAATATATATATAAGAATATAGATTAATAAAAGAAAATTAAACAAAAAAAAAATAAACATTTGATGTTGAATATGGGTCAGACTGTGTTTCCGTTCACAGTCACATTCAGAAATGGTGTTACAAAATTGAATGTAGAGTGGGTGGGGTTTTGAACCCCCCCACTGATGGCTGTTGTGTGTTGGGTGTGGGGAGGGGGGCGAAGGCCCCACCCACACCCCATTACATGGGAAGTGGGTGGGGGCTCTATCCCCCTCCCCACACTCCCCGTTATGCTTTGAACCCCTGCAGCCTCATATTCCCCGTGCCAACAGTCTCCCAGCAGCTAACTCCAAACCCCACACCAAGCTACCGCTACTGCTCGACACCTTCTCTATAGCCTCCCTTCACCGTGGGTCTCTCACATGTTCACGGTCCTCACCACCACCAAAATATCTACCCACAACCATTAGGGCCTCCTCTCTGTGCCGCAGCCACCTCCCTCCATGAACCCTGTCCATAGCTCAAAAACAAACCAATAAAAAATTGGTTAGGGTTCAGCCAATGGAGCCAAATAAAAAGATTTAGGTTTTCAACTCCATGGCAAAAGAAAATACAAAGAATTGTATAATTCATATTTATAAAAGAAAATAAAAATAATAATATATTAATTCTAATCATAAGAAAATGTGTTTTGGGGGTTTGACAACTTTCTCTAATGAAATACAAAGAAAATGAAAGGAAAAATATACATTGCTCAAGTAAAATAAATGTATAAATATATTTATATATTTTTAGAATGAATTTAAAAATTCACTATCCTTATAAGAGAAAACTTAGTGATATAATACATAGCATATATGTGTATGTGTGTGTTTTTATATCTTCTTAAATAAATTAAGCCATCATATGCATTTCATATGTGGCCAATTAAACTCAACCTTGTAATTTGAGTAAACGCCAAATTGAGAAAATGAGAGAAAAAGAGAAAGAAAGATAAAAGTAAAAATAAAGAGGAGAAAATGCACGACCTTTCCAGAATAGGGCTAAGAGTAGTAATTAAGATTTAACATTCTGTTAAACCTGATTGGGGGCAAATTAATTATCAAAATTAATTCAAACGTTGAATTAAACCTAGAGGGGAACCCTAGTGGACTTCATCAAATGAAGTTAGTAAGTCATGTTTATGTGATCTGATCTACCAAGAAATTAGGAATAATGTAAAGGATGCAGTGATAACTATGATTGATAGAGAACTGATCTACCAAGAAAGTAGGAATAATGTAAAGGATGCAGTGATAACTTTGATTGATAGAGAATGTGAAAAAGAGAGAAATAAAATTAAATTTCAGAGAAATGAGAAGGAAAACAAATGTTCAGGCTTTGTTGAAAACGCTAAAATTAGAAGGAGAACAAATTAATTTAAAATTTTAGAAAATGTGAAGGAGAACAGATGTTCGAGCTTTGTTGAAAAATGTTCCATTAATGTAATCAACTATATTACCAATGCAACTAGTGGGATGTAAGAAATTATTAACCCTATCAAGAAACCTCGTGATCAAGATTAGTGTTAGTGCAATAAACCCCACTCACGTTTGCGAGGCGTTATGCTACTGGATTTTCCCAGAATTTAGGGTTTAGTAGTTTAGTAAGTTTAACCCTTGTAGCGACATTAGCCATGTCATGATGACCCCCTTGGCCTTCTTGCGTTTGGGTTTACGCTCGTATGCGTATTACCCACTGACAACTATATTGTTTATGCCTTAAGCATACACCACCGAGCACACTTACGTGTGCGAGGGGTTTTCTAGGGAAGCATGGGAAAAATTTTGATATTTTGTGTCATGACCACATGACACATGTGATGTGTGTCGTAACCGCATGGGAAATATGGGCATGATAATTTGTATCAGAGCCCAAGTTAAACACTGGGCATATTTGGGTATGTTATTTATTCCATAACTTTGATTAATTAGTGCCTACCTTGTTTTATAGGATGCCTCCCCGATGTGTTCGATGAGCATGATCGTGCAACACAATGTCCGTTGAGGTGCACAGTGATTCCTCTGCAAAGGGACAAGGACCTGCAGTTATAGCAGATCAACCAGTACCACAGGCACCACCAGTACTAGACATAGGTCCTCAGATTTTACAGACATTGTAGGCCATGTTAGTGAGGTTACCGCCAGCTATTCTAGAGCCATGTGATGAACCTCATGTCGATCCACGGGAGGAGCCATGTAAGGAGCCGTGTGCTGAGTCACCTGTTGAGCCACATGTGGAGCCTCGCGTCGATCCACGAGAGGTGCCACGTATGGAGCCTTTCGTAGAGATACCTGATACTACAGTGGAGGAGGTAGGGTCTGCCTACCAAGCATAGAGTAGGAGTCCTCCAAGACTCTTGAGATGAGATGAGACCATGAGAGTAGAGCAGATATATCATGGACCGTAAGAGTATGGGTTGGATGAGCCAGTTGTTGGAATTAGAGATAGAGGAGACCCCATCAGAGACCTGCTTAGGCTCAACCCACCTACCTTCGCAGGAGCTATAGAGGGAGCTGTGGCTGAGGCCTGGCTTATTAGCTTAGATAGGTGCTTCGCATTGTGACCTTATGGGAGCAACACAAAAGCACGAGTGGCAGTACACCTTCTGAGAGATGTAGTAACTACTTGGTGGTGCACTGAGGAGTGCAAGCACTGATTATCCTTAGATACACTCACATGCGACATATTCATAGAGTGCTTTAATGCATGATATTTGTTAGATCATTACAGACGGCACCGGATAGATGAGTTCCATGACTTACAGCAGAGAGGACTCACGGTTGCTCAATACAAGAGCCAGTTCATCAAGCTTTCTTGTTATGTAAAGTATCTCCACGAGGAGAAACTCCTGGTGCACAAATTCATCAAAGGTCTAAATCATGGGATAGAAGGACTAGTGCATATGGCAGATCCCCAGACTATTAGTGAGGCTATCGAAAAGGCTTTTATTGCAAAGAAAATTCAAGGACGAGGGCAGAATTTAGTCCCGCAGTTTCAGGACTGCAATCATGAACAATAGCAAAACTTTGAAGACCACAATCCACACCACAGAGAGGAGGATTTAATTCATCATCATTACCTCCTAGGCCTCCATAGCAGGAGTAGCAGCAACATCATCAAAAGGACTAGACCCCCGTAGAGGGTTCAAGGAGGACAGAACCATGGTTGGTAGCAGCAGGGCCTGCATAGAGATCAGAGATAGCAGGGATCATCTGCAGGACCCACGAGGTCTCAGCAGTCTTACAGAGGTTCATAGGGGTCCACTAGAGAGACTGGACAATAGCAGTCAGGTAGGACTCAGTCAGGACAATTACAGTGGTGGGGGTAGGACATATGGCTAGAGAGTGTCCACATAGATTTACAGCAGGGGACAACCCTGTTAAGGAGGATCTAAGCAGATTGTCGGTGATGTGGGCAGGTCCCATAGCATGTTTGTAGTGGTTGACAACTGTCAGGCTGACTTCTAGGCCTCAGTTATTGAGATAGTAGGTATGATTGGGATTTTCCATCTCTATTATTTTTGACTCTGGAGCTATCGACTCTTTTCTGTCTACATCATTAGTGGAACATTGCAAGCTGGTGGCTTCTAGGCAGAACATTAGGTGGGAGGTTGAGTTGGCCTCTGGGGCTAGGATGTCAGTAGATACCTTGGTTAGAGATTGCGAGATCTCCTTTGGTTCCTTCACTACATCATGTGACCTTAGGGTTATGCCATTAGGATCCTACAGTGGAGTTTTGGGTATGGCCTGGCTTGCGGCTCATAGAGCCAAGCTAGATTGTCGCCAAAGGATGATTAGCTTCTTAGACGATCATGGCTCACTGATTGAGATAGTGGGCATTCAGAAGCCCACGCTGTTCATATGATATCCTCTTAGTAGCTTAAGCACTGCATGCGGAAGGGTTGTCAAATGTTTGCTATCATGGTCAATGACAAATCAGAAGATGAGCCTGAGGCTACTTTAGATGATCACCCTATCCTGAAAGACTTTGCTGACGTATTTCTGCCAGAATTACAAGGTATGCCTCCATGCAGAGAGGTTGATTTCTACATTGACTTAGTGCCGGGTGTAGAGCCGGTGTCTTGTGCACCCTATAGGATGACTACACATGAGCTTACAGAACTTAAACTACAGTTAGAGGAGTTACTGGAGAAGGGGAACATCTAACCTAGCGTTTCACCATGGGGCACACTGGTTATCTTCATGAAGAAGAAGGATGGGTCTCTTCGATTATGCATGGATTACAGGCAGTTGAACAAGGTGACGGTGAAGAAATGTTATCCTCTGCCTAGGATTGACGACCTCTTTGATCAAATGTAGGGAGCCAGAGTGTTCTCAAAAATTGATCTAAAATCTAGGTATCACCAATTGTGCATCACAGAGGTAGATATTCACAAGACTACTTTTCGAACTAGATATGGCCATTACGAGTTCACAGTGGTACCCTTCGGTTTGATGAATGCCCCTGCAGTGTTCATGAGTCTCATGAACGGGGTGTTCTGCACTTACTTAGATCAGTTCGTGATCATATTTCTTGATGATATTTTGATCTATTCGCGGACTGAGGAGGAACATGTGGATCATTTGTGTCAGGTGTTGCAGTGCTTACGAGAGCGGTAGCTTTTTGGCAACCTGGTGAAGTGTGCCTTCTTCAGGACAGAGGTGCAGTATTTGAGGCACATCTTATCAGGTGATGGCAACTCCATAGATCCATCGAAGATCAGAGCAATTCAGGACTGGCCAGCACCCACCAGTGTGACTAAGGTCAGGAGATTTATGGGATTAGCTGGTTATTACCATAGGTTCATTGAGGGCTTTTCCAGATTAGCGCATCCCATCACTTCCCTTTAGCGCAAAGGGAAAGGATTCACTTAGACCGAGCAGTGTGAGAGGGCCTTTGGAGTCCTCAAGGAGCATCTTACCAGTGCTCCCATATTAGCAGTTCTGGATCCTACAGAGGATTTTGTTGTCTACACAGATGCATCACTAGAGGGTTTGGGAGCCATACTTATGCAGGGTGGTAGAGTGATTACATGCAAATTGCGTAAGCTCAAGACACATGAGCTAAACTACCCTACTCATGATTTAGAGCTCATGGCAGTTATTCATGCTCTTGTTCATTAGAGACACTTCCTTTTAGGTTGACACTTTGAGCTCCATTTAGATCACCATAGCTTACAGTACATTTTCACACAGCCCCAATTTGAACACCCGTCAGCGGGTGTTGGATGGAGTTATTATGCGAGTACAACTTTGATGTCCACTACATCAAAGGGAAGGAGAACGTGGTTGCTGACACCTTGAGTCAAAGGCACCACCGAGATCCTAACCTTGACACTGAGTGTGGATTTGAGAGAGCGTATCTTACAGCATCTGCCTGAGGACGAGTGGTTTCTTGAGGTGCAGTAGGAAATCTAGAAATAGAGGACCCTGAAGGGCAGATTCACAAGATATTCCCTTGAGTCTGATGGTTTACCTTAGACATCGGCAACACATCTATGTACCCCGTGTGGGTGATCTACGTGTAGTGATTCTTTTCAAGGCTCATAGAGCACCTTATGCAGCACACCTAGGAGTGAAGAAGATGCATGCTAATTTACGATAGTTATATCATTGGGCTGGGATGAGATGAGACATTGTAGAATATGTTGCTCATTGCCTTGAGTGTCAGGAGGGTTAAGGCCAAGCATTAGCATCCAACAGGACTGTTGTACCCTCAAGATACCTGAGTGGAAATGGGACACCATTTCCACAGATTTTATCATTGGTCTACCTATGTCATCATGTCACCATGATGCCATCATGGTGACAGTTGACAAGTTGACCAAGCTGGCACATTTCTCACCTATATGCACGATGTACAATGCACCATCTATGGTGAGAGTGTTTTTAGATCAAATTGTCAAACTTCATGGAGTACCTCGCCACATCATTTCTGACAGAGACTCCATTTTCACTTTAGCTTTTTTGAGAGCCTTACAATAGGCGTTGGGCACATAGCTCAACTTTAGTTTAGCTTACCATCCTGAGACCGACAAACAGACAGAGAGAGTTAATCACATGTTGGAAGACATGCTTTGTATGTATGTTATGGACCATCAGTCTAGATGGGAGGAGTATCTATATCTAGTTGAGTTTGCCTACAATAATGAGCATCACAACTCATTGGGTATGTCTCCTTTCCAGGCTCTATACGGCAGACCATGCAGGACACCTTGAGTTGGGATCGGATAGAGGACAGGGTTACCACTGGTCCAGAGATAGTTCAGGATATGTAGTAGTAGGTCACACTAATTAGACATAAGAAGTATGTCGATGCTAGAGAACTAATCGGAGCTTCTCACTGGGTGACAGGGTATTTTTGAGAGTGTGACCGCACAAGAGTCCAATCCATTATGGAAAGGACTCTAAGCTCACACCTTGGTTTGTAGGACCTTTTGAGATCTTGGAGCATATAGGACATGTAGCCTATCATCTAGCCTTGCCACCTAGCCTATCGCGTATCCACGATGTCTTTCATGTTTTAGTTTTACGATGATACACCTCTGACTTATCTCACATATTTGACTAGAGTCCTCTTTAGGTAGAGGCAGACAGACAGCTGGATTTGGAGCCAATTTGCATATTGGCTCATCAGACGCTGGGCCTTCGAGGTCAATAGCTGGACCAGGTTAGGGTCTACTGGGACATGTATGACGAGGTCACTGTGACATGGGAGGATGCAGTGAGATTGAGGACTCTTTATCCTCACTTCTTTGATGACTTCAAGGAGGAAGTACAGTCTTACAGGGGGAGGATGTGAGGCCAACCTTTTTTATTTCTGTTCATGTGACTATTTACCTCACTATTGTTGATGCTTTTATACTTGTGGGACTGTTGATCCCAGATTCTTAAACTTTTAGACCTTATTTTGTATTAATAGAAAACAAACTGGGTGATGTTAGATACATGTTTATTTTATAGGAAAACTAATTGGGTGATGTTAGATAGATGTTATATTATACAAAAACTAATCGGGTGATGTTAGATAGATGCTTGTATTAAGAGGAAACAAATTGGGTGATGTTAGATAGATGTTTATATTATAGGAAAACTAATTGGGTGATGTTAGATAGATGCTCTATATTAAAGGAAAACTAATTGGATGATGTTTTTGATTATATAAGGCGGCTAAACAAGGGGCCGAACCCTAATTGGATGATGTTAGTTAGAAAATTGTAATGTGAATTCCTTTATGCTTAAGAGAACTTGTGATATCTTATGCGAGTGCAATTTTTTAATTTGCTTTGGCTATGTTATTGATATGTGGAAATTAACTTTGCAACTAAGTGTGCAGGTATTTCTAACCAACCACAGATACTGGAGATCATCCCACACTTGATGTTGTAATCCCTTGTGAAGCCAATCTGGTTCCACGAAGAACCAAGATCAACTCTGTGTATGATGTAATGTTAATTTGCATAAGGTTAATTAGGTTGAGTCTACCCTCTTTTAATTTGAATTATTATATGTGTTGTAAGAACTATCTTTGAATTTCATTTTTTAAAATTTTAAATTTTTGGAGACCCTTTTCATGTGTTTTAACTTTACCCTGGGTGCCCTAACTAGGCTAAACTTGACCCTGGGTTATACCCCATGGGTCTAGGGTCCCTTTTGACTTGGATAACCCTTGGTAAACCTCCATATGGTCACCTTAAATTCACACTAAACTTAAGTGACGAATTTAGAAGCATGGGACGGATAGGATAAGTGGTACGAACCCTTAAACCCATCCATTTTCTCTTCCCAAGGTTAGAGATGACTCCAAGACCCACCAATTGTGGAGGACTTGACTTCACGTCTCTCTCACAATTGGTGACAGTACCCATGGAGTTGTGTGGTGCTTCATGAGAGGAAAGGAAGGGGAGATATGTGTCACCCTTTCCCTCTTTAACTCCCCTTTTCTCTCCCGTGTGTTGGAGAGAGGACATGTGGTAAGGGGTGAGGGAGACTTTGGGGATGGGTGAGTGATATGTGTCAACACCCATCCCTTGGGACATGCTAGTGGTTGGGGAGGAAGAGTGAAGAGGTGACAAGTGTCACCTCCCCGTTCCTCTAAGCTCATGGATTGGGCTTATTTTAATCCCACTTGGGATAGGGAGAGAGGTTGTTGAATTTTTGAGAAATTTTATTGTTGAAAATTATTTTTGGGAGAAAGATAAAGGGAGTTTGGTGGCTTATGTTGGAGGAGATTTTAGAGGAGCTCTACATCAACTTCTTCCATATTAGGACTTTAAAGGTTGGTTTTCAAGGCTAAGGCCTTCCCCTTGTATTTTAATTTGCTTGCATGATGAATGTGTGAGATGTATATTTGCTTGTGTTGTATTTTGTTATGTGGGGAATATTTAGTAGGGTGTTGAAAGAGCCTCTCCCATTTGGGATAAAATACTCATCAAGTGTGGGGTAGGGGAGGAGTGATCCTCCTCGAGGTCATTACCTTGTTTTGGGATGTTGAAAGCCTTGAGGGCATTTTATGTGATTTTGAGTAATTTGTTATATGGCTTGAGAGCCAAAATATGAACTCCTTTGGAAATTTTGTTAACATGTTGGCTTGAGGCCATGAGAAAAATTGCATTGAGATATTTGAAAGAGTGGAACTCTAGAGTTGAGTGTGTCCACTCTCCTACCCCTTTTTAAACTCACCTTGGTTGAGTTGTGTGTTGTACGTATCCACGGGTGTAATATTGTGCTTTGAGATGTTTGTTGTCTTGTTGTAAAGTGGATTTGAATTCCCTACATGTGTGGATGACCTCCTTAGCTCGAGGGTGACCCTCTTGCGGGTCTATGGTAGGGAGGAGAGAAAGATGTGTGGTATTTTCTTCCCTTGTGTGATATGCAGGTTTCATGGAGCTTAGGGTGAAGTTGAAGAATTTACTTGTCTTGGAAAATATTTTATTTTCCTTTACTCTTAAAGCTCTTGAGGAGAGCTTGGTCTTATTAAGAACTTCATCCTTGTTGATTTTCAAAGAGGAGAATCTCTCTCTCTCTCTCTCTCTCTCTCTCTCTCTCTCTCTCTCTCTCTCTCTCTCTTTGTTAAATTGTATTTTCATAAGTTGTGAGAAAACCTCTTTCAATGTATTGATAGTTTTAATTGTTACATTAAATTTTACCATTTATGAGATGAAGGAAGGAAATTTGTTTTAAAAGGATATTGATTTTGTATATTCCTATTACTTATATTTGTAAAGTTGTGATTTAGTTGTTGTGGTAAATAAAGACAGTTATAATTTGTTAATTTGAATTTTATCATTTAAAATGAGGAATTGTAGAAAAGTTGTTGATAAGTAAATTCATTTTATGTCACATTGGAATATCAATTTGTTATGTTGAGATTTTGTGGGTTTAAAATATATATATATATATATATATATATATATATATATATATATATATTATATATATATATATATATATATATATATATATATATATATATATATATATATATATATATATATTAGTTGTAGATATTGTATTAGAGGCTTTTAATTAATTGCAAATATATTTAAATTTCTCCCTTCAAAAAAATGTGTAAATATAAATCTTATGTGCTTACATGTTTTTTTTTAAATAGAAAAAAACTGAGTTTATTAATTCTATTTAATAAACAAAATTGTGTTTCTAAAAAGGGACTATGAAATTGCCCTGTGTATATATATATATATATATATATATATATATATATATATATATATATATATATATATATATATATATATATATATATATATATATATATAACATATAAGAATATAGATTAATAAAACAAAATAAAACAAAACAAAATAAACATTTGCTTTTGAATATGGGTCAGACTGTGTTTCCATTCATAGTCGCATTCAGAAATGGTGTTACAAAATAGAATGTAGAGGGGGGGAGTTCAAACCCCCCCATCGATGGCTGTTGTGTGTTGGGTAAGGGGAGGGGGGCAGAGCCCCCACCCATACCCCATTACATGGGATGTGGGTGGGGGCTCCGTCTCCCTCCCCACACTCCCCGTTACACTTTGAACCCCCATGGCCTCATGTTCCCCACGCCAATAGTCTCCTAGCGGCTAACTCCAAACCCGTCGCTGAGCTACTACTGCCGCCTGACACCTTCTCCGTGGCCTCCCTTCACCGTGGGTCTCTTCTCCACCCTTTGCCACTCCCTGCAGTCACCACCACAAAAATCTCTGCCTGTGACCTCTGTCTCCCAACCTCCACCCATGTTTGTGGCCCTCACCACCACCAAAATCTCTACCCACAACCATTAGGGCCTCCTCTCTGCACCACCGCTGCCGCCCTCCATGAACCCTGTCCATAGCTCAAAAACAAACCAATAAAAATTTGGTTAGGGTTCATCCAATGGAGCGAAATAAAAAGATTTAGGTTTTCAACTCCATGGCAAATGAAAATACAAAGAATTGTTTTACAAAAGAAAATAAAAAATAATAATAATAACAATTACTTTATATATATATATTCTAATCATAAGAAAATGTGTTTTGGGGGTTTGAAAACTTTCTCTAATCAAATATAAAGAAAACGAAAGGAAAAATATACATTGCTCAAGTAAAATAAATGTATAAACATATTTATATATTTTAAGAATGAATTTAAAAATTCACTATCCTTATAAGAGAAAACTTAGTGATATAATACATAGCATATATGTGTGTGTGTGTGTGTGTGTCTTCTTAAATAAATTAAGCCATCATATGCATTTCATATGTGGCCAATTAAACTCAACCTGTAATTTGAGTAAACGCCAAATTGAGAAAATGAGAGAAAAAGAGAAAGAAAGATAAAAGTGAAAACAAAGAGGAGAAAATGCACAACCTTTCCAGAATAGGGCTAAGAGTACTAATTAAGATTTAACATTCTATTAAACCTGATTGGGGGCAAATTAATTATCAAAATTAATTCAAACATTGAATTAAACCTAGAGTGGAACCCTAGTGGACTTCATCAAACGAAGTTAGTAAGTCATGTTTACGTGATCTAATCTACCAATAAATTAGGAATAATGAAAAGGATGCAGAGATAACTCTGAATGATAGTGAACTAATCTACCAAGAAATTAGGAATAATGTAAAGGATGCAGTGATAACTCTGATTGATAGAGAACTGATCTACCAAGAAATTAGGAATCAATGTAAAGGATGCAGTGATAACTCTGATTGATAGAGAACGTGAAAAAGAATGAATTAAAATTAAATTTTAGATAAACGAGAAGCAGAACAAATGTTCAGGCTTTGTTGAAAATGCTAAAATTAGAAGGAGAACAAATTAATTTAAAATTTTAGAAAATGTGAAGGAGAACAGATGTTCGGGCTTTGTTGAAAAATGTTCCATTAATGTAATCAACTATATTACCAATGTAACTAGTGGGATGTAAGAAATTATTAACCCTATCAAGAAACCTCGTGATCAAGATTAGTGTTAGTGCAATAAACCCCACTCATGCCCACGAGGCGTTATGCTGCCGAATTTTCTCAGAATTTATGGTTTAGTAGTTTAGTAAGTTTAACCCTTGTAGCGACATTAGCTACATCGTGATCACCCCCTTGTTGGCCTTCTTGCATTTGGATGTGCGCTTGTGTGCATATTACCCCACTGACAACTATATTGTTTACACCTTAAGCGTATACTACCGAGCACGCTTACGTGTGCGAGGGGGTTTCTATGGAAGCATGGGAAATTTTTTTATATTTTGTGTCATGACCACATGACAAATGTGGACATGACACGTGTGATGCATGTCGTGACTACATGGAAATGTGGGCATGACATATACAAGATCTAAGGATGTATTTAGGGTTCGTCATTGAGCTAATTTCGGATCCTGGGAGAAAAATAAATAGATATTTTTAACCTTTTTGGGTGTTTTCGGAGATGATTAAATTTTTTTATAATTATGCATCTTGTCTTTTTTGTAGTTTTTTATTGGTTCACTAATGAAGAGAAGTGGTATTCGGTGCTATTTCTTTCGTCTATTGAGTCTTCTTTCAAATATTTTGTATTTATGTTGCGCCTCTATTGTTTGTTTCATGAATGATATTAATAAATGGTATAAATCATGCATTTTCATGCTCTTAAAGCCATGAATTCATATTATGATTAAATAGGAACACATTGTGTTGATTTAGCATTTGTGTGAGTTTTATCATTCAACGTATCACCTTAGGATAGTTTTATAAATAAATGTTTCTCTTCTCTTTTTGTATAAACCCAAATAGAAGTATTAACAAGAATCATAAGAAGAGTTGGCTTCTAAAATCTTAGAAGTCATCCTATGAGTCAAGTCCCACATTTAAACTAAACAAGGTCAATGGAAGTGCTCACCTCCCAACCTTTTCGCTTGCTCACAAGCCCACCCTCAAGCCCAAAGGTCTTCAAGGTAACCTAGCAATAAACAAAAATAAGGGAATGAATCAACACTCAACCAAACCCATCCTCGAGGAGACTCACAAAAAATTGAATCTATACCAAAATTCATTAAGGGTAAGTAGAGTGTACTCTCTCCTACAAGGATAAAAGTAAATTATACAATGAAAAATACTTTCTCAACAAGATTTCCTTCATATTTTAATAGATTCATTTCAAACTCCATATTTTAATAGATTTATCGCAAATCCTTCACATTTCCCTCACAAGGAATAACCAAGATCTCATGGCACTCATATCCAAGTCTCCTCTCACAGTAGTGTCTTTTCCGCAAGAAGGTTCTTACCAATCTCAATCCAATACTTGGGATGTTCTCACCAAAAGAGAGAGGACAACACAACCCTTTTCCTCAAATACATAAAGAACACAAACACATAAACTCATAAACGCATACACCATTAAAATGTCTCAAAAATAAATGAGACAATCACTATAAGGAGATTGAGAGCCTATATCCCAAGCTTCCAAGAGTTTGGTGAAGATTTGATGGAGCTCCTTCAAGAGGCTTTTAGTTCAAGATCTTCTCCCAAGTCCAAGTCTCCAACAATCTCCTTCTCTCTCTCCCAAATGCAACTAAAACAAAAAAAGGAACTAAAAATCCCCTTCTTCACCCTTAAGGGGGTTATAAATAGAGATCCAAGTCACCAATCCTATTCAATGAGGAGGTGACACTTGTCAACCTCTCATTCATCCCAATGAGCACATGTCCTCACAATACTCACACATGTGTGATACATTGGGGGAAGGAGTGTACTTGGATGCTCTTCCCATAAAAAATATTCAATGGTGCACTCACACATGTGTGAGACCTTGGGATCAACCCAAGTCCATACATGAACCTTGGAGAAAGGGAATGGGATGGTGACAAGTCAACAATCCCTCTTCCCTAAATCCCATTTTTGTCACACCCTTTCTAAGGGACTTGGGAAGGTTCATATCTTGTCCAATACCCAAGATATGTAGCCTAACAAGTACCTAATCCATAGGTACTTTCCCTAGGGCCATAAAATTAAGAAAACAACTAATAAAATAACATTTTTACACCATTTAAAAGACCCTTACAATGCAAATCCGAGTTTCAACAACTAGGATGACAAATCAACACAGTCCACCCAACTCAAAACAACCTTAGGACATACAAAAAAGTGTTAATTCAACCATTGACGCAACATTTAGATACAACCATAGACTTTAGTCCACCTTATAGACTAAGGTCGAGTGTCAAGGGTTAAGTCACATAGGATTTCATAAAGACCTCCAAATGTCTATTGACCATGGAAATTACTTGCACACTCAATTACACCCATTAATACGTTCAAACATATAGTTGAAGAAACTTGAAATGTGATCATTCATAGCATGCAAGCATTCATAATTCAAATAAAATTTCTATTTCAATTTAATCATCAAAATGCACATAACATAAAATTCAATTTTCATATTATTATTCACTGACATCACATGTCATTTATTCAAATCCACTAAACATAGATATTCCATTTCATTACAAACCAAGTAGGTAAATAAATCATTTCTAATCATAATCAAATAATATATAATTAATCCAAATCAAAGAATACATTCATTATATAAGAATTGAATGAAATATAACATAGCAATCTTTTAGGAAGATCATCATCATATGTAAATTAACTCAATTACTCTAATCCAGACACTGTTGTCTAATATAGTCTATCAAAAGGTTCATAATCCCATACATAGATGTTCAAATCTTACGTGTATCAAAATAATAATCAGACTAATAAAGCATATAAATCCAACCCATAAGGGTGAACCTCACAATGTGATAAATGTAATTGTGCTTCTCGAGGTGGTGTGGGCCCTGTGTAATTTGCCATGTCCCTCCTTTTTTTAGACTTTGGTTCTTTCCTACACACTCTGCATATCCCATGAAGTAGGGTTCGGGTCTAGTTGTTTATGTGGTCTATGGCAAGTTTGGGTGATTGGAATGTTTTTGGGACTCATGTTACAGACTATGGATGTGAAACTATTACTAATATTCAATAGATGACATTATGAACTTGTTTAGTTTTATGGTTTGCTTGAATTCAAAAACTCATTGAACCCTTTCTCTACTAGACCTAGGGATTTATGCCTGCAACATTCAAGATTGCATCTCTTTTTTAGTTCAGTTCCTAGATCCTAAATTAGGTTTACTATCAAAAAATATTATAATTAATAATTTAACTTTAATATTAATATTAATATATTAATTATATTATATTACTTATTAATATATATTATATTACAAATGGAAATGTAATTTCACCATTACACAATTAAAGTTATGGTATAGGGATAAAAGAAATGATCAGCTACATGCAATTCTTATAACAAATTGCAATTTGAAACCATGCCTCAAATTTGAGGAGACAAATGTGTGTCAAATGAAAATGAAGTGACAGTAATTAAACTTAAGACGTTCAATCTTGGAACTTAAAAAAAATATAATCACTTGTCAAGATCTGAAAAATAAAAAGTGAAGTTTTTTCCATACATATTATATGTCTATGTCATCAATCATTTTTCTTTTTGATCGGTGAACGCTTTTGACAGGATCTATGAACCGGTGAGGCCACAACATGGGGGACCTCATCCCCTAGCATTAACACCTAGCATGAATGACTGCATCAACATTGGAGGTTCAAACCCATGAGCTCATTGGTCTAGTGAAGGCCCATAACCTATGAGCACAACAGCCCAACAAAGGTGCAAGACCTACAAGTACGTTAGCCTAGTGAAGGCACAAGCCTACGAGCTCTTTGGCCCAGCAGGGGTTTGAACCCTAGTGGCCACCACTACAACCAAGTGACTTGACCACATTACCACACCCTTAACAGTTAAATTCGAACCAGGGACGTACCCCTGGGTGACATGAAAGCCCCACTCCACATGTCGCGGGTAAATCAAGATACAAGATCTTGAGGTCCCCACTCCACATGTCGTGGGTAAATCAAGATAAAATATCTTGGGGGGACATCAATTTTTGATGTAGTAGAGGCCAACCATGCAAGGTTTGAACCCTGGTTGTTGGCACTACAAGAAAGAATCCCCACCATTTCACCACAGGATCTCCTCTATGTCATCAATCATTTTTATTAGTGTGTTATATTTCTATATTGTATGTCTATGTCAGCCAATAACACCAAGCATTTAAAATGCAAAGATATATCTCCATTCAAATGAGATCAACATCCTACATAAAAGTACAATCAATTTAACATTGTATATTTATTATTTTTGCTTTGAATTCTTTGTGTGTGTACCGTTAAATCCAACTACTTGACTTCATCTCACTCCACCATTTAATTTTTAGTCAATGTAACGTTCATAATTATTATTTCTTCTGGACTTATGTGAAGTTTACAATGACAATAAAAATATATTAGCCAATTAGAATAAGAGGTAAAATAGATTAGCCGATCAAGTTGTTAATAAGTAATTCTTTAAATAATTTTAATTAAAAAGTATACATCTTTACTTTAAAAAATATATTTCTTGAGTAGAAATTTTTTAACTTTTACTTTATTAACTAATACAATTACTAATAACTAGTTAAGCAATACTAATTACAAGTGTTTTCCTATAGGAAACTACTAATAAGATTTAATTTTTAGTCATTTTGTTTTGAAAGTTTCACTATTAAATCAAATACCACTTATGAAATATAATAGTTTCATATCTTGTTACTTCCAAAAAAAATGATTCTTCAATAGAGTAAATTTTCTACTATATGTTTGAATTTTGAATTTTTTTATTTAAAAAAAAGTTAACAATGATTTACGATCGTTGAAATTTTTTGAAAGATTGATAAAAAAATTTGAACTGCATTAAACTTTAGCATTTGTTTTTTTAACTGATCATTTTTTTTAGTTTAGGGCTTGGTTTTGCTAGGGTACACATAAAAAACCATGTCTCTATCTTTAAAAAGATTTAAACACAATACCATAAAAGCCCAAACAACCATAACTTGCTCGATCTTCTTGGGTAGATCAACATTACAACCAAAATTGTATATACTCTTGAAGATTCCTAGATGTTTATTGGTCATTCATGCAAAAAAAAAATTAAATGTGAAACACACATTTGAATTAATTCTATTTTATTTTCTACACGCTATTTAAAATGTCAAACCACTAAATCTATGTGATGATGATCAATAAAAAAACATATCGTTGTGTCTTGCCCACACACCCCATTTTGCTTCAACAAATGTGGACCCCCTTATTTTATTTTGTTTTTTCCTCTGTTCTATTAATTTAAGAGGTGGTTTTCTAAATTATTGGAATGGTTATTGTCATGCTTTTATGATTCTAGGTCTCTTGGATAATTGTTAATCAACTTTACCTTAAGTTTGGAGTCATGTTTCACACTTTTTGGAACTTTGCAGAGCTTTTATAGTGATTCAAATGCTAAAATTCAAGATAGATATGGATATCCCTACAATAGAGTGTTTTGGTCCTTCTAAACCTCATTTTCCTGCAAGCCAGTTTTAAGTCCTTTTAATTAGAATTGTAGAATTTTTTGCATCATAACATATGTAGAGTCTCAAAGTACATGTCCAGAGCCATGCAAATTACCTGATAGTTCTATTTAGACATAAAGTCTCACAAAAATAGTGTATCCTTGGTCATCACGAAGTTCCTCTTACATCCTAGAGGTCTATTTCTTCCCACATTTTCATGTAAGTGGATTCCACGTATTCATGCATCATGCCTAGCCTGCATTAATGGATACTCACCAGGGTAGGATGGAGTAGTATTTAAGTAGGTTTTTAGATTCATTTGTCACTTTTTCCCTTGAATACTTGTTTCTCCATCTACATTTCTTGAAAAGTGGTTCCATGAGCACCCTTGCTGCCATTTTACACAGCTTGCCCACATATACATCCAATGCTTACCTTGAAAAGAAGTTGCAACCCCATCTTTGCTAGGACAACCACTAAATCAATTAAGCTCTTAAAACCTCTTCAGATTTTGAGACACAAATTCAACCTTGGATTCATGAGAATGGTGAAAATTCCTAATTTTAATAATTTTACAAACAAAGTCATAAACTTACAAATATTGTAATCTCAAAATTTTTGGCTAAAATTGATCATTGGAGGCCAAGTAGGGTTAGGAAATTTGTATTTAGGGTAATATTTTTTACCAAAAACCATTGATAGTGTGCCTTAAGACCCACAAAGTTTAAAATTGTACCCTAATTCAAATTAGATTTCCTAAGCTCACAAAGTTTACAAAAATTGTTAGTAGACTTCATTCTTGCATTTCACAAAGTTTACTAAGTCTGGAGGATAATGTGAAATTCATGGCCATTCACTTGATAGTAGTAGATCCTTTATCCTCTTGAAAACCTACAAATCATATCGCTATTAGTAAAATCCTTTCTTGAAATGTTCAAGACACTAGAAAGAATCTTCTTGTTGATGAGTTAGTTCCCTTTGTGCAAAGCTCAAAACTCTTAAAGATTCTCCTATAAAACCAACATTTCATGCCTTTTTTAGAGTTTTGTAGTCTATCTAGATGTATCCTCCTCTTCATTATTTTCCCACAAGTTGAGATTAGGCCCAAAGTCCTACAAATACTCTTCACCAATTACTTTTACATAATCTCATGAAGGATGGGAATATATCCTCTTCCACCCTATTTTCCCACAAAGTCAGTTCATGCCTTAAATTTTGTGTATAGCCATCACCAAGTGTTTTGAAAATTTTTGTAAAGGGTGTGGACATATCCATTCCCACACCATTAAATTCTACAAAATCCAGTATCCTTCAAAATTTATGTAAAAACATTACATAATGTCTTTTGTAGAGTTTTAACAAGGATGTGGATATTCTTGGAATAGGTACGTTGTACACCTTGCATAACATTGATTATTTCATTTATGTAAAATAAATATTTATTTTTGGTGCATCCATGTGATATGTTTAACCACATTAAATATTTATTTGGTGCCACTTGTAACCATTGTATGTAACATTGGGTTAATTATTTTATGTGTGTTGGACACAGAGTAATTAATTATTTATTTGTAATTATTTAATTATTGGGAAAAAGGAAAACTTAGTACCAATAATTAATGTGGGGGTCAATGGTTTTAGTGTGCTCATGGTTTTGGGGTATATGGTTTTACCATACTACATCTAGTTTTTGTGTGAGCTTATCTTTAAAAGCTAACACATAGGTAGTTGTTGTGGTTGGTTTTTTCATTGGGTTTGGCTTGATTGAACATCTCTTGCAGGTTGCACATGTGAGGGTTTGAAACATGGCATGGGATGTGTGGTTACATGCTTGTTCACATGAAGTGTATGTAAAGAGCTCGATGCTTTAAGGGTATTCATAGAGACTATGCATATGTATTGTAATCTTTATTGCTAAATAATACATGAGAGGTGGATGCTTTTGGAGGCTGGGTTTTTCCCTCAATGAGGGTTTTGCCAAGGTATATCTTGTGTCACCTTTAAGGGTATGTTGTCTATTCTTTTGCATATGGATTCAGATTACTTTGTTTGCATAAATATCTCTCATAGGGTTATGAGGAAATTGTTTATATGGCTATAAATTTCCAACACTTGGTATTAGAGACATGGTTGTTTGGTTGAGGGAGGAGATATACATGTTTGATAACCCTTGCTATGAGTGGATTTTTTGTGTATAGTTAAATATAGGGTTTTGCATGAAAGAATGAAGGTATTTTCAAGATTACAAGGTTGTTTGCAGATTTGGGCTGTTGCAAATTTGGGGTTTCATGGAGATTTGGCAAGTGGGTTTTTAGTTTAGGCTTTTTGTATGAGGGTTTTAGTGGGTAAGCTTTTGCAGGAAGCCTCATGGGTAAAAACAAACCATACCATTGGATTTAGATGCACCCATAGGTGAAGAAAAACATATAATTTGACATATTTTGGAGTAAATTTTTTTTTGCCATTTTTCATGCCCTAGAGGACTCTGTGGAGGAATCCATATGGTGCAGAGAATATTCCATATGCATTGTACTTGCGTAGGTACGGCTGTTGTAGGCAATTATTTTTAAAAAATTAATTAATTAATTAGAGTCTGTTGACAGAAAAAAAAAATTGAAAATTTTTGGGCAGGTCGTACCTCCCATGCTAGTCTATCCTTGGCCTGACAACACTAGGTGTTGTTGCCCTAGCTTTCCAACCCATAAGGACCTAGCCAGCAAGTCTGGCAGGATTAAAACCTAGCCCCAACCGCCATTCTGGGGAGCCTTGGCTAGTTTTGCAAGGTGGAGGCCACCAAAGCCCGAGCAAGGGTAAGGCCCAGTAGCGCTCCACCCTTTGTTTTTATTAAAAATTTAAATTTTCAAAAACTAAAATGTTTTTAAAACTATTTTTGAGTCCATCACTATTCCTCCACCTGTGTTCCACCAAGGCACCATCGGTGGGCCACAGGTGGGTCACTAGCCGGCCACCAAAGGGCCACTAGGGTTAGTTTATAACCTAATTGGGAATTTTTTCTAAGAGGCATAACTTGGTTCCACGATGTCAAATTTTCAACTTCTTATAATTGATGAAAAGATATCTCCATATACTATGTAGTGGTGTTAGAATTCTTTCCATATTTTTTTTTTACTAGAATTTGCCAGTTGGAAGCCAAATGTACGTTTTGATCTTTGACGAGGCATAACTTTTGCATACGGAGTTGGATTTTGTCCAGACTTCTTATAGGTGTTGGAAAGGTATTTCTAAGCACTACACAATGGAGTAGGTTTGGAGCTAATATTCTAAGGTCTGTTTATTTTGTTTCAGTTTGAGTTGTTTTTGGTTCCTTTGACTTAGAGTGCATTTGTAAGTTGATGGCAAATTGAATCTAAGGTGATTCAGTGTTTAATTCATTGCAAACTTACATGTTTATCTATGATTATCCTTTGTTGAAAGCATTATAAATGTATTGATGAATTTTGTATGTTGCATTGTGAGATCTACAATATGTGCAATGTTGTAGGTTGTCTATGCTTACAAGTTGCATAAATGACTTGGATGTGGGTTATCTATGCCCATAGATGTTTTAGTGTTGATGCAGATTCTGATTTGTGGCTTGGTTTAGTCACATGTTTTATTGGTTTGCTTGTCATTATGAGATATAGAGAGAGATGTTATTAAATAATGCAATCATAATATGGGACCTATGCTCGTTGACTATATGGTATAGTTGTGTGAGACTTGATTGGAGTTTGGTATAGGTACTTTGGGTGGTGATCATAGTGTCAAAGATTTTCCTTGTTTGTTTAGGACACTGTCATGACATGTTTGTTATGAAGGTGCATTGTTGGTGGTATTGGATTGATTCAAGTTTATAGGTGGTTTTCCATCATCTTGGTTTGGAGATTATGGTTTACTCAACCTTTTGGGAGTTGTTGTCATTACAGTGGGATTCTTTGATTGTGTTAAGGCCATGGATGATTTTCATTTAGGATATGGTTATCATGATGTCATGGATATCTTGGTTACATGATTTAGTGGGAGATTTTGACAATGATGGTTTGATGTTTATCATGTTTCCACATATAGCTTGGTATCACACTTCAGTGGGAGCTTTGATAGGATATGGTTATCTTCATGTGTTTTGAAGATGTTGACATCTTTGTACCATGGAGGACTCTTGGAGTCTTTGGTTGAGGTGTTGGTTATGGTTTGTCAGTTTTGACAGGGGATCCTTGCTTACAAGATGGATGATATTGGGTCTTGGTTTACTCTTGATCATGTGTTAGAGTGTTGGCATGATACAGGTACTCTTTGGGGTAGGATATATTCATATGAGACATAGATCTTCCTTTGAGGAGATGATTATATCATGATGTCATGATGTGTTTTTTGAAATGTGCAAGACAACTGAGAGGAGGGGTGAATCAGTTGTAACCAAAACTTTAAAACCATCAACACATCAACCACTTAATCACTGATATTGTAATTTAACCATGAAAGCATGAAATCAGAAACTTAAACACATCCACACATTCAACATATAAGACACCAAATTTTTACATGGAAAACCCAATAAGGGAAAAACCACAGTGAGTGTTAGATCACAATATAAATGATATATCAAAATTTACAACAAGGTTCACTATCGGAGGCTCACTGCCTTAGGGATCACTGCCTAGAATGCTCACTGCAAAAGAAGTGGCTCACTACCAAGAGAAGGGGCTCACTGCCAAAAGTTAGTGAACTAAGATAGCAGCATCTACACTATGCCAAGGTTCAGTTCCATTAAAGCACAATAAATCTCCTCTGCTCTGCTTTACTTTTTCACTTCGCACTTATCTTCACATCTTCACAACTACATCAATTATTCATGACTTCATTACATGTATTTATACAATTCATCAACCTTGGAATATACATCAAGGTCAGCATTACAATCATCAACCATTGGAACAATCTCCAAGGTCGGAATACACACATACATTAGAATAGGTCTGGACCTAAATAGATTTGTGAATGAAAAGAATAAATGTGGACCACACCACACCTTAGCTAGGACTCAAATGCAATCTTCCATGCAACAACATGCTATCACAAACTCCAAAGCATAATCACAAGTAGTGAAAACAACCAAGTTGGCCAAAACTGGTGTTAACACTAAGACTTTTAGGAACACACTTCATCCACGATCCAAATTACATTTTACGGACCAATCAAAAGGTAGGAACATGATCTAGAGACATCTACAAGCACTTTACAATCACCAAGAACTTTTAGATAACCCCCACACACTCTATACAAAAGATTCTTTGAATCAGAGCATTTAGACATTACTATCAACCACGGCCATAAAAGAAAGATCACTTGCAGAGCACCAGATCATGAACCATTTTATCTAAAGGCACATAACATTATTAAAAACTTAATTCTAGAGCTGCAAACTGTAAAACTTAAATGCATAGAAACACTGAGTATAATACATTCTCCCTATCACCATTGAATACTCAGAAAAATAGTTTTTACTCTGGTGAACAAAACTCTCTCAAATCTTCATACTAGAGGCTCAAACTTGAAACATAGCAACTACAGACATCCCTTGACATAACTTCCAAACCCCAGACAAATATATTCAATCTATAGGATATGCAGAGCAAAACAATGCATTGTTCTTCTTAGACACTTTCTCAAACTCATTCAAATAATTTCCTTAGATGATGACCTTAGGTGTTGACATCAATGACAACAGTTATTACTCATACTTGTAACAATGTTCCTAGGTTATGTAGATGTGCAGTGGGAGCTTTGACAATTATCTTATTGGTTCCCTTGGTATTGAGTATATTGGTCATTTTCTTGGGAGCTTCATGATAACGTAGTTTTGCATTTGGTGTTTAGCATGGATTGATAACAGTCCAAAATTAATTGGGTGCAGTCATCGCCGGAGGGTTCAAAGAATGAACTATCCAAACCCTGCAACTAGAGTAAACATAATGGAAACAACACAATTATAGAATGTAATGGAAGATTCATGTACTCAGTATACTAAAGAATTACAAAGCTCATATGCCAGCAATAGGTAGGCTACAATCAAAGCGATCACATGCCTGCTTTCTGGGTTATAGTAGATATACAAGATATGGCATTGAAAGTGCCTTCCAGAAAGAATTTCCCTATCTATCTTATGAAATCCACTAACTACCTTCCTAATGCATCTAAGAGATCTATATATATCATCTTCAAGCTTATAGAATCCTCTGCGTCAGCCAAAAGAGGTTACAAACTCCACTGAAAGATGTAGCATGTAGAAAAAGGTATGTCGACCTACAACATATGGTATTGCTTCCCAATTGCATGAAACTTGGTGCAGACCTCAAGGAAGGTCTATCTGATGCTTATGTGTTGTGTATGATCTTCTATTAGGCTCCACAAGTCACAGGAGTGCTTCACAGCCTTCTCCTTCCAACTAGCTACCTGAATGCTCTATTTTGTGAAAACTAATGATCTTCTGATAGCGATAACTCTTAGGAAACAAATACAAATCACTTGAAATCTTAATATGATATAGATGACACTATATAGATGCTAAGTTCTACTCTATGAGCTCTATTATGAAGATGTGGTAAAATGTGGTAGAAAATGCTAAAACTGCAAATGACTAAACTGAATTGAAAATGAAAGAAAAGAAAGAATGCAAATATTTTTGGTTGATGGAAGATTTCTCTGCAACCTAGGATGCTCCTGCATCAAACACATGAGGTTGTTGAAAAAGTGAATCCCTCACTTTGCAAGGGCTAGAGGAAAACCAAGGTGCTCCACCTTAGCTTGAGATATCCATGATGAATCTTCTTCCGGTCTTCCTTTCCATTTAACCAAATATTCTTTGTACTACTTGCTTTTGGTATTGTATCCAATTTTTCTATCCAAGGTGTTCTCTATCTGCTCCAGTGACTATTGTGGTAACTGATTCTTCAAACCATCTTCAATGCTATCACTTGATTCTCCCTCATGGTACTGATATAGGTCTACAATGTTGGATATAGGTGATATACCCAATGTCTTTGGTAGCTCCACTTCATATGCATTTCCTAAGTCAAATTTCTTAAGTATCTTACATGGTCCAAACTTCTTCATCCTTAGCTTGTTGTATGTCCCTACTGGAAATCTCTCTTTTCTTAGGTATACCATTACTTCATCTCCAACTAAAATTCTTTATGTCGCCTCTTCTCATCTGCTTGTTCCTTACACTTTCTATTCATCTCCTCCAAATGCTTTCTAACATGATTATGTATTATCTCCATATGTCCTACAAATTATTTTATCTCTACAATTTGGTCATTCTCTATACTAATGTCTCTCAGCTCGGCTACTCATCTCGATTGTATTCCTATCACAATCTCAAATGGTTTCTTCCTAGTACTCATATTCACTGAATTATTGTATGCAAACTCTGCTTGTAGTAGAATTAGATCCTAATTTCCTACCTTATCACGTACTAAACATCTCAAGAAGTTACCCAAACTCCTATTTACCACTTCTATTTGTCCATCTTTCTACGGATGAAATGTTGAACTAAACTTTAGGTTTGTCTTCATCTTCTTCCACAATGTCCTCCAAAAGTAACCAATGAATTTTTTATCCTAGTCTAACACTATACTCTTAGGTAATCCATGCAATCTCACAATTTCTTTGAAAAATAGGTCAGCAACATGCAATGCATCATTTGTCTTCTTACAAGGAATGAAATGTGACATCTTTGAAAATCTATCTACTACTACAAATATAGAATCAAATCAAATCTTTGAAATGGTTCTTCTTCTTTTTCGGTAATGGTTTCTACACTTAGGGCTCTGCACTTCTTAGGAATCAAATCAAAACACATATTCTCATGTCTCAATCCATCCATAAATTTCCTTCCATCAATCAAACAGATTCTAGCATTCCCACATACTTCACTCTTAGGCTTATCTTCCAAAGGTATCAAGATATGTTTCTTCCCATTAGATGTTATAGTATAAGTATTATTTCTCCCATCATATATAGCATATCTATCATACTGCCATGGTCTCCCCAATAATATATGACATACATCTATTGATATAATATCACACAATACTTTATTATTATAAGATCCTATATGAAATTTCACCAAACATTATTCACTCACCAATACCTTGTGTTCATCGTGAATCCATGCTATCTTGTAGAGCTTAGGGTGTTTCAATCTCTCCAAGTTCAGATTAGTCACCATCTCCTCTAAAACCAAATTATCAGTAATGCCACTATCAATGACTACTTTACAACATTTGCCTCCTAATTTGCATCTTGTCCAAAACAAACTTTTCCTTTGTGGTGGTTCCTCAATTGTCTCTTCTTGAAGTAGTGCTCTCCTCATGACTAATGATTCTCCTTTCTCTAGTTTTCCAATTGAACTCGGTGATCCAATAGGTTCTTCCTCTGCATAAGCTGCTTTTGCACTATTCTCTATCCTCTTACTTGTACTTCCCTGATGACATTCATATGCTTTGTGTACTTCACCTCCTCCACTCCCAAATTCTAGCATTCCCACATACTTCACTCTGAGGCTCATCTTCCAAAGGTATCAAGATATGTTTCTTACCATTAGATGTTATAGTGTAAGTATTCTTTCTCCCATCATGTATAGCCTTTTTGTCATACTGCCATGGTCTCCCCAATAATATATGACAGACATCCATTGGCATAATATCACATAATACTTCATCATTGTAAAATCTTATATGAAATTTCACCAAACATTGTTCACTCACCAGTACCTTGTGGTCATCTTGAATCCATGCTATCTTGTAGAACTTAGGGTGTTTCAATCTCTCCAAGTTCATCTTAGTCACCTTCTGCTCTGAAACCAAATTATCAGTACTACCACTATCAATTATTACTTTACAACATTTGCCTCCTGATTTGCATCTAGTCCAGAACAAACTTTTCCTTTGCAGTGGTTCCTCAATTGTCTCTTCTTTAAGTAGTGCTCTCCTCATGACTAATGATTCTCCTTTCTCTAGTTTTCCCACTAAACTAGGTGATCCAATAGGTTCTTCCTCTGCATAAGCTGCTCTTGCATTGTTCTCTGTCCCCTTTCTTGTACTTCCTTAATGACATTTAAATGCTTTGTGTCCTTCACCTCCTCAAAGTATTCCTCCAATTCATTTATCTAGTCAATCAATTCCTCAGGATTCAAATTTTCAGTATAGTTCAGTACTTCCACTCTAGGTCTCTTACCAATATTAGAAATAGCGTTCAACATCTTTGCCTGATCCAATTCTTCTTCTTCTAGGGCTTCTTCATTTTGATCAGCTAATTGAAATTCTTCATCATCACTTTTAACATCATGTCTAGGGTTTAGTCATCTTCTTCTATCTTCTTCTACAACATCCAATCCAACTTTCATTATCCTCATCATTTCTATCATTTCTTCCATTCTTCTAGCAACATTGTTCATAGAAAGCATCCTCCTTGGCAGTATCTCTTCCTAGGATCTAGTGCAACTACCTCAATTCGGTGATCTGACTATAGGGTTGCAACTGTCTTGTGATTGGTGCTCTACTGACAAACACAAGTAGACTATCTCAGGTCAGCAATTTGTTCACCACAAGATCTTCTAGAATGCTTTCATTTCCCAAAGGATTCAAAACTTTTCTCTGATACCACTTGGTGCAATCATGGCTGGAGGGTTCAAAGAATGAACTGTCCAAACCATGTAGCTAGAGTAAACACAATGGAAATAACACAAGTATAGAATGCAATGGAAGATTCATGTATTTAGTATACCAGAGAATTACAAAGCTCATATGCCAACAATAGGTGAGCTACAATCAAAGGGATCACATGCATGCTTTCTGGGTTATAGTAGAGATACAAGATATGGCATTGAAATTGCCTTCCAGAAAGAATTTCCCTATCTATCTTATGAAATCCACTAACTTCCTTCCTAATGCATCTAAGAGATCTATATATATCATCTTCAAGGTCATAGAATCCTCCACGTTAGCCAAAAATGGTTACAAACTCCATTGAAAAATGTAGCGTGTAGAAATAGGTAGGTTGGCCTACAACATATGTTATTGCTCCACAATTGCATGAAACTTGGTGTGAATGTCAAGGAAGGTCTATTTGATCCTTATGTGCAGTGTATGATGTTCTATTAGTCTCCGCAAGTCATGGGAGTACTTCGTATCCTTCTCCTTCTAGCTAGCTTCTTGAGTGCTCTATTTTGTGAAAACTAATGATCTTCTAATAGCAATAACTCTCTGGAAACAAATCTAAATCACTTGAAATCTGAATATGATGTAGATGACACTATGTAGATGCTAACTCTTTCTCCATCAGATCTAGTATGAATATGCGGTAAAATGCGGTAGAAAATGTTGGAACTGCAAATGACTGAACTGAACTAAAAATGAAAGAAAAGAAAAAATGTAAATATTTTTGGTTGATGCAAGATTTCTCTGCAACATGAGATGCTCTTGCATCAAGCTCAGTTTGGACATATTTTAAAGGTTGGAAATAATGTTCATCAGATAGAGAAGAAGAAAACATAGGGTGGCGGCTATCATCACAAGTGAAAAAAACTCTTATTCAATGGGTTAAATGTAAGTTACAAGAAGGTGGAAAATGTTTTGAAAATAGTACGGAATCCTCAAGAAATAAACTTTTTAATACATTTAAAATTAGTATAAAATCATTCCACAAATTCTTTGTTTTAAACAGGCATTAATAATTTCATTCTATGCTCTAGAACATACCTAGAAACACAATGAAATCCTTCCTCCTATATTTGTTGGTTTCCCTTTCTACTGCTGCTAATCCTAATATCTTTCTCTCCTTTCTGTCACTGAAAAAATAATGTTGATTACTAATCGCATTCACTCTGTTGTGCCCTCCTTTTTGTGAAATTCTCCCCTCTAATATTATCTTTGTATATTTAGATTTGAGTTGCTTATTATGAACTCAAGTTATTCTTCTCTTTGTATGGAACTTGGCATCCAATACCTCCAATTGATTGAAATTTAAAACTCTAAATTACTACCACTCTCTTGCATGACAAGATTATTTTATTAAATATAGATTTATATTTATAATATATATTTTTAATTCTCTATATTTATCTTTATTAATACATATTTATTTTAACCAAGAATATTTATATAGGCTTATTAGTCAAATTATTTAAATATAGAAAAACACTTCAAACATTTATTAATAAAACAACTAAACAACTTTATATATATATATATATATATATATATATATATATATATATATATATATATATATATATATATATATATATATATATATATTCTAATAATTTTTTTAATAATTAATAATAAATTAATTAAAAACAACTCATATATTTTTCATTAAATGTAAAGTCGAAGGAAATTATAATTACATGGCTAACTTATGCATTCAAATGAACATACTATAGCAACAAAATCTCATTTTTATCTAATTATTAAGCATCAATCACATTCATTCATTATATAAAATACTCAAACAAGACTAGCAACCACATAACGATGTACGATAAATGACTAAAAATGCAATATGACATGAAACTACATGAGTGTGTGCATGCATTGGATTTATCCATCATGCCAACCCTTTCATGGTGGCTAGAACATTTCTACCTCAACCATGTTCTCATCTTTGACATTTCTCCTGCACCCAGTTGCACTTATATTTTCATTAATAGTTTAGTCCTTATAATCATAGCCGAAGAAGAATAAATACTCATACTAATATTAACTGATCATTAAATCGGTTTTCACATATTTATTTATAGTACTAATGATAATTACTTTCACACACATGTGGATCCACTCATAGTAAAATAATCATAGTAAATGTCTAATAATCAAAATTAATAATAAAGTCCAAAAATGAGATGTGCCAGGTTGATTCATGATTAATGGGTTGTGTTTTGTATGGCGTGAGTGGAACCTGCTCTCCTTGTTTTGCATGTATATTATATGCATTGATTGGCATGTATGCCATATGTGATTGTATACCCTAGATATGCGAGATGTTCTTAGCGGGTTTGCCATGATCACCTCCTTTGTAGCTCAGGGGTTTCCTAGACTTGTGTGGACAACTACTACGCTCGACAATGGCAACATGATTGGGAGGTGAGCAACATTTCCCCATTGGTCCTTCATGATAATCTTGGGTGTTGGATGGATTCCTTGTTCTCTTTGTAGGTTGAATATGTTATGGTATGTTCCTTGTTATACCTTGGAGAGTGTGATGGATTTTGGTGTATTCATATCCTTGTATAATTTAAAGGATGTTGGTGTCCTATGCAATGTAACTAATTATTGAAACATTGTTATTGTTTGATTCTTGATGTATGAGGACTTGTAAATCAACCACCTAAGTGATGATGTATCTTTCTATGTGTTTTTGCTTTGATGTTGGTGTCGACACGATTGGATTGTCTTTCTTTCTATTTCTGAACTTGTATACAAATGGTGAAAAATGAAAAACTTCAATTTGATGATTAAAAATTTTGAATTTTTCAATCTAAGCTGATTGGGTGATTTTGACCCTGCCACAAAAGGACCATAGTGCTAGGGCATTAGAGTCCAAAGGAATACAGTACTAGGGTGCTAGTGTTTTGAGGCCAATAGTGCCCAGGCACTAGTGTCCCTAGTAGAGGGCTCCTCCTTTGGGATCCATACACCTTGGGGTTGCCTGATACTACATGTGCCTTCAACTTGTGCATTTGATTTTTGTTTGGGGTATTTTGTCCCTCTGGAAGTTACCCCTATGTGAGGTACCCTATTGTGTTGGGAGTGTTTACAACCTTCTTGGTTTCCCTTTGTTGCATTGGGAAGTGTGTCTTGCACGAGTTCATCTTCTGATCATTCCAATTGGTCAAGGAACCATACGTTGTTGCTGGACCATCTCATGGACGAGCATTACCCTTGTTTTTGGGATGTCTTGTTTCATCATGGAGTGGACTAAGGTAGATGTCACCCTCATCCTACTCCATGTTGGAGCAGTAATAAGCCACACTCAACTTGCAAAATCAAGAACACTTCCACAAATGAATATGAGCAAAATAACAAATCCAATAACTATCAATAACCATATGAATGTGGATCATAAACATATATTAACCTCACTTAATAATTTACATAGGAATGCATTATTATATAGGCATGGCTGAGGCAATCCACCTTGCATGTCGATCATTTGGAATGTACAAACCAACAACCTTATGTGACAAGTGTTGGATGACTACAAAATGCCTTTTGAGGTGAGATGGAAAGTCTTCCAACCTTAAAAGGTATGCACTTGAGGTTTACCAAACAACTAGGTAAACTCTAAAAGGTTGCACATTCAATTAGATAAGATGTTATCTAACCTCATCAACCTAAGTACAATTAAGCTATAGTGAATTGATAAATTATTCACTCTAACACCCCCTTAAGTGATACTTGGGGAGATCACAAAAGTGCAAGAGATACATAAATATGGGTCCTGACAACTAAGCCTGATGAGGTACCCATGTACAACAAAGTCTCTCATAAATAGAGAAAATGAGAAAATCTAGTGGGGAAATAAAACTCCTCTCCAAAAGAGAGAATGTGAAGAAAATAAGTCTCCTCAAAGATGTCCCTAAAAGATATTAACATGAAGAATTCCTAAAGCATGTCGAAGCTATAAACTCTATTGAAGAAGAACTAATGTCTGCTGGAATAAACAAACCCTCCAAGAATGTAGATCAGGATGAGAGAGACACAAAATTCTACACAAGTGCCCTCAATAACACTACTCAACTATATAGCACAGATAGCAACAAAGGCAAAATAATATATGAATTTGAAAGTACAAATGGTACAATGATCAAAGAGGCATAAATAACACTACACAAGTGACCTCAAATGACACTACTCAATGTGCAACTGGTGCTCTACAAAGATACCAGAGTCGTACATTTATTGATCAACTAAAATGTAGAAGGATAATGTGTCCAACACTTCACTGAAAAGAAGCATTAACATAACCATGTGATACACCCATAATGTTAATAGAAAGAGGTATTCAAAGACCAATTGAAATATGTAAGTAGATGGAGATCCAACATCAAGTCCAATACGATGTACAAGCAACTAGAATAGGGTGTGCAAAACAAGGCACACAAGCATGAGGCTAGAATGTTATCGTGGAGGTATGTTCACCAAACAAGATTGTAATGGTAAATAACAAGACACTAACACAACCTCCTATAGCACTTTATAAATTAGTGCATGTACAAAAGAGGCACAAGAGATGTGCAAGAGAAATCCTCCAAAAAGGAACACAAAATTAGTTTTTGGCACTTTATCTTAGTGTGTTTACAAACAAATGTGTAGATAGATTTCATACAAGTGTCCAAAAGAAGGACAAAATTAGTTAATGTTATCAGGCGAACAATGAAGACATAGACTAAGAATACCTTACAAACCTTAAATAAATGACAAAAACTATACAAATTTAACTCCCCATAACAAATAATGTTGTAAGAGATGCCCCATAGAAAAAATTACAAGATTGAGTACAAACTTGACAAATGGAAGCCTAAATCGACTGTTTATAACACACGGTGATTTTACAACTTTCTACAAAAATCAACATTCCATAGTAAAAACTATATTTACCAATATATTCCTTGCATTTTTATGATCAATTTAAAAAAAAGTTTGCTCAATTTCGACATCATGAGAAAAAGTTATGCATAGTCGAAAAATGTCAAAAAATAGAGAAAATTTGATCTCCAAAGGCAAATAAATATGTTGAAACAACATAATTTAGGGAAATAAACTTCACCACAGTGAAGTTGACAAAACCATCTTTTGGTCGATTATAAATTTGCTGAAAACTACCTCTGTAGGTGAAAGTTGTGGCAAAAAGAAAAAAAAAACCTTTTTGAGCACTTCACAAACCCTGGTGGTCAGCCTAGCATAAAATTTCAAGGTTGGTGAACTACTAGAGGTTACATTTCATGTCACGGTTACATAAACTGGTATTGTTAACATTAAGTGTTAAGATTACACTATATGTTAATAATACAAAGACATTAAATGTTTAACCTTTAATAAAGGTCAAACAACAATAGTTTAGCAATAAATGGTAATGAAAACATTGTTGGCTTGACAGGTTAGTGGTGATTGCATAGTAAATACCTGAACTTAACAATAAATGGTAGGGTTATAACTATGGTAACAACATTTTTTAACCAAAAACTAGCGTATGGGCCATAGAAAATATCTGAGGTGTGGCCACCACCACAAGAATCACCAAAAGGATAACAAAAGCATCGGCCAGAATTTTTGATGATACTGTAGAAAAAACCAAATGATAAGCAACAAAACTGCGAGCCCACATTTCTTTGTCACCTCCAATACCAGAACAATGACATTGGTGACTTGAAATGATTCAACCTCTAAAATAAAGCTGACCAGGAGAGTTTTGTGTATAGAAGGAAACCATGACCTTGCATCTACGAACACCTGTGACAAAGATAGAAAATAGTGACGAGAATGCATAAACCTTGTGACTGGATCAAAGGCTGGTTGAAATGGTGATACATAGACGGTGCAGGCAAACCATAACCCGTTGTAGAATGGCAAGCATAAAAAAATTTAAAGCCAGAGATTTTAAGAATTTGGCGACCTCTTGAGGTTGAAGTGTGGAGGTTTGGAAGATAAACCACCACTGTGACTGCACCGTCCAAAAACACAAAAGGCAACAAAGCTTTATGAGACAACAACCTCCAACGTCCTATGGCAAACGATAAAGGGTGACCACAACACAACATAAACTTAATTCCAAATGTCCCCTGCAATGTCGACTTCAAACAACAACCAGTAGAAGAAGACTTTGACTCTGCCAAAAGACAAACAAAGGAAGCTTCGACTCAAATCGGCAACCGTTGCTTGAATGTCAAAAAGTAACAGATGACTCAAAGAGCCAATGAAACACATGAGGTCGACCAAAATGTACCCCTAACAAGAGATTGAATCGACTACACCAAAGCAAATGTGAAACTAGCGACAGAATGCTATGGAAGGATCTTCCCCAAGCGGAAACATGAGCACTGATAAATGGTGAAACTCGGCTTTGAAGACCTGAGTGGTCAAGAAAAATGGATGCCGAGTGATCATGTACCAAAGGAGCCTAGCCAGAATGGTACACAGATGATAAAAAAGACCAGTCGTTTTAGGGCCAAAAAATAGGTTAAACAGGCCTAAAAACCAACCTACATAACACAATAAATGACCACAAAATTGTTAGTAGAGGGTGGCAGAGCCGAGGCCCGCTCTACTAAAAAAAATTGCATTTTGTACCAAAAATTCCGTATAGTCCATACGGTACGGCCAGACAGTCGTACTATGCAAGTACAAGGCCCAAAAAAATTAAAAAAATTCACTGTGTCCAAAATTGATTTTTGAACAATCAATCTATACAGGATTTGGCTCTTCTAGACTCAATGGTGAGGTCCATTGAGCCCCACAATGCACCATTGATAGGGATAGATGCAAAATTCAACAAAAATTGGGAAGAGATTTGCAAGCTCGCTCTAATACCATATTGGAGCAACAATAAGCCAAGATCAACTTGCAAAATCAAGAACACTTCCATAAATGAATATGAGCAAGATAACAAAGCTAATAACTATCAATAAGCATATGAATGTGGATCATAAACATATATTAACCTCACTAATAATTTACATAGGAATGCCTTCCTATATAGGCATGGATGAGGCAATCCACCTTGCATGTGGATTGACAAGTGCCCCATGATGTGGCACATACATGAAGACAAGTGTCCTATATGTGTCAAATTTTGGATCACTTGGAATGTATAAACTAACAACCTTGTGTGACAAGTGTTGGATGACGATAAAGTGTCTTTTGAGGTGAGATGGAAAGTCTTCCAACCTCAAGATATGCACATGAGGTTTACCAAATAGCTAGATAACCTCTAACCTCTAAAAGGTTGCACATTTAGTTAGATAAGATGTTATCTAACCTCATTAGCCTAAGTACACTTAAGCCATAGTGAATTTATAAATTATTCACTCTAACACTCCATGTGTTTAGAAGGGAGCGAGGTCATGGATGTGTGTCTAATCCTCATCATGGAGTGAACTCCATCTCTCACTTGTCATCATGGTGAGTTATCACACAATGGGTGAAGTCTTCCACTTGTACCACCTTGTATTGTACAATGGTGATGTCACTTTTTCATGTTATTTTCCTTGTTATGACACCATGTGTGAGTGTGAGTGTAATGCGACATGTGAATGTCGCACGTGCAAATGCGAAAAAACTTGTTTGGTTCAATGTTTATTTGTAATGTCCTGGGTGAAATCTTGGGGTATTACATCATCCAATGATCTCTAGCACATCAAGGGTTTTCATCCTTAAGTGTGGGTTTTGAACAATGTTCAGGGTTCATAAATTAATTTTACAAAAGAACCTCATAAAAAACAATGATTACATATAAATAAGCTTGAGATCTCAAAGGAAGAGTCAAGGAAACCAATACCCCTCTTGGGCAAGTTGCCACTTGAGTCAAACCTATTTTTTCTACTTTTTGTAATTAATTTGCATTTTCAAACATATGCAAACTTGGGTGCCCAATTTCAAAAAGTCCACTTGGATAAAAAATTAGGAAAAAAGAAAATTGCTTGCTTTCCATCCTCATCTTGTAAATAAAATTAAAAAATAATTCCCTTACAAATTGTTGTACATAACCTTATGAAAAAGCAAGGGAAATTCTAATTTTCTTGGTTATATCCAAAATCCCATGAATTATCCATTTTCCAAATTTTAGGAAATAAACAATAATATTTAATATCTAATTTTACTTCCAAATCTTGACCTTTTTCAATTCCATAATTTGATATTAAATAGATAAATTCCAAATAATTATTTAATTTCTCACCTTAGTCCATACGAATTGATGGAATGGACTAATTAGTACAATGTTATAAATAATTAAGAAAAAAGGAACATTACAAGTCTTCCCTCCTCAAAATTGCTTGTCCTCAAGCAATTCAAACCTGGATATTCTGAGATCTCTAGAAAATCTCACTCATGGATCACCACATTATTTCTCTTGACCTCCTTGTAAAATCCATAAAATTAAGATTTTTGATAATGTTGCAATATTAAATAAAACTTTTGTCACATCCCCATTTTGGTTTGTTTTTACTTTTCACTTGTTACTTGGATAGAAGTAAATATTGTGTATATGAGATTTGATGCTATATTTAAGAGACACTAACTTTATGGAAAGTGGTTTTGTAATTATGACCATTTCAAATTATCAAATTTATAATGATTTATATGATGTGGAAAATAGAATTGTTATTTTTAAGTTACATGATCGGGACACTGGTACACTGATCATGATTGACATGTAAGAGTTTTGAACAAGGAAACACGTTGATCTGACTCTCTGAAAAACAAAGAGAGAGAAAGTATCTTCAAGGAAGAAGGATATAGATAGACCTTGGGTTACTGACTGGTATTTACTAACGAAGTTCGGTGTGTAACTGACAGTGAACTTTAGCCATGAGGTAAGTTTCATTTTATGCTCAAATCTTAGATTATCTCAATGGGATCGTCAATGTCTTTTGGGGTATGTTGTCATTCAATTGTGTCGTTATGTGGAAAATGACGTTGTTGGTTAGAACATCATCGTTTGCAACTAACGCAACCTTTCAGCTTTCACGTCATAACCAATTATGTTCACGTCATCAAACGTGGATAGTTAAATTATTGCCATCTATTTTCACTTGCACGCCTTTGGCAAGCCAACCTGATGTGAATCAATGTGTTCTGTGGAGGGAGTTAAACTTGACCCTACCACGTTAATGTAAGTTATTCAACCCATTATTATCATTTTTTTTACGTGCTCGAGTGCACCTAAACGCTTCGCATAAAGATTTTTGAGATCGGTCGATCCTCCGTAATTGTCGAGCTCCAATAACCATTTGCCTCCATTTAGACCCGAGCTAGGTGCATGCACTTAATAGGAAATGGATGGATAGGGGAATCCTAGTATGATTTCAGGCGTTAAATACCCTAGAATATATATGTGGGACATTTTTGTCCCGGAAACTTGTCTCACACCGAAAACTTGTCAGTCTCCGGTCCAGAAATTAGTCTGATGAGCTGGAATTCCGTCAACCATTTTTGCTCTTTCCATCAAGCAAATTAACAGAGGGGGAGTTGTCAGACGCGCCCACCATTTTTTTTTCCGTCAAACAAATTAATCATATGCCTCTATTGATTCGTATTTATTGTTCTATGCATAGTCGATGGGAATCATAACTCTTAAAAAGTTTTAATGTAGCTGTTACCAATTACAAATTATTCAAGCAGGATCATCGAAAGGCAGATAGATAATCCCTATGCAATCACAATCAAGAAAGTACAAATTTATGGAATGTTAAACCCGATGATTTAAAAAAACTTTACAAAGTATCTTGAATGCATACCATTGGGACAAATATAATTGATCAATATTTAGCCCATACGCTCAACGGAAAATCCCTGCCGGTACCTTTGCATTTTTCCTGAGGTTAATAGAGTGGTAGGTTCCCAGTCTTTTCATATTTTAAAAAGATCTTCGGCCTTCAGATATGCATTAATGCTATTATTTTTTTTTTTAATTATTATATATTCCTCCTTCAGATATGTATTAATGGTTTTATTTATTTTTTTAATTATTATATATTATTAGCAGATAGTTAGCCAATAGGCTTATATGTGTTGGAAAATCTTTAGGGAAAAAAAATGTAAACCAGTAATTGTTATGTACTTCAATTTTTTTTTATGGAGAAGATTGTTAACTATAGTATAAAACTCTCTGGATATATGTATAATGTTTTCATTTACCTTATAATACTCTATGCATACTTAAACTTTTGGACTATTAACATTTACTAATATAATACAATATTATATTTAATATATATTCATAAATAGTATTTTATAATATATAAATTATATTTATAAATATAAAGTAATATATAATATAATATTATCAATATGGATATTATAGAATGTATTTAATATTTATGTATATTAATAATATATTTGAATTAAATAGTTTGAATACAAATAATATTATCTGAGTATTACAAAACAAAATAACGCTTTAAAAATAAAATAACTAATTTATTTAATTTAACAGATATTTTATTTTATTTTACTTTTAAGAAACCACTAACTAATTTTCTTGGTTTAGTTTTTACTTTGAAATGTGTTATAAATATTATATATTTATATGTTATGTTTTAAAATTGAAAGAATCTAGTGATATGTGTTGTTGAGACATTTTGGAAACCCATAGCCTAATCTTTAATGTAGGGTTTTCCATTACAATGTTTATATAATCTGAACTTAATTTAGTGACATCATTTGTAGATATCTAATCTAGGGTTTTGTATTTGTAGCATTTGTAGATATCTTTATAAAAGTGGAATAAAGACATATCATCTGAAGACATATCAACAATATTTAAAATTAAGTAAAATTAGTATACAAGCATAATAAAATTAGTATGAACTTATAGTAAAACTAATAGATAACAATGTGCAATTTGAAGTGTAGGAATGTTGATCTCTAGAAATATAATCTAAAGAAATAAAAATGATGAGGATAACGTTTATAGATTAATAACATTTATACTTTTTATACTAGTACTTGCACCCTTTGGAGGTTCAAGGGATAAGCTCGTAGAAAATTTGAGGTAAGAATTAATGTTTTAGTAAATATAAATGAGAAATGGTATGGGCAAATTTAACCATTAAAATTATAAACTTTTTTATAGCTTATTATCATAGCACAAGGCTGATACAATATTTATAGACATAATATTCCATAGTCCATATAAATAATCAAGAATACTTATAGATGTTAACTATGTCAAAAAAATTACATCAATATTTCAAATCACACTCTATGTTCTATTATAAAAATATAAAGAATAAATAAAATATATATGATATTATTTTCCACTTATAATGTCACCCATTCACAAAATAAGAATAGATGTATATTTTTGATTGGTTGATGTAATTAGAGATTCAAATGTTGTTTGTAAGTCACTGTCACTACTAAACACTTCTTCATATTTTTTTTATATATTTAATCAAACCCCCAAGTGGTACTATTTTTAGTGGAAAACATTTGGAACATTGAGTTTTGAATAATTTAAACTACAATTAAGTAATATGGGACTTGGAGAACTTGAGTGAAAACTAAACGAATTGGTATTTCTATTTAAAATTTGAGTGATTATTATTTTATATGTGTGTTTAATTGGGATGGTTATATAATATAATCACATGTAATTGAGATGTTTATATATTATTATGTAAATTAGTAGTTTAAAAACTATATAAAATAGTAATAAGACATTATATTTATATATATAATGCTTTGTTTTCTTTTTTTTTTTTTTAAATCATATAACTTTATTTTAACTCTTAATCTATATATTATTTTTAATACAATATTACTCAAAATTTGTCTTAAACTTACATATTATTATTAATACAAATTTCTTACTATTTTTTATTAAAAAAGTGGTATCTTACAATATATTATCATAAAAATACATATACATGTACATTCCTCATACAAGAAACATTTAAATGTCCATATGCATGTAAATCTTTATAATATATAGGAATTAAACTTTATTGTATCGTATCAGTATATTGGTCTCTTTAAATTTGTAAGAAAGTTTAGGCATGTGACTATGAATTGCAAGTTTAATGAATTATACTTGGGCTTTTGGTGTTTTGCATGCCAGTTGAAGTGGCGTGTGTCTATGTTGTTTATCCATTTCCATAGCTTTATCAAGCGCCCTTCTTTTGGATGAGATTGGTAATGACAAGCAAAAATAGTGTAAGGGTATTTCTATTTCATGTTTCATGTTGCTTCACTGTGCACTATTTTAATGCCAACCCTTTCATTATAACATGATGGCTATTTACCATCCATTGCTTTTACCTGCGCCTACCATTTTCTAGTTACAATTCATCAAAGGAAAAGGAAAGGGAATATGGTTGAAAACAAATAACTCAGGCAAGCATATCAAATTGCAAGATTTGAGGTGTGTTGTGTGACCTGAAGGGGAGTGCAAATAGAAACAAAAGAATCACCTTCGGAGGAATTGATCCAAACCTGTGGAGGAAATCTATGTTTTATTTAAAGATATTTGTATTAGTAATTTGTTTATTTAGCAAAAAAAATAAACATTTGTTTTCTGCAATTTCCTTAACCATAGAAAAACTAAAACACCATTACTACATTTTTTAAAAGATATGCCAAAATTTATTTCAATGCAAGATATTCCATTGCCTCTTTCCTTGAATGTGTTTTCTGATTCTTTCTTTCTATGCCCTAATGTGCCACAGGGCATGTAATTTTGAACTTTCAAGGAAAGAAGGAAATTTAGTGAGGCTCTTCTGAATGGGAGCATAAACAGGTCAAAGGGCATTGGTATACCTACCGTCATGTACTTGAAAATCAAATCCTGGTGTTCAAGCTCCTACTACTAAGATGATATGAAGCAAAACCTTAATCCTTATATAGTAGTACCATAACTGACCATCCAATGCTAGCATTGTTCACACTTTCTCCTCTCCTCATACACAATGGCAATCCTTTTTAGACAAACACAGACAAATGAATGTTAGTGTAACATGTATAATGTGTCTATGTCTACACGCTGTATGTACCTATATACACAATACATATATATCCACAATACCTATAGTTTTGAAGGGTAATAAGGTTGTCGGTGGTGCTGCAATAAAGCAGTCCTATCTGTATAAAATGCAAGCTCATACTTGCATGAGCCATCAGTCTTAAACAACACAGCACATCACTTTGAATTGCTTGTACCATAGGGATATAGGGATAGAACATATGGCAATGCATTTACACACAATATAAAGATATAACCCAAGGCCACTCTACTATTGTCTTCAGTTCTAATCATTTGTCGGGTTGTGGTCTAGTTTCAACATAGAGCACTCCTTGAGAAAACATCATAGTTTTTCATTTAGTGCATAATAAGCCATTTTGAACCAGTAGGGTTTATGGTGTTGAATCACCTACACAATAACTAAATCATAGCTTTTCAAGAAGTTTTTAAAAAAAAAACAAATTGCTTGATTTTGCAAACAATACAGGTTTTTAATGAGTTCATAAGAACAAGTCATTGTGAAGCCCTAGGGTTCATGGTGCTCAATCAATATGTACATATGCTAAATCATAGCTTCAAATAAATTAAAATAAATAAAATAAACACAAATCTCCATTGCCTGACTAAATCAAATTTCTTATTAAAAACAATCTTAACACAAACATATGCACACCTAAAATAATAGAACATATGCACACCTAAAATAATAGATATTATCTAAAACATAAGTGAGGACAAGGGATTTATGAGTGTAAATGAATATAAAAAGATGTTCCATACCCATAGTATGAAAGAGCGAAGATTTTGTAGAGTAAAACGTAGAGGCTGATGTTCACAGCAACACAATTTTTTGCAAAGAAAATGGCAGAGGGAGGATTCCAAAAAATATTATTCATGGGAAATGAAAATGCATGGTTCCATCATTCACATGTGAAATTGCTTTGATGTTTAGTGTGATATTGCAGATCCAAATAGTCTGAATGCTTGTTATTTTGTCATTCTATTGGAGGCTATTTATACACAACGTCGGTGATCAAAAGCAGTATGGTAAATGGTGGCCAGCATATGCATGTACTGCAAAGACAACAATTCCATCTACCATGGCAATGAATTAAATCGACCCAAATTTTATGCATTTAGTACAAAGATATTGGATTATAGCATGAGACGGTTTTCAGAATGCGGGTAAGTAAAAACAATGGAGTGACAATTTTTCAAGCTCAAATGCTCACATATAAAAGCCTAACAACTAGAGAGTTTAGAAAATTTTCCAGTGCAAGCCTATTCAGAATCAAATCAGATTAGATGGGGAGGATTTTTTATTTCAAATTAATCTTTACAGTTGTGACCCATTGCAATCAAATCAAAAATTATTTTTTATGCCTGAGTTATTTTCTTTCAATAGTTTTTAGATTTTCCAAGCATGAGAAAATTTCTGAACATCAAATACTCACAACCAACCAATTTAGAAAATTTCCTAATGTTTAATTTTACAGCGTGAGACAATTCCAAGCACTATAATGCTCACATATAAAGCCTATTGGCTAATTATAAATAATAATATCTTATTCCTGTGCAGTAACATAGTTTAAACTTTAATGTAAATTAATAATGATAAATGATTAGTATATTTTAGATTTTCTTTAAAATACTATTATTCTAACTTTAAGACAACAACAAGAAAGCAAAAATGAGTTGGGCAATTTAATTAAAAATTAAAATGTATATAATTATTATTTTTAAATGTTCTGTGGTGCATGAATTCTTCTTCTTTATTGTTTATTGTTTAGATGGTCTAATTCAAGTTGCAACTTGGGAAATAATTCCAATCATAATATATAGTTAAAAATTGAAGTGTTGTTTTTAAGAAAGCTATTAATCCTAAAGAGCATGGATAACAATTTTCAATATTTATTTTTTTTAAAATCCACATGAAACATTTTTATATTAAAATTATTTTAATATAATATTATTCCTATTTTTTCTTTGCAATAATTGTTTATGAAATTTTGGAGCTCCTTCAATGTATAGATCATTAAGGCATAATAAATAATAAAAATAAATAGTGTTTAAATTATACTTTTTATATAAATAAAAAATAATAAAATAGTGTTTAAATAATTTAAAACATTACTAAATAAAATTTGTTAAAAACAAGAGCCTTCTACATGTTCCTCTTTCAAAACAATTAAATAAATAAAAAATTGAATGGTTTAAAGAATGTCTTTTTAAAAGGTAAACTATAATATTGATTAAATTTAAATAATTTTAAATAATAATTAATTATATTTTTATTATTTTTTGTGAAAGATATAGAAACACATAGTTATATAAAAAAGGCTCTAATGCTATAGGTTAAAATAGGAGAGAACAAAAGAGTCAATGTACTATGAACATAAAACTAAGTACAAAATATACTAGATACAACTTCAAGCATTCAACTAGCATTCTATGAGATGGAAACCCCCATGGAGGATTAGTTTCACCACCCTTAATAGAACATCGCAGCTATTGAGCAATGATATATTTATTTTTTATTAAATATTATTTTCAACATTTTTCACAATTTTAAAATTTTATAAAATTTATTTATCTAAATTTTTTTTTGGTTGTATTTTTATTTCTAAATAAATATTCTTATTTGTTATTAACTTTTTTAATAATTTAATTTATCAAATATATAGTTTTCAAGTTATAATTTCATACTAACTACATAATTAAATGTGAAAATGATAGTGTGGACTTTTAAAGTGCCTTTTTAAAATAAGAAGTTTGTATTTTCTACCTGTCACACCTGACCTTGCACATTATTCTCTGGCTAGGTGAATATTGTTTTCACATATGAACACACATTCTACACAAGAAATTCTTCTTTAATTGACTATAAAGGCCTAGTTTTCTTATTGTTTTAAGAGTAGTGACAGCTGGGAACCAGCTGGCATTGCTTCCCATTTGTACTTGCATTTGTTTTTCCTTAATCTTTCTCACTGTTAAACTGGTCTCTTCAAAGTTGAAGTAGTTCTATAGTATTAAATCTCGAAATATTATAATAAAGATGAGTCAATATCGTTTGCATAAATGTTTTTCCTACACGCTAAAATTACTTAGAGGCTATCAATTACATTTTAATACACTTTCAAAACAATGGAGGCAACTAGACAGATACACTAGAAAACAAGCAAGGTCAACCATATAATGCAATGTGGTCTCCACCTTCCTAACACTTTTCAAAATGACACTACTTAGAGAAGAATAATGATTTCACTATACAATTAAAGTTTCAACAGTGCTTTCCACTCTTTGAAAAACATGGGGCTAAAATATACTCCAAGACCTATGTTCATCCAAATGAAATGTACAAATTCCCTCCTCTTAAAGATATACATACAAAATCTATTCGACAATCCGCTATGTGCATCCAATTTTGTTTCAAGGTTTGTCATAGTAGTAGTATGTAGTCACTCAAAATATTACATAGCTATTTATTACACAATAGAATGTAATTAAACAATCATATTTCTAAATTGCAAAACATAGCATGACAACAAAAAAATTGACTATATAAATATATGCAAGAGGGGCTGAAAATTGATACTCCTTGCAATGCCTATAAATCACAATTACACTGCCTTCCTCAAACAATACAATGCCAACAAGTCATGAAACACAATCACTTCTCAAAAAACATTTACTTTACAAATAGATACTCCCTTACAATGCCTATATATCACAAATTACACTACCTTTCTCAAACAATGCAATGCCAGCAAGTCATGAAACACAAACACTTCTCAAAAAAACATTTACTTTACAAATGCCTATCGGCAAAATCGTTGCACGTTCATCTGTGCAACTGCTAGTTTTAACTTGAGATGGAAACTATAAATTTGATTTTAAAAGCTCTGAGATAATAATATAATGGGGAAATGATAGCAATTACTTGCCCTTGCACAAGTCGATAAACCAGTTTTGTATGTTTAAACCTGTGAAGAACATTATATCTACATGATGCTATTTCACTCTGTTAGATATAGTTATAGAATCAAAAGAATCGAGCCTCACTGTGTCATGATTTAATACTGTCTTAGAAACTTAAAATGTTGTCAACTTTTTGAGTAACGTCTGAAACAATCATGCAAGGTCGTAGGGCGTCCATTGGTAAAAACTCGAACTCTGGTTATCAAACACTTTTTAGCCCATTATGTGTAGGAGCACACCATGCATGAAGATGTCTTTAGAACTAGCTTTGACAGATATTCTTAGTCGTTTAGGATTTTCGAGCTCATGTATGTCGAGGGCATGAAGCTTGCCTAAAACAAAAGGAGTTGAACCCGCCAACTTTGAGAAAACAACTAAATGATGCAGGTGGTTGAACCGTGTTGTCTTTGAAACCATTTTTTATTAAAATTAGTTCTCTACTCCAACTACAATTATGGGTCTTACTTTATAATCTACGAGCTCAATATTTTCAAACAGTAATAGGTTTGCATACGGTCGATGGTCGAGAACTTGTTCAACCTAATGTCGACACGTGATAATCTTTATTATTGCCCATTGAAAGTACTCGGTGACACTCGTATGGCAGATGATTAGAAATACATTATTCATAACTTAGAGGTATTCAACATTCATGTATAAGGAAATATGTCTAACTTTCATATTTAGTTAATATTGATTTATTAAGGTGGTCAATGCCTCTTACGTTACTGAAGTTGATTTAAACACCGATGTTTTACTCAGTTGGACAGTTATATTGATCATACCATATAGGATATAGGTTAGTTATTCTTAAGCAAGATTTATGAAATATTCTTCTTGGCAAAGAGTATCAAAACATAAGATGACTCTATAATAGTCGTAGGGGATCTACCCTAATTTCTCTAAATTATAAAACCCGTTTTCACTCTCGTGAAAACAAGATAATTGTTGCACATCAAATTAGTTTTTAAGTGTTATTATGGAAAAAATGTTCTGATATTTTGAATGAGATCTAAACCCTAAAAACATAGGGAGTAAAACTCCACACTGATTTGAATAACGAGTCTAGTCAACAAGTCTCATTCTAAATGCTTGCAAAGTTGCAATGGAAAACATAGTATTTAGTATGAACCTTAGGGGTCTAAGGATCGGTTAATAATGTTTTGAACCATGGAGACTAAAATCCATCATTACCAAGTCAACTGTAGGATTACGACGTTATCCAACTCGAGTTGGGGTGGGTGAACAATATGACTGTGTTGATTGTAACGCTATTTATATTGAAAACTTTGGCCAGAGTAATACACAAGACTCTAGTGCATTGTCGGTTCACCGTGTCCAAGATTACATAATCTATGAATATCATCACACTTGACTAGAGGGTATCTAGGGGTGCGTGATTAACAGTGTTGCATGGGACACAAACACCAGCACTCAGATGGCAAATACCATAGGTCATCCTAGTTCTATACTCTTCGTGAAGGGTAGGGCCACTTCCAGGAAGGAAAGTGTGCGGGAGACCATCGATCTATGGATGGAGGTTAAGCTCTCTGAATATGCTTTCTCTCTCTTCAATTAGAGGCATGTTGTGGCTTGTGATATGGAAGTTAGCAATTGAGATGCAATAATCAATTGGTAAGACTATTTATGTGTTCTTCATTTATTTGAGCTAGTGAGACAATTTCATTATTGCTGAAATAAATATGTTTCATTTCCAAAATTAAGATTAAACAAAACAAAAATTATCACCTTTTACCTCATCAAAATTTTACTTCATGGTAATTGTCTAGTTTTAAGTGTTTTGAAAACTATGGATATTACATCTTCCCCCTACCTCAAAGGACCTCTCTATGAAAGTTTGATCCATATAAAATACTTGCTAATTTTGGGCCCTTGATAGATTATCTCTGAGTGCTCTTATAGATTCTTAATTTTGGTGTGCCAAGTCACTTTTCACTGATATTCTAATATTTCTTAAATGAGATAACTCTTGCCAAGAGGAATTGAGAAACCTGCTAACCCTATCATTAACAATATCCATAAGAAATCCATACAATATGAATGCTTCTTTACAACATAAATTTGCCAATTGTCAAAATTTGAATTCTTATGGTATGACAAAGGAATGTGCATACTTAGTGTATTCATTCCAACATAAATGTAATCTCTACCATGTTCCTTGGGTAGGTTTGTGACAAAATCCATGTAAACACTTTTCCACTCTTGGTGAGGAATAACCAATGTATGCCATAACTTCACCCAAAAGACATGTTCTATTGTGTCCTCTTTCATCCCTAAATAAATTGATAGAAAGATTTTCTCCTTATACAAAATGGGTCCATCAACTAGCATATACTTGCCATCCTTCATATCTTCTTTTAAGATGTTAGCAGTAATTATATTCTTGACATATTCTACCATGTTAGAAACCTCCCAAGCATCATAGATGACAAAACAAAGAATGGGCATTTTGGAAGAATCATCAACAACTACATTCTTCACCCCCCATCCCCTATATCCAAATCATAATATAAGATTTTCCTTATCTCTTTTATTTTTTATCATATAAATCAAGTTGACACAAGAAAATATCCAATCCATTGTAGTCTATCTCAATCACACATTTACCACAAACTAGATGTTTTCTAAAATTTTCCAAAGCATGCATGATGGCAAGAATTTCCTTGTCATACCTAGAGAAGTTCTTTTATGGATCCTTCAACTTTAATCCCTTAATTTTAATGGAGTCTCCATTTTACATTACATTACCACATGTTGAAGCATCACATTCTACCATAGATAGTTGTGAGAAATTTGAAATAAGAAGTACAAGATATGAGCCAAATACCTTATTAAGCTTATAAAAAACTACTAGAGATCTACCCATCCATTCATATAATCTCCCTTCTCTATCATTTTGGTAAAGAGAAGCTATATGTAAAATCCATTAACAAACTTTCTATCAACACTACATATATGATCTACTTGTACTCCTTTGGTATGGATGATATGGCCCATATATAAAGGTTCTACCATTCTAAATTCACACTTGACTTCTTTTGCATAGAATCTATGTTGCTTTAGTATGTCTGCAATCGTAACCAAATACTACAAATGATCTTCCCAAAACTTGTTTTAACTAAAACTCTCATCAAATAAATTCAAAAAAAAAATCCCCACTTGTCTAATAAATACATAATTCCTGCATGGATGAAAAGTAGCAATTACATTTGGTAAATCAAAGAGCATAACCAAAAATTTAAAATGTACAAAATGGGATTTGGATGTTATTTTTTACACATTTTCTTCTTTCATGCTATACCTTAGAACCCTCTTGGAAAAGAACATCATCCCATCGAGCTCACTTATTAATGGGCACCTCTATCCTGAATTTGAAATTTCTATTCTTTATGGCCCTATAATTTGGTGAACAATTTGATTTACTGGTAGCACCAAGATCCCTTCTCATGGAATTCTTAGAAATATTCCTTATATCAAATTTTGTACTTTGATATTTATTATCTAGATTAAGGCATTTTGAAATAAACACATAATATGTTTTTCCTTTCCACATTTTCTCAGTTAATACACAGGGAGGAAAGTGATACAGAGCCACAACTTTGTCATGCAAACTGATCGGTGAGAGGGTGGTCCATGTCTTGGCAATCTACTCCTATCGGCCAAACATTCATCATCGGCCACCTTACCTCTTATCTTCTTGACGTTCAACACTCCCCGATGTATGTTCCTTGCATCACTCGCCTATCAGCAAGACCATATGCTATTGGCCAACCAAACACCCTTCGCACCGATCACCAACTCTTCCCAATGTATGTCTTCACCTTTGTATCTGTTGAGAGATACATTCTTCAATGTACATTCAGGATATGCATTGTAAGTGTAACCTCCCTCATTGGTGAGCACTTTTGCATGTGCTCCCGATACACCGATGGCATAGCTTGCAAATACTTTTGCCGACTTGGGATCACCGTTTTCCTTCACCATCTCTACCAGTCGCCTCTTGCATCTAACACAATGTATATGCGCAATATACATTCAAAACATACAACCCAAATATGCATTTGGTGGGACCAACCATTGACCTAACACAATGTATATCTTCAATATACATTCATAAGATACATTTGAAAACATGGGTTTAGAATATGCATTTAGTGAAGCCAACTGTTGACTTTCCTTGTATCATATGAAATGCACTTTCACCACATGGAGTTGCAACATGCACTTGCAGGATACACACGAACATACAACTGCGATATACACATGAAATGAACCCCAACATACATTAGCGATATACACACATAATGTATACTAGGTGAAACAACATGAATCTTCACCGATCTGAACCTCTACAAACCCTATAGCTTCACAGACCCATTTCTCCAACAACTATATTGAACTTAGACTTCACCAACCTAGCACATGAGGATGCTAGGATCTATCAATGCATCTTGTACATGATCCTGCAAACACAAATGAACAAAACAAAAAACACAAAAATGAACTGTATAGCCATTCCACTAATTTTGAAGAAATATAACTGGTGGAATGGACTAAGAGTCCATATTGACCACAAAATAGTAAATCGATTGCACAGAGAAAGCCTAACGAAATCGAATGACAAAAAGATACACAGAATAGGACTTGTTCATTATGCCTTTCAGAAATGTACACATAGATGCTCTATTTCTCAATTACAATCGCACTGATCTCTGATCTCAACTACAACTATTAAACTGAACTGAACTCAATTGATTACATTCGATCTACTCTAGGGTATTTATCTACTCGCCCTGAGTAGTACCAATCCGACTCCAAGTGGCTGGGAGATCTAACAACCTCCAACTGCCTAACAACCTTTGTAATTATAGATCAACAAGTGTCCTTGGGACTTACAACATAAATCCAGACACAAACTAAAATAACATGCATTGGTCAAACAGACGTTATTACATAAATGGTCTTATAGGACCTTATTGGAAACAATAAAATAAACATCAAACAGTTGAATGCCTCATGGGGGCCACCTTGTGTTAGGTGCTCCTGTACCATACACCCCACCTTGAAAAGAACTCATGCCTCATAAGCTAAGTCTTTGTTTTGCTCTACCTATATCCTCTACTGTCTCATGTCTTCCCCATGATCTCTAGACTGCAACCTGCTTCCATTGAATCATAGACTCATGCCTAGCATTGTAGGCTCTACTCACACCTTGCTTTCTTACTATCATCTCTACCAGAACACCTGCATTATACACCTTGGGTAATGCTTCTTGTACTACTACTATGGCAGAATATGTTTGCCTTTCAACTCTTGTTGGTTCTAGAGGACAAACAATTGTCCCTACTATGATAGCATCCTTGTCTTTTCAATCAACTTGTGGCTGCTTGTAAACCTGCTCTTGGACCTTCTGTTGATCCATCTGATCTCCATCATCCAAAACTAAAATAACCTTCAAACTTTGTTCCTTAGCAACCCCTCTCCTTGAGGTATCCTCAACTGTCCTTGTCCCGTCTGCATTGATTTGCACAAACTCTTTCTTACCCACCAAGATGACCTTGGCTGCCTTCTTTGCTTCAGCATCCGCCTGCAATGGTGTCATCACAAAAGTTCTTCCATCCTTCTTGAAGGTGTAGGTGTTAGCATATCCATCATACAATGTTCTCCTATCAAATTGCCATGGCCTACCTAAAAGTAGGTGACAACATTCCATGGGCAAAATATCACATAAAACCGTATCCTGATATTCCCCAATCTAAAAATCAACATATGCTTGTTCATATACCAAAAGTGATTGATTATCACTTACCCAAGATGCTTTTTAAGGAGTTTGATGTGGAATCCTTTCCAGTTTTAACTTATCCACCATTTCCTGAGATAGCATATTATCTGTTGTACCAGAATCTATTACTACCTTGCATTTTTTACCTTTGCTTTTGCAATTGGTCCTGAAAAGTGCTCTCTTTTGTATCATCTCCTTGGATATCTTCAAGAGTGTTCTCCTTAGCATCAATAATTCTCCATCCAGAATTGGGGCTGCACTCCCCATTGGAAGGTTAACACTTTCACCTACCTCCTCTTCTTGCACATATTGAACCCTCTTGTCATTCTTCCTATCACTTCCTGATGATGAACCTTGCCTTTCTGGACATTTGAATGCTGGGTGACCAATTTTATTACAATGATAACATCTTCCAGTGAAAACATTAGAATCTCTACCACCTCCAAATCTCCCTCATGTGTCTTTCCATCCACCCTTGAAATTAGACTGTTCTTGTCCTTTACTAGTCTCTTCTTGGTTCTCATTGACTTGTCTTGCTGTAGGGGCTGATCCTCTTCCCCTTATATTGCTGCCTCTTGCCCTCATGGACTTATCCTATCTCCTTTTCATCTTCTCCTCAATCCTGATTGCCATTTGATAACAGTCTTCTACACTCCTAGGGTTAGCCAAAACTAATTCATCCTGTATGTTCAATCTCAAACCAGCCAAGTATCTAGCAACCTTTTCAACCTCATTCTCATGATGACCAGACCTCATACTTAATTTATAAAATTCCTCAGTATATGCCTTCACATCCATTTCCTTTTGTCTTAAAAATTGAAGCTTTTTAAACATTTGAACTTCATAATCCTTGGGTAAAAACTTACCTTTGATTCTTGCTACCATCTTGTCCCATGAAGAAATCTTTGTCTTTCCCTACTTTCTTCTCTCTGATTGTATGTAATCCCACCATACCAAGCCATGACCTCCCAATTTGGTCTTTGCAATCTTTACTTTATGTTCCTTAGGAACTTCCTCACATTCAAAATGATTATCTAATGTAGAAATCCAATCAAGTAACTCTTCCTCATTTAAACTTCCACTATACTTTGGAACATCAATCTTTACCTTAGGTTTGTCATTCTTGACTACCCTTAACAGTTTTGCAAATCTCTGATCTTCAAGATCCAGATCTTCATCGACATCTCCAGATTCTTCACCATCCTCTTCTTCTTTTGGTTCACTTTCTTCCACTTCTCTTCTTTTGTTTGTCTCCAAGGCTGCAAGCCTGGCTTGAAGGGCTTCTGCAAGCTCTTTCATCTTCCTCATCTCTTTAGCATGTTTTTCCTTCATCTCTTGCAATTCTCTAGCAATGCCAGCATTTTTCGGAGGCATCTTGCTAACTTGTTTCTGCAACCTCTTAGTTCTTCTACTTTTGCCTTCTCAATGATAGAGAAAAACACACAACTGCCCAGACCTTTTACTAAGCTTTGATACCACTTTGATGCAGAGCCACAACTCTATCATGCAAACTAATCGATGAGAGGATGGTCCATGTCTTGGCAATCTACTCCTATCGGTGAAACATTCCTCATCGGCCACCTTACCTCTTATCTTCCCAATGTTCAACACTACCTGATGTATGTTCCTTGCATCACTCGCCTATCGGCAAGACCATATGCTATCAGCCAACCAAACACCCTTCGCACTGATCACCAACTCTTCCTGATGTATGTCTTCACCTTTTTATCTACTGAGAGATACATTCTTCAATGTACATTTAGGATATGCATTGTCGGTGTAACCTCCCTCGCAGGTGAGCGCTTTTGCATGTCCTCCCGATACACCGATGGCATAGCTTGCAAATACTTTCACCGACTTACAATCACTAGTTTCCTTCACCGTCTCTACCAGTCGCCTCTTGCATCTAACACAATGTATATGCGCAATATACATTCAAAACATACAACCTAAATATGCATTCAGTGGGACCGACCATTGACCTAACGCAATGTATATCCTCAATATACATTCGTAAGATACATTTGAAAACATGCATTTAGAATATGCATTTAGTGAAGCCAACCGTTAAATTTCCTTGTATCATATGAAATGCACTTTCACCACATGCAGCTGCAACATGCACTTGCAGGATACACATGAACATACAACTGTGATATACACATGAAATGAACCCCGGCATACATTAGCGATATACACACAGAATGTATACTCGGTGAAACAACATGAATCTTCATCGATTTGAACCTCTGCAAACCCTGTAACTTCACGGACCTATTTCTCCAACAACCACACAGATCTTAGACTTCACCAACCTAGCACATCAGGATGCTAGGATCTATCAATGCATCTTGTACACGATCCTAAAACCACAAATGAACAAAATGAAAAACACAAAAATGAACTGTACAGCCATTCCACTGATTTTGAAGAAATCTAATCGTTGGAATGGACTAAGAGTCCATATTGACCACAAAATAGTAAATTGATTGCACAAAGAAAGCCTAATGAAATTGGATGACAGAAAGATACATAGAACAAGACTTGTTTATTATGCCTTTTAGAAATGTACACACAGATGCTCTATTTCTAAATTACAATCACACTGATCTCTAATCTCAACTACAACTATTGAACTGAACTCAACTCAACTGATTACATTTGATCTGCTCTGGGGTATTTATCTACTCGCCCTAAGTAGTACCAACCTGACTCCAAGCAGTTGGGAGACAACCTCCAAGTGGATGGGAGATCTAACAACCTCCAACTGCCTAACAACCTTTGTAATTACAGATCGACAAGTGTCCTTGGGACTTACAACATAAATCTAGATACAAACTAAAATAACATGCATTGGTCAAATAGACGTTATTACATAAATGGTCTTATAGGACCTTATTAGAAACAATAAAATGAACATCAAACAGTTGAATGCCTCATGGGGGCCACCTTGTGTTAGGTTCTCCTGCACCAGAAAGTGAGGTTTATCTTGCAGCATAGGATTATTTAGAACAAATACATTAAATATAGGTGCATATGTATATCCACTTAATGTTGTATTTATAAAGGCACATAATGTCCTAATGTAACCAACTACTACTACCCTATTAGATTGAGCATTTCCCACTTTCAAAGCATAATAATAATCTAACATTCCTTGTACTTCCATAAAATAAAATATTGAATTTGGTTTCAATTTCAAGTGTTCCAAACAAATACCTAGATCCCATACTCTTGGGTACAAATCGATTAATACCCTTTTAGTCTCCTTATGAAAATAATTTTGTAAACCATGGAAAATGTCATTTTCACACCAGAAGTCAAACTATATGTCTTTGATGGTTGAGCTGAAAATTTTGATAAGCTCAAAATCAACCATAGTGACTAATGAGAATTCTTTTCCATATACATGTCTTTCCACAAACTCATCTTGGACAACATTTTTAGAATCTGTCTAAGTTGGATCATGGCTTTTAATTTCTATGGAGTTATTTATCTCATCTTTTATTAATGATTATAAGGGAAACTCTTCAATGCTCTATTTCTTCCCACTTTGGATTTTATATTTTTATTCCACATTCCCTTCACTGTCATTTTGAATATCACTCTTGTCTACCGTAAAATCCATCATTGGAAAATGGATGCATAATATCTGAGTAAGGGTAGCCTTTGTACTGATGCATTCAGTGGGTGTCACTTGATCTTCCCTGATTTCGTCACAATCTTGCTAGTAAGCACACTTGTTTAGATTCAAAGGAACATTTAGAATATTGTGGCTGTATCCTTCATTATTTATAGTTCCTTGATCTTTTTTTCTTTCTTCTAAATCATTTTCTTTATTTTTTGGATCCTTCATCCATGTCTTTAAATCCTTCTAATATTCATGCAATCCGTGTAACTTTTCTATCGTGGATTCTTGAAATGTCTTCATCTTTCTACTTAAAACACTAGTTTTCCCCCTTGTAGGGTAGCGACATCTTAGATTTGATGCCAATGTAATTTCCCACAATTGATTTTACTAAAACTAGTAAAAGCACCAAGGGTGCTATCAAATGGCCGATAGGCACAAATATTTATAGGCCTATCACTAAATAGTTTATATTTATTTTTTATTAGAAAGTCACTACATGTAGTAGTTAGTGGAAAAGACTATATATACTATAAGAAACTCAATTATTGTGTGTGTTTGTTTGAATGTTGACATCCATATTTGTTTGAAGTGTCTTTGAACTTTATTTGTTTGAAGTGTGTTTGAACTTTAGGCATTACTTTGTGTGCACTTATTGTTTGAACATTTGGTATTTGTTTTGTATGTGTGTTTGAACTTTGACATCTGCTTATTATTTGTGTGAAGTGTGCATTTTAACTTTGACATCATTTTTATTATTTGAATGAGTTTTAAATGTTCACTTTGTGTGTGTGAAATGTGTATGAACTAACTTTTATATTCACTTTGTGTGTGTGTGTGTGTGTGTGTGTGTGTGTGTGTGTGTGTGTGTGTGTGTGTGTGATCCAATTTTGACATTCACTTGGATTTGAGCCACTTATTGTTTGTGTATTGACATCCACTTTGCTTATGTGAATCATATATTTGAACTTTGGCATCCACTTAATTTGTTTGAGTTAATTGTGGATTCATTTTTTTTGTATGAAATGTGAGTGAATTACCTTTTTCATCCACTTATTAGATCTATTTACTATTTTTGTTTATTGAAGTTTAAAATTTCACATTTACTTAGTGTGAATTAAAAATTAGCATGTTGAATTATGTTTACTTTTGTGTGTGTGAGTGTTTGAACTAAATTTGGCATTCACTTTGTGTGAAGTGTGTTTGAATTTTATTCTGTGTAAGAGTGTGTAAATTTTTTTATTGTGTGTGTGTGTGTGTGTGAACTTTCACATTCACTGTGTAAAGAGTGTACTAACTTTTGACATTCATTGTGTAAAGAGTGTACTAACTTTAGTGTTTACCTTATATATGTATGAAGTGTATGTTTTTAACAAACTACATGTGGAATTATTGTACTTTGTGTAAAGATTGTGTTTTAACTTTGGCATTCACTTTGTGTGAAGTGTGTACTAACATTGGCATTTACTTTATGTGTTTGAACTTTATTATTTACCTTGTATATGTATGAAATATGTTTTTGAACAAACTATGTGTGAAGTGATTCAACTAACTTTGTGTGAAGAGTGTGTTTTAACTTTGGCATTCACTTTGTGTGTGTTTTCTCTTTGGCACATTTGAAATCAAGTGTTTACTTCATATATGGTTGAATTAACTTTATGCATGAAGCATGTTGGAACTTTGGCATGTGATCACTTTCTAAATGTGAAGTGTTTGTTTTAAATTTGAAATTCACTTTTGTGTGAATTGGGCATGGTCAAATTTAATTTTGACATTCGCTTTGTGTGGTGTGTGCATTTGGAATTTACCATGTTTTATAACTTTGGCACTCACTTTATGTGTTTGTTTGTACTTTGAAATATTTGAACTTAAGCATTCATTTGAATGTTTGTACTAACTTTGTGTGAATGAATTATGTTTGAACATTGACATATTCACTTTTTGTTTATATAAATTGTGTGTCTTTGCAGGCGGGATTTAATAAGTTTCTAGAAAGGATTTTTTTTTATTATTTTTCAATCACATAAAAATAGAGGGAAATCCCAACAAATAATATTTTCATATGAAACTAATTAATTATTATATTAATAGAATGACCACTTCTATTACAACATCATCTTCCAACCAATCTGAAATTATTTTTTAAATATAAATATACTTTTTAAATTCTTTTTAATCATAAAATCAATTTCAAAAATATATATTTTTAAATCTATCCAACTTTTATTTGGATAATTACACAAAAAAAATCAAACAATTAAATTTTTTTGAATCTAACAACTTAAAAACCCTTAATAAAAAAAGCAATCTTAGATTCACATTCTAATTTTCATGACCAAGTCAAAAAAGTTTCTTAAGAAATTGCACTTGAACCCACTCAAAATAGGTAAGTGTCACACCACTAACATAAATAAAGATACAATTTATATTCTAAATAATAATTTTTTCAGTCATTTGATTGTTTTAATATAGTTTATACATTTACTTTGTTAAGAATAGTTAACTTAAATTCCTTTTAAACCAAAAGATACTAGCAAGTTAAGAAATAAGAAAAGATTCTAAGTAAAATGATTTCTATCAAACTATGTATTCAATAGATATAAATTATAGTGAATAAGCCACTTATTAAAATATACATAACCAACATTATAAAGACATAAATAAATTTATTAAAGTTATCATGGAGTAACTTTAGAGTCTAAACATTTATTCAATGATTTTAATAGATTTAATAAAATAATTAAATTAAATAGTTATTTCTTTTTTAAAGTTATTTAATCATTTAAATAAAATAAACCTTGCAAGATAATTAAATAAGAAATTAAATCTAAATTTTCATGTCTTTAAAATTATAACTATGAAATTAATAAATATTTAAATCTATTTAATTTAGTTATTAACTTGCATGGAAATTTTACATAAAATAGATAATTAGGTTCTATTTTAAGAAAAACTAATTAATAAAGAATATTGAGCACTAATGGATCTATTTAAAAACTCATCATAAAAACTAATGCAATGATAAGAGTGGTAGAGGGCTAATTTTAGAATGTAATAAAATATACTATTATGATATAATCAAAGAGAATCTCTAACTTTTACATTTGTTTTGCAATCCTCTTTTTCTTTCTCTTGCTTTTTCCTAAATTCCCACTTTTATATTGCAAGGAATACTATTATATTATGTAGGTTTAAAAGTGCATTGAAGAAAAATACAAATGAAAGTTTGGAGTAGAAATATATATATAGTTTTTATTTAAAATATGTGGCATAAATTAATTGAGATCATAGGAATTAAATTATAGTGAATAAACTACTTATTAAAATATATCTAACCAACATTATAAAGACATACATAAATTTATTAAGGTTATCATTGAGTAACTTTATAGTCTAAACATTTATTTAATGATTTTAATAGATTTAATAGAATAATTAAATCAAATAGTTTTTTTGTTTTTCTAAAGTTATTTAATCATTTAAATAAAATCAACCTTGCAAGATAATTAAATAAGAAATTAAATCTAAATGTTCATGTCTTTTAAAACTAAAACTATGAAATTAATAAATATTTAAATCTATTTAATTTAGTTTATTAACTTGGAAATTTTACATAAAATAGATAATTAGCTTCTATTTTAAGAAAAACTAATTAAATATCTGTTTAAAAACTCATCATGAAAAACTTAATGCACCAATTAATGATAAGAGTGGTAGAGGGCTAATTTTAGAATTTATTAAAACTTACCACATGTTTTGTTTTGTAATTCTTTTTTTTTTTCTTGATTTTCTTTCTTTTTTCTAAATTCCCACTTTTTTTTTCTTTTCAATTTTTTCTATTTTCCTTTTTTAGCTATTTTGCATGCAATGAATACTATTTTATTTGTAGGTTTGAAAGGGTATTGAAGAAAAATATGTACAGATGAAAATTTGGAGCAGCAAACAACTTTTATATAAATAATGTTTTTTATTTAAAATATGTTAGCATAAATTTTAGAGATAGGAAATAATTACAATGAAATATGAAGTATAATACTATTTAAATCTCCTTGCATTAGAACAGCGATGCCTCACAAATTTAAATGGGATGGAGTAAAATTATTTATACCCATCACCTAGCCATGCTTTCCAAATAATGAAACTATTGTCTAGAGCCTCATTAATTGCACCCAGAAGCCTCAAAATAAGTTTTCTCACCTCCTTCACATACTTACCTTCAATCCCTTTGTGTTGTAAATTAAAAAAGATTAGTAAATTTTGAGAGAAATTTATGTTTGGGTTTTGTCTGGTACATGTAGGACACCAAGAAGAAATCCTCTAGATGATAAGCTGGGTGTATGAGATAATAAATCCACATTTTTTTTGTTTATGGCATCAAATTATTAAATTTTAAGCAAGGTCTAGTAAAATTTAAAATTTATATATTATTGTCTATTAGTAATCAGATCAAAAATTGATGTTGAAAAATAAATCTGAAGAAGAAAAGAAATGAATGTTAACCTAGAAGAAGCCATCCTCCTCACATGCATGCCTAATGTGATTCACTTATTTGCTCCTTGGTTGCAAGGGTTAATCTGAGATATACACCCTCTGTATTTTTTTTTTCCTTCTTGTTGATCTGTTCATGCTCTCCTTCACCTCACCTCACATATTGCAGCACCAAAAAAACAATATGCAATAGACTATATATAATACTAAATGAAACCCACAAATAGAAAATGCAACAGAAAAGGAAATAAATGAAACACCATGAATTATAAAGTAAGCACCAAGAGAAAAAAAAAATTTGAGTGTGTATTTGCAAAAAATTTCTGGGCCTTTTTAGGGAAAGATAACCAAAAAAATTATTTTTTACTAGGGAAGGACTACCAAAAAAATTATTTTTTATTAGGACTACCAAATTTTTTTGGCAGTTACAAGATGTGTGCACATATAGAATGGCCTATCGACCAAATTATATCAAATCTATAATATTCTAAATAAAATCTGGGAAACCATCCAATTGCACCACAATTTTTAACAAAGCCAATCAACCCAAAATTTGGCAATTTTGCATCGAACACTCTAAAACACTACAAATATGCCAAGGGAAATTTTATTAACATAAATTTCACAACATATAGAATATTTTTTACAAAAAAATATACAAAATAAAATATCTTCCCTTGCATGCAAATTATGGAAGATAACTCACAAAATATATACAAATTACGCATTTAATACCCAACTTCAACTAAAGCTTCATAACCTTTATGGGACTATTATAATAGATTGAAATAGATGTTAAAGGATTTAAATAATATTCACAACACCTTCTACATATATTGAACACTAAAATTAACCAAAACTACCCCAATTTGCTCCAAACTACAACCTGTAATAACTCATAATTGATCACAAGATAAACCTATAACCTCTAGAAGCATAATCACTAATAGTGAAATGCTAGAACACACCATTTAATTTTGTACTATAGTCAACAAAAACACCAAAAATAGTACACAAAATAGTAACTACCAATATTGAAACCACTACTCTACTATGAAGAAATTCCATGGCTTGCAATATGCAAAACTAACACACTATTGAACTTCTACAATCCTATCAAGCACAAATACAAACTCTAGATGAATTTTCCCTCTATAATAAAAGGGATTTCATCCTTAGATTTATGAAACCACTGGTTTTCCATCTAATGAACTCTAGTACATCAAGGGTTTTTGTCCTCAAAAGTTGGTTTTGAACAATGTTTAGGGGTTCATAAATTAATTTCACAAAACATCCCCTAAAAACAAAATACTTGCATATAAATAATCTTGGGAGCTCAAAGAAAGGGTCAAGAAAACCAATGCCCCTTGTAACACCCTACTGAGGAACCCAGAGGATAATATAACTAAGATTACAAAAAGGACAAATATTTTTTTAAGAAAGAAATAACAACGAAAAGTAAATCATATTTACTCCTAACATAAGTTAAGCTTTATCCTCTAGGGTTCAACGGTTGCATTACTGATGAACAAGTAGCAAGTTCTTAAACAACATGATGAACTAACTAACAACCATGGTTCATTCAAGGTCTAATTACATTAGATGAATAAACACATACAATTCCATATTATATCACCAGCTAAGTAACGTCAGGATCTTGCACATAGGATCACAAGTACATAAACAAGTTCTTTTACAAGAAAGCACAACATTACATTGTTTACAATATCGATATCCAGATTACATTGGAGTACATACATCAAGATAATAGTACATGATTCAACTGATATAAAAGACTAGAAAATGATCATAAGTATCTGTCTCGTCAGCTAGATCAAAATCTGAAATCTATTACATAAGGTACATCCTTCTCTCACATGAACAACAACAAGAGAAACCAATGGAGATATAAGCACAACAACCCAACCATGTGGAACCCTAAGGTCCCACAACATGAAACAGTTAAGAAGACAGGAACACAACATAAAAGGCTAACATGACTCCAACATACAAGTACACATGACATTCATAGTAGAGTCACCACTTCCTCCAATAGTCAAAAAGACAATACACTAACAGGTGCAAGTAGTACACATGACTCTAAAACAACACTAGTCAATAAGGGCATCACAAGTAACTCAAATATCACTTCCAGAGGCATTCACAAAACAAAGGGGAGAACACAACTAGAGAATGCTAGATTGCAGTAGGGATGAGTGTCATCACATGGTCCTAGCATGGATTACCCTGACAGTCTCTAGCTAAACGTCGGCCCCCATCCATAGGTTACCCTGACAGTCTCTTGCTAGGCGCCGACCCCTATCCATAGGTTACCCTGACAGTCTCTCGCTAGGTGCCGACCCCCATCTATGGTTACCCTAACAATCTCTCACTAGATGCCAGCCCCATAGGGTGACACATGCAGAACCAACATTCCTTTCGTGAGGACAAGGAAGTTGATTTTTCCAACCATGACCTTCTCATCTCATCCTTAGCCTAAATGAGCTCTACAGGCATGCATGAGGCAACCAATTATCTTGATTAGTGTGAAAACTACCCAACCCTCTAAATTTATTATTAAGTCATCACTGGATTAACAACTTCCAATGGGTTACTCTAATAAGCCACTTTGGGCACCGGCCCCACATTGAAAGCCACTCCGCCTTCACTGTATCTAGATTCTCAAAGCCCAAAACAAAACCCAAGCATGAACTATCACATTCCTCATCATGATACATTTACAACACAAAATATACATCATTTCACATTAAATAGAGCAAGGCATTACCCATGTTGCATAGTTATCATAACCACATGAATAGGTACACTAAGGCATTATCCATCTTGCATAGTCATCATAACCACATGAATCCATAAACAGAGGGCAATCAACATATAACCAACACATATTTAACCATTAGCAAGATTACATAATCATAGGAGTCATACACATGACTACCCCTCTTGGCCTTTGGAATCCACTTTCCCAAATGACACAAACACTTGACACCACTTAAACACAATGGTCTCACATCACATGCACATCATCTCCTAATAGACCAAACTAAGATCCTTCATCAATAATTCAATTACAACACCACAATTGCGACATATGACATAATGCACTAATTATGGGTCTTGAAGAATGTAACATTAATAGAATCATGATCAATCATCTAACAATCATAAAGTGAATCTTCCTCAACAATATAGAACTATCATATTCTACCCACTAGTAATAGTCACTTTTATGATCATAAGATATAAAAGTCCATGAGTAACAATATTTTAACCAATAGATCCCAAGACTTATTTTAGTTTTGTTTAATTAAAAATGATTGCGATCAACATGCAAATAACCCTAAGGCATACATATTAAAACACAACAATTATTTAAATGCAATTCTTATCACAGTGGGGGACTATCACCACAATTAAAATCATACAATGGAGTATTAATAACCATAACACATGAATGCTATACCAATGGCTACATAATTCACTAAACCACTATTTACACTAATGTAGATTTCATTAATAATCTAGATAATTTTGTAAATACTATTAAATATAACTATATAAGCAAGGCTAAAAGCCTATAATATTAGAATGCTACAAATATCTTACACTAGTTAGAATCACAAGATACAAAAACTAAAGCTACAATGAAAGAACCTTGTTCTGAGGTTAGCTTGAGAGGAAAGAAATATAGAACAATAAAACATTCCTATAGATCTAACATCTTCATCAAATCTACCACACTTTTAACCACATGAAAATGATAGGATCAACACAAAATAAATTTGTTGAGAAGGCTTTAAAAGCTACCAACAATGCAAAATGTGAAAGCATAGACAAGGCACACAGACTGATTGGTAGAATACCTTAGAGTCATATGATGGAAAGCAATGATCATAGGATATGTACAAAATGAATTTGTTGAAAAATCTTAGAGAAACCCAGTTTGAAAATATAGAGTTATTGGTGACGCAACAAACTATTTTAATAGAGATGAAACGGGTGAGAGGTAGACAGTCACAAAATATTCATATCTCAAAAATGACAAACTAGGTAAGGTGGATTTAAAGATATGATTTAGATATCCAGGCTATGCACCATATATAAAAAAATTAGAGAAACCTAGCTTGTAAAAATAATGTTATGGCTAACGCAACAGACTGCTAAAACAGAGACGAAATGGGTGAGAGGTAGACAGTCACAAAATATTCATATCTCAAAAATGACAAACTAAGTATGAAAATTTTTTGGATATGATTTAGATATCTAGGCCGTACACCATATATAAAAAAATTAGAGAAACCCTGTTTGTAAAAATAAAGTTATGGCTAATGTAACAGACTCCTAAAACAGAGACGAAATGGGTGAGGTAGATAGTCACAAAATATTCATCTCTCAAAAATGACAAACTGGGTATGGGTAATTTTCGAATATGATTTATATATCCAGGCCATACACCATATATAAAAGAATTAGAGAAACTCAATTCATAAAAATAAAGTTATGGCTAACGTAACAGACTACTAAAATAGGGACGAAATGGGTGAGAGGTAGACAGTCACAAAATATTAATATCTCAAACATGACAAAAATGGGTATGGCTGATTTTTGGATATGGTTTAGATATCCATGCCGTACACCATATATAAAAAAAATTAGAGAAACCTAGTTCGTAAAAATAAAGTTGTTGCTAACACAATAGACTAGGTTCAAAAAATGTAGAAGAGAATTCATAGAATATTTTACTAAATCTAATGCAACAATAAGTTAGATTCATATCTTAGTCCATACCAGAATATTGCTTCTATGACATCCTCACAAAATTTCTCAACTTGCATCCATTTTCCCCAAGTCTTTTATTTTTGAAGCTATGGTTTATGGTGCCAAAAGAAAAATGAAAGCTTCCTAAGAGAGAGAGCTCCCCAAAACATAAAACATATTCTCCATTTGAAATGCACGCACCTCCCCCAAATTATGTCTTGAGATTTCAAAAATAAAGTTGAGCATCCATAACCACCCCCATAATTTCTTCTAGAAGATTATCTTTTATTACTTTCTTACAATTTGCTATTTTTTACCATTTACAATAATTTCTCTCTGATTTTATTTATTTTAGAATTTGCTATTTATTTCATTTACAACCAAACAAAAATAGTTTCTTTCTACTTTTCTAAAATTAGTCTCTTACATAAAAGAAAGAATTATTTCTAAGATTCCTTTTAGAGGTGCATAACTGTCACTTCTTCCAAGTGGCCAAAATGGAAAATAATTACTCAAGGCAATAATAATAAAGAAAGAGAATCTTTTTCAGACATAATAATACATATTTCCCCACAACTATAATTTACATAAAAACATCTATATTTATTTATCAAAGTGCCCTCTTGACTTAATAATTTTATTTCAGTGAAGCAATTAACCAAAACATTAATCAAACAATTCCAAACAATACATGACACAATGTACGATCGAAAGCATGACCATAATGACAATGACTGACCATTACGCCCATACAGACAACACTGACTAGGTGCAAAACTAGATACTCATCCTTTTCAAGGATGATGGCTAACTAGGGGACCACATGTTATCTCCATTCAATAGTTTCCATTGGGTTTAAGGCACTTTCAAACCTGTCAATTCAGGTGGAGTCGATGCTTGGTACCTGCATCCTGCAACAACTAAATAGTTGAACAAATAGACATATATATATAATCATATAGTCAAATACACCGTGAAAGGGAATCACAGCATGGCAGGGTACTCGCGCATGAGTAATACGACACTGTCCCTTTAACCATCACATCAAACACATAATCACAACACACATAGAAATTAGTTACTAAATGACTAAATAAGAACCATCATCAGATAATCACATGATACACATAATAATATTAATCCACACAAAACATCACAACATAACATCCTATGATATAGAATTAGTCCCATAAAAATCAATTCTAACATATGACAATCATAGTAAGATCAACACCATAATTACTTGAGTGTAAAACAATGTCAGAGCATATAAATTATCAGTGTCACAACAAAAATTATCAATAAAACATACTAACTATCATATGAAACCACACATGAGCATAATCAGGAATGTCATCAACATGAATGTAGCATCTACCAACATCATATAATGCACAACATCAACTATCTAACATACCCTAAATATTCTTATTATTTTACCTTCATCTTCATGCTATTTAGCTAGACCATCTGCACATCCAAGATGAGAATGAAGGGGCATTACATCCGTCTTGGGCAAGTTGCCAAGTAAAACCTATTTTTTTGTTATTTTTACACTTAAATAATTAATTTACATTTTAACACCTATGCAAACTTGGACACAAAATTCTCCAAAGTAGTCTAGGATAAAAAAGTAAGGAAATAGAAAATTTCTTTCTTTCAATCCTCATATTTCAAATAAAATTAATAAATAATTCCCTTACAAATTTCTGTAGATAACCTTCTGAAATATCCAATTTTGTTGGATTTATCCAAAATACCATGAATTACACATTCTCCAATTTTGGGGAAATAAACAATAACATTTAATATTTAATTTGACTTCCAAATTTTTACTTTTCTCAATTCCATAATTAAATATTAAATAAATAAATTAGTTTCTAATGCAAAAATGAATGAGCAATCTCTGCTAGTAGATATAATTCTCACATGGAAAGGCTACTTTTAGAAAGCACATTGTAAATAGAATAAAGAATTTATTTTAAAAATAGTCGAGAATGATGAAAACTTGTTTGTGGTGGTTAGTCATTTTTTTTTTTGATCAAAAATGTCAATCTATCTATTAAAGGTAAATAAAAACATCTTCACAAAAAATAAGCAGGTGGTATAAAGGCACACCCCAAACATCAAATGGGCCAAGCCTAGAAACTTTTAAAGTATCAAAGTACCAAAGGGTACACACCTATAAAAGCATAACAGAAATAAAACATAATAGAAAGTATAATTATGCTGCCAAAGCAACTCCTACAGATGGTGGATCCCTGTCAGCCAGGTTCCCCCATTTTGCTGCGGGGTCTGGGTTGACATCTAGTGGTGCCCAACCATCATCATTCTCCTGGTTTTCATTCTATGTATTTGGTTCCTCGTGCTGAGGTGAGATTAGAAAAACCTTAGTATTGTCCCAAGGTTAGTCATTTCACTATAATGTTTGTTTTAGATCTGGAAAGACTTGTGTTATTCTCAATCACCTAAGTTCTCCTTAACCAATGATAGATCTATTAATAATAACATTCTCTGTTTTGGCTGCAAAATGCCTTCTAAAGTTGTGAATTCAGATAAAGTGTTTCACAACAAATGAAATGTTTAAAATCGAGTGCATTTAAAATGACGCAACAGATAGTATTTTGAATGCAATAGTTTAAATATATTTGTATTGCTTCATCTTCTTGAATGTAAAATGACAAACAATGTGTAAAATGAAATAGAGGCATTAGGAGAATATTTGATTCTCTAATATACAAATTTAAGCGGCCTATTATTTCAAAATATAGAACATTGATTGTCTAAATACTATCTGCAACAATATAACCAAGAACATTGTAATGCATTTTTACATGCTTTCCATTTGAACACCTTCAAATCTAAAGTTGGGAGGCAACATCTTTTGAATCTAGTGTCGGTCAATAGAGCTTCTGTACTTGCATGTTATGATTAGGTGTAATTTTAGCAACATTTGTGAATGATTTTGTTTGCATGCTAGGCTATATAGGCAGTTGAAGTTTCAATGTTGCAATAGTCACTAGAGTCGTCAAGAGAGATAGGGTTTCAATGTTTCCATGACTCCGATATGCTAATTGCACTGAGAGTGAAAGAAAAGAAAACCTGTTGCATGAAAACAATTCAAAGTTTTAGAGTTTTGATAAGTACTACTTGCACAAAGACTGCTTGAGGAAGTTTTTAAAATATTTTTCTTCTTCCAAAGGTTTTTTGGGATGTTTAACTTTTTCCACTATTCATTGTAATTTTTATTTAATAATAGCAACAACAGAAAGTTTGGTTCTATCACAACTACTAATTGTTTTATAGAACTACTAATAAAACCTTAAATCTTTCTCAACATATTTTGAATTGAAAGGATTATATGTATAGTACTCTAAATTTTTGTCCATGGTTTACCAATCTATGGATAACCAGTTAAGCTCCCACCCAAAAGCTGAAACCATAAGAAGCAAAGAGGATAAATTTTATAACGCCAAAGCCAAGGCCATCAATGGTAGCCAGTTGAGTTGCACAACTCATTGGTTCTTTCCATTGTTGAGCATGCATTTGAAGGACCTGATCCTCAACACAGAATGAAGCTATAGTGCGAATGTTACTCAGTGCATCTCTTAGCACATGCACAATTTCACCCTTTGCCATATGCTCCAGTTAAGATCAAGATCAAGCCTAATAATATCGGTATTATTTTAAATAGTTGGACTGGATTGATTGGTTGAGAGGGTATCACTCAAACCTTGGTGTCTTAGAGCCCCAAATCTCAATCCAGGTCTCACTTTATCCTGTGTATGTAATACCATGGCAAAATAAGATATGCATACTATTTTTCTACGTTTTAGACCCTTGCATAAAGAAAAGAATGATTAGCAGCTATGGTCAAAATTACTTGGGATTTGGCACTGAGTTTCTTTACCATCTTTAGTTGCCCCCATGATTGAAACACTATCAGAACAAGCAGAGAAAACAACACAAAAGCCATTTGCCAGCTGGATAAAAATGCAATAAAAAGCCCCAAAGTTATGGTAGCTACATTTTGTAGAATAAGAGGCAGTCCATTTGTAACCAGTCTTTTGATTAATATAGTGTGTTGAGAGTCCAGAACTTATCACGCCACTACCATAATTAAAATAAATAGACAAAATTGATCAGTGATGCAATGTCTATGTACAAAAATGGACAAGATCTTCTGCTAACTAAAGATTAATCAAACAATAAAAAAAATACAAGATAAGTGAAGTGTGAAACAATAGCTTTTCTGTTCAATTGCGTATTCATATATTACACTTGTTTTCATAACATGAAGTTTTGCAAGGTATCTCTATCTTGAGTATAATATTCCTAGCTAAGACTTCTAATGTTTTTGAATCATGATCAGGGCCTTTTTGAACTGTTTGTCACACATATTCCAATATTGTACTTTGTTAAACATCATCCTATCTTCTCATTACTATTATCAAGTAGCTAGCCTATTTGATGACACCATAGGGCATGCACATTGTTTAGGTAATTATAAACATACAAAAGAATGTGGCATATGGTGTATTTCTTGAATCTTACTAGAATAATATTTTTAACACAATCCTATATACAGAATAATGTGGTGTATTTATCCCGAACCTAAAGCGCTGCAGCGATTCAAGTTTGAGCATTTAGGGATAGACTACACTTTCAGTTATATAATAGTTTGGGAAGATAAAACATAGTTTAAATAAATGTTGAAAGAAACTAATAGGTTTATGGGTTGACATATTTTGGGATATTGATAATAGGTTATGATGGTCTACCTATCCCAAGTGTTAAACATATTGGGAAGATAGAAAGGAAATGTTATTTTATAATTCATTATTTTAGAGGAAATAAATAAAAATATATGAATGTCAAATCTAAATATAATTTTACAGGTATTATTTTAATAATATAATATAATTTTAAATTGTAATTTTATTTATTTTGGTTATTTAAAAATATTTAATAAATTTATAAAATATTTGATATATATAAAATTAAAGGTGATTATATCTATTTTTAATATAATATTTTTAATGTTTTTTAAAATAATTTTATTTATTTTCTCTTCATTCCAAAAATTTACATAAATAAACCATGATCCTAAATTAAAAAATGATCCTAAATTTTCATTCAAGAGACCATAAAGGATTGCATACCAAAGTTATGTGGAGTTCATTTTATATTAAGTTTTCTTAAAATATAGATGCAACTTTTTTAAACAAAAATATTTAAAATATCTACAATTTAATTAGCTAATTGATTTAAAGATATAATTCTATTGGCTACTTGAGGGTCTTATTCTCCCTTTATCTTTCTTAAATGTCTTCTCCACTCTCCCCTATATTCTCTCCATCATTCCCTATTTTATGGGAAAATTATTGAATATTTATCTCCACTTACATGTTGAACATTCTTTATTTTATGAAAAAAAATTATGAACCAATAACATATTATAACTTTTATTTCTTACACTAGATATTTATTTCTTAATTTCTTGCATGTAATAACTCTATTGTATAGCATATTTTATGTTAAAGATGAATTAGACTTGAAATTTTGTTATATTATTAAAATATGTTAAATTTTATGTGAATTGTGAAATATATAAATAGTATATTTACAATAAAGTTTATATTTTAACATCATATTACTTAAATAGATTTTGTTTGGATATTATTAATATTTTTTTAAAATTATATATAATTATGATAGGGAACTCAAACATAACCCAATTTAATTATCAAATAGTTAGTAGCAATTTTATATCAAGCATTCAAAATAAAAGTGATAAATAATTGTCTTATTTTTAATACCTAAAATTTACTTAAAACTATTGAAAGGAAGCTATATAAGAAGTAATCATTACTAAAAATAATTAATTATATAGGAATGAAAATAACAATTTTATACCTACAAACAATATGATAATTAATTTAAAGAAAAAAATTAACACACCTAATCACATCAGTTTTTTGAAAACAAATCAACACATCTAATCACATCAACTATAGAATTTTATATAAAACAAGTGTTGTCTAGTGATTACTATCTAGAGAGAATTAGGATATATATATAACCAAAAAAATATTAGGGTTAAGTTTATAGGATTACAGTTAGGGATATAATTAGGTTTAGGGATAGAATTAGGATTAGGGATAGATGTATGATTAGAGTTAGAATTAGGGTTACAAATATAATTAGGCTGAAAGGTTAGAATTACAGTTAGGGCTAGAAATAGGGTTAGGAATATAATTAGGGTTATCCTATGGTTAGAATTAGGGTTTTGATTAGAATTACAATTATAATTAGGGTTATAATTAGGGTTAGGGTTAAGCATAGAATTAAGGTTAGCAACATAATTAAGGTTAGAAATAAAATTAGGGTAAGGGTTATAGTTAGGGTTACAATTTTAGGTTTGGGGTTTAGGTGTAAAATGAGCATTAGGGTTAGTTAGTATTACAATTAGGTCCAGAATTAGGGTTGGGGTTAGGGTTAGAATTAGGGTTATGGTTAGAGTTAGTTTTATAATTAGGGTTAGGGTTAGCATTTAGGTTAGAATCAAGGTCAAGGTTAGAATTAGAGTTAGGATTAGTATTACATTTAGGATTACGATTACATTTTGGATTAGACAACATGACTTAAAATTAAGGTTACAATTAGGGTTAGTATTGGGGTGAGAGTTAGGGTTATAATTAGGGTTATTGTTAGGGTTAGAATTATAGTTAGGGTTAGCATTAGTGTTAGGATTAAAGTTATGGTTAGGGTTAGGATTAAGGTTAGGGTTAGAGATAAAATCAGGGTTACAATTAAATGTAGGATTAGAGTTAAGGGTTAAAATTAGGGTTACAATTAGAGTTAGGGTTATGATTACTATTGGGGTGAGGGTTAGAGTTTTAGGATTAAGGTTAGGATTAGGGATAGTATTAGGGCTATGATTACATTTAGAGTTAGGGTTAAAATTAGGTTTACAATTAGGGTTAGGGTTAGACGTATTGGAGTAAAGGTTAGGGTTAAAATAAGGTTTAGGGATATAATTAGGGTTATCATTAGGGTTAGAATTAGATTTAGAGTTAGGGTTACAAACTTGGATATCTCAAGATCACAATTATAATTGGATTTAGGGTTAGGGTTACAATTACAGTCAAAATTAGGGTTAGGATTATAGTTAGAATTAGTGTTAGAATTAGGGTTTAGGTTTGATATAAATATAATAATATTATATTTATATTATTATATTATTATAAAGAATGTAGAATAATAAAAATAATAATAAATATAGTAATAAATATAATAAAGAAAATTACTTTATTATAATTAATATTATTATTACCACACATAGGTAGAATAAATAATAATTAAAATATATCATTTTTTTTATTCGTAATACTAGTATTATATTGATCTAAAAATATGAGATTACATAATTATGTACCAAGATATGGCTCTTCTGAGATTGCTACTACTGTTCTATAACTGCCTTCAAACTATCTATCTCCTTGAAAATTCCAAAAAGACCCGCAAGGTTGAAAAAAACTATAGACCACGCAGGGTCAACCATGACTGTCATTTGTTTACATAATCTTCAGATTTCCATGAACACGAGGAGCCATAAAACTATAAATAGAAGACTACAAAACTAAAGGAGAACAATACTAAGTTTAGAGAGCATCCACCTTATCAAATTCCAATAGTTACAAGTTGAAATCTGCCACCTTCCACTATTCAGATACTCAACACCTTCTTGATGAAGACTACATTGGTCTGAGCAATGTCCTTTATCATCCGCAATTCAAAACCCTATATATCTATGCTAACAAAACATGACACCAGCTATACAAAAAAGGAGACACTGAAGTAGACTAAGCTAAGTTTCAACGGATGCAAGTAGCTTACGAAAATCCTCCACCCAGTCAAGTCCGTCGACCACCTCTAGGCCTAGAGCCTTTTTGATATAGCTGACGGCTAAGTCACTTGGTCCTTAAGTAGAATGAGGTCAAATCCTTGGACATCCAAGATGAAGGGGTAAAATTTGATGACTGCTCCAGGATCATCAAACAAGTGCCATAACCCTGGAAGTGATATTGGTGTCCACTCTATACCGCTCGCCATTCTCCAGAAACATCTTACCCAGTAGCATCTTCACCGCCCCCAACATCAAGGCATCGGACCTGCGCAACATTCTCACTAATCGAAGGTCGGTGATGGCTCCGAGGAAGGCCATCTACCGCTTTGGACTGGTGTGTCCATGCAACCACATCGAACAACATCCACTGAGAAGATAATAGCGAAGTAAGTCGGCATCAACCTGAATCCAATGGAGAAACAACTGTAGAGAGATAATGTCGGCTGGTTTAAAACACTACTGCCAGAACCTTCTCAAAATCCTCCGAAATGGAGGAAGCTAGCTACCAACATGCGAAGCCACTGCAAGGAATGAATGCTTCGGTCAAATCTACTTGTGCCGTTACCCACCCTATCAGGGTATTATTACTCCTACCCCTAGACCCCTAGCATGACCTTGCCACCTCCTGCTGAGGTGGCAAGGCTCCCTCCCAGCCGCCCACACAGTCATAATTAAAATATATCATTAATTTTATTTTAATTATTATATATTTGATAATGTTATATAATAATGTAATAATAATATAAATTAAATTAAATTAATAAAATTATATGTATAACATGTAAGACATTAATTAAATTAATATATAATTATATCGTATCACATTATTAAATATAATAATATTATATTTATATTATTATATTATTGTAATATTATTAATTATTATAGAGAATGTTTATAATAATAATAATAATAAACATAGTAATAAATAGAAAAAAGAAAATCACTTAATTATACTTAATATTATTATTACCACACATAGGTAGAATAGGCGCCTCAACAAGGATATCTCTGGGAGATATATTTTTAAAATATAGCTATACAAAATAAAGAATTAGGGTTAGGGTTAAGGTTAGGGTTAGGGTGAGGGTTAGAGTTAGAAGCAATAATAGGGCTAGGGTTAGAAATAGGTGTAGACACCTAAACAAGTCTCCATCGTCAAACTGACTACCGACATCTCTAAACATATCAATTTCCCTTTTTATCAATTAATTAAATTTTTATTTAATTAATTATCCCTTCATCACCTAATTTTTCATCATTTTATCCCCTACAATTAATTAATTAATTGAATAGTCCAATCTTACCCAATTAATTAAATAACTATGCAATATTTATTTGGTTAATTCCCCCTTTCCACTAAATCTAATTAATTAGGTAAATCATGTTTATCTAATTAATTCATCCTATTAATCAACCTATTCCTACCCTAGTTAATTAAATATATATTATTTAATTACCTAGTCTAACCTACATGACGCTAGACCTAGGATTAATTAAATAAACCCTTATTTAATTAATCTTAACCTCCCATTAAATTTTCCCTAATTTTTTATAGGGTTAGAATATATTAATTATGTTAACAATAAATATAAATAAAAAATTATTACAAAATAAAATAATATACAAAAATTATAATAATTAAAAATAAATATTAAATAATTTATAAAAATAATGTAAAATTGTGAAGAATGATTGACATCAACATAATTTTATAAATATAAAATAGGGGGATAGATATAGGCACCTTTTAATCAATTTCTCCAATAAAAAGTGTAATATGGGCGTGTATTTTATATATATTATTCCACAAATATATTTAATATTTTTTAATCAATTTACCATACATAGGTACAATAGGTACAAAGAGAAGATCTTTCTTGACATATTTTAGATATATATTTTAAATATAGCTATACTAATATTAAAAACCAAACAAGTTGGGTTTTGGAGTGCTCCATGCTTTTATTTATAAATTAAAATAAGTACAATCACAAAAAACATGGAGAAGGCACCCACCACACCCCTAGGCCCTAAATATATGAATTGCAAATCTGAGGTATTTTTTTGGATCTTATCTAAACAAACTCCAAGTAATTAATGTTTAATTATGCTATTCATTGTTCATTTAAATCCTGACACGATGCTTACTTTTTTAATTTTCAACTCCATTGAATCAAATACCAATTCGTTGGATAGTCACAATCAATTTTTTATTATTTGAAAACAAGTTACTTCAGATTTCATGTCTGTTAATTTTAATGTAGCTTGGACAAGTGTTCTAGTCTTGGGTGGTGATTACGAGGCTGGAAACACATCTAGAATAATTATCTCTAGACATAGAAATTTGATTTCTTGAGAGACTTCTAGATATTAGGATTTGTTAGAGTCTAATTAATCCTAGCCATTGATTGAGATTAAATCATGGCCATTGGTTTTCAATGAGAGGATTATAAAAGAGGATCAATGGGCATTTGGAGAATATACATCTGAGAAACATTTGCAGCGATAGCAAATAAATAAATTTGCAGCAATAGCAAATAGATTTGTAGTGAGAGCAAGGATGCAGTGATAGTGTTGGATACAACAGCAATGGAATTTCTGTAGGAGAAATTGGGAGAAGAATTTCTAGAGGAGAACATTGTCAGAGCTCTACCAGTAAGAGGCAAGCAGTTTATGTATCTCTTGATTTGTTTAATAAAATTCCTCATCTACAGTACTGGTTTTCCCTTCAGGGTTTTTCCAGGGACAATTTGTCCAAAACTATTGTGTTCAGTTTGCATATTTTATTTTTCTATCTCCATGATTATTTGTGAAGTTGCAGCTGTATTATTTTCAATATTTGCTGTGAATTAATTTTTGGCAGTAAAATAATCTATTTATGATAGGAGATTAATAATCAATAGTTGCAATAGAATTTTCACATGGTATCAGAGCAGATTTGAGGGCAAAAAAGGCATAGGGAGAAAATATATATATATAAAAATCTAGGGTTTATAAAACCCAATTTGACCTCTTCAAAATTATTATTTTCTTTTGAGATGACCTTAGCAGGATTAAGAGATCAGGACATATTAGATGGAGCCTCAAATTTTGGTGTCATGAAAGCCAGAATTTCTTTATTGCTCGAAGAAAATGGCATCAAGGACTATGTGACCACTATTGTACCTATATCTATAGATGCAACACAGCGCTTAGCATATAAGAAGGAAGATACCAAGGCGAGGAGGCTAATTCTTGACGGTGTTAAGGATCATATTGTTCTGTATATTGTAGAGTTAGATACAACAAAGAAGATGTGGGACTCCATTCTGAATCTGTACCAGAATGCTACCACTAACCGAAAGCTGATTCTCAGAGAGAAGTTGAGGAATACCCGAATGAACAAGGGAGAAGACATTACAAGTTACCTCACCAGTCTTAGACATTTTAAGGATGAGTTGGAAGCTATTGGAGACAAACCAAATGATGACGAGCTAGTATGAATAGCCCTGAATGGGTTTACTAAGCAATGGGATGTCTTTGTTCAAGTTATTAATGGACGAGACACCTTACCGAGTTGGGATCGACTATGGAGTGACTTCACTCAGGAGCTTAGACTAAGTCTTGTCAGTGGAACTAGTAGTAATAGTTAGAAAAGTGAGGTGGAATAGGAAAATGTTGCCCTAGCAGGAAAAGGGAAAGCAAAGAAGGGCTCTGGCAAAGGATCAAATCCAAAAAGTGAGAAGAAGAAGGACTTGTCTAAGATCAAATGTTATGGCTATCATGATTTCGGCCACTATGTTAGCGATTGCCCACAACGGAAGAAAAATGAAAAGAAAGGCAAGAAGCAAACAGCAGCTTCATCAAGTGTAGATGAGATTTCTAGTAGAATGGAGGATGAGTTTGCACTCATAGCTTGCCTAACTAGCTCAACCTCATTGGGTGTTTGGTATATAGACAGTGGGGCATCATTTCATATGACAGGAGTTAGGGAGTACTTCTCCAGCTACAAGGAGGAGGACATCAGATTCCAGATTCAGATGGGGAACAAGTCCAAGTGCAATCCAGTTGGGAGAGGGACTATTCTATTTTAGAGGGAGAATGGCAAACCTATTTCCATTCATGATGTGTTGTATGTGCCAGGCTTGGGCATGAATCTAATTTCCGTATCTGTCCTTCAAGATAAAGGCTACAATGTACTCTTTAGACGGGCACATGTTTTAATCAAGCATAAGGATTGGAAATCACCCATAGCTATTGGAATTAGGAGCGGCTGACTTTATAGGTTGCAGTTTGATACTCCTAAGGCACTAGTGAGCAGCAGTAATCCTAGAGATCAAGGAGAGCTATGGCATAGGAGGATGGACCATATACATCATGGAGCACTTAAATTGCTTCGTGAGATAGTGATAGGTGTTCCAGAGGTGAGCACAGAGCATGATGATGTGTGTAAGGGATGTGTGTTGGGGAAGTTTGTGAAAACAACTTTTCCAAGGAGTGACACCAGATCCAAGGGGGTTCTTGATCTAGTACATTCAGATATATGTGGACCAATGTCAACAAAGTCTCTCAGAGGATACAAGTACTTTGTTACTTTTATTGATGATTTCTCCAGGAAGACCTGGATATACTTCTTGAAGACCAAGGATGAGGTCTTCAGTCACTTCTAGGAGTTCAAAGTTCTTGTGGAGAATTTGACAGGTAGGAAGGTAAAGGTTCTTTGGTCAGACAATGAAGGTGAGTACAAAGGGAAAGAGTTCTAGGAGTTCTGTACCAGGGAAGAAATCAAGAGAGAGTGGACCATTCCTTACAACTCACAGCAGAATGGGGTTGCTGAGAGGAAGAATCGTTCTATATCAAAGGCAGCAAGGGCTATGTTGTATGACCAAGATTTGCCACGTTACTTATGGGCAGAGGCATATAGTATAGCAGTATACATACAGAATAGGGTTCCACATAAGGTATTGGGCAAGATGACACCAGAGGAGGCATTCTCAGGGAAGAACCCAGATGTCAGTCACTTTAGGATATTTGGGTGTTTGGCATTTTGTCACATTCCAGGGCCTACACGTTTCAAGTTAGATCAGACTGCAGAGAGAGGGTACTTTGTGGGGTATAGCGAGACCTCAAAGGCATATCAGATATTTATTCTAGGGACCAGGAGGATTACAGTTAGGCGTGATGTCAAATTCATGGAAGACAAGGCATATAGGAGGTCCAGAGATTTGCTAGCAGATGATCAAAATGAGTAGCCAATAGAAGCTCCAAGGATTCTTCAACCAGAACAAGGGCAGCGAAGCTCGAGTACAGTTACTAGTACAAGCACAAGCTCAGGTATTGAGAGTTCGCAGAGTATGGAGCAACAAATACAACAAATCTAAGAGATGCAGATCAAGAAGTTAATAGATGCTGGGCCTTTGAGGTCAAGAGCTGGACTAGGTTAGGGTCTACTGGGACATGTATGACGAGGTCACTATGACATGGGAGGATGCAGCAAGATTGAGGACTCTTTATCCTCACTTCTTTGATGACTTCAAGGAGGAAGTACAATCTTACGGGGGGAGGATGTGAGGCCTACCTTTTTTATTTCCGTTCATGTGACTATTTACCTCACTATTGTTGATACTTTTATACTTGTGGGACTGTTGATCCTGGATTCTTGAACTTTTAGACCTTATTTTGTATTAATAGAAAACAAATTGGGTGATGTTAGATACATGTTTATTTTATAGAAAAACTAATTGGCTGATGTTAGATAGATGTTATATTATAGAAAAACTAATCAGGTGATGTTAGATAGATGCTTGTGTTAAGAGAAAACAAATTGGGTGATGTTAGATGTTTATATTATAGGAAAACTAATTGGGTGATGTTAGATAGATGCTCTATATTAAAGGAAAACTAATTGGATGATGTTAGTTAGAAAATTGTAATGTGAATTCCTTTATGCTTAAGAGAACTTGTGATATCTTATGCGAGTGCAAGTTTTTAATTTGCTTCGGCTATGTTATTGATATGTCAAAATTAACTTTGCAACTGAGTGCGCAGGTATTTCTAACCAACCGCAAATACTGGAGATCATCCCACACTTGATGTTGTAATCTCTTGTGAAGCCGATCTGGTTCCACAAAGAACTAAGATCAACTCTATGTATGATCTAATGTTGTAATGTTAATTTGCATAAGGTTAATTGGGTTGAGTCTACCCTCTTTTAATTTGAATTATTATATGTGTTGTAAGAATTGTCTTTGAATTTTATTTTTTAAAATTTTAAATTTTTGGAGACCCTTTTCATGTGTTTTAACTTTACCCTGGGTTATACCCCATGGGTCTAGGGTCCCTTTTGACTTGGGTAACCCTTGGTAAACCTCCATATGGTCACCTTAAATTCACACTGAACTTAAGTGATGAATTTAGAAGCATGGGACGGATAGGATAAGTGGTACCAACCCTTAAACCCATCCATTTTCTCTTCCCAAGGTTAGAGATGACTCCAAGACCCACCAATTGTGGAGGACTTGACTTCACGTCTCTCTCACAATTGGTGAGAGTACCCATGGAGTTGTGTGGTGCTTCATGAGAGGAAAGGAAGGGGAGATATGTGTCACCCCTTCCCTCTTTAACTCCCCTTTTCTCTCCCATGTGTTGGAGAGAGGACATGTGGTAAGGGGTGAGGGAGACTTTGGGGATGGGTGAGTGACATGTGTCAACACCCATCCCTTGGGACATGCTAGTGGCTGGGAGGAAGAGTGAGGAGGTGACAAGTGTCACCTCCCCATTTCTCTAAGCTCATGGATTGGGCTTATTTTAATCCCACTTGGGATAGGGAGAGAGGTTGTTGAATTTTTGAGAAATTTTATTGTTGAAAATTATTTTTGAGAGAAAGATAGAGGGAGTTTGGTGGCTTATGTTGAAGGAGATTTTAGAGTAGCTCTACATCAACTTCTTCCATATTAGGACTTTAAAGGTTGGTTTTCAAGGCTAAGGCCTTCCCCTTGTATTTTAATTTGCTTGCATGATGAATGTGTGAGATGTATATTTACTTGTGTTGTATTTTGTTATGTGGGGAATATTTAGTAGGGTGTTGAAAGAGCCTCTCCCATTTGGGAGAAAATGCTCATCAAGTGTGGGGTAGGGGAGGAGTGATCCTCCTCGAGGTCATTACCTTGTTTTGGGATGTTGAAAGCCTTGAGGGCATTTTATGTGATTTTGAGTAATTTGTTATATGGCTTGAGAGCCAAAATATGAACTCTTTGGAAATTTTGTTAACATGTTGGCTTGAGGCCACGAGAAAAATTGTATTGAGATATTTTGAAGGAGTCAAACTCTAGAGTTGAGTGTGTCCACTCTCCTACCCCTTTTCAAACTCACCTTGGTTGAGTTGTGTGTTGTAAGTATCCACGGGTGTAATATTGTGCTTTGAGATGTGTGTTGTCTTGTTGTAAAGTGGATTTGAATTCCCTACATGTGTGGATGACCTCCCTAGCTTGAGGGTGACCCTCTTGCGGGTCTATGGTAGGGAGGAGAGAAAGATGTGTGGTGTTTTCTTCCCTTGTGTGATATGCAGGTTTCATGGAGCTTAGGGTGAAGTTGAAGAATTTACTTGTCTTGGAAAATATTTTATTTTCCTTTACTCTTAAAGCTCTTGAGGAGAGCTTGGTCTTATTAAGAACTTCATCCTTGTTGATTTTCAAAGAGGAGAACCTCTCTCTTTCTCTCTCTCTCTCTCTCTTGTTAAATTGTATTTTCATAAGTTGTGAGAAAACCTCTTTCAATGTATTGATAGTTTTAATTGTTACATTAAATTTTACCATTTATGAGATGAAGGAAGGAAATTTGTTTTAAAAGGATATTGATTTTGTATATTCCTATTAGTTATATTTGCAAAGTTGTGATTTAGTTGTTGTGGTAAATAAAGACAGTTACAATTTGTTGATTTGAATTTTATCATTTAAAATGAGGAATTGTAGAAAAGTTGTTGATAAGTAAATTCATTTTATGTCACATTGGAATATCAATTTGTTATATTGAGATTTTGTGGGTTTAAAATATATATATATATATATATATATGAAATTGTAAATTGTTATCTTGGAAAGAATGAAAAAAAATTGGTTGTAGATATTGTATTAGAGGCTTTTAATTAATTGCAAATATATTTAAATTTCTCCCTTCAAAAAAATGTGTAAATATAAATCTTATGTGCTTACATGTTTTTTTTTAAATAGAAAAAAGCTTAGTTTATTAATTCTATTTAATAAACAAAATTGTGTTTCTAAAAAGGGACTATGAAATTGCCCTGTGTATATATATATATATATATATATATATATATATATATATAGATTAATAAAACAAAATAAAACAAAAAAAAATAAACATTTGCTTTTGAATATGGGTCAGACTGTGTTTTCATCATAGTCGCATTTAGAAATGGTGTTACAAAATAGAATGTAGAGGGGGGCAGTTCAAACCCCCCCCCCCCCACCGATGGCTGTTGTGTGTTGGGTAAGGGGAGGGGGGCAGAGCCCCCACCCACACCCCATTACATGGGATGTGGGTGGGGGCTCCGTCCCCCTCCCCACACTCCCCGTTACACTTTAAACCCCCATGGCCTCATGTTCCCCACGCTAATAGTCTCCTAGCGGCTAACTCCAAACCCACCGCCGAGCTACTACTGCCGCCCGACACCTTCTCCACGGCCTCCCTTCACCGTGGGTCTCTTCTCCGCCCTTCGCCGCTCCCTGCAGTCACCACCACAAAAATCTCTGCCTATGACCTCTGTCTCCCAACCTCCACCCATGTTCGCGGTCCTCACCACCACCAAAATCTCTACCCACAACCATTAGGGCCTCCTCTCTGCACCGCCGCTGCCACCCTCCATGAACCCTGTCCATAGCTCAAAAACAAACCAATAAAAATTTGGTTAGGGTTCAGCCAATGGAGCCAAATAAAAAGATCTAGGTTTTCAACTCCATGGCAAATGAAAATACAAAGAATGTTTTACAAAATAAAATAAAAAAAAATAATAATAACAATTACTTTATATATATATATTCTAATCATAAGAAAATGTGTTTTGGGGGTTTGACAACTTTTTCTAATGAAATACAAAGAAAATGAAAGGAAAAATATACATTGCTCAAGTAAAATAAATGTATAAATATATTTATATATTTTTAGAATGAATTTAAAAATTCACTATCCTTATAAGAGAAAACTTAGTGATATAATACATAGCATATATGTGTATGTGTGTGTATTTATATCTTCTTAAATAAATTAAGCCATCATATGCATTTCATATGTGGCCAATTAAACTCAACCTATAATTTGAGTAAATGCAAATTGAGAAAATGAGAGAAAAAGAGAAAGAAAGATAAAAGTGAAAATAAAGAGGAGAAAATGCATGACCTTTCTAGAATAGGGCTAAGAGTACTAATTAAGATTTAACATTCTATTAAACCTGATTGGGGGTAAATTAATTATCAAAATTAATTCAAACGTTGAATTAAACCTAGAGCAGAACCCTAGTGGACTTCATCAAACGAAGTTAGTAAGTCCTGTTTACATGATCTAATCTACCAATAAATTAGGAATAATGAAAAGGATGCAGAGATAACTCTGAATGATAGTGAACTAATCTACCAAGAAACTAGGAATAATGTAAAGGATGCAGTGATAACTCTGATTGATAGAGAACTGATCTACCAAGAAATTAGGAATAATATAAAGGATGCAGTGATAACTCTGATTGATAGAGAACATGAAAAAGAATGAATTAAAATTAAATTTCAGATAAACGAGAAGGAGAACAAATGTTCAGGCTTTGTTGAAAATGCTAAAATTAGAAGGAGAACAAATTAATTTAAAATTTTAGAAAATGTGAAGGAGAACAGATGTTCAGGCTTTGTTGAAAAATGTTCCATTAATGTAATCAACTATATTACCAATGTAACTAGTGGGATGTAAGAAATCATTAACCCTATCAGGAAACCTCGTGATCAAGATTAGTGTTAGTGCAATAAACCCCACTCACGCCCACGAGGCGTTATGCTGCCGAATTTTCTCAGAATTTAGGGTTTAGTAGTTTAGTAAGTTTAACCCTTGTAGTGACATTAGCTACCTCGTGATGACCCCCTTGTTGGCCTTCTTGCATTTGGGTGTGCACTCGTGTGCATATTACCCTGCTGACAACTATATTGTTTACGCCTTAAGCATATGCCACCAAGCATGCTTACGTGTGCGAGGGGGTTTCTATGGAAGCATGGGAAATTTTTTTATATTTTTTGTCATGACCACATGACAAATGTGGACATGACACGTGTGATGTGTGTCGTGACTACATGGAAATGTGGGCATGACATATACAAGATCTGAGGATGTATTTAGGGTTGGTCATTGAGCTAATTTGGGATCCTGGGAGAAGAATAAATAGATATTTTTAACCTTTTTGGGTGTTTTCAGAGATGAATAAATTTTTTTATAACTATGCATCTTGTCTTTTTTGTAGTTTTTTATTGGTTGACTAATGAAGAGAAGTGGTATTCTGTGCTATTTCTCTTGTCTATTGAGTCTTCTTTCAAATATTTTGTATTTATGTTGTGCCTGTAATGCCCCGCATGATCACCTTAGAGAACAACACATCTATGCTAAGCAAAACGAAATAATTTTTCTTTTTTTAAATGAATAAAATAACACATCACTACACATCATTAACTATCAACTTGTTACTCTAAGATTTTCATGGTTGCATTACTTGACCAAACAATTAACATAATCTAACACACATCATAATTAACATCAGTAGATCCTTCTAAACCTATTGCATTAAATCAATAAACATTTACTTCTCCATAACATCAGATAAGTAATCATCAGGATCTGTACATAGTTACAATTTCTTCTCACATATGAGTACATCATTACATTGTTACTTAACACCTTCTGAACACATACAATATAAATCAACTGATACACAAACAAGTACATGAATACAGATCACTTACTTCATACCTAGTACAAGATCTGACGGCTGATACATAAGATACCACATCCTCGCACATGAACAATAGCAAGGAGAAAAACCAATGGATAAAAGCTCTTCCACCCGACCATGTGGATCCCTAAGGTCCACCCCCGGAGCTAGGAGTTAGCATAAGGTTCCCACTACGACATACAGCCAGGTAGACAGTAGACTATAAGAACAGGACAACACATAACTCCAACAACACAAGTCAATATCACAAACAACTTAACAACACTTCCAGAGGCAAGCACATAACGAATGGGGAGAGTACAACTAGGGAATGCTAGGCTGCAGTAGGGAGGAGTGTCATCACATGGCTTGTCATGGGTTGTCCTGGTAAGCCTTCCTAGGCCCCGGCCCCCATCTTGGGTTGTCTTGGTAGCCTCTCCCAACTCTCGGCCCCCATACAACGCTCATGCAGAATCAACATACCTTTCATGAAGACAAGGTAGTTGATCTTGCCATTCCAGGCCTTCTCATCTCATCTCAAGCCTAAACGAGCACTTGAGCCATGAGTGAGGCATCCACTTATCTTGTTTAGTGTCCTTAACTACCCAATCCCCCTAATTCATTATTTAGGTTATCACTGAGTTATCAAACTCCCACATGGGTTGTCCTGGACACCACTTTGGGCTCTAGCCCCCATTGAGAGCCACTCCCCTACCTGCAACTAGAAAACCCTACTCAACAAGCATAGAAAACATCATCAGGACAACGAGGATACGGGAACCATGCAAGGAATCAACCATCTTGCACATAATTATCCTCATATCAGCATGTGTATATAACAATGCAAGGAATTATCCATCTTGCATATCAACTTATTCACAAGGACATACTCTCAAAACATTTTCCATAGCTTCCAAGTGAAGCAATCCAAAAATCACATAATCCTTTTACATTTGCTGATGCCTCCCCATTCACAAAATCCAATTCAAAAATCCATTACAAAATAAATACAATTAAATGATCAACAAATCATCCACAAGGGAATTATTACCACCCCAAGGTACATTCACAAATCAGATCATGCATCATTCACGTTACCCTTTGCCTCATACATGACTAGAGACAACATAACATCATATATTCAATACACATAAGAACACTATACTTGAAAACCAATCACGTTATCCTATGCCTCTGGACTGACAACCTAACAACTTGCACAGTGGACCCCATTACATCCAACAATCTCATAACAATGTTAATAAACCCACTATCGAGACTATTTAACCAAACTTCAATTGACAAAACCTTCATAATGATGTTGTAATAAGGTTGTTACTAGAATTAAACTAATCAACAATAATCATAACAATTTAAATTAAACTTTGTAATTAATATCATCTACATTTCTTTATAGTTCAATGAATTAAATCTAATAACTTAACTAAAATATTAATCTACATTTGATTTTGCACTTTTAAAACTAACAATCATATAAATTATGCAATTTCTCGTTAGACTTCACCCGTACATTTTCCGAACAGCTTGGAGAAGACAACAATATCATTTAAAGTAATAATAACAATAATATTATTAAACAACAATAATAATAATAATAATAATAATAATAATAACAACCTTAAATCATTCAATAGCAAATATTTTCATCCAAAGAGAAGAAAATTGTTATTTTTATTTAATTAGGGCTTTTATTTGATAGTCACCCTTGGCTGTCAAATAACTTATTTTTATGACAGTTATCTATTCAGTAATGCCTTTTAAAATACTATAAGAAACAACTATATATCCTCATAATCCTATATAAATTTTGATGGAGTGATTAGATCTCTCCTTTCATATACTACAGTTAAAATAAATTTCTGTCAAAAGTATATCTTTCTATACTAACACTGAAAATTCTTATTGACTGACAAATATAATTTTTGAACATTTTCTATGGACTATTCATTTGAAGATGCAAAATAGCCCATAGAATAATCATTGCACCCATTTCCTGAAGGCGTCTACTAGCCAGCATTTCAATCAAAATAATAAAGTATATTTAATCTTTTAAAGTTATTCATGAATAGGCAAATTATAATGAAGGCAGTTTGATAAGTCTTCAAATAAAATTGTTAAATCAGTTTATAATACTGAGAATAACCATAAACATTGAAGCCTGATAATGATGATAGCTATAAACAATTACAGGAAGAAGGCACGAGGAAAGCAACCTTGACAACTTTTTAATAAAACAATTGGCAGGTTAAAATGATGCGTGGACCCAGGAGGTTAGAGGGTAAGGTTTGTATATACTTCAATCATATTAGCAACCCAGAAAGCATTGTAACTAGTGTGTATGATTGACTCTTTTACTCGCACTGGCGACCTTGAAGACACCCTAAATTTATCATTGAGAAACCTGTTAAATTTGTGTTGGCCAAACGATGTGTTCCCTTAGTGCCTGTCGATCACATATGAATATAGACTTAGGAGTATTTTCAACAACACTGCTTGATTGCACAAACAAACTACTATGCAAGCAAGTGATAACTGAAAGGTAATCACAAAATGGATTTGTTGAGAAGGGTTTAGATTTTATAAACAAGGGCGATCCTTTTGTTTGCTGATCCCGCTCCATTCAGTTCACTTCAAATCTTGTTAATATACCCACCTAAGTTATTTAGTTTCGACTATTTTCCCATCATTGTGACTGAACATTGCAGTCTTAGCCTGGAGGCTTGGAAATTCCTGAATCACAAAGACCATCCGATGCTACAATATCTGTTGTTTCACATCCTTATCATGGGCAAGGCTAAAAGGCCCCTCTGAGAGAGGACACTATTCAGAAACTAAACTGATAAATGAGTGCTATGCCCTGTCATGGCGGGCATCATGGCAGCCTACATTGAGTTGGAGAATGACACAATTTTCATTCACAGAGCCAAATTCATATATAAAAAGAAATAACCCCTTGGCAAAGAATGCCCTAAACTTTATCACTGAGACACCTGTTAAATCTGTGCTGGTTGTACAGATGTGTTTTCCTGGCACTTACTGATCGCATATGAATATAAGCTTAGTAGTATTTCTAGCGACTCTGGTCTGATCACGGCCAATTTTGTAAGATTTGCTTGTGTTGTAAACACGCAGCAACACAGGTGAGGGCAAGGCGAATACATTGATAGAAACAACCGACGAGTTGAGAGATTTATGGCATGAAGGTTATTCAGTGTGAGACATTCTGAGCGCTATATTACTCTCATGTCTGATAGGTATAGGCAACGAATTAGGCATTTTCTGGCTTAGATGTTTAGGGCATGAGGCATTACCAATCGCTTAATATGCATGGTTATCCTTCTTCTCCAAGGTGAACAAAAAGCTTTTTTCACTCTAATTTCTCTATAAGGAACTTTGTATTGACATCTTGTATTGATATAGCCAAAATTAAATAGGCACAGGAAGCCAAGAATAATAGAAACCCAAAAGGCTAAATATCTTAATTATCAATAATGATGTTTTCCTTCCCACCACATTTTCCTTCTAGGACTCTTGTTCTTGAAGAAGTTTTCGCGATAGTTGAGTAATATATAAGGCCACTCGGTTCAGCAGGTTGCTCGCAGCACACTCAATCTTTTGACTGAAGGATAGCCAGTACCTTCTTGCCCATACAGCTATCTTGCAGACACCCTAAACTTTATCATTGTGATACCTGTTAAATCGGTAAGGTGTCTTCTTGGTTACTGTAGATCACTTATGAATATCAGCCTAGGAGTATTTACAGCAACCCTACGTTTGATGGCACATTTTATGTTCTTTTCTCAAACATCTACTCAGCAGTGGGTAATGAGGTGCATTTCAATGGTAAGGAGAATTGATGAAGGATAGAGGAATTATTCAGATCTCCGTGTGCAATTGGATTTTTTTCAGGCCATAACTGGTACACCCTTTTCCTATAGCAAACACATCACATCCATAGGCGCAGGAGTTTTGCAAAGTTGGGGAAATTAGCTGGGACGATGAAGGCAGCCGTGAACTAGATGTCATTATATAGAATGCAATAGATGCAAGATATACGTATACTAATTTCATTGCGAAAGCTAAAGAGGCTTCCTTACAATATGGAATCGGTAGAATTAATAATATATTTTGACAGAAACATTATGAAAGTAATGATTGTAGGATCCATGGAAAATGGGTTCAAAAAAAAGGCTTTGGAACCTTTTTAGTATTGAAATCGGTGGGTATCAATCTAGATGAAACTACCGTTGCTAGCATCCCTTAAATCGCCCTGAAATGGGAGCTTTAGAATAGAAATAAACATCCATCAAACATAATCGGAGAACCACATGATTGTTACACTGGCCTTACAAATTTTAAAACAGATGCACTCAGCAGGAGGGAATTAGATCAAGAACAAAAAGACAATGCTCTGATAGAGGAATGCGCAGCTTAAGAAATTCATTAAGGAAACCCTAGATATAATGCAAGATGAGAAAGTAACATTAACACAATTTAAATGAACCTTTATACGCTGCAATGACTTCTGTCTGTTCCTCGCAGCTCCGTCTTCCTTCCTAGATCTCCAATTCTGCTTTTCCTCCCCCTTCTCTCCTTCTCTCTGCTTATTTTATAGTATTCCCTACCCTAATTATTTGTACTCCACCATTAGGGAATAAACACACGATCCAATGCAAACCGAAAATACAGCTTACTTTCTTTTAATTTTTTAATAACATTACCATATAACTCCCTATACTTTTATTTGTCCAAGGATAACATACATTTAATATACTACAGCTTATAATTTTTATTTTATTTAATTTAGTATTTTATATAGATATTTAATATATAACAACTCATAAATATATATATTACTTTATTTAATCATTTATTTACTTGGCTACATATATTTACTTTCATGTTTATTTTATTAATTATAAAACAATTCCACAACTTATAATGCCACTTTATAACTAATTTATCTCCTCTATTATTTATTTTTATTTATTTAATATTTAATATATATTTGTTATATAACAACTAATAATTATTTATAAATCTATTTAATAATCATTAATCAAATTTATCTATTTATATACCACAATTAACCAATCATAATCATGCAATTACTCGACCATCAAGCATACAGAGAAAGCAAGACGACAACCCATAGAGACAAATGAAACTGAGAACAATGACTAGATGCAAAATTGAAGACTTATCTTCTACAAGGATGACAGATGACTAGGGAACCTTATGCTAACTCCCATCAACAATTCCATTGGCTAGGGCATGCTCAGACCTGCTAGTTCAGGTGGAGTCGATGCCCGGTACCTGCATCCTGCAGCAACCTCAAGGTTAAACATATATATACAAACATGAAGTCATGCATATAGTAAACAGAAATTGTAGCGTGGCAGGGTACTCAGACACGAGTAATGTGACACTGTTCTATTCACATAAATACATCAACAATCAAGTATTCAGTTGTCTACAAGAAAATAGAATAATCAATAACAATACGATCTAGTATAACAATTATTGTTAAACTATCATAACCCTGATTAAATATCACATTAAACTTAGAAATAACATTAATCCATTATATCAAATATGTCCATCAAACTATGAAACATAAAATATCAATAATCTAATATCATCAATCGTCATCATAGAAATAGGTCCATAAACAGCTCAACGTAATAACAAAGAATCCCATGTCATGATATCTAATCCTACTAGGAATACTATCAGTCTAATAGAAGCAAGGTGAGGGCACTACATCCTCCCCCCTAGGATCAGGCTTACTCCTGGAAGCCTGCAACAAGTATGGGTATAATTCTGACATATAGGTTGCATCTTCCAAGGCAACTAAAGCCACATCATTAGGATCCCATTGGACCCCTACTTCATCCACGTCCTCGACCTCGCACCCTAGGCATCTTTCTGGACAACACCCCCAAGAGCAACTTCAGGTTGCTAGGCGAGGACTACGAATGAATATATTCTTCAGAGCTTAAGCAACTAGTGTAGCTTAATGGGATATAAAACCAGACTGCCCAGTCTTAGAAAACCTACTCTGATACCAGATGTAATGCCCCGCATAATCACCTTAGAGAACAACACATCTATTCTAAGCAAAATGAAATAAATTTTTTTTTTTAAATGAATAAAATAACACATCACTACACATCATAAACTATCAACTTGTTACTCTAAGATTTTCATGGTTGCATTACTTGACCAAACAATTAACATAATCTAACACACATCATAATTAACATCCGTAGATCCTTCTAAACCTATTGCATTAAATCAATAAACATTTACTTCTCCATAACATCAGATAAGTAATCATCAGGGTCTGTACATAGTTACAATTTCTTCTCACATATGAGTACATCATTACATTGTTACTTAACACCTTCTGAACACATACAATATAAATCAACTGATACATAGACAAGTACATGAATACAAATTACTTACTTCATACTTGGTACAAGATCTGACGGCTGATACATAAGATACCACATCCTCGCACACGAACAATAGCAAGGAGAAAACAAATGGATAAAAGCTCTTCCACCTGACCATGTGGATCCCTAAGGTCCACCCCCCGAGCTAGGAGTTAACATAAGGTTCCCACTGCGACATACAGTCAGGTAGACAATAGACTATAAGAACAGGACAACACATAACTCCAACAACACAAGTCAATATCACAAACAACTTAACAATACTTCCAGAGGCAAGCACATAACGAATGGGGAGAGTACAACTAGGGAATGCTAGGCTGCAGTAGGGAGGAGTGTCATCACATGGCTTGTCATGGGTTGTCCTGGTAAGCCTTCCTAGGCTCCAGCCCCCATCTTCGGTTGTCCTAGTAGCCTCTCTCGACTCCCGGCCCCCATACAACGCTCATGCGGAATCAACATACCTTTCATGAAGACAAGGTAGTTGATCTTTCCATTCCAGGCCTTCTCATGTCATCTCAAGCCTAAACGAGCACTTGAGCCATGAGTGAGGCATCCACTTATCTTGTTTGGTGTGCTTAACTACCCAATCCCCCTATTTCATTATTTAGGTTATCACTGAGTTATCAAACTCCCACATGGGTTGTCCTGGACACCACTTTGGCCTCCGGCCCCCATTGAGAGCCACTCCCCTACCTGCAACTAGAAAACCCTACTCAACAAGCATAGAAAACATCATCAGGACAACGAGGATACAGGAACCATGCAAGGAATCAACCATCTTGCACACAATTATCCTCATATCAACATGTGTATATAACAATGCAAGGAATTATCCATCTTGCATATCAACTTATTCACAAGGACATACTCTCAAAACATTTTCCATAGCTTCCAAGTGAAGCAATCCAAAAATCACATAATCCTTTTACATTTCCTGATGCCTCCCCATTCACAAAATCCAATTCAAAAATCCATTACAAAATAAATACAAATAAATGATCAACAAATCATCCACAAGGGAATTATTACCACCCCAAGGTACATTCACGAATCAGATCATGCATCATTCACATTATCCTTTGCCTCATACATGACTAGAGACAACATAACATCATATATTCAATACACATAAGAACACTATACTTGAAAACCAATCACGTTATCCTATGCCTCTGGACTGACAACCTTACAACTTGCACAGTGGACCCCATTACATCCAACAATCTCATAACAATGTTAATAAACCCACTATCGAGACTATTTAACCAAACTTCAATTGACAAAACCTTCATAATGATGTTGTAATAAGGTCGTTACCAGAATTAAACTAATCAACAATAATCATAACAATTTAAATTAAACTTTGTAATTAATATCATCTACATTTCTTTATAGTTCAATGAATTAAATCTAATAAATTAACTAAAATATTAATCTACATTTGATTTTGCACTTTTAAAACTAACAATCATATAAATTATGCAATTTCTCATTAGACTTCACCCGTACATTTTCTGGACAGCTTGGAGAAGACAACAATATCATTTAAACTAATAATAACAATAATATTATTAAACAATAATAATAATAATAATAATAATAATAATAATAATAATAACAACAACCTTAAATCATTCAATAGCAAATATCTTCATCCAAAGAGAAGAAAATTATTATTTTTATTTAATTAGGGCCTTTATTTGATAGTCACCCTTGGCTGTCAAATAACTTATTTTTATGACAGTTATCTATTCAGTAATGCCTTTTAGAATACTATAAGAAACAACTATATATCCTCATAATCCTATATAAATTTTGATGGAGTGATTAGATCTCTCCTTTCATATACTACAGTTAAAATAAATTTCTGTCAAAAGTATATCTTTCTATACTAACACTGAAAATTCTTATTACTGACAAATCTAATTTTTGAACATTTTCTATGGACTATTCATTTGAAGATGCAAAATAGCCCATAGAATAATCATTGCACCCATTTCCTGAAGGCGTTTACTAGCTAGCATTTCAAACAAAATAATAAAGTATATTTAATCTTTTAAAGTTATTCATGAATAGGCAAATTATAATGAAGGCAGTTTGATAAGTCTTCAAATAAAATTGTTAAATCAGTTTATAATACTGAGTATAACCATAAACATTGAAGCCTAATAATGATGATAGCTATAAACAATTACAGGAAGAGGGCAGGAGGAAAGCAAGCTTGACAACTTTTTAATAAAACAAATGGCAGGTTTAAATGATGCACGGACCCAGGAGGTTAGAGGGTAAGGTCTGTATATACTTCAATCATATTAGCAACCCAAAAAGCATTGTAACTAGTGTGCATGATCGACTCTTTTACCTGCATTGGCGACCTTGAAGACACCCTAAATTTATCATTGAGAAACCTGTTAAATTTGTGTTGGCCGAATGATGTGTTCCCTTAGTGCCTGTTGATCACATATGAATATAGACTTAGGAGTATTTTCAACAACACTACTTGATTGCACAAACAAACTTTTATGCAAACAAGTGATAACTGAAAGGTAATCACAAAATGGATTTGTTGAGAAGGGTTTAGATTTTATAAACAAGGGCGATCCTTTTGTTTGCTGATCCTACTCCATTTAGTTCACTTCAAATCTTGTTAATATACTCACCTAAGTTATTTAGTTTTAACTATTTTCCCATCATTGTGACTGAACATTGCAGTCTTAGCCTGGAGGCTTGGAAATTCCTGAATCACAGAGACCATCTGATGCTACAATATCAGTCGTTTCACATCCTCATCATGGGCAAGGCTAAAAGGCCCCTTTGAGAGAGGACACTATTCAGAAACTAAACTGATAAATGAGTGCTATGCCCTGTCATGGTGGGCATCATGGTAGCCTACATTGATTTAGAGAATGACACAATTTTCATTCACAGAGCCAAATTCATATATAAAAAGAAATAACCCCTTGGCAGAGAATGCCCTAAAAATTATCACTGAGACACCTGTTAAATCTGTGCTGGTTGTACGGATGTGTTTTCCTGGCACTCGCCGATCACATATGAATATAAGCTTAGTAGTATTTCTAGCGAGTCCGGTCTAATCACGGCCAATTTTGTAAGCTTTGCTTGTGTTCTAAACACGCAGCAACACAGGTAAGGGCGAGGGGAATACATTGATAGAAACAACCGACGAGTTGAGAGATTTCTGGCGTGAAGGTTATTCAGTGTGAGACATGCTGAGTGCTATATTACTCTCATGTCTGATAGGTATAGGCAACGAATTAGGCATTTTCTGGCTTAGATGTTTAGGGCATGAGGCATTACCAATCGCTTAATATGCATGGTTATCCTTCTTCTCCAAGGTGAACAAAAAGCTTTTTTCACTCTGATTTCTCTATAAGGAACTTTGTATTGACTTCTTGTATTGATATAGCCAAAATTAAATAGGCACAGGAAGCCAAGAATAATAGAAACCCAAAAGGCTAAATATCTTAATTATCAATAATGATGTTTTCCTTCCCACCGCATTTTCCTTCTAGGACTCTTGTTCTTGGAGAAGTTTTCGCGATAGTTGAGTAATATATAAGGCCACTCGATTCAACAGGTTACTCGCAACACACTCAATCTTTCGATTGAAGGACAGCCAGTACCTTCTTGCCTGTGCGGCTATCTTGCAGACACCCTAAACTTTATCATTGCGATACCTGTTAAATCCGTAAGGTATTTTCTTGGTTACTGTAGGTCACTTATGAATATCGGCCTAGGAGTATTTATAGCAACCCTACGTTTGATGGCACATTTTATGTTCTTTTCTCAAACATCTACACAGCAGTGGGTAATGAGGTGCATTTCAATGGTAAGGAGAATCGATGAAGGATAGACGAATTATTCAGATCTCCGTGTGCAATTAGATTTTTTTCAGGCCGTAACTGGTACACCCTTTTCCTATAGCAAACACATCACATCCATAGGCGCAGGAGTTTTGCAAAGTTGGGGAAATTAGCTGGGACAATGAAGGCAGCCATGAACTAGATGTCATTATATAGAATGCAATAGATGCAGGATATACGCATACTAATTTCATTGTGAAAGCTAAAGAGGCTTCCTTACAATCTGGAATTGGTAGAATTAATAATATATTTTGACAGAAACATTATGAAAGTAATGATTGCAGGATCCGCGGAAAATGGGTTCAAAGAAAAGGCTTTGGAACCTTTTTAGTATTGAAATCGGTGGGTATCAATCTAGATGAAACTACCATTGCTAGCATCCCTTAAATCACCCTGAAATGGGAGCTTTAGAACAAAAATAAACATCCATCAAACATAATCGGAGAACCACATGACTGTTACACTGGCCTTACAAATTTTAAAACAGGTGCACTCAGCAGGAGTGAATTAGATCAAGAACAAAAAGACAATGCTCTGATAGAGGAATGCGCAACTTAAGAAATTCATTAAGGAAACCCTAGATATAATGTAAGATGAGAAAGTAACATTAACACAATTTAAAAGAACCTGTATATGCTGCAATGACCTCTGTCTATTCCTCGCAGCTCCGTCTTCCTTCCTAGATCTCCAATTCCTCTTTTCCTCCCCCTTCTCTCCTCTCTGCTTATTTTATAGTATTCCCTACCCTAATTGTTTGTACTCCACCATTAGGGAATAAACACATGATCCAATGCAAACCGAAAATACAGCTTACTTTCTTTTAATTTTTTAATAACATTACCATATAACCCCCTATACTTTTATTTGCTCAAGGATAACATACATTTAATATATTACAACTTATAATTTTTATTTTATTTAATTTAGTATTTTATATAGATATTTAATATATAACAACTCATAAATATATATATTACTTTATTTAATCATTTATTTACTTGGCTACATATATTTACTTTCATGTTTATTTTATTAATTATAAAACAATTCCACAACTTATAATGCCACTTTATAACTAATTTATCTCCTCTATTATTTATTTTTATTTATTTAATATTTAATATATATTTGTTATATAACAACTAATAATTATTTATAAATCTATTTAATAATCATTAATCAAATTTATCTATTTATATACCACAATTAACCAATCATAATCATGCAATTACTTGACCATCAAGGATACAAAGAAAGCAAGATGACAACCCATAGAGACAAACGAAACTGAGAACAATGACTAGATGCAAAACTGAAGACTTATCCTCTACAAGGATGACAGATGACTAGGGAACCTTATGCTAACTCCCATCAACAATTCCATTGGCTAGGGCACGCTCAGACCTACTAGTTCAGGTGGAGTCGATGCCCGGTACCTGCATCCTGTAGCAACCTCAAGGTTAAACATATATATAGAAACATGAAGTCATGCATACAGTAAACAGAAATCGCAGCGTGGCAGGGTACTCGGACACGAGTAATGCGACACCGTTTTGTTCACATAAATACATCAACAATCAAGTATTCAGTTGTCTACAAGAAAATAGAATAATCAATAACAATACGATCTAGTATAACAATTATTGTTAAACTATCATAACCCTGATTAAATATCACATTAAACTTAGAAATAACATTAATCCATTATATCAAATATGTCCATCAAACTATGAAACATAAAATATCAATAATCTAATATCATCAATCGTCATCATAGAAATAGGTCCATAAACAGCTCAATGTAATAACAAAGAATCCCATGTCATGATATCTAATCCTACTAGGAATACTATCAGTCTGACAGAAGTAAGGTGAGGGCACTACAACGCCTCTATTGTTTGTTTCATGAATGATATTAATAAATTGTCTAAATCATGCATTTTCATGCTCTTAAAGCCATGAATTAGTATTATGTTTAAATAGGAACACATTGTGTTGATTTAGCATTTGTGTGAGTTTTATCATTCAACGTATCACCTTAGGATAGTTTTATAAATAAATGTTTCTCTTCTCTTTTTGTATAAACCCAAATAGAAGTATTAACAAGAATCATAAGAAGAGTTGGCTTCTAAAATCTTAGAAGTCATCCTATGAGTCAAGTCCCACATTTGCAAGATTTCCCATTGTTGTTAACTGGTCCATACCTAAAAGTAATCTTAGGTGCAAAATTAACCATCAACAAATACTATTATCATCTAAATGGACATATGCAAGAGTCAGACTTTGGAATATCCTTACAAGGAAGATAAATCCACTAAGAGGGGTCATTTAACCTTTACAAGAAGTAGGGGAAATACTTCCAATAACATTACAACTTGCTTTATTTAACATTAGACCATGTACAACTCAAGTAACTCAAGTGTGGTTACAATAAAACTACTCCTTTTAAATTAGAACTCTGCTTTCTTTTGCTCCTTCATAAATTGCAAATATATTTAAACTAAACAAGGTCAAAGGAAGTGCTCACCTCCCAACCTTTTGGCTTGCTCACAAGCCCACCCTCAAGCCCAAAGGTCTTCAAGGTAACCCAGGAATAAACAAAAATAGGGGAATGACTCAACACTCAACCAAACCCATCCTCGAGGAGACTCACAAAAAATTGAATCTATACCAAAATTCATTAAGGGTAAGTAGAGTGTACTCTCTCCTACAAGGGTAAAAGTAAATTATACAATGAAAAATACTTTCTCAACAAGATTTCCTTCATATTTTAATAGATTAATTCCAAATTCCTTCATATTTTAATAGATTTATCCCAAATCCTTCACATTTCCCTCACAAGGAATAACCAAGATCTCATGGCACTCATATCCAAGTCTCCTCTCGCAGTAGTGTCTTTCCCCTAAGAATGTTCTTACCAATCTCAACCCAATACTTGGGATGTTCTCACCAAAAAAGAGAGGACAACACAACCCTTTTCCTCAAATACACAAAGAACACAAACACATAAACTCATAAACACATACACCATTAAAATGTCTCAAAAATAAATGAGACAATCACTATAAGGAGATTGAGAGCCTATATCCCAAGCTTCCAAGAGTTTGGTGAAGATTTGATGGAGCTCCTTCAAGAGGCTTTCAGTTCAAGATCTTCTCCCAAGTCCAAGTCTCCAACAATCTCCTTCTCTCTCTCCCAAATGCAACTAAAACAAAAAAAGGAACTAAAAATCCCGTTCTTCACCCTTAAGAGGGTTATAAATAGAGATCCAAGTCACCAATCCTATTCAATGAGGAGGTGACACTTGTCAACCTCTCATTCATCCCAATAAGCACATGTCCTCACAATACTCACACATGTGTGATACATTGGGGGAAGGAGTGTACTTGGATGCTCTTCCCATGAAAAAGATTCAATGGTGCACTCACACATGTGTGAGACCTTGGGATCAACCCAAGTCCATACATGAACCTTGGAGAAAGGGAATGGGATGGTGACAAGTCAACCATCCCTCTTCCCTAAATCCCATTTTTGTCACACCCTTCCTAAGGGACTTGGGAAGGTTCATATCTTGTCCAATACCCAAGTTATGTAGCCTAACAAGTACCTAATCCATAGGTACTTTCCCTAGGGCCATAAATCTAACAAAACAACTAATAAAATAACATTTTTACACCATTTAAAAGACCCTTACAATGCAAATCCGAGTTTCAACAACTAGGATGACAACTCAACATAGTCCACCCAACTCAAAACAACCTTAAGACATACAAAAAAGTGTTAATTCAACCATTGACGCAACATTTAGATACAACCATAGACTTTAGTCCACCTTATAGACTAAGGTCAAGTGTCAGGGGTTAAGTCACATAGGGTTTCATAAAGACCTCCAAATGTCTATTGACCATGGAAATTACCTACACACTCAATTAAACCCATTAATATATTCAAACATATAGTTGAAGAAACTTGAAATGTGATCATTCATAGTATGCAAGCATTCATAATTCAAATAAAATTTCTATTTCAATTTAATCATCAAAATGCACATAACATAAAATTCAATTTTCATATTATTATTCACTGACATCACATGTCCATTATTCAAATCCACTAAACATAGATATTCCATTTCATTACAAACCAAGTAGGTAAATAAATCATTTCTAATCATAATCAAATAATATATAATTAATCCAAATCAAAGAATACATTCATTATATAAGAATTGAATGAAATATAACATAGCAATCTTTTAGGAAGATCATCATCATATGTAAATTAACTCAATTACTCTAATCCAAACACTGTTGTCTAATATAGTCTATCAAAAGGTTCATAATCCCATACATAAATGTTCAAATCTTACATGTATCAAAATAATAATCAGACTAATAAAGCATATAAATCCAACACATAAGGGTGAACCTCACAATGTGATAAATGTAATTGTGCTTCTCGAGGTGGTGTGGGGCTTGTGTAATTTGCCATGTCCCTCCTTTTTTTTAGACTCTGGTTCTTTCCTACACACTCTGCATATCCCATGAGGTAGGGTTTGGGTCTAGTTGTTTATGTGGTCTATGGCAAGTTTGGATGATTGGAATGTTTTTGGGACTCATGTTACAGACTATGGATGTGAAACTATTACTAATATTCAATAGATGACATTATGAACTTGTTTAGTTTTATGGTTTGCTTGAATTCAAAAACTCATTGAACCCTTTCTCTACTAGACCTAGGGATTTATGCCTGCAACATTCAAGATTGCATCTCTTTTCTAGTTCAGTTCCTAGATCCTAAATTAGGTTTACTATCAAAAAATATTATAATTAATAATTTAACTTTAATATTAATATTAATATATTAATTATATTATAATACTTATTAATATATATTATATTACAAATGGAAATGCAATTTCACCATTACACAATTAAAGTTATGGTATAGGGATAAAAGAAATGATCAGCTACATGCAATTCTTATAACAAATTGCAATTTGAAACCATGCCTCAAATTTGAGGAGACAAATGTGTGTCAAATGAAAATGAAGTGACAGTAATTAAACTTAAGACATTCAATCTCGAAACTTAAAAAAAATATAATCACTTGTCAAGATCTGAAAAATAAAAAGTGAAGTTTTTTCCATACATATTATATGTCTACATCATCAATCATTTTTCTTTTTGATCGGTGAACGCTTTTGATAGGATCTATGAACCGGTGAGGCCACAACATGGGGCACCTCATCCCCTAGCATTAACACCTAGCATGAATGGCTGCATCAACATTGGAGGTTCAAACCCATGAGCTCATTGGCCTAGCGAAGGCCCATAACCTGTGAGCACAACAGCCCAACAAAGGCGCAAGACCTACAAGTACGTTAGCCTAGTGAAGGCACAAGCCTACGAGCTCTTTGGCCCAGCGGGGGTTTGAACCCTAGTGGCCACCACTACAACCAAGTGACTTGACCACATTACCACACCCTTAACAGTTAAATTCGAACCAGGGATGTACCCCTGGGTGACATGAAAGCCCCACTCCACATGCCGTGGGTAAATCAAGATACAAGATCTTGAGGTCCCCACTCCACATGTCGTGGGTAAATCAAGATAAAATATCTTGGGGGGACCTCAATTTTTGACGTAGTAGAGGCCAACCCTGCAAGGTTTGAACCCTGGTTGTTGGCACTACAAGAAAGAATCCCCACCATTTCACCACAGGATCTCCCCTATGTCATCAATCATTTTTATTAGTGTGTTATATTTCTATATTGTATGTCTATGTCAGCTAATAACACCAAGCATTTAAAATGCAAAGATATATCTCCATTCAAATGAGATCAACATCCTACATAAAAGTACAATCAATTTAACATTTTATATTTATTATTTTTGCTTTGAATTCTTTGTGTGTGGACCGTTAAATCCAACTACTTGACTTCATCTCACTCCACCATTTAATTTTTAGTCAATGTAACGTTAATAATTATTATTTCTTCTGGATTTATGTGAAGTTTACAATAACAATAAAAATATATTAGCCAATTAAAATAAGAGGTAAAATAGATTAGCTGATCAAGTTGTTAATAAGTAATTCTTTAAATAATTTTAATTAAAAAGTATACATCTTTACTTTAAAAAATATATTTCTTGAGGAGAAATTTTTTTACTTTTACTTTATTAACTAATACAATTACTAATAACTAGTTAAGCAATACTGATTACAAGTGTTTTCCTATAGGAAACTACTAATAAGATTTAATTTTTAGTTGTTTTGTTTTGAAAGTTTCACTATTAAATCAAATACCACTTATGAAATATAATAGTTTCATATCTTGTTACTTCCAAAAAAAATGATTCTTCAATAGAGTAAATTTTCTACTATATGTTTGAATTTTGAATTTTTTTATTTAAAAAAAAGTTAACAATGATTTAAGATCGTTGAAATTTTTTGAAAGATTGATAAAAAAATTTAAAGTGCATTAAACTTTAGCATTTGTTTTTTTAACTGATCATTTTTTTTAGTTTAGGGCTTGGTTTTGCTAGGGTACAAATAAAAAACCATGTCTCTATCTTTAAAAAGATTTAAACACAATACCATAAAAGCCCAAACAACCATAACTTGCTCGATCTTCTTGGGTAGATCAACATTACAACCAAAATTGTATATACTCTTGAAGATTCCTACATGTTTATTGGTCATTCATGCAAAAAAAAATTTAAATGTGAAACACACATTTGAATTAATTCTATTTTATTTTCTACACACTATTTAAAATGTGAAACCACTAAATCTATGTGATGATGATCAATAAAAAAACATATCGTTGTGTCTTGCCCACACACCCCATTTTGCTTCAACAAATGTGGACCCCCCTATTTTATTTTGTTTTTTCTTTTGTTCTATTAATTTAAGAGGTGGTTTTCTAAATTATTGGAATGGTTATTGTCATGCTTTTATGATTCTAGGTCTCTTGGATAATTGTTAATCAACTTTACCTTAAGTTTAGAGTCATGTTTTACACTTTTTGGAACTTCGCAGAGCTTTTATAGGGATTTGAATGCTAAATTTCAAGATAGATATGGATATCCCTACAATAGAGTGTTTTGGTCATTCTAAACTTCATTTTCCTGCAAGCTAGTTTTAAGTCCTTTTAATTAGAATTGCAGAATTTTTTGCATCATAACATATGTAGAGTCTCAAAGTACATGTCCAGATCCATGCAAATTACATGATAGTCTTATTTAGACATAAAGTCTCACAAAAATAGTGTATCCTTGGTCATCACGGAGTTCCTCTTACATCCTAGAGGTCTATTTCTTCCCGCATTTTCATGTAAGTGGATTCCACGTATTCATGCATCATGCCTAGCCTGCATTAATGGATACTCACCAGGCTAGGATGAAGGAGTATTTAAGTAGGTTTTTAGATTCATTTGTCACTTTTTCCCTTGAATACTTGTTTCTCCATCTACATTTCTTGAAAAGCGGTTCCATGAGCACCCTTGCTGCCATTTTACACAGCTTGCCCACATATACGTCCAATGCTTACCTTGAAAAGAAGTTGTAACCCCATCTTTGCTAGGACAACCGCTAAATCAATTAAGCTCTTAAAACCTCTTCAGATTTTGAGACACAAATTCAACCTTGGATTCATGAGAATGGTGAAAATTCCTAATTTTAATAATTTTACAAACAAAGTCATAAACTTACAAATATTGCAATCTCAAAATTTTTGGCTAAAATTGATCATTGGAGGCCAAGTAGGGTTAGGAAAATTGTATTTAGGGTAATTTTTTTACCAAAAACCATTTGTAATGCCCCTCACGTTTTGGCTTGTGTTAGATGTTATTTCTATTATTGCTTTCTGTCAGTTCTAGAACAGTTGATAGTTTTATATTGCATAATTACAGTTTCGAGACATTTGGACTAGTATGTATTGGTTTATGTTCTCCTTAATCTTGATGGACTATGTTTGATGGATGTATTGAGACATGTGTTATGAGTTTTGATGACATTATGATTACTTTAGTTATGATGAGATGGATATGCTTAGTGATGGTTAGAAAATATCATGTTTATGCTTCTGATTACAGTCTTGTTTTGGAGCGGGGACGGTGTAGTACTGCTTAGATCGAGCACCCTACTATGCCACGATTCTCTGTCTCGGTGTATGTGATACTTACACTTTTACAGTTGATCATAGATAACCATTGATTTTCATGCAGTTTGCAGGTACCGGGCCTCGACTCCACCTGATTTAGCAGGTCTGAGCGGGCCCTACACCATGGATAAGGTGGTGGAGATAATATGAGGTTTTTACCGCTAGGTTAAGTTCAGTCCTTGTCATAGTCTGATGTCCTTATCGTCATCTTGGGTCCTTGCCATAGTCTTGTGTTGTGATGCGACGTTGTCCCTTGGTTTTTGTGGTTGGTCGTCGCGGGTTGTGGAGTGTTGTTAAGTTGTTGTACTTGTTTATGTATATCTTGTATTTTTTTTTATGACCTTACAGTATTGATAGGAATATTGTTTATGTAAAGTCTATTACTGATAAAATCAGTTATTGTAATGTTTTAAATGTTTATGAAGGTATTTGGTGCATAATTGATTTATATTCATTTTGGGTGAATAATTTAATATCATTAGTTGTCGGATATATTTGGAGATTTGAGAATCTCTATGTTAAGTAAAATTTCAAATTTCCTTTATGGAGGGGGATCGTGTAACTGATCGGGAGTTATGGAATTAATGGCCGCTGCCTATTTTTGGTCTCGGGAAGTTTTGGCATGAGGGGGTTTTTATGTCTGTGGTTATGTTTTGTTCTGGGGAAGATTAGAAGAACTTGCAGAGGAGAAGAAGAGGAGACAGGAGGAAGATTTGAAAGCTTGAAAAATAATTTCCAGGTATGTTTATTTGTATGGATAAAATTTCTCTGTTAGTGCTTGAGTGTCTAGAAATTATATGTGTTTGCATGATGATTGAATGAGGGTTCTTCAAATTTCTTATTTTATGAATGAACTTTACCACTCAGTTTTCTTCTATTTGCGACATATTCTCCCCAAACCTAGTTATGTGATATTTTCTCCTTCTATATCCATCCGTAACAATCCAAATTGTTTATGCTTTTCCAGTATTGAGTAGTAAAAATATAAAAAATGTATATTTATATATATAAAAATTCAACTTCCTTTTCTTTTCATTTCATCTCTGAGAATGTCTTCTTGTGCAATAGAATTCATCAACTTCTTGCAACCTTTTTTTTTTTTGCTCCAAAATCTTATCCACTCTGACCTTTCAAATTATGCTCCCTGAGTCATGTGCTTCATTTCCTCCTCGCCTGGGATGGCCTTTTTTTTTTAACCCTTGTTAGATTTTTTTTTGGGTAATGCTAGTAATATATTCACAGCTTCATTTTGAGTCCTCAACTATTGGGCTCAACCTTAAATCACATTGATTTTGGTAGGAAGAAAATTTCTGAACAAACCCCATTGTCTCTTTCATTGGGTAGCAAATCAATTTTGTCCTTTCATTTTATTGTTGACAAAAGTCAATATTGAATTGATTCTGTTGTGAGCAATCAATTTCCTCTTAGGAATGAATACCCCTCTTGTGACATCCCAGACTTGATGAGTCTCTAATTCTGCTGCCAACACAGAAGCCATAGCCTGTACAAATTTCATGTTCATCCACGGTTAGACCGATTACAAGAAGCTAGACCAGAATCTTGTCTGAATTAAAAAAAAAAAAAAATTAATGTCTTTAAGCATAACCCTAAGCTTCCTCTTACTTGAAGATTATCTATGAAGACTTGAAATTGTAGAAAATTAGTTTTCTCGTTTCTTTGGTCAGCCAGAGCCATCATTCTATGCCTTACCTTGCTCAAACCTTCATTGCAATTCTATAATAATTCAATTTAGTTTGATAATCTATTACTTGTTGTCTTAATGACATTAAAAATTGAATCTATCAAATTTCCTAAATCATGCAAATCCTTTAAGTTTGTGTCACTAGTTGCTGGGGGCGTTCTTTCTAATTTTCTGTAGTTTCCAAATCAGAAACTCTTCAGTGGTAAGCGTTGAATGGGGAAATATTCAGTTGACGGGTATAGCAGGTTTATTTAAGAATAGAGGAATCATTTAGAAGAAATTGCATAGAAGGTTGAGAGGTTTCTAATAAAATTTATCTAGGATAGTTAACATTATTATTATTTTAGTAATAAATCGTGAGAAAGGTAGACGTGCCTGAAGAAAATAACAGTTGCATTTTCTTTAGCTTATCTATTTAAACTTTTAGATTCAATTAAATTTTCTTGAAGGTAGACTTTTCTTTATTAGAACGAATGCCTTCTTATCTTATTTGGTTTAAGACTAGAATCTTAAATTTAAGATTTATAATAATATTTACTTAACTTGAAACTTATTTCTAATTTCTAATTTTTTTTTATATATCTCCTAAGAAGGAATTGGGAGCAGCTTTTTATAGAATTTAGTATGTATAAAGTAATTTGGGTATTATTTATAAATACTCATAGTTTATAACTAATGTTGCTTAGAAGAGTTAAGTAGTAGTTGTTAGGAAAATCTTATAGGGTATAGTAGATGTTTGAAATGATAAATATTAGCTTGTGTCTTAGGTTTATAGGAAAGGATTATTGATGTTTTTTTTAGCTTGCTCTAAGCACAATTGTTTTGATGTAGAAATGTCCTTATTTATTTTGTTAAAAAGGAGAATTTAGAATTGTGTAACTTAATATTATTGTTATTAATATTTCTTTTGACCTATTTAAAGTAATTAAAGGAGTGATAAGGAATATCTAAATTACCTTCCTTATTAAACCTTTGTTATTTATTTTATTTTATTTTATTTTATGTTTTACTAGTCATTAGAGCGCAATAGAGTAATTAATAACATAGTATTAATGCTTGATATGTTTATTGTTCACCTCAATAATTAGAAAATAGCTAATTTAGATACTTTATTTATTATCTGGAGACTTAGCATTCTTCCAACTACTTCATGTAGGAATTTAGACTTATCTTACGATCCACCTAAATAATATATTATGTTAGTTTATCTATCGGATCATGCTAATTAAGTTTGGCTTTCATTATACCTAATTAGAGTAGAAGTTTGTTGATCAAGAAAGTAGTTTAAATTAAGTTGTGTAATCCATTTATAGGAAAACATTCTTGTCTATGATCTTCATTGGGTTCTTGAAGTCTTGTGTTTTGTGAGGTAAGAGTTTAGGGCATAAGTATTGTATTAGAAGCAATCTATAGCCTTACTCCTTTAGATGGATGTTTGGTAGTTGGCCTTCTTAGTTTAAGTAATTATATATATATATTTTTTCCTCTTTGTTAGTCTTTTGAACAACCATGACGGTATATTGTATCACCTTTTCGGCACCCGTTTGTACATGTTAGGATCTATTACTTTTGTACTGTAAATGATATCCACGATGTTCAGTTTTCACTGTAGTTTAGGAAATTTGGTTTCTTGTTATTATTTCAATGTTGAGTCTTGTAATTGTGCCTTGTCTTTTAGTGCAATGGTGTACATGTGAGTTCCGTGAGATGTTAAGTTGGTTAGAGTCATGATTGGATAGTTGTTTTGCTTGTCATGATGGATCTGTGTAATTCTAGAGACTTGTCACCTTGGAATCTAGTGTAGTTTTGTGGCAAGGTCATTTTGGGTTGTGCTTTCTCATTCTTTTGATCCCTGGTTGTTTTATAATCATGGTTGTGGAACCTAGTCTCCCTAACGAGAAAGATGATGTAGTAAACTGGTAAAGAACTTGTTCATCTACTCCAGAGGTCTTATTGTTCAGTCCTTTGCATTGGTACTTGTGTCTTACTGTTTTAGGATGTATGGTTGAGCTTGAGTAGGGAAATGGGAATTGTTTGTTGTGGCCCAGTGATTAACTTTTGTGATGGATCAGAATTGTTATGTAACCATTATCCTTGCATGCTGTGGTTGGTATGGTTGATCAGAGGACGCTAAGGGAGTGGCTTCCATGGTGGGGCCGGCGCCTAGGAAGAGGTCGCCTGGGTAACCCCATGGAAGTTGTAAGCAAGTGGAAACCTAATAATGTATCTAGGAGGGATGGGCAGTAATACACTAACAAGATAAGTAATGTGACCTCACCCATACCTTGAGCGCTTTCATAGGCTAAGGGAGGGATGAGAAGGCCTGGTTGGCAAGGTCGACCTCCTCGTCTTCATGAGAGGACATGTCGGCTCCGCATGTGTCACCCTATGGGGCCGGCACCAGAGAGAGGTTGCCAGGGTAACCATAGATGGGGGCCAGCTTCTGGTAAGAGATAGCCTGGGTAACCCATGCTAGGGCCATGCGATGACACTCTCCTTACGCGGTTCAGTTGTTTTCTCTTCATTCTTGTTGGTACCTCTGGGGTGCGATCTTGTCTTCATGATTGTTCTAGTCTGATGTTGATCTGTCTGGTTGAGTACTGTCAGTTCTGTGCAGTCCTTTCATCATGTTGTTTTCATGGAGTCTGGTCTTGGCATTTATGTTCTTGACTACAACCTTGACCTAGTGGTAATCCTCTTGTTATCTCCTAGCTCGGTGGGGTGGACCTCAGGGTTCCACATGGTTGGGAGGTAGAGCTATCCATTGGTTTCTTGGAGATTCAGTTTGAGCCTTGTGCAGAGATGTACCAGTTTCTGGTGGCTTTCGTTCTACAGCAGTGTTGTACACCACCCTATGTTCTATTTTGTAAATCGTCAAGATCGATCTTGAAATCTTGTATTCACCCAATCTTGCACTTTTGCAATCTTGTATTCTTGTAACCTTGTATTCTTGTAATCATGCAATTTGGAACTGAAACTATGTAATCAAGTTATATTGTTGTTGTAAAAGTTATTGGATTAGTTATCTCTGTAGACTGATGGTTATCACTCTTATGGTTTTACTTAATTTCCTAATGCAGTTATGTTGCCCTAGAGTGGTTAGAAGTGTACTTTTCTATTTTACGTGTTCCTTAATAGCTTTGGATTATGTTTGTACTTTATTATTTCTTAAAAAAAAAAAAATAGCTCTGTTTTCCACTCTGGTTAGTCTAACACTCTAGGGTTGCATGACGGGGCATTTCACCATTGATAGTGTGCCTTAAGACCCACAAAGTTTAAAATTGTGCCCTAATTCAAATTAGATCTCCTAAGCTCACATGAAACATCCCTTTACAAAAATTGTTAGCAGACTTCATTCTTGCATTTCACAAAGTTTACTAAGTCTGGAGGATAATGTGAAATTCATGGCCATTCACTTGATAGTAGTAGATCCTTTATCCTCTTGAAAACCTACAAATCATATCACTATTAGTAAAACCCTTTCTTGCAATGTTCAAGACACTAGAAAGAATCTTCCTGTTGATGAGTTAGTTCCCTTTGTGCAAAGCTCAAAACTCGTAAAGATTCTCCTATAAAACCAACATTTCATGCCTTTTTTAGAGTTTTGTAGTCTATCTAGATGTATCCTCCTCTTCATTATTTTCCCACAAGTTGAGATTAGGCCCAAAGTCCTACAAATACTCTTCACCAATTACTTTTACATAATCTCATGAAGGATGGGAATATATCCTCTTCCACCCTATTTTCCCACAAAGTCAGTTCATGCCTTAAAATTTGTGAATAGCCATCACCAAGTGTTTTGAAAAATTTTGTAAAGGGCATGGACATATCCATTCCCACACCATTAAATTCTACAAAATCCAGTATCCTTCAAAATTTATGTGAAAACATTACATAATGTCTTTTGTAGAGTTTTAACAAGGATGTGGATATTGTTGGAATAGGTACGTTGTACACCTTGCATAACATTGATTATTTCATTTATGTAAAATAAATATTTATTTTTGGTGCATCCATGTGATGTGTTTAACCACATTAAATATTTATTTGGTGCCGCTTGTAACCATTGTATGTAACATTGCGTTAATTATTTTATGTGTGTGGGACACAGAGTAATTAATTATTTATTTGTAATTATTTAATTATTGGGAAAAAGGAAAACTCAGTACCAATAATTAATGTGGGGGTCAATGGTTTTAGTGTGCTCATGGTTTTGGGGTATATGGTTTTACCATAGTATATCTAGTTTTTGTGTGAGCTTATCTTTAAAAGCTAACACATAGGTAGTTGTTGTGGTTGGTTTTTTCATTGGGTTTTGCTTGATTGAACATCTCTTGTAGGTTGCACATGTGAGGGTTTGAAACATGGCATGGGATGTGTGGTTACATGCTTGTTCACATAAAGTGTATGTAAAGAGCTCGATGCTTCACAGGTATTCATAGAGACTATGCATATGTATTGTAATCTTTATTGCTAAATAATACATGAGAGGTGGATGCTTTTGGAGGCTGGGTTTTTCCCTCAATGAGGGTTTTGCCAAGGTATATCTTGTGTCACCTTTAATGGTATGTTGTCTATTCTTTTGCATATGGATTCAGATTACTTTGTTTGCATAAATATCTCTATTAGGGTTATGAGGAAATTGTCTATATGGCTATAAATTTCCAACATTTGGTATTAAAGACACGGTTGTTTGGTTGAGGGAGGAGATATACATGTTTGATAACCCTTGCTATGAGTGGATTTTTTGTGTATAGTTAAATATAGGGTTTTGCATGAAAGAATGAAGGCATTTTCAAGATTACAAGGTTGTTTGCAGATTTGGGCTGTTGCAAATTTGGGTTTCATGGAGATTTGACAAGTGGGTTTTTAGTTTAGGCTTTTTGTATGAGGGTTTTAGTGGGTAAGATTTTGCAGGAAGCCTCATGGGTAAAAACAAACCATACCATTGGATTTAGATGCACCCATAGGTGAAGAAAAACATATAATTTGACATATTTTGGAGTCAATTTTTTTTTGCCATTTTTCATGCCCTAGAGGAATCTGTGGAGGAATCCATATGGTGCAGAGAATATTCCATATGCATTGTACTTGCATAGGTATGGCTATTGTAGGCAATTATTTTTAAAAAATTAATTAATTAATTAGAGTCTGTTGGCAGAAAAAAATTAAATTTTTTTGGGCAGGTCGTACCTCCCATGCCAGCCTATCCTTGCCCTGACAACACTAGGTGTTGTTGCCCTAGCTTTCCAACCCATAAGACCTGGCCCCAGCCGCCATTCTGGGGAGCCTTGGCTAGTTTTGCAAGGTGGAGGCCACCAAAGCCCGAGCAAGGGTAAGGCCCAGTAGCGCTCCACCCTTTGTTTTTATTAAAAATTTAAATTTTCAAAAACTAAAATGTTTTTAAAACTATTTTCGAGTCCATCACTATTCCTCCACCTGTGTTCCACCAAGGCACCATCGATGTGCCACAGGTGGGTCACCAACCGGCCACCAAAGGGCCACTAGCGTTAGTTTATAACCTAATTGGGAATTTTTTCTAAGAGGCATAACTTGGTCCCACGATGTCAAATTTTCAACTTCTTATAATTGATGAAAAGATATCTCTGTATACTATGCAGTGGTGTTAGAATTCTTTCCATATTTTTTTTACTAGAATTTGCCAGTTGGAAGCCAAATGTACGTTTTGATCTTTGACGGGGCATAACTTTTGCATACGGAGTTGGATTTTGTCCAGACTTCTTATAGGTGTTGGAAAGGTATTTCTAAGCACTACACAATGGAGTAGGTTTGGAGCTAATATTCTAAGGTCTATTTATTTTGTTTCAGTTTGAGTTGTTTTTGGTTCATTTGACTTAGAGTGCATTTGTATGTTGATGGCAAATTGAATCTAAGGTGATTCAGTGTTTAAGTCATTGCAAACTTACATGTTTATCTATGATTATCCTTTGTTGAAAGCATTATAAATGTATTGATAAATTTTGTATGTTGCATTGTGAGATCTACAAGATGTGCAATGTTGTAGGTTGTCTATGCTTACAAGTTGCATATATGACTTGGATGTGGGTTGTCTATGCCCATAGATGTTTTAGTGTTGATGCAGATTCTGATTTGTGGCTTGGTTTAGTCACATGTTTTATTGGTTTGCTTGTCATTATGAGATATAGAGAGAGATGTTATTAAATAATGCAATCATAATATGGGACCTATGCTCATTGACTATATGGCACAGTTGTGTGAGACTTGATTGGAGTTTGGTATAGGTACTTTGGGTGGTGATCATAGTGTCAAGGATTTTCCTTGTTTGTTTAGGACATTGTCATGACATGTTTGTTATGAAGGTGCATTGTTGGTGGTGTTGGATTGATTCAAGTTTACAGGTGGTTTTCCATCATCTTGGTTCGGAGATTATGGTTTACTCAACCTTTTGGGATTTGTTGTCATTACAGTGGGATTTGTTGATTGTGTTAAGGCCATGGATGATTTTCATTTAGGATATGGTTATCATGATGTCATGGATATCTTGGTTACATGATTCAGTGGGAGATTTTGACAATGATGGTTTGATGTTTATCATGTTTCCACATATAGCTTGGTATCACACTTCAGTGGGAGCTTTGACAGGATATGGTTATCTTCATGTGTTTTGAAGATCTTGACATCTTTGTACCATGGAGGACTCTTGGAGTCTTTGGTTGAGGTGTTGGTTATGGTTTGTCAGTTTTGACAAGGGATCCTTGCTTACAAGATGGATGATATTTTGTCTTGGTTTACTCTTGATCATGTGTTAGAGTGTTGGCATGATACAGGTACTCTTTGGGGTAGGATATATTCATATGAGACATAGATCTTCCTTTGAGTAGATGATTATATCATGATGTCATGATGTGTTTTTTGAAATGTGCAAGACAACTGAGAGGAGGGGTGAATCATTTGTAACCAAAACTTTAAAACCATCAACACGTCAACCACTTAATCACTGATATTGTAATTTAACCATGAAAGCATGAAATCAGAAACTTAAACACATCCACACATTCAACACATAAGACACCAAATTTTTACATGGAAAACCCAATAAGGGAAAAACCACAGTGAGTGTTAGATCACAATATAAATGATATATCAAAATTTACAACAAGGTTCACTATCGGAGGCTCACTGCCTTAGGGATCACTGCTTAGAATGCTCACTGCAAAAGAAGTGGCTCACTACCAAGAGAAGGGGCTCACTGCTAGAAGTTAGTGAAGTAAGATAGCAGCATCTACACTATGCCAAGGTTCAGTTCCATTAAAGCACAATAAATCTCCTCTGCTCTTCTTTACTTTTTCACTTCGCACTTATCTTCACATCTTCGCAACTACATCAATTATTCATGACTTCATTACACGTATTTATACAATTCATCAACCTTGGAATATACATCAAGGTCAGCATTACAATCATCAACCATTGGAACAATCTCCAAGGTTGGAATACACACATACATTAGAATAGGTCTGGACCTAAATAGATTTGTGAATGAAAAGAATAAATGTGGACCACACCACACCTTAGCTAGGACTCAAATGCAATCTTCCATGCAACAACATGCTATCACAAACTCCAAAGCATAATCACAAGTAGTGAAAACAACCAAGTCGGCCAAAACTGGTGTTAACACTAAGACTTTTAGGAACACACTTCATCCATGATCCAAATCACATTTTACGGACCAATCAAAAGGTAGGAACATGATCTAGAGACATCTACAAGCACTTTACAATCACCAAGAACTTCTAGATAACCCCCACACACTCTATACAAAAGATTCTTCGAATCAGAGCATTTAGACATTACTATCAACCACTGCCATAAAAGAAAGATCACTTGCGGAGCAACAGATCATGAACCATTTTATCTAAAGGCACATAACATTATTAAAAACTTAATTCTAGAACTGTAAACTGTAAAACTTAAATGCATAGAAACGCTGAGTAGAATACATTCTCCCTATCACCATTGAATACTCAGAAAAATAGTTTTTACTCTGGTGAACAAAACTCTCTCAAATCTTCATACTGGAGGCTCAAACTTGAAACATAGCAACTACAGACATCCCTTGACATAACTTCCAAACCCCAGACAAATATATTCAATCTATAGGATATGCGGAGCAAAACAATGCATTGTTCTTCTCAGACACTTTCTCAAACTCATTCAAATAATTTCCTTAGATGATGACCTTAGGTGTTGACATCAATGACAACAGTTATTACTCATACTTGTAACAATGTTCCTAGGTTATGTAGATGTGTAGTGGGAGCTTTGACAATTATCTTATTGGTTCTCTTGGTATTGAGTATATTGGTCATTTTCTTGGGAGCTTCATGATAACGTAGTTTTGCATTTGGTGTTTAGCATGGATTGATAATAGTCCAAAATTAATCAGGTGCAGTCATGGCCGGAGGGTTCAAAGAATGAACTATCCAAACCCTGCAACTAGAGTAAACATAATGGAAACAACACAATTATAGAATGTAATGGAAGATTCATGTATTTAGTATACTAAAGAATTACAAAGCTCATATGCCAACAACAGGTAGGCTACAATCAAAGCACTCACATGCCTGCTTTCTGGGTTATAGTAGATATACAAGATATGGCATTAAAAGTGCCTTCCAGAAAGAATTTCCCTATCTATCTTATGAAATCCACTAACTGCCTTCCTAATGCATCTAAGAGATCTATATATATCATCTTCAAGCTTATAGAATCATCTGCGTCAGCCAAAAGAGGTTACAAACTCCACTGAAAGATGTAGCATGTAGAAAAAGGTATGTCAACCTACAACATATGGTATTGCTTCCCAATTGCATGAAACTTGGTGTAGACCTCAAGGAAGGTCTATCTGATGCTTATGTGTTGTGTATGATGTTCTATTAGGCTTCGCAAGTCACAGGAGTGCTTCACAGCCTTCTCCTTCCAACTAGCTACCTAAATGCTCTATTTTGTGAAAACTAATGATCTTCTGATAGCAATAACTCTTAGGAAACAAATACAAATCACTTGAAATCTTAATATGATATAGATGACACTATATAGATGCTAAGTTCTACTCTATGAGCTTTATTATGAAGATGTGGTAAAATGTGGTAGAAAATGCTCAAACTACAAATGACTAAACTGAATTGAAAATGAAAGAAAAGAAAGAATGCAAATATTTTTGGTTGATGGAAGATTTCTCTGCAACCTAGGATGCTCCTGCATCAAACACCTGAGGTTGTTGAAAAAGTGAATCCCTCACTTTGCAAGGGCTAGAGGAAAACCAAGGTGCTCCACCTTAGCTTGAGATATTCATGATGAATCTTCTTCCGGTCTTCCTTTCCATTTAACCAAATATTCTTTATACTACTTGCTTTTGGTACTGTATCCAATTTTTCTATCCAAGGTGTTCTCTATCTGCTCCAATGATTATTGTGGTAACTGATTCTTCAAACCATCTTCAATGCTATCACTTGATTCTCCCTCATGGTACTGATATAGGTCTACAATGTTGGATATAGGTGATATACCCAATGTCTTTGGTAGCTCCACTTCATATGCATTTCCTGAGTCAAATTTCTTAAGTATCTTACATGGTCCAAACTTCTTCATCCTTAGCTTGTTGTATGTCCCTAGTGGAAATCTCTCTTTTCTTAGGTATACCATTACTTCATCTCCAACTAAAATTCTTTATGTCGCCTCTTCTCATCTGCTTGTTCCTTACACTTTCTATTCATCTCCTCCAAATGCTTTCTGACATGATTATGTATTATCTCCATATGTCCTACAAATTCTTTTATCTCTACAATTTGGTCATTCTCTATACTAATGTCTCTCAGCTCGGCTCTCATCTAGATTGTATTCCTATCACAATCTCAAATGGTTTCTTCCAAGTACTCATATTCACTGAATTATTGTATGCAAACTCTACTTGTAGTAGAATTAGATCCTAATTTCCTGCCTTATCACGTACTAAACATCTCAACAAATTACCCAAACTCCTATTTACCACTTCTATTTGTCCATCTTTCTATAGATGAAATGTTGAACTAAACTTTAGGTTTGTCTTCATCTTCTTCCACAATGTCCTCCAAAAGTAACCAATGAATCTTGTATCCCAGTCTAAAACTATACTCTTAGGTAATCCATGCAATCTTATAATTTCTTTGAAAAATAGGTCAGCAACATGCAATGCATCATTTGTCTTCTTACAAGGAATGAAATGTGACATCTTTGAAAATCTATCTACTACTACAAATATAGAATCAAATCAAATCTTTGAAATGGTTCTTCTTCTTTTTCGGTAATGGTTTCTACACTTAGGGCTCTGCACTTCTTAGGAATCAAATCAAAACACATATTCTCATGTCTCAATCCATCCATAAATTTCCTTCCATCAATCAAACAAATTCTAGCATTCCCACATACTTCACTCTTAGGCTTATCTTCCAAAGGTGTCAAGATATGTTTCTTCTCATTAGATGTTATAGTGTAAGTATTATTTCTCCCATCATATATAGCATATCTATCATACTGCCATGGTCTCCACAATAATATATGACATACATCTATTGATATAATATCACACAATACTTTATTATTATAAGATCCTATATGAAATTTCACCAAACATTATTCACTCACCAATACCTTGTGTTCATCGTGAATCCATGCTATCTTGTAGAGCTTAGGGTGTTTCAATCTCTCCAAGTTCAGATTAGTCACCATCTCCTCTAAAACCAAATTATCAGTAATGCCACTATCAATGACTACTTTACAACATTTACCTCCTAATTTGCATCTTGTCCAGAACAAACTTTTCCTTTGTGGTGGTTCCTTAGTTGTCTCTTCTTGAAGTATTGCTCTCCTCATGACTAATGATTCTCCTTTCTCTAGTTTTCCAATTGAACTCGGTGATCCAATAGGTTCTTCCTCTGCATAAGCTACTTTTGCACTATTCTCTATCCTCTTACTTGTACTTCCCTGATGACATTCATATGCTCTATGTACTTCACCTCCTCCACTCCCAAATTCTAGCATTCCCACATACTTCACTCTGAGGCTCATCTTCCAAAGGTATCAAGATATGTTTCTTACCATTAGATGTTATAGTGTAAGTATTCTTTCTCCCATCATGTATAGCCTTTCTATCATACTGCCATGGTCTCCCCAATAATATATGACATACATCCATTGGCATAATATCACATAATACTTCATCATTGTAAAATCTTATATGAAATTTCACCAAACATTGTTCACTCACCAGTACCTTGTGGTCATCTTGAATCCATGCTATCTTGTAGAGCTTAGGGTGTTTCAATCTCTCCAAGTTCATCTTAGTCACGTTCTCCTATGAAACCAAATTATCAGTACTACCACTATCAATTATTACTTTACAACATTTGCCTCCTGATTTGCATCTAGTCCAGAACAAACTTTTCCTTTGCAGTGGTTCCTCAATTGTCTCTTCTTTAAGTATTGCTCTCCTCATGACTAATGATTCTCCTTTCTCTAGTTTTCCCACTAAACTAGGTGATCCAATAGGTTCTTCCTCTGCATAAGCTACTCTTCTATTGTGCTCTGTCCTCTTTCTTGTACTTCCCTAATGACATTTAAATGCTTTGTGTCCTTCACCTCCTCAAAGTATTCCTCCAAGTCATTTATCCGGTCAATCAATTCCTTGGGATTCAAATTTTCAGTATAGTTCAGTACTTCCACTCTAGGTCTCTTACCAATATTAGAAATAGCGTTCAACATCTTTGCCTGATCCAATTCTTCTTCTTCTAGGGCTTCTTCATTTTGATCAGCTAATTGAAATTCTTCATCATCACTTTTAGCATCATGTCTAGGGTTTAGTCATCTTCTTCTATCTTCTTCTACAACATCCAATCCAACTTTCATTATCCTCATCATTTCTATCATTTCTTCCATTCTTCTAGCAACATTGTTCATAGAAAGCATCCTCCTTGGCAGTATCTCTTCCTAGGATCTAGTGCAACTACCTCAATTCGGCGATCTGACTATAGGGTTGCAACTGTCTCGTGATTGGTGCTCTACTGACAAACACAAGTAGACTGTCTTAGGTCAGCAATTTGTTCACCACAAGATCTTCTAGAATGCTTTCATTTCCCAAAGGATTCAAAACTTTTCTCTGATACCACTTGGTGCAATCATGGCTGGAGGGTTCAAAGAATGAACTGTCCAAACCATGTAGCTAGAGTAAACACAATGGAAATAACACAAGTATAGAATGTAATGGAAGATTCATGTATTCAATATACCAAAGAATTACAAAGCTCATATGCCGGCAATAGGGGAGCTACAATCAAAGGGATCACATGCATGCTTTCTGGGTTATAGTAGATATACAAGATATGGCATTGAAAGTGCCTTCTGGAAAGAATTTCCCTATCTATCTTATGAAATCCATTAACTTCCTTCCTAATGCATCTAAGAGATCTATATATATCATCTTCAAGGTCATAGAATCCTCCACGTTAGCCAAAATAATGTTGATTACTAATCGCATTCACTCTGTTGTGCCCTCCTTTTTGTGAAATTCTCCCCTCTAATATTATCTTCGTATATTTAGATTTGAGTTGCTTATTATGAACTCAAGTTATTCTTCTCTTTGTATGGAACTTGGCATCCAGTACCTCCAATTGATTGAAATTTAAAACTCTAAATTACTACCACTCTCTTGCATGACAAGATTATTTTATTAAATTTAGATTTATATTTATAATATATATTTTTAATTCTCTATATTTATCTTTATTAATACATATTTATTTTAACCAAGAATATTTATATAGGCTTATTAGTCAAATTATTTAAATATAGAAAAACACTTCAAACATTTATTAATAAAACAACTTATATATATATATATATATATATATATATATATATATATATATATATATATATATATATATATATATATATATATATATATATATATATATATATATATTCTAAACATTGAAAGTGCCTTCCGGAAAGAATTTCCCTATCTATCTTATGAAATCCACTAACTTCCTTCCTAATGCATCTAAGAGATCAATATATATCATCTTCAAGGTCATAGAATCCTCCACATCAGCCAAAAGTGGTTACAAACTCCATTGAAAAATGTAGCGTGTAGAAATGGGTAGGTTGGCCTACAACATATGTTATTGCTCCACAATTGCATGAAACTTGGTGTGAACATCAAGGAAGGTCTATTTGATCCTTATGTGCAGTGTATGATATTCTATTAGGCTCCGCAAGTCACGGGAGTACTCCGTAACCTTCTCCTTCTAGCTAACTTCCTGATTGCTCTATTTTGTGAAAACTAATGATCTTCTAATAGCAATAACTCTCAGGAAACAAATCTAAATCACTTGAAATCTGAATATGATGTAGATGACACTATGTAGATGCTAACTCTTTCTCCATCAGATCTAGTATGAAGATGTGGTAAAATGCAGTAGAAAATGTTGGAACTGCAAATGACTGAACTGAACTAAAAATCAAAGAAAAGAAAAAATGTAAATATTTTTGGTTGATGCAAGATTTCTCTGCAACATGACATGCTCTTGCATCAAGGTCAGTTTGGACATAGTTTAAAGGTTGGAAATAATGTTCATCAGATAGAGAAGAAGAAAACATAAGGTGGCGGCTATCATCACAAGTGAAAAAAACTCTTATTCAATGGGTTAAATGTAAGTTACAAGAAGGTGGAAAATGTTTTGAAAATAGTACGGAATCCTCAAGAAATAAACTTTTTAATACATTTAAAATTAGTATAAAATCATTCCACAAATTCTTTGTTTTAAACAGGCATTAATAATTTCATTCTATGCTCTAAAACATACCTGGAAACACAATGAAATCCTTCCTCCTATATTTGTTGGTTTCCCTTTCTACTGCTGCTAATCCTAATATCTTTCTCTCCTTTCTATCACTGGAAAAATAATGTTCATTACTAATCGCATTCACTCTGTTGTGCCCTCCTTTTTGTGAAATTCTCCCCTCTAATATTATCTTCGCATATTTAGATTTGAGTTGCTTATTATGAACTCAAGTTATTCTTCTCTTTGTATGGAACTTGGCATCCAATACCTCCAATTGATTGAAATTTAAAACTCTAAATTACTACCACTCTCTTGCATGACAAGATTATTTTATTAAATTTAGATTTATATTTATAATATATATTTTTAATTCTCTATATTTATCTTTATTAATATATATTTATTTTAACCAAGAATATTTATATAGGCTTATTAGTCAAATTATTTAAATATAGAAAAACACTTCAAACATTTATTAATAAAACAACTAAACAACTTTATATATATATATATATATATATATATATATATATATATATATATATATATATATATATTCTAATAATTTTTTTTAATAATTAATAATAAATTAATTAAAAACAACTCATATATTTTTCATTAAATGTAAAGTCGAAGGAAATTATAATTACATGGCTAACTTATGCATTCAAATGAACATACTATAGCAACAAAATCTCATTTTTATCTAATTATTAAGCATCAATCACATTCATTCATTATATAAAATACTCAAACGAGACTAGCAACCACATAACGATGTACGATAAATGACTAAAAATGCAATATGACATGAAACTACATGAGTGTGTGCATGCATTGGATTTATCCATCATGCCAACCCTTTCATGGCAGCTAGAACATTTCTACCTCAACCATGTTCTCATCTTTGACATTTCTCCTGCACCCAGTTGCACTTATATTTTCATTAATAACTTAGTCCTTATAATCATAGCCGAAGAAGAATAAATACTCATACTAATATTAACTGATCATTAAATTGGCTTTCACATATTTATTTATAATACTAATGATAATTACTTTCACACACATGTGGACCCACTCATAGTAAAATAATCATAGTAAATGTCTAATAATCTAAATTAATAATAAAGTCCAAAAATGAGATGTGCCAAGTTGATTCATGATTAATGGGTTGTGTTTTGTATGGCATGAGTAGAACCTGCTCTCCTTGTTTTGCATGTATATTATATGCATTGATTGGCATGTATGCCATATGTGATTGTATACCCTAGATATGCGAGATGTTCTTAGCGGGTTTGCCATGATCACCTCCTTTGTAGCTCAGGGGTTTCCTAGAGTTGTGTGGACAACTACTACGCTCGACAATGGCAACATGATTGGGAGGTGAGCAATATTTCCCCATTGGTCCTTCATGATAATCTTGGGTGTTGGATGGATTCCTTGTTCTCTTTGTAGGTTGAGTATGTTATGGTATGTTCCTTGTTATACCTTGGAGAGTGTGATGGATTTTGGTGTATTCATATACTTGTGTAATTTAAAGGATGTTGGTGTCCTATGCAATGTAACTAATTATTGAAACATTGTTATTGTTTGATTCTTGATGTATGAGGACTTGTAAATCAACCACCTAAGTGATGATGTATCTTTCTATGTGTTTTTGCTTCGACGTTGGTGTCGACATGATTGGATTGTCTTTCTTTCTACTTCTGAACTTGTATACAAATGGTGAAAAATGAAAAACTTCAATTTGATGATTAAAATTTTTGAATTTTTCAACCTAAGCTGATTGGGTGATTTTGACCCTGCCACAAAAGGACCATAGTGCTAGGGCACTAGAGTCCAAAGGAATACAGTACTAGGGTGCTAGTGTTTTGAGGCCAACAGTGCCCAGGCACTAGTGTCCCTAGTAGAGGGCTCCTCCTTTGGGATCCATACACCTTAGGGTTGCCTGATACTACATGTGCCTTCAACTTGTGCATTTGATTTTTGTTTGGGGTATTTTTTCCCTCTGGAAGTTACCCCTATGTGAGGTACCCTATTGTGTTGGAAGTGTTTACAACCTTCTTGGTTTCCCTTTGTTGCATTGGGAAGTGTGTCTTGTACGAGTTCATCTTCTGATCATTCCAATTGGTTAAGGAACCATACCTTGTTGCTGGACCATCTCGTGGATGAGCATTACCCTTATTTTTGGGATGTCTTATTTCATCATGGAGTGGACTGAGGTAGATGTCACCCTCATCCTACTCCATGTTGGAGCAGTAATAAGCCATGCTCAACTTGCAAAATCAAGAACACTTCCACAAATGAATATGAGCAAAATAACAAATCCAATAACTATCAATAACCATATGAATGTGGAGCATAAATATATATTAACCTCACTTAATAATTTACATAGGAATGTCTTATTATATAGGCATGGATGAGGCAATCGACCTTGCATGTCGATCATTTGGAATGTACAAACCAACAACCTTGTGTGACAAGTGTTGGATGACTACAAAATGCCTTTTGAGGTGAGATGGAAAGTCTTCCAACCTTAAAAGGTATGCACTTGAGGTTTATCAAACAACTAGGTAAACTCTAAAAGGTTGCACATTCAATTAGATAAGATGTTATCTAACCTCATCAACCTAAGTACAATTAAGCTATAGTGAATTGATAAATTATTCACTCTAACACCCCCTTAAGTGATACTTGGGGAGATAACAAAAGTGCAAGAGATACATAAATATGGGTCTCGACAACTAAGCCTGATGAGGTACCCATGTACAACAAAGTCTCTCATAAATAGAGAAAATGAGAAAATCTAGTGGGGAAATAAAACTCCACTCCAAAAGAGAGAATGTGAAGAAAATAAGTCTCCTCAAAGATGTCCCTAAAAGATATTAACATGAAGAATTCCTAAAGCAAGTCAAAGCTATAAACTCTATCGAAGAACTAATGTCTGCTGGAATAAACAAACCCTCCAAGAATGTAGATCAGGATGAGAGAGACACAAAATTCTACACAAGTGCCCTCAATAACACTACTCAACTATATAGCATAGATAGCAACAAAGGCAAAACAATATATGAATTTTAAAGTACAAATGGTACAATGATCAAAGAGGCATAATGAACACTACACAAGTGACCTCAAATGACACTACTCAATGTGAAAGTGGTGTTCTACAAAGATACCAGAGTCGTACAATTATTGATCAACTAAAATGTAGAAGGATAATGTGTCCAACACTTCACTGAAAAGAAGCATTAACATAACCATGTGATACACCCATAATGTTAATAGAAAGAGGTATTCAAAAACTAATTGAAATATCTAAGTAGATGGAGATCCAACATCAAGTCCAATACGATGTACAAGCAACTAGAATAGGGTGTGCAAAACAAGGCACACAAGCATGAGGCTAGAATGTTATCATGGAGGTACGTTCACCAAACAAGATTGTAATGGTAAATAACAAGACACTAACACAACCTCCTATAGCACTTTATAAATTAGTGCATGTACAAAAGAGGCACAAGAGATGTGCAAGAGAAATCCTCCAAAAAGTAAGACAAAATTAGTTTTTGGCACTTTATCTTAATGTGTTTACAAACAAATGTGTAGATAGAATTCATACAAGTGTCCAAAAGAAGGACAAAATTAGTTAATGTTATCAGGTGGACAATGAAGACATAGACTAAGAATACCTTACAAACCTTAAATAAATGACAAAAACTATACAAATTTAACTCCCCATAACAAATAATGTTGTAAGAGATGCCCCATAGAAAAAATTACAAGATTGAGTACAAACTTGACAAATGGAAGCCTAAATCGACTATTTATAACACACGGTGATTTTACAACTTTCTACAAAAATCAACATTCCATAGTAAAAACTATATTTACCAATATATTCCTTGCATTTTTATGATCAGTTTAAAAAAAAGTTTTCTCAATTTCGACATCATGAGAAAAAGTTATGCATAGTCGAAAAATGTCAAAAAATAGAGAAAATTTGATCTCCAAAGGCAAATAAATATGTTGAAACAGCATAATTTAGGGAAATAAACTTCACCACAGTGAAGTTGACAAAACCATCTTTCGGTCGATTATAAATTTGCTGAAAACTGCCTCTGTAGGTGAAAGTTGTGGCAAAAAGAACAAAAAAACCTTTTTGAGCACTTCACAAACCCTGGTGGTCAGCCTAGCATAAAATTTCAAGGTTGGTGAACTACTAGAGGTTACATTTCATGTCACGGTTGCATAAACTGGTATTGTTAACATTAAGTGTTAATATTACACTATATGTTAATAATACAAAGACATTAAATGTTTAACCTTTAATAAAGGTCAAACAACAATAGTCTAGCAATAAATGGTAATGAAAACATTGTTGGCTTGACAGGTTAGTGGTGATTGCATAGTAAATACCTGACCTTCACAATAAATGGTAGGGTTATAACTATGGTAACAACATTTTTTAACCAAAAACTAGCGTATGGGCCATAGAAAATATCTGAGGTGTGGCCACCACCACAAGAATCAACAAAAGGATAACAAAAACATCGGCCAAAATTTTTGATGATACTGTAGAAAAAACCAAATGATAAGCAACAAAACTGCGAGCCCACATTTCTTTGTCACCTCTAATACCAAAAAAATGACATTGGTGACTTGAAATGCTTCGACCTCTGAAATAAAGCTGACCAGGAGAGTTTTGTGTATAGAAGGAAACCATGACCTTGCATCTACGAACACCTGTGACAAAGATAGAAAATAGTGACGAGAATGCATAAACCTTGTGACTGGATCAAAGGCTGGTTGAAATGGTGATACATAGACGGTGCAGGCAAACCATAACCCGTTGTAGAATGGAAAGCATAACAAAATTTAAAGCCAGAGATTTTAAGAATTTGGCGACCTCTTGAGGTTGAAGTGTGGAGGTTTGGAAGATAAACCACCACTGTGACTGCACCGTCCAAAAACACAAAAGGCAATAAAGCTTTATGAGACAACAACCTCCAACGTCCTATGGCAAACGATAAAGGGTGACCACAACACAACATAAACTTAATTCCAAATGTCCCCTGCAATGTCGACTTCCAACAACAACCAGTAGACGAAGACTTTGACTCTGCCAAAAGACAAACAAAGGAAGCTTCAACTCAAATCGGCAACCGCTGCTTGAATGTCAAAAAGTAACAGATGACTCAAAGAGCCAATGAAACACATGAGGTCGACCAAAATGTACCCCTAACAAGAGATTGAATCGACTACACCAAAGCAAATGTGAAACTAGCAACAGAATGCTATGGAAGGATCTCCCCCAAGCGGAAACATGAGCACTGATGAATGGTGAAACTCATCTTTGAAGACCTGAGTGGTCAAGAAAAATGGATGCCGAGTGATCATGTACCAAAGGAGCCCAGCCAGAATGGTACACAGATGACAAAAAAGACCAGTCGTTTTAGGGCCAAAAAATAGGTTAAACAGGCCTAAAAACCAACCTACATAACACAAAAAATGACCACAAAATTGTTAGTAGAGGGTGGCAGAGCCGAGGCCCCCTCTACTAAAAAAAAATTGCATTTTTTACCAAAAATTCCATATAGTCCATACGGTACGGCCAGACAGTCGTACTATGCAAGTACAAGGCCCAAAAGAATTAAAAAAATTCACTGTGTCCAAAATTGATTTTTGAACAATCAATCTGTACAGATTTGGCTCTTCTAGACTCAATGGTGAGGTCCATTGAGCCCCACAATGCACCGTTGATAGGGATAGATGCAAAATTCAACAAAAATTGGGAAGAGATTTGCAAGCTTGCTCTAATACCATATTGGAGCAACAATAAGCCAAGATCAACTTGCAAAATCAAGAACACTTCCATAAATGAATATGAGCAAAGTAATAAAGCTAATAACTATCAATAAGCATATGAATGTGGATCATAAACATATATTAACCTCACTAATAATTTACATAGGAATGCCTTCCTATATAGGCATGGATGAGGCAATCCACCTTGCATGTGGATTGACATGTGCCCCATGATGTGGCACATACATGAAGACAAGTGTCCTATATGTGTCAAATTTTGGATCACTTGGAATGTATAAACTAACAACCTTGTGTGACAAGTGTTGGATGACGATAAAGTGTCTTTTGAGGTGAGATGGAAAGTCTTCCAACCTCAAGATATGCACATGAGGTTTACCAAATAGCTAGATAACCTCTAACCTCTAAAAGTTTGCACATTTAGTTAGATAAGATGTTATCTAACCTCATTAGCCCAAGTACACTTAAGCTATAGTGAATTTATAAATTATTCACTCTAACACTCCATGTGTTTAGAAGGGAGTGAGGTCATGGATGTGTGTCTAATCCTCATCATGGAGTGAACTCCATCTCTCACTTGTCATCATGGTGAGTTATCACACAATGGGTGAAGTCTTCCACTTGTACCACCTTGTATTGTGCAATGGTGATGTCACTTTTTCATGTTATTTTCCTTGTTATGACACCATGTGTGAGTGTGAGTGTAATGCCACATGTGAATGTCGCACGTGCAAATGTGAAAAAAATTGTTTGGTTCAATGTTTATTTGTAATGTCCTGGGTGAAAGCTTGGGGTATTACATCATCCAATGATCTCTAGCACATCAAGGGTTTTCATCCTTAACTATGGGTTTTGAACAATGTTCAGGGTTCATAAATTAATTTTACAAAAGAACCTCATAAAAAACAATGATTACATATAAATAAGCTTGAGATCTCAAAGGAAGAGTCAAGGAAACCAATACCCCTCTTGGGCAAGTTGCCACTTGAGTCAAACCTATTTTTTCTACTTTTTATAATTAATTTGCATTTTCACACATATGCAAACTTGGGTGCCCAATTTCAAAAAGTCCACTTGGATAAAAAATTAGGAAAAAAGAAAATTGCTTGCTTTCCATCCTCATCTTGTAAATAAAATTAAAAAATAATTCCCTTACAAATTGTTGTAGATAACCTTATGAAAAAGCAAGGGAAATTCTAATTTTCTTGGTTATATCCAAAATCCCATGAATTATCCATTTTCCAAATTTTAGGAAATAAACAATAATATTTAATATCTAATTTTACTTCCAAATCTTGACCTTTTTCAATTCCATAATTCGATATTAAATAGATAAATTCCAAATAATTATTTAATTTCTCACCTTAGTCCATACGAATTGATGGAATGGACTAATTAGTACAATGTTATAAATAATTAAGAAAAAAGGAACATTACAAGTCTTCCCTCCTCAAAATTGCTTGTCCTCAAGCAATTCAAACCTGGATATTCTGAGATCTCTAGAAAATCTCACTCATGGATCACCACATTATTTCTCTTGACCTCCTTGTAAAATCCATAAAATTGAGATTTTTGATAATGTTGCAATATTAAATAAATCTTTTGTTACATCCCCATTTTGGTTTGTTTTTACTTTTCACTTGTTACTTGGATAGAAGTAAATATTGTGTATATGAGATTTGATGCTATATTTAAGAGACACTAACTTTATGGAAAGTGGTTTTGTAATTATGACCATTTCAAATTATCAAATTTATAATGATTTATATGATGTGGAAAATATAATTGTTATTTTTAAGTTACATGATCGGGACACTGGTACACTGATCATGATTTACATGTAAGAGTTTTGAACAAGGAAACACGTTGATTTGACTCTCTGAAAAACAAAGAGAGAGAAAGTATCTTTGAGGAAGAAGGATATAGACCTTCGGTTACTGACTGGTATTTACTAACGAAGTTCGGTGTGTAACTGACAGTGAACTTTAGCCATGATGTAAGTTTCATTTTATGCTCAAATCTTAGATTATCTCAATGGGATCGTCGATGTCTTTTGGGGTATGTTGTCATTCAATTGTGTCGTTATGTGGAAAATGACGTTGTTGGTTAGAACATCATCATTTGCAACTAACGCAACCTTTCAACTTTCACATCATAACCAATTATGTTCACGTCATCAAACGTGGATGGTTAAGTTATTGCCATCTATTTTCACTTGCATGCCTTTGGCAAGCCAACCTGATGTGAATTAATGTGTTCTGTGGAGAGAGTTAAACTTGACCCTACCACATTAATGTAAGTTATTCAACCCATTATTATCATTTTTTTTACGTGCTTGAGTGCACCTAAACGCTTCGCATAAAGATTTTTGAGATCGGTCGATCCTCCGTAATTGTCGAGCTCCAATAACCATTTGCCTCCATTTAGACCCGAGCTGGGTGCATGCACTTAATAGGAAATGGATGGATAGGGGAATCCTACTATGATTTCAGGCGTTAAATACCCTAGAAAATATATATATATCATGGGTTGTTTGTAAAGATTTTAAACAATAGCTTTATTTTAAGGAATTGAATAGATTGAAAACATCATAAAATGGTATTCAACTTTTAACCCATTCAAACAATGAGAATATAACCTTCGTACCTTATGCTCATGAGCTAATTCAGTATAAGTGTTATCATATCTGTGAATAAAAGTATTAAATATTTATATTTAAAAATGTATATCTAAAGTACACCCATAGATATCTCTTTTCCATAGTTTATTTGATTTTTTCACTTTTTTTCTTCCACCATTTTTAGTTTTTTATTTTTCAACTTTTTTTGGTTTGATATTTTTGATGATTTAAAAAGAAATTGATAATAAGAAAATCACAAAAACTATGGAACCAAAAAAGAATTGGAAAAAATAAAAATAAAAAGCAAAAAATAAATTGGAAAAAATAAAAAATAAAAAATAAAAAACCAAAAAAGAAATTGAAAATAATAAAATCATAGAACCAAAAAAAGAAATTGGAAAAAATAAAAATAAAAAACCTAAAAAGAAATTGGAAAAAATAAAAGATAAAAACCAAAAAAAATTGAAAATAAGAAAATTACAAAAACTATGGAAGGAAAAAGAAAGTGGACAAAATAAAAAATAAAAACTAAATTTTAATTTTTTTAATTTATTTTTAGATTGGGATCTTATTTATTTTAATTTTTAGATTGAAATCTTATAAAATTACATGGAATTAGAATCTTTGAGCTCTTCAACTCCACCCTACTGAATGTAGGAATGCCTCTCAGTGTAAAAATATTAGTAGTTAACAACAAATTATTTACCTCATGTTGCCACCTTATCATGATGGCACGACCACCATAAAACATGGCTTTAGCTAAGTCATCTGTGTGTGACGAAAGGCTTATCCAAACCAAAAGGAAGCCTTAACCTTCGAATGAGGACGTATTGTTGATAAGGGCAAAAGGCAGTTGATAAGATCAATAATCGGTTTGTTCCCTCAAAAATGATAGAGTTTGAAGGCTATGAGTTGCATCATCTTTTGGAAGATGTATGAGCATCGAGTTGTGAGGAAAAAGAAAGTGGCGAGGTGGAGAAATAGGAAGCTATAGCCATCGAAGGGGACTAAAGGAGTAAAGTTTGGCAACAATTTGATAGGCAACGAAGGCATCAGATTCTTTCTTATCTATTCTTTCTCACGAATTGAATCGGTTGTCTTCTTCTTGTTAGCCGATAGGTTTATATGTGGGACATTTTTGTCCCGGAAACTTGTCTCACACCGAAAACTTGTCAGTCTCCGGTCCAGAAATTAGTCTGATGAGCTGGAATTCCGTCAACCATTTTTGCTCTTTCCATCAAGCAAATTAACAGAGGGGGAGTTGTCAGACGCGCCCACCATTTTTTTTTCCGTCAAACAAATTAATCATATGCCTCTATTGATTCGTATTTATTGTTCTATGCATAGTCGATGGGAATCATAACTCTTAAAAAGTTTTAATGTAGCTGTTACCAATTACAAATTATTCAAGCAGGATCATCGAAAGGCAGATAGATAATCCCTATGCAATCACAATCAAGAAAGTACAAATTTATGGAATGTTAAACCAGATGATTTAAAAAAACTTTACAAAGTATCTTGAATGCATACCATTGGGACAAATATAATTGATCAATATTTAGCCCATACGCTCAACGGAAAATCCCTGCCGGTACCTTTGCATTTTTCCTGAGGTTAATAGAGTGGTAGGTTCCCAGTCTTTTCATATTTTAAAAAGATCTTCGGCCTTCAGATATGCATTAATGCTATTATTTATTTTTTTAATTATTATATATTCCTCCTTCAGATATGTATTAATGGTTTTATTTATTTTTTTAATTATTATATATTATTAGCAGATAGTTAGCCAATAGGCTTATATGTGTTGGAAAATCTTTAGGGAAAAAAAATGTAAACCAGTAATTGTTATGTACTTCAATTTTTTTTTATGGAGAAGATTGTTAACTATAGTATAAAACTCTCTAGATATATGTATAATGTTTTCATTTACCTTATAATACTCTATGCATACTTAAACTTTTGGACTATTAACATTTACTAATATAATACAATATTATATTTAATATATATTCATAAATAGTATTTTATAATATATAAATTATATTTATAAATATAAAGTAATATATAATATAATATTATCAATATGGATATTATAGAATGTATTTAATATTTATGTATATTAATAATATATTTGAATTAAATAGTTTGAATACAAATAATATTATCTGAGTATTACAAAACAAAATAACGCTTTAAAAGTAAAATAACTAATTTATTTAATTTAACAGATATTTTATTTTATTTTACTTTTAAGAAACCACTAACTAATTTTCTTGGTTTAGTTTTTACTTTGAAATGTGTTATAAATATTATATATTTATATGTTATGTTTTAAAATTGAAAGAATCTAGTGATATGTGTTGTTGAGACATTTTGGAAACCCATAGCCTAATCTTTAATGTAGGGTTTTCCATTACAATGTTTATATAATCTGAACTTAATTCAGTGACATCATTTGTAGATATCTAATCTAGGGTTTTGTATTTGTAGCATTTGTAGATATCTTTATAAAAGTGGAATAAAGACATATCATCTGAAGACATATCAACAATATTTAAAATTAAGTAAAATTAGTATACAAGCATAATAAAATTAGTATGAACTTATAGTAAAACCAATAGATAACAATGTGCAATTTGAAGTGTAGGAATGTTGATCTCTAGAAATATCATCTAAAGAAATAAAGATGATGAGGATAATGTTTATAGATTAATAACATTTATACTTTTTATACTAGTACTTGCACCCTTTGGAGGTTCAAGGGATAAGCTCGTAGAAAATTTGAGGTAAGAATTAATGTTTTAGTAAATATAAATGAGAAATGGTATGGGCAAATTTAACCATTAAAATTATAAATTTTTTTATAGCTTATTATCATAGCACAAGGCTGATACAATATTTATAGACATAATATTCCATAGTCCATATAAATAATCAAGAATACTTATAGATGTTAACTATGTCAAAAAAATTACATCGATATTTCAAATCACACTCTATGTTCTATTATAAAAATATAAAGAATAAATAAAATATATATGATATTATTTTCCACTTATAATGTCACCCATTCACAAAATAAGAATAGATGTATATTTTTGATTGGTTGATGTAATTAGAGATTCAAATGTTGTTTGTAAGTCACTGTCACTACTAAACACTTTTTCATATTTTATTTATATATTTAATCAAACCCCCAAGTGGTACTATTTTTAGTGGAAAACATTTGGAACATTGAGTTTTGAAGAATTTAAACTGCAATTAAGTAATATGGGACTTGGAGAACTTGAGTGAAAACTAAACGAATTGGTATTTCTATTTAAAATTTAAGTGATTATTATTTTATATGTGTGTTTAATTGGGATGGTTATATAATATTAATCACATGTAATTGAGATGGTTATATATTATTATGTAAATTAGTAGTTTAAAAACTATATAAAATAGTAATAAGACATTATAATTATATATATAATGCTTTGTTTTCTATTTTTTTTTTTGAAATCATATAACTTTATTTTAACTCTTAATCTATATATTATTTTAATACAATCTTACTCAAAATTTGTCTTAAACTTACATATTATTATTAATACAAATTTCTTACTATTTTTTATTAAAAAAGTGGTATCTTACAATATATTATCATAAAAATACATATACATGTACATTCCTCATACAAGAAACATTTAAATGTCCATATGTATGTAAATCTTTATAATATATAGGAATTAAACTTTATTGTATCGTATCAGTATATTGGTCTCTTGAAATTTGTAAGAAAGTTTAGGCATGTGACTATGAATTGCAAGTTTAATGAATTATACTTGGGCTTTCAGTGTTTTGCATGCCAGTTGAAGTGGCGTGTGTCTGTGTTGTTTATCCATTTCCATAGCTTTATCAAGCGCCCTTCTTTTGGATGAGATTGGTAATGACAAGCAAAAATAGTGTAAGGGGATTTCTATTTCATGTTTCATGTTGCTTCACTATGCACTATTTTAATGCCAACCCTTTCATTATAACATGATGGCTATTTACCATCCATTGCTTTTACCTGTGCCTACCATTTTCTAGTTACATTTCATCAAAGGAAAAGGAAAGGGAATATGGTTGAAACAAATAACTCAGGTGAGCATATCAAATTGCAAGATTTGAGGTGTGTTGTGTGACCTGAAGGGGAGTGCAAATAGAAACAAAAGAATCACCTTCGGAGGAATTGATCCAAAGCCGTGGAGGAAATCTTTGTTTTATTTAAAGATATTTGTATTAGTAATTTGTTTATTTAGCAAAAAAAAACCAAACATTTGTTTTCTGCAATTTCCTTAACCATAGAAAAACTGAAACACCATTACTACATTTTTTAAAAGATATGCCAAAATTTATTTCAATGCAAGATATTCCATTGCCTCTTTCCTTGAATGTGTTTTTTGATTCTTTCTTTCTGTGCCCTAATGTGCCACAGGGCATGTAATTTTGAACTTTCAAGGAAAGAAAGAAATTCAGTGAGGCTCTTCTGAATGGGAGCATAAATAGGTCAAAGGGCACTGGTATACCTATCGTCATGTACTTGAAAATCAAATCCTGGTGCTCAAACTCCTACTGCTAAGATGATATGAAGCAAAACCTTAATCCTTTTACAGTAGTACCATAACTGACCATCCAATGCTAGCATTGTTCACACTTTCTCCTCTCCCCATACACAATGGCAACCCTTTTTAGACAAACACATACAGATGAATGTTAGTGTAACATGTATAATGTGTCTATGTCTACACGCTCTGTGTACCTATATACACAATACATATATATCCACAATACCTATAGTTTTGAAGGGTAATAAGGTTGTCAGTGGTGCTGCAATAAAGCAGTCCTATCTGTATAAAAAGCAAGCTCATACTTGCATGAGCCATCAGTCTTAAACAACACAGTACATCACTTTAAATTACTTGTACCATAGGGATATAGGGATAGAACATATGGCAATGCATTTACACACAATATAAAGATATAACCCAAGGCCACTCCACTGTTGTCTTCAGTCCTAATCATTTGTCGGGTTGTGGTCTAGTTTTAACATAGAGCACTCCTTGAGAAAATATCACAGTTTTTCATTTAGTTCATAATAAGCCATTTTGAACCAGTAGGGTTTATGGTGTTGAATCACCTACGCAATAACTAAATCATAGCTTTTCGAGAAGTTTAAAAAAAAAACCAAATTGCTTGATTTTGCAAACAATACAGGTTTTTAATGAGTTCATAAGAAGAAGTCATTGTGAAGCCCTAGGGTTCATGGTGCTCAATCAATATGTACATATGCTAAATCATAGCTTCAAATAAATTAAAATAAATAAAATAAACACAAATCTCCATTGCCTGACTAAATCAAATTTCTTATTAAAAACAATCTTAACACAAACATATGCACACCTAAAATAATAGATATTATCTAAAACGGAAGTGAGGAAAAGGGATTTATGAGTGTAAATGAATATAAAAAGATGTTCCATACCCGTAGTATGAAAGAGCGAAGATTTTGTAGAGTAAAACGTAGAGGCCGATGTTCACAGCAACACAATTTTTCACAAAGAAAATGGCGGAGGGAGGATTCCAAAAAATATTATTCGTGGGAAATGAAAATGCATGGTTCCATCATCCACATATGAAATTGCTTTGATGTTTAGTGTGATATTGCAGATCCAAATAGTCTGAATGCTTGTTATTTTGTCATTCTATTGGAGGCTATTTATACACAACCTTGGCGGTGATCAAAAGCAGTATGGTAAATGGTGGCAAGCATATGCATGTACTGCAAAGACAACAATTCCATCTACCATGGCAATGAATTAAATCGACCCAAATTTTATGCATTTAGTACAAAGATATTGGATTACAGCATGAGATGGTTTTCAGAATGCAAGTAAGTAAAAACAATGGAGTGACAATTTTTCAAGCTCAAATGCTCACATATAAAAGCCTAACAACTAGAGAGTTTAGAAAATTTTCTAGTGTGAGCCTATTCAGAATCAAATCAGATTAGATGGGGAGGATTTTTTATTTCAAATTAATCTTTACAGTTGTGACCCATTGCAATCAAATCAAAAATTATTTTGGCAGTAAAAAAATCTATTTGGCATGTCTTGGCCCTTTAGCTCAGCCTGAGTTATTTTCTTTCAATAGTTTTTAGATTTTCCAGGCATGAGAAAATTTTTGAACATCAAATACTCACAACCAACCAATTTAGAAAATTTCCTAATGTTTAATTTTATAGCGTGAGACAATTCCAAGCACTATAATGCTCACATATAAAGCCTATTGGCTAATTATAAATAATAATATCTTATTCCTATGCAGCAACATAGTTTAAACTTTAATGTAAATTAATAATGATAAATGAATAGTATATTTCAGATTTTCTTTAAAATACTATTATTCTAACTTTAAGACAACAACAAGAAGGCAAAAATGAGTTGGACAATTTAATTAAAAATTAAAATGTATATAATTATTATTTTTAAATGTTCTGTGGTGCACAAATTCTTCTTTTTTATTGTTTAGATGGTCTAATGAAAGTTGCAACTTGGGAAATAATTCCAATCATAATATATAGTTAAAAATTGAAGTGTTGTTTTTAACAAAGCTATTAATCCTAAAGAGTAGGGATAACAATTTTCAATATTCATTTTTTTTAAAATCCACATGAAAACATTTTTATATTAAAATTATTTTAATATAATATTATTCCTATTTTTTCTTTGCAATAACTGTTTATGAAATTTTGGAGCTCCTTCAATGTATAGATCATTAAGGTATAATAAATAATAAAAATAAATAGTGTTTAAATTATACTTTTTATATAAATAAAAAATAATAAAATAGTGTTTAAATAATTTAAAAAATTACTAAATAAAATTTGTTAAAAACAAGAGCCTTCTACATGTTCCTCTTTCAAAACAATTAAATAAATAAAAAATTAAATGGTTTAAAGAATGTCTTTTTTAAAGGTAAACTATAATATTGATTAAATTTAAATAATTTTAAATAATAATTAATTATATTTTTATTATTTTTTGTGAAAGATATAGAAACACATAGTTATATAGAAAAGGCTCTAATGCTATAGGTTAAAATAGGAGAGAACAAAAGAGTCAATGTACTATGAACATAAAACTAAGTACACAATATACTAGATACAACTTCAAGCATTCAACTAGCATTCTATGAGATGGAAACCCCCATGGAGGATTAGTTTCACCACCCTTAATAGAACATTGCAGCTATTGAGCAATGATATATTTATTTTTTATTAAATATTATTTTCAACATTTTTCACAATTTTAAAATTTTATAAAATTTATTTATCTAAATTTTTATTGGTTGTATTTTTATTTCTAAATAAATATTCTTATTTGTTGTTAACTTTTTTAATAATTTAATTTATCAAATATATAGTTTTCAAGTTATAATTTTGTACTAACTACATAATTAAATGTGAAAATGTAAATGTGAAAATGATAGTGTGGACTTTTAAAGTGCCTTTTTAAAATAAGAAGTTTGTATTTTCTACCTGTCACACCCGACCTCGCACATTATTCTCTGGCTAGGTGAATATTGTTTTCACATATGAACACACATTCTACACAAGAAATTCTTCTTTAATTGACTATAAAGGCATGGTTTTCTTATTGTTTTAAGAGTAGTGACAGCTGGGAACCAGCTGGCATTGCTTCCCATTTGCACTTGCATTTGTTTTTCCTTAATCTTTCTCATTGTTAAACTGGTCTCTTCAAAGTTGAAGTAGTTCTATAGTATTAAATCTCGAAATATTAGAATAAAGATGAGTCAATATTGTTTGCATAAATGTTTTTCCTACACGCTAAAATTACTTAGAGGCTATCAATTACATTTTAATACACTCTCAAAACAATGGAGGCAACTAGACAGATACACTAGAAAACAAGCAAGGTCAACCATATAATGCAATGTGGTCTCCACCTTCCTAACACTTTTCAAAATGACACTACTTAGAGAAGAATAATGATTTCACTATACAATTAAAGTTTCAACAGTGCTTTCCACTCTTTGACAAACATGGGGCTAAAATATACTCCAAGACCTATGTTCATCCAAATGAAATGTACAAATTCCCTCCTCTTAAAGATATACATACAAAATCTATTCGACAATCCGCTATGTGCATCCAATTTTGTTTCAAGGTTTGTCATAGTAGTAGTATGTAGTCACTCAAAATATTACATAGCTATTTATTACACAATAGAATGTAATTAAACAATCATATTTCTAAATTGCAAAACATAGCATGACAACAAAAAAATTGACTATATAAATATATGCAAGAGGAGCTGAAAATTGATACTCCTTGCAATGCCTATAAATCACAATTACACTGCCTTCCTCAAACAATACAATGCCAACAAGTCATGAAACACAATCACTTCTCAAAAAACATTTACTTTACAAATAGATACTCCCTTACAATGCCTATATATCACAAATTACACTACCTTTCTCAAACAATGCAATGCCAGCAAGTCATGAAACACAAACACTTCTCAGAAAAACATTTACTTTACATATGCCTATTGGCAAAATCGTTACACGTTCATCTGTGCAACTGCTAGTTTTAACTTGAGATGGAAACTATAAATTTGATTTTAAAAGCTCTGAGATAATAATATAATGGGGAAATGATAGCAATTACTTGCCCTTGCACAAGTCGATAAACCAGTTTTGTATGTTTAAACCTGTGAAGAACATTATATCTACATGATGCTATTTCACTCTGTTAGATATAGTTATAGAATCAAAAGAATCGAGCCTCACTGTGTCATGATTTAATACTGTCTTAGAAACTTAAAATGTTGTCAACTTTTCGAGTAACGTCTGAAACAATCATGTAAAATGACTGCAAGGTCGTAGGGCCTCCATTGGTAAAAACTCGAACTCTGGTTATCAAACACTTTTTAGCCCATTATGTGTAGGAGCACACCATGCATGAAGATGTCTTTAGAACTAGCTTTGACAGATATTCTTAGTCGTTTAGGATTTTCGAGCTCATGTATGTCGAGGGCATGAAGCTTGCCTAAAACAAAAGGAGTTGAACCCGCCAACTTTGAGAAAACAACTAAATGATGCAGGTGGTTGAACCGTGTTGTCTTTGAAACCATTTTTTATTAAAATTAGTTCTCTACTCCAACTACAATTATGGGTCTTACTTTATAATCTACAAGCTCAATATTTTCAAACAGTAATAGGTTTGCATACGGTCGATGGTCGAGAACTTGTTCAACCTAATGTCGACACGTGATAATCTTTATTATTGCCCATTGAAAGTACTCGGTGACACTCGTATGGCAGATGATTAGAAATACATTATTCATAACTTACAGGTATTCAACATTCATGTATAAGGAAATATGTCTAACTTTCATATTTATTTAATATTGATTTATTAAGGTGGTTAATGCCTCTTACGTTATTGAAGTTGATTTAAACACCGATGTTTTACTCAGTTGGACAGTTATATAGATCATACCATAGTTATTCTTAAGCAAGATTTATGAAATATTCTTCTTGGCAAAGAGTATCAAAACATAAGATGACTCCATAATAGTCGTAGGGGATCTACCCTAATTTCTCTAAATTATAAAACCCGTTTTCACTCTCGTGAAAACAAGATAATTGTTGCACATCAAATTAGTTTTTAAGTGTTATTAGGGAAAAAATGTTCTGATATTTTGAATGAGATCTAAACCCTAAAAACATAGGGAGTAAAACTCCACACTGATTCGAATAACGAGTCTAGTTGACAAGTCTCATTCTAAATGCTTGCAAAGTTGCAATGGAAAACATAGTATTTAGTATGAACCTTAGGGGTCTAAGGATCAGTTAAAAATGTTTTAAACCATGGAGACTAAAATCCATTACTACCAAGTCAACTGTAGGATTACGACGTTATCCAACTCGAGTTGGGGTGGGTGAACAATATGACTGTGTTGATTGTAACGCTATTTATATTGAAAACTTTGGCCAGAGTAATACACAAGACTCTAGTGCATTGTCGGTTCACCGTGTCCAAGATTACATAATCTATGGATATGATCACACTTGACTAGAGGGTATCTAGGGGTGCGTGATTAACAATGTTGCATGGGACACAAACACCAGCACTCAGATGGCAAATACCATAGGTCATCCTAGTTCTATACTCTTCGTGAAGGGTAGGGCCACTTTCGGGAAGGAAAGTGTGCGGGAGACCGTCAATCTATGGATGGAGGTTAAGCTCTCCGAAGATGCTTTCTCTCTCTTCAATTAGAGGCATGTTGTGGCTTGTGATATGGAAGTTTGCAATTGAGATGCAATAATCAATTGGTAAGACTATTTATGTGTTCTTCATTTATGTATAATTTAACATGATTCATTTATTTGAGCTAGTGAGACAATTTCATTATTGCTGAAATAAATATGTTTCATTTCCAAAATTAAGATTAAACAAAAAAAAAATTATCACCTTTTACCTCATCAAAATTTTACTTCATGGTAATTGTCAGGTTTTAAGTGTTTTGAAAACTATGGATATTACATCTTCCCCCTACCTCAAAGGACCTCTCTATGAAAGTTTGATCCATATAAAATACTTGCTAATTTTAGGCCCTTGATAGATTATCTCTGAGTGCTCTTATAGATTCTTAATTTTGGTGTGCCAAGTCACTTTTCACTGATATTCTAATATTTCTTAAATGAGATAACTCTTGCCAAAAGGAATTGAGAAACCTGCTAACCCTATCATTAACAATATCCACAAGAAATCCATACAATATGAATGCTTCTTTACAACATAAATTTGCCAATTGTCAAAATTTGAATTCTTATGGTATGACAAAGGAATGTGCATACACAGTCTATTCATTGCAACATAAATGTAATCTCTACCATGTTCCTTGGGTAGGTTTGTGACAAAATCCATGTAAACACTTTTCCACTCTTGGTGAGGAATAGCCAATGTATGCCATAACTTCACCCAAAAGACATGTTCTATTGTGTCCTCTTTCATCCCTAAATAAATTGATAGAAAGATTTTCTCCTTATACAAAATGGGTCCATCAACTAGAATATACTTGCCATCCTTCATATCTTCTTTTAAGATGTTAGCAGTAATTATATTCTTGACATATTCTACCATGTTAGAAACCTCCCAAGCATCATAGATGACAAAACAAAGAATGGGCATTTTGGAAGAATCATCAACAACTACATTCTTTAGCCCCCACCCCCTATATCCAAAACATAATATAAGATTTTCCTTATCTCTATTATTTTTTATTATATAAATCAAGTTGACACAAGAAAATACCCAATCCATTGTAGTCTATCTCAATCACACATTTACCACAAACTACATGTTTTCTAAAATTTTCCAAAGCATGCATGATGGCAAGAATTTCCTTGTCATACCTAGAGAAGTTCTTTTATGGATCCTTCAACTTTAATCCCTTAATTTTAATGGAGTCTCCATTTTACATTACATTATGACATGTTGAAGCATCACATTCTACCATAGATAGTTGTGAGAAATTTGAAATAAGAAGTACAAGATATGAGCCAAATACCTTATTAAGCTTATAAAAAACTACTAGAGATCTACCCATCCATTCATATAATCTCCCTTCTCTATCATTTTGGTAAAGAGAAGCTATATGTAAACATCCATTAACAAACTTTCTATCAACACTACATATATGATCTACTTGTACTCCTTTGGTATGGATGATATGGCCCATATATAAAGGTTCTACCATTCTAAATTCACACTTGACTTCTTTTGCGTAGAATCTATGTTGCTTTAGTATGTCTGCAATCATAACCAAATACTACAAATGATCTTCCCAAAACTTGTTTTAACGAAAAATCTCATCAAATAAATTCAAAAAAAAAATCCCCACTTGTCTAATAAATACATAATTCCTGCATGGATGAAAAGTAGCAATTACATTTGGTAAATCAAAGAGCATAACCAAAAATTTAAAATGTACAAAATGGGATTTGGATGTTATTTTTTACACATTTTCTTCTTTCATGCTATACCTTAGAACCCTCTTGGAAACGAACATCATCCCATCGAGCTCACTTATTAATGGGCACCTCTATCCTAAATTTGAAATTTCTATTCTTTATGGCCCTATAATTTGGTGAACAATTTGATCTACTAGTAGCACCAAGATCCCTTCTCATGGAATTCTTAGAAATATTCTTTATATCAAATTTTGTACTTTGATATTTATTATCTAGATTAAGGCCTTTTGAAATAAACACATAATATGTTTTTCCTTTCCACATTTTCTCAATTAATACATAGGAAGGAAAGTGATGCAGAGCCACAACTCTGTCATGCAAACTGATTGGTGAGAGGGTGGTCCATGTCTTGGCGATCTACTCCTATCGGCCAAACATTCCTCATCGGCCACCTTACCTCTTATCTTCTTGATGTTCAACACTCCCCGATGTATGTTCCTTGCATCACTCACCTATCAGCAAGACCATATGCTATTGGCCAACCAAACACCCTTCGCACCGATCACCAACTCTTCCCGATGTATGTCTTCACCTTTGTATCTGCTGAGAGATACATTCTTCAATGTACATTCAAGATATGCATTGTCAGTGTAACCTCCCTCGTTGGTGAGCACTTTTGCATGTGCTCCTGATACACCGATGGCATAGCTTACAAATACTTTTGCCAACTTGGGATCACCGTTTTCCTTCACCATCTCTACCAGTCACCTCTTGCATCTAACAGAATGTATATGTGCAATATACATTCAAAACATACAACCCAAATATGCATTCAGTGGGACCGACCATTGACCTAACACAATGTATATCCTCAATATACACTTGTAAGATACATTTGAAAACATGGGTTTAGAATATGCGTTTAGTGAAGCCGACCGTTGACTTTCTTTGTATCATATGAAATGCACTTTCACCACATGCAGTTGCAACATGCACTTACAGGATACACACGAACATACAACTATGATATACACATGAAATGAACCCCAACATACATTAGCGATATACACACAGAATGTATACCAGGTGAAACAACATGAATCTTCACCGATCTGAACCTCTCCAAACCCTATAGCTTCACAGACCCGTTTCTCCAACAACCATATAGAACTTCGACTTCACCAACCTAGCACATGAGGATGCTAGGATCTATCAATGCATCTTGTACACGATCCTGGAAACACAAATGAACAAAACAAAAAACACAAAAATGAATTGTACAGCCATTCCACTAATTTTGAAGAAATATAACTGGTGGAATGGACTAAGAGTCCATATCAACCATAAAATAGTAAATCGATTACACAGAGAAAGCCTAACGAAATCGAATGACAAAAAGATACACAGAATAGGACTTGTTCATTATGCCTTTCAAAAATGTACACACAAATGCTCTATTTCTCAATTACAATCACACTGATCTCTGATCTCAACTACAACTATTGAACTGAACTAAACTCAACTGATTACATTCGATCTGCTCTAGGGTATTTATCTACTCGCCCTGAGTAGTACCAATCTGACTCCAAGCAGCTGGGAGATCTAACAACCTCCAACTGCCTAACAACCTTTGTAATTACAGATCGACAAGTGTCCTTGGGACTTACAACATAAATCTAGATACAAACTAAAATAACATGCATTGGTCAAATAGACGTTATTACATAAATGGTCTTATAGGACCTTATTGGAAATAATAAAATGAACATCAAACAGTTGAATGCCTCATGGGGGCCACCTTGTGTTAGGTGCTCCTGCACCATACACCCCACCTTGAAAAGAACTCATGCCCCATAAGTTAAGTCTTTATTTTGCTCTACCTATATCCTTTGCTGTCTCATGTCTTCCCCATGATCTCTGGACTGCACCCTGCTTCCATTGAATCAAAGACTCATGCCTAGCATTGTAGGCTCTACTCACACCTTGCTTTCTTACTATCATCTCTACCAGAACACCTACATTATACACCTTGGTTAATGCTTCTTGTACTGCTGCTATGGCAGAATATGTTTGCCTTTCAACTCTTGTTGGTTCTAGAGGACAAATAATTGTCACTACTATGATAGCATCCTTGTCTTTTCAATCAACTTGTGGCTGCTTGTAAACCTGCTTGTAAATTTTGTACTTTGATATTTATTATCTAGATTAAGGCCTTTTGAAATAAACACATAATATGTTTTTCCTTTCCACATTTTCTCAGTTAATAAATAGGAAGGAAAGTGATGCAGAGCCACAACTCTGTCATGCAAACTGATTGGTGAGAGGGTGGTCCATGTCTTGGCGATCTACTCCTATCGACCAAACATTCCTCATCGGCCACCTTACCTCTTATCTTCTTGACGTTCAACACTCCCCAATGTATGTTCCTTGCATCACTCGCCTATCAGCAAGACCATATGCCATTGGCCAACCAAACACCCTTCGCACCGATCACCAACTCTTCCCGATGTATGTCTTCACCTTTGTATCTACTGAGAGATACATTCTTCAATGTACATTCAGGATATGCATTGTCAGTGTAACGTCCCTCGTTGGCGAGCACTTTTGCATGTGCTCCCGATACACCGATGGCATAGCTTGCAAATACTTTTGCCGACTTGGGATCACCGTTTTCCTTCACCATCTCTACCAGTCACCTCTTGCATCTAACAGAATGTATATGCGCAATATACATTCAAAACATACAACCCAAATATGCATTCGGTGGGACCGACCATTGACCTAACGCAATGTATATCCTCAATATACATTCGTAAGATACATTTGAAAACATGGGTTTAGAATATGCATTTAGTGAAGCCGACCGTTGACTTTCCTTGTATCATATGAAATGCACTTTCACCACATGCAGTTGCAACATGCACTTGCAGGATACACACGAACATACAACTGCGATATACACATGAAATGAATTCCAACATACATTAGCGATATACACACAGAATGTATACCAGGTGAAACACAATGAATCTTCGCCAATTTGAACCTCTACAAACCCTATAGCTTCACAGACCCATTTCTCCAACAACCATATAGAACTTAGACTTCGCCAACCTAGCACATGAGGATGCTAGGATCTATCAATGCATCTTGTACATGATCCTGGAAACACAAATGAACAAAACAAAAAACACAAAAATGAACTATACAGCCATTCCACTAATTTTGAAGAAATATAACTGGTGGAATGGACTAAGAGTCCATATCGACCATAAAACAGTAAATCGATTGCACAGAGAAAGCCTAACGAAATCGAATGACAAAAAGATACACAGAATAGGACTTGTTCATTATGCCTTTCAGAAATGTACACACAGATGCTCTATTTCTCAATTACAATCACACTGATCTCTGATCTCAACTACAACTATTGAACTGAACTAAACTCAACTGATTACATTCGATCTGCTCTAGGGTATTTACCTACTCGCCCTGAGTAGTACCAATCCGACTCCAAGCGGCTGGGAGATCTAACAACCTCCAACTGCCTAACAACCTTTGTAATTACAGATTGACAAGTGTCCTTGGGACTTACAACATAAATCTAGATACAAACTAAAATAACATGCATTGGTCAAACAGACGTTATTACATAAATGGTCTTATAGGACCTTATTGGAAACAATAAAATGAACATCAAATAGTTGAATGCCTCATGGGGGCCACCTTGTGTTAGGTGCTCCTGCACCATACACCCCACCTTGAAAAGAACTCATGCCCCATAAGTTAAGTCTTTGTTTTGCTCTACCTATATCCTATGCTATCTCATGTCTTCCCCATGATCTCTGGACTGCAACCTGCTTCCATTGAATCAAAGACTCATGCCTAGCATTGTAGGCTCTACTCACACCTTGCTTTCTTACTATCAACTCTACCAGAACACCTGCATTATACACCTTGGGTAATGCTTCTTGTACTGCTGCTATGGCAGAATATGTTTGCTTTCAACTCTTGTTGGTTCTAGAGGACAAACAATTGTCCCTACTATGATAGCATCCTTGTCTTTTCAATCAACTTGTGGCTGCTCGTAAACTTGCTCTTGAACCTTCTGTTGATCCATCTGATCTCCATCATCCAAAACTAAAATCACCTTCAAACTTTGTTCCTTAGCAACCCCAGTCCTTGAGGTATCCTCAACTATCCTTGTCCCATCTGCATTGATCTGCACAAACTCTTTCTTACCCACCAAGATGACCTTTGCTGCCTTCTTTGTTTCAGCATCCGCCTGCAATCGTGTCATCACAAAAGTTCTTCCATCCTTCTTGAAGGTGTAGGTGTTACAATATCCATCATACAATGTTCTCCTATCAAATTGCCATGGCCTACCTAAAAGTAGGTGACAACATTCCATGGGCAAAATATCACATAAAACCCTATCCTGATATTCCCCAATCTGAAAATCAACATATGTTTGTTCATATACCAAAAGTGATTGATTATCACTTACCGAAGATGCTTTTTAAGGAGTTTGATGTGGAATCCTTTCTAGTTTCAACTTATCCACCATTTCCTGAGATAGCATATTATTTGTTCTACCAGAATCTATTACTACCTTGCATTTTTTACCTTTGCTTTTGCCATTGGTCCTGAAAAGTGCTCTCCTTTGTATCATCTCCTTGGATATCTTCAAGAGTGTTCTTCTTAGCATCAATGATTCTCCATCTAGAACTGGGGCTGCACTCCCCATAGGAAGGTTAACACTTTCACCTACCTCCTCTTCTTGCACATATTGAACCCTCTTGTCATTCTTCCTATCACTTCCTGATGATGAACCTTGCCTTTCTGGACATTTGAATGCTGGGTGACCAATTTCATTACAATGATAACATCTTCCAGTGAAAACATTAGAAGCTCTACCACCTCCAAATCTGCCTCATGTGTCTTTTCCACCCACCCCTGAAATTAGACTGTTCTTGTCCTTTACTAGTCTCTTCTTGGTTCTCATTGACTTGTCTTGTTGTAGGGGCTGATCCTCTTCCCCTTATATTGCTGCCTCTTGCCCTCATGGACTTATCCTGTCTCCTTTTCATCTTCTCCTCAATCCTGATTGCCATTTGATAACAGTCTTCTACACTCCTAGGGTTAGCCAAAACTAATTCATCCTGTATGTTCAATCTCAAACCAGCCAAGTATCTAGCAACCTTTTCAACCTCATTCTCATGATGACCAGACCTCATACTTAATTTATAAAATTCCTCAGTATATGCCTTCACATCCATTTCCTTTTGTCTTAAAAATTGAAGCTTTTTAAACATTTAAACTTCATAATCCTTGGGTAAAAACTTACCTTTGATTCTTGCTACCATCTTGTCCCATGAAGAAATCTGTCTTTCCCTCCTTTCTTCTCTCTGATTGTATGTAATCCCACCATACCAAGCCATGACCTCCCAATTTGGTCTTTGCAATCTTTACTTTCTGTTCCTTAGGAACTTCCTCACATTCAAAATGATTATCTAATGCAGCAATCCAATCAAGTAACTCTTCCTCATTTAAACTTCCACTATACTTTGGAACATCAATCTTTACCTTAGGTTTGTCATTCTTGACTGCCCTTAACAGTTTTGCAAATCTCTGATCTTCAGGATCTAGATCTTCATCGACATCTCCAGATTCTTCACCATCCTCTTCTTCTGGTTCACTTTCTTCCACTTCTCTTCTTTTGTTTGTCTCTAAGGCTACAAGCCTAGCTTGAAGGGCTTCTGCAAGCTCTTTCATCTTCCTCATCTCTTTAGCATGTTTTTCCTTCATCTCTTGCAATTCTCTAGCAATGCCAGCATTTTTTGAAGGCATCTTGCTAACTTGTTTCTGTAACCTCTTAGTTCTTCTACTTCTGCCTTCTCAATGACAGAAAAAAACACACAACTGCCCAGACCTTTTACTGAGCTCTGATACCACTATGATGCAGAGCCACAACTCTATCATGCAAACTAATCGATGAGAGGATGGTCCATGTCTTGGCGATCTACTCCTATTGGCGAAACATTCCTCATCGGCCACCTTACCTCTTATCTTCCCAACGTTCATCACTCCCTGATGTATGTTCCTTGCATCACTCGCCTATCGGCAAGACCATATGCTATCGGCCAACCAAACACCCTTCGCACTGATCACCAACTCTTCCTGATGTATGTCCTCACCTTTGTATCTACTGAGAGATACATTCTTTAATGTACATTCAGGATATGCATTATCGGTGTAACCTCCCTCGTAGGTGAGCGCTTTTGCATGTCCTCCCGATACACCAATGCCATAGCTTGCAAATACTTTCACCGACTTACAATCACCGGTTTCCTTCACCGTCTCTACCGATCGCCTCTTGCATCTAACACAATGTATATGCGCAATATACATTCAAAACATACAACCTAAATATGCATTCAGTGGGACCGACCATTGACCTAACGCAATGTATATCCTCAATATACATTCGTAAGATACATTTGAAAACATGCGTTTAGAATATGCATTTAGTGAAGCCAACCCTTGACTTTCCTTGTATCATATGAAATGCACTTTCACCACATGCAGCTGCAACATGCACTTGCAAGATACACACAAACATACAACTATGATATACACATGAAATGAACCCCAACATACATTAGCGATATACACATAGAATGTATACCCGATGAAACAACATGAATCTTCTTCGATTTGAACCTCTGCAAACCTTGTAGCTTCACGGACCTATTTCTCCAACAACCACATAGATCTTAGACTTCACCAACCTAGCACATCAAGATGCTAGGATCTATCAATGCATCTTGTACACGATCCTAAAACCACAAATGAACAAAATGAAAAACACAAAAATGAACTGTACAGCCATTCCACCGATTTTGAAGAAATCTAACCGTTGGAATGGACTAAGAGTCCATATTGACCACAAAACAGTAAATTGATTGCACAAAGAAAGCCTAATGAAATTGAATGACAGAAAGATACACAGAACAACACTTGTTTATTATGCCTTTTAGAAATGTACACACAGATGCTCTATTTCTAAATTACAATCACACTGATCTCTAATCTCAACTACAACTATTGAACTAAACTCAACTCAACTGATTACATTTGATCTACTCTAGGGTATTTATCTACTCACCCTAAGTAGTACCAACCTGACTCCAAGTAGTTGGGAGACAACCTCCAAGTGGCTGGGAGATCTAACAACCTCCAACTGCCTAACAACCTTTGTAATTACATATCAACACGTGTCCTTGGGACTTACAACATAAACCTAGATACAAACTAAAATAACATGTATTGGTCAAACAGACCTTATTACATAAATGGTCTTATAGGACCTTATTGGAAACAACAAAATGAACATCAAACAGTTGAATGCCTCATGGAGGCCACCTTGTGTTAGGTGTTCCTACACCAGAAAGTGAGGTTTATCTTGCAACATAGGATTATTTAGAACAAATACATTAAATATAGGTGCATATGTATATCCACTTAATGTCGTATTTATAAAGGCACATAATGTCCTAATGTAACCAACTACTACTGCCCTATTAGATTGAGCATTTCCCACTTTCAAAGCATAATAATAATCTAACATTCCTTTTACTTCCATAAAATAAAATATTAAATTTGGTTTCAATTTCAAGTGCTCCAAACAAATACCTAATCCCATACTCTTGGGTACAAATCGATTAATACCCTTTTAGTCTCCTTATGAAAATAATTTTGTAAACCATGGAATATGTCATTTTCACACCAGAAGTCAAACTATATGTCTTTGATGGTTGAGCTGAAAATTTTGATAAGCTCAAAATCAACCATAGTGACTAATGAGAATTCTTTTCCATATACATGTCTTTCCACAAACTCATCTTGGACAACATTTTTAGAATCTGTCTGAGTTGGATCATCCCTTTTAATTTCTATGGAGTTATTTATCTCATCTTTTATTAATGATTATAAGGGAAACTCTTCAATGCTCTATTTCTTCCCACTTTGGATTTTATATTTTTATTGCACATTCCCTTCACTATCATTTTGAATATCACTCTTGTCTACCGTAAAATCCATCATTGGAAAATGGATGCATAATATCTGAGTAAGGGTAGCCTTTGTACTGATGCATTCAACGGGTGTCACTTGATCTTCCCTGATTTTGTCACAATCTTGCTAGTAAGCACACTTGTTTAGATTCAAAGGAACATTTAGAATATTGTGGCTGTATCCTTCATTATTTATAGTTCCTTGATCTTTTTTTCTTTCTTCTAAATCATTTTCTTTATTTTTTGGATCCTTCATCCATGTCTTTAAATCCTTCTAATATTCATGCAATCCGTGCAACTTTTCTATCGTGGATTCTTGAAATGTCTTCATCTTTCTGCTTAAAACACTAGTTTTCCCCCTTGTAGGCTAGCGACATCTTAGATTTGATGCCAATGTAATTTCCCACAATTGATTTTACTAAAACTAGTAAAAGCACCAAGGGTGCTATCAAATGGCCGATAGGCACAAATATTTATAGGCCTATCACTAAATAATTTATATTTATTTTTTATTAGAAAGTCACTACATGTAGTAGTTAGTGGAAAAGACTATATATACTATAAGAAACTCAATTATTGTGTGTGTTTGTTTGAATGTTGACATCCATATTTGTTTGAAGTGTCTTTGAACTTTATTTGTTTGAAGTGTGTTTGAACTTTAGGCATTACTTTGTGTGCACTTATTGTTTGAACTTTTGGTATTTGTTTTGTATGTGTGTTTGAACTTTGACATCTGCTTATTATTTGTGTGAAGTGTGCATTTTAACTTTGACATCATTTTTATTATTTGAATGAGTTTTTAATGTTCACTTTGTGTGTGTGAACTGTGTATGAACTAACTTTTATATTCACTTTGTGTGTGTGTGTGTGTGTGAGTGATCCAATTTTGACATTCACTTGGATTTGAGCCACTTATTGTTTGTGTATTGACATCCACTTTGCTTATGTGAATCATATATTTGAACTTTGGCATCCACTTAATTTGTTTGAGTTAATTGTGTATTCATTTTTTTTGTATGAAATGTGAGTGAACTACCTTTTTCATCCACTTATTAGATCTATTTACTATTTTTGTTTATTGAAGTTTAAAATTTCACATTTACTTAGTGTGAATTCAAAATTAGCATGTTGAATTATGTTTACTTTTGTGTGTGTGAGTATTTGAACTAAATTTGGCATTCACTTTGTGTGAAGTGTGTTTGAATTTTATTCTGTGTGAGAGTGTGTAAATTTTTTTATTGTGTGTGTATGTGTGAACTTTCACATTCACTGTGTAAAGAGTGTACTAACTTTTGACATTCACTGTGTAAAGAGTGTACTAACTTTAGTGTTTACCTTATATATGTATGAAGTGTATGTTTTTAACAAACTACGTGTGGGATTATTGTACTTTGTGTGAAGATTGTGTTTTAACTTTGGCATTCACTTTGTGTGAAGAGTGTACTAACATTGGCATTTACTTTATGTGTTTGAACTTTATTATTTACTTTGTATATGTATGAAATATGTTTTTGAACAAACTATGTGTGAAGTGATTCAACTAACTTTGTGTGCGTTTTCTCTTTGGCACATTTGAAATCAAGTGTTTACTTCATATATGGTTGAATTAACTTTATGCATGAAGCATGTTTGAACTTTGGCATGTGATCACTTTCTAAATGTGAAGTGTTTGTTTTAAATTTGAAATTCACTTTTGTATGAATTGGGCATGGTCAAATTTAATTTTGACATTCGCTTTGTGTGGTGTGTACATTTGGAATTTACCATGTTTTATAACTTTGGCACTCACTTTATGTGTTTGTTTGTACTTTGACATATTTGAACTTAAGCATTCATTTGAATGTTTGTACTAACTTTGTGTGAATGAATTATGTTTGAACATTGACATATTCACTTTTTGTTTATGTAAATTGTGTGTCTTTGCGCGCAAGATTTAATAAGTTTCTAGAAAGGATTTTTTTAAAAAAATTTCAATCACATAAAAATAGAGGGAAATCCCAACATATAATATTTTCATATGAAACTAGTTAATTATTATATTAATAGAATGACCACTTCTATTACAACATCATCTTCCAACCAATCTGAAATTATTTTTTAAATATAAATATACTTTTTAAATTCTTTTTAATCATAAAATCAATTTCAAAAATATATATTTTTAAATCTATCCAACTTTTATTTGGATAATTACACAAAAAAAATCAAACAATTAAATTTTTTTGAATCTAACAACTTAAAAACCCTTAATAAAAAAAAGCAATCTTAGATTCACATTCCAATTTTCATGACCAAGTCAAAAAAGTTTCTTAAGAAATTGCACTTGAACCCACTCAAAATAGGTAAGTGTCACACCACTAGCATAAATAAAGATACAATTTATATTCTAAATAATAATTTTTTCAGTCATTTGATTGTTTTAATATAGTTTATACATTTACTTTGTTAAGAATAGTTAAATTAAATTCCTTTTAAACCAAAAGATACTACCAAGTTAAGAAATAAGAAAAGATTCTAAGTAAAATGATTTCTATCAAACTATGTATTCAATAGATATAAATTAATTGAAATTAAATTATAGTGAATAAGCCACTTATTAAACTATACATAACCAACATTATAAAGACATAAATAAATTTATTAAAGTTATCATGGAGTAACTTTAGAGTCTAAACATTTATTTAATGATTTTAATAGATTTAATAAAAGAATTAAATTAAATAGTTATTTCTTTTTTAGAGTTATTTAATCATTTAAATAAAATAAACCTTGCAAGATAATTAAATAAGAAAATAAATCTAAATTTTCATGTCTTTAAAATTATAACTATGAAATTAATAAATATTTAAATCTATTTAATTTAGTTATTAACTTGCATGGAAATTTTACATAAAATAGATAATTAGGTTCTATTTTAAGAAAAACTAATTAATAAAGAATATTGAGCACTAATGGATCTATTTAAAAACTCATCATAAAAACTAATGCAATGATAAGAGTGGTAGAGGGCTAATTTTAGAATGTAATAAAATACACTATTATGATATAATCAAAGAGAATCTCTAACTTTTACATTTTTTTTGTAATTCTCTTTTTATTTCTCTTGCTTTTTCCTAAATTCCCACTTTTTTTTTATCTTTGTACTTTTCTTGTTTTTTGTTTTTGTTTTTTCGTAATCTATTTTGCATATGCAAGGAATACTATTATATTATGTAGGTTTAAAAGTGCATTGAAGAAAAATAGAAATGAAAGTTTGGAGTAGAAATATATATATAGTTTTTATTTAAAATCTGTGGCATAAATTAATTGAGATCATAGGAATTAAATTATAGTGAATAAACTACTTATTAAAATATATGTAACCAACATTATAAAGACATACATAAATTTATTAAGGTTATCATGGAGTAACTTTACAGTCTAAACATTTATTTAATGATTTTAATAGATTTAATAGAATAATTAAATCAAATAGTTTTTTCTTTTTCTAAAGTTATTTAATCATTTAAATAAAATCAACCTTGCAAGATAATTAAATAAGAAATTAAATCTAAATGTTCATGTCTTTTAAAACTAAAACTATGAAATTAATAAATATTTAAATCTATTTAATTTAGTTTATTAACTTGGAAATTTTACATAAAATAGATAATTAGCTTCTATTTTAATAAAAACTAATTAAATATCTATTTAAAAACTCATCATGAAAAATTTAATGCACCAATTAATGATAAGAGTGGTAGAGGGCTAATTTGAGAATTTATTAAAACTTACCACATGTTTTGTTTTGTAATTCTATTTTTTATTTTCTTGATTTTCTTTCTTTTTTCTAAATTCCCACTTTTTTTTTCTTTTCAATTTTTTCTATTTTCCTTTTTTAGCTATTTTGCATGCAATGAATACTATTTTATTTGTAGGTTTGAAAGGGTATTGAAGAAAAATATGTACAGATGAAAATTTGGAGCAGCAAACAACTTTTATATAAATAATGTTTTTTATTTAAAATATGTTAGCATAAATTTTAGAGATAGGAAATAACTACAACGAAATATGAAGTATAATACTATTTAAATCTCCTTGCATTAGAATAGTGATGCCTCACAAATTTGAATGGGATGGAGTAAAATTATTTATACCCATCATCTAGCCATGCTTTCCAAATAATGAAACTGTTGTCTAGAGCCTCATTAATTGCACCCAAAAGCCTCAAAATAAGTTTTCTCGCCTCCTTCACATACTTACCTACAATCCATTTGTGTTGTAAATTAAAAAAGATTAGTAAATTTTGAGAGAAATTTATGTTTGGGTTTTGTCTGGTACATGTAGGACACCAAGAAGAAATCCTCTAGATGATAAGCTGGGTGTATGAGATAATAACTCCACAATTTGTTTGTTTATGGCATCAAATTATTAAATTTTAAGCAAGGTCTAGTAAAATTTAAAATTTATATATTATTGTCTATTAGTAATCAGATCAAAAATTGATGTTAAAAAATAAATTTGAAGAAGAAAAGAAATGAATGTTAACCTAGTAGAAGCCATCCTCCTCACATGCATGCCTAATGTGATTCACTTATTTGCTCCTCTGGTTGCAAGGGTTAATCTGAGATATACACCCTCTGTATTTTTTTTCCTTCTTGTTGATCTGTTCATGCTCTCCTTCACCTCACCTCACATATTGCAGCACCAAAAAAACAATATGCAATAGACTATTTATAATACTAAATGAAACCCACAAATAGAAAATGCAATGGAAAAGGAAATAAATGAAACACCATGAATTATAAAGTAAGCACCAAGAGAAAAAAAAAATTTGAGTGTGTATTTGCAAAAAAATTCTGGGCCTTTTTAGGGAAAGATAACCAAAAAAATTATTTTTTATTAGGGAAGGACTACCTAAAAAATTATTTTTTATTAGGACTACCAAATTTTTTTGGCAGTTACAAGATGTGTGCACATATAGAATGGCCTATCGACCAAATTATATCAAATCTATAATATTCTAAATAAAATCTGGGAAACCATCCAATTGCACCACAATTTTTAACAAAGCCAATCAACCCAAAATTTGGCAATTTTGCATCTAACACTCTAAAACACTACAAATATGCCAATGGAAATTTTATTAACATAAATTTCACAACATATAGAATATTTTTTACAAAAAAATATACAAAATAAAATATCTTCCCTTGCATGCAAATTATGGAAGATAACTCACAAAATATATACAAATTACGCAGTTAATACCCAACTTCAACTAAAGCTTCATAACCTTTATGGGACTATTATAATAGATTGAAATAGATGTTAAAGGATTTAAATAACATTCACAACACCTTCTACATATATTGAACACTAAAATTAACCAAAACTACCCCAATTTGCTCCAAACTACAACCTATAATAACTCATAATTGATCACAAGATAAACCTATAACCTCTAGAAGCATAATCACTAATACTAAAATACTAGAACACACCATTTAATTTTGTACTATAGTCAACAAAAACACCAAAAATAGTACACAAAATAGTAACTACCAATATTGAAACCACTACTCTACTATGAAGAAATTCCACGGCTTGCAATATGCAAAACTAACACACTATTGAACTTCTACAATCCTATCAAGCACAAATACAAACTCTGGATGAATTTTCCCTCTATAATAAAAGGGATTTCATCCTTAGATTTATGAAACCATTGGTTTTCCATCTAATGAACTCTAGTACATCAAGGGTTTTTGTCCTCAAAAGTTGGTTTTGAACAATGTTCAGGGGTTCATAAATTAATTTCACAAAACATCCCCTAAACACAAAATACTTGCATATAAATAATCTTAGGAGCTCAAAGAAAGGGTCAAGAAAACCAATGCCCCTTGTAACACCCTGCTGAGGAACCCAGAGGATAATATAACTAAGATTACAAAAAGGACAAATATTTTTTTAAGAAAGAAATAACAACAAAAAGTAAATCATATTTACTCCTAACATAAGTTAAGCTTTATCCTCTAGGGTTCAATGACTGCATTACTGATGAACAAGTAGCAAGTTCTTAAACAACATGATGAACTAACTAACAACCATGGTTCATTCAAGGTCTAATTACATCAGATGAATAAACACATACAATTCCATATTATATCACCAGCTAAGTAACGTCAGGATCTTGCACATAGGATCACAAGTACATAAACAAGTTCTTTTACAAGAGAGCACAACATTACATTGTTTACAATATCGATATCCAGATTACATTGGAGTACATACATCAAGATAATAGTTCATGATTTAACTAATATAAAAGACTAGAAAATGATCATAAGTATCTATCTCGTCAGCTAGATCAAGATCTGAAATCTATTACATAAGGTACATCCTTCTCTCACATGAACAACAACAAGAGAAACCAATGGAGATATAAGCACAACAACCCAACCATGTGGAACCCTAAGGTCCACCCCCCATGCTAGGAGATAACAATAAGGTCCCACAACATGAAATAGTTAAGAAGATAGGAACACAACATAAAAGGCTAACATGACTCCAACATACAAGTACACATGACATTCACAACAGAGTCACCACTTCCTCCAATAGTCAAAAAGACAATAGACTAACAGGTGCAAGTAGTACACATGACTCTAAAACAACACTAGTCAATAAGGGCATCACAAGTAACTCAAATATCACTTCCAGAGGCATTCACAAAACAAAGGGGAGAACACAACTAGAGAATGCTAGATTACAGTAGGGATGAGTGTCATCGCATGGTCCTAGCATGGATTACCTTGATAGTCTCTAGCTAAATACCGGCCCCCATCCATAGGTTACCCTGACAGTCTCTCGCTAGGCGCCGACCCCTATCCATAGGTTACCCTGACAATCTCTCGCTAGGTGCCGACCCCCATCTATGGTTACCCTGACAATCTCTCACTAGATGCCAGCCCCATAGGGTGACACATGCAGAACCAACATTCCTTTCATGAGGACAAGGAAGTTGATTTTTCCAACCATGACCTTCTCATCTTATCCTTAGCCTGAATGAGCTCTACAGGCATGCATGAGGCATCCAATTATCTTGATTAGTGTGAAAACTACCCAACCCTCCAAATTTATTATTAAGTCATCACTGGATTAACAACTTCCAATGGGTTACTCTAACGAGCCACTTTGGGCACCGGCCCCACATTGAAAGCCACTCTGCCTTCACTGTATCTAGATTCTCAAAGCCCAAAACAAAACCCAAGCATGAACTATCACATTCCTCATCATGATACATTTACAACACAAAATATAGATCATTTCACATTAAATAGAGCAAGGCATTACCCATGTTGCATAGTTATCATAACCACATGAATAGGTACACTAAGGCATTATCCATCTTGCACAGTCATCATAACCACATGAATCCATAAACAGAGGGCAATCAACATATAACCAATACATATTTTACCATTAGCAAGATTACATAATCACAGGAGTCATACACATGACTACCCCTCTTGGCCTTTGGAATCCACTTTCCCAAATGACACAAACACTTGACACCACTTAAACACAATGGTCTCACATCACATGCACATCATCTCCTAATAGACCAAACTAAGATCCTTCATCAATAATTCAATTACAACACCACAATTGCGACATATGACATAATGCACTAATTATGGGTCTTGAAGAATGTAACATTAATTGAATCATGATCAATCATCTAACAATCATAAAGTGAATCTTCCTCAACAATATAGAACTATCATATTCTAACCACTAGTAATAGTCACTTTTATGATCATAAGATATAAGAGTCCATGAGTAACAATATTTTAACCAATAGATCCCAAGACTTATTTTAGTTTTGTTTAATTAAAAATGATTGCAATCAACATGCAAATAACCCTAAGGCATACATATTAAAACACAACAATTATTTAAATGCAATTCTTATCACAGTGGGGGACTATCACCACAATTAAAATCATACAATGGAGTATTAATAACCATAACACATGAATGCTATACCAATGGCTACATAATTCACTAAACCACTATTTACACTAATGTAGATTTCATTAATAATCTAGATAATTTTGAAAATACTATTAAATATAACTATATAATCATGGCTAAAAGCCTATAATATTAGAATGCTACAAATATCTTACACTAGTTAGAATCACAAGATACAAAACCTAAAGCTACAATGAAAGAACCTTGTTCTAAGATTAGCTTGAGAGGAAAGGAATATAGAACAATAAAACATTCCTATAGATCTAACATCTTCATCAAATCTACCACACTTTTAACCACATGAATATGATAGGATCAATACAAAATAAATTTGTTGAGAAGGCTTTAAAATCTACCAACAATGCAAAATGTGAAAGCATAGACAAGGCACACAGACTGATTAGTAGAATACCTCAGAGTCATATGATGGAAAGCAATGATTGTAGGATATCTACAAAATGAATTTGTTGAAAAACCTTAGAGAAACCTAGTTTGAAAATATAGATTTATTGGTGATGCAACAAACTATTTTAATAGAGATGAAATGGGTGAGAGGTAGACAGTCACAAAATATTCATATCTCAAAAATGACAAACTAGGTAAGGTGGATTTCAAGATATGATTTAGCTATCCAGGCTGTGCACCATATATAAAAAAATTACAGAAACCTAGCTCGTAAAAATAATGTTATGGCTAACGCAACAGACTGCTAAAACAGAGACGAAATGGGTGAGAGGTAGACAGTCACAAAATATTCATATATCAAAAATGACAAACTAAGTATGGCTTATTTTTGGATATGATTTAGATGTCCAGGTCGTACACCATATATAAAAAAATTAGAGAAAACCCTATTTGTAAAAATAAAGTTATGGCTAATGTAACAGACTCCTAAAACAGAGACGAAATGGGTGAGAGGTAGATAGTCACAAAATATTCATATCTCAAAAATGACAAACTGGGTATGGATAATTTTTTAATATGATTTATATATCTAGGCCATACACCATATATAAAATAATTAGAGAAACTTAATTCACAAAAATAAAGTTATGTCTAACGCAACAGACTACTAAAATAGAGACGAAATGGGTGAGAGGTAGACAATCACAAAATATTCATATCTCAAACATGACAAAAATGGGTATGGCTAATTTTTGGATATGGTTTAGATATCCATGCCGTGCACCATATATAAAAAAAAATTAGAGAAACCTAGTTCATAAAAATAAAGTTGTTTCTAACGCAATAGACTAGGTTCAAAAAATGTAGAAGAGAATTCACAGAATATTTTACTAAATCTAATGCAACAATAAGTTAGATTCATATCTCAGTCCATACCAGAATATTGCTTCTATGACATCCTCACAAAATTTCTCAACTTGCATCCATTTTCCCCAAGTCTTTTATTTTTGAAGCTATGGTTTACGGTGCCAAAAGAAAAATGAAAGCTTCCTAAGAGAGAGAGCTCCCCAAAACATAAAACATATTCTCCATTTGAAATGTACGCACCTCCCCCAAATTATGTCTTGAGATTTCAAAAATAAAGTTGAGCATCCATAACCACCCCCATAATTTCTTCTAGAAGATTCTCTTTTATTACTTTCTTACAATTTGCTATTTTTTACCATTTACAATAATTTCTCTCTGATTTTATTTATTTTAGAATTTGCTATTTATTTCATTTACAACCAAACAAAAATAGTTTCTTTCTACTTTTCTAAAATTAGTCTCTTACATAAAAGAAACAATTATTTCTAAGATTCCCTGTAGAGGTGCGTAACTGTCACTTCTTCCAAGTGGCCAAAATGGAAAATAATTACTCAAGGCAATAATAATAAAGAAAGAGAATCTTTTTCAGACATAATAATACATATTTCCCCACAACTATAATTTACATAAAAACATCTATATTTATTTATCAAAGTGCCCTCTTGACTTAATAATTTTATTTCAGTGAAGTAATTAACTAAAACATTAATCAAACAATTCCAAACAATACCTGACACAATGTACGATCGAAAGCATGACCACAATGACAGTGACTAACCATTATGCCCATACAGACAACACTGACTAGGTGCAAAACTGGATACTCATCCTTTTCAAGGATGATGGCTAACTAGGGGACCACATGTTATCTCTATTCAATAGTTTCCATTGGGTTTAAGGCACTCTCAGACCTGTCAATTCAGGTGGAGTCGATGCCTGGTACTTGCATCCTGCAACAACCAAATAGTTGAACAAATAGACATATATATATATATAATCATATAGTCAAATACACCATGAAAGGGAATCACAGCGTGGCAGGGTACTCATGCATGAGTAATACGACACTGTCCCTTTAACCATCACATCAAACACATAATCACAACACACATAGAAATTAGTTACTGAATGACTAAATAAGAACCATCATCAGATAATCACATGATACACATAATAATATTAATCCACACAAAACATCACAACATAACATCCTATGATATAGAATTAGTCGTATAAAAATTAATTCTAATATACAACAATCATAGTAAGATCAACATCATAATTACTTGAGTGTAAAACAATGTCAGAGCATATAAATTATTAGTGTCACAACAAAGATTATCAATAAAACATACTAACTATCATATGAAACCACACATGAGCATAATCAGGAATGTCATCAACATGAATGTAGCATCTACCAACATCATATAATGCACAACATCAACTATCTAACATACCCTAAATATTCTTATTATTTTACCTTCATCTTCATGCTCTTTAGCTAGACCATCTGCACATCCAAGATAAGAATGGAGGGGCATTACATCCCTCTTGGGCAAGTTGCCAAGTAAAACCTATTTTTTTGTTATTTTTACACTTAAATAATTAATATACATTTTAACACCTATGCAAACTTGGACACAAATTTTCCCAAAGTAGTCTAGGATAAAAAAGTAAGGAAATAGAAATTTTCTTTCTTTCAATCCTCATATTTCAAATAAAATTAATAAATAATTCCCTTACAAATTTTTGTAGATAACCTTCTGAAAAAGCAATGAATATCCAATTTTTTTGGATTTATCCAAAATACCATGAATTACACATTCTCCAATTTTGAGGAAATAAACAATAACATTTAATATTTAATTTGACTTCCAAATTTTTACTTTTCTCAATTCCATAATTAAATATTAAATAAATAAATTCCAACTAATTCTTTAATTTCTCACCTTAATCCATATGAATTGAAGGAATGCCCTAATTAATAGAGTGTTGGAAATAATTAAGAAAAAGGACATTAATTAAATTTTCACAAAGGCATCTTTTCCTAGATTTGATGCAAACTACCTTTGGTTCATGACTATCCACAATCACTGCTACAAACTACCTCACAATGAATGATATATTTATAACCATCTTGCAAACTATATCAAATTTAATGATCTATTTACAAGTAGAAGCTCTCAGGCTTCCAAAGGTGTTCACTATGATGCCACTTGATTAATTCATGGCTAGACAGTCCAAGTAAGGATTATCCAACCATGCAACTAGATGAAAAACACATAGAGAAACTCAAAACAACAAAAACAATAACATGATATTTATTGATTCACAATCATTGAACATTATAATCTACCACAATATGCTTCTAACATGCGAGGCCAAAACTATTTGATTAGATATGAGCACACTATGTGTAGATTATAATATTTAAATGATATTACAATCTAATACCAATGCCAAACTTCATACTAAATTAACTATCTTACACTGCTTCCACCATATCTTTCTTTATCTCTTTGATACCATTTAGTTCTATCATTGATGTTAATACTATTGTTTGTTTTTTCTTCCACATCTTTAATGTAGGATATTCTATCATTGTATTGAGGTCTACTTCTTTGGAACCTTCATCCTCTACCTCTCTGGCAATTCCTCTTTCCTTGAAATCTCCTATTCAACATTTCTTCTACCTTCAATGAAATTTAATATGCTTTGTCTATTTTTGTCAATCTTGCCAAACATAATTCTTCCTAAATACTTCTTCTTAGACCATTTATGTGTCTTGCAACCTTTTCTTACTTTCTTTTCTACATCAAATCCTAATGATCATTTAGAAAAATTCTCTAGTATATTGATTCACTAACTTTTTCTTTTGTTTGAGATTTTCTAACCTCTTTAGCAATTCTAACTCATAGTTAATAGGTATGAATTGGTATTTCATTTTCACTACCATCTTATCCCATTTTGTTATCTTTTATTTCTGTTTTTGATTTCTTTCTAATTGTTCTTATTTCCACCAAATAGTAGCATGTCCCTTTAGTTTAGTTTTAGAAAATTTTAAACCTTATTAGGATCTACAATCTCCTCATATTCACAATATTTTTCCACATCACTTATCTAATCAATCAACTCTTCAAGATTAAAATCACCAAAAATTAATTAGAAATTTTAATTCTAAATCTCTTACCAACTTTTGGGATAGCCTTCAACATATTTACCCATTCTATTTCTCTTCCTCTTCCTCTTTTATATATTTCTCAAAAACTTGTGCATTTTCCACTTCATCCTTGTCACTTTTATTACTCTATCTAGGGTTTAAACTTTATTTCCTATCCTCTTCACATCATCTAATTGGAGCTTCATTGTCTTCATCATTTCAAATATTTCTTCTATCTTTCTAGTAATATTAACAATACCTTGTCTTTTTCTATAATTTCCCACAATTGATTTTACTAAAATTATATCAAATTTGAAATATTCTAAATAAAATTTGGGAAACCATCCAATTGCACCATAATTTTAACAAATCTAGAGTCAACCCAAAATTTGGTAATTTTACATCTGAAACACTAAAAAAACACAAATTTACTAAGGATAATTTTGTTAACATAAATTGTACCTCAACATACAAAATACATTACTGAAAAATATAAAAAAGAAACTATCTTCCCTTGCATGCAAACTATGGAAGATAACCCACAAAATATACACAAATTACATATTTTTAATACCCAACTTCAGTTGAAGTATCACAACTTTTATGGGAATGTTATAATGGACTCTATTGGAATGTTCCCAAATTTGCTTCTCAGTCACCTTTCAAGGGTCTTTTTATGTTAGTACCATGGTAGGTTTAATCCCTAATTATATCTAAAACCCTTAGTGCTTCAAAATTATTTTCCTATTAGTTAAGGTGTGTTATATTTCTCTATTGACTTGTTCAGCTAGTCAAGTTTGTTTAAGTTGTCTCCCAAAGTCCTTGTGAATGTTTGTTTACCAACCCCTCTGAATTTGTTACATGTAGAAAATATTTTAATTATTCTCAAGCTTCATGTGTTAATGCTTTTTATAGATCCAAGTCAACATATATGTGTCCTATTATTCCATCGCAAACCATTAGTCTATCGCATGCTTGTTTATTTGGCCTTGTCCGAGTTTTCAAGCTTGCATAGTGTTGACATGTGTCAAGGAGTCCCCATAATGCCTTTAATCAATTATCAATGGGCAGTCTCTACCAAGTGGCATTATCTCATTGTATCACATCTTTCTTCTACTTCTCAAACTCAGAAGATGGGCCCACCATAGTTTTGACGATATATGAAATCTAGCCAATGAGCCACTAGCACATAACATGGAACACATGTGGAGCTATCCTACCACATTGCATGGTGCTGGTGCATCACAAACTTCATAATGTACCTTCAAATAGTGTATGCAATATGTGATGGCATTTAAAATGAAAAGGACACATGACTGAAGTCCTTGTTGTCAAAGGATGATTGGACTACATATGTAGTGCCTGACTGGGTAATCTAATGTGTCCTGTCCTAAACCAAAATTTGACGTTTGTCAAATATATTTAAAAAAAATCCATTTGGTGGTCTAGTACACCATTGATATACATCATAATCAATGGACCAAATTCAAAATTTTCAATGGATACACTACCCTAGTTCTGGAGCACATACGAGCATTAATTTGAAGGTGGCGGAGTTGGTGAATCTAGGATTTTTGAGGATATTTAGTTGGGATGGAGATGATTTTCATAATGGTTTATGTATTAGTCATCAATCTATTTGGTGGTCCCCTATTCTTAGCAATCAAGATAGGCCACTTGCAAAGTTGGCTTGGGTTCATGCCTTAAAAATTTTCAAACACACGGTTTGGGTTCTACGTAAATTTTTGCATAGGACCACCAAGAATTTCTTGTCACAGCGTGAGTTCAAACAAAAATACATGCTTCTTAACATAGACCAAGAGATTTACCAGTTAGTTATTAATGTTATTCCTCCTTAGATGATGCACAAGATGGGAGTGAGATCTCTCAAACCTTAGTGGAAGGATTGGAAATGGTATATAGACACTCCTTTTCAAAACTATAGATTGTGCAAAGGTTATTCCTATTTCTCCCCACACTTACATATGGTGGAGTAGCTGAATCATTGTTGGCAACTTCAATCCACTCATGGGACCTAGCACAATTAGTTTCAATTCCTTTGATCTACGGTGTTGGAGCCTCAATTGAACCATTTTTCTTCGTATTTTCTATACCAAGGCCTCCCTTTGGGAGTTTGTTTGATTTATATAGGCCTATCCATCCCTCATTGTTTGTTCTACGGGAAGCTTGAATCTCTCAGGAACCTTTTTGGATTTTCCCTTGGGCTTAAGAAGCTTAGAATTGGATCCATAATTTTTTTGAACCTTTTACACCTACTCTTTTCTCTTAGCATATGGTCTTACTTGGAGACTAGCCCTACCTCCCACGCAAATATACTTAGCTATGGAATGCTTTTAGGGTGGAATTTCTTTTTAGCATTTCAAAGGATAAGAATGTTTCTACTTTAAATAATTCTACTATTTATAAGCAATTTCTTTCTATACTAAAGCTATCATTTGTTCTAATGTTCTAATACCTATTTAGGTGCAAGCTAGCAAAGTTGCACTTGAAGTTACCCATATCCAGGAGTTGTTGGACCATTGGGGAAATGCCCCTTGCATTGTTTCTTGGGTTTCACCTATCTCCACCTCCTCTCAAGGGAATCGACATGGTCGCAATCAAAGCTCCCAACATAATCATGGTGACTAGAGTGATCGTGGCTCTCACTCCCATGACCCTCAACCCTCTATGGATTCTACTACCCATGGAGGATGGTCTCATCCTTCCAGACTGTCATCTTCAAGGAGGGATACTTAATGGTCTGACACATGCAAATTTCTCATCTACAAGTCACCATTTTCCTAGCTTGTGCTCAGCCAACCCCTGAGGAGAATGAATACAATGTTGATGCTCTTAACGGTTGGGAGCTAATTTTTTATGCCACCCCTAGAGATGTTTGGGGGAAACCTGATGATTAGGATCCTCCTCCCTCATCTAGTGTTGCACTTGCTACTTAGTGTTCTCTGGGATTGGCCCTTTGCTACTTTGTAACCATATGTTTAAGGATTTTGTTTGCTTGTTAAGGATTTGAGACTTTATGGGTGTGCCTTTTTACCACCCTACCCCTTTTTTGTGAAAATTGTACTATTTACTATTTTTTGATATAACTTAAATAGGAAGTATTAATAAAAAAAAATTGTAATGCATTTATTAAATGTTACTAAACAATAGAATTAAAGTTTAATGTTCCTTTATCATTTTTCATAAAAAAAAAGTATTAAAATTAATATAGTACTATAATTAAAAATAATATTTAAACAACTTAACTATTAATTCCATTATTACTAGCATTTATTTATTTATTTATTATTGTCGTATTAGTAATATTATTATTTTACTGTTATTCCTATCATTATTTTTTAATTGTCTATTTATTAAAAAATATATTTTTCTTATTTTAAAATTGGATTATTAATTTATTTTAATTTAACTCCACCATATAATTTAATTTCAAATTTCCTTTACTATTGTTATTAAATTTTTATTATTATTTTAATCACTTGTTCATTTATCACTCTATAAAAAAAATTATTTTAATTTCCACTATGGAATAAAATTCAAATTTTCTTTACTATTTATTCCAAATAATTAGCCATATTATTTAACTTTATATTTAATTAAATTAACACTTATAAACGTTGCTCTATACATGCTACAACTTGCACAGACAATCAACTATCATGTTTCATGTTTTGAATCCATTTGTAGTACAACATATGTTATAATCATGAACCATACATTGTAAAATGCATTGTCATTAGTCTTTACAAGATCTCATTTTCAAGTAGTAATTTAGCACATTGGAATGCAATTTGTCAAACCTTGGGGAAATAAACTAATAACAGGTGTCATGGCAGTTCTATGTTGAGAGCAATAATATGTAAAGTAATAAAATGTTGTAATAAATGAAAAAGAGACTCAAGAATTGGAAATATTAGATTAAAATTCACATTTTCTGACCTTGTCCAATGCAAGCAAGGATAGGTTGAAAGGGTCAATGATTTTATTTAACATTTTTAGCCCCTACTCACCAAAATGCATTATCAACTTCTTAATTATGAGATTCAACTATTGCATATGTGTTTTCATTGATGTCAATAGTGTTGTGTTGAAGAAGGTTGGAAGTGTTGATCAATGATGTTCAAAGATGCCAAAGGGTAGTAGTTCCATATGGTTGTGAGACAAAGAAGCAAAGTGATGAGTATATGCTATGATAATCAGAGAAGAAGACAAAGGAGTGATGATCAGAGATGGATTAGAGAAGTTGTGAACTAAAGGGTGAGATGATGGAAGTCATGTATTATGTATACTAATTGATTAGTATCATCTGTACACATTTGTACCCTATCTTGTGAAGTTGATAGACAAAGGTTGTGTTAACATGAAGATTCATGTTTTGATTGAAAAGAGTTGTGATTGTGGTTGTATGTTGTTGTGATTGAAGTCTTTGGTATGGTGAATGTTGTATTCATTGGTTCTTGAGGAAAAGCATTGCTTTAGTTTTGAAAGAAAGGTTTAGGAAGTCCAATGCACTAGAAGTTGCACTGAAGAAGCTCAGGAGAATGCTTCACATTACTTTGCATTTGAAGGCATTGCCTTGTGGTTTGGAAGGTAGTCAAAGACATGTGTAAAGTTTGTATATTCCTTATTTTAGAGATTCAAAGTTACATCAGAAGATTCTAGGGCATGTGGAATGAAGACAGTGTTCATGTGATTGGTGCAGTTAGAGAGGTCAGAGAAATGCTCTGCATTTCTCTACAGTTGAAATTGTGATCCTACAATTTGAAGGATGATTAGTTACATATGAGAAGATTTATATGTTCAAGTTTTATATGATAAGATGTATCATAAAGATTCTTTGAAGTTAGTAGAACAAAGACACATTATGTTGCTAATTAGGGTTGTCTAGAGGAGAAAGCAAATACCATCGCATTTCACTGCATTACATCATTTGGTGTTGTTCTTTAGAGGAAGTGATTAAATTATCTATATGATTGCTAGTTTTAGGTTTTAGGTGTTGAAGTGCACCGCAAGTTGTTTTTTCAATGTTCTATCTCAGGACTAGGTGTTCAATGTTTGTAAGTGATGCCAGGTTCAATATTTGTTTGTGTGTGCTAGAAAATAGACATATATTTCAGAGGAAGGAATGTTTAAGAAGGTCTATACATGTCTTATGATGAATGTGAAGTGATCTGCATGGTGCTAATTGGTCTCTTCAGTGCCGCTTTAGGTCTAGAGCTATTTTGTGGAAGGATAAGTAATTTTTCGAGCTGACTTCAAGTGTTTTGATGATCCTGCAAGATATTTGGAAGTGTGCTAAAACTTGGAAGAATGTGTTAAGGAAGAATAGATCTTAGTTATCACTTAGCTTGAGCCGCATTGGATCTCTACATCCTTTGGATCCAACTTGGTGTGGCCACTGTACATTTCATATATACACATTTCATCTTGGCTGACATTGGAGAAAGTTTTTGTAATTTGCTGAAGGCAAAAATAAACGATCTTGTTTGTTGTGAAAAGTGTGAGAGTGTGTGAGGATGTGCATGAGTGTGGAAGTGAGTAAGTGTGTGTGTGTGTGTAAAGAGTGATGAAGGTGGTAGTGTTCGCTATGCAGATGAAGTGAAGATTTGTGACAGAGGACAGTGTGTGGATGTTGTGGAGGTGTTTGATCAGTGAGATCTATTGAGTATGATGTTTAGAGGTTGTAACCTCATTTTGTAATGGTTGTTACATTGTATTTCAAGGAGTGTGTCCTCCCTTGGGTTCTAGCCCTAAAATCTACTGTAATAGATATTTTTATCATTATTTATGAGGCTAGATTTGGATAGTAGATCAAAACAGCTTGCTCACCATGGTTTTCCCCTTCTTGGGTTTTCCACATAAATCTAGTGTTATGGTTTTGTACTTCTATGTTGTGCTTTGAATTGCTTTAATTACTTTATCATCTGTTTAAGGAAGTAAGAATATTTAGCTGATAAAGTTAATTTGGAATAAGTTTTTGTTATATACTGATTCACCCCCCTCTCTTAGTATATCTTTGTGTTCTAACATCAACATCTCAAACTAAAGTCTTATGAACCCAACTTCTTATTCAATATTTACATTGAAGAATTAATATTTAACCACTATCGCTAATAGTATTATTATGTTACTTTAGGGGTTGAAATTAAATGTTTTAATGTCACATTTATTTACAAAATAGGTTGCACTATCTCCCCATTCAAATTAGGTTGCAGGAACTACTCACTTTATATCATATTACTCCCACCTCTAACCACTTTGGATTTCATCTAGGATACCCTTGGCTCAAACAAACCAAAGAAGTCCCCTCAAATATCCACCAATATGTTAAATTTGTATATGATAATGATATGGTAATCATTATTCATCATGACTACCAACCCCTCCCTAACCTCGGTAACTTTACCTTTAATTTATTTGTTCATATGCCCACAAGACAACCATACAAGTGTCATGAAACTCTCTTCTATCTCTATAAATGTCTCAAAGAGCAGCAATCCTATATCCATAAGAGCAACCTCTCCCTTACTCTCCCTCCTCCATAGCCACTCACTATTCACTCCATTGTAGTGTATGTTAACCAAACAAATATTAAATCAAACTCAAAATCAACTAATCAATTTATGAAGACTATTTACTAATAAATCATTTCCTCATTAATATTAAACAAATATTTAATCTACGAAACTAATTTCAACTACAAAACACATACTATTATTACAACACTACAAGGTAGGTCCTTGCTACACGGCCCTTGTTATAATAGTAAAGAAATAAGTGAAATTTAGAAAGTCACGATTCACCAATAAAATAACATTTTGACCCTAAAAGACTTGAGTTTTTAAAAAATATTATACATATATAACTATAATATAAATAATTTAAACACTTTAATATATGTATTATTAATTGGCAAAAATGCGCAGAGGAGGGTTTCAATAGAGAAGAGGGCTGCCTTGGGTGGACGCAGTGAATAGAAAACTTGCAGAAGATCAAAAAATTAAAAATCTTTAACAAGAAACCATTAGAAATGAGTGCTTTAAAGTCCCAACAACAAATAAATGGAGAAATACTAAAGGAAGCAAAGAAGAGGGCACCAGAAAAGATCAAGGAGGGACAAAGATTTGGGTTAGAAAAGGTAGAGAGAAAACATTCCACCAGGAGTGAATGGATGGAGAAAGGAATAAAATAAAAGACTTCGTATCTAAAGAAAATACAATTCCTTTAGGCACAAAAACAAAAAGTAAAATCCTAACAATCGACCAAGAATTGTCAAAAGCCTCAATGAAGGATCTAAAGGGAAAGGCTTTCTTTCTTAAATGGGTGGATCTTTGGTCGGCCTAGGATAGAATCAACTCCTAGTGCACAAAACATTGGAGGAACATAGTAACATTGAAAAACCCACCAAAAGTCTTTTTTTTTCTAATGGTATGTGACAGTAAAGAAACAAAGGAAAAGATTTTCTACAAAAGGCCCTGGATGATGGATGGGGTGGGTTTTTATTTCAAGGATTGGGAACTAAACTTTGATCCTATGGAACATACCATAACAATAATAACAAGATGGGTAAGGCCATATAGTTTGCCTTCAGAATATTGGACAGTAGAGATTTTCAACAAAATTGGTAATTGTCTGGGAGAATTTCTAGAATTGGATGCAACTACAAAAATTGAAGTCTCTAGGGTTTACGCACGAATTTGTGTCAATATTGACATGTCAGAAAATTTCCCAGAATTCATAAAAATTGAAATAGAGAATGGAGTTTTGATTATTAAGTGAATGATGTTTAAAAATAGCTGGTGCCCACCACACCCCTAGGCCCTAAATATATGAATTGAAAAACTGAGGTATTTTCTTGGATCTTATCTAAACAAACTAGAAGTAATTAATGGTTAATTATACTATTCATTGTTTGTTTAAACCCTAATGAGCCATGGTGCTTAGTTTTTAAATTTTCAAGTCTGTTGAATCACAATTTAAGCTCAAAACAAGTAAAAGTTTTTTTTTAAGTGCATATAAAATCAAATACCATTTCACTACAAAATTGCAATCAATTTTTTATTATTTCAAAACAAGTTACTCCACAATTGATCTCTGGTTCTTACATATAAACTAAAGAGTGAGGATGGAAATTGAGTGGGAGTACAAGGGAGAGGGAAAGGAGGAAGATGAATGGATGTCGTGACAATTAATACCAGAGCACGTACTTGAGATGCATATACTACCTCTTCTTCCATTTCACTCCCTCATCCATTTTGGCAGAGTTTGCAGAGAATGGAATCAATTACTACACACTTGGGAATTCCTCAGGCCATTTATTCTTCAACAAAATAGCATTGAATTGTTGAGGTATAACAAAATAATAGTAAAAAAATAAGTAAAATTTGGAAAGTCATGATTCACCAACAAAATAACATTTTGACTCTAAAAGACTTGAGTTTTTCAAAAATATTATACCTATATAACTATAATATAAATAATTTAAACACTTTAATATATGTATTATTAATTGGTGAAAATGCACAGAGGAGGGTTTTGATAGAGAAGAGGGTTGCCTTGGGTGGTCATGGTGAACATAAGACTTGCAGAAGATCAAAAATGAAAAATTTGTGACAAGAAACCAATGGAGAAATACTAAAGGACATAGAGAAGAGGGCACCAGAAAAGATCAAGGAGGGACAAAGATTTGGGTTAGAAAAGGTACAGAGAACATTCCACCAGGAGTGAATGGATCGAGAAATGAATCAAATACTAGACTTCACATCTGGAGCAAACAAAATTCCTTTAGGTACAAAAACAAAATGTATAACCCTAACAATCGACAAAGAATTGTTAGAAGCCTCAATGAAGGATCTAAAGGAAAAGGATTTCTTTCATAAATGGGTGGATCTTTGGCCGGCCTAGGATAGTTCATCAACTCCTAGTGTGCAAAAAGTTGGGGGAATGCAGTAACATTGAGAAACCTACCAAAATGTTTTTTTCTAGTGGTATGTGATAGTAAAGAAACAAAGGAAAAGCTTTTTGCATAAGGTCCTGGATGATGGATAGGGTGGGTTTTTATTTCAAGGATTGGGAACCGAACTTTGATCCTATAGAACATACCATAACAATAATACCAAGATGGGTAAGGTTGTGTAATTTGCCTTCGGAATATTGGATAGTAGAGATTTTTTACAAAATTGGTAATTGTCTGGGAGAATGGAATTGGATGCAACTACAAAAAATGAAGTCTCCGGGGTTTACACGTGAATTTGTGTCAATATTGACATGTCAGAAAATTTCCCATAATTCATAAAAAATGAAACAGAGAATGGATTTTTGAGGCAAAAGGTCGAATTGGAAGCTGCATCAATAGAGGAGGATGAACATTTGAACGGAATCCTAGACTTAGAAGAAGAAAGAAAAAATGAAGTGGAACTAGAAGACCCAGAGGTGGATGAAGGTAGTGAGGAGGCAAGGTTGGAGGAACCTTTTTTGGAACTAATGCCAGAACAAAATGTGGAAAGGGATGACTCAAGGGAAGTTGGGGATGGTAATTTAGCTAGTAAATCAGCAAAGCAGGAGCAATTTTGGGATTGGATTGATGAAAAAGGAAAATTTATCTTAGAGAAAGAAGCTCCAGAATAGGTGAATAAGCACACAAATTTTGATTTGACTCTACAGTTGTTCAAGATACCAAAAGCCAGTTCAAAGTCAATGGATGGAAGATGCGCAAGAGTTGATGCTAGAAAAATATTGGATCTCAACAAAGAGAAGACTTGGGAATTGAAAAATAATCGAGAAGCTACTCAAATCAATGTGGAGTATCAAAAATAGACTGGAATTGAAGTGGACACAAAGCTTGAAGAAGGCATATTTGTGTCTACAGCAAAATTAGGGGTCTCACAGATGGAGACTGCCATGGCCACTCCACATTTTGGGGAGGCAAAGAAGTCTGGAAGGAAGCATAACAGAGTCAAGATGACAAAAGATGGAGATGCTGAAGGGCAATTGAAAATAACTTAAATGGTGCAAATGTCTGGGAAGGGTAGCACCCTTCCCAAATAGACATGAAGATCACTTTGTGGAATGTTAGGGGCTCAAATGCCCCTAACAAGAGGCATCTAGTGAAATACCAGATGGAGATTGTAGATGCAGACATTTTCATGCTACAGGAAACAAAGTTGATAGGAAAAGATATAGATTTCTTCAAATTGAGGTTGAAAGGATGGGATGGATTCTTTGAAGATGTGGAAGGTGCTTCAGGTGGCTTAGCCATACTTTAGAGACTGAGCCATGTCTCCTTGGAATTGGTAAGTACAAATAAATTTTGGATGTTGACTAAGGTGTATGATGTAACATTTATAAATTGCACTTTCTTTTAATAAATGTATATGGAACCAATTCCCCAATCCTCAAAAAGTGAGTATGGGCTGAATTGGAAACAATTTTGGAGAATGTTCCCTCTACGTTCCATTTCCTAGGGGGGACTTTAATGTAATTTTAAGCAAAGACGATAAGCTAGGAGGGGTCAATATCAATTTGATTTCACTAAATTTTTAGCAAAGAATAATCTCCTAGATATCCCTCTGGAAATTGAAAGGTTCACTTGGACTAATCGGAGAATAGGATATTCCAATATAGCGGAAAGATTAGACAGATTCTTTTAGAGAGGGGATCTAGGAACCTTTGGAAAAGAATGTAAATGCTTCATTTTGGTCATTTCTGGTTCAGCTCATTTCCCTATCTAGCTCCAAATAAGAGAGGATAGAAAGTCAGATAGAAGTTCATTTAAATTTTAAAATATGTGGATGTGGGATGAGAGTTTCTTGGGTTTGGTGGAGGAGTGGTGAAATGAGGAAGATTAGAAAGGAACTAAAACGTTTATCCTTTTTTTCAAATTGAAAAAGATCAAGGAGAAGCTGAAGGTGTGGAATCGACAACATTTTGGAGACATATTTAAGGAGAAGGTTGAGTTGGAAGCATAGTTAAGTAACCTAAATGAATAGGTATTCAGGAATGGCATGAATCAAGAATCCTTTGTAGCAAAAAAAGAACTAATGCAAAAACATGTGAAGGTGTTGGAAAAGGAAGAAATCTTTTGGAGGTAGAAGTCGAGAGATGTTTGGATGAAGGAGGGGGACAAAAACACGAAGTTCTTTCACAACTCCACCATAATTAGAAGACAAAATTGTAGGATCTCTAGGATTAGATTGGAAGATGGAAGTGAGTGTGATGGTTAAGAAACAATAAAGAAGTTGGGGCATGGTTTCTTTGAAGAACTTTTGAACAATAAAGAATTAGTAAATTTGGTGGCATAGGAAAGCATATTGGAATGTATCTCAATGAAGGTAAAGGATGAACATAACAAAATGTTAAAGGAACCTTTTATAGAAGAGGAACTAAAAGCAGTTGTAATGCAACTATATTGAGATAAAGTGTTGGGCCTTGATGGCTTTCTAGCGAGCTTCTTTAACAAATGTTGGCACATAATTGGAAAGGACATTCTAGGGGTGGTGGAGGAGTCACAGAAAAAGAAAAAATTATTGAAAGATTTGAATAACTCTTACATAGATTTGGTGCCAAAAAAGGAACAAATTATCACCTTTTAGAATTTTAGGCCAATCTCACTATGCAACACAGTTTACAAGATAATTTCTAAATTTGTGGTGAATCATTTAAAACTACTATTGGATGAAATAATTTCAGAAGAGCAAAGTGGATATGTGCATAGGAGATCAATTTTTGATGGCATGATCATTGCATAGGAAACTATCCATTCATTGAGTTCATCTAAGAAAAGTGGAATGATGATGAAATTAGATACAAGAAGGGCCTATGACAGGGTGGATTGGAGATTCCTTTTCAAGACAATGGAAGCTTTTGGCTTTGATATGGAATGGCTTGATTAGATTTTCAGTACTCATACATGGGAGTCTGCAAGGCTTCTTTGAAGTGACTAGAGGTATAAGGCAGGGGGACGCTTTATCTCCCTTTCTCTTTATTATCATGGTAGATACGCTAAGGAGATTCATTCAGAAAGTGGTGAACCAAGGAGATTGGGAGGGATTGAAAATTACCATAAATATCAAACCAATTTCGTATTAGCAATTTGTGAATGACACAATGTTATATGGCAAAATGAAAAGAAAGGAAGTAAGGACTATTAAGAGAATCTTGGAGATATATTCACTAGCATCTATACAAAGTGTTAACACTAACAAAACAAAGGTATATTTCTTCCACGCTGATCAAAAGAAACAAGGGGATATCTTAAGAATATTAGACTTCAAAAAATGAGCTTTCTTGAGTAAATACTGGGGCTTTCCTCTTTTTGAAGGAGGTAGGCAAACTAGATTGTGGAACCTTTGTTGAATTAGATCAGGGATAGAATGGGGACATGGAAGGGTAAATGGTTATCTTGGGAGGGAAAAATTACTATGCTTAAAGTAGTGATATCAACAATCCCTATCTTCCTTCTATCATGCCTTTGGCTTTCAAAATCAACAAATAAATTGATAGAACAAATTATGAGAACTTTCTTTTGGCAATGAACATCAGAAACTAAGAAATTTCCATTGATTAGATGGGACAAAATATGTAAGTCCAAATCAGTTGGTGGGGTGGGTTTGAGAAACCAGGAGGTACAAAATAAGGCACTTGGGGATAAAATAGCTTGGTCTATTCATGCGAGGCCAGATTTGAAGTGGGTTAGAATTCTAAGAAATAAGTACTTAGACAACCCAGAGGATGATAGAATATTGACCATGGCTAATCCTATTAAAGGCTCCAGATTATGGAATTCTGTGTCAAGTTGTATGTGGATAATCACTGAGCACCTCACATGGGAAATAGGGAATGGTAGAACATCACTTTTTTGGGAAGACTCTTGGATGGGATACCTAATCATAGGAGATGCATATCCTACAATAAAATAGTACCTCACAATAAATTGGGGTAGTAAGGTGGCAGATTATGTTGAAAAGAAAATAGTGGATGGATGTTGTTGGTGGGAGTGGAAGTGTTTTGAAAATTTGGGGTTTCTCTTATGTGAAGGTAACGTACCTAAAGGAAAACTTACAAAAGATAAGGATGTCTCTGAATGTAGGAAGAGATAGGCTTCAATGGAATTGCTCATCCACGAGAAATTATAATGCAAAAATTGGATATATAATAGTGGAAGGGGAAAATGAACAAATGTAATTTTCGATTCACCTATGTTGGAACAAACTTTGTTTGCCTAAAGTAGAAGTATTTGCCTAGGTTGCGTTACAGAAAAGAATTTTGACAAGAGAAAGATTCAAGAAATTGGGGTATGAAGGTCCAAGTAGATGTGTTATGTGCTAAAAGACATGTTTTTGCAATGTCCTTTTGCACAAGAATGTTGGAGGTGGCTATATGCTAAACTAGGATGGATTAGTGCATTGCCAAATGATATTTTGTGCTTATTTCAGACATGGCCAGTCATCAAGAAGTTTGCAACATATGAATGTATTTAGATAGTTAGCCCGTCTATCCTCCTCTGGGAATCATGGAAAGAATGAAACAGGAGAGTTTTTCAGGATAAAGTAATGGAAAGCATATCATTCAAAAACAAATTAGAAACAACTATTACTAAAGTAGTAAATAACAAAATAAGGGGAGGTGTAAAAGGAAGATTCAACGGTGAAGATGATAAATGAAGAAAGGGGTGGAAAGGATTGATTGTTCCCCTCATTAATGGGGTGAGTGATGTTGATATCCAGAAAAGGAGAAAGGAGATAAGATGGACACTACCGGTTGAAAGATGGGTAAATATGAATTTTGATGGAGCATTGAAAGGGAACCCAAGCATTTCAGGTGTAAGTTGTTTGGTTAGAGATTGGCAAGGTAATACTCTTGGGAAGGCGGCGAAGGAGCTAGTGCAAGGGACCAACAATGAAGCTCAATTCCAAGTGCTCATTCTTGGTCTTAATTTATGCCATCATCTTGGAGTTCAGAGGGTTGAAGTGGAAGGGGACTCAATGCTAGTTATAAATGCTCTTCGATCCAAGACTGTAGCAAATTGGAAAGTGAAAATTACTTTTAAATGAGGCCGTATGCCTATTGAAAGGTTTTGAATGAGTTGTTTTCAATCATGTATTGTGGGAGGGAATCAAGTAAGTTGATGAACTTGCTAATCAAGATATCATAGATGCGAGTGATTTGGTGTGGGAAGTAAATAATAATAATGAGCCCAATGCACATTCTTGTCAGGCCAGCCAATTTATTCAGGTGGAGAACACTAGCGAAGCATGCGGGGAGTGATAAAATATATGAAGAAACTCAAACGCAAGTATTCTCTAAATAAAGGTGGTAATTTGCATGAATGTGAGTAGCAGCGATAGACACTCCCATCCAGCTAGTTTGTAGGAAGACACAAATGTCTTTCATTGGAAATATAATGTATAAAAGGCTGGGAATGGTCTTTAAGCCAAAGAGTGGAATCATTCTTTTCACTGTTGAATGGATTTTGGGACAGGACTTTATGGAAAATTGTAACAGAGACAAGGTGAATACGGACCTTTCCTCAATGTTTTTAGCAGTCATTAGACATGAATGAGGAGAAGTCCACCATTAAGATGTTGATGGAGGAGTTTGTGGAGTCGGATTTTAGAGGTGACTGGAAGGAGGTAGTTGGGGTAGCGCAATATGGTGTTGGAGTGTCATTGCCCAATGACTTTCATAGAGTCAATTATGCAGGGGATGCTGTGGAATGGATGCCCTTTGTTACGGAAGTAGGGTAAAACAAAATTGTTGGTCATTGTCGTCGAGCAGTGCGGGGGTTAGCCTTCCTAAAGAAACTTGCAGGGTTAGAGGTGGAGTATGACTGGATGAATGAGATTTTGGAGCTCTATTATGCTGAAGATGAAAATGCCTGAGGTGGAACTATTTGTGTTTATCATTATGTTATGTAAATCTTTGCATACAATGTATAAAATTGATAGTATAGTAGATAGAATAATAGAATAGTAGTTTGAATTAGGCAGTAATGGTTGGAAGGATAGCAAGGATTTTGAATAAACCCTGAATTTTGTTCTTTTCTTCTCATGTTAAACAATAACTATTATTGTATTCATGATATTTCCACGGTCCATGTTAATGAGAATGTAGCATTTCTGGAAAAAACTGTGTATTGTTTTTTTGCCTCATAGAAAGCAATACACAGTTTTTTCCAGAAATGCTACATTCTCAATAACTATTATGTTAAATTTGGTTAAAAGTATAATACAAAGGACACTAACCCCAAGTCAACAGTTTACCGGCAAAAAAAAAATATGTATTATTAATACAAATAAAATTATATTAAAAACCAAACAAGTTGGAGGATTTGGAGTGCTCCATGCTATTATTTATAAATTAGAATAAGTAAAATCACAAAAAGCATGGGAAACCGCCCACAGTTATACTTAAACATCACCCGCTTCAATGGTCAAACAACAATAGCAATTTTCCACCTCATCCTCAGCAAAAAATGTTAAATATTTGTCCAATTTTTATTGGCCAAAATTGATTTTTGACTATTAAGTGGATGATGTTTAAAAACAGCACCCCTAGGCCCTAAATATATGAACTGAAAATCCCAGATATATATTTTTTATCTTTATCTAAAAAAACTGGAAGTAATTAATGGTTAATTATGCTGTTCGTTGTTCGTTTAAATCCTGACGAGTCATGACGCTTAGTGTTTAATTTTCAAGTCCATTGAATCACAATTTAAGCTCAAAACAATTAAGAGTTTAAAAAAAAAAAAGCGCATATAAAATCAGATACCATTTCGTTGGACAGTCACAATCAATTTTTTATTTATTCAAAACAAGTTACTCCACAGTTCATCTCTGGTTCTTACATACAAACTGAATAGTGAGGATGGAAATAGAGCGGGAATACAAGGGAGAGGGAAAGGAGGAAGATGAATGGATGTCGTGGGAATTGATACCAGAGCACGTACTTGAGATGCGTATACTACCTCTTCTTCCACTTTACTCCGTCATCCGTTTTCGCAGAGTTTGCAGAGAATGGAATCAATTACTCCACACTTGGGAATTCCTCAGGCCATTTATTCTTAAAGAAAATCACGTTGAATTGTTGAGGTACTGCTTGATGAACGAAATTGTGCCCTTCCCGGAAGGAGTGGAAAACATAGAAGATGAAGATAGGTACGCACTGCCCACTGTGTTTCCATGGCAGTCGTCATTTCTGTTTGCAGTACATGTACGTGAGGAAACCCTTAGCTGGGAGATTAGCATATGGGAGTTTGTGATGGATGATTTATCGCCAGGTTGGGAAAGGATTGGAAAGGAGACACGGTTTCCTGTTTATTGTAAGATGTTACATGCTTACATATCCAAAATAGTTCTTGCTTCTGTAGAGAATCGTAGAGATGAATAACGAAATAATACTCCATATCACACAATATCATTGGGTAGGGAAAGATGCCGCACACACTAAAGTTTATCAATACATATCTTGCAAGTATTTTTACATGGGCGGAATAGGTTCAAGAACCCCCTACATTAGTATCTCAATATTGTGATCCTTTATAAAGCATATATGATTTCTAACTGCAATAAACTTAGTAAAATTCTTCAACTTAACTAAGAGTTGAAATGTCTATAAAATTAGTTTCTAATGCAAAAATGAATGAGATTTTAGATTCTAATGCAAAAATGAATGAGCAATCTCTGCTAGTAGATATAATTCTCACATGGAAAGGGTACTTTTAGAAAGCACATTGTAAATAGAATAAAGAATTTATTTTAAAAATAGTCGAGAATGATGAAAACTTGTTTGTGGTGGTTAGTCATTTTTTTTTTTGATAAAAAATGCCAATCTATCTATTAAAGGTAAATAAAAACATCTTCACAAAAAATAAGCGGGTGGTATAAAGGCACACCCCAAACGTCAAATGGGCCAAGCCCAGAAACTTCTAAAGTATCAAAGCATCAAAGGGTACACACCTATAAAAGCATAACAGAAATAAAACATAATAGAAAGTAGAATTATGCTGCCAAAGCCACTCCTACAGACGGTGGATCCCTGTCATCTAGGTTCCCCCATATTGCTGCGGGGTCTGAGTTGACATCTAGTGGTGCCCAACCATCATCATTCTCCCGGTTTTCATTCTATGTATTTGGTTCCTCATGCTAAGGTGAGATTAGAAAAACCTTAGTCTTGTCCCAAGGTTAGTCATTTCACTATAACGTTTGTTTTAGATCTAGAAAGACTTGTATTATTCTCAATCACCTAAGTTCTCCTTAACCAATGATAGATCTATTAATAATAACATTCTCTGTTTTGGCTGCAAAATGCCTTCTAAAGTTGTGAATTCAGATAAAGTGTTTCACAACAAATGAAATGTTTAAAATCAAGTGCATTTAAAATGACACAACAGATAGTATTTTGAATGCAATAGTTTAAATATACTTGTATTGCTTCATCTTCTTGAATGTAAAATGACAAACAATGTGTAAAATGAAATAGAGGCATTAGGAGAATATTTGATTCTCTAATATACAAATTTAAGCGGCCTATTATTTCAAAATATAGAACATCGATTGTCTAAATACTATCTGCAACAATATAACCAAGAACATTGTAGTGCATTTTTACATGCTTTCCATTTGAACACCTTCAAATCTAAAGTTGGGAGGCAACATCTTTTGAATCTTGTGTCGGTCAATAGAGCTTCTGTACTTGCATGTTATGATTAGGTATAATTTTAGCAACATTTGTGAATGATTTTGTTTGCATGCTAGGCTATATAGGCAGTTGAAGTTTCAATGTTGCAATAGTCACTAGAATCATCAAGAGAGATAGGGTTTCAATGTTTCCATGACTCCAATATGCTAATTGCACTGAGAGTGAAAGAAAAGAAAACCTGTTGCATGAAAACAATTCAAAGTTTTAGAGTTTTGATAAGTACTACTTGCACAAAGACTGCTTGAGGAAGTTTTTAAAATATTTTTCTTCTTCCAAAGGCTTTTTGGGATGTTTAACTTTTTCCACTATTCATGGTAATTTTTATTTAATAATAGCAACAACAGAAAGTTTGGTTCTATCACAACTACTAATTGTTTTATAGAAATACTAATAAAACCTTAAATCTTTCTCAACATATTTTGAATTGAAAGGATTATATGTATAGTACTCTAATTTTTTGTCCATGGTTTACCAATCTATGGATAACCAGTTAAGCTCCCACCCAAAAGATGAAACCATAAGAAGCAAAGAGGATAAATTTTATAACGCTAAAGCCAAGGCCATCAATGGTAGCCAGTTGAGTTGCACAACTCATTGGTTCTTTGCATTGTTGAGCATGCATTTGAAGGACCTAATCCTCAACACAGAATGAAGCTATAGTGAGAATGTTACTCAGTGCATCTCTCAGCACATGCGCAATTTCACCCTTTGCCATATGCTCCAGTTAAGATCAAGATCAAGCCTAATAATATCGGTATTATTTTAAATAGTTGGACTGGATTGATTGGTTGAGAGGGTATCACTCAAACCTTGGTGTCTTAGAGCCCCAAATCTCAATCCAGGTCTCACTTTATCCTGTGTATGTAATACCATGGCAAAATAAGATATGCATACTATTTTTCTACGTTTTGGACCCTTGCATAAAGAAAAGAATGATTAGCAGCTATGGTCAAAATTACTTGGGATTTGGCACTGAGTTTCTTTACCATCTTTAGTTGCCCCCATGATTGAAACACTATCAGAACAAGCAGAGAAAACAACACAAAAGCCATTTGCCAGCTGGATAAAAATGCAATAAAAAGCCCCAACGTTATGGTAGCTACATTTTGTAGAATAAGAGGCAGTCCATTTGTAACCAGTCTTTTGATTAATATAGTGTGTTGAGAGTCCAAAACTTATCACGCCACTACCATAATTAAAATAAATAGACAAAATTGATCAGTGATGCAATGTCTATGTACAAAAATGGAGAAGATCTTCTGCTAACTAAAGATTAATCAAACAATAAAAAAAATACAAGATAAGTGAAGTGTGAAACAATAGCTTTTCCGTTCAATTGCCTATTCATATATTACATTTGTTTTCATAACATGAAGTTTTGCAAGGTATCTCTATCTTGAGTATAATATTCCTAGCTAAGACTTCTAATATTTTTGAATCATGATCAGGGCCTTTTTGAACTGTTTGTCACACATATTCTAATATTGTACTTTGTTAAACATCATCCTATCTTCTCATTACTATTATCGAGTAGCTAGCCTATTTGATGACACCATAGGGCATGGACATTGTTTAGGTAATTATAAACATACAAAAGAATGTGGCATATGGTGTATTTCTTGAATCTTACTAGAATAATATTTTTAACACACTCCTATATACAGAATAATGTGGTGTATTTATCTCGAACCTAAAGCGCTGCAGCGATTCAAGTTTGAGCATTTAGGGATAGACTGCACTTTCAGTCATATAATAGTTTGGGAAGATAAAACATAGTTTAAATAAAGGTTGAAAGAAACTAAGAGGTTTATGGGTTGACATATTTTGGGATATTGATAATAGGTTATGATGGTCTACCTATCCCAAATGTTAAACATATTGGGAAGATAGAAAGGAAATGTTATTTTATAATTCATTATTTTAGAGGAAATAAATAAAAATATATGAATGTCAAATCTAAATATAATTTTATAGGTATTATTTTAATTATATAATATAATTTTAAATTGTAATTTTATTTATTTTGGTTATTTAAAAATATTTAATAAATTTATAAAATATGTGATATATATAAAATTAAAGGTGATTATATCTATTTTTAATATAATATTTTTAATGTTTTTTAAAATAATTTTATTTATTTTCTCTTCATTCCAAAAATTTGCATAAATAAACCATGATCCTAAATTAAAAAATGATCCTAAATTTTCATTCAAGAGACCATAAAGGATTGCATACCAAAGTTATGTGGAGTTCATTTTATATTAAGTTTTCTTAAAATATAGATGCAAATTTTTTAAACAAAAATATTTAAAATATCTACAATTTAATTAGCTAATTGATTTAAAGATATAATTCTATTGGCTACTTGAGGGTCTTATTCTCCCTTTATCTTTCCTAAATGTCTTCTCCACTCTCCCCTATATTCTCTCCATCATTCCCTATTTTATGGGAAAATTATTGAATATTTATCTCCACTTACATGTTGAACATTCTTTATTTTATGAACCAATAACATATTATAACGTTTATTTCTTACACTAAATATTTATTTCTTAATTTCTTGCATGTAATAACTCTATTGTATAGCATATTTTATGTTAAAGATGAATTAGACTTGAAATTTTGTTATATTATTAAAATATGTTAAATTTTATGTGAATTGTGAAATATATAAATAGAATATTTACAATAAAGTTTATATTTTAACATCATATTACTTAAATAGATTTTGTTTGGATATTATTAATATTTTTTAAAAATTATATATAATTATGGTAGGGAACTCAAACATAACCCAATTTAATTATCAAATAGTTAGTAGCAATTTTATATCAAGCATTCAAAATAAAAGTGATAAATAATTGTCTTATTTTTAATACCTAAAATTTACTTAAAACTATTGAAAGGAAGCTATATAAGAAGTAATCATTACTAAAAATAATTAATTATATAGGAATGAAAATAACAATTTTATACCTACAAACAATATGATAATTAATTTAAAGAAAAAAATTAACACACCTAATCACATCAGTTTTTTGAAAACAAATCAACACATCTAATCACATCAACTATAGAATTTTATATAAAACAAGTGTTGTGTAGTGATTACTATCTAGAGAGAATTAGGATATATATATATATATATATATATATATATATATATATATATATATATATATATATATATATATATATATATATATATATATATATATATATATATATCCAAAAAAATATTAGGGTTAAGTTTATAGGATTATAGTTAGGGATATAATCAGATTTAGGGATAGAATTAGGATTGGGAATAGATGTATGATTAGAGTTAGAATTAGGGTTACAAATATAATTAGGCTGAAAGGTTAGAATTACAGTTAGGGCTAGAAATAGGGTTAGGAATATAATTAGGGTTTTGATTAGAATTAGAATTACAATTAGGGTTATAATTAGGGTTAGGGTTAAGTATAGAATTAAGGTTAGCAACACAATTAAGGTTAGAAATAAAATTAGGGTAAGGGTTACAGTTAGGGTTACAATTTTAAGTTTGGGGTTTAGGTGTAAAATGAACATTAGGGTTAGTTAGTATTATAATTAGGTCCAGAATTAGGGTTGGGGTTAGGGTTAGAACTAGGGTTATGGTTAGAGTTAGTTTTATAATTAGGGTTAGGGTTAGCATTTAGGTTAGAATCAAGGTCAAGGTTAGAATTAGAGTTAGGGTTAGTATTACATTTAGGATTACGATTACATTTTGGATTAGACAACATGACTTAAAATTAAGGTTACAATTAGGGTTAGCATTAGGGTTAGTATTGGGGTGAGAGTTAGGCTTATAATTAGGGCTATTGTTAGGGTTAGAATTATAGTTAGGGTTAGCATTAGTGTTAGGATTAAAGTTATGGTTAGGGTTAGGATTGAGGTTAGGGTTAGAGATAAAATTAGGGTTACAATTAAATGTAGGATTAGAGTTAAGGGTTATAATTAGGGTTACAATTAGAGTTAGGGTTATGATTACTATTGGGGTGAGTGTTAGAGTTTTAGGATTAAGGTTAGGATTAGGGATAGTATTAGGGTTATGATTACATTTAGAGTTAGGGTTAAAATTAGGTTTACAATTAGGGTTAGGGTTAAAATAAGGTTTAGCGATATAATTAGGGTTATCATTAGGGTTAGAATTAGATTTAGAGTTAGGGTTACAAACTTGGATATCTCAAGATCACAATTATAATTGGATTTAGGGTTAGGGTTATAATTACAGTCAGAATTAGGGTTAGGATTATATTTAGAATTAGTGTTAGAATTAGGGTTATGATTATGGTTTAGGTTAGATATAAATATAATAATATTATATTTATATTATTATATTATTATAGAGAATGTAGAATAATAAAAATAATAATAAATATAGTAATAAATATAATAAAGAAAATTACTTAATTATAATTAATATTATTATTACCACACATAGGTAGAATAAATAATAATTAAAATATATCATTTTTTTTAATTCGTAATACTGGTATTATATTGATCTAAAAATATGAGATTACATAATTATGTGCCAAGATATGGCTCTTCTGAGATTGCTACTACTTTCTATAACTGCCTTCAAACTATCTATCTCACTGAAAATTCCAAAAAGACCCGCAAGGTTGAAAAAAACTATAGACCACGCAAGGTCAACCATGACTGTCATTTGTTTACATAATCTTTGGATTTCCATGAACAAGAGGAGCCATAAAACTATAAACAGAAGACTAGAAAACTAAAGGAGAACAATGCTAAGTTTAGACAGCATCCACCTTATCAAATTCCAATAGTTACAAGTTGAAATCTGCCACCTTCCACTATTCGGATACTCAACACCTTCTTGATGAAGACTACATTGGTCTGAGCAATGTCCTTTATCATTCACAAATCAAAACCCTATATATCTATGCTAACAAAACATGACACCAGCTATACAAAAAAGGAGCCACTGAAGTAGACTAAGCTAAGTTTCAACAGATGCAAGTACCTTACGAAAATCCTCTACCTAGTCAAGTCCGTCGACCACCTCCAAGCCTAGAGCCTTTTTGATATAGCTGACGGCCAATGTCACTTGGTCCTTAAGTAGAATGAGGTCAAATCCCCAGACATCCAAGATGAAGGGGTAAAACTTGATGACTACTCCAGGATCATCAAACAAGTGCCAATCCTTCAGACGCGGGGCGCCAGACCCCAATCTCGCCATCTACAATGAAACCTCCATATCCCCCAAATGCTCAGCATTAAAAACACCCTGCATGATATTCTTCACCAACTGTTTATCTAGTCCTAATTCGAGCAGCATCGCCATAACCCTGGAAGTGATATCGGTGTCCACTCTATACCGCTCGCCATTCTCCATAAACATCTTACCCAGTAGCATCTTCATCGTCCCCAACATCAAGGCGTTAGACCTGCACAACATTCTCACTAATCAAAGGTTGGTGATGGCTCCAAGGAAGGCCATCTACCGCTTTTGACTGGTGAGGTGCACTGGTGTGTCCATGCCACCACACCGAACAACATCCGCTGAGAAGATAACAGCGAAGTAAGTCAGCATCAACCTGAATCCAATGGAGAAACAACTGTAGAGAGCTAATGCTAGCTGGTTTAAAACACTACTGCCAGAACCTTCTCGAAATCCTCTGAAATGGAGGAAGCCAGCTACCAACATGCGAAGCCACTGCAAGGAATGAATGCTTCGGTCAAATCTACTCGTGCCGTTACCCACCCTATTAGGGTATTATTACTCCTACCCCTAGACCCCTAGCATGACCTTGCCACCTCTTGCTGAGGTGGCAAGGCTCCCTCCCAGCCACCCACACAGACATAATTAAAATATATCATTAATTGTATTTAAAGAACACAAGCAAAAATGGGCTAAAATTCTGTATAACAAATATCTGGATGTTGATAAACCTGAATCTTTATTTCGAATGAAAACCCTTCCTAAACGCTCAAGCAGCTGGAATTTCATAGCTAACAATAGGCACATTATTACTAATCATCTTTCCTGGGATATTGGCAGGGGACAAGATGCATTGTTTTGGGAAGATTCTTGGGATGGATTACCACCCATAGATTCTCTGAATCTTCCTCAAAAATGCAAAAATCTCCTCACTAAAATATGGGGTAATAAAGTCAAAGATTATATGACCCTTCATAACGACCATGAATGGACATGGAAATCTTTAGAAGGATTAGATCTGGATCCTGCCTCAATAACCTCTTACAATCAAATGATTAATTAGAGGAAAGCAAAACAGATTAATAGGGATGATAGATTGGTATGGGCCGCTGCCAAATCTGGCCAATATAGTGTTAAAGAGTGCTATAAATCTATAATCAATTCTCAGAGATGGGAAGAAATTAATATCCCCCTACATCTCTGCTGGGACAAAGCCTGTTTACCTAAGGCAGGTTTTTTCCTCTGGTTAGCCTTTCAAAATAAGATCCTTACTGCTGATAACCTTCAAAAAAGAGGTATTCATGGTCCCTCCTGTTGTGTTCTATGTAAACAAAATACCGAGGATGTTGATCATCTCCTGTATAACTGCTCATATGCCAAACATTGCTGGGATTGGCTAAAACTCAAATTAGGATGGATCACCGCTCTACCAGAAACCTACCAGGATCTCCTGAGTGGATGGCCCAAGGGCCTATCCAAAGGTATTTACAGTAAGATTTGGAATATCTGGTCGGCTATTATGTCCTGGGAAATTTGGAAGGAGAGAAATCGAAGGATCTTCAAAAATCTAGAAATGTAGGTTGATACTCTTACTAACAAAATTGAAGGATGCATTACCGAAACCCTCAATTCCCACATTAGGAATTCTAGTTTCGAAGAAGGCTCCTTCTCTATGTGGGACTATAAGATTAAAAAAAATTGGACAAAACTTATCAACCCCCCCCCCAAGTTTATAAAACAAAAAACGCTGAGGCTAGGAAAAACTGTAAATGGACTTGTCCCCCCCCTGAATGGTACAAACTCAACTTTGATGGAGCCTCCCATGGCAATCCAGGCCAATCAGGTATTGGATGTATTATCAATAATGATAAAGGGGAATGGATTTTCAAAAGAGCAAAAAATATAGACCCAACCACTAACAATATGGCAGAACTTGAGGCCCTCCATGAAGGTATCAAATCTTGTCATAAAATGGGTATTTTGAAAGTTATTATAGAAGGGGACTCCCAAATAGTTCTAAATGCATTGCGCAATAGATCAACCATGAACTGGGTTCTCCACTCTAAGCTCGAAGAAATCCTGCTACTACTAGATAAATTTGAAGCTTTTCAAATTAACCACATCTTCAAGGAAGGTAATCAAAAAGCTGACAATCTTGCTAACCTTGGTGCGGATGGGTTAGACATTCTTAAATCCACAAACCCTTCGTAGTCACCTTTTCTTCATTATCACTCCCCTCCCCTCTTGTTGGTTTAAATTTATATCCTCTTATTGATCACAAATATCATCCCTCTGCCGATTTTTAAATTCAGGCTCTATCATTTACACACAAATTTTCTCAGGTAAGAATGCTAAACAAAATTAGATTTTTGTGTCAGTTCGAACATTACATGATTTTCTAAAAAACTTGTTAAGGTCTTTATCTTTCATTTAGTCTAGATTTATAAAGAAATCAGATAGCCAAATTAGATTAGTATTATAAGGCCCTTACTCACATATAGTTTTTAGTGTTCTTTTAGATTACTTTCCGGAGTAGCTTGAATAGTATGTCACGCATTTTAAGGTAATTAGTAGTAGAGTAATAGTCTTGTTTTATTTCTATTAGTGGCCATCGGTTTATGTTCTTGATCTTATACCCTTTGTACTAACCCTTTAATTTGACTAACATGTAAAATAAGTGTTCTTTTAGAATGGATGGTGGTTGCCTTTTATTTCTAATGCAGGACAGGAAAAGGAAGGCTTGTACACCAATAGTCATCATTGAGTAATGTCATTATTTTCTGAATATGTATCTCCTGTTAAAGGACCATTCGTTGTACAATTATGAATAACATACAACCAGGGGAATGCCTCTGTGAAATAATGTAATGTAACAACATCTTCACAACATGTGTAATTGTAGCATAGTGAATAAGATATAAACAGGGGTATGCCCCTAGGTTTTATTTGTATGTATTGGACTAATGTCCCGGGCAAGACTGGAGGTTTTTTTCCCCGTTCTTTCCTACTAGTGCCCGTTTGAACGGAGGACATGTAAATTTTATTTTTAATATAATCAAAGGCTTCGGCCGTTCATTGATAAAAAAAAAAATAATATAAATTAAATTAAATTAATATAATTATATGTATAACATGTAAGACATTAATTAAATTAATATATAATTATATCGTATCACATTATTAAATATAATAATATTATATTTATATTATTATATTATTGTAATATTATTAATTATTATAAAGAATGTTTATAATAATAATAATAATAAACATAGTAATAAATAGAAAAAAGAAAATCACTTAATTATAATTAATATTATTATTACCACACATAGGTAGAATAGGCACCTCAACAAGGATATCTCTGGGAGATGTATTTTTAAAATATAGCTATACAAAATAAAGAATTAGGGTTAGGGTTAAGGTTAGGGTTAGGGTGAGGGTTAGAGTTAGAAGCTATAATAGGGTAGGGTTAGAAATAGGTGTAGACACCTAAACAAGTCTCCATCGTCAAACCGACTACCGACATCTCTAAACATACCAATTTCCCTTTTTATCAATTAATTAAATTTTTATTTAATTAATTATCCCTTCATCACCTAATTTTTCATCATTTTATCCCCTACAATTAAATTAATTAATTGAATAGTCAAATCTTACCCAATTAATTAAATAAATATGCAATATTTATTTGGTTAATTCCCCCTTTCCACTAAATCTAATTAATTAGGTAAATCATGTTTATCTAATTAATTCATCCTATTAATCAACCTATTCCTACCCTAGTTAATTAAATATCTATTATTTAATTACCTAGTCTTGCCTACATGACCCTCGACCTAGGATTAATTAAATAAACCCTTATTTAATTAATCTTAACCTCCCATTAACCCATTCCCTAATTTTTTTTCAGACATATTAATTAGGCTAATCACCCTAATTAAAATGGTTAAACCTTGATTAACACTCCTCCCCACATCCCACAAATAAAAAATTGAAATATATCCCATATAAATCATTTTTTTATACACGTGTCCAACATCACATTTAATGCCACTTACACCCCTTACACATGTCATAACTATTAATATCCACTCTTCCCCAAATAAATTTTTAATTCATTTTACTCTTCCCCATGTGAATTTTTAATTCACAAATAATCCATCTCACCCACCTCATGAATTCCACCCCTTTCCCAAGATGAATTTAAAATTCATCTTTATTCCTAACCCTCTATTTTCCAGGATGAAATATAGGCCTTCCACATCACTTTCATCCTCCACCATTGATCTCCCAAATCAATCTCAACCATTGGATCAAAATCCCTCCAAAATGCCTATAAATACAACTCCTCCAAGCCATTTTATCATCCAATTTCTAAGTAGTGTTATTATGCTAAAATTCATTGAGCTAGTTAACTTGTGAGTTGCATTTGTGAGAGCATTTCACATATAATCTATCATCTTGGTTATATCTAGGAGCTCTTGGGTGCAAGCTTCTCCACCCTATCTTGGATTTGTGGCTCATTGTGAAGGTATAACGTTTGTTTATGTATTTGTTTTGTATTTTCTACTCTCATCTTGATTTCACTAATCACAATAGGGTTAGAGTTAGGGTTAGAATTAGGGTTAGGGTTAGAATTAGGAGTAGGGTTACAGTTAGAATTATGGTTAGCATGAAGGTTGCAATTAAGGTAATGGTTATAATTAGAGTTATAGTTAGGGTTAAAATTAGGATTAAAATAAATATTAGAATTATGGTTTGGGCTACAACTAGGGTTATGGTTATGGTTATAATTTGTTACGGTTAAGGTTAGTATTAGGATTAGGATAAGAATGAGGGATAGATTTAGGGTTAGTATTAGGGTAAGAATTAGATTTGAATGTTAGTATTAGGGAATAGGATAAGAATTAGGGATGGAGTTAGAGTTAGTATTAGGGTAAGAATTAGATTTGAAAGTTAGTCTTAGGGTTAGGATAAGAATTAGGGATGGAGTTAGGTTTAGTATTAGGGTAAGAATTAGATTTGAATGAATAGAATTTGTCTTACAATTTAAATTAGGGCTACAGTTACAATTAAAATAGGGTTAGAATATTTAATTATGTTAACAATAAATATAAATAAAAAATTATTACAAAATAAAATAATATAAAAAATTATAATAATTAAAAATAAATATTAAATAATTTATAAAAATAATGTAAAATTGTGAAGAATGATTGACATCAACATAATTTTATATATATATATATATATAAAATAGGGGGATAGATATAGGCACCTTTTAATCAATTTCTCCAATAAAAAGTGTAATATGCGCGTGTATTTTATATATATTATTCCACAAATATATTTAATATTTTTTAATCAATTTACCATACATAGGTACAATAGGTACAAAGAGAAGATCTTTCTTGACATATTTTAGATATATATTTTAAATATAGCTATACTAATATTAAAAACCAAACAAGTTGGGTTTTGGAGTGCTCCATGCTTTTATTTATAAATTAAAATAAGTACAATCACAAAAAACATGGAGTAGGCACCCACCACACCCCTAGGCCCTAAATATATGAACTGCAAATCCGAGGTATTTTTTTGGATCTTATCTAAACAAACTCCAAGTAATTAATGTTTAATTATGTTGTTCATTGTTCATTTAAATCCTGACACGATGCTTACTTTTTTAATTTTCAACTCCATTGAATCAAATACCAATTTGTTGGACAGTCGCAATCAATTTTTTATTATTTGAAAACAAGTTACTTTAGATTTCATGTCTGTTAATTTTAATGTAGCTTGGACAGGTGTTCTAGTCTCGGGTGGTGATTACGAGGCTGGAAACACATCTAGAATAATTATCTCTAGACATAGAAATTTGATTTCTTGAGAGACTTCTAGATATTAGGGTTTGTTAGAGTCTAATTAATCCTAGCCATTGATTGAGATTAAATCATGGCCATTGGTTTTCAATGAGAGGATTATAGAAGAGGATCAATGGGCATTTGGAGAATATACATCCGAGAAACATTTGCAGCGATAGCAAATAAATAAATTTGCAGCAATAGCAAATAGATTTGCAGTGAGAGCAAGGATGCAGTGATAGCGTTGGATACAACAGCAATGGAATTTTTGTAGGAGAAATTGGGAGAAGAATTTCTAGAGGAGAACATTGTCGGAGCTCTGCTAGTAAGAGGCAAGCAGTTTATGTATCTCTTGATTTGTTTAATAAAATTCCTCATCTACAGTACTAGTTTTCCCTTCGGGGTTTTTCCAAGGACAATTTGTCCAAAACTATTGTGTTCAGTTTGCATATTTTATTTTTCTATCTCCATGATTATTTGTGAAGTGGCAGCTGTATTATTTTCAATATTTGCTGTGAATTAATTTTCAGCAGTAAAATAATCTATTTACGATAGGAGATTAATAATCAATAGTTGCAATAGAATTTTCACATGGTATCAAAGCAGATCTGAGGGCAGAAAAGGCACAGGGAGAAAATGTATATATAAAAATCTAGGGTTTATAAAACCCAATTTGACCTCTTCAAAATTATTATTTTCTTTTGAGATGGCCTCAGCAGGTTTAAGAGATCAGGACATATTGGATGGAGCCTCAAATTTTGGTGTCATGAAAGCTAGAATTTATTTATTGCTCGAAGAGAATGGCATCAAGGACTATGTGACACTATTGTACCTATACCTACAGATGCAACACAGCTCTTAGCATATAAGAAGGAAGATACCAAGGCGAGGAGGCTAATTCTTGATGGTGTTAAGGATCATATTGTTCTATATATTGTAGAGTTAGATACAACAAAGAAGATGTGGGACTCCATTCTGAATCTGTACCAGAATGCTACCACTAACCGAAAGCTGATTCTAAGAGACAAGTTGAGGAATACCCGAATGAACAAGGGAGAAGACATTACAAGTTACCTCACTAGGCTTAGACATTTTAAGGATGAGTTGGTAGCTGTTGGAGACAAACCAAATGATGACGAGCTAGTACGAATGGCCCTGAATGGGTTTACTAAGTAATGGGATGTCTTTGTTCAAGTTATTAATGGATGAGACACCTTACCGAGTTGGGATCGACTATGGAGTGACTTCACTCAAGAGGAGCTTAGACTAAGTCTTGTCAGTGGAACTAGTAGTAATAGTTAGAAAAGTGAGGTGGAACAGGAAAATGTTGCCCTAGCAGGAAAAGGGAAAGCAAAGAAGGGGTCTGGAAAAGGATCAAATCCAAAAAGTGAGAAGAAGAAGGACTTGGCTAAGATCAAATGTTATGGTTGTCACGAGTTCGGCCACTATGTCAGCGATTGCCCACAAAGGAAGAAAATTTAAAAGAAAGGCAAGAAGCAGACAGCAGCTTCAGCAAGTGTAGATGAGATTTCTAGTAGAATGGAGGATGAGTTTACACTCATAGCTTGCCTAACTAGCTCAACCTCATTGGGTGTTTGGTATATAGACAATGGGGCATCATTTCATATGATAGGAGTTAGGGAGTACTTCTCCAGCTACAAGGAGGAGGACATCAGATTCTAGATTCAGATGGGGAACAAGTCCAAGTGTAATCCAGTTGGGAGAGGGACTATTCTATTTCAGAGGGAGAATGGCAAACCTATTTCCATTCATGATGTGTTGTATGTGCCAGGCTTGGGCATGAATTTAATTTCCGTGTCTATCCTTCAAGATAAAGGCTACAATGTACTCTTTAGATGGGTGCATGTTTTAATCAAGCATAAGGATTGGAAATCACCCATAGCTATTGGAGTTAGGAGCGGCCGACTTTATAGGTTGTAGTTTGATACTCCTAAGGCACTAGTGAGCAGCAGTAATCCTAGAGATCAAGGAGAGCTATGGCATAGGAGGATGGACCATATACATCATGGAGCACTTAAATTACTTCGTGAGATAGTGATAGGTGTTCTAGAGGTGAGCACAGAGCATGATGATGTGTGTAAGGGATGTGTGTTGGGGAAGTTTGTGAAAACAACTTTTCCAAGGAGTGACACCAGATCCAAGGGGGTTCTTGATCTAGTACATTCAGATATATGTGGACCAATGTCAACAAAGTCTCTCAGAGGATACAAGTACTTTGTTACTTTTATTGATGATTTCTCCAGGAAGACCTGGATATACTTCTTGAAGACCAAGGAAGAGGTCTTCAGTCACTTCCAGGAGTTTAAAGTTCTTGTGGAGAATTCGACAGGTAGGAAGGTAAAGGTTCTTCGGTCAGACAATGAAGGTGAGTACAAAGGGAAAGAGTTCCAGGAGTTTTGTACCAAGGAAGGAATCAAGAGAGAGTGGACCGTTCCTTACAACCCGCAGCAGAATGGGGTTGCTGAGAGGAAGAATAGTTCTATATTAGAGGCAGCAAGGGCTATGTTGTATGACCAAGATTTGCCACGTTACTTATGGGTAGATGCATACAGTATAGTAGTATACATACAGAATAGGGTTCCACATAAGGTATTGGGCAAGATGACACTAGAGGAGGCATTCTCAGGGAAGAACCTAGATGTCAGTCACTTCAGAATATTTGGGAGTTTGGCATTTTGTCACATTCCAGGGCCTACATGTTCCAAGTTAGATTAGACTATAGAGAGAGGGTACTTTGTGGGGTATAGCGAGACCTCAAAGGCATATCAGATATTTATTCCAGGGACTAGGAGGATTACAGTTAGGCATGATGTCAAATTCATGGAAGACAAGGCATATAGGAGGTCCAGAGATTTGCCAGTAGATGATCAAAATGAGTAGCCAATAGAAGCTCCAAGGATTCTTCAACCAGAACAGGGATAGCAAAGCTCGAGTACAGTTACTAGTACAAGCACAAGCTCAGGTGTTGAGAGTTCGCAGAGTATGGAGCAACAGATACAACAAATCCAAGAGGTGCATCAAGAAGATATGGAGTTTGATATTTCATCCTCTATAGTTGACAAGAGGAACCATGAGGTTCAACAGACACATAGAGATACTCAGGAGGTTGTGGGAGCTCCTAGGACAAGTAGTTGATAGTGGAAACAACCATCCAAGTATAATGACTATGTAGCATTGGTTAGTCAATTGGTAGATAGCGAGCCTTCCATCTATCAGGAGGTTGCACAGCAATAGGTGTGGCAAGATGCGATGGTTGAGGAATATACCTCAATAATGCAAAATGATGTGTGGGAGGTTGTACCTAGACCAATAGATAGGGTAGTGGTTGGATCACGCTGGATCTATAAGATTAAGCATGGTGCAGATAGTAGCATCAAGAAATACAAGGCAAGGTTCGTAGCCAAGGGGTTCTCTCAGAAGGAGGGAATAGACTATGAGGAGACATTCACTCCAGTGGCTAGGTATACTTCTATATGAGCCGTAATCTCACTTGCAGCACATATGGGATGGCAGATCCATCAAATGGATGTCAAGACAGCATTTCTTAATGGTGAATTGGTAGAGGAGGTATACATAGAACAACCAGAGGGCTTTGTAGCACACAACAACGAAACCCACGTGTGTAGATTGAAGAGAGCTTTGTATAGACTCAAGCAAGCTCCCAGGGCATGGTATGAGCACATTGATAGATACTTGCAGGGAATAGGCTTTGTGAAGAGTGAGGCAGATGCTAACCTCTACTACTTGGTGGTTGGGGGTGAAGTTCTCATTCTTATTCTTTATGTGGACGACTTGTTTTTAACAGGTTCACCAGGACTTATAGAGGAGTACAAGATTGACCTTGCAGCAGAGTTTGAGATGAAGGATTTGGGGCTTATGCACTACTTTCTAGGCATGGAAGTGTGGCAGACAGATGGAGAGATTTTGCTTGGACAAGGGAAATACTGCATTGAAATCTTGAAGAGGTTTGAGATGCAGGATTGCAAAGCCATGTCTACACCTATGATCACGAATTGGAAGAAGGTAGACGCATCCAAGGAAAAAGATATAGACCCCACCTTATATAGGATGTTGATTGTATCTCTCATGTATTTGGTCAACACTAGGCAAGATATATCCTTTGTAGTAAACTCTCTTAGTCAGTTCATGGTTGAGCTGAAGAGAGTGCATTGGACAGCAGCAAAGCATGTGTTGCGGTATTTGCATGGTACAATCGAGTATGGGATCAGATATGCTCGAGGTGATGGTATCAAGTTGATAGGCTATACTGATGCAGATTGGGCAGGTAGTACAGTGGACAAGAAAAGCACTTCAGGGTGCTACTTTAGTTTGGGATCAGGAGTTGTCTCTTGATATAGTAGGAAGCAAAAGTCTGTGGCTCTAAGTTCTGTTGAAGAAGAATACATAGCAGCTAGTATGGCAATGTGTGAGGCTATATGGCTTCGGAAATTGTTGGTAGCCTTGTTTGGTCAGAGGGTTGAGACTATAGTGATACACTATGATAATCAGAGTTGCATCAGATTATCTGAGAATCCAGTGTTTCATGATAGGTCTAAGCATATAGGCATCAGGTATCATTTCATCAGGGATTGTGTATAGCAAAGGATTGTTCAGCTATAGTATATACCTACAGATCAGCAGGTAGCAGACATTTTGACAAAGGCATTAGGGAAGATGAAATTCATCTTCTTCAGAGATAAGTTGGGTGTTATGCAGAACACCTTCCTCGCTAAGAGGGAGTGTTAATTTTAATGTAGCTTGGATAGGTGTTCTAGTCTCGGGTGGTTATTACGAGGCTGGAAACACATCTGGAATAATTATCTCTAGAGCTAGAAATTTGATTTCTCGAGAGACTTCTAGATATTAAGGTTTGTTAGAGTCTAATAAATCCTAGCCATTGATTGAGATTAAATCATGGCCATTGGTTTTCAATGAAATAATAAATTTGCAGCAATAGCAAATAGATTTGTAGTGAGAGCAAGGACGCAGTGATAGCGTTGGATACAACAGCAGTGGAATTTCTGCTGGAGAAATTGGGAGAAGAATTTCCAGAGGAGAACATTGCCGGAGCTCTGCCAGTAAGAGGCAAGCAGTTTATGTATCTCTTGATTTGTCTAATAAAATTCCTCATCTGTAGTACTGGTTTTCCCTTCGGGGTTTTTCCAGGGACAATTTGTCCAAAACTATTATGTTCAGTTTGCATATTTTATTTTTCTATCTCTGTGATTATTTGTGAAGTTGTAGCTGTATTATTTTCAATATTTGCTGTGAATTAATTTTTGGCAGTAAAATAATATATTTATGATAGGAGATTAATAATCAATAGTTGCAATAGAATTTTCACAATCTCTGGTTCTTAGATCTAAACTCAATAGTAAAGATGGAAATAGAGCGAGAGGAAGATGAATGGATGTCGTGCGAATTGATACCAGAGCACGTACTTGAGATGCGTATATTACCTCTCCTTCCACTTCACTCCGTCATCCGTTTCCATAGAGTTTGTAGAGAATGGAATCAATTGCTACACACTTGGGAATTCCTCAGGCCATTTATTCTTCAAGAAAACAGCATTGAATTGTTGAGATATTGCTTGATGAACAAAATTGTGCACTTCCCAGAAGGAGTGGAAAACATAGAAGATGAAGATAGGTACGCACTGCCCACTGTGTTTCCATGGCAGTCATCATTTCTATTTGCAGTACATGTACGTGAGGAAACACTTCACTGGGAGATTTCCATATGGGAGTTTGCGATGGATGATTTATCGCCAGGTTGGGAAAGGATTGGAAAGGAGACACCATTCCCCGTTCCTTGTTTATTGTAAGATGTTACATGCTTACATATCCAAAATAGTTATTGCTTCTGTAGAGACTCGTAGAGATGAATAACCAAATAATACTTCATATCATACTATATCAATGTGTTCGGAAAGATGCCGCACACACTAAAGTTTATCAATACATATGGTATATGGTATAAGGTATTAGCTCTTCCAAGTATTTTCACATGGGTATTCCGCTTTAGGTTGAAGAACCCCCTATACTTCTATCTCAACATTGTGATCCTTTATAAAGCATACATGATTTCTAAATGTAATAAAGTTAGAAAAATTCTTTAACTAAACTAAGAGTTGAAATGCCTCTAAAATTAGTTTCTAACATAAAAATGAATGAGATTTTAGATTCTAATGCAAAAATGAATGAGCAATCTCTACTATTGGATATAATTCTCACATAGAAAGGGCACTTTTAGAAAGCACATTGTAAGTAGAACAAAGAACATATTTTGAAAATAGTCGAGAATGATGAAAACTTGTTTGTGGTGGTTAGTCATTTCACTATAATGTTTGTTTTAGATCTACAAGGACTTGTGTTATTCTCAATCACCTAAGTTCTCCTTGACCAATGATAGATCTATTAATAATAACAATCTCTATTTTGGTTGTTAAAATGCCTTCTAAAGTTGTGAACTCAGATAAAGTGTTTCACAACAAATGAAATGTTTAAAATGGAGTGCATTGAAAATGACACAACATAAAGCATTTTGAATGCAATAGTTTATATATATATAATTCATGTTCTTGAATGTAAAATAACAAACAATGTGTAAAATGAAATAGAGGCATTAGAGAATATCTGTTTGTCTAATATACAAACTTAAGTGGCCAATTATTTCAAAATATAGAACATTGATTGTCTAAATACTATCTACAACAATATACACAAGAATATTGTAGTTCATTTTTACACGCTTTCCATTTGAACACCTTCAAATCTAGAGTCAGGTAGCAACATATTTTGAATCTTGTGTTAGTCAGTAGAGCTTCTTTCAAATCTATGACGGGCTTTTAAATTCATGCACAAGGGTTGCCACTTGTCAAAGTTTCACAATGCCTAAACATTGTCGGGTTTGACACTTCTTCCCATTGCATCATTGGCCAAATTGTTCAAGTCATTACTTGGTGGGCCCGGTTTATTTTAAAAGGACTCAATGAAAGAAGGGAGGTCCTGAAGCCATTGATCCATATGAAGAGATGCTCCAATGTGTCATCACCACAATTGTTTAAACATTTCTAGCCCTGTCATACCCTCCTCTATTTCATAGAAGCAAATGTTGTGGTGCATTCTCTAAGGAGACACATGGAAGCAATGCATAGCATTTTGATTTGTTAGTTATAACAACTTGTTAATGTTGCACCATTGATAAGAGGTGTGAATCATCAATAGGTGGGTCCTGATACATCAATAGTTCAAGCTCACATGAAGGCTTTCTCTAGGACACACATTAATGCCATGCATAGTTTCAAGGTCATAGTGTCAACAGCTTCAAGGTGTTGCACTACTGGTTGGGATGGTTGATTCAATTGTGGGTGTCACCTCTCTTTTAAAAGGAAGCAAGACCCTCCCAGTGGTTTCTTGATGCAACTTGTCAACATCGCATACAAATTATGAATCATGGTAGCATTGACACATTTCTCTATTGCACCATTAGTCAGTAGTTATGATTCAGCCAGTCAATGGGCCCAGTTTCATGTCAAAGGAGAATTTGATGGAAGCCTTGTGATAGTGACACTTGACGTGACCTCACAACTCCTCAAAGAGGCTAGACCTAACACACTCTAGATGTTGTGCCATTGTTCCACATGGCATGAGGACCCACCATAAGGTAGAGGCTTCCAAACTATCTAATCTCCTCCTAGCATCTAGCAGTTGGTGCACCATTTTGTTGTCTCCAAGAAGTATCAATTCTATGCATTGTGCCATTGGATATTTAGATGTTATGTCTCTGATAGTGGGTCTCATTATCTCTATGACATCAGGGGAGCATTCCAAACCATTGATCATGAGTGGAACCATCCAATGGTTCACACATCACCAGGTAAATTTTGAGCCAACAAGTGCTAGGCGTTGTGCCATCAAAGCGAGTGAGTCAACAAGTCTCTAACCTTGCGAAGAGGACACAAAGTCATCTCTAAAGGAACAATGATCTAACTCAATAATATGGTGGTACACTTGAGGCTATTGGGTCTCATGTGTAGGGTCTTGGTGAGTCTTGAATGCCACAGACTTGCATCTAAGGTGCCATCGATGTGAATTAAGGATTCAAATGTAGAGAAACAACAGAGTGGTTGTGTTTCAATGTAGAGGCACATAGAGGTAGATGGGATAGGAATTTCCCACCTAGGTTAAGCTTTGTGATCTAATGTAGAAGTAATTGAGGTAGATGAGGTAGGTGATTCCAGCCTAACACAACCCTAAATAGATTTCTATATATACAAGATTTGAGGATGTATTTAGGGTTGGTCATTGAGCTAATTTGGGATCTTGGTAGAAGAATCAATAGACATTTTTAGCCTTTGTGGGTGTTTTTAGAGCTGTTTGAATTTTTTTATAACTATGCATCTTTCCTTTTTTGTAATTTGTTCTCGATTCACTAATGAAGAGAAGTGGCATTTTGTGCCATTTCTTTTGTTTGTTGAGTCTTCCTTCAAATATTTTGTATTTATGTTGTGCCTCTATTGTTTATTTCATCAATGATATTTGTAAATGGTCTAAATTATGCATTTTCATGCTCTTAAAGCCATTAATTAGTATTATGATTAAACAAGAACACATTGTGTTGATTTAGTGTTTGTGTGAGTTTTATCATTCAGCATACCACCTTAGGATAGTTTTATAAATTTATGTTTGTCTTCTCTTTTTTAATAAACCCAAATAGAAGTATTAACAAGAAGCATAAGACGAGTTGGCCTCTAAAATCTTAGAGTCATCCTACGAGTCAAGTCGCACATTTGCAATATTTCCCATTATTGTTGATTGGTTTGTTCTTAAGAGTTATCTTAGGTGTAAAATCAACCATCAACAAATACTATTACCATCTAAATGGACATATGTAAGAGTGAGACTTTGGAATATCCTTACAAGGAAGATAAATCCACTAAGAGAGGTCATTTAACCTTTACAAGTAGGGGAAAGCACATTGTAAGTAGAACAAATAACTTATTCTGAAATATTTGTTTGTCTAAATTTACATATTAGACAAAGAAATACTAATTGGAGGTGTGAATCATCAATAGGTGGGTCCTAATACATCAACAGTTCAAGCTCACATGAGGGCTTTCTCTAGGACACATATTAATTCCATGCATAGTTTCAAGGCCACGGTGTTAACACCTTCAAGGTGTTGCACTATTGGTTGGGGTGGTTGATTCAACCGTGGGTGTGTGCTCTCTTTAAAAAGGATGCAAGACCCTCCTAGTGGTTTCTTGATGCAACATGTCAAAATTGCATGCAAACTATGAATCATGGCAGCACTAACACATTTCTCTATTGCACCATTGGTTGGTAGTTATGACTCAACTAGTTGATGGGCCCAGTTTCATTTAAAAGGAAAATGCAAGGGAAGGCTTGCGATATTGACACTTGTCATGACCTCACAATTCCTCAAAGAGGCCATACCTGACACACTCTAGATGTTATGCCGTTGTTCCACATGGCATGAGTACCCACCATAATGCAGAGGATTCCAAACTATCCAATCTCCTCCTAGCATCCAGCAGTTGGTGCACCATTTTGTTGTCTCTAGGTGGTATCAATTCTATGCATTGTGCCATTGGATATTTAGATGTCATGTCTCCTATAGTGGGTCTCATTATCTCTAAGATATTAAGGGAGCATTCCAAACCACTGATCATGAGTGGAAGCATCCAACAGCTCACGCATCACCAGGTAAATTTCGAGCCAGCAAGTGCTAGGCATTGTGCCATCAAAGCGAGTGAGTCAACAAGTCTCTAACCTTGCAAAGAGGACACAAAGGCATCTCTAAAGGCACAATGATCTAACACAATAGTACGTTGGTACACTTGAGGCTATTGGGTCTCACATGTAGGGTCTTGATGAGTCTTGAATGCCATAGACTTGCATCTAAGATGCCATTGATGTGAATTAAAGATTCAAACATAGAGAGGACAAAGTGGTTGTGTTTCAATGCAGAGGCACATAGAGGTAGATGGGGTAGTAATTTCCTACCTAGGTTCAACTTTGTGATCTAATATTCAAGTAATTGAGGTAGACAGGGTAGGTGATTCTAGCCTGACATAGCCCTAAATAGATTTCTATATATACTATGAGGCCTACCTTTTTCATTTCCGTTCATGTGACTATTTACCTGACTGTTGCTGATACTTTTATACTTGTGGGACTATTGATCCTGAATTCCCAAACTTTTAGACCTTATTTTGTATTAAGAGAAAACAAATTGGGTGATGTTAGATAGATATTTATTTTATAGGAAAACTAATTGGGTGATGTTAGATAGATGCTATATTATGGGAAAACTAATCGGGTGATGTTAGATAGATGCTTGTATTAAGAGAAAACAAATTGGGTGATGTTAGATAGATGTTTATATTATAGGAAAACTAATTGGGTGATGTTAGATAGATGCTCTATATTAAAGGAAAACTAATTGGATGATGTTAGTTAGAAAATTGTAATGTGAATTCTTTTATGCTTAAGAGAACTTGTGATATCTTATGTGAGTGCAAGTTTTTAATTTGCTTTGGCTATGTTATTGATATGTGGAAATTAACTTTGCAACTGAGTGCACAGGTATTTCTAACCAACCACAAATATTGGAGATCATCCCCACTTGATGTTGTAATCCCTTGTGAAGCCGATTTGGTTCCACGAAGAACTAAGATCAACTCTGTGTATGATGTAATGTTGTAATGTTAATTTGCATAAGATTAATTGGGTTGAGTCTACCCTCTTTTAATTTGACTTATTATATGTCTTGTAAGAATTTTCTTTGAATTTCATTTTTTAAAATTTTAGATTTTTGGAGACCCTTTTCATGTGTTTTAACTTTACCCTACGTGCCCTAACTAGGATAAACTTGACCCTGGGTTATACCCCATGGATCTAGGGTCCCTTTTGACTTGGGTAGCCCTTGGTAAACCTCCATATGGTCACCTTAACTTCACACTAAAATTAAGTGACGAATTTGGAGGCATGGGAGGGATAGGATGAGTTGTACCAACACTCAAACCCATCCCTTTTCTCTTCCCAATAAGACCCACCAATTGTGGAGGACTTGACTTCAAGTCTCTCTCACAATTGGTGAGAGTACCCATTGAGTTGTGTGGTCCTTCATGAGAGGAAAAGAAGGGGAGACATGTGTCACCCTTTCCCTCTTTAACTCCCCTTTTCTCTCCCATGTGTTGGAGAGAGGACATGTGGTAAGGGGTGAGGGAGACTTTGGGGATGGGTGAGTGACATGTATCAACACCCATCCCTTGGGACATGCTAGTGGTTGGGATGAAGAGTGAGGATGTGACAAGTGTCACCTCCCCATTCCTCTAAGCTCATGGATTGGGCTTATTTTAATCCCACTTGGCATAGGGAGAGAGGTTGTTAAATTTTTGAAAATTTTTATTGTTGAAAATTGTTTTTGGGAGAAAGATAGAGGGAGTTTGGTGGCTTATGTTGGAGGAGATTTTAGAGGAGCTCTACGTCAACTTCTTCCATATTAGGGCTTTAAAGGTTGGTTTTCAAGGTTAAGGCCTTCCCCTTGTATTTCAATTTCCTTGCATGATGAATGTGTGAGATGTATATTTGCTTGTGATGTATTTTGATATGTGGGGAATATTTAGTAGAGTGTTGAAAGAGCCTCTCCCACTTGGGATAAAATGCTCATCAAGTGTGGGGTAGGGCAGGAGTGATCCTCCTTGAGGTCATTACCTTGTTTTGGGATGTTGAAAGCCTTGAGGGCATTTTATGTGATTTTGAGTATTTTGTTATATGGCTTGAGAGCCAAAATATGACTAACATGTTGGCTTGAGGCCATGAGAAAAATTGTATTGAGATATTTTTAAAGGAGTGGCACTCTAGAGTTGAGTGTGTCCACTCTCCTACCCCTTTTTAAACTCACCTTGGTTGCGTTGTGTGTTGTAAGTATCCATGGGCATAATATTGTGCTTTGAGATGTTTGTTGTCTTGTTGTAAAGTGGATTTGAGTTCCCTAGGTGTGTGGATGACTTCCCTAGCTTGGGGGTGACCCTCTTACGGGTCTACGGTAGGGAGGAGAGCAAGATGTGTAGTTTTTTATTCCCTTGTGTGATATGTAGGTTTCATGGAGCTTAGGGTGAAGTTGAAGAATTTACTTGTCTTGGAAAAGATTTTATTTTCCTTTACTCTTAAAGCTCTTGAGGAGAGCTTGGTCTTATTAAGAACTTCATCTTGTTGATTTTCAAAGAGGAGAACCTCTCTCTCTCTCTCTCTCTCTCTCTCTCTCTCTCTCTCTCTCTCTCTCTCTCTCTGTCTCTCTCTGTCTCTCTCTCGTTGTTAAATTGTATTTTCATAAGTTGTAAGAAAACCTCTTTCAATGTATTGATAGTTTTAATTGTTACATTAAATTTTACCATTTATGAGATGAAGGAAGAAATTTGTTTTAAAAGGATATTGATTTTGTATATTCCTATTACTTATATTTGCAAAGTTGTGATTTATTTGTTGTGGTATATAAAGAGAGTTATAATTTGTTGATTTGAATTTTATCATTTAAAATAAGGAGGAATTGTAGAAAAGTTGTTGATAAGTGAATTCATTTTATGTCACATTGGAATATCAATTTGTTATGTTTAGATTTTGTGGGTTTTAAAATATATATATATATGGAATTGTAAATTGTTATCTTAGAAAGAATGAAAAGAAAATTGGTTGTAGTTATTGTATTAGAGGCTTTTAATTAATTGCAAATATATTTAAATTTCTCCCTTCAAAAAAATGTGTAAATATAAATCTTATGTGCTTACATGTTTTTTTTTTTAAATAGAAAAAAACTGAGTTTATTAATTATGTTTCATACATTGTGATTTCATTTTAAATATATATATATATATATATATATATATATATATATATATATATATATATATATATATATATATATATATATATATATATATATATACTTATATTTTGTTTTACTTTAAATTCTCTTTAATAAACAAAATTGTGTTTTTGAAAAGGGACTGTGAAATTGCCCTGTGTATATATATTAAATATATATATATATAAGAATATAGATTAATAAAAGAAAATAAAACAAAAAAAATAAACATTTGATGTTGAATATGGGTCAGACTGTGTTTCCATTCACAGTCACATTCAGAAATGGTGTTACAAAATAGAATGTAGAGTGGGTGGGGTTTTGAACCCCCCCACTGATGGCTGTTGTGTGTTGGGTGTGGGAAGGGGGGCGAAGGCCCCACCCACACCCCTTTACATGGGAAGTGGGTGGGGGCTCTGTCCCCCTCCCCACACTCCCTGTTATGCTTTGAACCCCCGCAGCCTCATATTTCCCGCGCCAGCAGTCTCCTAGCAGCTAACTCCAAACCCACCACTGAGCTACCGCTACTGCTCGACACCTTCTCTACGGCCTCCCTTCACCGTGGGTCTCTCCTCCGCCCTTTGCCACTCCCTACAGTCACCACCACCAAAATCTCTACCCACGACCTCTATCTCCCGACCTCCGCCCATGTTCGCAGCCCTCACCACCACCAAAATATCTACCCACAACCATTAGGGCCTCCTCTCTGTGCCGCCGCCACCTCCCTCCATGAACCCTGTCCATAGCTCAAAAACAAACCAATAAAAACTTGGTTAGGGTTCCGCCAATGGAGCCAAATAAAAAGATTTAGGTTTTCAACTCCATGGCAAAAGAAAATACAAAGAATTGTATAATTCATATTTATAAAATAAAATAAAAATAATAAATAAATGTATAAATATATTTATATATCTTTAGAATGAATTTAAAAATTCACTATCCTTATAAGAGAAAACTTAGTGATATAATACATAGCATATATGTGTATGTGTGTGTATTTATATCTTCTTAAATAAACTAAGCCATCATATGCATTTCATATGTGGCCAATTAAACTCAACCTGTAATTTGAGTAAACGCCAAATTGAGAAAATGAGAGAAAAAGAGAAAGAAAGATAAAAGTGAAAATAAAGAGGAGAAAATGCACGACCTTTCCAGAATAGGGCTAAGAGTACTAATTAAGATTTAACATTCTGTTAAACCTGATTGGGGGCAAATTAATTATCAAAATTAATTCAAACGTTGAATTAAACCTAGAGCGGAACCCTAGTGGACTTCATCAAACGAAGTTAGTAAGTCATGTTTATGTGATCTGATCTACCAAGAAATTAGGAATAATGTAAAGGATGTAGTGATAACTATGATTGATAGAAAACTGATCTACCAAGAAATTAGGAATAATGTAAAGGATGCAGTGATAACTTTGATTGATAGAGAATGTGAAAAAGAGAGAAATAAAATTAAATTTTAGAGAAACGAGAAGGAAAACAAATGTTCAGGCTTTGTTGAAAATGCTAAAATTAGAAGGAGAACAAATTAATTTAAAATTTTAGAAAATGTGAAGGAGAACAGATGTTTGAGCTTTGTTGAAAAATGTTCCATTAATGTAATCAACTATATTACCAATGCAACTAGTGGGATGTAAGAAATTATTAACCCTATCAAGAAACCTCGTGATCAAGATTAGTGTTAGTGCAATAAACCCCACTCACGTTTGCGAGGCGTTATGCTGCTGGATTTTCCTAGAATTTAGGGTTTAGTAGTTTAGTAAGTTTAACCCTTGTAGCGACATTAGCCATGTCTCAATGACCCCCTTGGCCTTCTTGCGTTTGGGTGTACACCCGTATGCATATTACCCATTGACAACTGTATTGTTTACGCCTTAAGCATACACCACTGAGCACACTTACGTGTGCGAGGGGCTTTCTAGGGAAGCATGGGAAAAATTTTGATATTTCGTGTCATGACCACATGACAAATGTGGACATGACATGTGTGATGTGTTTCATAACCGCATGGGAAATATGGGCATGATAATTTGTATCAGAGCCCAAGTTTAAACACTGGGCATATTTGGGTACGTTATTTATTCCATAACTTTGATTAATTAGTGCCTACCTTGTTTTATAGGATGCCTCCCTGATGTGTTCGATGAGCATGATCATGCAACACAGCGTCCGTTGAGGTGCACAGTGATTCCTCTGCAAAGAGACAAGGACCCGCAGTTATAGCAGATCAACTATTACCATAGGCACCACCAGTACTAGACATAGCTCCTCAGATTTTACAGACATTGCAGGCCATGTTAGTGAGGTTACCACCAGCTATTCCAGAGCCACATGATGAGCCTCATGTCGATCCATGAGAGGAGCCACGTAAGGAGCCGTGTGCTGAGTCACCTGTTGAGCCACATGTGGAGCCTCGCGTTGATCCATGAGAGGTGCCACGTATGGAGCCTTTCGTAGAGATACCTGATACTATAGTGGAGGAGGTAGGGTTAGCCTACCAAGAACGGAGTAGGAGTCCTCCGAGACTCTTAAGATGAGATGAGACAATGAGAGTAGAGCAGATATATCATGGACCGTAAGAGTATGGGTTGGATGAGCCAGTTGTAGGACTTAGAGATAGAGGAGACCCCATCAGAGACTTGCTTAGGCTCAACCCACTTACCTTCGCAAGAGCTACAGAGGGAGCTGTGGCTAAGGCTTGGCTTATCAGCTTAGATAGGTGCTTTGCATTGTGACCTTATGGGAGCAACACGAAAGCACGAGTGGCAGTACACCTTATGAGAGATGCAGTAACTACCTGGTGATGCACCGAGAAGTGCAAGCGCTGATTATCCATAGATACACTCACATGCGACATATTCATAAAGTGCTTTAATGCGCGATATTTGTTAGATCATTACAGATGGCACCGGATAGATGAGTTCCATGACTTACAGCAGAGAGGACTCACGGTTGCTCAGTATAAGAGCCAGTTCATCAAGCTTTCTTGTTATGCAAAGTATCTCCACGAGGAGAAAATCCTAGTGCACAAATTCATCAGAGGTCTGAATCATGGGATAGCAGGACTAGTGCGTATGGCAGACCCCTAGACTATGAGTGAGGCTATCGAAAAGGCTTTTATTGCAAAGAAAATTCAAGGATGAGGGCAGAATTTAGTCCCGCAGTTTAAGGACCGTAATCATGAACAATAGAAAAACTTTTGAAGACCACAATCCACACCACAGAGAGGAGGATTTAATTCATCATCATTACCTCCTAGGCCTCCATAGCAGTAGTAGTAGCAACATCAACAAAGGACTAGACCCCCGCAGAGGGTTCATGGAGGACAGAACCATGGTTGGTAGCAGCAGGGCTTGCATTAAGATCAGAGACAGCAGGGATCATCTGCGGGACCCACGAGGTCTCAGCAATCTTATAGAGGTTCACAGGGGTCCACTAGACAGACTGGACAATAGCAATCAGGTAGGACTCAATCAGGACAGTTACAGTGGTGGGGTAGGACATATGGCTAGAGAGTGTCCACAGGGATTTACAGCAGGGGACAACCCTGTTCAGGAGGATCTGAGTAGATTGTCGGTGATGTGGGCAGGTCCCACCGCATGTTTGCAGCAGTTGACAACTGTCAGGCTGACTTCCAGGCCTCAGTTATTGAGACAGCAGGTATGATTGGGGATTTTCCCATCTCTATTCTTTTTGACTCTGGAGCTACCGACTCTTTTCTGTCTACATCATTAGTGGAACATTGCAGGCTGGTGGCTTCTAGGCAAAACATTAGGTGGGAGGTTGAGTTGGCCTCTGGGGCTAGGATGTCAGTAGATACCTTGGTTAGAGATTGCGAGATCTCCTTTGGTTCCTTCACTACATCATGTGACCTTAGGGTTATGCCATTAGGATCCTACAGTGTAGTTTTGGGTATGGACTGGCTTGTGGCTCATAGAGCCAAGCTAGATTGTCGCCAAAGGATGATTAGCTTCTTAGACGATCATGGCTCACCGATTGAGATAGTGGGCATTCAGAAGCCCACGCTGTTCATATGATATCCTCTTAGTAGCTTAAGCACTGCATGTGGAAGGGTTGTCAAATGTTTGCTATCATGGTCAGTGACAAATCAGAGGATGAGCCTGAGGCTACTTTAGATGATCACCCTATCCTGAGAGACTTTGCTGACATATTTCTGCCAGAATTACAAGGTATGCCTCCATGCAGAGAGGTTGATTTCCACATTGACTTAGTGCTGGGTACAAAGCCAGTGTCTTGTGCACCCTATAGGATGACTACACATGAGCTTACAAAACTTAAACTACAGTTAGAGGAGTTACTGGAGAAGGGGAACATCTAACCTAGCATTTCACCATGGGGCACACTGGTTATCTTGATGAAGAAGAAGGATGCGTCTCTTCGATTATGCATGGATTATAGGCAGTTGAACAAGGTGATGATGAAGAAACGTTATCCTCTACCTAGGATTGACAACCTCTTTGATCAAATGTAGGGAGCCAGAGTGTTCTCAAAAATTGATCTAAAATCTAGGTATCACCAATTGTGCATCACAGAGGTAGATATTCACAAGACTACTTTTTGAACTAGATATGGCCATTACGAGTTCACAGTGGTACCCTTCGGTTTGATGAATGCCCCTGCAGTGTTCATGAGTCTCATGAATGGGGTGTTCTGTACTTACTTAGATCAGTTCGTGATCATATTTCTTGATGATATTTTGATCTATTCATGGACTGAGGAGGAACATGTGGATCATTTGTGTCAGGTGTTGCAGTGCTTACAAGAGCAGTAGCTTTTTGGCAACCTGGTGAAGTGTGCCTTCTTCAGGACAGAGGTGTAGTATTTGAGGCACAACTTATCAGGTGATGGCAACTCCATAGATCCATCGAAGATCAGAGCGATTCCGGACTGGCCAGCACCCACCAGTGTGACTGAGGTTAGGAGATTTATGGGATTAGCCGATTATTACCATAGGTTCATTGAGGGCTTTTCCAGATTAGCGCATCCCATCACTTCCCTTCAGCGCAAAGGGAAAGGATTCACTTGGACCGAGTAGTGTGAGAGGGCCTTTGGAGTCCTCAAGGAGCATCTTACCAGCGCTCCCATATTAGCGGTTCCAGATCCTGAAGAGGATTTTGTTGTCTGCACAGATACATCACTAGAGGGTTTGGGAGCCGTACTTATGCAGGGTGGTAGAGCGATTACATGCAAATTGCGTAAGCTCAAGACACATGAGCTAAACTACCCTACTCATGATTTAGAGCTCACGACAGTTATTCATGCTCTTGTTCATTAGAGACACTTCCTTTTAGGTTGACGCTTTGAGCTCCATTCGGATCACCATAGCTTACAGTACATTTTCATACAGCCCAATTTGAACGCCCGTCAGCAGTGTTGGATGGAGTTATTATGCGAGTACGACTTTGATGTCCACTACATCAAAGGGAAGGAGAATGTGGTCACTGACGCCTTGAGTCGAAGGCAGCACGAGATCCTAACCTTGACATTGAGGGTGGATTTGAGAGAGCGTATCTTACAGCGTCTGCCTAAGGACAAGTGGTTTCTTGAGGTGCAGTAGCAAATCTAGAAATAGAGGGCCCTTAAGGGTAGATTCGTAGGATATTCCCTTGAGTCTGATGGTTTACTTAGACATCGGCAGCACATCTATGTACCCCGTGTGGGTGATCTACGTGTAGTGATTCTTTTTGAGGCTCATAGAGCACCTTATGCAGCACACCCAGGAGTGAAGAAGATGCATGCTGATTTGTGATAGTTATATCATTAGGTTGGGATGCGACGAGACATTGCAGAATATGTTGCTCGTTGCCTTGAGTGTCAGAGGGTCGAGGCCAAGAATTAGCATCCAATAGGACTGTTGTACCCTCATGAGATATCTGAGTGGAGATGGGACACCATTTCCATGGATTTTATCGTTGGTCTACCTATGTCATCATGTCACCATGATGCCATCATGGTGACAGTTGACAAGTTGACCAAGCTGGCACATTTCTCACCTATATGCACAATGTACAATGCACCATCTATGGTGAGAGTGTTTTTAGATCAAATTGTCAGACTTCATGGAGTACCTCACTGCATCATTTCTGACAGAGACTCCATTTTCACTTTAGCTTTTGGGAGAGCCTTACAACAGGCGGTGGGCACATAGCTCAACTTTAGTTGAGCTTACCATCCTGAGACCGACGAACAGATGGAGAGAGTTAATCACGTGTTGGAAGACATGCTTTGTATGTATGTTATGGACCATCAATCTAGATGGGAGGAGTATCTATATCTAATTGAGTTTGCCTACAATAATGAGCATCACAACTCGTTGGGTATGTCTCCTTTGCAGGCTCTATACGGCAGACCATGCAGGACACCTTTGAGTTGGGATCGGATAGAGGACAGGGTTGCCATTGGTCCAGAGATAGTTCAGGATATGGAGTAGTAGGTCACACTGATTAGACAGAGACTCTAGAAGGCACAAGATAGACAGAAGAAGTATGCCGATGCTAAGAGAACTGATCGGAGGTTCTCACTGGGTGACAGGGTATTTTTGAAAGTGCGACTGCACAAGAGTCCAATCTATTACGGAAAGGACTCTAAGCTCACACCTTGGTTTGTAGGACCTTTTGAGAACTTGGAGCATATAGGACATGTAGCCTATCGTCTAGCCTTGCCACCTAGCCTGTCGCGTATACACGATGTCTTTCATGTTTCAGTTTTACAAAGATACACCTCTGACTTATCTCACGTATTTGACTAGAGTCCTCTTTAGGTAGAGGCAAACGGACAGCTGGATTTGGAGCCAATTTGCATATTGGCTCATCAGACGCTGGGCCTTCGAGGTCAAGAGCTGGACCAGGTTAGGGTCTACTGGGACATGTATGACAAGGTCACTGTGACATGAGAGGATGCAGCGAGATTGAGGACTCTTTATCCTCACTTCTTTGATGACTTCAAGGAGGAAGTACAGTCTTACGGGGGGAGGATGTGAGGCCTACCTTTTTTATTTCCATTCATGTGACTATTTACCTCACTATTGTTGATACTTTTATACTTGTGGGACTGTTGATCCCGGATTCTTGAACTTTTAGACCTTATTTTGTATTAATAGAAAACAAATTGGGTGATGTTAGATACATGTTTATTTTATAGGAAAACGAATTGGGTGATGTTAGATAGATGTTATATTATAGAAAAACTAATCGGGTGATGTTAGATAGATGCTTGTATTAAGAGAAAACAAATTAGGTGATGTTAGATAGATGTTTATATTATAGGAAAACTAATTGGGTGATGTTAGATAGATGCTCTATATTAAAGGAAAACTAATTGGATGATGTTAGTTAGAAAATTGTAATGTGAATTCCTTTATGCTTAAGAGAACTTATGATATCTTATGCGAGTGCAAGTTTTTAATTTGCTTTGGCTATGTTATTGATATGTGAAAATTAACTTTGCAACTGAGTGCGCAGGTATTTCTAACCAACCACAGATACTGGAGATCATCCCACACTTGATGTTGTAATCCCTTGTGAAGCCGATCTGGTTCCATGAAGAACCAAGATCAACTCTGTGTATAATGTAATGTTGTAATGTTAATTTGCATAAGGTTAATTGGGTTGAGTCTACCCTCTTTTAATTTGAATTATTATGTGTTGTAAGAATTGTCTTTGAATTTCATTTTTTAGAATTTTAAATTCTTGGAGACCCTTTTCATGTGTTTTAACTTTACCCTGGGTGCCCTAACTAGGCTAAACTTGACCCTGGGTTATACCCATGGGTCTAGGGTCCCTATTGACTTGGGTAACCCTTGGTAAACCTCCATATGGTCACCTTAAATTCACACTAAACTTAAGTGACGAATTTAGAAGCATGGGACAGATAGGATAAGTGGTACCAACCCTTAAACCCATCCATTTTCTCTTCCCAAGGTTAGAGATGACTCCAAGACCCACCAATTGTGGAGGACTTGACTTCACGTCTCTCTCACAATTGGTGAGAGTACCCATGGAGTTGTGTGGTGCTTCATGAGAGGAAAGGAAGGGGAGATATGTGTCACCCTTTCCCTCTTTAACTCCCCTTTTCTCTCCCATGTGTTGGAGAGAGGACATGTGGTAAGGGGTGAGGGAGACTTTGGGGATGGGTGACATGTGTCAACAGCCATCCCTTGGGACATGCTAGTGGTTGGGAGGAAGAGTGAGGAGGTGACAAGTGTCACCTCCCTATTCCTCTAAGCTCATGGATTGGGCTTATTTTAATCCCGCTTGGGATAGGGAGAGAGGTTGTTGAATTTTTGAGAAATTTTATTGTTGAAAATTATTTTTGGGAGAAAGATAGAGGGAGTTTGGTGGCTTATGTTGGAGGAGATTTTAGAGGAGCTCTACATCAACTTCTTCCATATTAGGACTTTAAAGGTTGGTTTTCAAGGCTAAGGCCTTCCCCTTGTATTTTAATTTGCTTGCATGATGAATGTGTGAGATCTATATTTGCTTGTGTTGTATTTTGTTATGTGGGGAATATTTAGTAGGGTGTTGAAAGAGCCTCTCCCATTTGGGAGAAAATGCTCGTCAAGTGTGGGGTAGGGGAGGAGTGATCCTCCTCAAGGTCATTACCTTGTTTTGGGATGTTGAAAGCCTTGAGTGCATTTTATGTGATTTTGAGTAATTTGTTATATGGCTTGAGAGCCAAAATATGAACTCCTTTGAAAATTTTGTTAACATGTTGGCTTGAGGCCATGAGAAAAATTGTATTGAGATATTTTGAAGGAGTGGAACTCTAGAGTTGAGTATGTCCACTCTCCTACCCCTTTTTAAACTCACCTTGGTTGAGTTGTGTGTTGTAAGTATCCACGGGTGTAATATTGAGCTTTGAGATGTTTGTTGTCTTGTTGTAAAGTGGATTTGAATTCCCTACATGTGTGGATGACCTCCCTAGCTTGAGGGTAACCCTCTTACGGGTCTATGGTAGGGAGGAGAGAAAGATGTGTGGTGTTTTCTTCCCTTGTGTGATATGCAGGTTTCATGGAGCTTAGGGTGAAGTTGAAGAATTTACTTGTCTTGGAAAATATTTTATTTTCCTTTACTCTTAAGGCTCTTTAGGAGAGCTTGATCTTATTAAGAACTTCATCCTTGTTGATTTTCAAAGAGGAGAACCTCTCTCTCTCTCTCTCTCTCTCTCTCTCTCTCTCTCTCTCTCTCTCTCTCTCTCTTTTGTTGTTAAATTGTGTTTTCATAAGTTGTGAGAAAACCTCTTTCAATGTATTGATAGTTTTAATTGTTACATTAAATTTTACCATTTATGAGATGAAGGAAGGAAATTTGTTTTAAAAGGATATTGATTTTGTGTATTCCTATTACTTATATTTGCAAAGTTGTGATTTAGTTGTTGTGGTAAATAAAGACAGTTATAATTTGTTGATTTGAATTTTATCATTTAAAATGAGGAATTGTAGAAAAGTTGTTGATAAGTAAATTCATTTTATGTCACATTGGAATATCAATTTGTTATGTTGAGATTTTGTGGGTTTAAAATATATATATATGAAATTGTAAATTGTTATCTTGGAAAGAATGAAAAAAAATTGGTTGTAGATATTGTATTAGAGGCTTTTAATTAATTGCAAATATATTTAAATTTCTCCCTTCAAAAAAATGTGTAAATATAAATCTTATGTGCTTACATGTTTTTTTTAAAATTAAAAAAAACTAAGTTTATTAATTCTATTTAATAAACAAAATTGTGTTTCTAAAAAGGGACTATGAAATTGCCCTGTGTGTATGTGTGTATATATATATATAAGAATATAGATTAATAAAACAAAATAAAACAAAAAAAATAAACATTTTCTTTTGAATATGGGTCAGACTATGTTTCCGTTCATAGTCACATTCAGAAATGGTGTTACAAAATAGAATGTAGAGGGGGGGAGTTCAAACCCCCCCCACCGATGGCTATTGTGTGTTGGGTAAGGGGAGGGGGGAAAAGCCCCCACCCACACCCCATTACATGGGATGTGGGTGGGGGCTCCGTCCCCCTCCCCACACTCCCCGTTACACTTTGAACCCTCGTGGCCTCATGTTCCCCATGCCAATAGTCGCCCAGCGGCTAACTCCAAACCCGCTGCTGAGCTACTACTACCGCCCGACACCTTCTCTGTGGCCTCCCTTCACTGTGGGTCTCTTCTCCACCCTTCGCCGCTCCCTGCAGTCACCACCACAAAAATCTCTACCTGTGACCTCTATCTCCCAACATCCACCCATGTTCGCGGCCCTCACCACCACCAAAATCTCTACCCACAACCATTAGGGCCTCCTCTCTGCACCGCCACTGCCGCCCTCCATGAACCCTGTCCATAGCTCAAAAACAAACCAATAAAAATTTGGTTAGGGTTCAGCCAATGGAGCCAAATAAAAAGATTTAGGTTTTCAACTCCATGGCAAATGAAAATACAAAGAATTGTTTTACAAAAGAAAATAAAAAAAAAATAATAATAACAATTACTTTATATATATATATATATATATATATATATTCTAATCATAAGAAAATATAAATATAAAGAAAACAAAAGGAAAAATATACATTGCTCAAGTAAAATAAATGTATAAACATATTTATATATTTTTAGAATGAATTTAAAAATTCACTATCCTTATAAGAGAAAACTTAGTGATATAATACATAGCATATATGTGTGTCTCTCTGTGTGTGTGTCTTCTTAAATAAATTAAGCCATCATATGCATTTCATATGTGGCCAATTAAACTCAACCTATAATTTGAGTAAACGCCAAATTGAGAAAATGAGAGAAAAAGAGAAAGAAAGATAAAAGTGAAAACAAAGAGGAGAAAATACACAACCTTTCCAGAATAGGGCTAAGAGTACTAATTAAGATTTAACATTCTATTAAACCTGATTGGGGGCAAATTAATTATCAAAATTAATTCAAACGTTGAATTAAACCTAGAGCGGAACCCTAGTGGACTTGATCAAACGAAGTTAGTAAGTCCTGTTTACATGATCTAATCTACCAATAAATTAGGAATAATGAAAAGGATGCAGAGATAACTCTGAATGATAGTGAACTGATCTACCAAGAAATTAGGAATAATGTAAAGGATGCAGTGATAACTCTGATTGATAGAGAACTGATCTACCAAGAAATTAGGAATAATGTAAAGGATGCAGTGATAACTCTGATTGATAGAGAACGTGAAAAAGAATGAATTAAAATTAAATTTCAGATAAATGAGAAGGAGAACAAATGTTCAAGCTTTGTTGAAAATGCTAAAATTAGAAGCAGAACAAATTAATTTAAAATTTTAGAAAATGTGAAGGAGAACAGATGTTCGGGCTTTGTTGAAAAATGTTCCATTAATGTAATCAACTATATTACCAATGTAACTAGTGGGATGTAAGAAATTATTAACCCTATCAGGAAACCTCATGATCAAGATTAGTGTTAGTGCAATAAACCCCACTCACGCCCACGAGGCGTTATGCTGCCGAATTTTCTCAGAATTTATGGTTTAGTAGTTTAGTAAGTTTAACCCTTGTAGTGACATTAGCTACATCGTGATGACCCCCTTGTTGGCCTTCTTGCATTTGGGTGTGCACTCGTGTGCATATTACCCCGCTGACAACTATATTGTTTACGCCTTAAGAGTATGCCACCGAGCACGTTTACGTGTGCGAGGGGGTTTCTATGGAAGCATGGGAAATTTTTTTATATTTTGTGTCATGACCACATGACAAATGTGGACATGACACATGTGATGCATGTCGTGACTGCATGGAAATGTGGGCATGACATATACAAGATCTAAGGATGTATTTAGGGTTGGTCATTGAGCTAATTTGGGATCCTGGGAGAAGAATAAATAGATATTTTTAACATTTTTGGGTGTTTTCAGAGATGATTAATTTTTTTTATAACTATGCATCTTGTCTTTTTTGTAGTTTTTTATTGGTTCACTAATGAAGAGAAGTGGTATTCTGTGCTATTTCTTTTGTCTATTGAGTCTTCTTTCAAATATTTTGTATTTATGTTGTGCCTCTATTGTTTGTTTCATGAATGATATTAATAAATGGTCTAAATCATGCATTTTCATGCTCTTAAAGCCATGAATTAGTATTATGATTAAATAGGAACACATTGTGTTGATTTAGCATTTGTGTGAGTTTTATCATTCAATGTATCACCTTTGGATAGTTTTATAAATAAATTTTTCTCTTCTCTTTTTGTATAAACCCAAATAGAAGTATTAACAAGAATCATAAGAAGAGTTGGCTTCTAAAATCTTAGAAGTCATCCTATGAGTCAAGTCCCACATTTGCAAGATTTCCCATTGTTGTTAACTGGTCCGTACCTAAGAGTAATCTTAGGTGCAAAATTAACCATCAACAAATACTATTATCATCTAAATGGACATATGCAAGAGTGAGACTTTGGAATATCCTTACAAGGAAGATAAATCCACTAAGAGAGGTCATTTAACCTTTACAAGAAGTAGGGGAAATACTTCCAATAACATTACAACTTGCTTTATTTAACATTAGACCATGTACAACTCAAGTAACTCAAGTGTGGTTACAATAAAACTACTCCTTTTAAATTAGAACTCTGCTTTCTTTTGCTCCTTCATAAATTGCAAATATATTTAAACTAAACAAGGTCAAAGGAAGTGCTCACCTCCCAACCTTTTTTCTTGCTCACAAGCCCACCCTCAAGCCCAAAGGTCTTCAAGGTAACCTAGGAATAAAAAAAAATAGGGGAATGACTCAACACTCAACCAAACCCATCCTCGAGAAGACTCACAAAAAATTGAATCTATACCAAAATTCATTAAGGGTAAGTAGAGTGTACTCTCTCCTACAAGGGTAAAAGTAAATTATACAATGAAAAATACTTTCTCAACAAGATTTCCTTCATATTTTAATAGATTCATTCCAAACTCCTTCATATTTTAATAGATTTATCCCAAATCCTTCACATTTCCCTCACAAGGAATAACCAAGATCTCATGGCACTCATATCCAAGTCTCCTCTCATAGTAGTGTATTTCCCCCAAGAAGGTTCTTACCAATCTCAATCCAATACTTGGGATGTTCTCACCAAAAGAGAGAGGACAACACAACCCATTTCCTCAAATACACAAAGAACACAAACACATAAACTCATAAACACATACACCATTAAAATGTCTCAAAAATAAATGAGACAATCACTATAAGGAGATTGAGAGCCTATATCCCAAGCTTCCAAGCGTTTGGTGAAGATTTTATGGAGCTCCTTCAAGAGGCTTTCAGTTCAATATCTTCTCCTAAGTCCAAGTCTCCAACAATCTCCTTCTCTCTCTCCCAAATGCAACTAAAACAAAAAAAGGAACTAAAAATCCTCTTCTTCACCCTTAAGAGGGTTATAAATAGAGATCCAAGTCACCAATCCTATTCAATGAGGAGGTGACACTTGTCAACCTCTCATTCATCCCAATGAGCACATGTCCTCACAATACTCACACATGTGTGATACATTGGGGGAAGGAGTGTACTTGGATGCTCTTCCCATGAAAAATATTCAATGGTGCACTCACACATGTGTGAGACCTTGGGATCAACCCAAGTCCATACATGAACCTTGGAGAAAGGGAATGGGATGGTGACAAGTCAACCATCCCTCTTCCCTAAATCCCATTTTTGTCACACCCTTCCTAAGGGACTTGGGAAGGTTCATATCTTGTCCAATACCCAAGATATGTATCCTAACAAGTACCTAATCCATAGGTACTTTCCCTAGGGCCATAAAATTAACAAAAGAACTAATAAAATAACATTTTTACACCATTTAAAAGACCCTTACAATGCAAATCCGAGTTTCAACAACTAGGATGACAACTCAACACAGTCCACCCAACTCAAAACAACCTTAGGACATACAAAAAAGTGTTAATTCAACCATTGACGCAACATTTAGATACAACCATAGACATTAGTCCACCTTATAGACTAAGGTCGAGTGTCAGGGGTTAAGTCACATAGGGTTTCATAAAGACCTCCAAATGTCTATTGACCATGGAAATTACCTGCACACTCAATTACACCCATTAATACGTTCAAACATATAGTTGAAGAAACTTGAAATGTGATCATTCATAGCATGCAAGCATTCATAATTCAAATAAAATTTCTATTTCAATTTAATCATCAAAATGCACATAACATAAAATTCAATTTTCATATTATTATTCACTGACATCACATGTCCATTATTCAAATCCACTAAACATAGATATTCCATTTCATTACAAACCAAGTAGGTAAATAAATCATTTCTAATCATAATCAAATAATATATAATTAATCCAAATCAAAGAATACATTCATTATATAAGAATTGAATGAAATATAACATAGCAATTTTTTAGGAAGATCATCATCATATGTAAATTAACTCAATTACTCTAATCCAGACATTGTTGTCTAATATAGTCTATCAAAAGGTTCATAATCCCATACATAAATGTTCAAATCTTACGTGTATCAAAATAATAATCAGACTAATAAAGAATATAAATCCAACCCATAAGGGTGAACCTCACAATGTGATAAATGTAATTGTACTTCTCGAGGTGGTGTGGGCCCTATGTAATTTGCCATGTCCCTCCTTTTTTTTAGACTCTGATTCTTTCCTACACACTCTGCATATCCCATGAAGTAGGGTTCGGGTCTAGTTGTTTATGTGGTCTATGGCAAGTTTGGGTGATTGGAATGTTTTTGGGACTCATGTTACAGACTATGGATGTGAAACTATTACTAATATTCAATAGATGACATTATGAACTTGTTTAGTTTTATGGTTTGCTTGAATTCAAAAACTCATTGAACCCTTTCTCTCCTAGACCTAGGGATTTATGCCTGCAACATTCAAGATTGCATCTCTTTTTTAGTTTAGTTCCTAGATCCTAAATCAGGTTTACTATCAAAAAATATTATAATTAATAATTTAACTTTAATATTAATATTAATATATTAATTATATTATATTACTTATTAATATATATTATATTACAAATGGAAATGCAATTTCACCATTACACAATTAAAGTTATGGTATAGGGATAAAAGAAATGATCAGCTACATGCAATTCTTATAACAAATTGCAATTTGAAACCATGCCTCAAATTTGAGGAGACAAATGTGTGTCAAATGAAAATGAAGTGACAGTAATTAAACTTAAGATGTTCAATCTCAGAACTTAAAAAAAATATAATCACTTGTCAAGATCTAAAAAATAAAAAGTGAAGTTTTTTCCATACATATTATATGTCTACGTCATCAATCATTTTTCTTTTTGATCGGTGAATGCTTTTGACAGGATCTATGAACTGGTGAGGCCACAACATGGGGGACCTCATCCCCTAGCATTAACACCTAGCATGAATGACTGCATCAACATTGGAGGTTCAAACCCATGAGCTCATTGGCCTAGCGAAGGCCCATAACCTATGAGCACAATAGCCCAACAAAGGCGCAAGACCTACAAGTACGTTAGCCTAGTGAAGGCACAAGCCTACGAGCTCTATGGCCCAGCAGGGGTTTGAACCCTAGTGGCCACCACTACAACCAAGTGACTTGACCACATTACCACACCCTTAATAGTTAAATTCGAACCAGGGATGTACCCCTGGGTGACATGAAAACCCCACTCCACATGCCGCGGGTAAATCAAGATACAAGATCTTGAGGTCCCCACTCCACATGTCGTGGGTAAATCAAGATAAAATATCTTGGGGGGACCTCAATTTTTGACGTAGTAGAGGCCAACTGTGCAAGGTTTGAAGCCTGGTTGTTGGCACTACAAGAAAGAATCCCCACCATTTCACCACAGGATCTCCCCTATGTCATCAATCATTTTTATTAGTGTGTTATATTTCTATATTGTATGTCTGTGTCAGCCAATAACACCAAGCATTTAAAATGCAAAGATATATCTCCATTCAAATGAGATCAACATCCTACATAAAAGTACAATCAATTTAACATTGTATATTTATTATTTTTGCTTTGAATTCTTTGTGTGTGTACCGTTAAATCCAACTACTTGACTTCATCTCACTCCACCATTTAATTTTTAGTCAATGTAACGTTCATAATTATTATTTCTTCTGGATTTATGTGAAGTTTACAATAACAATAAAAATAGATTAGCCAATTAGAATAAGAGGTAAAATAGATTAGCCGATCAAGTTGTTAATAAGTAATTCTTTGAATAATTTTAATTAAAAAGTATACATCTTTACTTTAAAAAATATATTTCTTGAGTAGAAATTTTTTAACTTTTACTTTATTAACTAATACAATTACTAATAACTAGTTAAGCAATACTGATTACAAGTGTTTTCCTATAGGAAACTACTAATAAGATTTAATTTTTAGTCATTTTGTTTTGAAAGTTTCACTATTAAATCAAATACCACTTATGAAAAATAATAGTTTCATATCTTGTTACTTCCAAAAAAAATGATTCTTCAATAGAGTAAATTTTCTACTATATGTTTGAATTTTGAATTTTTTTATTTAAAAAAAAGTTAACAATAATTTACGATCGTTGAAATTTTTTGAAAGATTGATAAAAAAATTTAAACTACATTAAACTTTAGCATTTGTTTTTTTAACTGATCATTTTTTTTAGTTTAGGGCTTGGTTTTGCTAGGGTACAAATAAAAAACCATGTCTCTATCTTTAAAAATATTTAAACACAATACCATAAAAGCCCAAACAACCATAACTTGCTCGATCTTCTTGGGTAGATCAACATTACAACCAAAATTGTATATACTCTTGAAGATTCCTAGATGTTTATTGGTCATTCATGCAAAAAAAAAATTAAATGTGAAACACACATTTGAATTAATTCTATTTTATTTTCTACACGCTATTTAAAATGTGAAACCACTAAAACTATGTGATGATGATCAATAAAAAAACATATCGTTGTGTCTTGCCCGCACACCCCATTTTGCTTCAACAAATGTGGACCCCCTTATTTTATTTTGTTTTTTCCTTTGTTCTATTAATTTAAGAGGTGGTTTTCTAAATTATTGGAATGGTTATTGTCATGCTTTTATGATTCTAGGTCTCTTTGATAATTGTTAATCAACTTTACCTTAAGTTTGGAGTCATGTTTCACACTTTTTGGAACTTTGCAGAGCTTTTATAGGGATTCAAATGCTAAATTTCAAGATAGATATGGATATCCCTACAATAGAGTGTTTTGGTCCTTCTAAACCTCATTTTCCTGCAAGCCAGTTTTAAGTCCTTTTAATTAGAATTGTAGAATTTTTTGCATCATAACATATGTAGAGTCTCAAAGTACATGTCCAGATCCATGCAAATTACCTGATAGTTGTATTTAGACATAAAGTCTCACAAAAATAGTGTATCCTTTGTCATCACGGAGTTCCTCTTACATCCTGGAGGTCTATTTCTTCCCGCATTTTCATGTAAGTGGATTCCACGTATTCATGCATCATGCCTAGCCTGCATTAATGGATACTCACCAGGGTAGGATGGAGGAGTATTTAAGTAGGTTTTTAGATTCATTTTTCACTTTTTCCCTTGAATACTTGTTTCTCCATCTACATTTCTTGAAAAGTGGTTCCATGAGCACCCTTGCTGCCATTTTACACAGCTTGCCCACATATACATCCAATGCTTACCTTGAAAAGAAGTTGCAACCCCATCTTTGCTAGGACAACCGCTAAATCAATTAAGCTCTTAAAACCTCTTCAGATTTTGAGACACAAATTCAACCTTGGATTCATGAGAATGGTGAAAATTCCTAATTTTAATAATTTTACAAACAAAGTCATAAACTTACAAATATTGCAATCTCAAAATTTTTGGCTAAAATTGATCATTGGAGGCCAAGTAGGGTTAGGAAAATTGTACTTAGGGTAATATTTTTTACCAAAAACCATTGATAGTGTGCCTTAAGACCCACAAAGTTTAAAATTGTGCCCTAATTCAAATTCGATTTCCTAAGCTCACATGAAATATCCCTTTACAAAAATTGTTAGCAGACTTCATTCTTGCATTTCACAAAGTTTACTAAGTCTGGAGGATAATGTGAAATTCATGGCCATTCACTTGATAGTAGTAGATCCTTTATCCTCTTGAAAACCTACAAATTATATCGCTATTAGTAAAACCCTTTCTTGCAATGTTCAAGACACTAGAAAGAATCTTCCTATTGATGAGTTAGTTCCCTTTGTGCAAAGCTCAAAACTCTTAAAGATTCTCCTATAAAACCAACATTTCATGCCTTTTTTAGAGTTTTGTAGTCTATCTAGATGTATCCTCCTCTTCATTATTTTCCCACAAGTTGAGATTAGGCCCAAAGTCCTACAAATACTCTTCACCAATTACTTTTACATAATCTCATGAAGGATGGGAATATATCCTCTTCCACCCTATTTTCCCACAAAGTCAGTTCATGCCTTAAATTTTGTGAATAGCCATCACCAAGTGTTTTGAAAATTTTTGTAAAGGGTGTGGACATATCCATTCCCACACCATTAAATTCTACAAAATCTAGTATCCTTCAAAATTTATGTGAAAACATTACATAATGTCTTTTGTAGAGTTTTAACAAGGATGTGGATATTGTTGGAATAGGTACGTTGTACACCTTGCATAACATTGATTATTTCATTTATGTAAAATAAATATTTATTTTTGGTGCATCCATGTGATGTGTTTAACCACATTAAATATTTATTTGGTGCCACTTGTAACCATTGTATGTAACATTGGGTTAATTATTTTATGTGTGTGAGACACAGAGTAATTAATTATTTATTTGTAATTATTTAATTATTGGCAAAAAGGAAAACTCAGTACCAATAATTAATGTGGGGGTCAATGGTTTTAGTGTGCTCATGCTTTTGGGGTATATGGTTTTACCATACTACATCTAGTTTTTGTGTGAGCTTATCTTTAAAAGCTAACACATAGGTAGTTGTTGTGGTTGGTTTTTTCATTGGGTTTGGCTTGATTGAACATCTCTTGCAGGTTGCACATGTGAGGGTTTGAAACATGGCATGGGATGTGTGGTTACATGCTTGTTCACATGAAGTGTATGTAAAGAGCTCGATGCTTCAAGGGAATTCATAGAGACTATGCATATGTATTGTAATCTTTATTGCTAAATAATACATGAGAGGTGGATGCTTTTGGAGGCTAGGTTTTTCCCTCAATGAGGGTTTTGCCAAGGCATATCTTGTGTCACCTTTAATGGTATGTTGTCTATTCTTTTGCATATGGATTCAGATTACTTTGTTTGCATAAATATCTCTCATAGGGTTATGAGGAAATTGTCTATATGGCTATAAATTTCCAACATTTGGTATTAGAGACATGGTTGTTTGGTTGAGGGAGGAGATATACATGTTTGATAACCCTTGCTATGAGTGGATTTTTTGTGTATAGTTAAATATAGGGTTTTGCATGAAAGAATGAAGGCATTTTCAAGATTACAAGGTTGTTTGCAGATTTGGGCTGTTGCAAATTTGGGGTTTCATGGAGATTTGGCAAGTGGGATTTTAGTTTAGGCTTTTTGTATGAGGGTTTTAGTGGGTAAGATTTTGAAGGAAGCCTCGTGGGTAAAAACAAACCATACCATTGGATTTAGATGCACCCATAGGTGAAAAAAAACATATAATTTGACATATTTTGGAGTCAATTTTTTTTTGACATTTTTCATGCCCTAGAGGAATCTGTGGAGGAATCCATATGGTGCAGAGAATATTCCATATGCATTGTACTTGCGTAGGTACAGCTATTGTAGGCAATTATTTTTAAAAAATTAATTAATTAATTAGAGTCTGTTGACAGAAAAGAATTGAAAATTTTTGGGCAGGTCGTACCTCCCATGCCAGCCTATCCTTGGCCTGACAACACTAGGTGTTGTTGCCCTAGCTTTCCAACCCATAAGGGCCTGGCCAGCAGGTCTAGAAGGCTTAAAACCTGGCCCCAGCCGCCATTCTGGGGAGCCTTGGCTAGTTTTACAAGGTGGAGGCCACCAAAGCCCGAGCAAGGGTAAGGCCCAGTAGCGCTCCACCCTTTGTTTTTATTAAAAATTTAAATTTTCAAAAACTAAAATGTTTTTAAAACTATTTTTGAGTCCATCACTATTCCTCCACCTGTGTTCCACCAAGGCACCATCGGTGGGCCACAGGTGGGTCACCAACCGACCACTAAAGGGCCACTAGGGTTAGTTTATAACCTAATTGGGAATTTTTTCTAAGAGGCATAACTTGGTCCCACGATGTCAAATTTTCAACTTCTTATAATTGATGAAAAGATATCTCCGTATACTATGCAGTGGTGTTAGAACTCTTTCCATATTTTTTTTTTACTAGAATTTGCCAGTTGGAAGCCAAATGTACGTTTTGATCTTTGACGAGGCATAACTTTTGCATACGGAGTTGGATTTTGTCCAGACTTCTTATAGGTGTTGGAAAGGTATTTCTAAGCACTACACAATGGAGTAGGTTTGGAGCTAATATTCTAAGGTCTGTTTACTTTGTTTCAGTTTGAGTTATTTTTGGTTCCTTTGACTTAGAGTGCATTTGTAAGTTGATGGCAAATTGAATCTAAGGTGATTCAGTGTTTAAGTCATCGCAAACTTACATGTTTATCTATGATTATCCTTTTTTGAAAGCATTATAAATGTATTGATGAATTTTGTATGTTGCATGGTGAGATCTACAAGATGTGCAATGTTGTAGGTTGTCTATGCTTACAAGTTGCATATATGACTTGGATGTGGGTTGTCTATGCCCATAGATGTTTTAGTGTTGATGCAGATTCTGATTTGTGGCTTGGTTTAGTCACATGTTTTATTGGTTTGCTTGTCATTATGAGATATAGAGAGAGATGTTATTAAATAATGCAATCATAATATGGGACCTATGCTCGTTGACTATATGGTACAGTTGTGTGAGACTTGATTGGAGTTTGGTATAGGTACTTTGGGTGGTGATCATAGTGTCAAGGATTTTCCTTGTTTGTTTAGGACATTGTCATGACATGTTTGTTATGAAGGTGCATTGTTGGTGGTATTGGATTGATTCAAGTTTACAGGTGGTTTTCCATCATCTTGGTTTCGAGATTAGGGTTTACTCAACCTTTTGGGAGTTGTTGTCATTATAGTGGGATTCTTTGATTGTGTTAAGACCATGGATGATTTTCATTTAGGATATGGTTATCATGATGTCATGGATATCTTGGTTACATGATTCAGTGGGAGATTTTGACAATGATGGTTTGATGTTTATCATGTTTCCACATATAGCTTGGTATCACACTTCAGTGGGAGCTTTGACAGGATATGGTTATCTTAATGTATTTTGAAGATGTTGACATCTTTGTACCATGGAGGACTCTTGGAGTCTTTGGTTGAGGTGTTGGTTATGGTTTGTTAGTTTTGACAGGGGATCCTTGCTTACAAGATGGATGATATTAGGTCTTGGTTTACTCTTGATCATGTGTTAGAGTGTTGGCATGATACAGGTACTCTTTGGGGTAGGATATATTCATATGAGACATAGATCTTCCTTTGAGGAGATGATTATATCATGATGTCATGATGTGTTTTTTGAAATGTGCAAGACAACTGAGAGGAGGGGTAAATTAGTTGTAACCAAAACTTTAAAACCATCAACACGTCAACCACTTAATCACTAATATTGTAATTTAACCATGAAAGCATGAAATCAAAAACTTAAACACATCCACACATTCAACATATAAGACACCAAATTTTTACATGGAAAACCCAATAAGGGAAAAACCACAGTGAGTGTTAGATCACAATATAAATGATATATCAAAATTTATAACAAGGTTCACTATCGGAGGCTCACTGCCTTAGGGATCACTGCCTAGAATGCTCACTGCAAAAGAAGTCGCACACTACCAAGAGAAGGGGCTCACTGCCAAAAGTTAGGGAACTAAGATAGCAGCATCTACACTATGCCAAGGTTCAGTTCCATTAAAGCACAATAAATCTCCTCTGCTCTACTTTACTTTTTCACTTCGCACTTATCTTCACATCTTCGCAACTACATCAATTATTCATGACTTCATTACATGTATTTATACAATTCATCAACCTTGGAATATACATCAAGGTCAGCATTACAATCATCAACCATTGGAACAATCTCCAAGGTTGGAATACACATATACATTAGAATAGGTCTGGACCTAAATAGATTTGTGAATGAAAAGAATAAATGTGGACCACACCACACCTTAGCTAGGACTCAAATGCAATCTTCCATGCAACAACATGCTATCACAAACTCCAAAGCATAATCACAAGTAGTGAAAACAACCAAGTCAGCCAAAACTGGCGTTAACACTAAGACTTTTAGGAACACACTTCATCCACGATCCAAATTACATTTTACGGACCAATCAAAAGGTAGGAACATGATCTAGAGACATCTACAAGCACTTTACAATCATCAAGAACTTCTAGATAACCCCCACACACTATATACAAAAGATTCTTCAAATCAGAGCATTTAGACATTACTATCAATCACTGCCATAAAAGAAAGATCACTTGCGGCGCACCAGATCATGAACCATTTTATCTAAAGGCACATAACATTATTAAAAACTTAATTCTAGAGCTGCAACTATAAAACTTAAATGCATAGAAACACTGAGTAGAATACATTCTCCCTATCACCATTGAATACTCAGAAAATTAGTTTTTACTCTGGTGAACAAAACTCTCTCAAATCTTCATACTGGAGGCTCAAACTTGAAACATAGCAACTACAGACATCCCTTGAAATAACTTCCAAACCCTAGACAAATATATTCAATCTATAGGATATGCGGAGTAAAACAATGCATTGTTCTTCTCAGACACTTTCTCAAACTCATTCAAATAATTTCCTTAGATGATGACCTTAGGTGTTGACATCAATGACAACAGTTATTACTCATACTTGTAACAATGTTCCTAGGTTATGTAGATGTGCAGTGGGAGCTTTGACAATTATCTTATTGGTTCTCTTGGTATTGAGTATATTGGTCATTTTCTTGGGAGCTTCATGATAATGTATTTTTGCATTTGGTGTTTAGCATGGATTGATAACAGTCCAAAATTAATCAGGTGCAGTCATGGCCGGAGGGTTCAAAGAATGAACTATCCAAACCCTGCAACTAGAGTAAACATAATGGAAACAACACAATTATAGAATGTAATGGAAGATTCATGTATTTAGTATACTAAAGAATTACAAAGCTCATATGCTAGCAACAGGTAGGCTACAATCAAAGCACTCACATGCCTGCTTTCTGGGTTATAGTAGATATACAAGATATGGCATTGAAAGTGCCTTCCAGAAAGAATTTCCCTATCTATCTTATGAAATCCACTAACTGCCTTCCTAATGCATCTAAGAGATCTATATATATCATCTTCAAGCTTATAGAATCCTCTGTGTAAGCCAAAAGAGGTTACAAACTCCACTAAAAGATGTAGCATGTAGAAAAAGGTATGTCGACCTACAACATATGGTATTGCTTGCCAATTCCATGAAACTTGGTGCAGACCTCAAGGAAGGTCTATCTGATGCTTATGTGTTGTGTATGATGTTCTATTAGGCTTCGCAAGTCACAGGAGTGCTTCACAGCCTTCTCCTTCCAACTAGCTACCTGAATGCTCTGTTTTGTGAAAACTAATGATCTTCTGATAGCGATAACTCTTAGGAAACAAATACAAATCACTTGAAATCTTAATATGATGTAGATGACACTATATAGATGCTAAGTTCTACTCTATGAGGTCTGTTATGAAGATGTGGTAAAATGTGGTAGAAAATGCTAAAACTGCAAATGACTAAACTAAATTGAAAATGAAAGAAAAGAAAGAATGCAAATATTTTTGGTTGATGGAAGATTTCTCTGCAACCTAGGATGCTCCTGCATCAAACACCTGAGGTTGTTGAAAAAGTGAATCCCTCACTTTGCAAGGGCTAGAGGAAAACCAAGGTGCTCCACCTTAGCTTGAGATATCCATGATGAATCTTCTTCCGGTCTTCCTTTCCATTTAACCAAATATTTTTTGTACTACTTGCTTTTGGTACTGTATCCAATTTTTCTATCCAAGGTGTTCTCTATCTACTCCAGTGACTATTGTGGTAACTGATTCTTCAAACCATCTTCAATTCTATCACTTGATTCTCCCTCATGGTACTGATATAGGTCTACAATGTTGGATATAGGTGATATACCCAATGTCTTTGGTAGCTCCACTTCATATGCATTTCCTGAGTCAAATTTCTTAAGTATCTTACATGGTCCAAACTTCTTCATCCTTAGCTTGTTGTATGTCCCTACTGGAAATCTCTCTTTTCTTAGGTATACCATTACTTCATCTCCAACTAAAATTTTTTATGTCGTCTCTTCTCATCTGCTTGTTCCTTACACTTTCTATTCATCTCCTCCAAATGCTTTCTGACATGATTATGTATTATCTCCATATGTCCTACAAATTCTTTTATCTCTACAATTTAGTCATTCTCTATACTAATGTCTCTCAGCTCGGCTACTCATCTAGATTGTATTCCTATCACAATCTTAAATGGTTTCTTCCTAGTACTCATATTCACTGAATTATTGTATGCAAACTCTGCTTGTAGTAGAATTAGATCCTAATTTCCTGCCTTATCACATACTAAACATCTCAACAAGTCACCCAAACTCCTATTTACCACTTCTATTTGTCCATCTTTCTACGGATGAAATGTTGAACTAAACTTTAGGTTTGTCTTCATCTTCTTCCACAATGTCCTCCAAAAGTAACCAATGAATCTTGTATCCCAGTCTAAAACTATACTCTTAGGTAATCCATGCAATCTCACAATTTCTTTGAAAAATAGGACAGCAACATGCAATGCATCATTTGTCTTCTTACAAGGAATGAAATGTGACATCTTTGAAAATCTATCTACTACTACAAATATAGAATCAAATCAAATCTTTGAAATGGTTCTTCTTCTTTTTTAGTAATGGTTTCTACACTTAGGGCTCTGCACTTCTTAGGAATCAAATCGAAACACATATTCTCATTTCTCAATCCATCCATAAATTTCCTTCCATCAATCAAACAGATTCTAGCATTCCCACATACTTCACTCTTAGGCTTATCTTCCAAAGGTATCAAGATATGTTTCTTCCCATTAGATGTTATAGTGTAAGTATTATTTCTCCCATCATATATAGCATATCTATCATACTGCCATGGTCTCCCCAATAATATATGACATACATCTATTGATATAATATCATACAATACTTTATTATTATAAGATCCTATATGAAATTTCACCAAACATTATTCACTCACCAATACCTTGTGTTCATCGTGAATCCATGCTATCTTGTAGAGCTTAGGGTGTTTCAATCTCTCCAAGTTCAGATTAGTCACCATCTCCTCTAAAACCAAATTATCAGTAATGCCACTATCAATGACTACTTTACAACATTTGCCTCCTAATTTGCATCTTGTCCAGAACAAACTTTTCCTTTGTGGTGGTTCCTCAGTTGTCTCTTCTTGAAGTAGTGCTCTCCTCATGACTAATGATTCTCCTTTCTCTAGTTTTCCAATTGAACTCGGTGATCCAATAGGTTCTTGCTCTGCATAAGCTGCTTTTGCACTATTCTCTATCCTCTTACTTGTACTTCCCTGATGACATTCATATGCTCTGTGTACTTCACCTCCTCCACTCCCAAATTCTAGCATTCCCACATACTTCACTCTGAGGCTCATCTTCCAAAGGTATCAAGATATGTTTCTTACCATTAGATGTTATAGTGTAAGTATTCTTTCTCCCATCATGTATAACCTTTCTATCATACTGCCATGGTCTTCCCAATAATATATGACATACATCCATTGGCATAATATCACATAATACTTCATCATTGTAAAATCTTATATGAAATTTCACCAAACATTGTTCACTCACCAGTACCTTGTGTTCATCTTGAATCCATGCTATCTTGTAGAGCTTAGGGTGTTTCAATCTCTCCAAGTTCATCTTAGTCACCTTCTCCTCTGAAACCAAATTATCAGTACTACCACTATCAATTATTACTTTACAACATTTGCCTCCTAATTTGCATCTAGTCCAAAACAAACTTTTCCTTTGCAGTGGTTCCTCAATTGTCTCTTCTTTAAGTAGTGCTCTCCTCATGACTAATGATTCTCCTTTCTCTAGTTTTCCCACTAAACTAGGTGATCCAATAGGTTCTTCCTCTGCATAAGCTGCTCTTGCATTGTTCTCTGTCCTCTTTCTTGTACTTCCCGAATGACATTTAAATGCTTTGTGTCCTTCACCTCCTCAAATTATTCCTCCAAGTCATTTATCCGGTCAATCAATTCCTCAGGATTCAAATTTTCAGTATAGTTCAGTACTTCCACTCTAGGTCTCTTACCAATATTAGAAATAGCGTTCAACATCTTTGCCTGATCCAATTCTTCTTCTTCTAGGGCTTCTTCATTTTGATCAGCTAATTGAAATTCTTCATCATCACTTTTAACATCATGTCTAGGGTTTAGTCATCTTCTTCTATCTTCTTCTACAACATCCAATCCAACTTTCATTATCCTCATCATTTCTATCATTTCTTCCATTCTTCTAGCAACATTGTTCATAGAAAGCATCCTCCTTGGCAGTATCTCTTCCTAGGATCTAGTGCAACTACCTCAATTCAGTGTTCTGACTATAGGGTTGCAACTATCTCATGATTGGTGCTCTACTGACAAACACAAGTAGACTGTCTCAGGTCAGCGATTTGTTCACCACAAGATCTTCTAGAATGCTTTCATTTCCCAAAGGATTCAAAACTTTTCTCTGATACCACTTGGTGCAATCATGGCTGGAGGGTTCAAAGAATGAACTGTCCAAACCATGTAGCTAGAGTAAACACAATGGAAATAACACAAGTATAGAATGTAATGGAAGATTCATGTATTCAATATACCAAAGAATTACAAAGCTCATATGCCGGCAACAGGGGAGCTACAATCAAAGGGATCACATGCATGCTTTCTGGGTTATAGTAGATATACAAGATATGGCATTGAAAGTGCCTTCTGGAAAGAATTTCCCTATCTATCTTATGAAATCCACTAACTTCCTTCCTAATGCATCTAAGAGATCTATATATATCATCTTCAAGGTCATAGAATCCTCCACGTTAGCCAAAATAATGTTGATTACTAATCGCATTCACTCTGTTGTGCCCTCCTTTTTGTGAAATTCTCCCCTCTAATATTATCATTGTATATTTAGATTTGAGTTGCTTATTATGAACTCAAGTTATTCTTCTCTTTGTATGGAACTTGGCATCCAGTACCTCCAATTGATTGAAATTTGAAACTCTAAATTACTACCACTCTCTTGCATGACAAGATTATTTTATTAAATTTAGATTTATATTTATAATATATATTTTTAATTCTCTATATTTATCTTTATTAATACATATTTATTTTAACCAAGAATATTTATATAGGCTTATTAGTCAAATTATTTAAATATAGAAAAACACTTCAAACATTTATTAATAAAACAACTAAACAACTTTATATATATATATATATATATATATATATATATATATATATATATATATATATATATATATATATATATATATATATATATATATATATATATATTCTAATAATTTTTTTTAATAATTAATAATAAATTAATTAAAAACAACTCATATATTTTTCATTAAATGTAAAGTCGAAGGAAATTATAATTACATGGATAACTTATGCATTCAAATGAACATACTATAGCAACAAAATCTCATTTTATCTAATTATTAAGCATCAATCACATTCATTCATTATATAAAATACTCAAACGAGACTAGCAACCACATAACGATGTACGATAAATGACTAAAAATGCAATATGACATGAAACTACATGAGTGTGTGCATGCATTGGATTTATCCATCATGCCAACCCTTTCATGGGGCTAGAACATTTCTACCTCAACCATGTTCTCATCTTTGACATTTCTCCTGCACCCAGCTGCACTTATATTTTCATTAATAGTTTAGTCCTTATAATCATAGCCGAAGAAGAATAAATATTCATACTCATATTAACTGATCATTAAATCAGCTTTCGCATATTTATTTATAATACTAATGATAATTACTTTCACACACATGTGGAACCACTCATAGTAAAATAATCATAGTAAATGTCTAATAATCTAAATTAATAATAAAGTCCAAAAATGAGATGTGCTAGGTTGATTCATGATTAATGGGTTGTGTTTTGTATGGCGTGAGTGGAACCTGCTCTCCTTGTTTTGCATGTATATTATATGCATTGATTGGCATGTATGCCATATGTGATTGTATACCCTAGATATGTGAGATGTTCTTAGTGGGTTTGCCATGATCACCTCCTTTGTAGCTCAGGGGTTTCCTAGACTTGTGTGGACAACTACTACGCTCGACAATGGCGACATGATTGGGAGGTGAGCAACATTTCCCCATTGGTCCTTCATGATAATCTTGGGTGTTGGATGGATTCCTTGTTCTCTTTGTAGGTTGAGTATGTTATGGTATGTTCCTTGTTATACCTTGGAGAGTGTGATAGATTTTGGTGTATTCATATACTTGTATAATTTAAAGGATGTTGGTGTCCTATGCAATGTAACTAATTATTGAAACATTGTTATTGTTTGATTCTTGATGTATGAGGACTTGTAAATCAACCACCTAAGTGATGATGTATCTTTCTATGTGTTTTTGCTTCGATGTTGGTGTTGACATGATTGGATTGTCTTTCTTTCTATTTCTGAACTTGTATACAAATGGTGAAAAATGAAAAACTTCAATTTGATGATTAAAAATTTTGAATTTTTCAATCTAAGCTGATTGGGTGATTTTGACCTTGCCACAAAAGGACCATAGTGCTAGGGCACTAGAGTCCAAAGGAATACAGTACAAGGGTGCTAGTGTTTTGAGGCCAACAGTGCCTAGGCACTAGTGTCCCTAGTAGAGGGCTCCTCCTTTGGGATCCATACACCTTGGGGTTGCCTGATACTACATGTGCCTTCAACTTGTACATTTGATTTTTGTTTGGGGTATTTTTTCCCTCTAGAAGTTACCCCTATGTGAGGTACCCTATTGTGTTGGGAGTGTTTACAACCTTCTTGGTTTCCCTTTGTTGCATTGGGAAGTGTGTCTTGCACGAGTTCATCTTCTGATCATTCCAATTGGTCAAGGAACCATACCTTGTTGCTGGACCATCTCATGGACGAGCATTACCCTTGTTTTTGGGATGTCTTATTTCATCATGGAGTGGACTGAGGTAGATGTTACCCTCATCCTACTCCATGTTGGAGCAGTAATAAGCCACGCTCAACTTGCAAAATCAAGAACACTTCCACAAATGAATATGAGCAAAATAACAAATCCAATAACTATCAATAACCATATGAATGTGGAGCATAAACATATATTAACCTCACTTAATAATTTACATAGGAATGCCTTATTATATAGGCATGGATGAGGCAATCCACCTTGCATGTCGATCATTTGGAATGTACAAACCAACAACCTTGTGTGACAAGTGTTGGATGACTACAAAATGCCTTTTGAGGTGAGATGGAAAGTCTTCCAACCTTAAAAGGTATGCACTTGAGGTTTACCAAACAACTAGGTAAACTCTAAAAGGTTGCACATTCAATTAGATAAGATGTTATCTAACCTCATCAACCTAAGTACAATTAAGCTATAGTGAATTGATAAATTATTCACTCTAACACCCCCTTAAGTGATACTTGGGGAGATCAAAAAAGTGCAAGAGATACATAAATATGGGTCCCGACAACTAAGCCTGATGAGGTACCCATGTACAACAAAGTCTCTCATAAATAGAGAAAATGAGAAAATCTAGTGGGGAAATAAAACTCCTCTCCAAAAGAGAGAATGTGAAGAAAATAAGTCTCCTCAAAGATGTCCTTAAAAGATATTAACATGAAGAATTCCTAAAGCATGTCGAAGCTATAAACTCTATCGAAGAAGAACTAATGTCTGCTGGAATAAACAAACCCTCCAAGAATGTAGATCAGGATGAGAGAGACACAAAATTCTACACAAGTGCCCTCAATAACACTGCTCAACTATATAGCACAAATAGCAACAAAGGCAAAACAATATATGAATTTGAAAGTACAAATGGTACAATGATCAAAGAGGCATAAATAACACTACACAAGTGACCTCAAATGACACAACTCAATGTGCAAGTGGTGCTCTACAAAGATACCAGAGTCGTACAATTATTGATCAACTAAAATGTAGATGGATAATGTGTCCAACACTTCACTGAAAAGAAGCATTAACATAACCATGTGATACACCCATAATGTTAATAGAAAGAGGTATTCAAAAACCAATTGAAATATGTAAGTAGATGGAGATCCAACATCAAGTCCAATACAATGTACAAGCAACTAGAATAGGGTGTGCAAAACAAGGCACACAAGCATGACGCTAGAATGTTATCGTGGAGGTACGTTCACCAAACAAGATTGTAATGGTAAATAACAAGACACTAACACAACCTCCTATAGCACTTTATAAATTAGTGCATGTACAAAAGAGCCACAAGAGATGTGCAAGAGAAATCCTCCAAAAAGGAACACAAAATTAGTTTTTGGCACTTTATCTTAGTGTGTTTACAAATAAATGTGTAGATAGAATTCATACAAGTGTCCAAAAGAAGGACAAAATTAGTTAATGTTATCAGGTGGACAATGAAGACATAGACTAAGAATACCTTACAAACCTTAAATAAATGACAAAAACTATACAAATTTAACTCCCCATAACAAATAATGTTGTAAGAGATGCCCCATAGAAAAAATTACAAGATTGAGTACAAACTTGACAAATGGAAGCCTAAATCGACTGTTTATAACACACGGTGATTTTACAACTTTCTAAAAAAATCAACATTCCATAGTAAAAACTATATTGACCAATATATTCCTTGCATTTTTATGATCAATTTAAAAAAAAGTTTGCTCAATTTCGACATCATGAGAAAAAGTTATGCATAGTCGAAAAATGTCAAAAAATAGAGAAAATTTGATCTCCAAAGGCAAATAAATATGTTGAAACAACATAATTTAGGGAAATAAACTTCACCACAGTGAAGTTGACAAAACCATCTTTCGGTCGATTATAAATTTGCTGAAAACCGCCTCTGTAGGTGAAAGTTGTGGCAAAAAGAAAAAAAAAACCTTTTTGAGCACTTCACAAACCCTGGTGGTCAGCCTAGCATAAAATTTCAAGGTTGGTGAACTACTAGAGGTTACATTTCATGTCACGGTTACAAAAAACTGGTATTGTTAACATTAAGTGTTAAGATTACACTATATGTTAATAATACAAAGACATTAAATGTTTAACCTTTAATAAAGGTCAAACAACAATAGTCTAGCAATAAATGGTAATGAAAACATTATTGGCTTGACAGGTTAGTGGTGATTGCATAGTAAATACTTGACCTTAACAATAAATGGTAGGGTTATAACTATGGTAACAACATTTTTTAACCAAAAACTAGCGTATGGGCCATAGAAAATATCTGAGGTGTGGCCACCACCACAAGAATCACCAAAAGGATAACAAAAACATCGGCCAGAATTTTTGATGATACTATAGAAAAAACCAAATGATAAGCAACAAAACTGCGAGCCCACATTTCTTTGTCACCTCCAATACCAGAACAATGACATTGGTGACTTGAAATGCTTCAACCTCTAAAATAAAGCTGACCAGGAGAGTTTTGTGTATAGAAGGAAACCATGACCTTGCATCTACGAACACCTGTGACAAAGAAAATAGTGACGAGAATGCATAAACCTTGTGACTGGATCAAAGGCTGGTTGAAATGGTGATACATAGATGGTGCAGGCAAACCATAACCCGTTGTAGAATGGCAAGCATAACAAAGTTTAAAGCCGGAGATTTTAAGAATTTGGCGACCTCTTGAGGTTGAAGTGTGGAGGTTTGGAAGATAAACCACCACTGTGACTGCACCATCCAAAAACACAAAAGGCAACAAAGCTTTATGAGACAACAACCTCCAACGTCTTGTGGCAAACGATAAAGGGTGACCACAACACAACATAAACTTAATTCCAAATGTCCCCTGCAATTTCGACTTCAAACAACAACCAGTAGAAGAAGACTTTGACTCTGCCAAAAGACAAACAAATGAAGCTTCGACTCAAATCGGCAACTGCTGCTTGAATGTCGAAAAGTAACAAATGACTCAAAGAGCCAATGAAACACATGAGGTCGACCAAAATGTACCCCTAACAAGAGATTGAATCGACTACACCAAAGTAAATGTGAAACTAGCGACAGAATGCTATGGAAGGATCTCCCCCAAGCGGAAACATGAGCACTGATGAATGGTGAAACTCAGCTTTGAAGACCTAAGTGGTCAAGAAAAATGGATGCCGAGTGATCATGTACCAAAGGAGCCCAGCCAGAATGGTACACAGATGACAAAAAAGACCAGTCATTTTAGGGCCAAAAAATAGGTTAAACAGGCCTAAAAACCAACCTACATAACACAAAAAATGACCACAAATTGTTAGTAGAGGGTGGTAGAGCCGAGGCCCCCTCTACTAAAAGAAAATTGCATTTTGTACCAAAAATTCCATATAGTCCATACGGTACGGCCAGACAGTCGTACTATGCAAGTACAAGGCCCAAAAAAATTAAAAAAATTCACTGTGTCCAAAATTGATTTTTGAACAATCAATCTATACAGATTTGGCTCTTCTAGACTCAATGGTGAGGTCCATTGAGCCCCACAATACACCATTGATAGGGATAGATGCAAAATTCAACAAAATTTGGGAAGAGATTTGCAAGCTCGCTCTAATACCATATTGGAGCAACAATAAGCCAAGATCAACTTGCAAAATCAAGAACACTTCCATAAATGAATATGAGCAAAATAACAAAGCTAATAACTATCAATAAGCATATGAATGTGGATCATAAACATATATTAACCTCACTAATAATTTACATAGGAATGCCTTCTTATATAGGCATGGATGAGGCAATCCACATTGCATGTGGATTGACAAGTGCCCCATGATGTGGCACATACAAGAAGACAAGTGTCCTATATGTGTCAAATTTTGGATCACTTGGAATGTATAAACTAACAACCTTGTGTGACAAGTGTTGGATGACGATAAAGTGTCTTTTGAGGTGAGATGGAAAGTCTTCCAACCTCAAGATATGCACATGAGGTTTACCAAATAGCTAGATAACCTCTAACCTCTAAAAGGTTGCACATTTAGTTAGATAAGATGTTATCTAACCTCATTAGCCTAAGTACACTTAAGCTATAGTGAATTTATAAATTATTCACTCTAACACTCCATGTGTTTAGAAGGGAGCGAGGTCATGGATGTGTGTCTAATCCTCATTATTGAGTGAACTCCATCTCTCACTTGTCATCATGGTGAGTTATCACACAATGGGTGAAGTCTTCCACTTGTACCACCTTGTATTGTGCAATGGTGATGTCACTTTTTCATGTTATTTTCCTTGTTATGACACCATGTGTGAGTGTGAGTGTAATGCGACATGTGAATGTCGCACGTGCAAATGCGAAAAAAATTGTTTGGTTCAATGTTTATTCGTAATGTCCCAGGTGAAAGCTTGGGGTATTACATCATCCAATGATCTCTAGCACATCAAGGGTTTTCATCCTTAAGTGTGGGTTTTGAACAATATTCAGGGTTCATAAATTAATTTTACAAAAGAACCTCATAAAAAACAATGATTACATATAAATAAGCTTGAGATCTCAAAGGAAGAGTCAAGGAAACCAATACCCCTCTTGGGCAAGTTGCCACTTGAGTCAAACCTATTTTTTCTACTTTTTATAATTAATTTGCATTTTCACACATATGCAAACTTGGGTGCCCAATTTCAAAAAGTCCACTTGGATAAAAAATTAGGAAAAAAGAAAATTGCTTGCTTTCCATTCTCATCTTGTAAATAAAATTAAAAAATAATTCCCTTACAAATTGTTGTAGATAACCTTATGAAAAAGCAAGGGAAATTCTAATTTTCTTGGTTATATCCAAAATCCCATGAATTATCCATTTTCCAAATTTTAGGAAATAAACAATAATATTTAATATCTAATTTTACTTCCAAATCTTGACCTTTTTCAATTCCATAATTCGATATTAAATAGATAAATTCCAAATAATTATTTAATTTCTCACCTTAGTCCATACGAATTGATGGAATGGACTAATTAGTACAATGTTATAAATAATTAAGAAAAAAGGAACATTACAAGTCTTCCCTCCTCAAAATTGCTTGTCCTCAAGCAATTCAAACCTAGATATTCTGAGATCTCTAGAAAATCTCACTCATGGATCACCACATTATTTCTCTTGACCTCCTTGTAAAATCCATAAAATTGAGATTTTTGATAATGTTGCAATATTAAATAAATCTTTTGTTACATCCCCATTTTGGTTTGTTTTTACTTTTCACTTGTTACTTGGATAGAAGTAAATATTGTGTATATGAGATTTGATGCTATATTTAAGAGACACTAACTTTATGGAAAGTGGTTTTGTAATTATGACCATTTCAAATTATCAAATTTATAATGATTTATATGATGTGGAAAATAGAATTGTTATTTTTAAGTTACATGATCGGGACACTGGTACACTGATCATGATTTACATGTAAGAGTTTTGAATAAGGAAACACGTTGATCTGACTCTCTGAAAAACAAAGAGAGAGAAAGTATCTTCGAGGAAGAAGGATATAGACCTTGGGTTACTGACTGGTATTTACTAACGAAGTTCGGTGTGTAACTGACAGTGAAATTTAGCCATGAGATAAGTTTCATTTTATGCTCAAATCTTAGATTATCTCAATGGGATCGTCGATGTCTTTTGGGGTATGTTGTCATTCAATTGTGTCATTATGTGGAAAATGACATTGTTGGTTAGAACATCATCGTTTGCAACTAACGCAACCTTTCAACTTTCACGTCATAACCAATTATGTTCACGTCATCAAACGTGGATAGTTAAATTATTGCCATCTATTTTCACTTGCACGCCTTTGGCAAGCCAACCTGATGTGAATCAATGTGTTCTGTGGAGGGAGTTAAACTTGACCCTACCACGTTAATGTAAGTTATTCAACCCATTATTATCATTTTTTTACGTGCTTGAGTGCACCTAAACACTTTGCATAAAGATTTTTGAGATCGGTCGATCCTCCATAATTGTCGAGCTCCAATAACCATTTGCCTCCATTTAGACCCGAGCTGGGTGCGTGCACTTAATAGGAAATGGATGGATAGTGGAATCCTAGTATGATGTCAGGTGTTAAATACCCTAGAATATATATATATATATATATATATATATATATATATATATATATATATATATATATATATATATATATATATATATCATGGGTTGTTTGTAAAGATTTTAAACAATAGCTTTATTTTAAGGAATCGAATAGATTGAAAACATCATAAAATGGTATTCAACTTTTAACCCATTCAAACAATGAGAATATAACTTTCGTACCTTATGCTCATGAGCTAATTCAGTATAAGTGTTATCATATCTGTGAATACAAGTATTAAATATTTATATTTAAAAATGTATATCTAAAGTACACCCATGGATATCTCTTTTTCATAGTTTATTTGATTTTTTCACTTTTTATCTTCCACCATTTTTAGTTTTTTATTTTTCAACTTTTTGTGGTTTGATATTTTTGATGATTTAAAAAGAAATTGATAATAAGAAAATCACAAAAACTATGGAACCAAAAAAGAATTGGAAAAAATAAAAATAAAAAGCAAAAAATAAATTGGAAAAAATAAAAAATAAAAAATAAAAAACCAAAAAAAAATTTGAAAATAATAAAATCACATAACCAAAAAAGAAATTGGAAAAAATAAAAGATAAAAACCAAAAGAGAAATTGAAAATAAGAAAATTACAAAAACTTTGGAAGGAAAAAGAAAGTGGACAAAATAAAAAATAAAAACTAAATTTTAATTTTTTTAATTTGTTTTTAGATTGGGATCTTATTTATTTTAATTTTTAGATTGGAATCTTATAAAATTATATGGAATTAGAATCTTCGCTCTTCAACTCCACCCTACTGAATGTAAGAATGCCTCTCGGTGTAAAAATATTAGTAGTTAACAACAAATTATTTACCTCATGTTGCCACCTTATCATGATGGCACGACCACCATATTTTAATTTTTAGATTGGAATCTTATAAAATTATATGGAATTAGAATCTTCGCTCTTCAACTCCACCCTACTGAATGTAAGAATGCCTCTCGGTGTAAAAATATTAGTAGTTAACAACAAATTATTTACCTCATGTTGCCACTTTATCATGATGGCACGACCACCATAAAACATGGCTTTAGCTAAGTCATTTGTGTGTGACGAAAGGCTTATCCAAACCAAAAGGAAGCCTTAACCTTCGAGTGAGGACGTATCGTTGATAAGGGCAAAAGGCAGTTGATAAGATCAATAATCGGTTTTTTCCCTCAAAAATGATAGAGTTTGAAGGCTATGAGTTGCATCATCTTTTGGAAGATGTATGAGCATCGAGTTGTTAGGAAAAAGAAAGTGGCGAGGTGGAGAAATAGGAAGCTATAGCCATCGAAGGGGACCGAAGGAGTAAAGTTTGGCAACAATTTGATAGGCAACGAAGGCATCAGATTCTTTCTTATCTATTCTTTCTCACGAATTGAATCGGTTGTCTTCTTCTTGTTAGCCGATAGGTTTATATGTGGGACATTTTTGTCCCGGAAACTTGTCTCACACCGAAAACTTGTCAGTCTCCGGTCCAGAAATTAGTCTGATGAGCTGGAATTCCGTCAACCATTTTTTCTCTTTCCATCAAGCAAATTAACAGAGGGGGAGTTGTCAGACGCGCCCACCATTTTTTTTTCCGTCAAACAAATTAATCATATGCCTCTATTGATTCGTATTTATTGTTCTATGCATAGTCGATGGGAAACATAACTCTTAACAAGTTTTAATGTAGCTGTTACCAATTACAAATTATTCAAGCAGGATCATCGAAAGGCAGATAGATAATCCCTATGCGATCACAATCAAGAAAGTACAAATTTATGGAATGTTAAACCAGATGATTTAAAAAAACTTTACAAAGTATCTTGAATGCATACCATTGGGACAAATATAATTGATCAATATTTGGCCCATACGCTCAACGGAAAATCCCTGCCGGTACCTTTGCATTTTTCCTGAGGTTAATAGAGTGGTAGGTTCCCAGTCTTTTCATATTTTAAAAAGATCTTCGGCCTTCAGATATGCATTAATGCTATTATTTATTTTTTTAATTATTATATATTCCTCCTTCAGATATGTATTAATGGTTTTATTTATTTTTTTAATTATTATATATTATTAGCAGATAGTTAGCCAATAGGCTTATATGTGTTGGAAAATCTTTAGGGAAAAAAAATGTAAACCAGTAATTGTTATGTACTTCAATTTTTTTTTATGGAGAAGATTGTTAACTATAGTATAAAACTCTCTAGATATATGTACAATGTTTTCATTTACCTTATAATACTCTATGCACACTTAAACTTTTGGACTATTAACATTTACTAATATAATAAAATATTATATTTAATATATATTCATAAATAGTATTTTATAGTATATAAATTATATTTATAAATATAAAGTACTATATAATATAATATTATCAATATGGATATTATAGAATGTATTTTTTTTTTTTAAAAAAAAGGGGTAAAAATTTTATTCAATCAAGACCAGAGTACAAAGAAAAGGCCAAAGGCCCAACCACAAAAGAAACACCACCAAACCAGCCAGCAAAAAACATTACCTATTCATATCCTCCACTAATAACCTCTCCAGGGTCTCCAGATAAATAGTAGAAAGGTCATCCTTTCCACTGATATCCCAGCCCCCCACATTCTCAGAGGCCCACTTCGCCAGACAATCGGCCACTTTGTTCCACTCTCTAGGGATATGACAAAAGGAGACAGAATCCAAGGAGCTGCAAAGACTCAAAATCTGTCTACCCACAGAAGCCAATTGCCAACTAACATCATCCAACCTTTGGTTGTTCAGCAAATCCACAACAATCTGAGAATCTGACTCACAGATGATCCTCCTCCAACCTAAAGAGCAACCACGCTCCACAGCAATCTTAATAGCAAGGGCCTCCATCAGATTATTAGAATGCTGCCCTTTGTAACTAGAGAAGACAAAAACCACACTGCCATCATTACCTCTACCAATACCCCCCACACCAGCATGACCAGGGTTCCCACGAGAGGAACCATCAGTATTAATCTTAAGGACTCCCACCGGGGGCAGCATCCACCTCCCATCACGACACACCCTTTGCCGAACCTGACGAGGCCTTCTGCTTGCCAAACAACCCCGGCTACTATCCTCCAAGCTCAAATTTCGCGCAATGTCAAGATCACCAGGATCACGAGTTTCAGACATGTCACACTTAGCCGAAATAGTCTCCTGAAGCCTGCTAATTATTTTCTTCCACAATTGAAGATTTCCCAAATTGGAACCACGAAAAACTCTACGGTTCCTCTCGAACCAAAGGTTCCAAAGAATGAGAATAGGCCCAATAGACCAGGCCACTTGAAGGAAAGGAGACTTTGCTGGAGGTCTGCCCAAACTTTCCCAAAAATCAAGCAAGGAGGTAGCATGAATACAACCATGATGCCAAGCCTCCCACCATCTGTGCCATAACTCTCGAGAATAAGGACAAAGGAAGAACAAGTGGGAGGTACACTCCTCACTGTGAGAACAAAGAAGGCAAATAGAAGGTCCCTGAAAGCCACGTTTGCGAAGATTTTCCCAAGTGAGGCATTTCCTCTGAGCAACCAACCATAAGAAAAAATTGCATTTGGGCCAAGAGAAGTTGCCCAAACCTTCTTCCACCAGTGCACCTCAGTAGGACCATATAGGTTCCTGTCAAGCATGGCATAACCTTGGGCAACAGTAAATTTACCTTTAGGACTAGGATTCCAAGCCAGAACATCCCTCCCATTTAGGGAGCTGCAGAGCCTAGTCTCCAAAACTCTAGAAAGAACAACACGATCCTCCTCGGAACCCCCCACGGGCCACTCCTGAGGGTCCTTCCAGCAAGCCACCACCGCCTGCCCAATACACTTGACAGTTTTAAAATGCTCCACCTTAATCCAACCAGCCGCAGAAAAAATGTGGCACAGAGGTTGAAGCTGAGGAAAACTAGAAAGAATGGGAGGGTGGCCATCCCAAGAGTCCTGCTAGAACAAAGCATCAGCGCCTCTATTACAGATCCAGAAGAGGCCCTCCTTAATTAGCTGAGCACCCTTCCTAAGGGTATCCCAAATACAAGAACCTTTACCCAGCAAAGGGAGACGCGGCACATCGAGGCAATCAGCCCCCGGAAGATACTTATGGGTCAGAATCCTAGCCCAATCCTGATCTTGATTGTTGCACCACCTCCAGTATAGCTTGGCAGCCAAGGCAGTGACCGCAAGAGCCATAGACCTGAGACCAAGCCCCCCAGCATGCTTCGGCCTGCAAACAGACTCCCACTTGACTAAGTCCACTTCGAGGAAAGAAGGTTGCCAAACCAAAGAAATTGCTGAGACATAGCATCAAGTTCCCGCACAAAGGTGGACGGGGGAGCCTGCACACAACACCTATAAATGGGGAGAGACTGCACCACAGTCTTAAGAAGAATCACTCTCCTAGTAGAAGATAGCCATCTGTAGGTCCAATGGCTAACCCTACTACAAAATTTATCCAAAATTCCCTGCCAATAATCTCTCCGCTGGGCTCCCAAAGCCAAAGGGATCCCAAGGTACATCAAGGGAAAAGAGTTGATCTAAAATCTAAGGATTCTAGCAATTCTGCTCTGAATAAGCTGAGGAATATTAAAGAAGTAAATGGAAGATTTGTCATCGTTAATACACTGACCAGAAGGCCTTCAGGTAGATGTCTAAGGCTCGCCTAAAGTTCACCACCTCACTAATTCTAGCCAAGCCCATTAGCCCAGTATCGTCCACAAACTGAAGATGAGAGTAGGAAGGGAGAAGGTTGTTCCAACTCCAGCCACGGATAAGACCCTGCCTCACCTGAGATTTAATAAACCTTCCAAGACCCTCTGCCATGATAATGAATAAGTAAGGGGATAAAGGATCCCCTTGCCGGAGTCCCCGAGAGGCACCAAACAAATCTGAAGGTTCCCCATTAATGAGAACTGAGAATGAGGCAGAGGTCACACAACTAAGGACCCAGTTCACCCAATCCTCAGCAAAGCCAAAAGCCAAGAGAGTTTTCCGTAAGAATTCCTAGCTCACCCGATCATAAGCTTTAGACATGTCAAGTTTAATAAACATAGCCTTCTCCTTAGAATTAGCCATAGAATGAATAGCTTCCATGGCGATCACAACACCATCCAAAATTTGTCTCCCTTCAACAAAACCACCCTGCTCAACCGAGATCAAAGAATCAAGGAGTGGTTTAAGTCTCTCAGCAATCAATTTGGTGATGATCTTGTACACCACATTACATAACGCAATAGGCCAAGAAAGTAGAATTCATAGACTTGAGCATCTGTTTGTTCCTAACAGATTCCTGAACTACCTCAAGGAGATCAAACTTAATAATTTCCCAAAACTCTTGGAAAAACTCAATTGGAAACCCATCCGGACCAAGGGCCTTACCTTTTTTCATATTAAAAACCACTTTCTCCAGCTCAGGTAACAAGATAGGACATAAGAGAGCCACATTCATCTCAGCAGAGACCAGGTGAGGAATACAATCCATGATGGCCTACTCCTCAGCCCTCATAGCGTGATTCTCCCTAGAAAAGAGGTTTGAAAAATAATTGACTGGCTCCCTGGAAATATCAGCATAGGATGAGAGTTGAGCCCCATCCTGCGAAACAAGAGAGGAGATAGAATTTCCCTGTCTTCGAGCCTTAACCGAATTATGGAAGAAGGCAGTGTTCCTATCCCCCTCCTAAAGCCAATCAATACGAGACTTCTGCTTCCAGAAGATCTCTTCACGAAGTTCCCACTCTTCTAAACCCTTTAGAGCTAGGGATTCAGCCATACTGAGGTTAGAGGTCAACCCCTGGTCCCGAATCTGACGAGTGATAGAATCCAACTTGGACTAGGCCGCCATCTTCTAAGCTTGAAGGTTCCCAAAAAATTGTTTATTCCATCTCTTTAGTCTGAACTTCACATACTGAAGCCGCTTACTAAAAGTGAACATGGCTGTCCCATGAGAAGGCATCCCCTCATACCACCAGTCCAGCATAAGATCCTGAAGAGACGGATCTCTTAACCACATCAATTGCAATTTGAAAGAGGGATTTTTTGTGACACCATAAGTGGTGATAGAAAGCTTAATGGGCCAGTGACCAGAGCCCCTCCAATCAAGAATTTCAGAGCTGGTAATCAGCCTACTATTCAACCAATAACAGGAGACAAGAAATCTGTCAAGCCTTTCAGAGGTAGCCTCCCCACCACATCTCCTATTATTCTAGGTAAAGACACCATTGGAAGGCTTTACATCAATGAGATTCAAGGTACCAATCATATCCCTGAGAAGATTTGCAGAAGGTTCCAACCTGGCTAACCCACCATGTTTTTCATCTAAGCAAGTAACAGCATTAAAATCCCCAGCCATAATCCATGGAAGAAACAGGTCCAAGGCCCAGATGAAACAAATGTGAGCCCATAGATTTGACTTACCTGAAAGATCAGTAGGAGCATAAATATTGGATAAGAGACACCTTTCTCTAGTCACAAAACTAGAAGCAACCAGAGAAATGGAAGACTGACTAGACATCCAACATAAGGGGGAAACTTTCCTCAGGTTCCAGAAGCAGGCCACACCCCCTGCACTATTCAAAGCACCTACCCCCTGCCAATTGCCTTGGGGCCAGATACGCAAAGCACAATTTGCTAGCCCATCCACAGAATGCTTAGTTTCATGGAGAAAGACCACATCTGGTGACTGAGATTCAATTAATCTACGAACAGCCTTTTGTCTAGGGATGCTGTTCAACCCCCTTACATTCCAAGATAAAACAATCATTTATGGTGGTGGGAGAAATGGAAATCAATGGGCTTCACAAACCCAAACTCAACCAAAGTGTCACCCATAAGCTTAACCTTCTCTTGATCAGTCTTTCTTCCACTCTTTCACGGTTTATCAAGAGGCCCCTTTTTAAAAGATTTCTGATGTAAGCCTAATGAAGGAGGAGCCTTGTTACCCTTCACAGAATCTGAAGCCCCCTTACGAGTAGGGGGATCAGGAGCCACCGCAACAGAGACCTTTGGAGTCTGAGCCCCCTGGAGAACCCCAGAATCTTGAGCAATGGCCAAAGAATCCATAGCCTTCTGGTCCTTCTGAAGAACCCCTGCAGAAAGAATTTGATCCTCGTTCCTGGCATTTTCTTCCTGAACATCATGCAGTCCCTTAGCCCCAGAAGAGAGCTCAACTAGAATACCCTCCTCCTGGGTCAAATCATCAAGAACCTCAAACCTGTTAAAGTTGCCTTCGTTCTGCCTATCCATCCAGAATCTCTTCTTGCCCTTGCCTTTGTTATGGGACTTGACCAGAATAAAACCCTCCTTATCCACAGATTCATTAGACATTGGTGCCTTTCCCTTGTCCCCCCTGGGAGGCCCAGAAGCAGCCAAGGGGGAGGGTTTAAATCTAGGGCATTTGCAGTGTAAATGTCCATATTCATGAGAAATTCTGCATCTAAAGGGTAGAGTCTCATAATCCAGCTGTTGGATCCAAGAAGAAGATCCCAGGCAAATTTCCATAGAGTCTGGCAGATGATTATTTAAATCAACTTCAACACAAATGCGGGCAAAAGAAATTACCTTATGATCTTGGGTTTGGGAAGCCAATCCCACAGGTTTTCCAAGCAGCAGAGAGATTGAGTGGAGAATATCCTCCCTCCAGAATTCCAAAGGGAGCCTCGGCAAATGAATCCACATAGGAACCCGCAAAGGGATCTCTTCAGCAGAGTTGAATCCCATGTGCTAGGGTTTGATGAAGAGCCCTACCTGGTTAAAGAAATAAGGACCTCCTTCGAAAGCCCTATTCCTGTCGGACATGCTTGGGAAGATAACCAAAAAATAGTTATTAGCTGCCAGAATAATCTCCATATCACCTTCAGGGTTCCAAACCTGACGAGCCCAAGAATCCAAAACTGGTAGAGATAAACGAAGGCCCAAAAATTTGTAAATAAGTGCATGGTTGCCCCAATATTCAACATCCTCTGAAACTTGCTCAGGTTGAATAACCAAGACTGGACGATCCTCGGATCTCTCCAAACAACCGTTTACTTTTTTAATTCAAAAATTCCCTTTTGAAGAGGAGACTCCATCCCCAGAGTGGGGTTTCCCCATCTAATCAAGACCACCACTGGCATGCATCGAAGAAGAGGGCTCACCCATTTCCAAATCATCGGAAGAAACAAGATCTCGATTTTCCATGTGCCAAAGACAGGGCAGAGGACCCCGCGCCCCAAAAACTCAAGCACCACCCGCCGAAGACAAACCCGGCACAGAAGAAATGCGGCAGAGACCAGGGAAGAGACCCCCCTAGCCCAAACGCGAGCCAAAGCCCCCACTTCGACCCACGCACCCCAAGAATTCCACCAAACTCCCCCCAGACACAGCAAAATAGGCACAAACTCGGCAAACACTAGAAGAAGTGGCGCGCTAGGGCACGCAGGCCCTATCGCGCGAGCAGAGGCCGCAGCGACCCATTCCGTCTCCCGATATTATAGAATGTATTTAATATTTATGTATATTAATAATATATTTGAATTAAATAGTTTGAATAAAAATAATATTATCTGAGTATTACAAAACAAAATAACGCTTTAAAAATAAAATAACTAATTTATTTAATTTAACAGATATTTTATTTTATTTTACTTTTAATAAACCACTAACGAATTTTCTTGGTTTAGTTTTTACTTTGAAATGTGTTATAAATATTATATATTTATATGTTATTTTTTAAAATTGAAAGAATCTAGTGATATGTGTTGTTGAGACATTTTGGAAACCCATAGCCTAATCTTTAATGTAGGGTTTTCCATTACAATGTTTATATAACATGAACTTAATTCAGTGACATCATTTGTAGATATCTAATCTAGGGTTTTATATTTGTAGCATTTGTAGATATCTTTATAAAAGTGGAATAAAGACATATCATCTGAAGACATATCAACAATATTTAAAATTAAGTAAAATTAGTATACAAGCATAATAAAATTAGTATGAACTTATAGTAAAACCAATAGATAACAATGTGCAATTTGAAGTGTAGGAATGTTGATCTCTAGAAATATCATCTAAAGAAATAAAGATGATGAGGATAACGTTTATAGATTAATAACATTTATACATTTTATACTAGTACTTGCACCCTTTGGAGGTTCAAGGGATAAGCTCATAGAAAATTTGAGGTAAGAATTAATGTTTTAGTAAATATAAATGAGAAATGGTATGGACAAATTTAACCATTAAAATTATAAATTTTTTTATAGCTTATTATCATAGTACAAGGCTGATACAATATTTATAGACATAATATTCCATAGTCCATATAAATAATCAAGAATACTTATAGATGTTAACTATGTCAAAAAAATTACATCGATATTTCAAATCACACTCTATGTTCTATTATAAAAATATAAAGAATAAATAAAATATATATGATATTATTTTCCACTTATAATGTCACCCATTCACAAAATAAGAATAGATGTATATTTTTGATTGGTTGATGTAATTAGAGATTCAAATGTTGTTTGTAAGTCACTGTCACTACTAAACACTTTTTCATATTTTATTTATATATTTAATCAAACCCCCAAGTGGTACTATTTTTAGTGGAAAACATTTGGAACATTGAGTTTTGAAGAATTTAAACTACAATTAAGTAATATGGGACTTGGAGAACTTGAGTGAAAACTAAACGAATTGGTATTTCTATTTAAAATTTGAGTGATTATTATTTTATATGTGTGTTTAATTGGGATGGTTATATAATATTAATCACATGTAATTGAGATGGTTATATATTATTATGTAAATTAGTAGTTTAAAAACTATATAAAATAGTAATAAGACATTATATTTATATATATAATGCTTTGTTTTCTAAATTTTTTTTTGAAATCATATAACTTTATTTTAACTCTTAATCTATATATTATTTTTAATACAATCTTACTCAAAATTTGTCTTAAACTTACATGTTATTATTAATACAAATTTCTTACTATTTTTTATTAAAAAAGTGGTATCTTACAATATATTATCATAAAAATACATATACATGTACATTCCTCATACAAGAAACATTTAAATGTCCATATGCATGTAAATCTTTATAATATATAGGAATTAAACTTTATTGTATCGTATCAGTATATTGGTCTCTTGAAATTTGTAAGAAAGTTTAGGCATGTGACTATGAATTGCAAGTTTAATGAATTATACTTGGGCTTTCGGTGTTTTGCATGCCAGTTGAAGTGGCGTGTGTCTGTGTTGTTTATCCATTTCCATAGCTTTATCAAGCGCCCTTCTTTTGGATGAGATTGGTAATGACAAGCAAAAATAGTGTAAGGGGATTTCTATTTCATGTTTCATGTTGCTTCACTATGCACTATTTTAATGCCAACCCTTTCATTATAACATGATGGCTATTTACCATCCATTGCTTTTACCTATGCCTACCATTTTCTACTTACATTTCATCAAAGGAAAAGGAAAGGGAATATGGTTGAAAACAAATAACTCAAGCGAGCATATCAAATTGCAAGATTTGAGGTGTGTTGTGTGACCTGAAGGGGAGTGCAAATAGAAACAAAAGAATCACCTTTGGAGGAATTGATCCAAAGCCATGGAGGAAATCTTTGTTTTATTTAAAGATATTTGTATTAGTAATTTGTTTATTTAGCAAAAAAAAACTAAACATTTGTTTTCTGCAGTTTCCTTAACCATAGAAAAACTGAAACACCATTACTACATTTTTTAAAAGATATGCCAAAATTTATTTCAATGCAAGATATTCCATTGCCTCTTTCCTTGAATGTGTTTTCTGATTCTTTCTTTCTGTGCCCTAATGTGCCACAGGGCATGTAATTTTGAACTTTCAAGGAAAGAAGGAAATTCAGTGAGGCTCTTCTGAATGGGAGCATAAACAGGTCAAAGGGCACTGGTATACCTATCGTCATGTACTTGAAAATCAAATCCTGGTGTTCAAGCTCCTACTGCTAAGATGATATGAAGCAAAACCTTAATCCTTATACAGTAGTACCATAACTGACCATCCAATGCTAGCATTGTTCACACTTTCTCCTCTCCCCATACACAATGGCAATCCTTTTTAGACAAACACATACAGATGAATGTTAGTGTAACATGTATAATGTGTCTATGTCTACACACTCTGTGTACCTATATACACAATACATATATATCTACAATACCTATAGTTTTGAAGGGTAATAAGGTTTTCGGTGGTGCTGCAATAAAGCAGTCCTATCTATATAAAAAGCAAGCTCATACTTGCATGAGCCATCAGTCTTAAACAACACAGTACATCACTTTGAATTACTTGTACCATAGGGATATAGGGATAGAACATATGGCAATGCATTTACACACAATATAAAGATATAACCCAAGGCCACTCCACTGTTGTCTTCAGTCCTAATCATTTGTCAGGTTGTGGTCTAGTTTTAACATAGAGCACTCCTTGAGAAAATATCATAGTTTTTCATTTAGTTCATAATAAGCCATTTTGAACCAATAGGGTTTATGGTGTTGAATCACCTACGCAATAACTAAATCATAGCTTTTCGAGAAGTTTTTAAAAAAAACCAAATTGCTTGATTTTGCAAACAATACAGGGTTTTAATGAGTTCATAAGAAGAAGTCATTGTGAAGCCCTAGGGTTCATGGTGCTCAATCAATATGTACATATGCTAAATCATAGCTTCAAATAAATTAAAATAAACACAAATCTCCATTGCCTGACTAAATCAAATTTCTTATTAAAAACAATCTTAACACAAACATATGCACACCTAAAATAATAAATATTATCTAAAACGTAAGTGAGGAAAAGGGATTTATAAGTGTAAATGAATATAAAAAGATGTTCCATACCCGTAGAATGAAAGAGCGAAGATTTTGTAGAGTAAAACGTAGAGGCCGATGTTCATAGCAACACAATTTTTCACAAAGAAAATGGCGGAGGGAGGATTCCAAAAAATATTATTCATGGTAAATGAAAATGCATGGTTGCATCATCCACATATGAAATTGCTTTGATGTTTAGTGTGATATTGCAGATCCAAACAGTCTGAATGCTTGTTATTTTGTCATTCTATTGGAGGCTATTTATACACAACCTTGGCGGTGATCAAAAGCAGTATGGTAAATGGCGGCCAGCATATGCATGTACTGCAAAGACAACAATTCCATCTACCATGGCAATGAATTAAATCGACCCAAATTTTATGCATTTAGTACAAAGATATTGGATTACAGCATGAGACAGTTTTTAGAATGCGGATAAGTAAAAACAATGGAGTGACAATTTTTCAAGCTCAAATGCTCACATATAAAAGCCTAACAACTAGAGAGTTTAGAAAATTTTCTAGTGCGAGCCTATTCAAAATCAAATCAGATTAGATGGGGAGGATTTTTTATTTCAAATTAATCTTTACAGTTGTGACCCATTGCAATCAAATCAAAAATTATTTTGGCAGTAAAAAAATCTATCTGGCATGTCTTGGCCCTTTAGCTCAGCGTGAGTTATTTTCTTTCAATAGTTTTTAGATTTTCCAGGCATGAGAAAATTTCTAAACATCAAATACTCACAACCAACCAATTTAGAAAATTTCCTAATGTTTAATTTTACAGCGTGAGACAATTCCAAGCACTATAATGTTCACATATAAAGCCTATTGGCTAATTATAAATAATAATATCTGATTCCTGTGTAGCAACATAGTTTAAACTTTAATGTAAATTAATAATGATAAATGATTAGTATATTTCAGATTTTCTTTAAAATACTATTATTCTAACTTTAAGACAACAACAAGAAGGCAAAAATGAGTTGGACAATTTAATTAAAAATTAAAATGTATATAATTATTATTTTTAAATGTTCTGGTGCACGAATTCTTCTTTTTTATTGTTTAGATGGTCTAATGAAAGTTGCAACTTGGGAAATAATTCCAATCATAATATATAGTTAAAAATTGAAGTGTTGTTTTTAACAAAGCTATTAATCCTAAAGAGTAGGGATAACAATTTTCAATATTCATTTTTTTAAAAATCCACATGAAAACATTTTTATATTAAAATTATTTTAATATAATATTATTCATATTTTTTCTTTGCAATAACTGTTTATGAAATTTTGGAGCTCCTTCAATGTATAGATCATTAAGGTATAATAAATAATAAAAATAAATAGTGTTTAAATTATACTTTTTATATAAATAAAAAATAATAAAATAGTGTTTAAATAATTTAAAAAATTACTAAATAAAATTTGTTAAAAACAAGAGCCTTCTACATGTTCCTCTTTCAAAACAATTAAATAAATAAAAAATTGAATGGTTTAAAGAATGTCTTTTTTAAAGGTAAACTATAATATTGATTAAATTTAAATAATTTTAAATAATAATTAATTATATTTTTATTATTTTTTGTGAAAGATATAGAAACACATAGTTATATAGAAAAGGCTCTAATGCTATAGGTTAAAATAGGAGAGAACAAAAGAGTCAATGTACTATGAACATAAAACTAAGTACACAATATACTAGATACAACTTCAAGCATTCAACTAGCATTCTATGAGATGGAAACCCCCATGGAGGATTAGTTTCACCACCCTTAATAGAAAATTGCAGCTATTGAGCAATGATATATTTATTTTTTATTAAATATTATTTTCAACATTTTTCACAATTTTAAAATTTTATAAAATTTATTTATCTAAATTTTTATTGGTTGTATTTTTATTTCTAAATAAATATTCTTATTTGTTGTTAACTTTTTTAATAATTTAATTTATCAAATATATAGTTTTCAAGTTATAATTTTGTACTACCTACATAATTAAATGTGAAAATGATAGTGTGGACTTTTAAAGTGCCTTTTTAAAATAAGAAGTTTGTATTTTCTACCTGTCACACCTGACCTCGCACATTATTCTCTGGCTAGGTGAATATTATTTTCACATATGAACACACATTCTACACAAGAAATTCTTCTTTAATTGACTATAAAGGCATGGTTTTCTTATTGTTTTAAGAGTAGTGATAGCTGGGAACCAGCTGGCATTGCTTCCCATTTGTACTTGCATTTGTTTTTCCTTAATCTTTCTCACTGTTAAACTGGTCTCTTCAAAGTTGAAGTGGTTCTATAGTATTAAATCTTGAAATATTAGAATAAAGATGAGTCAATATTGTTTGCATAAATATTTTTCCTACATGCTAAAATTACTTAGAGGCTATCAATTACATTTTAATACACTCTCAAGACAATGGAGGCAACTAGACAGATACACTAGAAAACAAGCAAGGTAAACCATATAATGCAATGTGGTCTCCACCTTCCTAACACTTTTCAAAATGACACTACTTAGAGAAGAATAATGATTTCACTATACAATTAAAGTTTCAACAGTGCTTTCCACTCTTTGACAAACATGGGGCTAAAGTATACTCCAAGACCTATGTTCATCCAAATGAAATGTACAAATTCCCTCCTCTTAAAGATATACATACAAAATCTATTCGACAATCTGCTATGTGCATCCAATTTTGTTTCAAGGTTTGTCATAGTAGTAGTATGTAGTCACTCAAAATATTACATAGCTATTTATTACACAATAGAATGTAATTAAACAATCATATTTCTAAATTGCAAAACATAGCATGACAACAAAAAAATTGACTATATAAATATATGCAAGAGGGGCTGAAAATTGATACTCCTTGCAATGCCTATAAATCACAATTACACTGCCTTCCTCAAACAATACAATGCCAACAAGTCATGAAACACAATCACTTCTCAAAAAACATTTACTTTACAAATAGATACTCCCTTACAATGCCTATATATCACAAATTACACTACCTTTCTCAAACAATGCAATGCCAGCAAGTCATGAAACACAAACACTTCTCAAAAAAACATTTACTTTACATATGCCTATTGGCAAAATCGTTACACGTTCATCTGTGCAACTGCTAGTTTTAACTTGAGATGGAAACTATAAATTTGATTTTAAAAGCTCTGAGATAATAATATAATGGGGAAATGATAGCAATTACTTGCCCTTGCACAAGTCGATAAACCAGTTTTGTATGTTTAAACCTGTGAAGAACATTATATCTACATGATGGTATTTCACTCTGTTAGATATAGTTATAGAATCAAAAGAATCGAGCCTCACTGTGTCATGATTTAATACTGTCTTAGAAACTTAAAATGTTGTCAACTTTTTGAGTAACGTCTGAAACAATCATGTAAAATGACTGCAAAGTCGTAGGGCCTCCATTGGTAAAAACTCGAACTCTGGTTATCAAACACTTTTTAGCCCATTATGTGTAGGAGCACACCATGCATGAAGATGTCTTTAGAACTAGCTTTGACAGATATTCTTAATCGTTTAGGATTTTCGAGCTCATGTATGTCGAGGGCATGAAGCTTGCCTAAAACAAAAGGAGTTGAACCCGCCAACTTTGAGAAAACAACTAAATGATGCAGATGGTTGAACCGTGTTGTCTTTGAAACCATTTTTTATTAAAATTAGTTCTCTACTCCAACTACAATTATGGGTCTTACTTTATAATCTACGAGCTCAATATTTTCAAACAGTAATAGGTTTGCATACGGTCGATGGTCGAGAACTTGTTCAACCTAATGTCGACACGTGATAATCTTTATTATTGCCCATTGAAAGTACTCGGTGACACTCGTATGGCAGATGATTAGAAATACATTATTCATAACTTACAGGTATTCAACATTCATGTATAAGGAAATATGTCTAACTTTCATATTTATTTAATATTGATTTATTAAGGTGGTTAATGCCTCTTACGTTATTGAAGTTGATTTAAACACCGATGTTTTACTCAGTTGGACAGTTATATAGATCATACCATAGGATATAGGTTAGTTATTTTTAAGCAAGATTTATGAAATATTCTTCTTGGCAAAGAGTATCAAAACATAAGATGACTCTATAATAGTTGTAGGGGATCTACCCTAATTTCTCTAAATTATAAAACCCGTTTTCACTTTCGTGAAAACAAGATAATTGTTGCACATCAAATTAGTTTTTAAGTGTTATTATGGAAAAAATGTTCTGATATTTTGAATGAGATCTAAACCCTAAAAACATAGGGAGTAAAACTCCACACTGATTCGAATAACGAGTCTAGTCGACAAGTCTCATTCTAAATGCTTGCAAAGTTGCAATGGAAAACATAGTATTTAGTATGAACCTTAGGGGTCTAAGGATCGGTTAAAAATGTTTTGAACCATGGAGACTAAAATCCATTACTACCAAGTCAACTGTAGGATTACGACATTATCCAACTCGAGTTGGGGTGGGTGAACAATATGACTGTGTTGATTGTAACGCTATTTATATTGAAAACTTTGGCCAGAGTAATACACAAGACTCTAGTGCATTGTCGGTTCACCGTGTCCAAGATTACATAATCTATGGATATGATCACACTTGACTAGAGGGTATCTAGGGGTGTGTGATTAACAGTGTTGCATGGGACACAAACGCCAACACTCAGATGGCAAATACCATAGGTCATCCTAGTTCTATACTCTTCATGAAGGGTAGGGCCACTTCCGGGAAGGAAAGTGTGCGGGAGACCGTCAATCTATGGATGGAGGTTAAGCTCTCCGAAGATGCTTTCTCTCTCTTCAATTAGAGGCATGTTGTGGCTTGTGATATGGAAGTTAGCAATTGAGATGCAATAATCAATTGGTAAGACTATTTATGTGTTCTTCATTTATGTATAATTTAACATGATTCATTTATTTGAGCTAGTGAGACAATTTCATTATTGCTGAAATAAATATGTTTCATTTCCAAAATTAAGATTAAACAAAAAAAAAATTATCACCTTTTACCTCATCAAAATTTTACTTCATGGTAATTGTCTGGTTTTAAGTGTTTTGAAAACTATGGATATTACATCTTCCCCCTACCTCAAAGGACCTCTCTATGAAAGTTTGATCCATATAAAATACTTGCTAATTTTAGGCCCTTGATAGATTCTTATAGATCTCTGAGTGCTCTTATAGATTCTTAATTTTGGTGTGCCAAGTCACTTTTCACTGATATTCTAATATTTCTCAAATGAGATAACTCTTGCCAAAAGGAATTGAGAAACCTGCTAACCCTATCATTAACAGTATCCATAAGAAATCCATACAATATGCATGCTTCTTTACAACATAAATTTGCCAATTGTCAAAATTTGAATTCTTATGGTATGACAAAGGAATGTGCATACTTAGTCTATTCATTGCAACATAAATGTAATCTCTACCATGTTCCTTGGGTTGGTTTGTGACAAAATCCATGTAAACACTTTTCCACTCTTGGTGAGGAATAGCCAATGTATGCCATAACTTCACCCAAAAGACATGTTCTATTGTGTCCTCTTTCATCCCTAAATAAATTGATAGAAAGATTTTCTCGTTATACAAAATGGGTCCATCAACTAGCATATACTTGCCATCCATCATATCTTCTTTTAAGATGTTAGCTGTAATTATATTCTTGACATATTCTACCATGTTAGAAACCTCCCAAGCATCATAGATGACAAAACAAAGAATGGGCATTTTGGAAGAATCATCAACAACTACATTCTTCAGCCCCCACCCCCTATATCCAAATCATAATATAAGATTTTCCTTATCTCTATTATTTTTTATCATATAAATCAAGTTGACACAAGAAAATACCCAATCCATTGTAGTCTATCTCAATCACACATTTACCACAAACTAGATGTTTTCTAAAATTTTCCAAAGCATGCATGATGGCAAGAATTTCCTTGTCATACCTAGAGAAGTTCTTTTATGGATCCTTCAACTTTAATCCCTCAATTTTAATGGAGTCTCCATTTTACATTACATTACCACATGTTGAAGCATCACATTCTATCATAGATAGTTGTGAGAAATTTGAAATAAGAAGTACAAGATATGAGCCAAATACCTTATTAAGCTTATAAAAAACTACTAGAGATCTACCCATCCATTCATATAATCTCCCTTCTCTATCATTTTGGTAAAGAGAAGCTATATGTAAACATCCATTAACAAACTTTCTATGAACACTACATATATGATCTACTTGTACTCCTTTGGTATGGATGATATGGCCCATATATAAAGGTTCTACCATTCTAAATTCACACTTGACTTCTTTTGCATAGAATCTATGTTGCTTTAGTATGTCTGCAATCGTAACCAAATACTACAAATGATCTTCCCAAAACTTGTTTTAACTAAAAATCTCATCAAATAAATTCAAAAAAAAATCCCCACTTGTCTAATAAATACATAATTCCTGCATGGATGAAAAGTAGCAATTACATTTGGTAAATCAAAGAGAATAACCAAAAATTTAAAATGTACAAAATGGGATTTGGATGTTATTTTTTACACATTTTCTTCTTTCATGCTATACCTTAGAACCCTCTTGGAAAAGAACATCATCCCATCGAGCTCACTTATTAATGGGCACCTCTATCCTGAATTTGAAATTTCTATTCTTTATGGCCCTATAATTTGGTGAACAATTTGATTTAGTAGTAGCACCAAGATCCCTTCTCATGGAATTCTTAGAAATATTCCTTATATCAAATTTTGTACTTTGATATTTATTATCTAGATTGAGGCCTTTTGAAATAAACACATAATATGTTTTTCCTTTCCACATTTTCTCAGTTAATACACAGGAAGGAAAGTGATGCAGAGCCACAACTCTATCATGCAAACTGATCGATGAGAGGGTGGTCCATGTCTTGGCGATCTACTCCTATCGGCCAAACATTCCTCATCGGCCACCTTACATCTTATCTTCTTGACATTCAACACTCCCCGATGTATGTTCCTTGCATCACTCACCTATCAGCAAGACCATATGCTATTGGCCAACCAAACACCCTTCGCACCGATCACCAACTCTTCCCAATGTATGTCTTCACCTTTGTATCTGCTGAGAGATACATTCTTCAATGTACATTCAGGATATGCATTGTCAGTGTAACCTCCCTCGTTGGTGAGCACTTTTGCATGTGCTCCCGATACACCGATGGCATAGCTTGCAAATACTTTTGCCAACTTGGGATCACCATTTTCCTTCACCATCTCTACCAGTCGCCTCTTGCATCTAACACAATGTATATGCGCAATATACATTCAAAACATACAACCCAAATATGCATTCGGTGGGACCAACCATTGACCTAACACAATGTATATCCTCAATATATATTTGTAAGATACATTTGAAAACATGCGTTTAGAATATGCATTTAGTGAAGCCGACCATTGACTTTCCTTGTATCATATGAAATGCACTTTCACCACATGCAGCTGCAACATGCACTTGCAGGATACACACGAACATACAACTGCAATATACACATAAAATGAACCCTGACATACATTAGCGATATACACACAGAATGTATACCCGGTGAAACAACTTTAATCTTCATCGATTTGAACCTCTGCAAACCCTGTAGCTTCACGGACCTGTTTCTCCAACAACCACACAGATCTTAGACTTCACCAACCTAGCACATCAGGATGCTAGGATCTATTAATGCATCTTGTACACGATCCTAAAACCACAAATGAACAAAATGAAAAACACAAAAATGAACTGTACAGCCATTCCACTGATTTTGAAGAAATCTAACCATTGGAATGGACTAAGAGTCCATATTGACCACAAAATAGTAAATTGATTGCACAAAGAAAGCCTAATGAAATTGAATGACAGAAAGATACATAGAACAAGACTTGTTTATTATGCCTTTTAGAAATGTACACACAAATGCTCTGTTTCTAAATTACAATCACACTGATCTCTGATCTCAACTACAACTATTGAACTGAACTCAACTCAACTGATTACATTTGATCTGCTCTGGGGTATTTATCTACTCGCCCTAAGTAGTACCAACCTGACTCCAAGTAGTTGGGAGACAACCTCCAAGTGGCTGGGAGATCTAACAACCTCCAACTGCCTAACAACCTTTGTAATTACAGATCAACACGTGTCCTTGGGACTTACAACATAAACCTAGATACAAACTAAAATGACATGTATTGGTCAAACAGACCTTATTACATAAATGGTCTTATAGGACCTTACTGGAAACAACAAAATGAACATCAAACAGTTGAATGCCTCATGGAGGCCACCTTGTGTTAGGTGCTCCTGCACCAGAAAGTGAGGTTTATCTTGCAGCATAGGATTATTCAGAACTAATATATTAAATATAGGTGCATATGTATATCCACTTAATGTCGTATTTATAAAGGCACATAATGTCCTAATGTAACCAACTACTACTGCCCTATTAGATTGAGCATTTCCCACTTTCAAAGCATAATAATAATCTAACATTCCTTTTACTTCCATAAAATAAAATATTGAATTTGGTTTCAATTTCAAGTGTTCTAAACAAATACCTAGATCCCATACTCTTGGGTACAAATCGATTAATACCCTTTTAGTCTCCTTATGAAAATAATTTTGTAAACCATGGAAAATGTCATTTTCACACCAGAAGTCAAACTATATGTCTTTGATGGTTGAGCTGAAAATTTTGATAAGATCAAAATCAACCATAGTGACTAATGAGAATTCTTTTCCATAGACATGTCTTTCCACAAACTCATCTTGGACAACATTTTTAGAATCTGTCTGAGTTGGATCATCCCTTTTAATTTCTATGGAGTTATTTATCTCATCTTTTATTAATGATTATAAGGGAAACTCTTCAATGCTCTATTTCTTCCCACTTTGGATTTTATATTTTATTCCACATTACCTTCACTGTCATTTTGAATATCACTCTTGTCTACCGTAAAATCCATCATTGGAAAATGGATTCATAATATCTGAGTAAGGGTAGCCTTTGTACTGATGCATTCAGTGGGTGTCACTTGATCTTCCCTAATTTCGTCACAATCTTGCTAGTAAGCACACTTGTTTAGATTCAAAGGAACATTTAGAATATTGTGGCTGTATCCTTCATTATTTATAGTTCCTTGATCTTTTTTTCTTTCTTCTAAATCATTTTCTTTATTTTTTGGATCCTTCATCCATGTCTTTAAATCCTTCTAATATTCATGCAATCCGTGTAACTTTTCTATCGTGGATTCTTGAAATGTCTTCATCTTTCTGCTTAAAACACTAGTTTTCCCCCTTGTAGGCTAGCGAAATCTTAGATTTGATGCCAATGTAATTTCCTCCAATTGATTTTACTAAAACTAGTAAAAACACCAAGGGTGCTATCAAATGGCCGATAGGCACAAATATTTATAGGCCTATCACTAAATAGTTTATATTTATTTTATATTAGAAAGTCACTACATGTAGTAGTTAGTGGAAAAGACTATATATACTATAAGAAACTCAATTATTGTGTGTGTTTGTTTGAATGTTGACATCCATATTTGTTTGAAGTGTGTTTGAACTTTAGGCATTACTTTGTGTGCACTTATTGTTTGAACTTTGACATCTGCTTATTATTTGTGTGAAGTGTGCATTTTAACTTTGACATCATTTTTATTATTTGAATGAGTTTTTAATGTTCACTTTGTGTGTGTGAAATGTGTATGAACTAACTTTTATATTCACTTTGTGTGTGTGTGTGTGTGTGTGTGTGTGTGTGAGTGATCCAATTTTGACATTCACTTAGATTTGAGCCACTTATTGTTTGTGTATTGACATCCACTTTGCTTATGTGAATCATATATTTGAACTTTGGCATCTACTTAATTTGTTTGAGTTAATTGTGGATTCATTTTTTTTGTATGAAATGTGAGTGAACTACCTTTTTCATCCACTTATTAGATCTATTTACTATTTTTGTTTATTGAAGTTTAAAATTTCACATTTACTTAGTGTGAATTAAAAATTAGCATGTTGAATTATGTTTACTTTTGTGTGTGTGAGTGTTTGAACTAAATTTGGCATTCACTTTGTGTGAAGTGTGTTTGAATTTTATTCTGTGTGAGAGTGTGTAATTTTTTTTATTGTGTGTGTGTGTGTGAACTTTCACATTCACTATGTAAAGAGTGTACTAACTTTTGACATTCACTGTGTAAAGAGTGTACTAACCTTTGACATTCACTGTGTAAAGAGTGTACTAACTTTAGTGTTTACCTTATATATGTATGAAGTCTATGTTTTTAACAAACTACGTGTGGAATTATTGTACTTTGTGTGAAGATTGTGTTTTAACTTTGGCATTCACTTTGTGTGAAGAATGTACTAACATTGGCATTTACTTTATGTGTTTGAACTTTATTATTTACTTTGTATATGTATGAAATATGTTTTTGAACAAACTATGTGTGAAGTGATTCAACTAACTTTGTGTGAAGAGTGTGTTTTAACTTTGGCATTCAGTTTGTGTGTGTTTTCTCTTTGGCACATTTGAAATCAAGTGTTTACTTCATATATGGTTGAATTAACTTTATGCATGAAGCATGTTTGAACTTTGGCATTTGATCACTTTCTAAATGTGAACTGTTTGTTTTAAATTTGAAATTCACTTTTGTGTGAATTGGGCATGGTCAAATTTAATTTTAACATTCGCTTTGTGTGGTGTGTGCATTTGGAATTTACCATGTTTTATAACTTTGGCACTCACTTTATGTGTTTGTTTGTACTTTGACATATTTGAACTTAAGCATTCATTTGAATGTTTGTACTAACTTTGTGTGAATGAATTATGTTTGAACATTGACATATTCACTTTTTGTTTATGTAAATTGTGTGTCTTTGCGGGCGGGATTTAATAAGTTTCTAGAAAAGATTTTTTTTAAAAAATTTTCAATCACATAAAAATAGAGGGAAATCCCAACAAATAATATTTTCATATGAAACTAATTAATTATTATATTAATAGAATGACCACTTCTATTACAACATCATCTTCCAACCAATCTGAAATTATTTTTTAAATATAAATATACTTTTTAAATTCTTTTTAATCATAAAATCAATTTCAAAAATATATATTTTTAAATCTATCCAACTTTTATTTAGATAATTACACAAAAAAAATCAAACAATTAATTTTTTTTGAATCTAACAACTTAAAAACCCTTAATAAAAAAAGCAATCTTAGATTCACATTCCAATTTTCATGACCAAGTCAAAAAAGTTTCTTAAGAAATTGCACTTGAACCCACTCAAAATAGGTAAGTGTCACACCACTAACATAAATAAAGATACAATTTATATTCTAAATAATAATTTTTTCAGTCATTTGATTGTTTTAATATAGTTTATACATTTACTTTGTTAAGAATAGTTAAATTAAATTCCTTTTAAACCAAAAGATACTACCAAGTCAAGAAATAAGAAAAGATTCTAAGTAAAATGATTTCTATCAAACTATGTATTCAATAGATATAAATTAATAAATTAATTGAAATTAAATTATAGTGAATAAGCCACTTATTAAAATATACATAACCAACATTATAAAGACAAATAAATTTATTAAAGTTATCATGGAGTAACTTTAGAGTCTAAACATTTATTTAATGATTTTAATAGATTTAATAAAATAATTAAATTAAATAGTTATTTCTTTTTTAAAGTTATTTAATCATTTAAATAAAATAAACCTTGCAAGAAAATTAAATAAGAAATTAAATCTAAATTTTCATGTCTTTAAAATTATAACTATGAAATTAATAAATATTTAAATCGATTTAATTTAGTTATTAACTTGCATGGAAATTTTACATAAAATAGATAATTAGGTTCTATTTTAAGAAAAACTAATTAATAAAGAATATTGAGCACTAATGGATCTATTTAAAAACTCATCATAAAAACTAATGCAATGATAAGAGTGGTAGAGGGCTAATTTTAGAATGTAATAAAATATACTATTATGATATAATCAAAGAGAATCTCTAGCTTTTACATTTGTTTTGTAATTCTCTTTTTCTTTCTCTTGCTTTTTCCTAAATTCCCACTTTTTTTTATCTTTGTACTTTTCTTGTTTTTTGTTTTTGTTTTTTCCTAATCTATTTTGCATATGCAAGGAATACTATTATATTATGTAGGTTTAAAAGTGCATTGAAGAAAAATACAAATGAAAGTTTGGAGTAGAAATATATATATATATATATAGTTTTTATTTAAAATATATGGCATAAATTAATTGAGATCATAGGAATTAAATTATAGTGAATAAACTACTTATTAAAATATATGTAACCAACATTATAAAGACATACATAAATTTATTAAGGTTATCATGGAGTAACTTTACAGTCTAAACATTTATTTAATGATTTTAATAGATTTAATAGAATAATTAAATCAAATAGTTTTTTCTTTTTTTAAAGTTATTTAATCATTTAAATAAAATCAACCTTGCAAGATAATTAAATAATAAATTAAATCTAAATGTTCATGTCTTTTAAAACTAAAACTATGAAATTAATAAATATTTAAATCTATTTAATTTAGTTTATTAACTTGGAAATTTTACATAAAATAGATAATTAGCTTCTATTTTAAGAAACACTAATTAAATATCTATTTAAAAACTCATCATGAAAAACTTAATGCACCAATTAATGATAAGAGTGGTAGAGGGCTAATTTTATAATTTATTAAAACTTACCACATGTTTTGTTTTGTAATTCTATTTTTTATTTTCTTGATTTTCTTTCTTTTTTCTAAATTCCCACTTTTTTTTTCTTTTCAATTTTTTCTATTTTCCTTTTTTAGCTATTTTGCATGCAATGAATACTATTTTATTTGTAGGTTTGAAAGGGTATTGAAGAAAAATATGCACAGATGAAAATTTGGAGCAGCAAACAACTTTTATATAAATAATGTTTTTTATTTAAAATATGTTAGCATAAATTTTAGAGATAGGAAATAATTACAATAAAATATGAAGTATAATACTATTTAAATCTCCTTGCATTAGAACAGTGATGCCTCACAAATTTGAATGGGATGGAGTAAAATTATTTATACCCATCACCTAGCCATGCTTTCCAAATAATGAAACTGTTGTCTAGAGCCTCACTAATTGCACCCAGAAGCCTCAAAATAAGTTTTCTCACCTCCTTCGCATACTTACCTGCAATCCCTTTGTGTTGTAAATTAAAAAAGATTAGTAAATTTTGAGAGAAATTTATGTTTGGGTTTTGTCTAGTACATGTAGGACACCAAGAAGAAATCCTCTAGATGATAAGCTGGGTGTATGAGATAATAACTCCACAATTTGTTTGTTTATGGCATCAAATTATTAAATTTTAAGCAAGGTCTAGTAAAATTTAAAATTTATATATTATTGTCTATTAGTAATCAGATCAAAAATTGATGTTAAAAAATAAATCTAAAGAAGAAAAGAAATGAATGTTAACCTAGAAGAAGCCATCCTCCTCACATGCATGCCTAATGTGATTCACTTATTTGCTCCTCTGGTTGCAAGGGTTAATCTGAGATATACACCCTCTGTATTTTTTTTTCCTTCTTGTTGATCTGTTCATGCTCTCCTTCACCTCACCTCACATATTGCAGCACCAAAAAAATAATATGCAATAGACTATATATAATACTAAATGAAACCCACAAATAGAAAATGTAACGAAAAAGGAAATAAATGAAACACCATGAATTATAAAGTAAGCACCAAGAGAAAAAAAAAAATTGACTGTGTATTTGCAAAAAATTTCTGGGCCTTTTTAGGGAAAGATTACCAAAAAAATTATTTTTTATTAGGGAAGGACTACCAAAAAGATTATTTTTTATTAGGACTACCAAATTTTTTTGGTAGTTACAAGATGTGTGCACATATAGAATGGCCTATTGACCAAATTATATCAAATCTATAATATTCTAAATAAAATCTGGGAAACCATCCAATTTCACCACAATTTTTAACAAAGCCAATCAACCCAAAATTTGGCAATTTTGCATCTAACACTCTAAAACACTACAAATATGCCAAGGAAAATTTTATTAACATAAATTTCACAACATATAGAATATTTTTTACAAAAAAATATAAAAAATAAAATATCTTCCCTTACATGCAAATTATGGAAGATAACTCACAAAATATATACAAATTACGCAATTAATACCCAACTTCAACTAAAGCTTCATAACCTTTATGGGACTATTATAATAGATTGAAATAGATGTTAAAGAATTTAAATAATATTCACAACACCTTCTACATATATTGAACACTAAAATTAACCAAAACTACCCCAATTCGCTCCAAACTACAACCTGTAATAACTCATAATTGATCACAAGATAAACCTATAACCTCTAGAAGCATAATCACTAATACTGAAATACTAGAACACACCATTTAATTTTGTACTATAGTCAACAAAAACACCAAAAATAGTACACAAAATAGTAACTACCAATATGGAAACCACTACTCTACTATGAAGAAATTCCACAGCTTGCAATATGCAAAACTAACACACTATTGAACTTCTACAATCCTATCAAGCACAAATACAAACTCTGGATGAATTTTCCCTCTATAATAAAAGGGATTTCATCCTTAGATTTATGAAACCACTGGTTTTCCATCTAATGAACTCTAGTACATCAAGGGTTTTTGTCCTCAAAAGTTGGTTTTGAACAATGTTCAGGGGTTCATAAATTAATTTCACAAAACACCCCCTAAAAACAAAATACTTGCATATAAATAATCTTAGGAGCTCAAAGAAAGGGTCAAGAAAACCAATGCCCCTTGTAACACCCTGCTGAGGAACCCAGAGGATAATATAACTAAGATTACAAAAAGGACAAATATTTTTTTTAAGAAAGAATTAACAACGAAAAGTAAATCATATTTACTCCTAACATAATTTAAGCTTTATCCTCTAGGGTTCAACGGCTGCATTACTGATGAACAAGTAGCAAGTTCTTAAACAACATGATGAACTAACTAACAACCATGGTTCATTCAAGGTCTAATTACATCAAATGAATAAACACATACAATTCCATATTATATCACCAGCTAAGTAATGTCAGGATCTTGCACATAGGATCACAAGTACATAAACAAGTTCTTTTACAAGAGAGCACAACATTACATTGTTTACAATATCGATATCTAGATTGCATTGGAGTACATACATCAAGATAATAGTACATGATTCAACTAATATAAAAGACTAGAAAATGATCATAAGTATCTGTCTCGTCAGCTAGATCAAGATCTGAAATCTATTACATAAGGTACATCCTTCTCTCACATGAACAACAACAAGAGAAACCAATGGAGATATAAGCACAACAACCTAACCATGTGGAACCCTAAGGTCCACCCCCATGCTAGGAGATAACAATAAGGTCCCAGAACATGAAACAGTTAAGAAGATAGGAACACAACATAAAAGGCTAACATGACTCCAACATACAAGTACACATGACATTCACAACAGAGTCACCACTTCCTCCAATAGTCAAAAAGATAATAGACTAACAGGTGCAAGTAGTACACATGACTCTAAAACAACACTAGTCAATAAGGGCATCACAAGTAACTCAAATATCACTTCCAAAGGCATTCACAAAACAAAGGGGGATGAGTGTCATCGCATGGTCCTAGCATGGATTACCCTGACAGTCTCTAGCTAAACGTCAGCCCCCATCCATAGGTTATCCTGACAATCTCTCGCTAGGCGCCGACCCCTATCCATAGGTTACCCTGACAGTCTCTCGCTAGGTGCTGACCCCCATCTATGGTTACTCTGACAGTCTCTCACTAGATGCCAGCCCCATAGGGTGACACATGCGGAACCAACATTCCTTTCGTGAGGACAAGGAAGTTGATTTTTCCAACCATGACCTTCTCATCTCATCCTTAGCCTGAATGAGCTCTACAGGCATGCATGAGGCATCCAATTATCTTGATTAGTGTGAAAACTACCCAACCCTCTAAATTTATTATTAAGTCATCACTAGATTAACAACTTCCAATGGGTTATTCTAACGAGCCACTTTGGGCACCGGCCCCACATTGAAAGCCACTCCGCCTTCACTGTATCTAGATTCTCAAAGCCCAAAACAAAACCCAAGCATGAACTATCACATTCCTCATCATGATACATTTACAACACAAAATATACATCATTTCACATTAAATAGAGCAAGGCATTACCCATGTTGCATAGTTATCATAACCACATGAATAGGTACACTAAGGCATTATCCATCTTGCACAGTCATCATAACCACATGAATCCATAAACAGAGGGCAATCAACATATAACCAATACATATTTAACCATTAGCAAGATTACATAATCACAGGAGTCATACACACGACTACCCCTCTTGGCCTTTGGAATCCACTTTCCCAAATGGCACAAACACTTGACACCACTTAAACACAATGGTCTCACATCACATGCACATCATCTCCTAATAGACCAAACTAAGATCCTTCATCAATAATTCAATTACAACACCACAATTGCGACATATGACATAATGCACTAATTATGGGTCTTGAAGAATGTAACATTAATTGAATCATGATCAATCATCTAACAATCATAAAGTGAATCTTCCTCAACAATCTAGAACTATCATATTCTAACCACTAGAAATAGTCACTTTTATGATCATAAGATATAAGAGTCCATGAGTAACAATATTTTAACCAATAGATCCCAAGACTTATTTTAGTTTTGTTTAATTAAAAATGATTGCGATCAACATGCAAATAATCCTAAGGCATACATATTAAAACACAAAAATTATTTAAATGCAATACTATCACCACAATTAAAATCATACAATGGAGTATTAATAACCATAACACATGAATGTTATACCAATGGATACATAATTCACTAAACCACTATTTACACTGATGTAGATTTCATTAATAATCTAGATAATTTTGTAAATACTATTAAATATAACTATATAAGCAAGGCTAAAATCCTATAATATTAGAATGCTACAAATATCTTACACTAGTTAGAATCACAAGATACAAAAACTAAAGCTACAATGAAAGAACCTTGTTCTGAGGTTAGCTTGAGAGGAAAGGAATATAGAACAATAAAACATTCCTATAGATCTAACATCTTCATCAAATCTACCACACTTTTAACCACATGAATATGATAGGATCAACACAAAATAAATTTGTTGAGAAGGCTTTAAAAGCTACCAACAATGCAAAATGTGAAAGGATAGACAAGGCACATAGACTGATTGGTAGAATACCTCAGAGTCATATGATGTAAAGCAATGATTGTAGGGTATGTACAAAATGAATTTGTTGAAAAATCTTAGAGAAACCCAGTTTAAAAATATAGAGTTATTGGTGACGCAACAAACTATTTTAATAGAGATGAAACGGGTGAGAGGTAGACAGTCAGAAAATATTCATATCTCAAAAATGACAAACTAGGTAAGGTGGATTTCAAGATATGATTTAGATATCCAGGCTGTGCACCATATATAAAAAAATTAGAGAAACCTAGCTCGTAAAATTAATGTTATGGCTAACGCAACAGACTGCTAAAATAGAGACGAAATAGGTGAGAGGTAGACAGTCACAAAATATTCATATCTCAAAAATGACAAACTAAGTATGGCTAATTTTTGGATATGATTTAGATATCCAGGCCGTACACCATATATAAAAAAATTAGAGAAAACCCTGTTTGTAAAAATAAAGTTATGGCTAATGTAATAGACTCCTAAAATAGAGACGAAATGGGTGAGAGGTAGATAGTCACAAAATATTCATATCTCAAAAATGACAAACTGGGTATGGATAATTTTTGAATATGATTTTTATATCCAGGCCATACACCATATATAAAAGAATTAGAGAAACTCAATTGACAAAAATAAAGTTATGGCTAACGCAACAGACTACTAAAATAGAGACGAAATGGGTGAGAGGTAGACAGTCACAAAATATTAATATCTCAAACATGACAAAAATGGGTATGGCTGATTTTTGGATATGGTTTAGATATCCATGCCGTGCACCATATATAAAAAAAATTAGAGAAACCTAGTTCGTAAAAATAAAGTTGTTGCTAACGCAATAGACTAGGTTCAAAAAATGTAGAAGAGAATTCACAAAATATTTTACTAAATCTAATGCAACAATAAGTTAGATTCATATCTTAGTCCATACCAGAATATTGCTTCTATGACATCCTCACAAAATTTCTCAACTTGCATCCATTTTCCCCAAGTCTTTTATTTTTGAAGCTATGGTTTACGGTGCCAAAAGAAAAATGAAAGCTTCCTAAGAGAGAGAGCTCCCCAAAACATAAAACATATTCTCCATTTGAAATGCACGCACCTCCCCCAAATTATGTCTTGAGATTTCAAAAATAAAGTTGAGCATCCATAACCACCCCCATAATTTCTTCTAGAAGATTCTCTTTTATTACTTTCTTACAATTTGCTATTTTTTACCATTTACAATAATTTCTCTCTGATTTTATTTATTTTAGAATTTGCTATTTATTTCATTTACAACCAAACAAAAATAATTTCTTTCTACTTTTCTAAAATTAGTCTCTTACATAAAAGAAACAATTATTTCAAAGATTCCCTATAGAGGTGCGTAACTGTCACTTCTTCCAAGTGGCCAAAATGGAAAATAATTACTCAAGGCAATAATAATAAAGAAAGAGAATCTTTTTCAGACATAATAATACATATTTCCCCACAACTATAATTTACATAAAAACATCTATATTTATTTATCAAAGTGCCCTCTTGACTTAATAATTTTATTTCAGTGAAGCAATTAACCAAAACATTAATCAAACAATTCCAAACAATACCTGACACAATGTACAATCGAAAGCATGACCACAATGACAGTGATTGACTATTACGCCCATACAGACAACACTGACTAGGTGCAAAACTGGATACTCATCCTTTTCAAAGATGATGGCTAACTAGGGGACCACATGTTATCTCCATTCAACAGTTTCCATTGGGTTTAAGGCACTCTTAGACCTGTCAATTCAGGTGGAGTCGATGCCTGGTACCTACATCCTGCAACAACTAAATAGTTGAACAAATAGACATATATATATAATCATATATTCAAATACACCGTGAAAGGGAATCACAGCGTGGCAGGGTACTCATGCATGAGTAATACGACACTGTCCCTTTAACCATCACATCAAACACATAATCACAACACACATAGAAATTAGTTACTGAATGACTAAATAAGAACCATCATCAGATAATCACATGATACACATAATAATATTAATCCACACAAAACATCACAACATAACATCCTATGATATAGAATTAGTCCCATAAAAATCAATTCTAACATACGACAATCATAGTAAGATCAACATCATAATTACTTGAGTGTAAAACAATGTCAGAGCATATAAATTATCAGTGTCACAACAAAAATTATCAATAAAACATACTAACTATCATATGAAACCACACATGAGCATAATCAGGAATGTCATCAACATAAATGTAGCATCTACCAACATCATATAATGCACAACATCAACTATCTAACATACCCTAAATATTCTTATTATTTTATCTTCATCTTCATGCTCTTTAGCTAGACCATCTACACATCCAAGATGAGAATGGAGGGGCATTACATCCCTCTTGGGCAAGTTGCCAAGTAAAACCTATTTTTTTGTTATTTTTACACTTAAATAATTAATTTACATTTTAACACCTATGCAAACTTGGACACAAAATTCCCCAAAGTAGTCTAGGATAAAAAAGTAAGGAAATAGAAAATTTCTTTCTTTCAATCCTCATATTTCAAATAAAATTAATAAATAATTCCCTTACAAATTTTTGTAGATAACCTTCTGAAAAAGCAATGAATATCCAATTTTGTTGGATATATATTTAAAATACCATGAATTACACATTCTCCAATTTTGAGGAAATAAACAATAACATTTAATATTTAATTTGACTTCCAAATTTTTACTTTTCTCAATTCCATAATTAAATATTAAATAAATAAATTCCAACTAATTCTTTAATTTCTCACCTTAATCCATATGAATTGAAGGAATGCACTAATTAATGCGGTGTTGGAAATAATTAAGAAAAAGGACATTAATTAAATTTTCACAAAGGCATCTTTTCCTAGATTTGATGCAAACTACCTTTGGTTCGTGACTATCCACAATCACTGCTACAAACTACCTCACAATCAATGATATATTTATAACCATCTTGCAAACTATATCAAATTTAATGATCTATTTACAAGTAGAAGCTCTCAGGCTTCCAAAGGTGTTCACTATGATGCCACTTGATTAATTCATGGCTAGACAGTCCAATTAAGGATTATCCAACCATGCAACTAGATGAAAAACACATAGAGAAACTCAAAACAACATAAACAATAACATGATATTTATTGATTCACAATCATTGAACATTATAATCTACCACAATATGCTTCTAACATGCGAGGCCAAAACTATTTGATTAGATATGATCACACTATGTGTAGATTATAATATTTAAATGATATTACAATCTAATACCAATGCCAAACTCCATACTAAATTAACTATCTTACACTGCTTCCACCATATCTTTCTTTATCTCTTTGATACCATTTAGTTCTATCATTGAGGTTAATACTATTGTTTGTTTTTTCTTCCACATCTTTAATGTAGGATATTCTATCATTGTATTGAGGTCTACTTCTTTGGAACCTTCATCCTCTACCTCTCTGGCAATTCCTCTTTCCTTGAAATCTCCTATTCAACATTTCTTCTACCTTCAATGAAATTTGATATGCTTCGTCTATTTTTGTCAATCTTGCCAAACATAATTCTTCCTAAATACTTCTTCTTAGACCATTTATGTGTCTTGCAACCTTTTCTTACTTTCTTTTCTACATCAAATCCTAATGATCATTTAGAAAAATTCTCTAGTATATTGATTCACTAACTTTTTCTTTTGTGTGAGATTTTCTAACCTCTTTAGCAATTCTAACTCATAGTGAATAGGTATGAATTGGTATTTCATTTTCACTACCATCTTATCCCATTTTGTTATCTTTTATTTATGTTTTTGATTTCTTTCTAATTGGTCTTATTTCCACCAAATAGTAGCATGTCCCTTTAGTTTAGTTTTAGAAAATTTTAAACCTTATTAGGATCTACAATCTCCTCATATTCACAATATTTTTCCACATCACTTATCTAATCAATCAACTCTTCAAGATTAAAATCACCAAAAGTTAATTAGAAATTTTAATTCTAAATCTCTTATCAACTTTGGGGATAGCCTTCAACATATTTACCCATTCTATTTCTCTTCCTCTTCCTCTTTTATATATTTCTCAAAAACTTGTGCATTTTCCACTTCATCCTTGTCACTTTTATTACTCTATCTAGGGTTTAAACTTTATTTCCTATCCTCTTCACATCATCTAATTGGAGCTTCATTGTCTTCATCATTTCAAATATTTCTTCTATCTTTCTAGTAATATTAACAATACCTTGTCTTTTTCTATAATTTCCCCCAATTGATTTTACTAAAATTATATCAAATTTGAAATATTCTAAATAAAATTTGGGAAACCATCCAATTGCACCATAATTTTAACAAATCTAGAGTCAACCCAAAATTTGGTAATTTTACATCTGAAACACTAAAAAAACACAAATTTACTAAGGATAATTTTGTTAACATAAATTGTACCTCAACATACAGAATACATTACTGAAAAATATAAAAAAGAAACTATCTTCCCTTGCATGCAAGCTATGGAAGATAACCCACAAAATATACACAAATTACATATTTTTAATACCCAACTTCAGTTGAAGTATCACAACTTTTATGGGAATGTTATAATGGACTCTATTGGAATGTTCCCAAATTTGCTTCTGAGTCACCTTTCAAGGGTCTTTTTATGTTAGTACCATGGTAGGTTTAATCCCTAATTATATCTAAAACCCTTAGTGCTTCAAAATTATTTTCCTATTAGTTAAGGTGTGTTATATTTCTCTATTGACTTGTTCAGTGAGTCAGGTTTGTTTAAGTTGTCTCCCAAAGTCCTTGTGAATGTTTGTTTACCAACCCCTCCGAATTTGTTACATGTAGAAAATATTTTAATTATTCTCAAGCTTCATGTGTTAATGCTTTTTACAGATCCAACTCAACATATATGTGTCCTATTATTCCATCGCAAACCATTAGTCTATCGCATGCTTGTTTGTTTGGCCTTGTCCGAGTTTTCAAGCTTGCATAGTGTTGACATGTGTCAAGGAGTCCCCATAATGCCTTTAATCAATTATCAGTGGGTAGTCTCTACCAAGTGGCATTATCTCATTGTATCACATCTTTCTTCTACTTCTCAAACTCAGAAGATGGGCCCACCACAGTTTTCACGATATATGAAATCTAGCCAATGAGCCACTAGCACATAACATGGAACACATGTGGAGCTATCCTACCAAATTGCATGGTGCTGGTGCATCACAAACTTCACAATGTACCTTCAAATAGTGTATGCAATATGTGATGGCATTTAAAATCAAAAGGACCCATGACTGAAGTCCTTGTTGTCAAAGGATGATTGGACTACATATGTAGTGCCTGACTGGGTAATCTAATGTGTCCTGTCCTAAATCAAAATTTGACGTTTGTCAAATATATTTAAAAAAAATCCATTTGGTGGTCTAGTACACCATTGATATACATCATAATCAATGGACCAAATTCAAAATTTTCAATGGATACACTACCCTAGTTCTGGAGCACATACGAGCATTAATTTGAAGGTGGCGGAGTTGGCGAATCTAGGATTTTTGAGGATATTTAGTTGGGATGGAGATGATTTTCATAATGGTTTATGTATTAGTCATCAATCTATTTGGTGGTCCCCTATTCTTAGCAATCAAGATAGGCCACTTGCAAAGTTGCCTTGGGTTCATGCCTTAAAAATTTTCAAACACACGGTTTGAGTTCTACGTAAATTTTTGCATAGAACCACCAAGAATTTCTTGTCACACCCTGAGTTCAAACAAAAATACATGCTTCTTAACATAGACCAAGAGATTTACCAGTTAGTTATTAATGTTATTCCTCCTCAGATGATGCACAAGATGGGAGTGAGATCTCTCAAACCTTAGTGGAAGGATTGGAAATGGTATACAGACACTCCTTTTCAAAATTATAGATTGTGCAAAGGTTATTCCTATTTCTCCCCACACTTGCATATGGTGGAGTAGCTGAATCATTGTTGGCAACTTCAATCCACTCATGGGACCTAGCATAGATAGTTTCAATTCCCTTGATCTATGGTGTTGGAGCCTCAATTGAACCATTTTTCTTGGTATTTTCTATACCAAGGCCTCCCTTTGGGAGTTTGTTTGATTTATATAGGCCTATCCATCCCTCATTGTTTGTTATACGGGAAGCTTGAATCTCTCAAGAACTTTTTTGGATTTTCCCTAGGGCTTAAGAAGCTTAGAATTGGATCCATAATTTTTTTAAACCTTCTAGATCTACTCCTTTCTCTTAGCATATGGTCTTACTTGGAGACTAGCCCTACCTCCCACGCAAATATACTTAGCTATGGAATGCTTTTAGGGTGGAATTTCTTTTTAGCATTTCGAAGGATAAGAATGTTTCTACTTTAAATAATTCTACTATTGATAAGCAATTTCTTTCTATACTAAAGCTATCATTTGTTCTAATGATCTAATAGCTATTCAAGTGCAAGCTAGCAAAGTTGCACTTGAAGTTACCCATATCCAGGAGTTGTTGGACCATTGGGGAAATGCCCCTTGCATTGTTTCTTGGGTTTCACCTAACTCCACCTCCTCTTAAGGGCATCGGCATGGTCGCAATCAGAGCTCCCAACATAATCGTGGTGACTAGTGTGATTGTGGCTCTCACTCCCATGACCCTCAACCCTCTATGGATTCTACTACCCATGGAGGATGGTCTCATCCTTCCAGACTGTCATCTTCAAGGAGGGATACTTGATGGTCTGACACATGCAAATTTCTTCATCTACAAGTCACCATTTTCCTAGCCTGTGCTCAGCCAACCCCCGAGGAGAATGAATACAATGTTGATGCTCTTAACGGTTGGGAGCTAATTTTTTATGCCACCCCTGGAGATGTTTGGGGGAAACCTGATGATTAGGATCCTCCTCCCTCATCTAGTGTTGCACTTGCTACTTAGTGTTCTCTGGGATTGGCACTTTGCTACTTTGTAACCATATGTTTAAGGATTTTGTTTGCTTGTTAAGGATTTGAGACTTTATGGGTGTGCCTTTTTACCACCCTACCCCTTTTTTGTGAAAATTGTACTATTTACTACTTTTTGATATAACTTAAATAGGAAGTATTAATAAAAAAAAATTGTAATGCATTTATTAAATGTTACTAAACAATAGAATTAAAGTTTAATGTTCCTTTATCATCTTTCATAAAATAAAATAGTATTAAAATTAATATAGTACTATAATTAAAAATAATATTTAAACAACTTAACTATTAATTCCATTATTACTAACATATATTTATTTATTTATTATTGTCGTATTAGTAATATTATTATTTTACTGTTATTACTATCATTATTTTTTAATTGTCTATTTATTAAAAAATATATTTTTCTTACTTTAAAATTGGATTATTAATTTATTTTAATTTAACTCCACCATATAATTTAATTTCAAATTTCCTTTACTATTGTTATTAAATTTTTTATTATTATTTTAATCACTTGCTCATTTATCACTCTATAAAAAAAATTATTTTAATTTCCACTATGGAATAAAATTCAAATTTTCTTTACTATTTATTCCAAATAATTAGCCATATTATTTAACTTTATATTCAATTAAATTAACACTTATAAACATTGCTCTATACATGCTACAACTTGCACAGACAATGAACTATCATGTTTCATGTTTTGAATCCATTTGTAGTACAACATATGTTATAATCATGAACCATACATTGTAAAATGCATTGTCATTAGTCTTTACAAGATCTCATTTTCAAGTAGTAATTTAGCTCATTGGAATGCAATTTGTCAAACCTTGGGGACATAAACTAATAACAGGTGTCATGGCAATTCTATGTCGAGAGCAATAATATGTAAAGTAATAAAATGTTGTAATAAATGAAAAAGAGACTCAAGAATTGGAAATATTAGATTAAAATTCACATTTTCTGACCTTGTCCAATGCAAGCAAGGATAGGTTGAAAGGGTCAATGATTTTATTTAACATTTTTAGCCCCTACTCACCAAAATGCATTATCAACTTCTTAATTATGAGATTCAACTATTGCATATGTGTTTTCATTGATGTCAATAGTGTTGTGTTGAAGAAGGTTGGAAGTGTTGATCAGTGATGTTCAGAGATGCCAAAGGGTAGTAGTTCCATATGGTTGTGAGACAAAGAAGCAAAGTGATGAGTATATGCTATGATAATCAAAGAAGAAGACAAAGGAGTGATGATCAGAGATGGATTAGAGAATTTGTGAAGTAAAGGGTGAGATGATGGAAGTCATGTACTATGTATACTAATTGATTAGTATCATCTGTACACATTTGTACCCTATCTTGTGAAGTTGATAGACAAAGGTTGTGTTAACATGAAGATTCATGTTTTGATTGAAAAGAGTTGTGATTGTGGTTGTATGTTGTTGTGATTGAAGTCTTTGGTATGGTGAATGTTGTATTCATTGGTTCTTGAGGAAAAGCATTGCTTCAGTTTTGAAAGAAAGGTTTAGGAAGTCCAATGCACTAGAAGTTGCACTGAAGAAGCTCAGGAGAATGCTCCACATTCGTTTGCATTTGAAGGCATGGCCTTGTGGTTTGGAAGGTAGTCAAAGACATGTGTAAAGTTTGTATATTCCTTATTTTAGAGATTCAAAGTTACATCAGAAGATTCTAGGGCATGTGGAATGAAGACAGTGTTCATGTGATTGGTGCAGTCAGAGAGGTCAGAGAAATGCTCTGCATTTCTCTGCAGTTGAAATTGTGATCCTACAATTTGAAGGGTGATCAGTTACATATGAGAAGATTTATATGTTCAAGTTTTATATGATAAGATGTATCGTAAAGATTCTTTGAAGTTAGTAGAACAAAGACACATCATGTTGCTAATTAGGGTTGTCTAGAGGAGAAAGCAAATACCATCGCATTTCACTGCATTACATCATTTGGTGTTGTTCTTTAGAGGAAGTGATTAGATAATCTATATGATTGCTAGTTCTAGGTTTTAGGTGTTGAAGTGCACCGCAAGTTGTTTTTTCAATGTTCTATCTTAGGACTAGGTGTTCAATGTTTGTAAGTGATGCCAGGTTCAATATTTGTTTGTGTGTGCTAGAAAATAGACTTATATTTCAGAGGAAGGAATGTTTAAGAAGGTCTATACATGTCTTATGTTGAATGTGAACTGATTTGCATGGTGCTAATTGGTCTCTTCAGTGCCGCTTTAGGTCTAGAGCAATTTTGTGGAAGGATAAGTAATTTTTTGGGCCGACTTCAAGTGTTTTGATGATCCTGCAAGATGTTTGGAAGTGTGCACGAACTTGGAAGAATGTGTTAAGGAAGAATAGGTCTTAGTTATCACTTAGCTTGAGCCGCATTGGATCTCTACATCCTTTGGATCCAACTTGGTGTGGCCATTGTACGTTTCATATATACACATTTCATCTTGGCTGACATTGGAGAAAGTTTTTGTAATTTGCTGAAGGCATAAATAAATGATCTTGTTTGTTGTGAAAAGTGTGAGAGTGTGTGAGGATGTGCATGAGTGTGGAAGTAAGTGTGTGTGTGTGTAAAGAGTGATGAAGGTGGTAGTGTTCGCTATGCAGATGAAGTGAAGATTTGTGACAGAGGAAAGTGTGTGGATGTTGTGGAGGTGTTTGATTAGTGAGATCTATTGAGTATGATGTTTAGAGGTTGTAACCTCATTTTGTAATGGTTGTTACATTGTATTACAAGGAGTGTGTTCTCCCTTGGGTTCTAGCCCTAAAATCTATTGTAATAGATATTTTTATCATTATTTATGAGGCTAGATTTGGATAGTAGATCAAAGCAGCTTGCTCACCGTGCTTTTCCCCTTCTTGGGTTTTCCACATAAATCTGGTGTTATGGTTTTGTACTTCTATGTTGTGCTTTGAATTTCTTTAATTGCTTTATCATCTGTTTAAGGAAGTAAGAATATTTAGCTGATAAAGTTAATTTGGAATAAGTTTTTGGTATATACTGATTCACCCCCCTCTCTTAGTATATCTTTGTGTTCTAACATCAACATCTCAAACTAAAGTCTTATGAACCCAACTTCTTATTCAATATTTACATTGAAGAATTAATATTTAACCACTATCTCTAATAGTATTATTATGTTACTTTAGGGGTTGCACTTAAATGTTTTAATGTCACATTTATTTACAAAATAGGTTGCACTTTCTCCCCATTCAAATTAGGTTGCAGGAACTACTCACTTTATATCATATTACTCCCACCTCTAACCACTTTGGATTTCATCTAGGATACCCTTGGCTCAAACAAACCCAAGAAGTCCCCTCAAATATCCACCAATATGTTAAATTTGTATATGATAATGATATGGTAATCATTATTCATCATGACTACCAACCCCTCCCTAACCTCGGTAACTTTACCTTTAATTTATTTGTTCATATGCCCACAAGACAACCATACAAGTGTCATGAAACTCTCTTCTATCTCTATAAATGTCTCAAAGAGCAGCAATCCTATATCCATAAGAGCAACCTCTCCCTTACTCTCCCTCCTCCATAGCCACTCACTATTCACTCCATTGTAGTGTATGTTAACCAAACAAATATTAAATCAAACTCAAAATCAACTAATCAATTTATGAAGACTATTTACTAATAAATCATTTCCTCATTAATATTAAACAAATATTTAATCTACGAAACTAATTTCAACTACAAAACACATACTATTATTACAACACTACAAGGTAGGTCCTTGCTACATGGCCCTTGTTATAATAGTAAACAAATAAGTGAAATTTAGAAAGTCGCGATTCACCAATAAAATAACATTTTGACTCTAAAAGACTTGAGTTTTTAAAAAATATTATACATATATAACTATAATATAAATAATTTGAACACTTTAATATATGTATTATTAATTGGCAAAAATGCGCAGAGGAGGGTTTCGATAGAGAAGAGGGCTGCCTTGGGTGGACGCAGTGAATAGAAAACTTGCAGAAGATCAAAAAATTAAAAATCTTTGACAAGAAACCATTAGAAATGAGTGCTTTAAAGTCCCAACAACAAATAAATGGAGAAATACTAAAGGAAGCAAAGAAGAGGGCACCAGAAAAGATCAAGGAGGGACAAAGATTTGGGTTAGAAAAGGTAGAGAGAAAACATTCCACCAGGAGTGAATGGATGGAGAAAGGAATCAAATAAAAGACTTCGCATCTAAAGCAAATAGAATTCCTTTAGGCACAAAAAAAAAAAGTAAAATCCTAACAATCAACAAAGAATTGTTAGAAGCCTCAATGAAGGATCTAAAGGGAAAGGCTTTCTTTCTTAAATGGGTGGATCTTTGGTCAGCCTAGGATAGAATCAAATTCTAGTGCACAAAACATTGGAGGAACATAGTAACATTGAAAAACCCACCAAAAGTCTTTTTTTTTCTAGTGGTATGTGACAGTAAATAAACAAAGGAAAAGATTTTCTACAAAAGGCTCTGGATGATGGATGGGGTGGGTTTTTATTTCAAGGATTGGGAACTAAACTTTGATCCTACGGAACATACCATAACAATAATAACAAGATGGGTAAGGCTATATAGTTTGCCTTCAGAATATTGGACAGTAGAGATTTTCAACAAAATTGGTAATTGTCTAGGAGAATTTCTAGAATTGGATGCAACTACAAAAATTGAAGTCTCTAGGGTTTATGCAAGAATTTGTGTCAATATTGACATGTCAGAAAATTTCCTAGAATTCATAAAAATTGAAATAGAGAATGGAGTTTTGATTATTAAGTGAATGATGTTTAAAAATAGCTGGTGCTCACCACACCCCTAGGCCCTAAATATATGAATTGAAAAACTGAGGTATTTTCTTGGATCTTATCTAAACAAACTAGAAGTAATTAATGGTTAATTATACTATTCATTGTTTGTTTAAACCCTAATGAGTCATGGTGCTTAGTTTTTAAATTTTCAAGTCTGTTGAATCACAATTTAAGCTCAAAACAAGTAAAAGTTTTTTTTAAAGTGCATATAAAATCAAATAGCATTTCGCTGGAAAATTGCAATCAATTTTTTATTATTTCAAAACAAGTTACTCCACAATTGATCTCTGGTTCTTACATATAAACTAAAGAGTGAGGATGGAAATTGAGTCGGAGTACAAGGGAGAGGGAAAGGAGGAAGATGAATGGATGTAGTGGCAATTAATACCAGAGCACGTACTTGAGATGCATATACTACCTCTTCTTCCATTTCACTCCCTCATCCATTTTGGCAGAGTTTGCAGAGAATGGAATCAATTACTACACACTTGGGAATTCCTCAGGCCATTTATTCTTCAACAAAATAGCATTGAATTGTTGAGGTATAACAAAATAATAGTAAAGAAATAAGTAAAATTTGGAAAGTCATGATTCACCAACAAAATAACATTTTGACTCTAAAAGACTTGAGTTTTTCAAAAATATTATACCTATATAACTATAATATAAATAATTTAAACACTTTAATATATGTATTATTAATTGGTGAAAATGCACAGAGGAGGGTTTCGGCAGAGAAGAGGGTTGCCTTAGGTGGTCATGGTGAACATAAGACTTGCAAAAGATCAAAAAATTAAAAATTTGCGATAAGAAACCAATGGAGAAATACTAAAGGATGTAGAGAAGAGGGCACCAGAAAAGATCAAGGAGGGACAAAGATTTGGGTTAGAAAAGGTAAAGATAACATTCCACCAGGAGTGAATGGATCGAGAAATGAATCAAATACTAGACTTCACATTTGGAGCAAACAAAATTCCTTTAGGCAAAAAGACAAAATGTATAACCCTAACAATCAACAAAGAATTGTTAGAAGCCTCAATGACGGATCTAAAGGAAAAGGATTTCTTTCATAAATGGGTGGATCTTTGGCCGGCCTAGGATAGTTCATCAACTCCTGGTGTGTAAAAAGTTGGGGGAATGCAGTAACATTGAGAAACCCACCAAAATGTTTTTTTTCTAGTGGTATGTGATAGTAAAGAAACAAAGGAAAAGCTTTTTGCATAAGGTCCTGGATGATGGATAGGGTGGGTTTTTATTTCAAGGATTGGGAACCGAACTTTGATCCTATAGAACATACCATAACAATAATACCAAGATGGGTAAGGTTGTGTAATTTGCCTTCGAAATATTGGATAGTAGACATTTTTTACAAAATTGGTAATTGTCTGGGAGAATGGAATTGGATGCAACTACAAAAAATGAAGTCTCCAGTTTACAAGTGAATTTGTGTCAATATTGACATGTTAGAAAATTTCCCATAATTCATAAAAAATGAAATAGAGAATGGATTTTTGAGGCAAAAGGTCAAATTGGAAGCTGCATCAATAGAGGAGGATGAACATTTGAATGGAATCCTGGACTTAGAAGAAGAAAGAAAAAATGAAGTGGAACTAGAAGACCCAGAGGTGGATGAAGGTAGTGAGGAGGCAAGGTTGGAGGAACCTTTTTTGGAACTAACGCCAGAACAAAATGTGGAAACGGATGACTCAAGGGAAGTTGGGGATGGTAATTCAGCCAGTAAATCAGCAAAGCAGGAGAAATTTTGGGATTGGATTGATGAAAAAGGAAAATTTATCTTAGAGAAAGAAGCTCCAGAATAGGTGAATAAGCACACAAATTTTGATTTGACTCTACAGTTGTTTGAGATACCAAAAGCCAGTTCAAAGTCAATGGATGGAAGATGTGCAGGAGTTGATGCTAGAAAAATATTGGATCTCAACAAAGAGAAGACTTGGGAATTGAAAAATAATCGAGAAGCTACTCAAATCAATGTGGAGTATCAAAAATAGACTGGAATTGAAGTGGACACAAAGCTTGAAGAAGACATATTTGTGTCTACAGAAAAATTAGGGGTCTCACAGATGGAGACTGCCATGGCCACTCCACATTTTGGGGAGGCAAAGAAGTCTGGAAGGAAGCATAACAGAGTCAAGATGACAAAAGATGGAGAGGCTGAAGGGCAATTGAAAATAACTAAAATGGTGCAAATGTCTGGGAAGGGTAGCACCCTTCCCAAATAGACATGAAGATCACTTTGTGGAATGTTAGGGGCTTAAATGCACCTAACAAGAGTCATCTGGCGAAATACCAAATGGAGATTGTAGATGCAGACATTTTCATGCTACAGGAAACAATGTTGATAGGAAAAGATATAGATTTCTTCAAATTGAGGTTGAAAGGATGGGATGGATTCTTTGAAGATGTGGAAGGTGCTTTAGGTGGCTTAGCCATACTTTAGAGACTGAGCCATGTCTCCTTGGAATTGGTAAGTACAAATAAATTTTGGATGTTGACTAAGGTGTATGATGTAATAGCTATAAATTGCACTTTCTTTTAATAAATGTCTATGGACCCAATTCCCCAATCCTCAAAAAGCAAGTATGGGCTGAATTGGAAACAATTTTTGAGAATGTTCCCTCTACGTTCCATTTCCTAGGGGGGACTTTAATGTAATTTTAAGCAGAGACGATAAGCTAGGAGGGGTCAATCTCAATTTGATTTCACTAAATTTGTAGCAAAGAATAATCTCCTAGATATCCCTCAGGAAATTGAAAGGTTCACTTGGACTACTTGGAGAATAGGATATTCCAATATAGCGGAAAGATTAGACAGAGTCTTTTAGAGAGGGGATCTAGGAACCTTTGGAAAAGAATGTAAATGCTTCATTTTGGTCGTTTCTGGTTCAGCTCATTTCCCTATCCAATTCCAAATAATAGAGGATAGAAAGTCAGATAGAAGTTCATTTAAATTTGAAAATATGTGGATGTGGGATGAGAGTTTCTTGGGTTTGGTGGAGGAGTGGTGAAATGAGGAAGATTAGAAAGGAACTAAAATGTTTAGCCTTTTTTTCAAATTGAAAAAGATCAAGGAGAAGCTGAAGGTGTGGAATCAACAACATTTTGGAGACATATTTAAGGAGAAGGTTGAGTTGGAAAAGTAGTTAAGTAACCTAAATGAAGAGGTATTCAGAAATGGCATGAATCAAGAATCCTTTGTAGCAAAAAAAGAACTAATGCAAAAACATGCGGAGGTGTTGGAAAAGGAAGAAATCTTTTGGAGGTAGAAGTCGAGAGATGTTTGGATGAAGGAGGGGGACAAAAACACAAAGTTCTTTCACAACTCCACCATAATTAGAAGACAAAATTGTAGGATCTCTAGGATTAGATTGGAAGATGGAAGTGAGTGTGATGGTGAAGAAACAATAAAGAAGTTGGGGCATGGTTTCTTTGAAGAACTTTTGAACAATAAAGAATTAGTAAATTTGGTGGCATAGAAAAGCATATTGGAATGTATCCCAATGAAGGTAAAGGATGAACATAACAAAATGTTAAAGGAACCTTTTATAGAAGAGGAACTAAAAGCAGTTGTAATGCAACTATATTGAGATAAAGCGTTGGGCCTTGACGGCTTTCTAGCTAGATTCTTTAACAAATGTTGGCACACAATTAGAAAGGACATTCTAGGGGTGGTGGAGGAGTCACAAAAAAAGAAAAAACTATTGAAAGATTTGAATAGCTCTTACATAGATTTCGTGCCAAAAAAGGAACAAATTATCACCTTTTAGAATTTTAGGCCAATCTCACTATGCAACACAGTTTACAAGATAATTTAAAACTACTGTTGGATGAAATAATTTCAGAAGAGCAAAGTGGATATGTGCCTAGGAGATCAATTTCTGATGGCACGATCATTGGACAGGAAACTATCCATTCATTGAGTTCATCTAAGAAAAGTGGAATGACGATGAAATTGGATATAAGAAGGGCCTATGACAAGGTGGATTGAAGATTCCTTTTCAAGACAGTGGAAGCTTTTTGCTTTGATATGGAATGGCTTGATTAGATTTTCAGCTTTGTGGCAACACCAAGATTTTCAGTACTCATACATGGGAGCCCGCAAGGCTTCTTTGAAGTGACTAGAGGTATAAGGAAGGGGGATGCTTTATCTCCCTTTCTCTTTATTATCATGGTAGATGCGCTAAGGAGATTCATTCAAAAAGTGGTGAACCAAGGAGATTGGGAGGGATTGAAAATTACCATAAATGTTGAACCAATTTCGTATTAGCAATTTGTGGATGACACAATGTTATATGGCTAATACGAATATCTTAAGAATATTAGACTTCAAAAAATGAGCTTTCTCGAGTAAATACTGGGGCTTTCCTCTTTTTGAAGGAGGTAGGCAAACTAGATTGTGGAACCTTTGTTGAATTAGATCAGGGATAGAATGGGGACGTGGAAGGGTAAATGGTTATCTTGGGAAGGAAAAATTATTATGCTTAAAGCGGTGATATCAGCAATCCCTATCTTCCTTCTATCATGCCTTTCGCTTTCAAAATCAACAAATAAATTGATAGAACAAATTATGAGAACTTTCTTTTGGCAAGGAACATCAAAAACTAAGAAATTTCCATTGATCAGATGGGACAAAATATGTAAGTCCAAATCAGTTGGTGGGGTGGGTCTGAGAAACCAAGAGGTACAAAATAAGGCGCTTGGGGATAAAATAGCTTGGTCTATTCATGCGAGGCCAGATTTGAAGTAGGTTAGAATTCTACGAAATAAGTACTTAGACAACCCAGAGGATGATAGAATATTGACCATGGCTAATCCTATTAAAGGCTCCAGATTACGGAATTTTGTGTCAAGTTGTATGTGGATAATCACTGAGTACCTCACATGGGAAATAGGGAATGGTAGAACATCACTTTTTTGGGAAGACTCTTGGATGGGATACCTAATCATAGGAGATGCATATCCTACAATAAAATAGTACCTCACAATAAATTGGGGTAGTAAGGTGGCAGATTATGTTGAAAAGAAAATAGTGGATGGATGTTGTTGGTGGGAGTGGAAGTGTTTTGAAAATTTGGGGTTTCTCTTATGTGAAGGTAACGTAGCTAAAGGAAAACTTACAAAAGATAAGGATGTCTCTAAATGTGGGAAGAGATAGGCTTCGATGGAATTGCTCATCCATGAGAAATTATAATGCAAAAATTGGATATATAATAGTGGAAGGGGAAAATGAACAAACGTAATTTTCGATTCACCTATGTTGGAACAAACTTTGTTTGCCTAAAGTAGAAGTATTTGCCTGGGTTGCGTTACAGAAAAGAATTTTGACAAGAGAAAGATTCAAGAAATTGGGGTATGAAGGTCCAAGTAGATGTGTTATGTGCTAAAAGACATGTTTTTGCAATGTCCTTTTGCACAAGAATGTTGGAGGTGGCTATATGCTAAACTAGGATGGATTAGTGCATTGCCAAATGATATTTTGTGCTTATTTCAGACATGGCCAGTCATCAAGAAGTTTGCAACATATGAATGTATTTAGATAGTTAGCCCATCTATCCTCCTCTAGGAATCATGGAAAGAATGAAACGGGCGAGTTTTTCAGGATAAAGTAATGGAAAGCATATCATTCAAAAACAAATTAGAAACAACTATTACTGAAGTAGTAAATAACAAAATAAGGGGAGGTGTAATAGGAAGATTCAATGGTGAAGATGATAAATTAAGAAAGGGGTGGAAAGGATTGATTGTTCCCCTCGTTAATGGGGTGAGTGATGTTGATATCCAAAAAAGGAGAAAGGAGATAAGATGGACACTACCGGCTGAAGGATGGGTAAATATGAATTTTGATGGAGCATTGAAAGGGAACCCAAGCATTTCAGGTGTAGGTTGTTTGGTTAGAGATTGGCAAGGTAATACTCTTGGGAAGGCGGCGAAGAAGCTAGTGCAAGGGACCAACAATGAAGCTCAGTTCCAAGTGCTCATTCTTGGTCTTAATTTATGCCATCATCTTGGAGTTTAGAGGGGTGAAGTGGAAGGGGACTCAATGCTAGTTATAAATGCTCTTCGATCCAAGACTATAGCAAATTGGAAAGTGAAAATTACTTTGAAATGAGGCCCTAAGCCTATTCAAAGGTTTTGAACGAGTTGTTTTCAATCATGTATTGCAGGAGGGAATCAAGTAAGTTGATGAACTTGCTAATCAAGATATCATAGATGTGAGTGATTTGATGTGGGAAGTAAATAATAATAATGAGCCCAATGCACATTCTTGTCAAGCCAGCCAATTCATTCAGGTGGAGAACATTGGCGAAGCATGCGGGGAGTGATAAAATATATGAAGAAACTCAAACGCAAGTATTCTCTAAATAAAGGTCGTAATTTGCATGAATGTGAGTAGCAGCGATAGACACTCCCATCCGGCTGGTTTGCAGGAAGACACAAATGTCTTTCGTTGGAAATATAATGTATAAAAGGCTGGGAATGGTCTTTAAGCCAAAGAGTGGAATCATTCTTTTCACTGTTGAATGGATTTTGGGACAGGACTTTATGGAAAATTGTAACAGAGACAGGGTGAATACGGACCTTTCCTCAATGTTTTTAGCAGTCGTTAGACTTGAATGAGGAGAAGTCCACCATTAAGATGTTGATGGAGGAGTTCGTGGAGTCAGATTTTAGAGGTGACTGGAAGGAGGTAGTTGGGGTAGCGCGATATGGTGTTGGAGTGTCATTGCCCAATGACTTTCATAGAGTTAATTATGTAGGGGATGTTGTGGAATGGATGCCCTTTGTTATGGAAGTAGGGGGAAACAAAATTGTTGGTCATTGTCGTCGAGCAGCGCGGGGGTTAGCCTTCCTAAAGAAACTTGCAGGGTTAGAGGTGGAGTATGACTGGATGAATGAGATTTTGGAGCTCTATTATGCTGAAGACAAAAATGCCTAAGGTGGAACTATTTGTGTTTATCATTATGTTATGTAAATCTTTGAATACAATGTATAAAATTGATAGTATAGTAGATAGAATAATAGAATAGTAGTTTGAATTAGGCAGTAATGGTTGGAAGGATAGCAAGGATTTTGAATAAACCCTGAATTTTGTTCTTTTCTTCTCATGTTGAACAATAGCTATTATGTTAAATTTGGTTAAAAGTATAATACAAAGGACGCTGACCCCAAGTCAACAGTTTACCGGCAAAAAAAAAATATGTATTATTAATACAAAGAAAATTATATTAAAAACCAAACAAGTTGGAGGATTTGGAGTGCTCCATGCTATTATTTATAAATTAGAATAAGTAAAATCACAAAAAGCATGGGAAACCACCCATAGTTATACTTAAACATCACCCGCTTCAATGGTCAAACAACAATAGCAATTTTCCACCTCATCCTCAACAAAAAGTGTTAAATATTTGTCCAATTTTTATTGGCCAAAATTGATTTTTGACTATTAAGTGGATGATGTTTAAAAACAGCACCCCTAGGCCCTAAATATATGAAAATCCCAGATATATATTTTTTATCTTTATCTAAAAAAACTGGAAGTAATTAATGGTTAATTATGCTGTTCGTTGTTCGTTTAAATCCTGACGAGTCACGACGCTTAGTGTTTAATTTTCAAGTCCATTGAATCACAATTTAAGCTCAAAACAATTAAGAGTTTAAAAAAAAACAAAAGCGCATATAAAATCAGATACCATTTCTCTGGACAGTCACAATCAATTTTTTATTTATTCAAAACAAGTTACTCCACAGTTCATCTCTGGTTCTTACATACAAACTGAATAGTGAGGATGGAAATAGAGCGGGAATACAAGGGAGAGGGAAAGGAGGAAGATGAATGGATGTCGTGGGAATTGATACCAGAGCATGTACTTGAGATGCGTATACTACCTCTTCTTCCACTTTACTCCGTCATCCGTTTTCGCAGAGTTTGCAGAGAATGGAATCAATTACTTCACACTTGGGAATTCCTCAGGCCATTTATTCTTAAAGAAAATCGCGTTGAATTGTTGAGGTACTGCTTGATGAACGAAATTGTACCCTTCCCGGAAGGAGTGGAAAACATAGAAGATGAAGATAGGTACGCACTGCCCACTGTGTTTCCATGGCAGTCGTCATTTCTGTTTGCTGTACATGTACGTGAGGAAACCCTTAGCTGGGAGATTAGCATATGGGAGTTTGTGATGGATGATTTATCGCCAGGTTGGGAAAGGATTGGAAAGGAGACACGGTTTCCTGTTTATTGTAAGATGTTACATGCTTACATATCCAAAATAGTTCTTGCTTCTGTAGAGAATCGTAGAGATGAATAACGAAATAATACTCCATATCACACAATATCATTGGGTAGGGAAAGATGCCGCACACACTAAAGTTTATCAATACATATCTTGCAAGTATTTTTACATGGGCGGAATAGGTTCAAGAACCCCCTACATTAGTATCTCAATACTGTGATCCTTTATAAAGCATATATGATTTCTAACTGCAATAAACTTAGTAAAATTCTTCAACTTAACTAAGAGTTGAGATGTCTATAAAATTAGTTTCTAATGCAAAAATGAATGAGATTTTACATTCTAATGCAAAAATGAATGAGCAATCTCTGCTAGTAGATATAATTCTCACATGGAAAGGGTACTTTTAGAAAGCACATTGTAAATAGAATAAAGAACTTATTTTTAAAATAGTCGAGAATGATGAAAACTTGTTTGTGGTGGTTAGTCATTTTTTTTTCGATCAAAAATGCCAATCTATCTATTAAAGGTAAATAAAAACATCTTCACAAAAAATAAGCGGGTGGTATAAAGGCACACCCCAAACGTCAAATGGGCCAAGCCCAAAAACTTCTAAAGTATTAAAGTATCAAAGGGTACACACCTATAAAAGCATAACAGAAATAAAACATAATAGAAAGTAGAATTATGCTGCCAAAGCCACTCCTGCAGATGGTGGATCCCTGTCATCCAGGTTCCCCCATATTGCTGCGGGGTCTGGGTTGACATCTAGTGGTGCCCAACCATCATCATTCTCCTGGTTTTCATTCTATGTATTTGGCTCCTCGTGCTGAAGTGAGATTAGAAAAACCTTAGTATTGTCCCAAGGTTAGTCATTTCACTATAACGTTTGTTTTAGATCTAGAAAGACTTGTGTTATTCTCAATCACCTAAGTTCTCCTTAACCAATGATAGATCTATTAATAATAACATTCTCTGTTTTGGTTGCAAAATGCCTTCTAAAGTTGTGAATTCAGATAAAGTGTTTCACAACAAATGAAATGTTTAAAATCGAGTGCATTTAAAATGACGCAACAGATAGTATTTTGAATGCAATAGTTTAAATATATTTGTATTGCTTCATCTTCTTGAATGTAAAATGACAAACAATGTGTAAAATGAAATAGAGGCATTAGGAGAATATTTGATTCTCTAATATACAAATTTAAGCAGCCTATTATTTCAAAATATAGAACATCGATTGTCTAAATACTATCTGCAACAATATAACCAAGAACATTGTAGTGCATTTTTACATGCTTTCCATTTGAACACCTTCAAATCTAAAGTTGGGAGGCAACATCTTTTGAATCTTGTGTCGGTCAATAGAGCTTCTATACTTGCATGTTATGATTAGGTGTAATTTTAGCAACATTTGTGAATGATTTTGTTTGCATGCTAGGCTATATAGGCAGTTGAAGTTTCAGTGTTGCAATAGTCACTAGAATTGTCAAGAGAGATAGGGTTTCAATGTTTCCGTGACTCCGATATGCTAATTACACTGAGAGTGAAAGAAAAGAAAACCTGTTGCATGAAAACAATTCAAAGTTTTAGAGTTTTGATAAGTACTACTTGCACAAAGACTGCTTGAGGAAGTTTTTAAAATATTTTTCTTCTTCCAAAGGCTTTTTGGGATGTTTAACTTTTTCCACTATTCATGGTAATTTTTATTTAATAATAACAACAACAGAAAGTTTGGTTCTATCAATTATAGAAATACTAATAAAACCTTAAATCTTTCTCAACATATTTTGAATTGAAAGGATTATATGTATAGTACTCTAAATTTTTGTCCATGGTTTACCAATCTATGGATAACCAGTTAAGCTCCCACCCAAAACCTGAAACCATAAGAAGCAAAGAGGATAAATTTTATAACGCCAAAGCCAAGGCCATCAATGGTAGCTAGTTGAGTTGCACAACTCATTGGTTCTTTGCATTGTTGAGCATGCATTTGAAGGACCTGATCCTCAACACAGAATGAAGCTATAGTGCGAATGTTAATGAGGGCATCTCTCAGCACATGCGCAATTTCACCCTTTGCCATATGCTCCAGTTAAGATCAAGATCAAGCCTAATAATATCGGTATTATTTTAAATAGTTGGACTGGATTGATTGGTTGAGAGGGTATCACTCAAACCTTGGTGTCTTAGAGCCCCAAATCTCAATCCAGGTCTCACTTTATCCTGTGTATGTAATACCATGGCAAAATAAGATATGCATACTATTTTTCTACGTTTTCGAACCTTGCATAAAGAAAAGAATGATTAGCAGCTATGGTCAAAATTACTTGGGATTTGGCACTGAGTTTCTTTACCATCTTTAGTTGCCCCCATGATTGAAACACTATCAGAATAAGCAGAGAAAACAACACAAAAGCCATTTGCCAGCTGGATAAAAATGCAATAAAAAGCCCCAAAGTTATGGTAGCTAGATTTTGTAGGATAAGAGGCAGTCCATTTGTAACCAGTCTTTTGATTAATATAGTGTGTTGAGAGTCCAGAACTTATCATGCCACTACCATAATTAAAATAAACAGACAAAATTGATCAGTGATGCAATGTCTATGTACAAAAATGGAGAAGATCTTCTGCTAACTAAAGATTAATCAAACAATAAAAAAATACAAGATAAGTGAAGTGTGAAACAATAGCTTTTCCGTTCAATTGCCTACTCATATATTACATTTGTTTTCATAACATGAAGTTTTGCAAGGTATCTCTATCTTGAGTATAATATTCCTAGTTAAGACTTCTAATGTTTTTGAATCATGATCAGAGCCTTTTTGAACTGTTTGTCACACATATTCCAATATTGTACTTTGTTAAACATCATCCTATCTTCTCATTACTATTATCGAGTAGCTAGCCTATTTGATGACACCATAGGGCATGCACATTGTTTAGGTAATTATAAACATACAAAAGAATGTGGCATATGGTGTATTTCTTGAATCTTACTAGAATAATATTTTTAACACACTCCTATATACAGAATAATGTGGTGTATTTATCTCGAACCTAAAGCGCTGCAGCAATTCAGGTTTGAGCATTTAGGGATAGACTGCACTTTCAGTCATATAATAGTTTGGGAAGATAAAACATAGTTTAAATAAAGGTTGAAAGAAACTAAGAGGTTTATGGGTTGACATATTTTGGGATATTGATAATAGGTTATGATGGTCTACCTATCCCAAGTGTTAAACATATTGGGAAGATAGAAAGGAAATGTTATTTTATAATTCCTTATTTTAGAGGAAATAAATAAAAATATATGAATGTCAAATCTAAATATAATTTTATAGGTATTATTTTAATTATATAATATAATTTTAAATTGTAATTTTATTTATTTTGGTTATTTAAAAATATTTAATAAATTTATAAAATATGTGATATATATAAAATTAAAGGTGATTATATCTATTTTTAATATAATATTTTTAATGTTTTTTAAAATAATTTTATTTATTTTCTCTTCATTCTAAAAATTTACATAAATAAACCATGATCCTAAATTAAAAAATGATCCTAAATTTTCATTCAAGAGACCATAAAGGATTGCATACCAAAGTTATGTGGAGTTCATTTTATATTAAGTTTTCTTAAAATATAGATGCAAATTTTTTAAACAAAAATATTTAAAATATCTACAATTTAATTAGCTAATTGATTTAAAGATATAATTCTATTGGCTACTTGAGGGTCTTATTCTCCCTTTATCTTTCTTAAATGTCTTCTCCACTCTCCCCTATATTCTCTCCATCATTCCTTATTTTATGGGAAAATTATTGAATATTTATCTCCACTTACATGTTGAACATTCTTTATTTTATGAACCAATAACATATTATAACTTTTATTTCTTACACTAAATATTTATTTCTTAATTTCTTGCATGTAATCACTCTATTGTATAGCATATTTTATGTTAAAGATGAATTAGACTTGAAATTTTGTTATATTATTAAAATATGTTAAATTTTATGTGAATTGTGAAATATATAAATAGTATATTTACAATAAAGTTTATATTTTAACATCATATTACTTAAATAGATTTTGTTTGGATATTATTAATATTTTTTAAAAATTATATATAATTATGGTAGGGAACTCAAACATAACCCAATTTAATTATCAAATAGTTAGTAGCAATTTTATATCAAGCATTCAAAATAAAAGTGATAAATAATTGTCTTATTTTTAATACCTAAAATTTACTTAAAACTATTGAAAGGAAGCTATATAAGAAGTAATCATTACTAAAATTAATTAATTATATAGGAATGAAAATAACAATTTTATACCTACAAACAATATGATAATTAATTTAAAGAAAAAAATTAACACACCTAATCACATCAGTTTTTTGAAAACAAATCAACACATCTAATCACATCAACTATAGAATTTTATATAAAACAAGTGTTGTGTAGTGATTACTATCTAGAGAGAATTAGGATATATATATATATATATATATATATATATATATATATATATATATATATATATATATATAACCAAAAAAATATTAGGGTTAAGTTTATAGGATTACAGTTAGGGATATAATTAGGTTTAGGGATAGAATTAGGATTAGGGATAGATGTATGATTAGAGTTAGAATTAGGGTTACAAATATAATTAGGCTGAAAGGTTAGAATTACAGTTAGGGCTAGAAATAAGGTTAGGATATAATTAGGGTTATCTTATGGTTAGAATTAGGGTTTTGATTAGAATTACAATTACAATTAGGGTTATAATTAGGGTTAGGGTTAAGCATAGAATTAAGGTTAGCAACATAATTAAGGTTAGAAATAAAATTAGGGTAAGGGTTACGGTTAGGGTTACAATTTTAGGTTTGGGGTTTAGGTGTAAAATGAGCATTAGGGTTAGTTAGTATTATAATTAGGTCCAGAATTAGGGTTGGGGTTAGGGTTAGAATTAGGGTTATGGTTAGAGTTAGTTTTATAATTAGGGTTAGGGTTAGCATTTAGGTTAGAATCAAGGTCAAGGTTAGAATTAGAATTAGGATTAGTATTACATTTAGGATTACGATTACATTTTGGATTAGACAACATGACTTAAAATTAAGGTTACAATTAGGGTTAGTATTGGGGTGAGAGTTAGGGTTATAATTAGGGTTATTGTTAGGGTTAGAATTATAGTTAGGGTTAGCATTAGTGTTAGGATTAAAGTTATGGTTAGGGTTAGGATTAAGGTTAGGGTTAGAGATAAAATTAGGGTTACAATTAAATGTAGGATTAGAGTTAAGGGTTAAAATTAGGGTTACAATTAGAGTTAGGGTTATGATTACTATTGGGGTGAGGGTTAGAGTTTTAGGATTAAGGTTAGGATAAGGGATAGTATTAGGGTTATGATTACATTTAGAGTTAGGGTTAAAATTAGGTTTACAATTAGGGTTAGGGTTAGACATATTGGAGTAAAGGATAGGGTTAAAATAAGGTTTAGGGATATAATTAGGGTTATCATTAGGGTTAGAATTAGATTTAGAGTTAGGGTTACAAACTTGGATATCTCAAGATCACAATCATAATTGGATTTAGGGTTAGGGTTACAATTACAGTCAGAATTAGGGTTTGGATTATAGTTAGAATTAGTGTTAGAATTAGGGTTATGATTAGGGTTTAGGTTGGATATAAATATAATAATATTATATTTATATTATTATATTATTATAGAGAATGTAGAATAATAAAAATAATAATAAATATAGTAATAAATATAATAAAGAAAATTACTTTATTATAATTAATATTATTATTACCACACATAGGTAGAATAAATAATAATTAAAATATATCATTTTTTTTATTCGTAATACTAGTATTATATTGATCTAAAAATATGAGATTACATAATTCTGTACCAAGATATGGCTCTTCTGAGATTGCTACTACTGTTCTATAACTGCCTTCAAACTATCTATCTCCCTAAAAATTCCAAAAAGACCCGCAGGGTTGAAAAAAAGTATATACCACATAGGGTCAACCATGACTGTCATTTCTTTACATAATCTTCGGATTTTCATTTCTTTACATAATCTTTGGATTTCCATGAACAAGAGGAGCCGTAAAACTATAAATAGAAGACTACAAAACTAAAGGAGAACAATACTAAGTTTAGACAGCATCCACCTTATCAAATTCCAATAGTTACAAGTTGAAATCTGCCACCTTCCACTATTCGGATGCTCAGCACCTTCTTGATGAAGACTACATTGGTCTGAGCAATGTCCTTTATCATCCACAATTCAAAACCCTATATATCTATGCTAACAAAACATGACACGAACTATACAAAAAAGGAGCCACTGAAGTAGACTAAGCTAAGTTTCAACGGATGCAAGTAGCTTACAAAAATCCTCCACCCAATCATGTAATGCCTCCCTGGCCCTGGACTAACCGAGGTGACACCAAGGTATGAAATTCAAGTTTTACAGGATATTGCGTTACTGATACTTTGTTAGGTTAGATTCCATGATGAGATTGGATGTACATGTGGAGAGGATGACACCTTGACATTGGCATAATATGCGAATGATCACGGATGTTGGAATCCTCCGTTTAGGACTATTCTTGCCTCAACTATTATATGATACGTGTATGCAGATGTTATAACTTGTTTGAAGTGGTGCAGGTACAAGGCACCGACTCCACCTGGCTACACAGGTCTGAGCGTGCCTAATGCCCCAATGGTGGGAAGATGGAGATGACACATTGGCCATATACCAGCTTAGCCTTGTCATCGTCTCTAGGTTGAGATGAGTCTCCGATGTCATGTACTACCTCAGTCACTGTCTAGTATTGCTTGATAACTCTATCATTTTGTGAGTCAGTATCGTATGATTTTTGTGTTGAGTTAATCCTTGTGGTTGAGTTAATCCTTGAGTTAATCTATTAATTCATTTCAACTCTATATACGGTCCTTAAACTATACCTCGCAAGCCTGTTCGATGCAGTTGCCCCAAACAAGCTTCCTAGTGCACAGTTATGCATATTTATAAATTCATTTTATTGAAAAGTTTTTCAATAAATATTACTCTTCTCATTCATAGGAGATCGCACTCCATTGGTGGTTTTGGGTTTTAGAAGTTTTGTAGAGGAGGAAAGACTTTGTGTGTTCGTGAGGATTGATTCTCAGCATGACGGTCTTTAAATAAAATATATATATATATATATATATTTTAAGGGTTTGTGTTTTTTTACCCACATTTCTAAACCGACTCTACTAGCATTAAAGGAAGAGATGAGTAATCCTCTAAAAACGAAAGATCGGCCCCAAGAAGTTTGGAGGTAGGAAGCCTTTAAAGGCATAGAAATCTTAGACTAATTGGGGGCATGAATAGCGCGCCTTCCGATAGTGGCATACATATTGCATGCTTACCTAGGTAGCGTGGATGGGGTTTTTTTGTTGGTTTTGATCAAGGCTTTTATTGGGCGACACCCAGAGGTTTACAAAAAAAAAAAGTAGAGGAGGCACTGGGTAAAATGGGGAAAGGGGTTGCCAATGTCAGGGGATATTGCCTGGATATAGTCATACAGAACATGAAAATGGAGAGGGGTAGCTAAAATCACTAATCCATTGCCAATGCAAGAGAAGTATTGGTGTCGTCTGGCCGCGAAGAGGCATTTGGGGGATTAGGGTTTTCAGTTGATATTTGCCTCCTGCAAAATGCAAGGAGCCAGTTCAATGTGTTACATCTGGTTCGCCTCTATTAGATGTGGTTCAGCAGTTCACTGAACTCATAGGACGTCTAGTTGCAAATACGTATTGGGCTTATGGTATGTGCACGCATGCTCTGCTTTGCATTTCTTTGGCGTAGCATTGTATTCTTTATTGGGTTTCAAATATTTCACAGAGTCTGCAAATTATCTACAGTAGTAAGAACTAAAGATCAGCTGACTGAGCTTTGTTGGTTATCAACCATACTGAGTAGTGATTTGGGATTTGGGTTAAATATTTTATAGATTCCTCTATTTTGGGAGCTCTCGTAGGTTTGTTGGATTTATTCATTTTCTTTAATATTTCAAGTGGGATACAGGGGTATGATTTTCCTTGCTTAAGGTTTGCAGATTTGTTTAGAATAGAGAACGAAATCCCAAGTTCTAGTATCGAGATGTGTGGAATGTATCTAATCTGGGGTAGGTTTTATATGTGGCATTTGAAAGTCATTTTTTTTTGTCCAGATTTTTGTGCAGGTTTAGTAAGAATACTTTATTGATTTTTCTTTTGTTTTTGAGTAAACAAGTTCAAGTATTGATTCATTGGTTTCATTTTGAATTGTCTATTGAGATAATAAATAATCAGATTCAGTCATGTAGCTGTTTACCTATGATAAATAAGGAAAATAATAGAACTTTCAGTGCAGTGGTTATACTAGCTTAGAAGTTGCATTTCGGTAAATTACCTAAAGTGTGAAGTTCCTTTTCGTCAAGGTGGGGATTAGCTAAAGCTAGAGTTTAGCTCGAGGGAATATTATTGATTGGGTGTTTTTTCCATTTTGCAAAAAGAATCTGCCAGAGCCAGCTTTGGGTTCCGAGATCTGGTTTATCCAGTCAAATTGGTTCCAAGGATACTGTTATCTTTTTGGAGGAATGTGTCAGAGTTACTATTTGGCCTTATGTTTTTGCTCTGTCATTTCAGTGGTCCATTTCCCTGATAGAATGGCACCATGCAGGCTCTCCTCCCCGTATTCTTTAGGAATTGATTTTGGTTTCCATTAATTTACAGTTTTAACACAAACTTTTAACTCCTCATCGACTTGGAAAGCCTCCTTTTCAGCATAAACTAATGCCAATGCTAATCGCTCAAATGCCGCAAGTTGCAGGTTGAGTCTCTTCAGTGCCCTAGTATATAAATAATTGTTTTGTGAGAAATAACAGGACCAAAAATTGTACATCCACATACCATTGCTTCTGTAATTGTTATGATCTTTTAATCTCAATTTTGTTCAGGCATTTTAAGAATCAAGATGATATATCCTATACCTATGTCTAGGCTTCTATCCATCCAGAAAAAAAAAAACTACTGTATGTGTCTTGCCTTCTATTTCTGATGCAGTCAAGACCTGGGAACCCGTTGAAGGGTAGCCAAGGCCTGAAGCTCTTCACATAGTTCAGCAATAAGAACTCGTATTACTAGCAGAAGCCAAAGGCGGTGTAAGTAACAAAAACAGAACCTACAGACGTTCACACGCAATGTATTATTCTTCTGTGATAAAAAAAAAAAGAATTAGTGATGGTACTACTTAAATAGGCTAATCTGCTTCGTGCGTGCCGCTGAGTTTTATTTATTGATTGTTATTATTATTAGTTTTATATTGCTGCTGTGTAATCATCTGAAGGCAATCTTGGAATTATCTGAAAGCAATCAAGGCGTCGAAATTTCTCTTGGAGTGGTTAGATATAACCAAATCATTTCTACGATTCCAAACAAGGTATAACGATTTTAGTTTGAGAAGAATTCTCACATCAAAACAATTGACGGCAATGAAAGCGGCAGATAGTTGAAACTTCCCGCTCCTTGTTATAAATGGCTATGCACATGGGAAAAAGCAGGAAAGTGACCATAGGTAGCCACTCTACAGTAATATCATCCATTGAAACAGTCAACAGCAATCTTACACCTTATTTAAAATAAAATGTAGTAAATATTTTCCCTACCTTTATTGGCCAAAATTGACCTTGACGGCTGGAGGGGATGATATTTAAGGATAGTTGTAGGTAGCGGTTCGTCGGGACGAAAACAAAAAAAAAAACATTGTAGTTGGGCTGCTGTGGGTCCCATCATTGTAGCCTATACATACAAGAATAGCCGCTGCCCTTGTTTACATGGTTGCTTCTTGATGTCAAAATGTGTGTTTCCTGGTTTAGCAATCGATAATATTGTAATGTCTGCTGATCTTCTACTCAACAGAGGAAAGTTGAGAAGTAACACTTACAAAGCGGCTGTGCGCCATACAATTTGTAGTTATAGCCTATGATCATCAGGTACACATCTATGGTCATCATGCCATCCCATCACATAGAAAATTACCAAGGTAGGTTTCCATGCAGCTGCTTAGCTTATTTTGGCTAGCAGCCACTGCTCAATTTATTTGTTAGGAGATATTTGTGCAGCTAGTGACCCTTGTCCTGTAGGCTGAAACCCGTCCCCATCTCAGTGACACACACATGCACACACACACACACATATAAATATAAAGCCATTCTATGCAAACCAAATGACGTATAATTCTGATTTCTGAATCTCTATGCTGCTGTTACAAATCAGATTTAATGACTTTCCTTTTGGTAGTTATTTAGGGTACTTTCTATAATAGACTCTATTTAGGAACCTTCTATTATTAACAAGAGTTAGCTTTAGTTTTATTCAGGGTACTCTTTATTGTAAAAGAAAACTGCCTTATCTTTGTCCCCGTGTTCTACATTCTTACTTGATCAGTTACAAACCGAACTGCCTTAGTCAAGTACATTTTGTGTGTATTTCACATTCCTTACCCTCCATGTTATGTCCTTCTTACAAAATTAAAATGGATCGCTTTTGTGGAATCCAAACTTGGTTAAACCATAAACCATATCCAAGTAGTGGAGACTTTCTGTACCTGTCACGGGTAAGTGGAACGTAATCTATTCTTTTATAACTGTGTTAGGCTTGTTATAATTTGCTACCATAAATTTATGTAGTTGGTTTTATGTCACTAGGAATGGAATATGAATGGTTGTTGTGACAAGATATAGTCGGTGAAAGCTTGTGGTATTTTGGGAAGGGATTAGTAGAAAGAGTTTTGTGGACTCACACGTTGCCAACATATTTATTTATGTACGAGCGTTATTAAAACCGTTTTTGATCGACTTGTTATATAATCTCCGTTTGTCTACTATGTTTGGTATTGAAGAGCTGGGCTTAAACTGAGCTTTCGTTATGTGCTAGTGACCTTCTTTTGAATCGTGAATGACCTGTGAAATTGGCTTGCCTTTTTGGCTATAGGCATGATGTATATATGCTATCGATCTGTCGTTTGGGCTGATTGGTTATTTTTAATTTATTTTATCCTCTTAGCACCCTTATTAATCTTGTTGCCTATTTGTTGGTTGGCTCTTAAGATTTTTGAGATGCTATGTTGTCATGTGGACCGCTTATTGCTAAGCAAGTGTTTGTGTGACATTATAGAACAGACTTCATTAAAATATTGGAAGAACATAGGGTTGCTACTGTAATCATATCTTTTGACAGCAGTATGAACATTATTTTCCTTATGGTAATCCAAGAAATAGTAGAGATGTCAGTATTGTTTTCCCAAGACTGTTTATTAATTTAGATGTTTGCCAAGTCTTGTGGTACCCCTTGTAAGGTCATGTATATGAGCCTTCTTCCTTATTGTTGTTATGCTTGTTATGGCCAAGTGATCATCTCCGAGCACGGGGGGTGGACCCTTGAGGGATCCACATGGTAGGGTGGTGTTGCACCCACCATTGGGGATCCAGTCATCACAGCAGTTCGGCTAAGGCGTCGACATGGGCTGTTCCATTCTTTCCTCCAGTTTTCTAGATGTGTTTTCTCATGTATCTGTACAACTCGGTGAACCGAGTGATATGTATTGAGATCTTGTATTTATGTAATTAATTCTTGTATCTAGAGTTCATTGTAATAATATTCATGACGTACTTTAAGCAAAGGTTGTATTGAGATTATCTTCTGCATATGTTATCGACCTTGGTGACAGGATGTCATTGTAATCCTTGCCTTGATAGTTTTGGAATGCTGTCATAATTGAAAACTACTGGTTTTATTGTTGTTCTAGTAATCATTATTGCTGTTCAAGCTGAGAAAAGGTTGAATTGATTGCTGTTCTTATCATATCACCGTTATTACAGCTGAAGCTATTGATTTGTTTACTATATTTAGAGATGTCACTGCTGTTATACTACTACTGTCATTGATTTGTTCATTGTTGTTCTATTACCACTGTCATTGTCGACACTATTAATGTTATTGGAGTTAACTCATTGTTTTGATATATGTAATGCTTCTGTAATAACACTATGTTAAGTTAGGCTTTTCATGATCTTGATATCCACCCTATATTAGTCACTATCCTCCCTATATTTGGATTATGTTTCATGGATGCCGGTTGGGGCGTTACATCTGGTATCAGAGCCAAGTTTCAACACTGGGATCTCTGGATTAATGCTGTTGCCCATAGTAGTACTTTTATGCAAGTGGTAGGAGACTCCTGAGTCAGATACTAAGCTTGATCTATACACGTAGATTGATTTATTGGATAGATGATCATGTTATTGACTTTCAACATCATGTGAAATATAGAAAAAGTAGAGCGGAAGAAAACTAAAAAAAAAAAAAAAAAAAGTGGATAGCAAGTAATGCTATGGTTTTGGAAAGGGAATCACATTGGTTATGAAAACAAATGCACTTATGGCAGTAACAAAAAAATTGTGTTTGAGAATACAAACTTCCCTTGTAAAAGTGAGAAACCAGTAACTGTGCATTGGTTGAGTGTTGTGAATACCCCGTACTTGCTTGTGTGCCCTTGAGATGATGATACTGAGTACGCATCCATGGGAAAAATGTGTATTTTAGGTATGGGATCAACCATACCATAATGGGCGTTTGCATGTTTGTTACCCGATTGAGGGCCAACCCTTGTGTGGTTGAAAGTATATATATAAAAGAGTAGCCAAAAGTTAGATTCAGATATTCTCTTCTTTTGGTTCTCTAGTCCCTCAGTCTGTGAAGGGGTAGTAGCAGCCACAAAGTTCCTTGGGCGGAGTGAACAGCGTACGCTTATGACGGCGCAGAGCGGTCCCTCGCTCAACCGACCCTAAGGAAACGTACTCACTACTTCCCCTTATGATGAATCAGGGTACTTGATTCATATGTGTTAGCCTAATCCCCACAGTTTTTGAGCATCTGGATGGTATTTCTTGGATGATCATTTACCTTGTCTTCACGAAAGGTATGATCTGCCACATGAGTTATCAGTTGGGGGCCGGGGTCTAGGACCTGCATGGACAACCCAACTGGAACTATGTGATGACATGAGTCGTCACTTGGGGGCCGGGGTCTAGGACCTGCGTGGGTAACCCAAGTGAGACCATGTGCCCCATGTATATTTTGAGGTCTAGCATGTGGAGGGAGATTTGTTACCCATGCTGAGATAGATTCCGTATCTGCACATGTTCTGACATGATAGGTACGATGCCGCACCCCACTGATGTTCCGACACAGTGCTAGTGATGATGCCGTGTTGCTGTTGGTAGCGAGCTAAGCTCGAGGACACGATGCCACGTGCATAGACACGTGAAGGTGCACTATGAGATTGTGTTATAGCCTACTTGTGTGATGAGCGTAATGGGGCCTCACACACTTGTAGAGGGATACTCATGTTTGCTTTCGATAGTGTTGGGTCGGTTAGCATATGAGTAGGTCCTAGCCATGTATACCTCTGGCTACGGCGAGTACCTGCGTGTGCCTTTTCCACGAGGAGTCGCTATGCGGGGTGTGTTCTGCGCGTGTTTACTTCCGCGGAGCCACAGACACACTGCCATGCGGCATACGGCCAGTACGTGCCTTCTCTAGCTGGCGTATGACCATGCCGTGCTGAGATGCGATGCGGGATGTGGCCGAGGTGCACATTCCATGCGGGCAGCCAAGGAGTGTGTGAGCCACTTGGTTAGTCCATGCCGCGTGACGACGCGATGCAGGGTGTAGCCGAGGAGCACGCTCTGAGCCATGTGGATGGCGTGCCCATTCCGCACCACATGAGGGCTACTGTTATAGCCTGACGTTGTTCCCTCCTTCCTCGTTTGGTGGCTACTATCTAGTCACATAGTGTTGTACAGTGCAATTTCAAGATTGTGGACTTTCTTTATGGTTATTGATGATTTTTTTGACTGATTGTGAAGGCTGACACTTTTCTTATATTTGATTATGATGGTTTAGCCACACCTCGTGATCTTATTGCTTGTAGCCCTCGTGGTTACATTTGATTTAGTGTTGAAAATTGCGCGCATTTCTGATTTTATTGTTGAAATTAGATTTTTATCTTTCTTTATGACTTTGGTGGCTAAACTAGTTATACTTATTGTTTTCGATGTTGGTCATGTGTTGTATTGTGATTCCTCTCCAAGGACGTGTGAGGCGGACTTGGTGAGTGTATACGAGGAAGCAGACGCAGGGAACCTTGAGGATGGGGGTATGTGAGGCTGTTATGCAGCTAGGACCCACTACCCACCTATGTGTAATGACCATCTCTTGGAGGCTAATCACCTTATTCCACAAGAGAGAGAGGTCATTATGGCTTATTGGATGGTCTCACCTTGAGAGTGTGACCTAGCACCAACAAGTCATTATGTGTGAGGTATGGATTATGCGAGATGGATTTGACTCTTGGCTCATGGATTATGTATCATGGATTAGTAAGTGTTCCTAGTATCCAGATGAACCCTTGTGTAGCCTTGTAATGTGAATCCCGGTGATGTATATTGGTGTGTGTGTGAAGAATGTATGGCAAATCATGAAAACTGTACCTATGAAATGATAAATTGTGTTTCCATGCTTCAAATGGGTGAAAAATTATGATCTTTTGTTGAATATGTGATCAGATTTAGTGTGGATAATTAATGGAAAATGTTAAAATGCAGCATTCTAACCTATTGATTGTTTAATAGCATAGTAGAAGAGGAATTACAATGATGCAGTTATGTTCTCCCTAGAAATGATGGTTAGCTGAGTGTATCTGATTAAGTTACATTTTTGCATGGCGGGGCAGTATATTTGACAATTTTATACATTGAAAAATGTAGATTGCTGCATTCATAAGAAGATAATGAGGTTTATTCTAGTATATTTGCACAAATTGATGGTTGTAAGCAACTAGATGGCTGTTTAAAATAGTGAATGTTTGGAAGAAAGAAAAGGAAACTGATTACTATGGCTTCATTCTTTATGTGATTAGAGGGAATAGTCGTACGATAAGGTATAATGTGTAAGAAACTGAGTGCCTTGCATCTTTCTCACTTATGTTAAAAAAAAAAAAAATTATCACATGTAATTATGTACAATGCGGGGAATATGATAGTCTGAATTTTATAATCATCTTGGATTTTATGGAACTAATGTGTGTTATGTCTGCATTTAGTATTATGACTTTCAGGAGTAAGTCAAGCTCTTGGGGGGGAGGATGTAATGCCTCCCTGGCCCTGGACTAACCGAGGTGACACCAAGGTATGAAATTCAAGTTTTACAGGATATTGCGTTACTGATACTTTGTTAGGTTAGATTCCATGATGAGATTGGATGTACATGTGGAGAGGATGACACCTTGACATTGGCATAATATGCGAATGATCACGGATGTTGGAATCCTCCGTTTAGGACTATTCTTGCCTCAACTATTATATGATACGTGTATGCAGATGTTATAACTTGTTTGAAGTGGTGTAGGTACAAGGCACCGACTCCACCTGGCTACACAGGTCTGAGCGTGCCTAATGCCCCAATGGTGGGAAGATGGAGATGACACATTGGCCATATACCAGCTTAGCCTTGTCATCGTCTCTAGGTTGAGATGAGTCTCCGATGTCATGTACTACCTCAGTCACTGTCTAGTATTGCTTGATAACTCTATCATTTTGTGAGTCAGTATCGTATGATTTTTGTGTTGAGTTAATCCTTGTGGTTGAGTTAATCCTTGAGTTAATCTATTAATTCATTTCAACTCTATATACGGTCCTTAAACTATACCTCGCAAGCCTGTTCGATGCAGTTGCCCCAAACAAGCTTCCTAGTGCACAGTTATGCATATTTATAAATTCATTTTATTGAAAAGTTTTTCAATAAATATTACTCTTCTCATTCATAGGAGATCGCACTCCATTGGTGGTTTTGGGTTTTAGAAGTTTTGTAGAGGAGGAAAGACTTTGTGTGTTCGTGAGGATTGATTCTCAGCATGACGGTCTTTAAATAAAATATATATATATATATATATATTTTAAGGGTTTGTGTTTTTTTACCCACATTTCTAAACCGACTCTACTAGCATTAAAGGAAGAGATGAGTAATCCTCTAAAAACGAAAGATCGGCCCCAAGAAGTTTGGAGGTAGGAAGCCTTTAAAGGCATAGAAATCTTAGACTAATTGGGGGCATGAATAGCGCGCCTTCCGATAGTGGCATACATATTGCATGCTTACCTAGGTAGCGTGGATGGGGTTTTTTTGTTGGTTTTGATCAAGGCTTTTATTGGGCGACACCCAGAGGTTTACAAAAAAAAAAAGTAGAGGAGGCACTGGGTAAAATGGGGAAAGGGGTTGCCAATGTCAGGGGATATTGCCTGGATATAGTCATACAGAACATGAAAATGGAGAGGGGTAGCTAAAATCACTAATCCATTGCCAATGCAAGAGAAGTATTGGTGTCGTCTGGCCGCGAAGAGGCATTTGGGGGATTAGGGTTTTCAGTTGATATTTGCCTCCTGCAAAATGCAAGGAGCCAGTTCAATGTGTTACATCTGGTTCGCCTCTATTAGATGTGGTTCAGCAGTTCACTGAACTCATAGGACGTCTAGTTGCAAATACGTATTGGGCTTATGGTATGTGCACGCATGCTCTGCTTTGCATTTCTTTGGCGTAGCATTGTATTCTTTATTGGGTTTCAAATATTTCACAGAGTCTGCAAATTATCTACAGTAGTAAGAACTAAAGATCAGCTGACTGAGCTTTGTTGGTTATCAACCATACTGAGTAGTGATTTGGGATTTGGGTTAAATATTTTATAGATTCCTCTATTTTGGGAGCTCTCGTAGGTTTGTTGGATTTATTCATTTTCTTTAATATTTCAAGTGGGATACAGGGGTATGATTTTCCTTGCTTAAGGTTTGCAGATTTGTTTAGAATAGAGAACGAAATCCCAAGTTCTAGTATCGAGATGTGTGGAATGTATCTAATCTGGGGTAGGTTTTATATGTGGCATTTGAAAGTCATTTTTTTTTGTCCAGATTTTTGTGCAGGTTTAGTAAGAATACTTTATTGATTTTTCTTTTGTTTTTGAGTAAACAAGTTCAAGTATTGATTCATTGGTTTCATTTTGAATTGTCTATTGAGATAATAAATAATCAGATTCAGTCATGTAGCTGTTTACCTATGATAAATAAGGAAAATAATAGAACTTTCAGTGCAGTGGTTATACTAGCTTAGAAGTTGCATTTCGGTAAATTACCTAAAGTGTGAAGTTCCTTTTCGTCAAGGTGGGGATTAGCTAAAGCTAGAGTTTAGCTCGAGGGAATATTATTGATTGGGTGTTTTTTCCATTTTGCAAAAAGAATCTGCCAGAGCCAGCTTTGGGTTCCGAGATCTGGTTTATCCAGTCAAATTGGTTCCAAGGATACTGTTATCTTTTTGGAGGAATGTGTCAGAGTTACTATTTGGCCTTATGTTTTTGCTCTGTCATTTCAGTGGTCCATTTCCCTGATAGAATGGCACCATGCAGGCTCTCCTCCCCGTATTCTTTAGGAATTGATTTTGGTTTCCATTAATTTACAGTTTTAACACAAACTTTTAACTCCTCATCGACTTGGAAAGCCTCCTTTTCAGCATAAACTAATGCCAATGCTAATCGCTCAAATGCCGCAAGTTGCAGGTTGAGTCTCTTCAGTGCCCTAGTATATAAATAATTGTTTTGTGAGAAATAACAGGACCAAAAATTGTACATCCACATACCATTGCTTCTGTAATTGTTATGATCTTTTAATCTCAATTTTGTTCAGGCATTTTAAGAATCAAGATGATATATCCTATACCTATGTCTAGGCTTCTATCCATCCAGAAAAAAAAAAACTACTGTATGTGTCTTGCCTTCTATTTCTGATGCAGTCAAGACCTGGGAACCCGTTGAAGGGTAGCCAAGGCCTGAAGCTCTTCACATAGTTCAGCAATAAGAACTCGTATTACTAGCAGAAGCCAAAGGCGGTGTAAGTAACAAAAACAGAACCTACAGACGTTCACACGCAATGTATTATTCTTCTGTGATAAAAAAAAAAAGAATTAGTGATGGTACTACTTAAATAGGCTAATCTGCTTCGTGCGTGCCGCTGAGTTTTATTTATTGATTGTTATTATTATTAGTTTTATATTGCTGCTGTGTAATCATCTGAAGGCAATCTTGGAATTATCTGAAAGCAATCAAGGCGTCGAAATTTCTCTTGGAGTGGTTAGATATAACCAAATCATTTCTACGATTCCAAACAAGGTATAACGATTTTAGTTTGAGAAGAATTCTCACATCAAAACAATTGACGGCAATGAAAGCGGCAGATAGTTGAAACTTCCCGCTCCTTGTTATAAATGGCTATGCACATGGGAAAAAGCAGGAAAGTGACCATAGGTAGCCACTCTACAGTAATATCATCCATTGAAACAGTCAACAGCAATCTTACACCTTATTTAAAATAAAATGTAGTAAATATTTTCCCTACCTTTATTGGCCAAAATTGACCTTGACGGCTGGAGGGGATGATATTTAAGGATAGTTGTAGGTAGCGGTTCGTCGGGACGAAAACAAAAAAAAAACATTGTAGTTGGGCTGCTGTGGGTCCCATCATTGTAGCCTATACATACAAGAATAGCCGCTGCCCTTGTTTACATGGTTGCTTCTTGATGTCAAAATGTGTGTTTCCTGGTTTAGCAATCGATAATATTGTAATGTCTGCTGATCTTCTACTCAACAGAGGAAAGTTGAGAAGTAACACTTACAAAGCGGCTGTGCGCCATACAATTTGTAGTTATAGCCTATGATCATCAGGTACACATCTATGGTCATCATGCCATCCCATCACATAGAAAATTACCAAGGTAGGTTTCCATGCAGCTGCTTAGCTTATTTTGGCTAGCAGCCACTGCTCAATTTATTTGTTAGGAGATATTTGTGCAGCTAGTGACCCTTGTCCTGTAGGCTGAAACCCGTCCCCATCTCAGTGACACACACATGCACACACACACACACATATAAATATAAAGCCATTCTATGCAAACCAAATGACGTATAATTCTGATTTCTGAATCTCTATGCTGCTGTTACAAATCAGATTTAATGACTTTCCTTTTGGTAGTTATTTAGGGTACTTTCTATAATAGACTCTATTTAGGAACCTTCTATTATTAACAAGAGTTAGCTTTAGTTTTATTCAGGGTACTCTTTATTGTAAAAGAAAACTGCCTTATCTTTGTCCCCGTGTTCTACATTCTTACTTGATCAGTTACAAACCGAACTGCCTTAGTCAAGTACATTTTGTGTGTATTTCACATTCCTTACCCTCCATGTTATGTCCTTCTTACAAAATTAAAATGGATCGCTTTTGTGGAATCCAAACTTGGTTAAACCATAAACCATATCCAAGTAGTGGAGACTTTCTGTACCTGTCACGGGTAAGTGGAACGTAATCTATTCTTTTATAACTGTGTTAGGCTTGTTATAATTTGCTACCATAAATTTATGTAGTTGGTTTTATGTCACTAGGAATGGAATATGAATGGTTGTTGTGACAAGATATAGTCGGTGAAAGCTTGTGGTATTTTGGGAAGGGATTAGTAGAAAGAGTTTTGTGGACTCACACGTTGCCAACATATTTATTTATGTACGAGCGTTATTAAAACCGTTTTTGATCGACTTGTTATATAATCTCCGTTTGTCTACTATGTTTGGTATTGAAGAGCTGGGCTTAAACTGAGCTTTCGTTATGTGCTAGTGACCTTCTTTTGAATCGTGAATGACCTGTGAAATTGGCTTGCCTTTTTGGCTATAGGCATGATGTATATATGCTATCGATCTGTCGTTTGGGCTGATTGGTTATTTTTAATTTATTTTATCCTCTTAGCACCCTTATTAATCTTGTTGCCTATTTGTTGGTTGGCTCTTAAGATTTTTGAGATGCTATGTTGTCATGTGGACCGCTTATTGCTAAGCAAGTGTTTGTGTGACATTATAGAACAGACTTCATTAAAATATTGGAAGAACATAGGGTTGCTACTGTAATCATATCTTTTGACAGCAGTATGAACATTATTTTCCTTATGGTAATCCAAGAAATAGTAGAGATGTCAGTATTGTTTTCCCAAGACTGTTTATTAATTTAGATGTTTGCCAAGTCTTGTGGTACCCCTTGTAAGGTCATGTATATGAGCCTTCTTCCTTATTGTTGTTATGCTTGTTATGGCCAAGTGATCATCTCCGAGCACGGGGGGTGGACCCTTGAGGGATCCACATGGTAGGGTGGTGTTGCACCCACCATTGGGGATCCAGTCATCACAGCAGTTCGGCTAAGGCGTCGACATGGGCTGTTCCATTCTTTCCTCCAGTTTTCTAGATGTGTTTTCTCATGTATCTGTACAACTCGGTGAACCGAGTGATATGTATTGAGATCTTGTATTTATGTAATTAATTCTTGTATCTAGAGTTCATTGTAATAATATTCATGACGTACTTTAAGCAAAGGTTGTATTGAGATTATCTTCTGCATATGTTATCGACCTTGGTGACAGGATGTCATTGTAATCCTTGCCTTGATAGTTTTGGAATGCTGTCATAATTGAAAACTACTGGTTTTATTGTTGTTCTAGTAATCATTATTGCTGTTCAAGCTGAGAAAAGGTTGAATTGATTGCTGTTCTTATCATATCACCGTTATTACAGCTGAAGCTATTGATTTGTTTACTATATTTAGAGATGTCACTGCTGTTATACTACTACTGTCATTGATTTGTTCATTGTTGTTCTATTACCACTGTCATTGTCGACACTATTAATGTTATTGGAGTTAACTCATTGTTTTGATATATGTAATGCTTCTGTAATAACACTATGTTAAGTTAGGCTTTTCATGATCTTGATATCCACCCTATATTAGTCACTATCCTCCCTATATTTGGATTATGTTTCATGGATGCCGGTTGGGGCGTTACAAATCAAGTCCGTCAACCACCTCCATGCCCAGAGCCTTTTTGATATTGCTAACGGCCAATGTCGCTTGGTCCTTAAGTAGAATGAGGTCAAATCCCCAGACATCCAAGATGAAGGGGTAAAACTTGATGACTACTCCAGGATCATCAAACAAGTGCCAATCCTTCAGATGCAGGGCGCTAGACCCCAATCTCGCCATCTACAATGAAACCTCCATATCCCCCAAATGCTTAGCATTAAAAACACCCTGCATGATATTCTTCACCAACTGTTTATCCAGTACCAATTCGAGCAGCATCGCCATAACCCTGGAAGTGATATCAGTGTCCACTTTATACCACTCACCATTCTCCAGAAACATCTTACCCAGTAGCATCTTCACTGCCCCCAACATCAAGGTGTCGGACCTGCGCAACATTCTCACTAATCGAAGGTCGGTGATGGCTCTGAGGAAGGCCATATGTCGCTTTCGACTGGTGAGGTGCACTGGTGTGTCCATGCCACCACACCGAACAACATCCGCTGAGAAGATAATAGCGAAGTAAGTCGGCATCAACCTGAATCCAATGGAGAAACAATTGTAGAGAGCTAATGCTGGCCGGTTTAAAACACTACTGCCAGAACCTTCTTGAAATCCTCCGAAATGGAGGAAGCCAGCTGCCAACATGCAAAGCCACTGCAAGGAATGAATGCTTTGGTCAAATCTACTCGTGCCATTACCCACCCTATCAGGGTATTATTACTCCTACCCCTAGACCCCTAGCATGACCTTGCCACCTTCTGCTGAGGTGGCAAGGCTCCCTCCTAGCCGCCCACACAGTCATAATTAAAATATATCATTAATTGTATTTTAATTATTATATATTTGATAATGTTATATAATAATGTAATAATAACATAAATTAAATTAAATTAACATAATTATATGTATAACATGTAAGACATTAATTAAATTAATATATAATTATATCATATCACATTATTAAATATAATAATACTATATTTATATTATTATATTATTGTAATATTATTAATTATTATAGAGAATGTTTATAATAATAATGATAATAATAATAAACATAGTAATAAATAGAAAAAAGAAAATCACTTAGTTATAATTAATATTATTATTACCACACATAGGTAGAATAGGCACCTCAACAAGGATATCTCTGGGAGATATATTTTTAAAATATAGCTATACAAATAAAGAATTAGGGTTAGGGTTAAGGTTAGGGTTAGGGTGAGGGTTAGAGTTAGAAGCAATAATAGGGCTAGGGTTAGAAATAGGTGTAGACACCTAAACAAGTCTCCATCGTTAAACCGACTACCGACATCTCTAAACATACCAATTTCCCTTTTTATCAATTAATTAAATTTTTATTTAATTAATTATCCCTTCATCACCTAATTTTTTATCATTTTATCCCCTACAATTAAATTAATTAATTGAATAGTCCAATCTTACCCAATTAATTAAATAAATATGCAATATTTATTTGATTAATTCCTCCTTTCCACTAAATCTAATTAATTAGGTAAATCATGTTTATCTAATTAATTCATCCTATTAATCAACCTATTCCTACCCTAGTTAATTAAATATCTATTATTTAATTACCTAGTCTAACCTACATGACCCTAGACCTAAGATTAATTAAATAAACCCTTATTTAATTAATCTTAACCTCCCATTAACCCATTCCCTAATTTTTTTCAGCCATATTAATTAGGCTAATCACCCTAATTAAAATGGTTAAACCTTGATTAACACTCCTCCCCACATCCCACAAATAAAAAATTGAAATATATCCCATATAAATCATTTTTTTATACACATGTGTCCAACATCACATTTAATGCCTCTTACACCCCTTAAACATGTCATAACTCATTAATATCCACTCTTCCCCAAATGAATTTTTAATTCATTTTACTCTTCCCTGTGTGAATTTTTAATTCACAAATAATCCATCTCACCCACCTCATGAATTCCACCCCTTTCCCAAGATGAATTTAAAATTCATCTTTATTCCTAACCCTCTATTTTCTAGGATGAAATATAGGCCTTCCACATCACTTTCATCCTCCACCATTGATCTCCCAAATCAATCTCAACCATTGGATCAAAATCCCTCCAAAATGCCTATAAATACAACTCCTCCAAGCCATTTTATCATCCAATTTCTAAGTAGTGTTATTATGCTAAAATTCATTGAGCTAGTTAACTTGTGAGTTGCATTTGTGAGAGCATTTCACATATAATCTATCATCTTGGGTATAGCTAGGAGCTCTTGGGTGCAAGCTTCTCCACCCTATCTTGGATTTGTGGGTCATTGTGAAGGTATAACATTTGCTTATGTATTTGTTTTGTATTTTCTACTCTCATCTTGATTTCACTAATCACAATAGGGTTAGAGTTAGGGTTAGAATTAGGGTTAGGGTTAGAATTAGGAGTAAGGTTACAGTTAGAATTATGGTTACCATGAAGGTTGCAATTAAGGTAATGTTTATAATTAGAGTTATAGTTAGGGTTAAAATTAGGATTAAAATAAATATTAAAATTATGGTTAGGGCTACAACTAGGGTTATGGTTATGGTTATAATTTGTTACGGTTAAGGTTAGTATTAGGATTAGGATAAGAATAAGGGATAGATTTAGGGTTAGTATTAGGGTAAGAATTAGATTTGAATGTTAGTATTAGGGAACGGGATAAGAATTAGGGATGGAGTTAGAGTTAGTATTAGGGTAAGAATTAGATTTGAAAGTTAGTCTTAGGGTTAGGATAAGAATTAGGGATGGAGTTAGGGTTAGTATTAGGGTAAGAATTAGATTTGAATGAATAGAATTTGTCTTAAAATTTAAATTAGGGCTACAGTTACAATTAAAATAGGGTTAGAATATTTAATTATGTTAACAATAAATATAAATAAAAAATTATTACAAAATAAAATAATATACAAAAATTATAATAATTAAAAATAAATATTAAATAATTTATAAAAATAATGTAAAATTGTGAAGAATGATTGACATCAACATAAATATATATATATATATATATATATATATATATATATATATATATATATATATATATATATATATATATATATATATATATATATATATATATATATATATAATAGGGGGATAGATATAGGCACCTTTTAATCAATTTCTCCAATAAAAAGTGTAATATGGAAATGTATTTTATATATATTATTCCACAAATATATTTAATATTTTTTAATCAATTTACCATACATAGGTACAATAGGTACAAAGAAAAGATCTTTCTTGACATATTTTAGATATATATTTTAAATATAGCTATACTAATATTAAAAACCAAACAAGTTGGGTTTTGGAGTGCTCCATGCTTTTATTTATAAATTAAAATAAGTACAATCACAAAAAACATGGAGAAGGCACCCACCACACCCCTAGGCCCTAAATACATGAACTGCAAATCCGAGGTATTTTTCTGGATCTTATCTAAACAAACTCCAAGTAATTAATTTTTAATTATGTTGTTCATTGTTCATTTAAATCTTAACACGATTCTTACTTTTTTAATTTTCAACTCCATTGGATCAAATACCAATTCGTTGGACAGTCGCAATCAATTTTTTATTATTTGAAAACAAGTTACTTCAGATTTCATGTCTGTTAATTTTATTGTAGCTTGGATAGGTGTTCTAGTCTCAGGTGGTGATTACGAGGCTAGAAACACATCTAGAATAATTATCTCTAGACATAGAAATTTGATTTCTTGAGAGACTTCTAGATATTAGGGTTTGTTAGAGTCTAATTAATCCTAGCCATTGATTGAGATTAAATCATGGCCATTGGTTTTCAATGAGAGGATTATAAAAGAGGATCAATGGGCATTTGGAGAATATACATCCGAGAAATATTTGCAGCGATAGCAAATAAATAAATTTGCAGCAATAGCAAATAGATTTACAGTGAGAGCAAGGACATAGTGATAGCGTTGGATACAACAGCAATGGAATTTCTATAGGAGAAATTGGGAGAAGAATTTCTAGAGGAGAACATTGTCGGAGCTCTGCCAGTAAGAGGCAAGCAGTTTATGTATCTCTTGATTTGTTTAATAAAATTCCTCATCTACTGTACTGGTTTTCCCTTCGGGGTTTTTCCAGGGACAATTTGTCCAAAACTATTATGTTTAGTTTGCATATTTTATTTTTCTATCTCTGTGATTATTTGTGAAGTTGCGGCTATATTATTTTCAATATTTGCTGTGAATTAATTTTTGGCAGTAAAATAATCTATTTACAATAAGAGATTAATAATCAATAGTTGCAACAGAATTTTCACATGGTATCAGAGCAGATCTAAGGGCAGAAAAGGCACAGGGAGAAAATATATATATAAAAATCTAGGGTTTATAAAACCCAATTTAACCTCTTCAAAATTATTATTTTCTTTTGAGATGGCCTCAGCAGGTTTAAGAGATCAGGACATATTGGATGGAGCCTCAAATTTTGGTGTCATGAAAGCCAGAATTTCTTTATTGCTCAAAGAGAATGGCATCAAGGACTATATGACCACTGTTGTACCTGTACCTACAGATGCAACACAGCTCTTAGCATAGAAGAAGGAAGATGCCAAGGCGAGGAGGCTAATTCTTGACGGTGTTAAGGATCATATTGTTTTGTATATTATAGAGTTAGATACAGCAAAGAAGATGTGGGACTCTATTCTGAATCTATACTAGAATGCTACCACTAACTGAAAGCTGATTCACAGAGACAAGTTGAGGAATACCCGAATGAACAAGGGAGAAGACATTACAAGTTACCTCACTAGGCTTAGACTTGTTAAGGATGAGTTGGCAGCTGTTGGAGATAAACCAAATGATGACGAGCTACTACGAATAGCCCTAAATGGGTTTACTAAGCAATGGGATGTCTTTGTTAAAGTTATTAATGGATGAGACACCTTACAAAGTTGGGATCGACTATGGAGTGACTTCACTCAGGAGGAGCTTAGACTAAGTCTTGTCAGTGGAACTAGTAGTAATAGTTAGAAAAGTGAGGTGGAATAGGAAAACGTTGCCCTAGCAGGAAAAGGGAAAGAAAAGAAGGGGTCTAGCAAAGGATCAAATCCAAAAAGTGAGAAGAAGAAGGACTTGTCTAAGATCAAATGTTATGGCTGTCACAAGTTCGGCCACTGTGTTAGCGATTGCCCACAAAGGAAGAAAAATGAAAAGAAAGGCAAGAAGCAGACAGCAGCTTCAGCAAGTGTAGATGAGCTTTCTAGTAGAATGAAGGATGAGTTTGCACTCGTAGCTTGCCTAACTAGCTCAACCTCACAGGGTGTTTGGTATATAGACAGTGGGGCATCATTTCATATGACAGGAGTTAGGGAATACTTCTCCAGCTACAAGGAGGAGGACATCAAATTCCAGATTTAGATGGGGAACAAGTCCAAGTGCAATCCAGTTGGGAGAGGGACTATTCTATTTCAGAGGGAGAATGGCAAACCTATTTCCATTCATGATGTGTTGTATGTGCCAGGCTTGGGCATGAATCTAATTTCTGTATCTATCCTTCAAGATAACGGCTACAATGTACTCTTTAGATGGATGCATGTTTTAATCAAGCATAAGGATTGGAAATCACCCATAGCTATTGGAGTTAGGAGCGGCCGACTTTATAGGTTACAGTTTGATACTCCTAAGGCACTAGTGAGCAGCAGTAATCCTAGAGATCAAGGAGAGCTATGGCATAGGAGGATGGACTATATACATCATGGAGCACTTAAATTGCTTCATGAGATAGTGATAGGTGTTCCAGAGGTGAGCACAGAGCATGATGATGTGTGTAAGGGATGTGTGTTGGGGAAGTTTGTGAAAATAACTTTTCCAAGGAGTGACACCAGATCCAAGGGGGTTCTTAATCTAGTACATTCATATATATGTGGACCAATGTCAACAAAGTCTCTCAAAGGATACAAGTACTTTGTTACTTTTATTGATGATTTCTCTAGGAAGACCTGGATATACTTCTTGAAGACCAAGGATGAGGTCTTCAGTCACTTCCAAGAGTTCAAAGTTCTTGTGGAGAATTCAACAGGTAGGAAGGTAAAGGTTCTTTGGTCAGACAATGAAGGCGAGTACAAAGGGAAAGAGTTCCAAGAGTTCTGTACCAGGGAAGGAATCAAGAGAGAGTGGACCGTTCCTTACAACCCGCAGCAGAATGGGGTTGCTGAGAGGAAGAATCATTCTATATCAGAGGTAGCAAGGGCTATATTGTATGACCAAGATTTGCCACGTTACTTATGGGCAGAGGCATATAGTATAGCAGTATACATACAGAATAGGGTTCCACATAAGGTATTGGGCAAGATGACACCAGAGGAGGCATTCTCAGGGAAGAACCCAGATGTTAGTCACTTCAGGATATTTGGGAGTTTGGCATTTTGTCACATTCCAGGGCCTACATGTTCCAAGTTAGAATAGACTGCAGAGAGAGGGTACTTTGTGGGGTATAGCGAGACCTCAAAGGCATATCAGATATTTATTCTAGGGACTAGGAGGATTACAGTTAGGCATGATGTCAAATTCATGGAAGACAAGGCTTATAGGAGGTCCAGAGATTTGCCAGCAAATGATCAAAATGAGTAGCCAATAGAAGCTGCAAGGATTCTTCAACTAGAACAGGGGTAGTGAAGCTCAAGTACAGTTACTAGTACAAGCACAAGGTTAGGTGTTGAGAGTTCACAGAGTATGGAGCAATAGATACAACAAATCCAAGAGATACATCAAGAAGATATGGAGTTTGATATTTCATCCTCTATAGTTGACAAGAGGAACCATGAGGTTCAACAGACACATAGAGATACTCAGGAGGTTGTGGGAACTCCTAGGACAAGTAGTAGATAGCGGAAACAACCATCCAAGTATAATGACTATGTAGCATTGGTTAGTCAATTAGTAGATAGAGAGCCTTCCAGCTATCAAGAGGCTGCACAGCAATAGGTGTGGTAAGATGCGATGGTTGAGGAATATACCTCAATAATGCAGAACGATGTGTGGGATGTTGTACCTAGACCAACAGATAGGGTAGTGGTTGGATCACGCTGGATCTATAAGATTAAGCATGGTGCAGATAGTAGCATCGAGAAATACAAGGCAAGGTTCATAGCCAAGGGGTTCTCTCAGAAAGAGGGAATAGACTATGAGGAGACATTCACTCCAGTGGCTAGGTATACTTCTATACGAGCCGTAATCTCACTTGCAGCACATATGGGATGGCAGATCCATCAATTGGATATCAAGACGTCATTTATTAATGGTGAATTGGTAGAGGAGGTATACATAGAACAACTAGAGGGCTTTGTAGCACACAACAGCGAAACCCATGTGTGTAGATTGAAGAGAGCTTTGTATAGACTCAAGCAAGCTCCCAGGGCGTGGTATGAGCGCATTGATAGATACTTGTAGGGAATAGGCTTTGTGAAGAGTGAGGCGGATGCTAACCTCTACTACTTGGTGGTTGGGTGTGAAGTTCTCATTCTTGTTCTTTATGTGGATGACTTGTTTTTAACAAGTTCACTAGGACTTATAGAGGAGTGCAAGATTGACCTTGCAGCAGAGTTTGAGATGAAGGATTTGGGGCTTATGCACTACTTTCTAGGCATGCAAGTGTGGCAGACAGATGGAGAGATTTTCCTTGGACAAGGGAAATACTGCATTGAAATCTTGAAGAGGTTTGAGATGCAGGATTGCAGAGCCATGTCTACACCTATGATCATGAATTGGAAGAAGGTAGACGCATCCAAGGAAAAGGATGTAGACCCCACCTTATACAGGATGTTGATTAGATCTCTCATGTATTTGGTCAACACTAGGCTAGATATATCCTTTGTAGTAAACTCTCTTAGTCAGTTCATGGTTGAGCTGAAGAGAGTGCATTGGACAGCGGCAAATCATGTGTTGCGGTATTTGCATGGTACAATCGAGTATGGGATCAGATATGCTCGAGGTGATGGTATCAAGTTGATAGGCTATACTAATGCAGATTGGGTAGGTTGTACAGTGGACAAGAAAAGCACTTCAAGGTGCTACTTTAGTTTAGGATCAAGAGTTGTCTCTGGATACAGAAGGAGGCAAAAGTCTGTGGCTCTGAGTTCTGCAAAAGTAGAATACATAGCAGCTAGTATGGCAATGTGTGAGGCTATATGGCTTCAGAAGTTGTTGGTAGCCTTGTTTGGTCAGAGGGTTGAGACTATAGTGATACACTGTGATAATCAAAGTTGCATCAGATTATCTAAGAATCCCGTGTTTCATGATAGGTCTAAGCATATAGGAATCAGGTATCATTTCATCAAGGATTGTGTACAGCAAAGGATTGTTCAGCTATAGTATATACCTACAGATCAACAGGTAGCAGACATTTTGACAAAGGCATTGGGGAAGGCAAAATTCATCTTCTTCAGAGATAAGTTGGATGTTATGCAGAACACCTTCCTCGCTAAGAGGGAGTGTTAATTTTAATGTAGCTTGGATAGGTGTTCTAGTCTCGAGTGGTTATTACGAGGCTAGAAACACATCTGGAATAATTATATCTAGACCTAGAAATTTGATTTCTCGAGAGACTTCTAGATATTAGGGTTTGTTAGAGTCTAATTAATCCTAGCCATTGATAGACATTAAATCATGGCCATTGGTTTTCAATGAAATAAATAAATTTGCAGCAATAGCAAATAGATTTGCAGTGAGAGCAAGGACGCAGTGATAGCGTTGGATACAACAACAGTGGAATTTTTGTAGGAGAAATTGGGAGAAGAATTTCCAGAGGAGAACATTGCCGGAGCTCTGCCAGTAAGAGGCAAGCAGTTTATGTATCTCTTGATTTGTCTAATAAAATTTCTCATCTGCAGTACTGGTTTTCCCTTCAGGTTTTTCCAAGGACAATTTGTCCAAAACTATTGTGTTTAGTTTGCATATTTTATTTTTCTATCTCCATGATTATTTGTGAAGTTGCAGCTGTATTATTTTCAATATTTGCTGTGAATTAATTTTCGGCAGTAAAATAATCTATTTATGATAGGAGATTAATAATCAGTAGTTGCAATAGAATTTTCACAATCTCTGGTTCTTAGATCTAAACTCAACAGTAAAGATGGAAATAGAGTGAGAGGAAGATGAATGGATGTCGTACGAATTGATACCAGAGCATGTACTTGAGATGCGTATATTACCTCTCCTTCCACTTCACTCTATCATCTGTTTCCGCAGAGTTTGTAGAGAATGGAATCAATTACTACACACTTGGGAATTCCTCAGGCCATTTATTCTTCAAGAAAACAGCGTTGAATTGTTGAGGTATTCCTTGATGAACAAAATTGTGCACTTACTGGAAGGAGTGGAAAACATAGAAGACAAAGATAGGTACGCACTGCCCACTATGTTTCCAAGGCAGTTGTCATTTTTGTTTGTAGTACATGTACGTGAGGAAACACTTCACTGGGAGATTTCCATATGGGAGTTTGTGATGGATGATTTATCGCCAGGTTGGGAAAGGATTGGAAAGGAGACACCATTCCCCATTCCCTATTTATTGTAAGATGTTACATGCTTACATATCCAAAATAGTTATTGCTTCTGTAGAGACTCGTAGAGATGAATAACCAAATAATACTTCATATCATACTATATCAATGTGTTTGGAAAGATGCCGCACACAATAAAGTTTATCAATACATATGGTATATGGTATAAGGTATTAGCTCTTCCAAGTATTTTCACATGGGTATTCCGCTTTAGGTTGAAGAACCCCCTATACTAGTATCTCAACATTGTGATCCTTTATAAAGCATACATGATTTCTAACTGTAATAAAGTTAGAAAAATTATTTAACTAAACTAAGAGTTGAAATGCCTCTAAAATTAGTTTCTAACATAAAAATGAATGGGATTTTAGATTCTAATGCAAAAATGAATGAGCAATCTCTACTATTGGATATAATTCTCACATAGAAAGGGCACTTTTAGAAAGCACATTGTAAGTAGAACAAAGAACATATTTTGAAAATAGTTGAGAATGATGAAAACTTGTTTGTGGTGGTTAGTCATTTCACTATAATGTTTGTTTTAGATCTACAAGGACTTGTGTTATTCTCAATCACCTAAGTTCTCCTTAACCAATGATAGATCTATTAATAATAACAATCTCTGTTTTGGTTCCAAAATACCTTCTAAAGTTGTGAACTCAGATAAAGTGTTTCACAACAAATGAAATGTTTAAAATGGAGTGCATTGAAAATGACACAACATATAGCATTTTGAATGCAATAGTTTATATATATATATATATATATATATATATATATATATATATATATATATATATATATATATATATATATATATATATATATATATATATATATATATATATATATATATATATATAATTCATGTTCTTGAATGTAAAATAACAAACAATGTGTAAAATGAAATAGAGGCATTAGGAGAATATCTGTTTGTCTAATATACAAACTTAAGTGGCCAATTATTTCAAAATATAGAACATTGATTGTCTAAATACTATCTACATCAATATACACAAGAATATTGTAGTTCATTTTTACACGCTTTCCATTTGAACACCTTCAAATCTAGAGTCAGGTAGCAACATATTTTGAATCTTGTGTCAGTCAGTAGAGCTTCTTTCAAATCTATGACGGGCTTTCAAATTCATGCACAAGGGTTGCCACCTATCAAAGTTTCACAATGCCTAAACATTGTCGGGTTTGACACTTCTTCCCATTGCATCATTGGCCAAATTGTTCAAGTCATTACTTGGTGGGCCTAGATTATTTTAAAAGGACTCAATGAAAGGAGGGAGGTCCTGAAGCCATTGATCCATATGAAGAGATGCTACAACGTGTCATCACCACACTTGTTTAAACATTTCTAGCCCTGACCACTTTTAAATGATGCATCATTGGTCAATATAATGTTGAATCATTGTCATACCCTCATCTATTTCATAGAAGTAAATGCTGTGGTGCATTCTCTAAGGAGACACATGGAAGCAATGCATAGCATTTTGATTTGTTAGTTATAACAACTTGTTAATGTTGCACCATTGATAAGAGGTGTGAATCATCAATAGGTGGGTCCTGATACATCAATAGTTCAAGCTCACATGAAGGCTTTCTCTAGGACACACATAGTGTCGACAGCTTCAAGGTGTTGCACTATTGGTTGGGATGGTTGATTCAATTGTGGGTGTCACCTCTCTTTTAAAAGGAAGCAAGACCCTCCTAGTGGTTTCTTGATGCAACATGTCAACATCGCATACAAATTATGAATCATGGTAGCATTGACACATTTCTCTATTGCACCATTAGTCAATAGTTATGATTCAGCCAGTCAATGGGCCCAGTTTCATGTCAAAGGAGAATTTGATGGAAGCCTTGTGATAGTTACACTTGACGTGACCACACAACTCCTCAAAGAGGCTAGACCTGACACACTCTAGATGTTGTGCCATTGTTCGACATGGCATGAGGACCCACCATAAGGTAGAGGCTTCCAAACTATCTAATCTCCTAGCATCTAGTAGTTGGTGCACCATTTTGTTGTCTCCAAGAAGTATCAATTCTATGCATTGTGCCATTGGATATTTAGATGTTGTGTCTCTGATAGTGGGTCTCATTATCTCTAAGACATTATGGGAGCATTCCAAACCATTGATCATGAGTGGAACCATCCAATGGTTCACACATCACCAGGTAAATTTTGAGCCAACAAGTGCTAGGCGTTGTGCCATCAAAGCGAGTGAGTCAACAAGTCTCTAACCTTGCGAAGAGGACACAAAGTCATCTCTAAAGGAACAATGATCTAACTCAATAATATGGTGGTACACTTGAGGCTATTGGGTCTCACGTGTAGGGTCTTGGTGAGTCTTGAATGCCATAGACTTGCATCTAAGGTGCCATCGATGTGAATTAAGGATTCAAATGTAGAGAAACAACAGAGTGATTGTGTTTCAATGTAGAGGCACATAGAGGTAGATGGGATAGGAATTTCCCACCTAGGTTAAGCTTTGTGATCTAATGTAGAAGTAATTGAGGTAGATGAGGTAGGTGATTCCAGCCTAACACAACCCTAAATAGATTTCTATATATACAAGATTTGAGGATGTATTTAGGGTTGGTCATTGAGCTAATTTGGGATCCTGGTAGAAGAATCAATAGACATTTTTAGCCTTTGTGGGTGTTTTCAGAGCCGTTTGAATTTTTTTATAACTATGCATCTTTCCTTTTTTGTAATTTGTTCTCAATTCACTAATGAAGAGAAGTGGCATTTTGTGCCATTTCTTTTGTTTGTTGAGTCTTCCTTCAAATATTTTGTATTTATGTTGTGCCTCTATTGTTCATTTCATTAATGATATTTGTAAATGGTCTAAATTATGCATTTTCATGCTCTTAAAGCCATTAATTAGTATTATGATTAAACAAGAACACATTGTGTTGATTTAGTGTTTGTGTGAGTTTTATCATTTAGCATATCACCTTAGGATGGTTTTATAAATTAATGTTTGTCTTCTCTTTTTTAATAAACCCAAATAGATGTATTAACAAGAAGCATAAGAGGAGTTGGCCTCTAAAATCTCAGAGTCATCCTACGAGTCAAGTCGCACATTTGCAATATTTCCCATTGATGTTGATTGGTTTGTTCTTAAGAGTTATCTTAGGTGTAAAATCAACCATCAACAAATACTATTACCGTCTAAATGGACATATGTAAGAGTGAGACTTTGGAATATCCTTACAAGGAAGATAAATCCACTAAGAGAGGTCATTTAACCTTTACAAGTAGGGGAAAGCACATTGTAAGTAGAACAAACTTATTTTGAAATATTTGTTTGTCTAAGTTTGCATATTAGACAAAGAAATACTAATTGGAGGTGTGAATCATCAATAGGTGGGTCCTAATACATCAACAGTTCAAGCTCACATGAGGGCTTTCTCTAGGACACATATTAATTCCATGCATAGTTTCAAGGCCACGGTGTTAACACCTTCAAGGTGTTGCACTATTGGTTGGGGTGGTTGATTCAATTGTGGGTGTGTGCTCTCTTTAAAAAGGATGCAAGACCCTCCTAGTGGTTTCTTCAAAATCGCATGCAAGACATGTGGTAAGGGGTGAGGGAGACTTTGGGGATGGGTGAGTGACATGTGTCAACACCCATCCCTTGGGACATGCTAGTGGTTGGGATGAAGAGTGAGGAGGTGACAAGTGTCACCTCCCCATTCCTCTAAGCTCATGGATTGGGCTTATTTTAATCCCACTTGGCATAGGGAGAGAGGTTGTTGAATTTTTGAGAATTTTTATTGTTGAAAATTGTTTTTGGGAGAAAGATAGAGGGAGTTTGGTGGCTTATGTTGGAGGAGATTTTAGAGGAGCTCTACGTCAACTTCTTCCATATTAGGGCTTTAAAGGTTGGTTTTCAAGGCTAAGGCCTTCCCCTTGTATTTTAATTTCCTTGCATGATGAATGTGTGAGATGTATATTTGCTTGTGTTGTATTTTGTTATGTGGGGAATATTTAGTAGGGTGTTGAAAGAGCCTCTCCCACTTGGGATAAAATGCTCATCAAGTGTGGGGTAGGGGAGGAGTGATCCTCCTTGAGGTCATTACCTTGTTTTGGGATGTTGAAAGCCTTGAGGGCATTTTATGTGATTTTGAGTATTTTGTTATATGGCTTGAGAGCCAAAATATGACTAACATGTTGGCTTGAGGCCATGAGAAAAATTGTATTGAGATATTTTTAAAGGAGCGGCACTCTAGAGTTGAGTGTGTCCACTCTCCTACCCCTTTTTAAACTCACCTTGGTTGTTTTGTGTGTTGTAAGTATCCATGGGCGTAATATTGTGCTTTGAGATGTTTGTTGTCTTGTTGTAAAGTGGATTTGAGTTCCCTAGGTGTGTGGATGACTTCCCTAGCTTGGGGGTGACCCTCTTACGGGTCTACGGTAGGGAGGAGAGCAAGATGTGTAGTTTTTTATTCCCTTGTGTGATATGTAGGTTTCATGGAGCTTAGGGTGAAGTTGAAGAATTTACTTGTCTTGGAAAAGATTTTATTTTCCTTTACTCTTAAAGCTCTTGAGGAGAGCTTGGTCTTATTAAGAACTTCATCCTTGTTGATTTTCAAAGAGGAGAACCTCTCTCTCTCTCTCTCTCTCTCTCTCTTGTTGTTAAATTGTATTTTCATAAGTTGTGAGAAAACCTCTTTCAATGTATTGATAGTTTTAATTGTTACATTAAATTTTACCATTTATGAGATGATGAAGGAAGAAATTTGTTTTAAAAGGATATTGATTTTGTATATTCCTATTACTTATATTTGCAAAGTTGTGATTTATTTGTTGTGGTAAATAAAGAGAGTTATAATTTGTTGATTTGAATTTTATCATTTAAAATAAGGAGGAATTGTAGAAAAGTTGTTGATAAGTGAATTCATTTTATGTCACATTGGAATATGAATTTGTTATGTTTGGATTTTGTGGGTTTTAAATATATATATATATATATATATATATATATATATATATATATATATATATATATATATATATATATATATATATATGGAATTGTAAATTGTTATCTTGAAGAGAATGAAAAGAAAATTTGTTGTAGTTATTGTATTAGAGGCTTTTAATTAATTGCAAATATATTTAAATTTCTCCCTTCAAAAAAATGTGTAAATATAAATCTTATGTGCTTACATGTTTTTTTTTTTAAATAGAAAAAAACTGAGTTTATTAATTATGTTTCATACATTGCGATTTCATTTTAAATCTATATATATATATATACTTATATTTCGTTTTACTATAAATTCTCTTTAATAAACAAAATTGTGTTTTTGAAAAGAGACTGTGAAATTGCCCTGTGTATATATATTAAATATATATATAAGAATATAGATTAATAAAAGAAAATAAAATAAAAAAAATAAACATTTGATGTTGAATATGGGTCAGACTGTGTTTCCGTTCATAGTCACATTCAGAAATGGTGTTACAAAATAGAATGTAGAGTGGGTGGGGTTTTGAACCCCACCATTGATGGCTGTTGTGTGTTGGGTGTGGGGAGGGGGGGAAATGCCCCACCCACACCCCATTACATGGGAAGTGGGTGGGGGCTCCATCCCCCTCCCCACACTCCCCGTTATGCTTTGAACCCCCGCAGCCTCATATTCCCTGCGCCAACAGTCTCCCAACAGCTAACTCCAAACTGACCGCCGAGCTATCGCTACTACTCGACACCTTCTCTATGGCCTCCCTTCACCATGGGTCTCTCCTATGCCCTTTGTCGCTCCCTGCAGTCACCACCACCAAAATCTCTGCCCATGATCTCTGTCTCCCAACCTCCGCCCATGTTCGCGGCCCTCACCACCACCAAAATCTCTACCCACAACCATTAGGGCCTCCTCTTTGCGCCACCGCCACCTCCCTCCATGAACCCTGTCCATAGCTCAAAAACAAACCAATAAAAATTTGGTTAGGGTTCAGCCAATGGAGCCAAATAAAAAGATTTAGGTTTTCAACTCCATGGCAAAAGAAAATACAAAGAATTGTATAATTCATATTTATAAAAGAAAATAATAATAATAATAATAACAATTACTTTATATATATATATATATATATATATATATATATATATATATATATATATATATATATATATATATATATATATATATATATATATATATATATATATATATTAATTCTAATCATAAGAAAATTTGTTTTGGGGGTTTGACAACTTTCTCTAATGAAATACAAAGAAAACGAAAGGAAAAATATACATTGCTCAAGTAAAATAAATGTATAAATATATTTATATATTTTTAGAATGAATTTAAAAATTCACTATCCTTATAAGAGAAAACTTAGTGATATAATACATAGCATATATGTGTATGTGTGTGTATTTATATCTTATTAAATAAATTAAGCCATCATATGCATTTCATATGTGGCCAATTAAACTCAACCTGTAATTTGAGTAAACGCCAAATTGAGAAAATGAGAGAAAAAGAGAAAGAAAGATAAAAGTGAAAATAAAGAGGAGAAAATGCACGACCTTTCCAGAATAGGGCTAAGGGTACTAATTAAGATTTAACATTCTGTTAAACCTGATTGGGGGCAAATTAATTATCAAAATTAATTCAAATGTTGAATTAAACCTAGAGCGGAACCCTAGTGGACTTCATCAAACGAAGTTAGTAAGTCATGTTTATGTGATCTGATCTACCAAGAAATTAGGAATAATGAAAAGGATGCAGAGATAACTCTAATTGATAGAGAACTGATCTACCAAGAAATTAGGAATAATGTAAAGGATACAGTGATAACTCTGATTGATAGAGAACTGATCTACCAAGAAATTAGGAATAATGTAAAGGATGCAGTTATAATTCTGATTGATAGAGAACGTGAAAAAGAGAGAAATAAAATTAAATTTAAGAGAAACGAGAAGGAAAACAAATGCTCAGGCTTTGTTGAAAATGCTAAAATTAGAAGGAGAACAAATTAATTTAAAATTTTAGAAAACGTGAAGGAGAACAGATGTTCGAGCTTTGTTGAAAAATGTTCCATTAATGTAATCAACTATATTACCAATGCAACTAGTGGGATGTAAGAAATTAAACCCTATCAAGAAACCTTGTGATCAAGATTAGTGTTAGTGCAATAAACCCCACTCACGTCTGTGAGGTGTTATGCTGCTGGATTTTCCCAGAATTTAGGGTTTAGTAGTTTAGTAAGTTTAACCCTTGTAGCGACATTAGCCACGTCGCGATGACCCCCTTGTTGGCCTTCTTGCATTTGGGTGTACACCCGTATGCCTATTACCTGCTGACAACTATATTGTTTACACCTTAAGCATACACCACCGAGCACACTTACGTGTGCGAGGGGTTTTCTAGGGAAGCATGGGAAAAATTTTGATATTTCATGTCATGACCACATGACAAATGTGGACATGACACGTGTGATGTGTGTCGTGACCGCATGGGAAATATGGGCATGATAATTTGTATCAGAGCCCAAGTTTAAACACTGGGCATATTTGGGTATGTTATTTATTCCATAACTTTGATTAATTAGTGCCTACCTTGTTTTATAGGATGCCTCCCTGACGTGTTCGATGAGTGTGATCATGCAACATAGCATCCGTTGAGGTGCACAATGATTCCTCTACAGAGGGACAAGGACCCGCAGTTATAGCAGATCAACCAGTACCACAGGCACCACCAGTACTAGACATAGGTCCTCAGATTTTACAGACATTACAGGCCATGTTAGAGAGGTTACTGCCAGCTATTCCAGAGCCACGTGATGAGCCTCATGTCGATCCATGAGAGGAGTCACGTAAGGAGCCGTGTGCTGAGTCGCCTGTTGAGCCACATGTGGAGCCTCGCGTCGATCCACGAGAGGTGCCACATATGGAGCCTTTCGTAGAGATACCTGATACTACAGTGGAGGAGGTAGGGTCAGCCTACCAAGCATGGAGTAGGAGTCCTCCGAGACTCTTGAGATGAGATGAGACCATGAGAGTAGAGCAGATATATCATGGACCGTAAGAGTATGGGTTGGATGAGCCGGTTGTAGGACTTAGAGATAGGGGAGACCCCATCAGAGACCTGCTTAGGCTCAACCCACCTACCTTCGCAGGAGCTACAGAGGGAGCTGTGGTTGAGGCTTGGCTTATCAGCTTAGATAGGTGCTTCGCGTTGTGACCTTATGGGAGCAACATGAAAGCACGAGTGGCAGTACACCTTCTGAGAGATGCAATAACTACCTGGTGGTGCACTGAGGAGTGAAAGCGTTGATTATCCTTAGAGACACTCACATGCGACATATTCATAGAGCACTTTAATGCGCGATATTTGTTAGATCATTACAGATAGCACCGGATAGATGAGTTCCATGACTTACAACAGAGAGGACTCATGATTGCTCAGTACAAGAGCCAGTTCATCAAGCTTTCTTGTTATGCAAAGTATCTCCATGAGGAGAAACTCCTAGTGCACAAATTCATCAGAGGTCTGAATCATGGGATAGCAAGACTAGTGCATATGGCAGACCCCCAGACTATGAGTGAGGCTATCGAAAAGGCTTTTATTGCAGAGAAAATGTGTTTTAGGGGTTTGACAACTTTCTCTAATGAAATATAAAGAAAACAAAAGGAAAAATATACATTGCTCAAGTAAAATAAATGTATAAATATATTTATATATTTTTAGAATGAATTTAAAAATTCACTATCCTTATAAGAGAAAACTTAGTGATATAATACATAGCATATATGTGTATGTGTGTGTATTTATATCTTCTTAAATAAATTAAGATATCATATGCATTTCATATCTGGCCAATTAAACTCAACCTGTAATTTGAGTAAATGCCAAATTGAGAAAATGAGAGAAAAAGAGAAAGAAAGATAAAAGTGAAAATAAAGAGGAGAAAATGCACGACCTTTCCAGAATAGGGCTAAGGGTACTAATTAAGATTTAACATTCTGTTAAACCTGATTGGGGGCAAATTAATTATCAAAATTAATTCAAACGTTGAATTAAACCTAGAGCAGAACCCTAGTGGACTTCATCAAACGAAGTTAGTAAGTCATGTTTATGTGATCTAATCTACCAAGAAATTAGGAATAATGAAAAGGATGCAGAGATAACTCTAATTGATAGAGAATTGATCTACCAAGAAATTAGGAATAATGTAAAGGATGTAGTGATAACTCTGATTGATAGAGAACTGATCTACCAAGAAATTAGGAATAATGTAAAGGATGCAGTTATAATTCTGATTGATAGAGAACATGAAAAAGAGAGAAATAAAATTAAATTTAAGAGAAACGAGAAGGAAAACAAATGTTCAGGCTTTGTTGAAAATGCTAAAATTATAAGGAGAACAAATTAATTTAAAATTTTAGAAAACGTGAAGGAGAACAGATGTTCGAGCTTTGTTGAAAAATGTTCCATTAATGTAATCAACTATATTACCAATGCAACTAGTGGGATGTAAGAAATTATTAACCCTATCAAGAAACCTCGTGATCAAGATTAGTGTTAGTGCAATAAACCCCACTCACGTCTGCGAGGTGTTATGCTGCTGGATTTTCCCAGAATTTAGGGTTTAGTAGTTTAGTAAGTTTAACCCTTGTAGCGACATTAGCCACGTCGCGATGACCCCCTTGTTGGCTATCTTGCATTTGGGTGTACACCCGTATGCCTATTACCCGCTGACAACTATATTGTTTACGCCTTAAGCATACACCACCGAGCACACTTACGTGTGCGAGGGGTTTTCTAGGGAAGCATGGGAAAAATTTTGATATTTCATGTCATGACCACATGACAAATGTGGACATGACACGTGTGATGTGTGTCGTGACCGCATGGGAAATATGGGCATGATAATTTGTATCAGAGCCCAAGTTTAAACACTGGGCATATTTGGGTATGTTATTTATTCCATAACTTTGATTAATTAGTGCCTACCTTGTTTTATAGGATGCCTCCCTGACGTGTTCGATGAGCGTGATCATGCAACATAGCATCTGTTGAGGTGCACAGTGATTCCTCTACAGAGGGACAAGGACCCGCAGTTATAGCAGATCAACCAGTACCACAGGCACCACCAGTACTAGACATAGGTCCTCAAATTTTACAGACATTACAGGCCATGTTAGAGAGGTTACTGCCAGCTATTCCAGAGCCACGTGATGAGCCTCATGTTGATCCATGAGAGGAGCCACATAAGGAGCCGTGTGCTGAGTCGCCTGTTGAGCCACATGTGGAGCCTCGCGTCGATCCACGAGAGGTGCCACATATGGAGCCTTTCATAGAGATACCTGATACTACAGTGGAGGAGGTAGGGTTAGCGTACCAAGCATGGAGTAGGAGTCCTCCGAGACTCTCGAGATGAGATGAGACCATGAGAGTAGAGCAGATATATCATGGACCGTAATAGTATGGGTTGGATGAGCCGGTTGTAGGACTTAGAGATAGGGGAGACCCCATCAGAGACCTGCTTAGGCTCAACCCACCTACCTTCGCAGGAGCTACAGAGGGAGCTGTGGTTGAGGCTTGGCTTATCAGCTTAGATAGGTGCTTCACGTTGTGACCTTATGGGAGCAACATGAAAGCATGAGTGGCAGTACACCTTCTGAGAGATGCAATAACTACCTGGTGGTGCACTGAGGAGTGAAAGCATTGATTATCCTTAGATACACTCACATGCGACATATTCATAGAGCACTTTAATGCGCGATATTTGTTAGATCATTACAGATAGCACCGGATAGATGAGTTCCATGACTTACAGCAGAGAGGACTCACGATTGCTCAGTACAAGAGCCAGTTCATCAAGCTTTCTTGTTATGCAAAGTATCTCCATGAGGAGAAACTCCTAGTGCACAAATTCATCAAAGGTCTGAATCATGGGATAGCAGCACTAGTGCATATGGCAGACCCCCAGACTATGAGTGAGGCTATCGAAAAGGCTTTTATTGCAGAGAAAATGTGTTTTGGGGGTTTGACAACTTTCTCTAATGAAATATAAAGAAAACGAAAGGAAAAATATACATTGCTCAAGTAAAATAAATGTATAAACATATTTATATATTTTTAGAATGAATTTAAAAATTCACTATCCTTATAAGAGAAAACTTAGTGATATAATACATAGCATATATGTGTGTGTGTGTGTGTCTTCTTAAATAAATTAAGCCATCATATGCATTTCATATGTGGCCAATTAAACTCAACTTGTAATTTGAGTAAACGCCAAATTGAGAAAATGAGAGAAAAAGAGAAAGAAAGATAAAAGTGAAAACAAAGAGGAGAAAATGCATGACCTTTCCAGAATAGGGATAAGAGTACTAATTAAGATTTAACATTCTATTAAACCTGATTGGGGGCAAATTAATTATCAAAATTAATTCAAACGTTGAATTAAACCTAGAGTGGAACCCTAGTGGACTTCATCAAACGAAGTTAGTAAGTCCTGTTTACGTGATCTAATCTACCAATAAATTAGGAATAATGATCTACCAAGAAATTAGGAATAATGTAAAGGATGCAGTGATAACTCTGATTGATAGAGAACTGATCTACCAAGAAATTAGGAATAATGTAAAGGATGCAGTGATAACTCTGATTGATAGAGAACGTGAAAAAGAATGAATTAAAATTAAATATCAGATAAACGAGAAGGAGAACAAATGTTTAGGCTTTGTTGAAAATGCTAAAATTAGAAGGAGAACAAATTAATTTAAAATTTTAGAAAATGTGAAGGAGAACAGATGTTCGGGCTTTGTTGAAAAATGTTCCATTAATGTAATCAACTATATTACCAATGTAACTAGTGGGATGTAGGAAATTATTAACCCTATCAGGAAACCTCGTGATCAAGATTAGTGTTAGTGCAATAAACCCCACTCACGCCCATGAGGCGTTATGCTGCCGAATTTTCTTAGAATTTATGGTTTAGTAGTTTAGTAAGTTTAACCCTTGTAGCGACATTAGCTACATCGCGATGACCCCTTTGTTGGCCTTCTTGCATTTGGGTGTATGCTCGTCTGCATATTACCCCACTGACAACTATATTGTTTACGCCTTAAGCATATGCCACCGAGCACGCTTACGTGTGCGAGGTGGTTTCTATGGAAGCATGGGAAATTTTTTTATATTTTGTGTCATGACCACATGACAAATGTGGACATGACACGTGTGATGCGTGTCGTGACTGCATGGAAATGTGGGCATGACATATACAAGATCTGAGGATGTATTTAGGGTTGGTCATTGAGCTAATTTGGGATCCTGGGAGAAGAATAAATAGATATTTTTAACCTTTTTGGGTGTTTTCAGAGATGATTAAATTTTTTTATAACTATGCATCTTGTCTTTTTTGTAGTTTTTTATTGGTTCACTAATGAAGAGAAGTGGTATTATGTGCTATTTCTTTCGTCTATTGAGTCTTCTTTCAAATATTTTGTATTTATGTTGTGCCTCTATTGTTTGTTTCATGAATGATATTAATAAATGGTCTAAATCATGCATTTTCATGCTCTTAAAGCCATGAATTAGTATTATGATTAAATAGGAACACATTGTATTGATTTAGCATTTGTGTGAGTTTTATCATTCAACGTATCACCTTAGGATAGTTTTATAAATAAATGTTTCTCTTCTCTTTTTGTATAAACCCAAATAGAAGTATTAACAAGAATCATAAGAAGAGTTGGCTTCTAAAATCTTAGAAGTCATCCTATGAGTCAAGTCCCACATTTGCAATATTTCCCATTGTTGTTAACTGGTCCGTACCTAAGAGTAATCTTAGGTGCAAAATTAACCATCAACAAATACTATTATCATCTAAATGGACATATGCAAGAGTGAGACTTTGGAATATCCTTACAAGTAAGATAAATCCACTAAGAGAGGTCATTTAACCTTTACAAGAAGTAGGGGAAATACTTCCAATAACATTACAACTTGCTTTATTTAACATTAGACCATGTACAACTCAAGTAACTCAAGTGTGGTTACAATAAAACTACTCCTTTTAAATTAGAACTCTGCTTTCTTTTGCTCCTTCATAAATTGCAAATATATTTAAACTAAACCAAGTCAATGGAAGTGCTCACCTCCCAACCTTTTGGCTTGCTCACAAGCCCACCCTCAAGCCCAAAGGTCTTCAAGGTAACCTAGGAATAAACAAAAATAGGGGAATGACTCAACACTCAACCAAACCCATCCTTGAGGAGACTCACAAAAAATTGAATCTATACCAAAATTCATTAAGGGTAAGTAGAGTGTACTCTCTCCTACAAGGGTAAAAGTAAATTATACAATGAAAAATACTTTCTCAACAAGATTTCCTTCATATTTTAATAGATTCATTCCAAACTCCTTCATATTTTAATAGATTTATCCCAAATCCTTCACATTTCCCTCACAAGGAATAACCAAGATCTCATGGCACTCATATCCAAGTCTCCTCTCACAGTAGTGTCTTTCCCCCAAGAAGGTTCTTACCAATCTCAACCCAATACTTGGGATGTTCTCACCAAAAGAGAGAGGACAACACAACCCTTTTCCTCAAATACACAAAGAACACAAACACATAAACTCATAAACACATACACCATTAAAATGTCTCAAAAATAAATGAGACAATCACTATAAGGAGATTGACAGCCTATATCCCAAGCTTCCAAGAGTTTGGTGAAGATTTGATGGAGCTCCTTCAAGAGGCTTTCAGTTCAAGATCTTCTCCCAAGTCCAAGTCTCCAACAATCTCCTTCTCTCTCTCCCAAATGCAACTAAAACAAAAAAGGAACTAAAAATCCCCTTCTTCACCCTTAAGAGGGTTATAAAAATCCTATTCAATGAGGAGGTGACACTTGTCAACCTCTCATTCATCCCAATGAGCACATGTCCTCACAATACTCACACATGTGTGATACATTGGGGGAAGGAGTGTACTTGGATGCTCTTCCCATGAAAAAGATTCAATGGTGCACTCACACGTGTGAGACCTTGGGATCAACCCAAGTCCATACATGAACCTTGGAGAAAGGGAATGGGATGGTGACAAGTCAACCATCCCTCTTCCCTAAATCCCATTTTTGTCACACCCTTCCTAAGGGACTTGGGAAGGTTCATATCTTGTCCAATACCCAAGATATGTAGCCTAACAAGTACCTAATCCATAGGTACTTTCCCTAGGGCCATAAAATTAACAAAACAACTAATAAAATAACATTTTTACACCATTTAAAAGACCCTTACAATGCAAATCCGAGTTTCAACAACTAGGATGACAACTCAACACAGTCCACCCAACTCAAAACAACCTTAGGACATACAAAAAAGTGTTAATTCAACCATTGACGCAACATTTAGATACAACCATAGACTTTAGTCCACCTTATAGACTAAGGTCGAGTGTCAGGGGTTAAGTCACATAGGGTTTCATAAAGACCTCCAAATGTCTATTGACCATGGAAATTACCTGCACACTCAATTACACCCATTAATACATTCAAACATATAGTTGAAGAAACTTGAAATGTGATCATTCATAGCATGCAAGCATTCATAATTCAAATAAAATTTCTATTTCAATTTAATCATCAAAATGCACATAACATAAAATTCAATTTTCATATTATTATTCACTGACATCACATGTCCATTATTCAAATCCACTAAACATAGATATTCCATTTCATTACAAACCAAGTAGGTAAATAAATCATTTCTAATCATAATCAAATAATATATAATTAATCCAAATCAAAGAATACATTCATTATATAAGAATTGAATGAAATATAACATAGCAATCTTTTAGGAAGATCATCATCATATGTAAATTAACTCAATTACTCTAATCCAAACACTGTTGTCTAATATAGTCTATCAAAAGGTTCATAATCCCATACATAAATGTTCAAATCTTATGTGTATCAAAATAATAATCAGACTAATAAAGCATATAAATCCAACCCATAAGGGTGAACCTCACAATGTGATAAATGTAATTGTGCTTCTCGAGGTGGTGTGGGGCCTGTGTAATTTGCCATGTCCCTCCTTTTTTTTAGACTCTGGTTCTTTCCTACACACTCTGCATATCCCATGAAGTAGGGTTCGGGTCTAGTTGTTTATATGGTCTATGGCAAGTTTGGGTGATTGGAATGTTTTTGGGACTCATGTTATAGACTATGGATGTGAAACTATTACTAATATTCAATAGATGACATTATGAACTTGTTTAGTTTTATGGTTTGCTTGAATTCAAAAACTCATTGAACCCTTTCTCTACTAGACCTAGGGATTTATGCCTGCAACATTCAAGATTGCATCTCTTTTTTAGTTCAGTTCCTAGATCCTAAATCAGGTTTACTTTAAAAAAATATTATAATTAATAATTTAACTTTAATATTAATATTAATATATTAATTATATTATATTACTTATTAATATATATTATATTACAAATGGAAATGCAATTTCACCATTACACAATTAAAGTTATGGTATAGGGATAAAAGAAATGATCAGCTGCATGCAATTCTTATAACAAATTGCAATTTGAAACCATGCCTCAAATTTGAGGAGACAAATGTGTGTCAAATGAAAATGAAGTGATAGTAATTAAACTTAAGACGTTCAATCTCGGAACTTAAAAAAATATAATCACTTGTCAAGATTTGAAAAATAAAAAGTGAAGTTTTTTCCATACATATTATATGTCTACGTCATCAATCATTTTTCTTTTTGATCGATGAACACTTTTGACAGGATCTATGAACCAGTAAGGCCACAACATGGGGTACCTCATCCCCTAGCATTAACACCTATCATGAATGACTGCATCAACATTGGAGGTTCAAACCCATGAGCTCATTGGCCTAGCGAAGGCCCATAACCTATGAGCACAACAGCCCAACAAAGGCACAAGACCTACAAGTACATTAGCCTAGTGAAGGCACAAGCCTACGAGCTCTTTGGCCCAGCAGGGGTTTGAACCCTAGTGGCCACCACTACAACCAAGTGACTTGACCACATTACCACACCCTTAAGAGTTAAATTAGAACCAGGGATGTACCCCTGGGTGACATGAAAGCCCCACTCCACATGCCACGGGTAAATCAAGATACAACATTTTGAGGTCCCCACTCCACATGTCACGGGTAAATCAAGATAAAATATCTTGGGGGGACCTCAATTTTTGACGTAGTAGAGGCCAACCCTGCAAGGTTTGAACCCTGGTTGTTGGCACTACAAGAAAGAATCCCCACCATTTCACCACAGGATCTCCCCTATGTCATCAATCATTTTTATTAGTGTGTTATATTTCTATATTGTATGTCTGTGTCAGCCAATAACACCAAGCATTTAAAATGCAAAGATATATCTCCATTCAAATGAGATCAACATCCTACATAAAAGTACAATCAATTTAACATTGTATATTTATTATTTTTGCGTTGAATTCTTTGTGTGTGTATCGTTAAATCCAACTACTTGACTTCATCTCACTCCACCATTTAATTTTTAGTCAATGTAGCATTCATAATTATTATTTCTTCTGGATTTATGTGAAGTTTACAATAACAATAAAAATATATTAGCCAAATAGAATAAGAGGTAAAATAGATTAGCCGATCAAGTTGTTAATAAGTAATTCTTTAAATAATTTTAATTAAAAAGTATACATCTTTACTTTAAAAAATATATTTCTTGAGTAGAAATTTTTTAACTTTTACTTTATTAACTAATACAATTACTAATAACTAGTTAAGCAATACTGATTACAAGTGTTTTCCTATAGGAAACTACTAATAAGATTTAATTTTTAGTCATTTTGTTTTGAAAGTTTCACTATTAAATCAAATACCACTTATGAAATATAATAGTTTCATATCTTGTTACTTCCAAAAAAAATGATTGTTCAATAGAGTAAATTTTCTACTATATGTTTGAATTTTGAATTTTTTTATTTAAAAAAAAGTTAACAATGATTTACGATCGTTGAAATTTTTTGAAAGATTGATAAAAAAATTTAAAGTGCATTAAACTTTAGCATTTGTTTTTTTAACTGATCATTTTTTTTAGTTTAGGGCTTGGTTTTGCTAGGGTACAAATAAAAAACCATGTCTCTATCTTTAAAAAGATTTAAACACAATACCATAAAAGCCCAAACAACCATAACTTGCTCGATCTTCTTGGGTAGATCAACATTACAACCAAAATTGTATATACTCTTGAAGATTCCTAGATGTTTATTGGTCATTCATGCAAAAAAAAAATTAAATGTGAAACACACATTTCAGTTAATTCTATTTTATTTTGTACACGCTATTTAAAATGTGAAACCACTAAATCTATGTGATGATGATCAATAAAAAAACATATCGTTGTGTCTTGCCCACACACCCCATTTTGCTTCAACAAATGTGGACCCCCTTATTTTATTTTGTTTTTTCCTTTGTTCTATTAATTTAAGAGGTGGTTTTCTAAATTATTGGAATGGTTATTGTCATGCTTTTATGATTCTAGGTCTCTTGGATAATTGTTAATCAACTTTACCTTAAGTTTGGAGTCATGTTTTACAATTTTTGGAACTTTGCAAAGCTTTTATAAGGATTCGAATGCTAAATTTCAAGATAGATATGGATATCCCTACAATAGAGTGTTTTGGTCCTTCTAAACCTCATTTTCCTGCAAGCCAGTTTTAAGTCCTTTTAATTAGAATTGTAGAATTTTTTGCATCATAACATATGTAGAGTCTCAAAGTACATGTCCAGATCCATGCAAATTACCTGATAGTTGTATTTAGACATAAAGTCTCACAAAAATAGTGTATTCTTGGTCACCACGGAGTTCCTCTTACATCCTGGAGGTCTATTTCTTCCCGCATTTTCATGTAAGTGGATTCCACGTATTCATGCATCATGCCTACCCTGCATTAATGGATACTCGCCAGGGTAGGATGGAGGAATATTTAAGTAGGTTTTTAGATTCATTTGTCACTTTTTCCCTTGAATACTTGTTTCTCCATCTACATTTCTTGAAAAGTGGTTCCATGAGCACCCTTGCTGCCATTTTACACAGCTTGCCCACATATACGTCCAATGCTTACCTTGAAAAGAAGTTGCAACCCCATTTTTGCTAGGACAACCGCTAAATCAATTAAGCTCTTAAAACCTCTTAAGATTTTGAGACACAAATTCAACCTTGGATTCATGAGAATGGTGAAAATTCCTAATTTTAATAATTTTACAAACAAAGTCATAAAGTTACAAATACTGCAATCTCAAAATTTTTGGCTAAAATTGATCATTGGAGGCCAAGTAGGGTTAGGAAAATTGTATTTAGGGTAATATTTTTTACCAAAAACCATTGATAGTGTGCCTTAAGACCCACAAAGTTTAAAATTTTGCCCTAATTCAAATTAGATCTCCTAAGCTCACATGAAACATCCCTTTACAAAAATTGTTAGCAGACTTCATTCTTGCATTTCACAAAGTTTACTAAGTCTGGAGGATAATGTGAAATTCATGGCCATTGACTTGATAGTAGTAGATCCTTTATCCTTTTGAAAACCTACAAATCATATCGCTATTAGTAAAACCCTTTCTTGCAATGTTCAAGACACTAGAAAGAATCTTCCTGTTGATGAGTTAGTTCCCTTTGTGCAAAGCTCAAAACTCTTAAAGATTCTCCTATAAAACCAACATTTCATGCCTTTTTTAGAGTTTTGTAGTCTAACTAGATGTATCCTCCTCTTCATTATTTTCCCACAAGTTGAGATTAGGCCCAAAGTCCTACAAATACTCTTTACCAATTACTTTTACATAATCTCATGAAGGATGGGAATATATCCTCTTCCACCCTATTTTCCCACAAAGTCAATTCATGCCTTAAAATTTGTGAATAGCCATCACCAAGTGTTTTGAAAAATTTTGTAAAGGGCATGGACATATCCATTCCCACACCATTAAATTCTACAAAATCTGGTATCCTTCAAAATTTATGTGAAAACATTACATAATGTCTTTTGTAGAGTTTTAACAAGGATGTGGATATTGTTGGAATAGGTACGTTGTACACCTTGCATAACATTGATTATTTCATTTATGTAAAATAAATATTTATTTTTGGTGCATCCATGTGATGTGTTTAACCACATTAAATATTTATTTGGTGCCACTTGTAACCATTGTATGTAACATTGGGTTAATTATTTTATGTGTGTGGGACACAGAGTAATTAATTATTTATTTGTAATTATTTAATTATTGGGAAAAAGGAAAACTCGGTACCAATAATTAATGTGGGGGTCAATGGTTTTAGTGTGCTCATGGTTTTGGGGTATATGGTTTTACCATAGTACATCTAGTTTTTGTGTGAGCTTATCTTTAAAAGCTAACACATAGGTAGTTGTTGTGGTTGGTTTTTTCATTGGGTTTGGCTTGATTGAACATCTCTTGCAGGTTGCACATGTGAGGGTTTGAAACATGGCATGGGATGTGTGGTTACATGCTTGTTCACATGAAGTGTATGTAAAGAGCTCGATGCTTCAAGGGTATTCATAGAGACTATGCATATGTATTGTAATCTTTATTGCTAAATAATACATGAGAGGTGGATACTTTTGGAGGCTGGGTTTTTCCCTCAATGAGGGTTTTGCCAAGGTATATCTTGTGTCACCTTTAATGGTATGCTGTCTATTCTTTTGCATATGGATTCAGATTACTTTATTTGCATAAATATCTCTCATAGGGTTATGAGGAAATTGTCTATATGGCTATAAATTTCCAACACTTGGTATTAGAGACATGGTTGTTTGGTTGAGGGAGGAGATATAGATGTTTGATAACCCTTGCTATGTGAATTTTTTGTGTATAGTTAAATATAGGGTTTTGCATGAAAGAATGAAGGCGTTTTCAAGATTACAAGGTTGTTTATAGATTTGGGCTGTTGCAAATTTGGGGTTTCATGGAGATTTGGCAAGTGGGTTTTTAGTTTAGGCTTTTGTATGAGGGTTTTAGTGGGTAAGCTTTTGTAGGAAGCCTCATGGGTAAAAACAAACCATACCATTGGATTTAGATGCACCCATAGGTGAAGAAAAACATATAATTGGACATATTTTGGAGTCAATTTTTTTTTTCCATTTTTCATGCACTAGAGGAATCTATGGAGGAATCCATATGGTGCAGAGAATATTCCATATGCATTGTACTTGCGTAGGTACGGCTGTTGTAGGCAATTATTTTTAAAAAATTAATTAATTAATTAGAGTTTGTTGACAGAAAAAAAAATTGAAAATTTTTGGGCAGGTCGTACCTCCCATGCCAGCGTATCCTTGGCCTGACAACACTAGGTGTTGTTGCCCTAGCTTTCCAACCCATAAGGACCTAGCAAGTAGGTCTGGCAGGCTTAAAACCTGGCCCCAGCCACCATTCTGGGGAGCCTTGGCTAGCTTTGCAAGGTGGAGGCCACCAAAGCCTGAGCAAGGGTAAGGCCCAGTAGTGCTCCACCCTTTGTTTTTATTAAAAATTTAAATTTTCAAAAACTTAAATGTTTTTGAAACTATTTTTGAGTCCATCACTATTCCTCCACCTATGTTCCACCAAGGCACCATCGGTGGGCCACAGGTGTGTCACCAACCAGCCACCAAAGGGCCACTAGGGTTAGTTTATAACCTAATTGGGAATTTTTTCTAAGAGGCATAACTTGGTCCCACGATGTCAAATTTTCAACTTCTTATAATTGATGAAAAGATATCTTCGTATACTATGCAGTGGTGTTAGAATTCTTTCCATATTTTTTTTTTACTAGAATTCGCCAGTTGGAAGCCAAATGTACGTTTTGATCTTTGACGGGGCATAACTTTTGCATACGGAGTTGGATTTTGTCCAGACTTCTTATAGGTGTTGGAAAGGTATTTCTAAGCACTACACAGTGGAGTAGGTTTGGAGCTAATATTCTAAGGTCTGTTTATTTTGTTTCAGTTTGAGTTGTTTTTGGTTCCTTTGACTTAGAGTGCATTTGTAAGTTGATGGCAAATTGAATCTAAGGTGATTCAGTGTTTAAGTCATTGCAAACTTACATGTTTATCTATGATTATCCTTTGTTGAAAGCATTATAAATGTATTGATGAATTTTGTATGTTGCATTGTGAGATCTACAAGATGTGCAATGTTGTAGGTTGTCTATGCTTACAAGTTGCATATATGAATTGGATGTGGGTTGTCTATGCCCATAGATGTTTTAGTGTTGATGCAGATTCTAATTTGTGGCTTGGTTTAGTCACATGTTTTATTGGTTTGCTTGTCATTATGAGATATAGAGAGAGATGTTATTAAATAATGCAATCATAATATGGGACCTATGCTTGTTGACTATATGGTACAGTTGTGTGAGACTTGATTGGAGTTCGGTATAGGTACTTTGGGTGGTGATCATAGTGTCAAGGATTTTCCTTGTTTGTTTAGGACATTGTCATGACATGTTTGTTATGAAGGTGCATTGTTGGTGGTGTTGGATTGATTCAAGTTTACAGGTGGTTTTCCATCATCTTGGTTTGGAGATTATGGTTTACTCAACCTTTTGGGAGTTGTTATCATTACAATGGGATTCTTTGATTGTGTTAAGGCCATGGATGATTTTCATTTAGGATATGGTTATCATGATGTCATGGATATCTTGGTTACATGATTCAGTGGGAGATTTTGACAATGATGGTTTGATGTTTATCATGTTTCCACATATAGCTTGGTATCACACTTCAGTGGGAGCTTTGACAGGATATGGTTATCTTCATGTGTTTTGAAGATGTTGACATCTTTGTACCATGGAGGACTCTTGGAGTCTTTGGTTGAGGTGTTGGTTATGGTTTGTCAGTTTTGACAGGGGATCCTTGCTTACAAGATGGATGATATTGGGTCTTGGTTTACTCTTGATCATGTGTTAGAGTGTTGGCATGATACATGTACTCTTTGGGGTAGGATATATTCTTATGAGACATAGATCTTCCTTTGAGGAGATGATTATATCATGATGTCATGATGTGCTTTTTGAAATGTGCAAGACAACTAAGAGGAGGGGTGAATCAGTTGTAACCAAAACTTTAAAACCATCAACACGCCAACCACTTAATCACTGATATTGTAATTTAACCATGAAAGCATGAAATCAGAAACTTAAACACATCCACACATTCAACACATAAGACACCAAATTTTTACATGGAAAACCCAATAAGGGAAAAACCACAGTGAGTGTTAGATCACAATATAAATGATATATCAAAATTTACAACAAGGTTCACTATCAAAGGCTCACTGCCTTAGGGATCACTGCCTAGAATGCTCACTGCAAAAGAAGTGGCTCACTACCAAGAGAAGGGGCTCACTGCCAGAAGTTAGTGAACTAAGATAGCAGCATCTACACTATGCCAAGGTTCAGTTCCATTAAAGTACAATAAATCTCCTTTGCTCTGCTTTACTTTTTCACTTCACACTTATCTTCACATCTTCGCAACTACAGCAATTATTCATGACTTCATTACATGTATTTATACAATTCATCAACCTTGGAATATACATCAAGGTCAGCATTACAATCATCAACCATTGGAACAATCTCCAAGGTCAGAATACACACATACATTAGAATAGGTCTGGACCTAAATAGATTTGTGAATGAAAAGAATAAATGTGGACCACACCACACCTTAGCTAGGACTCAAATGCAATCTTCCATGCAACAACATGCTATCATAAACTCCAAAGCACAATCACAAGTAGTGAAAACAACCAAGTCGGCCAAAACTAGTGTTAACACTAAGACTTTTAGGAACACACTTCATCCATGATCCAAATTACATTTTATGGACCAATCAAAAGGCAGGAACATGATCTAGAGACATCTACAAGCACTTTACAATCACCAAGAACTTCTAGATAACCCCCACACACTCTATACAAAAGATTCTTCGAATCGGAGCATTTAGACATTACTATCAACCACTGCCATAAAAGAAAGATCACTTGCGGAGCACCAAATCATGAACCATTTTATCTAAAGGCACATAACATTATTAAAAACTTAATTCTAGAACTACAAACTATAAAACTTAAATGCATAGAAATGTTGAGCAGAATACATTCTCCCTATCACCATTGAATACTCAGAAAAATAGTTTTTACTCTGGTGAACAAAACTCTCTCAAATCTTCACACTGGAGGCTCAAACTTGAAACATAGCAACTACAGACATCCCTTGACATAACTTCCAAACCCCAGACAAATATATTCAATCTATAGGATATGCGGAGCAAAACAATGCATTGTTCTTCTCAAACACTTTCTCAAACTCATTCAAATAATTTCCTTAGACGATGACCTTAGGTGTTGACATCAATGACAACAGTTATTACTCATACTTGTAACAATGTCCTAGGTTATGTAGATGTGCAGTGGGATCTTTGACAATTATCTTATTGGTTCTCTTGGTATTGAGTGTATTGGTCATTTTCTTGGGAGCTTCATGATAACGTAGTTTTGCATTTGGTGTTTAGCATGGATTGATAACAGTCCAAAATTAATCAGGTGCAGTCATGGCTAGAGGGTTCAAAGAATGAACTATCCAAACCCTGCAACTAGAGTAAACATAATGGAAACAACACGATTATAGAATGTAATGGAAGATTCATGTATTCAGTATACTAAAGAATTACAAAGCTCATATGCCAGCAACAGTTAGGCTACAATCAAAGCGCTCACATGCCTGCTTTCTGGGTTATAGTAGATATACAAGATATGGCATTGAAAGTGCCTTCCAGAGAGAATTTCCCTATCTATCTTATGAAATCCACTAACTACCTTCCTAATGCATCTAAGAGATCTATATATATCATCTTAAAGCTTATAGAATCCTCTACGTCAGCCAAAAGAGGTTACAAACTCCACTGAAAGATGTAGCATGTAGAAAAAGGTATGTCGACCTACAACATATGGTATTGCTTCCCAATTGCATGAAACTTGGTGCAAACCTCAAGGAAGGTCTATCTGATGCTTATGTGTTGTGTATGATGTTCTATTAGTCTCCACAAGTCACAAGAGTGCTTCACAGCCTTCTCCTTCCAACTAGCTGCCTGAATGCTCTATTTTGTGAAAACTAATGATCTTCTGATAGCGATAACTCTTAGGAAACAAATACAAATCACTTGAAATCTTAATATGATGTAGATGACACTATATAGATGCTAAGTTCTACTCTATGAGCTCTGTTATGAAGATGTGGTAAAATGTGGTAGAAAATGCTAAAACTGCAAATGACTAAACTGAATTGAAAATGAAAGAAAAGAAAGAATGCAAATATTTTTGGTTGATGGAAGATTTCTCTGCAACCTAGGATGCTCCTGCATCAAACACCTGAGGTTGTTGAAAAAGTGAATCCCTCACTTTGCAAGGGCTAGAGGAAAACCAAGGTGCTCCATCTTAGCTTGAGATATCCATGATGAATCTTCTTCTGGTCTTCCTTTCCATTTAACCAAATATTCTTTGTACTACTTGCTTTTGGTACTGTATCCAATTTTTCTATCCAAGGTGTTCTCTATCTGCTCCGGTGACTATTGTGGTAACTGATTCTTCAAACCATCTTCAATGCTATCACTTGATTCTCCCTCATGGTACTGATATAGGTCTACAATGTTGGATATAGGTGTTATACCCAATGTCTCTGGTAGCTCCACTTCATATGCATTTCCTGAGTCAAATTTCTTAAGTATCTTACATGGTCCAAACTTCTTCATCCTTAGCTTGTTGTATGTTCCTACTAAAAATCTCTCTTTTCTTAGGTATACCATTACTTCATCTCCAACTAAAATTCTTTATGTCGCCTCTTCTCATCTACTTGTTCCTTACACTTTCTATTCATCTCCTCCAAATGCTTTATGACATGATTATGTATTATCTCCATATGTCCTACAAATTCTTTTATCTCTACAATTTGGTCATTCTCTATACTAATGTCTCTCAGCTCGGCTACTCATCTAGATTGTATTCCTATCACAATCTCAAATGGTTTCTTCCTAGTACTCATATTCACTGAATTATTGTATGCAAACTCTGCTTGTAGTAGAATTAGATCCTAATTTCCTACCTTATCACGTACTAAACATCTCAACAAGTTACCCAAACTCCTATTTACCACTTCTATTTGTCCATGTTTCTACAGATGAAATGTTGAGCTAAACTTTAGGTTTGTCTTCATCTTCTTCCACAATGTCCTCCAAAAGTAACCAATGAATCTTGTATCCCAATCTAAAACTATACTCTTAGGTAATCCATGCAATCTCATAATTTCTTTGAAAAATAGGTCAGCAACATGCAATGCATCATTTGTCTTCTTATAAGGAATGAAATGTGACATCTTTGAAAATCTATCTACTATTACAAATATAGAATCAAATCAAATCTTTGAAATGGTTCTTCTTCTTTTTCGGTAATGGTTTCTACACTTAGGGCTCTACACTTCTTAGGAATCAAATTGAAACACATATTCTCATGTCTCAATCCATCCATAAATTCCCTTCCATCAATCAAACAGATTCTAGCATTCCCACATACTTCACTCTTAGGCTTATCTTCCAAAGGTATCAAGATATGTTTCTTCCCATTAGATGTTATAGTGTAAGTATTATTTCTCCCATCATATATAGCATATCTATCATACTGTCATGGTCTCCCCAATAATATATGACATACATCTATTGATATAATATCACACAATACTTATTATTATAAGATCCTATATGAAATTTCACCAAACATTATTCACTCACCAATACCTTGTGTTCATTGTGAATCCATGCTATCTTGTAGAGCTTAGGGTGTTTCAATCTCTCCAAGTTCAGATTAGTCACCATCTCCTCTAAAACCAAATTATCAGTAATGCCACTATCAATGACTACTTTACAACATTTGCCTCCTAATTTGCATCTTGTCCAGAACAAACTTTTCCTTTGTGGTGGTTCCTCAATTGTCTCTTCTTGAAGTAGTGCTCTGCTCATGACTAATGATTCTCCTTTCTCTAGTTTTCCAATTGAACTCGGTGATCCAATAGGTTCTTCCTCTGCATAAGCTGCTTTTGCACTATTCTCTATCCTCTCACTTGTACTTCCCTGATGACATTCATATGCTCTGTGTACTTCACCTCCTCCACTCCCAAATTCTAGCATTCCCACATACTTCACTCTGAGGCTCATCTTCCAAAGGTATCAAGATATGTTTGTTACCATTAGATGTTATAGTGTAAGTATTCTTTCTCCCATCATGTATAGCCTTTCTGTCATACTGCCATGGTCTCCCCAATAATATATGACATACATCCATTGGCATAATATCACATAATACTTCATCATTGTAAAATCTTATATGAAATTTCACCAAACATTGTTCACTCACCATTACCTTGTGTTCATCTTGAATCCATGCTATCTTGTAGAGCTTAGGGTGTTTCAATCTCTCCAAGTTCATCTTAGTCACCTTCTCCTCTGAAACCAAATTATCAGTACTACCACTATCAATTATTACTTTACAACATTTGCCTCTTGATTTGCATCTAGTCCAGAACAAACTTTTCCTTTGATGTGGTTCCTCAATTGTCTCTTCTTTAAGTAGTGCTCTCCTCATAACTAATGATTCTCCTTTCTCTAGTTTTCCCACTAAACTAGGTGATCCAATAGGTTCTTCCTCTGCATAAGCTGCTCTTGCATTGTTCTCTGTCCTCTTTCTTGTACTTCCCTAATGACATTTAAATGCTTTGTGTCTTTCACCTCCTCAAAGTATTCCTCCAAGTCATTTATCTAGTCAATCAATTCCTTGGGATTCAAATTTTCAGTATAGTTCAGTACTTCCACTCTAGGTCTCTTACCAATATTAGAAATAGCGTTCAACATCTTTGTCTGATCCAATTCTTCTTCTTCTAGGGCTTCTTCATTTTGATCAGCTAATTGAAATTCTTCATCATCACTTTTAGCATCATGTCTAGGGTTTAGTCATCTTCTTCTATCTTCTTCTACAACATCCAATCCAACTTTCATTATCCTCATCATTTCTATCATTTCTTCCATTCTTCTAGCAACATTGTTCATAGAAAGCATCCTCCTTGGTAGTATCTCTTCCTAGGATCTAGTGCAACTACCTCAATTCGGTGCTCTGACTATAGGGTTGCAACTGTCTCGTGATTGGTGCTCTACTAACAAACACAAGTAGACTGTCTCAGGTCAGCGATTTGTTCACCACAAGATCTTCTGGAATGCTTTCATTTCCCAAAGGATTCAAAACTTTTCTCTGATACCACTTGGTGCAATCATGGCTGGAGGGTTCAAAGAATGAACTATCCAAACCATGTAGCTAGAGTAAACACAATGGAAATAACACAACTATAGAATGTAACGGAAGATTCATGTATTTAGTATACCAAAGAATTACAAATCTCATATGCCAGCAACAGGCAAGCTACAATCAAAGGGATCACATGCATGCTTTCTGGGTTATAGTAGATATACAAGATATGGCATTGAAAGTGCCTTCCGGAAAGAATTTCCCTATCTATCTTATGAAATACACTAACTTCCTTCCTAATGCATCTAGGATATCTATATATATCATCTTCAAGGTCATAGAATCCTCCATGTCAGCCAAAAGTGGTTACAAACTGCATTGAAAAATGTAGCGTGTAGAAATAGGTAGGTTGGCCTACAACATATGTTATTGCTCCACAATTGCATGAAACTTGGTGTGAACGTCAAGGAAGGTCTATTTGATCCTTATGTGTAGTGTATGATGTTCTATTAGGCTCCGCAAGTCATGGGAGTACTCTGTAACCTTCTCCTTCTAGCTAGCTTCTTGAGTGCTCTATTTTGTGAAAACTATTGATCTTCTAATAGCAATAACTCTCAGGAAACAAATCTAAATCACTTGAAATCTGAATATGATGTAGATGACACTATGTAGATGCTAACTCTTTCTCCATCAGATCTAGTATGAAGATGTGGTAAAATGCGGTAGAAAATGTTGGAACTGCAAATGATTGAATTGAACTAAAAATGAAAGAAAAGAAAAAATGTAAATATTTTTGGTTGATGCAAGATTTCTCTACAACATGAGATGCTCTTGCATCAAGGTCAGTTTGGACATAGTTTAAAGGTTGGAAATAATGTTCATCAGATAGAGAAGAAGAAAACACAGGGTGGCGGCTATCATCACAAGTGAAAAAACTCTTATTCAATGGGTTAAATGTAAGTTACAAGAAGGTGGAAAATGTTTTGAAAATAGTACGGAATCCTCAAGAAATAAACTTTTTAATACATTTAAAATTAGTATAAAATCATTCCACAAATTCTTTATTTTAAACAGGCATTAATAATTTCATTCTATGCTCTAAATCATACCTGGAAACACAATGAAATCCTTCCTCCTATATTTGTTGGTTTCCCTTTCTACTGCTGCTAATCCTAATATCTTTCTCTCCTTTCTGTCACTGGAAAAATAATGTTGATTACTAATCGCATTCACTCTGTTGTGCCCTCCTTTTTGTGAAATTCTCCCCTCTAATATTATCTTCGTATATTTAGATTTGAGTTGCTTATTATGAACTCAAGTTATTCTTCTCTTTGTATGGAACTTGGCATCCAATACCTCCAATTGATTGAAATTTAAAACTCTAAATTACTACCACTCTCTTGCATGACAAGATTATTTTATTAAATTTAGATTTATATTTATAATATATATTTTAAATTCTCTATATTTATCTTTATTAATACATATTTATTTTAACCAATAATATTTATATAGGCTTATTAGTCAAATTATTTAAATATAGAAAAACACTTCAAACATTTATTAATAAAACAACTAAACAACTTTATATATATATATATATAGATATATATTCTAATAATTTTTTTTAATAATTAATAATAAATTAATTAAAAACAACTCATATATTTTTCATTAAATGTAAAGTCGAAGGAAATTATAATTACATGGCTAACTTATGCATTCAAATGAACATACTATAGCAACAAAATCTCATTTTTATCTAATTATTAAGCATCAATCACATTCATTCATTATATAAAATACTCAAACGAGACTAGCAACGACATAACGATGTACAATAAATGACTAAAAATGAAATATGACATGAAACTACATGAGTGTGTGCATGCATTGGATTTATCCATCATGCCAACCCTTTCATGGTGGCTAGAACATTTCTACCTCAACCATGTTCTCATCTTTGACATTTCTCCTGCACCCAGTTGCACTTATATTTTCATTAATAGTTTAGTCCTTATAATCATAGCTGAAGAAGAATAAATATTCATACTAATATTAACTGATCATTAAATCGGCTTTCACATATTTATTTATAATACTAATGATAATTACTTTCACACACATGTGGAACCACTCATAGTAAAATAATCATAGTAAATGTCTAATAATCTAAATTAATAATAAAGTCCAAAAATGAGATGTGCCAGGTTGATTCATGATTAATGTGTTGTGTTTTGTATGGTGTGAGTGGAACCTGCTCTCCTTGTTTTGCATGTATATTATATGCATTGATTGGCATGTACGCCATACGTGATTGTATACCCTAGATATGCGAGATGTTCTTAGCGGGTTTGCCATGATCACCTCCTTTATAGCTCAGGGGTTTCCTAGACTTGTGTGGACAACTACTACGCTCGACAATGGCAACATGATTGGGAGGTGAGAAACATTTCCTCATTGGTCCTTCATGATAATCTTGGGTGTTGGATGGATTCCTTGTTCTCTTTGTAGGTTGAGTATGTTATGGTATGTTCCTTGTTATACCTTGGAGAGTGTGATGGATTTTGGTGTATTCATATACTTGTATAATTTAAAGGATGTTGGTGTCCTATGCAATGTAACTAATTATTGAAACATTGTTAGTGTTTGATTCTTGATGTATGAGGACTTGTAAATCAACCACCTAAGTGATGATGTATCTTTCTATGTGTTTTTGCTTCGATGTTGGTGTCGACACGATTGGATTGTCTTTCTTTCTATTTCTGAACTTGTATACAAATGGTGAAAAATGAAAAACTTCAATTTGATGATTAAAAATTTTGAATTTTTCAATCTAAGCTGATTGGGTGATTTTGACCCTGCCACAAAAGGACCATAGTGCTAGGACACTAGAGTCCAAAGGAATACAGTACTAGGGTGCTAGTGTTTTGAGGCCAACAGTGCCCAAGCACTAGTGTCCCTAGTAGAGGGCTCCTCCTTTGGGATCCATACACCTTGGGGTTGCCTGATACTACATGTGCCTTCAACTTGTGCATTTGATTTTTGTTTGGGGTATTTTTTCCCTCTGGAAGTTACCCCTATGTGAGGTACCCTATTGTGTTGGGAGTGTTTACAACCTTCTTGGTTTCCCTTTGTTGCATTGGGAAGTGTGTCTTGCAGAGTTCATCTTCTGATCATTCCAATTGGTCAAGGAACCATACCTTGTTGCTGGACCATCTCATGGACGAGCATTACCCTTGTTTTTGGGATGTCTTATTTCATCATGGAGTGGACTGAGGTAGATGTCACCCTCATCCTACTCCATGTTGGAGCAGTAATAAGCCATGCTCAACTTGTAAAATCAAGAACACTTCCACAAATGAATATGAGCAAAATAACAAATCCAATAACTATCAATAACCATATGAATGTGGAGCATAAACATATATTAACCTCACTTAATAATTTACATAGGAATGCCTTATTATATAGGCATGGATGAGGCAATCCACCTTGCATGTCGATCATTTGGAATGTACAAACCAACAACCTTGTGTGACAAGTGTTGGATGACTACAAAATGCCTTTTAAGGTGAGATGGAAAGTCTTCCAACCTTAAAAGGTATGCACTTCAGGTTTACCAAACAACTAGGTAAACTCTAAAAGGTTGCACATTCAATTAGATAAGATGTTATCTAACCTCATCAACCTAAGTACAATTAAGCTATAGTGAATTGATAAATTATTCACTCTAACAACCCCTTAAGTGATACTTGGGGATATCACAAAAGTGCAAGAGATACATAAATATGGGTCCCGACAACTAAGCCTGATGAGGTACCCATGTACAACAAAGTCTCTCATAAATAGAGAAAATGAGAAAATCTAGTGGGGAAATAAAACTCCTCTCCAAAAGAGAGAATGTGAAGAAAATAAGTCTCCTCAAAGATGTCCCTAAAAGATATTAACATGAAGAATTCCTAAAGCATGTCGAAGCTATAAACTCTATCGAAGAAGAACTAATGTCTGCTAGAATAAACAAACCCTCCAAGAATGTAGATCAGGATGAGAGATACACAAAATTCTACACAAGTGCCCTCAATAACACTACTCAACTATATAGCACAGATAGCAACAAAGGCAAAACAATATATGAATTTGAAAGTACAAATGGTATAATGATCAAAGAGGCATAAATAACACTACACAAGTGACTTCAAATGACACTACTCAATATGCAAGTGTTGCTCTACAAAGATACCAGAGTCGTACAATTATTGATCAACTAAAATGTAGAAGGATAATGTGTCCAACACTTCACTGAAAAGAAGCATTAACATAACCATGTGATACACCCATAATGTTAATAGAAAGAGGTATTCAAAAACCAATTGAAATATGTAAGTAGATGGAGATCCAACATCAAGTCCAATACGATGTACAAGCAACTAGAATAGACTATGCAAAACAAGGCACACAAGCATGAGGCTAGAATGTTATCGTGGAGGTACGTTCACCAAACAAGATTGTAATGGTAAATAACAAGACACTAACACAACCTCCTATAGCACTTTATAAATTAGTGCATGTACAAAAGAGGCACAAGAGATGTGCAAGAGAAATCCTCCAAAAAGGAACACAAAATTAGTTTTTGGCACTTTATCTTAGTGTGTTTACAAACAAATGTGTAGATAGAATTCATACAAGTGTCCAAAAGAAGGACAAAATTAGTTAATGTTATCAGGTGGACAATGAAGACATAGACTAAGAATACCTTACAAACCTTAAATAAATGACAAAAACTATACAAATTTAACTCCCCATAACAAATAATGTTGTAAGAGATGCCCCATAGAAAAAATTACAAGATTGAGTACAAACTTGACAAATGGAAGCCTAAATCGACTGTTTATAACACACGGTGATTTTACAACTTTCTACAAAAATCAACATTCCATAGTAAAAACTATATTTACCAATATATTCCTTGCGTTTTTATGATCAATTTAAAAAATTCAACAAAAATTGGGAAGAGATTTGCAAGCTCGCTCTAATACCATATTAGAGCAACAATAAGCCAAGATCAACTTGCAAAATCAAGAACACTTCCATAAATGAATATGAGCAAAATAACAAAGCTAATAACTATCAATAAGCATATGAATGTGGATCATAAACATATATTAACCTCACTAATAATTTACATAGGAATGCCTTCCTATATAGGCATGGATGAGGCAATCCACCTTGCATGTGGATTGACATGTGCCCCATGATGTGGCACATACATGAAGACAAGTGTCCTATATGTGTCAAATTTTGGATCACTTGGAATGTATAAACTAACAACCTTGTGTGACAAGTGTTGGATGACGATAAAGTGTCTTTTGAGGTGAGATGGAAAGTCTTCCAACCTCAAGATATGCACATGAGGTTTACCAAATAGCTAGATAACCTCTAACCTCTAAAAGGTTGCACATTTAGTTAGATAAGATGTTATCTAACCTCATTAGCCCAAGTACACTTAAGCTATAGTGAATTTATAAATTATTCACTCTAACACTCCATGTGTTTAGAAGGGAGCGAGGTCATGGATGTGTGTCTAATCCTCATCATGGAGTGAACTCCATCTCTCACTTGTCATCATGGTGAGTTATCACACAATGGGTGAAGTCTTCCACTTGTACCACCTTGTATTGTGCAATGGTGATGTCACTTTTTCATGTTATTTTCCTTGTTATGACACCATGTGTGAGTGTGAGTGTAATGCGACATGTGAATGTCGCACGTGCAAATGCGAAAAAAATTGTTTGGTTCAATGTTTATTCGTAATGTCCTGGGTGAAAGCTTGGGGTATTACATCATCCAATGATCTCTAGCACATCAAGGGTTTTCATCCTTAAGTGTGGGTTTTGAACAATGTTCAGGGTTCATAAATTAATTTTACAAAAGAACCTCATAAAAAACAATGATTACATATAAATAAGCTTGAGATCTCAAAGGAAGAGTCAAGGAAACCAATACCCCTCTTGGGCAAGTTGCCACTTGAGTCAAACCTATTTTTTCTACTTTTTATAATTAATTTGCATTTTCACACATATGCAAACTTGGGTGCCCAATTTCAAAAAGTCCACTTGGATAAAAAATTAGGAAAAAAGAAAATTGCTTGCTTTCCATCCTCATCTTGTAAATAAAATTAAAAAATAATTCCCTTACAAATTGTTGTAGATAACCTTATGAAAAAGCAAGGGAAATTCTAATTTTCTTGGTTATATCCAAAATCCCATGAATTATCCATTTTCCAAATTTTAGGAAATAAACAATAATATTTAATATCTAATTTTACTTCCAAATCTTGACCTTTTTCAATTCCATAATTCGATATTAAATAGATAAATTCCAAATAATTATTTAATTTCTCACCTTAGTCCATACGAATTGATGGAATGGACTAATTAGTACAATGTTATAAATAATTAAGAAAAAAGGAACATTACAAGTCTTCCCTCCTCAAAATTGCTTGTCCTCAAGCAATTCAAACCTGGATATTCTGAGATCTCTAGAAAATCTCACTCATGGATCACCACATTATTTCTCTTGACCTCCTTGTAAAATCCATAAAATTGAGATTTTTGATAATGTTGCAATATTAAATAAATCTTTTGTTACATCCCCATTTTGGTTTGTTTTTACTTTTCACTTGTTACTTGAATAGAAGTAAATATTGTGTATATGAGATTTGATGCTATATTTAAGAGACTAACTTTATGGAAAGTGGTTTTGTAATTATGACCATTTCAAATTATCAAATTTATAATGATTTATATGATGTGGAAAATAGAATTGTTATTTTTAAGTTACATGATCGGGACACTGGTACACTGATCATGATTTAGATGAACATACAAAATATACTAGATACAACTTCAAGCATTCAACTAGCATTCTATGAGATGGAAACCCCCATGGAGGATTAGTTTCACCACCCTTAATAGAACATCGCAGCTATTGAGCAATGATATATATATTTTTTATTAAATATTATTTTCAACATTTTTCACAATTTTAAAATTTTATAAAATTTATTTATCTAAATTTTTATTGGTTGCATTTTTATTTCTAAATAAATATTCTTATTTGTTGTTAACTTTTTTAATAATTTAATTTATCAAATATATAGTTTTCAAGTTATAATTTTGTACTAACTACATAATTAAATGTGAAAATGATAGTGTGGACTTTTAAAGTGCCTTTTTAAAATAAGAAGTTTGTATTTTCTACTTGTCACACCCGACCTCACACATTATTCTCTGGCTAGGTGAATATTGTTTTCACATATGAACACACATTCTACACAAGAAATTCTTCTTTAATTGACTATAAAGGCATGGTTTTCTTATTGTTTTAAGAGTAGTGATAGCTGGGAACCAGCTGGCATTGCTTCCCATTTGTACTTGCATTTGTTTTTTCTTAATCTTTCTCACTGTTAAACTGGTCTCTTCAAAGTTGAAGTAGTTCTATAGTATTAAATCTCAAAATATTAGAATAAAGATGAGTCAATATTGTTTGCATAAATGTTTTTCCTACACGATAAAATTACTTAGAGGCTATCAATTACATTTTAATACACTCTCAAAACAATGGAGGCAACTAGACAGATACACTAGAAAACAAGCAAGGTCAACCATAGAATGCAATGTGGTCTCCACCTTCCTAACACTTTTCAAAATGACACTACTTAGAGAAGAATAATGATTTCACTATACAATTAAAGTTTCAACAGTGCTTTCCACTCTTTGACAAACATGGGGCTAAAATATACTCCAAGACCTATGTTCATCCAAATGAAATGTACAAATTCTGTCCTCTTAAAGATATACATACAAAATCTATTTGACAATCCGCTATGTGCATCCAATTTTGTTTCAAGGTTTGTCATAGTAGTAGTATGTAGTTACTCAAAATATTACATAGCTATTTATTACACAATAGAATGTAATTAAACAATTATATTTCTAAATTGCAAAACATAGCATGACAACAAAAAAATTGACTATATAAATATATGCAAGAGGGGCTGAAAATTGACACTCCTTGCAATGCCTATAAATCACAATTACACTGCCTTCCTCAAACAATACAATGCCAACAAGTCATGAAACACAATCACTTCTCAAAAAACATTTACTTTACAAATAGATACTCCCTTACAATGCCTATATATCACAAATTACACTACCTTTCTCAAACAATGCAATGCCAGCAAGTCATGAAACACAAACACTTCTCAAAAAAACATTTACTTTACAAATGCCTATCGGCAAAATCGTTGCACGTTCATCTATGCAACTACTAGTTTTAACTTGAGATGGAAACTATAAATTTGATTTTAAAAGCTCTAAGATAATAATATAATGGGGAAATGATAGCAATTACTTGCCCTTGCACAAGTCGATAAACCAGTTTTGTATGTTTAAACCTGTGAAGAACATTATATCTACATGATGCTATTTCACTCTGTTAGATATAGTTATAGAATCAAAAGAATCGAGCCTCACTGTGTCATGATTTAATACTATCTTAGAAACTTAAAATGTTGTCAACTTTTTGAGTAACATCTGAAACAATCATGTAAAATGACTGCAAGGTCGTAGGGCCTCCATTGGTAAAAACTCGAACTCTAGGTATCAAACACTTTTTAGCCCATTATGTGTAGGAGCACACCATGCATGAAGATGTCTTTAGAACTAGCTTTGACAGATATTCTTAGTCGTTTAGGATTTTCAAGCTCATGTATGTTGAGGGCATGAAGCTTGCCTAAAACAAAAGGAGTTGAACCTGCCAACTTTGAGAAAACAACTAAATGATGCAGGTGGTTGAACCGTGTTGTCTTTGAAACCATTTTTTATTAAAATTAGTTCTCTACTCCAACTACAATTATGGGTCTTACTTTATAATCTACGAGCTCAATATTTTCAAACAGTAATAGGTTTGCATACGGTCGATGGTGTAACGCCCGCCTTGAACACCTTACAGAAATACACATTTATGCCATATGAAACAGGAATTTTATTTTTTTTAAATGTTTAAGATGACAAGTAATGTTAACATAACTAACTATGACATATTCTCTAAGAATCCAAGGCTACATTACTTTACAAACCAACTAACATTATTTACATACATCAGTAACTGATCTAAATCCAATACACAATCGAATGACTGATTCATATTCATTACATATCGTCAAATAATACAATCTACAGGATCAAATACATAACTAAAATGTTCTCCTTACATGAAAGTACATCATTACATCATTACATTATCATTTCCAGACTACATCAGAATTACATACACAATGAAGGTTCTGTTACACAAATCTGGTACAAGATTATACACATGCATCTTCTCCAACTGGGACAAGTATAATTGTCTGAAAACTAGAATAAATTTTTTCTGCATATGAACTTGACAAGGAATAACCAATGGATAATAAAGCTCTTCCACCCGACCATGTGGAACCCTAAGGTCCACCCCCCGAGCTAGGAGTTAACATGAGGTCCTAAACAATGACAGTCAGGTAGACGAAAGACAAACAAGAACAAGGAATGACCAAACGCCAATACAACACATGGCAATAACAATACAACACAACTTATCTTCCAAAGACAACACGTAACAAATGAGGAGAGACCGAACAAGGGATGCTAGGTTGTAGTAGGGAGAGTGTCATCGCACGGTCCTAGCATGGGTTATCCTGACAGCCTCTCACTAGGCGCCGGCCCCCATCTATGGTTATCCTGACAGCCTCTCACTAGGCGCCAGCCCCATAGGGTGACACACGCGGAATTGACCTTCCTTTCGTGAGGACAAGGAAGTCAATCATGCCAACCAGGCCTTCTCTACCCATCCTTAGTCTATACAAGCACTACAGGCCATGGGAGAGGAATCCATTAATCTTGTTTAATGTGAAAACTACCCTTAACCCCCTAGTTCATTTTAGGTTATCACTTGATTAATCTACTTTCAACGGGTTATCCTGACTACCACTTTGGGCGCCAGCCCCACATTGAAAGCCACTCTCCTTCCTAACACCTAGTAAACCCTAACCACCATACAAGGCATTATAGCAATACACATACATGTTCATTGCAAGGCATAAACCCTCTTGCATTACAAACAGAATCATAACACCAATTGTTATCCATCGCCTATAGCATTACAACATTTTACACTTTTATAGATACCAGGTCTCTCCAAACAACAATTACGACAAAATGGATACAAGATAGTCACAACTGGTTAAATATCTCATCCAAAGAATATTATATCCACAAAACAACTTTCGACAATACTTCATTCATAATAAATTGTACTTCATACTCAATCATAATCACATATTTAAGACAACACAACACTAGAACACCTATCCACATGTTGGTTGTACTCAGACATGACATACTATGCCTCTGGAATTTTGACCACTAGCAATTTATCATATTACGACAACAAGAATTCTTAATTTCATACAGTTTAAATTTAATTTCCAAAGTTAAATCACTAAAACTCCTTCTTAGTACAATGTGAACGACTTGTAATATCAACATTACATTTCATCATCTCTTTAATCAAACTGATTGATTTAAATTTAATTGCAACAAACATATTAATACATTGCAACTAATTTATCTAAATGTACTACATTTTGTTTCAAAAGATAAATTACTAAATAGTTTACAACATTTCATTTGTAAAAGAATCACTTAGTAACATTATTCTATTTAATTCCTACTTATCACTACACACTCTCATTATCAGTACGATCTTTATCATTTATCTTTCAAACTTGCCCAAATAACTTAACTCTTTCAAGTAATAAAATGAATAAGAATGCTAAGTCAAGTACAACTAAACGACAATTACAACAAGGAAAAATCATCAACAATGAACATTATTGTTTTATTTTCCTCAAGACTCTGCCTCCATACGGTCATTCCAGATATTCGGTCAACCTCAACAAGATAAGATGCTTGCATGTCTTCATCATAACAAAGTCTCGGAAAGATTTTACTAAGAGTAATTAATTCTGTCAAAAAGATCAGAATGGTCATCTCACAAGCAATCATCACTTGATCGTTGTAGTTATTACTTTTTGTTCCCGTGGCGTTCCAATTCCTATGCGGATGCTTCTACAACAATCATTTCAGCTGTTGTTATTTACTAATCAGCAATCATATATCATAGAGGAGGTGTAAAATTGTTATTGACTGTTTTACCATTGAAATGGATGATATTAGTTTGGATCACCAACTTTTGGCAGCGTCCGACAACTTGGAAATTTAATAAATTGACGGCATCCACATATACAGTTTTCTCTTCCTCCAACGAAAAGCAATAGTCACAGGAGACAATGATACTCAGGAAAAGACAAACTGGAGATGTTGAGAAGGCTATTCACGGTTTAGCAGGATATTCATTTTCATTATTCTAGTTGTGGCATTTTGGAAGAGCATTGTGTGTTGGAAAAAGCTTGGTGCTATAAGTTTAAGGTGTGATTATAAAGGTATGAAAGAGAATTATAATAGACTATATGAAATACTGATTTAAAATCATGACTGTGATTTGTATCTGCGGTAATTGTGTCTACCTTTCTTTCATTATGTTGTGCTAGTATCTATAATGGTGGCTTCTATCAAACAGTCCAAATGACTTATTTGTGTTTCCACTTCTTCATGTATGTTCACTTGTGCATTACTAACTATGTAAATATCCGATGAAAACTTCCCTTACCATGATAGGGTTGAAGTGTGTTCTATTCGACCAAGACTGTGATGCAGAAACCCAATGGACAGCAGACTAGCTGGCAACCCTATCGTTTGATTTCTGTTCGCACTTCATCCCTCTTGCCTCCCGTCATGCATAACATTTCCTCATTAATTAATCTGCATTGAACTTGCATTACAGGGTGCAATCTATATAAAGTACCCTTCCAATATGCGACCAGCTGAGCACCTCGATCCATAAGATTGGAATGGAATGGTTGCAGGATATAAGCAAAACAGATTTGTTGCCAAGGCTCCAAGGAAATTCCATAATGCGCACTGTGGATGGTCATCTAAATTCTTCAGAGAACTCCGTATAGTGACTCTAATGTAAATCTGATTAAATAGGAAAGTGGAGAATATATATGATGTGACATCTAAAAAGAAGATAGGGATCTTGCCAACACAGAAATCTCAAATTTCTCAACATATAAAAGAACTGTATTAGATAATTTACTGGAAATGCTTTTCTGCAAGATAGACTCAGTCAATGGTTTTTCCATTACAATATCACTGTCCAGGCCATGAGCCTATCGAATCCGTTATTGTTTGAGTTTCTGATATGTTCAGGTTCAAGTATCGGCTGATTATGCTGATCTGTTTGACTGATATTTATAACTTGTATAATAGGTATATCGTGATTTCTGAAATTGATAGTTTACAAAAAAATACCTACTTTACAGAGGTGCTAGGGTATAGATTAGAAGGTTGACAATCTACATAGCTGTATAATCTAATAAGATTTCAAAATAACTTGAGGGTAGAATGCGTGTAGACAAAAGGATACAAAAAATATCATGGCATCCATTGTATTCGTTTACCTGGAATCCAAACATACATCACAAAATTAATACAATGTGTGTGCCTGGAGACCAGTATATTTTGAGCAAACTATAATCTTCCACAATGCAGAAGATATTGACAACACCTCAGATCTATTCTTTTTTATCTTGTGGAGGTCCAAGGATGAGCATGAGTGGAGGATGGTAAGGAGAGGGACAAGCAGTTCGTTATCCTTCCACTGTAGGTAGCGGGAGGTTGTCATTGTTCTGTGAAACCAGCCTCACGCGGTCCCCTCCATTCTTGGCCCCAAGATAGTCCTCCTCCCTTCGAGGGAGGGCCTTGCAAGGGCTCTCTACTTGAATCAGGGCATGCCAACACAACATGTCGCACATCTGCCCTCCTCGAACTCGAAGACTCGAGTTCTTCCACCTTACGTGCCCCTGCTCGGGTTACAAGCTCGCATGACTGTGCTCGGCCATGGATCTTTACAAGGAAATCTTCAACTTTTTGTGTGCTGGGATCGGTGGGTATGATGGTTTTAAAACCCTAAAAACTGTCCATTAGAGTGCCCTATGGCAAAATATGGAGTTTAGAAACCTTTAAGTATGCCGATAAGAAAGCATCGACCAAAAATAAGGTTCCCAAACCTTTAAACTTAATACACCTTTTCAATGAAGACATTTTGTGTAACATTCAGCAACCAATATGTTTCCATGAGGTCACATTTGTTTGAGGTGCCCTGTGAGCTTCACTAATCTGGTCTACGCTTGCATACTTTGCATACTTGGCTACTAGAGCATTTCTAACTATAATACAAAACTAAAACCATTCTTTCCACACAACATGGAAAAGATATTACATATCCAGTCGCTGGCACTAAAACAGTAAGAGATTGCAGTGTGAAGATAAACCTATTGTCAGATATATGAATGTTTAGTGGCTAAAGGAGAAAGAGAATTGCAATTACATACACTTGATGCCATGTAGAAATCTACTGCAGGTAATTACGACTAAGAGAGAAGGTGAACTACCGAAAACACATCATGGCATCTACGAATTGGAATCCTCATAAAGGCGATGTCCTTTGAATGTAACCTGGGGAAACAGTTACTAAGTTGTTGGAGGGCGGTGGGGAAATTGTAAGGCAAATTCCATTTGTTACAAACCCAATGATTTACATCTAAATCCGTCCACAGAAATTACACATTTGCAGAAGTGACAGAAAGTTCCGGCAGAAAAACCATTTAACCAAAAATCATTTCGTTTGCAGATAAAGAAGCAATCAACCAACATGCTCAGATGCAGAGAAAAAGAAACAGCGAAAAAGGTTAAGCATTCCAAGGAACCTGGCTACAATGTCGGATCGACGAGTCTGCTTCAATTGCTGCAGATCCAAGCTTCTTATTCCAGCCTTCTTCTCTTTTCTTTCACCTGTAATCCTGTCCTCCTTGCCTCAACAAGCCTTTTCTTTTATAACACAGCCCCTTCCTTCTTCCAAGGGACTCGGCACGTGATCCTGTGCATCTCCCCCCTCTACTTAAATTTTTATTTAATTTAATGATCCTAAAGAAGTTCTTTATTTATTTTATTGTATTCCATTTTTTTAAATCTAAACACATAATTCCTGACAACATTTAATGACTTTATAGCCGACCAACCATATTGTATTTAATAAAGTTATAACATTACAACAATCTATAATTGTACAACTATATATTAATTTATTTTATTAATTTAGTTGTAAATCACTAATTACAACATAACTTACAACTATTTTATTTATTTAAATATTTATTGTAAATAATATTATATTAAATAATACAAAATTTCTTACAATCTTTATTTAACAACTATACTTCTAATAAAATAATAATTTATTTACAACAATAATTAACAACTATCGACTCAATATTATCTTTTATCAATACATATTTAATTATCAACATTATACTTTCCGTAATATGATTCTAATTAAAGCACAACACTACCATACACACTTAGACACCTTCGAACCTAATTAGACTCCAAGGTACAGTATTACCTGACAGCAAGACATGATCGAATGACAACCCATAACCATAAGGGTAAACTGACGACCAGACAACACTGACTAGGGACCTCACGTTAACTCCAATCAACTAATCCATTGGCGAAGGCATGCTCAGACCTGGTAATCAGGTGGAGTTGATGCCTAGTACCTGCATCCTATAGCAACGCACGGTTAACCATAACAAGATATATATATACACATGCAGTCCTATAGTGAATGGAAATCGCAGTGGTGTAGGGTACTCGAGAGCGAGTAATACGACACTGTTCCATTCACGTTTATGAATAAACAATTAACTATGTGGAACAAGGTATCTGATTACTAGTCATCAACATAAAATAATCAACTATCTTTCAAACCCATATAGTGAATAACATCAAAACATCTGTAATATCTAGTTCATTTATCAAATTCTAAAGCATAAAATAATAAAATCCAACATCAACAATTGTTACTATACTGATTAGGTCCATAAAGAAGTAACAAGATAACAAGAGATCCATCATCTATGGTCTAAGACACTATCATAAAGTCTAAGCAAACATCAATCTGATGGACGACGAGATGAGGAGCACTACAGATGGTCGAGAACTTGTTCAACCTAATGTCGACACGTGATAATCTTTATTATTGCCCATTGAAAGTACTCAGTGACACTCGTATGGCAGATGATTAGAAATACATTATTCATTACTTAAAGGTATTCAACATTCATGTATAAGGAAATATGTCTAACTTTCATATTTAGTTAATATTGATTTATTAAGGTGGTTAATGCCTCTTACGTTATTGAAGTTGATTTAAACACCGATGTTTTACTCAGTTGGGCAGTTATATAGATCATACCATATAGGATATAGGTTAGTTATTCTTAAGCAAGATTTATGAAATATTCTTCTTGGCAAAGAGTATCAAAACATAAGATGACTCTATAATAGTCGTAGGGGATCTACCCTAATTTCTCTAAATTATAAAACCCGTTTTCACTCTCGTGAAAACAAGATAATTGTTGCACATCAAATTAGTTTTTAAGTGTTATTATGGAAAAAATGTTCTGATATTTTGAATGAGATCTAAACCCTAAAAACATAGGGAGTAAAACTCCACACTGATTCAAATAACGAGTCTAGTCGACAAGTCTCATTCTAAATGCTTGCAAAGTTGCAATGGAAAACATAGTATTTAGTATGAACCTTAGGGATCTAAGGATCAGTTAATAATGTTTTGAACCATGGAGACTAAAATCCATTATTACCAAGTCAACTGTAGGATTACGACGTTATCCAACTTGAGTTGGGGTGGGTGAACAATATGACTGTGTTGATTGTAACGCTATTTATATTGAAAACTTTGGCCAGAGTAATACACAAGACTCTAGTGCATTGTCGGTTCACCATGTCCAAGATTACATAATCTATGGATATGATCACACTTGACTAGAGGGTATCTAGGGGTGCGTGATTAACAGCGTTGCATGGGACACAAACACCAGCACTTAGATGGCAAATACCATAGGTCATCCTAGTTCTATACTCTTCATGAAGGGTAGGGCCACTTCTAGGAAGGAAAGTGTGTGGGAGACCGTCGATCTATGGATGGAGGTTAAGCTCTCCGAAGATGCTTTCTCTCTCTTCAATTAGAGGCATGTTGTGGCTTGTGATATGGAAGTTAGCAATTGAGATGCAATAATCAATTGGTAAGACTATTTATGTGTTCTTCATTTATGTATAATTTAACATGATTCATTTATTTGAGCTAGTGAGACAATTTCATTATTGCTGAAATAAGTATGTTTCATTTCCAAAATTAAGATTAAACAAAAAAAAAATTATCACCTTTTACCTCATCAAAATTTTACTTCATGGTAATTGTCTGGTTTTAAGTGTTTTGAAAACTATGGATAGTACATCTTCCCCCTACCTCAAAGGACCTCTCTATGAAAGTTTGATCCATATAAAATACTTGGTAATTTTGGGCCCTTGATAGATTATCTCTGAGTGCTCTTATAGATTCTTAATTTTAGTGTGCCAAGTCACTTTTCACTGATATTCTAATATTTCTTAAATGAGATAACTCTTGCCAAAAGGAATTGAGAAACCTGCTAACCCTATCATTAAAAATATCCATAAGAAATCCATACAATATGAATGCTTCTTTACAACATAAATTTGCCAATTGTCAAAATTTGAATTCTTATGGTATGACAAAGGAATGTGCATACTTAGTCTATTCATTGCAACATAAATGTAATCTCTACCATGTTCCTTGGGTAGGTTTGTGACAAAATCCATGTAAACACTTTTCCACTCTTGGTGAGGAATAGCCAATGTATGCCATAACTTCACCCAAAAGACATGTTCTATTGTGTCCTCTTTCATCCCTAAATAAATTGATAGAAAGATTTTCTCCTTATACAAAATGGGTCCATCAACTAGCATATACTTGCCATCCTTCATATCTTCTTTTAAGATGTTAGCAGTAATTATATTCTTGACATATTCTACCATGTTAGAAACCTCCCAAGCATCATAGATGACAAAACAAAGAATGGGCATTTTGGGAGAATCATCAACAACTACATTCTTCACCCCCCACCCCCTATATCCAAATCATAATATAAGATTTTCCTTATCTCTATTATTTTTTATCATATAAATCAAGTTGACACAAGAAAATATCCAATCCATTGTAGTCTATCTCAATCACACATTTACCACAAACTAGATGTTTTCTAAAATTTTCCAAAGCATGTATGATGGCAAGAATTTCCTTGTCATACCTAGAGAAGTTCTTTTATGGATCCTTCAACTTTAATCCCTTAATTTTAATGGAGTCTCCATTTTACATTACATTACCACATGTTGAAGCATCACATTCTACCATAGATAGTTGTGAGAAATTTGAAATAAGAAGTACAAGATATGAGCCAAATACCTTATTAAGCTTATAAAAAACTACTAGAGATCTACCCATCCATTCATATAATCTCCCTTCTCTATCATTTTGGTAAAGAGAAGCTATATGTAAACATCCATTAACAAACTTTCTATCAACACTACATATATGATCTACTTGTACTCCTTTGGTATGGATGATATGGCCCATATATAAAGGCTCTACCATTCTAAATTCACACTTGACTTCTTTTGCATAGAATCTATGTTGCTTTAGTATGTCTGCAATCGTAACCAAATACTACAAATGGTCTTCCCAAAACTTGTTTTAACTAAAAATCTCATCAAATAAATTCAAAAAAAAATCCCCACTTGTCTAATAAATACATAATTCCTGCATGGATGAAAAGTAGCAATTACATTTGGTAAATCAAAGAGCATAACCAAAAAATTAAAATGTACAAAATGGGATTTGGATGTTATTTTTTACACATTTTCTTCTTTCATGCTATACCTTAGAACCCTCTTGGAAAAGAACATCATCCCATCGAGCTCACTTATTAATGGGCACCTCTATCCTAAATTTGAAATTTCTATTCTTTATGGCCCTATAATTTGGTGAACAATTTGATTTACTAGTAGCACCAAGATCCCTTCTCATGGAATTCTTAGAAATATTCCTTATATCAAATTTTGTACTTTGATATTTATTATCTAGATTAAGGCCTTTTGAAATAAACACATAATATGTTTTTCCTTTCCACATTTTCTCAGTTAATACATAGGAAGGAAAGTGATGCAGAGCCACAACTCTGTCATGCAAACTAATCGGTGAGAGGGTGGTCCATGTCTTGGCGATCTACTCCTATCGGCCAAACATTCCTCATCGGCCACCTTACCTCTTATCTTCTTGACATTCAACACTCCCTGATGTATGTTCCTTGCATCACTCACCTATTAGCAAGACCATATGCTATTCGCCACCGATCACCAACTCTTCCCGATGTATGTCTTCACCTTTGTATCTGCTGAGAGATATATTCTTCAATGTACATTCAGGATATGCATTGTCAGTGTAACCTCCCTCATTGGTGAGCACTTTTGCATGTGCTCCCAATACACCGATGGCATAGCTTGCAAATACTTTCGCCGACTTGGGATCACCGTTTTCCTTCACCATCTCTACCAGTCGCCTCTTGCATCTAACACAATGTATATGTGCAATATACATTCAAAACATACAACCCAAATATGCATTCGGTGGGACTAACAATTGACCTAACGCAATGTATATCCTCAATATACATTCGTAATATACATTTGAAAACATGGATTTAGAATATGCATCTAGTGAAGCCGACCGTTGACTTTCCTTGTATCATATGAAATGCACTTTCACCACATGCAGTTGCAACATGAACTTGCAGGATACACACGAACATACAACTGTGATATACACATGAAATGAACCCCAACATACATTAGTGATATACACACAGAATGTATACCTGGTGAAACAACACGAATCTTTGCTGATCTGAACCTCTGCAAACCCTATAGCTTCACAGACCCATTTCTCCAACAACCATATAAAACTTAGTCTTTGCCAACCTAGTACATGAGGATGCTAGGATCTATCAATGCATCTTGTACATGATCCTGTAAACACAAATGAACAAAACAAAAAACACAAAAATGAACTGTACAGCCATTCCACTAATTTTGAAGAAATATAACTAGTGGAATGGACTAAGAGTCCATATCGACCACAAAATAGTAAATCGATTGCACAGAGAAAGCCTAACGAAATTGAATGACAAAAAGATACATAGAATAGGACTTGTTCATTATGCCTTTTAGAAATGTACACATAGATGCTCTATTTCTCAATTACAATCACACTGATCTCTAATCTCAACTACAACTATTGAACTGAACTGAACTCAACTGATTACATTCAATCTGCTCTAGGGTATTTATCTACTCGCCCTGAGTAGTACCAATCTGACTCCAAGCAACTGGGAGATCTAACAACCTCCAACTGTCTAACAACCTTTGTAATTACAGATCGACAAGTGTCCTTGGGACTTACAACATAAACCTAGATACAAACTAAAATAACATGCATTGGTCAAACAGACGTTATTACATAAATGGTCTTATAGGACCTTATTGGAAACAATAAAATGAACATCAAACAGTTAAATGCCTCATGGGGGCCACCTTGTGTTAGGTGCTCCAGCACCATACACCCCATCTTGAAAAGAACTCATGCCCCATAAGTTAAGTCTTTGTTTTGCTCTACCTATATCCTCTGCTGTCTCATGTCTTCCCCATGATCTCTAGACTGCAACCTGCTTCCATTGAATCAAAGACTCATGCCTAGCATTGTAGGCTCTACTCACACCTTGCTTTCTTACTATCATTTCTACCAGAACACCTGCATTATACACCTTGGGTAATGCTTCTTGTACTGCTGCTATGGCAGAATATGTTTTCCTTTCAACTCTTGTTGGTTCTAGAGGATAAACAATTGTCCCTACTATGATAGCATCCTTGTCTTTTCAATCAACTTGTGGCTACTTGTAAACCTGCTCTTGGACCTTCTGTTGATCCATCTAATCTCCATCATCCAAAACTAAAATCACCTTCAAACTTTGTTCCTTGGCAACCCCACTCCTTGAGGTATCCTCAACTGTCCTTGTCCCGTCTACATTGATCTGCACAAACTCTTTCTTACCCACCAAGATGACCTTGGCTGCCTTCTTTGCTTCAGCATCCACCTGCAATGGTGTCATCACAAAAGTTCTTCCATCCTTCTTGAAGGTGTAGGTGTTAGCATATCCATCATACAATGTTCTCCTATCAAATTGCCATGGCCTACCTAAAAGTAGGTGACAACATTCCATGGGCAAAATATCACATAAAACCCTATCCTGATATTCCCCAATCTGAAAATCAACATATGCTTGTTCATATACCAAAAGTGATTGATTATCACTTACCCAAGATGCTTTTTAAGGAGTTTGATGTGGAATCCTTTCTAGTTTCAACTTATCCACCATTTCCTGAGATAGCATATTATCTGTTGTACCAGAATCTATTACTACCTTGCATTTTTTACCTTTGCTTTTGCAATTGGTCCTGAAAAGTGCTCTCCTTTGTATCATCTCCTTGGATATCTTCAAGAGTGTTCTCCTTAGCATCAATGATTCTCCATCTAGAACTGGGGCTGCACTCCCCATTGGAAGGTTAACACTTTCACCTACCTCCTCTTCTTGCACATATTGAATCCTCTTGTAATTCTTCCTATCACTTCCTGATTATGAACCTTGCCTTTCTGGACATTTGAATGCTGGGTGACCAATTTCATTACAATGATAACATCTTCCAGTGAAAACATTAGAACATCTACCACCTCCAAATCTGCCTCGTGTGTCTTTCCATCCACCCCTGAAATTAGACTGTTCTTGTCCTTTACTAGTCTCTTCTTGGTTCTCATTGACTTGTCTTGTTGTACAGGCTCATCCTCTTCCCCTTATATTTCTGCCTCTTGCCCTCATGGACTTATCCTATCTCCTTTTCATCTTCTCCTCAATCCTGATTGCCATTTGATAACAGTCTTCTACACTCCTAGGGTTAGCCAAAACTAATTCATCCTATATGTTCAATCTCAAACCAGCCAAGTATCTAGCAACCTTTTCAACCTCATTCTCATGATGACCAGACCTCATACTTAATTTATAAAATTCCTCAGTATATGCCTTCACATCCATTTCCTTTTGTCTTAAAAATTGAAGCTTTTTAAACATTTGAACTTCATAATCCTTGGGTAAAAGCTTACCTTTGATTCTTGCTACCATCTTGTCCCATGAAGAAATCTTTGTCTTTCCATGCTTTCTTCTCTCTAATTGTATGTAATCCCACCATACCAAGCCATGACCTCCCAATTTGGTCTTTGCAATCTTTACTTTCTGTTCCTTAGGAACTTCCTCACATTCAAAATGATTATCTAATGCAGTAATCCAATCAAGTAACTCTTCCTCATTTAAACTTCCACTATACTTTGGAACATCAATCTTTACCTTAGGTTTGTCATTCTTGACTACCCTTAATAGTTTTGCAAATCTCTGATCTTCAGGATCTAGATCTTCATCGACATCTCTAGATTCTTCACCATCCTCTTCTTTTTCTAGTTCACTTTCTTCCACTTCTCTTCTTTTGTTTGTCTCCAAGGCTGCAAGCCTGGCTTGAAGGGCTTCTGCAAGCTCTTTCATCTTCCTCATCTCTTTAGCATGTTTTTCCTTCATCTCTTGCAATTCTCTAGCAATGCCAGCATTTTTCAGAGGCATCTTGCTAACTTGTTTCTACAACCTCTTAGTTCTTCTACTTCTACCTTCTCAATGATAGAAAAAAACACACAACTGCCCAGACCTTTTACTGAGCTCTAATACCACTATGATGCAGAGCCACAACTCTATCATGCAAACTAATCGATGAGAGGATGGTCCATGTCTTGGCGATCTACTCCTATCGGCGAAACATTCCTCATCAGCCACCTTACCTCTAATCTTCCCATCGTTCAACACTCCTTGATGTATGTTCCTTGCATCACTTGCCTATCGGCAAGCCCATATGCTATCGGCCAACCAAACACCCTTCGCACTAATCACCAACTCTTTCTGATGTATGTCTTCACCTTTGTATCTACTGAGAGATACATTCTTTAATGTACACTCAGGATATGCATTGTTGGTGTAACCTCCCTCGTTGGTGAGCAGTTTTGCATGTCCTCCCAATACACCGATGGCATAGCTTGCAAATACTTTCACCGACTTACAATCACCGGTTTCCTTCACCGTCTCTACCAGTCGCCTCTTGCATCTAACACAATGTATATGCGCAATATACATTCAAAACATACAACTTGAATATGCATTCAGTGGGACCGACCATTGACCTAACGCAATGTATATCCTCAATATACATTCGTAAGATACATTTGAAAACATGCGTTTAGAATATGCATTTAGTGAAGCCGACCGTTGACTTTCCTTGTATCATATGAAATGCACTTTCACCACATGCAGCTGTAACATGCACTTGCAGGATACACATGAACATACAACTGTGATATACACATGAAATGAACCCCAACATAAACCCCAACATACATTAGCGATATACACACAGAATGTATACCCAATGAAACAAAATGAATCTTCATCGATTTGAACCTCTGCAAACCCTGTAGCTTCACGGATCTATTTCTCCAACATCCACATAGATCTTAGACTTCACCAACCTAGCACATCAAGATGCTAGGATCTATCAATGCATCTTGTACACAATCCTAAAACCACAAATGAACAAAATGAAAAACACAAAAATGAACTGTACAGCCATTCCACCGATTTTGAAGAAATCTAACCGTTGGAATGGACTAAGAGTCCATATTGACCACAAAATAGTAAATTGATTGCACAAAGAAAGCCTAATGAAATTGAATGATAGAAAGATACACAGAACAAGACTTGTTTATTATTCCTTTTATAAATGTACACATAGATGCTCTGTTTCTAAATTACAATCACACTGATCTCTGATCTCAACTACAACTATTGAACTAAACTCAACTCAACTGATTACATTTGATCTGCTCTGGGGTATTTATCTACTCGCCCTAAGTAGTACCAACCTGACTCCAAGCAGTTGGGAGACAACCTCCAAGTGGCTGGGAGATCTAACAACCTCCAACTACCTAACAACCTTTGTAATTACAGATCAAGACGTGTCCTTGGGACTTACAACATCAACCTAGATACAAACTAAAATAACATGTATCGGTCAAACAGACCTTATTGGAAACAACAAAATGAACATCAAACAGTTGAGTGCCTCATGGAGGCCACCTTGTGTTAGGTGCTCCTGCACCAGAAAGTGAGGTTTATCTTGCAGCATAGGATTATTCAGAACAAATACATTAAATATAGGTGCATATGTATATCCACTTAATGTTGTATTTATAAAGGCACATAATGTCCTAATGTAACCAACTACTACTGCCCTATTAGATTGAGCATTTCCCACTTTCAAAGCATAATAATAATCTAACATTCCTTTAACTTCCATAAAATAAAATATTGAATTTGGTTTCAATTTCAAGTGTTCCAAACAAATACCTAGATCCCATTCTCTTGGGTACAAATCGATTAATACCCTTTAGTCTCCTTATGAAAATAATTTTGTAAACCATGGAAAATGTCATCTTCACACCAGAAGTCAAACTATATGTCTTTGATGGTTGAGCTGAAAATTTTGATAAGCTCAAAATCAACCATAGTGGCTAATGAGAATTCTTTTCCATATACATGTCTTTCCACAAACTCATCTTGGACAACATTTTTAGAATCTGTCTGAGTTGGATCATCCCTTTTAATTTCTATGGAGTTATTTATCTCATCTTTTATTAATGATTATAAGGGAAACTCTTCAATGCTCTATTTCCTCCCACTTTGGATTTTATATTTTTATTCCACATTCCCTTCACTGTCATTTTGAATATCACTCTTGTCTACCGTAAAATCCATCATTGGAAAATGGATGCATAATATCTGAGTAAGGGTAGCCTTTGTACTGATGCATTCAGTGGGTGTCACTTGATCTTCCCTGATTTCATCACAATCTTGCTAGTAAGCACACTTGTTTAGATTCAAAGGAACATTTAGAATATTGTGGCTATATCCTTCATTATTTATAGTTCCTTGATCTTTTTTTCTTTCTTCTAAATCATTTTCTTTATTTTTTGGATCCTTCATCCATGTCTTTAAATCCTTCTAATATTCATGCAATCCGTGTAACTTTTCTATCGTGGATTCTTGAAATGTCTTCATCTTTCTACTTAAAACACTAGTTTTCCCCCTTGTAGGCTAGCGACATCTTAGATTTGATGCCAATGTAATTTCCCACAATTGATTGTACTAAAACTAGTAAAAGCACCAAGGGTGCTATCACATGGCCGATAGGCACAAATATTTATAGGCCTATCACTAAATAGTTTATATTTATTTTTTATTAGAAAGTCACTACATGTAGTAGTTAGTGGAAAAGACTATATATACTATAAGAAACTCAATTATTGTGTGTGTTTGTTTGAATGTTGACATCCATATTTGTTTGAAGTGTCTTTGAACTTTATTTATTTGAAGTGTGTTTGAACTTTAGGCATTACTTTGTGTGCACTTATTGTTTGAACTTTTGGTATTTGTTTTGTATGTGTGTTTGAACTTTGACATCTGCTTATTATTTGTGTGAAGTGTGCATTTTAACTTTGACATCATTTTTATTATTTGAATGAGTTTTTAATGTTCACTTTGTGTGTGTGAAATGTGTATGAACTAACTTTTATATTCACTTTGTGTGTGTGTGTGTGTGTGTGTGAGTGATCCAATTTTGACATTCACTTGGATTTGAGCCACTTATTGTTTGTGTATTGACATCCACTTTGCTTATGTGAATCATATATTTAAACTTTGGCATCCACTTAATTTGTTTGAGTTAATTGTGGATTCATTTTTTTTGTATGAAATGTGAGTGAACTACCTTTTTCATCCACTTATTAGATCTATTTACTATTTTTGTTTATTGAAGTTTAAAATTTCACATTTACTTAGTGTGAATTAAAAATTAGCATGTTGAATTATGTTTACTTTTGTGTGTGTGAGTGTTTGAACTAAATTTGGCATTCACTTTGTGTGAAGTGTGTTTGAATTTTATTCTGTGTGAGAGTGTGTAAATTTTTTTATTGTGTGTGTGTGTGTGAACTTTCACATTCACTGTGTAAAGAGTGTACTAACTTTTGACATTCACTGTGTAAAGAGTGTACTAACTTTAGTGTTTACCTTATATATGTATGAAGTGTATGTTTTTAACAAACTACGTGTGGAATTATTGTACTTTGTGTGAAGATTGTGATTTTAACTTTGGCATTCACTTTGTGTGAAGAGTGTACTAACATTGGCATTTACTTTATGTGTTTGAACTTTATTATTTACTTTGTATATGTATGAAATATGTTTTTGAACAAACTATGTGTGAAGTGATTCAACTAACTTTGTGTGAAGAGTGTGTTTTAACTTTGGCATTCACTTTGTGTGTGTTTTCTCTTTGGCACATTTGAAATCAAGTGTTTACTTCATATATGGTTGAATTAACTTTATGCATGAAGCATGTTTGAACTTTGGCATTTGATCACTTTCTAAATGTGAAGTGTTTGTTTTAAATTTGAAATTCACTTTTGTGTGAATTGGGCATGGTCAAATTTAATTTTGACATTCGCTTTGTGTGCTGTGTGCATTTGGAATTTACCATGTTTTATAACTTTGGCACTCACTTTATGTGTTTGTTTGTACTTTGACATATTTGAACTTAAGCATTCATTTTAATGTTTGTACTAACTTTTTGTGAATGAATTATGTTTGAACATTGACATATTCACTTTTTGTTTATGTAAATTGTGTGTCTTTGCAGGCGGGATTTAATAAGTTTCTAGAAATGATTTTTTTTAAAATTTTTCAATCACATAAAAATAGAGGGAAATCCCAACAAATAATATTTTCATATGAAACTAATTAATTATTATATTAATAGAATGACCACTTCTATTACAACATCATCTTCCAACCAATCTGAAATTATTTTTTAAATATAAATATACTTTTTAAATTCTTTTTAATCATAAAATCAATTTCAAAAATATATATTTTTAAATCTATCCAACTTTTATTTGGTTAATTACAAAAAAAAAATCAAACAATTAAATTTTTTTGAATCTAACAACTTAAAAACCCTTAATATAAAAAGCAATCTTAGATTCACATTCCAATTTTCATGACCAAGTCAAAAAAGTTTCTTAAGAAATTGCACTTGAACCCACTTAAAATAGGTAAGTGTCACACCACTAACATAAATAAAGATACAATTTATATTCTAAATAATAATTTTTTCAGTCATTTGATTGTTTTAATATAGTTTATACATTTACTTTGTTAAGAATAGTTAACTTAAATTCCTTTTAAACCAAAAGATACTACCAAGTTAAGAAATAAGAAAAGATTCTAAGTAAAATGATTTCTATCAAACTATGTATTCAATAGATATAAATTATAGTGAATAAGCCACTTATTAAAATATACATAACCAACATTATAAAGACATAAATAAATTTATTAAAGTTATCATGGAGTAACTTTAGAGTCTAAACATTTATTTAATGATTTTAATAGATTTAATAAAATAATTAAATTAAATAGTTATTTCTTTTTTAAAGTTATTTAATCATTTAAATAAAATAAACCTTGCAAGATAATTAAATAAGAAATTAAATCTAAATTTTCATGTCTTTAAAATTATAACTATGAAATAAATTATATTGAAGTGAGTGCTGGATCATATACTTGGGTGCAACAGCTAGATTATGAAACCCTACCTTTTCGATGTCGTCTTTGTCATGAATATGGTCACTTGCAACGTAGGTGCCCTAGGGCTAAGCCTATGGTGCCCCAACCTTCCCAGCCTTCTAGTAATCCACCTAGGGCTGATAATGGTAAGGAGCCTATTCCGGGTGATGGTAATGGAGATGATGGCTATGTCCCTGTCAAGGCTCGCAATAGGAATCAGGGCCAGAAGCGGACCTTGAGGGAGAGGCAGGTTGATGAAACTTTTAATAGGTTTGAGGTGCTGGATGATCTCAGCCAGGGGGAAGTGAATCCAGGGTTGCTGAACTTGGATCAGGGAACTTTGGGTACAGGACAGGATGGGCCACCATTGGAGGCCATGCAAGTTGTGCAAGAGATTGGGGTTGGTCAGATGGATACGGATCAACAATTGAGTGTCCAGACTGAACAAGAATCTTCTATTGGAGCTTCGAAGAGTGGTGGAGGTGTTTCCCCATTTCCCTTGAAAGGAGGCAAGAATGTGGGGAAGAGCTCTTTGGCCTCCCCTCTTTTCGGTATTCAGCAAATTGAACTGAAGAAAGGGATTGGTGACAGGACTTCCAAGCTGGGAAGGAAGAAGGATATGGAGAAGATTAAATTAACTGGGGAAACTTTGGTGGAGTCAGGGTCAGTCAAGACTCTGGATTCACATTTTTCATGCCCCCAGAAATGATTGTTCTCTCATGGAATGTAAGGGGCTTGAACAGTGGCCCTCGACAAAAAGTTTTTCGTGATTTGGTTAGGAATCATTCTCCGAATGTTCTTTTTATTTAGGAGACTAAATTATTTGTAGATAATATGTTGGCCCTGGCTCCTAAGTTGTGGAAATATGGTGAATGCCAGTGTATGGGGGGCTCTTGGTGCTTCTGGAGGGGTGGCTTGTTTTTGGAACCCTCGGAAGATTTTCCCTCTCTAGTGGATGTCCTCTAGATCCTCTATATCCCTAGTCGCCTCTTGGTATGAGACTGGTGAGTGTAATCTCCTCTCTAATGTGTATGCTCCTATTGAGTTTCCAAGTAAACAACTTCTATGGTCCCATCTTTGTTTTGTTCGTAGCTTAGCTCCTTGCCATCCATGGGTTATGGCTGGCGATTTTAATGCTATTGTGGAGTTGTCTGAGAAAAGAGGTGGTATTCCTAGGTTGGAGCCTTCTGCTCTGTTATTCAGAGATAGCATTTCTGAATTAAATCTTATTGATGTTCTACCAAGTAATGGTCGCTTCACTTGGAATAATAGGAGAATTGGTGAGAGTTGTGTTGCTGAGAGGCTTGATCGATTCTTGGTTTCCTGTTATTGGGTTGGAGACTTATGGTCCACTCGATCTGAAATTCTTGATTGGAGAGGCTCTGATCATTGGCCTATTAAGCTTAGCATTATCTCTGCTTGGGGGCCTCGTTCTCCCTCATTCAAGTTCCAGATTATGTGGTTACGGGATCCTACTCTTCATGAACTTGTGGCTGAGTGGTGGCGGATTGGTAGACCAACTTTTGGTACAGAAATGTACACATTCTCCAAGCTTCTTCAGTTTGTCAAATATCAGCTTAAAAGGTGGAATCAGCGATGTTTTGGTAATATCTTTCGTGCTAAGGTTGCTACCCAGGAGGAGTTGAATAATATTACACAGTTGATTCGTGAGAATGGGGCCTCTGAGGATCTTCTAAGGGAGGAGGCTAAGACTTTGAAAGTGGTTGAGGAATTTGAATTGCGGGAAGAAATCTATTGGAAGCAAAAGGCCCGGGTTGAATGGTTACAGGAAGGTGATAAAAACACCACCTTCTTCTTCAATTCTGTGAAGGACAGGAGGCATGGTAATTCCATTCCTTTTTTGGTGAATGATAGGGGTGAACGTCTTGCCTCGTTTCAGGAAATCTCTGCTGAGGCTTCTTAGTATTTTGCTACTTTATTTAGGGAGGATTCTCAAGGGGGCTCTGTTGAGGAAGCACATGTTCTTTCTTGTATTCCTCAGTTGGTCTCCAGGGAGGCGAATGAGTATCTAATGAAAGATATCTCTCTTGATGAGCTGGAGGGGATTGTGTTTCAGATGAAAAAGGGTAACGCTCCTGGTCCCGATGGTTTCCCGATTGAATTTTTTCAAGAATTCTAGGATATCATAAAGTTGGATCTTCTGGCGGTTGTCCTTGAGTCCCAGAGGAATAAGCAGATGCTTCGTGCTCTGAATTCCACCTTCCTTGCTCTCATACCCAAGTGTGAAGGGGCTGATAGGTTATCTCAGTTCCGGCCTATCTCTCTTTGCAATGTGGCTTACAAAATCATTTCTAAGTTATTGGCTGAGAGATTGAAGAAGTGGCTTAAAGTGCTGATTTCAGAGGAACAGAGTGGATTTGTGGTGGGTCGACAGATTCTTGATGGGGTTGTCATTGCTACGGAAACCATCCACTCCATGGACAACTCCCATGAGAAGGCTATGTTCATTAAGCTGGATATGGCTAAGGCTTATGACAGGGTTAGATGGTCTTTTTTGCAGAAGATCCTTGTTTCTTTTGGTTTTAGTGAGGAGTGGATCCAATGGGTCATGAGCTGTGTCACGTCTGTTTCCTTCTCAGTTTTGATAAATGGAGATCATTCTAAACTTTTTGGTGCCTCAAGGGGCTTGCGCCAAGGGGATCCTCTTTCTTCGTATCTTTTTCTACTTCTTGTGGAAGGCCTTGGATGTTTGTTGAAAAGAAGGGTGGAGCTTGGCACCATTCAGGGTTGGCGATGGGGTGGAGACTTGCCTCCACAATCTCATTTACAGTTTGTTGATGATACTGCATTAATGGGGATGGCTACTATTAGGGAAGCTACTAACTTGAGGCAGGTGTTGGACATATATCTTGTTGCTTCAAGACAATTGATTAATGAGGAGAAGTCATCCATATTCTTCTTCAATACGCCGACCCCCATTCAGAGAAGAATTGCTAATATCTTGAGGTTTCAGATAGGGGTTCTCCCTTTGACGTATCTGGGTTTCCCAATTTCTATTCGCCATCTTCCCAAGGGTTCTTGGCAGAATATTATTGATAAGCTCCATGCAAAAGTTAATCATTGGACCCATAGATGGTTGTCTTTTGCGGGGCGGGTTCAGCTTCTCAAGTCGGTGGTGCAGGCTCTTCCTACCTACCGATGTATGCTTCAGGTGGCTCCAATGGGTTTTCTGAGGGAGTTGGATTCTCTTGCGAGGCACTTCTTATGGGCGGGAAGTTTGTCATCCTCCAAGTGGAGCCTGGTCAGGTGGGATGTGTGTAGCCCAAAGCAATTTGGTGGTCTGGGTCTTCGACAGTCTGCGTTATCTGGAGTGGCTGTGGTTGCTAAGCTTTTTTGGAGATGGTGTGTGGAACCGGATCAGGCGTGGGCCAGGATATTATCTCATAAGTATTTCCTGGGGATTCCTCGGCAGGATCTCCCTCATTACCCTCTTGAGGGGAAAGGTTCAGTGATTTGGAATACTCTTCAGAAGGGTGCAAAGCTTATCAAGGAAGGTTTATTTTGGATTTGTAGACGAGGAACTGAAGCTCTCTTTTGGTCAGATTCTTGGGATGGATTCCCTCCACTTACTTCTCATTTCCCCAACCTTCTTCCTTTGTGCCAAAGCTTTCTCGAGGCTGGTTGGGCTAGGGTGAGTGACTTCAAGTCTGTTGCTTCTTTTGGTCAGTTGGAGGTAGCTCATTGGAAGGATCCCACAATGTGGCCAGATTTGGGACTTGCGGAAGATAGTGCTGAGCTTCACAAGATTCTTCATAGTAGGAGTTGTAGTTCTCTTCTGGAAGAGGATATTCTTGCTTGGACCCATAATCCTAAGGGGGTTTACTCTGTTGCTTCTGGTTATCAGGTGTTATTGGCTCAGAAGCTAACTGGGGTAGAGGTTCATTGGTGGAAAAGGGTGTGGAATAAACTCTCGTGGCCTAAATGCAATTGCTTTGTTTGGACTTTGGCTTGGAATAGGTGTTTGACCTGGGATAACATTCGTAAACGAGGATTTCAAGGACCTTCAATTTGTGTTTTGTGTGGGGGAGCAGAAGAGGATTCTTCGCATTTGTTCTTCCGGTGCCCCTTTGTTGTGTAGCTTTGGCATTGGTGGTGGGAGGTATGGAAGCTTCCTTGTATTCATGTGTGCTCTTTGGTTGAATTCTGGGATAGTATGGGAAGACCTCCTTCTATGGCTTCCTTTTTGCAGGAGGTTTGGTTCGTGGGTCCTACCTTTCTGCTTTGGCAGATTTGGCTGGAGCGGAACCACTAAATTTTTTGTGATCAGAAGTTGGTGGGTCGGCAAGTTTGGCTGCGTATGCTAGGAATGGTGTAGGAGTCAGTTTCAGCTAAATGTGATTTGGTTTTTCCCTTGGAGAGAGGTGATGATGAGTTGGTGGCTAGACTGGGTCTTCAAGAAATTCATTCTTCTTTTGTCAGTTCTAGGAACTGTAGGCATGGGAAAAAGAGGGTTCAATGGGTTGGAAGGTGGTTACCTCCTCCCAATGGATTTTTAAAGATCAATACTGATGGTTCTTCTAGGGGCAATCCTGGGCCTGCTGGAATTGGTGGAGTTGGTAGGGACTCAGCTGGGTCGGTGATTTTTCTGTTCTCTATACATGAGGGGGTGAAGACTGTTAACTTCATGGAGGGTCTGGCAATTCTACATGCTATTGAGAGGGCCCTTGCTTTGGGTTGGAGAAAAGTTATATGTGAAGCTGATTCATAGATTTTGATTAATCTCTTGAATGAGCGAAAGATATTTGATATTAATTGGCAGTTGGCTTTGGTGGTTCAACGGATTCTTCAGGTTAGTTCTCGATTGGAGGAGGCATCCTTTGTTCACATCCCGAGGGAGTGGAATCGAGTTGCTGACTGCTTGGCCAAATGGGCCTCTGAGCATGATAGTGGTTGGAAAGTTGAGGATTGGGATCAGGTTAACCCTGAGCTGCATCTAGATTTAGACCGGTTCTTGGAGGAGGATAGGAGGATACATGAGGATAGTTGATGTTGTTCATGCTGTGGGGTTTTTGCCTTGTTTTCTGGGGCTGGGTCCCTTGGTTATTATTGTAATGCTCTTTTCTGATTTCTAATAAAGTTTTTACCCCTTTGGTTTAAAAAAAAAAAAAATTATAACTATGAAATTAATAAATATTTAAATCTATTTAATTTAGTTATTAACTTGCATGGAAATTTTACATAAAATAGATAATTAGGTTCTATTTTAAGAAAAACTAATTAATAAAGAATATTAAGCACTAATGGATCTATTTAAAAACTCGTCATAAATCCTAATGCAATGATAAGAGTGGTAGAGGGCTAATTTTAGAATGTAATAAAATATACTATTATGATATAATCAAAGAGAATCTCTAACTTTTACATTTGTTTTGTAATTCTCTTTTTCTTTCTCTTGCTTTTTCCTAAATTCCCACTTTTTTTTATCTTTGTAGTTTTCTTGTTTTTTGTTTTTGTTTTTTCCTAATCTATTTTGCATATGCAAGGAATACTATTATATTATGTAGGTTTAAAAGTGCATTGAAGAATAATACAAATGAAAGTTTGGAGTAGAAATATATATATAGTTTTTATTTAAAATCTGTGGCATAAATTAATTGAGATCATAGGAATTAAATTATAGTGAATAAACTACTTATTAAAATATATGTAACCAACATTATAAAGACATACATAAATTTATTAAGGTTATCATGGAGTAACTTTACAGTCTAAACATTTATTTAATGATTTTAATAGATTTAATAGAATAATTAAATCAAATAGTTTTTTCTTTTTTTAAAGTTATTTAATCATTGAAATAAAATCAACCTTGCAAGATAATTAAATAAGAAATTAAATCTAAATGTTCATGTCTTTTAAAACTAAAACTATGAAATTAATAAATATTTAAATCTATTTAATTTAGTTTATTAACTTGGAAATTTTACATAAAATAGATAATTAGCTTCTATTTTAAGAAAAACTAATTAAATATCTATTTAAAAACTCATCATGAAAAACTTAATGCACCAATTAATGATAAGAGTGGTAGAGAGATAATTTTAGAATTTATTAAAACTTACCACATGTTTTGTTTTGTAATTCTATTTTTTATTTTCTTGATTTTCTTTCTTTTTTTCTAAATTCCCACTTTTTTTTTCTTTTCATTTTTTTCTATTTTCCTTTTTTAGCTATCTTGCATGCAATGAATACTATTTTATTTGTAGGTTTGAAAGGGTATTGAAGAAAATATGTACAGATGAAAATTTGGAGCAGCAAACAACTTTTATATAAATAATGTTTTTTATTTAAAATATGTTAGCATAAATTTTAGAGATAGGAAATAATTACAACGAAATATGAAGTATAATACTATTTAAATCTCCTTGCATTAGAACAGTGATGCCTCACAAATTTGAATGGGATGGATTAAAATTATTTATACCCATCACCTAGCCATGCTTTCCAAATAATGAAACTGTTGTCTAGAGCCTCATTAATTGCACCCAGAAGCCTCAAAATAAGTTTTCTCACCTCCTTCACATACTTACCTACAATCCCTTTGTGTTGTAAATTAAAAAAGATTAGTAAATTTTGAGAGAAATTTATGTTTGTGTTTTGTCTGGTACATGTAGGACACCAAGAAGAAATCCTCTAGATGATAAGCTGGGTGTATGAGATAATAACTCCACAATTTGTTTTTTTATGGCATCAAATTATTAAATTTTAAGAAAGGTCTAGTAAAATTTAAAATTTATATATTATTGTCTATTAGTAATCAGATCAAAAATTGATGTTAAAAAATAAATCTGAAGAAGAAAAGAAATGAATGTTAACCTAGAAGAAGCCATCCTCCTCACATGCATGCCTAATGTGATTCACTTATTTGCTCCTCTGGTTGCAAGGGTTAATCTGAGATATACACCCTCTGTATTTTTTTTTCCTTCTTGTTGATCTGTTCATGCTCTCCTTCACCTCACCTCACATATTGCAGCACCAAAAAAAAATATGCAATAGACTATATATAATACTAAATGAAACCCACAAATAGAAAATGCAACGGAAAAGGAAATAAATGAAACACCATGAATTATAAAGTAAGCACCAAGAGAAAAAAAAAATTTGAGTGTGTATTTGCAAAAAATTTCTAGGCCTTTTTAGGGAAAGATTACCAAAAAAAATATTTTTTATTAGGGAAGGACTACCAAAAAAATTATTTTTTATTAGGACTACCAAATTTTTTTGGCAGTTACAAGATGTGTGCACATATAGAATGGCCTATCGACCAAATTATATCAAATCTATAATATTCTAAATAAAATCTGGGAAACCATCCAATTGCACCACAATTTTTAACAAAGCCAATCAACCCAAAATTTGGCAATTTTGCATCTAACACTCTAAAACACTACAAATATGCCAAGGGAAATTTTATTAACATAAATTTCACAACATATAGAATATTTTTTACAAAAAAATATAAAAAATAAAATATCTTCCCTTGCATGCAAATTATGGAAGATAACTCACAAAATATATACAAATTACGCAGTTAATACCCAACGTCAACTAAAGCTTCATAACCTTTATGGGACTATTATAATAGATTGAAATAGATGTTAAAGGATTTAAATAATATTCACAACACCTTCTACATATATTGAACACTAAAATTAACCAAAACTACCATAATTCACTCCAAACTACAACCTGTAATAACTCATAATTGATCACAAGATAAACCTATCAAGCACAAATACAAACTCTGGATGAATTTTCCCTCTATAATAAAAGGGATTTCATCCTTAGATTTATGAAACCACTGGTTTTCCATCTAATGAACTCTAGTACATCAAGGGTTTTTGTCCTCAAAAGTTAGTTTTGAGCAATGTTTAGAGGTTCATAAATTAATTTCACAAAACATCCCCTAAAAACAAAATACTTGCATATAAATAATCTTGGGAGCTCAAAGAAAGGGTCAAGAAAACCAATGCCCCTTGTAACACCCCGCCGAGGAACCCAAAGGATAATACAACTAAGATTACAAAAAGGACAAATATTTTTTTCAAGAAAGAAATAACAACGAAAAGTAAATCATATTTACTCCTAACATAAGTTAAGCTTTATCCTCTAGGGTTCAACGGCTGCATTACTGATGAACAAGTAGCAAGTTCTTAAACAACATGATGAACTAACTAACAACCATGGTTCATTCAAGGTCTAATTACATCAGATGAATAAACACATACAATTCCATATTATATCACCAGCTAAGTAATGTCAGGATCTTGCACATAGGATCACAAGTACATAAACAAGTTCTTTTACAAGAGAGCACAACATTACATTGTTTACAATATCGATATCCAGATTGCATTGGAGTACATACATCAAGATAATAGTACATGATTCAACTGATATAAAAGACTAGAAAATGATCATAAGTATCTGTCTCGTCAGCTAGATCAAGATTTGAAATCTATTACATAAGGTACATCCTTCTCTCACATGAACAACAACAAGAGAAACCAATGGAGATATAAACACAACAACCCAACCATGTGGAACCCTACAGTCCCACAACATGAAACAGTTAAGAAGACAGGAACACAACATAAAAGGCTAACATGACAACAACATACAAGTACACATGACATTCACAACAAAGTCACCACTTCCTCCAATAGTCAAAAAGACAATAGACTAACAGGTGCAAGTAGTACACATGACTCTAAAACAACACTAGTCAATAAGGGCATCACAAGTAACTCAAATATCACTTCCAGAGGCATTCACAAAACAAAGGGGAGAACACAACTAGAGAATGCTAGATTGCAGTAGGGATGAGTGTCATCGTATGGTCCTAGCATGGATTACCCTAACAGTCTCTAGCTAAACGCTGGCCCCCATCCATAGGTTACCTTGACAGCCTCTCGCTAGGCACCGACCCCTATCCATAGGTTACCCTGACAGTCTCTCGCTAGGTGCCGACCCCCATCTATGGTTACCCTGACAGTCTCTCACTAGATGCCATCCCCATAGGGTGACACATGCGAAACCAACATTCCTTTCATGAGGACAAGGAAGTTGATTTTTCCAACCATGACCTTCTCATCTCATCCTTAGCCTAAATGAGCTCTACAGGCATGCATGAGGCATCCAATTATCTTGATTAGTGTGAAAACTACCCAACCCTCGAAATTTATTATTAAGTCATCATTGGATTAACAACTTCCAATGGGTTACTCTAACAAGCCACTTTGGGCACCGGCCCCACATTGAAAGCCACTCCGCCTTCACTGTATCTAGATTCTCAAAGCCCAAAACAAAACCCAAGCATGAACTATCACATTCCTCATCATGATACATTTACAACACAAAATATACATCATTTCACATTAAATAGAGCAAGGCATTACCCATGTTGCATAGTTATCATAACCACATGAATAGGTACACTAAGGCATTATCCATCTTGCACAGTCATCATAACCACATGAATCCATAAACAGAGGGCAATCAACATATAACCAATACATATTTAACCATTAGCAAGATTACATAATCACAGGAGTCATACGCACGACTACCCCTCTTGGCCTTTGGAATCCACTTTCCCAAATGACACAAACACTTGACACCACTTAAACACAATGGTCTCACATCACATGCACATCTTCTCCTAATAGACCAAACTAAGATCCTTCATCAATAATTCAATTACAACACCACAATTGCGACATATGACATAATGCACTAATTGTGGGTCTTGAAGAATGTAACATTAATTGAATCATGATCAATCATCTAACAATCATAAAGTGAATCTTCATCAACAATATAGAACTATCATATTCTAACCACTAGTAATAGTCACTTTTATGATCATAAGATATAAGAGTCCATGAGTAACAATATTTTAACCAATAGATCCAAAGACTTATTTTAGTTTTGTTTAATTAAAAATGATTGCGATCAACATGCAAATAACCCTAAGGCATACATATTAAAACACAACAATTATTTAAATGCAATTCTTATCACAGTGGGGGACTATCACCACAATTAAAATCATACAATGGAGTATTAATAACCATAACACATGAATGCTATACCAATGGCTACATAATTCACTAAACCACTATTTACACTGATGTAGATTTCATTAATAATCTAGATAATTTTGTAAATACTATTAAATATAACTATATAAGCAAGGCTAAAAGCCTATAATATTAGAATGCTACAAATATCTTACACTAGTTAGAATCACAAGATACAAAACCTAAAGCTACAATGAAAGAACCTTGTTCTGAGGTTAGCTTGAGAGGAAAGGAATAAAGAACAATAAAACATTCCTATAGATCTAACATCTTCATCAAATCTACCACACTTTTAACCACATGAATATGATAGGATCAACACAAAATAAATTTGTTGAGAAGGCTTTAAAAGCTACCAACAATGCAAAATGTGAAAGCATAGACAAGGCACACAGACTGATTGGTAGAATACCTTAGAGTCATATGATGGAAAGCAATGATCGTAGGATATACACAAAATGAATTTGTTGAAAAATATTAGAGAAACCCAGTTTGAAAATATAGAGTTATTGGTGACGCAACAAACTATTTTAATAGAGATGAAATAGGTGAGAGGTAGACAGTCACAAAATATTCATATCTCAAAAATGACAAACTAGGTAAGGTGGATTTCAAGATATGATTTAGATATCCAGGCTGTGCACCATATATAAAAAAATTAGAGAAACCTAGCTCGTAAAAATAATGTTATGGCTAATGCAACAGACTGCTAAAACAGAGACGAAATGGGTGAGAGGTAGACAGTCACAAAATATTCATATCTCAAAAATGACAAACTAAGTATGGCTAATTTTTGGATATGATTTAGATATCCAGGCCGTACATGATATATAAAAAAATTAGAGAAAACCCTATTTGTAAAAATAAAGTTATGGCTAATGTAACAGACTCCTAAAATAGAGACGAAATGGGTGAGAGGTAGATAATCACAAAATATTCATATCTCAAAAATGACAAACTGGGTATGGATAATTTTCGAATATGATTTATATATCCAGGCCATACACCATATATAAAAGAATTAGAGAAACTCAATTCACAAAAATAAAGTTATGGCTAACGCAACAGACTACTAAAATAGAGACGAAATGGGTGAGAGGTAGACAGTCACAAAATATTCATATCTCAAACATGACAAAAATGGGTATGGCTGATTTTTGGATATGGTTTAGATATCCATGCCATGCACCATATATAAAAAAAATTAGAGAAACCTAGTTCATAAAAATAAAGTTGTTGCTAACGCAATAGACTAGGTTCAAAAAATGTAGAAGAGAATTCACAGAATATTTTACTAAATCTAATGCAACAATAAGTTAGATTCATATCTCAGTCCATACCAGAATGTTGCTTCTATGACATCCTCACAAAATTTCTCAACTTGCATCCATTTTCCCCAAGTCTTTTATTTTTGAAGCTATGGTTTACAGTGCTAAAAGAAAAATGAAAGCTTCCTAAGAGAGAGAGCTCCCCAAAACATAAAACATAATCTCCATTTGAAATGCACGCACCTCCCCCAAATTATGTCTTGAGATTTCAAAAATAAAGTTGAGCATCCATAACCACCCCCATAATTTCTTCTAGAAGATTCTCTTTTATTACTTTCTTACAATTTGCTATTTTTTACCATTTACAATAATTTCTCTCTGATTTTATTTATTTTAGAATTTGCTATTTATTTCATTTATAACCAAACAAAATAGTTTCTTTCTACTTTTCTAAAATTAGTCTCTTACATAAAAGAAACAATTATTTCTAAGATTCCCTATAGAGGTGTGTAACTGTCACTTCTTCCAAGTGGCCAAAATGGAAAATAATTACTCAAGGCAATAATAATAAAGAAAGAGAATCTTTTTCAAACATAATAATACATATTTCGCCACAACTATAATTTACATAAAAACATCTATATTTATTTATCAAAGTTCCCTCTTGACTTAATAATTTTATTTCAGTGAAGCAATTAACCAAAACATTAATCAAACAATACCTGACACAATGTATGATCGAAAGCATGACCACAATGACAGTGACTGACCATTATGCCCATACAGACAACATTGACTAGGTGCAAAACTGGATACTCATCCTTTTCAAGGATGATGGCTAACTAGGGGACCACATGTTATCTCCATTCAATAGTTTCCATTGGGTTTAAGGCACTCTCAGACCTGTCAATTCAGGTGGAGTCGATGCCTAGTACCTGCATCCTGTAACATCTAAATAGTTGAACAAATAGACATATATATATAATCATATAGTCAAATACACCATGAAAGGGAATCACAGCGTGGCAGGGTACTCACGCATGAGTAATACGACACTGTCCCTTTAACCATCACATCAAACACATAATCACAACACACATAGAAATTAGTTACTGAATGACTAAATAAGAACCATCATCAGATAATCACATGATACACATAATAATATTAATCCACACAAAACATCACAACATAACATCCTATGATATAGAATTAGTCGCATAAAAATTAATTCTAACATACGACAATCATAGTAAGATCAACATCATAATTACTTGAGTGTAAAACAATGTCAGAGCATATAAATTATCAGTGTCACAACAAAGATTATCAATAAAACATACTAACTATCATATGAAACCACACATAAGCATAATCAGGAATGTCACCAACATGAATGTAGCATCTACCAACATCATATAATACACAACATCAACTATCTAACATACCCTAAATATTCTTATTATTTTACCTTCATCTTCATGCTCTTTAGCTAGACCATCTGCACATCCAAGATGAGAATGGAGGGGCATTACATCCCTCTTGGGCAAGTTGCCAAGTAAAACCTATTTTTTTGTTATTTTTACACTTAAATAATTAATTTACATTTTAACACCTATGCAAACTTGGACACAAAATTCCCCAAAGTAGTCTAGGATAAAAAAGTAAGGAAATAGAAAATTTCTTTCTTTCAATCCTCATATTTCAAATAAAATTAATAAATAATTCCCTTACAAATTTTTGTAGATAACCTTCTGAAAAAGCAATGAATATCCAATTTTGTTGGATTTATCCAAAATACCATGAATTACACATTCTCTAATTTTGAGGAAATAAACAATAACATTTAATATTTAATTTGACTTCCAAATTTTTACTTTTCTCAATTTCATAATTAAATATTAAATAAATAAATTCCAACTAATTCTTTAATTTCTCACCTTAATCCATATGAATTGAAGGAATGCACTAATTAATGCGGTGTTGGAAATAATTAAGAAAAAGGACATTAATTAAATTTTCACAAAGGCATCTTTTCCTAGATTTGATGCAAACTACCTTTGGTTCGTGACTATCCACAATCACTGCTACAAACTACCTCACAATCAATGATATATTTATAACCATCTTGCAAACTATATCAAATTTAATGATCTATTTACAAGTAGAAGCTCTCAGGCTTCCAAAGGTGTTCACTATGATGCCACTTGATTAATTCATGGCTAGACGGTCCAATTAAGGATTATCCAACCATGCAACTAGATGAAAAACACATAGAGAAACTCAAAACAACATAAACAATAACATGATATTTATTGATTCACAATCACTGAACATTATAATCTACCACAATATGCTTCTAACATGCGAGGCCAAAACTATTTGATTAGATATGATCACACTATGTGTAGATTATAATATTTAAATGATATTACAATCTAATAACAATGCCAAACTCCATACTAAATTAACTATCTTACACTGCTTCCACCATATCTTTCTTTATCTCTTTGATACCATTTAGTTCTATCATTGAGGTTAATACTATTGTTTGTTTTTTCTTCCACATCTTTAATGTAGGATATTCTATCATTGTATTGAGGTCTACTTCTTTGGAACCTTCATCCTCTACCTCTCTGGCAATTCCTCTTTCCTTGAAATCTCCTATTCAACATTTCTTCTACCTTCAATGAAATTTGATATGCTTCGTCTATTTTTGTCAATCTTGCCAAACATAATTCTTCCTAAATACTTCTTCTTAGACCATTTATGTGTCTTGCAACCTTTTCTTACTTTCTTTTCTACATCAAATCCTAATGATCATTTAGAAAAATTCTCTAGTATATTGATTCACTAACTTTTTCTTTTGTGTGAGATTTTCTAACCTCTTTAGCAATTCTAACTCATAGTTAATAGGTATGAATTGGTATTTCATTTTCACTACCATCTTATCCCATTTTGTTCTCTTTTATTTCTGTTTTTGATTTCTTTCTAATTGTTCTTATTTCCACCAAATAGTAGCATGTCCCTTTAGTTTAGTTTTAGAAAATTTTAAACCTTATTAGGATCTACAATCTCCTCATATTCACAATATTTTTCCACATCACTTATCTAATCAATCAACTCTTCAAGATTAAAATCACCAAAAGTTAATTAGAAATTTTAATTCTAAATCTCTTACCAACTTTGGGGATAGCCTTCAACATATTTACCCATTCTATTTCATCTTCCTCTTGCTCTTTTATATATTTCTCAAAAACTTGTGCATTTTCCACTTCATCCTTGTCACTTTTATTACTCTGTCTAGGGTTTAAACTTTATTTCCTATCCTCTTCACATCATCTAATTGGAGCTTCATTGTCTTCATCATTTCAAATATTTCTTCTATCTTTCTAGTAATATTAACAATACCTTGTCTTTTTCTATAATTTCCCACAATTGATTTTACTAAAATTATATCAAATTTGAAATATTCTAAATAAAATTTGGGAAACCATCCAATTGCACCATAATTTTAACAAATCTAGTGTCAACCCAAAATTTGGTAATTTTACATCTGAAACACTAAAAAAACACAAATTTACTAAGGATAATTTTGTTAACATAAATTGTACCTCAACATACAGAATACATTACTGAAAAATATAAAAAAGAAACTATCTTCCCTTGCATGCAAACTATGGAAGATAACCCATAAAATATACACAAATTACATATTTTTAATACCCAACTTTAGTTGAAGTATCACAACTTTTATGGGAATGTTATAATGGACTCTATTGGAATGTTCCCAAATTTGCTTCTGAGTCACCTTTCAAGGGTCTTTTTATGTTAGTACCATGGTAGGTTTAATCCCTAATTATATCTAAAACCCTTAGTGCTTCAAAATTATTTTCCTATTAGTTAAGGTGTGTTATATTTCTCTATTGACTTGTTCAGCGAGTCAGGTTTGTTTAAGTTGTCTCCCAAAGTCCTTGTGAATGTTTGTTTACCAACCCCTCCGAATTTGTTACATGTAGAAAATATTTTAATTATTCTCAAGCTTCATGTGTTAATGCTTTTTATAGATCCAAGTCAACATATATGTGTCCTATTATTCCATCACAAACCATTAGTCTATCGCATGCTTGTTTGTTTGGCCTTGTCCAAGTTTTCAAGCTTGCATATTGTTGACATGTGTCAAGGAGTCCCCATAATGCCTTTAATCAATTATCAGTGGGCAGTCTCTACCAAGTGGCATTATCTCATTGTATCACATCTTTCTTCTACTTCTCAAACTCAGAAGATGGGCCTACCACAGTTTTCATGATATATGAAATCTAGCCAATGAGCCACTAGCACATAACATGGAACACATGTGGAGCTATCCTACCACATTGCATGGTGCTGGTGCATCACAAACTTCACAATGTACCTTCAAATAGTGTATGCAATATGTGATGGCATTTAAAATCAAAAGGACCCATGACTGAAGTCCTTGTTGTCAAAGGATGATTGGACTACATATGTAGTGCCTGACTAGGTAATCCAATGTGTCCTGTCCTAAACCAAAATTTGACGTTTGTCAAATATATTTAAAAAAAATCCATTTGGTGGTCTAGTACACCATTGATATACATCATAATCAATGGACCAAATTCAAAATTTTCAATGGATACACTACCCTAGTTCTGGAGCACATACGAGCATTAATTTGAAGGTGGCAGAGTTGGCGAATCTAGGATTTTTGAGGATATTTAGCTAGGATGGAGATGATTTTCATAATGGTTTATGTATTAGTCATCAATCTATTTGGTGGTCCCCTATTCTTAGCAATCAAGATAGGCCACTTGCAAAGTTGCCTTGGGTTCATGCCTTAAAAATTTTCAAACACACGGTTTGAGTTCTACGTAAATTTTTGCATAGGACCACCAAGAATTTCTTGTCACAGCCTGAGTTCAAACAAAAATACATGCTTCTTAACATAGACCAAGAGATTTACTAGTCAGTTATTAATGTTATTCCTCCTCAGATGATGCACAAGATGGGAGTGAGATCTCTCAAACCTTAGTGTAAGGATTGGAAATGGTATACAGACACTCCTTTTCAAAATTATAGATTGTGCAAAGGTTATTCCTATTTCTCCCCACACTTGCATATGGTGGAGTAGCTGAACCATTGTTGGCAACTTCAATCCACTCATGGGACCTAGCACAGATAGTTTCAATTCCTTTGATCTATGGTGTTGGAGCCAAAATTGAACCATTTTTCTTGGTATTTTCTATACCAAGGCCTCCCTTTGGGAGTTTGTTTGATTTATATAGGCCTATCCATCCCTCATTGTTTGTTCTACGGGAAGCTTGAATCTCTCAAGAACCTTTTTGGATTTTCCCTTGGGCTTAAGAAGCTTAGAATTGGATCCATAATTTTTTTGAACCTTTTAGACCTACTCCTTTCTCTTAGCATATGGTCTTACTTGGAGACTAGCCCTACCGCCCATGCAAATATACTTAGCTATGGAATGCTTTTAGGGTGGAATTTCCTTTTAGCATTTTGAAGGATAAGAATGTTTCTACTTTAAATAATTCTACTATTGATAAGCAATTTCTTTCTATACTAAAGCTATCATTTGTTCTAATGTTCTAATACCTATTCAAGTGCAAGCTAGCAAAGTTGCACTTGAAGTTACCCATATCCAGGAGTTGTTGGACCATTGGGGAAATGCCCCTTGCATTGTTTCTTGGGTTTCATCTAACTCCACCTCCTCTCAAGGGCATCGGCATGGTCATAATCAGAGCTCCCAACATAATCATGGTGACTAGTGTGATCGTGGATCTCACTCCCATGACCCTCAACCTTCTATAGATTCTACTACCCATGTAGGATGGTCTCATCCTTCCAGACTATCATCTTCAAGGAGGGATACTTGATGGTTTGACACATGCAAATTTCTTCATTTGCAAGTCACCATTTTCCTAGCTTGTGCTCAGCCAACCCCTGAGGAGAATGAATACAATGTTGATGCTCTTAATGGTTGGGAGCTAATTTTTTATGCCACCCCTGGAGATGTTTGGGGGAAACCTGATGATTAGGATCCTCCTCCCTCATCTAGTGTTGCACTTGCTACTTAGTGTTCTCTGGGATTGGCCCTTTGCTACTTTGTAACCATATGTTTAAGGATTTTGTTTGCTTGTTAAGGATTTGAGACTTTATGGGTGTGCCTTTTTACCACCCTACCCCTTTTTTGTGAAAATTGTACTATTTACTACTTTTTGATATAACTTAAATAGGAAGTATTAATAAAAAAAATTGTAATGCATTTATTAAATGTTACTAAACAATAGAATTAAAGTTTAATGTTCCTTTATCATTTTTCATAAAATAAAATAGTATTAAAATTAATATAGTACTATAATTAAAAATAATATTTAAGCAACTTAACTATTAATTCCATTATTACTAGCATATATTTATTTATTTATTATTGTCGTATTAGTAATATTATTATTTTACTGTTATTACTATCATTATTTTTTAATTGTCTATTTATTAAAAAATATATTTTTCTTATTTTAAAATTGGATTATTAATTTATTTTAATTTAACTCCACCATATAATTTAATTTCAAATTTCCTTTACTATTGTTATTAAATTTTTTATTATTATTTTAATCACTTGCTCATTTATCACTCTATAAAAAAATTTATTTTAATTTCCACTATGGAATAAAATTCAAATTTTCTTTACTATTTATTCCAAATAATTAGCCAAATTATTTAACTTTAATTTCAATTAAATTAACACTTATAAACGTTGCTCTATACATGCTACAACTTGCATAGACAATCAACTATCATGTTTCATGTTTTGAATCCATTTGTAGTACAACATATGTTATAATCATGAACCATACATTGTAAAATGCATTGTCATTAGTCTTTACAAGATCTCATTTTCAAGTAGTAATTTAGCTCATTGGAATGCAATTTGTCAAACCTTGGGGACATAAACTAATAACAGGTGTCATGGCAATTCTATGTCGAGAGCAATAATATGTAAAGTAATAAAATGTTGTAATAAATGAAAAAGAGACTCAAGAATTGGAAATATTAGATTAAAATTCACATTTTCTGACCTTGTCCAATGCAAGCAAGGATAGGTTGAAAGGGTCAATGATTTTATTTAACATTTTTAGCCCCTACTCACCAAAATACATTATCAACTTCTTAATTATGAGTTTCAACTATTGCATATGTGTTTTCATTGATGTCAATAGTGTTGTGTTGAAGAAGGTTGGAAGTGTTGATCAGTGATGTTAAGAGATGCCAAAGGGTAGTAGTTCCATATGGTTGTGAGACAAAGAAGCAAAGTGATAAGTATATGCTATGATAATCAGAGAAGAAGACAAAGGAGTGATGATCAGAGATGGATTAGAGAAGTTGTGAAGTAAAGGGTGAGATGATGGAAGTCATGTACTATGTATAGTAATTGATTAGTTTATCTGTACACATTTTTACCCTATCTTGTGAAGTTGATAGACAAAGGTTGTGTTAACATGAAGATTCATGTTTTCATTGAAAAGAGTTGTGATTGTGCTTGTATGTTGTTGTAATTGAAGTCTTTGGTATGGTGAATGTTGTATTCATTGGTTCTTGAGGAAAAGCATTGCTTCAGTTTTGAAAGAAAGGTTTAGGAAGTCTAATGCACTAGAAGTTACACTGAAGAAGCTCAGGAGAATGCTCCGCATTCCTTTGCATTTGAAGGCATGGCCTTGTGGTTTGGAAGGTAGTCAAAGACATGTGTAAAGTTTGTATATTCCTTATTTTAGAGATTCAAAGTTACATCAGAAGATTCTAGGGCTTGTGGAATGAAGACAGTGTTCATGTGATTGGTGCAGTCAGAGAGGTCAGAGAAATGCTCTGCATTTCTCTGTAGTTGAAATTGTGATCCTGCAATTTGAAGGATGATCAGTTACATATGAGAAGATTTATATCTTCAAGTTTTATATGATAAGATGTATCGTAAAGATTCTTTGAAGTTAGTAGAACAAAGACACATCATGTTGCTAATTAGGGTTGTCTGGAGGAGAAAGCAAATGCCATCGCATTTCATTGCATTACATCATTTGGTGTTGTTATTTAGAGGAAGTGATTAGATAATCTATATGATTGCTAGTTTTAGGTTTTAGGTGTTGAAGTGCACCGCAAGTTGTTTTTTCAATGTTCTATCTCAGGACTAGGTGTTCAATGTTTGTAAGTGATGCCAGGTTCAATATTTGTTTGTGTGTGCTAGAAAATAGACATATATTTCAGAGGAAGGAATATTTAAGAAGGTCTGTACATGTCTTATGTTGAATGTGAAGTGATCTGCATGGTGCTAATTGGTCTCTTCAGTGCCGCTTTAAGTCTAGAGCTATTTTGTGGAAGGATAAGTAATTTTTCAGGCCGACTTCTAGTGTTTTGATGATCCTGCAAGATGTTTGGAAGTGTGCACCAACTTGGAAGAATGTGTTAAGGAAGAATAGGTCTTAGTTATCACTTAGAAGCTGCATCAATAGAGGAGGATGAACATTTGAATGGAATCCTGAACTTAGAAGAAGAAAGAAAAAATAAAGTGGAACTAGAAGACCCAGAGGTGGATGAAGGTAGTGAGGAGGCAAGGTTGGAGGAACCTTTTTTGGAACTAACGCCAGAACAAAATGCGGAAATGGATGACTCAAGGGAAGTTGGGGATGGTAATTCAGCTAGTAAATCAGCAAAGCAGGAGCAATTTTGGGATTGGATTGATGAAAAAGGAAAATTTATCTTAGAGAAAGAAGCTCCAGAACAGGTGAATAAGCACACAAATTTTGATTTGACTCTACAGTAGTTCGAGATACCAAAAGCCAATTCAAAGTCAATGGATGGAAGATGCGCAAGAGTTGATGCTAGAAAAATATTGGATCTCAACAAAGAGAAGACTTGAGAATTGAAAAATAATTGAGAAGCTACTCAAATCAATGTGGAGTATCAAAAATAGACTAGAATTGAAGTGGACACAAATATTGAAGAAGGCATATTTGTGTCTACAAAAAAATTAGGGGTCTCACAGATGGAGACTGCCATGGCCACTCCACATTTTAGGGAGGCAAAGAAGTCTGGAAGGAAGCATAACAGAGTCAAGATGACAAAAGATGGAGAGGCTAAAGGGCAATTGAAAATAACTTAAATGGTGCAAATGTCTGGGAAGGGTAGCACCATTCCCAAACAGACATGAAGATCACTTTGTGGAATGTTAGGGGCTTAAATGCCCCTAACAAGAGGCATCTGGTGAAATACCAGATGGAGATTGTAGATGCAGACATTTTCATGCTACAGGAAACAAAGTTGATAGGAAAAGATATAGATTTCTTCAAACTGAGGTTGAAAGGATGGGATGGATTCTTTGAAGATGTGGAAGGTGCTTCAGGTGGCTTAGCCATACTTTAGAGACTGAGCCATGTCTCCTTGGAATTGGTAAGTACAAATAAATTTTGGATGTTGACTAAGGTGTATGATGTAACAGTTATAAATTGCACTTTCTTTTAAGAAATGTATATGGAACCAATTCCCCAATCCTCAAAAAGTGAGTATGGGCTGAATTGGAAACAATTTTTGAGAATGTTCCCTCTACGTTCCATTTCCTAGGGGGGACTTTAATGTAATTTTACGCAGAGACGATAAGCTAGGAGGGGTCAATCTCAATTTGATTTCACTAAATTTGTAGCAAAGAATAATCTCCTAGATATCCCTCTGGAAATTGAAAGGTTCACTTGGACTAATCGGAGAATAGGATATTCCAATATAGTGGAAAGATTAGACAAATTCTTTTAGAGAGGGGATCTAGGAACCTTTGGAAAAGAATGTAAATGCTTCATTTTGGTCATTTCTAGTTCAACTCATTTCCCTATCCAGCTCCAAATAATAGAAGATAGAAAGTTAGAGAGAAGTTCATTTAAATTTGAAAATATGTGGATGTGGGATGAGAGTTTCTTGGGTTTGGTGGAGGAGTGGTGAAATGAGGAAGATTAGAAAGGAACTAAAATGTTTAGCCTTTTTTTCAAATTGAAAAAGATCAAGGAGAAGCTGAAGGTGTGGAATCAACAACATTTTGGAGACATATTTAAGGAGAAGGTTGAGTTGGAAGCGTAGTTAAGTAACCTAAATGAAGAGGTATTCAGAAATGGCATGAATCAAGAATCCTTTGTAGCAAAAAAAGAACTAATGCAAAAACATGTGGAGGTGTTGGAAAAGGAAGAAATCTTTTGGAGGTAGAAGTCGAGAGATGTTTGGATGAAGGAGGGGGACAAAAACACAAAGTTCTTTCACAACTCCACCATAATTAGAAGACAAAATTGTAGGATCTCTAGGATTAGATTGGAAGATGGAAGTGAGTGTGATGGTGAAGAAACAATAAAGAAGTTGGGGCATGGTTTCTTTGAAGAACTTTTGAATAATAAAGAATTAGTAAATTTGGTGGCATAGAAAAGCATATTGGAATGTATCCCAATGAAGGTAAAGGATGAACATAACAAAATGTTAAAGGAACCTTTTATAGAAGAGGAACTAAAAGCAGTTGTAATGCAACTATATCGAGATAAAGCGTTGGGCCTTGACGGCTTTCTAGCCAGCTTCTTTAACAAATGTTGGCACATAATTAGAAAGGACATTCTAAGGGTGGTGGAGGAGTCACAAAAAAAGAAAAAACTATTGAAAGATTTGAATAACTCTTACATAGATTTGGTACCAAAAAAGGAACAAATTATCACCTTTTAGAATTTTAGGCCAATCTCACTATGCAACACAGTTTACAAGATAATTGCTAAATTTGTGGTGAATCATTTAAAACTACTGTTGGATGAAATAATTTCAGAAGAGCAAAGTGGATATGTGCCTAGGAGATCAATTTCTGATGGCACGATCATTGCACAGGAAACTATCCATTCATTGAGTTCATCTAAGAAAAGTGGAATGATGATGAAATTGGATATAAGAAGGGCCTATGACAAGGTGGATTGGAGATTCCTTTTCAAGACAATGGAAGCTTTTGTCTTTGATATGGAATGGCTTGATTAGATTTTTAGCTTCGTGGCAACACCAAGATTTTCAGTACTCATACATGGGAGCCCACAAGGCTTCTTTGAAGTGACTAGAGGTATAAGGAAGGCGGATGCTTTATCTCCCTTTCTCTTTATTATCATGGTAGATGCGCTAAGGAGATTCATTCAGAAAGTGGTGAACCAAGGAGATTGGGAGGGATTGAAAATTACCATAAATGTTGAACCAATTTTGTATTAGCAATTTGTGGATGACACAATGTTATATGGCAAGATGAAAAGAAAGGAAGTAAGGACTATTAAGAGAATCTTGGAGATATATTCACTAGCATCTGTACAAAGTGTTAACACTAACAAAACAAAGGTATATTTCTTCCACGCTGATCAAAAGAAATAAGGGGATATCTTAAGAATATTAGACTTCAAAAACTGAGCTTTCTCGAGTAAATACTGGGGCTTTCCTCTTTTTGAAGGAGGTAGGCAAACTAGATTGTGGAACCTTTGTTGAATTAGATTAGGCATAGAATGGGGACGTGGAAGGGTAAATGGTTATCTTGGGAGGGAAAAATTATTATGCTTAAAGCGGTGATATCAGCAATCCCTATCTTCCTTCTGTCATGCCTTTGGCTTTCAAAATCAACAAATAAATTGATAGAACAAATTATGAGAACTTTCTTTTGGCAAGGAACATCAGAAACTAAGAAATTTCCATTGATCAGATGGGACAAAATATGTAAGTCCAAATCAGTTGGTGGGGTGGGTCTGAGAAACCATGAGGTACAAAATAATGCGCTTGGGGATAAAATAGCTTGGTCTATTCATGCGAGGCTAGATTTGAAGTGGGTTAGAATTCTAAGAAATAAGTACTTAGACAACCCAGAGGATGATAGAATATTGACCATGGCTAATCCTATTAAAGGCTCCAGATTATGGAATTTTGTGTCAAGTTGTATGTGGATAATCACTGAGCACCTCACATGGGAAATAGGGAATGGTAGAACATCACTTTTTTGGGAAGACTCTTGGATGGGATACCTAATCATAGGAGATGCATATCCTACAATAAAATAGTACCTCACAATAAATTGGGGTAGTAAGGTGGCAGATTATGTTGAAAAGAAAATAGTGGATGGATGTTGTTGGTGGGAGTGGAAGTGTTTTGAAAATTTGGGGTTTCTCTTATGTGAAGGTAACGTAGCTAAAGGAAAACTTACAAAAGATAAGGATGTCTCTAAATGTAGGAAGAGATAGGCTTCGATGGAATTGCTCATCCATGAGAAATTATAATGCAAAAATTGGATATATAATAGTGGAAGGGGAAAATGAACAAACATAATTTCCGATTCACCTATGTTGGAACAAACTTTGTTTGCCTAAAGTAGAAGTATTTGCCTGGGTTGCGTTATAGAAAAGAATTTTAACAAGAGAAAGATTCAAGAAATTGGGGTATGAAGGTCCAAGTAGATGTGTTATGTGCTAAAAGACATGTTTTTGCAATGTCCTTTTGCACAAGAATGTTGGAGGTGGCTATATGCTAAACTAGGATGGATTAGTCCATTGCCAAATGATATTTTGTGCTTATTTCATACATGGCCAGTCATCAAGAAGTTTGCAACATATGAATGTATTTATATAGTTAGCCCATCTATCCTCCTATGGGAATCATGGAAAGAATGAAACGGGAGAGTTTTTCAGGATAAAGTAATGGAAAGCATATCATTCAAAAACAAATTAGAAACAACTATTACTGAAGTAGTAAATAACAAAATAAGGGGAGGTGTAAAAGGAAGATTCAATGGTGAAGATGATAAATTAAGAAAGGGGTGGAAAGGATTGATTGTTCCCCTCGTTAATGGGGTGAGTGATGTTGATATCCAAAAAAGGAGAAAGGAGATAAGATGGACACTACCGGCTGAAGGATGGGTAAATATGAATTTTGATGGAGCATTGAAAGGGAACCCAAGCATTTCAGGTGTAGGTTGTTTGGTTAGAGTTGGCAAGGTAATACTCTTGGGAAGGCGGCGAGGAAGCTAGTGCAAAGGACAAACAATGAAGCTCAGTTCCAAGTGCTCATTCTTGGTCTTAATTTATGCCATCATCTTGGAGTTCAGAGGGTTGAAGTCGAAGGGGACTCAATGCTAGTTATAAATGCTCTTCGATCCAAGACTATAGCAAATTGGAAAGTGAAAATTACTTTTAAATGAGGCCCTATGCCTATTGAAAGGTTTTGAACAAGTTGTTTTAAATCATGTATTGCGGGAGGGAATCAAGTAAGTTGATGAACTTGCTAATCAAGATATCATAGATGCGAGTGATTTGGTGTGGGAAGTAAATAATAATAATGAGCCCAATGCACATTCTTGTCAGGCCAGCCAATTCATTCAGGTGGAGAACACTGGTGAAGCATGCGGGGAGTGATAAAATATATGAAGAAACTCAAACGCAAGTATTCTCTAAATAAAGGTGGTAATTTGCATGAATGTGAGTAGCAGCGATAGACACTCCCATCCGGCTGGTTTGCAGGAAGACACAAATGTCTTTCGTTGGAAATATAATGTATAAAAGGCTGGTAATGGTCTTTAAGCCAAAGAGTGGAATCATTCTTTTCACTGTTGAATGGATTTTGGGACAAGACTATATGGAAAATTATAACAGAGACAGGGTGAATACGGACCTTTCCTCAATGTTTTTAGCAGTCGTTAGACTTGAATGAGGAGAAGTCCACCATTAAGATGTTGATGGAGTTCATGGAGTCAGATTTTAGAGGTGACTGGAAGGAGGTAGTTGGGGTAGCGCGATATGGTGTTGGAGTGTCATTGCCCAATGACTTTCATAGAGTTAATTATGCAGGGGATGCTGTGGAATGGATGCCCTTTGTTATGGAAGAAGGGGAAAACAAAATTGCTGGTCATTGTCGTCGAGCAGTGCGGGGGTTAGCCTTCCTAAAGAAACTTGCAGGGTTAGAGGTGGAGTATGACTGGATGAATGAGATTTTGGAGCTCTATTATGCTAAAGACAAAAATGCCTGAGGTGGAACTATTTGTGTTTATCTTTATGTTATGTAAATCTTTGAATACAATGTATAAAATTGATAGTATAATAGATAGAATAATAGAATAGTAGTTTGAATTAGGCAGTAATGGTTGGAAGGATAGCAAGGATTTTGAATAAACCCTGAATTTTGTTCTTTTCTTCTCATGTTGAACAATAACTATTATGTTAAATTTGGTTAAAAGTATAATACAAAGGACGCTGACCCCAAGTCAACAGTTTACCGGCAAAAAAAAAATATGTATTATTAATAGAAATAAAATTATATTAAAAACCAAACAAGTTGGAGGATTTGGAGTGCTCCATGCTATTATTTATAAATTAGAATAAGTAAAATCACAAAAAGCATGGGAAACCACCCACAGTTATACTTAAACATCACCCGCTTCAATGGTCAAACAACAATAGCAATTTTCCACCTCATCCTCAGCAAAAAGTGTTAAATATTTGTCCAATTTTTATTGGCCAAAATTGATTTTTGACTATTAAGTGGATGATGTTTAAAAACAGCACCCCTAGGCCCTAAATATATGAACTGAAAATCCCAGATATATATTTTTTATCTTTATCTAAAAAAACTGGAAGTAATTAATGGTTAATTATGCTGTTCGTTGTTCGTTTAAATCCTGACGAGTCACGGCGCTTAGTGTTTAATTTTCAAGTCCATTGAATCACAATTTAAGCTCAAAACAATTAAGAGTTTAAAAAAAAACAAAAGCGCATATAAAATCAGATACCATTTCGCTGGACAGTCACAATCAATTTTTTATTTATTCAAAACAAGTTACTCCACAGTTCATCTCTGGTTCTTACATACAAACTGAATAGTGAGGATGGAAATAGAGCGGGAATACAAGGGAGAGGGAAAGGAGGAAGATGAATGGATGTCGTGGGAATTGATACCAGAGCACGTACTTGAGATGCGTATACTACCTCTTCTTCCACTTTACTCCGTCATCCGTTTTCGCAGAGTTTGCAGAGAATGGAATCAATTACTTCACACTTGGGAATTCCTCAGGCCATTTATTCTTAAAGAAAATCGCGTTGAATTGTTGAGGTACTGCTTGATGAACGAAATTGTGCCCTTCCCGGAAGGAGTGGAAAACATAGAAGATGAAGATAGGTACGCACTGCCCACTGTGTTTCCATGGCAGTCGTCATTTCTGTTTGCAGTACATGTACGTGAGGAAACCCTTAGCTGGGAGATTAGCATATGGGAGTTTGTGATGGATGATTTATCGCCAGGTTGGGAAAGGATTGGAAAGGAGACACGGTTTCCTGTTTATTGTAAGATGTTACATGCTTACATATCCAAAATAGTTCTTGCTTCTGTAGAGAATCGTAGAGATGAATAACGAAATAATACTCCATATCACACAATATCATTGGGTAGGGAAAGATGCCGCACACACTAAAGTTTATCAATACATATCTTGCAAGTATTTCTACATGGGCGGAATAGGTTCAAGAACCCCCTACATTAGTATCTCAATACTGTGATCCTTTATAAAGTATATATGATTTCTAACTGCAATAAACTTAGTAAAATTCTTCAACTTAACTAAGAGTTGAAATGTCTATAAAATTAGTTTCTAATGCAAAAATGAATGAGCAATCTCTGCTAGTAGATATAATTCTCACATGGAAAGGGTACTTTTAGAAAGCACATTGTAAATAGAATAAAGAACTTATTTTAAAAATAGTCGAGAATGGTGAAAACTTGTTTGTGGTGGTTAGTCATTTTTTTTTTTCGATCAAAAATGCCAATCTATCTATTAAAGGTAAATAAAAACATCTTCACAAACAATAAGCGGGTGGTATAAAGGCACACCCCAAACGTCAAATGGGCCAAGCCCAAAAACTTCTAAAGTATCAAAGTATCAAAGGGTACACACCTATAAAAGCATAACAGAAATAAAACATAATAGAAAGTAGAATTATGCTGCCAAAGCCACTCCTGCAGATGGTGGATCCCTGTCATCCAGGTTCCCCCATATTGCTGCGGGGTCTGGGTTGACATCTAGTGGTGCCCAACCATCATCATTCTCTTGGTTTTCATTCTATGTATTTGGCTCCTCGTGCTGAGGTGAGATTAGAAAAACCTTAGTATTGTCCCAAAGTTAGTCATTTCACTATAACGTTTGTTTTAGATCTAGAAAGACTTGTGTTATTCTCAATCACCTAAGTTCTCCTTAACCAATGATAGATCTATTAATAATAACATTCTCTGTTTTAGTTGCAAAATGCCTTCTAAAGTTGTGAATTCAGATAAAGTGTTTCACAACAAATGAAATGTTTAAAATCGAGTGCATTTAAAATGACGCAACAGATAGTATTTTGAAGGCAATAGTTTAAATATATTTGTATTGCTTCATCTTCTTGAATGTAAAATGACAAACAATGTGTAAAATGAAATAGAGGCATTAGGAGAATATTTGATTCTCTAATATACAAATTTAAGCGGCCTATTATTTCAAAATATAGAACATCGATTGTCTAAATACTATCTGCAACAATATAACCAAGAACATTGTAGTGCATTTTTACATGCTTTCCATTTGAACACCTTCAAATCTAAAGTTGGGAGGCAACATCTTTTGAATCTTGTGTCGGTCAATAGAGCTTCTGTACTTGCATGTTATGATTAGGTGTAATTTTAGCAACATTTGTGAATGATTTTGTTTGCATGCTCGGCTACATAGGCAGTTGAAGTTTCAATGTTGCAATAGTCACTAGAATCGTCAAGAGAGATAGGGTTTCAATGTTTCCATGACTCCGATATGCTAATTACACTGAGAGTGAAAGAAAAGAAAACCTGTTGCATGAAAACAATTCAAAGTTTTAGAGTTTTGATAAGTACTACTTGCACAAAGACTGCTTGAGGAAGTTTTTAAAATATTTTTCTTCTTCCAAAGGCTTTTTGGGATGTTTAACTTTTTCCACTATTCATGGTAATTTTTATTTAATAATAGCAACAACAGAAAGTTTGGTTCTATCACAACTACTAATTGTTTTATAGAAATACTAATAAAACCTTAAATCTTTCTCAACATATTTTGAATTGAAAGGATTATATGTATAGTACTCTAAATTTTTGTCCATGGTTTACCAATCTATGGATAACCAGTTAAGCTCCCACCCAAAAACTGAAACCATAAGAAGCAAAGAGGATAAATTTTATAACGCCAAAGCCAAGGCCATCAATGGTAGCCAGTTGAGTTGCACAACTCATTGGTTCTTTGCATTGTTGAGCATACATTTGAAGGACGTGATCCTCAACACAGAATGAAGCTATAGTGCGAATGTTACTCAGTGCATCTCTCAGCACATGCGCAATTTCACCCTTTGCCATATGCTCCAGTTAAGATCAAGATCAAGCCTAATAATATCGGTATTATTTTAAATAGTTGGACTGGATTGATTAGTTGAGAGGGTATCACTCAAACCTTGGTGTCTTAGAGCCCCAAATCTCAATCCAGGTCTCACTTTATCCTGTGTATGTAATACCATGGCAAAATAAGATATGCATACTATTTTTCTACGTTTTGGACCCTTGCATAAAGAAAAGAATGATTAGCAGCTATGGTCAAAATTACTTGGGATTTGGCACTGAGTTTCTTTACCATCTTTAGTTGCCCCCATGATTGAAACACTATCAGAACAAGCAGAGAAAACAACACAAAAGCCATTTGCCAGCTGGATAAAAATGCAATAAAAAGCCCCAAAGTTATGGTAGCTACATTTTGTAGAATAAGAGGCAGTCCATTTGTAACCAGTCTTTTGATTAATATAGTGTGTTGAGAGTCCAGAACTTATCACGCCACTACCATAATTAAAATAAACAGACAAAATTGATCAGTGATGCAATGTCTATGTACAAAAATGGAGAAGATCTTCTGCTAACTAAAGATTAATCAAACAATAAAAAAAAATACAAGATAAGTGAAGTGTGAAACAATAGCTTTTCCGTTCAATTGCCTACTCATATATTACATTTGTTTTCATAACATGAAGTTTTGCAAGGTATCTCTATCTTGAGTATAATATTCCTAGCTAAGACTTCTAATGTTTTTGAATCATGATCAGGGCCTTTTTGAACTGTTTGTCACACATATTCCAATATTGTACTTTGTTAAACATCATCCTATCTTCTCATTACTATTATCGAGTAGCTAGCCTATTTGATGACACCATAGGGCATGCACATTGTTTAGGTAATTATAAACATACAAAAGAATGTGGCATATGGTGTATTTCTTGAATCTTACTAGAATAATATTTTTAACACACTTCTATATACAGAATAATGTGGTGTATTTATCTCGAACCTAAAGCGCTACAGCGATTCAGGTTTGAGCATTTAGGGATAGACTGCACTTTCAGTCATATAATAGTTTGGGAAGATAAAACATAGTTTAAATAAAGGTTGAAAGAAACTAAGAGGTTTATGGGTTGACATATTTTGGGATATTGATAATAGGTTATGATGGTCTACCTATCCCAAGTGTTAAACATATTGGGAAGATAGAAAGGAAATGTTATTTTATAATTCATTATTTTAGAGGAAATAAATAAAAATATATGAATGTCAAATCTAAATATAATTTTATAGGTATTATTTTAATTATATAATATAATTTTAAATTGTAATTTTATTTATTTTGGTTATTTAAAAATATTTAATAAATTTATAAAATATGTGATATATATAAAATTAAAGGTGATTATATCTATTTTTAATATAATATTTTTAATGTTTTTTAAAATAATTTTATTTATTTTCTCTTCATTCCAAAAATTTACATAAATAAACCATGATCCTAAATTAAAAAATGATCCTAAATTTTCATTCAAGAGACCATAAAGGATTGCATACCAAAGTTATGTGGAGTTCATTTTATATTAAGTTTTCTTAAAATATAGATGCAAATTTTTTAAACAAAAATATTTAAAATATCTACAATTTAATTAGCTAATTGATTTAAAGATATAATTCTATTGGCTACTTGAGGGTCTTATTCTCCCTTTATCTTTCTTAAATGTCTTCTCCACTCTCCCCTATATTCTCTCCATCATTCCCTATTTTATGGGAAAATTATTGAATATTTATCTCCACTTACATGTTGAACATTCTTTATTTTATGAAAAAATGTTATGAACCAATAACATATTATAACTTTTATTTCTTACACTAAATATTTATTTCTTAATTTCTTGCATGTAATAACTCTATTGTATAGCATATTTTACGTTAAAGATGAATTAGACTTGAATTTTTGTTATATTATTAAAATATGTTAAATTTTATGTGAATTGTGAAATATATAAATAGTATATTTACAATAAAGTTTATATTTTAACATCATATTACTTAAATAGATTTTATTTGGATATTATTAATATTTTTTAAAAATTATATATAATTATGGTAGGGAACTCAAACATAACCCAATTTAATTATCAAATAGTTAGTAGCAATTTTATATCAAGCATTCAAAATAAAAGTGATAAATAATTGTCTTATTTTTAATACCTAAAATTTACTTAAAACTATTGAAAGGAAGCTATATAAGAAGTAATCATTACTAAAAATAATTAATTATATAGGAATAAAAATAACAATTTTATACCTACAAACAATATGATAATTAATTTAAAGAAAAAAATTAACACACCTAATCACATCAATTTTTTGAAAACAAATCAACACATCTAATCACATCAACTATAGAATTTTATATAAAACAAGTGTTGTGTAGTGATTACTATCTAGAGAGAATTAGGATATATATATATATATATAACCAAAAAAATATTAGGGTTAAGTTTATAGGATTACAGTTAGGGATATAATTAGGTTTAGGGATAGAATTAGGATTAGGGATAGATGTATGATTAGAATTAGAATTAGGGTTACAAATATAATTAGGCTGAAAGGTTAGAATTATAGTTAGGGCTAGAAATAGGGTTAGGAATATAATTAGGGTTATCTTATGGTTAGAATTAGGGTTATAATTAGGGTTAGGGTTAAGCATAGAATTAAGGTTAGCAACACAATTAAGGTTAGAAATAAAATTAGGGTAAGGGTTACAGTTAGGGTTACAATTTTAGGTTTGGAGTTTAGGTGTAAAATGAGCATTAGGGTTAGTTAGTATTATAATTAGGTCCAGAATTAGGGTTCGGGTTAGGGTTAGAATTAGGGTTATGGTTAGAGTTAGTTTTATAATTAGGGTTAGGGTTAGCATTTAGGTTAGAATCAAGGTCAAGGTTAGAATTAGAGTTAGGATTAGTATTACATTTAGGATTACAATTACATTTTGGATTAGACAACATGACTTAAAATTAAGGTTACAATTAGGGTTAGCATTAGGGTTAGTATCGGGGTGAGAGTTAGGGTTATAATTAGGGTTATTGTTAGGGTTAAAATTATAGTTAGGGTTAGCATCAGTGTTAGGATTAAAGTTATGGTTAGGGTTAGGATTAAGGTTAGGGTTAGAGATAAAATTAGGGTTACAATTAAATGTAGGATTAGAGTTAAGGGTTAAAATTAGGGTTACAATTAGAGTTAGGGTTATGATTACTATTGGGGTGAGGGTTAGAGTTTTAGGATTAAGGTTAGGATTAGGGATAGTATTAGGGTTATGATTACATTTAGAGTTAGGGTTAAAATTAGGTTTACAATTAGGGTTAGGGTTAGACGTATTGGAGTAAAGGTTAGGGTTAAAATAAGGTTTAGGGATATAATTAGGGTTATCATTAGGGTTAGAATTAGATTTAGAGTTAGGGTTACAAACTTGGATATCTCAAGATCACAATTATAATTGGATTTAGGGTTAGGGTTACAATTACAGTCAGAATTAAGGTTAGGATTATAGTTAGAATTAGTGTTAGAATTAGGGTTATGATTAGGGTTTAGGTTAGATATAAATATAATAATATTATATTTATATTATTATATTATTATAGAGAATGTAGAATAATAAAAATAATAATAAATATAGTAATAAATATAATAAAGAAAATTACTTAATTATAATTAATATTATTATTACCACATAGGTAGAATAAATAATAATTAAAATATATCATTTCTTTTTATTCGTAATACTCATATTATATTGATCTAAAAATATGTGAGATTGCTACTACTATTCTATAACTGCCTTCAAACTATCTATCTCCCTGAAAATTCTAAAAAGACCCGCAGGGTTGAAAAAACTATAGACCATGCAGGGTCAACCATGACTATCATTTCTTTACATAATCTTCAGATTTCCATGAACAAGAGGAGCCATAAAACTATAAACAGAAGACTACAAAAGTAAAGGAGAACAATACTAAGTTTAGACAGCATCCACCTTATCAAATTCCAATAGTTACAAGTTGAAATCTACCACCTTCCACTATTCGGATACTCAGCACCTTCTTGATAAAGACTACATTGGTCTGAGCAATATCCTTTATCATCCGCAATTCAAAACCCTATATATCTATGCTAACAAAACATGACACCAGCTATACAAAAAAGGAGCCACTGAGGTAGACTAAGCTAAGTTTCAACAGATGCAGGTAGCTTACGAAAATCCTCCACCCAGTCAAGTCCGTTGACCACCTCCAGGCCTAGAGCCTTTTTGATATAGCTGACGGCCAATGTCACTTGGTCCTTAAGTAGAATGAGGTCAAATCCTTGGACATCCAAGATGAAGGGGTAAAACTTGATGACTGCTCCAGGATCATCAAACAAGTGCCAATCCTTTAGATGCGGGGCGCCAGACCCCAATCTCGCCATCTGCAACGAAACCTCCATATCCCCTAAATGCTCAGCATTAAAAACACCCTACATGATATTCTTCACCAACTGTTTATCCAGACCCAATTTGAGCAGCATCGCCATAACCCTGGAAGTGATATCGGTGTCCACTCTATACCACTCGCCATTCTCCAGAAACATCTTACCCAGTAGCATCTTCATTGCCCCCAACATCAAGGTGTCGGACCTGCGCAACATTCTCACTAATCGAAGGTTGGTGATGGCTCCGAGGAAGGCCATCTACCACTTTTGACTGGTGAGGTGCACTAGTGTATCCATGCCACCACACCGAACAACATCCGCTGAGAAGATAACAGCGAAGTAAGTTGGCATCAACCTGAATCCATTGGAGAAACAACTGTAGAGAGCTAATGCCAGTCGATTTAAAACACTACTGCCAGAACCTTCTTGAAATCCTCTGAAATGGAGGAAGCCAGCTGCCAACATGCGAAGCCACTACAAGGAATGAATGCTTCGGTCAAATCTACTCGTGCCGTTACCCACCCTATCAAGGTATTATTACTCCTACCCCTAGACCCCTAGCATGACCTTGCCACCTCCTGCTGAGGTGGCAAGGCTCCCTCCCAGCCGCCCACACAGTCATAATTAAAATATATCATTAATTGTATTTTAATTATTATATATTTGATAATGTTATATAATAATGTTCAATAATAATATAAATTAAATTAAATTAATATAATTATATGTATAACATGTAGGACATTAATTAAATTAATATATAATTATATCGTATCACATTATTAAATATAATAATATTATATTTATATTATTATATTATTGTAATATTATTAATTATTATAGAGAATGTTTATAATAATAATAATAATAAACATAGTAATAAATAGAAAAAAGAAAATCACTTAATTATAATTAATATTATTATTACCACACATAGGTAGAATAGGCACCTCAACAAGGATATCTCTGGGAGATATATTTTTAAAATATAGCTATACAAAATAAAGAATTAGGGTTAGGGTTAAGGTTAGGGTTAGGGTGAGGGTTAGAGTTAGAAGCAATAATAGGGCCAGGGTTAGAAATAGGTGTAGACACCTAAACAAGTCTCCATCGTCAAACCAACTACCGACATCTCTAAACATACCAATTTCCCTTTTTATCAATTAATTAAATTTTTATTTAATTAATTATCCCTTCATCACCTAATTTTTCATCATTTTATCCCCTACAATTAAATTAATTAATTGAATAGTCCAATCTTACCTAATTAATTAAATAAATATACAATATTTATTTGGTTAATTCCCCCTTTCCACTAAATCTAATTAATTAGGTAAATCATGTTTATCTAATTAATTCATCCTATTAATCAACCTATTCCTACCCTAGTTAATTAAATATCTATTATTTAATTACCTAGTCTAACCTACATGACCCTAGACCTAGGATTAATTAAATAAACCCTTATTTAATTAATCTTAACCTCCCATTAACCCATTCCCTAATTTTTTTCAGCCATATTAATTAGGCTAATCACTCTAACTAAAATGATTAAACCTTGATTAACACTCCTCCCCACATCCCACAAATAAAAAATTGAAATATATCCCATATAAATCATTTTTTTATACACATGTGTCCAACATCACATTCAATGCCTCTTACACCCCTTACACATGTCATAACTCATTAATACCCACTCTTCCCCAAATGAATTTTTAATTTATTTTACTCTTCCTCGTGTGAATTTTTAATTCACAAATAATCCATCTCACCCACCTCATGAATTCCACCCCTTTCGCAAGATGAATTTAAAATTCATCTTTATTCGTAACCCTCTATTTTCCATGATGAAATATAGGCCTTCCCCATCACTTTCGTCCTCCACCATTGATCTCCCAAATCAATCTCAACCATTGGATCAAAATCCCTCCAAAATACCTATAAATACAACTCCTCCAAGCCATTTTATCATCCAATTTCTAAGTAGTGTTATTATGCTAAAATTCATTGAGCTAGTTAACTTGTGAGTTGCATTTGTGAGAGCATTTCACATATAATCTATCATCTTGGGTATAGCTAGGAGCTCTTGGGTGCAAGCTTCTCCACCCTATCTTGGATTTGTGGGTCATTGTGAAGGTATAACATTTGTTTATGTATTTGTTTTGTATTTTCTACTCTCATCTTGATTTCACTAATCACAATAGGGTTAGAGTTAGGGTTAGAATTAGGGTTAGGGTTAGAATTAGGAGTGGGGTTACAGTTAGAATTATGGTTAGCATGAAGGTTGCAATTAAGGTAATGGTTATAATTAGAGTTATAGTTAGGGTTAAAATTAGGATTAAAATAAATATTAGAATTATGGTTAGGGCTACAACTAGGGTTATGGTTATGGTTATAATTTGTTACGGTTAAGGTTAGTATTAGGATTAGGATAAGAATGAGGGATAGATTTAGGGTTAGTATTAGGGTAAGAATTAGATTTGAATGTTAGTATTAGGGAACAAGATAAGAATGAGGGATGGAGTTAGAGTTAGTATTAGGGTAAGAATTAGATTTGAAAGTTAGTCCTAGGGTTAGGATAAGAATTAGGGATGGAGTTAGGGTTAGTATTAGGGTAAGAATTAGATTTGAATGAATAGAATTTGTCTTAAAATTTAAATTAGGGCTACAGTTACAATTAAAATAGGGTTAGAATATTTAATTATGTTAACAATAAATATAAATAAAAAATTATTACAAAATAAAATAATATACAAAAATTATAATAATTAAAAATAAATATTAAATAATTTATAAAAATAATGCAAAATTGTGAAGAATGATTGACATCAACATAATTTTATATATATAAAATAGGGGGATAGATATAGGCACCTTTTAATCAATTTCTCCAATAAAAAGTGTAATATGGGCGTGTATTTTATATATATTATTCCACAAATATATTTAATATTTTTTAATCAATTTACCATACATAGGTACAATAGGTACCTCGAAAAGATCTTTCTTGACATATTTTAGATATATATTTTAAATATAGCTATACTAATATTAAAAACCAAACAAGTTGGGTTTTGGAGTGCTCATGCTTTTATTTATAAATTAAAATAAGTACAATCACAAAAAACATGGAGAAGGCACCCACCACACCCCAAGGCCTTAAATATATGAACTGCAAATCTGAGGTATTTTTTTGGATCTTATCTAAACAAACTCCAAGTAATTAATGTTTAATTATGCTGTTCATTGCCGATGATGGCATGGTTCGATGGTTAAGTCACTTAGGATGTAGTGGCGGCCACCAAAGTTCAAACCCCCGCTGGGCCAACGAGCTCGCAAGGCTTTACGCCTTCGCTGGGCCAATGAGCTCGTGGGTTTGAAGTGTTCTTCCTAGGGGATGAGGTCCCCCAGTTGTGGCCTCACCGGTTCATTGCTCCAGGCAAAAGCATTCACGTGGAGCTGGAGGGCGTGTCGCACCAGCGTCGCCGGTCACGTTAAAAAGTTTACCAAGTGCATTATCTTTTAAAAAAAAAAATTATGCTGTTCATTGTTCATTTAAATCCTGACACGATGCATACTTTTTAAATTTTCAACTCCATTGAAGCAAATACCAATTCGTTGGACAGTCGCAATCAATTTTTTATTATTTGAAAACAAGTTACTTCAGATTTCATGTCTGTTAATTTTAATGTAGCTTGGATAGGTGTTCTAGTCTCGGGTGGTGATTACGAGGCTGGAAACACATCTAGAATAATTATCTCTAGACATAGAAGTTTGATTTCTTGAGAGACTTCTAGATATTAGGGTTTGTTAGAGTCTAATTAATCCTAGCCATTGATTGAGATTAAATCATGGCCATTGGTTTTCAATGAGAGGATTATAAAAGAGGATCAATGGGCATTTGGAGAATATACATCTGAGAAACATTTGTAGCGATAGCAAATAAATAAATTTGCAGCAATAGCAAATAGATTTGCAGTGAGAGCAAGGACGCAGTAATAGCGTTGGATACAACAGCAATGGAATTTCTGTAGGAGAAATTGGGAGAAGAATTTCCAGAGGAGAACATTGTCAAAGCTCTGCCAGTAAGAGGCAAGCAGTTTATGTATCTCTTGATTTGTTTAATAAAATTCCTCATCTACAATACTGGTTTTCCCTTCGAGGTTTTTCCAAGGACAATTTGTCCAAAACTATTGTGTTCAGTTTGCATATTTTATTTTTCTATCTCTGTGATTATTTGTGAAGTTGCAGCTATATTATTTTTAATATTTGCTGTGAATTAATTTTCGGCAGTAAAATAATCTATTTACGATAGGAGATTAATAATCAATAGTTGCAATAGAATTTTCACATGGTATCAGAGCAGATCTGAGGGCAGAAAAGGCACAGGGAGAAAATATATATATATATAAATCTAGGGTTTATAAAACCCAATTTGACCTCTTCAAAATTATTATTTTCTTTTGAGATGGCCTCAGCAGGTTGAAGAGATCAGGACATATTGGATGGAGCCTTAAATTTTGGTGTCATGAAAGCCAGAATTTATTTATTGCTTGAAGAGAATGGCATCAAGGACTATGTGACCACTGTTGTACCTGTACCTACAGATGCAACACAGCTCTTAGCATATAAGAAGGAAGATGCCAAGGCGAGGAGGCTAATTCTTGACGGTGTTAAGGATCATATTCTTCTGTATATTGTAGAGTTAGATACAGCAAAGAAGATGTGGGACTCCATTCTGAATCTGTACCAGAATGCTACCACTAACCGAAAGCTGATTCTCAGAGACAAGTTGAGGAATACCCGAATGAACAAGGGAGAAGACATTACAAGTTACCTCACTAGGCTTAGACATGTTAAGGATGAGTTGGCAACTGTTGGAGACAAACCAAATGATGACGAGCTAGTACGAATAGTCCTGAATGGGTTTACTAAGCAATGGGATGTCTTTGTTCAAGATATTAATGGATGAGACACCTTACCGAGTTGGGATCGACTATGGAGTGACTTCACTCAGGAGGAGCTTAGACTAAATCTTGTCAGTGGAACTAGTAGTAATAGTTAGAAAAGTGAGGTGGAACAGGAAAATGTTGCTATTTATTTGCTATTTCTTTCATCTATTGAGTCTTCTTTCAAATATTTTGTATTTATGTTGTGCCTCTATTGTTTGTTTCATGAATGATATTAATAAATGGTCTAAATCATGCATTTTCATGCTCTTAAAGCCATGAATTAGTATTATGATTAAATAGGAACACATTGTGTTGATTTAGCATTTGTGTGGGTTTTATCATTCAACGTATCACCTTAGGATAGTTTTATAAATAAATGTTTCTCTTCTCTTTTTGTATAAACCCAAATAGAAGTATTAACAAGAATCATAAGAAGAGTTGGCTTCTAAAATCTTAGAAGTCATCCTATGAGTCAAGTCCCACATTTGCAAGATTTCCCATTGTTGTTAACTGGTCCGTACCTAAGAGTAATCTTAGGTGCAAAATTAACCATCAACAAATACTATTATCATCTAAATGGACATATGCAAGAGTGAGACTTTGGAATATCCTTACAAGGAAGATAAATCCACTAAGAGAGGTCATTTAACCTTTACAAGAAGTAGGGGAAATACTTCCAATAACATTACAACTTGCTTTATTTAACATTAGACCATGTACAACTCAAGTAACTCAAGTGTGGTTACAATAAAACTACTCCTTTTAAATTAGAACTCTACTTTCTTTTGCTCCTTCATAACTTGCAAATATATTTAAACTAAACAAGGTCAATGGAAGTGCTCACCTCCCAACCTTTTGGCTTGCTCACAAGCCCACCCTCAAGCCCAAAGGTCTTCAAGGTAACCCAGGAATAAACAAAAATAGGGGAATGACTCAACACTCAACCAAACCCATCCTCGAGGAGACTCACAAAAAATTGAATCTATACCAAAATTCATTAAGGGTAAGTAGAGTGTACTCTCTCCTACAAGGGTAAAAGTAAATTATACAATGAAAAATACTTTCTCAACAAGATTTCCTTCATATTTTAATAGATTCATTCCAAACTCCTTCATATTTTAATAGATTTATCCCAAATCCTTCACATTTCCCTCACAAGGAATAACCAAGATCTCATGGCACTCATATCCAAGTCTCCTCTCACAGTAGTGTCTTTCCCCCAAGAAGGTTCTTACCAACCTCAACCCAATACTTGGGATGTTCTCACCAAAAGAGACAGGACAACACAACCCTTTTCCTCAAATACACAAAGAACACAAACACATAAACACATAAACACATACACCATTAAAATGTCTCAAAAATAAATGAGACAATCACTATAAGGAGATTGAGAGCCTATATCCCAAGCTTCCAAGAGTTTGGTGAAGATTTGATGGAGCTCCTTCAAGAGGCTTTCAGTTCAAGATCTTCTCCCAAGTCCAAGTCTCCAACAATCTCCTTCTCTCTCTCCCAAATGCAACTAAAACAAAAAAAGGAACTAAAAATCCCTTTCTTCACCCTTAAGAGGGTTATAAATAGAGATCCAAGACACCAATCCTATTTAATGAGGAGGTGACACTTGTCAACCTCTCATTCATCCCAATGAGCACATGTCCTCACAATACTCACACATGTGTGATACATTGGGGGAAGGAGTGTACTTGGATGCTCTTCCCATGAAAAAGATTCAATGGTGCACTCACACATGTGTGAGACCTTGGGATCAACCCAAGTCCATACATGAACCTTGGAGAAAGGGAATGGGATGGTGACAAGTCAACCATCCCTCTTCCCTAAATCCCATTTTTGTCACACCCTTCCTAAGGGACTTGGGAAGGTTCATAACTTGTCCAATACCCAAGATATGTAGCCTAACAAGTACCTAATCCATAGGTACTTTCCCTAGGGCCATAAAATTAACAAAACAACTAATAAAATAACATTTTTACACCATTTAAAAGACCCTTACAATGCAAATCCGAGTTTCAACAACTAGGATGACAGCTCAACACAGTCCACCTAGCTCAAAACAACCTTAGGACATACAAAAAAGTGTTAATTCAACCATTGACGCAACATTTAGATACAACCATAGACTTTAGTCCACCTTATAGACTAAGGTCGAGTGTCAAGGGTTAAGTCACATAGGGTTTCATAAAGACCTCCAAATGTCTATTGACCATGGAAATTCCCTGTACACTCAATTACACCCATTAATACGTTCAAACATATAGTTGAAGAAACTTGAAATGTGATCATTCATAGCATGCAAGCATTCATAATTCAAATAAAATTTCTATTTCAATTTAATCATCAAAATGCACATAACAGAAAATTCAATTTTCATATTATTATTCACTGACATCACATCTCCATTATTCAAATCCACTAAACATAGATATTCCATTTCATTACAAACCAAGTAGGTAAATAAATCATTTCTAATCATAATCAAATAATATATAATTAATCCAAATCAAAGAATACATTCATTATATAAGAATTGAATGAAATATAACATAGCAATCTTTAAGGAAGATCATCATCATATGTAAATTAACTCAATTACTCTAATCCAGACACTATTGTCTAATATAGTCTATCAAAAGGTTCATAATCCCATGCAAAAATGTTCAAATCTTACGTGTATCAAAATAATAATCAGACCAATAAAGCATATAAATCCAACCCATAAGGGTGAACCTCACAATGTGATAAATGTAATTGTGCTTCTCGAGGTGGTGTGGGGCCTGTGTAATTTGCCATGTCCCTCCTTTTTTTTACACTCTGGTTCTTTCCTACACACTCTGCATATCCCATGAAGTAGGGTTCGGGTCTAGTTGTTTATGTGGTCTATGGCAAGTTTGGGTGATTGGAATGTTTTTGGGACTCATGTTACAGACTATGGATGTGAAACTATTACTAATATTCAATAGATGACATTATGAACTTGTTTAGTTTTATGGTTTGCTTGAATTCAAAAACTCATTGAACCCTTTCTCTACTAGACCTAGGGATTTATGCTTGCAACATTCAAGATTGCATCTCTTTTTTAGTTCAGTTCCTAGATCCTAAATCAGGTTTACTATCAAAAAATATTATAATTAATAATTTAACTTTAATATTAATATTAATATATTAATTATATTATATTACTTATTAATATATATTATATTACAAATGGAAATGCAATTTCACCATTACACAATTAAAGTTATGGTATAGGGATAAAAGAAATGATCAGCTACATGCAATTCTTATAACAAATTGCAATTTGAAACCATGCCTCAAATTTGAGGAGACAAATGTGTGTCAAATGAAAATGAAGTGACAGTAATTAAACTTAAGACGTTCAATCTCGGAACTTAAAAAATATATAATCACTTGTCAAGATCTGAAAAATAAAAAGTGAAGTTTTTTCCATACATATTATGTGTCTACGTCATCAATCATTTTTCTTTTTGATCGGTGAACGCTTTTGATAGGATCTATGAACCGGTGAGGCCACAACATGGTGGACCTCATCCCCTAGCATTAACACCTAGCATGAATGACTGCATCAACATTGGAGGTTCAAACCCATGAGCTCATTGGCCTAGTGAAGGCCCATAACTTGTGAGCACAACAGCCCAACAAAGGCGCAAGACCTACAAGTACGTTAGCCTAGTGAAGGCACAAGCCTACGAGCTCTTTGGCTCAGCGGGGGTTTGAACCCTAGTGGCCACCACTACAACCAAGTAACTTGACCACATTACCACACCCTTAACAGTTAAATTAGAACCAGGGATGTACCCCTGGGTGACATGAAAGCCCCACTCCACATGCCGCGAGTAAATCAAAATACAAGATCTTGAGGTCCACACTCCACATGTCGCAGGTAAATCAAGATAAAATATCTTGGGGGGACCTCAATTTTTGACGCAGTAGAGGCCAACCCTGCAAGGTTTGAACCCTGGTTGTTGGCACTACAAGAAAGAATCCCCACCATTTCACCACAGGATCTCCCCTATGTCATCAATCATTTTTATTAGTGTGTTATATTTCTATATTGTATGTCTATGTCAGCCAATAACACCAAGCATTTAAAATGCAAAGATATATCTCCATTCAAATGAGATCAACATCCTACATAAAAGTACAATCAATTTAACATTGTATATTTATTATTTTTGCTTTGAATTCTTTGTGTGTGTACCATTAAATCCAACTACTTGACTTCATCTCACTCCACCATTTAATTTTTAGTCAATGTAACGTTCATAATTATTATTTCTTTTGGATTTATGTGAAGTTTACAATAACAATAAAAATATATTAGCCAATTAGAATAAGAGGTAAAATAGATTAGCCGATCAAGTTGTTAATAAGTAATTCTTTAAATAATTTTAATTAAAAAGTATACATCTTTACTTTAAAAAATATATTTCTTGAGTAGAAATTTTTTAACTTTTACTTTATTAACTAATACAATTACTAATAACTAGTTAAGCAATACTGATTACAAGTGTTTTCCTATAGGAAACTACTAATAAGATTTAATTTTTAGTCGTTTTGTTTTGAAAGTTTCACTATTAAATCAAATACCACTTATGAAATATAATAGTTTCATATCTTGTTACTTCCAAAAAAAATGATTCTTCAATAGAGTAAATTTTCTACTATATGTTTGAATTTTGAATTTTTTTATTTAAAAAAAAGTTAACAATGATTTACGATCATTGAAATTTTTTGAAAGATTGATGAAAAAATTTAAAGTGCATTAAACTTTAGCATTTGTTTTTTTAACTGATCATTTTTTTTAGTTTAGGGCTTGGTTTTGCTAGGGTACAAATAAAAAACCATGTCTCTATCTTTAAAAAGATTTAAACGCAATACCATAAAAGCCCAAACAACCATAACTTGCTTGATCTTCTTGGGTAGATCAACATTACAACCAAAATTGTATATACTCTTGAAGATTCCTAGATGTTTATTGGTCATTCATGTAAAAAAAAATTAAATGTGAAACACACATTTGAATTAATTCTATTTTATTTTCTACACGCTATTTAAAATGTGAAACCACTAAATCTATGTGATGATGATCAATAAAAAAACATATCATTGTGTCTTGCCCACACACCCCATTTTGCTTCAACAAATGTGGACCCCCTTATTTTATTTTGTTTTTTCCTTTGTTCTATTAATTTAAGACGTGGTTTTCTAAAATATTGGAATGGTTATTATCATGCTTTTATGATTCTAGGTCTCTTGGATAATTGTTAATCAACTTTACCTTAAGTTTGGAGTCATGTTTTACACTTTTTGGAACTTTGCAGAGCTTTTATAGGGATTCGAATGCTAAATTTCAAGATAGATATGGATATCCCTACAATAGAGTGTTTTGGTCCTTCTAAACCTCATTTTCCTGCAAGCCAGTTTTAAGTCCTTTTAATTAGAATTGCAGAATTTTTTGCATCATAACATATGTAGAGTCTCAAAGTACATGTCCAGATCCATGCAAATTACCTGATAGTTGTATTTAGACATAAAGTCTCACAAAAATAGTGTATCCTTGGTCATCACGGAGTTCCTCTTACATCTTGGAGGTCTATTTCTTCCTGCATTTTCATGTAAGTGGATTCCACGTATTCATGCATCATGCCTAGCTTGCATTAATGGATACTCGCCAGGGTAGGATGGAGGAGTATTTAAGTAGGTTTTTAGATTCATTTGTCACTTTTTCCCTTGAATACTTGTTTCTCCATCTACATTTCTTAAAAAGTGGTTCCATGAGCACCCTTGCTGCCATTTTACACAGCTTGTCCACATATACGTCCAATGCTTATCTTGAAAAGAAGTTGCAACCCCATCTTTGCTAGGACAACCGCTAAATCAATTAAGCTCTTAAAACCTCTTCAGATTTTGAGACACAAATTCAACCTTGGATTCATGAGAATGGTGAAAATTCCTAATTTTAATAATTTTACAAACAAAATCATAAACTTACAAATATTGCAATCCCAAAATTTTTGGCTAAAATTGATCATTGGAGGCCAAGTAGGGTTAGGAAAATTGTATTTAGGGTAATATTTTTTACCAAAAACCATTGATAGTGTGCCTTAAGACCCACAAAGTTTAAAATTGTGCCCTAATTCAAATTAGATCTCCTAAGCTCACATGAAACATCCCTTTACAAAAATTGTTAGCAGACTTCATTCTTGCATTTCACAAAGTTTACTAAGTCTGGAGGATAATGTGAAATTCATGGCCATTCACTTGATAGTAGTAGATCCTTTTTCCTCTTGAAAACCTACAAATCATATCGCTATTAGTAAAACCCTTTCTTGCAATGTTCAAGACACTAGAAAGAATCTTCCTGTTGATGAGTTAGTTCCCTTTGTGCAAAGCTCAAAACTCTTAAAGATTCTCCTATAAAACCAACATTTCATGCCTTTTTTAGAGTTTTGTAGTCTATCTAGATGTATCCTCCTCTTCATTATTTTCCCACAAGTTGATATTAGGCCCAAAGTCCTACAAATACTCTTCACCAATTACTTTTACATAATCTCATGAAGGATGGGAATATATGCTCTTCCACCCTATTTTCCCACAAAGTTAGTTCATGCCTTAAAATTTGTGAATAGCCATCACCAAGTGTTTTGAAAAATTTTGTAAAGGGCGTGGACATATCCATTCCCACACCATTAAATTCTACAAAATCCAGTATCCTTCAAAATTTATGTGAAAACATTACATAATGTCTTTTGTAGAGTTTTAACAAGGATGTGGATATTGTTGGAATAGGTACGTTGTACACCTTGCATAACATTGATTATTTCATTTATGTAAAATAAATATTTATTTTTGGTGCATCCATGTGATGTGTTTAACCACATTAAATATTTATTTGGTGCCACTTGTAACCATTGTATGTAACATTGGGTTAATTATTTTATGTGTGTGGGACACAGAGTAATTAATTATTTATTTGTAATTATTTAATTATTGGGAAAAAGGAAAACTCAGTACCAATAATTAATGTGGGGGTCAATGGTTTTAGTGTGCTCATGGTTTTGGGGTATATGGTTTTACCATACTACATCTAGTTTTTGTGTGAGCTTATCTTTAAAAAAGCTAACACATAGGTAGTTGTTGTGGTTGGTTTTTTCATTGGGTTTGGCTAGATTGAACATCTCTTGCAGGTTGCACATGTGAGGGTTTGAAACATGGCATGGGATGTGTGGTTACATGCTTATTCAAATGAAGTGTATGTAAAGAGCTCGATGCTTCAAGGGTATTCATAGAGACTATGCATATGTATTGTAATCTTTATTGCTAAATAATACATGAGAGGTGGATGCTTTTGGACACTGGGTTTTTCCCTCAATGAGGGTTTTTCCAAGGTATATCTTGTGTCACCTTTAATGGTATCTTGTCTATTCTTTTGCATATGGATTCAGATCACTTTGTTTGCATAAATATCTCTCATAGGGTTATGAGGAAATTGTCTATATGGCTATAAATTTCCAACACTTGGTATTAGAGACATGGTTGTTTGGTTGAGGGAGGAGATATACATGTTTGATAACCCTTGCTATGAGTGGATTTTTTGTGTATAGTTAAATATAGGGTTTGCATGAAAGAATGAAGGCATTTTCAAGATTACAAGGTTGTTTGCAGATTTGGGCTGTTGCAAATTTGGGGTTTCATGGAGATTTGGCAAGTGGGTTTTTAGTTTAGGCTTTTTGTATGAGGATTTTAGTGGGTAAGCTTTTGTAGGAAGCCTAATGGGTAAAAACAAACCATACAATTGGATTTAGATGCACCCATAAGTGAAGAAAAACATATAATTGGACATATTTTGGAGTCAATTTTTTTTGCCATTTTTCATGCCCTAGAGGAATCTGTGGAGGAATCCATACGGTGCAGAGAATATTCCATATGCATTGTACTTGGGTAGGTATGGCTGTTGTAGGCAATTATTTTTAAAAAATTAATTAATTAATTAGAGTCTGTTGATAGAAAAAAAAATTGAAAATTTTTGGGTAGGTCGTACCTCCCATGCCAGCCTATCCTTGGCCTGACAACACTAGGTGTTGTTGCCCTAGCTTTCCAACCCATAAGGACCTGGCCAGCAAGTCTGGCAAGCTTAAAACTTGGCCCCAGCCGCCATTCTAGGGAGCCTTGGCTAGTTTTGCAAGGTGGAGGCCACCAAAGCCCGAGCAAGGGTAAGGCCCAGTAGTGCTCCACCCTTTATTTTTATTAAAAATTTAAATTTTCAAAAACTAAAATGTTTTTAAAACTATTTTTGAGTCCATCACTATTCCTCCACCTGTGTTCCACCAAGGCACCATCGGTGGGCCACAGGTGGGTCACCAACCGGCCACCAAAGGGCCACTAGGGTTAGTTTATAACCTAATTGGGATTTTTTTCTAAGAGGCATAACTTGGTCCCACGATGTCAAATTTTCAACTTCTTATAATTGATGAAAAGATATCTCTGTATACTATGCAGTGGTGTTAGAATTCTTTCCATATTTTTTTTTTACTAGAATTTTCCAGTTGGAAGCCAAATGTACATTTTGATCTTTGACGGGGCATAACTTTTGCATACGGAGTTGGATTTTGTCCAGACTTCTTATAGGTGTTGGAAAGGTATTTCTAAGCACTACACAGTGGAGTAGGTTTGGAGCTAATATTCTAAGGTCTGTTTATTTTGTTTCAGTTTGAGTTGTTTTTGGTTCCTTTGACTTAGAGTGCATTTGTAAGTTGATGGTAAATTGAATCTAAGGTGATTTAGTGTTTAAGTCATTGCAAACTTACATGTTTATCTATGATTATCCTTTGTTGAAAGCATTATAAATGTATTGATGAATTTTGTATGTTGCATTGTGAGATCTACAAGATGTGCAATGTTGTAGGTTGTCTATACTTACAAGTTGCATATATGACTTGGATGTGGGTTGTCTATGCCCATAGATGTTTTAGTGTTGATGCAGATTCTGATTTGTGGCTTGGTTTAGTCACATGTTTTATTGGTTTGCTTGTCATTATGAGATATAGAGAGAGATGTTATTAAATAATGCAATCATAATATGGGACCTATGCTCGTTGACTATATGGTATAGTTGTGTAAGACTTGATTGGAGTTTGGTATAGGTACTTTGGGTAGTGATCATAGTGTCAAGGATTTTCCTTGTTTGTTTAGGACATTGTCATGACATGTTTGTTATGAAGGTGTATTGTTGGTGGTGTTGGATTGATTCAAGTTTACAGGTGGTTTTCCATCATCTTGGTTTGGAGATTATGGTTTACTCAACCTTTTGGGAGTTGTTGTCATTACAGTGGGATTCTTTGATTGTGTTAAGGCCATGGATGATTTTCATTCAGGATATGGTTATCATGATGTCATGGATATCTTGGTTACATGATTCAGTGGGAGATTTTGACAATGATGGTTTGATGTTTATCATGTTTCCACATATAGCTTAGTATCACACTTCAGTGGGAGCTTTGACAGGATATGGTTATCTTCATGTGTTTTGAAGATGTTGACATCTTTGTACCATGGAGGACTCTTGGAGTCTTTGGTTGAGGTGTTGGTTATGGTTTTTCAGTTTTGACAGGGGATCCTTGCTTACAAGATGGATGATATTGGGTCTTGGTTTACTCTTGATCATGTGTTAGAGTGTTGGCATGATACAGGTACTCTTTGGGGCAGGATATATTCTTATGAGACATAGATCTTCCTTTGAGGAGATTATTATATCATGATGTCATGATGTGTTTTTTTAAATGTGCAAGACAACTGAGAGGAGGGGTGAATCAGTTGTAACCAAAACTTTAAAACCATCAACACGTCAACCACTTAATCACTGATATTGTAATTTAACCATGAAAGCATGAAATCAAAAACTTAAACACATCCACACATTCAACACATAAGACACCAGATTTTTACATGGAAAACCCAATAAGGGAAAAACCACAGTGAGTGTTAGATCACAATATAAATGATATATCAAAATTTACAACAAGGTTCACTATCGGAGGCTTACTGCCTTAGGGATCACTGCCTAGAATGCTCACTGCAAAAGAAGTGGCTCACTACCAAGAGAAGGGGCTCACTGCCAGAAGTTAGTGAACTAAGATAGCAGCATCTACACTATGCCAAGGTTCAGTTCCATTAAAGCACAATAAATCTCCTCTGCTCTGCTTTACTTTTTCACTTCGCACTTATCTTCACATCTTCACAACTACATCAATTATTCATGACTTCATTACATGTATTTATACAATTCATCAACCTTGGAATATACATCAAGGTCAACATTACAATCATCAACCATTGGAACAATCTCCAAGGTCAAAATACACACATACATTAGAATAGGTCTGGACCTAAATAGATTTGTGAATGAAAAGAATAAATGTGGACCACACCACACCTTAGCTAGGATTCAAATGCAATCTTCCATGCAACAACATGCTATCACAAACTCCAAAGCATAATCACAAGTAGTGAAAACAACCAAGTCGGCCAAAACTGGTGTTAACACTAAGACTTTTAGGAACACACTTCATCCACCATCCAAATTACATTTTACGAACCAATCAAAAGGTAGGAACATGATCTAGAGACATCTACAGGCACTTTACAATCACCAAGAACTTCTAGATAACCCCCACACACTCTATACAAAAGATTCTTCGAATCAAAGCATTTAGACATTACTATCAACCACTGCCATAAAAGAAAGATCACTTGTGGAGCACCAGATCATGAACCATTTTATCTAAAGGCACATAACATTATTAAAAACTTAATTCTAGAACTGCAAACTGTAAAACTTAAATCCATAAAAACGCTGAGCAGAATACATTCTCCCTATCACCATTGAATACTTAGAAAAATAGTTTTTACTCTGGTGAACAAAACTCTCTCAAATCTTCACACTGGAGGCTCAAACTTGAAACATAGCAACTACAGACATCCCTTGACATAACTTCCAAACCCCAGACAAATATATTCAATCTATAGGATATGCGGAGCAAAACAATGCATTGTTCTTCTCAGACACTTTCTCAAACTCATTCAAATAATTTCCTTAGATGATGACCTTAGGTGTTGACATCAATGACAATAGTTATTACTCATACTTGTAACAATGTTCCTAGGTTATGTAGATGTGCAGTGGGAGCTCTGACAATTATCTTATTGGTTCTCTTGGTATTGAGTATATTGGTCATTTGCTTAGGAGCTTCATGATAACATAGTTTTGCATTTGGTGTTTAGCATGGATTGATAATAGTCCAAAATTAATCAGGTGCAGTCATGGCCGGAGGGTTCAAAGAATGAACTATCCAAACCTTGCAACTAGAGTAAACATAATGGAAACAACACAATTATAGAATGAAATGGAAGATTCATGTATTCAGTATACTAAAGAATTACAAATCTCATATGCCGGCAACAGGTAGGCTACAATCAAAGCGATCACATGCCTGCTTTTTGGGTTATAGTAGATATACAAGATATGGCATTGAAAGTGCCTTCCAGAAAGAATTTCCCTATCTATCTTATGAAATCCACTAACTGCCTTCCTAATGCATCTTAGAGATCTATATATATCATCTTCAAGCTTATAGAATCCTCTGCGTCAGCCAAAAGAGGTTACAAACTCCACTAAAAGATGTAGCATGTAGAAAAAGGTATGTCGACCTACAACATATGGTATTGCTTCCCAATTGCATGAAACTTGGTGCAAACCTCAAGGAAGGTCTATCTGATGCTTATGTGTTGTGTATGATGTTCTATTAGGCTCCGCAAGTCACAGGAGTGCTTCACAGCCTTCTCCTTCCAACTAGCTACCTGAATGCTCTGTTTTGTGAAAACTAATGATCTTCTGATAGTGATAACTCTTAGGAAACAAATACAAATCACTTGAAATCTTAATATGATGTAGATGACACTATATAGATGCTAAGTTCTACTCTATGAGCTCTGTTATGAAGATACGGTAAAATGTGGTAGAAAATGCTAAAACTGCAAATGACTAAACTAAATTGAAAATGAAAGAAAAGAAAGAATGCAAATATTTTTGGTTGATGGAAGATTTCTCTGCAACCTAGGATGCTCCTACATCAAACACCTGAGGTTGTTGAAAAAGTGAATCCCTCACTTTGCAAGGGCTAGAGGAAAACCAAGGTGCTCCACCTTAGCTTGAGATATCCATGATGAATCCTCTTCCGGTCTTCCTTTCCATTTAACCAAATATTCTTTGTACTACTTGCTTTTGGTACTGTATCTAATTTTATATCCAAGGTGTTCTCTATCTGCTCCAGTGACTATTGTGGTAACTGATTCTTCAAACCATCTTCAATGCTATCACTTGATTCTCCCTCATGGTACTGATATAGGTCTACAATGTTGGATATAGGTGATATACCCAATGTCTCTGGTAGCTCCACTTCATATGCATTTCCTGAGTCAAATTTCTTAAGTACCTTACATGGTCCAAACTTCTTCATCCTTAGCTTGTTTATGTCCCTACTGGGAATCGCTCTTTTCTTAGGTATACCATTACTTCATCTCCAACTAAAATTCTTTATGTCGCCTCTTCTCATCTGCTTGTTCCTTACACTTTCTATTCATCTCCTCCAAATGCTTTCTGACATTATTATGTATTATCTCCATATGTCCTACAAATTCTTTTATCTCTACAATTTGGTCGTTCTCTATACTAATGTCTCTCAGCTCGGCTACTCATCTAGATTGTATTCCTATCACAATCTCAAATGGTTTCTTCCTAGTACTCGTATTCACTGAATTATTGTATGCAAACTCTGCTTGTAGTAGAATTAGATCCTAATTTCCTGCCTTATCACGTACTAAACATCTCAACAAGTTACCCAAACTCCTATTTACCACTTCTATTTGTCCATCTTTCTACGGATGAAATGTTGAACTAAACTTTAGGTTTGTCTTCATCTTCTTCCACAATGTCCTCCAAAAGTAACCAATGAATCTTATATCCCAGTCTAAAACTATACTCTTAGGTAATCCATGCAATCTCACAATTTCTTTGAAAAATAGGTCAGCAACATGCAATGCATCATTTGTCTTCTTACAAGGAATGAAATGTGACATCTTTGAAAATCTATCTACTACTACAAATATAGAATCATATCCCCTTTGTGTTCTTTGCAATCCCAATATGAAATCCATTATTATATCTTCCTAAGGTCTCTTTGGTACTATCAAAGACTTATACAAACTAGTATTCTAACTACTCCCTTATGCCACTTGACAATCATTACAAATCTGGACAAATTTCCATACATCCTTATATATGTGTGTCCAAAAGTAATGTTCACTTACCAAAGCTACTATCTTGTCAATTCTAAAATGTCCTACCAATCCACCTCTATGCTTCTCCTTGATCAAATTATCTCTCATTGAACTCCTAAGTATACACAACTAATTTCCTTTGAAAAGCATGTCTTCCTTAATGAAATAGTCTAGCCACTTGCTTCTATCTATCACAATAGGTTTCTTACACATTCTCCATGGTTTTGCAAAATCAAGATCCTCCTCATACATGTGCTTCAGTTCTTCAAATCCCAATACCTCTACTCTCATCTCTGTCAGAAAATTCCTTCTTCTACTCAATGCATCTACAACTTTGTTTAACTTCCCACTCCTATGCTTCAATACAAATGTCCAACTCTACATGAATTCTACCCATCTCATATGTCTATGATTCAACTTTCCTTGACTATTCAAATACTATAAAGCTTGATGATCAGTGTATAACACAAATTCCTTAGGCAACAAATAATGTCTCCACTTCTTCAAGGCTTGAATTATGGCATAGAATTCCTGATCATAAACTGAATATATTCTCCTTGCATCATTCAACTTCTTGCTGAAATTTTCTACTGGTATCCGTTCTTGACTCAATACTGCTCCTATTGCATTTCCACTAGCATCACAATATACTTGAAATACTTTGTTGAAATCTAGTAATGCTAACACTATCTGCTATGTCACTTTCTATCTCAACAATTCAAAACTCTTATTTGCTCCTTATGTCCACTTGAATTCCTTTCTATCACCTCGCATTGTCTCTATCATTGGTGTGCATATTGAACTAAAATTTATGATGAAATTCTGATAGAAACTTGCTAATTCATGAAATGATCTAAACCTCTCCAATCCTCTTAGGTGTTGGCCACTCAACAATTGCTCTAACTTTCTTAGGTTCCATCTTCAATCTTTTCACAAAAGTCACAAATCCCAAATATACCAGTTCTTCCTTCATGAAACTACATTTCTTGATGTTTATCAACAATTTCACTTCTCTCAACCTCTGTAATACTTATCTAATGTGCCACAAATCTTCTTCACTTGTCTTACTGAAAATCAAAATATCATCCAAGTAGACAATAACAAACTTACCCAAGAATTTCTTCAAAAACTCATTCATCAACCTCATGAAAGTATTCATTGCATTAGTCAGTCCAAAAGGCATCACTAACCATTCATACAATTCTTCATTTATCTTGACTGCAGTCTTCCACTCATCTCCTTCTCTGATCCTAATCTGATGCTATACACTTTTCAAGTCTATCTTTGTGAAATTCTTTGCTCCACTCAAATAGTCCATGTGATGTCATCCATCCTTGGCAATGGAAATCTATACATAATTATAATATTATTGATTTCTCTAGAGTTTGTACACATCCTCCATTCTCCATCTTTCTTTGATGCTAGTACTACAAGTACTGCACATTGGCTCAAACTTTTTCTAATCAATCCTTTCCTCAATAGCTCCTGTATCTGTCTATTCAGCTTCACATTCTCTCCTAGTGTCATCCAGTATACTTCTTTGTTAGGAAAACTAGCTCCAGGTACAAGGTCCATATGATGACTGATACTCCAGATTGGTGGCAATCCATTAGGTACATTATCTGATATGATAACTTGGTACTCTGTCAATTATTTTGTTATCTCCTCTTGTGGTGGTTCTTCTTCTTTTTCGGTAATAGTTTATGCACTTAGGGCTCTGTACTTCTAAGGAATCAACTCAAAACACATATTCTCATGTCTCAATCCATCCAGAAATTTCCTTCCATCAACCAAACAGATTCTATAATTCCCATGTACTTCACTCTTAGGCTTATCTTCCAAAGGTATCAAGATATGTTTCTTCCCATTAAATGTTATAGTGTAAATATTCTTTCTCCCATCATGTATAGCCTATCTATAATACTACCATGGTCTCCCCAATAATATATGACATACATCCATTGGTATAATATCACACAATACTTTATCATTATAAGATCCTATATGAAATTTGTACCAATCATTGTTCACTCACCAGTTGCTTGTGTTCATCTTGAATCCATGCTATCTTGTAGAGATTAGGGTGTTTCAATCTCTCTAGGTTCATCTTAGTCACCATATCCTCTAAAATCAAATTATTAGTACTGCCACTATCAACAATTACTTTATAGCATTTGCCTCCTAATTTGCATCTGGTCTAGAATAAACTTTTCCTCTACAATGCTTCTTCAGTTGTCTCTTCTTGAAATAGTGCTCTCCTCATGACTAATGATTCTCCTTTCTCTAGTTTTCCAACTAAACTAGGTGATCCAACAGGTTCTTCCTCTACATAAGCTACTCTTGCACTATTCTATGTCCTCTTGCTTGTACTTCCCTGATGACATTCATATGCTCTGTATACTTCACCTCCCCCACTCCCAGATTCTAGCATTCCCACATACTTCACTCTTAGGCTCATCTTCCAAAGGTATCAAGATATGTTTCATACCATTAGATGTTATAGTGTAAGTATTCTTTCTCCCATCATGTATAGCCTTTATGTCATACTGTCATGATCTCCCCAATAATATATGACATATATCCATTAGCATAATATCACACAATACTTCATCATTATAAGATCCTATATGAAATTTTACCAAACATTGTTCACTCACTAGTACCTTGTGTTCATCTTGAATCCATGCTATCTTGTAGAGCTTAGGGTGTTTCAATTTCTCCAAGTTTAGCTTAGTCACCATCACCTCTGAAACCAAATTATTAGTAATGCCACTATCAATTATTACTTTACAATATTTGTCTCCAGATTTGCATCTAGTCTGGAACAAACTTTTCCTTTGCAGTGGTTCCTCAATTATTTCTTCTTGAAGTACTGCCCTCGTCATGACTAATGATTCTCCTTTCTCTAGTTTTCCCATTGAACTAGGTGATCCAAAAGGTTTTTCCTCCTCATAAGCTACTCTTGCATTGTTCTCTATCCTCTTGCTTATACTTCCCTGATAACATTAAAATGCTCTGTGTCCTTCACCTCCTCAAAGTATTCCTCCAAGTCATTTATCCAGTCAATCAATTCCTCAGGATTCAAATTTCTGGTATAGATCGGTACTTCCACTCTAGGTCTCTTACCAATATTAGAAATAGCATTCAACATCTTTTCTTGATCTGATTCTTCTTCTTCTAGGGCTTCTTCATTTTGATCAGCTAATTGAAATTCTTCATCATCACTTTTAGCATCATGTCTAGGGTTTAGTTGTCTTCTTCTATCTTCTTCTATAGCATCCAATCTAACTTTCATTGTCCTCATCATCTCTATCATTTCTTCCATTCTTCCAACAACATTGGCCATAGCAAGCATCCTCCTTAGCGGCATCTCTTCCTAGGATCTGATGCAACTACCTCAATTCAGTGATCTAACTATAGGGTTGCAACTGCCTCACGGTCAGTGCTCTATGAACAAGTTACACAAGTAGACTGTCTCAGGTCAGCAATCTATTTACCACAAGATCTTCTAGAATACCTTCATTTCCCAAAGGATTGAAAACTTTTCTCTAATACCACTTTGTGCAATCATGGCTGGAGGGTTCAAAGAATGAACTATCAAAACCATGCAACTAGAGTAAATACAATGGAAATAACACAAGTATAGAATGTAATGGAAGATTCATGTATTCAGTATACCAAAGAATTACAAAGCTCACATGTCAGCAATAGGTGGGCTACAATCAAAGGGCTCATAGGCCTGCTTTCTGGGTTACAGTAGATATACAAGATATGGCATCAAAGTGCCTTTTGGAAAGAATTTCCCTATCTATCTTATGAAATCCACTAACTTCCTTCCTAATGCATCTAAGAATCTATATATATCATCTTCAAGGTCATAGAATCCTCTACCTTGGCCAAAAGAGGTTACAAACTCCACTAAAAAATGTAGCGTCTAGAAACAGGTAGGTCATCCTACAACATATGGTATTGCTCCATAATTGCATGAAACTTGGTGCGAACCTCAAGGAAGGTCTATCCGATCCTTATGTACATTTTATGATGTTCTATTAAGCTCTGCAAGTCACGGGAGTGCTCCGCAACCTTCTCCTTCCAGTCGGCTTCCTGAATGCTCTATTATGTGAAAATAATGATCTTCTGATAGCAATAATTCTCAGGAAAAAAATCCAAATCACTTGAAATCTGAATATGATGTAGATGACACTATGTAGATGCTAAGCCTTGCTCCATGAGCTCTAGTACAAAAATGTGGTAGAAAATGTTGGAACTGCAAATGACTGAACTAAACTAAAAATGAAAGAAAAGAAAGAATGCAAATATTTTTGGTTGATGTAAGATTGCTCTACAACATGGGATGCTCCTGCATCAATGTTAGTTTGGACATAGTTTAAAGGTTGGAAATAATGTTCATTAGACAAAGAAGAAGAAAACATAGGGTGGTGGTTATCATCACAGGAAACAAAAACTCTTATTTAGTGGGTTAAAGGTAACTTACAAGCGGGTAGAAAATGTTTTGAAAATAGCATGGAACCCTCAAGAAATAAACTTTTTAATACATTTAAAACTGGTATAAAATCATTCCATAGATTCTTTGTTTTAAAGAGGCATTAATATTTTATTCTATGCTCTAAAACATACTTGGAAACACCACAAAATCCTTCCTCCTATAGTTGTTGGTTTCCCTTTCTACTACTGCTAATCCTAATCTCTTTCTCTCCTTTCTGTCACTGGAAAAATAATGTTGATTACTGATGGCATTCCCTCTATTGTGCCCTCATTTTTATGAATATCTCCCCTCTAATATTATCTTCATATATTTAGATTTGAGTTCCTTATTATGAACTCGATTTAATCTTCTCTTTGTATGGTACTTGGCATCCAATACCTCCAATTGATTGAAATTTAAAACTCAAAATTACTACCACTCTCTTGCATGAGAAGATTATTTTATTAAAATCTATCTTTATATATATAATATATAATTTTAATACTCTATATTTATCTTTATTAATACATATTTATTTTAACCAAGAATATTTATATAGGATTATTAATTAAATTATTTAAATATAGAAAAACACTTCAAACATTTATAACAAAACAAGTAAACAACTATATATATATATATATATATATATATATATATATATATATATATATATTCTAATAAAAACTTTTAATAATATATATATTCTAATAAAAACTTTTAATAATTAATAATTAATAATAAATCAATTGAAAACAACTCAATATTTTTCATTAAATGTAAATTCGAAGGAAATTATAATTACATGGCTAACTTATGCATTCAAGTGAACATATTGTAGCAACATAATCTCATTTTTATCTATTTATTAAGCATCAATCACATTCATTCACTATATAAAATACTCAAACGAGACTAGCAACCACATAATGACGCACGATAAACCACTAAAAATGCAATATGACATGAAACTACGTGAGTGTGTGCATGCATCAGAATTATCCATCATGCCAACCCTTTCATGGTGGTTAGAACATTTCTACCTCAACCATGTTCTAATCTTTGACATTTCTCCTGCACCCAGTTGCACTTCTATTTTCATTAATAGTTTAGTCCTTATAATCATAGTTGAAGAAAGAATGAACATTCATACTAATATTAACTGATCATTAAATTGACTTTCACATATTTATTTGTAATACTAACAATAATTACTTTCACACACATGTGGAACCACTCATAGTAAAACAATCATAGTAAATATCCAATGATCTAAATTAACAATAAAGTCCAAAAATGAGATGTGATGGGTTGATTCATGATTTATGGGCTGTGTTTTATATCATGTTGTATGGCATGAGTGGAACCTGGTCCCCTTATTTTGCATGTATGCTATATGTTGCTTGCATACCCTGGACATGTGAGATGTTTTTAGCAAGTGTGCCATGATCACCTTCTCTGTAGCTCAGGGGTTTCCTAGACTTGCGTAGACAACTACTACACTCAACGATGGCAACATGATTGGGAGGTGAGAAACATTTCCCCATTGGTCCTTCATGATAATCTTGGGTGTTGGATGAATTCCTTGTTCTCTCTGTAGGTTGAGTATGTCATGGTATGTTCCTTGTTACACCTTGGAGAGTGTGATAGATTTTGGTGCATTCATATACTTGTATAATTTAAAGAATGTTGGTGTCATATGCAATGTTACTGATTATTGAAACATTGTTATTGTTTGATCCTTGATGTATGAGGACTTGTAAATCAACCACCTAAGTAGTGATGTATCTTTCTATGGCTGTTTGCTTCGATGTTGGTGTTGACACGATTGGATTATCTTTCTTTATGTTTGTGAACTTGTATACAAATGGTGAAAAATGAAAAACTTCAATTTGGTGCTTAAAAATTTTGAAATTTTTCAATCTGAGTTTTGGATATGTTGGCTTATCATGTTTAGATTAATTTCTTCTTATTTCATGCTTTTTTGGGTTGTTTTGACCAGATTTGGGCTGATTGGGTGATTTTAACCTTGCCACAAAAGGACCATAGTGCTAGGGCACTAGAGTCCAAAGGAATGTAGTACTAGGGTGCTAGTGTTTTGAGTCCAACAGTGCCCAAGCACTAGTGTCCTTGGTAGAGGGATCCTCCTTTGGGATCCATACACCTTGGGGTTGCCTGATACTATATGTGCCTTCAGCTTGTGCATTTGATTTTTGTTTGGGGTATTTTTTCCCTCTCGAAGTTACTCCTATGTGAGGTACCCTATTGCATTGGGAGTGTTTACAACCTTCTTGGTTTCCCTTTGTTGCATTGGGAAGTGTGCCTTGCATGAGTTCATCTTCTGACCATTCCAATTGGTCAAGGAACCATACCTCGTTGTTGGACCATCTCATGGATGAGTGTTACCCTTGTGTTTGGTTTGTCTTCTTTCATCATGGAATGTACTGAGGTGGATGTCACCCTCATCCTACTCCATGTTAGAGCAATAATAAGCCAAGATCAACTTGCAAAATCAAGAACACTTCCACAAATGAATATGAGCAAAATAACAAAGCCAATAACTATCAATAAGCATATGAATGTGGACCCTAAACATATATTAATCTCACTTAATAATTTACATAGGAATGCCTTATTATATAGGCATGGATGAGGTAATCCACCTTGCATGTGGATCATTTGGAATGTACAAACCAACAACCTTGTGTGACAAGTGTTGGATGACTACAAAGTACCTTTTGAGATGAGATAGAAATTCTTCCAACCTTAAAAGGTATGCACATGAGGTTTGCCAAACAACTAGGTAAACTCTAAAAGGTTGCACATTTAGTTAGATAAGATGTTATCTAACCTCATCAACCTAAGTACACTTAATCTATAGTTAATTGATAAATTATTCACTCTAACACCCCCCTTAAGTGATACTTGGGGAGATCACAAAAGTGTAAGAGATGCATAAATATGGGTCCTGACAACTAAACCTGATGAGGTACCCATGTACAACAAAGTCTCTCATAAACAAAGAAAAGGAGAAAATCTATTGGGGAAATAAAACTCCTCTCCAAAAGAGAGAATGAGAAGAAAATACGTCTCCTCAAAGATGTCCCTAAAAGATAGGAACATGAAGAATTCATAAAGCATGTTGAAGTTGTAAACTCTGTTGAAGAAGAGCTAGTGTCTGTTGGAATCAACAAACCCTCCAAGAATGTAGATCAGGATAAGAGAGACACAAAATTCTACACAAGTGCCCTCAATAACACTACTCAACTACATAACATAGATAGGAACAAAGGCAAAGCATTATATGAAGTTGAAAGTACAAATGGTACAATGATCAAAGAGGCATAAATAACACTACATGAGTGACCTGACACTACTCAATGTGCAAGTGGTGCTCTACAAAGATACTAGAGTCTTACAATTATTGATCAACCAAAATGTAGAAGGATAATGTGTCCAACACTCCATTGAAAAGAAGCATTAACATAACCATGTGATACCCCCCATAATGCTAATAGAAAGAGGTATTCAAACACCAACTAACATATGTAAGTAGATGGAGATCCAACATCAGGTCCAATACGATGTACAAGCAACTGGAATAGGATGTTCAAAACGAAGCACACAAGCATGAGGCTAGAATGTTATCATGGAGGTACACTCACCAAACAAGATTGTAATGGTAAATAACAAGGCACTAACACAACCTCCTATAGCACTTTATAAATTAGTGCCTGTACAAAAGAGTCACAAGAGATGTACAAGAGAAATCCCCCAAAAAGGAACACAAAATTAGTTTTTGGCACTTGATCTTAGTGTGTTTAAAAACAAATGTGTAGATAGAATTCATACAAGTGTCCAAAAGAAGGACAAAACCAGTTAATGTCATGAGGTGGACAATGAAGACATAGACTAAGCATACCTTACAAACCTTAAATAAATGACAAAAACTATACAAATTTAACTCCCCATAACAAATAATGTTGTAAGACATGCCCCCTAGAAAAAATTACAAGATTGAGTAGAAACTTGACAAATGGAAGCCTAAATCGACCGTTTATAACACACGATGATTTTACAACTTTCTACACAAATCAGCATTCCATAGTAAAAACTATATGTACCAATATATTCCTTGTGTTTTTATGATCAATTTAAAAAAAAGTTTGCTCAGTTTCGACATCATGAGCAAAAGTTATGCCTAGTCAAAAAATGTCAAAAAATAGAGAAAAAATGATCTTCAAAGACAAATAAATATGTTGAAACAACATAATTTGGGGAAATAAACTTCACCACAGTGAAGTTGACAGAACTATCTTTCAGTCGATTATAAATTTACCAAAAACCGCCTCTGTAGGTGAAAGTTGTGGCAAAAAGAAAAAAAAAAAACTTTTTGAGCACTTCACAAACCCTAGTGATCAACCTAGGATAAAATTTCAAAGTTGGTGAACTACTAGAGGTTACATTTCATGTCGCGGTTACAAAAACTTGGATTGTTAACATTAAGTGTTAAGGTTACACTATATGTTAATGATACAAAGACATTAAAATATTTAACCTTTAATAAAGGTCAAACAACAATAGTCTAGCAATAAATGTTAATGAAAGCATTGTTTGGCTTGACAGGTTAGTGGTGATTGCATAGTAAATACCTGACCTTAACCATAAATGGTAGGGTTACAATTATGGTAACAACAATTTTTAACCAAAAACTAGCCTATGGGCCATAGAAAATATCTGAGGTGTGGCCACCACCAAAAGAATCACCACTTCCATAGCCATGAATACTAGCCACTGCCGCCGACAGAACCTCTGCCCTTGCCACCACCAAAAGAATCACCACTTCCATAGCCATGAATAGTAGCCACCACCGCCGACATAACCTCTGCCCTTGCCACCACCAAAGCCATTACCAACAAACCACGCCTCCCAAACAAAAATGCAACCGAATAAACTTCCATGACCTTGAGATTGGAGTGGCGATGACAATGAGAACTTCAAAGGATGGCAACCAAAAGGATAACAAAAATATCGGCCAGAATTTTTGATGATACTGTAGAAAAAACAAATGATAAGCAACAAATATGCGAGCCCACATTTCTCTGTCACCTCCAATACCAGAACAATGACATTGGTGACTTGAAATGCTTCGACCTCTGAAATAAAGCTGACCAGGAGAGTTTTGTGTATAGAAGGAAACCATGACCTTGCATCTACGAACACCTGTGACAAAGATAGAAAATAGTGACGAGAATGCATAAACCTTGTGACTGGATCAAAGGCTGGTTGAAATGGCGATACATAGACGGTACAGGCAAACCGTAACCCGTTGTAGAATGGTGAGCGTAACAAAATCTAAAACCGGCGATTTTAAGAATTTGGCGACCTCTTGAGGTTGAAGTGTGGAGGTTTGGAAGATAAACCACCACTGTGACTGCACCGTCCAAAAATACAAAAGGCGACCAAGATTTATGAGAAAACGACCTCCAACGTCCTCTGCCCGCTCCCTTCAGTCTCTTTCTTCTCTGTTAGCCCCTTTGACTCACTCTACTTAAGTATCATTCACTTCAATCGTCAAACAACCAATAGCAATTTTACATCTCATTCACAACAAAAAGCGGTAAATATTTGTCCTATTTTTATTGGCCATTGACCTTTGACTTTTGAAGTGAATAATATTTAAGAACAGCCCCCTTGACCCCCCTTCCTCTCTTCTTTCTCCCTTATCTCTCCCTCCTTCCGAAACCTAGGTGATCCCCTTTCTTTTTTCCTCTCCTCGCCTCTTCTCGTCAACCCCATTTTGTGGGTCTTTTGTCCCCTCTATTGACCTCGCCTCTGGTTATCTCGCTCTCTTTCCCCTTTGGTTCTCTCTATTCCTCCTTAGCTTTGTGTGCTTTCCAACCCCTTTTCGTTATGCTCTCTGGCATGGTACACACACACATTCCCGCCCATTCCCTTGTTTTTCCCTTTCTTGCGTAACCATTTGTCCGTCCGTGACCCCTCCCTCCTCCTAGGTCTTTCTTTGTTCCTTCGTCCTCGTATTAGGATTGTGATATATATATATATTTGTAAGTGAATTATTATATGCTATATTTATATATGTATGTATGTATATTAATATAGGTTCTCTTTATATATATATATAAATTTATAGATATACATTTGTTATTTTTATATATGCATGTATGTAAATTAATATATATATAATATCTTTCTTTACTATTGTCTTTAATTAAAAAAATCTTTTTGAGATCTTTGTCTATTTATTAATTCTTATACTAATTCTTTATTGTTTTTTAGCATTATTCTCGATTTGTTGTTTTGTATTTCATTCCTTTTTTATATAATTTTGATTTTTCTCTTAAATATTTATATTTTTATTGTTTTTAATTATTGTTATACTGATATATATTTTTCCTCTATTTGTAGATAAAAAAATGTATTTAGTCTTCCTCTTGATTAAGTTTAATAGGTATTTTTTCCAATTTTTCCTTGATATTTTTAATGTTTCTTTATATTAGGATTGTGATATTAATCTATTTTTTTGTTTATTTTTGTTTTTGTCACCTTGACAGGTGGTGTTTTGTTTCTCTCCACTTTGGTTATCCTTGTTTGTTTTTTTGTGTGTCTGTTGTAGTCTTTTTTTGACTTTTTTGTAGTTCCCCCTTCTTTACTTAGTCTATTCTTCTCTAGGTTCTTTTGGACAACCAGTTAGTGTCTCCCCTCCAGAGTTATCACTCGGCATCTGTGTCACTTCACCCTTCTTTTTAAGCTGCTTTGGTCTACAATTTATCATTTGTATTTCTCCTCTCTTGCTCTCACTCTTGATGATGGATCACTGAGTGTGATCTGAAACGTTGAGTAAAAATAAACTACACAGTCAAATCTAGAAGTATTTATATCCAACATCATGGACTGTGGAAAATTAATGACTTCTAATGTAGAAAATGCGAAAAGTGATGAAAAAATTAGGCATTTTTGTAAAACCAAAAAAGAAAGATGATTCATTAGAACAAGTCATATCTAGTGTTGCCAATGCTATCGATTCTATAGGAAAGAAAAGTTGATCTAAAGATAAGAATGCATCTCGTTGTGCAATAACAACTGTTCTAGTTAATAAATCAACTTCAAATAAAAGAATGTTAAGTAAGATTAGTAAATATATAAAAATAAATCCTAAAACTTTGATAAGAGCGGCTAAAAGAAGAGAAAATATTGAAAAAGATCTAATTAATCAATGTTGGAGTATTAGTGGTAGACTCCCAAGGTCAGATATGAAATTAACTAATGAAATCAAATCTTTAATCGAAAAATTTTGGCATTATAAAAGAAGAGTATCACCTAATATTAGAGATGTTTTAAAATTAAGGGTGGGATCAAAAATACGTGACCCTCATCCAAAGCATTTATTAGATATAACTCAAACCGAATTATATAAAAAAAAATTAGATGATTCAATCTTAGCAAATATTAGGATAAGTCAAAGATCATTCAAAAAATGTAAACCTTGGTATGTTAGAATTAATAAACAACGAATCTCTTGTTGTTGTAAAACCCATGTACAATTTTGTTATTATTATGATATTTTTTGTTATATACGTTGTACTTTGCATGCTAACCAAATTATGCAAAACATTTGTGGTATTAATATGCCACCTGAAACAATCAAAGATTTTATAGCAGGTTTGTTTTGTGAACCCCTTAATGGAAACTTATTTTATTTAAATGCATGTATTTCTGGACAATTCGATAGATGTGGTAATTTTTCATTATTAGGAGAATGTATGCATGAAAGTAGTTTACATGAATTTGGACAACAATTAGTGGATGTTAAAAAATTTAAAAATGTTGAATATTCTTTAAAACATGGAAAAATTCGAAAACGTTGTGAGCTAATTGTGGAAAAATTTAATGTGCATGCATTTATTAAAGAATTTAAAGATAAGATTGTACCTAAATATGTAAAACACTCTCAAAATGCTCATTGGCTTGATGGTCAATTTCATACATGTAAAAACACATTCCCAGTTGGAACTATATTGTCAGTTGTTGATTTTGCTGAAAATTATACTCTTAGTCCACAAGAAGAAATTCAATCACAATATTATAATTCAATGCAAGTAGCCATATTTGTTCATATTGTATATAGACATGTAGATGATAGTAGAGAAGATAATAGAAATTTTTTGAGAGAGTATCATTTTTATGTGAGTGATAATCGATTGCATTCACCTGAGTTTGTTCAATATTGTTTTGATACATTTTATAAAAATTTAAAAGAGAGAGGAATTCAAATGAGAGAACATCTAATATGGTCAGATAATTGCACGGGTCAATTCAAGAATGCTAGAATATTTTATTGGTTATGTAAAGTTCATAAGGAAAATAATATCCAGCACATATGGAGTTTTTTTGAAGCTAGACATGGTAAAGGACAACATGATGGAGCAGGTGCATGTGTGAAAAGAGCTCTTGCTAGAGAGCAACTAAAATTTGAGGATGCATTGAAATTCAGAGATGCACGTGCAATTGTAGATTGGTACAATGTAAAATTATCTACAAGAACAAGTGACAGCTCAATAATTCGATGCTTCTTTTGGTTAGTTGAATAAAATGATATTCTTACTCGACAAGATTGTAAAACAATTAATGGATCTGCAAAATGGCATTTGTTTAAGAGTTCCAATGCAAACACATGGACAATATGGACAAGGGAGCTTGCATGTTTTTGTCAATTTTGTATTACAGGTGATTAGTAGGCGTGTGAAAATACAGAATGGGTCAAAGAATGGAAACAAAGAGCCTTAACACCTACATCAACACACGATCAACATGGAATGACAATTGAAGATAATCAATTGTTTGCATCAGATGATTATGATCATGTTTCAGACCTTGTACAAGAAGATACATTAAAAATTGAATTCAATTAGATATGTATGTATTTTTATATGTGAATTAAACATATGTCACTCTTTATTGAATTAATTTTTTTTCTGCAGGACATGTGTATGATGTTGTTGCACCTGAGGGGAATGAAAAGGAGATGGAGTATTGGTTGGCTAGATGTGTTGAGAGAAAACATAAGTTGGTACATCCTAGAGTGGATGATGACAACTTTGAGTGTCCAACTAGTTTTGTGGTTGTTGTTGGTACCTGACTTCAAAAATATCTAATAAGAAAGAATGGCTTGCCTGCATTTGAAGACTATGAAAGACACAAGAAGATTATACATTACTCACATTTGATTTTGGCAACCAATATAAAACTGGTTAGATATAAATGGAGGCCTATTAATAAAGTGTTATGGACACTTTCAATGGATGATCATGAGACAATCATAGGTGCATTAGAAAAAGAGAGGATGCAGATGGTACATCGGAGTAAATAAATATAGGTAAGTATATAGTTGTATATATATAGTTAAAAATTTATCACATATGCATGTCTATATATATATGTTAGTCTTTAGTCATTTACTAATTATAGTTTTAAATCATTTTTTGTTTTATGTCTCCCAAAACTAGATGCATTACAAAAAAGACAAGGCCCATGCATATATATTACAATGGAATTTGAATCTAGAAACAGGTAACTATATATAGTTCTAGATACATTTAATTGATAGTCAAAATATAAAACTAAATAATTCATTATCATTTTATAAAAAGTTTATAATTCATTTCATATCCCCTTAATCCATTCTCTTAGGACCCCTTAAGCCATCCTCTTAGGACCCCTTAAGCCATATCCTCCTATCTACCCTTAATCTATCCTCTTGCATCCCCTTAAGTCACTCTCTTAATTTTCCCCTTAAGCCATCCTCTTAGGACCCCTTAAGCCATATCCTCATATCTACCCTTAATCTATCCTCTTGCATCCCCTTAACTCACTCTCTTAATTTTCCCCTTAAGCTATCCTCTTAGGACCCCTTAAGCCATATCATCATATATACCCTTAATCCCTCCTCATATCCTAGGCTTTAGGTCCTATGGTTAAGGGTTTATGATTTCTAGGGTTCATGAGATGATTAGAATAACTTGAATCTATTATAGGTTAAGGGTTAAGGGTTCATATCCTAGGCTTTAAGTCCTAGGGTTAAGGGTTAAGGGTTTATATGGTTCACAAGATGGTTAGAATAGCATATCTATTATGGGTTAAGGGTTTAGGGTTCATCTCTTAACTCCCCTTAAGCCATCCTCTTAGGAAACCTTAAGCCATATCCTCTTATCTGAACCCCTTAATCCATCATCTTGCATCTCCTAGGCTTTAGGTCATAGGGTTCATGGATGCAAAGAATAACAAATCTTTATGGGTTAAGGGTTTAGGGTACATCTCTTAACTCCCCTTAATCCATCCTCTTAGAATAACTAACCTATATTTAGGATTTCTAAGATTTGTAGGGTTCACAAAATGCATGACTCATATAATCTATATCTAGGATATCTAGGTTTAGTGTGTATTGTTCTTTTCTCGTTTGAATTATCTAGTTACATGACTCATAAAATATATTTTATTTACTTACATTAATTGTTTTTGTAGGTTCTCATCAAGTTGATCTACCATGATTGTCACTGTAAAAAAATTTCATCATATAAATTATGTAAATATCAATTTGTGGTCTTCAGCTAAAAGAGGATAAGCTTAAATAATTGTATTTATATGCACATATGTTTCAACATCAATATAGTTGTATTAAACATCAATATGCATTATATATGTTTGTTCAATGTATGAACTTCAATGAACTTATAAATCACTTTTTATATCTTGTTCCAATTTTATCTTATACACATTGTCTCTTATAAACCACATTTTATAAAATTGTTCAATTGTATCTTATACATTTTATACATGTCAAGTATAAGTTATGGTCATTACTAGTGTTAGGATAATTTACCTTAAAGTACTTTTGCAAAGTCATCTAGTCCAGATTATTTCATAAGAAAGTGTAGATCTCTAAGTCTTATATAATTAATATCTTGAGTCAAAGAATTGTAAATGATTGGTGTTAGATTTTGGAGAATATGATCTTTTTAGGAAGTTAACATTATATTGCATTATTAGTAGAACCTTGTTCCTTTTAAGCTTCTTTTGCAATTGAAATATATGATGTTATGGTGTCTGCAAGACTAAGAATTTGCTTAAGGGCCTATTATATGGTTTGTAGAACCTTGTTAATGAATGCATCTTTTGGATACATTGAATGATTGTTGCAATTACATAGATTTTTGTTTAGTGATTAATATATGCTAGAATTAGAAAATAGTTAAAATTACCTGCCCTTAATTGGTGTTAGATTTTGGAGAATATGATCTTCTTAGGAAGTCAACATTATATTGCATTATTAGTATTATACTGAATTTTTCTATCATTCTAAGCTAGATGTTCTTCTACCTAAGTTCTACATGAAATCTTGTGTAAACCTAAGTATGAGACATTAGACCTTAGGTTTTTTCCTCCTCCTAGTAAGGGAGGAATTGTGACCTAAATCTAAGAATGGAAAATAACTTAGAGAATTGGTGATTAGAGACTTAGAAGAAAATCTGATGTCAAACAAGGTGTCAAAATCAATCCCAAGGAGGCTTATTTCACAACAATGGGCTCAATTAAGCGCTTCTATAGACTTCACAAGCAATCCTCTCATAGGATTTATATTACTTGATAAAGTGTTTAGCTTAATTGGAGAATAGGTTCAATATGATGAAAAATGATTTAGCTATCAAGACTCATATGCTTCATTATTGGATTGAATGGATAAAATGTTTGTCCTGTTATAAACTCCTTGTTCCTTTTAAGGTTCTTCTGCAATTGAAATATATGATGTTATGGTGTCTGCAAGACTAAGAATTTGCTTAAGGGCCTATTATATGGTTTGTAGAACCTTGTTAATGTATGCATCTTTTTGATACATTGAATTATTGTTGCAATTACATAGATTTTTATTTAGTGATTAATATTTGCTAGAATTGGAAAATAGTTAAAATTACCTGCCCTTAATTGGTGTTAGATTTTGGAGAATATGATCTTCTTAAAAAGTTTATAATTTGCTTCAGGGCCTATTATATGGTTTGTAGAACCTTGTTAATGAATGCATCTTTTGGATACATTGAATGATTGTTGCAATTACATAGATTTTTGTTTAGTGATTAATATTTGCTAGAATTGGAAAATAGTTAAAATTACCTTCCCTTAATTGGTGTTAGATTTTGGAGAATATGATCTTCTTAAAAAGCTTATAATTTTCTTAAGGGCCTATTATATGGTTTGTAGAACCTTGTTAATGAATGCATCTTTTAGATACATTGAATGATTATTGCAATTACAGAGATTTTTGTTTAGTGATTAATATTTGCTAGAATTGGAAAATAGTTAAAATTACTTGCCCTTAATTGGGGTTAGATTTTGGAGAATATGATCTTCTTAAAAAGTTTATAATTTTCTTAAGGGCCTATTATATGGTTTGTAGAACCTTGTTAATGAATGCATCTTTTGGATACACTGAATGATTGTTGCAATTACATAGATTTTTGTTTAGTGATTAATAGTTAAAATTACATACCCTTACTTTATTATGAATATGATCTAAACTATAAGGAATGTATTAATTTGTCACCTAACATTGTGATTTTATTAAAATTTGAAAGTTATCATTTTAAGACATCTAAACTTCATTCAACAATGGCATGTTTAAAATATATATGCAATTTGATTCTAGATAAGAATTTATAGTGCATATTACTTGAAAATTAGATAAAATATATAAATGTGAGTTCATATAATCATCATAATGAACATAACTTGTACGTGATCACATTCATAAACACAGGTTATACAATTATAATGTATATAATGTATGTAAAATGGTCCATGAAATAACATGATAAAAATGTATATCTAAAGTATTAAATTAAAAGTTATCTAAAAAGTTATCTAAAGTATTAAATTAAGACATAAACTTCATTCAACAATGACATGTAAATATATATGCAATTTGATTCTAGATAAGAATTTATAGTGCATATTACTTGAAAATGAACATAGCATGTATGTATGTGAATACATTCATAAACACAAACATGATCATAATGTATATAATGTATGTGAAATGGTCCATGAAATAACATGTTCAAAATCTATATATGTCAAGTGGCACACATATAAATAAAACTATCTATAGTCCATAAAATAAAACTATCTAAAGTCCATCAGGATGATCAGTCAAATCAAGTCTATCAAGACGATCAGTAAAATCAAGTCTATCATGACCAACTGATTGAGATGCTAATTATTGGATATTCAAATAAAGAAAACAATAGGCTAGAAAATATTAGAGATAAAAAATAATTTTAATTGAAGATAGTCAAATAAAGCAAACAATATAGATTAGAATTTATATTAACTCGATAAAAAATTGATTTTAATTAAATATAGTAAAAATGATTTTAAGTATATATGCATAAATTACCATCTGATCAGGTGAATTTACTGGCACATTTTGTTCAATAGGTGGTATAACTGTCGATTGAGGACCAAATGATTGAGCTACTAATTCCTGGATATTCAAATAAAGCAAATAATAGGTTAGAAAATATTAATGATAAAAAATGATTTTAATTGAATTTAAATATATATTTAAAAGACCTAAAAATTGTATAGGAGATTTATTATAGTTTAGGACCTCGAATGAGATGGACTCGTGGTCATGACCATGATCAGGAGCTTGCCAACCACCTATAAGGATACTGCTATCATCCTACATAAAAATAATCATAGTACATGTGAGTTTTTAAAGCACGTGTAAATTTCAAACTTAAATAAATTTTGAAAGCCCGCACCTGAGATGGCCCATGCATAAAAGCTAATGATGACTTAGGAGCACTCACCACACCTTGTGGTTGTTCAGTCATGGGTATCGCATGACCTCCCTACATAGATACAATATATCATAATTTCACACGTGTACAAATTCAAATTAAATTAGATGTGGACATAAATTAAAATATATATTGGTTTACCTAACCGTAAGGTGTACCCATTTCTACAACTCTCGAAAAACAAATGCAATCATATTGAGAAACTCGCCTCCTCTGATCATGCATCTACACCGAACACTTCTTGAAAATTAATATTATATTATATATATATATAATTTAATTTAATATTATTTACATGAATTTTGTACATTTCAAACAAATTAAAATATATGCCTTTCAAAAGATGTACATATCTGTGTCGGATGATCATCAGCATATAGTAAGTCCATAAATGATTTTGTCATAGATACAGGTGGACTTGCAATGGATGCTTGAGTATGCCCATAGGATGAACCTCCATTCTCTCTATCGTCCACTTCAGTTGCCACGTGGGTAGTCTAATGAATGAGATCTCCTAAGAGAGAACTCAATGCTCCTAATGTGGATAATATCATCTGCTGCTGATATGTAGTGGGAATACTAGGATATAGAGGAGCAACAATCGGTGGAATCGGAGCATGTCACTGAGGATCGACACGTGCTCCTAATCTATTTTGGGGCATGCCATGACCAACTTCCTAAAATGACCTCATATCAAAATAGTTGGGTTTTTTACCCAACTCAAACTCAACCCATAACTTTCTCAAAAAATAAAGGGGCACCTCACAATTGCCATGTGGTGGAGTATCAAAGACCATCCACCATCTGTCCCTAAAATGTGTAGTTATTTGTTGGTGCGTACATCATTTAATTGAAAGTCATTTTTTATTGGATGGAATTGGTTAGTTTGTATTGGGGTTAAAGAAATGTGCACAAATTGCTTCTTTGGTAATATGAAGGTCATGGATTTATTTATAAGAAACCCATCTACATAAAATTGTCTTCTCTCTTCTCTCCATTGATGGAAACTAACTAGGTCCGCATCGATGGATCAAACAGAGTTGACAACAGTTTGCATCGAAGATACAAATCATGCTACATGGGGGGAAGGTTGGGCTCATTTTTTATCAAATTTATATTTTCTTGAATGACATTTAGGTTTAAATTTATGCTCTCTCTTTACTAATTTTGATCAATTTGAGGACGTGAGGGGTTAAGAGGTGGAGGGTTAGGAGGTGGAGAGGGTGGAGGTGTGGAGTTATGTGGTGGTGATACATTATGTGGAGGTGATGGTCCACGTAAGGGGTTTTTGGGATGGTCAATATGTATGAAATCCTCTATGGAAAACTCATTGGCTACAGCTATATTTGGCTCCATGTGATGAAAGTCCAACTGCATGTTAAACAATAAAAAAATATATATCAACAAACTAATTAAATAATGTACACAATTTAAACTAAAAATCACATTGAACGTGGACAAATTCAAAATATGTCATTTGAAGACACATTCAAAATTTAAAACATTAAAAAATGCATCTAATGAAAATTTATACTAATTTATGTCATAGAAAATACAAACAATTTGAGCCTCCCCTTAATCCCATATTATTTTCTAATCACTTTCAAAAGGTCTTGGACAAAAATTAAAACACACATTTTTCTATATCGAGCATTTATATCAATCCAAAGAGTTAGAACTGGAACCTAGATATTGAATGTCAAGTAAACATTTTATAAAGTTTAATACATGATTATCACAATACATTCAACCTATTTGTATGATTATCATGTCCATCCATACACTAATTCCTAGGTTATCATTGTCTATTATGATCTAGCTTGTCTTTTATCATAGTTTGGGTCCATACTCACAAGGTTGACCTCATGAGTGTAACATTGTTCCACCCAACATCAAATTTAGAAATTCAAATTCAGCCAAGTGAACCCCCCTTTACCTAGGACTTATTCATTGTCTTCGATCTTGTTTTCTATTAGAGGGTTAGCTAAGGAAAAGTGTCCTCATGGCTTTAATCATACAACAACCTAGTAAATATATTTATAAATATCAGTTGTCCCCTAGCTAATAGGAGGATCATAGCAGAGCAATTTGGATTAGGCAAGTAGAAGGGTAGAAGTTAGTCTGAGCATATGAATATGCAATAATTAACATGATCATCATTTCTCTCTTGTCTGGGAAAATGCAACAATGGAGGAAAGAGGGTGAATTGGTTCCTTTTTTGTCATACATTTATGGTTCCTTTGTATTGCATTCCTAATTGTTATCTAGGTAGAATGATAACAAGTGCATTGATTTATTTTGTGATTTGTATTCCATCCTAGACCTATCCTTTATCCAATTGAGTTTTATGGGTCTACTCCTAAATCTTTGACTAATTCCATTGCTTCTACTTGATATGTTATCTCTATGTTGACTTAGTTGTATGTTCTAGGACTTATTTTATCTTGGTTGAATGCCAAAAGCTAAATAATTGTGATGTCTTCCTTTTATAGTGTTTTTTTATATTGCTTTGTGGTCCTTGCCTCTTCCTCTTATTGTGGGGTACCTTATTTGCAACATCATTCCTCCCCATTTTGTGTTGGAACCACTCATCACTTGCTTTTCCTACAAGCTAATTTTATAAGAACTTTACAATGCTTACCAACCTTGTTTCTCCCTTTGTGGTGATCTTTCCATTCTACAACAAGTAAGTTTGTTTTATCTGTCCAAGGTATTTTCTCATCATATTAGTGTGTTTGGCATATTTATGGGACGTGTGTTGGTTGTTGATGCTCTTATTGTCCATGTGGATGGTTATTATTCAAATAGCTTTTGAATATTTACCTACCCTTCTATCTAGTACTCATCTCACCTACCATGGTCCTATGTTTCAAGTTCATGGGTTATTTTCAAATGTTTGAACACTTATGGTTAACCTAGTTGGTGGTTGGATTTCTCTTCACCACTTATTGGTTTTTTCTTGGTCTTTCTTGGGAGTTGGCATGTTGATAGTTAGTTCATAGAACTTTGATTCTATAGTTTTGAGCATAGGAATAAGTTTGTGAAAGTACAAAGTTAGTTCATAGTTTTGATTCTATACCTACCTATGAATTTGTTCTCTATTAGAGTATATTTAGTAGACATTTAACAAATAGACTTCAAATTAGACTAAGAGATCACATTTCTCAAAGCTAAACATCAACACATCAAAGACCCTTATTAATTATACTCATCATTTAGTGATATAACTAAGCATGAATCTTGTGGTTTAGGGTTTTAGTTTTAGGTTTTGTGGTTTAAGTTTTAGGGTTTACGGTTTAGGGTTTTAGGTTTAGGTTTTAGGGTTTAAGGTTTTAGGTTTAGGTTTTAGGGTTTAGGGGTTTAGGTTTAGGTTTTAGGGTTTTGGTCCTAGGGTTAAGGGTTTTAGGTTTAGGTTTTAGGGTTTAGGTCCTAAGGTTAAGCGTTAAGGGTTTTAGTTTTTAGGTCTAAGTATTTTGGAACCTTGGGTTTAGGGTTTTGATTTGTAACTCTACGTTTTGTGTGATTTACCTTATTAAATTAGTTAAATTTTGAATTTCAATCTAGGTTTTGATTTGTAACTCTAGGTTTTGTGGATTTCAATTTTGAATTTACAATTTCTCGTTTGCGTGATGATTTTGTTTGCAAATACAATTTAAAAGCTGTAAATTAAACAAGCTAATTACAAACAAAAATAACAAACAGTAAACTACAATTATAAGTAAAAAATGCAACATATAAGACCAAAAAATGCATAATTTAACCAACCTGGAGGTCGCAGATGTCAGTTGTGTCGACGGGAGGAGGTGGCAACAAAATTTGTGTTGGTAAAGGGCCTAAAAAAACATGTACGTAAATTGCTCTGTCATTGTTCCTCTCCTACAAGCTCGCTGGAAAAAATGAAATGACAGACATTTATTTAAAAAATTAAATACCTTTTAAAAATGCATACACATTTTTTGTTGAGTACCCGAATCATAACGCATACCCATTTTAATTTAACCTTGGGTACCCGTAGCTAAGCACATATGCATTTTTTTAGTAACGCGTAGGCATTTTTTCAATAACGTGTACGTGTTTCTTACAAAAAAAAATTGGGCCGAAACTTCCCCTCTTCGTGGCCCCAACTTCTTGCTTTCACCAAGATATTCTGTCATTGTATTGAGGTCTACTTCTTTGGAACCTTCATCCTCTACCTCTTTGTCAATTCCTCTTTCCTTGAAATCTCCTATTCAACTTTTCTTCTACTTTCAATGAAAATTGATATGCTTCGTCTATTTTTGTCAATCTTACCAAACATAATTCTTCCTAAATACTTCTTCTTAGTCCATTGATGTGTCTTGCAACATTTTCTTTACTATCTTTTCTATGTCAAATCCTAATGATCATTTTGAAAAATTCTCTAGTATATTCGTTCACTAACTTTTTCTTTTGTGTGAGATTTTCTAACCACTTTAGCAATTATAACTCATAGTCCATAGGTATGAATTCCAGTATTTCATTTTCACTACCATCTTATCCCATTTTTTATCTTTTATTTCCCTTTTTGATTTCTTTCTAATTGTTCTTATTTCCACCAAATAGTAGTATGTCCCTTTAGTTTAGTTTTAGAAAATTTTAAACCTTATTAGGATCTACAATCTCCTCATATTCACAATATTTTTTCAAATTACTTATCTAATCAATCAACTCTTCAAGATTAAAATCACCAAAATTTAATTAGAAATTTTAAGACTAAATCTCTTACCAACTTTGGAGATAGCCTTCAACATATTTACCCATTATATTTCTTCTTCCTCTTGCTCTTTTATATATTTCTCAAAAACTTGTGCATTTTCCACTCCATCCTTGTCACTTTTATCACTCTATCTAGGGTTTAAACTTTATGTCCTATCCTCTTCACATCATCTAGTTGGAGCTTCATTGTTTTCATCATTTCAAATATTTCTTCTATCTTTCTAGTAATATTAAAAATACCTTGTCTTTTTCTATAATTTCCCACAATTGATTTTACTGAAATTATATCAAATTTGAAATATTCTAAATAAAATTTGGGAAACCATCCAATTGCACCACAATTTTAACAAATCTAGTCAACCCAAAATTTGGTAATTTTACATCTGAAACACTAAAAACACACAAATTTACTAAGGATGAAGTTGTTAACATAAATTACACCTCAACATATAGAATACATTACTAAAAAATATAAAAAAGAAACTATCTTCCCTTGCATGCAAACTATGGAAGATAACCCACAAAATATACACAAATTACATATTTTTAATACCCAACTTCAATTGAAGCATCACAACTTTTATGGGAATGTTATAATGGACTCTATTGGAACATTCCCAAATTTTCTTATGAGTCACCTTTCAAGGGTTTTTTATGTTAGTACTATGGTAGGTTTAATCCCTAATTTTATCTAAAACCCTTAGTGCTTCAAAATTATTTTCCTATTAGCTAAGGTGTGTTATATTTCTCTGTTGACTTGTTCAGCCAGTCAGCTTTGTTTAAGTTGTCTCCCAAAGTCCTTGTGAATGTCTGTTTACCGACCCCTCCGAATTTGTTACATGTAGAAAATATTTTAGTTATTCTCAAGCTTCATGTGTTAATGATTTGTGCAAATCTGAGTCAACATATATGTGTCCTATTATTCCGTCACAAACGATTAGTCTAACACATGCTTGTTTTTTTGGCCTCATCCAAGTTTTCAAGCTTGCATAGTGCTGACATGTGTCAAGGAGTCCCCGTAATGCCTTAATCAATTTTTAGTGGGCAGTCTTTGTCAAGTGGCATTATCTCATTGTATCACAACTTTCTTCCACTTCACAAACTCAAAAGATGGGCCCACCATAGTTTTCACAATATACAAAATCTGGCCAATGAGCAACTAGCACATAACGTGGAACACACGTGCAGCTATCTCGTTACATCTCATGGTGCTAGTGCATAACTTCACAATGTACCTTCAGGTAGTGTATGCAATATGTGATGGGCATTTAAAATGAAAAGGACCCATTACTGAAGTCCTTGTTGTCAAAGGATGATTGGACTACATACGTAGTGCCTCACTGGGTAATCCAATGTGTCTTGTCCTAAACCAAAATTTGACGTTTGTCAAATGTATTTTTAAAATCCATTTGGAGGTCAAGTACATCATCGATCTATATCATAATCAATGGCCCAAATTCAAAATTTTCAATGGATACACCACCCTAGTTCTGGAGCACATACGAGCTTTAATTTGAAGGTGGCATAATCAGGGAAGCTAGGATTTCTGAGGATATTTTGTTGGACTAGAGATGATTTTCATAATGGTTTATGCATTAGTAATCAATCTATTTGGTGGTCCCCTATTCTTAGCAATCAAGATAGGCCACTTGCCAAGTTGCATTGGGTTCATGCCTTAAAATTTTCAAACATAGGGTTTGAGTTCTGCCTAAATTTTTGCATAGGGCCACCAAGAATTTATTATCACAATCTAAGTTCAAACAAAAATACATGCTTCTTAACATAGACCAAGAGACTTACCACTTAGTTATTAATATTATTCCTTAGATGATGCACAATTTGGGAGTGAGATCTATCAAACCTTAGTGGAAGGATTAGAAATGGTACATCCAAACACTCCTTTTCAGAATTATAAATTGTGCAAAGGTTATTCCTATTTGTCCCCACACCTGCATATGGTGGAGTAGCTGAATCATTGTTGGCAACTTCAATCCTCTCATGGGACCTAGCACAGATAGTTGTAATTCCTTTAGTCTGCAGTGTTGGAGCCTCAATTGAACCTTTTTGCTTGGTATTTTATATACCAAGGCCTCCCTTTGGGAATTAGTTTGATTTATATAGGCCTATCCATCCATCATTGTTTGTTCTATGGGAAGCTTGAATCTCTCAAGCACCTTTTTAGGTTTTTCCCTTGGGCTTAAGAAGATTAGAATTGGATCCATTATTTTTTGAACCTTTCAAACCTACTCCTTTCTCTTAGCATATGGTCTTACTTGGAGACTAGCCCTACCTCTCCTGCAAATATACTCAGATATGGAATACTTTTAGGGTGGAATTTCTTTTTAGCATTTCGAAGGATAAGAATGTTGCTACTTTAAATCATTATACTTTTGATAAGTATTTTTCTTTGTACACTAAATCTATCATTTGTTCTAATGTTCTGATGCATATTCAAGTGCAAGCTAGCAAAGTTGCGCTTGAAGTTATACATATCTAGGAGCTGCTGGACCATTGGGGCAATGCCCCTTGCATTGTTGCTCGGGTTTCACCTAACTTCACCTCCTCTCGAGGGCGTCGGCATGGTCACAATCAGACCTCCCAACATAATCATGGTGACCAGTGTGATCGTGGCTCTCACTCCCATAACCCACAACCCTCTAGGGATTCTTCTACCCGTGGAGGATGGTCTCATCCTTCCAAACTACCATCTCCAAGGAGGGATACTTGATGTCCTGACACAGGCAAATTTCTTCATCTACAACTCACCATTTTCCCCGCTCGTGCTCAGCCAACCCCCAAGGAGAATGAAGTTGGTGCTGATGCTCTTGAAGGTTGGGAGTTGATTTTTGATGCCACCCCTACAGATGTTTGGGGCAAACCTGATGATCAGGATCCTCCTCTCTCATCTAGTGTTGCACTTGTTGCTTAGTGTTCTTTGGGATTGGCCCTTTGTTATTTTGTACCCATATGTTTAAGACTTTTGTTTGCTTGTTAAGGATTTGAGACTTTATGGGTGTGCCTTTTTACCACCCTACCCTTTTTTGTGAAAATTGTACTATTTATTACTTTTTGATATTAGTTAAATAGGAAGTATTAATAAAAAAATTGTAATGCATTTATTAAATGTTACTAAATAATAGAATTAAAGTTTAATGTTCCTTTATCATTTTTCATAAAATAAAATAGTATTAAAATTAATATAGTACTGTAATTAATAATAATATTTAAACAACTTAACTATTAATTCCATTATTACTAGCATATATTTATTTATTTCTTATTGTCATATTGGTAATATTATTATTTTACTGTTATTACTATCGTTATTATTTAATTGTATATTTATTAAAATATATATTTTGCTTATTTTAAAACCATATTATTAATTTATTTTAATTTAACTCTACCATATAATTTAATTTAAAATTTCCTTTACTATTATTATTAAATTATTTATTATTATTTTAATCACTTGCTCATTTATCACTCTATAAAAAAAATTATTTTAATTTCCACTGTGGAATAAAATTTAAATTTTCTTTACTATTTATTCCAAATAATTAACCATATTATTTAACATTATATTCAATTAAATTAACACTTATAAATGTTGCTCTATACATGCTACAACTTGCACATACAATCAATTATCATGTTTCATGTTTTGAATCCCTTCATAGTACAACATATGCTATAATCATGAACCATACATTGTAAAATGCATTGTCATTGTCACTATCATTAGTCTTTACAAGATCTCGTATTCAAATAGTAATTTAGCTAATTGGAATACAATTTGTCAAACCTTGGGGATGTAAACTAATGATAGGTGTCATGGCAATTCTATGTTGAGAGCAATAATATCTAAAGTAATAAAATGCTATAATAAATGAAAAAAGGACTCAAGAATTGGCAATATTAGATTAAAATTCACATTTTCTGACCTTGTCCAATGCAAAAAAGGATAGGTTGAAAGGGCCAATGATTTTGTTTAACGTTTTTAGCCCCTACTCACCAAAATGTATTATCAACTTCTTAATTATGAGATTCAACTATTGCATATGTGTTGTCATTGATGTCAACAGTGTGATGGATAGGATTGATGTCAATAGTGTTGTGTTGAAGAAGGTTGGAAGTGTTGATCAGTGATATTTAGAGATGCCAAAGGGTAGTAGTTGTAGATGGTTGTGAGACAAAGAAGAAAAGTGATGAACTCGTATATGCTGTGATGGTCAGAGAAGAAGACAAAGGAGTGATGATCAGAGATGGATCGGAGAAGTTGTGAAGTAAAGGGTAAGATAATGGAAGTCAAGTACTATGAATATTGATTGATTAGTATCATCTGTACACAATTGTACCCTATCTTCTAAAGTTCATAGACAAAGGTTGTGTTAACATGAAGATTCATGTTTTGATTGAAAAGAGTTGTGATTTTGGTTGTATGTTGTTGTGATTGAAGTCTTTGGTGTGGTGAATGCTGTATTCATTGGTTCCTAAGGAAAAGCATTGCTTTAGTTTTTGAAATAAATGTTTAGGAAGTCTAATGCACTGGAAGTTGCACTGAAGAAGCTCAAAACAATGCTCTGCATTCCTCCACATTTGAAGGCATGGCCTTTTGGTTAGTAAGTGAGTCAAAGACATGTGTGAAGTTTGTATATTCCTTATTTTAGAGATTGGAAGTTACCGCAGAAGATTCTAGGGCTTGCAGAATGAAGACAGTGTTCATATGCTTGGTGCAGTCAGAGAGGTCTGAGAAATGCTCTGCATTTCTTCGTAGTTGAAATTGTGATCCTGTAGTTTGAAGGATGATCAGTTACATATGAGAAGATTGATATGTTCAAGTTTTAGATAATAAGATGTACCATAAAGGTTCTCTAGAGTCAGTAGAACAAAGACAGATCATGTTGCTGATTAGGGTTGTCTAGAGGAGAAAGCAAATGCCATCGTATTTCACCGCGTTACATCATATGGTGTTGTTGTTTGGAGGATGTGATAAAATGATCTGTATGATTGCTAGTTTTAGGTTTTAGGTGTTGAAGTGCACCGCAAGTTAGTTTTTCAATGTTCTATCTCAAGACTAGGTGTTCAGTGTTTGTAGGTGATGCCAGGTTCAGTAACCATTTGTTTGTGCCAGAAAATAGACATATATTTCAAAGGAAGGAATGTTTGAGAAGGTCTCTACATGTCTTATGTTGATTGTGAATTGATCCACATTGTGCTAATTGGTATCTTTAGTGCCGCTTTAGGTCTAGAGCTATTTTGTGGAAGGATAAGTATTTGTTGGGCCGACTTCAAGTGTTTGGATGATCTTGCAAGATGTTTGGAAGTGTATGCCAGCTTGGAAGAAAGTGTTAAGGAAGAATAGGTCCTGGTTATCATTTATCTTGAACCGCATTGGATCTCTACATCCTTTGGAGCCAACTTCGTGTGGCCATTACACATTTCATCTTGGCTGACTTAGAAGAAAGTTTTTGTAATTTAAATAAAGGATCTTGTTTGTTGTGAAAAGTGTGTGTGTGTGTGAGGATTTGTGTGAGTGTGGAAGTGAGTAAGTGTGTGTAAAGAGTGAAGAAGGTAGCAGTGTTCACTATGCAGATGAAGTGAAGATTTGTGACAGAGAAAAGTGTGTGGATGTTGCGGAGGTGTTTGATCAGTGAGATCTGTTGAGTATGATGTTCAAAGGTTGTAGCCTCATTCTATAATGGTTGTTGCATTATATTTTAGGGAGTGTGTCCTCCCTTGGGTTCTAGCCCTAAAATTTGTTGTAATCTATTTTTATCATTATTTGTGAGGCTAGATTTGGACAGTAGATCAAAGCATCTTGCTCACCGTAATTTTTCCCTTTTTGGGTTTTCCACATAAATCTAGTGTTATGGTTTTGTACTTCTATGTTGTTCTTTGAAATGCTTTAATTGCTTTATCATCTATTTAAGGAAGTAAGAAGATTTGTCTGATAAAGTTAATTTGGAATGAGTTTTTGGTATATACTAATTCACCCCCTCTCTTAGTATATCTTTGTGTTCTAACATCAACATCTCAAACTAAAGTCTTATGAACCCAACTTCTTATTCAATATTTGCATTGAAGAATTAATCTTTAACCACTATCTCTAATAGTATTATTATGTTACTTTAGGTGTTGCACTTAAATGTTTTAATGTCACATTTATTTACAAAATAGGTTGCATTTTATCCCCACTCAAATTAGGTTGCAGGAACTACTCACTTTATATCATATTACTCCCACCTCTAACCACTTTGGAGTTCATCTAGGATACCCTTGGCTCACACAAACCCAAGAAGTCCCCTCAAATATCCACCAATATGTTAAATTTGTATATGATAATGATATGGTAATCATTATTCATCATGACTACCAACCCTTCCCTAAGCTCGGTAACTTTACCATTAACTTATTTGTTCATATGCCCACAAGACAACTATACGAGTGTCATGAAAATCTCTTCTATCTCTATAAATTTTTCAATGAACAACAATCCTATATCCATAAGAGCAACCCCTCCCTTACTCTCCCTCCTCCATAGCCACTCACTATTCACTCCATTGTAGTGTATGTTAACCAAACAAATATTAAATCAAACTCAAAATCAACTAATCAATTTATGAAGACTATTTACTAATAAATCATTTCCTCATTAATATTAAACAAATATTTAATCTAAGAAACTAATTTCAACTACAAAACACATACTATTATTACAAGACTACAAGGTAGGTACTCGCTACGTGGCCCTTGTTATAGTAGTAAAGAAATAAGTGGAATTTGGAAAGTCACAGTTCACCAACAAAATAACATTTTGACTCTAAAAGACTTGAGTTTTTCAAAAATGTTATACCTATATAACTATAATATAAATAATCTAAACACTTTAATATATGTATTATTAATCGGCAAAAATGTGTAGAGGAGGGTTTTGGCAGAGAAGAGGGATGTCTTGGGTGGACATGATGAACATAAGACTTGCCGAAGATCATAATTAAAAATATGTGACAAGAAACCATTAAAAATGAGTGCTTTAAAATCCCAATAGCAAATAAATGGAGAAATACTAAAGGAAGTGGAGAAGAGAGCACCAGAAAATATCAAGGAGGGACAAAGATTTGGGTTAGAAAAGGTAGAGAGAAAACATTCCACCAGGAGTTAATGGATGGAGAAAGGAATCAAATACTAGACTTCGCATCTGGAGCAAACAGAATTCCTTTAGGCACAAAAATAGAAAGTAAAACCCTAACAATCGACAAAGAAATGTTAGTAGCCTCAATGAAGGATCTAAAGAAAAAGGATTTCTTTCTTAAATGGGTGGATCTTTGGTCGGCCTAGGAAGAATCAACTCCTGCGGTGCAAAAAATTGGGGGAATGTAGTAACATTGAGAAACCTACCAAAAGTTTTATTTCTAGTGGTATGTGATAGTAAAGAAACAAAGGAAAAGATTTTCTGCACAAGGGGTTTTTATTTCAAGGATTGGGAACTGAACTTTGATCCTACAGAACATACAATAACAATAATACCAAGATGGGTAAGGCTGTATAATTTGCCTTCAGAATATTGGACAGTAGAGATTTTCAAAAAAATTAGTAATTGTCTAGGAGAATTCCTGGAATTGGATGCAACTATGGAAACTAGAGTCTCTAAGGTTTACGTGTGAATTTGTGTCAATATTGACATGTCAGAAAATTTCCCATAATTCATAAAAATTGAAATAGAGAATGGATTTTTGACTATTAAGTGGATGATGTTTAAAAATATTCAACGCCCACCACACCCCTAGGCCCTAAATATATGAACTGAAAATCTAAGGTATTTTTTTGGATCTTCTCTAAACAAACTAGAAGTAATTAATGGTTAATTATGTTGTTCATTGTTCATTTAGATCCTGACCCTCCTTCCAAAACTTAATAGTCAAAAACTTAATTATGTTGTTCATTGTTCATTAATGGTTAATTATGTTGTTCATTATTCATTTAGATCCTGACCCTCCTTCCAAAACTCGGCCAAAACTTGACCCTCCTTCCTGCAAGTTGATTTCACTAAATTTGTAGCAAAGAATAATCTCCCAGATATCCCTCTAGAAATTGAAAGGTTCACTTGGACTAATCAGAGAATAGGATATTCCAATGTAGCAGAAAGATTAGATAGATTCTTTTGGAGAGGGGATCTAAGAACCATTGGAAAAGGATGTAAATGCTTCATGTTGCTCGTTTCTGGTTCGGACCATTTCCCTATCCAGCTCCAAATAAGAGAGGATAGAATGCCAGATAGAAGTTCATTTAAATTTGAAAATATGTGGATGCGGGATGAGAGTTTCTTGGGTTTGGTGGAGTGGTGGAATGAGGAAGATCAGCAAGGAACTAAAATGTTTAGCTTTTTTTTCAAATCGAAAAAGATCAACTAGAAGCTGAAGGTGTGGAATTGACAACATTTTGGAGACATATTTAAGGAGAAGGTTGAGTTGGAAGCATAGTTAAGTGACCTAAATGAAGAGATATTCAAAAACGGCATGAATCATGAATCCTTTGTAGTAGAAAAGAACTGCTGTAAAAACATGCAGAGGTGTTGGCGAAGGAAGAAATCTTTTGGAGGCAGAAGTCGAGAGATGTTTCGCTAAAGGAGGGGGACATAAAAACAAAGTTCTTTCACAACTCCACCATAATTAGAAGACAAAATTGTAGGATCTCCAGGATTAGATTGGAAGATGGAAGAGAGTGTGATGATGAAGAAACAATAAAGAAGTTGGGGGATGGTTTCTTTGAAGAACTTTTGAACAATAAAGAATTAGTAAATTTGGTGGCACAGAAAAGCATATTGGAATGTATCCCAATGAAGGTAAAGGATGAACATAACAAAATGTTAAAGGAACCTTTTATAGAAGAGGAACTAAAAGTAGTTGCAATGCAACTACATCGAGACAAAGCGTCAGGCCCTAACAGCTTTCCAGCCAGCATCTTTAACAAATGTTGGCACATAATTAGAAAGGACATTCTAGGGGCAGTTAAGGAGTCACAGAAAAAGAAAAAACTATTGAAAGATTTGAATAACTCTTACATAGCTTTGGTGCCAAAAAAGGAACAGATTATCACCTTTGAGGATTTCAGGCCAATCTCACTATGCAACACAGTTTACAAGATAATTGCTAAATTTGTGGTGAATCATTTAAAACTGCTACTGGATGAAATAATTTTAGAAGAGCAAAGTGGATTTGTGCCTAGGAGATCAATTTCTGATGGCACGATCATTGCACAGGAAACTATCCATTCATTGAGTTCATCTAAGAAAAGTGGAATGATGATGAAATTGGATATAAGAAGGGACTATGAAAGGGTGGATTGGAGATTCCTTTTCAAGACAATGGAAGCTTTCAGCTTTGATAAGGAATGGCTTGATTAGATTTTCAGCTTCATGGAAACACCAAGATTTTCAGTACTCATAAATGGGAGCCCGCAAGGCTTCTTTGAAGTGACTAGAGGTATAAGGCAGGGGGACCCTTTATCTCCCTTTCTCTTTATTATCATGGCAGATGCACTAGGGAGATTCATTCAGAAAGTGGTGAACAATTAAGATTGGGAGGGATTGAAAATTACCAAAAATGTTGAACCAATTTCGCATTAGCAATTTGTGGATGACACAATGTTATATGGCAAGATGAGAAGAAAGGAAGTAAGGACTATTAAGAGAATATTGGAGATATATTCACTAGGATCTAGAAAAAGTGTTAACACTAACAAAACAAAGGTATATTTCTTCCACACTGATCAAAAGAAACAAGGGGATATCTTAAGAATATTAGATTTTAAAAAAGGAGCTTTCTGAGTAAATACTTGGGCTTTCCTCTTTTTGAAGGAGGTAGGCAAACTAGATTATGAAACCTTTGTTGAATTAGATCAGGGATAGAATGGGGACATGGAAGGGTAAATGGTTATCTTGGGTGGGAAAAATTATTATGCTTAAAGTGGTGATATTAGAAATCCCTATCTTCCTTTTGTCATGTCTTTGGCTTTCAAAATCAACAAATAAATTGATAGAACATAATATGAGAACTTTCTTTTGGCAAGGAACATTAGAAGCTAAGACATTTCCATTGATCAGATGGGACAAAATATGTAAGCCCAAATTAGTTGGTGGGGTGGGTTTGAGAAACAAGGATGTGCAAAATAAGGCACTTGGGGATAAAATAGCTCGGTCCATTCATGCGAGGCCGGATTTGGAGTCAGAATTCTAAGAAATAAGTACTTAGACAACCTAGAGGATGATAGAATATTGACCATGGCTAATCCTATTAAAGGCTCCAGATTATGGAATTTTGTGTCAAGCTGTAGGTGGATCATCATTGAGTACCTCACATGGGAAATAGGGAATGGTAGAACATCACTTTTTTGGGAAGACTCTTGGATGGGATACCTAATCATAGGAGATGCATATCCTACAATAAAATAGTACCTCACAATAAACTAACGTAGTAAGGTGGCAGATTATGTTGAAAAGAAACTACTGGATGGATGTTGTTGGTGGGAGTGGAAGTGTTTTAAAAATTTGGGGTTTCCAAACGTGAAGGTAACGTAGCTAAAGGAAAACTTACAAAAGAAAAGGATATCTCTGAATGTAGGAAGAGATAGGCTTCGACGGAATTGATCATCCACGGGAAATTATAATGCAAAAATTGGATATATAATAGTGGAAGGGGAAAATGAACGAACGTAATTGTCGATTCACCTATGTTAGAACAAACTTTGTTTGCCTAAAGCAGAAGTCTTTGCCCGGGTTGCATTACAAAAAAGAATTTTGACAAGAGAAAGATTGAAGAAATTGGGGTACGAAGGTCCAAGCAAATGTGTTCATTGCTACAAGGAGAGCAAGACATATGTTTTTGCAATGTCCTTTTGCATAAGAATGTTGGAGGTGGCTATGTGCTAAACTAGGATGGATTAGTGCATTGCCAAATGATATTTTGTGCTTATTTCAGACATGGCCAGTCATCAAGAAGTTTGCAACATATGAATGTATTTAGATAGTTAGCCCATCTATCCTCCTCTGGGAATCATGGAAAGAACGGAACAAGAGAGTCTTTCAGGATAAAGTAATGGAAAACATATCATTCAAAAACAAATTAGAAATAGGTATTACTGAAGTAGTAAATAATGGAATAAGGGGAGGTGTAAAAGGAAGATTCAACAGTGAAGATGATAAATTAAGAAAGGGGTGGAAAGGATTGATTGTTCCCCTCATTAATGGGGTGAGTGATGTTGATATCCAAAAAAGGAGAAAGGAGATAAGATGGACACTACCAGCTAAAGGATGGGTAAAGATGAATTTCGATGGAGCATCGAAAGGGAACCTAGCCACTTCGGGTGCAGGTTGTTTGGTTAGAGATTGGCAAGGTAATATTCTTGGGAAGGTGGCAAAGAAGTTAGTGCAAGGGACCAACAATGAAGCTCAGTTCCAAATGCTCATTCTTGGTCTTAATTTATGCCATCGTCTTGGAGTTCAGAGGGTTGAAGTGGAAGGGCACTCAATGCTAGTTATAAATGCTCTTTGATCCAAGACTATAGCAAATTGGAAAGTAAAATTACTTTTAAATTAGGCCCTATGCCTATTGAAAGGTTTTGAACAAGTTGTTTTCAATCATGTATTGCGGGAAGGAAACAAGTAAGTTGATGAACTTGCTAATCAAGATATCATAGATGTGAGTGATTTGGTGTGGGAAGTAAATAATAATGATGAGCCCAACGCACATTCTTGTCAAGCCAACCAATTCGTTCAGGAGGAAAAGGCTAGCGAAGCATGCGGGGAGTGATAAAATATATGAAGAAACTCAAAGGCAAGTATTCTCTAAATAAAGATGGCAATTTGCATGAATGTGAGTGGCAATGATGGACACTCCCATCCGGCTTGTTTGTAGGAAGACACAAATGTCTTTCCTTGGAAATATAACATATAAAAGGCTGGGAATGGTCTTTAAGCTGAAGAGTGGAATCATTCTTTTCACTATTTAATGGGTCTTGGGTGAGGACTTTATGGTAAATTGTAACAGAGACAGGGTGAATACGGACCTTTCCTCAATGTTTTTAGCAGTCATGTTAGACTTGAATGAGGAGAAGCCCACCATTAAGACACTGATGGAGGAGTTCATGGAGCCAGATTTTAGAGGTGACTGGAAGGTGGTAGTTGGGCTAGCGCGATATGGTGTTGCAGTGTCATTGCATAGTGACTTTCATAGAGTCAATTATGCAGGGGATGCTATGGAATGGAGGCCCTTTGTTATGGAAGTAGGGGAGAACAAAATTGTTGGTCATTGTTGTCGAGCAGCGTGGGGGTTAGCCTTCCTAAAGAAACTTGCAAGGTTAGAGGTGGAGTATGACTGGATGAATGAGATTTTGGAGCTCTATTATGCTGAAGACGAAAATGCCTAAGGTGGAACTATTTGTGTTTATCTTCCTGTTATGTAAATCTTTGAATACAATGTATAAAATTAATATTATAGCAGATAGAATAGTAGTTTGAATTAGGTCGTAATGGTTGGAAGGATAGCAAGGATTTTGAATAAACCCTGAATTTTGTTCTTTTCTTCTCATGTTGAACAATAATTGTTATGTTAAATTTGGTTAAAAGTATAATACAAAGGAAGCTGACCCTAAGTCAATAGTTTACCAGCAAAAAAAAAAAATTATGTATAAATTATATTAAAAATTGCCGATAAGGGTGTGGTTCAGTGGTTAAGTCGCTCGATTGTAGTGGCGGCCACCAGAGTTCAAACCCCCGCTGGGCCAACGAGCTCGCCAGGCATTACGCCTTCGCTGGCCCAACGAGCTCACAAGTTTGAAGTGTTCTTTCTTGGGGATGAGGTCCCCCATGTTGTGGCCTCACCGGTTCATAGCTCCGAGCAAAAGCGTTGTGTGGAGCCGGAGGGCATGTCGCACCAACGTCATCGGTCACGTTAAAAAGTTTACCAAGCGCATTATCTTTAAAAAAAAAAATTATATTAAAAACCAAACAAGTTGGAGGATTTGGAGTGCTCCATGCTATTATTTATAAATTAAAATAAGTAAAATGACAAAAAGCATGGGAAGGCGCCCACGGTTATACTTAAACATCACCCGCTGCAATGGTCAAACAATCAATAGCAATTTTCCATCTCATCCTCGGCAAAAAGTGTTAAATATTTGTCCAATTTTTATTGGCCAAAATTGATTTTTGACTATTAAGTGGATGATGTTTAAAAACAGCACCACTAGGCCCTAAATATATGAACTGAAAATCCGAGATATTTTTTTTATCTTTATCTTAAAAAGCTGGAAGTAATTAATGCTGTTCGTTGTTCGTTTAAATCCTGACGAGTCACGACGTTTAGTTTTTTAATTTTCAAGTCGGTTGAATCACAATTTAAGCTCAAAACAAGAGTTCAGAAAAAACAAAAGCGCATATAAGATCAGATACCATTTCGCTGGAAAATCACAATCATTTTTTTATTATTTCAAAACAAGTTACTCCACAGTTCATCTCTGGTTCTTACATAGAAAGTCAAGAGTGAGGATGGAAATAGAGCGGGAATACAAGGGAGAGGGAAAGGAGGAAGATGAATGGATGTCCTGGGAATTGATACCAGACCACGTACTTGAGATGCGTATACTGCCTCTTCTTCCACTTTACTCTGTGATCCGTTTTCGCAGAGTTTGCAGAGATTGGAATCAATTACTACACACTTGGGAATTCCTCAGGCCATTTATCCTTCAAGAAAACAGCGTTGAATTGTTGAGGTACTGCTTGATGAACGAAATTGTGCCCTTCCCGGAAGGAGTGGAAAACATAGAAGATGAAGATAGGTACGCACTGCCCACTTTGTTTCCATGGCAGTCGTCATTTCTGTTTGCAGTACATGTACGTGAGGAAACACTTCGCTGGGAGACTAGCATATGGGAGTTTGTGATGGATGATTTATCGCCAGGTTGGGAAAGGATTGGAAAGGAGACACAGTTTCCTGTTTATTGTAAGATGTTACATGCTTACATATCCAAAATAGTTCTTGCTTCTGTAGAGACCCGTAGAGATGAATAACGAAATAATACTCCATATCACACTGTATCATTGGGTAGGGAAAGATGCCGCACACACTAAAGTTTATCAATACATATGGTACAAGGTATTAGCTCTTGTAAGTATTTTCACATGGGCATTCTGCCTTAGGTTCAAGAACCCCATACATTAGTATCTCAACATTGTGATCCTTTATAAAGTATACATGATTTCTAATTGTAATAAACTTAGTAAAATTCTTCATCAACTTAATTAAGAGTTGAAATGCTTCTAAAATTAGTTTCTAATGCAAAAATGAGTGAGATTTTAGATTCTAATGTAAAAATGAATGAGGATTCTAATGCAAAAATGAATGAGCAATCTCTATTATTAGATATAATTCTCACATAGAAAGGGTACTTTTAGAAAGCACATTATAAGTAAAACAAAGAACTTATTTTGAAAATAGTCAAGAAGTAAGTTTAAATATATTTATATTGCTTCATGTTCTTGAATTTAAAATAACATACAATGTGTAAAATGAAATAGAGGCATTAGGAGAATATTTGTTTGTCTAATATACAAAATTAAGTGGCCTATTATTTCAAAATATAGAACATTGATTGTTTCAATATAAGAAAGAATATTGTAGAGCGTTTTTACATGCTTTCCATTTGAACACCTTCAAATCTAGAGTCGAGTGGCAACATCTTTTGAATCTTGTGCCGGTCAATAGAGCTTCTTTCGAATCTATGACGGGCTATCAAATTCATGCACAGGGGTTGCCACATGTTAAAGTTTCATAATGCCTAAACATTGTCGGGTTTGACACTTCTTCCCATTGCATCATTGGCCAAATTATCTGAGTCATCACTCGGTGGGCCTGATTTCTTTTAAAAGGACTTAATGAAAGGAGGGAGGTCGTGAAGCCGTTAATCCATATGAAGAGATGCTACAACATTGTTGGTCATTGATGTCAACATAGCATACATTGATGTCAACATAGCATACACTGATGACATTATCAAGAAAGTAAGATACTGCTCTTGGTTGCATATTCCTAAGAAAGAGAAAGCTCACCATTAGAGGTCATAAAAGCAATATTTTTAATTACAGAAAAGTTGAGTTTGAGGCCTTACTAATATGGGAATTAGAAGCACTAAAAGAATCAAATGTTAAAGAAGGATACCTGATGGCTTGAAGCATGTTGAATGGTTTATCCTACTGATCCTAAGTTGTATGTAGTGATGCAAAGAAGACTTGACCTCCAGAAGAAAATGACAGTCCTTGTTTTAGAATGTTTGTTCTTTGAAGACTATCCAGAAGATTGCTCCACATTTTCATCATTTTGCTATTGAACTTCTGTGGTTTGGAACATAGATTCATACACTATTATTTTATGTATGTTCCAAGTTTCATGATGTTTTGATCACTGGAAGGATGTTTTTCTACTGACAATTTGAAGATAGAGTTGATTTTGTAGGAAGGTTCTTAGTAGGGTGATGGAATGCTCTGGTTTCCTAGATGCAGTTGTAAATGTGGCTATGTGATTCTAAAGTAGTGTCAAGAAGAAAGTAAAGGTGTTATTTCCAAAGTTTCCCTCCACTGTGAATGTTATGTATGATAGAACACCGGTATGTGCTCTGGTAGAATGGTGCAGTGTTGAAGACCCCCTGGAATGCTATGCATTCATCCAGATCAAGTGAATGATTGGCCTTGTGGTTCTACGAACATGTTCTTGGATGTGCATGACATGCCTCTTTTCTGTTTAAAGCCTCTTGGTGGTTCACACCTTAGTTTTTCATTTGAAAGCTTCGTGTAATGTGTTCCAGATAACAGAGTGTTTGCAGAGTAAATGTTTGAAGTTGTGTGGTACAATTCCTTGATGTGCGGTGGTAAAGATGTGTATGGGGGTGTTTTATGAGTCATGTGAACTCATCTAGAAAATTTTCATGAAGATCTTTCATGTTTCATGTATCACGCAAGGTTTTCGAGTTCATAGGGCCGTTATTCTTCAAGTCTTCATGAGTTTTCCTTAAAGTTGCCATATTTTCAAATGAGCAGAGTGTGTGGATATAATTCCTTGATGTTTGAAGTAGTAAAGGATGTTTTGTTGGTGTAACGTGTTCTTTCAATTAGGACCTATCTTCGACACATTTCATAGTGTGTGTTGTTCAGCCAACTTATCAGTGTATTTTTCATATTATATCTGGCTGACAAGCGTTGTAATCCATGTAATATCATGTATAAATAGTGAATCAAATTGAGTTAGGAAGGTATGATTGCAAGAAAATGAAAAAGGTTCGCAAGTAGATAAAAGTAGAATAAATGCATTATTGATGTGGGACTGTAGGAGAAAAAGCAAATGTTGTTGATGTATTTCAGATTCATCTTGAAGACATATTTGTGACAGTGATCAAGTATAGAGTGTGCTTGATTGATTAGATCTTTAGAAGAAATTGTGTGGAGGCAAAAGTGCAATCATCAAAGGTGTGAGCTTCAATGATAGTTTTCAGACAGTAAGAGAAGATTGTTATAGTAAGAGAAGATTGTTATACTGTAATCTTTTGTATTCTTTTCAAGAAGTAGAAGCTTCCTTAAGAGTGGCCCTAAAACAAAGTCATCAGGGAGTAGAAGCTTCCTTAGGTGTGACCCTAAACCAAAGTTACTTAGGGAGTACTAGCTTCCTTGGGTTAAAACCCCTAAAACAAAGTTATTATTTGAGCTTCATATATTCTAAGTTAATCCTCATCATGGTTTTTTCTTTCTAGGGTTTTCCATGTATATCTGGTGTTATGTGTTGTGGTGCATTGTGTTAATCTTTCATGTTAATGTTAATGTTGTGATGCTTAAGTTCTGATCTACTTCGGATAAGTTAAAGTTGTTAAAATTTGAAGATTGATTAGATACTGATTCAACCCCCCCCCCCTCTTAGTATCCTGATGTGTCTAACAATTCGTATCAGAGCCAAGTTCCTCTGAAGGAAGCCTAGCCACTTGAGGAAGGTATGGGATGGCATCAAGAGGATCCAGCAAGATTCCCAGGTTTGATGGAACAAATTATGTTGTTTGGAAGATGCAGATGAAATCAAGAAGTATTATAATAATGCCAAGGCCAAGTTTACTATCATGAGTGGATTAACTGATTTAGGACTTTCAAAGGTGATAGGTTGTAGCTCAGCTCAAGAAGTTTGGAATAAACTTGAAACTGATTATGAAGGAGATAAGAAAGTAAAGAAAGCCAAGATGCAAATACTCAAGAACAAATTTGAATCCCTAAAGATGTTAGAAGATGAAAATGTTGTTGGTTTCATGCTCCAGGTGAATGAAGTAGACAATGGTATCAAAGGTATTGGTGGAGTATTAAAAGAAGATGAGATTGTGAAAAAGGTTTTGAGATCTCTTCCCAAATCTTACAGTTCCAAAGTATCTGCTATTGAGGAGATTTCTGACTTGGATACATACTCCTTAGACCAAATGTTTGGAACCCTCTCTACTTTTGAAATTAGAGAGTTTGACAGTGATGTTTCAAAGAAAGAAGCTACTTTCAAAGTCAGTAAAAAGAGAAAGGATGAGTATGTTGATGAAGATGAAAGTTTTGATGATGTTGAAGCAAAATTTGTAAGAACTTTGAAGAAAGGGTCTAGAAAAAACAAAGGTAAGTTATGCTTTAAATGTTTCAATTGTGGAAAGATTGATCACTTTGCTTCTAAATGTCCTCTTAAAGGAACTAAGAGAAGTAACAGAAATAGTAATTTCAAAAGGAGTCTATTTTCGATAGAAGATAGTTGTTCTTCAGAAGATGAGGATCATGATGATTCAAATGATGAAACACTTTTCTTGGCCATGAGTGTTGGTGACAAAAAGAATGAGGTTGGAAAATGTGGAAAAAATGATACCTTGCAAATAGTTCAAAACAATGAAAAATCTATGGTTGTATGGACTACCTTCCATGCAAAAGAAGAAACCAAAGCTTAGGTTATTGACGGTGGTTTTTAAAATCACATGATTGGTGACAAAGAAAAGTTTATCAGTCTTAAGAAGTGGGATGGTGGATTTGTTAAGTTTGGAGGTGATGAGTCAGCTCAAATTTATGGCAAAAGGTGTCATAACTATTGATGGAAAGAACAAAACTGAGGATGTTCTCATGTCAAAGGATTACAACACAATCTCCTTAGTGTCAGTCAAATGTGTAGGAAAGGTTACAATCTTACTTTTCATGCTAATGGTTGTGAAATCAGGAAGGCAGGATCCAGAAAGCTTACATTACATAAGGTATCAAGACTTGTGGTGATATTTATCACTTGAAAGAGGCAAATGAAAGAACATGTTTGTTGACTCAATCTAGTGAGTGCTGACTATGGCACAAAAGAATGGGACAACAACTTTGATAATATGTTAAGAATCAGTTCTAGTTATGCAGTGAGAGATATGCCTAAGATAATCAAGCTTGCAAACACTGTATGTAAGGAATGTCAAATGGGAAAGCAGACAAATACAAGTTTTAAAAGCAAGGAGTACTCTTCTTCAAAGTCATTGGAGCTAATTCACACAGACCTATGTGGACCTACAAGAGTAAAAACTCAACAAGGTGAAAGGTATTTTATGTTGCTCATTGATGATTATTCTAGAATGACTTGGGCTACTTTCTTAAGAGAAAAATCTAATGCTCTTGATAAGTTTAAAGTTTTCAAAGCTTTGGTTGAAAATGAAATGGATACTAAGATCAAATGTTTAAGGTCAGAGAGAGTAGGTGAGTTTACATCAAATGAATTTGAAAATTTTTGTGAAGATCAAGGTATTACAAGGCACTTGTCTACTCCTAGAACCCCTCAACAAAATGGGGTAGTGGAAAGGAAGAATGGGACAATGTTGAAATATGTAGATCTGTCTGATGTATACTAGAAGGAAGCAATTCACATTGATGTCTATCTAACTAACAGAGTGTAGTTAAGGGTCAATAGCTCTAATACCCCTTATGAGTTGTGGTATGGAAGAGCTCCCTCTATCAAATACTTCAGGATCTTTGGTAGCAAATGCTATATCAAAAGAGATGAAGGAGACCTAGGAAAGTATGATTCAGGATGTGATGAAGGAATCTTTCTTAGTTACTCAGCCAAAAGCAACGCCTATAGGAACTACAACAAAAGATTTGGAAAGATGATTGAAAGCACAAATATCAAAGTAGATGAAGACTTGTATCAGTTCACACATGATTCAGAAGACACTGGATCTAATATATTTCCTTGTAGTGAAGATGAAGAGGTAGAAGTGAAAGAAGTAAAGGAATAGGGACATGAACAGATATCTAAGACTCCAGTAAAGTATGTTCAAAGGAACCACTCAATAGAATAGATCATTGGAGACAAAAATGAAGGTGTGCAAACAAGGATAAGGTTTGCCAAGACACATGAGCGAGCAAGCTTGTGAACTTGTTATCAAAAGTGGAACCTAAGACCTTTGTTGAAGCCAACAAAGATGATGGATGGATAAAAGCAATGTAAGAAGAACTAGATCAAATTAAAAAGAATCAGACATGGGAATTGGTTCCTAGACCAACCAATAAGAATGTTATAGGAACAAAATGGTTGTTTTGAAACAAGCTAAATGAAGAAGGTGATGTTGTGAGGAACAAAGCAAGATTAGTATGCAAAGGATAAACTCAGGTAGAAGGAATTGATTTTGAGGAGACTTTTACTCCAGTAGCTAAGATGGAGGCAATCAAAATGTTCCTTTCTCTTGCTACTCGCAAGAACTTCAAGGTGTATCAGATGGATGTCAAGTCAGCATTTCTGAACGATGACCTAGAAATGGAGGTGAACATTGAGAAACCAGATGGTTTCCAAATATCAGAAGATCCGAACATGGTATGCAGAATCAAGAAGGCTTTGTATGGGCTCAAGCAAGCACCTAGGGCTTGGTATGCAAGATTAGACAAGTACTTACTTTAGCAGGGCTTCAAGAAAGGTACTACAAATAGTAATCTTTACATAAAGGAAGAAGGAGACATGATCTTGATAGTTGCAGTTTATGTTGATGATATCATTTTTAGAGGAAATGATGATATGTGTAAGAGGTTGGCAGAGGAGATGCAAAAAGAATTTGAGATGTCCATGATTGGTGAAATGTCATTCTTCCTTGGGCTTCAAATTTCCCAACTAGATGGTGGTATCTTTATTTCTCAAGCTAAGTATGTCAAATAATTGTTGAAGTTTGGTATGAAGGATTCAAAACCAGTGAGTACTCCCATGGTCACTAGATTTCACTTGAGAAAAGATGATGAGTCTCCGAAGGTAAATCAAAGTGTCTATATGTCTATGATTGGAGCACTATTGTACTTGACTACATCCAGTCCTGACATTATGGATGTAGTATGTGTGGCTACCAGATATCAAGCCAAACCTAAGCAAACACATGAAAAGGCATTGAAAAGGATATTTAGATACTTGAAAGTAACTTTAGACTATGGTCTATGGTATCCAAAAGGTAATGACTTTGATCTCAGTGCATACATTGATGCTGACTAGGCTAGTTGTGTTGATGATAGAAGAAGCACAAGTGGTGGTGTTTTCTTTCTAGGAAGCAGATTAGTTTCATGGTAGAGAAAGAAGAAAGATTCAATGTCCTTATCAACTACAGAGGTAGAATGTATTACAGCGGCCTCTTGTTGCACTCAAGTAGTGTGGATGAAGCAAACTCTAAAGGATATCAAGGTATTGTATGATGAGCCTATTCCTATTTTGTGTGATAATACAATTGCTATCAATATTTCCAAGAATCTAGTGATGCATTCCATAACCAAGCACATAGCAATCAGATATCACTTTTTGAGAGAGAAGGTTGAAGATAAGGAAGTGAAGTTAGAATATGTCCCAAGAAAGGATCAAATTGTAGATATTTTTACAAAGGCCCAAGTTGTAAAAGACATCTTTGAGGATCTCTAACAAAGGTTAGGGGTAATCGCCCCTCCCTCTTCTTGCTAAAGATGCATAGTTATGCATCTATCCAGGGGGGGCAGTTCATGCCATATCTTTATCTTGGACTAATGATGGCTACCTCTTAGGGGGAGATAGTAGTGGTGACTGATGATAGGGGGAGCTTGCATAAAAAAAAATTGTTGATAAAAAGGGGGAGAATGAGTAGGTATTAGTTCTCTTTGTCCTTGATGTAAAAGGGGGAGAGAATCTAAGGGGGAGTATATGTTGCCATCAATGACAAAGGGGGAGATTGTTGGCCATATGTGTTGTCATTGATGTCAACATAGCATACACTGATGACACTATCAAGAAAGTAAGATACTTCTCTTGGTTACATATTCCTAAGAAAGAGAAAGTTCATCATTGGAGGTCATAAAATCTATATTTCTAATCAAAGCAAAGTTGAGTTTGAGGCCTTATTAATATGGGAATTAGAAGAACTAAAAGAATCAGATGTTAAGGAAGGATGCCTTATGGCTTGAAGCATGTTGAATGATATATCCTACTGATCCTAAGTTGTATCCTACTGATCCTAAGTTGTATGTAGTTATGCAAAGAAGACTTGGCCTCCAGAAGAAAATGACAGTCCTTGTTTTAGAATGTCCACTCTTTAAAGACTATCTAGAAGATTACTTTGCATTTTCATGATTTTGCTATTGAGCTTCTGTAGTTTGGAACATAGCTTCATACAGTGTTATTTTACATGTATGTTCCAAGTTTCGTGATGTTTTGATTACCAGAAGGATGTTTTTCTATTGACAGTTTGAAGATAGAGTTGGTTTTGTAAAGAGGTTCCTAGCAGGGTGATGGAATGCTCTGCATTCCTCCACAGTTATAGATGCATCTATGCGGTTCTGAAGTAGTGTCAAGAAGACAGTAAAGGTGTTATTTCCAAAGTTTCAAATCATATTTCCCTCTGCTATGAACGTTATGTATGATAGAACACTGGTATGTGCTCTGGCAAAATGGTGTAGTGTTGAAGACCCACTAGAATGCTCTGCATTCCTCCAGAAGTGAATGATTGACCTTGTGGTTTTGTGAACATGTTCTTAGATGTTCATGGCATGCCCCTTTTCTATTTCAAGCCTCCTGGTGGTCCACAACTCAATTTTCATTTGACAGCTTGGTGCAATGTGTTTCGGATAACAAAGTGTTTGCAGAGTAAATGTTTGAAGCTATACGGCACAATTCCTTGATGTGTGGTGGCAAAGGTGTGTATGGGGGTGTTTTATGAGTCATGTGAACTCATTTAGAAAATTTTAACAAAGATCTTCCTCGTTTCCTATACTGTACAAGGTTTTCAAGTTGATATGGTTGTTATTCTTCAAGTCTTCATGAGTTTTCCTTAAAGCTGTCCTATTTTCAAATGAGCGTAGTGTGCAGATGTAATTCCTTGATGTTTGAAGTAGTAAAGGATGTTTTGGACTTGGTTAAGCAAATTTTGGGGTCTGCGAGGCCTAGATCTTCTGCTGGTGTAATGTGTTGTTTCAATTAGGACCTATCTTCTACATGTTTCATACTGTGTGTTGTTTGGCCGACTTGTAAATGTATTTTTCATATTGTATCTAGTGGACAAGAAATGTAATCAATGTAATATCATATATAAATAGTGAATCAAATTGAGTTAGGAAAGTTTGATTGCAAGATAATGAAAAGGATTTGCAAGAAGGTAAAAGAAGAATAAATGTATTATTGATGTGCAACTGTGGGAGAAAGAGAAAATGTTATTGGTGTTGTCCAGATTCATCTTGAAGACATATTTGCGACAGTGATCAAGTACAGAGTATTCCTTATTAATCGGATCTTCAGAAGAAAGTGTGTTGAGGTAGAAGTGCAATCATCAAAGGTGTGAGCTTCAATGATAGATTTTAGATAGTAAGAAATGACTATTATACTGTAATCATTTTTATTCTTTTTAGGGAGTAGAAGCTTCCTTGGGAGTGACCATAAAACAAAGTCATTAGGGAGTAGAAGCTTCCTTGGGTGTGACCGTAAACCAAAGTTACTTAGGGAGTAGCGGCTTCCTTGGGTTAAAGCCCCTAAAACAAAGTTATTATTTGAGCTTCATATATTGTGAGTTAATCCTCATCGTGGTTTTTCCCTTCTAGGGTTTTCCATGTATATTTGGTGTTATGTGTTGTGGTGCATTGTGTTAATCTTCCATGTTCATGTTAGTGTTGTGATGCTTAAGTTCTAATCTACTCTGAATAAGTTAAAGTTATTAAAATTTGAACATTGATTAGATACTGATTCACCCCCCTCTCAGTATCCTGGTGTGTCTAGCATACATGTCGTCACCACACTTGTTTAAAAGTTTCCACCCTGATAACTTTTAAATGATGCATCATTGGTCGATATAATGTTGAATCATCAACATACCCTCCTCTATTTCATAGAAGCAAATGTTGTGGTGCATTCTCTAAGGAGACACATGGAAGCAATGCGTAGCATTTTGAGTTGTTATTTATAACAACTTGTTAATGTTGCACCATTGATTGGAGGTGTGAATCATCAATAGGTGGGTCCTAATACATCAATAGTTCAAACTCACATGAAGTCTTTATCTAGGACACACATTAATGCCACACATAGTTTCAAGGCCGCAGTATTGACACCTTCAAGGTGTTGCACTATTGGTTGGGATGGTTGATTCAATAATGGGTGTGTCCTCTCTTTCAAAAGGAAGCAAGACCCTCTCAGTGGTTTCTTGATGCAACATGTCAACATCGCATGTAAATTAGGAATCATGGCAACACTAACACATTTCTCTATTGCACCATTGGTTGGTAGTTTTGACTTAGCCATTCAATAGGCCCAATTTGATTTAAAAGGAGAATTCAAGGGAAGGATTGTGATAGTGACACTTGGCATGACCTCACAACTCCTCAAAGAGGCCATACCTGACACACTCTAGATTTTGTGTCATTGTTCCACATGGCATGAGGGCCCACCATACAATGGAGGCTTCCAAACCATCCAATCTCCTCGAAGCATCTAGTAGTTGGTGCACCATTTTGTTGTCTCCATGCAGTATCAATTCTATGCATTGTGCCATTGGCTATTTAGATGTCACGTCTCTAATAGTGGTTCTCATTCTCTTTGAGATATCAGGGGAGCATTCCAAACCATTGATCATGAGTGGAAGCATACAACAGTTTATGCATCACGAGGTAAATTATGAGCTAAAAAGTGTGATGCAGAGGCTCTAAGGGTTACAAGACACTTGCATATATTTATCAAAACATTCAACATGAAAGAGGATTTATTGTTTTACAATGATAGTCCTTCAAGACCCACAAGACCTAAGCCAAAGGGTTCAATATGTGATATGACACCAAACACATGATCTCCTCAAAGACAGTCACTTCAGAGGCTTCAAGACATCCAACAAGACCTTTCCAAACTAGTGGTTAGGGTCTTACAAGTAAGGGACTAGTACTTGCTTCCCAAACCACTCAAACTCCTTGTAGCCCTATTTTTAGAGAACAGTGGCAATAACTTTTTGCATAGGTCTTATTTTCACAAATCAAGACTATTTCAAGGTACCATTTTGGAAGCTTCATGACATGTGTTGAATTGACTAGTGGGTCTTTTGGGACAAATGCCTCAACTAATGATTATCCACTTGGACTAGAGCCCCAATTATGCCTAATTTACAAAGGGACTACCCTTGATCTGCTTCACAGAACTTACACAACCATTGGAACATGTCAAACACATGGTGAAACAAAATGTTTCAAGGGTTTTAGGCTTCTCCAGTTAACTGTAGTAGGTTTAGTCACGTGCGTTTCTTCTTTATGCTTAACACATGGTTTTGTCAAGCCTAAACTATCAAAACTCGGCCAAAACTTGACCCTCCTTCCTGCAAGTTGATTTCACTAAATTTGTAGCAAAGAATAATCTCCCAGATATCCCTCTAGAAATTGAAAGGTTCACTTGGACTAATCGAAGAATAGGATATTCCAATGTAGCAGAAAGATTAGATAGATTCTTTTGGAGAGGGGATCTAAGAACCTTTGGAAAAGAATGTAAATGCTTCATGTTGCTCATTTCTGGTTCGGACCATTTCCCTATCCAGCTCCAAATAAGAGAGGATAGAATGTTAGATAGAAGTTCATTTAAATTTGAAAATATGTGGATGCGGGATGAGAGTTTCTTGGGTTTGGTGGAGTGGTGGAATGAGGAAGATCAGCAAGGAACTAAAATGTTTATCCTTTTTTTTCAAATTGAAAAAGATCAACTAGAAGCTGAAGGTGTGGAATTGACAACATTTTGGAGACATATTTAAGGAGAAGGTTGAGTTGGAAGCATAGTTAAGTGACCTAAATGAAGAGGTATTCAAAATCGGCATGAATCATGAATCCTTTGTAGTAGAAAAGAACTGATGCAAAAACATGCAGAGGTGTTGGCGAAGGAAGAAATCTTTTGGAGGCAGAAGTCGAGAGATGTTTTGCTGAAGGAGGGGGACATAAACACAAAGTTCTTTCACAACTCCACCATAATTAGAAGACAAAATTGTAGGATCTCCAGGATTAGATTGGAAGATGGAAGTGAGTGTGATGATGAAGAAACAATAAAGAAGTTGGGGGATGGTTTCTTTGAAGAACTTTTGAACAATAAAGAATTAGTAAATTTGGTGGCACAGAAAAGCATATTGGAATGTATCCCAATGAAGGTAAAGGATGAACATAACAAAATGTTAAAGGAACCTTTTATAGAAGAGGAACTAAAAGTAGTTGCAATGCAACTACATCGAGACAAAGCGTCAGGCCCTGACGGCTTTCCAGCCAGCACCTTTAACAAATGTTGGCACATAATCAGAAAGGACATTCTAGGGGCAGCGAAGGAGTCACAGAAAAAGAAAAAACTATTGAAAGATTTGAATAACTCTTACATAGCTTTGGTGCCAAAAAAGGAACAAATTATCACCTTTGAGGATTTCAGGCCAATCTCACTATGCAACAAAGTTTACAAGATAATTGCTAAATTTGTGGTGAATCATTTAAAACTGCTACTGGATGAAATAATTTTAGAAGAGCAAAGTGGATTTGTGCCTAGGAGATCAATTTCTGATGGCACGATCATTGCACAGGAAACTATCCATTCATTGAGTTCATCTAAGAAAAGTGGAATGATGATGAAATTGGATATAAGAAGGGACTATGAAAGGGTGGATTGGAGATTCCTTTTCAAGACAATGGAAGCTTTCAGCTTTGATAAGGAATGGCTTGATTAGATTTTCAGCTTCGTGGAAACACCAAGATTTTTAGTACTCATAAATGGGAGCCCGCAAGGCTTCTTTGAAGTGACTAGAGGTATAAGGCAGGGGGACCCTTTATCTCCCTTTCTCTTTATTATCATGGCAGATGCACTAGGGAGATTCATTCAGAAAGTGGTGAACAATGGAGATTGGGAGGGATTGAAAATTACCAGAAATGTTCAACCAATTTGGCATTAGCAATTTGCGGATGACACAATGTTATATGGCAAGATGAAAAGAAAGGAAGTAAGGACTATTAAGAGAATATTGGAGATATATTCACTACGATCTGGAAAAAGTGTTAACACTAACAAAACAAAGGTATATTTCTTCCACACTGATCAAAAGAAACAAGGGGATATCTTAAGAATATTAGACTTTAAAAAAGGAGCTTTCTGAGTAAATACTTGGGCTTTCCTCTTTTTGAAGGAGGTAGACAAACTAGATTGTGGAACCTTTGTTGAATCAGATCAGGGATAGAATGGGGACATGGAAGGGTAAATAGTTATCTTGGGTGGGAAAAATTATTATGCTTAAAGTGGTGATATTAGAAATCCCTATCTTCCTTTTGTCATGTCTTTGGCTTTCAAAATCAACAAATAAATTGATAGAACATAATATGAGAACTTTCTTTTGGCAAGGAACATTAGAAGCTAAGACATTTCCATTGATCAGATGGGACAAAATATGTAAGCCCAAATTAGTTGGTGGGGTGGGTTTGAGAAACAAGGATGTGCAAAATAAGGCACTTGGGGATAAAATAGCTCGGTCCATTCATGTGAGGCCGGATTTGGAGTCAAAATTCTAAGAAATAAGTACTTAGACAACCTAGAGGATGATAGAATATTGACCATGGCTAATCCTATTAAAGGCTCCAGATTATGGAATTTTGTGTCAAGCTGTAGGTGGATCATCATTGAGCACCTCACATGGGAAATAGGGAATGGTAGAACATCACTTTTTTGGGAAGACTCTTGGATGGGATACCTAATCATAGGAGATGCATATCTTACAATAAAATAGTACCTCACAATAAACTAGGGTAGTAAGGTGGCAGATTATGTTGGAAAGAAACTACTGGATGGATGTTGTTGGTGGGAGTGGAAGTCCTTTAAAAATTTGGTGTTTCCAAATGTGAAGGTAACGTAGCTAAAGGAAAACTTACAAAAGAAAAGGATATCTCTGAATGTAGGAAGAGATAGGCTTCGACGGAATTGATCATCCACGGGAAATTATAATGCAAAAATTGGATATATAATAGTGGAAGGGGAAAATGAACGAACGTAATTGTCGATTCACCTATGTTAGAACAAACTTTGTTTGCCTAAAGCAGAAGTCTTTGCCCGGGTTGCATTACAAAAAAGAATTTTGACAAGAGAAAGATTGAAGAAATTGGGGTATGAAGGTCCAAGCAGATGTGTTCAATGCTACACGGAGAACAAGACATATGTTTTTGCAATGTCCTTTTGCATAAGAATGTTGGAGGTGGCTATGTGCTAAACTAGGATGGATTAGTGCATTGCCAAATGATATTTTGTGCTTATTTCAGACACGGCCAGTCATCAAGAAGTTTGCAACATATGAATGTATTTAGATAGTTAGCCCATCTATCCTCCTCTGGGAATCATGGAAAGAACGGAACAAGTGAGTCTTTCAAGATAAAGTAATGGAAAACATATCATTCAAAAACAAATTAGAAACAGGTATTACTGAAGTAGTAAATAATGGAATAAGGGGAGGTGTAAAAGGAAGATTCAACAGTGAAGATGATAAATTAAGAAAGGGGTGGAAAGGATTGATTGTTCCCCTCATTAATGGGGTGAGTGATGTTGATATCCAAAAAAGGAGAAAGGAGATAAGATGGACACTACCAGCTAAAGGATGGGTAAAGATGAATTTCGATGGAGCATCGAAAGGGAACCTAGCCACTTCGGGTGCAGGTTGTTTGGTTAGAGATTGGCAAGGTAATATTCTTGGGAAGGTGGCAAAGAAGTTAGTGCAAGGGACCAACAATGAAGCTCAGTTCCAAATGCTCATTCTTGGTCTTAATTTATGCCATCGTCTTGGAGTTCAGAGGGTTGAAGTGGAAGGGCACTCAATGCTAGTTATAAATGCTCTTTGATCCAAGACTATAGCAAATTGGAAAGTAAAATTACTTTTAAATTACACCCTATGCCTATTGAAAGGTTTTGAACAAGTTGTTTTCAATCATGTATTGCGGGAAGGAAACAAGTAAGTTGATGAACTTGCTAATCAAGATATCATAGATGTGAGTGATTTGGTGTGGGAAGTAAATAATAATGATGAGCCCAACGCACATTCTTGTCAAGCCAACCAATTCGTTCAGGTGGAAAAGGCTAGCGAAGCATGCGGGGAGTGATAAAATATATGAAGAAACTCAAAGGCAAGTATTCTCTAAATAAAGATGGCAATTTGCATGAATGTGAGTGGCAACGATGGACACTCCCATCCGGCTTGTTTGTAGGAAGACACAAATGTCTTTCCCCCGAAATATAACATATAAAAGGCTGGGAATGGTCTTTAAGATGAAGAGTGGAATCATTCTTTTCACTATTTAATGGGTCTTGGGAGAGGACTTTATGGTAAATTGTAACAGAGACAGGGTGAATACGGACCTTTCCTCAATGTTTTTAGCAGTCATATTAGACTTGAATGAGGAGAAGCCCACCATTAAGACACTGGTGGAGGAGTTCGTGGAGCCAGATTTTAGAGGTGACTGGAAGGTGGTAGTTGGGCTAGCGCGATATGGTGTTGGAGTGTCATTGCCCAGTGACTTTCATAGAGTCAATTATGCAGGGGATGCTATGGAATGGAAGCCCTTTGTTATGGAAGTAGGGGAGAACAAAATTGTTGGTCATTGTTGTCGAGCAGCGTGGGGGTTAGCCTTCCTAAAGAAACTTGCAAGGTTAGAGGTGGAGTATGACTGGATGAATGAGATTTTGGAGCTCTATTATGCTGAAGACGAAAATGCCTAAGGTGGAACTATTTGTGTTTATCTTCCTGTTATGTAAATATTTGAATACAATGTATAAAATTAATATTATAGCAGATAGAATAGTAGTTTGAATTAGGTCGTAATGGTTGGAAGGATAGCAAGGATTTTGAATAAACCCTGAATTTTGTTCTTTTCTTCTCATGTTGAACACTAATTGTTATGTTAAATTTGGTTAAAAGTATAATACAAAGGAAGCTGACCCTAAGTCAATAGTTTACCAGCAAAAAAAAAAATTATGTATAAATTATATTAAAAATTGCCGATAAGGGCGTGGTTCGGTGGTTAAGTCGCTCGATTGTAGTGGCGGCCACCAGAGTTCAAACCCCCGCTGGGCCAACGAGCTCACAAGTTTGAAGTGTTCTTTCTTGGGGATGAGGTCCCCCATGTTGTGGCCTCACCGGTTCATAGCTTCGAGCAAAGCATTGTGTGGAGCCGGAGGGCATGTCGCACCAACGTCATCGGTCACGTTAAAAAGTTTACCAAGCGCATTATCCTTAAAAAAAAAAATTATATTAAAAACCAAACAAGTTGGAGGATTTGGAGTGCTCCATGCTATTATTTATAAATTAAAATAAGTAAAATGACAAAAAGCATGGGAAGGCGCCCACGGTTATACTTAAACATCACCCGCTGCAATGGTCAAACAATCAATAGCAATTTTCCACCTCATCCTCAGCAAAAAGTGTTAAATATTTGTCCAATTTTTATTGGCCAAAATTGATTTTTGACTATTAAGTGGATGATGTTTAAAAACAGCACCACTAGGCCCTAAATATATGAACTGAAAATCCGAGATATTTTTTTTTATCTTTATCTTAAAAAGCTGGAAGTAATTAATGCTGTTCGTTGTTCGTTTAAATCCTGACGAGTCACGACGCTTAGTTTTTTAATTTTCAAGTCGGTTGAATCACAATTTAAGCTCAAAACAAGAGTTTAGAAAAAACAAAAGCGCATATAAGATCAGATACCATTTCGCAAGTTACTCCACAGTTCATCTCTGGTTCTTACATAGAAAGTCAAGAGTGAGGATGGAAATAGAGCGGGAATACAAGGGAGAGGGAAAGGAGGAAGATGAATGGATGTCCTGGGAATTGATACCAGACCACGTACTTGAGATGCGTATACTGCCTCTTCTTCCACTTTACTCTGTCATCCGTTTTCGCAGAGTTTGCAGAGATTGGAATCAATTACTACACACTTGGGAATTCCTCAGGCCATTTATCCTTCAAGAAAACAGCGTTGAATTGTTGAGGTACTGCTTGATGAACGAAATTGTGCCCTTCCCGGAAGGAGTGGAAAACATAGAAGATGAAGATAGGTACGCACTGCCCACTTTGTTTCCATGGCAGTCGTCATTTCTGTTTGCAGTACATGTACGTGAGGAAACACTTCGCTGGGAGACTAGCATATGGGAGTTTGTGATGGATGATTTATCGCCAGGTTGGGAAAGGATTGGAAAGGAGACACAGTTTCCTGTTTATTGTAAGATGTTACATGCTTACATATCCAAAATAGTTCTTGCTTCTGTAGAGACCCGTAGAGATGAATAACGAAATAATACTCCATATCACACTGTATCATTGGGTAGGGAAAGATGCCGCACACACTAAAGTTTATCAATACATATGGTACAAGGTATTAGCTCTTGTAAGTATTTTCACATGGGCATTCTGCCTTAGGTTCAAGAACCCCATACATTAGTATCTCAACATTGTGATCCTTTATAAAGTATACATGATTTCTAATTGTAATAAACTTAGTAAAATTCTTCATCAACTTAATTAAGAGTTGAAATGCTTCTAAAATTAGTTTCTAATGCAAAAATGAGTGAGATTTTAGATTCTAATGTAAAAATGAATGAGGATTCTAATGCAAAAATGAATGAGCAATCTCTATTATTAGATATAATTCTCACATAGAAAGGGTACTTTTAGAAAGCACATTATAAGTAAAACAAAGAACTTATTTTGAAAATAGTCAAGAATGATGAAAACTTGTTTGTGGTGGTTAGTCATTTCACTATAATATTTGTTTTAGATCTAGAAGGACTTGTGTTATTCTCAATCGCCTAATTTCTCCTTAACTAATGATAGATCTATTAATAATAACAATCTATGTTTTGGTTGCAAAATGCCTTCTAAAGTTGTGAACTTAGATAAAGTGTTTCACAACAAATGAAATGTTTAAAATGCAGTGCATTGAAAATGACACGACAATAGCATTTTGAATGCAATAGTTTAAATATATTTATATTGCTTCATGTTCTTGAATTTAAAATAACATACAATGTGTAAAATGAAATAGAGGCATTAGGAGAATATTTGTTTGTCTAATATACAAAATTAAGTGGCCTATTATTTCAAAATATAGAACATTGATTGTTTCAAACTTAGTAAAATTCTTCATCAACTTAATTAAGAGTTGAAATGCTTCTAAAATTAGTTTCTAATGCAAAAATGAGTGAGATTTTAGATTCTAATGTAAAAATGAATGAGGATTCTAATGCAAAAATGAATGAGCAATCTCTATTATTAGATATAATTCTCACATAGAAAGGGTACTTTTAGAAAGCACATTATAAGTAAAACAAAGAACTTATTTTGAAAATAGTCAAGAATGATGAAAACTTGTTTGTGGTGGTTAGTCATTTCACTATAATGTTTGTTTTAGATCTAGAAGGACTTGTGTTATTCTCAATCGCCTAATTTCTCCTTAACTAATGATAGATCTATTAATAATAACAATCTATGTTTTGGTTGCAAAATGCCTTCTAAAGTTGTGAACTCAGATAAAGTGTTTCACAACAAATGAAATGTTTAAAATGGAGTGCATTGAAAATGACACGACAATAGCATTTTGAATGCAATAGTTTAAATATATTTATATTGCTTCATGTTCTTGAATTTAAAATAACATACAATGTGTAAAATGAAATAGAGGCATTAGGAGAATATTTGTTTGTCTAATATACAAAATTAAGTGGCCTATTATTTCAAAATATAGAACATTGATTGTTTCAATATAAGAAAGAATATTGTAGAGCGTTTTTACATGCTTTCCATTTGAACACCTTCAAATCTAGAGTCGAGTGGCAACATCTTTTGAATCTTGTGCCGGTTAATAGAGCTTCTTTCGAATCTATGACGGGCTATCAAATTCATGCACAGGGGTTGCCACATGTTAAAGTTTCATAATGCCTAAACATTGTCGGGTTTGACACTTCTTCCCATTGCATCATTGGCCAAATTATCCGAGTCATCACTCGGTGGGCCTGATTTCTTTTAAAAGGACTTAATGAAAGGAGGGAGGTCGTGGAGCCGTTAATCCATATGAAGAGATGCTACAACGTTGTTGGTCATTGATGTCAACATAGCATACATTGATGTCAACATAGCATACACTGATGACATTATCAGGAAAGTAAGATACTGCTCTTGGTTGCATATTCCTAAGAAAGAGAAAGCTCACCATCAGAGGTCATAAAAGCTATATTTTTAATTACAGAAAAGTTGAGTTTGAGGCCTTACTAATATGGGAATTAGAAGCACTAAAAGAATCAAATGTTAAAGAAGGATACCTGATGGCTTGAAGCATGTTGAATGGTTTATCCTACTAATCCTAAGTTGTATGTAGTGATGCAAAGAAGACTTGACCTCCAGAAGAAAATGACAGTCCTTGTTTTAGAATGTTTGTTCTTTGAAGACTATCCAGAAGATTGCTCCACATTTTCATCATTTTGCTATCGAACTTCTGTGGTTTGGAACATAGATTCATACACTATTATTTTATGTATGTTCCAAGTTTCACGATGTTTTGATCACTGTAAGGATGTTTTTCTACTGACAATTTGAAGATAGAGTTGATTTTGTAAGAAGGTTCTTAGTAGGGTGATGGAATGCTCTAGTTTCCTAGATACAGTTGTAAATGTGGCTATGTGATTCTAAATTAGTGTCAAGAAGAAAGTAAAGGTGTTATTTCCAAAGTTTCCCTCCACTATGAATGTTATGTATGATAGAACACCGGTATGTGCTCTGGTAGAATGGTGCAGTGTTGAAGACCCCCTAGAATGCTATGCATTCATCCAGATCAAGTGAATGATTGGCCTTGTGGTTCTACGAACATGTTCTTGGATGTGCATGACATGCCTCTTTTCTGTTTAAAGCCTCTTGGTGGTTCACACCTTAGTTTTTCATTTGAAAGCTTCATGCAATGTGTTCCAGATAACAGAGTGTTTGCAGAGTAAATGTTTGAAGCTGTGTGGTACAATTCCTTGATGTGCGGTGGTAAAGATGTGTATGGGGGTGTTTTATGAGTCATGTGAACTCATCTAGATAATTTTCATGAAGATCTTTCATGTTTCATGTACCACGCAAGGTTTTCGAGTTGATAGGGCCGTTATTCTTCAAGTCTTCATGAGTTTTCCTTAAAGTTGCCATATTTTCAAATGAGCAGAGTGTATGGATATAATTCCTTGATGTTTGAAGTAGTAAAGGATGTTTTGTTGGTGTAATGTGTTCTTTCAATTAGGACCTATCTTTGACACATTTCATAGTGTGTGTTGCTCAGCCAACTTATAAATGTATTTTCATATTATATCTGGCTCACAAGCATTGTAATCAATGTAATATCATGTATAAATAGTGAATCAAATTGAGTTAGGAAGGTATGATTGCAAGAAAATGAAAAAGGTTCGCAAGTAGATAAAAGTAGAATAAATGCATTATTGATGTGGGACTGTAGGAGAAAAAGCAAATGTTGTTGATGTTGTTCAGATTCATCTTGAAGACATATTTGTGACAGTGATCAAGTATAGAGTGTCCTTGATTGATTAGATCTTTAGAAGAAATTGTGTGGAGGCAAAAGTGCAATCATCAAAGGTGTGAGCTTCAATGATAGTTTTCAGACAGTAAGAGAAGATTGTTATACTGTAATCTTTTGTATTCTTTTCAAGAAGTAGAAGCTTCCTTAGGAGTGGCCCTAAAACAAAGTCATCAGGGAGTAGAAGCTTCCTTAGGTGTGACCCTAAACCAAAGTTACTTAGGGAGTACTAGCTTCCTTGGGTTAAAACCCCTAAAACAAAGTTATTATTTGAGCTTCATATATTCTGAGTTAATCCTCATCATGGTTTTTCCTTTCTAGGGTTTTCCACGTATATCTGGTGTTATGTGTTGTGGTGCATTGTGTTAATCTTTCATCTTAATGTTAATGTTGTGATGCTTACGTTTTGATCTACTCCGGATAAGTAAAAGCTGTTAAAATTTGAAGATTGATTAGATACTGATTCAACCCCCCCCCCCCCGCTCTCAGTATCCTGATGTGTCTAACAATTGGTATCAGAGCCAAGTTCCTCTGAAGGAAGCCTAGCCACTTGAGGAAGGTATGGGATGGCATCAAGAGGATCCAACAAGATTCCCAGGTTTGATGGAACAAATTATGTTGTTTGGAAGATGCAGATGAAATCAACAAGTATTATAATAATGCCAAGGCCAAGTTTACTATCATGAGTGGATTAACTGATTTAGCACTTTCAAAGGTGATAGGTTGTAGCTCAGCTCAAGAAGTTTGGAACAAACTTGAAACTATTTATGAAGGAGATAAGAAAGTAAAGAAAGCCAAGATGCAAATACTCAAGAACAAATTTGAATCCCTAAAGATGTTAGAAGATGAAAATGTTGTTGGTTTCATGCTCCAGGTGAATGAAGTAGACAATGGTATCAAAGGTATTGGTGGAGTATTAAAAGAAGATGAGATTGTGAAAAAGGTTTTGAGATCTCTTCCCAAATCTTACAGTTCCAAAGTATTTGCTATTGAGGAGATTTCTGACTTGGATACATACTCCTTAGACCAAATGTTTGGAACCCTCACTACTTTTGAAATGAGAGAGTTTGGCAGTGATGTTTCAAAGAAAGAAGCTACTTTCAAAGTCAGTAAAAAGAGAAAGGATGAGTATGTTGATGAAGATGAAAGTTCTGATGATGTTGAAGCAAAATTTGTAAGAACTTTGAAGAAAGGGTCTAGAAAAAACAAAGGTAAGTTATGCTTTGAATGTTTCAATTGTGGAAAGATTGGTCACTTTGCTTCTAAATGTCCTCTTAAAGAAACTAAGAGAAGTAACAGAAATAGTAATTTCAAAAGGAGTCTATTTTCGATAGAAGATAGTTGTTCTTCAGAAGATGAGGATCATGACGATTCAAATGATGAAACACTTTTCTTGGCCATGAGTGTTGGTGACAAAAAGAATGAGGTTGGAAAATGTGGAAAAAATGATACCTTGCAAATAGTTCAAAACAATGAAAAATCTATGGTTGTATGGACTACCTTCCATGCAAAAGAAGAAACCAAAGCTTAGGTTATTGACAGTGGTTTTTAAAATCACATGATTGGTGACAAAGAAAAGTTTATCAGTCTTAAGAAGTGGGATGGTGGATTTGTTAAGTTTGGAGGTGATCAGTCAGCTCAAATTTGTGGCAAAAGGTGTCATAACTATTGATGGAAAGAACAAAACTGAGGATGTTCTCATGTCAAAGGATTACAACACAATCTTCTTAGTGTCAGTCAAATGTGTAGGAAAGGTTACAATCTTACTTTTCATGCTAATGGTTGTCAAATTAGGAAGGCAGGATCCAGAAAGCTTACATTACATAAGGTATCAAGACTTGTGGTGATATTTATCACTTGAAAGAGGCAAATGAAAGAACATGTCTGTTGACTCAATCTAGTGAGTGCTGGCTATGGCACAAAAGAATGGGACAACAACTTTGATAATATGTTAAGAATCAGTTCTAGTTATGCAGTGAGAGATATGCCTAAGATAATCAAGCTTGCAAACACTGTATGTAAGGAATTTCAAATGGGAAAGCAGACAAAGACAAGTTTTAAAAGCAAGGAGTACTCTTCTTCAAAGTCATTGGAGCTAATTCACACAGACCTATGTGGACCTACAAGAGTAAAAACTCAACAAGGTGAAAGGTATTTTATGTTGCTCATTGATGATTATTCTAGAATGACTTGGGCTACTTTCTTAAGAGAAAAATCTAATGCTCTTGATAAGTTTAAAGTTTTCAACGCTTTGGTTGAAAATGAAATGGATACTAAGATCAAATGTTTAAGGTCAGAGAGAGTAGGTGAGTTTACTTCAAATGAATTTGAAAATTTTTGTGAAGATCAAGGTATTACAAGGCACTTGTCTACTCCTAGAACCCCTCAACAAAATGGGGTAGTGGAAAGGAAGAATGGGATTGTGCAAGAAATGTCTAGGGCAATGTTGAAATATGTAGATCTGTCTGATGTATACTAGAAGGAAGCAATTCACATTGATGTCTATCTAACTGATAGAGTGTAGTTAAGGGTCAATAGCTCTAATACCCCTTATGAGTTGTGGTATGGAAGAGCTCCCTCTATCAGATACTTCAGGATCTTTGGTAGCAAATGCTATATCAAAAGAGATGAAGAAGACCTAGGAAAGTTTCATTCAGGATGTGATGAAGGAATCTTTCTTAGTTACTCAGCCAAAAGCAACGCTTATAGGAACTACAAAAAAAGATTTGGAAAGATGATTGAAAGCACAAATATCAAAGTAGATGAAGATTTGTATCAGTTCACACATGATTCAGAAGACACTGGATCAGATATATTTCCCTGCAGTGAAGATGAAGAGATAGAAGTGAAAGAAGTAAAGGAACAGGGACCTGAACAGATATCTAAGACTCCAACAAAGTATGTTCAAAGGAACCACTCAATAGAATAGATCATTGGAGACAAAAATGAAGGTGTGCAGACAAGGATAAGGTTTGCCAAGACACATGAGCAAGCAAGCTTGTGAACTTGTTATCAAAAGTGGAACCTAAGACCTTTGTTGAAGCCAACAAAGATGATGGATGGATAAAAGCAATGTAAGAAGAACTAGATCAAATTAAAAAGAATCAGACATGGGAATTGATTCCTAGACCAACCAATAAGAATGTTATAGGAACAAAATGGGTGTTTTGAAACAAGCTAAATGAAGAAGGTGATGTTGTGAGGAACACAGCAAGATTAGTATGCAAAGGATAAACTCAGGTAGAAGGAATTGATTTTGAGGAGACTTTTACTCCAGTAGCTAAGATGGAGGCAATCAAAATGTTCCTTTCTCTTGCTACTCACAAGAACTTCAAGGTGTATCAGATGGATGTCAAGTCAGCATTTCTGAACGATGACCTAGATGAGGAGGTGTACATTGAGAAACCAGATGGTTTCCAAATATCAGAAGATCGGAACATGGTATGTAGAATCAAGAAGGCTTTGTATGGGCTCAAGCAAGCACCTAGGGCTTGGTATGCAAGATTAGACAAGTACTTACTTTAGCAGGGCTTCAAGAAAGGTACTACAAATAGTAATCTTTACATAAAGGAAGAAGGAGACATGATCTTGATAGTTGCAGTTTATGTTGATGATATCATTTTTAGAGGAAATGATGATATGTGTAAGAGGTTTGCAGAGGAGATGCAAAAAGAATTTGAGATGTCCATGATTGGTGAAATGTCATTCTTCCTTGGGCTTCAAATTTCCCAACTAGATGGTGGTATCTTTATTTCTCAAGCTAAGTATGTCAAATAATTGTTGAAGTTTGGTATGAATGATACAAAACCAGTGAGTACTCCCATGGTCACTGGATTTCACTTGAGCAAAGATGATGAGTCTCTGAAGGTAAATCAAAGTGTCTATATGTCTATGATTGGAGCACTATTGTACTTGACTACATCCAGTCCTGACATTATGGATGCAGTATGTGTGGCTACCAGATATCAAGCAAATCCTAAGCAAACACATGAAAAGGAATTGAAAAGGATATTTAGATACTTAAAAGTAACTCTAGACTATGGTCTATGGTATCCAAAAGGTAATGACTTTGATCTCAGTGCATACATTGATGCTGACTAGGCTGGTTGTGTTGATGATAGAAGAAGCACAAGTGGTGGTGTTTTCTTTCTAGGAAGCAGATTAGTTTCATGGCAGAGAAAGAAGAAAGATTCAATGTCCTTATCAACTACAGAGGTAGAATGTATTACAGCGGCCTCTTGTTGCACTCAAGTAGTGTGGATGAAGCAAACTCTAAAGGATATCAAGGTATTGTATGATGAGCCTATTCCTATTTTGTGTGATAATACAATTGCTATCAATATTTCCAAGAATCTAGTGATGCATTCCATAACCAAGCACATAGCAATCAGATATCACTTTTTGAGAGAGAAGGTTGAAGATAAGGAAGTGAAGTTAGAATATGTCCCAAGAAAGGATCAAATTGTAGATATTTTTACAAAGGCCCAAGTTGCAAAAGACATCTTTGAGGATCTCTGACAGAGGTTAGGGGTAATCACCCCTCCCTCTTCTTGCTAAAGATGCATAGTTATGCATCTATCCAGGGGGAGTTCATGCCATATCTTTATCTTGGACTAATGATGGCTACCTCTTAGGGGGAGATAGTAGTGGTGACTAATGATAGGGGGAGCTTGCATAAAAAAAAATTGTAGACATATAATTGTTGATAAAAAGGGGGAGAATGAGTAGGTATTAGTTCCCTTTGTCCTTGATGTAAAAGGGGGAGAGAATCTAAGGGGGAGTATATGTTGCCATCAATGACAAAGGGGGAGATTGTTGGCCATATGTGTTGTCATTGATGTCAACATAGCATACACTGATGACACTATCAAGAAAGTAAGATACTTCTCTTGGTTACATATTCCTAAGAAAGAGAAAGTTCATCATTGGAGGTCATAAAATCTATATTTCTAATCAAAGCAAAGTTGAGTTTGAGGCCTTATTAATATGGGAATTAGAAGAACTAAAAGAATCAGATGTTAAGGAAGGATGCCTTATGGCTTGAAGCATGTTGAATGATCTATCCTACTGATCCTAAGTTGTATCCTACTGATCCTAAGTTGTATGTAGTTATGCAAAGAAGACTTGGCCTCCGAAAGAAAATGACAGTCCTTGTTTTAGAATGTCTGCTCTTTAAAGACTATCTAGAAGATTACTTTGCATTTTCATCATTTTGCTATTGAGCTCCTATAGCTTGGAACATAGCTTCATACAGTGTTATTTTACATGTATGTTCCAAGTTTCATGATGTTTTGATTACCAGAAGGATGTTTTTCTATTGACAATTTGAAGATAGAGTTGGTTTTGTAAAGAGGTTCCTAGCAGGGTGATGGAATGCTCTGCATTCCTCCACAGTTATAGATGCATCTATGTGGTTCTGAAGTAGTGTCAAGAAGATAGTAAAGGTGTTATTTCCAAAGTTTCAAATCATATTTCCCTCTGCTATGAATGTTATGTATGATAGAACACTGGTATGTGCTCTGGCAAAATGGTGCAGTGTTGAAGACCCACTAGAATGCTCTGCATTCCTCCAGAAGTGAATGATTGACCTTGTGGTTTTGTGAACATGTTCTTAGATGTTCATGGCATGCCCCTTTTCTATTTCAAGCTTCCTGGTGGTCCACAACTCAATTTTCATTTCACAGCTTGGTGCAGTGTGTTTCCGATAACAAAGTGTTTGCAGAGTAAATGTTTGAAGCTGTGCGGCACAATTCCTTGATGTGTGGTGGCAAAGGTGTGTATGGGGGTCTTTTATGAGTCATGTGAACTCATTTAGAAAATTTTCACAAAGATCTTTCTCATTTCCTATACCGTACAAGCTTTTCAAGTTGATATGGTCGTTATTCTTCAAGTCTTCATGAGTTTTCCTTAAAGCTGTCCTATTTTCAAATGAGCGTAGTGTGCAGATGTAATTCCTTGATGTTTGAAGTAGTAAAGGATGTTTTGGACTTGGTTAAGCAAATTTTGGGGTCTGCAAGGCCTAGATCTTCTATTGGTGTAATGTGTTGTTTCAATTAGGACCTATCTTCTACATGTTTCATACTGTGTGTTGTTGGGCCGACTTGTAAATGTATTTTTCATATTGTATCTAGTGGACAAGAAATGTAATCAATGTAATATCATATATAAATAGTGAATCAAATTGAGTTAGGAAAGTTTGATTACAAGATAATGAAAAAGATTTGCAAGAATGTAAAAGCAGAATAAATGTATTATTGATGTGCAACTGTGGGAGAAAGAGAAAAAGTTATTGATGTTGTCCAGATTCATCTTGAAGACATATTTGCAACAGTGATCAAGTACAGAGTATTCCTTATTAATCAGATCTTCAGAAGAAAGAGTGTTGAGGTAGAAGTGCAATCATCAAAGGTGTGAGCTTCAATGATAGATTTTAGATAGTAAGAAATGATTATTATACTGTAATCATTTTTATTCTTTTTAGGGAGTAGAAGCTTCCTTGGGAGTGACCATAAAACAAAGTCATTATGGAGTAGAAGCTTCCTTGGGTGTGACCGTAAACCAAAGTTACTTAGGGAGTAGCAGCTTCCTTGGGTTAAAGCCCCTAAAACAAAGTTATTATTTGAGCTTCATATATTGTGAGTTAATCCTCATCGTGGTTTTTCCCTTCTAGGGTTTTCCATGTATATCTAGTGTTATGTGTTGTGGTGCATTGTGTTAATCTTCCATGTTCATGTTAGTGTTGTGATGCTTAAGTTCTGATCTTCTCTAAATAAGTTAAAGTTGTTAAAATTTGAACATTGATTAGATACTGATTCACCCCCCTCTCAGTATCCTGGTGTGTCTAGCATACATGTCATCACCACACTTGTTTACAAGTTTCCAGCCTTGAGAACTTTTAAATGATGCATCATTGGTCGATATAATGTTGAATCATCAACATACCCTCCTTTATTTCATAGAAGCAAATGTTGTGGTGCATTCTCTAAGGAGACACATGGAAGCACTGTGTAGCATTTTGAGTTGTTATTTATAGCAACTTGTTAATGTTGCACCATTGATTAGAGGTGTGAATCATCAATAGGTGCGTCCCGATACATCAATAGTTCAAACTCACATGAAGTCTTCATCTAGGACACGCATTAATGCCACACATAGTTTCAAGGCCGCAGTATTGACACCTTCAAGGTGTTGCACTATTGGTTGGGATGGTTGATTCAATCATGGGTGTGTCCTCTCTTACAAAAGGAAGCAAGACCCTCTCAGTGGTTTCTTGATGCAACATGTCAACATCGCATGCAAATTAGGAATCATGGCAACACTAACACATTTCTCTATTGCACCATTGGCTGGTAGTTATGACTTAGCCATTCAATAGGCCCAATTTGATTTAAAAGGAGAATTCAAGGGAAGGATTGTGATAGTGACACTTGGCGTGACCTCACAACTCCTCAAAGAGGCCATACCTGACACACTCTAGATTTTGTGTCATTGTTCCACATGGCATGAGGGCCCACCATACAATGGAGGCTTCCAAACCATCCAATCTCCTCGAAGCATCTAGCAGTTGGTGTACCATTTTGTTGTCTCCATGCAGTATCAATTCTATGCATTGTGCCACTGGCTATTTAGTTGTCACGTCTTTGATAGTGGTTATCATTCTCTTTGAGATATCAGGGGAGCATTCCAAACCATTGATCATGAGTGGAAGCATACAATAGTTTATGCATCACGAGGTAAATTATGAGCCAGAAAGTGTGATGTGGAGGCTCTAAGGGTTACAAGACACTTGCATATATTTATCAAAACATTCAACATGATAGAGGATTTATTATTTTACAATGATAGTCCTTCAAGACCCACAAGACCTAAGCCAAAGGGTTCAATATGTGATATGACACCTAACACATGATCTCCTTAAAGACAGTCACTTCAGAGGCTTCAAGACATCCAACAAGACCTTTCCAAACTAGTGGTTAGGGTCTTACAAGTATGGGACTAGTACTTGCTTCCCAAACCACTCAAACTCCTTGTAGCCCTGTTTTTAGAGAACAGTGGCAATAACTTTTTGCATAGGTCTTATTTTCACAAATCAAGACTATTTCAAGGTACCCTTTTGGAAGCTTCATGACATGTGTTGAATTGACTAGTGGGTCTTTTGGGACAAATGCCTCAACTAATGATTATCCACTTGGACTAGAGCCCCAATTATGCCTAATTTACAAAGGGACTACCCTTGATTTGCTTCATAGAACTTACACAACCATTGGAACATGTCAAACACATGGTAAAACAAAATATTTCAAGGGTTTTAGGCTTCTCCAGTCAACTATAGTAGGTTTAGTCACATGGGTTTCTTCTTTAGGCTTAACACATGGTTTTTTCAAGCCTAAACTATCAAAACTTGGCCGAAACTTGACCCTCCTTCCTGCAAGTTGTTACCAGCAACAAAAACATGATTATACAAAGCCATTCCACTAGTTCTATGGAGATGAGAAACAGTGGAATGGTTAGATTCCCATCGTTTGGACAAAACCCTAGTTAAGGGTTTTAGCGATCTATCTGCAGACGAACAATTATAAAATCGCTCAACACCACTGTCAAAAGCCCGAACCAAATTCAAAACAACCTTAACACCCTACTCTATCTATCCAATAATATAATTACTTGTGGCAGTCCCGTACCAAGACAGAGTATGGCCTATAACAGCAAAAAGACACCAGAAAAATGTAGGAAACTGAGTGTTTGTTATTAATCTGCCCTTCAAAACCTTCATCATGCCTCCCAATGACCATGATGAGGTTTATAAACATGTTTACATTCTCCTCAAGTAGTTTGGGTCGATTTGGCAACTAAAAATTACCACTACACCCTCCAAACTGCCTCTTTTTGGTCACCTTGTTACAATGCAGATGTGTATGTTTACAATGTGGACAATATTTTCACAAGATCATTTCAAACTCTTCTAAGATAGGCCATGAATGACCTTCAAGTATGGATTACATGCCTACAATGCCATGAATGGCCTCCAAACATGAAAGTGGAATGCACTCCACCCTTACAACCATATGACTGTAATGGACCACCTTAGGACTTGATTGGACTACATAGCAAGATGACTACATATGACTTCACTATGACTCAAAATGGTCACAAGACCTTATTGTATTACATCAAGAATGGTCTTGAAAACCTTATTGAAACTCAAAACAAAAAATAGGCCTCTTGGACCTATGGGTGCCCCTGCACCATGCTCCCAGGAAGAGAAAAATCTCAAGTCCCTTTTGAGATGAGGTCTTCAACTGAAACCCCACGCTATTTGGTGTCATTATGAGACATCCAAGTGGCGGCTTCTATAGGGAGACCTTGCCATTTGATGAGGTACTCCTTATATGCCTTCCTCCTAGTCTTCTTCACCTCCTTTGTGTCCAAGATGCATTCAAGTTGCATGGGTTGGCTTGGTGGCAACTCCTTCACCCAATCATCATATTCATCAACTACTACACCTACATTAGAGTCACCAACCATAGAGCCTTTGTATGGATATAAGTCAGAAACATTGAAGATTGGAGATATGGCTATCCCAAGAGGCAACTCAATTTCTGGTGCAGGAGCACCTAATTCATAGTGGCCCCCATGAGGCATTTAATTTCATTGTGTGTCTAATGTTTATTTTTGTTGTTTCCAATAAGGTCCTATAAGACCATTCATGTAATAAGGTCTGTTTGACCAATGCATGTCATTTTAGTTTGTATCTAGGTTTATGTTGTAAATCCCAAGGACACTTGTCGATCTGTAATCACGAAGGTTGTTAGGCAGTTGGAGGTTGTTAGATCTCCTAGCCGCTTGGAGTCAATTTAGTACTACTGAGGGCAAGTAGATAAATGCCCAAGATCATCAAATGTAATCAGTAGTAGTAGTTGTAGTTGAGAGGTAATAGAGATCAAAGATCAGTGTGATTTGTAATTAAGAAATAGAGCATCTGTGTGTGCATTTCTGAAAGGCATAATAAACAAAGTTCTATTTTGTGTATCTTTCTGTCATTCTGGATTTGCTAGGTTTTCTCTATGTAATCGATTTACTGTTTTGTGGCCGAGATGGATTCTTAATCCATTCCACTAGTTAGATTTCTTTGAAATCGATGGAATGGTTGTACAGTTCGTTTTTGTGTTTTTTGTTTTGTTTGTTCATGTTTGCAAGATCACATACATTATGCTCTGAGAGATCCTAGCATCCTCATGTGCTAGGTTGGCGAAGTCAAAGATCTGTGAAGTTACAGGAATTGCGGAGCTGCAGGGGAGAATCGACAATTGGGCTGAAGATACATTGTATGACTTGCACGGAAGTCAGGCGAAGATTTGTGTTGTTTTGCAGGGTATACACTCTATGTGTATATCACTAATGTATGTCGAAAGTCATTCCATGTGTATATCACAAAATCACATTGAGTGTGTATGTCACAAAGGTATATTGTGAACGGTTAAGTTTTGCATCGAGGGGACAGAAGGTGTTAGAGAGAGAAGGTTGAAAGCTTCTGATGTTGGAAGTCTGACCGATAGTGTATTGACATACAAAGAAGGTCAATGGTCGGTCCCACCGAATGCATATTCTGAATGCATGTTTCAAATGTATCTTTCAAATGTATATTAAGAATATACATTGCACATATACATTGTGTTTGATGCAAGAGGTTGACCGGTAGCAGTGGTGAAGAGGACCGGTGATCGTAAGTCATGTTATGCATGTACAAGTGTTTGGCATAATAGTGAGTGTGGTAGGTACATCAATTCACTAGCGATAGTGGTGTCAGAGACACATCGGTATGAGGAAGGTGTTTATAACTGAGAGGGGGGGGTGAATCAGTTATCCTAATTATTTCCCTTATTAAACTTTCCTTTTAATTGAAGCAGCATAAAATCAAACACAAAACATTAACCATGAAATAAGAAACACATGACACAGTATTTTTGACGTGGAAACCCTGTTAAGGGAGAAAACCACGGGGTGATTAACCCAAGAATTATTCTCTGTTAGAAGAATAGGAAATTACAAAAATGGCACTTGCCAATTAGGGCTCACTGCCCGAGCACACTGCTCACAAGAGGCTCACTGCCTACAAGAAGACACACTGTCTTACAAAGTGATAAGAATCACAGTCTTGAACTGATTGGAAGCATCTGCATATGCTGGAGTTCAGTTCCGGTTAGGTTCAGTATACTGATCTGCTGCACTTCATCTTTCCTCTGTTCTTTAGTCTGCTGTCCTTTCACATACCGGATCTTTCTTGCTACTTCTGCTCTACTCTGGACTTGTTCGCATATACTCTTTTTCACACACTTCACACACTTTACAACTAAATCCATCCTCTATATATATCCGCACAAGTAATTTCATCATCTTTCTAGTCGGCATCCGGAACAGTCTAGTTTCTTACAAACTTAGTTCTGTCGGCTGAATCCTTGCTCACCAAGCAATGCGGATCAAGCATATACTTGTAGATATCATCAATTATGTCGGCCAAACATGATTCATGCCTCCGCAACCTTTATCATCATCTGTAACACATCCGGAAAGTAGTTTGATACTCAGTCAGTCAGTTCTTCCTCTGTTTTCACTGTCTCTCAGGAATCCGGTACTCAACTATTCATATCTTTTTCTTTGTCCATCTCCGGAGGCTAAATCCTTGGAATATACTACTCAAGATAGTCCTCTTGACTTCCCCAGATCCGCACTGTGCCAAGACACTTCCTCTGAGAGATCCGGACCAATCTGTCGGACCTTGCCACATGCTCTGTTCTTGTTCACCGGACCACAACAATCTTCAATCTGACTTCCGGTAGAGATATATCATGACTTGCGGATATGTGGAATGACTTTTGTTGCCATCAATGACAACAACCATGAATCCATATAGTGTCTCTTGCCAACAATCTCCCCCTTTGGCATTGATGGCAACACTTAGTGAAAAATGACTAAGTGTATACACTATGCTCCCCCTTTGCTGATGCTCTGTCTTTATATACAATTTCCGGAACTCCCCCTGAGTTGGATTCCTCATTTTTCACTGCTCCTCACTCCCCCTTTGACATCAATGGCAAAGGGTAGGGTCCGCACACCAAAATTTTCAAAAATTTTCTATATATAGCCGCATATTTACATACTCACATATACTGCAGAATGTCTGCAAAGGATGTCTGCAGTTGAACCATTTCAGTAGCCCAACTTAGCTTCATTCTGTCCAAGATTGAAATGTGACCACTCAACAAAAATGCAAAAGCTTCTGCCCGCCTGAGATCTGTCGGATCTTTTGTATGGGCGGTGGTCTGGGCATCACTGATGGCCTCATGCATAGTTTCCAACTTAGGGACTATAATCCTTCTAAGTTCTCCCATCCGGTTGGTAATGTTCTTCCTCTCCTTCTCAAGATTCTTTATTTCATTCAAGACTGCAATAGTCTGACATTCTTGATTTATTATAGAGGAAGAGAGAGGATCAAAACTTTGAGATAGGCTTTGAAGCTTGTCCTGTTCCTCTTTTATTTTCTTTTCAATTGCTGCTGTTGCCTTTGACCAAGATATACAAAATTTGTAGATGTCACCGCCATCCTTAAGAGCATTTTCTAAGCTCTTTATTCCAATGCTTACAATCTTCCTATCCTTAGAGATTAATTCTAATATTTCAGAAAATCTCTTATCCAAAAATTCCTTCCGGACCTTTTCTTCAGCTGATTTTTCTAGAGAATTAAAATGTGTATCAATACTGCTGACTAAGGTTTTTAGATTACCAGAAGTGGAGGCTGTCGGATCTATCTGGATTGATGGCATGATCTTTACAAGTACTCCGGAAGCAGCCTCTATCAACTCACAGTCTTCCATATGAGACTTCAGGAGCTTTTCATTTGCCTTGGCATTTGCAAATGAAGCTATCTTCATTGTTTGTACCGGAGAGAGAGAGTCAAAATCAAATGGACCTTTTAGAAGCTCCGGTTCATCAATCTCTAGAGTTTCTTTGCTCAAAAATTGTTGAACAGTTTGTGCAGTGTCTCTTGCCGGAGACAGATGTTTCTTTTCTTCTGCAGTCTTAGAACTGTCAACCTCTTTGTCTGTCACCACTGCTTCCTTCTCCTGCAATTGCTCTTCTTCTTTGGATCCGGAGACTGTAGGGGAAACCGGAGGAGAGATGCTTGCTTGTTCATGGGCCACTTCTTCTGGAGCAGAGGGTCCCAAGTCCTCACTTGTCTGTTCATGGCTCACTTCTTCCGGAACAGAAGATTCCAAATCAGCAGCTGTTTCTGCACCTAAGTCCTCTACAACAGGAAGATTGAACCTTTTGAAGGCCTTCCGGAGGATCTCTTCTGTCTCTTGTGCCACTTTGTCAGTCTCACCAAGCATGAGCTGATTCATCCTGGCTTTACTTCTGAACTCATCTCTGCAGTCCTTGAAGATCATGTTCATTGTCTTGGGATCAATTTGAGGATATAGCTGAATAGCTATCTGCTCCCGGATCTCAAGATCTTTGGCATGAGCATTATTCTTTCTTACTTCCATTTCCTTCTCTAGGCTTTTAGGAATGAGAGATATGATCTCAATGAAAGCCTTATTGTACGTGTTCAGATATTTAACTGTGGCTTCCTGCAGAGTCTTTTGGTCTGCCTCACTGAAGTCATCATAGGATTCAGTCATTGGTTGAAGGTTTCCATCCACCGTGACCGACTTGATTATGCTCTCTAGTGACAGAGTGGGCTTTTCAACAGTTCCCTCTGCCATTTCCTCCTTGTCTTGGCCTGTGGAGGGCTTACCGGATCCTTTCTTTTTCTGTTTCTTTACTTCTCTTACTCCTTCATCTGATTCTGTCTCCTCTTCATCCTTTTGGCTTCCATAAGCCCTTGTGGCTTTTGCCTTTGATCTCTTTCCGGATGCCTGGACTTCCGGTTTTGAACTTTTGGTTGAGGGAGGTGCAGATCTCTTTGTTGATCTGGTCTGGGTGGGAGCTCCAACCGGAGCACTTTCTTTGCTTTTCTCTTCTTCCTCAGCCTTTCTCCTCTTTTCCCGGCTGGCATCAAGTGCCTCTTTTGAGATGCCTAGGCCTTGAGCAATGTGCTCTACTTCTTTTCTCACTTTTCTCTTAATCTCAGGTTCCCTGAGTTCTACATGTAATTTCACGCTCAGCTCCTCAAAGGTTCCAAACCTTTCTGCCTTAGGATCTTTGGGCTGACTTAGCATGTGTTAAACATGCAGCTCTACTATCTGTTCATCAACTTCATACCCCATGGGCATGATCCAGACAGTCCTTGGCTCCACTGCCTCCATTAGGCACTGATCAGTGTCAACCATAAAACATACTGAGTCCTTGTATTTCTCAATGAGAGACTGGGGAATTCTCTCTCTTGCTTGCATCATGCTCTGAAAGTTTTTGAAGTATCCCCATAGAGCTGTATTTCTCGCTTTTGCATCCCCAAGTCCATGCAAATAGTCTCTTATCTGGACTGCAACAGGTTTGTCATTCTGCCATACCCATCCACTTGTTCCGGGTAGCTCATTCATGAAGTAAAAGAAAAGACATACAATGAGAGTACCATACTTAAAGGAGTTCTTCTTGTCTTTCTTGATTTTCTGTACATTTTCCATCAATTGGCTTAGTAGTAGTTCACAAAGATCATAATCTGCATTCTTTCTTAGCATTTCATATGCTGTGTATATTGCAGTTCCGGATACAGAATTCTCCCTGCTGGAGTGATAGATCTTGTATCCTATTATCATTGATGCATATTTGATATCCAGATCTGAAATATCTTCAATGGTCATTGCCCTCTTATCATATTTTGATCCGGTGGCCTCAGTTACAACGTTGTTCTTGACAGATTTGAGGATAGGTACCCCCCCGGAAGAGTATAGACCAGTTACTGCTCTAATTGCTTCTTTTGTGATCTTACAGGGTCTATCTAGCCAAAGGAAGTTGTCATGCATCCTGCTCAGTACATACCGGACCCATTCATCTTCTTCAAAGCTAGGGAAATGAATGAATTGCTCAAATTGTTTCTTCTGGATACCCTTATACTCTGGTTTGAGCTCAAAAGCATTGTCTATCAGTTGCTTGTGATAGAGGTCTCTTAATTTGAATTCCCCAAATTCCTCAATGTTTGCGTGTATGTAAACCCTAATATCTTCAGTATGTAAGACTCCGTGGGGAACACTAGAGAAGGCTCCTAGTGGATCTACCTCCAATGATTTGTAGGGATGTTTCTTGAATGAGGGGCGAGGTCTATCAGAGATCTTAACTATGTTTGGAGTAGCCATTCTTCAAAGATTTGCAGTGAGGCAATGAAAAACGAAGAATACCTTATGCGCCTTCGGTTTGCACGGAGTGGTTGGATTGATTTCTTTATGCAATAGCTTCGGCAGGAGATCCTTGGTGTGCTTGATGAACCTTGTTGCAGAGCTCCACTATTCGCTTCTTCTCAAGTGTAGAATGAGCAGATAACTTTTGAGAAATCCCTTATATTGCTCCGCAAACCCTAATATCTGTCTGCAATAAATGCTTCACCTGCATTATTCCGGTTTACCATGTCTGGACAGCTTGGAGTATCCCGGATTAGTCCTGATCACTGAATATCATCCGGATCTTTAAATCATGAATAAATCTAGGTAACATATTACAAGAACATCCCAAACACTCTGTCCAATCCGCAAGACAAGATCGTGCACTTCCGGATCTCTCCGGACCTTTTTGTAATCCTTTATCATACCGGAGCACCTCCCTGAACAGGTCTAACTTAATCGAACACAGCTTCTTTATAACTCCATGCGGACCTCTGAAAACTTGACTGAAGCATCTCAGGACTTATATCTACAAACCCTTTAATCCGCATCTTGTGCCACATCCGGCACAACTTGTTTGGCTGGGGGAACAGAATCTTCTTTGAGTCTCCCCCTGAGCCTGAGCTCACTTTTTAATTTCCAGAAGAAATATCAGCACCAGAATCTGGTGCGGATCCAACCTCTACATTCTCTGAGCTTTTCTTCACCCAAATCTTGCTCATCTGATTCCTAACTTCATCCGCATTCATCTTTTGTTTACCCTTGTCTTGATTCTGATTATACACCGGACCTCTTTTGTCCTGATTCTTGTTTCTGCAGACTTTAGCATTATGACCGGACCTATTGCAGATTTGGCAAATAACATTTCTTTGCATATTTAACTGATATCCCCTTGATCTGCATTGATTAGCCATATGACCTACTCTATTGCATGTAAAGCATCTACCTTTGAATGATTTGTTTACTTGCATAATTCTGCATTCATGGGATTTGTGTCCATACCTTTTGCAGTTGAAGCACTGTCCGGAGAAGGATGAATTAATCTGATTCATTCTCATTCTGCACTGATTAGCTTTGTGACCAAAATGGTTGCAGCTGTGGCAGTATCCATTGAAGGATGGATATTTTTGAGCATTTGGCTGTCTTACCGGAGGTCTTCTAGGCCTGCTCCTTGGATTTTCTGATCCAAGATTCCTCTGACCGGATCCGGAGCTTTCTCCTTTCTCATATCCCAAGCCATACTTGTCATCTGTCCTCTTTTGACTTCCAAGAAGAATTTCAAGTTGAGCAGAACTTATCTTGAATTTCTCTTTATATTCATTTGCTGTTTGAAGGTCTCTTTTGAGAGAGGCAATTTGATCCTCAAGTTTTCCTTCATTATCTTTGGAATCTTCAAGATCAGATTCAAGGTGTCTGATAATCCTGTCCATCTGGTGGCATTCTTCTGATTTTTCTTTAAGAGATTGTCTTAGATTGTCTTCAGCCTTTCTTTTTTCTTCAATCTCTTGAGTAAACTTTATAGTTCCTGATTCCATTTCATGTCTTAACATAATGACTTCTTTTGATAACTTTTCACATAACTTGGTTTGCTCAGTCAATTCCTCACTTGTATTGCTTTCTTCACTTTGTCTTGCCAACTGTTGAAGCAGCTCCTTTCTCTTTTTCATAGAGAGACTTAATTTGTCTTTTAATTCTCTCATGAATTCATCAGCCTGTTTGAGTCTTTCCTTTAATTCACTGACTTCAGAATTTGACTGTTCAAGATCCTCAAGGGCAGTCTTGAGTTGCTCCCTTAAACCATATGCATCCATTTGAAATCCCTAGATCTTCCTCAAGCTGTTAGGCTCTATTAGGAGGAACTTAGCTCTGATACCAATTGTTGATAACTGAGAGGGGGGGGTGAATCAGTTATCCTAATTATTTCCCTTATTAAACTTTCCTTTTAATTGAAGCAGCATAAAATCAAACACAAAACATTAACCATGAAATAAGAAACACATGACACAGTATTTTTGACGTGGAAACCCTGTTAAGGGAGAAAACCACGGGGTGATTAACCCAAGAATTATTCTCTGTTAGAAGAATAGGAAATTACAAAAATGGCACTTGCCAATTAGGGCTCACTGCCCGAGCACACTGCTCACAAGAGGCTCACTGCCTACAAGAAGACACACTGTCTTACAAAGTGATAAGAATCACAGTCTTGAACTGATTGGAAGCATCTGCATATGCTGGAGTTCAGTTCCGGTTAGGTTCAGTATACTGATCTGCTGCACTTCATCTTTCCTCTGTTCTTTAGTCTGCTGTCCTTTCACATACCGGATCTTTCTTGCTACTTCTGCTCTACTCTGGACTTGTTTGCATATACTCTTTTTCACACACTTCACACACTTTACAACTAAATCCATCCTCTATATATATCCGCACAAGTAATTTCATCATCTTTCTAGTCGGCATCCGGAACAGTCTAGTTTCTTACAAACTTAGTTCTGTCGGCTGAATCCTTGCTCACCAAGCAATGCGGATCAAGCATATACTTGTAGATATCATCAATTATGTCGGCCAAACATGATTCATGCCTCCGCAACCTTTATCATCATCTGTAACACATCCGGAAAGTAGTTTGATACTCAGTCAGTCAGTTCTTCCTCTGTTTTCACTGTCTCTCAGGAATCCGGTACTCAACTATTCATATCTTTTTCTTTGTCCATCTCCGGAGGCTAAATCCTTGGAATATACTACTCAAGATAGTCCTCTTGACTTCCCCAGATCCGCACTGTGCCAAGACACTTCCTCTGAGAGATCCGGACCAATCTGTCGGACCTTGCCACATGCTCTGTTCTTGTTCACCGGACCACAACAATCTTCAATCTGACTTCCGGTAGAGATATATCATGACTTGCGGATATGTGGAATGACTTTTGTTGCCATCAATGACAACAACCATGAATCCATATAGTGTCTCTTGCCAACAGAAGGACTTCGATGCGAAAGGTATTTGGTTAGTCGATGGCATATGGTCTTGCCGATCATAAAATAATGTATGTGGTTCAATGCTATGTGGACTTTGAGAAAGATTTTTAAAGCTGTAATGTGGGTTAGTGGGTATTTCACCCTATTTTGAATTGCTTCCACTGTGTGCTCTGCATCAATTTCATATGCATTCTGCCCAAATTTATGGACCACCCTACAAGGTCTTATCTTTTTCATCATGAGTTTAGTGTACTTGCCTTTTGGAAGCCTCTCCTTTTTTAGATGTGCTAACACCAAGTCACCAACCTTGAATTGAAGGTCTCTCTTCTTCAAATCTGCCCTTTCCTTGTACTTGTCCACATTCCTTTGAAGAGTGTCTTTCACTTGCTGATGTATATCTCTGATTGCAACAGCAAAATCTTCCCCTTGAGCACTCCTTCTGTCCAAACCTTGTAGATCTCTCAACTCATAGACACCCCTAAGATGCATTCCATAAACCACTTCAAAAGGGCTCTTCCCAATACTCCTATTCATGGAGTCATTATATGCAACCTCTGCCTAGGATAAAATCAGATCCCAATCCTATCCATGCTCTTTTGTTAAACACCTTAGAAGGTTTCCCAATGATCTATTTACCACCTCAGTCTGCCCATCCATTTACAGATGATAGGCAGAACTATATGACACCTTTGTGCCTAGCTTCTTCCACAAGGTCCTCCAAAAGTGACCTATGAACTTGGCATCCCTGTCAGAGACAATATTTAGAGGTAAACCATGTATTCTTACTATTTCATTGAAGAATAAGCCAGCAATATGTGATGCATCATTGGTAGTTTTACAAGGAAGAAAGTGTGCCATTTTACTAAACCGATCAACAACCACAAAAACACTATCAAAACCCCTTTGTATTCTAGGCAGCCCCATTACAAAATTCATACTTACACTCTCCCAAGGCCTATTAGGAATGGGAAGTGGCTAATAAAGCCCTGCATTTGAGGAAGTTCCTTTGGCTCTTTGACATATGGTGCAGCCCTCAACAAATTTTCTGATATCCACTTGCATTTTAGGCCAATAGTAGAACCTCTTAACCTGATCCAAGGTTTTATCAAGTCCAAAATGATCTCCAAGACTCCCACTATGCTTCTCCTTTATAATATTCTCCCTCATTGAACATCTAGGCACAAACAATTGGCTCCCTTTGAAAAGCAAACCATTCTAAAGTGAAAAATTAGAATATTCAATGTGAAATGTATTCAAAAACTAAGTACAAACCTCATAAATTTATTTGAAATCAAGATCATCATGGTACATGTCCTTGAATGCATCTATTCCCATGCTTTGAAATTGCATTTCTTGCACCATAAGTGCCCTCCTGCTAAGTGCATTTGCCACCTTATTGGCTTGGCCTTTCTTATGCTTGATGGTGAAGGTATAGGCTTGTAGATACTCCACCCATGTCATATGTCTATGACTGAGTTTGTCCTACCCATTCAAGAAACTTAGAGCATGATTATCAGTATAAACAACAAATTCCTTGGGTAACAAGTAATGCCTCCATTTCTTAAGTGCTTGAACCATAGCATACAGTTCTAGATCATATGATGAATACTTTTGCTTGGCCCCATTTAGCCTTTCACTGAAAAATGCAACTAGTCTACCCTCTTGGCTCAAAACAGCCCCTATTGCTTGGTTACTAGCATCACACCCAATGGTAAAAATATTATCAAAATCAGGAAGCACAAGTATAGGTTACTGGGCTACTCTTTTCTTCAAGCATTCAAACCCTTTATCAGCTTCATTAGTCCAAGAAAACTTACCCTTATTACCTCCTTTGATGGTGTCAAGGATAGGTGCACATATGTGGCTGAAGTTCTTTATGAATTTTCTATAGAAGCTTGCAAGTCCATGAAAGCTCCTCACATCTCCCTTGGATTTTGGAGTTGGCCAACTTAGAATAGCATCCACTTTGGAAGGATCCATCTTCAAACTTCCTTTGGAAATGACAAAGCCAAGATACACCAACTCTTCTTTCATGAAGTCACACTTTTCCAAGTTTATCGTCAGTTTCTCCTCGTGTAGTCTCTTTAGTACCATGTCAAGGTGCCTCAAATGTTCTTCCTTGGACCTACTAAAAATAAGAATGTCATCTAGATAAACCACAACAAACTTTCCAATGAAAGGTTTCAATACCTCATTCATAAGGCGCATGAAAGTGCTAGGTGCATTGGACAGCCCAAAGGGCATCACCAACCATTCATAGAGACCCTCATTAGTCTTTAATGCAATCTTCCATTCATCTCCCTCTCTAATCCTTATCTGATGGTACCCACTCTTCAAGTCAATCTTTGAAAAATAGCATGCTCCTCCCAAACAATCCATGAGATCTTCTATTCTAGGCATAGAAAATCTATACTTGATTGTTATCCTATTGATGTCTCTAGAATCAGTAGAAAGCCTCCATTTCCCATCCTTCTTTGGTGCTAGGATAGTAGGTACAGCACATGGGCTCAAGCTCTTCCTCACTAGACCCTTATCTATCAATTCTTGTACTTGTTTTACAATCTCTTCATTTTGGGCTAGTGTCATTTTGTTGGCAGCCTTATTAGGCAATGTAGCCCCTGGTATCAAGTTAATATGATGACTGATATCTCTAATAGGAGGCAGAGAATTAGGTACTTCATCCACTACAATGTCCTTATACTTCTCTAACAAGTACTGGACTTCACTAGGGATTGGTTCCTTCTTGTTTGTGGACAAAATAGACCTACACTTTGGCTTAACAGTTAAGGCAAATCCTAGACCTCCCTCTTCTTTCAAGGTCTATAAAAATTCTTTTTCCCCAACCACCATGACACTAGAACCCACTTGTTTATCTATGCCTTCATCCGACAAAGGATTCAAAGTAAAAGACACCATTCCTTGTGATAGTGTAGGTATTTTTCTACCCATCATGTCGTGCATTGAGATCATACTGCCATGGACATCCTAGGAGTAGATGGCAAACATCCATAGGGATCACATCACATAGGACTCTATCCCTATACCCCCCAATTTGAAACTCTACCCAAGATTGCTCATTTACAAGTACTTACTGACCCTTATTCAACCAAGACACCTTATAAGGGGTAGAATGAGGGTTTCTTTTCAATCCTAACTTCTCAACCATTTCTAATGATAACAAATTATCTATAGATCTTGAATCAACTATGAATTTACATACCTTTCCACTGAATTTGCAAGAAGTTCTGAAAAGTGACTTCTTCTGTGGTGGCTCCTTAGCACTTGGCATCTTTAAGAGAGTTCTCCTCATCATTAGGCTTTCTCCATACTCTGGCTCTACAGGTTTAGGTGGTGTGTTGACACTTTGACAATCTTCTTCTTGCACTAGTTGACTTCTCCTTTCTCCTCCATGAGAACTAGAGCCTTGTTTCTTAGGGCATTTGAAGGCTGGATGTCCCACTTGATTGCAATTGTAGCATCTGCCTGTGAATGTGTTAGAACCTCTTCCTAGGCCACCAAATCTTCCTCTCCCATTTGGCCTTCTCCCTCTAAAACTTCCTCTACCACTTGAGTCTCCACTTTGTTCATTGTGACTAGACTCTACTGGTTGTCTTTGGGACTAATTTCTGCCCCCAAAACTACCTCTTCCTCTAAAATTTCTACCTCTTCCTCTATTTTGCTGATCACTCTTCCTTTTCAACTTCTCTTCTACCCTCAATGCTACTTGAAAGCATTCATCCATTGTCTTATGGATTAGGAGACTAATTTCATCTTGGATATTGTACCTTAATCCATTAAGGTACCTGGCCACCTTCTCCTTTTCATTCTCAACATGTTCAAATCTCAAATTGAGTTTGTGAAACTCCTCGGTATATGCAACCACATCGATGTCTTTTTGTTTCATGTTTTCCATCCTCTTGAAGACTTGAACCTCATAATCAATAGGTAAGAATTGGTCCTTTAGTTTGTTCACCATCCTCTCCCATGAATGGATCATAGACTTGCCCACTTTCACCCTTTCTCCTTGGGTGTAGTTCCACCATGTCAAAGCTAACCCCTTCAACTTGGTTTTTGCAAACCTCACCTTCTTATCCTCTACCACTTCTTTATATTCAAAGTAATTGTTCAAGGCATCAATCCATTCTATTAACTCCTCAACATCCATCTTCCCTCCATACACTAGCAGATCCATCTTCACATCAGAGGCCTCTCCTTTCACTAATTTCAAGGCATTGAGAAATCTTCTCATTTAGGGTAACTCTTCCTCTTGCTTTGGAGATTCCCCCTCTTCACCTTCTTCTTCTTGTTCAGAATCACTATCTCCTTCTTCTTCTCTTTCTCTCCTTTTCTCTCTAGCCTTCAAGGCCTCTATTTCATCTTCTAGGGCCTTCATTTCCTGGCCATCACTGATCCACCTTTTGGAGGCATTGTCTTTTACACTTCAACTCACAAATTCTCTTCACAACTTTCCCAAATCAAACTGGGCTCTTATACCACTATGATGCAAAGGCTCTAAGGGTTACAAACACTTGCATATATTTATCAAAACATTCAACATGAAGGAGGATTTATTGTTTTACAATGACAGTCCTTCAAGACCCACAAGACCTAAGCCAAAGGGTTCAATATGTGATATGACACCAAACACATGATCTCCTCAAAGATAGTCACTTCAAAGGGTTCAATACATCCAACAAGACCTTTCCAAACCATTGGTTAGGGTCTTACAAGTATGGGACTAGTACTTGCTTCCCAAACCACTCAAACTCCTTGTAGCCCTGTTTTTAGAGAATAGTGGCAATAACTTTTTGCATAGGTCTTATTTTCACAAACCAAGACTATTTCAGGGTACCTTTTTGGAAGGTTCATGACATGTGTTGAATTGACTAGTGGGTCTTTTGGGACAAATGCCTCAACTAATGACTGTCCACTTGGACTAGAGCCCCAATTAGGCCTAATTTACATAGGGACTACCCTTGATCTACTTCACAGAACTTGCACAACCATTGGAACATGTCAAACACATGGTAAAACAAAATATTTCAAGGGTTTTAAGCTTCTACAGTTGACTGTACTAGGTTTAGTCGCGTGGGTTTCTTCTTTAGGCTTGACACATGGTTTTGTCAAGCCTAAACCATCAAAACTTGGCCAAAACTTGACCCTCCTTCCTGAAATTTGTTACCAATAACAAAAATATGATTATACAAAGCCATTCCACTGGTTCTATGGAGATGAGAAACAGTGGAATAGTTAGATTCCCATCGTTTGGACAAAACCCTAGTTAAGGGTTTTAGTGACCCATCTACAGAAGAACAATTATAAAATCACTCAACACCAATGTCAAAAGCCCAAACCAAATTTAAAACAACCTTAACACCCTACTCTATCCATCCAATAATATAATATTTGTGATAGTCCCGTACCAAGACATAGTATGGCCTATAACAGCAAAAAGATACCAAAAAAATACAAGAAACTGAGTGTTTGTTATTAATCTGCCCTTCAAAATCTTCATCATGCCTCCCAATGACCATGATGAGGTTCATAAACATGTTTACATTCTCCTTAAGTAGTTTGGGTCGATTTGGCAACTAAAAATTACCACTGCACCCTCCAAACTGCCTCTTTTTGGTCACCTTGTTACAATGCAGATGTGTATGTTTACAATGTGGACAATCTTTTCACAAGATCATTTCAAACTCTTCTAAGACAAGCCATGAATGACCTTCAAGCATGGATTACATTCCTACAATGCCATGAATGGCCTCCAAACATGAAAGTGGAATGCACTCCACCCTTACAACCATATGACTGTAATGGACCACATTAGGACTTGATTGGACTACATAGGGAGATGACTACATATGACTTCACTATGACTCAAAATGGTCACAAGACCTTATTGTATTACATCAAGAATGGTCTTCAAGACCTTATTGAAACTCAAAACAAAAAATAGGCCTCTTGGACCTATGGGTGCCCCTGCACCAAAGTGTTAGGCATTGTTCCATCAAAGCGAGTGAATCAGCAAGTCTCTAACCTTGCAAAGATGATACAAAGGCATCTCTAAAGGCACAATGATCTAACTCAATAGTATGTTGGTACACTTGAGGCTATTGGGTCTCACATGTAGGGTCTTGGTGAGTCTTGAATGCCATGGACTTGCATCTGAGGTGTCATTGGTATGAATTAAAGATTCAACATAGAGAGACGGCAGAGTGGTTGTGTTTCAATGCGAAGGCACATAGAGGTAGATGGGGTAGGAAATTCCCACTTAGGTTCAACTTTTTGATCTAATGTTGAAGTAATTGAGGTAGATGGGGTGGGTGATTCCATCCTGACACAGCTCTAAATAGATTTCTATATATACAGGATCTGAGGATGTATTTAGGGTTGGTCATTGAGCTAATTTGGGATCTTGGGAGAAGAATCAATAGACATTTTTAGCCTTTGTGGGCCTTTTCAAAACTGATTGAATTTTTTATAACGATGCATCTTTCCTTTTTTGTAATTTGTTCTTGGTTCACTAATGAAGAGAAGTGGCATTATATGCCATTTCTTTTGTCTGTTGAGTCTTCTTTCTAATATTTTGTATTTATGACGTGCCTTTGTTGTTCATTTCATGAATGATATTAGTACACATGGTCTAAATCATTCCTTTTCATGCTTTTAAAGCCATTAAATAGTATTATGATTAAACAAGAACACATTGTGTTGATTTAGCATTTGTGTGAGTTTTATCATTCAGCATATCGCCTTAGGATAGTTTTATAAATTAATGTTTCTCTTCTCACTTTTTTTATAAACCTAAATAGAGGTATTAACAAGAATCGTAAGAAGAGTTAGCTTCTAAAATCTCAGAAGTCGTCCTATGAGTCAAGTCACACATTTGCAAGATTTCCCATTGTTGTTGATTGGTTCATACCTCTAAGAGTAATCTTAGGTGCAAAATTAACCATCAAGAAATACTATTATCATCTAAATGGGCATATGCAAGAGTGAGACTTTGGAATATCCTTACAAGGATGATAAATCCACTAAGAGAGGTCATTTAACCTTTACAAGAAGTAGGGGAAATACTTCCAATAACATTACAACTTACTTTGTTTAACATTAGACCATGTACAACTCAAGTGTGGTTACAAGAAAACTACTCCTTTGGAAACTAGAACTCTCCTTTCTTTTTCTCGAAGTCATAACTTGCAAATATATTTACACTAAACAAGGACATTGGAAGTGCTCACCTCCCAACCTTTTGGCTTGCTCACAAGCCCAACCTCAAGCTCGAAGGTCTTCAAGGTAACCCCAGAATAAACAAAAACATGGGAATGACTCAACACTCAACCAAACCCATCCCCAAGGAGACTCGCAAAAAATTGAATCTATACCAAGATTCATTAGGGGTAAGTAGAGTGGACTCTCTCCTACAAGGGAAAAAGTAAATTATACAATGCAAAATACTTTCTCAACAAGATTTCCTTCATATTTCAATAGATTCATTCCAAACTCCTTCATATTTTAATAGATTTATCCCAAATCCTTCATATTTCCCTCACAAGGAATAACCAAGATCTCATGGCACTCATATCCAAGTCTCCTCTCATAGGAGTGTCTTTTCCTCAAGAAGCTTCTTACCTCTCTCAACCCCAATACTTGGGATGTTCTCACCAAAAGAGAGGATAATCGAACACAACCCTTTTTCTCAAATACACAAAGAACACAAATGCATAAACACATAAACACATACACCATTAAAATGTAACAAAAATAAATGAGACAATCACCATAAGGAGCTTGAGAGCCTATCTCTCAAGCTTCCAAGAGTTTTGTGAAGATTTGATGGAGTCTTTCAAGAGGCTTTAGTTCAAGATCTTCTCCCAAGTCCAAGTCTCCAACAATCTCCTTCTCTCTCTCAAATGCAACTAAAACAAAAAATCCCCCTCTTCATGCTTAAGAGGGTTATAAATAGAGATCCAAGTCACCAATCCTATTCAATGAGGAGGTGACACTTGTTAACCTCTCATTACTCTAATCCAGACATCATTGTCTAATATAGTCTATCAAAAGGGTCATAAACCCATACATAAATGTTCAAATCTTTGGTGTATCAAAATAATAATCGGTCCAATAAAGTACATAAATCCAACCCATAAAGGTGGACCTCACAATGTGATAAATGTAATTGTGCTTCTCGGGGTGGTATGCGGCCTATGTAATTTGCCCTGTCCCTCCTTTTTTCTAGATTCTGGTTCTTTCTTGCACACTCTGCATATCCCATGAAGTAGGGTTTGGGTCTAGTTGTTTATGTGGTCTATGTCATGTTTGGGTGATTGGAATGTTTTTGGGAATCATGTTATAGACTATGGATGTGAAACTACTACTAATATGCAATAGATAACATTATGAACTTGTTTAGTTTTATAGTTTTCTTAAATTCAAACACTCATCAAACCCTTTCTCTATTGGACCTAGGGCTTTATGCCTGCAACATCCAGGATTGCATCTCTTGTTTAGTTTAGTTCCTAGATCCTAAATCAAGTTTACTATCAAAAACATTATAATCAATAATTTAACTTTAATATTAATATTAATATATTAATTAAATATTATAGTACTTATAAATATATTATATTACAAATGGAAATGCAATTTCACCATTACACTTGTAATTGAAGTTATGGTATAGGGATAAAAGAAATTATCAGCTACTACAAATTCTTATAACAAATTGCAATTTGAAACCATGCCTCAAATTGCAGGAGACAACTATGTGTCAAATGAAAATGAAGTCACAGTAATTAAATTTAAGACTTGTTCAATCTCAGAACTTAAAAAAAAATAATGACTTGTCAAGATCTGAAAAATAAAGAGTGAAGTTTTTTCCATATATATTATATGTCTATGTCATCAATCATTTTTATTTTTGATCAATGAATACTTTTGACAGGATCTATGAACTGGTGAGGCCACAACATGGGGGACCTCATCCCCTAGCATTAACATCTAGTATGAATGATTGCACCAACATTGGAGGTTCAAACCCATGAGCTCATTGGCCTAGCAAAGGCCCATAGCCTATGTGCATAATAGCCTAGCGAAGGCACAAGACCTATGAGCACATTAGCCCAGTGAAGGCACAAGCCTATGAGCTCTTTGGCCCAATAAGGGTTTAAACCCTGGTTGCCACCACTACAACCAAGCGACTTGGCCACCTAACCACATCCTTAACAACTAAATTAGAACCAGGGATGTACCCCTGGACAACATGCAAATGCCCCATTCCACATGTCATGGGGAAATCAAGATACAAGATCTTGGGGGACCTCAATTGTTGATGCGGTAGAGGCCAACCCTACGAGATTTGAACCTAGATTGTTGGCACTACATGCAAGAAGCCCCACCATTTCATTTTGTTTTTTCCTTTGATCTCTTAATTTAAGAGGTGGTTTCCTAAATTCTTGGAATGGTTATTGTCATGCTTTTATGATTCTGGGTCTCTTGGATAATTGTTAATCAACTTGACCTTAAGTTTGGAGTCATGTTTTACACTTTTTAGAACTTTGCAGAGTTTTTATAGGGATCTAAATGCTAAATTTCAAGCCAGATATGGATATCCCTACAACAGAGTGTTTTGGTCCTTCCAAACCTCATTTTCCTGCAAGCTAGTTTTAAGTCTTATTAATCAGAATTGCAGAATTTTTTGACATCATAGCATATGCAGAGTCTCAAAGTACATGACCAGATTCGTGTGAATTCCTTAATAGTTGTATTCAGACACAAAATCTCACAAAAATAGTGTATCCTTGGTCATCATAGAGTTCCTCTTACATTCTGGAGGTCTATTTATTCCCACATTTTTATGTAAGTGGATTCCACATATTCATGCATCATGCCTAGCCTGCATTAATGGATACTCGCCAAGGTAGGATGGAGGAGTATTTAAGCAAGTTTTTAGATTCATTTGTCACTTTTTCCCTTGAATACTTGTTTCTCCATCTGCAAGTTCTTGAAAAGCAGTTCCATGAGCACCCTTGTCATTTTTCATAGTTTGCCCACATATACGTCCAATGCTTACCTTGACAAGAAGTCGCAACACCATCTTTGCTAAGACAACTATTGAATCGATTAATCTCTTAAAACCTCTTTAATTTTTGAGACACAAATTCAACCTTGGATTCATGAGAATGGTGAAAATTCCTAATTTTAATCATTTTGCAAACCAAGTCATCAACTTACAAATGTTGCAATCTCAAAAAATTTGTCTAAAATTGATCATTGGAGGCCAAGTAAGGTTAGGAAAATTGTATTAGGGTAATATTTTTTACCAAAACCATTGACAGTGTGCCATAGGACCCGTAAAGTTTAAAATTGTGCCCTGATTCAAATCAAATCTCCTAAGGTCACATGAAACATCCCTTTACAAAAATTATTAGCAGACCTCATTCTTGCATTTCACAGAGTTTACTAAGAATGGAGGATAATTTGAAATTCATGACCATTCACTTGACAGTAGTAGATCCTTTATCCTCTCGAAAACCTACAAATTGTATTGCTATTAGTAAAACCCTTTCTTGCAAAGTTCAAGACACTAGAAAGAATCTTCCCATTGATGAGTTAGTTCCCTTTGTCTAAAACTCAAAACTCTTAAAGATTCTCCTATAAAATCAACATTTCATGCCTTTTTAGAGTTTTGTAGTCCATTTGGATGTATCCTCCTCTTCATTATTTCCCACAAGTCCAGATTAGGCCCAAAATCCTACAAATAATCTTCACCAATTACTTTTACAGAATCTCATGAATGATGGGAATATATCCTCTTCCACCCTATTTTTCCACAAAGTCAAGTTCATGCCTTAAAATTTGTGAATAGCCATCACCAAGTGCTTTGAAAAATTTTGTGAAGGATATGGACATATCCATTCCCACACCATTATTCTGCAAAATCTAGTATCCTTGAAAATTTATGTGAAAGTATTACATAATGCCTTTTGTAGAGTTTTAACAAGGATGCGAATATTGTTAGAATAGGTGTGTTGTACACCTTGCATAACATTGATTATTTTATTTATGTAAAATAAAATTTATTTTTGGTACATCCATGTGACGTGTTTAACCACATTAGATACTTAATTGGTGCCACTTGTAACCATTGTATGTAACATTGGGTTAATTATTTTATGTGTGTGGGACACATAGAGTAATTAATTATTTATTTGTAATTATTTAATTATTGGTTCAAAGGAAAGCTTAGTACCAATAATTAAATGTGGGGGTCAATGGTTTTAGTGTGCTCATGGTTTTAGGGAATATGGTTTTACCGTACTACATCTAGTTTTTGTGTGAGCTTATCTTTATAAAAGCTAACACACGGGTAGTTGTTGTGGTTGGCTTGATTGAACATCTCTTGCAGGTTGCACATGTGAGGGTTTGAAACATGGCATGGGATGTGTGGTTACATGCTTGTTCATATGAAGTGTATGTAAAGAGCTTGATGTTTCAATGGTATTCATAGAGACTCTGCATATGTATTGTAGTATTTATTGTTGAATAATATATGAGAGCTGGATGCTTTTGGAGGTTGGATTTTTCCCTCAATGAGGGTTTTCCCAAGGTATATCTTGTGTCACCTTTGATGGTATGTTGTCTATTCTTTTGCATACGGATTCAAATTACTATGTTTGCATTAATATCTTTCATAGGGTTATGAGGAAATTGTCTATATGGCTATAAATTTCCAACATTTGGTATCAGAGACATGGTTGTTTGGTTGAGGGAGGAGATATACATGTTTGATAACCCTTGCTATGACTAGATTTTTTGTGTATATTTGCATCTAGGGTTTTGCATGAAAGAATGAAGGCATTTTTAGGGTTACAAGGTTGTTTGCAAACTTGGATTGTTGCAAATCTGGGTTTTCGTGGAGATTTGACAAGTGGGTTTTCAGTTTGGGCTTTTTGTATGAGGGTTTCAGTGGGTGAGCTTTTGCAGGAAGCCTCCTGGGTAAAAACAAACCCTACCATTGGATTCAGATGGCCCTGCAGGTGAAGAAAAACATATAATTCGACATATTTTGGAGTGAAAACAATTTTGCCATTCTTTATGCCCTAGAGTAATATGTGGAGGAATCCATATGGTGCAAAGAATATTCCATGTGCGTCGCATTTGTGCAGGTATGCCTGTTGTAGGAAATTATTTTTTAAAAATTAATTAATTAATTAGAGTCTGTTGAGAGAAAAATAAAATAAAATAATTTGAAAAAAAAATTGAATTTTTTTAGGGGGTTGTACCCCCCTACGCCAGCGTATGTCTGGCCTGACAACACCAGGCATTGTTGCCCTAGCTGGCCAGCCTGTAAGGACCCGGCAGATAAGTCCTGGTCAATAGGGCCGGCGAGCTTAAAGCCCAGACCCGGCCACTAGTCTAGGGAGCCTTGGCTAGTTCGGTAGGGCCGAAGCCACCAGAGCCCGAGCAAGGGTAAGGCCCAACAGCACTCCCCCTTTGTTTTTATAAAAAATTCAAATTTTCAAAAACTAATTTTATTTTTTAAAACTATTTTTTAGTCCATCACTATTCCTCCACCTGCGCGCCACCAAGACACCACTAGTGGGCCACCAGTGGGCCGCCAACCAGCGACCAAAGGGCCACTAGGGCCAATTTATAGCCTAATTGGGTTTTTTTTTAGAGGCATAACTTGGTCCCACGATGTCAGAATTTCAACTTCTTATAGTTGACGAAAAGCTCTCTCAATGTACTACGCAGTAGTGTCAGAAGTGTTTCCATATTTTGTTGTTTTGAATAGAATTTGTCAATTGGAAGCTAGATGTGTGTTTTGAGCTTTGACAGGGCATAACTTGTGCATATGGAGTTGGATTTTAGACTTCTTATAGATGTTGGAAAGGTATTTTTAAGCACTACATAGTGGAGCAGGTTTGGAGATAATATTCTAAGGTTTGTTTAGTTTATTTCAGTTTGAGCTATTTTTGGTTCCGTTGACTTATAGTGCATTTGTGAGTTGATGGCAAATCAAATCTAAGGTGATTTGGTGTTTGATTCACTGCAAAATTATATGTTTATCTCTGATTATCCTTTTTTTGACAACATTATAAATGTATTGATGAATTTTGCATGTTGCATTGTGAGATCTACAAGTTGTGCAATGTTGTAGGTTGTCTATGTTTACAGGTTGCATATATGACTTGGATGTGGGTTGTCTATGCCCATAGATGTTTCAGTGTTGATGTAGATTCTGATTTGTGGCTTGGTTTAGTCACATGTTTTCTTGGTTTGCTTGTCATTATTAGATATAGAGAGATGATATTACCTGATACAATCATGATATGGGACCTATGCTTGTTGACTAGATATGGTACAATTGTGTGAGACTTGATGGGAGTTTGGTGTAGGTACTTTGGGTGGTGATCATAGTGTCATGGATTTTCCTTTTTTGTTTAGGACATTGGCATGACATGTTTGTTATGAAGGTGCATTGTTGGTGGTGTTAGATTGATTCAAGTTTACATGTGGTTGTTCATCTTCTTAGCTTGTATATTATGGTTTATTCAACCTTTTGGGAGTTATTGTCATTATAGTGGGATTCTTTGATTTTGTTAAGCTCATGGATGATCTTCATTTAGGAGATGGTTATAATGATGTCATGGATATCTTGGTTACATGATTCAATGGGAGATTTTGACAGTGATGGTTTGATGTTTATCATGTTTCCACATTTAGCTCGGTATCACACTTCAGTGGGAGCTTTGGCGGGATATGGTTATCTTCATGTGTTTTGGATATGTTGACATCTTTGTACCATGGAGGACTCTTGGAGTCTTTGGTTGAGTTGTTGGTTATGGTTTGTCAGTTTTGACAGGTGATCCTTGCTTACAAGATGGATGATATTGTGTCTTGGTTTACTCTTAATCACGTGTTAGAGTGTCGGCATCATATAGGTACTCTTTGGGGCAAGATATATTCTTATGAGACATAGATCCTCATTTGAGGATATGATTATATCATGATGTTATGATGTGTTCCTAGGTTATGCAAACGTGTAGTGGGAGCTTTGACAATTATCTTGTTGGTTCTCTTGGTATTGAGTACATTGGTCATTTGCTTGGGAGATTCATGATAGTGTGGTTTTTCATTTGGTGTTTAGCATGGATTGATCATGGAGGTGCTTATGGATACTTGGAGACTTAGGGGAGGCTTGAGTTCTCTTGGGATTAGAGACATGTGCTAAGATGGTTACTCTTTGATGAAGATATCAATAGCAAGACCAAGGATCCTAAACCTTGGTTGGACGTGTGTTCAACATGGACCTGTTGAGGAGATTTTTCTTGGAGAAAGTCATTGAGGCTTGGTGCATCCTAGAGGAGCAATCTAATCCCCACTCTTGGTCCACTTGGCAGTGAATGATTTGATAGGTATGGCCCACCTAATTTTCAAATGCATTCTTTCTTTGTATCTTGTCTTCTCATGTTTGAGTCTTGAGTTATGGATTATGGTTGTAAGGACTTGTTTGAGGAGTAGATGTAGGGTTATGATTAGTTATCTCCTTATGTTTGATCCTAAGATGTTATGAGATCATTGTGTATAATGGAGATGGTTAGTGGCTTTGGGTTTATTCCTATTTTGGGATGTGTTGTCCTCAAAATCAGATGCACTCATTTTGTAGGATGACCCCTACGAAACCTGTTCATTCTGTAGCCTACACTCTAAGCTTGCAAATCGAGGTGAGTCACCTCGTCCTCATGCTTAGTCCTCTTGCTCCTAAGTATCTATTTGAGTATCTTCTCATTTTAATTTCTCAAAATTCGCGCAAGTTGTTAAACTAGTGTTTGCAATTTTAAGGGAGTTAGAGATTTTTTTGTTTACATGCAGGGGTGGCAATTTTTGCCACCAGTGCATGTTTAAGTTCTTGAGATATGAAGGGGTGGCAAAGATCACCGCCCAAGCATGTTGCTTTTGTCTTAGTTGCAGGGGTGGCAATTTTCACCGCCCATGCATTTCACCGTTGCCTTTTAAGTGTTGGAGCAGTAAAAATCACCGCTATGACATGTTTAGTCTTTAAACTTTGTAAGTGCAGGGGCGGCAAAAATTGCCACTTGTGCAATTTAAGTTTACATTAAGTGCAATTAATGCACTTCGTGTGAGTGTTTCTAAAAGACATTTATATGTTTTATTATTTTCTTTTTAGTTTTCATTTTAATCATATTTGTTTCTACCACTCGCGTGAGCTCATTTGAAACCCTAGTGATCACCTTTTGTATTTTGGGTGCATGATTGTCAGGTTTGAGAGTTGGCATGAAGATCAACTTTTGTTTGTTATCATCAGGTGGTTTTTTCTTTATATTTTCATTTTGTATTTTTCTTTTCCTAAATTGTTCTTACCTTTTTAAATGTTGTTTTGTTTCATGTTGATCTCTTGTTTTCTTTTACCTTTTAGATATCATCCTTCTTTAGGTTTTGGTTTCTTTTGGTTTTTATCTTAGTTGTTAAGCGTCTGTGTTTAGAGGTGGAAGGGTGATGAACTGTCACTCTTGCCTTTATTTTTATTTTTTATTTTTGGAATACCTGATGTAATTTCGCCACCCCTACATGAAACTCTAACTACGTCAGATGTGATAGCGGCAAATTTCACTGCTCAAGTTTTGCTTCTTTGTGAGGATTTACCCTAAGTGTAAGGGCGGCAAAATTCACTACCCCTACATGAAGTTTTGATGAGTTTGAAGTAACATGCAATGGTGGTGGAAATCATTGCTCCGACATCACAAACTTTATCTCCCATATGCAAAAGCGACCAATTTTGCCGCTCATACATTTGACAATGCTCTATCCTTAACACGTAGGAGTGGAAAAATTTGTCACCCTGACATTTGCAACTCCCCTTGACATTCAAGGGTGGCAAATTTTGTCACCCGTGCATTCACTCTCCTAAATTTTTCTAACTCTAGAGAACTTTCAGAAATGTTATCCCAAGCCCGCTTTCATCTGTTTCTTCTCCTCAATTTCTTTTTAGCCCTTTCAAGCTCATCCTTGTGATCATGATCATCAACATGCAGTTTGCCAAAGTTGCCCATTTTTTCCCTAAACTGCAAGATCATGACTTTTTGTTGCGGTTTCTTCTGTGAACTGTCGAGGTCATCACATGATCTAAAAGAGTTTGAAGATCAAGCTTTCTCAGTGGCTTCTATGGATACGTTGTTGGATATACAATTGACCTTGGACATTCTCAAGGTAGTTCTGGATAAGCATGAGAAGACTGCTACTTCCATGAAAGATTCAGTAACAAGGGCTTGTATCATTTCTGAGGACACTTCTGGACCAGATGACCTTGGGATGCAAACAGTGTTGAAAATGTTTGAGGATTTTCTGAAGAAGAATGGGAATGGGAGTTGATGAAAGCCATCATGCCTTAGAACATTTTTGTAGTTTCATATGTACTTTTCATTTAGTTTTAGACACTTTTACATGTACTTTTCTCATATGTAATTACATGTAAAAACATAGGAAGTCCCAAGTCAATAAGGACTCCTATTTTTGAATAAGTCAAAGTAGTTAGGTTTTTCCTAAATTTTCTCAAGGCCTCTCCCTATAAATAAAGAGGGCCTCTATTGTAATTATCTTTAATCTTATGCAACAAAGTGCTGCCCAAATTGAGACTCAACATTGAGACTTTGTGTTCAAATTGTATGATCAATTCCAATCAATAAAGAAGGTGAGTTTTGATATCAAACTTTGTGTTGAATTGAATTTGTATGAGTGAGGATGTACATATGGAATTTTTGCTGATATCTCTTGTTGATTGATTGGATAAAGTGGTGCTTGGTTATTACGATTGGAGGACATTCAAGATAAGTTATATGAACTTTGTGTTATATTATTTCCTTGAATCTATGTGTGTTGAAAGCGTTTCTTGGTGAAGGATTATAAAGACTTTGAGCTTGTAGTTGTTCACTTTGTATATGAACTATGTTGAGAACTTGTAGACTTTGTGCTATGATTTTCAATCACATTCATGTGGATCAGTGGTGTTGTTAGTTGACAGACTTTGGGCTCCAACTGGTGATACAGTTACTTTTAAAATCTTTCTGGGGATAATTTGAAGACTTTATACTTGAGATTATTCACTTGGTTCGTGAATCTTTTTGTGAAGTAAGTTGAAAGACTTTGTGCTTCAACTTACAAGAATATTGTTGAATATTGTTTAAGTGTAGAAGCATTATTGAATATTACTGTGAAACATTGTAAACATCTTTTATGAATGAAGAGAAAAGGATGAATGTAACATGCCCCCAAAGCTAGTATTTATTGTAAATAAGTTTGTAATAGTTAAAAGGGAACCTCTCCTTGCTGAGAGGAGAGATTTATCTCATCACACTGTGGTTGATATAACCATTTTGCTGTTAGTTAGCTAAATGACAAAATATTCACTCAACAATTTTTGGAAACTCTACTGGGGATCAAACGTGCAACCAAGAGCCTCTCGCCTTTGGTTGAAGCATACCAGTCTCATCTTTGTGTAATATATTTTTGTTATATCTGCTCTATTGTTTGTTAAGAGTATGGTTGTCCCAGGTCCATGGGGAAATGCATTTGGTCCTTTGAAATTGACTCAGCCTCTACATGAACTACCTCAGGGTTCGCATAAGAACTTTCCTAAGTTCTACAAGGATGGTAAACAACATCCGGATGAGCACATTGTAGCTTTCTACATTGCATTTGGTGTTCTCAGAGTTGAGTATGAAGATGTTTCTCTGAGACTATTTGTAGAAACACTCCAAGGTGTTGCCGCTAATTGGTTCTATCACCTTGCACCTGGAACTGTCACTAGATGGAATACACTTCGAACCCAGTTCTAAGCCAGATTCAAGCTAACAGAAGATGCTTACGCCTTGTTGGCCCACCTTACTCAAATGAAAAAGGAATCGCATGAGCCGATGCATGAGTTTGTGGAAAAGTTCAAGAAGCTAAAGAACAAGATCCCAACTATTGCTCAACCTACAGCTGAGAACTTAAAATGCTTTTTCATCAATTCACAATTGCTGGAAGTAAGTTTTCTTTTATGAAGAGCAGCACCAGTTGATCTTGCAATTGTTCAAAGTTTGGCAGTTGAAGTGGAGGATGATTTGATCTTGGCAGGAAAGTTGAAGAAGGATTCTATTAGGCCTAATGAGCAATTCCCTTTGGCTTTATCTTCTACAAGCACTATGTAACCTATAGTGCAAAAGTTGGTTGATGAGCTATTAGCTCTGAAAAAATATGTGTCACAAAGTTTGTCCATTCCCCTCTACAAGGACATACCAAGGGAAACTTTTCCTAATGCTCTGAATTACCAAGGTAATGCTTCAAGGGATCAAAATCAAAACAGGTTTCCTCCACAATGAGGAATACTTGCTTTGGAAGCACCACCTGTGAATGTAGCAATCTTCTATTATGAATCTGAGCAAGACAGTCTTCTTCAATCAAAATATGATTGAGGAGAAGATGATGTTAATCTTTTCATGGAAAGTGAAGAGCAATTAGCTCGCGACTCTACCATCGAGTTCTTGAACTTGGAAGATGAGATGGGGCAAAAAGAAGATGTTTTTGGTGAATCCTATGTTGTTCTCACACGGTCATAGAATCAATCTAATCATAAATATGTGGCTGGTGATAACCAAGTAAGTACATTAGACCTTCATCCTTCATCCCTTGTTCCTAAGACCAGTACCCCCAATGTGAAACCTCAAGATGAGAGTTTTCCATCTTCTGTAGTAAGTCCATATCAGCTTGTTGATATCATAGATCATGCTAAGGAGACAAAGATTCAAATGTCTAAAGCAAGAATATCTATTAAGGGTATTATGCAGGAAGTTCATCCTAAAAGGGAGGCTAAGTACACAGTGACCAAGTCTAAGGATCTGAAGACTCAGATTCTCTTTGAGTTTTCTGATATGGGTACTTACTTCTTGATCTCTAATGAAGAGTCTGAGTTATTGGATAGTGTTTCAAATAGAGGTCTAGAAATAGATGGATCATTCTCTTCAAGTGAAGAGACTTTGCAGCTAAAAGGAAATATGATTTCCAAAAGACTGGTTTTTCTGGAGAAATATTTTGATGAGCATGATCGCTTTGTCAAACGGTGATGACAATTGGGACCGAATTCATTAGCAAGAGTGGGACAATTCAATCTGGATGTAGAAGAAGATCCCAGAATGGTAAACACTGGGAAGTGTTACTCTTTCAATAGTAAAAGAAAAAGAAGTGGAATACCTTTTCTACTACCTCCCAGCAGACAACATCTGAAGCTTTTCTCAAAGTAAAGCGATAGATTAGTTTGTGAATTTTTGTATAGTATTTGTGTCTTTTTATTTTTAGTGTTTTCATGTTTTTGTTTAGTCTTTTTGTGTCTTTTTGTTTTGGGTAGCTTGACTCTATGGCCCAATGGCATGGATGAAGGCACTTAGAGACTAGATTCTTCTCCCTTTGATCGTTTCAGAGAACGATCGAAGGAAATTCCCCAGTTAGAGCCAGTTGTTGTCCTCAAAATTAGTTGTGCTCATTTTGTAGGATGACCCCTATGAAACTTGTCCATTCCGTAGCCTACACTCTAAGCTCACAAATCGAGGTGAGTCCCCTCATCCTTGTGCATAGTCCTCTTGCTCTTGAGTATCTACTCATTTTGATTTCTTGAAATTTGCGTAAGTTGTTAAACTAGTTTTCATAATGTTAAGGGAGTTAGAGATTTTTTTGTTTACATGCAGGGACAGCATTTTTTTCTGCCAGTGCATGTTTAAGTTCTTGAGATATGTAGGGGCGGCAAAAATTTTCACCCAAGCATGTTGCTTTTGTCTTAGTTGCAGGGGCGGCAATTTTCGCCGCCCATGCATTTCACTGTTGCCTTCTAAGTGTTTGAGCAGTAAAAATCACCACTATGACATGTTTAGTCTTTAAACTTCGTAAGTGCAAGGGCGGCGAAAATTACCACCTATGCAATTTAAGTTTATGTTGAGTGTAATTAATGCACTTCGTGTGAGTGTTTCTAAAAGACATCTATATGTTTTATTATTTTCTTTTTATTTTTCATTTTAATCTTATTTGTTTATGCCACTCGCATGAGCTCGTTTGAAACCCTAGTGATCACCTTTTGCATTTTGCATGCGTGATTATCAGATTTGAAAGTTGGCACAAAGATCAACTTTCGTTTGTTATCATCAAGTGGTTTTTTCTTTATATTTTATTTTCCTAAATTGTTCTTACCTTTTTAAATTTCATTTTGTTTCCTGTTGATCTCTTGTTTTCTTTTACCTTTTAGATATCATCCTTGTTTAGGTTTTGGTTTCTTTGTGTTTTTAACTTAGTTGTTAAGCATCTATGTTTAGAGGTGGAAGGGCGATGAACCGTCACTCTCTCCTTTATTTTTATTTTTTATTTTTGGAATACCCAATGTAAGGGTGGTGAATTTTGCCACCCATACATGAAACTCTAACTACATCAGATGTGATAGTGGCAAATTTCGCCACTCAAGTTTTGCTTCTTTGTGAGGATTTACCCTAAGTGTAAGGGCGGTGAAATTCACTGCCCCTACACGAAGTTTTGATGAGTTTGAAGTAACATGCAATGGCGGTGGAAATCATCGCTCTGACATCACAAACTTTATCTCCCATATGCAAAAGAGGCCAATTTTTCCGCTCGTACATTTGACAATGCTCTATCCTTAACACGCAAGAGCGGCAAAATTTTCTGCCCTAACATTTGCAACTCCCCTTAACATGCAAGGGCGAAAAATTTTGCCGCCCGTGCATTCACTCTCCTAAATTTTTCTAACTCTGGAGAACTTTCAGAATTGCTATCCCAAGCCCGCTTTTGTCTGTTTCTTCGCCTCGCTTGCTTTTTAGCCCTTTCAAGCTCATTCTTGTGATCATGATCATCAACATGCAGTTTCCCAAAGTTGCCAATCTTTCCCCTAAACTGCAAGATCATGACTTTTTGTTGCGGTTTCTTCTGTGAACTGCCGAGGTCATCACATGATCTAAAAGAGTTTAAAGATCAACCTTCTCAATGGCTTCTATGGATAAGTTGTCGGATATATAGTTGACCTTGGACATTCTCAAGGTAGTTCTCGATAAGCATGAGAAGACTGCTACTTCCGTGAAAGATTCAGTAACAAGGGCTTGTATCATTTCTGAGGACACTTCTGAACCAGATAACCTTGGGATGCAAATAGTGTTGAAAATGTTTGAGGATTTTCTAAAGAAGAACGGGAATGGGAGTTGATGAAAGCCATCATGCCTTAGAACATTTTTGTAGTTTCATATGTACTTTTCATTTAGTTTTAGACACTTTTACATGTACTTTTCTCATATGTAATTACATGTAAAAACATAGGAAGTTCCAAGTCAATAAGGACTCCTATTTTTGAATAAGTCAAAGTAGTTAGATTTTTCCTAAATTTTCTCAAGGCCTCTCCCTATAAATAAAGAGGGCCTCTATTGTAATTTTTATCCTTAATCTTATGCAACAAAGTGCTGCCCAAATTGAGACTCAACATTGAGACTTTGTGTTCAAATTGCATGATCAATTCCAATCAATAAAGAAGGCGAGTTTTGATATCAAACTTTGTGTTGAATCGAATTTGTATGAGTGAGGATGTACATATGGCATTTTTGTTGATTTCTCTTGTTGATTGATTGGATAAAGTGGTGCTTGGTTATTACAATTGGAGGATGTTCAAGATAAGTTATACAAACTTTGTGGTATATTATTTCCTTGAATCTATGTGTGTTGAAAGCTTTTCTTGGTGAAGGATTATAAAGACTTTGAGCTTGTAGTTGTTCACTTTGTATATGAATCGTGTTGAGAACTTGTAGACTTTGTGCTATGATTTTCAATCACATTCACGTGGATCAGTGGTGTTGTTAGTTGATAGACTTTGTGCTCCAACTGGTGATACGATTACTTTTAAAATCTTTCTGGGGATAATTTGAAGACTTTGTACTTGAGATTATTCACTTGGTTTGTGAATATTTTTGTGAAATAAGTTGAAAGATTTTGTGCTTCAACTGACAAGAATATTGTTGATTATTGTTTAAGTGTAGAAGCATTATTGAATATTACCGTGAAACATTGTAAACATCTTTTATGAAAGAAGAGAAAAGGATGAATGTAACACACCCCCAAAGCTAGTATTTAGTGTAAATAAGTTTGTAATAGTTAAAAGGGAACCTCCCCTTGCTGAGAGGAGAGATTTATCTCATCACACTACAGTTGATATAACCATTTTTCTGTTAGTTAACTAAACGACAAAATATTCACCCAACAGGATGGTTATGAGTTTGATCTACCATTGGTTTGAAAGGCTTGCATCATGATTTGTTGGATGTTAAGGAGGCTTCTTGTTTTAGGGTTGTAAAGGAGATGATACTTTTCACATCTATAGCACATTAGTGTGGATAGAAGGACATGGTTATGATTTTCAGGTTCTCTCTTGATTAGTCTTATTCTTCTTCCTAGATGTTTGTGTTCACAAGACATTAGAGTTGAGATTTATATGGAGCTATTGAGACTCTTTTGATCTCTTTCTCTTATGATGTGGAGGATCTAGGAGTGATATGGACTTGAGGTGAGAGTTATGTTGTAGCTATTTAGCCTGTAGGTTTTGCATATCTATGTGTGTGCTCTTTGGCACTATGTGATAGAGGATTTAGCCACATCTTCTATTTGAACTTGCTATTAGTGGATCTTTAGATGCCTTGATCTAGTTTTAGATTTGACATTTACTCATGCAATGGGAGTTCCAAGATGTATATGATTCCTTTATTGGATGTTCTCATTATAATGCAGTATGGAGGGTCTTGAGGTTTGTTATCACATGCTTTGTGTTGTTACCTTGGAGGACTTCTTTATGCAGGATTGATTATATGCAAGGACTTGTTATCATTATGATTTGAGTTGGATATGTTGATGGCATACGGTCTACTTGTTATCATTTGTATACCTTGGTTTGGAGGTATGGTTAGTTGATGCATTAGCATCTAGTTGTTGTTGCTATTTCAGCTATGGTGATTAATTCTTGTCATCTACTCGAGCCTATTTGTTACCATTGGATTCGGTGTTTGTGTTTGGATATTAGTTGATGCAGGTTTTTTCTTCTACGTGATAGTTTAGTGTGGCATCTCTTTGGAAGATCTTATCTTTCATTGTTTGGCATGATGCAGGATGAGGGGATTCTTGTTTGAGATGATGGACACCTTGATTGTTGTTGCAGGTATCTTGGAGCACATGGATGTTTATATGGTACATGTTGGGTATATGGATGGTTTCCTTGATGTTTTGAGTTTACTTGTTGATCACTTATGCAATGTATACAACAAGTGGGAGAATGTTGGAATAGGCGTGTTATACACCTTGCATAACATTGATTATTTTATTTATGTAAAATAAACATTTATTTGTGGTGCATTCATGTGATGTGTTTAACCACATTAAATATTTATTTGGTACCACTTGTAACCATTGTATGTAACATTGGGTTAATTATTTTATGTGTGTGGGGCACATAGATAAGTTAATTATTTATTTGTAATTATTTAATTTTTAGGTAAAAAGGAAAACTTAGTACCAATAATTAAATGTAAGGGTCAATGGTTTTAGTGTGCTCATGGTTTTGGGGAATATGGTTTTCCCATACTACATCTAGTTTTTGTGTGAGAGTATCTTTATAAAAGCAAACACACATGTAGTTGTTGTGGTTGGCTTGTTGGTTGTTTGAGTTGTTGGCTAGGTTTTGCTTGATTGAGCATCTCTTGCAGGTTGCACATGTGAGGGTTTGAAGCATGGCATGGGATGTGTGGTTACATGCTTGTTCACATGGAGTGTATGTAGAGAGCTTGATGCTTCAGGGGTATTCATGGAGACTCTACATATGTATTGTAATCTTTATTGTTAAGTAATACATGAGAGATGGATGCTTTTGGAGGCTAGGTTTTTCCTTCAATGAGGGTTTTCCTAGCGTATATCTTGTGGCACCTTTGATGCTATGTTATCTATTCTTTTGCATATGGATTTAGATTACTATGTTTGCATAAATATCCGTCATATGGTTATGAGAAAATTATCTGTATGGCTATAAATTTCCAACAGATATTTGCTATTGTTGTATTTCCCCACAAATCCTGATGACCCTAGATTTCTCACAAAAGACTTTAACTTCCAAATTACAGTGTTTTTTTGGACAGATGCACCATAATAAGTACTTTATAAAGGTATATTATTTTTCTTAAGACTTGTATAATTACTATAATATATGTGTATATGCCACGTGTCCTCCCAAATACCTTGCATGCATTTCTTTTTTTCCATGCAAGTACCAAGGTAGATTGCATGAGTGATAATCATTTAAAGGACAGATAGGTGGCAACAATGGGATTATCCACAGATTTTGTGTACTTACCAATAAAGCATGAGTTCCCGATAATAATGATGACATTCTCCATAAATGCCACAAAATGGAATAAGTACTTGATTAGGAAATGATTAATAATCATGATCATAAATGGAAATAGGTTCACAGGTGAATGGAGCGATGATTGATTTCGTCAACTCCAAATTTGAAAGGAAAGGTAATTAAGGTGGCGGCCGAAAATGGCCACTTCACACGCTGCCACTCTATCTTGTAGCTATGAAGTATGCAGCATCAGGGCTGAAAGGACGGATGAGATAGTTGTCAACCTATCTATATTGCATTAATTTATTCTCTCAAATGAGCTGTAATCGACAGCACAACTTCACATTGTCTGCTGCAAAAGAAAAAGCAAACCTCTGTTCTTAGCATCACTCTGCATTTTACAAAGAAAAAAAACTTGCAAGCATGGGGAACAAATGGAATTTTGAGCCAGAAAATGTTGTCTTTGATGAAGCAAGTGCACAAATTTTCCAATAGGCCAAATGGCTAAGTTTTCTACAGAAATTTGAGGGTTTTGAAGTTGAATTGGTTCAAGAGTTCATCACCAACTTCCACCACACCTTCTCTAATGTCAAAGGGGTAAGAATTTAGATTAACCCTACTATCATAAGTCAAATTTATGAAATTCCTGAAGTAGGCATTGCTTTGTTGCAAAACAAGCCATCATATGAATAATTGGTGTAGAATTTCCATGTTTGCCCATAACCCTTTTCAAGATACATTGTTAGTAAAGGGGCAACAAAGGGGATTGATAGGACTAGCCTTCCAAACCCCTAGAATACTATAGTCATGTGGGTCATGAAGTTTTTCACTTGTGACAGTTAATATGGTGTTGTGTTAAGACCAGGGATGAGAATGATAACCCACCTCAAGCATGGAGCCAACCGCCCTGAGTATCTGATAAATCTGTCAGCATTCTTGCATTCATGCCTTGTCAATATGATGACCAAAAGAAAGAGAAATGAGGGTCAAATTAGCCACCATGGGTTAATTCACTTGATTATGAAACAACACTTCTTGTAGTAGGAAAATGGATAGCAAAAATGGGAAGATTTTCTTAACATTCATCCTCAGAGGAAGAAGAAGAAGCATCAAGCTTTGGCAGTGTCTGTCTCTACTGAACCAGTTACAATCTCCTCTAGAACCCCAAAATTGAGATTCATATGACTCCGGAGGGTGGCAGAGTAGCAAAGTTAAGTAGGGGAAGCAACAGCCTCTACCCCTGCTAGAATATGCCACCCATGGATACGTGTCATTTCATTCGATGAGGAAGATAGGGAAGTAGCAGAACCAAACCATACAACCATTTAAAGACAACATTCTTTCCCTGGTGAACAACAACAAGAGGAAACCCCTGCTAATAAGAAAATAGAGGAGGCCAAAGAAGAAGAAAATCTTGAGGAAACTGAGGAAACTGAGGGAAGCAGTCACCGAGAGGGGAAAGAACCCCTGATGGAAAGCTCTAAGGAAACCACTGCACAAGCAACTTGGCATGCTCTCGCTTTGTCAAAAGAAGAGTATGAGTTGAAACAATGCAAAGCACAGTTTGAAGCCATGGCTCAACAATTGAGATCCAAAGGTGAAGAGCTTGAGAAACAAAAAGAACAGGATGCCTTGGAGAAAGAGGATAGGGAGAAAACAATTTCTTCTTTACAGAAGGAGATGGATAAACACAAGGCTACCATAGCTCAAAAGGATATTCAAATTACACAAATTCAACAGAAGACTGCTCAACCAACTCCTGCACCTGCATCCTTGAATGTCTATGGAAAGAATTTGCAACTGACACATGAGAATAGAGAACTCAGAGGAGAGGTCAGAAATCTCTAGAAAGACCTCAAGACCCTCAAAAGGTGGAAGTGGAGAGAAATTTAACCTTGGCTTGTGAAACAGAGGAGACCCTGTTGGCACAAAGGTTGTCGTCAAGTTTGTATGCTCTATTTGTTAGGGAGCAATTTTTACGTTGGAAATTGCTAAGAATTAGTTGCAACCTCCCCTTTGATTTTGAAAATGATAGAGAATTTGTAGAGTATTACATGCAAAACCCCAAGGATCAACAAAATCTCCTTTGTGAATTCTTTCAACATAGCCATTTGATGGGGCATGTTAACACTTCTATGTTGAATTTATATGTGGGAGAGCTCCAAATCCAGAGCTATATGTCTCTACTGAGAAATAACAAATTGTGGAAAGAATGCATGGAAGAATACAATGTAGCAGTAGCAACCATAGGGTTGCTAATGAGACATGAATGTCCCAAGTCCACCTACTTCACCAACAATTTCAAAGCATATGTTTTCAGGAAAGGCATCACATACTCATATGTAAGGAATTTGAATTCTTGCATATCAGATTTCTTTGATACAGTAGGGTATCTTCCAAGTGCAATTGTCACAAGCTATCTCTTCATGTATGAAGACCTGCCTAATAGTTTTAAGAGAAGGGATCCTATTTCACCACCAAACATAAGATGGATGACTGCCAGTGTAAGGAAATTAATAACCCTAATTCAATAGAAACAACATAATTGGGTTAGGATGAGGTTTAGGCCACCTCTAATTCTCATGCCAGCACCTCGCCTTAGCCACCCTACAGGGCAACCTATTAGGGAAGGTAAATTCAACAAATGGTACAATTAGCTATTAGAAAATGATAGGTTCACACCTAAGGGCAGACAACTCTTTCAGTATAAAGATGAAGATTATAATTGTAGTGTAATCATTGAAGAGAAAAATGTGACTGATGAAGCAGACATGGTACAACCATTAGAACATGGCATACTCTAAGTTGGGGGGAGATGATGAGCCAAATATATGACTCATTTATTTCTATATATTTCCTATTCTAAAAGACCACTATAACTTTATGGCATATATATATATATGGCTGAAAGTGTGACACATCTTTGTGCTTTTACCCATATATATATATGGGTAAAAGCACAAAGATGTGTCACACTTTCAGCCGACTTATCAGCACAAGTGAATTTAAATATTTCTAACTAAAAATCAATTTTGGTCAAACATATGATCTTGTAAGATTCATTCTAGCTAAGTTAGATATGTCCACAACTTTTCTAACTAAAATTGTTAGCTAAATGCATATGTAGCACCACTATGAGGCCAATTTACCAAAAAATAAATTAAATTGAAAAACTTGATATTTCAACAACTTCTACTCGTGTTAATAACAATTTTTAAAAAAATATAAAAATACCCTTTTGTAGATCTATAAGTTTAGTTTTCAAATATATATATATATATATATATATATATATATATATATATATTAATAGTTTAATTATTATTTATATTTTCCTTTCTATTTTTACTAAAAGTAGGTTATCAGCACAAAACATTAGGTCGATTACCATGTCAAGGAAAAATAGTAAAACTTATTAAAAAAATTGAAAAAAATATGATGCACTAGATAAAAGAATCTATATCAAGATGGTGTAATTCTTTTTCTATTTTAGATAAATAGTTAATATGAAAGTTGACATCGAATGGAAACAACTACGTTTTAATACATGCACATTTTATTATTTATTCAAAAATATATATTTATCAAAATTGGAAAAAAAAAATATCCATACACTAAAGTTTCAAGTCATAAATACACACAAAAATTGAAGAAAAATAAATAAAATTTACTATATAAAGATTGACGTCTCATGTAACTTTATTTTTCAGCAACTAAATTATAGTGTCAATTTATTAAAAACTATATTCAAATAATTTTTTAAAAAAATTCAAAAAATACAAACATAAAATATACTAAAAAATAAATATTTTATTAGTTTACATCATTTCAAAATTCAAAACATATATGTCACTTTTTAGTGATTCAAGTTTAAAAGTTGGATCATAAAAGTGTGACACAGCTTTGTGAGATATATATATATATATATATATATATATATATATATATATTATGTTTGTCTTTTGGTTGGATTATATATTTGTTTAGTTCAAGTATTTTATTTTAAGGAAATCTCTTGGCTAAATTACTTGAATTATATTTTCAAAATGCATATCTTATGAAATTGTGATATAAGTTGTGTATGATTGCATAAGGATCACAACAGTGAACCTCCTAGTGGTCTCCGGACCCCTTCGGAGCCCCCTTTCTTGTGAAGAGATTAAACTCTGGATAGCTCCAAATGCTACTACACACCAAGAGAGCCATCCTTCCCTTGAGTTGATGACTTTAAACACCAATCCTAGTGCTACTCAAGAGTCCAACAAAGCAAATACAACCAATGCCCCAATAAAAGCAGCCTACTAAGAACCACGTCCACATGTCACTTTATTTAAGTTACAACTTAAGTAGCTATTAATCAACATCTGTGCCGACTAAAAGTAACTGACCATCAGTGCTGTGCCATTCCAGGAAATCATTCAGTCTACCAAAGATTAAATTGATACCAATCTCTGATCTGAAGTAAATCGTAGGGGAACTGTTGATGTAATAAATAAAAAAACTGGCTTAAATCCCAGTTCATTGTAGTTAGGATTTTGGATAGTTATTTCTTTCAATAATGCTCAAGTGTATAAATAGGAGCTAGTTACCCTCTCTTAGTTAGTTCCAGTTTTTTTAGTCAGATTGTAATGCTTTTTAGTTGGAGGAAAACTCCTTGTTTTTGCTTATGTATGCATGCCCATTTTGGGGTTGTTTTGAATGCAAATGAAGGGGAATTTCTTCTAAAGATAGTTTGAGTTCAAGAGGATCATCTCCAGCTAGGAAAGGAGGGCCCGCTTCCCCAACTTGGAGGAGATTTCTCAATATTTCATCTCTATGTTATTCTGTTGTGTCTTTTTGTTTATCGTTATTATCTTTGCATGTTAATCCTATGTTGTGTTTTCCATTTATGTACAATTGTTTAGATAATATCACCTCTAGGTTTGTTTTTTAAATTTTGAAAATACTAGAAAGATATTTGTTATTCAGACAACATTGTTATATTTAGAGTATTTCATTGCTGTAGTTTGACAATTGATGCAACTATGTTTGAGTTTCATTTCAGCACAATGAATCATTTCTTTCAAGCAATTGTGTTTCTTTCCAAGCAAGTAGATTAGTTTCTTTTAAAGAATGAGCATTTCCTTCCAAGCAAATAGCGTAATTTCTATTTCATAAGAATGTGTGTTTCTTTTAAAAGCAATTTAGAATAATTTCTATTTCTCGCATGTTGCTTATTTTAGCAAGCTCAATAGACTAAACCTTTCACAATACATCCAAAACCATCCAATCACCAAATTTGAATTGCACTCCAACCCCCCACACTAAAGAGTCTTATCACAGATCACTCCAGACACATCTAGATTGATAATTAAATGATGATGAATTAACAACCATTACAATGACCTCATCAACTAGCTCAAGAATATAATGATGTTCTGGCATGGATGTATGAGGACCTGAAAGGTTTTGATCTAAACATGGCTTAGCATGCCATCAATCTGGATCCAAATTATAAGTCGGTCCATCAAAAGAAGCGGCCACTAAACCCAAAGATTGAGCCGCTTATGGGAAAGGAGCTTGCCAAGCTCATACAGGCAAGAATTATCTTTCCCATCAAGTATTCCACATGGGTTACCAATCTAGTGCATGTGAGGAAGAAAAACAAGGAGATAAGGCTCTATGTGGACTATCACCCAAGATAAAGCATTGCTGCTAGGGAAATTTTGTGGTGATGTTGAGCAACAAGAGTTTATATGACTGGCTCAAGAATACAATGACGTTCTGGCATGGACGTATGAGGATCTAAAAGTTTTTGATCTAGATGTGGCTCATCATGCCATCAATCTAGATCCAAATTACAAGTCGGTCCTTCAAAAGCAATGGCCCATAAACCCAAAGATTGATTTGTTCATGAGAAAGGAGTTTGCCAAGCTCATACATGCAAGAATTATCTTTCCTATCAAGTATTCCATGTGGGTTGCCAATCTGGTGCTTGTGAGGAAGAAAAACAAGGAGATAAGGCTATGTGTGGACTTCAAGGACCTGAATTGTGTTTCCTTACAAGATCATTACCCTCTACCCTCTATGGATCAAATTTTACAAATTGTTGCAGGGGTAGAGAGGTTTTCATTATTAGATGGCTTTTCTGGCTACAACCAGATCTTTGTCAAAGAAGAGGATAGATTTAAAATAACATTTATGACCAAATGGGGAACCATGGCATATGCAAAAATGCCATTTGGTCTTTCTAATGTTGGTGCCACATTTCAAAGGGCAATGGACATTGCCTTCAAATGGTTTATAAACAAGGTCATCCTGATTTATCTCAATGACATTATAGTCTTCTCTAAGAAGGGAGAAAATCATATGGAGCATTTGGAAAAGGTTTTCTAGAGATGCAGAGAGCTTGGGGTGTCTTTGAACCCCAAGAAATGTATTTTTGTTGTTGCTCAGGGTAAGATTCTGGGCCATATAGTGTCTAAGGATGGGATTTCCATATACCCTGAAAGGACATCTACTCTCCTTTCTCTTCCCCTGTCTTCTCACAAAAAGGATTTACAATCATTTTTAGGGCAGATTAATTTTGTTAGGAAATCCATTCCTAATTGTGCTGGCTTGGTGAAGCCTCTAACCCTTATGCTCAAGAAAGATGTAGTCTTCAGGTGGACTAAGGAAGGGAAGGATGGTTTTGAAAAGATCAAGGAAGGGATTGCCCAGGCTCTTATTCTCATGAACCCAAATTATGAGAAGGAATGTGTCCTTTATGCACATGGAGAGAACAATATTGTTGTCAAGTTCTAATGCAATAGAATGAACAAGGTATGGAGCAGCCCCTGGCCTTCTTCAGTCAAACCTTGAAGGATTATGATGTCAGATATAGACCCATGGATAAACAGGTAGTTTCCATTGTTAGAGATTTAAAAAAAATTAGATATATGCTGGCAAATAATCATATTAACTTTTTAGTTTCTCATCCTAGTGTGAGAGATTATATAATGGGGATTCAGATTAGTGAAAAGAGAGTCAACTGGGTCACTAAGATCATGGAGTATGATGTGATCATTAAGGCCACTAAGTTGATTAGAGGAAAAGGATTGTGTGAACAACTAGCTTAGACTTCCGTAGATGAAGTGAGTTCATCTTACCTCTTGAATGAGGAAGAACCTATAGTTGAGCCATCAATCATGAGTTCTTGGGCAGTGGATATGGCCAATTTCCTATCCACTGGTGAGTATCCCTATGGATTGGATAGAACCAAAAGAAGACACTTCAGGTTGCAATCTATCCCTTATGCTTTTGTGGATGGTGTTCTCTTCAAGAGAAACTTGGACGGAGTCCTACTGAGGTGCATAGAAGAGGATCAAGTTGATAGACTTCTCAGTGAATTTCATGTTGGCCCAGCTGGTGCCCATTTCTCTGCTAGAGCCATAGAAATGAAAATAATGAGGATAGGTTACTTTTGGCCCACATTATTCAATTATGCCCATGTATGGGTAAGAAATTGCAAAGAGTGTACTCTCTTTTCTAGAAAGAAACAATTAGCAACACTTCAACTCCACCCTATTCAGGCTTATCAACCCTTCTCACAATGGGGATTAGATTTCATTTGCATGATAAATCCCACTTCCAATGCTGGTCACAAGTGGGTTTTGACTACAACAGACTACTTCACCAAATGGATTGAAGCAGTCCCACTCAAGGAAGCCATTGAGTCATTAATCATGGATTTCTTGGAAGAAATCATGACAAGGTTTGGAGCTCCTCATACCATTATTTTTGATAATGCAAAATCATTCACTAGTTTTAGAATTGCTAATTGGGCTCTTAAATACAATGTGTTTTTGAAGACTTCATCCAACTATTACCCCAAGGTAATGAGCTGGTTAAATCCACCAACAAGAACTTAATCAAAATTTTGAAAAGGACTATGGAGACAAACCAGAGGCAATGGCACAATAAGATCAAATTAGCTCTTTGGGATGATAGGATCACATACAAGAGAGCCATTGGAAATTCTCCTTTTGTTCTTGTATATGGAAGCGAGGCTAGATTGCCTATATCTTTAGAGCTTCCTACATTAGAATTGGATCATCAATTGGAATTGGAAGGAGAAGATGCCAGGTCTGTCAAAATGGCTAAATTGACTGAACTAGAAGAACATAGATAGTCAGCCATGGATACATTAGAAGAGCAGCAAAGGTAGACCAAAAGGTATTTTGACAAAAAATCCAAGGCCACACTAAATTTGATGCACTTTGGAGTGGGCCATATATCATCATTAGCTGCAAGCAAGCCAATGCGATCATTCTTTCAAGGTTGGATGGTGAAGTTCTACCGATCTTAGTTAATGGGATCCATCTCAAACCTTACCATTAAGGTTGGTCTGAGATTTTGTACATATTATTTTAGTTTTATTTCTACTTTAGTTTTCCCTCCAAATAAGTGCTTTTGCACAGGCCGTATTGTCATTAAGAGAATGCAAGCCTTGTTCATTTTTGGTGTTGTTTTAGAAGGCATGGTTTTCATTTGTTTTGACCTACTACAATCCACTTTTAGACTCCATACCCAATGGATGCTTAAGGCCACTAGTCTATTTGTTTAGCAGGCAAACATCCCTGAGAGGTCACCAAAATGTTGACCTATTTTCCTCTGTCTAGAGTCGAATAGCCCAACTTCAGGGTCTTGTTGAAATCCCTTGAGAAACCTAAATCTGTAGGCCTAAAATACTTCAAATTCTAATGTTCTACCTTGTAAAAATCTTTGAAAATCTATCTAGTGAATCCTTGCAAAAAACCCAGAAAATGTGAAGTTCTTGCCTTCAATTTTGCTCCTCTTTTGGCCATTATCGACAAACTTTCAGTTTCATGAACTAACACAAACTTGTCTAAGGCATGAAAATATTTTTCCTTTATCGATGAAGTCTATTAAATGCGAACTTGTCATAGGTTCAATTTTCCACCAGTTCACTGACAGGGAGATTTGCCGACAAAGGGGCTCGGCTATCAAGTTTCTTCAAAAAAGTGTTTAAGGCAGAGCAAAGACAATTTCCTTATCAACAAAGTTCACAGAGTGCAAACTTTTCATAAGTTTGAAAGTTCACAGGTTCGCCAACTCAACGTTTTGTCGATAAAGGGTGAGGGAGCAAGGTTTTCAAATTTGTCTAAGGCAAAGTGAATAAAGATGAAGGCTTGTCAGCAAGGTAAGCGAAGGACTGAACTTGTCATAAGTTCAAACTTTCGGTGGTTCACTGATGAGGAAAATTGTTGACAAGGTAGGCCCAGTTCACAAAAGACTAGAATTGTCGATAAAGAAAAATAGATAAGGCAAAATGGCTAAGCAAAAATGGTTCAGCAAAAACATGTTTTGCTGACAAGGGGCCAAGGTTCAAAATGGGCCACTTTTGCAGATAAGGCAAAAGAGGAAGCAAGTAAGAAGAGTTCAGGAAAAGAATATCTTTCTAATAAGGGCAAAAGATGACAAAGTTGAATGGTTCAGAAAGTGGACATTTTGCCGATAAGGGCTAAAATAAAGAAGCAGGCCATAGTTCTGAAATTTCATAGTTTGCTGACTGAAGATGAAAATGTGCAGAAAAAGATGAAGAAATAAATAGAATATGCAAAAAATAGAGTTTGTAATATATTGTAAACTTCAAATATTTATTTAAATATTTGAAGTGTTGTAAAAGCTCTATGAAAAGGGGATTTTGGAGGGAAAATTTATTTGATTTTCCTCATCTACCATTAATGCAGATCTAATCTTTCAACTACCTCAACTACTCCCTTCCTAGATATTTATACATTTATTGTTGCAAGTTGATGAATCGGTTGTTTACATTGAAGACAAAATATCTCCCAACTGCTCCATGATCCAAGATATTTTTTGTAGTTAATTTTAGCAAATAGACATTCCCTTTGATAGGGATATTTTTTGACAGCCCATAGGGGTGAAATTGTTGATGAGATGACTAAGGTCAAATGTAAAAATGCTATATATGCATATCAAAAAGATGTAATGAGGGTTGGAAAACAGTTGCAAGATAGTTAAATTTTTAGTTTTTTTCTATATTTTCAAACAGAGCCCTCTTTTATTGCATCCTTGCCTTTTGATGAAATACACATTGTGTTTTTACCATTTGTGTTGTTTTAGCTCTGTGTAATTTAGAATTGATTGTCTGTGAATGTTTATTTCCTCTCAATTTTGTTCATTTCTTTACCTCTGCTATGAATTTTATAGATTTGTGTGAATGATTAGTTGTATCTAGTTATTTTGTACATTTCCAGTTCTATGAGAGATTTTATATTTAAACTTGGTGTATCACCTCTATTAATTTCCAATTTTACCCCTCTTCCTCTTTCCCTCAATGGTGGATAGATTAGGTTTAGTCTTAGGAATAGGTGAATCTCTTATTCAGCAAAGGAACTAGCCTCTCTCTAGAGATTTGATCTCCCTACAGGGTCCCACACCTAGAGATCATCTCAATGTTTCTTTGGATTGTTGGAGCCCTAAAAGCTTTCAACACAGGGTGCAAATCAAAGTGACAACAATTATGTTTTAATAATTTTTTAGAGGATAATAACTGTGATGTGTAGGGAATATTTGCATATGCATTTGATTGAGTTGTTAATAATTCTTAATATCCTTCTGAATAGGAAATCCCCACAAAATGTCGTCTTAGTTGAATCTAACAAGTTTTGAAATTAAAATTAATTGTACTTTTCTATTTTGTAAGGTAAATGACTAGAGTTAAATATATGAAGTATGAATTCAAATGGGTCTTCCCTGCTTCCAAGATAACTTCAATCTGGAATAATGTAGTTGATATAGATTTGGGTTGCATGTGGACATTGAAGAGTTTAGAGAGAGAATGTATGGTCCAAACCCAATAGAGAAGGCAATGAAGATGGTTGCTAATGGCATAACTCAAGAAATAGGATTCCCCACCTTTATTCAGTGTCTTGATCTTATCATGGAGTGCACGCTCAGCACTACCACCAAGGATCAAGAAGAATCACAACCAATGATGGCTGAGTGATAGTTGATATGTCAATCCAAGCCATTGTTGAAGCCTTTAGCATCCATATCTATCCAATCATGGTGGAGCTTTCTAAGGATGATGGGATGACCTTTTATAACTAGGGCCCTAATGAATCTAAGAGAATTATTAACAACAAATGGATGAAGACCCCCACACCTACAGTGTCCAAACTCCCCAAAACCCTCTACAAGAATGAATTCAAAATAGAAATCAATGATTTAGTAACTTTTCTAAGTAGGGTAATGGGCATATCTCTAGCTTCCACCTTCTATGAGTGGATGTTCAAGTTCATAGAAGAGATATTGCATGGAGATGAGAAGATCCACTTGGCCAAAATTATAAGTGATGTAATCTACTTGGACAATCCACCCAATTGACCATCTCCAGGGAGTTTTACATGACTTCTTATGTGGTCTACATGCTAGCTAGAAATGCACATTATCATGGCTTGACAATAAATGACACCATTGGGAATGCAACAAGACAGGTCAAGGTCTATGATTTATATCCCTAGATCCAGCTACAAAACTCTCTTACTCACTACAAGAGAGTTAATGGTGTAGTTAAAATGTATATTACTAGAATGCTGGAGGATGATTCGAACAAGAGATTTTTAGTCTCAGTAATGGAGATGGTTAAGAAGTATGTGTAATGGTTCATCCAATATCCCAAGTTTTTCTATCTCAAATAGAGGGATTTACCAACCCCACTTACAAACTGCCCAAGTATCCCACCGACAAAATTCTCCTACTTGAGTTGACAAGGTAGATTTGAGTCTTAGCAACTCCTAGTGGAAAAGAACTGGCTTGGGGTTCCTTTCCCACTCATTATTGGAAATGGATTATTTTCATGCCCTTCCTTCCCTTCTGCAAAAGATTCTAATGGAGAAATATAATAATATCACCTCTATTTGTACAACATGCCAGACCACATTTTGACCCCAATGACAAAATAGAGCAACTAGTAGGGAAGGAGTATTATCATTTACCCCATCTGGAGGATTTCAGGGATAATTGCCTTGATGAGCATGAGGTGAAGAAGAGAAGATATTCTAGGTTGTTGGTCCACCACATCAAAGCATTTAATCTATATCCAATCCCAACCAACTCGTTGATGATGGGAAAATTCTATAGAAAGGGACTATGATGCAGTATTTAATGATCCTATCCCTCCACCAAATTGGGTAGAGGAGGTCACTTATCTAGAGGAATTGATGAATGAAAACATAAAGTATGGCATAAAATGGGTTGATGCCAAAGTGGTTGAACTGGTAGCTCAAGGTGTGGAGCTTACCTATACAAACGAGAAACCCAAAAGGAAGAAGATACCAGAAATTTCTGAAGGAAAAGAGCTGCCTCAAGAAGGTGAAGCCTCAATAGCTAAGAGGAAAGAAGTTGAGAAAGATGATGAGAGCACTGAAGAAGAGGAGCAATTCCCTCCTCCAAAAGGCCAAGGAAAAGAGAAGAAAGCCTCATTAGTTACACAAACAAGGATGAGAGGAAGAAGGAAACCTCCTCCATCTCAACCCCAAGTCTAAAAAAGAAAGTAGGACCAAGTAGAAGAAGAGGTTGAGGAGCAAGACCCAGAGGCTCAGCTGACCAGGAAGCCTAAAAAGAAATGAGATAATAGCTCTCAAGATATCCCTATCATTGTTGTTACTCAACTCCCTACCTCTTCCATTTAGGATTCCTCTACCCCTTCATCTCATATCCCTTCTCCTTCCATTCAAGCAACCATTCCCATTTTTTTGGTTCACCCCACTCCTTCCATCCTTGTTACCATTACACTTCCATCTTCCTTGGTTCCACCTCTATCTCCACCTTTATAGTAGGTGTAAATCCCAATTCCCACTACCACACCTACCTTATCTTCCATTGTTCCTTCCATCCCCACTTTAGCCACTATTTATTCTCTCTCAATCCATCCAGTCTTCCCCTATTTCTCTTGTTGTAGAGAATGAGCCTTTAATTTTAGAATCTATCCCCTCCATGATTCAATATGTTCTCTTAGATGTGAACAAGATTGCATGCTAGAACAAACAAGCATTAAGTTAGATACTTCCCTAGGCTCACCACCAAAACAACTAGAGCCTCCTACCTTGGAGAATATCTACAAGGTGAGCTAAAAATTGGAAGAGAAGGAAGCTTCCATGAAAAGAGAAGATCCTTCTGATCCTATGAAGGATAACCTTTATGAAGAAGTGTTGACTGAAGCTCCTAAGTAGCCACAAGAAATAATAGATGAGAAACAACTGACACCTCAGAAGGAGGATGAATAAATGGAACTCCTTTGTTAGAACAAGTGCCAACACAAGATCCACCTGTCTCCTCCAGTGATAAAGTGTAGGATCCAAGGGATCAATTGGTGGAAAGAGGACAAGAGGATAAAGTCCAAAAAGAGAAATAAGTATCTATTCCCCCTCCTCAATAGAAAATTGTAAATATAATTGATGATAATTCTTCAATATTCCACAATGGCTCCAAATTAGTCTTGATCAAAGATAACCAGTAATAAAACCAACCTCATTAGATTTTGCAAGTTTGATCAATAAATTGTATAACTCCAGGAGAAAAAATAAGGCTAGGGTGTTATGCTCCATTTCAAGAGATGCGTCCAAATCAAGGGTTGCACAAATTGCAACACTAATTATGGACAAAGATTGTAGGGAGCTTAGGGCAAGAGATTATTAGATTTCCATTGTCAATCTTGGTCATTCCACATGAGATAAGGAAATAGAAGATGTGTACAATGTTGTGACAACTGTGGTCAAATGAGTACAAAAAGATGAGATGACCAAAAGGGAGCTAAAGGAACAAGTTTCTAGGCTACAAGCTTATGTGAAACATCTAATAGCCCCCTACAAAAAGAAGATGCCAACATTGCCCCTCGAGTGGTCTTATCTCAACAAGAGGTGGATGAGCTGGAGAAAATGAAGCATGTGGAAGGAACCACCTAGAGTTGGCTGGAGGAAATTCATGATCAAGGATCCCAAACAATTGATGAGGTAGTTCAATCCCTAAAAGACTTCACTCACCTCCATGATGATTTGAAAGCTATGTTGGAGGACTGCAAGGAAGATGAAGAGGAACATTCACAAATTTTCCCAAGAGTAGAGATGTTATGCAAGTTGTCCCCATAAATATTGCTAAAGGAGAACATTCTAACCAAGGAAATCTTTGAATTCCCACATTTTTTGTCAGAATTGATGAAATTTAGAAGAGAAATTGTAGATAAAATAGAACAAGAGCCAAGGTTCACCTTGTCACAGATTTTAGATATTTTGAGTGGTTTCTTTGAGTTATTGAGTGACATAAGCGGACAATATGTTGTAGAGCAGACCAAATTATAAGTAGAATTGTTTAAGCTACTTTTGAAACAGGTTCTTCAAGATGGACTTCAAGCACTTCCTTAATCCATCAATGTAACTAGGATGAATAAGATGACAAAGATTAAGGGTAAGATCAAAGCAGTTTTTAGGGGAGCACACCATAGAAAAGTCTCTTTTAACATCTTATCCAAGACCTATAACACCTGGTAGTTCAGGATGGGGTATTCCAGAGATCCCCTTCTACAGACCCTAACTCCACTTAATTCCTAAATGGAATATAGAAAGAAAGAAAGAGTAAATTACTAGATCACGGTAGAAGATGATGTCCCCAGTCCATAGACACTATTCACACTTGTTGTTGCTAACGAAGTAGTTCAAGATTCACATGTTGGATGCTACTACTAGAGAAATGTGCTACTTTGTCTTTTTATGCCTACTCTTTCAAGACTTATATTTTGTCTTTATATGAGTGCTCCCAAAAGGTGTATTTTTTATTTTTATATAAACTCAAAAGGGAACAATTGTAACCATTAGATTCAAAAGTAGTTAGAGATGGATAATGAATATATTCTTTCCCCAAATATATTTATTTGTGATCAAATATGAACCATTGGTGAAGGATGAATCCTAGTCATTCATTGTATACTAAGTGCTCTTGCCTCCTCTATAAATAGGCAATCACTCTCTTTTGTAAAGGATGATTAGGAATTATTGAGACTTGGCATATTTTGAAATGAATATATAAACAAGATTCATTTGGTGGTGCTTTGAAATTCAAAAATTTGTCAAGGCATAAGTTGAGTTTGATTGTTTTGTTGATGAAATTGCTTACATGGTTCTTCTTAATTATTAGTTGAGTTCACTTGCAACCGTGAGCATTATTTCAAATATTTGATGGATCTCATGTTCACACCACTAGTTATTTTTTGATAGTAAGTTACTCTATGTGATTAACATGAACACTTTACTGAGTTCGATTATGGAAGTTTCATTAAGTTGCACCAATATAATGGGTGTTTAATGAAATCTTTTCATAGTTTGAAAATCATTTGTTTCCTTTGAAGTTGCATTGTCTCTGTAGCTTTGTGGGTTACCTGATTAAGGAGGGATTGGTTATATTTGGGATTTTTCTGTTTGAATGAGAGCTTGTTGTTGTGATTGTTCATAGTTTATTATCGCAAACCCTTTTCTTTCTCGCCCAAATTTTGAAGTTTTTTTGAAATCTATTAAATTTAAATTAGGAAAAAGCATGAAACACTTATTTATTTGACAATAAGAAATTTTTTAGATCTTTTGTCTAGAAATCATTTAGGGTTTGCAAATCTCTAAATTGTATCAACCTTGAAACCCTAGTTTACTAAATCCATATGTGTAAGGCCCCTTGTTGGAACAACAAAAAACATCAAACAACTGAGTCATCTCACAAGACCTAGATCTGGTTGGTATAGACCTTGGGGTAGTCATTTTCCATTTCTTTGGGATTTGACTCCTTTTAGGAGAGATAAGATACTTCGTATTTTATCTAAGTTTTTGTGTGCAAAAACACCCTTCAACATGTACAAATGTAGACACATAGGTGATGATCATAAGAAAATGGACATAACCAAGAAAGGCTAGTTTATTCTAAGATGAAGCTATTGCTAGTTCTATCACAACATAAATAAAATAAATAGGAGTATTAAGATGAGCAATTGTGCAATTTTATTCTAAATTACTGTTGACCTATTTTTTCCTCTAGCAGGAGTCAAAATAATTCAAGCAGCATCAGTCAGTGTGCACATTCCCATGAAGGCTATATTTGTGATCCTGATGTCTAAAATCCAAATCTCAAAGTATGAAGCTTGCCTAAGGAGGCTTACCATGTGAAAGAGCTTGGAAAAATAGGTAGGTTTGTTTTTTACATCACCCTAAAATTTGCTAAGATGAGGAAGTTATGGAGGCATGATCGGGTCATCTTCTTTCCATAGGGTCATCTTTCAAACATCGGGTGATATTTCCGAATATCACCCTATCTTTGAAATATCACCCTATATTTGAAATATCACCCGATAAATATCACCTTCTTGCGAAATATCACCCCATCCGACAATATGACGATGATGTCATGATAACTCCAGTGATAGACCAGGTTATCTACCTGATGACGTCATCCAAACTTTTCCAAGGGAGGGGTCATTTTTCTCGCAAGGGTCATGTTCTAAATATCACCCTGATCTTAAAACATGACCCGATATACAAAATCTGGACATCACCATGATGGTGACATCATCATCCTTCATCTTGCGGAGGTATGTTTTCTACATCACCTGATCTTCGAGCATCATCCCCCCTTCTTCTCAATATCACCTTCCTCCGAATATCACCCTAAGCATCCATGATGGTGATGTCACCTTCATATCCCAAAGCTTTAATCACCTATATCTCCTCCATCCTGGCGAATTTCAACATGATGTAAAAGGCAAAAATGCATGTTTTTACCTCCTCTTTCATATGGTAGGTTTCTCAGGAGGATTTTCTCACTTCCAATTTTGGATCCAGACCTATATGACGATCGAGTTGACATTTCAGTGACCTTTTGGAGCAGATGCAGATATTTTGTGCATTTATTGATGCAGGTAGAGGGAGCAGCTCACATTGATGATAAGGGATATTTCTCCACCGCCTTGTTCCAGGTGTTGCATATAGTCATGGTGTAGGATAGACTCGCCAGCTGCTCACATTTAATATCGAAATATCTCCCCCTTGCCCCTGTTCTAGATCTTTTCGCGCCATTACTCCTATCAACTAAGACGTTCTTCTCGAGGTATTTTCTGGATGCAGCTCTCTTGAAGTGAATTTTGTAACTGACTTAGGGCATCATTTTTTAATGCTATATAAGCTAAGGCTTATGATGTAAATAGGGTTGGAACTTTTTAGCATACAAGCTCTTCTATTCCAAACAGAGCTTTTCATACACTGTAACCCTGCCTCCCTACTGAATATATACAACTTATCATACCTCTTTTATTGATTTGCTAGTTCTGTGTGAATCTGCATATGGTTGTTTGTGAATGTCTTCCTTCCTCTCAATCATATTGCTTCTTGCCTCTGCTAGGATCATTTAAATCTATGTATACATCCTTGCTATATCCATATGTGCTATGCATATATTTTCAGTCCTATGAAAGTCTCTTTTAATCTATTTGGTGCATCACCCTTTTATGTTTTCTTTTTAAGTTTAGTTGTTTCATCCTTATTTCAAAGCATTCCTTCTCCCTTTTCCCCCCAAAATTCAATAGTTTTAGGTGATAATCAGGCAAGGAAGTCGGCCTTCTCTGGAGGTCTGATCTATTTGAGCAGGGTCCCACACCTGGAGATCATTCCCATTGTGTCATTGGAATGCTTGGAAACTCTTCCAAGTAGGGTGCAATTTCACATGACAACAACTTTGGCACACCCGGTGGGACACGAGGTCAGAAGAAAACAATCAATTTAATACAACCCTTATTACTGGTTTTGATGTGCAACCAGTAATTACAGACCTTTTAGAGGTTAACCCTGCATATCTGGTGACTCAGACTGAGGAAGAGCAAGCAGATCAGTCCTGCTGATGCATTTTTATGAGAAAGATCCAAACCAGGAGTTCAAGCTCATTTGACTATTTGCAGCTGTCACCACCTAGAAGACAGGGGAGAGCTATAGCAAGGACTCTAGTTTCAAAGAGAATACAGTCAACTCCACCAAATTTTAGACCAGTTGCCCCTGTATTCCCTGTAGCAACTCAAGCAAATCTACCTCCAGCTGTTCAGATGGCAAGAAATCAGCCATTTGTGGCTTTTGATGGGGGCAGCCCTCTAAACCTGACAGTACATGATGTTATACCCATGGCAGCCTTGAAGAGTCTGCCTTATTTTACAGGGGAGAATCAGATTACCCCTATTAAGCACATTAGAGACATAGCATCTCTGTGTGGTGTGCATCATATAACCCAAGAGAATGTAGCCATCAGACTGTTGGCTACCTCATTCAAGGGGAAAGCATTACAATGGTTCAGGAGTTTACCAGTGCAGACTATAGGCACCTGGGATGATCTAGGAGAGAAGTTAAACAAGTAATTCCAAGATAAATCAGACAACCTGTCATTGGTTGAGCAGATGACCACTTTAAAGAGAGCTCCTCAGGAGCAAATGATGGACTTTAATTTTAGATTCCAAAAAACATGGGATAGAATCCCTGCCATGGTAAGACCTCCAGCAGAATATGCATTCTTATATTTTTTGAAGGCCATAAATAGTGATGTTTCTATGATGATACAATCATTAGAAGGAAATAGTTTACTAGATGCCTATGAATTAGCTATTAGGGCATAAAATAATCTAATTCAGGCCAGAAAAATAGCACCCAGACCACCAGTGCCTATCTTTCCTGAGATTCAGGCTTCAATGCCTTTACCAATCCCATATTTTGCCCCTTTACCTACTGTGGTAGCATTACCAAGCACTTCAAATTCTGAGCCTGCTGCCTCTAGTTCATCCCAAGAGCTAAAAGAGATAAAGACTAGCCAACAAAAGATAGAAAATATCCTTCAGACCTTTGGCAATGAGCTGGTAAACATTAAAAAGTAGCAGTCCCAGAATAGATAGCCTTATCATCCACAACCTCAAGGGCAAAATCAACAGCCATATCAAGGCCAAAATCAACCTTATCGGGCTAATAGGCCCTCTTATCAAAGCAATTATCAAGGTGCCAGGCAAAATGTGAATCAGAGGCCTTTTCAGCCTTACAATCCAGCACCTATCAATGCAGTAAGGGATCTTGTCCCTACTCAGAACAATCTTGTAGCTGAATATGAATGGTGCTATCCATGCAATCAGCCACACAATCAGGCAGCCTGTTCAAATGGAGTTATAAATCAGGCTCTGATGGTACAGAATGTTGCAGCCACACAATCAAATACACCTCATGATGGATCTGTGCAACAACAGGAACAACCTCAAAGTGATTCTGCTTTCATGAACTGGCGAGAGGGTGAATTCTGTGGCATAAACAGTGATAACACCTCAGTTGCAGCAAATACAAGAGCCAAGAAGAGGGGTTATGAAGTAGACCAAGCAGCAAGTAAAGATAAAGGACATGCTAGTGTTTCTACATCATATATTCCCCATATCCTACAAAGAAACAACCCATCAGCAATAAGGGAGATGCTTCACTTGCAGGCACAGACTGTTGCTACAAAATCAAATCAGAAGGTAAGTGCCATTCCACCCTTCAATATCATTGAAAATATGAAGAAGATGAATGTAACAATGTCCATGTGGGATTCCCTAGCCATCCCTAGCCAAAAGAAAATGTTGCAGTCTACCTTATCTGATTTGAAGGTATCCAATGATACAACTATTGACCCAAGTAGGGTTGTCCTTACTAATTCATCCCAGGATGACAGCAAACAGCCTAACAAAAGTGACAAACCACTCCCATTTTATGTATCATTGATAATTGGAGACAAGTTAGTACACAATTGCATGGTGGATAGTGGAGCAAGTAGTTCTGTGATGCCTAAGCAAGTTGTAGACCAATTAGGGCTCAAGTACTAGCCTCTTAAGAAGGGTGTACTCCAATTAGATGGTACAACTGTTAATACTGTGGGTGTAATAAAAGACCTAGGCCTCACCCTTCACACTTGCCCAAATGTTTCCATCCTCCAAGAAGTTTTTATCATTGATTTACCCCCTTACTTTGCCATGTGCTTATCAAGAGAATTTACAGCCAAGATAGAAGGATATTTATCCTCAAACTGGTCCCACATGTTTTTCAGGACTAGATATGGCACCAAAGTAACTCTAAAATCTGAGTTGCTTTCAAATCATCACATAGAGCCTTATACACCAAGTGTTGTTAATGTAAATTGCATTATTGCTGATGATCCTGAATTAGTTGCTACTCAAGAACTACAAGCTGAAAGCATACCAGAGGTACTATTAAGAGAGTGGGCCTTAGAAGATGTTATAGATGATCCTAAGGCACACATCCAAGAGACTGGTATGGGGGTTTACATACTACATGAACCTAAAACAGTAATACCAAGCCTTGTAAAAGATGCAGAGCAGCAGATTGAGCAGCATAATGAAGTATGGAAGATGTACTTTGATGGCTCTAGGAGCAGAAATGGATCTGGTGGAGGTGCAATGCTTGAGTCACCACAAGGTGAAAAGTACTACTCTTCTTTTTGTTTTGCCTTTACATGTACAAGCAACACTGCTGAATATGAAGGATTAATCCAAGGTTTGCAGTGGGCAAGAAAAAGGAAGATTGGCTGCCTGCAAGTGTTTGGGGATAGTGAACTCATTGTGAATCAGGTAAGAGGACTACATCTTACAAAAAGTGATGTTCTGAAATGTTACAAGCATAGGGTGTGGAACATGATTGAAGAGTTTGATGCTTTCAACCTGATCTCTATTCCAAGAAGTCAGAACTCTCATGCTGATACGTTAGCCACAATTGGGGCTCAATTTGACATCCCCAGTGATATTCAAAGGGAGAAGGCACAACCTCATGTAAAAATAGTTGATAGGCCCTCTATCCCTAATAATAATATTCATTGGCAAGTTTTTGAAAGTGATGAGCAGATCCTGCGGTTCCTGTTAAAGGAAGATGAGTTTTCCATGATGAATCAGGATAAACTCAAACAGCAGTATGGCAATGATCAAATTGTTCAGCTAAGAACAAACAAACTACCTAGGGGATTGGTAACCTTGGAATCTATTTTTAGCACAGATGATCAGCTGAATAAAAACAAGACTAGCATGCAGGTTAAAGAAGAGCATTATGAGGAGCTAGAAATTTTCAAGGGTAAGCTCAGGAAAATTGGCAAAATCTACTCAGCTGAGGACAGAAGAGCTTTTGTTGCTCTCTGTCAAGAATTTGAAGATGTGTTTGCTTGGGATTATTCAGACCTAAAGGGTTTTGACCCTCGTATTGCCTAGCATACCATAGAGTTAGAACCAGATACTAAACCTGTGAGGTAGAAGCAAAGGCCTCTAAATCCCAAGTTAGAGCCCCTCATGATTAAAGAACTGACTAAATTAATTGAAGGGAAAATTATTTTTCCAATCAAGCACACTTCTTGGGTCTCCAACCTTGTCCCTGTAAGGATGAAGAATGGGGAGATCAGGCTATGTGTTGACTTCAGAGACCTCAATAGAGCTTCCCTAAAAGATCACTACCCATTGCCTTCAATGGAACAAATTCTGCACGTAGTAGCTGGCTCTGAGAGATTTTCTTTGCTTGATGGATTTTCTGGTTACAATCAAGTGTTAGTCAAGGAGGAGGATCAGTTCAAAACTACTTTTACCACTAAATGGGGCACCATGGCCTACAAAAGGATGCCTTTCAGCCTCTCAAATGCTGGTTCTACTTTTCAGAAAGCCATGGATATGGCCTTTAAGGGTTTGATGTATAAACTGGTGCTAGTATACCTTGATGACATAACAATCTTTTCCAAGAATGAATCTGAGCATTTATCTCATCTGAGGCTAGTTTTTGAAAGATGCAAGGAATTTGGAATATCTCTCAATCCTAGGAAGTGCATATTCACTATCCATGAGGGTAAGCTATTAGGGCACGTGGTGTCAAAGGAGGGTATTACCATTAATCCTGAGAGGGTGAAAGCTATTCTAGAGTTGCCTTTGCCCAGTCACAAAAGGGGACTTCAAAGCTTCATTGGCGGAATTAATTTTCTGCGAAGGTTCATACCTGATATTGCAAATCTTTTGAAGCCTTTGACGTCCATGTTGAAGAAGAATACAGCTTTCATTTGGACAAGTGAAGCCAAGCTCAACTTTGAGTCCATCAAAGAGGCACTAGTAGCTACACCAACACTGGTAAATCCTGACTTCTCCAAGGATTTCATCTTGTATGCTTATGGCAGTCTGGATACCATCTCTGCAATTTTGGTGTAGCAGCAGACTGAGGGTTTTGAGCAACCAATCACTTTCTTCAGTCAAGGGTTGGAAGAGTATGAGCAAAAGTATAGCTTCATTGAAAAGCACATCCTTGCAGTGATAAGGAGCCTTAAGAAATTTTGGCATCTTGTTTCTAACAACAAGATACACCTAATGGTAGCTCACCCTAGTGTGAATGAGTTCTTGTTAAGTAAAGATGTAAATGAGAAAAGAGCTGGTTGGATCACTAAGTTCATGGAATATGACATGGATATCTAGATAACCAAGCTTGTCAGAGGCAGAGGACTCAGTGAACAACTTGCTGCCTATTCTAAGAATAAGGTAGAAGAGGAAGTAGAAGTACTTCTGATCATGAAGGAGAAGCATCAGAATGATACATCAATAGTAGGCATCAGTTGGGTTAATTACATGACTCAATTTTTGCAAACTGGTAAATGTCCTGTAGGTCTAGATAAAACTAAAAGAAGATATTATAGACTGCAATCCATTCCATATGGTTTAATAGATGGCATCCTTTTCAGAAAGAACTTTAATGGTATATTGTTAAGGTGCATTGATGAAGGTCAGACTGACAAGGTGCTACATCAATTCCATGATGGAACAGCAGGGGGTCATTTTGCCCCAAGGACAACTACTTGGAAAGTAATGAGAGCTGGCTACTACTAGCCCAGCTTATTTAAGGATGCCCATGCATGGGCTAGAAAATGTATAAAATGCGCCCTTTTTGTGGGGAAGGAAAGGCTGCTAGCTTTACCTCTGCAGCCAATACAGATAGAGCAACCCTTTATCAGATGGGGCATTGATTTTATAGGTCCTATTAATCCACCATCAAGTGCAGGCCATAGATGGATACTCACAGCTACAGACTATTTCACAAGATGGACTGAAGCAGTAGCTCTAAAGGAACCCAATGAGCATGCTATTTTAAATTTTTATGATGATTTGATATCCAGATTTGGAGTGCCTGAGTTAATCATCTCTGATAATGCTCTAGCTTTTGTTGGCCTAAGGATAACTGACTAGGCTGTCAAAAATGGGATTTATTTAAATACCTCATCCAATTATTACCCACAGGGTAATGGTTTGGCTGAATCTAAAAACAAAAATCTCATAAGGATCATTAAAAGATCAATGGAGGATAACCAGAGGACCTGGCACACTAATCTGAAGTATGCATTGTGGGCAGATAGGATAACTCCTAAAAGGTCTATTGGGAACTCCCCATATTTGCTAGGGTATGGAAAAGAGGCAAGATTGCCTATATCTATGGAACTGCCAGCACTAGATATCATGAATCAGCTGGAAATGTTTGAAGCAGAGGGCCCCATGGCTGTTAGATATGCTTAGCTTATGGAGCTTGAGGAAAGCAGAGATAAAGCCATGAAGACCATGGAGTATCATCATCTTCAAACAAAAAGAAATTTTGACAAGAAGGCCACCCTCAGAAATTTTAGAATGGGTGATATGGTGCTCAAATGGGATGAATTGAAAAGCAGACCAGGAAAGCATTCCAAGTTTGACAACATGTGGAGTGGCCCATTTCTCATTACTGAATACAAGGAGCACAATGCATTTCAATTATCAAGTATGGATGGACAAAATTTGCCTATCCTAGTCAATGGGATACACCTAAAGAGGTGTTTTGAGGTATGAGTGCTTTGTAAATTAGTAGATTAGGTCTCTGTGTTTCCAACAAGTGCTATTGCACATTAGTTTAGATCCTTTTGCCTTCCCTAGATGTTGTCTAGCATAGTTTTGGGGGGGAGTTGCTTTCAACATTTTTGTCCTAGGTAGATCTTCCAATGTTCTTCACTGCCATATCCTAAGTTGCTAGAGTCAGAAGATATCAACATATCTACAGTTTCTGTATGAGTCCATGCCCAATGGATGTTTAAGGCCACTGATCTAACTGTTTAGCAGGCAAACATCCCATAGAGGTCACCAAGTTGTTGACCTATTTTTTCCTCTAGCAGGAGTCAAAATAATTCAAGCAGCATCAGTCAGTGTGCACATTCCCATGAAGGCTATATTCGTGATCCTAATGTCTGAAATCCAAATCTCAAAGTATGAAGCTTGCCTAAGGAGGCTTACCATGTGAAAGAGCTTGGAAAAATAGGCAGGTTTGTTTTTTACATCACCCTGAAATTCGCTAAGATGAGGAAGTTATGGAGGGTCATGATCGGGTCATCTTCTTTCCATCGGGTCATATTTCGAACATCGGGTGATATTTCTGAATATCACCCTATCTTTGAAATATCACCCTATATTTGAAATATCACCTGATATTTCAAATATCACCTTCTTGCAAAATGTCACCCCATCCGACAATATGACGATGACGTCATGATAACTCCAGCATTAGACCAGATCATCTACCTAATGACATCATCCAGACTTTTCCAAGGGAGGGTCATTTTTCTCGCAAGGGTCATGTTTCGAATATCACCCTGATCGTAAAACATGACCCGATATACAAAATCTGGACATCACCATGATGGTGACATCATCATCCTTCATCTTGCGGAGGTATGTTTTCTACATCACCCAATCTTCGAGCATCATCCCCCCTTCTTCTCAATATCACCTTCCTCTGAATATCACCCTGAGCATCCATGATGGTGACGTCACCTTCATATCCCAAAGCTTTAATCACCTATATCTCCTCCATCCTAGCAAATTTCAACATGATGTAAAAGGCAAAAATGCATGTTTTTACCTCCTCTTTCATATGGCAGGTTTCTTAGGAGGATTTTCTCACTTCCAATTTCGGATCCGAATCTACATGACAATCGAGTTGACATTTCAGCGACCTTTTGGAGCAGATGCAGATATTTTGTGCATTTATTGCTGCAGGTAGAGGGAGCAGCTCGCATTGATGATAAGGGATATTTCTTCACCGCCTTGTTCTAGGTGTTGTGTATAGTCATGGTGTAGGATAGACTCGCCAGCTGCTCACATTTAATATTGAAATATCTCCCACCTGCCCCTGTTCCAGATCTTTTCGCGCCGTTACTCCTGGCAGCTGGGACATTCTTCCTGAGGTATTTTCTAGATGCAGCTCTCTTGAAGCAAATTTTGTAACTGACTTAGGGCATCATTTTTGAATCCTATATAAGCTTAGGCTTATAATGTAAATAGGGTTGGAACTTTTTAGCATACAAGCTCTTCTATTTCCAAACAGAGCTTTTCATACACTATAACCCTGCCTCCCTACTAAATATATGTAACTTATCATACCTCTTTTATTGATTTGCTAGTTTTGTGTGAATCTACATATGGTTGTTTGTGAATGTCTTCCTTCCTCTCAATCATATTGCTTCTTGCCTTTGCTAGGATCATTTAAATCTATGTATACATCCTTGCTATATCCATATGTGTTGTGCATATATTTTCAGTCCTGTGAAAGTCTCTTTGAATCTGTCTGGTGCATCACCCTTTTATGTTTTCTTTTTAAGTTTAGCTGTTTCATCCTTATTTCAAAGCATTCCTTCTCCCTTTTCCCTCCAAAATCCAGTAGTTTTAGGTGATAATCAGGCAAGGAAGCCAGCCTTTTCCAGAGGTCTAATCTCTTTGAGCAGGGTCCCACACCTAGAGATCATTCCCATTGTGTCATTGGAATGCTTGGAAACTCTTCCAAGAAGAGTGCAATTTCACATGACAACAATTAATTCTATGAAGCCTATTAATTCGTTGTCCTTATAAGCTAGCTAGTTTATGTATGTGTGGAGAATTTATTTTTCTTTTGATAACCTTTGACTTATTGTCAACGTAAATCTATTTCATTTTGGTAAGATGGCTTGTGGAAAACATTGTATTAAACTATGATATTGAAACTCCTTTATGGTGCATTAAGTGCAATCCTTTCAATTTAGTTGGTGAAATTGTAAACCCATGACTTTAGTTATACATATCTTGATGTTGAAGACAAAACACTTTTAAGTTAATGTAGACTATATTTATTTTCCTTAAATAATTTTTAAATGTAAACTATATTTATTTCCCTACATGGCGATATTGTGAAGTGACCTTATGATTGAAAACTTAGACTCTAAGGTGGATGTTTTTATAGTGCCATTTGTTGTATGACTTATTTTACTAGTGCTCAAAGAAAAAACTAAATTACATTTTTGTTTGTGGGATTAATTTTCATAATTTAGATAATAAGAAATCAATTAGCCAATAGGCTTTTTTAAGTACACTTGCATAACTAGCAAACCTGTCTCACACAGAAACTAGGAAATGTTGTCGACAAACAGGTATTAGTGATCACCATAAAATCTTTTGAATGCACTCAAAACTTCCACAAATGAATTTGATGCCCACATGTTTGGGAACTTGAGGTCCTTTATGAATGAAACAAGAAGGTCTTTAAAGTTGCTCATGTCTAGATCACATTCTAGATTTCAGGTCCTTAGAATAAATGTGAATAGAAATCTTTCTAGATCTAATCAGTCCTAGCATGCATAAACATTCAATTACAAATCTCACTATATCTAATTCATTCCTCACTACCATATATTATACAAGATGGTGTGAATGCAATAATTTTTATCCATTCATTCTTCTCTATGCTTGATCATTGCCCAAGTTGTCTATAAATACCGTTGAATCCAATAATTATTGTGCAGAAAAAATTTAGAGACAAAAGTAGTTATATACAGTGCGATTCTTCTCAATATCAAGAGTATGTCTACTTTTCCATGTCAGTTGCTTTTTCAATAGGTGATTTTTAATTTGTATGGAATTTATTTATTTCTTATTGATGATCTAAATCCATTCATTTCCTTTTGATATCTCTTAAATCTGACCAAAATTATATTGTGTAGGATATGATTTTATTGTAAGATCCTTAACTTATTTAGAATAAGTTTTTTGTGATTTATGCAATGCATTATGATTAATATAGATTTATTTTAAATGTATAGAACATTTTGTGTATTCATTCAACTTGTAATAGAGTGCTATTGGTTGAATTAGCATGCACTTAGATTCTATAATTTTGGAAGTTTTTCTTTCATGCACTGGGTAGTTTTGTGAATGTAACGAGTACCTGTGGTCCAATTTTTGCATGTATCACTATAAGGGGGTTCAATGATGGCCCATTTCTTTACTTGAGTTGTCTCCACTCAAGTAGTAGATTCAAATGCAATATTTACTTCATGTTTTCTTGTATTCTCAGGTCTCTAGAAATATTTTTGTGGGTAATAACTACAAATCAACAAGGATATTACATTCTAAGAGATTTTGTAGTTGTTGTTTCTTCTTACCATTTTCTTCCTTCTCTCCATTGTGTTTGTTACTCATCTAGTGCTTCATTCAATCTTCTTCTTCCATCTTTATCTCTTAATTGTATTCATTTTGTTACTATGTCCAACAAATTCTTGTAGATAAATGATGGATTGATTAAATGGGTTGATTGTATAGAGTCATCATAAAATAAATTGTTAAGTGTAGAGCTAGTTAAACTTTTGTTTTAAGTAAAGTGGCAGGGTGATGGATTTATGCCATATTTGGAAGCAAGAGGCTTGTAATTTTACCTTTCATCCCTCACTATCCCTTTTGGTACTTTTGTAACTCTAATGAAATGATAATTTAGTGGAAGAAAGCACTTGTTTCCATAGCACATATTTACATCAACCATTATGGTCAACTATTTTCTATCAAGATTTATAATTAGTTAAAAATATAGAGAGAGGCAACTCGCTTAAATATAGATATTTAATGTTTTTATTTTTTAACTAGGTAAATAAGATCAGATTATCTTAACGAAAGTATGATAGTTAAAAAAATATAGACACTTGAATATTCTTGGCCTAGCAACCAAAAGTAGCTTCTTGTTGACTATCTTTCATGTAGTACTTTTATAATAGTTTTACTATTTTTTATCTTTCTATCAAGACTTCATTTAAAATACAAGGGCAAAATTTCTTTTTTGGTAGCTTTTGAAAATTGTGATCTACATGATCATATGACTATTGTATCATGCGTGGTTTAACTGGGATCATTAAGAAATTATTTGTGTCATTTTATACATCTCCTACTATATCTTTGCATGAAATTTCACAAATTAGTGATAGAATTTTATTATGTGCTACAAGATGGGACATGGAGTGTAATCCTCATGCTAATATGGACAAAGTGAGGAAAATAGGCATAGAATCATCAAACTTGGAATTGAATGGTAATTTGTTGGGTAATCCCATCTTCAATCTCCCTCATATCTAAGTTAGCATGTTTGCCTATTTTATTCTTAACAGTATTTAATTTTTGAAAGTATGTTCAGCATGCACCATTGGTTATTGCATGGCCAATTACTTTCCTTGTATAAAAACAAACAAATTTTTATTGTCCTAGTAGCACTAGAGAGTAACATTGTTAGAATAAAAGCAAGACCAATCTATAATGAAGGTGTGTGGAACCTATGCATATAAGGAATAAGTGTTTTGTGGTATGGGATGGGAAGCCAAATTGTAGTCACCAGGGATGAAAATAACATAACTTTTCACTATCATGGTGCTTGATAAATGAAAAAAAATGGTAGGTGTCGATGTGCAATTGTCCTATCATCTTTTGCCTTGCCAATTTCTCCTTCTACTAGGGTTTGCTTAACTTTTTCTAATTCTACCATCCTTAATTTTTGTAGTGACTTCCTCATATTTTGCTTTCTTCCTCAACTGATTGTTGTTAAATTTCCTTATTTGATACATTTGGTTCATGGTTGCATCCTCCATTATTGTTGATGTAATCAAAGTAGTACTACCATCTGGTGCAAGAGCATCTAGCATCATTCCTTGCTAGGGTGCACAGGATAAATTGGGAAATTAATTCCACATAAAATTAGCATTTCTTTCTAGATGGAGGCAAATTGTATTTGAATCATGGTAGACTTGATTAATTGACATCCTATTCTTGGGCAGTGGTTGATGATTCTCCTTTATTAAGCTTTGGCATGGAGTGAAGAGGGTGATAGACAACTTTTCTATCTAATCATAGAATGAAGTAATTGCTAGCATTTTATCTTGGCATTTTAAAAGAGTAGATAATGGAGGGTAATGGCATGAAGTGGGCAACATATTGCTTATTTTTATGACTATTTCTTTTTCCAATGGCTTGTTTTAAATTGGCAATGTGTGAGGATGGCAGATGTAGTGTTGTGGTCCTTAGTGGAGATTCCCCTATTTTTAGCCCCTATCTTGAGGTGGCTTTCTTTGTGGAAGATTTTTTTAAATTAAACTCCTATGTCTCTAACTTAAATCTAGTGCAAAACCCAAACCTGAGATATCAATCAATGGAAAAGAAATATGAAGTTTCCTAGACCAAGAAGCTATTATGTGATCTTTTGTTGTAGAATGTGATGGGGTCTGTAACTGGAGCAACGAGTGTGCTTGGAGATAAAATTAAAAAAGTAATGTTTCATAAATGTATTAGTCCTAGTAGTATTAAGTGATTGTTAGTGTGTAAGAAGTGGAAGATAGTCTTAGTGTTTGTAGTGTTGGTATTTTAGTTTTGTTCTGTGAGACTAGTGGTTGGAAAAGTTCCATATGGTAAAATTCTCTTGTTAGTAGATGTCAAGTCTATTTGTGTCAAAACTGTATTATTTCAAATGTGTACTGGTGAATAAAATTGTGTGATGCATAAATCATTTGTAAGTGTTTTAGCCTTGAGATCCTCTTGAATATCATATTTCTCTGTTTCATCACAAATTGGTTTAGAATAGTTTAGTTTAGTTAAAGATTTACTGAAAGCATCTTTCTTTCTATTATAAATGAGATTCTATCTATGTCAAGAGTTTCTTGGATTAGTTTCCCTTCAATGGGTACCCGATCTATAATTGCATCAATTGGTATCAAAGTGGGTTGTTCACTGGGAAGAGTATTGAGGAATTAATGTTGATGTGATTGAGGGAATGGAGATAAAAAGATTGAGTAATGTGTTGACTATCCTCCAACAAGATAAGTGTTGGGTAGAAGATGTGCTAACATCCTCCACTATGTGACAGTGGGTAGAGGAGATTTAGAGAGTGTGCATCTTCTAGCAACATTATTGCGTAGAGGATAATTGTTCAGTGTGAGTTTGTTGTAAGTTCTAAAAGTGTAGATAGTTGAGAGTGAAGATGTCTTTGAAGAAGAGGTTAGGGATTGTCTTGAAAAAGCCAGTCATGTGGGCATCTATGGAGTAGTATCGAAGAGAAAAAATCCTTGAGATAATGACAAACATCCATTTGAGATTGGATAGATAGGAGATTATGCAAAATAGAGTTGTTACGATAAAAAATATCCTGAGAGAAATGTGCTAGTGGTAGAAGATGAAAAGAAAATAGGTAACATTGAACCCATATTTTTTCAAATATTATTTTGTTTTTAGGCAATGCAGAAGAAATCAAAGCAAGAGAGAAGAAAACCCTCATATAGGAGGATGGTGAAAATTTGAGAAATGTGGTGGCAGAAGATAATGAGGAAGAGAACAATGTGGTGGAGGAAGATATGGGGATGCATGTTGCTGACCCTAAAGAAGGAGTTGAAGAAATAAAGAATGATGTTGTAGCAGATGCTTGTCTTATTGAAGGCATGAAGGTGTTGGAGAATAACGATGCTTATGAGGATAGAGTTGCAGCAGAAGAGGAGGTGAAAGAAAGACAAGGTTTTGTAGTAGAAAAAAGAAAAGTTTTTCAGTGACAATAAGTAATGATAATGTGAATGAAGGGGTGGTGATTATAGAAGAAGGATGGCATGGGGAAATAGATATGGAAAATGTTTATGATGACAATAGTGTTGATTTGTGGGTAAGAAAAATGGAGAATGAAGAAAAAAAGGAGTGGGGAAATATTTGGTGGAGAAAAATGAAGAGAAAGAGATTGATTTATGGTGGATCCAAGTCCATGAGAGGTGTGAAGAATGTTGACTGAAATTGGTGGAAAGAAGTAGGATTTATTCCAGTGAAGTGTTAGAAGAAGTGAAGGAGAAAATCCTCTAAAATGGTTGATCTTAAAATGGAGCTTGTTGTGGGATGTTTAGTTTTGTTTTGTGAACTATGCTCACAAACTTCTTACTTGGTGAGTTTGATGTAGGAGCATCTAGCACTATTCCTTGCTAGGACACACAGGATAAATTGGGTAGTTAATTTCACATAAAATTAACATTTCTTTTTGGATGTAGGCAACTTATATTTGAATCATCACAGGCTTGATTAACTAACATTCTATTCCTGGGTAGTGGTTGATGACTCTCCTTTATTTATCTTTGGCATGGAGTGAAGAGGGCGACTGGTGACTTTTCTATTTGATCATGGAATGAAGTAATTGCTGGCGGTTTTATCTTAGCATTTTAAAAGGGCAGATAACAGAGTGTAATGGCATGAAGTGGGTAGTAGATTCATTATTTTTATATGATGATTTCTTTTGTCAATGGCTTGTTTTAAATTGACGACGTGTGTAAGAAGTGGAAGGTAGTCTTAGTGTAAATGTAGTGCTAATATTTTGGTTTTGTTTTGTGAGACCAGTGGTTGGAAAATTTCCATATGGTAAAATTCTCTTGTTTGTAGATGTCAAGTCTGTTTGTGTCAAAATTGTATTATTTCAAATGTTACTGGTGAGTAAAATTGCGTGTTGCAAAAATCATTTGTAAGTGTTTTAGCCTTGAGATCCTCTTCAATATCATATTTCTCTATTTCATCACAAATTGGTTTAGAATAGTTAAGTTGAGTTAAAGATTTAATGAATGCATCTTTCTTTCTACTATAAATGAGATTTTGTGTGTGTCAAGAGATGCCTGGATTGGTTGCCCTTCAATGGGTACCCAATCCTTGATTGCATCACCATCATTGCCAATTTCCTTACCAAAGCATAATGATTTCATGTGACTACCAGCTAGCAATTAGTGAATATTAACTTTTGATTGTCCTTTTCTCACCACTTTAAATTTGAATACATAATATGAATTTAAATTAATTAGTATATTTTTCTAGTGGAAAAATGTATTATGAAAATTTTTCTTAAATTTAATGAATCTTGAATTTTGAATCATTATTAGTTCCTGCCGCTGGCAGGATTACTTATGCATCGGTTAGATGCAATTTTTTTTTCTTATTCAACCAATCATCATAGAGTATTATTTTTTTTCTCAAGAATGCTATAGTTCATAAATCATTTTTATATCCCATAAATTTAAAAAATGCTATTTATTTATGTTCTTATTGGTTCATTCAATGAACAGTAGTGGAAAAAATGAAATTATTGTATTTTTTTAATTTTATTTTTGTTCCAATCGATACAAAAATGATGAAATTTCAATTCTATTAATACTTTTGAATGACAAAAAAAATTAAAAAATTCAATGAAATAAATACGGTATTCAATGAAATAAATATAGCTGACACAATAAAATATTAAAAAATTCAATGAAATAAATATGCTTGATATAATAAAATATTAAAAAATTCAATGAAATAAATATGGCTGATACAATAAATCAAATCAAATCTCGCAAATCTGCCGTAGGAAATCTTATATGAAATCTGATCTTTAAGAGTAAGAAATCAATGTGAAGATTTACAGTCATTTTCTTGTCTTTGTTTCTGCTCAAATTTTATAGTTTGTGAGACCCATTCCAAGCCTGGTAGAAAGGCAATTGATCAAGATGGAGACCCTGAAGCACCTATAGCAGAGGAATCATCCAAGGAAGCGTCTACATAAAATTTTCTTTTGAGCAATTTTATTCTTCTTTACTCTTGGAATTTCATATCTGCACAGCTAGGTATTCTTGATGTCAATTATTCTTGAGCAATGGACTCCTCATTATCTCATTTTAGTTTTTCTTCACACTCAGATGAATTAACACCCCCATGTTTTTTTGTCTGCACTGTTGCAGTTCAGTACATACCTTGTTTATGTGAGGGCTATAGCTTTTATAACCTGGTGGGCAGGTAAGATTTTTTGTTTTGAGGCTTATTAATGAACAACACATAGATACAATAACCAAAAAAGGTAAATTGAACTGTAAATGTACAGCAAACAAGAGGAACACTCAATGCAACTCCATTAGGTATAAAAGAAAACTTAGAAAAGTAGACAAATATTCACCCACAACATTGAGAATGTGCAGCTAAAAGTATTAGGAGGTGAGTGAGAGAAAGGAAATGACTTTTAATATTATTTTGACTAAACTATGCTGAAGGATATAACAATGTTCATCTGATGGTAATACTCATTATGATAGAAGTAGGATGGTGGATGCATATTGCGGAATGACAGGCCGCAAGGGCCAGGTACAAGTATTTGGAAGCCATATTGAGCCATGATGTGGCCTTCTATGATATGGATGTTAGAACTGGAAAAATAGTACAGAAATGCTAGATACACTCCTCTTCCAAGAGGCCATCAATGAGAAGGTCAGTGTAATGCCTCTTTCTTTTCTTCTTTTTTCTCAGATGCTAGGTTGAGAGGCCTTCTTCCCTTGCATTATTCCTATCCCACTTTATCCCTTTTGCGTTAGCTATCTGTCTTGTCTGAGTCACATGCTTGCATAATATTCTTTGATAGTTGTACATGTTCTCCTGGTATAGATGGATTGCCAAGGTCCAGTTTATTTTCAAGCTTGGTTGAAAACTCAAGGGATACAAAATTTGAACAATATACATAAGGTTTAAAATAAAAATCAATTTTGTTCCTACAGGGGTCTTGTACACCCCAAGAGGCTGACTGGCTTGGCTGTCACATAAAAATGACCTTTGAACTTTACTGTTGTTCTGTCAAGTTTGTAATAGAGCACTCTTTAGTGCCCACATAAATAGACACATTTATGGAGACTTGGGTACAAACTAGAAACATGGTCAGGAAATAGCGATGCCCATGTTATATTCTTGACTTGACTATTGCTGAAATTGAGTGATGCGGTGAAGAGCACGAAACCCTATTGAACTTACCAAATCCTATTCATTGAATCTGTAATGTAAAATATTCTTTGCTTTAAGTTTGGGGTATTACGAATCAACAAATCCAATTAACCAAAGCTTCATTCTTTAATTCTCTTATTTAAGTATACATAACTTTTGATATGGATGTCTCTTCTTTTTGCATACAAGTGTTGAATTTGTTTTCCTTTGTAGCTCAGCGTTTCTACTGTTAGAAAATGGTCCTGGAAGCTTATCAAAAGGATTTGGGAAAGTAGAGCATTGTGCTCTGTTCTATATCTTGCGTAGGGCAATGGGCATTACAGGAACAGTGCCCTATTTAACTATGTGTATTCAATAATTGGGTAATAAAAGTTTGTAGGAATTTGTTCTATATAATATGATTTGTTTACTGTCAGAAAGTGTTGATACGATAAAAACTTTGGGAGCAAGCAATGCTATCTGCTCAGATACTATCGTGTAATTTTGTTCTAATTTGAAGAAGGAACGATCATTATGGGTCAAGTTGCCAATTGAACAAATTCCAATCACTTATTCTGTAATATAAAATATATTTCTAACATTTAATTTGGAAGCTTCTCTTTCTATATGCACATAGAATTCACTCTATTACATTTGTTACATATTATGTCTATTGTCAGAAAGTGTTGCTGAAAGCCTATTAAAAGATTCTAAGATGGAGTCTAGTGTCAGAAAATGTTGCCGAAAAATTTGATCAAAATTTAATGGGAAAGTAATCTTCTTTGCCCAGAAGCCAGTGTCCAATTCTGTTATATTTTGAATATAGAAATGGGTACTGTAGATGTACTACCTTTTTGAACAAATTCCATTTTTTTCTCCTGATGCAAAATACATTTACCTTTTGATCTGGAAGCATTTTCATGCAAGAATTTGTTGTATTAATCCATCATGGCTATTATCAGAAAACCCAATAAATTACCACAAGGAGTTGGACTATCAAGCAAGGGGTAGTCCTCAAGCTATGTTCCTAGATGGTAATAACGAAAACTACTCTATAATATGCTGGAGGAAAGGCATATTATTAACTCTAAGATATCTCATTATTTAAACTGTAAGACCAGCAAGGGGGTGTTATTTCACTAGTGAGATTAATGGCATTTAAAGCCATCTTCCAGGGTTAAAATTTTGCTGAGTTACCCTAGTTTCAGTTGCTCTATCCATGGGAAGTAAAAGTCATTGGTGAACTTGATGCAATAGATACCCACTTGTCATGACTTTCTAACAGAATGTGAATAAGGCAAACCCTTTTATTAGATATGCAGAGAGTGGACCAAAAGATATTTACCATTTGCAGGGATCTGAGTGATTTTTCCTTGGATTAAAATTTAAGTTTAATCCCGGGTCATCAGGATTACCTTCTTGTAGCTAATCAGCATATGCTCCATAATTGAAAACCCTAAAAGTGTCGTTTAGGAACTTGAACCATGAGCCCTCACCACTACAAAATTAAAAACAAAAATTATCTCAGGGAGGTCCTTTGCTATCAAGTGGCACCGTTTGGTGGTGCCAGGTTGAATGCACTTGATAAATCTGATGGAATAGATGGTCTGTTGGGGGTAAAAAAGAACACAGACTGCATTCTCAAAATCTACCCCCAATATTGAATATGAATAGAAACTGCATTTTAAATCCAATAGGACACACAAAATGGAGTAGACCAAATGTAAAGAACTCACTTTTTAAGGACTTTGTAGGGCAAACCCTCCTGCCAGATAGGAAAAGGTGAGACTATTGGGCTTCTACAGTTCATAGGTCTGGGGTGATTTCTCATATAATAGACCATCCATGATCTCCCATAAGTAGTGGGTAGAAAACCTCTCCATAAAGGAACTTTGAACTCGGATTCCTTAATAAGCATCGGTTAGTGCTTGAGCCCTGAACTTGGCAAGTTCAAAATCTAAAACTCAATAATTTCAACCACTAAAAACAAATTGAAAAACCCTAAAAAATATAATGCTTACCAGGCCATGGGGCTCTCCAACTTGAAATGCAAGCTTTTGCTGAATCTGGAAATGAGTATAAACCTGTGAGTGAATTAGCAACTGCAGCATTTGTTATACATGCTTTTCTCAACATTATCCAATCTGGTGTTCTTAGATTTCCCTCTTTTGACCATAGCTTGGTATAATCCCTCAATTAATCACTTCAAATCAAACCTGAATTGAGCTATAATAATTGTGAAAAAATAGGGAAAAATTAATAGAAAAATGCAAACAGATCAATCATGGGCCCTAATGGGGAAGAACAGATTCAAATAAAAAGAGGTTTCAATTTCTCATAACCTGTCAAACAAACAAAAAAAACTTACAAATTGGATGCTTTGTAATTTAGATTACTAATAAATTGAGTAATTTCCTTTTATTATGAAGATGAATCAGGTGGTCCATAATCAACGAAATTAAAAACATAGTACAGCATATGGAGACCACGAAATTGAAAACAAAATACAGCATAACCTAGCGGCAGGAGCATAACATTCTTAAAATGATTTCATAAACTAAAAAGAAGACTGCTTAGATTTTCTAAGCTATAGAGCATTTGGTTAGAATGGTCCAAGATAAAAGCTATGGTAGCCGCAGTCTTCCTTATACCAAAAAACCCTAACCCTAACTAGCAAAGCCTCCTTCAGAGTGAAAAGAGTGAAGTGTTTGCCCACAATGCATCTCATATGGTGTGTTTCATAACTGCATCTGCTAGATGGAATAAAATGTTGAATTAGCATATGGTGTGTCTCAATCATAATGAAACCAAGTGTTACGTGTCATGGATGAGTTTAGTTTTGAAGGTGCGTTTTATATTTGCATTGATTCTTGCAATATAAATATATGTTCTAAAGATTGTGAATAATCGTAGTAGGATTATTTTTCTTTCTTATAGTACTGGACCATAATCTTAAGAACTCTATATATGCCTGCATTTCAGGAAAATGAGGCGATATTTAAACTATTGGTCTATTTTATTAAAAATTATATCATATAATTAGTTTATTAATAGTTATAGTGCTGAATTGTTTGGTTAATAGATAAGTTTTAGTTGAAAATTTATTTGTAAAATTGAAAGGTGAAGACTGATATAATCAATCAATTCCCATGCAATATATCTTTAGTGATTATTTTGCAAATATAAATTTATGTTATTATTTCTATATGTACTGAGTATTGAGGCCCAAATTGGTTTCCACTTCGCAAGGATATTTAAAACTCTGACTCTATTGATATACATTACAATTCTGCAAATACTCGGAGCAGCTAGGGCAACATTTTAAAAATATTCATGTCTTAATAAAATTTATTATTCTATTTTATTTTCGCTTCTTAAGAAAAGCAAAAGTCTGATCTATTGAGTAAATATCTAAATGAAAAAAAATATCATAACATAATATCATTTGATTTTATTTTTTTTGACTATTCTAAAGACATAGTTAGAATTTTTGAATATAAAGGTCTCGCACATTAATAGTTTTGTCCAATTCATATAATGTGAACCAAATGCATTTATCTGGAAAGATTTTATTATTTAATTTGGACCACATAACACCACCAATAACCATAGTTAGGGAAGGATATGGTATTTTATTAAGAGGTCGAAAGGAAACCTCTTAAGATATTACTTGGACTTATAGGTTTAATGGACGCCCTCATAGAAAATGACTTAAGATATATCATTACAAATTTCATAACATTATTTATACATCTTTAAAATTATATTTCACGTGACTAAATTGCACAACAAATTTATTTCGTAGACAAGGAAAATTGGAGATAATATGCTCAATTGTTTTTGCTAATGAATATTGAAACACAGATGAATGCACAAGCATAGACTTGAATAAATGTGCTAGACAAATCATAATGTGTCAAGTTCCTACAACTTTACATGTGCAAACAGATATTAGGTACAAGACTTCACAAATTGGGCATGATACATGCCAACAAATTCAAATTCCATAGGCCTCCTTACAACCATAAGTAAGGAGATATTAAATAAATACCAAAAAAAAAATTAGAATATCTTCAGGTGCAAAAAAGAATGACGAACGATGAAAGGAAATAAATAGAAATTATAGGATCTAGTTTGTGCTTAGTTGATGTAGAATAGAACTAAAACCCCTGAGTTCGTGTTAAATTATTCTCTTTTGCCTTAGGTAACATTTAAATATATATTTTAAGTCAGTTTATAAATATTAAAAATTAATCTTTTAATATTACATAATTAATTATATAATAATAAATTTATAGATGTTTTGCCTACAAATTTGTATTTTGATAATTAATGGCATTTATTTATTCAACCCTCCCAAGACTTGTGTGTCAAGGTGTCAAGTAAGGTGATCCATTTTCCCATATCCTTGATAGTCCCAAAATATTTTCACAAGGTAATTCGATTATAGAGGCTATTCATCCATGTTAACATGTGCTCCAGAGATTTACTGAAGATTTAATTTATAGGGTTGCAAAGTTGCAGTCATTACAAATGATTGGGCTTGAACAATAACTATGGTCTTATGTTACGGAAATGGAAACCAAAGAAGTCCAAATTTACCATTTCACTTTACTTCCCATTGAGACTACAATTTGGAGAGCGTAAGGGTCAACATCTAATTTAAATCAAAAGTGGCCTAGAATTGTATCTAGCTATGCTTAATAATAAGCATAGGTTTACAAAATATAAAATTAAATGTTTATGGTTTTCAATTAGACTTAACTACGACAGATAGATTGACCATCCAACATTCTCCTACCCAATCATATAACAATGCCAACAACAGTGTCCATTTCTAGATTCTTTATATGTTGAGTGAAAGACATGTATTAGCTTAAACACTTAAATTTCATTATCATATGGGATGTCCCAAATGTGCATCTAGACTATTATAAATGGTCGACAAACTCTCTTTCATCTATAGGCATCAAAGTCTCCATTTATATACTTTTCAGGTCATGGTAGTTTGGTTGTGTGGTGAATTTTCAATTCTCTCTCGCCTTCTACACTCGAAACATACAAGATTTATTTGAAAAAATGCCAATATTCTTAGCTATAATAAACTGTTATGGTAGTTAGTAGAAACTACACGAAAAGCATCTAAGAACCATTGTTCTCTCTTTGACACTAATACTTAGAAGAAGAAGTAAAATGCTCAATTTATGCAATTAAATTCCACTACAAGGTTTTTAAGCTCAAAAATTTGTAATATAAACTAATAAATTTTACTTTTCTATCAATTAAACACTTGTTAGAGGACCATGTATGAGCATATACTAAACAAAAAATATCTAATATCAGAAAACAAAACAAATCTAATATTCAAATTGCAATGAGGAAACATCACAACAACTCTCAACAAGCAATCTAAGCCTAAATAACTAAACAAAAACACTAAAAAAATAGGACAAACAAGAGAAAAACCCGCTTCCCCACCACAATCATTGGAATTCTATTCTTATTGCCACAAATGCCTTTTTTTCATCAAATAGACCTCTGGGATTGGTAGAACTATTATCATCTTCTAGTGGCAAGAATGTACCAAAATCTAGTCTTATTATCATTGGATCAACTTTCTATACACAATTCAAATTCCATTTCGGCAGGGACCTCAATGCGTCTCTTATTTCAAATAAAGAAATCTTTAACCACTTACAAGCCAACAATATCAAGCTAGATATTTGTTGAAGTGTTTCATGAAATAAGTATTTAATTCTCTTTTAAATTCATTCATCCAACTCTTACCCATTAGACTAAAAATAATTTAGTTTATTTTTCTACAAATTTAATATAATCTTTTTGTATTTGATTTTCAAATTTTAAATATACATTTATTAGTGAATTAATCTTAATTAATTTGAATGAATTATATATACAAGTTACATAAAAAACAAAACTTCTAGTCAAAATATATATTTAATATTTATAATTTAAATGATTTTTTTAAAAATAAGAACAATGATAAAACATAATGAAACTACAATTTTTATGTTAGCAGTACTCAAAATAGTATTTATACTTAATTAAATTAATGTGCAATATAGTTATTGCATATGTACTTTAGTCTGTTAGGTGTTTGTAGGTATATGGACTAATTCGTAGTGTAATAACTAGCACATGCACCCATAAGAGGTTCAAGGAATACGCCTAGGAACAACCGACGAGTTTAGAAAAGTTTCCGGCGTGAATTTTTTTTACGGCATGAGACAATTCCGAGCACTATAATGCTCACATATAAAAGCCTATCATTCAGCAGTATCCACGGCAGCGAATTTGAAGATGCCCTCGTTTTTCGTGGTTCGTTACTTCCATTGACACCACCAAATCAGAGAAATTGAAATGGATCTTCTTCACTCACAGAAAATCAAATTGAAACGGATCTTCTTCACCCAGAGAAATTGAAATTGAAATGGTATTATTACTGCTCTATCTCCGAATTCTCTCACCGGAATCGCAATTGGCAGAGCACTCTCCCAGGCAAGCAGCCATTTAATATGTAAGTACAAGAATCTCGCTGTGCGGAATCCACAAAACCCCATTGTTGATGAAAAATTTGGAAAAAAAATATTGAACTTTGTATTTAAATCCGGCGTAATGCCAACCTGGCAGCCGTCAAGACGACGCTGTTCAAATCTGAGATGATTTCTCTTGAATGACCTGCAGGTATTAACAATAATAATTGAGGGACGGCTCGAAGGTCGCCGCAAGAAGAGCAAATAACGGGAAAATTGTATAAGAAGGAGCTTACAAGAATAATGGAAATGGGGAAGAGGGCATCCAGGAATAATGGAAATGGGGAAGAGGACAGAGGAGTACGTACAGGAATGCATAGCCTACACACTAGGGCTTCCCGTGAGCGTGACGGGACTGGCCGAAAGATTCGCAGCTGCAGAGGAGGCGCAGAGGGAATCGGTGAAGCAGGGGTTGCAGCTGCAGGAGAAGTTGAGGCTGGCAAAGGAGGAAGCTGCTCTCAATGCAGGGGCAGTCAGGAAGTACGTGGCGGAGGTAGAGCACTGGCAGAAGGAGTGCGCTCTTTATCTTCATGACAGAGAGCTCTTTATGGAGGCTGCCGAGGAGGCCGAAGAAAGGGCTAATGATGCCAACCAGCAGGCCATCCAAGTTAACAATGAACTTCAACGAGCGCTTATCCAGATTGAGCAATTGGAGCAAGAAAACAGAGAACTCCGGATGCTCTTAAAAATTGCAAACACTGTGAGTCTTCACTTTTGGATTTTTTTTCCACTTTTTGTTTTGTTCATCACTACATTTCTTATATAAAGTTTATTGTCATCACAAGCCATTACATAATTAAGTTTGTAAGCAATTCATAACTCTTAAGATTTTCTCTATTTTGGTTTTGAAATTTTGATGTTTACTGCTTTTTTGCTTCCTCTTGCTTTGTCATTGTCTCCCAAAGGTTTCAGACAGTGGTGTTGTAATCAGTAAGGAGGCTGATGCGGATGCAACTAAGAGGAAAAAATCAGTTTCCTTGACTGCATCATTTAATCCTAAAGTCGTCGGGGACAAGAAACAAGCCTCAAAAGCAGAACTAAATAGCTCAACGGTGACCATAACTTCAAAAAAAGAGGTACTCATCTCCTCATGTAGAAAAATGTTGAATTGGATTCATAAGTCCACTAATTTGTTTTATATTAGAGAGATTATTATTGGTTTGAAATTATTGCATTCAAATTAACCTATTTTTGAATATGATCTCTTATGTGTTTCTCTACTTTGAGGCTATGGTAAACTGCTTTCTACCAAAACTCAATGGTAATAAATTCATGGAGACAAAGGCAATTTCTTATAATATATTGACTGAAACAAACAAGGACCTCCTGTGTATGGTTAGAGTAATTTCTTCTTTGTGCAGGCTTCTGCAAATAGGGCACCAAAGAGAGCTAGCTCGAGAACACCTCATAGAGAATATACCAGGTAAAACTCACTTGAGCTCTCACAGGCCATTCTATTTGGTTCATATTTGCCACTACTACAAATAATTTAATAGTTTGTTGAATTTTGAATGAGAAACTTCTGGCTCTTTATAATAGTTATTAAAAGCTTAGTGTTTTTCTAAGTTCCTTGGTTAAAACATTGCCTTTAATTGATCCTGGATTTTATAAATGATAGGCATCAAAATGATAATCTGACACCTCCAAAGAAGAAAACAGAGAAAAAACAACCTGAATCAAAAAAAGGAGGAGATGCAGCCAGATCAACTTTTGCAGGGTAATTTGCTCAAGAATATTTTTTAGTTGTTTATTCTGAAAAAAGCTAGTATATTTGGTTCATATTTGCCACTACTACATATAATTTAATAGTTTGTTGAATTTTGAGTGAGAAATTTCTGGCTCTTTATAATAGTTATTAAAAGCTTAGTGTTTTTCTAAGTTCCCTGGTTAAAACATTGCCTTTAATTGATCCTGGATTTTATAAATGATAGGCATCAAAATGATAATCTGACGCCTCCAAAGAAGAAAACAGAGAAAAAACAACCTGAATCAAAAAAAGGAGGAGATGCAGCCAGATCAACTTCTGCAAGGTAATTTGCTAAAGGATATTTTTCCGTCGTTTATTCTGAAAAAAGCTAGTATGTTTTGCTTTTAAGATAGTAGTTAGTGCTCCCCTAGGTCAATCAAATGTAATTACAGAAGGCTTTTAGTCTCTGTTTTCTATTAGCTTTTTCACTCTCATTCACAGTACTCTTATGCAAGTAATAGATGTATAATGTGACCAACATTATGGATTTATAGGTCTCACAAATCTGCCAGTGCGAGTAGGCTGAATAACAAAGAAAATGGAGTAGATTTTAGCATCAAAAGTGATGAAAGAGCAGAGAAGAGAATACAGGTAGAAACCTTAATTCTTGATGGCATTTTGTTTAATGTTAAGGTCCATTGCCAGTTAAAACAGTGAGAAACTATTATGAGTTTAATCTTCAGTTTCACATGTCATACCTTTTGCAACTGAGTAACCATCCTTAAGACTGTATTCAGAACCGTGCATCTGTTAAATTGGGGTATAACCTTTCTGATGTGCTTCCATTGTATTATCAATTTTTATGTGGTATCATTGCTAGGTGTTTCCTGGATTTTGTGCTAGAAATGTAACAACATACTGTGGTTATCATTTTGAGTTGTTTTAGATATTAATGGTTTATTACTTTTTACCAGTGCCGATAAAGATTCTTTTACATCACTAATCATACGATAAGTTTTCACTCTAAGCCTGGGCATATTCATTATGCAGAAGTGTCATGTGCTAATTTATTGAGAATTACATGAAGTTTACCAGTTTCGTATAAATAGACTTGCTTAGAAGGGCAGGACTCGGCTATTGGACAGTTACTCCCAGGAAAAAACTTTATTCCTGGGTTGTTGGTCCAAGGGAACAAACCATTGATTGAAAGGAACAATAGATTGAGAAATAGTACCTTTAGAAAAAGAAAGAGCATGATTTGGTGTAAGCATCACTATTTGAAGACATTTTTGTATGCTCTCTGAGTACAAACTCTTATTGATAAAACTGATCTGTAAAAGACCAAGACCCAAAATAAATTGGTAGGATAAATGGTACCGTATTGTATTGACTGCTAGTTAGATTTTTACGGTAGTTCTTGCTTTTAGAGTGATATAGCCTTCTTGATCTACAGGATTGATTGGACTAAATCTTGTACATAAGAATGAACTTTGATGACATTTCCTTGATGTGTGATTACAACCTTTTGGTTTAGTGCAGTTCTATATGAAACTGGAAGAAAAGATGAATGCTGAGGAAGCTGAGATGAACCGAATTCAAGCAAAAACACAGGTATACCTCGAGTGTGATTCTATGAAAATTTTAATCTAATTCAGATCAGTATAGCATCCTTGTTTTTATAAAATTGTAGAAACACTTATATTGATGTTTCTTTTTCTTACTTAATGGTCTAAAGAGTAGTTTTCCATATCAGTTGTATATCTTGAAATTGTGTGCATAAGACTCTGTTCATTCTCTTTGGCTAACCAGCAATACCTTTGTCATTGTTATATATTTATTGCAGGAGGGAATGGAGGCTAAAATAAAACAACCACGTAAAAGGCTCAATTTCAAAGTCACACCTATGCCTACCTTCTACCAGGAAACATCATCAACAAAATCAGAGAATAAAAAGGTGCAGTATACTGGCACAAAGCTTGTGAAATTTTGAAAAAATTATGCTTTGTGTTTCTCATACATTAGTTTTCTAGATATAATTTCTGAATTGTTCTGCAAATGCAAAATGAACATTGAAATTTTCCATAGCATCGTATCTTCAAAGCCTGTATTCTCCAGTTACTTTGTCACTTCTTAGAGAGGCAGATGCAAATCATGATAGTTTGATTATTACCATCTTTGATCTCAATCATGTCATTGGAGTTACTGGTTCATATTTTCATTTTCGTGTAAGAATACAGTCTAAAAAGCATTTACTGATTGCTGTAGGTTTCACAGATCTCTGCAAAGACACAAAACCTTGGAAGGAAGAATACTACTTCTGGTACAGATTCAGATTCTAGCACTGTACCTACTCACAAGACAATTTCCATACGAGGGGTCAAGAACAACAGAAATCCTTTAAAGAAACAAAGGGAGACTCAACCGGATACTAGCGTCACCTCCTATGTTAACAATGCACATAAGGAAGCAGGGTCAAGAAATCTTTCCCCTGGGAAGCCCTTAAAATCAAAACCTCCAGCCAATGCCAATCGTAAAAGAGAACCCATTCATCATGGCTAACCAGAGAATTCTTCAGCAAAAGTGAATTTTGATGGATCAAAATCAAAAGTAATTGAAAATTTATCTGCAAATGAAGAAAACAATCAAAAAATTGCTGCTATAACCCATGACAAAACATCAGTGTTCATTTCTGAAAGTTCATTGGATGGCAGGCAAGAGGATTTGATGAATGGTGGTTTTGACCCATATAGTGAACACTCAAGAGCGCAATGTCGCACAAGCAAAGAATGAAATGAATAATGATGAAGCTAAATCAAAGATAATAGCTAACACTAGAGTTAAGGATGCAATGCAAAATACCGACAATGCAAAAGATGCTGACAATGGCAAAGAAAAGTTGGTTGCGCAGAAGGCTGAAGGGGTTAAGGATAAAGACACTAACATGACAGGTGGTTCTGTGTCAAGGATCAAACCAAAATCTCCATGTCATGCACCTGTCATGAATCAAAGGGCAAAGCAATCAAAGCAGCAAAACTGGACCAACAAAAGATTATAATGCCTGTTGAAAAGGGAAAGAAGGAATCCACACCAAATGCCTCAATTAAGCGTGGCATGAAAGACAATGCAGGATTGGCTTGCTTAATTGCAGATGTAGCTGCAGTCAGATTAAGTTGTTAAGGAATTGTAAGTTTCATGTCAGCCTATGAAACCAAACATAACTGTGGTTAGATTTGGTAACTAGTTGAGCCATATATATAGCTGCGCCTATGCTTCCTAGCCCGTAGAAAATAAATGATGGAGCATTCCTGTGGTCAGGAGATCAATTATGTAGTCTATGTACTGGTGATATCCGGCTATGTTATTGGTTGGATAAATTTCAAATTTACATGTAACTTAGAATGCTGCCATCATGGCAGCATTCTGTATCAGAGTTCTATAGTCAATGAGAGATTGTGCTGAAGCAGCTCTATTTTTTTTGACACAGATATGAGATTTGTACTCTAAATTGTTGAATTGATTTGGCATCAAAGTCTCCTAATTTTTATGTTATGTGATGGTGAGAAAATGGTGTTGTGTCCCTTTGGATGGTCATTTTCTTGTTGAAAATGTCTCTATTCTGCAGGGGGCTAAAGATAGTGATGCTAATGAGTATGGGCTAATGGAAACCCTGGCTTACGTATGCTTCACCTGACTAGATGCTTAAGCATGTCCAAACTTGTTACAGAACTCGAGATTTATAGAATCACCTGACTGATTGAATTGGATTAAATTTATGACTGATATTACATCACGTTTCTATCTCAAGATTCACTCCATATTCTTTCTGCTTCCTTAGTCCACAACCAGTGCCTAAATTCCTGTCTTCCTTTTTAAATTATGTATTATTGTCATCAGGTGAGTGGGGAAACCTTGAGACCACTCTCTTAGCAGCTCCAAGCACTCTTTTAAACATGTTGATTGTAGTCCAAGCACTCTGTTATGGGGGAGAGGCCAGTCAAATTGTAATATGGTCAAAGAATTATTATATTGTTCAACTTTTGAATCTAAATTAAAAAAAGAAAGTTTTAAGATCTGATTATGTACATCAAGTAGTACGTCTGCGTAAAAATGCCCACATCAATCACACTCAAGAATGTTTGTCCTTTGAGTTCTTACTATCTTAGGAATGACCCCTCTTACTCTCCTCCACATTCTTACTATCTTAGGAATGACCCCTCTTACTCTCCTCCACATAGGTGCTACCTCCTAGGCATCACAGCGCTATAGAGCCTATAGAGAGGAATTGTTAGAGTTCTTAGGGATGACACCCCTCTTAGTCTCCTATACATAGGCCCCACATCCTATGCATCATTATCCCAAGCATGAGGAAGTGTCCATGAGTGGTAGACATGACAACCATCATTCAAACCTATGTAAGATCTATTACCTCATCATTTTCCAAAGTTTCCAAAGTTCAATGGTGCTTGTGATGAAAGCCCTTTAAGCATGGCATGGATTGGGAACATAAGGATGAACTCCTTTTTAGATTTTTTTTTCCTCAAAGTTTACAAGGTAAAGCCCTTAGTTGATTCCAAAATCTTCCCCCCAATTCCATTTATAGTATTGAATATCTTTCTTTGATTTGCCAAACTATTCAACTTAGGCATGGAATTTCTCATCAACATGAAACAAGAGAAAAATGAGTCTAATACTAAATTTATTCATCATTACTGCATGATTATCATTTCTTGTAGAGCTATATTTAACATATGTCCAACTCATTTACAAGTTCACTTGTGGAATCAATCTTGATTTACTCAAACATGAACCCACTTCTCATGAAGAAGCATTTGAAATCCATGATAGTATTAGGGCTTCCCCACTCAGAAGTGGATCATCCTCTCATGGTGATCACATTTAGACTGCGACTATGATTATGGTGTATATTATTCTCCCTTGGGGAAGATTCAATAAGAGAGATTCTAATGAGGTTGATGTCAATAAGAAAGAAACTAAAAATGAAAAGGATCGGAAGAAAATGGGCTAAAATTGAGAAGATGGCTAATGAAGAGGGGAAGTCATCTAAAAACTTGTGACTTCCTCCACTTAGTGAATCCTTCCCTAACCATGAATAATGTGAAAAGAAGAATTTCAAGGAAAGGAGAAGACATTTTTGTTCTTGATCTTTAGGTTCTTCTAATTTCGAATACAGTTCCAATATCTTTAATGAGTCCAACCATAAAAGTGTTACATATTGGTGATATCAACATTGAAAACTCTGATAATTATCATAAATATGAATGTTATGTTACTATTTGCTTGGACCGTTGCATTGCTAACCCATCTGGAAGATACTAATGGAATAGGGTCCTTTGGACAACCTTCATGATAATGCTTAGCTTTATCCAATTGTCAAGGAACTACAAACTATTCTTGTTAGAATCACCCTAGTGGATTTATTGCATCTTTCTGCCAATCAAAGACCTCTCATTCTTTGTGTTGTAGTTCTTTACAACTCACATGTCTTTAATGATAATCCTTAATTGAAATTTCATTCTTTGTGCTTGGGTTCTTTACACCTCACATGCCTCCAATGACAATCCTTTATTGAGCTCCCATTCTTTGTGCTGAGATTCTTTACACCTCACATGCGTCCAATGACAATCCTTTGTTGAGGTTTGGTTCATCCATTCTCCCTAATCCTTATATTCTCTAGGCCTTGTATAAAAGCATTGTGACGGGCTGCTCAAAATATAATGTCAATGAGGATCTTCAAGGGCTCGGAATTAGCTTCAAAAAAATTATGAATCATTTATTGAGCTCTCATTCTTTGTGCCAAAATTCTTTACATCTCACATGCCTCCAATGACAATCCTTTGTTGAGCTTTTATCGATCCATTCTCCCTAACCCTTATATTCTTGAAGCCTTCTATAAAGCCATTGTGAAGGGCTGCTCAGAAGGCCCTGGGATTATATACAAATAGTTTATGAATCCTCTCACGAAAGTGTTGTATTTGATATCAAATTTGGGTCAAAAACTGTCAAGGTAGAATTCAGTGTACTTGATTAAAATCCATCTTGCAACCTTGTCCTTTGCTAATTTTTGCATGGTTCAGTTCAAACATCTTGGCTAATCTTGATGTTTGGGCATGCAGCAAACAAAATTCTATAAAGAAGGATGGATTACTCACTAGAAATATTGCTGCCAAGATTCAGGTATGAACCTTTTGTCTCATTAAAGATTTTAATTTTGTCCTAAATGATTATAAAAAGGTTTTTGCTATTAAATGTGTCCTAAATTTTCCTCATGGATGGAACTTGAAATTTTTAATTCTAAGTTACTGATTTGGGTTTAGGTATGTAGATACAAGAAAATTGGGTTTGGGTTCATTTTAGGTATGTTTGTACACAGAACATATAAAAATCATAAATATAACACAAACAAAAGACTTTTCTTGCCCACTAGGTAATTGCAGGATATTTATTATCATATGCAAAAGCAAATGTTGCTTTATCATATATTTAGGGTGGAGGGGCTATACACAACAAACACAGAAAGCAGGTAGTGACACCTAGATGAGATCGTTCTCAAAAGTCCAATGACAGACCTCAATCTCCCTTGGTGTCCCAACACCACGAATGCCACATGCTTTTCACTCCACTATGTCGTGTCCAAATTGTAGATGGAAATTCCCTTGTTTATCTTATTTTTCTCCTTGATTGAAAACATTGCAGCTTTGTACACTTTGACTTTAGGCACCAAATGGCAGCAATAGATCAGAAATGGAAATACAGTCTGATGGCATTACACTAACATTATAACCTTCCTTGTGTCTTTGCCCATCACAATGCCAACAAAAACATTGTCTCAAGACCCTTTCTGGTGAGAACTTCCACCTTTGAGCCCAACATTAACACTACAAACTCTACTATGGCTTCCACAAACTTCATGCATTTCTTTATTTCAAAATTTCAGTTTCTTTATGAGTTCTGCAAAATAGAGCTGGATTCACTTGGGTCCACTATAAAAGGTCACAGAACAAGAAAAGCAAGAAGAAATAGCTATAACTTGTTCAGACATTGAAGCTTTTATCACATAGAAGTTATGTGGAAGGTTCAAAATGTTTGAATTCATTTGGTATTGGATGCTTTATTATTTATCAGTGAGCAGATTATGTTATGTTATAAAAGGGGAGTGGTCAGGAGATTTCTCAAGCAGATTTGCAAATTTATGTTAATGAATAATTTTTTTTTTAATATGCCATTGGAATTTTGTTTCTACCTTTTAAATTTCCACATTTAATGGTAGGTAACTGTGTTTTTCTTTTTTACATATCAAGATAGAAGCCTTCAAGATCAAGGAACTAAGATCACGTCTACTAGGTAGATTTCAAGGGTCAGATGGTCATGTTGTATCTCCTACTCTAACAAAAGTATGTATGATCTGAAACAAATACAAAATATGACTTTCCACAAAAGTATGTGTGATCCAAAATGTTGTTACAAAATTACTTAACACAGTTTTTAACTAGAAGCATTCAAAAATCATTCGCATGGACTTCGGAAATATCATGTCTATTAAACTAGTTATTTCCTAGTTTCTTTGCTAATAGAGAAACACTTTTATTTTGCCTAGCTTCTTTGCTAATACAGAAATATTTCGGTTCATCTTAAAAAGAAAAGGTGTTTTTAATTATTTCTTCTTTTTGTCTCTACATTTTTGTTAAAAATTTCCAAGTACTACCAATTTCTTCTATATTTGAACTGTTTGCCTCAAGTGTAGGTATAGAATATGAATATTTCTACTAACACATTGAACCATGATATGATTAATAGTGTGTTACATTATAGGGAAGAAAGGACCAGCCAAATGGACTCCAAACTTCCAACCATGGCACTGAAGAAGCTACTTGGGTATACAAGTTGCTTTTTAATTCCATCATATCCTCAATGGCTGACAAAGGGTTATGGAAGGTCATAGAATAAGAAAAGCAAGAAGAAATATCTATAATTCGTTCAAACATTGAAGCTTTTATCACAGAGGAGTTTTATGGGAGGTTGGAAATGTTTGAATTCATTTGGTATTGGGTGCTTTATTATTTATCAGTTAGCAAATTATGTTATGTTATAAAAGGGGAATGGTCAAGAGATTTCTCAAACAAATTGCTGGCAGAGGGCGATTGGCGACTTTTCTATTTAATCATGGAATTAAGTAATTGCTGGCCATTTTGTCTTGGCATTTTGAAAGGGCAGATAATGGAGGGTAATGGCATGAAGTGGGCAGTAGATTCCTTATTTTTATATGATGATTTATTTTTTCAACGGCTTGTTTTAAATTGATGACGTGTGAGGATAGTGGCTGTAGTGTGGTAGCCCTTAATGGAGATTCCCCTATTTTTAGTCCGTCTTGAGGTGGCTTTCTTTGTGGCAGACTTTTGTAAATTAAATTCCTACATCTCTAATTTAAGTCTGGTGCAAAACCCAAACCTGATATATCAATAGAGGGAAAAGAAATATGAAGTTTCCTAGATCAAGAAGCTATTATGTGATCTTTTGCTGTAGAATGTGATGGGGTCTGTAACTGGAGTAGCAAGTGTGCTTGGAGATAAAAGAAATAATGTTTCAGAAATATAGTAGTCCTAGCAGTATTAAGTGATTGTTAGTGTGTAAGAAGTGGTATTTTGGTTTTGTTCTGTGAGACCAGTGGTTGGAAAATTTCTATATGGTAAAATTTTCTTCTTAGTAGATGTCAAGTCTGTTTGTGTCAAAACTGTATTATTGCAAATGTTACTGGTGAGTAAAATTGTGTGTTGCAGAAATCATTTGTAAGTGTTTTAGACTTGGATCTTCTTGAATATCATATTTCTCTGTTTCATCACAAATTGGTTTAGAACATTTAAGTTCAGTTAAAGATTTAATGAAAGCATCTTTCTTTCTACTATAAATGAGATTATGTGTGCGTCAAGAGATGCTTGGATTGGTTGCCCTTCAATGGGTACCCAATCCCTGACTGCATCACCATCATTGCCAGTTTTCTCACCAAAGCATAATGATTTCATATGACTACTAGCTATCAATTAATGAATACTAACTTTTAATTGTGCTTTTCTCACCACTTTAAATTTGAGTAGATAATATGAGTTTAAATTAATTAATATATTGTTCTAGTCAAAAAATTTATTATGAAAATTTTGCTTAAATTTAATAAATCTTGAATTTTGAATCATTATTTCAACTCAAGAAATCTTTAACCACTTACAACCCAACAATAGGAAGCTAGAATTTTGTGAAATATTTCATGAACTAAGTATTTAATTCTCTTTTAAATTCATTCGTCCAACGCTTAACATTAGAGTAAAAATAATCTAATTTATTTTTTTACAAATTTAATACAATCTTTTCAACAGGATCCACGATAGTGAATTTGAAGATTGTAATGTCCCCATTTTCGAGTTCTCTTGTAGTTCAGTCATAGCTGACTTTCTGGGTTGGTGACAGCATAATTAGAGGAGTATTTCGATGTCACCAGGGTGTTCGGGTGATCCAGAGGAGCTGGTTGACACTTTTTGGAGGGTTTTCAAACAACTTGTCTGTACTTACTATTTATAGTAAGTGCTTGCATGTCATTAATCTTTCTAGGTTTTTCTAGGTTTGTTCTCTTTGGTGCTCGGTAGTCACTGCTATTTTTAGTAAGTGCCAGTTTGGCATTGATTGGGCGACTTGGAAGTCAGCTGTTGGCTCTCTTAGACATTGCACCAAGCTCGGAGTTATCAGATGGTTTGTGGGTCCAGTTGGCACCCTCTGTGTTGGCTCAGTTTGCTCTTGGCCGTTACTGTTTTTAGTAAGTTCAGGATTGGCACCTGAATGTGATTTTGAGAGGGGTTGGATTCGTCTTGTTAAGACCTTTCCAACGAGCTATAGATCATTGGTTTCCGACATCATCTTGGCCTCTGTTTTAAAGTCTGTAAATTAAACATTATTATTTAATATTGGACCTTGGTGCCTAGGCTCGACAACTTAATGTTGTTTTAAAAGAGGGGACTTTAAGGGTGATGTTGAGAAAAGAATTAAAGAGAATTATAATATTTTAAAATATATTTTCCCTCTCATGTTTTATCCTATATGCAAGAGGATTTTAGAGACTCCCAGTTGGAAAAGTATAAAAGGAGGAAAAGTGCTCTCATTTGGATATGCTTGGATTATTATTTTCTTCTCTCTTTGAGATTTCCCTTGCTAGGATTTTGGAGCTTGGCTCTAGGGTTTGAGGATTCGAACTAGAAGTTCTTGGAGACGAAAACCTCCCTGAGTAGTGGTATCCCACAGGTGTGAAAGATCACCCAACGGTGCCTTCTATGGTGGATACATTCAGTGTTCACAATGTGCTTCAATGGAGTCCGATTGGTGAGACTTGTTGGTGCTTATTGTAATATCTTGCACAGTTATTTGATATTTGCTGATATTGAGTGACAGATTTCAGTAGTTTGTGAAGAGGATTTAGCTTGTCCTCTCCTATTGCTGGTCGTACTACACCAGCCAGCCGTACCTGTTTGGGGAGTGTTTTGATAGGGTTTGGTGCATATTTCTTCTCCCTTCTTGGTCGCCTATTTTCAGATGTGAGTGCAGTTCAGAAATAGAAACATTTTGAGAAGTTTTGAAGTTGTTTGTTGCTGTAACACATTCCAACCATGGCCATATCAGCTTCGGCATGGAGGCGGGTCCTCTAGAGGCTTTCCATTCTCATTGCAGCTCCTTGCAGGGTCTTGGTGAGGCGTTTTGAGCCATATTATTTGCTGATAATATTTGTATGCACATTCTATATCATTCTATGGAGTTTTAATTGCATTTCCAGCCATACCCACTTGCTGATCCACTTCCAACGGTTGTACCAAGTTGCATATTTCCATATGGGTATGTGATAGTAATTGTTTATTGGCTATTCTACTATCTGGGTTGTCATTAGTTTCTTCAGATTTATTGTAATTTTTCTGGGTTTTTTATATATGCTCTAGATTGTATGCTTCGACAACACATTTGCAGGAAAACTGAAAACCCCTTTTGCATTCTTCTCTCTAGTTTCAAAGATCACAACAAATTAATACAAATCACACATAAAACGATCAATATAAAATTACAAACAGGTACGGCACATTACAAAGATGCCCTCACTTTTCTTGGTTCGTTACTTCCATTGACACCACCAAACCAGAGAAATTGAAATGGATCTTCTTCACCCAGAGAAATTGAAATTGAAATGGTATTATTACTGCTCTGGCTCCGGATTCTCTCACCGGAATCGCAATTGGCAGAGCACTCTCCTAGGCAAGCAGCCATTTAATATGTAAGTGCAAGAATCTCGCTTTGCAAGAGACGTTGAGGCCGGTGAGGGAGGAAGCCGCTCTCAATGCAGGGGCAATCAAGAAGTACATGGCGGAGGTAGAGCACTGGCAGAAGGAGTGTGCTCTCTATCTTCATGACAGAGAGCTCTTTATGGAGGCTACCGATGAGGCCGAAGAAAGGGCTAATGATGCCAACCAGCAGGCCATCCAAGCTAACAATGAACTTCAACGAGCGCTTACCCAGATTGAGCAATTGGAGCAAGAAAATAGACAACTCCGGTTGCTCTTAGGATTTTTTTTTTCACTTTTGGTTTTATTCTTCACTACATTTCTTATATAAAGTATATTGTCATCACAAGCAATTACTTCATTGTAAGTAATAACTAAGTTTGTTGCAATTCATAACTCTAAGATTTTCCCTATTTTGGTTTTGCAATTTTGATGTTTACTTTTTTTTTTGCTTCCTCTTGCTTTGTCATTGTCTCAAGATTTGCAGCTCTAAATTTATTATTTTATTAAATTTAATTTTTTGTGAGGGGTCTCTCAAAGGTTTCAGCCAAACCAGACAGTGGTGTTGTGATCATTAAGGAGGCTAATGTGGATGCAACCAAGAGGAAAAAATTTGTTTTGTTGACTGCATCAATTAATCCTAGAGCAGATAAAAGAGCGTCAACTAGACAGGTCCTCGGGGACAAGAAACAAGCCTCAAAAGCAGAACTAAATAGCTCAACGGTGACCATAACTTCAAAAAAAGAGGTACTCATCTCCTGCATAGATTGGCATTGGCATGTGGAAAAACGTTGAATTGGATTCATCAAGTTCAGTAATTTGTTTTATGGTAGACAGATTATTAGTGATTTGAAATTTTTGCATTCAAATTAACCTATTTTTGAATATGATCTCTTATGTGTCTCTCTAGAGGCTATGGTAGACTGCTTTCTACTGAAACTCGATGGTAATAAATTCATGGAGACAAAGGAATAATTTCTTATAATATGTTGACTAAAACAAAAAAGGACCTCCCATGTATGATTAGAGTAATTTCTTTTTTGTGCAGGCTTCTTCAAATGGGGCACCAAAGACAACTAGTTCGAGAACACCTCATAGAGAGTATACCAGGTAAAGCTCACTTGAGCTCTCACAGGCCATTCTATTTGGTTCATATTTGCCACTACAACATATAATTTAATAGTTTGTTGAATATTGAGTGAGAAACTTCTGGCTCTTTATAATAGTTATTAAAAGCTTAGTGTTTTTCTAAGTTCCTTGGTTAAAACATTGCCTTTAATTGATCTTGGATTTTATAAATGATAGGCATCAAAATGATAACCTGACACCTCCAAAGAAGAAAATAGAGAAAAAACAACCCGAATCAAAAAATAGAGGAGATACAGCCAGATCAACTTCTGCTAGGTAATTTGCTAAAGGATATTTTTTCGTTGTTTATTCTGAAAAAAGCTAGTATATTTTGCCTTTAAGATGGTAGCTAGTATATTTGGTTCATATTTGCCACTACTACATATAATTTAATAGTTTTTTGAATTTTGAGTGAGAAATTTCTGGCTCTTTATAATAGTTATTAAAAGCTTAGTGTTTTTCTAAGTTCCCTGGTTAAAACATTGCCTTTAATTGATCCTGGATTTTATAAATGATGGCATCAAAATGATAATCTGATGCCTCCAAAGAAGAAAACAGAGAAAAAACAACCTGAATCAAAAAAAGGAGGAGATGCAGCCAGATCAACTTCTGCAAGGTAATTTGCTAAAGGATATTTTTTCGTTGTTTATTCTGAAAAAAGCTAGTATGTTTTGCTTTTAAGATAGTAGTTAGTGCTCCCTTAGGTCAATCAAATGTAATTACAGAATGCTTTTAGTCTCAGTTTTCTATTAGCTTTTCACTCTCATTCATAGTAGTCTTTTGCAAGTAATAGATGTATAATGTGACCAACATTATGGATTTATAGGTCTCACAAATCTCCCAGCGCGAGTAGGCTGGATAACAAAGAAAATGGAGTAGATTTCAGCTTCAAAAGTGATGAAAGAGCAGAGAAGAGAAAAGAGGTAGAAACCTTAATTCTTGATGGCATTTTGTTTAATGTTAAGGTCCATTGTCAGTTAAAACAGTGGGAAACTATTATGAGTTTAATCTTCAGTTTCACATGTCATTCCTTTTACAACCGAGTAACCATCCTTAAGACTGTATTCAGAACCATGCATCTGTTAAATTGGGGTTTAGCCTTTCTCATGTGCTTCCATTGTATTATCAATTTTTATGTGGTATCGTTGCTACGTGTTTGCTGGATTTTGTGCAGGAAGTATGGTGTTTATCATTTTGAGTTGTTTTAGATATTAATGGTTTATTAGTTTTTACCAGTGCCGATAAAGAATTACTAATCATACGATAAGTTTTCACTCTAGGCCTGGGCATATTCATTATGCAGAAGTGTCATGTGCTAATTTATTGAGAATAACATGAAGTTTACTAGTTTCGTATAAATAGACTTGCTTAGAAGAGTAGGATTCAACTATTGGAGAATTACTCCCAGGAAAAACTTTGTTCCTGGGTTGTTGGTCTAAGGGAACAAACCATTGATTGAAAGGAACAATAAATTGAGAAATAGTACTTTCAGAAAAAGAAAGAGCATGATTTGGTGTAAGCATCACTATTTGAAGACATTTTTGTATGCTCTCTGAGTACAAACTCTTATTGATAAAACTGATCTATAAAAGGCCAAGACCCAAAATAAATTGGTAGGATAAATCGTACTGTTTTGTCTTGACTGCTAGTTAAAGGTTTACCATAGTTCTTGCTTTTAGAGTGATATAACCATCTTGATCTACAGGATTGATTGGACTAAATTTTGTACATAAGAATGAACTTTGATGACATTTCCTTGATGTTTGATTACAACCTTTTAGTTTAGTGCAGTTCTATATGAGACTGGAAGAAAAGATGAAAGCTAAGGAAGCTGAAATGAACCAAATTCAGGGAAAAACACAGGTATACCTCGAGTGTGATTCTATGAAAATTTGAATCAAATTCAGATCAGTATAGCATCCTTATTTTCATAAAATTGTAGAAACACTTATATTGATGTTTCTTTTTCTTACTTAATGGTCTAAAGAGTAGTGTTCCATATCAGTTGTATATCTTGAAATTGTGTGCATAAGACTCTGTTCATTGTCTTTGGCTTACTGGTAATACCTTTGTCTTTGTTATATATTTGTTGCAGGAGGAAATGGAGGCTAAAATAAAATAACTACGTAAAAGGCTCAATGTCAAAGCCACACCCATGCCCACCTTCTACAAGGAAACATCAACAACAAAATTAGAGAATAAAAAGGTGCAGTATACTGGCGCAAAGCTTGTGAACTTTTGAAAAACTTGTGCATTGTGTTTTTCTTAAATTAGTTTTCTAAATATAATTTCTGAATTGTTCTACAAATGCAAAATGAATATTTAAATTTTCCATAGCATCATATCTTCAAAGCCTGTATTCTCCAGTTACTGTGCCACTCCATAGAGGGGCAGATGCAAATCATGATAGTTTTATTATTACAATCTTTGACCTCAATCATGTCATTGGAGTTACTGGTTCATATTTTCATTTTCGTGTGAGAATACAGTCTAAAAAGCATTTACTGATTGCTGTAGGTTTCACAGATCTCTGCAAAGTCACAAAACGTTGGAAGGAAGAGTACTACTTATGGTACAGATTCAGATTCTAGCACTGTACCTACTCACAAGACAATTTCTATGCGAGGGATCAAGAACAGCACAAGTCCATCAAAGAAACATAGGAAGGCTCAACCGGATACTAGTGTCACCTCCTGTGTTAACAAGGCACAGAAGGGAGCAGGGTCAAGAAATCTTTCCTGTGGGAAGCCCTTAAAATCAAAACTTCCAGCCAATGCCAATCCTAAAAGAGAAACTGTTCATCCTGCCTAACCAGAGAATTCTTTAGCAAAAGTGAATTTTGATGGATCAAAATCAAAAGTAATTGAAAATCTATCCGCAAATGAAGAAAGCAATCAAAAAAGTGCTCCTATCACCCATGACAAAACATCAGTGTTCACTTCTGAAACTTAATTGGATGGCAGGAAAGAGGATTTGATGAATGGTGGTTTTAACCCATATAGTGAAGTTCACAATGTCACACAAGCAAAGAATGAAATGAATAATGATGAAGCTGAATCAAAAATAATAGCTTAACACTAGAGTTACGGATGCAATGCAAAATACCAACAATGCAAAAGATGCTGACAATGGCAAATAAAAGTCGGTTGCTCAGAAGGCTGAAGGGGCTAAGGATAAAGACACTAACTTGAGAGGTGGTTCTGTGTCAAGCATCAAACCAAAATCTCTATGACATGCTTCACTGAACACTTGTCATGAATCAAAGGGCAAAGCAATCAAAGCAGCAAAACTTGATTGGCAAAAGATTCTAATGCCTGTTGAAAAGGGAAAGAAGGAATCCACAGCAAATGCCTCAATTAAGTGTAGCATGAAAGACAATGCAAGATTGGCTTGCTTAATTGCAGATGTAGCTGTACCCAGATTAAGTCGTTAAGAAATTGTAAGTTTCATGTCAGCCTATGAAAACACACATAATTGTGGTTAGATTTGGTAACTAGTTGAGCCATATATATAGCTGTGCCTATGCTTCCTAGCCTATAGAAAATAAATGATGCAGCATTCCTGTGGTCAGGAGATCAATTATGTACTCTATGTACCGATGATATCGAGCTATGTTATTGGTCGGATAAATTTCAAATTTACGTTAACTTAGAATGCTGCCATCATGGAAGCATTCTGTATCAGAGTTCTATAGTCAATGAGAAATTGTGCCGAAGCAGCTCTATTTGTTTGGCATGGATATGAGATTTCTACTGTAAATTGTTGAATTGATTTGGCATCAAAGTCTACTAATTTTATGTTATGTGGTGGTGAGAAAATGGTGTTGTGTTCCTTTGGATGGTCATTTTCTTGTTGAAAATGTCTCTATACTGCAGGGGGCTAAAGATAGTGATGCTAACGAGAATGGGCTAATGGAAACCCTGGCTTATGTATGCTTCACCTGACTAGATGCTTAAACATGTCCAAAGTTGTTATAGAACTCAAGATTTATAGAATCACCTGACTGATTGAATTGGATCAAATTTATGACTCATATTACATCACATTTTTATCTCAAGATTCACTCCATATTCCTTCCGCTTCCTTAGTCCTCAACCTGTGCCTAAAAGTCTTGTCTTCCTTTTTAAATTATGTATTATCGTCATCGGGAGAGTGGGGAAACTTTGAGACTACTGCCTTAGCAGCTCCAAGCACTCTTTTAAACATGTTGATTGTAGTCCAAGAACTCTGTTATGGGGGAGAGACCAGTCAAATTGTAATATGGTCAAAGAATTATTATATGGTTTCAACTTTTTAATCTAAATTAAAAAAAAAGGTTTTATGATCTGATTATGTACATCAAGAACTACATCTGCTTAAAAATGCCCACATCAATCACACTTAAAAAGGTTTGTCCTTCCCTAGGTATGAACTTCCTTATAATAGAGTTCTTAGGAATGACCCTTCTTACTCTCCTCCTTATAGGCCCCACCTCCTAGGCGTCAGTATCTCCAGCACAAGTATGGTGATCACAGGGCTATAGAGCCTATAGAGAGGAATTGTTAGAGTTCTTAGGGATGACACCCCTCTTAGTCTCTTACACATATGCCCCACATCATATGCATCATTATCCCAAGCATAAGGAAGTGTCAACGAGTCGTAGACATTCCAATCATCACTCAAACCTATGTAAGATCCATTACCTCATCATTTTCCAAAGTTTCCAAATTTCAATGGTGCTTGTGATGAAAGCCCTTTAAGCATGGCATGGATTGGGAACATAAGGATGAACTCTTTTTTAGATTTTTTCGCTCAAAGTCTACAAGGCAAAGCCCTTGGTTGATTCAAAATCTTCCCCCCAATTTACAGATATGAGATTTGTACTGTAAATTGTTGAATTGATTTGGCATCAAAGACTACTAATTTTAAATGATGTTGTGCCCCTTTGGATGGTCATTTTCATGTTGAAAATGTCTCTATACTGCAGGAGGCTAAAGATAGTGATGCTAATGAGTATGGGCTAATGGAAACCCTGGCTTACGTATGCTTCACCTGACTAGATGTTTAAACATGTCCAAACTTGTTACAGAACTCAAGATTTACAGAATCACCTGACTAATTAAATTGGATCAAATTTATGACTCATATTACATCATATTTTTATCTCAAGATTCACTCTGTATTCCTTCTGCTTCCTTAGTCCTCAACCTGTGCCTAAAAGTCCTGTCATCCTTTTTAAATTATGTATTATCGTCATCAGGAGAGTGGGGAAACTTTGAGACTACTGTCTTAGTAGCTCCAAGTACTCTTTTAAACATGTTGACTGTAGTCCAAGTACTCTGTTATGGGGGAGAGGCCAGTCAACTTGTAATATGGTCAAAGAATTATTATGTGGTTCAACTTTTGAATCTAAATTAAAAAAAAGGTTTTATGATCTGATTATGTACATCAAGAACTACATCTGCTTAAAAATGCCCACATCAATCACACTAAAAAGGTTTGTCCTTCACTAGGTATGAACTTCCTTATAATAGAGTTCTTAGGAATGACCCCTCATACTCTCCTCCACATAGGCCCCACCTCCTAGGCGTCAGTATCTCCAGCACAAGTATGGTGATCACAGGGCTATAGAGCCTATAGAGAGGAATTGTTAGAATTCTTAGGGATGACACCCCTCTTAGTCTCTTACACATATGCCCCACATCAATCACACTAAAAAGGTTTGTCCTTCCCTAGGTATGAACTTCCTTATAATAGAGTTCTTAGGAATGACCCCTCTTACTCTCCTCCACATAGGCCCCACCTCCTAGGCGTCAGTATCTCCAGCACAAGTATGGTGATCACAGGGCTATAGAGCCTACAGAGAGGAATTGTTAGAATTCTTAGGGATGACACCCCTCTTAGTCTCTTACACATATGCCCCACATCATATGCATCATTATCCCAAGCATGAGGAAGTGTCAACAAGTGGTAGACATTCCAACCATCACTCAAACCTATGTAAGATCCATTACCTCATCATTTTCCAAAGTTTCCAAATTTCAATGGTGCTTGTGATGAAAGCCCTTTAAGCATGGCATGGATTGGGAACATAAGGATGAACTCTTTTTTAGATTTTTTCGCTCAAAGTCTACAAGTCAAAGCCCTTGGTTGATTCAAAATCTTCCCCCCAATTTATAGATATGAGATTTGTACTGTAAATTGTTGAATTGATTTGGCATCAAAGTCTACTAATTTTTATGTTATATGGTGTTGAAAAAATGGTGTTGTGCCCCTTTGGATGGTCATTTTCTTGTTGAAAATGTCTCTATACTGCAGGAGGCTAAAGATAGTGATGCTAATGAGTATGGGCTAATGGAAACCCTGGCTTACATATGCTTCACCTGACTAGATGTTTAAACATGTCCAAACTTGCTACAGAACTCAAGATTTACAAAATCACCTGACTGATTGAATTGGATCAAATTTATGACTCATATTACATCACATTTTTATCTCAAGATTCACTCCATATTTTTTCCGCTTCCTTAGTCCTCAACCTATGCCTAAAGGTCATGTCTTCCTTTTAAAATTATGTAATTTTGTCATCAAGTGAGTGGGGAAACTTTGAGACTACTGTCTTAGCAGCTCCAAGCACTCTTTTAAAATTGTTAATTGTAGCCCAAGTACTCTGTTATGGGGAAGAGGCCAGTCAAATTGTAATACGGTCAGAGAATTATTATATTGATTTTTAATTTTTTAATTAAAAATTGCCAGTTGTTGGCTATGTCTATATAAGTATTGTACAAGTGTGCATGTGTCATTGTCACCCTCCAAACTGTCCAACCAACACCATCTCATGTTTTTAATAAATAAATATTGTTCAACTTTTGAATCTAAATAAAAAAAAGGTTTTATGATTTGATTATGTACATCGAGTAGTACATCTGCTTAAAAATGCCCACATGAATCACACTAAAAAAGGTTTGTCCTTCTCGTAGGGATGGACTTCCTTATAATAGAGTTCTTAGGAATGACCCCTCTTACTCGTCTCCACATAGGCCCCACCTCCTAGGCATCAGTATCTCAAGAACGAGTATGGTGATCACAGGGCTGTAGAGCCTATAGAGAGGAATTGTTAGAGTTCTTAGGGATGACACCCCTCTTAGTCTCCTACACATAGGCCCCACATTCTATGCATCATTATCCCAAGCATGAGGAAGTGTCAACTATGTGCTATTCTTGTGAGTGTTAAACATTCCAACCATCACTCTGCTAGTGCAGGTTTTTTATTCATTTTCATAAGGTTTTTCTTACACATATTATTAATCTTTCTTAGGTTAATAAAGTGAGTAGGTTATGAGGTGTCACCTTCCTACAAGTGAGCATCCATTAGCTATCCTGAGAAGATGCTTCTGCTATCCTTAGTGTGATAGATGGTTGTTTCCTATTTGTTGGTGTTGCCACTTCCACCCTCTCCTTTTTCTATATAAACTCACTACCTATCTTGTATTTTAATTTGATATTGGAGATAGTTATCTGCTGCTATTTTGCCTTTAGAGCATTTCACATCAGCCTCTTGGTATTGTTGTTATGTCGTTTCAATTACCTTTTGCATTTACAATATTTGTTTCTAACTCTTTCAATTGATTCTGGGTTATAATCTGTTTTACGGATTCTAACATGGTATTAGAGCAAGTTTTTTAAGGTTAGATTCTTTGTAGAGGTCTTGCAAAATCCCGTATGCTCTTCTCTTGCATTTTCAAATGATCTAGTGAATCGGAAAGGATTTATGAAGATCCAGTAATCTTGTTTTTGCATGTATGAGATCTTGGTGATTGTAACATCTTTAGGTAGTCTGACAGCATTTTTGACTGTTCCATTGCATCCAGGAGGCTCTTGAAAGTCATTTTTGGCTTTTATTTCACTCATTTTGGAGATCGTTGGCCATATTTGTAAACAAGGGTTTTGAAGCTCAAATTTGACAATCGGTTTGCATATTATGTGTTTTAATCAATCTTGCATGTTTTTTCATGTCTTTTCTTATCTTCAGTAGTTGATGCAGCCTTTGCATGTAGTTCTTTGGTTGTTGGAGTTGTTTTTTTATTGCTAAAGGCATTTTTTTACATTAGATCCACATCTTCTGTACATTAGAAATAAAAACACCTTCTAGGTTTTGTTCGCAACATCGAAAAAATATTTGGGTATCTGTTAATTTTTGCATGCAACTTATATATTTTGCAAAAACTAAATTAGAAAGTAACAATAGATCCCCTCTCTGTTGGCAGTTTTAGATTTAAAGACAATTTTCAAATGCTCCATTTTAGCTGATACTAGCTCTGTTTCTTGAGCAATTTTTGTTTATTTAGGCTATTTTTTTGTGCTCTATGCACTAGTGCAAATGTTGTTTTGTTTTGTGGCATAGAATTTCTAGAAATTGTAGAATCTCACTCGTGACACTGCACAGTTCTCGTTTTGGGAACTTTTAAGAAGCATAACTTTTGCATAAAACCTTGGATCGAGGTGGTTCTTTTCTTGAAAGTGCATTTTTTTTGTGTACTTTGCAGTGGTGTTGTTTATTTTATTTGGTATTGTGCCAAAATTGTATTTTTAGCATATGCTCTTTTTGAGGATTTGTAATAGCATTGAGATCAAGTCCAATCAGTATTTTTTGCTGGTGGCAATTGTAATTGCAATAAATATAAAGTGCCAAATCATATTTGCTTTTGTGGGGGGGGGGGGGTGTTCTTTGATTGAGTGAAAAGGGGGGTGTCTTATGTGCTCTCTTTGAGTTACATCTTTTATGGGGTTATTGTAATTGTTTTGGGGGTTCATCATGGATTTTAGTTATTTTCATCCTTCTATTGTTAAGCTAACCTCAGAGAACTATTTGTCTTGGAAACAAGGGTTAAAGAGTCAATGCCTTGAGCAGGATCTATTGCCCCATCTCCTTAGACTCGTTCCTGAGCCAAGTGACTATGAACAAAAGAATGCATGGTTTAACAATAATGACATGGTCTATGGACTAATATTTATTACTATTTCTGAGGATATTCTACATCACATAGAGCACACTAAGTGCCCTTTCCCTGTTTGGACCATCATCCAGCAGTTGTATGGAGACTTTGGATCTTCATCTGATAGTGATGTTTCCTTGGATGACCAGACTCTTGTGGATGATACTGAGACTTCTTATGCTCCATCTTGTGTGACATACATTGATACCCCATCTTCAAATACATCACCTGTTGCTTCATCAGATTCTAGAGATGCTTCTTTGAGAGTTTCCAGTGGTTCTTTGCAGCAAGATCATTACAGTCTTCTTGGTTGGGACTCCTATCTATCTGACATTGCATCTTTGTTTGTAGAGTCTCACATTTCAGATTTGGAGGACACATTTGAGGGGTTATCTCTCTTCTTTCATGACAGTTCTTTTGTCCTTGCACTTGCTATTACTACAACGTTCAGAGAGGCTTCATCGAGGGCTTCCAGTGATTCTTCACAAGACATCTCGTGGGATTTGCATTGTAGCCACATGGCGTGCATTGACATTCCATGTCCATACATCAGTTCTTCGAATCTTGCTCTTAAATTTTGACATGATTTTGAGAGGTCACTTGTTTCAGTTAGGCCTAGGACTCTTGATTTGATTGTGACTTCTTTCAACATCAGCATGACAACACTTGAGTAGAGTTCTAAGACAAAATACATCATGAGGCTTCCTTCCTCACCTTGCTTCTTTGAGTGGGAGTTACTTCGGCATTCACCATTGGAGTTGTTTCTTCCTAAGGGGAGAAATGCCATTTGCCACAAATGGATCATCTTCAGCATTCATATATGGGCATCCTTCTTTGACACCAGAGTTACTTCATTGTGGGGGGGGTGGCGTCATAGTCTTTTTCACTCTCTCTACTTTGGGGGGGGTGGGTCTCTTCTCTCTCTATTTGGGGAGGGGGATACTTCTCTTTTGGGGGAAGTTCATTGTACATGGGTGCCTCATTAGGTTTCATTTGTCGGGACCCATCTATTTATCCACATAAGCTATGCTTAAGGGGGGTGTTAGTGTAGGTTTTTTATTCCTTTTCATAAGGTTTTTCCTACACATATTATTAACCTTGCTTAGAATAATAAAGTGAGTTTAATTAGGTGAGTAGGTTATGAGGTGTCACCTTCCTACAAGTGAGCATCCATTAGCTATCTTGGGAAGATGCTTTTGTTATCTTTAGTTTGATAGATGGTCACTTCCTATTGGTTAGTGCTGTCACCTCTACCATCTCCATTTTCCATATAAACTCACTACCTATCTTATATTTTCCTTCGATATTAATTGGAGATAGTTATCTGATGCTATTTTGCCTTTCAAGCATTTCACATCAGCCTCTTGGTATTGTTGTTATGTTGTTTCAATTGTTTTTCGCATTTACAATATTTGTTTCTAACTCTTTCAATTGATTCTAGGTTATAATCTATTTTACGGATTCTAACACACTCAAACCTATGTAAGATCCATTCATGTACTTCATCCTTTTCAAAAGTTTAATGGTGCTTGTGAAGAAATCCCTTCTAAGCATGGTATGGATTGGGAATGTAAGGATGAACTCTTTTTTTTTTGGCTCAAAGTTTACAAGGCAAAACCCTTTATTGATTCCAAAATCTTCCCCCCAATTCTCTTCATAGTTTTGAATATCTTTCTTTGATGTTGCCAAACCATTCAACTTAGGCATGAAATTTCTCACCAACATGAGAGAAAAATGAGTCTAATACTAAATTTATTCATTATTAGTGCATGATTGTCCTTTCTTGTAGAGCTAGATTTAACAACGTTCTACTCATTTATAAGGTCACTTGTGGAATCAATCTTGATTTACTCAAACATGAACCCACTTGTCATGAAGAAGCATTTGAAATCCATGATAGTTTTAGGGCTTCCCCACTCAGAAGTGGATCATCCTCTCATGGTGATCACATTTAGAATGCAACTAGTGATAATGGTGTATATTATTCTTCCTTGGGGTAGATTAGATAAGAGAGGTTCTTGTGAAGTCAATGTCAATAAGAAAGAAACTAAAAATGAAAGGGATGGGGAGAAAATTGGCTAAAATTAGGAAGATGGCTAACAAGGAGGGGAAGTAATCTAAAAACTTGACACTTCCTCCACCTAGTGAATCCATCCTTAACCATGAATAATGTGAAAAGAAGACATATTTTTGGTCTTGATCTTCAAGTTCTAATTTTGAATACAGTTCCAATATCTTTAATGATTCCAGCCATAAAAGTGTTACTCATTGGTCATATCACATTGAAAACTCTGATAATTATGATAAATATGAATTTTATGTTACTATTTGCTTAGGTTGCATTGCTAACCCATCTGAAAGATACTAATGGAATAGGGTCCTTTGGACAACCTTTATGATCATGCTTGGCTTTATCCAATTGTCAAGGAACTACAATCTATTCTTGTTAGAATCACCCTATGGGATTTATTGCATCTTTGTGTAGATCAAAGACCTCTCATTCTTTGTGTTCTGGTTCTTTATATCTCACATGCCTCCAATGACAATCCTTTGTTGAGGCCTGGTTCATCCATTCTCCCTAACCCTTATATTCTCTAGGCCTTGTATAAAAGCTTTGTGAACAACTACTCAAAATATAATACCAATGAGGATCTTCAAGGCCTCTGGATTAGCTTCAAAAAAATTATGAATCCTTTATTGAGCTCCCATTATTTGCGCCAAGATTCTTTAGACTTCACATGCCTCCAATGACAATCCTTTGTTGAGCTTTGATCCATCCATTTGCCCTAACCTTGATATTCTCAAAGCCTTGTATAAAAGAATTATGAAGGGCTGCTCACAATATAATGCCAATGAAGATCTTCAAGGCCGTGGTATTATCTACAAATAATTTATGAATTGTCTCACGAAAGTGTTGTACTTGATATCAAATTTGGGTCCAAAACTATCAAGGTAGAATTCAGTGTACTTGATTTAAATCCATCTTACAACCACATCCTTTGCTACTTTTTGCATGGTTCAATTCAAACATCTTAGGCCAATCTTGATCCTTGGGCTTTGAGCAAAAAAAATCTTTAAAGAAGGATGGATTACTCACTAGAAATATTGTTGCCAAGATTTAGGTATCAACCTTTGTCTCATTAGAGATTTTGAATTTGTCCTAAATGATTATAAAAAAGTTTTCGATATTAAATTTGTCCTAAATTTGCCCCATGGAACTTGAACTTTTTGTGGAAATTGAACTTTTTCATGCTAAGTTACCGATTTAGGTTTTAGGTATCTAGATAAAAAAAATAGGTTTGGGTTCATTTTGGGTATGTTTGTAAAAAAAAAACTTATAAAAATCATAAATAAATCACAAATAAAAGACTTTTCTTGCCCACTAAGTAATTGTAGGAGATTTATTATCATATGTAATAGAAAATGTTGCATTATCATATATTTAGGGTTGAGGGGCTATACACAACAAACACATAAAGCATACAATGGCACCCAAATGAGATCATTCTCAAAAATCTGGAATGACAGACCTCAATCTCCTTTAATTGGTGTCCCTACACCATGAATGTCACGTGCTTTGCACTCCATTGCATGATGTCCAAATTGTAGATGGAAACTCCCTTGTTTATCTTGTTTTTCTCCTTGATTGAAAATGTTGCAGCATGGTACACTTTGACCTTGGGCACCAAATTACAGTAATAGACCAGAAATGAAAATAGATTCTGATGGCATGACACCAACCTTATAACCTTGTCTCAAGACCCATCACAATGCCCACAAATCATTGTCTCAAGACCCTTTTTGTGGTAAGCACCTCCACTTTTGAGCCCAACATTAACACTACAAACTATACCATGGCTTCCACCAACTTCATGTATTTCTTTATTTCGTTGGTTTAGGTTCTCTATGGGTTTTGAAAAATAGAGCTAGATTCACCGAGGTCCATTATAGAGTGAACCCAGTCAAATCCAAGTCCATCTGGCAAGACCCTAGCTAACCCAATAAGGGGTTTGTAGCCAAACTTGGAGATTCTTTTGAACGAACTAGTAACATAGCTTTCATGCAAACATCTAAGTGTTGACGATAGGATTATCACTTCTTGATTCATATCTCAATTGTAATCTATAAATGTTACTGATAATCTATTTGAATTTAGAACTTTTCAAGGTGGATGATTATGATAGATGCATTGGAGCTTTAAATCTTGTGTTTGTAGTCAGTGTATAATGCTGATTCTTATATTTGATAATATGGGTAATCTATCTATGTAATCTAACTATGTATTAATTATTTGTCGACTCTCGAGTAGTAGAGAGTTAGTTAGAGTTGGTCAGTTGACGGTTGTGTTCCTCTTGGCAACCGTCAGGTCCTTTAAATAGTCTTTGTACCATCAAGGAAAGTAGTATGATGTAGTCAGATTGACTCTGATCCTTGGCTAACCATCTCTGGTCTACTTCAGTAATAATATGATGAGCAAATAAAGATATATTTTTACTCCTCCATCTAGTATGCATTGTTAATTCTGTAAATTATTTCAAGTATTCGTTTATCGAATAGGCAAGTAAACATTGGTGTTGTTGCCAGGGAAGAAATTAGGTTCGATAGAAGATATTCGTGCCCTTAGACCGCAATAAAGATGAGAAGATACCACGTCGTCAAGATCAAGAGAACGCAAAAGAAGACTAAGATAGATCACTAAGTTGAAGTCCATTTTGAAGTAAAAGTTGAGTCAAAGTTAGAGTGTGAGTAGGAGTTGTAGTCGGGCGAGTGTGAGTAGACTTTGTAGTTAGGCGAGCATGAGTAGAAGTCGTAGTTAGGAGAGGGAACACATTTCTGCTACAAATAATCACATGAGCATAGAATGGGAGGAAATCGACAATCGAAGGAGAAGAAGCTGAACCAAGGGTGTATAAAGAAAATTTGAAGGCGAAACAAGTGTGTTAGGTTTGCATCAGAACAAAACCATGGTAAACCTCAATGGAGAAAAGAAAAAGTTGCCCAAGTTTATAGGCAATGGATCAAAGGATCCCATCAAGCATTGTAATACTTGTGAGACAATGTGGACAACAAATGGGCAAGATGATGAAGCAATTTGGCTACGGTCTTTTCCAACCACCTTGCAAGGTGTAGCAATTGACCGGTATACCGAACTTGACCAAGCCTCTTGAAACACATGGGAGAATTTAAACAAGGCCTTTAAACAAGAGTTTAAGTGGCTACAAAATGATAATGAAATAGTAGCCGAAATTTACAATACTAGGTAAGGTAAGCATGAGAATGTATGAGCTTATAACCGTAGACTTAAAGAACTACTTGTAAAATTAGAAAAAGAATCTACTAACGATCTTAAGAAAAGGTGGTTCATCAAAGGTCTAATTTTGTTATTAAGAAAAAAAGATGAAGGTAGTACCACCCTCTTCTTATGTAGAAGCCTACAGTCGGGCAATGGACTAGAAAGTGAAGACAAAATGTCCTCCCGTAGTAAAAGAAAAACAAAGGAAGATGTTAGTTACATTGATGCCAAGCGTAAACCAAGACAATTCTCGGTTGGAGAAAAAGTTCTTGAGGGTCAAACCTCTGAAGAGTTCCATAAATATTGGAAAGACTTCCAAACTAGCTCCTCGATAAGTAGGACCCTTCTAAGTTCTCAAAGTAATCAATTTGGTTGCCTACAGAATTGCTCTACCACTAGCTCTTGCCAGGATGCATAATATTTTTCATGTTTCATATTTGAAAAAGTATATAATAGGTGATAATCATATTCTTAATTGGAATGCTCTACAGGTACATGACCTAGGAGTGGTCATGATCAAGCCTCTCAAAGTGCTCGAAGTTCATAAGCTCTACTTGCATAATAGAGGTGTTACTCAATGCAAGGTCCAGTGGGGCCAATATGTAGAGGATAGTGCCACATGGGAAGATTACTATGATTTTTATTAGAGATTTCCTCATTTGTTATTATGCTTTTCAAAGTTGAACAAAAACTCTATATTATTGTTTTGGATACACTGGATCATCGAGGACGATGAATCTTAAGGGGGAGATATGTCACACCCCAAATTTTGACTATGTTTTACTTTTTACTTGTATATAATTAGTAGATAATTTTGCATGAATTAATGATTTGACATTATGTGAAAATGTCAGGATAGATCAATGATATCATGAGTTTATGTTTATACGTTTAGAATTTAGACATGTGATCAAATGATGTCATGATTATATATTCATAAGGTTTATGGATTGACTAATGATACACTAATACCAGTTTGGTGATTGTAAGTTGTATCTAGGAAACATGTTTTCCACCCTTTGAGAAGAGAGGGAGAGCATCATCAGAGAGAAGAGAATAGACGTCAGGATAGTATGACCATCGACAAGAAATGATCGATAATTGTTAATTCTTATGTGATATGAATATAATTTATATTCAAGAGAAAATATTTATTAATTGTTAAATTATTTCGTTATAGGTAATTTTTGATAAGATTTTTATTATGATAACCTATCTATTTTGGCATTTATGCAAGATAGAGAGGGGAAGAATACATCGACCCCATTCCCGTATCTTGTCAAGTGTTAGAAACAACGTAAGTTTACATTGTATACACTTTCATTATGTTGTTTATATTTATTTAATATTATCTATAAGTTTAAACTTATAGTATGTTGTCGAAGAGCTTCATAAGGGAACATGGTATAGTAGCAATTAATGCAAACCATTTCATGTTTTTATGTGGGCACTCAACTCCTTTCTCCATCTTGGTTATGGAGGTAAGGAGGAGTTTAAGAGGTAGTTACTCCACTACTTCTACATGCCAACTTAGCATGAGAATAGGCGTAGATGAAGGGAGGATCTCTGAGGGTTATCTAAAGAGGAGCAACATTGAGTGCTTAGAGAAAGGAATACAAGGAAAGGTCTAAGGTCATCGAGAACACACACACACACAGAGGGAGAGAGTTATGATTCGTGAACACATAGCTTTGTGTTTATTAAGCATCTATGGAGAAGAAAGATAACACAGTGAAAAGCTTAAGACATCTCGGGTAGCAGAGGTAAGGTTATCTCATCTAAACAATTACTTCATTCTTATATTGCAATATTTGAATTTTGTAGAATCTTACAGGTATATATATATTTAAATATAGTAGAGATTATTTAATGTACTTAGAACAAAGATCTTATGAACGTAACAACTTTGTAGATATGGTCTCATAGGAAGAAGAGAAATTGACTTGTTTAATTTGAAATTGCACTAAGAGGGCATACAACATTTGAGCCTGATTCTCTGATAATGTAAATGTCTTTGAATAATAGTTGAAACCACAGTTTATAAACATTAGAATGTTGTTGTTATTAGCAAGAATATTGTGAAATATCCTTTTTGAGCCTTTGTCTTGTATCATCAAATCCATAGATAACTGAGTTGTTTGATGAGAATAGGAAATATGTAAATGATATGTTTAGCACTATTTATTTAGAGACCTTGGTCTGTAAGTAATTTTCCTTCCAACTTTGTTTATTCAGGCTAATTTAGTTTTCTTATAGTTGTCAAACATTTGAAAGGAAGCTAGGTGTGCGGAAAATGCTTCCTACACTAATCTAATAAGGAGAGGGCTATGCAAATTCAAATTTATCCTAACTATTACAACAATGTTAAACCATTAACATGAGATATTGCAGCAAAACACAAGAACCAAAAAGTAGATAGAAGAAGAGAGAAAGATTTACGGTGGGGAAAACCCTTATCAGGTGAAAAACCCCACACTCAGAAACCTGCACAATGTATTAACAAATCTGAAAGAATGTTTACAATACACTTGCAATGCAAGCTTCAATGGTCTTTGACACTTGTATCTAGAGTCAATTGGGAAGCATAACAGTACATGTGAACCTGTGATACAAACTCCATCTCCAAGCACCTGTATAAATAAGAAATGCAAGGCAATATTGGACCTATCTTGGAATGGGCATCCAACATGGCATCTTTGACCAAAACCCATGCCTAGGGACACTTGGTCAACATTGTAGAATGTGTCTGACACTTGTCCACATCTCCCATCCCAAAGAGGTCGCCTATTTCCAAAATGGGCTATGACAGATGCTCTTACGACACTTACGACCATCATAGAATCTATCATAGCGGTTACAACTTACAGCTGTAAGAGAATCTATCATACACATGCTATAAATAGCATATTCTCTTACAACATGTCATATTCCACCTTGAAGCACTCAAATATGCCTTATTCAAAGATGCTTCATGACACATGTCATCACCTGTCTTACAACCTTCTATTTTCGACTCTTACATGTCATAATTCGTCATAGGAATCTATCATAACCGTTTCGGTCAAACATTCCTTACACAACATAGAAGATACCGACACATGGCAGAATGTTCCTACCACTAAGTGGGATGCCTATCTCCTCATGTGAGGACAAAATAACAAGTTGTCATAATCCATGTAGGATTGACACATCACCATGCCACATCCCACAACATGACAATATGGAATTTCCAATTATTTACAACATAGGCAATTAAATAATAAATACAAAAATTTCAAATGTAGAGAATTACTAAGGTTGAGACACCTTAATTCCCAACATTCTCCCACTTGTCGAACACCTTGTAAGAGCCAATAGAAAAACTGAATTTAACTGCTATAGGATGAGAGGCCCATAGACTTCGAACACCATCTGAACTTCTCTGCGCTCACTGGTTTTGTCAATGCATCTGCAGCATTCTTCAAAGTATCTACCTTCTCCAAATTTACCTTTCCATCCTCAACCATGTCTCTCATGAAGTGAAATTGAACATCAATGTGCTTGGTTCTAGCATGGAAAGTTGGATTCTTCGCAAGGCAAATCACACTCTGACTATCACAACTGATTGTGATCTGACTTGCATCAACACCAATATTTGAACACAATCTTTTAAGCCAAATGGATTCCTTAAAAGCATGAGTTGCTGCCATGTACTCAGCTTCTATCGTGGACAAAGAAACAATAGGTTGTCGCTTACTCATCCAACTAATAGCACCACCAAATAATGTAAATCCATAAGCACTGGTGGATCTCCTGCTGTCAATGTCACCTGCCCAATCTGAATCCACAAATCCATGAATATCAACAGAATGTGAAGGTCTTGAAACATTACCATGATAGTAAATGGAATACTTAGAAGTACCCCTCAAATATCTAAACACTCACTTAACTACATCCCAATGAACCCGTCCAAGATTAGCCATAAATCGACTAAGGACTCCCACTGCTTGGGCAATGTCTAGTCTTGTGTAGACCATAGCATACATCAAACTGCCAAAAACACTAGCATAAGGTACTCTACTCATATCCTCCACCTCACTACAAGATTTTGGACAATCCTCAACAGATAACTTTGTCCCCAAAGAAACAGGAACACACAATGGTCTACAATCTACCATGTTGAATCTGTCCAACACGGTCTTCACATACTTATTCTGGCTTAACCAAAGTTTTCTGTTGGTTCTGTCTCTTCTGATTTCCATTCCTAGAATGTACCTAGCTGCCCCTAAATCTTTCATTTCAAACTATGCTAACAACTGAGATTTAAAATCAGAAATCATATTCTTACCCTTCCCAATGAGTAACATATCATCAACATATAGCGCAACAATGAGAATATGATCACCATCAAATTTAAAATACACACAGTGATCTGAAATCGATCTCACAAATCCAATTGACAACACAAAGGCATCAAACTTCAAGTGCCATCTCCTAGGGGATTGCTTGAAACCATACAAAGACTTCTTAAGTTTGCAAACCAAATTTTCTTTACCTTTCACCATGTAATGCTCTGGCTGTGACATGTATATTTCTTCCTTCAAGTCACCATGAAGGAAAGCTGTCTTCACATCCATCTGTTCTACCTCCAAGTCATAAGCTACTGCGAGTGACAACAGGAATCGAATGGATGTCAACTTTGCAATGGGAGAGAAGATCTCACCATAATCTATACCCTCCACTTGTGAATACCCCTTCGCAACCAATCTAGCCTTATACTTCTCAACACTACCATCTGCACCAATTTTCTTCTTGAATACCCATTTGCATCCAACAGGTTTCCATCCAGGAGGCAAAGGCACTAAGTCCCAAGTTTGATTCTTTTCCAAAGAAGCCATTTCTTCCTCCATGGCCACCTTCCAGGAACCTACATCCTTCATATCCAAAGCCTCTGATACAGTTCTAGGTTCATCTCTGTTAGTGATTAAAACATAAGCACAACTAGAATCAAGCAATGTAAAACCAAACCTTTCAGGTTGATTTCTTATCTGTGCAGACCTCCGCAAGCGCTGAGGTTGAGGTTCAGCTTCTTCCTTTGAGATTTCAGAGCTGCTAGAGCTCTCCTCATCATCAAGTCCAACATTGTCTTTCTGTTTAGTCTTCTCAAGGGTGAGAGGAAACTGAACAACATACTCTTTCTTTTCTTTTTCTTCTAGCTATAAAACAGTGGAAGAAGGTGTAACCTCTCTAAAGATGACACTTCTACTATACAACACTTTTTCAGCCACGGGGTCCCAAAGCTTGTATCCTCTCACACCAACACCATAGCTAATGAAGATACACTTAATAGCTTTGTTCTCCAACTTTGACTGCTTCTCCCTAGGCACATGTGCATATGCCTCACAACCAAAAACACAAAGATGCCTTACTGAAGGCTTTCTACGAGACCACACCTCCATGGGTGTCTTTCCAACAAGAGCTGATGTAGGAGATCTGTTTACCAAATAGCAAGCAGTGGCACCAACTTCAGTCCAAAACTTTTGTTCTAGACTAGCTCCACTAAGCATACTCCTAGCCTTCTCCATTAGTGTCCTGTTCATCCTCTCTGCAGCTCCTTTTTGCTGCAAGGTGTATGGAGTTGTCTTGTGCCTTTCAATCCCAAGTTCCTTGCAATACTTATCGAATTTTGTAGAATAGAACTCACCACTATTGTCAGTTCTCAAACATTTAATCTTTTTACCAGTCTGATTTTCAGCAAAGGCTCTAAACTCCTTAAACTTGCTATAGACTTTAGATTTGCTTATGAGAAAATAAATCCATGTCCTTCTACTGTAATCATCTATAAAAGATAAAAAGTATATAGATTTTGATAACGAAGGAACATTAACAGGACCAAACACATCAGAATGAATAAGGTCCAACACATTAGAAGACTTATGAGAACTCGAGTAAAACTGAACACGGTTTTGTTTTCCATAAATGCAATGTTCGCAAAAGTCAAACTCAAGATTACAATCATCTAACCCCTCAACGAGGTTTTTATTTTTCATGGTACGCAGACCCTTCTCACTAATGTGGCCAAATCTCTTATGCCATAACATTGTCTTTTCTGCAGGAAGTTTAACTTCCAATGCACGATTACAACCATCAGGACTAGAAACAACAGATTTCTTCACTGCTCGTTCAGATGGTGGGGATGAAGTGACTGCTACCCTCTTCCTTGAGTCAAAAGAACTATTGCATTGTGAAATGCATGCTTCTAGTTGAAATAGAGTACCTCTTCGAGTACCCTTAGCAAGCACCATAGATCCTGTAGTCATCTTGCATCCTTCTTTCAAAAAGACAACCTGCACACCTGCATCATTCAAACTACTTATAGAAAGTAGGTTCCGTGCTAAGCCTGGGATGTGCATAACCCCAGAGATCCCCTTCACTCGACCATCAGGGAATCGAATAGAGACTCTTCCATGACCAACGATCTTCAAATGAGAGTCGTCACCTAGATACACTTTTCCAGCATCAAACTCCTCATACTTAGTGAACTAGTCTTGATGTGAGGTCATGTGGAATGATGCACCAGAGTCGATTAGCCACACATCATCAAATGTATGGGTTGCCAGGGCTGCGATAAAAGCATCACCATCGTCTTGTGACTTGTCAAAATCTGAATCAGGAGCTTTCTTCTTTTTCTTCTTCTCCTCTTTGCATTCCTTTTGGAAATGCCCAGTCTTGTCACAGTTCCAACAAAGAGCCTTGGACTTTCCAAGAGATTTTGATCTCCCACGGGATTTGGATCTACCCTTCTCATCTTTCTTGTCCTTCTTCTTCCCTTTCTCCTTGGGTCTTCCACGAAATGCAAGGGCCTCTTTGGTGGCCTCAGAAGACTTTCTCCGCATCTCTTCAGACAACAGCGAAGAAACCACTTCTTCCATTTTGAAAGTGGATGTGGTGCTTCCGATTGCCATAACAAGATGATCCCATGAGTCCGGTAGAGAACAAAGCAGGGTCATACACTGATCCTCCTCCTCCATCTTTACACCAATAGATGTCAATTGTGCAACCAGCATATTAAAAGCATTCATAAGTTCAACAACAGATCCTCCATCCTCCATTCGAAGAGAATACAACTTCTTTCTCAAAAAAAGTTTATTGACTAGGGATTTGGCTTGATACACATCCCCCAACTTCTTCCAAAAGATTTTTGCAGTAGTCTCCTCATGGACATTTAACAACACAGAATCAGCAAGACTAAGTCTTATGAGATGCTTAGCCTTCCGATCCTTTAGATCCCATTCATCTTGTGACATTGCAGCTGGTTTAGTTCCACTCACACTATCCCAAAGGTCTCGGTCAACTAGCATGTCTTCCATCTTGAGCTTCCATAGCTCAAAATTACTGCCATCTCCTTGCTACAATAAGATATAGAATGCTCTACACAGACTCCCACTCAACCTAAGATTAGCTCCAAAAACTCCTACCCAACAACTAGGACCAAAGGTGATCAAGCTCTGGACCAAAGGTGATCAAGCTCTGATACCAAGTGAAAGGAAGCTAGGTGTGTGGAAAACACTTCCCACACTAATCTAATGAGGAGAGGGCTATGCAAATTCAAATTTATCCTAGTTATTACAGCAATGTTAAACCATTAACATGAGATATTGCAGTAAAACACAAGAACTAGAAAGTAGACAAAAGAAGAGAGACAAAGATTTATGGTGGGGAAAACCCTTATCGGGTGAAAAACCCCACACTCAAAAACATGCACAATGTATTAACAAATCTGAAAGAATGTTTACAACACACTTGCAATGCAAGCTTCAATGGTCTTCGACACTCGTGTTTGGAGTCAATCTGGCAACATAACAATACCTGTGAACCTGTGATATAAACTCCATCTCCAAGCACCTATATAAATAAGAAATGCAAGGCAATATTGGACCTATCTTGGAGTGGGCATCCAACATGGCATCTTGGACTAAAACCCATGCCTAGGGACACTTGGTCAACATTGTAGAATGTGTCTGACACTTGTCCACAGCTCCCATCCCAAAGAGGTTGCCTATTTCCAAAATGGGCTATGACAGATGCTCTTATGACACTTATGACTGTCATAGAATCTGTGATAGTAGTTACAACTTACAACTGTAAGAGAATCTATCATACACATGCTATAAATAGCATATTCTCTTACAATATGTCATATTCCACCTTGGGGCACCCAAATATGCCTTATTCAAAGATGCTTCATGACAGATGTCATCACCTGTCTTACAACCTTCTATTTCTGACTCTTACATGTCATAGATTCGTCATAGGAATCCGTCATAACCATTTCGGTCAAACATTCCTTACACAACATAGAAGATGCCAACACATGGCAGAATATTCCTACCACTAAGTGGGACGCCTATCTCCTCATGTGAGGACAAAATAACAAGTTGTCATAATCCATGTAGGATTGACACATCACCGTGCCACATCCCACAACATGACAATATGGAATTTCCAATTATTTACAACATAGGCAATTAAATAATAAATACAAACATTTCAAATGCAGAGAATTACCAAGGTTGAGACACCTTAATTCCCAACAACATTAATATAAGTAGATAGCTACTATGTAAATACAGAGAAGAGACTAAGTTATGTTTTCTCTTTTGAACACAAGGTTTTGTGGACATATTCTTTTATAGACACAATGTTGTAACTAGTCAAAGTTATATTTATAAATTGTTGAGTCCGAACTTCATGAGAACTATGTTATAAACCTAGGAGCTATGAGGAGTAAGATTGTAGAAACTTTAAGACAAATATAGGTTTACATTTCTCAATGAGATAATTGTATAAGTTTTATTGTTTGAAATCAAAAGATTTTGGGATTCATATTTATTTATTTTAGATTATAAATAAATGATATTCATATCATTAAGAACATCTTAGTATAGTGATATAATATCACTTATGCATTCAACAACAATGATAAGCATTATCATGATAAACATAAGATGTTTAACATTAGTTCTTAACCTTTTCAATATCGAAAGTCGGTGGACTTGAGAAGTCCAAGAGGTCGAAAACATCATATTATTAGTGTAGACTCAAATCTATCTAGGTTGAAAGATTGACTTAGTTCAAAGATTAGATATGATAATGATGAAAGAAAGCTAGGTGTGCAGAAATCACTTCTAAACTAATCTAATGAGGGGAGAGGTATGCAAATTCATTTTAACCTTTACAGTTGCAGCAATATTAAACTTATATCAGAGATATTACAGTAGCAAACACAAAACAAGAATGTAGATAGAGGGAAGTAGACACAAGATGTATCATGGGGAAAAGCTTTTCAAGTGAAAAACCCCACACTCTAAAACCTGCACAATTTATTATCTGAAATGGTTACAATTTACAATACACTTGCAATGCAAGTTCTTCCAAGAGTCTTCAAATGTCAAATTTAGAGTTATTCTGGCAGCATAATAGTACTTGTAAAAACACTATGTAACTACAACTCCAAACTATGTGATATATAGAGATTACAAGGCAAATATTGGAAGCATCTTGGGATAGGCGTCCACCTTGGCCACATGGACATTATCCCACATCAAAGGACACTTGTCCTTGCTGCAAATACATCCCTTACATCTGTCATTCATGGAAGATTTGACTTTCCCAATATGGAGCACTCCAGGCTAAAAATAGAGTATGACAGATGCTCTTACGCATCTTACCATTGTCATAGATTTTCCCAAGATAACAACCTTTAATGTTGTAAGAGAATCTATCATACAATGCTCAATATAGCATATTCCTCTTACAACATGTCGTAGCCCAACTTGGGTGCCCAAAGATGCCTTTCCCTCATGCAAAGATCCTCATCGACACTTGTCATCACTTGTCATAGGAATCTCCAAACTTGGCTCTTACACGCCATAGATTTTGTCATATGGAATATCCTCTTCCACATACCATAAGATGCTGACACATGGCATAATAGTGCCACCTCAAATGGGACACCCAAATCCATGTAGGTTTGACTTGACCATCCAAGTCACATTCCAAGTAAGATGACATGTCACCGTGCCACCTCAACTAAGTGACCAAACTGAATGTGCAAGTAATTACAATATTAGGCAATAAATTAATATACAAATAAATAAATAATGCCAATAATTTGCAAAGGTTGAGACACCTTAATTACCAACATTCTCCCACTTGTCGAACACCTTGCAAGATCCAAAAGAAATGACAAGATTTAACTGCTAGGGGCCAAGAGGCCCAGAGACTCCGAACACCATCTGAACTTCACTATGCCCATTAGTTTCGTCAATGCATTTGCAACATTCTTCAAAGTGTCTACTTTCTCCAATATCACCTTCCCATCCTCTACCATGTTTCACACAAAATGAAACTGTACATCAATATGCTTTGTTCTAGCATGGAAAGTCAGATTCTTTGTTAAGAAAATTACACTCTAACTGTCACAACAAATAGTAATCTATCCTGCATCAACACCAATATATGAACACAACCTCTTAAGCCAAATGGCTTCTTTACAAGCATGAGTTGATGCCATATACTCAGCTTCTATCATGGACAAAGCAACCATAGGTTAGCGCTTACTCATCTAACTAATTGCACCACCGAACATAGTAAACACATAAGCACTAGTGGATCTCCTGCTGTCAATGTCACCTTCCCAATCAGAATCCAAAAATCCATGAATACATACAGAATGTGGAGGTCTTGTAGGATGACCATGATAACATAGCGAATACTCGGAAGTACCCCACAAATATCTAAACACTCGCTTTACTGCATCCCAATGTACCCATCCAAGATTAGCCATAAACTGACTAAGGACTGCCACTACTTGGGCAATGTCTAGTCGTGTACAAACCATAGCATACATCAAGATGCCAACAATACTAGCTTAAAATACTCTACTCATATCCTCCATCTTAGAAGGAGACTTTGGACAATCATTAACAAATAACTTTGTCTCCAATGAAATAGGAACAATCAATGGTCTACAATCTGCCATGCTGAATCTATCCAACACGGTCTTCACATACTTACTCTGGCTTAACCAAAGTTTTATGTTTGCTCTATCTCTTCTAATTTCCATTCCTAGAATGTACCTGGCTGCCCCTAAGTTTTTCATCTCAAACTGTGCTAATAGCTAAGACTTCAAATTAGAAATCATATTCTTACCATTCCCAATCAACAACATATCATCAACATATAGTGCAATAATGAGAATACGATCATTGTCAAACTTATAATACACACAATGATTTGATTTCAATCTCAGATATCCAATCGACAACACAAAGGCATCAAATGTCATGTACCACATCCTAGGAGATTGATTCAAACCATACAAAGACTTCTTTAACTTGCAAACCAAATTTTCTGTACCTATTTCTATGTAATGCTCTAGATGTGACATATAAATCTCTTCCTCCAAGTCACCATGAAGGAAAGTTGTCTTCACATCTATTTGTTCCACTTCTATATCCTAAGCAGTTGCAAGAGATAACATGAACCGAATAGATGTCAACTTTGCAACAAGAGAGAAAATTTCACCATAATCAATTCCCTACACTTGTGAGTACCCCTTCGCAACCACTCTGGCTTTATACTTCTCAACACTGCCATCTGCACCAAATTTCTTCTTGAACACCCATTTGCATCCAACAAGTTTATGTCCATCAGACAAAGGCACCAAGTCCCAAGTTTTATTCTTTTCCAAAGAAGCCATCTCATCTTCCATGGCCTCCTTCCAGGAACCTGCATCTTTCATGCCCATAGCCTCTGTCACAGTTCTAGGCTCATCAGCATTAGTAAGCAAAGCAAAAGCACAACTAGAATCAAACAATGTATAACCAAACCTCTCAGGTTGATTCCTGATTCATGTGGACCTCCTCAAAGGCTAAGGTGAAGGTTCTACTTCATCTTCTGAACTTTTAGAGCTTCTAGAGCTCTCCTCATCATCAGGTCCAACAGGTTCTTTTGGTTCAGTCTTCTCAGGGGTAGAAGGAAACTAAACCACATTCTCTTTCTTTTCTTTCTCTTCTGCTAGCAGAATAGTGGAAGAAGGTGTTAGCTCTCTGAAAATAACACTTCTTCTATACAACACTTTTTCATCCATAGGATCCCAAATCTTGTATCCTTTCACATCAACACCATAGCCAATGAAGATACACTTAACAACCTTATTCTCCAATTTTGACCTCTTCTCCCTAGGCACATGAGCATATGCCTCACAACCAAAAACATGAAGATGTCTTATTAAAGGATTCTTACCAAACAACACCTCCATGGGTGTCTTACCAACAAGAACTGATGTAGGAGACCTGTTTACTAGGTAGTAAGTAGTGGCAACAGCTTCAACCCAAAACTTCTGTTTGAGGCCAGCTCCACTAAGCATACTCCTAGCCTTCTCCATCAATATCCTATTCATCCTCTTTGCAACTCCATTTTATTGTAGGGTGTATGGAGTTGTCTTATGTCTTTCAATCCCATGTTCTTTATAGAACTTATCAAATTCTGTGGAACAAAACTCACCACCATTATCAGTTTTGAAACACTTAACCTTTTTACTAGTTTGATTCTCAACAAAAGCTTTAAACTCTTTGAACTGACTAAAGACTTCAAATTTGCTTCTGAGAAAATAAATCCATGTCCTTCTACTGTAATCATCTATGAAAGATACAAAATATACAGATTTAGAGATCGAAGGAACATTAACTGGACTAAACACATTAGAATGAATAAGATCCAATACACCAGAAGACTTATGAGAACTCGAGTAAAACTGAACACGGTTTTGCTTTCCATATATACAATGTTCGTAAAAGTCAAAATCAAGATTACAATCATCTAACCCCTCAATAAGGTTTTTATTTTTCAGGGTTCTAAGACCCTTCTCACCAATGTGGCCAAGTCTCTTATGCCATAACATTGTCTTCTCAGCAGGAAGCTTAACTTCCAAAGCATGAGCACCCTTAGGTACCCAAAATGCACTACCATCAGAATTTGATATAACAGATCTTTTAGTTGCTAGTTCCAATGGTGGGGATGAAGTGACTGTAGCTCTTTTCTTTGAATCAGAAGAACTATTGAATTGTGAAATACATACATCCAGCTGAAATAGAGTACCTCTCCAAGTACCCTTCGCAAGCACCATAGCTCCTCTAGTCATCTTGCATCCTTCTTTTGAGAAGACAACCTGTACACCTATGTCATTCAATTTACTTACAGAAAGCAGGTTCTGTGCCAAGCCTGGGATGTGCATAACCTCAGAGATCCCCTTCACTCGTCCATCAAGGAATCAAACTATGACTCTTCCACAGCCAACTATCTTCAGATGAGAATCGTCACCCAAGTACACTCTTCCACCATCAAACTCTTCATACTTTGTAAACCAGTCTCAATGCAAGGTCATGTGGAAAGAGGCACCAGAATCAATCAGCCACACATCATCAGATGCATGGGTGGCCAAGGCTACAATGAAGACATCACCATCATCTTGTGACTTGTCAGAATCTAAATCTGGGACATTCTTCTTTTTCTCCTCTTTGCATTCCTTTCAGAAATGCCCAATTTTCCCACAGTTCGAACATAGTACCTTGGAGTCTCTAGGAGATTTGGATCTCCCACGGGATTTGGATATACCCTTCTCATCTTTCTTGTCTTTCTTTTTCCCTTTCTCCTTGGGTCTTCCATGAACTGCAAGAGCTTCTTTGATCAACTCAGATGACTTTCTCCGCATCTCTTCAGATAACAACGAAGACACCACTTCATCCATTTTGAAAGTGGATGTGGTACTCCTAATGGCCATAACAAGATGGTCCCACAAGTCTAGTAAAGAACAAAGTAGGGTCATACATCGATCCTCCTCCTCCATCTTCACACCAATAGATGTCAATTGTGCAACTAACATATTAAAGACATTCATGTGATCAACAACAAATCCTCCATCTTCCATCCTCAGAGAATATAGCTTCTTCCATAGGTATAACTTGTTTACCAGAGATTTAGCCTGATAAACATCACCAAGTTTCTTCCATAGCTCCTTCACAGTTTTCTCTTCATGAACATTTAACAAGATGGAATCAGCCAAGTAGAGTCTCACAAGACCCTTGGCTTTACGATCTTTGAGATCCCAATCATCTTGCAACATTGCCGCTACTTTTACACCAAAAATTGCTTCCCATAGGTCTCTATTAGAGCATGTCTTCTATTTTGAGTTTCCACAACTCAAAATTGCTTCCATTAAACTTTTCCACCTTTATTCTTCTAGTTGTGCCTGCCATCTCCTTCCTACAACAAGATTACAGAATACTCTGCACAAACTCCCACTCAATCTAAGATCAGTACAAAAAAACCCTACCCAACAGCTAGGACCAAAACTGGCCAGGCTCTGATACCAACTGAAAGGAAGCTAGGTGTGCGAAACTCACTTCCTAAACTAATCTAATGAGGGGAGAGGTATGGAAATTTATGTTAACCTTTACAGTTGCAGCAATATTAAACTTATACCAGAGATATTATTGCAGCAAACACAAAACAAGAATGTAGACAAAGGGAAGTAGACACAAGATGTATCGTGGGGAAAACCTTTTCAGGTGCAAACCCCACACTCCAAAACCTGCACAATGTATTATCTAAAATAGTTACAGTTTACAATACACTTGCAATGGAATTTCTTCCAAGAGTCTTCAAATGTCAAATCTGGAGTTATTCTAACAGCATAACAGTACCTGTAAAAACACTATGCAACTACAACTCCAAACTATGCAATATATAGAGATTACAAGGAAAATATTAGAAGCATATTGGGATAGACATCCACCTTGGCCACATGGCCATTATCTTGCATCAAAGGACACCTGTCCTTACTGCAAATACATCCCTTACATCTGTCATACATGGAAGATTTGACTTTCCCAATATGGAGCGCTCCAAGCTAAAAATAGACTATGACAGATGCTCTTACGCATCTTACAGTTGTCATAGATTTTCCCAAGATAACAACCTTTAATGTTGTAAGAGAATCTATCATACAATGCTAAATATAACATATTCCTCTTACAACATGTCATAGCTCAACTTGGGCGCCCAAAGATTCCTTTCCCTCATGCAAAGATCCTCACCGACACTTGTCATCACTTGTCATAGGTGTTTAAGGTAAAATTTGATTAGTTTAATGTTTAGCATCTTAAATGTTTGAATCCTCCTTTCACCCTATACATTCAAGGATCTAGGGTCGAGTGGCAATTCACTATCATACCCTAGATCACTGTGAGATGTAGGGAAACTTGGATTAGGGAATTTAATTATCAATTTCTCTTCTCTTATGCTCAATTGACCCTTAAAACCCTAATTATGCAAATATGGCAATAAACTAATGAATAACAGAAAAAGTTCTTGTAGACGGGAGTAAAATAGAAAATCATAGAATACCTATTTTCAGGGTTCCGAGGCAAAACATTTGAGGACACTGGTGCGAGCGCACTAGTCCAAGGTACTTGTTTCTTCATGGGATTCAAACCTCCTTTTGACACTGATCAGCTCTGTAACTCCTGTTTCTAGAAATTTAGCTGTGGAGGATACTAGAGCGAGCACCCAAGTCCTGGAAATGCTCCAATGTCCTACTTCTCTTTGGATCCTAAATCTTTGATGTCTTCCAATCCTTTCTGCAACTTCACTTTTCCCAAATGTGACACCTGTAACCTACAATCACAAGACTTTGGGAGGGGGTTGTGGTGTTTAGAGGCTTGCCTTAGTCAAACCCTAGAGGACATTTAAGTCTCTGAACAACGTTGTCAGATAGAGAGTGTGTACCCTTGTGAGACAGAGGCAAAAACCAAAGGAATTGATAATGAAAACATAATATAATGTCACCTTGTAGTGAAGATATCATGGGAGGAAGATGCTCTTCATTCCATGATGAATGGATGCTCAAATCTGCAAATACAAACACATAAACCACACAAATCTGCTCTTGCAACATAATGAAAGCCTTGAAGCACCTTGAGAACACTTGAACATCATAATTGCCATCTAGTTTACAAATGAATGCCTAAACATGATTTTATATGCAACTACAAACAATCCCGCCAAGATTTTCATAATTCAAACTTACCGTGTCGGTAAAGGACCCAAATAATGGTCATAAACAAACACCTAGAAATTGGGGCTGCCCAAAATAGGACAAGACTAGGGCGCGAGCACCCAAGTCCCCCCCTCCCCCCTATTTTGGGTAGGGTACAACTCAAGGGGTCCTCCTAGGTCCCATTTGTCATGTTACCTAGGGCTCATTCCATCAAGATGCCAACTTATGAACTAAGATGTGGGTAAGTGCAAAAAGTTGGGGGGCCACAAAGTGGCCAAATTTTAAAAAAAAAAAAATTAATATATAACGTGAGTACATTATAACACGCTCACATTCTGGTTTGGTAATGACGAGCCTAAGGCTCGGCAAAACCAAACCATAATGCGCTCGCGTTATAACTAATTATATATATATATAAAGAGCATTTCTGCTCATTTCATTTCTTTATTTTCTTCTACACCCGCGGCCTACAAACCCTAAGGAGTGCTCTCTCATTTTTCAAGACTCAATTCAACACTAAAATCTTACCGATTCATCGCCAAAATGCTGCCACGACGTCGAGCAGGCCAAAGGGGTGAGTTTTTTTTTTGTTTGAATTTATTTCTAAATAGGTAGGTTTGAGTTGATTTTTGATGTAAATATTCTTAATTGTCAGGAAATGTTAATGCACCTCCTCCTCCTCCTCAAAATCCACAAAATCCTAAAGAGGAAATACCTGCCAAAGACCAACCTGAACAACAAACTCCTCCATCCATTCCTCAACACGCCCCTGGAACACAAGAAAATCTAATGGGGCAAATTAAAAACAATAAAAAATAAATTGAAGACATAATTGCAAGGTTGAAAGATCCTTCAACTTCAACCTTGCATAGGTCCACGCTTGCTCAATCTCTTGAATCTATGTTATCAAATGTAGATTCAATTAGCAAGCAAATATCTAGTTGGTCGGATAAGAGGAGAGAGTCTAGAGAGTATTATGTAGACAAGCTATCATATGAAGATGTGAAAAAGTTACAAATTACAAAATTAGACTTGTGTTCCATTTTCACAAACCCACAAACAAATCAACCTCCACCCATTACATGCAAGAGATTCCCTATCCATTGGTGTAAGAACCAAGTGATAAGGGACAATTTTGAGCAGAGGTGGTGGATGGTTTTTGACCATCCTCCATGCAATAATAATGAGGTCCCGCAATACTTTTTGAGGAAACTCTACTACGAGTTTGTACTCAATAAAGTGCCAAACTATTTTGATATGCGGGACTTCCAGGGTAGAGGTGGGGAGTCAGCACAAGATAGACTAGGGGCACGTGTTGACCCATAGTAGCCAGTGAGATGAGTAATCAGTAGACCAACCCATGAGCATGTTTCTATCCCTTCCATTGTGAAAGAGAGTGTTGAGGTCGATACACTTCAGTCCATTAGTGCCTTGACCCAGAGCATCATAGAGCACTCCAGTCCTGCAGCACGTGGGTTGGGAGATAGCATGAGGAGTAGGGTCCCACCCCATGCTTGTTAGACTTACGGGTCAGCCTGTGGTTATGACCCCATGGATAGTCAAGACGCAGGTGCACAGGCTACATCTGTAGCTAAGCAGATGGTGATGACAAATACCCTCCTGAGTGAGACTTTCGGCCTTGATACTTAGGTAAATATTGGCAAGTTCATTGAATTTAATTTATTAAATTTCATTTTTAAAATGCAAGATTAACTAATTTAGTTTGATGATTTTAATAAAATTTCAAGGTCATAGCGTTGATGCAGTTTTTAGTGGTTCTCCACCTGCATATTACACTACATCATCTACTGTCGGAGTATGTAACTAGTAAACAATTATAAATATTACATGTGAATAGCATTGTTATATGAATGGTATTCTAATATCTGATTTTAGATGTTGAATAGGTTAATATTAGAGATTTCACGGCAACACTTGCCAGCGGTGGTGGACTTCAAAGCTTCACGGAGGTAATAAAATAAATAGTTTAATGAATGAATTGTACTTACTAGATTTTTGTATGTGACTTGTGTGCTTTATTGTGTGTACTTCCATGTTTAGGTGAACATGTGTGTATGTTAGGAGCCATGATTTGCATCACTATTATAGTTTTTGTAATTGAATAATGTTGTTTTATTTGCAGATGATACAGGCTGCGGAGACACCTCCTAATGTTCATAGGGCAATGGAGCATGGTGTGACCTCTGTGATTCATAGCTCCATGCCATTGACATGGGTATGAGGCAGATTAGTAAATTTCAATTTACATTCATTGTTATAGTTGTTTATTTTTTAAAAAATTAAAGATTATTGATTTGAAGTTTAATTTCTATCTGGATGGTTTCTATAGGACATGATATCACCACTGCCTATTCCTGCTACTAAGGAAAGTAATGAGACAGATTATATGGTAGCAGTAAGTGATTATTTTGTTAAATGTTTCATTTTTTATAACATGTAATTTCTATATATTAATGTCTATACTTTTTATTGTAACAACTAAAGATGCAGGAAGAACTAAATAAGAGGAGCAACCCTCAGGTTCATAATAGACCACCCACATACGTGTCTCCATCCCCTAGAAGATCAAAGACTACCAGTGATCTATTCTCTTCACCAGCTAGAGGGGAATGACTTTTTATTGTGTTCTTTTGTTGTATGCCTATATGGCATTTGTGGACATATATTTTGTATTGCATATAGTTGACATTGTATGCCTAGATGGCATTCTTGTAAGCCTATATGGCTATTTTGTATATATGTTATACTTATATCGACAGATATTGATATATGCCTATATGGATATTTGGTTAATACAAATCTTTTTTATTGATGGCGTCCATACTTGCATTATAAATCCACATTTGAATGGATATTTGTAGATGGCTACTTCAAATATTTAAAGTCCAATTGTATTACATAGGATGTTTGTTGATCCAATAAGCCAACTATTCTTATTCAAGTATCATCTAAACCTCATTTTGGAACTAAAAGATAAAAGTTGTATTTAAAATAAAAATAAATCATCATGTTGAACAGAAAATATTCATATTCTTTATGAGTTGCTCAATTGAAAATATTCAAATGAGTATGCTGATCCATATTGTTTATGAGTTGGTCAATTGAAAATATTTCTTAATTTCTTGTTATTGTACCATATTGGGATGTAAAGAGTATGTTTGTTGTTTTGAATAAGATAGTCAAAATCATATGTTTATGAGCACCTGATGACCATTGTGTTTATTAAATGTAATTTCTCTTGCATATAAGGCGAGGTTATGAGATTACATTGAGTCTTACCTAATTTTAGTATGCAACATAACATTGGGGCTATAGGCTTCCATAAGTCATCAACAATCAAGGTTTAAGGTTGTCATTGAAGTCAAAGGGTCAAGGTTGTTTGTCATTGATGTCAAGGTTGATGCCATGATGTTGATAAGGTGATATAGTGATTCAAGGTAGGTGATGGTCATGAGGTGCATGATGTTGTGAATAGGGTTTACATGATGGTGTAAAGTGCACTTTTGTTTTAATTTAATATTGACTTATAATCAAAAGTTACTATCACTTAAATCAACCTATTAAAGGGTCTTTAAGTCATTAGTTCACCGGCCCTTCAACTTAACTCAATCGGTGTCTCTGGTAAACTCTCATAAGCTCGAGTGCCATATCATAATGAAGGTCATATTTAATTGATATGAGGGTAGGAAAAAGGATTGGAAGGTTAGTATTTAAAAGGAATTTGGAATACAAACAATCATCTCTATACGTATGAATTTGATGTGAATGCCTTTATAAAAGGCTAAAAGACAACTTTATGCAGGATATCATGGTATTTGTAGTGTTTGAAGATTGAAGACTAGTTAGTGTTTGTAGCTCAGACTATTTTAGCATGTTTGGGTGCGAAATAGGACCATGCCTAGCCTAAATGTACCCATCTAGATGCATTGGAATTGTCAGTTTGGCCGCACGAGGAGAAGAACAAAAATTACACCCCTTTGCAACTTCACACTACCTCCTTTTGACGATTTTTGGGGCAATAGAAAAACTTTTACCATGGGCAAACATCTCAGAGATATAAAAAACTGAGAGGTTATTGTAGAGGGACCCTACGTGATTGCGTTGCCTCAGACAAAATGTATCTAAGTGACACGGTTTCTGAGTAACAACTCGTCAAAGATTGCTGCCTTTTTACACTTTAGATTCTTCAGGGATATCGCCGGTACAATGTAGCTCAGATTATTTGGGCATGTTTGGGTGCAAAATAGGACCATGCCTAGCCTAAATGTACCCATCTAGACACATTGGAACTATCAGTTTGGCCACACGAGCAGAAGAACAAATTTACATCCCTTTGCAACTTTACACTGCCTCCTTCTGACGATTTTTGGGGTAGCAGAAAACCTTTCACCACGGGCAAACATCTTAGAGATATAAAAAACTAAGAGAGGTTATTGTAGAGGGACCCTACATGATCGCTTTGCCTCAAATGGAATGTATCTAAGTGACATGGTTTCTGAATAACATCTCATCAAAGATTGCTGCCTTTTTGCACTTTGGACTCTTCAGAGATATCACCCGTACAATGTAGCTCAGACTATTTCAGCTTGTTTGGGTACAAAATAGGACCATGCCTAGTCTAAATGTACCCATCCAGATGCATTAGAACTATCAGTTTGACCACATGAGAAGAAGAACAAAAGTTACACCCCTTTGCAATTTTACACTACCTCCTTTTGACGATTTTTGGGGCAGCAGAAAACCTTTCACCATGGGCAAACACCTTAGAGATTTAAAAACTTGAGAGAGGTTATTGTAGAGGGATCCTACATGATCGCTTTGCCTTAGATGGAATGTATCTAAGTGACACAATTTTTGAATAACAACTCATCAAAGATTGCTACCTTTTTACACTTTGGACTCTTCAGGGATATCGCCAGTACAATGTAGCTCAGACTGTTTTGGCATGTTTAGGTGAAAAACAAGACCATGCCTAGCCTAAATGTACCCATCCAAATGTGTTGCAACTGTCAGTTTGGCCACACGAGGAGAAGAACAAAGGTTACACCCCTTTGCAACTTTACACTGCCTCCTTCTAACGATTTTTGGGGCAGTAGAAAACCTTTCACCATGGGCAATCGCCTCAAAGATATAAAAAAATGAAAGAGGTTATTGTAGAGGGATTCTATATAATCATGTTGCCTCAGATGGAATGTTTCTATGTGATACAATTTTCAAATAACATCTCGTCAAAGATTGCTGCCTTTTTGCACTTTGGACACTTTAGGGATATCGTCGGTATAATGTAGCTTAGACTGTTTTGACATGTTTGAGCAAAAAATAGGACCATGCCTAGTGTAAATGTACACATCCAGATACATTGGAATAGTCAGTTTGGTCGCATCAGGAGTAGGATGAAAGTTACACCCCTTTGCAACTTTACATTACCTCCTTCTGATGATTTTTGGGGCAGTAGAAAAACTTTCACCATGGGCAAACACCTCAAAGATATAAAAAATTGAGAGAGGTTATTGTAGAGGGATTCTATGTGATTGAGTTGCCTTAGATGGAATGTTTCTAAGTGACATGATTTTTGAGTAACATCTCATCAAAGATTGCTACCTTTTTGCACTTTGGACTCTTCAGGGATATCGTCAGTACAATGTAGCTCGGACTATTTCGGCATGTTTGGGTGAAAAAAAGACCATGCCTAGCATAAATGTGCCCATCCAGACACATTAGAATAGTCAGTTTGGTCGCATCAAAAGCAAGACGAAAGTTACACCCCTTTGCAACTTTACACTACCTCGTGACAATTTTTGGGGCAACAGAAAACCTTTCACCATGGGTAAATACCTCAGAGATATAAAAAATTGAGAGAGGTTATTGTAGAGGAACCCAACATAATCACGTTGCCTTAGATGGAATGTTTCTAAGTGACTTAGTTTTTGAGTAACATCTCATCAAAGATTGCTGCCTTTTTGCACTTTGGATTCTTCAAGGATATTATCGGTACAATGTAACTCAGACTATTTTGACATGTTTGGGTGAAAAAAAAGACTATGCATAGCATAAATGTACCCATCCGGATGCGTTGGAATAGTTAGTTTGGTTGCATCAGGAGCAAGATGAAAGTTACACCCCTTTGCAACTTTACACTGCCTCCTTCTGATGATTTTTGGGGCAGTAGAAAACCTTTCACCACAGGGAAATGCCTCAAAGATATAAAAAATTGAGAGAGGTTATTGTAGAGGCATTCTACATGATTGCATTGCCTTAAATGGAATATTTCTAAGTGACATAGTTTTCGAGTAACATCTAGTCAAAGATTGCAACCTTTTTATACTTTGGACTCTTTAGGGATATCGTCGGTACAATGTAGCTCGGACTGTTTTGACATGTTTATGTAAAAAATAGAACCATGCATAGCCTAAACATACCCATCTAGATGCCTTGGAACTGTCAGTTTGGTCACATCAAAAGTAGGACACCAAAAATACAAAAGTTGTTTTGTGCAACTTGATAACATTGACATTTTTTTGCAAGAGGACTCAAAGACTCAAACTAACCCCAAATGACTCAAAGTGACTTAAAAACAAATGAAATGGTCTTAGAAGACCTTATTACATACAATTGACAAGGCCAACCATGTGAAGGTGGAAGCTCATGTGGCCTCACCTAAGACCTAAGACACATGTAGTCTAGTAGATGCAGGACACCTAAGACACCTATTTTCTAGTCTCTATTTACCTAGTTGACATATCGTATATACCTAAGACACAATCAGAGACACCTAGAGACACCTATATTTTATACATTACCTATATTTTATACATTATTCTCAGGATCAACTTCATCCATCACTTAGGTCTAACCCCATGAAGCATAACATGATGATGTAAAAATGTGTATATGTGTAAAAATGCAGCGGGAAATAAAAAAGACAAACCTTACAAATTAATGTGCATACTTACAACTCAATGTAACATGACTTTACAAAATCAATGTGAATACTTACAAATTAATCCAATGAACCATCCAGGTCTGCTCTACTCTTTATTGTGTTAAGTATTGCTTCATGGTCAGACTCACACACCTTCCACAAGCTTTAGTTCAAAGGTCTACCCCGATATTATATCAAATGAACATTGGATGCCACAACAAGGTTCGAGTAATGAAGAATCTTCCGATGCATGTCAAAGTCCTGAAACAACCAAACATTAACACTCTTAAGTGGGTACCTTCTAAGCCATGTTCCAGTAATAACCACTGAACCTGTAGGGTATTTGATGTTTTCTCCATCTATAACTGGGGCCTCCAATTTTTTTTTGGCCTCAACACAATGACATAAGTAATAATTTGTTCCTTCTTTATCTTCATCTGCAATAACTACATATACGTTCCCTACATTGATATGTGTAGCAAATTAGATGAAATTAGTCAACATTACAAAAACACTACAAAGTTGTGAGGCTGATTATTTTTCCTTCCTTATTTTTATTGTAATGCATTTCAGTTGATAACATTATTAGACTTTTAGAGACTCTGGTTTCATTATGCAGATTTAATTATATCTCTTGATTTTGATATGACATTGATTTGACATATGGGGATTTGATTTGATCATATGTTGATGCTATTTTGTGATTAGACATACGAGATATATTAGATGATGTTTTGTGATGTGATTTCTAGTTATTTATGTGATTACGATTATTTGACATTTGATAGAAAAATGCAGTTTAATTCAGAATTATGTTATAGATGATTATTGTTGTATTCAATGGCATGAATTTAATTCCAGTTGCTTCGGCTATGATTATTCATGATATGATTGACACTTGATCGAGATGTGCAGGATTACATTCCTAGGCCACGGGAAATTAGAGGTAGAATTCACACATATGTTATTCCCTATGAAACTGATCCATTCCCAAGAGGGATGAGGATCACATTTAAAATTGAGTGTTGATTTAAGTGCTTGTTTATTTTTTATCATTTTGCCTAGTACCCCTTGGTTTAATTTAATTATATCATATGTTGTATAATTTTTATTGATTTATACCACTTGGTATTGTTTTTATTTTTTAGGCCATTTAAAGTGGATTTATGACCCCCTAGGTGAACCTTAGTGTCCCAAAATTTACCCTAGGTGGTTACCCATAGGTCTAGGGTTAATTTTGACTAACTAAACCTTAGGATAACTCACTTTTGGTCACTCTAAACTGAGGTTTAGTTAAAGTGACGAAATTTAAATTTGATAAGGGTGGGAGATGAGTCATGCTTTAGGAAAGACTCATCTCCCTTCCCAAAGTTTGGGAATCCCTTCCCTAGGAAGACTTGGGAGGTCTAGGAAGACTTGAGAGGTCTCCAAAACTCTCAAGTGTGTGGAATCTTCCTCCAAGACTCTCACACACATGTGAACATCTTGGAGGGAGATGGCTCTCTTAGAGAATAAGAGGATGCCATATGGCATCCCTTATCCTCATGGAGGCTTGAAGGGGAATGCCACCTCACCACTTGTTCTCTCACACATGTGTGAGAGCAAAAGTGGATAAGGTGAGATTTGAGATGGAATTGGAGGATGACACTTGTCACCCTCACACTTCCTCTCCCTTGCAAGTGGCATAGGAGGAGGAAGGAGAAGGTGACAAGTGTCACCTTCTCATTCCTCAAGGCCAAAATTGATGACCTATATTACCTCCTCTTGTTGAGGAGTGTGGGGTTCTTACATTTTGGGAGATTTCTTTCTATTTTGAACAATTTTTGAGAAAGTTAGAGGATTTTTTAGAGATTGGAAGGTTTGGAGAAGCTTAGATCTCATCACCAAATGTACTTCTATTATAGGGCTTTTGAAGGTAAGCCTCATGACTATGTTCTTTACCCTTGCATATTTTTATTATGATGTGTTTGTAGTTTTGGTTGTTTGTTGTTTCATTTTTGTGTGGGATGGGAGTTTGGTAAGAGCACCTCCATTTGGAGGTAAGGCTCAACTTGTTTGGGGTAGGGGAAAGGAACTTCCTTTAGGTCACTCCCATATTTTGTGTTACTTATGGCCTTGAGGGCTTTATACTTGTTGTGGAGATTATTTGAATGACAAGAGTGCCATGGAAGTTTATTTTGAGATATTTGGAGAGTTGTGGTTTTGGAGGTTTTGGCTTGAGGCCATGAGACTTGTGATTTGGTGTTTTTGGTGTGGCCTTTGAAGTAGAGGGGTCCATTCCCTACCCCCATTAGACTCATTCTCATGAGTTGTGTTATGTGTTTATCCTTGGGGTTAATTTTTGTGTTGTTGTTGCTTTGATGCTTGTGGTGTGATTACAACCGTGTGAATCCCTACCTCCCTAGTTCGGGGGTGACCCACTTGCAGGTCTACAGTATGGAGGAGAGCATTTTGAAGTGGCTGGGTTTTCCTCTCTTGTTGTGTATTTATTGCAGGTGCTTAAATGAAGAAATGGAGCTTGATGAGAAGTCTATTTTTGTGTTGCTATAGTCATTTGTTGTTGGCTGTTGAGCCATGGCCTTTGTGGCCCTATTGTAAATTTGTTCAAGTCATTCTACCTATAGAGTTGGCTATAATAAGTGTTGCAGTGTAAACATTCTTTTTATTTTATTTAAAAGCTATTTATTTCCTATGTTGTGGGGTTAGTGAGTTTGAGAAATGCATGTCAAGTTATATGTATTTTCTATCATTGTTCTTTACAAAAAAAATGCATCAGTAGTTATATATTTCATTGCATACAAAAGAAAGAAAAATAAATGTTAAATTAGTTTTCTATTTTGTTGCATTAAAAATTCATTTTATTAGTGGCTGATTAGGAAGTTAAGCTATTAAAAAAAGAGAGAGATTTAGATGAATGCATATTCTACCATATAAGTTTCTCTTAAAAAAAAAATAGGGTTATCTATGTATATTCATGCTTTTTTTAAAAAAAAAAGAAGAGAAAGGGAAATGCTACTGAATTATTTTATGTTATAAATCTGCAAGTTAGTATTCTATTATTTAAACCATTGTTTGAGAAAGTTAGTGTTGTATGTATTTACATAAATATATATATATATTATAATTGTACCTAGCTTGATGTTCTTTCCCTTTTTATTAATTACTATGTATATGCTGAAATAGAAGAAAACACAGAGGTTATATATTTGCTGTATATATTATAATATATATACACAAATATATATATAAATAAGTGCATACATATATATATACAATAAAAGAAGATATACATACTGTGATGTTAAAATAGACTGTATATATAAATCTGTGTATATATATGTATATATATATTTAACAATTTGTATATACATATGTGTATATATATATATATATACATATGTGTATATATATATATACATACATATATATATATGTATATATATATAAAAATTTAAAGAAATACCATTGAACAAATGTCAAGTATTATAAATACAAAGTACGAATATTATGGCGGACTATTAGATTGGTATTTTTTTTGTTACCGCAGTTTGTTTGTTTAAAAAAAAGGAAATATTGAGGGTGGGGCTATGGTGGGTGTTAACACCCACCACAAACCCCACTACTCCGTCTTTGTCTCTAATGGTGTGGGTGGGGGTTTCGACCCCCTCCCTACCATTATCTCTATTACCAAACGCAGCGCCGGCTCCGCCTTGCCCCGCCACCATCTTTTGACCCAAGCACCACCCGTTCCCCCCCGCTCCGCGGCTACTCCTCCTTAAACACAGAATGTGGTATCTCTGGCGGTGGCAATTCTGGCGTCAGCTACAACAACAAACCCTCCACCAACCTTCTACACCTTCATTCACAAAAAAAATATAATACATTTTTTTTACATAGTGTTCTTTGGATTCAGATCCAAAACAAAAAAAATACAAATGAATATAGTTACATTTTTTCCTAAAAAAAGGGGGGGGTTAATACAAATGTAAATAATCCAAAATACTCTTCTAGTTGCATCTCCATGGCAGCCATGGAAGCCCAAACCCTAACCTGCACAAAACAAAGAAGAAAACAAAAAAAAAAGACGAGGAAGGAATGAGAGCAAATTATGGCTCATTTGCTATAAGGAAATAATAAACTATGATTAGGGCAAATTCTTGTAGCAAATAAAATTAGGGCTTTTCTATTTTGAAAACTAATTTTTAATTGTGAGGAGAATGTGAGGAAATTTGTTTTATTCCTTATTTATTTTAAACCCTCTATTTTTGCCTTTGTCTTTTTAATTCTTGTGCCTCATTTAATTTTGTTTAAGTTTTAATTAGGAGTTTGAATTTTTGGAATTATTGACTTATGGATGGAATTTTTAAGGGGAGGAATTAAATTTTGTTAAGATGGGATGTGTGTTCCCTTTGATTTTAAATTTCACATTTATTAGAGTAATTATTTTATATTCCCTAGCACGATTTTATTATTTTATCTTTTTATCGATACTACTATTATTTTACGAAAAGAATATTTTAATCTCTTCCCTTCTCTATTATTCTGAGTTAGTTAATAATTATAATGCCAAAATTATAGTTATTAACAGACTCAAATTTGAAATCTAATTTGGTGTCATGTAATTATTTTATTATTTTATTTCAAATTTTTAACCTTTTTATGCAAGGTCGATTTATCTGACCTTAGCAGGGTATTTATTTTGTTATTTTAAATTGTTTTAAATTTGTTCTTAAGTTTAAATTTTTATTCTTAAATTTTGTTTAATTTTTTATTGGAGTTTTATTTTAAAATATTTAAGTCAATTATTGAAATTGCGTTATGCTGTCGAATTTTTCTTAAATTTCTAGGGTTTTAATTTTACAATATTTTATTAACTTTCATTTCACCATTCCACTTTAATCATGCGTCCATCATGCCATTATTTTCTTAATCATTATTTCAATTTCATTTTCATTTGGGTTAGGGTTAGGTTTCAAATTTGACGAAATCTCCTTCTCACCTAGGAAACTTAGGGTTAGGATTAAAATCATTCTAACCCTATAAGCAACACACTTCATGTCGCATACCCCCTAGACAGCTATCATCATGTAGGGGATTACGTGGGACTACGCACCTCCCTAAATTTTGTTGACATGTTTACGCCTTATGCGTATTGCCACCGAGCATGCAGATGCGTGCGAGGGGGTTCCTAGGGATAGGTAGAAAAGTTTTTCGTAATTTGTGTCCTGACCATATTGCAAATGTGGACATGACATGTGTGTTGTGTGTCATGACCGCATGGGAAATGTGGGCATGAAATTTGGTATCAGAACCAAAGTTTAAACACTAGGCTTGTTTAGGGCACATTATTATTCTGCAACTTTGATTAATTTCTGGTTACCTCATTTTCGTAGGATGCCTCCCCGACGAGTTCGACGAGTGTAGTCCTACCACACTGTATTTGCTGAGGTGCATAGTGACTCTTCAGTTGAGGGATAGGCACAACCGGCCCCATAGGTACCACAAGCACCACCAGCCCTACCAAATATTGGGCCACAAATATTATAGGCATTATAAGTAGTTTTAGATAGGCTTCCACTGGCTATAATTGAGCCACATGTTGAGCCTTGTGAGGATCTACGAGAGGAGCCACACATGGACTATGAGCAGAGTCTCATGTTAAGCCACGTGTGGAGCCCGCATTGAGCCGCGAGGGGCACCACGTGTGGAGCCATATGTTGAGGTGCCAGAGATGATGACAGAAGAGGTTGGATTGGCCAACAGGGCTCGTAGCAGGAGCCCTCCATGTCATGCTAGGTGTGAGGAGGCAGGACGAGTAGAGTACATTATTCACAGGTATTATGATTATTACACAGATGAGCCTATTAGAGGGCACAAAAATAGAGGAGATCCCATTAGGGATTTGTTGAGGCTGAACCCTCCTACTTTCATCAGGACCATAGAGAGAGGTAAGGCAGAGGCCTGGCTCATCAGCTTAGACAGATGCTTCACGTTGCCTCCTTATGAGGGAAACATGAAGGCTTGTGTGGAAGTACACCTGTTGCGAGATGCAATAGCTACCTGGTGGTGCACTGAGGAGTGCAAGAGTCACCTATCATTAGACACTCTCACATGAGAGACCTTCATTAAGCACTTCAATACACGATACTTATCAGATTATTATAGGCAGCGTCGCATAGATGACTTTCATGACCTTCACCAGAGGGGACTTATGGTTGCATAGTATGAGGGTAGATTTACCAAGTTATCTCGATATGCGGAGTATTTCCATGATGAGAAACTCCTGGTTCATAAGTTTATCAGAGGATTGAACCACAGCATAGCATGGCCTGTTCGCATGGCAGACCCCCAGACTTTGAGTGATACTGCTGAGAAGGCATATGTCGCTGAGGAGATATAGGGACGAGGGTAGAGTTCATGCTCCCAATTTCAGGATTGTGGACAGCAACAGTATAAGCAGAGTTTTTGCAGACCATCACAGCCACCTCATAGGGGAGGATTTAGTTTCACACCCTTACCTCCTAGGCCCCCACAGCAGCAACAACCATAGTAGTAGCAGAGAGCCAGGACACAACAGAGGGCACATGGGGGGCATAATAGAGGTTGGCAGCAGCAGGGCCCACACAGAGATTAGAGGTAGTAGGGAGCACCTATGGGACCCGCGAGGTCACAACAGTCATATAGGGGCTCACAAGGGTCCACCTGTAGATCAGGATGATAGATCAGGACAACTGATGCAGAGGCATCCACACTATAACCTTCGCATATAGCATGGATGTCTGCAGACCAACCTCATCATCATCATCTTCGCCATCATCATCATGTTTCCTAAAACCACCAACAGCATCATCATGTTTCGCGTTACACAGTCAGCATCATCATATTTCGGACGATCCCAATCATCCTCCTGCCGACTACTGTTCACCTCCTCCGCCTTCCTTCTAACATCATCATCATGATGTTCAACAGGCGCAAACATCCTCCGGTTGCACTGTTCATCGGGCGCCGAATCCCATCGGCATCATCATATGCAACACTTCCTTCGTCAGCAGGATAACCGATATCCGGTTGCCCAAATATCCTGATGACGATCACCTTCAGCACCTTCCCTTCGATGCTCCGCTAGCCGACGACACAAACAACAGCATCATGATCTACTTTATCCGGTCCTCTCGAAACCTCCTGATGATGCTTCACACTTTCCACCGATGCCGATACTTAACCACTTAACAACGGCAGGATAAACTCGCACAGGGGGATAACTCAATATCCTGATGACGATGACGTCATATCCTGATGACGATGACGTCACACATCATCCTGATGAACTCTTCAATACTTAGACAAAAATTGAATTTTCACACCCGCATCTGTTAGCGATATGCGGATGATGAGCACTCCCGATAGATGATCCTGATGCCGATACGCTCCTTCTCGGCTCCTCCAGATGATGATGATCACCCCGACGAACTCACACTTCATGCAATCGACAACATCATGCTCTCCTTCACTTATCCGGATGACGATGTCTAACCCGACTGCAGGATATTTGCAGAAATATCCTGATGATGCCGTCTTCACGAACTTTCAGCTTTTGCGAAGTTTCACTTCGCCGATCCTCCAGGGATGATCCGATCCAGTCTTAGGGTGATCTTCCAACTCGAACTTCTCAACTTGACCTAGCACATGAGGATGCTAGGCTTCTCAACATCTATCGACCGCGATCCTGCACACCTGCATACAAACAGAAAACAAACTACCTACTAACCTACTGTACATTACCATTCCACCGATCAGATGAGTCAACCGGTGGAATGGATCAGTGAATCCATGAAGCCACCCAAACCAGCAAATCAATTACACAAAGGAATCCAACCAGAGAAAGAACACAAACAGGATCACTTTATTGATTTCAAAAGATGCAATACAATATACTGCTTCTCACACAGCACAACTGAACTCCTCTGCTTAATGCAACACTATACTGCCGATCGATGATCTACAATCAACCGATCTCATGCTTATAAAGACTTTCCTACGAGTACTACTGATCCGACTCCAAGCGGCTGGGAACTCTCCAGGCGGCTGGGAGATCCAACCGATCATACATCACGACAGCTGTTATAACCAACTAACTAAAAATAGCAAAATCCTGGTCAGCATGATCTTATCATGATCAGCATGACCTTATTACATGCAATTGGTCTAACAGACCTTCTTGGAAACACAAACAAGACCTAAAACTACTAACTGCCTCATGAAGGCCAGCTGTCAGGTAGGTGCTCCTGCACCAACAACAGTAGTTGAGTAGGACTCAGAATGGATAGGTACAGGCTAGGGGCCCATGTTATGTGTGTGGTGGAGCAGGACATCTAGCCAGAGAGTGTCCACAGGGCTTCATAGCAAGGGGCGGTCTCATGCAGGAGGATTCAAACAGACTGTTGGAGATGTGGGTAGGTCCCACCGTATGTTTGCAGCGGTTGATAACCTCCAGGCTAATTTTTAGGTGTCAGTGTTTGAGACGTCAAGTGTGATAGGGGGTATCCCCATTTCTATTCTCTTTGATTTTGGTTCTACTGACTCTTTCATATCTCCATCGTTAGTGGAGCATTGCAGGCTAGTGGCCTCTAGGCAGGGTGATAGGTGGGTGGTTGAGTTGCCCTCAGGGGCCAAGATGACAGTAGATACCTTAGTCCATGACTGCGAGGTTTCTTTGGGACCCTTTTCCATAGTATGTGACCAGAGTTATGACATTAGAATCCTACGATGTGGTGTTGGGTATGGACTGGCTTGCGGTCATTGAGCCAAGCTAGATTGTCACTGAAAGGCGATTAGCTGCTTAGATGATCATGGTACATTAGTTGAGATAGTGGGTATGCAGAAACCCACAGTAGTGCATATGATATCTGCTCAGCAGCTTAAGCACTACATGCAAAAGGGATGCCAGATGTTTGCCATCACAATGAGTGATAGATCAGATGACGAGCTTGAGGCATTTTTAGATGATCATCCCATCCTTAGAGAGTTTGCCAATGTGTTTCCAACAGAGTTATCGAGGTGCCACCCCATCGTGAGGTAGACTTTCACATTGACTTAGTGCCGGGTGTCGAGCCAGTGTCTCATGTACCCTATAGGATGACCACACATGAGCTCATAGAGCTCAAGTTACAGCTTGAGGACTTAATCAAAAAGGGGCACATCTGACCGAGTATTTCACCTTGGGGCACTCCTGTCATCTTCATGAAGGAGGAGGATGGGTCTCTTCATTTATGAATGGACTATAAGCAATTGAAGAAGGTGATGGTGAAGAATTGTTATCCTCTGCCCAGGATTGACAATCTCTTTGATCAGATGTAGGGAGCCAAGGTGTTCTCTAAGATTGACTTGAAGTTTGGTTACCACCAGTTACGTATCACAGAGGCAGACATCCATAAGACCGCCTTCCAGACTCGATATGGCCACTATGAGTTCACTGTGGTCCCCTTTAGCTTGACAAACACCCCTGCAGTGTTCATGAGTCTCATGAATGGGGTGTTCCGTACCTGCTTGAATCAGTTCGTGATCATTTTCCTTGATGACATTTTGATCCATTCACGGACTGAGGAGGAGCATGAGGAGCACCTGCGTCGAGTTCTATAGTGTTTAAGGGAGTAGAATCTTTATGGGAACTTGGTGAAATGTGCATCTTTTAGGACAAAGGTACAGTATCTGGGGCATATCCTTTTTGGTGATGGAATCTCAGTAGATCCATCGAAGATTAGGGCTATCAGAGATTGGCCAGCACCCACCAGTGTGACAGAGGTCAAGAGTTTTATGGGGTTAGCTAGTTATTACCATCGCTTTGTTGAGGGTTTTTCTTAGATAGCACACCCCATCACTTCCCTTCAGCGTAAAGGGAAGAGTTTTCTATGGACTGAGTAGTGTGAGAGGGCCTTCAGGGTCCTCAAGGAGCATCTTACCAGCGCTCCTATTTTAGTGGTTCTAGATCCTGCAATAGATTTTATGGTTTGCATGGATGCATCACTTGAGGGATTGGGAGTCATACTTATGTAGGGTGGTAGAGCGATCGCGTATGAGTCACAAAAGCTCAAGACCCACGAGCTGAACTACCCCACGCATGACTTGGAGTTAGCGGTAGTGGTTCATGCTCTAGTTCATTGGAGACATTTATTGTTGGGTCATCGCTTTGAGCTCCATTCAGATCACCACAGTCTTCAATATATATTTACACAGCTGAATCTAAACACCCGTCAGCGGCGTTGGATGGAGTTTCTTTGCGAGTATGACTTTGATGTCCACTACATCAAATGGAAGGAGAACATGGTTACTAAAGCATTGAGCCAAAGGCGCCACGAGCTCTTGACCTTGACTCTGAGTGTGGACTTGAGAGGATGCATTATTCAGCATCTACCAGAGGATGAGTGGTTTCTTGAGGTGTAGCAGGAGATTAGTTCACAGAGAGCCCTTGTGGGAAAGTTTGCAAGGTATTCGCTTGAGGCAGATGAGTTACTTCATCATCAACAGCGCATCTATGTACCCTGCGCAGGTGACCTACATACTGTAGTGTTATCAAAGGCTCACAGAGCACCATATGTGGCACATCCGGGGGTGAAAAAGATGCATGCCAACCTACAACAACTATACCATTGGGCGGGTATGAGACAGGATATTACAGAGTTTGTTGCTCAATGCCTTGAGTGCTAGAAGGTCAAGGCCAAGCATCAACATCCAACGGGTCTTTTATACCCACACGAGATACCTGAGTGGAAATGGGACACCATTTCCATGGATTTTATTGTTGGTCTTCCTATGTCTTTGCGTCACCATGATGCCATCATGGTGACAGTCGACAAGTTGCCCAAGGTGGCGCATTTCTCACCTGTATGCACGACGTACAATGCACCAGCAATGGCGAGAGTATTCTTAGACGATATTGTTAGACTACATGGAGTACCTCGCTGCATCATTTCTGACAAAGATTCTGTGTTCACTTTAGCATTTTGGAGAGCCTTGCAGTAGGCTTTGGGCACACATCTCAACTTTAGCTCTGCTTATCATCCCAAGATAGATGGACAGACAGAGCGAGTGAATCAGGTGTTGGAGGACATGCTTCGTATGTATGTTATGGAACATCAGTCTAGATGGGAGGAATATTTGTATCTGGTTGAGTTTGCCTACAATAATGGGCATCACAACTTGTTGGGTATGCCTCCTTTTCAGGATTTATACGGCAGACCATGCAGGACACCATTGAGTTGGGATCGGATAGAGGACATGGTTGCCATTGGTCCAAAGTTAGTTCAGGATATGGAGTAGCAGGTCACACTGATTAGGCAGAGACTTCAGGAGGTGCAGGATAGATAGGAGAAGTATGCCGATGCTAAGAGGACTGATCGGAGCTTCTTAGTGGGTGTCAGGGTTTTCCTTAGAGTGCGGCCACACAAGACTCCAATCCATTATGGAAATGGCTCTAAGCTCGCACCACGATTTGTAGGACCTTTTGAGATCTTGGAGTGGATAGGACCTATTGCCTATCATTTAGCATTGCCACCTAGCCTATCACGTATCCACGATGTCTTTCATATTTCTGTATTGAGGCGATATATATCTGATTTATCTCACATATTGGACTAGAGTGCTCTACAAGTAGAGGCAGATAGGCAGTTGGCTTTGGAGCTAATTCACATATTGGCTCATCAGACGCTGGGCCTTTGAGGTTGAGAGTTGGACCAAGTTAGGGTCTAGTGGAATCGCTATGATGAGGTCACAACAACTTGGGAGGATACAGCTAGTTTGATGGCACTCTATTCTCACCTTTTTGACGACTTCCAGGAGGAAGTTTAGTCTTAGGGGGGAGGATGTGAGGCTGATTATTTTTCCTTCCTTATTTTGATCATAATGCATTTCAGTTGATGACATTATCAGACTTTTAGAGACTATGGTTTCATTATGCAGATTTAATTATATCTCCTGATTTTGATATGACATTGATTTGACATATGGTGATTTGATTTGATCATACTTTGATGCTATTTTGTGATTAGACATACGAGATATATTAGATGATGTTTTGTGATGTGATTTCTAGTTATTTATGTGATTGTGATTATTTGACATTTGATAGAAAAATGCAGTTTAATTCAGAATTATGTTATAGATGATTATTGTTGTATTCAATGATATGAATTTAATTCCAGTTGCTTCGGCTATGATTATTCATGATATGATTGAAACTTGATCGAGATGTGCAGGATTACATTCTCAAGCCATAGGAAATTGGAGGTAGAATTCACACATATGTTATTCCCTGTGAAACCGATCCATTCCCAAGAGGGATAAGGATCACGTTTGAAATTAAGTGTTGATTTAAGTGCTTGTTTATTTTTTTTTATCATTTTAGCCTAGTACCCCTTGGTTTAATTTAATTATATCATGTGTCGTATAATTTTATTTAATTTACACCACTTGGTATTGTTTTTATTTTTGAGGCCATTTAAAGTAGATTTATGACCCCCTAGGTGAACCCTAGTGTCCCAAAATTTACCCTAGGTGGTTACCCATGGGTCTAGGGTCAATTTTGACTAACTAAACCTTGGGATAACTCACTTTTGGTCACTCTAAACTGAGGTTTAGTTAAAGTGACGAAATTTAAATTAGATAAGGGTGGGAGATGAGTCATGCTTTGGGAAAGACTCATCTCTCTTCCCAAAGTTTGGGAATCCCTTCCCTAGGAAGACTTGGGAGGTCTCCAAGACTCCCAAGTGTGTGGGATCTTCCTCCAAGACTCACACACATGTGAGAGCATCTTGGAGGGAGATGGCTCTCTTAGAGAATAAGAGGATGCCATATGGCATCTCTTATCCTCATGGAGGCTTGAAAGGGAATGCCACCTCACCACTTGTTCTCACACGTGTAAGAGCACAAGTGGATAAGGTGAGGATTGAGATGGAATTGGAGGATGACACTTGTCACCCTCACACTTCCTCTCCCTTGCAAGTGGCATAGGAAGAGGAAGGAAAAGGTGACAAGTGTTGCCTTCTCATTCCTCAAGGCCAAAATTGATGGCCTATATTACCTCCTTTTGTTGAGGAGTGTGGGGTTCTTGCATTTTGGGAGATTTCTTTCTATTTTGAACAATTTTTGGGAAAGTCAGAGATTTTTTGGAGATTGGAAGGTTTGTAGAAGTTTGGAGCTCATCACCAAATGTGCTTCCATTATAGGGCTTTTGAAGGTAAGGCTCATGACTATGTTCTTTACCCTTGCATATTTTTATTATGATGTGTTTGTAGTTTTGGTTGTTTGTTGTTTCATTTTTGTGTGGTATGGGAGTTTGGTAAGAGCACCTCCATTTGGAGGTAAGGCTCAACTTGTTTGGGGTAGGGGAAAGGAACCTCCTTGAGGTCACTCCCATATTTTGTGTTACTTATGGCCTTGAGGGCTTTATACTTGTTGTGGAGATTATTTGAATGGCAAGAGTGCCATGAAAGTTTATTTTGAGATATTTGGAGAGTTGTAGTTTTGGAGGTTTTGACTTGAGGCCATGAGACTTTTGATTTGGTGTTTTCTATGTGGCCTTTGAAGTAGAGGGGTCTATTCCCTACCCCCATCAGACTCATTCTCATGTGTTGTGTTATGTGTTTATCCTTGGGGTTGATTTTTGTGTTGTTGTTGCTTTGATGCTTTTTGTGGTGTGATTGCAACCGTGTGAATCCCTACCTCTCTAGCTCGGGGGTGACCCACTTGCGGGTCTATGGTAGGGAGGAGGGCATTTCGAAGTGGCTGGGTTTTTCTCTCTTCTTGTGTATTTATTGCAGGCGCTTAAATGAAAAATTGGAGCTAGATGAGAAGTCTATTTTTGTGTTGCTATAGTCATTTGTTGTTGTCTATTGAGCCATGGCCTTTGTAGCCCTATTGTAAATTTGTTCAAGTCATTCTACCTATGCAGTTGGTTGTAATAAGTGTTGCAATGTAAACATTCTTTTTATTTTATTTAAAAGATGTTTATTTCCTATGTTGTGGGGTTGGTGAGTTTGAGAAATGCATGTGAAGTTATATGTATTTTCTGTCATTGTTCGTTACAAAAATAAATGCATCAGTAGTTGTATATATTTTATTGTATACAAAAGAAAGAAAGAGAAATGTTAAATTAGTTTTCTGTTTTGTTGCATTAAAAGTTTATTTTATTAATGGCTGATTAGGAAGTTAAGCTATTAAAAAAAAGAGAGAGATTTAGATGAAAATGCATATTCTACCATATAAGTTTATCTTAAAAAAAAATAGGGTTATCTATGTATATTCATGCTTTAAAAAAAAAAAAAAAGAGAAAGGGAAATGCTACTGAATTATTTTATGTTATAAATCTGTAAGTTAGTATTTTGTTATTTAAACCATTGTTTGAGAAAGTTAGTGTTGTATGTATTTACATAAATATATATACATATATATATATAGGAATATATATATATTATAATTGAACCTAGCTTGCTGTTCTTTTCCTTTTTATTAATTACTATGTATATGTTGAAATAGAAGAAGACACAGAGGTTATATATTTGTTGTATATATTATAATATATATACACTTATATATATATATAAGTGCATACATATACAATAAAAGAAGATATACATACTGTGATGTTAGAATGGACTGTATATATAAATTTGTGTATATATATACACATTTATATATATATGCATATATATACATATATATATGTATATATATATATATACATATAGATATACATATATATATATCTATATGTATATGTATATCCATATGTATCTATATGTATATATATACATACACATATATATATATACATATACATATATATATATAATAGCCTATATATACATCTGTGTATACACACACATATATATAAAGAAATATCGTTGAACAGAAGCCAAGTATTATAAATATAGAGAATGAATATTATGGCGGACTGTTAGATTGGTATTTTTTTGTTACCGCAGTTTGTTTAAAAAAAAAGGAAATATGGAGGGTGGGGCTGTGGTGGGTGTTAACACCCACCACAGAACGCACTGTTCCGTCGTTGTCTCTAAGGGTATGGGTGGGGGTTTCAACCCCCTCCCCACCATTATCTCTGTTACCAAACGTAGCACCGGCTCCGCCTTGCCCCGCCGCCTTCTTTCGACCCAAGCACCACCTGTTCCCCCCCCACTCCGTGGCTACTCCTTAAACGCAGACTGTGGTATCTCTGGCAGTGGCAACTCTAGTGGCGGATGCAACAACAAACCCTCCACCAACCTTCTACACCTTCATTCAAAAAAAAAATATAATACATTTTTTTTACATAGTGTTCTTTGGATTCAGATCCAAAACAAAAAAAAAATACAAATGAATAAAGTCACATTTTTTCTTAAAAAAAAGCGAGGGGTTAATATAAATGTAAATAATCCGAAATACTCTTCTGGTTGCATCTCCATGACAGCCAGGGAATCTCAAACCCTAACCTGTACAAAACAAAGAAGAAAACAAAAAAGAGGAGGAAGGAATGAGAGCAAATTAGGACTCATTTGCCATAAGGAAATAATAAACTATGATTAGGGCAAATTCTTGTAGCAAATAAAATTAGGGCTTTTCTATTTTGAAAACTAATTTTTAATTGTGAGGAGAATGTGAGGAAATTTGTCTTATTCCTTATTTATTTTAAACCCTCTATTTTTTCCTGTCTTTTTAATTCTTGTGCCTCATTTAATTTTGCTTAAGTTTTAATTGGGAGTTTGAATTTTTGGAATTATTGACTTATAGATGGAATTTTTAAGGGGAGGGATTAAATTTTGTTAAGATGGGATGTGTGTTCCCTTTGATTTTAAATTTCATATTGATTAGAATAATTATTTTATATTCCCTAGCGTGATTTTATTATTTTATGTTTTTATTGATATTACTATTATTTTACGGGAAAGAATATTTTAATCTCTTCCCTTCCCTATTATTCTAAGTTAGTTAATAATTATAATGCTGAAATTATAGTTATTAATGGACTCAAATTTCAAATCTAATTTGGCGTCATGTAATTATTTATTATTTTATTTCAAATTTTTAACCTTTTTATGCAAGGTCGATTTATTTGACCTTGGCAGGGTATTTATTTTGTTATTTTAAATTGTTTTAAATTTGTTCTTAAGTTTAAATTTTTATTCTTAAATTTTGTTTAATTTCTTATTGGAGTTTTATTTTAAAATATTTAAGTCAATTATTGAAAACGTGTTATGCTGTCGAATTTTTCCTAAATTTCTAGGGTTTTAATTTTATGATATTTTATTTACTTTTATTTCACCATTCCACTTTAATCATGCGTCCATCATGCCATTATTCTCTTAATCATTATTTTTATTTCATTTTAATATGGGTTAGGGTTAGGTTTCAAATATGACGAAATCCCCTTCACCTATGAAACCTAGGGTTAGGATTAAAATCGTTCTAACCCTATAAGCGACACACTTCGTGTCGTATACCCCCTAAACAATTATCATCACAGAAGGGACTGCATGGGACTATGCACCTCCCTAAATTTTGTTGACATGTTTATGCCTTATGTGTATTACCATCAAGCATGCAGATGCGTGCGAGAAGGTTCCTAGGGATAGGTAGAAAAGTTTTTCATAATTCATGTCTTGACCACATGGCAAATGTGGACATGACACGTGTGTTGTGTGTCGTGACCGCATGGGAAATGTGGGCATGACAAAAGTAAGATGACATTAGAAATTTAAAAAACTATGCAAATAGATATATTACCTGGTTGAACTAGATCTGATATGTGGTCAAAGTCAACTGATGATTCCATCTGTGTTAGTTCCAGTGCTATCGAGGGTCGATACGTGTCAAGTGGGCTAAGATAACTTAACTGCCATTCATCAACCCACTCCTTTGACTCGCACTCATCCCAGGCTTGAATTGTATAGGAAGAACAAAAGCATGACATCTTTCACGTATGGATACTCCATGAACCTACAATTGAGCTTCTAAAAGAGTGCATCTCACTTGATACTGTCAGTGTAGAACAGTTCTCATATGGTGTAATGTTAGTATCATCTATCAACCAAAAAAATTTATGAAATGAAGACTTACCTTCATTACCTGGACCCATGGAATCATTACACCACTTGACAATCGATTTTACATCTATCAACTTTGCATTGTCTTTATACTTTAACTCTTCTCATGCTATGGCTCTTCTGATACATGCTCCCGCACCATCATGCTCCCCCTTTCCATGCCCGGCCTCACAAAAGTTCCACATATGCTGAATACCTGTAAAGTTATGCCTCCTACTCAACCAATATAAATTATGTGAGTTCTTGAATTGTGACACACAGTTATCCGACCATATGATATGCTGACTAAACGATATGCCCTTCTAGCCAAATCATTGTAGAACACCTAAAAGCAACCTTGCACAAACTTCGTAGAATGCATGTGATCATCACTAATATAGAAATTATACTCCCTTATGATCTTTCTATCATCCTCTATACTATCATTTGCATGAATGAATGCGATGTGCACAAATATAGAAACCTATGTGGAGTTGTAATATTGTGATTGCACCTCACGCTGTGGCTTTAGACTGTAGTTCTCTGCAAAGCCAATGACTGAAACAATGCTACCAACTAGAAATGTGTCTTTACATAACTTGAATTGCAAGTCCAACCATCGAGCTCTATGGGCATGTCTTGCATACTCATACACTATGCTATCATGAAATATAGGCATAAACTGATACACTAGAATCTTTTCAATAACCAATTCACACCTCTTTGCTTCTTTACCATCTTTTGTATTGTATGCCGCTATTTTATACTTGCCAAACTCTACTAGTTCATTTCCAACCACGTGTTATTTCCATATGTTCACATATTGGCGAACGTTGTAAGCCACCGCAACGATGACATGTGTCATCCAAGCATAATTTCTTGTAGAATATTTGACCTTCCTCTCTTTCACATAAAATTCTTAATATGAAGTCTCTTGAAGATGTTGGTGGGGCACGTATGGTACAACCCTGCAAAACATTGTTAGTATGCATATCTAAACATATCGACCTATAAACATCAAAATGATTAGAAAATTTAATATGTAATCTACAACAAGTAGTGCGTGTGTGATTTATCTTGACATAGAAAGGTTTTAGCATTTCAAAATATTTTTGACAAATTTTAATTTGAGGATACTTCTCTAGAAATTTACCATAAAACTATGTTTGAGTCTCATCCAAAAAATGCTTTGGATGTGGCTCATGGTTTTAACTACCGATTCTCCTTCTTACCACATCCCTTTGATTTACAGATACCCTTGTGTAATTCTTCCAAAAGTCTTCAATTAGTGATCTCATTGCTTCAACAATTGGTTTATCTTTTCATGGTAGTCTCCCCGAGAATGCCCATAATTTATTGGAATTAGTTTCCTCGATTTTTTGGTGTCTTCCAACGGCTCTTGATAAAATTTTCCTATTAATTCTCAATTCTTGACTCATCTTTCTAATGAGACGAGCTTTCCTCGTTTGACTACTTACTATAGTCAATGTAATCACACACTGTGTTGCATTACTATCTTTTATGCGTGAGGTGTTACCCACACTCTCATATGCACTCATTAGATTCTTGACAATATATTTTTTACTTGAAGCCTCTGATGTTCGCAACCCAAGAATCTTTATGATAGACCTATACTTTATACTTCACATCATTTCAATGAATAGTTGACATCTTGCAGTCTCATTTAACTTTTCAAAGAACAATCTCCAAATCTTATGAGCATATCTTCTACAAGTGCATTTTGGAATCTTACCTTCCATTGGCTACAAAATATTTTCATCAATATCAATCAAATACTTTGGCTTTCTATGCAAAATTCTAGGTGGTGTTAAGTTAGGTAAATTCATCTCAACATTAGGAATTTCATCAATATTTAAATGAGATGGGCTAGATGGCATACCTTCAATCGAAGATGGAATAGATGACATACCTTGAGGTTGAGGTGGGAACAATGGCATACCTCCTTCATCACATGTGAGTAATGATGTACTCTCAACTTGAGATGTGGTAGATGGTGTCCCAACATGTTGACTTGCGGTAGAGGACATGTCTCCAACTATGGTATTCAAATCTCTCATAGCACGAATTTTTTGCATTCGTTCTCTTTGTGCCACCAATACCATATCTCTTTGTGATGGTTGTGGTTCCTCTTCAATTGACATGTCTTCATTTATCATGTCCAATTTCCTCTTTTCATGAAGTTCCCTCATAGCCACTGCTTTCTTTGCATTCTTAGCTTCTATCTTTTCCTGTGTTGGTTTAATTCTTGATCATTTCCTTGACATGATGGAGAATTTGTATGTAGCATGATAAAGAGATCAATATTAGTTCCTAAGAAATGAATCCATACAAATAACTAAAATATATGTCATTCAACCCTTCATAGTAAATGTACATACAATCATGTAAAAGAGTAAATGTCACTCAACCAAAATAAGTACAAAGCATACAAAGAAAATTATTGCAGCCATGAAAAGAATACATGGGACTTCATGCTTGAAAAGGTTGAGGCAAACCCAATTTGACATGTTTGTTGTTACTAGGGCTACTAGGATTTGGAATTGAGAATGTGTTTTGTTGGTACTAGGGATACTAGCATTTGGGTGGCTTGTGAAGGAATAGACAACAATTGTTGTGTCATGTGCATGTACAAATCATCATGAATAGGTGCATAAGGAATGTCCTAGCCCAAGATATGTGCATACAAATCATCATGTCATGTGCATACTTGTATGATATTGGCACCTATTCATTTGTATTTTAACTTGTTAATATGACAAGATAATAGTGGGATTATATTTTTATTATGTTGTAAGGATTTATTCTTGTATAGTTTGACATCATGGTATGTTAAGGTCTGTTTATTACACATAATTATTAAAGAGCCGAAGTGTAGAAAATATACATGGCATCATGTGAGATTGTAGGCTGCTTCCTTAATTGGGAATGTGTCTATTTTAAACATGTATGATAAAGCATGATAAAGTAATTCAAATAGAATTAAGGAAAATGTAAAGAACATGCATGTAAAGACTTGACATACCTAAAAAATGAAGATTCGAAAGGAGAGAGTACCCAATTATGTAGTGTTTTTTTCTTCTTGCATAAAACACGTCAACAATTTGAGTTTTTCACCACTTGCTTCCTTTTCAATGTTAAATTGAATAACACTCAAATATAATTAGTAACAACAATACTATTAACCAATCTATAATGTTAAATTCCTAAAATTGAATCACAATTAACATTGCAACACTACAAAATATGAAACTTGAATAGATATATATCAAAGTTGGTGTGAAAACTATGTTATTTCCTCCTTCTCAAGTTGGCAAAGCAGAAAAGGTGGTGGAAAGATCATACAAAGGTGGTAGAATGTGTCAAATGTGCATTTGAACTTCCCAACAGCATGAAAGCACTTCTTTTTTGTCAGAACACGTGCATAATCAGCATGAAAACAAAGCATGTGGCCTTGGATCATGAGGGTCAACACTTTTTTACCATTTCTATAGCAAGACAAAATGCAAGTACATTATAACGCCTCGCATTATAACGCGCTTGCATTTTGTCCTGCTATAGATTGATCTATAAATATTTGTGCCTATCTCACCTTCGATAGCACCTTTACAATATCTCACCTCTAGTTCCATTAGCTCATTCTATATCTCACTTATCTCTCCCCCTCACCTCTCTACCTCTCCCCTCTCTATGTCTCTCAGTCACTCCTTGTCTACCTCAACTGTAAACTGTAAACCTTATCCCTAAACCCTAATCCCTCAACCCTCAACCCTAATCCCTCAACCCTCAACTCTAATCCCTCATCCCTAAACCCTAAACGCTATCCCTATTCCTAAACCCTCAACAAGATCAATACTATACCTTAAACCCTAATCCCTTATCCCTAAACCCTCCAAACCTATCCCTAATCCTTATACCCTTGACCCTCAAACCTATCCCTAAACCCTCAAACCTCAACCCTCAACCCTCAACGTTAAACCCTAATCCCTCAACCCTTAACTCTAATCCCTTGACCCTCAACCCTATCCCTATACCCTAAATCCTAAAACCTCAACTCTCAATCCTCAATGTCAAATTCTAATCCCTCAATCCTTCACTCTAATCCCTCAACCCTAAACCCTGTCCCTAAACCCTCAACACTATACCTTAAACCCTAATCCCTCAACCCTCAACTCTAAACCTTATCCCTAAACTCTAATCCCTCAACCCTCAACTCTAATCCCTCAACCCTAAACCCTAAACACTATCCCTATTCCTAAACCCTCAACGGGCTTGATACTATACCTTAAACCCTAATCCCTTATCCCTAAACCCTCCAACCCTATCCCTAATCCTTATACCCTCGATACTCTAGTTTAACCCTAATCCCTTGACCCTCAACCCTATCCCTAAACCCTCAACCCTCAACCCTCAACATCAAACCCTAATCCCTCAACCCTTAACTCTAATCCCTCAACTCTCAACCCTATCCATAAACCCTAAACCCTCAACTCTCAACCCTCAATGTCAAATCCTAATCCCTCAACCCTAAACCCTATCCCTAAACCCTAAACACTATACCTTAAACCATTATCCCTCAACCCTCAACCCTAAACCTTATTCCTAAACCCTAATCCCTCAACCCTCAACCCTCAACTCTAATCCCTCATCCCTAAACCCTAAATGCTATCCCTATTCCTAAACCCTCAACAGGCTCAATACTATACCTTAAACCCTAATCCCTTATCCCTAAACCCTCCAACCCTATTCCTAATCCTTATACCCTCGACACTCTACTTTAACCCTAATACCTCAACCCTCAACCCTATACCTCGACCCTCAACCCTATCCCTTGACCCTCAACCCTTGAACCTCAATGTACTCAACCCTTAATGTCAAAGCCTAATCCCTCAACCCTTAACTCTGATCCCTCGACCCTCAACCCTCAACCCTATCCCTAAACCCTCAACCCTAAAACCTGAACCCTCAACACTCAATGTCAAACCCTAATCCCTCAACCCTTAACTCTAATCCCTCAACCCTAAACCCTATCACTAAACCCTAAACACTATCCCTATTCCTAAACCCTCAACAGGCTCGATACTATACCTTAAACCCTAATCCCTTATCCCTAAACCCTCCAACCCTGTCCCTAATCTATATACCCTTGACACTCTACTTTAACCCTAATCCCTCGACCTTTAACCCTATCCCTAAACCCTCGACCTTCAAACCTCAACTATCAACCCTCAACGTCAAATCCTAATCCCTCAACCCTTAACTCTAATCCCTCAACCCTCAACCCTATCCCTAAACCCTAAACCCTAAAGCCTCAACCCTCAACCCTCAACATCAAATCCCATTCCCTCAACCCTCAACATCAAATCCCATTCCCTCAACCCTCAACATCAAATCCTAATCCCTCAACCCTCAACCCTAAACCTTATCCCTAAACCCTAATCCCTCAACCCTCAATCCTAATCCCTCAACTCTCAACTCTAATTCCTCATCCCTAAACCCTAAATGCTATCCCTATTCCTAAACCCTCAATGGGCTCAATACTATACCTTAAACCCTAATCCCTTATCCCTAAACCCTCCAACCCTATCACTAATCCTTATACCCTCGACCCTCAACCCTATCCCTAAAATCTTGACCCTCGAACCTCAACCCTCAACCGTCAACGTTAAACCCCAATCCCTCAACCCTTAACTCTAATCCCTCAACCCTCAATCTTATCCCTCAACCCTAAACCCTAAAAGCTCAACCCTCAACCCTCAACGTCAAATCCTAATCCCTCAACCCTTCACTCTAATCCCTCAACCCTAAACCCTATTCCTAAACCCTCAACACTATACCTTAAACCTAATCCCTCAACCCTCAACTCTAATCCCTCAACCCTCAACCCTAAACAATATCCCTATTCCTAAACCCTCAACGAGCTTGATACTATACCTTAAACCCTAATCCCTTATCCCTAAACCCTCCAACCCTATCCCTAATCCTTATACCCTCGACACTCTACTTTAACCCTAATCCCTTGACCCTCAACCCTATCCCTAAACCCTTGACCCTTGAACCTTGACCCTCAACCCTTAACCCTCAACGTCAAACCCTAATCCCTCAACCCTTAACTCTAATCCCTCAACCCTCAACCCTATCCCTAAACCCTAAACCCTCAACCCTCAATGTCAAATCCTAATCCCTCAACCCTTCACTCTAATTCCTCAACCCTAAACCCTCAACACTATACCCTAAACCCTAATCCCTCAAACCTTAACTCTAATCCCTCAACCCTCAACCCTATCCCTAAACCCTCAACACTATACCTTAAACCCTAATCCCTCAACCCTAAACCCTATCCCTAAGCCCTAATCTGTCAACCCTCAACCCTAATCTATCAAACCTCAACCCTAATCCCTCATCCCTAAACCCTAAACACTATCCCTATTCCTAAACCCTCAATGGGCTCGATACTATCCCTCAACCCTTAACCCTTAAAACTTGAACCCTAAAACCTATCCCTACACCCTCGACACTCGACACTATATCTTAAACCCTAATCCCTTAACCCTCATCCCTAAATCCTGAACCCTAAATCCTTAAACCTTAAACCCTAAACCCTATCCCTAATCCATCTACCCTTGACACTCTACTTTAACCGTAATCCATTGTCCATCAACCCTATCCCTAAACCCTCAACCCTCAACCCTCTACATTAAACCCTAATTCATCAACCCTAAACTCTAATGCCTCAAACCTAAACCCTATCCCTAAACCATCAACCCTCAACACTATACCTTAAACCCTAATCCCTATCCCTCAACCCTTAACCCTTAAAACTTAAACCCTATCCCTACACCCTCAACACTCGACACTATATCTTAAGCCTTAAACACTCATTCTTAAAGCCTCGACCCTCAATCCTTAAACCTTAAACCCTAAACCCTATCCCTAATACCTCTACCCTCAACACTCTAACCCTAACCTCAAAATTAAATGCTAATCCGTCAACCCTAAACCCTAATCTGTCAACCCTAAACCCTATTCCTAAACCCTCAACCCTCAACACTATACCTTAAACCCTAATCCATCAACCCTAAAACCTAATCCTCAACCCTCAACCCTAAACACTATCAATAAACCCTCAACCCTCGACACTATACATTAAACCCTAATTCCTCAACCCTCAACCCTAATCCCTCTACCCTCAACCCTATCCCTCATCCCTAAACCCTAAATGTTATCCCTATTCCTAAACCCTCAACCCTCGACACTATACCTTAAACCCTAATCCCTTATCCCTAAGCCCTAAACCCTATCCCTCAACCCTTAACCCTTAAAACTTAAACCCTAAAACCTATCCATAAACCCTCGATCCTCAACACTATATCTTAAACCCCAATCCCCTAACCCTCAGCCCTAAAGCCTCAACCCTCAATCGTTAAACCTTCAACCCTAAACCCTATCCCTAATCCCTCTACCCTTAACAGTCTACTTTAACCCTAATCCCTTGACCATCAACCCTATCCCTCAACCCTCAACCCTAAACTCTCAACATTAAACCCTAATCCGTCAACCCTAAACCCTAATCTGTCAACCCTAAACCCTAATCCTAAACCCTCAACCCTCAATAATATTCCTTAAACCCTAATCCATCAACCTTAAACCATAATCCCTCAACCCTAAACCCTATCCCTAAACCCTCAACCCTCAACACTATTCCTTAAACCCTAATCCTTCAACTCTAAACCCTAATTCCTCAACCCTAAACCTAAACCCTATCCTTAAACACTCAACCCTCAACAATTTATACCTTAAACATTAATCCCTCAACCCTAATCCCTCGTCCCTAAACCCTAAATGCTATCCCTATTCCTAAACCCTCAACCCAAGACACTATACCTTAAACCCTAATCCCTTACCCCTAAACCTGAAACCCTAAAACCTATCCCTAAACCCTCAACCCTATACCCTCAATAATATACTTAAGCCCTCATACCTCAATCATCAACCCCATACCTTAAACCTGAAGCCTACCCCCTTAAACCCTCATCCCTAGACCATATAACCTCACCCTTATATCCTAAACCTCAAATATTGTGCCTCAACTCTATACTTAAATTAAACCTAAACCATATGTGCTCTCAACCCAAGTCACCCTATGCCTTATATACCCTCAATCCATATTGTAAACCCTAAACCCTAATCCCCGTGCCTTACACACTTAATCTTATACACTCAACAACCTAAATATTAACCCTCAACTTCAACCCTCTACCCTCTACCTATTACTTAAGCCCTGATCCCTGAACCCTCAACCCTCAAAACTATACAGGCTCAAGTCCTTATATACACTAAACCCAAAACATTTACATACATACATGCATACATACAAACATACATACATACAAAGATGCATACATACAAGCATGCATACATGTACCTACATACAAGCATGCATACATGTACATGCATACATACAAGAATAGATATAAACATCCATGAAACATACTTATGAAATTTGAACATATCTCATTCAAAGGAAGACATAACACGAGCGTGTTATAATGCGCTCGCATTATGTCAAACTGGGAAAACACTAGAAAACATGCAAAAAAGCAAAAAAGCACAACATAACGCTTGGGATTTGCTTTGGATTTGTTTGGAGTGCCTTTGCAAATTCTTCAAGATTTCACATAATTTTGTTCGTGCTAACCCTCATATTTGCACGTGTTTCAAGGTTAAACAAATCAAACACCTGGGTAATGTTAGGCTTTCTCTTAGCTATTTAACGATGTAATTTTTTTTTACATTTTGACAATGTTAAGCCTTTCATCTTTAATTTCTTTTGTTTGTGTGTCTAGTTTTGGGCAAAAACCACTATTTGGTCTTTTTTCATTATAAATTAACCATTCATTGAAATTTCAAAAAAAATACATATTTAGAAACTAGACTCCATTCTACACATTAAAAAAAAGAAAAAATGATTTTCAATTAGTTTTCAAAATTTATAGGGGTAGCACGACCAAAATTCTATTTTTTAGGATGTGTCCACTTTGAAAATTAGTAAAAAATCAAATATTCATAAAAAAATTATCAAAAAAATTGGCATAAACTACATGCTGTTAGCTAATTTCTCACCGAAGCAATTTTAAAAATACCAAAAAAATGTTAACCTTTTGAGGGAGCCACAAAACATGCTATGTTATGTTTTTTTGATAGAAACAACACCAATTTCTTTGCCTCCCTCTTTTGAACCCTTTAATCTATACCATTTTAAAAAAAAATTAGTAGTTTAGAAAGTAGACTCGGAGCACTACGAACATTGTTTTGATTGCATCTCCAAATTTTGAGTGTAACTATGCTCAATTTCTCATCCAATGCTAGCATTTCCTGATTTTAGAAAAAAAGTGGCCACTTAAGACCCCTTTTTGGCCCCCCATCTTCTTGCACTTACCCATGTCCTAAATGCATGCAAAAGACACAGGAGCTAAACCTTATGAGGGAAAAGACCCCAAGGGGACATTTTCTGACATTACATTTAGCCCCCACTTTAATGTATGTATAAACGTGAGGCCCATACATGCATTAAATTAAGGTCACAAACACATCAAGCACGGAGAGGACACAACAATCACATATAAAATCGTAACATGCATGCAAAGCATAGAGAAGACAATTACACTCACATAGAACATGGAGAAGACAGTCAGTGCATAGAAGAAACATTAATGCATTGAAGATAGAAATGATATCTTTTCTTTTTCTTTTTCTCATATATACGAAATGCAGATGCAAGTATTGGAAAGTAAACAGACCTCCCATAATACAAGATGCACTACCCTAAGGCGCATGTCTCTATATAAATGGGGCAACAAACACACTAGACACGTAAAACCTCCCAAAATGTAGGAAGCACTACCCGAAGGCACTGATCTTTATTCTGCATATGGGGCAACAAACACGCCACACAAACAAGCACGCCAAAACACACACACTTGAAGACAGAGAAAACATGGTAGACAAGTGATGGAGTGTACCTATTTCTATGTCCAACACCATCTTAGGCACATTACATACACACACTAATGATTGGGCTTTGCCACAACAATCACCAAAGACACACTTAAGGGTTGAGTTAGTCACAGAACTACTCCTCGCCTCCGTAGAGGACTTTTGAAAATGACAGGATGATGCAATGTGCTCCAAGAAGTACACCATCCCCTCCTCTATAGAGGGCTTAAGAAAAAGGATATGCTCGATATCCCACCTCCGCAGATGGCTTACATGATTGATTGATTGATTGTAAACAAACTCAGGATGCATGATGCACTACCCTAAGGCGTAGGTCTTTGGAAATGAGGTCAAACACATTGCTAACATCTATAACAGATAGCTTACCTTATATATGCCCCCACCTTAAGGTGGTTGATATCAGGTATCGATATCAAGCACGTTAAGGTAGGAATAAAACACACAAGGGAACACCGAATTTCAATAAGCCCATGCCCCTTGGAGGTGACATGTACTTTACGATCGCCAAATGTTCCCACAAACACATCCCTGCAAGAAACATGTTAGTGTCTACAACATCATGATAAACAACATCAATGCATATGAAATCTGGGGTATGTAAGATTCAAGGTAGACAAAGAGCACAGAGCAGCAATATTGTTTATGATTTGTAAATGAGATAGAACACCATCAAAATCATCACTACGTGAAAAGCACAAGTGATCCCACTAGCCAAGTGTTAGATAAGATATACAACCCCATCATCATAGTAGGAACTGAGTCCATTTTTTGATTGCTCTCGAAAGGGACACTAGGTCCGCATCAGTATAAATGTTTTTCATCATTCGCCCACTAGATGGAAACACTAGAGGAAGGGAAACAATAAATAAGAGAGGAGAAATAAGTGTCTTAAGGATAGTCACGTAGGAGGGTACCCCTAGTGTCACCAACCACAACGCTATGTCTTTAAGACACAACACACAACAATAAAATCAGAGAGAGAGGCAATATAGAAGAATGATGATACCAATAGAAGGTCACAACAGAGGCGGTCTCCTAGTATCTTGAACCTTACGGGAGAATCCGAGGTCATCCCACGAGGCCTAAACAACACATAAAACATCACAGGGGAAGCACATCATGAGAGAGATAAAGGGTTAGAGATACTTACCTGTTAGGGTACCATTGTTAAGAACATACATATCTGTCATGTTGTTTTGATTTTGTTGAATTAACATTAAGTTTAGGATGACGGGAAGCTTTATTTTCTTTAAAAGGATTATATCCAATGCTGCTTGAGTAATGTGTTGAAGTAGATTCTATAGGTGCTCGAATCCCTTGTTGATTTACACTACATACCTTACCTACATATTCACAATTGTTATAAAGGATCTTAAATCCTGGACCATAAAGGGATGTCATTTCCTTAGAAGATGGTGAAGCCTCATAGGTCTCATAATTTGTGGTATAAGTGAGAGTATTGTTTTTATTTTTGACCAAGGGGACCTTAGGTTTCTTAGGTTCTTCAAAAGAGTGCATAGGTGAGATCGACGCCACTTTTGATGTGTCAAAGCTATTAATTTTATATTCCCCTATACTACAAGGATTAAAATCTAATGAGCTCCAATTATCACCAAAGAGTGCATTCAATGGTATAGAATCTTTCACAACATCATTCGTGGCCAGAGGCTTTGATGAATTAGCTTGTAAATTGTTTAAGCTCATATGATTATAAACTAGTTTTTGCGTTTCAATATGTAAACAGTCACCTGGTTCAGGATCAGCATGAATAGTATGAAGTTTACCTTTGAATATAAATTTGATTGAATGATGTAGAGTGGAAGGGACTACCCCCAATACATGAATCCAAGGTCTACCAAGAATCATGTTGTAAGATAAAGAACTAGGCATGACATGAATCAGGGTAGGCATGATCACAGGTCCCACTTGTATAGGTAAAGTTATAGTACCTATGGATTGTCGTCCAACATTGTCAAAACCATAGATACTTAACGGTTCCAGCTTGATGGCAGATGCATCAACTTTAATATTATGTAATAAGTCAATGCCACAAACATTAAGAGCCAATCCATTATCAATCATAACTTGTTTTACCGATGTTCTATTTATTGTGACAAAGATTATAAGAGTATCATATTGGTTTTGAACTTCAATTGACGGTAATTCTTGTGGTTGAAAGAGAATAATTGTTTTTGTCACATGCATACTATCCAATTCAGCTACAACATCATTAGGATTAGTAGTAGGTGGGACAATCACCTTTTGCAAAGCTTCTTGGAGCATTATATGGTATGTAGGTGATGTTTGTATTAAATCCCAAAGAGAGATCTTAGGCAAAGTAGCACAAAACTGTTTGACAAGATCATACTCTTGACCACTTATATGAGTAAGATGAGGTGGTTGAGGGATCACAGGTTGAGAACATGGAAGAGAGACAGGCTCATGCGGTGCTTGGTTACTTTGCTTGTTATTATAGGTGTTGTATGTGTGAGCAATCACATTGTGGTGTGGTTGTTGTAACACATTTTGAACACCTTGAACCATAATCACTGACTTTAAGCAATAAGATGCATTAGGTACCCCCTGCACAACCATATTAGGAATAGTGCTACCAAGTCTATTAATAAGTATCGAATTAACATTGTTTCCCTCTTGATTACACCCAACATCCATCCCTAAAGTATTTAATGTGAGAGACCTTTTCTCATCCACTAATGATAGATCTTGGCCAGGGAGAGCAATGGGATGAGAGGACAATACATCATCATCATCATCATACTCTATGGTGGAAAAAGGATTTTCACTCTCATCTTTCTCATGAGTGTTCCTACAGATGAAGTTGGTTAAATCTTCTAATATCATAGGATGTTCACTCATGAAGATTAGGAATTTGTCAAAAGCAAGATCTTTGATAAATGCATGCAGAGATACCATAGAAAAATGACATGAAGATGCCATTACATTGTTTTCAATGTAAAATAATAATTTAAAATCTTTTCAAATTTGATGCAAAAGACAAGTGCAAAAGAATGTATGAAAATGACTTCAAATGCATGATTTTTTGTACTTTGTTAATGCAAATGACTGAAACAAAGAGTGTTGTAAGGATTTTGATCAAGGGAAGAAAATTATATGTCTAATATTAGTCTAAAATAGAAATAAGATCCTTCTCAATACACTCTTGATGCAAATCCAAGATAATGCCAAGTCAACTATAGTGAAAATATGTCGAAATAGGTAATTTTTTCACCAAAATTCAATGCAAGAGAGCATAACAAAGGGTGTTGTGAGGAAAATGATGATGGATAGAAAATAATATTAGTAATACCAGCCACTTGGTGCCAAAATACCCAACACAACATGCTTTTAGTGCCACTTAAGGTCAAACCCTAGTGAAAATATAACAAAATATGCAATTTTTTCATGGTTTCTCAATTCCAAGACCTAGAAAAAGGGGTGTTGTAATGAATTTTAGTATGTGCAGAAAATAATACTGATGATATTAGTCACTTCAATCTATAAAACTTGTCAGAACACGCTTGGAGTGCAAACTAGGTCAAACCCTAGGGCAAAATAGCCAAAATATGTAGTTTTTCACTGAATTTTCAATACAAGAACCCGTTAAAAGGGTGTGGTGAATATTTTTAGGAGGAGAACCAAATTATTACCCTAATAAAAACCATTTGATACAAAAATACCCTTCACAACATGCCTATGGTGCAAGTTTATAGAGTCAATAAGGCCAATTTTAGTGAAAATCGTTGTTTTTGATGCCCTAGGTTTGAGATCTTGACACAAAATGCTATGTGAAGTTTTTGAAGTCTGATTTATGATGAAAATTAATTAGTCTCAGATCTAAAAATTATTTTCAAGATCTAATATGCAAAATGCCAATGCAAATCTAATGAAAATGCATGAAAATTGCTAGTTTTTGTTGAAATTTTCTATGCAAAAATGCAAATATTTTTAATCTAAATACAAATTTACACTAAAATGAAAGACTAAAGAAAAATTATAATTTGAATGAGCCTCTAAAATCAGTAGAAAAATCTGAAATAAGATTTTGCCTACTAACCCTAGATGTTGGAATTACTAGGTTTAATGAAAATTATCAAAATTTCTACAAAAGCCTAGCAAATTAATGTTGAAAATGCAATGGAAATTTCTGAATTTTTGTGTTTTTCTTTAGTTTATATCAGATCTGATGCAAAAATCATGAATTAGGAAAATTTAGAAAGAACTGATGCAATTTAGTAAGCCAAACAATGCAAATTTTATGAATTTTTCAAAATTTTCAATTTTTTTTGAATTTTTCTCAATGCAATAAAGTGAAAGACTATATGAATAAATGAAATCAATCCAAATATGAAGACAAACACTCAACAAGTTTCAATTTAAGTCCAAAAACACAAGTTCACCAAAATGTTTAGTGGAAAATTAGATTTGTTAATGTTTTAGTGTTTTGATGTTTAAATCCTCCTTTCCACTTTACATTCAAGGATCTAGAGTCTAGTGGAAATTCACTATCATACCCTAGATTGTTGTGAGATGTAGGGAAACTTGGATTAGGGAATTTAATTATCAATTTCTCTTCTCTTATGCTTAATTGACCCTTAAAACCCTAATTATGCAAATATGGCAATAAACTGACGAATAACAGAAAAAGCTCTTGTAAATGAGAGTAAAATAGCAAATCACAAAATACCTATTTTTGGGGTTCTGAGGTAGAATGGTCGGGGACACTGGTGTGGGTGCCCTAGTCCAAGGTACTAGTTTCTTCATGGGATTCGGACCTCCTTCTGACATTGATCAGCTCTGTAACTCCTGTTTCTAGAAATTTAGCTGCGGAGGACACTAGAGTGAGTGCCCAAGTCTTGGAAATGCTCCAGTGTCCTACTTCTCTTCGGATCCTTAATCTTTGATGTCTGCCAATCCTTCCTACAACTTCACTTTTCCCAAATGTGACACCTGTAATCTGCAATCACAAGACTTTGGGAGGCGGTTGTGGTGTTTAGAGGCTTGCCTTAGTCAAAAGCTGAAGGACATTTAAGTCTCTGAACACCATTGTTAGATAGAGAGTGTGTGCCCTTGTGAGGCAGAGGTAAAAACCAAAGGATTTGATAATGAAAACACAATATAATGTCACCTTGTAGTGAAGATATCATGGGATGAAGATGCTCTTCATTCCATGATGAATGGATGCTCAAATCTGCAAATACAAACACATAAACCACACAAATCTGCTCTTGCAATGTAATGAATGCCTTGAATCACCAGGTAGAGAACACTTAAACATCGCAATTGCCATCTAGTTTACAAATGAATTCCTAAACATGATTTTATATGCAACTACAAACACTCTTGCCAAGATTTTCGTAATTCAAACTTATCGTGTCGGCAAAGGACCTAAATAACAGTCCTAAACTGACACCCATAAATTAGGGTTGCCCTAAAATAGGGTAGGACTAGGGCACGGGTGCCCAAGTCCTCCCCCCTATTTTGGGTAGGATATAGCTCAAGGGGTCCTCCTAGGTCTCATTTGTTATGTTACCTAGGGCTCATTCCATCGAGATGCCAAATTATGAACTAAGATGTCCTAAATGCATGCAAAAGACTTGGGAGCTAAACCTTATGAGGGAAAAGCCCCCAAGGGGACATTTTCTGACATTACAATAGGAATCTCCAAACTTGCCTCTTACGCATCATAGATTCTGTCATATGAAATATCCTCTTCTAAATACCATAAGATGCCAGCACATGGCATAATAGTGCCACCTCAAATGGGACGCCCAAATCCATGTAGGTTTGACTTGACCATCTAAGTCACATTCCAAGTAAGATGACATGTCACTGTGCCACCTCAACTAAGTGACCAAACTAAATGTGCAAGTAATTACAACATTAGGTAGTAAATTAATATACAAATAAATAAATAATGCCAGGAATTTGCAAAGGTTGGGACACCTTAATTCCTAACAAATGATAGTATTTATTAAGATCTTTTTGGAAGAGGATAAACCTCATGTTCTATGTTTTTATATGATGTGAGAAATGTGACTACGAACCATGCTCAAGTGGTCAAGAGAAGAATAGAGGTTTTTGTTATCATGTTATATTATTATAAACTTTTACTTTTGGGAAAATAAGAGTATCTGTTATATAATGAGTATGGGATAAAGAAGTTAAACCCTAGAATCAACCTGAAACGGTTTAGAAAACTTAAAACTCTCAAGTCAGTTATGACGTTTTAGTTTATTGTATATTATGTTTAATAGTGAATAGTCGAGAAACCATTGGCCAAGACGGTATAAAGTAGAAAGAGTCTAAGTAGCACTTTGATAAATTTAAATGATTTCTTGTTAGTGTTGAAACTTGATGTTTAGCACAATAGTGCTTAATCTTTGAGATAGACCCTGATATTTTCAAGATTGAAACTAGGGACTCTTTGAAAGGTTAAAATCATCTAAACTTACATACTTTGTATATATCCTAGATTAAGATTAAATTCTAAGTTAGATTGACTAGGAATTGAGTTTAGCCAAGATAATTCATGTCTAGAGTTACTAGTCAGACAACTCAAACTATAGGATGAGGTAGTTTACAAGTTGAGTTAGAGATGTGTGAACACACGACTATGTTTATTGCAAACGTCTATGTCACCAATTTTTCACCTACAACTCAAATTGGTAGAGCCGATACATGTTTCTATCTTAAGATGAAAGATTTTTAACATTTTCTACTATAATGTTTTTGCATAGTTTAAGGTGCATGAAAGATTTAGTTTTATCATTATTGTAATAGAGAAAAGAGATTTAGTTCATCATTCATTGTATTGCAGAGTTTTCATTTGAGATATAAGTTATTTCATTCACATTACAATGATTATTCATTTGACAAATGAGATATACACAAATGGAATAAACATTGCATTGAATGAAAGCAAGATAGATCAAATGTCCCACACAAGTCATGGGAATAGCTGAATCAATACATTAGAAAGAATATACTATGCATCTAATGAGGACTAAAGTAATGAAGAAAATAAGATAGAGCATATCTGTCATTTCCTGTAAAGGTCTTGAACTGATCCCTGTTGCAGCTTGCCCTTTGCTCCTGACTTTGAATGAACCTGCAAGAGATGGAGAGAGATATGTTAGAGCTCCAGATATGGTGTATACTATGTACTTCATCAAACAAAGACATAATACATTGTTTATGATGCACTGAATTAGAAGATCAAATCATCCATATGCAAGAGAGCCTTAAGGGATGAAACATCATTGAGCTTCACTATTTTTTTTAAATTAACATGTTTGTTTCATGTGCAGGCATAGAAGAAGTTATGTTGTTTTGAAAACATTTAAGCATGTGGTGTGAGGTGGGCTCCCACAAGGGTAGAGCCCATCATGCTGCCCCTGAATCTCAAGGGGATGGAATAGGAATACTTATTCATATTGATCAAATAGACATATTCAGCTAAAGGAGTAACTCATTGACTGATTGCAAAAGCCTCAAGTTTATTGCTCATTCATGACTATCAATTTAAGTGTGAAGTGGGAATCACAAATTAGCAATAAGCTTGTAATATCTCAAGATGCTGATGAAAAGTGACTATCATATGCATAGTAATCAAGTGATTCATTTAGGTCCTCTTCAGAGAAAATAAAATGACAACTTATGCCACATTAAGCATGTTTCTAAGTCTTGACAAGATATAATACTACTATACAGTGAGGTAAAGGAGCCATTGTCATTGAAAGTGGTATGTATATGAATACATTTGAAATGGTACAGTAAACTAGAACAGTAAGAGAGTACACCATATCACAGGTTGAATGAGATCATTCCAAATGTATACAAGATAGATAAGCCAGTCATCAAATGGAGCACACAAGTGAATAGCGGTATAAACTTAAAGACATCAAAATACACTTTAATAAAATGGCAATAGGAATGGATTTTCAATATTCATGTTCATCTACTAGAAGTACATAAAAGGAACATCATATGTGCCATCATTACAGAGGACAGTAGGAACAATAGAGAATGAGATTGTAATCTTCCTCTAATGATGCCATATCTCATAGTATTTTTTGCAAACAGAAAGACAAATGAAATTCCAAGGAATAATAATGTTTTATTTCTACAATGAAGATCAAATGGAGAAAGTCAAAACCCATATCAAATTTGCAGTATGAAAGTCATAGATACAAAATCAAAGTGAGGGTTTGTGTTTTGCATTTTCAAAGAACAGTGTAATGATACTATCTTTCATAAACAAAAAATGGGTAAAACCTAGTTCATGCTCACAATATGCCACCTGGGAGTTTTGTTTCACACACCCTTATCATAAAGTATGGATAAAATGCAGATACAGAGAAAGTTATGAGTTTTGAGCTCATAAGGGTTTGAAGAAAACCCAGAAATGTGAAATATACAGCCATGGCTAGAGTGAGTCTCTAAAGTCACAGGAAGATTAGAACCCACATGGGGTTTTACAAGATCTCCAGTGCAGAACAATGGACAAGTTTCAGATATAGAGAAGGTAGAGTCGTGGGTCATAATAGAGAAGCAAATTTTTTTTCTTCACAACTAAGTTAAACCCATTTGAGGTTTCAAGCAGAAAACCACAGAAGTAGAATGATAAAGAAGCCTGAACTCATATAAACAAAAGGGATACTCAGAGATAAGAAGATTGGTAAGTGTATGGTCATAAATATTTCACAGAACACCAAAATAAAAGCAAATATTACCAGGTTCGACCAAGAGAAAACTACATAAAATGAGGAGATAAACAAGTCAACGAGCTTACCTTTGATTCTGAGAAGAAATATGTCCACAAAACCATGGGTTTTCCTTTTTTTTCTACTTTCATTTTGCCTTCAAATAAGCTCAGAAATATCGTCCATGGCAGCCCAAGACACAACAAAGAGATAACAAAAACCAGAGGTCACAAAATTGTAGAGGGAGCAGCCACAGTTGTAGATTAAAAGTCATGTTTTGCCTCATTAAATGAAGAAAAATGGATTGAAAATGTGTAGAATGATCTGACCTTTCATTCTCTATAGAGATTCTTCAAGAAATTACAGTGATACAGTGAGGAATCAAAGTTTCATTTCAAACCCTAACCTCTATGGTGGCTGGGTAGCAGAGCCCATTTCAAAAAGTTGAAAGTGTGAAATGAGCTTGCAAGACTAGGGCATTAGCTTGTTTTGTGTTAGGATTGCTTTGAAGCCCTAAGTTCGATGGTGATTTTTATCACATTGAATTCATTTCCAAATTCTTTGAGTAATACCCATCGTTGTATACTGTCCACCTTACATATGTTTAGTTCCATGACTTACAATATTTCATGACTTAGGATCTTTTGTATGATCGAAGCCTAGGCTTTATGCCTTTAAAGGCTCATTTAGACACTTTTGAAGATGAACACATATGTCATGTGCCTTAAGTTCCTTTTGCTACATAGGCTTATATGCCTTAGGTATACTTTGCAGATCAAATGGAGGGTAGCCTAAGAGGCTTTGATTTTTCATTTTTATCAAACCTTCCCATATGCCTTAGAATTTTAATTGATTTTTATAGAAAATCAAATGCCTTAGAATGTATTATACTTAGCAAAATTTCAAATCAAAAGCCTTGTATTTTTTTTATTTTTTGCAAAAAACCAAATCAATATCAAATCGAGAGAATAAAACTACAAATCATGTAAAACAATATTTAAAGCAATATCTTATAAATTGCTTTTAAATATTTGTTATTTATGCAGTTAAAGTAGAGAAAAAGTAGATAAGATCTTCTTTTGGATTTGATTTTTCTTCTAGGAGAAATTGGACAAATTTGGGCAATTTGGAGCTTTTTCTGATCAGGTAAAGCCTGATTTTGAGTGGATTTTGGTGGGACCACTTGAGGCATCATTTTGGCAGCTTCTATTTTTAGTTTAGAGATTTTTTAGAGGGATTTTTGATAGATTTTTGGAGGATTTCAAAAATGATTTGGAGGTAGCCTTTCAGAGATATTTTTGGTATTTTTTCCTATTTTCCATCTGGGAAAATTAGAGGACATATTTGGAGAAAAATTTAGTTTTTTCTCAGTTTTGATTATCTGTTTCTTTCTCTTTGGCTCACTTGCAAAGAGTATTGTAGACTTTGTATTCAGATTTTCATTTTGCATGCTCATTTTAGATTAATAAGACAACAGAGTTTCCTTTCCCATCTTTTGTCTCATTTTGCAGTAATAGTTAGATGTTGTCACTATGATTCTGGCTTTTGAATCCTTTTTATGTCCTATTATTGCAAGTGCAGAAAGTTCATATGATGCAGGTTGCATGTTGTGTTTGATTTCAAACCTTCATGCAAATCATTTTTGTGTTGTATGCACAAGTCGGATTATGAAAATAAATGTTTCAAGAGTCTGATTGTGAGTAAAAGCATTAAAATAAGTTAGAATTCTATTGAATCATCCTTAGATTTTAGAATTGTATTTTTAGTTACATTCTACCCCTTTTCCTTAGCAATCATTTAGATTAGGTGAAGATACCCAAGAGAGCCAGCTCATTTTGGAGGTTCACTCCAAGTTTTAGGCAACCCATAGGCCTAGGAGTGTTCCCATGTGTCAACAAGTAGCTAATTTGATAGCTTAGTTTGGGTGCATACTTTGTTGATAATAGTCTATTTATATAGAAACTTTGTCCAAAGTGACGCATTTGTCTATGCATGCATTAGTCAATTCACAGTGTCTAGATGGTGTGACCTATCAGAATGATCATACTTAGCCAAAAGATTGTCTAGAGTCATATGGTTGATTGAGTTACATAAGGCACAACACTAGAACTCAAATGGAAACTTGTTGGTTCTTTATGTCTATACTCTTCATGAAGGGTAGGGCCACTTCCAGGAAGGAAGGTGAGTGAGGGATCGCCAGTCTATGGTTGGAGGTAAAGCATTCAGATGATGCTCTCCCTCTGTAATAGAAGACTCATTGAGACTTGTGTGACAACTATCAAGATTCCAGATTCAGTCTAGTACATGTTATGACTTATGATTGTCAAACTTATGTTAAACTATTCTTTTGCCAAGTGTAGATTATTTGTAATTGTAAAGTGATATGATTTCACTATGATTCTATCTTTGAATATATTGTAATTTCAAGGTTGAAAAATATTCAAGAAAGGTATACATTTATTTCTTGAGAATGATATATATTCATTCATGTTCAACATGTTCATTGCCAGGTGGCATGAGGGTTTCTATGAAATCCTCTTGTTCCTCTATTGACCTACACATTTTGCTCCTAATTTGATGCACGCATTCCTTCCTAGATAATCTATAGGGTTTTGTGCCAACTTGGTCTTGGTCTGTAAGTTAGTTTGGTTCTTGTTTTTATTTCTCTTGTTGCTTTTCTTTTTCCCTCACTTTAGGTTTTTTATTTTTAAATTTAAAAAGTCAGTTTTGGGGGGAGCCACTCTGCTCAATGATCTTCCTGATGTATGGGTGAGGTGGATGTGTGCAACCCTCGAAGTTTGGAAAGGCTGGCTGAACTGCATGTTTATGGCTCAGCTGGTGACATTTATGAATGATGTAGAAGATAATCTAGATACGCAAGGGATTGGGAACAATGACAGTTCAAAGGTTAAGTCATTTAGTGAAGTTGCAGGCTCCAACAATGCCCTGTTTATGCCCAAAGAGGTGTGTTTTAAGGTTTCCCAATCCGCTATAGATGGTAGAGATCTTAGGGGAACCGTCTGTGGATTCGCCAGAGAAGGAAAAGGCAGAGAAAAGGGAGGAGACAAAATCTTGGGCAAGAATTCTTCCCCTTCCTTGGGCACTACTTTGATTCCAAATGATGAAATTTTTTTGGCAGTTAAAAATGAGAAGGCTAGATTGAAAAATACCACTGTGTTTCTAATTTGTTTAGACCTGAATAAACTCCCTTCAAGGGCTTTCTTTGACAGATGGCTTGCCACTATTTGGGAGAAAAGACTAGGAATACATATGAATTTTTGTAGAATGATTCAATGGGGATTATTTGTGGTTTTCCTAGATACCCATGTAATGCAGAAAAGAGCTCTAAGTAGAAGGTTTTGGAACATTGGGAACTCGTTGATCAAGGCTCATCCTTGGGCTACGGATTCCTCGAAGGATGAACTTTTATTCTATGTAACCCCAGATGGTTTGAATTAAAAGATGTTCCTAAGGTTCTGTGGAACTTTATTCCACAGATGTTGAGTCATTTAGGGGAAATTTTGAGAGTGGATGAGGCTAAAATTACCCTACCCCACATGAACACCAAAGTCTTAATTTTTATTAAGCCGAGAGTTGTGATTCTAGAATAGGTTGAGGTTGAAGGTCTAGAAAGGAAGATTAGATGTTCTCTTGATGTGTTGGGTGATCTCAACACTTTCTTTCTTTGTAAGACTAATGGGTACCAAAAAAACTGCCCAGTTTTGAATAAGTCTAAAGTTCCTCCTAGTGGCTCATGGTCGGGTCCTAGTAACTTTGAACCAAATGTGCCAAACAGTAATCAAAAAGCTCTTTTTGAGGGCACCAATGTTGTGCCCGCTGATGTGATTGATGGCCCCTTTGGGGTGTCTTCAAACAATTTTGAGGGGGCTGGCTCTCCTCATTCCAATGATTTCGTAGATATCTTAGGAGTGTAGAGAAAGCTTAGTGATTTGAGTTTGGAGGAAGGAGAAGTTGTAGATGGTAAGGGAGAGATTAAGGTGGGTTCTTCACCTTCCATGGGAAGTAGGAATTCTCTAAGTCCCCTTGAGGTGGGTGTCAGCGAGACCAAGAGTGGTCCCGAATGATCGGGGCCTGGCCGCTCAGACTCGAGTGGTTCAATGGAGCCTATAGGAGTTGACAAAATTGCTGAAGTGGGTGAGAAGGGAAAGTTAGCCAATTTAGGTGCATTATCTCGAACCCCCCAAAAAAAATGCTCAAGAATTTGCCTTAGAGAAATTGAGAGGCCTTGAAAATAGGCAGGTGAAAAAGGATAGTGAATAAACCTGCATGATTAAGGTGGGTGATAAAGTATTTTCCACAATCAACAAGGCTTCTAACCTTGGGCCCCCTAACACAATGGTTGTAGAGGAAGCCATAGCCACATTTGAAAAATATGAGGAAGGCCGAAGAAATATGACTGCCTCCCTTGTCCCTTTGAAAGCTAAGGAGAGGAAGAAAAGGAAGTATGTCACAAAAAACTCTTTGAATGTTAAAACTAAAATCAAGAAAGAGGATAAAGTGCCAGAGTGTTTTAATAAACTCTATAAGAAAAGGAAACATAACCCCCCTATTGTTGAGCAAAACTGAACTGTTGTTCTTGGAATATCAGGGGTCTTGAGTCCCCAGATAGAAAATATATAGTTAGAGACTTTTGTAATAAAAGAAAAGGTTTGAATCTTCTTATGCTTCAGGAAGTTAAATCTATAGGATTTACCCTAGAAAACAATTTAAAATTTATATGGAGGGATGTAGAGTTCTTCTGCACTAGACATGAAAGAGGTAAGGGTGGTATAGCAATTCTAGTCGACAAAATTTGGTCTAAATTTATTGTTCAGAAAGGATTCTCCCCATGCAATAGGTGTCTCCGAGTAGTCTTTAACAAAGAGGGGATGGAATTTGGTGTATGCTCCAAATGAATACCTGGGGAGAGCAGAACTTTGGAAATGGATGAAAGAAAAGTTGCCTAACGTTCCTTGGATTCTTAAAGGGCACTTTAACATGATAGAAAATGGGGAAGATAAAAAAGGTGGGCTCAATTGGTCTTGGAAAGGAAATGAAGCTTTCTTCTAGGCTAGAATGAAAAAGACTCTTCAGCTTTTTGACCATCTAGAAGGTTTAAAACAAATTAGTAAGGGAATCTGGTATACATGGTGCAACAGTCAAGGGAAAAAGAGAATATACTCTAGACTAGACAAATTTTATGTTGCAGAGGACATTTTTTTCTTTTTAAGCAAAAAAGATGCTAACTGTGTGGAAGTGATTCCTTCCACCCTATCTGACCACCACCCAATTGAAATTTTTGTAAGATGGAAAAACCAATAGTTTGGTTGTAGAAACAAAAGGGAAAATTCATTTTAGCTAAATTGTTCTCTACTCCTGAATTCAAACTGTGCAGAAGGAATTGAGACCTTGAGAAGCATAACCAAGTTTTTGCATACTAAATCCTCAAGAAGGCAATACTGGAATGCTCTAATAAGTAATTGCAAAGCCTTATTCCAGATAGTAGAGAAAAAAGTTGCTTTAGACAATAGAAAGGAGGAAGCCCTACTCTAGATTGCCTTCTTGGACTGTGAGAAGGATCTGCAACTAAGGCCTAATGATCAAAAAGCCTTAAGCCTTCTTGGGGAAGCTAAGCATAAATTAAGAGAATTTCAAACTTTTAAGAACCAAGGGGCCAGAATCAGAGCTAGAATGAATTGGCTGACTGAGGGGGACAAAGGGACAAAATATTTTCTTCAACTTACTGAAGGAAAAACAGTCTAGAGAAGATATTGGCCCAATAGTAGAGGACAATGTGTGCTACAAGGATAATGAAGAAATCAAAGAAGTCTTCAAATATTTCTATCAGAAGTTATTTTCAGTAGAAGATAGGTCAGAAGATTTTAGAAAGGCTAAAAAATTTTGTAAGACAATATGCCCCAAAAAAATAACAGAAGAGATGAGCAATAAGGTGAAAAGAACCATATCTAAAGAAGAAATCTCTGAAGCAATCAAAACTATGGTGGATGGCAAATCTCCTGATTTAGATGGGATCCCAGTGGAGTTCTACAAAGCTAATGAAAAATGGATTATTGATGATCTTTTTGATCTGTACAGTGAAGCAATCTTTGTAGGCTCCTTGGGTGAAGATATAAACAAAGGTGTGAAAAATCTTGCCCAAAGATGGAGATAAAACAAACCTAAATAATTGGAGGCCAATTAACCTACTTAATGTATCCTATAAGATTATTGCAAAAATTTTAGCAAAAAGGTTTACTGATATTCTTCCATCCATCATTAGCCCTACTTAAATAGGGTTCATAAAGGGGAGATACATATTAGAAAACCTAATTACTAGTTGGGAAGCACTTGATTGGGCAAAGAAAACTGAGAAAAATGTGGGAATCTATCTTCTTGACTTTGAAAAATCATACGATAGAATTGAATGGTTGTTCATTCTCATGATGTTAAGTTCCCTAGGTTTTCCAGAGGAGTACTATAATATGGTTAGAATTCTTTTTAGTGAAGCTTCTGTGCAAGTAGATATAAATGGTTCATTTTCTAATCCCTTTGCTCTGGAGTGATCTATTAGGCAAGGATGCCCTCTTGCCCCTGCTTTATATGTTATCTCCTATGAAGCCATCTTCTTCTTGTTAAGAACCAATCTAATTAAAGAGGATATTAAAGGTATCAAGCTTCCAAATGCATAACCCTTATTAAATATTCACTTTGTAGATGATACTGCTCTCTTCCCAGTTTTGGAGAAAAGGAACCTTAACAATATTGAAGGAAGACTAGAGATTTTCTATAAAGCGATAGGGCCCAAAATTTCACATTATAAATCTATCTTGCTTAGTTGGGATGATGCCCCTCCTGAGTGGCTTGATAGTGCTCATTGGCAGTGGGGAAATGCAAACAAAATAGTAAGATATCTTGGTATCCCCTTCTCACTTAACCCTTCATTGAAGGGAATGTGGGATTCGATGATTGGAAAAATTAGTAAAAAGTTGGGTATGTGGGATAGGAAGTACCTATCTCTGGCATGGAGAATATAGGTTTGCCAGAAAATCTTGGCTGCCTGTCCCCTATACTATGCTTCAACGTGGATGTTTGCTAGTTATTAGGTTAACATCATTCAAAAGAAGACCAAAGAGTTTCTATGGTCAGATGGGAAGGGCAATAGAAAGCATCATGTAGTAACTTGGGAATGGTGCTTCCAGAGTAAAAAGAATGGGGGGCTTGGGTTGAAAGACCTCAAGGTCTAGGGTGCAGCTTTGGTGGCAAAGTGGATAGTGATGTCTTTAGTGGGCTCTAAGCTTTGGAAAGTTTTAATTTGGAATAACCACAATTTTTTTGTTCCTATAAGGGATAAGGAGTGATTAGGACTGTGTTTGTCAGACATTGTGTTAGGGGACTTTAAGGTTAGACCTTCGAGGTTTGTGGTTTTTGCTTCCATTTGGAAAGCTTGGAAGATCGTCAATTCTTGCATTGAAAACCAAAATGTCATTGATTGTAGCAAGAAATGTATTGACAAACAAAAATTAGTTTGGTGGAATCTAAAACACAATGGTAATATTCTAGCCCAAGTTCATGGTTGTTCAGGAAAGAAATGGTTTAAAATGGGTATCAATTCATTTGATAACATAATACACAATAATGCCTTGAAAAGTTGGAATCAACTTAAAGAGGAATTTAATATACTAGAAACTCAGAGAAGAACTTACTCTATCCTAGAAAAATCCATGCATGGATTTCTAACTTAACTTTCTTGTAGAATGTTGTAGGAGTCAAGGACAACATTGAGAGGGGGGGTGAATCAGTGTTATGTGAATTTTCAAATCTTTTTGCAAACTTTAACTTTCAAAACACAAGGAGAGAAAGATATCATTGATTTGTCAAACACATATGCACATGACCGAGAATGAAGAAGGAGAATAAAACCTCATGAGTAAATCATACACACACAAAGAAGATCAATATACATTATGACACAAGATTTGCATGAGTGGAAAACCCTCTAGGGGTAGAAAAACCACTCCAAAACTGCATCAGTGGCTTTATAAAAAATCTCACTGATTACAATGTTTAGAAGCACCAACTTCAAGGAGCACCAAACCCTAATACAGAACAAACTACAAAGTGTGCAAGAAGTGATTGCCACTCAATCTGATTTGCACCATTACTCAACATGTCTTCTCTGAATTTGCAATCATATTCAATCCAATCTGCTTATCAATTTCATGATCTTTGCATAATCAAATTACCTGATTCACAATACATTCACAATGTCTTCCTCTGCATTTCATCTTCAATAAAAACCTGATTCAATTTATCTTTGCATATGGTCTTCAAACTTCATAAGAATCAATCTGTATCACAAGTTGTATTCAATTTGCATATTGATTCACATCCATTACAACTGTATATTCAACCTCTAAAAACTCACAACACCTGTATGTTTCATCTTTGTCTATATATGAAGTTACATCAATGCACCTAAAAAACCATTGTATACAAATTGAATGTCCTTTCACCTTCAAGACACATTTTCATTAACCTCTTTTCAAAACCTTTCATCTTCTCTCAAAAAAATAATATTTGTTTGCAACAAATAAATCTCCATTCTGTATTCTTTATAAAAGCATCTAAAAAAAACCCTTCACCTCTTGTAATTTATTTTCAAAGAGAAAATAACCCTTCATATTCTATGATCTACAAAAACAATTCACCTTAAAAAATCTTCCATGCTTTTATAGTCAAATCCATTGTCTTCATCTAATTTTGTCAATCTGCCTTTAAGAGAAAATAAAATCTCTCTTATTTGAATCCTTTTCAAAAATAATTACTCTTCAATCTATAACAAATCATTTTCAAGTCAAACCCTTCATCTTCTCTGCAGAAAGAAATTTCCTTTGTCTTCTTCAAAATATTCTTCAATCTGCATCAAAAGACTTTTCATATTCTTCAAGACAAAAAAAAAATCAATCTGCCTCAAAAATTGAACTCACTCTCAAAAAAATATATTCTTCACACTTCAAAATGATCTCTTCATAAAAATTCCTTATTCAAAAGAATAAGAAAAATCCTTCATAAATTTTCTAAATCTGAAGAGAAGATTTAAAAATAGAAAAAATCATTGTTAAAAAGAAACTTCAATCTTCACATAAATTGACCTCATTGAGGGAGGCAATAAAATAGGATATAAAGGAGTTTCTAAATTTTAAAAAAACTTTACTCAAAACTCCATAAAGCATATTCGATGCTTTTATTTTCTTCATAAAAACTGATGCCTTTTTATATAAATCATGCTCGCCATTCGATGCTTCACTAGAATGTAAAGATAATATAAAGTTCACTTTAAACAAATTGATGGCTCCCACTAAATTCGATGTATTTTGAACCATTCCATAAAACATTCTTTCCTTAAAAATATTCAAAGATCTCTATTTTATTTCCCTTCATAAAACATTTGATGCTTTTTCTATGAACAATTCGTGCCCTTTCAACCTTTTAATAAAGACTTTATTAACCGGTACAGGAGGTAGAAATAGGTGAAGCGGCTGGTAAAGATTATGTCTCAAAGACCCTTTAGGAGGTAAACATAAGTAATATGACTTACAATAATAAATTTAAAAATAGAACAAATAGTGACTTAACTCTTGATAGGTGGAATAAGGTTTGAAGACATTGAAGGCACTTAGAATTTTAAGACATAGAAAGACATTAAGTCTTTAGAACAACATTGCACTTGAGATCTCTTACTTCAACACATCAATACAAATTCTTAATTCTCTGCTATCTTTGTTATGCAACTCACTAAAGACACACTTGTGCTCTTGTGCTCTTGAGAAAACACCTGATCAATGTCTCAAATATGATGAACTTGCTAAGATCATTTCCTATTAATTGCTCCTGATGATATCACTTCACACTCACACCTTTGACATTGTATTTATGATATACATGAATAACATAAACCAACTTCATCAAGCATGTTTACAAAGTGAACTTTTGAAAACTCTTGAAAGCATGACCCAAAAAAAATGATCTCTATTGATCTGCAACCATGATTCTTATCATCAAGCAATAACTCAAACCATCATTGAAAAACAACTCAACATCCTGTGTGAAGAAATGATCAAGCATAAGAAACCAAATCTAAAGCATAAACATATATGCACTGCATCTTATCATCACTATACCAATACCTTGATTTCTGCCATAAACTACTACTACATCTTTGAAGGCACCACACCAAATGAAAGATATTCAACCTAATTTCAACATTACACTTCTTGTTCTCACACATGATTCTTATGAGCCCTTGAAGACATTATAAATGAAGACTTTGCACAAGATCAACTCATGTTAGCAAGATAGTAAACTCCATCACCTGTATAAGCAACCTATGAACAACACCATTGATAATCAACACACCACATGAAAGGTAAACACTAATCAAGCCAACTCAATTGACAACATCCTTGAAGGCATAATCAACACATTTATCCTACCAAATGAACAACGCCTGATTGATGTTCCTGATAGAGTGAACAACTTTGAAAGACATGATCCTGAACAAATCTTGATGAAACCTTATGAAGATGCACACTAACTCAACACTCTCAATACCTTTTGACATCAATGACAAACTATCACCATCAAATGCAGCAACTGGAATCTCATAAAATGGAAATATGGTTCTGTGTTTGAAAAGATGGTTCCAAAGAAACTCTACAACCTCCTTACTGGTAATGGGCAAATCATAGCACACATCCATTCCGCCTGGGGTGTTAAGTTTGATCCTGTTGAGCTAACTAAGACACTATCTGTAATCTGGTCCAATGTTCTTGAGCCTAAGAAAAACTATTTTAAGTGGTTGTTGTTGTTAAAAAGGTTGGAATTAGGTTTTAAAGGTCCTCTCTGTGTATTGTGCAACCTACCTGAATCTTGTGAGCACATTTTTTTATTGTATCTTTGCAAGGAGAGTGTGGAGTATCTTTATTTTATTGTTCAAAGATTGGCTTAAAGATGTGCATGTGTCCAAAAGTAGTATTTTAAGTGGATTTGTTAATAAAACTATTTCAAAAAAAATGAATGTTGGCTATTTATGTCTACTGAAGTCTTGTGGGCCTTGTGGGAAAATAGGAATGAATGTGTGTATCAAGGAAAGAGTAGAATTCTTGCTGGGTCTTTAGTTAGACTCATACTATTTTCCATCTCTATACAGGCTATAGGTACCTTTAAGATTCCAACTGAAAGGTTTATGCAAATAATAGATGAAGGTGAAGCTACAATGTACAAAGCTGACATCATGACTATTGAGTTTTGGACTCATGATTACAGGTAGACTAATGGAGAGGTTGCAGAAGAGACCTCAGACAAACATGGCAAGCAAAGGGAGTAGGTAAAGGTTAAGGAAAACTTAGATAATTAAGTGGTTAACAAGAACTTTTATGGAGTAGCCTATGAGAACAGGACAACACCCAAACCTGATATTCTTAGTGGACAAGGAATTGTAACTAACGAGGAAGCAAACCGTAATATGATTGTACCAGACCTCGACAATGACAGGAAGAGCTAGATAAAGACTAATATGGTAGAAATGGAATATATTGATTAACAGGATGTTATTGAAAAACTTAGGAGTGCTAGTGAGATAAAGTATATAATCATTTTGTTATGTAATATGCGACAAAACCATTGTTAACTTGCAATTCTGATATTGATACTATCATTAGATGTATTTTTTGCTAAGTGTGTGGCTTTCTTAGCCACTTGATGTATATTTTATAATTGGTAATAGATATGCAAGTTAACATGTTCATTTTCTTTCTTAGTAAATTACGTGAGTAATTCCAAGTAATATGAGATGGTATGTTACATAGGGGAGAAAACACAGTAGTTCACCAAGTTCCAATAGTTGAGAGGGTGCTTGTCATAGTTTGATTCATTAACATAACATATTTTCATTATTATTTGAATATAAAAATATCAGTTAAAGTATCTTTTTATGTTAATAACTATCATACAACTACTTCTTTTAAATCTACTTGACATATATCATTGATAGACCAAAATATATCCAACTACCCATTCAATAGTACAACATGAACATACATTAGTGATCAAATTCTAACTCTACATGAAACAAAAAACAATGTAATTTATTCCAAATAAGGTTGGCATTTAAAAATATAAAAAACTATATTAAAATATTATGTTCAAATTTGTACAATCTTCCAATTACTTGTCCACCTACATACATATTCTTGTCAACATCAATATATGCTTCCTATTCTATATAAAGTATTAAGTGTACAACTACTAGGTCGTCAACCAATTAAACCGGTATTGTAATGGACAATGACTTGTTCCCAACTTAATATAAATACAAATTATTATTTCTAAGAAATCCATCTCTCCCAATTTTTTTGCAATAAATACCAAGTTTAAAGACATCAACCACTAGATTCTGAGACATGAACCATTTGGAGATCAAATCACAAAATTAATTACACGTCCTACATTCTGCTATCATATTCTTTGGGAGATCCAAATATTTAGCAGTATCAAAAAATAAAATACCATACAGTTCAGTTTATGAGCCCTTGTGCAACTAAGAAAATATTCTTTCATAATGCAACCCTTATCCCATAGAATGAGAACAAATCTTCACTAGGACTTGGAAAGTACTTTTAGAATTAAAAAATGTGCCATCTCAATAAATTTCCATATTTCATAGCATATTTAAACTATGGCACAACCTCTTCCAATTGTCTAAAAAGCCTAACAACTTTATGTGTCATTTTGATAAAACCCAAAATGGTTTGAATGTGATTATCATTTTCATGAATCAATTGTGGAACTTCACTGGCATCTAAGGCTTCCATCAGAGATAACAACACCTTCATTGCATTTTCTGCAATGGGTAAAGTACAAAAATTTAGAATTTTCATGATGACTTCTACAAGCTTGCAGGATTCCATTAGAGCCTTATCATCACAAAGAAGAAAAGACATCCCATGCTGCATAGTTAAGTCTACTAGAATAGCTATCGCTTTGACTTTATATCAAGGTGCTTCTCTAAGAAGTGAAGTAGCAAAGGAACCCCTCTTGCTTTTGCAAAACATTGTTTAGAATTTACATGCAAAAAGAACTTATGTAAAGCCTCAAGAGTTGCATGATCTAAACTAAACTATCTATTTCTTAACAAATCAACCAAAGCATTGAAATTACTTTTTGTTGAATCAAGGCCTCTCTTCTATTGTCATCAAGTTAAAATTGTGCAAGTATTTTGACCATAGCCAATTTAGACTCCTCTATACCTAAAAAATAAAACCCCAAGGAATGTTTAGGAGTTAGCTTCGTCTATTTTAACTTCAAGTATCCTTTTGCTAACATCCTTTTAGATTTTGGAGCCAATCCTAAATACCAAGTTCGTGAATAGAGGTAAATACCTTGCATCAGTACAAAGAGAAGAAAAATGCATTATGGAAAAAAGGCATTGTGAAGCCTTTAAAAAAGAGCTTCTCAATCAATTTTTCACAAGCTTTGTAACACTCTCATATATAAATTTTACCAATTTTTCTAAAGATTTTAGTTTCATATGATTTATCATAATCATTAAACAAACTCATTAAATTATTATAGTAGCTAATCTAGTTGTGCTTCTACATTCAAAATATTTTTAGAATGGATGATTGGCATTGTCATTGTACAAAATAATATGTTAAACATAAATAAAAAAATCAATCCATGTACCTATGAGAAGGTAACAAGCAAAGGATTTGTACCAATTAAACTAAACCATTGATCTAATGTTTCCTTCATTATAAGAGAGTTGATTGAGAATACTCTCAATATCCATCAACTCTGGATAACTACCCCTCACTAAAACTGTAACAAGTGTCAAAATAGAACCACATTGTTGGCCTATCTGCTCCAATATATTCTTATTTTTATGTCAACTCACACTCTCCTACTATCATAGGCCTAAGCCTCTTATAGGTGTGATCTATTAGAAATATCCTTTCAAACAATAAATAACTTCAAGGATAAAAAAAATCTAAAAACACAACTTTTCTATTGTTACTCTACTTTTTTTGATACAAGTAGAACCAACTAAAGTATAGGGATGAAACCACCAAAGTTACAAGGATTAAATTATGTTGGTGTGAACAAGCATATTTTCTATCAAGTTTCCCCTTTGTAGTGTGAACAATGTATATTAACTAACTAGTTATTAGTTAGGACCTATCCACACATGTTCACATGTTAAATTGACTTAGGGATCTAGGACTCTTTCTAATAGTTTCTAGTACACATGTGATCTTATCCTATATTTATCTCATGTCATTGCACTAAGACACTTGTCATCATCCTAAATCATCCTACCTCTCAACCTTACCTTTATAAGTAAGTGTAACATCAAAAAATGTCCCCTTGGGGGCTTTTCCCTCATAAGGTTTAGCTCCCAGGTCTTTTGCATGCATTTAGGACATCTTACTTCATAATTTGACATCCTGATGGAATGAGCCCTAGGTAACATGACAAATGGGACCTAGGAAGACCCCTTGAGCTTTACCCTACCCAAAATAGGGGGGAGGACTTGGGCGCCCGTGCCCTAGTCCTGCCCTATTTTGGGGTAGTCCCAATTTTTGGGTGTTGGTTTATGACCATTATTTGGGTCCTATGCTGACATGGTCAGTTTGAATTATGAAAATCTTGGTGGGAGTGTTTGTAGTTGAATATATAAACATGTTTAGGCATTCATTTAGAAACTAGATTTCAATTAGATGATTACTAGCAAGTTATTGTGTTCTCAAGGTGATTTAAGGCTTTCATTGTGTTGCAAGAGCAGATTTGTGTGGTTTATGTGTTTGTATTTGCGGATTCAAGAATCCATTTCATCATGGAATGAAGAGCATCTTCCTCCTATGATATCTTCACTACAAGGTGACATTATATTATGTTTTTATCATCATTTCCTTTTGTTTTTGCCTTTACCTCATAAGGGCACACACTCTCTATCTGACAACGATGTTTGGAGACTTAAGTGTCCTCCGGGGCTTGACTGAGGCAAGCCTCCAAACACAACAACCCCCTCCCAAAGTTTTCATGGTTGCAGGTTACAGGTCACGGAGCTAGAAAAAGTGAAGTTGCAGGAAGGCATCTTGAAGTGTTAAAATTGTAGAACAAAAGGAAAAACAACACCCTAGACTTGGGTGCCCACTCATTAGTCCTCCAACTTTCGTGACGAGAAAATCTCTAGGACAACAGGGAAGAGTTACAGACTAAGTTTCCAGATCTGGACAAAAAGCGGGGCATTGGACTTGGGCGCCCGCTCTTTTTTCCCTGACTTTTCTGCCTTAGAACCCTAAAAATAGGTACTTTGTGATTTGATATTTTACTTTCATCTGCAAGAACTTTTTCTGTTATTCTTTTGTTTATAGTCGTATTTGTGAAATTAGGGTTTTAATGGTTAATTGAACACAAGAGAAGAAAAATTGATAATTAAATTCCCTAATCCAAGTTTCCCTACGTCTTATAGTGGCATAGGGTATGATAGTAAATTGCCACTCGACCCTAGATCCTTGAATGTTAAGGGTGAAAGGAGGATTCAAACATCTAAGCAATTAAACATTGAACAATCCCAATTTTACCCTAAACATTTTGGTGAACCCGTGTTTTTAGACTTAAATTGCAACTTACTGAGTGTGTGTCTTCAGATTTGGATTGATTTCATTCATTCATATATAGTCTTTCATCTTATTGCATTAAGAAAATTATAGAAAAAATGAAAAATTTGCAAAAATTTGAAAACCTTAGCTTGCATTTTCATATAGATTACTAAATTGCATCAATTCTTCCTAAATTTCCATAATTCATTATTTTTACATCAAATCTGATATAAACTATAGAAAAACACAAAAATTCAATAATTTGCATTTCATTTTCATTATTAATTTGCTAGGCTTTTTGTAGAAATTTTGATAATTTTCATATAACCTAGTAATTCCAAAATCTAGGGTTAGTAAGCAAAATCTTCTTTCAGATTTTTATACTGATTTTAGAGACTCATTCAAATTATAATTTGTCTGTAGTCTTTCATTTTAGTGTAAATTTGCATTTAGATTTAAAATTTTTGTATTTTTGCATACAAAATTTCAACAAAAAACTAGCAATTTCCATGCATTTTCATTAAATTTGTATTGGCATTTTGCATATTAGAGCTTGGAATTCATTTTTAGATCTGAGAACACTTTATTTTCACAATAAATCATACTTTAAAACATTCATATAGCATTTTTTCCTAAGATCTCAAACCTAGGGCTTCAAAAACATCGATTTTCACTAAATTTGGCCTTCTCGACTCTCTAAAATTGCACCATAGGTGTGTTGTGAAGGATATTTTTACATTAATTGGCTGTTAATAGGGTAATAATTTTCTTCCCCTCCTAAAAATCTTCACAACACCCTTTTAACAGGCTCTTGTAATGAAAATTTGGTGAAAAACTACACATTTTGACTATTTTTGCCCTAGGGTTTGACCTAGTTTGTACTCCAAGCATGTTATGATAAATTTTATGGATTGAGGTGACTGATATTGCTGATTTTAGTTTCTTCACCTCCTGATATTCATTACAACACCTCTTTTTCTAGGTCTGGAATTGAAAAATCGTGAAAAATAGCCTATTTTGCTATATTTCACTAGAATTTTACCTTAAGTGGCACTAAAAGCATGTTGTGTTGGGTATTTTGACATTAAGTGGTTTTTATTACTTATATAACTTGTGTTCCATAATTATTTTCCTCACAACACCCTTTGTTATAATCTTTTGCATTCAATTTTGGTGAAAAAAGTGCCTATTTTGACATATTTTTACTATATTTTGACTTGTCATTATCTTGGATTTGCATCAAGAGTGTGTTGTGAAGGATACTATTGCTGTTTTGGATTGATATCAGACATATAATTTTCTTCTGCTAATAAAAATCCTTACAACACCATTTGTTTCATTCATTTGCATTGAAAAAGTACCAAAAATCAAGCATTTTAAGATCATTATTGCATATAGTTTTGCACTTGACTTTTGCATAAAGTTGAAAAGGCTTTTCAAAATATGATCTTACATTGAAATTCACCTTCATATAATTTTTCAATGGTATCTTTTCATGCATTTATCAAAGATCTTGATTTTGACCAATTTTTTACCCTCATGAGTGAATATCCTACACTATTAGAAAACTTAACTGAGTTCTTCTCCATAAGTAGCAAGGAAAAAGTTGATGCTGATACCATAAGTTATCCTACTTCCCCTATAACTGAATACTCAAATTAAAAGACTAGGGATAGCTTTAGTAATTCCATTGCTCTCCCTGGCCAAGATGAAGCATTAGTGAATGAAGAGCTCCCTTTAACAAAGAACATTCCATGGGTAGAAAATAAGCATTCATTTAACAATAATCAAATTCCTACCTCTATGGATCCTCCCACCAACCTTCTTCCTTTAGTGGATTGTTCACACACCTTGTATTTCACTAAGGAAGAGAAGACCTTTAATGTCCCTCCTTTGTTTGAATATTCAAGTCATTTGGACATCACTAAGAGGATAGAGAATAAGTACGATAGTAAGCTTCAACAAGAAAACATTCCACCTAGACAAATGACCTTTGATCTTGGTGCTTCCTCCTCTACAACACAAAAATCCATAACAAAGCAAAGTCATATGTTACAAAAACTAAGTCGTAAAGCACAATAGCGTCAACAAAAAGGAGGAAGAGAAGGCGACGAGCTTACCTTGCATCTCAACAAGAAAACATTGATCCTAACATTCAACAAAACAAAAATGATCCTAACAATGAACAAGACATGAATTTGGCTATGGTACCTTATGTCCCACTTTCCTCTAACATTAGGGAGTGGGAAGATGACAATGACCTACTTGATGATGAGACTTAGCATGAAGATCCTATAGGTAAATATCTCTAACTCTTTATCTCTCTCATGATGTGCTTCCCCCGTGATGTGTTATGTGTTGTTTAGGTCTCCTAGGATGACCTCAGATTCTTTCGTAAGGTCCAGGATACCATGAGACCACCTCTATTGTGACCTTCTATTTGTATCATCATTCTTCTAAATTGCCTCCCTCTTTGATTTCATTGTTGTGTGTTGTGTCTTACGGACATAGCATTGCGGTTGGTGACTTGGGGACACCCTCCTACATGAGTGTCCCTAAGACACTTGTTTCTCCTCTCTTATTTATTGTGGCCCTTCCTCTAGTGTTTCCATCTAGCGGGCGGATGACGACAAACATTTATACTGATGCAGACCTAGTGTTCCTTTCAAGAGCAATAAAAAAATGGACTTAGTTCCTAATATGACGATGGGGTTGTATATTTTATCTAACGCTTGGCTAGTGGAAGCACTCATACTTTCCGCATAGTGAATTTGATGATGTTTCTATCGCATTTACAAACCTTAACAATATTGCTGCTCTGTACACCTTTGTTTGTCTTTGAATCTGGCCTTGATGGTACTCAATTCAGAGAGCTTCGTGATATAGCCCCACGGTTATCCTCAAACTCTGAATTCATTGTATAACCTTGGTTCTTTGTGTGGTTAATCATATGCATTGTTGTTGTTTGTCATGATTATGTAGACACTAACATGTTTCTTATAGGGATGTGTTTGTGAGAACATTTGATGATCATAAAGTACATGTCACCTCCGGGGGGCATGGGCTTTGTAAAAGTCTATATTACCTTGTGTGTTTTCTTCCTACCTTAACGTGCTTGATATCGATGCATGATATCAACCACCTTAAGGTGGGGGCATAAATAAGGTAAGCCATCTGTTGTAGATGTTAGCTACGTGCTTGTCCTTAGGTATAGTGTGTGCAATGAGTACATCCTACACTCTAAGTTTGTTTGCAATCAATCAATCAATCAATCTTGAAATATATTGTGTATACCTCCTTTTCACCGTAAGGCATCTCCATGATGCAAGTAGGGTTGTATACTTTTGAGCTCATACTTCCTTTTCACTGTAAGGCGTCTCCGTGATGCGGGTGGGGTTGCATTTTCAAAATTCCTCTGCGGAGGCAGGGAGTGGTTCTGTGACTAACTCAACCCTTAAGCATGTCTTTCATGATTGTTGTGGTGAAGCACAATCATCGATGTATGCCTGTAATGTGCCTGAGATGGTGACAAGCCTAGAAATAGGGAACACATCATCACTTGTCTGTCATGTTTTCTCCGTGTCTTCAAGTGTGTGTTTTGGTGTGCTTGTTTTGTTCGGCCTGTCTGTTGCCCCATATGTAGTATGCATTTTGGGAGGTTTTCCATGTCTTGTGTGTGTGTTACCCTATATACAAAGACCTACGCGATGAGTGCATCATGTATTGTGAGAGGTTTGTTTACTTTCCAGTACTTGTATTTGCATTTCATATATATGAGAAAAAGAAAAGAAAAGAATCATACCTGTCTTCCATGCATTAATGTGTCTTCCATGTATTCACTGTATTCTCCATGTTCTGCGTGACTGTAACTATCTTCTTTGTGTTTTGCGTGCCTGTTACTGTCTTCTATGTGATTGGCATGTCTTCTCCGTGATTAGCGTATTTGTTGTGTTTGTGACCTTACTTTAATGCATGTATTGGCCTTGCATTTATACATACATTAAAGTGGGGGCTAAATGTAATGTCAGAAAATGTCCCCTTGGGTGCCCTTGTCCTAGTCCTGCCCTATTTTGGGGTAGTCCCAATTTTTGGGTGTCAGTTTATGACCGTTATTTCAGTCCTATGCTGACATGGTAAGTTTGAATTATGAAAATCTTGGCGGGAGTGTTTGTAGTTGCATATATAAACATGTTTAGGCATTCATTTAGAAACTAGATTTCAATTAGATGATTACTAGCAAGCTATTGTGTTCTCAAGGTGATTCAAGGCTTTCATTGTGTTGCAAGAGCATATTTGTGTGGTTTATGTGTTTGTATTTGTAGATTCGAGTATCCATTTCATCGTGGAATGAAGAGCATCTTCCTCCCATGATATCTTCACTACAAGGTGACATTATATTGTGTTTTCATTATCATTTCCTTTAGTTTTTGCCTCTACCTCACAAGGGCACGCACTCTCTATCTGACAACGGTGTTCAAAGACTTAAGTGTCCTCTGGGGCTTGACTGAGGCAAGCTTCTAAACACCACAACCCCCTCCCAAAGTTTTCATGGTTGTAGGTTACAGGTTGCAGAGCTGGAAAAAGTGAAGTTGCAAGAAGGAATCTTGAAGTGTCAGAATTGCAAAACAGAAGAAAAAACAACACCCTAGATTGGGCGCCCACTCATTAGTCCTCCAACTTCCATGACGGGAAAATCTCTGGGACAATAGGGAATTGTTATAGACTGAGTTTTCAAATCCGAACAAAAAGCAGGGCATTGGACTTGGGCGCCCGCTCTTTTGTCCCTGACTTTTCTGCCTCAGAACCCTGAAAATAGGTACTCTTGTGATTTGATATTTTACTTCCGTCTGCAAGAGCTTTTTCTATTATTCTTCCGTTTATAGTTATATTTGTGAAATTAGGGTTTTAATGGTTAATTGAGCACAAGAGAAGGAAAATTGATAATTATTTTCCCTAATCCAAGTTTCTCTACATCTCACAGTGACCTAGGGTATGATAGTAAATTGCCACTCGACCCTAGATCCTTGAATGTTAAGGGTGAAAGGAGGATTCAAACATCTAAAGACTTAAACATTGAACAATCCCAATTTTACCCTAAACAATAAGGTATGTCATATCATATTGTAATGGTTGTATATTTTTGTATTTGCATTCTTTGATAGGAATATAGTTTATTCTTGTCATATTGATCTTCTCATTTCTTTATTCTTTCCATTAGACCTCTAGATTTTGTGTGGCTATCTCCATTGCCAAACCTTACATGGTATCAAAGATTGTAGAGTGTCTTTTGTTAGTTTTTTGAGAGATCTAGGATGCAAATCATAATGGATCTTGAAAATTTGAGTATGCTCTTCTCTTGCATCATATCATGACTTGGAGAATCAATTTTTTTTATAGAAATACCATATTTGGCAGGTTTTTTTTCTTTGTGGCCTTGTATTGTAAGTTTATTTTAGAGCATACTAGTGCAAATATTATCTCACCATTGATCGTTTAGTGTGTCCAATAAATTTATTTTATCTTTTTTATTTGTCCATATTAGACATTTGAGGCATGATCTACAAGGGTTTCAAGTTGAGATGTGGTTACTAGATCCAGGAGGTGGCTACATTTTTAAAACATTTTGGATCAAATCTAACCATGCCATTATGTCCAGAATGCCCAAGAACTGAAACATTGACTAGCAATTCATTAGATTTGGAGCACTTTGCCCCATACCTTAAAAAAATTCCCCTCCTTAATCATATGGAAGGGAATATTTTGTATAATATTCCCTATGAAAAATATTTTGCTAGGTACATTTATTTTGTGAATTAATTTTTTTGAATATTGTTAAAAAATCTACTTGCAAATTTTATAAGGTATTTGTTAAAGTTGTACTTGAGAAAATAAAAAAAATAAAAAAAGAAAGAAAGGGGTAGAGCTTGTACCCTGTGCATTGTAGAGTACCAGGTACTCTCTAGTACCCCTTGGGACCTTCATGGTAAGGGTGTTGCAAGTATGGGCCTAACCGGTGTTGTCATTGATGTCAACATACTCCTGTTGCATTGATGTCAAGGATTGGATGAGTTATGTGCTAAGGATATTGAGAAAATTAGCCCTATCAGAAACAAAGAAGAATAGTAAAGACAGTGAAGTTCTATGAAGTAAAGATTCCAGTCAGTTGAAGATTTGAGTACACGCGTCAAAGGGTTTGTAGATATGTGTCTAAAGGTTCTCCAATCAAGATTTTAGAGGTTTGCATGAAGATTAGAAGAAGTTATGACCATATGAGTAAAACTGGTTCTGGCAGCTGCTCAGTAGTGACAGAGTGGTTCAAATAGGTCCAATGAGAATCGGTAATGCAATATCATGCTTTGTGGATCTCATGGCATGCTTGGGAAGCTAATTTGAATTAACAACTTGATTGGCTCATAGTTTGGAGGTCCGCAAGTGATTCTTCTAGTGTGACAGTGATGACCGGGTGTGTTCTTGAGGTTCCAAATGAAGATGCAAATGTTTGTAGTAAGCAGAAGTGGTGCAAATGTTCTTGGTGATTTGATCAAGCTTGTGGAGGTCTCCAGATTGTGTCCAATTCGTGTTGTTGGTCTGCATTAAAGATTGAGCTCGTAATTCTTAGGGTGATGGTGTTCTTCCCAGTCCTGGTTGACCAGATGATTTGTACAAATTGAAGATGTTCTTGAAGGTGTTTTACGAAGCTTGGCGTGTTCCTCAAAGAAGATTGAAGTCTCAAATATGCGTGGCCGACAGGGTAGTGACGCGCATGAAGTTTTTGTCATAAGTCAAGTTGTATTTTTGTAATTTCTCTGTAATAAAATAAGTGTATGTTGTACCAACTTTGATGATCATTCCAAAGTCGATGTCATGTATAAATAAGAGTTTCGAAGTCATTCAAAATGTATTTGAGGTCATGATGAGAAAGTGATAGAGAGGAGAGGAGCAAAAAGTAGAGCAGAAGTGTTGAGCTTAAATGGAACTGTCTCAAGCATAATGAAGATGTTATTCTCCAGTTTAGGTATGTAATACTTATATTATTCTGTAGACAGTGTCTCCTATAGGTAGTGGGCCTCTTGTGAGCAGTGTGCTCAGGCAGTGAGCCCTAATTGACAAGTGCCATTTTTCCTCTTATTCTTTTAACAGAGAATACAATCTTGGGTTAGTCACCCCATGGTTTTTACCTTAATTGGGTTTCCACATTAAAATCTTGGTGTCATACGTGTTGAATGTGTTTCTACTCTTGAGTTATTTCATTATGCTTCCATGATTAAATCTTTATTATGCTATTGAAATATAAGAAGGCTTTAAGAATTAAAGAACAGAAGTTTTGGTGACAACTGATTCACCCCCCTCTCAGTTGTCTATCCTAAAACCAACAATTGACATCATAGCTAAGTTCCTCTAAAGAGCTTAACATCTTGAGGAGATCCAAGATGTCTTCCTATAAGAAGGATAGTCTGAGGTTTGATGGAACGAACTACACTCTTTGGAAAAGCCGCATGGAATGTCACTTGCAATGTATGGGATTTCAGTATTGGAACATGACTATAAATGAGTATATTCCTCCAAAGAATGGTCCCACAACTCTAGATGAAATCAGAAATGCTGAAGATAATCTTCGAGCTAGAGAAGCCTTACTAAGTGCCTTATCTAATACAAAGTTGACAAATGTTATGGATTTAAAAACTGCATATGAAATTTGGTCAAAGCTGGAAATTCTGCATGAAGGAGAAAAATATGTTAAATGTGCCAAGCTACAAAGTTTGAAAGGAAAATTCAAAAACTTGAAGATGAATGAAGATGAGAATATCACTACATTTATGCCAAAAGTAAATGAGCTTGTTTGTGGCATTAGATGTGCTAGTGGAACTTTGGATGAAGATGATATTGTTGCCAAAGTTCTCAGATCCTTACCTCTTGCTTACAAACACAAGGTTGCTACTGCTATTGAGGAATTCAGATCTTTATAAAATATTACAAGGGATCAATTGATTGGGAAGTTAGCTGCATTTGAATTGGTTGAGTTTGGAGATGTTCCTCCTGAGACTAAATCTGCATTCAAAGCTAGTGCCTCTACAAAAGGTAAACAAATGTATGATCCAGGAGAGAGTTCCTCAAAGAAATTATCATGGTATGAAAAAGCAAGAAAAGATCTAGAAGAAGATGATGTAGAAGCTGCTCAACTTGAAGCCCTTATTGCAAAAAGACTGCCAAGAGGATCTGTTAAGTATGAAGGAAAATTGCCCTTCAAATTTTTCAACTGCAACAAGATTGGCCATTTTGCCTCAAGATGTCTGGAAAGATTTTCAAGGCCAAATCCTAATAGATCAATATTCCAAAAGAAATGTTACTATGTTCAAGAAGATGATGATGATGATGAAGGAATAACAGATGATGAATCTAAGATAGGAAACAAATCCAGAAGTGACTGGGTGTTTATTGCCATCAAGGAAGAAGATCCAATTCCCATTGAATCTGTCAATCATAAAATGGTAGAAAGGGATTTGGCTACTCAAGTTGAAGAAAAGGATGAATGGGTCATTGACAGTGGATGCTCTCACCATATGATTGGTGACAAGAATAAGTTCATAAATTTGGAAAGATATGAAGGAGGAATTGTAAATTTGGTGATAATTTTGTTGGCAGAATTAGAGGCAGAGGAACTATTTCTTTTGATGGAAAGAAGAAAACCAGTGATGTTTTGTATGTTGAAGGTCTGAAGCATAATCTTCTCAGTGTTGGACAGTTGATGGACAAAGGCTATGATCTCCGTTTCAAAAATGGAAAATGCAAGATCTTTGAAAGCTCTAGAACTGAGATTGCATCTGGTACTTAGACAAAAGGTAACATCTTCCACCTAGTCAGTACTGACAAAAGTTGTTTATTTGTTCAAATTGATCATAGTTGGTTGTGGCATAGGAGAATGTGTCATGTAAATTTTGATAATATCATCAAGATAAGCAACACTCGGGCTGTAAGAGATCTTCCAAGACTAGTGAAACCTATTAATAGTTTGTGCAAAGAATGTCAATTGGGTAAGAAGAACAAAGTCACTTTTAAAAGTAAGGAACAATCTTCTACCAGATTGTTGGAATTGGTACACACCGATCTATGTGGATCGGCAAGAATTAGGAGTCTGCAAGGTGATAGATATTTCATGTTACTGATTGATGACCACTCCTAGATGATGTGTGTGACTTTCCTAAAAGAGAAATCTGAAGCACTTGAGAAGTTCAAAATATTTAATTCTATGGTAAAAAATAAATTTGGGTTAAACATAAAATGTCTCAGGTCTGATAGAGGTGGTGAATTCACATCCGGAGAGTTCATAGAATTCTATGAGAAACATGGGATAAAGAGACAGTTATCTGTTCCAAGGACTCCACAGTAGAATGGAGTAGTAGAGAGAAAGAACCAGACCATCCAGGAAGCATCTAGAACCATGATGATGGAAGCAAATGTCCCTCAAATCTACTGGAGAGAAGTTGTAAGCACTACTGTCTATACTCTTAATCGAGTACAAATCATAAGCAATACTGGTAAGACTCCCTATGAACTCTAGTTTGGCCTCACTCCTACTGTGAAGTATTTCAGAGTCTTTGGTAGTAAATGTTATATTAAAAGAGATGAAGACCTTGACAAATTTGATGCTTGAAGCGATGAAGGAATATTCTTGGGTTATTCTACTCAAAGCAAAGCATATCGTTGTTATAACAAGAGATTGAGAAAGATTGTAGAAAGTGCAAATGTGAAGGTTGATGAAGGCATTGAAATCCCTCAAAGTTTTATGAGTATGAAGCAGATGATCATAATGATGTTTCGGTCCAAGAAGAACAAGCCCCAACTGCAGTTCAGATTTAGACTGATCTGGAGAATCCTGAAATATAGGAAGAAGAGATAAGTTTGAATGAACCTGTCCAAGAAATAGAAGTGCAAGAAATTCCCAGTACTCCCAGGTATGTAAGACTGAATCATTCTGAAGATGAAATCATAGGAGATAGAAGCAAAGGTATTCCAACAAGAAGATAGATTTCTCAAGATTCAGAGAAATATTTTCTAATTTCAAAGGTTGAACCAAAAATAGTAAGTGAAGCATGCAATGATGAAAGCTAGGCTAAAGCAATGGAGGAAGAGTTGATGCAGATTAAAAATAATCACACTTGGGATCTTGTTCCCAGACCTAAAGACAAAAATGTGATTGGGACCAAGTGGGTCTTCCAGAATAAACTGAATGAAGATGGTGAAGTAGTCAAAAACAAAGCCAAACTGGTCTGTAAGGGTTATTCTCAAGTAGAAGGAGTTGACTTTGAAGAAACTTTTGCTCTAGTGGCAAGAATTGAAGCAGTCAGATTATTTCTTGCCTTTCCTACCTTCAAGGATTTCAAAGTATATTAGATGGATGTCAAGTCTGCCTTCCTGAATGGTGATTTGGAAGAAGAGGTATACATTGAGCAACCAGATGGATTCCATTTATTTGATCATGGTGATATGATCTACAAGTTGAAGAAAGCTTTGTATGGACTCAAACAAGCCCCAAGAGCCTAGTATGAAAGATTGCATAAACATCTTTTAAAGATTGGTTTCAACAAAGGTACTACTGACAATAACTTGTACTTCAAGATTGATCATGAAAATATCTTGATTGTTAAAGTATTTGTTGATGATATCATTTTTAGAGGAAAAGATAGTATGTGCAAGACTTTTGCAAGTCAAATGAAAAGTGAATTTGAGATGTCTATGTTTGGGGAATGAATTTCTTCTTGGGTCTGCAAATCACTCAAACAAAGAAAGGAATCTTCATATCATAGACCAAATATGTGAAAGAATTGTTGAAGAAATTTGGGATGGAAGATTTAAAGCCATTGAATACTCCCATGGCAACTGGGTGTAAACTGAGCAAAGATGATGAATCTCCTAAGGCTGATCAGAGAAAGTACAAGTAAATGATTAGAGGACTACTATACCTTACTCAAACTAGACCTAACATTATGAATGCTATTGGTCTTGTTGCCAGATTCCAAGCTGATCCTTGAGAGTCTCATGTCATGGCAATCAAGAGAATTCTCAGATATCTGAAGGGAATAGTTGAGTATGGTTTATGGTATCCTAGGGATCATGATTTCTCTCTTCATGCATATACAGATGTTGATTGGGTAGGAGATGTGGATGACCGGAAGAGTACCAATGGTGGTGCATTCTTTTTGGGGAAAAGATTAGTTTCTTGGCTGAGCAAACAACAAGAGGCAATATCTCTGTCCACTACAGAAGCAGAGTATATTACAGCAATAGGTAGTTGCACTTAAGTATTATGGATGAAGAAAATGCTAAGAGATATTAGAGTGGAGTATGAAGAACCTATCACCATCTTCTGTGACAATTCAAGTGCAATAAATATATCAAAACATCTAGTGTTGCTTTCAAAGACAAAACATATATCCATCAAGTTTCACTTTTTGAGAGAGCAGATGAACAAGAATGAAGTCAGATTGGAGTTTGTGCCCTCAAAGGATCAGATTGCAGACATTTTTACTAAACCTCTACCTAAGGACTCTTTTGAGTATCTCAGGGAGAAGTTAGGGGTTATTACCCCTCCGATTCTAAATTAAGATGCACTGATGTGCATCAGTCTGGTGGATCTCACAATCATATCTTGTGGTCTAGATTGATGATAGGAAGCTGCTACTCAAGGGGAGCAGTCTGTATGATTCTGAAGTATTGATGCAAGTATGTGCCCTTTGCCATTGATGTCAAAGGGGGAGAGAAGACATGTGAAAAATAAAAGAGATTATTGATCAAAAGGGGAGAAATGAAGAAAGAAAAGATATGTGAATAATTTTGTTAAGGGGAGCCAGTGAGAAGTTCTTGTCTTAATGGTCAAAACAGTTTTTCACATCATATGTTGCCATCAATGACAAAGGGGGAGATTTTTGCAAGTATGGGCCTAATCGGTGTTGTGATTTATGTCAACATACTCCTGTTGCATTGATGTCAAGGATTGGATGAGTTGTGTGCTAAGGATATTGAGAAAATTAGTCCTATCAGAAATAGAGAAGAACAGTAAAGACAGTGAAATTCTATGAAGTAAAGATTCCAGTTAGTTGAAGATCTAAGTATGCGCATCAAAGGGTTTGTAGATATGTGTCTGAAGGTTCTCTAGTCAAGATTTCAGAGGTCTGCAAGAAGATTAGAAGAAGTTATGACCATATGAGTAAATTGGTTCTGGCAACTTTTCAGTAGTGACAAAGTTGCTCAAATAGGTCTGGTGAGAACTGGTAATGCAATATCATGCTCTGTGGATCTGGTGGAATGCTTGGGAAGCTAATTTGAATTGACAACTCGATTAGCTCATAGTTTGGAGGTCTGCAAGTGATTCTTCTAGTGTGACAATGATGACTAGCTGTGTTCTTGAGGTTTCAGATGAAGATGCAAATGTTTGCAGTAAGCAGAAGTGGTGCGGATGTTCTTGGTGATTTGAGCAAGCTTGTGGAGGTCTCCAGATTGTGTCTATTTTGTGTTGTTGGTCCGCATTAAAGATTGAGCTCATAATTCTTTGGGTGATGGTGTTCTTCCCAATCCTGGCCGACCAGATGATTTGCACATATTACAGATGTTCTTGAAGGTGTTTTACAAATCCTGGCATGTTCCTCGAAGAAGATTGAAGTCTCAGATATGTGTGGCTGACAGGTTAGTGACACGCATGAAGTTTTTGTAATAAGTCAAGTTGTATTTTTGTAATTGCTTTGTAATAAAAATAAGTGTATGTTGTGCTAACTTTGATGATCATTCCAAAGTCAATGTCATGTATAAATAAGAGTTGCGAAGTCATTCAAAATGTATCTGAGGTCATGATGAGAAAGTGATAGAGAGGAGAGGAGTGAAAAGTAGAGCAGAAGTGTTGAGCTTAAATGGAACTATCTCAAGCATAATGAAGATGCTATTCTCCAGTTCAAATATGTAATACTTATATTATTCTGTAGACAGTGTGTCTCCTGTAGGTAGTAGGCCTCTTGTGAGTAGTGTGCTCAGGTAGTGAGCCCTAATTAGCAAGTGCCATTTTTCTTCTTATTCTTTTAATAGAGAATACAATCTTGGGTTAGTCACACCATGGTTTTTCCCTTAACTAGGTTTCCACGTTAAAATCTTGGTGTCATATGTGTTGAATGTGTTTCTACTCTTGAGTTATTGCGTTATGCTTCCATGATTAAATCTTTATTATGCTATTGAAATATAAGAAGGCTTTAAGAATTAAAGAACAAAAGTTTTGGTGACAACTGATTCACCCCCCTCTCAGTTGTCTGTCCTAAAACCAACAAAGGGAGCCACAAGGCTCATGCCCTTATGCCCAGCACAAGCCCCAAGCCTCGTGGCAAGGGCCAAACCCCTCTACAAACCCCAAAAAGGGGGTTTGATGAGACTTCAAAGGGAATTCAACCTCAATTTTTTAATATTTTTAATTCTCTAAAACAAAATTAGATCTACCTTATTCAGAAGTTTTTTAGTAGTTCTACCATTTTTTGTGGCCTCACCACTTTTAGCAGATTATTTGGCAGATCCAGCATATTTAGAGGAATTTTTGGTAGCACTTCTAGTTTTAGCAAGTGGATAGCCACATTTAGTAAATTTATAGATTTGGGGAAGTTATAGAATTATCTGAAAGATCGTTGTTTTGGCAGACCTCCAAATTAGGCAACAATTCTACCAAGTTTAGCAAAGGAGGATTTTCAAATTCCCCCTACTCCAAAGACAATTTGATTTTGCATTCCAACTTCTCAGGCCTCATTCTCAATCACACTGGCTCTTTTTTGCAAGCAATTTTTTATTTGGGGTAGAATTTCATAGGAATTGCAGTTGTGCAGATGGATTTTGATTTTAATGCCTGGTGTTTCTAGAAATTGTAGATTTTCATCATTGTTTGTTGAGAAATTCTCATTTTGGGAACTTTCAGGGCCTCATTTGAGCTCATACAGTAACATTGTTTTGATAAATTTTTTTTAAAGTGCATAATTTTTTTAGCACTTTGCAATGGTGTAATTATATTGATTCAATTTTGTATAAAATTATACTTTCAATTTAAAGCCTAATTTGGAACTTGCATGTACTAAAATCAAAATACCACTTTGATATTTTGACTAGTGGTAATTGTAATCACACTAAGTATAAAGTGAAAATATCATAATTTTCTTGGGTGATCATTGATTGAGTGAATTTGGGGGTCTGTTGTGTGGTTGTGTTCATCTTCTCTTTGAGTTTTCATTTATACTCTTGCCATGGGTTACCTTAATTTCCCTCATTTGACTCCATATAACTATAAAACATGGAAATCAAATACATGGAATGCCTTGCTGAGTAAGGGGAATTCACCCCAAATTATAGTTCCTAAACCTGAACCAAAGGATGATAAAACAAGGATGGAATGGTTCATTAATAATTCTAAGGCTCTTGGATATAAATGTACATTTGTTTCACTTGATCTTATTTATCAAATTGATAAGTGTACTACACCTAAGGAGGCCTAGGAGAAACTTGCACAATTGTATGGCCAAACTGATGATGTTAGAGGATATCAAATTAAAAATGATCTCACTAATCTAGATCCAATTTTTTTTACAATATCCAAGACTATGTAACAAAATTTAATGAATTAAGGGCACAACTCAAAGAATGTGGTATTGATAAGAAGGATGCACAATTGGTCTTCTTTGTTTTAGGCAAGCTTCCTTCTGAATAGGTAACATTTGTTTCTAGCTTTCACAGTCATCGATTGACTATGGGAAAGGCCTACACTAAGCCTGTTGCAAGTATGAGGTGAACCAGTGTTGTCATTGATGTCAACATACTCATATTGCATTAACAAGAAGGATTGGATGAGCAGTGTGCTGAGGATATTGAGAAAATTAGCCTCAGTCAGGAACAGTGAAAAACAGTGATGAGAAGAAGGCAAATGTACTGTATAGGATGAGAATCAGAGGATGCGGATTAAAGGGTTTGTAGATATGAGTCTTGAGATGCTTTAGTTAAGATTTCAAAGGTCCACATAAAGATCTGAAGAAGTTGTGGCTGTCGGTGTGGAACCGGTTCTGGCAAGTGTTCAGAGGTGACAGAGGATCATAGAAAGGTCCGGTGAGGTCCAGAATTGTATAATCTTAATCTGCGGATTGGAAGGAGTGTTTGTGATGTCCTTGTGATGTGTCATCTTGAGTTGTGTATGATTTGGATGTCTGGAAGTACCTTTTGCTTTGTGACAGTGGCGACAGACTGTGTTCTTGAAGTTCTGGATAAGGAAGAGAAGAGATTCCAGAGAGTAGAGGAAGTGCGGATGTACCTGGTCATTCAGGCAGGCTTGTGAAGATTCTTGGATCATGTTGAGGTCGTGTTGTTGGTCCACATTGATGGTAGAGCCCGGAATTGTAGATATTCTTCCGGATGAAGTTCTTGTTCCGACTAGCCGACGGGATGAGTTGTTCATCCTGCGAATGATCTTGTGGTGGCCGACTGGATGTGTTATTCATCTTGTGGATATTCTTATGGTTGATTGCCGACTTAGATAATTGTTCCTAAGTCAATGTCTTGTATAAATAAAGGTTTGTGAGTTCATTTTGATGCATGGATTGGTGTGGATGAGAGTGTTGTAGTGAAGAAAAGTGCAAAAGGCAGAGCAGGGGTTTTTGGAATTAAATGGAACTGATCCAGACATGGTAGAGATGTCATTCTCTAGTTCAAGACTGTGATTCTTATCACTTTGTAGATAGTGTGTCTCCTTGTAGGCAGTGTGCCTCTTTGTGAGCAGTGTGGTCGGGTAGTGAGCCCTAATTGGCAAGTGCCATTTTGTAATTCCTTATTCTTCTAACAGACAATAATCTTTGGGTTAATCACCCCGTGGTTTTTCCCTTAACCGGGTTTTCCATGTCAAAATCTTGGTGTTCAATGTGTTGATGTTTATCTGCTCTTGTGTTTGTACATTATGCTTTCATGGATGATTAATTGATATATTGTTAACTAACAAAGAAGAATCAAGTGTTTAAAGTAGAGCAGGTTTTTATACAACTGATTCACCCCCCCTCTCAGTTGTATGCCCTAGATCCAACAATTGGTATCAGAGCCAAGTTCCTCTGAAAGGAGCTTAACCGCTTGAGGAGATCCAGGATGTCATCATACAAGAAGGATAGTCCGAAGTTCGATGGAACCAACTTCACTCTCTGGAAAGCTCACATGAAATGTCACTTGGAATGTATGGGAAAAGCATACTTGGCCATGGTCTCAAAACCATATGTACCTCCACAGGGTGGTCCGACAACTCTGAATGAAATCACAGATGCTGAAAACAATCTGCAGACCAAAGAAGCTCTTCTAAGCGCACTGAATTACTCAGATCTCTCAAATGTTATTGACCTACCAACTGCATATGAGATCCTGACTAAACTAGAACTTCTATATGAAGGAGATGAGTTTGTCAAGAGTGCAAGGTTACAAAGTCTGAAAGGGAAATTTGAAAGATTGAAGATGAGAGATGATGAAAACATCACTACTTTTATGCCACGAGTGAATGAGCTGGTGTGTGGAATTAGAAATGCTGGTGGAACTCTGGATGAAAATGAGATTGTTTGCAAAATCCTCAGATCCCTTCCTGCTGCCTACAAAATCAAGGTTGCTGCCATTGATGAATTCAGAGCTCACACAACTGTCACAAGAGAACAATTGGCTGGCAAACTAGCTGCATTTGAAATGACCGAGTTTGGAGATGATCCTCCCAAGACTGAATCTAATTTCAAAGCCAGTGCCTATGTGAAAGGCAAACAGAAATTTGATCCAGGTGAAAACTCTTCAAGGAAGATGTCATGGTATGATCAAACAAGAAGAGACATGGAAGAAGAAGAAGCAGAAACAGCTCAACTTGAAGCCCTCATTGCAAAGAGACTGCCAAGAGGATCCGGTAAGTATGAAGGAAAACTACCCTTTAAGTGCTTCAACTGCAATAAGATTGGTCATTTTGCTTCAAGATGTCCGGAAAGATCTGCAAGGTCTAATACTAACAGACAAAGGTTTCAAAAGAACTGCTATTATGTTCATGAAGAAGATGACAATGAAGGAGTAACAGATGATGAATCAGAACTAGGAAGCAAATCCGGAAATGAATGGGTGTTTATTGCCATCAAGGAAGAAGATTCAATATCTCTGAATCTGTCAATCACAAGGTTGTGGAAAGAGCTTTGGCTGCTCAAGTGGAAGAAAAGGATGATTGGGTTATTGACAGTGGATGTTCTCACCATATGACTGGTGACAAGAATAAGTTCTTGGATTTGGAAAGGTATGAAGGAGGAATGGTAAAGTTTGGTGACAATTCTATTGGTAGAATCAGAGGTAGGGGAACTATTTCCTTTGATGGAAAGAGCAAAACAGGTTATGTACTATATGTTGAAGGATTGAAGCACAATCTTCTCAGTGTTGGTCAATTAGTGGACAAAGGCTATGATCTTCGGTTCAAGAATGGAAAATGCAGAATCTTTACAAGCTCTGGAACTGAAATTGCATTCGGTACTCAAACAAAAGGTAATATCTTTCATCTGGTTGGTTCAAATAAAAGTTGTATGTTTGTTCAAATTGATCAGAGTTGGTTATGGCATAGAAGAATGTGTCATGTAAATTTTGATAACATCATCAAGATAAGCAATATTCAGGCTATAAGAGATCTTCCAAAATTGATGAAACCTACAAATAGTTTGTGCAAAGAATGTCAGCTAGGTAAACAAAGCAGAGTCTCCTTCAAAAGCAAAGATCAGTCCTCTACCGGATTGTTGGAATTAGTAGATACTGATCTCTGTGGTCTGACAAGAATCAAGAGTCTGCAAGGTGATAGATATTTCATGTTACTAATTGATGACCATTCCCAGATGATGTGGGTTACCTTCTTAAAGGAGAAATCAGAAGCCCTTGAGAAGTTCAAAATCTTCAAAACTATGGTAGAGAATCAAACCGAATTGAAACTGAAGTGTCTAAGGTCTGATAGAGGTGGTGAATTTACATCTGGTGAGTTCATTGACTTTTGTGAGAAGCAAGGTATAAGAAGACAGTTGTCTGCTCCTAGGACTCCACAGCAGAATGGAGTAGTTGAGAGAAAGAACTGGACCATCTAGGAAGCTGCCAGGACAATGAAGTTGGAAGCAAATGTTCCTCAAATGTTTTGGAAAGAAGCTATCAACACTGCAGTCTACACTCTCAATCGAGTTCAAATCAAAAACAACACTAGTAAGACCCCCTATGAACTCTGGTTTGGCATCACCCCTACTGTGAAGTATTTCAGAGTATTTGGTAGCAAGTGTTATATTAAAAGAGATGAAGATCTAGGAAAGTTTGATGCTAGAAGTGATGAAGGAATTTTCTTGGGTTACTCCACTCAAAGCAAAGCATACCAGTGCTACAATAAGAGACTGAGGAAGATGATAGAAAGCACTAATGTGAAAGTTGATGAAGGAATTGAGAAGCTCTCAAGATTTTATGAGTTTGATGAAGATGACCAAGATGGTGTTCAGGTTCAAGGAACTCAATCCTCTCCGGTAAGTCAAAATCAGTCTGATCCAGTAAATCAGAAAGAAGAGATAGGTCTAAATGAGCCTGATCAAGAAGCAGCAGTGCAGGATACTCCCAAAATTCCAAGGTATGTAAGACAGAACCACTCTGAAGATCAGATCATAGGTGACAGAAACAAAGGTGTGCAAACTAGAAGGAATGTTGCTCAAAATCAAGATGAATGTTGTCTGATTTCAAAGATTGAACCTAAAACAATAAATGAGGCTTGCAATGATGAAAACTGGACCAAAGCAATGGAAGATGAATTGATGCAAATTGAGAAAAATCATACTTGGGATCTTGTTCCCAGACCTAGAGACAGGAATGTGATTGGAACCAAATGGGTCTTTTGGAACAAACTAACTCAAGCTGGTGAAGTAATCAGAAACAAAGCTAGATTGGTCTGCAAAGGCTACTCTCAAATAGAAGGAATTGATTTTGAAGAAACCTTTGCTCCGGTGGCAAGAATTGAAGCAGTCAGATTACTTCTTGCATTTGCTACCTTTAAAGACTTCAAGGTATATCAGATGGATGTCAAGTCTGCCTTCCTAAATGGTGATCTGGAAGAAGAAGTTTACATTGAACAACCGGATGGATTTCAATTGTCTGATAATGATGATATGGTCTGCAAGTTGAAGAAAGCATTGTATGGATTAAAGCAAGCCCCAAGAGCATGGTATGAAAGGTTGGATAAGCATCTTGTGTAGATTGGATTCAACAAAGGTACTGCTGACAGTAACTTATATTTCAAAATTGATCATGAAAATATTTTGATTGTTGAAGTGTTTGTGGATGATATCATTTTTGGAGGAAGAGATAGTATGTGCAAAACTTTTGCAAATCAAATGAAAAATGAGTTTGAAATGTCTATGCTTGGTGAAATGAATTTCTTCTTGGGTCTGCAAATTACTCAAACAAAGAAAGGGATCTTCATTTCTCAGACCAAATATGTGAAAGAATTGTTGAGGAAATTTGGTATGGAAGATTCAAAGCCAATGAACACTCCCATGGCAACCGGATGCAGGTTGAGCAAAGATGATGACTCCCCAAAGGTAGATCAGACAAAGTATAGATCAATGATTGGTGGATTGCTATATCTCACTCAGACTAGACCAAATATAATGCAGGCTATTGGTCTTGTAGCAAGATTCCAGGCTGATCCTAAAGAATCTCATGTTATGGCAATCAAAAGAATTTTTAAGTACTTGAAAGGAACAGCTGAGTATGGTCTATGGTACCCTAGAGATCTGGATTTCTCTCTTCATGCTTACACAGATGCAGATTGGGCAGGAGATGTGGATGATCGGAAAAGCACCAGTGGTGCAGCATTCTTTTTGGGGAAGAGATTGGTTTCTTGGCTAAGCAAGAAACAAGATGCAATATCTCTGTCTACAACTGAAGCAGAATACATTGCAGCAGCAGGTAGTTGCACTCAAATCTTATGGATGAAGCAGATGCTAAGAGACATTAAAGTTGAATATGAGGAGCCTATCACAATCTTCTATGATAATTCAAGTGCAATTAATATTTCTAAGAATCTGGTATTGCATTCTAAGACTAAGCACATATCTATCAAGTTTCACTTTTTGAGAGAACAAGTGAACAAGGAAGAAGTCAGATTGGAGTATGTTCCTTCCAAGGATCAGATTACAGATATCTTTACTAAAGCTCTTCCCAAGGACTCTTTTGAATATCTCCGGGAGAAGTTAGGGGTCATGGCCCCTCCGGTAATGAACTAAGATGCACTGATGTGCATCAGTCTGGTGGATATTACAGTCATATCTTGTGATCTGGATTGATGATGAGGAGCTGCTACTAAGGGGGAGCAACTGGTATGATTCTGATATGTTAGAATTGCAAGTATGAGCCCTTTGCCATTGATGTCAAAGGGGGAGAGAAGACATGTGAAAAACAAGTGGCTGATGATCAAAGGGGGAGCAGTAAATGAGGAAAAGACATGTTGCTGATAGGGGGAGCTGTGACAGAAAGGAGAAGTTCTTGTCTTGATGGTTTTTCACATCATATGTTGCCATCAATGACAAAGGGGGAGATTGTTACAAGTATGAGGTGAACCAGTGTTGTCATTGATGTCAACATACTCATATTGCATTAACAAGAAGGATTGGATGAGCACTGTGCTGAGGATATTGAGAAAATTAGCCTCAGTCAAGAACGGTGAAAAATAGTGATGAGAAGAAGGCAAATGTACTGTACAGGATGAGAACCGAAGGATACGGATTAAAGGGTTTGTAGATATGAGTCTTGAGATGCTTCAGTTAATATTTCAGAGGTCCGCATAAAGATCTGAAGAAGTTGTGGCTGTCGGTGTGGAACCGGTTCTGGTAAGTGTTCAGAGGTGACAGAGAATCACAGAAAGGTCCGGTGAGGTCCGGAATTGTATAATCTTAATCTACAGATTGGAAGGAGTGTTTGTGATGTCCTTGTGATGTGTCATCTTGAGTTGTGTATGATTTGGATGTCTGGAAGTACCTTTTGCTTTCTAATAGTGGCGACAAACTGTGTTCTTGAAGTTTCGGATAAGGAAGAGAAGAGATTCCAGAGAGTAGAGGAAGTGCAGATGTACCTGGTCATTCAGGCAGGCTTGTGAAGATTCTTGGATCATGTTGATGTCATGTTGTTGGTCCGCATTGATGGTAGAGCCCAGAATTGAAGATATTTTTCCGGATGAAGTTCTTGTTCTGACTAGCCGACCGGATGAGTTGTTCATCCTGCGAATGATCTTGTGGTGGCCGACCGGATGTGTTATTCATCTTGCGGATATTCTTATGGCTGATCGCCGACTTAGATGATTGTTCCTAAGTCGATGTCTTGTATAAATAAAGGTTTGTGAGTTCATTTTGATGCATGGATTGGTGTGGATGAGAGTGGTGTAGCGAAGAAAAGTGCGAAAGGCAGAGTAGGGGTTTTTAGGCTTAAATGGAACTGATCCGGACATGGTAGAGATGTCATTCTCCAGTTCAAGACTGTGATTCTTATCACTTTGTAGACAGTGTGTCTCCTTGTAGGCAGTGTACCTCTTTGTGAGCAGTGTGCTCCAGCAGTGAGCCCTAATTGGCAAGTGCCATTTTGTAATTCCTTATTCTTCTAACAGAGAATAATCTTTGGGTTAATCACCCCATGGTTTTTCCCTTAACTGGGTTTTCCACGTCAAAATCTTGGTGTTCAATGTGTTGATGTTTATCTACTCTTGTGTTTGTGCATTATGCTTTCATGGATGATTAATTGATATACTGTTAACTAATAAAGAAGAATCAAGTGTTTAAAGTAGAGCAGGTTTTTATACAACTGATTCACCCCCCCTCTCAGTTGTATGCCCTAGATCCAACAAAGCCATCATTTGAGTTATTTTCAGAAATATTGATTCTTTTATAGGCAATGTTAATCACAATGGGTATTCTCAAGCCATCTAAGTCACAAGATTTGGTGGATAGTCAACCAAAAAGTGAGAAGGGGTTAGTAATCCTAAAAAGAAACAAAAGAAGAAAAAACATAAGCCATAACAAGAAACAACACAATCAAGTTATGAATCTCCCTCACAAGAGGCATCATCTAATAAGGAGAAGCTCAAGTGTACATATTGCGAGAAATTGGGCCATGATAAACATAAATGTTATTTGAAGATAATTGATGAGTTCATGCATCTTCTAAAGAAGACTCAAATTAACTCACCTTCAACTATGTCAAGAGGTTCATCATCTTCTTCTTCTTCTTCAAAGTTAGAGAGACAGAAGGGGAAATCACTTGTTGTAGTTGCAAATTTTGAGTCAAGAAAATCGATTTTTGATTCTGGAGCTTCACATCATATGGATTCATCACAAAGTGTGTTCTATTCATTTGAGACTTGTTCATCACCACATATCCTAATGACCAAAAACACATATATTAGTGTTTGTGAGAAAGGATCTATTGACATGGATGAAGCATCATTCAATGATGTCCTTTGTGTGCCTACATTGTCATCCAATATCCTTTCTATCTATTAAATTACACATGGTGGGGCATGAAAAAATGTTGAGTTTACACCATATTTTGTGATTATTCAAGATTTGCATAGAAGAGATATAGTTGCAATTCAGGATTTAGATCATCAATCTCAAGTGCACACCTTCTCACATTTTTCTCCTATTCATCCTTTGACTAATATTCACACTCATGTGGACATTTTTGAGGAGATGTAGTATTGGACATAATCAAGAAAATAACTTCTATGGGGCATAGCATGAAATGAGGCCCCTGAATCTAAAACCCATGAATCATCAGCATTATTTAGGGAAAGAATCAAAGCATCATCTTTAGATTTATTACTTATCACATTTGCTTCCTTATTGCCTTCTTGTTTGTCTCCTTTATTTTTTCGAGACCAGCAATGTTTCTTCAGATGACCTGGTTTCCCATAGTACCAGCAATCCTTCTGTCCTCTAGTTTGGGATCTTTTATCCTTTGATTTTCCTCATGACTTCCCATGACCTCCAGAACCTTTTCCTCTCTCCTTTGATCTGCCCCTGCTTTCTGCATTCAAAACACTACCTGATGTGGATCCACTTGAGCTTTTCTTACGAATTTCCTCACTCATAATAACACCAACAACATCATCAAATTTTAGGGTATTTAAACCAGAAACAGAGTTACTAACCGCCATTACCAAACTATCCTAGCTTTCAGGCAATGAACATAATATCACGAAAGCTCTAACTTCTTCATCAAATTTTACATTTACAGAAGTCAATTAACTGACAATCATATTAAATTCATCTAAATGACCTGTCACAGATCCACCTTCAACCATTTTCAAATTAAACAAATGCTTCATGAGAAATACCTTATTTGAGGCTGAGGGTTTTTCATACAATTTAGCCAAAGCTTTCATCAAACCATCTGTTGTCTTCGCTTCCGTTATATTGAATGCCACTGATGGTGCCAAGCACAACCAAATTGTTCCCAGTGCCTTTCTGTCAAGAAGATTCCAATCCTCATCAGACATATTTGCCAGTTTCTTGGCTACTCCTTCCAACGGCATCCATAAATCCTTTTGATAGAGGTAATCCTCCATCTGCATCTTCCATAACTGATAGTTCTACCCATTAAATTTATTGACGTTCAATTTACCCTCGTCTACCATTGCTCCCACTCAACTGTGAGACCTTCCTCCAGACGATAATCGAACACAACCCGCTCTAATACCACTTGTTAGGGTTAGCCGACAGAAGATATCAATTAAATGCAAATAAAGATTAAACAGAGGAATGGAAATATAAAGAAGTAATAACAACGAGAGACAAGTTTTAACGTGGTTCACCCAAACTCAGGCTACATCCACCAAATAGAGATTCCAATATTATTATCCAGCAAATCAAACTGATTACAACGAGCAATCCCTACAACTCAATACTGCTGCAAAATGCTACAATACAATATATCAAAACCTTAACCCTTAGCCACTTTTTATCAAGGTTTTGTCAGTTACAAAATAGGGTTTTTTATGTCGATCAATGAAAAAATAACTCATGGTACCTTTATAAAATAATAAAAAATCGTGTGAGGTTTCGGGGGCGCTACTCCCGAGCCCCGAGCCCCCGCGAGGGCACTGCCCCTTGACCCTGCAAAGGGCGCTGCCCCCAAACCCCTGCAAGGGGCGCTGTCCCTTGACCCCGTAGGAATTTGGGGGGAAACCACGCTGATAAAAGTGGGGTAAATTTAACCTCCGAGTCTGATTAGGCTCCATATAACAATAGTGGGTTTTGGTTTTCTTATAGTTGCTTTGTAGAAGAGGCCTAATTTAGCCTAGTTGTAGCATTTAGGCTTGCAAAACCTCTTTTGAAGGGCTATTAGGACAAGGGAACAATCATGAAGGAATGGCTTTTGTTTGATGGTTCCAGACTTGAAGGGTGATTAGTTTGAGTTTGTTTAAATGTTTCTAAGTTGCTCTGCATCAAGGACACAAGGACTAACACCCTAATCCAAGGTACACTTTTTGTCACAGAATCTGAAACTTCTCCCAACACTGATCTGCACTGTATCTTCTGTTTCTACCTTAGGAAAAATGAAGGACATGGGGACTAACGCCCTAGTCCAAGAATGTTCACCAGAATCCTCTGCCTCTTAGATCTTGAATGTCTAATGTCTGCCACTCCCTTTCTATAACTCCACTCCGTGAAACTCGGTACCTATAACATGCAATCACAAAGGAGTGTGGGAGGGGGTTGTGGTGTTTAGAGGCTTGCCTCAATCAAGCCCTAGAGAGACATTCAAGTCTTCCAAACACCGTTGTCAGAAAAGAGTGCATGTCCCAACAGGATAGAGGCAAAAGGGTGAGTGTAGGATCATGATGGGCCAAACACTACCCCTAAGTGGCAATGTAAATGTGAAAAATAGACTTAAGTAACTTCATGTCAAAAATTGAATGAGTTATCTACACAATCTAGAAATAAGGTAGTAATAAAAGTTGTAATAAATTGATTATAGTTTATGGGCTACTACTTTTTTTTAGAAAATTTTAAAAATAGTTTGGTGAAAATTGGATATTTCAATGAAGCATTACTAAAATTTTCAGAAAAATGTAAAAAGTAGGTGTCATTCCGGCCAACCTAAGTATGAGCAAAAGATAATATTTTTCCTCCAAGATTTGAATTTAAGTAAAGGATACATGAGCAGATGTGACGCATATTTTTTTGAAATATTTAAGTAAATAAATAATTATTTTTTTACTGTGACTGTTTTAAAAAATTAAAAATTAATTTTTTAGCCAACCTAACTTAGTCAAAAATATATGAAACTCAAAAAAATTTAATTTTAATGTATACCCAATAAATCCTAAAATGTGACGCATCTTTTGGATTTAAAAAGGGATTAATATGTGGAAAGTTATGGATGTTTTTCAATATGTATATCTATCAGGAAATCAGACATAGCGTATATAGAAAATTAATAATAATTACCTATTAAAATTATTATGAGGCATATGTTATATTTTTAGAATCTTAATAGCTTCCTCTATAAACCCTTTTTATTTGATTAAATTTAGTTACAAAAAAGTTTGTCAGCTTCAAGGATGAAATTATGAAAAAATTTAGGATAGCACTAAATGGGTGGTTTTCAAGTTTCTTTGGCAAGTTTTGGGACTCCCACATGCCTAAATATGAGGTAATCCTAAGGCATTTTTAGAGGAAATCCATATTTGAGCTAGAAATATTAACATCCTTTCCATCCAAATCTAAATATTAGTCTAAATGTTGGCACTTTTTCATCCAGCAAGTTTTTTCTCCATTGCCACTATTTGGCCCATCATGATCTCGCACTCACCCAAAAATCTAAATGATAAATGATTGAAAACACAATAGATATCACCTTGAAGTGTAGATATCATGGAAGGAAGATGTTCTTCATGCCATGAGATGGAGTCAAATCTACAAATACTAACACAATAACAACAAAGTACTTCTCTGCAATGTTTCAAAATGAATACCTTGAATCACTTTCACAAAATCACAATGCTCATCTAGTTTCCATATAGTTTGCAAATGAAACCTAATCATGCTTATATATGCAACTACAAACATTCTTGCTAAGAATTTTATAATTCAAACTTGAGATGTCAGCATAGGACCTAAATAATGGTCATAAAACTAACATTTAAATTTAGGGCAAACCCAAAATAGGGTAGGACTAGGGTGCTAGTGCCCAAGTCCACCCCCTTGTTTATGTTCAAGGATCATCAAAATAGCACCTTTAGGTCATCTTTACCATAAGACTTCAGGTTTTCTCATCGGGAGTCAAAATTAACACACAAGATGCTCTAAATGCAATTTAAGGACCCGGGAGCTAAACCTTAAGAGGGAAAAGCCCCCAAGGGGACATTTTCTGACATAACATTTCTAATACATGTGACAAAGAGGGTTTTTACATTGGAATACATATGGCAGATGGGTAGTACAGATCAACTATACTTTGTTAGCCAGCAAAAGAAGAGCATATTTCCTTCCTTACCTTTTTCATGTGAAGGGTTCAAATTCGAGAGAAAGGCATTCACTGTGGCACACAAAATTTTACAAATTTTTAAATTTGATGTTGACTCTCACTGTAAATATGACCCATGTGACGTGATTAAAGCAAGGCTTATGGCCAATAAGAATGTTGGAAGTAGAATTCAACATCAAAGTAAACCCCTACTAGAAATATTAAAAAACAAGAATTCTTGGGATGAGGTGAAAAAAGTAATGGAGGACACTTCTGTTGATAAAGGTATTACTTTTCAACAATTGTCAGTAGAGATAATGGTATTGCACCCCTAGAGAGTGGCAAAGATGACAATCACTATCAAGAGGTCAAATAATTTTTAGAAAAGAGTTGATCAACCATCTAGTTTTAAAAAATGCCAAAGTCTCTCAAAAAAGTGTATACAAAGGAACAATGGACACAAACAAAAATAAATGCCTTTTGGTGTATGAGGAAGGATCTAGGTGATCCAAAAACTACTACAAAATTTGAGGAGATCTCAAAAGATGAAGAGTTTAGCAAATTTTGGAATATAGAGAATCCCTTTAAAGCACCTAATCATGATTCTAATGATGATACTAATAGGCAAAATCAACCCTTGGATCCCACTAAAGACTATGCATATAAATCTAGTTTGAGTGATACCACAAAACAAACATATACTTTAGGGGCAACCATAGTCAAAAAATTGGGTTATGAAGGTGGTGGTTTGGGGCCCAAAGGACAAGGAAACACTTGGGTGGTAACATAAGTATACCCTAGAAGACTTGGTGATTTTTTAGGCATTGGATCTAATAAACAAGACCAAAGGAACACAAGGACATGTAATATAATTGAATTTCTTGCAGCTTCAAATCATGATAGTCAGATACAATCACAAGTACAACCAATACCACAAGGGTTTTCAAATCTTCATGATACTCATTCAGTTGGTAAAGCAGATGGTGGAGAATCTAGTGCTACTGGTGGTGATGGTACGAGTAGTAGTAGTTAGCAAGTGCTACAACAACATAATACTCAGAAGAGGCCAATACTAGAAGATAATATACAAAAACTTAGTGAACAAGGCATTATGAAGAGGCAAAAGATTATGGCAATTCTAAGTCCAACTACCTCCATTTCCACCTCAATGGAATTATTTCCAAAATGCATGCCTCCTATTGTTAGTGTGACTAGGATAGGAATGGCTAATCCTCAACCTCAAATAATTATAGATGCCCCCTACACTACAATTACTCCTTCACCATTCAAGCATTCGATTGTGTCAATAGTCTCAGGTTTTGATTACAAAGCTGAGTTTAACAAGAAAGTAGAAAATCCTAAAAGACACAAGAAGAAAGTGCTATATAGTACATCTATTATAACTTTAGAGCCTGAAAGAACTAGGGTATTTCCTACATATGAACCAGATACAAAAACCATGGATTACATGTTTGTTGTGCCCAAAGTTCAAAATAAACTAGAGAATCAGATGCAACGCTCTGACTATGAGGTGAGCATTGTCCAAGTGGATTTTTCTAGAATGAAAAATACTGAAAAAATTGATGTATCAAAAAGGAACAACAATGTGGTGTACACATCATTGTTAAAGTGAGAGAGAGAGAGAGAGAGAGAGATAAATAGGTTGCAGAATCAAATAGAAAAGTTACAAGTAGACCTAGAAAATGAGAAAGAAAAGAGGAAAGAAGCAAATAACAAGAGCAATGAATTAGAGAAAGGGATAAAAAAATCTACCTCTACATCTACAAGAAAAGAGAATGAATAGATAGAGGTGGAACTAAACAAACTAAAGCAAAGGTTAGATAAAAGCATAAAGAATTATGATAATGAAAGAGACAACTCAGAAAAATTATAACAAAAGCTAACGGAAGCCAAGGCCTTAGCAAAGGCATTACAAGACAAACTAGACAAATAGACACAAAAATTATATCTGTGAGAACATAAAATAGATTCCAAGAGAGAAGAACTACTGAAAAACTACAACTACACTTGAAGAATGCACAAAATGAAATAAATTCTCCCCAAAATAGAGTATCTAAATTTTATAGCAAAATAGTGAGGCATATAAAACAAAACATTTGGGAGGAAATAATGTAGAGAACTAATGATTTTTCTGAATTATTTGAATTGATTGATGGTCTAATAGTATAGAATATGAAGTTCAAAAATACATTCTTGACAACAAAAAGGTGACTTCAAGTCAGGAAATTGCAAAACAAATTTTGTAAACAATCTACAAAATCAGTGATAATGAATAGACATCCAAAGGAATTCATGACCAAACTAATGCCTCAATAAATACATCATCTATCATTCAGAAGTGTATGAAGCTAGGTGAAGCACAAGAATTTATGGATCAGGTTGTAAAATTATTATGGAAGCTGCATAAAATAGTAGAATACTTGAAAGTGGGCTTTTGACAAAACAAAGAGATACATTGGAAAGGGTGCTCTCAAAAATAAGATGGAGGATAAAATGAAGTTGGATTTGGACTAGTTTCCTCAGAAGCTAGATGAGGCAAACTTTTTGTATTCCATCAAACCAATGATAAGCTTGAATGTAACTTTGATTAATACATTAAAGTTGCCAGTCAGTTGTGAATTGTTAACAAATTTACAAGTTAGATACTATGAGTTAGAATAGATTGCACTTTCATTTGATGAATAGTGGAGCATGCTACAAAAGCTGATAGAATGATTTGATAATTTGATAATGTTGAAGCAGCCAATATCAGCAGCACAAAGAATAAAACCTTCCACAAGTGAAAAATGGAGCACAAGAGCATATCTATTATATACAAATGAGAGTGTCTAAAATACAATGAGAAGCCTTCCATAAATAGGCAAGGAGAAGGAGGTAGGAAGGTGGGAATCAACTACTGACTACCCCTACATTCATACAACACTTGTCTAACTCACATGACATGTGTGAGGGTAAGTAGTAAGCAAATATGAAAGAGGTGTCTCACATAGCTAAGGACACATGTTGAAGTGATAAAAACTCCTAAAAGACACATGTCAAAGTGAGACAAACTCCTAAAAGACTAAGTAAAATTAAGCCTATGTTTGAATAGGTCAATCCTTCAAAGAGGTGATATCTAAACTAGTTAGATAATGACACTATTTACACTAACAAATAATACTTCTATCTACATTGTATTCCTTCATTTGAAAATCTATATAAGACTATTTTCCATTTTTTGTGTTCAAACTATTTGTATTATTTAATTGCTTAATTCAGGAAAACTCAATTTTCTAGATACACATTAAATATTTACTAATGTTGTATATGCTACTAGTGTTATAGTATGCATTTAGTTGAATGCATGTAACACTTATCAGTATCACAAAATAATACTATTAAATTACTAATAATATGTTAATTAATAAATGGAAATTGAAAAATGTGTAAAATTTAGATGCTAAAATAAAATCAAATTTGGAAACAATGTTTAAAATTTAGATTCTAAAATGAAACATTGAAAAATAGTAGTATGTTAATCTATTAATTTATAAATGGAAAATGAAAAATGTATATCAGGATTCAGTGATAGAAAAATAAAATATCATCAACAATAGTTTAGAGTTTGGTATTAGGAAAGATGTATCAACCTTGCAATTAAAAAAGGTTTCTATTATTCCCAATTTTGGTTTTTCGAATACCCTTTATCTTGAAGAATGTTTTAGACTTTCAAAGTTTCCAAAAGGGGCTAAAAATGGTAGGGCTTACTATTTTTATTAACTCTACATTTGCACATGGATGGACCTAGAGTTTTCTCAGAAGGTGTGGAACTACCAAGTAAACATCTTGGGTGTGTTTTGACTCAAGATCATACCTGGATTACAAGATATTAAAGTTTGCATTTTTTGAAACTCCTAGAAAAGTTTTGAACTCATATTTGAGGAACTTAGAGGTCATTACTAGTGATTCTAGTTATATCATGATAGATCTCTTCATGAGCTTTCTGATGCATCAAAGGGTTTATCAAGCGAACACCCAGATCAAAAGTTATGGCCTCTAAAAGTTGGGGGCCTCACATTTTGGGAAATGTGAAAACGTGTGGGACACTTAAAAGAGTTGTAAAGGGGAGAGTTACACATGTTGGTGTGTGATTTGGCACATCACAAGGTATCTTTGATTGGAGATAATTTGGGCGCCACTTTTGGGTGGTTTTGGATCATGGTTTTGTAATTATCATTGATGGTTTACTGTATTATATATCCTATATATTAGAAGCTTGAGATGGAGGCTATGTGTAAGAGTCTTATAGATGTTGAGTTGCCTCTAGATCTCTAGCTGGTTATACTCCTCTAAAATCTTTCTCTACAAGTATATTGTAATCTTCTTGATTCCTGAATAATATATTGGGTGGCTTTGGAGTGTGGGGTTTTCTCCCGAAAGGGTTTCCACGTGTAATTATTGAGTTGTGGTATGACTTCTATTTGTGTTTATTTTTGTAACTATTGTCAAGATCTAAAAATCTTTGCATATCCCTCCCCTCAATATTAGTGTAGGAAGTTTTTCTACTACCTTAGCTTCCTTACAAGTGGTATCATAGGTTGATCACCTTTGGTTTCAATTGTGAGTTATTGGGGTTTTTGAACTAATCTAGTTTTGAGTGGGAGCTCATGCAAAAGATACTTTGTGATCTTGTTGTAGGAATTTTTAGATGGTGAGCACATTAGGGAGAATAGAGTTAGAAAATTTTTCTAGTAACAATTTTGAGATGTGGAAGCTAAAGATGGAGGATCTGTTAATCGATTGAGATCTATGGAATGTTATTGATGAGAATATTTCAAGGCCCACAAATTCTACTTTGGTTGGTGAATATGATGTTATGGATCATAAAGCCAAGGGTCTAATTAGATTGTACCTAACACACTCTATTTAAATCAATGTCCATGAAGAACCCTCTACAAAGAAACTATGGAAGAAACTCAGTGAGATATATCAAGCCAAATCTTTAGTGAACAAGATTTTCTTGAGGAAGAAATTGTATTCCTTGCGAATGAAAGAGGGTGGATGAATTGCAGACCACCTAGAAGAATTCAATATGTTGGTGGCTCAACTGGCATCAATTGGTGTAAAAATGGATGAGGAGGAGAGATGTCAAATCCTTCTTTGTTCTTTGTCTGATTTGTGGGATTCTCTTGTTATGGCAATTGGGAGTACTTCTATTGTCTTGAAAGTTGAAGATGTTTTGGGTTCTTTTCTTTCTAAAGAAATGAGGAGGAAGGTATCCATTAGTGCCAAAGAAGCCCTAAGTGTTTGTAGAAGACCCAAAGAAAAAAGCAAGAAGACTGAGAAGCGTGACAAATCTAAGTCCAAAGGGAGATCCAAATCTCCTAGAAAGTCCAAAGTTATTTGCTAGAAATGCAGTAAACCTAAACACTTCCGTAAGGAGTGTAAAGAAGAAAAGAAGAAGAAAAAGAAGAAATTTGATTCTAATTCTGAGAAGAAAGATGGTGATGCATTAATTATAGCTTTGGCCACTCATGCAGGTAATGATGCATGGTTAATTAACTCAGGTACATCTTTCCATATGACCCCTAACAGAGATTGGGTTTCTGAATATGAAGAATTTGATGGAGGTAAGGTGTACTTGGATGATGATTCTCATTTAGATATTATTGGTCATGGTAAATTTAAAATCATATTTCGTGATGGTAGAATAAAAAGGATTAATGGTGTGTTTCATATCCCTAGATTAGCACGAAGTTTATTATCTATGAGAAAACTAATAGATGCAGGTGTGCAGGTAGTCTTTTCTTATTTAGGATGCAATATGATAAGAGGTGTTATGATGATTGCTAGAGGTGTCAGATTTGGCACATTGTATAAACTTGATGCATGCAATGTTGAATACAATTTCATTGGAAAAGGAGAGGGTTTCATTTTCAGTGGATGGTCGCGGCTTCTAAGCATCTAAGGGTGCTCTTTCTTCTAAATCAAAACTACCTGCAGAGAAGACTATGTTATGGCACCAGAGATTAGGCCACATAGGAGAAAAGGGTCTAAGGACCTTGAAAAATAAAAACTTGTTGAAGGGTTGACTAATTGTAATCTTCATTTTGATTTTTGTGAGCATTACATTTATGGTAAACAAAACCACGTTCATTTTTACTTGAGCTCTCATAAATCTTGTGGTGTATTGGATCTTATTCATTCTGATGTCTTTGGTCCTTTAGATGTTCATTCCATTGCGAAATCCACAAATTATGTTTCATTTATTGATGATTATAGCAGAAGGGCATGATTATATTTTATAAAGAATAAATGTGAAGTTTTTAGTCAATTCAAAGAATTTAAAGTAATGGTTGAGTTGCAGACTAGAAAGAAAATAAAATGTTTGAGGAGTGATAAAGGTAGTGAATTTTTCTCTAATGATTTTGATAGATTATGTAAAAATTGTGGCATTCAGAGACAAAAGATAACTATGTATTCTCCATAGAAGAATGGAGTTGTAGAAAGAATGAATAGGACACTGATGGAGAAGGGTAGGAGTATGCTTAGTGGTGCTAGTCTAGAATAGAGGTTTTAGGCTAAAGTTGTTGCTATTGCTTTCTACCTGATTAATAGGTCTCCTACAACAATTCTTGTTGATAAAACTCTTATGGAGGTGTGGTTGAGGCACAAGCCTTCATTAAGACATCTTAGAGTCTTTAACTGTAAAGCATATACACATGTGCCAAAGAAGAAGCAAACAAATCTAGAGAAAAAGGTTATGAAATGTATCTTCATAGGGTATAGTTATGACCTGTGAAAGGATACAAGCTTTGGGACCCTATTGCACAGAAGGTAATATATAGTAGAAGTGTTATTTTTAGAGAAACTAAGCCTTCTTCTATTACATTGCAACCAGAACAAAGTGAACAAAAACATGTGATTTAACTCCCTTTTACACCTAAGAAAGTTCAATCGAGGCCCCTAGATAGACATAAAGTTGAGGAGAGATCATCTAGCTCTGAATCTTTAGAAGAGGAGGAAGAACCTCCAACTCACCTTGTTCGAAGGTATACAAGGCATAGACAAACACTTGAAAGGTATTCACCTGATGGCTGGAGATGCATTTTTTCTTAGAATACTAACATAGATGAACCTAGATCTATAGAAGAGGCATTAGGTATGAATGATGCGGTGTCTTGGAAGATTTCTATGGATGTAGAAATTGCAACTTTGAAAAAGAATGATACATAGGACCTAGTGTCATTGCTTGAAGGATGAAAACTTGTTGGTTGTAAATGTGTGTTCAAGAAAAATATTGGTTCAAATGGAGGTATTGAGAAGTAAAAAGCACTGTTGGTTGCAAAAGGTTACTCTCAGGTTGAGGGTATTGATTATGGTGAGATATTTTCTCGTGTTGCAAAAATGATGTCCATTAGATTCTTGCTTTCTATTGATGTTGCTTATGATCTAGAGGTTGAGCAAATGGATGTGAAAATGACTTTCCTTCATGGTGATTTGGAGAAGGATATTTATATGACATAGCCAGAGCACTACATGGTGAAAGGTAAAAGTAATTTGGTTTGTAAATTGAAGAAATCTTTGTATGGACTCAAACAAAGTCCTAGGATGTGGTACCATAAATCTGATACATATGTGTTGAGTTTGGGATTTGAGCATTCTAAATCTAATTACTATGTTTATTATAAATCTGATGGTGATCATTTCCTATTTATTGCATTAATGTTGATGATATGTTATTTATTGGTAAAGGGAAAGGAATGATTTTAGAACTAAAGTCTTAAGTTGCAGCTAAATTTGAAATAAAAGATCTTGGTGTAGCTAAACACATTCTTGGGATGAAAATAAGAAGAGATAGAGTAAACAAAAAACTATGGCTTGGCTAGAGTAACTATGTCAATTCAATTTTACAAAGGTTTAACATGTAGTATTGTAGAACATTATGTGTTCCTTTTACAGTTGGAATGAATTTATCTACTTCACAATTTCCAACATCCCCATCAGATATGGAAGACATAAGTAGTTGGTCTTACCAAAGTGCAGTTGGAAGTTTGATGTATTCTATGGTCTATACTAGACCAGACATTGCCCAAGTGGGAGTTCTTTCTAGATATATGTCTAATCCTGGTAGAGTTCATTGGCATGTAGTTAAAAAAGTCTTTAAATATTTGGAGGGTACCTTAGAGTATACCTTGTGCTATCATGCTAATTTGATAGGAGACATGCATTCTATTGATATTCATGGTTATGTGGAATCAAACTGGGCAGGTGATGTTGATAGTAGATGATTCACTAGTGCTTATATGTTTACTTTATTTGGTGTTGCACTTAGTTGGATGAGTAAGTGATAGGTTGTGGTTGCTTTGTCCACTACTGAAGTTGAGTAAATGGAAGCTACTTATGCTTTTAAAGAAGTCATTTAGCCTAAGAGACTATGTTTAGATTTTGAAATAAAACAAGGTGCAACTTGACAATTTATTGTGACAGTCAGAGTGTGATCTTCCTAGCTAAGAACCCAACATTTCATGCCAAGACCAAGCACATTGATGTATAATATCATTTTGTTAGAGATATGGTCAAGAATGATAGGGTGAAGCTAGTTAAGGTAGAGACTTTGATGAATGTTGTAGATTCATTAACTAATCATGTGAGCACAAAGAAGTTCAGATGGTGTTCAGAGTTTATGGGCCTCTTAGCCCCTAGAAATTAAATCATGGTGTTGATACTCCCTTTGCTCTTCCAAGGTGTTCGAAAAGTGGGAGAATGTTAGGAAAGGTGTCTCAAACTTGCAACTACAAAAGGTTTATATTCTTCCCAATTTTGGTCTCTTCAAATACCCTTTATCTTGAAGAATGGTTTATAACTTTCAAAGTTTCCAAAAGGGGCTAAAACTGGCAAGGATTACTATTTTTAGAAACTATACACTTGAGCATGGATGGACCTAAAATTTTCCCAAAAGGTGTAGAACTACCAATTAAACCATCTTGGGTGAGTTTCAACTCAAGATCATGTCTGGATTGCAAGATATTAAAGTTTTCATTTTTTTAAAATCTTAGAAAAGTTTCAAACTTAGATTTCAGGCACTTAGAGGTCCCTAAATTCCCCAAAATTTGTCATAACTGGTGATTCTAGTTATAGCATGATAGATCTCTTCACAAGATTTCTGATGCATCAAATAGTTTGTCAATCAAACACCTGGATCAAAAGTTATGGCCTATGGAAGCTGGGCCTCCCATTTTGAGAAATGTGAAAATGTGTTGGGCACTTACAAGAGTTGTAAAGGGAGATTTTTGTATGTTGGTGTGTGATTTGGCACATCACAAGGCATATTTGATTGGAGATAATTTGGGTGCCACTTTTGGGTGGTTTTGTCTCATGGTTTTGTTATTACTATTGACGATTTATTGTAATGTATCTCCTATATATCAGGAGCTTAAGATGGAGGTTATATGTAAGTGTCTTATAGATATTGAGTTGCCTCTAAATATTTGGTTGGTTATACTCCTATGAAATCTTGCACTGCAAGTATATTGTAATCTTTTTGATTCCTAAATAATATATTGGATGGCTTTGGAGTGTGGGGTTTTTCTTCCGAAAGGGTTTGCCCATGTAATTACTGTATTGTGGTATGATTGCTATTTGTTTTTATTTCTGTAACTTTTGTAAAGATCTGAAAAGTTCTACATATCCCTCCCATCAATATTAGTGTAGGAAGTTATTATGCTACTTTAGCTTCCTTACAAGTGGTATCAGAGCTTGATCACCTTTGGTTTCAGTTGTGGGTTGTTGGGTTTTTTGAACTAATGCAGTTTTGAGTGGGAGCTTGTGCAGAAGATACTTTGTGATCTTGTTTCAGGGATTTTTAGATGGCGAGCACATCAGGAAGAACAGAGGTATAAAAATTTTCTAGTAGCAATTTTGAGATGTGAAAGTTGAAGATGGAGGATCTATTAATTGATTGAGATCTGTGGAATGCTATTGATGAGAATGTTTCAAGGCCCACAAATGCTACTTTGGTTGTTGAATATGATCTTATGGATCATAAAGCCAATGGTCTAATCAGATTATGTCTGGCTAAATCTGTTTTAATTAATGTCCATGAAGAGCCTTCTATAAAGAAACTATGGAAGAAACTCAGTGAGATATATCAAGACAAATCTTTAGTGAACAATATTTTCTTGAGGAAGAAATTGTATTCCTTGAGAATGGAAGAGGCTGGACAAATATCATACCACCTAGAAGCATTCAATACATTGGTGGCTCAATTGGCACTAGTTAATGTAAAAATGGATGAGGAGGAGAGATGTCAGGTCCTGCTTTGTTCTTTGCTTGATTCATGGGATTCTCTTGTTATGGTGATTGGGAGTACTTCTGTTGTCTTGAAAGTTGAAGATGTTGTGGGTTCTTTTCTTTCTAAATAAATGAGGAGGAAGGCATCATTTAGTTCTAAAGAAGCCCTAAGTGTTCATAGAAGACCCAAAGAAAAAGGAAAGAAGAGTGAGAAGCATGAAAAATCCAAGTCCAAGGGGAGATCTAAATCTCCTAGAAATTCCAAAGTTATGTTTTAGAATTGCGGTAAGCCTCGATACTTTTGTAAGGAGTGTAAAGAAGGAAATAAAAATTTTGATTTTGATTCTAATTCCGAGAAGGAAAATGGTGATGCATTCATTGCAGCTTTGGCCACTCATGTAGGTAATGATGCATGGATAATTGACTCAGGTGTATCTTTCCATATGACCCCTAATAGAGATTAGTTTTCTAAATATGAATAATTTGATGGAGGTAATGTGTACTTGGGTGATGATTCTCGTTTAAATATTGTTGGCCATGGTAAAGTTAAAACTAGATTTCCTGATGGTAGAATAAAAAGGATTAACGGTGTGTTACATATCCCTGGATTAGCACGAAATTTATTATCTACGATAAAACTAATAGATGTGGGTGTGTAGGTAGTCTTTTTTGATTCAAGATGCAAGATGGTAATTGGTGCTATGGTGACTGCTAGAGGTGTCAGATTTGACACATTATATAAGCTTTATGCATGCAATGTTGAGTGCAATAGTATTTTTACGAAAAACAAATCTGACTACTTCATTGAAAAAGGAGAGGGTTTCATTTTTAGTGGATGGTCGTGGCTTCTGAGTACCTAAGGGTGCTCTTTCTTCTAAATCAAAATTATCTGCAAAGAAGACTATGTTATGGCACCAAAGATTAGGCCACATAGGAGAAAAGGGTCTAAGGACCTTGAAAAGTAAAAACCTTGTTGAAGGGTTGACTAATTGTAATCTTGATTTTGGTTTCTATGGGTATTGTATTTATGGTAAACAAAACCACGTTCAATTTTACTTGAGTTTTGATCAATCTTGTGGTGTATTGGATCTTATTCATTATGATGTGTGCAGTCCTATAAATGTTCCTTCCATTGCGAAATCCACATATTATGTTTCATTTATTGATGATTATAGCAGAAGGACATGGGTATATTTTGTAAAGAATAAATGTGAAGTTTTCAGTCGATTCAAATAATTTAAAGCAATGGTTGAGTTGCAGGCTGGAAAGAAAATAATTTTTTTGAAGAGTGACAATGGTAGTGAATTTTTCTCATGATTTTGATAGATTCTGTAAAGATTGTGGCATTCAAAGACAAAAGACAGCTCTGTATTCTCCACAACAGAATGGAGTTGTAGAAAGAATGAACATGACACTGATCGAGAAGGCTAGGAATATGCTTAGTGGTGCTAGTCTAGAACAAAGGTTTTGGGTTGAAGTTATTGCTACTACTTACTACTTGATTAATAGGCCTTCTACATCAGCTCTTGTTGATAAAATGCCTATAGAGGTGTGATCAAGGCACAAGCCTTCACTGGGACATCTTAGCATTTTTGGTTGTGAGGCATATGCACATGTACCAAAGGAGAAGCGAACAAAGTTGGAGAACAAGGATATGAAATGTATCTTCATCGGATATGGTTATGGTGTGAAAGGATATAGCTTTGGGACCTTGTTGCACAAAAGGTAATATATAGTAGAAGTGTTATTTTTTAGAGAAAGTAAGTCTTCTTTTGTTGCATTGTAGCCAAAACAAAGTGAACAGAAAGATGTGATTCAACTCCCTTCTACACTTGAGAAAGTTAAATCAAGGCCCCTAGATAGACATGAAGTTGAGAAGAGCTCATCTAGCTCTAAATATTTAGAAGAGGATGAAGAACCTCCAACTCAACTTGTTCAAAGGTCTACAAGGCATAGACAACCACCTAAAAGGTATTCACCTAATGACTGGAGATGTATTTTTTCTTTTAATGCTAACATAGATGAACCTAGATCTATAGAAGAGACATTAGGTTTGAATGTTACAGAGTCTTAGAAGATTGTTATGGATGAAGAAATGGAAACATTTAAAAAGAATGATACATGGGACCTAGTGTCATTGCTTGAAGGACGAAAATAGGTTGGCTGCAAATGGGTGTTCAAGAAAAAAATTGGTTCAAATTTAGGTATTGAGAAGTACAAAGCACAGTTGGTTGCGAAAGGTTACTCTCAAGTTGAGGGTGTTGATTACGGTGAGATATTTTCTCCTGTTGCAAAAATGACATCCTTTAGATTCTTGCTTTCTATTGCTACTTCTTATGATCTAGAGGTTGAGCAAATGGATGTGGCAATGGCTTTTCTTCATGGTGATTTGGAGAAGGATATTTATATGACACAATCAGAGCACTACATGGTGAAAGGTAAAAGTAATTTGGTTTGTAAATTGAAGAAATCTATGTATGGCATCAAACAAAGTCCTAGGATGTGGTGCCACAAATTTGATACATATGAGTTGAGTTTGGGATTTGAGCATTCTAAATTTGATCACTCTATTTATTATAAATCTGATGGTGATTGTTTCCTATTTATTGCATTATATGTTGATGATATGTTATTTATTGGTAAAGGGAAAGAAATGATTTCAGAACTAAAGTCTCAACTTGAAGCTAAATTTGAAATGAAAGATCATCTTGGTATAACTAAACACATTATTGGGATGGAAATAAGAAGAGATAAAGTAAACAGAAAATTATGGCTTGGCCAAAGTAAGTATGTCAATTGAGTTTGACAGAGGTTTAACATGCAGGATTGTTGACCATTATGTGTTCATTTTACAGTTGGAACGAATTTATCTACTTCACATTGTCCAACATCCCCATCAAAGATGGAATACATGAGCAGAGTGCCTTACCAGAGTGCGGTTGGAAGATTAATGTATGTTATGGTTTGTACTAAACCAAACATTGCCCAAGCAGTGAGATTTCTTTTCATATATATGTCTAGTCCTGGTAGAGTTCATTGGGATGTAGTTAAAAGAGTCTTCATATATTTTTTGGGTACCTCAGAGTATTCCATGTGTTATCATGGTAGTTTGATAGGAGACATGCATTCCATTGATATTCATGGTTATGTGGATTCAGACTGGGAAGGTGATGTTGATAGTAGACAATCCATTAGTGCTTATGTCTTTACTTTATTTGGTGGTGCAATTAGTTGGATGAGTAAGCAACAGGCTATGGTTTCTTTGTCCACTGCTAAAGTTAAGTATATGGAAGTCACTCATGCTTGTAAAGAAGTCATTTGGCTTAAAAGATTGTGTTCAGATATCAAAATAAAATAAGGTACAATGATAGTTTATTGTGACATTCAGAGTGTGATCCTCCTAGCTAAGAACCCAACATTTCATGTCACGACCAACCACATTGATGTACAATATAATTTTATTAGAGATATGGTCGAGGATGGCAAGGTGAAGCTAGTTAAGGTAGAGACTTTGATGAATGTTACATATTCATTAACGAAGCATGTGAGCATAGAAATGTTTAGATGGTGTTCAAAGTCTATGGGCCTCTCGGCCCTTAGAAATTAAATCATGGTGTCGATACTCTCTTTGCTCTTGTAAGGTGTTCGACAAGTGGGAGAATGTTAGGAAAGCTGTCTCAATCTTGAAACTACAAAAGGTTTCTATTCTTCCAAATTTTGGTTTTTTAGAATACCATTTATCTTGAAGAATGGTTTAGAAATTTTAAAGTTTCCAAAAGGGGCTAAAAATGGTAGGGCTTACTATTTTTAGTAACTCGACAGATGGACCCAAAATTTTCCCAAACGGTGTGTAACTTCCAAGTAAACATCTTAGGTGAGTTTTGACTCAAGATCATACCTGGATTGAAAGATATTAAAGTTTCTATTTCTTGAAACTCCCACAAAATTTTTGAACTCATATTTGAGGCACTTAGATGTCCCTAAATTCCCTAAAAGTTGTTGTAATCGGTGAATCTAGTTATAGCATGATAGATCTCTTCATGAGCTTTCTAACGCATCAAACAGTTTGTCAATCAGACACTCAGATTAAAAGTTATGGCATCCATAAGTTGGGCCTCCTATTTTGGGAAATGTGAAAACATGTTGAACACTTAAAAGAGTTGTAAAGGGGAGAGTTACACATGTTGGTGTGTGATTTGGCACATCACAAGGCATCTTTGACTGGAGATAATTTGGGTGCCACTTTTGTGTGGTTTTGACTCATGGTTTTGTAATTACCATTGACAGTTTATTGTATTGTATTTCCTATATATTAGGAGCTTGAGATGGAGCTTATGTGTAAGAGTCTTATAGATTTTGAGTTGCCTCTAGATCTCTGGTTGGTTATACTCATGTGAAAGCTTTCTCTGCAAGTATATTGTAATCTTCTTGATTCCTGAATAATATATTGGGCGTCTTTGGAGTGTGTGGTTTTTCTCCCGAAAGGGTTTCCCCACATAATTACTGTGTTGTGGTATGATTGCTATTTGTGTTTATTTTTGTAACTATTGTAAAGATCTAAAAAGTTCTACATATCCCTCTCCTCAATATTATTTTAGGAAGTTGTTCCACTACCTTAGCTTCCTTACATTTGGAATATGAAATACATTATAAATACCTAGTACATACTAAATCAATGATAGACATTAGATTTCCATAGTCCATAATGTATGTCTTATTTTTTCATTTGTCTTATTTTTTCATATTTATTTTTATTTTTATTTTTATTTTTATCTAGTCTTTTTATATATCTCCTTATTCATTTAGTTTTGTTTTATATTTAGATATTATATTATTCTTAGTTACTCTATTTGATATATAATTATTTTTATATATTTAAACATACTATTTTTAATCTTACTCATATTTTGTTTTTGTATATCGTTTTTATTCTTCTTATCGATATTCCTTCATTCCTATGCTTAAATGTTCTTGTTTGTATTTTTATTTCTATTTACTTCTAGTTATATCTAGATATTCCTCTATTTTTAGATATATACATTTTCCCTCTTATGTTTTTTGGATTTTCACTTATTCTTTATATTTTAATCTTATCTGTCTATTTTTCTTTTTTGTTTCATTTATTCTTATTTCCTGACTATTTTTAGTTAGATTCTTGCTTTACATTTTTTTTATTACCATTCTATTTTCTTTCTTTCATTTATTTATTTAGATTTTTTTTTTTTCTTATCCTTATTCTTATATCATTTTTGATATACTTATTTTTATGTCTTTAACATTTTTTTCTTATATTTCTAGTTATACTTTTTACATACAAACTTATTTATTTATCTTATTTTTCATATTTATTTTTAATTTCTTTCTAGTCTTTTTATATCTCCCCTTATTCATTTAGTTTTGTTTTATATTTAAATATTGTATTATTCTTATTTACTCTATTTGATATATATTTATTTATATATATTTAAACATACTATTTTTATTCTTACTCAAATTTTTATTTTTCTTTCTCTATTTTTCTTTCGTTTTATTTTTATTTGGTTTTTTATATTTTTCTATTCTTTTATCTATTTTATTATTAAATATTTAGATATCTTCTTATTGATATTTCTTCATTCCTATGTTCGAATGTTCTTGTTTGTATTTTTATTTCTATTTTATTCTAGTTATATCTAGATATTCTTCTATTTCTAGATATATACATTTTCCCTCTTATGTGTATTTGGATTTTCACTTATGTATTTATTTTGCAATCCTGTCTATCTATTTTTCTTTTTTGATTTATTTTTTCTTATTTCTTGACTATTTTTAGTCATATTTTTGCTTTACATTCTTTTGATTTCCATGCTATACTTTCTTTCTTTCATTTATTTAAATATATTTTATTTTCTTATCCTTATTCTTATATAATTTTTGATATATTTGTTCCTATGTCTACACATTTCTTTCTTATATTTTTAGTTATATTAAGATAATTTTAATAGTTTTTATATTTAGACAATTTAATATTTTAATTTTTTATTTATTTATACATTAAGATATATTTTATTTATTTTATCCTCTCACTTTTTTCCATCTATTGTCTCCTTGTCTTTTTAGTTTATTTTATTTTATGGCATTTATCTTATTTTTTATTCATATTTATATATATTTATATAATTATATGCTTATAATTATTTATCCCTTTCTTCTTTTTTTCATTTTTTCTTTGTCTTCTTAGCTCTCTCTTTTTCTCTCTTCTTGATGTTCTAGGTGTAGTGAGTGAGACCTTAGTTGTCTACTCATGAGGTAGGTGTCTTCTCTCTTTTTGTTTTGTCCCTTGGCAATCCCTTGGTTACCACACCTCCCTCCTCTATTTAGCATCCATGTTCTACAAATTTATCTTACTTTTCTCTTCTCTTGCTCTTTATTCCCCTGATGATGGATCATGGAGTATGATCCAAAAAATTGAGGAAAAACTCACACACAGTTAAACCTTGAAGCATTGATACATACATTATGGACTGTGGAAATCTAATGTCTATCATTAATAGACTTCATGGGAGAGAAATGGCTTACAAATCAAAACAGCTTGAGAAGATGAGAATCAAGCTATCAAAGAAATTTGTAGACTTGGCTTTTCTAAAAAGATGCAGGGATGCTTAGGTAACCCCCTCTTTTGTCAAAATTTCACACCACCTTTGGAGCCATCAAATCAAACACATCTTTCACCTGGCTAGTCTCTCTCTCTCCTCAGATCTATCATTAAATCCACCAGGTCTTCCATCCACTTCCTTTCCATGAGGCTATATGCTCTCCACCTTGAACTGGCTTCTTCCTTGCGACCAAACCTGTGGATACTCTTAGACACCATGTCACAGGCTAGAGCCTTAGGCCTCAAATCAGAATGTGAAAGGAGACAAAAGAAGACATTCCTTGCACTCTCTAACAAAGCTTGTCCAGGTGGTTCTAGGTTTCTTTCTGATCCTCCTCTCCGCTTCAGTTTGCCTTGCCAAACCTAGAGCTCTGTCAAAGCGCAGATTGTTTCTGCCAGTTCCTTACCCACGACTGCCCTCACATGTTCCACTCCTCTGTCGCTTATTCCTCTATTCCATGACCTCCCTCCAGTGGCTGCTTGTATTTCTCACTCCACTTCTTGTAGCTCAATCATTTCACTTGTCGATTCACTAGTCTTACCATCCAGTCTTCTTGCTAGTGCTCACTCTCACCTCATTGGGGCCTCCTGCTATGTATAGTTTTTTGCCCCCTCCAAACAGGAATTCCTCACTACACCCATCCACTCGAACTTGGCAACATTCTTCTGGTTGTCCTTCAGGGCGCAGAACTGATACTTTCTTCGGTGTGTGATCTCATATTTTGCTAACATCATGGCTCACTCTTCTGGTGATCATGCTCCCCTTACCAACATTTCTCCCTCTTTGGTGCACATGTCTCTTTTACAGGAATCGACGTCTCCTTTATAGGAGTCGGCTACCCAACAACCAGTTTCTTGCCTCTCCAACACCATCTTCCAGAAGCGGTCTCTCGCCAACGGTCTCTAACTCATCGTCCAAGCATGCCTTTAGTCTTGTCTCTTTCACAACATTCTTTCTCACATTCTATCCTTTACATTAATAATGATGTGAGTGTTCCTGCACATCTCAACTACCCTCAAGTTGTCACCCAACATCCCTCTTCTCATTCTAATCCTCTCATTTATAGCGATGTGGTCGATCTTGCTCCTCTTGACCAACCCCAAGCCATCATCCATGGTTCTTCTCTTTCTCTCATTAGTTCACCTCGGTCTCTTCCTACGTTTTCTCAACAGTTTGCCTCTCAACCGTCTTTTTCCTCTTATCCTCTCGATCTTGACGCTCATCCTCCTCTGTTGTCGTGTGTATCCAACCAGGGCAATCTCAAGTCATGTGCTCCCCTTCCTACCGCCTCCTCCCTTCCTCCTCTAAACTCACTCTTTCACTCTTCCCAGATCTCTAGATTTGCTTCTCACCATCAACCCCCCAACTCCACCATTGACCTTGATCCTTCTTCTAGTGCCGCTCTCAATTGGGAAAACAAGTTAGTGGTCAACCTCTCTAATGTTCCCTTAGACCCCCTCGCCTTCAATTTTTTTAAATGAGGTTTGGGATTTTCCATTACCCCTCATTATATCCCCTGTGTTGATTTCTTAATTGAGATAGAGAATGTCGTTCACTCTCTTCCTGAAGGCATTGTCAAGGAAATCAAGCAAGAGTGTGCAGTTGCCATCAAGCATGCTAAACCTCCTAATTGTAACATACCTAAAACTGAGCTTAGTGCTTTCAAGAGTCTTGTGAGCAATAGTAACCTCATCATTGTTAAAGCAGACAAAGGCAGTGTTACTGTGATTTTGAATAAGCATGACTATGTTTCCAAGATGACAAATCTCCTATCTAATGGTAGCAGCTACAAAGTCTTATCTCAGAACCCCATCTCCAAAATTTTCAAAAAAGTTAAAGTTGCCATCTCCCACTCCTCCTTTGACGATGCCACGAAGAAATGGCTTTTACCCACCAAGGAGTCCACCCCGTGCATTTATGGCATCCCAAAAATCCACAAGCCCAACATCCCTCTTTGTCCAATTGTTGACACTATTAGCTCACCCACCTAAAAACTAGCCACCCACCTTGCTAATCTCATCTCACCTCTTGTAGGGAAGACTAGTTCCTTCATCAAGAATTTAGCCCACTTTGTAGAATTCATCAAGGACAAAAATTTGGAAGAAAGCGATATCTTGGTTAGCTTCAACGTTGTTTCCCTTTTCACCAAAGTTTTGATCCCAACTCCATTGATATTATTAGACACAAGACTAATGATGAGATTGCCTCCTTGGTAGAACTTTGCCTTAGATCCATCGTTTTCACCTTCCAAGGAGTTGTCTATGAACAACTTGATGGAATGGCCATGGGATCTCCTCTTTCCCCAATTGTTGTCAACCTTTACATGGAGCACTTCGAAAACATCACCCTCAACTCCTTTCCACTCAAACCTAAATGGTGGAAATGCTATGTTGATGACACCAATATCTGTTGGCCTTATGGCCCTGAAAAACTTGAAGAATTCCATTCACACCTCAACCACATAGCTAAGTGCATCACCTTCACCAAAGAGCTTGAAACTAATAATGAGCTCCCCTTCCTTGACATTCTCCTCATCAAAAAACTTGATGGCTCCTTAGGTCATCGTGTTTTTCATAAAGAGACCCACACTGATATTTACCTTCACTCCTCTCATCACCACCTTGCCCAAAAAGCCAGTATCATGAAAACTTTAGCCACCCGGGCTTTTCGTATTCGTGATAATGACAACATAGACCAAGAGCTTGCTCATACAAAAGAAAACAGATCAGGAGAGCATTCAAGCAATCTAGGTCCTGCCTCAGCCCCAAGCCTAAGGATGCCAACACCCCCTTCCTACCTATGGCCACTCTCCCCTACATCGAAGGCCTTTCCAATAAAATCTCTAACATTATTCATAAGAAAGGCCTCCAATGTACCTTCAAACCCATTTCGACTCTTAGAAATTGGATTCCCTCACCAAAAGACCCTAGAGACCTCTTGCTCAACTCAGGTGTCTACAAAATCATGTGTTCCTGCGGCATCCCCTATATCAATGAGATAGGGCGCTCCTTCAACACCAGGGTCAAGGAGCATAGTGCGGACATCAGACATGAACGTATTCACTAATCCGCATTAGTAGAGCACTCTACCTTAACCAAACACTACATTTGTTTAGAGGACACTCAAATCTTGGTCAATGAAGAAAACTACTTCAAGAGGAAACTTAAAGAAGCCATAGAGATTAACAACCACCCGTCCAATCTCAATCATGATGAAGGATGGGGTCTAAGTTTCTATTGGAACCCCCTACTTTCCTGCATCAGAAGTGGCTCTTGTCCCCCTTCCTGATTCTTTCTTCCTATTTTTGGTCTTTCTTGGTTTTTTCCCCCTTCCCCTCTTCTTACCTCTCCATCTTTTCCCCCTTTCCTATTCGCCCTTTGTTCTTAACAAGTTCTCCTTCATTCCTTTCTTCCACCCTTGCCTTAGTCTTTGTTTTACTGACCCTCTTCTCTCCTTTTTATATCCTTCAGGTTCATCCTTGGATGCTCCTCCCTCTTCCTCCTCTCTTCCTCTTGTCTAGACTATTCTTGGTCTTAGTCTCTTTGGTTCTTTGTTTTGCATGTGCGTCACCTTTTTCACCTTTTGTTCCTTGTTTCTTACCCTTCTATGTTGTGTAGTTTATCTTGCAGTATGTTGGTGCAGTGTTCTTCCTATATATATTTATCCCTTGTCCGTTCTCATACTTGTTGGTTTGTTTTTATATTATTTTTATTCAACTTTTCTTGCTCTCAGTTAGATTGTTATATTTGGAATTATTTGTTTCTTATTTATTTTTAGATTTCTAAATTTATATATTCCTTCATCTTTTTAGACATACATTTTTTTCATATAAACTTTTTTATTTGTCTTATTTTTTCATATTTATTTCTATTTTTATCTAGTCTTTTTATATATCCCCTTATTCATTTAGTTTTGTTTTATATTTAATTTTGTTTTATATTTAGATATTGTATTATTCTTATTTACTCTATTTGATATATAATTATTTTTATATATTTAAACATACTATTTTTTATCTTACTTAGATTATATTTTTCCATTTTCTATTTTTGTATTGTTTTTATTTTTATTTGGTTTTTTATTTATCTATTCTTTCATCTATTTTATTATTATACATTTAGATATCTTCTTATTGATATTCCTTCATTCCTATATTTAAATGTTCTTGTTCGTATTTTTATTTTTATTTACATCTAGTTATATCTAGATATTCCTACATTTTCCCTCTTTATGTTTTTTGCAAACCAATCAAAAGATAGGATTATTTTTCTTGTCAGACAAATTTGATTTAAATTTGGACTTTTCCTATGTCAACATGATAAATTTTTAACAAAAAATTATTTAGAAATGATTTATCTGTCATTGGCTAAAAAAAAATTACCTCTTCTCTCAAATTGTTGGGAGAGTGCAACAAAAAACTATAAATGTGGAGAGAATTTTGATTTGAAGGGAGCACGTGGCAAGTAAACAAATTATGAACACAAATTTTATCTCCCACTAGTTAAGTCATGCCTAAATGGATGGCCATTAATTTTTTGCTTCATTAGCTAAAACTAATTTAATTTTAATTTAGTTTTTAGGGTTCTACACATTTTATTTATGTAATTAAATTATTTATTTTATTTAGTCAAAACTTTAAAATCTATAGTATCATGAATTTAATTACATTTTTTATTTTATTCTTCAAACTTACAATATTTTAATGCATTTTAAATTATAAAAGTATTAGTATTATTACATTAATTAATTATTTAATCATTATAATCATTATTATTATATTATTTAAATATTTAATATTTAATTTTGAAAATTTATATTTAAATTTTAAGTGAAAATATGAACATTGAATATTTAATACATAGGAAAGAACTTCCTATTATATTAAATATACACCCTAATAATTTTTTTATCATGAATTTAATTACATTTTTTATTTTATTCTTCAAACTTACAATATTTTAATGCATTTTAAATTATAAAAGTATTAGTATTATTACATTAATTAATTATTTAATCATTATAATCATTATTATTATATTATTTAAATATTTAATATTTAATTTTGAAAATTTATATTTAAATTTTAAGTGAAAATATGAACATTGAATATTTAATACATAGGAAAGAACTTCCTATTATATTAAATATACACCCTAATAATTTTTTTATAAAACAATAGTGACAAGAGTTTAAAAGACTATTTTGTTATTTTGCTTGTATTTAATTAAATATTTCCCGTGTATATATTAAATTGAAATTAACGAATTTAATTTATTATTTACGAACCTAAAAACCTAAATCAAAACCTAGTAACAAATTGAAAATATTAAAAACCGGTGCAGTTCACCTAACTATTACCGTTCAACTACCCAGACTGCTTTTACTCCAAAATTTTATAAATACCCTACATTTCCCAAATCAGTTATGCAGGTTTTGGTACATTTATGGAGATATTTCCGATGTTGCGAAAAAATTTGATTTTTTTTAAAATTATTTTTTAGTTCACGAGCTTTTTAGCCCCTTTATCCAGTAGTATCATTGTCTTTGCTATAACTCTTTTATAGTTCATAGTATATTAAATTAGATTTTATCTATTCCCTTGTGCTCGTGCAGGTTTTTCAATTGATTTGGGTTGGTGCAATGGTTGTTATTTACTTCATTGGCCCAATAGTTTCTTGATAGTCTTTTGTATGTGAACATTATAGTGTTGCGAAAAAATTTGATTTTTTTTAAAATTATTTTTAGTTCACGAGCCTTTTAGCCCATAACTCTTTTACAATTCATAGCATATTAAATTAGATTTTATCTATTCCCATGTGCTTGTGCAGGTTTTTCAATTGATTTGGGTTGGTACAATGGTTGTTTTTACTTCATTGGCTCAACAGTTTCTTGATAGTCTTTTGTATGTGAACATTATAGTGCTTTAAAAAAATTCGCCGTAAAACAAATTCACTCCAAGTAATGAGCTTGTGCCAAGGAAACTATAAGCAGGCATGTTCTTAACTAGTTATTAATAATTCTTTTTACAACCAATGAGAACTGAAATAGTTTTTCTATTTAAAAAATATTTAGCTTGCAAATATTATAACAAATTGAAAAATTATTTTTCTTTAATCTAATTGGCAGAAAACTTTTACATGATAAGGGTGATTAATGCGCATCCATTACAATTGCCTTATGGAAAGGGATTGGCAGTTAATATATTATTTTATTTATGTTTAATAATATTTTATAACTATATTTTATTAGGGTTTTATCAAATCAAATAAAAAAGGGAAAAGTATACAATAAGGAAGTGCATTATATTTTTAAAATTTTACTAACTATATTTAGGAACATGGCATCACTTGATTTAAATATTTTCCATCACACTAGATTTTTAATTGTTGAGTAAATAAAATTGAAATCCCCAAAATAAAAGTATTTTTCATGACACTTGTAAAAAAAAATTAAAATCCAAAAAATGACCAAATTTCGTAAAATAAAATAACACTAAAAATTTTCTTTACAAAGCATGTATTAGGGTTTAAATTTGTTTTATAACTATACTTTAGGGTTTTACACATAAATAACCTAATTTCACTAAAATATTTGTTAACTATTCATTTGATCTTAACCATTGATGTCTAATTAAATGGAGTTGAACCACATACTTTTATTAAATGAATGCACCCAAAATTATTGCTAAACCACAATATTACATTAATTAAAATAATTAAAATAATTAAAATCATGTTCTCTAAAAGTATTTACTAAAATACTGTAGTGATGTAAATATGAATATGTTATTGTTATTATATTATGTAATTATTCTTCAAACTTACAATATTTTAATGCATTTTAAATTGTAATAGTATTCAATATTATTACATTTTAATATCTTAGGCAGACATTTCAAATCTATCCACACTGTTATTATATTATGTAATTATGACATTTCAAATCTATCCACACTCAACTAGGGTTAGGGTTCTACACATTTTATTTTATTTTTGGGATTTCAATTTCATTTAGTCAAAAGTTAAAAATTTAGGATTTCAATTTTATTTAGTCAAAAGTTAAAAATCTACATTATCACAAAAAATATTTCGCCATGTCATTACATTTTTTATTTTATTCTTCAAACTTACAATATTTTAATGCATTTTAAATTATAAAAGTATTGGTATTATTACATTTTAAGGAAATATTTGTGTTATTTAATAGACTTTGTAAAAGTTTAGTTTTATAGTTAGGAAATATTTTAGTCCTATTTTATTTTTACCAAATTAGATTGTTTTTGAGATTTCAATTTTATTTACCCAAAACATTTCAACACTCTTCAAAAATTAAATTTTTAATTATTGGAATGCAATTTGTCTATACAACCAATACCTAATCAACAAAAAAATTACAACAAAAAAAATTATAACTAAACAAATACTATAATAACAACACTACAAGGTGGATATTTTTTTATTTTTTATTTTCTTATCTTTTTTCTTATATCATTTTTTATATATGTATTCCTATGTCTTAACATTTCTTTCTTATATTTCTAGTTATACTTTTTACATACAAACTTATTTATTTATCTTATTTTTCATATTTATTTTTAATTTCTTTCTAGTCTTTTTATATATCCCCTTATTCATTTAGTTTCGTTTTATATTTGATATTGTATTATTCTTATTTACTCTATTTGATATATATTTATTTTTATATATTTAAACATACTATTTTTATTCTTACTCAGATTTTTATTTTCTTTGGTTTTATTTTTATTTGGTTTTTTATATTTTTCTATTCTTTTATCTATTTTTTTTTATTCGTAAATATAAAGTTTGTATTAATCCGAAGAGAGAATGAACATGCAGGTGCCTATAAGCCGTTTACCTGCCACAGCTAGATGACAAGAAAACTCCTAAACCCTTCCTTGAAACTATAGGGTTTACCATGCTTTACAAAATCAACCACTAGGCTTACTGGTCTGATATTGCATAGTAAACACAGAGATTCAGCAGTCCTGAATAATCATTTCACCAATTAGTAGATTTGTTGTTGACATGATGAACAAATCAATTATCGAACCACTGAATTGGTTGAACCATTGAACTCGTTGAACCGTCGAACCTGTCAAATGGTTCAACTATCGACAGAACTCCTTGAACTGTCGAACCCTTTGAACCGTTGAACCTGCTGAACGGTTAAACCTATTGAACTGTCGAACCTATTGAACTGTTGAACCAGTTCAACTGTTGGCGCCCTTGCTCTGTTGAACCTTTGAACCTGTGGAACCGTCGAACTTGTTGAACTGTTGAACCAGTTCAACTGTTGGCGCCCTTGCTTTGTTGAACCTTTGAACCTGTGGAACTGTCGAACCTATTGAACTGTTGAACCAGTTCAACTATTGGCGCCCTTGCTCTGTTGAACCTTTGAACCTGTGGAACCGTCGAACCTGTTGAACTGTTGAACCAGTTCAACTGTTGGCACCCTTGCTCTATTGAACCTTTGAACCTATGGAACTGTCAAACCTGTTGAACTGTTGAACCGGTTCAACTGTTGGCGCCCTTGCTCTGTTGAACCTTTGAACCTGTGGAACCGTTGAACTTGTTGAACTGTTGAACTAGTTCAACTGTTGGCGCCCTTGCTCTGTTGAACCTTTGAACCTGTGAAACTGTCGAACCTGTTGAACTGTTGAACCAGTTCAACTGTTGGCGCCCTTGCTCTGTTGAACCTTTGAACCAGTGGAAGCGTTGAACCATTGGACCTACCGAATGGTTCAACTATCGGCGAAGCTCTTGAACTGTCGCAGATGAATAGTGAAGAACTTGAAATAGATCGCCGATGGAGAAATTTCGCAAAGCAGAATTTGGTGAGTGATTGCTGTAAATTGCGACTGCCAGTCACTCTACATTTATATGAGATCACACAAATAATTTGGCACCAAATTACATATACGTTACATTTGAAATAGGTCCTCCTTCCAAAGACCCTATCATACTTCTTCAGCTAGAGAGAAATTTGACTCTTATTCCATCTGCCCCCTGATTAGAAAGAGAGTCTGCTTCTGAATTGGCCTCTCTATAGATGTGGTTAACAGTAGTCAACACACACTGATCCATCAAAGCCAAGGCTAATTCCAGTTTTGTGGCCAATTTCCAGTTTAGAAGTTTCCTTGTGCGCAACCCATTGATCACTAGAAGGGAGTCTCCCTCAATGGCAACCTGACGGAGATTTAGCTCATGGCAGAGCATTAAGCCTAAGATTAAGGCCTCCAGTTCCACTTCATTGTTGGTTCCATCTGCTAGTGGCTCTGCAAGACTACCAATTGTTTTCCCTTCCCAATTTATGATGATGCAGCCAACTCCTGATTTATCGGGATTCCCTCGTGATGCTCCGTCGAAGTTTAATTTGAACCACTCAGGGTCCAGGGGAGACCATTTGGCTAGTTTTCTTTTAAGCGTTGATTGTTGTCCTCCTTCCAAACTAAGGGGCGGCAATACAAGGCCCTGCCAGCCTTGTCTGATCTTGGCATCCCAGACTGAGAAGCTCTTTTGTGTTACATTGCCCAGCGTTGAGTTGAAAACCTCAACTATACTACTCTCGAGTTTATTTAGAAATGAAGGGAGAGGCATTTCTTTGTCCTGAAAGAGTCTCCTGTTTCTCTCTTTCTAGAGCTCCCAAATCAGCAATGAAGGACTAATTTCCCACAGCTTGTGATACACTGCTTTTTTGTATAAATTGGGCCAGCTGTAAAGCCAATCAAACAATCCCGCTGGCGTAGCCAATTTCTAGAAAAGTTTGTTCATTAGCTAATTCCAACATGTGCTCACGTAAAGGCAACTAAGGAAGAGATGATCTCCATCCTCTGAGTTTGTTTTACACAAACAACATCTTGATGGACCCTGAAATCTGAGTTTGGCTAACCTATCTGCTGTTAAGGCTCTACCTTATGAGGCTATCCACAAGAAGACCTCTGCCTTTGGCAGGCAGTTGGGATTCCAACACAGCTCTCTTGGGATTGCAAAGGCTTCCTCTTGGCAATCCGACAGTTTATTGTATCCTTCTTTAACACTGTAAACTCCATTTGGGGCGCCTACCCATCTAAGGATGTTTGAACCCTGCCTGAAGCTGATCTATCTGTTAGCCATGGTTTTGTCAAATAATTCCACTTCTGCCTGATTTAACCTGAGGTTATGTGGACTCTTCCATTTGGCTATCAGAAGGCCATTGTGAAAAGATGGAGTCAAAAAATCTCTTACCTTATCCCCCCATGTCTGGGTTGTTATAGTTTTGACGTTTGCCAGTCCTACCTCATTGGCCAATTTGGGTAATCCTTGCCAAGAATCATCCCAAAAATTAGCAGAATCCATGCTCCTAATCTCCCATGAAAGATGTTCTGAAATAAGATTTCTGCAACTATGAATAAAATTCCAAATTCTGGAACCTAAGGGGAGCTCCCTAGAAGTGAAAATGCTATCTACCCCTTCATCCAAATATTTTGCTCGCACAATTCAAACCCACTTAAGATCTAGGTTAGAGAAAATTGTCCAAACTAATTTGGCTCCCAGGGCTTTGTTTTGGAGCAAAAGATTTTTGATACCCAATCCATTCCTTTGTTTAGATTCGCAAATTTGCTTCCACTTAACAAGAGGGTATTTGAATTGTTCAAAAGATCCTTGCCAAAAAAAAGTTCTTCATCTTCTTATTCAATTCTTTGTTGGCTTTGCTTGACAAAGGGAGACAGGACATTAGGTAGGTAGGTAGGGCGGAAATGATTGACTTGAGTTTCATTAACCTGCCTGCCCAAGACAGCCAACAATTTTTCCAGGAGACTACCTTGTTGCTGACTTTCTCCAGTAAACTGTTCCAGAAATTACCTGGGCGAAGACCCCTATCCAACGGGATCCCCAAATAAGCGCAAGGAAGAGATCCTTTCGTAAAACCAAGGATCCTCAAAATCTGAGCTTCCACTCTCGCTGGAGTGTTGAAGAAAAAAACTTCTATTTTTTTGAGACTAACTTCTTGTCCAGAGGCAATAGTGTACTTTTGGAGGATTGTCTTAAAACTTCGAGCCTCCCTGATTTGGGCTTTCCCAAACAGCATGGTGTCATCAGCAAATTGCTGATGGGTAATATGTGGAATGCCACTTGTGACTTGAACTCCCACAATCTCCCTGAGGTTCCAAGCTCTGGTAAGCGATCTGCCAAGCGCTTCAACCATTAAAATGAAAAGAAAGGGGGATAGTGGGTCTCCCTGTCGTAACCCACGAGAGACATTGAAGAAGCCTTCTGGAGTTCCATTCACAAGGACTGAGAATCTCAGACTTGCAACCCAGGAGAAAATCCAGTCTAGCCAATTCTCAATGAAGCCGAATCCTTCCAAAACTTTAAACAAAAAATGCCAATTGACCCAATCATAAGCCTTTTTAATGTCAAGTTTTAATATCATTGCCTGCTTTCGCATGGTTTGAATTGAGTGGATAGCCTCCTGAGCAATAATTACCCCATCCAAGATGGACCTACCTGAGACGAACCCTGTTTGCTCTTCTGAAATCAAATCCGGTAGAAGTGTTTTTAACCTGTTTGCCATTGTTTTAGCTAAAATCTTATAAAAAGTGTTGCACAAAGAGATTGGCCTGAAGTCGTCCAGAAGTTCAGGCTTCTCTTTCTTTGGGATTAGAGCTAAAAAAGTATTATTAACTTCTTTTAGAAGTTGTCCAGAGATCCTAGATTCCTCTAAGGCCTCCACAATGTCAATGCTGATTATGTCCCAGCATTTCTAGAAAAAGCTGGCTGGAAAACCATCGAGTCCAAGCACTTTATCTGGATGAAGCTGAAAGAGTGCAAACTTCACTTTGTCCTCCAAAAATTTGCTATTTAGCATATCATTTTGTTCATCATTTACCAACTTAAGTATATATCCCACAAGCTCTTCTTGGGCTGTGAGCAGGGAACCTTCCGGCTCATGCAAGAGGTTCTAAAAATGCTCCACCACAACTTGTTTAACCTCTTCCACATCCTCCACAAGTCTTCCATTAATGTCTTTTACCCTGGAAATTCTATTTACTTCCCTTCTTGCCTTTGTAGCGTTATGAAAGTATTTTGTATTTCTATCCCCGGCAAATAACCAAACTTCTCAGGATTTTTGTCGCTAGAACACTTCTTCTTTGGTGAGAATATTGTTCATTTTTTCCATCAGCAACTTTTCTTGCAAGTAGCTATGGTTATCCATTCCATCTCTGATAATCTTCTCCGAGAGGACTTTTAATTCTGATTCACATTGCTTCTTCTCCTGAAAGATGTTTTTAAAGTTATTTTTATTCCATAATTTTAGATTCTGTTTAATAACCTTCAGCTTGACTGCAATGCTGAACATTTTGGTACCTACTAGCTGCGTTTCATTCCACCATTGTTTGATTAGATCCAGAAAATCCTTGTGCTAAAACCACATATTTTCAAACTTAAAGGGACTCCTAACTGATCCCTTTTCTCCCAATAGTTCCAAGCAAACAGGGTAGTGATCTGACCCTGGTAATGGAAGCAACTGACAGTCGAGATTAAAGGGAAAGCTGCTGAAGTTCCCTTTGAAGAGGAACCTATCCAATTTCTCAGCTATGTTGCAGAAGCCTAACCTTCTATTTGTCCAGGTGAACTACCCACCTCCCATCTGAATGTCACAAAGCTCATTTCTATCAACAAAACTTTTGAAATCCAGCTGAGACTAAAGTTTCCTTCCTACTCCCCCTTTCTTATCACTTTCTTTCAAAATTGCGTTGAAATCCCCGCCTAAAATGAAAAATTTGAACCCTGGGGATTTGTAGACTTTGTCCAATTTGTTCCAAACACTTCTTTTATGAATGTAGTTGTTAGGCCCATAAACGTTTACCAGAAGAAAACTTAGATTGGAGGCAAGGCTCCTTACCTTGCAGGCTTGCCAGCACTTGCTTGAAGCCACCACTTCAATCAAGACTGTTTACGGCTTCCAAAGAGTGAACAGTCCTCCTAAGGCTCCTTCCGCATTGACTCCACAAATCTTCCACTTCCTCCATTTCAGGCTGAGAGTTACTCTTTCTTGTTCTCCTAGCTTAGATTCTTGAATCAAACAAATGTCTAGTTGCTGCGAGTTTAGATGCTACCGCAACAGACATCTTTTGTTAGGGGCATTTAAGCCCCTAACATTCCAAGTTATGATTTTCATTGTTGTTCAGGAAGGGCATTCCCCTTCCCTATTTTCAATAGAGTTTGGATTTTCAATTGCCCTGAAGCCTCCCCATCCCACTTGAGTTTTTCCTTATTCGGGATCCTACCTTTTCCTCTGTGTTCTCCATAATCTGGCAATGTTTTGGTTGGTTCCTTGGATTTCAGCCCTAACTCCCCTTGTTCTATGAGGTTATTCAGAACTTTACTTGGGTCTTCCTTTTCATCTAAGAAGCCTTCATTTCCCATCAGTTCAAAATCTTGTTCTGCAAGCCAATCTTCACCTTCAAAATTATCGATGTCGAGCTCCCCTTTTTTGGCCGCATTTGCAATGTCCACCAATTCTTTGCCCACATTTATGAGGGAATCAAGATCCTCCTTGTGCACTATGTTACCAATCAGTTCAATTACCTGCGACAATTTTTGATCGATGGATCTGACGCTCTGAGCGTCATCAAGCCTCTGGGCTGATTTGGATTCCTTTTGAAGCTCCATTTTAGAAGGGAGAGGGAGACCTTCTTCGACATGATCTTCACCCTCCATGAGTTGTTTATTGGATGCTTGCTCCGAGTTTTCCTTTGGAAAAGGGTCGCTTTTCCACCCTAGCACTTTGACCAAAGTGTCTGTGGGGAGGGGGTTATGGATCACTTTCTGCGTCCAGACGCCTAATCTTGACGAAATCTTGATTTCGCTTAGGATTCTACAATTTGGATTGCTCTCGATGCCTACCCGAACCACTGTGCCTGACCCTTCTGGGTTGCCCCTTTCCTCCGCGCACAAAAAGGATCCCATGCCGTTACCAATTTCTTCCAAAACCCTGGAGTCCCAATATTCAAGGGGGAGATTAGGTAAAATATACCAATCATGGATTTTTTCCAAACGGTGTGAAGTTAGATCGAACCCGGCCTTCCATCTGCTGATGTAAAAGCCGCAGCTGTCAAGAATCCAAATCCCTTCTTCAATTTGAGCCCTGATGGCTTCCGAAGGACAAATGACCACGAAATAATCATTTGTCATCCTCTTGAATTCCAATTTTGTTCCCCATTTATCATACCACCATGTCTCCAGACTTTGCCAATTTAAATTTTTCCCATGCCATTTCATTATTAATGCAGTATTTTCCAATTTCAAAACAAGATCCTGAAGACGATTAGCATTGAGGGTAATTGAGATTTCCTCTTCTCTAACGTCTTCCCTCCTTCCATGATGTTGATTTCTGGGTTGCAAATTGAGCCTCTGGAAATCCCTGCACCGTCCATAATCTCTAGGGTTTCTTCTTCACCTATATTGTTGATAGTGCTACTGTCTTTGATTCCAGTGCCTTGGGCTACGAAGATTTCCATTCTGTTGCCGTTCTCTTCTCAGAGGGAACCGATCATCGTTCCATCTTTGCAGGTCTTCCTCCTGCTGTGGAGAATTTTGACCACCGCCAGCGAATCCACCATTCCTGTTAGCCAGTTCGAGCTCCCTTCGAGGGAAACGTCTTCCATCTCTTTGCTCCATGAAGCTTCCTTTCATCCCTCTCCCTCGCCATTCTAGAATGGGTCTCTCTGCGAATTGTTGCTCTGCAAATTGTCGCGCCATTCCTAATTTTGTTTTAATAATACTCTTATTTTTATTCTTTTATCTATTTTATTATTATATATTTCGATATCTTCTTATTGATAATTCTTCATTCCTGTGTTCAAATGTTCTTGTTGGTATTTTTATTTCTATTTTCTTCTAGTTATATCTAGATATTCTTCTATTTCTAGATATATACATTTTCCCTCTTATGTGTATTTGGATTTTCACTTATGTATTTATTTTGCAATCCTATCTGTCTATTTTTCTTTTTGTATTCATTTTTTCTTATTTCTTGACTATTTTTAGTCATATTTTTTCTTTACATTCTTTTGATTTCCATGCTATACTTTCTTTCTTTCTTTTATTTAAACATATTTTATTTTCTTATCCTTATTCTTATATAATTTTTGATATACTTGTTCCTATGTCTACACATTTCTTTCTTATATTTTTAGTTATATTAAGATACTTTTAATAGTTTTTATATTTAGACAATTTAATATTTTAATTTTTTATTTATTTATACATTAAGATATATTTTATTTATTTTATCCTCACTTTTTTACATCTATTGTCTCCTTGTCTTTTTAGTTTATTTTATTTTATGGCATTTATATACAATCTTATTTTTATTCATATTTATATATATTTATATAATTATATGCTTATAATTATTTATCCCTTTCTCTATTTTTTTCATTTTTTCTTTGTCTTCTTAGCTCTCTCTTTTGCTCTCTTCTTAATGTTCTAGGTGTAGTGAGTGAGACCTTAGTTGTCTACTCATGAGGTAGGTGTCTTCTCTCTTTTTGTTTTGTCCCTTGGCAATCCCTTGGTTCTTGCACCTCCCTCCTCTATTTAGGATCCATGTTCTACAAATTTACCTTACTTTTCTCTTCTCTTGCTATTTATTCTCCTGATGATGGATCATGGAGTATGATCTGAAACATTAAGGAAAAAACTCGCACACAGTTAAATCCTGAAGCATTGATACATACAAATACTAAATCTCTTCCATTTGTCAAATCATCTCTCTCTCTCTGACCATGAGATTGAGAGCCATCTTGATCCTGGTCTTCATTTTCTTTGCTCTGCATACGTCCTCTTAAGTACACCTCTTCACTACCATTTGTTAAATCCTTGAGTGAGACCTTAGTTGTCTACTCATGAGGTAGGTGTCTTCTCTCTTTTTGTTTTGTCCCTTGGCAATCCCTTGGTTCCGCACCTCCCTCCTCTATTTAGCATCCATGTTCTACAAATTTACCTTACTTTTCTCTTCTCTTGCTATTTATTCTCCTGATGATGGATCATGGAGTATGATCTGAAATGTTGAGGAAAAAACTCGCATACAGTTAAATCCTAAAGCATTGATACATACAAATACTAAATCTCTTCCATTTGTCAAATGATCTCTCTCTCTCTGACCATGAGATTGAGAGCCATCCTGATCCTGGTCTTCATTTTCTTTGCTCTGCATACATCCTCTTAAGTACACCTCCTCACTACCACTACATGTGTTATTCATTATGTCACTGTCATGTGTTCCAGTATGGTTGAAGTGTTGCAGAACCCTCTTCTTTCACAGATGGACCTCCATATTGCTAGTGCCCTTTCAAAAGGAAAACTTTGAATATCATACCTAGTTATACATCCTCAAGCAATTTTCCAAATTCTTTTCAATTTTGTTTCTTATCTTTGATTTCAAGAACCTCAATTCACTAAAAATGCTTTCATCCTCCACCAACCCCAATATCATGGTTTGACATAAATCAACAAGTTTGAAATATTCTTATATTGAATCATGCAATATTTTGCTCTAACTTAAGGTTGTCCAAAGCTTTGTTATCGATCCATCTTGGAACAGACTCTCCATGAGTTTAAACTTTTCAATCATTGATGTTGCAAAACAGGTTGATTGCTCTATAATCTTAGATTTATTTATAATTCCTTCTATTTGTTGTCCATTGAATTCTGAGCTTTTGGAAAAATGATTGACCAAGGTCTTCATCTTGTTATGAAAATTATTTGGTTGACAGTTGACCCAATATTGAGGATACATAACAGACATGGATTCAAGCAGTTCATAACAAGGGAATCGATCTCTAATCTTCGAGGAAAGAGTTCTTGCAATATCTTTTAAAGTGGTACTTACAGAATTAACAATGTTATCAAAAGCTTCCCTTGTAATAGGTACTTCTTTGATAGTGTGCCTGACCCTGGTAAAATGGTGTATTGGTATCTCATATCTCCATATAGAGACACATAACTCCTCACTTGCATTAAACTATAAAAAATTAGCATGATTGTTCACATTTGTCATCAACTGTCAGCTACTAAATTTTGGACTTATAAATGACTTCTCTGATAGATATATATTATTGAGGGTCATGCATATCATTTTATGTAGTTTAGTATATTTTGAAATATACATAGTCCTTTCTTGGGCTTTCTTCACAAGAATGTTCATTTCCTCTAGCATGGGAAGAAAATTAGATAAAGTTAAGAGTATCTCTATGTCACTTAACCTATCTAATAGGTCAGGAGCTCTGTCTACTATGAGGCGATGTTCATACATTACTCCAATCAAGGATTGATATTATAATAAATCTCGTTGTGCTAGTCCATGCAAGGAGATCCATCTAGTATCAACATCCTTAAGAAGCTTGTTTCCTTCAGTTATTTTGTCAACAAAATGTTGAAATTCCAAAAATAGTTTGGGACATTAGTAGAAATATGAGTAGAGCTCACAAATTAGATCTTCAACTTTTGATACTTTAGAAAACTTGCTCACAATTTTAAATGCTAAATTCATTTTGTGGGCCATGCAGTGAATGGAAATCATGTATGGTAAAAAATAAGTTTGTAGCTTTACACAAAGACCATTCCTATGACCTAGCATTACTGAAGCTCCATTAGCCCCTATACATGCCAACTTTTTGGCAATTGTGTAGTCATCCATACCTCCAATTTCATACTAAGATTTCTTAACTAGTTCAAATAGATTTTGTGATGTTGCATTCTCCTTCATTTTATAAACAGAGAGTAGATGAGGTTGGTGACATGTTTGTCTATAGTATACACATGCATACATACCCAAGAAGTATTATCTATTATTGTAACTTCATCTAAAGATAATGCAATAAAGGTTGACTATTTTATTTTTTCCTGTAAATCTTGTTTTTCCATCTCATTAAGACAACTTGCCCATTCACATAAACTATTTGTTGACCAATGTGTGTTAGGAAAGTTAGGAACGCCCATAAAAGATAATAAACTATTATATTCTTAGTAGTCTGTCATAGGACACCCTATAGTCAAAATATGAAAAACAACACTCAACTGAACAATTTTTGTCATTTGTGCTTCTCCAATCCTCTTTCCAAATTGAGTTTCAATTGAACCTCCACATGCAACAAGATTCACCTTTCTTTGCATATGCACATCATATTCAAGGGCATTCTTAACATGAAGACATTCTTCCTTTGTTTTCCATCTTATCATTGATTTTCCTTTCCATCTATGATTTATTTTTCATAAAATTTACCAATATGTTTTTCTATAGTGTCAAGTTTTAGCTACAACTTCTTGTCCCTATGATAATTCCAACTGCAAATCTTACATTTGTAATCTGTTGGAGGTTCATCTTTGTTTGCATTTTGCACTAGTTCAATGAATGGGTACTTTGACACCCAATCAATCTAAAAATTCCTTGTCATATCTCACTCATGCCCTATTTTTTATTTGGCATTTCTTTACCCCTTCCATGCAAGATCTACATCTTCCTTATCACTTGTTGAGGTCGATTTATTCATATTATCATTCTCACTACCCTAGGTACCACCTGGAACATCATCTATGGCATTGTCATCCAAGTCAATGAATTCATTTTGACTACCTTGGGTATCCTGTGGAACATCATCTGAGGCATTGTCATCCTAATCTGAGTCAATTAACTCATTCATATCTTCCTTTGAGGTATTTCCTTGTTCATTAATATATGGTACAATTATTGATGTTGTAGCTCCATCTGATGGACTGCAAACATTGCCAAAGTATGACATTATGTTTCTACATTTTGATGACCTACCTTCACGGTTTTCAGCAAACTTGTTCCTGCTCAACATCTCTCATGAAATAAAAGCTACAAAAAAATGTCTTTTTTGTTTAAAAAGGAATCATAAATATACATCCCTAGGCCCCAAATGTCTCCCTACTCAATATCATATGTATGAATGAAGTAAAATTGGTAACTTAGAGATAAATAATTTTATAACACTATAAAGAAATTAACACTTACATTTAGGCTTTTGCTGACTTGCTAATGCCTATAGTTGAAACTTGCCTATGATTCGAATCAAGAGCTCAGAGAAAAACAAAATGTGTACAAGATTAATTAGAGTTTTGATTGTATTTATATCAATCTATATTTGGCAAATTCCATAGGATTTTTAAACGGTGGAGTAATAATTTGGTGAATCCCTTGTGATTATAAAATGGTGCATATAAATGTTGGGTGAATCGGTTCTCGATCAAACACATACATTGTAATTTTCCAGGCAATTATGACCCTCAGATTAGCATGGAGTTATAATGGTGTTGGCCAAATGGGTCCTCATACACAGTGAACTTTGTAATGCTATTGGTGAATATGTGGGAAAATTAAAACATGCCTCTAAAATTCTAGGAGAATCACCATTAGAAACACGTAGGTTATTGTGGCAAAAATATTAGTTACAAATGCATCATAAAATAAATTGGCAACAAATTGAAATGTAGTTGACCGATAATTCATAAAATTTGGGCGATTTGGCCCCCCACCGGTTGCAATATATTTGCCAAATTCAAATTTGTGAATACGATCTATTCACCAATTGGCAAAGATTCACCACTAAAAAATTGTTGATTGGCCCTTCATAAGGAGATGTCATGACTTCATCTATACATCATGTTAATACACCATTTTAGATGTCCATGATGAATCTCCTAAGGATCTTGGTATGCTTTTTTAGGATGTATCATTTGAAAATGGTAGCATACTTGCTTATCATAATGTCTCATCTACATGTCCACTTAAACAAACACGTGACTTATGCATGCATAAGAGAGAGGAACCATATGAGGATCTCTTACACTTTTTAATAGGCTTGTGTGAGGATAATGTGCAAACACATAATGATCAATCTTACATCTTTCTCCACTACTACACATGATATGCCTATACATAAAGATCTTGAACATGTCGGTGGTGTTATCTCTAACCCCATTTTTTTTTCTCCACAAAACACTCTTTAACATCAATTGAGCACCATCTTGAGCAAGCTAGAAAATGTAAATAATTATATTAATTATTTGCAAAAATCTCAAAAGAAGGATTACTTTGGTGAGATAATGCATAATCCATTCACATGACATACTTGAATTCCCTTCATCACTTGGATTTATGACATCTAGTTTTACATTATATGATTGTAGAGGTGACCCATTAATTCATATAAGTTTCTTCAAAACTACATGCATAGATTATTTTTATGAAGACAAATTGCATGATTGTAGTTAGTAGCTCTTTCACGGAACAATAAGGAGGTGGGTGACAATAGTAGTGCCCATTTTTATCACAAATCTTGAATGACTACACACTTGGTTTTATTCTTTACCTCACACTTCCAATGCTTCTTTTTGAGATTTAGAAAATATTATTTTTGAATATTTTTGCTACAAAATTCAGCCTAAGATAACTATTGATCAAGTAGCACAATGTAAATAAGGGGAATATGAGAAAATCACGGACTATGTACTAATATTTCAAACTATGGTTGCTAACATGAAATTCACATTACTAGATAATGAGCTTCAAAGTTTATTAATCAAAGGACTGCTTCCACCAATTAAAGAAATAATGTTTTACGCTTCTTATTATACGCTTCTTATTATTCATTTTCTTAATTATGTGTTAGTGTATGTAAATGTAAGCATGCTTTACTATAAAATGATCTTTTACATCATAGCATTTGTAACACTCCTCATTCTTGTGAGTTTCCATCAAACCCAAATTTAAAAAATAGGGAGACCCTAATGTCAACCATTGTAATGATTGTTAGGTACACATCAAGCCAAAAGTATTTAGAGAGATCACTAGATTGGAGGATCTTCCACATGTCCTATGGAAACAACTCTTAGAACAAAAACTCATTACTTTGTCTCTAATCAAGATAATTGATACACTTAAAGATTTCTCACTCTATTTATGAGCTAAATATTTTTGCGATTATCACCACATAAATGGGCATACTATGTTTAACTGTATCACATTATAACATTAAAAACAAGATTTTACTAGCAAAAAGGTGATATAAGTAGATTTTATTCATGATAATGTAAATGCATCTTTACCTCCACATGATGTGTCTAATCAAATGAGATTGGATAAGGATCCCTCCATGGCTATTGAAGTTGAATATATTGGTTTTGATGATACTTCTCATGATACACATATCATCCCATACATTAATGTTACACATGAGGCTATTAGACAAAATGAAGATGAATAAAAAATACTTAAACAACTACTCACTTATAAATCTCAAGTGCAGGGATATGAAAGGCAATCCATAGCACCTAAGTTTGTTCTTTCAAATCATACATCACATTTGGCACCAATTCACATCTTTCAATGTGACATAAAACAGAATAAATGTGTGGTAGAATTGCTCTTTGAATTAGAAGGGAAAGTTCCTTGTAAACATAAAATAACCCAATATGGATAATATGTACTTGTTATTTAAAATTTGTACAATATTTTTTCAATGGTTTGCACGTATGCTAAATCAAACTAAATGTGTATCTTTTTGGATTCACCTAGTGCAAAAGGATGAGATGCACTTCAATGCAACACAAAAAAATTATGTTTTTTTTACTAAAAGAAAATAGTACGATCACTACACACTTATGGCGTTAGCTACAAGTAGAGACTGAGTAATGCACACACATAAAGATTGAATGAGTTTTTAACATAAGGACATGAATGCTTTAGTAAATTAAATTAAGGGATCAATACAAAGCCACAATCTCCAACTTCAAGCAAACCTCCAATATAAAGGTTGTAAACTCACTAAAGTAATTTGATCTACCTCAACACACAAAACAAAGAATACAAAACATCTCAATAGCAATTTTGAAGCAAGATAGGCATTCCTAATTTGTATTGAATGAATAATGAATTCTAGATTAACAATAACTAATATTCAATGAACAAAAATTTGAGCAACAAGAAGACATCAAAATTACCATTCTTAAATTAAGTGCAAAATGGCACTTATTTATAAAGTTTACAGCTATTATTGCATGAGAAAATATTAAAAAGCTAACGACAACTTTTACTCTAAGAATAACTTGATTGCACCCAATGAAATTTTTATTACAAAATATCCTATCCACTAATTCTAAAACTAAACTCTAGCAATCTTCAATTAAATTGTTGCTAGAACTTATTACAAACTAACACTTAAAGCCTGCATCTCTCCCATGACAGGAGATCCAAAAATGAACAATCTAAGAATAGTTGACACCTCAAAAAGTTCATTGAACCAAAATTAAAGACCACTAAAAATATTGTGGGCTATAAATAGCCTCAAATAAAAATAGCAAATCTCATAATATGCTCCAATCCTTGACGAGCTAAAACAGACTTTTTGACAAATAACTTTGAAGTTGAAGCTTTTCTTACGCTTTGATCATGGTGGATCCTTGAAGATATCTGAAATTGAAAAAATCATTTTCTTAATGCCTTGAATCTGAACACCCCTTCTTTCCAAAGATCCTTCAACAAACCCTAGCTCAAAATATTGCACTGAAGACTCCCTAGTGTTTGACCAAAACCTCTGATGAAAATTCTCTTCAAATCACTCCTTTAAATGATTTTACCAACAAATGATATGAGAATTTGGAGAGAATTAATTGCCCTTTATAACAAAATCTCTTTCAAAAATTGTTGTAAAATTATTTTTATGGCTGATTTGGTTTAATTTCAACGTTCTACTAAACTGATTTTGTTGTTTATCCACCTTGAAATGACTGGAGAATCAAAAGAAGAAGAGAATTTGAAGAAAGTATATTGTTATTCACTATTGTATGCTTGGTTTTTCTCCAAAATCAATGTCCTACTATTGAAGACAACTACCTATCCCTACAAAAATAAATAAATCTCTTGTTGTACCTTTGAATTATACTCCTATAAAAAAACAGTCATTTGCTTCCTATTCCACGCACACCTATGAATAGATTTAGATTTTGAATTGGAAATTACCATATAATAGTGTGCCCCTCACACTTGAATTCTATTTGAGTCTCTATATAAAGGTGCACACATGTAGCTTGATGGTTGAGGTTGTTTTGAAGACAAATTTCCTCCTTTATGAGGCACGTGCCTCTAAACCAAATGTGAACCTATCAATGCTTACGAATTTGCTCCTAAAAGTCCCTATATCAACTGTGTCTAGCTACACAACTATTAATTTCAAACTCAAAATAAAACTTCAATGTTAAGTGTGCACCTTAATTACACATGCATGCCTTTCATAGGATTTTGAATGTGAGAAGCTCCCTTGGCATGGTGTGCACCTATGCATTATGAACTTGAATTTTGAAACTAAATGCAACATACTTTGTAGAAGTGAGACCTTGGCAATCTAACTTTAGACTTTGATTTTTCCATGTGATCAAGCACACCTATGAATATGAAACATTAAATTTGATTTGACATTAAATTATGCGTTGGTGAGATGTGTCCTTGCTCATGCCATGTGCACCCCTATATGATGTTTTCTAAAAATTAGTCATTGCCTCTCTAGATGTGCACTTCTGCTTTACACATGCACCTTATAACTAAATTGCACACTACAATCACCCCTTTCTTGAGTGTGCACCTCTCCTTCACACAAGCACCTAAAAGTGTAATTTGAACTTCTAGCTTTTTGCTTGTATCTTCTTTTATCAAGCACACCTCTCTACACCAACCTCATTACTTTAGAATTGAATTTCTTCATTGATTAGATGTGTATTTCATGCTTAGGTGTGCACCTATACACTAGGATTTAATCTTATTTTGAAATACATTTTCCTCTATAGTGAGGCATGCACTTCGTGCATATATGTGCACCTCTTAATATGAATCTTTGAATGTTGAGTCTTTGTTCTCATGTGCACACCTTAGAATGTGTTTGGAACATTGAAAACTCTTTCAAACTGTGCACCTAACAATTAGAGTTGAATGTTATGCATCTAAAACTGACCTTCCCACTCTTGAGTGTGCCCCTAATAAGGAAATGTTGACTTGGTTTTCATAGAAGTGTGCACTTCTACATTGTATTTCAGACTTTGCAAACCAAATTTATTCTTTATGAGTAGGTACATGACAATCTCCTACCTTAGTAAATTTCTTCTACTACAACCTCGCTTCTCTAGTGTGACAAGTGACTTGAATAAATTGTTCCATGATCTTGTGAACATACAAAGAGAACAACAAAGATGAAAACAACATGACCAATTTCGAGAAAATTGAAGACTTTAGCTTGAATCTTTTACATGATTCGGAAATTTCATATCAGTACAACATTTTATTCATAGGGAAACAATTCATTATCATATGTCATCCTCTAGGCAACATGATATTCTATGGATTGTCCCATGGGGGGCATTTCTTCAAATGTTATATCTTTTGGTCCCATTAAGATAGACTCACCCAACTTTGATAACTTTATTGGTTAATATCTTCCATTGCATATTAAATGTATTTCTATGTGTTTTTCATGCTTTCATTTGATTTGGCCACTTGGGGGCAAGATATGGCTTCTTATTGTTGATTCCATGCTTCCATTCTTGCTTATTGGGGCCAAAAGCATGGGGACATCTTTCTATCCATATCCTCATACACATTTATCACACACATAAGTAGATACATCTTAGGTATGCATTTCTCACTCAATTTTTACTTTCATATGTCATACTTTGTTGCACATGGTTTTCAATTACAACATTGTGTTCCTTCTCTCTCCTTAGTTTATGTGCACTCATTTGTAGTACACACAAACCATTGGTGATCCAAGGCCCAAGCTGAATCTCAGTGGACAACTCTCTAGATGAGGATTTAGATGAAGTTGTACACATATGTGGAAGATTATATGAGATAAAATAGTGTAAGACAAAGACAAAATCAAAATAGTAAATAATATGATTATTTGATTGTTTGTCCCATACATGAAATACCCTTGAGAAAGGTGTGTAAATACTATCTTCTATCTACCTATGTGGCTTCTTAATTAATTACACAAATGCCTCTAATGTTAGAAATATGTACATATATATAAGTTACATAGATTCATACTATGGAGATCAAGAGTCATTGGGAAGTTGAACCATTTCCCAAGGAAGTAGAACCATTTCTTATATTTGACTCTCATCTCCCAACAATTGTGGATCTAAATTGATTGTTGGCATGTCCTTGATGAGTTGAAAAATGACGTGGCATACCACAAATCTCATGGGTACCAACTTGGTTTTTGCGTCAACCACATTCCTAAGATTGCAAAGTGACACAAAGGTTGAAGCCATGGTAGAAACCACAAGATGTTTGGATGAAATATGATTACCATAGAAGTGTTTAATCTTGTTCATGGTGTTTTACACCATTGCTAGAGCATGTGTTGCACTTGTTGGAGAATGATGGATGATCCATGTGTTACCACAAGCATCTAGGAGGTGCTCAGGTATAGACCTAAGAAGTATCCCCATAGTTACCACAAGCCATGAGAATGGCCTAGGTGTTACCATAATACCACTATTGTTGAATCACCCTAGATCAATTGCCCCTCCATGTGAAGAAATTGTCCCACTTGTGTTGAGTCTAGGAAGAAGGTGTGAAGCTTTGACTTCTAACTACTACTTGATGAACCATTTGACTTGTGGGAGCTAACCCTTTCTAACAACTATATATACAAGCATCGAATAGTTATATGTAAACATAGTTTCTAGAATTTGACTGGTCTTGGCCCCAACAAGTTGATCTTTGATTGGAGGAGAGAAGCAAAATGTTTGAGTGTGCATAGATGTAGGGCACAATCTTCTTCGGAGTTAGTGTAGCAAGCATTAAGCATTAATTCACTTTAGGAATTCAATATCTCTTATTGTCCATTGTCACAATTATGCTATGAAGATTTGCATTGTATACACACTTATGCCTGTGCTTGTAAGGATGACTAAGAACTATTTTATAGACCTCTATTAGCACTACATTACAAACTACCTCCTTCTGAAAAGGATGAATTACATATGAGAAGCGACATTGGAGAGTGTTGTGTATACCTTGGGTGTTAGAGTGTTGTGTATACCTTGGGTGTTATAGGAGTTGAGCTATCCTAGTTTGTAGGGATACAAATATGATGCATGGTTGGCAACTTCAATTTCTCAATGATTTCTAAAGAGATTAAATTATTTATGCTACTGCCATCAATCATGAAATCTAGTGGCTACCATTTCACCCACATTTATGATTGGAATAGCCACTCTACTACAACTTCCTTAGGTAAGAGGGTTGTTTCTTGTGCATTGTTAACTAGGATGTTTGGATCTGTGTCAATAATTCCATCTAAGGGCTTGACATCATCATTCTCTATTGTAGCCTTTGTAAGTAGACTATTTTGAGCATGGCACTCACTATTGGAATGACTACAAATCGTGTGCTTGTCACACAACTCACATGTCTTGGATGGTTTAATCTTAAAAAGGCAATGTCTTGCTTGACGTTGCCTCCCACTTGACCTTCTTCTTGATCTCCTCAATGGTTGTTGCATACCAATAGGTCTCTCCCATTATCTTGACCTTGATCAACTACAATTTAAAATGGATGGTTGGTTGTAGACCACTACAATACTTGTGGACTCAATGTTGCTCTAACTCCAATGAGACAAACTTTGCATAGAGCTTGTGGAAGGCATTGGTGTATGCTTGGATTGATTGGTCATGTCCCAACCACAATTGTGACCCCTACATGTAGCAATCAACATAAACATCTTGATGGTCTCTCCCATTATCTTGACCTTGATCAACTACAATTTAAAATGGATGGTTGGTTGTAGACCACTACAATACTTGTGGACTCAATGTTGCTCTAACTCCAATGAGACAAACTTTGCATAGAGCTTGTGGAAGGCATTGGTGTATGCTTGGATTGATTGGTCATGTCCCAACCACAATTGTGACCCCTACATGTAGCAATCAACATAAACATCTTCAAGATAATATTCATCCTTGAAGGCTTCCAAGAATTGCTAATAAGTTGGCTCAAATCTGCCTTCTATTTGTTCATCCTCCCAAAGTGCATGGGTTTGCTAGCACTTTCTAATAGGTGAAGAAACTTTCAAGAGGCCAATCTTAATCTTCTCTTCATCAAAGAAGTCAATCATCAAAAAGTAAGAATCTAACTGCTCTAACTAGTTATCTACAATGTCAACGCTGATCTTACCCTCAAACACCAACACGTCTAGGTTTACCTAAAACCTAGGAGGACCCAACTATCAAAAGATTTGCTTAATGATGAGGTTGATGGAACCATCCATTCGAGGACCTCTACAAATTAGTCAAACAAGAATTTTCATTGGTCCATGAGTCTTACTTCAACTTTGCTCTCGATTACCACATGTATCTCCTCGTACATTATTTTGGCCATCTTGAAATGGGTTGACAAGTAATCTAATTGTTCTCATGATTTGATATTGAAGCTTAGGGACTCCAATCACCTTCAACAAGTCTTGCAAGATGAAGACCAACCACTCTGATACCACTGATCCAGGGCCTAGATTGAATCCTAGTGGCCAACTCTCTAACGAGGATCTAGATGAGGTTGTAAGCATATGCAGAAGCTTAAATAGACAAGTGTGTGTGTGTGAGAGAGAAAGCGAGATAGAATCAAAACAATAAATGTATTATTATTAGACTATTTGTTTTGTACATGGCATTCCCTTGAGAAAGGTCTATGTTTGCTATCTTATATGTATCTATTTACCTACTTAGTCAATTACATGAATGCTTTTGATGTTACAAATATGTACATATATAATTTACATAGATTCATGTCCTGGAGATCAAGAGTTGCTTGGAAGTTAAACCATTTCCAAAAGAAGTGGAATTGCTTTCTATATTTGACTCTCATCTCCCACTTCTTATGGATTTGGACCAATTGTTTGTATGTCCCTGATGAGTTGGTGAATGACTTGGCATACTACAAGCCTCATGGGTGCCAACATGGTTGTTGCCACATTTACCACACTATATGAAGTTTGTAGAGTGACTCAAGATAATGCATTAAGAAGCTTTGTGAATTGGACTTTGCGATTTGTCCTAGAGTTGTGATGGACCCTATTGAAGCCATGGTAGAAGTTGGAAGATGTTTGGATGAAGTATGATTACCACAAAAATGTTTGACCTTATGCACAATGCTCTACACCACTATTGGAGCATGTGTGGCACTTGCTAAAGACTAATTGATGGTGTTACCATGAGCATCTAGGAGGTGATTTGGTGTACCACAAACTAGAGAAGTATCACCACATTTACAATAAGCCATGAGAATTGTCTAAGTGTTACCATAAGTATCACTATTGTTGAATCCTTTTGGATCAAATGCGTCACATATTGTTATTGATTTTGTCTTCTTTTTTTGTGTAAATTTCATAAGTTGAGAACGCATTTAATCTAATAACTCAATCTCTTGAAAACCGATATCCTTCGCGACACTATTATTTTACTTATTTTTACATTAGTATGCATGCACACTTTAGTTTTGCATGCACACTAAAGTGGGGGCAAAATGTAAAGCAAAGAAGTGCATACTTCCCTCTTGATTTACATCACTTTGGACACATGTTCATGTTTATGAGGGGGTCCTTTTAGAATTTACTAATTTGGATACATGTTTATGTTATTAGGGGTGTCCTATAATTAGCTAATATGCACATATGTTTATGTTCTTAGAGGAGTCCTAGAAGGTCTTTAGTTATGCATATAGGGTGTGTATTTAAAGGAATTGCCCCTAGGTCATTTCACACATCATACACATTGAGAGCATTTTGAGGACAACATGTTCACATGTCTATCTCTAATATTTTATAGGTTCACAACAACCTCCTCCAACTACCTCAACACTCAACATTCAATCTCATTGTCACTTTTACTTTGTACTGATAACTTGGTCTAGGGGCTTGACCACGACACAAGGGGGAAGTTAGCGCACTTCCACACACTAACTTAGCAAGCTCTCCTATGTTTTTTAACACAATTGTTTTCTTTATTCCAAATAGTGACAAGCAAAACTTCTTTACAAATTCTGAAGACCATTTCTACTCTAGACAAGATCGTAAGTTTTCAATCAAGATCACCACCCTAGAAGTTCGTCCTTGCTAGTGTGATTCCATCCTAAACACACAAGTCCCCTATGTTTTTTAAACACTGTTGTTTTTTTCTTTATTCCAAATAGTGACAAGCAAATCTTCTTTGTAGATTTTGAAGACCATTTCTACTCTAGACAAGATCATAAGTTTTCAAACAAGATCACAACCCTAGAAGTTCATCCTTGCTAGTGTGATTCCATCCTCAACAATTTAGAATTCAATAATCTCTACTTTTTTATCACAAATTTCATCTTAGATTTCAATTTTCAAGTATTTGTTCACAACATCTCATCAAGTATGTTCACATCACAAACCCTAACCCTTCTCATTTCAATTTTAAATCCTACTCACTTTAATTTATCTAAAATTTTGAATTAAAGTTAATTTATCTACCCTAGATATCTTTGTAGGATGTTATTTATTTTCCTACACGACTATTACTTATAATCTTGCTGCCATAAATCAAAAGATTACAATGAACACACTACTACAATACATGCCTCACTAGAATGAACAAAAAGGTTCGGGCTTGGAATTATTTTCCTCATGAGACAATAATTTATATAGTCATATTTAGGTGGTTTTATAATAGAGTCATTTTTTTTAATGTACAAGCATCAGTTTCTATTAAAAGTAATAAAAGTACACATATACACAAAAAAAGGTTGGGTGGATACAAGATCACACCCCCAGAGTCTCAAACGGGCCTAGCCTGAATAACAAAAAACATAAAAAAAAACAAGCCGCTTAAGTGGCGAGAGTTATGCCAAACGGAGGCGGGGGAGGATCACGGTCATCTGGATTTCCCCATACATCAACGGGGTCCGAAGTGACATCAGGAACAGACCATCCATCATCATCTTTATATTTATCTTTGGTGTAGTCACGATCAGAGGGTTCAAAGAGTAAACTGTCCAAACCATGCAACTAGAGTAAACACAACGGAAACAACTCAATTATAGAATGCAATGGAAAATTCATATATTCAGAATATCAAAGAATTGCAATGCTCATATGCCAGCAACATGCGGGCTACAATCAAGGGGCTCACAAGCCTGCTTTCTGAGTTACAACAGATATGCAAGATATGGCATTGAAGTGCCTCCCCAAAAAGTATCTAACTATCAAATCTACATAACTTGATAACTACTTTCCTAATGCATCTAAGAGATCTATATATATCATCTACAAGCTCAAGAAATCCTCTGCGTCGGCCACAAGAGGTCACAAACTCCAAAGAAGGATATAACGTATAGAAACAAGTAGGTCACCCTACAACATCTAGTATTGCTCCACAAATACATGAAACTTGGTGTGAACCTCAAGGAAGATCTATCTGATCAATGTGTCGTGTATGATGTTTCATTTAGCTCCGCAAGTCACGGAAGTGCTCTGCAAACCTTCTCCTTCAATTGACTGTCTAAATGCTTTGTTCTGTGAAAACAAATGATCTTCTGATAGTGATAACTTTTAGCAGACAAATCCAAATGACCTAAAATTTGGATATGATGTAGATGATGATGTGTAGATGTTAAGTCATGGTCCGCCCACTCTGATGTGAAGATGCAGTGAAATGCGTTACAAAATGTTGAAAACTGCACTGACTAAGCTAAACTAAAAAATGAAAGAAAAGAAAGAATGCAACAGTTTTTGGTTGATGCAAGATTGCTCTGCAATCTGGGATGCTCCTGCATCAGACACACGGGGTTGTTGAAAAAGTGAGTCCCTCACTTTGTTGGGGCTAGAGGAAAACCAAGGCAGTCTACCTCAGCGTCAGAAATCCATGATGAATCTCCTTTCGGTCTGCCTTTCCACTTGACTAGGTATTCTTTGTATTGCTTGCCTCTGGTGCTGCATCCAACTCTGCTATCCAAAATGTCCTCTATCTACTCTGGTTGTTGCTATGGTAACTGATTCTTCAAACCTTCTTCAATGTTGTTACTTGACTCTCCTTCATGATACTGGTATAGGTTTGCAATGTTGAATATAGGTGATATACCAAATGTCTCTGGTAACTCCACTTCATATGCATTTCCTGAATCAAACTTCCTAAGTATCTTACATGGTCCAAACTTCTTCATCTTCGGCTTGTTATATGTCCCTACTGGAAATCTCTCTTTTCTCAGATATACCTTACTTCATCTCCAACTGAAAATTATTTGTCTCCTCTTCTCATCTACTTGCTCCTTATACTTGTTATTTATCTCCTCCAAATGCTTTTTGACCTGATTATGTACTGTCTCCATGTATCCTGCAAATTCTTCTGCCTCTGCACTTCTCTTATTCTCCATATTGATGTCTCTCAACTCTACAACTCCTCTAGGTTTCATTCCAGTCACAATCTCAAATGGTGTCTTCCCTGTACTCCTATTCACTGAGTTATTGTATGCAAACTCTGCTTGCGGTAGAATTAGATCCCAATTTACTGCCTTGTCTCTTACTAAACATCTCAACAAGTTTCCCAAACTCTTATTTAACATTTTTGTTTGTCCATCTATCTGTGGATGAAATGTTGAATTGAACTTTAGGTCTATCTTCATCTTCTTCCACAATGTCCTCCAAAAATAGCCAATGAATCTTGTATCTCTATCTGAAATTATGCTCTTAGGTAATCCATGCAATCTCACAATCTCCTTGAAAAATAGGTCAACAACATGCACTTCATCATTTGTCTTCTTACAAGGTATGAAATGCGAATTTTTTGAAAATCTATCCACCACTACAAATATAGAATCACATGCCCTCTGTGTTCTTGGCAATCCTAATATGAAATCCATGCTTATATCCTCCCAAGGTCTCTCTGGTACTATCAAAGATTTGTACAAACCAGTATTCTGACTACTCCCTTTTGCAACTTGACATACACTGCAACTCTACACAAACTTCCTTACATCCTTATATATCTGAGGCCAAAAATAATGTTCACTTACCAAGGCTACTATTTTGTCAATCTGAAAATGTCCTGCCAATCTGCCACTGTGTTTTTCATTTATCAAATTATCTCTCATTGAACTCCTAGGTATACACAACTAATTTCCTTTGAACAACATATCCTCATGAATGAAATAATCTAACCACTTACTTCTATTTGTCACAAAAGGTTCCTTACACGCTTTCCATGGTTTTATAAAATCAAGGTCTTCCTCATACATGTGCTTCAATTCCTCAAAATCTAATACTTTTGCTCTCATCTTTGTCAGCAAATTCCTTCTCCTGCTCAATGCATCTGCAACTTTGTTTGACTTCCCACTCCTATGCTTCAATACAAATGTGTAACTCTGCATGAACTCTACCTATCTCATATGTCTGATTCAACTTTCCTTGACTATTCAAGTATTGTAAAGCTTGATGATTCGTGTACAACACAAATTCCTTAGGTAACAAGTAATGTCTCCACTTCTTCAAAGCTTGAATTATGGTATAGAACTCTTAATCATAAATTGAATATCTTCTCCTAGCATCATTCAACTTCTCACTGAAATATGCTAGACCTTCTTGACTTAACACTGCTCCTATTGCATTTCCACTTGCATCACAATCTATTTGAAATACTTTGTTGAAATCCGATAATGCTAACACTGGTTGATCTGTCACTTTCTGCTTCAACAATTCAAAACTTTTATTTGCTCCTAATGTCCACTTAAAATCCTTTCTGTCACCTCTCATTGTCTTTGTCATCGGTGTGCATACTGAACTGAAATTTCTGATGAAGTTCCGGTAGAAACTTGTTAATCCATGAAATGATCTGACCTCTCCAATGTTCTCTGGTGTTGGCTATTCAACAATTGCTCTAACTTTCTTAGGGTACATCTTCAATCCTTCCGCAGAAATCACAAATCCCAAATGTACCAATTCTTCTTTCATGAAACTATATTTCTTGATGTTTATCAACTACTCTTCTCTCAACCTCTGCAATACTTGTCTAATATGCCACAAATGTTCTTTTGTCTTACTGGAAATTAGAATATCATCCAAGTATACAATGATAAACTTACCCAAGAATTTCTTCAAAACCTCATTCATCAACCTCATGAAAGTACTCGGTGTATTAGTCAGTCCAAAAGGCATCACTAACCATTCATACAGTCCCTCATTTGTCTTAAATGCAATCTTCCATTTATCTCCTTCTCTGGTCCTGATCTGATGGTATCCACTCTTCAAATCTATCTTTGTAAAATACTTTGCTCTACTCAAACAGTCCATAATGTCATCCATCCTTGGCAAGGGAAATCTATACTTAACAGTGATCTTATTGATCGCTCTAGAGTCTGTGCACATCCTCCATTCTCCATCTTTCTTCGGTGCTAATACTGTAGGTACCACACATGGGCTTAAACTTTCTCTGATCAATCATTTCCTCAATAGTTCATGTATTTGTCTATTCAACTCCGCATTCTCTGTTGGTGTCATCCGGTGTGCTGCTTTGTTAGGCAAACTAGCTCCTGGTATAAGGTCCATATGATGACTGATACTCCAGATTGGTGGCAATCCTTCAGGTACATTATCTAATATGATGTTTTCGTACTCTGTCAACAATTCATTTATCTCTTCTGGCTGTGATTCTTCAGTCTCTGCACTTAGGGTTCCACACTTCTTAGGAATCAAAGCAAAACACATATTTTTATGTCTCAATCCATCCAGAAATTTCCTTCCATCTACCAAACATATTCTAGCATTCCCACATACTTCACTTTTAGGTTCATATTCCAAAGGTATCAAGATATGTTTCTTCCCATTTGATGTTATAGTATAAGTATTATTTCTCCCATCATGTATAGCTTTTCTATCATATTGCCATGGTCTACCCAACAATATATGACATACATCCATCGGCATAATATCACACATTACTTCATCACTATAAGATCCTATATGAAATTTCACCAAACATTGTTCACTCACCAGTACCTTGTGTTCATCCTGAATCCATGCTATCTTGTAGGGCTTCGGGTGTTTCAGTCTCTCTAGGTTTAGCTTAGTCACCATCTCTGAAACCAAATTATCAGTACTACCACTATCAATGATCATTTTACAACATTTACCTCTTGATTTGCATCTGGTCCGAAACAAACTTTTCCTCTGCAATGGTTCCTCAGTTGTCTCTGCTTGAAATAATGCTCTCCTCATGACTAATGATTCTCCTTTCTCTGGCTTTCCAACTAAACTATGTGATCCAACAAGTTCTTCCTCCACATAAGTTGCTCTTGCACTGTTCTCTGTCTTCTTGCTTGTACTCTCTTGATGACATTCAAACACTCTGTCCTTCACCTCCACACTTGAAACAAGTTCCTCTAAATGTTCTCTTATCAAACCTTCTTTTATCTCTCCTGTATCCTTCATTGCGGTAAGAATTATGATTCCCTCTGCGGTAGAAATTTATGTCATCTCTCCCTCTGTAGTATGAATTATTGTCCTTTTCTTCCTTTCGATATGGGCTACTTTCTTTGTTCTGCTCCGCATACGGTCTTTCTCCTCCGAAATATGTTCGACCCCTTTGAAATTTACCTCCTCTACCTCTCTGTCTTTGCCCATGCTTCTTATTCAACTTATCTTCAATTTTCAATGCAAACTGGTATGCTTCTTCTATTGTTGTCATCCTTACCAAACTTATTTCTTCATGAATATTCATCCTCAATCCATTTATGTATCTTGCCACTTTCTCCTTGTTTGCTTCACTATGTCCAGTCCTTATGATCATCTTATGAAATTCCTCAATATACTCCTTTACAAATTTATCCTTTTACCTTAGGTTTTGCAATCTTTTCAACAGTTCCAACTCATAGTCGGCAGGTATAAATTGATTCTTCAACTTTGTCACCATCCTATCCCATTTTATGATTCTCTTTTCCTCTTCTATTCATATCCAATTGAACTTCTTTCCACCAAATAGCAACATGTCCTTTCAATTTAGGTCTTGCAAATCTTACTTTCTCTGGATCTTCAATTTCTTCATATTCAAAGTATTCCTCCAAGTCATTTATCCAATCAATCAATTCCTTTGAATTCAAATTTCTAGTATAGTTCGGTACATCCACTCTAGGTCTCTTACCAATCTTCGAAATAGCTTTCAACATCTTCGACTGATCTGATTCTTCTTCTTCTTCTAGGGTTTCTTCATTTTGATCTGTAGATTAAAATTCATCATCATCACTTTCAGCATCATGTCTAGGGTTTAGTCTTCTTCTATCTTCTTCTACAGCATCCAATCTAACTTTCATTGTTTTCATCATCTCCATCATTTCTTCCATTCTTCCAGCAACATTGGCCATAGCATGCATCATCCTCAGCGGCATCTCTTCCTAGGATTCAGTGCAACTGCCTCAATTCGGCGATCTAACTACAAGGTAGCAATTGCCTCACAATCGGCGCTCTGTTGACAACACAAGTAGACTGGCTCAGGTCAGCAATCTGTTCACAACAAGATCTTACGGAATGCCTTCACTTCCCAAAGGATTCAAAACTTTGCTCTGATACCACTTGGTGCAGTCACGGTCAGAGTGTTCATAGAGTGAAATGTCTAAACCATGCAGCTAGAGTAAACACAACAGAAACAACTCAATTATAGAATGCAATGGAAAATTCATATATTCAAAATATCAAAGAATTACAATGCTCATATGCTGGCAACATGCGAGCTACAATCAAAGGGCTCACATGCCGCTTTTTGGGTTACAACAGATATACAAGATATGGCATTGAAGTGCCTCCCCAAAAAGAATCTAATTATCAAATCTACATAACTTGAGAACTACTTTCCTAATGCATCTAAGAGATCTATATGTATCATCTCCATGCTCAAGAAATCCTCCGCATCGGCCACAAGAGGTTACAAACTCCAAAGAAGGATGTAACGTATAGAAACAAGTAGGTCGGTCTACATCTGGTATTGCTCCACAAATGCATGAAACTTGGTGCGGACCTCAAGGAAGATCTATCTTGTCAATATGTGTCATGTATGATGTTTCATTTAGCTCTACAAGTCACGGAACTGCTCCGCAAACCTTCTCCTTCAACTGACTGTCTAAATGCTTTGTTTTGTGAAAACAAATGATCTTCTGATAGCGATAACTTTTAACAGACAAATCCAAATGACCTAAAATTTGGATATGATGTAGATGATGATGTGTAGATGCTAAGTCCTGCTCTGCATGCTCTAATGTGAAGATGCAGTGAAATGCGATACAAAATGCTGAAAATTGCACTGACTGAACTGAACTGAAAAATGAAATAAAAGAAAGAATGTAAATGTTTTTGGTTGATGCAAGATTCCTCTACAACCTGGGATGCTCTAGCATCAATCTCTCTTCAGTGTGGGTTGGCGAAATAGCCAGAGCCAACCGAGGGAGCCATTTAGAAGAATCAGGAGCCGGCTAGCCACTACCACCACCAATGGAAGGCCCAACACCCCCAAAATGCCACCCAGAAGTGGCATCTCAAGGAGGAGGTGAGGTAGAATGCCGCCAAGAAGAACCTAGACATCGGCCATAATGGTGGTGAGGAGACTGGGAACTGGGAGAGCGGGAGCACCGAGTAGAAAAACTTGGACCCCGACAATGACCACGAGGAGTGTGGCTATGGGAGGCAGGAGAATCAGGAGGCACTCGAGCAAGAGTGCATGATGCATTACCCCAATGATCAAGAAGCTCCTAGAGATGAGCAACCTCCAAGGCCACCTTGTTGGCCTGCACTTGAATCTGTAACATAACATTGGAGCCTAGTGGCTTTAGCATAGAGCGAAACATTTGTATCCACAGAACAATGAGCAAATATAACACAATTTCTATCCTTCCATAATTGGAAGAGCATCTTCACCCTGAAAGCATGCCAAATTTGAGTATACTTGAAGGGGATGCAAGGCCAATCCCCCAAGAGAGCCATGTGCCATGAGAAAGGCTAAGGACGGAAGGGGTAGAAAGAACCATGAATCCAGCTCCAGAAATGTTGGGGTCAACGACAATACCAGAAGAGGTGCATAAAGGACTCGGGTTGCCTACAGAAAGGGCAACGGGGATCTTGGATGCCCATGTGAGGAAGGCAAGAGCCCATTGGTAAGCCTTGGAAGAAAATACACCAAGAAAAATGAGCCAATTTGGGTTCCATGATAGCCGTCCAAATATTATGAAACCTCTGTTGCCAGGATGAAAGAGGGGACTACAAATGCCATCTGAAATTGAGGTTGGGCACCATGGGAAGATGCGGAGAAAGCCATCAATACCCCAGACAGTTTGTAATTACAAAACCCTGTATTAGGCGTCTAACCCCAGTCCTTCCACTAAGGCTTGGAAGAGTGGATACCAATTTTACGCAACATTTTAACTGGGAGAGCCTCCTAACGGCCTCAAAAGTCTCTTGATCAGACTGAGAAAGGCGAAATGGAACACTCAAACTTTCCCATGAGCGAAGACTCATGGTAGCTTTGGAAAACAAATTTCAAGTGCGAATGCCTTTCTTGTGAATGCACAAGGCCTTGACCCCAAGAAGACGGGCGAGAGGGAGCCCTTGAAGCTGAATGAGCGGGGAACACCAGAGATTGTGTTGGTTGAAGGAGAGACCATCTCTAAACCAATTTCCAGCCCAAAAGAGCTAGGGCTTAACAGCTTCCCAGGCACGCCATATACTTTTGGCAACAAAAGACCCCTCAATATGCACCGGTTCTTTCATAAAAAGAAGGATTTGAAAAACCTATCCTCTTCCAAGCCAGACAACTGACTGGAAACCCAAAAGAAATGCAATGTCTGAGAAGGATCTTCCAGGCTTCATTGCCAGAGATGGCACAAATAATCCATTTGACACATAAAGCCAAGCCTTGTCTCTGGGTTGAAAGCAGGCCAAGCCCACCAGAATCACACGGAAGGCAGCAAGATTCCCACGCAACGCGATGGAATCCTTTATGATCCTCAGAGGAGGCCCAAAGAAAATTACAAAGGAGTTTCTCAAGCTTCATATAAGAGACTTTAGAAGGAGCCCAACAAGAAGAGTAATAAACATGGGTGGCCGCCAGAATTTTGTAGCAGACTTGAAATTTCCCAGCCAACGAGTGTGGTTTGGTAATCCAAAAAGAAAGTTTCTTCTCAATTCTAGATAGAACTGCATTCCAAAGGTTGACTGAAGATGCTTGAAAGGCAAAGGGAATGCCAAGAAAGTGAAAAATTTCTCCATGAGCAATCCACTTCTAGCCATAGTTGAGAAGCCATGGAGGCGCTAGAAGGAAAGACTAGCAATAGCATTGAGTCTTGTGCCACTAAATAGCTGACCCAAAAGTCAGGCAAAAGGTGTCAAGACACCGAAGCGCTTCCTTAACATTATGCTCTTCCTCAATGAGAGTGAGAAATGAATCATCAGCAAAATGACCATTGACCAGCTGATTCGAAGAATCAAGCAAAGCAATTCCTTTGAGAAGCCCAGAGGAGATAGAGTTAACCAACAAATAACCAAACCCTTCAGCGGCAAGAACATACAAAGGAGCCTGGGGGCAACCTTGGCGAATTGATCTAAAAAGGCCAAAGGCCTAAGACTGGTGGCCATTGATGGTGATGCAGGCTGAGGAATCAACAAAAAGCATGTTGACCATTTGAAGGAATCTAGGGCCAAACCCCAAAGCTCCTAGCATGGTAAGAATGAAAGGCCACTCAATGCGATCATAGGCTTTGGTGAAATCAATCTTCAGTAAAATGGTCTGTTGTTTAGGGCGTCGGGCCCATTCCATACCTTCCCAAACTGCGATAATGTTTTCAAGGATGAAGCGAGACTTGATAAAGCCAATTTGCTCGGGGCGAACAATGAGAGGTAGCATGTGGCGAATCTTCAGAGGCAGGGCCTTAGCTATGATCTTGTAGGACACGTTGAGAAGCATAAACAGCCTCTAGTTACTAATGTCTTCAGGGTCCCCAGATTTAGGTATGAATTTAATATTTCTTTTATTTATCAATTTTCCTAGAGAATCATTGTGAAAGGCCTCAATATAAACATTGTGAAGGTCAAAACCAACACAGGCCCATAAGGCTTTGTAGAACTCACACGGGAAACCATCACAACTTGGTGCTTTGTCATTAGCCATAGAATGAACAGCCTCCTTGAGGTCCTCAAGAGTGAGCAGTTGATCATAGAAGGCTCGTTGGGGATCAAATATCCTACATGAGACAACTCGAAGGCACTCCTGAAGAGCCTGATCACACTCAGTTGAAGGAATCTGAGTTGTGAAGACCTCGTAATGGCGGACAAACGCTTGGAGAATATCAAGAAGCTCAGAGAGCACCCCTTGACCTCAATTTTTTTGATGCCAGGGGAGGAATGACAAGCACGAAGAGCTTGAAAGAACTCTTTGGAAGCTCGGTCACCAACTTTAAGCCAATGCAACCTGGCTTTAATTTGAGCTCCTCTTGCAATGTAACTGTCGGCAATTTGTTTTTGTTGGCGAAGCTGAGCCACACGGGCTTGCAAGTCAAGAGAAAAAGGATTTGCAACAAGATTCTGTGTGGCCTGGCGGAGATCGGAGGTGGTGGCCTCGTAGGAACGACGGAAAATGGACAACTAGCGACCATAGATGCAAAGGAAGAGGGAAGTCCGCTAAATCGCATGATTCCACCACGCTATCCAACCTGTCTACTGAGTAGGACGGCATTCAAGGTTCCAAACCCATTGAATGTGTGCCAACGTGGGCTGATGAGACAACAACAATGTATTCAAAAAGAATTGAGTCTTGGAAGGGTGTGTCGGGCCCAATTGCCATTCAATGTTGAACTTAATGGGAAAGTGGTCTAACAAGGACACCTCGAGAAGAGGTGTAATTGGTAGAACATTGCAAGAGGCAAATTGAAAAAATGATTGCGCCGAGATCATGGCATGATCAAGGCATTTTAGTACCCTATCATTTCCCGCCCAAAAATTGCTCCACATGTACCAAATAGACTGAGAATGGCGGTGATGGAGATTAGGGTCATAAAGGCCCAATTTGTTGCGCATTAAAGGACCATGCTTCCCGTTCGCCAGTTGTCCAACGGAAAGGCAAAGTCCCAGCTTTGTCAGAAGCCACTTCAACCATATTAAAATCGCCGCACAAAACCCAAGTAGCCGGAGGCATTGAATCCACAATCCACCACCAGAGGGCGAATCATTCCACAGCATCATTGGGAGCATAAACATTAATAATCCCGAAAGAATGATTATCGATATTCATGAGGATCCAGACAAGACGCCGAGTCAAATCGGACCCATGATCAAGCACCAAAGAATCCACCATATTGCAAGAAAAGTGACCACCCCTCCACGACTAGCTTCGTGCTTGGAAGCAAAAACTAGGTCATCAGGCCAAATGACACGACATGCTACAAAGAGCATGAAGGCAGCAATTTTGACTTCCTGAAGACACAGAACATCAATACCAGAATATGTCTGACAAGTATCCCGCACAGAATACTTTCTGGAGAGGTCAGTAAGACCTCAGACATTCCAGGAAAGGAAATTCATGAGGGAAACTCTTGCATATCATCCTCATCCTCCAAAGAGTAGTGATTCTGCAAGAATTCTGCGGCTGACTGAAAAACTAGCATGCCATTCCTTCGTTTTTCTAAAACAAACTCACCCTCCTTCAAGCACCCAGTGGGGCTACGGGAGCGGCGCAAGCTGGCTGGCTAAAATGATAGCACTGACGCTGGTTGAGGGGTTCGCACAAACTTTCGACGAACAGGAACCTCCAGAGCAACAGATGAGGCAACATTCTTCCCCTTCATAAAAGGGTTTAAAACCGTCAACTACGATTGCGCAGGAGTGGCCGACAATGGCTGAGCCGCACCAACTGGCTGAGACTGAGTCAAGCTAGCCGATTGTGGTTGAGCCGCAACATACTGGTTTTTGCTTTGAGTCTGATTAGTAGAAGCAGTCCTACCTTTACGAGTCACCGTAGTCTATTTCTCCTCTGATTTAGTGATTCAGGAGCTCGTGGAGGGTCAGTGACCCTTGGCAGCGTCTTAACCCTAAGAGTTGCAAGCGGACAATCTTTGATCTTATGCTTCGCAGATTGGCAGCGGAAGCAAGTATTGGGTAGATTCAGATAAAGCACTCGCTGAGAGTGGCGAAGATTGCCAATCTGAATGTCAATGGTATCCTTGAGGTCTCGCGATAAATCAATTTCCACACAGACCCACTTCTGGGGACGGGCCTGGTAAAAGCGGTCTGGCTCAACACAAACAACCTTCCCTAAGGAGGAGGCAATAATGGTAAGAAAAGGCCAACAAGGCAAAGGGAGACCTGGAAATCAAGCCACATGGGCACATGGAGCTTCTTGTCATCAGAAACAAAAAAGTTTCTGGTCCAAGGTTGAAAGACCAAAAGAGACGACCGGACATACCAAGGACCGTGTTGAAAAATAGCCTGAACATGGCTAACTTCAATAAAACAAAAAAGAAAGAACCCCTTAGTGAGGTTTTGGACAGCATCTAGGCAAACCCTATGAGGGGCCCAGGATTTGGTAACCCAATCTCACAGCATGCTTTCAAGGGGGGCCCTCCCAACAAAATAGCCTATCAGAGTATGTTGCTCAAGCCATTGACAAGCAGAATCAAAATCCGAGGTGGGTAAAACCACATCCGAGGGAGTATCAGAGTGCATACCTCGTGGAAGACCATCACAAACTTCCTAGGACGCTTGCTTGGGGGAGCCATTGTTCGCAGCCACCAAACCATTAACACCAACAGAAACTCTTGGGTTGAAGTTGGCTGAGTCCATTAAAAGAAAAGGCTTACAAATCCCGCAATAAATGTGGTATGACACAGGAAAAAACTACAACGCAAGGCAAGGTGAAGCAAAAACCCTAGCAAAGCCAGTTTTCTCAACCATCTACCATACACACCATGGTCCTAATAGACTCATTTTAGATATAGCCCTTATGTACCAAAGGGGTTGTTCATAATTCATTGTTATGTCATATAAATAGATGGGAATATTTCCCTATTATCTACTATTCAAGTGCTGAAGTGATAACTGGCATATGTTTTGTACCAATATATGGTGTCTACCTGTCTGTTTGTTATTGCATGTTGTGTATATGAAAGGTATTGAGTGTAAATGGAGATTGTTGTCTCTCTATCTATTCGTTACTACATATTGATGTGTATGAATGCTATTAAGTGTTAATGGCTGTTGTTATCTATGGCATCTAATCTCAATAGTCTTGAAAAAGTTCAGGTAGATCTTGTGGAGATTATTAGAGTTTAGAGCTAATACCCCAAGGCTTTGAGAGTTGCAGCTGCAGCGTGTGGAGCTAAAAAGCATGTTAGGGTTTTGTATCTTGGGCTTGGAAAAATTTGTGCACTCGGTGTCTAGAAAAGGAAATTTATAGTATATTCTGCAATACGGTAGATCACGTCAAGACTAGTTTGTGATTCAAATAAAGACTATTAAATCTCCATGATTTGTCAGTAATTAGGATTTTGGGAATTATAAGAATAATATCACAAAATTACTTGTATATACAAATTTCTGAAAATCTCTACCAGATTGCACTTTTTCCAGATTTCTGTTTCGACCCTCAAAAGTTCTGAACAGTTTTCCAATTTCCCTCCCAAATTAAATGCGAAAGAAATAAGTATATAGTTAACCAAGCCATTCTAAAGCTAGCCCAACTCTAACCAATTATATATTTAACCAAAGAAAATTTTATCAATTATTTGCTAGTGTGGTAGCTGTGCCGAAGCAGTTATCTACTCTAGGATTTCTGTGGGGTATCTGCAAACCTCCACGTCATATTATGGGTGCCTTCATAAGTTCGGGGACCTGCAATTTCATCAGCTGGCATTGAATCAGCAATTTCTTGCAGATCTGCTTGAGAGAGTTTTACATTCAAGGAACCAATATTCTCATCTAGGTTCTTGGTCTTAGTAGTTCCTGCCCAAAAGTCAAATAGAAGCACTTAAGTGGCTATACTAGCAAAGATATTCTTAGAAGCCAAAACATATTCATTGCTGAAACAGAAATATGGGAAAAATACTCACCAGGAATAGGAACAACATCATCCCCTTGGTGCAGAACCCATGCAAGAGCAAGTTGACCAGGTGTAGACCCATGCCTATTGGCTAAATCTGCAAGACGGGTGTAGAAAACTTTGTTCTTCTCAAAATTTCCGCCCTTAAATCGTGGATGATTAACCTGACTCAATAAAAAATAGACGTGATGCTAAAAGAAATTTTGAATGGAGCAGAAAGAGAAAATGTGTAAAGGAATTTTTTAACATTCTTCATTAATCTTTTATAAGTTCAATCAGGACACAGAACATATAGAGTCACTTCCTGAATATAACTTCAAATATACCAGTGAACTATTTTTTGGTAATTTCTCCACAATTGCTTTTCCAGAGAAGAATCCACGACCAAGAGGACTATATGGTACTATACCAATTCCTAATTCCCTGACAATAGACAAGTACAGTTTTTTTCTCAGTTATGGTATGCCAAAAGATTAAAAAAACTGCCTTACAATTTTCATCCATCCAAAGATCGCACTCTCTTCCAAACTTCATAGTAAATCAGAAAACATATAAAGAAGAAATATGCAGAACTAAATCCAAACATGTCCTGCTGCAACATAAGAAAAGTAAACGATCTTCTTTAAGAGCTTTCACCGTGAACATTTGTGTTCCATCTCATTGATTGGCATGACTGGTAAAGTTTCCAACTGGGTTACTATATATGTTTCTGACTGTAATCGTTTCTAATGTCAGTAGTTTTATTTATTACACCAAAGGTAAAATATGTTCATACCCACCTATCTTGTTTTACACCAGGGAGCATCACTTTGACCATTTTAATCTTCACATATGCCTTAGGCAATGATCCTACAAAACATGCTCAAAAGGTTTTGGGCAAGTAATCAGGAATGATGAGTTTTACACCATCAGCCCGGGCTCCATTCTTACAGTCTCTTGGGCACCTTGTAGTAGCCATTGGAGGTAGCAATCAAACTCAATGCATGGGAAGCTTGTTAGTTACCCATAGGGGGATTCTTGGAGGTAGCAATCAAACTCAATGCATAGGCACCTTGTAGTAGCCATTGGGATTCTTGGACGTAGTGATCAAACTTATGGCAATGCATGGACCTAGTCCCACCCCATGTTCTCTAGATACGAGTGGAAGGCTTCATACTAACATGTGCATGTCAAGTGTCCAGATTAAACAGGTTTTCCTCTTTCCAAATTCTCTCTCTTGCTAAATCAGAAAATGCTTTTAGGAAAATACCTGCAGACCTAAATCCAACATTTCGTAGAACTAAATAAGAAAAGTAGACAATCTTCTTTGAGAGCTTTCACTGTGAAAGGTTATGTCCCATCTCGTTTATCGGCAAGACGGCACTTGTTTCTCACACTAATCATTTCTATTGTCATGGCTTTCAATTTTTACACCAAACTAAATATGTTTACATATCCGACTATAATGTTTTGCCCTAGGACCATAATTTTGACCATTTAGATGTTCACAAATGCCTTAAACACTGTTAATGTGAATCATATTAAAACAAAGGATTATGTATTCTGAAGTGACAGTTTCTACCAAAAGCAACTGCTTATATGCTGTCAAACAGATTGCTAGATCCCACCAGACAATCTATCACAGAAATATGCATGCACTCTATATGTCAGCCACATTGTTGAGGACATAACAAGTGCCCATACTGTTACCTATTCCAGTATCTTAGCATATCTTTCTCATCAAATATGTATTTTCCAATCAAGTTCCTTGAAATGCAGTAGCATTTATATTTTTGTAAAGGTCATTTCTCAGAATCTTAGGAGCACCAATCATTTTCTCCTTCACACGTACATATAAAGAAAATAAAAATGTATTGGAAGTTCTAAAATTGAGATCCCAAAGAGAACCCTAAAGAAGCATGGAATATATTTAGGGGCTAACTCTTTAGAAGGTAACCATAATATAATAGATAATAGCTTTTATGGGTTTTGCATGTCTTCTTTAATGTTTGTTCAAAACTAGGGAAAACCATTTCTCAGTGTTTCTAAGATGTTCGTTTTGCCAAAATGTTTCCAAGCATGAAATCCACTGTGTACCATGAAGAAAACAATAAGCTAGTTACCCTAATGGCCATAATGTTTTTCTCAACTTTTCTGTAACCACCACCCCTAATGCCCCCTTCGCCCCATGATAGTTCTAGGATCATACTAATAGCAATAATAGCATCTTTATATCATGTCAATGCCTCTTTGCTCTGCATACAGAAGTTGGGACTCCCATAATATTAATAACCGTCACATTTCAAGTGAAAGAAATGCAGGCAAGAAAATATAAAAGGTGGATAAAACGGGAAGAAAATGAATGGAAAGCACAAAATCAATAGGAAAGAAAACCCCTAGTGAAGTCACCAATGAAACAAGTATGGTAAAAATTTAAATGTTGATATTTAATGGCATTGATCAAATATTCAATTCTGAAAAATTGTTAACATGCAAATTTAAAACCAAATTCCTGGTATACACATTTGCTTTTCAATTTTTTGAATTTTACACTTTACCTTACATTGTTGTTCTTTGAAATTATATAAAATTGCTATATGTAACTGTATTTCATCAAGAAACAAAATGTATGAAATCCCTAGAAATACATGATCCTCAGGATTTTGAAGGAATACAATAAGCAGCTCTAACACGACAAGAAGAATGCATTTCAAAGGATAGATGAAAACAAGATTATCTGAGAGCTATACATAAAATTGAACACAAAACCCTACAGTGAGTTCATATCTAATGCTGGCAGTCATGACCACAAAAATAATTTAGCAAAGCAATGAATAATAAATTCTTTAATGGAGACAAACACAGCACTTTGGATGGGTTGCCCAAACTAAACACAGGATTGGAAAGGGCACATGTCCAGTAATGGCTCATGAGCAAGGTTTATATAAATGAGATAATCGTCTCTGTAATAAATTTACACAAAGTTCTGCCTTCCATCCTTTGTAGAGATTCAGTACCTATTTCTATATAATATTATAAATAGGATGGTCCCACCGTCTTGTGAGAAAGTCCGATAAGAAATTTCCACTTTAGCTATCTGTAGTGTCTCTAGGAGAGGGCTTCCTACAACACTTGCATCTACAGCTGCAATTAGGTATGCAAGTCTCCCTGTTGTTTTCATTTTGGTAAAAGCTTGTGCTTTTGAGGATATATTTTCTTTCTTTTTTTTTGGTGGGGAGAAATGCATCTTATTTGTTGCTATTATTTCTGCTCTATATCAGTATTGTATGCAAATTTGGTCTTAGCAGTGCTATTTCCATATAGGGATACTGCACAGAGTGTCTAGTTGATGTGGGTAAGCAAGTAGGATAAATGGGACCAACCCCTTGATCTAAAAAAATTATGTCTAAGTAGCTGGACCATTGGAGTCATAGTGTTCTGTGTTCAATGGAAGTGTCGACAAGGAGCTTTAAGGTAAAGCTTGACAGTTCTTGATGGATATGGTCACTAAAAGGGGCCATTATGTTGACTAAGGAGGATCAGGAATGGAATGGGACATCTCTGGGAGTCTTCAAGAAAAAGTTGCAAGCCTTATGAGGATCAGGGAGAACATAGCGAATGTGCAAAATGCCATGGCAAACTCATTAACCACCATGGTGAATGGCCATTCACCTCCTAGTGAAACTAGTGAACTCCTCAGTGTGTAGACAGAACATGAGGCATGAGGTTATTCCACCCTCAAAATGTCTCTTGTTTGAGAGAATATTTTCGTAATTTTACCATAACCTTTTACCCCAATCTCCATTTTGGGCAATCTTTGGACTGTTAGAGAGATCTCAAAGAGACCTACAACATTTTTGTTACATGTCCTCAGTGGTTCTACACAATTTTTTGGCCTGCAAAAAAAAAAATGAATCTTTTGATACTAAAAGGAATATTTTAATACTTTTATGATAACTTTTCACTCTGACCTCTGTTTTGAGTGAACTTTATACTATTTGAAAGATATTAAAGAGATCTAAAACTTTGTTGTTATACACTTTCGATGATTCCCTATGGATTGTTTCAGATTTGCAAAAGAATGAAATAGAATCTTCTGACATGTGAAAATCTCATTTTCCATTATCTTTCAAATCTGAAACAATCTGTTGGGAATCATCAAAAGTGTATAACAGAAAATTTGTAGGTCACTTCAATATATTTCCAATGGTCCAAAGATTGTTCAAAATGGAGGTCAGAACAAAAAGTCATGCCAAAATTACAAAAGATTTTTTTATTGTTTTGAAAATCATAACAAATTTGTGTAGAACCATCAAAAACTTATAAAAGTCATAGGTCTCTTTAATATCTTTCCAACGGTGTGCCCAAAACGAAGGTCAAGGTAAAAAACTATAGTAATATTACCCTAGTTCCATGGGGACGCATCCCCCCCCGGAAAACAGCCATCCCTAAGACGGGGACATTTCCAGGACAGTGAGACGTCAGGGAAACGTCCCCCGCCATCCCCCCGCTCTCCCCTCATTTTGCCGCCGCATTTCTTTGAGGCATTCTGTCGAACAGTTCACGTGCCTTGTCTATGCTTCCACATTTTGCATACATATCTAACAGGGCAGTTGCAACTACAACATCTGACAAAATTCCTCTATCCTTTATGTTTTGATGGATGTCCATACCCTATTCCAAAGCTCCCATTTTGACACAAATTTTGTGCATATCCTGCAATCATTGCAGTCCGTGAGACCACATTTCTTTGATGCATTCTGTCAAACAGTTCATGTGCCTTGTCTATGCTTCCACATTTTGCATACATGTCTAACGGGGCAGTTGCAACTCCAACATCTGACAAAATTCCTCTATCCTTTGTGTTTTGACGGATGTCCATAACCTATTCCAAAGCTCCCATTTTGACACAGGCAGGGAGGATGCTGGCAAAGGTTGTGGAATTTGGCTTTACACCAGCCAATTGCATTTGCTTTAAAATTTCTAAAGCCTTTTCAACAAATCCATTTTGTGCATATCCTGCAATCATTGCAGTCTATGAGACCACATTTCTTTGAGGCATTCTGTCAAACAGTTCACGTGCCTTGCCTATGCTTCCACATTTTGCATACATGTCTAACAGGGCAGTTGCAACTACAACATCTGACAAAATTCATCTATCCTTTATGTTTTGATAGATGTCCATACCCTATTCCAAAGCTCCCATTTTGACACAGGCAGGGAGGATGCTGGAAAAGGTTGTATTTCAGCCCAATATGTTTAAACTCTAAACTTTACTTATTAAGTTATTCCTTAGGCTTCTACAGTTATAGATCTTTTTATAACTAATTTTTCAAGTACTATATGTATTTCAGTGCACCGCTCCCCTGCTGCCCCCCCGTCCCCGAAACGTGTCCCCTACCGTCCCATGCCGTCCCCATCCCCGAAACCCCGTGGAACTATGAATATTACGAAAGATTCCTTAATAGAAGACATTTTCAGAGTAGAATAACCTTGTGATATGAAGAGTTTTCCGCATTTGATCTTGAAAGGAAAGTAGACTAAATCCACACTAATCCTATGAGAGAAACAATGCAAGTAAGAACATATCTATACAAATTTCAAGTTCAACAGAATAACAACTAAGAGATAACACAAGATATATACCCTAGGAAAAGCCATTCGAGAAAAAGCTCAGCCTCCAAAGCAAACTCAATGTATTAATCTCAATAACAAGGTTACAATACACCACAAAGTTTCCAATGCTTTCAACAAGAGATACAATCCATCGAGGTTGTAAAACATGCAAAATATACAACGCATTTCTAACAGATCTTCCATTTTGTTAGTTGGTCTTCCATTTTCCATGTATGGGAGATTCATGTGAGGTCATATAATGTTTTCTCCCTGTTTGAGGTTTCCTTCGGCTGTATGTTTTGAGTTGAAAATGTGTGTGTATGTTTCATACATTTTAATGTTACGATTGCTCTCTTGTTAATCTTTGGACATGATGTTTGTTTCATGAAATTTGTTTGCTAGTAACAGAGTGAGGATTCCCCTCCCTATTTATGGATCAAGTGGTACCAGTGTGATCTTGACTTGTGTCTAGGGTTTTCTAACAACCTTGTACAGCTTTTCTCCAATTTCTGGAGTGCAGGGTTTCATGGTTTGTAATGTGCAGCCATAGGAAAGCCAAGAAGAACAGACTTATGGAGTTGGAAGGAGATAACCAGCTCATTTGAGAGGAGAACCGAGGGTTGAGGGAGTTGATGCAATCCTTACAAGAGGAAAATGAGGAATTGCAAGCGTGGTCAGAAAGTCATGGAGACTGCAATGTTCACCCTGGGTTTGGTATTAAGAATTCAATGCAATTCATTGAAACTGCTGCAGACTTATTAGTTGAATTTTCATATTGAATTTCACTGTTGTAACAATGAATCAGGGCATAGATTGAAAATAAGACAATTGTTACCTTTGAAATTAAATGAGACAAGATGATTTTATGTTGCAATGACTGACTGGTCTCCTATAACAGCAATGAACCTTCTGTTTGTGACTGAGAGCAACTTTTGTTGAGGACTGTAATGGAACAGTCATGCTGATAGCACCCAGGAACAGCCATAATCGACCCAGATCTCTTCAAACATGCAAATCCACAGCTGCAAACACTAGAAGAGTGGTCTGCTACACCAGGCGTTCAAGTTGCAATGAATATTAAGACTTAATTTGAGGCCTTTTTCCACTGTTCACTCCAATCTGTACCTGCTGGTACGGCGTCCAGGATTCACCAAAATGATCATAAAATTCCAACAAACATCTGAAACCTTTCCAAATTTCTGGCAACTTTGATTTATGGGCTAGGCGCTTGAGATAAGTATGATAGGCATCACAAACAACTCAAGTTTGATTTTTACTTCACACCCGTACCCCTGAACCTGTACAGCACTCCTACAGTTCACAAAACTGCTAGGAAAATCACTTAAACTCCATTCTAAGCGGCCACACAATAAGGGTTTTATTCTCAATCGACCGCAACTAACCCAGCATAGAAAGAAACAATCACAAGCAAGCTCACACCCAAAACTGAATTCAACTAGTTAACAAAGCTCCTCAAAACACGTCAAACTCCATTATGCCCAATATGATTTCTGATGTGAAATCATCGATTTTGCCCAGCTAGGATTAATCTCACACAATCAAAACTGCATGATTCTGAGGTAAACACCCCCAAACCTTGCTAAACAGCCAGGCGCTCAAGAAATCAGTCTCCAAAATCAAATCTGCATGAATGAATCCTTCACAATGGCGAATGCACTATTTACCACTCCACTCCTCCACCAACGCCTATGCAGAAGAAAACATTTAATGCTCACCACCACCGCTCATGCAAGGAAAAGACAATAAATTATTCTCTGTGGAGCGCTCCCATAACTTTGTCAATTACAACCAAAGATAAGAATAGCAAATGGCTATTAACTGACTAAAACTGGCGCCACTATGGAACGCCCAGCCAAGAAAAGATTCACACTGACAGAGGGGCCCACCCTCAACAGCGCTCACTATAGAAAGCACATGCACTTATTTAAAAGGTCTATGTTTAAATAAATGATTAAGTTGATGCATCAAGAAAACATAGAATAGCCTTAAAAAAAAAAATTTCCCTTGCAATACAGTTAGCTTCCGGGGAAATAGAAAAAAAAAGCTAACTTATTTCAAATTTTGATCACTGATAAAAGAGGGACATTACAGTCCTCCCTCCCTGAAGTTGCTTGCCCTCAAGCAAGGCAATCCATAACCAACAGAACTGCAATCCTTAACCAACAAAGCCATCCTGAATACTGTCATTCCTGGGTCCCAAATTAGTCTAGGAGGTTTGTAGACTCCCAAATACCTTGTGCCATGCTAACTCACAATTGCAATCACTATTGTTCTTCCTCCCAGAGTCTCTAAATGATGAACCCAAGCATGCGGAAGTTTGCTGTCCTGATTGAACTCCCAAGGTAAACTGTCATAATTTACGTCATCAACTTTTGTAAGATGAACTTTCAAGGTCTGGGAGGTATGAAAAGACACATCCTCGCTGCTGTTCATTACTGAAATCAGTGCTGAATAATCTAATTTTAGCTCCATACCTAAGGAAGAACAGTTGCCTCGAAGGAGTCTCCCAATAAGAATGTCTTTCATACATCCAATCCAAGTGCTTTCAACAAATGAAAGCCCCCAAGCACTAGGATTTTTGTAACTAACATCACACATTGCATGCTTTTTGAATTCATCCTCTTGCTTCCAATGTAGAGTTGAGATAACTACATCAGCTTCTTCTTCCAACTTAGACATGTCAGCATTAACAATTAAGGACCTAGGAATAATTGATGTCTCCCAATCCCACTCAAAAAAAGAATTATCACATATCAAATCAGCACTTACTTCATAGAGTGGATTATCAAATGTATGAAAAACATCATTAGACCCTTGGCTTACCTGGTCTCTATGCAAAATACATTCTGAACTTGCATTTTTTGTGGCTGTCCTAATTTTTCCACCCAGCTCATCATCTCCTTGTGGAAACTTCTCAGTCCATTTGCAGCTGAATTCTTGACTTTGCTTATTCGGTAAGGCTTGCATAGCTTAAAGGTATTCCCTTTTCTCTTCCATTTTTCTTGCAGTATGAACACGTGATGTATCATTTGACATTCCCCTCAAAACCACTATTTTTCCATCATTTTGAAACTTGAATTCCCTAATTTGAAGGTTCAAATAAATCTCTCCCAATGACTTAAGCCACTGAATGCCAAGGACAATATCTGAATCACCAATACTTACTACGTGAAACACATCCTTGACCTCGTAGTTTCCCAAATGGAGACTCAAATTTGGAATCCTTCTTGTGCATTGGATTGTAAACCCATCCGCAACCATAACATTGAATCCCTCAAACTCCTCCGTCTTGTTGTGACCAAATCACACATCGCCCCATTGCAAATGGGGACCCCCTTTTTTTTGAGTTCTGATGCTTTGCATTAAGTTTTTGATGATGTCTTTAGTTTATTGCATGATGAAATCAGTGGTGTTTGAGTCTTATAGTCCCCTGATGACCTGATCCTAATGTTTGAGATCCTGAAAATGACTGAGTCTGGTATCCTGATATCCTGAAAACCCTGAAAATTTGACTAAGTCTACAATCTAGTGGATCCTCCAAATTCTATAATCTACATGTTAAATCCGGTGGATTCGAGACCTATCTCAAACATCTTGAAAGGTATATTGAAAAATATTTAAAGTATATTTTTCAATATACCTATCCTCGGGGACTTTCAGTTCTGGGGGACTTTCAGTTTTGGGCGCGAATTTGCTCTAGGATCTTAGGCGCGTTTTCCCACCTCTGCCAACCCAAATCAGCGCCTAAGATTGAGACTTAAATGTGTGCCTAGAAGAGAACACACTTCCAACCAACCTCAAAATAGGAGCCTTGATTGAAAAGTTGCCAAAAGACCTCAAGAATTGAAAATTTGACAAGGAAAACAAATTGTGAGTTTAGGCGCCTATTCATGTTCAAAAAATCACAAAAGTGCGCCTAAGAGGAAGGAGAATGAGCATCTAGGAGGTGAGGTGCCCTTCATGCATTAAATCACCAATTTTGGTGCCTTGGCAATATAGTAGATGAATAACCTCAAAATGGGCGCCTAAGGATGAAGTAGCTTCACAAGGGTGTAAACAAGTGTTAAAAAGCCTTAAAATATCAAAGAATAAGCCAAATTCAAGTAAGGCGCATTTTCACACCTTGATCATCATCTAAGGCGCCTTGCAAAGGAGGTCTTGAGCAACATAAAGCTTAGGCGCAATTTCTTGTTTCTACAATCACCTTTGAGCACCTTGGAAACTAAGTGTTTATAAAGGTGAATTTGAGCGCCTAACACCCAAAGACATACCTATTGAATCCCCATAAGAGTTTTAGATTGATGAAAATAGAGTAAGTACCCTCCTAAGAGATAGGGCGCCTTTTCTTGTCTAAACCATCCACTTTGGCGCCTAGAGGAAAACAAGTTTCAAAGTACTTCAAATTGTGGCGCTTTGAAGAATTAGGCTTCCCAAAGACACCTTGCAAGTCTCTAGGTCCAAAATTCATTCAAAGGAGTATAGGCGCCATTATTCATCAAAAGGGGCATCATATTGCGCCTTAAGGAGTATAACTTTCCTCAAGTTTCAAAGTGATCAAGCACACAAAACATACATTCCAAGTCAAGGCGCACTTATTGTCTAAACACCCCCCATTTTGGCACCTTGAAGGTAAAGTGTTATAAACCCTAGTTCTAGCGCCTAAGAGGAGACTTTCTTAAACATTCAAACATTGAGCAACAAGCATGAAGAGTTAAGGCGTGATTTTCAACTCATAAAGCCTCGAAAGGGCGCCCAACTTGGAGAGAGCATTCATTTAAGACAAGGCGCCCATTGACACCTATTCCACCATAAAAGTGCGCCTCAAGGTGAGAAGGCATGAAACAAGGTTGAAAGGTCTTTTACTTGTCCAAATGAACATCCATGAGCATTCACTTGAGTCTAAAGAGATCGTATTCACCAAGTAAGCCTAGGCACACTCTTCAATCCCCACCACCTTGGATTGTTGCCTCAAGTGAAGTCACATTAACTCAAAATCACCAAGTTTATCTAGGTGCAATTCCTTGCTATTTTAGACATTTTTGGCACTGAACTTAGAGAGGCATGATCTATTGATAATTGAGTGAATGCCTAAAAAGAGAACATGAAGTTGCAGTTAAGATGTGTCAAATGATCAACTAGGGAACTTAGGCGCCATTTTCAACTTGTAGAACCTTAAACATGGGCCTAGTTCAAAGACACCTCAAAGTGTGCCTTGGAGGAGAATGCATTAAGTGACCTTTAGGTAGTGGGCGCCTAGATGATAGAAGTCATTTTAAGTCATCTCCAAGTGTCAAAAAGTGTGAAATATCAAGTATGAAGGCATTTATTATTAGGCGCAAATTCACATCCAAAGTGCGCCTAAGCAATCATTAAGTCTCGGAGACATCAAAATGACGCCCAATAATGAAGAAATGGCCTATAAGAGTTAGGCGCACTTTCATGCATCCCTATACTGATTCTAGCGCCTAGGAAGAAATTGCATGAATTGGCATCCAAGATTGAGTGCCTTATAAGAAGGAACTATCATGAGTCATCTTCAATTGTTAAGATTATAAAATAACAAAATATAAGGATATCTAGGCTTAGGCGCACTTTTGCCTCCCTATAGATCTTGATGAGTGCCTAGACCTTGAAAGGTTATTGAATGCTTCACATGTTTCTTATGTTATTAAATAAAATGTTATGAAAGGATTGATGTTGTTTCTTTGTTTGTTTTGCAGGAACATGGAGCGTGCACTGAGCTAAGGAGTCATTCAAGGAGTTAAGCACTCAAAGTCACCTTCATCCAAGGAGTGAAGTCAAGAAATTGCTATTGCAAAGGAAACATCAATGACATCATGTTAGATCAAATCAAGTTCAAGTATTCTTCATCATATCATCAAGCAAAGACATTCATCCATTCAAGCTTCAACTTCTTTCACAATCTTCAAGTCCAAGAGAGATCTCCTACTCCGATTCATGAATGAGGCATCGTCATCTATTCTACTTCATGTCGTCATCATCTACTCTTACATGAAGGAAGCCGCATCATCATCATATACATTATCCTTCATGAAGAAGCATCGAAGAAGATCAACATCAACCTACCTGCAAGAAGAAATGTCACAGAGTTAGTCAAATGAGCAATATCTATCATACATCCAGTTTACAAGAAGGATGAACAAGATACATCTCAAGTGTTCATCATCAAAAGCAATTACATTTGAAGACATCCCATTGATGATACAATTTGGGAATATGCTCACAGAGCAAAGTGAATAAACAATTGAAATCCGTAAATTTGTTGAGATGGCACCTACGTGGCATATACCTATCATCATCCAATCATAATCAGCCACATCATATGACTACATTCAATGTATCATTTAATAAGAAAGAAGCCAAGAGGATGCTTACATGGAAGATGCTCTAAAAGATTCCATTTCATCCTTATCTTCTTGGAAAACGTGCCTTCATTGCCTCTCTCATGTACTAAAAATAGCAAGTTGTTGTAACTACCTGTTGAGTTGGCATGATCTAAGCCCTTGGCTACATGAAATGATCCTAGCCATTCGTTGTATTTCTAAACCACTATATAAAGGCCTTGTTGCCTCATTTGTAAATTATTAGAGAAGAGATTAGATATTAGATTGTAGGCAAGTAGGAGCAAAATAGAAGAGACTCTCGAAATTCTCTAAGAGTGCTGGAAGTTGTTGTAAATATTTCTCAAGATTAATGCAAAAACATTGGAGCTTGTTGGTGTTAAGTGTTGTCTTGTGAAATGACATGGTTTCTTGTATCTTGATGAAGTGGAGAGATGTTTCAAAGTAGATTAGAAGTAGAGTAGAAGTTCATTGATGTAATGTATGTTTGTACTGAATATTTGATCAACTCCTAGCTCATGCTTTTAACATTCATCACTGGTGAAGTGTTGTGTAAAGCTAGTCTGAGCCTCATTTGCATAAGTTTGATTGTGGATGCTTGTTTGAGCTGCGCCATCCGATGGGTGCTTATATGAGCCTTCATGATTTGAAAACCATCCGTTTACCTTAGGGAATTGCACCAACTCCATGTAGTTGTAGGCATCCTTGGCGAAGTGGAGTTAGGTTGATTAAGGAGTTTGTCTATTCATACATCATCATTGCTTCATTGACCTTAGATTAGTTTCTTTAAACCTTATCTTTTGCCTTTTCTTTATTATTGAAGCTTTGTATATAAATCATTCACACTGAAGGAGGAATAAGCTAAGGAAGTATGAAGAAGTCTAATGTAAGTCCCTTTGTGATTATCAGCAAGATCACATGTAATCACTAAGTTAGCCCATCATGAATCATAAATAAGGAACCTTGGAGTTACTTCATTGGATCATACAGTTTAGCCTTTGGAAAGCTTTATTCAAGAGAGAGTGGGATACTTAGTGTTTTACTCTATTGTTGACATGTCTAAAAACAATCATCAACACGTTTGAAGGCCTCTTCGTGCTACAACTCCTTCATTAATGAAGTTGTAAGTAGCACCAATATCAATGAGTGCAGTGATGCGCTGTCCACACAATACACCCTGAATCCTAAAGGGATCATTCTTCGGTTGGCATGAAAGTTGGGCAAAGACACCATCATTAACTTTCCTATTTTTTGGCCCTTCAGGAGCTTTATCAAAATCCTCCACTTCTTCACAATCCTCAAATTCAGCTTTATGTTCTGTTTTTTCTTATTCGTAATCAGCATCTACATACACCTCCAAATTGCATGCTTGACCCTTCTCGTAGCACTTGTGACCTGGAGCCCATGGCTCTTTGCATGTGAAACACAATTTTTTCCTTTTGAGCTCAACTTTGACTTCATCACTCATTCTCTGCATAGGTTGCTTCTACTCATTGGAAATTTTTGCATTTGGTTCCTTATCTTTATTGAGTGGAGGAGATTTGACTTCCATCTTGGCCTTTGGAGCTGAAAACTCCATGCTTCTTGCCTTTTTAATTGTCTCTTGCAAAGTTTGTGAGTCCAAAGATTTGACCCAACCTCTAATTGGTTCTGCTAGTCCCTTCAACAAATAGAAAGGTGAGTCTTCTTTCAGAAATGTCCGGAACCATTACACTAAGTCTTTGAAACTCAGTGATGTATGCATCAATAGTGCTAGTTTGCTTCAACTGTGCTAAGTCCTTGAAGCTTTGCTCCGAATCTTGCTTGTCGAACCTCTTGATGAGTCTATTGGTGAACTCATCATAGGTTGTAATCAAATTATGACCCTGTGTCACAAGGCCATGATACCACCACTCATAGGCAACCCCTTCCAAATGTAAAGTTGCAAAGTTTAAGGTTGTCTCTTCAGGCTTAGGCTTCAGAGTAATATAAGTGTCGAGCTTTTGAACCCAAGCTCTTGCAGTGCATCTTCCACTTCCATCAAATTTGTCCATAGACACTTTACTTAGAGCATGCTTGTAATCCTTGTTCTCCCTGTTGTCCGGTCTTCCACCATTTCTTTTTTTCTGACTCAGAAATTGATCAAATGTTAAGACTTCTACAAACAACAGTAGGAAGGGTCATATATTCATCATGATTCACGATGATATCATCTATGAACGTAGTTCTCTCCTCCTGTTCAGGTGGTATTTCTTCCCTTCTATTTGCAAAAGGTTGAAGGGGTCTTGCAACTGATCCCACTGAGGTCCTGGTAGGTGTTCTCACATGATCATTTCGTGCTCCATCGTTTTGCGAACTGCTGGCTTCAGTGTTGTTTCTAGTTCCCTGAGTTAAGTTTTGATCCATTTTGCTCACTAGTCTTGCTATCATCTCGTACATATGGTAAAACTTCCTCTCCATTATTTTATCTCGATTTTCAGGTGAACAATCTTCTTTGTCTCTATCCAGCATGACTGATTCTTCCTCAACTGTATTTGAGATAACTATAGTTTTCAACTTTCTTTCCTCTCTCTGCTTATACCTCCTTTCCCTATCACTGGATTGCTGCATGCAGAGATTAATGCGACTTCACAGGCTGGTAGAAACCTGGCTCTCATACCACTGCAATGTTCACCCTAGGTTTGGTATTAAGAACTCAATGCAATTCATTGAAACTGTTGTAGACTTATTAGTTGAATTTTCATATTGAATTTCACTGTTGTAACAATGAATCAGGGCATAGATTGAAAATAAGACAATTGTTACCTTTGTAATTAAATGAGACAAGATGATTTTATGTTGCAATGACTGACTAGTCTCCTATAACAGCAATGAACCTTCTGTTTGTGACTGAGAGCAACTTTTGTTGAGGACTGTTATGGAACAGTCATGCTGATAGCACCCAGGAACAGCCATAATCGACCCAAATCTCTTCAAACATGCAAATCCACAGCTGCAAACACTAGAAGAGTGGTCTGCTACACCAGGCATTCAAGTTGCAATGAATATTAAGACTTAATTTGAGGCATTTTTCCACTGTGCACTCAATCTGTACCTGCTGGTACGGTGTCCAGGATTCACCAAAATGATCATAAAATTCCAACAAACATCTGAAACCTTTCCAAACTCCTGGCAACTTTGATTTATGGGCTAGGCGCTTCAGATAAGTATGATAGGCATCACAAACAACTCAAGTTTGATTTTTACTTCACACCCGTACCCTTGAACCTATACAACACTCCTACAGTTCACAAAACTGCTAGGAAAATCACTTAAACTCCATTCTAAGCGGCCACACAAAAAGGGTTTTATTCTCAGTCGACAACAACTAACCCAGCATAGAAAGAAACAAATCACAAGCAAGCTCACACCCAAAACTGAATTCAACTAGTTAACAAAGCTCCTCAAAACACGTCAAACTCCATTATGCCCAATATGATTTCTGATGTGAAATCATCAATTTTGCCTAGCTAAGATTGATCTCACACAATCGAAACTGGATGATTCTGAGGTGAACACCCCCAAACCTTGCTAAACAACCAGGCGCTCAAGAAATCAGTCTCCAAAATCAAATCTGCATGAATGAATCCTTCACAATGGCGAATGCACTATTTACCATTCCACTCCACCAACGCCTATGCAGAAGGAAACATTTAATGCTCACCACCACTGCTCATGCAAGGAAAAGACAATAATTATTCTCTGTGGAGCACTCCCATAACTTTGTCAGTTACAACCAAAGATAAGAATAGCAAATAGCTATTAACTGACTAAAACTGGCGCCACTATGCAACGCCCAGCCAAGAAAAGATTCACACTGACAGAGGGGCCCACCCTCAACAGTGCTCACTAGAGAAAGCATATGCACTTATTTAAAAGGTCTATGTTAAATAAATGATTAAGTTGATGCATCAAGAAAACATAGAATAGCCTTAAAAAAGCATTTTCCCTTGCAATACAGTTAGCTTCTGGGGAAATAGAAAAAAAAAAAGCTAACTTATTTCAAATTTTGATCACTGATAAAAGAGGGACATTACAGAGACTTCCTAGTGGGCACTTTGGAAAAGTTACAAGAAGAATTGCAAGCCAAGGATGAGATGTTGGCAAAAATATAAGGTGTTGGTGAAGGAGTGGAGAGGAAAAGAGAATCCTCCATGAAAAATCATAGACCCAGACAGACGTATGCATGATAGACACTCCTAATTCATTTACTTCCCCTCGAGAATCTTTTGGTGGTTTTGGAAGTTGTGCTAAGGGATTCAGTTCAAGGATGTTGTCCAAGACGAGGGTACAATGGAAAGGGGCTTGAAAAGAATGGCCAAGGAATGGTCAATCCCATTGAGGTTCTAGAGAGGCCTCAACATGTTGGTTTGGGATTCTTGGGTGGTATTTTTGAGGTTAGAGAGTGTTCCATGAGTGCTGCAAAAAAAAAGTGCAGGCATGGACAAAGACCCTAAGTCACCAAAGCAGAAGAAAGAACCCTTCCAAGGTAAATATGTGTTTCCTTTTGTTAAGGCTAACAAGGATTTGAAGTCTTTTAACTAGTGAGGAGATTACCAAGGAGGTTGTGACACTCACAAAGTGAAATCAAAGGCTCCAAAGAAGATGGAACAGCAATTCCGAGGTGAAGAAGATTGCATGAGGTTCCATGACCATTTTGGTAAGAGCAAGGAGGTGCCAAGGAATGAACAGCCTTTAGAAAAGGGAAAAGACATTCAAGGTGAATACCAGTATCTTCTTGGAGAGAAGATAGTCCCAAAAGAATGTACAGCCCAAAAAGTGGTTCAAGGAGTCCAAAAGAGAGAGCATGGTATGTGAAGAAGTCTCCCATTGTGTGCTTGTTTCACCATAGGAAAGGGCATGTGGCTATGCATTCTTGGGAAGCACATCCTTGCAAAATTTGTGGACTGAGAAATCACTGTGATGCTGTGTTGGTAGAGGGTAATGTGTTTGGAAACGGGGTCAAGAAAACTAGCACTTGTTGGAAAAAGGAAAGGATTGTTCAACCAAGGGAAGGTGGACAACAAGAGTCAGAGCAAGCTGGAAAGAGGAATGTACAGAGGTTGCATATTCAGACACAGCAGCAAGGAGGGAGACAGCAGATGCTGCAAAGTCCTAGGTTGCTTATTGAGACCAAGAGGTTGCACTTGAGTGAAGGTATGCAACATGAGATTCAAAGGATGCCTTCAAAGAATTGTGCAAGTGGTTTTCCTTTCAATTTTGCTGATATTATATGGTGAATCAGTCACAGGGCACATTGAAGTCCATGAATTGTTCACATATGCTTGAAGAACGGTTTTGGTTTGAGTGTTGCCATAGAAAGTAGGATTCTTGCATTGGTACAAGGATTCGAGAGTTCTTTAATTTGTTTTCTTGGTCTTGACAAGCTTTGAGAGACCAAAAGCCTCCTGGTTTGGGATGCGGGCTCTGAAAAATCAGGTCCAAGTAGATGGACCATTTGGGTCATAGTGTTCCATGTTCAGTTCGAGTGTCAACAAGCAGCTTGAAGGCGAAGTTTGACACTTCTTGATGGGTTTGGTTGCAACAAGGGGTTGTTATGTTCAATGAGGAGGATCAAGGTTGGAGTGTCGGCAAGGAACTTGAAGGTGAAGTTTGACACGTCTTGATGGGTGTGGTTGCAAAAAGGGGTTATTATGTTGAGTGAGGAGGATCAGGGCTGGAATTGGACATCTGCAAGAGTCTTTAAAAAGTTGCAAACCCCAAAACAACTTAGAAAAGTTTCTTCGGCAAATTTGCCACTTGGAACAGGTGGCAAACATGTGTTTGCCTCAATGAACATGCAAAACACTGTGGAAAACTTGTTTACCACAATGGCAAACAGCCATAAAAACCAGTGAACTCGTCACTAGGTAGACAAAACATGGGATACAAAGAGTTTTCAACACTTGATCTTCCATTTTGTCAATTGGTTTTCCATTTTCCATGTATGGGAGACTCATGGGAGGTAATACAATGTCTCTCCATGACCGAAGAGGGGTTAGCTCTCATTGTAAGCTGGTCTTAAGCCATTCTTTGATTGTTGCTAGTGTGTTGCAGCTAGTTCATTCATGGTGAGAGTAGTTGTAGGTGTATTTTGCTATGTTCCCTAGGGATGCATCCCCTAGAGTTTTGGCCCTGTACCCATACCCAAGACATTCTGGAAATGTGGGGATGCCTTGGAAATGTCCACAAGCTATCCCCAAAAATATTTTTTTTCCCTAGTCGTCCCGGAATGCAGGGATGTTTAGGGACAACCAGACAATCCCAAGACAGCTGGGGATGCCTATGACGTCCCCCAGCCATCCCCGCAGCAAAATACTCAATTTTATTATAATATTTTATTTTGGTGGGCCCCCACACCACACTTAGCCCTAAATGAGTAAAAGAAGTCTCCCTTTTCTATTCTCATTCATTTTTACATGCCAAAAAAAATTGTAGCTAAGTTAGAGGAAAAAAAATCATTTTGAGTAGGGTTTAAAGGTGCAGCTGGAAAAATTAAAACCAGGGCAGCGTTGGTGAACAGTGATCAATGAAATTGCAAAACAAGAAGAGGTAAGTGATTCTTTCATTTATTTATTTTTTCTGAATTTTGTTCAAAGTTTTATGGAAGAAATGTTTGATTTTTTTTTTCTATTTTCAATTTACACTTGCATTATTTTTTCACAAAACAACATGGACAGCAGTAGTGAGAGTAGTGAACATGAAATGGAAGAAATGTTAAGAGTTTCAGTCTCAATTGGGTGTTCATCAAGGTGTGGGAGTGCTCTAGGTGAAGGAGAACAGCCACAAAACCCATTTGAGTGCCCTTCCACCATCTTGAAAACTTATGCAAAGGGCCCTTTTAATTCAAAAAGAAATTCTTCTCCAATTTGTGACAGCCCTAGATAAAGACAAAAATAAAAATTCGGGGCGGGGGGGGGGGGGCGGGGTGGGCAGTAGCATATGGTTGTGTTATATTTGCAAGACAAATTTTTAGAGGGATCTACACCAGGGTATATTCTCATCTCTGAGGTGTTATAGGACGTGGGGTTATGGTGTGTCTAGATATAAAGGAGGATGAGGTGGAGGTAAATAGATTGCATATAGAGGCAAAAGCAAAGTCTAAGGGTGTGCCAATGTCAGTACAGTCTACACAACTGGCTATGCCTAAGCCATCCATGGTTGCTAGTGGTAGTAGTGCTATTGCCACGAGGAAAACAAAAGACTAATACTAGTGAGAGGTCGGGGAAAATTTCAAGTATGTTCAATATGCAAACACGGGATGTGGCAGAGTCTTCCATTGCCAAATTTCTATGCCCATGCCATCCCATTTCATGTGGCATATTCTCCTTCAAACAAATGTTCAGAGATCACTAGAGAACATAAACGATGCACTACCTTCCTTGACAAAGAATATTCTAAGTTTGATGATGGACGACATGAGACAAACTTGGATTATGATGAGTTGTTCTATTGTCATGGATGGGTGGACCGATATTAGACGTCGGCCACTCATCAACATCATAGTCACATATGCAATTGGCTCTTATTTTCTTAGAGCTATTGATTGTTCAAGGAAGCGCAAAGATTTAGACTTCCAGTTTCACGTTTTGAGAGAGGCCGTAGAGAAGGTTGGGGCCTCAAATGTTGTACATGTGGTCACTAATTCAGCACGTGTGCAAATTAGTTAGCATGATGGTGGAGGGTGCTTACAAGCACATCTTTTGGACCCCATGTTGTGTTCATGTGTTGAACAATGCATTGAAAGACATAGGGAAGATAGATAGGTGAAGCAAGTGGTGATAGAAGCTAGAGACATTCAGATGTTCATTTGCAACCACCACACCTCATTTGCTCTCTTCAAGACTTCTTTGAAGAAGGAATTCCTCAAACCTATGGAGACTAGACATGTAAGCTATTTCATTTTGTTAGAGAGGATTCTTGAGGTGTAGGAGCCTCTACAATTGATGATGGTGAATTCACAGTGGGGTAGATGGCCTAATGCAAGCTCTGCTAAAGGAAAAGCAATAACACAAAAGATCCTTGATGATGATTGGTGGTCCAGTATGAGGTAAGAAATTACTGGTTTTTAATAAGTTGCTGATTTTATTATTAATTTTTTATTTTAATATTTTATTGTTTCTAAGTATCTAACTTGTCATTAACTTTGAGTCTTATTCTTTTTTGAAATTTTTGTTTGCAGTTGTGTTTGCTCCTCCATCTCACCTATTACAGATGTCGTTAAATATGCTAATACGGACTCTCCTAATCTTGGAGAGATTTATGAGACATTTGATAGTATGCTTGGGCTGATGAAATAAGCAATTTGAGAGAAGGATCCTAATTTGGGATTATATGAGAAACGTGTTGAGCCCATTATGATGCGGAGATGGAATACTATGAACACCCCACTTCATATGGCAGCCTTTGCTTTAAATCCCAAATGGTATGCACCAAAGGTTGGGAGGCTGCCTCATTGTGATGATGAAGAGGTGAAAGAAGGGTTAATGAAGGCCTTTCAAAAGATGTATTCAAATGAGGAGTCGACTATACTTTGCACACTATGGATTTCCTTCACTAATCTTTGTGGTCCAACATTCAACAAACTAGAGGCAAAGATAAATAGAGCTACAAACTGACCCTATTGGATGGTGGGCATGGCACAACAAGGATACACCAAAGTTGAGAATGCTTGCCATTCGCCTCGTTTCATAGGTTGCCAATTCCTCTGCTACAGAGAAAAATTGGTCCACATTCTACTTCATCCACTCTATCAAGAGGAATAGGCTTACCTCTAGACGAGCGGAGAAGTTGGCAGCCGTGCATAATGCTTTGCGACTTCAAGATCGTCAAACTCCAGAGTATCGACAAACTCCATCTTTATGATGGGATGTTGATTCCAAAGATGCCACCCAGATTGATGAGGCATAGGAGGGATTGGTTGGGGTTCCATTGGATGAGGCAGCCCCTCATAGTGGCAGTGACTCAGAGTCAGAATCCGATTTCAATGCAGTGTTGGCAAATGCCGATTAGGGGTAGTAGCATACTTTTTATGTTTTATCAATTTCTAGTTGAAACATGCAACCTTTAGGCATTTGTTGTATTAATTTTATATAATATGTAAAATCAAATCGAACTTATAATCTCAAACTTGGATATCTTCTGAATGTTGGATATTTGTATTGCAGATTTAAATTATTACTTTCTTTTGTTTAGCAGATGCAATTTCCACTTCTCATACACTTCCGATTTCTGTGTTGATGTATATAATTGCAGGGCAAAACGTTGATATATATATATTAGCAATGGTAGGAGTCACATCTGTGATAGACGTGACTCCTCAAGGAGTCACGTCTATCACAGGTGTGAATCGTCATTTAGCGATTGCTAATCATCGTTTAAATCATTCGATCATGCTATATTTAACATAGTTTATATTCATGCATTATCTGATCGAAGCTACAAACAACTCAACACTCCCTCTTAGCTCGGGAAGATAACAATATCACAATAATCTCTGTGAATATCAATTATCTAATCTGTAATGAATTACTCAAAGTAATTTAATATCACATAACTCATGATATATAGTATCACCTACCTCGTGATACGTAGCATCACCTACCTCGTGATACGTAAGGATATACTATACTCGAGAATATTACATTCTCCTTATATATCCCAGTTATGGTATGTGCACTGACATTAAGTCACATAATGTCTACCATAACTTAATCATGATAACTCCATGATTCATACCAATATCAAGTCACATGATATCAGTCTAATGAACATTATAAGATCGTCACCTTATAATGTTAGGTACAAGTGTAGATTATCCAAAAGATCGTCACCTTTAAGAAATAAACACAAAATGGGTAGGCCCATAATGTCATAGAGTCACACATATGACACAAGATGTTTACACATTAAACATCTTTAATATATTAGTACAAATCAATTAGAATTTTACATTTCAATCATACCAAGATTTTTCCTGAAGTATTCAACTTTTACCTTGAGGAGTGGTTTGGTAAGAATATCTGCAGTTTGATCTCCTGTACTGATATACTCCAACTGAATCACATTCCTTTCCACCATATCACGCACATAGTGATGAGGAATCTCAATATGTTTAGATCTATCATGGAATACTGGATTCATGGATAGCTTAATACAGTTTTGATTGTCGCAGTGGATGATAGTTGGTTTCAAAGGTTTACCAAATAATCCCACAAGCAGTTTTCTAAGCCATACTGCCTCTCTAGCAGCCATAGAAGCTGCAATGTATTCGGCTTCTGTAGAACTCTAAGCAACTGAAGACTGTTTTCTGCTAATCCACGATATCATTGCTCACCCTAAACTGAAACAACATCCGGAGGTGCTCTTCCGGTCAGTTACACTTCCAGCCCAATCTGAATCTGTGAATCCATGTAGATCTAAGTCAACCTTTTCATATTTTAAGCCATAATTTAGAGTACCTTGAAGGTATCTCATTATATGCTTCACAGCCACAAGATGTATCTCCTTGGGTTCACACATAAACTGACTTAAGGCGTTTACAGCATAGCAAATATCAAGTCTAGTATTAACGAAATACATCAAGGATCCAATTATCTGTCTGTAAAGAGTGGGATCTGCCAACGGAGAATCTGCTGCTGCTTCCTTCAATTTATGAAGATTTGTTTCCATGGGGGTACATAGGTCTACATTCCATCATACCAAACCTTTTTAATATATCAATTGTGTACTTCCCTTGGTTTAGAATAATACAGTCTAATTTCTGCCATACTTCTAGTCCAAGGAAGTAGTGTAATAGACCTAAGTCCTTCATGTCAAATTCTGAAGCTAGATCTTTCTTACACTGATCAATAAGGTGATCTTCTCCTGTAATCAATTGATCATCAACATATAATATCAATATTAACATATCACCTTTGCTTTGTTTGAAGTAGAGATTTGGATCTGCATCATTCTTTGAGAAGCCTAATCTCAAGAGGTAACTGTCAATTCTTTCGCACTAGGCTCTGGGGGCCTGTTTAAGTCCATATAGAGCTTTCTTTAATTTACATACATGGGATCCTGCATTGTGAATCTCAAATCCTTCAGGTTGCTTTAAGTAAACCTCTTCTTCAATGGTTCCATTTAAGAAAGCAGTTTTTACGTCCATTTGATGGACTTTCCACCCTTTGGCTGCTGCAATAGCTAGAACTACCCTGACTGATGTATATCGAGCAACAAGAGCGAAGGTTTCATCGTAATCAATTCCTTCCTTTTGTGAAAATCCTCTGGCTACAAATCTTGCTTTGTATTTCCCTATACTGCCATCTGCAGCATATTTGATTTTAAATAGCCATTTTGAAGAAACAACAGATTTCCCTTTTGGTCTAGGTACTATATCCCACACATCATTCTTCAGGATGGATTGATACTCCTCTGTCATGGCATCCTTCCATGCTTGGTGCTTAAGAGCTTCTATAGCACTAGAAGGTTTTGATTTAATGAATTCACTCATTAAAGCTACATAACTAGAGAATCTCTTAGGTCTTGTGCTTTCCCTAAAAGTCCCTGATGGGGCGGCATAATTTTTAGCTTCTTCCATTGTTTTGGTGGCCCAGAGTGGTCTTTTCTTGGGATTTTCTAGTGATGTGATTTGTTCATGGTTTACATCTTCCTCAGTATACTCCCTCTGAAACTCAGGTGTAGGATCCTCTTCTATGCCTGAGTTGGAAGTTTGAATTTCTGTCTCGATATAATTTATGGCTCTTTTGAAAGCTATGTCTTCCTCAAAAATCACATCTCTGCTTAGTTCAATCTGTCTTTGACCAGGTATATATAATCTATAAGCTTTTGATGTTTGACTATAGCCTACAAAGATGCCTTTTTTTCCAGAAGGTTCTAGCTTAGTTCTTTTCTCTTTGGGCACATGAATGTAAACAGGACAACCAAATATCCTTAAATGACTAATGTCTGGTTTTGTGCCAGTGAAGGCTTCTTCAGGAGTTTTGTCATCAATATGAGAGTGAGGACATCTGTTCTATATATAGACAGCAGTACTAGATGCTTCTGCCCAAAGTGAAGTGTCTATATTCTGATCAAGTAACATAGCCCTAGCAGCTTCTACAATGGTTCTATTTTTTCTTTCTGCAACTCCATTTTGTTGAGGATTATAAGGTACAGTGAACTCCCTCTTAATCCCAGTGGTTTTACAAAAGTCTTTAAAAATGTCTGAAGTGTATTCACTCCCATTATCTGTTCTTAAGGTTTTGATTTTTCTCCCAGAAGAGTTTTCAGTAATGGATTTGAATTCCTTAAATCTTTTAAGGATTTCTTGTGATTCTTTACATTGAAGAAAATAGATCCATGTCTTTCTGGAGAAGTCATCAACGAAGATTACATAGTATAGAAACCCACCTAAGGAGGGTACAGACATGGGTCCACATAAATCTGAGTGGACTAGTTCTAATACGTTATTTGTTTTGCTAGAACTATTTTGAAAGGACCCCTTTGTATTTTTCCCTAAGGCACACCCCTTGCATACCCCTGAATTGCATTGTTTGAGTTTGGGTAACCCTATAACTAGTCTTTCCATGGAAGATAGGGCACGAAAATTTAGGTGTCCTAGTCTTCTATGCCATATTTCATTAGAGTCTGTAGTTTCATGAATTAGGGCTAGATTTGGTTCCGTACATAACTCGTACAAGTACCCTTGTCTATGACCTATGGTTTTGGCTTTCTTAATAGTAGAATTCTTTGGCCATGCCAATACTTTGCTATCCATAAAGGTCACCCTATATCCATTATCTTCAAGTGCAGATATGGAGACTAGATTTCTTTTGATGCTTGGGACAAACAATACTCCAGTAAGTTGGATGGAGATGCCAGTCTTTAATTTGAGGGTGCATATGCCAACACCCTTGACTGGATGTACAAAGTTATCTCCAATTGTTACTTCTTCGTTAGTCTCTTCTACCATGGTGTCTAGTCGCTCCCTAAACCCTGTGATGTGTCTTGATGAACCACTATCTATAACCCAAGTGTTGGATTTATTTGTTACTTGGTTTGAAAGTGCAGAGTAGAATACATATTTCTCGGATTCATGCTCCTTTATTTTGGCATAAGATGCTTGTTGCTTGGTTCTGTCAGGACATCTAACTGCATAGTGTCCATATTGGTCGCATCTGAAACATTGGATGCGAGAAATATCTTTCTTGAATGAACCTTTCCCGTGATGATATTTCCTCTTCTTGAAGTGTTTCTTCTTCTCTTTCTTGTGAGAGTTTGTATTTAGAACATGAAGATCTTCATCTATATTTTTTTGTTTTGACCCTTTCTTTGTCTGTCTAGATTTTTCTTGAAGACAGTCTAATCTTAGGCGGTCAAATTTTGGAAATTTAGACCTTGCACTAATGCCTTGAACAAATGTCTCCCAGGAATTTGGGAGACCATCTAGGGCAATAAGTGTTAGTTCCTTTCTTTCAATTTGGTACCCAAGTGTTGATAGTTGATCCCTTAGTGCAGATATTCTCATAAAGTATGCATTGATAGATTCTCCTTTGTTCATACTTATATGATTTATTTCTCTCTTTAGGGCTAAGGTTCTGCTGGAGTTACTAATTTCATAATTGCTTTCAAGTGACTTAAACATATGATATGCAGTCTCATGTTTTGTCAAAATTGGCACGATATGATCTCTAACTCCATCAACTATGATTTTCATGGCTTTGTCATTTCCTTCAATCCATGTCATTTTATCAGGATCATTCTCTGGTTCCGTTTTATTTTCTCTCACAAATGAATCAACTTTATTTTCTTTTAGTATCATCATAATTCTGAATTTCCATGATGAGAAGTTATTTCCTCCTTCCAATCTGTCTTCGAATTGGATTGCTGCTGCCATTTGAGAAATGAGATGTATTAAATCTGAATTTCTCAAGTTCAATTTTCTGCCCGGATTTTGCTTAACTTGGCTCTGATACCATGTAAAATCAAATCAAACTTATAATCTCAAACTTGGATATCTTCTAAATGTTGGATATTTGTATTGCAGATTTAAATTATTACTTTCTTTTGTTTAGCAGATGCAATTTCCACTTCTCATACACTTCCGATTTCTGTGTTGATGTATATAATTGCAGGGCAAAACGTTGATATATATATATTAGCAATGGTAGGAGTCACATCTGTGATAGACGTGACTCCTCAAGGAGTCACGTCTATCACAGGTGTGAATCGTCATTTAGCGATTGCTAATCATCGTTTAAATCATTCGATCATGCTATATTTAACATAGTTTATATTCATGCATTATCTGATCGAAGCTACAAACAACTCAACATAATATATTAATATATCATATGCACATTAACAATGAATTATGAAAGCAATTAAATTTTGACATTTGTTAATTTGTTCGACTATCACATGAACTCTCAATTCAACTCTAATGTTATGTATTAAGGATCTATAATGTATATGATGAATGCCTTATTAATGTTATCATATGAATATTTGAAATTTCCCTATATTTTTAAAAATTTCCCTATTTATTATATAGTTGTCCCCAAAAATGGCCCCCAAAAAATCTGTCCTTGAAATGCATCCCCCCATCCCCTATCATTCCCATCCTGCAAACTTGGTGGAACATAGGTACTTTGGAGTTTTACAATGGATGTATGAGCTCTTGGATGTCATGTTGGCATTGCAAACATCTGTAATCAACCTTGTGTGGAGTTAAGACTCAGTTTATGGTGGTTTTAAAGTCCACCATGCATTGGAGTAGATGGTTATTGGTCCATCTCTTGTTCTTGTTGTAGTCCATCTTATTACTGTAAGAGAGATTGTGCTGGTCTAAAATAGTGCTGAGGCAGTGTGCAAGTGTGTGGGAGCTTGAATGTGTGTAGTAGATATTTATAACAGCCCAAAAGGCAAAGAAAACACTTGTAATATATGATTATGTGGATTAGAAGTGTTGCTCACTCTTCTTGGAGTTTTCTCCCTATTTGAGGGTTTCTCCAGTTGTATATTTTGTGTTACAAATGTGTGTGTGAGTTTCATACATTTTAATGTTACATTTATTCTCTTGTTAACGTTTGTACATGATGTTTGTTTCATGAAATCCATTTGCTAATAACAGAGTGAGGATTACCCTCCCTGTTATGGATTACCCCTCCTCTCAACAAAAATATGGAGCTAGTTGACTGTATTCAGAACTTTCAAAGACCAAGGATGGTGTTATGGATTACCCCTCCTCCCTAATGTAACTCTCTATACCTAATTCTACCAAAACTGAGTCAAACACAACTAGATTTTCATTCGAATCCTTTATAATTTGGATTGCCATCTTTGGAAATATGTCCAAATGCAGTGTGATGCATTGTAGCATGCTTGTCAGTGTAGTCTATACTTGGTAGTGATTTAATCAACATCGTTAATGCACACACTCTTATGCTTTGATGCATCTTCATACCACACCATCTCAAGTTTGAAAAATAAATATCTTGTTCTTATCATAGAGAGGTTGAGATAAGGATAAACAAGGTCAAACATGACGCTATATTGTTTTTAGATAACGTTGGATTCTCTATCCTACTTACTTCAAGTGATAAGATCTTCCTAATGTGGCTTCCCATGTATCTGAGAAAACTCATTCCAGTATTGCAGAAAATTCATCTAGAAGTTACGAACTATTTGGCCTAAGAAAGCAATGGAGAAATCTTTCAAAAAGATTGTGGAATCCTCTAGTAGGTAAATTTGCTTGTTACCCTGCTTGGATTTAAAACTCTTGAGGCACTCAATTAGTTCCTACCAAATTATGCAACTTGTAAACACAACAAAGGAATTGGTAGTGTGCTACATCTGTTATACTAAACTTCAACACTGCTTGACATTTCTTGTTTTCTGTCTTAAATAATTCAGGATTTTATCCAACCTTGTGGACGCTTTCTTCAATCTAATTGCTTTTTTCTTAAAGGATGTTATTCAGAATAAGACTTTATGCCATCAAAGGATTAGAATCTCATTTTTTCTTGCAGAACCATTACTTCTGATGTGTTCAGAAATTAATCAGCTAAAATAACTGAATTCGGTAGTAATTCAATTGGATGGTTTGTATGACCAAAAACACCATCAGAAGAGACTCAGCCTTAAAAAAAGGATGTGTGCAGAGAAATAGAGTTGGAAGAAGATGATGGATATTCTGAGGATCGTCTAGATCCTCAAAGACCCCTCTAGAATCTCTGAATTTGAAAAAGAGAATATAAGATGCATTTGCCAGTTGCAAAATGTGTCTTGAACCAATTCAATGTGTTTCTCTTGTTAGTGTAGGTTTTTATTTCCCAGTTAGGATATTTATTTTTCTATATTCCTAGGTTTTTCCTACACCTTTTATTAATCTTGCTTAAGTTCATAAAGCATGTTTAATTAAGTGAATGGGTTATAAGGTGTCACCATCCTACAAGGGAGCAACCATTAGCTATCTTGGGAAGATACTTTGCTATCTTTAGACCAATAGATGGTTGCTTCCTATTGGTTGGTGTGGCCACCTCCACCCTCTCCCTTTTCTATATAAACATGCTACCTAGCTTGTATTGGGTATATTTTGCTTTTGCATCCTCATAATGCTATTTTGCTTCTAACATTTGCATTACTCTTGTGGCAACTAACTCTATGTTCTTATTTTGATCTTGTATCATTTGCTTTCACAATTTAATATCTATTTGTTTGCACTAGATTTCTAGGTTATTCATCTTTTCAGATTCTAACATGGTATCAGATCTTTCTATGTGCAAGAATAGATTTTAGTTTCCATATTTGAGAGATTTGGGGAGGGGTAATAAGCTTTGTTGTAGGTTTTCCCAAAAAGCCAGTATGCTCTTCTCTTGCATCTTCGGATGATCTGGAGAATCAGAAAAGTTTGACGGAAACATTTTAACCTCTGGGTTTTGCATATGTGTTTGGTGAGATCTAGGTGATTGCAATGTTTTTGGTTATACTAGCGGCATTATTGGTTGTTCCAATGCGTCCAGGAGGCTCGAGAAAGTTAGATCTGGCTTTCATTTCACCGAAATCGAAGATTGTTTGACACAGTTGCAGAATGAGGGTTTTTTAAGCTTGGAGTTGGAAGAAAGCTTTTGTTCAAAGCATTTTCAGGCCAAAAGGAACTTGCCTTTGCGTCCAAGAGGCCTCGCAGATAAATTTTGACATATTGCATGCCATTTTTTGTTGTTGGAGACGTTTTTTTTCATTAGATCCACATCTTAGGCACGTCAAAAAGAAAAAAGCTTTCTAGGTTTTGTTCACCGCGTCGAAAAACTATCTAGGTATCTGTTATTTTTTGCATGCAGCAAACAGATCGTGCACAAAATTAATCAGAAAGTTTCAGCAAACTCCCTCTCCGATGACAGTTGCAGATTTGAAGGCAGTTTTCAAAGGCTCCGTTCTAGCTCATACTAACTTCATTTCTCAAGAAAAAAATTTTAATTTGGGCTATTTTTCCGCACTCTTTGCACTAGTGCAGACATGTTTTGATTTTGATGCAAAGATTTTCCAAAGATTGCAGATTCTCACTTGTGACACTGCACAGTTCTTGTTTTTGGAACTTCGGAGAAGCATAACTTTTGCATATGACCTCAGATCGAGGTGATTCTTTTTTTGAAAGTGCATGTTTTTTTGTGTACTTTGCAGTGGTGTTGTTAGTTTCACTTGGTTTCATTCGAGTATTGTGCTTTCAGCATACACTTATTGTTGAGGATTTTGCAAGCATTGAGATCAAGACCACTAAGTAATTCTTGCTAATGGCAGTTGTAAATGCACTAAATTATAAAGTGCTAGATCATATTTTCTTGGGGGATTCTTTGATTGAGTGAAAAGGGGGGGTTGTCCTGTGTGTGTTCTCTTCTTTTCAGCACTTCTTTCTGCATTTCTTCATCATGGATCAAACTACAATACCCATATTAACTCCTTACAACTATTTTGAGTGGAAATCACGTATGACAATCTACTTAAGGAAAGTTGGATTACATAGAATAACAATGGGACTTGAAACTGAAACTGTTAAAGATGAAGATAAGCCTAAGTGGTTTAACAAATGTGATGAGGCCTATGAAACATTGTGTTTGTCTGTTTCTCCTGATTTGCTACTCCACATTCAGTCTTTGAATTCACCAAATGAAATCTAGACAAAGCTAGAAACACTATTTGGCACACAAGATTCAATGAGGGGTCATATGTTGGAAAATAAACTAATTAGTTGAACTCCAAGCAACTTCAACACAATTCAATATTTTTTCACAGAATTGAAATCACTAAGGCTGCAGTTAAAACAATGTGGAATTGAAAAGAAAGATGAACAACTGATTCTTAGTATTCTCTCTAAACTCAGTTCAGAATATTCTGTATTTGTTTCTACCTTTTATGCTACTAAGGGTGCACTTGGGACACAGTTCACTATGCCATCTTTGGATGATTTCGCTATCTCTCACACAGGAGCAGGATAAGCTAATCCAGATGGGCACTCTTAAATCCTCTAAGTCACATGCCCTAGCTGCCAACCAAGGCACAAAAGAACAGAAAGGACAAAATAGTAAAAATAAGGATAAGAAACAAAAGAATAGCAAGGAAAAGAAGGATCAAAAACTAGTTGCTTCAAAAGCATCTAATGAGACCCAATCTTCTAAGGGCGACAAGCCTAAGAAAGATAAGGTCCAATGTGCCTATTGTAAAAGACCCAGTCATGATGAACATAAATCTTTGAAGAAACAAATTGATCACTTGACACACATTCTTGAGAAGAATAATATCAGTGTTCTTGAGTCTATCAAACAAAATTCAAATGAGGGGTCTAACAAGACAAAAGAAAACAGCAAGGAGAAAGGAAAGGGCAAGGCCCTTGTAGCAGTTGCTTCACAACAATCCACTTGAGTTCTTAATTCATCTAAGGAAGAACTTGCATCTTTGGAGCCATGTACTATGCCTTCTATTTTGATGGGTGATGACACTCATGTTGAGGTGTGTGGGAGAGGGTCTGTTGATGTGGGGGATGGCAGATTCCATGATGTTCTTCGTGTGCCCTCATTATCAACTAATCTCCTGTCAGTATATCAGATCACTCACACGGGTTTAGGCAAGCGGGTTGAGTTCACTCCCAATTCAGTGGATATTCATGAGTTGCGCAGTGATTCTATAGTTGCAGTCGGGAGAGCAAATCATCAGTCACGACTCTATTTGTTTTCTCACTTTGTTCTTGATCCTCCTTCGTCTATTTTGCTCACTCATTCTAATGATGTAAGTTATGGCATGAGTGGTTTGGCCATCTTAACTTCCGCTACTTGCAACAACTCAACCAACAGAGCATGGTCACAGGGTTGCCTTCAATTTAGTTTTCAGGTGGTGTTTGCCAAGGTTGCATTTTTGGTAAGCATCCTAAGGAAAAATTTGACAAAGGTAAGACATGGAGAGCTTCACAAATACTGGAGTTAGTTCACAGTGATTTGGTTGGTCCATTTCCTCGTCCATCCTTCACTAAGACTAGATTTGTTCTAACTTTCATTGATGGTTTTTCTCAATATACTTGGGTGTACTTTCTCAAACATAAGTCTGAGGTATTTGATCACTTTCAAGACTTCAAAACTTTTGTAGAGAAGCAATCCGGGAAAGCCATCAAAGTTTTGCGCACTAACAATGGTGGTGAATATGTCAACCATCGTTTTGAGCAGTTTTGCACTTCAGAGGGGATTGATTTGAAGGATTCTGTTCCATACACTCCTCAGCAGAACAGTGTTGCGGAATGGAAGAATAGGTCCTTGAAGGAAATGGCGAACTGCGTGATTCACTCCAGATCTCTTGCACCACAATTTTAGGTAGAGGCCATTAACTGTGCTTATTATATCCAGAACCGTGTTCCTCACCGAGCTTTGAAGGGAGTCACTCCTTTTGAAGCTTGGAGCGGTCGGAAACCATCAATTAAGCACTTTCGAGTTTTTGGTTCTCCTAATGGTGTGAAGGGTTATCGATTGCTCCACCCTACTAGACATGAGTTGTTCATTGAGAGGAGTGTTCAGTTTGAGGAGGGCTCTTCGAGCTCAACTCCTATCACTTCTCCACCTCCTACTTTGACATTGGAGTCACTTGGGCTACATAACAGATCTTCTGATGAGTCAGATTCACCTAAGCAGATTCTTGATAATGAGGAGTCTTCTACGTCCACTTCCTATGCTGAGAGCGCTTCAGAGGATTCACCTCCTTCCTCTCCTAGTCATCATTCAGAGAGCGACAATTCTCCTCCTAGTCCACTTTGGGCTAGACAGACCTTGCAATTTGCAGGCGATTGGGTTGGGGATCCATCAGACACTAGGCATACTCGTTCACAATTCTAGGATGCTCCACATGTCTTCATTGCTACTACCTCTAATCCACAATCCTTTCGAGAGGCTTCTGGTATCCCTGAGTGGGATACAACTATGCAGGAGGAGTATAGTTCCTTGATGAGGAACCACACTTGCTCCTAAGGAAAGAAAACTTGTTCAATGTAAGTGGATCTATTGGACAAAGTTTGCAATAGATGGGTCAGTTGATAAGCATAAGGCTTGCTTGGTCGCCAAAGGATTCTCCTAGGTTCCTAGGATTGACTACTCTAAGACTTTTGCGCTAATTGCGAGAATGAACTCCATCCGACTTGTTCTTGCCATTGTTGCAGCCAATCATTGGGAAGTGCACTAGATGGATGTGAAGAGTGCTTTTCTTCACGGTGACCTTCAGGAGGAGATTACATGGAGTAGCCACAAAGTTTCGTTCAGATTCTTCACTTGTGTGCCGTCTTCAAAAGTCTCTCTATGGCCTCAAACAGGCCCCTCGGGGTTGGTATGCCAAGATGGACTCCTTCCTTCTGACAGTTGAGTTCACTCGGTGCCATTCTGATCCCAATGTCTACATTTTGCAGTAGGATGACTCATTCCTATTTCTAGTTTTGTATGTTGATGACTTGTTGATCACAGGGAGTTCTTCATCCGCCATTGGGGTAGTCAAAATTGCCCTCCATGACAAGTTTTTGATGACTGACTTGAGCTTGTTGCATTATTTTCTCGGGATTGAGATTTACCAGTTTGCTTTTGGGATCACCATCACACAGTCCAAGTATGCTCTAGATTTGCTCTCGAGGTTTCATATGGCTGATTGTAAGCCTGCTCCGACTCCCTTCCTTTCAAGAGTCAAACTTGAGGCTCAGTGTTCTTCACCTTTTGTTGATGGCACTCTGTACCGTTGGGAGTCTCATTTATCTGACTCATACGAGACCTGACATTTCATATGCTGTAGTCATGGTTTCTTGATTCAAGCAGGAGCCCCATGAGCTGCACTGGAAAGCAACCAAGTGGATACTTCACTACATTTAAGGTACTCACAGTTTTGGGATTCACTATGCAGCGGGCATTGATCTTGACTTGGTGGGCTACACAAATTCAAAATAGGTAGGCGTGTAATGGTCTGCCCTATTTTGTAAATTTTTTATTTTCTTAATTGTGTTATTTTTATTAGATTGTGGTCTTTCAAAACTAGACGGAAGATGCAGAAGGGGTTTTTTGGTTTTGCATGTATTGTTTTTAGTATTTACACAAATACAAGGAATATAAGACATGCATTGAATACCCAAAAAACTAGAATAGATATGAATAAAATACCATTGACCCAGATCATAGAATGGCTAAATATGAATTATAATCACATACCCATGTCATGTTTATCAACTTCACAGGGCTGTTGTAGCTGTACCAGCATGGGTAGGTTACAAATAGAGCTCCAAATGCATCAAACTCGGCAGATCTTCATACAAATAAAATGACACATTGATTCCAATCCCTAGGCAACCTCCAAGCATTAATTAAATGTCCCAAACTGATAACAAATGCCTCTATGGTACTCACGCCACTCAGCTAGGATTGTACGGCCTTTAAGTGCAAAGTATGGCAGTGCCAAGCAATGGAAAAATCTCTGATTTTTTTATGTTATTCGGACTGTTCTGTTGTAGCAAAGTGCCCTTATACAAATTGCCCATAGTGAATGCTCAATAGGCTAACATAAAATGCAAGACAAGCCTGCATGTGGTACGGCCAGTATGATGTACGGCCTGCCTATAGAAGTGTACCAAAATCGAGGGAATTCTCTTTCAAATCTGTTATGTATTATTTTCCCCTCAGCTGCTTCTCAAAATCTGCATTAAATGTAATAACCTGCACCTGTTGTTCTTTTGATTTATCTTTTTAATGTTATTATTTTTTTTAGTTTTTTCTATGATCTTTCAGAACTAGATAGAAGATGCAGAAGGGGGTTTCCGTTTTCTTGAAGTGTGTATGTCAGAATACAAGGAATATAGCATACAACTGAAAACCCCAGAAAAACTATAACATATATGAACTAAATAATGAAGACCCAGTTCATAGAATGGCACAAAATGAATAACCATCACATACCCATTTCAGAATAAGCACCTCCATATTTCTGCTGTTGATGGACCAGCAACATAGTAATGGAGTTTTGCATAAAATGTATCAACAAAGCACAAAAAAGAATCAGCTACAATAACATTAGCCTCAAAGGCTGAAAACAACCCAAAATGCAGAGATGAACAGCCCAAACGAACTCCAATAAGGCTACCAAGTTGTACAGCCCACATGTGAAGTGGTACGGCCAGCAAGAGGTACAGCAACAAATGGTACGGCCCGCAGAAGGAGAAGAAATCAGTCTTCAAACCCTCTCAAATCTGCAATGCTATTAATCACAAAATACTCCCTCTCAGCTGCAAAACATCAGCAATAAGATATGTCTTGTATCTCCATCTTCGTCAATAACAATGTCAAACTGAAGCTCAAATACAGCCACTGAGTATGGCTGCTCCAAAATCCCCTTGGGTGATCTTTCGCACCTGCAGAAAATTGATACCAATGGTGGTTTCCATCACCAAAAGCCCTGGCTAGAAGAAATTCCCCAAACCCTCATTTGCAAAGCAAATAGAAGCATAAAATAGAATATCAAGAATGTCTATCTTTTCCCACTCTTTGCCTTTTTATAATTCCACAAGTGGGTCGACCCATATGAGAGGGAAATGTTTTTTTTAAAATTACACTTTATTCCTCAAAAGGGGCATCCAAGTCCCTTAGTGACTTATTTTTGTATTTTTCCTTATCTCTCCAAAGTCACCAACATTAATAAATTAAAGTCCAAATATAATAATAAATTATAACTTACGGACTTTAATATGAAAGCCCAAATGGTCACAGAATCCCATGAGTTATAGACCGTTGGAAAGGTCTCGGCGAAACGCTTTGCCTCCAATAATGAGTTTCCCAAAATAGCCAACTTCATGACTTACTAAAATAGTAAGTCCTAGCCAGAATGTCAGAAACCGACCAAACAAACTCCCAGAGTTCCCTAACCACTGTGGTTAGTCTACGGGAACTAAGTATAGACTAACTCACTAGGAAAAGGGGACATTACATTAAAGGTCTTCAATGTGCTGATAAAACCCTCCAATAACTATGAAACCTGTCCTTAATCATTTCCTATCAGTTGTCCTCACAAATCTGCATATTACCATTATAAAACTATCACCAAAATGCATAGATTGACGCACAAACGAAGCCTCTGTGTGAAGCTCCCAGCAATCTTCCTGATCATGTCTCTCAAGCACAAAGAAGGCAGTCTCATAGAGGTTTCCGTCCATGCAAAACTCCAATTCAAACCCTAAAGCCAAGCTTCAAGTTTGCTCTACAGAATAAAGTCCAAAGAAGAGAGAATGAATAATCATAAAATGAGCTCACAAAAGCTCTTTATATCCCCTTGGCTTCCACCACCCAAAAAGGAGGGAAATACTTTTATTTGAATTTCTTTTTAATATCTTAAACCCCCTTATCTCCACATGAGAGCTCATTTCCCTAGCATATGACTTTTAAGTCATAACTCAAGTCTTTTTTAAAGTTGAGTCACTTAATAAATAAAGACTTAGGCTCACAAGTGTAAATTAAATATTTGATTTAATTTACTTTTCAACCATTTCCCTTAGCCATTTTGAAACCAACTGTGAAGTGCTAGGTGCTCCAACTGGCAGACTGAAAATAGAAAGTAGGCCAACGCCACTTGATCCCTCCTGCCTGACTTACCATTAATAGTAAGTCCTAGAATAACGACCACAGAAGGTTCCCTAACCACATCTACTAGCCTACGCGAACCCTGGAATAGGCTAATCACACCATCTATCTGATATCACTAAGCTAAATGCAACATCAGAGATAGCCAACAGTTGTCTGCCAAGTCACCAAAACAACGCCCAACTGACACTTACTATAAATAGCAGTGTTCTCCAAGGACCAAAGAGAACAAACCCAAAAAAACCCACAAAGATTGTCACCATGCAAGCACTTACTATAAATAGTAAGTATAGACAAGTCCGAAATCCCTCTGGACAGTGTCATACAACCCCACTGGATCACCTGAACACATTGGTGACATCGAAAAACTCCTCTGATCAAGCTATCACCAACCCAAAAAGTTAGCCCCGACTGTGCTGCAAGAGAACCCCAAAATGGGGACATTACAAGGCAATTCTCAAGATCACAAGTCTACTTTAGATTACAGCTTCTCACTTGGTTCAGGTCCTGTTTGTTGGTCGAGCAAGAAGCACTCTACTATTGCTCTATCTTCTCCTGAGGCCGAGTATCGAGGGGTCGTGAATACTGCCACTAAGGCCATCTGGCTTCAGAATCTTCTTATTGAGTTTGGTATCCAGATCAAACGGCCATCAGTCATATTTTGTGACAACCAAAGTGCCATTCAGATCTCACGGAATCCAGTCCATCATCAGTGGACCAAACACATTGAGGTCCACATGCACTACATCCGGGAGCTCATCCATGGGCACGTCGACCTTCACTATTGTCCGATGTCTGAGCAGGTTGTTGATATCTTCACCAAACCCTTCATTGAGAGCAAGTTCCTTCATTTGCGAGCTTTGCTGGGGGGCGAGAGGCTTCATCTTCTGGGGGGGCTTCATCCTCTCACTTGAAGTCCCAACTCTCTCTACTCTGGGGGGTCTCTTCTCTGTCTATTTGGGGGTCTATTCTCTCCTTTCTAAGGGGCTTCTTCTCTTTGAGGCGGATTTTTATGTACATGGGTACCTCATCAGGCTTGATTTGTCGAGACCCATCTTTTTACCCACCTAAGTTGCACTTAAGGGGGGGCGTTGGTGTAGGTTTTTATTTCCTAGTTGGGATAATTATTTTCCTATATTCCTAGGTTTTTCCTACACCTTTTATTAATCTTGCTTAGGTTCATAAAGCATGTTTAATTAAGTGAATGGGTTATGAGGTGTCACCATCCTAAAGGGGGCACCCATTAGCTATCTTAGAAAGATACTTTGCTATCTTTAGACCGATAGATGGTTGCTTCGTATTGGTTGGTGTTGCCACCTCCACCCTCTCCCTTTTCTATATAAACATGCTACCTAGCTTGTATTAGGCATCTTTTGCTTTTGCATTCTCATAATGCTATTTTGCTTCTAGCATTTGCATTACTCTCGTGGAGACTAATTCTGTGTTGTTATTTTGATCTTGTACCATTTGCTTTCACAGTTTAATATCTATTCGTTTGCACTAGTTTTCTGGATTATTCATCTTTTCAAACTCTAACATCTCTCACCCTTTATAGATTCATCCAATAGGACAAGGACTTCATCCATATCAGTGAAACAACCTACGGACACTATATTAATAGGTTGAAGCGGCCTACCAGTCCAATATGTCATCTCTTTAGATTGATTTGGTTTATACAGGCCCTTGCTTGAGCAAGTATATAAATTCCATTCCTTTCCATCAAAAGATATTTGACATCCACTCAACATGCCAAGGAGATTCAACAGTTGCCAAATATGCCCAAATGCAACAAGAAGGAAGGCCAACAACCTAGAACCAAAGCTTTGGCATTTCGAGTGTTTTTTATCATTTTACAGATCCCATGTAGATCTCTTGCAATGCCATCTATCATCTTCCAGATATGGAATTGGAGATATCGTATACATAACAGCTGATTATAGGAGTTGTTACAAAGCAGTTTTAATAAGTAACAAAGCAAAGAAAACATAGAGAGGCATTGAAGAGGTGCTGACATATCCCCACGATTCCTTTTCTTCACAATGTATCTTGTGCCCTCTTGTTGTGGGATACTGTTTTGTGTTTTTTTACTTTCTCAATTGCTCATATCTTCCGTGTTCATTTTATTCCCAGAACTTAAGCAGACATGTTAATTCCATATTGCACTAATTTTAAGCACAACTCTTGATCTACAACAAATACAAGTAAATCCAGAGTATAAGGAATCATACAACTGTATAAGATTGATTTTCAGCCATGTGGACATGATTTTGGCCATCTACATGTTGCATTTATCATAAAGGATGTAAATGACAGCCCACAATTGTAATGCACACCAATTTTCAGTGTGATGTATATAGGTTTTCTGTAGCAAATTGCATTGGATCAGCAAACAAGAAATTTTAAATCTGTATTGAAATATTTTTTTATAGGTTAATTGCCAAATTGGAGGGAGTCAATGGTCCCTCTAGCTCTTTGAACCATAATGGGAGCTCCAATCCCCAACAAATACAGGGTTCATACCCATGAGTGCAGCAGCCCAACAAGGGCATGATGTAATGATCTGATGTTTTCCAATTAAACATTGGAAAGACTGGCATTAATAATTCCTCCCTATCCCTCTCTCTACCTTCCCACACTTAGACAAAATTGAGGCCAAGAAGAAAAGACAAAATAAGAATATGGATAAAATAAGAATAAGACCAAAATTGGTTAATCAAACAAGTCGTGCAATTACATAAGAGACCGATCCATATTAGTAGTGATAATCTTGTGTGGAGAGGCATCGATCCTCCCTAAAAGACATAACCACTTCCAATAGACACTGTCCGCAAGTTATTTAAGCCTATGGGAATCATTTGCAAAGGCATCGAACAAGTTACAATCTCATCTCTGCAAGGATCGAACACATTGAACATTGATAGAGTAAAGACCTTGAAAGTTAATCATCAGATATAAACGTCTACTCGCCAAAGAAGGAAATCGTAGCATCCAGCGATCAAGGATATATATATATATGCAGAGATACGATCTGCAAGAAATAAAGCATTAAACAATTACAAGTGTCTAAATACATACTTCCAGCCATCGAATATACATCAGATCTGCTGTAGAAGACTCTAAAGTATATTTATACGGAGGAGAAACGTTGCCATTAACAGATACCAATAAGCAATCATCCCAATCTATATTCTATAAAAAGATATCATTGGATCGAACCAGCATTATACGGCCTTGTAACATACAGGTATGATTGCATATTGATATTCCCTTTTGCATACTTAACATTTCCTTTTGCATGTTATTACTCTTAGAACTTGATTCTATATACTGTGATCATATATGTATCATAATTAAAGTGCTGTAGCTTATATGCAATCAGTCATTTGTATCATAATGAAAGTGTTGTAGCTTATATGCAGCTATTCATATGTGGTACACATTAACCTCATATGGAAAGAATGAGAATGAGATGCCTAAGAGGCCATTCATGGGTATTTAGAGGCCTTTGTCACATGTGATACAAGGTATCCATAGTGCAAAGGATAGCAATCACATAGAGGCCCTTGTCACATGCTAGTACAAGGTACCTATAGTGCAAAGGATAGGTGATATATTGGCCTTGGCTACAATGGTGCAAAAGGCATCATAGGTACCAAGGAATCTCATAGAGGCCTTGACTCTAAGAGTACAAAAGGTACTACTTGAGTCTAAGGATAGGAGATATAGAGCCCCATGGTGGATAGTGGCAATTCATCTCATCTCTCTCATATGATGTTAATGAGTAACACATGAAAAGAGATAGCAAGTATGAAATATGTATTGATACAGATCATGACTAAATAATAGAGCATGTGAAATGTCATGATATAGAATATGAAAGACATATTGTTAGTGATCTTAAGAGGAACATGTGAAATGTCATGATATAGAATATGAAAGACATATTGTTAGTGATCTTAAGAGAAACATGTGAAATATAAATGATAGAGAATATGAAAGTCATATTGATAATAATCTTAAGAGGAACATGTGAAATATAAATGATAGAGAATATGAAAGTCATATTGATAATAATCTTAAGAGGAACATATGAAATATAAATGATAGAGAATGTGTATTGAAAGTAATCATAAGATTAGTGATAGAAATATGCATTGAAAGTAATCATAAAATGATGAATTAAAGATGTGAATTGATATTTGATCATAGAAGTTATAAAAGCAATGTTCTTATGTGAATTATACATATTGCTATAAATGCAATCAAAAGGTTTATTGTACTAATGTTCTCTTTTTGTAAGTTGAAATTTGTGAACAAGATAGAGAAATTTTGAAAGCCTGCAAGCAAGTTGGTCCAGCAAGGGTTTGAACTCGGGTCACCGCTGAAACAGTGTCACCCCAATACCATTGCACTATGCCATGAATGGCAATCTGTATTGAAATGTTGAGCTCTAGAATATCCAAGTAAATTACAGATCAAGTGATTCCAGAGCAATTTTTCCTTGTACCTTGTGGAAGATTTTATTAACACGTTAACTTTTTGTTTGTCATTGCTTCCATATTTCATATATTTATATATGACAAGGAATTCTAGGGCCTATATTTGATTGCACAATCCAACCATGGCCAATGCTTTGAAGAGGGAAAAAGTCCAACAGCTACATGAAATTAACCAGCAAATTCAAGAGAAAAAAGAGTTGAGAAAGACAGTACTGTTGAGACATGGACCAGCTAGGACTCGAACCTATCGCTGCTGGAGTGCTCTATCACTGAGCTAGTAGCCCCTCTTGGACCAGTCCATCGTCGATCTAGGTGTGGCTTATTTCTAACACCAACACCCCCCCTTAAGCCACACCTCTCGTGTGCTTGGGGCTCCTAGCCTGGGCCTAGCTCTGATACCATGTTGAGACATGGACCAGCGAGGACTCGAACCTAGGACCTTCCATTCGTTGCTGGAGTGCTCTATCACTGAGCTACTAGCCCCTCTTGGACCAGTCCATCGTCGGTCTAGATGTGGCTTATTTCTAACACCAACAAATATAACTCTTGTTAATGGAGAATTGAGAGATAAAAGATAGATTGGCTAGCCATGGAGATTTCGTCATTGGCATCGTGGAGGAACTGTGACAAGAATTGGTATAAAAAGCATAGACATTGGTCAAGCTCTGATGAGATTGTGAAGAACTAAAAAGGAAAGAAGGGTCTACCCACCAAAGGAGTCCAGCATCTACACATGGTACCAAACAATGACAAAGGTACAACCACCTCATTGTATGCCTTTACACATGATAGATGATGATAAATTACAACCAGCTCATTGTATGCCTTTCCTTCCAATGAGCATCAAATGATTTCCTTGCTACTTTTGGAAAGAATACCAAAAGAATTGGCTTTAAGTTGAAAGAAAAAATGAGTTATAGTAGCCAAAGGCTTTGTAAGAATGGCCAAGGAATAACATGTCCAATAGAGGTTGAGACTAGACCACAATATAGAGGATTGGGATATTCTAGTGTCAAAGAGGAGGTTGGAGAAAGCTCATAGGAAGCAAAAAGTGACGTACTAGACATCCTTGGGACTTGGGGACTTTGAGGGAACATCCCTTCCCTTCCCCATTTTTTAAAGTTTTGAGGACACCCCCTATTTAAGTCTTTTTGAGGACTTCTGGCATCCCCTAGCCTTCCCCAAGACTTCAAAGTGTCCCAACATCAAACACTTAAAAATCAATAAAACAAAATTTAAAATATTATAAAACAAATAATACCCTACAAGGGGGCCCACCAAGGCTCCCAACCCAAAATAAATTCTAAAACATATGCCCATTGTTGTTTTGCATTAACTAAAAGAGGAGGAAAAGAGAAAAAGAGAAAGACGAAAGTATGTTGAGAGATTGATGGAAGATTGTCATTTAAGTCTGTGTGTTGGCAACATGAGCTGAATCGAGAGACTGATGGATAATGAAGAGCATGACAATGTATGGTGTTGTCATTGATGGCAACCCATTATAGAGATGCAGTAGTGTTGGTCCGGAGAAGATCAAAGCACCAATTGTTTTGAAGATTTGTCTAAGTCCCGAAGTACAATCTTCAGTATTCAGTGAACCAGTCTTTGGGTACACATTGCTCCGCTATGAAGAATTTTGTCATGCGATTCTAAGGTAATTTTGGTACATATTGAAGGAGTCTAAATCCAAAGTTTCAAGGTTTGAAGTCCTCCATAGTCGAAGATAGAATTGACAAAGTATCGGACTCTGTAATGGCAGTATAATGGTAGTATTAGTGGTATGCTGGAATGCTCCGCATTCCACCGCAAATGAATATTTTGCCATGTGGTTTTGAGGATAAGTTCACAGACGTCAGAAATGTGTGTTCTCTAAGTGGCAAGCATTTTGGTGGTCCGCGTATTGAGTTGTGAGTAAACAGTTGGTTCATTCTATTGATTACTTCACCAGTGGTGCCAACTCAAAGGTTTTGAGGTTGTGTGGAGTTGATGTCATGTCCCCATATTGAGGCATTGTTTAAATTAAGATTTGAATCACTTCCGTCAAATGTGATGTTTGTTGTCGTCGATTTGAATGATAATCATGTATATGATAATACATTTAATAAACATATTTAGTATTATTGATATATAATAATATTATATATAATTAAAATACGATATGTTTAGTGTATTATCAATTTGAGTATTATTAATTATAATATATGTAATTCATAATATATATATGTGTGATAATATTATTATAATATACAAATATGTATAAATATATTATAGAGGTAATTATATATATATATATATATATATATATATATATATATATATATATATATTATGTTAATATAAATATAAATATTAAAATAGATATTATATGATTATAAATATAAATATATATACTATATAATAAATTAGATATATTGAATAATATAAATTAAATATTATGAAATAAATAATATATATTAAGTATTCACAAAGGGTCGATCCCCTTTGAATGATCGACCCTTTTCCAAAGGGAGCGACCAAGACCATATAAACTAAAGAAATGATGAAGAAAAGTCTCCAATAATGCAGCGCATCTATTAATATTTATTACCTTTAAAGCCTCGTAAATCCCATGAGGAGACACCACTATAAGTCAAAGGGAGGCAACTACTGGTAGAAGCAACCGATCAAGGTATAAAGGAGGATCGGGGGCTTTTGGGAAGGACGTTCCTTCACTTCTCATCCTCACGGACTCAGAAATAACAGACAGCGAATAGGAAGTCAAGGGATATACCAATAGAAATGGGAGTTCCACATAAATGTGGGAATTAGAGATCATTACCAGCACTGTTTTTGGTGACAGGCCAACAACTTCATATGGAAAACAAACTAATCTCAATGGGCTTTGGCTTTAGCCGCCCATATGGAAATCTCGTCCATAAAGACATCCATTCTATTCTTTCTTTTGTGAATCTTGGATAATCCACACATTAATTTATTATCAACTCTTGTGATGATCATTCCATCGAACCAATAATCAGAGCATTAATCAACGGAAGAATATCATCTAATCATTCTGAAAATTACAAGAGCTATCTGCATTCCCAAAAATTCATAGTAGCAAACCTTCATTCATCTGATCAGTGAATCAAGACTGGAAGGTACTATTTTATTTGGCAAATTGGAAGCAATCGCAGCGGCAATCATATAGAGGTATGCGATCCCTATGTCAAATTTGAATAATTGAATTATTAGCATAGCATATAGGACTCAACATAAGTAATTTTGTTAGCATTTAATGATGACCATATAGAGAGGATATAATCAGATTAGCACAGTTTATTAATGCATGAATAAGTATAGAAATCTCATCCTAGAATAAGATGTAACATGTAAGAAATGATTATAGAAAGTAGTTGCAAATAATATAGTAAGTAAATAGATGTGTGAATACATGTTTAATAACTGATATAGAATAAATAAGGAAAATAATCAAAATAGAGGATTAAAAAGAATATCATATATATGCATGGAATGAATGGAAATTTAATATAATGATTCCAATTATAGATATTGCTTATATAATGAACATTATTCTTATAAGGAAGTGAGATAGATATTGTTAATTACATTATCAATAGTAAAGGACAAGTTTCTTAAAGGATAGTCCTGAAAGACCCAGGATGAGAAGTAGGCCTCATAGTTAATCTACCAACACACCATAAGTGAGACTAAGGGTTAGGGTAGGCAATTGGCTTAATGATGGATAATGCTCGAGCTGGTGAGATACCACCCCTCTGAGACGAGTGAAGAGTGCTTGTCTCAAGCTGGTGAGATATCATCCCTCCAAGCTAAGTAAATAGGCCCTTGTCTCAAGCTGGTGAAGATTGCCCCTTTGAGACAAGTGGATAGGCCTTTGACTCAAGCTGGTGAAGTCCTTCACCCCTCTGAGTCAAAGGAAAGGAATATGGGACCCATGGCAATATTGTGCCCTAATAAACCCTCTCTTGTTGGGTGAGTGGTTTGATTAACGTGTAGGCCCAAGTATGTCTCTCTCGTGGTCAATCATGAATATGTATAAAAAATATAGTGAAAGGTATAATGCATATAAATTATGATTATAAGGTTTGATTTAATATATCTTTGTGGTTAATGTAATTGGATAAGAAGGATTGAATTCTAATGTACTCATTTACGAGTTAAAATTGTTTGCAAGGTTGCGAAAAATTTTGGCTTGTTAGAAGGGGCCATTACAGTTGAGTTATGTATGGAGCAGAATTATGGGAGTAATTATAGGTTATGCCGACCTATCTTAATGTGTTACATGCTTTGATTCTCTCTACGACGTGTATAGGGTTGAGTTTTGAGCCAATAGGTCAAGAGGTCACACGGTACATCTATTATGCCAACCTATTTGATGTTTTGCTTGATTGCAGTATATATACAAGATCGATTTCTTGTGTAGAGGCAGCTTGAGTGAAAACAACGAAGTGTGTAGGTGCGAAATCTGATGCAAAGAAGGGCAAGATAAGATTATAGTGAAAATGAAGTGTGTGAAGTCAGTATTTTGAGCTTCAGTGGAACTGTATCTTCAGCATAGGTCAGATGCATTGTTAACAGTTCTTACTTGGCAGTGAGCCACCCTTTCTTCTATCTTTCTCTATTCAGGACAGTGAGTCCTTTGGTAGTAAGCCACGAACAGTGAGCATTTCTCTTGTGGATAGTGTGTCCACCATTTTGTATCAAACTTGTAACCAGTTGCATTATAATATATTGTGAGCTAATCCTCACCGTGGTTTTTCCCTTTTTGGGTTTTCCACGTAAAAATCTGGTGTTCATGTGTTATGTGCCTTGATGGTTGCTTTCATGTTTTCCTTTCTTACTGCAAGTTGAATATGCTATGTGGAATGAATGTTTAAATGCTTAAGTGGTTATGGGGAATACTGATTCACCCCCCCCCCTCAATATTTCAGGTGTTCAACAAAGTAGAGGAAGAGGAAGAGAACCAGTTTCTGAGATCAAAATCAGATGATGACTTTGATTTCTAGGCTTGTTGCTCAATGTACCTATGTACTATGCATGATGCAACATTTCTTTCTTTGGCATCTCAGTATAAATCATGCTTCATATTATGCCTATGATTATCAATGTATTAGATGGATTATGGAATCAATTAATTGTTATTGTACTTGCTCTTTAAAATTTTAGCTTATTTTAATTTGTTTATGTTATTTTTATGTGTTTTTTGTTTATTTGTATTTTTAAAATTAAAATATTGGTTTCTCATCAATTAAAAATAATTGCCATCCCCAAAACCTATCCCCTAATCCATACATCCCCAAAACTCAAAGAAACATTGAGATAATCACATTCTACAAAGATTTGAGTGCAAAGAATCTCCAAAGTTATGAAAATGTTTTAATGAAGGAGGCAGCAAATCGACACTCCATATCCAAAGAAGCATGCCAAGTGTTTCCAAGGAGAGGACAATCTTCAACCAATGAAAAAGGAAAAGTGATTTGAATCCCAAGAGATATTTAGGGGACAACACGCTCAACTATGAGAATCTAGATGTGTTATACACAAAAGTAATATTAACAATAAATTAGAGATGATAAATATTGATCTCAGAAAGGCATGGAAAGATAATAGAAGTGGTATAGAAATTTTAATTAACGTTTGTCTTCTATAAATGGAATACTCTTGAGGGAGATGTCCCCCATAGTGCCTGGGCCCATAAATTTTAAAAAAAAAACACTTTGTTCACATTTTTTTAAACAAAAAAAATCCTAAAAGCACTATTTCACCCTAAAGTGAGAGCATATCACTTGTTTCACTCATTTCACAAACACAAAAGACCAAAACAACATTTTTTTCCTCCAAGCTGCCTTTGTTGGGTTTTGAAGGTTGCTAAGGATTTGGTCTTTGTGCACTCCAACCTTCATCTCTTGTCATATAAGACACCTTAATACAATGAGGGTGTGACAAAGAATTGGTATCAAACTCCTGAGTGTGCCAACTTAAGACGCTACAGTTGCACATCTTGCCAAAGTCCCTATAGATGAGGCAACTTCTGCACATGACACAGCTAGTGGGAGTGACACTACAGTTAATTGTGGTTCAAATGAAATTGAACCAAATGTCGACTTTGATGCTCTTGAGGAAGAGCAATATGAAGATTATTGAATATTGATTGTAATTTTCATTGTTTATTGACATTTGACAAATCATTAAATTATGAATTTAGGAGTATTTTCATTTTTGCAAATTATGATATATTTAAATATTTTGTTTATTGGCAATTATGAGCATCACTGTTTTTATATTTTATAATTTTAAATTTTTTAATATATATATATATATCCAAACCCGTACCCGTACCCAAGGAAAAAAAATTTCCATACTGTCGTACCCAATACCAGGACCGGCAACTTAGTAAATATTGTTGGAAAGACAATTGTCGTTACACCAAAAGATCAACCTTTTAATGCCCGATACAACTGCTAGAGTTAATGAATCCACAAGAGGCGGTTAAGCCTTGTCGCAAACCCAAGCGTTGCACTGCACAGCACAAGGAGACCAAGGGTGCACACCTTGCAACAATCCCCCCCAGCGCAAGCGAGGGGTTCAAACCCGTGACCCAGGCTCTTATACCAATTGTTGGAAAGACAATTGCCGTTGCACCAAAAGATTGACCTTTTAATGCCCGATACAACTGCCAGAGTTAATGAATCCATGGGAGGCGGTTAAGCCTTGTCACGAACCCAAGCGTTGCGCTGCACAGCACAAGGAGACCAAGGGCGCACACCTTGCAACAAATATACGTACATAATGTTACAAATCCGCAAAGCCTAAAGAACTGTTATGGGAATTCAAACAATTGAACTTCCATGTGAGTCTTCACCTTCTAATACTTAGGTTGAATGGTGTCAAATATAACAGTTGAGGACAAACGCAACAACACATCAGCATGTGGCAATACCATGTGTTGTGAGTGAATCTTAGCAATTTGATGTGTAGGTTATCAAACCCTAACAAAGACAATGATGGAGACAGTAAGGTTTGGTGTGCAATTAGATGGTGCTACATCCAATTTACCTAGACTGCCCTGCACCTCTAGAAACATGTATGTTGCATCTGGTGAGATGATCTAAAGATCTTGGAAGTACATTGGACCTTTGGAGAATGTTCCACAAAATCACGAAGCATAAACATGAGTTGGCATTCCCACGTGCCATAAGAATGGGCCTGGTGTTATCACTGGATTCCTATTTGGAGAATCCACCTAGAACAGAAGGTAAGGCATCATCATTCCATTAACCTTCTGCAACCCAAGAAGGCATGCAAGGAAATCATCCCTTGTTTGTCTCCATAGTTGAAAAAGAGGATATGTAGCATCTCATAGTTGGAATCTATATCACTGTTTTTTGGGGGGGAGTGAGTGACAAATGTGTGGACATGTATTGGAGGAAATAATCCCTAAGCAAAAAGCCCAAGTACTTCAACAAGAAGGTATGCTGCGAAACCATTCTTCAAATAATCATGAAGAGCGAGGAGAGAAAAAGGAAGAAACACTTTATAAAAGCAATTATAAGAATTGTTACGACATTGGTGACTATTGGGATGCAAACTGTTGGAAACAACAAATTCAATTTCATCCCAAGGATCAATTCAAGGAAACAAATACTAAGATCAAGGGGAAATAGTCAAATCACTTACAATTCAAATGGCAACAACTAGAGGAGAAGAAAAAAAGTTTGGAAAGAGTTACATTCAAGCACAGCAATGGTTGTAACTCATAGCAATGCCCATTCAAACCTGATTTCAAGATCACAATGATAGTAGCATGTGTTTCCAAAGTTGAAATGGATAATTACTAGAACTGTTCCATGCACATTGATTGGCATCTACAAACAAGATCTATGAACCGAACAATTGCTTCTAATTTGGAAGGGAAAGCAAGATGAATAAACAAAGTTGCTCAATGTGATTTGATGATTGACAAAGGAGCAACATGGGACAGCACTCAACAAAATTCTAACCTTGCTAATCTAATGAAGTGAAATATTTTTGACCCTTCCTGGTGCCCTCTTTGTTGCAAAAATGTGGAGACATTTGGCCAACTACTCCTCCATTGCAAGTATGCTCAAGTATTTGTTCTTTGTTGTTATCTAAATTACAGATGGTATGGGTTTTTCCTGAAACAATTCATCAACATATCTGTAGTTGGCCTAAAGGTTCCCATGTCTCCAAAACTTGTAGGTGAACTCCCTTCTATACGTTTTATGGGGGATATGGTTAAAAAGGAACGGAAGGATTTTTATTAATGAAGCTCTCTCTATAGAAAGCTGTTGGGCTCAAATTGAAAGCATAATAGTGGAATATGTTAAACAAAGTATAAATGAGAAAGAAAAGGAGTTGTCTCCTTTTGAGGTTAAAATTGCTAAGTTGTGGCACGTAGAAGTAACTCCACCCATTAATGGGTCAAGAGATAGTAAGAAATTAGAAAGACATCAATGTTGGACTGGTCCAGTGATAGGCATCAAATTGAACTTTAATGGTGCCTCAAGGGGCAATCCTTGTTTAGCAGGAGCTCGTTATGTGTTGTGAGATCAAATACGAGCTTCTTATTTGGATGATCACATTTTTTTGGGTCTAAAACCAATAACAAAGCTGAATGGAAGGCTCTCATTACAATTTTAATCTTAGCTTATAAGGAGGGCTTCAAAGAGACTGAGATTGAAGGTGACTCTTATGTTGAAGAAGCAATAGTCCTAATTGGCATACGAGAGCTTATGTTGAAGAAGCAATCATATGGCTAAGAAAAATTGCCATTGTGAAATATAACCATTGTTTACCATGAACAAAACAAAGTAGTTGATTTATTGGCAAAATAAGGGGATAGATAGTTCTATTATATAATATTGAAAGTATTGATATTATGGACTAGGAGGGTGTAAATATCATTATTGAGAATGATAAATAAAGGTGTATTTAAATAGTATTGCTTTTCTCTTTGGATTCATATCAGCAAATGGCAGCAGTTGGCATTTCGTGTATTTATGAATGCATTTAGCGGATCTGTTTTCCTTGCAAATGTTGGTGTGAGAGGTGATCTCATGTAGTATGTGATAATGAGAAGGCAAGCTTTCATTAGATAGTGCATGAAGCTATTTTGAGGGTTTTATGTGATGTTATGGTGTGTTGGGATGTGGTATCTTGCTGCAGAGCATTGGGTTGCCTTTCTCTAGTCTAGTTTGGGTTTCTTTTTCATGGCAGGTTATGGAGCTCAGTCCCCTAGGGATCTGCTTAGGAAAGGGCATATATCAGATTTCAGACCAAAGATCTTTTATCGACTGATTGTTCAAACTCTTAATCTTGTAACGGCAGTGCTAGGTCCAAATGGAGTGGCAGACACAGGATCATTCGGTCCAGGGAAACAATTCTGGCAGACCTCCATAACAAGCGTGGGGAGATGGTGAGTAATGCAGCAGTGCGTCAATGTATTGTGGATCTTTAATCCTTTAATGTGGCCAGGGAAGAGGTTCTAATGAAGTCAACCCCAAAGGTGCAATCTTCTGTCTCCTTTCTGCTGGTGGCTAAGGATGAAGTGAGAATGGCTAAATTTAATACCCTAAGCAAGGATGTCGGGGTTCTGATGGACTTATTCCAAGATCTTCAGCAGGTTATTAAACATATGGTTGTCTTTCATCACCAGGTCTCTTGGAAATCACAAGTGGTTATTCTTTTCCTGCCTTTTGTTAATGATTCCTTGTCACAATCAGTACATAGAGAAGAATTAATTGGTGGTGTTCGCTTATCAGGCCTGGAGGCGGCTTCTTCTTCTCCAGTCATGGAAAAACTGGTGCCTGTTTCAGGGAAAGGTGTGCCCAATAGGGTGGGTGAGCACTGGAGGTTGATCACAGGTGGCCTGGCACCTCTTGCTGGGGGGTTTTCAATTCTTAATGTTCCTTCTATGTACGGTGTTGCTCTGGATGATTTTTTGGTGTTGTGCTGCTATATGTGGCTAGGTTTTTGGTTATGGTTATGTCAGTCTTCACTGTGACTGTTGAGTAGTATGTTGCTAGTTATAATGTGTTTCTGTTCATAGTTTTTCTAGATTGTTAGATGTTTGTTTGCATTATGGTTTCTCCTCTGTCAGGCCTGTCACTCTTCTGGAGATTTGCATAGGAAATTTGATTTCTATATAGCTGTATGTATCTCTGTTTGCATTTGGGATAAGGCCCCATAATAGAACCTCATTATTATTAAAGGAAAAACAAAGTATTTGCAAATCACTGCATACACACCATATTCATATGCAAGGTACTTAAATTATCATTTGTTAAAATTTTAGGTGTTTTGGGTTCTTTGCTACTAATTCCATTTGTTGCAGTGAGAAAGGACAAGCTATGGGGAGCACACATCAAGAGTAGTTTCCTAGATGGTGCAAACTTAAAATTGCAAGCCATCCACTTAGAAAAGCACAAGCAAGAGAAAATTTCCACTTGGGCAAACAAAAGGAACAATACGACTGATCCAAGAAGCAAGGTAAGGAGATTGAATTTCCAGCCACTAGCATTCTCATGTAGCGTAAATAAGACATTTTTGAAATAATCCAAGTACTAGGTTACCACAAACATTATGGGAACAAAAATGAAGACACCAAAGAAGTGCATAGGCAAATCCATATGTCGAGCACTAGCACTTCAATGAGCAAAACGACTTCAAGGAGCAGTAAGTTGAGCACTAGCACTCATCACTTCAAAAGAGGGGTATGGCATGCCACGCCTTAGAGAGGCACTCCAATCAAGAAAGTGTAGAACTTTAAACCTATGTAAGCATTTCAACATTGGATACCTTCAAGAAGAGTGTTCAGTCCAAATAATACTCCTAAAACAGTGATATCAAATCAATTTCAATGGACAGGTAAGGAAAAAGAAATCTCAAAGAATGGGTGGAAGGTAATACCTCATATTTTCAACATATGAGCTTTAGGGAAGAAAATGCCTCCATATTGAGATGAGGTATGATCACAACTTGATCGGTTGAAAGAATTAAATTCAGTGGTTATTTAGTTGGATGGTTTGTGTGCCCAAAATGACATTCAAATTAAAATTAAAACATTCGCATTCACCTTTCAAAACACAAAGGCTGACGGCTAAGAAAATGATGCAGGTAGATAAACAAGGCTGAAGTTGATGGAGGCCCTAAGGATGGCTCAAAAACCTATCCAGTATCTATAAATCTGAAATACAGTGATATGAGGCACATTTGTTGGCTGAAGAATCCCCCATTGAATGTATCAATAGATTCAACAGTTGCTGAATGTATCAAGCAGACTCTATGGCTGTTAAATGCGCTTGAATGTGTCACACAGGAAGACTAACAACCTCGAATGGAAGCTAAGGTGTTCCACATCCCAATTGTCAAGATGGAATGCCATTTTGAGTCTTCTACATCAATTTATTGATCCAATATATGTATAAATATTAAATATGCCTATTGTGCTCTTTCAGTAGGCATCTATCTTCTTCCAGAGTTGAATCTAAAAATGTCATACATTCCAAAAGTGTAGGAGAGATTACAAAGTAGTTGGGAAAGTTGTAGAGCCGAGAAAGCTAGAAGACACATTGTAGAGGTGCTGATATAGTCCCAAAATGTTCTTGATTACACCATGGAGATCCTCAACATGTAATCTTACTGATTTCATTTGACATAAGGACGCACAAACTCCAGTTGCTGAAATTTTTTCACATTAATTTTTTTTTAGAATATCCTGTGTCTGTTTTGTTGTATGATGTGATGTTTGTGTTGTTGGCTCAACTGTTCATTTCTACCATTCTGGTTTCAACCCCAGCAAAGCAAACATGCTAATTCTATGTTACTGAACCTACATAGGAGGGAATCACACAAGTATAAGATTAATTTCCAGCAGTGTAGGAATGAATCTGGGCATAGCAATTAAAATAAAGGATTTAAATGGCAAGCCCATAGCTGTGACACATCAATTCTCAGCAATATTCATCTTCAAGTTCAGTTGGAAATTGCATTGAATTAGCATATAAGCAATTTTATATCAATGTTGAAGAATTTTACATTGGAATATCCAAGTCAATTAGAAATAATCCAACACCTAAGTAATGAGCCTACAAACTTGTTTCACCTTGTTGCTTAAAGACAACTACAGGAATCAACATTTAGTGGAAGAACCAATCATGCAAACTTAATGGCAGACAAATAACTGATACCTGGGGCATCTTCGTAGGCCACCTTTCAGTTGGAACTTGGAAGATTTCTTATATAAGAATGTTAAGTGGATATTTTGCATATAGAATGATCTACCTCTTTGACATATACCCAGCTCAATAATTCTAATGGTGCAAATATATCTTCTGTGGGAAATAGCAACTATAGTGACAGCATAAAATACTATCGATATGAATGTTGACTTCAAAATCATTTGTTCTTGACATCAAAATTATTGGTTCTTGACTTTAAAATTATTGATTCAAGTAATAAACTCAAACAAAATATGTCTGGCCAAGTTTTAAAAAAAAACCTGCATACAGGGATTATGTCTTCCTCTATGTCACGAGCCCAAATAGACCATTCAAGCTGAATAGCAGTAATAGGATGTACTGCATGGGCTCTTCTAATGGTGTCAGCACTGGCTTCTGATAGTCCAATATATTTTATTTTTCCCTCTTCAACAAGTTTTTTGAGCTCCCCAATCTACATTCATTGCCACAGAAAGAGTCAGATACAATGTTTGACAAAAATCGCAGATGAATCTGCATGTCACAAATGAAGTCTTATGAATGCATATGCACTTGATAGCTTGCCTCAAATCTCTTAAAGGGCCAAAATATGAAGTATGCTTCAAAATAGATGGATCATTAAGAAGCAAAAGAGAAGTCCAGTACTTTGTATTCTATTGTATTTTGAAGAGTTGATGCAAATAGGGGCAGGCTGTGCTTACTGTGTCTTCAATTGGAATTGATGTATCTATCCTATGCTGATAATAAAGATCAATGTATTCCACATCAAGACGTTTAAGACTTGCTTCGCAACATTCCCGGACATACTCCGGGGAACCCTTGGCACCAAAAGTTCCACCAGCAGGAAATACAATCCCAAACTTTGTTGCAAGTTGAATTTTTTCACGAGGGAGCTGCTTTATGGCCTGTCCATGCTCAAATTTTAGTATTAATTACATTTACTTTAGACCCTGATTATGGTTAGACAAAATGGAGTACAAAACCCTTTTGATCACAAAGCAACTTAGGCATTAAGTAGATTTATTTATTTGCGGAAGAAGAGTGAAATAATCAAACAATCAAAATTACTGAAAGCTTAAAAGTATATAGTAACATTACACCTGTACTATCAGCCCTAAACTGGTATTAATCCCACCAATCTATATGAAGGTGATAGCTTCTAACGGAAAATTACGACTGCCAAAATAAGAACCAATTCACATGAACTACACAGTGAAACTGGCTGATGGAAGTCAGCGGTCACCCAAAGTGAGAACAAAACAAAGAATTTTCAGTATATTCAATTTAAATGAAGTAGAGAAGAAAACCCACTTTCTATTAATTTATGGGATGTATAACAATACTAGTTACACAGGCATCTACAATCATAATAAAGCCTTAACAGTCCTGAAATAATTTCTATCTAAATATTTTGATATGCCCTATAGACCAATCGGCTTTGTTTAAATATCAAGCTCACCTTCCCAACAAGGATTTCGTTGGTAGTGGCGCCATATACATCTGCTGTGTCAAAAAAGGTGATACCTTTCTCAAAGGCGTACTTAATCATGGAAATCCCATCTTCTTGCGAGAGAGGTGTATTGTATATTCCAGAAAGCCCCATGCATCCATATCCCACTTTAGAAACCTAAATCAATAGTCCATTCCAGTTCCAAATATTAATAAAAAGAAAAAAAAACCCAATTTGCATGTTACCCAATATGTAGACCAGACAGATGAAAGAAAAACACAAAAAATAGCAGTACATGTAATCCTTGATTGCCCAGCTTGGTCTGTGGAATGAGTGGAGTTGCCATTGCAGATGAAATAGTGTAGCTCAGAATATGTGAGAGCTAAAATAAAGATAAGAATTGTTGAGGAAAAGAAATCCTATCTGTATAATAGAAATAGTGTATACACAATCTGACACAATAACAGAATAAATGAAAAGTAAAGACTATATGCAGTATTGTCAACTCAAAAACTTTTTCAACAAAAACCCAGTAAAAAATTGTAGTATTTTTACTTCAAAAACTTTTTCAACAAAAACCCAATAAAAATTTGTATTATTGCAAAAATTTACCATTTTCAAAAGAATAATTGAATCTCTCTTACTTTACGCCAATATAAATAAAAACATTGAAAACAATTTTACACATTTATTGAAATCATGCAAAAGATAAAAGATAAACATGAATAGTCAAAAAAATAGTAGCAATTTTCTAACGATCCCATCTCAACTATTAAAAATGAAAAGTATGCAACACTTATCCGACAAAAATCGATAGCAACTTTGCTTTTGAAAAAACGCACTCTTGCATTGACTTGTTCTGTGCGAGCCTACGCATACGTCAGGAGGCGGCCGGTCTTTTTAAATTTCTTAACCTATGATGGTATGTAGCGGTGACTGAAAATTTGTATGTAGACCACGAATCTTTACCAAATTCGCCATCCACGGCGTAATAGTAAAAGAATTTGCGAGAATCTCTGTTGTAAAATATTCAGGATACCATCTTTTTCCTGCAGAAAGGTCTCGTAAGGAATTTTATATGCTAATGTCATTTCAAGGCATAATCTCTGTCACGTTCTTAGTTTCATTATAATAATAGTTGCTTTGATTTTTTTGCCCATTCCATATACTTTTGGATAAAGATGATCTCTCAGAGTTGAATCTTAGGCTCGAGTCCCTGACTTTTTCTCTATCTATGGGAGGAAGGTTTGTCATGTTCTTGAAGTTAGAATGTTGTTCAGAGGGTATGAACAAAGTCTTCTTAACTTGCACAAAAGCCCTCTCTCTTCTACATAAAAGTCGACTACTTTACTTGTAAAATGGTTACCGTTAGGACATAATTGTATACTAAAGTCATCACCTTATGATATTTTTGTATTTTTATTAATTAATTTGTTTGAAAATTTGTATAAGGAGAAAAATCTCGATTTTTTAATGTATTCTATGTGGTTGTTTTCCTTTTATTTTTAGAGGCTCTTTTAAATTTTGGTGGGTGCATTCATAATTTTTTATTGATAAAAATAGAGAAAAAATGGTATCCAATTAAACCACAAATAGTATGCTAGTATATATCACTTGTCCAACTCAAGTAGTTATCATTTGTGAGTGATCATTTGCATTTACTTATAGCCTGAGCCAAAAGGGAGCTTTCGAACAAGGTATGAACATCCATCAAAGTATAAAGGATAGAGGAATTTTGTCAAATGTTTTTAATTGCCACTATGTTGGTCAACATGAATGCAAAATGTAGAAGCATGCATGAGGCATGAAAGAATATTGATTATCAATTTTTTTAAACTATACAAAACCTTACAAAATGACCCTTGAAATTTCTTTGTATTTATTTTTCTTTTTGCTATGAATGAATTTTGTGGTGTGCAGTTCTGTGGTTTCCAGGGGTTTTGATGTTCATATTGTTGTGCTTCAACCTACATTCTACTAAATCCAGACATATAACTTGTGGTGGGGGAGAAGGGTAACTTTCTTTATGGAGGGGGTCGAGGATAAGATATCACCAGGTGAAAAGTAGTGGAAAAAATGGTAATTTTTTGTGTCTTTTTTTAAACTACAGTTAAGTTTAAGATGGTTTTGTGTTTCTTTCTTTTTTTCTTATTGTTGTAGGTGGGAGGGGTGGTGAGAGCTGCTAAGCTTAATTTAGAGGACTTTTTGGGAATTTTTTCTTTTGGGTGGGTGCTTCAAGTAGATGGGAATGATGAATAAGGAGGGAGAAAGATCTATGGCTACCAATAAGTATGTGCATTGTACTTATGAGCATGTGGAGGCTTTGAAGAGAGTTTATAGTGAGTGTCCCAAGCCTAGCCCCCTTAGAAGGCACTAGTTGATTAGGAAGTGTCTTATTCTTGCTAATATTAAGCCCAAGCAGATTAAAGCATGGTTTTAGAATCGCAAGTGATTATATAATTATTTGCATTTGTTGATAATTGGGTAACAATGTTTGTGTATACCCACCTTATGTTAGTCCCTTTGTACTTAGAGAACATTAAACCTAAGTAGAAATGTGGGACATGTGCATTTTTTCTTTGATGGGATTTGAACAACACACATCGCCTAACCTAGTCCAACCAAAAATTCTAAATGTAGCTATAGAAATGACTATTTTTCATTTGGTACCTGAGCAATGGTGTTAAGGGGATACTCATCTTTTGTTTCTTCCTTTAGTTGTAGTTCACTTAGCGAATGAGTTCAAGTAGATTAAATTATAGTTCCAAGGTAGTGGTTTCAAAAATGTAGGATTTATATAATTTTACTATAATGGGGTCGAAATAACAATCTTGGTTGGGACTTAAATTCAGTAGAAAAGTAAAATTTTTGTTCTTGTTTATAGGTATCTAAGCTACAATATTAGGGTATAACCACCTTTCCATAATCCCTTTATCTTAGTTTCAATATTGTTAGACTTGGGCTTGGAATGTGAGTGTTATTTCTCTCTGGTCCCTTTGTGGATAACTTAACTATTGTACCTATATGAAATTCTAAGTTCCTTTTAATATTGCCATGGAGTTAAAGAGTTTTCAATTTTATCTATATGAGGGTATAATTGTTGATAGAAATTAGTATTTTGTCTAGAGATGAATTTATGAGTCCCAATGAACTATTTGGGTGGTGGTGTAGGTGCCAAGAAAAAAAAAGGAAGGAGGCATCACATCTTTAGACTGTTAACAAAAAGTTGACTATGATGAACAAGTTTCTCATGGAGGGGAATGATTGCCTTTAGAAGCAAGCTTCATAGTTGATGTACAAGAATAACTATATGAGACAACAAGTACATAATGTAAGGACTAATTCTCTAGGCAACATTCATGCCATTTTCTTTATTTTTGGTATTTTATATAATCAAAGAGCAAATGCCGTCGGTGACCTATTATATGCATGACAAGCTAAGATGTTTTATTTTATAGTTTATTGTATATAAGTTCTATGCATTCTAAATTACAAAGAATATATAGGATTTTGTATCGTGTAGCTTCATTGTTTTAATTCACTTCTTATGTCTTATGGTTTATCTATTGCATTAACCTTGGTTTAGAAAATAGTTTCACATTTAGTATATCTTAAATAGAAGAACATATGGTTCATTTAATGAACAAATGGAAGAAAAGAAGAAAATAAACTTGTATTCTATATTGCAACTAAGTTAATAACATATAACTTCTTAAAGAGTAGGGAATATGCTCTCAATAATATGGTACAAGCTACAATGTTCAGATGGTGCAATCTATTCATAACCTACTAGCAAATGATTTGTAATTCACATAGCTATTTTATAACTAATTTAGCAACACAAATTACATCTCCATGAAGATTATTTTTTTTTATTTTGAATATTGTTCCCTTAACCTACTAAAATATGAATGTAATTAGCATAGATGTTATATATAGCTAATTTACTAACACAAATTGTATCTACATGAAATAACTTATTTAATTTTGAATGTTGATCCCTTAGTGTTTACTCAAGAAATTAGTCAACTCTGCTTAGAATGAGTAGCTTAAGTGTTGTGATCAATTTTAAGTTGTTTGCATGCATGTAACAAAACAAACAATACTGAAATACACACAAAACACTGCTCAACACAAGGATTTTTCCCTAGAGATATCTAGTGTGGGAAAGCTCTAAAAGAGTAGGCATTGCCTTCTCTTACCATTATATCCTTGCAATATTACAAGCCTATTTCTTTCTTGAGGCCTCAGGGGACACCAACAACATATTGATAGTATTCTAATAGTTTTCTATGCCTTGCAACTTATTCCATTACACTTACATGCTACAAATCTCATAAACACTCAACCAAGAAGCAATAAAATGAATAGAAGAACCTTCCAAGGTGCACATATACAAACTCAAGAAGAGTGAATGAAACAATAAATGCAAAGGCTAATGAACATGAAGATACATCATCTATGTCACTTCTCTCCTTCCTTTATATTTGGCTCAATAAAAACTACCATGTACATCAAGATGAAGCCACCACAAACATGGGACTAAATCACCATGAAATTGGTGCAACTACCATGATTTAAGTGTAACTAGCATGCCACTAATACAATTGCCATAAGATGATGTGTCTACATCACACTAGCAATAACAAGGAATAATCTAAATTATTTGACTAACCTTGAACCAATGTAGTTGCACATTAGGAAAATATAATACCCTTAGAATACAAACAGAAACCATTCAATGACACTATGTCAAAATGCACCAAAACAAACCAATATTTTGTAAGAGGTAATAACTGTTAGAACAAGATATTAGTGTAGATAATCCTTGAAACCTTTTTACAAATTGCCATCAAGCTTCTTCAAATCATTACAAAGATCTTAATAACATTTTATTGTTAATTCCAAATTATTATATGTTTTGAAATGAATCATGCTTTAAAAGTTGTGCAATTGTCTACATTTAAGAATCTTGAGTTTCTACCTATGCAACCCATCCTTCGACATTACTAACATGTAAGGAAGACCTACACATAGTTAGTTTTCCCCAAGTCCTAGGCAATATAGTTTCTTGCATCGCCTTGTTTAATATTTTTGGGCTCATCTTTTTTTAAGAATCTATCAGATGCTTTGCATATTAATCTACATCTCTTTTTGTTTGTGAAGCTAGCTCCTTTGTATTATAAAATTTAAACACATGTAATTTTCCCTAGGTAGGCAATGTACTTTCTCTTGTATTGCTCTTTCCAAACTGACGTGTTTGAGCTATGATATTGTTCAAGATGTTGGACCTATACTTTTTCTATTTAATACACATAGCAATCTCAATATAGATCGACAAGCATGACACCTTGATATATATATATATATATATAAATATATATATATATATATATATATATATATATATTTTCATTGTTGCAATTATTTTTTTTAAATAGACCTACGAAGACACATGGCCCAACAAATATTAGTCCCTATCGACGGTCTTATCTTTCTATGTGCATATAGAAAATGAACATAAGAAACAAGTTAAAATGATATCAACCTATTTCATACATTAACTAATGTAACATCACATGATTGAACTAATAAGGAATGCATATATGAAAGGAAGCTAACTAAGTAACTACCATGCAAACCTTGATTGTTTTTTATTTGCTCCTTGATGTTGGATGTGTTGATTTCTCCTCAAAATGATAGCATAACTTTGCATAAGATGAGACTTGAAAATGTCTTGGGTTGATGGCTATTTATAGATTTTCAGGATGAGGATTGGATGGATAGGATTGATTTGGAAGATAAATGGTTGAGGATTGTTGAGAGGATTGAATTGATGAGAGGCCACCAAGTGGCATCATTAGATTGGAGGATAAAGATGGTCCTTGGATCAAGGAAAGATCAAGGGTGGAGGATGGTCTTAGATAAAGTGGATGGAGAGCATCGAAGGAGGACAAAAGGACCTTTTGTACAAAGGACTTGCCTATCCCTTGTAAGAGGCCCGTGTGGTCTTGTACAAAAGCCCATGCCTTTGTACATGTTGGAAGATGTGAGAGGTGTTAATAAGTTAATGATGGGTTAGGAATGTGCAAGCATGTGATTAACTTGACGAAGTGGATTAGTCAACTTAATCAAAAGTGCACAAAATAGAAATGTTATTTAATTTTTAGATGAATGGATATTAGATAAATAGAAATATTTATCTAATGTTGGACTATAGAAAAGGATTTGATTAATTTAATAAATGATTAAATTTATTCAATTAATGCTAGGAGATGGTACAGATGAATAGTGCATAAATAGCAATTTAATAAATAAAATATTATTTAATCACTGTCAGAAAGGGGATTAGATAATTAACTATTTAAACAGGTGTTTATTCAGTTCATTATGGAAGAAATTAGTTTAGTGATGTCCTAATAGATGAAGCAGTGAGTGGTCGATTTTAGGTGTCTATAGTTTGCCCTTCTTTGAGATAGTGTTGTGAAGCAGCACCATTTCAAAGAAAGATAAAATATAGCGATGGGTTGGATTAGAAGAAGATGGTAGGATTAGGGATGATGATGCCCCAACCACTCAAAGCAAGAGCGACGAGGAGGAATGATGGTAGGGATGATGCCCCCTCGAGAGGGCAGGTGGGTTCAATGAACACATGTGTGCTCTCAAAAAGATGAAGATAGCTGGATTAAAAGTGATTTAGGGGATAGAAGAGATGGGATATAGGGGATTTGGAGAAAATGGGTGATGGGGTATAAATAATTAGATAGAATTGATGAAAGGATTAGAGGAGAGGAAGATGGATGGGGAAGGATAGAGAAGGATGGATGGGGTTATGCATTATGCTATAATGTTTTCAACAATCTTATTTGATATGGCATGTGAGATGTTATGCACTAAGGTATAAGGAACCAGGGTAACAATGTGTCCCATGCATAAAAAGGATACCCTAGCACATCACAAGGTGTTTGATGACCTTATTGGGTATTGTGATGGGACAACCAATAAGGTCACAAGCAACCCTATATCATATAGCACCATGGTATGGAAGACCATGATACCATTGTGACAAGTAGGTTACAGAGAATGATGCAATCTCAAGATAAAATGATAATGCACACACACAAGCAAACATGCATTCACAAAATGATACAAAGAAAAACACGATGTTATCCTGGTTAAGCTAAAAATCCAAAGATTGATGGATTGATGATGTTGGATTGTATTTTTGATGATAAGAACAATGCAAGTCTGATTGAGAATGGTATATCTTGAAGATCTGATGATGGAAAAGTCAGATCAAAGGCTTGCAGCAAGGCTGGGAACAAGATCGATGGATGTCATTGGATGGTTTTGCATAGATTTCTTAGCGAGCAATGTGTAGAATAGGATTGTCTTGCGATATTTGAATTGGTGAGAGATTTGGATTGCTAGGAGGGGATGCATTAGATTGCATTTAGGTAGCCTTTAGCTAGATACTAATGATAAGGGAAAACTAAGTCTATAGACAAGGGATAATAGGATGATGTGATTATTTAGATGGAGTGATTAAGTGATTAGGTGATAGATGGGGGAATATAGTGCTTAGACCATATGCATGGATGTTAAAATCACATTTAAGTTGGGTAGGTGGGATAAGTTGGGGATTAAGATAGGGGTTTGTGCTAGATAAAGGATTAAGATAGGGAGATGGAGGGGTTTGGATGTGATCCCCTGGGACTACTTCACATAGGAATAAGATACCCCACTTTAGATGTGTCACTCATGATAAGGCATTGGGATGTGTGGGTGGGATGGATATTAGATTTAGGATATGCATGGAAGGGATGTATATTAAGAAGTGTCCAAAGAATATTTTGGATAATTTGTCCATGTCCTTATTAGGATCAAAAGCGGTAAGGGAATATGGATAGGATGCCAATAGGAGAGATATGGAGATATGGGGGATGGGATGGATGGGAAATGTGAGGATGAATATGTATAGACAATGGATGGGAGTGATAGGATAGGTGAGACTTTCCCCCAAGTGTAGAGTGCTTATAGATAGCGAATTATGCATGATGCTCACGAGGGGTTTTCATCATGATACTTGCCTAGGCACCAGAAGAATTAGTTTTCACTGTTGGATGATTTTTTTCTCTTTTATTTTTTATTATTTTATTTTTTTTATTTTTTTGGATTTTTTTAATAATTTTTTGAGATTTTTTGGATATTTGGATGGGATGGGAGGTAAGTGCAAAAAGATGGGGGGCCAAAAAGGGGTCTTAAGTGGCCACTTTTTTTTGAAATCAGGAAATGCTGGCCTTGGATGAGAAATTGAGCATAGTTACACTCAAAATTTGGAGATGCAACCAAAACAATGTTCGTAGTACTCCGAATCTACTTTCTAAACTATTTTTTTTTTTTTGAAAATGGTATAGATTAAGGGGTTCAAAAGAGGGAGCCAAATAAATTGGTGTTGTTTCTGTCAAAAAAACATAACATAGCATGTTTTGTGGCTCCCTCAAAAGGTCAACTTTTTTTTGGTATTTTTAAAATCACTTTAGTGAAAAATTAGCTAATAGCATCTAGTTTATGCTTGATTTTTCTGATAATTTTTTGATGAATATTTGATTTTTTACTAATTTTCAAAGTGGACACATCCTAAAAATAGAATTTTTGCCATGCTACCCCTATAAATTTTGAAAACTAATTGAAAATCATTTTTTTCTTTTTTTAATATGTGTAGAATGGAGTCTAGTTTCTAAATATGTAATTTTTTTGAAATTTCAATGAATAGTTAATTTACAATGAAAAAAAGACCAAATAGTGGTTTTTGCCCAAAAATAGACACACAAACAAAAGAAATTAAAGATGAAAGGCTTAACATTGTTAAAATGTGAAAAAAATCACACCGTCAAATAGCTAAGAGAAAGCCTAACATTACCCAGGTGTTTGATTTGTTCGACCTTGAAACACGTGCAAATTTGAGGGTTAGCACGAACAAAATTATGTGAAATCCTGTCGAATATGGAAAAACACGTCTCTGGACATTGGGAAGGCACTCCAAGCCTTTGGGTTGGAAATCCAAAGCAAATCCCAAGCCCAAGGCTTGGGATTCCTAAAGTAAAACATAACACGCGCTCGCATTATGTTTTTATTTGCATCTTTCCTTTTCTGCAAAAGTTTGTGCATTGTTTGTCATGTTTGAAATAATGCGAGCGCGTTATAACGCGCTCGCATTATTCCCCTTGAATTTTTTTATGTTCAAGGTTATTAATCATGTATCTATGTATCTATGTATCTATGTATGCCTATATGTATGTATGTATAGTGTCGAGGGTAGAGGAGGGTCGAGATGGGGGTGGGCCAGATAGGGGAGGAGAGGGGTGGATAAGGATTGAGTGATTAAGGTTTAAGGTTGAGGGTTGAGGGTTTAGGGATAGGATTTAGAGTTTAGGGATAAGGGATTAGAGTTTAGGACCTTGAGGGATTAGGGTTTAGGGTTGAGGCTTTAGGGATAGCATTTAGGGTTAAGGGTCGAGGGATTAGGGTTAAGGTAGAGTGTTGAGGGTAGAGGGATTAGGAATAGGGTTTAGGGTTGAAGTTTTAGGGTTGAGGGATTAGGGTTTAAGGTATAGTTTTGAGGGTTGAGGGTTTAGGGATAGGGTTTAGGATTTAAGGTTTAAGTGTTGAGGGTTGAGGATTTAGGGATAGGGTTTATGGTTTAGGGATAAGGGATTAGGGTTTAGGGTTTAGGGATTAGGGTACCATAAATTATAATTAGGGATTAGGGTTTATGGTTTAGGGACTAGGGATTAGGGTTTAGGGTTAAGGGATTAGGGTTTAGGGTTTAGGGATGTACAATTAAGGGGTACCATAAATAAACTGAAATTTAGGCAGGGTTGGAAAAATTTTGTGAATCATCATGGGCTGGAGATTAGAGATTTCGTTGTGTTCAAGTACATATCCAAGTCATATTTTAAGGTTAAGATATTTCAAAGAACAGGGTGTGTGAAAAATATCAATGCTCTTCAGCTTATGAATACCAACATTGATACAGATAAAAAAATACCCTTCTTCTAACAGAGGATGCAATTCAAGTCAACCAATGGGTAGCAAGTTACTGATCTTGAATTGGTTTCTGATGAAGAAAATAATGATGTTGTTGAAGCAATGGAAGAAAATCAAAATTGTAAGTCTAATTTAATTTATTTCAACTTTCAAAGCAGGCATTTGAATTGTAGCTTTACCTAGAGGATTGGTATAACAAAAACTTAATTATGTTACAAGCCTTTCTTTGAAGAACCCTGGACATTATGGACCCTTTCATCTAGAAAAGCACGTGATAGTGAACTCTGCCCCACCTTTCAAATCAGATATTTACCTTTTTATTCAATGAAAATGAAGTCACAGAATGTAAACCAACCATGCATACTAGTAAGATCAAATTCTTTGTCTTCTATTCTTATTACTCTTACTTTATTAAGAGAAGAGTGTCAAAAAGAATGGGTTTACAAAGCAGTTTTGTTATTACATTTTTCTGAGGGATCTCTAATAGTCTAATATAATGCAGTCTTCTATAATATGAACATCTGCATTTGTGTGAATGCTAAGCTTTAATATAGTAGAGTATTAAATCAATGCAATCAGCTATTTATTGGGTTAAAATAACTTAATTTTTGTAATGGTTTGGGAATGCAGGAGTTGCCAAAAATAGGTGAATGTCCTCTACAATTACCAAGAGAAAAACGTTTAGTAGTTCTTGTGGATAGAGCCAGTAAACAATGGGAGATTATTTTCCTGTTTCATAACAATATACCCCCCCTAAGTGCGGGGTGGACAACAAGAAACATAGATGTACCCCAATGCAAAGCTTTTCTCATAATGATCATCCTTCTGATTTCAACTGTTAATTACTCACTATGGATGTACCATACACAAAGCTTTTCTCATAGTGGGTACACCTATTGGCATAATGAACCCCAAATGGGCCAGAAAAACATGCCATATACCATTACTAACATTAAAAAAGTTCATAGCCATTTTTCTGACATATTCTTGCAACTTAGATATCTTTAAGAGAAGAGTAAAAAATGATGGGTTTAACAACCTAACATAAGGCAAAGCAATTTTGTTGGGTTTAGGGATAGGGTTTAGGGTTTAGGGTTGAGGGATTAGGGTTTAGGGTTGAGGGATTATGGTTTAAGGTATAGTGTTGAGGGTTGAGGGTTTAGGGATAGGGTTTAGGGTGAAGGGATTAGGGTTTAGGGTTGACGGATTAGGGTTTAATGTTGAGAGTTGAGGGTTGAGGGTTGAGGGTTGAGGGTTTAGAGATAGGGTTGATGGTCCTAGGATTAGGGTTAAAGTAGAGTGTTGAGGGTAGAGGGATTAGGGATAGGGTTTAGGGTTGAAGGTTTAACGATTGAGGGTTAAGGCTTTAGGGCTGAGGGTTAAGGGATTGGGGTTTAAAATATAGTGTTGAGCATTGAGGATTTATGGATAGGTTTTAGGGTTTAATTTTTAAGGGTTAAGGGTTGAGGGATAGGGTTTAGGGTTTAGGGATAAGGGATTAGGGTTTAAGCTATAGTGTTGAGGGTTGAGGGTTTAGGAATAGGGATAGCATTTAGGGTTTAGGGATGAGGGATTAGGGTTGAGGGTTGAGGGATTAGGGTTAAGGGTTGAGGGATTAGGGTTTAAGGTATAGTGTTGAGGGTTGAGGGTTTATTGATAGTGTTTAGGGTTGAGGGTTGAGGGATTAGGTTTTAGGGTTGATAAATTAGGGTTTAAGGTATAGTGTTGAGGGTTGAGGGTTTACGGATAGGGTTTAGGGTTGATGGATTAGGGTTTAGGGTTGACAGATTAGCGTTTAATGTTGAGGTTAGGGTTAGAGTGTCGAGGGTAGAGGGATTAGGGATAGGGTTTAGGGTTGCAAGTTTAAGGATTAAGGGTTGAGGCTTTAGGGATGAGGGTTTAAGGCTTAAGATATAGTGTCAAGTGTTGAGGGTGTAGGGATAGGGTTTAAGTTTTAAGGGTTAAGGGTTGAGGGTTGAGGGATAAGGATTAGGGTTTAAGGTATAGTGTTGAGGGTTGATAGTTTCGGGATAGGGTTTAGGTTTGAGGGATTAGGGTTTAGGGTTGATGAATTAGGGTTCAATATTGAGGGTTAAGGGTTTAGAGGTAGGGTTGATGGTCAAGGGATTAGGGTTAAAGATGAGTGTCGAGGGTAGAGGGATTAGGGACAGGGTTTAGGGTTGAAGGTTTAAGGATTTAGGGTTGAGGCTTTAGGGATGAGGGTTAAGGGATTAGGGTTTAAGATATAGTGTCAAGTGTCCAGCCTATAGGGATAGGTTTTAGGGTTCAAGTTTTAAGTGTTAATGGTTGAGGGATTAGGGATTAGGGTTTGACGTCGAGGGTATAAGGATTAGGGATAGGGCTGGAGGGTTTAGGGATAAGGGATTAGGGTTTAAGGTATAGTATCGAGCCCATTGAGGGTTAGGAATAGGGATAGCATTTAGGGTTTAGGGATGAGGGATTAGAGTTGAGGGATGACGGATTAGGGTTGAGGGTTGAGGGATTAGGGTTTAGGGATAAGGTTTAGGGTTGAGGGTTGAGGGATTAGGGTTTAAGGTATAGTGTTGAGGGTTTAGGGATAGGGTTTAGGTTTGAGGGATTAGAGTGAAGGGTTGAGGGATTAGGATTTGACGTTGAGGGTTGAGGGTTGAGGCTTTAGGGTTTAGGGTTTAGGGATAAGGTTGAGGGTCGAGGAATTAGAGTTAAGGGTTGAGGGATTAGGGTTTGATGTTGAGGGTTGAGGATTAAGGTTCGAGGGTCGAGGGTTTAGGGATAGGGTTGAGGGTTGAGGGATTAGGGTTAAAGTAGAGTGTCGAGGGTATAAGGATTAGGGATAGGGTTGGAGGGTTTAGGGATAAGGGATTAGGGTTTAAGGTATAGTATCGAGCCTGTTGAGGGTTTAGGAATAGGGATAGTGTTTAGGGTTTAGGGATAGGGTTTAGGGTTAAGGGATTAGATTTAAGGGTTGAGGGATTAGGATTTGACATTGAGGGTTGAGGCTTGAGGCTTTAGGGTTTAGGGTTTAGGGATAGGTTTGAGGGTTGAGGGATCAGAGTTAAGGGTTGAGGGATTAGGGTTTGACGTTGAGGGTTGAGGGTTGAGGTTCGAGGGTCGAGGGTTTAGGGATAAGGTTGAGGGTCGAGGGATTAGGGTTAAAGTAGAGTGTCGATGGTATAAGGATTTGGGATAGGGTTGGAGGATTTAGGGATAAGGGATTAGGGTTTAAGGTATAGTATTGAGCCCGTTGAGGGTTTAGGAATAGGGATAGTGTTTAGGGTTTAGGGATAGGGTTTAGGGTTGAGGGATTAGAGTTAAGGGTTGAGGGATTAGGATTTGACATTGAGGGTTAAGGGTCAAGGCTTTAGGCTTTAGGGTTTAGGGATAGGGTTAAGGGTCGAGGGATCAGAGTTTAGGGTTGAGGGATTAGGGTTTGACGTTGAGGGTTGAGTACATTAAGGTTCAAGGGTTGAGGGATTAGGGTTAAAGTAGTGTCGAGGGTATAAGGATTAGGGATAGGGTTGGAGGGTTTAGGGATAAGGGATTAGGGTTTAAGGTATAGTATTGAGCCCGTTGAGAGTTTAGGAATAGGGATAGTGTTTAGGGTTTAGGGATGAGGGATTAGAGTTGAGGATTGAGGGATTAGGGTTTAGGGATAAGGTTTAGGGTTGAGGTAGACAAGGAGCGACTGAGAGACATAGAGAGGGGAGAGGTAGAGAGGTGAGGGGGAGAGATAAGTGAGATATAGAACATGAGCTAATGGAACTAGAGGTGAGATATTGTAAAGGTGCTATCGAAGGTGAGATAGGCACAAATATTTATGGATCAATCTATAGCAGGACAAAACGCGATCGCATTATAATGCACTCGCATTTTGTCCTGCTATAGAAATAGTAAAAAAGTGTTGACCCCCGTGTTCCAAGCCCACATGCTCTATTTTCATGTTGATTATGCATGTGCTCTGACAAAAAAAAGTGCTTTCATGCTGTTGGGAAGTTCACATGCACATTTTACACATTCTACCACCTTTACATGATCTTTCCACCACCTTTTCTGCTTTGCCAACTTGAGGAGGAAATAACATAGTTTTCACACCAAGTTTGATATATATCTATTCAAGTTTCAATTTTTGTAGTGTTGCAATGTTAATTGTGATTCAATTTTAAAAATTTTACATTATAGATTAGTTAATAGTATTGTTGTTAGTAATTATATTTGAGTGTTATTTAATTTAACATTGAAAAGGAAGCAAGTGGTGAAAAACTCAAATTGTTGAGGAGTTTGATGCAAGAAGAAAAAAAACACTACATAATTGGGTACTCTCTCCATTCAAATCTACAGTTTTTAGGTATGTCAATTCTTTACATGCATGTTCTTTACATTTTCCTTAATTCTATTTGAATTAATTTATCATGCTTTATCATACATATTTAAAATAGACACATTCCCAATCAAAAAAGTAGCCTACAATCTCACATGATGCCATATATATTTTCTACACTTGGGCTCTTTAATAATTATGTGTAATAAATAGACCTTAACATACCATGATGTCAAACTATACAAGATTAAATCCTTACAACATAATAAAAATACAATCCCACTATTATCTTGTATTCATTTATTAGGAACTAATATTGGTCTCTTTATCATGCTACAGATAAATTCTCCATCGTGTCGAGGAAACGATCAACAATTAAACCAACACAGGAAGAGATAGAAGCTAAGAATGCAAAGAAAGCAATGGCTATGAGGGAACTTTGTGAAAGAGGAAATTGAACACGATAAATGAAGACATGCCAATTGAAGAGGAACCACAACCATCACAAAGAGATATGGTATTGGCGGCACAAATAGAATGAATGCAAAAACTTCGTGCTACGAGAGATTTGAATACCATAGTTGGAGACATGTCCTCTACCACAATTCAACATGTAGGGACACCATCTACCACATCTCAAGTTGAGAGTACATCATCACTCACATGTGATGAAGGAGGTACGCTATCGTTCCCACCTCAACCTCAAGGTATGTCATCTATTCCATCTTTGATCGAAGGTATGCCATATAGCCCATCTCATTTAAATATTGATGAAATTCCTAATGTTGACATGAATTTATCTAACCTAACACCACCTAGAATTTTGCATAGAAAGCCAAAGTATTTGATTGATATTGATGAGAATATTTTGTAGCCAATGGAAGGTAAGATTCCAAAATGCACTTGTAGAAGATATGCTCATAAGATTTGGAGATTGTTCTTTGAAAAGTTAAATGAGACTGCAAGATGTCAACTATTCCTTGAAATGATGCGAAGTATAAAGTATAGGTCCATCATGAAGATTCTTGGGTTGAGAACATCAGAGGCTTCAAGTGAAAAATCTATTGTCAAGAATCTAATGAGTGTGTATGAGAGTGTGGGTAACACCTCATGCACAAAAGATAGTAATGCAACACGACATGTGATTACATTGACTATAGTAAGTAGTCAAAGGAGGAAAGATCGTCTCATTAGAAAGATGAGTCAAGAATTGAGAATTAATAAGAAAACCTTATCAAGAGCCATTGGAAGATGCCAAAGAATTGAAGACACTAATGCCAATGAATTATGGGCATTTTCGGGGAGACTACCATGAAAAGATAAACCAATTGTTGAAGCATTAAGATCAATAATTGAAGACTTTTGGAAGAATTGCACAAGGGTATCTTTGAATCAAAGGGATGTGATAAGAAGGAGAATCGGTAGTCAAAACCACGAGCCACATCCAAAGCATTTTTTGGATGAGACTCAAACACAGTTTTATGATAAATTTCTAGAGAAGTATTCTCAAAATAAAAATTTGTCAAAGATATTTTGAAATGCTAAAACTTTTATATGTCAAGATAAATCACACACGCACTACTTGTTGTTGTAGATTACATATTGAATTTTCTAACCATTTTGATGTTTATAGGTCTATATGTTTAGATATGCATACTAACAATGTTTTGCAGAGTTGTGCCATACGTGCCCCACCAACATCTTCAAGAGACTTCATATCAAGAATTTTATGTGAAAGAGAGGAAGGTCAAATATTCTACAAGAAATTATGCTTGGATGACACATGTCATCATTGCGGTGGCTTGCAACATTTGCCAATATGTGAACATATGGAAAGAACACATGCGGTTGGAAACAAACTAGTAGAGTTTGGCATGTATAAAACAATTGCATACAATACAAAAGATGGTAAAGAAGCAAAGAGGTGTGAATTGGTTATTGAAAAGATTCTAGTGTATCAGTTTATGCCTATATTTTGTGACAACATAGTGTATGAGTATGCAAGACATGCCCATAGAGCTCGATGGTTGGACTTTCAATTCAAGTTATGCAAGAACACATTTCCAGTTGGTAGCATTGTTTCAGTCATCGACTTTGCAGAGAACTACAGTCTACAGCCACAGCGTGAGGTGCAATCACAATATTACAACTCCACACAGGTTTCTATATTTGTGCACATTGCATTCATTCATGCAAATGATAGTATAAAGGATGATAGAAAGATCATAAGGGAGTACAACTTCTATATTAGTGATGATCGCACGCATTCTACAGAGTTCGTGTAAGGTTGCTTTCAGGTGTTCTATAATAATTTGGCTAGAAGAGGCATATCATTCAGTCAGCATATCATATGGTTGGATAACTGTGCGTCACAATTCAAGAACTCATAGAATTTCTATTGGCTTAGTAGGAGGCATAATTTTATAGGTATTCAGCATATGTGGAACTTTTGTGAGGCTGGGCATAGAAAGGGGGAGCATGATGGTGCAAGAGCATGTATCAAAAGAGCCATAGCATGAGAAGAGTTAAAGTATAAGGACAATGCAAAGTTGATAGATGCAAAATTGATTGTCAAGTGGTGTAATGCTTCCATGGGTCCAGGTAATGAAGGTAAGTCTTTTGTTCCTAGATTTTTGTGGTTGATAGATGATACTAACATTGCACCATATGAGGACTGTTCTACACTGACAAGATCAAGTGAGATGCACTCTTTCATAAGCTCAATTGTAGGTTCATGGAGTATCCATACGCGAAAGATGTCATGCTTTTGTTCTTCCTGTACAATTCAAGCCTGGGATGAGTGTGAGTCAAAGGAGTGGGTTGACGAATGGCAGTTAAGTTATCTTAGCCCACTTGGCACATATCGACCCCCGACGACACTGGAACTAACACAGATGGAATCATCAGTTGACTTTGACCACATATTAGATCTAGTTCAACTAGGTAATATATCTATTTCCATAGGTTTTAAAATTCCTAATGTCATCTTACTTTGTAGTGTTTTTGTAATGTTGACTAAATTCATCTAATTTGCTACACATATCAATGTAGGGCACGTATATGCAGTTATTGTAGATGAAGATTATGAAGAGGGAATAGATTATTACTTATGTCATTGTGTTGAGGCCAAAAAGAAATTAGAGGCCCCAGTTATAGATGGAGAAAACATCGAATACCCTACAGGCTCAGTGGTTATTACTGGAACATGGCTTAGAAGGTACCCACATAAGAGTGTTAATGTTTGGTTGTTTCAGGACTTTGACATGCATTAGAAGGTTCTTCATTACTCGAACCTTGTCATGGCATCCAATGTTTATTTGATAGAGTATCGGGGTAGACCTTTGAACAAAATCTTGTGGAAGGTGCGTGACTCTGACCATGAAGCAATACTTGACACAATAAAAAGTAGAGCAGACCTGGATGGTTCATTGGATTAATTTGTAAGTATTCACATTGATTTTATAAATTTGTGTTACATTGAGTTGTAAGTATGCACATTAATTTGTAAGTTTTGTCTTTTTTTATTTCCTACTGCACTTTTACACATACACATTTTTACATCATCATGTTTGCTTCATGGGGTTAGACCTAAGTGATGGATGAAGTTGATCCTAAGAATAATGTATAAATCTAGGTAATGTATAAAATATAGGTGTCTCTAGGTGTCTTGGTTTCTAACTAGATAATAGGTGTCTCTAATTGTGATGTAGAGGTAATGGGATAGTTGGAGGATGGCAAACTAGACAAGGTTTCCTTATGCTCTAAAGCCCAAATTTCATGATCATTATACAAAAGTGGGAACAACAGTTAGAGACTCTGAATTCTTCATGGAAAAGGTGATTTCAGATGCTATGGGACCCATTCCAATCATTGCCAAAGGCCGACCAAACTCAGGATTAACACTTCCTTCACAAACCTAAGAAATGGCTTGTAGCCCTAAAAAAGGAGAACAGTCCTAATAACTTTTGATATAGATCTTCCAACACAGAACTTGGATAATTAGTAGATACCCATTTGGACTCCCTATCACATATCCAAAACTGGGTATAGGTTGTTTTGGACGATATACCCTAACCTATAACTCCTCTTAATAACCTAAAGCCCCAATTAGGCCTAAAATACAAAGAGATCCCCCTTAAATTCACACACAGAACTCAACCAATGACTTGAACACTTAGTATTCATGCCAAAACTATGAATTTTGTGGGTTTTGTCCTCCTACAATCTGTTGTTCCCAAAAATGCCTCTATGGTTCCTTCTCTATGTCTCTAAAAATCGTCATGAGGCAGTGTAAATTTGCAAAGGGGTGTAACTTTCATCCTGCTCTTAATGCGACCAAACTGACTATTCTAATGCATCTGGATGGGTAAATTTATGCTAGCCATGGTCCTATTTTTCACCCAAACATGTCGAAACGGTCCAAGCTACATTATACCAACGATATCCCTGAAGAGTCCAAAGTGCAAAAAGGCAGTAATATTTGACAAGATGTTACTTGAAAATCATGTCACTTAGAAACATTTCTTCTGAGGTAACATGATCATGTAGAGTGCCTCTACAATAACCTCTCTTAGTTTTTTATATCTCTGAGGCATTTACCTGTGGTGAAAGGTTTTTTGCTGCCCCAAAAATCGTCAGAACGAGGTAGTGTAAAGTTGCAAAGGGGTGTAACTTTCGTCCTGCTCCTGATGTGACCAAACTGACTATTCCAACACATCTGGATGGGTACATTTACGCTAGGCATGGTCCTATTTTTCACCCAAACATGTCAAAATAGTTTGAGCTACATTGTACCGATAATATCCCTGAAGAGTCTAAAGTGTAAAAATGTAGCAATCTTTGACGAGATGTTACTCAAAAACTGTGTCACTTAGAAATATTCCATCTAAGGCAACACAACCATGTAGAGTGCCTCTACAATAACCTCTCTCAGTTTTTTATATCTCTGAGGCATTTGCCCGTGGTGAAAGGTTTTCTACTGCCCCAAAAATTGTTAGGAGGTAGTGTAAAATTGCAAAGGAGTGTAACTTTTATCCTACTCCTAATGCGACCAAACTGACTGTTCTAATGCATCCAGATGGGTACATTTACACTAGGCATGGTCTTGTTTTTCACCCAAACATGTCGAAATAGTTTGAGCTGCATTGTACCGACGATATCCCTAAAGAGTCCAAAGTGCAAAAAGGCAACAATCTTTGACGAGATGTTACTCGAAAACTGTGTCACTTAGAAACATTTCGTATGAGGCAACACAATCATGTAGAGTGCCTCTACAATAACCTCTCTCAATTTTTTATATCTCTGAGGCATTTACCCGTGGTGAAAGGTTTTTTGCTGCCCTAAAAATCGTCAGAAGGAGGTAGTGTAAAGTTGCAAAGGGCTGTAACTTTTGTCTTGCTCCTGATGCGACCAAACTAACAGTTCCAATGCATCCAGATGGGTACATTTACACTAGGCAGGGTCCTATTTTTCACCCAAACATGCCGAAACAGTCTGAGCTACATTATACCGATGATATGCCTGAAGAGTCTAAAATGTAAAAAGGAAGCAATCTTTGATGAGATGTTACTCAAAAATCATGTGACTTAGAAACATTATGTCTGAGGCAATGCAATCACATAGAGTGCCTCTACAATAACCTCTCTCAATTTTTTATATCTCTGAGGGGTTTGCCCGTGGTGAAAGGTTTTCTGCTACCCCAAAAATTGTCAGGAGGCAATGTAAAGTTGCAAAGGGGTGTAACTTTTGTTATTCTCCTCGTGTGGCCAAACTGACAGTTCCAACGCGTCTGGATGGGTATGTTTAGGCTAGGCATGGTCCTGTTTTGTACCCAAACATGTCGAAACAGTCTGAGGTACATTGTACTGGCATATTAAATTATTGACAAATATTGAATCATATAAACACATAGAAATCATTTTAAAGCATAAACTAACTCCTCCAAGTCAAGGCGCAGATTAAGGTATGTGAAAAAACTAAATATTGAATAGGCACCTAAGCTAGATGAAGACTTTTTACCCACCTCATCCTTCAATCATTATAATTATTCTCAAAAGACATCATCAAAACATGAAAAAACTCCAAGACTTGTAGTTTTAAGTTGATTTCCTCCAAGGCGCCAATGTGAGGTTGTTTTGATGGCAAAGGATGCCTTGATTCATGATGTTGAATCTCCTTCTTCCTAGGTACCAAAATGGATAGTTTAGACAAGAAAAGGCGCCTTAGTATACTTAGCTCATTTCTTGGCAATTTGATGGCTTCAATCACTTGTTCAAACCTATAGGAGACCATTTTACACTTAGGTGCTAGATCTTAGGATTTAGAACATCTTCCTTCAAGGCCCCAAAATGAGGTTATTTAGACACAAAAGTGCGCCTCCATACAAGATGCTTATTCTCCTTCCACTTAGGCGCTCATTCATGATGATCCAAGTGACAATAGGCGCCTAGACTTCCTTTGGTAAGATTTAGTCATTTTGAAGGTTCTAACACTAGGCGCTATAGTTGGAAGTGATTTGAAGTTCATTTTCCTCTAGGCACCCAAAATGGATGGTGAAGAGAAGAAAAGGTGCCTAGGCTTCTTTTGACGATTTTCAAAGTCTTCCTAAGTTATATTATGTTATATTGACCCTTAGGTGTAAATGGATGATCTAGGATGACTCTAGGCGCATATCCAAGGTGATATCTTTCTAGGCGCAATCTTCACTAAGTTTAGACTTCACTTTACATCAAGGCGCCAAAATTAGAGAGAGGCAAAAATGCGCCTAGAGGTATGATGCTCAGTTTGATGTGTTTGATTCAATCCTTTTTCCCGCCCTCATATCAATTAAATATGACCTTCGATTATGATATGGCACTTGAGATTATGAGAGTTTACCAGAGACGCCGATTGAGTTAGGTTGAAGGGCCGGTGAACTAATGACTTAAAGACCCTTTAGTAGGTTGATTTAAGTGATAGTAACTTCTGATTATAAGTCAATATTAAATTAAAACAAAAGTACACTTTACACACGACAAGCAATTGAGGGTTTTAAAGTTTTAAGAAAAGTAGATTCTTTTTAGGGTTTAATGCCCAATATGCAAACCCTAACTATCAATAAGATTATGATTATGAAAGCTTGTGTCTTCTCTAACTTCTTATTGCAAGAACAAAACCACATCCACCATGAATATGATTTATTTTTTTTAAAATACAACTTTTATCTTTTAGTTCCAAAATGAGGTTTAGGTGATACTTGAATAATAATAGCTAGCTTATTGGATCAACAAACATCCTATGTAATACAATTGGACTTTAAATATTTGAAGTAGCCATCCACAAATATCCATTCAAAAGTGGATTTATAATGCAAGTATGGATGCCATCAATAAAAAAGATTTGTATTAACCAAATATCCATATAGGCATACATCAATATCTGTTGATATAAGTATAACATATATACAAAATAGCCATATAGCCTTACATGAATGCCATATAGGCATACAATGTCAACTATATGCAATACAAAATATATGTCCACAAATGCCATATAGGCATACAACAAAGGAACACAATAAAAAGTCATTCCCCTTTGGCTGGTGAAGAGAATAGATCACGGGCAACCTTTGATCTTCTAGGGGATGGAGATGCGTATGTGGGTGGTCTACTACAAACCTGAGGGCTGCTCCTCCTATTTAGTTCTTCATGCATCTTTAGTTGTTACAATAAAAAATATAGACATTAATATATAGAAATTACATGTTATAAAAAATGAAACATTTAACAAAATAATCACTTACTGCTACCATATAATCTGTCTCCTCACTTGCCTCAGTAGTAGGAATAGGCTGTGGTGATGTCATGTCCTATAGAAACCATCCAGATAAAAATTAAACTTCAAATGAATAATCTTTTGATTTTTCAAAAATAAACAACTATAATAATGAATGTAAATTGAAATTTACTAATCTGCCTCATACCCCTGTTAATGGCATGGAGCTATGAATCGCAAAGGTCACACCATGCTCCATTGCCCTATGAACATCAGGAGGTGTCTCCACAGCCTGCATCATCTAGAAATAAAACAACATTATTCAATTACGAAAACTATAATAGTGATGCAAATCATGGCTCCTAACATACACACACGTTCATCTAAACATGGAAGTACACACAATAAAGCACACAAGTCACATACAAAAATCTAGTAAGCACAATTCATTCATTAAACTATTTGTTTTATTACCTTCATGAAGATTTGAAGTCCACCACCACTGGCAGATGTTGCCGTGAAATCTCCAATATTAACCTATTCAACATCTAAAATCAAATATTAGAATGCCATTCATATAACGATGCTATTCACATGTAATATTTATAATTGTTTACTAGTTACATACCCCGACAGTAGATGATGTAGTGTAATATGTAGGTGGTGAACCACTGAAAGCTGCATCAACACTATGACCCTGAAATTTTATTAAAATCATCAAATTAAATTAGTTAATCTTGCATTTCAAAATAAAATTTAATAAATTAAATTCAATAAACTTGCTAATATTTACCTGAGTATCAAGGCTGAAAGTCTCACTCAGGAGGGCATCTGTCATCACCATCTACTCAGCTACAGATGTAGCCTATGCACCTGCGTCCTGACTATCCATGGGGTCATAACCACAGGCTAACCCGCAAGTCTGACAAGCATGGGGTGGGACCCTACTCCTTGCACTATCTCCCAACCCACACTATGCTATAGGACTGGCATGCTCTATGATGCTCTAGGTCAAGGCACTAATGGACTAAAGTGTATCGACCTCAACACTCTCCTTCACAATGGAAGGGATAGAAACATGCTCATGGGTTGGTCTGTTGATTACTCATCTCACTGCCCGTTGTGGGTCAACACGTGCCCTTGGTCTATCTTGTGCTGACCCCCCACCTCTACTCTAGAAGTCCCGCATATCAAAATAATTTTTCACTTTATTGAGGACAAACTCGCAGTAGAGTTTCCTCAACAAGTATTGCGGGACCTCATTATTATTGCATGGAGGATGGTCAAAAACCATCCACCACCTCTGCCCAAAATTGTCCCTTATCGCTTGGTTGTTGCACCAATGGATAGGGAACCTCTTGCATGTAATGGGTGGAGGTTGATTTGTTTGTGGGTTTGTGAAAATGGAACACAAGTCTAATTTTGTAATTTGTAATTTTTTTACGTCTTCATATGACAACTTGTCTGCATAATAGTCTCTAAACTCTCTCCTCTTATCCGTCCAACTAGATATTTGCTTGCTAATTGAATCTACATTTGATAACATAGATTCAAGAGATTGAGCAAGCATGGAACTATGATAGGTTAAAGTGGAAGGATCTTTCAACCTTGCAATTATCTCTTCAATTTCTTTTTTATTGTTTTCAATTTGCCCCATTAGATTTTCTTGTGTTCTAGGGGCATGTCGAGGAATGGATGGAGGAGGTTATTGTTTGACAGGTATTTCCTCTTCAGGATTTTGTGGATTTTGAGGAGGAGGAGGTGCATTAACATTTCCTGACAATTAACTAAATTTACATCAAAAATCAACTCAAACCTACCTATTTAGAAACAAATTCAAACAAAAAAACAAATAAAACTCACTCCTTTGGCATGCTTGACGTCGTGGTGGCATTTTGGTGATGAATCGATAAGATTTTGGTGTTGAATCAACTTTTCCAAAACGTGAGCACGCTTCTTAGGGTTTGCAGGCCATAGGTGTAGAGGAAAACAAAGAAATGAAATGAGCACAAATGCTCTTTTTTTATTTATAGTTAGTCATAACGTGCTCGCGTTATGTATTAATTTTTTTTCAAAAATTTGGCCATTTTTTGTTCCCCCAACTTTTTGCACTTACCCTGGGATGGGATGAATTGATTTGGGGGAGGATGGGAACTCAAACATCTATTTCTAGGAGGAGGTGATGATAGCCCATGCTGAATGGTTTTTGCATGTGGACCATGTGAATGGTTGTTGCACTCATGGATGTTAGTAGATGGCTGTATGAGATGGAGATAGAGTGGATGGAAGGTGGATGAAGGATGGATGGATTATGTAAAAGCATGGATCATAGGGATGTGATGGGTAATGTAGATGGGATGATGGGTATAGGATGGGGGGATGGATGCATGAGGGAATGTCATGTGGTTGAGAGGAGCCAAGACCAACATTTGTACACACCACATTGGATTTTGAAGCTTACTTTTTGATGGGGAGTGGGGAGTAAGGGGAATTTGGGACATGGGGGATAATGTATTGTTTATTATGGGATCAGGATGGAGTGTTTTGGGCTTGTCAATTTGGGGATTTAGGGACCCAAATGGACTTAGAAGTTTTAGGAGTTTTTGATTGGGTGCAGGATGAGGGAGGGATTTTGAGATTTGTGGATGGAGGGGGATTGAGATTCTCCACTTGCATTTATTGCTCTTTGCTTGGGGACCCACATCATTTTTGTTTTGATTTTGGAGGTGTGGGCTTATGTAACCTTTTAGATGGATTTTTCATTGATTGTGTGTATTGATGCCCTATGGCATGATAATCTTTAGGATTTTGTGGATTTTTTGCTTTGTGTTTGGAGGTGACCAAAGTATTGTTTTGGAATCCCATGGGTTTGGTGAGAGCTTCATTTTTAAATGATGTGTGCACTTGTTGTCATGATTAGGGATTTTGGGGGATAGGTGATTAGGGTGTTTAGGGATATGGTATTTATAAACAAGGGTATTGAGGATGGGAAGATTAGGGAATTTGAGGATGGGGTATTAGGGGTTGGGAGGAAGGGAGGAAGAGTAGATTTAGGGATGAAAGGAAGTTTGCATTTATGGATGAAATAAGATGGAGGAGGGATAGTGGTATGCCTTTTGGATTGTATGATGAGGGAGGGGGATAGTGGAAAATGATTTGGAGGTGTGATGGAGGGCACCTATGTTGGGATTGGAAGAAGTTTCCATAGAAGGCATGAAGGTGATACCAACATTTTTGGATTGTTTGTCTTAGGATATGTAACCAAATCCATGCATTTGTGGATAGATTTTGGCATGGATGGGCTCCAATATTCCCTGTTCACGAATGCCTAAGCCTTTACCTTGATAATTCATGTTTTGGAGCATGTGATGTGCAATGGGATGTTTATTATTTTGGAAACATGAACAAGTCCATTATTAGATGGGACAAAATGGGTGGTGGATATAATTTGTTTCTCTCCTATGAGAGGACCACCATGAATGAAGGTATTGGGACCAGGGCGTGTGCATGAAGATAGGGGACCAAAAAGTGGCCACCCCCACTTTTGGTCCTATGAAATTAAAACATGATCACATTATAACACAATCACGTTTTTGTATGCTAAATATAAACAAACATAGGTCACCCATGGCCTATTATTTTCATTTTCATTTCTAGAGAAACAAAAATGTGAGTAGGGTTATTTTGTGAGTGTGTATTGAGGATATTGAAGGAGAAATCCATCTAACATGATGTCACATTGTCATTCCCATCATGCATGAGTGTGATAAAGTCAACAGACTGAAGAAGGTAGGGTTTTCATCTTTTTTCTAGATTTGAAAATAATTGAATTTGTTTTTCATTATTTTAATTAAATTTCTATTTTCAATTTTTAGTTAATGAATCAACCCAAAACCCCAATCTAGGAGATGAGATTCCATGTGAAGAGGAGGCTCAAAACCCTCCTCAAACTCTGCCTTCACTTCATCACCATCCATGTGACACATAGGAAAACTATTTAGGGAAAATCCAAGAAAATAAAAAACAACTTGAAACCTTAGTTTAAAAACTTAAAATCCAAATTCAAGCAATGATCACAGCAGATCCCTTGCCAGTTTATTAGAGTCCATTTTCTCACATTGACTCAATGACAAACCAAATCAAACAATGGGTAGACTATAGGGAAAGTTGTCGGTGATTTTGTGTAGACAAATTATCATACAAATAGGTTAGAGATAAGAAAATTTTGAAAACTGATCTATGTGCACTTTTTATCGATCCTAGAACAAATCAACCATTACTCGGAAGTTACAAATGATTCCCCATCCATTGGTGTGTGCATGATGGAATATCCCAAAAATTTTGGGATAGATAGTACATGGTTTTTGACAACCCACCTTGTAATAATAATGAGGTCCCATAGTGTTTTTTGAGGAAACTCTATTGTGAGTTCAAACTTAATGAGATTCTAAACTACTTTGACATCTGGGATTTCTAGGGCAAAGGTAGTGGCTCTACATAGGATAGAGAGGGGGCACATCGTGCCTAGAACCATCCACCTAGACCCCTTATGAGTCCATAGCATATATCACTCCCTTTGAATTTGAAGGAGAGTGTTGAGGTGGAGACACTATATTCTCTCAGTTCCCTCACCAAATCTTTAGCAAAACATGACAACGATCTTTCCCATGATGAGGGTGAGAGTAGTAGGCATCGTTAGTCCTCCCATCTTTGTTGATCATGTGGAGCTTTGTCTCATTATGGGACCGATGATGCTCCCCATGCAGACATTAGAGATGATGCTCTAGAGTTTTAGGACTTTACGACAGATGAGTAGTAACAGGCATAGGACACATCCATATTTGATGATATTGTACTGATAGATGACTTGTTGCATGATAAGTTTGGTATTGATTCCCAGGTAATTTTTTAGAAGGTTCTACAATTTATTATATTTGTATTTGAAACCTCTAATTAATTATATTAATAGATATTATAAGTCAAACTTAATGTAGGTAATTGTATGCACTATGAAATTCTAGGGTCAAAGTATTCATCCTACGTCTGTCAGCCATCCACTACAAGGTTATGAGAGGAGGTCAAGTTGATGGGCATGTAATTTGTCACAAGATCATAAACATAATACATGTAAATTTTTTGTCATATATATCAATTGTAATCTTATTTAGTGACAAGTTGATGATGAACATGTGGATGTTGGAGCTTCACCATTAGGAGGATTTCCTTGGCTTGGTCACAAAGGTAGTTTCACTACAATAAATTTTACCATTTCTAATCATTATGCATTTAAATAATGTTATGTATCTATTTTAGTCAAATAACCGTGAAATCTATTTTCAGATGATGACAAATTTTGAGACTCCTCCTCATCTTTGTCAGTTAGTGGAGGTGGGCATTGTTGCAGCTGTTTTGTCTGTAAATCCTTTTGACTGAGGTATGAGCCAGTAACATGTAAATGTTATTTTGTATTTCTTATTTTATCTCACACCATTTAATATACATTACTGATATTCATGTTTACTCAATTTTGCTTCTTCATGCTTCTCACAAGAGGTCACAATTCCAACCCATCCAACTACAGATGAAGAGAGACAAAAAATGATCGAGAGGGATCACTAGATGGCGGTACATGATTGATTACTTATGTCATGTTGTATATTTCATGTTTTGTATATTAATGTGGATATTGTTTGATTGTGTTAATAGGTGGAGCTTTAAAAATCTTTGTTGAGGAGGTCTAGTTGGTGGATGAGAGAGGATGAGTCATTGACTGATTCTCCATCTTCATGGCTAAGAAAGGATCATTGATTATTTGATAGTACTCCATAGAAAATTTAATTTTGGGACATTGCGTTGTATGCCTATATGGCTTTGTAAACATACTTTAATACTTTACTGATGTATATCATTGTATATGCCTATATGGATTTATATATACACTATATGTTATTTTCATGGCATTATGTATATGACATTTTATATTATATATATGATGATCAATTATGGTTATAGGATAGATAATGTATCATGCTTAAAAGTTTTGATATTGAGTATGTGTTCTTCAATGTTTCCATGAAATGATATTATGATCAATTATGATTATAGGATAGATAATGTATGATGCTTAATTTTGGGACATTACGTTGTATGCCTATATGACTTTGTAAACATCTTTGATACTTTACTAATGTATATCATTGTATATGCCTATATGGATTTATATACACACTATATGTTATTTTCATGGCATTATGTATATGAGATTTTACATTATATATATGATGATCAATTATGGTTATAAGATAGATAATGTATCATGCTTAAAATTTTTGATATTGCGTATGTGTTCTTCAATGTTTCCATGAAATGATATTATGATCAATTATGATTATACGATAGATAATGTATCATGCTTAAAAGTTTTGATATTACGTATGTGTTCTTCAATATTTTCATGAAATGATATTATGTTGAATTATGGTTTAATAAATGTTCTAGATTGTTTGATTAATTCAAATATTTTGACAACATCCTTGCAAAATATATTTTGTGCATATCTTGCAATCATGGCATTCCATAAGACTATTTCTTTAAGGCATCATGTCAAATAGTTCACGTTCATTGTTTATGCTTCCACATTTTACATACATGTCTCCCAGGGCAGTTGCAACTACAACATCTGACAAAATTCCCATATCCTTTATGCTTTATTGGATGTCCATACCCTATTCTAAAGATCCCATTTTGGCATAGGCAAGGAGGATGTTGGCTAAGGTTGTGGAATTTGCCTTTACACCCGCCAATTGCATTGCTTGAAAGTTTCTAAAGCCTTATAAAAAAATCCATTTTGTGGATATCTTGTAATCTTTGCATTCCATGAGACAATATTTCATTTTGGCATCATGTCAAATAGATCACGTGCCTTGTCTATGCTTCCACACTTTGTATACATGTCTCCTAGGGCATTTACAACTACAACATCTAAAAAAATTCCCATAGCCTTTATGCTTTGATGGATGTCCATAATCTATTTTGAAGATCCCATTTTGGCATAGGCAAGGAGGATGTTGGCTAAGGTTGTGGAATTTGGCTGAGTTACACCTGCCAATTGCATTTGCTTGAAAGTTTCTAAAGCCTTATCAAAAAATCCATTTTGTGCATATCTTTCAATCATTGCATTCCATGAGACAACATTTCTTTGAGGCATCATGTCAAATAGTTCACACGCCTTGTATATGCTTCCACACTTTGCATACATGTCTCCCAAGACAGTTGCAACTACATCTGACAAAATTCTCATATCCTTTATACTTTGATGGATGTCCATACCCTGTTCCAAAGATCATATTTTAGCATAGGCAAGGAGGATGCTAGATAAGGTTGTGAATATTGGATTTACACCCGCCAATTGTATTTTCTTGAAAGTTTCTAAAGCCTTATCAAAAAATCCATTTGGTACATATCTTGCAATCATTTCATTCCATGAGACAACATTTATTTGAGGAATCATGTCAAACAGTTCACGTGCCATGTTTATGCTTCCACACTTTGCATACATGTCTCCCAAGGTAGTTGCAACTACAAATATTTTCACAAAATTCCCATATCCTTTATGCTTTGATGGATGTCCATACCCTATTCCGAAGATCCAATTTTGGCATAGGCAAGGAGGATGCTTGCTAAGGTTGTGGAATTTGTCTTTATACCCGCCAATTGCATTTGCTTGAAAGTTTCTAAATCCTTATCAAAAACTCCATATTGTGCATATCTTGCAATCATTGCATTCTATGAGACAAGATTTATTTGAGGCATCATGTCAAACATTTCATGTGCCTTTTATATGCTTCCACACTTTGCATACATGTCTCTCAAAGCAATTGCATCTACAACATTTGACAAAATTCCCATATCCTTTATGCTTTGATGGATGTCCATACCCTATTCCGAAGATCCGATTTTGGCATAGGTAAGGAGGATGTTGGCTAAGGTTGTAGAATTTGGGTTTATACACCAATTGCATTTGCTCTAAAGTTTCTAAAGCCTTATCAAAAAAATTCGTTTTGTGCATATCTTGCAATCATTGCATTCCATGAGACAACATTTCTTTGAGGCATCATGTCAAACAGTTCACGCACCTTGTCTATGCTTCAACACTTTGCATACATGTCCCCCAAGGCAGTTGCAACTACAACATTTGACAAAATCCCCTTATCCTTTATGCTTTGATGGATGTCCATACTCTGTTTCAAAAATCCCATCATGACATAGGCAAGGAGGATGTTGGATAAGGTCATGGAATTTGGCTTTACACCCACCAATTTCATTTGCTTGAACGTTTCTAAATCCTTTATAAAAAAATCCATTTTGTGCATATCTTTCAATCATTGCATTCCATGAGACACCATTTCTTTGAGGCATCATGTCAAATAGTTCATGTGCCTTGTCTATGCTTCCACACTTTGCATACATGTCTCTCAGGGTAGTTGCAACTACAACATTTGACAAAATTCTCATATCCTTTATGCTTTGATGGATGTCCATACCCTGTTCTGAAGATCCCATTTTGGCATAGGCAAGGAGGATGCTAGTTAAGGTTGTGGAATTTGGCTTTACACCCGCCAATTGCATTTTCTTGAAAGTTTATAAAGCCTTATCAAAAATCCATTTTGTGCATATCTTGCAATCATTGTATTCCATGAGACAACATTGCTTTGATGCATCATGTCAAATAGTTCACATGCCTTTTCTATGCTTCCACACTTTGCATACATGTCTCTCAGGGAAATTGCATCTACAACATCTAATAAAATTCCCATATCCTTTATACTTTGATGGATGTCCATACCATGTTCCGAAGATCCCATTTTGGCATAGGCAAGGAGGACCTTGGCTAAGGTTGTGGAACTTGGATTTACACCCGCCAATTGCATTTTCTTGAAAGTTTCTAAAGCCTTATTAAAAATACATTTTGTGCATATCTTGCAATCATTGCATTCCATTAAAGACAAGATTTTTTTGAGGCATCATGTCAAATAGTTCATGTTCCTTGTCTATGCTTCCACACTTTGCATACATGTCTCTTAGTGCAATTTCATCTACAACATCTAACAAAAATCCCATATCCTTTATGCTTTGATGGATGTCTATACCCTATTCTAAAGATCAGATTTTGGCATAGGCAAGGAGGATGTTCGCTAAGGTTGTGGAATTTGGCTTTACACCGGCCAATTGAATTTGCTTGAAAGTTTCTAAAGCCTTATCAACAAATCCATTTTGTGCATATCTTGCAATCATTGCATTCCATGGGACAACATTTCTTTGAGGCATCATGTCAAACAGTTCACGTGTCTATCTTATGCTTCCACGGTTTGCATACATGTCTCTCAGGGCAATTACATCTACAACATCTAACAAAATTCCCATATCCTTTATGCTTTGATGGATGTCCATACACTATTCTGAAGACTCCATTTTGGCATAGGCAAGGAGGATGGTGGCTAAGGTTGTGGAATTTGGCTTTACACCTGTCATATGCATTTGGTTGAAAGTTTCTAAAGCCTTATCAAAAAATCTATTTTTTGCATATCTTGCAATCATTGCATTCCATGAGACAACATTTCTTTGAGGCATCATGTCAAACAGTTCATGTGCCTTGGCTATGCTTCCACACTTTGCATACATGTCTCCTAGGGTAGTTGCAACTACAACATATGACAAACTTCTCATATCATTTATGCTTTGATGGATTTCCATACCCTGTTCCAAAGATCCCATTTTGACATAGGCAAGGAGGATGCTGGATAAGGTTGTGGAATTTGGCTTTACACCCACCAATTGCTTTTGCTTGAAAGTTTCTAAATCCTTATCAAAAAATCCATTTTGTGCATATCTTGCAATCATTGCATTCCATGAGACAACATTTCTTTAAGGCATCATATCAAACAATTCATGTCCCTTGTCTATGCTTCCACACTTTGTATACATGTCTCCCAGGGTAGTTGCAACTACAACATTTTACAAAATTCCCATATCCTTTATTCTTTTATGGATGTCCATACCTTGTTCTGAAGATCCCATTTTGGCATAGGCAAGGAGAATGTTGGCTAAGGTGGTGGAATTTGGCTTTAGACCCGCCAATTGCATTTGCTTGAAAGTTTATAAAGCCTTATCAAAAAATCCATTTTGTGCATATCTTTCAATCATTGTATTCCATGAGACAACATTTCTTTGAGGCATCATGCCAAACAGTTCATGTACCTTGTCTATGCTTTTACACTTTGCATACATGTCTCTTAGGGCAATTGCATCTACAACATCTGACAAAATTCCCATATAATTTATGCTTTGATGGATGTCCATACTCTATTCCGAAGATCCAATTTTGACATACGCAAGGAGGATGCTAGCTAAGGTTGTGGAGTTTAGATTTACACTCGCTAATTGCATTTTCTTGAAAATTTTAAAGGCCTTATCAAAAAATCAATTTTGCACATATCTTGCAATCATTGCATTCCATGAGACAACATTTCTTTGAGGCATCATGTCAAACAGTTCACATGCCTTGTCTATGCTTCCACCTTTTGCATACATGTCTCTCAGGGAAATTGCATTTGCAACATCTGACAAAATTCCCATATCCTTTATGCTTTGATGGATGTCCATACCCTGTTCCAAAGATCCCATTTTGGCATAGGAAAGGAGGATGTTGGCTAAGGTTTTGGATTTTGGATTTATACCCGCCAATTGCATTTACTTGAAATTTTCTAAAGCCTTATTAAAAATCCATTTTGTGCATATCTTACAATAATTGCATTCCATGAGACAACATTTCTTTGAGGCATCATGTTAAACAATTCACGTCCCTTCTCTATGCCTCCACACTTTGCATACATGTCTCCCAGGGTAATTACATCTACAACATTTGACAAAATTCCCATAGAGCTACAACATCATAAATTTCACTTTTTCTCAACTACAAGACCTTGATTTCTTCATTTTTTACCATTTTTAGCTCTACTTTTGCAGGTACAACAACAAGTTTGGTCAAAGAACCTTCAAAATATTCATGCTTCCACCTTGTTTCAGGATGTTTCTAGCCTCACAAATCTATAATCCAACATGATAGGTCTCAAATTCCTTAAAATTATATCATTTCAAATCATAAATCATCAAAATATATCCATTTCAGTAATAGATAAGTCTTATTTGTAATCTTGTCAAATAATTGAAATGCTATCAAATTTGTTGCAATTTTGCAACTTCACAAATTTGGTGTTTCCGCTTCTTCAATCTTTCTGGACCTTCATCATTCTTATCATTTTTTCTTCATCTCATCAATCTAGGTTTACCGTATGGATCGAACACACTCTATGATCAACTATCCTAGGGTTTGTATAATAACAGTCCTCTATGAGGGTTTCTAACAGTCAACTGCTAATATACTAATGCAATGTGGTATTTCTCAAGTGAAACAATAACCTTCATTTGCATTGAGATCCCTAGACACTTTCCCTCTTTAAGACTTTGACAAATGATGAGGTGATTTTAAGATCTCATATCTTATAGATTGTCATGAAGCAAATGACTAGCTATGACAGTCATAATAGATGTTTGGACAGTCATGATTTAACCCTTCATATATTTGGATAGATGTATGGACAATCATAATAGGCCTATAATGTATATAACCACTTCATATTTAATGATTGTCCGTTAATTTTTTGCTAACAAATCTAACTGTGATAGTCATAATACAGTCTTGTTGCAATCAAACATCTCATCCTCTAACTATGTTATGACATCTATGACAATCATAAATGACATTTTCCTTGATATTGTGATAATGTTGGTTGGGTGTGATCTATCCATGGGTTTCCATAACACAATGATGACCTATGAAACCCTACAATAGAAAAGACAATCATTAGATCTAGATCTTAGATCATAAGGTGTCAAATGATCAATCAAAAGAAGTAACAAAATGAGATTTTAGAATTATCCTTGTTAATTAAAAATCTCAATTGTACACTTCACACATGTGGGCCCTTGAGAATGAGGAAGAGAGGAAGAGAGGAAGAGAAAGAGACATAGTTTAACACATGTTTGATATTATAACCTCATTTCACCTTCTATAGGTCTAGCATACCCTCATTTCACCTTCTATATGGGTTACAAACACAATAGAATGAGGAAGAGAGGAAGAGAGAGAGACATGTTTGGCATGATTCACATATCCTCATTTCATGGGTTCTATATGGTTTCCATGCTTTACATATCCTCATTTCACCATTCTACATTTGCTTTACACCCACCAATTGCATTGCTTGAAAGTTTCTAAAGCCTTATCACAAAATCCATTTTGCACATATCTTGTAATCATGGCATTCCATGAGACCACATTTTTGTGAGTCATCATGTCAAATAGTTTGGATGCCTTGTCTATGCTTCCACACTTTGCATACATGACTATACTGGTAGTTGCAACTACAACATCTGACAAAATTCCCATATTCTTTATGAATTGATGGATTTCCATGTATCATAATAATTCATCCTCCAATTAAGCAATCCATAAACTAAAATTTAAGGATATGATCGCATATTGAGATTTTTTTTTTTAAATATAAATTTAAATGTATTGCTCGCTCTTCAATTAATTTAAATAGGCATGTTATAATAAATCAATCCACCAAATGGGAAATTGTCAGCTACTTTTAAGGAGTAGATTTATGCAATAAAAAAATGGTTTTCTAGAACTTACTAAAATAAATAAAGACATAAAAGTCATTTATTCTTTAAATTGTATCATTTCATTTTTTTTTATTTTGTCTTTTCTCTATTGGCTCCCATCTTCTAAGTACTATCTCTACCCTTTTCATTTGTCTTTTTTTCCCCTTTTATCTCTATCATAAATTTCCTCTATTGTAATCTCAAACTTAAGATATATTTATTTGTTTATTTTTTTTGCATGTTGCACATGAGTTCTACTAGAATACCTTAAGGATTTTTAAGCATAGAGCTAGGAGTAAAGGAATGTCTTTGATTTATCCTTTTGTAAGAGCTAGGTTTTGTTTCAAAAAAGAAAGGGGAAGGATATTGTTTTTAGATTCTAGACAAAACCCTATTCACAGAAGATGGAGGATTCAATCTTCTTATTTTTCTCAGTATTATGAGAAACTATATGTTTATGGAGTGAATGAAATTGTGCAATTATTGACAATCTTATAGATAAATAAAATAATTTGTTTATGCAATTTGTGCATAGGCGTAAGGGTCACACAAAAAAAAGAATATATATAGAAATCCCATTTTTCTAATAATGATCAAAATTAGGGTTTCTAATGCCTTTGCAAGTCTGGAGAATGTCCCCACTGCAGAAGATATGCGATGGGGAAATGGTGGGTTTGGAGTGTCAAATCAAGCCGCTCTCCCTCCTCTGCCATGGATGACTAATGGAGTCTCATATGGGCACACTAAGGTGTGGAAGCCTTATGCGTAGCCTCGAAATACCCCTCTGCAAAGGGAGAAAATGGTGACTTTCAATGGGATCTTTTCCTCCTGCGAAGTTGGTTGGATGCAGAATCAGATGGGTGGGGGGCCTTATGCCCATCTCAGTCATGCGGGGGCACTTGATTCAAATGAGGGTAGGGTTCTGCCTACCCTAGAGTATGGACCTACTCATGGATACAAGGGTTTCAATGAGGCACATTTCAGACCTATGCAATGCTCTAGAGTGTTGCCGATATTAGAATTTGATGAAGTAGTTGTTAAAAAAATTGATGACAATAAAGATTTTTTTGCAGAGAAAGGCCTAAAAGGTAGATTTGTCAATCTCTAGCCCAACCTTGCTAGACTTCATAAATGGATCAAGGATATGTGGAGTCTGATTTTGAAAGGAAGTGTGGAAATTTACCCTTGTGCTCGAGGTTTTTCATTGTTGCTTTCGATATCATCAAGGATAAAAACACTATCCTCTGTGATTATCAGTGGGGCTTAGAGGAGCATATGCTCATGCTTAAACCTTGGCACCCTACCTTCAACCCTCTTACAGAATCTTTCTTTGTTACTCCTACATGGGTGCGCCTCCCAAATCTCCTACTCAATTTTTGGCTAGAGTCTTGTTTTGCTACAATTGGAAATCAAGTGGGGAAATTATTGGTGGTGGATGAAGGCTCCTATGCATTCTTACATACCACTTATGCTCACATTCAAGTTGACATAGATATTTCAAAAGATTTACTAGCTTAAATTACTCTAAAAACCTCTAGTTGATGCTAGAAGCAATGTTTGGATTATGAAGGTTTACCTTTCTGCTGTCGCAGGTGTTTCGAGACTCATCATTTGGTAGTTAGTTGCTCCAAAAAAAGCTTATGGGTCAAGCCTCTTGGTGGAAAGATGCTGCATTCAGCCATTACTTAGTGTATAAAGAGGTTCATGCCCCTTTGCTGGAGGAGACAAGCAATAAGAATCCCTCTTCTAAGTCAATTGTGTCAGAGTCTGGTTTTGCTAGTTTGAAGAGTTTAGATTTGGATTGCTCTCTGATACAGTGTACTTCTATTAATGATTCAACAATCTCTCTTGAATTGACTTCTACTAGGGCTGAATGTGGTTTAGGGTCTGAGATGAAGTCACTCAAGCCTATTGGTTCTTTGAATGCTCATATAGAGATTCCTGGAGCTTCCAACGGTGCGGTCACTCTCCCTAACATGGATGGTGTAGCCTTGGAGGTTAGAAATTCAAACATGTGGACAGTGGTGCAACACAAAAAGAAAAAGTTTTCAACAGCTCACAGTATGCAGTTACACTCTCATCACAAATGATTGTGCCCTTGGGGGGTGTTTTTTGTGACCCTGATAATGGGGCTGATAATATTCATTGTGCTTTGATTATGTAAGTGTGGGATTTTAGGCTAATTGTCCTGCAATATAGAGTATGGCTCTGGCAGTTTAATGGTTCCTGGGCCTTAAAACTAAGTTTTTACATCATATATATATATATAACTAGATTTTATTGTTTGTTTTTAATCATGAAAGAAAAGTTAAAATTTAATAGTTTTCATTGATTTTAAAGGCAGAGGGGCACCCTCCTTGGAGGAAAGCTCACAACTGCGACTGTGAGGGGAGTTGTGGCTCCTCCCATAGTCGCCCCCACTCTATGGGACTTTTTAAAATATAACAAACAATTTTATTTTATTTTATTTTTGATCTTTGGCCTTAGATTATGGGCCACCTGCAGTAAGGTGAGATCAATTTTATAAAATACAGTAATTTTTTTATCATATATATAGACACAGTGAAGATCACATATCTAAACAAATTTCTCTCCACTATGATTTTAATTCAACACTAATTTATATTTGAATATATATACAGGAAAAATATAAATTTATAATAGATTTAAATAAAAATAAATAATCTCTAAATCCAACACTTTCACTATGCCATCTACCAGGATAAATTTATACCCAACTAATCATATGGGTAAATAATTTTATAAAGAGATATTAATTTTCTAGAGGTACTTATATAATTATTAGGACAACAGAGATATATAGAAGTAATTTTTTAAAATATGATTATATACATTATCCATTTACAAACACAACACACAGGTACAAATTGGAGGATTGAGTTTATATAGCAAAAATTTATGTAAATTCAAATTAGATGGATTGAGTTTATATACCAAAATTCATGTAAATTCAAATTAGATGACATACAGGGAAACAATGCATATACATGAATAATTGTCCTTATAGAAGTAGTAATCATTCAAAGGAATTATTTGTAAACATTGGAAAGATTTAATACACTACAATTAGATGAAGGGAAGGACCTATTTTTTTGTTTCATACTTGTTTTTGAAAATTGATATTTTACATTAAGCATAATGTTTAGTATGTAAATGAAATATGAATATAACTACAAAATTTTCTTTGTTTTTTTTATACAACTTTTGGTATATCCCTTTCATCTTTCAACCATAGAAAACTAAAAAAAAAATGTGAAGGAAGGATTCATTTTTAACTTCCATATAATTCAGAAAATTACAATGAGGAGAATTTCTTTCCAATAATGAAGATAAGTAGTTTATATAGGTTGACTAAAATAAACTTACAATAAGCAATGGAAGATAATTTCCATTCACACGACTTCATCATAGCATACAATTTTGTGAAGGAACTATCTCATGTGTTCTCATAATACAACCCATTTACATCAGCGTTTTGAAATATTACAATAAATGAACAAGTAGTCTCCACCCCTAAGCTAGGAGGCTCCCTAGAAACTAATTTACACAACACAAATCACATAGAACCATCACAAATATGTAACTACTCATGAGACTAACACACAAATGGATCTTCACAAGATCCATAACCAAGGGGGACTCAAGGGGACTCACTAACCTCTTGGGGAATGAATGAAAAAAATATCCATCTCTACCAAATCAAACCACCACTCTCCATATTCACCTTAATGTTCATCACGCAAAAAAATAATCATCACAATAAAAATATGTCATAACATAGATACTTCCATCTCCATAATCCAACCATGAAAACCTCATAGACACTCATGCCCAAAATATATCACAACCCAAATATGCTATAAAATAGTTACTTCTATTTCCATAACCTAATCAACACAACCTCATAGATACGAGCATGTCAAACACATACAATAAATTTTTTTTCTCCAAGAGAGGATCCACACCTCTCTCAACCCCAATACATGGGTGGATCTTAACCCAAGTAGGAAGATCAACTCCCAACACAACCCATACCCCAAAATGACCATAATACATAAAATAACATCAAATGGGGGTTTCACACACAAACACATGAAGGTACTCAGAAAAACCAGTAACTTATTTATTTCTTCTAAAATCACAAATAACATTATTTCATGTTAAAGATGGCATAAAATCCTACCTCTATGCTTCAACCAAGTTAGGTGAAGCCTTGATCCAATTTATGCTAACCTTCCTCTCTCCAAGCTTCCAAGTTCTTCCAAACTCTTGTCTTCAAAACATAAAGTTTTCAACAATAGAATAACAACCCCCACAAAAACTTCAAGAAGAGATTAAATAAAAGAAATGTCTAGATATAATGAATCTAGAGATATGTTTGAATTTGCAATTCTAAATTAGATTTTACCTCCAAAATCTCATCACCTATCTTTCAAGGTACTTTTCAAGGCTCTGGATACTTCTAAAATATTTTTTAAATATTCAAACATAGGCCCCACTCATATGTTATCACTATAGGGGTTTAATTTTATACAAACAATAAGGGAAATAACACTTTATGATCCCTAAAACTCCCTCTTAAGTTCAAATTTGATATTTGACACTTAAGAGAATTTAGCCACATCCCACATACAATAATAAAGCTATAATTAGATATTTATTTTGCATTCACACTCACAACACTTTACACATGAATACATTAATCCTCTCTTAAGATAAGGCCTAGGTACACTAGGAAGACACAACAATGGTTTCTTGGGGAACCTCCATGATTTTTCCATTAGATGTGTCATTTAATCTGCACACTTGTGCACAAATTTTAATACATCTAAAGTAATAGTCAAAGTAACATTAATAATAAAATTAATATGCGCATCATAAATATTTCATAATTAATAATATTATCATAATTAAATAAAAAATTCAAGAAACACATTTAATCAATCATCTAGATCATACTAATACAAATTCACATAACCACTTCACATTTAACCAGATATACACAATTGCGTTCATACAAAATATATAATGATAAAATAATTTTAATTCGTAAACCTTAATCTATAAATTATGATCAAATCAATAATCATAAATTAATTGGATTCATCATCAATAATAATCCTTGAAATTCTATTTCATACTTTCCTTTTGAAATCCATAATAATAAAAATTAAATTAAATTGAATTAAAATTCATCATCACATGGTTGGATCCAGATAAAAATCAAATCAAAATGACAAGATAAAATATATAGTTCTAATTATATCATATTGATAATACAAGTAAATCTTAGTTACTAACTAGCTAAATCAATGTAACCAACTCATAAAAGCCACTAATCTAGCCATAAGGTTACTATCCACACAAATCCATGATCGTAATGAAATATAATAAGCAAGTCCCTGAATAATGATAAACCAAACAAGCCTATCCAATTATAAAAGTAGTTACAAGGAGGAATGGGCCTCACACCCCCCTAGGATTAGGCTTCCTCTTGGAATCCCTTAAGAGATGAGTGTAGAATAACTCAACATTGTGACAAAGCATCATAGTAATGAGGTTCCTAATCTAGGTTGTGAAAAACTAAGTAATCAAGATGACCAATAAATAATTAGTACCTTAGATGCTATCTTTCTTGTGAAAGCAACCATACCTCTACATGTGTTTGGCAAGTAATACATCATTACCAACATTGACGTTCATTGAACAAGGGTGACAAAACACTAATTCAATCCATGAAGTACCATAGGGGCACATACCTAAAATAAAATTGTACCAATGTATACTAAAACACAACAATTATTAGACTATTACTTGCAACATATTAAGTTTTATAACCTTTCCTAGCTTATCATATATATTGACAATCAAAGCAAGCATCTCAATTAAGAACAATCATATGTATATAGTTGTCAAGACATGTTTTCCTACAACTCAAGTAGCTTCTAAAACTCAGTTTACTAAACATACATGTCTAAAAAATATGTAGAATCGGTACAATGACTTCTCACACTTGTAACATGAGGCTCACTAAAGGGAATTTATGAATCTGGATAGGGCTCAAATGTATTCAAATAACCAAGAATTCATAACTAAGTAGCTAACTAGCTTGCAATGGAAGAATCGACATCTAAATACCCATGGTGCCAAAGAAGTCTCATCTCCCTAAGAAGGGTTGATACTTTAGTATCCTAGCGTTATAAAATAGGAGAGGCTACATGTTCATGAATCCATGGAAAGGAACCTGACCTTCCTATACTAGTCTATTTGTAGGCCTTAATTCTTCAAGAATCCCCAAGCCACCTTCTCCCCCCATACAACCTACCAGGGCCCCCTTTTGATAAAGGCAATTTTAATACATATAAAACTTCACACATACCAACAGTAGCAATTAAGTAAAGGTCTCTCTGAAAAAAATAATTTTAAAATGATACAATATCCAGTAAAATCCAAATGAAATCTCATAAAGATAATAAAATTCAAATGTGGCCACCAATGTAAAAAATATTTCAAATTCAATCAAAAGTTCAATTCAACGAGTCCCTGAGGCAAGGGAACATATCAATATTAAATCAAAAGTGTACCCTAAGTGGTGTAGGTGTACCTTGAGTGTTGTAGGTGCACCTTGAGTGGCACAAGTTCCCTTAGAGGCTTTGCATACACTTTATTTTGGTCAATCTGAGTCCAAAATAATCAAAACCAATATAAAATCCCCTCAATTAATAGAAAAATAATCAAAACAAATCCAAAATCCCTTCAAATCATCAAATCACCCCTAATCTTTCAAATCCTAAACAAAAATCATGGCAATCATGCATCAATCTTATTTTGATGAGTCCCCTTGTCACAACTACCATAAAACCCCTTTGAATATGTTGATGATGATAGTCTTGTGGATCAAGATAAATATACCCATGAACCCTTTGATGACATCAATGTGAGCAAGCTTACCCTAGGCTTTTAATCACCCATGCATGAACAATCAAGAACCTTTCAACCAAGAATAGGCTAGAACTAGATATCCTAAAAATCCTAAATGTATATCTATTGGTCATCCTCATGGTACCTTTGACAAGGGAAACACCACTCTACCCTAAGGCCCTCATCGCCAATCCATATCTAGGCTCCTAACCTTACGTGAGTGACTAGTGGCCTCCACCTCCTATCCAAATCCTTCATCCTCCAAATCTTTACAATCTACTCAATCTTGTCAATCCAACAATTAATCATGTCAAATACACCAACTACAATCTAATCCTATCTCATACAACACAACCCTAACAGATTTTCTCTAAGAATTACTAGCAAAAAATCCTAACCAATATGGCAAGTACAAAATTATGGAGCTGTGCAACCTTGCTAACCCATTGTCACCCGCCTTCACCAAATGCCAACATGTTGTCGATAATGTGGTCATCAACCTAGCACCTATCAAGAACATCAAAGACCCTCTTAAAGACATCATCCCTACAAGAATTCCTCTATGGGAAAATAAACACTGACCTTTCCAAAGGTCCAACAAATCCAAAATCTATTAGCATAAAATACCCTCATCCATCCATGCAAAAAACTAGGGGAGTCTATCCATGCATTAATTATTAATGGTGATGTCAAAACAAAATAGCAATCCATCTTGTCGAAAAAATAAATAAGGGTGTGTTAGTAGCTTGTTTTAAAGAATGCCCAAAATTATTCCCAACCAAATAAAGATCAAGCACCCAAGCTAATCTATTTCATAATCCCATAAAATCTCAATATTAAAGCACTTGTATCAAGGCCATCATTAAACCATGATCCTATCACCTTAGTTTCACCACCTTTGTCTGATGTGGTTTTCTCGCAGTAGAGGAAATTCAAACTACCATAAACTCCTACCTATCTAAATATGGATTCAAGTCTTATTTCTAAAACAAGTATCACATCACAAATTGATATGTCAAAATATGAAATATCAAGGCAAAGGCTTAAGCATTCGTGGGCAAGGAATCCTAGAGCCCATACATATCTATGCAAATCAAGGATTTCAAGGCCCCTCAACTACAAATCGCAAGATGAACAATCTAAAGGAGTTGGTAACAACTCCAAAAATCCTAAGGAATCTTCTTCCAACATCAAAATAGGTGCCTCTCATTTCTCCTAAAAAAATTGTTTCCACCAATCTAATCATCAACACCATTATCCCTATCACCAACCTTAACATCTACCATCTAACCTCACCAATCAGGATCAATTGAAGCACACATCATTGGATTTATTAAAACATGATGAAGTGATCATACAATTCATGAGATTCTAAGATAATATCTCCCTATGGGACCATACCATTGATTTGAAAGTGATTTGGGTGCACCAACATATGCAACAAACAACCCAAAAAAATCTAAGGACCATCATGTCACAACTCATTTCAACATGAAATATCAAGTCAAAATCAAATCAAAATTCAAAATGGATCAAGAGGGAAACATGGGCCCACAAATAAAAAAAAAGCATAAAAGCAATTTGTGTTTCCAAGAAAAGAGACACAATGAATCAAAGTGGAGCATCCTTGAATCTGCATCTCTAAAATCCCATTCCATTTACCAATCCAAAAATCCCTATCTCCCTAAATCCAAATCCTTACATCTCAATCCTTAGCTCAAATCCATTTGGGTCTTTATATCCCAAAATTGGCAATCTAAAATCCCCCATCCCAATCCCAGAGTTAGAAATCCAAAAAATCTAAGAAAACCCCAAAATATTGAATCCCATACACCCAAAATCAAAATTCCAAATCTAAATCTAAAGCTGCAAAATCCATCATCCAATCCAAAGAAAATCCAATCTCAAAATGCAACATGATGTGTGCAAATGTTGGTCCTAGTTCCCCTTGGTATCATGCAATTTCCTCATGCCTCCATCCTCCCATCCTTCCATCCACCCTTTTTTCATAATTGAATCCATTTGTGCCACATACATCCATAATCACACCCCTTTAATCTAAGCTTTCACATGATCACTATCCATCCTTTATCCAACCTACCTTCCATTCCATTTTCCTTGGCAACATCCTCTAATGTAGAGGCTATGATAGTAATTTGTTAACATTTTTGAGAACCCAACTTAGCAATCAACAATGTTTCTACCAACAACATCTATTGAGTGCAACACCAACAACATGGTCCATGTGCAATAGTTATTTAAATTAGGATACTATCGAATCACTATGGAAATAGATGCTTGAGTCCACAATCCTCAATCCAAATCCATCCATCCCATCCCCATCCAAATTCAAATAAAAATAAAAAATCAAAAAGTCAAAAAAAAGAAAAAAAAAGTTGAGAGAAATATTTCATCCAATAAAATTACATGCCATTGTTGAATGGGTGCAATGGGTAGGAAGGCAGATGGTGGAAGGTAGGAAGATGATTCTATGGACTAGATAGGTGAGTTTGAATATTTAGATCTCAATATGGTGTAGGAGGACCTTATGGATGGATGCTACTAGGAAAGGGGTACTTCATAAGGTGGGCCTCCTTTCCACAGAGATGGATTGGGGGGAAATTGAGGAGTTTGGAGGATGATAGGTTTATATGGAAGGGAGTGTGTGTAAGGGGAGTTAGCAAGATCACAACATTCATGTCAGATCCAGGGAGTGTTTCAATAAACCTACCCTAACTTTTCAAATGGATAAAGCTTAAAACTCGGGAGTGAGCATTGAGAGTCAAGTGGAACCAAATGACACATGGGCCTCAAGATTAATATCCATTGGGACTCACCTTAAAGGGAAAAATTTATCTCCTCCTATGTAAATTGTATCAAGTCTAAATAAAGGTGAGTTCTCCATTAACATTCTTGATATTATTGTGGATAAAGGGGTATCTAAAATGGATATGTCTCTTCTTGGTAAATTTATGGGACCTAGACCAAATATTGAGATAGTTAGATCTTGGACCCAAAAGAAATAGTGCACCAAAGGGCAACTAGATGTTGTTGTGATTCCTAAAGGCTTATTTTTATTCTCCTTTGTGTGCGAAGAAGATTTGAGAAATGTTCTTGCTAGAGGCCCTTAGTTTCTTATGAAATCAATCCTTGCTCTCAAGAGATGGAGTATTGGTCTTAACCCTTCACAAGACACCTTCAATGTTGCACCTATGTGGGTTAGATTGCCAAGCCTTCCCATGGAGTTTTGGGATGAGGAAGTTTCAAGGGGATTGCTAGCACCTTCGACCAACTACTCACCATTGGTCTGATGACTAGGTTCAAAAGAAGGATCGTTTTTGTGAGAATTTGTGTGTATTGAATAGGAAACTTTCCTTCCATCCCAAGTTTCTATAACATCCATGCTTGGGGTTTGGAAACAAAATATGGAGTTTGAAACCTCACCTTTTTCTTGCCTTAAATGTAATAAAATGGGACATTGGGCTAAACATTGTTTGTCAAAGAAAGATGGCAAGGTTTGGAGATAAAAAGTGGCTAAGGATGCAAATATAAATGAGAGAGAAAGGAAGCGAGAAATCCTTAGACTCTAAGGAATAAAGTCCAAAGAAAAGGCCCCAAAAGGAAACTAGTGGGATGGTATAGTCCTAGTTGGATGGTGATCAATTAGAAAATGAAGTTCTGGTGGAAGATTCTCCCTAGGAAAGTAGGAAAGAAGATTAGACCTCAAATGAAGACCTAGTTAAGGGGGAAGAAACTAATTCTTAGGTCTTTGAAGAAAGGACATATAAAGAGGATATGAGGATAGGGGAAACTGAGGTATCTTGTGGGAACTTAGATACAAAGATACCTTTGATTGGTATAGATGAAGAAAAAGTGGTCTTATGTGTTTCTTCTGAGAACCCAAAAGCTATTAGTTTGCTTAATGGTAAGAAAAAACATCCTCTTGTTTCTTCTATAGTGGGAGAAATGAGTATGGAAAAGGAAACCCACTCTAGAATGCATATAATAAATAGAAAACCCATAGACTATGGGTCAGACCCTAAAAGTTTAGGAAGACCATCCCTTAAAGATGCTAGGGAAAGGGATGCTAAAAAGGAGATCACTAATGGAAATCAACAAACCATTATAGTGATGTTCTTGGTGAGCACCCCCAAATCTAAAAAATGAAAATTCTTTCATGGAATATCATAGAGTTGAATAATCTACACAAAAACGACCTTCTAACTAATCTTTCTTGGTAGCACAAACTAGACATTTTTCTCATACATGAGACTAAAATGCTTGTGGAAATATTTCTTAAGATAATTTTAAAAAAAAATTATGGATGTGATGGGGCTAATGTTGATGGAGCCTCTATTGGAATTGCCACTTTTTGGAACCCAATGGTGTTGGATGACACTATTCTATGTGATGATCCTAATCATCATAGACAACTCTCTTCTTCAATAAAATAGATAACGTATCATGGATCATCTCTAATATTTATGGCCCTAATACTAGGAGCAGGAAAAAGAAGCTATGGAATAACCTTGTTACCTTTAAATGGTTACATACCGATATGAAGTAGCTAGTGATGGGAGATTTCAATGCTCCATTGAAAGAAAATGAAAAGAAATGGGGATCTCAACTCTCCTTGGACAACAAAAATTTTTTGGTGGACTTAATCAGTGAAAGTGATTTGTTGGATTTAGACTTAGAAGGAGCTGACTTCACTTGGTAAAATTGGTTTCTTGGATCTTCTCTCATCCACGTTAGGTTGGATCAATTTTTCCTAATTGATTGTCTTTGTATTGATGTTGATGTGAAGTACAATCTAAAAAGGTTGAATGCAACATGTAGGAATGTTGTCTAGTGGTGAGAATTAAATGTACTTATACTTGAATCATTGTGTATTCCATGTGGCATGTCTGTGGTAAAGTTCTGAGGTTATTTTGTACTATAAATCATTATGTGGACACTTGTGACAAGTATAGAAGTGGTGTTTCCATAGTTTAGTGAGTATTTGCATGTAGAAAGCCTGTGGGGCAACTATCCATTTACATAATCTTATTGTAATAAAAAAAATACAACCTAGCATGTAATAGGGCCCATTGTAAACAATCTTGTGGTTATAATCCAGTGATAATCATACACGTTGTCTAATAAATAAAAGTGGTATTTTATGTGAATTTCTATGGTTTGTGGTGATCTATGGGTGTGTTATTATAGTTGGTTACACTATTGGTTACTAATTTGTTGGACCTATGACCATGACTACATCATGATGGGATATGGATTTTGCTGAAGAGAGGCGGTTCAAAAGAATAAAGGTGGTGCAGTCACGGTTAGGAGGGTCCATGGAGTGAACAATCTAGACTGTGCAGCAAGAGTAAACACAATGGAAACAATTCAATTATGGAATACAAATGTAGATTCAGTCATTCAATATATCATAGATTTAAAATGAAAACAGGTTGACAACATGTGTGCTTACAATTATGGCTCACAGGCTTGATTCTCTAGTTAGAACAAATGCACAAGCTATAGCTTTGAAGTGCCTTCTCAAAGAATTCAAACTATCTAACTATCTCTATGTGATTCACTACTTTCCTATGCATCTATTACTTGATTATATATCATCCCTGGATCACAAGAATCCTTCATGTCGGCCAAGGATGGCTACAAACTCCAATGAAAGAGATGTAACATTTGTACACGGATAGGTTAGACCTAATCATATGGAAATCCTCTGCAAGTGAATGAAACAAGGTGTAGATCCTAGGGAAGGTCGACTAGGGTCCAAACAACATTGAATGATGTGTCATTTAGCTCCATAGGTCATGGAAGTGCCCCGCAAATCTTCTCCTTTAGCTGTTAGTCTACGAATGTTAGGATGCTCTACTTTGAGAAAACAATCGATCTTCTGATAGTGATATCTTTTTGGTACCTGATCCAAATGATCTAAATTTTGGATATGATGTGCATGAAGGTGTATAGATTTTAAGTCCAACTCTGTAAGGTCTAAAATGAAAATATGATAGAATGCGGACCAAAATACAGAAACTGCTACTGACTAAACTAAGTATACTAAACTATAAAATGAAAGAAAATAAGCTGAAATGCAAATGTTTTTTGGTTGATGCAAGATTGCTCTTGAACCGGGGATGCTCTGTTGGCAAGAGACATTGTGTGGCTTCATGAGTGTTGTCATTGATAGGAACAAAGTCTATCCCACACATCCACAATACATAGTATGCCTATACCAGAAGTCAGATTGAAGATTGTTTTGGTCTGGTGAACAAGAATAGAGTATGCAACAAGGCCTGACAATCAGGTCCAGATCTCTCAGATGGTGTAACTCAGCAAGTTGCAGACTTGGATAAGTCAAGAGGGGTATCATGACTACTATATTCCATAGATTTAGCCTCCAGTGATAAAGCATGAAAAAGATATGAGCATCTGAGTGTTGGGTTCTAGATAATCAAAGCAGACAGAGAAAGAACTGACCGACAGAGCATTAGACTTCAATTTGGATGAGTAAATGGTGTTGATCAAGCTATTTGGGGGTTTATACATTGTTGGCCAACATGATTAATGACTTCTATGCCTATTCTTTTGATACGCATCACAAATCAAGCATGGACTCAGCCGACAAATCAGTAACTTGTAAATATCTTGAGTGTTCTTGTTGCAGACTAGAAAGTTGATGAAATCCTTGATGCCAATATATATACTAGATAAATTCCAGTATGTAGGGGTGTGAAAGATACAAGTGATGGAATAAATTGCAAAGAAAAGCAGGGACAAGTGTGAAAGTAGCAGATCAAGTCTGGTATGTGACAGAGCAATCGTATTAAAGCAGAGGAAGAATGAAGTGCATCAAATCAGTGTATTGTGCCTAACCAGAACTGAACTCTTGCATTTGTAGATGCTTCTCATCAGTTCAAACATCTAATTATCTTCTATAAGTTCTTATAGGTAGTGTGCCTCTTGTGAGTAGTGTGCTCAGGTAGTGAGCCCTAATTGGCAAGTGCCATCTTGTACTCCTTTATTCTCTTAATGGAGAATACAATCTTGGGTTAGTCACCTCGTGGTTTTTCCCTTAACAAGGTTTTCCACATAAAAATCCTTGTGTTATGTGTGTTGATTTTATTTCTGTTCTTATGATCACATATGCTTATATGATTTGATGTTGAACTGATTATTAAGATAACAAAAGAAAAGAAAATTAAGGAAAATTTGAGATAACTGATTCATCCCCCCTCTCAGCTATCTACCTTGTTTCCAACATGATCCTGCATCAAACATCTGGGGTTGTTGAAAAAGTGAGTCCCTCACTTTGCTGGGGCTAGAGGAAAACCAAGACGGTCCACCTCATCCTGAGAAATCCAAGATGAGTCTTCTTGTATTCTGCCTTTCCACTTCACAAGATATTCTTTGTATTGCTTTCCTCTAGTGTTGCGTCCAATTCTGCTGTTCAAGATGTCTTCAATCTACTCTGGTGTTTGTTGTGGTTACTGTTTCTTCAAGTCTTCTTCAATTCTATCACTGGATTCTGCTTCATGATACTGATATAGGTCTACAATGTTGAAAATAGGTGATATACCCAATGTCTCTGATAGCTCCACTTCATATGCATTTCCTAAGTCAAACTTTCTGAGCATCCTACATGGCCCAAACTTCTTCATCTTCAACAAGTTGTTATATGTCCCAATTGGAAATCTTTCTTTTCTTAGATATATCATCACTTCATCTCCCACTGAAGATTCCTTATATCTTCTCTTCTCATCTGCTTGCTCCTTATACTTATTGTTCATCTCCTCCAAATGCTTCTTAACCTAATTATGTATTGTCTCCATGTGTCCTGCAAATTCTTCTACTTTTGTACTCCTCTTATTCTCCATACCGATGTCTCTCAACTCTACTACTCCTCTAGGGTTAGTTCCTATCACAATCTCAAATGGTGTTCTTTCGGTACTCCTATTCATTGAATTATTATATGCAAACTCTTCTTGTGATAGAATCAAATCCCAATTTCTTGTCTTCTCTCCAACCAAGCCTCTCAACAAGTTTCCCAAACTCCTATTTACTACCTTTGTCTGTCCATCAGTCTGTGGATGAAATGTTGAACTGAACTACAAATCTATCTTCATCTTCTTCCAAAGTGTCTTCCAAAAGTATCCAAGAAATCTTGTATCTCTGTCTAAAATTATGCTCTTAGGTAATCCATGAAATCTCACAATCTCCTTGAAAAATAGGTTAGCTACATGTACTGCATCAGTTGTCTTCTTACAAGGTATGAAATGTGTCATATTTGAAAATTTGTCCATGACTAGAAATATTGAATCATGGCCTCTATGTGTCTTCAGCAATCCCAATATGAAATCCATACTTATGTCTTCCCAAGGTCTCTCCGGTACTATCAAAGATTTGTACAATCCAGTATTATGACTACTTCTATTTGTAACTTGACAAATTCTACAACTCTGCACAAACTTCCTTACATCCTTATATATCTGAAGCCAAAAGTAATTTTCACTTACCAAAGCCACGGTCTTATCAATGCCAAAATGTCTTGCCAATCCACCATTGTGTTTCTCCTTTATCAGATTGTCTCTCATTGAACTCCTAGGTATACATAATTGATTTCCTCTTAACAACATATCCTCTTGAATGAAATAGTCCAACTACTTGCTCCTATCTATCACAACAGGTTCCTTACATGCTTTCCAAGGTTCTACAAAATCAAGATCTTCTTCATACATGTTCTTCAATTCCTCAAATACTAACACTCCAACTCTCATCTCTGTCAGCAAGTTCCTTCTCCTACTCAATGCATCTGTAACTTTGTTTGATTTTCCACTCTTATGCTTCAGTACAAAAGTATAACTATGCATGAACTCTACCCATCTCATATGTCTCTGATTCAACTTTCCTTGATGTTTACTTTCTATGTGGTTTCTCAGACAAACATGAAGTAAATAGAAATATTTAGTAAAAATTATTCAGCATAAGATAGAACATAAGATTCATACCAAAATTGCATAGAACAATGCATTGTTTCCATTCATTGAATATATCAACAATACATCACCATATCATGCATGATCTGACTACAAAGTATCAACTCAATATATAACGTGGCCAAGGTTGGTTGAGATACCAACCATTGGCAACTACTATCCAACCGTTGGGGTTAATTCCTGATAACACTCCTAAACTAACTGTGTATAATTATTATTTAATTTTATAATTACTTACTTGGATGACTACGACCGACTACGATTATGACCAACTACATAATCCCGTCCACAAAACAAGTCATCTTCCAGATGACACTACAACCAAAAATAGGGGTAAGTAACCAACAAAATAAACTACTGAGAAGAAGGGGGTTGTGTAGACATCCTTGGATGGATCGAGGATGTCAGTGTGGGTGATCTCCTGGCCTCCTCTGTATGCAACCATAACTAGTGTTTGGCCATAATATCTCGTTCCCTGGCTACCTTCACCATATGAGCTACCTCCAACACTTGAGATTTCGCTTGGTCCACCTCCATTCCCTTTGCTGCAAGTTGTGTCTCCAAGTATTTCACCTTCTATTCCATCTCCCTCATCTTCTTAGTTGCATCACTTTTTATTTTTGGTACCTTGGCCTCTAAGGTCGATGCTCGTGCACACTCTGTGTTACTAATCTGAGTTTGTTGAGCCAACTATTCCTGAAACTTCTGCATGTGCCCAGCTAACCCCTCCTTCATCCTTTTTGCTAACTTAAGGGACTCATCCTTCTCCATTTGTTTTTCCTTTGATACTACTTCTTTGTATTTCATTTGGTAAAAAAATCTTGAAAGGCCCTCTCAATGTTGAATAAAGCTTCTATAACCTGGCCATCTGTCCCTCCAATCAATGGCCATGCTCCCCACCATGCCTTGATCATTCCACATGTCTCTACTTCTAGCCAACCTCTGGTGGTAAAACATCATGTAAACTCTTGTTCACACTCCACATGAACAAATCCTAGTGTCAATTGGACCTCCTATGCCACCATGTGTGATCGACCAATTCTGAGATGTTTGGATATCTCTCCCACCTCCTGCATGACTAATGCCATATTTTGAATGTCCTCCACATATCTATGAACTGTCCCTAGTGGATCTAAAGCATCAGGTTTAGACATTGTGAATGTCAATCCCTCTAATCCATCCCACTAATCATGTTCACCTAATGGGGTGGGTGGTGGTGAACTTGTGACCACCATGGGGGACTCTTGTGATGGTCCTTTGATCTCCTAGATGGCTGCAAATGGCTGTGACAGAATGTCATGTTGGGTGTCGGTGCCTATGGTGAAACTCTGTTGTGGTTTTGCATGCTCATCTACTATGGGTGTGCAGCCATCCTCCTATCCCTCGGCCAAATTCTGTGATGGCAACTCTGGCACCTCCAATGTGAGGCCTACTATGCTTAGCCAACTATCAATCTGTGCCACTCCTAGAGGTCTTGTTGATGGTGCTGATGAAGCTGTCAGTGCTATGCTTGGTGACTGTATGATTGTCCCCCGTGATGTTCTTGGCCCAACTACAACTAATGTTCTAGCTGGTGGTGGCGGTGGTGGTGTGCTAACTGGCGGTGGCGGTGTACTACCTCGAGGTGGCGAAAGAATGAATGTTGTTGGTCGTAGGGATGGTACTGCAATTGTTTCCTCAATGTCCATCTCTTGTGCAACATCTCCTACTAGTGTCACTTTCTCTACCTCCTGAACATCCCCTATCACTGTCACTTCCTCCACTGATGTTGAATCACTCGCTGGTGAGGAAGATTGGTCACTCGGTTCCTCCTCTTCTTCCTCGCTTTCTATTGATGCCTCTCTTTGTTTCCTCTTTCTTTATTGTTGCTACAAGGACTCTTCTCCCTAACTGGTGTATAATTGTCTCCAATAGAATGCAGTGGTCCATCCTAAGTCCAAGTGTGTTAGTGGTTGCAATCTTCCCCATTTGTCTACTGGGACCTGTGTATGAATGACATCGAGGAATAGTGACATTGCATGCTGAGTCATATAGAATGCCTTATGTGTCTGTGTCAAAAATTCCTTGATTCTTTTTGAAAGCAACCACACCCAATTGTAAACCTTACCCATGTTCAGTCCCACCATGTAATCTACCATCAGATTGTTACATATGATGCTCAACTTGCCCCTGTTAATCTACATTTCTTCAAATCCAGGATGCACTTCCATTCCAGTGTTGCTAAAAAGTTTTTTTGTAACCCTCGGTTACCAGAGCTCCCAATGCTATCTTTTTCCTTTTGCATGAGATCAATTCTACATACTATTCTTACGAGTGCTTCCCTGTGTTGCTGTGTCATTCTGCGTGGTTTATTCACTCTTGAACCTATTGCAGGAATACCCAATACTTTGGCAAAATCTTGTGGCCAGAATGATATTGTGATTGTGCAACCTCTATATTCGATTACTGACTTATGTGAATGTCTGCAGTAATTTTCCACCATGGCCTTCAAATATGGATTGAACTCCCAAGCATTAAATAATGGTAATAAAATGGCCTTGCCTACCTGCGCGTGCCTCAATGCAATTTTCAGAACATGATTCTCCTTAGTATTCTTCCACCATTGTTTACACTCATTGCCTATTAAGCTCTCCCAAGTGATGGTCTCGACTCCTATGTCTTTACTCATTTTATTTTTCTTTTCTAATACAATATTTGGCCTATAGTGTGCTACTTTCTTCCCCTTGTCCATTTTGGAATTTCTTTGCAATCTTCGGCACTAGTATTTGTATGCTAGAAAAATTGTTACTCTAACTGTTGTTTTCTCCTCTGGAAGACTTTCTTGGCAATGGACTACTGGCAACATTGTATGGCCTCAACCAAAATGAAATCGCATGGCACACTCAGGACTTTGTATGACATACAGGAAGAATGAAATTGTATGGCACAAACCCTTAGGTCATATGGTGAGAATGGACTCGTACGGATGTCAACAGAATAGGTCATACTTTGTAATGCAAAAAAAACCTCTTCTTATGGCCAATATTAAAAAACTCACCGTATGGCTGGAAGGTATTCACTGATAGATGAAATCGTACTAAGGCAAACATTAAATGAAATCGTACAGGAAACTAAAATCATATGGCACAACTAGAACAAGTCGTATGGTGCACTTCCAAAATGAACTTGTACAGATGGCAACAGAAACCCTCAGGTTGTACAATGCATTGCAAAACCTTTTAGTATGGTCAAGTGAGAAAACTCTTCGTATGACTGACTTGTTTTCTCTTCTCAATGGTTAAATGGATGAAACTATAATTTTTCTTGTTGATTCTATACCTTTTCCACCTTCAGACTTACCAATCCTCTCTCTATCAACTTCCCTCGATTTTACTTTTATCACCCAAAGTCTTCATTATATGGTAGTCTCAAATCGCACAAAGTATCTTTTCATCATATGGTCTTATAATTGTACAATATTATGTGTGGGGGGTCGTATGCCCTAGTCGTATGACCCCCTTTATTATTTTGCTAACTTTTTTCTTTTTTTTTTCAATTTTAGTTTTTCTCATTTTTTTTTCAATTTTTTTTACTCAATCTAATTTTTCTTTTCTTGGTCTGGTCGACTTGGTAGTCTCCTTAGCTTCCTCCAAAATTACAATTTCTAACATATGATGGAAGATGCACTCTAGATAGCCTTTCCGTCGCAAATAGTCATTGGACAACATTGGTCGACCTCTTCCGATTCGCATATCTGATCAGATATCACGGATTGGTCCTTTATGCTCATCAAATTCCATCCCATAGGTTCTTGAACCCATTGAAAGGTTTTACCATCCATATTCATTTTAAAATTCTTGGTTCTATATTTCACTTTCCAAATTCTACTTCTAGGAAGCTATGTACGAGGTACTCCATCTGGCCAGTTTTTCATCCTTAGTTCCCAAATTCCATCACAATATAGCAATTGTTTGACAATAAACATGCTTTCTGCTAAGTATTTTCACTTTGGTGGGGTCTTTACCTCTTTTGGTAACAAAAACTCAAACTTGTCCCGCACCTTATTACATTCTTTTATCCACTTGTTTCAGGCCTCTTCTTCTTCATCTTGATTGTCCTTGTTTATCCATAGACCACCATTGTCTTCGTCGATTATGCCTTCTTGAGCTCCAATTTGTAGTGTTATGGGCCCAAAGAATCTAGTCACTGGTTTGAAATGCGTGCTCGAAAAAATGATTCCATCAATCTTGCTCATTGTATTTGATTCCATGGATTGTTTGTCTCTTCCTTCTATCCCACACTAGTTTTTAACTACGTATCTGAGCATGTTTACTTGCACTATTTCTTCTCTTCTTTGCTTGTAAATTTTCAACTTGGACCCGTTTACTACGTCATTGATTGGAGTTCCATCCAAATTGTCTATCTTTATACCCCTGTTGTCTAACATTTCTTGTACTCAGAACAGTCCCAACCACGGACTTTAAACTTACCGTGCTTAATCTCATTGCGGCCGTTATACTTTAGAACTAACTGCCTAGGTTGGAATTCCATATTTCGGAGGTGTCTATCATGCTAATATTTCCACTATCTTTGCATCACCTCCGTCGACCACTGAGCCATGACTCTCTTCTCATCTAATTTGTTTAACTAGAATAATCTTTCTTTCAAACTCTCTGTATCCCCCAATCTATTTCCACTTCTATCCTTAGACTTAGTACGAGGTATTCAATTGGTACTATAGCTTCTTGACCATACATTAGTTGAAAGGGTGTGTGTCTAGTTGTCACTTTGTAGGTTGTTCGGTAGGCCCATAACATTGTTGGTAACCTTTCCTCTCATTTGGACCCTTCAATACCACACGAATTGTAAATCACTGATACTAGCACCTTATTTGTTGATTCTGCCTATTTGTTCACCATCGAGTAGTATGGGCTTGATAATGTGTGGAAGATTTTGAATTCTGATGTCATGAGCCAAATGATGTGGTTGACAAAGTGTCCCCCATAGTCACTCGTCAGTTGGATTAGTATTCCATACCTCATCACTATCTACTCGTATATAAATCTTGTTGTGCTTAAAGCAGTGCTGTCTTCCAATGCCCTTGTTTCTGCCCATTTGGTTGAGTATTCGGTGGCCACCATGATATACATGCATTTGTGCAACTGATTGACTTTCAATGGCCCTATGAAGTCAAGTCCCCATCTTTCAAACAATTCCTAGGGTTGTGATGGAGACAAGGACATGTAGTCTCTCTTTAAAGGCTTCCCTACCCTTTGGCAGGTGTCACATTGGATTACCCATTCTCAAACGTATGTATGCAACATTAGCCACTATAGTCCGACAAGCAAAACCTTCCTTACTGTAGCATCTAGACCCATATGTCCTCCGGTGAGTCCTTCATGGGCTTCTTCTAGTACACTCCTTATTTCCTCTTGCATAACGCATCATTTGAGAATGTGATCCGACCCCATTTTATAGAGAAGCACGTTTATCAATTGGAATGTTTTGCTCTTGAGTGCAATTTTCTGCCTTTCACTAGTCAATATCTCCTGTGGGAAGGTTGACATTGATAGATATTCACCAATCTTTTCGTACCAAGGTGGGAGGGAAGATATTTGGAAGAGATGAGCGTTGGGGAAGTCTTTATTTACTCTATCAACTGGTTCTCCTAACTTGATACGTGACAATTGATCGGCAATTATGTGACTCTTCTCCGGTCGCACTATAATTGTGAAAGTAAACTCTTGCAATAGTAACAGCCACCTATTGATTCTTTCCTAAATTATAGGTTTATTTACTAGGTACATTAAATCTTGGTGATCCACGTAGAAGGTGAATGACGTCACCAACAGGTAATGCCTAAACTTGTGGACTGAGTAGACTATCTCCAGAGCCTCCCTCTTAGTCGTACTATAGTTTCGTTCGGCCTTGGAGAGTAGTCGACTAGAAAAGTATACTGGGTGGTCAAGACCATGGGGTCCAACCTATGCCAAGGTGGCTCTGATTGAAAAGTTTGATGCGTCCACGTGCACATGGAACTTCTTGTCCCAGTTCAAATATGCCAGAATTGGTGCACTAAATAATATCATCTTTAACTCTTCAAACACTTTTTGTTTCTCATTAGTCCACATAAATGGTACTCCTTTTCTTGTTAACATCTCTAGGGGATAGGATAATTGAGCAAATTTTTTGATAAACCTTCTATAATAGCCCACATGACCAAGGAATGACTTTACCTCAGTGACATCTCCCGAAGCTTCCATCTCCATAATTACCTGAATTTTGTCAGGATTTGCGTTTAGTCCTACCTTGCATACAATGTGGCCCCAAAGTTTTCCCTACGACACCATAAAACAACGCTTCTTTGGATTTAAGGCCAACTATGCAAACCTACAATGCTCCATACATTCAGTGAGAGCCTTCAGATGTGTCTGTTGGTCGTTGTAAATTGACTAGTCGTCCAAAAATGCTTTAAAATTACCCAACATTTTGTCAAATATGTACAAAATAATCCTCTGAAATGTTGCTGGTGCATTGCACAGACCGAATGACATTCGGTTGTATGTGTATACACCATCTCATACCATGAATGTAGTTTTGAGCTTGTCCTCCTCAGCGATGCTAATTTGGTTATAACCGGAGAATCCGTCCATAAACGAGTATATCTTGTGTTCGACTACTTCCTTAAGGATGGAGTCTGTGAATGGAATGGGGAAGGGATCTTTTATTGTCACAGCATTGAGGCATCTAAAGTTGACACAAATCCGGATTTGTCCCCCTTCTTTTTTCAGTGATATGACAATTGGAGAAACACACTCACTTATCTCCACCTTGGAGATTATCCTAGCCTCTAACATTTTTCTGTTTCTTCTTGCACCTTGGCGGCATAATTTTTGTTCATTCTGTATGGCCTTTTCCTCACTGGATGTGCTCCTAGTATTAGTGGAATTTTGTGGATGCACAACTCTAGTGGTATCTCCTTTAGGTCTTTGTATGTCCAGGCAAAAACATCTTTGTACTCCATAAATTTTTTGAAAGCTACCATTTTGAATACTGGATCCAGTCATCTCTGATGAGGATCACCTGCAAGTTGTTCTCCTCGCCGAACTTAACTTTCCTTATCGAGGGTTCCTCCTACATCATATTCTTTTCATCTTCAAATTGATGTGCCAGCATGCTATCTATTTCGGCATTCTCTTCATTGTATTCCCCATAGACATCCAAAAAAGTGTGGGTTACCTCTTGCTTGCTGTTACCTTCCTCCCCCTTGTCATTCATCAATTTATTCTTATCAAGTTTTGTTATGTTTGGCATCTTTGTTGTCTTGCCATTAAAATGAAGCAAGGTATGCGAAAAATGCTTCCTACACTGATCTAATGAGGAAAGATTTATGCAAATTTTTCTTTTACATTTACAAATTAAGATGCACATTAACAAAAAGATAATAACAACTTCCAAATGTAAACACAAAACTCACAACACAAGATATACATGGGGAAAACCCTTTCAGGTAAAAAACCCCACACTCCAAAGCTGCCCAATATATTATTCAGGAATCATGAAGATTACAATATACTTGCAAAGAAAGCTTTTATAGGAGTATATCCAACTAGAGATCCAGGAGGTAATTCAACATCTATAAGATTCTTACATACAACCTCCATCTCAAGTTCCTGATATATAGGAGATACAATACAGTACATTGCCAACGATAATTACAAAACCATGAGACAAAACCACCAAAAAGTGGCGCCCAAATTATCTCCAATCAAAGATGCCTTGTGATGTGCCAAACCACACACCAACACATGTAACTCTCCCCTTTACAGCTCTTTTATGTGTCCAACACATTTTTACATTTCCCAAAACAAAAGGTCTAACTTTTAGAGGCCATAACTTTTGATCTGGGTGTCCGATTGACGAACCGTTTGATGCGTCAGAAAGCTCGTGAAGAGATCTATCACCCTATAACTCGCTACACCAGCTATAATAATTTTTGGGATGTTTAGAGAAGTTTTGATTCCAGTAATTGAGTTCAAAGATTTTTTTCGATAGTTTCAAAAAATAGAAACTTTAATATCTCACAATCCTAATATGATCTTGAGACGAAACTCACCCAAGATGTTCACTTAGTTGTTCCACACCTTCTGGGAAAAATTTCAAGTCAATCTAAGCTCAATTGAAGGACTTACTAAAAATAGTAGGTATCACTATTTTTATCTCATTTGGAAACTTTAGGAAACTTTGAAGGTTCTAGACCATTCTCCAAGATAAAGGGTATCCAAAAAGATCAAAACTGGGAAAAATAGTAATCTTTTGAAGTTGCAAGGTTGAGACACTTTTCTTAACATTCTCCCACTTGTTGAACACCTTGCAAGAGCAAAGGGAGTATCAACACCATGATTTAATTGCTAGGGGCCATGAGGCCCATAGACTCTAAACACCATCTAAACTTCTCTGTGCTCACAGGTTTTGTGAAGGAATCTGTAACATTCATCAAAGTTTCAACTTTTTCCAAGTTTACCTTCCCATACTCTACCATGTCATGAACAAAATGATACTGGACATCAATATGCTTAGTCCTTGCATGGAAAGTAGGATTCTTCGCCAAACATATGGCACTCTAACTGTCACAACAAATAGTAATCTTCCCTACATCAAATTCAACATCAGAACACAATCTCTTAAGCCAAATGGCTTCTTTACAAGCATGACTTGTTGCCATGTACTCAACTTTAGTAGTGGACAAAGTGACCACAGGTTGTTGCTTACTCATCCAACTAATAGCACCACCAAACATAGTAAACACATAAGCACTAGTGGATCTCCTACTGTCAATGTCACCTACGCAATTTGAATCCACAAATCAATGAATACAAAGTGAATGCCAAGGTTCTGTAGGATAACCATGATAACATAAGGACTACTTAGAAGTACCCCGCAAATATCTGAACACTCTCTTCACTGCATCCCAATGTACCCGTCCAGGATTAGCCATAAATCGACTAAGGACTCACACTGCTTGGGCAATGTCTTGTCTTGTGCAGATCATCGCATACATCAAATTGCCAACCACACTAGCATAAGGAACTCTGCTCATATCCTCTATCTCAGAAGGAGACTTTGGACAATCTTCAACATATAACTTTGTCCCCATTGTAACAAGAATAGTCAAAGGTTTGCAATCCATCATGTTGAATCTCTCCAACACAGTGTTAATAGACTTACTCTAGCCTAACCAAAGTTTTTTGTTTGCTCTATCTCTTCTAATTTCCATTCCCAGAATGTACCAAGCTGCCCCTAGATTTTTCATCTCAAACTGTGCTGACAACTGAGACTTCAAATAAAAAATCAAACTTTTAACTTTCCCAATCAGTAACATATCTTCGACATACAATGCAATAATGAGAATTTGATCATTGTCAAACTTGTAGTAAACATAATGATCTGATTTGATCTCTGAAATTTAATACTCAACACAAAGGCATCAAACTTCTAGTACCACATCCTAGGAGATTGTTTCAAACCATACAAAGACTTTTTCGACTTGCAAACCAAATTTTCTTTACCTTTCACCACGTAGTGCTATAGCTATGACATATAGATTTCCTCCTCCAAGTCACCATGAAGGAATGATGTCTTCACATCCATCTGTTCCACTTCTATATCATATGCTATTGCAAGACATAAAAGGAACTGAATAGATGTCAACTTTGCAATGGGAGAGAAAATCTCACCATAGTCAATTCCCCCTCCCCCTGAGAATACCCCTTCACAACCAATCTAGCCTTATATTTCTCAACATTGCCATCTACACCGAATTTCTTTTTGAACACCCATTTGCATTCAATAGGTTTTCATCCTTCAGGCAAAGGCACCAAGTCCCAAGTATTATTATTTTCCAAAGAATCCATCTCCTCTTCCATGGCCTCCTTCCAAGAACCTGCATCTTTCATACCCATAGCCTCTTTCACAGTTCTAGGCTCATCAGTGTTAGAAATCAAAGAAAAAATACAATTGGAATCATGCAATGAATAACTAAACCTATCAGGTTGCTACCTTATCTGTGTGGACCTCCTCAAAGGTTGAGGTTGAGGTTCTTCATCTTCTTTTGAACTTTTAGAGCTACTAGAGCTCTCCTCATTATTAGGTCTAATAGATGTTTTTGGTTCAACTTTCTCAGGGGTGGAAGGAAGCTGAACCACAACATCTTTTTTCTCTTCTTTCTCTGGCTGCAAGACAATAGAAGAAGGATTGAGCTCTCTAAAGATCACGCTTCTACTATATAGAACTCTCTTAGCTACTAGATCCCAAAGCTTGTACCCTTTCACACCGATGCCATAACCAATGAAGATACACTTTACAACGTTGTTCTCCAACTTAGACCTCTTTTCCTTAGGCACATGTGCATATGCCTCACAACCAAATACTTGAATGTTTTTTAATGAAGGCCTTTTACCAGACCATACCTCCATAGGTGTCTTATCAAAGAGTGCTGATGTAGGGGACTTGTTAACCATGTAACAATCGGTAGCAACAACTTTAGCCCAAAACTTTTGTTCAAGACTAGATCCACTTAGCATAATCCTTGCCCTTTCCATCAATGTTCTATTCATCCTCTCTACAACTCCATTCTACTGAGGGGTATATGGAGTTGTCTTATGCCTCTCAATTCCCTGTTCTTTATAGAACTTGTCAAAATATGCTAAACAGAACTCACCATCGTTGTTAGTCCTCAAACACTTAATCTTTCTATCCTTTTGATTCTCTACAAGAGCTTTGAACTCTTTGAATCTATTAAAGACTTCAGATTTACTTCTAAGGAAATACACCCATGTCCTTCTACTGTAATCATCAATAAATAAAACAAAGTAAACTGATTTTAAAATTAAAGGAACATTAACAGGACCAAACACATCAGAATGAATCAAATCCAACACCTCAAAAGATTTGTGAGAACTGGAATAAAACTAAACACAGTTTTGTTTTCCATAAATGCAATGTTCACAGAAATCAAACTCAAGGTTACAATCATTCATACCCTCAACAAGATTTTTATTCTTCAGGGTCCTCAAACCCTTTTCACCAATGTGACCAAGCCTTTGGTGCCATAACATTGTCTTCTCAGCTGGAAGTTTCATCTCCATAGAATGAGCACCCTTAGGTACCCAGAAAGCACAACCATCCGAAGTAGATGCAACAATCTTTTTCATTGTTGGTTCCAATGGTGAGGATGAAGACTCTGAAGCTCTCTTCTTCGAAACAAAGGCACTATTGCACTAAACTGTGCATGCATCAAGCTGAAATAGAGTGCCAATCTGAACACCCTTAGCCAACACCATAGATCCTCTAGTCATCTTGCATCCTCCATTCGAGAAAACAACTTGCACACCCACATCATTCAATTTACTTATAGAAAGAAGGTTCTGTGTCAAACCAAGGATATGCAGAACACCATTGATTCCCTTTACTCATCCATCAGGGAATCGAAAAAAAGACTCTTCCATGACCAACAATATCTAGGTGAGAATCATCACCCAAGTACACCTTTCCACCATTGTATTATTCATACTTAAAAAACTAGCCCCGATACGAGGTCATGTGAAAAGATGCACCAAACTCAATAAGCCACACATCCTCAGATGCATGCATTGCCAAGGCAACGACAAATGCTTCTCCTTCATCTTGGGAGGACTTGTTAGAATCCGATTCATAATTCTTCTTCTTTTTCTTTTTCTCCTCCTTGCACTCCTTGTGGAAGTGACCAGGTTTGCCACAGTTCCAACAAAGGGCCTTGGACTTTCCGGGAGACTTAGATCTCCCATGGGATTTGGATCTTCCTTTTTCTTCCTTCTTCTTATCCTTTTTCTTTCCCTTCTCTTTAGATCTATGATGAACCACAAGAGCCTCCTTAGCTGATTCAGAAGACTTTCTCTGCATCTCCTTCAACAACAACAAAGAAACCACTTCATCCATCTTGAAGGTGGTAGTGGTACTCCCAATGGCCATAACAAGGTGGTCCCATGAATCTAGTAAGGAACATAGTAATGTCATACATCGATCCTCCTCCTCCATCTTCACACCAATGAAAGTCAATTGGGCAACAAGCATATTGAATGTATTTAGGTGATTAGCGACAGATCCTCCATCTTCCATCCCCAAAGAATATAATTTCTTTCACAGGAACAACTTGTTCACTAGGGATTTAGCCTGATAAAAATCTCCAAGCTTCTTACAAAGTTCCTTTGCAGTCTTCTCTTCATGGATTTTAAAAAGCACTGAATCAGCCAAATAGAGTCTTATCAAACCCTTAACTTTTCAATCTTTGAGATCCCAGTCTTCTTGAGACATTGTCATTGGTTTTGTACTAGATACGACTTCCCATAAATCTTGATCTACAAGCATGTCCTCCATTTTGAGTTTCCACAACTCGAAATTACTTCCATTAAACTTCTATATCTCAAACCTCCCAAATGTGCTTGCCATCTCTTACCTGCAACAAAAATTTCAAAATCCTCTGCACAAGCTCCCACTCAAATGAAAATCAGCTCAAAAACCCTCTACCCAACAACTAGAATCAAAGGTGATTAGGCTCTGATACCAACTAAAAGGAAGAAGGTATGCAAAAAATGCTTCCTACACTGATCTAATGAGGAAAGATTTATGCAAATTTTTCTTTTACAGTTACAAATTAAGATGCACATTAAAAGAAAGATAATAACAACTTCCAAATGCAAACACAAAACTCACAACACAAGATATACGTGGGGAAAACCCTTTCATGTAAAAAACCACACACTTCAAAGCCACCCAATATATTATTCAGGAATCACAAAGATTACAATATACTTGCAGAGCAAGCTTTTATAGGAGTATATCCAACCAGAGATACAGGAGTTAATTCGACATCTGTAAGATTCTTACATATAACCTCCATCTTAAATTCTTGATATATAGGAGATACAATACAGTATACCGCCAATGGTAATTACAAAACCATGAACCAAAACCACCAAAAAGTGGCGCTCAAATTATCTTCAATCAAAGATGCCTTGTGATGTGTCAAACCACACACCAACACATGTAACTCTCCCCTTTTTAGCTAGCTCTTTTATGTGTCCAACACATTTTTACATTTCCCAAAATAGAGGTCCAACTTCCAGAGGCCATAACTTTTGCTCTAGGTGTCTGATTGACGAACCGTTTGATGTGTCAAAAAGATTGTGAAGAGATATATCACCCTATAATTTGCTACACTAGTTATGACAATTTTTAGGATGTTGAGAGAAGTTCTAATTTTGGTAATTGAGTTGAAAGACTTTTTTTGACAGTTTCAAAAAATAGAAACTTTAATATCTCGCAATCTTAATATGATCTTGAGATGAAACTCACCCGAGATGTTCACTTAGCTGTTTCGCACCTTCTGGGAAAAATTTTAGGTTAATCCGAGCTCAATCGAAGGACTTACTAAAAATAGTAAGTCTTTCTATTTTTAGCTCATTTAGAAACTTTTGGAAACTTTGAAGGTTCCAGACCATTCTCCAAGATAAAGGGTATTCAAAAATACCAAAACTGGGAAGAATAGTAATATTTTGAAGTTGCAAGGTTAAGAGACTTTTCTTAATAGCCATTGATGTCAAAATAGTACATCTTCATGGTTGACAAATGCTCAGGGTCTCAAGGTATGGTTGATCTCTTAGGTACTATTTTTGGAGCTCAAATTATGACGGCAATGGATGCCAAGGTCAGTGTGTTTTATAAGAAGGTGCCTCAAGAAATGCAGGGTTTATGAGCATCATGTGTGAGAACAAGATGTGTGATGTTGAGATCAGGATGTATACCATTCATATGATGTGGTGCCTTCAAATATGTGTTAGACCTCAAGTCTCTCAGGACATGTTGTTGACAGAGGTTGAGATCCTTCAAGAATTGATGTCATGTTATTGTTTCATATCTTGTTAGTTTGGTGCATATCATCTACATAGATTGGTTCATACTGTTCATGGATTTATACTGTGGTGTGATGTTGGTTCATGTGCTTAGTGGTATTCAAGTTGAGTTTGGTGTATACAAAGTTAAATGGGATTGTAAGATTGATATTGAATTTGAGTGCCATGCTTTAATACTTCAGTATACTCATTATACCTCAGATAGTTTTCACTATCACATTAATAAGGACATATAGGACAGTGTGATCTTGCCTCATGACCATCTATGCCATCTTATCAAGTTCTTGCAATATGCATTTTGAGTTGTTGAGGATTCTTGATATAGTCATGATTTTGTTGATATCATTGGTTAAAATCAATTCATTCACATAGAAGATCATACACAAGTACTACTCTTGATCACAATTATGATATTACTATACCTCATTTTGGTGCTCTTAATATGATCTAAATACTTGACTTGATGTTGATATAGCTCAATGCATATGACAGAGTTAAGGGTTTGTGATAAAGTGTCCAAGGCATCAAAACCCTAAATTGAAGTTTATAAAAGCATATCTTAACAACCCTAGGATCCCCGTCATGCACTTTATTTGTTTCTCTGTGTTGACTGGCTCAACCAGTATCATGTAACTTAAGTTACATCTTGAGGGTACCGGCCCTGTGAGGTGACTGGCCCCGACCTCCTAGGAGCACCGAAGACTAAAGGTAAGCAGGTTTTATGAGTGCCAAAGTCATATCGTGCGGTCCAAGACAAAAAGCAAAGTGGCACAAAAAGATCATCGAATGGATGTCATTTAAAATGCTTTTTGAAGATCAATGGACACTCCAACATTCTAAATTTGACGTGTAGGGTTATAAAAGGCAGGAAGGTTGGTTTTTTTAAAGGTCTATTAAGCATGCAGAGGGCTAGAGAATTAATTTTAGAGATCAGTTTGATGGATTTGGAGCTTTTGATTATTGTTTTGAGTTTATAAAAGGAATATCTGCAAGGTAGTATGAGGATTTTGTTTCTTATGGAGAATTTAATGCAGTTAAGTGTATTTGAAGGATGAAGATGAACTAGGATATGAAGATTTTTTTGGTCCAGTGCAAATGAGAAATTGTAGGTGTAGATGCTTGAGAAGAGATATATATATATATTGATAATTGAAGAGATGGTTATGTGTACCAAAGCATAGCTTGATTGTGTTATAATTGAAAAGAATTTTAACAAGTAAAAAGAAAGGAGAAATAAGGTTTTTGTACTAAAGTGAATCAGGGTAACCCCCTAAATTGTCTTGTTTTGTTTCAAGGTGATTGTACAAGTTAGTGAGAAATTCTTTTTGCCAGTGAGGCTTGCTTGGTCAATGAGACCTATTTGTAACCAGTGAGGTTTTAATTAAGATAGTGAGGTAGTTTTGAGTGTTTTTCATCCCTATGAGGGTTTTCCACTCATGAAACCTATTGTGTTATGGTCTCAATTTCTATGTGATTTATTTGTCCTTCATGTTTGAACATTCAGTATTTGATTCCTTCTTTTGAAAAAGTTTATTGTCAAGTTTGATTCCTTCACTTTATCTTTTCAAGTTTGATAAAAAGTAAAAATCTTGTTTTAGATTCAGCATTGATTCACCCCCCCTCTCAGTGTTGATTGTATTCCAACAAGTGGTATTAGAGCATAGGTTCCCTATAGAAGCCTAATCATCTTGGGTAGGTCCTATAAGTGGAGTACTAGTCATGACAAGTCAAGAAGGATTTTCTACATTCAAAGCACCTTTATTTGATGGGTCTAATTACGCTTTCTAGAAATTCAAGATCGAGTCATATTTGTTTTCTTTGGGGTATGATGTTTGGGCTGCTATAGAAATTGAGTATAAAGCAACAAGTCCTCCCTCAACTGCTGATGAGAAAAAGGCCTATCACAATAATGCTAAGGGAAAAAATGCAATCTGTTGTGGTTTGTGCAATGAGATACTTGTCAAAATTATGGATTGTAAGTCAGCCAAGGCTATTTGGGATAAGCTATCCAATATCTATCAGGAAGATGAAAAAATCAAAGAAGCAAAGTTACAATCTTACAAAGGAAAATTTGAAATTCTTAGAATGAATGATGATGAAAAGGTGGCTAATTATCTTCTTAGGGTTTAAGAGGTTGTTAATGCTATTAGAGGTTTGGGTGATACCTTAGAAGAAAAGGTAGTTGTAACTAAGGTTTTAAGGACTCTAACTCCTAAATATGAGTCCAAGGTTTCTGCAGTAGAAGAAAGAGATTTGAGTAAAGTGACCTTTGATAAACTTCATGGTACCTTTACTGCTTTTGAGATGAGGGTTTGTAATGAAACTCCATCAAGTAAAGAAGTTGCATTTAAATCAGTCAAAAAGGAGAAAGAGATAAAGCCTGATTCAGAAGAGGTAGATGATGATTAGGAATCTTCCTTTGTCAGCAGGTTGAAAAAGGGGTCAACAAGAAAGTATAAAGGTAAACTTCCATTCAAATGTTTTGGTTGTGGAAGAATAGGACACTATGCTGCTAAATGTCCTTATAAAGATCTAGATAGTGATGAAGAAGAAAATAAGAAACAATTCAAGAAGAAATAATTCAATCCCAAAAAGAAAAGCAATTTCAAAAAGAAGAAGAGTTTGTTTATAAAAGATGATGATATAACTAATAGTGGTTCAGAGGAGTCACTTGAGGAAGGTGCAAAGACCTTATTCATGGTTGTCATAAATAAAAATTAGAATAATAAAGGTGAAGATCAATCTAAAAATGATGAAGTGAGGTAGTTTTGAGTGTTTTTCATCCCTGAGGGTTTTCCACTCATGAAACCTATTGTGTTATGGTCTCAATTTTTGTGTGATTCATTTGTCCTTCATGTTTGAACATTCAGTATTTGATTCCTTCTTTTGAAAAAGTTTATTGTCAAGTTTGATTCCTTCACTTTATCTTTTCAAGTTTGATAAAAAGTAAAATTCATGTTTTAGATTCAGCACTGATTCACGCCCCCATCTCAGTGTTGATTGTATTCCAACAAGTGGTATCAGAGCATAGGTTCCCTATAGAAGCCTAATCAGCTTGGGTAGGTCCTATAAGTGGAGTACTAGTCATGGCAAGTCAAGAAGGATTTTCTACATTCAAAGCACCTTTATTTGATGGGTCTAATTACGCTTTCTAGAAATTCAAGATGGAGTCATATTTGTCTTCTTTGGGGTATGATGTTTGGACTGCTATAGAAATTGAGTATAAAGCAACAAGTCCTCCCTCAACTATTGATGAGAAAAAGGCCTATAACAATAATGCTAAGGGCAAAAATGTAATCTGTTGTAGTTTGTGCAATGAGATACTTGTCAAAATTATGGATTGTAAGTCAGCCAAGGCTATTTGGGATAAGCTATCCAATATCTATCAGGGAGATGAAAAAATCAAAGAAGCAAAGTTACAATCTTACAAAGCTAAATTTGAAAGTCTCAGAATGAATGATGATGAAAAGGTGGTTGATTATCTTCTTAGGGTTCAAGAGGTTGTTAATGCTATTAGAGGTTTGGGTGATACCTTAGAAGAAAAGGCAGTTGTAACCAAGGTTTTAAGGACTCTAACTCCTAAATATGAGTCCAAGGTTTCTATAGTAGAAGAAAGAGATTTGAGCAAAGTGACCTTTGATGAACTTCATGGTACCTTTACTGCTTTTGAGATGAGGGTTTGTAATGAAACTCCATCAAGTAAAGAAGCTGCATTTAAATTAGTCAAAAAGGAGAAAGAGATAAAGTCTGATTCAAAAGAGGTAGATGATGATTAGGAATCTTCCTTTGTCAGCAGGTTGAAAAAGGGATTAGCAAGAAAGTATAAAGGTAAACTTCCATTCAAATGTTTTGGTTGTGGAAGAATAGGACACTATGCTGCTAAATGTCCTTATAAAGATCTAGATAGTGATGAAGAAGAAAATAAGAAACAATTCAAGAAGAAATAATTCAATCCCAAAAAGAAAAGCAATTTCAAAAAGAAGAAGAGTTTGTTTATAAAAGATGCTGATATAACTGATAGTGGTTCAGAGGAGTCACTTGAGGAAGGTGCAAAGACTTTATTCATGGCTATTATAAATGAAAATTAGAATAATAAAGGTGAAGATCAATATGAAAATGATGAAGTAGTGGTTGATATTGAAGGAGAATTGAAGTGTGCTCTTGGAGAGGTTAAGAAGCTCAAAAATGAGGCAATTGCTCAAAGAAATCAATTTCAAAAGGATAATGAAATTATGATCAGCAAAGTCACTGATTATGAGAAACAAATTGCAGGTCTAAAAATATTGTGTCTTGAGAGTAAAAGAGTTAATGTTACAAGCAAGGAGTTAGATGCCAAAGTCAAAGAGTGTCATACTCTAGAAGCTGAAATTGTAGTCTTAAGAAGAAGACTTGATATGTGTAGCAGTAGTGACAAACTTGAAGATCTCTTGGAAAAACAAAAAGGCTTCAAAGACAAAACTGGTCTAGGGTTTGAAGAAGGACATTGCTCTTACACCAAGAATCTTCAACATGTTGATATCAATAACAAAAGGATCATGAAAGCAACAAACTTCAAAAGGGGTGATTCTTTCAAGTATAATATTCATTTTCTTGGTTATTGTTTTTGGTGTAACAAGTATGGACATAGAGCAAATGAGTGTAGGTTTGATTCTAGAAGAAGAGCAATTTTTTTGAGAAGGAATCCTTTTGTGTTCTTAAGAGGATTGAGGTGTTTCAATTGCAATAACTTTGGGCACATAGCCAAGTTTTTTAGGCCTAATCTGAAAGTGCAGCAAACTAGGTTGAATGATCTTTCCAATATGTCCTCTTCAAGTGCTGATAAGAAAATACTTGTTTGGAAACCTAAGATTATGAGTAAGAATGTTGAAGCTATGATTGTTCAAACTACCTTTCATGCCTAGAAGAAAGAAAAGTGGGTTATAGACAGTGGTTGCTCTAACCATATGACAGGAGACAAAAGCAAATTCAGCAAGCTTGAAGATCACACTAAAGGATCAGTCATGTTTGGTAATAATGTTTGCATTTTGATCAAAGGAAAAGGTACTATTCTTTTAGATGATGAGACTCCATTACATGAGGTATATTATGTTGAAGGCTTAAAACATAATCTCTTGAGTGTCAGTCAAATTTGTGATAATGGATTCAATGTTGTTTTTAATGCTCATGGTTGTGAAATCAAAAAGAAATCAGGAAAATTTGTTGCAACAGGGTTAAGAACAAGTGGAAACATCTATAATCTTCATGAGACTGAAAATAGAAGTGCAGATGGACATATTTGCCTCATGGGTCAAGTTGAAGAAAGTTGGCTATGGTATATGAGACTTGGTCATGTAAATTCTGATAATCTTGAGAGGATCAGCAAAAATCAGAATGTAAGGAATATGCCTCACATCTCCAAGCCAAACAATACTACTTGCAAAGAATGCTAATTTGGTAAGAAACTAAGGTCAGTTTTAAATCTAAAGAGTATTATTCTTCTAAGCCTCTACAACTTGTTCATTCTAATTTGTGGTCCTACAAGGACTAAGGCTTTAGGAGGTGAAAGATATTTTATGCTCTTTATTCACAACTTTTCTAGAATGAACTGGGTGACTTTTTTGAAGCACAAATCAGAAGCCTTTGATAGATTCAGGATCTTTAAGAAGATGGTTGAAAAGGAATCATATTTCAAGCTCAAATGCCTAAGGTCAGATAACGGTGGAGAGTATACATCCAAGGAGTTTGAAGAATATTGTGAGAAACATGGGATCAAAAGACAATTTTCAACTCCTAGAACTCCACAACAAAACGGAGTAGCTGAAAGGAAGAACGAGACTATGAAGGAGATGACAAGGACATTACTTCATGATGCAAATCTGCCTAATACTTATTGGAAGGAATCTATCCATACAACAGTATATACTCTAAATAGAGTACAATTGAGGGTAAAATCTAACAATACTCCTTATGAATTATGGTATGGTAGGTCAGCAAATGTTGGCTACTTTAAAATTTTTGGTAGTAAATGCTTCATTAAGAGGGATGATGATAATTTGGGAAGTTTTGAGTCTAGGAGTGATGAGGGTATATTTCTAGGCTATTTACACATAGTAAAGCCTACAAATATTTCAACAAGAGACTCAAAAAGGTGATAGAAAGTACTAATGTAAAGGTGGATGAGAGTTTGCAGCCATGTGTGCAGCTGATTCAAAACAAAGAAGAAGGACATCATTCAGAAAAAGAAGAGGAATTTTAAGTGGAAGAGGAAAGTCCAAAAAAGCCTATTGAAACTAAAGACATTACAAAGAGATCATCCACAACAGATGATTATTGGAGATAAAGATATTGGTGTGTTAACAAGAAGAAGACTTGTTGTTGCAAGTAATCAAGCACATGTATGTTTGATATCAGAAATGGAACCAAAAACGTATGTTGAGGCCAGCAAGGATAAAGCTTGGATTAAAGCTATGGAAGAGGAATTGAATCAAATAGAGAAGAACAAGACATGGGAGCTTGTTCCGAGACCTGAAGGTAAAAATGTTATTGGTGCAAAATAGGTTTTTAGAAACAAACTTGATGATAAGGGAAAAATTGTTAGAAATAAAGCTAGATTGGTTTGTAAAGGTTACTCTCAAATTGAGGGGATTGATTTTGATGAAACTTTTACACCTGTGGCTAGACTAGAGGCAGTAAGAATGTCCTTATCTTTTCCAATTTATAAGAATTTCAAGGTGTTCCAAATGGATATCAAATTAACGTTTCTAAATGGTGATCTTTAAGATGTTTACATGGAGCATCTTGAAGGTTTTGAATGCAAAGACAAATCAAATTATGTATACAGGTTGAAAAAGGCCTTGTATGGCTTGAAACAATCCCCAAGAGCATGGTACTATAGGTTGGATCAGTACTTGCAAGAGCAAGGATTTACTAAAGGAGGTGTGGATAGCAACTTGTACTATATTGCCAAAGGTAAGGATATTTTGGTTGTAGTGGTTTATGTTGATGACATCATTTTTGGAAGTAATAATGATAACATGTGTCATTCTTTTCCTGATATCATGAATTCAGAATTTGAAATGTCTATGTTGGGAGAATTGTCTTTCTTCCTTGGTTTACAAGTTTCTCAACTTGAAAAGGGGATTTTCATCTCACAGGTCAAGTATGCCAAAGAAATGCTTAAGAAGTTTCAAATGGATGAATGTAAACTAGTTGGTACTCCTATGGAAACAGGGTACAAACTAAGAAAAAATGATGATTCACCTGAGGTAGAACAGTCTTTATATAGATCCATGATTGATAGCCTTCTATATTTAACTGCTTCTAAGCCTGATATCATGCATGCAGTTTGCTTGGTGGCAAGATTTCAAGCATGTCCTAAACAATCTCATCTAAATGTTGTTAAGAGGATTTTTAGATACCTTAAAGGGACTCTTGATTTTGGATTGTGGTATCCTAGACACAATGATTTCACTCTTCTTGCATATACAAATGTTGATTAGGCAAGCTATCTTGATGACAGAAAGAGCACAAGTGGAGTAGCCTTCTTTCTTGGTGGTAGACTAGTAGCTTGGCATAGTAAGAAGCAAGATTGTGTCTCTTTATCTATTATTGAATCCGAATATGTTGCAACATCTTCTTGTTGCACTCAGATTCTTTGGATGGTTCAGTCACTTCAAGACATCAAAGTGGATGTATCTAAACATGTACCTATTCTTTGTGACAATACAAGTTCCATTAATATGTCCAAGAATCCAGTCATGCATTCTAAGACCAAGCATATTGCCATTATATATCATTTTCTAAGGGAAAAGGTTCTTGCAAATGATGTGGTGTTGGATTATGTTCATACCTCTGATCAACTTACTGATACATTTACAAAACCATTGCCTAAAGAAGTGTTTGAATCCTTGAGACAAAGGCTTGGGGTTTTCACTTTCCTCTCTTTAATGAGTTCATCATGATGTTGGATTCAGGGGGGGTAATTGTATGTTTCTTTCTGCAGCCTTGAAATTCAATCAAATTATTGTTTTTGGTTTTTGTATATACAATTGTGAGCAAATTCAGTAAAGTGTAGAGTTGCAGGGCAGATTTGATAAGAGCAGGGCAGTTTTAAAAGTATGCATTGGGCATAGTTTGGACTGTGATTTTCAAGCTTTCTTCATGCTTTGATAGTGAAGAACATTATGCCAAGGGTCTTGAAAGATGGTATGATCAGTATAGTCTGCATAGATTGCATTGACTACATGCATAGACAGGAATTTAAGGACTGTGTTTCAATTATACTATGTTTTAGTTGAGGACTGTGAGGACTGTCAATGTTCAATTTTAGTATTCTTTCACTATATCAAACAGTTAATTAAATGTCATGTTATAAATCTCCTAAGACAAGGGGAGCCTTGGTGCTGTAGTGAATATTTTTTTATAGTTTACTTCATAATAGTTCTTAATGAACAGGTTGTCAGCAAACAACATACAGAGGTATATTGTTAGCATACATAAGTATACTGTTAGCAGACATAGGTTAGCAAATGTTTTGTCATTTTTTCTTTGATTGTTACTATCAATTTATAATTGTATTGACGGGCAGTCTTTTCCATTGATTGCTATAAAGGGGGAGATAAATTGAAAAGATGATTGATTGTTGATGGTGTTTTGACATTAATGCCAAAGCCAAAGTGGGAGTTTGTTATGTTTGGCATCTTTGTTGTCTTTCCATTGATGTCAAAATAGTACATCTTCATGGTTGACAAATTCTCAGGGTCTCAAAGTATGGTTGATTTCTCAAGTACTATGTTTGGAGCTTAAATTATGATGACAGTGGATGCTAAGGTCAGTGTGTTGTATAAGAAGGTGCCTCAAGCAATGCAGGGTTTATGAGTATCATGTGTGAGAACAAGATGTGTGATGTTGAGATCAAGATGTATACCTTTCATATGGTGTGGTTCCTTCAAGGATGTGTTGGTGCTCAAGTCACTCAGGACATGTTGTTAACAAAGGTTGAGATCCTTCAGGAATTGATGCCATGTTATTGTTTCATATCTTGTTAGTTTGGTGCATATCATTTGCAGAGATTAGTTCATATTGTTCATGGATTTATACTGTGGTGTGATGTTGGCTCATGTGCTTAGCGGTATTCAAGTTGAGTTTGGTGTATACAAAGTTAAATGGGATTGCAAGATTGATATTGAAGTTGAGTTCCATGCTTTAATACTTCAGTATACTCATTATACCTCAGATAGTTTTCACTATCACATTAGTAAGGACATACAGGACAATGTGATATTGCCTAATGATCATCTATTGCATCTTATCAGGTTCTTGCAATATGTATTTTGAGTTGTTGAGGATTCTTGATATAGTCATGATTGTGTTGATATCATTGGTTGACATCCTTTCATTCACATAGAGGATCATACACAAGTACTACTCTTGATCATAATGATGATACTGTTATACCTCATTTTGGTGCTCTCAATATGATCTAAATATTTGACTTGATGTTGATATAGCTCAATGCATATGACATAGTTAAGGGTTTGTGATAAACTGTCCAAGGCATCAAAACCCTAAATTGAAGTCTGTAAAAGCATATCTTAACAACCCTAAGATCCCCATCATGCACTTTATTTGTTTCTCTATATTGACCAACTCAACCAGTGCCATATAAATTAAGTTACATCTTGAGGGTACCGGCCCCGTGAGGTGATTGGCCCCGACCTCCTAGGAGCATTGAAGACTAAAGGTAAGCAAAGTTTATGAGCACCAAAGTCATATCGTGTGGTCCAAGACAAAAACCAAAGTGCCGTGAAAAGATCATGGAATGGATGTTGTTTAAAATGCTTTTTGAAGATCAACAGACACTTCAACATTCTAAATTTGATGTGTAGGGTTATAAAAGGCAAAAAGGTTGATTTTTTAAAGGTCTATTAAGCATGCAGAGGGCCAAAGAATTAATTTTAGAGATCAGTTTGATGGATTTGGAGCTTTTGGTTATTGTTTTGAGTTTATAAAAGGAATATCTGCAAGGTAGTATGAGGATTTTGTTTCTTATGGAAAATTTAATGCAGTTAAGTGTATTTGAAGGATGAAGATGAATTAGGATATGAAGATGTTCTTTTTAGTGCAAAAGAGAAATTGCAGGTGTAGATGCTTGTGAAGATATATATATATATATTGATAATTGTAGAGATGGTTATGTGTACCAGAGCATAGCTTGATGATGTTATAATTGAAAAAAAAATTGACAAGTAAAAAGAAAGGAGAAATAAGGTTTTTGTACTAAAGTGAATCAGGGTAATCCCCTGAATTGTCTTGTTTTGTTTCAAGGTGATTGTACAAGTCAATGAGACTTTCTTTTTTTCAGTGAGGCATTCATCAGCCAATGAGGCATTTTGTAAAGCTAGTGAGGCTTGCTTGGTTAGTGAGACCTGTTTGTAACCAACAAGGTTTTAATTAAGCCAGTGAGGCAGTTTTGAGTGGTTTTTCATCCCTATGAGGGTTTTCCACTTGTGAAACCTATTGTGTTATGGTCTCAATTTCTGTGTGATTCATTTGTCCTTTATGTTTGAACATTCAATATTTGATTCCTTCTTTTGAAAAAGTTTATTGTCAAGTTTGATTCCTTCACTTTATCTTTTCAAGTTTGATAAAAGTAAAAATCTTGTTTTAGATTCAACACTGATTCACCCCCCCTCTTAATGTTGATTGTATTCCAAGAAGTTTTTTACTGTCACTGAGTGTTTCACTGGTCGACCGAGAGCACTTGCCAATTTCTCTTATTGAAATCATATTACATTCTGGTTGGAATAATTCATAATCCTCCATGTGCCAATGGAACAACCCGTTGAAGGAGTTTGTCTCATCTTCCGAGCATTCTTGTAATTTAAAAATGCCTTCGTCGTTTGGCTCAATGGGCCCTCTTTCTCCTTTGATCATTGTGTCGCTATCTAAGTCAGAATCTGATACCATTTCTTCACTGACGATCTGAGTTCTCATATCAATGACAAATTTCTTGCCCTTGTTTTCTATTGATAGGGTGTTCTTCCATTTGTGGTTGGCCTTGGTGGCTATTAGCCACCCTCAACTAAGTAATGCATCATAAGAGGCATTCTATGTTGTAATGACTACAAAATTTAATAAGAACTGTTGAGTACCAATCTTTACCTTCTGAGCTATTAACACTCCCAGTGCTTTGATTTCGTGTTGGTCAGCTCCCACTAACTGTAAGTTCTATGGCCACAATGTAGGCTTGCCGAGGCTTTTCCAAGTTTCCTCTGGAAGTACATTCACCCTAGATCTCCCATCGATGATTGCCAATAGTCTTTGGTCGATCACTTGCTCACCACTTGGTGAAGGTTCCGCTATGACGTCCTCATCCACCTTACCTTCATTTGGATTTTCTTCCACCACCTTACATATAACCATCCTTAACTGTAGCATACTTTGGAGAAGATTAGCCATCTTGATTAGTATGGTAGTTTGTAGTACCTAGATTGCAATGTTTCTATTAGACTCTGACTGTAAGGTTGTGGTTGCCTTTTTGTCTAGGTCTCTCCATCCTATTTCCATGGCAATCTCCACTTCCTTTCTTGCATCACAGTCTTTCTTTCTCCATTCGGGGGTCTGGATAGTGTGCCTTCTTCATTTGTGCTCAGGTGACGACAAAGACTTTTTCATCCTCCTCTTCAATGTGGATGAGATTCAATGTACCTTTCTATTTTAGGCAGTCATTGTCTTCATGGTCGTCAAGCCCGCACCATTTGCACAGTACATTTGGTTTGTTCTAGTTGTTGCTTTGGAAATCCCTCTCAAATTACCCCCATTCATTGCATTGACAACATTGGATCATGGGTCATCCTTTTGCATCGTACTAGATACGACCTCTTCCCCCACCATTATTATTATATCTGTTGTTTTTGTTGCCTCCTCTTTGGTTATTGTGGTATCTTCCAAGTGATGCATCTTGATTATTTAGTTTGGGTGGTGTGGTCAGTGGGGTAGATTTATCACCCTGAGTATAGAGCATTGGGGTGCTCATCATCTTTAGATTGTATTGGCAGTCCTTAATAGAATGGCTCATCACTTGGCATATTTCACAAAACATTTTCCTAGGGCAGTTTGCTTTGATGTGGCCCTCATTGTTGCATTTTGTACACCATAATTCCTTACTTTCCTTCATCATTTCCTTCGCAACTTTAAACTCCCTCATCATTCTAATCATATATTTCCTTAATGCTTGTACAGTATTTGATTCTTCCTCATCACTACCATCTAAGCTTTCGTCATCATCTTTCTTCTTCCCTCGACTTGACATCTTGTCTACAATCTCGATGTCCATAGCCCAGTTGTAAGCCTCGGCGTACAATGTGGGAAATACTATCTTCATTTTCTTCCTGATCGAGGCGATCAAACCTTTGATGAACCATCTTTTCTTTAACCCATTAGTTGGTTCCTTCTCTAATTTCACCAGAAGTTCTTTCAGTATTTGATTGTATGCTCAGACATTTTCGTGTTTACCTTGTCTTGTATTGTGTATCTCGACCACTATTTCATTATCATCCTGTAGTAATTTAAATTCTTCCTAGGATGCTTTATTCAGTGCACCCTAAATGCTCTTGATGTGCCATCCAATTCTGTGTACCAATCTATCGTAATCCCTCTTAGGGTTGCTGGAAATGATCTTAGCCAATAAGACATGTCCTGTCCATTGGCTATCCATATAGTCTCTCAGGTTTTGCAATGTCAGACAGGATCCTCTAATCTGTTGCCAAGGAATTTTGGCATCTTTTTCTTCTCCATATTTAGACTTCCCATATTCGGACTTCCCAGTGGAGTCACCATGTTTCTTCTCCGATGTCCAACTTGTGCGTTTAACCTGACTGGACTAGTTCTCCCCCTTACGTTTTAGTGCCTTCCTTGCACTTTTAGCCATGTACGGGTCTCCTCCATGTCCCTCTTCAGTGTCCTTTGCACCTCGAGTCATTTCAAGTTCCTTCTAATACTCCTTTTGTTTGGGGGTTTTAGGCTCAGGTCCTCTCGTCCTTGGCTCTTTGTCCTTTGCTATTGATAGTTCCTAGCTATGACGTATGTTGTTTTCAAGTTCCTTTGTCGATTCATTTTCATCATCTTTTCCTTTTTCTTTATTTGTTACTGGTGTTCTAAAATTTTCTTCGTCAGCTCCCTTGATGAGGCTTTGGTGTAATTCAGTTGTATCTTGATTTATTTCATGTTGATGCTCATTTGCTTCTTTAGCAATTTGTTTCAATCTTTTTCTTTAGTCTTCTTGTTCTTTTAATCTCAATGATCTTCTTAATCTCTCCTCGGGTGTTTCTTGCCCACTTGGTACTTGGTTTTTATCTTTGTTGAGTTGTATGACCTTCTGAGTATTTGTTGTCAGTGTTGTTATCTATCTCTTTATTCTCGGAGGTCTTGCAGGATTATCAAATTCCTTGCCAAAAGTCTAGGTATGCGATTGAGAAGATTGTCTACCTCTCTATTAACTTCCAAGTTGTCTCCAATTATTTCCTCTAGAATATCCTTGTGGATGGCTTCGTTCCTTATGTACTATCCAACCTCCAATTGCCATAGGAATACGAGGTCTCAAGCATTAGATCATCTTCCTGATCATTCATTTCTTGTTCATTGTCTTCTCTTTCACTTTATGTCCATTCCTCTTGTACTTCCTCTTCTATACTTTCCACTTGTCTTCTGGTTTCTATTTCTTCCTCAGATTGAATAAGTTGATCCATTATGATGCCATATTTGTTATCTCTTCCTCGTCACTGACTATTCAATCTCCTATCCATTCAATTTGTCGTCGACTATTCACCGACTATCACATTCGTCACCAACGACTCAATTCCTCATCAACCTCTTGTCATCTTCCAACCTGACTTTGAATCAACAATGGCGCCAAATGTTTACTTGCTATGTGGTGTCTCAGACAGACATGAAGTAAACAAAAATATGTAGTAACAATTATTCAGCATAAGATAGAACATAAGATTCATACCAGAATTGTACAGAACAAAGCATTGTTTCCATTCATTGAATAAATCAATAGTACATCACCATATCACACATGATCTGACTACAAAGTATCGACTTAATATATAACTTGGCCAAGGTTGGTTGAGATACCAACCGTTGGCAACTACTATCCAACCGTTGAGGTTAATTCTTGATAACACTCCTAAATTAACTGTGCATAATTATTAGTCAATTTCATAATTACTTACTTGGACAACTACAACCGACTACGATTATGACCAACTACACTTGACTGTTCACATACTGCAAAGCTTGATGGTTTGTATACAATACAAACTCATTAGGAAACAAGTAATGTCTCCACTTCTTCAAGGCTTGAATTATGGCATAGACATCCTAATCATAAACTGAATATCTTTTCCTTGCATCATTCAACTTCTCATTAAAATATGCTATAGGTCTACCTTCTTGACTTAACACTGCTCCTATTGTATTTCCACTTGCATCACAATCTACTTGAAATTCTTTGTTGAAATCTAGTAATGCCAACACAAGTTGCTCTGTCACTTTCTGCTTCAATAATTTAAAACTTTTATCTGCTCTTGATGTCCACTTAAAGTTCTTTCTATCACCTCTTATTGTCTATGTCATAGGGTTACATATTGAACTGAAATTTCTGATGAACTTCTAGTAGAAACTAGCTAATCCATGAAATGATCCGACTTCTCCAATGCTCTCAAGTGTAGGCCATTCAACAATTGCTCTAAATTTCTAAGGGTCCATCTTCAATCCTTCCACAGAAATCACAAATCCCAAGTATACCAACTCTTCCTTCATGAAACTATAGTTCTTGATGTTTATCAACAATTTCTCTTCTCTCAACCTCTCCGATACTGAGAGGAGCCTCCTGCAACAATATAATGAAAAATCCATGAAATAACAGAAACATAGAAGGAATTTATTGATCTCAGGCGACTTCGAAGCGTAGGTTATAATCTCCAATAGAGATACGCACATTGCGACACTTCCCTTTGCAAGGTAATGTGCCCCCATTGGCAATCACGACTTCAAAGCTGGAGCAAGGATGGACAAAACAAGCATCATGTTTGGCGATCCGAGGGTCAATGAAGTTATGAGTGCTACTAGAATCAATGAGTATTGTAAGAGGGAGCTTCTTGAAGTAACCCTTGTCCCACATGGTTTGTGGGGTGGTGACTTCTGCTAAAGCATGGAGAGAGATCTTTGGGTGGTCTTCCTGAGAAGTAGGGTCAACAAGTGGCTACTAAGTTTCAACCTGATCATCTACTGTATCTTGAGCATCTTCATAAACTTCAGTTACAGGTGGAGAATCCACATCCAAGAGATAGAGATTTTGCTCAACACATCTATGTCCCTGATTGAATTTCTCATCACAATTATAACAAAGCCCTTTTTCTCTATGTGCCCGCATATATGCTTCAGAAAATTACTTGATAGGTGTTATTCTAGGAGCTGGCATGATTGGAGGTCTTTAGGAAACCATATTTCTGAATGGAAGAAAACTATATTTGGAACGCTGTTGAGTTGTGATCTTGTCCTCCGCTAGCTTAGCCAACCCTAGGGCTTCCATCATTGTGCTGGGATGGAACATTTTAACCTCAGATCAGATTTTATCCTTCAGACCATTGACAAAACAACTCCTGAAGGATTCATTAGACAATCCCTCTGTGTGATTGGCCAGTTTCTCAAATTCTATCTGATATTATCTCACAGTGCCAGTTTGGTGAAGTTTAACGAGTGCTCCTGTGAAGTCATCAAATGCACTAGGGCCAAAACGTTGCAAAATGGGTTTGAAAAAATCTATCCATTTTGGCTCTTCATGAGCCTTGATGTACCAATGGAACCATTGAAGGGCTTCATGTTCCAAATGAAAGGATGCAAGTGGGATTTTGTTGACAACAAAAGTATTATGTAGATTGAAATATTGTTATGCTTGGTATATCCATCTAGTCGGATCATCACCATTGAAGCGAGGAAAATCAAGCTTCAGCCCATGAAAATTGCTGAAAGAAGAGAACCCAGTGTCTGTAGAAGACTTTGGCTACCATCTATTGTTCATGGCTGAATGCTGAAGATTGAGGCTGAGAACTTTTTCATCCAGATCTTGGAGTTTGGTCTTGAGGGTTGCAAGTTCATCCTCCATGTTTTTTGCTCCTGTGCGAGTGACAACCATGGCCAGGACATTTTTTTGTTTTGGGGAATGAGTAGAAAAACAAAAACGAAAACTTTTTTAGTAAAGGAAAATTTGGATTTGGGAAAAACTCTGATGGGTAATTGGGGTTTGACTAGGTTTTGGACACATTCTAAGGGACAGGGAAGCAGAAAATGGGGATTTCAGAAGCGGGGTGAAAGAATGGGAAAATTTGTCCAAGAGGGACAAAGGAGCAAAAATAGGAAATGAACACTATGGCAAAATTTGAAGGCTATTGGGTGAGAATAGAAGAAGTTATGGCAAACCCTAAAAATAGACAAATGTGGGATTTCTAGCTTCGATAAGTGGAATTTGGGATAGGGTCCTAAAGGAAGGAAATATGCAGAATGAAATTCTAGGGGTTCTAATGAATTTTGAGAGGCAACAGAGCTAAAGCAAGGAAGATATGGCAAAAAAATGGAAACGATCTGTGATGGGATCTGCAAACAGCTCTGGACACATTCAATCTGCGATTTGCCGACTAGCAATAGATATGGGCCCTATGTATGTTCAGCTGCCTAAAGGTTTAGGGGAGTCACTCGGCCACCAATGTTGTCTAATGGCTTGCGTATTGGGGCAATACCCCTCACTCCATGGCTCTGGTAAAACTGATAACCACTTTGCCACAAACGACAGCTCTTGGTTTACCTCACAGATGGGAACTAGTCAATCAATTAGGGGCCGTTGCCCTTTTCGTTGGCAGATCCTCTCAATGGGCCAGCTACTTCGGGGATCCTGTGGTACTCCTCACAACGAGTTTTAGGGCTATGCCCAGGCACTTCCCACAATTAAGCAAATAGGGTTATTCCCTGATCCGAACCTATAATTGAACTGAACAATACAGATGCAAAAAAGAAAGAACTACTGCAATAATCACAGCACCTGGAGGCCACTGCAGAAAAAAAAATTGGTAGAAATTCCACCCAATGAGCCCAAGAAAGTGCTCTAATACCAGATGAGAGGAACCTCCTACAACAATATAATAAAAAATACACGAAATAACAGAAATAGCAGAAACACAAAAGGAATTCATTGATCGTAGGCCACTTCGAGGGGGCAAACTCCTTTGAGCAAGCTCAATACAATAAATTTGTGGATGCCTTCATTGGCCTCAACACGTACTTATATACTAAGTCTAATCTAAACAACTATTACTTCCCATGAATGTGGGATAATACAATATACTCACGGAACAACTTACAAAGCATATGCATCCAGCAACAATATACTAACAAAGTAAAGAGAAGGGTTAAATACGGGTTCCTAACAAATACTTGTCTCAGGTGCCACAAATGTTCTTCCTTTGTCTTATTGAAAATCAAAATATCATCCAAATATACAATAACAGACTTACCCAAGAATTTCTTCAAGACTTCATTCATCAACCTCATGAAAGTACTCAGTGCATTACTCAATCCAAAAGGCATTACTAACCACTCATACAATCCTTCATTTGTCTTAAAAGCAGTCTTCCATTCATCTCCTTCTCTAATCCTGATCTAATGGTATCCACTCTTCAAGTCTATCTTTGTAAAATATTTTGCTCCACTCATATAATCCATAATGTCATCCATCCTAGGTAAAAGAAATCTATACTTAATGGTGATCTTGTTAATTGCTCTAGATTCTGTACACATTCTCCATTCTCCATCCTTCTTCAATGCTAGAACTGTAGGTACTACACAAGGACTCAAACTTTCTCTGATCAAACCTTTCCTCAACAATTATTGTATCTGTGTATTCAATTCTTTATTCTCTATTGGTTTCATTATGTGTGCTTCTTTGTTAGGCAAACTAGCTCCAGGTATAAGATCCATGTGATGATTGATACTCCTGATTGGTTGCAATCCTTCAGGTACATTGCCTGATATGATGTCTTCATACTCTATCAACAATTCAGTTATCTCCTCTGGTTGTGATTCTTGAGTCTCTATCTTTAGGTTTTCAGGCATCTTAGGAATCAAGGCATAACACATCTTCTCATGTCTCAAACCATCCAGAAATTTCCTTCCATCTACCAAATAGATTCTAGCATTCCCACATACTTCACTCTTAGGATCATCTTCTAAACGAATCAAAGTAATTCTCTTTCCATTTGATGTTATAGTATATGCATTCTTTCTTCCATCATGTATAGCTTTTCTATCATGCTGCCATGATCTACCCAACAATATATGACAAACATCCATAGGCATAATATCACACAAGACTTCATCATGATAATATCTAATATGAACTTTTACCAAACATTGTTCACTCACCAGTACCTTATGATCATCTTGAATCCATGCTATCTGATATGGCTTAGGGTGTTTCAATCTTTCCAACTTCATCTTAGTCACCATCTCCTCTGAAACCAAATTATTAGGACTACCACTATCAATTACAACTTTACAACATTTACCTCCTGATTTGTATCTGGTCCAAAACAATTTTTTCCTTTGCGGTGGTTCATCATTTGTCTCTACTTGAAATAGTTCTCTCCTCATGACAAGTGATTCTCCTTTCTCAGGTTTACCAATTGAATTAGGAGATCCAACAGGTTCTTCTTCTATATAGGTTGCTCTTCCACTGTTCTTTGTCTTCTTGCTTGTACTTCCTTGATTACATGCAAATGCTCTATGTCCTTCACCTCCACACTTAAAGCAGGTTCCTCTGAATGGTCTCCTATTAGGTCCTCTTCCATCTCTTCTGTATCCTTCACTCTGATATGAATTAGGATTTCCTTTGTGGTAGAAAGTTTTGTCATCTCTCTGATATGCATTGTTATCTTTGTCTTCCTTCTTGAATGTGCTATCTTGTCTATTCTGCTCCACATATTATCTTTCTCCTCCAAAAAATGTTCTTCCTCTCTCAAATTTACCTCCTCTTCCTCTCTATCTCTGCTCATGCTTCTTGGTCAACTTTTCTTCAACTTTCAGGGCAAACTAATATGCTTCTTCCAAAGATGTCATCCTCACTAAACTCAATTCTTCTTGAATATTCAATCTTAGTCCATTGATGTATCTTGCCACTTTCTCTTTGCTTTCTTCACTGTGTCCTATCCTTATGATCATCTTATGAAATTCTTCAGTATACTCTTTCACAAATTTCTTCTATTGTCTCAGGTTCCGCAATCTCATCAACAATTCCAACTCATAGTAAGCAGGTATAAACTAATTCTTCAACTTTGTCACCATGCTATCCCACTTTATGATCTTCTCTTTTCCTCCTTTGTTTCTATCGAACTGAACTTCTTTCCACCAAATAACAGCATGTCCTTTCAACTTAGTCTTTGCAAATTTCACCTTCTCCGGATCTTCAATTTCTTCATACTCAAAGTATTCTTCTAGGTCATTTATCCAGTCAATCAGCTCTTTAGGATTCATATTGCCAGTGTAGTTTAGTACATCAACTCTAGGTCTTTACCCAATATTCAAAATAACTTGCAACATCTTGACTTGATCTGATTCTTCTTCTTCTCCTAGGGTTTCCTCATTTTGATCAGCGGGTTGAAATTCTTCATCATCATCACTCTCAACATTAGGTCAAGGGGTAAGTCCTCTTCTTTGATCTTCTTCAACAACATCCAAGCGAACTCGCATTGTTTTCATCATTTCCATAATCTCATCCATTCTTCCAGCCATAGTACCAACAACATGTATTCTCCTCGGTGGTATCTCTTCCTAGGATCAAGTGTAACTGCCTCAAATTTGGCAATCAGGCTACAAGGTGACAATTGCCTCACAATTGACGATCGGTTGACAACACAAGTAGTCTACCTCAGATTAAGTGATCTATCCACAACAAGATCTTATGGATATCCTTAGCCAATTTCACTCACTTCGCTCCCAAAGGATTCAAACTTTGCTCTGATACCACTTGGTGCAATCATGGTTAGGAGGGTCCACGAAGTGAACAATCCAGACCATGCAACAAGAGTAAACACAATGGAAACAACTCAATTATGGAATACAAATGTGGATTCGATCATTCAGTATATCATAGATTCAAAATGCAAATAGGCTGGCAACATGTGGGCTTACAATTAGAGCTCACATGCCTGAATCTCCAGTTACAATGAATGCACAAGATATAGCTTTGAAATGCCTTCTCAAAGAATTCAAACTATCTATCTATCTCTATGTGATTCACTACTTTCCTATGCATCTATTACATGATTATATATCATCTCCAGATCATAAGAATCCTCTACGTCGGCCAAGGATGGCTACAAACTCCAATGAAAGAGATGTAACATGTGTACACGAATAGGTCAGACCTAATCATGTATGGAAATCCTCTGCAAGTGAATGAAACAAGGTGTGGATCCTAGGGAAGGTTGGCTAGGTTCCAAACAACATTGAATGATGTGTCATTTAGCTCCACAAGTCATGGAAGTGCTCTCCAAGTCTTCTCCTTTAGCTGTTAGTCTGAGACTGTCAGGATGCTCTGCTCTGAGAAAATAATCGATCTTTTGATAGTGATATATTTCTGGTACCTGATCCAAATGATCTAAATTGTGGATATGATGTGCATGAAGGTGTCTAGATGATAAGTCTAGCTCCGCAAGGTATGAAATGAAACTGCGGCAGAATGTGGACCAAAATACAGAAACTACTACTGACTGAACTGATTATACTGAACTAGAAAATGAAAGAATACAAACTGAAATGCAAATGTTTTTTGGTTGATGCAAGATTGATCTTGAACTAGGGATGCTCCTGCATCAAAAGGATTTAGTCATGTTAAAATGCATGCTCATTTATTATTACAAGGTGACATAAATGTCTATAAGAAATAGAAGATTTCATTTGTAAAATCAAGAAACTAATCAAGCTTAAAGTAAAAGATACACCCTAATACAAGGTCTAGGACCGCCTTTAATATCTACAATACCTTGCAAGAATAGATAGCTAGTAAATAATGGCACCATGACGACAAAATATCCATGCAAGCACTTCAAAATGGCCAAATGATAACTATAGAAAAATATAAGTAGCATAAGAAAATATCAATAGAACAAATAATCTAGGGGTGGCTATAGATGGGACCCTAAAGATTGAAAACTAATAAAAGTACTTGATTCTTTCCACTATGAATGTAAGAAATATTTAGGTCATCTTACCACTTTAAAGATTAGCAAAGAGAATCATTTCCCTGGCCTAGTATAAATACATAACCCAAGGGTTCATGTATGATATAGTAAGGCTAGATGACACTAAATGTTGTGAATGTAGCACATTGGGTTAATCCTTGAAGAAAATTAATGTCCTTCAACTCAAGAAGTTTCCATTTTTTGATAATGTAGATGAGTTGGTTTAGTTTTTGGTTCTCAACACCCATATCAACATCTTATATTTACAAGAGAACTTGTAGATAGCTGTGAGCCTCAAGACCAATTTTGTAATCATGGTTGTTAACTACAATGAGATGAGGGACACCATGGAGGAATCCTATAAATATTTTTCCCAAGTAATGAATAAACCATTGAAGGGGATTATGGTATAACAACTAGTGAATAGCCACCGAGGAATAAGAGGGCTAGTAGAGGATCTCATGCTAGAACCCAAAGTAGGAGTTGCATGCACATGCATCAAATTGAAGTTGTTGCACAAGGCAAATGGAGTGTGCATTCTACAAGACCTAGCTTATGCTGGCTATCAAATCACCTAATGCCATGCCAAGTTTGAATACTTTACTTACTTGGCAAATGAGATGGTGTTAAATGTTGTGCTTTCTTGGAGGCTAGAGATCTTTTTTGGATCTCTACTTATCCTTCATGTCCTATACCACTGTGACTCCATCATTGGAAAATAAGTGGGAAAAGCTAATTTATTTTCCATTAGGTAGTTTAGGTGCCTCATCTATACATTCTTGGATGCTTTTTAAGTAGTGATACATGTAAATTCCATGCAAGTATGGTCAACGACCTTGAAATTATAATGCACAAACCAATGGTAGTTGCACCTAAAAGTACTACAAATAGTTTCATACAACCAAATTAAAAAAAAAATAGACATTTCATGAATGTCCATTTCAAGGATATCAAATCTTACTATGAGGCCAACACTTCAACATGCTTGGTCATGATCGAGGAAATTGAGGTTGAGAGACAACATCTACTTTCAAGAGTATATGTCCCCATTACATGGACACTAATGATTATGTTTCTTGTGCAAGCATGGAGCCCCAGAGATGATGATGCTTAGGGTATACCATTAGTGGCCACTAAGGAGGATGCACCCTTTTCCAAATAAAGGTAAGTGAAATATTACTTCTTCTCCCCAAAATAGATGAAATGATGCTATGCATCAAAGATTGGGATAAGGGAATTAGGAGAAGAGCAACAATAAATTGCATCTCATTGGGCATCTCCACTTTCCCCCAAAGCAAGCACACACTCAAAAGCTTGTTGTGCAACAAAAACAAGTGGTGTCATCGAATACTTTCACACCATCTCCACCCTCTTTAACTATTAAAGGGACACAAGTAGCAAGGAAACCATAAGGTCCAAGGTGATAAAAAAATGTAGATGTAATCATCACTCAATGGATCTTTGGAGAAAGAAGAATCTATTCGATACAAAAGAATCTCTCTTTCATGATATTTTATTTTGCCCTCTGTTAGAATGTAAACCAACTTGAAGTAATTAATGGTTTATGGGTTAATTATGTTGTTCTATACATCTAACACGTCACGACGATTTGGTTTTTAATTTTCAAGTCCTCTGAATCACATTTCGCATATAAAAACAAATACCAATTCGCTGGAAAATCTCAATCGATTTTTTATTTTTTCAAAACAAGTTACTCCGCATATCATCTCTGGTCCTTACTTCTGAACTCAACAGTGAAGATGGAAATAGAGCGGGAGTACAAGGGAGAGGAAAAGGAGGAAGATGAATGGATGTCATGGGAATTGATACCAGAGCACGTACTTGAGATGCATTTACTGCCTCTCCTTCCACTTCACTCTGTCATTCGTTTTGGCAGAGTTTGCAGAGAATGGAATCAATTACTACACAGCTGGGAATTCCTCAGGCCATTTATTCTTCGAGAAAATAGTGTTCAATTGCTGAGTTATTGCTTGATGAAAAAATTTGTGCCCTTCCCGGAAGGAGTGGAAAGCATAGAAGATGAAGATGGGTTCCCACTGTATAATGTGTTTCCATGGCAGTCGTCATTTTTGTTGGCACTACCTGAGGGAAAACTTCGCTGGGAGATCCGCATATGGGAGTTTGTGATGGATGATTTATCGTTATGTTGGAAAAGGATTGGAAGGGAGACTGTCGGTGGGGAAATGTACTTTCTTTGCCAAGTGGGTACTGGACTGAATCTCAGACATAAATACCTGAACTTGTAGATGGATGTCTCTATAATTTAATTTATGTTATAGATATGCAAACCTGCTACACAACAAAGTTTAATGGTTATAATTAGTAAAGTATATAAAGGTGTTATAAAATGGTTGATGGGTATAGATATTTATAGTTTATTTGGTCACAGATAATGGAAAGTCATGGGTGAATGTACAAAATTTAATAATCTATCTTAGAGATTACAAATTATCATCCTTTGGACTGGCTCTATTATAATGAAAAATAAAAAATTGTTCTACAAAACAATGTTGATTGGATAGAAGTTGTAATCCCATGCAAGCATGCTGAGAATACTTCATGACTAAGTAGAATCATAGACTTCTTTCTATATTCATTGTATCTCTATTGCACTTATCATTCATTCTCATTACCATCACTTTGAAGAACATTGCATCATGACTAAGTAAAGTCGTAGACTTCTTTCTATATCCACTTTATCTCTATTGTACTTATCATTCATTCACAATACCATCACTTTCAATAACATTGTGTCATCTCCATCGGCAGCATCCCCTAAAGTACAAGCACAATTGATAGACAACAAGAGCAAGTTTGTAAAAAAAATCTTCAATGGATTGCAAATATACAACATAGGGGAACTTTAAAATAAGAATAATCTTACACTAGGGGATATGATAAAATCTACTTCTCCTTCCTCCAATTCTAGAGAGAATGGAAGGGAAAGAGTTTTTTAGTTTCCTCTATGGAAAAGGAGTAGGCCAAGCATTGTTTGTTTCTTTTGCATACACAGGAAGCCAAGGAGATATGTGAAAACAAAAGATACATTCTAAAGGAAGCCATGAAGCATCATCTCAGTTATATCTTGTCAACTTTGACCACTTTGTTTTTTTATAGGCATATTATGTGTGTCAACTTCAACCACTTTGTTTTTTTATAGCCATATTAAATGTGTCATCTTTAACCACTTTGTTTTTTTATAGCCATATTAAATGAATTAGGGTTTTTTACCCATTTTAGGCAATTTACACCTTGATTTCCCTTTTACATGTATGTTATATCTATTACTTGATTTATACCAATAAAAACATAAAATCTCACAAGAAAAATCTTAATGAAAAATTATCTTTTATGGCTATGCAAAGATCAAACAAGTATAAGAACCTTCAGCACAACAAAACTTCCCATTGTTCAAAGATTCATCCTCAAAATATCTAACAAAATTTGTTGACTTGGCTTCCATGTCAACCTCCTTAGGATTCAACCTATTTTACCTCATTTAAGGCTTGATGTCTTCCATTAATAATGATCAAGGACTCGTGGAACACTTTATTAGCTTCTAATATTGCCTTAAATCATTAGAGAAAGAACTCTTCCTCACAAGTTCACTCACCAAATATTTGTTATTTTGGTAAGCAAGATTGTATAAAAGAAGAAGTGGGTTATTGCCAAATACATTGGATCTAAATACTCAATCAATATTCATAGCTCATTAATTCAAGGCCAATCATTTTAAGGTGGATTAAAATTATTCTTCTTAATAGTAACTTTCTTTTAGAGAGTGAGCCATAAGTAACATGTTGAGAGGTCTAATTAAATTTTAAAAGATAAAAGGAAAATGGGATTAGGATCTTGTTAGGGAAATGATGGAATGATTAGGATAATTTAGTGAATCAGAACCTAGGGGAGCAAATGATTAGGATGATATAATGAATTAGGACTTGGTATTTTTTAGGTGTCTACACTTCATTAGCTTCTAATATTGCCTTAAGTCTTTAGAGAAAGAACTCTTCCCACAATTTCACTCACCAAATATTTGTTATTTTGGTAAGCAAGATTGTATCAAAGAAGAAGTGGGTTATTGCCAAATACATTGGATCTAAATACTCAATCAATATTAATAGCTCATTAATTCAAAGTCAAGAATTTTAAGGATTTGTGTGTAGATTAAAATTATTCTTCTTAATAGTAACTTTCTTTTAGAGAGTGAGCCATAATTAACATGTTGAGAGGTCTAATGAAATTTTAATAGATAAAAGGAAAATGGGATTAGGAGTTATGGAAATGATGGAATGATTAGGATAATTTAGTGAATCAGGACCTAGGCGAGCAAATGATTAGGATGATATAATGAATCAAGACTTGGTATTTTTTAGGTGTTTGCATTTTTCCCATTTTTGAGATGATGTTGTGACTAAGAGAAGCAATGCCATTTCAAAGAAAAAATAAAATATAGATTTTTAGGATGAGGAAAGGATGAAAATAGATGGGGTTTATAAAAAGGAGGTTGGGACGATGCCCTCTCAAGAGAATAGGTGGGTGTGAAGGACATATGTAGGCTCTGGAAATGAATAGAAATGAAAGATGAGGATATGGGATTGGATGTTGATGAGGGAGGAAAGGATAGTCATATTGATTGGTGTGACCAACCTAACGTAAATGAATTAGGGTTTTTACCCATCAAATAGGTAATTTACACCTTAATTTCCCTTTTACATGTATGTTGTATCTATTACCTAATTTCTACCAATAAAAAAAATAAAATCTCCCAAGCAAAACCTTGAATGAAAAATTATCTTTTGTGGCTATGCAAAGATCAAACAAGTATAAGAACCTTCAGCACAACAAACCTTCCCATTGTTCAAATATGCATCTATAAAATAGCTAACAAAATTCCTTGACTTGAGCGTCCATGTCAACCTCTTAGGATTCAATCCTTTTAGCTTCATTTAAGGCTTGATGTCTTCCATTAATAATAATCAAGGACTCATGGAACACTTCATTAGCTTCTAATAGTGCCTTAGATCTTTAGAGAAAGAACTCTTCCCCACAATTTCACTCACCAAATGTTTGTTATTTTGGTAAGCAAGATTGTATCAAAGAATAAGTGGGTTATTTCCAAATTTATTGGATTTAAATACTCAATCAATATTAATAGCTCATTAATTCAAAGTCAAACATTTTAAGGATTTATGTGTAGATTAAAATTATTCTTTTTAATAGTAACTTTTTTTAGAGAGTGAGCCATAAGTAACATGTTGAGAGGTATAATGAAATTTTAAAAGATATAAGGGAAATGGGATTAGGAGTTAGGGAAATAATGGAATGATTAGGATAATTTAGCGAATTGGAACTTAGGTGAGAAAATTATTAGGATGATATAATGAATTAGGACTTGGTATTTTTCAAGTGTATACATTTTTCCCCTTTTTGAGATGATGTTGTGACTAAGAGAAGCGATGTCATTTCAAATAAAAATAAAATATAGATTTATAGGATGAGGAAAGGATGAAAACAAATGGGTCTCATAAAAAAGGAGGTTGGGATGATGCCCTCTCAAGAGAATAGGTGGGTGTGAAGGACATAGGTAGGCTCTTGAAATGGATAGAAAGGAAAGATGAGGATATGGGATTGGATGTTGATGAGGGAGGAAAGGATAGTCATGTTGATTGGTGTGGACAACCTGATGTTTGATGTAGCAGTAGCACTTAATATTATGCACCATGATATAAAGACGATGTGATGATGCGTCTTACAAAGAAACGATTGAAGGTCACAAGTAGGCATGTATGCCAATGTAACCATGATATGAAAGATCATGATGTTGTTGTGGTAGGTATATTGCAAGGATCGATGTAGATGGAAGATGGAACGGTAACACACACCAAAAAAACAAGCAAGCATGTACAAAATGATACAAAAACAAACCCGATGCTGCCCTTGGTCAAGCTAAAAAATGATGATTAATTGGTGATGATGATGATGATAGCATTGTTGATGTGGGAATGATATATCCTAAGAACAACATGAGGATAGTGTTGTTGATGTGGGAATGATATATCTTGAAAACAAAATGAGTGTTGGGAATGATATTCTAATGATGATTATTGATTGAAAGCATTTAAATTTTGTAGCAAGGCTAGGAATAAAATTGATGGATGCTTCAAGATGATGCGCTAGATTAGAAATATTTGTGGATAAGGATTACTTGTGGTGGATTAACTGCTTTGGGGTGATTTCATTGGATAGATTTGGATGGAGTTACATTGGATTATTTTTGGATGGGATTTCATTGGATTGCTTTTGGATAGCATTGCATTGGATTGGTTTTGGATAGGATTTCATTGGATTGCTTTTAGATTGGATTGCACTGGATTACTTTTGGATGGGATTATATTGGATTTTTTTTATAGGATTGCACTAGATTTCTTTTGGATGGGATGATTGTCTCCATATGAAAACTCATGCCAAGGGAATACCAAGTCTAGAAATAAGAATGGGATATAGGTTGATCTAGGATGATAGGTTTAATGAAAAGTACTGTCGATAGTGGGTGGAAAGGAGAATTGATGCTAGATGGAAGGGAGAAAGATGTGACCTCCAAGGACTATGTCACATAGGAAAACATGCCCCTACTCTAGAAATGACATTCAAGATACTAGACAAAAGGCATATATGATATGGCACAAGCAATAACAGGATGTTTGGGAGATTTAATATAGAAAGATTTGCTTATGTTGAGAGTTGATCAAAACAAGTTTCAAAATCATACCTTAGTCCTTATCAAGATCAAAGTCATTAGCAAGATCAAATTCAAATAGGGTCGACAAAGGGGAGTGATAGTAAGAAACATGGATATGTTGGATTAGGATGATATGAAGGGATAGGATGGGATAGATAAAATAAGTTGCCCCCAAGTGTAAGGTTCCTAGAAAATTGATTTACATATGACACTGGTTAATGGGTTTTCATCATGGTACTTATCCAAGGCACCATAAAATGGTTTTCACCCTTGGACAAATGATTTCTCTTTACTATTTTTTTTTTAAATTTTTTGTTAATTGGATGTCACTGATATCTTGATATTCAAAGGATCTTCAAAGGTCCCTAACTATTTTAGATAGTCTATATCAATTCTCTTGTCATAACATACCAATAATGACCTTCTTGAAGTAGTTTCTTTGACAAGATTAAATCACTCTTGTGCAATCCTTTGATGTTGGTGTGATCCTGATTGATAATTGATTTGGCCTTATCTAAATGTTTACAATTTGATAGGGTACCATCATAGCCCTTATGGTGAAGTGTTGTTGCCACAATGCGACAAATTAGGAATTTGGATTTTTTGGATTTGAGGCACAATTTTGGATTTGGATGGTGGATGTCGCATGCGAATTTAGGTGATTGAGGTTTATTGGGTTTAGATGGATAAGCTAGTGATTTAGATTAGTTTACATAATATTTTTGACTCACCATAATTGAAATGGTGGATTATGAAATGTGGATTTTGGATTATCAAGTTTGGATGTGGAATTAGGATGGCAATTAGGACCAACATTCTTATACAAGTTTGAAGGCAGTGGACATCTATGATATACATGGTGCATTCTTTGACATGTCTCCACATTTTAAGGGATTACTGCAATTGGATATATGGCTTTACTTGATTTGATCAGTCCATTTTTCTTTGGAACCCATATTATTTTTATGTGTTTTTCTTGATTTTTGGATGCATTTTCCTCCAGGGCCTGACAGCAATGAAGTCCATGCTACTATGAAAAGATATGAAGAATTCTTGGAGAAAGATCAAGATGATAAAGAAATGTCCAAGGACACTTAGATATGTTTCATGTTTTAGTTTCCATGCTTTGTAAATTGTAATTGACAAAATCCATGTCATTTTGAAAAATTAGAATACATGGATTTGTGAGACAGAGTCATAAGTCAATTAGGACGCAATTTTTGAATAAGTCAAAGTAGTTGTAGTTTTCCTATTTTTGCTCTCCACCTCTCCCTATAAATAAAGAGGTCCTCTTATGTAAATATTATCTTTTAGTTATTGAAACAAAATGTTGTTGAATTGAAGAGCATTTTGAGACTTTATGTTTAAGTTGTAAATCATAATTTTATCAATAATAAGAAAAGCAAGCGAGCATTCAAACTTTGTTTTGGAATAAACTTGTGGTACATTGGAGATGTTCTTATGTCTTTTCCTTTGCACTTTCTTATGCAATTGATCAAATTGTAGTGTGATTTTATATAATCTAGGAGATGAACTAAAGCTGATTTTGGAGTCTTTGTACTACAACATTATCTTTGGAGTTTATGTTTTTATGTTTGTGAGTTGAAGATATTAGAAGACTTTGAGCTGCTAGTTATTTCCTATGTTCATTAATCTCTTGATAGCATATAGTGGAGACTTTGGGCTGCACTATATTCTATATAGTTCCAACTTCAAGTCAGCGAAAGAAGCAACAAAAGACTTTGTGCTTTTGTGGGTTTCTTGGTTATTTCATTCTGGTATCATTTTGAGTATTCTTATGTTTATTCAATCTTGATATTGGTTATTGTTGTTCGAACAAGTGGTTTTAAGTTTATCATACATTGTGAGGATTAAGAAGAAGCATCTTTTCTGAAAAAAGAGAAATATATGATATGGCACCATCCACGGGTTAATTTGTATTGTACATAAATCTAGTTAAGTACTTGTTGATTGTAGTGAACAATAAGAAGGGAGCCTCCCCTTTCTGAGAGGACAGATTAAATCTCATTATATTATGGTTGATATAACCATTTTGTTCTCAGTTAGATGATAACAAAATATTCACCCAACAAGATGGTGAATTATCCTCTTCTGCATGAATATTAGTGTATTGTGTCTAGTTAAAGACTAGTTCAACCCTTGGAACAAATTGGTAATCATTCTCTGTAAGTGTGATCTTTTCTCAATGCATGCCGAGAGAAAAACAGGTAGACCAAACCATAATTGTATGAGTTGGTCGAGAGGTTCTACTTATATAATCAAAAGAGAAACTATGGAGCCTTTGTTAAATTGAATCTTGAGCCTTTAGAACATGTCGTTGAGACATAAAAGTAATGCTTAATGGATATTTCTTTTTATGTAGTCGAGTTTGTGGCTAGCATTAGAATTTAAAGATACATCTCATTATTTCGTGATAACTTGATTAACAATATCCATCACCGGGCACTGTGTTATAACCTTGTTCTATAATTATCAAACATATGTGATACTCAAGTGCAAGAAAATGTGCACAAGTGTATAACTTATCTTTAACAGGACTTAGAGGTCAAAAGAAGGTTATTAGATTGAAACTATTACATTGTTCCTCTTCGATTATTGATATCAAACTATGCTAATAATTTAGTGATAGTTTTTATTTAAGGAGATAGAAACACATGTTTTTCATTTTATGTGGAAAAGAAAGTTTATAAGGGTTAAGTAGTCTAGCTTAGACATGAGATAATTAAAGGAATGTCGAGGTATTATTTTACCTACATGAGACTAGACTTTAAATGTTATTTTTATGATGGGATTAGAGAAGATAGATCTCTAAGTATATCCCAGATATGTTGACTAAATGTAAAATTATTCTTACAATTATATTGTCAACTTGATCAGGATATGTTTAAAGTCGACAAGGATTAGATTAAAATCCTTGAACCAAGTTTAAAACCTTAATCAAACTCATGAAGTTATAGACCAAAACTGATCTTGATATTGAAAAAAACAAGAACATATAAACTTTTGAAATAAGGAATAGAGTGATAGGGAGTCACAGATTCCATATTGCAGATGCAACAAGAAACCTTTTCGAGGGATTAAGACCTCAACCTGAACCATTTTTTTTAATCTACTCCAGAAATCAGAGTTAGAAGTCCAAGTCAAATGGACTAAGAGGGAAGTTTAATTAAGTCTAGCTTGAGTTAGAAGTGCGTGAACAATCGACTATGTTCATTGTGAAACATCTAGTTATAATAAATCTTTGACCAAAGTAATACATCTGTCTCTACATGCATTAGTCGATTCACTGTACTCCAAACTTTCATAACCATCCAGTAGTGTCATGTACTTAGTTAGAGGGGATCTATAGTTGTATGACCATGTTGGTTATGTAGGACACAACTCTAGAAACTTAGATGGCAAACCTATTGGTTCTTATATCTATTCCCTTCGTGAAGGGCAGGGCCAATTCCAAGGAGGAAGGTGTGCGGGGGACCGATGGTCTGTGGTTGGAGGAAAAGCACTTATATGATGCTCTCTTTCCCAAGAAGATGACAAGCCAAGACTTATGAAGACAAATATAAAAACTCTAGATGCAGTATATTCATTTATATGACTTTGAAAGTCAAATTCTATGTATACTTATTCTCATTGCCATGAGCAAGATATTATACTTGTAAAAGTGAAAATTTTCACTAAAATGCTATCTTTGAATATGTTGTAATTTTTAGTTTGAAAATATTCAAAAAAGATATGTTTTTTATTTATTTGATTATGCAAATGATTATAATAATTATGTTCATTTACTTTCTAGTAAATTCAATGTGTAAATCTGGGTAATATGAGAAGACATACATTACACTGCGCCTATGCATACCATTGAACCTGTAGTTAACCAACTTCTTCAAAATGTCAATTCCTTGCAATAGTAGCTCGCTTCAAGTTATCAACTTCATCTGCACAGCCTCTCGTTCCTACCTATTGCAAATGTAGTTCACTTTCACTTGTCATTCTTGCTACCCCCTTCCCTCAGGGCTTTGAGGCACCACGGTTCAAAAAGTATTTTGGGAAAGGTGATCCCTAGACGCATGTATCTACCTTCACTACCTTGTGTAGTGAATTTACCTTTTAGGATGCCTAGTTAGCAAAGTTATTCTTGCGGTCATTGAAGGACACCATACACTAGTAGAAATATGGCAAATAAATGACCAGGTGACCAAAACTTTTGGTCACGTGACCAAACTTTTAGTCACATGACCAAATTTTTTTGCAACACAACTATAAATGACTAATTTGGTCATGGGTTGAAATGACTAAATAAATTACTAAATAAATGACTAAATAAATGACTAATTTGGTCATCAGGCAAAAAAACACAACTAAATAATTGATCAGACAAATAAAAATGACTAAATAATTAGTCACACAAATAAAAAATTAGACAAAATGATATTAAAGTGGATAATTAAAAAAAAATTTGAATTGAGGGAATGGGTTGTATTATAATATAATATAATATTATATTATATTATTATATAGATCAAATTAAATTAATTTATAAAAAAAACTCATAGTTTAATTGATCTTTGGATAGATTAGGAAAAAGAAAACTATATGTATATTAATATAAAATAAAATAATAGTAATAATAATAATATTAATATATAAACAATATCATTAAAACATTGTCTATCAGTTAATATATCGGATTTGATTAACATTGAGATCCATTTTAAATGGATTAAAATGGACGCCATCTCTTAGCTAATATATTCAATTTAACTAACATTGAAATCCATTTTAAATGGATTAAAATGGGCGCCACTAATATTTCATTTCAACCCTAAATGATATTCCATTCCTGTGAGCCCCTAATGAAAGTGAATTAGGGCTGTGATAGGTGAAAGTCAGGTGTGGAAGATCAGACATAGTCATGAAACCCTAACCCTACCATCATCAAGGAATCTAACCTAAATGAAATCAAAGGATAATGCAATTCAAGCATAACATCACCTAGACCGTGCGATTCCTTGTTTGAGAGAGAGATGTGGACTGCTTCTTCAACAATAAGTAATTACAAAGCTGAAAGCTGCCATTGATGGATGATAAAAGCTCAAATGCTCAAGATGATAATGTAGGTGCTATATGATTGCTGGATTACTAGATTGCTGGATTACTAGATTGCTGGATATCTCATATGGAATGAAAGGGTGTTTATATAGAACTCAACCAAGATCAATCAACGGTGGAGATTCAGAGGCTATGTGAATGGCTAAGATTGAAAGTTACTAAATTTAGGTCCAATCAGTTGTGCATGTGAAAGATTTTAAATGAAAGTTGTCTTACAACACATGATGAATGGGAAATCGACAAGTGTTGAAATGTGATAAATGATGAGGGCTTAATTCAAATAAAGTATTTGAATTAGTTGGGATATGAGTTGGAAATTAATTAAATAAATAAAATTTATTTAATTAATAGGATAAATGCATAAAATGAGATAAGACATGATGTGGAATTAATTAAATAAATACAATTTATTTAATTAATTGGCTAAGTGGATGAGAATGGGATTTTAATTAAATAAATAAAATTTATTTAATTAATTGGCTAATGGATTAGTGATTTAACAAGGTGTCGCTAGACATGGACAAATTTGGGTGTCTACATTTTGCCCCTCTTTGATACAATGTTCGATAGAACGTTGTGTCAAAGAAGATGTGAGATGCGTTCGATAAATAAGTTATGCCCCAGTGTAACTGACAGGTGATGCCCCCTCGAGAGGTAAGCCAGGCTAACCAGGAAGGGCTGGGTTGGCTCTCGATAGAAGAAAAGGCGGAAAAGATGGCAGACGCAAAGGAAAGGGGGGTTGCATGGAAGAAAATAGGCTGTGGCATAGAAGAATTAGGGTTTGAAGAAGGGCTATAAGTAGGTGCTTCAAGGGCAAATAGGCTCATTTGTGCTCATTTGTGCTTAGAAACTTAGAGAAATCCAGAGCTCCTGAGAGTGAGAGTGGCAGAGCTAGCAGGATGGTTATTCCACGCAGAGATCATCATGCGGAGCGAGTGAGGACACATGGACGACCAGAGGGAGCAGGCGCACCGGTATGTTTCAAAACTTTTCCCAAAAGCATGCATTTAATAGCCTAAAAGCGTAATTAATTCACACACGTCACCAAAAGCGACTAGGTTAGGACATAGCACATATAGGTCGCTTATGTAGGAATAGAGATCGCTTAGAGTAGTTTAGCTCGCATATGGGCGCGGGTAGGTCGCTTAGGAAAAAAAGTGGTTGCATCCTGTCAGCGGGAAAATATCGGCTAAAATGCGCATATAGGGAAAAACGAGTCGCTTAGAAGCAAATTGTGGTCGCATAGGGTAATAGAGCTCGCATACGAAGGCAAGCAGCTCGCATGTGGTAGATAGCGCGCTTATAGTGAAACAGTGAGCGCATATGGTGAGGTAGCTCGCTAAGAGTGAAAAGCTAGGTGCATATAAAATAGAGCTCGCCTTTAGGGTAAATAGAGTCGCATATGGGATATGACTCGCATATGAAAGTATAATGAGCGCATAGGGAAGTTAAGGTCGCGTATAGTGAAACAGTGAGCGCATGTGCAAAAGAGCTCGCGTTTGGTCAAAACAGAGGCGCATATAGGAAAGTGGGTCGCTAATGAGCAGTAAAACATCGCATGTAGTAAAATGGACCGCTTATAGTAGGTGTAGGAGGAAATAGCAGATAGATAGGCAAATTTTGAGATGGATGGCTAACGGAATGGACTGACAAGGGTAAATGGATGATGCAGGATGTACTACCGCCATTGCTATCACGGGAGCCCCATCTGAGAGATTTGCGGCTGGTGAGACGGTTGGATGCAGAGGAGCTACTGGTGTTGGAGATCCTGGGCTTAGAGCATGTATCCCGATTAGAGCCAGTTCAGGCACATCGGGGGCTGATGACAGCGATGGTGGAGCGATGGATGAGCGAGCACAGTTCATTCTTATTACCGACAGGAGAGGCGACCATTACCTTAGAGGATGTATTCCAGATTTTGAGGATTCCGATAGATGGGGACCGTGTAGATTATGATCCGGAGATGGGCCCAGCGGCATTCAGGAGATTGTTTGGTACACCAGACATCGGAGTAGAGGGTTCAGAGATACCGATGGGGAGGATGGAGGAGCTCTGCGATAGATTATAGTGGGTGGTAGTGGCTATCATTAGATGGCTAGTGGGTGATAGGAGAGCCAGAGGTTTTCCTGTAGGATGGGGGACAGTGATGGAGGGCATGTTCTCCTATGGCACGAGATATGCATGGGCAGAGTGCGTGTTGGGGCAGCTCTATCATTACCTGCATGATTGTGGGTACATGTTTGGAGCCAGTATGTCAGCAGGAGTGACAGTGTTGCATGTATGGGCATATGAGCACATTCCGGTGACGAGACCAGAGGGATGGGTTGCTAGAGCAGCAGGAGAGCCATTTGCACGGATGTATAGAGGAGCCTTGACTTATCGACAGCGCCGAGGGGTGGTATACTGGCGGTAGAGATTAGATGAGATAGACAGATTTGTATGGAGGCCATGGCTAGGATGTGAGCAGTGGGAGGAGGAGGATGCCGAGCTTGCCTATGCTAGACAGGCGAGGTACATTTTTGGACGTGGCGTGTACATTATAGAGCGCTATTTGCCAGAGAGAGCGCTGAGACAGTTCAGAGAGGCACAGGCAGTACCTATAGGGGATGCCATTTTTGGGAGGACGAGGCAGGAGGTATTTGATTGGGGTCCAGAGGTTGTGGTGGACACAGCTTTGGCAGAGAGAGATGGACTGCAGCCAGCAGCATGGCAGTGGAGACAGGGTCCTGCAGATCCAGGCACATTGCCAGAGTACGATGTATACTGGGCGACAACTAGGCCGACTCGGTTGACACGAGATGGGGAGATTGGAGAGATTGGGATGGAGAGACCAGTGCGGAGGTGACGACGACGAGCTCCACCAGCACAGGCAGTAGTGCCAGCTGCACCAGGGATACAGATGCCAGGGCAGGTGCCAGGTCAGCCTGCTATATTAGCACAGCCACAGGCGCAGATCGGAGCAGGAGATGATGTGGGTATTCAGCAGCTGCGGAGACGGATCAGAGAGGAGAGGAGATGGAGGCAGCGGGCACAGATGAGGCTGAGGAGAGTGGAGATGGATAGGCATCAGGCTGTGATTAGTCTGCGGCATGCTAGAGCATAGGCACAGACTTATCAGGCTCAGCTACAGTTGGGAGCTCAGAGAGGAGATGGACAGGATGACGGTGCTCTCGCTAGAGTTACAGGAGAGAGGGATACAGCTAGGTAGCATGAGCAGATGATGAGGCTTGAGCGAGATACTGCAGTACAGCAGGAGCAGGCTATGAGAGCAGAGAGAGATGGTCTGCGAGCTGAGAGAGATAGGGCAGTGCAGCAGCTGCAGGGGATGACTAGTGAGTGAGATAGAGTAGTGGCTGCCTTGGGGACTGATGGAGCTACCATGTACTTGGCCACACAGTTGACAGCGGTACAGGCCGAGCTTCAGAGAGTGCAGGGTGAGGCTGAGTATTATAGAGGCTTATATTATGGAGCTGTGCCGGCAGAGCAGAGACAGCCTAGCTTCAGGAGCAGGTCAGGGGCTTCGAGCTCACGGAGGTCAGGTGGATCTCGATCAGTAGCTTCAGTGATGGGGCCACCAAGAGATGAGGGACCAGGTACAGGACGTGTTGGTGGTGGTGGTCAGGGCGAGGGAGCTGGCAGTAGTCGCTAGGGCATACCTTGTTGACATTGTATCATGATGAGGCCTAGAGCCATTGTTGTACATTCATTCTTTTCAGGGCTCAGCTTGTATTGTAGACACTTGTATTTTGACACACATGTATATATATATATATATATATATATATATATATATATATGGCAGTTTTGGCAATCTATATGATGTTATAATGGTTGTGATGTTGATATTATGATGGCTATGCATGTTATGTGTATGGATTATATATGAATTATGGATGGATGTTTATGCAAAGGGTAATGGATAGAAAATGTTCAAATATGTAAAAGGTAATGATAGGAATAGATGTATGCATATAGGTAGATGGTAATGAAAGATATATATAATGGACTTATGTATGGCTAACACTTGTTTTGCAGGAGCGGGAATATGGACAAAGGATGATGGAGATGATTGATCTTGGATGAGGATGATGGAACGAATGGATAGATAGAATGAATAAGATAGGATGATGATGGGCAGCTTTCAAGTAATTGCTCAAAATGAAAAGAAATGCAGTCCTTATGTTTGATATAGCATATGGATGTTATGCACCAGGGCATAAGAAACCAAGGTGTCAAGGTATCCAATGCGTAACTAGCATGTTACAATCTTGTCTGAACGCATGTGGTCAAGATGTGGAGCCAACATGCACAAGATATGAATAACAGCTAGTGTTGGACTTTGACGCTACAAACAATGGTTTGAGCTTATCTCCACTACACATAATGATAGCTTGCTGGTTATACATATGGAGTTAGTCTTGACATAGAATAGTCTCAAAGGCATAAGAGACTGTTTAGCTTCTCAGATGCTAGAGATATTGATATGTAAGATACTAATCCCAACACCTACAAGATACCAATACGCATAGGAAGAGAATAAGATCATCCCGCAAACACGGCATACGAAAGCTATATGACCATGCCCCAGTCCTTACTTCATCGCAACATACCAAGATATAAATAGATCAAGGCAGTCTTGATTAGGTATAGAAAAGGGACAAAAGATAGATCAAAAGATAAAACAAAAGATACTGTCATCACGTTCTCTTGCCAAATTTTGGGTGCTCTTGGATGGATCAAGCTGGTGCCTTGTTAAAAGGAAAGCTACATCCTATTGAAGGCTAAAGTTGTTGATAAACTACTATAGCAAATGTTGGCTTAAGGCATGCGGACAAATAGCTTCTGGCTTACCTTTGATTAGTTAAAGTGCTTGAGCTTGCAATAGACACATGGATGGCTTCCTGTTTGAGCTGATCAAAGAGAAGAAGATGTATGATGCATGAAGATGAAGAAGATGGGGAGGATCATCTGTGCTTGAGTACTGGAAACTTCCTTCATATTCCTGACTGCCTACATACCCTGTATCCACGGGATCAAAGCACATTTACGATGAAGATGAGACATGATGAATATGTAGTTCTGGGTTTTATTGATGATGTAAGTGATGAAAGATAGAAGAATGTGAGCTGAAAGATTGAAGGATGTTTAGAAGAAAAGATGATAGATGACTGATGAAAGGGGCTATCGTCTTAGCCTGAATCAGAGTGCTTCCTTCGCATCTCAGATTGCCTACATACCCTGTATCCACGGGATCAAGGCGTCAACGATAGAGCTAGATGTAGTTCTTATTGATGTGGCTAATCGATTGGATGTTTGATCAAGCGATGTTTGTTGCGATCGTTGGATAAATGTGGATGGATTGCAAAGGTATGAGTCCTGGTTGCAAGTCGTTAGGTCATATTTGTCGATGGACATGTGCCATGGCTGAAGTTGATAAGGTGTGCTGTGTTGTAAGCTGAGTTGTTTGATGTGTTATGAGCTAGAGATAACATGATCCACTTCCAAATAAGACTCAACAAATGCCCCCAGTGCGGGATGAGGTTTATTATGCAGAAGCGACAATGCAGAAAAGATGTAGCCAAGATGCTAAAGTGCCAAAAGATATAGATATCACGACAATGTCTCAAGTATGACAGTTAGCATTGACAAAGGATGAAGATGAAAGGCTATGTGTGAGATTGCGATAGGGCTTATGAGCATGGCTGATACAAGATGCAGTGGGGAAAATGATCAAACGAACCAAACAAATGAGGGAAGCTGGTCACTACACATAGCGCCTGTTTGCCAGGTTTTCACTATGGTACTTATCCAAGGCGCCTGTTTACCAGGTTTTCACCAGAGGACGGATTATTTATTGGATGTTTTTTATTTTTTATTTTATTTTATTTTTTTTATTATTATTTTTTTTTTTTGGCTTTTTTTTTAATTTTTTGGGGGATAACTGAGATTCATGGATAAAACTTCTTGAGATGAACGCTGTTGACGGGTTCATCCAAGGGAATGCCTTCAGGTGTTGACAAAGTGTATGCACCAGATCCATAGACTGCTGTGATAATGAAAGGACCAAGCCAATTTGGTTCAAACTTGCCCTGTTTCTCTCGATGCTGTTGATTCCTTTGGTTTTCTTTAAGGACAAGGTCGCCAACCTGAAATCTGCGTTCTCTGATCTTTTTGTTGTAGCTGTGGCGTAGCCGGTTTTGATAGACTTGAAGATGGTTCAATGCTGTAAGGCGGCGTTCATCTAAGAGCTCAAGATCATGGAGTCGGGACACTCGATATTCTTCATCTGAGATAGTATGTTGCAAGGATATGCGCAAAGAGGGGATCTCAACCTCGATAGGCAAAATAGCTTCAGTGCCATAGACGAGAGCATAGGGTGTGGTGCCAGTAGGAGTTCTGACACTTGTTCTATATGCCCATAAAGCAGGATGCAGTTGTAGATGCCAATCTCGACCAGCTTCATTAACAGTCTTTTTAAGGATCTTGATGATTGTCTTATTAGAGGCTTCAGCTTGACCGTTGCTCTGAGGATAATAAGGCGTAGAGAACCTATGTTGAATATGGAACTTATTGCAAATATCTCTAACCTCTTGGTTCTTGAAAGGCCGGCCATTGTCTGTGACAATAGCTTGAGGAACTCCATAACGGCAGATGATGTAATGTAAGATGAATTTAGCTATTTGTTTACCTGTGATGTAGGTCATTGGTATGGCTTCTACCCACTTTGTGAAATACTCAGTGGCAGTGATAATAAACTTATGACCATTTGATGAAGTAGGATGGATTTTACCCACAAGATCAAGTCCCCATTGCGAAAAAGGCCATGGAGTGACAATAGGCTGAAGCTCATGTGCTGGTGCATGTATTAGATCTCCATGTTTCTGACATTGTAAACATCGCTTTGCAAATTGTTGGGCATCTTTTTCCATAGTTGGCCAATAGTATCCTGCTCGCAGAAGTTTCTTAACAAGGCCAGGGCCAGCGGAATGCGAACCGCAGACACCTTCATGTACTTCACGTAAGGCCGTTTTTGCTTCCTCGGAATCAAGACATCTAAGAAGGATACCATCAAGACTCCGGCGATAAAGGGTGTCTCCTAAGATAGTGTAACGAGAGGCTCGACGGATAAAAGTTTTACGCTGGGTGTTGGATAGTTGAAGAGGCAAGGTGTGATTACGGAGATACTCGTATATATTTGTGTACCACAACGAGTTGGGACCAACAATCTCACATATGAGCTCAGACTGTGGAACTTCAAATGCTGGGATCAAAAGCTATTCGACCAAGAATTCACATTTATGGGTGTTAGATGGCATGTCTAAAAGAGATCCAATCATAGGCATGGCATCTGCTGCTCTGTTTTGTAGTCTTGGAATTTGCTCGAAGGTAATGTCCTCAAAATATTGCTTGAAATCATCCACCATTAGCTTGTATGGAAGAAGCTTCTCGTCTTTTGTTTGATATTCATCTAAGACCTGTTTGATAACTAGCTGAGAATCTCCAAAGACTTGTAACTGTTTGATAGCCCATTGTACTGCCATGCGCAAACCTGTTATTAAAGCTTCATACTCTGCTATGTTGTTGGTACATGGGAATGCTATTTTGTATGATTTAGGTATGCAGTCTCCTTGGGGAGTGACAAACAAGATACCTGCTCCAGATCCATGTTGAGTGTATGATCCATCAAAGTATAGCTGCCATCGTGCTGGAGAATTTAAATTAAACAATCCTTCATCCGGGAATTCTGGGTATATTGGCTGAATGTCTGTGATAGATGCTGCAGCTAATTGATCAGCAATGACTTGTCCTTTGATAGCTTTACGGTTCACATATTGTATGTCAAATTCACTCAAGATCATAACCCATTTTGCTAATCTCCCTGTGAGAAGTGCTTTTGAAAGGAGATACTTGAGGGGATCCACATTAGAGATGAGCTTTGTTGTTTGGTTCAGCATATAGTGTCGCAACTTTTGGGAAGCAAACACTAATGCTAAACAAGCTTTTTCCATGAACGAGTAATTGAGCTCATATCCCACAAGAGTTCTGCTAATGTAGTAGATGGCTTGTTCTTTTCCTGAATCATCATGTTGAGCTAGAAGTGCACCCAATGCTGCGGTTGTTGATGATATATAGAGCAGTAATGGACGATCAAGTACAGGAGGTATTAACACAGGAGGTGTTGCCAAGTATTCCTTTATCTTATCAAAAGCCTGTTGACACTTTTCATCCCACTTAAAAGGTTCACCCTTACGAAGAAGATGCTGAAAAGGATGACATTTATCTGCGAGTTGTGAGATAAATCGGCGGATAGATTGTAGCCTACCCTGTAAACTGTGGAGCTGTTTGAGATTCGTTGGTGGAGGCATTTCTATGATAGCTTTTACCTTAGCTGGGTCCACTTCTATCCCTCGTCGAGACACAATATATCCCAATAGTTTTCCTGATGTTACGCCAAATACACACTTCTTTGGGTTTAGTCTGACTTGGTATTTTTCTAATCGATCAAAAATTTGTGCCAATACTTGTAGATGTCCTTCCCTTGTCTTAGATTTTCCCAGGATGTCATCAACATAGTCTTCCATGATAATATGAAAAAGGTCATGAAAAATAACTGTCATGGCTCGTTGATATGTAGCTCCAGCATTTTTGAGACCAAAAGGCATTACAACCCAGCAATATGTGCCCCATGGACAAATAAAAGATGTTTTATCTTGGTCTTCCTCTGCTATTCTGATTTGATTATAACCAGAAAATCCATCCATCAAAGATAGCATTTCATGTCCTGCTGTAAGATCAACAATGTTGTCTATGCTTGGTAATGGAAAATCGTCTTTAGGACATGCTTTGTTAAGATCTCTAAAGTCTGTGCAGCAGCGAACTCGTCCATCTGGTTTTGCTACAGGTACTAAGTTTGAAACCCATTCTGGATAATCAATAGGCTTTATGAACTTTGCTTCTAACAGTTTCTGAATTTCTGCTTTGACCAATAAGGCAACTTGTGGATGCATTTTGCGCAATTTTTGTTTGACAGGCTTTGCATCAGGGAATACTGCTAAATGATATACCACAAGTGAAGGATCTAGTCCTGGCATGTCTGCATAAGTCCATGCAAAATTTATAGCTCTTCTCAGAAAAAATGCTGTGAAGTTCTTTCGTTCTTGCTCTGATAGTGATGCTGCCAAAAAAGTGATCTTCGGATTCTGTTCTGTTCCCAAGTTCATGTCTTGTGATTTTTCAACTAGCACAGTTGATTTCTCATGGTAATCAGCGGCAATAGGAAGATCAAATCCCTCATCCTCAGGCGCCTCGGAGAAGTTTTCACCTTCGGATACGTCCTTTATTTTTGCTTTTTCACGGTCAAGAGGCGCCTTGCGGTTTTCACCTAGTGACCTAGTTTGTTGAATTTTGTTTATTTCACTTTTGCGACTGAAGGATTTGATACTTCCGCCAAAATATGCTAGTTTAGGTAATTCCATCATGAAACCTGCTTTGTGATCACCCAATGGGATACCTTGTCTCAAACCCATGAATTCTGCAATGGCTTCGTCATTTTCAAATGTATCTAATATCGGTGCCCCCTGTTGGTCCCAATCGATGAGGTCAGGATATACGAGTGAAAGGCTAATGGAGGTATCGTGATGGCTAGAAGAGGTTGCGGAAAACATGAAGATGGAATGTTCTTGAAAAAGGTCGGTGATATGAAGGGAGGAGTCATCGATGGTATCCGAGTTAGAAGTCTCTCCTACCGAGGAAGGTCCAACGTCAATATCAGAAATACACTTAATGTCTTTGGGTCGTGGTACCTCCGGTTGGTAACCAAGGCCTTGCTTATTAAACTTCGTAGACACAATAAGGGGCTCACTAGGTCCTTGTTCCTGTGATCCCAAGCCGCCATGTCCTTTATAGCCCATGTTCTTTATGATACGAAACCCATTGTTGTATCGCTCTACTTCAAGTTGGACTTGGTCATTTTCATCAAAGAATATCCAAGAGTTGATGTCCTCAATGTCTTCGTCATCCAAGAAACCACCTTTAATGAATACAGTAGGGGGAGCTTTGATAACAGCGGAGGATGAAGTGGGCTTAGATGTAGAGGGCTTACCGTGGGATTTAGGAGATAATGGAAGGGTACCAACGCAATAGGATTCCTGCAATTTGTATTCACCAGGGCCATGTTCGGTATATTTGATATGGAGGTTGGAAGCGGCTTTGCTAGATGAAGGTTTGAGGAGATCGGATGGGTCTACATAGGAGGATGACGGATATGCCTCGATGTTGATAGGGATACGGTTTGGACTCTGATATTTAGCTTGAAAGGCACGGCAAAACTCAAATGGATTGGGATCAGCTTGAATGGTAACTTCAACACCCTTATGTGGAAATTTAAGGCATTGGTGATATGTAGATGGAACTGCTTTAAGGGTATGGATCCAAGGGCGACTGAGGATGATGTTGTAAGGCAGATCAATATCAAGGACTTGACAGTGAGTTTCTGTAATGACCGGCCCAACTTGAATAGGCAATAAGATGATCCCTTCGGTATCTCTTTCAGCGTCATCATATGCTCTGATAGTTATAACTTTGGAAGTGTCAACATCTTTCTCAGAATATCCCAATTGCTTGATAAGTTTCAAAGAACAGATATTTAGACCGGCTCCCCCATCTATCAAGACTCGTTTGATACGGCGTTGGTTAACAAATACTTCAATATGGAGGGCCTCATTGTGTGACGGATGAATGGAGGGTTGAAGATCTTTGTCGAAAAAGGTCAAATGACAAGGGGCTGCAATGCTAGCGACCATAGATTGAAATTGTGTGATATTAATATTAGTAGGCACCGAAGACTCTTGTAAGGCCTTATCAAGGATAGCTTTATGTGCGGGGGATATGCGGAGCAGCTCAAGGATAGATATGTGTGCGGGTGTTTTACCAAGGTGATCCAAGAGGTTATAGTCAGAGAGAGGTCGAGGAGGATGAGGAGGTGCTCCTTGGATGGTAACTCGACCTCTTCGCATGGTTACGGCACAATCAGGTGCTCCTTGGACGGTAATGGTAGAAATGCGAGCATGGTCAATGCGGCCAATAGTAGATGATGCATAGCTATAGGGAATAGCATTTCTAGCTTGAAGATTATTTGTCTGATCATGAGATGGAAGTGGATTCTTGAAAGTCTCTAGATCATAGTTTGATGTGGATTGTTGAGCAGGTTGAGCTGTTGAAGGTGTGACGTTGATTAGACCTTGATCAATGCAGTCTTGGATAACATGTTTTAAGCGCATACAACCATTTGTTTTGTGTCCTTTAACTCGATGGTAATCACAATACTCATTCTCTTTGTACCAAGGAGCTCGAAAGAGTGGTTCACCATTTGGTGGTGCATCGGGTAGAATAACATCTTCGGCTTGAAGCAGCTTTCGAAGAATAACTTCCATGGGTTCCACTAATGGTGTAAATTGTCGGCGTGGATTAGAAGTTTGGCGTTGGTTTCTTCGTTGTAGAAAAGGCTGTCTTAGTGGAGAGGCTGCTTGAATGTTGATGGGAGCTCTCATAGTTTGAACATTCTTTGTATCAACAATACCGTCATTGACAACATTCTTGTTCTTGTTCCAAAAGCGAGACTTATCATTGGAATTTTGGGGAGAATCTTTGTTATCACAAAAGATCTTGATAGTTCCTTTGGCAATTAAGGCTCGTTCAATAATAACTCCTTTGGAAACTAGTTCGTCAAAGGTGCTAGCACTTTGCAATTGTAGTTGGAATGACAGCTCAGGATGAAGATTTTGAACAAAGATGTCAAGCTGTTGTTTCTCAGGGATTTCCCATGATAATTTGCTAGCCATATTACGCCATTGTTGGGTAAATGAGGAAAAGGTTTCACCATTGCGTTGTTTGTTGTTGACAAGGTCATTCATGTTTACCTCATGTTCAATGTTGAAGGCAAAGTGTGATCGAAACTTGTTTGCCAATTCTGAAAAAGTCTTAATTCCTGGAGGTAAATGAGAAAACCATTCGAGAGCTTGTCTTGCTAAGCTTCGAGGAAATAGTCTCAAAAGATATGTATCATCATAGGCAACATCAAGACATGCCACGAAAAAGGCTCGAAGATGGTCGTCCGGATTTCCTTTCCCTTTGTACTTATCAAATTGTGGGATTTCAAAGTGTGGTGGAAAAGGTATCATATTAAGAGACTTGTCAAATGGATAGGCGCATATGTTTTCGAGAGAGAAAGGTTTCTTGCCTTGTCCTACCCTTTCATCGATCATCTGTTGGATATCGGCTGAAGATAACTGCTTTTGTTGCAAAGGGGGTGGAGTATGATATGAGACATATTGTGGTTGCGGTTGTGGTATATGTGGAGTTGTGACTGTTTGTTGTGGTTGTGGGATGTACGAAGCTGTGACTATTTGTTGGGGTTGTGTGCCCACAATGTATGTCAAAGGAGTGGTATGTGACATGTATGTGTTAGAGGATTGTTGTCCTTGAGACACAAGTGGCAAGTGGGTGTGCATCACATGAGAAGTGGATGTTGGATTGATAGTAGCAGATGATTGGGAAGTTGGGATTGAATTCATGACATGGTAAGTGACGGAGGGATTGGTAGAGACGACAAAAGGGTGAACATTGGGATTGGTATTTTGGACAATATGAGGATTGGTATATGTCATGTGTTGGGTGATATTAGAGAAGCCTTGGGTAGCATAAGATGGATTGATGGTGTGTGAAGGATTGGAAGAAGAGGACAGCATGGATGTAAGTTGATCAACATAAGCGATCTTATTGTTTGGATTGGCTTGAGAAATGAGGGGATCACTCATGTCAATGAGACTAACGTTGGGATTATAGGATAGCATGGAGGAATTAGCAGTTGGTGTATGAGATGTGGTAGATTGTAATGGGTGTGAAGCATGGACAACATGTGTTGTTGGAATAGTTTGGGAGGTTTGCACACCATAAGACATGGAACTAGCTTGTGATGCTCGAAGTGTTTGCACTTGTGTTGCATGGACAGCTTGTGTTACTTGAGGCAGGGAAACAGTCATGGTAGAAGGAGAGATATGTTGAGGGACATGAAAAGGTGGAATGTTGAGATTTTGTGACATGAGAGGGAGCACATTGGTGGGCACTATCAATGGTTCTAAAGTATGCTCTGATCGTGGTAACTCAAATAAAGCAACAATAGGCAATGAGGATGATGTTTGCGAGGTAATAGGAGATGATGTGATTATAGTAGATGGTCTATTTGCAACAACAGCAGTAGTGTTGGGATCTTGCTCTCTAATAGTGGATATATCAAAGTCTTTAGGTAGTTTAGCACCCATGCGAGCAAGTTGGAGAAAACAGCGATCAGGCTCAAATATCATGAGTTTCTCAACTTGGTCCCATAGATAGGTATCTTGGAATTCTGATGAGTCGTCTTGAGATTGTTCTTCGAAAGTTTCCAAGGATGGTGAAGGTTGCATTTGTTGTGAAGATGATTCGCCCCTAGTGTACCCTTGAGGTATAAACATATGAGAAGGCATACCAGTTGTGAATTGAGTTGCGTCCTTAAGAGGTGTTGTGAATTGTTTCATCTCAGCTTGCAATTTGGCATCCATTTCAGCTTTCAATTTGGCTTCTATTTCAGCTCGATATTGACTCCTAGTTTGAGGCATGATGTTGATGATGAAGTTGAGCTTGTCAAAGTTTTGAGACCCAAAAGATGATAGTTGGCTAGTTGGTTGATTGGTTGTTGTTTTGGTTTGCTGGTTTGGCTAAGTTGCTTGGTTGATTTGGTTTGGCTGAGTTGTTGTTGGTTGTCCCTAGAGGTAGCTTAATCACTCAAGGGAAAGATTGTTTGCTGTTGATGTTTTTTGGAGCTAAAGCTAAAAGAGATTGTTTGCTGAAGCTAAAGCTGAAGGATGTTTGTGTTGAAGCTAAAACTAAAGGTTGTTTGCTGATTGAAATGATTGGATTGATGTCTGATTTGCTGGTTGGGGTCTCAAAAAGATGGAAAAGCTCATGAGTTGTGATTGATTGATAAGCTCAAAATAGGAGACAAAGTCCAGGTATTTGCTGTTGATTAAAGAGAAGTCTGAAAGCTGATGTTTGAGATTTAAACAAGTTGGTCCTGAGGCTAATTCAGCTGATGCACTGAGATTTGCAGGGATTTTAGCTACAGGCGACTGATGATAGCTCAAAGGCGACTCAAAGGATGCTAAAAGCGATTAATGATAGCTCAGATGCGACCTGGTTTAGTTTTGACAGAAAAATGACAGTGCTAACCAGAAGCGAATGCTATGCCAGAGGCGATGACTGTTGGTTCAAAGGCAACTTTCTGTTGATCAGAGGCGACTCAGATATCCCTAAAGGCGACAGTCTGTTGTTCAGAGGCGAGCTTGTTCAGGAATCAGGTGAATAACTGCGGCTTAAAGGCGATCTAGCTCAGACAATATGCGATTGGTTATGACTCAGATGCGACTTGGTTCAGGCAGTAGGCGATCAGCTGTGGTTCAAAAGTGATTCTGTTCAATCAAAAGGCGATCAACTGCGGTTTAAAAGTGATTCTGTTTAGGCAATACGCGGGCAGTTGTTGTTTAAAAGCGACGCAGTTCAGGCAATATGCGAGTCACTACAGTTCAGAAGTGATGTCTGTGGTCTGTGCGAGCAGTTTAGGTTCAAAAGCGACTGTGTTTGTGTAACAGTGGTCTGATTTTGTAGTTTTTCAGCAAGAAAACAATGATAACAGTCACTCACACTCACAACAAGCACAAACTGATACAACCTAGGCTAGGATAGGACAGTATCTGTTGAATCCCCTAGCTGCACCTATTCAAAGCGGGTAGCTCCAGGATCTTGGTAGCACCGGCTCCTCCTTACATTTGCACACACTTCTCACGCATACCAAGATCTGGGATTCTTATAAGGCTTGACCCTCTCCAAACCTTTAGATTGTCCCTGCTACCTCGGCTAAGAACCGCATGAATCGGGGCCGCTTCAAGGGTTTTGCCCTCTGCGTCAACAGATAGAAGGTTTTTGGCTACTACACAAAGTTGCTAATAAGGGCATCCGTTCGGGTGGCTATACGTGCGGCAGTGCTACTCTCCGTTATGGAGTCTCCCAGCGTCCAAGGGTTGCGCCTTAGAGGGTTTTAGGGGAGGTTGGCTGTCGGTATAACACAACTACACCCGTTGTTTGTGGCTTTCGACACAAACACTTTTCTTATATAGTGGTTCAGAAGGACTTGGCTTTAGCCCGTTACCGCTTGGGTCGTATCCCTTCTCACATCGGGAAGGCAGGCCCTCTAAAGATAATGACAAGTTCTCATACACCCAAGATCCATTTGATAGGCAAGGGGAGAGGATACTTTTGTCATTAAATTTGGGTTACAATAAGGCACATGCAAGCAATCAAAAAAGATAAATCAAGCACGGAGCAAACAGTAGTTCATTTTAAGCACCAAGCCTAAATATGCCTAATTTAGTGAAAAAAAACCACAAATCTTGGACCGATCGAACCTGCAACAGATATGTCAGTAGTTTGATAACCTCCTTTCTTGGACAAATCGATAAGATGCTGCGCAAATACCCAGTTAATAGCCAAAAATCAAACTGGAACTGAAACAGACTTGAAAACAACAGAACTTACCAGATGCGATTCACTGCTGATCAAAAGCGACCTCTATTATACCAGAGGCGAAATACTACGGATCATATGCGACACGTAAAAACACAGGATGCGACACCTGTTAGCTCATAAGCGATGCAGATTGGCCATAAGCGATCAACTGAGGGTTAAATGCGAACAGTATCTGCAAAAACACAGCCGACAAAGAAAACCCTAATCTAACAGGTGAGTATTATCAGTCCATAAGCGATACGAATGAAGTCAAACGCGGCCTCTGTCGACTCATATGCGATCCAGATCTACCCAGAAGCGATCTGTAGCGAGACAAAAGCGACCTGTATCTGCAAGCAAAAGCTAAAACCCTAACCTGCACAGGCGATCACTATTAACTCATAAGCGACATAGATCAGTGTAAAGGCGAGTGCTGTTGGATCAAAAGCGATGCGAACATATGCAAAGGTGGTCACTGTTATGTCAAAAGCGACCTGATTATGTGTAAAAGCGGTGGCTGTTAGGTCAAAAGCGGTGAGTACTGTCAAAGCAGCCGCAAAAATAACAAGCGAACATTTTAAAATCAAAAGCGATACTTTTTACCTTAAGCGACGACTGTTCGTTCAAAGGCGATCCAGAGAGGAAAATGCGGCCTGTTCCAGCTTAAAAGCGACGCAGAAATTCAGAAGCGGCAGATTTTCGTTCAAAAGCGACAGGAATTTTCTGCGAGCACCTGCAAAATCTGATCTTCAAAGAAACAACTCCAAAAAATGAAGTTAATCAGAAACAATTTATTTAATTAATTGGCTAAGTGGATGAGAATGGGATTTTAATTAAATAAATAAAATTTATTTAATTAATTGGCTAATGGATTAGTGATTTAACAAGGTGTCGCTAGACATGGACAAATTTGGGTGTCTACAAGGGCAAAATTAGGTTACATTTTGCCTTATGCACGCTCACTGGTATGGCCGCCACTACTACAGAGAGAGGTAAGCACGGTTGAGAATCAACGGTTTCGAATGCTCACTAGTATGGACGCCATTAGCAATCTGCATTCGAATGCTCGCTGCCACTAGCATTCAAGTTCTCCCTTGAGTTACAAAGAATTGTTCGAGGTCGTGGGCTCGAGTCTTGCTGTGTGTCAAAGGTAAGAAAACCCTACAAAATTTATTTTAGATTTGTTATTTTGCTCTTGTTTTTAAACCCTGAATGTTTTGTCTTTCCTTTTTTAAATTCTAGGTGAGCAGAGTGATCACCAACAGATTTTTTGCAGAGGCTAGGCCCATTCAATTTTTCATCTCCGTGTTTTGTATGCCCTCGAGTAGATTTGAGTTGGAGAGATTTGATGATAGGCAGATCATGTTTGTGGATGCCCAGTCGTTGGAAAAGATTGTGCCGGGGACAGAAGTTAGAATCACCATCATGGGGACTCAATTTCACGTCACTGAGGTTTCCTATGTTTTTAAACTCTGAATGTTGTGATGTCCCTGGATTTAAAAATGCACACATGAAACTTTTAAGACATGTTTCATTTATTGATTGCCTGGTTGTATAATAATAACAATTTACTTATTTGTAAATTGGGTGTTTGCAAACATCTTTTTGTTTCGATAAGTTATTGTTTTCTATTTGGATTCTATCTAAAAATGGATACAACTTTTGGTTTTCATTCATCTATATGGAGAAGTGGTACACTGTGAACAAGGATGGTTTTGATATGTTGTTATTTCCTATTTCTACTAGACCATTGAAAGGTATGTGAAAGTGGAAAGATGCTTTTCTCTTTGGTTCTGGGCCTCAAAAATAACTAACAACATTCAATGGACCTTGCAAGGCATACGATAGTGAAAAGGAGGACAGTCCTTTTTGTGATGTCCCTGGATTTGAAAATGCACGCATGAAGCTTTTAAGACATGTTTCATTTGTTGATTGCCCAGTTGTATAATAATAATGATTTACTTATTTGTAAATTGGGTGTTTGCAAAATACCTTATAGGGCACTCAGGGTAAAAGAAATTAAAATACATAAAAGTCTTAGAAGAAATAGATTAACACTTAATTGGTGAAAATGTGTAGATAAAATCTATGTCTATATTTAATTCTTCCCTATGTGATTATATGGTCTAGCAGGTGAAAACCGGTGTGAATACCCTTGAGCCCCCAAGAAAAAGAAACGAACTCGGCTAGCAAGTGCGGAAAATGTTCATTGCAGGCCCTGCATCATCTCATCAGACCAAGAAAAGCCATGTTAGGCCACATTTCTCTGCAATCCCTTGGTGAGGTTTTGAAAAACTTCAAGGAAATTCAGCACCTTAGAATTGAGCTCCCCGGCAGCGAGCTCAGCCTTGAGGAAGGAGTTCTTCTCAAATGGAAGGTCGAATTTAGAAACACTCTCAAAAATTGCAAATGTTGTATATCTATATTTTTGTTTTGAAAATCAATAAAATTAAGAGTCTTTGTGCTCAAAATATTGTGTTTAGGCAGAGTATGCCTTTAAGGTTTTCATATATTGTGGATTTTTGTGAGTGATTGTGAGGTGTGAGTGATTTGTTGTAAAGGGGATTGTTCTTTCTGTTCCATCAAAATTTAATATAAAAAGTTATATTAATCAAACTATAATTGAAATAATTGTAAAGTTTCCAATTAAAAAATTGATTGTGTGGATTAAGTTTTCTTAAAATAAAGATGCAAATGAAGTAGTGGCAGTGACTGCAATTTTTAATCATTTATTGTTTTTTAATCAATGACCAGTTAACAACAATTAATGACTAAATATACTACCAAATTAATGACTAAAATTTGTTTGTTTATAAATTTGGTCACGAGATAAATGACCGGCAATAAACTGCCAATGGTCACATGACTAAACTACTGATCACATGACCAATTTTTGGTAGTTTATTTAGTCATTTATTTATGTTTTTCTACTAGTGACATTGGATTGGTTTTACTCTCTTCTTGATCATTCTATTTCTTCTTTCAAGAGGATGGTTAAGCAATTCTTACAACGCTTTCAGGCCAACATTGGGTTGTAGGTCACCTTTACTGACCTCACTTCCATCTGCCTTCCAACCTATCTTTAGGATGATGGAACTTGCATTTAGCACCAAATTTGCAGATGTTGGTCTTCATATAATACTGAGGTCCATTATAGGAAAATAAATCATGCAAGAGAAATTGCAAACAAAATTAGAAAAATATCACAAACAAGAACAAATCCCAAAATACAAGTATTCAGTGTAGGTAAACTTACAAGACACTCGGTCTTGCCTGGCCTCTTAGGTGGTGGACCATTGCTTGAGGCAACAAATGATACGTGTAACCACACAATACATGAAATGACACAAATCCAATAATTTTTACATATTTTGAGAATTACTATGACTATTGATTAGAAAAGTATTGAGTGGGTATGGTAAATGTGGGATGAATACAATAGTGTCTGCAGTAATAGCAACATGATGAATAGGATAAGTTTTTGAATAAAATATTGCGTATATTTTAGTTTTGGAGACCTTATAAAATATACACTTTGATGTTGTTGCTTTGAACTTGGTTTTTGGCAGATCCATTTTCGGGTTAAGTTCATAGAGTTTGTGATCCAATATTAATTTTATGATAAGGCTTCACCTTCACTTTCAATGGATAGCATATCAACTTCTGTGAGCACTATTTGTAGGAGTCAAGGACAACATTGAGAGGGGGGGTGAATCAGTGTTGTGTAAATTTTCAAATCTTTTTACAAACTTTAACTTTCAAAACTCAAGGAGACAAAGATATCATTGATTTATCAAACACATATGCACAAAACTAAGAATGAAGAAAAAGAACAAAACCTTATAAGCAATGTATTAACATACACATATACAGATGAAATCAATATGAGACATAACACAAATTTGCACGAGTGGAAAACCCTCCTGAGGTATAAAAACCACTCCAAAACTGCCTCACTGGCTTAACCTTGAAAATATCTTTACAAGCCTCACTGGTTGATGTAAGTGTCTCACTGACAAATGGTCTTACCGATCTACAAGCCTCACTGGCATACTATTGTGCCTCACTGGCATTTCTCAATCAATCAGAACTCTAAATCTCATGTGCAAGAAGTGATTGCTGCTCAATCTGATTTGCACCATTCAAATCAACTCATCTGCAACATACATTCCATCATTCCAATCCTCTGATATTCTATCCTTGAATTATCTAATTCACCTGATTAGGAAGACATATCTCATTGCAAATTAGCTCATACACACATTCTTCTGTGTTTTCCTTTTAAAAGCATTTTCATGAAGTTATCTTCATAATCATATGTTGCTCTGCACTTCAACACACATATCAAAGCACCCGTGATGTCATTAAATAGTAGATCACATTCTGCATAGTCATCTTCATTTGCTCTCACTGAAGATCATTTTGTCCTTTCATCTTCTCTTATTAATGACTTCAAAAACAATGCATCTTATATAGTTACCTACAAAAATAAAAAATATATATCTAATCCCCAAAACATTTCACATTCTCCAAATCACAAAACAATTTTGCATTATCTTCTTTTTCAAAACCTCTTGATCTTCTCTTTCAATGCCCTGTAAATAAAAAAATCTGAGCAACTTCATCTTCCATCTCTGCATCAAATTTCTTTCAATCTGAAAAACTAATGACCTTTCATATCCTTCAAGAATAAAAAATTCACCAATTTTTCTTAAAAAAAATCTCCTCAAAAATATTGATGTTATCTCTTTTCTGACTTCCAAAATCACCATTAAAAAATCTCTTCAAAAATCACCATTAAAAAATCTCTTTAAAAAGTTTTATCTCACATTTAGAAAAAACAAAAAATAAAAAATCTCCTTATGAGAACTTATATACTTTCCATATTCTATTTCATGCATTTTAAAAAGCAAATAAAATAGAAAGTTTCTAAACTTTAGAAACAGGGCCATTTATGGATAATTCACACATCTTTCAAAAATTCTTCTAAACTTAAGCCCATGAAAATCTGAACCCCACTTAAAGTCTTTTAGCAATAAAAACTCTTTATTTTTTTAAAAAACTCTCCACTAAAACATTCGAATGAAAACTTCCATCGAGCTCCCCATTTGGTGATTTGATGCCTTAATAAAAACTTAAATGGCATCGGGATATTAAAACATTTGGAATGTTTTCAAAACATTTAAACCAAAAAACCCGCTCACGCTTTATGCATCCTTTTTGCCCTCTCATACCTATTTCAACGGTGGTAAGGAGAGGAGGGGCCGGTGGCCCAATGTCATTTTAACCCTTCTGCAGGTTTCCTTTAGTGAGGTGACCTGGGATATTAGGTCAACAACATATTAGAACAAAAGTGCTCTCCATGAATGAGATAAATGACTTGGGATTTTTGATGTTAAACAATCTTTTAGAGCCCTTGATTATTATCCAATAAACTTCCTTAAAATACACTTACAATACTAATATCATGGATATCAACATCAAATGTTAGACAGATATCAAGCCTTCACCAACTCCACAATCTGAAATGTAAGTAGCTATGTACAAGCACAAAGAAACAAGAGATAATAAATCACTTGATTGGCATCATGTAATATTGAACACCAACTCTGAAGATATCATTCCATTAATGATCAATGGAGCTTCTAAGTAATAAGGCATCCTTGATGATCAACTGAGATTATATGAACATTTTGAACAATTCCAACTCCTTGATGTCCTAGCAGCTCAACCTTAATGCACAACATCTATCCTCTGATGAAGATCCTTGATGATAATGACAACCTTAAACAAGATCATCAGAACTGCATTCCACCAATGAGAGTGAGATAATTGAATGTGAATGATAATGTGAATATTCAACATTTGAAGCACAAGTATCATATATTGTTCAACTGAGATCCTCTCAACCTTTGATATCACCTGTCCATAATATGTGAGCATTAACAAAAGATGTAAACAAGCAGATCAAACAAGATAACCATAAGTCTTGTATCTGGCATAACCTATATCTGTGAACATGAAACAACTCTGCATTAGACCCATGTGGTCAACCTTTTTGACATCAATGACAATCAGTTACCATCACTATTTTGAAATAGTTTTAGAGCAATAATTCTATTCGACTCGATTATGACGTAATATGACAACATTATATAATTTAAAAGAAAGTAGGAAAATAAATTGTCGAGGATATAAAATGAACAGTCAAGATTATTTGGATCGTCTTGCATCCTCCTCAACAATTTTTGATCACCAATTTCAAAACTCAGGTCCTCTACTTTGTTGAGGGAACACCTTTAGCATAAATATTAGAAGTGGTTTCTTGTACAAAGAAGAAGAATTTTTGTCCTAAAAAAATGATTTCCACAACTATTTATACCAAGGTAGGGAGACAAGTCTCTCCTACCTGGGACGTGAACTCGGGATGGGGATGTGTTTGCCATCTCCAAGACATGGGTAGAGACGTCCCACATCTTAGGAGATGGTCAAGTGCATCTCTCGAGCGTCTCCCAGTACCTCACAGCCTCATAAAGGGGTCTCTCACATTTTTAAAACAAAAAAAATGTCAAACGCGAGTAGGAAGTCAAACATGAGCACAAAAACCTTAACATTTTTTAATTTCAATATGTAATATCAATATGTGGTATGAACTCTTTGACATTTGTATGTTTAAACTTCAAAGTTAAGGTTAAACTTTACCAGTTCTCTTGTTTTGAAAGTTCAATGTCATGATATTTTCACTTTTAATGTTAGCATATTAATAAATTAATTAAATTATATATATATATATATTGAAATGGCATCTCCAAGTACCTCTGATCTCCTATTTTTCAAAAAACACCTTCAATACCATTAGAATACCAGTCTCCATGCAACCTTATTTCAAATAAAATAAAATATTCATTGAAGTCACTAACTCCACAAATATCTCCTTAAAAAATTGAGTAGTACTGCTAGCCAAAATAAGCTAAAGAGCTGCATGGGGCCCTACCCTCAGCAAGAATAAATCTATACAAATCTTTAAAAGTTCAACAGTGGATTAGTGTAGGCCGCATATCGTAAAATATCTGGAATGAAATGCCCACCAGCAGATTAAACTTTTCCAATATAGATTCCCCCCATCAGCTAAATTTCTCTGATAGCATTCATATGTTATGATGGCTACCTCCCTCCTTGTAATTGTGCTCCTCTTTGATTTTACCTTGGAGTTGCAATCAGCCTGTTTGCCTCCTCCATCAATACAATGCAAAAAAAACCATGGATTCCACATCTTCAATCCTCTGGGAATTTTGGATGACCATGAGACTTGTGTCCCTCCTCCATCAATAGAAAGCAATTTAGGCCATGGATGCCACATATTCAATTATCTGGGTGATTGGGAAGACCGAGGAACTTGTGAGGCTACAGATGTTGCATGACCCAAATCAGAATCTGAGCTTATACAGGCAGTTGCCCATGCAATGGGAAACAAACAAAAGATTAGAGTGGTGAATGGGTCAATTTATAGTCTATCAAAATTATCTTGTGTGGGAAAGCAAGGGCTCATCATCTCCACCCAAAACTATAATTCAGTAATTGCAATCAACAAGATTGCAATGACAATTAGTGTTCAATCCGGAGCAATGATGAAAGATGTGATTGAAGAAGCTGCAAAGGAAGGACTAGCTCTACCTGCCATGATTTCCTAGAATGGAGTTTCGATAGCTGGAGTTGTTTCTACTGGAGCCCATGGCAGTGGTCTCTCGGGAAGAGGTAGTGGGGTTTATGAATATGTTGTTGGGATGAAATTGGTAGTCCCTGTGCCTCCTTCCCAAGGCTATGTAAAGCTCATCATCTTGAGTGGTGATTCTCTCACTTGGTTAATTCTATTGGAAATGAAGCCCAACCGTCACTACCCTTTCGTCTTCCTCTTCCCATGACTCTTCATTTGCCTAAAGAGTTTATATAATTCCCTTCTTATTCTCTTTTCGGTAGAGATGAAGACTGATTGTAATTGGATTTATTAATGAAATAGTGTCCCACTTTCCTTGGTGGATGTAGCCATTTTGATGGTGAACCACGTTAAATCATGTCTCTATTTTTATCTCTATGTGTGTGATTCTGTATCTGTTTTAGTTTTGCGTTTAGCTGCAATTTATCTTTAATAATTGGTATCAGAGCCTTGGTGCTCGATCATTTGGCATGAGAGGTTTGAGCTTGAGTGGGAGTAATGCTGCTTGATGAAGAAAGTCATAGGAAATCACAAGCGAGGCTAAAATTCAGCGAGCGAGATGTTGGTTGCTAGTATTGTGGCAAGCAAGGCCACATCAAGAAGAATTGTTGGTTTTTGAAGAAGGCTAAAAATCAGCCAAAAGAAGATGAAACGAATCCGGTACGTGAAGAGGATGCCGATGCTAAAATTGGTGTTCTTATTTCAGCTTTAGAAAAAATACCACCAAATGTTTGGGTGCTTGGTTCGAGAGCATCATTTCATGCCACTCTGTGCAAGGAGTACTTAAAAAATCTGCAAAGTGGTGACTTTGGTAAGGTTCTTCTTGGCAATAATGAATCTTGTAATGTTATTAGCAAAGGGGATGTTTTGTTAAAATTAAAAAATGGAAATAGTTGGTTGCTACAAAATGTTAGATATGTCCCTCAACTCAAAGAAAATCTAATTTCAGCTAGACAGTTGTTTTCACAAGGATGTAAAGTCAATTTTGAATTGAATAGATGGAAAGTCACAAAAGGGGCCTTGGTAATTGCTCAAGGCAGCAAAGTGGGCACCTTGTATGGCATAGAAACTCTTGCTTCATGTGAAATGAATAGTTTAGATGATGTTGATTCAGTCATTGATGAATTTCTTAACCTATTGGAATCTGATCAAATATTTGTGCAAGAAAGTGCAAGTGCCTCTGCAGAAAATACATAAATTAAAAAGACTGAAGCTGTTAAATCTTGTGAAGAAAGTTGTGATGACCTGCGAAGATTTGGAAGGAAGCCCAAGCGCAAGAGAGAGAGGGATATTTATTCCTGGAAGCAACATCACCAGCACAAGAAGATGAAGAGTTTTGGAGGCAAACGGTCGCCCATGGGTCCTAGCTGCTTACAGTCGGTGATCGGGTTGAAGTTGGGAAAACAAACTTATTTCAAGGTCGCCCTTGCTATTGATTAATCCAATGAAAAATAAACAATGGACTGGGATGCAACAAGGGTGCCAAGTGAAAAGGTGTAAGTTGAAACTGAGTGGTGCCAAACATTATCACCGCCGCTAACGAAACTGGAGTTGTAAAGAAGTTGCAAGGAAGTATGCCATAGTTAAAGAAATACCACAGGCTATTGACCCTAAAGATGGGTCACTAGCCTTACAGTACGAAGTACGCTTACAGAATGGCCTTGAGTGTGGAGGTGCATACTTAAAGTATCTCCGTCCCCAGGAAGCTAGATGGAAGCCAAAGGAGTTTGACAATGAGGCTCCATACGCCATCATGTTTGAACCAGACAAATGTGGAGCTACCAATAAAGTGCACTTCATTTATAAGCATAAGAATCCAAAGTCTGGGGAGTATGTTGAGCACCATCTCAAGTACCTTCCCTCTGTTCCATCTGATAAGCTAAGCCATGTTTATGCAGCGATTATCAAACCCGATAATGAATTAAGGATTTTGATAGATGGAGAAAAGAAGAAAAAAGGCAAATCTTCTGTCTGATGACTTTGAGCCTGCCCTCATTCCACCTAAAACCATTCCTGATCTAGACAATAAGAAGCCTAAAGACTGGGATGAGAGAGCCAAGATCCCAAATCCTGATGCAACCAAGCCTTAAGATTGGGATGAGGAGGCTCCAATGGAAATTAAAGATTTGGAAGTTGAAAAGCCTCAAGGTTGGTTAGATGACGAGCCTGAGGAAATTGATGATCTTGAATCTACAAAGCCAGATGATTGGGATGATGACAAAGATGGAGATTTGGAAGCACCAAAGATTTCCAATCCCAAGTGTGAAGAGAAGCGCCTTACTGAGCTAAAACCTGTCGATGTTCGTCTACATTTTATGATAGGTAATACATTTTATGCATTAGGAAGGTATTCAGATGCAAAGGAGTTATGTATATTATCTCTTGAAGCCGCAGAGGCCAGTGGTAGTCAATGGTCTTACTTGTTGCCGTAGATCCATGTGAACCTGGGCATTTCTTTAGAAAGTGAGGGAATGCTTCTGAGTGCTTGTGAGCATTACAGGGAGGCTAAAATTCTCTGTCCGACTCATTACAGGGCATTAAAGCATTTGGAAAGTGCACTATTTGGCATAGATGAGTATAGAGCTACAGAGAAGGCTCTTGAAGAGGCTATATACTTAAGGATCGATTATGTAGATGCACATTGTGACCTTGGATCAGTGTTGTATCCTATGGGGGAAGATGAGAGATCTACATTAAACTGATGTCTAACCAGGTTGAAAGATATAGAAAATACGAATACAAGACTTCTGCATGCATTTAAAGATTTTGGGGCTCGCCATATATTTGAAGCTATGGAATGGGTGAAAAATCACAGCAATGATTTCAAAAAGAAAGTTTATGGTCCGATTCTTCTTGAGGTCATTGTTTCTAACAAAAGTCACACTGCCTACTTGGAAGGTCATGTCCCTTATTACATTTGGAAGTCATTCATTACCCAAGATCCATACAATCGAGACTTGCTTGTGAAAAACTTGAAACCATTTGATATTCCTATTCTGAACTACACTGGAAATAGACATGCAAAATAAACTACTACCAGTATCAGATGAGATGCACAATTTGGGGATCATGTCAAGGCTTGATGAAGTATTTGAGGCCCCGTCAGCTGTGAAGGAAGTTCTAATCAGTCAGGTTGCACTTGATCATTCGTTCATTGGTTCAGAAGAGACCAACTGCAGAGCTGATGGTGCAAACAAGTTGGGAGTGATGGATCTATGGACTCCTGAAAATCATTATCATTGGTCAATTTCTCATCTAAATGAGGACATAAATGAAGATTGGATATCAGATAAGACACGGTTGTGTTATATTGGTGTCAGTTTGGTTGAGCTGGTTGGAATTCTCACCATGATTGGTTAGCCAATGAAATGGTTACTTGGTACTGTAGTTAAGTAACATTAAGTTTCAAGGAAAGTGGGGACAACAGTGCGATTTGGACTTCAAGCGGGAGATTGTTGGAAATGAATCCCAACCGTCATTGCCCTTTCGTCTTCCTCTTCCCATGACTCTTCACTTGCCTGAAGAGTTTATATAATTCCCTTCTTATTCTCTTTTTGGTAGAGATGAATATTGATTGTAATTGGATTGATTAATGAAATAGTGTCCTGCTTTCCTTGGTGGATGTAGCCATTTTGATGGTGAACCACATTAAATTCGTGTCTCTATTTTTATCTCTATATGTGTGATTATTTATCTGTTTTAGTTTTGTATTTAGCTACAATTTATCTTCAACAAATTCTACTGCATGTGATTCTGAGATCTAAACATTTTCTTGTTTTAAAACTTGATAGTTTTTTTAAATTCCTTTTATGTTTAATTGCTTTCATAATTTAAGGTTTAGTTTTTTATTATAATTGAATTATACTTCCAAATTTATACCAAACTCACCATCTGAAATCTTTCACTCATCTAAAAGAAGTTACATGTTGTGCGGTTCAAGGATTAACCATTTTCTTGTTTTTTCTTTAATTTTTTTTGGTGAGTTGTGTGTTCAGTCAGTTTTGCATTCTAGGTTCTATTTCTTCTTTATCATGATTTCTTGTACTTTTGAGGTCTATTGAGTCCATTCATTTGTGTGGGCATTAATATAGGTTATTTCTTTTTGTTTTCTTGACAGAATTAGATTCAGATCTGAAAGCTGCCAAGAAATCTCTTGGAATGCTCGGAGCGATCTCTGAAATAACCTTCACATTGTAACCTATGTTCAAGCGCTCATTTTCAGCCAGTGTAAAAGATGACAATGATCTAGAAAAAGAAGCCGAGAGTTTCCTAAGAGCCAGTGAATATGCATATATAAATTGGTTTCCCTCACATGGGAAGGCAATTTTCCTAACCAGCTATGTTGTTTATGTTGATGTACCTAGAGATAGCCTCAACAGCCGAGTTGGAAGTCCAACTACAGCAATGAGTGTTGAAACAAGTGCTTATCAGTGTTAGTATGATCTTCACACCTACCCACTTAAAAACATTAGCCTACCTAAAGACATTATTTCCACAGTCCATCTGAATGAATATCAAATTATTTCTGGAAAAAATTGTGTAGAGCTTTTTTGATGCTTTATACTAGTTTTTTGGAGAAACAATTTGATATTCATTAGCCTGCCTATTTGCCTACAATCTATATAAAAAGATATTCTAGTGGATCTATCAGGGCTACTCTAGGACTTTTGCAGACATTTTGGCAGTCTATTCACTTTTATTGATGCTCTATTTTTAAGGAAGGAAATAGAATCTAGATTTTTTCTGTGTGAGATTGAATAATTACTCTACTTGTTGGTAATGAATAAGTAGGTTGATACTGTTGATTTTGGTAGCTAGGTTGGATCCCTTCTAGAGACTGACCTAGTCACAAAATGTTGAATGGCCTATCGGCCTTAGCATTTCGAGAACTCAGTTGTATTATCCGATTAAGGCAGGCCCCAAATTGGGCGAACTCATTATTCTATGTATCTTGAAATTACAAATAGGTTAGGACCTATTTCAAATGTAACTTATATGTAAATTGGCGCCAAAGTGTTTGTGTGATCTCATATAAATACAAAGTGACTGATAGTCACAATACACAACAATCACTTACCAAATTCTGCTCTGTGAAATCTAATCCATCAACGATCTACTACAAGCACAATGAAAGGGCTCTGCCATTAGTTGAACCGTTTGACAGGTTCATCAGTTCAACGAGTTCATCGAGCTCCACTAGTTCAAAGGTTCAACAGTGAAAGGGTTCCGCCATTGGTTGAACCGTTCGACAGGTTCATCGGTTCAATGGTTCAAGTTCATCGAGCTCCACTAGTTCAAAGGTTCAACAGTGAAGGGCTCCGCCGATGGTTGAACTGGTTCAACGGTTCAACGGTTCGACAGGTTTAAAGGTTCAATAGTGAAGGGCTCCGCCGATGGCTGAACTGGTTCGACGGTTCGACGAGTTCAAAGGTTCGTCAGTGCAAGGGTTCCGCCCAACAGTTGAACTGGTTAAATGGTTCGACAGTTTGATGGTTCAACTGATTCACTGGTTCAAAGGGTTCGATGATTCAAGAAGTTCAAGGGTTTGATACTTCAAGAAGAGGCCATGTTGTATTTTGATATCTATGTTTCGTGCCTTAGCTAGGCAAAGTTGTAATCTGTTTCTGCTCTTAATATAAATCAAATATGAGATTTTCTTGCTGGGTTTTTCACCTCCAAGAGGGAGGTTTTCCCAGGGTATATGTGTATTATGTGAGCATTTATGTTTTATTGTTTCTTACTATCAATCTGAATATTAAAATTAACAGATACAGACAAAATCTTATTGGGTTTATCTACTATATGAATCCTATGTTTTTTTTTTCAAATTGTGTTACACTACGATTCGATGTTTGGGCAAATGTGTTTAGTTTTACAGTATTGTAATTTTCTACAGAATATAGGAAGCTACCTGCTAGGTTATGCTATTTGAAGTATGAGAGGGAAATAAAGCAAGGGCAGTGTATATAGTGTATACATCTAATGTTTAACTGGCAATCTTGCTAAGTTGTTCTTCCATCCAGATGACAAAATCCAAGCAGATGAAGATGTGAATGCAATTTGTCAGGCCTATTCTAGAAAATTTGAGACATTTTGATAGTATTGATTGAGAGTTGGGTAAATTAGTAAACTATTATTTATGAGATAAATAATATGGGTTGATGAAGATTGATTTGTAATTATAATAAATCATCATATAATAAAATCAATTCATTTTCATAAATGCTTTGTTTTTAGTGAAATAGTTTCAGATAGAAAAAAACCTGAAGAACTAAATTAGATGATCAAAGCAGGTCAATGGGACTGATAAGAAAGAACTGGGATTATAATAAAGAACTACCTAATTAGGATAAGGAGGTAACCCAGCTTTTTGTTATATGAATAAATATTTTCTATAAACTGTGAATAAAATTATGATTTGGATAAGTGTATAAAATTATATGATGATTTATTAGAATTATAAATCAATCTTCATCAACCCATATTATTTATTTCATAAATAAAAGTTTACTATGATAGACATCAGATTTCCACAGTCCATAATGATTGTAGATCAATGCTTCAGGATTTAATTGTGTGTGTATTTTTTCCTCAACGTTTTGAATCATACTCCATGATCCATCATCAAGAGAATAAAGAGTAAGAGAAGAGAAAAGTAAGGTAATTTGCAGAACAAGGATGCTAAATAGTGGAGGGGGTGGCGCGGGAACCAAAGGATTACAAGAGCGACAATTCAAAAAAGTAAACACCTACCTCATGTAATCCTTTGGTTCCCGCACCCCTCCACTATTTAGCATCCTTGTTACTTTTCTCTTCTCTTGCTCTTTATTCTCGTGATGATGGATCATGGAGTATGATCTGAAATGTTGAGAAAAAAACATGCACACAGTTAAATCCTGAAGCATTGATCTACAAAAGTTCACTAATTTACCCAACTCTCAAAAATTATGATTGGGTAAGTGCATCATGTCAAGGTGTGCTAAATCTCAAAAATTATGATTTGGGTAAGTTCATCATGTCAACTTGTGCTCAATTGATATTGTAGGATGTCAATTCAAAATAATTACATTTCCAAATTTGAGCAAATGTATTCAGTTTTGTATTGCAATTTGCTATAAAGTATAATGCTGAGGGCCTTGAAGAGTCCCTGTAGTATTCGAAGCTGCCTGCTAGGTATAAGCTATTTGAAGTGAGAGGGAAACAGAGCAAGGACAATGAAAATACATCTGATGTTTAACTGGTAATCTTGCTTTGTTCTGTTATCCAGATGACACAATCCAAGCTAAAGAAGATGTGGATGCAATCTTCAATGTAGTGGAGCTGCTAATCTCATCCGCGACAAAGGGCAGTGGCTTCTTGAATGACGGAAAACAGTTCACAGGGTACCCTGTAATTGGATTCAATCATCGGATGCAAGCATCTGGTGGATGCCAAGGAAGTCACCCTAATTATCAAGATAACCAGAAGAGCTGCACTCCCACCAAGATTTTGGATAAAAAGAATACAGTTTGTTTATGGGATCGACGGTTGCACACTAATTGGTTCTTCGACGTGGAGCTGAGAGTATCAATGTTACATCTCCATGAGGCAATTGAAGACATAAAGAAAATTAGGGATATGAATCGCCCAAGTCTGTGTGACTGGGGTGCAATCGGTAGAATATACATGCGTTCTCTTAAGAAGTCAGATGCATATCTTGGACCTGCAGAAGATCAGGTGACTTTGGAGCTGCAAACTTATCGGCCAAGGGAAGCAGGCATACCCAAGTGGAATGAAGATGTGTTTCAAGAAATTGAGCAAATGGTGATAGAGAAGCACAGAGGGGTACTGCACTGGGGGAAGTCTGGAGGTCACTTGTTTGGAGGTGTCGCCAAGCGGGCTGTAAGCCTGGAGAAGTTTGTGGAGGTGAAGGATAGGTTTGATCCCAATGGAGTTTTTTCTAACGATTAGACTGATGGCTTGTTTGGGATAGGAGGGAGAGGAGTGGAGCAGTTGAGGGATGGATGCGCTCTGGATAAGATGTGCAAGTTTAGAGAGGATAAACATTGTGCTCCGGACAAAGGATATTTCTGCCGAGAGGGAAGAATTTGGAACAAGGCTCGTGTTTGCAGCAAAACAGTGGTTCTTTCACGGGCAGAGGTCTAAATCAATTGATAGAGGCATAGTGAGCTGTACATGAACAAGTGAGGCATGGCATCCGATACCTGGTCTGGGAAGAGGAATGTCTTAACCAGCCGGTGCGTTGTAAGCGACCGGATGGTCAACGTGTTGTACGGCGGTCGAAGACAGTTACACAGCAGTTGATGAATGGTACAGCACGAACAGTCAAAAGGAGATGAACCGTTTTAGTCATTAGATGCAGTCTACTGCTGTACTTGTCGACTCATCCTTACAGTCGGTGAGTTACAACTCACCGGCTGTTTACGTAAGGCGCTGGGAAGATGGCCTAATGAACTTGTTATGGTAGAAATTATCTATAATATTGTTCAGTCGTGTTTCTGGATTTAATTGTGTATAATTTGTTATCATCAACATTTCAGATCACACTACCTGATCTATTATCAGGATGCAGAGAGCTGTAGGATAGAATCTCTACAGCTCTCTACATCTCTCTACATTCTATCCTACAGCTTGATGATAACAAATTATACACAGTTAAATCCAATAACATCCTCATAATTTAGTGCACATTATCATTATCAATATTGTATATCCTAGAGTTAATTCCACAGTCCATAATATTGTTCAGGCCTGCTTCTGAATTTAACTGTGTATAATTTGTTATCATCAAGCTGTAGGATAGAATGTAGAGAGATGTAATCCTCATAATTTAGTGCACATTACCATTATCAGTATTGTATATTGTAGAGTTAAATGTTATAGTAAAAAAGATAACACTGATATTTAAGCCATAGATGGCCAATTGATTTGCTTTTGGATTTTCTTTAATGGCTCCTAAAATTAAGGATAACTTCGTGTATATTATTCTATATTTATGTTTGTTTTAAATATATTTGTTTTATAATAAATATGTATATTTTTTAATTAATATATATGTTTTCATATGAGTTTTTTTGGTTTTCACATTGCAAGTTAGAAGTTATGTATAGTATTTATTGATAATGTGCATTTTAAATTATAAGGTGCATTGAGCATAGTATAAATTAAGTAAATATTGATATTCTGCATGTCAAACAATATAATTTCTACAATAACAAGTTCAGTACTTTGTGTTTGTGTATCATACAATCAATATTATATATTACTAGGTTATTCATGTTACAAGTAGAGTTCAACAAAAACATACATTTATTCTAGTTGGGAGTATTGTGGAAAAGAGAAGCACTATAGGAACAATTTACACTATATTGTTGCTGGAATTATAAAATATTCTTTTAATGGTTTCTATCATATAATCAAATATTATATATTACTAGGTTATTCATGTTTTTAGAGTTCAACAAAAAACACACATTGGTGAATTCAGGTATTATTCTAGCTGGGAGTATTGTGGAAAAGAGAAGTACTATAGGAATGGTTTTTCAGATTTCATTAATTCTTTTAATGGTTTCTGGTCATATAATCAATATTATATATTACTAGGTTATTCATGTTTTTAGAGTTCAACAAAAAACACACATTAGTGAATTCAGGTATTATTCTAGCTGGGAGTATTGTGGAAAAGAGAAGCACTATAGGAACAATTTACACTATATTGTTGTTGGAATTATAAAATAGTTTTTCAGATTTCATCAATTCTTTTAATGGTTTCTCATTATATAATCAATATTATATATTACTAGGTTATTCATGTTTTTAGAGTTCAACAAAAAAACATACATTGGTGACTTCAAGTATTGTTTTAGCTGGGAGTATTGTGGAAAAGAGAACCACTATAGGAACAATTTACACTACATTGTTGTTGGAATTATATAATGGTTTTATAGATTTCATTAATTCTTTTAATGGTTTATAATCATATAATCAATATTATATATTACTAGGTTATTCATGTTTTTAGAGTTCATCAAAAAACACACATTGGTTAATTCAGGTATTATTCTAGTTGGGAGTATTGTGGAAAAGAGAAGCACTATAGGAACAATTTACACTATATTGTTGTTGGAATTATATAATGGTTTTTCACATTTCATTAATTTTTTTAATGGTTTATGATCATATAATCGATACTATATATTACTAGGTTATTCATGTTTTTAGAGTTCAACAAAAAACACAGTGAATTTAGCTATTATTCTAGCTGGGAGTATTGTGGAAAAGAGAAGCACTCTAGGAACAATTTACACTATATTGTTGCTAGAATTATATAATGGTTTTTTAGATTTTATTAATTCTTTTAATGGTTTTTTATTACAATACATCCTCCTCTATAACGAGTGAATGATTAGGATAATGTAATGAATTAGAACCTGGTATATGTTCAGGTGTCTACAAAACTGATTAAATCAGGATGTTAGAGTCCTCTTCTGTTTATTCTAGTATTGCATATGTTATGATTATGAGTTGGGTTGTATTGTGTCCACATTATGGATGAGAGCTCCATCTTTGTAATTGGCCCATCTCAACATTGGTGTCGAATGAGTGTGGCATTCCATATGACATTTCTCACATTTTTCTTGTATGTTAACATGATTTAGAAATGTATCTTATCTATTTATGAATTGTTCTATTGTTGATGAGCTCCAGAGAGAGCTCACCCAATTTTGCAAATGTACCACTCTATCTTGCCTTAATTTCCTTACATTTCCTAATTTGTACATATGATTGTTAAAAACCTTGTTTTAATTATGTTAATTATAGGTGTAATGCTGAAAGTAATTGGTAGAATTAAGAGGTTTAATGTTGCAGGTTTTAACTAAAAAATGGCATGCAGAAATACATTTCTGTTGCAGGGCCTCTAAAATGTCAGTAGGAAAAAGCTACAAGAACTCCAAAGATATCTCTCAAAACTCTAGAGTTGTTAGTAGGGGCTTTTCATAGAGGTCCGAAAATGTCTTCAACACTCTGGAGTTATATAAGGAGCTCTAGGGATTTTTGAGGAAACTACAGTGTACTTTTTTGCAACACATGTTCTTGACTTATTGCAAGGTAGATTGACATGTGTTCCCTCCTGAGATAGTGGATCTATCTAAAGAGAAGAAGATTGTTCATGCAAGGACTACAAAGTATACAACCAATTGCTAGTTTATGCTATTTTCTTTTAATTTGAGGCTAGTTTTCATAGTCAGTTTGAACTACAAATAACTCTTTGTTAAAGAGGCATAATCAGTGCCACTTTATATTTTCTTTTAGTTGCATGTATTTCCTTTGAATTAGCAGCTACACAATCAATAAACTTAATAAATGAGTTTTTCAAGACTCCTAGTTTGAAGTAATAAACTCTAAGAGATATCTATCAGTAAGCTATCCTTAAGTGAAGGAAGACTGATATATGTATATATATATATATATATATATATATGAACCATAACATAGGAGATATATATTATTTTTTGGAAATCAAGCAAGAATGTTGTTTTTTTTGTTAGCATATACTTTTGGTTTTGAAATTCAAAAATAAAAGAAGACAATTGCATATCTGTGTGATCTAAAATTTGAATTGGTCCTTTCTCCAAAGGTCTAGAGCAAGGTTCCACTCTCACCAATGGGGCAAGGACCAGTATTTATTCATTATATTTATTGCTTTGTCAATTTCTGAATTGTTTAAATCAGATTCATTGCTTTGATCATTTCTAAGTTTTTTAAAATAGATTTATTGTGTTATTACTGTAGTTGTTTTTAGATGTTTGATTAAGTAAATTGGTTTCCAGTAACTGCAATCTTTTCCCTAGATTAAAGTGAATTCCAAATAATCTTTCTTTCAGTAAATAATTTATTATTTGATTAAAATAGAGAATGAGAGTAGCATAATTTAAACTTCAAATTCTAGGAGGACTGCTAATTAACACTCTGCTGCAAATAGCCATGGACACACCCCATATTTGATAAATTAAAAATATTCAAATGCAAGGTGTACAACGACCCTTGTCATTTTTGGCACCATTGTCGAGGACTAGTGTTAGTAGATCAATTAATTAGTAGTTCATAGGATTAGAACAAATTCTGCATGGTTAGGCAAAGAGATCCACAAGGTAGGTTTATTAAACAAAAACTCCAAACACATTCTGTAGGAGAAAGTAGTGGGAAAAATTAAAATATGTTTGATAAGGAAAATCACCCATCTCACACCTTGGAAATATCACAAAACCCAAATGTTCCTACATCCCCAAATATCATATAATTTCATAATACATCCAACGTTTGCAAGAAGAACACAAGAAAATTCAAACTGATATCCTAGAAGGATTAACTTCCCAGGAAAACCAACCTAGTCCAGCAGCCATGGGGCATAATAATAATGAAAATGAAGATCATCTCAAAGATAGAGCTCTAGGGAGAACTTTCTCCTACCCCATAGTGCTTGATCTAGAGTGGAACGCACCCATAAAAAATATTTCCCTATCAATACTTCCAACTTTTAGGGGAATTTATTTAGAAGATCTGGATTAGTTTCTCTTTGAATTCAAAGTGTTGTGCCAAACATATGACTATGGTTTAGATAATTAGAAACTAAAATTATTTCCTTCCACACTCAGATTCTGCTATGAGATGGTTTATGGGGTTGACCCTCAATTCCATACATTCATGGAAATAAATGGAGACTGAATTCCTTGACAAATATCAAGATTACTGCAAAATAAGTGACTGAAAGGAAGAAATTTTTAGAACCAAACAAAAGGAGGAAGAGAGATTATAGGATTATTTAGATAGATTTAAATTTTCCCTCCAAGTACATATTGCAATCATTTAGAAGCAAACCTGGCTAAGGCCCTATTTCTAAGAGGGTTAGAAAAAGAGTCAAAACAAGCATTGGATATGATGGGAAAAGGAACTTTGTAGAAATTACTCGAGAATAAAGGATGGAATTAGGGAACCAAGGTCTTTTAAGGGACAAAATGACATAGGAAAGCTAATGGAAGAATTTGCAAACTTCAAGACAGATATTTGGTTCAACTAAACACCACTTTGGATGCAATCCAAACAAAGAATAGAACAACAAAACCACTATCTATATACTATCCAAGATGCAAAAATAAACATCTTTTGTGTGAGTGTCTTTTAGACAAAACTAAAATTTGTCAAATCTGTGATAAGAACTATCCCACTAATCATTGTGATCAACTCCCAGCCTTAAAGAAGTTGACAAAGAAGAATGCCCAAATAGAGGAAAAGTTAAACTATATAAGCCAGAAGCAAACTGGTAACTTCCCATACAATCAATACTCAAACCAGGCTTCTTACAGAGGCCCTCCAAATTGGGGAGCTAATCAGTGGAATGTAGAATTGAATGGTCCTCTGAATCCTCCTCAATGGGGACCACAAGAATGGAAAAACAAACAATGGTCAAACCAATAATGGCCAAATCAACAGTGGCCGAATCAGTGATCGCCTAACCAACATTGGTCATAGCAGTTTCAACCTTAGTTTGGACCACAAAATATATAGGAATAGTGGATTCCTCAATAGAATTTTAATCAATCATTCCAAGGTCAACAAAGGCATTTTCCAAATTAGCAACAAGCCTTATTAACTAGTCCAACAAATATGCAAAATCAATCTCAGATTGAACCAGTTAATCAGCCACCACTCCCTACTCAACCTATGACAAATCCAAAACAAAATAAACAAGGAGCAATAGCCTATTTGATTGAGAAAGAAAATATGGTTGGAGTAAATGTTATTCATTTAAATTGTATCTCCAGTTACGATCATGGAAAACTTTACCAAGACCATCTCCTCTCATGATTGTTGAAATCAAATTAATGAACTGGAATCTTTAAATGATTCTCTTAAACAACAACCTTAAGAAGAGATCACTACCATTAGAGTTCCTTAAAAACAACTTTCAAAAACCTCTAGAGTTTCTTCAAAGGTGCACTCTGGAGCTTCTTTGGTCACTGCAAATTTGGCACCATTTCCTGGTTAACTCAAGTGTACTGCTTCTCAAAAATAAGTGCCAACTACAGAGATCCAACCTATTACTGAGTCTAAGTTACTTCAATAAATTTGGCAATTAAACATTGAAATCCTACTCCTTCAAGCTATTAGAGACATTCCAAAGCTCAACCAAATCATCAAACAAATTTGTGTCAAAACTTAAGGTAGAAAGAAGAATTTTCCCAAAATGATCTAGGTGGAAGGTGTTACCCCAAAAATTTGAACCCAAAATTTTTCAAATTTTAGTGCATAGGGATTAATGTAATCATCACTTTGCCTTAGTCCGGTCATTTTTCGTCCCAAAAATTTTTGAAGTCTTAAAAAAAATTAATGAGTCTTTGTCGTCGGGCATTTTTCAAATTCTTGAATCCTTTGTTTTCCCGACTTATGTTCCTAAGTGCGAGAAATGACCGACTTCCCAACTTCTCCTTTTGCGTCGGGGAAGTTTAATTTTTTTGAAAATCACTCTAATAGTTCGAAGGATCGTAAGAGCTCCGATGCCCTGACCTCACTCATTGTCGGGAATTTTCAAATTTTGTGAACTCCTTCTCAAGGTTCAAAGTTCAAAATCTGCTCCGACCCCCAACTAATTAGCATCTTCACGATGCTCATTTTTTAATGTATTGTCAGCTCATCAGCTTACTCGTGTGGTATGCAATGAGAAAGTCTTTTCTAGGAGTTATGAAATGCGAGCTCAATCTTGAGACTCGTTTCTCAAGATACAAAATCAATGATGCATTAATTACCTCTTAGATGACAAGTGTAATAGAGCTCGCTAAGGTGGTACAATGGCATTAGCAAGTTTAAAAACCATCATTACTTGCTAGCATAATTAAATAAACCTGATTGTAGAGAAAGGTGACGGTGCTCTCTAAGTTCAATCTTTCTTGTCGACCAAGTCATCTTTTAGAATGGGACTTCCTATGAATAATGAAATTTGGGATGATGAGCCTATGCTTGTCCTACAACCTGATTTACATTGGCCCGAGGAGGAGCAAATTGATATCATCTCCCAGCTGCGCATAGTTGCTTGGAAGGAGAAAACCAGTTATGTTGAATACCACAGGATGCTTTTCATCCTGGAAGAAGAGGAAGAACGTGCTGAGTTACACCAACTTTTTATGGAAATTCACCTAGAATTATGAGCTGGGGAAGTCTAATGCCACTTGTCTTGCATGTATGAAGTTCTTTTATAATTAGTGATGATAATTACAATTTTGATATAATGTAACCATATTCATTTTTGAGGTCACTTTCTTGATAACAGTTACTCAAAAATTCCATTTCGAACAGTTATAGTTTTTGGGAAAGTTTTGAAAATTTATATAAAGTGAAGGGCTTTCGAAGGGAAGGCATCTTTTTCTGGCTGTCTGGGAATAGGGGAAGGAGAGCAAGTTTATTCTGTTTTATTTTCCAGTTATATTTTTCTTAACTCAGCTTATGTATGGAGGCATTGCAAAAACTTTAAGTTTTGTTATATTGAAGAAATGAAGAATTAATTACGGAACTTTGTGTCTCCAAGTATCTTCTGTGATTGCAATTGTTTTTGTGTCAATTTGTAATTTGTCTTCAATATTGCTTCTTTTATGTTGGTATGTGTTAAGGAGGAATATAACTATATCTTTAAATCAATTTATCCTTGTTTGTGAATGTTGGATAGGTGAGCTGTGTATTGTTTATCTGCATTCATTTCTTTCTGAAATCAGTCATGCACATCTATTTCATGGTGATGGGTAGATGTTAATACACCTTTCCTGCTTTCTGGTTAAAAGCACACCCCATATTTGTATTCATTGCATATCTTAGGAGGGAATTGTACCTCTAAAAATTTAGAGGAAGGTTGTCAACCCAATGACAACTTCTCCAACTGTTAGTACTGTTTGTTCTTCTTCCTGGGCGTCTTGAGTCATTTTCTACATTTATTTTTGAAGGACAAATCTGTTCACTAACAGAAGGCAAACTAGTCATTCTACTAGTTGGAGAAATGCTCCTTCCCAAGTATGGTGACCTTGGCAATCCAATAATCATGGTCTAAATTTTAGGGGTTGAAATACTAAACATACCCGTTGATTTGGGGGTAGCAATCAATGTTATGATAGTCCACTCCTTAGACAAATTAGCCCTTACAAGTATCTAGTTTACTTCTACAATTCTATAGTTAGTTGACTAGTTAGTTGCAATCCCAAAAGGAGTTTTAATAGATGTGTCAACCATAGTGGAGTCATGGGAATTTCATGTTGACTTCCTAATATTGGAACCTAGAAATAAAAAAAATGCTCACCCCTTGATTTTGGGAAGACCATGGTTGGCCACTATTGTAGCATCAATTGACTATAGAACTAGAGATATGGTCATATCTAATGGCTTTGAAATAAAGAAGATATCTCTGTATCCCCCAACCAAACCCTTTATGAGATATTCAAGCAAGGTATGGATAGATGAACAAGACAACATAGAAAACATTACCTTACTTGCCATGGTAGCTATCACTGAACACTTGGGAGAACTAGGAGAGGATATGGATTTTGACACACAAGAAGTTATGACTCACATGATCATAGAAAGCAATATAGTGGATTTTTCTCAGGATCTAAGAAGAGAATTTCTAGTAGCATCCCATTGTTCATTAGCAAATGTCATACCTTGTGGAGAGACATTTTAAAGGGATATCGCTACCTTCCACAAGCTACAACAACATTCATGTCCTCTTAACACTCTAATAAGTGAACACAAAATATCCTAGACTATTGATCAGAACACTAAATAGATCATGATTCTTTCAAGAAAATATTGAACACTAATAACCAGTTAACAAAAGAAGAAGAGACAGAGCTCATTGATCTGTTGATTTCCCATACTATAGCTTTTTCTTGGGAAAACAAATATATGAAATGGATTCACCCTAAAATTTGCACCCATCATATTTATACAAATTATGTTAGGCCAATCAGACAACCTCAAACCCAACTCTTAAGGAAATAGTAAAAACATAGATAGAAAAACTTGCAAGCAGGATTCATCTACCCAATCTTTGATAGTCAATCAGTGTCTCCTTCAGTCATTATCCTTGAGAAAAATAGAAAGTGGAGGGTATGCATTGACTATAGAGAGATAAATAAAGACACTAAGAAAGATTACTTTCTTGCCTTTTATTGATCAAGTTCTAGATAATTTAGCTGGGAAAAAGCACTTATCGTTCTTGGATGCGTTTAGTGTATACAACCAAATTCAAGTGGCACTAGAGGACCAAGACAAAACTACTTTTACCTACTCATGGGGCACTTTTGTATATAGAGTCTGGTGCAGGAGCACCTACCTGACAGCTGGTCTTGATAAGGCAGTTAGTAGTTTAGGTCTTGTTTGTGTTTCCAAGAAGGTCTGTTAGACCAAATACATGTAATAATGTCACGCTGATCATGATAAGATCATGCTGACCAGGCTTTTGCTATTTTTAGTTAGTTTGTTAAGACAGTTGTCATGATGCGTGTTCGGTGGGATCTCCCAGCCGCTTGGAGAGTTCCCAGCCGCTTGGAGTCGGGTCAGTAGTACTCGAAGACAAATCTATTTAAGCATGAGATCGGTCGATATTGGAGAGATAGACAGATATCATCGATTGATAGTATTGTATTGCGCAGAGGAGGTTGAGTGTTCTGTGTGAGGAACATCATATTGTATTGCATCTTGTGAAATCAATAAAGATCCTGTTTCGTTTCCTGTTTGATCTCCTTGGTGTAATCGATCTGCTGGTTTGAGTGGTTTCATGGATTTCCTGATCCATTCCACCGGTTGACTCATCTGATCGGTGGAATGGCAATGTACAGTAGGTTAGTAGGTAGTTTGCTTGTTTGCATGCAGGTGTGCAGGATCGCGGTCGACAGATGTTGAGAAGCCTAGCATCCTCATGTGCTAGGTCAAGTTGAGCTGATTGAGTTGGAAGATCACCCTGAGTTAGATCGGGTCATCCCTGGAGGATCGGCGAAGTGAAATTTCGCTAAGTGAAGAAACTGGTCAAGACGGCATCATCAGGATATCTAGGTGAATATCCTACAGTCGGGTTTGGACATCGTCATTCGGATAAATGGAGAAGAGCATGATGTTGTCGATTGCATGAAGTGCAAGTGTGTCGGGGTGATCATCATCTGGAGGAGCCGAGGAGAAGCATATCGGCATCAGGATCATCTATCGGGAGAAGCTCATCATCCACGTATCGCGAGTAGATGCGGGAGTGAAAGTTCGTGTTTTTTTGGCTAAGTGTTGAAAAGGTCATCAGGATATTGGGTGACGTCATCGTCATCAGGATATGACGTCATCGTCATCAGGATATTGAGATATCCCCTTATGCGAGTTTATCCTGCCGTCGTTAAGTGCTAAGGTGTCGGCGGAAGTCCGTGGCAGAAGGTTGTATTAGCATCATCAGGAGGTTTCGAGACAACTGGATAAGTTATATCATGATGCTGTTGTTTGTGTCGTCGGCTAGCGGAGCATCGAAGGGAAGGTGCTGAAGGTGATCGTCATCAGGATATTTGGAGTAACCGGATATTTGATATCCTGCTGACGAAGAGAATGTTGAAGGTCATGATGATGCCGATGGAGTTCGGCGCCCGATGAACAGTGCAACAGGAGGATGTTTGCGCCCGCTGAATATCATGATGATGATAGGCGACTGGCGGAGGAGGTGAACAGTAGTCGGCAGGAGGATGATTGTGATCGTCCGAAATATGATGATGCTGACTGTGTAACGCGAAACATGATGATGCTGTTGGTGGTTTTAGGAAATATGATGCTGATGGCGAAGATGATGATGATGAGGTTGGTCTGCAGACATCCATGCTATATGCGAAGGTTATAGTGTGGATGCCTCTGCATCATAGTGGTATCAGAGCTTAGCAAAAGGTCTGGGCTGTTGTGTGTTGATTCTGTCACCGAAAGGGCAGAGATAGAGTTGAATTGTGTTGTGTGAGGTTGACAAAATGCCTCCTAAAGGTAGTGGTACTGCAAGGGAATTGCAGGAGATGAAGGAGAAACATGCTAGAGAGATGAGGAAGATGAAGGAGCTTGCTGAAGCACTTCAAGCCAGGCTGACAGCCCTGGAAAAGAACAAAAAGAGGGAAGTGGAAGACAGTGAGTCTGAAGAAGAAGATACTGTTGAAGAGTATGAAGAGGTAGCTGAAGATCTGGATGCTGAAGACCAGAGATTGGCAAAACTGTTAAAGGCAGTGCAGAGTGAAAAACCTAAGGTAAAGGTTGATGTTTCCAAGTATACTGAAAGTTTGAATGAAGATGAGTTGTTAGATTGGATTGCTGCACTGGATAATCACTTTGAATGTGAAGATGTTGCTGAGGATCAGAAGGTAAAGATTGCAAAGACCAAGTTAGGAGGTCATGCTTTGGTATGGTGGGATTATGTACAATCCGAGAGAAGGAAACAAGGGAAGTCTAAGATCACTTCATGGGATAAGATGGTAGCAAGGATCAAGGGTAAATTCTTGCCAAGGGATTATGAAATCCAGATGTTTAAGAAGCTGCAATTTTTAAAGCAGAAAGACAGGGATGTGAAAGCATATACTGAGGAATTTTATCTGTTGAGTATGAGATCTGGTCATCATGAGAATGAGGTAGAAAAGGTGGCTAGGTACTTGGCTGGTTTGAGATTTAACATACAGGATGAGTTAGTGTTAGCTAACCCTAAGAATGTGGAGGATTGTTATCAAATGGCAATCAGGATTGAAGAAAAGCTGAATAGAGGACATGAGAAGTCCATGAGAGGAAGAGGAAACAATAGGGGAAGAGGAACAGCCCCTGCACAAAAGCAAACAAATGAGGGTCAAGAAGACACTGGTAAAGGACAGGGACAGTCTGATTTCAGGGGTGGATGGAAAGGTCATAGAGGAAGATTTGGAGGTGGTAGAGGTTCTACTACATTTTCAGGAAAATGTTACACCTGTGGAGAGTTTGGTCATCCATCTTTCAAATGTCCAGAAAACAAAGGTTCATCATCCAAGAGTGATAGAACTAGTGACAAGAGGGTACAACTTGTGCAAGAAGAGAAAGTAGAAGAAAGTGCACAGAGTTCAAACAAAGGTCCTGAGAATTTTGGATATCCAGAGAGTGGAGAATCATTGATGTTAAGGAGAATTAGTTTGCAGGCATCAAAGGATATGATGCAAAGAAGAGCTCTTTTCAAGACCACATGTAAGAGCAAAGGTAAGGTATGTAAAGTTGTCATTGACACTGGTTCAACAGACAACATGGTATCTCAGGAGATGGTGGATAAACTGAAGCTGGAAAGGATTCCACATCCACACCCTTACAAGGCATCTTGGGTGAGTGATAGTCAATCACTTTTTGTCTCTGAACAGGCATATGTGGATTTCCAGATTGGACCATATCATGATAGAATTCTGTGTGACATTTTGCCTATGGAATGTTGTCACCTACTGCTAGGTAGACCATGGCAATTTGACAGAAGGGTACTGTATGATGGGTATGCTAATACCTACACCATCAAGAAGGATGGAAAGACTATTAAGTTGATGCCATTGCAGGCAAAAGCTGCAGTACGGAAGGTAGCTCAAATCATTTTAATGGGAAGGAAGGAATTTGTGCAGATGCCTAGAGGAGCAGGCATGAAGGCAGTTCAGGACACTGCAGGGAAAGGAGTTGTTACAGACAACAAGCTGAAGGGAGTATCAGTTGTGACTGACAGAGGTCAGCAGCAGGTTCAGAAACAGGGGTGCAACCAACCATCAGTTCAGAAGAATGACAAGGATGTTGTCATAGTTGGGACTATTGCTTGTCCTATAAAGATTGACAGGAAGATAGAGTTGAACATTTCAGCAGTTCAAGAGGCAGTTCAGACAGAGGTTCTGGTCAGACAACCTGACAAACACAGGGTATGTGAGAGAAAAGCCTACATCAACAGGCATGAGGATTTACTTGCCAGAAAGCAAGTTACAGTTCAAAAGTCTTGGAGAAGCCAAGAGACAGCAGCAGACAAAGCTGGAGCAGGTCAGACTATTGACAAGGCAAAGTGTAAAGGTGGAGGACTTCCACATACTAAACTCATGGGACATGAGTTCTTTTCTTTTGGGGAGTATGGTGCAGGAGCACCTACCTGACAGCTGGTCTTGATAAGGCAGTTAGTAGTTTAGGTCTTGTTTGTGTTTCCAAGAAGGTCTGTTAGACCAAATACATGTAATAATGTCACGCTGATCATGATAAGATCATGCTGACCAGGCTTTTGCTATTTTTAGTTAGTTTGTTAAGACAGTTGTCATGATGCGTGTTCGGTGGGATCTCCCAGCCGCTTGGAGAGTTCCCAGCCGCTTGGAGTCGGGTCAGTAGTACTCGAAGACAAATCTATTTAAGCATGAGATCGGTCGATATTGGAGAGATAGACAGATATCATCGATTGATAGTATTGTATTGCGCAGAGGAGGTTGAGTGTTCTGTGTGAGGAACATCATATTGTATTGCATCTTGTGAAATCAATAAAGATCCTGTTTCGTTTCCTGTTTGATCTCCTTGGTGTAATCGATCTGCTGGTTTGAGTGGTTTCATGGATTTCCTGATCCATTCCACCGGTTGACTCATCTGATCAGTGGAATGGCAATGTACAGTAGGTTAGTAGGTAGTTTGCTTGTTTGCATGCAGGTGTGCAGGATCGCGGTCGACAGATGTTGAGAAGCCTAGCATCCTCATGTGCTAGGTCAAGTTGAGCTGATTGAGTTGGAAGATCACCCTGAGTTAGATCGGGTCATCCTTGGAGGATCGGCGAAGTGAAATTTCGCTAAGTGAAGAAACTGGTCAAGACGGCATCATCAGGATATCTAGGTGAATATCCTATAGTCGGGTTTGGACATCGTCATCCGGATAAATGGAGAAGAGCATGATGTTGTCGATTGCATGAAGTGCAAGTGCGTCGGGGTGATCATCATCTGGAGGAGCCGAGGAGAAGCATATCGGCATCAGGATCATCTATCGGGAGAAGCTCATCATCCGCGTATCGCGAGTAGATGCGGGAGTGAAAGTTTGTGTTTTTTTGGCTAAGTGTTGAAAAGGTCATCAGGATATTGGGTGACGTCATCGTCATCAGGATATGACGTCATCGTCATCAGGATATTGAGATATCCCCTTATGCGAGTTTATCCTGCCGTCGTTAAGTGCTAAGGTGTCGGCGGAAGTCCGTGGCAGAAGGTTGTATTAGCATCATCAGGAGGTTTCGAGACAACCGGATAAGTTATATCATGATGCTATTGTTTGTGTCGTCGGCTAGCGGAGCATCGAAGGGAAGGTGCTGAAGGTGATCGTCATCAGGATATTTGGAGTAACCGGATATTTGATATCCTGCTGACGAAGAGAATGTTGAAGGTCATGATGATGCCGATGGAGTTCGGCGCCCGATGAACAATGCAACAGGAGGATGTTTGCGCCCGCTGAATATCATGATGATGATAGGCGACTGGCGGAGGAGGTGAACAGTAGTCGGCAGGAGGATGATTGTGATCGTCCGAAATATGATGATGCTGACTGTGTAACACGAAACATGATGATGCTGTTGGTGGTTTTAGGAAATATGATGATGATGGCGAAGATGATGATGATGAGGTTGGTCTGCAGACATCCATGCTATATGCGAAGGTTATAGTGTGGATGCCTCTGCATGCTATTTTTAGTTAGTTTGTTAAGACAGTTGTCATGATGCGTGTTCGGTGGGATCTCCCAGCCGCTTGGAGAGTTCCCAGCCGCTTGGAGTCAGGTCAGTAGTACTCGAAGACAAATCTATTTAAGCATGAGATCGGTCGATATTGGAGAGATAGACAGATATCATCGATTGATAGTATTGTATTGCGCAGAGGAGGTTGAGTGTTCTGTGTGAGGAACATCATATTGTATTGCATCTTGTGAAATCAATAAAGATCCTGTTTCGTTTCCTGTTTGATCTCCTTGGTGTAATCGATCTGCTGGTTTGAGTGGTTTCATGGATTTCCTAATCCATTCCACCGGTTGACTCATCTGATCGGTGGAATGGCAATGTACAGTAGGTTAGTAGGTAGTTTGCTTGTTTGCATGCAGGTGTGCAGGATTGCGGTCGACAGATGTTGAGAAGCCTAGCATCCTCATGTGCTAGGTCAAGTTGAGCTGATTGAGTTGGAAGATCACCCTGAGTTAGATCGGGTCATCCCTGGAGGATCGGCGAAGTGAAATTTTGCTAAGTGAAGAAACTGGTCAAGACGGCATCATCAGGATATCTAGGTGAATATCCTACAGTCGGGTTTGGACATCGTCATCCGGATAAATGGAGAAGAGCATGATGTTGTCGATTGCATGAAGTGCAAGTGCGTCGGGGTGATCATCATCTGGAGGAGCCGAGGAGAAGCATATCGGCATCAGGATCATCTATCGGGAGAAGCTCATCATCCGCGTATCGCGAGTAGATGCGGGAGTGAAAGTTCGTGTTTTTTTGGCTAAGTGTTGAAAAGGTCATCAGGATATTGGGTGACGTCATCGTCATCATAGCTGGGAAAAAGCACTTATCGTTCTTGGATGCGTTTAGTGTATACAACCAAATTCAAGTGGCACTAGAGGACCAAGACAAAACTACTTTTACCTACTCATGGGGCACTTTTGTATATAGAGTCCTTCCATTTGGCCTATGTAATGCTCCATCTACTTTCCAAAGGGATGTTCTATCTATTTTTGCCGAGTTAGCCAATTAATGTATGGAGGTCTATATGGATACTTTCACTATTTATGGAAACACATTTGAGGAAGCCCTCTAAAATCTAGAAAAGGTTTTGGAGTGCTGTGAAAAACATCATCTAACATTAAGTCTTGAATAATGCTTCATGATGGTAGAACAAGGTATTGTCCTTGGACATCATATATATGTAGAAGAGATTAAGGTGGATGCCAACAAAGTTGAATTAATCAAACAACTGCCTACACCAAAAACTAAACTAATGTAAAATCACGTCTTCATTACTGTTTTCTTTGAAACAATGTTGTAAAAGGCATTGTATCAAAGAGGGGAAAAATGTAGACACCTAAAAATGACCTTTGCATATCTCACCTTACATATATCAAATTCATCTAAATCACTTGCATCTAATGTTAATTGAATAATCTAATTATTTAATTAATTTCATCAATTTCTTCTAATTCTCCTAATTCCAACATTTTTATAGAAAATTTTAGTAGGATAGTTACTCCAATGCTTTCTCTCTTGACCAAAGACACTGAATTCCTTTGGACAAAATATTGTCAAAAAGCATTTGAAACTATAAAAGAAAAATTGACAACCACTCCTGTTTTAAGGGGATCTAACTGGAATCTTCCCTTCCACATTCAAACTGATGCTTCAAATGAATCTATATGGGTAGTAATAGGACAGAAGAAGGGGGGTATGTATGCAATTTATTACATTAGTAAAAACCTCACTTCAACTGAAAGGAATTACACTACAACAGAAAAATAATTCTTGGCTATCATCTATGCCATTAACAAATTCAAGCATTACATCACTAGATATAAAGTTTTTGTACACACTAACCATGTAGCCATCACATACTTAATGAACAAACCAATTGTAGGTGTAAGAATTATTAGATGGCTATTGTTATTGCAGGAATTTGATATCACCATCATTGATAATCTAGGAAAGTTCAATCTAGTTGTTGATTTTGTGTCTAGACTGCATACAGGAGGGGATAATGAACTTGTAGAGGAAGGATTCCTTGATAAGAGCCTATTTTTTTTGTTTCTTCTAACACTCCATAGTTTGATGATATAGCTAATCTCCTGGACACAAGCTTGTTTCTTTCACATTTTACCTCAAAATAGAGGAATAAAATGGTAAAAGAAAGTTTGTCCTATAAATGGTTAAATGGCATGTTGTTCAAGTGTGGCCCTGATTTTGTGTTGTGCATGTGTGTAAGAGCTAGTGAAATCTTTGATATACTAAGGGTTTGTCATGATGAAACCACGGGAGGACACTATTCCTCACAAAGAACAATTAACAAAGTTTTAGGAACTGAATACTATTGGCCATCTCTTCACAAGGATGTTAATAAATATGTGAGGTAGTGTGACTAGTGTCAAAGAATGGTTCAACCTACATTCACCAATGAGATGACCCTACACCCTAAAATTGTTTTAGAACCATTTGAGCACTGGTGGGGCCTAGATTTTGTAGGTCCAATCTTTTCTCCCACATTTTTACATTTGGGGCCGCTACAATTAGGTTTTTTTAGAATTGTTCTCATTCTGTCAATTATAACAAACAAAATGTTAAGAATTGAAGGATGATGTAAATGAATTATTTGTGCAATTATCTATTTATATTCAATTTTAAAAAAAATCATTTCTATCATATTTGGTTAGTTTTCAATAAAGTGTTTATTATATTTTTACTGTTTTTCATTGAGTAACATTTTCCCATAACAAATAACAAACTATGAATAATTTTTTTCATGATTTCTTGTACATGGATCTTTAATTCCAATAGCTAGTCCATTATTTTTTTTTGATAATTTTTTTATTAAATAATATTTTTATTAATATATTTTTATTGGCAATAATTGAAATTTAGACCTATATATCCCACAATGTGTTTCTCTTTGCTTATATATCCAAAAAAATATTTTTTTCAAAGCAAATTGCAACACAATTTTTTGAATTTTTTTTCACATAGTTTGTTATTTTTTTAAGTGTCTTTATAAAGCTCATTATTTTTGGAATATACCTATATTGATTATAAAATTTTAAAAATATATTTAAATAAACAAATACAAAATATTTTTTTAGTAATCTAACAACAAGGGATACTTGTAAAATTGTCTTTGTATGACTTTGTTTGACCACCAAAAAGATGACATCAAATGGCAAATTTTAGCCAGTAAAATTGATTCATGTGTCTTGGAGGGAAGAGGGTATCACATGGAAAATTTAACAAACGGACATATATACATGTGAAGAATGTCATCTAAAACTAATTTAATCTTTTTTTCATCATGTCTCAAGATTAGGATACACTATTTTGCATAAGTTGATAAATCAACACATGACCTAAGAGGGGGACAAACTATTATGCTTTAGCCTTAGCACAAATATAGGGAAAACATTTATTATTCACCCACAACTATAAAAAATAAATATATATGAAAGTAGAAAACAAGAACCAACCCTTTCCCTAGGTTGTCCTTGTCCTTTAATGAGTCTTTAGAGTCCTCTTAGGTGGAAAAATCTGCTTAAAACACTCAAAATTGGAAGAGGCAATGCTAAACACTCTTCAAATTCTTGATAGGATGAAAATGTTGTTTTACTATAGAGGATGGTTATGCAACCACCAAGGTGATTACGAATTTACCAAGTCAATTATGAAACTGCCACTTGTTATTTTTTGGTGGTGATAAAATGGCCACATGTTGAAAATTGATGGTCTTATCACCGTCACAAAATAACTCTTTTTTCCTCCTTTATTCCTTATTTTGGAGCATCACAAATTTGTCTTATGTATTGAGAACCAAGTTGTTGGCTTCAAAACCATCGTGTCATGTTTTAAAATCTATTAGTGGTTACAATCGACCCCTTGGTCAATTTTCTCATATTGATGTTTCCCATTGGGACTAGAGTAACGAGCTCTTCTTGTTGCTAGAAATTGAATATGTAGTTGGCCACTATGTATTTTATTTTTAGATCCACACATAAGGAGGAGTACAATGGCCTATCATAATTAGTACTGCTCCTAGAAATCAAAAGAAGATGTAAGAAATGTTGACACAAATATTTCTATTTATAATTTGAAGGCATTTGAGGCTAGGCCATCATTTTAGCAAAGAGTATTTATGAAAAAAAAAAACTTGGGAAAAAGTGTGCACATGTGCCTTATAGGAATTTTGGAAAAATTGTGCAAGTGAATCAAAGATTAGAGGAAGAGACTATTTTTACCTAACTCTAAATCAAATGAAATCATCTAAGAAGATTCAAGCTTCCTAAGGAACTTGTGGAGATGATGAAGAGGTGAGGTCACCAATATATGTCCATAAGTAGTTACCAACAACCTTGTTTACAATTAAATTGGGATAACCCATCCATCATTTCATTAGAAAATGAGCAAAAATGTGATACAAAGGACATTGAACTCAATAAATGGGTTAAAGCAAGAAGTTGAGTATAGATTTCGCGGAAGTCTCCCACGGATGAAAAATGCCACCTGGGGGTACCCGTTTAGGATTGGGCACCCGAAGCAAAACGGGTACCCATTTTCAAAAAGTATTCTTTTTGGTTTTTTTACATGCCTATGGCTAATTTTTTTTATTTTTTAGAAACGGGTACCCGTTTCTAAAATTTTAAAATTTAAAACTTGCCAATTTGCATTGGTTTTAGGCTTGGAAACCCAAGCCTTAGCTTTGGACCTGCAACTAGGAGACCATGAAAACAACAAGAAAAAAAACTAGTTTCACCACTATGGCTAACGACTGTTTTTTTAAAATATTTTAACGAAATTAAAACCCATTATAGATCTAAAAGTCTAGTTTTCAAATATGTAATTTTTTCTACTACTAAACATAATTTTCTATTTATTATTTATTTTCCAAACAAACTAGCTCATAAACTTGAAATAACATAGGTTACTATTTTTTTAATAACTTTTGATTTTGAAAGTTTCTTGTAAAAAAAATTATGTCTGACCAAACTAGACATCATTCTCTACATGATGAAATTTTTTTTTGGTGAATTGATTAGTTTAGCTCAAATTATGTTGGTCGTACATGAGGGGTTTTAAAAAACACTAATAAGGGCCATTAAAAAATTAATAAAAATATATATATATTTATCAAAAAATTACAAAAAAATATCCTGATCAAAATTTAACATTCTGAGAATCTTTCTACAAAAGGAATTAGAAAAATACATTAATTTAGGTCAAATTATGTTGGTCGTACACATGCATGCTTTTGCAAAAAATAGGGGACTTTTAAAAAGCCACTTTTTGTACATCTAATAAAAAACCAACTTGCATCATCTGGGTATTAGAAAAAATTACATATTTGAAAACTAGAAACAAAATCCTACATTTCTTATTTTTACATCATCTTAATATTTTATGTGCAAGTGCTTCAAATTGTCACTCCAAGTACGACAAAATTTGAAAAATAGGAAAAACACTTCCACTTTTTGACCAAAAAATGAACTCATCTTCTTGCACTTACCCAAATGAAGATGATAGAATAAAAAGTAAAAAATACTATGGGTGCTTATTATTTGAAGTACTAAAAATATGCTATTTATCAAGTACCTAAGTCTAGAAACTAGTGGTTTATGCACAACAATAGGTTCTAGCCATGACTCCACCTCCAATATAATGTATACTACCAAATTGGTCAAACAAGAGATAAGTAAGAGCAATATCAACAATAAACAAATAAAAAATATTTTAAAAGGAAGATAAACATCAGAGAAAAGACAAGAATGAAAACCTCTCTATGGAAATAGCTAGTGACACCATTATTAGGTACATCATAGACAACCACTTCAAAATATTTGGATAAGGAAAGAAAATTAGGATCAAATGCTACTATTTCATTTCAAAAAGGGAAATTTCCTTATCCTACATCAAGCCCTATTCCCCCTTCTCTCATACTTTTTGCTCCTCATTAGATCCCATCTCCACTTCCATCACATCCACCTACATCTTCACAACCTACCATTTCCATTCTCACTCCTATTATACCACTTCCACTAGTGTCTTCTTCACCACGATACCCTAAATCCACTACCATTCCTTCATGGTAACCCAACATAGATTTGTAGAGTGAGAAAGGGAACAAGATCCTACAAAAAACTCCTAAGTGGTTAGCATATATAGGTACCATGAAGAGGAGGATAGTACAAATTACACCGATCAACATTAAGGCCATTTCCTCTTTTCTCAAGGATCACCTACCAAGAAGGAAAAATAAGAAACCATGTTGAGTGATGACCAAAGGAATATATATGCATAAATATTTGTGTTTCCACCTAACAAAGATACGAAGAGGTGTAGCCAAAATATTATGCAATTGAAGAGAAACCATTAGTTAGGGGCATTTGATAGTTAGATTTGAATCTTCTAGATATCACATTAGCTTTGTTGAAAGATAGAATAAATAGGAATGCAAAAGACAAGGAAAAGTTAAACAAATAATAAAGTTTTTGGTGTAATATTATGCTTCAACTAGATTAGTAATATATCCTAAGTGTAGTAGTATAAAGCCTCACAAATCATGTAAAAGCATTTAAACCAATTCAAAAATAAATGAAGTAAATAATCCGCTTCAATACATCGCAATAACCAAAGTCAAAAAGAAGTAAATAATCCACTTAAATACAACTTTCAAAGATAAAATATGGAATTAATCTGCTTAATCACAATATTTCAATAAAAGATAATCTTATTAATAAAATCTCAATGTCAATACATCTTACATAATCACATGTCAAATCCAGGTAATAAGCACTATGAATCAATATACATAAATCCTTTGGCAACATGTCATGATACATCCAATAGGTACAATAACAAGTACATCAATAACTAGCAAATCAACACACTCTCCAGCTGCACGAACCAAGTGGTCCACCACCTGCAAGCCAAGAGATGGGAACATGACTCAGGTGCTTTTCCACCCAACCATGAAGTATTTACACATCCCCGGATCCCTTCCTGAAATGAAGGAAACCTAGCCCTGCACGAAATGTCTAGCTACCTAGTAACAACTATAGGAGGGAACACCCGATGCATGCCTGATGTCTAAAAGTGCAATTCTATGTAATGAAAAGCAAATTGTCTCACAACAGGATGTGGCAGAGATATCAATAAATAAGTTTTGCTAGACAATAAACATCTATTTCACTGTCATCTCGATTATGCATAATCATTTAAGTAATTAGGTCAATTCCTGAAACGAGGAAAAGCCATCTCTGAATATCCACATTCAGCATCCTAGTCTTGAAAGTAACCCAATAATAATTCCTAATGGAAATCTACTTCTTTCCCAAAGAAGCAATAAAGGAATTAAAGAACAAGTTCAATAAATCAATCCATTCCCTTTTTCCCAACATCAAATACAGGAAAATAAATCCTATAAAGCAATTTAGCAATTCATTTAATTAATCTTTCAATAAAGATCAATTTAATTCATAAATTTATCTTCCTGTCATTTCAGCGATAGGAGGTTTTCCAAAACAAAACAAAAGAAAAAATAAGAAAATAGACCTCTTGTCACTGTGGCGATAGGAGCTGTTGCAACCATAAAAAGATGAAAAAATGGATCATAATAAAATCTAATTTTAGTTATAAAAACAATATGAAAATCTCATTTTCAATTTGTTTTAACTTAATGGTCAAACTAGTGACAAGAATCTAACTAAAAATTGCATACAATTTATGTTCATAATTCTTTCCTTTAACCTTCCTGTCGTTGTGGCGACAAGAACTGTAACAACAATTGAAAATAAAATTTAAACAGAGATTTAGATTTGATTCATGTCATCCAAGATAATGGCATAAAAATAATGTTTATACAGAAAAATATAAAGTATATGTTTGCAAGAATACCATAGTTTTAACTATTTAAGAGTCTGGATTTCATCATTTAGAAGTCGATTTGTAGATCTATCTATGTTTTCAGCCAATATAACAATGAAAAATATAAATTCTGTCAATCAAAAGTCTGTCCATAGACATGGGTTTGATCTGTATCAGTCACCCAGAAATAGTCAAAAAGAGGCCATAGAAAGAACACGACCAGCATGAGGCCATGCGGCCAGAATAGGGAGTATGACCAAAAAGAAGGCATCGATTAAAAACTTCAACATTAAATCCAATCTGGAAACAACCAACAACAATATATGTAGGGGTCGATCCTTACAGATCAATAGGCATAGACCAATTTTAAGGATGGCGGCCAGCATGGAAGTTGACGGCCAGGTAGGGTCGACGGCTAAGTTGTGAGTAGTGGCCAAAACAAAGAACAATGGCCAGACAAAAACATGAGCAACCAGTTTCAATGGAGCGGCCAAACACACAGGCAGCCAAGATAGAGCATATGGTCAGAGGAACAAGAAAATAAAATGGCTAGTAAGATAAGGTAAGTGGCCAGTAAACAGGCAGATCTGAGATGCATAACGTGTTAGACTTAAGGCACACAACTGAGAGGGGGGGTGAATCAATTGTGCGAAACTTTCTCAATTAAAACACTTAAATCTTCTTTAGTGATTTAGCAAAATATTAATCATGAACCATAATTCATTCAACTCAAAAGCAGAAACATATCAACACATAAGACACCAAGATTTTGACATGGAAAACTCGGTTAAGGGAAAAACCACGGGGTGATTAACCCAAGAATGTATTCTCTGTTAGAAGAATAGAAAGAACAAAAAATGGCACATGCCAATTAGGGCTCACTGCTCGAGCACACTGCTCACAAGAGGCTCACTGCCTACAAGAGACACACTGTCTACAAAAGAATAAGTATCACCTTTATGAACTGGCAAATAGCATCTTCAACATGCTTGAATCAATTCCATTTAAGCTCAATACTTTAGTTCTACCTTTCGCACTTCTCTTCGCTACCACATTCTCATCACCACACACTTCAAAATGACTTCACAATCCCTTATTTATAAAAGGCATCAACTTAGGAACAATCATCTAAGTCGGCAAACACCTACAATAACATCTGTAAGACGTGTAATACATCCGGTCAGCCAGTCTCAAGAAGAACACCAATATCTGTGGTTATTCTTTAAATGAGAACTCTAACTTCAATGCGGACCACCAACATGAATTGGACATGATCCAATGATCATCATAACCTTCCCTGAATCACCAAGAACATCCGCACTTCATCATCCTACTGGAATTCTTCTCTCCTTCATCCGGAGCTTTAAGAACACAGTCTGTCATCACTGTCACAAATGAATAGGCTCTTCCAGACCTTCAACCCATGAATCAATCTAGTTGATACTTCGCAGGAACGTCCTCAACACTCCCTCAAATCCGCAGAATGGGATAATGAAATTCTGGATCTCACCGGACCTATCTGAGGCACTCTGTCACCTCTGAACACCTACCGGAACCAGTTCTACTTGAGCGACCATAACTTCTTAAGATCTTCATGCGAACCTCTAAAAACTTGACTGGAGCATCTCAAGACTTATATCTACAAACCCTTTAAACCACATTCTCTGATCCTCAACCTATTGAGGACTTTTACCTTCTTGTCATCACTGTTCTTCACTATTCCTAATTGAGACTGATTTTCTCAATATCCTCAGCACACAGCTAATCTAATCCTCCTTATTAATGTAACATGAGTATGTTGACATCAATGAGAACACCGGTTGGGCCCATACTTGCAACAATCTCCCCCTTTGTCATTGATGGCAAAATATGATGTAAAAAACCATCAAGACAAGAACTTCTCCTTGCTGTCACAACTCTCCCTAACAGTAACAACTATTCACATGTCTTCTCTTCCTTCATTGCTCCCCCTTTGATCAGCAACCACTTGTTTTTCACATGTCTTCTCTCCCCCTTTGACATCAATGGCAAAGGGCTTATACTTGCAACTCCATTACTTCATAACAGACCAGCTGCTCCCCCTAAGTAGCAGCTCCCTTATCATCAATCCGCATCACAAGATATGACTGTGATATCCATCCGATTAATGCACATCAATGCATCCTAGTTCATCACCAGAGGGGCAATAACCCCTAACTTCTCCCTGAGTACTCAAAACAGTCCTTGGGAAGAGGTTTAGTAAAAATATCTGCAATCTGATCCTTGGAGGGCACATACTCCAATCTGACTTCATCCTTGTTCACTTGCTCTCTCAGAAAGTGAAACTTGATAGATATATGCTTAGTCTTAGAATGCAACAACAGATTCTTAGAAATATTTATTGCACTTGAATTATCACAAAAAATTGTGATAGGCTCCTCATATTCGACTTTAATATCTCTTAGCATCTGCTTCATCCACAAAACTTGAGTGCAACTACCTGCTGCAATGTATTCTGCTTCAGTTGTAGACAGGGATATTGCCTCTTGTTTCTTGCTTAGCCAAGAAACCAATCTTTTCCCCAAAAAGAATGCTCCACCACTGGTACTCTTCCTGTCATCCACATCTCCTGTCCAATCTGCATCTATATATGCATGAAGAGAAAAATTATGATCTCTAGGATACCACAGACCATACTCAACTGTTCCTTTTAGGTACCTAAAAATCCTTTTGATTGCCATGACATGGGATTCTCTGGGATCAGCCTAGAATCTCGCCACAAGACCAACAGCCTGTATTATGTCTGGTCTAGTTTGAGTGAGATACAATAATCCTCCAATCATTGATCTGTACTTTATCTGATCTATCTTAGGGGAGTCATCATCTTTGCTCAACTTACATCCGGTTGCCATGGGAGTGTTCATTGGCTTTGAATCTTCCATTCCAAATTTCCTCAATAATTCTTTCACATATTTGGTCTGAGAAATAAAGATTCTTTTATTTATCTGAGTAATTTGCAGACCCAAGAAGAAATTCATTTCACCGAGCATTGACATCTCAAAATCACTTTTAATTTGATTTGCAAAGGTTTTACACATACTGTCTCTTCCTCCAAAGATGATATCATCAACAAATACTTCAACAATCAAGATGTTTCATGATCAATTTTGAAATATAGGTTACTATCAGTAGTACCTTTGTTGAAACCAATCTTCAAAAGATGTTTGTCCAGTCTTTCATACCATACTCTTGGGGCTTGCTTTAGTCCATACAGTGCCTTCTTTAATTTGCAGATCATATCACCATGCTCAGATAATTGAAATCCATCCGGTTGTTCAATGTACACTTCTTCTTCTAAGTCACCATTCAGGAAAGCAGATTTGACATCCATATGATACACCTTGAAATCCTTGAAGGCAACAAATGCAAGAAATAATCTGACTACTTCAATTCTTGCCACCGGAGCAAAGGTTTCTTCAAAATCAATTCCTTCTATTTGAGAGTAGCCTTTGCAGAGCAATCTGGCTTTATTTCTGATTACTTCACCAACTTCATTTAGTTTGTTCCGGAAGACCCATTTGGTTCCAATCACATTCTTGTTTCTAGGTCTGGGAACAAGATCCCAAGTGTGATTTTTCACAATTTGCATCAATTCATCCTCCATTGCTTTGGTCCAGTTTTCATCATTGCAGGCTTCATTTATTGTCTTAGGTTCAATCTTTGAAATCAGACAATATTCATATGAATTTTGAGCAATTTTCCTTCTAGTTTGCACACCTTTGCTTTTGTCACCTATGATCTGATCTTCAGAGTGGTTCAGTCTTACATACCTTAGAACTTTGGGAGTTTCTTGCACTTCTGCTTCTTGATCAAGCTCATTCAGACTTATCTCTTCTTCCTGATTTACCGGATCAGTTTGAGTCTGATTTTCAGAAGAGGATTGAGCTCCTTGAACTAGAACACCATTCTAATCATCTTCATCATATTCATAAAACCTTGAGGGTTTCTCTATTCCCTCATCAACCTTTACATTTGTACTTTCTATCATCTTTCTTAGTCTCTTGTTATAACACTGATAAGCTTTGCTTTGAGTAGAGTAACCCAAGAATATTCCTTCATCACTTCTAGCATCAAACTTACCTAAATCTTCATCTCTTTTGATGTAACATTTGCTACCAAAGATTCTGAAATATCCTATAGTAGGAGTAATGCCAAACCAGAGTTCATAAGGGGTCTTACCAGTATTGCTTCTGATTTGAACTCGATTAAGAGTATAGACTACAGTGCTGACAGCTTCTCTCCAATAGATCTGAGGAACATTTCCTTCCATCATCATAGTCCTAGATGCTTCCTGGATGGTCCGGTTCTTTCTCTCCACTACTCCATTCTGCTGTGGAGTCCTCGGAGCAGACAACTGTCTCTTAATTCCATGTTTCTCACAGAATTCTATGAACTCACCGGATGTTAATTCTCCACCTCTATCAGACCTTAGACATTTCAACTTTATTCTTGTTTCATTCTCTACCATGGCCTTGAATATTTTGAATTTCTCAAGAGCTTTTGATTTCTCCTTTAGAAAGGTTACCCACATCATCCGGGAATAGTCATCTATTAGCAGCATGAAGTATCTATCACCTTGAATACTTCTGGTTCTTGCCGGACCACAAAGATTAGTGTGAACTAAGTCCAATAATCTGGTAGAAGACAGTTCCTTGATTTTGAATGTGACTCTGCTCAGCTTACCCAACTGACATTCCTTGCACAAGTTGTTAGTAAGTTTCACCAATTTTGGAAAGTCTCTTATAGCCTGAGTATTGCTTATCTTGATGATATTATCAAAATTCACATGACACATCCTTCTATGCCATAACCAACTCTGATCAACTTGAACAAATAAGCAGCTTTTACCAGTACCAACCAAGTGGAAGATATTACCTTTTGTTTGAGTACCAGATGCAATCTATGTTCCGGATCTTTCAAAGATTTTGCATTTTCCATCCTTGAATCGGAGATCATAGCCTTTTTCCACCAACTGTCCAACACTGAGAAGATTGTGCTTCAAATCTTCAACATACAGTACATTACCAGTTTTGTTTCTTCCATAAAAAAAATAGTTCCTCTTCCTCTGATTCTACCAGCAGAATTATCACCAAACTTCACCACTCCTCCTTCATACCTTTCCAAATCTATGAACTTATTATTGTCACCTGTCATGTGGTGAGAGCAACCACTGTCAATGACCCAATCATTCTTTTCTTCAACTTGGGCAACCAGAGCTCTTTCTACAACTTTATGATTGATAGATACAGAGGATATTGGTTCTTCTTCCTTGATGGCAATAAACACCCATTCACTTCCGAATTTATTTCCTGTCTTTGATTCATCATCTGTTACTCCTTCATTATCATCTTCTTCATGAACATAGTAACAGTTCTTTTGGAACCTTGATCTGTTAGGATTTGGCTTTGAAAATCTTTCCGGACATCTTGAGGCAAAATGACCAATCTTATTGCAGTTAAAACACTTAAAAGGCAATTTTCCTTCATACTTACCGGATCCTCTTGGCAATCTCTTTGCAATGAGGGCTTCAAGTTGAGCAGTTTCTACTTCTTCTTCCAGGTCTTTTCTTGCTTTTTCATACCATGACAATTTCCTTGATGAGTTCTCTCTTGGATCAAATCCTTGTTTACCTTTCATAGAGGCACTGGCTTTGAATGCAGATTCAGTTTTGGGGGGATCATCTCCAAATTTGGTCATTTCAAAAGCAACCAGTTTGCCAGCCAATTGGTCTCTTGTGACAGTTGTATGGGCTCTGAATTCATCAATGGCAGCAACCTTGATTTTGTAAGAGGCAGGAAGGGATCTAAAAATTTTACCAACAATCTCATTTTCATCCAAGACTCCACTAGAATTTCTAATTCCACAAACTAGCTCATTCACTCTTGGCATAAAAGTGGTAATATTTTCATCATCTCTCATCTTCAGTTTTTCAAATTTCCCTTTTAAACTATGTAACCTTGCACATTTAACATACTCGTCTCCTTCATGCAGAAGTTCCAGTTTAATCCAGATCTCATAGGTAGTTGGTAGGTCAATAACATTTGAGAGCTCTGAGTCAGTTAATGCGCTTAGAAGAGCCTCTTTGGTCTGCAGATTGTTTTCAGCATCTGTGATTTTATTTAGGTTTGTCGGACCACCCTGTGGAGGTACATACGCTTTGGTGACCATGGACCAGTATGCCATTCCCATACACTGTAAGTGACATTTCATGCGACCTTTCCAAAGAGAAAAGTTGGTTCCATCAAACTTCAGACTATCCTTCTTATATAACGACATCTTGGATCTCCTCAAGCGGTTAAGCTCTTTTTAGAGGAAGTTAGCTCTTATACCAATTGTTAGACTTAGGGCACACAACTGAGAGGGGGGGTGAATCAGTTGTGCGAAACTTTCTCAATTAAAACACTTAAATCTTCTTTAGTGATTTAGTAGAATATTAATCATGAACCATAATTCATTCAACTCAAAAGCAGAAACATATCAACACATAAGACACCAAGATTTTAACGTGGAAAAGTCGGTTAAGGGAAAAACCACGGGGTGATTAACCCAAGAACGTATTCTCTATTAGAAGAATAGAAAGAACAAAAATTGGCACATGCCAATTAGGGCTCACTGCCTGAGCACACTGCTCAGAAGAGGCTCACTGCCTACAAGAGAGACACTGTCTACAAAAGAATAAGTATCACCTTTATGAACTGGCGAATAGCATCTTCAACATGCTTGAATCAGTTCCATTTAAGCTCAATACTTCTATTATGCCTTTTGCACTTCTCTTCGCTACCACATCCTCATCACCACACACTTCAAAATGACTTCACAATCCCTTATTTATAAAAGGCATCGACTTAGGAACAATCATCTAAGCTGGCAAACACCTACAATAACATCTGCAAGACGTGTAATACATCCGGTCGGCCAGTCTTAAGAAGATCACCAATATCTGTGGTTATTCTTCAAATGCAAACTCTAACTTCAATGTGGACCACCAACACGAACTGGACATGATCCAACGATCATCATAACCTTCCCTGAATCACCAAGAACATCCGCACTTCAACATCCTACTGGAATTCTTCTCTCCTTCATCCGGAGCTTCAAGAACACAGTCTGTCATCACTGTCACAAATGAATAGGCTCTTCTGGACCTTCAACCCATGAATCAATCTAGTTGATACTTCACAGGAACGTCCTCAACACTCCCTCAAATCCGCAGAACGAGATAATGAAATTCCAGATCTCACTGGACCTATCTAAGGCACTCTGTCACCTCTGAACACTTGCCGGAACCGGTTCTACTTGAGTGACCATAACTTCTTCAGATCTTCATGCGGACCTCTGAAAACTTGACTGGAGCATCTCAAGACTTATATCTACAAATCCTTTAAACCGCATTCTCTGATCCTCAACCTATTGAGGACTTTTACCTTCTTGTCATCATTGTTCTTCACTGTTCCTGATTGAGACTAATTTTCTCAATATCCTCAGCACACAACTAATCTAATCCTCCTTATTAATGTAACATGAGTATGTTAACATCAATGACAACACCGGTTGGGCCCATACTTGCAACATAATGCACTGGCAAAAAGTTACAAAAGAGGGTGGCTCAGGCAAAGGTAAGTGATTTTCTGAGTAAATAAGGGGATGGCCAGTAAACAAATGATTGCTTTAACAAAGTAGTTGATCATTACACATCATAAATAAACTATTTTTAATCAGTCACAGCCATTAAAATATGAATGATAATCAGAAGTGAACCTGGAAAGAAAACGGTGACGGTGAAGAAGAAGTTGATGTTATCCTTGTCTCTCCTATTCGCTGCCCAATATCTCTCCTATCGCTGTAATTTCTAGAGGTTTCCAGCTGCAAATCGTGGCCTTTATCTCTCTGCCAAAATTGTGGGTCTCTCTGCTGTGCAAACTCTTTTTTTTTAAAATAAAATTCCCTCATCTTATTTTTAGAGATCTTGCTTTTAGGTTTAGAACTAAAGTTCTTATTTTTAGTTTGCATGAAAAAAGATAGAATAAAATATTAATAAAACAATATATTTTTATTTTAAAAACAAAAAGCTTTATTTAAAACAATAAAGAAAAAAAAATCTTCTTTTACATCTTACTGTCACATAGATGACAGGAATTAAAATGAATATAATTCTTTTGTCAAAAACTCTAAATATAATAATTTTATTTTAATTTAAACAAAATCATTTAAATAATCACAAAGAGAATGCATTACAAATTTGCACAATAATAATTAATTTAATCTATTTATTTATTTTAAGACATATTGTCTTCCAAACATCTTAAAGCAATATTTTATTAATTATTTAAATAACACACGTATAATACACCCAATGAGCATATTTCAAAAAGATAATAAGTTAAAGTAATCACATCATGCATTCGAAGACAATTAAAGAACCACACATTAATGCAATTAAAGTCATTCGATAATGCATATGCAACTAAGTGGTGTGTGTGTTTGCATCAGGTAAACCCATCCATTAGTTCTTGCCAAGTGGCTAGAACATTTCTACCTCAGCCATGCTCTCGTCTTTGACGAGTATCTGCATCCAATTGCACTCAACTCAACGTCAATAGGTTAGTATCTCAAATCATAGCCGAAGCAAATCATTGCATCAAGATTCCATATTAAAATAATTTTTAAATTTCATCAATTAACTCATAATGATTACATCCACGTAAGGAAAATTACTTAAAGTAAAATAAATCACGATGATTGTTCACTAAACTAGATTAATCATATTGTTCATAAAAATGAGACGTGACATCCTTCCCCAGTTGGAAGAGACATCGTCCCGATGTCTTATTAAACATCAAAACAATAAAGTGTCTATAAAGCACCAATAGTGTATCAAGGTGTCATAAAACAATAACATCAACTAAAAGTACTAAAGCATAGCTGAACTAAAGTATCTCAAACAATAATCAACTCAAGTATTATAATCTATGCATAAATAAGAAATCTAAGTTATATCCTCAAATGAGGAAAAGATCTATTAATCTCCTCTGCATCCTCCCATGTGGCACTATCCTCTGAATACTGATCCCATTGGACCTTATACTAAACCACATCTCTGCTACGCAACTTAATGTTGCACTTCCCTAGAATGTGAGTGGCCTCCACCAGCACCACTCCTAGATCTTGAACCTGTAAGGCATGCCAATGAAGAATATGTGATGCATTAGGATTATACAACTTAAGTAAGGACACATGAAAAACATTATGGATTCTAGCAAGTGCAGGCAGGTGAGCAAGTCTATAAGCTACATGATTAATCACTTCCAGAACTTTGAATGGTCCTACAAAATGAGGAGCCAGTTTGGAGGCTTTGCCAAACAACACGAACTCTTATGAGGTTTGACCCTCAAAAAGACTTTGTCACCAACTGAAAAACTGTCTAGGAGTTCTATTCTTATCTGCATAGCTCTTTTGATGATCTAAAGCTTGCTTCAACTTCTCCTTGATCAACTTCATCTGATCATCCATTTCTCTTAACATTTTAGGACCAATATGTCCTCTACTCTATCCCAACTAATAGGTGTTTGACACCTACGCCCATAAAGAACTTCAAAAGGTGTCATTCCCAAAGATGTATGGTATGAATTGTTATATGCAAACTCAACCAACGGAAGGTACTCCTCCCATTTATACTATTGATCCATACAATACATTCTGAGAATGCCTTCTACCACCTGATTAACTCTTTATGTCTGACCATCCGTTTGAGGATGATAGTCTGAACTGAAATTCAACTTGGTACCCAAAGTTGCATTAAGAGTTGTCCAAAACCTAGATGTCATGCTAGTGTCTCGATCTGAAATGATCATCTCAAGCACTCCATGCAATCTGAAAATGTCCTGAACAAACTTCTTATCTAAGACCATTGAACCATCAAAAAGATTCCTCGAAATGAAATGTGCTACCTTTGTCAACTTGTCCAAAACCACTAAGATGACATCATGCCTATTCTTAGACATAGGTAACCCTTGAATAAAATCCATGCTAATCACTTGCCACTTATGCTCAGGAATATTGTGTGGATACAACAAACCTGCTGGATGCACATGCTCAGCCTTAACTCACTGGTATTCCAAACACCGAGCTACAAACTCCTTCACATCCCTCTTAAGTCGAGGCCAAAAGTATAAAGGTTTCAAACCTTCAACCATCTTTGTCACACCAGGGTGACCTGAATAATGTGCATTGTGAATCTCTTCAAGCACCAACTTCCTCAACTCTCCTGAGTTAGGAATGTACATCCTTCCCTAATATCTCAAAAGTCCATCTGATTCTAACACATAACCATCAAACCGGTGATCTAAAGGGTCTACTTCCAAAGCTTGCTTAACTCTTTCATAATCCTCATCCCCTTGAAGATTCTGAATCACTTTCTGCTTCAAATTAGATCTCATAGAAACAATGGCAGCCATATGTCTTCTTTTACTAAGAGCATCTACCACTCTATTCTCTTTTCCTTTAATATACTCAATCCCAAAGTCATGTACTCACTAAGGAATTCTAACCATCTTCTCTGTCTGGCATTGAGGTTAGGCTGAGTAAATATATACTTGAGCCCATGATGATTTGTCTTCAACTCAAAGGGCTTACCAAGAAGATAATGCCTCCACATCTACAATGCATGAACTATGGCAGCTAACTCAAGATCGTGTGGCGCATAGTTGAACTCGTGTTGCTTTAACTTCCTTGACTCATAAGCAACCACTTGTTTATTCTACCTCAACACTCCTCCTAATCCTTCCCCTGAAGCATCTGTTATAACTATAAAGTGCCCATTAGGATCTGGTATGGTCAGGATAGGAGCAGTTGTGAGCTTTTCCTTAAGCACTTGGAAAGCTCGCTCACACCTTTCTATCCATTCGAATTTCTTACCCTTCTACTAAAGTGCAATAATCAGTGCTGCTATGGTTGAAAAGCCTTCCACAAACTTCCTATAGTAACCTGCAAGTCCCATGAAACTTCTGACTTCTGTCACACTCTGCGGTGCAGGCCATTCCATTATTACTTTTATCTTCTCAGGATCAACTGCAATCCCTTCAGTTGAGATCACATGACCAAGGTAGTGCACTTTATCTTGAAAGAATGTACACTTAGATAACTTACCATAAAGCTTTCTTTCTCTCAACCATTGCAAAACAATTCTCAAATGCCTTTCATGTTCTTTCATTGATTTAGAGTATACCAAAATATCATCAAGGAAGATTAACATAAAATCATCTAAGCAATCTCTAAAAATGCTATTCATCAACTTCATGAAAGTTGTTGGAGCATTAGTCAACCCAAATGGTACTATTGTAAACTCGTAGTGACCATATCAAGTCCTAAAAGTTGTTTTAGAGATGTCCTCATCCTTAATCCATAATTGGTGATAACCGGATCTAAGGTCTATCTTTGAGAACACTGTTGCTTCTTTCATCTAATCAAAGAGCTCATCTATTCTTGGAAGTGGATACTTGTTCTTTATAGTAGCTTTGTTAAGCATCCTATAATCAATACATAATCTCAAAGTACCATCCTTCTTCTTTACAAAGATGACTGGTGCGCCCCATAGTGACACACTAGGTCTAATGAACCCTTGATTTAGCAACTCTTGCAATTGAGCCTTAAGCTCATACAACTCTGTTGTAGTCATTTTGTAGGGTGCCTTAGATTGTGGCTCAGTCCCTAGAAGCAAGTCAATCGAGAAGTCAAATTCTCTCTTTGGCGGCAACTCTGTCAACTCTACAGAGAAAACATCTCTAAAATCTTGAAGGATTAGATAATCATTGAACACTGGTTCTTCTTTATCAAGGTCCTTTAATACTTGGACAACATAAATGGCACATCCTTTCCTTTTGGCTTTCTTTAATTGCATAGCCAAGATTTGTCTAAGCTCTATAGGTCTCTTAGTTCCATTAATTTCTACTTGGTTCCCTAGGTCATCCAAACATCTAACAACCTTTTCTTCACAATTTACTAGAGACTTATGTTCAGTTACCCAATTGATTCCCAGAATTACATCATAAGAGCCCAAAGGTGCTACATATAGATTCACTTGTGTCTGAAAACTAGGAAGCTCTAACTCACTGCAAGCTAGACGTGAGTCTACGCTCTTTTCTGCACTATTGCCATACTGTACCATCCAAGAGTTTTCCATATGACCAGGTCTAATAGATAACTTAGATACTACTCTAGGATCTACAAAGCATTTTGTGGCACCAGTATCAATCAAAATAGAAACAGGTAGTCCATAGAGCTTACCTTGGAACTGAATAGGTGTTGCTTGAAAATCTACTTGCTGATTATCCACTATGGCATGAATCTGATGCTACGGTGCTCCTTGTTGATTCTTATTTCCTCTTCTCTACAAACATACGTTTGCATAGTGCTCTTCTCCATAGGTATAACATCCACCTTTACGTGCTCTCGGTCCTTCAGCTCTTTCCCTTTTATTATTGTTTCTGTTGTTGTTGCCACCTCTTTTGTTTCCACCATTCCCATCCTAAGAATTATTGTTGGGAATTAAGGTGTCTCAACCTTTGCAAATTCCTAATGTTGTATTTATTTATCCCATGTAGAGTTGGCATTGTCAGCACCTTGTGTATATGCAGCAGGATAAATTTTGGTGACTTTGGTAGCCGTGATTTCTGCCTTGAATAATTAACGGGGGTTTGGGGGCAGCGCCCCCAAGACAGGGTCAAGGGGTGTAGCCCCTTGCGGGGTCCAGGGGCAGTGCCCTCGTGGGGGCTCGGGGGCAACGCCCCTGAAACCTCAAATAATTTTTAATTAATGACAAGTGTCAGTGAGTATCTCTGCACGAGAGAAAGGCATCTTTGGCTGTCAAGGGAGGTTATGACATGTAAGAGGAATATGATATTTTTAGTCAGTGTATGACGGATTCTCTGATAGTTGTAAGGTGCGTAAGAGCATCTGTCGTAACCTATCTTGGGACCAGGCACCCACTTTGGGTGGGATGTTGGACAAGTGTCCTTAGGCGTGGGTTTTGGGGCATGAGTCCAAGATGGACGCCCATCTCTAGAAGGTTCCAGATTTGCCTTATAAACTCTATATAAATAGGTGCTTAGATGGGAGATAGATAACTTTTATACAAGTACTGTTATGCTGCCGGAATATCTCTAGATTCGACATTCGAAGACTCTTGAAAGAGCATTGGCTCTGAAACTGTATTATAATCTGTTATTGTTTACTGTAATACATTTGAGCTATGTTTTGGAGTGTGGGGTTTTTCACCCGTAAGGGTTTTCCCCACGTATATCTTGTCTCTCTCTCTTCTGTCTACTTTCTGTGTGTATGTGTCTTGCTGCAATATCTCTATTAGATGTTCTATGTTGCTGTAGTTGTAAGAATTAAAGTTGAATTTGCATACATCTCTCCTCATTAGATTAGTGTAGGAAGCGATTTCCGCACACCTAGCTTCCTTTCAATTATTGCCTCTCTTCAAATTCCTGATCTATTTACTGTTGCCCTAGTTGTTATTCTTTTGATAGTTCTGTTGGTTATTATGTGGTTTCTTATTTGGAAACTTAGCATCTCTCTGCTTATGGTAATTTGTTGTCTACTGCAATCTCTGCTCTTGCTTTATTGCTTTCTCAAAAGTGACATCTATCGTGAGTGAGTTATGAATGTCCACCACGGCTCCAATCTGTGGCCTCAATCCCAAAATAAACTTTCTTATCCTGAATCTCTCATCTGTCTGATTTGAGGAACATATTTTAGTAAATGAGAGAACCTTTCCCAATAAGTGGTCACAGACATACCTTCTTAGATCAAGTTATGGAATTCTGTCATCTTCTTGTTGAAGAATAACTGTGGTAACCACCTGTTTCTGAACAGTTGCAAGAAAACTTTCCATGTTATCTCACCAAGTAACAGCATTTTATTTGCCTTCTCATTGTCCCACCAAGTTGTTGCTTCACCAGTCAACTAGTAAGAACCCCACATAGCCTTAGTGTGGTCTGAAAGGTTTTGAAGCCCAAAGTACTTCTCCATTTCTATTATCTAGGACTCAGCTCCATCCCCTATGGTCTTTCCATCAAATTTCAGCGGTGATAACTTCTTGAGATCTTTCCCCAGTTCTTCAGCTATCCTTGCTTGATTATCAACAATATTTCCAACTTCAAGAATTGGAACTTCTGTCCTTGGGTTCTTATTTTGTGTCTCAACCCTTGGGTTTTCATTTGCATTTTGACCTCTATGGATTCCTCTGATCTCCTACTCAAGAGTATTCATCCTCATGCCTTGTCGGGTCAAGAGATCAAGAATACGGTCAAATCTTCCATCGTGGTCATTACTGGCATCTCCACGATCCCTAGCACTTCAACCACCACGAGCACCTCCATGTGATCCTCTACCTCGACTACTTCATGATCCATCACCATGATCAGTGTTTCTTGCATTCATGATGGATAATTCGTTATCAAGTTTGCAACTTTAGCACAATAGTCCCAAAAACAAAGGCCCTTGTGTTAAACCTAGAGCTTTGATACCAAATGTAAAGCCTCACAAATCATGTAAAAGCATGTAAACCAATTCAAAAATAAATGAAGTAAATAATCCACTTAAATACAACATCACAATAACCAAAGTCAAAAAGAAGTAAATAATTCACTTAAATAGAACTTTCAAAGATAAAATATATAATTAATCCACTTAATCACAATATCTCCATAAAAGATAATCTTATTAATAAAATCTCAATGTCAATACATCTTACATAATCACGTGCCAAATCCAGGTAATAAGCACTATGAATTAATATACATAAATCCTTTGGCAACATGCCATGATACATCCAATAGGTACAATAACAAGTACATCAATAAATAGCAAATCAACACACTCTCCAGCTGCATGAACCAAATGGTCCACCACCTGCAAGCCAAGAGACAGGAACATGACTCAGGTGCTTTTCCACCCAACCATGAAGTATTTACACTTCCTCGGATCCCTTCTTGAAACGAAGGAAACCCAGCCCTACACGAAATGTCTAGCTACCTGGTAACAACTGCAGGAGGGAACACCCGATGCATGCTTGATGTCTAAAAGTGCAATTCTATGTAATGAAAAGCAAATTGTCTCACAACAAGATGTGGCAGAGATATCAATAAATAAGTTTTGCTAGACAATAAACATTTATTTCAATGTCATCTCGATTATGCATAATCACTTAAGTAATTAGGTCAATTTCCAAAAAGAGGAAAAGTCATCTCTGAATATCCACATTCAGCATCCTAGTCCCGAAAGTAACCCAATAACAATTCCTAATGGAAATCTACTTCTTTCCCAAAGAAACAATAAAGGAATAAAATAAAGGAATTAAAGAACAAGTTCAATAAATCAATCCATTACCTTTTTCCCAACATCAAATACAGGAAAATAAATGCTATAAAGCAATTCACCAATTCATTTATTTAATCTTTCAATAAAGATCAATTTAATCTGTAAATTTGCCTTCCTGTCATTTCAGCAACATGAGGTTTTCCAAAACAAAAGAAAAGAAAAAATAAGAAAATAGACCTCTTGTCGTTGTGGCAACAGGACTTGTTGCAGACATAAAAAGATGAAAAAATGGATCATAATAAAATCTGATTTCAGTCATAAAAACAATATGAAAATCTCATTTTCAGTTTGTTCTAGCTTAATGGTCAAACTAGTGACAGGAATCTAACTAAAAATCGCATACAATTTATGTTCATAATCCTTTCCTTTAACCTTCCCGTCGTTGTGGCGACAGGAACTATAACAACAATTGAAAATAAAATTTAAACAAAGATTAAGATCTAATTCATGTCATCCAAGATAATGGCATAAAAATAATGTTTATACAGAAAAACATAAGGTATGTGTTTGCAAGAATACCATAGTTTTAACTATTTAAGAGTCTGGATTTCATCATTTAGAAGTCGATTTGCAGATCTATCTATGTTTTCAACCAATATAACAATGGAAAATATAAATTCTGTCAATCAAAAGTTTGTCCAGAGACATGGATTTGATCTATATCAGTCACCCAAAAATAGTCAAAAAGAGGCCATAGAAAGAACATGACCAGCATGAGGCCATGCGGCTAGAATAGGGAGTACAACCAAAAAGAAGGCATCGATTAAAAACTTCAACATTAAATCCAATCTGGAAACTGGCAACAACAATATATATAGGGGTCGATCCTTACAGATCGACAGGCACAGACCAATTTTAAGGATGGTGGCTAGCATGGAAGTCAACGGCCAAGTAGGGTCGACGACTAAGTTGTGAGTAGCGGCCAAAACAAAGAACAACGGCCAAACAAAAACATGAGCGGCCAGTTTAAATGGAGCGGCCAAACACACAGGCGGCCAAGACAGAGCATATGGTCAGAGGAATGAGAAAATAAAATGGCTAGTAAGATAAGGTAAGTGGCTAGCAAACAGACCGATCTGAGATGCATAACGCATTGGCAGAAAGTTACAAAAGAGGGTGGCTCAGGCAAAGGTAAGCGATTTCCTGAGTAAATAAGGGGACGACCAATAAACAAATGATTGCTTTAACATAGTAGCCGATCATTACACATCATAAATAAACTATTTTTAATCAGTCACAGCCATTAAAACATGAATGATAATCAGAAGGGAACCTAGAAAGAAAACGACGATGGTGAAGAAGAAGTTGATGCTATCTTTGTCTCTCCTGTTCGCTGCCCAATATCTGTCGTGTCATTGCAATTTCCAGAGGTTTCCAGCTGCAAATCGTGGCCTTTATCTCTTTGCCAAAATCGTGGGTCTCTCTGTTGTGCGAACTCTTTTTTTAATAAAATTCCCTCTTCTTATTTTTAGAGATCTTGCTTTTAGGTTTAGAACTGAAGTTCTTATTTTTAGTTTGCATGAATAAAAGATAGAATAAAATATTAATAAAATGATATAGTTTTATTTTAAAAACAAAAAGCTTTATTTAAAACAATAAAGAAAACAAAATTTTTCTTTTACATCTTACTGTCGCATAGATGACAGGAATTAAAATGAATATAATTCTTTTGTCAAAAACTCTAAATATAATAATTCTATTTTAATTTAAACAAAACCATTTAAATAATCACAAAGAGAATCATTACAAATTTGCACAATAATAATTAATTTAATCTATTTATTTATTTTAAAGACATATTGTCTTCCAAACATCTTAAAGCAATATTTTATTAATTATTTAAATAACACACGCATAATACACCCAATGAGCATATTTCAAAAAGATATTAAGTTAAAGTAATCACATCATGCATTCGAAGACAATTAAATAACCACACATTAATGCAATTAAAGCCATTCGATAATGCATATGCAACTAAGTGGTGTGTGTGTTTGCATCAGGTAAACCCATCCATTAGTTCTTGCCAAGTGGCTAGAACATTTCTACCTCGGCCATGCTCTCATCTTCAACGATTATCTGCATCCAATTACACTTAACTCGACGTCAATAGGTTAGTATCTCAAAACATAGCCGAAGCAAATGACTGCATCAAGATTCCATATTAAAATAATTTTTAAATTTCATCAATTAACTCATAATGATTACATCCACGTAAGGAAAATTACTTAAGGTAAAATAAATCACGATGATTGTTCACTAAACTAGATTAATCATATTGTTCATAAAAATGAGACATGACAAATAGTGCATGTAGTTATTAAGTGTACTTAGGATAATATGATTATTTATTGTCCCTCACCTAGATGACTAATAATGACATGTATAACCCTTGATTTGAGGTCATCGAATGCCACCACTACCTCTTCAATGCTTGATTGATGGTATTTAGGTGCCAACTCTATCTAATCAATGCTGCCTCTATCTCATTTGACTTAGTTAACTCATCTCCTTATTAGGAGTTAACTCATGACCTCTTAGACTTGTGTCATCTTGAATCACTCATCCAAGAATCCTATATATTTAAAATTTACTCTTTGTATTATTGATCCATTACATTAGTATAGAACAACATTATTCTTACTTCTAGGTTGTGACTAATTTCCATAGACATTAAGTCCTAGCTTATTTTGTTCATCACAAAATCTAACATGGAACCAAAGCCATGATTTCTTAGGCTAGTCCAATTGTAGTGTTCTAGAGCATTTTAATATAAGGTTTTCGAAAATCTAATGAATGGTGGAGCTATTCCAAACTCGCCATTATGTCCAAAACAACCAAATTATCTAAGATCTACTATTATTTTATTTGATTTAAAAAACTGTGAGCTTGCTAATAGGGAGTAGGTGTTTTTCTTTGGCTTGTGCAAGGATATTTTATAGGATACCTTCTAGCAAAATATAGATTGCACCACTAAATTTGAGAGGAATTCATTAGCTAGACATGATTGTCAAATCACCAAAATTGGAGAACCTTTCCTAGAGATCTTGGTTGGTTTTCTCTAGCACATAGATCGAGGACATACATGGTACACTATGAAAAGACATCCAAGGGCATGCGATTCCTTTTAAAAAAAAATAGTTAAATATAGATTACCTAGTTTAGAAGGTTCATTTATCAATTAGTACGAGGTCTAGAGGTTTAATTATGCACCTACTTAACGTTCAATTTAATAGTACCATTGAAGTTAGGCTTACTTGGTCCTTTATCATCACCAACATCTTGGCATTAATTCCACTAAGAAAACACCCACCCAACACTTTCATTACTTAGTCCATGTGTCTAGTGCTTTGTGTTGGTCCACTATGCAAGTTGTGATTCATATGCTTGATTTGATCAATTCATGGCATGCTAAACCACACGGTACTCTATCTAGATGCCATGTACCATTATCCCTGGATACTATTGTAGGATCTACACAAGTCTATACACCATTGTGTTAAGAAACGATTGAACAATTATAGTGAGAATATATGGATAAAGTGTACAAATATGATTATCTACCAAGATAAACATTCGATTAACCATCAAATCTAAAATATAATGGAGAAATAATTATAACAAAAATAAATAAGAAAACACATAATAAACTCATAACACCTGAATTTGTGTGGAGAAACCCTTTTGGGAAAAAACTCCACCACCAAATAGATATTAAGCTTGTATTAATCAAGAATAAATCATTACAAGAATACAATCCACTCTATCTTCTTCATTCTAACTTGGCATTCTAGCATCATAACATTACTCTCACTTGCAAAATGTTGAACAGACCAAGATATTGAGAGGGGGGGGTGAATCAGTATCTAAACAATCTTCAATTTTAACAACTTCAACTTATTCGGAGCAGATTTAAAACCCGAGAATGGAAAAACCATGATGAGGATTAACTCACAATATATGAAGCTTAAAATTACAACTTTGTTTTAGGGCTACAACCCAAGGAAGCTACTACTCCCTGTTAACTTTGTTTTAGGGATACAAAATCAAAGTCCACAAAATAACTAAACAAACCATCCACCATATTTTTAATAGCAAGGGTCTTAATCCCATTTTCACCAATGTAACCTATCATGTGGTGCCACAACATACATGAATCCAAGTTGTCAATTACATAGGTTGAGTTGCAATAAGTAGATGCATTAAGATTAAATAAAGTCCCACATTAGGGTCCCTTAACTAGCACCAGATTCCCTCTAGCCAACCTACAATCACTCTTGTAAAATGTAGCATGCATTTCAATATCATTCATTTTGGAAGCTAAAAGAAAAATTCATTCTAAACCTAGAATGTGCAACACACTTATGAAAGATTTTACTCTCCCATCACTGAACACAAGTTTTACTTTCCCTTTGCCAACAATCCAATGTGAATTATTATTACCAAGGAACACCTCACCACCATCATATGCTCTATATAAAGAGAACCACTCCCTATGAGAAGTCATGTAATATGAGTAACTTGAAACAATTAATCACAAGTCATCACTAGCAATGTTAGCTAAAATAAATAAAGCATCATTTTCATCATCAAAAGATTTATCATTAGAAGAATCTTCAAAAGACCTTTTCTTATTCCTACATTCCTTCTTTACATGGCCTTGTTTCCCACAATTTTAAAATTTAACTCTACTCTTACCAAGGTTTAGATCACCCTTTTGACTTAGACCTCTCCTTATCCCCTTTTTTCTTATCACCTTTTTCCGTAGGTCTGCCTTGTATATGTAGTGTATATTTGAAATCATTATCCATGGATTTCTACCTCATTTCTTCACTAAGAAAAGTGGCAACGAGGACATACATTTTGAGATATGTAGTGGAACCATTCAATGCAATGATTAGATTCTTTCAATATTTAGGTAAAAAGCAAAGTAACAAAATACATTTATCATTTTCTTCTCACTTAACATCAATACTACTTAGTGAACTCAAAATGAAATTAAATACATTTAAATGCTTGGCTACAAAGTCTTCTTCCTTCATTTTCTTTTTAAATAAACCTTGTTTACTAGACTCTTAGTTTGAGAAATCTAAGTGATTCTCTTCCATAAATTGGAAGTGGTAGCCTCCTTTGAGACATTCAAGAGAATAGTGTTGGTGATTTATGAAATCAATTGCTCAGTGTTCTCAACCATTCTTAAGAAGCTCATTGAAAGATTTACCTATAACCTCAAGAGATTTGTGAGGTTAAGGGGTTATACAACATTTTATGATCAAAATCAAGGAGACAAGAGAGATAGAGGTAGAGCAAAAGGGAGATAGCAATAAGAGATAGAGAAGTGGAGAGAATGAGAGAAAGAAAAGAGTGCAAGAGGGGGCGAGGAAGGGCGACAAAGAGAGAGGGGGGAGTTAGAGTTAATCCAAAGATGAGAGATAGACACACACACACACACACACACACTATATATATATATATATATATATATAGAGTGTTAATCCAAAGATGACACACACACACACACACACACAATATATATATATATATATAAAGAACAGACGAGAGAGAGATTTTTCTTTACAAGGCTTTACAATTGGATAATTTGTTTTACTACCAATTGTCAAACTAGATTATGTTACATACATGATATCAACTAATGCACAATTTCAACCATCTCTTAAAATTTTGATTAAAAAATGTCATTCTTCAAATAGATCAATTCTTCAAATAGGATACTATTTTACATAAATGTATGTAATTGATATAATTGTTTCTTTAGAACACTACTATCAGAACTTAAATTTTTAGATCATACATGTTTACCTCATTCGTGTGGCCTCCAAGATTAGTGATTGTCTATCATATATCTTTGTTTCTTTATCATCATGACCTCTTATATTCAATGGCTCACAATGCACCCACATTCATTGTGAAAATAAATGTCTCCAATTTTTCTTTAATCTACACTTATAAATACTAACTTTTCCTCTATATTAAAAAAAAATTAGTTTCTTTTATGGAATTCTATATTTAATATTTCAGAAATGTAAAAATTTTGTGAAAAGTTAAACATTAAACCTCATGTAACGTCCCACTATATGCTAGAAATGAAGGTTAGATCCATACACACAAATTGGGATGAAGGCTTAATATAGATCCATGCAGACCTTTAAGCTCCATTAATACACCCAGTAGCATGTATTAATAATTGCCAACTCCCGCAGGTACTAATAAACAACATTAATGTCATTTATTTTGGTTAACATAAAATTAACACGACATTGGTAAGGATTTTACAGTAGACAACATTAGATGGAATGAAGTCGTGAATAATGACCAAGCTTAGTAAGCTACAGATTTTACAGTAGTCATTATTAGATGGAATGAAGTCATGGGTAACGACTAAGTTGGAAGTAAGCCTCCAAGGGAACCTTCTGACCATATAGATGACCTCTGGGATTTCTCAAGTCAAGAAGTGCCGAATTAGAAGCATACAGATCTAAAGACAATGTAGAATAAAAAATAAACATACTGTAAATTTTATTGTTAATGTCTCTAGTAATTCAGTTCCCATAAGGTTCTTTACCCCTATTTATGTAAAACAGTTCATGGTTTGCATATGGGATGTACGGGTATCATTAAATGAACTGTAATAAAATGCTGAGCTGTGCACTGTAATTCAAAACAATGTAAATCCAATTAAAAACTACTTTGTGATCACATTAAATTTGGACAGAACTCTCTTAACTTTGGCACTGGCTCAATTAAATTATGCAGCTGTGCTTTATGCTGCTGCTGTATTTGTTCTTCGTTTTTAGGGGAAAAGTTCTAAAACTTTTTTTCTGTTAAAGGATAACAATTTTTTACAATGTGTCGAAGCTGCTGTCTAATTTGTTCTTCATTTTTTATATAAAAAAATTATTAAACTATTTTTCTTTCCAGAGGACTAATAATCTTTTATAATGTGTCAAGGCTGTACAATTTTTTTTCCTGCTGAGAGGACTAACAATTTTTTACAATGTGTGCTGTACAAATAATCTTTGTTTTTAGCTTAGTCATCTACTGAAAAGTATCCATTTTGTCAAAATCATCCATTATACCAAAATCACTTACAGGATGCATCCTTATCCCTTTATTGTTACATCTTTAAAAAAATTTGAATTTTAAGAACAAAGACAAACAAAACATTTCATCATCCTTACCAATTATACTCACCAATTAAACTACAAAACTTTAGTAAAGATAAAATTTAAACATATAAGGGAAATGAAGAAATCCTGGGCTGGGCCCCGAAGGGAGATCAAGGGAAGAAGTGAGATGGTTTACACTTGAGGAAAGATGGGTGAAAATTAATTTTGATGGTGCCACGAAAGGAAATCCGGGTGAAAGTGGGGCTCTTTGTGTGTTCAGGGACCACTAAAGGAGTATTCTAATGGAAAAAGCCATCTATCTGGGTATTGGAACAAATAATAAAGCAAAATTCAGGGATGCTTTGATTGAGCTCCAATGTGCCAAGAGCATAAATTTGAAGAAAATCTATCTAGAAGGGGACTTTCTAATAACTATCAATGCTATTAGGACCAGGACTCCTAATTGGAAACTTATGGGATGGCTAACCCCCATCAACCAAATCCTAGAGGAGCTAGATTCCTTCAAAGTTTCCCATATTTACCGTGAAGGCAATGGGTTGGCGGATGACTTGACCAAAAAAGCCTCGCTAGCAGGTCCTCTTGAGGTGACCTTACCATTTCGAAAGACGATGGTAGAGCGTGTGCAAGGGGTATGCAAGGGGAGTCGAGGGCTTTCAATTTCTTGATGAGAAGTGTGCGATGTCAGCAGGAGAGCTGGCAGACGGCATTAAATTTGAGTGTTGCAAAGATTTCAATGCATTTTCATTCCCAGCAGGCTAAGTGTGGTTGGATTAAGGCAGTCGGCATGGACACCCCAAGAATGCTCAAGCAGACAATTGGCTTTCTTGGGTGAGGTGACAGAGAATGTGTTGGCAAATTACGAGGATGTGGTGGCAAATTACAAGGTGGGGAGGGGAATTCCTCTACCTGGCAACTACTATGTTCTTCGTCAGTTTTGCAGTGATCCGGTGGCGGATTCCTCTGCCTGGCGACTACTATGTTCTTCGTCCGCATGGACAGCCTCCGGAAAGGTTCCCACTGGTCTTTGCTAGTGATCCAGCGGCTCTTCCCAGGTTTCGCTTGGCTGTATTGTAAGTGAACAGTTGGTGGATGCTGAGGGCTCAACCAATTGGGTAGGCCGCGCATCCAAGCCTGGTGAGTCCATGTGTGCCCGGCATTACAGGATTCTGTTTTAGGTCTGTTCTAGTATGGTATAGTTCGATGGGGAGGTCGGGGTGTTTCGAGGGTTTGGGTTTATATTTTGGTTATATTTTGGCAACATTTTGATCTTGGTTGTCTGTAGGAAATCTTCAGGGGGTTCAGGGGGATATGGCAACTTTTTGTTTCTGGTTACCTGTTTTAATCCATTTTGTTGGGGATAGATTTGCACAGGGTGAACGTTAAGGGTGAATGTTAAAGATGAATGTTAATCGCCCCCTGCTTCTATGTAATGTTCATACTTTAATATTAATTAAAGGGTGCAACCCCTTACCTGAACTGATAAAAAAAATTAAACAAATATATATATATTTATTGATAGGTCCCTGCTGCAGCAGGGACTAGTAATATACATTTTAAAACCCTCGTATCATTACAACAGAGAGATTCCAAGCAATACATATTCTAGAAGCCTTCAAAAAATTCGAACAAAAAAAGCAAACCCTGAAATCAGCCGAAATAAAACCCAAGCCATTTCAAATTACACACTGAACTCTAAAATGGGTCTAAAACTTAGATAAACCAGAGACCTTTCGGTACAAGTATTGCAATACACTAAGTCACCACACACTTGACAGCGTAGACAACATCATGCCCATTAAATCAAGAACCTACAAAAAAATAATATAGAATAAACAGAAAAGCATGTACGCAAGTTCTGGAGTTCACATCCAGCAAAAATGGATGTAATCTAATTCTCTTGCAACATCAGTGTAGCGTTGTATTGTATTCCCTTGGTCAGACTGCTACAGTGTAAGCAGCTGCGCTGGAACAACGCCAAGCAAACTCTAAACCCTGAACCATAATGCATATGCTCTGCACAATCTTGAACATATGATGGCCACGACAAAACAGAAACTCTGCTCTCGCCGCCTCATCTACCAAACCCTAAGCCACTTATAATTAAACTTTCAATGAAAAAACCCTAATGCTAATGGTAGCGTTAGAGACCGTGGAGGAAATCTTGTTTATTTTAGCCAGCCGAGCACGGCCCACCGTCCACCTAGAAATGATAAAGGTACGCCCCCAACCCCATGTGGGTAGGGTTCCTCGCCAAGTTCAAGTTTGTTGGGCAATTGTCATCAATCAAGAGGTTCTCTAAATTCAGATACGCCGTGTGGACAAAATAAATGGGCCATAAAAAAGATTACTATGTCAAAGAATTTAACTCCACGGGTGATCATGAAGAGAAAGTCTATATCGGACCGGATATTAAATGGAAAGCGAAAATGTTGATAGTTCAACTTAGGACAAGCTCACATTATCTTAGATGTGAAACAGATAGATGGTTGATTCCTAAAGAGGAGTGGGAAAAGAGAATATGTCTTTTTTGCAACAAAGGCGTGGTGGAAACGGAGCGGCACTTCCTCTTGGAGTGAGGCATTTAACGACATTTGTTCCAGTTATGGTGACACTTTGAAAACCACCAACCTAAGCACCTTGTTTGAAGAGGCAAGGTTGTGTAGAACGGCGAACCTCTTGATCAAATTGCATAGCAAAAGGGAGGATCTAAAGAAATATTTTCAAACGTCTTAGGGGGTGTTTGTTCTGTTGTTCCATTTCTAACGGGATTGCGTACGATTTTTGGGTCCCATAGGTTGTTGTGGCCTCGTGGACATTATTAAAATTCTTCATTCATTCATTCATCCATCCATTCTATTGGGGATCAATCAAGGGGTGCACTATTGGGGATAGTAAAGGGTGGGTCTATTGACGCAGCACGGAGCTTGCTTTAAAAACTATTTTTGTTGCGACTAGGATCTCATGAAATTAAAAAAAATGTTACATGATAAATTAGAATCTTGTCTAGAAAAATAGGAGCCCCCACTTTTTAGATTTTAGATTTTTAAGGGGTCCCTTGGGGTGAAGCTCAAAAATTTCCCTACCAACTTGGTAGATTTTGTTGCCACGTGTCATTTATGTACACTTTCTAGATTCTCGCTAATAAATTTAGATATGATTTTTGGAGGGAAATTATTATACTTTCCTAAAAGATGTCAACTAAATTGTTTAACTTTCCTATTGTTAAAAAAATCATGAGACCACATGCTTGCAAAAGCTCCTAAAAATTCTAGGATCACTACCTAACTAGTTTGTTTTGGGAGATACAAAGGCCAAAGGGATCAAGAACTTATGGACATAAATTATTTGTGAGTAACTAAATAAAGTACACATAAACTTCAAATTTACTCTTTAGAAAATATACCCATGTCCTACTATAATCATTAATAAATGAAACATAAAATGTGGATTTTCCGATGGAAGGAACATTTACAGGACCAAACACATTAGAGTGAATAAAATCTAATACACCACAAGATTTATGAGAACTCGAGTAAATCGAACGTAGTTTTGTTTGCCATAAATGCAATGCTCATAAAAATGGAAATCAAGATTACAAGCAGTCAACCCTTCAACAAGGTCTTTATTTTTCAAGGTCCTTGGACCTTTTTCTCTAATGTGGCCTAATCTATGATGCCATAACATAGTCTTTTTTGTAGGCAATTTTGATTCAGAAGAAAAAGCACCCTTAGGTACCCAAAAACCACAACCATCCACTGAAAATGAAACCCTCTCCTTTTCCAATTAAGTAGTCATTGGCTTGCTTTTCATAGAAATACTATTGCATTCAATAGTGCATGCATCAAACTTATCCAATGTGTCAAATCTGACACCACTAGCAATCACCATAGCACCTCAGACCATCTTGCATCCTATATCAAAAAAGACTACCTTCACACCTGCATCTATTAGTTTGCTCACAGATAATAAATCTCATGCTAATCTAGAGATATGCAACACACCATTAATCCTTTTTAATCTACCACTAGGAAATTTGATTTTAACTTTACCATGACCAACAATATTTAAATGAGAACCATCACCCAAGTACACCTTACCTCCATCAAATTCTTTATATTCAAAAACTCTATTAGTGGTCAAATGGAAAGATGCACCTAAGTCAATTTAACCATGCATCATTACCTACATGAATGGCCAAATCTACAATGAACGCATCACCATCTTCCTTCTCAGACTCAGAGTCATAATCAAATATCTTCTTTTTCTTCTTCTTTTCTTCTTTACACTCCTTACGGAAGTGTCCAGACTTACTACAATTCCAACAAATAACTTTGGACTTTCTAGGAGATTTGGATCTCCCCTTGGACTTGGATTTGTCACGCTTCTCGCTCTTCTTGCCTTTTTCTTTAGGTCTTCCACAAACATTTAGGGCTTCTTTGGTACAGATGGATACATTCCTCCTCATCTTTTCAGAAAGCAAAGAACCCACAACATCTTCAACTTTCAAGACAACAGAAGTACTCCCAATAGCAATTACAAGAGAATCCCACGTATCAGGCAAATAACAAAGCAGGATCTGGCATCTCTCCTCCTCATCCATTTTTACACCAACTAATGTCAATTGAGCCACTAACAAATTTAATACTTCTAGGTGGTCTGAAATTTGTCCACCCTCTTTCATTCTCAAGGAATACAATTTCTTCCTCAAGAAAATCTTGTTCACTAAATATTTGGCTTGATATATTTGACCAAGTTTCTTCCATAGTTTCTTTGCAAAGGATTCTTCATGGACATTGATTAAAATAGAGTATGCCATAGAATCTGATTAGACCCTTGGCTTTACGATCCATAACATCATATTCAGCAGCCAAAGTAGCATATGTAGGCCTTGAAACTTTGTCATCAATAGCATCCCACAGATCTCGATCAATTAATAGATACTCCATCTTCAACTTCCACATCTCAAAATTGTTATCAAAAAAATTTTCTACCTATATTCTCCCTAGTGTGCTCGCCATATAAAAATTCTTACAACAAGATCACAAAGAATCTTTTGCATAAGCTCCCACTCAAAACTGGATTAGTTCAAAAAAACTCAACAACCCACGATTGAAACAAAAGGTGATCAAGCTCTGATACCACTTGTAAGGAAACTAAGGTAGCGGAACAACTTCCTTCTCTAATTTTGAGAGGAGGGATATGCAAAACTTTTTAGATCTTTTACAACAATTATATAAATTATACAAAAATAAACATAAATAGCAATCATACCACAACACAGTAATTACGTGGGAAAAAACCTTTCAGAAGAAAAACCCCACACTCCAAAAGCCACCCAATATATTATTCAGAAATCAACAAGATTACAATATACTTACATAGCAAGCTTTCACAGGGGTATAACCAACCAAAGATCTGGAGGCAACTCAACCTTTATAAGACTCTCACACACAACCTCCATCTCAAGCACCTAATATATAGGAGATATAATACATGAAATCGTCAAACGGTAATTACAAAAGCATGAGCTAAAACCACCCAAAAAAGTGGTGCCCAAATTATCTCCACTCAAAGATGCCTTATGATGTGTCAAAACACACACCAACACGTGTAACTCCCCTTTACAGCTCTTTTATGTGTCCAACACGTTTTCACATTTTCCAATACGGGAGACCCAACTTCTGGAGGTCTTAACTTTTGATTTGAGAGGCCGATTGATGAGCCATTTAATGCATTGGAAAGCTTGTGAAGAGATCTATACCCCTATAACCAAATTGGTTACTTACAATAACTTTTGGGGCCAAAAACGGCCTCTAAATGCCTCAAAATTGACTTTGAAACTTTTTTGGGTATTTAAAAAAACTAGCAACTTGCCCAAAATGTTTATTTGGCAATTCCGTAGCTTTGGAGAAAATTTTGGACCCATACGTGCTCAAATGCAAACTTACTATAAATAGTAACCTTTTGTAATTGCAAGGTTGAGACACCTTTCCTAACAAAAATTGGTAAGATGTTGAGCTTAACTATATAGTAATAGAAAAATAATTTCTTGTAGTCATGCGTGCAATCAATAAATTTTGTCACTAGTTCACTAGTAATCCTATTTTTGTTCATACCAACCATGTAGCAATAATATATTTGATGAACAAACTAGTGGTAAGTGGTAGAATAGTGTGTTGTTTGTTGTTGCTATAGGAACTCAAAATTACAATTGTGAATAAGCCTAGCAAAGCTAATGTTGTTGCAAATTTTCTTTCTCACATCACTTTCAATGAAGACAACCCTATTGTTGATGATTCCTTTCTTGATGAACATTTGTTTGCATTAATGATTAACACTCCATGGTATGTAGATATTGCTAATTATTTGGGCACAGGAAAACCTCCTCTTCATTTCTCATGAAAGGAAAATTGTAATTTAGTGGAGAGAAGTCTCCCTTATTCATGGATATCAAAATATCTCTTCTATATTGGACCTAATATTGGCAGGTGTTGGTGTATTAGGGAGGATGAGGTCTTTGACATTCTCTAAGCTTGTCATGATGAACCTTATGGGGGACATTTTGCATCCAAGAGGTTAGATTCCAAGGTGTTGACCACCAGATAAGATGCTGCTATAACCACAACTAGTATTGGAGCCATTTGATAAATGGGGACTAGGTTTTATAGGACCCATTGATCCACCATCCAACCAGAAGGAGTATATTATATTAGTATGCACATACTACTTAACCAAATGGGCAAAAGTGAAAGCTTTAACACATGCAAGAGATGAGAAAGTAGCAGAGATTGTGTATGAAGAGATCTTCACATGATATGGAGTCCTAAGAGAGATTGTCACTGATTAGGGACCATTTTTCACTTCTGATTTGATAGCAACCCTTGTTCACGAGTATCAACTGCACCATAAAAAGTCCACTCTATATCATCCATAGTCCAATGGCCAAGTAGAGGTTACAAATAGAGAATTAGAGAGCATTCTTACTAAGACAGTAGCTCTACATCACTGTGATTAGGAAGCATAGCTTCCAAAGTTTGTATGGGCATATAGAACTACATGGAAAACTACAACAAGGTTCACACCCTATGAGTTAGTCTATGATAAGAAAGTTTTCCTTTATATTGAGTTTGAACATAAGACTTTGAGGACTACCCTTGAACTTAGGATGGACTTGTCTGAAGCACAAAAGAAAAGAATCATGTAGTTGAATGTATTGGATGAATTAAGAAAGAAGCAGTCCATCACATAGAAGTCATACAAAAATAGTAGATGCAATGGCATGATAAGTTCATCAAAACTAAGGAATTCCAATCAGGATATTAGGCATTGTTATATGATTCCAAGTATAAAATCATAAAGGAAAGCTACAAACACGATGGCTTGGTCCAAATGAGACAGAAGTTATGTTTCCAATTGGAGCAATCAAGTTGACAATCATTGATCCAATTTGATTTTGTCTAGTGGTCAATGGCCACCACCTAAAGCTCTACAAGAGAGGCCTTTTGATAAGGAAGCCTTCATCCAAAAGTTTTTTGACAAAGACTAGCCTCATATAGATAAATAACTCTCCCAGTTAGTAAAACAAATGGTGGCACAATAGTTGCAGTAGTAGATGAGCCTGCAAGCTCAAATGTTGCCCCTCCTAAGGTATGATTATATTCCTTTCAAAAAATAAATAATACTAATAAAAATGGCAAACCCATTTTTCATCCAAACTTTGCTTTACTATAGGTGGTCCAAAGTTGCTACAGGTCCCTCTGAGTCAAATCTCAGTGGTTATAGGTAGATTGACCTTTGCTTTAGGATGGATGTGCATTGTTGTAGGTGATCTATTTTCACAAGATGTTGCAGGTGAACCTGAAACTACTATAAAGTTTAGAAATCATGGATGTAGGAGATATCACTAGCACTTACAATCTAATTTTTCTAACATCACTGTAAATTGAATTCTACATCCTCATTCCTTGCATGAGGATTTCCCTTCAATGCCACTCCAACAACCCTCGTCTAGTCCAACCCAACTACACTTCAGTAGCTAAGGAAACCAATATTGACTAGTTCATGCAATGATTGTTCTACTAAATCAGAAACACAACCTTCCTTCACTTCAACTCCACTTACTTCTTTTGGTAGGCTTGATGCCCCCTACTCTAGGATTCCATAGACCTCCCCCACTAATTGGACCTTGTGCTACATGAGGTTGGTTTTATTTCTATAACTCCACGAATAATATAACCACCTTTAACTCTAGTATGACATCTATCCTTCAACTCTAGTATGACATCCATCCTTTAGCTCCAATTTGATGCCAGTCATTCTGTCTCATTCACATCCAAACTCCCATGTAGTTACATGTGCTCCCCACCAATTCACTATGCCATAATCAATAATCAAGTACATATCTGTAGGATAAGATGTTATTTATTTTATTAATAATTAATTTTTTATATCAATCATTTAATTTTATATACATTTAAGCAGTGCTTTATTTAAACTATCTCCTCATTACTTCACGTCCAATCCCACGCCACCATTTGATGTACTCAACCTCCATCACCCAAGAAATCATGTCACATTACACCTCCCATGTCACTTGAGAACAAGTGAGATTTTGTCAGAGGGCGGTAGTATGCATTCCAACATGTTGTTACTGACCTGTCCATAAATGCAGCTATATATTTGGAATTATGGATAATTATAACAACTCACCATACAAGAACCACTAACTTAAATTTTCCCTTTCCATATGCATATACGTTTGGCCTAATTTTTGCACCTCTGTCAAAACTCTGCTATTTCTATCAAAACTTCACCATTTTGAAGATTCCTTGCTACATGTTTACCCACCATTTTGAAGACTCCTTGCTATAGGTTTACCCAATGCCAAGGGAGGCAACATTATTCAATGTGAACCTACAAATCATACAACCTTGTTGAGTGATAATGCAGTATTTCCCATTTTCCAGCAGGTAGGCTAGATGGGTTATTTTGAAAGGCTTGAAGGTTATAATTATGAGCTTGCCCATGAATTTGCAAAAACTTTAAATAATGATGTAGCAATGGTCAAGGGGCTTTAGGTGACAATTTCTAAGGAAATAAGAGCCAAGGTTTTAGGACTGCTTGTTATTGGTGAGCAGTGGCCAACAAGGGCTAATGCAACTACTATTAGGAACAAGTTTGCCTTGCCTAGCGAGCAATTTGAACACTCCTCACAAGGGAAAAGAAGGATTTCACTACCTACATTTTGGGCTAGAGTAGCAACATACATTATCAAATATATAAGTACATATGAAGGGAGGCAGTCTCTGCTCTATACAGTACATTTCAAACTTCTCAGCCATCATCCATCATAATAGGTTGGTCAATGTCCCTAACTTTATTTTTAATCTTTTTAGAAGAATGACCAATGAATATTAGAAATGAAGGCTTGATGCCCTTTCCCATCACTATTTAATTCAATTGATTATCAACAAAAACTTACATGATCTCTAGAGGTTTCACGAGAATATTTTCTTGAATTAGACTTCATTGGGGAATTAAACACCATTGGGAAAGGCCCTCATGGAAGGAGTTTAGGATAAAGATGACCATAAGAAGAACCTAGATAGTGGAGAAGACTAAGATTGTAACCAAACTCTGATGAGGAAGAAGAAAGAAGCACGGGGCACAGGGAAGTAGAGCTTGCAACAACACAAGAAGAGCATGCACCACCACAAGCAGTGCTTATAGTGGCACGAGTTATGGAGCATGCATTTAAGGAAGTTGGAATTCATACATTTGTTGATATCCTGGTGCAGGAGCACCCCTTCAAAATAAAGAATAAGTCTAATTATAGTATGTTTTACATTATGATGTAATAAGGTCCATCTGACCAATTCTTATGTTTTAAGTTAATCTAGGTTTATGTGCAAATCAGTTGGAAGTTTGTTATGCTAGCTGTCTTCTCCCAGCCGCTGGGAATCGAGTCTGTACTACTTGTGAGGAGTAGATATACTTACCCTAGATTAGTTTGTTTAGACATATACATAGTTGCGTAGGAGAAACGGAGAGAGTGTGTTTTGGAGATCTGACAGAACATTGTGATACAGTGGTACTGAAATATTTGTATGCATTTCTGATATTGAATTAAGGAAGATCCCGTTGGTCATTTAACTAATCTTCGATCCATCTATGTATTGATTCTCTTGTTTACAGGTGAGATGGATTCATTCATCCATTCCACCGGTTGATTCTCTGAATCGTTGGAATGGCCATGTACAATAGTCTAGTTTTCTTTTATATTTTTCTGTTCATGTATTTCATGTTTTTAGGATCAATTTATAGCATGCTATGATCTATCCTAGCATCCTCATGTGCTAGGGTTTGAAGGATAAAATCTAAGTTAAAATTGCCCAGGAAACAAATCGGCCCGACCTCAACATTTTCTGTGCGAAATTCGTGAAGTTTCGCAGGTTTTGTTGAAATATACATTTGACGGATATACAGTGTTTGTATGCGACATACAGTCTGTGTGTATATCGCATTTGTATCTGTGCGTATATCGCTAAATAGATCGGGTGTTAAAAACATGTTAAAAATGCATGTTTCGAAGGTACAAGGGTAAAACAATTCGGATATACATTTCATGTGTATTCGTCATTTGCACATCGGGTTTGTATGTTGTGGATTTGGTAAAGTGTCGATACACAATCTTTGTGTATATCGTATTTGTACATCGGGTTCAATCTATGTATATACCCCATAGGTATATCGGATACAATCTGTGTGTATCCTGCAGATACAAAGGATTATGTACAAGCGGGTCAGCGCCAATCAAAGGGAGGATTGTATGTTTTGTTTGTATCTAGCGCTTATATATTGAAAATATACATTGCGCTTATACATTATCGAGATACAAGTGGACGACCGGTAGCGGAGGTAACAGGAACCGGTGATCAGAGGTTAAATTTTGTATGTTGAGGAATGTACATTTCAATGTACATTGGCGGAGATACAAGTACCCGATACAATTGTGACTGGTCGTGGTGGTGACTGGTATGCCAAGCACTGTAGCAAACTGGTACTAATAAGTCAGTTTTGTATGCATTGTTGTGACGATAGCCATTGGAACAACGTAGATTGGTGAGACCGATAGACAAAGTCTTGCCGATAGGCACATAAACGAAAATGCTCATCGGGGTGAGATGGATATCGGGGTGAAATATCCAGGAGGGACCTAATGTCATTGTCAGGCCGATAGGGTATGTCGATGAGGCAATTTGTTAGCTCTTGCCGATGAAATAAGAAATATCAAGTTCCATCATTAGTGAACGTTTCTGGTTGTCGCTCTGCGTCATAGTGGTATCAGAGCAAGGAGTATCCTTTGGGAAGAAGGAGAAAATAAAATGTCAGACGGAGAGGGATCCGAAGAGTTCCCAACAAGGATGACCAACGCTGAGTTGGCTGTCCTGGTAAAGAAGCAGATTGCAGAGAGTAAAGCAATTAGTGCTCAGAATCAGGAATTGAAAGATGAGTTAGAGAAGTTGAGGGACAGAGTAGGAAAGGGAAAGGAAGATTCTGGTGAACGAGATAAGGATGAAGAGGAGATCCCTAGGCAGGAAGAGATAGAGGTTCCTACAGACCAGAGGCCCTTACTAAATGCCCTCAAATCCATGGAAAGGAGGACCATGGATATGAAAATAGACCTGCCAATGTTTGCAGGAAAAATGGAACCTGATTCAGTGATGGAGTGAATAGACTCCTTGAACAATTTCTTTGAAACAGAGGAAATACCAAACCACCAAAGAGTGAAGATAGCCCAATCCAAAATGAAGGGAGCTGCACTAACCTGGTGGAACTTCATCCAAGATGACAGGGTGAAAGACGGAAAGAACAGAGTTGCTACATGGAAGAAGATGAAGGCTTTGGTGAAGGAAGCCTATGTTCCATTGGATTATAACATCCAGTTACATAAGAGGAGACAAAATCTGAAGCAGAAGGAGTTAGATGTCAGTGCATACACTGAAGAATTCATGAAGCGCTGTCTCAAGACAAAGGCGAGGGAGAATGAAGAAGATAAGGTAGCAAATCTCAATGGGTTGAGATTTGCCATCCAAGAAGACCTAAATCTACATAGTCCAGATACAGTTCAGAAGTGCTATCAGTTGGCACTCAAGGTGGAAGAGAAACTAAAGAGAAAACAAGAGCAGAACAATAGAGGAAGAGGAAGGTAGCAAAGAGGGGGAAGAAGTCCATTCAGAGGTAGAGGAAATGGATTTGGACAGTAAGGAGACTCAAATCAGGAGAACAACAAAGGAGACAACAGTCAATCTCATAAAGGAATTTATGATCAAAAAGGAAATCTTAGGGGTAGAAGACCACCATTCAGAGGGAGATCTTAGGGCAGAGGATCTATCAGATGTTACAATTGTAATCAGGAAGGCCACATAGCCAGTAGATGTCCAGAAAAGGCAACGAGTTCAGGAGGAGAAAGGAGGACAAATCTGATCCAAGAATCTAATTGTCAAAGTATAACAAGTTCAAACACTTATCAAAATGGGAATGCCCCTGACAGCTATGGATATCCTGAGCAAGGAGAAGCTCTGATGATTAGGAGAGCAATGACCGCCATGAAGGTGCCTAACAAAGAACCCCCACAAAGGAAATCTCTTTTCAAAACTACTTGCAAGGCAGGAGGAAAGGTATGTAAAGTTCTGATTGATTCCGGATCCACTAAAAATTTTGTGTCTGATGAAATGGTAGAAAAGCTTAAGCTTAGAAGATTGCCACACCCTTGCCCATATAAAATTTCATGGCTCACTCAAGGTCAGCAAACAATTGTGGAAGAGCAGGCTTGGGTGGAATTTCAAATTGGCACATACAAGGACAAGTTACTATTTGACATTGCTAAGATGGATGCCTACCATCTCCTATTTGGAAGACCATGGCAGTATGACTTGAAATCTCGCCATGATGGAGTTAGAAACGCCTATTCAATCACCAAGGATGGTAAGATGATAGGGTTACTACCTTCGATCGAAATGGGGGTAGAATCAAAAGGAAAAGAAGTCAAGGTAATGATGGTAGAGGGAAAACAATTCATGAAGGAGATAGCAGATGAAGGTGCAGTTGCATATGCCCTCATTCCATGCCTGAAGGTGAACAAGGAGCAGTAGCAAGAAGTCAAGGGAGAGAAGAAGCATAGGTTCATAGACCCTGCTGTCCAAGAACTGTTGGACAAGTACAAAGGCATCATCTCTGAGGAAATGCCAAGGTCCCTACCACCTATAAGAGACATCAGTCATTGCATAGATCTAATCCCAGGATCTACACTTCCAAACAAAGCAGCATACAAGCTTACACCAGAGCATAATGCAGAGGTAGCAAGACAAATTGAGGAATTGTTGGAGATAGGCCTAATTGGCAAAAGTTTAAGCCCATGTGCAGTACCAGCTGTACTTGCACCCAAGAAGAAAGGCACTTGGAGACTTTGCACTGATTCAAGGGCTATTAACAAAATCAGAATCAGGTATAGGTTCCCCATACCTAGGATAGAGGATTTGCTTGATTGTTTAGGAGGTGCCAAATATTTCACAAAAATAGATTTGAAGAGTGGCTATCATCATATCAGAATTAGGCCAAGAGATGAATGGAAAACTGCATTTAAAACAAATGAGGGGTTATATGAGTGGAAGGTCATGCCTTTTGGTTTGTCCAACGCCCCTAGTACCTTTATGAGGTTGATGAATGAGGTTTTGAGAGAATTTATAGGTGAATTTGTCATAGTACACCTAGATGACATTCTAATTTTCAGTAATACCAGGGAAGAACACCTCAAACATATAGCCCTGGTCCTCAAAAGGTTACATGAAGAGTAGTTAATGATCAATTTGGACAAGTGTTTATTCATGCAGGAGGAGATCATCTACTTGGGTTTTGTCATCTCACATGGAAAACTGAAAATGGACCAAGAGAAGGTAAGTGCCATACTATCTTGGCCAACTCCTAGAACAATGAATGATGTCAGGAGTTTCCATGGGTTAGCGACCTTCTACAGGAAGTTTATAAGAGGGTTTAGTCATATTTGTGCATGCATGCTTGATACCATAAAAGGAGGACAGAAGTGCAGATTTCTTTGGACAAAGGAGGCGGATGATTCATTTGAAACATTGAAGAAGAAAGTAGCGCAGCAGCCAGTCCTTACACTTCCTGACTTTAACAAGATCTTTCAAGTAGAATGTGATGCCAGTCACATGGCAATTGGAGCTGTACTCAGCCAAGAAGGTAGGCCTATTGCATTCTTTAGTGAGAAGTTAAATGATGCTAAGAAGAAGTACTCATCCTATGATTTAGAGATGTATGCTCTGGTCCAGTCACTCAAGAAGTGGAGACATTATTTGTTGCCAAAAGAATTCATAGTGTTTACAGATAATCAGGCCCTTAGCTTCATAAACAGTCAAGAGAAGTTGAACCACCTTCACATGAAGTGGGTGGAAACCTTACAAGCTTTTACTTTCACACTGAAGCACAAGAAAGGAGTCAAGAACAAGGTAGCAGATGCCTTGAGTAGGAGGGTTCTGACTATAAATCAGATCCAGTTAGAAAGTGTTGGAATTGATTCTTTGAAAACTATGTATGATGCTGATGAAGATTTTGGAGAAATTTATCAGGTATGTACTTCTTTTGGAGATAAATATTAGGCTCAATTCTCTGAATTTCTAATCCAGGATGGATTGCTGTTCAAAGGTGGATAGTTGTGTATTCCAAGGTGTTCTATGAGGTTGAACATCATTAAGGAGAAACATTGTGGAGCTATGGCAGGACATTTTGGTCTAGATAAGACTCTTGATCTGGTAAAGAGGTATTACTTTTGGCCAAGGCTACAGACAGATGTCAAAAAATTTGTGGAGACATGTGTGATCTGTCAGAAAGCAAAAGGAAGATCAACTAATGCAGGTTTATATCAGCCATTACCCATTCCTTCTAGACCATGGGAAAGTATAATATGGATTTTGTGTTAGGTTTACCCAAAACCAGGAAGGGATATGATAGTGTTTTTGTGGTAGTAGACAGATTCAGTAAAATGGCACATTTCTTGCCATGCAAAACTACTTGTGATGCTTCATATGTTGCAGACCTATTTTTCAAGGAAATAGTGAGGATTCATGGATTGCCATTGAGCATAGTCTCAGATAGAGATGTGAAATTTATTGGTCATTTTTGGAGGAGTCTTTGGAAGAAGCTTGGTACCAATTTATCCTTCTCATCAGTTTATCATCCTCACTGAAGTGGTTAACTGTTCATTGAGAAATTTGCTCAGGTGTTTGACCAGGCAGCATGGAGAGAAGTGGGATAACATCCTATCACAGGCCGAATTTTCCTATAATGACACTGTCAATAGAAGTACAGGGAAATCACCTTTCCAGGTGGTGTATGGTACTCATCCAAGAGGTATTTTGGAGTTAAGAGATTTACATCCAGGAGAGTCTATTAGTGCACATGGAGAAGCTTTTGCAGCAGCAATCAAAGAGGTGCATGATCAGGTCAAGCACCAACTCCAGTAAACCACCTTGAAGTATAAAGAATATGCTGATAAAAAGAAGAAAGATGTCCAGTTTGATATTGGAGAGTTGGTATGGGTTCATTTGAAAAAGGAACGACTTCCTAAAGGCAAATATACTAAACTCATGCAGAGGAAGATTGGACCATGTCAGATTTTGACAAAGTGTGGACAGAATGCTTATGAGATCCAACTTCCTTCAGATCTTGGATTATCACCTATATTCAATGTATGTGACTTAACTCCATACAAGCATAATCCAGATGAAGAACAAGACACATTCCAGGATACAGTCACTGATGACATTCCTAAACATGATCCACCTTAGCTGAAGAAGATTTTGGACACAAGAGTGATTAAGACCACAAGGAACAAAGAATATTTAGAGTATTTGGTGTCTTGGCAGGGAAAACCTAATTTTGAAGCAGTGTGGATGACTGAAGAACAACTCAACAAACATGGCTCAGACTTACAAACTCTCATCTCAAGTGGACTTGAGATTTCTTCTCTTGGGGAGTATGGTGCAGGAGCACCCCTTCAAAATAAAGAATAGGTCTAATTATAGTATGTTTTACATTATGATGTAATAAGGTCTATGTGACCAATTCTTATGTTTTAAGTTAATCTAGGTTTATGTGCAAGTCAGTTGGAAGTTTGTTATGCTAGCTGTCTTCTCCCAACCGCTTGGAAGTCTCCCAGCCGCTGGGAATTGAGTTTGTACTACTCGTGAGGAGTAGATATACTTACCCTAGATCAGTTTGTTTAGACATATACATAGTTGCGTAGGAGAAACGGAGAGAGTGTTTTGGAGATCTGACAGAACATTGTGATACAGTGGGACTGAAATATTTGTATGCATTTCCGATATTGAATTAAGGAAGATCCCGTTGGTCATTTAACTAATCTTTGATCCATCTGTGTATTGATTCTCTTGTTTACAGGCGAGATGGATTCATTCATCCATTCCACCGGTTGATTCTCTGAATCGGTGGAATAGCCATGTACAATAGTCTAGTTTTCTTTTATGTTTTTCTGTTCATGTATTTCATGTTTTTGGGATCGATTTATAGCATGCTATGATCTATCCTAGCATCCTCATGTGCTAGGGTTTGAAGGATAAAATCTAAGTTAAAATTGCCCAGGAAACAAATCGGCCCGACCTCAACGTTTTCTGTGTGAAATTCGTGAAGTTTCGCGGGTTTTGTTGAAATATACATTTGACGGATATATAGTGTTTGTATGCGACATACAGTCTATGTGTATATCGCATTTGTATTTGTGCGTATATCGCTAAATAGATCGGGTGTTAAAAACATGTTAAAAATGCATGTTTCGAAGGTACAAGGGTAAAACAGTTCGAATATACAATTCCTGTGTATTCGTCATTTGCACATCGGGTTTGTATGTTGTGGATTTGGTAAAGTGTCAATACACAATCTCCGTGTATATCGTATTTGTACATCGGGTTCAATCTCTGTATATACCCCATAGGTATATCGGATACAATCTGTGTGTATCCTGTAGATACAAAGGATTATGTACAAGCGGGTTAGCGCTAATCAAAGGGAGGATTGTATGTTTTGTTTGTATCTAGTGCTTATATATTGAAAATATACATCTCGCTTATACATTATCGAGAGATACAAGTGGACGACCGGTAGCGGAGGTAACAGGAACCGGCGATCAGAGGTTAAAGTTTGTATGTTGAGGAATGTACATTTCAATGTACATTGGCAGAGATACAAGTACCTGATACAATTGTGACTGGTCGTGGCGGTGAACCGGTATGCCAAGCACTGTAGCAAACCGGTACTAATAAGTCAGTTTTGTATGCATCATTGTGACGATAGCCATAGGAACAACGTAGATTGGTGAGACCGATAGACGAAGTCTTGCCGATAGGCACATAAACGAAAATGCTCATCGGGGTGAGATGGGTATCGGGGTGAAATATCTAGGAGGGACCGAATGTCGTTGTCAGGCCGATAGGTATGTCGGTGAGGCAATTTGTTAGCTCTTGTTGATGAAATAAGAAATATCAAGTTCCATCATTAGTGAACATTTCCGGTTGTCGCTCCGCATCATATCCCTTCTTCTTTAATACCTACAAAGAAGAAACAAAAATATTTCCAAAGCCTAAAATTTCAAGACCTAGATGGTCTAATCGTCTACAAGAAAAGGGATTGAAACATAAAGAACTTGCCACATTAACTTCAACATGTGTTTTGATAGAAAGTGAGTTGGCTTCTGAAAAAGATGAACAATTCACCAATAACACAGGTGAAGACATGACAACATCAAGTAGCTTTGGGTTCCACCTTGATGAAGAGTCGAGTCCTTCATCAGAACCAATAGTAGAAGAATTTGAAGAAGAGCAAGCCCTGTAGCCACAAAGGATGATACAATGCTATAGGATGCCTTAAAAGAATTGAATATCTAGAAGCCAGGCGACGGAATACAAGTAAAAAGGATAAAGACTTGATACATTGGCACAAATTGTAGAGGAGATTGAGTGAACATAAGTAGAGCCCTCACAACTTGTAGCTAGAGAGATGCCTGCTCATAACCTACTTGCAACAAAAGACCTAGGTATTATAGAAAAATATATTACACCTTTTTTGTGAAATATATATTTTTAAACAATATGATACAAGGGCCACAGAAATAGATGGCCCTAGTCTTGAAGAATTGGTCTGGAAAAGAGACAAGGCCATAAAGGCCATGAAAAATAATTGGGCTTAGGAGAAAAAGGAGCTAGAAAAGAAACTAAAAGAAGAACTGAAAGACAAAGATGAGGAAATAAATATGTTGGAAGAAAAAGTAGAAAAAATGACACATCTTACCATTCAATTGGTTGATTATAAGCCTCCTACTAGAGTTTATGCCCTCTATTTAAAAGAACAATAGTTAACTTTTTAGTTCATGAGTATTTACTGTGATTTATATCCAAAGGTTGATACACCAAGGTCATTTTTCAGAGTTTAACAAGGAAGCACAATTGAGATGCAAAACCAACTATGTGAATTTTACCTCCATGATTTTGTTATTATTTACAATTTTGAGTGGAACCCCAACTTGTATGTTAGGGATGTACAATTAAAGGCATTTAGTTCTTTTATGGGGAATGAGAAAAAGAGAGGTCAACAAATGGGAAAGTATTCTAACTATGAAAAATCTATTCCTCTCAAGATTAGGGGTGAGGCTAGAGACGTGGATGAAGTTGCAAAATAATGGGTGCAATTAATGAACAAACTTGAAGTAGATGATAAGATTGTATGTGACCAAGTCATAACATAAAACTAATATTTGGAATTAATGTCTCAAATGGGAAGAGACCCATTCAATTATATCAAGCAAAGATGGCAGGAACTTACACCAGAGCCATAGAAAAAGGAGCCCTATTTCATGTACAACTATAGGGTAAATGTCACAAGGGTGGGACGACACATTGATTTAGCTAGATAGCTCTAGCTTGCCTAATTACCAATAGCCTTTCATCTACCCCTATTTTGGTTTCTAATCCCTAGTTAAAGTGGTGACCAAGAGATTGACAAGGAACTAGAGGATTTGAGGTGGAAAAGGATTGAAGATAGGAAAGGATTCTATCTTAAGCAAGTTAAAGGTTCCACTGACCCAATTGACTTTAAGAAATTTTCCCTACTGTATATACAAAGATCATAGTTTTTTGAGGACAATAATTTATTAAGTTGGGGGTGATGAGTCCCAAAATTGTCCTCATCAGATACTCTTTATCTCTTGTTTTAACTTACATTTTGTATATATCCACATCCTTTGAATACCCCTATTGACTAAATACTTTGATAAAGCACAAATTTAATATGAATCTTGTTTATTGAATTATTATATATTAAAAATAGTTATTTTAGAATAATATAACATTTCATGTCCTAGTTGTGATAATTGGCATGCTCATGAGTTGTTTATGTGTAACAAAGTGATTTTAGTAGAATTATCCACTTGCCTACAACAAACAGGATTCACTACTTGTAGTCAAGGCTATAGCTTATCCATTACCAAGACTATAGTGTGCCTGCAACAAAGTGATGAATGGGTAGTTTTAGAGATATGGTGAACTTTGACTTTTCTTATGGATAGATGGAGCTTGCATGGAAAGTTGAATGAGTTAGTTGACTCATCCAGGTTGTTCTTCTCAATAGATCCTCCCTTACTCTTCTTTTTTAGCATGTGTAACTATTGTTGTATAGTTCTGACAGGAATATTGGTGCAAGAGCACCTAAAGGAACACCTTAGAGCAAGAAGACACCAATGACCATGGAAGGAGCCTATGGAGCAAATCAAATCAATTGGAGCATCTTAAAACCAGTTATGACATGTTGTAATGGTCAAGATGATGTAATGGTAAAATATCCTAAGGGTCCTGGTAAGGACCCTAGGACCAAAAATGATGTAAGTTGGGCCAATAGTGCCCCTAGAGTCAAATATAGGTGTCTAAGATCAGAAACAAAGTGTAATGATCCTAAGGAGATCGAACATAATGGTTTGGTAGGGTAGAAATCCATGAAACCAAAGTTTAAAATTCAAATTTTTGAATCAAGCATTTAGGCGGGAAAAGCCATTTTGATTAGTTTTGGTGGTTTAACCAACTCCAACCGGTGGGAATCAGTTGTGGAAGTTGGGGCAGAGATTATGTAAGCCTGTCCAAGGCATTTGATGGTACAGTGGAGTCATTTGGAGGGCTGGGTTGTACGGTCTGACAGAAATAACAGAGGATTTCCATCTAGTTCTTGTTTTTTCTTTGCATTTTTTATGATCTTTTGATTTGTGGTGGCATAGTAGATGTCTTAAATCTTCATTGAATAGTATTAGACCTTATTGAATGCTCTGAGAAGGTTTCTAGACTAAGTTTTACTTCTATTCAATTGACTGATACAGAGAACAACAAACTGTCCTATGTGTTTTGAGAGGTGATAATTCATTTTTGGACCTTTCCATGAATGTAAGACCCTGATTCTCATGGAATAGGTCCTTGATGACATGTATAATATGATTTCTAACCTTAACAAGGCAGGAGGAGTGCAGATTGGGAGGTGATCACTGGTAGAATGCAAGTTTGCATGTGAAAAGAGCATGGAAATGATCGCATAGGTATAGCAGTAGAAGATCCACCTTAACAAGGTAATGTTTTTATGATTGATGTTGTCTAATATGGTCAAGGAGATGGTGTTAGACCTTTGAATGAGGTCTGGAAGTGATTGGAAGTGGGAGATCTAGTAAACCCTAGGTTTTGGGTCCTAGAGATGGGGGTTTGGTGTTTAAACACTTGAATGAACAAACCATTGTCTGAAACCTTGAAAATCCTCTATTTTAGACCCTTCCCTAAGACTTTTTGAGGGTTTGGAGTGTGCAGGTCAAGTTTGTCATAAGATTCCTTTGCAAAGTGGGCGAATTAGGCCTTATAGGAAGGTTGCAGGGTGTTAGGACAGTCAGTTTGATCCAAAACAATAGTATATGAATCTTGCATATGTTATAGAACTCGGTAAAGGGTATTTGGAACAGTCATTTGTTTTAGAAGTGCTTTGGGAAAGATTGGAGAAAGGTGCAGATTAGTCGTTGAACAAGGCTACTAGGATTAGGCCTAGTTAAGAGAAGTTGTCAATGAACCAGCCAAAATGGAGTGTGAAACCTTTTGAATCTTGTTGATTGGGGTATGTTGAGACCCTAGAAGGTGTAGGATTGCATCTTAGAGGTTGGAAACAAGTTTGAGCCCTTTGGTGGAGTTTAGGGCAAGGCGAAGACTAGCGAGTCTTATTGGTTGAAGCCCACAATTGATTTAAATCTTTTGTTCTTGCTAAATTATCTCTAAGACCTGACACCTTTGCATCAAAGTGGTATCAGAGCAGCAAGTAGGTCCTTGAGGGAGTAGTAGGATCTGGTGAAAGAGTTAAGGGTTGGTAATAGTTGTGAAGATGCCCCCTAAAAATCAGATGGCTAGGGAGAATAATGAAATGAGAGAAACCTTAGAGGCTAGAGAAAGAGAGTTGAGGGAGAGAAGAGAATGGGATGATAAAAGAGAAAGAGAGTTAAGACAAGTGAGAAGAGAGAATGCATCAAACTTGGCAAGGTTGGAAGCATTGGAGAAGAATCCTAGAAGGGATGAACAAGATGATCAAGAAGGAGATGATGAGGGACATGAGAAGGCAGATGAGAACCCTCCTAAGGATGAGTTGGATCCTAAAGAAAAGAGATTTTTGAGATTGCTTAAGGCAGTTCAAGGTAGTGGAACAAAGATAGAGTTGCCTATCTATCAGGGGAAGATGGATAGTGAAGAGGTATTAGGGTGGATAGATGCCCTTGAAAATTTCTTTGAGTATGAGGAAATAAGTGATGAGAAGAAGGTTAAATTTGCAAAGACAAAGTTGAGAGGGACAACACTTACTTGGTGGAGTAGTGTACAAGCAGAAAGAGTGGCTAGAGGTGGAACAAAAATCACTTCTTGGGGTAGGATGAAGGATATGATGAAGAATCAGTTTCTTCCATCTGATTATTCTATTCAAACAAAGAGGATGAGGCAGAATTTGAAGCAAAAGGACATGGATGTTATGTCCTATACTGAGCAATTTCATAAGCTTAGTATTAGGGGTGGACTGGAAGATGAAGAAGAGAAAGTGGCAAGATACCTTAATGGGCTTAGGTACAACTTGCAAGATGAAATTGGTTTGACCATACCAAAATCACTTGGAGAATGTTTTCAGTTGGCCATAAGGGCTAAAGAGAGGGTGAAGAGGAAGCAATAAAGACAAGGAGGTAGTGTTAGAGGATATAGAGGCAGGGGCAGACCTACTAATGAAGGACAGAGCAGCAATGAGAAAGGCAAAGAGTTTTCTGCAGATCAGAGAGGTGGATATAGAGGTGGAGGTAGGTTTGGATCAGGTAGAGGAGTATTCATAGGCAGATGTTATCATGGCAATGAAGTGGGACACACATCTTTCAAATGTCCTAAGAGGGATGATGTTGATAAGAGCAAGGATAGAAGAGTTCACTTGGCACAAGAAGAGGAAAAGAGAGAAGACCAAGAACCAGTAGTAGCCTATCCAGAAACAGATGGAGAATTGTTCATGGTGGAAAAAGGCAAAGTACAACAAGCACCATAGGTATCCATTTTTAAAACTAATTGTTTAAGCCATGGAAAAATGTGTAAGTTGATTATAGATTCAGGTTCACATGATAATTTAGTTTCCTGGGATATGGTACACAAATTGGGATTGAAGACATTTGATCATCCTAGTCCTTACAATGCCACTTGGGTAAGTCAAGAGCAGCAAGTAAGGGTTAATCAGAGGGCATATGTTGATTTTTCAATTGGTCTATATCATGATTTTGTTTTGTGTGATGTTATTTCAATGACATGTGGGCATATAATTTTGGGTAGACCATGGCAACATTTAAGAAGGACAGTTCATGATGGTTATACGAATTGTCATTTGGTGCACAAAGATGGTAAAAAGTTTAAACTAATGCCTTTCCCTTGTGAAGACAAGAAGGAACATGCAATTGTCTATTTTGGAGAAAAATTGTAGTTGAATGTGCAGGTTAAGGATGATTGGAAATAGCAGGAATAGTTGCAGCAGAGGAAGGTGGATGACAGTCCTAAAGAACATCGGGTTTGGGACTTAAGTTGCATCAAGATTAGGGACATTGATTGCCCTATAGGGAGGCAAGAAAAGGAAGGCACACAATAGGGAAAAACATATCAAAACCTTAAGATGGGAAGAGCAGAAGCATTACAATAGCAGGGTCCTAGGCAAAAACATCAAAATATGTTTTGTGATACTAACACTTTTGGTAAGAGTCGTGCAGGTTGGAGAAGGAGGGGGATAACCCTTGGAGAGTTCGTGTTCCCTGTTCAAAATCAGAGGAACCCTTCAAAAAGATTGCAGGAGGTTTGGAGCAGATCACATAACTCTTGGGACAAGAGTTTTCTTCATGCTGGGGAGTGTTGTGCAGGAGCACCTAAAGGAACACCTTGGAGCAAGAAGACACCAATAACCATGGAAGGAGCCTATGGAGCAAATCAAATCAATTGGAGCATCTTAAAACCAGTTATGACATGTTGTAACGGTCAAGATGATGTAATGGTAAAATATCCTGAGGGTCCTGGTAAGGACCCTAGGACCAAAAATGATGTAAGTTGGGCCAATAGTGCCCCTAGAGTCAAATATAGGTGTCTAAGATCAGAAACAAAGTGTAATGATCCCAAGGAGATCAAACATAATGGTTTGGTAGGGTAGAAATCCATGAAACCAAAGTTTAAAATTCAAATTTTTGAATCAAGCATTTAGGTGGGTAAAGCCATTTTGATTAGTTTTGGTGGTTTAACCAACTCCAACCGGTGGGAATCAGTTGTGGAAGTTGGGGCAGAGATTATGTAAGCCTGTCCAAGGCATTTGATGGTACGGTGGAGTCATTTGGAGGGCTGGGTTGTACGGTCTAACAGAAATAACAGAGGATTTCCATCTAGTTCCTATTTTTTCTTTGCATTTTTGATGATCTTTTGATTTGTGGTGGCATAGTAGATGTCTTAAATCTTCATTGAACAGTATTAGACATGTATAATATGATTTCTAACCTTAACAAGGCAGGAGGAGTGCAGATTGGGAGGTGATCACTGGTAGAATGCAAGTTTGCATGTGAAAAGAGCATGGAAATGATGGCATAGGTATAGTAGTAGAAGATCCATCTTAACAAGGTAATGTTTTTATGATTGATGTTGTCTAATATGGTCAAGGAGATGGTGTTAGACCTTTGAATGAGATCTGGAAGTGATTGGAAGTGGGAGATCTAGTAAACCCTAGGTTTTGGGTCCTAAAGATGGGGGTTTGGTGTTTAAACACTTGAATGAACAAACCATTGTCTGAAACCTTGAAAATCCTCTGTTTTAGACCCTTCCCTAAGACTGTTTGAGGGTTTGGAGTGTGGAGGTCAAGTTTGTCATAAGATTCCTTTGCAAAGTGGGTGAATTAGGCCTTGTAGGAAGGCTGCAGGGTGTCAGGACAGTCAGTTTGATCCAAAACAACAATATATGAATCTTGGATACATTATAGAACTTGGTAAATGGTATTTGGAACAGTCATTTGTTTTAGAAGTGCTTTGGGAAAGATTGGAGAAAGGTACAAATTAGTCACTGAACAGAGGTACTAGGATTAGGCCTAGTTAAGAGAAGTTGTCAATGAACCAGCCAAAATGGAGTGTGAAACCTTTTGAATCTTGTTGATTGGGGTATGTTGAGACCCTAGAAGGTGTAGGATTGCATCTTAGAGGTTGGAAACAAGTTTGAGCCCTTTGGTGGAGTTTAGGGCAAGGAGAAGACTAGTGAGTCTTATTGGTTGAAGCCCACAATTGATTTAAATCTTTTGATCTTGCTAAATTATCTCTAAGACCTGACACCTCTGCATCAAATATGACTCCTACCTATTTATGAACTAGTTTCCTAGTTTAATTGTTATTTCTAAATTAAGCATCCAACTTCTAGATGTTTGGGAGTAGTGGGGTGAATGTAGTGGTAATAGTATTATATAGTAGGAATAAAGGTTGCAGATAGGATCTAGCAAAAGATTTTGAGCATAGTTTTAATATAATAACATTTGTTGAGATTAATAGAAGTCCGTGTCTTTGTTTCTTTCATTTATAGTTCACTTTGAGTCATAAAATTACTCTAATTTAGTTACCAGTTTACTCAAAGTAGGAGAGGAGAACATTATTTTATCCAAGCAAGGGCCCACTTGAGGTGGATTATAGCTAGGTCTATGTTCCAAATAGTTTAGGTTTATTTACAATTCAACATACTCTTGATTAGGATTTGAGTAACCTATAGCTATTAACTTATGTGTATAAGTGAAGACATGATATTTCCACCGTCCATGATATGAATCTAAAAACTTCTTAACAATTTGTTTTTTAAAATGATTTTTTTCACTATTTATCTATTTCTTTCACTAATAATTATCTATTCTTTCATTTTTATTTTCTAAATACTACCTAACACTTATTGATCTACATGCTCTTTATATCTTCACTACTCCCATAATTCTACTTGCTAAGTTACATCCATTCTACATTTGTCATTCTCTTTCACTCACTACTTCCTTCACTAATTTCAACTTTCTTCTTCACCAATACTTACCTTAGTATTGGTTAATACATTTTATCTATACTATTTTTCAAGTAATATTACCCATTTAATAATTTCTACTTTTCTTATTCTTTTATATCATATTAGTTATCTCTTTAATATTTCTTTGAGAGCATTATTTTTGCTTACTATTGTTGTCCATTTCATACTTCCATAATTCTTATGTTATGACTTACTTACATCTTCGTAACTTCTTCCATAATAGTACGTACTAAATGGTTTTCTAAGTAATTTCAATCTCTCACTTTTCATTCACTTCTCAAGGCTTTATTGCTCACCAACCTCTTCTAATATTTTTATGCATTTATAACTATATTATTATTGAAGTATTTTTATTTGAACAATTTTACTATCTTTAAATATTTATATTGCATTACTTAACTCGAAGGCTTTGTTTCTTTTTAACCTACTAATGTCATCTTTCTATTTCTTCTTAAACTTGTGTCTCCGTTTGATCAAGATACCATGCTTAGACTAGGTTAGATTTCTAAATTCTCTTATTTGAATTTATTCAGTTTGTAAACTTTTTATTTTGTTTTCATTCTTATTTATTGTGTTATTTTATTCTCTTATCTTATTTGACTTTCCTTCTCTAGTCCTTTTTCATATTTTATTGAAGGTTTTTTATTTTGTGTTATCTTATCATTTCAATGGTAAATTATCCTCATTTCTATTCTTATTCTTATTTTTGGTTTGATGGATAATCACTATCATCCCTCTTTTCTTCATTGTTCTTATCTCCTATCTTGTAAACCGTGTAAACCTCTCTCTCTTTTAGAACTTGATCTGCAGTTCATCTCCTTCATTCTCTATTTCTCATCCTGATGATGGATCACGGAGTGTGATCCGAAACGCCGATAATAAAAAAAGCTACACACAGTTTAAACCAGAAGTTTTTAGATTCTTATGTGTATAAGGTTTAATCCCTAGTTTGTTTAAGAAGCGTTCCAATTCTAGAATAGATTCCTTTTGTGTAGTAAGAATTTACTTCCCTATATTATGTGTTTTTGTTTCTTCCACTGTACACAACATTAGAATTGTGATTTCCTAAGAACTTGTTGCCATACATATAGTACTAATACCAGGTGCCAATAGGTATGTTCATGGGTTGACATGTAAATGAAGCATAAACATGAACCAAGGTTACTTGATCAGTGGATATCCTATCTGTCGAGTTGTGTGTGAGCTTTTGTTGCACTAGGTTTAATTGGGGACTGTTTGAACTTGTTAGTTGTCTCCTATGAAGTTTCCTTGCCTAAATTTTGTAAATGATATTTTTCTTTATTAATACATTGATTCAAAATTTGGAGGCTAGGTATTTTCCTAAAAGAATTTTTCAAGGATACATCATTATGTTACAAAATGCTTTTATTGTGTTGTTTCTTTCATACAAATTATTTTAAATCATTTTTTCATCTCTCTTCCTAGATTGGTGTAGGAAGCATTTTCACACCTAGCTTCCTTGCATTTGGTATCAAAGCTTGATTAACTTAGGTCCTAGGTGGTAGGAACAAGGTTTTTTGTAATAATCTTGGTTTGAGTGGAATAGTGAGTAGAGAATATTTTTTTTAGGGAAGATGGAAAACACATAGAGATGGAAAATTTAGTGGCACTAACTTTGAGTTGTGGAATCTCAAGATGGAGGATTTGCTCATATATCAAGATATGTAAGCTATAGTATCTAGATCCAAACCAATTGCAATACCACCAGATGATTGGGCAATGTTAGACAAAAGATCGAGAAGCCTTATCAAGATTTTCTTGGATAATTCTATGTTATTAAATGTTGGGGAATATGTACCAAGATAAATCCGTAGTTAATAAGATTTTTCTATGGAAGAAGCTCTACACTTTGAGGATGGGTGATTGTGATTCTATTGTTGAGCACCTAAATGTATTCAACATGATTATAACCTTGTTAGAACCCATGGGGAAGATATAAGAGGAAGATTAATGCATGACCCTTCTATGTTCTTTGCTAGACTCATGGGACAACTTGGTAATGACAATTGGAAGCATTGTCTCAAAATTGGTGCTTAACAAGATTGTGGTTGCTCTTCTCTTGTAGGAGATGAGATAGAAGGCTATTGAATCCACCAAGGAAGCCTTGGTTGTTTATCGACAATCTAAAGAAAAGGGGGAAAAGGACAAGAACAAGGACATGGGCAAATTTAAATCTTGTGGGAGATTTAAGTCTCTTAGAAAGTCTAAAGCAAAATATTAGAACTGTGCAACAAAATGGACTACTTAAGAAGAGATTGCAAGGAGGAGAAAAAGAAGAAAAAGGTTGAACTTGATGATTTTGATAAATCTTCTCAAGAAGATCCAAGAGATGCCTTTCTCGTGACCTTGGTAATTCATGCATGTGAAGATGTGTGGATGATTGACTTTTGAGCATCTTTCCACATGAATTCTCATTAGGAGTAGTTTTTAGACTATGAGAGTTTTGATGGTGGGAATGTATATATTGATGATAACTCTTACCTTAGTATTGTTGACCATGGGAGAGTCAAGATCTAATTCTTTGATGGAAGGATCAAGGGTATTTCTAGAGTTCTACACATCCCTGGTTTGGCATAAAACTTGTTATCTATTAATAAATGAATGATGTGGGTGTGTAGGTGATCTTCAACAATGGAGGTTATAATATGGTTCAAGGATCTATGGTGCACATGAAGGGGGTTTAAGTCGGTACTCTCTTTTAGTTTCGTGCATGCACTTGTATACAATATAATAGTTCTTTGGTACATATGGTGAAGAGATTTGTAGAGTCTACACCACAGTCATCATAATCTACAATGAAGATTTATTGTATTTGATTATGATGGTTGTGCATTTTAGGTACCTAAGCATGACTTCACCTCAAAGATCAAGTTACCCACTGAGATAATGTTATGGCACTAGCACATGGGTCGTATTGGTGAGAAAGGTCTGTGGACCTTAAAAATAAAAAATCTTGTGGAGGGGCTTGTTGATTGTTCTCGAGTTTAATTTTTCTGAGCATTATATTTATGGAAAACAAAACTATGTTTTTTACTCTAATTCTCACAAATATTTTGGGTTGTTAGATCTTCTTAATTGTGACATATTTGATCAAGTAGATGAGCTCCTTGTCAAAAACTTTGTATTATGTATCATTTGTTGATGATTATTCTAGGTGTATTTTCTCATAAGTAAATCTAAGGTCTTTAGTTGGTTTAGTGAGTTTAAGGCTCTCTTAAAAAACTAGACCAATAGAAAAATTACAAAGGTGTTGATAAATGATAATGATGGTAAATATTATTCTATGGAGTTTAGATTATATGAGGAGAATGACATAGAAAGGCATATTACAACTCCATACACCCCTAAGTAGAATGGAGTTGTAGAATACATAAATAAGATGTTGATGGGGAGGGCTAGAATTATGTTTAGTGGGTCTATCCTGGAACAAAAGTTCTACGTAGAAGTGGTTGCTATTGCATGTTACCTAACCAATAGGTCTCATATATCAGTGCTTGTGGAGAAACCCCCATAGAGGTTTGGATGGGAAAAAAGCCCTCACTTCAACATATTCAGTAGTTGGTTGTGAGGCATATGCTCATGTGCCTGGGAAGAAATGGTTTAAGTTAGATAGTAAGGCTACAAAATATATCTTCATTGGCTATGGCATCAATGCGAAAGGGTATAAGCTTTGGGGTCTTGTAGCTAGAAAAGATCTCTATAGTCAACATGTGATTTTGAAGGAAGATGAACTTTCCACTATAGTTGAGAAAACAAAGGATGATGGGAAGTCAGTTGTGCAACTATATCCAAAGATTGAGAAGGCTACACTAGATGTTGAATCAAAGGTTCAAGTTTGACTAGATGAGAAGGATAGTATTAAGAGCTCAATAATTTTAGAAGAAGTAGAACCTCCACCTCAATTTTTCAGGTGGTCCACTTGATAAAGGAGAGAACCAAAAAGGTGTATCCCACCTAATTTTAGATGTATATTTCCTTTATTGTCTAACACTGATGAGCCCATAATAGTTAAGGAGGCAATGGATGGATGATTGTGAGTCTTAGAAATTGGCCATGGACGAGGATATGGTTGCACTAAGGAAGAATTATACACGGGACAATACAATTGCCTAATGGACAAAAGCCTTTTGGTTGTAAATAGGCATTCAAAAGGAAGTTGGGCTCTAATGGTAACACTGACAAGTATAAAGTGCAATTGGTTACAAAAGGTTATTCCTAGGTTGAGGGAATAGATTTTAGTGAGATTTCCTCTCGTTAAAAAGTTGTTATCTATTAGAATGTCATTAGCTTATGTTGTTGCTCTTGATCTTAAGTTTGAGTAGATGGACGTGAAGACAAATTTCTTGCATGGTGATATAAAGGAGGAGATCTACATGTCATAGCTAGAGCTTGCTACATTGAGAAGGGCAAGGAAAACTTGGTTTGTCGATTGAAGAAATCCCTCTATGGTTTAAAGCAATCTCTTAGAATGTGGTATAAAAAGTTTGATTCATGTTTTGGGGTTAGGGTTTATCAAGTCTAATTTAGATAATTGGGTTTGGTATAAACATAGTGGTGATCATTTTATCATTATCACTTTACATGTCGATGATATTTTGTTATTTGGAAATGATAAGGAAATGCTTTAGGGGTTGAAACTTAGCTTTCTTTACAGTTTGAAATGACAAACTTAGGGGATAATAAGTACATCCTTGGGATGGAAATTAGATGAGAATTGTCTAACAATAAACTCTGGGTTGGACAAAGGAAGTATGTTGAGTCTATTTTGTAGTGTTTTAGTATGGTTAATAGCAAACTAGTTAATGTTTCTATTTTTGTGGGAACTAAGATTTTAGTTGAGCAATGTCCTTGACACCCATAGACATGGAGGGGATGAATGTAATACTCTATGCTAGTGTAATTGGGATCCTTATGTATGCTATGGTTTGCATCTGACCAAACATTGCTCAAGCAATGGGAGCCTTGATTTGTTACATGGCTAATCTTGGATAGGAACAAGAGATTGTAGTGAAGATCACCTTCAAGTATTCATGAGGTACTTTTGAGTATTCCATTTGTTATCATGGTGATATTTTAGAAGACTAACGCTCAATGGATATTCAAGGCTATTTGGATTCAAATTAGGCATGGGGTGCTAACAACATAAGGTCTATTAGTGGCTACATGTTTAGCTTATATGGTGGTGCAGTGAGTTAGATAAGTAAGTGGCATTCTATAGTTGATTTATCCACAATAAAGGTAGAGTACTTGGTAGAGGCCATTTGGATTTTGAAACCATGTTCAAATGTGGGGCTGAGTGAGAGAATTGCTAAAGTTCATTTTTACAGTCAGAGTGTCATCTATATGGAAAAGAATTTGACCTTTAATGCACAGTGGAAGCATATTGATGTTTAATATCATTTTGTTCAAGACATGGGATGATGGAAGGGTGATTCTAGAGAAATCTGACACTTTGAAGAATATTGTAGATGCATTGACAAATTTAGTGAGCACATAGAAGTTCAAGTGGTGCTACGAGACAATGGGCCTCTCGACCCCTAGCAATTAGTGGATAGTGTTGGTATCCTCTTTTCTCTTGCAAGGTGTTCAACAAGTGGGAGAATGTCAGTTAAGGTGTTTCAAACTTGCACCTTAATGTTGAGAACACTAAAATGTAATTTATGGGCTATAGAGGTAATTTTTGGTTCCAAAAATTATCAAAACATGCTTTAATTGACTAAAGTAGGTTAGGGTGACTTGGAGCTCTTTGAGATCTTCAATTTTTAAAAAGGGCTCAATTGGCTTCCCAAATCAAAGTTATAGCCTTTTAAAGTTAGGTCCCCCATGTCAGAAATGTAGGAGCATTTATGATGCACAAGAGTGTTACACATGGTAACCAAGAACATTGACCAACCTATGACATGTCATTATGACTATTATAAATCATCTTTAAATGGTTTTAAGAAGACAAATTAGTGCACCCAAGTTGGGAGGATAACTATGACATGTTATGATTGATTCTTATGATAGGTGTAAGGAATGTATTATATTTAGCATGAGGACTCTTCTTAGGATTTGGGCATTGGAAATTGATGGGGATTTGGCACCACTTTTTAATGGTATTAGCTCATGGTTTTGTGATTTCCCTTTGGTGGTTTCATGTATTAGTTTCTCCATTTATTGGATGCATAGGATGGAGTTTACATTGTTATGCTATTAGTATTACTCCAGATTTGAGTGTTGGTGTTGTCCCCTATGAAAGATTCTTGCCTAGATTGTACTGCAACCAATATTGTTCTTGATTAATACATTTGTTCAAAGTTTGAAGGCTAAAATTTTCTTGAAAGGGTTTTCCTAAGATACATCATTGTGTTATGGTGTTATTTCTTTCTTGCAAATTATTTTAGATCATATTTTCTATTCCTTTATCCTCTTAGATTAGTGTAGGAAGTGTTTTCACACCTTATCTTCCTTTTATAGTCACTCATGTGAAGTGTGGCCCTAGAAAGAGCTTGTTACCATTTTTTCACCACAGCTCAAAAATTGGTAGAGCTTGTGTGTCAAATAGAGGTCAATGGATAACTTCTTTCAGAGATTTATGATTTCCTTATCCACATCATAGCACCAGAAATAAATAGCAAATACATGGAGCAGACTGAAAAATGCACGATGGAGTAGCCAAAGAATCAGAGTATCATATATTCTAGTTCATTTATGCATGGTCACAGCAATATATCAAGTAAGCAAGGAACAAAGAGTTACAGGACATATGTAACTGTGTAGTCTGAATATCTTGCCATTTTGATGCTACAGTAGTTGTAACTATATCAGATAGTACTGAAGTAAAAGAGACAAGCTAGGACAACAAATGCCAAATGGATTCACAAAGTGATGCTCTGTCAAGTTATATCCTTTTCATTTTGTGACCATATCCAAATATGTACAATATCCCTTCATCATGTTGTCTCAAGTAATAAATGCAGTTTAGACACATGGTGTTGCTACAGAATAAGGTAATCAACAAAATTGTTTAAGCAATGCCAAGTGCCATCATTCAATAGTATCATCTCAGTGATCAAATGATCTACAGGTTTCATCAATGGGAATTTTCACAACTATAACAACAAATGAAATATGCCATCCCATATGTGGTGTATGCATACAAACAATGAACTCAATCAACATCAAGTGTATATGCTATAGGTTAAGTAATCATATCAGGTATGTGCATATCAAAATGGTGACATCTACAGAAGATACAAAGACTCAAAAAGAACAGCCAACTGATAATCATCATGTATCTCACCTGCCATTATACAGTAAGGAAAAAGATGCAACATCATATCAAATCATACATCATGTTACAGAGTAGCCTATAGAAGAATGATGCAGAATGGAGATAAGAGATTTTGAACTCACACCTATAGGCCGTGGCCTTCGAAAAAGACAAATATGAAAATGAAGATATATGCCTAAGACAAGATATCACGAATGGTAGAGGAATGCATATTCAGCATAGTGCCATGATACAAAGAACAATAAGAGGTTGCCAGTAGGTGAAAAGTGGAGAACTTCAAGTTTATATGAAAGAGAAATACTCAGAAAATGGTGCAGAACAAAGGTCATAAGCCACGAACCCCAGTCATACCTAGAAATGGTGAAAAATGCAGATATGGTCGCGGGCCTATAACAAATTCTTTCTCACAACAGAGTCAACCCATTTTGGGATTTCAAATGGCAAATTCATATACAAAGGAAATGCAGAGATGTTTTTTTTTGCTAGCCGCGACCAGTGAAGGAGTAACCCTCTTAGGGTTTTTAAACCATTTTTCACAAACCCCTGTTTCAAATTAGAAGTTTGTATGTAGAAAGAAAGGAAGTTTCAAGCATGTCAAACTCAGAGAAATAATGCCAGCTACAACCTCTCAAGCATCACATATAGAAATAGAAGAGAATTTTCCATAGAAAGTTACTGCTTGGAGGTCGTTATTACAAAACCCTCTCATCATTTTGAGCCCAAAGTGAAACACAGAAGCCATTCTCCATTATGGGTTCAAGTGCTCAAAAATAATACTCAAATGCATAGATACAGTCGTGGCCACACACAAATACAGAACCATACTAGTGGTTTCGAGCCATGAAAAAGATAAAGAGTGCATAGAGAGTGTTATCATGCTGAGCCATGGTCAAATATAGTTCAAGAAACCCATTTTCATTTTATAGTGGTAAGAAAGCTACAGGATAAAGAGAATATAGCCACAAATTTTGACCACAAAAGCTACAGAATGATATGGAAAGAGTGAAACATATAGAGACAGACAAAAGATGTTACCTTGTTTGAAGAAATGCATAGTGATAGCCAGTTTTGACTTTGACTTCCTCCCAAATAGTTCAATATAGTTAGCCATGGTGGCCACGAGCTCAGTCAAGAAATGACAGTTGAAAGAAATGTCAAATAAAACCATCAAAAAATGTCATGGCCGCGGCTGTTGAAGCCATTTTCACTTTAGAAAAATGAGATAAGTCAAAGAATGAAAACCAAATATGCATCTGAGAGTGTTTACCTTTCTTTCTATGTAAATTTTATGGAGGTCATGCTCAGATATGCTAGGAAAGTCCAATTTTTAGCTTGAAACCCTAGGTTTTCGTGGCGGCAGCAGAGAGCCCCATTTTCACCAAAATGTGTTGTGCAAAATGAGCCCATTAAGATAGTATAACTTGTTTTGTGTTAGGGTTTCAATGAAGCCCTAATCGAAATGTTGCATTTTGTCACATTCATTTCTTTTTTTGTGGCACAGACTAATGCCTTCATGGTGTTAAGTGGCCATAGTGTAATGCCTAGTTCCCATAACTTAAGGTGATGTCAAGCCTCAATGGTTCCCTCAAATATTTGATGCCTTAAACATGTTGAGTCACCTTGATGATATGCCATGTGCCTTAGACTGATGGGGAACCTCAGTCGGTAGGACTTACTCCGTCGGCCACCTTGCAACTTACCTCTCTAATCTCACAACTCTCCCCGATAGCTCAACACGATGCTTTGTCTTTGATGAGACTACATACCATCGGCGAGCTTGAGAACTACTCCGTCGATATACACCGTTCACTCTGATGTTACCTTCGAACCATACTTGTCAGCTAGACTCTTCTCATCGGCAAACTCCCTATTTGTTCTCCTGATATGTCGATATACCAACTTAGTATATGCTTGGCGTGACTTTCTATTACCGGTGGCAATACCCAGATTCACCATTACGACCGGTCACCATTTGTATTCAACGAAAGATACATTCTCCACATACATTCTCAACATGCTTTTGCGATATACATTCGGTGAGACTCTTGTCCTCGGTGAATGTTTCCAACTCTTCTGCCGATGTCGCACCTCTGCCTGATGGTATCTACCTTCGACGTATCCTTCCCTATTGGTTGGACTTTCTCCAGAACTGTCGATAATCTGTTCATTCCGATCTGAACCTTAGGCTGTGACTTTCGTTCAGTAGCTCAATCCTCCCTTCGACCAGACTAACCTCGTCACTCTAAGTGAGGAATGCTTCGTCGATGGCCATGGTCTCACCGATAATGATTTCAACTCCTCTAGTCAAACCCTAGCACATGGAGATGCTAGGCTGTCTACTGTGCACAACCCTTGATCTGGAACATCTGCACCGTTGAACCATGAATCAAAACAGGAAACAAACGAATATGGTACAATGAAGCCATTCCACTAATTTCAATAGAAATCTCACCAGTGGGATGCTTCACATCGACATTTTGCAACAACAAAAATACAGAAGGGAAAGGAAATCTATAGCTATGCAATTGAGTATTTACAGAGAACGGAAAACAAATTGACAACATAGAAAAGATTGATTTCTCCTTCACAATGCTCGATTACATTCGCACAATTGCATTCAATTACAATATCCTATCCTGAGTTGGTTCATTTCCCTATCCTGAGTTGGTTCATTTCCCTAGGTTTATCAGCTCACCCGCGAAACACCAACCCTATTCCAAGCGGCTGGGAGAATGATTCCAAGTGGCTGGGAGAAAACTAACTGATTCCAACCGTCTAAAACTAAAAACTTGACAAAAGTGACCTAAGTCACTAGGGACTTACAAACAGAAATCAAAGTGCAATGGTCAAATAGACCTTATTACAACACAAACATGATTTTCTAAACAAAACATGATTTTAAATGCCTCATGGAGGCCACCTTGTGTTAGGTGCTCCTGCACCATACACCCCACCTAGAAAAGAACTCATGTCCCATGAGTTAAGTCTTTGTCTTGCTCCACCTTTATCCTTTGCTACATCATGCCTTCTCCACGATCCCTAGACTACAACTGGCTTCCATGGAATCAAAAACTCATGCCTAGCATTATAGGCTCTACTTACACCTTGCCATGAGTGAATGCTTGCAACCAAACCCATACTTTGCTCGCCATTCTTCCTTACTGTCATCTTTGCCTGAACACCTGCATTCAAAACCTTGTTTGATGTTGCTTGTACTGTTGTTATAGTAGAATTTGTTTTCCTTCCAACTCTTGTTGGCTCTAGAGGACAAACAATGGTCCCTACGAGCATAGCATCCTCTTCTTTCCAATCAACTCATGGCTGCCTGTAGACCTACTCTTTAACCTTCTTCTGATCCATCTCGGACATTACCATCTGATCTTCATCATTCAAAATTGAAATCACCTTCAAACTGTGATCTTTAGTAACCCCACTCCTTGAGACATCCTTAACTTTCCTTGTCTCTTCTTCATGCATCTTCACAAACGCTTTCTTACCCACCATTATAATCTTGGATGCCTTCTTTGTCTCAACATCCTCCTGCAATGGTGTCATCACAAAAGTCTTTCCATCCTTCTTGATGGTGTGTGTGTTAGCATATCCATCATATAATGCTTGTCTATCAAATTGCCATGGCCTACCTAAAAGTAGGTGACAACACTCCATGGGAAAAATGTCACATAAAATTCTCTCCTTATATTCTCCAATCTGAAAATCAACATGTGCCTATTCATCTACCAAAAGTGATTGACTATCACTTACCCAAGATGCTCTGTAAGGAGTTTGATGAGGAATCCTTTCTATGTTCAATTTATCCACCATTTCCCTAGACACCATATTATCTGTTGAACTATAATCTATGACTACCTTGCATATTTTACCTTTGCTTTTGCAATTGATCCTGAAAAGAGCTCTCCTTTGTGATGATTCAGTCTTCACTGGTTCTTTGAGCAACATCCTCTTAATCATCAGATTTTCTCCCACTTCTGATGTCAAATTCACTTCAGGAGTTGTCACACTCCCTGCATCCTCTTGAGTCAATGTAGTTCTTCTCTCATTACGATGAGAAGTTGAGGCCTTTTCTGGACACATATAGGCCGGGTGTCCTATCTGATTATAGTTATAACATCTCATATTGGAGAACTTGGATTCTCTACTTGATCCATTTGTCCCATCTCTTTCATTTGGCCTTCTTCCTTGGTAGCCTCCTCTGCTACTTGAGTCTCCAACTTGCTCTTCTTGGTTAGACTCACCACTAGGCCTCTGGTTAGGACTTCTGCCTCCAAAAATGCCTCTAAAATTTCTGTCACCTCTTCCTCTACTCTGTTGCTCACCTTTCCTCTTCATCTTCTCTTCAGCTCTTAATCATCAGATTTTCTCCCACTTCTGATGTCAAATTCACTTCAGGAGTTGTCACACTCCCTGCATCCTCTTGAGTCAATGTAGTTCTTCTCTCATTACCATGAGAAGTTGAGGCCTATTCTGGACACATATAGGCCGGGTGTCCTATCTGATTATAGTTATAACATCTCATATTGGAGAACTTGGATTCTCTACCTAATCCATTTGTCCCATCTCTTTCATTTGGCCTTCTTCCTTAGTAGCCTCCTCTGCTACTTGAGTCTCCAACTTGCTCTTCTTGGTTAGACTCACCACTAGGCCTCTGGTTAGGACTTCAGCCTCCAAAACTACCTCTAAAATTTCTATCACCTCTTCCTCTACTCTGCTGCTCACCTTTCCTCTTCATCTTCTCTTCAACTCTTAATGCTACTTGAAAGCATTTTTCCATGGTTTCAGGGGTAAACAAACTTATCTCATCTTGAATATTGATCCTCAGATCATTTAAATACCTTGCTACCTTGGCTTTTTCATCCTCCATGTACCCACAACAAAGAGTGTATTTGTGAAACTCCTCGGTGTAAGTAGCCACATCCATATCCTTTTGCTTTAGATTCTGCATTGTCCTATAAATCTACACCTCGTAGTTAGATGGAAGGAACTGGGACTTGATCTTCTCTAGCATTTTGCTCCATGAAGATATCATACTCTTCCCATTCTTTACCCTCTTCTCCTTGGGTGTAATTCCACCATGTAAGGGCCGCACCTTTGAGTTTAGTTTTTGCAAACTTAACTCTCTTACTTTCAAGAACTTCCTTGTACTCGAAGTAGTTGTTCAAAGCCTCAATCCATTCCATGACTTCCTCTGCATTCATGACGCAGAGCTGGCAACGAAAACATGCGCAATGGTTGTCAAACACTTGCTAACATACATTTATCTTTGTTCTCTCATCGGCGAGACCATCTTCATCGGCCAGCCAACTCCCTTTTCGCACCAAAGCCCTACTTCACATCGATGTGTCCCCAACACTTCTATCGCCAAGACCTATCCCGTCAACGTAGCTCAAAATCCTTCTACCGATCCCAAGTTTCATACTGATGAATGCACCTTACCTTTGTTACCTATCGGTAACACATATGCTATTGGCCTCCCAAATAGATTTCATCCCGATGTTCTCCGTCACACTGATACAATCAGTTTTGTATATACAAACCGTGACTTACGGTGTCGGTTCTGTTTACCACTCCTACCAGTTGGTATTTGCATCTGCAAACAGTGTATGTTTCAACATACAATCGTTATATGCGATTGGAACATACAAGTGACGACCCCCGATCACCAGTTCCTCCTACTGCTTCTGCCGGTCACCTTATGCATATAACCCAATGTAGTTGCGGAATGTATATTCCAATATACATTCAAAACATACAACTCAAAATATGCATATGTTGAATATTCCTCCAGAATATGATCTCCAGGAGAGTTGACTGTTGACTTCTTTGTATCGGCCCGATGTACATTCCCAATGTACATTCAACACATACAATCCGCTGCATACATCTGCGGGATACTCACAACCATGCAACTGTGGTATACATAAGGATTGAACCTGATATACATTTGCGATATACATAGAGATTGTATATCAACTTCCAAAAGGCTTTCTCTCTCCTTTGTACATGCGACAGACTTGTATATTGGCGACGCATGTTTCCTACATACAACTGCGATATACACAGACACATGCAATAGCGATATATACACAAAATGTATATCTCGCATACAAAAGCGATATACACACAAAATGTATATCTGATTGAACACTGCGAAATCTCACTGTTTTGATCCACTGAACCCTCGCGATTTCTCCAAACTGTTTCTCCTTCAATCATACAGGTTTTTACTCTTTACCATCCTAGCACATGAGGATGCTAGGGTTTATCGAAGCATGCTACAAATGATCCTACAAACATGAACATGAATGAAACAGGAAAACAAAACTAAACACAGATCTATATATACAGCCATTCCACCGATTACGAAGTACTCCAACCGGTGGAATGGGTTAGGAACCCATATCGATTCCAAAGCAGAAAAAATTGTTACACTGTGAATTTGAAAACCAGAAAAACAACACAAAACAAGATCTTATTATTTCAGAGTTGCATACAGATATCTGACTTCACAATTTCACAGTCAGTGCTCTGCCTAACCTCTGCTCTATCTCTTCACTTCTATATCTGAAATCGATCAGAGCTAAGCTATTTAACTACATACCAACAGTAGTACTGACTTCATTCCCAGTGGCTGGGAGACAATTCCAAGCGGCTGGGAGAGATAACCAACCGACAAACTTCTTAACAAACTAACAACCTTATCATGATAGCTCGATAAGTGTCCTAGGGACTACAAACAAAAAACTGAATTGCAAACACCAATGACAAGTCTGGTCAAATAGACCTTATTACATTAAATATAGAAAATGCATAAGACTCTAGTTTTTGTGGGGTGCTCCTGCACCATACTCCCCGAGAGAAGAAATCTCAAGTCCACTTGAGATGAGAGTTTGAAGATCCGCACCCTGTTTGATGATCTGCTCTTCAGTCATCCAAACTACCTCTGAATCAGGTTTCCCTTGCCAAGCCACCAAGTATTCCAGATACTCTTTGTTCCTGGTCTTCTTTGCCATTATTGAGTCTAAAATCTTCTGCAATTGTGGTGGATCATGCTTAGGAATATCATCATCTGCTGCATCCTGCAATGGTTCCTGTTCGACATTTGTATTATGCTTGTATGGAGGTAAATCACATACATTGAAAATAGGTGACAACCCAAGATCAGAAGGAAGTTGGATCTCATAAGCATTCTGTCCACACTTCTTCAGAATCTGACATGGTCCAGTCTTCCTCTGCATGAGCTTAGTATATTTTCCTTTTGGGAGTCTTTCCTTCTTCAAATTAACCCACACCAAATCTCCAACATCAAACTGTACATCTCTCTTCTTCTTGTCAGCATATTCTTTATACTTCAATGTAGTTTGCTGGAGTTGAGTTTTGACTTGATCATGTACCTCTTTGATTGCTACTGCAAAAGCTTCTCCATGTGCACTAATAGACTCTCCTGTAGGTAAATCTCTTAACTCCAAAATACCTCTTGGATGAGTACCATACACCACCTGGAAAGGTGATTTCCCTGTACTTCTATTGACAGTGTCATTATAGGAAAATTCGACCTGTGATAGGATGTTATCCCACTTCTCTCCATGCTGCCTTGTTAAACACCTTAGCAAATTTCCCAATGAACGGTTAACCACTTTAGTCTGTCCATCAGTTTGAGGATGATAAGCTGATGAGAAGGATAAATTGGTACCGAGCTTCTTCCAAAGAGTCCTCCAAAAATGACCAATAAATTTCACATCTCTATCTAAGACTATGCTCAATGGCAATCCATGTATCCTCACTATTTCCTTGAAAAACAGGTCTGCAACATATGAAGCATCACAAGTAGTTTTGCACGGCAAGAAATGTGCCATTTTACTGAATCTGTCTACTACCACAAAAACACTGTCATATCCCTTCCTTGTTCTAGGTAAACCCAACACAAAATCCATACTGATGATGTCCCATGGCCTAGAAGGAATGGGTAGTGGCTGATACAAACCTGCATTAGTGGATCTCCCCTTTGCTTTCTGACATATCACACATGCTTCCACAAATTTCCTCACATCTGACTGTAACTTAGGCCAATGGTAATGTCTCTTGACAAGATCCAGAGTCTTATCTAGACCAAAATGTCCTGCCATGGCCCCACAATGCTTCTCCCTAATAATGTTCAGTCTCATAGAACATCGTGGAATACACAACTATCCACCTTTGAAAAGTAATCCATCTTGAATCAGAAATTCAAAATACTCAACATGATATTTGTCTTCGAAAGAAGTACATACTTTGTAGATTTCTCCAAAGTCTTCATCAGTATCATACATAGTCTTTAAGGAATCAATACCAACACTCTCCAACTGAATCTAATTTATGGTTAGAACCCTCCTACTCAAAGCATTTGCTACCTTGTTCTTGACCCCTTTCTTGTGCTTAAGTGTGAAAGTGAAAGCTTGTAAAGTCTCCACCCACTTCATGTGTCTATGGTTCAGCTTCTCCTGACTGTTTATGAAACTAAGGGCCTGATTATCTGTAAACACTATGAATTCTTTCGGCATCAAGTAATGCCTCCACTTTTTGAGTGACTGGACTAGAGCATACATCTCCAAATCATAGGATGAGTATCTCTTCTTAGCATCATTTAGTTTCTCACTGAAAAATGCAATAGGTCTCCCTTCTTGACTGAGTACTGCTCCAGTTGCCATGTGACTTGCATCACATTCTACTTGAAAAAATTTGTTGATATCAGGAAGTGCAAGGACTGGCTGTTGTGCCACCTTCTTCTTCAATGTCTCAAATGAATCATCTGCTTCCCTTGTCCAAGTGAACCTGCACTTCTGTCCTCCTTTTATGGTGTCAAGCATGGGTGCACAAACATGAATAAACCCTCTTATAAACTTCCTATAGAAGGTTGCTAACCCATGGAAACTTCTGACATCATTCATAGTTCTAGGAGTTGGCCAGGACAATATGGCACTTACCTTCTCTTGATCCATTTTCAGTTTGCCGTGTGAAATGACAAAACCCAAGTAGATGATCTCCTCCTGCATGAACAAACACTTGTCCAAGTTGATCATTAATTGCTCTTCATGTAACCTTTTGAGAACCAAGTCTATATGTTTGAGATGTTCTTCCCTTGTGTTGCTGAAAAATCAGAATGTCATCTAGGTATACTATGACAAATTTGCCTATAAATTCTCTCAAGACCTCATTCATCAACCTCATAAAGGTACTAGGGCGTTGGACAAACCAAAAGGCATGACCTTCCACTCATATAACCCCTCATTGGTCTTAAATGCAGTTTTCCAATCATCTCCTAGCCTAATCCTGATCTGATGATAGCCACTTTTCAAATCTATTTTTGTGAAATATTTGGCACCTCCCAAGCAATCAAGCAAATCTTCTATCCTTGGGATTGGGAACCTATACCTGATTGTTATCTTGTTGATAGCTCTTGAATTAGTACAAAGTCTCCAAGTGCCTTCCTTCTTTGGTGTTAGTACCGCTAGTACTGCACATGGGCTTAGACTTTTACCAATTAGGCCTATTTCTAACAATTCCTCAATCTGCCTTGCTACCTTTGTATTTTGTTCTGGTGTAAGCTTGTATGCTGCCTTGTTTGGTAGTGTAGATCCAGGGATTAGATCTATGCAATGACTAATGTCCCTCACAGGTGGTAGGGACCTTGGCATTCCATCAGAGATGATGCCTTTGTATTTGTCCAATAGTTCTTGGACAACAGGGTCTATTAACCTTTGCTTCTTCTCTCCCTTGACTTCTTGCTACTGCTCCTTGTTCACCTTTAGGCATGGAATTAGAGCATATGCAACTACTCATTCTTGGGCTATTTCTGTCATAAAATGTTTGCCTTCTACCATCATCACTTTGACTTCTTTCCCTTTTGCTTCTACCTCCTTCTCCATTAATGGTAGTAACTCTGTCTTCTCACCATCCTTGGTGATTGAATAGGTTTTCTAACTCCATCATGTTGGGCTTTCAAATCGTATTGCCATGGTCTTCCAAGTAGGAGATGGAAAGCATCCATCTGAGCTATGTCAAACAATAAATTGTCCTTGTATGGTCCAATTTGAAATTCTACCCAAGCCTGTTCTTCCACAACTATTTGCTGACCTTGAGTGAGCCATGAGACCTTGTATGGGCAAGGATGTGGTAGTCTCCTAAGCTTAAGTTTTTCTACCATTTCAACAGACACAAAATTTTCAGTAGATCCAGAATCAATCAGAACTCTACATACCTTTCCTCCTGCCTTGCAAGTAGTTTTGAAAAGAGCCTTTCTTTGTGGGGGTTCTCTGTCAGGCACCTTCATAGTGGCCATTGCTCTCCTAATCATCAAAGCTTCTCCTGTCTCAGGATATCCATATCTGACAGTATCATTCACACTCTGATAAGAGTTGGAGATTGTCACACTTTGACAATCAGATTCTTGGATCAGATTTGTCCTCCTGTCCCCCCCTGAACTTGTTGCTTTTTCTGGACATCTACTGGCTATGTGGCCTTCCTGATTGCAATTGTAACATCTAATAGCTCCTCTGCCCTGAGACCTCCCTCTGAATGGTGGTCTTCTGCCCCTGAAATTTCCTTTTTGATCATAACTTCCCTTTTGAGTTTGACTGTTGTCTCCTTTGTTGCTCTCCTGATTTGTTTCACCTTGGAATCCAAATCCATTTCCTCTGCCTCTGAAAGGACTTCTTCCTCCTCTTTGTTGTCTTCCTCTTCCTCTATTGCTCTGCTCTTGTCTTCTCTTTAGTTTTTCTTCCACCTTGAGTGCTAATTGGTAGCACTTCTGAACTGTATCTGGATTATGCAGATTTAGGTCTTCTTGGATGGCAAATCTCAACCCATTGAGATACCTTGCTACCTTCTCTTCCTCATTCTCCCTCACCTTTGTCTTGAGACATAGTTTCATGAACTCTTCAGTGTATGCACTGACATCTAACTCCTTCTGCTTCAGATTTTGCCTCCTCTTATGTAATTGGATGTTGTAATCCAATGGAACATAGGCTTCCTTCACCAAAGCCATCATCTTCTTCCACGTAGCAACTATGTTCTTTCCTTCTTTCACCCTGTCATCTTGGATGAAATTCCACCAGGTTAGTGCAGCTCCCTTCATTTTGGATTGAGCTATCTTCACTCTTTGGTGGTCTGGTATTTCCTCTGTTTCAAAGAAATTGTTCAAGGAGTCTATCCACTCCATTACCGAATCGGGTTCCATTTTTCCTGCAAACACTGGCAGGTCTATTTTCATATCCATGGTCCTTCGCTCCATGGATTTGAGGGCATTAAGTAAGGGTCTCTGGTTTGCAGGAACGTCTATCTCTTCCTGCCTAGGGATATCCTCTTCATCCCTATCTTCTCATTCACCAGAATCTCTTCCCCTTCTGACTTTGTACCTCAATTTTTCCAACTCATCTTTCAATACCTGATTCTAAGCACTAATTGCTTTGCTCTTTGCAATCTGCTTCTTTACCAGGACAGCCAATTCAGCGTTGGTCATCCTTGCTGGGTACTCTTCTGACCCTTCTCCTTCTAACATTTTGTTGTCTTCTTTTCTTCCCAAAGGATACTCCTTTGCTCTGATACCACTATGACGCAGAGCTGGCAACGAAAATGTGCGCAATGGTTGTCAAACACTTGCTAACATACATTTATCTTTGTATGTTCTCCCATCGGTGAGACCATCTTCATCGGCCAGCCAACTCCGTTTTCACACTAAAGCCCTACTTCACATCGATGTGTCCCTGACACTTCTATCGCCAAGACCTATCCCGTCGGCGTAGCTTAAAATCCTTCTACCGATCCCAAGTTTCATACCGATGAATGCACCTTACCTTTGTTACCGATCGGTAACACATATGCTATCGGCCTCCCAAATAGATTTCATCCCGATGTTCTCTGTCACACCGATACAATCGGTTTTGTATATAAAAACCGTGACTTACGGTGTCGGTTCTGTTTACCACTCCTACCGGTCGGTATTTGCATCTGCAAACAGTGTATGTTTCAACATACAATCGTTATATGCGATTGGAACATACAAGTGACAACCCCCGATCGTCGGTTCCTCCTACCGCTTCTGCCGGTCACCTTATGCATATAACCCGATGTATCTGCGGAATGTATATTCTGAAATACGTTCAAAACTTACAACTAAAAATATGCATACGCCGAATATCCTCCAGAATATGCTCTCTAAGAGAGTTGACCGTTGACTTCTTTGTATCAGCCCGATGTACATTCCCAATGTACATTCAACACATACAATCCGCCGCATACATCTGCGGGATACTCACAACCATGCAACTATGGTATACATAAGGATTGAACCTGATATACATTTGCGATATACACAGAGATTGTATATCAGCGTCCAAAAGGCTTTCTCTCTCCTTTGTACATGCGACAGACTTGTATATTGGCGACGCATGTTTCCTACATACAACTGCGATATACACAGACACATGCAATAGCGATATATACACAAAATGTATATCTCGCATACAAAAGCAATATACACACAAAATGTATATCTGATTGAACACTACGGAATCTCACCGTTCTGATCCGCTGAACCCTCGCGATTTCTCCGAACTGTTTCTCCTTCAATCAGACAAGTTTTTACTCTTTACCATCCTAGCACATGAGGATGCTAGGGTTTATCGAAGCATGCTACAAATGATCCTGCAAGCATGAACATGAACGAAACAAGAAAATAAAACTAAACACAGATCTATATATATAGCCATTCCACCGATTACGAAGTACTCCAACCGGTGGAATGGGTTAGGAACCATATCGATTCCAAAGCAGAAAAAATTGTTACACTGTGAATTCGAAAACTAGAAAAACAACACAAAACAGGATCTTCTTATTATTTCAGAGTTGCATACAGATATCTGACTTCACAATTTCATAGTCAGTGCTCTGCCTAACCTCTGTTCTATCTCTTCACTTCTATATCTAAAATCGATCAGAGCTGAGCTATTTAACTACATGCCAACAGTAGTACTGACTTGATTCCCAGTGGCTGGGAGACAATTCCAAGCGGCTGGGAGAGATAACCAACCAACAAACTTCTTAACAAACTAACAACCTTATCATGATAGCTTGATAAGTGTCCTAGGGACTACAAACAAAAAACTGAATTGCAAACACCAATGACAAGTCTGGTCAAACAGACCTTCTTACATTAAATATAGAAAATGCATACGACTCTAATCTTCATGGGGTGCTCCTGCACCAATTTATCTTTCCACTGAACATGGGGACATCTATCCAAGCCTCCAAAGAGTCCTTGCCAATAGCCTTAATGGCTTCTAGGAATTGCTTTTGTTCAGCCGGTATCTTTGCCTCTTCTTGTTCCTCTTCTTCTCCATTTGAATCTTCCTCTATCCTTTTACCTATCTTCATTGCCTTCAATTCTGCTTGGAGTGCTTCCCTGACTCCAGTTTTGATCATCTCTTCCATCTCTTTAAATTTCTTGACCACTTCGGTGGTCATCCCCTTTGGAGGCATATTGCTAGCCTCTCCTTCGCTTTCTCTGTCTGACATAAACATTCACAGACAACACCAACACTTCTACAAATTCTCAATTCGACTACAACACAATGCTCAATTAGATGTCCATCCTACATGCTACTACAAACCCATTCCTCTCGTCCAATAGTAGATCTTGGAGATGCACTACCACTCTCTCTAGCAATGGCCTCACTTTGCACCCTCTTGCAGCTAAACCTCTATTTGTGAATGGTCACGATAGACCTCATCATCGTTTGCCCACACACTACGGGAATCCTATTCCTTCTTGCAACTAGATGGCACGAGCAACTCTTCATCTACCTTCTCGGTGACAAAAAAAATACACAACACATCCGCCCAGAGCTTTCGCTAGCTCTGATACCAATATGATGGGGAGCCTCTGTCGACAGTACTTACTCCGTCGGCCACCTTGCAACTTACCTCTCTGATCTCACAACTCTCCCCAATAGCTCAACACAATGCTTTGTCTTCGGCGAGACTACATACCATCGGCAAGCTTGAGAACTACTCCGCCGATATACACTATTCACTCTGATGTTACCTTTGAACCATACTTGTCAGCCAGACTCTTCTCATCGGCAAACTCCCTGTTTGTTCTCCCGATATGCCGATATACCAACTTAGTATATGCTTGGCGTGACTTGCTATTACTGGTGGCAATACCCAAATTCATCGTTATGATCAATCACCATTTGTATTTGATGAAAGATACATTCTCCACATACATTCTCAACATACTTTTGCGATATGCACTCGCAATATACATTCATGGAAACTCTTGTCTTCGGTGAATGTTTCCAACTCTTCTGTCGATGTCACACCTTTGCCCAATGGCATCTACCTTTGGCATATCCTTCCCTATCGGTCAGACTTTCTTCATAACCGTCGATAATCCGATCACTCCGATCTGAACCTTAGGCCGCGACTTCCGTTTAGCAGCTCGATCCTCCCTTCGGCTAGACTAACCTCGTTGCTCTGAGCGAGGAATGCTTCGTCAATGGCCACAGTCTCACCGATAACAATTTCAACTCCTCCAGTCAAACCCTAGCACATGGAGATGCTAGGCTATCTACTATGCACAACCCTCAATCTAGAACTGTTGCAAGTATGGGCCTAACCGATGTTGTCATTGATGTCAACACACTCCTATTGCATTGATGATAAGGATTGGATGAGCTGTATGATGAGGATATTGAGAAAATTAGTTCTAATCAGAAATAGAGAAGAATAGTGAAGACAGTAAGGTAAAGATCCAGGATATGGTGAGAATCAGAGGATGCGGTTCAAAGGGTTTGTAGATATGTGTCTTAAGGTGATCCAGTAAAGATTTTAGAGGTCCACATAAATATCTGAAGAAGTTGTGGCCGCTCAAGTAAAATCAGGTCCGACAGGTGTTCAAAGGTGACAGAGTGACACAGATAAGTCCGGTGAGATCCGGAAATGAAATATCATGTTCTGCGGATTTAAGGGAGTGTTTAGGGAGTCCATGTGAAGTGACAACTCAATTGGTTCATGGTCTGGAGATCCGAAAGCATCTATTCCATTGTGACAGTGATGACAGACTGTGGTCTTGAGGTTCCGGTTGAAGGAGAGGAGGATTTCAGTAAGCAGATGTAGTGTGGATGTTATTAGTGTTTCAGGCAAGCTTGTGGAGGTCTTTGGATCGTGTCCAATTTGTGTTGGTGGTCTGCATTAGAGTTTGGGCTCGCAACTAAAGAATAACTTCTGGATGATGGTGTTCTTCCTAAGTCTGGCTGATTAGATGAGTTACACATCTTGCGGATGATCTTTAAGATGTTATGTGAAGATTGGCGTGTTCCTAAAAGAAGATTGAAGTCCCAGATCTGTGTGACTGACAGTGCGTTGTTCCACATGAAGTCTTTTGTTATTAGTCATGTTATATTCATGTACTTGCTCTGTAATATTTGCCAGCTTAGATGATCATTCCTAAGTTGATGTCTTGTATAAATAAGGAATTGTAAAGTCATTTCAATGTGCATCTTATGAAGATGAGAGTGTGGTAGTGAGGAGAAGAGCGAAAGGCAGAGCAGAAGTATCAGGCTGAAATAGAACTAATTCAAGCATGGTGAAGATGCTATTCTCTAGTTCAAGTATGTGATACTTATTATTTTGTAGATAGTGTGTCTCTTGTAGGCAGTGGGCCTCTTGTGAGCAGTGTGCTCAAGCAATGAGCCCTAATTGGCATGTCCCATCTTATTCTTTATATTCTTCTAACAGAGAATACAATCTTGGGTTAGTCATCCCATGGATTTTTCTTTAACTAGGTTTTCTATGTCAAAATCTTGGTGTATCATGTGTGAATGTGTTTCTACTCTTGATTTAATGCATCATATTTCCATGATTGATTTATTATTATGCTGTTGAATTACAAAGTGGATTTAAGTGTTTAATTGGAAGAAAGTTTTAGACAACTGATTCACCCCCCTCTCAGTTGTCTGTCATGAATCTAACAATTGGTATCAGAGCTAAGTTCCTCTAAAAGAGCTTAACCGCTTGAGGAGATCCAGGATGTCGTCCTACAAGAAGGATAGTCCGAAGTTTGATGGAACCAATTTTAATCTTTGGAAAAGTCACATGAAATGTCACTTGCAATGTATGGGAATGCAGTACTTGACCATGGATACAACGAAGTATACTCCTCCACAGAATGGCCTAAAAACTGCAACTGAAATCTCAGATCCTGAAAACAATTTACAGACTAAAGAAGCTCTTCTAAGTGCCTTGTCTGATTCAAAGCTAACAAATGTTGTTGACTTACAAACTGCTTCTGAGGTTTGGGAAAAACTAGAACTTTTGCATGAAGGAGACAAGTATGTTAAATGTGTAAGGCTACAGAGTCTGAAAGGAAAATTTGAAAATCTGAAGATGAGAGAAGATGAAAATATCACTACTTTTATGACAAAAGTAAATGAGCTTGTTTGTGGCATTAGATGTGCTGGCGGAGTCTTGAATGAAGATGAGATTGTTGGCAAAGTTCTCAGATCCCTTCCTTCTTCTTACAAAATCAAGGTTGCTTCCATTGAAGAATTTAGAGCCCATACAAGTGTCACAAGAGATCAATTGGTTGGTAAATTGGTTGCATTTGAAATGACCAAATTTGGAGATACCCCCCAAGACTGAATCTGCATTCAAAGCCAGTACCTTTGTAAAAGGTAAACAAAGGTTTGACCCGGGAGAGAACTCTTCAAGGAAACCCTCATGGTATGAAAAAGCAAGAAAAGACCTAGAAGAAGAGGAAGCAGAAACTACTCAACTTGAAGCCCTTATTGCAAAAAGACTGCCAAGAGGATCCGGTAAGTATGAAGGGAAATTGCCTTTTAAGTGTTTTAACTACAATAAGATTGGTCATTTTGCCTCAAGGTGTCCAAAAAGATTTTCAAGGCCAAATCCTAACAAATCAAGGTTCCAAAAGAATTGTTACTATGTTCATGAAGATGATGATAATGAAGGAGTAACAGATGATGAATCAGAATCAGGAAACAAATCCAGAAGTGATTGGGTGTTTATTGCCATCAAGGAAGAAGATTCAATGTGCTCTGAATCTGTCAATCATAAAGTTGTAGAAAGAGCTCTAGCTACCCAAGTTGAAGAAAAGGATGATTAGGTCATTGACAGTGGGTGCTCTCACCATATGACAGGTGACAAAAATAAGTTCATAGATTTGGAAAAGTATGAAGGAGGAGTGGTAAAGTTTGGTGATAATTCTGCTGGTAGAATCAGAGGTAGAGGAACTATTTCTTTTGATAGAAAGAACAAAATCGGTAATGTACTGTATGTTGAAGGATTGAAGCACAATCTTTTTAGTGTTGGACAGTTGGTGGACAAAGGCTATGATCTCCAATTCAAGAATGGAAAATGCAAGATCTTTGAAAGTTCTGGAATAGAGATTGCATTTGGTACCCAAACAAAAGGTAATATCTTTCATTTAGTTGGTACTGGTAAAAGTTGTCTATTTGTTCAAATTGATCAGAGTTGGTTATGGCATAGGAGAATGTGTCATGTGAATTTTGATAATATCATCAAGATAAGCAACACTCAGGCTGTAAGAGATCTTCCAAAATTGGTGAAACCTGCAAATAGTTTGTGCAAAGAATGTCAGTTGGGGAAGCAAAGCAGAGTCTCATTCAAAAGTAAGGAACAATCTTCTACCAGATTATTGGACTTAGTTCATACTAATTTATGTGGTCCGACAAGAATCAGAAGTGTGCAAGGTGATAGATACTTCATATTATTAATTGATGACTATTCCCGGATGATGTGGGTTACTATTCTGAAAGAGAAATCACAAGCTCTTGAGAAATTCAAAATATTGAAGGCTATGGTAAAGAATGAAACCGGATTGAAATTAAAATGTCTGAGGTCTGATAGAGGTGGAGAATTCACATCCGGTGAGTTCATAGAATTCTGTGAGAAACATGGAATAAAGAGACAGTTGTCTGCTCCTAGGACTCCATAACAGAATGGAGTAGTGGAGAGAAAGAACCGGACCATCCAGGAAGCATCTAGGACCATGATGATGGAAGCAAATATTCCTCAAATCTATTGAGAGAAGCTGTCAGCACTGCAATCTATACTCTCAATCGAGTACAAATCAAAAGCAACACTGGTAAGACTCCTTATGAACTTTGGTTTGGCATTGCTCCTACTATGAGGTATTTCAGAGTCTTTGGTAGCAAATGTTACATTAAAAGAGATGAAGATCTAGGCAAGTTTGATACTAGAAGTAATGAAGGAATATTCTTGGGTTACTCTACTCAAAGCAAAGCATATCGGTGTTATAACAAGAGACTGATAAAGATTATAGAAAGTACAAATGTGAAGGTTGATGAAGGAATTGAAAAACCCTCAAGGTTTTATGAATATGATGAAGATGATCAGAATGGTGTTCTGATTCAAGGAGCCCAAGCCCCTTCTGAAATTCAGATTCAAACCAATCTGGTAAATTAGGAAGAAGAGATGAGTTTTAATGAGTCTGATCAAGAATCAGAAGTGCAAGAAACTCCCAAAATTCTCAAGTATGTAAGACTGAACCACTCTGAAGATCAGATCATAAGTGATAAAAGCAAAGGTGTACAAACAAGGAGGATTGCTCAAAATTTAGATGAGTATTGTTTGATTTCAAAGATTGAACCTAAAACAGTGAATGAAGCTTGCAATGATGAAAACTGGACTAAAGAAACGGAGGAAGAGCTGATGCAAATTGAGAAAAATCACACTTGGGATCTTATTCCCAGACCTAGAAACAAGAATGTGATTGGAACCAAACGGGTCTTCCAGAACAAACTAAATGAAGTTGGTGAAGTAATCAGAAATAAAGCCAGATTGGTCTGCAAGGGTTACTCTCAAATAGAAGGAGTTGATTTTGAAGAAACCTTTGCTCCGGTGGCAAGAATTGAAGCAGTCAAATTATTTCTTCCTTTTGTTGCTTTCAAGGATTTCAAAGTATATTAGATGGATGTCAAGTCTACCTTCCTAAATGGTGACTTGGAGGAAGAAGTATGCATTGAGCAACCGGATGGATTTCAATTGTCTAATCATGGTGATATGGTCTGCAAGTTGAAAAAAGCACTGTATGGACTGAAGCAAGCCCCAAGATCCTGGTATGAAAGATTGGATAAACATCTTTTGAAGATTGGTTTAACAAAGGTACTGCTGATAGTAATTTGTATTTCAAAATTGATCATGAAAACATCTTGATTGAAGTGTTTGTTGATATCATTTTTGGAGGAAGAGACAATATGTGCAAAACTTTTACAAATCAAATGAAAAGTGAATTTGAGATGTCCATGCTTGGGGAAATGAATTTCTTCTTGGGTCTGTAAATCATTCAAACTAAGAAAGGAATCTTCATTTCTCATACCAAATATGTGAAAGAATTATTAAAGAAATTTGGGATGGAAGACTCAAAACCAATGAATACTCCCATGGCAACCGGATGTAAATTAGGCAAAGATGACGACTCTCCTAAGGCTGATCAGAAAAAGTACAGATCAATGATTGGAGGATTGTTGTATCTTACTCAAACTAGACCTGACATTATGAATGTTGTTGGTCTTGTTGCTAGGTTTCACACTGATCCTAGAGAATCTCATGTCATGGCAATCAAGAGGATTTTTAGATATCTAAAAGGGATAGTTGAGTATGGATTGTGGTATCCCAGAGATCACGATTTTTCTCTTCATGCAAATACAGATGCGGATTGGGCAAGAGATGTGGATGACTAGAAGAGTACCAGTGGTGGAGCACTCTTTTTAGGGAAGAGATTGGTTTCTTGGCTAAGCAAGAAACAAGAGGCAATATCTCTATCCACAGCTAAAGCATAATACATTGCAGCAACAGGTAGTTGCACTCAAGTTTTGTGGATGAAGCAGATGTTAAGAGACATCAGAGTGGAGTATGAGGAACCTATCACAATCTTTTGTGATAATGCAAGTGCAATAAATATATCTAAGAATTCGGTGTTGCATTCAAAGACTAAGCATATATCCATCAAGTTTCACTTTTTGAGAGAGCAAGTGAACAAGAATGAAGTCAGATTAGAGTTTGTGCCTTCTAAGGATCAGATTACAGACATCTTTACTAAACCTCTACCTAAGGACTCTTTTGAGTATCTCAAGGAGAAGTTAGGGGTTATTACCCCTCCGGTGATGAACTAAGGTGTACTGATATGCATCAGTCTGGTGGATATCATAGTCATATCTCGTGGTCCAAATTGATGATGGGGAGTTGCTACTCAAAGGAAGCAACTGGTATGATTCTAAAGTGTTGGAGTTGCAAGTATGTGCTCTTTGCCATTGATGTCAAAGGGGGAGAGAAGACATGTGAAAAATAAGTGGTTGCTGATCAAAGGGGAGCAGTAGAGGAAGAGAAGACATGTGAATGGTTGTTAATGATAGGGGGAGTTGTGTTAGTAAAGGAAAGTTCTTGTCTTGATGATTAAAATAGTTTTTCACATCATATGTTGCCATCAATGACAAAGGGGGAGATTGTTGCAAGTATGGGCCTAACCGGTGTTGTCATTGATGTCAACATACTCCTGTTGCATTGATGATAAGGATTGGATGAGCTGTATGCTGAGGATATTGAGAAAATTAGTTCTAATTAGAAATAGAGAAGAACAGTGAAGACAATAAGGTAAAGATCCAGGATAAGTTGAGAATTAGAGGATGCGGTTCAAAGGGTTTGTAGATATGTGTCTTAAGGTGATCTAGTAAAGATTTTAGAGGTCCGCATAAAGATCTAAAGAAGTTGTGGCTGCTCAAGTAAAACCAGGTCCGACAAGTGTTCAAAGGTGACAGAGTGACACAGATAGGTCCGGTGAGATCCAGAAATGAAATATTCTATTCTGTAGATTTAAGGGAGTGTTTAGGAAGTCCATGTGAAGTGATAACTAAATTGGTTCGTGGTCTGGAGATTCGCAAGCATCTATTCCATTGTGACAGTGATGGTAGACTATGGTCTTGAGGTTTCAGTTGAAGGAGAGAAGGATTTTAGTAAGTAGATGTAGTGTGGATGTTATTGGTGTTTTAGGCAAGCTTGTGGAGGTCTTTGGATCGTGTCCAGTTCGTGTTGGTGGTCCGCATTAGAGTTTGGGCCCGCAACTGAAGAATAACTTCTAGATGATGGTGTTCTTCCTAAGTCTGGCCAACCGGATGAGTTACACATCCTACGAATGATCTTGAAGATGTTATGTGAAGATTGGTGTGTTCCTAAAAGAAGATTGAAGTCCCAGATCTATGTGACCGACAGTGTGTTGTTCCACGTGAAGTCTTTTGTTATTAGTCATGTTATATTCATGTACTTGCTCTGTAATGTTTGCCAACTTAGATGATCATTCCTAAGTCAATGTCTTGTATAAATAAAGAATTGTAAAGTCATTTCAATGTGCATCTTGTGAAGATGAGAGTGTGGTAGTGAGGAGAAGAGCAAAAGGTAGAGCAGAAGTATCGGGCTGAAATGGAACTGATTCAAGCATGGTGAAGATGCTATTCTCTAGTTCAAGTATGTGATACTTATTATTTTGTAGACAATGTGTCTCTTGTAGGTAGTGGGCCTCTTGTGAGCAGTGTGCTCGGGCAGTGAGCCCTAATTGGCATGTGCCATCTTATTCTTTATATTCATCTAACAAAGAATACAATCTTGGGTTAGTCACCTCATGGTTTTTCCCTTAACCGGATTTTCCATGTCAAAATCTTGGTGTCTCATGTGTGAATGTGTTTTTGCTCTTGATTTAATGCATTATATTTCCATGATTGATTTACTATTATGCTGTTGAATTACAAAGTGGATTTAAGTGTTTAATTGGAAGAAAATTTTAGACAACTGATTCACCCCCCCTCTCAGTTGTCTGTCCTGAATACCGGTGGCAATACCCAGATTCACCGTTATGACCAGTCACCATTTGTATCCAATGAAAGATACATTCTCCACATACATTCTCAACATGCTTTTGCAATATGCATTCGCAATATACATTCGGTGAGACTCTTGTCTTCAGTGAATGTTTCCAACTCTTCTGCCGATGTCGCACCTCTGCCCGATGGCATCTACCTTCGGCGTATCCTTCCCTATCGGTCGGACTTTCTCCAAAACCGTCAATAATCTGATCACTCCAATTTGAACCTTAGGCTGCGACTTCTGTTTAGCAACTCGATCCTCCCTTCGGCCAGACTAACCTCGTCGCTCTGAGTGAGGAATGCTTCGTCGATGGCCACAGTCTCACCAATAACGATTTCAACTCCACTAGTCAAACCCTAGCACATGGAGATGCTAGGCCGTCTACTATGCACAACCCTCGATCTAGAACATTTGCACCGCCGAACCATGAAACAAAATAGGAAACAAACGAATATGTTACAATGAAGCCATTCCACTGATTTCGATAGAAATCTCACTAGTGGAATGCTTCACATTGACATTTTGCAACAATGAAAACACAGAAGGGAAAGGAAATCTACAACTATGCAATTGAGTATTTACAGAGAATGGAAAACAAATTGACAACACAGAAAAGATTGATTTCTCCTTCACAATGCTCAATTACATTCGCACAATTGCATTCAATTCCAATATCCTATCCTGAGTTGGTTCATTTCCCTGGGTTTATAAGATCGTCCGAGGAACACCAACCCTATTCCAAGCGGCTGGGAGAACGATTCCAAGCGGTTGGGAGAAAACTAACTGATTCCAACCGTCTAAAACTAACAACTTGACAAAAGTGACCTAAGTCACTAGGGACTTACAAACAAAAATCAAAGTGCAATGCTCAAATAGACCTTATTACAACACAAACATGATTTTCTAAACAAAACCTGATTTTAAATGCCTCATGGAGGCCACCATGTGTTAGGTGCTCCTGCACCATAGACCCCTTGGATATGGAGTTCATGCCCATAGAGTAGTCTACAACCTTTCATTTGTAATGCAGAGACAGGTCATATGGCGATAAGCCATCAGGCTTTTAGTTTTTGCAAACACCATATAATGCCTTGATTATTTTTATGATTTTTTATGGAAAAATCAAATATTGTAATTGCAATAGACTTGGCAAAATTATAAGCCATGTGTATTTATTTTTTGCAAAATCAAATCAAATAGGGGTTTCATTTCAACTGCAAGCATTGTAAGGTTTGTTTTAAAGCAATAATTTATAAAATACTTTAAAATCAAACTATTTTTAGGTAGTTAAAACTAGTAAAACAAATCAAATATTCCTTCCTTGATTTGTTTTATTTTGAGGCAGATAAAGAGAAAAACTAAGGTTTCATGGGCAGATAAAAGTAGATTTTTGGTGGGGCCACATGAGAGAGTCTTTTGGCACTTTGCTTTCATAGTTTGGACACATCTTGAGAGCTTTTATTTTGGTTTTTCTGAGGAGCTTGAAAATGGACTTGGATGTCTATTATTAGGTGTGTTTTCCAGCTTTCTTCGGGGAAAAGATTTTTCACAGGATATATGGCAAAGATATACTTCTTTTTTAGCAGTTCCAATTACAGTTTTGGCAGGATAGAGTAGAGATCAGAGTTCAGGATATCAGAGTCTTCCTCTCACACTGAGAGTGTTGTATCTAGTCTATGTCCTCATTATTCCTTCAGTTATAAAGTAGCAGTTTTCCTTCACTTTTTGCCTCTATTTTTTGCAAGATTGATTTGATATTACACTATGATAAGCATTTATCTTCTGTTTTGTCTTGATTTTGTGATAGATACACAAATATTTTGCTGGTTTAGGTTACATGTCGTGTTTTGCTTAAACCTTCATGCAAAATATTTATGAATTAGGTAGAATCAAGTGTTGTGAAGATTAAAGTTCTATAATCTGACTGTGAGTAAGATTTGATAGGAGTTTAGTGTTGGTGCATCACCTTAGAAATCTATTTCAATATACCTCTCTCATCCCTTTTCTCAGACAAGTCATTAGATTAGGAAAAATCATAAGGAGAACCAGCTCACTCTGGAGCTTCACTCTCGCTATAGGAAACCCACATCCTGAGAGTGTTTCCATGTGTCAATAGATAGCTAAGTCTTTTGTAAGATTAGCATAGGGTGCATATCTGATTGATAACATTTTTTGGCACACCAAGTTGGACTCTGAACATTTTTTCAAAGATTTTTTTCAATCTTCAAGTTGTTGTTTTGGTATATGCAACAATGTTCCAGCCTTTGGAGGCTTTTTATGAGTATACCTAGCGACTCAATCTTCTGGTCTTGCATGCAGAACTAGTGCATTCAACTGATCAAAAACAAGATTGGGATAGATTAGACTATCTTAGTCCAATTGCATGTTCATATATTATTGATATTTGGTGTGTGTATGAGTGATCTCAGCCTTTGGAGGCAAAAAACCAAACACATTTGGTGACTCTGAATCAAGATCTATAGGTTTCGGTATGATCAAGTGTTGGTATGTTATAAATTCATCTATTCATTCCGTTTTCCAGCTTGTATATGAGTAGAAATGTTAGATTTTTATAGGAATTATGAATACCCACAACCATACTATGAAAATGTTGTCCATAGGCCCCCTTATCAACTATATCAGACCAATCAAACAGTTGTTTTCAATTCCATGGCCCTGCAAAACCAGTATGCATAGTTTAATTGCCACCCACCCACCCCTACTCAACTTCCTTACCAGTCGTATACAAGCAGTCATAATGCTAGTTTTAATCCAAATACCTAGGATGCTTACCACGTAACTGCTGGACTGTTCAATCTCCCAATCAGCCAACACAGTCTAAAATAATGGAGCTTAAGGATATGATTAAAGATACTTTGATAGTCTTCAACGAGCAATTTGATGAGGTTAAGAGGGAGCTTAACTATAAACAACACTAGGAGGAACTGACTTATCAAGCCTATCTACATGAGCAGGAGTTGGAGGCACAAAGAACACAATATGAGCAGGAGATTGTAAGCATAAAGGGTTATCAGTACCAACAAGGTGGGGGATTTCAAGCAAGGCAATATGAAGAATCTGATTTGCAGATGCAAGAGCTGAATCACCAAGTTTACCTTCAACATCTAGAGAAGCCACTCTGTGAGACCTTTGTTCCTATCATTAGGAGTGGGAGACACAAAAGAGATAGTTTGAAGAGAATCTTGAGAGAGAGGTAGCTGCACAAACAAAGTTGTTGTTTGCTTGAGCCCAAACAACTCCTGTTGTTCCTATTGTCTCTCAGATTTGCACCCTTGCTAAGTTGCAGAACTTACCAATCTAGAGAAACATGAGATCTTTCTAGACCTATGGGTCACCTGTGATGGAAAGAACCTCTGGAGAAGGTCAGCTTCGTAGCTGATTATCACCTAGAAACTACTGGACTAATGTCTTTGCAAGGAAAAGAGTAAGAAGGCTTACAATAAAATGAAACATACTATCTAAGGTGATGCACCAAAATGGTTATCAGAGACTACACAAGTGACTAACACACTATAGAACCAATAATAATAAGGTTCTCATACACAACCCAGTAAATCATAATCTTTGCATCATCAATTTATAAGAAGGCTAAATAACAACAGTTCTGTGAAGGAGAAAGATGTTTTCTCACCACTTAAAAACTGATTCTTATTCCTAGCACGTCTCACAACCTGCAAAAATATATGTATCCCTGCATAAAGGCACCAACATGAAATACAGTCCCAAGGACAAAGAACATCACAAGGATCTGTACTAACACTAAGGACACACAATATCAGGAGAAATGGGAAGGTATAAACTATTTATTGCTACTAAAAAGGTGTTACAATGTTGTGTTACTTTGAAAATGCGTTACAAAATTGTTCACTTCTGCAAAAGAACTCAAAAAAATTACAATATACAGTGCCATGAATACCAAGAACTACTAAATAAAGAACAAGGGAGAAGACTATATACTTCTCCAAATAGTTGTAACAAGATAAGCATGAGAAACCACCATTTACGTGCATCTCATAAATGTCCCCAAAATATTTGCCTAAAGTCCTCCAAAATGGGTTTCCAATGCAGAAATAGTCAAGGCATGTCATCATCCACCATAAAAGCTCCAGAAAATGCATTTAAATGCTCTTTAAGGCCACTAAAAACAAGTCAAATCTGTGCAATAACTCTTCTCCCTGTTTGTCAACCTCCCCTGCAGCATCATAAATGTCTAATATTTGCACAATAAATGACACAAATACAATCAATTCTGCATTTAATTAACATTGACTAAGAGGTTTATAATTACACCACTTAGTTAATGTTTTACATTCCAAATTTATTACAAACCTATGCAAAAAATAATGGCATTTAGGACATAACATTTAATTTCCTAATTTTGCATAGTTTGGGGATAAATTAAATGTTGTGAAAGAACGACAAAGTAATCAACGAGACTTACTTTGCCATGTGTGATAAATCTGCCTATTATTTCCCTCTTGTATTTTTATTACAAATGATGAAGTAATTCATAATTTATTGCTTTATCATTTGTTTACAACATCTAATCTATCTCTAGATTATGCAAAAATGACATAACAACACCTTGATAGCACCTAGGCAAAAACAACACGACTCTCCATACATGAAAAAATATTGCCTCCTCATACACTTGCATCATCACGATGCATCTCATGGCTACATCAAAACACCTTACATCATTACTCGCATCTCTCTCCATGGTCTTGATACAAACACCATGTCGTGTTACATTAGTCATTCATCATATTTTACAAGGCATCCAAATCACTCCATATGTAATATTTACAATTCCTTATACACATCATCATACTCACCATGAAAACATACCAACACATGCCTTTTATAGAATATAAGGCATTCGACCCCCTTAGATTCATAATGTTTTCTGACTTTAGCAAAAATTAAAGGGACTATCATTAGGTTTCAAGATATTAGAAAGTCTTGACCACGTCCTTTGGATGGTTATAATGATTTTAATTTGTAAGTCAAAAAGCAAAATGATGAAGATTCACCCTAATCCATTGATCAAAAATAAGGAAAGAACCCTATTTTTTCATTTTGCATATTTTACCTTAGTTTCATTTTAGATGACTTCCTCTCTGGCCGCCTTCTTCTGCTAGGGTTTGGACGCCCAATTTGCATCATTTTTGGTTGATTTTGAGTGTTTCTTAATGGCTCATGTCTGAAAATGAAAGGTAAAACCCTTTGTGCAACATATTCGATCCATTTTATCATTTTTGGGGGATGAAAACTAGCTTTTTTGAGCTGCGACCTGGTACATTTCTGATGTATTTCCTATTTTTTCTTGGTCGACTTCCTTGCATCTATTGTTGGCTGTGTTTGAGGACTCCATTGGAAGTTGTTTGAGGAAGAAACTGCGGTTTGGCAAAATAAAAGGTAGAAAGAAAAGAGGTAATCCCTTTATTGTAGATATCTCTTCATTTTTTCTAATGTTTACCTTGCATTTTGATTGTGTCGAGGCACGATTTGGATGGTTCTGTGAGCATTTTTGCTTGAAATGAGTTAAAAAGCTTTACTTTCTCCTTTGTATGTTCATTAATAAGGTTTTCGAGCTCAGGAGTCAAAAAATGAAGGAGCTTTTTCCCTTAATAATCTATTAGAAGCATCACAAAAGTCACATCATCTCTACAAGCTACAAGTATATTTTCATCTCTGGTCTTTTTTCAGGACTGCACAAACTCTCACCCAGGCTGCGAATATATTTTCTTCATCGCTGAGATAGATCTTGGCCTCCTATATCTGTGAATATTCTCTTTTTTTTCTTCTGCATCTATATAACATTGATTACTTGAAGTGAGCTTAACTTGTGGGAAAGATCCCACTTCTACATTTCTTCATGTGAAACCCACAGTGATTTGAGGCACCTATCCATGTATTTTTGGATGAGACCCTAAGTGGGTTGAAGTTGGTTTAAAAAACGTATGCTCTATTGTAGCTGTGACTGTTCATTTTTGCATGGTTGATAATGACATTATACATTTCCTCTATTTCTAAAAATGCAGAATGCAAACCTCTTTCAGGCACTAGCTGTGTATTTCATTTGTTCTCTCATGAGCCTTAGTGAAGGTTGCAATCTATTATGAACTCTGCAGCAACATATTGAATTGTTACAACTCTTAGCATGAGCAAATTTGAACATAACTTCAACTGCATCTTCATGGTATCAGGTGACCACTATTTCCGTATGAGTCCACATACACTCAATATGACTTCAGTCAATCCATTATATGGCATATATCTTCTCACTATTTTAGTTTGTTGTACTATCCTACATTAAATGCATGCTCATACATACCACATCATACACTAGTAATGGCTCTTTCATTTGCTATTTTGTATGACTGTACCTATTAGTTTCTTATAGAGAGAAGCATTTTATGATTCCTTGTATAGCATAAGAACTATGAAGCTACTTCAATTGTTAACACCTCATTGACAATAAAAAGTGGTAAATATTTGTTCCATTCTTTATTGCTTAGACTGAGCTTCTTGATTGTTGAAGTGGATGATATTTAAGCATGCCTATTTGGAACCTTCAACACTATATCACTATTGTCCTTTGATTATTCAATGCATGACCTCATTTGATTTGAACTGCAATCTGCTCTTTTCTGGTTATGTATTGGTGAAATTGAACTTCATGATGGCTCTATTCCTTCTATCATTTTGTCGTTTTACAACCATTGCTTCTCACTATGATATCTTGCTTTGTATTATTTGTGCATCATTATGTTAGGACAGAGAGGTCTTCATGGCTAGGACTTGAGGCTTTTCCTTACTCTTGCTGGCTACCATATTCCTTTGTTATACATACATACTTTGTAACGACACCTCTGCATTGTATTCATTGCTTCTATGACAACACTTATTGTTGTTCCATTGCTAACTGTCCCTTTTATAATTATTGTGACTGTCTGTCTCTGTATAGGCTCTCAGAGGCTATCATACTTCTCATTGTCTCATTGTCTTTATTGGTTGCCACTCTGCCTTGATAGTCCATCAAAAGTTTGTCTTGAAAGGTGCATAGAGGCCACAACTTCCTTGATCTAGCACTATATGAATGTTGTCCCTTAGGCTGCTTAGTATTTTACGCTAACCTTCTCTGTCAGTTCTCATGTTTAATTGTTGTGATGTTATCCTTTTCAATGACTGCTCCTTCATATGCTTTTGGTTGTTATGTTAAGTTGACTGCTTGACTGCCTTGTGATAGCACTGTCACTACATTTGTGTATGCTCCATTGCCTTTATATCAAATGTAACTACCTTTAGAGGAATATGCAACATTGAAACCACTCTTTCGTAACTGTATGTGAACTGTGGCAACCCTCATTTGTCTCTCTTGATGGCACAATGAGCTCCATGATTGATCTTGTCTCGAATTTGAATAAAGACTAGAATATGTGATATTCAATGATAAACTGTTCTTCATGCTGTCCTATTATATAGTTGTTTTATCTTCAAGGTATATCTAGACAACAAAAATAACACTTCAATCATAACTAAGATATGAAAAGTACCTTTTATTGATCACCGTCCCTATTGTTGACATCTCTTGAATAGAATCATTGCTCGTTCCTTTTCATCTTTCTGACTGATATTTCTATATATATGAGCTCTTCTCGAGCAATTTCCTTTGTCACTTGAATCTCTCATAGCTGATTATGCAAAGGAACAAAGGTTTTGATATTTTATGAAGTAAACACATCATCTTTGCACCAAACTACAACTCATTTCTATTGTTGTTAATATTTGACTTCACATTTATTCTATAAGTTCACGTTCTGTACCTTTGTACCTTTTATGAAATCATCTATAGCATTTAGGAGAATGCGATACCCTTTTGAATGAAGCTGTATATATTATTCTTGTGTCATTTGATTCAACTTTATCAGTATTTCACTGTATATGAGGAAAAATACTATCACTATAGCTGCAAATTCTCACTGTATTACTGAAACTTCTCATAGCATTCAAGCTTGGAAATGTTTTGTATCTCATTTTAGCATACACTTGTATCATTTGGACTCTTTCTGTATGTCATAACTATTGATTTTCCTCACATTTGGTACTATAGCTTCACCTTCCGTACCTTTTACATTAGTTATTCTTACATCAACTGCACCAGTTATATCTGTATTCTTTAACATATTTTGGGCAATGGTGACTGATACTGTCCCTGTAAGAATTTTTTGTAAAGGCTTGGCATTTCTTTTGTGACGATCTCTGTACTCCTGGTTGGCTGTGACATCCATTGTAGCTCTACTCCTTATAGCACTCAAAATACTATTGTTCTTCATTGATTGTTGACTGCCATTTGTAGCATGCTATCATTATTGCTCCTTCAAGACTGTAACCACCATGCATTATCTATCATTTGACAAAAACTCTTCATTTCACCCTCTTTCTGGCAGACCTACTGCACCAATATGACTCATTCTTCTTTGTTAATTGTCATCTCTTGGTGCCCTCAGATAGCTTAATACTCTCCAAAGCATATATGTTTAATGACTGTCTCAGTCAAAGGCATCACTTATCATCCTAATGCTGTCCTTGATGATAGTTTACAAATGCATGGCACTTCAAACTATTCATGTGACTGTCTCTGGAAATAATATCATGTTGTTCTTATTAGATCTTGTATCTGTAGGTCATGTTTGTCATGAACAGCTACAGGATGGCTCTTGTACTTTATTTTCTGTAATTGTATCTCTTCTTTTTATACTGTTTGAAAGCATTAATGTTTCTCAATTAGACATGCTGGGCTCAACCCTCGTGGGAGACACATTTTCTCCACATGCTAAAATGAAATGAGTGTTAAATAACACATGTATCTGCACATGAAATAAACATGTTAGCATATAAAACATACCTTTGTTTATGATGTGATGTGACTTGTATGGATCTATCTCTTTCTGGTATAGCACTTGTGTCTGCTCATTCTAACCTTTCTTATGCTAATAGGATTACTAATATACTGCTGCTACATAAAAGTAGATGGTACTTTTGAAGTTCTGATTATGTATGAAAAGATTTGAGACCCCGAGCATTAACAAAAAAACTATTTTCCAGGTACACTGGAGCTCAAGCGGATGGAGGGAGACAACAGTTAGATCGACCATGGGATTCGTCATTTGTAGGCAATGACGGGTCCCCTCTTTTCCTATGCAATTTGTTTCTTTTCAAAAGTAATATTTACTATTATGTAGCCTATTTTAGTTACTCCTACGGCTTGTGTGGGAGCATCTTATTTGACATTTATGAATAATGAAAAAGCCTTTCCAAAATCTGCAATGTTGTATTTTTCTTCTTGATTGTAAACAACTGCATTTAATTGAAGTTCCTTCATGGCATTTTTCTCCTGGAAAAACACTTACTAATAACAGACATGCACCCCTCAAAATTAGAAAACTTAATCAACCCCACTTGATTGAGCTGAAAAATAAAAATGGGTAACATTTCTGGCGACATCTGTGTGGTGCTTGCCTGCTAAGTACCCAGACCAACTGCCTTAAACTATCTATTGGGCATAGAGTCACTCATACTTGACAAAAACTTGAAAAACATTTCCTTTACATTGTTGCAACTCACTTCAGACTACAATCTCTTCTAATCCATCAAGTGCATGGGTATGGTTGGTGATAGTGAACCAATAAAATCACTGTCATTAATGATATGCATCTACTTGATGGGTTAGAAGGAGATAATCAACAAGAACACCTCCTTAGCAAACTGCTACGATTTATTACAGCTCTGTGAGGGGGACATATATGATGTTTGACAGTGAATACATGTATTCATTGTTTCATGTGATGGTTGTCTATACATACAACTGTAGTACATTACAGCAGTTTCACCTCTTACACGTAACCAGACCCAGGAACAACTAACAACTATGCAGAAACACACTTAGGGAAATGAAAATTGCATCTAATCTACTATGCAACAACACTTATTAAACAATAGAAACTTCATGAAATATATACAAACATGAAAGATCCTACCTCGGAAGCAATGCTTGAGGTGAATCCCATTGACTGGGATTGGCTCGATGTCACCATCCAACCTAGACAACTGGAAGGCATTATGCTGTTTGCATTTTGAAACAATATAGGGGCCACTCCAAAAAGCATCAAACTTAGAAAGCTTTCCAGGTTTGCTTTTCAACACTTCCCATTTCAACACTATGTCACCCTCCTAAAATATTCTTAGAGATGCTCTTTTGTCAAATGACCTCTTCATTTGACCTTGATGATGCTCTATATTTCTCATGGCATCATTCTTGGTCTCTTCAAGCTCAACTAGTTGAGCTAGCCTTATCATCATAGGGCCTTCTTCTAGCATGTCCAGTTGATTCACCAAATCAAGTGCTGGTAACTCAAGTGTGATAGGAAGCCTAGCTTCCTTGCCTTATACCAACATGAAAGGTGAATGTCCTGTTGACCGTTTTGTAGTAATCTTATCATCACACAATGTTGACTTTAACTGTGTATGCTAGGCTCTCTGGTTACCCTCCATGGTCTTCTTGATAATTCTTATCAAGTTCTTATTGGTGGATTCTGCTTGGCCATTGCCTTGCGGATAGTAATTGGAGGATGCATTGAGATAGATACCATTTCTTACAATCCAATTAGAGATTCTGGAACCAACAAAGGCAATGGCATTGTCTGAAATAATGGACTTAGGGACTCCAAATCTGATAACCAGCTCTTCATAAAAATTTAGAATGGTAGACTCATTGGTCTCTTTAAGTGCGACTGCTTTAGTCCACTTATTGAAATAATCAGTGGCTATAAGAACCCACTTATGGCTAGCACTGGATGAAGGGATTATAACCCCAATAAAGTCTAACCCCCACCTCATAAAGGGTTGTTCAACCTGAACTAGCTGCAAAGGTAAGGCTGCCAACTTCTCTTTTTCGGCAAACAGAGCACATTCTTTGCATTTTCTGACCCATAAGTGTGCATCCTTAAACAAACTGGGCCAATAATAGCCACCTTTCATCATCTTAAGAGTTGTTGCTCTAGGTGAAAAATGGCCTCCAACTGACCCCTCATGAAAGTCATGCAACACTTTTTCAACTTGGTTAGGTTCAATATATCTCAGCAATACTCCATTGAAATCTTTCCTAAAAAGCAAGCCATTAATGAGCACATAAGGTATGGACCGCAATCTAAAATACCTTCATTTGGATCTATCCAAGCCTTGAGGACACTCACCAGTCTGCAAGAAATGAACCATTTCTTGCACCCAATCAGTAACAGGAACTGAAACAGTTGTTTGCTCTTCATCTTACAATGATAAAACAACTTCTTGTTCACATTCCTCTTTGCTGATAACACCATCAAGAAGCTGTTCACATAGCCCTTTACCCCTGACCAGCTTGGTAACCTTAATGTCTACGTCATATTCCATTACCTTAGTCACCCAACCAACTCTCTTATTACTGAGATCCTTACTTGATAGAAATTCCTCCACACTCGGATGGGCAACCATTAGATTAATCTTATTACCTGACAACATGTGTTTAAACTTCTTCAAATTCCTTATAACAACAAGCACATGTTTCTCAATGAAGCTGTACCTTAGCTCATAATCTTTCAATGCTTGAATGAAAAAAGCTAAAGGCTGCTCCATTTCTAAATCATTCTTATGTACCAACATAGCAGAAACAGAATCAACATTACCATAAGCATACAACGTGAAATCTTTAGAAAATTCAAGACTTAGAAGTGTAGGTGCAGCTGCCAATGCCTCTTTAATAAGCTCAAAGCTTCGTTTTCCTTCTCTAGTCCAACTGAAAGACACATTCTTTCTCAACATTGTAGTTAGTGGATTCAACAAATCAACAATATCAGGGATAAATCTCCTGACGAAGTTGATCCTACCAATGAAACTCTGCAAGCCTTTCTTGTGTGCTGATAAGGGGAGAGCCAAAATTGCACTTATTCTTTCAGGGTCAATGGTGATACCTTGTTTTGACACCACGTAACCAAGAAATCTACCCTCATGGACAACAAACACACAATTTTTGGGATTAAGTGATATCCCAAACTCCCTACATCTCTCAAAAATCTGCCTTAAGTGGTTTCGATGATTCTTGGCCTCTTTGGAGAAAATAGTAATATCATCAAGGTAGACTAGGACGATTTTATATATTATGCCTTGAAAGGCCATATCCATAGCCTTTTGAAAGGTTGCTCCAGCATCGGACAAACTGAAAGTCATCTTCTTGTAAGCCATAGTCCACCATTTTGTGGTGAAGGTTGTTTTATATTGGTCTTCCTCTTTCACTAATATCTGATTGTAACTAGAATATCCCTCTAGTAAGGAAAACCTCTCTGATCCTCAGACTACTTGGAGTATCTACTCCATGGAGGGAAAAGGATGACAGTCTTTCAAGGAAGCTCTATTCAAGTCATGAAAGTCTACACATAGCCTTATCTCCCTGTTTTTCTTCCTAACCGACACAAGGTTGGAAACCCATGAGGTGTGCTTAATAGGAATATTATGCTGCTCTCAATCAGCTTGTTCAGTTCTTTTTTCATAAGAGGCTCTAATTTAGGATTCAAGGGCCTCTATTTCTGCCTAATAGGCTTGGCGTCAGACTCAAGTTCAATAGCTGGGATCAAATCCTTTTAAATAACTATACTCCCATGCAAAAATGTCACTAAATTCTTGAAAAAGTTAAATAAATGCATGCTTTTCTTTTGTTGTACATACCTTGCCTAGTTTAAGGAGCTTACCCTTAAAGATCTCAAACTCTTCATAGTGATCTTACTGAACTTGTAAGCTGGCCTTGGTTTTTGTAGCTTCATCATTAGTGTTAAAAATGGACTCTAAGGTGACCAAACCCTTTGGCATCTTGTTATTCTTCAGCTGAATGATTTGGTCACCGTACTGGTGATGTAGCCTCTCTTGGTTAGCATGAGAGAATTCAGCTTCCTCTCTCAAGAAGTTCACAATCTACTGGTTACTTTCAAACACTTGCCAATGTGTGTTGTTATCTGGTATAGTAGGCCTAATAACAACCTTAATATGCTGATTAGTCTTACCACTACTAATCTCTTTAGGAATGTCATATTCAGCCCCTACAGCAGCCAACCTATCAACATGTTTATTCTGATTTCTAGGTATGGATATCAAATTAAATGCATCAAATCCCTCCAATAGGTCCCATACTCTATGCTTGTAAGACTTAAGCAGGTCATTTTTTGTAACATTAAGTTTTCTCACCTGATTTACAACTATTTCGTTGTCCCCATAAACTTTTAGATAGCTAATACCCTTTTGTCTTGCCCATTCCATACCTTGAATAAGAGCTTCGTATTCAGCCACATTGTTAGTACAGCTGAAATAGAATCTAAAAGCTTAATAGTACCTATCACCCCTTGGGGAAACAAGCATGCATCCACCACTGGCACCCATTCTACTCCTTGAGCCATAAAAAAAATAGCTCCCATACCTCATTATCTTGCTGCCCATCTTATTGTTCTGTACTTTTTTCATTGTTAGGCATAAATGAATCAACTTCGTGCATCATATACACACCCAAACTAGCCTCTTCTAGGTGCTCACATGGATCAACCACTTGAGTCTAATCTGCCCATTCATCAAGAAGAACTTCTGGTATACCTTCAATTTGTGTACTACCTTCTCGAACAGTGGGCTGCTCTTCTTGTTCACTTGCAACCAAGTTGGCATTGATGGGACGTGGAGCGTAAGGTTCAATATGGTCTTTAGCAATGGGTTCTGACTTGATAGTCACCTTAGTGTCGTACCTAGTTCTAAACAGCATATGAGATCAATCCAAGGACAGGTAACCTCCTATCTTTGGGGCAAAATCCCTTGACAAACAAATAGCAAAATAAGGAGGTAACTTAATGACATATATGTCCTATGGGATAGAGAAATTTGGACAGGCATGCAAAGTTAAACTCAGTCCCTTTATGATACCCACTGTATTAACAACAGTTCCATGCAGCTAAACAACTCCCTTCTCTAATGGCTCATATTCAATTCCTAACTTGTCAACAATCTGTTTGGGCATGACGGAACTGCTAACACCTAAGTCAATCATGTAGTTATGGACTAATGATCCCCTATGATTAAAGACACATAAAATGGTGGGGTTTTAACCTTTGAAGCTTGTTGTTCTTTATCATTTCCATCCGTATTTGTCAACACAGCCTTAGGCTTATCTGCACTAGACTCTTGAGACAAATTTATATTTGATAAAGCTGATTGAAACAAGTCCTTTTGGCCAGGGATACTTAGGGAATCCCACATAGACATAGATACATTCACTTTTTTCATATGCTCAAGGATATTGAAAGTAGATGTACCTGATTTAACCTAGCTTTTGGGGGTAGCCACATCACTTTGAGTACAAGCTAGGTGAACTGGTGGATTAAGCTGCTCCTTGCCTACCAAAGGCTAACCTTTTGATAAAACTTGAATTTTCTTAGCATTTGATGGGTTAGAAATACCTTGTCCCACATGGCACTTGATGCTCATGCGTTTGAACCTTACTACATTGCTGCCCTTCATCAATAGCCCTTTTCTTGCTGCGTGTATTAGCTGCAATTAAAGAACCAACTTGGTTCATACCATAGAATTCCTCTCCTTGCCAGTTTAGGAGTGTTGTCTCATGTACTTGTTCTTCTTGCTGCTAAACATGAGGTTCTACAGGCACATTAGACTGCACTGCTGGACTGTTTTGAACCATCAAAGTTTGGTTAATCACTCCATTGGCACATGTATTTTGGTTACGTGGTTGGTTACAAGGAAAGCACCAGTCATAGTCCTGAGCCAAATTATTTTGCGTGGGTACAATTTCTTTTGAGGAACTAGTAGCATTTGGATTGTAGGCCTGATAAGGCCTAGAGTTAAAGGCTTGCCTTGGACCTTGATTATTTGGCTGATAAGGTGGCCTATTTGACTGATTTTGCTGGTAATTAGACTGAAATGGGGGCTGATAAGGTCTAAAATTTTGACCCTGCTACCTCTTGAGGTTCACTATCTCATTACCAAAAGATTGTAACAGTCCTTTGATCTCCTGTAACTCAAAAGATTGACTTTGAACAACATTCTCTTGGTTATCGGGCTAAGTATTAGGTGATGGTAACGTTGGTGCAGTGGGTATAAAAGCTATAGGAGGCACATGCATTGGCATTGGTGGCTAAATAGTAGGGAATATTGGCAAAGGAGGTCTAGGGGCAATTTTACCAGCCTATATGAGGTTGTTCTCAGCTTTTATGGCTATAGCATAAGCTTGTGGTAAGGAGTCTCCTCCCATAAATTGGATCATAACAAAAATATCACTGTTCAAAGCTCTCAAATAATATAAGAAAGCATGATCAGCAATAGGCCTTACCGTTGGTGGGATTCTATCCCATGTCTTCTAGAAACAGTGGTTAAAGTCTGACATAACCTCGTGAGGAGCCCTCTTAATCATAGACAATTGCTCCACCAATGACAAATGGTTTGATTTATCTTCAAAGAAGCTGCACAGCTCCTCTCCCAAACAATCCCATGAATCTATGGAGTTGACTGGTAGACTTCTAAACCACTGCAAAGCCTTCCCTTTGAGGGAAGCTGCTAACAACTTGATTGCAACATTCTCTTGTGTCACATGATGGACAACACACAGGTTTACAACATATTTTATATGCTCAGGCGGAGTAGTATGATCTTCACCATTAAAATATGGTAAATTTTTCAAGGCAGCTATAGGAATGTCATCATGTTGAGCTAAATTCAGTGGGCTGCCTTGGTTGAATGCAACAAATGGATAAATTTTGGCTGCATGAATCATTGTAATTGGGATTCTTGGGGCAGTATGAGTTCTAACAGCAGGAGTAGACTTGGCTCTCCTAGAATAGACACAAGTCTTCTTGGGTTTCTTAGCTATTATGCCTCTTCTCCTAGGTGGGGATAATTGTAAATACTCAAAAGACAAAGAACTGCTTCTTGTTTGTATCATTTTCATAAGCTAAAATGCACTGATTTTGTTAGACCAAAGCTTAGAGTCGCCATATATGTGGGTTTTAACCGCTTACAAGTCTGAAAATCACTATTTGCACATCAAAACCAGCAATAAGAAGTAATATTTGAACTGTTTTAATTACAACAATCCCACCGGGCATGCCAAAAATTGTTGTCTCATATTTTTACCATTGCTAAGTTGCAAAACTTAGCAATATAGGGAAATATGGGATCTTTCCAGGCCTATGGGTCACTTGTGATGGAAAGAACCTCCAGAGAAGGCCAGCTTCCTAGCTAGTTATCACCTAGAAACTACTAGACTAATGTCTTTGCAGGGAAAATAGTAAGAAGGATTACAAGAAAATGAAACATACTGTCTAAGGTGATGCACCAAAATGGTTATCAAAGACTACACAAGTGACTAACACACTATAGAACCAGTAATAATAAGGTCCTCATACATAACCCAGTAAATCATAATCTTTGCATTACCAATTTATAAGAAGGCTAAATAACAACAGTTTTGTGAAGGAGAAAGATGTTTTCTCACCACTCAAAAATTGATTCTTATTCCTAGCACATCTCATAGCCTGCAAAAATATATGTATCCCTGCATAAAGGCACCAACATGAAATACAGCCCCAAGGACAAAGAACATCACAAGGTTCTGTACTAACACTAAGGACACACAATATTAGGAGAAATGGGAAGGTATAAACTATTTATTGCTGCTAAAAAGGTGTTACAATGTTGTGTTACTTTGAAAATGGGTTACAAAACTATTCACTTCTGCAAAAGAACTAAAAAAAATTATAATATATAGTGCAGTGAATAGCAAGAACTACTGAATAATAACAAGGGAAAAGACTATATACTTCTCCAAATAGCTGTAACAAGATAAGCATGAGAAACCACCATTTTCGTGCATCTCATAAATGTCCCCAAAATATCTGCCTAAAGTCCTCCAAAATGGGTTTCCAATGCAGAAATAGTCAAGGCATGTCATCACCCACCATAAAATCTCTAGAAAATGCCTTTAAATGCTCTTTAAAGCCACTGAAAACAAGTCAAATCTGTGCAATAACTCTTCTCCCTATTTTTCAACCTCCCCTGTAGCATCATAAATGCTTGATATTTGCATAATAAATGACACAAATACAATCAATTCTGCATTTAGTTAACATTGACTAAGAGGTTTATAATTACACCACTTAGTTAATGTTTTACATTCCAAATTTATTACAAAGCTATGCATAAAATAATGGCATTTAGGACATAACATTTAATTTCCCAATTTTGCATAGTTTGGGGACAAATTAAATGTCGTGAAAGAATGACAAAGTAATTGACGAGACTTACTTTGCCACGTGTGATAAATCTGCCTATTATTGCCCTTTTGCATTTTTATTACAAATGATAAAGTAATTCATAATTTATTACTTTATCTTTCATTTACAACATCTAATTTATCTCTAGATTATGCAAAAACAACATAACAACACCTTGATAACACCTACGCAAAAACAACATGACTCTCTATACATGATAAAAGATCGCCTCCTCATACACTTGCATCATCACGATGCATCTCATGGCTACATCAAAACACCTTACATCATTATTCGCATCTCTCTCCGTGGTCTTGATACAAACACCATGCCGTGTTACATTAGTCATTCATCATATTTTACAAGGCATCCAAATGACCCCATATGCAATATTTACAATTCCTTATACACATCATCATACTCACCATGAAAACATACCAACACATGCCTTTTATAGAATATAAGGCATTCGACCCCCTTAGCTTCATAATGTTTTCTGACTTTAGCAAAAATTAAAGGGACTATCATTAGGTTTTAAGATATTAGCAAGTCTTGACCATGTCCTTTGGATGGTTGTAATGATTTTAATTTGTAAGTCAAAAAGCAAAATGATGAAGAATCGCCCTAATCCATTGATCAAAAATAAGGAAAGAACCCTAATTTTTCAGTTTGCACATTTTACCTTGGTTTCATTTTGGACGACTTCCTCTCTGGCCCCCTTCTTCTACTAGGGTTTGGACGCCCAATTTGCATCATTTTTGGTCGATTCTGAGTGTTTCTCAATGGCTCATGTCTAAAAATGAAAGGTAAAATCCTTTGTGCAACATATTCGATCCATTTTCTCATTTTTTGGCGATGAAAACTGGCTTTTTTGAGCCACGACCTGGCACATTTCTAATGTATTTCTTATTTTTTCTTGGTTGACTTCCTTACATCTATTATTAGCTCTGTTTGAGGCCGCCATTGGAAGTTGTTTAAGGAAGAAACTATGGTTTGACAAAACAAAAGGTAGAAAGAATAGAGGTAATCCCTTTACTGTAGATATCTCTTCATTTTTCTGATGTTTACCTTACATTTTGACTATGCCGAGGCACAATTTGGATGGTTCTGTGAGCATTTTTGCTTGAAATGAGTTAAAAAGCTTTACTTTCTCCTTTGTATGTTCATTGATAAGGTTTTCGAGCTCAGGAATCGAAAAATGAAGGAGCTTTTTCCCTTAATAATCTATTAGAAGCATCACAAAAGTCACCTCATCTCTACAGGTCATGAGTATATTTTCATCTTTGGTCTTTTTTCAGGCCTGCACAAACTCTCACCCAGGCCACGAATATATTTTCTTCATCATTGAGATAGATCTTGGCCTCCTATATCTGTGAATATTCTATCTTTTGTTTCTTCTGCATCTATATAACATTGATTACTTGAAGTGAGCTTAACTTGTGGGAAAGATCCCCCTTCTACATTTCTTCATGTGAAACCCACAGTGATTTGAGGCAGCTATCTATGTATTTTTGGATTAGAGCCTAAGTGGGTTGAAGTTAGTTTAAAAAACTCAGGCTCTATTATGGCTGCGACTGTTCATTTCTGCGTGGTTGATAATGACATTATACATTTCCTCTATTTTTGAAAATGCACAATGTAAACCTCTTTCAGGCACTAGCTATGTATTTCACTTGTTCTCTCATGAACCTTAGTGAAGGTTGCACTCTATTATGACCTCTGTAACAATGTGTTGAATTGTTACAACTCTTAGCATGACCACATTTGAATATAACTTCAACTGCATCTTCATGGTATTAGGTGACCACTGTTTTCTTATGACTCCACATACACTCAATATGACTGCATTCAATCCATTATATGGCATATATCTTCTCACTATTTTAGTTTGTTGTACCATCCTACATTAAATGCATGCTCATACATACCACATCATACACTAGTAATGGCTCTTTCATTTTCTATTTTGTATGACTGTACCTGTTAGTTTCTTATAGAGAGAAGTAGTTTATGATTCCTTGTATAGCATAAGAACTATGAAGCTACTTCAATTGTTAATACCTCATTCACAATAAAAAGTGGTAAATATTTGTTCCATTCTTTATTGCTTAGACTGAGCTTCTTGATTGTTGAAGTGGATGATATTTAAGCATGCCTGTTTGGAACCTTCAACACTATATCACTACTGTCCTTTGATTATTCAATGCATGACCTCATTTGATTTGAACTATAGTCTGCTCTTTTCTGGTTATGTATTGGTGAAATTGAACTTCATGATGGCTCTATTCCTTCTATCATTTTGTCGTTTTACAACCATTGTTTCTCACTGTGATATCTTGCTTTGTATTATTTGTGCATCATTATGTTAGGACAGAGAGGTCTTCATGGCTAGGACTTGAGGCTTTTCCTCACTCTTGCTGGCTACCATATTCCTTTGTTGTACATACATACTTTGTAACAACACCTCTACATTGTATTCATTGCTGCTATGACAACACTTATTGCTATTCCATTGCTAACTATCCCTTTATAATTATTGTGACTGTCTATCTCTGTATAGGCTCTCAGAGGCTATCATACTTCTCATTGTCTCATTATCTTTATTGGCTGCCACTCTGCCTTGACAATCCATCGAAAGTTTATGTCTTGAAAGGTGCATAGAGGCCACAACTTCCTTGATCTAGCACTATATGAATGTTGTCCCTTAGGTTGTTTAGTGTTTTATGCTAACCTTCTCTGTTAGTTCTCATGTTTAACTATTGTGATGTTATCCTTTTCAATGATTACTCCTTCATATGCTTTTGGCTATTATATTAAGCTGACTACTTCACTGCCTTGTGATAGCATTGTCAATGCATTTGTGTATGCTCCATTGCCTTTATATCAAATGTAACTACCTTTAGAGGAATATGCAACATTGAAACTACTCTTTCGTAACTGTATGTGAACTGTGGCAACCCTCATTTGTCTCTCTTGATGGCACAATGAGCTCCATGATTGATCTTGACTTGAATTTGAATAAAGACTAGAATATGTGATATTCAATGATAAACTGTTCTTCATGTTGTCCTATTATATAGTTGTTTTATCTTCAAGGTATATCTAGACAGCAAAAATAACACTTCAATCATAACTAAGAGATGAAAAGTACCTTTTATTGATCACCGTCCCTATTATTGACATCTCTTGAATAGAATCATTGCTCGTTCCTTTTCATCTTTCTGACTGATATTTCTATATATATGAGCTCTTCTCGAGCAATTTCCTTTGTCACTTGAATCTCTCATAGCTGATTATGCAAAGGAACAAAGGTTTTGATATTTTATGAAGTAAACACATCATCTTTGCACCAAACTACAACTCATTTCTATTGTTGTTAATATTTGACTTCACATTTATTCTATAAGTTCACGTTCTGTACCTTTGTACCTTTTATGAAATCATCTATAGCATTTAGGAGAATGCGATACCCTTTTGAATGAAGTTGTATATATTATTCTTGTGTCATTTGATTCAACTTTATCAGTATTTCATTGTATATGAGGAAAAATACTATCACTATAGCTGCAAATTCTCACTGTATTACTGAAACTTCTAATAGCATTCAAGCTTGGAAATGTTTTGTATCTCATTTTAGCATACACTTGTATCATTTGGACTCTTTCTGTATGTCATAACTATTGATTTTCCTCACATTTGGTACTATAGCTTCACCTTCTGTACCTTTTACATTAGTTATTCTTACATCAACTGCACCAGTTATATCTGTATTCTTTAACATATTTTGGGCAATGGTGACTGATGTTGTCCCTGTAAGAATTTTTTGTAAAGGCTTGGCATTTCTTTTGTGACAATCTCTATACTCTTGGTTGGCTGTGACATCCATTGTAGCTCTACTCCTTATAGCACTCAAAATACTATTGTTCTTCATTGATTGTTGACTGCCATTTGTAGCATGCTATCATTATTGCTCCTTCAAGACTGTAACCACCATGCATTATCAATCATTTGACAAAAACTCTTCATTTCACCCTCTTTCTGGCAGACTTACTGCACCAATATGACTCATTCTTCTTTGTTAATTGTCATCTCTTGGTGCCCTCAGATAGCTTAATACTCTCCAAAGCATATATGTTTAATGACTGTCTCAGTCAAAGGCATCACTTATCATCCTAATGCTGTCCTTGATGACAGTTTACAAATGCATGGCACTTCAAACTATTCATGTGATTGTCTCTGGCAATAATATCATGTTGTTCTTATTAGATCTTGTATCTGTAGGTCATGTTTGTCATGAACAGCTATAGGATGGCTCTTGTACTTCATTTTTTGTAATTGTATCTCTTCTTTTTATACTGTTTGAAAGCATTAATGTTTCTCAATTAGACATGCTGGGCTCAACCCTCGTGGGAGACACATTTTCTCCACATGCTAAAATGAAATGAGTGTTAAATAACATATGTATCTGCACATGAAATAAACATGTTAGCATATAAAACATACCTTTGTTTATGATGTGATGTGACTTGTATGGATCTATCTCTTTCTGGTATAGCACTTGTGTCTGCTCATTCTAACCTTTCTTATGCTGATAGGATTACTAATATACTGCTGCTACATAAAAGTAGATAGTACTTTTGAAGTTTTGATTATGTATGAAAAGATTTGAGACCCCGAGCATTAACAAAAAAACTATTTTCCAGGTACACTGGAGGTCAAGCGGATGGAGGAAGACAGCAGTCAGATCGACCATGGGATTCGTCATTTGTAGGCAATGACAGGTCCCCTCTTTTCCTATGCAATTTGTTTCTTTTCAAAAGTAATATTTACTATTATGTAGCCTATTTTAGTTACTCCTACAGCGTGTGTGGGAGCATCTTATTTGACATTTATGAATAATGAAAAAGCCTTTCCAAAATCTGCAATGTTGTATTTTTCTTCTTGATTGTAAACAACTGCATTTAATTGAAGTTCCTTCATGGCATTTTTCTCCTGGCAAAACACTTGCTAATAATAGACATGCACCCCTCAAAATTAGAAAACTTAATCAACCCCACTTGATTGAGCTGAAAAATAAAAATGGGTAACATTTCTGGCAACATCTGCATGGTGCTTGCCTGCTAAGTACCCAGACCAGCTGCCTTAAACTATCTATTGGGCATAGAGTCACTCATACTTGACAAAAACTTGAAAAACATTTCCTTTACATTGCTGCAACTCACTTCAGACTACAATCTCTTCTAATCCATCAAGTGCATGGGTATGGTTGGTGATAGTGAACCAATAAAATCACTGTCATTAATGATATGCATCTACTTGATGGGTTAGAAGGAGATAATCAACAAGAACACCTCCTTAGCAAACTGCTATGATTTATTACAGCTCTGTGAGGGGGACATATATGATGTGTGACAGTGAATACATGTATTCACTGTTTCATATGATGGTTGTCTATACATACAACTGTAGTACATTACAACAGTTTCAAGGTATATCTAGACAACAAAAATCACACTTCAATCATAACTAAGAGATGAAAAGTATCTTTTATTGATCATCGTCCCTGTTGTTGACATCTCTTGACTAGAATCATTGCTTGTTCCTTTTCCTCTTTCTGACTGATATTTCTATTTATATGAGCTCTTCTTGAGCAATTTCCTCTGTCACTTGAATGTCTCATAGCTGATTATGCAAAGGAACAAAGGTTTTGATATTTTATGAAGTAAACACATCATATTTGCACCAGACTACAACTCATTTCTATTGTTCTTAATATCTGACTTCACATTTGTTCTGTAAGTTCACGTTCTGTACCTTTTATGAAATCGTCTATAGCATTTATTAGAATGTAATACCCTTTTGAGTGAAGCTGTGTATATTATTCTCATGTTGTTTGATTCAACTTTATTAATATTTCACTGTATAAGAGGAAAAATGCTATCACTGTAGCTACAAATTCTCACTGTATTACTGAAACTTCTCATAGCATTCAAGCTTGGAAATGTTTTGTATCTCATTTTAGCATACACTTGTATCATTTGGACTCTTTCTGTATGTCATAACTATTGATTTTCCTCACATTTGGTACTGTAGCTTCACCTTCCGTACCTTTTGCATTAGTTATTTTTACATCAACTGCACCAGTTATATCTGTATTCTTTAGCATATTTTGGGCAATGGTGACTGATGTTGTCCCTGTAAGAATTTTTTTGTAAAGGCTTGGCATTTATTTTGTGATGATCTCTGTACTCCTGGTTGGTTGTGACATACATTGTAGCTCTACTCCTTATAGTACTCAAAATACTATTGTTCTTCATTGACTGTTGATTGTCATCTGTAGCATGCTATCATTATTTCTCCTTCAAGACTATAACCACCATGCATTATCTATCATTTGACAAAAATTCTTCATTTCACCCTCTTTCTAGTAGACCTGCTGCACAAATATGAGTCATTCTTCTTTGTTGATTGTCATCTCTTGGTGCCCTCAGATAGCTTAATACTCTCCAAAGAATATATGTTTAATGACTCTCTCTTAGTCAAAGGCATCACTTATCATCCCAATGTTGTTCTCGACGACACTTTACAAATGCATGGCACTTCAAATTGTTCATGTGACTATCTCTAGCAATAATATCATGTTGTTCTTATTAGATCTTGTATCTGTAGGTCATGTTTGTCATGAACAACTATAGGATGGCTCTTGTACTTCATTTTCTGTAATTGTATCTCTTCTTTTTATACTGTTTGAAAGCATTAATGTTTCTCAATTAGACATGCTGGGCTTAACCCTCATGGGAGCCACATTTTCTCCACATGCTAAAATGAAATGAGTGTTAAATGACACTTGTATCTGCACATGAAATAAACATGTTAGCATATAAAACATACCTTTGTTTATGATGTGAGGTGACTTGTATGGATCTATCTCTTTTTGATATAGCACTTGTGTCTACTCATTCTGACCTTTCTTATGCTAATAGGATTACTGATATACTCCTGCTACATAAAAGTAGATGGTACTTTTGAAGGTCTAATTGTGTATGAAAATATTCGAGACCCCAAGCATTAACAAAAAACTATTTTCCAGGTACACTAGAGCTTAAGCAGATGGAGGAAGACAGCGGCTGGATCGACCACAGGATTCGTCATTCGCAGGCAATGACAGGTCCCCTCTCTTTTCCTATGCAATTTGTTTCTTTTCAAAAGTAATATTTACTGTTATGTAGCCTATTTCAGTTACTCCTACGGCTTGTGTGGGAGCATCTTATTTGACATTTATGAATAATGAAAAAGCGTTTCCAAAATCTGCAATGTTGTATTTTTCTTCTTGATTGTAAACAACTGCATTTAATTGAAGTTCCTTCATGGCATTTTTCTCCTGGAAAAACACTTACTAATAACATACATGCACCCCTCAAAATTAGAAAACTTAATCAGCCGCACTGGATTGAGCTAAAAAATAAAAATGGGTAACATTTCTAGAACAACCTGCTCAAAAGGAGGTACGTAAGTATAAATTTCCAAGTTTTAGACAGAATGCACCTCTTAATGCCCCTAAAGTTAAAATTTTGAGCTTCAAGCCACTTGAAGAACCCTTTTCCCTCCAAGAAGTTAGTCTTGAATGCAAACAGACTCCCCAGAAAGTCAAAACCCCAAATTTTAGAGGTTCTGATTTTGCTGAGGAGCCTGTTAGCATTCGAGACCAGTCCATTAACAGATAGAAGGGAGCTAAGAGGATAAATTTATTGCATATAACTATGGAGCAATATCGGTTAGAGCAGAAAAAGATCAAGCAAGCAAAGATTTCTTCTAATGAACCTTTCAATGATTGCACTAATGACCCTCCTTGGTTTGTGAAAGATGATCAACTAGACAAATCAAATGCAAAGCAGGAGGTTGTTGCCATTTATTTTGTTTCTACAACTGATTATAACCATGATGCATTAGAGGAGAATGATGGTTCAAACTTGGCACCAAACCCATTACATTTTGACTCATTTGAAAATTTCTCTAATGTTGTTAATAACATGCATGAAATTAGGGTACAGACAAATCTGTATGAGGAGGAGAAATCAGTTTCTTTGTTCGATCAGTTACCTAAATTTGTTTAGCCAGGAAACTATGTTCATATCAAGAACACCAATTTCAGAATAGCTGAGAGATATCAAACCTTGTGATGAGTTGCTGATTAAGGCTAAACAACCTGATAATGAGGTGTTGATCCAAGGCTAGATTTGTGAAGATAGCCCTGATTCGAATGATCAAGAGCTTGAGGAAGATCTTTTGCAAGCTAAAATTGACCTTTTCTGCTCACACTTGGATATTTTAGCTGTTATGCCAACATCTTTGGAGGAGAATTATCTGGAACAACAAAAGCATGAGGAAGTGGTTATTTTTTCGACCAAATCATTGGTTAAGGAACAACATGACTCACAACAGAATGAATCACTGGTTTTGAAGCAGCCTAACCAGCAGCCTGATCTCGACTGGTTAGAGGAGTTGCCCTCTTGTTTCACAGAGCAACTTGAAGATGTTGAGCAAATTGATGGCTTGTTACAAGAGGTGAGTTCATTGTTTGAATTCTTGCCTTTATTTGAAGAAGAAACACCCGTTTCGGAGTGTATCTCCTCTAACAATCTTGAATGTTTTAAGCCTAGTATAGCTCTTGCTAAGGAACTTCTGAGTTGTGACAGTTTTGATAAGCTACTACCTACTCTAATGGAGGAGAATGATCAACTAACCGAAGAGGAGGAAGCCACATGGAGGGCTATCATGCAAGGTGCAGATGATGCTGTTGTTTTCAGTCCAAAACCTTCTAGAGGGTGTCCTATTAGATATCTAGCTGGGTTGGAAGCCGACATAAGGGGGTAGCCTCATAATGTCACTGATCTAGATCATCAAGGGAGATACCTAGTTGAACACTATCAGTTTACTTGTTTGTTTGATCAGTTTACCAAACAAGTTAGATGGGTGAGTAATTGCATGTTCCTCTTCAGAAAGGTGTTGCAGCTGTTTGTTGGTTTTTTGTTTTTATTTCACCTTTTTTGGATAATTCATAAGTTCATGGAGTATTGCAGATTGCAAAGGGTAGTTATTTTCTTGAACCAGTGAATGGTTTTGTTTGACCAGCATAAGTAGGCTGGTTAGAGTAGGATAGGGTAGTGTTGCTGTTAATAAGTGCTTCACGCACATTTCTTTTTCATTAGTTTTGTTTCCCTAAGTGCTGCTACATAGGTTTTTTCAGTCACCAGGGCCTGTTAGTTCATTTTCAATTTTTCTGTTGCTGTTTGGACTGGTTGGAGTGTTGAGTTTTAGTGTTTTCTAAGTTTGAGAAGAGCAGAGTATAACTCAATGCCCAATGGATATTCAAGGCAGCTGATCTGATGCTTAGCAGGCATGCATGTAGCAGAAGTCGCTAGAAATGTTACCATTTTTTCACCATAGCTCAAAAATTAGCAGAGCTGGTACATTGTTCATTTTAAGGTGAAAGATTTTAATTCATTTTTGCCTTGCATAATTATGAAAGGTTCAGTTGTTTAGTGCACTGTGTTTCAAAATGGAAGGTATCCAGTTTGCAGTTCAGTTGTTTAACAAAAGAAAGAATCAGTTCATTCATCGCATTACAGGATATCCATCAGAGAGAAAAGTATTTCATTCACTACAATGATTATTCGTTTACAAGTGAAGTACATAAAAGGATGAACATTGTATTGAAAAAAATAATGACAGATCAAATGTCCCACACAAGCCATGGGAATAGCTGAACAAATGCAAAATAGGGAAAATACTATGCATCTAAAGATAGGGAGAGAAGGTCATAGCCATCATTGCCTTGTTGCAGTCTTCAATCTCTGAGGTTTCCATCCTATCCTTGCTCCTGATCTCTGATGAGAACCTGCAAAAAATTGGGAAAGGTCCTGTTAGAGCTCCAGTTATGAGATCTCAATATGTCTATCAGAAGAGGCATAATACTTTGCCTATAATGCATTGATCAATGAACATCATTCACATGCAAGAGGAACTGAAAAAGAAGCAGACATGGAACTTCATTGTTTTTTATTCTAATCTATTTGTTTCATGTGCGGGTATAGGATAAGTCGTGTAGTTGATTGAAGACATAACAACATGTGGTGTCAAGTGGGCTCCCACAAGGGTTGAGCCTAGCATGTTGCCTTCCCTTAATCTCGAAGGGGATGGAATGGAAAAGAGAGATCATTACTCATATTGTTTAATTGCATGACAAACTAAAGGAGTGTCAAAGCAATTAGATGCATTGGTTTCTAGTTCAGAATACCCTCATGATTGCAGTTCAAGAAATGAAATGAAACCATCAAGATAAACTAAACTCAGCTCAGGACAACATTTAATGCATAAAAATAGCTGTCATCGTTGCTTCATGAGGAAATGGAATTCATAGGTATTTCATCTATGTATCTTTCATGGTATTTGTATGTAGCAAAGGCATTAAGGACATCAGGTACATTTCCAACATTTGTATGTCAAATAAAGGTCAATGGATAATTTCTTTCAGAGATTTATGATTGCCTTATCCACATCATAGCATCAGAAATAAATAGCAGATACATGGAGCAGACTGAAAAATGCATGACGAAGCAGCCAAAGTATCAGAGTATCATATATTCTAGTTCATTTATGTATGGTCACAACAATATATCAAGTAAGCAAGGAATAAAGAGTTACATGACATATGTAACTGTGTAGTTGTCTGGATATCTTGCCATTTTGATGCTACAGTAGTTGTAACTATATCAAATAGTGCTGAAGTAAAAGAGACAAGTTGGGACAACAAATGCCAAATGGATTCACAAAGTGATGCTCTGTTAGGTTATATCCTTCTCATTTTTTGACCATATCCAGATATGTACAATGTCACTTCATCATGTTGTCTCAAGTAATAAATGCACTTCAGAGAAATGGTGTTGCTACAGAATAAGGTAATCAACAGAATTGTTTAAGCAATGCCAAGTGCCATCATTCAATAGGATCATCTCAATGATCAAATGATCTACATGTTTCATCAATGGGAATTTTCACAACTATAACAACCAATGAAAGATGTCATCCCATATGTGGTGTATTCATACAAACAATGAACTCAATCAACACCAAGTGTATATGCTACAGGTTAAGTAATCATATCAAGCATGTGCATATCAAAATGGTGACATCTACAGAAGATACAAAGACTCAAAAAGAACAACCAACTAATAATCATCATGTATCTCATTTGCCATTATACAGTAAGGAAAAAGATGCAGCATCATATCAAATCATACATCATGTTACAGATTAGCCTACAGAAGAATGATGTAGAATGGAGATAAGAACTTTTGAACTCACAGCTACAGGCCGCAACCTTCTAAAAAGACAAATACAGAAATGAAGATATATGCTTGAGACAAGATATCACGAATGGTAAAGGAATGCATATTCAACATAGTGCCATGATACAAAGAACAATAAGAGGTTGCCAGTAGGTGAAAAGTGGAGAACTTCAAGTTTATATGAAAGAGAAATACTCAAAAAATGGTGCAGAACAAAGGTCATAAGCCACAAATTCCAGTCATACCTAGAAATGGTAAAAAATGCAGATATGGCCGCGGGCCTATAACAAAGTCTTTCTCACAATAGAGTCAACCCATTTTGGGATTTCAAATGGCAAATTCATATACAAAGGAAATGCAGAGATGTTTTCTTTTTCCAGCCGCGACCAACGAAGTAGTAACCCTCTTAGGGTTTTTAAACCATTTTTCACAAACCCCTGTTTCAAATTAGAAGTTTGTATGTAGAAAGAAAGGAAGTTTCAAATGCATGTCGAACTCAGAGAAATAATGCCAGCTACGGCCTCTGAAGCATCACATATAGAAATAGAAGAGAATTTTCCACAAAAATTTATTGCCTGGAGGTCATTATTACAAAACCCTCTCATCATTTTGAGCCCAAAGCCAAAGACAAAAGCCATTCTCCATTATGGGTTCAAGTGCTCAAAAATAATACTCAAATGCATAGATACAATCACGACCACACACATGTACAGAACCATACTATTGGTTTCGAGCAATGAAAAAGACAAAGAGTGCACAGAGAGTGTTATCATGCCGAGCTATGGTCAAACATAGTTCAAGAAACCCATTTTCATTTTACAGTGGTAAGAAAGCTACAGGATAAAGAGAATACGATTGCGAATTTTGACCACAAAAGCTACAAAATGATATGGAAAGAGTGAAACATACAGAGACAGATAGAAGATGTTACCTTGTTTGAAGAAATGCATAGTGATAGCAGGTTTTGACTTCAACTTCCTCTCAAATAGTTCAATACAGTCAGCCATGGTGGCCACGAGCTCAGTCAAGAAATGACAGTTGAAACAAATGCCAAATAAAACCATCAGAAAATGTCATGGGCGCGGCTGTTGAAGCCATTTTCACTTCAGAAAAATGAGATAAATCAAAGAATGAAAACCAAATATGCATGTGAGAGTGTTTACCTTTCTTTCTGTGTAAAGTTTATGGAGGCTGTGCTCAGATATGCTAGGAAAGTCCAATTTTTAGTTGGAAACCCTAGGGTTTCATGGCGGAAACAGAGAGCCCCATTTTCACCAAAATGTGTTGTGTTAAATGAGCCCAATAAGATAGGATGACTTGTTTTGTGTTAGGGTTTCAATGAAGCCCTAATCAAAATGTTGCATTTTGTGACATTCATTTCTTTTTTGTGGCACAGACTGATGCCTTCATGGTGTTAAGTGGCCATAGTGTAATGCCTAGGTCCCATAACTTAAGGTGAGGTCGAGCCTCAATGGTTCCCTCAAATATTTGATGCCTTAAACATGCTTAGTCACCTTGGTGATATGCCATGTGCCCTAGATCCCTTGGAGATGGAGTTCATGCCCATAGAGTAGTCTATAACCTTTCATTTGTAATGCAAAGACAAGTCATATGGAGATAAGCCATTAGGCTTTTATTTTTTGCAAACATCGTATAATGCCTTGATTATTTTTATTATTTTTTATGGAAAAATTGAATATTGTAATTGAATTAGACTTGGCAAAATTATAAGCCATGTGTATTTATTTTTTGCAAAATCAAATCAAATAGGGGTTTAGTTTTAACTGCAAGCATTGTAAGGTTTGTTTTAAAGCAATAATTTATAAATTGCTTTAAAATCAAACTATTTTTAGGCAGTTAAAACTAGTAAAACAAATCAAATATTCCTTCCTTGAATTGTTTTATTTTGAGGCAGATAAAGACAAAAACTGAGGTTTCATGGGCAGATAAAAGCAGATTTTTGGTGGGGCCACATGAGAGAGTCTTTTGGCACTTTGCTTTCATAGTTTGGACACATCTTGAGAGCTTTTATTTTGGCTTTTCTGAGGAGCTCAAAAATGGACTTGGATGTCTATTATTATGTGCTTTTTCTAGCTTTCTTCAGGGAAAAGATTTTTAATAGGATATATGGCAAATATCTACTTCTTTTTCAACAGTTCCAGTTGCAGTTTTGGTAGGATAGAGTAGAGATCAGAGTTCAGGATATCAGAGTCTTCCTCTCACACTGAGAGTGTTGTATTCAGTCTATGTACTCATTATTCCTTCAGTTATAGAGCAATAGTTTTCCTTCACTTTTTGCCTCTATTTTTTGCAAGATTGATTTGATATTACACCGTGATAAGCATTTATCCTCTGTTTTGTCTTGATTTTGTGATAGATATGCAAACATTTTGCTTGGTTCAGGTTGCATGTCGTGTTTTGCTTAAACCTTCATGCGAAATATTTATGAATTAGGTAGAATTAAGTGTTGTGAAGATTAAAGTTCTATAATCTGACTGTGAGTAAGATCTGATAGGAGTTTAGTGTTGGTGCATCACCTTAGAAATTCATTTCAATTATTTATTTCAGTATACCTCTCTCATCCCTTTTCTCAGACATGTCATTAGATTGGGAAAAATCATAAGGAGAACTAGCTCACTCTAGAGATTCACTCTTGCTATAGGAAACCCACATCCTGAGAGTGTTTCCATGTGTCAACAGATAGCTAAGTCTTCTGTAAGCTTAGTATAGGGTGCATATTTGATTGATAATAGAGCTCTGATGCCACTTGTTAGGATCGTTGCCTCCAAAATATTATCAAATAAAGTAATAACATGCATAAAGAACAAAGTTCTTAGAAATCAGCTACACATATGATTATATTGATACCAAGAACCATAGGCCTCTTTGAGGGGGAAACCTCCTTAAGAGAAAGCTTTGTTACAAAATATGATTCCAATACGATATTTTCTTTATTACAATACCAATATAAATCCCTTAGAAAGAGTGACTTACAAAATACACCTTGGATGTGAGATAAATGTATATAATGTAATATAACAACTAAATAAATATACTATGACTATTACAATGCTCAAAGTAATTCAAGGTTAGGATGTGAGGGTTCTAACAAAGCTCCTAAATTATAGATACTAGATTTACAACCTATTTTATGGGACAAAATTAATAACTCAATTATACGAAAGTGAGTTGGCAAAAAGAGAGGAGATGTGGATCCTACAAAATCACTACCTGCTCTTCATCAACTCAATCTCATATAGAATGAGAGCATGTGTATATACAAACATGTCTCTCCCGTGAACTAGAAATCAAGTACACAAAAAAAATGCATGTAGTTTCCTTTCAATGAATGAAACTTTTCGATTTTGAAAATCATAATTGGTGGGTATGCCACCTTTTCAAGGAGACATCCTTGAATAGTTTAATGATGTTAATCACTCACTATAGTGAATCATATATGAAAATTTAATGAAATTTCATAGACTTGTAACACTTTCCAATGATAAAAGTTTACTATACATCATGCAGGCATCAACATACCATTCGTCAAATATAGTAATAACATTATTCTACCATGGTTGGAAACATCACAGAGAGTTCTCAAGTTATCATTTCATGTGACTGAAACTAACTCAATATATTAGCACATGTATATGTATACCCAAGGAAGAGTTAGTGTAGAGGTTTGAAGTCAAAATCAATGATGGTAGGAGTTACACTAAATGGACAAGGCATCAATCAAGTTTAAGGCACATGCACCATTGTTTTCCATAAATTTATTGTAGTTCATTGTATACCATGACCAAGAAGATGCTTCAATCTGTTGTTTTTTTGTCACCAGCCAAATGCTACTAAACAAACCATTGAGTTTTAGCAGCTAACCAAACTAGCTTGGATAGTAAACCACTATCTAAGAGATGGTATTAACATTGTGTATTACACCTAAGTTGTTTCTTAATAATGAATCAACAAGAAAGTATAGCAACCCTACCATGGAAGCCACTACAAGTTCGTTCATCTCAAACATATATACTTAACATGGATAGCAATTGCATCTACCTCTATAGGTTTCATAGTGTAGAAGTTTATTGAAGCCAACATAGTTATGCCATAACTTCCTATAACTTATATCGTATTAGTGATCAAAGAAAGGACTAGTCTATGAGTTGGTTTGCATGATCAGATTAAGCCAAAACTTCTTTTATCCTTATGACAACCCAAGTTACTATACTTGCTAGATTCCTCATGCTTTGGTTGCAAATTTGCAAATTTATACAATGGCATAGTTCTAATATAAAACCATGAAAGTATCACTCAAGGAAGACTAGATAAAATTTAATGAACATACATATCATCACAATCCATAATAATGTATAATGAAATACACAAAGATCTATATAATGACTTCCAATAGGAAAGTCTTCACCATGTCAATAGACCTTGATTTCATGAAGGCTATATAACTCCCAAAGCAAGACATACCCATAATCTTCTTCACTAGCAACCACTATTGATAAAGAGTACTATTTTGTATTGACACAATTAAATACCCTATCTCAACCCTACATAATGGAGGGTTCTTTTGCATGTTTATGATCTAAATACCCTAGTTTGACATCATTCCACATGTTCCATAAGGGGAGCTATATCAATTTACTATACTTAGTTTCTTGTTCCTTTAAGCTTTGATAAAGTGCTAATACAATGATCCTCTCTAATGTTATGAATTAATTGTCATCCATGCTTAATATATCCCATAATGAATGACATCATCCTTGTAGAAGTTGTGAAACCAACCTCATAGGACCCAGTGAACACCTGCAAAACCTAAGAAACCTTCCATAAGAGAAAAAAGCAAAGAGAGAAATTTGCATGAAAATGATGCAATTAATGAAATAGATTTATGAATTACATGAGAGCACTTGCTTTTATATTTGCAAGTTAGAAAACCCTAATGAGAGATTCCTAAATTTAGCTTAAGTGAAAGAAAGTAAAGGTGACTTAATTAATTAATCAATATGATTAAATTAATTAAGTAAAGAACCTATTACTCTAACACCCCCCCTTAAGATGAACTTAGGGAGAAGCTAAAAAACTAAGGACAAATGTATGAAAGCAAAGATGGGTCTCGGCAACTAGGCCTGATGAGGTACCCATGTACAAAAGAGTCTCTCAAAAATAGAGAAAAGGAGAAAACGACGTGGGAAAAACTCCTCCCTAAAAGAGAGAACAAAGAGTGAAGGACTAAGAAGCCTCCACAAAGGATGTCCCAAAAGAATATGAACATGAAGAACTCCACTGAAGCATGAAGAAGCTGCAAACACTATCGAAGATTGTCTGCTATAGTGTTGAAAGAAGAACCTCCTCTAAGATGAAGATCGGGATCAAGAAGACAAGAATCTGAATGAGTGCCCCCAACGACACTACTCAAATTAGATGGCAAACAAAGGCAAAACATCTAGAACTCAAAGATACTGATGGCACATGTACCAAAAGTCTGAAGAATTGATCAAGTGAAAATAGAAGGTCGCGTCCACAAAAAGAATGCAAGAGTGTCCATATTGTAAATGCTCCATCTCACCGAAATGCATGGGTAACCAGCCACTGATGTACCGCTACATCCGCCTAGTATATAGGAACAAATACTTGTACATAACTCACCCCAACACGAAACCAAGGAAGCATTAGCACCAATAGTAGAAACCCCCCATAATGTAGACAAGGGAGAGCCATGACAGGTACACTAAAATTGTATGAAAGCAAGAAGTGCATGTAGAAGAAATAAGAACATCTGAACATGCAAACATGAAAGCACCAGTAAATAAAAGGGTGTGCAAACCAAGGCACACATGCATGACAAAGGTGTGATGGCAAAACAAAAGGCAAACATCAACCCCCCATGGCACTTTATATCATAGTGCAAGTACAATAAGGCACACAATGATGTCCAAGATCTCAAGAGTACATGTACAATGCTGAGGCACTTTATTTCAGTGCGTTTACATTTGAGAAGTCCTTACAATGAAAGCTCACAATGTCAAAAAAAGGACCACATGCTGAAAATACAATTCTCTAATAGAAAGAGAGGAAACCAATAGCACCATGATGAAATACATAGAAAAACATGCACTTTCAAAAAAAGTAACCCAAAAAGGAGTCTGGATGTAGAAGATATGGCTTGTCAAAGTCTCCAAAATGAGAACTGCATAGCAACAACACTGAGAAAACTGATTTTTGGAAAAAAACCAAAAGTCAAAATTGAAAACCAACTGCACCATTGCAAAGAGCACGAAATTCTACCCCTTTTCATAAAAAAATGCACTAAAAAGTACCACTGTATGACTGAGATATGGCCTTTGGAAGATGGAGTGCAAAATTGAAAAGCCCAATGGTGAAGGGTAGATTTGGCAAAAAAGAAACCTCCACCAAATTTAGCAAAAATGCCTCCAAATTTGGAGATCTGCCAACTTTAGAACCCTCGGTATGTGTGCTGGAGAGGCCGTACGGCTTCCCTAACAATTGTTTTTTTCTCCATATAAGCCCGAGGCCGATTTCGACGATTTGACAGTCAATCTTAAAGTTTTTGGGCCTTTTGAATGTGATGGTGAGGTCCGTTTGGGCTGAAAATGCTTCAAAATTGTAGGTACCCTCTGGATCTAGAAAAAAAGCACCCGGTGAAACCCTTGTAGATCTGGCCTACAAAGCTCAAATCAAGCCAAATAAAAGGCTAATCTAACTATTTTGACTGCTCTAAATCCAATGGAATACTCTATTTTACACAAAAATGTACCAAGCAAATGACTCTTGCTCAAAATTTTCTCCAAATCTGAGAAGGGGCTTGCAGATTTGGAGCTTTGATACCATGTAGAAGTTGTGAAACCAACCTTATAGGACCTAGTGAACACCTGGAAAACCTAAGAAACCTTCCACAAGAGAAAAAAACAAAGAGAGCAATTTGTACAAAAAGGATGCAATTAATGAAATGGATTTATGAATTACATGAGAGCACTTGCTTTTATTTTGCAAGTTAGAAAACCCTAATGAGAGATTCCTAAGTTTAGCTTAAGTGAAATAAAGTAAAGGTGACTTAATTAATTAATCAATATGATTAAATTAATTAAGTAAAGAACCTATTACTATAACAATCCCCCCATGATATTATCCCTCTAGTCAAGGATGAGGTACCTTGTAAACATAGAGCAATTGAGTGATATGGTCAGTACATCATAAATCTCTAAACCATTTGTAACTCAATATGATACTAAACAATTTATAATATACTAAAAATCAAGTCATGCTAAATAAGACACAATACAAAACATAATAGACATCAAATTTCCATAGTTCACGATGTTAGTCTTAAGTGCTTCAGGATTTAACTGTGTATAAGTTTTTTACTCAAAAAACTTATACATAGTTAAATCCTAAAGCACTTAAGACTAATACAAAACATATCATATTATTTAAAGGCTTAACCAAAGAGATTAAGCATAACTAATCTTCATCTTTTCCGCGAGTTTTCACAAAATAATTGAATACATAAAATCCAAAATTCTTTAAATGTCCCAATCATGTAATTATAATTAATGCTAATTATTAAATAAGTAATTATTTGGGACCATATGACACAAGTTATAGTTCTACTGCCTATTTTAAATGTGTGATAGATGCTACTTTTTACATGCTTTTTTTAAGGTTTTGGATGGATCACTTATTGTGAGGTTAGTTCAATATATCCTTTGAGTGCTTGAAATATTTACTTTCCATGTTGAGTACTTGTTTTTCTTTGACATGCATCCTCATGGTAGTTCGCATGCACATCAAAGTGGGGGTAAAATGTAGTGCTGAACCCATTCCCTTTTCCCTTATGTTTTAGACCCATTTTGATTAGGTTGTCCTTTATGAATTGGATACTATGCAAGTTGGCATATTTCTACATGGAAGTTGGCAAATAGCCTTATCCTAGTTTGCCCCCATCATCACTCATTCCAAGATTTGGGTTAAATTCTACATCTAGTCATTCTCCACCTTGGTTCAAATATGTGGGTGTAAAATTGACCTAGGTGACTTCCATACGAGCAGATTTGGATCCCAAACTTTAAAATTTAAAATTTAAAATTGGGCCCTTGTTCCCCCTTTCCTACTAGTCATGACGAGCTGACTAAAGCACACATTATTTCAAAATGTATGTTAGAGTGGTGTATTTAAGGACATGCCCCAATTCATTAAATCATCTCAGATTTAGATCCAAGAGTATTCACATGAGAGTAACATAGAGCATTCTAATTACATTATCAACTTGTATCATCATCCTAAGCATTCCACATGCTTGCCTGCTATTTTCAATATTTGTTCATTGTCGTTAAATCGGTCTACTTAGGGGCTTGACCAAAGGAGAATAAATCCTTGCATAGCAAGTTTCCAAACATCTCTCAACACCACCCCACTTTAGACACATGTACAACAAGCCAAGGTGTATCTACTACATTCGTCAATTCCCTACCAGTTCATTTCCATAGGTCCAAGTTCAATTCACGTGCCAGATTAGTTTTGTAGGTGCAAATTTGAACTAGAGCAAAATACAATCAATTTATAGATTATGAGGCTCGTGTTTGGGCAAGACCTTATTTTTTAGCATGAATCAATTTCTCACATCTTCAACAATATATTCCTCCATCTAGAATCCACTTTTAACTCTAAATTCGAAAGTTTACTCTTAACTCTAAATTCAAAAGTTTATTACTATTTAATTATTTACTCTAAGGAAATTATAGTGGAAGCATATATTTTTATTACAATAATTAACCGATAGACTTTTATATGTGAGAATTATAGTGCTTGGAAAATTGTCTCACGCCGTAAAGAAATTCACGCAGAAAAATTTCTAAACTCGTCAGTTGTTCCTATTGGCGTATCCCTTGAACCTCCCATAAGTACAAGTGCTAGTATTCGTCTATTGGTAAATCTCTTTGATAGCCAAGAATACATTAGAGATCAAACTAAGCCTTACTAATGAATGTATTAACTCACCTTCACACAGTTTTTCTATTAGAAAGTTCCAAAAAAAACCATATATTATATAATGTATATAATAAACAAAATGATTATATTGGTAGTTAATATCTCGCTGATTTCCTTGTGCACATATTTCCTGTTCTCCTAGAACTAGGTAACCGCGCAATTACTCTAGCAGGGAAAAACAGCAGCAGGCGCACGCGATCCATCACAACCAAAACAAATGGTCAGTTTTTTCAATAAACCCTCTTTTTGGGATTTAAAATCAATACCCATCACAAACTTCAGAACAGTAACATTTATTTGATGCTGTAATATGGTGTTCATTACATCAGCTGAACAAATATAAGAAGATCTTAAATCTTAAAGGGGCTGAGTAATCTCGCTGTGTATTACAATTAAAATGGCTGTCCCTCATTAGCATAGAAACCGGTTTCAGATTTTATGAGATGGGACGAGGTTGCAATATATCTCAATTTGTTTGATAAGGGATTTAGTTAGATTTGTCTGTAAATCTTTTTATTTTGATCTGGTGATGGATTTCTTATACTGTCACACAATTTTGTAATTCGTCTAGGATATTTTATTGGCCATCGTGGTCTTTTACTGGATTGATCGCAATCTCCTGTTTGACTTCTGATAATTTGGCAAAAGGGTTTTAAATTTTAGTGTGTAAAACAAGATTTGGTCTTAGTTGCGATAAAGGCCCCGTAAAATCTATAATGGTGCCTAACTTGTTCTTTAAATTATATGGAGGTTTGATCTTAGTTGCAGTAATACCATAAAAATGTAGTATGGTGCTCACTTGGTAATTGAATTATACGGGTTTGTTTTAAACTTTATATATCTCTTCAACGTTTATGTAAGTAATGGTTGGGGATTATCAATCCACAGTCATTCAAATATCTAGGAAATAGCCTGTAGCTCAAGCTGTAGAGTGTCCGGTGGTTTGTATGTGATATCCCAGTTTTGGGTCCTAGTGGGTTGTGCAGGCCAGGGGAACTGAAGCAGTATGCACGTTGTAGGTGACTATTGGAGGTAACAATCGACACTGTTTAAAAGGTTGAACTGTATCAGGCTGTAATAAACTGAAATCCCTGTCTTAAAAAAAAAATTGTTCAACCCTAAGCTCAAGGATTTGCTTTTTATGACCATGGCTAATCATTAGTTATTTCTTGAACATTTAGTTCCCACACACTCAATAAAACTAGACGAGTAATGCTTATTAAATAACAATCTTATTACCTAAGACAATTAAACCTTCTTGGCTCTCCAATCCAGGTATACCTATAGATGTCGATCATCCTCCTCAATGAATTCTTGTCGAAGGCATTAAAACCCTAAGATCTTTTCTCTAGTTCATAAAGGATTTAAGACAAAAGTACCTTATTTTTCTCCCTCATCCCAAGAGTTCTAGCATTCCTAGCTAACTAGCCCCGACATTCAACAAATAACAAGGATTAAACATTTTATTTCATTATCAAGTCATTACAATCTCAAAGCTTTTCAAGTATTCTGGTTAAGGTGAGAACTCACAAGTCTAATGACGCAATTACTACTCTTACCAGGTATAGAGTGACCTAAGTCTTCTTGTAAGGGTATTAACGCTTCTCTAGGATAATATGACCTTTGCTACAAATTGAATCGGTACTATGTTAAAATCAAGGTAGAGTATAATCTGTGAATGCCCTTTACTCCACTCTATTTCAAATTCTCTAAACTATAACATAGTACAAGTGGTGATTTCATCAGTCACTAAGATTTAGGTGAGGATAAACTAACTCCGGCACTTAATCATTTTGAAACCTTGTACTTAATTCTCATGCCACTTCCATCTATAAGTATATTTATCTGATTTAACACACACAGTAAAGAACTACAGTTATGTCATAATAAATCTTCTGTGCTGGGCAGTCATACCTTTATAAAGAATATAAATTCTCACTCATACCGTCTTCAGTCAATTCTATTTTTAGTGACTACTAACAAGTAATATACCTTCTCACTGTGTGAGGTCAACAGTGTCCATTGTAGCTGATCTCTTAAAAATTGGAAGCATCTATCCCTTTGGAAGAAGTGTAGAAGTGGTTGGAGCTGCTTCTGCTCCACCTGCAGCAGGTAAAGTTGGAGGGTGGCTTTGAATCGGATGATAGCAGAGGCAGTTTTGGGGTCTCGGCTCTGAGCATTCCCAAGGAGTTAGGGTCTTAAATTGGTGCTCTGAAGGAGAGTTGCGGGCGGTTAACTGTGATTTAGTGGAGCTGACTGCCTTTTTCAGGATTGGTGTCTAGTGATTAAATATATCAATATGCAGGTATCCCATAATCAAGGGACTTTGGAGGTGTCTAGTGTGTACACTTTGCTCTCTCTGGCTGGTGGCATGTTGGCTTAGGCTGCAAAACCTTCTGAGATTGTTCAAGGTATTGAAATTTGAAGCTCTTTGTAACTCTGGCGGCAGACAGGAGGTGGTGCCCAAGCAGGTTGTGGTTGCTGGTAATGGGTTGGTTGGCAGGATGAAATGTGGGGATGTGGGTTCTGATTCTGCTGGTGATGTGGGTGGATGGGGTGTTTCTTGGCTCTTTTAAGCTTTCCTTGGCTGTTTGCTTGCAGGTTTTTGGTTTGTGCTCTGTTGTTGTTTGGTCCGTGGGCAGTTTTCTTCTTTTGGTTTTGTTGGTTGCCGCTACCCCTGCGTGGGTTTGGGTTTGGCTTTTTATTGATATTCTATGCTTAGTTTCTCATGTAGTTTGCTATGTATATCATTTTCTTGGGTGGAGGCTCCTATGGAACTCCCTTTATTATTATATAAATAATAAAAGAAAAATTAGTTAGCTTCTCCTATAAAATCTTCAAATTTCCTTATTCTTATTCATTTAATTCTCGAACCTTCACATATTGCACTTTTCTCCAGGTTCTTTGATTGAATCTGGTCATTCTATAGAAGCCCTGAAAAGGTGGTCCTATATTGATAAAGTCCACTTGTCCTGAAAAGGCAGCTTATTCCTTTCCTCATCAGAAAACTTTGAAGATTGCTCAATATCCTCTGGTATTGAAATGGAGTCATCATCATCTCCCCCCTTTTCCATGATTGAACATAATATAACATTGCAATCCTTACAGAAAACCTAAGCTTTTAAATGGTTCATCTTGAAATCTGCTGCAGCAGGCTCTTCATATTCAGTTAAACTTACTTCTGATTTCTCCTATGCTTCTGACAAACTACCACAACCAGCAAAAATGTCTAGCATTGACAAGGGAAAATCATTACATGTTTCTAATATCTTTCCTACAGACTGATCTACTGAAACAACTTTTCCTTTAGCTACAAATAAATATCAATCTTAAATCCACCGTAGTCAAACCAAATGGCAGTTTAGGTCAGACAGTGTGATTTCAGAAGATCAAAATAGCATAATAAATGTCTTTGATTGAAATATGCTCCAAGAAGGACATGTAAAAATGTTCATAGAATTTACTATAGTATGCCAACATAGAGCTGCAGCTAGGAAGATGCAACTGTAAATTATAGAGGTAGAAGTGTGCCATTCACATTTACATGCACAAATATGACTCAAAAGTAAACCCTAGTACATTCAGAGATAGCAAAACTGAAACAGAGAAGGGGCATTAGAAAATGAAGTCTGCAGTTACTTTCCTTATATCAGCAGTTTAAGTATTTCCAGGTCCAACATCCTCCTACTGACACCTTTGTGGGCTTGAATTAGTCTTCCTTAAGGCACTTGAACTTTGACTCCAAAATCTGGCAAACAGAATAGGGTTAAAACCCCTAGTCACACCTGCTTTGAACTTTTCTCTAGGTTCATTCATCTCCAATTATAGTGATTCTCAAAATACATCATAAGAAGATGGATCCAACACCCTATTCAATGAATGTGGAGGATAAAAAAGCAAAATACATGGGAAGGTACTGCTCTGATAATTAAAAGAAAAAGATATAAGATGACTAAACTTGAAAGCAGACTAAGCTGTGTTCAAAACTGAATGATCTCAAGAAATTCAGGAAACTAATGTAGTTGCTATATAGCATAGACAAGCAATTGCAGAAAGGATTATAGAATTCTAGAATCTTCTCTACACCATGTCTTCAGGCACATTGGGCAGCACCCATGTACACCTTTGGCAGATGTCAAAGCTTCTCCTTTAAATAAAACCAAGAAGCTGAGATGGAATAAAAAGAATATATTGATCTAGATGTATATTAACTTTTCTTCTTTTTCTATTCTTGAACATTCTGTCTGTGCCTGTGAATGACTTTGTTTATGTGCCTGAACAAGTTGATTTTTATAAAATAAGGTAAAGATGGTAAAAGGCTTTAAATTCACCTATGCAACAATTTGTAAACAAACAAAGAGATGATATAAGGCCAAATTATACACAGCATTTTATTATGTGTCCAAAATTGTAAGCGAATCATATAAATGCATAAATGGGTTATATGTCCATCGAGTGCAACAGATTATTTTGACGAATCTGGTGAAGAACATATTCCTGATCAAAGGAACCAAACTGCTGCATATCAGAAGTCTTGTCAGACCCATACTGTCTCTGTACTCACATTCCCCAATAATTTTACAACTTACATAGATTTTAGAACATGTTCCTTAACTGTTCTATTAACAAGAAACCATTTTTCTGAAGTATTAGACATGCCTACAGCTAAGCTTCAATCAAATATCAAGGTCAGTCATAATGATCCAAAACTATGCTTACATAGCACATAGTGTGATAGAAAGGGACACGGGATTTCCAAGTTGCTTCTAGTAAGATGAAGTTTCTTACAAGCATTTCAGGGCTCTGCCCGTTCCAGACCCACATCAAAAGTGGTAATTTTCATTGATATTCAATGGAATTGCAGGTAGGTCTCATGTCCAAAGCCATAAATCATGGTAATATTGAGAATATACTGATCTCACTTATTGTTGTGTTCATATCTAGTTTGGCAAACCATATAGTTTTTATCGTACTTGACATAAGTATTACCGAACTGCTTTCTAACAGGGCATCTGGTACAGAGAGAGCTATTCTCATATACTTACAACCTCACTTCATCACAGACAATGGAGAATACTCAATACATCTAGTACAATGAGAACAACTCCCTCAACCATCTGGGAGTTGCAACCACCCAACCTTTCTTGCTTAGAATAATACTTAGGATTAGTTATTGATAACATCTGGTAAGCCATAAAGATGGCAACTTCTATGTTTGTATTATCTATTTTAGGGTCCCTGGTGATTATCTGACAACAGGTCCTACTTACAACCTCACTCCATCACAGACAATGGAGAATACTCAATACATCTAGTACAATGAGAACAACTCCCTCAACCATCTGGGAGTTGCAACCACCCAACCTTTCTCACTTAGAATAATACTTAGGATTGGTTATTGATAACATCTCGTAAGGCATAAAGATGGCAACTTCTATGTTTGTACTATCTATTTTAGGGTCCCTGGTGATTATCTGAGAACAGGTCTTACTTCTGCTTGCTTGTTCACTATAAATTATTCGGAACAGTTTAAGTGATTTAGCCCCTAATTTTCTCAGCTAAATAAAGGAGGGAGTCTTTTGCTTGCTTGTTCACTATAAATTATTCAGAACAGTTTAAGTGATTTAGCCCCTAATCTTCTCAGCTAAATAAAGTAGGGAGGTTAACAAAATCCACTCATGTTAGCTACAATACTTCTTGATTATCAACCCCACAGTTTGATACATGTGCTTCATCATTCACTTAGGTAAAGGCTCCTTTTCACATTGGGTTGTCATCATTTTTAGCCAACATGTTCAGTCTTTCAAGCATACACTAAGAAAGGGTACAAAAGCATGGAATCAAGTTTCAAACAAGTATATCCTGGGTGTGATGATGCCATCAATTTAAATTACTAATCACTGAAACATGTCCTCATATGGCTGCAAATGTTGTACTATGAAAATTTGACGCTCTTAGCAAGGTCGTCATAAGAACAATGGCCTTCCTAGAGGCAACACAGCGAGAGTGGAAGCGATCTCTACTTAAGTTTATGTGCTTCACCAGTCAAAGGATCAGAGTCAATTTGGGAAATGGGAAAATGAGAACTGAACCTGTGACCACACGCTCCCAAGAACTCAGCAATGCCAATCTTCCTATCACCTCATCCACATACAAAAGTGATAGATAATTGCCCAATTTTATAAAAGAAAAAAATTGCTATTTATCGTTGAACTGCACAAACACTAAGAACAACTGTGGAAGAGCCTACATAAGCAGTTGTTCTCAGCTACAGACCCACAGTTGTTTATTGATCTGCATAATGACAATGTACAAGTGCTAGGCACTCAAATGTGATATAAACAAGGTTATTTGTACTTAGTTGCATGATGGCAACGACAGAGTCATGGCTAGGCATGGGCTGGATGAGAAGAGCCTACATAAGGGGTTGTTCTCAGATACAGACACAGTTGTTTATTGATCTGCATAATGATAATGTACAAGTGCTAGGGACTCAAATCTGATAGAAACAAGGGTATTTGTACTTAGATGCATGATGGCAACAAGAGAGTCATGGCTAGGCATGGGCTGGATGAGACGAGCAGCATAATCCTTAGCATACTAGACGTCAAAATGAATTATTGCGCAGGAACTGATGGAAGACCAAAAAGGAGGGAGAGGGGACTCAGAAGTCAGAAATAATGCAAAAATCAAAAGTCAGAACAATATGGTCAGCAAGAGGTAATTAATAGAAAACGTTCAAAACTTGAATGTGGGCAATCAAAATCCTTTTTGTAAGAACATGGTCCAGACATTTGCAACACTAATAAATTTATTCTGATTTACAGTTATCATTCTCTTAGGGGGGAAATAATTCTTTAAACACAGAATTGCAGGGAAATAAACACCCCGTACACTTACTAATACAGTTAAGAGTTAAAATAAATAATTAAAAGTCTATTTTAACCAAAGTGCGTTATATAATCTGATAATGAAATAAATGCTATACTTAGAAAATCCACATATGGACCAACCATATTGATATAATAATATAGAGCTGCACCAAAGCTTGATTCCCTTGCTAGACATGCTAACTCCCTTCCGGTTCTACTCACAATCTCACAAAACTAGTCGAAACCTTTCTTTTTGTAGATCTTCTTTTTAGATGTTAATTTAAGAGATTGAAACATCCTTTTTCAATCCTTAGTAAAAAAATAAATAAATCATCATCTCTATTAATTTGATACCAGATAGATTCAGTGGTTGCGAGTTTTATTTACATGTTCATATTTCAATCAAATGATATAACTAGGTAACCAAATTTAATTTTCATCTTTTACTGTTGAGAATATTTAACCAATTAATTGCTTAGATCTGGCTGATTCTCTATGTTAATTTGTGTACTTGGTTTGGTTAATTGGTGAATTAAGATAGGTTTATTTCATTGTGTTAAAATTTATTAACTAGACTTTATGGGACGCAGGCAGAGGAAGAAAATTATGCTAATCCATTGCTTTGCTTCTTCCATGTTCTTTTTAAGGTGAGTCCTTTTGTCCCAATTTTTTTTGAGTATTTTTGCACATTTGCATCGTACATATAGATAAGGTACTTTTCCAGGGCACAGCCTAGCCAGCATGGGCCTATGAGATGAGGGAGCTTTACATTTTACTTCATCTACACTGTTCAAAATTGTTTTTCTATAAGTTTTGACTCTTTGACAAAGCCTGTGATCAATTAAACCTCCAGATCTGTCTAAGCCCTGAGATCTAGATGCACTGGCAAGACCCTGCTGCTGATTTTGGTCATGAGATTGAAATAAAAAAGGAACAGAAATTGAACAATATATAAGTCAATTGAAAAAGTCATCTGGTTCTCACAAGGGGGTTCTCATTTGCCCAAAAGCTGTGTTGCCTAGGCTGAAACCTGAAAATCATCTTTATATTTTGTACCATACGTATACATTGATGTTTATATTCATACTAATTTCTTTCTTTGGTATGTCTGGTCCAGGGAGCAGCAATTGCGTTTTACATCCTGTTCTCCCTGTTTGTGGATTCTTTTGTGATTATTTTTGTGGTAACTGTCTTATTGGCTGCCCTTGATTTTTGGGTGGTCAAGAATGTCAGTGGAAGAAAATTAGTTGGCCTGAGATGGTGGAATGAAATCAATGAGCAAGAGGAAAGCATCTGGAGATTCGAGTCTCTTGATCAGGACGTGAGTGTAACAAGATTCTGGTACAAATTTACTATATAGTGTAGTATTAATATTTCTAATTTTTGAGTTTAGTTAGAGTCATGAGGTTTCTAGATTTTGGTGTTAAAAGTAATTACTTAATGTTTATATTTTTCATTATTTTGTTCCTTTTCCATTTGATTGTGGCATCTGCAGTCATTGGCTCGCATGAATAGGAAGGATTCTTGGCTCTTTTGGTGGACTCTTTTTCTCAATGTAAGTCGCAAAAGTATGCCAAAAAAAAGTATTTAGTAAGTAATTTGGATGCACCGAGATGCATTTATTTGGGGTGTTTAGCATAATATTGCTGTGTTATTTCTTTTGATAGAAAAGAAATGAAATTATATTACAAGAGGGAAATTATGTGCACCAGGACTCAAAATATATGAACTTTCAAAGTGGAGAAATCCTACCAGAGGCTTGTAAAGTATGTTTAAACATTACGGTTCCCTGTAGCCTGTAGGCACTTGGATGCTGCTATCAATTATGGAGCAATTAAAGGTCTAATAGAGTGCCTATCATACGAGAGAAATCAGCATTGACGTGTTAAGAAAAAAATGGCCTGCGTAAGCATCCATACAATCACCCTGCCTATTTTATCTTCTAAAGAATCATAATTTTGTGATTTAATTGATCAACCCAATTTTGACCATTTTTTGGTGATTTAATTGGGAAAAATGTGCCTATCATATGAGAGCAATCAGCATTGACATGTTAAGAATAAGCATCCATACAATCACCCTGCCAATTTTATCTTCTAAAAAATTGCAATTTTGTGATTTAATTGGTCAACCCAAATTTGACCCTTTTTTGGCAAATTTATTGGGAAAAATTCGTGCTTTTCCGTGATAAAATTGTTATTTTTTGGGATTCCCCCCACCCCTGATTTCTGTGGCATTTTTTCTGATTTTGTTTCCTAATCCTTACCCGATCTTTTGCTAACCGTAACCATGACTGTAACCCTAGTTCATTTTTTTCCTGATTAATTGAAATAATATTTATCTTTTGGTTTTCTGATTTATTCCTGAGAAAGATTTTTGCTACTATGATCCACACAACCACTCTTCAGCTGCCAAAAGATTTCCAGATAACTAACAACAGTAATGGGCTCTATAAGATACACATCGTTTCATAGATAAGACTCAAACACAGAGGAAACGAGCTTATAGTTACACCGCACCCAAGATTAGTGAAAGCATTGAATGACAGCATGAGTTAAACATCAAAACAGGAAGAGAATTAGAGATAAGCCTTTGCAAACTTGATCCTTCTTTCCAATTATCTGCTTGGTCTATCCCATTATTGGGGGCATGATGTTATCATTTTTTGTGACAAGTTATTTCATATTTGCTATTTGATTTGAAGAAATCTGAATAATTTACATATGTTGGAAAGTCCTGATTACCGAGAACCTGAAACTTATCTTTTCAATTCATATATCATAACTCAGCAAATTCAAAACTACCGTATCAACATGTGGTTCATCACCTTGCAATTGCCTTGCTTCTATCATTGCTGCTATTCTGTCCAAGTGTAACACTAATATTTACTTTTTGCAGGCTGCTATTTGGTTGGCACTGGGGATTGTGTCCTTAATCAAGTTTAACATTGATTATCTTCTCGTGGTGGGTGTTTGTTTGACTTTAAGCATTGCAAACATAGTTGGATTTACCAAATGCCGAAAAGGTGATTATATATATTGTTGAATATATGCTTTTTTGATGTAAAGGCAATTTGAAATGAAGATTGTAGTTACTATAACAAGTTAGAACACCTTGTAAGTTTACCTTCATTAATGTTTTATTACTTCAGGATCTTTGTATGGGTTTTCCGTCAAGTGTATCTTTGGCATGTAGATAGGATATCTGATGTTGACCCTTCATTCTTTCATCTTTGCAGATGCAAAGAAACAAGTACAGAATTTTGCATCTCGGACATTTGCTTCACATGTAACATCGACATTGCAGTCAGCTTTCAATGCTGTTTGATAGATGTAAGTCTGCAAGTTAAGTCGACCGGTATGAATACTGAAGTGATTTTGAGTGCTTGACATAAAGGTTTGTTCATCCCAAAAAGTAGCATTATTTTTGGATAAAATCTCTTGGTATTGATGTATCTAATAGTTCTGACAAGGCACAATTCTCTCATTAGCATTTTGTGCAAAAGGAATAAATGTTCTAGAATTATAGTCTTGTCGTACTTCGCATAGTTTACATCCACAATTACATATCAAGTTCTGGGTTTCTTAGAAATACAAGTTAAATTTGAATTCATCAGAGTGATTATATTTACCATTTCTTTCAAGATACAAGAAAGTCTAGGTAATTAGCCTGGCCTCAATTATGGCGATATTTTTTTAAAATCTTCTTGTTATGATTTTAAATATACCTACAGTTGGCAACCAATTATATCAGACAGTGAGATGCAGCTTACATTTACTGTGTCAGAGCTATATGCTCACTACATTAAGCTATTCTAATTGCATATGTGCTAAAGAAATTTGGTCTAGTTCTTTGGTTTCTTTATCAGTTAAGGTGATGTGTCATTTATATGAAAAATTTGCAGGCAGACTGTTTTATATAGGGTAGATTACATTACATTGTCTCTAATGTTAAGTTAGGTATGATTGGGGAATGACAGCTTGGAATTCATATAATTTTTGATCTTCTTTATAGTCTCTGCAGTCTGTAAATATTTGTATGGAAAGGCTTTTCTTGTGTCTAATAAGTTCAAATGACTGGCACTGCATTGTAAGAGTGCTTTTGGATTATACTAAGGCACTGCATTATCAAATTCCATAACAGATATATGGTTTTCTGAAAGTTGTAAATCCCTGCCTTCAAGCTCTCTTTGTCATTGATTCAGATGACATGCACCTCGAAAGCTTTGTTACCATGGAAGATTCTATAAATAGCTTACCATCTGAATTTATGTACTGCATCTTCTTGTTGACACAATCTTATTGTGTAACCCGTGTAAACTTCTCTCTTTTTATAGAACTTGATCTGCAGTTCATCTCTTTCATTCTCTTTTTCTCATCCTGATGATGGATCATGGAGTGTGATCCGAAACGTTGATGCTAAAAAAAGCTACACACAGTTTAAACCAGAAGTTTTTTAATTCATATCATGGACTGTGGAAATATCATGTCTTCAACAATCTTATTGTGTTAGAAATTTAAAAATGTGAGTATTTTGCAAGTTTGCACTTAAAGACAAATTATTTTTTAATTTTTAAACACTTTTTGCAGATATTACATTTGGCTTGACAAGACTGCCTTGGTCCTTTTAAACTGGTTGTAGCTTACCATTGCTAGCATTCTTTCCATTAGCTTATCCCTGCTAGCATTCTTTCCATTAGCTTATCTCTGGACTGTTTCTTTCTTTCTTAGTAACAGGAAGTTAGAATATGCATAGAAATGATTTTTGCATGTTGCAGCGATTGCAATTTAAATTTCATATTTTCAATTAAAAAGAAAATTGCTCAAAATTTGTTAAATGGGGAATTAGGCTTTTTTTGTTCAAACTGCCATAAACGAAGTTGCAATTTAAATTCAATTTGCTGTTGCTGAATTTAGAGGCGAAAATTTAGGGTTTGTGAGGAAAGCATGAGTATGAATCTTCCTGGCAAATCTGTGTAAGCACATCAACATCAATTTATTGATGAAGAGCATATACATACCTTGGATAAGATGGGCATGATATCTCATACATAATATTAGTAACCTGATATGATGAAGATGAAGTGCAAGTCCATGACTTACTTTTGAATGTGATTCTCAAAGTAATGGACGATGATTAGTCTATTGAAGGATTATATGAAACCTTGAAGGGTAAAAAGGAAGCACGTGAAGACATTATCCTACTGTTCTTTTGACCACTTGTAAAGAATGGTGCAAATAGACACCCCTCTTATGGAAAGTTTTGTATTTATGTTCTGATATTGCTGCAGATTTGTGGAAAGAGAGGGCAACTTGGAGTGATTGGAAGGGAGAAACAATAGTATGGCATGGAGACTCTGATTATCAGAGGAAGACATGAGACTTATGCAACAGCTAGAACACATTCCTAAATATGTGGGGGAACTGCTAAAGGCAGTGCTAGGCCACTAGAAACTGATGGCTTGGACAATATTTTATGGCCTGTCTATTGCACACAGTATGGATATTTCCTTGATTATTTACATTAAGAGACCAAAGTTGATGATGATGGGGATTTAGGTCTGCTACAGGATTGCATGATGCAAAGCGAACCCAGAATTCCATAAATTCCTTACCTTTGAGATTGGGTAACTCTCGAAGTGTAACTTTAAAGACCCTTGAATTTTAAGACAAACTTGACCTCACAATTCTTGCAATTATTTAAATCCAAAGATTCTTTGCAGCTAACAATTTCCATGCATTTGTGGAAACTTGAATGCTGCTTTAAAAGTTTATGCACAGACACGAGGAAGACGACTAGGCCCAAAGCAAAATCAAATTACCAAACTGAAAATGATATATATAATTGACTATGGAAAGTGAAGCTTGTAAACCAAAGTATAAACTAGAAGACAGAAGAAATGAATCTCAAAGACACAACTTTAAAATAATAAAAAGACCGTTGAACTCTGAAGGTTTGTAATTTGGTAGGGCCAGTGCAAGGCAAAAATTTCTAGTCATGGAAGTGTGATTCTGGTCATCTTTGAGAAGTCGAAAACAAATCAAGTGGACCGATGGGCTGCCTGATGGACATTTAATTCCTAAAAGATGCAGAGTGCACAATGGCATATTAGTTGTGAGGATTAATTTTGAAAAACTACAAAATCCAGGATGTGTAATGGTTAGAGTATCTAAGAGTCAAGTCTATCTTTATGCAGAGTTGATACAGGATTTGAATTTATTACCGACAGAAGATTCAAAGTGAAGTGGATTCACAAAGGTTTCTTATGTTCCCATGGAGTAACTAGAAACTCTTCAAGAGTACCTCTCGTTTGGAGGTGTATCTTTCCAATTTGGATCAATTTTTATGCAACATGATTGATTGATTTATCAAAATGAATTCTGCAAGAATATTTTTTGATGTCATCGATTGTGTATGGTTTGCTATCCTAAATCATTTTGATTATAAATAAAATATTTTGTTGATATTCTCTTTTCAAATATGGCCTGGTGGTGGTATGATGTAATTCATTTAAGATTGAAAAACACTATAAAAATATTAAATATCATGAATTTTCAAACCCAAGTAGGAATGTAACCCTGTGTGGAATTTGCAGGAGCAAATCCTGATATGGTGGTAGTAATGCTGAATTCCCAAACACCTAAGCAGGCCAGTTGACTCAAAAGTGTCTTGCAAATGCCTAAGTGGCAGAAACATACAATGACAACAGTTGCAATGCTGCTAAACAGATATCTTTAGAACATACGTATGGAAAAATTTGAGAGATCTCTTAGAATGCTTTAAGATCATAACAAAGCGCTGGCAGAGCATGTGTACAGTGTTGGCCAACTGCTGACACAGGTGAAAGAAGACTTTGAAGGAATATTCCTAAACATCCACATTCAGCTTCAAGCTGTTAAGAGTTATTTATCTAGAAAATTAGTGAACTAAGCTGAAAAACTTGCAGTACCCAAGATAGGCAGTTGATTTCTGAACACCTTCAAGGTACCATGTAAGATGAGGCTTTGGGCTAACGGTGATTGCAGTGAAACATTGGAATGCACATAATATCTTGGATAAAAGGACAGAGAGGAACGGATGAAGGCATGATAAAAGATACCAATCAGCATGCAAACTTGAATGCAATGAGTGATTTCAGTCATGTGGTAAACGAGGCAACTTAGAGCCAAACCGGCAAATGGATGCAGTAGAATGAGAAGAAAAGGTCATCCCCAACTCATTTTTGCTGCAAAAGGAGCCCAATGTGCAACGCTCCAAAACTTGAAAGGGGGGCCTGAATGTCAACAGATTTTTACAGAGAATTTATGTCAAAAGACTTAATGCAGATAATTTTACTTTGGAGTGCCAAAAGTGAATTTGAAGCTGAACTATTATACCTTCAGAACTAGATTCTTTCAAGCAATACAATAAACCATCTAACCTTGTATTTTTCCTAGTTGGGGTAATCACGAGCAATGGGAAATCTAAGAAGAGCTGGATATGTATGAGGTTTGATTGGCCCTTCAAACTTCAAAGTGTAGTATCTCTTGACCCTAGGTTTCATGGAACCGGTACATTTTTGGTAGTGGGTATGGCAATGAAACAAGAAATTCAAACAATATAAAAATGTAGAAAATATAGAAAAGGTAACTGCACATGGCATTACATATATGGATATCCAAAATTAGCTTTTATAAAATATGTTTATACTTGAGTCGTGGCAAAATACAAAAAAATGTGCCATACAAGCTCTTGAAGCTCATCAGGGTCATCATCGTGAAACACTCATTAAGGTTTATATTCCACTTCTTTGTGGGCCATTTTTGTATTCTTTATTCTTGCAAGATACCACAAGATTATAACACATGTACATCAAGTCCACTAGCATTATGGATCTCAATGAGTTTCACATTGTCAAATGTCTGAAGTTGTACGTGCTTCAATTCTTTTCAACTGCAAAGGAGCATGCCACAAGTGAAAGAAAACAAATGCCAAATGTCTGTAAATTTGAAGCACTTGCTCACTTCATAACCCACTACTCAAAAGAACCTATATCTTCAATTTTCTCTATTGCACCACAATTTTGGGAAATTCATGTTTCCATCTACTTCTGAGAGAAGGGGAAATGTTTCATAAATGCTACATCAACTCCTACCTTCCTCTCCTTATGGTGAAAATATCTGTATAAATGCTACATATATTGTTTTTTTATTATGGTAAGCGGCAAAACAAGGGACCCTAGCAACCGACACCCCAGGAACAGCTCCGACAGGGAGCCCACCCTCCTCAGAGGACCCATACTCCTAAGACGAACCGTCCTCCACAGAAGCATCGATGGTCAAATGATTTGGGAGAGCATCCTTCCACCAACACCAAATTGCCGGCGTTGCAACTTGGTGGAAGGATGCTCTCCCGAATCATTTGACCATCAATGCTTCTGTGGGGGACGGTTCGTCTCAGGAGGATGGGTCCTCTAAGGAGGGTGGGCTGCCTGTTGGAGCTATTCCTGTGGGGGGTGTGTTGGCTGCTGCGGTGACTTCGCTTTTGTTGGAACCGACCAATGGCATTACCAATGCCCTCGTAGTAAGAGTATGATCCTGGATCATTTGACCATCGATGCTTCTGTGGAGGACAGTTCGTCTCAAGAGGATGGGTCCTCTGACAAATCTACAACACCAAAACCAGACCCAACAAATCTAACACTCGAGACTCTGGGGTGTAGAGCAGCGACAGAACGAGGAAGTCCTCTTTTCTTGCGATATACCACAGTCCAAGAGGGCTCCAAATCCAAATCAATAGAACGCTAGGAGAGGGGATCCTCCCCGGCAGCCACCACCACTGAGGACGCAAGACCCACAGTAGCCACCACCACTAAAGATTCCTCGTGCAGAGAATCCAAACCTGCAGGAGGCAAAGCCGCCGCAAAAGAACTCGGAGTAGGGCAAGTAGTAGAACCTAGACCAGGGCGAGCAAAAATCATGTCCGTAACTTGCTGAGCTGACAAGTGAGTAGAGGAACGATCGGAAGAATCCAACGAAAGCGAAGTCACTGCAGCAGTTGGCACACCCCCCACAGGAACAGCTTCGATAGGGAGCCAACCCTCCTCAGAGGACCCATCCTTCTGAGACGAACCGTCCTCCATAGTAGCATTGATGGTCAAATGATTCGGGAGAGCATCCTTCCACCAAGTTGCAGTGCCTTTGCGGCGCATGAGGGGACAACTCGAAGCCAAATGCCCGGTAGCAAAGCATTTTCTACATCTGAAAGGGATACCCTCATAATCCAATAATTGTTTTTAGGGCCTATCCCCTACCATTAAAACCACATCCCCATGAAGAGGTTTGGATAAGTCAATGTCCGCTAGTATGCGGGCTATCGTAAAATGCCCCATGTAAGAGGTAGTAGAATCAACTTTTAGGAATCGACCAATGGCATTACCAATGCCCTCATAGCAAGAGTATGATCCCGGATCATTTGAACATTGATGCTTCTGTGGAGAGAGCTCCGAATCCAAATCAACAGAACGCGGGGATAGGGGATCCTCCCCTGCAGCCATCACCACTGAGGACGCAAGACCCACAGTAGCCACCACCGCCAAAGAATCCTCACGTAGAGAATCCGAACTCGCAAGAGGCAAAGCCGTCGCAAAAGAATTTGGAGTAGGGCAAGCAGTAGAACCCAGACCAGGTTGAGCATAAACCATGTCCGTAATTGGCTGAGCTGACAATTGAGCAAAGGAACGATCGGAAGAATCCAACAAAAGCGAAGTCACCGCAGCGGCCGACACCCCCCCCCATAAGAACAACATCGATAGGGAGCCCACCTTCCTCAGAGGACCATCCTCTTGAGATGAACCGTCCTCCACAAAAGCATCGATTATGAAATGATCTGGGAGAGCATCCTTCCACCAAGTTGCAGCGCCTTTGCGGTGCGTGAGGGGACAACTCGAAGCCAAATGCCTAGTAGCAAAACATTTTTTACATTTGAAAGGGATACCCTCATAATCCAATAATTATTTCCAGGGCCTATCCCCTACCATCAAAACCACGTCCCCATGAAGAGGTTTGGATATGTCAATGTCCACTACTATGTGGGCTACCGTAGAATGCCCCATGTAAGAGGTAGTAGAATCAACTTTTAGGAACCGACCAATGGCATTACCAATGCCCTCCTAGCAAGAGTCCTCCCAAAACTGGAGAGGGAGATTGGGGAGATGGACCCAGATGGGAAGAATCCAACGAAAGTGAAGTCACTGCAGTAGCCGGCACACCCCCCATAGGAACAGCTTCGACAGGGAGCCCACCCTCCTTAGAGGACCCATCCTCCTGAGATGAACCGTCCTCCACAGAAGCATCGATGGTCAAATGATTCGGGATAGCATCCTTCCACCAAGTCGCAGCGCCTTTGCGGCATGTGAGGGGACAACTCGAAGCCAAATGCCCGGTAGCAAAATATTTTCTACATCTAAAAGGGATACCCTCGTAATCCAATAATTGTTTCCAGGGCATATCCCCTACCATCAAAACCACGTCCCCATGAAGAGGTTTGGATAAGTCAATGTCCACTAGTATGCGGGCTACTGTAGAATGCCCCATGTAAGAGGTAGTAGAATCAACTTTTAGGAACCGACAATGGCATTACCAATGCTACCTATATTGTTATGGTTGCCTTCCTTTCTTTATTTTGAGCTATCTTGTTCTCTTTGCATGCAACAATGAAATCCTCATTAAAAAATGGGTGATTGTGTGTGTGTAAATACAGTTGGCTCTACTAGTGACCTTTAGGCTATGTGCAACAGAAAACAAATTAAGCAAATATGGTTGTTTCTAAGGACGTTTACTCGAGTAGCTAAGGAAACAAGAAGAATAGTGATGATGTTTCTAACAAGGTGCAACTGCTTCTGTTCTTCAAAGTTCTTGGAAAATGTCCTCTAGATCATCATATACAAGCGGAAATCCAGTTGATGTAAGGTGCCAATGTTTAATTCATATTATGCAATGGATATTCTAGGCAGAAGCATCTTAGGGGGAATTTGAACCTAGTAACTTGATCAAGTTGTGTCATGGAACTATATTAAAGCCTTCATTGCGAGCCATAAACAAATAATCACCCTTACATCTATAGGCCCAAGTTTCTCAATCTGGTCATCATTCTAGTGGTTCCTTAGTAATCCAGCTTGGCATTTGGCTTGTAACTTTATAGTTTCTTATTGTTTAGAGAAGTATCAAGTGTAGTGAAGTGCTTTCAATCATAATGGTATAGGCGTTTCCTAGTTCACGGGCTTTCAAATTTGAAAATGGGGTGGATGAAATGGAATGTCCATGGAAGTTGGAAGTTGAAAGTGATGACGTATTTTAGAAATTAACAATATGAGCTGCCCAAAGAATTGGATTACATCAGAGATGCATGTTGTAGAATATCCATATTGTGGGCTTTTGTTGGCTTGGATAATGAATGTGGCCTTGAGTTGCCCATTGGGCTTTAGTCTTAAGTCCATGGCATATCCTATGTAACTATGTGGGAGTTCAAAGATGACAGGGTCATCAACACTGACTATCACTCGCATCTTCCATTCTGTGTGAAAGAGGCCTTCGCTTTCTTCGTCCTCATTGGCAAGTCTTTCAACCGTTTTGATTTGCACATGAGGTGCTTCCCATTCAGCAAGTTCATTTGATTGAACCGAGGTAGAGGTGGTTGGTTCATCTCACGGTTTGGATGCCATGAACATCCTTGGTAGCATTCCTATGACATTGGTTGATTCATTATCAATAGAATACGCCTCTTCCATGGGCATTATTGGTTCAGACGATCCTGTTTTCTCTGGTGTGTCGGGGATGTGTGACTCATTTAATGGTGACAATGATGTGCAACCTTTTGATATGTCCTCTTTAGCATTTGAGAAAGCGTGTGGGTCTACATTTCTCATATCTAACGTGGCGGTTTCAAACATCGGGCCTTCTGTTATGTGTGGTTCCTCTCCTATACAAGGGAAGAGTTTGGAAGCCTCTTGGATGTCGATCATGAGTACCTCTAAGGGGGATCAGAATGGTTCATCCTGCTCAATCAATTCCATGATCTCGATAGTCTTATCCTTGGAAACCATTTCCCTCTATTTTGGTAATGGCTTGTCTTCGAGAGTTTTGATTTCTGTGGCATTTGTGGTCTTTATTATGCCGAAAGGTTCTGGATCCCCCTTGGCGACATATATTTTCGCTAAATGCAGGAATGAAGCTTCTTGAAATAATGTGGAGGGTACAACTTTCATCTTGTGTATCCATGGCCTTCCATGGATCAAATTATAACTTGTCTCTCTGTCGATGACGTAAAATGTGGTACGAATGGTCTTAGGTCCCAAGGTTACTGGGAGGGTGATCTTGTCGATGGTGGTAGTATGCAAATTATCATACCCGCGTGGAGTATCTCGTGAAGCGGTGATGTTAGTGTGCCCATAGCCTATCCTCTCAAATAGAGAGAAAGGAACTACGTTAACTGCTGCCCCATCATCGATTAAGGTCCGTTTGATACATGTGTCATAGATCCACACTTGCAGGTATAACACATGATTTTCTTGTTTTGTTAATTATGTCTCAGAAGGCATCTTTTGTAAGTCGAAGAAGAACACTAGATCTGCAAGTTTTGAGTTTGGTGGGTTGATGGCATAGTCTGCATGCTTTAGATTGTACTCTTGACATAAATCTTGATTTCCTTGAATTGAAGTGGAAGTGGGAGACTCTTGGATAAGTTTGATAGCTTTGAGGTGGTCGACAACATGAGCGTAGAGTGGAATGTGGCTCGGACTCATGGTAGAAGATTCTTCAACAGGCTTGGTTGGTAATGGATTACACGATGGGGTTGGGGCAATGACCATGTTTCGAGGCTCTACGATAGGCTCTTGCAAGATAGGCTCTTCAATAGTTGTTTTCTGATAGGGACATGGTTGATTCCTTGCTAACAGCCATTAGATCACATCCTTCATGAGTGTATGGGTAGATGGACAATACAACGGATGGAGAATAATGGTAGATGGTGAGGGTGATGGCCTTGGAGGGAGTGTGTGCAAGGTGACTTTTTCACTGCGGGTAGCGATGTAATAAGATTTGGTGTTGGGATCCGATTGTTTGTTGATCGTGAGCACATTGAACTACAGGATGTTCTCTGTTATGCAATTAACAGTGTACTCGAATGGTACGTTTGTGTAATTGGCATAATTGTTTCCATTATTGTGATTCTATTGGTTGTTGTTGTTGTTGTTGTTCTGTCTGTCATGGTTAAGGGGCAGATACCTGTACACCACATGTGATTCGTTAGATGGATGGTCTTTTGTGCTGACACGATTTTGGTCTAACAAGTCTTGTATGACATTTTTCAGACGAATACAGTCATTGGTTTTATGTCCTTTACCCCTATGATACTCATAGAAATCAATGTCTTTCCACCAAGGAGGTTTGACTTGAGGTTCATAGTCGCTTGTGGAGGAAAGGGTGATCTCGTTGTTTGCCAGCAACTTTCTCAATGCAAACTCATATGACTCCCCTGGTAGTGTAAATTTTCGTTTGGGAGGGTAGTTGTACCGTTGTCTCGGTTTGTTTGTCGAAGGTTTGCTCGATGTTGCATTGTTTAGGGCTCCTAAGAGATTGAAAATTGGTTGTTTAGGAGCCGCTACTTTAGCATCAACCACTCCATCATTGACGATATTCTTGTTCTTGTTCCAGAATTTTGACTTATCCGAGGTGTAGTTAGAGTTAGGAGTGTCCTTGAACAATTTTATTTGTCCCTTCGCGATCATGGTTTTCTCAATGAATAACCCCATCTCAATTACTTTCGTGAATGAGGTAGGGCATTGTATTTGTATTTGGTAGCTTAGATCAGGATTCAGATTGTGGACGACATCTGTGTCATTTATTTCTCAGGGACATGATATGAGCATTTGTTTGCGAGTTGTCCCCACCTTTGTAAGAAAGCGGCAAAGGATTTGCCACTCTTTTGATTTGAGTTGCAAAGGTCTAGCATGGAAACTTCATGTTTAATGTTGTACGAGAAATGTGTGACAAATTTATTTAATAACTCATCAAAAGTACGGACACCCGGGGGTAGTTGAGAGAACCACTCCATGGCTTGTCCTCCTAGAGATCTAGGGAAGAGTCTCATGAGAAAGGTTTCGTTATGGGCCACCTCTAGGCATGCGATGCTAAATTCTTGAATGTGGTCTCTAGGATCACCCTTTCCTCTATACTTATCGAATTTCAGCTCTTCAAATCTAAAGGGAAAGGGGATCATTTTCAAGCTTGTATCGAAGGGATATGGTGAGATATCCTCCAATGAGTAGTGTTTAGTGGACGTCCCTATTTGGAGGTCCACTAATTGCATCTGTCAGGTTTGAACTTGTTTGGTTAATGTGTCTAGAGGCGTGGTTGAGTCTATGGTCTGCTTGCCTTTGTCTGTATCTAGGGTTCTGTCCTCATGCGTGCTATTTTTGTGGATTCTTTCTTCCTCGGTTTCCTTCAAAGTTGTGACATCAAAGTCTTTGGGGAGCTTAACTCCTTGGTTTGCTAGGTGGAGGGAGAATTTGTTGGGGTTTTGGTTACGCACTTTATCCATCATGCGTTGAAATTTGCAGTCTTGGAGGGCTTCTTGTAAGTCTTCATGAGAGATCTCCTCATCACTGTCATGAGGGGAGGGGACTACCTTGTTGGATGTTTCAGCCATTTCAAGTTGTTTTGTGTCTCTGTTCTAGTTAGTACCATGCAAGGGGACTTGGAATGGGTTGGGGTGAACGAGGATGCTTTGTTAAGATGCATGTGCAGGTTGTAGTGAAGGGGATAAGATTTTGACAAGGGTTTTCTTCGATCAATGGTGTCAAACAAGACGGTTGGTACAAAACGGTAGCCACAAATAAGGAAGGTGTGTTATCCGATTATTTGATAGAGACTAGTTTTGCACCAAACACACTAGTGAAGTTTCGAGAGAGAAGGATGATAGATCCTGATAGTGGAGACTTACTAGGGATGTTTGAGTTTGATATGATCTAAAATTGCCTTGTTGTTACTTGGTTTTGATACTTTGATTCAGTTCGTGAAGTTTTGGATGAGGTGAGTGTTGGAAAAACGAGTATGTTGCGGAAATGAATGGGATGAGTGACTGCAAGGTTTAATCTGATCTCATAAATTGAAACAAGGTTGAAATGGGTGCCCAAAAGATAATTGCTTTTCTCAGGAAACGTACAGAATAGCTCACTTTGACAGATGCATAGAGATAAATGCATAGGAATAGAGGGTAAATGTGCAACAGAAAAGGGTAATTGCGCAAATATGGTGAAATGTAAAAGCGCAGTAACAAAGTTTAAATGCACAGTACTGGTAAAATATGTATGCGCAGCAGAACTGATCAAAAGCGCAGCAGAATTAAACGGATGCATAGCAAAGGACAGATGCGCAACAGGATTGAATAAATGCACAACAGGAATAAATATATGCGCAGCTCTGTGTTTTTGGTTGATTTTTGACTAATTTTTTAATATTTTTGGTTTTGTTTGGCTTAAAGTTGGTCTTTTTGATTTTATTTTTCAACTATGGAAAGAAAGACACAGCAAACACAGAATATTTTCATGATTTTTGATTTTTTTAGATTTTTTTTTGACTTTGACTAAAAACAAGTACAAATCCTAGGATGGCAGGGGCAATATAAACTGAATTCTCACTTGGTTTTTACACAAGCTACATTATTCAAAGTAGATAACTTAGGAACTTGGGACATGGGCTCCCCCTTACAAGTGCACAAACTTCTCTGGTACACCAAGTTTCGGGTTCCTAAGGCTCGCAAACCTTAGGATTTCCCTGTTATCTCTACTATTGAATCGTAAGTATGTGAGTCATCCTAGGAAGATGATAATCGCTCTTTCCGACACTAGTTATAGGGGATTTTGGCCTCTAAAACAATGGATAAGTAGTAAGGGCAACCATTCCAGTGGTTATACGTGTGGCAATGTTACTTTCTGTTATGGAGTCTCCCAGCCTTCAACAGCTATGCCTTGGAGGGTTTTGGGGGAGGTTGGCTGTCAGTATAACTAATCAGCACTCATTCCATGAAGCTTTCACCTCAAGCACAATTTATTTATGGTGGCTAGGCAGAGCTTGGTTTTAGCTTGTCACCACTTAAGGTCGTTCCCACTTGAATGGAAGGCTATCCAAGGGCAGGCCTCTCTAAAGGTTAAACATGCAAAATGATAGGTTTGGCATTTTGGTCACCCAAGAAAAGGGATAGCATAGGCCTACTATCATTTTGAAAACACGGAGAACAATGGTTCTTTAATCCTATTTAAAAGAAAAAAACTGAATGAGTTATGCTCTTTGGGCATATACAAGATTTGTTAACTTTGAAAGAAGCAAATAGAAAGCAATGGTTCAATTTTAGATCCACCTAGTTGGGACTATGTTTGAGTTGTTGGTGCAACAAGTTCAAATTACAACCTTCCTATTTAGATCTAGATAAGATTTGCAGGAACAATCAAATTACATTCCTTGCTAATTAGATCTAAATGTGAGCTAATGATGCAGGTATATGACTAACCAGCTATTAACCTACAGATAGATCTGAGAATATCCCTGTGAGAGATGTTAGCATTAGCAAAAAATCACAAGAAATAACTCAAGGACCCTGTTAGAACAAATGCATAGTTACAGAGAATATATGCGTAGTAACAGTGTACACATGCGCAGAAATACAAATGTGTAGTTATAGAGGATAAATGTGCAGAGATAGAGAATAGATGCGTAGTTTGAACAGATGCATTGATTCAGAGGACAGATGCGTCGATTTAGTGAGTAAATGTGTCAATCTGTCATATGCGTCAAAACAGAGATCAAATGTGTAGTTTTAATGAGAAGATGCACAGAAATTTCCTGTGTACTGAACCTAAAACACAAACTCAATTTTGAGGTTAAATTGGGGCAAGGCCCCATAGTGGGCGCAAAAAATGTTACGAGAAAATGTGGAGATAATATCAATAATCAATAATAACCCAATAACTCAATAGAAATGAAATAATCAAGATTCAAACACAAAGAACAATACCTTACAAACCTTATTACTTCGTGGCTTCCATTGGTCGCCTATCTCAAATTGATTTTTTGTATGAACAAAGCCCTCAGAAGGTGCACTTCCTTGCTTTTTTCTTCAAGATGACAGTAGAGAACGACTATGATAGTTCTTGTAATGAAGAGGATCTTCAATACAATAAAAAATGGTGATCGCAAGCTATGGATATGGTGTTGGGTGCTAAAGGCGCGTTGTGATTCCTGCAGAGTAAGTTTACTAAAAGCTTGGATGGTTCAAATGGAGGAATAAGGTTGTACTTATAGACTTGCAAGAGAGAAAATCAACGGTGTAGAATGAATAAGAAGACCAACAGTTGAGGAAATTTGAGAGGATGTGCGCAAATAGGAAGAGGACAAGTGTCTTGTTCCTTCATGCAACAAGAGGAGTTAACAAAATAGAATGAAGAGTTAACTGAATTGATTAATTAGTTAACATAATAGAATGACTAGTTAACTGATTTGTTTTATGAGTTAACTAATTGGAACTAGAGGATAAATAGGACATGTGGGTGAGAGAATAATTAATTAAATATTAAAATATTCAATTAAGTGTGCACATGGATTTGCATGGATTAATTTTGGTGTTAATCCATTTTTAAGAGGAAATAGATAATCTAAATAAATATTTTGATTTATTTAAATATAAAAGATGTTAAGTTTAGAAGAACTAATTAAATAATTGAACATTATCTAATTTAGAATGACCTTAGAAGAATTTTGGAAGATTTGATTAAATAAATGATTTTATTTAATTTTGTGGAGGAATGTGAATCAAATAAATAAATTGATTTGTTTATTTATTGATAGAGGAATTAAATGGAATAAATATTAAGAATATTTATTTAGATAGAGTTATGTCATTTTTAGGTGTATACAATAATCACTTGGAATCAATATATGAAGTGTTGAAATTTAAATAATGTTTGTAAGCTATGAGAGGCCTTACAAACTACAAGGAATGTTGGGCACAAATAGATTTGTTGAATAATATTTTAAAAATTTTCAAGCAAACACTATTAGCAAGTATAAAGGCAACTTCTATGATTTCTATGCTAGATTTGTATGCAAAATGTTGAAGCAATAGCTAGACACATAAACTATACAACACAATACCTCATAGAAAGGTGGTTTTATATTTGGAACAAATAAAACACATAATGGAAAGGATATTTTTTTTGGGTTTGTGGTTGGGATTCCCTAGAAGAAGTGTCTACAAATTGCCGAATAAATGACAAGGCACATAAATTGTTTGGCAAATACCTCAAGAGATGGTGTCCCATTAAATGCAATGATTGTAGGAAATACTCTAAATGTTTTTGTGGACAAAGTTTAAGAAGCTTTCAAGCAAATTGAAATTCATAGGTGTAAATGCTAAAACCTCATGACCTTTGTGAGCTCCCTCCATGCCTGCAACATATTAGATCTTTGTAATAGGACATGGACATCCATAGAAACATAATAGAAAGGGGTTTTTTATTAGATGTTGCAACTGTAACACTTTCTAGGTTAGATTTGTATGCAAAATGTAGATGGAATGCATAAGGCACAATAAGTGTTTGATAGAATACCCGAAAGAAATTTGGACTCATGGACTTCAATGATCACAGGATATGCACAAAATGGATTTATACAATAAAACAAAATCTATAACATAGTGAAAGAATATCTAGGAATTTATAAAGCAATCACAGAATACTCAAAAGAATTGAAAAAATGGAAAATGAAGAGTCGACTTAATTCCAAATAAAAACTTATACCTCTTGTCTACATGAAAATCCACTGTACCTTCTCTGAATTTCTTTTTTCTTTTGTTCCTTTGAATATTATCCCCATTTTTGTAAGGACCCACTTGATCCAAACTCGAAGTTTTCAAAAAAATTTTCTCTATTACAAGTCCATTCCAATTTACGCATAAAATCACAGCTTTCTCTGTCCTCTATGCACTCTTTACAGATATCTGGTTGTGTTCTTAGAGTATCAAAGAGGTCTCAGAAGACATTGACATATGGTAGCTCAATTAACTTGAGAGTTTTTTAAATTTTTTTTTAAATTTTTTTTAATTTTAAATGCACAACTATGCATCAATTTAAGATGATGGTGTGGGAGTCCCTTGGTGTAGTGAAGGAAAATTAGAAGCTTCATAAAGGTACAATGGAACAGGTCAATGAATTGGCCACTTTAAATAGTCCTTATGATAGATATCAAAACTTCCATTGAGTACTCAGGAAAACTTTCGGCCAAAACGACCATATGTTCACATGGAACATTAATTTCGGCCAAAACGGGCCATATGTTCAAAACCGAACATTCTTAAGCCAACCCGGGCTCTTCTATCCTTTGGGCAAATAGGTTCATGCAGAACCAGGTCCAACGGACCTTATCGCTACCTGATTCGGGTAGAACAAATAATGGCCAAAAGGCCTAGTGATAAAACATACCAATTCTCTATCCAATACGGGATAAGTAAACACAATAGCCAACCGGGCTAAATAGGACATGAATCATTATACTCTGGCCAGAGACTTCTGACTCCCTCGGAACCAATAGAGATTCAAGAGTCACTTCCTAGTGACCACAGTCTGCCCAGACACTGTGCTGAGGACGTCGACCAGGGAACACATAACATCAACTTGTACTCACCTCAGTTTACGGCAACGCCGGATAAAGTAATCCACCCTGGGGATTCTTCTGAGTACTAGGAGAGTTCGTAAATTACCTAGTTAACTTTTTAACTAGAGATAGAGATTATGAAGTTGATTATTAAAGAGTACCCTATATCCGAGGGACCTGAGTATTGGGGGCATCCTTCGCCGTCCAGACTGCCTACATACCCTGTATCCACGGGATCAAGGCCCTCTTCGGATGCGATCTACACGACGAATGCGAACATGTAGTTCTGTCTTGCACTATGTTAATGTAGCTGTGAGTGGATACACAGTTCTTCACCGATTGCCACCCACTCGAGTGATATAATGGACGGAATTCCTAAGGAACTATTTTGCAAACACACCTCCCGGGAGTGTTTGGCGTTTAAGTTTTTCAAGTGTGAATAATTTACCTAACACACATATTTTTCCGATGAGATCTTCCCATTGATCGTCCTACAACAATTTTCGATAGTCTCACCTTTTCTTTTAGTTAATCTTTTTAGTGAGGTATCCAAGGAGATTTTCCCTTCCTGCGGATTTAACTTTGATATGTTCCTTATTACTCCCCGACGATTTATAGGGACGGTGCCCAGACGTCGTTAATGCAGCTATGTTAGGCGCGAGGTACTTGGTTCAACGCGATGGCATTACCCGTAAATGTGACCCAGAGGTACCGTAAATACCGAACACTGCAATTTGTTCAAGTTTGGACGTTTCTTTACAAGGTTTACCTATCTAGTAAAGAGAAGAAAAACTTGCATAATCACTAACTAAGAAAATTGATAAAGGAACATAAAGATGCATGATAATTTTGCTTAGAAAATGTTTAATCCATTCTATCAATTCTCATTAGAAAGAGGTTAGATTTGGAAAAAAAACAAGGAATATTGAAAACCTATTTTGTCATACATCAATAGACTTTATTCCATGAGTGACTAATTGAGACATTTTCTTGCATGACCATTATAAGTTCATTTTCAAATTAAAACTAGTCAGAATTAAAAGATGTAACAAGAGATTCAAAATAGATTTCTCAATGCTGGTAAACTTCTAGTATCAACAAACCTTTGGATATACTTGATCAAGGATAACAATGATTTTCGAATACCTAAGAAATGGTAAAGGTTTTACGACTATTTGAAAGAACTTCCCAATTCCATGCATGACTGAAGCAAGATCATACTTTATAATACGTTAACTCATCCATTTCAAAATACCTTTGTCTTCATGTTCAAGGAACCAAGTAATTTACTTACTCCATTCATTATTCATTTTCCCTAGTAGATTTTAAGGTTGGTTTCAAATTAACTTAGTGTACATAAATATTAATTTAAAATGACATTTGTGCTTGTATTTCAAATTTCAACCATTTCACATTTTGGTACTTAATCACCTAGATACTTAATCATAAAAGGTAAACATAAGTTAATTTCCACTTCATCGATAGTTGCGTTTATAAAATTGTCTATAATTTTGTATTATTGTCTGATTAGTGAGTTGTGTATGGAATCAGTGAGTGTCTAGTTAGGTTTGTGTCAACACGTATCACATGATTCCTTCCATGTCACAATTGTATCAAGAAACTTAACGAAAGTTTTCAAATATAGTTCCATTGTCAAAATATAATGACAATATCTAATTTAATAATTATTTTTGAAATGTACATGCTATTATTGATTTTATCAATAATATTAATTAAATATGAGACCATGTCTCACAAGGTAACTAAACGAGATTGATTATTAATTTGAAGGAAGCAATCAAACCTTTCATGAATAATTACATATGAACTTCATATGATTAATAATATATTATTTATATAATTATTAGTAAATGAAATTTATTGTTTAGTTTATAAACATTAATTCTTATTTTTCATACTTAATTTATATATTATTAATTCTTATTTTTAATCTTGCAAGAGTAAAGTTACATTCCACACTAGGCAAGTGAAAAGCTTTGGCACAGGGTATGGATTTCTAACAAGGCATAATGAATTGTTTTTTTTTTTTTTTTTGTCAGATGGTGGAATTGCAACTCTACATCCTAACATTATAAGCTTTGCTTGTGTTCTAGGTGCCCGCAGCCATGCAAATTTAGCGGATGAGAGTTATACATACGTCAATCATATGAGTAACCCTTATTTTATTACAACTACCATTGATGGCTATGTGTGGTGGTCCTTCTTCACAGTGCTGGCTATCTTGAGGACACCCTAAACTTTATCATTTCGATGCCAATTAATCCTGTGGTAATTATGTGAACATGATTTTTTTGGTGCATCATAGTAGAAAGGAAGGTAGACAACTAGATCCGTTGAAAAAGCTTTAAAAACTTTCAAGCAAATGAAATTAGTAGGTAAATTCCACAACTATAGCTATCGTCCTTCCCTGTCGGTGCCTGGTCACAGGGTATTAAAATAGGGTATTGACAGAAGGAAGAGACCAACGAGTTAGGGAAACAAATGCTATTTCCATACATCAAATCTTTCATAAAAATTTTCACATAGATATTAAATTTCAACATATCACTAATTTGAATCACAAACTAAAGCTATGAACAAAATTCAAGAACTAGATAGTTAAAAGAAACAAAACAAAATAATGGAGAGAGCTCATACAAATTTCTCCAGCATTCTCCAAACCAGAGATGAGTGTGTCTCCTTCCTCAAAATTCTAGGCATTTATGGAAAATTCCATGCATCCCCACCCTTGTTTTTTTTTTAATGCAAATGCATCCTCCACTCCTTTAATTTATTGATCATGCATCCTCCACTCTTTTAATTTATTGATCATGCAGCCTCCACTCCTTTAGTTTAATGCTAATACATTCTCCACACATCTTATCCATTTAAATTGTTTATAATTTGTATTTTAAAAGAATATACTAATTTCCCTATTTTTTTTCTAATTTCCCAAGTAGGAATAAACAACTCAACCCCCCACTTCCTCCATTAACCTAGTGGTCATAAAACAATGTAATCCCACTCAATAGGTTCCCCATTAAACCCCACTTGAAGAATAAAATACAAATGAGAAAACTTAAAATAACATAGAGTGGGTGAGAAAACTTAAAATAACATCGAGTGGGTGACACAACACCCACATAAAAGGGAACCCCACCAAAAGGAGGCACATGGAGACAAGCCCACCATAATGAGGGGGATCATGGAGTGCTCCATGACTGGAAGTGGGCATGAGTGTGGATTCCACTCATCCCATGTCCCCCAAGCTTCCAATTTTCGTCACTTAACCTCACCCCCAAGTTGAGGTGACCCTATGGCAGTTAACCCAAGGTTAACCTAGTCAAAAAAGTTCCTAAACCCAAGGGGTACAACCTAGGGTTGTTTTAAACCTAGTTAGGACTCCCAGAGTCAATAAAACACAAAATAAAGGGTCTAAAAGAATTACAATTTAAACAAGATTAAAAACATCATTACTTAAATAAAAGTAAATCCAAATATAATATACTTTTTATGTTAGTTTTCAAAAATTGAGTTGTGACAATTTTCCTCAGATCATTAGAAATTATTGTTGTAAGACTTGAACCAATGGATATGTGGAAGTCCCATACTCTACAATGTTGCAAGTGCATGCAACCTATTCTACTACCACGAACCCTAATGTGTAGCATGTACAACAAAATAGAAAAAAAAAATTAGAGTGCCCATGAATTTTTTCCATCCCCTTCTTCAATTCATTAGTTTTTGTCCTATTTTACATGCAAATGAATAATACCATGTTCAACCAAGAACATACCAGGAATAGAATCATAAATCCAAAAACACTATTTACATATACAATGAAAATCCAATTGGGGACAAAACTTTACGTTATCCAAAAAATTTTTCCATCCCCTTCTCTGATTCGTTAGTTTTTTTCCTCTATTTTACACAAATGAATAATACAATGTTCAACTAGGAAAATACCAAGCATCCAATTAGAAATCAAAATATACTATATACATATACAATGAAAATCCTTGGACATGGGACAAAACTTTAGGTTATCTGGAATTTTTTTGTTTCTGCATGAATACAGGGATCTAGATAAAAGGAGTGAGATGAAAACATAAGTATCCCTGCTAAAGTTAAGGACTAAAAATGAACTACATTTGTGTATATAGGCTATCTTTTTGTTTTGCATTGCATTGTTTCTTCTTGTAGGTCATCCAGGCAAGGCAATATAGGTATACCTCATGCCTCACCATTATGGGACATCCTCATCTATTTTTCATGTATTTTGTGTTGACCCTCCATTGAGATGCACTTAAGCCATTTTTAGTTTTCATTTTGTAGGTTTCAAATGAGTGACGAGATCACATGGTAAAGGTAGTATTTGTAAAATCCCACATTGATGGTAATTACTATTGTTTGTGTTTTATTTCTAATCATTTTTTAAAACAAATACACTATGCATGATGTTTCCTTTGATTTTTACAAATTTAGATGCAAGACAACAACTAAGGTAAGTATAGGTAAGTGCTGAGGTCCTACACACCTATTTAGGAAAGTGGTACCGACTAACTCATTAAATTGCCTCTCCCAAGGGGCAAATATGTAAGTGCTTCAAATTGTATAGGCATGCATGTCAATCCATTGATGATTTCATGTTTTAGCATGTGATCTACGTTGTGTGAATATACATTCTCGTAGCATATATATGACTTGATGGAAATGTCTAGTTAGCTCCTAGGACCCTCCCTTGTTTTATTCTATGTTTGCTAATTGTTTACAATGCTTCATCACTTGGTAAAAAGTTATGTTCTAGTAATTAATCTAATGTTTTTTTTGAAATCCTATGTTCTACCCTCAGTGACACCTCATTAGATAAGACCTTTCAAAATATCTACTTCCACATAGATGCAAATTGTCATATAATGAATTAATAAATCTAGTATGAGTGGTGGAAACCTTAGTCTAAAGCACTTCTAATGGAGGTATGCTTGAATTAGAGATAAGACTTTCAAAAGGTGGTGAAAGGAAGCTTGTACTCAAAAGGGTGGATGGAAAACATGTCTAAATGGAAGGAAACATTTTGGTGTGACTTAAAAAATGTGTTAATGTGATTTAATTGGGCTTCTAGAGGTAGGTTAGTGTAATTTAAATTTATGGGGGCGGGGGCCCTGGCTTGATTGGCTAAGTAATTCCATTGTGGTAAAGATGGTCACGAGGTCTAGTCTACCCCCTTCCCCGTGGTACCGGAGGGCGTGTCGTGCCAGCGTCACAGGTCACGTGAAATTTTTTTACCAGGCACAAAAAAAAGTAATTTAAATTTATTTTTATTTCTACCAAATGCACTACTATTGTAGTCGCCCATGATGGACATTTCCAAAAAGATATGGAAGCATAGGCAATGTCCAGACTATTTTACCAATGCTTCAAAAGATTGTTATCTCACGAGATTTACAAATTGAGAGCCTGTGAACATAGAAATAGTTTGGAATAAAATTAAAACTAGATTATACATCAAATATTATCATTATAATCACTTGGAAGCAATATATATGAAGTATTGAAACTTAAATAATGCATGTAAGTTATGAGAGGTCTTACAGACTCCAATGAAAGTGGGACACAAATGGATTTGTTGAATAATATTTTGAAAATTTTCAAGAAACCATTATTAGCAAGTATAAATCCAACTTCTATGATTGTCATACTACATATGTATGCAAAATGTTGAAGCAAAAGCTAGACACATGAACTATACAACATAATGCCTCATAGAAAAGTGGTTTCATATTTGGAACAGATAAAACACATAATGGAAAGGATATTTTTGTTGGGTTTGTGGTTGGGATGCCCTAGAAGAAATGTCTACAAATTTTTGAATCAAAGACAAGGCACATAAATTATTTGGCAAATACCTCAAGAGATGTCCCATGGAATGCAATGATTGTAGGAAATGCACTAAATGTTTTTGTTGACAAAGTTCTGAAACCTTTCAAGAAAATTGCAATTCATAGGTGTAGATGCTGAAACCTCATTACCTTTATAAGCTTCCTACATGCCTGCAACAAATTAGATCTTTGTAACAGGACATGGACATCCATAGAAGCATAATAGAAAAGGGTTTTTTATTAGATGTTGCAACTGTTACACTTTCTAGGTTAGATTTGTAAGCAAAATGTGGATGGCATGCATAAGGCACAATAAGTGTTTGACAGAATACCCCAAAGAAATGTGGTCTCATGGACTGCAATGGTCACAACATATGCACAAAATGGATTTTATTATACAATAATAGAAAATTTGTAAAATGGTGAAATAATATCTAAGAATTTATAAAGAAATCACAGTATACTCAAAAGAATTGAAGAAAATAGAAAATGCAGAGTCAGCATAATTCCAAATCAAAACTTATACCTCTTGTCTACAAGAAAATCTACTGTACGTTCTTTGGATTTCTTTTTTTCCTTCGTTCCTTTGAATGTTATCCCCATTTTCCTTGGATCATTAGAAATTAATGTTGCAAGACCTGAACCAATGGATATGTGGAAGTCCTATACTCTACAACATTGCAACTGCATTTAACCCATTCTACTACCATGAACCCTAATGTGTAGCCTACACAACTAAACAAAAAAAAACTTTAGAGTGCCCGTGATTTTTTCCATCCCCTTCTTCGATTCATTAGTTTTTTCCCCTATTTTACACAAATGAATAATACCATGTTCAATCAAGAAAATACCAGGAATACAATCAGAAATCCAAGAATACTATTTACATATACAATGAAAATCCAACTGAGGACAAAACATTACGTTATCCAGAAATTTTTTCCATCCTCTTCTCTGATTCATTAGATTTTTTTCCTCTATTTTACACAAATGAATAATACAACGTTCATCCAAGAAAATACCAGGCATCCAATCAAAAATCCAAACATACTATTTACATATAAAATGAAAATCTAACATGGGACAAAACATTAGGTTATCTAAATTTTTTTATTTTTGCACGAATACCAAGATCTAGATAAAATGAGCAAGATGAAAACATAAGTATCCTTGCTAAAGGCAAGGACTAAAAATGTACTAGATTTATGTATATAGGATATCTTTTTGTTTTGCAATGCATTGTTTCTTCTTGTAGGTCATCCAGGCAAGGCAATATAGGTATACCTCATGCCTCACCATTATGGCACATCCTCATCTTTTTTTCATGTATTTTGAGTTGACCCTCCATTGAGATGCACTTAAGCCATTTTTAGTTTTCATTTTGTAGGTTTCAAATGAGTGACGAGATCGCATGGTGAAGGTAGTATTCATAAAACCCTACATTGATAGTAATTACTATTGTTTGTGTTTTATTGCGAGTCATTTTTTTTAAACAAATATACTATGCATGATCTTTCCTTTGATTTTTATAAATTTAGATGTAGGACAACAACTAAGGTAAGTATAGGTAAGTGTAGAGGTTCTACACATGTATTTTAGGAAGTGGCAACGACTCATTCATGAGATTGCCTCTCCCAAGGGGCAAATATGTAAGTGCTTAAAATTGTATAGGAATGCATGTCAATCCATTGATGATCTGATGGTTTAGCACATGACCTACGTGGCATGAATAAACACTCTCTTAGCATATTTGACTTGATAGAAATGTCTAGTTATCTCCTAGGACCCTCCCTTGTTTTATTCCAAGTTTGCTAACCGTTTACCATGCTTCACCACCTAGAAAAGAATTATGTTCTAGTAATTAATTTAATGTTTGCTTCTAAATCCTATGTTCTACCTTTAGTGACACCTCATTTGATAAGACCTTTCAAAATATCTACTTCCACCTAGATGCAAATTGTAATAGAATGAATGAATAAATCTTGTATGAGTGGTGGAAACCTTAGTCTAAAGCACTTCTAATGGCCGTATGCTTGGGTTAGAGGTAAGACATTCAAAAGGTGGTGAAAGGAAACATGTACTCAAAAGGGTGGATGGAAAACATGTCTAAATGGAAAAACAACACTTTGGTGGAAAAAGAGGAATGCTAGACGAGGGTTTGGAGGATCAATATTTCAAATAATAAGGGTGGTGATTGAGGGTTTGAAGGAAAAGTCTTAGAAATGTTTCAATAGTATGGAAAAGGTATGAAAAGAGGTAATGGGGAAAAGAGGAGAGGGATAAATGACATAAAATGATAAGGGTAATGGAGAGTGAAGTCTTGGAACAATGGTAGGGTCTCTAAATACATAAAAAATACTTTTATATCCATGAAATACCATAAAAAATTCTTTCCTAGATCAAAACCATGGAAATCAACTACCTAGCTTTGGTAAATGAGTTACAATAATGTATAGGAGCAAGATAAAAAAATATTGGACACCATGGGCTCAAACCTAGCATTGTCTGGGAATTTTTGAAATAATGTTGCATTACCATGCATGAAAAGAAATAAAAAAACTTTAATGACCAATCTAAATTTTCACTTTTCTATGTTAAAATCAAGCAAATGCGACTAAATTTTATTATGGACTTGCTTTGAGATTTTGGGGATGGGAACTCGATAGGTGTGAAGCCCTAGCAGTTAATTATCTTGGACATGAAGCTTTTAGAAAGAAGATGAAAAGACAAGGCATCTGACCTATTGGGTGGTGAATTATGGGTGGTGTCTGTGAATAATAATTGAGCTTAATTTCAAACGGGACCTTGAGCTCAAAGGGGGGCATCTAGCAGTAGGTGTACACATTGATTATTTGCTCATTTAGGAATGTTTCATAAAGGGGAAAGTTGGGTTTTACACATAGGAATGGATAGGCTTAACAACTTAAGGCTTAACAAGGGGTAAAGGGGTGAAAACAATGGGAAAACTAAATGAAGTCTTAGGACATATGATGGAGATAAAAACTAAATGAAACCAATCACCTAGAAAAGATAAAGAAGCTTAGGGGATGACATTAGAAAGGAGAATTAATATGGCTATTGATGACAAAAAGGGGTCAATACATCACAAAAAGAACACACATGGGCTAGGAGATAAAATAGACATAAAAATATTATAAGGGTATGCAAATCCAATTATTATAAGTTACTACCATGGAAATAGGTATGCATGGTAGGTAGCTGATATGATGATCTTTATTGGAGCCACAAGGCTGGAAGACAAAGATTTGGGATGATTGGATGCTAAAATAGTTGTAGGTTAGTTATTTCTATTCTAAGACCATTTTGGTGTTCTATCAAAGTAGAGAGAGTAGAGACTGGTGGTTACATGGATAGTTTGTTGCTTGGATGACAATCCTCCATTCTCCTAGGATCATGAAGCATTTTTGTAGGCATAAAGAGGTAAAAGGGAGGCATTATAGAGTTTGGTGCTTGGTTCATTTGGCTTACCAATCATAAAGGGGAGCTAGGTCATTGTAGGTCATTAAGACTAGTTCTCATGATAGATTGAGAGAACCATATCCACTCGATGAAGGGTAAAGAAATCATAGATTAGTTGAGGATCCAGAGAGAGCTATGTGTGTCTTGGGGAAGTGATAGTTCATGAAGGCCATCAAAGGTTTATTGGTTAGTTGATAGCAAAGATGAACCATTCCATGAGGTGCAATGTTAGTTCATACATGTTACTTAATTGACTTGGTGAGTTAGTGCATGCTGATAGTGTGAGTGTTACTTTTATGCTGATTGGTAGAGACTACAAGAGCTAGCATTTGTAGAGTGGATGAGGAAGCCATAGAAGACCTAGCTAATTAGAGAGTTGATTTGATTGGTTGAGGTAGAGGGTGTTTTAGACATAGAATCAATAAAGTGTTGCATGCTAAGCCAATATGGCTAATGCAATGAATTATCAAATTACTCTAGGTGTGGGTAGTAGATATTATATGAGAGGTATTTTCCTCCATTCCATATTGTTATAAGAGGAGATGCGGGTCATGATCATCTTTAGGTTCATTTATGGATTTGGAGAAGCTCAGTATGATGTAGAGATTTTGTAATCCTATGAGGCAATGTATTCACATGTAATATTGAGTATTAGTGACACAAGGAGCACAACTCACTCTTCTAGGAGTTTTCTACCCTGTTGAGGATTTCTTCCAAGTTACTTGTGTTGCATGTATATTTTGTGTGTTATGAAAGTGTTTCTTTTTTTCCATTTGAGATATTCCTATTAAATTCTTTTAACGCATATGTCATGGAGATTGACAACCATTAGATTAGGGTTAAAGCATCTTATTTAAAATCTATACGTTAATGTACTAGAGTGCAACATAGGTACCTAAGTTTATGGATCAAAGAGAGTAATTATCTAAGAGCACTCACATGAGAGCATCATAGTAGCTTCATAAAACATCCTAATTGCATCATTAGTTTGCATCAACATCCATCATATTGCATGCTTGCTTGTCTCTATTCTTGGTTCATCGCCTTTAAGTTGGTTTGCCTAGGGGCTTCATTAAGGAGAACATATCCCTTGCTTAGTAAGTTCACAAATAGTGTCCATAGGCACCACCTCCACTTCAGACATAAGTACAACAAGCCAAGGTGTATTTGTAATAATCATCAATTCACTTTTGTGGGCCCATGTTTAGTTTCGTTCGCCAAATCACTTTGCAATCATAAAATAAATTCCATATGCATAGATCTAAACCAAAATAAAATAGAGCCAGTTTATAGATTTTGATTTATTTATTTGGAACATTCCTTGCATATTTATTAATATATTCCTTCATCCACAATGGAACTATGTATAGATTTTAATTCATTTATATTTTAGAAGTTTAATTATACATTTATTATTCCAATCTCCAACTCTTTATTCTAATATAAATTTATTTATCATTGTAATTTAACTAGTATATATATCTTATATAGTATAAAGGATATAAATGTAATATAATTAATATAAACGTAAGGCCATGTGTAGGCCCACTTGAACATTCCCTAGGGATATTGTTGTGATCGGACTTTATTACCAATATTGTGTAGAAGTCTTAGATAATTGTTAGTCAATCTATGATTATCGATTATATTTTGTTATGGAATCAATATCTTGTTTTAGGAATATATAATGATCGAAAAATACTCACCTATGTGTCTCAAGCTATTTATATGGAATTTGTATTCTCTTGGTAACCACCTACTCCTTTTACATGAATTGATATATCTTTTTAATATAGATTCCTATGGTATAGTGTCCTTAGCCTCTACCCTTACCTATACTACATGTCAAGGGATAAATATTTCTACTCTAGTAGCACCCAATCCTTGCATCTTCAATGTTATGTTGTGTTTATCTTATGGATAGAAATGCCTTCTCAATAAAGGTGCTTTGAACTAATCATATATCATCTTCTAATCCATATGCCATTCCTTCTGGCTCTTGGTGCATTGATAAATTTAGTTAAGAACAAGTAGTGTTGTCATTTCTCTCTCTCTCATGGTGAAGATAAGATATTCTAAGCTTTTTAATGAATTGATGTATGAAGCACATTCTTTTATATGCCTACGTTATCTAAAATATGTTTTTATAATGATAAGTTAGGAAGAAGTATATATAATCACACATCTTGAGTATCATAAAATAGATTTGTGATCACCTTGTTTTGTCCTAAGACTTACTACACTATTGTTCTTATCATTTTGTAATTATCAAGAGGGTATTGTACATTCTTTGTTAGCATTAGTTTAGATCATGGGTTTTCATATACTCTATCAGATGTGTAATGATTATCTATGTATATATGTGGTGTGATTAACCATTGGTATGATAAGAAATAGGTTATGGTCAAATACTATCTGATGTTTTATGTTAATATCTTGTATAGAGATTTACTTCATGATGTAATGCTATGATTCAATATTTAAATTAAAATTATGTTTTTTCATTTTGAAATGAAGATCTGCTATAGGTATGCTTACTTGAAGGGAAGTTATTGATGAATTAATTGATGTTGTTTGTTGTTTCTTCGGCTATGATACTTGTGATGGTAACTAACATTTGAAACAAGTGTGCATGTGTTGGTTAGTTAGTGGACATGGCAAAAACACATGGGGGCTTTATTGTGAATAACTAGTTGAGCCGACCTAGTCTATTTGGAGAGACGCAGGTCCCTTGTGTTGTAAAAAAAATGTTAATTGTGTATAGGGTGGTGTAAAATCTATGTAAGTTGCGTGCTGGATGGCGTAAAATCCGTGTTAGTCATGTGATGTGCGTGATGTGTGGGATATAATTAATCTCTCTTTTCCTTTTGAGGATGTAAAAGATGATTTAAACATGGCAATCATTGCATAGCTTTTAAATATTAAGTCTAACCTAGCATAGCTTTTAAATCTTAAGAACCTAGACATAAGGCTAGGTCTAGGCATCTTTTGGGGGGCACATTTAATTAAAAAGCCTAATTTTTTAGAATTTTTTAATTTTCTCTCAAAAGGGTGATGAAATTTGGAAACGATGAATCCAAAATTATGTGTTAAGACCTAAGGGTGGATAAGTGAAACTCTCACAAGAGAACATGTGTCTGCCTCTCAACAAGAGAAGTGTCTAAGGGTTTATTTGGGGATATAATGAGAAAAGAGAGATACAATCTATCCATCACCACCTACTGTATTTTTCCTTTTCATCTATAGTAATCACATTATCATGTACTGTAATTCTTCTATTGAAATTGGGGATGGTAAATCTTCTTCCTAGAATTCTTAGCTGTTGGAAAAGAGTAAACAAGAGGAGAAAGAGATGTAAGTAGAGTTAAATCAACCCTTTGCATATTTTGTGAAGTTGACAAGGTGGGCATCAATCCTTAATTTATATCAAATATATATATACTAGAAGTTATAGGTGAATTGAACTTTGTTATCGCTGTTGGTTTCCAAAATATGCTAGAAAATAAATTATTTGTTTCTATTTTGGGTCCTATGTTTTGGGGTGAGATTTCATTTAAAAATTCCTTTTAGTTTATTCTTGTGTCCTATATTGTTGCAATGTAGATATGTGTGATGTAGAAATTGTGTTATGTGTTGAAGAAATTGTGTCAAGAGTTGTGTAGTCCTGTGTGTTGTGGGATATGTATATATAAAGGAAACTATGTTAGGCTTGTGATGTGTGAAACTAGGTGAATAAGCTCTATGAAATAAACTATGTAAATGAGTTGTGAAGAAGATGTGAACCTAAGTTGCGTAGACACATACATGTTGTTTTCTCCCTAGTCTCCATGTGTTTTCCCCTAGCTCAAGGGTGGATAGTTCCTATCCTAGGCTCGAAGATCAACATACCATTGGTTGTACCAAGAAGTCTAACCTTTATTATAGAGGTTCTAGCAAGTAGCAAAAAAGATTTGTGGGTGTGGTTACCCAAGAGCATATGAGATCAAGAAAAAGTACCTACAAATGGAAACAAAATCATTACATTATTCTGTGAAGATGACTGTTGTAGACTGTAAAGCATCTTCTTAATATTATATGGCAAGCATGTATTATGAGGATGTCCTATTATTACAAAAATTTCAAAACTGTATTGATTAATATTCTTTTTTTCTAGTATATGCATGTATAGAAGAAATACAATTAATTCCTCCTGGTAGAGAATGTGGATAGGCTTGGGTAGCGTTATTTTTCTTTTATAGAAGAAACAAGTATTACAATCTATACTATTGTTGCTGAGTATCCTATTTAATTTATCTTATTCTATATGAAAGGAAATTGTTATCATTATAGGCCCATGGTTGGCCCTAAGAAACCTTAGCATTGACACATATAGGACTACATGGAGATTAAACCCAATCGGCTCATATTCAATATGACTAGTTAATGTTTTTATTTGTGCTTAGATAGGTATGACCTTTATTTGGATTAGGGACCCATAATTTCTATCCTAGCTTCTCCAAAAGAAAGGAATCAAATCAACTTATCAAAAGAATGTTGTGATTTAGGCAAAACTTGATAAATGATCTATTGATAGTACCATGAATAAGATAAGACTACTATTCTGCTTGATTGGAAAACTAATGATCAGTATTAGAAAAATAGTACTTATTCCTAATAGCTACATGCAGGAAATGTTATGAAAGCCCAATAAATATATTTCCTTAATATCATTAGCAACAACAGACTAGTAAGGTTATTTACCATTGATTCAATGAATTTTAGATTTACAACATGCATTTATATTGTCAAGTAAAAATTTTCTTATTGTAAAGCAATGCCAATGTTTTGTGCAATGCCTTAATAGATATAGGTACCAACCTAAATTTTTCTAAATCTCAGGTGTTCAAACATTGGATTTATCATCCTTTTCCTCAGCCTGAAAAGACCATGAATACACTATTTTGCACATATCGATACTTCTATGTATGACTTGGGATGAGGGGTCCTTATATGGACACTATTGATCCTGATACAATTTCTGATAACCCTCCAGTGTGTAATATTCAAGAACAGGGTATCACAGTTCCTTGACATAAAAGGGCATTTGTAAGGGAAAGCATAAATCTCAATAGATAAATCCTTCAATCAGAAATATCATACAGTAAGGAAAAAACTACTTAATAAGGAAAAGCTAAAAAAGATTCTGCTAAAGCCGATGAATTTTTTTTTTTGAAGTTTTTAGATCCACCTAGATGGGCCCAAAAGAAAACCCCCAATCCTTATTCCATCTGTCAACAAATTCACCAGGTCAATAGAAAACAAATCAACTAGAAATTTGTATCAGAGAAAAATAAAATAAAACAAAGGAAACACATTAAGTCCTATGATCAGTGAGGCATAGTTCTGTGAGAAAGACCGTCGCCTCTCTGCAAAATAAAAAGCAAACTAATGTTGTTTTAGGTGCAGCCCTGTTAGGGATCTATCACCCCTCTACTTAGGGTGAGTCTCACAGACAGCCGCCCTTTTCTCTAGGGTTCCTATAGAGAACTACAAAAAAAATATAAAAAATAAAATGGAAAAATAATGAAAAAAAAATTATTGTGAGACTTGTCCTTATTACCACCTAATGCACTAGCCACCCTGAGGAGGACAGAATGGTATTCAGCCACTATGAATGAATGAAGGCTTTTAATAACGTCCACGAGGCCAGACAGCTTATGGGACCATAGAAACCAAAACACGCTGCAAAAGGGGGCCAAAACATGCTGCAAGGAGAGCCCAAAACCCACAGGAGGGCCACCATCCACAAAAGGAAGATCACACACATAGTCCCCAACTGAACTCTTTTGCTTTGAGGATCTTATATCTTCTGCTATGTAACTTGATCAAATACACCACGAGTTTAGCTAACCTCTCTTCTTCAAACAAGCTGGTCAAGGAGTCAACATTCAAAGTATCCCTGTAATTGACCCTAATATCCTCGTAGGCTGAGCACTCCATGATGTAGTGCCATTCTGTCTCCACTAAATCCAAATTGCATAAATAGCAAATTCTTTCCTCCCATTCTTCTTTAGGCCTCGACCACCTTCCGGTTTCACATCTAAGTTGGTGCGAACTAGTTCTTAGTTGCGCCATTAACATTTTCGCTTTCCATTTTATGTCCACTCCTAAGTAGCTTTTTTGCGTGTGGTCCCATGAGGGATTGAGATGTGTTATGTAATATTGTTTTTTCCTTCCTACTTGCTTTGTCCACATGCTTACTTTAACTTTTTCTTGCACATAATTTTTGATATCCCCTTTTGTATTTGGACATTCTTTTATGCTAATACCCCACTTATTCATCCACCTGTCATTCTGTTTCATCCTTTTACTCCTCCTTCTTTCTAACCTTTCCTCCGCTACCATTTTGGGCCATCGGGATGCCTCCATGTTCTCAAGCCTCTTTAAATAGCTTAACACCCAGGTCAGCACTGATGCCTCCATTGGAAAGGCCCCGGCCTCAGCTAGAGCAATCTCATAAGGGACTGATGCTTTAATTTTGAGGCTACTTGTGATTAGATGCTTTTGTAACCTCTCTATTTGTCTCCACTTCAACTCTGAAGTATTACCACCCCAAACCTCGCAGCCATAGAGCACCACTGGCACCACTAGCAACCCAAAAAGAGTTCTCTTAGTTTTCCAATCCCACAATTTGGCCCTTCTGCACTGGTTTTGCAAGGAGAATAGAGCTTTCCAGCCTCCTTGTATCCTTTTAGCTCTACGTGTCTCCCAGCTGAGTTTATTATTGAAATCTAGGCCAAGATACTTGTATTCATTGACAACTTGTAGGGGGCTGCCATCAAAGACAAACTCCATTGAAACCTTCTTTCTTTTCAAGGTAAATATCATGATCTTAGTTTTACTAGTGTTCACTTGCATCCCAACCTCTTGGCAAAATGATTTTAGAGCTTTCAAGTGTTCCTTCAAGTCGTGCACTGTTTTTGCCATTAGAATAAGATCATCTGCATATAAAAGCAGCTTTATAACATAGCTGGCCAAGCAAACACCCCCCCACCAAACTTGTCAATCCACTCCTCTAATTTGTCAATGTACAAACCAAACAGGGTGGGAGATAGCGGACAACCTTGTTTTACCCCAATGTCACTCCTGAAACATTCTGATAATCCCTGTTTGGTTCTAATTTTAGCACGCACTTGATCATACAACCTATGAACGACAGCCCTGTACTTTTTTGGAATTCCCAGCTCTTCCATTCTGCTCCATAATTTGCTTCTAGGAACCGTGTTGAACGCCTTCTGAAAGTTGACAAAACAGCAGAAGACCTCTTCCCCTTGTTTATCCCAAACCTTTTCAATCAAGTGCCTAAGGGTAATACAATGGTTGATTGTGGAGTGTTTTGGCCTAAAACTTGCTTGTCCTTTCACTCTCTTTCCTTCTTTTTCTACCCACAGACTGATACGGCGTTCAACCATACTCCCAAAGAGTTTGCCAAAAAGAGGGTTGATCATTATAGTGTGGTAGTTCGAAGGGTTATTGACATCTCCACTTTTGAACAGAGGAATGACGACACTGGTCGTCCAATTTGTAGGGAAACCATTCCTGATGACCCCATTAAAAATCCTTTTGATGTGCGGTGTAAGAACTTCTAGGCCCCATTTTATGTATTTTGCTTGTAAACCATCTATGTCACGCGCTTTACCCACCGCTAGCTTTTTAATTCCCTCTTTAATGTCTTTTGTAGTAAAGAGCTTGACCATTGAGTTGATCGTTGGGGGAACATCTTTACTTTGATCATGCTCATACAGTTGTTTTGCATATTCTAACCATTGGGAATTTGTAATGTCATTTTCAACATTTGTGTTTTTTTGTTGCAATTCTTTCCAAAAGCCTTTCGGGTTGCTCTTCCCAAGAGAGATCAACTCTTTTCTTCTTGCTTGCATGTAGGCCTCTTTTTTCATTCTAACCAACTTTACATATTCCTTTTTATTTCCATGGGTTTTCAACTTTCTCTTTGCTGTCTTGCAATCTTCGTCATACCATGGGTTAGCCGGAAAGCTATTTTTAAAGCTTCTTTTAGGTCTAGATCTTTTGCACTTGTTGAGAGCATTATGGATTATCAATGTCAACTTATCGCTGCCTATTGTTCTCCTACCTATATTGATTGTCCTGGTATCTTTTATTCCTTGCATCTATTTTTCAATTGATGTTCTAAATATTTCTTGATTTTCTTGAGTTAGGAGGATTGTGCCTTGGGATACCATTTTCTCTTGGCTATGTTGCGGTCTATTTTGATGCTGATGTTGAGTGTCTTTTTGCATTTTGATCTTTACATGAATGGGATTGTGGTCTGAATTCATTTCTATAGGACACTCTCTCACTTCAATTTAAGTTAGTCTTGCCAATAGGTTTTGAGAACAAATAACATAATCTACCACGCTTTGCCCATTGTACGTTTGACACGTAATATTCCTTGAACTTGGCCACATTTTGAGGCCATTGCAAATGATTAGATCGTACAAGCTGCATATCCCTAGCAATTCTGCTCCATACTGTGAGATACCACCTTTTCTATCTTGAGAGTCTCTTTCCCACTTTTGATTCTCTTCTTCTTCTAACCATAATGGATTGTCTTTTATCCCTTCTTGGTTCTTAAGGTATAGAGACTAGCTATTTGCAGTCCTTGCATTGAAATCTCCCATAAGAATGATGTCACCTACCACACTATAGCTATGTATGTCCTTTTTCAGGGCTGCATATGGATCCTCTTTGTCTAGGTTCCTCCTCTTATAACATTTTGATCCACGAGGAGCAAAGTAACAATTGTGAATAGTCATGAAACAATTGAGAAGAGGCGCACAAAGACCTCTAGAAAATGTATTTTATTTCCCTTAGTCATTAGGGTTTTCTATCCAAGGAGTGAGAGCCTTTAGGACAACTTCTTATCTGACTTCTCAAAAGTAGTTTAGGGATATAGTTCTCTCTTAAGAAATATATATAATCTATGATAGATTTATTTTAATTTGTCTTTCTTTTGTGGTAAATAGAATTAGGGAATGAGGTGCACAACTTAGGAAAAAAAAGATTAATAAATTCTATGTGAGGAAGGATCGATGGAAAACATAGGTGGGTTGTGGTTTAAGAGAAATGGCACTTATTTGAGAAATCTCTTATCTTTTCAATTCCTACAGGATAATTATTGCAAAGACAAATAAATAAATCCACAAATGAGATAATGACATTAAGCTCTATAAATAAATAAATAAATAAAAACATGAGCAAAGAATTACAGCAGGAGTAAGTTATAAGAAAAGAGGTAAAGTTTTATTTGAGGTAGGTGAATGATTATTCTTTTATAGTTCATTGAATAAGTTGTGAGTTTTAGAAGTCCATAATTATTTCTTTTGGTATGTTCCTTTAATAAAATACAATATTAATTGCATAATGATTAGGTTTTAGATTATTATAAGAGTTTTATGGTTAAAGGTTAAAAGATAGTACTTATTGTAGTTAAAGTAGTAATAAAATTGTTGGTTATGGTTAAAGTTTAAAAGATAGTACTCATGGTAGTTAAAGTAGTAATAAAAGTTGTTAGTAAAACCATTCTAATCTAAACTTTTGTTCAATAAAAAATCTTAGACCAAAGTTAGGATTCTATGTCATGTTTGCATGATGCCATTTGTGAGCATTACAAGTGCATTTAGCATTTGGGCATATTAGCCATATTTGAGCAGTTGGTATGTGATGTGTTTTTTTTCTTTCTTAAATTGATTTATTTTGTGTTATGTTCATAAGACATATAAATGGGCTTAAGGTGTGGGCATTACATTAGGTATCTGAGCACCTAGGTTTTACAACACTGGGAACTCTGGGAAGTGTATATTGGATCTAACCTTTTGTGTGCAAAAGTCTTGAAATTAATAGTTTTTCTATATGTTTCAACCTATTAGTTGTGGATTTCACTATTATGATGATTGGTAATAAATGACTACTTTATAGTCTTTATGCTATATTTGCCTTATGTGGACTTGGATGTTGGTCTATCTTCTCATGTTGTGTGATTGTGTTGTGGGTAGTATGTGAACCTTATCATGCGAGTGGATGAGGCCCATTACTTTCTCACACCTTGTGCACCCTTTGGGTGTGAAGTAGGTAGGATGGTAATTAGAGAAAAGCTATTTGATGCTTCATGTACCTTGAGATTCTTGCATGATAATGGGGGTATCTATATGGTTCCACATTTATGTTTTATATTCAAGTATTGTATGGAAATACCTTTGTATATTATATTGTGAAAATTTACTCTATTGGAGGTTAGAAAGGATAATGCTAATTGATGTGATAATTTAATTAGGTAATTTTGTAGAATTCAAATTGCATTATCTGCATTGTCTTCGATTAGAAATTAATAGGTAAATGAGAGTCATATTTCTATTAGCGATTAGATGGTAAATTAGATGCAACTTGATTTTCATATTTTATTTTATTCTCTTACCTACTTGGTTGTATAAGACTTGATGTTAGTGTGTTCAACAACTTTATCAATGAATTCTACTCATGTACGTAAAAAAAGATTTAGCTAAATTTGGTGATGCCTTAGATAACATAGAATTAAAAATTCAAATGTTAATTGATGCATATTAAAATGAGTTCATTGTAAAGGGTTAGTCTAGAGCTTTTTGTAAGATAAATTTATGAATATGGAATCACATAATTATATTGTTTAACGATTAGGGAAAATTGATTGGCTTGGAAGAGTTTTGTTATTCTTTTCATCTCAAGTTAACATATGTATTATGACCTATTCAATATTTCTTTGAAATGAGTACCAATTGCATAATAGATTGCATGTAAGTTTTGGTTTCAACATCATGTTCTTGTACTATGTTGTGAATGTCAGTGACCACCTAAGTAATTATCCTAGATGATGTTATGTTGTAATGTTATATGTGTGTAATGTGGATATGTGTTGTGATGTGAAAATACCAGTGAATGTTGTCCATTTGGACCTCAAGTATGTGATAAAGGGTATTCAACTTGGGGACAAGGGTTTAGTGGACATGATGTGCAATCCACATGTATGCCCTTTGTGATAATTGTACATGTGTGCAAATAATTATGCTGACCTACCATGGAAATGTTAAAAAAGTATGTTTGATGTGTGTCATTTGAAGAAAGAAGTGTGAGTCACTCTACATATTTTTATGTATTGTGATGTGTAAGTGTCACCCCTAGAGTTGGCCCTTCCACTCAGATTAGAGCACGCTAGAGTAAATAGGGGTTGAGTCCATGGAAGATTGTAATTCTACATGGAAGATAGTTCCCAATTGACTCCTCCTCCACATTAGAACCACACTAGTTGGTTCATAGTGCAAAACCCCTTCCTTTGTATTGTTCCATGGGTTGAGGATGGACCCTAATGTGCCTTGAGCCTATACTCATTTCTAGTTATAGACACTTGGTAGTTTATATGACATGAGCACTAGGGACACTATTGGTGTTGGGTAATTGATGTCATCATGGATTTTTAGTATTTAGGAAGCCACTATCAATTATGAGTTACTAGCACTACATTGGATACAGATAATGTTATAGCCTTGATTTTGAGATTTAAGATTGGTTGTGAACAAATGGGACTGGTAACTTTGGGCATTGACACATATGTGGTATCAGGATGTTTAGAGGGATGATAGTCATGAAATAAGATAAGTCTGACATGGTAATTTGGTTGGCAGCTCGATAGAATGACATTTTGTGTGTAATGAGATAATAGTAATTAATACTTTGATACAAGGATGACATGACTTTTGATGTGGCTATCAGTATAAGTATGAGGTGTATTATTCTCTACTTGGGGTAAATACAAACAACTTTATATATGCGTGATATCTCAGACACATGGTACATGATAACTATACATGCTTGTGGGTTCTCTTTTGTGAGGTACATGTTAGATCCTATGAATGACTCATTTTTGGCATATGTGAGTGGATCTTTGTATGATGGCATGCTTTGGGTTGTGTGGGGAATGAGACTTTTGGTATGGATTTTCTATACAGATATATGATAAGGCTATCTTGGGTTGTGTTGGACATGTCTATTATGACATGGAGATTTATCATTGATCTTTACATGGTTTGAGACCACCATATTATTTTACGTGGTTTGAGATCACCATATTATCTTATGTGGTTTGAGACCACTACATGATTTATCTATTTTGGTGGTAGTAAGTCCACCCAATTCTCCTCCTCCCCTTAGGTGACCTTGTTGCAAGGTCGCATGGTGATTGTAAAGTGCAAATTTCTAAGAGATTGTTGGATTATTTATTTATGTGTTGAATATTTTGCTTACAATCCAATATTTTTTTATTTTTGATTAGTTCAACTAGAAAAGAGGGTTCAGATCCCTTTAACAAAACAACCCCTAGGGCATCAGACAATTAACGAGCCAGAAACAACGATGAACATCACAAAAATAGCACACCAAAAAACAACTAACCAAAAACCATCGAAACAATGACAACAACAAAAAATAACAGAAACAAGGAACTATGGGCTGTCAATCGCCCCAAACATAGCAAGGAAGTCCACCATCTCCTAATATTTGCCCAAGCTATCGATTCCTACTTGTTTAATCTTATCATCCATGTCCTTTACCATGGCGAAGATGGAAGCAGCCCGATGCAGTGCTTTGGCCACAAATTCAGCCATAACCTTCCACTTTTTCTACATAATATCCATTCTCTTTTGGAGGCTCCGAATATCCTCCGCATTCTTTTTGCAAAAAGCACAGCTCCCCTTATTGACTTGATTCACAGTGTCCTTTACAGTGTGTTTACCAATAGTAGCCCTCGTAGTATACTCCTGGCCCTCTAAGCTAGTTTCATTCATCAAGGTAAAATGATTGGTGCCCTCAACTTCATGCACATATTGCATGGGGGTTTCATCCCCACCTTCCTCTACCGTATCTTCCACAAACTCAGAGTCATCAGAAACCTCTACACTTGGAGTTTTCACCAGTGGGTTCCCAAAAATCTATTGGGACCGACGAATGCTTGGAAGAGAAACCTCTCTGCCTTCATTGCTATCCTTCGGTTCCAGCCCAATATCCAATTCCATAATCTTCATAGGAGCATCCACAGTAGTAACACCCTTATCTTCCTTATGTTTTTTCTTCAGGGTAGTCTTCGTTTCCTCAACCTCCACCCTATCCCTTCTGGTATTCTACCTTTCTAACGCCAATGTGGTGTGCTTCTGCTTCTTATTTTTAACTGTAATAGGGGTTTCAATAGGGTTCCCTTCCATCACACGGGGGCCACCTTTAATCCTAGGGGTCCCTATGCAAATCTTTACTTTGCCTTTACCCCCATGGGATGTACAGGGCTGTGGGTCCTCAAGGATCTTAACTTGGATTTGCTTAGGTGGACATAAAGCAAGGTAGAAGTGATACAACCTCAAAATAAGACCTTGGTGAATAGGAATAAGAGCGTGGTTGGCATTCATATCCCTGAGCTCCCTAATAGACTTAACAGAATTGTCCAACGAAGATAGCAAAAACAAAGGAAGCTAATCTCAACCTTATTCCTGGAATGATTTAGAAGAGCAAAGTGGTAGTGATAGTATACCTGAAATCTTTCCTCCAGCATGAAAAATTTCATTATCATTAAGTAGATTTGACCCCATGGCTCCGACAACTTCTCCCTCTCAAACCCTCCATGAATTTTCACAGGTACCTCACCCTCATGGAAGAAAAGATTCATCTGCTCGGGGTCAGGGACTCTTCTTCTCCTCAAGTGCTTTTTGCCTTTCGTAGGTAACCTCGTGGCTTGCCCAATAACCTCTTCTAAAACTTGGAAGCCTATTTTCCCAATTCTGACTTCTCTAGTTTCCTCATCCCATGTTTCCGTGAATTGTCATGATAGGTTTTCGTCATGACCCGCCATTCCTTTGAGAAAGGTCACCACCTCTCCTTCCTGAATTATATGCCAAATGAGAGGGTCTTGTTTGAATTCCTTTGCCGACCTGGGTTCAATTTTTATAGTTTCCCCTCCCATCTCTCTAGTCTGAGAATAATAGAAGCAATTAGGTTGGAACGGTTCAAAATGGTAATGTTTGTGAGTGGTAGTCTTGGAATTAGCAAGAGGACCATTAAAATGGTAAATTTACTATGTAAGGGTAATGATGGAAGCATAATTATTGTTATGATACACCTCAAGTTTGCCACCTAGATACATCTCATTGGGGGGAGTATTTAATCGCTACCTTGTGTGAAGATAGGTGATGCTAGCCACAGGCTTAACCCAACCATAATTAACCATGAAGATAGCCATCCCATCTGTCCTTTGTATCCCTTCCACATATCCACGCATTGTCCTTATTAAGTTGTAGGATCCAATACCCAGATCTCCACCAATACCAATGTCCTTGCACCTTTTAGCATGCCAACCAAACTTTCCCATCAATCTCCACTTAGTACGATCATCAATGTCATTCCCTATATCCACGTGGACCCCTGTCCTCTGGCTCTTGCTAATAAGACACCATCAGCTAGGCTGCAGCCTAGCCACCTCACCTTCAAATACGACCTTAACAATCCTGCCAAGAACAATTTGAAATTTTAAAATGTTGGTCCCGCCTCCTCTGAGGTTATCACTACTATTCGACCAGTTGGAGAAGAAAACTATGACCCCTCCATCACCCTGGTAACACCAAAGGGCAACCATCATCACAAGCCACTTATGCTTCATGGCCTCTTCGATCCTGCATGATAAGGTTATGGATCTCTTAAGACAAACTGGAAGTGTTCCTCCAACACCACCACCCATTCTTTCCTGTGTCCGCGTTAGCCAGGGCATCGGCCACAGCATTTCCTTCTCTGTAAGTATGGGTAATCCTATACTTCTCCAGCCCATTAAGGAGGATCTTTATATCTTCCATGATGTCCTCTAGATTCCACCTAATCTGAGACTAGCCTAGGGCAACATTGACAACAAGCTGAGAGTCTCCTTCAATATGTAGTCTTTGTATATTCATGGAGATAGCAAGCTTGATTCCCCAGAGCATAGCCATGGCTTCCACTTCATTATTGCTCTTAATACCAATCCCTCCTGAGTAAGCAGCGACACACACCCCATTGTCTATTCTTATAGTGCCTCCACCACTAGCAGCACCTGAGTTTCCTTTGGCTGTGCCATCAAAGTTAAGCTTAAACCACCCTTGCTGTGGTGGAGTCCTTTTTTATGTTGAGATAATTGGCCATTTTTATGTTGGTTGTGGCCTAGCCGATGGCATCTTATCAGCAAGAGCCAGAGGAGAGGGGTCCACACAGATATAGGAAGTGACATTTTTGATCGTACTAAGTGGAGACTGATGGGAAAGCCCATTTGGCATGCTAAAAGGCGCAAGGATATTTTTTGTTACTTTGGGCTAATTGGCCATTTTTATGTTGAGATAGTCCTTTTTCCTCAAGGACATGTTCTTGGTAAACTCACTATAATGCAATGATTTTATTTAATCTCCACTTCTTCTATGATTCATTATATTTTATTTTATTGATGTTTAAAGTTCTTATGAGTTTGATTTACTTCTTTAACTTTCTTGTTTTGAGGCACTTTAATGTTGCAACTGCTGGTATGTGTGGAGTAATGTGACTGCTATTTACTGTCATATCTTAGAGGGATCACTAATAGGTTGTATAGGGAAGTAGATGGCCTAGTGAATCTTGTTAATACTAGGAAATTTATGGTGGGATCCTTTAAGAGGACCCTGAGACCATCTTTCCTAATCTGTTACTTGACACTATGGTATGGATGGTATTGGTTTCCTTTGGAGGTGAGATTATATGATGTTATGCTAAATTAGATATTGGCACAATGATCACTACATGGCATGGTTATTCATTCATTGGTTATTTTGCTCCATGGCACTATGGATTACTCAGTGGTATGTTATAGTTGTCCTCGTAATACCTATTCTTAATGAGCCTTGTGGTGTGAGTCATGTGATGTCTTTATGATGAGTATAGTTTGATACATGTGAGTATGGTCTTCATCACGTGTTTCCCTTAGAAGAGGTATGCGTTGTGAAAAAGATTCTATTTTGAATAATGTGTTATATTTGGAGTTAAGTTTATGTGATATCTATGTCACTGATGTTGTCGAGAATCAGGTGTTAGAAATTATTAACTAGAACAGGATATGGTGACTTGATTCGATTCCTTAGTTATAAATTGATATATTCATGATAGTATAGATGAATTAAGGACATGTTTAGCTACCTAAAATGAGGTATGTGGATTAACTTGCATTGATGTGACTTGACATAATATGGTTGCTTATTGTTATATGATGTGGTAAAGTAATTTTTTGATTTTAATGGGTAGCTCTCTTCTCTTAAGGACTTCCAAGAGGAAGTCTATGCAAGGGGGGAGAATGTAAGGCCATGTGTAGGCCCACTTGAACTTTCCCTAGGGATATTGTTGTGATTGGACTTTATTACCAATATCATGTAGAAGCCCTAGATAATTCTCAGTCAATCTATGATTATTGATTATATTTTATTATGTAATCAATATCTTGTTTTAGGAATACATAACGATCGACAAATACTCACCTATGTGTCTTAAGCTATCTATATGGAATTTGGATTCTCTTGGTAACTACCTACTCCTTTTACATAAATTGATATATCTTTTTAGCATGGATTCCTATGGTATAGTATTCTTAGCCTCTAACCTTACCTATACTATATGTTGGGATAAATATTTCTACTCAGGTAGGACCCAATCCTTTCATATTCTATGTTATGTTGTGTTTTTCTAGATAGAACTACATTCTCAATAAAGGTGCTTTAAACTAATCATATATCAGCTTCTAATCCATATGTCATACCTTCTAGCTCTTAGTGCATTGATAAATTTAGTTGTTTCTCTCTCTCTCTCTCATGGTGAAGATAAGATATTTTAAGCTCTTTAGTGGATTGATGTATGAAGCACATTCTTTTATATGCCTATGTTATCTATAATATGTTTCTATAATGATAAGTTTGGAAGAAGTTGTATATTTAATCACACATCTTGACTATCATAAAATGGATTTGTGATCACCTTGTTTTGTCATAAGACTTACTACGCTATTGTTCTTATCATTTTGTAATTATCAAAAGGGCATTGTACATTCTATGTTAGCATTAGTTTAGATCATGGGTTTTGATATACACTATCGGATGTGTAATGATTATCTATGCATATATGTGGTGTGATTAACCATTGGTATGATAAGGAACAAGTTATGGTCAAATACTATCTGATGTTTTATATTGATATCTTGTGTAGAGATTTACTTCATGATGTAATTCTATGATTCAATATTTAAATTAAAATTATGATTTTTGATTTTGAAATGAAGACCTGGATGCTATAGGTATGGTTACTTCAAGGGAAGTTATTGATGAATTAATTGATGTTGTTGGTTGTTTCTTTGGCTATGATACTTGTGACGTTAAATAACATTTGAAACAAGTGTGCATATGTTGGTTAGCCAGTGGACACGGGGAAAACACATGGGGGATTTATTGTGAATAACTAGATGAGCTGACCTAGTCTATTTGGAGAGACTCAGGTCCCTTGTTTGGTAAAACCAATGTTAATTGTGTATATGGTGGTGTAAAATCTATGTAACTTGTGTGTTGGGTGGCATAAAATCCATGTTGGTTGTGTGATGTACGTGATGTGTGGCATATAATTAATCCTTCTCTTTTCCTTTTGAAGTAAAAAAATGATTTAAATAGGGCAATTATTGCATAGCTTTTAAATTTTAAGGACCTAGACATAAGGCTAGGGTCTAGGCATCTTTTGGGGCGCATACTTAATAAAAAAATTAATTTTTGGAAATTTTTAATTTTCTCTCAAAAAGGGTGACGAAATTTAGAAATGATGAGTCCAAAATTATGTGTTAAGACCTAAGGGTGGATAAGTGGAACCCTTACAAAAGAACATGTGTCTACCTCTCAACAAGAGAAGCATCTAAGGGTTTATTTTGGGCTAATATGAGAAAAGAGGCCTGCAATCTATCCATCACCACCTGCTGTATTTTTCTTTTTCATCTATAGTAATCCCTTTATCACCTGTTGTAATTCTTCTATTGACAGGGGAGGGTAAATCTTCTTCCTAGAATTCTTAGTTGTTGGGAAAGAGTAAACAGGAGGAGAAAGAGATGTAAGTAGAATTAAATCAACCCTTTGCAAATTCTGTGAAGTTGACAATGTGGGCATCAATCCTTAATTTATATCAAAAAATTATATATATTAGAAGTTATAGGAGAATTGAACTTTGTTATTACTATTGTTTTTTAAAATATGCTAGAAAATAAATTAATTGTTTCTATTTGGGTCCTATGTTTTGGGGTGAGGTTTCATTTGAAAATTCCTTTCAGTTTATGCTTGTGTCCTATATTGTTGCTGTGTAAATCTATGTGATATACAAATTATGTTATGTGCTAAAGAAATTTTGTTAAGAGTTGTGTAGTCCTATGTGTTATGGGATGTGTATATATAAAGGAAACTGTGTCAGGCTTGTGATGTATGAAACTGGATGAATAAGCTCTATGAAATAAACTATGTAAATGAGTTGTGTAGATAAGATGTGAAGCTAAGTTGTGTAGACACCTATGGTGTTTCCTCTCTAGTCTCCATGTGTTTTCCCCTCGCTTAGGGGTGGACAATTCATGTCCTAGGTTGGGAGCTAAGCATACCACTAGCTGTTTCAGGATGTCTAACCTATGTTACAGGTTCTAGCAAGTAGTAGAAAAGACTTGTGGGCGTGGTTACCCAAGAGCATATGAGATCAATAAAAAGTACCTACAGATGGAAGTAAAATCCTTACATTATTCTGTGAAGATGTCTATTGTAGACTCTAAATCATCTTCTTAATATTTTGTGGCAAGCATGTATTTTGAGGATGTCCTGTTCTTACAAAAATGTCAAAACTATATTGATTAATATTCTTTTTTTTTCTAGTATATGCATGTATAAAGGAAATACAATAAATTCCTCCTAGCGGAGAATGTAGATAGGCTTGGGTAGAGTTATTTTTCTTTCAGAGAAGAAACAAGTATTACAATTTATACTACGGTTGCGGAGTATCCTATTTAATTTATCTTATTTTATACAAAAGGAAACTATTTTCATTACAAGCCCACGATGGCCTTGAGAAACCTTACCATTGACACATATAGGACTACATGGAGATTAAACCCAACTAGCTCATATTCAATATGAATAGTTAATGTTTTTATTTGTGTTTTGATAGGTATGACCTTTATTTGGGTAAGGGGCCCATAAATTATATCCTAGCTTCTCCAAAAGAAAGGAATGAAATTGTCTTATCAAAAGAATGTTGTGATTCAGGCAAAACCTTGATAATTAATTTGCTAATAGTACGATGAATAAGATAAGATTGTTGTTCTGCTTGATTAGCCAACTAATGACTGGTATAAAAAAATAGTACTTATTCCTAATAGCTACATGCAGGAAATATTATGAAAACCCAACCAAGATATTTCCTTAATATCATTAGTAGGAGCAAGTTAGTAAGGTTATTTACCATTGATTCAACAAATTTCATATTTACAACATGCATTTATATTGTCAAGTAACAATTTTCTTATTGTAAAGCAATCCCAATGCCCTGTGCAATGCCTTAATAGATACAGGTATCAACCTAAATTTTGCTAAATCTTAGGTTCTCAAACATTAGATTTACCATCCTTTTCCTCAGCCTAAAAAGACCATGAATACACTATTTCACACAGATCAATGCTTTTGGCTATGAATTAGTAGGAGAGGTCCTTATATGGACACTATTGATCCTCATACAATTTTTGATAACCCTCCAGTGTGTAATATTCAAGAACGGGGTATCACAGTTCCTTGACATCAAAGGGCATTTGTAAGGGAAAGCATAAATCTCAATGGAAAAATCCTTCAATCAGAGATATCATACAGCAAGGAAAAAACTACTTAATAAGGAAAAGCCAAAAAGGATTCTCCTAACACCGATGAAAACAAAAGAATTTTGTGGAAGTTTTCATATCTGCCTGGACGAGCCCAAAGGAAAACCTAAAATCCATATTCCATCCACCAAGAAATTTGCTAGGTCAATAGAAAATGAATCAACCAAAAATTTGTATTAGAGAAAAATAAAATAAAACAAAGGAAAAACATTAAGTTCTATGATTAGTGGGGCATGATTCTATGAGAGAGACAACCACCTCTTTGCAAAATAAAAATCAAACACATGTTGTTTTAGGTGCAGCCCTATTAGGGATCTATCACCCCTCTACTTAGGGCGAGTCTCACAAATGCCACTCTTTCCTCTAGGGTTCTTGTAGAGAACCACAAACAAAAAAAAAAGAAAATGTAAAAAAAAAAAGAAAAAATAATGAAATAAACAATTATTGTGAGACTTGTCCCTATTACCACCTAATGCACGAATCACCCTAAGGAGGACATAATGACATTTAGCTGCTGTGAAAACCGCTGTGAAAACCCCTATGAATAGTCATGAAATAGCTGAGAAGAGGCACTGAAGCCTCTAGAAAATGTTTTTTATTTCCCTTAGGGATTAGGGTTTTCTATCCAAGGTGTGAGAGCCTTTAGGGAAACTTCTTATCTCACTCCTCACTTGTAATTTAGGGATATAGTTCTCTCTTAAGAAATATATACTAGCAATTACACCTTAGTGTCCAATGGGTACACCAAGATAACATGTAATAAAAGTAATTAGTTGTTCCTTTATAATTTGACATTGAACATTCAAATTTCTTGAGAAGAGAGCATACATTTTTGTTGATGGTGAATGGTTTTTGTCCATCACTTGAACATTGAAAGAATGTAGTGTTATGTGTTGTTGTCCTAGAAAAGAACTGGAGTAAATTAAATATGTTGGCATGCATGGAAGTAAAGTTGTTTTTGAATAGTAGTGGATAAAATCAGGGATGGAGATGAGAAACATTTTTCTTGACTTTTTTCCTCAATCAATTATTTACAAGTGATACTACACTTAACCAATAATCTTCTTGTTTCCCAAGCATGTCAAGCCCACCTAGCTGAAATGGTATGCCTAGGTATAGACTTGATAACACTTTCCATTGATCAAACTTCTTGCAAAAGGAGTTTCATCATCAATGTCTATCAATGGATCTAGAGATGTACGATGCAAATTCCATGGATGGTATCTATTTGAAATTCTTTCCCAATAGGTTGTAATATCTTGATTCTAAATTACTGGTATTGAAATAGTTAACTCTAATAGAATGTTTGAAAATATTGATCATCTTCTATTGGATGGCAGTGAAATGAGGGGAGAGTCAAAAAATAGCAGGTGTTAAGTGTTGTCCATTTTTTAGCCACTTCAATAAGTGACATTGTTTCCAATTCTATTGGCTATGTCATGAATGAATAAATTAAGCTTAGAGATGAGATGTTCCTATTGTTAGAGTTAGCTACACTTTAGTGTGTAATGGGTGTAGTAAAGAGGTATTAAAGCTGGACTATCACGTCCTTAAGGAAATGACATGTTTCCCTAAGTGTTTGCATTTATCCCTCTTTCCCTTTATATCTGTTATCTCCACCTCTCTCTCCCACTCTATCTCTCTTTCTCTATTCCTCTATTTTCTATGAATTTCCATAGATTGTGAATTACGTAAGGCATACAATGTATTCAAGTGTAACTTGATAGAATAATGAAACCTTCATTTTGTACTAATATGAACTTCAATAGATTATAACTTCCTTATTTTTCGTAGCCAAGTTCCCACCCAAATCAAAGAGGCTACCAAAAACAAGTATTTAAAATTATGGACATTATTATTTTGATTCTATGTAGCAAATTTGTTTTCACAATTAGCATGGGACTAACTGTAAGTATGGATTTTCCAACTATAGACACATATGGTAGTTTGGTAACGAATTCTTTATTTTGTACATGTCTACACTTAAATAGATTAGTAATTTCTTTGGTTTTTATAGTCATGTTCCCTGAAATTGAAGAGGCTAGCAAAAACAAATATTAAAAATTATGCACATTATTTTGATTACATGGAGTAAATTTATTTGCACAATTTGCATGGGACTAATTACAGGCTTGGATGTTGCCAATTACTATTGTAAGGTTATTAGTTTGATTAGTCATGCTAACCATGGTTTCCTTTTTCAAGGATTGAATAAAATCCTAGAGGATATGTAAAATATCAAATTTGTAAAAGAAAGCACTTAGATCTAGAAAAGGATTATCAGAAGATAAAGCTCAAAGAAAGTATGTCTTCCAAAGGTTTGTCTGTAGAAAATAAAGATATAAATTTTGTTTACCACACCATGTTAAAGGATTGGTTGGATTTGGAGTTTGGGTTAGCAATGGAAACTTAAATACTTTGAGCAAGGCCCACCATACTTTTACTTTGAATATGTGTATAGTATGAAAAATAGTGTATGGGCATGCATAACTTTCCTATGAATAATTATTTTGAGATTTTATCTTTGCCACCCATGACAATTGAGGAGAGATTTCCTAACATAAAATTATTTGCCATCATGGGATTACAAAACTAAGCTTAATTGCATAAACATAGTGGCAAAAAGTGTTTTGTTGTGTGATAGACTTGGGGCTATGGTTAAGCATTCTAATGGAAAATCCTACATTAAAGATTAGGCTATGGTACTTTTACAATGTAAAAAGTGGAGCTTGGTATGGGTTGGTCCAGATCATGTAGCTCCACTAGAGCCCCATGAAATGGTACTTTTACAAAAATAGAGAGAGGGATAAAGAAAGAGAGATGGAGTGAGAGAGATTGAGATGAGAGATATAAAGGGAAAGAGAGATGAAGAAAAGAGACAGTGACTTTTGCTTTATATTTTCTCTCTCTCTCTCTCTCTCTCTCGTGATGTCATTGGGTAAAAGCACAAAGTTGTGTCACACTTTTAGCCAACTTATTAGCACAAGTGAATTTAAGTATTTCTAACTAAAAATCAATTTTAGTCAAACATATGATCTTGTAAGATTTATTCTAGCTAAGTTAGATATGTCCACAACTTTTTCAACTAATTTTTTTGGCTAAATGCATATGTTTCACCACAATGAGGCCAATTTACCAAAAAAGTAAAATTATTTGAAAAACTTGATATTTCAACAACTTCTACTCGTGTAAATAATATTTTAAAAAAAAATATAAAAATACCCTTTTGTAGATCTATAAGTTTAGTTTTCAAATATATATATTAATAGTTTAATTATTATTTTTATTTCTTTTTTATTTTTACTAAAAGTAGGTTATCAACATAAAACATTAGGTTGATTACCATGTCAAGGAAAAATAGTAAAACTTATTAAAAAATTGAAAAAAAATATGATGTACTAGATAAAAGAATCTATATCAAGATAGTATAATTTTTTTCTAATTTAGATAAATAGTTAACATGAAAGTTGATGTCGAATGGAAACAACTACATTTTAATACATGCACATTTTAATATTTATTTAAAAAATATATATTTATCAAAATTGGCAAAAAATATATCCATGCACTAAAGCTTAAAGTTATAAATACACACAAAAAATTGTAGAAAAAAATAAAATTTACTATATAAAGATTGACGTCTCATGTAACTTCATTTTTCCACATTTTATCAGCAACTAAATTATAGTGTCAATTTATTAAAAACTATATTCAAATAATTTTTTAATTTTTTCAAAAGAATACAAACATAAAATATACTAAAAATTAAATATTTTATTAGTTTACATCATTTCAAAATTTAATACATATATGTCACTTTTTAGTGATTCAAGTTTAAAAGTTGTATCAGTGTTGGCCGTTTCCTTTATAAAAGTGTGACACACCTTTGTACTTTTACCCCATTTTATCTTTGTGCCTCTCTCTCACTCTCAATCTGTCTCCCGTTCTCTTTGTCTCTATCTCTCTCCCTCTTTATCTCTCTAAATCTCTATAGTTCTCTATATCTATATAATTCAATCTTGATGAATGTTTTAGTTAAAAACATTTCTAAGAGTTTATGAGATAAAATTAGTGCATTATATCAAACCTTCATTTTGTAATAATCTGGACTTGAAGACTTTCTTCTTGCATTCAATGGACCCCAATCATCTGAAAGAGTTCCATCATCAATGTCTATCAATAGATCTGGAGATGTACGGTCCATATTTCATGGATGGCAGGATTTAAAATTCTTTCCAAATGAGCTATAATATCTTTCTCTAATGAACAAATATCATTCATAGGAAGGTTATGTGTGTAGAAGGAGAGAAAGGAGAGCGAAGGAGAAAGAGATACAACAACAGAGAGAGGAAGAGAGAAATAGATAGAGCAAAAAAAACTGGTAGAGAGACAAAAAGAGGATGAGACAAAGAGATAGAGAAAAAGAGAGGTAGAGTGAGAAATCTCAATTAATATATAGAGAGAAAATAGAGAAAGACAAATGGAAATTCACTCTAGGTGAATGCTTAAAAACATTGATCATCTATTGCTAGGATGGTGGTGAAATCATGGAAAACTCAAACAATAACCAGTATTAAGAATTATTTCCATTTGCTACAAATGTCCATTTTTGAGCCAATTAAATAAGCAACATTATTTTCAATTGTATTGGTCTTGGTAAAACTTCGAGTTGTGGAAATTAAAGGTTGAAGACATTTTAATGGAGAGAGATCAATGGATCATAATAATTGTTGTACTCAATTTTCTACCATCAACAATGGACCACGATGAATGGGAAAAGTTGGATAGAAGAGACAGATCTACTATTAGGTTGTGTATTTCTAATTCAATCTTGATGAATGTTTTAGTTCAAAACATTGCTAAGAGTTTATGAGATAAAATTTTTTCTTTATATCAGACTAAGTGTCTTGTAAATAAATTATTTTTAAAAAGAAATTTGTATTCTTTAAAGATGCATGAAGGAAACTTTGTATCCAAACATTTAAATTTTTTTCATGTAGTAGTGAGTCAATTGGCTTCCATAGATGTAAAAATGGAACAAGAGGAATACATGTATCACTTTGATTTCTTCATTATAGGATACCACCTTTTTGTTTTGAATCCTATTTATCTAAAGGGGATCAATAACCTCACTTTGTGTTGTTTGGGTATACCACTCAATTAAGTTGTAGCTACAAAAAATTGTAAAGAAAACAAGATTATCCTCAAAAGTTGGGTAGAAAAAGGACATCAAAAGGGTAAATTGATTGACGTGTAAGATATGCTGAATTTGACAAAATAAAGACTTGATAAAATGATTCCTTCAATTTAAGGTTTCAATCTGACAATAGGTGGAAGCCCATATAATAATTTGATAAGCACAAGAGGAACACAAGGGATGGGCTAGAGGGGAAGCATTCCTCTATTTTGAATGAATTTCCATGGATTGTGAATTATGTAAGGCATGTAATACATTCAAGTGTAACTTGATAGAATAATGAAACCTTCATTTTGTACTAATCTGGACTTCAACGGATTATAAGTTCCTTATTTTTCATAGCCATGTTCTTGCCCAAATTGAAGAGGCTACTAAAAACAAGGACTGCAAATTATGGACATTAATATTATTTTGATTCTATGTAGCAAATTTGTTTGGACAATCAGCATGGGACTAATTGCAAGTATGGATGTTGCTAATTGTAGACCCGTATGGTATTCCAATAATGAATTCTTTATTTTGTACTTGTTTGCACTTAAATAGATTTGTAATTTCTTATTTTTCATATTCATGGTCCCCCAAATTGAGGAGGTTAGGAAAAACAAGTATTAAAAATTATGGACATTATTTTGATTATATGGAGCAAATTTGTTTGCACAATCAACATGTGTTTAATTACAAGCTTAGATGTTGCCACTTACAATCCTAGGGTTATAAGTTTGATTAGTTGTGCTAACCATGGTTTCCATTTGCAAGGATTGAATGAAAGCCTAGAGGATGTGTAGAAAATCAAATTTCATAAAAGAAAGTACTTAGAATTATAAAAGGACTAGTATGAAACACATCTCAAGAAACCATTTAAGAATATAAATCTTAGAGAAAGTATGTCTTCCAAAGGTTTGTTTGTAGAAAATACAAATAAAAATTTTTGTTTACCACACCATGTTAAAGGATTTGTCGGATTTAGTGACTACTTTTCTTAGCTTCTTTGCAAGAATAGATGCAAGAACCAATGCAAGAATGAAGATCAACAATGAGGACCAGTATCTCTCCTATTATATTCATGTATCTTCTACATTTAATGAATTATGTCAAAGACCTAAAATTCTAACAACCCACTTAGCAAGTTATTAGGGTAGTTGGCCATCTAGCTCAAGGAGTAAAGTTTGTTCATGTCTTGTCAAATAACACGTGGAAAATATAAAGACATGGGAGAAGTATTAGAGTGGAATGAGTTAGGTGGTTGAATGAGTATGTAATCTATAAAATCAGGTTTTTTTTTTCTATTTTAGGGGTGGCAGGTTGAAGGAAACACTAAGAATTATAAATTCAAGTGTAATGCCCCGCCATGCAACCCTAGAGATAAGTCAACTAAAGCAATAAAAAGGCAGATTTTTTTTCTTTAAAATAGAAATAATGTTAAAAAACTATAACATTGTACTGATTCAACAAGTTAACTAACATCTCTAGGGATAAAATTACTGCATCATTGAAATTAAGCAACATTCAACCATATACAAAAACTCATTACTACACACGAACATGATCAAAATAACCATGGTTTGTTCTAAGTCTAAATGCATCAATTGAACACATACACACACACTTTTTGTAATGCTTATCTCTAAAAATATTGATTGATAATAATAATGAAATTAATAGCGTGATAGATACAATTTACAAATCTTAATTTAGTAAAGCTCAGATTACATAACAGAGTATATCACATTCATTGTAATTGAAATGTTAAATACAATATATCAAATTTAAATTATACATATGTATACCAATTTACCCTGGTGCCAGAAGATCATCCATACGCCAGTTCGAAAAGTGCTTCCTTAGCTTATGAGTCCTGCATGGCTAAGGTCTCATACTGCACATCTAAAGAAACATTAGACCTGCATGATTATTAATTACATAATATCAAATGCATAAAATGACAACCTAAGGCCCTAAGGGCAGACCTAATGTCTCGGAGGCTCATGATGGCCTTGCCTATGTATCTTCATCATAGGGAATGCAATGATTGCAATTTACAAAATGGATGTACTAAGTAGGTTTTAGAAACTTACAAGCAAATGCATCAGTGGCGTAAACTCACCTCATGGGTCGTAACGGTCCCTTGAAATTGGACTTCTTCCATTTCTGCCATAACCTCCTCAAGATGGAGGGCCAAAACAAAACCTGGAGTTCTTAGCTCCCTCTCCAATGGTGAAAACTTGTTCTGTTTATGCAATGAGAAAACCTTAGTGGGATTTCCTATCAGATGTTAAAAAATGTAGTATTCCCGGAGGCTGGGATAAGGAATCAAATGCAAATTCTTAGTCAAAAATAGGCACTGCCAAAGCAATGAATTTACTATGTTTAATTTCTAGCTCTGCGCTGGCTCTTTTATGAAGAGTGGTATAAATTTTGCCCTTCTGGCACTGCTTTTGACATGTTGAAGGTTCACCTCTTTTTGAGGATCACGAGGCCCCGCTACGAGCCGAGACACATAGAATGGGATGTTTGAAAGGTATCTGCATGATATTAATACTAATTTCCCTAACTGATTTGCTCAGATGGATGAGCATGGTGGAATATAATTGACAAGTGTAGCCTTCCATCAACACTCTCCCTTTCAACCCGTGAAAAGCATATGATTTTCAAATTTGTTTGTTGGACCATGGAGAGGATCTCGATGAAAATGAACTCAAGGAATTGCGCCTTGCCTAGATGTGAATGCATGTTTGTGAAAGCGGGTGCACTTCTTCATTGCCCTAACAGACATATATGTAGACTTTGGAAACACAGAGAAAATGTGTGGAAGGTTTGGTAGAATATCACATAGAGAAGTTGACTCATGGAATTATGATGATTGTAGGATTGACATCAAATGAATTAATAGAAAGAGCTTAAGGAACTTTCCAAAAATTGCAATTGATAGGCACACCAATTGCTTGTTAGAATACCCCAAAGAAATGTCTCCTCATGAAATGCTGATATGATCAACAATTTAAATACATCTGATAATTAACATACCATAGAAGTTATAACATATTTTGAAGAATGATGAATAACTCCTGCATATTAAATATTACTAACATGCAATGTAGAAAGAATATTTAAATGAGATGACTTTTACGATGGAAGCCCACCTTTAACTCCACTACTAGATAAACCCACAATGTTCCAAGACTATCAAAGAAATCTGTGCTAGATAAAATTGAACATGCTATGTCAGAATAAAGAAGAACTCAAGTGCTAAAATCAATGGGGCTTTGTTCAAATCCTTTCATGAGAGCACGTACTCAAATCTCAATAACATAACCCTCTACTAGATAAACTCACAGTGGTCCAAAAATACCATCAAATATTAAAACATAGATTGTCAAATGAAGATGAGCTCAAGTGATAATATCGATGTAAATTTCATGAAAGTCAAGCATGTTCAAATCCTGAAAGACAAACTTAGAGCATTAACTTTCCATCAACATGCTACACATTGAAATTTAATAAAATACCACATCCAAATCACTGGGTGAATGGGTAGGTGTAAATACTTGTACAAAAGAGACTCCCCACTATTGTGGCAACTAAGAAGAACACTGAACTAATAGCATCTGTTAAATCAATAACGACTAAGCACATGAGAAACCTTCTTACAAAAATCCTTCCATAACAACATGCTAGGCACTGGTTTTCTCCTGAATTTTCCCTCCTATTTTCTCATTCTCTGGAAAGAGTATCCTACTCCCACTTCACACCCCTTGCCTCACTGTCCATCTCCTTTTCTTTAATACCTCATCACAATTTTGAAGGTTTTTCCCTGGCCGAGAATCCCATGAAACTCTCCATGGATTTCCCTTTGTGCATGCACGGTGCATGCACCAACCCTCTTGCAGACTTACAGCCAGATTTAACCCTACATTAATTTGCATCAATAAATGTAATAAATTATCTCATACATATCCCATGAATATATACTCCACCTCCTTGATGACCTATTTTTAGGTGAGCTTTGTTGGCTATCAAAATGTACAAAATGGAGAAATTGATTACAATTTTTAAATATCCCTATTATTTTACCTTCATCTCCAAGTTCCAAGCCAACTACCTATTCATCCATGGTGAGGATGGAGGAGCACTACATCCTCCCCCCTAAAACTTGACTTCCTCCTGGAAGTCACAAACTAAGGTGGAAACATTACATGTTAGTAACAACATCAAAGCTTCTTTTCAACATAATTTACCCTTCTAATTTTCAATATCTCAACAGTAACACAATCACAACTTGTATTTCAAAAATGATTCCATAGTACAAAAAAAAAACCACTCAAATTCCTTACATGTTAGCATTGACACCCAATCAGTTTCTTCAGGACAAAGAAAATATTGCACCTTTTTAATCCTAACTAATAGAAATTCTCATATAATGTACTCAATTTCAAATACACCTCCATTGCAATTCCTCTTCCAATTTGTTGTTAAGAAATCAATAAGTCAGAATGCTACATTTTCACAAAATATCAACATATTTATACACATAACACTTATTTTCCATTAAATATCCATAATTTATAAACAAGACATTTCACTTTAACTATTTTACAACACTAAATCTCATAACATATTCAACAAAAGATCATGATTTTTTAACCTTTTTGATGCATGCAAACACCATTTGTCATTTCATAAGTAATATATTCATGATTTAATATACATTCTTCACATACACACAAATTCACATCACTGGGAATCGCATCACAAGGTTACACAAGGGTCCATCTGGATACCAGAAAGCAACATACTAATCCATGATACATAATCCATGAGCCAAGAGCTAAAATCCATCTCACCTAATCTGTACCTCACACTCAGTGACTTGTTGGTGTTAGGCCACACTCATAGGGTGAGACCATCCCAACAAGCCACCATGACCTCTCTCTTGTTGTATAAGGTAGTTAGCCTCCAAGAGATAGTCATCACACATAGGTGGGTAGTGGGTCCTAGCTGTATAACAGCCTCACATACCCCCATCCTCAAGGTTCCCTATGTCTGCTTCCTCGTATACACTCAACAAGTCCACCTCATACGTCCTTGGAGAGGAATCACAATATGACACAAGGCCGACATCGAAAACAATAAGGATAAATTAGTTTAGCCACCAAAGTCATAAAGAAATATTAAATAAAAATTCAATTTCAACAATAAAGCAAGAAATGCGTGCAATTTCAGCACTAAATCAAATGTAATCATGAGGGTTACTTGCAAATAAGATCACAAAGTGTGGCTAAACCATCATAATCACATAAAAACAAGGTGTCGACCTTCACAATCAATAGAAAAACATCAATAACCATAAAGAATATCCACAATCTTTGAAATAGCACTGTACAACACTGTGTGACTACATACTAGCCACCAAACGAGGAAGGAGGGAACAATGTCAGGCTATAGCAATAGCCCTCATGTGGTACGGAGAAAGCACATCATCCACATGGCTCAAAGTGTACTCCTCGGCTACACCCTACATCACGTTGTCACGTGGCATGGACTAGCCAAGTGGCCCATGCACTCCTTGGCTGCTCGCATGGAATGTGTACCTTAACCACATCCTGCATTGCATCTTAGTGTGGCATGGTCATACGCTAGCTGGAAAAGGCACATACTAGCTGTATACCGCATGGCAATGTGTCTATGGCTCCGCGGAAGTAGGCTCGTGCAGAACACACCTCGCATAGCGACACCTCGTGGAAAAGGCACACGCAGGTACTCGCCATAGCCAGAGGTATACATGGCTAGGACATACCCATATGCTAACTAACCCAAACACTATCAAAAGAAAACATGAGTATCCCTCTACAAGTATGCAAGCCCCCATTATGCTTATCACACAAGTAGGCTACAACACAATCTCATAGTGCACCCTCACGTGTCTAAGCACGTGGCATCGTGTCCTCAAGTCTAGCTTACTACCATAAGCCACATGGCATCATCACCAGCACTGTGTCGAAACATCAGTGGGGTGTAGCATCGTACCTATTGCATCATGTCAAAACATGTGCAGATATGGGATCTATCTCAACATGGGTAACAAATCTGCCTCCACATGTTGGACCTCAAAATATACATGGGGCACATGGTGTCACTTGGGTTATCCATGCAGGTCCTAGACCCTGGACCCCAAGTGACGACTCATGTCATCACATAGTTCCAGTTGGGTTGTCCATGTAGGTCCTAGACCCTGGCCCCCAACTGACAACTTATGTGGCATATCATACCTTTCATGAAGACAAGGTAAATGATCCTCCAAGAAATACCATCCATATGCTCAGAAACTGTGGGGATTAGGCTAACACATATGGATCAAGTACCCTGATCTATCATAAGGGGAAGTAGTGAGTACGTTTCCTTAGGTTCGATTGAGTGAGGGACCACTTTGCGCTGTCATAAGCGTACGATGTACACTTCATCCAAGGAACTTTGTGGCTGCTACTACCCCTTCACAGACTAAGGGACTAGAGAAACAAAAGAAGAGAATCTCTGAATCTAACTTTTGGCTACTCTTTTATATACATATTTTCAACCACACAAGGGTTGGCTCTCAATCGGGTAACAAACATACAAACACACATAATGGTATGGTTAATTCCACACCTAAAATACACATATTCCCCAAGGATGGGTACCCAGTATCACCATCCCATGAGCACACAAAGCAAGTATGGGGTATTCACAACACTCAACCAATGCACAGTTACTGGTTTCTCACATTTACAGGGGAAGATTACTTTTACATAGACAATTCCATTACTATCAATATGATTCCTATTTGCAAAATCATAACATTATCTGTTATCCACTTCCCTATTCCAGTTTCCTTTCACTCTACATTTTCTACATTTCACATGATGCTGAAAGTCAATATCATGATTAACTATCCAATACATCAAACTGGGTGTTTAGATCAAAGCATGGTATCCTACACAAGAGCTCCTACCATATGCAAAAGAAGATTTTCTATAACTAGACATGGGCGACAACATTAACCAGAGATCCCAATGTTGAAACTTGGCTCTGATACCAAATGTAATGCCCTGCCATGCAACCCTAGAGATAAGTCAACTAAAGCAATAAAAAGGTAGATTTTTTTTTTCTTTAAAATAGAAATAATGTTAACAAACTATAACATAGTATTGATTCAACAAGTTAACTAACATCTTTAGGGATAATATGACTGCATCATTGAAATTAAGTAACATTAAACCATATACAAAAACTTATTACTACACACAAACTCGATCAAAATAACCATGATTTGTTCTAAGTCTAAATGCATCAATTGAACACATACACATACACTTTTTGTAATGCTTATCTCTGAAAATATTAATAGATAACAATAATGAAATTAATAGCGTGATAGATACAATTTACAAATCTTAATTTAGTAAATCTCAAATTACATAACAGAGTATATCACATTCATCGTAATTGAAATGTTAAATAAAATATATCAAATTTAAATTATACATATGTATACCTATTTACCCTAGTGCCAGATGATCATCCATACGCTAGTTGGAAAAGTGCTTCCTTAGCTTCTAAGTCCTGCATGGCTAAGGTCTCATACTGCACATCTAAAGAAACATTAGACCTACATGATTATTAATTACACAATATAAAATGCATAAAATGACAACCTAAGGCCCTAAGGGCCGACCTAATGTCTCGGGGGCTCATGATGGCCTTGCCTACGTACGCGTAGTGCAGAGACTTCGTAGTTCAGAACTTGAACATGAAGGTATCATAAAAATCAAAATGTCTAAGGTGTTGTTCACGAGATAGTGACAAAGTTACAATTCAATCCATACTTAATAGTAGTAAAAGATCGAGGTTTACCTAACTCACAATAATTTCTTAAAACATAAATGAGATGTTACATTTGAATCATTTCAATCAACTATCTCTTTCTCCAACCAATGCTTTTTAAAAAATTCTAGAACCATTAGGCTTAATAAAATAAATTCCTAAGCTATTTGGCTGACTAAATCATTATAGAATCCACCAACTTTATCAATTTTGAATCATTCTATATTAATATAAAATCTAAAAGAGAAGAATGAAGATTCTTATAAGGGAAATGTCTTTTGAAATCATGATAGAAAGAAACCAAGATTTATCTTATAATAGTTTTGACGCCTTATGGATAGATTATTTTGATACCATTATTAAGCAAATGATATCATTTACAATCTTCTAAGCATGAATCTATGCTAATGAATCCAAAGAAATCCTTTCAGAATCCTTGACTCAATGTAAACAATTGATACCAGCTAAGTATTGCATGTTAACGTGCCATAATATACAAGTGTATACATATAGGTATTGTTTGACATTACAGGCACAAATACTTATCATTTACCAATGACTAGTAAGTTAACACTAAATATACCTATATGACTAGCTAGATGAAGTTTAATATACAATAATATACAATATCTAAACAATCCCCTTCATGTCTTTATGCTTATTCTTATAGAGACAATATTACAAATTTTTCCTAACCAATTTGCATAATAACAACCTAGTTTGTTCATCCTAAGATTTTTAGAAAGTTCTGCAATAAAACAAACATAAATCATTGTTTACAATTATCTCCTATAATTTCTGATTGAGTCTAATAATACTAACAATATTAACGTTAAATCCCTATAGCTAGTTGCTAAGAACAAGATCTCAGAAGGTTTTGTTTCAATAATAACTCAAACTAGTGTTGAAATTACTCTAATAATGGGACATGATAGCATAGTGGTACAAGATGAAGTAGTAATTCACTCGAGAGAATGAGATTACATTGACAAACAATATTAGATATAGGTTTGTACTAGCAACAAGGTTTAAAAGAGTCTATACCGCATCTTATTTTATATTGAACCAATGATAACAATACTATGATAGGAAAGAAGGATTAATTGTCATTTCATAAATTTAATTTCAAAAGTTAACTATATCATCTCTAAAAGACTATAATACAATCACACAAATCAAATTTATCCAAAAAGGTCATTAAATCATAATAAGACTTTCTATTTTAAATATAAAGGTAAACCACTTCACTTGGACTGGTTACAAAGGTCAGGAAACTATAAAAGCTAACCAATCTATTTTCATAAAATTCAAATGCTGACTAAATAGTCATTGCCAACATGATTACTCAAAGATCTATATACTTAGAAGTATCTTCAACTTTCTAAACATGGTTAAATCTTAATTACTAAATCCAATCTCAAGATAAGTTATACTAATATCCTTGATATATAAAAGGCAAGGAGAGGCCGTAGCATGTACTAAATCATTCTTAGGAAAATAGACCAATCTATTGTCACACTTTAACACAGGAATTACTCACTTATTCCCTCCTTTCTAATATGCAATCCTAACGCAGGTAAAGAGGCGTAGGCTGAATAAAGAAACTTGTGCTAAGCACAGGAGTTGTGTGACAAAAAGCCTCAAAGAGATGTCATCACAGGGAATGCAATGATTGCAGTTTACAAAATGGATGTACTAAGCAGGTTTTAGAAACTTACAAGCAAATGTATCGGCGGCGTAAACTCACATCATGGGTCATAATGGTCCCTTGAAATTTGACTTCTTCCATTTCCGCCATAACCTCCTTGAGATGGAGGGCCAAAACAAAAGCTGGAGTTCTCAACTCCCTCTCTAGTGGTGAAAACTTAGTCCGTTTATGCAATGAGAAAACCTCCGTGGGATTTCCTATTAGATGTTGAAAAATGTAGTATTCTCGTAGGCTGGGATAAGAAATCAAATGCAGATTCTTCGTCAGAAATAGGCACTACTAAAGCAATGAATTTACTGCGTTTAATTTCTAGCTCTGCGCTGGCTCTTTTATGAAGAGTGGTATAAATTTCGCCCTTCTGGCACTGCTTTTGACATGTTGAAGGTTCGCCTCTTTTTGAGGATCGCAAGGCCCCGCTACGAGCCGAGACACATAGAATGGGATGTTTGAAAGGCATCTGCATGATATTAATATTAATTTCTCCAACCGATTTGCTCAGATGGTTGAGCATGGTGGAATATAACTGACAAGTGTAGCCTTCCGTCAACACTCTCCCTCTCAACCCGTGAAAAGCATATGATTTTCAAATTTGTTTGTTGGGCCATGGAGAGGATCTCGATGAAAATGAACTCAAGGAATTGCGCCTTGCCTGGATGTGAATGCCTAGTTGTGAAAACAAGTGCACTTCTTCATTGCCCTAATAGACATTTATGTAGACTTTGGAAACATAGAGAAAATGTGTGGAAGGTTTGGAAGAATATCACATAGAGAAGTCGACTCATGGAATTACGATGATTGCAGGATTGACATGAAATGAATTAATAGAAAGAGCTTAAGGAACTTTCCAGAAAATGCAATTGACAGGCACACCAACTGCTTGTTAGAATACCCCAAAGAAATGTCTCCTCAAGAAATGATGATATGATCAACAATTTAAATACATCTGATAATTAACATACCAAGAAGTTATAACATATTTTGAAGAATGATGAATAACTCCTGCATATTAAATATTCCTAACATGCAATGTAGAAAGAATATTTAAATGAGAAGACTTTTACGATGGAAGCCCACCTTTAACTCCACTACTAGATAAACCCACAATGTTCCAAGACTATCAAAGAACCCTGTGCTAAATAAAATTAAACATGCTGTGTCAGAATAAAGAAGAACTCAAGTGCTAAAATCAATGGGGCTTTGTTCAAATCCTTTCATGAGAGCATGTATTCAAATCTCAATAACACAACCCTCTACTAGAAACTCACAGCGGTCCAAAAATACCATCAAATAATAAAACACAGATTGTCAAATGAAGATGAGCTCAAGTGATAATATCGATGTAAATTTCATGAAAGCCAAGCATGTTCAAATCCCAAAAGACAAACTTAGAGCGTTAACTTTCCATCAACATGCTACGCATTGAAATTTAATAAAATGCCACATCCAAATCACTGGGTGAACGGGTAGGTGTAAATACCTATACAAAAGAGACTCCCCACTGTTGTGGCAACTGAGAAGAACACTGAACTAACAGCATTTGTTAAATCAATAACGACTAAGCACATGAGAAACCTTCTTACAAAAATCCTTCCGTAACAACATTTTAGGCGCTGGTTTTCTCCTGAATTTTCCCTCCTGTTTTCTCATTCTCTGGAAAGAGTATCCTCTCCCCCTTCACACCCCCCACCTCACTATTCATCTCCTTTTCTTTAATACCTCATCACAATTTTTAAGGTTTTTCCCCGGCTGAGAATCCCGTGAAACTCCCCATGCATTTCCCTTTGTGCATGCACCAACCCTCTCGCGGACTTACAGCCGGATTTAACCCTGCATTAATTTGCATTAATAAATGTAATAAATTATCTCATACATATCCCATGAATATATACTCCACCTCCCTGACGACCTATTTTTAGGTGAGCTTTGCTGGCTGTCAAAATGTACAAAATGGAGAAATCAATTACAATCTTTAAATATCCCTATTATTTTACCTTCATCTCCAAGTTCCAAATCAACTACCTATTCATCCACGGTGAGGATGGAGGGGCACTACATTAAGAAAATGAGAGGTTTGCTTAGATATCTAGATAGGAGAATCAAGTTTTCTAGGAAAGAGTTTCCATGACATTGGCAATAGTTTCAACTTGACTGCCCCAGGTAGCTACATATACAGAGGAAAAACTTAAAAATTTGGAAAAGAACGAAGAGGTAGAGGCAATGTTGTTGGAGTGTAGGGCATGGAGTGTTGGGTTGTCCATGTTGTTAGATATAATTCCCTAAATAGATATAGAGTATGAGAGAGAGATAGGTGATATAGAGGGAAAGTGAGATAGAGAAAAGAGAGAAAGAGATCTAGAGGAAGAGAGAGTGAGAAACATAGGAGGACAAGAGAAAGAAATAGAGAGGGAGAGCTAAAGATATAGAGAGGGAGGAATATTGCTAGAGAGAGAGAGGAATAGAGAAAAAGAGATGTTTTTTTATGGCCTGTCTGCCCATCTTCCACATGTTAGTTTCTATTTTGAATGCCTTAGTGTCAATATTTATGATTTTTGACTTACACTTAGGTAAATTAGATTTGAACATGAAGGAAAAGGAAGCTAGAGAGAGAGAGAGAGAGAGAGAGAGAGAGAGAGAGAGAGAGAGAGAGAGAGGATAAAAATATATAGACATAGAGATAGAGGTAAAGAGAGGGAGGGTTAAAGAGATACATAAGGGGAGAGGGATAGGAAGAGATAGAGAGGGAAAGATAGAGAGGGAAGGGGAGAGATAAAGATATAGAAAGGGAGAGATGAGAAAGAGCCAGGGAGATAGAGAGATGACTCAAGAGAAGATATATATATAGAGACATATAGATAGAGAGAAAAATAGAGAGGGACACATAGAGATATGTAGAAAGAGGGAGATTGGTAGAGAGAAGAATAGAGAGATAGACTACCTTTTAATGAAACATTTTATGCGAACAATCAAAATATGTAACATGTAATGAGCATTTCAAATTAGAGGTTAGTACTACATTAAAGATCATGGACCTTGGTATGGGTTTCTCCAGATCATCTAGCTCCACTAGAGCCTCATGTAATGACACTTTTCATGCAAACAATCTAATAATATAGAAAAGAGAGAGTGAATTTCAACTGGGCATTTCATGCAAGATGCAATGAGCTACTTTGAGATATCAACAATTGATAGTTTACTATAGTGATGCCTTGTGTTGTATGTAGGTGGTTATGCTTATGACAAAGGTGAAGGTTGTGGATCCATTGGCCAATAGAGATGATCTTGTGAAAATAGACTCTCTTTTGAACAATTTCATGTGTAGTCCTTATTGCTTCTCTTATAGGTCATTTAATAGAGCACTCCATTTTGTTACCCATCAAATGGTTTTCTAGACATCCATCCTACTTAAATACTTTTGGGAGATGATTACCTGGACTGGATAGATATTGAGCTTGTACTCATGTTTATTCTTTTCATTCCCAAGACAAATATATCATTGTTTTAAGCTTATCTTGTTTGTCATGTACGACTTTATCATACACTTTTGGAATCAAATACATGGGATAATTATCAACCTACATTTGGATCTCTCCACTTGAAGCTAGCTTATATATAGTATACATATGTCGCGACCAATGGAATGCAAGTGAACCTAGGTGTAGTGCATGAACAAGAATCTAGAAAGGGGATGCATGCAAGTAGAGACTACACACCAAACATGAAAGCTCACAAATTTGAAGTGGCTAGTAAGCAAAACATAGGGATCTTGAAATCCATTAAGTTTATACAAATTAATTCATGACACTTGAGAAAACAAAAACAACATGGGCCATAGGGATACAAGACAATCATCATTCGCTTAGAGACATATGGCAATTAAACTTCCACAAAGCATTACAAGTGCATCTAGCATTTGAGCATATTAGCCATATTTGAGCAATTGGTATGTGATGTGTTTGTTTAAAAAAAAAAATAGTTTTTTTGTGTTATGTTCATTAGATATATACATGGGCTTAAGGTGTGGAAATTACAATAATCATATCAAAATTATGAATATTATTTATATAATTAAAATTTATATATTATATTGCCCTTAATGGCTTATTGAGGTGGTGAGTTCACTTGGTTGGAAGAGCTGGAGGACCACTAGAGTTCAAAAAATAAAAATGTATAATATTATATAATGACAATTAAAATTAATACACATACAAATACTTGTTACATTATGTTCTACTTTTAAATCTTTAATAATTAATGTTTTGACATATAAATAGTTGTCATTTTTATATTAAATTTTTTTTATATGCTTAAATTATATATTTAATTTTATATTCTATTTTAAAAATGAAATATAGTATAAAAGATATATTTTAATATTTACATATCTCACATATATTTATATATTAATTATTAAAAATAACCTTCATTTAAATATCACTTTCTAAGTACTTACAGTGTTGTCATATAAATTAATGCATTTAATAAATCTTTAAAAAAATGATATCTCTTTGAATAAATACATTTAAAATATATAATCTAAATAACATTTTAAATAGAAATAATGTCTCTAAACTCTTAATAATTAATATTCTTAATAAAACAACCATTCCTGTAACTTGAATGACAATGGAGAATGGAGAATGGTATTCACATACCTCACAGACTTGTACAAAGTATTAAGCAATAACTACACTATATCCATGGCACAACTAAAATTCAGGAAACATGGTAATGAATGCCCAAAATTACTAACATGGCTACTTTCTCTACCCCAAATAATCTCCCACCATGATCTCTCTTTTTGCTGCTTCTATATCATACATTACTGAGTCCTTTCTCCAAAGCTTCAACCAGATTCTTAAAATAATTGCAAGTGACATTTGTAAGATCAATAAGCTTTTTATTGTCGAGAGAAATAAAACCTTTCAATTCCTGCTCAGCACACTCATGAAGTCATTCTAAAGAAGATTCTGCATGAGTGTTCAAAGAGATTCTTGTTAGCTCTATCCTTAGCATGCTGACTGGTTTTCCTCATCAATCACCTGGTTTTCATCATCTTCAGAAGAAGATTCTTCATCTTCTTCAGAAGAAGATTCTTCATCATCATCACAGTCACAATCAGACCAGTTGCCAAGGCACAACCAGCAAAACTCAAAGCAACATGGAGACACACAAGTCATATGCACGCAACCACCAATTTTCTCAATTGTAGAATTACACTTGGGACAAGCCTTTGTGTTAACAAGCTTCCAGTTTTCTGTTTGTTCGTTGTCATTGTTCGTCACCATGTCACAGTCTACTGGACGATGAACTTTCTCTAAACAGTTCCAGCAAAACTCATACCTGCATTTACAAGTAACCTCATAGGACCCTGACCCACTTTCATAATTCACAACTTCTACAGCATACTCACAATCAGGGGCTGGACACCATTTGATTTCTTTGTTGCTTTGAACATAAGATCTAACAAGGTATTGTCTGTACCTTTTTAGATAATGTTCCTCACAATAAGTCAATAAATAAAGCACCATTTCTTGACCAATAGTACATTTACAAGATGGTTCCAGACAATTTAGTCTCAGACATGCTGCGCCAGCTTGATCTATTCGTGCTTGGATCCAGCGTAGCCAACACCCATTACAAAAATAATGCCCACAAGCGCCTGCTCTCATTCCACTAATGCAGTAACTATCACCACAAACATCACAGTCGCTCTCTGAATTTGGATCAACCTCTAAAACCCTAGTTTCTAATAGCCCTAAATCTCTTCTTATGTCCTCCTCCTTCACAAGCCACTCATCAACCATCCTCTGAAAATTCCACCTGAAGTGAAGCAAAAGAATAACAGCCTCATCTTTAGAGATGGATAGGATGGAGCAAACCCTTTCAATTCCCTCTTCTTGGCGTTGCCGTATATCTTCCTCCCTCAGAATAGTGCAAATATCTATCTTCTTAGGATGCTCTTCAAAAGTATCATTTTCCTCATCAATCACCTGGTTTTCCTCTTCAATTTCATCATTATCATAGATATATTCATCAGATTCTTCATCTTGTTCAGAAGCATATTCTTCATTTTCTCCCTGGTTATGATAAAGATCTTCTTGGCCACCCATATTTTCAATGACCAGCACAAATAAACCACCACTTCACCCTCACTGTAATCCGTTGGAAACCTGATAAGAAACAGAAGAATCCGTTTGAAACCTGATAAGAAACAGAAGTAGTGATAACTGGACAAATTGATCCAAGAAATATTGATAATTTATGCTCCACTACCAGTTATTTCTGACCAATCTATTGTTGCACGTTGAAGAGATTTGGAGCGCAGTTTTTTGGTGCTATTTTTAGAAGTGCCAATGCGTTTGGAGAACAATTTTCAGTACCATTTTTAGAAGTGCCAAATGCGTTGGTCAATTTAATGGATGCATGTTAAATGAATAAAAAAAACAAGTCTAATTAAATATGCATGGTTTAGTTTTTTTTAGGTGCGTCAAGTTTAGTTTTTATGTGTTATTTTTGGTACTGGAAAATTTTTATAAAAAGGGGTTTATTAAGAATCTCTTAAAAAAGCAAATAAACTTTTTTATCTAATATAACTTACTTAGATATATATATATATATACCTATTTTTAAATTTTTTTGGATTTTAAAGATTTATGTTACAAAGATATTAAATAAATTATAACTTACAAGTTCCATAATTTAATTCAATTGATACAAAAAAATTTAATTATAATTTTCTAATGGAATGAGGTCATTAAACTAAATATTTATTTTGTTTGTGGTTTTTGTTTCCACTAAAAAGATCCAAATGATACAAAACTTAAGTATAATTGTCTTAATGGAATTATTTCCCATATTAAAAATCTAAAATAGAGGTCATTAAACTAAATATTAATTTTGTTTGTGGCTTTTAAGGATTAAGAACCCTAACCCTAGCCCTCATTAAACTTAAGTAAAATAATTTACCGTGCAATTAATTTATTAAAAATCTAAAACATAGTTTTTCTTTTTGGTTTTTAAAGATTGAAGAACCATAACCCTAGCCCTCATTAAAAACATAGCACTTGTATTAATATTAACATAGCACTTGTATGTATTTCGCAATTTGTATTTATTACTTAGTGTCATGGAAGTTGCTAAAGGCAACTATGACAACTTCTAAGAAGACATGTAAGAGTTGTTAAATGGAAAGAGCTTGCAAAAATAATTTACCTTGGAAATTTGACAAGCTTGAGATTGTGGAAGCATAATTTTAGAAGCCAAAAATGGAGTGCCATATTTGGAGAGCTAGTTATGTTTTAACAAGTGTAAGTAATCTATGATAGGTGTAAGTAACATTATGTTTTACAATGGATTTGATTCTCCATGACTAGGTGTTGGATATTTCCTACCTAATTTGGCCACCACATTTGAGGGTGGTATGAGCTCATGGTTTTAAATTTCGGTTTCTGTATTGAAAGTCCTATAAATTGAGTGTATTGAAAGTCCTATAAATTGAGTGCTTGAGAAGTCACTTGTAATGAGAGAGTTTGTGAAATGTTACCAAAATCACTCCATATTTAAATGTTGTTGAATACTCCTGTAAAGACTTGTGTTGCAAGTGTGTTGTAATCCTTTGTAGATTTGTTAATACATTGAGCAAGATTTGGAGTGTGGGGTTTTTTCTCCTGGAAGGGTTTTCCACACATATATCACTATGTTATGGTTACATTGTTTATCTTTCTATGAATGTCTTTTTCTATTTTTTATAATTAGTTGGATCATAGTTAAAATTATTTGTACAACAATCCTCTCAAGATTAGCATAAGAAATTATTTTTTCTACCCTCACTTCCTTACAAGTAGTATTAGAGTTTATTTTTTCTACCCTCACTTCCTTACAAGTAGTATCAGAGTCTTATCACTTTTGGTTTCAATTGTTGGATTATTGGGTTTTTTGAGTTAATCCATATTTCAATGGGAGCTTGTACAGAAGGAGAATTTTGTGATCTTTATTGTAGGAAATGGCTGACACATTTGGGTGGATTGAGGTAGAAAAGTCTTCAGGCACAAATTTTGAGTTGTAGAAATTAAAATGGCTGACACATTTGGGTGGATTGAGGTAGAAAAGTCTTCAGGCACAAATTTTGAGTTGTAGAAATTAAAAGTGGAAGATCTATTAATTGATTGTGATCTATGTGATATTGTTGATACAAAAGTTTAGAGACCTATGGATGCCACATAAGCTACGTAGTATGATGTAATGGACCAAAAAGAAAAAAGGCCTAACGATATTTTGTCTTATAGCTTTTGTTCTTATTAATGTAAAATTTCTTCCTACAAATACTAATCAATATTGTCATCTATAAATTTATATTATGCATTATAGAGAAATGCTAGTACGAAAGCTATGTTGTGTTTCCACATGCCTTGTAGTGTATAATATCTTCTACAAAGTTCTTAGCCAAGAAAACCACGTCTTTTTGCATGCCTTGTAGTAAACTATGAGTTGAAAAAAGGTTGCAATGGAGCTAGCTAAACATTTTTTGGCCTAAATATGCCATTCACTTGTGATGGATGTTTGTTTGTTGTTAGTGTTATAGTGAAGTTATTGAGTGCAATACAATGAAAAAAGAAGTGTACATTGAGTTTTCAATGCCTCTAGCTCTTGTTTGGACATTAGAATGGATGAGAGTATGTAAAATAATTCTTGTGTAGTCCCTATTCAATTCATCCAAAAACATGGATTGAGTTGAGTGTATGCCATGTGTGTCCTTTGAATCACTCCTTACAACATTTTATAACAACACCAATGGTGTTTATGTTGATGCAAGTATTGGTTGTAGAGTGGAGTATACAACACTATGGTTATTGAGGATTATAACCTAAGGAGCAATGCCAGTGTTTTGTTGCTAACAGTTAGTGGGATGCATGTTTCAAGGTACATATTCAATGTTATATGAATATTCAAAGGCTAGAACAATTACAAGAATGATGTATTTGTAATAGTTCTTATAGTAGTTGAATCATTTTGTAAATTTATATCCTTGACATATAACTTGAATTGGTTTAGGGCTTGATGATAACTAGTAATAATAGCTCCAAATGAGATGAATGAGTCAGGGCATTTTTCTCCAATGAGTTGCAAGATAGTCATGTCTAGCGTGAGGTTCTATTATTTACAAACTCTTTTGATGCTTTTAACAATGCTTTTAATTTTAGAGTTGTCTATGATTGGAGCCATCCAGGATCTAGGACTTCATGAAAGCACAAGAGATCAAATGAGAGAATTGTTCCAAGTGGGTAAGTGCAGGAAGATGGGGGGCCAAAAAGGGGTCTTAAGTGGCCACTTTTTTTCTGAAATCAGGAAATACTGGCCTTGGATGAGAAATTGAGCATAGTTACACTCAAAATTTGGAGGTGCAACCAAAACAATGTTTGTAGTGCTTCGAGTCTACTTTCTAAACTACTATTTTGTTTTGAAAATGGCATAGATTAAGGGGTTCAAAAGAGGGAGCCACAGAAATTGGTGTTGTTTCTGTCAAAAAAACATAACATAGCATGTTTTATGGCTCCCTCAAAAGGTCAACTTTTTTTTGGTATTTTAAAAATCGCTTTAGTGAGAAATTAGCAAATAGCATTTAGTTTATGCCTGATTTTTCTGATCATTTTTTGATGAATATTTGATTTTTTACTAATTTTCAAAGTGGACACATCCTAAAAAATAGAATTTTGGCCGTGCTACCCCTATAAATTTTGAAAACTAATTCAAAATCATTTTTTTATTTTTTTAATATTTGTAGAATGGAGTCTAGTTTCTAAATATGTAATTTTTTTGAAATTTGAATGAATAGTTATTTTACAATGAAAAAAAGACCAAACAGTGGTTTTTGCCTAAAAATGAACACACAAACAAAAGAAATTAAAGATGAAAGGCTTAACATTGTTAAAATGTGAAAAAAATCACATCGTCAAATAGCTAAGAGAAAGCCTAACATTACCCATGTATTCAATTTGTTTGACCTTGAAACACGTGCAAATATGAGGGTTAGCACGAACGAAATTATGTGAAATTTTGAAGAATATAGAAAAACACGTCTGTGACTGTTCATAAGGCACTCCAAGCCTTTGGGTTGGAAATCCAAAGCAAATCCCAAGCCCAAGGCTTGGGATTCCCAAAGCAAGAAATAACGCGCACGCGTTATGTTTTACCTTGCATTTTTCTTTCCCGCAAGTCTGTTGTTTGTCATGTTTGACATAATGCGAGCGCGTTATAACGCGCTCGTGTTATGTTCCCCTCAAATTTTTTTACGTTCAAGGCTATTAATCATGAGGGTTAAGGGATAAGGGATAGAGTTGGAGGGTTTAGGGATAAGGGATTAGCGTTTAAGGTATAGTATCGAGCCCATTGAGGGTCTAGGAATAGGGATAGAGTTTAGAGTTTAGGGATGAGGGATGACAGATTAGGGTTGAGGGTTTAGGGTTTAGGGATAGGGTTGAGGGTCGAGGGATTAGAGTTAAGGGTTGAGGGATTAGGGTTTGACATTGAGGGTTGAGGGTTGAGGTTCAAGGGTCAAGGGTTTAGGGATAGGGTTTAGGGTCGAGGGATTAGAGTTAAAGTAGAGTGTGGAGGGTGTAAGGATTAGGGATAGGGTTGGAGGGTTTAGGGATAAGGGATTAGGGTTTAAGGTATAGTATTGAGTCTATTGAGGGTTTAGGAATAGGGATAGCATTTAGGGTTTAGGGATGAGGGATTATAGTTGAGGGATGATGGATTAGGGTTGAGGGTTGAGGGATTAGGGTTTAGGGATAAGGTTTAGGGTTGAGGGTTGAGGGATTAGGGTTTAAGGTATAGTGTTGAGGGTTGGGGGTTTAGGATTAGGGTTTAGGGTTGACGGATTAGCATTTAATGTCAAGGTTAGGGTTAGAGTGTCAAGGGTAGAGGGATTAGGGATAGGGTTTAGGGTTGAAGGTTTAAGGATTGAGGGTTGAGACTTTAGGGATGAGGGTTTAAGGCTTAAGATATAGTGTCAAGTGTTGAGGGTGTAGGGATAGGGTTTAAGTTTTAAGGGTTAAGGGTTGAGGGATAGGGATTAGGGTTTAAGGTATAGTGTCGAGGGTCGAGGGATCAGAGTTAAGGGTTGAGGGATTAGGGTTTGACGTTTAGGGTTGAGGGTTGAGGTTCGAGGGTCAAGGGTTTAGGGATAGGGTTGAGGGTCGAGGAATTAGGGTTAAAGTAGAGTGTGGAGGGTATAAGGATTAGGGATAGGGTTGGAGGGTTTAGGGATAAGGGATTAGGGTTTAAGGTATAGTATCAATTCTGTTGAGGGTGTAGGAATAGGGATAGCATTTAGGGTTTAGGGATGAGGGATTAGAGTTGAGGGATAACAGATTAGGGTTGAGGGTTGAGGGTTGAGGGATTAGGGTTTAGGGATTAGGTTTAGGGTTAAGGGCTGAGGGATTAGGGTTTAAGGTATAGTGTTGAGGGTTTAGGGATAGGGTTTAGGGTTGAGGGATTAGAGTGAAGGGTTGAGGGATTAGGATTTGACGTTGAGGGTTGAGGGTTTACGGTTAGGGTTGAGAGATGAGGGATCAGAGTTAAGGGTTGAGGGATTAGGGTTTGACGTCGAGGGTTGAGGTTCGAGGGTCAAGGGTTTAGGGATAGGGTTGAGGTTGAAGGGATTAGGGTTAAAGTAAAGTGTGGAGGGTGTAAGGATTAGGGATAGGGTTGGAGGGTTTAGGGATAAGGGATTAGAGTTTAAGGTATAGTATCGAGTCAGTTGAGGGTTTAGGAATAGGGATAGCATTTAGGGTTTAGGGATGAGGGATTAAAGTTGAGGGATGAGGGATTAGGGTTGAGGGTTGAGGGATTAGGGTTTAGGGATAAGGTTTAGGGTTGAGGGTTGAGGGATTAGGGTTTAACGTATAGTGTTGAGGGTTGATGGTTTAGGGATAGGGTTTAGGTTTGAGGGATTAGGGTTTAGGGTTGATGAATTAGGGTTTAATGTTGAGAGTTGAGGGTTGAGGGTTGAGGGTTGAGGTTGAGGGATAGGGTTAATGGTCAAGGGATTAGGGTTAAATAAGAGTGTCAAGGGTAGAGGGATTAGGGTTTAAGGTATAGTATCGAGCCTGTTGAGGGTCTAGGAATAGGGTGTTGATAACTGAGAGGGGGGGGTGAATCAGTTATCCTAATTATTTCCCTTTTTGAACTTTCTTATTAATTAATGCAGCATTGAATCAAACACAAAACATTACCATGAAATAAGAAACACATGACACAGTATTTTTGACGTGGAAACCCTGTTAAGGGAGAAAACCACGGGGTGATTAACCCAAAAATTATTCTCTGTTAGAAGAATAGGAAATTACAAAATGGCACTTGCCAATTAGGGCTCACTGCCCGAGCACACTGCTCACAAGAGGCCCACTGCCTACAAGAAGACACACTATCTACAAAGTGATAAGAATCACAGTCTTGAACTGATTGGAAGCATCTGCATATGCTGGAGTTCAATTCCGGTTAGGCTCAGTACACTGATCTGCTGCACTTCATCTTCCTCTGTTCTTTATTCTGCTATCTTTCACATACCGGATCCTTTTTGCTGCTTCTGCTCTGTTCTGGACTTATTCGCATATATATTCATTTTTATTTTTTCTTCACAACTAAATCCATCCTCTATATATATCCGCACAAGTAATTTCATCACCTTTCTAGTCGGCATCCGGAACAGTCTAGTTTCTTACAAACTTTGTTCTGTCGGCTGAATCCTTGCTCACCAAGCAATGCGGATCAAGCATATACTAGTAGATATCATTAATCATGTCGGCCAAACATTATTCATGCCCTCACAACCTTTATCATCAACAGTAACACATCCGGAAAGTAGTCTGATACTTTGTCAGTCAGTTCTTCCTCTGTTTTCACTGTCTCTCAGGAATCCGGTACTCAACTTATTCATATCTTTTTCTTTGTCCATCACCGAAGGCTAAATCCTTGGAATATACCACTCAAGGTAGTCCTCTTGACTTCCCCAAATCTGCACTGCACCAAGACACTTCCTCTGAGAGATCCGGATCAATCTGTCGGACCTTGCCACATGCTCTATTCTTGTTCACCGGACCACAACAGTCTTTATTCTGACTTCCGGTAGAGACACATCATGACTTGCGGATATGTGGGATGACCTTTGTTGCCATCAATGACAACAACCATGAATCCATATAGTGTCTCTTGCCAACAATCTCCCCCTTTGGCATTGATGGCAACACTTAGTGAAAAATGACTAAGTGTTTACACTATGCTCCCCCTTTGCTGATGCTCTGTCTTTATATACAATTTCCGGAACTCCCCCTTAGTTGGATTCCTCATTTTTCACTGCTCCTTACTCCCCCTTTGACATCAATGGCAAAGGGTAGGGTCCGCACACCAAAATTTTCAAAAATTTTCTATACATAGCCGCATATTTACATACTCACATATACTGAAGAATGTCTGCAAAGGATGTCTGCAATTGGATCATTTCAGTAGCCCAACTTTGCTTCATTCTATCCAAAATTGAAATGTGACCACTCAACAAAAATGCAAAAGCTTCTGCCCGCTTGAGATCTGTCGGATCTTTTGTTTGGGCGGTGGTCTGAGCATCACTGATGGCCTCATGCATAGTTTCCAACTTAGGGATTATAATCCTTCTAAGTTCTCCCATCCGGTTGGTGATATTCTTCCTTTCCTTCTCAAGATTCTTTATTTCATTCAAGACTGCAATAGTCTGACATTCTTGATTTATTATGGAGGAAGAGAGAGGATCAAAACTTTGAGATAAGCTTTGTAGCTTGTCCTGTTCTTCTTTTATTTTCTTATCAATTGCTGCTGTTGCCTTTGGCCAGGATATACAAAATTTGTAAATGTCACCGCCATCCTTAAGAGCATTCTCTAAGCTCTTTATTCCAATACTCACAATCTTCCTATCTTTAGAGATTAATTCTAATACTTCTAAAAATCTCTTATCCAAAAATTCCTTCCGGACCTTTTCTTCAGCAGATTTTTCTAGAGATTCAAAATGTGTACTAACACTGCTGACTAAGGTTTTGAGATTACCGGAAGAGGAGGCTGTGGGATCCTTTTGAAAGGATGGCATGATCTTTTCTAGCACTCCAGATGCTACCTCCATAAGCTCACAGTCTTCCATGTGAGATTTCAGCAGCTTCTCTTTGACTTTCTCATTTGCAAATGAGGCTATTTTCATTGTTTGCACCGGTGACAAAGAGTCAAAATCTAATGGTCCTTTGAGTAGGTCTGGTTCATCAATTTCTATAGTGGCTTTGCTCAAAAATTGTTGAACAGTTTGTGCAGTGTCTCTTGCCGGAGACAGATGTTTCTTTTCTTCTGCAATCTGGGAGCTGTCAACCTCTTTATCTTTCACCCCTGCTTCCTTCTCCTGTAATTTCTCTTCTTCTTTGGATCTAGAGACTGTAGGGGAAACCGGAGGAGAGATGTTTGTCTGTTCAGGGCCCACTTCTTCCGGAACAGATGGTTCCAAATCCGCAGCTGTTTCTGCACCTAAGTCCTCTACAACAGGAAGATTGAACCTTTTGAAGGCCTTCCGGAGGATCTCTTCTGTCTCTTGGGCCACTTTGTCAGTCTCACCAAGCATGAGTTGATTCATCCTGGCTTTACTTCTGAACTCATATTTGCAGTCTTTGAAGATAATGTTCATTGTCTTGGGATCAATTTGAGGATATAGCTGAATAGCTATCTGCTCCTGGATCTCAAGATCTTTAGCATGAGCATTATTCTTTCTTATTTCTAATTCCTTTTCTAGGCTTTTAGGAATAAGAGATATGATCTCAATGAAGGCCTTATTGTATATGTTCAGATATTTGACTGTGGCTTCCTGCAGAACCTTTTGGTCAGCCTCATTGTAGTCATCATAAAATTCAGTCATTGGTTGAAGGTTTCCATCTACCGTGACTGACTTGATTACACTCTCTAGAGACAGAGTGGGCTTTTCAACAGATACCTCTGCCATTTCATCCTTGTCTTGGCCTGTGGAGGGTTTACCGGATCCTTTCTTCTTCTACTTCTTTACTTCTTTTACTCCCTCATCTGACTCTGTTTCCTCTTCATCCTTTTGGCTTTCATAAGCCCTTGTGGCTTTTGTCTTGGATCTTTTACCGGATGCCTGGACTTCCGGTTTTGAACTTTTGGTTGTGGGAGGTGCAGATCTTTTTGATGATCTGGTCCGGGTGGGAGTTTCAACCGGAACACTTTCTTTACTTTTCTCTTCTTCCTCAGCCTTCCTCCTCTTTTCCCAGCTGGCATCAAGTGCCTCTTTTGAGATGCCTAGGCCTTGAGCAATATGCTCAACTTCTTTTCTTACCTTCCTCTTTATCTCTGGTTCCCTGAGTTCTACATGTAACTTTACACTCAGTTCCTCAAAGGTTCCAAACCTTTCTGCCTTAGGATCTTTGGGCTGGCTTAGCATGTGTTGAACATGCAGCTCTACTATCTGTTCATCCACTTCATACCCCATGGGCATGATCCAGACAGTCCTTGGCTCCACTGCCTCCATCAGACACTGATCTGTTTCTACCATGAAGCATACTGTGTCTTTGTACTTTTCAACAAGGGATTGGGGTATTCTTTCTCTTGCATGCATAATGCTTTGGAAGTTCTTGAAGTAACCCCATAGAGCTGTATTTCTTGCTTTTGCATCCCTAAGTCCATGCAAATAGTTTCTGATTTGGATGGCAACCGGTTTGTCATTCTGCCATATCCATCCACTGGATCCGGGAAGCTCATTCATGTAGTAAAAGAAGAGACAAAGGATCAGATTGCCATACTTGAAGGAGTTTTTCTTGTCCTTCTTAATCTTCTGCAGATTTTCAAAGAGTTGGTTTACTAGAAGCTCACACAAGTCATAGTCTGCATTCTCCTTTAACATCTGATAAGCTGTGTAGATTGCAGTTCCCGGTACTGAATTTTCCCTACTGGAGTGATAGATTTTGTAACCAATTATCATAGCTGCAAATTTGACATCCGGTTCAGTGATGTCATCAACTGTCATAGCTCTCTTGTCAAACTTGGATCCGGTTGCATCACTGACTGTCTGATTTTTGACAGATTTGAGAACAGGTAGTCCACCGGATGAGTGCAGATCGGTTACAGCCCTAATTGCATCCTTGGTGATTTTGAAGGGCTTGTTCAACCATAGGAAGTTGTCATGTACTCTACTTAGTACATACCGGACCCATTCATCTTCTTCAAAACAGGGGAAATGAATGCACTGTGCAAAGTGTTTGTCCTGGATGGCTTTATACTGAGGTTTGATCTCAAAGGAGTCATCTATCAATTGTTTGTGATAGATATCCATCAGTTTTGATTCTCCAAAGTCTTCAAGATTCGCATGGATGTAAACCCTAATATCTTCCGTATGCAATACACCATGAGGAACACTAGAGAAGGCTCCTAGTGGATCTACCTCCAATGATTTGTAAGGATGTTTCTTGAATGGGGGCGAGGTCTATCAGAGATCTTAACTATATTTGGAGTAGCCATTCTTCAAAGATTTGCAGTGAGATAATGAAAAACGGAGAATACCTTATGCGCCTTCGGTTTGCACGGAGTGGTTGGATTGATTTCTTTATGCAATGACTTCGGCAGGAGATCCTTGGTGTGCTTGATGAATCTTTGTTGCAGAGCTCCACTTTTCGCTTCTTCTTGAGTGCAGAATGAGCAAATGACTTTTGAGAAATCCCTTAAATTGCTCCGCGAACCCTAATATCTGTCTGCAATAAATGCTTCACCTACATCATTTCGGTTTGCCTTGTCTGGATAGCTTGGAGTATCCCAGATTAGTCCTGATCTGTGAATATCATCCGGATCTTTCAATCATGAATAAATCGAGGTAACATATTACAAGAACATCCCAAACACTCTGTCCAATCCGTAGAACAAGATAGTGCACTTCTAGATCTCTCCGGACCTTTTTGTAATCCTTTGTCATACCGGAGCATCTCCCTGAACAGGTCTTACTTGATCGATCACAGCTTCTTCATAACTCCATGCGGACCTCTGAAAACTTGACTGAAGCATCTCAAGACTCATATCTACAAACCCTTTAATCCGCATCCTGTGCCACATCCGGCACCACTTGTTTGGCTGGGGGAACAGGATTTTCTTTGAGTCTCCCCCTGAGCCTGAGCTCACTTTTTAATTTCCGGAAGAAATATCAGCACCAGAGTCTGGTGCGGATCCAACCTCTACATTCTCTAAACTTTTCTTCACCCAAATCTTGCTCATCTGATTCCTAACTTCATCCGCATTCATCTTTTGTTTACCCTTGTCTTGATTCTGATTATACACCGGACCTCTTTTGTCCTGATTCTTGTTTCTGCAGACTTTAGCATTATGACCGAACCTATTGCAGATTTGGAAAATAACATTTCTTTGCATATTTGACTGATATCCTCTTGATCTGCATTGATTAGCCATATGACCTACTCTATTGCATGTAAAGCATCTACCTTTGAATGATTTGTTTACTTGCATAATTCTGCATTCATGGGATTTGTGTCCATACCTTTTGCAGTTGAAGCACTGTCCGGAGAAGGATGAATTAATCTGATTCATTCTCATTCTGCACTGATTAGCTTTGTGACCAAAGTGGTTGCAGCTGTGGCAGTATCCATTGAAGGATGGATATCTTTGAGCATTTGGCTGTCTTACCGGAGGTCTTCTAGGCCTGCTCCTTGGATTTTCTGATCCAAGATTCTTCTGACCGGATCCGGAGCTTTCTCCTTTCTCATATCCCAAACCATACTTGTCATCTGTCCTCTTTTGACTTCCAAGAAGAACTTCAAGTTGAGCAGAACTTATCTTGAATTTCTCTTTATATTCATTTGCTGTTTGAAGGTCTCTTTTGAGAGAGGCAATTTGATCCTCAAGTTTTTCTTCATTATCTTTGGCATCTTCAAGATCAGATTCAAGATGTCTGATAATCCTATCCATCTGGTGGCATTCTTCTAATTTTTCTTTAAGAGATTGTCTTAGATTGTCTTCAGCCTTTCTTTTTTCTTCAATCTCTTGAGTAATCTTTATAGTTCCTGATTCCATTTCATGTCTTAACATAATGACTTCTTTTGATAACTTTTCACATAACTTGGTTTGCTCAGTCAATTCTTCATTTGTATTGCTTTCTTCACTTTGTCTTGCCAACTGTTGGAGCAGCTCCTTTCTCTTTTTCATAGAGAGACTTAATTTGTCTTTTAATTCTCTCATGAATTCATCAGCCTGTTTGAGTCTTTCTTTTAATTCATTGACTTCAGAATTTGACTGTTCAAGATCCTCAAGGGTAGTCTTGAGTTGCTCCCTTAAACCATATGCATCCATTTGAGTTCCCAGATCTTCCTCAAGCTGTTAGGCTTTATTAGGAGGAACATAGCTCTGATACCAATTGTTGATAACTGAGAGGGGGGGTGAATCAGTTATCCTAATTATTTCCCTTTTTGAACTTTCTTATTAATTAATGCAGCATTGAATCAAACACAAAACATTACCATGAAATAAGAAACACATGACACAGTATTTTTGACGTGGAAACCCTGTTAAGGGAGAAAACCACGGGGTGATTAACCCAAAAATTATTCTCTGTTAGAAGAATAGGAAATTACAAAATGGCACTTGCCAATTAGGGCTCACTGCCCGAGCACACTGCTCACAAGAGGCCCACTGCCTACAAGAAGACACACTGTCTACAAAGTGATAAGAATCACAGTCTTGAACTGATTGGAAGCATCTGCATATGCTGGAGTTCAGTTCCGGTTAGGCTCAGTACACTGATCTGCTGCACTTCATCTTCCTCTGTTCTTTATTCTGCTATCTTTCACATACCGGATCCTTTTTGCTGCTTCTGCTCTGTTCTGGACTTATTCGCATATATATTCATTTATTTTTTTTCTTCACAACTAAATCCATCCTCTATATATATCCGCACAAGTAATTTCATCACCTTTCTAGTCGGCATCCGGAACAGTCTAGTTTCTTACAAACTTTGTTCTATCGGCTGAATCCTTGCTCACCAAGCAATGCGGATCAAGCATATACTAGTAGATATCATTAATCATGTCAGCCAAACATGATTCATGCCTTCACAACCTTTATCATCAATAGTAACACATCCGGAAAGTAGTCTGATACTCTGTCAGTCAGTTCTTCCTTTGTTTTCACTGTCTCTCAGGAATCCGGTACTCAACTTATTCATATCTTTTTCTTTGTCCATCACCGGAGGCTAAATCCTTGGAATATACCACTCAAGGTAGTCCTCTTGACTTCCCCAAATCCGCACTACACCAAGACACTTCCTCTGAGAGATCCGGATCAATTTGTCGGACCTTGCCACATGCTCTGTTCTTGTTCACCGGACCACAACAGTCTTTATTCTGACTTCCGGTAGAGACACATCATGACTTGCGGATATGTGGGATGACCTTTGTTGCCATCAATGACAACAACCATGAATCCATATAGTGTTGAGGGTTGATGGTTTAGGGATAGGGTTTAGGTTTGAGGGATTAGGGTTTAGGGTTGATGAATTAGGGTTTAATGTTGAGAGTTGAGGGTTGAGGGTTGAGGTTGAGGGATAGGGTTAATGGTCAAGGGATTAGAGTTAAATAAGAGTGTCAAGGGTAGAGGGATTAGGGTTTAAGGTATAGTATCGAGCCTGTTGAGGGTCTAGGAATTGGGATAGCATTTAGGATTTAGGAATGAGGGATCAGAGTTGAGGGATGACAGATGACAGATTAGGGTTGAGGGTTGAGGGATTAGAGTTTAAGGTTTAGGGTTAGGGTTGAGGGATTAGGGTTTAAGGTATAGTGTTGAGGGTTTAGGGATAGGGTTTAGGGTTGAGGGATTAGAGTGAAGGGTTGAGGGATTAAAATTTGACGTTGAGGGTTGAGGGTTTAGGGATAGGGTTGAAGGTCGAGGGATCAGAGTTAAGGGTTGAGGGATTAGGGTTTGATGTTGAGGGTTGAGGGTTGAGGTTCGAGGGTCAAGGGTTTAGGGATAGGGTTGAGGGTCGAGGAATTAGGGTTAAAGTAGAGTGTGGAGGGTATAAGGATTAGGGATAGGGTTGGAGGGTTTAGGGATAAGGGATTAGAGTTTAAGGTATATTATCGAGTCTGTTGAGGGTTTAGGAATAGGGATAGCATTTAGGGTTTAGGGATGAGGGATTAGAGTTGAGGGATGATGGATTAGGGTTGAGGGTTGAGGGATTAGGGTTTAGGGATAAGGTTTAGGGTTGAGGGATTAGGGTTTAAGGTATAGTGTCAAGGGTTGAGGGTTTAGGATTAGGGTTTAGGGTTGACGGATTAGCATTTAATGTCGAGGTTAGGGTTAGAGTGTCGAGGGTAGAGGGATTAGGGATAGGGTTTAGGGTTGAAGGTTTAAGGATTGAGGGTTGAGGCTTTAGGGATGAGGGTTTAAGGCTTAAGATATAGTGTCAAGTGTTGAGGGTGTAGGGATAGGGTTTAAATTTTAAGGGTTAAGGGTTGAGGGATAGGGATTAGGGTTTAAGGTATAGTGTTGAGGGTTGATGGTTTAGGGATAAGGTTTAGGTTTGAGGGATTAGGGTTTAGGGTTGATGAATTAGGGTTTAATGTTGAGAGTTGAGGGTTGAGGGTTGAGGGTTGAGGTTGAGGGATAGGGTTAATGGTCAAGGGATTAGGGTTTAAGGTATAGTATCGAGCCTGTTGAGGGTCTAGGAATAGGGATAGCGTTTAGGGTTTAGGGATGAGGGATTAGAGTTGAGGGATGATGGATGACAAATTAGGGTCGAGGGTTGAGGGATTAGGGTTTAGGGACAAGGTTTAGGGTTAGGGTTGAGGGATTAGGGTTTAAGGTATAGTGTTGAGGGTTTAGGGATAGGGTTTAGGGTTGAGGGATTAGAGTGAAGGGTTGAGGGATTAGAATTTGACGTTGAGGGTTGAGGGTTTAGGGTTGAGGGTTTAGGGATAGGGTTGAGGTTCGAGGGATCAGAGTTAAGGGTTGAGGGATTAGGGTTTGACGTTGAGGGTTGAGGGTTGAGGTTCGAGGGTCAAGGGTTTAGGGATAGGGTCGAGGGTCGAGGAATTAGGGTTAAAGTAGAGTGTGGAGGGTATAAGGATTAGGGATAGGGTTGGAGGGTTTAGGGATAAGGGATTAGGGTTTAAGGTATAGTATCGATTTTGTTGAGGGTGTAGGAATAAGGATAGCATTTAGGGTTTAGGGATGAGGGATTAGAGTTGAGGGATGATAGATTAGGGTTGAGGGTTGAGGGATTAGGGTTTAGGGATAAGGTTTAGGGTTGAGGGCTGAGGGATTAGGGTTTAAGGTATAGTGTTGAGGGTTTGGGGATAGGGTTTAGGGTTGAGGGATTAGAGTGAAGGGTTGAGGGATTAGGATTTGATGTTGAGGGTTGAGGGTTGAGGGTTTAGGGTTAGGGTTGAGAGATGAGGGATTAGAGTTAAGGGTTGAGGGATTAGGGTTTGACGTCAAGGGTTGAGGGTTGAGGTTCAAGGGTCAAGGGTTTAGGGATAGGGTTGAGGTTGAAGGGATTAGGGTTTAAGGTATACTGTTGAGGGTTGATGGATAAGAGTTAAGGATTGAGGGATTAGGGTTTGACGTTGAGGGTTGAGGGTTGAGGTTCGAGGGTCAAGGGTTTAGGGATAGGGTTGAGGTTCAAGGGATTAGTGTTAAAGTAGAGTGTGGAGGGTGTAAGGATTAGGGATAGGGTTGGAGGGTTTAGGGATAAGGGATTAGAGTTTAAGGTATAGTATCGAGTCTGTTGAGGGTGTAGGATTATGGATAGCATTTAGGGTTTAGGGATGAGGGATTAGAGTTGAGGGATGACAGATTAGGGTTGAGGGATTAGGATTTGACGTTGAGGGTTGAGGGTTTAGGGATAGGGTTGAGGATTGAGGGATTAGGATTTGACGTTGAGGGTTGAGGGTTTAGGGATAGGGTTGAGGGTTGAGGGATTAGGATTTGACATTGAGGGTTGAGGGTCGAGGGTCGAGGGATCAGAGTTAAGGGTTGAGGGATTAGGGTTTGACGTTGAGGGTTGAGGGCATTTTCTATCAAGAACTTGATTATGAGGGCTTGCCCCTTCATTGTTATGCCTGTCATATGGCGGAGCATCTGGCAAGCCCTTACAGGAAAAAGATGTGATCAATGCAAAGGATGTGATGAATCTATAGCAGGACAAAACGTGAGCGTGTTATAATGCACTCACATTTTGTATTTCTATTGAAACGGTAAAAAAGTGGTTGCCCCCATGATCCAGGCCCACATGCTCTATTTTCTTACTAATTCTGCACGTGCTCTAACAAAAAATAAGTGCTTTCATGCTATTGGGAAGTTCACATGCACATTTGACACATTGTACCACCTTTGCATGGTCTTTCCACCACCTTTTCTACTTTGCCAACTTGAGAAGGAGGAAATAACATAGTTTTCACACCAAGTTTGATATATATCTATTCAAGTTTCAATTTTTGTAGTGTTGCAATGTTAATTGTGATTCAATTTTAGGAATTTAACATTGAAAAGGAAGCAAGTGGTGAAAAACTCAAATTGTTGAGGAGTTTGATGCAAGAAGATAAAAACACTACATAATTGGGTACTCTCTCCATTCAAATCTTTATTTTTTAGGTATGTCAAGTCTTTACATGCATGTTCTTTACATTTTCCTTATTTCAGATTGAATTACTTTATCATGCTTTATCATACATGTTTAAAATAGACACATTTCCAATCAAGAAAGTAGCCTACAATCTCACATGATGCCATGTATATTTTCTACACTTGGGCTCTTTAATAATTATGTGTAATAAACAAACCTTAACATACCATGATGTAAAACTATACAAGAATAAATCCTTACAACATAAAAAAAATACAATCCCACTATTATCTTGTATTCATTTCTTAGGAACTAATATTGATCTCTTTATCATGCTACAGACAAATTCTCTGTCATGCCAAGGAAACGATCAAGAATTAAACCAACACAGGAAGAGATAGAAGCTAAGAATGCAAAGAAAGCAGTGACTATGAGGGAACTTCGTGAGAAGAGGAAATTGGAAACGATAAATGAAGACATACCAATTGAATAGGAACCACAACCATCACAAAGAGATGGTATTGGTGGCACAAAGAGAATGAATGCAAAAACTTCGTGGTATGAGAGATTTGAATACCATAGTTGGAGACACGTCCTTTACCGCAAGTCAACATGTAAGGACACCATCTACCACATCTCAAGTTGAGAGTACATCATCACTCACATGTGATGAAGGAGGTATGCCATCGTTCCCACCTCAACCTCAAGGTATATCATCTATTCCATCTTCAATCGAAGGTATGCCATCTAACCCATCTCATTTAAATATTGATGAAATTCCTAATGTTGAGATGAATTTACCTAACTTGACACCACCTAGAATTTTGCATAGAAAGCCAAAGTATTTGATTGATATTGATGAGAATATTTTGCAGCCAATGGAAGGTAAGATTCCAAAATGCACTTGTAGAAGATATGCTAATAAGATTTGGAGATTGTTCTTTGAAAAGTTAAATGAGACTGCAAGATGTCAACTATTCGTTGAAATGATGCGAAGTATAAAGTATAGGTCTATCATGAAGATTCTTGGGTTGAGAACATCAGAGGCTTCAAGTGAAAAATCTATTGTCAAGAATCTAATGAGTGCATATGAGAGTGTGGGTAACACCTCACGCACAAAAGATAGTAATGCAACATAGCGTGTGATTACATCAACTACAGTAAGTAGTCAAATGAGGAAAGCTCATCTCATTAGAAAGACAAGTCAAGAATTGACAATTAATAGGAAAACTTTATCAAGAGCCGTTGGAAGACGCCAAAGAATTGAGGACACTAATGCCAATGAATTATGGGCATTCTCGGGGAGACTACCACGAAAAGATAAACCAATTGTTGAAGCATTGAGATCACTAATTGAAGACTTTTGGAAGAATTACACAAGGGTATCTCCGAATCAAAGGGATGTGGTAAGAAGAAGAATCGGTAGTCAGAACCGCGAGCCACATCCAAAGCATTTTTTGGATGAGACTCAAACATAGTTTTATGGTAAATTTCTAAAGAAGTATCCTCAAATTAAAATTTGTCAAAGATATTTTGAATTACTAAAACCTTTCTATGTTAAGATAAATCACACACACACTACTTGTTGTTGTAGATTACATATTGAATTTTCTAACCATTTTGACGCTTATAGGTCTATATGTTTAGATATGCATACTAACAATGATTTGTAGGCTTGTGCCCCACCAACATCTTCAAGAGACTTCATATCAAGAATTTTATGTGAAAGAGAGGAAGGTCAAATATTCTACAAGAAATTATGCTTGGATGGCACATGTCATCGTTGCGGTGGCTTGCAACATTTGCTAATATGTGAACATATGGAAATAACACATGTGGTTGGAAATGAACTAGTAGAGTTTGGCAAGTATAAAATAGTGGCATACAATACAAAAGATGGTAAAGAAGCAAAGAGGTGTGAATTAGTTATTGAAAAGATTCCAGTGTATCAGTTTATGCCTATATTTCGTGATAGCATAGTGTATGAGTATGCAAGACATGCCCATAGAGCTCGATGGTTGGACTTGTAATTGAAGTTATGCAAGAACACATTTCCGGTTGGTAGCATTGTTTCAGTCGTCGACTTTGCAGAGAACTACAGTCTACAGCCACAGTGTGAGGTGCAATCACAATATTACAACTCCACACAAGTTTCTATATTTGTGCACATCGCATTCATTCATGTGAATGATAGTACAGAGGATGACAAAAAGATCATAAGGGAGTATAATTTCTATATTAGTGATGATTGCACACATTCTACAGAGTTCGTGCAAGGTTGCTTTCAGGTGTTCTACAATGATTTGGCTAGAAGGGGCATATTGTTTAGTCAGCATATCATATGGTCAGATAACTGTGTGTCACAATTCAAGAACTCGCAGAATTTCTATTGGTTGAGTAGGAGGCATAATTTTACAGGTATTCAACATATGTGGAACTTTTGTGAGGTTGGGCATGGAAAGGGGGAGCATGATGGTGCAAGAGCATGTATCAAAAGAGCCATAGCACGAGAAGAGTTAAAGTATAAAGACAATGCAAAGTTGACAGATGCAAAATCGATTGTTGAGTGGTGTAATGCTTCCATGGGTCTAGGTAATGAAGGTAAGTCTTTAGTTCGTAGATTTTTTTGGTTGATAGATGATACTAACATTGCACCATATGAGGATTGTTGTGCACTGATAGGATCAAATGAGATGCACTCTTTCAGAAGCTCAATTGCAGGTTCATGGAGTATCCATACACGAAAGATGTCATGCTTTTGTTCTTCCTATACAATTCAAGTCTGGGATGAGTGCGAGTCAAAGGAGTGGGTTGACGAATGGCAGTTAAATTATCTTAGCCCACTTGACACGTATCGACCCCCGACGGCACTGGAACTAACATAGATGGAATCATCAATTGACTTTGACCACATATCAGATTTAGTTCAACCAGGTAATATAGGGCATGTATATGCATCTAATTTTATCTAGTTCAACCAGGTAATGTCATCTTACTTTGTAGTGTTTTTGTAATGTTGACTAATTTCATCTAATTTGCTACACATATCAATGTAGGGCATGTATATGCAGTTATTGCAGATGAAGATAATGAAGAGGGAATAGATTATTACTTATGTCGTTGTGTTGAGGCCAAACAAAAATTGGAGGCCCTAATTACAGATGGAGAAAACATCGAATACCCTACAGGATCAGTGGTTATTACTGGAACATGGCTTAGAAGGTACCCACATAAGAGTGTTAATATTTGGCTATTTCAGGACTTTGACATGCATCAAAAAATTCTTCATTACTCAAACCTTGTCGTGGCATCCAATGTTCATTTGATAAAGTATCGGGGTAGACCTTTGAACAAAATATTGTGGAAGGTGCGTGAGTCTGACCATGAAGCAATACTTGACACAATAAAGAGTAGAGCAGACCCGGATGGTTCATTGGATTAATTTGTAAGTATTCACATTGATTTTGTAAAGTTATGTTACATTGAGTTGTGAGTATGCACATTAATTTGTAAGGTTTGTCTTTTTTTATTTCCTTTTGCATTTTACACATATGTACACATTTTTACATCATCATGTTATGCATTTTTGGTGTCCTGCTCCTGATGCGACCAAACTCATAACTCACCCTACTTCCTCTAGACACCATTTGATGATCTCTCCAACACTTTGGATCCAGGGCACCCAATCATGATGATGACCTATATACCATTCTCCCAAGGCGCTCATAATGAATGAAAAGAAGACCAAGGGCGCCCAAGCTTAATAGACTTATTTCTTTCAATTTTGATGATCCAAACTCTTGCAATATGTCATCCACTTTCATGCCTTTAGATCTTCCTTCACATATAGGGTGGCAAATCAAGTTGAAAAATCTACATAAGGGTGCCAAACTGGATGAAAGGAGACATGAAATGCGCCTTAGGACTCCATGCTAAGGTTTGAGCCATTAAAGTCTCTTGATATTAGGCGCTCATGATGATGAAACTTAGAGCTTTTTCCTTTCCTATGTGCTCATCTAAGATGTTTGAATGATAAGGAGTGCCTTGACCTCTATAATGTACATTAGGCACCAAAATCAAGGTGATTTTAAGTCACCTTGAGTCATTTGGGGTCAGTTTGAGTCTTTGAGTCATGTTGCAAAAAAGTGTCAATGTTGTCAAGTTGCACAAAGCAACTTTTGCATTTTTGGTGTCCTGCTCGTGATGTGACCAAACTGACTATTCCAACATGTCCGGATGGGTACATTTACACTAGGCATGGTCCTGTTTTTCACCCAAACATGTCAAAATAGTCTGAGCTACATTGTACCGACGATATCCCTGAACAATCCAAAGTGCAAAAAGGCTGCAATCTTTGACGAGATGTTACTCAAAAATTGTGTCACTTAGAAATATTCCGTTTAAGGCAACGCAATCATGTAAAGTGCCTCTACAATAACCTCTCTCAGTCTTTTTATATCTATGAGGCATTTGCCCGTGGTGAAAGGTTTTCTGCTGCCCCAAAAATCGCCAGAAGGAGGCAGTGTAAAGTTGCAAAGGGGTGTAACTTTCGTCCTGCTCCTGATGCGACCAAACTGACTATTCCAACACATCTGAATGGGTACATTTATGCTAGGCATGGTCTTTTTTTTCACCCAAACATGTCGAAACAGTCCGAGCTACATTGTACCCACAATATCCCTAAAGAGTCCAAAGTGTAAAAAGGCTGCAATCTTTGACGAGATGTTACTCAAAAATCGTGTCACTTAGAAACATTCTGTCTGAGGCAACACGATCATATAGAGTGCCTCTACAATAACCTCTCTCAATTTTTATAGCTCTGAGGCATTTGCCCATGGTGAAAGGTTTTCTGCTGCCCCAAAAATTATCAGAAGGAGGCAGTGTAAAGTTGCAAAGGGGTGTAACTTTTGTCCTACTCCTGATGCGACCAAACTGACTACTCCAACGCATTCAAATGGGTACATTTACTCTAGGCATGGTCCTATTTTTCACCCAAACATGACAAAACAGTCGGAGCTACATTGTACCGACGATATCCCTGAAGAGTCCAAAGTGCAAAAAGGTAGCAATCTTTGATGAGATGTTACTTGAAAATTGTGTCACTTAGAAATATTCCATCTAAGGCAACGTGATCACATAGAGTGCCTCTACAATAACCTCTCTTAGTTTTTTATAGCTCTGAGGCATTTGCCTGTGGTGAAAGGTTTTCTGCTGCCCCAAAAATCATCAGAAGGAGGCAATGTAAAGTTGTAAAGGGGTGTAACTTTCATCCTGCTCCTGATGTGACCAAACTGACTGTTCCAATGCATTCAAATGGGTACATTTACGCTAGGCATGGTCCTATTTTTCACCCAAACATGTCGAAACAGTCAGAGCTACATTGTACCGACGATATCCCTGAAGAGTCCAAAGTGCAAAAAGGTAGCAATCTTTGACGAGATGTTACTTGAAAATCGTGTCACTTAGAAACATTCTATCTAAGGCAACGCAATCATGTAGAGTGCCTCTACAATAACCTCTCTCAGTTTTTTATAGCTTTGAGGCATTTGCCCGTGGTGAAAGGTTTTCTGCTGCCCCAAAAATCGTCAGAAGGAGGCAATGTAAAGTTGCAAAGGGGTGTAACTTTTGTCCTACTCCTGATGCGACCAAACTAACTATTCCAACGCATCCGAATGGGTATATTTACACTAGGCATGGTCCTATTTTTCACCCAAACATGTCGAAACAGTCGGAGCTACATTGTACCGACGATATCCCTAAAGAGTCCAAAGTGCAAAAAGATAGCAATCTTTGACGATATGTTATTCAAAAATCATGTCACTTAGAAACATTCCATCTAAGGCAACACAATCATGTAGAGTGCCTCTACAATAACCTCTCTCAGTTTTTTATAGCTCTAAGGCATTTGCCCGTGGTGAAAGGTTTTATGCTGCCCCAAAAATCGTCAGAAGGAGGCAGTGTAAAGTTGCAAAGGGGTGTAACTTTCGTCCTGCTCCTGATGCGACCAAACTGGCTATTCCAACGCATCCGAATGGGTACATTTACACTAGGCATGGTCCTATTTTTCACCCAAACATGTCGAAACAGTCAGAGCTACATTGTACCGACGATATCCTTGAAGAGTCCAAAGTGCAAAAAGGCAGCAATCTTTGACGAGATGTTACTCAAAAATTGTGTTGCTTAGAAACATTCTATCTAAGGCAACGCGATCATGTAGAGTGCCTCTACAATAACCTCTCTCAGGTTTTTATAGCTCTGAGGCATTTGCCTGTGGTGAAAGGTTTTCTGCTGCCCCAAAAATCGTCAGAAGGAGATAGTGTAAAGTTGCAAAGGGGTGTAACTTTCATCCTGCTCCTGATGCGACCAAACTGAATGTTCCAACGCGTCTGAATGGGTACATTTATGCTAGGCATGGTCCTATTTTTCACCCAAACATGTCAAAACAGTCAGAGCTACATTGTACCGATGATATCCCTGAAGAGTCCAAAGTGCAAAAAGGCATCAATCTTTGACGAGATGTTACTTGAAAACCATGTCACTTAGAAACATTTTTTCTAAGGCAACGTGATCACATAGAGTGCCTCTACAATAACCTCTCTCAGTTTTTTATAGCTCTGAGGCATTTGCCCGTGGTGAAAGGTTTTCTGCTGTCCCAAAAATTGTCAGAAGGACGCAGTGTATTAAGTCAGGATGAAAGCCTATTCACTCTAGGCACCTATTTTTCACCAAATCACACATGCGCCTTGAACAAGTGATGCTACAAGTGGTGAACAAAATGGGTGCCTTGAAGAATTGAGCCCTCCAAGACATCTTGCAATTGCCTAAAAGTCCAAAATTTACATAAGTGAGTTAAGGCACCATTTTCCATCTCCAGAGCCTCCTTTGAGCGCCTTAACATGGAGTGAATGTTTTAGTCTATGAAAGATTGTACCTATAGAATATAACAACCCCTTGAGTCACTAGGATGAACTAAGTTAACAAAATGAACTTCATTGAGGGAGGCGCACTTGTGTCTTCCTACTAAAACCTCTAAAGGGTAACCATCTCAACAAGTGTCTCTAATCCCAAGAGAACTCTATCCTCCCAAGTCTCGAAGTATGTATGAGAACCTACAACCAATCAATCCATGTTAAGCTCCAAATGCAACACCACATTATCATGAAGCTCCCAAGCACATGACCAATGTACTCAATACCAAGAGAACCAACAAGACCACTATCAAAACTCCAATTACAAAATTAGGTATCCAAACATGACATCATGATCTAACATCTCCTCCTAGAAGATCACATGCACCAATACAGACATCCTAGTCTCAAGAGAACTTGTATCATGCTAATACTCTAATCTAGAATCAAGAGTCCACCAAGACACACTACCAAACACCTCTAAACCAAGGATCAACATCTACAACCACATGAAGATAACCATCTCCTAAAAATAGTAGCCAAGATGTCAAAGCACTCTCACTACAAATAATAATCATAATCCAAGAGTTTGTCCATTACACCCAACCACTATATAAGATCATCCATCACTAGGTGATGAATACACATCACTATCAAAGCAACGTCCATCCTCTCATCCCAATGCAACATACCAATGCACAAATGAGCATAGACAAGGAAAAATAACAAAGTCATCCCGTGGATATGGGCAATATGCATTCAAGTCATCCCACTACAATCAATGAGGTGTGCATCCCAAAAAAATGCATAACTTGTAGATCCCAACCATTGAAAACATGCAAAATCATCATCACATTAGTAATCATCATCACATTAGTAAACATCATAACATTAGTAAACATCATCACATTAGTAAACTAGTAAACATCATTTGTATCCATACTTAAACCAATCTTATTGTTGTGTTTGATGTGTCCTCTTTCAAACAACCATTTAACAAAATTTGAGTCCAAACAATAAAAATTTACAACCATAAACATCTCAAAGTCCAAAATCCAAACATTCTATCATCTTTAATCATTTCCATCATGGACCCTTGGTTTGAAAAAATCATTATGCAAGATAAAAACCCTATGCCTATTACCTTGTTCGAGGCTCATGCAAAACCCAAAATGATTAGCCTAGTACCATGTGTCATGTCCCCATTCCTGACTTGATCATCAAGTGTATAATGGATTAGCCTATTCCTCATTCCTGGAGGCTAATTCCAAATGATGAGGGAATGAATTGGTTTCAGACTAACTCTATCTGTTTGTTTTGCAGGAACAAGGTCAGAACCCTAAAATTTGACTAAGTATGGAAGCTTAGGAGCCTAGGCGCCCATTTCACTTCAGTTTTCCTTACTAAGCGCCTAGCACAAGGATCATCCAAATTAAGCGCCTAAGAACCTCAAGGTGCCTATACATGTTTCTAGGGATCCTCCAATTGAGTGCCTAGCATAGATGGATGAAGATTGAAAGTTTTCAAGTTAAAGATGTCCTTTGGGTGAACTCACAGCACTAGGCGCATGTGTTGGTTGGAACTCCTTGGATCTGGTGCCTCGGATTGAAAGCCTTTGATGAGGAGAGAAGTCTCAAGGTCTGGTTTGGCACCCTCACTTGCCTACCCCACCCTCAGAATGCGCCTAACCTTCATAAGGCGTTAACACTCTATTTTGAGCGCCTAGCAGGGGGTAATGGATAGATTGAAGGCTTGGGAGCTAAGGAAAGTCACTTAGATGAATAATCAAGATTGAAATGAGAAACTCCTGGCCAAGGCACAAAATTCCTCAATTCTAGCATCTAGAAATCAAATCTAAGTAAGGCACTCTTTCCATTTGCCAAAGGCTCAATTAGCGCCCTTAGTTGATGATCTCTCCAGACATCTAAAATGGCGCCCAGTGGATCTTTCAACTTGTATCAGGAAGAAGGGAAGCATTCTCAGTGTTGTTCAGATAATCTAAGTTGTAAAGTTAATAAGGAATAGAGCCAGAGGACAAGGCGCACTTATTGGTCTCCATCACCTCAGAAATGCACCTAATGCAGTTGGTGTCAACTTCCCTCTTTCTAGCCTCCAAATGGCACCTAGAGTCAAAAAAGGATTTCACTGAATAATGTTAATGTTTTGAGCATCAAACTCTGCTTGGCATATACCTATGCTCTTGCAACCTCAAATTGGCACCTAGGGTTCAGTCATCCTCCTAAGGCGTGGTTCTGCTCCTCCATAACCCTGTTTGGGTGCCTAAACTTGGAAGTACCTTGGAGACTTGGATTAAGATGGAATTCACCTCCAAAATGTTAGGCACTTGATAGAAGATAAAGGCGCTAGGGTAAAAGAGCTTCAAAAGTTTGATGTCAAGTTTGAATTGAGATAATAGGCGCTGATACCAGTTGACATTACTCCAAACATGCGCCTAAGAGAGATGCAAGTCCCCAAGACCAATTTTGGAACAAGGTGCTCCATCAGAGGGTAATATGATAATCCTTGGAAGTCAAGTGTTTCAAAGATTCTTTGAGAAATTGACAAGTTGTAACCTAGGTGCCAAAACCCCTGAGAATCCTCCTATCTGGCGCCTAGTCAGAAGAACACTAATATTGTGCCTAAGTGAATTTGAGTGTCAATATAGAGTCATCAAACCCCACTAGACGTTCATCCATGTCTCTGCCACCTCAAGGAAGCATCCAGCTTAGGATGGCGCCTAGTCTGGTCTCTACTACCTTCAGTTGGCACCTAACCCTAAGAGTCTTGCAACTATGACATCATATTGGTGCCTAGAACTCATGATGCATGAAATCAACCCCTGGGTTCCAGAGAACTCATTTGGGCGCCTACTCTTGGAAATAATCCAGAGCATCCATAAGCTCTAATTGGCACCTAATGTTGGCAAGGTGCAACTTCAGGGGGAGATCACCTCAACTTGGCACCCAAGTCAGAAATCTGCGCCTAAGGATCTCTAGGAGTTAAGGTTGTTACAATTACCTAAATGCTCATTGGTCAGAAGGGTAGCATTTGGATCCGTGTCAGGGCCCCTGGATAAGTTTGCCAACTCAGAATGAGTCATCAGATGGAATATTCCCTTGTATATGCTTCTTGGGAAATGTGCCTTGGTTTCTCTTTGTGCATTAAAAAATGTGCCTTCATTACCTTTGGAAGGCCTATAAAAGGAGGAGCCCTCTCATTCATTTGTTATCTAATCATTTTGATAGAATTCTCTCTGCAAAGCTATTTAGCTTGTGATCTTGAGGCCTGCGAGTTTCAAGTGTTGGGGTGATGCTCCCTCAACAAGCAAGGTGATGCTCCCTTGTGATATTGTGAGGTGTTGACATTCAGTTGACATCATTGAGTTTGATTGAGTTGATCAAGTGTAGACGCCATTGCAAACATCAAGGCTTCAAGGCCTTTCTTTTGTATCTCCATTGAATAAGTTGTAACTTCATGCTATTGAAAGCATTATCCATGTAATAAGACATTGCAAGTTGATTGAGTCAAATAACTAGACAAGTACCCAACTCTAAGTTGATTCATTCAAGTAGTTATCTTTGATGTATATCTTTGTGTTGTTGAAGTAGTTGATGAATTGATAGCAAGTAAAATTGTTTAAGGAAAAATTTTCGTAGAATTAGTTGGGTATCTTACACCATGCCTATCCATCAAACACCACAATGCAATCAAAATCCTAACAACATGCCCATGATCCAAGATCAAGTGCAATCATGCAAAGATATTATCAATCACAAGCCTATTAAGAATGAACTAGAGTCTTCTAGTACCATACTTTTCCATCAAACACCATCATGTAATCCATGGCCTATCAAGCCTATCAAAGAAAATGTAAACATCCTATGTAATACAATCGGACTTTAAATATTTGAAGTAGCCATCTACAAATATCCATTCAAAAGTGGATTTATAATGCAAGTATGGACGCCATCAATAAAAAAGATTTGTATTAACCAAATATCCATATAGGCATACATCAATATCTGTTGATATAAGTATAACATATATACAAAATAGCCATATAGGCTTACAAGAATGCCATATAGGCATACAATGTCAACTATGTACAATACAAAATATATGTCCACAAATGCCATATAGGCATACAACAAAGGAACACAATAAAAAGTCATTCCCCTTTGGCTGGTGAAGAGAATAAATCATGAGCAGCCTTTGATCTTCTAGGGGATGGAGACATGCATGTGGGTGGTCTACTACGAACCCGAGGGCTACTCCTCCTATTTAGTTCTTCCTGCACCTTTACCTGTTACAATAAAAAGTATAGACATTAATATATAGAAATTACATGTTATAAAAAAATGAAACATTTAACAAAATAATCACTTACCACTAACATATAATCTGTCTCCTCACTTGCCTCAGTAGCAGGAATAGGCCCTGGTGATGTCATGTCCTATAAAAACCATCCAGATAGAAATTAAACTTCAAATCAATAATCTTTTAATTTTTCAAAAATAGACAACTATAACAATGAATGTAAATTTAAATTTACTAATCTGCCTCATACCCCTGTCAATGCCATGGAGCTATGAATCGCAGAGGCCACACCCTGCTCCATTGCCCTATGAACATGGGGAGGTGTCTCCGCAGCTTGCATCATCTGGAAATAAAACAACATTATTCAATTACGAAAACTATAATAGTGACGCAAATCATGGCTCCTAACATACACACACGTTCATCTAAACATGGAAGTACACACAATAAAACACACAAATCACATACAAAAATTTAGTAAGTACAATTCATTCATTAAACTATTTATTTTATTACCTCCATAAAGCTTTGAAGTCCACCACCGCTGGCAGGTGTTCCCATGAAATCTACAGTATTAACCTATTCAACATCCAAAATCAGAAATTAGAATAGCATTCATATAACGATGCTATTCACATGTAATATTTATAATTGTTTACTAGTTACATACCTTGACAGTAGATGATCTAGTGAAAAATGCAGGTGGAGAACCACTGAAAACTGCATCGACGCTATGATCCTGAAATTTCATTAAAATCATCAATTTAAATTAGTTAATCTTGTATTTCAAAAATGAAATTTAATAAATTAAATTCAATAAACTTGCTAATATTTACCTAAGTATCAAGGCTGAAAGTCTCACTCAAGAGGGTATCTGTCATCACCATCTGCTCAGCTGCAGATGTAGCCTGTGCACCTACGTCCTGACTGTCCATGGGGTCATAACCACAGGTTGACCTGCAAGCTTGGCAAGTATGCGGTGGGACCCTACTCCTCGCACTATCTCCCAACCCACTCTATGTTGTAGGACCGGCATGCTCTATGATGCTCTGGGTCAAGGCACTAATCGACCTTGGTGTATTGACCTCAACACTCTCCTTCACAATGGAAGGGATAGAAACATGCTCATGGGCTGGTCTGTTGATTACTCGTCTCACTACTTGCTATGGGTCAAGATGTGCCCCTGGTCTATCCAGTGTTGAGCCCCCACCTCTACCTTGGAAGTCCCGCATATCAAAATAGTTTGGCACTTTATTGAGGACAAACTCACAGTAGAGTTTCCTCAAAAAGTATTGCGGGACCTCATTATTATTACATGGAGGATGGTCAAAAACCATCCACCACCTCTACCCGAAATTGTCCCTTATCACTTGGTTGTTGCACCAATGGATAGGGAACCTCTTGCATGTAATGGGTGGAGGTTGATTTGTTTGTGGGTTTGTGAAAATTGAACACAATTCTAATTTTGTAATTTGTAATTTTTTGACATCTTGGTATGACAACTTGTCTGCATAGTAATCTCTAAACTCTCTCTTTTTATCAGTCCAACTAGTTATTTGCTTGCTAATTGAATTTACATTTGATAACATAGACTCAAGAGATTCGGCAAGCGTGGACCTATGCAAGGTTGAAGTGGAAGGATCTTTCAACCTTGCAATTATATCCTCAATTTATTTTTTGTTGTTTTCAATTTGCCCCATTATATTATCTTGTGTTCCAGGGGCATGTCGAGGAATGAATGGAGGAGGTTGTTGTTCTGCAGGTATTTCCTCCTCAGGATTTTGTGGATTTTAAGGAGGAGAAGGAGGAGGAGGAGGAGGAGGAGGAGGTGCATTAACATTTCCTGACAATTAACAAAATATACATCAAAAATCAACAAAAACCTACCTATTTAGAAGGAAATTCAAACAAAAAAATAAAGATAACTCACCCCTTTGGCGTGCTCGACGTCGCGGTGGCATTTTGGCGACGAATCGATAAGCTTTTTGTGTTGATTGGCATTTTGCAGAACGCGAGCACGTTTTTGAGGGTTTGGAAGCTGCGAGCAGAGGAGAAAATCAGAATGAAATGAAATTCGATTGCTTTTTTTTAAATTTATACTAGGTCATAACATGAGCGCATTATAACGCGCTTGCATTATGACTTAAATTTTTTTGAAATTATTTTGGCCACTTTTTGGCCCCCCATCTTCTTGCACTTACCCAAGTATGTGCCTAATCGGTGTTGTCATTGATGTCAACATATCTGTGTTATCAGTGGTGTCAATTATGCTTTTACTTTGTTAAGGATATTGAGAAAATTAGCCCCTCTGGTAATAAAAGTGTGTTGCAGTAGAAACATTGCATTACATGCAAAAGAACAATCTAGAAGAATGCTTTGCATTTCTTGTAGAATAAATATCTTTGCCTATGGATTGGAAGTTATTTAGAAGCCTTTTGAAGATGTTATATTTGAAGGCTGAGCCTCTGGAATGAAGATTTGAGTAAGTTGTGTTCACCAGTGTGAAAACTACTTTTTATGTATGTTTGGTGGTGACAGGGAGAAAGTGTTTGGCTCTGCATTCCTCTACATTGAAGTATTTTAGTTTGTAGTTCTGGAACTAAGTCTATGATGATGTTAAGTGCCTTCAACTTCAATGGTTTGTGATTTTGTGGTTCGTAAGCTATCTTTTACTTATGATAGTGGCTAACAGTGTTGTTCCTGTGCTTCTGTTTGAGGAATATTATTGACCGAGTGATTAGAGATTGCATAGTTGTTCTTGGTGATTACAATGTGCTTGTGGATGTCTCTTGATCATGTTCCTACCTTTGGATTGGTATGCAAAGAGAAAATTGGATCGTGAATGTAGAATGTTCTTGCAGACCCAGTGCTATCATCAGTCTTCACTAACTTGGTTGAATTCATCATTTACAGAGATGCATAAAAAATTGTAGAGGCATTTCATGGCATGGAGGATTGTGTTTGAGTCCCACCTAAGGTGTGGCGTGATCTGCATACATTCTTACATCTTTTCCTTAGCTAAATTTGTATTAGGTCTAGACCCATTTTATGTATGTTTGTAATGCTGACCTTGGATATTGATCCAATGGTTGATGAATGTAATGTTGACCTTGATGTACATTCCAAGGTTGATCAATTATATAAAAGTATGTAATGAAGTTGTGAAAGAGTGTGTGTTATAGAAAGATGAGAAGATAAGTGTGAAGGTCTGAAAGAGCATAGCAGAGAAATAATATTGTGCTTCAATGGAACTGAATCCTAGCATGGAGTAGATGGTACTAAATCAATTCACCCTTTTTGGCAGTGAGCCACACATAGGCAATGAGCCATTCTTTGCAGTGAGCAATTTGGGCAGTGAGCCTCTGATTTTCAGTAGGGCATAAGGAAGAAACTCAGTCCACATGTAGGGGAATTTGTGTGGGTAAAAAAATGCCGCTAGGAATGGGCGCCCGAACCTAAACAAGTACCCGTTTAGTAATGGGTACCCGTTTAGTAACGCGCACTTGAGCCTAAATGGGTACTCGTTTAGCTTCAAGTACCCGTTAAGTAACGGGCAACCATTTTCAAAAATTATATATTTTTAAAAAAGAGCCCTGCAAGCTCATTTTCTTCCCAGCTGACAGCGATAGTGATAGCGGAAGCTTTGGAATGGGTACGCATTGCTGAAGGCTAAACAAGCACAACACCAGAGATTTTTTTGCCCTCTCACCTCCTCCCGCCACCTCGTTACTACTGAGCTCCTCTAGGTTGGTTCTCTGCTAATTTTTAGCTTGTTTTAGATTTTTTTTTCTAATTGTAGGATTAAAATGAAAATTAGGGTTTTACTTGTTATTAGAGTTTTATGATTTTTTTGTGATTGTGTGTTATTGCAAACCCTAAAACCATGTTACCGCAAACCCTAAAAAATCTAAACTATAAACCCTAAAAAACCAAATTATAAACCCTAAAACCATGTTGTACTGCAAACCCTAAAAACCTAAACTATATACCCTAAAAAATGAAATTATAAACACTGAAACCATGTTGTACTGAAAACTCTAAAAACCTAAACTATAAACCCTAAAAAACCAAATTATAAACCCTAAAACCATGTTGTACTGCAAACCCTAAAAACCTAAACTATAAACCCTAAAAAACCAAATTATAAAGATTTAATTTTGTGTGAGTATGATTCGAATGCATTTGACTTTTCAATGACTTCTAATGAGAACGTAATAGCATTCAAAAGAAGCTTTATGAATTGAATTGTTGTGGTCAAACAAAATTTTATATTGAATTGACTTGAAATTCCAAACAAGCCACTCTTCCATCCTCCTAAAAATGCAAACTACTAATAAAAATATCTTATAATTACTTTACTATATATATCTTCATCATCATTTACTAGTATTCCATTTATGAACTCTATGTAACTGTTATTGCTTTTGAGGATCCCATAGTTTCATTTGAATCCCATGCCATGCCCATTGACTACATAGTTCTCCATCTCTTAGATTCTCTCCGCTTTAAGCATTCTTTTCCTCCTATTAATTCCATTGCAACCACTTTCATTATCCACATTTCTATTATCATTATTCTTACTAGCATTATTTGTATTTATTACCTTATGCTATGTAGAATTCCTTGATTTGTCCATGCTTGTATTTCTCATCTCACTTTCCTAATATCAAATCCCACTTTTGATTCCTATAGGCTTGTAGGTGGATCTTTCATGTTTTCATTCATCAAGTGTTGAGTTCCAAAGAGTTAGCTTACCATGAGCCATTGAAAAGAAATACATTCTTCAAAAGTTATTAACTCATCTGCATGCATATCCATCTATCATGTCATTACTAGCCTAGTCTAATCTTTAGTGATGAGCCCTTGCATATTACTCTAGTTGCATGGGGTTAGACCTAGGAGGTTGTTGGCCCATGCCCCAAAGTGCAAATTTTTATGTTTCTTATGTGCCTTATTGCTTTGGTAAACCCTACATTGACAAGTGATTGGAAATATTATAATAGGGAAATGGGAAGAATACACTTGGCATGGGCTATCATGCACTTTTAAATTGTGATAAATAATGTGATAAATGATCAAAGGAAATAATCAATATAGTTAAACAAACAAGACAATGGAAATAGAAATTGACACTGGATTAGGAAAAAGTAAACTATAAATACACGGGTTTAGATGCACTTGTAGGAGATGGTTACCACTACAAATAGACTCAAAATAAACATTAACTAATAAATTTTTGGGCATGTTTAGAATAGTTTACTAATAACTTCTCTATCTAGAAACCAATCAAGACAAAAAGTAGAAGATGGTGCAAAATAGTAAAATATGTCACAATTGAGCTTAACTTAGAAGCTAGAAGTAGGATTGATAGAGAAATGGGAAGAATACACTTGGCATGGGCTATCATGCACTTTTAAATTTGGACTATATAAGATGTCAAAATGTTTCGATTATAATTTTGAGAAAAATGATGATAGGACAAGGTTGTTAGGTAGAGTGACACCTTGGGTGTCACATGGTCCTCTCCTAGTACTTTGGTGTATGACTAGGACCTAGAAGGCAACCTTGTCCACTATGTGAAAATGATCTAAAAATTTAGACATAGCTTCATCTTGTGATTTTTTGCATAACTTCCTCTTGGTAATTTGTGAGATCTTTTTTCTAATTATTCCATATTTTATCTATAAATACCAATTCTATAGTTCAGAAACCCTGTAAAAAATGGTTAAAGAGGACATTTGAAGTAGGAAGGAGAATATAATATTTTAGGGAAATGTTGGATTCATTTAAGGAGACATTGGTATGAGGCATCATCATTTGATCATATTATATAAACTTGTGCATGTTTAATTTTGAAGTATTACTTGCTCTCTAAATTCATGGATATTTTAAACTAAATCATTTATAGATCTATTAGATTAAGTTTAAATTTATAGATATTTGTTTGTAAGTTTTCAATATGTATATATTTGTGAAATTATACATTTGTAAGTTTTTTATATGAATACATATTTGGAAATTTGTAGGAGACATCTAATGGATGACCAGAGTCTAGATGAATTTTAATAGATGACATTCTTTATGAAAACCCCCACCCCATGATCCACCTCAAAACCCCCCACCCACTCCACCTCAAAACCCCCCATCCCCTCCACCTCAAAACCCCCCACCCCCTCCATTTGATGAGGCCCAATTGCGGAAAAACATTAATGAAAATACTAATGCAATTGAGGAGAACATTAATTTGATTAATAATCAACCTCACTTGATGCCTCCTCATGGGGTTTGGTTTGCATATTTGATGCAAACCATTATTGATTCTGTTAGGTCTATCGATGCAGACCTAAATAGATTTCAGCTTTGGCGGGAGGAGAGGAGGCAATTCTATGTGGATGGTCTTTCATATAAAGACATCCATGACCTCCACATAACAAAACAAACATTAGCACCATTTTTTTGTCACCCAAAAACTAATCAACCTATAGCTGCAACAAAAAAAAGAATATCAATTAAGTGGTGTACGCATGAGGGGATTTCGAGACATTTTTGGGATCGGTGGTGGATGATGTTTGATCACCCACCACATGCTAATTGTGAGGTACCGCTATATTTTTTAGAAAATTATGGGTGGAGTTTCAATTGGGTCAAAAACCTAATTATTTTGATATGAGAGAATTTCAGGGTGTTGGTCGTGGCATGTCACAACACAGACCAGGGGCATGAGTTGACCCCAATCGACCTGTTCCTCCTGCTCCTATGGTTGCTCCTGTTTTGCCCATGATTCTTGCACCTATTCAGCAGCAGGCAGTTTTGTCGACATTAGGAGCATTGAGTAGACTCTCGAGCAATCTCACTGAACAAGCTGCCCACATGGCAACTGGATTCAGTGGTGGAGAGCATCATGGAGGAGTCGATGCATCTCATCATAGAGCCTCAAGCATGTCAGGGCACATTTGTGTACAAATTGCAATCAACCGTGTTATGGTCCTGCTCCTACATCCACATCAGATGCAGCTACAACAGAAGTGGAGTCATAATTGGATCTACTATATTCGGATGATAATCCTACATAGGTACATTGACCACATTTTATTAAATATTTCAAGTGTATAATTTGAACGTAGATCAAAATTTAAATATAAGTAATTTAATGAATTAATATATAATTGTGAACTATTTGTTGTACAAATCTCAAGTTGCTCTAGGGCCACATCACGATTTGATACATTGAGTTTTACATCGACAGCTGTAGAGATTGGCACACCTTACGGGGTAAACCAATATATATTAACCCTAAAACCATATGTATCTAATTCTAGTTTAACTTTTCTTCTTGAAACTTATCAATATTATATTTTAAATTAACAAGTGTATAAATAAATAAATAACTATATGTACATGTATGTGAAACACTACTATTACAGCGAGGCTCAGGTCATGTGGTAGTTCCCATGTCTGACCGACCACATGGCTCAGTTGTTTCTTCCACTGATCCTCCATCATCAGTTGTTATGCCTGAGTATTCCCTGGTGTGTGTTTTAAAAAATTGTACTAAATTTGTAGTAAGTTTCTTTTTTGAGTTTATATAAATTTATATATGCACCCATATATATGTAAGTGCAGGATGATAGGAGTGAGACTGTTGATCAGGTTGCTAGTCAGGGACAAATTCATGAGCCATCTACACATTTTGAGGTCCTAAACTTTACTAAATTTTCTATGTGCAATTTCTAGGTCTTTAAATATGCTAAATAAATTCTAACTTATTTCAAACTTGCTTTATTTGAAATTCTAGAAATTAGCAGGTCAAACTTTTGGTCAAGAAGATGAAACAATTATACCACCTGTACAACAAAATGTGGGAGTACATGAGCATGATTGCACAGTAATTTAAATGCACACTTTAAAGCCTACATTTAAATATTTAATTTCATATGTCATTTTAAAATTTTTTAAATTTGATTGCAAGTTTCTTTCTCTTGTGTACAGCATGAGGTAGATCCATCTATTTCACGAGGAAGAAAGAGGCCTCTTTCAGATTTGAACTTGAGTGATGATCATCCCTGACATAGAGTTTTATTTCATAGACTGAACTGTATGATGTGCACATTATTTTTTATATATGCCGTGCCAGGACTTTGACTATATATGTCAAACTTGCTATTACATGTACTTCTAGATATATTTCAGTATTTCATGAACTGTGATTTGTATTTATTTATATGCTGATGATAAGTAGATGTTTTAAGGTACACATTTCATGGGTCCTACCTATATTTTATAGTATTTCAAGGACTCATCTAGATAGATCTACATGTATATATTATTGAGTATATATGCTTGAATGTATTTTAGTATGCTAGATAATATGTTAAAGATAATATGTTAAATATGCTTCATTGTTCACTTCTAGATTATAAATTATTTAATTGAGACATGTTAGAAAATTTCTCTCTACTACATTTTTTAATTTTTAAGAAGTGATTATGCATGTTATGGTTTAATAGTTCTTTTTGAAATAGTGAACAATCTATTAACTGCCTCACAAACCTAAATTAAGTTAATTTACATAGTGGAATAGATAGGTAAATGGTGTTACAATTATCTAATAGATAAGTTTGGTGTTACAATTATCTAATAGATAAATTTAGGGCACTTTATAACAAAGTATTTTACCTAGGATAAACCTACAAAATCATGATAAAATGATAAGGATTTGTTAGACTCACTTTGATAGTGTCCTTGAACAAAATCTTTGTTAAAAAAATATTCAAAACATGATTCAAATGAAGCATTCAATTCTTGTAGAGAAACTAACTCTTTAGAAGAAACTAGAAGGAAATTCAAATCTTATCCACACAATATAAGCTACAAAATTTTTTATCACAATTTGAAATTATTCAAGAAGTAGGATTCAATTCTTGTAGAGAAACTAACTCTTTTAAAGAAGAAACTAGAAGGAAATTCATTTGAATCTTATCCACACAATATAAGCTACAAAAAAATTTATCACAATTTGAAATTATTTGAAAGAAGTAGTATTCAATTCTTGTAGAGAAACTAACTCTTTTAAAGAAGAAACTAGAAGGAAATTCAAATCTTATCCACACAATATAAGCTACAAAAAAAATTATCACAATTTGAAATTATTCAAGAAGTAGCATTCAATTCTTGTAGAGAAACTAACTCTTTTAAAGAAGAAACTAGAAGGAAATTTATTTGAATCTTATCCACACAATATAAGCTACAAAAACATTTATCACAATTTGAAATTATTCAAGAAGTATTCAATTCTTGTAGAGAAACTAACTCTTTTAAAGAAGAAACTAGAAGGAAATTCAAATCTTATCCACACAATATAAGCTACAAAAAAATTTATCACAATTTAAAATTATTTGAAAGAAGTAGTATTCAATTCTTGTAGAGAAACTAACTCTTTTAAAGAAGAAACTAGAAGGAAATTCAAATCTTATCCACACAATATAAGCTACAAAAAAAATTATCACAATTTGAAATTATTCAAAAAGTAGCATTCAATTCTTGTAGAGAAACTAACTCTTTTAAAGAAGAAACTAGAAGGAAATTCATTTGAATCTTATCCACACAATATAAGCTACAAAAAAAATTATCACAATTTGAAATTATTCAAGAAGTATTCAATTCTTGTAGAGAAACTAACTCTTTTAAAGAAGAAACTAGAAGGAAATTCAAATCTTATCCACACAATATAAGCTACAAAAAAATTTATCACAATTTGAAATTATTCAAGAAGTAGCATTCAATTCTTGTAGAGAAACTAACTCTTTTAAAGAAGAAACTAGAAGGAAATTCATTAGAATCTTATCCACACAATATAAGCTACAAAAAAATTTATCACAATTTGAAATTATTCAAGAAGTATTCAATTCTTGTAGAGAAACTAACTCTTTTAAAGAAGAAAGTAGAAGGAAATTCAAATCTTATCCACACAATATAAGCCCCCTTCATTTTTCCTATTTTTGACAATCCATTTTCCACTCTTTCCAGAACTTCCAGTTTCATGTGTTTAGCTTTAGTAGCCTTCTCCAAGTGATCTCCTCTTGTATTTATACATTCTCTTGAGATCTTCTCTTTTATAACTTATTGGTTGACAATGTTGGTGCATTAATCGGGCTTATAATGATTACTCAGAATGTTTCTAGTGCTAGGGAATTATTAGATTTTTGAGATTCCTTTTGCTATGTAGATTCTTGTCTTGGTTTGATTGGCCATTCTCTTAGTAGTTCTATTTGCTATGACAATGAGTAACCTTTATGGTAGTCATTTAGTTTGAAATAATGACTATTTAATACCTTATCTATGCATGATAACCCTCATTATTACCTTAGCAGTCGTAAATAACTCTACAACACCAATGACTACACCTAGGTAATATGATAGCACAGTCCCATATTTATTAGTGATAGCATTAGACTATTCAAGACAATGATTGAAGGATATAGAGGAGGACCATGGCATTCATAGAGGTGATATTAAACCATGTTTCAAATATGCAAACTATCCTAGGACTATTTCCCTTTAACTATCATGACACTACTATATACTTATTGAACCTCTATACTAATACAAACTATATACTTATTGAACCTCTACACTAATATCATTTGTGGCAATTATAAAATAATATTCAATCCATGAAAATTAAATGCATAGATCATAAAAAGAGTCTCAAAACAAAAAATAGGTCCATTATTAAACATATGAGTATATCTATACAATTAGCTTATAGGTCCATGTTATTAGTTTGACATGACTACAAAATTGATCTACCATTTACATTATAATGAAATCTTGTAGTGGCAATCATGGAAAAATCTACTTGTAGGATACACCTGCAAGAAATAATGAATGTAAATGAGAATGAAAGAATATGTACCAAAAACACAAAATATTAATGCAATATGTAACTAAATAACACAAAAGAGGATGTAAGACGATGGCTTAAGGGGAGCTAAGAGGATGTCTTAAGGGGATACATAAGAGGATGGCTTTAGGGGATGTATAAGAGGATTAACTAAAAGGGGAGCTAGAAGAGGATGTCTTAAGGGGATACAAAAGAGGATAGCTTACTTGGAGAGATGTACATGAGTCAATTTACAAAGTATTTAAGATAAAACTTGATGGCTTAAGGGGATGTAAGAGGATGGCTTAAGGGGAGCTAAGAGGATGAATTAAGGGGATGTACAAGCGGGTGTCTTTAGAGGATGGATGAGAAATGTATGAGTATATATATGTAATTACCTAATTTGCGTTCACTTTTAGTTGAAGACTACAAAATTGACCTCACATACTTGTATGGTGAAAACTTCTATTGACAATCATGCAAATTTGACTACTTGTCTAGGGTACATCTGCAAAAAGTAATGTTCAAATGTACAAGTAAATTAACTATATATTTACATGAGTCGATACAAAATTTAAGACAAGGGGAATAATATAGAAGCTGAAATGAGAATGAAAGAATTTATGTACCAAAAAGACAAAACATTGATGCATTATGTAGTTCTAGATAACATGTTGAATGTGAAAGCCATAATGTAAGTATATACAATTACCTAATTTGCGTTCACTTTTAGTTGAAGACTACAAAAATGACCTCACATACTTGTATGGTGAAAACTTCTATTGACAATCATGCAAATTTGACTACTTGTCTAGGGTACACCTGCAAAAAGTAATGTTCAAATGTACAAGTAAATTAACTATATATTTACATGAGTCGATACAAAATTTAAGACAAGGGGAATAATATAGAAGCTGAAATGAGAATGAAAGAATTTAGGGGATGTAAGAGTATGGTTTACATACCTGGAAATTTATTCCATTGTACCATCTACATCCTCATTTTTTTGTAATGCATCTATAATTGACTCATGTTCTTCCATCGAAAGTGTCTATAACTGTTTATTAGAAGGTTTGCCTTGATATCTGACTAGTTTTATATTTGTTGCCACAACCAAATGTGAGTAGTGTATGATCTTCTTATGTGTTTCATAATCTTCAAATGCAAGCAAACCATTCCTTCTTATTAGATATTTTCGTAGCCAAGTGCCAACAACAACCACAGAACTTGTTGGATACTCGATGTCATCATCATCTACTCTAGGATGTAACAACTTTTATTTTGTCTCAACACAACGAGCCAACCAATACTCGGTTTCCTCTTCATTGCCCTCAGGTGCAACAACAGCATACACATGTCCTACAAAAAAATTATGTAATTCAATAAAGTGTGACATGTATCTAAATCACATAAATTTGTGCATGCATACATATATAATTAATTATATATAGATGTACAAAAAAATGACAATAAAAAAATTAAAAACAAAAGTACCTTCTTGTACAAGGTCTAAAACACAATCATAGTCATCTGATGCAAATATTTGATTATCATCTTCAATTGTTGTTTCAAGTTGATCTTGTGTTTCTGTAGGTGTCAAGGATCTTTGTTTCCATTCTTCAACCCATTCTGTATTTTCACATGCTCCCCAATCATCTGTAATACAAAATTGATAAAAACATGCAAGCTCCCTAGTCCATATAGTCCATGTGCTTGCATTTAAACTCTTAAATGAATGCCATTTTGTTGATCCAGTTATTGTCTCACAATCAAGTCGAGTAGGAATATTCTCTTCTTCAACTAACCAAAAGAATCATCGAATTGTAGAGTTCTGACTTAATCCCATAGATAATTTTTCATTACACCAATCCACAATTGCATGCGCATCTCTAAATTTGGTTGTATCATCAAATTTTAGTTGCTCTCTAGCAAGAGCTATTTTCACATATGCTCCAGCTCCATCATGTTCTCCTTTACCATGTCAAGCTTCAAAAAAACTCCACATATGTTGGATATTGATTTCTTTGTGAGCCCTACATAGCCAATAAAATATTCTTGCATTTTTGAATTGCACTGTACAATTATCTGACCATATGAAATGTTGTGCCATCTGGATTCCTCTTTCTTTTAAACTTTCATAAAATTTTGTGAAACAATATTGTACAAACTCTAAAGAGTGTAATCGGTTATCACTCAAATAGAAATGATACTCCCTCAAAATTTTTCTATTATCTTCTGTACTATCATCTGCATGTCTGTATACAATATGAACAAATATGGCTACTTGCATTGAATTATAATACTGAGATTGAATTTCCTCTTGTGGAGCAAGAGTATAGTTTTCTGCAAAGTCAACCACTAATAGGATAGTTCCAATTGGAAAGGTGTTTTTACATGAACGGAATTGTCCATCAAGCCACCGAGCATATTGGGAGTGTTTGACATATTTGAATACAATATTATCCTTAAAATCTTTGATGAATGCATGCACACAAATTTTTTTAGTGACTAACTCACAACGCTTTCCAATTTTTCCATCCTTTAAAGAATATTCAACATTCTTGAATCTTTTTACATCCACTAATTGTTGTCCAAATTCATGTGAAATATTTTCATGCATACATTCTCCTAACAATGAAAAGTTGCCACATCTATTGCATTGTCCAGAAATACATGCTTTTGAATAAAATAAGTATCCAGTAGATGTTTCACCAAACAAACCTGCTACAAACTCCTTAATTATTTGAGGTGGCATATTAATACCACATTCCTGCATAATTTCATCAGTATGCAAAGTAGAACGTATATATCGAAAAACATCATAATAATAACGAAATTGCACATGAGGTTTACAACAACAAGAGATTCACTATTTATTAATTTTCACATACCAAGGTTTACATTTCTCAAAAGATCTTTGGCTTATGGTAATATTAAATGGTTTTAACACTAAATCATCTAAGAATTTTTTATATAATTTAGTTTGAGTCATGTCTAATAGATGTTTTGGATGAGGATCATGAATTTTAGACCCCACTTGTAATTTTAAAACATCTCTAACATTAGATGATACCCTTGTATTATCATGCCAATATTTTTCAATTAAAGATTTGATTTCACTATTTAATTTCATGTCATACCTTGGGAGTCTACCACTAAAACTCCAACATTGGTTAATTGGATCTTTTTCAATAGATTCTCTTCTCTTTATTGCTCTTCTCAAAGTTTTAGGATTTATCTTTAGAATTTCACTTGTCTTACTTACCATTCTTTTATTAGAAGATGATTTATTGACTAAAGTAGTTGTTATAGCTCTTCGTGCTGCATTGCTATCTTTAGATCAACTCTTTTTACTAATAGAATCAATAGCATTAGCAACACTAGATAAAACTTGTTTCATTGATTCATCTTTTTTTTTTAGGTTTTACAAAGATGCCTAACTTTTTCATTACTTTTCACAATTTCCACATCTTCATCAATTGCATCATAAGTTGACATTGAAATCCAAGACTTTTTCTATATTTTTTTTTTATATAATCTATTTGCATGAGTTCTCATTTGCCTCCAAGAAATCTTACCAGAAAGATTATCTAAGACATTTCTTTCAATCTCAAATAAAATATTTTCATTTTCACTCCTAAAAGGGATATCATTCTCATTCATATCATCAATAGGTGGGTTTGAAGACATACCTAGATTTGTTTCTATAGTCATGTTTTCCATATCATTGAAAGTTGGCTCCGAAGACACACCTGGATTTGTTTCTATAGTCATGTTTTCTATATCATTGAAAGTTGGCTCCAAAGACACACCTGAATTTGTTTCTATAGTCATATTTTCCATATCATTGAAAGCTGGCTCTGAAGACATACCTGGATTTGTTTGTATAGTCACATTTTCCATATCTTCGAAAGTTGGGTTTGAAGACATACATGCATTTGTTTCTATAGACACATTTTCTTCCAAATTCACCATTTCCACATTTGCATCATCTACATTCATCCCATCATTTATACTCTCTTGAATGTCTTTCTTTTCAATACTCATGGAACTAAATGCTTCAATATTCTTCATCTCTTGAATCCTTGCTCTTCTATCTCTTTGCCTTTTTGCTTCCTTCTCTCTATTTGCTTCAATTTCTTGAGGTGTCATTACCCTCCTTTATTTTTTTCTTTGACGTTGATTTGATTCCATGATTACCAAACCCTCTTGATTTGAGGTGTCATGTACTTGATTTCACTTCAGAATTGTTCATATGATTGACTTCTTTCAAAATCTAAATAGAATATGACATGTCAAGAGATTCCACAAAACACTTGTAAGTAAAAAATACAGAAATTTTTGCTGTCGCGCTGTACTAATCAGACTTGCAAGTTGCAGGGATACAGTAATAGTACATTTTTCCCTAATATGGGAAATAACGGGTATAATAGAAATGGGTACCCATTATAAAACGGGTACCCATTATTTGAAATTGGAAATCTCCGCCCACCTTTTCCCTTCCCTTTGCTTGGGTTTTAGGCTCGGGATAGGCATGGTTGACCGACCTTAAGCCTTGGACCTGCAAGTTTTTTTCTAAGTACAGAACAAGAAGAAACACTGAGTTTGCCTCTATGGCTGAGGACCTTTTTTTCTGAATTTTTTTACAAAATGAAAACCCATTATAGATGACATTGTCTAGTTTTCAAATATGTAATTTTTTTGTTATTGGACATGTTCTTCTATTTATTATTTAATTTATGAGAAAATTAGTCCAAAAACTTGAAATGACAGGTGTTTGTATTTTTTTAATAACTTTTAATTTTTAAATTTTAAAAAAAATATATATATGTCATCAATCTACACATCATTCTTTACACAATGAATTTTTTTTTAAAAAATTTTATGATTTTTTTTACTCAAATTATGTTGGCCGTACATGAGGGGTTTTCAAAAGTAGCAATTCGGCCTAATAAAAAATTAATAAAAAAAATTATTTAGAAAAAAATTATGAAAAAATATCCTCATTAAACTTCACTATACTACACATCTTTTCCCAAAAGGATTTTGAAAAATAATTTTATTTAGGTCAAATTATGTTGGCCGTACACGTGCATGGTATGGTTAAAAAAAGTGACTTTTAAATAGTGGTTTTTAGAAATGCTTATTGAAAATCAATTTGTATCATCTAGGTATTAAAAAAAATTACATATTTGGAAACTAGACTCCGAGTACTACATTTTATATTTAGTGACTTTTTAAAGATTCCATCTCTAAGTGCTTCAAATTTTAAGGTCAAATGTGATAAATTTTAAAAATCAGGGAAAACACTTCTACTTTTTGGCCAAATAGTGGACCCAACTTCTTGCACTGACCCAGTATTGGTATAACATATATATTTCTGTGGGCTAACACCCATCGTGGTTTTTCCCTTTTAGGGTTTTCCACATAAAAATCTACTATATCCTGTGTTGATTATGTTATTGTGTTGAATTTCTGATTTCCTACTTTAATGGTTATTTCAGAATATAAGTAATTGATAAGTTGATGTTCATAATTGGTTAAAAATTTTAGGACAACTGGTTCACCCCCCCTCTCAGTTGTCCAGTGTAGTTCAACAATTGGTATTAGAGCCAAGTTCCTATGAAGAAAAGCCTAACAGCTTGATGAAGATCCAAGATGTCTTACAAGAAGGAAGCTCCGTAGTTTGAAGGGACAAATTATGCTCTTTAGAAGGTACAAATGAAAATCCATCTCCTATAGCTTGGTTATAAAGTATGGCTAGCTACACAGTCACAATTTGTCATGCCTAAAGGTGGTTTGACAATTAAAGATGATATCAAATAATATGAGTTGGATGTCAAAGCAAAGGATGCTCTGTTAAGTTCCTTAAGTGACTTAGTGTTGACAAAAGTTGTGGGCCTTGAAATGACAAAAGAGGTATGGGAGAAGCTAAAATATTTGTATGAAGGAGATGATTCTATAAGAGAAGCCAAGGTACAGAGCTTGAAAGTAAAATATGAGGGTTTGAAGATGAATGAAGATGAAAACATAACAACCTTTATGCAAATAGTTGATGAACTTGTCACTGGATTAAAAGGTATGGGAGGAATTCTCAGTGACAAAGAAGTTGTGATGAAAATTCTCAAATCACTAGCAAAATCCTATAGTCACAAGGTAGCTGCAATTGAAGAATTTATGACTGTAAAAACTATTGATAGAGATTAGTTACTTGGAAAGCTTACAGTTTTTAAGATGAGAGAATTTGGTGATGCCCTGCCGAAAGTTGAATTAGCCTTTAAAGCAAGTACTTCAGAAAAGATTTCCAGAGCTGAAAAATATAAAGTGGATGATGACTTTGATGACAAGTTGCAAAGAGGTTTGGTAAGTTCAAAGGTAAATTACCTTTCAAGTGTTTCTCTTATGGTAAAGTAGGTCATTATGCTTCTAGATGCCCTGAAAGAATTGAAAGAAATAAGAAAAGATATGAGAGCAGACTTAGAGTACCAAAGAAATGTTACTATGTTAGAGATTTTGATGATGAAGGAGTGACTAATGATGAGTCTAACGATGCTAGTACTAGTGCAAATGAATGCTTGTTCATTGCTATTAAAGAAGATTCTATGTCTACTAATTTTGTTAGCTATGTGAAGGAAGAAAAACTAGTGGAAGAAAGTGTGTTGGCTGTTTAGGTTGAGAAAGATAAGGATGAATGGATTATTGATAGTGGATTCTCACATCACATGACTGATGACAAATATAAGTTTTTAAATTTGGAAAAATATGATGGAGAACTGGTTAGGTTTGGAGATAATGTACCTGTAAGATTTGTGGAAAAGGATCTATTTTATTTGATGGAAAACATAATACTGACAATGTCCTATATGTGAAGGGTTTCAGGCATAATCTTTTGATTGTTGGTCAGATGTGTGACAAAGGATATAATCTGAGATTCAAAGACAATGAGTGCAAGATCATGGAAAGCTCTGGAACTGTGATTGCTACCGATAAGAAGACAAAATGTAAAATTTATCAATTAAGAGGAACTAATGATTACTATTTATTGGCCCAGGATGATGAAAGTTGGTTGTGGCATAGAAGGATGTGTCATATAAACTTTGACAATCTAGTAAAGATAAGTTCAGGTCAGATTGTGAGAGATTTACCAAAACTTGTGAAACCATCCAATGCAATTTGCAAGCAATGTCAGTTAGGAAAGCAGAGAAGAACAAGTTTCGAGAGCAAAGAGTAATTTTCTATCAATTTGCTGGATCTAGTGCATATAGATCTCTGTGGTCCTACAAGGGTGAGAAGTCTACAAGGTGACAGGTACTTCATGATGCTTATTGATGATTATTCTACAATGACCTAGGTTACTTTTCTAAGAGACAAATCAGAAGCCCTAGAGGAGTTCAAATCTTTCAAGGCAATGGTTGAGAATGAAATAGAGTTGAAAATCAAATGCTTGAGCTTTAATAGAGGAGGAAAATTCACATCAAATGAATTCAACATTTTTTATGAAGAGCATGGAATATATAGACAATTATCTACGCCTAGGACTCCTCAGTAAAATGGAGTTGTGGAAAGGAAAAATAGGAATGTTCAAGAGGCTGCTAGGACAATGATGAAGGAAGTAGATCTATCGGAAATGTTTCGGAAAGAGGCTATTCATACTATTGTTTACATCCAAAACAGAGTTCAAGTGAAAGGTAATGGTACTCAAACTCCTTATGAATTATGGTATGAAAAAATTCCTATAGTAAAATATTTCAAAGTCTTTGGAAGCAAATGCTATATCAGGAGAAATGAAAATCTAGGAATGTTTGATGCAACGTGTGATGAAGGAATCTTCCTTGGATACTCTACCAAGAGTAAGGCTTACCAGTGCTACAACAAAAGGCTCAAAAAGATTGTTGAGAGTGAAAATGTGAAGGTAGATGTAGGCAAGGAAAGAATATCAGACCTAAGTTGTTATGAACCAGATGAACCTGTGACTATAGTAAATGAAGAGAAAGATAAGCAAGAAGATAGTTAGGATGAAGAAGAGGCTCTGGAAAGTGTTGTCAAGACTCCCAGGTATGTAAGGATCAATTATTCTAAAGATTAGATTATAGGTTATAAGAATAAAGGTGTGTTTACAAGAAAAAAAGGCTTCATAAGAACAAGTGAATTACTACCTGCTTTCAAAGGTTGAACCAGAGACTGTAAATGAAGCATGTAATGATGAAAGCTGGGTAAAATCTATGGAGGAAGAGCTAAATAGATAGAAAAGAATGATACTTGGGAATTAGTTCCCAGACCTACCGACAAAAATATTATTGGAACCAAATGGGTTTTCAGGAATAAGCTAAATGAGAATGGAGAAGTTGTAAGGAATAAGTCAAGGCTTGTATGCAAGGGATATTCACAAATTGAAGGGATAGAAATTGAAAAAACTTTTTCTTCAGTAGCTCGGATTGAGGCAATCAAAATATTTTTGTAGTTTGCAGCCCACAAAGATTTCAAAGTATATCAGATGGATGTGAAGTCTGTATTTCTGAATTGTGAGTTGGAAGAGGAAGTATACATTGAGAAACCGGAGGGATTCCAACTATCAAATCAAGGTGATATGGTATGCAAGTTGAAGAAAGCATTATATGGTTCAAACAATCCCCTAGAGCTTGGTATGTAAGGTTGGACATGTATTTGTTAAAATTGGGATTTAGTGAATGTACTGCAGATAGCAATATGTATTTCAAAATCAATGATAATCAAATTTTGATTGTTGAAGTCTTTGTTGATGACATTACCTTTAGAGGAAATGAAGGTATGTGCATAAAAATTGCTGGTGAGATGAAAAGTGAATTTGAAATGTCTATGTTTGGTGAAATGAGTTTCTTTCTAGGTCTGTAAATACATCAATTAGATAAAGGAATCTTCATATCTCAGTCTAAGTATGTGAAAGAGTTATTAAAGAAGTTTGGGATGGAAGACTCTAAACCGATATTTACCCCCATGGTGACTGGTTGCATGTTGAGCAAAACTGATGAATCACCTAAGGTTGATCAGAAAAAATACAGATCCATGATTAGAGGATTGCTTTATCTAACTCAAACTAGACTTGATATTATGCATGCAGGTTGTCTTGTTGCAATGTTCCAAGTTGATCCAAGAGAATCACATGTGATGCTAGTTAAGAGAATCCTAAGGTATTTAAAAGGCACTCTGGATCATGGCTTATGGTAGATCCAAATGATAATGACTTCACTCTCAGTGCTTATATAGATGCAGTTTGGGCTGGAGATGTTGATCACAGAAAGAGTACAAGTGGAGGTCCTTTCTTCTTGGGTAATAGATCAGCTTCATGGTTGAGAAAGAAACAAGAGTCAATCTCTTTATCAACTACATAGGTAGAGTATATTACAGCAGCATGTTGTTGCACTCAAGTATTATGAATGAAGTAGACATTGAAAGATATAAGAGTTGTATATGAAGATCCAATTGCAATTTTTTGTGACAATACAATTGCCATAAACATTTCAAAAAATCTAGTGATCAATTCAAGAACAGAGCACATATCAATAAGGTATCACTTTTTGAGTGAGAAAATGACAGAGAATGAAATAAAGTTGGAATATGTGTCCACAAAGGATCAGATTGCAGACATCTTCACTAAGCCTCTGCCTAAAGATACCTTTGAGTATCTTAGATAAAAGTTATGGGTCATTACCCCTCTTGCCTTGAACTAAGATTCATAGGAATGCATCAATCCAGTGGAGCTCAAAGTGTCATTCCTTGATCTGGATTGATGTTTTGAACGCTACCTCTCAAGGGGAGTAGCTAGATGTTTCTGATAAAGTAAGTGGATCAGAGCAGCAACATGCAAGTATGTGCCCTTTGCCATTGATGTCAAAGGGGGAGAGAAATCATGTGAAAAACTCAAGGGGAGAAAGGAAGCAAATGTGTAAAGAGAAAGGGGGAGAATCTTGTCTTGATAGTCCTTTTAGTATTTCACATCATATGTTGCCATCAATGACAAAGGGGGAGATTGTTGCAAGTATGTGCCTAATTGGTGTTGTCATTGATGTCAACATATTTGTGTTGTCATTGGTGTCAACTGTGCTTTTAATTTGTTAAGGATATTGAGAAAATTAGCCCCTTTGGTGATAACAATGTGTTGCAGTAGAAATAGTGCATTACATGCAAAAAAATAATTCATAAGAATGCTCCACATTTCCTGTAGAATAAATATCTTTGCCTATGGATTGGAAGTTATTTAAAAGCCTGATTGAAGATGTTATATTCCAAGGTTGAGCCTCCAGAATGAAGATTTGAGTAAGTTGTGTTCACTAGTGTGAAAACTACTTTTTCTATATGTTTGGTGGTGAAAGGGAGAAAGCTTTTCACTCTGCATTCCTCCACATTGAAGTATTTTGTTCTGTGGTTCTGGAACTAAGTCTGTGATGATGTTAAGTGCCTTCATGGTGATTACAATGTTCTTGTGGATGTCTCTTTATCATGTTCCTACCTTTGGATTGGTCTATAAAGAGAAAATTGGATCGTGAATGAAGAATGTTCTTGCAGACCCATTATTATCATTAGTCTTGGCTGACCTGGTTGAATTCACCATTTGAAAAGATGCATCGAAGATTGTAGAAGCATTTTGTGGTGTGGAGGATTGTGTTTGAGTCCCAGCTAAGGTGTGATATGATCCGCATAGATTCTTACATCTTTTCCTTTTCTAAATTTGTATTAGGTCCAGACCCATTTTATGTATGTTTGTAATGCAGACCTTAGAGATTGATCCAATGGTTGATGAATGCAATGCCAACCTTGATGTACATTCCAAGGTTGATGAATTGTATAAAAGTATGTAATGAAGTTGCGAAAGAGTGTCTTTTATGCAAAGATGAGAAGATAAGTGTGAAGGTGTGAAAGAGAAGAGTAGAGAAATAATATTGTGCTTTAATTGAACTAAACCTTGGCATGGAGTAGGTGCTACTAAATCAGTTCACCCTTTTTGGTAGTAAGCCACCCTTTGGCAATGAGCCACACAAAGGTAGTGAGCCATTCTTTGCATTGAGCAATTTGGGTAGTGAGCCTCTAATTTTTGGTATTGATATAAAATATATATTTCTATGGGCTAATGACCATTGTGGTTTTTCCCTTTTAGGGTTTTCCACATAAAAAACTGGTGTCTCCTGTGTTGATTATGTTATTGTGTTGAATCTCTCATTTCATTCTTTCATGGTTATTTTATAATATAAGTAATTGATAAGTTGATGTTCATAATTGGTTAAAAATTTTAGGATCACCCCCCCCGCTCGTCTCAGTTGTCTAATGTAGTTCAACAAAAATCATTCTATTCTATCAATGAATGCAAAAGACATATAATGTACATGATATGTCTTGCTTATAAAGACAAGGATGAGAGACAGGATGTTGTAGTAATGTGACAATTGTCTTAATCCTATGACATGTGACAACTATAGGATAAGATGACAACTATCAACAACTAGACACAACTAGAAACATCTAGTAGACTCACTAAGTCAACTTAACATGTGTGAATTATGTGTGATGTGTGAATATTATTTAACTAATAAATAGTTAAATAATATGAATTATCCACACAATGGTAAATCGGTTAGGTAATAACCATATTCAAACCAACACCCCCCCTTAAGTGCAACTTAGGGAGTAGCTGACTAAAGAAAGATGCAATGATGGATGGGTCCTAGCTACTAGGCCATGTTAGGGACCCATGCAAAACAAATCTTAAGTGGAGAAAAGGATAAAACCTCATGGGATAAAACTCCTCTCCAAAAGTGAGAATGCATAAAACATGAAAGTGAAAGAAGTTATAGTAGGAGGACTCAAAATGACCCCCCAAGGACTACATCGATCACATATATATACAATCAAATACCCCCCATAGGAGAGCAAGAGTGAGACTTTAGGTCCCCCCACAATGAAGTAGCCCATGTGCCAATGGTGAATACCTAAAGATGAATGTTGAAAAGTGTCATGTACTTGCAAACAACATTATTCCCCTTAGGAAGAAACCAATCCAAAGGCTGATGTAGAAGAAACTCCATCTCCAAGAAGAGATATAAGGGAAGAAGTCTGATAATGGGTGCCTCTGAAAACTTCTAAAATGTCCACATGTCATAATCAAAGAATGGCAATATGCAATGAGGTGTGACCAATCCAAAATATTGGTTAGACTCATGAAGAACAACCTCCAAAGATGAAGTAGATGGGATAATAGTTGTGTTGTAACTATCATCAAAGAGGAAAGATATCCCCTAAAGTGTGTCTTCCAAATCTATAATATGATACTCACAAAATACGTCTGATATACCTTCCAAGAAAGTATCCCACAAAGTTGTGTTTGAAAGACCTAAACTATCCTGCTCAACTGAAGCAGAAGCAACCATGTCGATGTCGATCTATGAAGAAGTAGGAGATGGAGGAGATGGAAGCTCAGCACTAGTCTCATGAACAGATATAGATGAAAGAACACCAAGGTTCAAGTGACCAAACTTCTCCTCAAAAACATGATTCACACTTGATGCATGAGTGTGACTATCAATCAATGGATTTACATCATTAGAAGAATAAAAATGGGAGAATGTATACAAGTGAGATGCATGATTAGCAATCTCAATAGCAATGATATCTCTACTCTCCAAGTCTCATATGATCATTGAATCAGGAGTGAACTCAATTGTCTTCCCTACACCACAATGAGTAATTTTGTAGATGGAAAGGAGATTGGTTGACAAGGAAGGTACACACAATACATTATTGAAAGTATCCTCACCAATATCAATAGTCCCTTTACAAGTTGCATGCATGTAGGTATTGTTACCCATCAAAATAGGTGGCAAAGTACATGAATCATATGAAGAGAACACCCCTTGTGAAGATGTCATATGATGAAAAGATCTAGAACCAACAAGACATCTCTTTGACTAAAGACTTGTAGAATCAAAGAGTGCTTGTCCTTTTCCCTTGTTTTTCCCATTAGCAATGCCTTCTATCCCTATCTGTGTAGATGATGATGGTGTTGAAGAAGAGGATGGACTATGTGATGATGATGGCATTTTGATGTTGTGCTTTTGAAAAATGTGAGTCAACTCATCAATTTTATTTTTATAACACTTATGTGCGTCATGTCCTAGTTTCTTGTAATATGCACACTTTGGTCTCTCCTTCTTAGATTTTTCTTCTTTGGGATATAATCAGGACTTAGGTGATTTGGTTGATTCCTTTGCTTGCTCATTGTTCTTGAAATCCTTATTTTTCTGTTTCTTGCCTTTGTTAGTTGAAGCCTTTTGATCCTTAGAACCTTGATTAGCAAGAAGAGCTTGAGGTCTAGGAAAATTCAATGTGCCCATTTATACTAACTTAGCTTGCTCCTTTGTGAGTGATTTGGCAAACTTATCAAGTGAAGGCATTGTGAAAGTTTTCCCAAGTGCATCCATTGTAACATAAAAGGTAGAAACAAAACTAAATAGTTAGGACTGTTGGAGTACTTAACACTGAGAGGGGGGGTGAATCAATGTTGTAGACAAGACCCTTTCTTTACTTTTATTTCATACTTTCAAAAATAGAAGAAAGATTGCAGATTAAAGCCTTATTAATGCAAGTTATTGTGAACTAAGGAACTGAACATACAAGTGTAATGAACAAATGAGCCACGCAACAAAGAGACCATAAGACAATGATTTTAGGAGTGGAAAACCCTCATGGGATAGAAAAACTACTCATTAAATGCCTCACTGGCTTAATCAAAATGTGCTTCACTAGAAAATATAGATGCCTCACTGGCTATATGTGTCTCACTATCTTTTTGTGCCTCACTGACTATTTGTGCCTTACTGGCCTTTATACAATCTCATGAATACAATACAGAATTTGAATCAATACAGAGGGTTACTTTGTTTCCTTAATCCAGTTCTTGACTGTCTCATTATTTGAGACTCAAGAATACATAACTACAACTATTCACATCAACTCAGAACAGATCTTGCATCAACATCCTATTACAACCTCAATGATAGTGTAAGATACACACTCATCAATCTCATAACACATGTTTATATTTCATGCCTCTTTATACATTTTCACACCTTGTCATTTCTTTCATTAAACAATTTAAACTTGTAACTGAACCATTCCAACTGTCTCAAGCAGTTTTCAACTGAACAAATAACTATCAAGGGAGAGTGGTCGATTAGACCAATGTTTAAGTTATGTAAAACCTTTCACATTACCTTTGAAACTATTCATATAATTCTCAAACTGTTTAATCCAACAAGAAATGTCTTTCTAAACTATAGTTACCAAAACTTAACCATATCAAAGAAAACAATAGTATCATCAAACGACCTTCAATATTTTTGTAAGGTACCCTAGTGTCGAGTCATGTGGGTGTTACCCTAACCAAATAGAAGAGTTTATTAAAAGTTTACAAACCCTCTCCCATTGTTTAAAAATTATTTTCTGTTCACATAACTATTTTTGTTTTTCAACAAAAGAATAAGTAAAGTGTATGAAACCACAACCCCAACTGTCTTCAACTCATAACTGAAACCCAAGTCCAAAAGTGAAGTCAAAACAACACTAAGACTATCACATCTTGAAGCAACAAACAAAAAAATTGATTACCCTTTTGTTAACAAATTTCTGCAACCAATCAACCTAAAATAATGAATAAAGTTTCAATCAAGATATTTCAAACAAAAATTTTTTAAACTTCAATGTGCACCAGAGAGATATCACCTATAGCTGCTGACAAGACAAGGGTTTTGTTGTGCTTATGAGCTTCAAATAACTGTCAAGATTCCTTACACTCTTTTCTGCTGCTCACAGTGAGTTGAGTATTGTCAAATCACACAAAATCCTCCTTCATGATAATAGAATCTCCAAATCTTGCAAAATGATGAAACCCTAGGTCAAGAGACTTCATGTCTCTAAGTTCAACCTTGCAAAAATGAAAATACAAAAAATCTTTTTGCACACTGTATGCACTGTCCACCGAGAGACCCAGTTTTCCCTAGAATGGGTCAATCACAAAGAACTATTCAGATAATCTTTTTACCTGTTAAACATACTTGACACCTACTAGGCATGTTGTAACTTAAGTGCCTAAAAAATGCTCTTGATTATATTTGAACTTCAAATCAAAATAATAAACTTTAATCTTTCATAAATGAAATGATGCTTATCATAACAAGTCTATCAACCAAGACTATGAACATAACCAAGTTGATAACTTTAAACCACAACATGTCTTCATACTTTGTCCATGACAAAGTTAATAAATCATCATTTTGTGTGCACCAAAACCTAAGTAAGGACCAAGACTTTAGTGCATATTGTTGCCCCATGCTCATACCAATGATGATCAATAAACACCAACTAACACCCAAAGCAATAATCCTTATGCCTTTAAAATGAATGCCCATATACCTTGTGAATAGTAAACATCATAATGATCAAAGCTCTTTGCCAATGCTTTGTGTTGTTTTACATCTTCTAATGCATCAAATGTTAAGACGAGACCATGTCACATATGTGTAAGTGCTGCCACAAGGTTCATGTGAAAATGTTGTCATAATATCAAAAATAGTGGTAAGGGATTGTATACACCTAAAATTGGCATGACTCTACTTAAATAAATATTTTAAATATTTATTTCATCACCATATTCCTCTATCAATAAATAAATACATTTACTTATTTATTTGATTCATCCCTTCTCATTTAATTAAATAAATTACATTTTATTTAATTAATTAAAAGTCTCCTACACCAACTTCATTCTTCTAAAATAATTAAATAATTTTAAATTATTTAATTAAAATCTTTATTCTTCCAAATTTAAATAAAATGCAAATTTTATTTAAATAAAATCTAGAATCCTCACAAAATAAAATATATTTCTATATTTTATTTATTCTTCTCAAATATCCACAAAAATAATTAAATAAATCTTTTATTTAATTATGCTTTCTTATCTCTTCGAAAAATCATTCTTATCTTCCAAAAATAACTTTCCTCTTGTCACACAAAAGCAAAACTCTGAGTTACAAAAGTAAAATCACTTCTAAAGCAAATCTTCTCTTAAATTAGAAAAATAAATTCTAAATTAAGAAAATCAAATCTCATCCTCATCAAGAGAGGAGTTAACTCAAACAAAGTTGCTTTTGGAATGACATGTGTCCTTCTTCTGTTGGTTGCATATTCCTCAACAAGCTTCCTCTATTGATCTCTTCTTTTCTTCTCAACCATTGATCTTCCCTCACTCTCTTCTATAAATACAACCTTCTTCTCTTCATTTCATATCTCTCATTTGTGCAAACTTACGCTGCAGGAATACAAGCGCACCTTTGGCACCCCTACTCCCATTTTTGAGCATTATCACTTCATCATCCATTTCTGTATTTGAAGCTCATCTTCAAATACACAAGTATCCAAGCCATTCTTCATTTGTCATCTTTAACAAGCAAGCAAGCAAACAACTTCTGAGGGCTTCACATTGCTTCAAGATCAAATGAAGATAGGTGAACTACGGAAGGCGAAAGGTAAAAGAGTGTTGTAAGTATTTTAGTTTATTTTAATCTCTTTCTCCTTCATATTTCATAGATGTTTGGGTATTTTTATCATTTAATTGATTAACCTATTTTCCCCCTCACATTTTGGCACCCACTGTGGGGCCCTTGCCCCTCTACTAATCAAAAAATTTGAGTTTTCTTGAAGATAGGTCCGTATAGGTGACGCACAGGTCTCTGACAGAGTTTTTGCGCATTCGGCTTCTGAAATAATGCATCTGCCTTCCAAAATGATGCATCTGATGAAATGGCACATCTAACCTCCCAATTTACGCATTCACCTTCTACTTTTGCGCATCTGACCAAGCGACGCATTCGACCCTCACAGTTGTGCATTCACCTCGTCTTTTTGCGCATCTGCTATATTTGTGCCTGTACCTCATATTTTTGTGCATTTGATCTCTGTATTTGTGCTTCTATTCAAAAATCCACACACTCCCTGTTTCTGCGCATTCAGGCTGCAGTGTTGCGCATCTGTCTTCTAATTTCTATTTTAGGTTTTCTGATTTTTGCATGCTGGAACTAACATCTGTTTTGCAGGAGTAGTGGCTGGATTAGGTCATTTAGATATTTTGCTTGGTTCATCTAGCCTAACTAGGGGTTAAGTAATCAAATGCATTTCATGACAAACTACACATAGTCCCTAACTAGGAAAGAAGTAATTGGACCAAATTGCTATCTTGCATTGTGGATTTATTTTCTAGTTTAATCACTACAATCTTCTACAAACAGGAAATGAACAATGCTATGATTAATCACTTTCAAAGTTAACAAATGAGAAATGAACAATGCTATGATTAATCACTTTTCAAGTTAACAATCGTGTGAGTACACAAGTTAGCTTAGCCCATTTAGTTTTTTTTATTTTAACTAGGATGGGTAAACCACTATTCTCTGTGCTTGCGAATGACAATAGGCTTATGCTCTCCCCTTAACTGGGTGATCAAAGTGCCAGACTTGTCATTCTTTTTGTCAAACCTTTAGGGGGGCCTGCCCTTGGATGCACACTTGTCCAAGTGGGAATGACCCTGAGTGGTAACAGGCTAAAGCCAAGCCCTACCAAGCCACTTAAAATAAATTATGCTTGGGGTGAAAACCTCAAGCAACGAGTGCTGCTGTGTTACACCGATGGCCAACCTCCCCCAAAACCCTCATAGGCGTAACCCTTTGAGGCTGGGAGACTCCATAACGGAGAGTAGCGCCGCCGCACGTGTAACCACTCGAATGGTTGTCCTAACTAAGAACCAATTGTGTAGTAAGCCAAAAACCCCTATTCATTGATGCAAAGGGTGGAGCTCTTGAAGCGGCCTTGATTCAAGTGACTCTTAGTAGAGGTAGTAGGGACAATCCTAGGGTTTGGTGTGGGGATGAGCCTAAGGAAACCCAAATCTGGTATGCGTGAGAAGTGAGTGCCGTGGAGGGGAGCCGGTGCTACCAGATTCTGGAGCTACATGCTTTGAGTGGCATAGCTAGAGGATTCAATGAATATTGTCACATCCAGCCTAGGTTGTACTTGTTTTGAGTCATCATAGTCCAAAAACACAAAAAAATATAAAAAGATAAAAATCATGGAAAACTTCTATGTGTTTGTTGTGCTTTTGCCATAATTGAACATCAACATCGCCAGAAACACCAAGTTTTTCAAACCAAAAACACTGAAGAATCCTGAAAATGATCCAAAGTTTCCAAAATTCTACAAAAACCAAGAAAAAAGATAGAATTGCGCATTTGCCTCAACTTCTTGTGCATCTGCTTTGACTTATTGCGCATTTGATTAGGTGGCGCATTTGAACAAACATAGAATTGCACATTCACTCCAACTTATTGCGCATTTGACTCCTGTTGTTGCGCATTCAAACTGTTGCACATTTGAACTAGAAAACAAAAAACCATATCTTCCAAAGAGCAAAATTTGTCAATACTTTTCAAAAACCAGTTCAAACCTATTCTAGTTTTCAAAATCTGATCAAAGACCTTGCAAAATCAACCACTTCTCCCTTATCTGCACCATATCTGTTTGTCCATCCAAAATCTCACCACTTTCTTCCAAGTTTCCAACAAGGTTATAGCCAAATTATTCTTGATCAAAATCAAATCTCAAGCAAAAACCTAGTGAGGCTCCCATATCAAGGGTTACTTATCCTTTTGGAACTCCACTGGGGGGTTGTGCAAATGCTAGTCAACATCAAGTAACAGATTCCTAACATCCTAGCTTTTGACTATCGCTTTTGTACATCCCACTTTGTTTGATACCACCTAGATCTAAGAACCTTGCTAAAACCTTGTTTCATTCTAGCACCTTGCTCAAATCTTCCAATCTTACTCCATCCCATCTCTTTACTACCTTGCATGGTCTTGACAAGATTACAAAAACAAAAGCAGTTAGAAATGGTAGAGAAGAGTATTTTTGACGGTCACAAAAATAACGAAGAACCTTCCGTAGACGAGATCCTCCACACGTAGCATGACCCAAAATTTCTATGCCTATTAGAAGGGGTGCTTGCCCAAGACCCATCAAAATTCTTTTTACATCTAGCAAGTCTAGGAGCCAAACTCCCTAAGGATTATGACGTGGAGGCTCTCAAAGAAACTGATGAAGAGAGAATCCCTGAAGGAAGTAGACATGATGAAATACCCACGGATAAGAGCAAAACAACAATTGACTCCTTGGATGCCCTAAGCTTAGTAAACCAAAAGGTCGAAGCTCTCCAACAACAAATTTCAGACATGAAAATGAGAACATCGACTAAAAACTATACCCTAGAGGATATTTCACCATATCCTTTTGATAGGTCCTAATCATGATTCCCTTCCCCTTGAGATTTGAGGGGCCTAAATTTGATAAGTATCGAGGGAAGGGCGATCCAAGAGATCATATCAAAGAGTTCAATGCTGCTTGTCTAGAGGTCACACATAACGACACTTACCTTATGTGACTATTTCCACGGAGCTTGGGAGGACAAGCCATGGATTGGTTCTCTAGACTGCCACCTGGTATTAAAACATTCAATGAACTTGTCAACCAATTTGTCACCCACTTCTCATACAATATTGAGCATGACATCTCAATATTAGATCGCTATAACACCAAAGAGAAAGGAGGAGAATCTTTCGCTGCCTTTTTACAGAGATGGAGATAACTGGCAAGCAAGTGCCCACACCAAATACCAGAGAAATAGATGCTAGAGATGTTTGTCCACAATCTGCAAACAGACCTAAGTTACCAAATCCAAATCCAATATCCCACTTCTTTTATCAAGGTCATTGAGATGGGCCTCATCATAGAAAAAGCCCTAATCACAAAAGGTCAAATCAAGCTCTATAGAGACTCTCCCAATACCAACACCAACAATGACAAACCTAGATTCTGGATGAAAAACAAGAATGTTGTGAATGACGGGGTGGTGGATGCCAAAAATACGGCACCTAAACAACCAATTTTTAACCTATCAATACCTCAAAATAACCCCCTGCAAGACAAACCCAGAAATACCGAATCTAGGTTTACCAACTTTTGACCTAGGAGAACATTCACACCTTTGGATGAGTCACTAGAAACTGCCCTACGGAAGCTAATCGCCAACAATCTCATAACGCTTCCCTCAGCACGAGAGTACGAACCAAAGGTCAAACCCCGTTGGTGGAACGACAATGATTTTTGCGAATACCACCGAAACAAAGGGCACAAGACAAATGATTGTATTGCACTCAAGTATATAATCCAAGACTTAATAGAGCAAAACAAAATATCTGTTAACGGACAATCTCATGGACATACTTCCAACAGTGATCATCAGGCATTCAAGGATCCTCTTCCTAACTACGAGCAGGGAGGACCTTCCAACAGAAATAATAGTGGCTCTAACAACGCAAACTACACAAATGTTAGCTTCGACTATGTTGTTAACCATATCTCAGAAGGTGATTCACACATCAATGTGATCACTATCAACAAGGATCCGAATTGCAATGTTACTACCCATAGTAACAAGGTCACCCTTAGAGGAGCTTCCACTCCCCCGTTCGGTCAATAGAGTATCATGGATCAACTCCACAAAACACCTGCGCACATCTCCATGTTGGAACTTCTGTGTCTATCTCCTTCTCATAGGTCTATACTTGACAAAGCCTTAGCAGAAGCCTCCGTTCCCACAAACCTAGCTGAAGAGCAATTCCAAACTATGGTCGGTCACATCACCTCACCACACTCCCTATCATTCACTAAGAAGGATGATATGTCTATCACTCAACCCCATAACGCCTCCCTTCACATTGAAGCTTTCATACACAAGCACAAGATCAAAAGAGTCCTAATAGATGGAGGGGCTGGTTTGAATATCTGCACATTGAAGCTAATTCTTACATTGGGGTTTTTAGAGAAGGCTATAGATCCAAAAAGAAAAATCACCATAAAAGCCTATGATGTGGAAGAAAGAACGTCTAAAGGAATTGTTACCCTACCAATTAGGGTGGGCCCCATAGTGAAAGATGTAGCTTGTCAAGTCCTTGACATGGAGCTACCATACAACATTCTTCTTGGGCGACCATGGATCCACGCTTTGAAAGTAGTACCTTCTACATACCATCAATGTATCAAATTCCCACATGAAGGACAAGAGATCACCATCCAAGGTGATCCTAACCCCTATCAATACTGCAACTCCATTCAGCCCAAACTAGAAGTTGTGATCCCCAATAACCGTGCCTCTGCTTCTTCCTCCTCTCATGTTGACCCAGCTACACTTGCTTCTTCTTCAGGGGCATCTCAACCAAAACTCCAACTCAAAGATAAAGGCTTGGGTGAATACACGGTATCGCAGTCCCTCTGCTTGGCACAACTGCCTCTATCTCCTTGATCCTATGGGAGACCTATCTTAAAAACACCAACAGTAGAGAAGCCAACCAAATGACCATTTGTGAAATGGGGAAGCCTAGAAGATGAAAGTGATGAAAAAGATATCCTACAGTGGCTATACAAGGATGAAGCTAGCTTGTCAACGCAACATGACCATCCCACTCTACCAATAGAATCATACGGTTAAGGCTTTCAAATACTACAGAGAATGGGGTATGAAGGACACGGTCCACTTGGTTCAAGAAAGGATGGCATCACTAAACCCATCCAACCTCATACCTTAATAGCCTGAGACACTACAGGGCTAGGCTACACTAGAGCACCAAGAAACAACAGAACCAACAAGAACAAAGGTAAACAACCAAAACCTCTACTAGTAATCTGGTTGAGCAAATTCAACGAATACAACTGGGAAGCAAAACTGACTCTAACGAGTATGAAGGGGATAGCCTCTTTGAAATGTCTTGTGATGAAAAGGATATTGACGTTGTCCACGAGTATGACCCAACCCATGACAACGAGGGACAAGGTCCAAGGGCTAGGCCATTAGAGTCCAACCCGCATAGCAACAATAGTGATAATCGTGAGGAAGGAATGTTTCCCCCCTTGACGGACCCACTAATAGAGAGTACCATCAAAGACTTTGTCTGCTCCTTCAATAACTCTGTCCTAAACATCAATGCCACTGAACCAGACCAACCTAATGATCCCTTACCTTTGGTACACCCTGAACTTATCGACTGGGACCTAGAAGGCGCCACCCTTGAGCTAGACACTTTCGAAAACAATGACGCAATCATCGATTACCTTGAGCTTAGAGATCACATACCTGTAGGCGACCACAGAGCTGGCTATGCTATTGAACTCAATGAGAAGGCCTATTTTGGAGAGAGAGCCAAGCCTTTCAGTCATAAAAACATCAAAATAAAAGAATGATCTAACGGTGAAAACTGCACCGCGGCAGTGTTAGATCATCAAAATAGTAAAAATAAAGACGTATCCAATGGTGAAAACCTCTCTGAGGCGCTGAAGGATGGAAGGCTTGACCCTCTCCCCAATCTTACACATTAGGAGAGATCGTTGATCTTGATAGAACCAGCCAAGGTAATCAATGTCAACACAGGTGATAACCCAAGAATGGTCCACATGGCCAAGGCTCTAATAGAACATGAAAAACCAGCATTTACAAATTTCGTCAAAAGAAAACAGATCAACTTTGCATGGACCTACACTGACATGCTAGGGCTAGATCCAAATCTTATCATGCATCATCTATCTTTAGCTCTAGAAGCTAAACCAGTCAAACAAAAACTCAGAAAGATGCATTCGCATGTGGCTTTCATGGTAAAAGAGGAACTAAAGAAGCTGTTAGATGTCAGATTTATCAGGCCTATAGACTATCCTGAATGGGTTTCAAATATAGTACCGATGGCTAAACCAGATGGCAGGGTCAGAATATGCAATGATTTCAAAGACTTGAACAAGGCTTGTCCCAAAGATGACTTCCCCTTGCCCAACATAGACATGATTGTCGATCTTACGGCAGGACACACTATGCTGTCACTCATGGATGGATTCTCAGGATATAACCAAATAAAGATAGCACTTGAGGACCAACACAAAACTGCCTTCACATGTCCTTGGGGCACTTACTACTGGTGTGTTATGCCGTTTGGTCTGAAAAATGCTGGGGCAACATATCAGAGAGCCATGACAATGATCTTCCACGATATGATGCATACTATAATGGAAGACTACGTCGATGACATTCTAGCAAAGTCTCTCACAAGAGAAGGGCATCTAGTAGTACTGGACAAGATCTTTAACAGGTTGGAACAGTTCAATGTGCAACTTAATCCAAAAAAGTGTGTGTTTGGGGTTACATCAAGAAAACTATTGGGCTATATAGTGTCTGCAAATGGTATCGAAGTTGATCCTGCTAAGGTGAAGGCCATAATGGAGATGCCACCTCCTAAAAATCTGACTCAATTGAGATCCCTATAGGGCAAACTATAGTCTATTAGATGGTTCATTTCCCAACTGGTAGACAAGTGCCACCCATTCTCTCATCTACTACACAAAAATGTCCCCTTCAAATGGAACGAGTCATGTGAACAGGCATTTCAGCAACTAAAGGAATATCTCATGAAACCACTGGTATTAATGCCACCAATTCAGGGCAAGCATCTATTACTGTATATCTCAGCTACACCTATGGCTTTGGGAGCTCTCCTTGCTCAACAGAACTATGATGGAAAAGAACAGGCTATCTACTACATTAGTCGAACACTCGTCGAATACGAATTGCAATACACACCAATAGAAAGAGAATGTTAGCTGTTGTATTTGCCTCACAAAAATGGAGACATTACATGCTGTCACACTCTGTTAAACTGGTGGCAAAGATTGATCCATTGAAATACTTACTCAACAAGGCTGCCTTAATAGGTAGACTATCAAAATGGGTCATGCTTCTTAGTGAGTTCGAGATTGAATATGTGGATAGAAAAGTGATAAAAGGACAAGTGCTTGCAGATCAACTAGTAGATGCACCTTTAATGGATGACAACCCCCTGAGCTTTGAATTTCTAGATGAGTCTATCTTCCACGTCAACATAGTAAACTGGAAAATGTACTTTGATGGCTCCTACACTCAACATGGATCGGGGGCAGGTATCTTATTAGTCACACCTAATGGTGACACTATTCCAAAGTCATACAGATTAATGTTCCCTTGCACTAACAATGTAGCGGAATACGAGGCTCTAGTCATCGGTATCAAGCTAGTAGTTGAGTGGAACATCAAGGAACTTCAAGTCTATGGTGACTCACAATTGGTCATCAACCAAGTAAATGACAACTACCAAATGAAGGATGAGAAACTGATTCCTTGCAAGCAAATGGTAGATGACTTCAAGGAATATTTCGTCAAGATATCATTCGAATAGATACCAAGGATCAAGAATAAAGCTACAGACGCAATGGCCAAGATCGCATCTCTCCTCGACATACCAAGTAATCAAACATGATATGAGTTCTTAGTAGAGCCAGTCTCCTATCCTGCTTATGACACTCCAGATTCCCATAGCATATGCCACATCGTAGGAACCGATTCCCCTCTCTATGGTAAAATATTTGCTTATCTAAAAGAGAATACCCTCCCACCCAACCTCTCCCATAACCAGAAAAGAACCTTCATCCGGCAGGCATCCTGGTATGCCATTGTTGCTAACACCCTGTATCACCGAGGTCTAGATGGTACTCTCCTTAGGTGTCTAGATAGAGAGGAATATCAAACTGCTCTAAGCGAAATACACGACGAGATATGCGGGGCCCACTCTAGTGGCCCTACCCTAGCCAAGAAACTCATCCGCTTGGGGTACTATTGGCCAACAATGGAACAAGATTCCTATCATTTTGTGAAAAAGTGCAAGAAATGCCAAATCCATGGAAACCTGATACACACACCAGCGCAGGAGCTATAGCCATTAATGACTCCTTGGCCTTTCTGTTAGTGGGGACTCGACTTAGTGGGCAAGATCCACCCTCCTTCCTCAAGCAGCCATAAATTCATTATCACTGCCATAGAGTACTTCACGAAGTGGATTGAAGCCGTGCCTCTAGCCAACATCATAGGCAAACAGATTACCTCATTTATCCTGAACTATATCATTTGTCATTATGGTGTCCCTTCGTCCATCATCACGGATAATGGACGACCTTTCAAAAATCAAGATGTCAGGGAACTATGTGACAAATTCCATATCTAGCACCGCTTCTCAACTCCTTACTACCCACAAGGTAATGGCCAAGCTGAGGCATCAAATAAAACTATCCTGAAAATACTAAAGAAGACCGTCAATGATGCCGGCCATGATTGGCATGTCCAATTGAATCCTGCACTGTGGGCCTACTGCACAAGCATCTGCACACCCACAGGTGCAACACCATACTCCCTAGTCTATGGATCTGAAGCTATCTTGCCCATTGAAGTTGAGATCCCATCCTTGCGAGTCTCATTAAAAGGCCTCATATCAGATGAAGAGTACAGAATAACCAGACTCCAAGAATTAGAGCTGCTCGAAGAGAAAAGGCAACAGGCCTTTAACCACTTGAAAGCATATCAGCAACGCATGTCCAGAAGCTACAATCACAAAGTAAAACCCCAGATATTCCAAGTCGGTGACCTAGTCCTAAGAGAAAATCCCAGAAATCAGCATGACAGAGAAAAGAAAGGAAAGTTTGAACCTAACTGGCTGGGTCCCTATGTCGTCATCACAGCTTATGGATTGGGGGCGTAGCAATTGGCTATGTCTGAAGGTGAACTATTTGATGATCCTATCAACAACATGCACCTTCACAAGTTCTATACCTGAAAACCCCAATGTAAGGGAGTCCCGAAAAAATCCAAAAAAATCGAAAAAGTGATAAAAAAATAGAACAAAAAAAAATCAAAAATGAGAAAAATAGCAAAAAAATCATCCTGCGAGTGAAAACCTGGCAAACAGGCGCCTAGGATAGGTACCATGGTGAAAACCTGGCAAACAGGCATCATGTGTACTTTTAGCTTCTCGTACAAATAAAAGCAAGTGGTGAAAACCTGGTAAATAGGCGCTATCTGCGACAAACCACTTCCTCCATCCGTTCTGACTTCTTATCTCTTGTGTCCATCATATCATTCATCTTGAACCGGTCCTTTGAACCATTTGTCAAACTACTTCGCCTTTGAGTTATCACGTAGGCAAGGCCATTCATAATGCGCCCCCGAGGCTTCACTTCACTTCACTTCACTCCTCTTCTCTCCACTCCACTGGCCCCTCGGTCCCGTATCTAGTCGTTCTGTCAATCTGAGTCTGTTGCCATCACCTAAGTCTTAGGTCTGCTAGGGTTTACCCTGAACTACGTTGCCTCTACGTCGTCATGTAGGCAAGGCCATTTAGCAATGAGCCCCTGAGGCACTAGGTCAGTCCCTTAGGCCCCATCCTCCATGTCTGTCTGTCGTCTCACTCATATTAAGTCGATCCTTGTCTAAATTGGGGGCAACTCCTTGACCTAGTTGTGGATTTGGATTCTAGAATGCCACTAGTCTAAGAGGATACCAATAAGGATTGTGATACCTTTCACTAGACAAGCAAGAGCAGCAAAACAAGCTACCCAACACAACAAAAGTCCTTGACTCAAAACATCAACCTATCCTAAGCAAAGCGCAGCACCATACCAAAGACACTAAGACTGATTCTGTATCAATTATGGCAAAAGACACATCTAATGCAAAGAAGTTTTGTCAATAGGTTAATTTACAAGGTCTTGACTTTTTGTCATTATGTCTTCCTATGCTACTCAAGGATGCCAAAAGCTAGAGATGCTATGATGGGGGGCATAATTGTTTTCTTTTTCGCTGTTTGTGGATTAAACCTTAGTAATGTGATGACTTTTGTCTAATGACATGATAAGCCAAAGATCATCGAGGACTCCGAGGTCTAAACATGAAAAGGGGCAATCCTTGTTTGTTGAAATGCAAGAAGTACTCAGGTCATCTATCTTCAAGTTTGACTAGATGCTTGTATCAACTTGCTATATCAAAATCCAGGTAAGCGATACTCAGGTCATCTCGGTCTAATTATACCTAGATGCTTGTATCTTCTTACCACATTTCAAAAAGCAAAAAATACCAAAAAGTTCCCGATGATGAAAGCAAAAAGCCTTGCAAAGATGACAAAATCCACATCCGTATACATCTCATATCCAGCAAATCCATATCATCCATGCAATAAATCCATCCTGCAGTATATCAAATGAAAGTCAGTATTTCTTCATCTCTTCTTCCTTCTATATCATCACCTATGTCGATTGAGTACATTTGGACATATCAAAAACATAGCATAGATTGCATATCACATCACATGAGATAGTCATTTACATGATTAAATCATTTTGTATACATACATTAGGTCATCCACACACATGTGCATCCATATATATCATATCCAAAGAAAATCAAAAACATAGGTCACATACATATAGAGCTGCATAAATCATATCCATCCACATTAACATTTGCATAAATCAAAATCATTCATTTAGTATACATCACATATAACACATCACAAGATAAGCTGCATCATTAGCATATAAACATCAAAGCATCACATATATAGCCCATGCATATAGATCAGTAAACAACAACATCATCATATAAACATCAAACACATGTCCAAATGTACAATATATCACAATCTCTATCCAATCTCAGAGTCATGTCATAAATGTATACAACAAATGGTGATACATGTCTCAGAATAAAAGTACATATATCAGCTATCTCATCCCTCTATCACAAATGTGCTATGCTACAATCAAAACTGGTACAAATATCTGGGTCTGTCTAACCCTACTACCGGGGAACACTACTCCCTGCACTGGCCTCTCCTCTGCCTCCCCCTGACTGCTGGGGACCCCTCACTGAGCCTACAGACTAGGAACCACTTGCCCGCTGGAATGCCTCTGACTGGCTCCTGAAGCTAGGGGCACGATGCTCCACTGACACAACTCCGTGATATAAACCTCTATAGTACTGCGCCTGTGCCTGAGCTCTAGTAAGCTCACCCTGCACTTGGACCACTTGTGCCTGTGCCTATTGCACCTGTGAAACCAAAAAATTGGAAGTCCCATCTGTGCCCAAGGCCATCACGGCTGTGTCTCTCTCTAACCTCATAGCCTGCATGCTAGCTAAGGTTGCATCTCTCTCCCTCGACAACTTTGATATCCGAGTCGCATCTGACTCTCTTCGGGACTCCGCGGCTCTCAGATGAGCCCTCAACTACCTAATCTGGGTCTGTAGCGAGACTAGAACCTGCTCTGCCTGTGCCACCTGCTGCGCTGGTACCTGTCCATGTATCAACTGTGCCACCTGCTGCGGTAGCGGCATCTGTCTCTGTGCTACCTCTGGCTAAATTGGCCCCTGGACCTATGCCTATCCAACTACTTGCTGGCCCACAAGCCTCTCTCTGACCCTCTGCCTCTATCTCTATCTCCCATCATCTCCCTGATCTCTCCTCCTCCTCCGTCCTCCCCTCCCCCTGCTAGCTGCACCCACACCGGCTGCATCCTCCTCGTCAATACGCAGAGCCAACTCTCTTGGTCCTGAGTACCTCGGGAATGGGTGCACCACAAACCAGTCCTCATAGTCTGGCGTCATGCCAACCTCTACTATGTCTCTCCTCATCGACTAGGCTGCATAGGGAATCTGCTGGAAATCGGCCAAGGCCTCCTCATAAGATGCCATAGGACCCCACCCGTACCTCTCTACATGGGTCCTGGAAAAACGTGCCTCACCCTGTGGTCTACCCTGTACACGACCAAACTATCTCTGAACTTGGCTGACAATCTGCCGCTCCAAAATGTACCGAGTCCTGCCAATAAGCCATCTCGTCTGGAAGCAATAAGGTATCTCATCTACCTCGTCGTCCCATACCTCGCAGTCAATATACGGCCGCTAGACAACTACATCTACACCATCAAAGGCATGCCTCTAGTACTCAAGTTTCCCTAGCTTGTTGTGGGAAATCATGCTTGTGTAGCCATAACTATAAGGCTCCCCCCTCTGCCTGTGAAATACACACTTCAGCCACGTGATAGCAATGTGCTCCCACAACCAAAATTATAAGAGAGACACGCCTGCTGATAAACCAGAGCCTCGATGGTACATTGCCTGATGCATGTATCTGTATAGGTGTGCAAGCACGCACACACCCTAAGCATATCGCGTCTCGTCTATCGTCATCCTCTCTAGTACCTGTCCCCAGCTAATGGGGAAATCATGCGATCTCCTATCGGGGCATACTATGCCACCAATCAGTCCAGCCACTATGCCCGGGAGGTAGTCATAGCAGTCATACATGTCCTGCCATGAGATCTCCTCCCCCACCAACTCTAGATCATCAAAAACATGCCTACACTCCTCTAGCCCAGTGTCACGCTGTGACTCATACTCAACCAACTCTCCCTAAATAGGGAGGTGCAGAATCTGATAGACATCCTCCAGAGTAATGGCCATCTCTCCCGTCGGAAGATGGAAGGTCCTGTCCTCGCTGTGGAAGTGCTCCATAGCTGTAGTCACCATCACCCAGTTCATGTGAACCTCAGGCATGAAGAGCACATGATACAAACCTATAGCACCTAGAGCCTCCCGCTCCAGCTCAGTTAACATATATCGCTGCAACAATGGCAACGGAAACTGCTCACGCGATGTAAGAACATCCTGAATGTCCTCCTACAACCAAGTAACCAATATCGTCAGTGAAATCCATATCCATATCAAACCTACTCAAAGAAATCAAGCTATCCTATCATTGGCTTAACATATCAAATTAATCAAAACAACATATCATCTCTTGACTAGATTCTCGACAATCTCGGATATCGCTAATCAATTGCTACATCGATCAGGATGCCAATTGGGTTAATTTCGTTAAGTCAACTAATTTTCCTAAAGTGCAAATGTGCCAATCCAGGTGGCAAATGCACCGTTTCATACCAAAAGTGCCAATTCACCATGAATGCACCATCTCTGGTGTGTATGCGCCATTCTGACACATGCACCACTTCCCATATCAAATGTGCAATTTCCAAGCAAATGCGCCATTTCAGGGATCACATGCACAACCCTAGCAAATGCGCCCATTTAAAACACATATGCGTAATTCCTGGACATATGCACCACTTAACAGCTGAAATGCGCAAATTCAAACAAATGTGCAAATTCATGGCTCAAATGCGCAAAATGCACAAATGCGCCACTTCGCAGTATAAATGCACAATTTTGCACCACATGCACCATTTTGGCATGCATATGCTCAACACGGGTGTTTTTGCGCATCTGTGTTGGTTGGATTCCCTAGCCATTAAAACGCGTAAAAATTGACTTTTGACAAGTTTTGAAGAAACACATACCGGGGGTCCTGCCTCTACTGGCCGATCAAATCGTCGAATCCTCTCAAACCGATGCTCCTCGCGCGGAATATCCAACTCTCTGGTTGCCATGCTCTCCTAAGCTCTCTAGAGGACAAATCAACTATGGACAAGTGTACAAATGAAAAGAATATGTGGACCCAGCTCCTATATATAGCAAATGACCCATACTTGACTACATGACGTCTGTGGCTACTTCCCATGTCGTTTTCTCTGAACCATATCCTATTTTTCTCCGCCCTAACCCGTTCTTCACCTTCTTCTTCATGAGATTGTCCGTCTCGCGCCCTTCTGTCTTCTTCCCATCCAATCTCTTGAGGGGGCATCCTGTTGTTAAACTTGTACCAGGGGCAAACTGGGGCATGTATCACTGTCAAAAATTCTTATTCTTTGAAACAACGTAATAAAACACATTGCTTCAAAGAGGGGCAAAATGTATACACCTAAAATTGGCATGCCTCTACTTAAATAAATATTTTAAATATTTATTTCATCACCATATTCCTCTATCAATAAATAAATACATTTACTTATTTATTTGATTCATCCCTTCTCATTTAATTAAATAAATTACATTTTATTTAATTAATTAAAAGTCTCCTACACCAACTTCATTCTTCTAAAATAATTAAATAATTTTAATTATTTAATTAAAATCTTTATTCTTCCAAATTTAAATAAAATGCAAATTTTATTTAAATAAAATCTAGAATCCTCACAAAATAAAATATATTTCTATATTTTATTTATTCTTCTCAAATATCCACATAAATAATTAAATAAATCTTTTATTTAATTATGCTTTCTTATCTCTTCGAAAAATCATTCTTATCTTCCAAAAATAACTTTCCTCTTGTCACACAAAAGCAAAACTCTGAGTTACAAAAGCAAAATCACTTCTAAAGCAAATCTTCTCTTAAATTAGAAAAATAAATTCTAAATTAAGAAAATCAAATCTCATCCTCATCAAGAGAGGAGTTAACTCAAACAAAGTTGCTTTTGTAATGACATGTGTCCTTCTTCTATTGGTTGCACGTTCCTCAACAAGCCTCCTCTGTTGATCTCTTCTTTTCTTCTCAACCATTGATCTTCCCTCACTCTCTTCTATAAATACAACCTTCTTCTCTTCATTTCATATCTCTCATTTGTGCAAACTTACGTTGCAGGAATACAAGCGCGCCTTTGGCACCCCTACTCCCATTTTTGAGCATTATCACTTCATCATCCATTTCTATATTTGAAGTTCATCTTCAAATACACAAGTATCCAAGCCATTATTCATTTGTCATCTTTAACAAGCAAGCAAGCAAACAACTTCTGAGGGCTTCACATTGTTTCAAGATCAAACGAAGATAGGCGAACTACAGAAGGCAAAAGGTAAAAGAGTGTTGTAAGTATTTTAGTTTATTTTAATCTCTTTCTCCTTCATATTTCATAGATGTTTGGGTATTTTTATCATTTGATTGATTAACCTATTTTCCCCCTCATAGGGATAATCACCAAATATCAAACCAATGATGTCTTAAGCCTTGACATCAATGCCAAATCCAAGCAATGTCAAATTGCCTTTACCAATAGCAAACTGAAGCATAATGCAATTGATGTAACAAAATGTTGTCCCACTACACATCATAAAGGTCAACCAAGAAGAGAGAAATATTTAGCATTATCAACATATCAAGAGCATCAACATGTTAAGAACATGAGCACTTGCATGAGCACTTTGACATCAAATGACAACTGACTACATCACAACATTCTCATCAATATATCAGGAGTATAAGCACTTGCATATTGGATCAAGTGAAGATAACCACAATACCACTGCAATGAGAGAACCAATGCATAGAACACCAACTTGCATCAAATGCTAAATAAATTAACTATGTGAACATCATGAATACCAAGTCAACCAAATGCTACCGAGCATAACCAAAAACCTCTGTCTACCAACTATCATGATAGCTACTATTTGTACCAACCACAAACCTAAGATGCAACTGTCATTGTAGCACAAACCTAAGAGTTTGTGTATTTGACATCAAGGACAACAACTGAGAGGGCAACAAGGACCAAGCTTAGCAAGGATTGAAAGAATCAATTGAGTGTCCTCTTTCTCAATTCTAAATTGATTGGGCTGCAATCTAAGTGATTTTAAGTTTGTGAAGAAGTCTTGGATGCTTGCAAAGTTGGTTGGATTCAAACCAATTAGTTCATTCTCCAATTTGAAACCTCTCATAGTATCTTGCTTACCAAATTAGATTTTCTAAGGTAGTCCACACTTCATTAGGTATTTTTATAAGATTCAATATGAAAAAGAAGATCAGGATAAATAGATGAGCATAGTGTTCCATAGGCTTGATTACATCTATAGTACCATTTTCTATTTTTTGTAGCTATTGTTGGTTCAATTTTTGTACCCATTGTTACTCTGAATTTTTAAACTTCTTAAATGAATATCCATTTTAGTTTTTCACTCATGGTGGTTATATGGTTTGAATAGAGGAAGTTTGTTTGGATCTATGATGCTAGAGTACAAAAAAGAACACAAGTACAACCCCCCTTTTACTCAATCAATGAGATCACCCCCCAAAAAAATGATTGTGGGACTTTATAATCAGTCCAATTACAAATTCCACAAGCCAAAACAATAGAATTGGTAAGTCTGGACCACAAGATAATGCAGGAAATAACTTAGATCACAAAAATATTATCTAAGCTAGTAGAGGCTATTGAGACTTTAATGACAAGGGTAAAAACTGAATTGGAGGCAATAGATAATATTTTTCTTTGAGTAGCTCAAATGTCAAATATGTGCATTCCCTATTTAATGGATGAAGGTATTATTAGTCATCAGGAGTCTAATGTGCACCAAAAATAGATGTTGGTGCATAAATTCAAGATGAAGATTTCGAGGAAATGTTAGACTAAGAGTTAGAAGGCACAGTCTCTTATTAAGAATGTGCACAATGCCTTGCATGAGTTGATGGAAAATTTGAGATTTTTTATTTGATGAGAATCAAAGTATCTAGCCACTACAAGTTTTACTGGATTAATTTTTAGAATTGGTGAAAAAAGTATCTCCTAAGGACTGGATTATCCAATTTTTTTTGTTTCTACATGAATACCAAGATAGACAAAAGGAGAGAGATGAAAACATAATTATCCTTGTTTCAAAGACAAGGACTAAAAGTGAACTAGGTTTGTGTATATAGGCTATCTTTTTGGTTTCTAATGCATTGTTTCTTCTTGTAGGTCATCTAGGAAAGGGAATATAGGTATCCATAATGCCTCACCATTATGGCACATCCTCATCTATTTTTCATGTATTTTGAGTTGACCCTCCATTCAGATGCACTTAAGCCATTTTTAGTTTTCATTTTGTAGGTTTCAAATGAGTGATGAGATCACATGATGAAGGTAGTATTTGTAAACTCCACATTGATGGTAATTACTATTGTTTGTGTTTCATTTCTAGTCATTTTTTTAAAAAAAGTACATTATGCATGATCTTTCTTTTCATTTTTATAAATTTAGATGTATCACAACAACTAAGGTAAGTATTGGTAAGTGTTGAGGTCCTACACACCTAATTTGGGAAGTGCAACTGACTCATTCATTAGATTTCCTCTCCCAAGGGGCAAATATGTAAGTGCTTAAAATTGTATAGGCATCAATGTCAGTCCATTGATGATCTGATGGTCTAGCATGCGACCTACATGACATGAATAAACATTCTCGTCACATATTTAACTTGATGGAAATGTCTAGTTAGTTCCTAGGACCCTCCCTTGTTTTATTCGATATTTGCTAATCGTTTACAATGCTTCATCATGTAGTAAAAAGTTATGATCTGGCAATTAATCTAATGTTTATTTACAAATCCTATGTTCTACCTTCAGTGACACCTCATTAGATAAGACCTTTCAAAATATCTACTTCAACCTGGATGTAAATTGTCATAGAATGAATAAATAAATCTAGTATGAGTGGTGGAAACCTTAGTATAAATCACTTCTAATGGAGATATGCTTGGGTTAGAGCTAAGACTTTCAAAAGGTGGTGAAAGGAAGCTTGTACTCAGAACAGTGGATGGAAAACATGTCTAAATAAAAAAAAAAAATTGGTGGAAAAATAGGAATGCTATAGGAGGGTTTGGAGGATCAATATTCCAAGGAATAAGGGTCGTGATGGAGGGTTTGAAGGGAAAACATAGATATGGTTGAATACTGTGGAAAAGCTATGTAAAGAGGTAAATGGGAAAGGAGAAGAGGGATAAATGGTCCATAAAATGATAAGGGGAATCGAGAGTGAAGGCTTGGAACAATGGTAAGGTCTCTAAATACTAAATGAAAAATACTTTTATATCCATGAAATACCATAAAAAAATTCTTGCCTAGCTCAAAACCATGGAAATCAACTACCTAACTTTGGTAAATAAGTTACAATAATGTATAGGAGACAACTAAAAGTTATTGGACACCTTGGGCTCTAACATAGCTTTGTCTAAGAATTTTTGAAATAATTTTGCATTGTCATGCAAGAATAGAAATAAAACAACTTTAATGAACAATCTAAAATTTTGCTTTTTCAATGTTAAAATGAGGCAAAGGTGGCTAAATTTTCTTATAGACTTTCTTTGAGATTTTGGGGATGGGAACTTGATAGGTGGGAAGCCCTAATAGTTAATTATTTTGGACATGAAGCTTTTGGAAAGAAGATGAAAAGACAAGGTGTATGAACTATTGGGTGGTGAATTGTGGGTGGAGTCTCTGAACTTAAAAATTAAGGTCAATTTGCAATGGGACCTTGAGCTCAAAGGGGGGCATCTAGGGTAGGTGTACACATTTATTATTTTCTCATTCAGACATGTTTTAGGAAGGGGAAAGGTGGGTTTTACAAATAGGAAGGGCTAGGCTCAACAACTTAAGGCTTAACAAGGAGTAAAAGGGTCAAAACAATGGGAATAGTAAATGAAGGATTAGGACATAGGATGGAGACAAAAATTAAATGAAAAGAATCACTTAGGAAAGTAAAAGAAGCTTAGGGGATGACATTAGAAAGGAGAATAAATATGGCTATGGATGACACAAAGGAGTCAATACATCACAAAAAGCACACACATGGGCTAGGGGATGAAATAGACACAAAAATATTATAAGGGCATATGCAAATCCCATTATTATAAGTTACCACCATGGAAATAGGTATGCATGGAAGGTAGCTAATGATGATGATCTTTATTGGAGCCACAGGATTGGAAGGAAAAGAGTTGGGATGATTGGATACTAAAATAGATGTAGGTAGGTTATTGCTATTCTAAGATCATTTTGGTGTTCTCTCAAAGAATAGAGAGTAGAGAGTGGTGGTTACATGGATAGTTTGTTGCTTGCAAGGCAATCCTCTATTCTCCCAAGATCATGAAGTATTTTTGTAGGCATAAAGAGGTAGAATGGATGATTTATAGAGTTTGAGGCTTGGTTCATTTGGTTGACCAATCACAAAGGGGATCTAGGTCATTGTAGGTCATTAAGACTAGTTTTCATGATAGATCAAGAGAACCATATCCACTCGATGAAGGGTACAGAAAGCATAGATTAGTTGAGGAGCCAAAGAGAGCTATGTGTGTCCTGGGGAAGTGATATTACTTGAAGGCCATCAAAGGTTCATTGGTTAGTTGATAGCTCAAAGATGAACCATTCCATGAGGTTGCATTGTTAGTTCATATATTACTTTATTGACTTGGTGAGTTAGTGCATGTTGATAGTGTGAGTGTTAGTTGCATGCTAATTGGTAGAGACTACCTGATCTAGCATTTGTAGAGTGGATGAGGAAGCCATAGGATGCCTAGCTTATTAGAGAGTTGAGTTTTAGATCGGTGGAGGTAGAGGGTGTTTTAGACATCTAGTATTAGATCTTATATGAGACATGTATTGTCCTCCATTCCACATTGTTATAAGAGGAGATGTGGGTCATGATCATCTTTAGGTTAGTTTATAGATGTGGAGAAGCTTGGTATGAGATGTAGAGATTTTGCAATCCTATGAGGCAATGTATTCACACGTAAGATTAAGGATTAGTGACATGAGGAGCACAACTCACTCTTGTAGGAGTTTTCTACCCAATTGAGGGTTTCTCCCAAGTTACTTGTGTTGCATGTATATTTTGTGTGTTATGCAAGTGTTTATTTTTTGTATTAGAGATATTCCTATTAAATTCCATTAATGCATATGTCATGGAGATTGACATCCATTAAAGTAGGGTTAAAGTATCTTATCTAAAATTTATACGTTAATGTACTAGAGTACGACATAGCTACCCAAGTTTATGGATCAAAGAGAGTAACTATCTAAGGGAACTCACATGAGAGCATCATAGTAGCTTCATAAAACATCCTAATTGCATTATCAATTTGCTTTCTTGTCATTACTCTTGGTCCATCGCCTTTAAATTGGTTTGTCTAGGGACTTGACTAAGGAGAACATATCCCTTGCTTAGTAAATTCACAAATGGTGTCCATAGGCACCACCTCCACTTTAGACATCAGTACAACAAGCCAAGGTGTATTTGTAATAGTCATCAATTCACTTTTGTGGGCCCAAGTTTAGTTATGTTCACTAGATCACTTTACAATCATGAAGATCAATTCCATTAGTGTAGATCTAAACAAAAATAAAACATAGTAGTTTATAGATTTTGAGGTATTTGTTTGGAAATGCCCCAATTTTTAACACATTGGCAATTCCTTGCATCTTCATTAATATATTCCTTCATCCACAATGGAACTAAGTATAGATTTTAATTCATTTAAATTTTAGAAGTTTAATTATACATTTATTATTCTAATCTCCAACTCTTTATTCTAATGTAAATTTATTTATCATTTTAATTTAACTAGTATAGATATCTTATCAATGTAATATAATTAATATAATCATAATGGTGTATTGAAGTGGTGAGTTCACTTGGTTGCAGTGATCACCAATATATAAAAATATATTATATAACGATAATTATTTATCAAAAAATATATTATATAATGATATTATCGATACAAATACTTGTTACATTATGTTCTACTTTTAAATCTTAATAATTAATTTATACTTTATGTTTTGACATATATATAGTTGTCATTTTTATATTAAAAGTTTTTTATATGTTTAAATTGTATATTTTACTTTATATTCTATTTTAAAAATGAAATATAATATAAAAGATATCATTTTAATATTTACATATCTCACATATATTTATATATTAATTGTTAAAAGTAACATTCATTTAAATATCACTTTCTAAATACTTAAATACTTATATTAGAGTTGTCATATAAATTAATATATTTAGTAAATCTTTAAAAATATGACATCTCTTTGAATAAATACATTTCAAATATGTAATCTAAATAACATTTTAAATAAAAACAATGTCTTCAAACTCATAATTAATATTCTCAATAAATAAAACAACTATTGTTCTAACTTGAATGACAATGGAAAAAGGTATTCACATACCTCACAGACTTGTACAAAGTATTAAGCAATAACTACACCATCCTTATATCCCTGGCACAACTAAAATTCATAAATTCATGAAACATGGTAATGAAAGGCCAAAATTACTAACATGGCTACTTTCTTTACCCTAAATAAGCTCCCACCATGATCTCTCCTTTTGCTAATTCTATATCATACATTACTAAGTCCTTTCTCCAAAGCTTCCACCAGATTCTTAAAATAATTGCCAGTGACATTTGTAAGATCAATAAGCTTTTTATGAAAATTAAAAAAATCTTGTCGAGACTTTTCATGAGAAATAAAGCCTTTCAGTTCCTGTTGAGCACACTCATGAAGTTGTTCTAAAGAAGATTCTGCATGAGCCTGCAAGTGTTTAAATAGATTCTTGTTAGCTCTATCCTTAGCATGCTCACTCTCTGCAAGATAATATCCATAAGCATATGTCCACTTCAAAACTCTTCTGCACTCAACAATCTGCAGCCATGCATCTGTTATAAATTGGAGTTCAAGATCAGATTTACAGTGTGAGATGCTTAACTTCTGAAACCCAGAATTCTGAATAGTCTGCATATCTGACAGAGCCTTTCTTCTGGAAGATTCATTGGCTACCCAGCGCTCATAATAATGGTTATACATTTCCAAGGCTTTTTTGATGGCCTCTCTATTTCGATTTTCCTTTCTTTGCAATTCATCATCTTTATCATCGGATGAGTTGCAGGCATAATTAGAGTCATGATTGGACCACTTGCCAAGGCACAACCAGCAAAACTCAAAACAACATGGAGACACACAAGTCATATGCATGCAGCCATCAATTTTCTCAATGGCAGAATTACACTTGGGACAAGGCTTTGTGTTGACAAGCTTCCAGTATGACAAACAATTGTTCACTAAAATTGTTTTATGAAATAATTGATAATGTTTTTCTCTTGTATAGTTGAAAATAGGTGAAATGAAGGCATGAAGGGCCAAAACAAGGTGGAAACATGAGAAATTTGGACTCTCTTTGACTGAACTAACTGATATACCTAGACACATATATATCTTAGAACATAAAGAACATAAAGAACATAAAGACATAAAGAACATAAGAACATATATGTGAATTAAAATGGACATAAGTTGAAAATACCTTAGAATTTGATATTGCAATTGACCAATTCTAAAAAATATGACTTCAAAATCCTCAAATTCTTCTTTTTCGCAAGTTTGATTATTAATTCTATATAATTCTAGAATAGGATTAGTGAAATTTATGGAAAAAACAAACATATATCATCAAATTCAATCTATATATCAAAGGTAATTAGATTTGAAACAATATCACACATGAAACATGAAACTTTTAGTTTAAATAATCAAATTTTCTCCAAAAACATGCAAAATCAGTTCTTCTACATTGAAAAAACAAAAAAGGTGGTGGATTGATATAAAAATGATTCTCAATAAGTCAAACAACATGAAAAGCATTTTCTTGTTTGCTATACTCCGTGAAAAGTAGGAATAACAGTCATGTGGGGTATGAAACACGGATCCCACATGCTTTTTTACCATTTTTCATGCTTCCCAAAATGCACTCGCATTATAACATGAACGCATTCTGGGAAGCATAAAAACATAAAGGTTCATGCATGCAAAAATCATAACCTTCTCAATGTTGGTGCAAAAATCATGGTCTAGGATGTCATACTCTCACATAAAATATATTGTAACTATGCATGTAGTGCATCAAATAGGTAATCAAGTGATGGTCCAAGAGTACCCCTAGACTCAAATATCCGTGTGGTTCATGAAATAGAACTTTTTAATACTAGGAAGGACAAATGTAACCTTGTATCTACATGGGAGAGTCTCTCTCTTTCTTCATTTCTCTATCCTATATATAGAGAGGGAACAGGAGACATGGAGAGATAGAGAGGGACATGGACGTGGATAGGGAGAGAGCTTGGGGACATCCAGAAAGAGATGGAGAGATAGAGATAGATTTAGAGAAAGGAAAAAATATAGAAAGAGGGGCAAATAGAGAGATAGAGAGGGATAGGTGGAGATAGAGATGGGGAGAGGGAGAGATGGGGATTGAGATAGAAAAAGGGGTCTATAGAGGGATATATATATATATATATATATATATATATATATATATATATATATATATATATATATATATATATATATATATATAGAGAGAGAGAGAGAGAGAGAGAGAGAGAGAGAGAGAGAGAGAGAGGGTTATGCAGATAGATAGAGATAGCGAAAGAGATGGAGAGATGTCTAGAGACATAGGGAGAGAGATTTCAAGAGGTAGAGGGATGAGGAGAGAGATAGAGAGGAAGAAAGAGAGGTAGCAAGGGATAGATTAATAGATAGGGATCCATATGTCCAGAGAGATAGATATAGGGAAATATATCAAGAGATACAACTTCCAGAGACATAGGGAGATAGATTTGAGGTAGAGGGATTGGGAGAGTGATAGAGAGGGGGAATGAGATAGTGAGGGAGGGAGAGATAGAAAGGCAGAGTTAGAGAGAGGGGATCGAAAGATAGAGAAAGATAGAGAGACAGGGAGAGAGAGAGATAGAGAGGTAGGTATAGTTAGAGAGAGGGATAGAGGAGACAAAGATATCTCTCCCAGGCTCGGTCTCCTCTATATCTCCATATTCTCCTCTCTACCTAAACCATAAACCTAAACCTCTAAACCTTAACCCCTAACCCCTAAACCATAAACCGTAAACCCTAAATAATGCCCCTAAATCCAACTCCTAACCCTTAAACCCTAAAAACGAGCAACCCTAAACCCCTAAACCCCTAACGCCTAAACCATAAAACCTGGAAGTAGCCCTAAACCTCTATCTCCCTATCTCTCCCAATCTCTATTGGTCCCCTCACTCTTTTTCTCTCTAAACCCTAAACCCTAAACCCCTAACCCCTAAACCCTAAACCCCTAAAGCCTAAAAAATTCCCCTAAACCCTAACCCTAAACCCTGAACCCTATTTACTTGAGCAACCCTAAACTCATGTAAACCTCAAATAATGCCCCTGATCCCTAAACCCTAAACTTGAGAAACCAGGCTAAACACCTAAACATATAGTTTGATAGGGGATGATGGAGGATCAATGGGAAATGGATATAAAATTCTTGGATCTTGATTAAATCATTATACTCATTGGGATGTGATTTGATAGGATCCAAGTTATTTGTTTGATTGTCTATGTTTTCTTGGGGACCAAGTGTCTCATCATGAGATATTGATGGATAATGAATAGGACTGGCACAAGATGATGGATAGGAGTGATGTGGGAACTTACTTGCTCGTGGATAAGATCTTGATCATAGATAATATCTTGATCACAGGGAGGATAAGCATGGATAGCACGATATTAGATATGGATAGGGTAAGTGGGGATGCATTGATATTCATTAGATTAGGGAAGAAGAGGTGGTGATGGGGGTTAACTAGGAGATGTTGGAGGATTAATGATGGGATCTATGTACAAAGGGGTTGACCATGAGATGGTAAGGGAACTGAGATGGGATTAGATGGGATGTTTGGATTTAGATTAGGATGGGTGGTTGGTGTTTCCACATTATTTGGACTAGGGTCTTAATGTATAGCTATTGGGTTTCTTAGATGGATGTCATGGGTCCTTGGATCCAGGATCAATAATCTTTAGATATTTGACAACATGGCTACATGATGGGGTTTGACTTGGACTTATGGTAGGAGACTCTTTAATGAAATGGATAGACATAGGAGTGGATGATGGTGTTGGAGTGGTATACATGTTATTAGGAGGTTCTTTGTGAGGCTCAAGGATAGGAATTTAAGTACATGATGTTCTTAGATTCCTTGCTAGTAGTCCCTAGGTCACATCCTTCATGGCTTCATGGGTTGATGGACTAGGATATGCATATAGTTGATGGATAATGATGGAAGATGTTGTGGGGTTAGGATTAGGATTGAGTGAATGGATATAGGAGGCCCAGATGGATTAGGCTTGGGAGTGTTAGAGGAGGATGAAATTGGATCAGTGGATTTGGATGGATCCATATCTTTTCTTTTATTTTTGGATTTTGTAAAGACTCTTTGGAGAAAATTTTTCAAGCGTTCATGGGTTGATGGATTAGAGCTTAGAATATTTGATGGTGGATTAGATAGTGAGTTATATGGTGGATGGATGATAGGGATTGAAGGATTAGGAGATGGGTGGACTAATGCATTAGTATTACGAGGATTGGAGGGAAATTATAAAATAATTCCCCTTTAACCCTAACCCCTAAACCCTAAACATGAGCAACCCTAGAAACTCATAAACCCTAAATAATTTACCCCTAAAGGTATGAGTAACCCTAAACTCATAAACCCTAAATATGCCCCTAAACCTGACCAACCCTAAACCTCTCTCTCTCCCAAAACCCCAAAACCCTAAATAATACCCCTAAACCATAAACCCAAGCAACCCTAAACCCCTAAACCCTAAATAATTCCACTAAACCCTAAACTTAAGCAACCCTAAAATCATAAACTTGACCAACCCTCTCTCTTTCTCTCTCTCCTTATCACCCTATCTCTCCCCTCTCTATCCCATCCATCACATGTCGACAAAGAATATGGAAACAAGAAAACTAGGACATGCAAAGAGGGACGAGGATATAAATAGGGATGATGAAATGGAAACAAGATACTTTTTGAAATTTCATTGGATGGGAAGAATGATGAGGAGAGGTAGAAAGGCGAGGGAAGTATAGAGTGAGAGAGAGGATAGGAGGTAGAGATAGGAGGGAAGTAGAGAGTGGGAGAGGACCGTAGGAGGTAGACAGGGGAAGGAAGAAGAGAGAGAGGGTAGGAGGTAGACAGGGGAGGGAAGCAGAGACTGAGAGAGAGGGTAGGAGATAGATAGGGGAGGGAAGTAGAAAGTGAGAGAGAGAGAGTCAGAGGTAGAGAGGGAGGGGGGAGAAGAGAGTGAGAGACAAGGTAGGAGGTAGAGAGGCGAGCGAAGCAAAGACTCAGAAAGAGGGTAGGAGGTAGATAGGGGAGGGAAGTAGAGAGTGAGAGAGAGGGTAGAAGGTAGATAGGGGAGGGAAGAAGAGAGTGAGAGAGAAGGTAGGAGGTAGAGAGGGGAGGGAAGCAGAGACTCAAAGAGAGGGTAGGACGTAGAGAGAGGAGGGAAGTAGAGAGTGAGGGAGACGATAAGAAGTGCAGCTACCCTTATAGACATGTATGTAAAGTGTGGAAGCATAGACAAGGCATGTCAATTGTATGACGTAACACCTCAAAGAGATGTTCTATAATGGAATGCAATGATTGCATGATCAAATATGTGGAGCAGAGAATCGTCTTTTTACCGCAATTACACTTCGTAACCGCTCCAACTTCTTGAAGGTGTTTAAATAAATAAAAAGCACCATCTTTCAAAGACAGAATATTTCTTAAATGAGATAATAAAATCATTCCTTTCAGTTTTAAATAAAAGAGCCTCTTCATTACAATCCGGAACGTCAAGTTGAAAAACTAAAACTTGAAATGTCAAAGAAATTGGATGCCAAGTTTGTAAGACACAGAGTGGATGTTTATTCCAGGGATTAAAATCTGAATTTAAAATGGACAAAATAGAAGAGAATCGAGGCACCAAACTTGGGAGGAGTGTAAATTTAAATAAAATGATTTTATTCTTGAACAAGCAGCTTGGGATGAACAAAATACATTAAAAGAATCTGCAGAAAACCTGTCAGAAATAGCAGCTGCTTTCATAACTCTTTAATGCAAAGCAATGCCTAAGTAAGGGGTGGAATTTGTCAGCAAGAAGAATCTTCTTATAGCAACAATGAAGCACCAAATTATTCTTGAAAGGGAATGTTAAGCATGTGGCACCAAGTATTATTTGATATATATTATTCTGTGATATGCAGCAAAGGGGAAGAGTGCCCAGCACGTAGAATATGAGTGCAGGTGTGGACAGCAGGTTTGCAAAAGAAATAATGAAGTCTGAGAGGTTGTTTGAAGGTTGCAGATAGAGGCGAGATTCGAGGAATGTTGAAGTGCATAATGAGCATGTATGAGAGGGAGGTTATAAGAGGCCCTTATTTGTGTCTTGTTGTAGATGTAAGGTTTGTTCTGTTATTGTAATCAGATTTTGATTGAAAAATAATAAATATTATGAGTTTTATATTTGCAATCCATATATGGATGTGATATTGAGTTATATTGTGAGTGTGAGAGTTTGAGTGTGAGTTGCAGCTATGTGTGTGTATTTTTTTTAATTTCATTAATTTGTAATAGTCATCAATTCACTTTTGTGGGCCCAAGTTTAGTTTTGTTCATTTACCAGATCACTTTACAATTATGAAGATCAATTTCATTAGTGTAAATCTAAACCAAAATAAAATAGAGCAGTTTATAGATTTTGAGGTATTTGTTTGGAAAGGCCCCAATTTTTAACACATTGATAATTCCTTGTATCTTCATTAATATATTCCTTCATCCACAATGGAACTAAGTATAGATTTTAATTCATTTAAATTTTAGAAGTTTAATTATACATTTATTATTCCAATCTCCAACTCTTTACTCTAATGTAAATTTATTTATCATTGTAATTTAACTAGTATAGATATCTTATATAGTATAAAGGATATCAATGTAATATAATTATCATAATCATAATGGTGTATTGAGGTGGTGAGTTCACTTGGTTGGAGTGATCACAAATATATAAAAATATATTATATGATGACAATTATCTATACAAATACTTGTTACATTATGTTCTACTTTTAAATCTTAATAATTAATTTATACTTTATGTTTTGACATATAAATAGTTGTCATTTTTATATTAAAAGTTTTTTATATGTTTAAATTATATATTTTACTTTATATTCTATTTTAAAAATGAAATATAATATAAAAGATATCATTTTAATATTTACATATCTCACATATATTTATATATTAATTGTTAAAAATAACATTCATTTAAATATCACTTTCTAAATACTTATACTAGAGTTGTCATATAAATTAATGTATTTAATAAATCTTTAAAAATATGATATCTCTCTGAATAAATACATTTTAAATATGTAATCTAAATAACATTTTAAATAAAACAATGTCTCCAAACTCCTCATAATTAATATTCTCAATAAATAAAACAACCATTGTTCTAACTTGAATGACAATGGAAAAGGGTATTCACATACCTCACAGACTTGTACAAAGTATTAAGCAATAACTACACCATCCTTATATCCCTGGCACAACTAAAATTCATGAAACATGAAACATGGTAATGAAAGCCCAAAATTACTAACATGGCTACTTTCTCTACCCTAAATAAGCTCCCACCATGATGTCTCCTTTTGCTGATTCTATATCATACATTACTGAGTCTTTCTCCAAAGCTTCCACCAGATTCTTAAAATAATTGCCAGTGACATTTGTAAGATTAATAAGCTTTTTACGAAAATTAAAAAGATCTTGTCGAGACTTTTCATGAGAAATAAAGCCTTTCAGTTCCTGCTCAGCACACTCATGAAGTCGTTCTAAAGAAGATTCTGCATGAGCCTGCAAGTGTTCAAATAGATTCTTGTTAACTCTATCCTTAGCATGCTCACTCTCTGCAAGATAATATCCATAAGCATATGTCCACTTCAAAACTCTTCTGCACTCAACAATCTGCAGCCATGCATCTGTTATAAATTGGAGTTCAAGATCAGATTGACAGTGTGAGATGCTTAACTTCTGAAACCCAGAATTCTGAATAGTCTGCATATCCGACAGAGCCTTTCTTCTGGAAGATTCATTGGCTACCCAGCGCTCATAATAATGGTTATACATTTCCAAGGCTTTTTTGATGGCCTCTCTATTTCGATTTTCCTTTCTTTGCAGTTCATCATCTTTATCATCGGACCAGTTGCAGGGATAATTAGAGTAATGATTGGACCAGTTGCCAAGGCACAACCAACAAAACTCAAAGCAACATGGAGACACACAAGTCATATGCATGCAGCCATCAATTTTCTCAATGGCAGAATTACACTTGGGACAAGGCTTTGTGTTGACAAGCTTCCAGTTTTCTGTTTGTTCGTTGTCATTGTTGGTCACCATCCACTTGTTTGCAATCTCACAATCTACTGGACGATGAACTTCCTCTGAACAGTTCCAGCAAAACTCATATCTGCATTTACAAGTAACCTCATAGGACCCTGACCCACTTTCATAATTCACCATTTCTACAGCATACTCACAACCAGGGGCTGGACACCATTTGATTTCTTTGTTGCTTTCAACATAAGATCTAACAAGGTATTGTCTGTACCTTTTTAGATAATGTTCCTCACAATAAGTCAATAAATAAAGCACCATTTCTTCACCAATAGCACATTTACAAGATGGTTCAAGACATTTTAGTCTCAGACATCCTGCTCCAACTTGATCCATTCGTGCTTGGATCCAGCGTAGCCAACACCCATTACAAAAATAATGCCCACAAGCGCCTGCTCTCATTCCACTAATGCAGTAACTATCACCACAAACACCACAGTCCCTATCTGAATTTGGATCAACCTCTGAAACCCTAATTTGTAATAGCCCTAAATCTCTTCTTATGTCCTCTTCCTTCACAAGCCACTCATCAACCATCCTCTGAAAATTCCACCTGAAGTGAAGCAAAAGAATAACAGCTTCATCTTTAGAGATGGATAGGATGGAGCAAACCCTTTCAATTCCCTCTTCTTGGCGTTGGCGTATATCTTCCTCCCTCAGAATAGTGCAAATATCTATTTTCTTCTTAGGATGCTCTTCAAAAGTATCATTTTCCTCATCGATCACCTGATTTTCCTCTTCAAATTCATCATTATCATAGATATCTTCATCATATTCTTCATCTTGTTCAGAAGCATATTCTTCATTTTCTCCCTGGTTATGATAAAGATCTTCTTGGCCACCCATATTTTCAATGACCAGCACAAATAAACCACCACTTCACCCTCAATATAATCCGTTGGAAACCTGAAAAGAAACAGAAGAATTCGTTGGAAACCTGATAAGAAACAGAAGAACTTACAACTCGACAAATTGATCCAAGAAATATTGATAATTTATGCTCCACTACGAGTTATTTCTGACCAATTTATTTTTGCTTGAAGAGATTTGGAGAGCAGATTTTCAGCGCTAATTTTAGAAGTGGCAATGCGTTTGGAGAGCAGTTTTCAGTACTATTTTTGGATGCATGTTAAATGAATAAAAAGCATGTCTGATTATATATGCATGGTTTAGTTTTTGTAAGTGCATAGTTATTAATAAGAGTCTAAGTTCAGTTTTTACGTGTTATTTTTGGTATTGGGAAAATTTATATAAAACGGGGTTTATTAAGAAACTTTTAAAAAGCAAATAAACTTGTTTTATCTAATATAACATACTTAAAAGATAAATAAATATACATATTTTTTTTTTTTTTTTTAAAAATATACATATTTTTTTAACCTATTTTTTTAAATATACATTTTTTTTTCCTATTTTTTTTATTTTTTTGGTTTTAAAGATTTATGTTAGAAAGATATTAAATAAATTATAATTTATAAGTTCCATAATTTAATTCAATCAAAAACTTAATTATAATTTCCTAATGGAATTAAGTAGTAAGAATGTAAAATTGAGGTCATTAAACTAAATATTTATTTTCTTTGTGGTTTTTTGTTTCCACTAAAAGGATATTAAATAAACTTAAGTATAATTGTCTTAATGGAATTATTTCCCATATTAAAAATCTAAAATAGAGATCATTAAACTAAATATTAATTTTGTTTGTCTCTTTTAAGGATATAAGAACCCTAACCCTAGCCCTAGCCCTCATTAAAAAGGTAAAGTAATTAACGTTGCCATTAATTTTCTTTGTGGGATGCAGTGGCAATTCTTAGCTCTAACAATTAGTTTTTAATTGTATAGAATAAGAGTAAACAATATGCAATGTTAATCTAACATTCTATAAAAAACAAAAACAAACAAAAAAAAAAATGGTTGTATAGTGATGCCCTTACCGATTACTTCTGCTTCACAATTCAATTTGTTTTTATTTGATTTAATTTTTCTTAAATTTATGTTTGAGTAATAATTATATTTATACACATTATTTTATGTATGTCGGCTTTATTTTTATGTTCATTGATTTAATAAGACTATGTGGGCTATATTTTTTTTTAATTTAAAATAGTTTATAATTATTTAAAAATATATGTCTAATTATTTAAAAAAAAACTATGTCCGCTCTATTTTGTTTCTTGATTATGAAATATTTATTTACTTGTATTTATTATGCACACATATATTTTGGTTGTTACCAGAATGTTACCAAAATCACTCCATATTTAAATGTTGGTGAATACAAGTTTTGGAGTGTGGGGTTTTTCTTCTGAAAGAGTTTTCCCACATATATCACTATGTTATGGTTACATTGTTTATCTTTCTATGAATGTATTTCTCTATTTTGTATAATTAGTTGGATCATAGTTAAAGTTATTTGTACAACAATCCTCTCAAGATTAGCATAAGAAATTATTTTTGCTACACTTGCTTCCTTACAAGTAGTATCCCAACTTGATCACCTTTGGTTTCAGTTGTTGGATTGTTGGGTTTTTTGAGTTAATCCATATTTGAGTGAGAGCTATTTTGTGATCACAAAATTTGAGTTGTTGTAGAAATTAAAAAGGGAATATCTGTTAATTGATTGTGATCTATGGGATATTGTTGATATAAAAGTTTAGAGACCTACAGATGCCACATAAGCTAATTAGTATGATGTAATGGACCAAAAAGAAAAAGGCCTAACTAGATTTTGTATTATAGATTTTGTTCTTATTAATGTAAAATTTCTTCTTGTAAATAGCAATCAATATTGTCATCTATAATTTTATATTATGCATTGTAGAGAAATGCTAGTATGAAAACTATGTTGTGTTTCTACATGCCCTATAGTGAATAATATCTTCTACAAAGTGCTTAGCCAAGAAAACCATGTCTTGTTGCATGCCTTGTAGTGAACTATGAGTTGCAAAAAGGTTGCAATTGAGCTAGGTAAACATTTTTTGCCCTAAATATGTCATTCACTTGTAATGAATGTGTGTTTCTTGTTAGTGTTATAGTGAAGTTATTGAGTGCAATACAATGAAAAAAGAAGTGTGCATTGAGTTTTCGATGCTTCTAGCTCATGTTTGGACATTAGAATGGATGGGAGTATGTAAAACAATTCTTGTGTAGTCACTATTCAATTCATCCAAAAAAGTGGATTAAGTTGAGTGTATGCCATGCATGTCCTTTGAATCACTCCTTACAACATTTTTTAACAACACCAATGGTGTTAATGTTTATGTAAGTATTTGTTGTAGAGTAGAGTATACAACACTATGGTTATTGAGGATTATAACCTAAGGAGCAATGCCAATGTTTTATTGCTAACAGTTAGTGGGATGCATGATTCAAGGTGCATATTCAATGTTGTATGAATATGCAAATGCTAGAACAATTGCAAGAATGATGTATTTGTAATAGTTCTTATAGTAGTCAAATCATTTTGTAAATTTCTATCCTTGACATATAACGTGAATTGGTTTAGGGTTTGATGATGACTAGTAATAATAGTCCCAAATGAGATGACTGAGTTAGGGAATTTTGCTCCAACGAGTTGCAAGATAGTCATGTCTGGCGTGATATTCTATTCTTTACAAACTCTTTTGATGATTTCAACAATGCTTGTAGTAGTTAAAGCTAATCAGAAATCAACATCCCCTCTTTCATATTGTGTTTTTTTTCAAACTAAAAAGTTTGTTATGTGAGAACCAACACTAGGGAACAGTCAGGACAAAATGTGTCAATCGGTCTATTATTGGTGTTAAATATAATTTCCATTTGCCCATAACTGTCAACTAGATCCACATGCATGATTTGTGGTTTAAGGTGAATAATATAGTTTCTAATATAGCTAGGGCCATAGGCAACTAGAACATCTCCTTCAAATACAATGGTAGTTTTCTGTGTATATCTCCAAGATTATACATGAAGCATGTGTTTCTATCTTTTGCTTGTAAGGATAATGTTATATGACCAGTCTTAGTAGTGGATAATAATTTGGAGGAACACAAGTTTGAATATCTATGAATAAAGCAATATAATAGTTTATGTCCATATTAGGTTTATGAGATAGATAGCATATAAAAAATGTATATGGGGTAACTTTTGTGTATCTAGATTTGAATATGAAGAGAACTAAAAATTCAAAGAATGTTGTATGCAACACATGACATCCAAATGTAGACCTTTTTTCTATGGCTATCCATCGAAGGGTCCTACATTTTTGTAACATGCATAGATCGTTAAGTAGCAAATGTGGAAAACAAGTGCATATCAATATAAATGATAGGAAAAGAAAGATGCATGGGCATGTTTTGTATACATAGACAACAATCATTCCAAGGTGTTACAAGTATCAGCGTTTCCCAGTTGCATTTATAATAGAAATTGGCTTGGCCAAAGTAAGAGACACTGATCTCGGGCACATAGATTTGGGTATTTTTGGGTTAGAATGTAGTAAGACCCCAAACCTTCCATTGCAAAGAAGATTGTGAGTAGCAGGTTAGCTCACATTGGGGGTTTTCCACTTGTCATGTCATGCCCAAACTTGGTCATTTCTTGTGCAAAGAATTACTACCCTGACTCTCAAGAGATATGAGCTTTTGATGGCTCCATGATTACTAAGGTTGATGTTGAGGCCATTTCTCATGCATTGAGGTTAGCAAACTAGGAGGAATTTGTTGAAATATATGTTACCATAGGGTGGGGCTATTTTTGGGATAAGAAAGACTGGTGTTTAAATAGTATTGCTAAGAACTAGTTAAAATTTGAAAAGAAAGGAAAATGTCAAATTCCAGCCAATTTGAAAAGAGGACATTTTAAAGAAGAAATTTCTGATATGATAACCTTGTTGCATCACATTGTCATGAGTACTGAGTCTTATTCATTTGAAAATTGGATGTGCTAGTTCATCTTGTTAATTTGTAGTAAATACCAGTACATTGACTTGGATAAACTAATAAGTGATCACATGAATGAGTAGTTAGCTAATTTTCATGAGAAGGTGTCCATTCATATGTGCTCTTATCTGATTTACATCTTAGCTAGTAAAGAGGTTATCTGGGCTAGTCTGAAGACTCAAGGGTTTCTTACACTAGATACACATGTGTATAATTATTTCCCTCAGTTGCAAAAGGAAAATAGAATGAAAGATTATTGCCATGTGAATGATGCCTTTCTTATGTTGTTTGTAAAGAGTATTGAAGGTTCACCTAAAAGGAGAATTTCTCCCAAAACAGTGTCGTTGGTGATGAGGTACATTTTTTTTTTATATTCAATTTGATAGATTCACCTATCTATGGATTGGGAGTTATGAAAATGCCCTGTTGAAATTGCCAAGATACACCTTAGATTATCTTGTTCTTTTGGAGGTATGTCGCTAGATGGGGGCTGTGAATAATAAATATCACAATATGAAGAAGAAAGGGTATTCTTTCCCTGTGTCACTATCTTTCTTTGTTTGCAAGAGCACTAACAATACTAAAAATATTGAGAAGATTTTAACTGAATAAAATTTTTATCCTTTATCTTTGTGGCCGCTTTTTGACAATAAAATTTTGTCAAGAGGAATTTCCATGGGGAAAGTCTCTATGAACATTAGTGTCAACTAGAGGACTATTGGGAGGACTGTGCCGATGAAAGGGAAGTCCAGATAAGGGATTGGATGAGGTTGATAATAGACCAAGTTCGGGCCTTCAATCTGCCCTTGCAAATTTTAGATGATGTAGATGATAATTCTGAGATTATGGATGAAGGTTATCGAAATGTTACCTCTGAACCTCTACCTTGGATATGTTGGTCTGATAAGGGGATTATGGATGTTATGATTCGATCTTCTTTTGTGTTGAATAAAACTGAGAGATGGCTTGAAAGGAGAATAAGAGAACATGCTAGTTCCCTTATGCAGAAAGAGTTTGTAACAAAAGAATAGGGCACATCCTAGGCTTCTAATACTCTAAGAACTACAATCAATGTGGAGACAACTCTTCAAAGAGTTGGTTTGCAACCTAGAGGGGTGGGTGGAAAAAGTTGGGGGCCCAAAAAGTGGCCAACGTTTTAAAAATAAAAGGTAATAATGTGCTCGCCTTATGGCTTGGTGTTGCTGAGCCTACACCAAGCCATGACATGCTCGCATTATAATGGGAGCATATTATGTGCTTTTATATATAAAAAAAGTAGTGTTCTATTTCATTATTTCACAGTAAATTGCAAGAAACCCACGGCTTGAAGAAAGAAAGGAGTGTGCTCACGTTATTTGAGGTCCAATAGTCATCTATTTCTTACTGATTCATCATCAAAATGCCACCACAACATCAAGGAAATTAAAGAAGTAAGTTTTATTTGCTTTCTTGTGTGAATTTGTTGCTAAATAGGTAGGTTAAAATAATTTTTGATGTAAATTTCTTAAATTTATAGGAGTTGATATTGTACCTCCTCCTCCTAAAAAGTCCACAATATCCTCCAGCAAATGAACAACAAATACCTACTGAAGAAGAACCCTAACCACAAACACCTCCATTTATTCCTGAATATGCCCCTGGAACATAAGAAAATCTAATGGGGCAAATTGAAAATAATAAAAAATAAATTAAGGACATAATTGCAAGGTTGAAAGAACCCACAACTTCAACCTTGCATAGATCCATGCTTGCTCAATCCCTTGAATCTATGTTATCAAATGTAGATTCAATAAATAAGCAAATCACTAGTTGGACAGAAAAGAGGAGAGTTTTTAGAGAGTATTATGCTGGCAAGTTATCATATGAACAAGTGAAAAAGGAACAAATTACAAAATTCAACTTGTGTTCTATTTTCACAGACCCATGAACAAATGAATCTCTGCCTCTTACATGCAAGAGGTTCCCTATCTATTGGTGTAACAATAAAGCAATAAGGGACAATTTTGCGCAGAGGTGGTGGATGGTTTTTGACCATCCTCCATGCAACAATAATGAGGTCCCACAATATTTTTTGAGGAAACTCTACTGTGAGTTTGTCAAAAATAAAGTGCCAAATTATTTTGATATGTGGGAGTTCCAAGGTAGAGGTAGGGGGTCAGTACAAGATAGACCAATGGCACATGTTGACCTAAAGTGGCCAGCGAGATGAGCACTCGCTAGACCAGCCCATGACCATGTTTCTATCTCTTCTGACCATGTTTCTATCTCTTCTATTGTGAAAGAGAGTGTTGAGGTTGAGGCACTTCAGTCATTAGTACCTTGACCCAGAGCATCTTATAGAATGCTAGTCCTATTGCATAGCATGGGCCAAGGGAGAGTTTGAGTACAGTTCCACCCCATACTTGTTAGATTTGCATGTCAGCATGTGGTTATGACCCCACAGATAGTCATGACACAGGTGCGCAGGCTACATCTGCAACTGAGTAGATGGTGATGACAGATGCCCTCCTGAGTGAGACTTTCAGGCTTGATACTCAGGTAAATCTTAGCAAGTTCATTGAATTTAATTTATTAAATTTTATTTTTGAAATGCAAGATTAACTAATTTAGTTTGATGATTTTAATGAAATTTTAGGGTCATAACGTTGATGCAGTTTTTAGTGGCTCTCTACTTGCATATTACACTACATCATCTACTGTCAGGGTATGTAACTAGTAAACAATTATAAATATTACATGTGAATAGCATCATTATATGAATGGTATTTTAATATCTGATTTTGGATGTTGAATAGGTTAATATTGGAGATTTCATGGCAACACCTACTAGCGGTGGTGGACTTCAAAGCTTCACGAAGGTAATAAAATAAATAGTTTAATGAATGAATTGTACTTACTAGATTTTTGTATGTGACTTGTGTGCTTTATTGTGTGTACTTCCATGTTTAGGTGAACGTGTGTGTATGTTAGGAGCCATGATTTGCATCACTATTATAGTTTTTGGAATTGAATAATGTTGTTTTATTTCTAGATGATGCAGTCTGTGGAGACACTTGCCGATGTTCATAGGGCAATGAAGTATGGTGTGTCCTCTGTGATTCATAGCCCCATGCCATTGACGGGGGTATGAGGCAGATTAGTAAATTTTAATTTACATTCATTATTATAGTTCTTTATTTTTGAAAAATCAAAAGATTATTGATTTGAAGTTTAATTTCTATCTGAATGGTTTCTATAGGACATGACATCACCACAACCTAATCCTGCTACTAAGCCAAGTGAGGAGACAGATTATATGGTAGCGGTAAGTGATTATTTTGTTAAATGTTTCATTTTTTATAACATGTAATTTCTATATATTAATGTCTATACTTTTTATTGTAATAGCTAAAGATGCATGAACAACTAAATAGGAGGAGCAACCCTTGGGTTCGTAGTAGACCATCCACATACGCGTCTCCATCCCCTAGAAGATCAAAGGCTGCCCATGATCTATTCTCTTCACCAGCCAGAGGGGAATGACTTTTTATTGTGTTTCTTTGTTGTATGCCTATATGGCATTTGTGGACATATATTTTGTATTGCATATAGTTGACATTGTATGCCTATATGGCATTCTTGTAAGCCTATATGGCTATTTTGTATATATGTTATACTTATATCAACATATATTGATGTATGCCTATATGGATATTTGGTTAATACAAATCTTTTTTATTGATGGCATCCATACTTGCATTATAAATCCACATTTGAATGGATATTTGTATATGGTTACTTCAAATATTTAAAGTCCAATTGTATTACATAGGATGGTTGTTGATCTAATAAGCCAGCTATTGTTATTCAAGTATCACCTAAACCTCATTTTGGAACTAAAAGATAAAAGTTGTATTTAAAATAAAAATGAATCATCATGTTGAACATAAAATATTGATATTCTTTATGAGTTGCTCAATTGAAAATATTAAAATGAGTCTGTTGATCCATATTCTTTTTGAGATGGTCAATTGAAAATATTTCTTAATTTCTTGTTATTATACCATATTGGGATGCAAAGAGTATGTTTGATGTTTTGAATAAGATATTCAAAATAATATGCTTATGAGCACCTGATGGCCATTGTGGTTATTAAATGTAATTCCTCTTGTATATAAGGTGAGGTTATGAGATTACATTGAGTCTTACCTAATTTTAGTATGCAACATAACATTGGGGCTATAGGCTTCCATAAGTCATCAACAATCAAGGTTCAAATTTGTCATTGAAGTCAAAGGGTCAAGGTTGTTTGTCATTGATGTCAAGGTTGATGCCATGATGTTGATAAGGTGATGCAGTGATTCAAGGTAGGTGACGGTCATGAGGTGCATGATGTTGTGAATATGCTTTTCATGATAAGGTCTCTCAATTCATGTTGATGCTGCACAAGAGAAACATGGTTCATATGTGCAAGGTTCATGTTCATGGTGGATGTGGTTTTGTTCATGCAAGGTTTTGTTGTGAATATGGTTTTCATGATAAGGTCTATCTTGGAAGGTTGATATGATGCAAGGTTCATATTCATGGTGGATGTGGTTTTGTTCATGCAATAAGAAGTTAGAGAAGACATAAGATTTCATAATTATAATCTTATTAATATTTAGGGTTTGCATAACGGGCATTAAACCCTAAAAAGAATCTACTTTTCTTAAGACTTTAAAACTCTCAATTACCTGTCATGTGTAAAGTGCAATTTTGTTTAAATTTAATATTGACTTATAATTAGAGGTTACTATCACTTAAATCAACCTACTAAAGGGTCTTTAAGTCATTAGTTCAATGACCCTTCAACCTAACTCAACCGACATCTCTGGTAAACTCTCATAAGCTCGAGCGCCATATCATAATCGAAGGTCATATTTGATTGATATGAGGGCAGGAAAAAAGATTGGAAGGTCAGTATTTAAAAGGAATTTAGAATACAAAATATGATCTCTATGTGGTTGAATTTGATGGGCATGCCTTTATAAAAGGCTAAAAGATAGCTTCATGCAGGATATCATGGTATTTGTAGTATTTGAAGATTGAAGACTAGTTAGTGTTTATAGCTCAGACTATTTCAACATGTTTGGGTGCAAAACAAGACCATGCCTAGACTAAACATACCTATCCAGATGCGTTGGAATTGTTGGTTTGGCCGCACGAGGAGAAGAACAAAAGTTACACCCCTTTGCAATTTTATAATGCCTCCTTTTGACGATTTTTGGGGCAGTAGAAAACCTTTCACCATGAACAAACGCCTTAGAGATATAAAAAACTGAGAGAGGTTATTATAGAGGGACCCTACATGAACACATTTCCTTAGATAAAATGTATCTAAGTGACATGGTTTCCAAGTAACATCTCGTCAAAGATTGCTGCCTTTTTGCACTTTGGACTCTTGAGGGATATCACTGGTACAATGTAGCTCAAACTGTTTCGGCATGTTTGGGTGCAAAACAGGACCATGCCTAGCCTAAACGTACCCATCCAAATGCATTGGAACTGTTAGTTTAGCCACACAAGGAGAAGAACAAAAGTTACACCCCTTTGCAACTTTACATTGCCTCCTTTTGACGATTTTTGGGGCAACAGAAAACCTTTAACCATGGGCAAACACCTCAAAGATATATAAAAAAAGAAAATTTATTGTAGAGAGACCCTATGTTATCATGTTACCTTAGACAGAATGTACTAAGTGACACAGTTTCTGAGTAACAACTCGTCAAAGATTGCTGCCATTTTGCACTTTGGACTCTTCAAGGATATTGCCGGTATAATGTAGCTCAGACTATTTTGGCATGTTTGGGTGCAAAATAGGACCATGCCTAGCCTAAATGTACCCATCTCAATGCGTTGGAACTATCATTTTGATCGCATTAGGAGCAGGATGAAAGTTACACCCCTTTGCAACTTTACACTGCCTCCTTCTAATGATTTTTAGGGTAGGAGAAAACCTTTCACCATGGGCAAATGCTTCAGAGATATAAAAAACTAAGAGAGGTTATTTTTAGTTGCCGTTGCACCAAAAGATTGACCTATTAATGCCTAATACAACCACTTGACTTAACAAGCACGGGAGGCAGTTAAGCCCTTGTCGTAAACCACCGCAGCGCAGCGCTGAACAAGGATACCAAGGGTCACACCTTGCAACAATCCCCCCCAATACAAGCACGGGGTTTGAACCCATGACCTTAGCTCTGATACCAATTGTTAGCTACCGTTGCACCAAAGATTAACATATTAATGCCTGATACAACCACTTGACTTAACAAGCACGGGAGGCGGTTAAGCCCTTGTCACAAACCACCGTAGCGCAGTGTTGAACAAGGAGACCAAGGGTCACACCTTTCAATATTTATTGTATAGGGACCTACATGATCATTTTACCTTAGATGGAATATTTCTAAGTGACATGATTTTCGAGTAACATCTCATCAAAGATTGTTGCCTTTTTGCACTTTGGACTCTTCAGGGATATTGTCGGTACAATGTAGCTCATACTATTTTGACATGTTTGGGTGAAGAAAAGGACCATGCCTAGTGTAAATGTACCCATCCAGATGTGTTAGAATAATCAATTAGGTCGCATCAGGAGTAGGAAGAAAGTTACACCCCTTTGCAACTTTACACTACCTCCTTCTGACAATTTTTGGGGTAGTAGAAAACCTTTCTCCACGGGCAAACACCTTAGAGATATAAAAAAATGAGAGATTATTGTAAAGGGACTCTACGTGATCACATTGCTTTAGATGGAATGTTTCTAAGTGACACAATTTTTGAGTAACATCTCGTTAAAGATTGTTGTCTTTTTGCACTTTGGACTCTTCAAGGATATTGTCAGTACAATGTAGCTCGGACTGTTTCGGCATGTTTGGGTGAAAAATAGGACCATGCCTAGCATAAATGTACCCATTTGGATGCATTGGAATAGTTAGTTTGGTCGCATCAATAGCAGGATGAAAGTTACACCCCTTTGCACATTTACACTACCTCCTTCTGACGATAATGAAGAGAGAACAAATTATTACTGTGAGTTCTTGAATTGTGATGCACAGTTATCTGACCCTATGATATGCTAACTAAACGATATACCCCTTCTAACCAAATCATTGTAGAACACCTGAAAGCAATCTTGCATGAACTACGTAGAATGCATGCGATCATCACTGATATAGAAATTATACTCCCTTATGATCTTTTTGTCATCCTCTGTACTATCATTCGCATGAATGAATGCGATGTGCACAAATATAGAAACCTGTGTGGAGTTGTAATATTGTGATTGCAGCTCATACTATGGCTGTAGACTGTATTTCTCTGCAAAGTCAATGACTGAAACAATGCTACCAACTGGAAATGTGTCCTTGCATAACTTGAATTGCAAGTCCAATCATTGAGCTCTATGGGCATGTCTTGCATACTCATACACTATGTTGTCACAAAATATAGGCATAAACTGATACACTAGAATCTTTTCACTAACCAATTCACACCTCTTTGCTTCTTTACCATCTTTTGTATTGTATGCCACTATTTTATACTTGTCAAACTCTACTAGTTTGTTTCCAACCTCATGTGTTCTTTCCATATGTTTACATTTTAGCAAACGGTGCAAGCCACCGCAATGATGACATGTGCCATCCAAGCATAATTTCTTGTAGAATATTTGACCTTCCTCTCTTTCACATAAAATTCTTGATATGAAGTCTCTTGAAGATGTTGGTGGGGTGCATATGCCACAACCATGTAAAACATTGTTAGTATGCAAATCTAAACACATAGACCTATAAACATCAAAATGGTTAGAAAATTCAATATGTAATCTACAACAACAAGTAGTGCGTGTGTGATTTATCTTGACATAGAAAGGTTTTAGCATTTCAAAATATATTTGATAAATTTTAATTTGAGGATACTTCTCTATAAATTTACCATAAAACTATGTTTGAGTCTCATCCAAAAAATGCTTTGGATGTGGCTCATGGTTCTGACTACTGATTCTCCTTCTTACCACATCCCTTTGATTCGGAGATACCCTTGTGTAATTATTCCAAAAATCTTCAATTAGTGATCTCAATGCTTCAACAATTGGTTTATCTTTTCGTGGTAGTCTCCCCGAGAATGCCCATAATTCATTGGCATTAGTTTCCTCAATTCTTTAGCATCCTCCAACAGCTCTTGATAAAGTTTTCCTATTAATTCTCAATTCTTGACTCATCTTTCTAATGATAAGAGTTTTTCTTGTTTGACTACTTACTATAGTTGATGAAATCACACGCCGTGTTGCATTGCTATCTTTTGTATGTGAGGTGTTACCCATACTCTCATACACATTAGATTCTTGACAATTGATTTTTCACTTGAAGCCTCTATTGTTCTCAACCCAAGAATCTTCCTAATGGACATATTCTTTATACTTCACATCATTTGAACAAATAGTTGACATCTTGCAGTCTAATTTAACTTTTCAAAGAACAATCTCCAAATCTTATGAGCATATCTTCTACAAGTGCGTTTTGGAATCTTATCTTCCATTGGTTGCAAAATATTCTCATCAATATTAATCAAATACTTTGGCTTTCTATGCAGAATTCTAGGTGGTATTAAGTTAGGTAAATTCATCTCAATATTAGGAATTTCATCAATATTTAAATGAGATGGGCTAGATGGCATACCTTCAATCGAAGATGGAATAGATGACATACCTTGAGGTTGAAGTGGGAATGATGGTGTACCTCCTTCATCACATGTGAGTGATGATGTACTCTCAACTTGAGATGCGGTAGATGGTGTCCCTACATGTTGACTTGTGGTAGAGGATGTGTCTCCAACTATGGTATTCAAATATCTCATAGCACGAAATTTTTGCATTTGTTCTCTTTATTTCACCAATACCATATCTCTTTGTGATGGTTGTGGTTCCTCTTCAATTGGCATATTTTCATATATCGTGTCTAATTTCCTCTTCTCGCGAATTTCTCACATAGCCGCTGTTTTCTTTGCATTCTTAGCTTCTATCTCTTCCTGTGTTAGTTTAATTCTTAATCATTTCCTCAGCATGATGGAGAATTTGTCTGTAGCATGATAAAGAGACCAATATTAGGTCCTAAGAAAAGAATCAATACAAATAACTAAAATATATGTCATTCAACCCTTCATAGTAAATGCACATACAATCATCATGTAAAAGAGTAAATTTCACTCAACCAAAATAGGTACAAAGCATACAAAGCAAATTATTGCAGCCATACAAAGCATTATTGCACAATGTTATTGCAGCCATACAAAGGATTATGGTACAAAGTTCACTTCAGTCCTAGATGAGGATAAGGTCAAGGGAGAGTCACCTATTGAGGCTACAATTGAAGAGTACATGGGACTTTCTGCTTGAAAAGGTTGAGGTATACCCAATTTGACATGTTTGTTGTTACTAAGGCTACTAGGGTTTGGAATTGAGAAGGTGTTTTGTTGGTACTAGGGATACTAGGATTTGGGTGGCTTGTGAAGGAATAGACAACAATTGAAGAGTGTAGAATTGAGTAAGGGTTTAGAATGGTTGTGCCTAAGTTCCTAAGGGGTAAGAAGACCTCTAGTAGCCTTGTTAGGTTTTGAAGTATTGAAGACCCTCTTTGTACCTTTATATAGGGAGATTGCTTGAGAGGAAAGATTATGAAATTTGAAGAAACTATTGGTATGAGCCCTTTGGATTGAGTTGAACCCTACCTCTACATCACATACCTAGGATTGTCATAAAAATCATTAGACTAATCTTTGTAATTTAGGGTATTGAATGGTATATAGTTGATCAAGGTAACCACCATCATGTGCTAACAAAGGACAATTAGGAAATTTTGAAATATTGTTGTCATGTGCATGTACAAATCATCATGAATAGGTGCATAAGGAATGGCCTAGCCCAAGATATGTGCATACAAATCATCATGTCATGTGCATACTTGTATGATCTTGCCACCTATTCATTTGTATTTTAACTTGTTAATATGACAAGATAATAGTGGGACTGTATTTTTATTATGTTGTAAGGATTTATTCTTGTATAGTTTGACATCATGGTATGTTAAGGTCTATTTATTATACATAATTATTAAAGAGCCCAAGTGTAGAAAATATACATGGCATCATGTGAGATTGTAGGCTACTTTCTTGATTGGAAATGTGTCAATTTTAAACATGTATGATAAAACATGATAAAGTAATTCAAATAGAATTAAGGAAAATGTAAAGAAATGCATGTAAAGACTTGACATACCTAAAAAATGGAGATTCAAATGGAGAGAGTACCCAATTATGTAGTGTTTTTTTCTTCTTACATCAAACTCCTCAACAATTTGAGTTTTTCACCACTTTCTTCCTTTCCAATGTTAAATTGAATAACACTCAAATATAATTAGTAAGAACAATTCTATTAACCAATCTATAATGTTAAATTCCTAAAATTGAATCACAATTAATACTGCAAGACTACAAAAATTGAAACTTGAATAGATATATATCAAATTTGGTGTGAAAACTATGTTATTTCCTCCTTCTGAAGTTGGCAAAGTAGAAAAGGTGGTGGAAAGATCATGCAAAGGTGGTAGAATGTGTAAAATGTGCATGTTAATTTCCCAATAGCATGAAAGCACTTCTTTTTTGTTAGAAAATGCGCATAAGCAACATGAAAATAGAGCATGTGGGCATGGATCATGGGGGTCAACACTTTTTTACCATTTCTATAGTAGGACAAAATACGAGCATGTTATAACATGCTTGCATTTTATCCTACTATAGATTGATCCATAAATATTTGTGCCTATCTCACCTTTGATAGCACCTTTACAATATCTCACCTCTAGTTCCATTAGCTCATGTTTTATATCTCACTTATCTCTCCCCCTCACCTCTCTACCTCTCCCCTCTCTATGTCTCACAGTCACTCCTTGTCTACCTCCCCATCCATCCTTAGCCATCTAGGTCTCACTTAATCCTAAACCCTAAAGCCAGCTATCCCTATTCCTAAACCCTCAACAGGATTGATACTATACCTTAAACCCTAATCCCTTATCGCTAAACCCTCCAACCCTATCCCTAATCCTCATACCCTCGATACTCTACTTTAACCCTAATCCCTCAACCCTCAACCCTATCCCTAAACCCTCAACCCTCGAACCTCAACCCTCAACCCTCAATGTCAAACCCTAATCCCTCAACCCTTAACTCTAATCCCTCGACCCTCAACCCTATCCCTAAACCCTAAACCCTAAAACCTCAACCCTTAACCCTCAATGTCAAATCCTAATCCCTCAACCCTTCACTCTAATCCCTCAACACTATACCTTAAACCCTAATCCCTCAACCCTAAACCCTAAACCTCAACCCTCAACCCTAATCCCTCAATCCTAAACCCTAAATGCTATCCCAATTCCTAAACCCTCAATAGGCTCGATACTATAATTTAAAACCTAATCCCTTATCCCTAAAACCTCCAACACTATCCCTAATCCTTATACCCTTGACACTCTACTTTAACCCTAATCCCTAAACCCTCAATCCCTAAACCCTCAACCCTCGAACCTCAACACTCAACCCTCAATGTCAAACCCTAATCCCTCAACACTTAACTCTAATCCCTTGACCCTCAACCCTATCCCTAAACCCTAAACCCTAAAACCTCAACCCTCAACCCTCAACCCTTCACTCTAAACCCTATCCCTAAACCCTCAACACTATACCTTAAACCCTAATCCCTCAACTCTAAACCCTAAACCTTACCCCTAAACCCTGATCCCTCAACCCTCAACCCTAATCCCTCAACCCTCAACTATAATCCCTCATCCCTAAACCCTAAATGCTATCCCTATTCCTAAACCCTCAATAGGCTCGATACTATACCTTAAACCCTAATCCCTTATCCCTAAACCCTCTAACACTATCCCTAAGCCTTATACCCTTAACACTCTACTTTAACCCTAATCCCTCGACCCTCAACCCTATCCCTAAACCCTCAACCCTCAAACCTTAACACTTAACAATCAACGTCAAACCCTAATCCCTCAACCCTTAACTCTAATCCCTTGACCCTCAACCTTATCCCTAAACCCTCAACCCTAAAACCTTAACCCTCAATGTCAAACCCTAATCCCTCAACCCTTAACTCTAATCCCTCAACCCTAAACCCTATCCCTAAACCCTCAACACTATACCTTAAACCCTAATCCCTCAACCCTAAACCCTAAACCCCATCCCTCAACCCTCAACCCTAATCTATCAACCCTCAACCCTAATCCCTCATTCCTAAACCCTAAATGCTATCTCTATTCCTAAACCCTCAATGGGCTCAATACTATACCTTAAACCCTAATCCCTTATCCCTAAACCTTCCAAATCTATCCTTAATCCTTATACCCTCGACACTCTACTCCCTCGACCCTCAACCCTATCCCTAAACCCTCAACCCTTGAACCTCAACACTCAACCCTCAACATCAAACCATAATCCCTCAACCCTTAACTCTAATCCCTCGACCCTCAACCATATCCCTAAACGCTCAGCCCTAAAACCTCAACCCTCAACCCTCAATGTCAAACCCTAATCCATCAACCCTTAACTCTAATCCCTCAACCCTAAACTCTATCACTAAACTGTCAACACTATACCTTAAACCCTAATCCCTCAACCCTAAACCCTAAACCCCATCCCTAAGCCCTAATCCCTCAACCCTGAACCCTAATCCATCAACCTTCAACCCTAGTCCCTCATCCCTAAACCCTAAATGCTATCCCTATTCCTAGACCCTCAATGGGCTCGATACTATACCTTAAACCCTAATCTCTTATCCCTGAACCCTCCAACCCTATCCCTAATCCTTATACCCTCAACACTCTACTTTAACCCTAATCCATTGACCCTCAACCCTATCCCTAAACCCTCGACCCTCAAACCTCAACCCTCAACCCTCAACCTTTAACTCTAACCCCTTGACCATCAACCCTATCCCTAAACCCTCAACCCTAAAACCTCAACCCTCAACCCTTAATGTCAAACCCTAATCCCTCAACCCTTAACTCTAATCCCTCAACCCTCAACCCTATCCCTAAACCCTTAACACTATACCTTAAACCCTAATCCCTCAACCTTAAACCCTAAACCCTATCCCTAATCTATCAACCCTCAACCCTAATCCCTCATCCCTAAACCCTAAACAATATCCCTATTCCTAAACCCTCAACGGGCTCGATACTATCCCTCAAGCCTTAACCCTTAAAACTTGAACCCTAAAACCTATCCCTACACCCTCGACACTCGACACTATATCTTAAACCCTAATCCCTTAACCCTCATCCCTAAAGCCTCAACCCTAGTCCCTTAAATCTTCAACCCTAAACCCTATCCCTAATCCCTCTACACTTGACACTCTATTTTAACTCTAATCCCTTGACCATCAACCCTATCCCTAAACCCTCAACCCTCAACCCACAATCCTCAACTCTCAACATTAAACCCTAATTCATTAACCCTAAGCCCTAATCCCTCAAACCTAAACCCTATCCCTAAACCATCAACCCTCAACACTATACCTTAAACCCTAATCCCTATCCCTCAACCCTTAACCCTTAAAACTTAAACCCTATCCCTACACCCTCAACACTTGACACTATATCTTGAGCCTTAAACCCTCATCCTTAAACCCTCAACCCTCAATCCTTAAACCTTCAACCCTAAACCCTATCCGTAATCCCTCTACTCTCGACACTCTAACCCTAACCTTGACATTAAATGCTAATCCGTCGACCCTAAACCCTCAACCCTCAACACTATACCTTAAACCCTAATCCATCAACCCTAAAACCTAATCCCTCAACCCTCAACCCTCAACCCTATCACTAAACCCTCAACCCTCGACACTATACCTTAAACTCTAATCCCTCAACCCTCAACCCTAATCCCTCATCCCTAAACCCTAAATGCTATCCCTATTCCTAAACCCTCAACTCTCAACACTATACCTTAAACCCTAAACCCTTATCCCTAAACCCTAAACCCTATCCCTCAACCCTTAACCCTTAAAACTTAAAGCCTAAAACCTATCCCTAAACCTTTGACGCTCAACACTACATCTTAAACCCCAATCCCTTAACCCTCAGCCCTAAAGCCTCAACCCTCAATCATTAAACCTTCAACCCTAAACCCTATCCCTAATCCCTCTACCCTCAACACTCTACTTTAACCCTAATCCCTTGACCATAAACCCTATCCCTAAACCCTCAACTCTCAACATTAAACCCTAATCCATCAACCCTAAACCCTAATCCCTTAACCCTCAACACTATTCCTTAAACCCTAATCCATCAACCCTAAACCCTAATCCCTATCCCTAAATCCTCAACACTATTCCTTAAACCCTAATTCCTCAACTCTAAACCCTAATCCCTCAACCCTAAAGCCTATACCCTATCCCTAAACACTCAACCCTCAGCAAGTTATACCTTAAACTTTAATCCCTCAACCCTCAACCCTCAACCCTAATTCTTCATCCCTAAACCCTAAATGCTATCCCTATTCCTAAACCCTCAACCCAAGACACTATACCTTAGACCCTAATCCCTTACCCCTAAACCTTAAACCTTATCCCTCAACCCTTAACCTTTAAACATTAAACCCTAAAAGCTATCCCTAAACCCTCAACCCTATACCCTCAACAATATACTTAAGACCTAATCCCTCAATCATCAACCCTATACCTTAAACCTTGAAGCCTACACCCTCAAACCCTCATTCCTAGACCATATAACCTCACCCTTATATCCTAAACCTTGAATATTGTGCCTCAACCCTATACTTAAATTAAACCTAAACCATACGTGCTCTCAACCCAAGTCACCCTATGCCTTATATACCCTCAATCCATATCGTAAACGCTAAACCCTAATCCCAATGCCTTACACACTTAATCTTATACACTCAACAACCTGAATATTAACCCTCAAATGTAACCTTCAACTGTAACCCTCAACTCTCTAATCTCTACCCTCTACCCTCTACCTATTACTTAAGCCTTAATCCCTCAACCCTCAACCCTAAAAACTATATAGGTTCAGGGCCTTATATACACTAAACCCAAAACACTTACATACATACATACATACATGCATACATACAAACATACATACATAAAAACATACATACATACATACATACATACATACAAAGATGCATACATACAAGCACGCATACATATACATACATACAAGCATGCATACATACCTACAAGAATAGATATAAACATCCATGAAACATACTTATGAAAGTTGAACATATCTCATTCAAAGGAAGACATAACGCGAGTGCGTTATAATGCGCTCATGTTGTGTCAAATTGGGAAAACACCGACAAACATGCAAAAAAGGAAAAAAAGCACAACATAACGTGAGTGTGTTATAACGCGCTTGCGTTATATTGTGCTTTGGGAATACCAAGCCTTGGGCTTGGGATTTTCTTTGGATTTCCAACCCAAAGGCTTGGAGTGCCTTTTCAACATCCATAGACATGTTTTTGCAAATTCTACAAGATTTCACATAATTTTGTTCGTGCTAACCCTTAGATTTGCATGTGTTTCAAGGTCAAACAAATCGAACACCTGAGTAATGTTAGGTTTTCTCTTATCTATTTAACGATGAAATTTTTTTCACATTTTGACAATGTTAAGCCTTTCATCTTTAATTTCTTTAGTTTGTGTGTCTAGTTTTGGGCAAAAACCACTGTTTGGTCTTTTTTTCATTGTAAATTAACCATTCATTAAATTTCAAAAAAATTACATATTTAGAAACTAGACTCCATTCTACACATATTAAAAAAAAGAAAAATGATTTTCAATTAGTTTTAAAAATTTATAGGGGTAGCATAGCCAAAATTCTATTTTTTAGGATGTGTCCACTTTGAAAATTAGTAAAAAATCAAATATTCATCAAAAAATTATTAGAAAAATCGGGCATAAACTACATGTTATCTAATTTCTCACTGAAGCAATTTTAAAAATACGAAAAAAAACTTAACCTTTTGAGGGAGCCACAAAACATGCTATGTTATGTTTTTTTGACAGAAACAACACCAATTTATATGGCTCCCTCTTTTGAACCCCTTCCTCTCTACCATTTTAAAAAAAAATTGGTAGTTTAGAAAGTAGACTCAGAGCACTACAAACATTGTTTTGGTTGCATCTCCAAATTTTGAGTGTAACTATGTTCAATTTCTCATCCAAGGCTAGCATTTCTTGATTTCAGAAAAAAAAGTGGCCACTTAAGACCCCTTTTTGGCCCCCCATTTTCTTGCACTTCCCTAGAGGAGATGGAGAACAACCTGAGGACAACATGAGGCTAAAGAGTACATGTGAGCAAGATGGCTAACCGGCATCTGCAAGAGTAGGGATAGGAAAGAAAATAGATGCCTTACAACAATTATAGGCAGACCATGTGGCCTCTCCTAATTCTCTTGTGCCTGATAGTAACTCTTTGATTTTTGTTTGATAATAGTGTCTTTCAATCTTTGTTTGATAATCCAAATTCTCTTGTGTTGGATGGAACCTCCATGCATAATCCCCCTAATCAGCTAGATAATATCATTTTGAATGCTAATGCTAGTACTTCTATATCACCATCATTGTTGAATGGTTAAAGAAAGTGGTTGAAATGAAGAAGAGATACACTCCAATGATTGACATGAACATAGATATTGTAGCTAAGTTGCTGTAGTACACACCTAAGCCCAAGAGGGCTAAGAGAATGTCAAGAATGGTTGCAGATCCTTCTTTTGGGCATCATATTTTGGAAAATAAGGATCCAATTTTTGACAAGAATGAAAATGAGGTCACTGAGTCAGATTTCAATATGAGCAAAATTGATATGGGTCCCCCAACTGTCGAAGGTGACATTTACCATGTTAAATTTTTTGTAAGCATGCTATCAAAAAGGGTCAAATCCGAACAATAAGAGAGTTCCAATTTGCAAGCCCAGATGAATACTTTGACTTCATTTATTCAATCTATTTTAAAAATTATTGCTTAGTCCTCAAATGCAACACCTAGCATAAGTATGGATGGTATAGATCCCAATATGTTGCAACAAATTAAGAGGTACCAAGCCATAGCTAAATCCACTCAGTAGTGGGTGGAGAAAATTAAATTTGACAATTTGTTATTTATTGAGGAGGCCATGAAACTACACACCCTTATTTTTGACAAAAGAAAAGTGTTGATCGCAGAGTTACAAAATGTCAAAAAGGATAATAACAATTTGTTGATGGTGTTTAGAGAAGTACAAGAAATGACAAAGATTGATACACGTGTCCTCGTAGTTGAAAAGATTTTGAATGATCCTAAAGAGAATGGGTCTATTGTTGCAAGTGTGTGCCTAACCAGTGTTGTTATTAATTTCAACATATCAGTGTTGTCATTGGTGTCAACTGTGCTCTTGTTTTGATGCTTTCTTGTAATGAGTTAAGTGTTGAAGATAATAAGCATTCCTGATATAGTAGAATAGTTTAGTAGATTGCTCCGCATTTCTTGTAGAATGAATATCTTTGTCTATAGATTGGAAGTTAGTTAGAGACATGTCTGAAGATTTTATGTTCCAAGTTTGAGCCTTCGGTATGAAGATTTGAGTGAGTTATGTTCACCAGAGTGAAAACTATTTTTTCTATATATTTGGTGGTGATAGGGAGAATGTATTATGCTCTGCATTCCTCCACATTTAAGTATTTTAGTCTACGGTTCTAGAATCAAGTTTGTAATAACGATAAGTGCCTTCAACTCTAATGATTCATGATTTGGTGCTCCGCAAGCAATCCTTTCTTTACGACAATAGATGACAATGTTGTTTATGTGCTCCAGTTTGAAGAATCTTCTTGGTAGAGTGGTTAGAGATTGTGCTATTGTTCTTAGTGATTACAATGTGCTTGTGGATGTCTCCTGATCATGTTCCTAATTTTAGATTGGTCTGCAAAGAGATATTTAGATCATGGATGGAGATTGTTCCTAGAACACTTAATGTTAACACCAGTCTTGGCTGACTTGGTTGATTTCACTACTTGCAGAGATACATCAAAGATTGTGGCATGGAAGATTACATTTGAGCCCAAGCTAAGGATTAACATGATCCACATACGTCTTTACCTTAGCAAATTTTGTTTAGGTCCAGGCCTATTTATATTTATGTTTGTAATGTCGACCTTGGAGATTGTTCCAATGGTTGACGAATGTAATGCCACCCTTGATGTACATTCCAAGGTTGATGAAGTCTATAAAAAAATGTAATGTAGTTGCAAAAAAGATGTCCTTGAGTGAAAATGAAAAGGTAAGTGTAAGAAGAGCAGAGTAGAGGAGTTATACTGTGCTTCAATGAAACTGAACCCAGGCATGGAGTAGATGCTATCAAATTAGTTCACCACCCCTTGGTAGTGAGTCAATCTTGGTAGTGAGCCCTAACATTTGTACTGAGCATTTTAGGCAGTGAGCCTCTATTTTTCAGTATTGCAATAACATATTTATATCTGTGGGCTAACACCCACCATGGTTTTTCCCTTATAGGGTTTTCCATGTAAAAATTTGGTGTCTCGTGTTGAATGTGTTATTGTGTTGAGCTTCTTGTTTTCTATTTTTATGGTTAAATCTTAATAATAGTAAATGAGCATTTGATGTGTTGATAATTGATTAAAGTTTTAGAGACAACTTATTCACCCCCCACTCTCAGTTGTCTAGTGCATTTCAACATTTGGTATCAAAGAAGGTTCCTTAGAAGTAACCCTAATAGCTTGAGGTTGATCCAAGATGTCTTTTAAGAAGGAAGCTCTACAGTTTGATGGGACAAATTATGCTTTATAAAAGGTACGAATGAAAAGTCATCTTCTTTGTCTTGGTTATAGAGTATGGAAAGCGACAAAGATGAAGTATACCATGCCTTAGAATGGTTTAACAATTGAAGATGAAATCAAAGAATATGAGTTAAATATAAAAGCTAGAGATGCTTTGTTAACTAGGCCTTGTATGACACTGAGCTAGGAAAGGTCATGGCGTTGATCTGGCATTTTTGGTACACAACAACGTAGGTGAAATAAAGACTATCTCACCTCTCTTGAAAAACATCCTACCTTGGGTAAGACTACTCCAAGGATTCTATAGCTAGGTCTTAGCTTGCGTGGAATAACTTAGTTGGTATGTCTAGCTGTACCAATAAGGGGTCTTACATTTGGTAGGGTTTATAAGATGTGAAAGAAGTATGTGTGCAGAAACCCTATGATTCTTTCAGCAGATTTGGAATATGATTACTTCTTTGAAACCTAAATCTACCAAAGCTTGACTAAATAAAATGCAAAAGGTAAAGGGGGAGAGAGAAGGGATAAGAGATCCTATAGACAATTACAAGAATGGTCACAAATAGATAGACAGATTCCCAACAACAAATGAATCTATGCTTAACCAGGAATCCCACAATGCCACAGAGATTTTGCAATCTTCTAAGGAAATATAATGATTTTCAAATTGTAGAGGGTTCATGTCAAACACCCAATCCCTGGCACAACTCAATGAAATCATATAATCAAACTTATATCATAAAATATGCCCAGACTAACCATGCATAATGACATACAATCAACAAGCCATTAATGGTATGGATAGGAAATCCATCAAATATTTGAATCAATAATCACAAATGCAACTAAATGTAAACTAATTTCATATTGACATGAACTATGAGATCCAAAATGAGACAACATAGAAACACAAATTCTTGACAACTTGCAAAACTTGCTTTGTATTGACTGAATTTTGGTAGAGTCTCAGCAATTCACTATCAAATCTTACTTACAAATGAGAGAAAAGGATGTCCCTTTTATAGACAAGGCACCATACCAAGTTTTTCAATGGATGGTGAGGATTAAACCAACACCAATGGTCTAGATTACATAGCATTTAATTTTGGATGGTGGGTAGTTACAATCCCATATTTGCTTTTGTCTTGTACAAAAAAGATGAAAATTTTTTTTTTAGCTCATGAGAACAAGATGAAATAGCAACTTTTTGAGTTGTCTAATAGGACAAACAACTTTTCCAATGAGTTGACAAGTCAAGAAGAGTATGTGGCACATTTTTTATGAAGAAATATCAAACTAGAGGCTTGTTGGATCAACATTGCATGACTGGACTACAGGAACAAGTATGAAAGTGCCCTTGACATTGGACTGGATCTGTAGGAACAATAGTGATGTAGACTTTAGCTTTGATGTCTTTCAGGTCCTAGGACTTATCTAAGACATCTTTGACATCATACAAACTTTATTTTGCATTTATAGTATCAATTTGGTTGATAAAATGTCAATTATGTATTTCTGGGTCAGCAAGGTACCTCTGTATGTTCATCCTTCCAAGATAGCTCCAATTGGCTCCTATGTCTGTTTAGACCTACAATTAACAATTCCAAGCACTAGTTTTATCATAACAAACCATATTTCCTCAAATCATATCAAAATATGTCCATTTGTAGCCATGGATCACTCAGGAACAGCTCATTGCCAATGCCACCTCCTTATGAACAAACTTATAAATCCAATGATTTTTATGTGATTTTCTACATTTTTCACCATTTTCAAGTACCCATTTGGCCAATATGATTATTTGAGATGTTTTTTGTAGCCATTTGAATCCATTTGGACACTTTTATTTTGCATTTTTATAGCCTTTTTTGCATTTAAAAGCGAGATTTTTGGGTCCTATTGCCTATTCAGGTGTAGTAGCATTAATTGATGCAAAACATGCTCAAGATCCACCCTAACATGCTAAAAATGTCCATCATGATGTGATAAATGGATATGCAATTCAAATTTTCCATTAAAACCCAATTTCCACCTTGAAAAAATTAGATTTTTAGGCCAAAATGTCAAAAAGCAGGGATTTTGGGGGGTACTGCACATGTGCAGTAGAGGGCATTTTTAGTGCTAAGCATACTTCATGGCCTTGGTGGGGATTTTGGGTCCAATTACCTTAGCATTGATTTTGAGTCCTACTACCTATGTGCAGTGCAATGCAATTCTCGGGCTAGGCAGTAGGCAGGTTTTCTAGTGCAAGATGTTTGAAATGCCCGACAAGGATTTTTTATGCAACCGACTAGTGCAGATTTTATCCTCTACCAACAAAGTGTAGTACATGCTCCCTTTAGCACAAGGAGGTAGGTGAGGATTTTAGTGCTTTTTATCCAAATTGCCTCAGTAGGGTTTTGAAGGGTGTCGGATAGGTGTAGTGAAGCTGATTTTTAGCGCAAGGCAATGAAGTGGGTTTTAAGTGCTAACTTGTGTGAATGGAGTCCAACGCTAATCTACAGTGCTACTGGATTTTAGTGCTAAGTGTAGTAGGAGACATTTTTAGTGCAAAATGCAACAAATGCCTATATTTTAAGCACAAGACCACTCAAAGCACCTCCAAATCAATCACAAAAGGCATCAAATGACTCCAAACATACAAGATACTCAAATTGGGACAAATCTTGCATTCTAAGCAAAATTTCACTCTCATCATCACAAAGAGGAAAGGATGAGACTCCATGTGTGAGGCCTACCTTTTTCATCCCTGTACATTTGACTATTTACTTTATTCTTGCTAATACATTTAGACTTGTGGGACTGTTGATCCCGAATTCCTGGACTATTAGACTTTATGATGCATGTGGATTGTTATGCTTAGTATGTTTATGAATGTGTTAGACCTGGATATTACTTAACTGATGATGGTAGATAGATGCTTTATATTATGATGTTAAAGAAAAACTAATTGGGTGATGTTAGATAGAAATTGGTTTATATTATGATGTTAAAGGAAAACTAATTGAGTGATGTTAGATAGAAATTGGTTTTGTGATTTAATCTTGGGAATTGATGTTTGAAATGCAGAAATTAGGGTCTAAATTGTAATGTGATTTCCTTAATGCTTAAGTGAACTTGAAATATTTTATGCGAGTGTATGTTTTTAATTTGCCTCAGCTATTATATATATATATGTGGAAATTAACTTTGCAATTGAGTGCTAAAGTATTTCTAACAAGCCACAAAAATTGGAGATCAGTCCACACACGATGCTGTAATCCCTTGTGAAGCCGATCTAGTTCCACGAGGAACCAAGATCAACTCTGTGTATGGTGAAATTCTATAATGTTAGTTTGCATGTTGTAAATCAGGCTAAGTCTACTCCTCTTTTAATTTGAATTATAATTTGTGTTGTAAGAATTTTGTCTTTGAATTTTTATTTCTTTTAAATTTTAAGTTTGGAGACCCTTTTCATGTGTTTTAACTTAACCCTGGGTGCTCTAACTAGGCTAAACTTGACCCTGGGTTGTACCCCATGGGTCTAGGGACCCTTTTGACTTGGGTAACCCTTGGTAAACCTCTATATGGTCACCTTAACTTCACACTGAAGTTAAGTGACGAAATTGGAGGCATGGGAGGGAGAGGATGAGTGGTACCAACACTCAACCCCATCCCTTTTCACTTCCCAAGGTTGGAGATGAATCCAAGACCCACCAATTGTGGAGGACTTGACTCCAAGTCTCTCTCACAATTGGTGAGGGTACCCTTGGAGTTGTGTGGTCCCTCTTGGGAGGAAAGGAAGGGGACACATGTGTCACCCATTCCCTCTTAGGCTCCACTTTTCTCTCCCACATGTTTGAGAGAGGACAAGTGGTAAGGGGTGAGGGAGACTTGGGGATGGTGAGTGACATGTGTCAACACCCATCCCATGGGTCTTTCTTGTAGTGGGGAGGTGACAAGTGTCACCTCCCCATTCCTCTAAGCTCATGGGTTGAGCTTATTTTAATCCCACTTGGAGAAGGTTATGGGTTGTTGAATTTTTAAGAAATTAGAATTATTTTTGAATTTTTACTTTGGGGGAAAAAGATAGAGGGAGTTTTATGGCTTATGTTGGAGGGGAATTTGGAGAAGCTCTACATCAACCTTCTTCCATAATTGGGCTTTTAAAGGTTGGTTTTCAAGGCTAAGGCATTCCCTTTCTATTTTTATTGGCTTGCATGATGCATATGTGTGAGAGTTATTTTCTTGAGTTTTATTGTTATTGTGGGAAAAATTTGTAGGGTGTTGTAAGAGCCTCTCCCACTTGGGAGAAGATGCTCAACAAGTGTGGGGTAGGGGAGGAGTGATCCTCCTCATGGTCATTACCTAGTTTTTGTGGTGTTGCAAGCCTTGAGGGCAATATATGAGATTTTGAGCAATATGAGACATTGCTTGAGAGCCAAAATATGGAAACTTTTGGAAATTGTGTTAAAAGTGTTGGCTTGAGGCCATGAGAGGAAATTGTATTAGGATATTTTGTAGGAGTGGCACTTTTGAGTTGAGTGTGTCCACTCCCCTACCCCTTTGAACTCACCTTGGTTGAGTTCATGTGTTGTGATTACCCTTCGGTGTAAAAATTGTGTTTTGGTTATTTTGAATGCCTTGTTGTGATGTGGAATGAGTTCCTAGGTGTGTGGATGACCTCCCTAGCTCAGGGGTGACCCTCTTGCGGGTCTATGGTAGAGAGGAGAGAAAGATGTGTGGTTTTCTTTCCCCTTATTGTGATATGCAGGTTTATTGGAGCTAAGTGTGAAGTTGGAGAAACTCCTTGTTCTTAGAGTTAATATTTTATTTTCCTTTACCCTTTAAGCTCTTGAGAGAGAGCTTGGCCTTCTTAGGAGATTTTACCATTTTGTTAGTTGTCAAAAATGAGAACTTGGTTCTCTCTTTTGTTGTAAAATTATATTTTCTCAAGTAGTGTGTAAGTCATTTTTTATTGTATTGAAAGTTAAAGTTTGTTGATTTAATTCCTATCCTTTAAAAAAAAAAAATTGAAGAAAATTTGTTTATATGTTAATTCATTTGGATGTAAACTTTATGCATTTGTCAAATAGAAGAGTTGTGGTTTTTACTTTTGAGACAAAAAAAAGGAATTGTATTTGTTATTATGAAAGGAGAAAATTAGTTGTTGATATGAATTAGAGGTATCTAATTATTGTATTTATTCCTTCCTTTAAAAAAAAAATGGTTATTAATATTGCTATGAATAAATTTTGTTATAAAAGAATGAATTATTTGCCTTGTAGAAGTTTGATTTTACAAAGGAAATATATACATATCCTTGTTTAACTGTTTAAAAAAAAAATTGTATGTAAATGAAAGAAAAGAAAATTTTAATTATAAATGTTATGTGTATATGAATGTATTCTCATGTATTAAAGTATAAATTGATCCTTATTACTTCTGCCAAATAGAATTAATTGACTGTATTAAATATACACATATATAAATGAAAGCAAAAGTAAATATATACATATATTTATTTAAAGGAATTCTAGTGTATAAACATAATAAGAACATATATATATAAAAGTGAAAACAAAGAGGAGAAAATGCATTAGTTTTCAAAATAGGGCTACGGTATTTGACATAAAGAAAATAATATTTTATTGTTGGAGGAATTTTGGGCTAAGAGTTTTAATTAAAAATTAATATTCTTTTAATCATGTTGGGGCAATTTAATTAACGAAATTGAATTAAACGTTGATATAAACCTAAATCGGAAACCTAAAAAACTTTTTGGAATGTAGTTAATAAAACCTGTTTACAAGATCTAATCTACCAAGAAATTAGGAATAATGTAAATAACGTAGAGATAACTCTAATTGATCAAGAACATGAAGGAGAACAAATTGTTCGAACTTAACTGAAAAACATATAAAATTATGAAGAACATGAAGGAGAACAAATTGATCAAACCTTGTTGAAAAACATATAAAATTGTAGAAAACGTGAAGGAGAACAAATGATCGGACTTTATTGAAAAATTTTCAATCAACTTAATCAACTATATTACCAATGAAACTAGTGAGATGTAAGTAATTTATTAATCCTAATCAGTAAACCTTTTGATTTAAATTAGTTTTATTACAATAAACCCTACTCACTAGCGTACAGCACCGAGCATGCTTACGCGTGCGAGGGGGTTTCTAGGGAAGCATAAATTTTTTTTTGATATTTCGTGTCATGACCACATGACAAATATGGAGATGACATGTGTGATGCATGTCATGACCACATGGGAAATGTGGGCATGACATTTGGTATCAAAGCCCAAGTTTAAGCACTGGGTGTATTTGGGCATGTTACTTATTCCGTAACTTTGATTTATTAGTGTCTACCTTATTTTGTAGGATGCCTCCCCGACGTGTTCAACAAGCGTGATCGTGCAACACTGCGTTCATTGAGGTGCATAGTGATTCCTCTGTAGAGGGACAGGCACCCGCAGCCTTAGCAGATCAGCCAGTACCATAGGTACCACTAGTACTGGATATAGGTCCTCAGATTTTATAGACATTATAAGCCATGTTAGAGAGACTACCGCCAGTTATGTCAGCACCACGTGACGAGCCTCATGATGATCTGCGAGAGGAGACACGGGAGGAGGTGCATGATGAGTCGCGTGCTGAGCCACATGTAGAGCCCCACTACGTTCCACAAGAGGTGCCACATGTGGAGCCTTTTGTAGAGGTACCTAATACTACAGTGGAGGAGGTAGGGTCAGCATACAAAGCACAGAGTAGGAGTCCTCCGTGACATCTGAGGTGAGATGAGACTGTGAGGGTAGAGCAGGTAGATCATGGACCTTATGAGTATGGTATGGATGTGCCGATTATAGAAATTAGAGACAGAGGAGATCCCATCAGAGACCTACTTAGGCTTAATCCACCTACCTTCGTAGGAGCTACAGAGGGAGCCAAGGCTGAGGCTTGGCTCATCAGTTGAGATAGGTGCTTCACATTGTGACCTTATGGGAACAACATGAAAGCATGCATGGAAGTACACCTCCTGAGAGAGGCAGTAGCTACTTGGTGGTGCACTGAGGAGTGCAAGCGTCGGTTATCCTTAGACACATTCACATGGGACACTTTCATAGAGTGCTTTAATGCACGTTACTTGTCAGATCATTATAGACAGCACCGGATAGATGAGTTCCATGACTTACAGCAAAGAGGACTCACGGTTGCATAGTATGAGAGCCAGTTTATTGAGCTTTCACGATACGCAGACTATCTCCATGATGAGAAACTCTTGGTGTACAAATTCATTAGAGGTTTGAATCATGGGATAGCAGGACCAATGTGTAGGGCAGACCCCCAGACTATGAGTGAGGCTATCGAAAAGGCTTATATTGCAGAGGAGATTTAGGGACAAGGGCAAAATTCACACCCGCTATTTCAGGACCTTAATCACCAGCAGCAACAGAACTTTCATAGACCACAATCCACACCACATAGAGGAGGATTTAATTCTTCATCATTACCTCCTAGGCCTCCATAGCAGTAGCAGCATCAGCAGAGTTCCAGACCCCAATAGAGGGCTCAAGGAGGATAGAACCGTGGTTGGCAACAACAGGGCCTGCATAGAGATCAAAGACAACAGGGATCATCTGTGGGACCCATGAGGTCTCAGTAGTCTTATAGAGGTTCACATGGGTCCACAGGACGGACTGGACAATAGCAGTCAGGCAGGACTCAGTCAGGGTAGTTACAGGCAAGGGGCTCGTGTTATGTATGTGGTGGGGCAGGGCATTTGGCCAGAGAGTGTCCACAGGGATTTACAGCAGGGGGACAGCCCCGTTCTGGAGGGTCAGAGTAGACTGTAGGTGATGTGGTCAAGTCCCACCACATGTTTGCAGTGATTGACAATTGCCAGGATGACTTCCAAGCCTCAGTTATTGAGACAACATGTATGATTGGGGATACCCCCATCTCTATTCTTTTTGACTCTGGAGCTACTGATTATTTTCTGTCTACATCGTTAGTAGAACGTTGTAGGCTAGTGGCTTCTAGGCAGGACATTAGGTGGGAGGTTAAGTTGGCCTCTGGGGCCAGGATGTCAGTAGATACCTTGGTTCAGGATTGTGAGGTTTCCTTGGGTTCCTTCACTACATCATGTGACCTTAGAGTTATGCCATTAGGATTGGCTTGTGGCTCATAGAGTTAAGCTAGATTGTCGCCGAAGGGCGATTAGCTGCTTAGACAACCATGGTTCACCAGTTGAGATAGTGGGAATTCAGAAGCCCACTGCTGTTTGTATGATATCCGCTTAGCAGCTGAAGCACTGCATGCAGAAGGGGTGTCAGTTGTTCGCTATCACGGTTAGTGACAAATTAGAGGATGAGCTTGAGGCTTCATTAGATGACCACCCTATCTTGAGAGAGTTTGCCGACATGTTTCCACCAAAATTACTAGGTATGCATCCATGCAGAGAGGTAGATTTTCAATTTGATCTAGTGCCATGTGCCAAGCCAGTGTCTCATGCACCCTACAGGATGACTACACATGAGCTTACAGAGCTCAAACTATAGCTAGAGGAGTTACTTGAGAAGGGACACATCTGACCTAGCATTTCACCATGGGGTGCACCGGTTATCTTCATGAAGAAGAAGGATGGGTCTCTTCGATTATGCATGGATTACAGGAAGTTGAACAAGGTGATGGTGAAGAATCGTTATCCTCTACCTAGGATTGATGACCTCTTTGACCAGATGCAGGGAGCTAGAGTGTTCTCGAAAAATGATCTAAAATTTGAGTATCACCAATTGCGCATCATAGAGGAAGATATTCATAAGACTTCTTTTCAAACTAGATATGGTCATTATGAGTTCACAGTGGTACCCTTTGGTTTGATGAACACCCTTGCAGTGTTCATGAGTCTCATGAATGGGGTGTTCTACACTTAGATCAGTTCGTGATCATCTTTCTCAACGATATTTTGATCTATTTACAAACTGAGGAGGAGCATGTGGATCATTTATGTCAGGTTTTGCAATGCTTACAAGAGCAACAACTTTATGGCAACCTGGCGAAGTGTACCTTCTTTAGGACAGAGGTGCAGTACTTGGGGCACATCCTATCAGGTGATGGCATCTCCGTAGATCCATTGAAGATTAGAGCTATTTAGGATTGGCTAGCACCCACCAGTGTGACTGAGGTTAGGAGCTTCATGGGATTAGCTAGTTATTATCATAGATTCGTTAAGGGATTTTCTAGAATAATGTATCCTATCACTTCCTTTCAGCAGAAAGGGAAGAGTTTCACTTGGACCGAGCAGTGTGAGAGGGCCTTTGGGGTCCTCAAGGAGCATCTTACCAGTGCTCCCATTTTAGCGGTTCCAGATCCTTCAGAGGATTTTGTTGTTTGCACAGATGCATCACTTGAGGGTTTGGGAGCCATGCTCATGTAGGGTGATAGAGGGATTGCATACGAGTCACGTAAGCTCAAGACACATGAGCTGAACTACCCTACTCACAATTTAGAGCTCGCAACAGTTGTACATGCTCTTGTTCATTAGAGACACTTCCTTTTGGGTCGATGCTTTAAGCTCCATTCAGATCACCATGGCTTGTAGTACATTTTCACATAGCCAAATTTGAATGCCCACTAACGGCGTTGGATGGAGTTTTTATGTGAGTATGCCTTTGATGTCCACTACATCAAAGGGAAGGAGAACGTTGTCGCTGATGCCTTGAGTCGAAGGCACCACGAGATCCTAACCTTGACATTGAGTGTGCACTTGAGAGAGCGTATCTTACAACACCTGCCTGAGGATGAGTGGTTTCTTGAGGTGCAGCAGGAAATCTAGAAACAGAGCGCCCTTAAGGGCTGATTCGCGGGATATTCCCTTGAGTTTGATGGTTTGCTTAGACATTGACAGCGCATCTATGTACCCCGTGCGGGTGATCTTCATGCAATGATTCTTTTAGAGGCTCATAGAGCACCTTATACAGCACACCCAGGGGTGAAGAAGATGCATACTAATTTGCAACAGTTATACCATTGGGCAGGTATGAGATGAGATATTGCAGAATATGTTGCTTGTTGCCTTGAGTGCCAGAGAGTCAAGGCTGAGCATCAGTATCTAGCAGGATTGTTGTACCCTCACGAGATACCTAAGTGGAAATAGGACACCATTTCCATGGATTTTATTGTTGGTCTTCCTATGTCATCATGCTGCCATGATGCCATCATGGTGACAGTTGAAAAGTTGACCAAGGTGGTGCATTTCTCACCTGTACACATGACGTACAATGCACCATCTATGGAGAGAGTATTTTTAGATCAAATTTTTAGACTACATGGAGTACCTCATCGTATCATTTCTGACAGAGACTCAGTATTCACTTCAGCTTTTTGGAGAGCCTTACAACAGGCATTGGGCACACAACTCAACTTTAGTTCATCTTACCATCTTGAGACCAACGGATAGATAGAGAGAATTAATTAGGTGTTGGAGGACATGCTTTGTATGTATGTTATGGGCCATCAGTCTAGATGGGAGGAGTATCTATATCTGGTTGAGTTTGCCTACAATAATGGGCATCACAGCTCGTTGGGTATGCCTCCTTTTCAGGCTTTATATGGTAGACCATGCAGGACACCATTGAGTTGGGATCAGATAGAGGACAGGGTTGCCATTGGTCTGAAGTTAGTTTAGGATATGGAGCAGCAGGTCACACTGATTAGGTAGAGACTTCAGGAGGCACATGATAGATAGAAGAAGTATGCCGATGCCAAGAGAACTGATCGGAGCTTCTCACTGGGTGACAGAGTATTTTTAAGAGTGCAACCACACAAGAGTCTAATCTATTATAGAAAGGGCTCTAAGATCACACCATGGTTTGTAGGACTTGAAGCCTATCGTCTAGCCTTGCCACCTAGCCTGTCACATATCCACGATGTCTTTCATGTTTCATTTTTACGACATTACATCTCTAACTTATCTCACGTATTGGATTGGAGTGCTCTTCAGGTAGAGGCAGACGGTCAGCTGGCTTTGGAGTCAATTTGCATATTGGCTCGTCAGATGCCGGGCCTTCGAGGTTGAGAGCTAGACTAGGTTAGAGTCCAGTGGGACATGTATGATGAGGTCACAGTGACATGGGAGGATGCAGTGAGATTGAGGACTCTCTATCCTCACCTCTTTGATGACTTCTATGAGGAAGTACAGTCTTAGGGGGGGAGGATGTGAGGCCTACCTTTTTCATCCCCATACATTTCACTATTTACTTTATTCATGGTGATACATTTAGACTTGTGGGACTGTTGATCCCAAATTCCTGAACTATTAGACTTTATGATGCATGTGGATTGTTATGCTTAGTATGTTTACGAATGTGTTAGAACTAGATATTGCTTAACTGATGATGTTAGATAGATGCTTTATATTATGATGTTAAAGGAAAACTAATTGGGTGATGTTAGATAGAAATTGGTTTATATTATGATGTTAAAGGAAAACTAATTGAGTGATGTTAGATAGAAATTGGTTTTGTGATTTAATCTTTGGAATGGATGTTTGAAATGCAGAAATTAGGGTCTAAATTGTAATGTGATTTCCTTAATGCTTAAGTGAACTTGTGATATTTTATGCGAGTGTATGTTTTTAATTTGCCTTGGCTATTATATATATATATATATATGTGGAAATTAACTTTGCAATTGAGTGTGTAGTTATTTCTAACAAGCCACAGAAATTGGAGATCAGTCCACACACGATGTTGTAATCCCTTGTGAAGCCGATCTAGTTCCACGAGGAACCAAGATCAACTCTGTGTATAGTGAAATTCTGTAATGTTGGTTTGCATGTTGTAAATCAGGCTAAGTCTACCCCTCTTTTAATTTGAATTATAATTTGTGTTGTAAGAATTTTATCTTTGAATTTCATTTTTTTTAAAATTTTAAGTTTGGAGACTATTTTTATGTGTTTTAACTCGACCCTGGGTGCTCTAACTAGGCTAAATTTGAGCCTGGGTTATACCCCATGGGTCTAGGGACCCTTTTGACTTGGGTAACCCTTGTTAAACCTCCATATGGTCACCTTAACTTCACACTGAAGTTAAGTGACGAAATTGGAAGCATGGGATGGAGAGCATGAGTGGTACCAACACTCAACCTCATCCCTTTTCACTTCCCAAGGTTGGAGATGACTCCAAGACCCACCAATTGTGGAGGACTTGACTCCAAGTCTCTCTCACAATTGGTGAGGGTACCCTTGGAGTTGTGTGGTCCCTCTTGGGAGGAAAAGAACGGGACACATGTGTCACCCATTCCCTCTTAGGCTCCACTTTTCTCTCCCACATGTTTGAGAGAGGATGAGCGATAAGGGGTAAAAGAGACTTGGGGATGGGTGAGTGACATGTGTCAACACCCATCCCATGGGTCTTTCTTGTAGTGGGGAGGTGACAAGTGTCACCTCCCCATTCCTCTAAGCTCATGGGTTGAGCTTATTTTAATCCCACTTGGAGAAGGTTATGGGTTGTTGAATTTTTGAGAAATTGAAATTGTTTTTAAATTTTTACTTTGGGGAAAAAATATAGAGGGATTTTTGTGGCTTATGTTGGAGGAGAATTTGGAGAAGCTCTACATCAACCTTCTTCCATAATTAGGCTTTTGAAGGTTGGTTTTCAAGGCTAAGGCCTTCCCTTTGTATTTTTATTGGCTTGCATGATGCATATGTGTGAGTTATTTTCTTGAGTTTTATTGTTATTGTGGAGAAAATTTGTAGGGTGTTGTAAGAGCCTCTCCCACTTGGGAGAAGATGCTCAACAAGTGTGGGGTAGGGGAGGAGTGATCCTCCTCGGGGTCATTACCTAGTTTTTGTGGTGTTGCAAGCCTTGAGGGCAATATATGAGATTTTGAGCAATATGAGACATGGCTTGAGAGCCAAAATATGGAAACTTTTGGAAATTGTGTTAAAAGTGTTGGCTTGAGGCCATAAGAGGAAATTGTATTGGGATATTTTGTAGGAGTGGCACTCTTGAGTTGAGTGTGTCCACTCCCCTACCCCTTTGAACTCACCTTGGTTGAGTTCATGTGTTGTGATTATCCTTGGGTGTAAAAATTGTGTTTTGGTTGTTTTGAATGCCTTGTTGTAATGTGGAATGAGTTCCCAGGTGTGTGGATGACCTCCCTAGCTCGGGGGTGACCCTCTTGCAGGTCTATGCTAGGGAGGAGAGCAAGATGTGTGGTTTTCTTTCCCCTTGTTGTGATATGCAGGTTCATCGAAGCTAAGTGTGAAGTTAGAGAAACTTCTTGTTCTTGGAGTTAATATTTTATTTCCTTTTACTCTTTAAGCTCTTGAGAGAGATATTGGCCTTCTTAGGAGATTTTACCATTTTGTTAGTTGTCAAAAATGAGAACTTGGTTCTCTCTTTTGTTGTAAAATTATATTTTCTCAAGTAGTGTGTAAGTCATTTTTCAGTGTATTCAAAGTTAAAGTTTGTTGATTTAATTCCTATCCTTCAGAAAAAAAATTGAATGAAGAAAATTTGTTTATATGTTAATTCATTTGGATGTAAACTTTATGCATTTGTCAAATAGAAGAGTTGTGGTTTTTACTTTTGAGACAAAAAAAAAGGAATTGTATTTGTTATTATGAAAGGAGAAAATTAGTTGTTGATATGAATTAGAGGTATCTAATTATTGTATTTATTCCTTCCTTTAAAAAAAAATGGTTATTAATATTGCTATGAATAAATTTTGTTATAAAAGAATGAATTATTTGCCTTGTAGAAGTTTGATTTTACAAAGGAAATATATACATATCCTTGTTTAACTGTTTTAAAAAAAAATTGTATGTAAATGAAAAAAAAGAAAATTTTAATTATAAATGTTATGTGTATATGAATGTATTCTCATGTATTAAAGTATAAATTGATCCTTATTACTTTTGCCAAATAGAATTAATTGACTGTATTAAATATACACATTATATATATAAAAAATATATATATATATATATATATTATGTATATATTTTAATATATATCATAAATTGTAATTTAGAAACTTCTAAGTATGTGTATATATTTACATATATATATAGACCATGAAATAATCATTGTTTACAATTGAGCAAACGTATTGTAATTGACTTACAGTTTTGTTTAAAAAAAGAAAAAAAGAAGAATTTTTGGGGGGATTCGAACCCCCCCCAAATGTTGCTATGTATTATGTTGGGTGTGGGGAGAGGGTGGAGCCCCCACCCACACCCCTCTGTGTGGGATATGGGTGGGGCCTCCGCCCCCTCCCCACACTCCCTGTTATCCTCTCCATCTGCAGACACACTCCCCCCGTCTACTGTTAAACCTCTCTGCGGACTCTGTTGTGACTCCACTCCCTTGCCACCAATTCTGCATCCCGTCGTCTAATCCTCCGCTAGCCACCACCGCCGACAGTTACCTTTACTGCTCCCCTACCAACGGATCTCGGCCGCCGGTCTTCCCCGTCGTCCCTTCCTCTGTCGTGCGGCCCTCTCTGAACCTCCACTATGCCGTCACAACTCTGTGGCCACCACTCAGCATCGCTGCCACCACTACAACCACCACTCTTTATCAGAGTCCCTCCTCTCTGCCAATAGAAACAAACAAAAATATTTAGGGTTTTGGCATCTTTATGAATGAAAACAAAAGTAAATATATACATATGTTTATTAAAAGGAATTCTAGTGTATAAACATAATAAGAACATATATATATACACAAACACACACACACACACACACATATATATGCCATCATATGCATTTCATATGTGGCCACTATTACAACCTGTAACCAAAAACACAAGAAAACAAAAAAATGAGAAAAAGAGAAAGAAAGAGAAAAGTGAAAACAAAGAGGAGAAAATGCATGAGTTTTCAAAATAGGGCTAGGGTATTTGACATAAAGAAAATAATATTTTATTGTTGGAGGAATTATGGGCTAAGAGTTTTAATGAAAATTTAATATTCCTTTAATCATGTTGGGGCAATTTAATTAACAAAATTGAATTAAACGTTGATTTAAACCCGACTCGAAAACCTAGCAAACTTTTTGGAATGTAGTTAGTAAAACCTATTTACAAGATCTGATCTACCAAGAAATTAGGAATAATGTAAATAACACAGAGATAACTCTAATTGATTGAGAACGTGAAGGAGAACAAATTGATCAAACCTTGTTGAAAAACATATAAAATTGTAGAAAACGTGAAGGAGAACAAATGATTGGACTTTGTTGAAAAATGTTCAATTAACTTAATCAATTGTATTACCAATGTAACTAGTGAGATGTAAGTAATTTATTAATCCTAATTAGTAAACCTTTTGATTAAAATTAGTTTTAGTACAATAAACCCTACTCATGCCTATGAGGCGTTATGCTGCCACATTTTCATAGAATTTACGGTTTAGCTAGGTTAGTGAGGTTTAACCCTATTTGGGATTATAATGTTGTTTTCGCTGAGTATTGTCATTTAACTTTGGTATTTTATCATTCCCTGATGCATTTGATTTTTGGCTATTGATTTTGACTCACGTCAAAATCCCTTCTTTCACATAGGTTGACTTAGGGTTACAATCATTGATCCTAACCTTATTGGTGATGTTAACCATGTTGCAATGACCCCCTAGTTGGCCTTCATTGTGATTGGTATGTGCACGTGTACGTATTACCCCGCATTCAACTATTTTGTTTACCTCTTAAGCATACGCCACCGAGCACACTTACGCGTGCAAGGGGGTTTCTAGGGAAGCGTGGAAAGTTTTTTGATATTTCATGTCATGACCACATGACAAATGTGGACATGACACGTGTGATGTGTGTTGTCACCACATGGGAAATGTGGGCATGACACCATGCCGAAGAAGAAAAAGGGGGTCTCCATTTGGCAAAATGGGGTGTGTGTGCAAGGCATAACACTATTGAAATGCACAAGACAACTGAGAGGGGGGTGAATCAGTTATCACAAAACTTTAACCACTTATGAGTATCAACACATCCAATTCTTAATCATTGTTATTAAGATTAACCATGAAAGCATAAAACAAGAAGCTCAACACAATAACACAAGAGACACCAAATTTTTTACGTGGAAAACCATATAAGGGAAAAACCACAGTGGGTATTAGCTCACAAAAATAAATAAGTTATAGCGATACCAAAAATCAGAGGTTCACTTCCTTAGGGCTCACTACCCAAAATGATCATTGCAAATGTTGGGGCTCACCATCAAGATCGACTCACTGCCAAGGGGTAGCTCATTGCCAAGGAGTGGTGAACTAATTTGATAGCATCTACTTCATGCCTGAGTTCAGTTCCATTGAAGCATAATATAACATCTCTTCTCTGCTCTTCTTACACCTTCACACCTATCTTCTCATTTTCACACCAGGACTTCTTTTTTGCAACTACATTACATGTTTTTATACAACTCATCAAGTTTGGAATGTACATCAAGGTCAGCATTTACAAACATACATAGAAATAGGTCTAGACCTAATACAAAAATTTGCTAAGGGCAAGTTGTAAAGGTGTATGTGGATCACACTATGCCTTAGCTGGGACTCAAATACAATCTTGCACACCACAACATGCTACTACAATCTTCAATGCATCTCCATAAATATTGAAAGCAACCAAGTCGGCCAAGACTGGTGTTCACATTAAGACTTTCAAGAACAATTTTTATCTATGATCCAAATTTCTCTTTGCAGACCAATCCAAAGGTAGGAACATGATCAAGAGACATCCACAAGCATATTGAAATCATCAGGAACAACTGTACAACCTCTAACCACTCTGTCAAAAATATTCTTCAAACTGGAGCTCATAAACAACACTGTCAGCTACTGTCATAAGGAAAAGATTGCTTGCGGACCACCAAATCACAAACCATTAAAGTGGAGGCCACATAAGATCATCTCAGACTTAACTCTAGAACCATAGATCAAAATACTTCAATGTGGAGGAATACAGAGCATAATACATTCTCCATGTCACCACCAATCATACAGAAAAAGTAGTTTTCACTCTGGTGAACATAACTCACTCAAATCTTCATATGGAAAGCTCAAACTTAGAACATAGAATCTTCAGACCTATATCTAAATAACTTCTAACCTGCAAATAAAGATATTCATTCTATAAGAAATGTGGAGCAATTTGTAAGATTGTTCTTTTGTAGACAAAGATACTCTGCAACACTCTATTTCCACTATAGAGGAGCAAATTTTCTCAATATCCTCAATACTATGATCTCTAACACTTATATAGGCAAGTATAAAATATCTAACTCATTACAAACAAGCATCAAAACAAGAGCACAGTGACACCAATGACAACACTGATATGTTGACATCAATGACAACACCAGCTAGGCACATACTTACAACAATCTCCCCCTTTTTCATCGATGGAAACATATGATGTGAAAAATTATAAAGACCAATAAAAAATTCTCCCCCTTTCACTTTACAAATCTGCACTCTTTCTTCTCTAAGTTTTTCACATGATTTTTCTCCCCCTTTGACATCAATGGTAAAGGGCACATACTTGTATTCTTTTGCTCTAATCCAACTAAACTTTCTCTATTATCAGTACTTTCTTTATCAGGAACTTATATGGGTAACATCTTGGTACTCCCCCTGAGAAGTAGCTCTCAAAACATCAATCCAAATCAAAGAATGAGATTTTGAGCACTTCTAGACTGATGCATTCCTATGCATCTTAGTTTAAACTAGGAGGGGTAATGACCCCTAACTTTTCTCTGAGATACTCAAATGTCTTCTTTGGCAGAGGCTTAGTGAAAATATCTACAATCTGATCCTTTGTAGACACATATTCCAATTTTACTTCATTCTCTGTCACTTTTTCTATTAGATATTGATATATGCTTTGTTCTTGAGTGCATCACTGGATTCTTTGAAATGTTTATAACTCTTGTATTATCACAGAAGATTGCAACTGGATCTTCATTCACAACTCCTATGTTCTTCAATGTCTACTTCATCCATAACACTTGAGTACAATAACATGCTGCTGCAATATACTTTGCTTCTATAGTTGACAAAGAGATTGAATCTTACTTCTTGCTCAACCATGAAACCAATCTATTACCTAAAAAGAAAGTGCCTCCACTTGTACTCTTTCTATCATCTCTCCGGCCCAATCAGCATTTGTATAAGCACTGAGAGTGAAATCATTATCCTTTGGATACCATAAGCCATGATCCAGTGTGCCTTTTAAATACCTCAAGATTCTTTTTATTGCCATCACATGTGACTCTCTTGGATCTGCTTGAAATCTTGCAACAAGACAAATTGTATGCATAATATCAGGGCTGGTTTGAGTTAGATAAAGCAATCCTCTAATCATGGATCTATACTTTTTTTGATCAGTCTTGGGTGATTCATTAGTTTTTCTCAACTTATAGCTAGTCACCATGGGAGTACATACCGATTTAGAGTCTTCCATCCCAAACTTCTTCAACAACTCTTTCACAGACTTAGACTGAGATATGAAGATTCCTTTATCTAATTGATTAATTTGTAGACCCAGAAAGAAATACATTTCATCAAACATAGACATCTCAAACTCATTTTGCATTTCACTTGTAAACTTCATGCACATACCTTCATTGCCTCCAAAGATAATGTCATCAATAAAGACTACAACAATTAGGATCTGATTATCATTGATTTTGAATTACAAATTACTATCAGTAGTGCCTTTACTAAAACCTAATTGCAACAAATATTTATCTAACCATGCATACGAGGCTCTGGGTGCTTGTTTTAGTCCATACAAGGCCTTTTTCAATCTACAAAACATATCACCTTGTTTTGATAATTAAAATCCTTCTCGTTGCTCTATGTAGACCTCTTCTTCCAATTCACCATTCAAGAATGCAAACTTAACATCCATTTGACACACTTTGAAGTCTTTGAATGTTGTAAATGCCAAAAACATTGTAATTGCTTCAATTCTTGCCACACAAGCATAGGTCTCTTCAAAATCTATTCCTTCAACTTGAGAATATCCTTTGCATACCAATCTTGCTTTGTTTCTTACAACTTCTCCATTTTCATTTAGCTTGTTTCTAAAAACCCATTTAGTTCCAATGCCATTCTTATCAGCAGGTCTAGGAACCAATTCCCATGTTTGATTCTTCTCAATCTGCATCAGTTCTTCTTCCATGGATTTTACCCAATTTTCATCATTGCAAGCTTCATTCATAGTTTTTGGTTCAACTTTTGAAAGCAAACAGTAATTCACTTGTACTTCTGCAGCTCTTTTTCTTGTCAGTAAACCTTTGTTTTTGTCCCCTATAATCTGATCCTTAGAATGATTAATCCTTACATACCTTGGATTCTTAAAAGCATTTTCCAGAGCCTCTTCTTCATCCTAACTATCTTCTTGCTCAACTTTTTCTTCATTTGCTATAATCACAAGTTCATCTGGTTCATAGCAACTCAGATCTGATATTCTTTCCTTGCCTTCATCTACCTTCACATTACCTTTCTCAACAATCTTATTCAGTCTCTTATTGTAGCACTAGTAAGCCTTACTCTTGGTAGAGTAACCAAGAAAAATTCTTTCATCACATCTGGCATCAAACTTGCCTAGTTCTTCATCTCTTCTGATATAACATTTGCTTCCAAAAACTTTGAAATACTTCACTGTAGGAACCCTTCCATACCATAATTCAAAAGGATTTTTAGAAATGTTACCTTTCACTTTAACTCTATTTAGGATATACACAGTAGTATGTATGGCTTCTCTCCAGTATACTTCTAGTAGGCCAGCTTCCTTTAACATAGTTCTAACAGTTTTTTGCACTGTCCTTTTTTTTTCTTTCAACAACTCCATTTTTTTAGGAGTCCTAGGTATAGACAATTGTCTTTTTATCCCTTGTTCTTCACAAAAGATATTGAACTCATTTAATGTGAAATCACCTCCTCTTTCAGACCTTATACATTTAATTCTCAACTCTAACTCATTCTCAACCATTGCCTTAAAAATTTTGAACATGTCTAGAGCTTCAAATTTTTCTTTTAGAAAATTAACCCAAGTCATTCTAGAATAGTCATCAATAAGTAACATAAAATACCTATCACCTTGCAGACTTCTTGTTCTTGTATGACCACAAAAGTCTGTATGTACTAGCTCCAGCAATTTGACAGAGAATTGTTCTTTGCTTTTGAAACTTTTTTTTGTTTTTTTCCCAAATTGACACTCTTTGCAAATGGTGTTGGCTAGATTCACAAGTTAAGGCATATCTCTTATAGCCTATGCAAAAATTATGTCCACCAAATTGTCAAAATTAATATGACACATACTTCTATGCCACAACCTACTCTCATCTATCTAGGCCAATAAATAATAATCACTAGCTCCTCTTAATTGGTAAATGTTACCTCTGGTCTTCTTACTAGTAGCAATCACTATTCTAGAACTTTCCATGATCTTGCACCCATTGTCTTTGAATCTCATATCATAACCTTTGTCACACATCTGACCAACACTCAAAAGATTATGCTTCAAACCCTTCACATATAGGACATTATCAGTATTGTGCTTTCCATCAAATGAAATAGATCATTTTCCACAAATCTTACCAACTGCATTATCTCCAAACCTAACCAGTCCTCCATCATACTTTTCCAAACTCACAAAATTACTTTTGTCACTGGTCATGTGATGTGAGCATCCACTATCAATAATCCATTCATCCTTATCTTTCTCAACTTGAACAGCCAAAACACTTTCTTCCACTGGTTTTTCTTCCTTCACACAGCTTGCAGGATTAATAAACATAGGTTCTTATTTAATAGGAATAAACAAGCATTCATTTGCACTAGTACTAGCATCATTAGATTCATCATCAGTCACACCTTCATCATCAAGATCTCTAACATAGTAGCATTTCTTTGGAGCTCTAGGCCTATTCTCAAATCTTTTTCTATTCCTTTCAATTCTTTCAGGACATCTATAAGCATAATGACCAACTTTACCACATGAAAAGTATTTGGAAGGTAATTTCCTTTGAACTTGCTAGAACCTCTTTGCAGTCTATCAACAAAGTTATCTTCAATTTCATCAAAGTCATCAATAGGCTCCACTTTGTATTTTTCAACTCTGGAGATCTTTTCAGAAGCACTGGCTTTGAAAGCAGTAGATCAACTTTTGGCAAAGCACCACCAAATTCTCTCATCTCAAAGGTTGCAAGCTTTCCAAGTAATTGATCCTTGTCAATAGTTTTTACAGTCATTAATTCTTCAATTGTAGCTACCTTGTGACTGTAGGATTTTGGTAGTGGCCAAAGAATTTTCATCACAACTTCCTTCTCACTAATAGTTCCTCCCATATCTTTTATTCTATTGACAAGTTCATCAACCTTTTGCATGAAGGATGTTATGTTTTCATCTTCATTCATCTTTAAAGCCTCATATTTCACTTTCAAGCCTTGTAACTTGGCTTCTTTTACAGAATCATCTCCTTCATGCAGATTTTTCAACTTTTCCCAAACTTCATTTGTAGATTCTATATCCATGAATTTTATCAACTCAGTGTCATTCAAGTCACTTAATAGGGCATCTCTAGCTTTTATATTCAACTCATATTCTTTGATTTCGTCTTCAGTTGTCAAACCATTTTGAGGCATGGTATATTTTGACTCTGCAGCTTTCCACACTTTATAACCAAGACAAAGGAGATGGCTTTTCATTCGTACCTTCCATAGGGCATAACTCGTCCCATCAAACTATGGACCTTCCTTCTTAAAAGACCAGCTCACTGCCAAGATCAGATCACTACCAAGATTAGCTCACTGCCAAGGGGTGGTGAACTGATTTGATAGCATCTACTTCATGTATGAGTTCAGTTCCATTGAAGCACAATATAACATCTCTTCTCTGCTCTTCTTACACCTTCATACCTATCTTCTCATTTCACCCCAAGACTTCTTTTCACAACTACATTACATTTTTTTATACAACTCACCAACCTTGGAATGTACATCAAGGTCAGCATTACATTCATCAACTGTTGGAACAAACTCCAAGGTCGGCATTTACAAACATATATAGAAATAGGTTTGGACCTAATACAAAAATTTGCTAAGGGAAAGATGTAAAGGTGTATGTAGATTACACTATGCCTTAGATGGGACTCAAATACAATCTTCCACGCCATTACACACTACTAAAATCTTCAATGCATCTCTACAAATAGTGAAAGCAACCAAGTCGGCCAAGACAAGTGTTTGCATTAAGACTTTTAGGAATAGTCTTTATCTACAATCCAAATCTCTCTTTGTAGACCAATCCAAAGGTAGAAACATGATCAGGAGACATCCACAAGCACATTAAAATCATCAAGAACAACCGCACAACCTCTAATCACTCTGTCAAAAAGATTCTTCAAACCAGAGCTCATAAACAACACTGTCAGTTACTGTCATAAGGAAAATATCACTTGCTGACCACCAAATCATGAACCATTAAAGTGGAAGCAACATAACATCATCTTAGACCTAACTCTAGAACCACAGATCAAAATACTTTAATGCAAAGGAATGCGGAGAATAATACATTCTCCCCATCGCCAGCAATCATACAGAAAAAGAAGTTTTCACTCTGGTGAACATAACTCACTCAAATCTTCATATCAGAAGCTCAAACTTAGAACATATCATCTTCAAAACTATATCTAAATAAATTCCAATCCGTAGATAAAGATATTCATTCTACAAGAAATGCAGAGAAATTTGTTGAATTGTTTTTCTGTAAACAAAGATACTCTACAACACACTGTTTCTACTGGAGGAGAAAATTTTCTCAATATCCTCAATACTATGATCTCCAACACTTATATAGGCAAGTATAAAACATCTAACTCATTACAAACAAGCATCAAAACAAGAGCATAGTTGACACCAGTGACAACACTGATATGTTGACATAAATGACAACATTGGTTAGGCACATACTTGCAACACAACACATGGATCTAGTATCTAGTAATGAAGTCTGGGAAAAGCTGTAAAATCTATATGAAGGAGATGAATCTATAAAAGGATCCAAATTGTAGGGCTTGAAAATGAAATATGAGGGTTTTAGGATGAGCGAAGATGAAAACATAATAGCCTACATGCAAAAGGTTGATGAAATTGTCAATGGAATAAAAGGTATGGGAGGAACTATTGATGAGAAGGAAGTTGTGATGAAAATTCTTAGGTCATTAACTAAGTCCTACAATCACAAGGTAGTTGCACATGAAGAGTAATGACTATAAAAGATGTTGATAAGGATCAGTTGCTTGGAAAACATACAACCTTTGAGATAAGAGAGTTTGGTGATGCTCTACCGAAGTTTGAGACTACTTTCAAAGCCAATACTTCAGGGAAGATCTCTAGAGCTGAAAAGTACAAGGTGGAACTTGATGATGAGCTTGATGAAATTGAAGCCAACTTTGTTGACAGATTGCAAAGAGGTTCCGATAAGTTCAAAGGCAAATTACCTTTCAGATGTTTTACATGTGGTAAGGTTGGTCACTATGCTTCTAGGTGTCTTGAGAGAATTGAAAGGAATAGAAAAAGATTTGAGAATAGACCTAGGGTTCCAAATAAATGCTACTATATTAGTGATCTTGATGATGAAGGAGTGACAAATGATGAATATGATGATGCTAGTACTAGTGCAAATAAATGCCTGTTTATTGCAATTAAAGAAGAACCCATGTCTACTAATCCTGCTAGCTATGTGAAGAAATAAAAACTAGTGGAAGAGAGTTCTTTGGCTATTCAGGTTGAGAAAGATAAGGATGAATGGATTACTGATAGTGGATTCTCACATCACATGACTGGTGACAAAAGTAAGTTTGTGAGTTTGGAAAAGTATGATGGAGGATTGGTTAGGTTTGGAGACAATGCAGCTGGTAAGATTTGTGGAAAATGATCTATTTCATTTGATGGAAAGCACATTACTAATAATGTCCTATATGTGAAGGGTTTGAAACATAATCTTTTGAGTGTTGGTCAAATGTGTGACAAAGATTATGATCTAAGATTCAAAGACAATGGGTGCAAGATCATGGAAAGCTCTAAAATAGTGATTGCTATTGGTAAGAAGACTAGAGGTAACATTTACCAATTAAGAGGACCTAGTGATTATTGTTTACTAGCCCAGATAGATGAGAGTTGGTTGTGGCATAGAAGGATGTGTCATATCAATTTTGACAATTTGGTGGAGATAAGTTTTGCACAGGCTGTAAGAAATATGCCTTAACTTGTGAAGCCAGCCAACACCATTTGCAAAGAATGTCAATTTGGGAAATAAACAAAAAAAAGTTTCAAAAGCAAAGAACAATTCTCTGCTAGATTTCTAGAGCTAATATGTACAAATTTGTGTGGTGCCACAAGAACAAGAAGTCTGCAAGGTGATAGGTATTTTATGTTGCTTATTGATGATTACTCTAGGATGACTTGGGTCACTTTTCTAAAATAAAAATCTAAAGCCCTAGACAAGTTCAAAGTTTTCAAGGCAATGGTTGAGAATGAGTTAGAGTTGAGGATCAAATGCTTAAGGTATGATAGAGGAGGTGAGTTCACATTAAATGAATTCAATATTTTCTATGAAGAACAAGGGATAAAGAGATAGTTTTCTGCACCTAGGACTCCTTAGAGGAATGGAGTTGTTGAAAGAAAGAACAAGACAGTTCAAGAGGCTTCTAGGACTATGTTAAAGGAAGCTGACCTACCAGAAGTATACTAGAGAGAAGCCATACATACTGCTGTATACATCCTAAACAGAGTTCAAGTCAAAGGTAACAACTCTAAAACTCCTTTTGATTTATGGTATGGAAGAGTTCCTATAGTGAAGTATTTCAAAGTGTTTGGTAGAAAATGTTATATTAGAAGAGAAGAAGAACTAGGCAAGTTTGATGCTAGATGTGATGAAGGGATTTTTCTTGGTTAATCTACCAAGAGTAAGGCCTATTAGTGCTACAACAAGAGATTAAAATAGATCATTGAAAGTGCTAATGTGAAGGTAGATGAAGACAAGGAAAGAATATTAGATCCAAGTGGCTATGAATCAGATGTACCTGTGGCTATAGTTGATGAAGAAAAAGTTGAACAAGAAGACAATCAAGATGAAGAAGAGGCTCTGGAAAGTGTTATTAAGACTCCCAAGTATGTAAGGATTAATCATTCTGAAGATCAGATTATAGGTGACAAAAGCATGGGTGTACTAACAAGGAAAAGAGCTACAGAAGAACAAGTGAATTATTGTTTGCTTTCAAAGGTTGAACTAAAAAATTGTAAATGAAGCTTGCAATGATGAAAATTAGGTAAAAACCATGTAAGAAGAGTTGATGTAGATAGAGAAGAATCAAACTTGGGAATTAGTTCCTAGACCTGCTGATAGAAATGTTATTGGAACTTAATGGGTTTTCAAGAACAAGTTGAATAAAAATGGAGAAGTTGTAAGAAACAAAGCAAGGCTTGTGTGCAAAGGATATTCTCAAATAGAAGGAATAGATTTTGAAGGGACTTTTTCTCCATTGGCTAGGATTGCAGAAATCATAATATTTCTAGCATTTGTAGCTCACAAATATTTCAAAGTGTATCAGATGGATGTGAAGTCTACATTCTTAAATGGTGAGTTGAAACAGGAAGTTTACATTGAGCAACTAGAAGGATTTTAGTTATCAAATCAAGATGATATGGTGTACAAATTGAAGAAAGCATTATTTGGATTGAAGCAAGCCCCTAGAGCTTGATATGCAAGGCTAGACAAGTATTTGTTGCAATTAGGATTAAGTAAAGGCACTGGTGACATCAATCTCTATTTCAATATCAATGATAATCAAATCCTAATTGTTGTAGTTTTTGTTGATGACATTATCTTTGGAGGAAATGAAGGTATGTGCATGAAGCTTGTAGTAGAAAAAGTACAAGTGGAGGTGCTTTCTTCTTGGGAATAGATTGGTATCATGGTTGAGAAAGAAGAAAGATTCAATCTCTTTGTCTACTGTAGAAGAAGAGTATATTGCAGCAGCATGTTGTTGCACTCAAGTGTTATGGATGAAGCAAACTTTGAAGGACATAGGAGTTGTGTATGAAGATCCAACTATACTCTTTTGTGACAATATAAGTGCCATAAACATTTCAAAGAATCTAATGATGCACTCAAGAACAAAGCATATATCAATAAGGTATCACTTTTTGAGAGAAAAAATCATAGAGAATGAAGTAAATATAGAATATGTGTCCACAAAGGATCAGATTGCAGATATTTTCACTAAGCCTCTACCTAAGGATACATTTCAGTATCTCAAAGAAAAATTAAGGGTTATTACCCCTCCTACTCTGAACTAAGATGCATAAGAATGCATCAATCTAGTGGTGTCCAAAGCTTCATTCTTTGATCTGAATTGATGTTTTGAGAGCTACCTCTCAGGGGGAGTAGCAAGTGTTTTTGATATATGTTCCTGACAAAGAGTAGTAAGTATTACATTATTGATGATTTGATAAGAGCAGCATAATTCAAGTATGCACCCTTTGCCATTGATGTCAAAGGAGGAGAGAAATCATGTGAAAAACTCAAAAGGAGAAAGAGTGCAGGTGTATAAAAAGAAGGGGGAGTATCTTGTCTTGATAGTCTTTATAGTTTTTCACATCATATGTTGCCATCAATGACAAAGGGGGAGATTGTTGTAAGTATGTGCCTAACCAGTGTTGTCATTGATGTCAACATATTAATGTTGTCATTGGTGTCAACTGTGCTCTTGTTTTGATCCTTTCTTGTAATTAGTTAAGTGTTAAAGATAATAAGCATTCCTGATACAACAAAACAGTCCAGTAGATTGCTCTGCATTTCTTGTAGAATGAATATCTTTGTCTGGGGATTGGAAGTTAGTTAGAGACATGTCTGAAGATGCTATGTTCCAAGTTTAAGCCTTCAATATGAAGATTTGAGTGAGTTATGTTTACCAAAGTGAAAACTACTTTTTCTATATATATATGGTGGTGACAAGGAGAATGTATTATGCTCCACATTCCTCCGCATTTAAGTATTTCAGTCTGCACGGTTTGGAATCAAGTTTGTAAAAATGATAAGTTCCTTCAACTTGAATGGTTCATGATTTGGTGGTCCACAAGCGATCCTTTCTTTATGATAGTAGCTAATAGTGTTGTTTATGTGCTCTAGTTTGAATAATATTCTTGGCAGAGTGGTTAGAGATTGTGCGGTTGTTCCTAGTGATTACAATGTACTTGTGGATGTCTCTTGACCATGTGCCTACCTTTGGATTGGTCCACAAAGAGAAATTTGGATCGTGGATGAAGCCTGTTCTTAGAAGACTTAATGTTAACACCAGTCTTGGCCAACTTGGTTGATTTCACTTCTTGTAGAGATACATCAAAGACTATGGAAGCATGCCATGGCGTGGAAGATTGTATTTGAGTCCTAGCTAAGGCTTAACATGATACCCATACATCTTTACCTTAGCAAATTTTGTTTAGGTCTAGACCTATTTCTATGTATGTTTGTAATGCTGACCTTGGAGATTGTTCCAATGGTTGATGAATGTAATGCCAACCTTGATGTACATTTCAAGGTTGATGAAGTGTATAAAAACATGTAATGTAGTTGCAAAAAGTATGTCATTGAGTGAAAATGAAAAGATAAGTACGAAGGTGTAAGATGAACAGAGAAGAGGAGTTATATTATGCTTCAATGGAACTGAACCTAGGCATGGAGTAGATGCCATCAAATCAGTTCACCACCCCTTGGCAGTGAGCCACCTCTTGGCAATAAGCCGGTCTTGGCAGTAAGCCCTAACATTTGTAGTGAGTATTTTGGGCAGTGAGCCCTAACACAATGAGCCTCTATTTCTTGGTATTGCTATAATATATTTATATCTGTGGGCTAACACCCACTGTGTTTTTTCCTTTATAGTGTTTTCCACTTAAAAATCTGGTGTCTCATGTGTCTCATGTGTTATTGTGTTGAGCTTCTTGTTTCATGTTTTTATGGTTAAATCTTAATAATAGTAATTAACCATTTGATGTGTTGATAAGTGATTAAAGTTTTAGAGACAACTAATTCACCCCCCCCTCTCAGTTGTCTGGTGCATTTCAACATCTATCTTGGTTAGATACATTTGAGTGGAAAATGTTTGTGCTAGGAGAACTTGATGGTGAAATAAGAAGAGCATTGAGGCAATATCATTATGATCTAAATGATCTGAAAAGTAATTGCACAATCTAGGAATTAGAGAGGTGAGAGTGGAGACAACTTGCTTGATATTAAAGAGGTAAAGCAAAACTTCAAGAAAATGCTTATTGAAGAACTTGTTGGTAGTAATATAATGACTGGTTAATCAGTGGTCAAACATGGGAATGTAGCATTATATCTCAGAACTCTCAAAAATGAAATCGATGAAATCCATAAAAGATTGGTTGATGCAGATAGAATGATAAGTAAAGGAAAGATTTGAGCTCATATTACTAGTAGCCCAAGTGGCAAGGTGTTAACTCCTATTATCACTAGGTACAAGACATACAAGGTGAAGTTATGAGCACAAGCAACGCAGGTGGACTCAACAACAACTAGAGGACAATACAAGGAGAATGAAGTGTTACGAGAGGAAGACTTGACAATTATCACAAGATGACTTTTCATATGTTTTTATGCCATTTCTTTTAAAAACAATTTTATCTAGAAATCTATTATGTTTAAAGACTTATTAATTATCTTTTAATCGATTGTCTTCAAAAATCTATTATTATTTTTAAAGACAATTATTATTGACAAGGCTATATATTCTAAGCTTGTCAATGCATAGGGATCTTTTGGCAAACTTTGTGTTGTGGAAAGTCAATTTTGGTGTTATGTTATTTTTATGTTACTCTCAATATATGAAGAAAGTTGGTGAGGTTGAACTCTAAAATCATAAAAAAAAAATTATGTTAGATGAATGTTTATTCTTCTTATGTTAAATATGTTGTCAACTTATTAGCTTGTAGTTCTGTATTGAAGTGATTGGGAGTTTATTTAAGATCATTGATGTGCATGATTTTTATTTAGATGAATGATTTACAGTGGTGATTATATGATTAATGACAAGTTTATGGTTGTGGTATGCTAAGTCTTTGTGCTTTTTAGTATTCTAAGTTGTTTTCTAATTCATTACCTTTACAACTTTTTGGTTAAAAGCACCACCTTTTCTGCTTTCTAGTTAAAAGCATATATTGATTTCAATCATTGTATATCATTAGAAGGTAGTTGTGCCTTGTAAAATAAGCAGAGATTCATTGCAAAATATCATTGCAATTGTCTCAATTATTGGTTCAGTTGTCATTTGTATGGGTGAGAGAAAATAGAGTTGAGTGGCAAATTTGTAAACCAATAGATTTTTGGTGACTCCGTTGGGGATTAATTTATATGTATTAACTTTCTTTATCATTGGTCTTTATGGTTCTCCATGGAATAATTACGCTAGTTCTCCAACCTAACATAGATTGGCTCACTAGTAAATAGGAGGATATTATTACTGGGTTGCAAAATTTAGCCTAGGAAAATAGAAGAAAAAACCAATAGTTTCACCAAGTGAATGAAGTTCTCAAGATTGAAGAAGAACTTGGAGATATAGTAAGAGAAAATACCAGGTGTTTTGGTGAAGGTCAAGAAATCTATCTTATAGAAGACATGGTCACAGTGCCTTGAAGAGAGAGACCTTTCCAAATACACATGATTCCCACTAATAGACCAAGGAACCAAGAAAAAAATATGAGGAATCAATTGAACAACCAACAAAACCATCCTCAGAATAACCAGTAAGTGGTTGGTGACTTTGTTATTTGATACTCTATATTTGTAAAAACTAGCTTCAAAGAGATATACTAGGGGTGATAGAAGGAAGGGTATTTCTAATTCAAATTTTGACTTGTTACAATATTTAAATTTCTTTGCTTTTTCTCCCACTCTTAAAGTCAAGTCTTCCAATAGACCATCTTCTCCTCGCCCAAGTAGGGATGCTTCTAGTTCCTCTTGTCAAGCCCTCATCCTTGATAGGACTATCTTACCATTACAAGTTAATTTCCTAGTTCATAATCTAGCTAATATGGCTCATCAACTTCCTATTCTATGGGGAGTAGTTATAGGTCTTCTAAACATAGGAGTACAACTGCATGAGTTACATAAAGAATTAGGTAAGATAATATCCAATTTTACGGGAGATGGAAACTTTACCTCATATGAGCATATCAATGTTTTTTTTGCATCTAATTCTATTTTGGGTGTCCAACATGAGGACGTATATGTTAGATTATTTGTGGAATCTCTGGAGAATGCAATAGCTGAATGGTTATATCATTTACCTAATGCATCAATCAATAATTGGGCAACTATGAGGAATAAGTTTGAAAATAGATTTAAAATAGTAGAGAATGAACATACCCTTGTGGCCCAATTATCCTCAATGAAGAAAGAAGTGCATGATCCAATGAGGGATTTTGTGGCCAAATTTAACAAGGTGGTGAATTGGATTCCTGTAAACATGAGACCTGGGAATGCTCTTTTAAAATGCTTCTTTATTAACACCCTTCCTTCATATGTTAGTTTTTCTATCAAGAGGGAAGGTGAAGCTGATCTAGTAGCAGCACAAGAGATGGTCATTTCTATAGAGGATGACTCAATAAATGATAGCAAGTGGAAGAAGGAATTGCAAATAGGAAAACCCCAAGCAACTAATTCTACTAACCCTGTGATTCAAAGATTGGCCAATGATATTATTACTTTGAAGAGGTAGATGCCTAAAGGGCCTCAGTAGCCTTTCTATCACAATATGCCTAGGAAATATCATGGCCAACAAGGAAATTATAATAGACCCTTACCTTTGATTGGTCCTACTTAGAGGTTGGCCATTAAAGGTGGTCCTTCAACAAGCAAAGGGAATCACATGGTGTGCAATTTCTACCTCACCACAAAACATGATGGTGCATCTTGTCCTGAAATGAAAAGATTCATGTAGATGCTTTCTATGAATGAGCACATTGAGGAGCCATATGTTGAGGAGGAACCTACCAATTTGGTGATGTTGGTGTCAATTTCTTTGAATATGAATCATATTCAGATCAAGGGGAAGATGTGTATACTGAATTGGATGGTACTAATTGTGTAGTGTTCACTAGGGGACAACATGCATAGAAGAAAGGGCTTGAATCTAAAGGCCAGTCTAGTAATCCTTCTCCTACCCTGAAGTACATTTTGTCAAGGCATGCAAGTACCAACTCAAAAAATGTAGACCCTGCTATTTCTAAGGCTACGTGCCCATTGAGGTACCCTCTACTTGCTCCACTAGAGATGTTGTTTCTAATTCTTTTGATATAGTAGAATCATGCAAAAGCACTAAAATTCAGATATCTCAAGTTGAGTATCTTAGGCTCAATCCTTCTAAATTGCATAGGCTTGTTAGATGTGTTAAACAAGAACCCTCCCCTTTCCATCTCAATGCACAAGTGTTTGATGAAGGTATTGCTAATGTTGAAATTTAAATTTGCTTAAATTCTCATTCAAAAATGTCCCATACTAAGAATCCTTTTGAGAAACCTAAGCATTTCTATGTATCCTTGTACATTGTTGGTTACAAGCTAAGTAACTATGTTATAGACTCTAGGGCCTCTGACAATGTCATGCCTTCCCAAGTAGCCAAATCTCTTGACTTTTCACTCACTTCCTCCCATGGTAAATGCTATTAAATGCACTCCACATAGGTACCTATCTTAGGTCAAATTAAAGATGCACAAGTTTCTCTGGTAGCATATGCAAAGAAGAGGTTGAAGGTAACCATTTTGGTGGCTGATATTTCAGCAAGCTATGGAATGCTCCTGAATAGAAGTTTCTACAAAGTCCTAGGTGGGGAAATACAAATGGTCTACTCTCATACACTAATATCTATGGATGGTAAGAAGGTCCATTGGAATCTTGAACCAAAAGCAAAGTTCATAGTATTGAAGTATGGGGATCTAAGAGTGGAGATATTATATGCAGAGACTGGTCTAGGCACTTATATGTTTACCTCTACTGACTTGTCTAATGAGGTATGGACTCTGGAGTTTGACAGAAGTTGTTCCACTTCTGGGTCAGGTGCTGGTGTTCTTATTTTTCCTGATGACTACAAGTTTGATTTTTCATATAAGCTATATTTTGAAAACACCAACAATATGGTTGAATATGAGGCCTTGCTCCTGGGGTTAGCGATGGATGAAGAGAAGGAATCAAATAGTTAAAGGCAAGAGGAGATGCTAAAATCATAGTGAAGCAGGTGAGGAATGTGTATTCAATTAAGAATGGAAGGTTAAAGCATTACAGAAATAGGGTTTGGGATTGTATTGAGGATTTTGATGCTTTTTCAATAGAAGTTATACCTAGAGATCAAAACACCATGGTAGATTCCTTGGTTGTCTCTATTAAGGAAAAATTGGAGTAAACATGAATAATCAATATATCAATATCAAAATACCCAAAACTCAACAAAATACAGAAACAAAGAGATTGACCAAACAAAAGAACATTAAAAACCCTTGTAAACCTCAAAGCTTCATAGCTTCCGTTGGTTTCCTATCTCAATCGATCTTGCGTGTATGAATAAGGCCCTCAGAGTTTGCACTTCTTTGCTATGATTCCAAGATTGTCAATGGAGAATGGCTATGATAATTTTGCCATGAAGATGAGCTTCACAATAGTGATAGTAGTATGTAGTAACGAGTGTGATCACAAGCAATGAAAGAATGACGTGGGTACCAAAGGCGCACTGTAATTCCTGCAGAGTAACAATGCTGAAGGCTTGGATGAATGAAATGGAAGAATAAGGTTCAATTTATAGACTTGTGAAAGAGAAGATCAATGGTATAGAAAGAATGAGAAGATCAACAGTATAAAATGGTTGAGAAATGTGCGTGAATAAGAAGAAGACATGTGTCCTACTATATTTTGCATGAGAGGAATTAATAAAATAGAAGAATGAGTTAACTGAAGAGATTAATCAATTAAAAGAATAGATCAATTAGTTAAGAGAATAGAACTAGAGAATAGAAATTGCATGAGGATGAGAAGATATTTTGGCTTAATTAAATATTTAGAATATTCAATTGCATGTGCACAAGTATTGAATTATATTTAGAGATAACTCAATTTAGAAGAAATGGACAACTTGAATAAATATTTGATTTATTTAAATTTAGAGAAGATATTATTGGAAGAAACAATTAAATAATTGGTATTATTTAATTTAGAATGTTTTTGGAAGAATTAGATAAAATATTTGATTATATTTTATTTTTGGGGATTGAGAGGATTTAAATAAATTTGATTGATTTATTCAAATTTGGAAGAATGATTTGATTTAATTAAATAATTAAGAATTATTTAATTGTTTGGAAGAATTTAATTAAATAAAGGATTTTATTTAATTTTGACTTTAGAAGAGGTAATTAAATATTTTGATATTTAATTAATTTAGAGGAATATGAATCAAATAAATAAATTGATTTATTTATTTATTGATAGAAGAAATAGAATGAAATAAATATTAAGAATATTTATTTAGACTAAATCGTGTCATTTTTAGGCATATATATTTTGCCCCTCTTTGATGCAATGTGGTTTATAGCGTTGCTTCAAAGAAATCGATTGTTGAATAATGATACATGTCTTAGTTTGGCCCTGGTATAGGTTATGATGATAGGATGCCCCCTCGGGAGATTAGACGGGAAGAAGGCAAAAGGATGAGAGATAGACAATCTCACAAAGACGAAGGGAAAACTTGGTTAGGTTTGAAGAAAATAGTATGTGTTTCTAAAAAACGGGAAGAAAACTAGAAGAAACGGGTGCAGGAAGTAGTCATAGTCACCACATAGCCAGTTTAGGGTTTACATGCTATATATAGGAGATGGGTCCACAAGATAATTCATTTGCACACTTGGCTTCGTTTGATTTACTTCTGAGAGCTTAGGAGAGCATAGAGCATAGAGCAGTCAACACGAGGATGGACATTCCATGCGAGGAGCATTGCTTTGAGTGAGTTTGACAATTCAACCAGCTAGCAGAGGGAGGACCCCTAGTATGTATCTTGAAAAAATTTCCCTAGAGTCAATTTTTAGTGCAATAAATGCTAGGCAAAAATAGGCTAGACAAATGCGCCAAATCGCAGTTTGGCACATTTGGCATGCTAAACTACGCATCTATCAAACTTTGGCACATCTAAGATATAGAATGGTGCATACACTAAAGCTACACTTGCATGAGTTAAGTTGGCGCATGCATAATTCTGCGGTGCATTTACAGTATGAAATGGCGCATGCAACTAGGTGGCGCATTTACTGTATAAGTTAGCGCATACATGAAATCTTGCGGCGCATGCACCAAAAGTGGCACATTTGACAAGAAATGGTGCATGTACCATCTGTTATGGCGCATATGATATAGATAGGTAGTTTACTTAACAAAATTGACTCGATTGGCATCTTGTTTGATGTGTCAATCAATAAGCTATCTCTAAGATTGCAGGAATCTAGTCAAGAGATGTAGTGTGCTATTTTGATCAATTTGATATGTTAAGTTAGTTGATATGTTTCTATTGATATGTTGAGTATGGTACTTGCAGCTTTAAGTTGACGCCTTCCTTTGCGTGCTTGTAGGAGGACATTCGAGATATGCTGATGTCGGAGGAGCAGTTTCCCATGCCGATGTTGTAGTGACATATGCTAACAGAGATGGACCAAGAGGCACTTGGTACAATGGGATTGGACTACGTCTGCTTTATGTCCAAGGTTCGAGTGAACCGCGGGCTGCTGATTGCAGTAGTAGAGAGGTTCCATAGCGAGGACGAGACCTTCCACTTCTCTACTGGAGAGATGACAATTACATTGGAGGACATATATAGGATAATCCACTTGCCTATTTAGGGAGAGCTCGTGGAGTACGATCCACAGAGGGATGTAAGACTTGAAGTGTAGGTGAGTATTCGATGACCCCAAGCTGGTCAAACAGGTCATCTCCTAGTAGGACATTCATGACTACTACGACTATTTCCCAGGGATAGTTGTAGGACTGATTAGAGGCATTGTATGCCCAGATAGGAGATCACATGGGTTTCCCATTGGATGGGACAGATCATGGAGCAGATGGTTACAGAGGGCACCCATTATGCTTAGGGTGTTTATGTGTTGGCACACCTATAACATGACATGTATTAGGTGGTATACCACAAGGGTGCGAGCCTATCAGCAGGTGTGTCATTGTTGTAGTTTTGGTTATGGGAGCACATAGCAATCACTAGACCGATTTGTGTTTTTGACAGACAGAGAGGAGAGCCGTATAGCTATGGCTACGCTAGAGTGATTTCCCAGCATAGGCTGGGGAAGCTCGAGTATTGGAGGTATGCATTAGATGGAGTAGATGTGGTCATCTGGCAGCCATATCTAGACTATGAGCCTTGGGAGGATGAGGCGAATGAGCTGCTATACTGTTACCAGACGCGGTGGCTGATAGGCTAGACATGGTTCAGTTTGGAGAGATAGATTGTCAGCCAGGTACGGAGGCAATTTGGGAGGAGACAGGGCATGCCATAGGGGCAAGCTCTATTTGTGCAGACTCACATTGAGAGATTCAGATGGGGGCCAATGGCGTCCTATGAGGAGGTAGTGGTAGAGTTTTGACAAGCTCCTTATGTTGCCTGGGATATGAGGAGAGAGATTGTAGATGCTAGGATGACTTAGGACTTTGAGTAGTGGTTCGCTGCCCACCTATTTCTAAGATACTCAGGGCCTGGGGAGCTGGTACCTCATATAGACAAGGTAGATTCAGATGATGAGGGCCAAGTTGGTAGGAGGAGGAGGAGGAGGAGGAGAAGGAGAGGAGGATGGGGAGGTAGCAGAGATGGTGGAGGGGGAGGCGATGGCGGAGATGATGGAGGAGGAGGAGGAGGTGGAGATGGAGACAAACCTAGCTAGAGGAGGAGAGCTAGGGAGGGACCTTCCCATGCTTAGCAGGTAGTGCCACCGCAGGCACAGATGTCGCCACCTCAGCAGGTGGCACAGTAGTAGGCACCCCAACCACAGGGGTAGGGACAGGCACAGGCATCTCAGGGTCCAGCTCAGTCAGATGTCCAGGAGAGGGCTATAGCTATGCTGTGAGGATAGGTTAGGCAGCTGCAGGCCCAACTTAGGATGGCTGAGGCCTGGCGAGAGATAGATACAAAGGTTATCTCGGGGCTCACTAGAGAGCAAGATATGGCAGAGGTGCGGATACAAGTTATCTGAGTAGAGCAGGATATAGCAGTGTCAGCCCTCAGGATAGATGCCATGAGTAGCTTTTTGGTTGGGCAGGTGCACTAGGTTCAGGCATAGCTAGCATACGTACAGGCACAGTTAGCGCAGGCACAGACATAGTTAGCACAGGTGCAGGGGCAGTTAGCACAAATGCAAGGTGAGCTTGCTAGAGTGCAGGCTCAGACATAGTACTACCAAGGTTTATACCATGGTGTTGTTCCAGTCAGTCAGAGGGCTCCGAGCTACAAGAGCCAGTCCATGGCCTCCTAGAGAGCAGGTGGATCAAGGTCAGGAGCTTCCATGATGGGCCCATAGTAGTCTGGGGCTAGCGGTGGAGGGGATTCAAGAGACACTACCAGTAGTAGCAGTTCATAGCAGTAGGGATAGCAGATACTTGCACAAACATTGGCTCTTACATACACTTTTTGATGGCTCAGATAGCCGGACATATATATGCACCACTTTTGTATTTTGAGACACATATCACCATCCTTGAGATGTATTCATTGTATATGACATTGACTCAGAGATGGACCACTTGATATTGTACATTTAGACATATTTATGATATTTATATGATGATGCAGTTTATTTGATGCTCTCTATATTTATGAGTTATGATGCATTTCTATTGTATGATGCAATGAACATGTTTATCTAATGCAAACTTAGATGTTTACTTGATGCCATGTGATGTTTATCTAATGCAAATTTTCATAGGATGCTATGTGATTCTAGATGGCCTAATGCAGACTAGATGTTTTACTTGATATGCCTCTAATGTGTAAATGCGAATGGTATCTATATTATTATGCATTTTATGTGATTCACGTATCTATGTTTTTAATTTTTTCTGTTTTGACACTATGTGATGATTGTATATGGATGACTTGATGCACTTACTATGTATGCAACTGATTTAATCATGTAAATGACTATCTCATGTGATATGATATGCACCTATATGCTATGTTTTTGTGATGTCCATATGTACTCTATTGACACAGAAATGATAGAATGATAGATACGAGATTGATTGAAAGAATGACTTGATAGAAAGATTCACAAGATTTGATTTGTATTGGTACTCTGCATTGTTTTGATATTTTATTGCATGGGATATGGATGTATGGATGTAAAATGGATGTATAATGGATGCTTTGATTTTTACATCTTGATGGTGCAAGTATTTTGAAGTGCTTATTTCATCATTGGGTAATTTTTTTTTTGGTACTTTTTTTAATGTTGTAAGTTAATACAAGCATCTAGGTATAATTGAACCGAGATGACTTGAGCATTGTTTACATGGATTTTGATTTAGCAAGTTAATACAAACATCTAGGTATAATTGAACCGAGATGACCTGAGTATTTCTTGTGTGTTAACAGACAAGGATTGCCCCCTTTCATGTTAGACCTTTGAAGTCATCGATGATTTTTTGCCGATCATGTCTTTAGACAAGTTGTCACATTACTAAATTTTAATTCACAAATAACAAACAAAGAAAATAATCATACCCCCATCATAGCATCTCTAGATTTGGGCATCTTCAAGTAGCATAGAAAGGCATGCTAGCAGAAATCAAGACTCTGTATTTTAACCATGTTTCCAATCCACAAAACATTTTTGCATTTAGATGTGTTTGTTTCTTGCCATAATTTGGGTGAAAATCATTTAAATTTCTTTAGGTGTTTACTTGCTTTTCTTTGGATAGGTTAATGCCCTGCATCAAGATTTCTACTTGAAAAGAGTGGGTTTTGTTTGTGCTTGCTTGCCTAGCAAGAAGATTCCACAATCTTTATTTGTGAGATGAACCCTAAGGGACTGACCTAGTGCCTCAAGGGCTCATTGCTAAATGGCCTTGCCTACATGACGACACAGAGGCAACGTAGTTCAGGGTAAACCCTAATGGACCTAAGACCTAGGTAGTAGAAAGTGGTGTGGACTCAGATAGATAGAAGGACTAGACATGGGATGGATGAGACAGTGGAGCCTTGGGGATGCATAGAAATATGGCCTTGCCTATGTGACAACACAGAGGCAACGTAGTTCATGGACTTGGACCATGGATACTAATGAGAGACACTATGCTAGGCTAACACTGTGGATAGGATATGGGACAAAACCTTGGTTGACAAGGAAACAAAGAGATAGAGTATCAAGCCATGATAGGTTATCGTTAGGTTTTTATTATGGAACATATATGGATTGAATGAGACATGAGTGAACGAAGAATGGACACAAGATGATTGGTTTCCCAAAGATGGAGGAAGCAGTTTATCACAAGTAATGCCTATTTACCAGGGTTTCACCACTTGCTTTTATTTGTATGAAATCTAGAAAGTATGCATGGTGCCTGTTTGCCAAGTTTTCACCATGATACCTATCCAAGGCACCTATTTGCTAGGTTTTCACCAAAGGACAATTTTTTTTGTAATTTTTTTATTTTTTGATTTTTTGTATTTTTTCTAATTTTTTATTTTTTTGTATTTTATGCCCCCTTGTATTGGGGTTCTCCTAGGTATAGAACCGACGAAGATGCATGCTATTGATTGGGTCATTGAACAACTCACCCTCTGATGTTGCAAACTGATATGCCCCCGATCCATAAGCAACCATGATCACATAAGGCCCAAGCTAGTTAGGTTTGAACTTGCCTTTCTTTTTTTGATCCTATTGATTGCGGGGATTCTCCTTAAGTACTAGATCTCCAACTTTAAAGACTCTTGGGAGAACTTTGTGGTTATAGCTTTGTGACATCATTTGTTGATCTTCTTTGAGATGGTCAAAGGCTTTCTATCTCCTTTCTTCTAGCAACTCTAGTTCTTGTAATCTGGAAACTCTGTTCTCTTCATCTATTATGAGACCTTTTAACAACACCCTGAGAGATGGTAATTTGACCTCAATGCAGAGGATAGATTCTGAGCCATAGACAAGGGCGTAAGGGGTAGCACCTGTGGGAGTGCGTATACTGGTTCTATAGGCCAACAGAGTGGGATTGAGTTAGATGTGCCAATCACAGCTAATATCATTGACTGTCTTCTTGAGGAGTTTCAAGATGGTCTTGTTGGATGCTTCTACTTTCCCGTTGCCTTGGGGGTAATAGGGTGTGGAGAAATGATGTTGGATTTTGAATTGGTCATAGAGTTCTTAGACATCCTAGTTTTTGAAGGGTCTTCCATTATCCGTGATAATGGATGAGGGAATTATGTATCTGCAGATGAGGTAATTAAGGATGAATGAGGAGATTTGTTTACCTATGACAGTGGTGAGGGGAACGACTTCAATCCACTTGGTAAAGTACTCAATGGCGGTTATTATGAATTTGTGGCCATTGGATGAGGGTGGATGGATCTTTCCTAAAAGGTCAAGTCCCCATTGGCAAAAGGGCCAAGGTGTTGTTAAAGGTCTCAACTCTTGAGTTGGTGCATGTATCAGGTTCCTGTGTATCTGGCACTACTTGCACTTTTTCATGAATTGATATGAATTTGTTTCCATGTTCAGCCACTAATAACCCAAATGCATGAGTTTCTTAGCTAAAGAAGGACTGCTAGAGTGTGTCCCACAGATCCCTTCGTGTATGTATTATAAGGCAATTTGGGATTCTTCTCGTTCTAATCAACAGAGTAAAGTACCATCTAGACCATGTCGGTATAGGGTGTCGGCGATAGTGGTATAACAAGAGGTTTGGCGTATAAAGGTTCATCGTTGGTTTGAAGATAAGTCAAGTGGGAGGGTGTTGTCCTTGAGGTAAGTGTAGACCTTACCATCCCAAGGTGAATCAGATCCAACTAATAGGCATATGGAATGGGTTTCAGGAAGATCATAAGCTAGTTGCTGAATTAATTCCACTAAGAACTCGTACCGTGACTCATTCTCTGGTATTTTGAGAAGAGAGGCAATGGTTGCCATGGCATTTGCTTCCTTGTTTTCAATGCAAGGTATCTGCTCAAAAGAGATGATCACAAAGTATTCCTTAAAGTCCTCGACCATCCGCTTGTATGGGACAAGATTCTCATCTTTGGTTTGGTAATCATCATTGACATGATTGATCACTAGTTGAGAATCACCATAGACATGCAGCTCTTTGATTTTCCACTCTGTTGCCATTTTGAGACCAATGACCAAGGCTTCATATTCTACTATGTTGTTTGTGCATGGGAATAACAAGCGGTAAGACTTCGGTATGGTGTTGCCATGAGGAGTTACAAACAAGATTCCTACCCCCGATCCATGGTTTGTGTAGGACCCATCAAAGTAAAGTTTCCATGAATGTGTTGATATATTGAATAAGGATTCATCTAGAAACTCAAATTGCATTGGTGTGGTGTCCTGTAGTGGTGCATCTGCTAACTGATCAACAATGACTTGCCCCTTGATAGCCTTTCTATCTACATACTCAATGTCGTATTCACTTAGGAGCATTACCCATTTTGCTAGGCGACCTGTTAGAGCTACTTTGCTTAGTAGGTACTTCAGTGGATCTATTTTTGCAATAAGTTTGACTAGATGTGCAAGCATATAATGTCAGAATTTTTAGGAAACAAAAACTACCGCAAGACATTATCTTTCTATCTGAGAGTATTGCAATTCATAACCCACCAATGTGCAACTAATGTAGTAGACAGCTCTTTCTTTTTTTTTATAATCTTGTTGTGCCAGAAGGGCCCCAAGAGCTGTTGGTGTAGTAGATATGTATAGTTACAATGGTAGGTTAAGAATGGAAGGTTAAAGCATTACAGAAATAGGGTTTGGGATTGTATTGAGGATTTTAATGCTTTTTCAATAGAAGTTATAACTAGAGATCAAAACACCATGGTAGATTCCTTGGTTGTCTCTATTAAGGGAAAATTGGAGTAAACATGAATAATCAATTTATCAATATCAAAATATCGAAAACTCAACAAAATATAGAAACAAAGAGATTAACCAAACAAAAGAACTTAAAAAACCCTTGCAAACGTCAAAGCTTCATAGCTTTTGTTGGTTGCATATCTCAATCGATCTTGCATGTATGAATAAGGCCCTCAGAGAGTGCACTTCGTTGCTATGATTCCAAGATTGTCAATGGAGAATGGCTATGATAATTTTGCCATGAAGATGAGCTTCACAACAATGATAGTATTATGCAGTAACAAGTGTGATCACAAGCAATGAAGGAATGAAGTGGGTGCCAAAGGCACACTATAATTCCTGTAGAGTAACAATGTTGAAGGCTTGGATGAATGAAATGGAAGAATAAGGTTCAAATTTATAGACTTGTGAAAGAGAAGATCAATGGTATAGAAAGAATGAGAAGATCAATAGTATAAAACGGTTGAGGAATGTGCGTGAATAAGAAGACATGTGTCCTGCTATATTTTGCATGAGAGGAATTAATAAAATAGAAGAATAAGTTAACTGAAGAGATTAATCAATTAAAAGAATAGATCAATTAGTTAAGAGAATAGAACTAGAGAATAGAAATTGCATGAGGATGAGAAGATATTTTGGCTCAATTAAATATTTAAAATATTCAATTGCATGTGCACAATGATTGAATTATATTTAGAGATAACTCAATTTAGAAGAAATGGACAATTTAAATAAATATTTAATTTATTTAAATTTAGAGAAGATATTATTGGAAGAAACAATTAAATAATTGGTATTATTTAATTTAGAATGATTTTGGAAGAATTAGATAAAATATTTGATTATATTTTATTTTTGGAGATTGAGAGGATTTAAATAAATTTGATTGATTTATTCAAATTTGGAAGAATGATTTGATTTAATTAAATAATTAAGAATTATTTAATTGTTTGGAAGAATTTAATTAAATAAAGGATTTTATTTAATTTTGACTTTAGAAGAGGTAATTAAATATTTTGATAGTTAATTAATTTAGAGGAATATGAATCAAATAAATAAATTGATTTATTTATTTATTGATAGAAGAATTAGAATAAAATACATATTAAGAATATTTATTTAGACAGAATCATGTCATTTTTAGGTATATACAGTCTCAGCATCTCTTCTCCTACCTCATCCCAACTTCAAAGATCAATCATATAGGGTAGAGGTAATATGAATGCCTAGTGTGCCTGATAATGTTAGGGTGCTGCCACAATAATGGGTTACACTTTTTGGGACATCATGATTTTTTGCTAAAATCACATATTTTTAGAAAATATAATGATTTAAGCCTTGAAAGGTTCTATTTAAAGGATTTTAATTAAGGAGGGTTTGCTCAAACCCCCTTAGATTCAAACCCCCTTGGATGGAACCCCGCTAGTTTTAAACCATACCTATAATGGAGTCTCCTCTACACCTATCAAAATGCTAATAAAAAATTACTTTTGATTTACCTTTTGGAGAATCAAATGAATTCATTTATAATTAATGTTTTGTAAGTATGTAGTCCTTATAATAAGCCTCCCAAAAAGTAAAATTTTAAATATATTTAATTTGATTATTATATATTTTTTTAATTTCTTGTGAATGTAGGATTTTCATCGAACATCAAGTTCTCTATTCTACACACATGGAAAATTAGTAAATCAGTGAAAAAAATTCTAAAAAATATCTATGCCCTAGGTATTGGTGTCCTTGTTTCAACAAAATAAAAAAAATTGGATTTCAATATATACAGAAAAAATTATGTTTTACAGAATACGCCTATGTCTAAATTATAATTGGTTTGACTTTAAAACTTAATTAAAAAAAATTCAACAAAACATTATAAAACCAAATGCATGCCCTATATATTGGTGTTACCAATCTAAATTAAAAAAATCATAATTTTATCCTTTGTAGAAAAAAAGTTATGTGCTATAGAATACACATCACTTTAGAAAAATGTCGTTTACTATTAAAAACTAGTTATGAAAGGAGATGCAAAAAAAGTTACAATTTAACTCCAATTTTTTTTAAAAAATATATTTAGAATCTACAAACAAAATCTCACAAATCACTAGTTTGCATCATCTTCAAATTCCTAACAATTTAGCGGCTATAGGTGTTAGAAAGTGAAGATTTAGTTCAAAATGTTGATTTCAATGTCAAGTTTGGCCAAAAAGTGTAATCCATTATTGTGGGATGACCTGTTAACCATTGGCAAGTGTTCAACAATGATCAAGAAATAATTTCTTTTTTGGAGAAAGATGAATCTTTTGCCAATTTATTCTTTGAAGGAAGTATTGTATAGACTAGTGATACTCTTAATGGTGAAATTAGTTCCCAAAATGGTCAAGGAATGAAATGATACAACTGAAGGGGAATAAAATCCCTAAGGGTTTCCCTGAAGACCTTTTTAATAGACATGATTAATATATTAAACATAAGAGTATAGTTTCCATCAGGAAATCTGTTGAGTACGATCGTGTCAATATAGGGACTAAAGAAGATCCTAAATTTATCTGTATTGGAAAATGTTTCTCTCCTAAGGAAAGAGTGTTTAATTTCATTGTTGTTTTGATATAAGGATATATTCGCATGGTGTTATGCTGATCTGAAGAAGTTTAGAAATGGAGAGATATAGTTCACCACATCCCATTAAAGCTTGGCACATCTCCATTTCGACAGAAGAAAAGGACATACAATCCTAAGGTGGCCTACACTATTTTTAGTGAAATCGATAAAATGTTGAAAGCCAAGATTATCTACCCTATTCATCATTCTACTTGAGTTGCTAATATTGTACCAGTCAGGAAGAAAAATGGGGAGATAAGAATTTGTGTTGATTTCCATAATTTAAATCAAGCATCTCTTAAGGATAACTATCCTTTACCAGTAATGGACCATATCTTGTAAACAGTGTCTAGCTCAGAAATTATGTCCATGCAGGATGGTTTTTCAGGGTACAACTAGATAGAAGTAGCCCCTAAAGACCTACATAAACTACATTTACCACTCCTATTGGTGTGTTTTCTTACAATATGATGCCCTTCAGCCTCATAAATGTAGGATTTGTTGCAAGTATGAGCAGTAAGTGTTGTCATTGATGTCAACACCTAAGGTCAACATCTAAGGAAGTCATTTGGATAAGTTTGAGCAAGTGTTTGAGAAGTTAGTGCAATTGCAGAACTATTGTATCTCCCAGAACAGTGCAGTGTTTTGCTCCACATATCGTGTAGATTGAACATCTTTGTCTATGTTTTGGAATTTATGTTAAGGGATGTCTATAGTTGCTATGTTTCAAGTTTGAGCCTCCGGTGTGAAGGTTTGAGTGAGTTCCATTCACCAGAGTAAATACTATTTTTATGAGTATTCAATGGTGACAGGGAGAGTGTATTCTACTCTGCATTTCTTTGTAATTAAGTCTTAGAGTCTCCTATTCTAGGATTAAGTTTGGGATGATGTTATGTGCCTTTAGTTGAAATGGTTCATGATTTGGTGCTTCACAAGCGATCTTTCCTTTATGACAGTAGTTAATAGTAATATTTAGGTGGTTTGGTTCGAAGAATCTTCTCGATAAAGTGTTTTGGGGTTGTATGGAAGTTCTTGGTGATTGTAACCTGCTTGTGGATGTCTCTAGATCATGTTCTTGCTTTTTGATTGGTCCGCAAAGTGTAATTTAGATCATGACTGAAGCATGTTCCTAAAGGTCTTCGTGTTAACACCAGTCTTGGTCAACCTGGTTGTTTTCACTACTTACGGTTATACTTTGGGGATTGTGGAAGCATGTTTTTGTGTGGGAGATTACATTTGAGTCCCAACTAAGGTGTGGTGTTGTCTGCATTCATTTTTTCCTTTGCAAATTTATTTAGGTCCAGACCTATTCTAATGTATGTATGTATTCCAACCTTGGAGATTGTTCCAATGGTTGATGATTGTAATGCTGACCTTGATGTACATTCCAAGGTTGATGAATTATATAAATACATGTAATAAAGTGATGAATAAGGCATGATGATGAAATTATGTGAAGATAAGTGTTTGTGAAAAGAACATAGAAAAGAAGAAGAATTAGTGCACTTCAATGGAACTATTAAACCCTAACATGGTGTAGATTCTACTCTCTTAGTTCACCAACTTGGTAGTGAGCCTCTTCTCTTCGCAGTGAGCCTCTTTCTTTTGTAGTGAGCATTTTGGGAAGTGAGCCTTGTAAATTTTGATATATCATTTATATTGTGAGTTAGTCCTCACCATGGTTTTTCCCTCATTGGGTTTTCCACGTAAAAGTCTGGTGTCTCATGTGTCTCATGTGTGAATGTGCTTATGTTTTTGATTTCATGCTTTCATGGTTAAATCATAATAATAGTGATTAAGTGGTTGACGTGTTGATGCTTATAAGAAGTTAAGTTTTGGTTACAACTGATTCACCCCCACTCTCAATTGTCTTGTGCATTTCAATAGGGGCCACTTTTCAAAGAGCAATGGAATTGACATTTGGGGATTTAAAGAACAAAATTATTGTTGTCTACCTTGATAGCATAACCATATTTTCAAAGAGAAGATCCAATCATTTTGATTATTTAAAAGTCATGCTGTAGTGATGTAGAGATCATGGCATCTCTCTAAATCCTAAGAAGTTTATATTTACAGTGACTCAAGGTAAATTATTAGGTCACACTATCTCTAAGGATGGCATAAAGATCGATCTAGAAAGAGTCAAAGTAATTCAGAAACTGAGTCTTCCCACATTAGAAAGTAATATCAGGTCATTCTTTGGTCAGGTCAATTTCTTGAGGAGATTTGTCCTTTACTTTGTTGAATTGACTAGGCAAATCACAGAGATGACGAAGAACCACCTAGCCATCAAATGGAGTGAGAAAGGTAAGAAAGCATTCAAAGACATTAAGGTAGACTTTGCTAATGCCCCTATGCTAGTACATCTAGATTTTGAGAAGGATTTCATTATTTACTGCTATGCATCTGAGCATACCCTATCATCTATTTTGTTGCAAAAAATGAATAGGGAATTGAAGTCCTGATTGCCTTTATGAGTGTACCTTTGAAGAAACATGAATTAAAATACTCTCCTCTAGAGAAGTATGTCTATATAGTAGTAAAGGCTCTGAAGCATTTTAGATTTTATATCTTGCATTCTCATGTTGTTGTGTTTGTCCCTAACACTGTTGTTAAGAGCACTTCAGATTTTATATCTTACATTCTCATGTTTTTGTCTTTGTCCCTAACCCTGTTGTTAAGAGCATGATGTAGCCCATGTAACTCTTTATGGATTGGAAGTCTACTCACTCAAAACAAAGTAGCCTTGTGGATGAGGACACCTAGAATCCTATAGATACCATATAAGGTGATTATCCACTCTTCTAAGACACTTAGAAACTAGAAGGTATTATATTATACATCATAATAAGTCAAAATGTCACAACAAATTTGGGTTGAGGGATGCATAATCAGAATCTAAGAAACTCGATCCAACATAGCCTATTAAAAGATAGCCTAGTTTACAAGAGAAAGAGCCTCCATGGCATAAAAAACCATGACTACATTAAACTGGCATTCCACCTAATGTAAGTATCGTATCAAACATAGTTCAAACTTCCTTAAAAATCCAAAAAAATCATAAAACCCATTAAAAAAATTAGAAAATTTATGAAAAATCCTAAGAAATGACCAAAAACTAAAAGATCAACTTCTCTATTTAAAATCACCCATGTTGATAGGAGGCAATCCTTCAATCACCTCAACAATCTAGAAATTGCTTGGGTGATCATATAAATGTAAGGCTGACGATTAACTAGAGAACCGACAATTTTAGCTATTGGCCTAAAAACCTAAATTTTGACCAAAACACATGAAAATGAACAAAAAAAACACCTATGCATACATGACCTATATGCCTATCTAATGGCCCTAAATTGTATGAACAAATGCTTGCAAATATGATGAAAAGTGAAATTAGAGAAAAAGTGTTTTTTTCTCAATTTGCTTACCTATGGGTCCACTTGAGGATGAAACACTACCCTCCTCATAATCCTCACACTATAACCTTATCATAGACTATGATTTTGCCTGTGCAAATAAATTTAACAAATGAACTAATTTTGTGTATATAGGCTAGCATTTTGGTTTGCAATGTGTTATCACCTGAATTTGCACATTGTTGTTGAAGCTTTTGATGGTTCCAACAAATTTAGTGAAACATGGGAATGATCTCAAGGTGTGGAACCTTGCAAATGAGATTAGACCTCCAAAGAAGGTTGGCTCCTCCTTCTAGACTTAGGATCCAAAGAATTTAATTAAATCTAATGCTACTTACTCACTGGGAAAAGGTGAAGAAGAAACTAAAATTGAAAGGGAGGCAATGCACTAGACTTAATGTGTTTAGCTGGTCTTGAATTAACACAACAATGATCTCAAAATTGAAGGAGGCTCACACAGACTAATACAAGTTATTACACAGGTTCAGGTAGAGAACTGGAGCTACAAAAGGAACCATTTTGCCCATGATACCAGCATACAATTCTAAAATAAACATAGTGTAAAACTTCAGAGTGAAGAAAAATAATAGTTTGTATTAATCACAAAGGCTAGAAAGTCATTACAACAGAAGAAGAATTAATTGTAGAGGAAATAGACACGAAATAACAATTTTACATTCATTGGTGAACAACAGTTAGAGACATCAAAGGCTCAGAATTGAGCACAATGCATCAAATCCAACTAGTTCTTGTAAAACATTACAAGACCTGCAACTGCAACATAGTTCTCTAGCCTGCACAATGACCCAAAAAAATAAATAACACAATTAAATCTTTTTTACATGTATATATAGTATTTCATAATCCATCGTGTAGCTATAAGAATTGAAAATTAGTCAACCACCTACCTAGGCACCCACATGTAAATCAATTTGACCCTTATCTCTGTTAGAAGACCTACAAACCTAGGATGGCGGCCATGCATTGTTATGCCTGTGAAATGGTAGAGGAAGATCACTCGCATGCATAGGTACCTAACACATTGAAGAAGGAAGATCTAAAATCCTTGTATGTACCTACAAATTCAATTTATCCCTCCTTTGTATAATCACATTGAAGATTTTAACTATTTCAACCACCTAAATCTGACCCTTCTACAACATTTGTCCTTTAGACATTAAATTCACCCTGTAACAATGGTGTGATGCAAAGAATTGTGTCCTTCAAGCTTTTGCAACACTTTAAAGTATTTCATATTTTAATTTTGCTCCTAGCTCCTCTATTTTCTCCATTGTCAGTGAATTATGCCATGCCAAACTCTTCAACCTTGCCTTTATTTCCCTTTGGTCGGTGAAATCTACATTTTGCGAGCCATCGAGCTCTCTTCTTTTCTCCCTTTTGGGCTCATTAGTTAGAAAATCAGTGAACTTTAGGAATTATGAACTAATTTGTGAGTTCATAACTTTATTGATCTCCTAATTTTCCTTTTCTACTTGATCCTTGCCTTAGTTTTTCCTTATCGACGAACATTCATATTCCCAAACTTGCCTTGGCTCACCTTTTCACCTTATAGGTGAAATCTCACTTTTGTGAACCTACCTCCTTTGTCACTTCTCTTACTTTACTTTTCCTTGGTCGAAGAAAACCTTATTTCATGAACCAACCATGCCTTTGCCCTCTACACCTTGGCCATTTGGCCTCCTTCCTTGGCTTTATTCCCTTGTTGGCAAAGTAGTCGATCGACGAACCTACCAATCAATGAAATTAAGGTTCGCCAAACCTTAAGCTTTCTGAAAAAGGCAAACTCTTTGTTTTTGACTTAGCTGCACCACTTTGGTGAAGATTTTCCCACTGTCTCCTTGCCTTCCTTAGTCGGTGAATTTGCCAATCAATGAACTTTCCGATCGACAAACCTAAGGTTCATTAAACCAATAGTTTGCCGATAAAGCCAAACTTTGCCTACCTTAGATCTTTTGCCTTAGATCTTTGCCCACCTAATGGTCCCTTAGTTGGTGAATTAGTGAACTGGCCGATCACTTAAGTTTTGTTGACTAAGGAAAAAATAAAGGCAAAATACTTAGAAATTTTGGGATTTTTTTAGGGAGGCTTTCTTCCATTTAAGCTTTCTTAGATTAGATGTTTCTAATGGAAGAAAATGTTAGATTTTTGGATTATTTTGGCCTGGGAAAATATGACAACATTTTGGTGACTATGTAGGGATGTTTGCTTCTAAACATAGGGATCCAATTGCTTTATACAATCCATTGGGTACAAAGTCAAAAGGGAAACTGTAGCAACATGACCTTGTAGGATTGAAAAGTACCTCCAAAAAACAAAAGAAAACAAACAACAAGGTGAACAATATCCTAATGAGAATGCAGCCTGTGTAAGAGTACTTGGAGGAAGGGAAACCTAAAGTAGAAACAAGACCTACTCTGAATATTTACAAAAATCCAAAAACCAAACTCAGAAGTATGGTTTGAGATGAATCCCATTCATTGGGATTAGAAGTGATTCACCAGTTAACATGGAGAGTTGAAATGCATTCACTTGCTTACAAGTTGTGATGATATATGGGCCTCTCCATAAGGCATCAAATTTGGAATTCCTTCTATCCTTACCTCTATCTTCATCCCACTTTAGCACTAAGTCTCCCTCTTGGAAGACCATCTCAACTAATTTTCTATCAAAGGTCCTCTTGACCTGATCTTGGTGGGCTTCCAGAGTCTTCATGGCAACATCTCTTCTTTCTTCAAGTTCCATCATCTCGGCAAACCTGACTATCATATCATTATTTTATTACAATTCCAATTGTTGTGCCAACTCAAGGGAAGGTAGTTCTAGTGATAGTGGAAGCCTTTCTTCCTTTCCATATACTAGCATGAAGGGAGAATTGCCAATGGCCCTCTTATGGGTGATGCTATCAGTCCAAAGAGTTGTCTTCAACTTGTAATACCAAGTTCTTTGATTATCATCCACTGTTCTTTTGATGATCCTAATCAGGTTTTTGTTTGTGAACTTAGCCAGGCCATTGCCTTGAGGGTAATAATTAGAAGATGTCTTCAAGTAAATTTCATAGTTAAATGCCCATTCAATGATTTTTGTGCCTACAAAGGCCTTAACATTATCAACAATAATAGTGAATGGAACACCAAATCTAGTAACTATACCCTCAAGGAATTCTAAAATGGATGCCTTTGTAGCATCCTTCAATGCAACCACCTTTGTCCACCTTGTGAAATAATCAGTGGCTGCTAAAATCTATTTGTGGCCAATACTAGATGGTGGATTAATCATCCCAATGAAGTCCAAGCCCCATTGGGCAAATGGTTGATCAGTCTGAAATGGGTGCAAAGGAAGAGCTTCCAACCTTTGTTTACTTGCAAATAATGCACATTCCTTGCAGCTCCTTACTCACCTATAGGCATCCCTGAACAGATTGGGCTAGTAATAACCAGCTCTCATGATTTAACAACTGTTGTTCTTGGTAAAAATGACCACTAGCAAGGCCATTATGAAACTCTTCTAATACCCCAGAGGTTTGATCTTGTGCAATACATCTGAGAAGAAATCCATTGATGTGTTTCCTAAACAAGCCACCATCAACAAGAACATAAGGAATGGTTTGGAGTCTAAAATGCCTTCTTTTTGTTTGATCTAGTCCATCTAGGCATCTACTTGACTATAGAAAGGTGGCTATATCATGGTACTAGTTGCCTAGGATGTGGGAATCAGCTAGCTGCACCTATTCAAGGACACACACATTGCCATCTCTGGCTTCAAAGTCTACAACCATCTTCTCAAACAGGCCTTTGTTTCGTACCAGTTTGGTGATGTTGATATTGACATCATACTCCATGACTTTTGTGATCCACCCAACCCTCTTCTCATTGACATCTCTGCTCAAAAGGAACTCTTTTACGCTAAGGTGATTCACCATAAATTGTATCTTTCTGTTTGAAAGCATGTGTCTAAATTTTTAGAATGCTTTCACCACAACAAACATTGTTTTTCAATAAAATCATACCTCAGCTCATACTCTTTGAGAGGCTAGCTAAAGAAGGTGATTGGTTGTTCCAACTTTTCTTCATTCTACTATGTCAGGACCATTAATATACCCTCCTTGACTCCAAAGGCATAAAGGATAAAATCCTTGTCAGAGTTCAGGTTTATTAGCATACGAGCTTATGTAATGGCTTATGTGATAGCTTCAAAACTATCCTTGCCTTCACTTGACCATGTGAAAGCATCATTTATTTTAAGTATGGAGGTGAGAGGTTTTTCTATTGAAGCAAAATTTGGTATAAACCTTCTCACAAAATTAATTTTGCCCAAAAAACTCTACAGACCCATCTTGTGACTTGGAAGGGGAAGAGACAGAATAGAACTAGTTCTTTGTGGATCGATGGCCAGTCCTTCTTTTGAGATGACATGTCCCAACAATTTTCCCTCTGGGATAGTGAATATGCATTTCTTTGGATTCAATGACACACCATATTCTCTACATCTTTCAAAGATTTTTCTCAAATGACCCAAGTGGTCAGCTGCATGCTTCGAATAAATAGTCAAATCATCAAGATATAGTAGAATAATATCATTGATTAGGTTATCTTTAGTGGTAAAGGTTGTCTTATACTGGTTTGATTCTTTTACAATAATTTGGTTATAGCCTTAGTAACAATCTAGGAGTGAAAATCTTTCAGCTCCAGCCATTGTCTATAATATTTGTTCCATCTAGAGGGGAGTGGATAGTGGTTTTAAGGGAGGCCTTATTTAGGTCTCTAAAGTATTATATGGAGCCTAATCAAACTTGAAGGTTAAATTTACCCCACTTTTATCGGCACAGTTTCCCCCCAAATTATTTAACGAGGTCAAGGGGCAGCACCCCTTGCAGGGGTTTGGGGGTAGTGCCCCTTGCAGGGTCTAGGGGTAGCACCCTTGGCATGCTTTCTATCGCGATATAGGGCGGGGTTGAGGGGCAATACCCTCATTTGGGCTCGAGGATAGCGTCCCCGAAACCTCCAATGATTTTTTATTATTTTATTAAGGTGTCAAGAGTTATTTTTATATTGGCTGACATAAAAAAAACCCTACTTTTGTAACCAACATAAGGCTTGATAAAAGAGGCTAAGGGTTAGGGTTTCTAGTGATATATTGTAGCATTTTACAACAGTATTGACTTGCAAGGATTGCTGGTTGTAATTGATTTGATTTACTGGATAATAATATTGGGGCCTCTGTTGGTGGATGTAGCCTAGGTTTGGGTGAACCACGTTAAAACTTGTCTCTCATTGTTATTATTTCTGTGTATTTTTCATTCCTCTATTTAATCTTTATTTGCATTTAATTGATATCTTATGTCGGCTAACCCTAACATAAAGTCCATACACAATATGATTTCTCCATTTTTTTTCCTAATTGGAACTAGGTTTTCCACCCAAGAGGAATGTTTAATTAGATAAATGATTTTGTCTTCTATGAGTTTAAATAGCTCTTTCCTCATTAAAGGTTATATTTTGGGGTTGGCAGGCCTTTTCTTTTGGCGAACAAGTTTGGCATTAGAGTCTAAATCAATGGTATGATGGATTAAACCAAGGTTAAAGCATTTCAAATCCCTATAATCCTAAGCAATTAAATCATCAAATTCATTACAAAGTTCAACAAAACCTTGTCTTTTAGCTTGGTCACATACCTTGCCATGTTTTAGAAATCTACCCTGTGCAATTTCCATCTCTTCATAGTCTTCTTTCTTCATTGTCATGTTCATCTTCTCCCTTTTAGGTTGATCATCAACACCAAATATTTTTTTCTAAAGTGACCAATCCCCTAGATAGTTTATTGTTCTTTAGCTAGACCACCTAATCACCATACTACTTTTGCAATATCGACTTATTCTTGGCAGCAAAATCTTGCCTCATCTTGCAAGAAATTTCCAATTTCCTGGTCACTTTCAAATACTTGCTAACTGGACATGTTGTCAGGCACAACAAGCCACACAACCACTTTTACATGTTGATTTAAGTTCTGTTTGACATTTTTTGGAATGTCAAACTAGGCGCCAGCTGTAGCTAGCCTATCAAGATATTAGTTTCTTTGTCTGAGCACTGATTAGATATTGAAGGTACCAAAGTCTTCAATCAAATCCTAGACCCTATTCTTATGACTTCAGCAAGTCATTCCTTGAAGTGCTTTTATGACCTGATTTGGTGAACAACAAGCTCACTATCATGAAATGTTTGTAAAATTACCTTTCTCCTCTTTCGTGCTAGTTACATACCCTAAATTAGGGCCTCATACTTAGCCACATTATTTGGACAACTAAATTGTAATCTAAATGCAGAGAAATAATTTTCTTTTTGGGGCGAAATTAGTACAACCCCAACACCTACTCCATTTTTACTCCTAGAGCCATCAAAATATAATTACTTGTACCCCACTTGAATCTGTTGTTGGATTCTCAAGGTTAGGGATGATGGTATCCTTTTCATGGATATAATAAGTACCTAGCCATGTTTGTTCTACATGATCTAGGGCATCAAACTAAAAGCAATTTGCCCACTCATCAAGTAGTATGTCTAGAATTTCTTCTGCAAGTATTGCAACTTCATGAATAGGGCTACCCTTCTCTTCTAGATCATAGATTGTGCAATTCATGTTCAAAGGGTTGGGTGTATAAGACTCTATGTGGTCATTAGATATTTGTTCAACTTTAATGGTCACCTTAGTGCCATATCTAGTTCTAATAACATATGGGACCAGTTAAAAGATAGGCACCCACCTATTTTAGTAGTGAACTCTCTAGATAGGCATATCCCAAAATATGCGGGGAGGTCAATAACTGATATATCTTGTAAAATAGAGCAGCTAGGGCATGAATGCAAGGTGAGATTCAAATCTTTGACTACACCTACTATTTTAAAAATGGTACCATCTAATTGCATAAGCCCTTTTGTTACAAGTTCATATTTAATGGCCAACCTATTAGCTATTTCCTTAGGCATAACAACAGCACCTACCCCAGAATCTATCATGCAATTATGTAACAATTTGTCACCAATGATTAGGGAAACATAAAAGGGAGGGGCTTACTATTTTTTCTTGTGCTTGCCTCCTCTTTTGGTTGGCACAGGTTTGCTAGGCAGTCATTTTTTCCTAAGTTGTTGTCTCTATAATAGGCTGATTGAAGCTTGTCAAAGCTTCCTACAACAAATCCCTCTGTAATGGGATTAGCAGAGAATCCCACAAAGTGACATTAAAATTAGTCTTTTTCATTTGGTCAATGATGTTGAAGTGGATTTGGCCCTTCTGGGATGTCTTTGTAACCACATCATCGATCTTTGCTTGTTGACAGGCCTAGAGCCATGATGCTAGTGTAGAATTTAATTATCCAACAACATTATCTTCTTACACTAAAGTTGTTTCTACTTCTCTTTCCTTCATTGTACTTACTGGGGATGCATAAGGTGTAGATTGTTGCAAATATGTGCTTAATTCTTGTTGTCATTGATGTCAACATATTCTTGTTGCCATTGGTGTCAACTGTATCCTATTCTGTTAGAAGAGTGGAATGTTAAGAATATTGAGAAAATTAATAAAGCTCAATGTATGAGGACCATATGGCTATGTAGATGATTGTCTAAAGTATCTCTAGTCAAGATTTGAGAGGTCTGCATGATGATTTGAAGAAGCTATGGCCATCTGGGTAGAACTAGGTTTTGCTATGTTTAGAAGAGACAAAGTGATAGTAAACTGGTCTGGATTGCTCTACATTGAAATATTATGATCTACGGATCTAGAGGCATGTTTGGGAAGTTAGTGTGTATCATCAACTCAAGTTGTTAGTGGTTTGGAGGTACACAAGCAATCTTTCTTGTATGACAATCATGACAGATGGTGTTCTTAAGGTTCCAGATGAAGATGCAAGTGATTCTAATGATTTGGAGGAGTGCAGATGTTTTTGTTGAATTCAATGTGCTTGTGGAGGTCTCTAGATCATGTGACCACTATGTTGGAGGTCTGCATTTAAGTTTGAGCTCGTTGGTGAAGGTTTCCTTCTTGGTGTTGTTGTTCTTCATAGTCTTGGCCGACCGGATGATTCAAGCATGTTGTGGATGATCTAAAAGCAATTTCGATGGAGTGTGGTCTATTGATTAAGGAAGATTTGAGTCCCAGTTATGTTTGTCCAACAACTTAGTGACTCGTATTGAGTCAAATTCTTGTAATGCAGACCTTGATGTTTATTCCAAGGTTGATGAGGCATATAAAGGCATGTAGTTGAGTTGTTGAAAGTCATCCTTGTGCAAAATAATCAAATCCCAAGAAAGGATTAGAGGCAGAGCAGAGAAGAGGAGCAGAGGAGAAAGAACAGTAAAGGATGAAGTGATAGTAAAGAAGTATTTGGGAGAAGAGCAGAAGTTTTATGAGCAATCAATGAGACTAAACCAGGCATGAAGAAAATTCTATTTCTCATTTAATTCTTCTTGTATTAAACATAAATTCTATAGGCAATGAACCTCTCTTTGAGTAGTGAGCTCTGGGCAATGAGCCTGAAGGCAAGTGCATTCCCCTTTTTAAGTACTTTTAACAGGGTATGAATCTTATGGGTTAACCCCCACCGTGGTTTTTCCCTTAACCGGGTTTTCACATCAAAAATCTTGGTGTCAAGCATGTTAATTGTGTTTCTACTCATGTGTTTTTGCTCCTTGCTTCAAATCTTTGACTACACCTACTATTTTAAAAATGGTACCATCTAATTGCATAAGCCCTTTTGTTACAAGTTCATATTTAATGGCCAACCTATTAGCTATTTCCTTAGGCATAACAACAGTACCTACCCCAAAATCTATCATGCAATTATGTAACAATTTGTCACCAATGATTAGGGAAACATAAAAGGGAGGGGCTTACTATTTTTTCTTGTGCTTGCCTCCTCTTTTGGTTGGCACAGGTTTGCTAGGCAATCATTTTTTCCTAAGTTGTTGTCTCTACAATAGGTTGATTGAAGCTTGTCAAAGCTTCCTACAACAAATCCCTCTGTAATGGGATTAGCAGAGAATCCCACAAAGTGACATTAAAATTAGTCTTTTTCATTTGGTCAATGATGTTGAAGTGGATTTGGCCCTTCTGGGATGTCTTTGTAACCACATCATCGATCTTTTCTTGTTGACAGGCCTAGAGCCATGATGCTAGTGTAGAATTTAATTGTCCAGCAACATTATCTTCTTACACTAAAGTTATTTCTACTTCTCTTTCCTTCATTGTACTTACTGGGGATGCATAAGGTGTAGATTGTTGCAAATATGTGCTTAATTCTTGTTGTCATTGATGTCAACATATTCTTGTTGCCATTGGTGTCAACTGTATCCTATTCTGTTAGAAGAGTGGAATGTTAAGAATATTGAGAAAATTAATAAAGCTCAATGTATGAGGACCATATGGCTATGTAGATGATTGTCTAAAGTATCTCTAGTCAAGATTTGAGAGGTCTGCATGATGATTTGAAGAAGCTATGGCCATCTGGGTAGAACTAGGTTTTGCTAGGTTTAGAAGAGACAAAGTGATAGTAAACTGGTTTGGATTGCTCCGCATTGAAATATTATGATCTACAGATCTAGAGGCATGTTTGGGAAGTTAGTGTGTATCATCAACTCAAGTTGTTAGTGGTTTGGAGGTACACAAGCAATCTTTCTTGTATGACAGTCATGACAGACAGTGTTCTTAAGGTTCCAGATGAAGATGCAAGTGATTCTAATGATTTGGAGGAGTGCAGATGTTTTTGTTGAATTCAATGTGCTTGTGGAGGTCTCTAGATCATGTGACCACTATGTTGGAGGTTTGCATTGAAGTTTGAGCTCGTTGGTGAAGGTTTCCTTCTTGGTGTTGTTGTTCTTCATAGTCTTGGCTGACCGGATGATTCAAGCATGTTGCGGATGATCTAAAAGCAATTTCGATGGAGTGTGGTCTATTGATCAAGGAAGATTTGAGTCCCAGTTATGTTTGTCCAATAGCTTAGTGACTTGTATTGAGTCAAATTCTTGTAATGCAGACCTTGATGTTTATTCCAAGGTTGATGAGGCATATAAAGGCATGTAGTTGAGTTGTTGAAAGTCATCCTTGTGCAAAATAATCAAATCCCAAGAAAGGATTAGAGGCAGAGCAGAGAAGAGGAGGAGCAGAGGAGAAAGAATAGTAAAGGATGAAGTGATAGTAAAGAAGTATTTGGGAGAAGAGCAAAAGTTTTATGAGCACTCAATGAGACTGAACCAGGCATGAAGAAAATTCTATTTCTCAGTTAATTCTTCTTGTATTAAACATAAATTCTATAGGCAATGAGCCTCTCTTTGAGTAGTGAGCTCTGGGCAGTGAGCCTGAAGGCAAGTGCATTCCCCTTTTTAAGTACTTTTAACAGGGTATGAATCTTATGGGTTAACCTCACCGTGGTTTTTCCCTTAACCGGGTTTTCACATCAAAAATCTTGGTGTCAAGCATGTTAATTGTGTTTTTGCTCATGTGTTATTGTTCCTTGCTTTAATGTTTGCATCATTAATCTATTTATAAGTTGTGAAAGAAGATTAAAAGGAAGATAAAGTTAATATTGTGGGACAACTGATTCAGCCCCCCCTCTCAGTTGTCTGTTCTAATTCCAACAATTGGTATCAGAGCCAGATCCTCTAAAAGAAGCTTGATCACTTGAGGAGATCTAAGATATCAACTTATAAGAAGGAAAGTCTGAGATTTGATGGAACAAATTACTCCCTTTGGAAGGTATGCATGCAGTGTCATTTGGAATGTATTGGTAATGACTTTTGGATGATAACAAAGAATGAGTATAAGATTCTGAAGAATGGCCCTACTACTCTAGATGAACTCAGGGAAGCTAAATGCAATATTCAAGCCAAAGAAGCATTATTGAGTGCCCTGACTAATACAGAATTGGCAAATGTCCTAGATTTGAAAACTGCTCATGAAATCTAGAAAAAGTTGGAAAATCTGTATGAAGGTGACAAATATGTCAAATGTGCTAAGCTACAGATCCTGAAATGTAAATATGAAAGGTTAGTAATGAGTGAAGATGAAAACATTACTTCCTGCATGTAGAAAGTGAATGAACTTGTGACAAGTATTATAAATGCTAGTGGAGTATTAGAAGAACCAGAGATTGTTGCCAAAGTGCTTAGATCCTTACTTGCAACATACAAGCATAAAGTTGCTGCCATTGAAGAAATCAGGACACTAATAACTGTTACAAGGGATTAGTTAGTTTGTAAGCTCTCAACATTTGAAATGAGTGAGTTTGGTGATTCTCTTCCTAAGTTTGAATCTGCATTTAAGGCCAGTATATATGGAAAACAAAGATATGATCCCAGTGAAAGCTGTTCAGGAAGATCAAACAGATCTGCTAAAGCAAGCAAGGATCTTGAAGATGGTGAAAATGAGTCTACTAAACTTGAAGCTCTTATTGCCAAAAGAATGCCAAGAGGATCCAGTAACTATGAAGGAAAGTTGCCATTCAAATGTTTTGCTTGTAATAAGATTGGTCATTTTGCCTCAAGATGTTCAGAGAGGGTTTCAAAGCCAAACCCTAACAGATATAAAGGTCAGAAGAAATGCTACTATGTCCAAGAAGCTAGAGAAGGAGTCATAGATGATGAAACTGATCATGGACGTTCCACTGAAGGTTATTGGGTGTTCATTACTATCAAAGAAGAAGATCTGATGTCTGCTAAATCTACTAGTTGTACAAATGTGGAAAGTGCCTTGGCTACTCAGGTTGTTGAAAAGGATGAATGAGTGATTGATAGTGGATGTTCTCATCATATGACTGGTGATAAAAGTAAGTTTGTAAGATTTGAAAAAAATGAAGGTGGAATTGTGAAATTTGGAGACAACTCAGCTGGTAGAATCCGTGGCAGAGGATCCATCTCTTTTGATGGTAAGAATAACACTAATGATGTTCTGTCTATGGAAGGACTGAAGCATAATCTTCTTAGTGTTGGACAATTGGTTGACAAGTGTTATGATCTCCAATTCAAGGAAGAAAAATGCAGAATCTTAGAAAGTTCTAGAACTAAAATTGCATTTGGTACTCAAACTAGAGGTAACATCTTTCATTTAAGTAATTCTAGCAAACATTGTGTGATTACTCATACATATCAAAGTTGATTGTCGCATAGGAGAATGTGTCATGTGAATTTTGATAACATTGTCAAGATAAGTTTTCCTCAGGCTGTGAGAGATCTTCCGAAACTTGTGAAACTTGATAGAATGTGTAGAGAATATCAATTAGGTAAGTAGAACAAAACTTCATTCAAATGTAAAGAACAATTTTCAAGTGGACGGTTGGAACTTGTGCATACTGATCTATGTGGTCCTGCTAGAATCAAGAGTGTGCAAGGAGATAGATATTTCATGTTGCTGATTGATGATTACTCCCAGATGATGTGGGTAACTTTCTTAAAATAAAAATCAGAAGCTCTTGAAAAATTCAAGGTGTTCAAAGTTATGGTGGAAAATGAGATTGGTGTGAAGATAAAGTGTCTGAGATCTAATAGAGGTGGAGAATTTACCTCTAGTGAGTTTGATTTATTTTGTGAAAATAATGGAATAAAAAGATAGTTATCTACTCCCAGGACTCCTCAGTAAAATGGAATTGTGGAAAGAAAGAACCAGACCATTCAAGAAGTTGCCAGGACCATGATGATGGAAACAAATGTTCCTCAAGTTTATTGGAGAGAAGATATGAGTACTATTGTCTACACTCTTAATTGGGTACAGATCAAAGGTAATTCTGGTAAGACACCTTATGAACTATGGTTTTGTCATCTTCCTACTGTGAGATATTTCAGAGTTTTTGGTAGTAAATGTTATATCAAAAGAGATGAGGATCTAGGCAAGTTTGAAGCAAGAAGTGATGAAGGAATATTTCTGGGTTACTCTACTCAAAGCAAGGCATACAGGTGCTTTAACAAAAGATTGAAAAAGATTGTTGAAAGTTCAAATGTTAGAGTTGATGAGAGTAAAGAAGGTCATTCTAGGTCTTGTAGATATGATTTAGATGATCAAGATGAAAATCAAAATCAAGGAAGACAAGTTCAAACCTAGATTTAGATCCAGATTGATCCAGAAAGTCTAGTGACTCAACAGGATAGTGTAGAAGTTGAGGAACAAGCTCAAGAAATAGAAGTTCAAGCAAATTCCAAAACTCCCAGGTATGTAAGAATGAATCATCCTGAAAATAAAATCATAGGAGATAGAAATAAAGGTGTTCGAACTAGGAGAAGAATTGCTAAAGATCAAAAAGAGATTTGTTTGATTTCAAAGATTGAGCCAAAATCAGTAAGTGAAGCCTGCAATGATGAAAACTGGATAAAAGCAATGGAATAAGAATTAATGCAAATAGAAAAGAATCACACTTGGGATCTTGTTTCTAGACCAAAGGACAAAAATGTGATTGGAACTAAATGGGTCTTCCAGAATAAACTAAATGAAGATGGTGAAGTTGTAAGAAACAAAGCAAGGTTGGTATGCAAAGGATATTCTCAAGTGGAAGGAATTGATTCTGAAAAAACTTTTGCTCTGGTAGAAAGAATAGAAGCAGTTAGATTATTTCTTGCATTTATTGCTTTCGAATATTTCAAGGTATAACAGATGGATGTCAAGTCAGCATTCCTGAATGGAGAGCTAGAAGAAGAAGTCTACATTGAGCAACCGGAAGGATTCCAGTTGTCTAATCAAGAAGATATGGTATGCAGACTGAGAAAAGCTTTGTATGGACTTAAACAAGCCCCAAGAGCCTGGTATGCAAGATTGGATAAGTATCTAGTAAAGATAGGATTTAGCAAAGATACTGCTAACAGTAATCTTTATTTCAAGATTGATCATGAGCACATATTAATTGTTGAGGTATTTGTTGATGATATCATTTTTGATGGAAATGGAAGCATGTGTAAGAAATTTACCAATCAGATGCAAAGTGAATTTGAAATTTCCATGTTTGGTGAGATAAATTTCTTCTTAGGTCTACAAATCACTCAGTCAAATAAAGTTATCTTCATATCTCAGTCTAAATATGTGAGAGAATTGTTGAAAAAGTTTGGAATGGAGGACTCAAAACTAGTAAGTACTCCTATGGTAATCGGATGCATGTTGAGTAAAGATGATAATTCACCTAAGGCAGATCAGAAAAGGTATAGATCAATGATTGGGGGATTGCTCTATCTGACTGAAACCAGACCTGATATCATGAATGTAGTTGGACTTGTTGCTAGATTTCAAGCTGATCCTAGAAAATCCCATGTAGTAGCAGTCAAGAAAATTTTTAGATATCTTAAAGGGACACTTGACTATGGCTTGTGGTATCCAAAGGACAATGACTTCACTCTTCATGCATATACTGATGCTAATTAGGAAGGAGATGTGGATGACAGGAAAAGTACTAGTAGTGGTGCATTCTTCTTGGGAAGAAGATTAGTTTCTTGGTTGAGCAAAAACCAAGAGGCTATATCTTTGTCTACTACAGAGGCAGAGTACATAGCAGCAGCAAGCAATTGCACTCAAGTTTTGTGGATGAAGCAAATGTTGAAGGATATCATAATGGTATTTGAGGAGCCTATTATAATCTTCTATGATAATTTAGGTGCAATAAACATCTCTGAGAATCCGTTGTTGCATTCAAAAACAAAACACATATCCATCAAGTTTCATTTCTTGAGAGAAAAAGAAAGTGAGAATGAAGTCAAAATGGAGTTTGTTTCTTCAAAGGATCAGATTATGGATATCTTCACTAAGCCTCTTCCCAAGGATACTTTTGAGTATCTTAGAGAGAAGCTAGGGATTATTACCCCTCCTAATCAAAATTAAGATGCACTAGAGTGCATTAGTCTGGTGGAATTCACAATCATATCTTGTGATTTGGATTGATGTTAAGGAGGTACTACTCAGGGGGAGTAGTCAACATGCAAATTTTGAGATTGAACCAAAATAAAAAGAAAGAGAAAAGACTGCAAATATGTGCCCTTTTCCATTGATGTCAAAGGGTGAGAGAAGTCATGTGAAAAACTAGTTGCTGATGAAAGATGGAGTAGTGAAGATAGTGGTTACAGAAGTGATAAGAGAAAGGGGGAGAAGTTCTTGTCTTGATGGTTAAATCAATTTTTCACATCATATGTTGCCATCAATGACAAAGGGGGAGATTGTTGCAAATATGTGCTTAATCAGTGTTGTTATTGATGTCAACATATTCTTGTTTCCATTGGTGTCAACTGTATCCTAATCTATTAGAAGACCAGAATGTTGAGAATATTAAGAAAATTAATAAAGATCAATGTATGTGGACCATATGGCTATGTAGAGGATTGTCTGAAGTATCTCCAATCAAGATTTGAGAGGTCCTCATGATGATTTGCAGAAGCTATGGCCATCTAGGTAGAACTAGGTTTTACTATGTTCAGAAGAGACAGAGTGATAGTAAACTAGTCTAGATTGCTCCGCATTGAAATATTATGATCTACAGATCTAGAGGCATGTTTGGGAAGTTAGTGTGTATCATCAACTCAAGTGGTTAGTGGTTTGGAGGTCCATAAGCAATCTTTCTTATATGACAGTCATGTCAGATAGTGTTCTTGAGGTTCCAGATGAAGATGCAAGTGATTCTGATGATTTGGAGGAGTGCGGATGTTTTTGTTGAATTCAATGTACATGTGGAGGTCTTTAGATCATGTGACCACTATGTTGGAGGTCTGCATTGAAGTTTGAGCTCGTTGGTGAAGATTTCCTTCTTAGTGTTGCTACTCTTCCTAGTCTTGGCTGACCAGATGATTCAAGAGTGTTGCAGATGATCTAAGAGCAATTTTGATGGAGCATGGCATGTTGATCAATGAAGATTTGAGTCCCAGTTATGTTTTTCTGATAGCTTAGTGACTTGCATTGAGTCAAATGCTTGTAGTGCCAACCTTGATGTTTATTCCAAGGTTGATGAAGCATATAAAGGCATGTAGTTGAGTTGTTGAAAATCATCCTTGTGCAAAATAATCAAATCCCAAGAAAGGATTAGAGGCAGAGCAGAGAAGAGGAGGAGTAGAGGAGCAAGAACAATAAAGGATGAAGTGATAGTAAAGAAGTATTAGGGAGAAGAGCAGAAGTTTTATGAGCAATCAATGAGACTGAACTAGGCATGAAGAAGATGCTATTTCTTAGTTAATTCTTCCTGTATTAAACATAAATTCTATAGGCAATGAGCCTCTTTTTAAGAAGTGAGCTCTAGACAATGAGCCTGAAGGCAAGTGTCTTCCCCTATTTAAGTACTTTTAACAGGGTACAAATCTTATGGGTTAACCCCCACCGTGGTTTTTCCCTTAACCAAGTTTCCACGTCAAAAATCTTGGTGTCAATTGTGTTAATTGTGTTTTTGCTCATGTGTTAGTGTTCTTTGCTTTAATGTTTGCATCATTAATCTATTTATAAGTTGTGAAAGAAGATTAAAAGGAAGATAAAGTTAATATTGTGGCACAACTGATTCACCCCCCTCTCAGTTGTCTATCCTAATTCCAACTAATTCACCCCCCTCTCAATTGTCTTTTGTCCCTTGTGTTGTGTGCTATTGGACCTATACCTTGATTAATACCACATAAATAATCTTGTGTCCAGTTCATCAAGGTAGAATTGTCCTGCCTTTGAGCTCTTGTCATCCCCAATCTCTTGACTAGAACTGACTTGTTTTTCCAAATTTATCGATGGGCTTTGCACTATCAAATCTTGACTGAGATGTCCACTTTGGCATGAATTCTAATCATGGGGCTGATTGCATGGATAGCACCATTTGATGTCCTGAGCCATGTTGTTCTTTATGGGTACAAGAGGCTTCAATGTGATTGTTGCATTGAGATGGACAACATTCAGTGGATTGATATAACTTGGCTAATTTTTCCTCGGAATATTACCTTGGTAAGGTTGTTTGTTGGTCTATTGGGTCTGATTGAATGGCTGATATGGCATGTTGGATTTTGCCTATTACCTTATTAGTGCCACTAACTCATTTCCAAAGTCCTGCATCAGGGTCTTAACCTGATGCAATTCATTTGAGGATGCAATCAAAGAGGTTGTAGGGGTGACCATTTTAGGAATTGGAGCCACACTTGGCTAGATGACAGGGGCCTCTAGGAATAGGGGCATTGGTGGTCTTGGAGCAATTTTCTAGTCTGAATTAGACTATTTTTTCCCTTATTGCTACATCGTATGCATCTGGTAACATAGTTCCTTCCATAGATTGAATCATAATAGCAATATCACTATTTAATGACCTCAAATAATATAGTTGTATTGTATTTGGATAGGGCTTCACCAACAGAAGGATTTTATCTCAAGTCTTTTGAAATATATAGTCTCAAAGTCAACCATGAACTCATGGGGAAACCTTTGATTATGGCTATCTGCTCCATCAAAGATAGGTGATCACTCTTGTCTTTAAAATGTTGGCACAATGTTATTCCCTAGTCATCCCAATTATGAACAGAATTAGCTGCAGGCCTTTCTACCATTGGAGTGTTTTTCTTTGAAGGAAGAAGTTAGAAGCCTGACAACAATGGTATCTTCAGTGACATTGTGGACCGAGCATACACTGGCAACATCTTGGATATCTTCTGTCGATGTAATTAAGTTTTCACTAGTGAAGAAAGGAATAGATTTTATAGCAGAGGTGGGGATATCATCATATTGGGCTAGGTAAAGAGGGCTTCCTCCATTGAAATTAACAAAAGGGAGGTTCCTTACCATGTTAGGGATATTCAAATTAATCTTGGGTATATGCAAGCTCCTTCTTGAATACTGAAATCTAACTGAAGGAGGTGTAGACTGAGCTCTTAAAGGATAAGAAACAACACTCCTATTGTCTCTTACAAGGGACCTAGACAATCTACTTATTCTTCTTGAATTGGTAAAAGATAGCTATATGAATCAAAATTTACCTAAAGAAGAAGCTCTAGTTTGCACTCCATGCATGAAAAGTTGTACTAGTTCAAATACTAGACCAACAGAGTCACTAGGTGGTTGTTGAATGCTTCCATAATAGCAACTGAACCAAGAATAGCACCAAGATTTCTCAGTTCAACTCTTACTTAGAGCAAGAGTGTCTCATCAGGTGTGCCAGAACTGTTATCACCTGAATTTGCACCTTGTTGTTGAAGCTTTTGATAGTTCCAACAAATTCAGTGAAACATGAGAATGATTTGAAGGTGTAAGACCTTGCAAATGAGATCAGACCTCTAGAGAAGGCTAGTTCCTCCTTCTAAACTTAAGGTCCAAAGAATTTAATTAAATCTAATGGTACTTACTCACTAGGAAAAGGGGAAGAAGAAACTAAAACTTAAAGGAAGGTGATGCACCAAATTTAATGTGTTTAACTGGTCCTAAATTAACATAACAATGATCTCAAAACTGAAGGAGGCTCACACAAACTCATACAAGTTATTACAAAGGTTCAGATAGAGAAATGGAGCTATGAAAGGGACCATTTTTTTCACAATACCAACATACAATTCCCAAATAAACATAGTGTAAAACTTCAAAGAGAGGCAAAATAATAGTTTGTATTAATCCTGAAGGCTAGAAAGCCATTACAATAGAAGAAGAATTAATTGCAGAGGAAATAAACACAAAATAACAAGTTAAAATTCATTGGTGAACACTAGTTAGAGACATCAAAGCCTCAAAATTGAGCACAATGCATCAAATCCAACTAGTTCTTGTAAAACATTACAAGACTTGGAACTGCAATAAAATTCTCCAGCCTGTGCGCAATGACCCAGAAAAATAGGTAACACAATTACATCTTTTTTACATGTATATAACATTTCATAATCCATCATGTAGCTATAGGCACTAAAAATTAGTCAACCGCCTACCTAGGAACCTACACTACATTCAATTCAACCATTATCTCTGTCAGAAGACTTGCAAACCTAGGATGGCGGTCATGCCTTGTCAGGCCTATGAAATGGTAGAGGAAGATCACCTGCATGCACGGGTACCTGACACATTGAAGAAGGAAGGTATGAAATCCTTCTATGTACCTACAAACTCATTTTGTCCCTCCTTTGTACAATCACATTGAATATTTTAACTATTTCAATCACCTAAATATGACCCTTCTACAACATTTGTTCTTTAGGCATTAAATTCACCTTGCAACAATGGCATGATGTAGAGAATTGTGTCCTTCAAGCTTGTACTACACTTTAAAGTATTTTTTATTCAGCTCCTAACACCTTTATTTTCTCCTTTCTCAGTGAATTTCATGCCATGTCGAATTCTTCAACCTTGCCTTTGTTTTTCTTTGGTTAGCAAAATCTACATTTTGCGAACCATCGAGCTCTCTTCTTTTCTCCCTTTTGGACCCATTAGTTGGAAAGTCAGTGATATTTTGGAACTATGAACTGATCGGTAAGTTCATAACTTTACCCATCACCTAATTTTCCTTTTCTTCTTGTTCCTTGCCTTATTTTTTCCTTATCAATGAACATTCATATTCATGGACTTGCCTTGGCTCACCTTTTCACCTTATCAGTGAAATGTCACTTTTGCGAACTTGCCTTCTTTGTCGCTTCTTTTAGTTTACTTTTCCTTGGTCAGCTAAAACCTTATTTCATGAACCAACCATGCCTTTTCCCTTTGCACCTTGGCTGCCAACCTCCATCCTTGGCTTTGTTCCCTTGTTAGCCTCCATACCTGGGTTGTAGGAAATACCACATCAGGAATTGAGTGGCCTAGAACTGCAGAACCCAAGATACCATCTTCTTTTGCATTTTTAGGATTCACATCCTTTGACACCTACCTTTATCTAGAATCAGATACCTCTGCACAATCATTGACATTAGGGTTGATCTTCCATTTTCATATGATGTGATTCTTGTAAATTGCTTAGAACTTGATTGTCTGCTATCATTATGTTGAGGGAGGCAGGGCCTAAATTTGAGAGTTGGCCATGTTTGACAAGCATTTTTTTGTGACAATGATCCATTCAAAGTTGTCAAGACATTTCATTTTAAAAAAACAAATCATAAATTAAACATATATGTAAAAATAATATTATGGGATTTTTAAAATTTCCCCTTTCATATGATACAATCTTTTAAAAATTTTAATTATATTTTACAATAAAAATACTTAAATATGGTTGTATGGCCATTAGGCCATGGAGGTGTGGCACATTCTACTTATCATCTTTTGATATAGGGAAGTTGTGATATATTTTAAAATGCCAGTTGAAGGAGCTGATGTACATTTTTCTTACTACACATAACCCCCCAAAAGGTTACTCTATATTTCTTCAATTATTGCAAACCTATATTACAAAGAATGCAGTTTCATAAGGAAAAAATTTCCACTCTTTCATCTCTCATAGGTTATTTGCATTTTTTTCATGCACAACTTTTCATAATAAGCTTATTAACATGTATGTCAAGTGCAGAAGTTTGGTTGATGCTCGTAAAGTGTTTGACCAAATGAAAGAATGAGACAACTTCTCATAGAATACAATCATGGTAGGATACGGAAGACATGGGTGTCCTCATGAGGCAGTCAGCTTTATTTACCACTTTTTATTGTGAATGAGATGTAAAATTGCTATTGATTGTTTGACCATTGAAGGGGTTGATATTTAAGTAGAGTGGTTTCACCATATGCAACAATCAGGGCTCCAACCTGATCGATTTGCATTTTCCAGCATAGTCCCAGCCTATGTGAAAATGGGAACTTTGGAACAGGGTATGGGCATCCATTAAAGCATAAAGGATAGAGAATTTTGTCAAATGTTATAATTTCAACTACCCTAGTAGACATGTATGCAAAATGTGGAAGCGTAAACAATTCACATGAACTATTTGACATAATTCCTCAACGAAATGTTATCTCATGGGCTACAATGATTACAAGATATGCACAGAATGGATTTGTTGAAAAGGATTTAGAAACATTCAAGAAAATGCAATTGGTAGGTGTAAAGTTGAATTCCACAACCTTTGCCAGCATCCTCCCTAACTATGCCAAAATGGGAATTTTGGAATAGGGTATGGACATCCATCAATGCATAATGGATAGAGGAAATTTGTCAGATGTTGTAGTTGCAACTGCCCTAGTAGACATGTATGCAAAATGTGGAAGCATAGACAAGGCATGTGAACTATTTGACAAAATTCCTCAAAGGGGTGTGTTCTCGTGGATAGCAATGATTGCAGGCTATGCACAAAATGGATTTGTTGAAAAGGCTTTGGAAAATTTCAAGCAAATGCAATTAGCAGGTGTAAATCTAAATTCCATAATCTTTGCCAACATCCTCCTTGTTTGTGCCAAAATAGGAGCTTTGGAATAGGGTATGGACATCCATCAAAGCATAATGGATAGAGGAAATTTGTTAGATATTGTAGTTGCAACTGCACTGGTAGACATGTATGCAAAATGTGGAAGCATAAACAAGGCACATGAACTATCTGATAGAATGCCTCAAATAAATGTGATCTCATTGAATGCCATGATTATAGGATATGCACAAAATGGATTTGTTGAAAATGCACGTGAACTATTTGATAGAATGCCTCAAAGAAGTATGTGATGGTGACAGGTTGTCATTGATGACAAAAAGGTGTTTGGTCCTCATGTCATATTTCAGGATGTCTTCAAGTGGGAGAGATTTAATGCAAAGACAATGTATTGGTTGTTTGAAATCCTTGATGTCTTGTGATGATCACATCATATGTGTCTTGCAGATGCAAAGGAAGGTTTGTTCTTGCATTATCAGGAGTACATCATCTTGTGTGTTGTTGCAGGAGTGCATCATCAGGAAGTTGCAAGAATACATCATCAAGAGTACATCATCTTGTGTGTTCTTTACAGATGACTTGTAGTGGTAGTGACTTGGTAATTTGATCTCAGTAGCCTTCATCATGTTGTCTGGCATACTCTATATCAAGGATTGATAGAAGTGATCACAGGTTAAGTTGTCATACCACTGAGTTTACAGATGCAGATATCAGTTGGATTTCATGCAAGTTTCTTCAAGGTGATGTCATTAGGGACTATGTGCTCTGATATAAGGTTTCTCAATTGGATCTCAGTTGAACAATATTTGATGTTATTTGATGTCATAGTTATCAGTGATGTGTTGAGGATAGTCTTGTGCTTCAACAAGAGGATGATGACTTGCAAATGCATAGAAGGTAACATTCATGGTAGATAAGTTTGCAGGACTAGATTGATCTATTGATGTCTATCTATGTGGATGTTGGCACTGATCGTCAATTTAAGGTGATATCATATCTTATGTTGAGACCAGGTATAAAGTGATCAAAAGAGTGCTCAAAATTCTATACCTTCAAAATCCTAAATACCTTCTAAAATCCTATATTCTACTCTTCACTATTTTTATTTACATTTTTGTCTTAATTAAACAGTGACTTTCTATTGAAGGTAAGGGTCACTTAAAGTGACATGTTAGAGGGCTACCATCACATGATGGTGACCGGCCCTTCCTTAAAGCATCGGTCCTTATATACGCGGAGCAAAATGGGCGCGAATAGAGAACCTTTGGTTTAAAAGTTGTGAGCGGGAAAGTCTTTCAAATAGTGCATGGAGCCCGAATGAAGTCTAAGTCTAAAGCTTCGTTTTAAATAGAAATAGCATCATATACTCGATGCCTTAGAAGGATTAAAACATTTTTATAAAGTTTTTTTTTAAAGCCATCGAATTAGATGCCAAGAGGGAGCCCGATTTATAAGGCATTAAAATTATTTTTTTTTGGGAGTTTTTTAATTTTAAAAAAAGTTTCTATTATACAAAGCCACTAAGCCTTTTATGGCTTTTGTTCTTTTTAGAAACTTTATACTAATAAAGGTTTTTAAGGAGTTTTTTTTTAATTTCTAAAAGGGAAATTTTCTTGAGAATTATCCCTTATAACAAAAGAAGGAAAGTTATGAAATCCAATATTAGAAGATTTGTGTTTGAAGATTGATTTATTTTTTGAAGAATCATTTTGCACAGAAGATGATAACCAAGAGATATTGAGAAGTTTTCTGAAGTGATAGTTTTTACATGTTCCATTAATGATCTTCCTCATTAATTTGATTCAGAAAGGTATGTGCAAATTGTGTGCCTCCTGTTTTGAATTGGTATCAGGACTGAGTTATCACTATCATGGAAAACTTGAATAGTTTTTATAAAAAGTGGTCATCTTGGCATCTTATGTTGGGAATTGTGTGATGAGAAGTCTTCATGATTTTTGCCTGCAAAATTGTTCATCAAAGAATACTGGTGTGTTTATGTTTTCTCTGCTAAATGTTCATAAAGTTGATTGTGATGTCAAAAGGTGTTTGATGGTATCATGATTTTTTTTTGGCATGGAAGGTTGGATGTCAGTAATTGGTTGGTATACTTCAGGATTGATATGTTGCTTCAGGACTAATTCAGGAAGTGGATCAGTGCTGAGTTAAGTTGAGTTATGTTGGTTAGTCTTGTCAGTGTTTATCAATGGTATTTCTGAGTAGTAATTTGTTTGTGAACTTTAACACATGGGAGATCTTGGAGATTTGTTATTTCAGGCCAAAAAGGTTGTTGATTAAAGAAGAACTATTTGTTTTGAAAGTTTGTGATGTTATCAGGAAGGATTGTGTCAGTCTTCATCTTCACAGTGGTATTGTCATCAGATGTAAGTTTCATGAAAGACAAATGGCTTCAAAGATTTTGGTAAGTGGTTCAAAGATAACAAAAGTTATGTTTTCAAAGTTCTCATATCATCTTTTCAGTGGAGTTGTTCTCAGGGGGAGATAATAGTCTTTGTCATCCGATGTCAAAAAGGGGGAGAAAGAAAAATATGCATCATTTGGTTTTGCCATCAATGACAAAGGGGGAGATTGATGGTGACAGGTTGTCATTGATGACAAAAAGGTGTTTGGTCCTCATGTCATATTTCAGGATGTCTTCAAGTGGGAGAGATTTAATGCAGAGACAATGTATTGGTTGTTTGAAATCCTTGATGTCTTGTGATGATCACATCATATGTGTCTTGCAGATGCAAAGAAAGGTTTGTTCTTGCATTATCAGGAGTACATCATCTTGTGTGTTGTTGCAGGAGTGCATCATCAGGAAGTTGCAGGAATACATCATCAAGAGTACATCATCTTGTGTGTTCTTTACAGATGACTTGTAGTGGTAGTGACTTGGTAATTTGATCTCAGTAGCCTTCATCATGTTGTCTGGCATACTCTATATCAAGGATTGATAGAAGTGATCACAGGTTAAGTTGTCATACCACTGAGTTTACAGATGCAGATATCAGTTGGATTTCATGCAAGTTTCTTCAAGGTGATGTCATTAGGTACTATGTGCTCTGATATAAGGTTTCTCAATTGGATCTTAGTTGAACAATATTTGATGTTATTTGATGTCATAGTTATCAGTGATGTGTTGAGGATAGTCTTGTGCTTCAACAAGAGGATGATGACTTGCAAATGCATAGAAGGTAACATTCATGGTAGATAAGTTTGCAGGACTAGATTGATCTATTGATGTCTATCTATGTGGATGTTGGCACTGATCGTCAATTTAAGGTGATATCATATCTTATGTTGAGACCAGGTATAAAGTGATCAAAAGAGTGCTCAAAATTCTATACCTTCAAAATCCTAAATACCTTCTAAAATCCTATATTCTACTCTTCACTGTTTTTATTTACATTTTTGTCTTAATTAAACAGTGACTTTCTATTGAAGGTAAGGGTCACTTAAAGTGACCTGTTAGAGGGCTACCATCACATGATGGTGACCGGCCCTTCCTTAAAGCATCGGTCCTTATATACGCGGAGCAAAATGGGCGCGAATAGAGAACCTTTGGTTTAAAAGTTGTGAGCGGGAAAGTCTTTCAAATAGTGCATGGAGCCCGAGTGAAGTCTAAGTCTAAAGCTTCATTTTAAATAGAAATAGCATCATATACCCGATGCCTTAGAAGGATTAAAACATTTTTATAAATTTTTTTTTTAAAGCCATCGAATTAGATGCCAAGAGGGAGCCCGATTTATAAGGCATTAAAATTATTTTTTTTTTGGGAGTTTAAAAAAAGTTTCTATTATACAAAGCCACTAAGCCTTTTATGGCTTTTGTTCTTTTTAGAAACTTTATACTAAGAAATTTTTTAAGAGAGTTTTTTTTTGGAGAGCAAAAGGAAAGAAGAAATTTTTTATTGATATTTTGTTATTGAAAATTTTTGTCAGAGAAGAAATTTTTGTATGAAGAATTTGAAGTGATTTTCTTTTGAAAGGCAGATTGGATAAAGAGTTTGAATGCAGGATTTGCAGAGAAGGAGATAAAAATGAAAAGACTAAGAGATTTTATTTTTTCTCCTACAAGTCCTGATTGTAATGATTAGAGAATATGAAATGATCTTGCAGAGAAGTTTGATTGACAAATTTTTAGAGCCATTTATGCAGATTGAAGAGATTGAAGAGTCATCTTCGAAGGAATATAAAGAGATTTTTTCTTTGCAGGATTAAATGGTTTCAATGAAGGGGTTTGACTTCTTGCACATGGAGATCAGAAAGAGATTTTATTTTCTCTTTCAAGAGCAAATTGAAAAATCTTATTTCAATTAAAGATTTTTCTTAATTGTTGTTTTAGATGATTTGTCTGTGTAGAGTAAGTGAAAGGTTTTGAAATTTTTGAAGAAGATTTACATAATTTTGCAAGGGATAATTGGAGATGTCAAATAATATGAAAAGGTTTTAAAATGGACAGAGAAATAATATTTTTTTATTACAAGAGATTGATTTGTGAAATATGAAAATGTTCATACAGAAGAGAGAAGGTGAAAAGATAATCAACTTGTATAAAGTTGTTTTTCAGGTGCATTGATGTGTAAATTAAGAAGGATAGAGATGAAACATACAGTGTTGTGAAGTATTGTTGAAAATCAAGCAGTGTTGTGAAGTGTTGTTGAAAATCAAGCAGTGTTGTTGAGAATCAAGCAGTGTTGGTGTTGTAGAGTGGATCATGATACAAGATTGAAATATCTGAGTTTGTATATGAGTTGGGAATGATCATTTGACAGACACATGAGAGAGAATAAATGTTATGTATTGAAACAGAGAAACCCTCTGAATTTGTGTTTTTATTTTGTTCTGTAATAGGGGTTGGTGCTCCTTGAAGCTGGTGCTTCTAAACAGTATGCCAGTGAGGCTTGTAGGTCAGTGAGACCTTAACATTTGTTAGTGAGACACATATTATTGCCAATGAGGCATGTTTTTTTTTCAGTTAAGCCAGTGAGGCAATTCTGGAGTGGTTTTTCTACCCTTGGAGGGTTTTCCACTCGTGCAATTCTTGTGTCTTGATCTTCTTTCTGTGGTTGTATGTTTTACTCATGAGTTTTTGTTTTTCATTCTCAATTATGTGCACATGTGTTTGAGAAATCAATGATATCTCTCTCTTCTTGTACTCTGCAAGTTAAAGTTTTTAAAAAGATTAGAAATTTCATACAACACTGATTCACCCCCCCCTCTCAGTGTTGCCTTGACTCCTACAATTGGTATCAGAGCCAGGTTCCCTCTTGCAGCTTAATCAGCTTGGGTAGGTCCTGTGTGTGGAGTTCAATGGGTAAGTGCAGGAGAAATAAGAACATGAGAAATGGTAAGATTCTTTCTAGTCAGAAGACACAAAAGACATTATCCATATCAAATCCAGATGTTGATATAAAATCAGTTGATAAAGATGATGTTCTCCATGTTGAATCTAATATTGTTTCAGATGTTCCTCAGTTTGATGGTTCAAATTTTCCAGTTTGGTATGTTAGAATGCAAGTGTATTTATCCTCCTTAGGATATGATGTTCTAATGTTAGTTGAGAATGGTAATTCTTCAAATAACAAAGAGGCTCTGATACCAATTATAGGAGTACAATCAACACTGAGAGGGGGCGTGAATCAGTGTTGTGTGAATTTTTAAATCTTTTTACACACTTTACCTTTCAGAGCACAAGAAGAGAAAGATAGCATTGATCTGTCAAATACATATGCACATGACTATGAATACAGAAAGAGAACAAAACTTCATACACAGACAAGATTATGACACAAGAATTGCATGAGTGGAAAACCCTCTAGGGGTAGAAAAACCACTCTAAACTGCCTCACTGGCTTAACTGATCAAACATGCCTCACTGGCTACAAAGAAGCCTCACTGGCTACAATATGTGTCTCACTGACAAATGTTAAGGTCTCACTGACCTACAAGCCTCACTAGCATACTGTTTAGAAGCACCAGCTTCAAGGAGCACCAACCCCTATTACAGAACAAACTTTTCTAAACCAAATTAATGAGAAAGACACTATCTTCAAATCACCTGAAAGCTCCAAGGTACATGTCATAAAACATAACTCAACAAAGTAATAGATATAATCATCAAACTGATTTCCTGATATGAACTATCATCCTGCATATTCTGACACCTTTTCTTGACAGACCATCTTGCTGTTCCTGCACATATTATACTGTCAAATCTGATATACAACACTCTGGCAAAACTGATATATACATAATCATATCTGAAACATACTGTAATTAATAAGAACTCTTGCCTCTTGACTTCATCATTCAAAACAAGATATTATTGCAACAACACTTTCCAAAACACTTTGGATTGCAATACCATGATAATTCAACCTGAACAATTTGTGCATTTTGAACTCCTGAAACATTTTTCAATACCTTGAAATCATAATAAGCCAATGAACACCTGTATCACTATCATACACTGAAACTCAAAAACATCAGAAACATTATCAAGCAAGCATGATAAACAAAACAAGATAAACATCAACTGATCTCCTCTATAACTTCTTGGGGATAATTGATAGATCATGAACAACTCCCCCTTACTTCATGCTCTCAGTTATCCAACTAATGATGTAACTTGTACAAGATGCACAAGTTTAGGATCCTTCTTGTCCTGACTTTGTTTTCTTCTCCAAACCTGTATAAACCTTTTCTTTTCTTTGCTCAAGGTGTCTGCTCTAGATTTATTCCTGCAAAACTATGCCTTATGCCCAAAAGAATTACAATTATAACAAACTATGTTATAACCAAATGACTGATACCTTTTTGACATCTCCTGAGCAATTATGTTATGCTTCCATGTAGGATCAAACATTCTATTCATTTTACAGTTTCTTTGAATGTGTCCAATATTATTGCAAACAATATCAGTATTCCTTCTGCAATTGACTAATTTGTGTCCAAATTGATTACAAGCATAACAATGACCATTAAAAGAATAATTATACCTATACATGTATGCTTGTCTAACAGGAGCATTTTTTCTTCTTCTTTGATTATGCTTTTCATCTTTGACATTTATTTCAGTTTTTGTCTTCTCTTTATCTTCAAGAGCACTAGCATGAAGATCAATTTTCTTTCTGAGAGTTTGCCTGGCTTTTGAACACTCCCCTTTTTCAATATTGTTTTCAAACAACAGATTCTTGTGTAATTTAGAGGAAGCCTTTTCTAACTCCTTTCTTAAAAAGATTATTTCAGATTCATACTTTTCACAATCAACTTCTTTGGCCTTTAGTTGATTATTGACATCTTCTTTTATTTTCTTAACTTCTGCAATTTGAGTCTTCAAATCTATTATCTGTTTTTCTACATCTTGAAGATTTGAAAGAATTTTTATCTTGGATTCCTTTTCCTCTTGAAGTTGCAACTTTAACCTTTTATTCTCCATTCTGAGTTCTTTGATCTCACCAAGAGCACAAATGAGCTCACCTTCCATATCAATCTCATAATCCTGATCATCATCACTTGTGATGCTAGCTTCTTCTGAATCTGATTGAGTTTGAACTTCAACTCCTTCATTGCCACTTTCCTCACACACCAGAGTGTCCTCTTCTTTATCATTATCTTGATAAATTCTTATTAGTTCTTTCCAGATATCTTGAGCTGTTTCACATTGCACAACCTTACAAGAAATATCATTAGATAAACTAGATAGAATAACCTTCTTGGCTATATGATTCCATTTAAGAGCCTCTTTGTTATTTGAAGAATTACCATTCTCAACTGAAATTAGAACATCATATCCTAAGGAGGATAAATACACTTGCATTCTAACATACCAAACTGGAAAATTTGAACCATCAAACTGAGGAACATCTGAAACAATATTAGATTCAACATGGAGAACATCATCTTTATCAACTGATTTTATATCAACATCTGGATTTGATATGGATAATGTCTTTTGTGTCTTCTGACTAGAAAGAATCTTACCATTTCTCATGTTCTTATTTCTCCTGCACTTACCCATTGAACTCCACACAGAGGACCTACCCAAGCTGATTAAGCTGCAAGAGGGAAACTAGCTCTGATACCAATTGTAGGAGTCAAGGCAACACTGAGAGGGGGGGGTGAATCAGTGTTGCCTTGACTCCTACAGTATGGTCTCATGGAATGCCATGATTGCAGTATATGTACAAAATAGATTTGTTGAAAAAGCTTTAGATACTTTCAAGCAAATGCAATTGGGAAGTGAAAGCCAGATTCCACAACCTTTGCCAATATCCTCCCTGCTTATGCCAAAATGGGGGATTTAGAACAAGGTATGGACATCCATCAAAGCATAGAGGATAGGGAAATTTGTCAAATGTTGTAGTTGCAACTACCCTAGTAGACATGTATGCAAAATGCGGAAGAATAGACTAGGCACATGAACTATTTGACAAAATGCCTCAGAGATGTGTTCTTGTGGACAACAATGATTGCAGGCTATGCTCAAAATAGATTTGTTGAAAAGGCTTTAGAAACTTTCAACAAATACAATTGGCAGGTGTAAAGCCAAATTCCACAACCTTTGCCAGCATCAACCCTACCTATGACAAAATGGGAGCTTTTGAATAGGGTAAGGATATCCATCAAAGCATAATGGATAGAGGAAATTTGTCAGATGTTGTGGTTATAACTGCCCTAGTAGACATGTATTCGAAGTGTGGAAGTATAGACAAGGCAAATGAACTATTTGATAGCATGTCTCAAAGAGATGTGTTCTCATGGATAGCAATGATTTTGGGCTATGTACAAAATGGATTTGTTGAAAAGGCTTTAGAAACTTTCAAGCAAATGCAATTGGTAGGTGTAAAGTCAAATTCCACAAGCTTTGCATGTGTTCTATATGCATGCAGCCATATAGGTTTAGTGGATGAGGGATGTACATACTTCAATCAAATGAGTAACCATTATTGCATCACACCTATAATTTATCATTATGTGTGCATGGTTGACCTTCTTGCCAGTGTTGGCTATCTCGAAGACACCCTAAACTTTATCATTAAGATGCTAGTTAAACTTGTGCTGGTTATGTGGATGTGTTTTCTTAGTGTCTGTAGATAACATATGAATATAGGCTTAGGAGTATTTATGGCAATGTTGCTTTTTGATTTGGATCCTAAAAATGCTGCAAATTATGTTCTTCTCTCAAACATCTATGCAGAAGTGGGCAAGTGAGGTGAGGTTCAAACGGTAAGGAGATTGATGAAAGATAGAGGAATTAAGAATATCCTTGGATGTAGTGGGATTGAAGGCAAAAAATGGGTACATGACTTTTATGTACGAGACAGATCACATCCACAAACACAGGAGATCTATGCAAAGTTAGAGAAATTGGCTTGAGAAATGAAGGTGTGATGCAAGAGCATCCGGGCGAATGTGGAATAGACATCAACCAAAAATAGAGTGTGGTTTTTTTAGTTTTGTTTGGTTTGGCCTTCTATGGCTTTTATCGTCACTATGTATGTTTCACACACTCACAAGGCAGTTTGATACTATTGCTTAAATTCAGTCCAAATGTGTGTGAAATTAGTTTCTATAGACACCCAAATTTGTCCATGTCTTGCAACACCTAGTCAAAAACATTACTCATACATCATGTGGTATTTTTTCCTAATCCCACTTATCCCATTAAGCCAATTAATTAGATAAAATTTATTTATTTAATTAAAATCCCATATTAATCCTATCCTTATCCCACTTAGCCAATTAATTAAATAAATTTTATTTAATTAATTAATTTCACATTCATAATCCCACTTTCCAATTAATTAAATAAATTTAATTAATTTTACATTCATATCCCAGTCCTATCCTAATCATCTTCCCAATTAATTAAATAAATTTATTTATTTAATTAATTTCCCTCACATATCCCAACTAATTCAAATAAAATATTTGAATTACGTCCTCACCTTTCACCACTTTTTGACACTTGTCCACCTCTCAATTCAATCATGTGTGGTAGTACAACTTTCATTTAAATCCTTCACATGTACAATTAATGGGACCTAATTTTAGTATTTGTGTACACCATCACATATAAACTTATTAAATAAAAGTATTTGTGTACACAATCACACATGAGACCTATTCTCCTCCCTCCACTTGTCACATGACTACAACTCCCTTGAAGAGTGGGAATAACTAATCAATCCTAGCAACCCACATCAATCATTTAGCTTTTTAATCTCAACCATCTATTTGAAACAAGCCTTTCCTATAAATCAACCCCCTCACAAGCCATTTGCAAGAGGCATTGGGTTGGAGTATCCTTATGCTGTTGAAATCACAGTAGAGCCTTTGTATCTATCATCATCATCTTCCATCTATCATCTCAATCCTATGCAAATGTTGTGCTGCCAAATTGTGAGCAACCAACATATCAAATCAATCAAACAATTCATCTTGCATCTTTGAGGTATTAATGATTTGGGTTTAGGTTATGTATTTCATTGTTTGATCATTTCCATTTACAAATCCAATTTTTTTTATATACATTTTGGCACGCCCGGTGGGACTCACGTCCTTGATTAACCTCCTTGTTTGAGTTGTTTTTGTGAAGTTTAGATCTCTTGGAGCGTCAATCTTTCATTTTTGCAAGCTTTTGTAGCAAAAATTTGCATTTTTCTAACCCTAGTTTGTTAAGATTTGGATAAAAATATATGTAGATAATCTCTTAGCTCAAATCTAACCTCACCATTGCATCCGAGGGGGGCATTTCCATAAATTTTGAGTACAAATTTGCCTAGATTTCATGAAAAATAGAGAGTTTGGCAAAGAAAACAACAATTAGTTTGCAGAAATTGGCCTCTGGTAATTCAACTCACTTTTGATAAAAAACTAGTCACCTTTGGTAAATTTAGCTCACTTTTGATAAAAAATTGATCACTTTTGGTAAAATTTTCTTCGCTTTTGAACAACAGTATATCACTTTTGGCAAAATTTGCATCGCTTTTGAATGAAAACCTATTGCCTCTGGTAAACTTGGTCGCTTTTGGTTAACATTTACATTTTGTCACCATAAACTTTCCAGATCACTTTTGAGCTATTACCCATCACTTTTGGCCTTTTTTGAGTCATGCTACAAGTGATCACTTCTGCTTTAGAGTGAATCACTTTTGAGCAGAAATGGCTCACATCTAGCTATTCCAATCGCTTTCGGTCATCTAGGGTTTTCTGTTAACATTTGATTTTGTAGGTTATTGTGTCAAATTTTTATTGATCAATCAGGGGTTTTAAACTACATTTTTCATGTCTCTAATCTTCATATTATCATTTGCCAATCAATTTGATTAGGGCTTTCATTTTAGTTGAGCTAACACCCTTGTTTTTTGCAAGATCTTATCAATTTATCATTCTAGGGTTTTCAATTGATCAATTTGTGGTTGCAGGGTATCCATCTAATCATATTTCATCCACTAGATTTGCCATTTTAGGGTTTTCAATCTCGAATAGTCATTTTTTTCATAACCCTAACCCTAGTTTTGCAAAAATAGGAATTTTTCACGCATCTTGCAGATTTGAATCACTTATGAGCAATTATCAGTCACCTCTAGATTTTTTTGTCACTTCTAATTGGTAATTGATCACTTCTGGAGTAATTTGGGTCGCTTATAATCAACAGTTGGTCACTTTTGGTAACTGTAATTGCTTTTGGTTGCTGTCATTGTACATTTTGGTGTTTCTATCATAACTTTCACATACAGAGGCCAAATCGCGTAAACAAGGACTCGTTGGAAATATGAGAGGATGAACTACATAGTGGAATAGGTTTTATTAGGTGAATATATCATTTACCATATTTTTTATCAGTCAAAGTCAAACTTTTTTACAAAAACTTCAATTGAGCATATCTTGAGCTAAATCAATCAGATTTCAACAAAATTTCTTTTCAAATTGCTTAGAATCTTCTGAACTTTCTGTTTATGCAATCCATTTTCTTGTACCCAGTTATATTAATCAGAATTTTTTTTAGATTTCATCTTTTTCACATAGCCTTCTTCTATGCAAGTTTACTTGTCTCTTTTTGGAATTGGTGACTTGTAGGGGCATCTAAGGAGCTGGAGCAACATTGACATTATCATCTACAGTAGATTTGGATAGAAAATTAACCAGGTGCATTCATTTTATCTCTTATCTTCCAATCTTGTTAGATCACACATTTGAATTTTGGGCATAAAATGAACAACTTGTTTGCAATCATACCATTGAAATTGGGCTAAAAGGAATCATTGTCTTCCATCACATTTAGATTTGGGCTTTAAAAATGAACAAGTGCTTGCATTGTCTTCCACACATTGAATTTCTAATGTTAATGAACCCCATGCGAGTGTGACCAAATGAATGTGTATGCTCTCTCCTCACATCCTAACACGAACTTGGAGATCAAAAACATTTACTTGTGTTGTTTTTGTTAAACCTTAGAGAGGCCTACCTTGGTGGGAAAAGAGGTACTCACCCCAAGGGAAGGACCTCAAGCGGTACTTTCATCTGGTCCATGATAAAAATCAAAGGATAAGGTAAAAGCCAAGTCTAACTGGTAGTAGCGCTCACCATACAATGCTAACTCGAAAGGAGGTGTACCTTTATGTATATTAAAACTCCTAGTAGGGTTAGTTAAAGTCTTAAGTGGCTTTCTAGATGCTCATGGGGTGCTGGTCCCTCGAATTTTCACTAGAACCTCCTTGTGATAGTGGCCTTGCCTTGACTAGGACTTGTTGAAGTGTCTTCATGTTCTTGCTTAACCATCATCACATTCTTCCAAACTAACAACTTGCTTATGTGTCTTATGTGAGTGATTCATGTGTATATATGCATAATCATTTGTTTGAATATTGCCACATCAAGCTCTAAACACCCAAACCCATAAAGACAAGTCATCCTACACATTCTTCCAATAACATTCAAACCCAACCACTTTCATGCCAAACATAGCCTAGTCATCATCCAACCCTTCATAGCGAAGTCACTCAAACCATCCTAAACTTATCCCAGTCACATCCCTATCCTGGCCAAATCACTTCCACCACATCATCAAAATCCCTAAATGAGTACTTGTTAAAAGGACTTAAGACAAACATTTGTGTGACAACATGTTTACACCAGAAGACCCAAAAATCAAATTCCAAAGATTCCTCCAAAATCTCTATCAAGGATCACAACCCCTAAACCAAGATGCCATTGAAATATTACAATTCTTTATCCAAAAATTTCAACCCCAAGCAATCCAATCACCTCAACTGTAACACTTCGTATCCCAAGTCCAACACCTTGTAGCCACTAGTCAAGCTTGACAAGAACATCAATCCTTAGCCACTCCATACCAACCTAATCCACCTCATAGCCACATGTCATATCTATCCACTTCCTATCAACTTAATCCACCTATCCACCAAGTCAATGCCACATCAACCTATGAACATCCACCTCAAGCTTATCCAATCCCTCATGCCACCATTCCAATGCACTACTAAGCCCATCCACAAAGCAATCAAGTGATATTACAAGAACAACATCCAAGTTCCAATGGCCCTTTGTACATAAATGAAGTGAGCACAAGTCAACCTTGCTGACAAGATCAAATGCCCTCAACTTTGAGTCCACCTCAAGATCTTTTGTCTACATATCCTACCATTACAGCTAGCTACCAAGACTATCAATGGCCTCCCCAACTAGCACAAGTGAGCCGAAATCCACCTTTGCAACAAGAAGCATATGCAACTCCAAGTGGCCCTTTGTATATAAACCATGTGAGCCTAATACAAAAAGACTTAATTACCTTTGACAAGGGAGATACCAATCTAGCTGATGCATTGTTGCAAGTATGGGCCTAACCGGTGTTGTCATTAATGTCAACATACTCCTATTACATTAATGACAAGGTTTGGATGAGTTGTGTGTTGAGGATATTGAGAAAATTAGTCTCAATTAGGAATAGTGAAGAACAGTGATGACATAAGGTAAAAGTCCAAGATAGGATGAGGATCAGAGGATACAGATTAAAGGGTTTGTAGATATGTGTCTTAAGATGTTGCAGTAGAGATTTCAGAGGTCCACATGAAGATATGAAGAAGTTATGGTAGTTCAAGTGAAACTAGTTCCGGCAGATGTTTAGTGATGACAGAGTGATACAGATAGGTCCAGTGAGATTCAGAAATACATTCTCCAGTTCTGTGGATTTGAGGAAGTGTTGAGGAAGTCTGTGTGGTGTGTTAACTCAATTGGTTCAAGGTTTGAAGGTCCGTAAGTATCTATTCCTTTGTGATAGTAATGGCAGACTGTGTTCTTGAGGTTCCAGATGAAGAAGAGAAGGATTTCAATAAGTAGAGGAAGTGCGGATGTTCTTGGAGATTCAGGTAAGCTTGTGGAGGTCCTTGGATCATGCTCAGTTCATGTTTATGGTCTGCATTAGAATTGGGGTCCCAGAAATGAAGAATAACTTCTGAATGATGGTGTACTTTCTGTGACTGGCTGACCGGATGAATTTTACATCTTGTGGATGTTCTTGTGGATGATTGCCGACTTAGATGTTTGTTCCTAAGTTGATGTCATGTATAAATAAGGGATTGCAAAGTCATTTCAAAGTGTGACTTGTGGAGATGAGTGTGTGGTAGCGAGGAGAAGAGTGAAAGGTAGAGTAAAAGGTTTGGGCTTAAATGGAACTGACTCAAGCATGGTGAAGATGCTATTTACTAGTTCAAGTATGTGATACTTATTCTTTTGTAGATAGTGTGTTTCTTGTAGGCATTGAGCCTCTTGTGAGCAGTGTACTCGAGCAGTGAGCCCTAATTGGCATGTGCCATTTTGTTCTTTCTATTCTTCTAACAGAGAATGCAATCTTGTGTTAGTCAACCCATGGTTTTTCTTTTAACCAGGTTTTCCACATCAAAATCTTGGTGTCTCATGTGTTGATGTGTTTTTTCTCTTGATTAAATGCATTAAGTTTCATGTTTGATTAATTGTTATACTGCTAAGTGAATATACGTGTTGAAAATGAAGAAAGTTTTGGACAACTGATTCACCCCCCCTCTTAGTTGTCTTCCCTAATTCTAATAATTAGTATCAGAGATAAGTTCCTCTAAAAAGGAGCTTAACCACTTGAGGAGATCTAGGATGTCATCCTATAAGAAGGATAGTCCAAAGTTTGATGGAACTAACTTTGCTCTTTGGAAAGGTCGCATGTAATGTCACTTGCAGTGTATGGGAATGGCGTACTGGTCCATGGTTACAGAATAGTATGTACCTCCACAGGGTGGTCCGACAACCCTAAATGAAATAACAGATGCTGAAAATAATCTGCGGACCAAAGAGGCTCTTCTAAGCACATTATTTGACTTAGAGCTCTCAAATGTTATTGATCTACCAACTGCCTTTGAGATTTTGAATAAACTAGAACTTTTGCATGAAGGAGACTAGTATATTAAATGTGCAAGGTTACAGAGTCTAAAAGGGAAATTTGAAAAAATAAAGATGAGAGATGATGAAAATATTACCTCTTTTATGCCAAGAGTGAATGAGCTGGTTTGTGGAATTAGAAATGCGGGTGGAACCCTGAGTGAAGAAGAGATCATTAGCAAAGTTCTCAGATCCCTTCTTGCTTCTTATAAAATCAAGGCTTTTGCAATCAAAGAATTCAGAGCTCACACAATAGTCACAAGAGATCAATTGGTTGGTAAGTTGGCTGCTTTTGAAATGGCCGAGTTTGGAGATGATCCTCCAAAGACTGAATCTGCATTCAAAGCCAGTGCCTCTGTAAAAGGGAAACAAAGGTTTGATTTGGGAGAAATCTTTTCAAGGAACTTATCATGGTATGAAAAAGAAAGAAAAGACTTGGAAGAAGAAGAAGCTGAAACTGCTCATCTTGAAGCTCTTATTGCAAAAAGATTGCCAATAGGATCTGGTAAGTATGAAGGGAAATTACCTTTTAAGTGTTTTAATTGCAATAAAATTGGTCATTTTACCTCAAGATGTCTGGAAATATTTTCAAGACCAAATCCTAACAGACCAAGGTTTCAAAAGAATTGTTACTATGTTCATGAAGAAGATGATAATGAAGGAGTAACATATGATGAATCAGAGACAGGAAACAAATCCGGTAATGAATGGGTGTTTATTGTCATCAAAGAAGAGGAACCAATATCTTCTGTATCTGTCAATCATAAAGTTGAAGAAAGAGCTTTGGCTTCCCAAGTTGAAGCAAAGGATGATTGGGTCATTGACAGTGGATGCTCTCACCATATGACAGGTGATAAGAATAAGTTCTTAAATTTGGAAAAGTATGAAGGAGGAATTGTAAAGTTTGGAGATAATTCTGCTAGCAGAATCAGAGGTAGAGGAACTATTTCTCTTGATGGAAAGAACAAAACTAGTAATGTACTATATGTTGAAGGATTAAAGCACAATCTTCTCAGTGTTGGACAGCTGGTGGACAAAGGCTATGATCTTAGATTCAGGAATAGAAAATGCAAGATCTTTGAAAGTTCTGAAATAGAGATTGCATCCGGCTCAAACTAAAGGTAATATCTTCCACTTGGTTGGTACTAGTAAAAGTTGCTTATTTGCTCAAATTGATCAGAGTTGGTTATGACATAGGAGGATGTGTCATATAAATTTTGATAATATCATCAAGATAAGCAATACTTAGGCTGTAAGAGATCTTCCAAAATTAGTGAAACCTACTAATAGCTTGTGCAAAGAATGTCAGTTGGGCAAACTAAGCAGAGTCACATTCAAAAGTAAGGAATTGTCTTCTACCAGACTGTTGGACTTAGTTCATATTGATCTTTGTGGTCCAACAAGAGTTAGGAGTATCCAAGGTGATAGATACTTCATGTTGCTAATTGATGATTATTCCCGGATGATGTGAGTAACCTTTCTGAAAGAAAAATTAGAAGCACTTGAGAAATTCAAAATATTCAAGGCCATGGTGGAGAATGAAATTGGATTAAAATTGAAATGTTTGAGGTTTGATAGAGGTGGAGAATTCACATCTGGTGAGTTCATAGACTTCTGTGAGAAACATGGAATAAAGAGACAGTTGTCTGCTCCTAGAACTCTATAGCAGAATGGAGTAGTTGAGAGAAAGAACTGGACCATCCAGGAAGCATCCAGGACCATGATGATGGAAGCAAATGTTCCTCAGATCTATTGGGGAGAAGCTGTTAGCACTGCAGTCTACACTCTCAATCGAGTTCAAATTAGAAACAAAACCGGTAAGACTCCTTACGAACTTTGGTTTGGCATTACTCCCACTGTGAGATATTTTAGAGTTTTTGGTAGCAGATGTTATATTAAAAGGGATGAAGATCTAGGAAAGTTTGATGCAAGAAGTGATTAAGGAATATTCTTTGGTTACTCTACTCAAAGAAAAGCATACCGGTGTTACAACAAGAGACTGAGAAAGATTGTAGAAAGTGTAAATGTGAAGATTGATGAAGAAATGGAAAGACCCTCAAGAATTCATGAGTATGATGAAGATGATCAGAATGGTGTTCAGATTCAAAGTATCCAAGCCTCTTCTGAGAAACAAAGTCAAGTTGATCCAGTAAGTCAGGAAGAAGAGATAAGTCTCAATGAGACTGATCAAGAGTTAGAGGTGCAAGAAACTCCCAAAGTTCCAAGGTATGTAACTCTAAACCACTCTGAAGATCAGATCATAGGTGACAAAAGCAAAGGAGTACAAACAAGGAGGAGAATTGCTCAAAATTTAGATGAGTATTGTCTAATTTCAAAGATTGAACCCAAGACAGTGAATGAAGCTTGCAATGATAAAAATTGGTCAAAAGCAATGGAGGAAGAACTAATGCAAATTGAGAAAAATCACACTTGGGATCTTGTTCCCAGACCTAGAAACAAGAATGTGATCGGAACCAAATGGGTCTTCCGGAACAAACTGAATGAAGTTAGTGAAGTAATCAGAAATAAAGCTAGATTGGTCTGCAAGGGTTACTCTCAGATTAAAGGAGTTGATTTTGAAGAGACTTTTGCTCTGGTGGCAAGAATTGAAGCAGTCAGATTATTTCTTGTATTTGCTGCCTTTAAGGATTTCAAGGTGTATCAAATGGATGTCAAATCTGCCTTCGTAATGGTAATTTGGAAGAAGAAGTGTACATTAAGCAACCGGATGGATTTCAATTGTCTAATCATGGTGACATGGTCTGCAAATTGAAAAAGGCATTGTATGGATTGAAGCAAGCCCCAAGAGCCTAGTATGAAAGATTGGATAAACATCTCTTGAAGATTGGTTTCAACAAAGGTACTACTGATAGTAATTTGTATTTCAAAATTGATCATGAAAATATCTTAATTGTTGAAGTATTTGTTGATGATATCATTTTTGGAGGAAGAGATAGTATGTGTAAAACTTTTGCAAGTCGAATGAAAAGTAAGTTGGAGATGTCCATGCTTGGAGAAATGAATTTCTTTTTGGGTCTACAAATTACTCAAACAAAGAAAGGAATCTTCATTTCTCAGTCAAAATATGTGAAAGAATTGTTGAGGAAATTTGGGATGGAAGACTCAAAGCCAATAAACACTCCAATGGCAACCGGATGCAAGTTGAGCAAAGATGATGACTCTCCCAAGGTTGATCAGACAAAATATAGGTCAATGATTGGAGGACTATTGTATCTCACTCAAACTAGACCAGATATTATGTAGGTTGTTGGTCTTGTTGCTAGATTCCAAGCTGATCCTAGAGAATCTCATGTTATGGCAATCAAGAGGATTTTTAGATATCTAAAGGGGATAGTTGAGTATGGGTTGTGGTATCCTAGAGATCATGATTTCTCTCTTCATGCATATACAGATGCTGATTGGGCAGGAGATGTGGATGATTGGAAGAGTACCAGTGGTGGAGCATTCTTTTTGGGGAAGTGATTGGTTTCTTGGTTAAGCAAGAAACAAGAAGCAATATCTCTGTCCACTGCAGAAGTAGAATATATTGCTGCAGCAGGTAGTTGTACTCAAGTTTTGTGGATGAAATAGATGTTAAGAGACATCAGAGTAGAGTATGAGGAGCCCATCACAATTTTCTGTGATAATTCAAGTGCGATAAACATATCCAAGAATCCGGTATTGCATTCAAAGACTAAACATATATCCATCAAATTTCACTTTTTGAGAGAGTAAGTGAACAAGAATGAAGTCAGATTAGAGTTTGTGCCTTCAAAGAATTAGATTGCAAACATCTTTACTAAACCTCTACCTAAGGACTCTTTTGAGTTCCTCAGGAAGAAGTTAGGGGTTATTGCCCCTCCAGTGGTGAACTAAGGTGTACTGATGTGTATTAGTCTGGTGGATATCACAGTCACACCTTGTGGTCCGGACTAATGATGGGGAGTTACTACTCAGGGGGAGCAGCAGGCATGGTTCTGAAGTGGTAGAACTGCAAGTATGTGCCCTTTGCCATTGATGTCAAAGGGGGAGAGAAGACATGTGAAAAACAAGTGGTTTCTGATCAAAGGGGGAGCAATAAAGGGAGAGAAGACATGTGAATGGTTGTTGCTGATAGGGGAAGTTGTGACAGTAAGGTGATTTTCTTGTCTTGATGGTTAGAATAGTTTTTCACATCAAATGTTGCCATTAATGACAAATGGGGAGATTGTTGCAAGTATGGGCCTAACCGGTGTTGTCATTGATGTCAACATACTCCTGTTACATTGATGACAAGGTTTGGATGAGTTGTGTGTTGAGGATATTGAGAAAATTAGTCTCAATCAGGAACAGTGAAGAACAATGATGACATAAGGTAAAAGTCCAAGATAGGATGAGGATCAGAGGATGTGGATTAAAGGGTTTGTAGATATGTGTCTTAAGATGTTGCAGTAGAGATTTCAGAGGTTCGCATGAAGATATGAAGAAGTTATGGTAGTTCAAGTGAAACCAGTTCCGGTAGATGTTCAGTGATGACAGAGTCATACAGATAGGTCCGGTGAGATCTGGAAATGCATTCTCTGGTTCTGCGAATTTGAGGAAGTGTTGAGGAAGTCTGTGTGTTGTGTTAACTCGATTGGTTCATGGTTTGAAGGTCCGCAAGTATCTATTCCTTTGTGACAATAATGGCAGATTGTGTTCTTGAGGTTCTGGATGAAGAAGAGAAGGATTTCAATAAGTAGAGGAAGTGCAAATGTTCTTGGAGATTCAAGCAAGCTTGTGGAGGTCCTTGGATTGTGCTTAGTTTGTGTTTATGGTCTGAATTAGAATTGGGGTCCCGGATGATGGTGTACTTTCTGTGACTGGCCGACCAGATGAATTTTACAACTTGTGGATGTTCTTGTGGATGATTTCTGACTTAGATGTTTGTTCCTAAGTTGATGTCATGTATAAATAAGGGATTGCAAAGTCATTTAAAAGTGTGACTTGTGGAGATGAGTGTGTGGTAGTGAGGAGAAGAGCGAAAGGCAGAGTAGAAGGTTTGGGCTTAAATGGAACTGACTCAAGCATGGTGAAGATGCTATTTACCAGTTCAAGTATGTGATACTTATTCTTTTGTAGACAGTGTGTCTCTTGTGAGCAGTGTGCTCGGGTAGTGAGCCCTAATTGGCATGTGCCATTTTGTTCTTTCTATTCTTCTAATAGAGAATGCAATCTTGGGTTAGTCACCCAGTGGTTTTTCCCTTAACCGAGTTTTCCACGTCAAAATCTTGGTGTCTCATGTGTTGATGTGTTTCTTCTCTTGATTAAATGCATTAGGTTTCATGTTTGATTTATTGTTATACTACTAAGTGAATATAATTGTTGAAAATGAAGAAAGTTTTGGACAACTGATTCACCCCCCACTCAGTTGTCTGCCCTAAGTCTAACATGCATCCTATGAGTGGCCTTCATCATCTAATCACCCGCCAACACATGAGCCTACTAGCCCTATCATTTGACCACTATGTGATCCTACCCCTAGTCCATTGGTCCACCAACCTTCATCACCTTCATCCTCATGTTCTACCAATGTTCCACCACAAGATCCCTTAGACATAATCGCACAACAATTGGTTCAATCAAATTTTATTGAGCTGCCACCGATAGAACCTTTTGAACCAATCTTTAAATCCCCTTAGTATAATGAAAACCATTATTGTGCATACCATAGGTATAAGGGCCATACAACAACCAATTGTGTCAAACTTAAAGAGATTGATCACAAACCTCATAAATTGTGGTAAGATTATCTTTTCATCCAATCCAAATCCTAATCCACCCAATCCAATTAGCCCTCAAACTAATCCTAGTCCTAAGCCTACAACATCATCCGCTATTATTGCTCATCCATTATATTGCCCATCCACTCATACCCTTGCGAAGGATGTGATCCATTGGCTACCAGCTAGGAATAAACTACCTCCATGTCAAACACCCATCCATGAGCCTACCAAAGAACTTCCAAAGGTCATGTCCAATCCTATAATCCCATCATGTGGTCCATCTATCCTTGAGCCTATCCAAGAGCCCTCAATTAACATTCTTAGCCCTTCAAGCCCATCATGTGACGTACAAGCCATCAAGCTTATTCAAGAGTCTCCTATTATGAATCCAAGTCAAGAGTCATCATGTTCTCATGTTGTTGACCAAGATCCTATCCAAGAGCCTTCCACTTCCATTCAAGCAACCCAAGAGGTATGTCAAAGGTTTAATCCTAATCATGTGGAAACATTAAGCCCTAGTCCAACTCAAGATCAAAACACTTTCATGTAACCCATCCATAACATTTACCTTATTTATGATCAAGATGATACCTATGAAGAAGCTATCCATGAGCACCTTGATCCTATCCATAATCTTATATCCATCCATGAGTGAGATATCCAAATTGCTCCTAGTCATCTGCCATCTAGCCCTATCCATAATGAGAAAACATCCACTTGTCATGATGAGACACTTGTCCCCCAAGTAAGCATGAAAGATCAAACAAATAACTTGGATCTTAGTGAACACAATGCTAATCAAGATCCTAATGATCCTCCTTCCACATCCACCATCGATTCCACTTCAAATCCACTATCATGTCCTAGTGGTCTTACCACCTTTTTTCATGAATGTTCTTCCTTAGGACAAAAACAACCTCTATCCACTTCACCTTCTCCATCCAATAATGAACTCAAGTCTAGTGTTCAAACCACACCTAGTCCCATTGTCCATAGTATCCTCCAAAACATTAACTACCAAGGTAAAGGCCTAGGCTTTCATGAACAAGGTATTTTGGAGCAAAACCATGTCAAAGTTCCTCCATGCTCATATGGCCTTGGATACACACCCCAAGGTAAACCCTCTAAAGATGGTGGTAATTCCTCCATCCCTCCTAAGTCCACCACTTTCTATCACAAACCACATCATATACCCAAAACATATGTAGCCATTCCCCCTCCATCAACCTACAAATGTCAAAAGCATGTGACCATACACCTCCCAGCATCCACTTTACCTCCATTACTTCCAACTCCTAACATCCCATTATCCACTTTACCTCCACTCCTTCCAACTCCTAATATCCTTCCATCCACTTTGCCTCCATTGTTACCAACACCTAATTATCCACTTATCCATAAGTACCCTTACATTCCTAATCATGACCAACAAATGTACACATTGCCTAAACATGAAGCTTCCACTCATTCCACCAACCCCACTTCCACCAAATCCATGGGATTCCAAAATAAACATTTGGATGCCTTTATCTATATAGCCAAAAATCCAACTAAAACTCCTAAGGACCCTCATACCTTAGGGCATCAATGTGAAAAGTCTCTAAATTATCCATCTTCTAAGCAAAGTACATTCACAAAGCTATCCAAGCCCATACCTCCAAAAGCAAATCCCAAAAGAAAAGTGGTTTGGATTCCTAAGAAAATAGCTAGCAAGTCAAATGAGGTATCCTCATCCACATCTCAAGAATCCTAACCACCTATAGCCATCCAAAGCCTACTTACTTCCAAAACTTCCATTCCCTTCAAAAATCCCACAAGCAAAGAAAAAGCACTAAAAATACTAAATCTATGTGGGTTCCTAAATCACTTCATCAACCATCCCCTAAGCAAACATCTCCATTGCTTCCTACACTGCCATCCCATCAAAAGCTTCAATGTTTAACAGAGTGTGTGCAACCGTTGGTCATGATTCCCTTCCATTCCAAAACATTCCCACATACCTCCATCTCCCCAACCTTCATCCATTACCCTACATATCTTCCCCATCACCTTCCTATGGTCCATGCTTTTGCATAAGTCTTACATAAATCCACACCATAAGCTACTAGCCTACCCTACCATAATTCCACATCATAATCCACTATCCCCCATCCTTACACAAACCTTTCATCCTAATCCACTACCTACCTACTCCATCTCCCTTTCATGAATTCCCGTTACCAACTTCTATGAGCATAATGACATGGTCCATGCGAAGATAACATCCTTCTCTAGTGGGACACTATCCCCTTTCATCGAACTAGACACTGGAGTCCCTCCTATCCATTACCATGGTGAAAACCTGGTAAACAGGCACCATGTGTAATTGTCATCCCATCTAAAAAGAAAGTAAACAGAAATCCCTTCGTCCAATGGTGAAAGCCTAGTAAACAAGCACCTTGGATAAGTACCATGATGAAAACTTAGCAAACAGACGTCATGTGTAGGTTGATCCTCTATGTCACTCACACTTAGGGGTGCATGGTCTCATCCATCTTATCATTTTCATGCTACATCCTACTATCCTTATCCATTACATAAACATGCATATTCCACTGTACCCATTTACCCATCCTTTTGCCTTTTGATCTTGATGAAAACATAGGGGCAAAATGTTGAAACATGTTTGGATATTTCTTGACATACCTTCTTTCCAAACCAAGTCCTATCCATTGACCATTCATCCATCCCATTCAAACCAATCCATCATGTCCTCCTATCGTCATAAGCATAATGTAAAATCCAATCTTATCATCCCATTGTCATGAGCCTTGTCATGTAAAAATCCTAAGTATTACCACCTAGAATGGGGCATGTTATTCCTATGCGACATAGTCTTTAGAGATCACATCCTAGCTCCATTATGAGACATACATCCATCCAATATAACATATCCTTTTTATCCACCCATTTATCATGAGCCTTCCATCCCTTGTTGCCCATCCTTTTATCCATCTAATCCCATTCATCCATCCTTTCATCTAGACTTGGTTTTCCCTTGTCATTGGTATCAAGCACAAAGGCTACTAAAATTGTAAATCCATTCACATTTTCTAAAAGATTTCAAAAAAAAAAAATTAAATTATCCCAAAAAACACAAAAAAATCAAAATATGTCAAAAAATCCAAAAAAATTAAATATCTAACAAAAAATCCAAGAAATAAAACCAATCATATCATCCAAAATAATCCACTTCATCAGCATCAACACCAAAGGAAATCAACTCAATCACATCCAATACAATCAAAACAAATCCAATCAAAATCAATCAAATGCAACACAATACACCACATATTATCCCATCATCAACATTTCATCAATCAATCTCAATCCATAACCTAATCTTTCATCATCATCAATAAAAAAACATCAGAACTACGTCTCATTTCCATCGTTAAGTGCCTTGATCCCATGGATATAGGGTATGTAGGCAGTCTAGAGTACGAAGGAAGTGCCCAGATTCAGGCATAGGCTATTTTCCTCTTTCTCCTCTCATCATTTTTCTATCATCTATCTTCTACATCATCAATAAACAACTTCTTCTAATCAATCTATCATCCAATCAATCCATTTCCTTCAATCCAATCATCCATTCATATCAATTCAATTCACTCCAATTCATTTTCATCAATCTTCATCCATCATTTCATCATCCTCAAAATCATTCTAAGTAATGATCCAAATGCAAGTCAATCCTTTATCCATACCAATCAAGTTAATCAATCAAACCAAGTTATCCGAACGCAATCCATGGTCTTGATCCTAGCCTTGTTGTAAGCCAAAGCAATCAGCCAATCAGCCAACCAACTCAACAAACAACCTTGTGTTGATCTAGGGATATAGCTTCCCCCACCATGACAACACTCTCAACTATCATCATCAAACAATTAATCATTGGTTTACAGCTTGACAGGGGCAATACCTTGTTTGTTTTTGAATCATTTGTGCATGCTTTCTTGCTTGCTTGTGTGTGTTATCATTTTATCTTACATTTGCATCATATCAGTATCAATCCAGCTAATATGCATATCTTGTATCTAGACAAGGTTGTGTTATGTTGGGGCACAAGACACATCATCACCCTGGTCCTTCTGTCATGCCCACATTTCCCATGTAGTCACGACATGCATCACATGTGTCATGTCCACATTTGTCATGTGGTCATGACACGAAATATTAAAAAAATTCCACACTTCCCTAGAAACCCCCTCGCATGTGTAAGCGTGCTCGGTGGCATTATGCATGAGGCATAAACATGATAATGGAATGCAGGGTAATGTGTTTGCTTGTGCATACCATTTGCAATGAAGGCCAACTAGGGGGTCAATGCGACGCAGATAATGTCACCAATAGGGTTAGGATCAATGATCAAAACCCTAAGTTAAGCTATGTGAATGATGGGATTTTGACATGAGTCAAAATCAATAGCCTAATCCAAGTGCATGAGAGAATATGATATAATACAAAAATCAAATGTCGATACTTGGCAAAAAACAATAATATAGTCCTAAACAGGGTTAAATTTCACTAACCTAGCTAAACCTTAAATTCTAGAAAAATCTAGCAACATAATGCCTCATGGGCATGATTAGGGTTTATTATACTAAAACTAATTTTGATTGAAAGGTTTACTATTTTGGTTTATGTTACCTATGTCTCACTAGTTGAAATGGTAGATCAATTAATTAAGTTAATTGTACATTTTTCAACAAAGCTCGATCAATTTGTTCTTCTTCATGTTTTCTATAATTTATAATATTTTTCAACAAAGCTCAATCAATTTGTTCTTCTTCATGTTTTCTATCAATCAGAGTTATCTCTACATCCTTTACATTATTCCTAATTTCTTGGTAGATCAGATCTCAGAAACATGTTTTACTATCTTCGTTTGAATAGTTTACTAGGTTTCCAAGTTGGATTTAAAATGTCTAATTTGATTAAAAAGAATATTCAAATTTAATTAATAACGATGTAGTTTAAATCATCCTCGTCGAGTTAGGTTTGAAGACAAGGGTTAAAATAAAAACATCTCAATAATTAGATAGTTGTAAAAATTGCCAATAATGACATGGTTTGGTGGTTAAGTCGCTCGGTTGTAGTGGCGGCCACTAGAGTTCAAACCCCTGCTGGGCCAATGAGCTCGCAAGGTTTTACACCTTCGTTGGGCCAACGAGCTCATGGATTTGAAGTGTTCTTGCTAGGGGATGAGGTCCTCCATGTTGTGGCCTCACCAGTTCATTGCTCTGGGCAAAAGCATTCATGTGGAGCCGGAAGATGTGTCGCACCAGTGTCGCCAGTCACGTTAAAAAGTTTACCAGGCTCATTATCTTTTAAAAAAAAAGATAGTTGTAAAAATTAATTAAAACAATTAAAATTCCTTGTAATAATCAAATTTAAAAAAAAAAGAACAATAAAATATAAAATCTCTCTAATAATAAACTAGTCTATAAATTACCATACCACTAACAATTAAAAATAACTCTCCAAATGAATTAAATATTCCCATTTTATATAAATCACAAAATCCCATTCTAAAATTAAATTTTAAAACAAAAGAAATAGAATAATGAAAGGGCGGGAAATAAAAGAAATAAGGGCACTTGTAAATGTAAGCCCTAAAATCCCTTCAATAAAATAACAATTTCCTTATGGCCAAAAGAACCCTAACCCTATTCTTTTCATTTTTCATTTTCTTTTCTCCTCTTTGTTTTTCTCCTCTTCTTTCTTTTTCCTTCTCTCATTTTGCATTTGGTTGTGTTTGCAGGTTTAATAGAGGCCATACATGAAATGCATATGATGGCATTCATATATATATATATATAATGTGTATATTTATAAAATTGTGGGAGTAAATAAATAAATGTATATTTCTTTTTTCTAAACCCTTAAGGGTTCATGGCAGGTAGGAGGAGTGGCATTATGGCGGAGGAATAGCAGCCTGAAGGTGTTGAGGGACTGTGGAGGCCGTAAGGTTCAGAGCTACGAATGAGGGATGGTGTTTATAGTGAGGGGACCACGGAGGGTGAAAGGATCAGCGGAGGGAGTGCAGGGTCAGCGGCGGTTACGTAGGAGTTTGCGGGAGTATTGGGATAAGGGGGAGTGTGGGGAGAGGGCAGAGCCCCCATCCACATCCCACACAGTGGGGTGTGGGTGGGGGCTCCGCGCCCTCCCCACACCCAATGTAAACAACAGTGACAGGGATGGGGGGGGTTCGAACCCCCCACACCATATATCTCTATTTTATTCTCTGTAATATAAATAGCGACTACAATAAAATGCAGTCCCTCCTCAAACACATCATTCTAATTTTTTTTATTATTATTATTTTTATTAGGTTTTATATATATATATATACAACAAAACCAATTTTATTTAAAAACTTCACAGTTTATTAAATGTTAAAATATAACTATATATATATATATACTGTTGTATATATAATGTAGTCTCTAAATTTTGTTTGATAGAATAATAAAATCAATTTACATTTTAAATACATATAAAAACATTCATTCAAATACACATAATATATATATATATATATATTTTCAAATATAATTTTCCTTCAACACTTAAAATTTTCTATTAAGGACAATGAACAAAAGATATATTATATTTTTTTTTCAATTTTATATAAGGCAAGGAACTCATTTTTTTTCTTTTAGAAAAGAAACAAATACATTTAAATTACATACTTCAAATATATAACATCAACTAATTTTCTTTTTTTTTTTACAAGAACAATATACAATTTTCATGTTTGTCTCAATAATAAAACCACAACTTTCCTATTTAATATTTTTAAAATAAACATACAAATGGAATAGATTTAAGACCAATTTTTCTTCCTTCAACATTTTTCTTTTGTGTGATAAGCATTAAAATCAGCAAATTTGAAATTTCTATTTCAAATGTAAATAGCTTATACACAAATAAAAAATATACTTTTACAACAAGAGAGAGAACAATGTTCTCCTCTTTGAAAACTAACAAATGATACAAATCCTAAATTGCCCAAGCTCTCTCTCAAGAGCTAAAAAGAAATAGGATATCAACTCCAAGAACAATGGTGTTTTCTCCAACTTCTCAAAGCTCCCAATATATCCTGCAATATTATAAAAAGGGGAAAGAAGCCACAACAACTTGCTCTCCTCCCTACCATAGACCCACTAGTGGGTCACCCTTAAGCTAGGAAGGTCATCCACACACAAGGAAACTCAAACCACATCACAACAATGCATTCAACAACCAAACACAAAAATTACTCCCATGGCTAACACAACACAAGAACTCACTTAGGATGAGTTCAATGGGGTAGGGGAGTGGACAACTCTCAACTCAAAAGTGCCACTCCTAAAATATCCCATTACAAATACCTCTCAAGGCCTCAAGCCAACACTTTTAAACATAATTTTCACAAAGCTTCCATTTGGCTCTCAAGCCATTTCACTTATTGCACATATTCACATATTGCCCTCAAGGCTAAAACTCCACAAAATCAATGAAATGACCTTGAGGAGGTTCTCTCCTCCCCCACCCCACACTTGTTGAGCATCTTCTCCTAAGTGGGAGAGGCTCTTACAACACCCTTACAATTTTTCCCCACAACAATAAGTAAAAACTCAAAAATAGAACTCACACATAGCATCACACAAGCAAATAAAAATGCATAAGGGAAGGCCTTAGCCTTGAAACCTACCTTAAAAAGTCCAATTTGGTAGATGGTTGAGTAGAGCTCCTCCAACTCCTTCTCCAAAATAAGCCACAAAACTCCTCCAACTTTTCCCCCAAAGTAAATTAAAATCAATAAAATTTGCTAAAAACTGAACATCCCCATACCCCTCTCTAAGAGGGATTATAATAGGTTTTTCTCAAGAGCCTTGAGGAATGGGGAGGTGACACATGTCACCTCCTCACTCCTCCCAACTACAAGAAAGACCCTTGGAATGGGTGGTGACATGTGAGGACCACCCTTTTTACTTCTGTTCTTGTGACTATTTACATTACTGTTATTGATACTTTTTATATTTGTGGGATAGTAGTTCCCAGATTTGTCAAACTATTAAACTTTATTATGATAACGGAAAAACTAATTGGGTGATGTTTGGATAAGTTACATTTCAGAAAAGTTAATTAGTTGATGATGGAAAATTGTAATATGATTTCATTTATGCTATTTAGAACTATGTCATGGTAATGCATGTTTTTAAGTTGCTTCAGCTATGATGATTAAATGTGAAACTGATCTTGTCATTTAGTGTGTAGGATTTACTAATCAGACCACAGATTTCGGAGATCATTCTGCACCTTGTTATTGTTCTTCCTTGTTAAGCCGATCTGGTTCCACGAGGAACCAAGATCACTCTGTGTTTGATGTGGTGTTGTAATGTGGTCTTTCATAAGGTCAAATGGGTAGGTCTACCCTCTTGTAACACTGACTTATGATTTGTGTTGTGAAAAGATTGAATTTGAATTTCTTTTCTTTTATTTAAATCCTTGAGGCCTTTTCTTGTATTTTAACATGACCCTGGGTGTCCTGAATAGGTTAAAGTTGACCCTGGGTTATACCCCATGGGTCCAGGGTCCCATTTGGCATGGGTAACCCTTGGGTAACCTCCATAAGGTCATCTTAACTTCACCCTGAAGTTAGGTGACGAAAATTGGAGGTATGGGGGGGATAGGATGGGTTGTACAAACACCCAAACCCATCCCTCTTCAATCCCCAAGGTAAGAGATGACTACAAACCCATCACTTAAAGAGGAATTGACTTGAGGTCACCCTCACCATTAGTGAGATTCCCCATGAGTTGTGTGGTCATCCACAATGAAGGAAGGAAGAAGAGGCATGGGTCACCTATCTTTTCCTCCTTTAACTCCTTTTATTTCTCCCATGCATAAGAGAAATGACATGAGCTAAGGGATAAGGAGTACTTTAGGGATGGGTGAGTGACATAAGCCAACACTCATCCCTTGGGACATAATAGTGGTTTGGGGAAGAGTGAGGAGGTGACAAGTGTCACCTCCCCATTCCCCTAAACTGGGAGGATTTGGGTTATTTGAATCTGATTTTGGGATGGGGAGGGAGTTAGTTGAATTTTTTTGGAGAGTTTATTTTATTTTTATTTTACAAGGAAATTTGCTTTAGAGAGGAAAAGGGAGAGGGAGTTTGGTGGCTTAGGTTGGAGAAGATCTCAGTGGAGCTTTACAATAGCTTCATCCTTGAAGGGCTTTGTAAGGTTGGTTTGTTATTACCTTTCTTTCGCATATCTGATTGTTGTATGAAAAGTGTGTGAAAGTTGTTTATTTGCTTGTGTCTTAGATTTGTTTTTGTGGGAACTGTTGTCAGGTTGTTGACAGAGCTTCTCCCACTTGGGAGAAATGCTCATCAAGTGTGGGGTAGGGGAGGACTGATCCTCCTCAGGTGCATGCTGGGTTCTTTTGGGATGTTGAAAGCCTTGAGGGTATGTATTTGTGACTGGTTCTTTGGCTTGAGAGTCAAATACGGGTTCCTTGGAAAATTTTGTGATCAAACTTGGTTTGAGGCCAAGAGAAATTATGTTGGTTATATTATCTGTAAGGCTGACACTCTAGAGTCGAGTGTGTCCACTCTCCTACCCCTTGTGAAGCTCACTGTAGTTGAGTTTTTGTGTTGTGTAATTTACCCACGGGTGTTTGCGTGTTTTGGGTTTGTTGTTGTTCCCTGTTGTGAAGTGGATTGCTTGAGTTACCCAGGTGTGAGTATGATCTCCCTAGCTCGGGGGTGACCCTCTTGCAGGTCTACGGTAGGGAGGAGAGCTAGATGAGTGGTGTTTTCTTCCTTGTTTTGTGTGATATGCAGGTTTCCTCTTGAAGCTTATTGATGGAATTGGGGAAGTTCTATAATTAGGGAGAAATAATTTCATCCTTGCTATAAGAAGAGTTTGGTTCATTGAGCTACATCCTGTTTAAGTTCATTGTGGAGGGATTTTCTTCCTCTGAAGTTGTAAGATTTATTGTTTGAGGAAAGAGAGAAATTCTTCCCTTCAGTAGTGTTTGTTAGTTATGAATTTTGACAGTCTATGTTTACTTGGTGTATATATTTGCGAAGTAGTGAAATGTATGATTGATTTAGACAAAGGTGTTAAATTTATCTATAGTATTGTTTGGAGGTGGTTGGAGGAAACTATGTATTTTGTTAATGCTTAGATATTGTAATTTGAACCAGTTGTGAGCCAATGCGATATTAATTATTCTTTCCATTCCCATTTTAAACTAATATGCGTTAAATTGAAATTAGCAAGTTAGAATTAAGAGAAGAAAAGCAAAGAAAAATCGATCTTAACATTATGTGTATGAAGTCTAATTCTTATATTTGCATTTATACATATCTTAATAAAATTATAAATGGCAGATTAATAGATTTAACTTTAATTCCTTGTATTTATATTTTCAATTTTTAGATGAACTGGAATTGTTAAATAGAGATATAATTCAATCTCTGCATTTAAGAATTTCAATTCTTAAAGGAGCGGTAATTATAAATCGCATTTAGAAAAGATTATAATTTGTTCTCTGTATTTGAAATGTTCAATTATTATATGAAATTGTGATTACCAGATAAAATAGCTTTAATTGTTTTTGTTTCTCATTTTTCTGTAGTTATAAGATTGAAAGAAATTTATAAATAGGATTGTGGATGGTAGTTAAATAGAGTTGTAATTAATAGCCTTATTATTTTAATTCTCTATATTTTAGCTTTATTATTTTAATTCTCTGTATTTTATTTTCTCTGTGGAAGAAATAAGTCTGAGAATAATATTTTAATTCTCTGTATTTTAGCTTTATTATTTTAATTCTCTGTATTTTATTTTCTCTGTGGAAGAAATAAGTCTGAGAATATATATATATACATATATATAGATATATATCTCATGATAGCTGGAGATTTTATTAAAATGACAGAAAGAAATTATATTAAAAAACTAAAAATACAATGAATCGCAGATGTTCACTGTGTATTCATACACAACACACAAAAAAATAATGGGAAGTGGTGGTGGGAAGGGTTTGAACCTTCCCACCACCCCCGTCGATGCCTATTGGGTGTGGGGAGGGGCAGAGCCCCCACCCACACCCCTCCCCCCTATTCAAACGCCACGTCGTGACCGTGAGACCGCGGGCTCCCACTGCCCCAAAACTCTGCCTCCCGCTTTCCATTACGAGTGGCACCTCCCCTGCGTTGGCTCCCCGTGCTCCCTATCCGCGGCCCCAACGTGGCTTCTGCCACCTCAAATCTGCCGCCTCACACTTTAAAAAAAAACTCCTCCTCCCTGCTGTTATCTCTGGCCGACCCTCCTCCATGGCCGTCACCATGAGTATAACCTGCCACACAAAAAAAAAGGGGGTTAGGGCACCATTGAAATGGCATAAGGAAATTAGGGCTTCAGCCCTTCAATGAAAATACAATTGTATGAGTTTTATAAAAGGGAGACTTAATATTGTTTATATAAATATAAAAATAAAATAATAACAATAGAAATAATAACAATAGTAATAATGGATGGCGTTCACGTGCTCTGCAAGCCGAGCTAGGGCAACCGTGCCCTAGCTCGTTCTCTGTGTGTTTCTCGCTTCTGCGTTGTGGGGGGGTTTTTTGAAGCTTTCAGGGTGGTGGTGGTGGGTTTTTTTCTTTTCTGGAGGCCTTCTTGCTGCCGTTTGGGTGGCTTGTGGGTGGAAGGGTTTTGATCCTTCCCTTGGGGTTTTGTCTTTTTCCATTTCTTGCAAACATGTCCTGGGGGTTTGCATGCCTGCTGGGGTTCTTGTTTTTTGCTATGCAGGGTGGGGAAACATCTGGGGCTAGCCCCAAATTAGATTTTTGATCTGCGGTTGGTTCGAAGCCTTTGGCACATGGAGTGAATGTTTTTGATAATATGTTGTTTTCTTCAGAGATGGAGATGAATGATCTAGGATTGGTTAGTGGTTCCCGAATAACGAAGATTAATGGGTGTTTGGAAAGATGCAAAGAGCGACCGAAGTTGATTATCCCAATGGAAATGCTTGCAGATGATATTGAATACTATTCAAGGCACTCTTTTTATTTCAAGTTCATGGGTTTGAGAGTCTCGTTGCAATTTTTGGAATCCTGGGCTCAGTGGACTTGGATGCCAGAGGGGGAGATGGAGATTAGGCTCCTTGCAAACAACTTTTTTATGGTCTCTTTTGATTGCATGGAAGATTAGAATAAGGTCTTCGAGGGCGGCCCCTATTTTTATAACCAGGTGGGTTTATTTATCAAGCCATGGCATGCTGGCTTCAACCTGACTGAGGCACTACCAAGTCGGATCCCAGTTTGGGTTGGGTTGCCGTGGTTTCTAGTTGAGTGTTGGTGGGATGACGTGTTGCATTTGGTGGCTTCAATGCTCAGTAAACCTATTGGGTCTTCACAATAGACGCAGTATAAAAAGGTAATGACTTTTGCTCGTATCTGTGTAGAAATTGATTTAAGCAAGCCACTGCCAGATTCTATTGAAGTGAGTGTTGGATCATATACTTGGGTGCAACAGCTAGATTATAAAACCCTACCTTTTCGGTGTCGTCTTTGTCATGAATATGGTCACTTGTAGCGTAGGTGCCCTAGGGCTAAGCCTGTGGTGCCCCAACCTTCCTAGCCTTCTTGTAATCCACCTAGGGCTGATAATGGTAAGGAGCCTATTTCGGGTGATGGTAATGGAGATGATGGCTATGTCCCTGTCAAGGCTCGCAATAGGAATCGGGCCTAGAAGCGGACCTTGAGGGAGAGGCAGGTTGATGAAACTTTTAACAGGTTTGAGGTGCTGGATGATCTCAGCTAGGGGGAAGTGAATCCAAGGTTGCTAAACTTGGATCAGGGAACTTTGGGTACAGGACAGGATGGGCCACCATTGGAGGCCATGCAGGTTGTGCAAGAGATTGGGGTTGGGCAGATGGATACGGATCAACATTTGAGTGTCCAGACTGAACAAGAATCTTCTATTAGAGCTTTGAAGAGTGGTGGAGGGGTTTCGCCATTGCCCTTGAAAGGAGGCAAGACTGTGGGGAAGTGCTCTTTGGCCTCCCCTCTTTTGGGTATTCAGCAAATTGAACTGAAGAAAGGGATTGGTGACAGGACTTCCAAGCTAGGAAGGAAGAAGGATATGGAGAAGATTAAATTAACTGGGGAAACTTTGGTGGAGTCAGGGTCAGTCAAGACTCTGGATTCACATTTTTCATGTCCCCATAAATGATTTTTCTCTCATGGAATGTAAGGGGCTTGAACAGTGGCCCTCGACAAAAAGCTGTTCGTGATTTGGTTAGGAATCATTCTCCAGATGTTCTTTTTCTTCAGGAGACTAAATTATCTGTAGATAATATGTTGGCCATGGCTCCTAAGTTGTGGAAATATGGTGAATGCCAGTGTATGGGGGCTCTTGGTGCTTCTGGAGGGGTGGCTTATTTTTGGAACCCTCAGAAGATTTTCCCTCTCTGGTGGATGTCCTCTAGATCCTCTATATCCCTAGTCGCCTCTTGGTATGAGACTAGTGAGTGTATTCTCCTCTCTAATGTGTATGCTCCTGTTGAGTTTTTGGGTAAACAACTTCTATGGTCCCATCTTCATTTTGTTCGTAGCTTAGCTCCTTACCATCCGTGGGTTATGGCTGGTGATTTTAATGCTATTGTGGAGTTGTCTGAGAAAAGAGGTGGTATTCCTAGGTTGGAGCCTTCTGCTCTGTTATTCAGAGATAGCATTTCTGAATTAAATCTTATTGATGTTCAGCCAAGTAATGGTTGCTTCACTTGGAATAATAGGAGAATTGGTGAGAGTTGTGTTGCTGAGAGGCTTGATCGATTCTTGGTTTCCTGTTATTGGGTTGGAGACTTATGGTCCACTCGATCTGAAATTCTTGATTGGAGAGGCTCTGATCATTGGCCTATTAAGCTTAGCATTATCTCTACTCGGGGGCCTCATTCTCCCTCATTCAAGTTCCAGATTATGTGGTTACAGGATCCTACTCTTCATGAACTTGTGGCTGAGTGGTGGTAAATTGGTAGACCAACTTTTGGTACGGCAATGTACACATTCTCCAAGCTTCTTCAGTTTGTCAAATATCAGCTTAAAAGGTGGAATCGGTGATGTTTTGGTAATATCTTTCATACTAAGGTTGCTGCCCAGGAGGAGTTGAATAATATTATGCGGTTGATTCGTGAGAATGGGGCCTCTGAGGATCTTCTAAGGGAGGAGGCTAAGACTTTGAAAGTGGTTGAGGAATTTGAATTGCGGGAAGAAATCTATTGGAAGCAAAAGGCCCAGGTTGAATGGTTACAGGAAGGTGATAAAAACACTGCCTTCTTCTTCAATTCTGTGAAGGATAGGAGGCATGGTAATTCCATTCCTTTTTTGGTGAATGATAGGGGTGAACATCTTGCCTCGTTTCAGGAAATCTCTGCTGAGGCATCTCAGTATTTTGCTACTTTATTTAGGGAGGATTTTCGAGGGGGCTCTGTTGAGGAAGCACATGTTCTTTCTTGTATTCCTTAGTTGGTCTCTAGGGAGATGAATGAGTATCTGATGAAAGATATCTCTCTTGATGAGCTAGAGGGGATTGTGTTTCAGATGAAGAAGGGTAAAGCTCCTGGTCCCGATGGTTTCCCGATTGAATTTTTTTAGGAATTCTGGGATATCATAAAGTTGGATCTTCTGGCGGTTGTCCTTGAGTCCCAGAGGAATAAGCAAATGCTTCGTGCTCTGAATTCCACCTTCCTTGCTCTCATACCCAAGTGTGAAGGGGCTGATAGGTTATCTCAGTTCCGGCCTATCTCTCTTTGCAATGTGGCTTACAAAATCATTTCTAAGTTATTGGCTGAGAGATTGAAGAAGTGGCTTAAAGTGCTAATTTCAGAGGAACAAAGTGGATTTGTGGTGGGTCGATAGATTCTTGATGGGGTTGTCATTGCTACGGAGACCATCCACTCCATGGACAACTCCCACGAGAAGGCTATGTTCATTAAGCTGGATATGGCTAAGGCTTGTGACAGGGTTAGATGGTCTTTTTTGCAGAAGATCCTTGTTTCTTTTGGTTTTGGTGAGGAGTGGATCCAATGGGTCATGAGCTATGTCACGTCTGTTTCCTTCTCAGTTTTGATAAATGGAGATCATTCTAAACTTTTTGGTGCCTCAAGGGGCTTGCACCAAGGGGATCCTCTTTCTCCGTATCTTTTTCTGCTTCTTGTGGAAGGCCTTGGACGTTTGTTGAAAAGAAGGGTGGAGATTGGCACCATTCAGGGTTGGCGATGGGGTGGAGACTTGCCTCCGCAATCTCATTTACAGTTTGTTGATGATACTGCCTTGATGGGGATGGCTACTGTTAGGGAAGCTACTAACTTGAGGTAGGTGTTGGACATATATCTTGTTGCTTCAGGACAATTGATTAATGAGGAGAAGTCATCCATATTCTTCTTCAATACGCCGACCCCCATTCAGAGAAGAATTGCTAATATCTTGAGGTTTCAGATAGGGGTTCTCCCTTTGACGTATCTGGGTTTCCCAATTTCTGTTCGCCATCTTCCCAAGGGTTCTTGGCAGAATATTATTGATAAGCTCCATGCAAAAGTTAATCACTGGACCCACAGATGGTTGTCTTTTGCGGGGCGGGTTCAGCTTCTCAAGTCGGTGGTGTAGGCTCTTCCTACCTACTAATGTATGCTTTAGGTGGCTCCAATGGGTTTTCTGAGGGAGTTGGATTCTCTTGCGAGGCAGTTCTTATGGGTGGGAAGTTTGTCATCCTCCAAGTGGAGCCTGGTCAGGTGGGATGTTGTGTGTAGCCCAAAGCAATTTGGTGGTCTTGGTCTTCGACAGTCTGCATTATTTGGAGTGGCTGTGGCTGCTAAGCTTTTTTAGAGATGGTGTGTGGAACCGGATCAGCCATGGGCCCAGATATTATCTCATAAGTATTTCCTGGGGATTCCATGACAGGATCTCCCTCATTACCCTCTTGAGGGGAAAGGTTCAGTGATTTGGAATACTCTTCAGAAGGGTGCAAAGCTTATCAAGGAAGGTTTATTTTGGATTTGTAGATGGGGAACTGAAGCTCTCTTCTGGTCAGATTCTTGGGATGGATTCCCTCCACTTACTTCTCAGTTCCCCAACCTTCTTCCTTTGTGCCACAGATTTCTTGAGGCTAGCTGGGCTAGGGTGAGTGACTTCAAGTCTGTTGCTTCTTTTGGTCAGTTGGAGGTAGCTCATTGGAAGGATCCTGTAGTGTGGCCAGATTTGGGACTTGCGGAAGATAGTGCTGAGCTTCACAAGATTCTTCATAGTAGGAGTTGTAGTTCTCTTCTGGAAGAGGATATTCTTGCTTGGACCCATAATCCTAAGGGGGTTTACTCTGTTGCTTCTAGTTATCAGGTGTTATTGGCTCAAAAGCTAACTGGGGTAGAGGTTCATTGGTGGAAAAGGGTGTGAAATAAACTCTCATGGCCTAAATGCAATTGCTTTGTTTGGACTTTGGCTTGGAATAGGTGTTTGACCTGGGATAACATTCGTAAACGGGGATTTCAAGGACCTTCAATTTGTGTTTTGTGTGGGGGAGCAGAAGAGGATTCTTCGCATTTGTTCTTCCGGTGCCCCTTTGTTGTGCAGCTTTGGCATTGGTGGTGGGAGGTTTGGAAGCTTCCTTGTATTCATGCATGCTCTTTGGTTGAATTCTGGGATAGTATGGGAAGACCTCCTTCTATGGCTTCCTTTTTGCAGGAAGTTTGGTTCGTGGGTCCTACCTTTCTGCTTTGGCAGATTTGGCTGGAGTGGAACCACCAAATTTTTTGTGATCAGAAGTTGGTGGGTCGGCAAGTTTGGCTGCGTATGCTAGGAATGGTGCAGGAGTCAGTTTCAGCTAAATGTGATTTGGTTTTTCCCTTGGAGAGAGATGATGATGAGTTGGTAGCCAGACTGGGTCTTCAAGAAATTCATTCTTCTTTTGTCAGTTCCAGGGACTGTAGGCAAGGGAAAAAGAGGGTTCAACAGGTTGGAAGGTGGTTACCTCCTCCCAATGGATTTTTAAAGATCAATACTGATGGTTCTTCTAGGGGCAATCCTGGGCCTACTGGAATTGGTGGAGTTGGTAGGGACTCAGCTGGGTCGGTGATTTTCCTGTTCTCTGTACATGAGGGGGTGAAGACTGTTAACTTCATGGAGGGTCTGGCAATTCTACATGCTATTGAGAGGGCCCTTGCTTTGGGCTGGAGAAAAGTTATATGTGAAGCTGATTCACAGATTTTGATTAATCTCCTGAATGAGCGAAAGATATCTGATATTAATTGGCAGTTGGCTTCGGTTGTTCAGTGGATTCTTCAGGTTAGTTCTCGGTTGGAGGAGGCATCCTTTGTGCACATCCTGAGGGAGTGGAATCGAGCTGCCGACTACTTGGCCAAATGGGCCTCTGAGCATGATAGTGGTTGGAAAGTTGAGGATTGGGATCAGGTTAACCCTGAGCTATGTCATGCCCACATTTTCCTTGTGGTCACAACACACATCACACGTGTCATAGCCACATCTGTTATGTGGTTATGACACGAGATATGAAAAACTTTTCTCACACTGTCCTACAAACCCCCTCGCATGCGTAAGCATGCTCGGCGGTGTTCTCTCATGGCGAAAATACTACAGCTTTCGGTGGGATATAAGTACAATTGCGTGCAACCAGACGCAAGCAGACCAACAAGAGGATCTCTACGACGCCGCTAACGTCATTGCAAGAGTGAGATTACCAAAATTCCTAAATCTAAACCTCAGCAATTTCTGGCAGCATAACGCCTTACGGCGTTAGTGGGAACTACGTAGCACTCATTTACGCACATGGTTTGCTGATAGATTAACAACTTCCCACGACGCCTTGTTCCGACTAAACTGACTAGTGATCTCCTTATTTAGTCAATTTTTAGCAAGGCACGGTTGTCTGTCTCCTCTCTTGTTTCCTGAAACATACTCCTCCTACGACTTAGCATTCTCAACAAGGCGGTTTGTTTGCTCTCTCTTCCCTTTTCTCTGGGTCTTAATTTTGATTGTATTTTTATCGCGCTCACCTTAACTATTTTTGTGATAATTTAGTTTGTTTATATTTCGGTCTCTCTCTCTTTCATTTTCCTTTCTTCATATTGGGCATCAATCAGGGTTATCACTGTTTCTATTGTTAATATTAAACCTAACATCTGGATGATCCAGGTCACATAGGCTGGTTTACTACTTCGCTGGACTCGGTCTCCTAGTCTTCTCCGATCTAGGTTTCTTCTCTTGTATATCTTACTTAAATTTGTTCCTAAGCAAATTTTAGCTAGAGGGTCCATCGACTTAGTTCTCTTATCCCATGTGGGAATTGTCGCGCATTTTCTCCTCTGTGTTTTTCCAATGTTACTTTTTCTTCTTCTGACTCTCTTACAGGTTTACTTATATGGACGTTTACTACAGTTGAGATTAAAATGGCCTCACATGGACTTTCTGTGATGACTCCTTAAGTTTATTTCCAGTGACCTTTTAAACATGGTGACGTGTAATTTTTCCTCTTCATTTTCCCGGTTATTGAACCGCATTGATAGTGAAACTTCTGAGAAACTCTTCCCGGGTAACACAGTATATTCCTTTATGCTCTCATTAAAGTAAAATTTTATTTTCTCTTATCTATAATTACTGTTGTTATTATTACTAATCAGTATTATTAATACTCTTATTGTAAATCATTTACCGTTGTTAATACATGTAGGAGGCTCTCCACTTTATAAAACCCTTACCATGGAAACATAAATTCTTTGGTTGTTTTGTTCAACACTTAAGAAAACCTAACTGTGGAAATATCACAAAATCCTTGTTTAATTACGTTTGTACTCCACTTAAGACGAAAACATAATTCCCTTATTTGAAACCCCCTTTTTTTTTGACTTAATTTTGCACATCCCCTTGTTATGAATGATAGAGAGGGCCTCATAAAATGACCCAAGACACCTCTTCTATGTATATATATACCATATATATAAATATATATATGTATTATATATACATATAGAACTATATAACTAAATATATCGTTATTTATTTACAATTCCCTTTCAAAACATTATATAAATATATATATATATATATTTATATATGACATATATTATGCCAACATATATATATATATATATATATATATATATATATATATATATATATATATATATATATAGATATATATATTTTTGTTTTGTTATGTAAATGAACCATATATATCTATATATGTATATATATATGACATATATTATGCCAACATATATATATATATTTTTGTTTTGTTATTTAAATGAACCAATGCTTAGATGTTAGGGCTAAATAGCCCTAACACATTTTTTTTTTACATTTTATGCTTGCTGTGACAGGGTAATGGCGGCAGGGGTCGGCCGCACAGAGGAACAGAGGCCGCGAAATACAACGGCGGCTTACATGTGGCGGAGCGTAGCTCCGCGGGGTTTGAAACTGCAGGGGGATGTGGGGAGGGGCGGAGCCCCACCCACATCCCATGATGTGGGGTGTGGGTGGGGCTCCGCCCCTCCCCACACCTCTGTTTTACTTTAAACGGGGTCTGCGGTGGGGATCGCTCCCCACCGCCCATCTTATAATATGCCTCGACTGTGTAGAATACACAGCGCTTTCAAAAGTTCGACAGTCATGAAATTTATTCAGTTTTAGTGCTTTTCGATGATATAACATATCAATAATATATATATATATATATATATAGTTATATATATATATATCTATATATATCTCTCAGTCTCTGAATAAAACAATTTAGTTAGTTTCTATTATTCTGTCAAAATGATAATTAATAACAACTGTTATCTATATATATATATATACATATATATATATATATTTATTTCATAATTTTCTCAATTTCAACCTGTTATAAATGATAATTAAATAACAATTATATATATATATATATATATATATATATATATATATATATATTCCAGTTTCACTTATTCGGTAAATTAAAATGGTAAGTATATAACAACTTATTATATTTATATATATATATATATATATATTTATATATAGCGATATATATTCCATTTTCATTAAATATTTAAGTTGCTTAACTTAATAGATAGAAATATATACATGCTAGATTTCCTCTAATCTTTTCAAATTAACTGAAACCACTATATATGAGAATAAACTTAAACATTTAAAATTGTCTTTTCCATTAGATCAATGAACCATAGAACTAACATTTCAACTAGTTAAGCAATTCCAAACTTTCAATTACATAAACAAACTCAGTTTAGATTGCAAATAAGTAATGAATTTTCTATTTAAAAAGGTATACAAAGCAACAAACTTGAAAATTTAAGCACATTCATATTACAGATTTTAAACCATGGATACAACAACTAACTTCCCAGATATGAACTTTCTTCACCCAAACAGTCTACAACTGATAGCTTGAGACAACCAAGTAGAAGTCCATTAATTAACAAGATCAGGGAGGTGATTTCCTTCACCCCCAGGGTAACAATAAATTACAGCAATAACAAGAGAGGTGCTCTCTCTTCAACTCTTAAGAAATGAACCAGGCCTAATTCTTATGACAAAGAAGAATAACTGTTTCTTCACAAATATAACTTCTCCCAAGCCAACCAGAAGCTCCAAGGGAAAACCTGCGTATCAAAGACAAACAAAGAAGAAAACACCACTCATCTAGCTCTCCTCCCTTCCGTAGACCCGCAAGTGGGTCACCCCCGAGCTAGGGAGACCATACTCACACCTGGGTAACTCAAACACTCCACTTCACAACAGTAACAACAACAATCCCAAAGCACACAAACACCCGTGGGTCATTTACACAACACAGAAACTCAACTACAGTGAGTTTCATAAGGGGCAGGAGAGTGGACACACTCGACTCCAGAGTGTCACCCTGACAGATAAGTTAACCAATACAATTTCTCTTGGTCTCAAACCAAGTTTGATCACAAATTTGTAAGAAATTTGTATATGACTCTCAAGTCAAAGATACAGACACAGATACATGCCCTCAAGGCTTTCAACATCCCAAAAGATGGAAACAGGTATGCACCCGAGGAGGATCTCTCCTCCCCTACCCCAAACTTGATGAGCATTTCTCCCAAGTGGGAGAAGCTCTGTCAAACAACCCAACAACAAACCCCACAGAAAACAAATCTAAACACAAATTCACACACTTTACATATTCAGCTATACGAAACAAAGGTAGAATTCAAACCAACCTTACAAAGCCTTCCTGGAATGAAGCTGTTGCTGAGCCCACAGAGTTCTCTTCCAACCTTAGCCACCAACTCCCTCTCCCTTCTCTCTCCTACAAGCTAACTTTTCTATTTTTGGTAAGGCAAAATGAAAGTTTCCCCAAAATTCAACTCCTTCCTCTCCTCTCAAAATTGGAAACAAATAACCCCATTTCTTTTCAGTTTCGAGGAATGGGGAGGTGACACTTGTCACCTCCTCACCCTTCCCCAAAACCACTATTCTGTCCTGGTGGCTTATGTCACTCACTCATCCCTAGAGTACTCCTTATCCCTTTCCTCCTGTCATTTCTCTTTCGCATGGGAGAAATAAAAGGAGTTAATGGGGAAGAAGACAGGTGACCCATGCCCCTTCTTCCCTTCTTCACATGGGTGTCCCCACAGCACATGGGGGAATCTCACTATGGAAGGGGTGACTTTAAGTCAATCCTTCAATAATGGATGGCATCTCTTACCTTGGGGAATGTAGAGGGGATGGGTTGGGTGTTGGTACAACCCATCATGTCCCCTCCTACCTCCAATTTTCGCCACTTAACTTTAGGGGGAAGTTAAGATGACTAGATGGAGGTTACTCAAGGGTTACCCATGCCAAATGGGCCCCTGGACCCATGGGGTATAACCCAGGGTCAACTTTAACCCATACAAGACACCCCTTGTCAAGGTAAAGCACAAGAAAAGGCCTCATAAATTTAAATTAAATAAGGAAATTCAATTTCAATCCTTTTTACAACACAAATTATAAAATAATGTTACATGAGGGTAACTTAACTCACTCGACCATACGAAAGACCACATTACATCATTACATCAAACACAAAGAGATCTTGGTTCCTCGTGGAACCAGATCGGCTTAACAGGGAATAACAAATAACAAGGTGCGGAATGATCTCCGAATTCTGTGGTTCGATTAGTAATTCCTGCACACTAAATTACAAGATCAGTAACCACATAAAATCATCATAGCTGAAGCAACTTGAAAACATGCATTATCATGACATAGTACTAATTAACATAAATGAAATCATATTACAATTTTCCATCATCACCTAATTAATGTTTTTTCTGAAATGTAAACTTATCCAAACATCACCCAATTAGTTTTTCCGAAATCATAATAAAGTTTAATAGTTTGACAATTCCGGGAACTGCTATCTCACAAATATAAAAAGTAACAATAACAGTAATGTAAATAGTCATAACAACAAAAGTAAAAAGGGCGGTCCTCACATCCTCTCCCCCTAAGACGGTACTTCCTCCTGGAAGTCGTCAAAAAGGTGAGGATAAAGGGTCTTTAGTCTCTCTGCATCTTCCCATGTTGCAGTGACTTCGTCGTATAGGTCCCACTGGAATCTAACCTGGTCTAGCTCTCGACCTCGAAGGGCCAGCGTCCGACGAGCCAATATGCGAATTGGCTCCAACGCCAGTTGTTCGTTTGCCTCTACCTGAAGAGCACTCCAATCCAACACGTGAGATAAGTCAGAAATATATTGACGTAAAACTGATACATGAAATACATCGTGGATACGTGACAGGCTAGGTGGCAAGGCTAGACAATAGGCTACTGGTCCTATCCGCTCCAAGATTTCGAAAGGTCCTACAAATCGAGTTGCGAGCTTAGAGCCTTTTCCGTAACGGATTGGACTCTTGTGCGGCCGCACTCTCAAAAATACTCTTTCCCCCACAGAGAAGCTTCGGTCTGTTCTCTTAGCATCAGCATACTTTTTCCGCCTGTCCTGTGCTTCCTGAAGCCTCTGTCTTATCTGTTTGACTTGCAGTTCCATATTCTGAACTATCTTTGGGCCGATGACTGTTCTGTCCTCTATCCGATCCCAACTCAAAGGTGTTCTGCATGGTCTGCCATATAATGCCTAGAAAGGAGGCATACCCAACGAGCTGTGAGCCCATTATTGTAGGCAAACTCAACTAGATATAGGTACTCCTCCCATCTGGACTGATGGTCCATCACATACATGCGAAGCATGTCTTCTAACACCTGGTTAACTCTCTCTGTCTGTCCGTCGGTTTCCGGATGATATGCTGAACTGAAGTTGAGCTGTGTGCCCAACGCCTGATGTAAGGCTTTCCAGAATGATGAAGTGAATACGGAGTCTCTGTCAGATATAATGTAGTGAGGTACCCCATGAAGTCTAACAATCTGATCAAGAAACACCTTTGCCACTGATGGTGCATTGTAAGTTGTGCATATTGGTGAAAAATGTGCCACTTTGGTCAGCTTGTCAACTGTCACCATAATAGCATCATGGCGACATGATGACATAGGTAGACCAACGATAAAATCTATAGAAATGGTGTCCCATTTCCATTCAGGTATTTCATGAGGGTACAACAGTCCCGCTGGATGCTGATGTTCGGCCTTAACCCTTTGACATTCCAGGCAATGAGCAACAAATTCGGCAATGTCACGCCTCATCCCAGCCCAATGATAAAGCTGTCGTAAGTCAGCATGCATCTTCTTCACTCCTGGGTGTGTTGCATAGGGTGCTCTATGAGCCTCTGATAGGATTATTGTGCGAAGATTACCCGCATGGGGTATATAGATGCGCTGCTGATGTCGAAGTATACCATCAGACTCAAGGGAATATCCTGTAAATTTGCCCTCAAGGGCCTTCTGATTTAATAATTCCTGCTGCACTTCAAGAAACCATTCGTCCTTCGGCAGATGCTGTAAGATGCGATCCTTCAAGTCCACCTTCAAGGTCAAGGTCTGGATCTCGTGGCGCCTTTGACTCAAAGCATCAGTGACCACGTTCTCCTTCCCTTTGATATAGTGGACATCGAAGTCATATTCGCATAGGAATTCCATCCAACGCCGTTGGCGGGCGTTCAAATTAGGCTGTGTAAAAATATATTGCAAACTATGATGATCCGAATGGAGTTCAAAGTGTCAACCTAGGAGAAAGTGTCTCCAGCGGACCAAAGCATGAACAACTGCTGTGAGCTCTAAGTCGTGAGTAGGATAGTTTAGTTCATGTGTCTTTAGTTTCTGCGATTCGTATGCGATCGCTCGACCACCCTGCATAAGCACGGCTCCCAAACCTTCTAAAGATGCATCTGTACAAACTACAAATTCCTCTGTAGGATCTGGGACCGCTAAAATAGGAGCACTAGTAAGACGCTCCTTGAGGACTCCAAAAGCCTTTTCGTACTGCTCGGTCCAGATGAAACCCTTCCCTTTTCGCTGAAGGGAAGTAATGGGATGTGCTATCCTGGAGAAGCCTTCGACAAACCGACGATAATACCCGGCTAACCCCATAAAGCTTCTGACCTCTGTCACGTTAGTGGGTGCCGGCCACTCCTGAATTGCTCTAATTTTAGATGGATCTATGGAGATGCCATCGCCTGATAAAATGTGTCCCAAATACTGCACCTCTGTCCTGAAGAAGGCACACTTCGCCAAGTTGCCATAAAGCTGCTGCTCTCGTAATTGCTGCAAAAATTGACGCAAGTGCTCCACATGCTCCTCCTCAGTCCGTGAATAAATCAAAATGTCATCTAGGAATATTATCACGAACTGATCTAGGTACGTGCGGAACACTCCGTTCATGAGACTCATGAATACAGCAGGAGCGTTCGTCAACCCGAAAGGTACCACTGTGAATTCATAATGGCCATATTTGGTTCGAAAAGCAGTTTTATGAATATCCGCCTCTGTGATGCGCAATTGGTGATACCCAGATTTTAGATCGATTTTCGAGAACACTCTGGCTCCCTGCATCTGATCAAAAAGGTCATCAATCCTAGGCAGAGGATAACGGTTCTTCACCGTCACCTTGTTCAACTGCCTGTAGTCCATGCATAATCGAAGAGACCCATCCTTCTTCTTTACGAAGATAACCGGTGCGCCCCATGGTGAAACGCTAGGTCAGATGTGTCCCTTCTCAAGTAATTTCTCTAACTGCAGTTTAAGTTCAGTGAGTTCATGTGTAGTCATCCTATAGGGTGCACGAGATATTGGTTCTGCACCTGGCACTAAGTCAATGTGGAAGTCCACTTCTCTGCGTGGAGGCATACCTGGTAATTCCGGCAGAAATACATCAGCAAACTCTCTAAGGACAGGGTGATCATCTAAAGTAGCCTCAGGTTCATCCTCTGCTCTATCACTGACCGTGATGGCAAACATTTGACATCCCTTCCGCATACAGCGCTTAAGCTGCTGAGCGGATATCATACGAGCAGCCGTGGGCTTTTGAATGCCCACTATCTCAACCGATGAACCATGATCGTCTAAACAGCTAATCGTCCTCTGGCGACAATCAAGCTTGGCTCTATGTGCCACAAGCCAATCCATACCTAGAACTACTCCGTAGGATCCTAATGGCATAATCCTAAGGTCACATGTTGTGGTGAATGACCCCAATGTGATCTCACAATCTCTAACCAAGGAATCTACTGACATCCTGGCCCCTGAGGCCAACTCAACTTCCCACCTAATGTCTTGCCTAGAAGCCACCAGCCTGCAACGCTCCACTAACGATGTAGACAAAAAAGAGTCAATAGCTCCTAAGTCAAAAAGGATCGAAATGGAAAAGTCTCCAATCGTACCTGCTGCCTCGATGACAGAAGCCTGGAAATCGGCCTGGCGGTTATCAACTGCTGCAAACATGTGGTGGGTTCTGCCCACGTCACCTACGGTCTGCTCTGATCCTCCTGATTGGGGCTGTCCCCCTACAGTAAATCCCTGCAGGCACTCTCTAGCCAGATGCCCTGCCCCACCACACACATAACATGGTCCTCGAACCTGTAACTGCCCTGACTGTGTTCTGCCCGATTGTTGTTGCCCAGTCTGTCCAGTGGATCCCTGTGAGCCTCTGTAAGACTGCTGGGACCTCGCGGGTCCTATCGATGAACCCTGCTGTCTCTGATCTCTACGTGAACCCTGCTGCTGCCATCCACGGTTCTGTCCTCCCTGTCCCCTCTGTTGAAATTTGGATTTTTGCTGATGTTGCTGCTGCTGTGGTGGCCTAGGAGGTAATGATGAAGGATTATATCCTCCTCTCTGTGTTGTATTTTGAGGCCTTCAAAAGTTTTGCTGTTGTTGGGGATTACGTTCCTGGTACTGCGGGCATGAATTCTGCCCTCGTCCCTGAATTTCCTCTGATATAAAGGCCTTTTCAACAGCCTCGCTCATGGTATGGGGATTTGCCATACGAACTGGTCCTGCTATCCCGTGATTTAGCCCTCTGATGAATTTGTGTATTAAGATTTTCTCGTCATGGAGGTATTCTGCGTAACGAGAAAGCTCTATAAATCGGCTCTCATACTGAGTAACAGTGAGTCCCCTCTGCTGTAAATCATGGAACTCATCGATCCTGCGCTGTCTATAATGTTCAGACAAATATCGCGCATTGAAGCGCTCAATGAAGATGTCCCATGTGAGTGTATCCACGGATAGTCGGCGCTTGCACTCCTCTGTGCACCACCAGGTGGCTGCTGCATCCCTAAGAAGATGGATTGCCACTCGTGCTTTCGTGTTGCTTCCATATGGTCGCAATGCGAAACACTTGTCTAAGCTAATCAGCCAAGCCTCGGCCACAGCTCCCTCTGTAGCACCTACGAAAGTGGGTGGGTTGAGCCTCAGTAGATCTCTGATGGGGTCCCCTCTGTCTCTAAGTCTCACAAGTGGCTCTTCCACACCATCCTCATATAATCCATGCTGAACCTGTTCTTGTCTCAAAAGTCTCGGAGGACTCCTGCTCCGTGCTCGGGAGGCTGACCCTACCTCCTCTACTATTGTGTCAGGAATCTCAATGAAGGGCTCCACACGTGGCACCTCTAGTGGATCAACGCGGGGCTCCATACGTGGCTCGATACGTGACTCGGCACGTGGCTCCTCTCGCGGATCAACACGAGGCTCTCTACGCGGCTTAGGAATCACTGGTGGTAACCTGTCTAACATAGTCTGTAGTGCCTGTAAGATCTGTGGACCTATATCCAATACTGGTGTCGCCTGTGGTTCTAATGGTGCTTGTGGTACAGGTGGTGCAGGTGGTGCTGCTGTAACTACAGGTGCCAGTCCCTCGGCTGAGGAATCGCTGTGCACCTCGACTGACGCTGTGTGGCATGATCATGCTCGTCAAACACGTCAGGGAGGCATTCTACAAAACAAGGTAGAAACTAATTAGCCAAAGTTGCGGAATCATAACGTGCCCAAATACACCCAGTGTTTAAAACTTGGCTCTGATACCAAATGTCATGCCCACATTTTCCTTGTGGTCACAACACACATCACACGTGTCATAGCCACATCTGTTATGTGGTTATGACACGAGATATGAAAAAATTTTCTCACACTGTCCTACAAACCCCCTCGCATGCGTAAGCATGCTCGGCGGTGTTCTCTCATGGCGAAAATACTACAGCTTTCGGCGGGATATAAGTACAATTGCGTGCAACCAGATGCAAGCAGACCAACAAGAGGATCTCTACGACGCCGCTAACGTCATTGCAAGAGTGAGATTACCAAAATTCCTAAATCTAAACCTCGGCAATTTTTGGCAGCATAACGCCTTACGGCGTTAGTGGGAACTACGCAGCACTCATTTACGCACGTGGTTCGCTGATAGATTAACAACTTCCCACGACGCCTTGTTCCGACTAAACTGACTAGTGATCTCCTTATTTAGTCAATTTTCAGCAAGGCACGGTTGTCTGTCTCCTCTCTTGTTTCCTGAAACATACTCCTCCTACGACTTAGCATTCTCAACAAGGCGGTTTGTTTGCTCTCTCTTCCCTTTTCTCTGGGTCTTAATTTTGATTGTATTTTTATCGCGCTCACCTTAACTATTTCTGTGATAATTTAGTTTGTTTATATTTCGGTCTCTCTCTCTTTCATTTTCCTTTCTTCATATTGGGCATCAATCAGGGTTTTCACTGTTTCTATTGTTAATATTAAACCTAACATCTGGATGATCCAGGTCACATAGGCTGGTTTACTACTTCGCTGGACTCGGTCTCCTAGTCTTCTCCGATCTAGGTTTCTTCTCTTGTATATCTTACTTAAATTTGTTCCTAAGCAAATTTTAGCTAGAGGGTCCATCGACTTAGTTCTCTTATCCCATGTGGGAATTGTCGCGCATTTTCTCCTCTGTGTTTTTCCAATGTTACTTTTTCTTCTTCTGACTCTCTTACAGGTTTACTTATATGGACGTTTACTACAGTTGAGATTAAAATGGCCTCACATGGACTTTCTGTGATGACTCCTTAAGTTTATTTCCAGTGACCTTTTAAACATGGTGACGTGTAATTTTCCTCTTCATTTTCCCGGTTATTGAACCGCATTGATAGTGAAACTTCCGAGAAACTCTTCCCGGGTAACACAGTATATTCCTTTATGCTCTCATTAAAGTAAAATTTTATTTTCTCTTATCTATAATTACTGTTGTTATTATTACTAATCAGTATTATTAATACTCTTATTGTAAATCATTTACCGTTGTTAATACATGTAGGAGGCTCTCCACTTTATAAAACCCTTACCATGGAAACATAAATTCTTTGGTTGTTTTGTTCAACACTTAAGAAAACCTAACTGTGGAAATATCACAAAATCCCTGTTTAATTACGTTTGTACTCCACTTAAGACGAAAACATAATTCCCTTATTTGAAACCCCCTTTTTTTTTTGACTTAATTTTGCACATCCCCTTGTTATGAATGATAGAGAGGGCCTCATAAAATGGCCCAAGACACCACTTCTATGTATATATATACCATATATATAAATATATATATATGTATTATATATACATATAGAACTATATAACTAAATATATCATTATTTATTTACAATTCCCTTTCAAAACATTATATAAATATATATATATATATATATATATATATATATATATATATATATATATATATATATATATTTATATATGACATATATTATGCCAACATATATATATATATATATATAGATATATATATTTTTGTTTTGTTATGTAAATGAACCATATATATCTATATATGTATATATATATATGACATATATTATGCCAACATATATATATATATATATATATATATATATATATATATATATATTTGTTTTGTTATTTAAATGAACCAATGCTTAGATGTTAGGGCTAAATAGCCCTAACACATTTTTTTTTTACATTTTATGCTTGCTGTGACAGGGTAATGGCGGCAGGGGTCGGCCGCACAGAGGAACGGAGGCTGCGAAATACAGCGGCGGCTTACATGTGGCGGAGCGTAGCTCCGCGGGGTTTGAAACCGCAGGGGGATGTGGGGAGGCGCAGAGCCCCACCCACATCCCACGATGTGGGGTGTGGGTGGGGCTCCGCCCCTCCCCACACCTCTGTTTTACTTTAAACAGGGTCTGCGGTGGGGATCGCTCCCCACCGCCCATCTTATAATATGCCTCGACTGTGTAGAATACACAACGCTTTCAAAAGTTCGACAGTCATGAAATTTATTCAGTTTTAGCGCTTTTCGATGATATAACATATCAATAATATATATATATATATATATATATATATATATATATATATATATATATATATATATATCTCAGTCTCTGAATAAAACAATTTAGTCAGTTTCTATTATTCTGTGAAAATGATAATTAATAACAACTGTTATCTATATATATATATATACATACATACATATATATATATATATATATTTATTTCATAATTTTCTCAATTTCAACCTATTATAAATGATAATTAAATAACAATTATATATATATATATATATATATTCCAGTTTCACTTATTCGGTAAAAAAAAATGGTAAGTATATAACAACTTATTATATATATATATATTTATATATAGCGATATATATTCCATTTTCATTAAATATTTAAGTTGCTTAACTTAATAGATAGAAATATATACATGCTAGATTTCCTCTAATCTTTTTAAATTAACTAAAACCACTATATATGAGAATAAACTTAAACATTTAAAATTGTCTTTTCCATTAGATCAATGAACCATAGAACTAACATTTCAACTAGTTAAGCAATTCCAAACTTTCAATTACATAAACAAACTCAGTTTAGATTGCAAATAAGTAATGAATTTTCTATTTAAAAAGGTATACAAAGCAACAAACTTGAAAATTTAAGCACATTCATATTACAGATTTTAAACCATGGATACAACAACTAACTTCCCAGATATGAACTTTCTTCACCCAAACAGTCTACAACTGATAGCTTGAGACAACCAAGTAGAAGTCCATTAATTAACAAGATCAGGGAGGTGATTTCCTTCACCCCCAGGGTAACAATAAATTACAGCAATAACAAGAGAGGTGCTCTCTCTTCAACTCTTAAGAAATGAACCAGGCCTAATTCTTATGACAAAGAAGAATAACTGTTTCTTCACAAATATAACTTCTCCCAAGCCAACCAGAAGCTCCAAGGGAAAACCTGCGTATCAAAGACAAACAAAGAAGAAAACACCACTCATCTAGCTCTCCTCCCTTCCGTAGACCTGCAAGTGGGTCACCCTCGAGCTAGGGAGACCATACTTACACCTGGGTAACTCAAACACTCCACTTCACAACAGTAACAACAACAATCCCAAAGCACACAAACACCCGTGGGTCATTTACACAACACGGAAACTCAACTACAGTGAGTTTCATAAGGGGCAGGAGAGTGGACACACTTGACTCCAGAGTGTCACCCTGACAGATAAGTTAACCAATACAATTTCTCTTGGTCTCAAACCAAGTTTGATCACAAATGTGTAAGAAATCTGTATATGACTCTCAAGTCAAAGATACAGACACAAATACATGCCCTCAAGGCTTTCAACATCCCAAAAGATGGAAACAGGTATGCACCTGAGGAGGATCTCTCCTCCCCTACCCCAAACTTGATGAGCATTTCTCCCAAGTGGGAGAAGCTCTGTCAAACAACCCGACAACAAACCCCACAGAAAACAAATCTAAACACAAATTCACACACTTTACATATTCAGCTATACGAAACAAAGGTAGAATTCAAGCCAACCTTACAAAGCCTTCCTGGAATGAAGCTGTTGCTGAGCCCACAGAGTTCTCTTTCAACCTTAGCCACCAACTCCCTCTCCCTTCTCTCTCCTACAAGCTAACTTTTCTATTTTTGGTAAGGCAAAATGAAAGTTTCCCCAAAATTCAACTCCTTCCTCTCCTCTCAAAATTGGAAACAAATAACCCCATTTCTTTTCAGTTTCGAGGAATGGGGAGGTGACACTTGTCACCTCCTCACCCTTCCCCAAAACCACTATTCTGTCCTGGTGGCTTATGTCACTCACTCATCCCTAGAGTACTCCTTATCCCTTTCCTCCTGTCATTTCTCTTTCGCATGGGAGAAATAAAAGGAGTTAATGGGGAAGAAGACAGGTGACCCATGCCCCTTCTTCCCTTCTTCACATGGGTGTCCCCACAGCACATGGGGGAATCTCACTATGGAAGGGGTGACTTTAAGTCAATCCTTCAATAATGGATGGCATCTCTTACCTTGGGGAATGTAGAGGGGATGGGTTGGGTGTTGGTACAACCCATCATGTCCCCTCCTACCTCCAATTTTCGCCACTTAACTTCAGGGGGAAGTTAAGATGACTAGATGGAGGTTACTCAAGGGTTACCCATGCCAAATGGGCCCCTGGACCCATGGGGTATAACCCAGGGTCAACTTTAACCCATACAAGACACCCCTGGTCAAGGTAAAGCACAAGAAAAGGCCTCATAAATTTAAATTAAATAAGGAAATTCAATTTCAATCCTTTTTACAACACAAATTATAAAATAATGTTACATGAGGGTAACTTAACCCACTCGACCATACGAAAGACCACATTACATCATTACATCAAACACAAAGAGATCTTGGTTCCTCGTGGAACCAGATCGGCTTAACAGGGAATAACAAATAACAAGGTGCGGAATGATCTCTGAATTCTGTGGTTCGATTAGTAATTTCTGCACACTAAATTACAAGATCAGTAACCACATAAAATCATCATAGCCGAAGCAACTTGAAAACATGCATTATCATGACATAGTACTAATTAACATAAATGAAATCATATTACAATTTTCCATCATCACCTAATTAATGTTTTTTCTGAAATGTAAACTTATCCAAACATCACCCAATTAGTTTTTCTGAAATCATAATAAAGTTTAATAGTTTGACAATTCTGGGAACTGCTATCTCACAAATATAAAAAGTAACAATAACAGTAATGTAAATAGTCATAACAACAGAAGTAAAAAGGGCGGTCCTCACAAGCTGCATCTGGATTTAGACTGGTTCTTGGAGGAGGATAGGAGGATACATGAGGATAGTTGATGTTGTTTAGGCTGTGGGGTTTTCACCTTGTTTTCTGGGGCTGGGTCCCTTGGTTATTATTGTAATGCTCTTTTTTGATTTCTAATAAAGTTTTTACCCCTTTGTTTAAAAAAAAAAAAAAAACAATAGTAATAATAATAATAGTAATAAAAATAATAGTAATAAAAACAATGGTACTAATAACAACTAAATATATATATTTATATATATATGTAAATTTATAATCCCCTATATGTATATATATAGATACATATATATATTATTATTTGATATAAATTTATCAGAGAGGTCATTTTTCTTTTCAACAATAAAGGGAAAGATATAATTATAATTTGAAGAGAGCATAAGTAAATATACTTTAATAATTTTGTAAGAATTTCTTGGTAGTTTCAACTATCAACACAATTTATTAACCAGGAAAATGAAGAGGAAATTATGATCCTTCCACTTATAAAGGACACTGGAAATAAATGTAAAGAAGCCATCACAGGCATTCCACGTGTGGCCATTTTAATCTCAACTGTAGTTAGTAAACGTCCAATGGAGAAAACCTGCAAGAGAGAAAGAAGAAGAAAAACTAACATTGGAAAACACAGAGGAGAAAATGCGCGGCATTTCCCACCTGGGATAAGAGAACTAAGTAGATGTACCCTTCCACTAATTTTGCTTAGGAACAAGATTGATGTTCAATTAATACAAACGAAGAGGTGAATCCGAGATCGGAGAAAACTAGGAAACTGAGTCCAGCGAAGTAGTAAACTAGCCTATGTGATCTAGACCATCCTGAAGTTAGGAATAATGTTAAAAATAGATACAGTGATAACTCTGATTGATGTAGAATATGAAGAAAGGACAGGATAAACATAAAGAAAACGTAGAAACCAAAAGAAAGAGACCGAAATATAAACAAACTAAATTTATGAGAAATAGTTAAGGTGAGCACGATAGAAATACAATCAAAATTAAGATTCAGAGAAAAGGAAGAGAGGGCAAACGAATTGCCTCGTTGAAAATGCTAAGTTCGAAGGAGGAGTATATTTCAGGAAACGAGAAAAGAGGCAGATAATCATGCTTTGTTGAAAAATGACCCAATAGGGAGATCAAGTGTAAGTTCATTATGAACATGGCATCGTGGGAAGTTGTTAATCTATCAGGGAATCCTATAAAAAGTTTAGTGTTGAATAATTCCCACTTACGCCGTGAGGCGTTATGCTGCCGGAATCTGCCAAGATTTAGGCTTGGGTACCTTGAAATTTCTAACCTTGTAGCGACGTTAACTATGTCGTGGAGACCCCCTTGTTGGACTGTGTGCGTCTGGATGATCGCAATTGTACTTGTATCCCGCCGACAACTGTAGTGTTTTCACCTCGAGCATACACCACCAAGCATGCTTATGCATGCGAGGGGGTTTCTAGGGAAGCGTGGGAAAATTTTTAATATTTCGTGTCATGACCACATGACAGATGTGGACATGACACGTGTGATGCATGTTGTGACCGCATGGAAAATGTGGGCATGACATGACATGTCATTCACCCATCCACCAAGTCTCTCTCCTTTCCACTTGTCCTCTCTAGAACATGTGGGAGAGAAAAGTGGAGCTTAAGAGGGAATGGGTGCCACATGTGCCCCCAATCCTTTCCTCTCAAGAGGGACTACACAACCCCAACGTACCCTCACCAATTGTGAAAGAGACTTGAGTAAAGTCCTCCACAATTGAGGGGTCTTGGAGACATCCCAACCTAGGGAAGAGGAAAGGAAGAGGTTGAGTGTTTGAGTCACTCATCCTCTCCCTCCCATGCCTCCATTTTCGTCACTTTACTTCAAGGTGAAGTTAAAGTGACCAAATGGAGGTTTACCTAGGGTTACCCAAACCAAAAAGGTCCCTAGACCCAAGGGGTACAACCCAGGGTCAAGTTTAGCCCATTTTGAGCACCAAGGGTTGAGTTAAAGCACATGAAAAGGGGTCTCAAAAATTTATAACTTAAAAAAAATAAAATTCAAAAGACACTATTCTTACAACACCAATTATAATTCAAAATAAAAGAGGGGTAGACTTAGCCTGACTAACAACATGCAACAACATTACAGAAACTCATCATGCACATAGTTGATCTTGGTTCCTCATGGAACTAGATCAGTTTCACAAGGAAAACAACACCATGTGTGGGATGATCTCTGAATTTCTATGGCTTCATTAGAAACACCTGCGCATTCAATTAAAATATAAATTCCACATGTACATAATAGCTGAAGAAATTTTGAAACATACACTCGCATACAATATCACATGTTCATATAAGCATGAAGGAAGTCACATTACAATTAGATTCTAAATTCTACATTTCAAACATCCATTCCCAAGATTGAATCACAAAACAAATTTTGAACTAACATCACATGGATAGTTTCTCAATAACATCATAATATAAACCATATGTCTAACATCATTAGTGAATCAATGTCCAGGTTTAAACACACCGTAAACATGCTAAGCATAACAAATACACATACAATATAAAGTCTAATAGTCTAAAAATTCAGGATCAACGGTTCCATAAGTCTAAATGTATCACCAACAGTAAAATAAGTAGTCAAATATAAGGGAATGAAAAAGTAGGCCTCACATCCTCCCCCCCTAAGACTATACTTCCTCCTAGAAGTTGTCAAAGAGGTGAGGATAAAGGGCCTTCAATCTCACTGCATCCTCCCATGTCACCATGACCTCATTGTACATGTCCCACTGGACCCTAACCTGGTCCAACTCTCGACCTTGAAGGCCCAGCGTCCAACAAGCCAATATGTGAATTGGCTCCAAAGACAGCTGACCGTCTACCTCTACCTGAAGAGCACTCCAATCCAATACATGAGATAAATTAGATATGTAGTGTCGTAAAATTGAAACATAAAAAATATCACGGATACACGACAGACTAGATGGCAAGGCTAGACAATAGGCTACAGGTTCCTATCCACTCCAAGATCTCAAAGGGTCCAACAAAATGAGGTGTGAACTTAGAGCCCTTTTCGTAACGGATTGGACTCTTGTACGGTCGCACTCTCAAGAATACTCTCTCCCTAACTGAGAAGCTCTGATCTACCCTCTTAGCATTAGCCTACTTTTTTCTATCAATCCTATGCCTCCTAAAGTCTCTGCCTAATCAATGTCACCTGCTGCTCCATATCCTGAACCAACTCCGGCCCTATCGCAACCCTGTCCTCAATACTATTCCAACTCAAAGGTTTCTTGCAAGGTCTGTCGTACAAGGCCTGAAAAGGAGGAATACCCAATGAGTTTTGATGCCCATTGTGGTAGGCAAACTCAACTAGACACAGATACTCCTCCCATCTACTCTGATTATCCATGACATACATATGGAGCATATCCTCAAGAACTTGATTAACTCTCTCTGTCTATCCATCAATCTCAGGATGATAAGCGGAACTGAAGTTGACTGTGTGCCCAATGCCTACTGTAAGGCTCTCCAAAATGCTGAAGTGTACCAAATCCCTGTCAGAAATGATATGATGAGGTACCCCATGTAATCTAACAATCTGATCCAAGAATACTCTCGCCATAGATGGTGCATTGTATGTCATGCGTATAGGTGAGAAACGTGCCACCTTGGTCAACTTGTCAACTGTCACCATGATGGCATCATGGCGGCGTGATGACATAGAAAGACCAACAATGAAGTCCATGGAAATGGTTCCCATTTCCACTCAAGTATCTCTTGAGGGTATAAAAGTCCTGCTGGATGCTGATGCTCAGCCTTGACCCTCTAACACTCAAGGCAACGAGAAACATATTCTGCAATATCTCATCTCATACCTGTCCAATGGTATAACTATCACAAGTCAGCATACATCTTCTTCACCCCTGGGTGTGCTGCATAAGGTGCTCTTTGAGCCCCTGAAAGAACCACTGCACAAAGGTCACCCACACGGGGTACATAGATGCATTGTCGATGTCTAAGCAACCCATCTGACTCAAGGGAATATCCTACAAATCTTCTCTTAAGGGCCCTCTATTTCTAGATCTCCTGTCGCACCTCAAGAAACCACTCATCCTCAGGAAGATGTTGTATGATGCATCCTTTCAAGTCCACACTTAAGGTCAAGGTCAGGATCTCGTGGCACTTCTAACTCAAAGCATCAACGACCACATTCTCCTTCCCTTTGATGTAGTGGACATCAAAGTCGTACTCGCATAAAAACTCCATCCAACACCACTGGTAGGTGTTCAAATTTGGCTGTGTGAATATGTACTGCAAACTATGGTGATTCGAATGGAGCTCAAAGCAATGACCCAAAAGAAAGTGTCTCCAACAAACAAGAGCATGTACCACTATTGCGAGCTCTAAATTGTGAGTAGGGTAGTTCAGCTCATGTGTCTTGAGCTTACACTACTCATATGCAATCGCCCTACCACCCTGCATAAGCACGGCTCCCAAACCCTCAAGTGATGCATCTATGCAAACTACAAAATCCTCTGTAGGATCTAGAACCGCTAAGATGGGAGGACTGATAAGATGCTCCTTGAGGACCCCAAAGGCCCTCTCACACTGCTTGGTCCAAGTGAAACTCTTCCCTTTCCGCTGAAGGGAAGTGATTGGGTGCACTATCTTGGAAAAGCCCTCTACAAATCTGTGGTAGTAACTGGCTACTCCCATGAAACTCCTGACCTCTATCACACTGGTGGGTGCTAGCCAATCTTGGATAGCTCTGATCTTCGATGGATCTACGGAGATGCCGTCACCTGATAGGATGTGCCCCAAGTACTGTACCTCTGTCCTAAAGAAGACACACTTCACCAGGTTGCCATAAAGTTGCTGCTCTCGCAAGCATTGTAAAACTTGATGCAAATGATCCACATGCTCCTCCTCGGTTCACGAATTGATCAAAATATCATCGATAAATATGATCACGAACCGATCCAAATAAGTGCGGAACACCCCGTTCATGAGACTCATGAACACTGCAGGGGCGTTCGTCAAACCGAAGGGTACCACTATGAACTCATAGTGGCCATATCTAGTTTGGAAAGTAGTCTTATGAATATCTGCCTCTGTGATGCGTAATTGGTGATACCTAAATTTTAGATCAATTTTTGAGAATACTCTGGCTCCCTGCATCTGGTCAAAATGGTCATCAATCCTAGGCAGAGGGTAATAGTTCTTCACCGTCACCTTATTCAACTGCCTATAGTCCATGCATAAGCGAAGAGACCCATCCTTCTTCTTTACAAAGATAACCGGAACACCCCAAGGTGAAATGCTAGGTCGGATGTGCTCCTTCTCAAGTAACTCCTCTAACTGTAGTTTGAGCTCCGTGAGCTCATCTGTAGTCATCCTGTAGGGTGCACAAGACACTGGCTCTGCACCTAGCACCAGATCAATGTGGAAATCTACCTCTCTGTGTGGAGGCATACTTGGTAATTTCAGTGGAAACACGTCGGCAAACTCTCCCAAGATAGGGTGATCATACAATGAAGCCTCAGGCTCATCCTCTGATCTGTCACTAACTGTGATAGCAAACATCTGACATCCCTTCTGCATGTAGCGCTTGAGTTACTAAGTGGAAATCATATGAACTGCCATGGGCTTTTGAATGCCCACTATCTCAACCGGTGCACCATGATCATCCAAGCAGCTAATCGCCCTTCGGCAGCAATCTAACTTAGATCTATGAGCCGCAAGCCAGTCCATACCCAAAACCACATCATAGGATCCTAATGGCATAACTCTAAGGTCACAAGATGTAGTGAAGGAACCCAAAGAAATCTCACAATCCCAAACCAAGGTATCTACTGACATCCTAGCCCCAGAGGCCAACTCAACCTCCCACCTAATGTCCTGCCTAGAAGCCACTAGTTTGCAATGTTCCACTAATGATGTAGATAGAAAAGAATCGGTAGCTCCAGAGTAAAAAATAATAGAGATGGGGGCACCCCTGATCATACCTTATGTCTCAATCACAGATGCCTGATAGTCAGCCTGGTAGTTATCAACCGCTGTGAACATGTGGTGGGACTTGCTCACATCTCCTACAGTCTACTCTGACCCTCCTGAACAGGGTTGTACCCCTGCCGTAAAGCCCTGTGGACACTCTTTGGCCAAATTTCTTGCCCCACCACAAACATAACATGGGTCCCTAGCTTGTAACTGCCCTGACTGAGTCCTAGCAACCTACTACTACCTAGTCTGTCCTGTGGACCCCTGTGGACTCCTATACGACTGTTGTGAACTCATGGGTCCTGCAGGTGGTCCTTGTTGTCTTTGATCCCTATGCGGGCCCTACTACTGCCAACCACAATTCTGTCCTCCTTGTGCCCTTTGTTGGGGTCTAGACCTCTACTGATACTACTGCTGCTATTGTGGAGGCCTAGGAGGTAATGATGGAGAACTAAATCCTCCTCTCTATGGTGGTGGTGGTCTATGAAAGTTCTACTGTTGCTAATGAATGGTCCTAATACTACAGACATGAATTCTGCCCTTGTCCCTGAATCTCCTCTGCAATATAAGCCTTCTTGGCAGCCTCACTCATAGTCTGGGGGTCTGCCATATTCACTAGTCCTACTATCCCCTGATTCAAACCTCTAATGAATTTGTGCACTAGAAGTTTCTCATCATGGAGATACTCTGCGTAACGTGAAAGCTCAATAAATTAGCTCTCATACTGTACAATCATTAGTCCTCTCTACTATAATTCATGGAACTCATCTATCTGGTGCTGCCTATAATGGTTTGACAAGTAACGTGCATTAAAGTGCTCTATGAATGTGTCACATGTGAGTGTGTCTAATGATAATCGGTGCTTGTACTCCTCAGTGTGCCACCATGTAGCTGCTGCATCTCTCAGGAGGTGTACTGCCATGCATGCTTTCATGTTGCTCCCATAAGGTTGCAATGCAAAGCATCTGTCTAGACTGATGGGCCAAGCCTCAACCTCGGCTCCCTCTGTAGCTCCTGCTAAGGTAGGTGCATTAAGCCTAAGTAGGTCTCTAATAGGATCTCCTCTGTCTCTATGTCCTATGACCGGCTCATCCATACCATACTCATAGGGTCCATGATGTACCTACTCAACCCTCACAGTCTCATCTCATCTCGTATGTCACAGAGGACTCCTACTTTGTGCTCTGTAAGCTGACCCTACCTCCTCCACTGTAGTATCTGGTATCTCTACAAAAGGCTCCACACGTGGCACCTCTTGCGGATAAACGCAAGGCTCTACATGTGGTTCAGCTCAAGACTCAGCATGCGACTCCTCACATGGCTCCTCTCATGGATCAACACAGGGCTCATCACGTGGCACTAGTACAACTAGTAGTAGCCTCTCTAACATGGCCTATAACGTCTGTAAAATCTGAGGTCCTATATCAAGTCCTAGTGGTGCCTATGATCTGCTAAGGCTGTTGGTATCTACTTCTCTGCAAAGAAATCACTGTGTACCTTGGCAGACATAGTGTTACATGATTGTGCTCACCGAATACGTGGGCAAGGCATCCTACAAAACAAGGTAGGCACTAATTAATCTAAGTTGCGAAATAAGTAACATGCCCAAATAAGCCCAGTGTTTAAACTTGGGCTTTGATACCAAATGTCATGCCCACATTTCCCATGCGGTCATGACAGGCATCACACATGTCATGTCCACATTTGTCATGTGGTCATGACATGAAATATCAAAAAAATTTCCACACTTCCCTAGAAACCCCCTCACACGTGTAAGTGTGCTCGGTGGTGTTACACATAAGGCATAAACATAACAATGGAATGCAGAGTAATGCATTCGCTTGCGCATACCATTCACAATGAAGGCCAATTAGGGGTTCGATGCGATGTGATTAATGTTGCCAATACGGTTAGGATCAATGATCAAAACCCTAAGTTAACCTATGTGAATGATGGGATTTTGATGTGAGTCAAAATCAATAGTCTAATCCAAGTGCATGAGAGAATATGATATAATACAAAAATCAAATGTCGATACTCGGCAAAAAATAATAATATAGTCCTAAACAGGGTTAAATTTCATTAACCTAACTAAACCCTAAATTCTAAAAAAATCTGGCAGCATAACGCCTCATGGGTGTGATTAGGGTTTATTATACTAAAACTATTTTTGATTGAAAGGTTTACTGGTTTGGTTTATGTTACCTACATCTCACTAGTTGAAATGGTAGATCAGTTAAATAAGTTAATTATACATTTTTCAATAAAGCTTGATCAATTTGTTCTTCTTCACATTTTCTATAATTTATAATAATTTTAAACAAAGTTCGATCAATTTCTTCTTCTTCACATTTTCTATCAATTAGAGTTATCTCTGCATCCTTTACATTATTCCTAATTTCTTGGTAGATCGGATCTCGGAAACATGTTTTACTATCTTCATTTAAATAGTTTACTAGGTTTCCGAGTTGGATTTGAAACGTCTAATTTAAATTCATTAATTAAATTGCCCCAAAATGATTAAAAAGAATATTAAAATTCAATTAATAACGATGTAGTTTAAATCATCCTCATTGAGTTAGGTTTGAAGACAAGGGTTAAAATAAAAACATCTCAATAATTAGATAGTTGTAAAAATTAATTAAAACAATTAAAATTCCTTGTAATAATCAAATTTAAAAAAAAAGAACAATAAAATATAAAATCTCTCTAATAATAAACTAGTCTATAAATTACCATACCACTAACAATTAAAAATAACTCTCCAAATGAATTAAAGATTCCCATTTTATATAAATCACAAAATCCCATTCTAAAATTAAATTTTAAAACAAAAGATATAGAATAATGAAAGTGCGGGAAATAAAAGAAATAAGGGCACTTTTAAATGTAAGCCCTAAAATCCCTTCAATAAAATAACAATTTCCTTATGGCCAAAGGAACCCTAACCCTATTCTTTTCATTTCTCATTTTCTTTTCTCCTCTTCTTTCTTTTTCCTTCTCTCATTTTGCCTTTGGTTGTGTTTGCAGGTATATATATATATATATATAATGTGTATATGTATAAAACTGTGGGAGTAAATATATAAATGTATATATTTTTTTTTCTAAACCCTTAAGGGTTCGTGGTAGGTAGGAGGAGTGGCATTGTGGTGAAGGAACGGTGGCCTGAAGGTTTTGAGGGGATGTGGAGGCCACAGGGTTTGGAGATGCGAATGAGGGACGATGTTTATAGTGAGGGGACCGCAGAGGGTGAAAGGACCATTGGAGGAAGTGCAGGGTCAGTGGCGATTACGGGGGAGTCCACAGAAGTATTGGGATAAGGGGGAGTGTGGGGAGGGGGCGGAGCCCCCACCCCACACCCAATGTAAACAACAGTGACAGCAGTGGGGGGATTCGAACCCCTCCCACCATATACCTCTATTTTATTCTGTGTAATATAAACAATGACTGCAATAAAACACACTCCCTCCTCAAACACAGCATTCTAATTTTTTCATTATTATTATTTTTATTTAAGTTATATATATATATAGCAAAACCAGTTTTATTTAAAAACTTCACAGTTTATTTTATATATATATATATACTGTTGTATATATAATGTAGTCTCTAAATTTTGTTTGATAGAATAATAAAATTAGTTTATATTTTAAATACATATAAAAACATTCATTCAAATACACATTATATATATATATATATATATATTTCAAATATAATTTTCCTTCAACACTTACAAATTTTCTATTAAGGACAATGAACAAAATATATATTATATATTTTTTTTAATTTTATATAAGGCAAGGAACTTATTTTTTTTATTTTAGAAAAAAACAAATACATTTAAATTACATACTTCAAATATATAACATCAACTAATTTTATTTTATTTGTTATAAGAACAATATACAATTTTCATGTTTGTCTCAATAATAAAACCACAACTTTCCTATTTGATATTTTTAAAATAAACATACAAATGGAATAGCTTTAAGACCAATTTTTCTTCCTTCAACATTTTTTTTATGATAAGCATTAAAATCAGCAAATTTAAAACTTTTATTGCAAATGTAAATAGCTTACACACAAATAAAAAAATATACTTTTACAATGAGAGAGAACAATGTTCTCCTATTTGAAAACTAACAAATGATACAAATCCTAAATTGCCCAAGCTCTCTCTCAAGAGCTAAAAAGAAATAGGATATTAACTCCAAGAACAATGGTGTTTTCTCCAACTTCTCAAAGCTCCCAATATATTGTGCAATAACACAAAAAGGGGAAAGAAGCCACAACAACTTTCTCTCCTCCCTACCATAGACCCACTAGTGGGTCACCCCCGACATAGGGAGGTCATCCACACACTAGGAAACTCAAACCACATCACAACAATGCATTCAACAACCAAACAAAAAAATTACTCCCATGGCTAACGCAACACAAGAACTCACTTAGGATGAGTTCAATGGGGTAGGGGAGTGGACAACACTCAACTCAAGAGTGCCACTCCTAAAATATCCCAATACAAATACCTCTCAAGGCCTCAAGCGAACACTTTTAAACATAATTTTGACAAAGCTTCCATTTGGCTCTCAAGCCATTTCACATATTGCACATATTCACATATTATCGTCAAGGCTACAACTCCACAAAATCAAGAAAATGACCCCAAGGAGGTTCACTCCTCCCCCACCCCACACTTGTTAAGCATCTTCTCCCAAGTGGGAGAGGCTCTTACAACACCCTTACAATTTTTCCCCACAACAAGTAAAAACTTAAAAATAGAACTCACACATAGCATCACACAAGCAAATAAAAATGCATAAGGGAAGGCCTTAGCCTTGAAAACTACCTTAAAAAGCCCAATTTGGTAGATGGTTGAGTAGATCTCCTCCAACTCCTTCTCCAAAATAAGCCACAAAACTCTCTCCAACTTTTCCCCCAAAGTAAATTAAAATCAATAAAATATGCCAAAATTTCAACAACCCCATACCCCTCTCTAAGAGGGATTATAATAGGCTTTTCTCAAGAGCCTTGAGGAATGGGGAGGTGACACATATCACCTCCTCACTCCTCCTCCCAACTACAAGCAAGACCCTTGGAATGGGTGGTGACACATGTCATTCACCCATCCACCAAGTCTCTCTCCCTTCTACTTGTCCTCTCTAGAACATGTGAGAGAAAAGTTGAGCTTAAGAGGGAATGGGTGCCACATGTGCCCCTAATCCTTTCCTCCCAAGAGGGACCACACAACCCCAAGGTACCCTCACCAATTGTGAGAGAGACTTGGAGTAAATTCCTCTACAATTGAGGGGTCTTGGAGACTTCCCAACCTAGGGAAGAGGAAAGGAAGAGATTGAGTGTTTGAGTCACTCATCCTCTCCCTCTCATGCCTCTGCTTTCGTCACTTTACTTCAGGGTGAATTTAAAGTGACCAAATGGAGGTTTACCTAGGGTTACCCAAGACAAAAAGGTCCCTAGACCCAAGGGGTACAACCCAGGGTCAAGTTTAGCCCATTTTGAGCACCAAGGGTTGAGTTAAAGTACATGAAAAGGGGCCTCAAAAATTTATAAATTAAAAAAAATGAAATTCAAAAGACACTATTCTTACAACACCAATTAGAATTCAAAATAAAAGAGGGGTAGACTTAGCCCGACTAAAAACATGCAACAACATTACAGAAACTCATCATGCACATAGTTGATCTTGGTTCCTTGTGGAACTAGATCGGCTTCACAGGGGAAAACAACACCGTGTGTGGGATGATCTCTAAATTTCTGTGGCTTTGTTAGAAACACCTGCGCGCTCAATTAAAATGTTGATTCCACATGTATATAATAGTCGAAGCAATTTTGAAATATACACTCGTATACAATATCACATGTTCATATAAGCATCAAGGAAGTCACATTACAATTAGATTCTAAATTATGCATTTCAAACATCCATTCCCAAGATTGAATCACAAAACAAATTTCTAACTAACATCACATGCATAGTTTCCCAATAACATCATAATATAAACCATATGTCTAACATCATCAGTGAATCAATGTCGAGGTCGAAACACACCGTAAACATGCTAAGCATAACAAATACACATACAACATAAAGTCAAATAGTCTAGAAATTTGGGATCAATAGTCCCATAAGTCTAAATGTATCACCAACAGTAAAATAAGTAGTCAAATATAAGGGAATGAAAAAGTAGGCCTCACACCTTATATCTTGGTGAATAACATCTAGTGCTATATCAAACATCATGGTTTCTCACTTTCATTGTAGCATAACACATCATCATTTCTTCTATCCATTCCCTTAGCCATCTTCCTTGACCAATCCATTTCATTTCGAGAGCCTACCCATGTTTGTCCAACCCGCCTATCCTCTCGAGGGGGCATCCTCATCCTATCTTTTCATCCTCATCCTATCCTTTTCATCATCCCATCCTTTTCCTCTATCCATACCATAGCTTCTTTGAAATGATGTTACTCGACACAAATCTTATCATCTCAAACATCATCTCAAAGAGGGGAAAAATGTAAAGACCCAAATTTGTCCATGTCTTACAACACCTAGTCAAAAACATTACTTAGACATCATGTAGCATTTTGTCCTAATCCCACTCTTAATCCCACTTATCCCATTAAGCCAATTAATTAAATAAATTTTATTTATTTAATTAAAATCTCATCTTAATCCCATCCTTATCCCACTTAGCCAATTAATTAAATAAATTTTATTTATTTAATTAATTTTACATTCATAATCCCACTTTCTAATTAATTAAATAAATTTTATTTATTTAATTAATTTTCCATTCATATCCCAGTCCTATCCTAATATCTTCCCAACTAATTAAATAAATTTTATTTATTTAATTAATTTCCCTCACATATCCCAACTAATTCAAATAAAATATTTGAATTAAGTCCTCACCTCTCACCACATTTTGACACTTGCCCACCTCTCAATTCAATCATGTGTGGTAGTATAACTTTCATTTAAATCCTTCACATGTACAATAAATGGGACCTAATTTTAGTATTTGTGTACACCATCACATATAAACTTATTAAATAAAAGTATTTATGTACACCATCACATATAAACTTATTAAATAAAAGTATTTGTGTACACAATCACACATGAGACGTATTCTCCTCCCTCCACTTGTCACATGACTACAACTCCCTTGAAGAGTGGGAATAACTAATCAATCCTAGCCGTCCACATCAATCATTTATCTTTTTAATCTCAACCATCCATTTGAACCAAGTCTTTCCTATAAATCAGCTCCCTCACAAGCCATTTGTAAGAGGCATTGGGTTGGAGTATCCTTATGTTGTTGAAATCACATTAGAGCCTTTGTATCTATTATTATCATCTTCCATCTATCATCTCAATCCTATGCAAATGTTATGCTACAAAATTGTGAGCAACCAACATATCAAATCAATCAAACAATTCATCTTACATCTTTGAGGTATTGAATGATTTGGGTTTAGGTTATGCATTTCATTGTTTGCTCATTTCCATTTGCAAATCCAATTTTTTTGATATATAGTTTCTATAAAATAATTATTCTGAGAGCTTGGTTATGTTTCATGGCAAATCCTTCGATAGGCAGATTGTTGATTCCATCCTAGAATTGTATGCGAAGCTTTCGTGAGCAAATACCTTCAGGTTTTGAAGACGTTAATGTTTTTTGACTTGTGCTAGAAAATTGGAAAAATATTAATATCTCAAGTTTGATGATGGTTGAGATCAAACACTTTTGAAGAAGTCTTAGGAATGCTAAGATGCTCATCACTGTTAGTTTTGGCGAGGCTTTAAGCTTCTAGTGAAAAGTTATGGCTGAAGTCAGTTTTTAGCCTGGGTGCTTGCCACAGTTGCACAATTGACATTTCTTAGCTCCACAAGGTAAATTTTTTATTGATGTTGACTAAAAGATGTCTTTTTTAGTAGGAGTAAATGGGTTGAAGGATTGCATTCACGATTATAGTTTCCAGTCTTTACATTTTTGAAGAAGCTTCATATGAGCATTTTTTTTATGCCTTTTCGGGAGGTAAATCTAAGTTGTTTTAAAGCAAATAAAATAGAAATCATAGGTAGATGTTGAGGTGCCCCATAAAGGAGGAGAAGTTATTCATTTAATAGTGAAACCATGCAATCTGGAAATGTAAAAGGATAATGGCAAAAAGAAATCAATGGAGATTTCAATGATTAGTGCAAGGATATTATAGATTTAAAAATAAAACACCAAACAGAAATATGATGATGGAAACACACCATAAATAGTTAAGATTCTAGTTGCTAATATAGCATATTTATTGCCTCTTTAGAGGCTGATTTTTGAAGTGTTTAAAATGATAAATAAAAGTTGGTAAAATGCCTTACTTGGGGAGAATTCTTTGACTTCAATGCCTTATTCTTAGTAAGCTAGCGTGAAGTTTTGGCATCCTTTAGTGAAGGATTACAGACAATAAAATGGAATGCCATCCTTGGCAGGAGGTAATATTGTTTAATGCTGAATTTTGATAAAAATAGGAGGCTCATTGATGCAGTTTTCCAATGCCTCTTTAGAGGCTTTAAAAAAAATCATAAAATTATGCAAGAGTTGGTAGCACTTGGTTAGAGGAAAACACAATGCCATACCAAAAAAAAAAAAGAATGGAGTGGAAAGAAGGCACAAGACAAAGGTAAATTAGTGTAGATTTACATGAGCAAGGCTACCAGTATGTGAAGATTGAATGCCTCAGATAAGAGGCTAAAATAAGCTCATATTTAGAGGGAAGATTGCAGAGTTGCAAAGGTATTTGTGAGAGTTTGAAGGAAGAGAGGCTAAAATAACAATACGAAGGAAGTATGGAGGTGATGTAATGAGAGATTGCAGATTGATTATGCATGTTAGAGGCCATGAGAGGCCAAATATGTTGTGTTGTTGCATGCTATAGAATCTTGTTTGCAAATTGATGTAGTTGTTGTTGCAATTGAATTTCAATAAAAATGTCTTGAGTTTTTGCTTGCATTATATGCATTGTGATATGTCAAAATTGTGTGGATTGTGAGTTATGGAATGCTTGTGGGAGCCTGTCTTACATCAAGGTGGCAGGGTATTTTTTAGATTCAAGGCATTTACTTAATGATGTGGAAGAGGAGGAAAAATAATTATTTCTCTCCCACCATAGCGAAAAGTTGGCAATTGCATTTGGTTTGTTAAACATGCCCCCTAGAACAACTATTAGAGTTAAAAATCTTTAGGTATGTGTTGATTGCCACATTGAAATGAAATTTATCTCCAAGATTGTTGCAAGAGAAATTATTGTGAGAGATGTGAACTGTTTCCATTATTTTAAATATGGAGAATGTTCTTGTGGAGATTATTGGTGATGCTAAATGAAGCAATTTGGAAAATAAGCCACCACTATAATAATGTGCCTTGGGTCAAACCTACAGTAATAATGAGGGGACAAGGTTTTATTTTCAGATTCTATAAAGGTTTTAGGTTGATTTGTTTTTGAGTATTCAACAAACTAGACCATGTTGTTGGCTTCATAAAATAAGATGGATAGAGAACAATAAGATCACTACTTATATACATTGTTGGGTATCTGTCAAAGACTTGATCTATGATAACATGGATGGTTCTTTGAGTTGTTTTCATGAAACCTACATATGTATGAAATGAAAAGCTAGAGGAGGAGGTGGAGAAAGGGTAAAAGACAAAAACTGAGGAACACTTTAAGTAAACTGAAAGATGCTTGACCACTAGGAAATAGAAGAGGAGGGCTCACAATTACCTTTTCCATTTTGTATAGTTCTTTTGTTTGGATTAATTGTATGATATTTTGCCTATATCAAGGTAACTTTTTGAAATTAAATTATACATTACAAATTCGATATGTAATTTTATGCATGTAGATTTTGTCTCATTTATGGTTAAGTACTTCTAATGTTGTTCCACATCCCTTTGCTTGCTGTGATAGCTAATAGAATTTTTTTTTGTATTTATTATAATATACAAAAAAATAGGTCCACCAGACCAATGTACATGATTAAATCAGCTTACAAAACTGCTTATGGAAATCTTAACAACTGTTGTCCTTGAAATTCTACCTCACAGGGCAGTTATTTACCATCCGCCATGTTTAATTTTCTTTCAATATGTTTTGTTCTAATTAGAAATAAACTAATATAATTTATATATGAAGAAGTAAAAAAATTACAATTGTGTTTTATGTTGTAATTAGTGGTTATGCATGGCACTTGAAAAATTCACATAACAAGATTTATAGGTTGATGTTAGAGAGAAGAGAATAATATTTGCATTTTAATTACACATTCATGGTATTACAAAATTATGCATAATGAGATTTATAAATTGATACGAATGAGATGAGGGTGTGAAGGTGGCTGGAAGAGAGCTAACTAGGGCATTTTAGAAGTAGTTGGAGTGATAATAAATTTAAAACCAGAGGAATTAAAAAGGATTAGGGAAATTTTAGAGAAACACAATCAAAGACATCCATAGGTTTGAAAATAATATTATGATTATATTCCTAATATAATCAAATTTACTACTTTATTCTCTTGCAACAAACCTAACAAATGGCAGTAGAGTTAAATTCCATTTGATAACATGGGGAATTGAATAATTTTGTATTAAATGTATACCTAGCAAATGCTAGTGAAGACTAAATTTCATATGCCACATTTAATGTTTGTTTACAATCCTTAATCACAACTACATTAAGAATCTTGAATTTTTGTACTTGTTTCATGTCAAAATTTTATAGTAGAGGATTCAATTCATAATGTCCAAAGACTTCCAAGTCATGTGGCTAACAATGTTTCTGTCAATTTAAAAATGTTAGAATGTTATTATAAGCATACATGTTTGTATACAACAAAGCTAGGAAAAATAGTTTTTGGAAAGAATCTAGAATGGTGAACTTTAATTCTTCATCTCATGCAAATGCATTTGCCAACTTTATGGTTATAAGGAAACATACATTTTGAAGTCAATATAAATATTTATAATGAGTATATTTAATGTTTACAATAGAAGAAGGGAAATTTGTTATGAAGTACCTTCCATTCTTGTAAAAGATAGATCATTGTGTAACTATCACTAATAGTATCACACCCAAGGTTCCAAGGTACATCTAAAATTATAAATAAATTTTTAATGTATGCATTAAATAGTATGGAACATTTGAATGGAAGAAACTCCATTGTCATTAATAATAAAAATAATCATAAAATAATCTCATTGATTAAATTACAAAAGTGGGCCATATGATAGTGGTTCTTTAAATCGATATATGTTCCACCACTAACAAAATTGATTATTAAGAAAATCTACAAAATTCTAGGCTACAAGATAGGTTAATATTTAGGTCATAAAAAATGCTAATGTCACAAATATATGGAAACATCTACCAACTAATCACATTGTATGTCACAATAACTATGATCCACATAAACACCACAAAGCTTAAGTTGTCTTAAGAAGTTCAAAATGAGAGATTGTGGTTTGCATCTTTTTCTTGACACTTTATAGGAAGAGTATTTGGAGGGTAATCCCATCCAATGTCATGTGTACATAGTGCCTCTTCTTTAATCTCCCCATGATTAGGCTAAGTGTGTACTATAGGTTTGAATACTGACTTTTCTTAGACTCAACATAATAGTCCATTAAGACAGGGATTAATGTGAAGCTAAGAGCTAGGGTTCAATTAGGACTCATTGGGAAGTGTAAAAAGGGGTAAAGTGATAAGTGGTAAATATGACCATTAGGGATCTCAAAGGCTCAAAGGGTCAACCTATACTTAAGCAACCTTAGACTCCTTACTAAGACAAAAATTAGACAAGAACATGTCACCCACAAAATGCATGGCAGAACAGAATGAAGAATGCAATTTTTTTATTTTTCATGACTTATAATTTTTTTGAATTTTTGAGATTATTTGTTTTCTGAATTTCTCTTTTATGATTTTTTTTTTTTTCCATACAATATTTGTTGAGGTGAAAGGCATTAACTATCTCACCAAATTATTCACCTTCCATAGTGCACAAAAGATACGTATCATTTCCAACATCTTCTTTGATTATGTAAGGACCTTTCCAATATTCTTGAAATTTTCTTTTATTCATGCATTTCTTATTCTTTGTATTGTCCTTTCAATGGACAATTTATCCTTTGTATTGTCCTTTCGATGGAAAATTTATCCTTTCTTGTAAGGTCCTAATAGATTATCATGTTCTTGTGAACTTTGCTATGTGACTTCTCAAGGTAACGTGAGATGGGCCAAGGATTAAAGGCCTGTTGATGAGAGAGAGTCCAATACAGAACTCCATCACAATTTAAAAGTTTAGTGAGTAATTCAAATTCATCTGGCATATAGATTTTGATTCATCGCACTCTTCACTTTGTAGAAATTGAAACAACACAAAATGAGTTTGTGGCTCACTTTGCTCATCCAGAGGAACAAATCTTATCATTCAGTTTTGGTTGTAGGTCCATGAAATATCTTACATATTTCTTAGGTAACTCAAGGATAATAAGATCCTCTACTCCTATGGTTAATTGCATCTCACGTTCTTTATGAAATTCTCCTTCGCTTACCTCATCTTCATCAGGAAATATTTCAATCATTTCTATCTGAACTAGAGGTGCTTCCCATGTATCAATATCATTGGATTGTATGGAGGTCGAAGAAAAAGGTTGTTCTTGGGGTTTAGGAGCTATAAAATCTCTTGATAAAACTTTTGGAGCATTTGTTGACTCATTATTAAAAAAATTGACTTTTTCATGGTTATTAGATTCTATCTACATTGTAGGTGTCCATGAGGTATAAGTATCTTTAGAAGGTAGAAGCGGCTCTTAAGGATTACTTTCTTCTTGATTTTGAGGCACGTAAGATTCACTTAATGACATATCTTTTAGAGATAGCAAACGAGTATAGGTTTTTTATGTCTCTTCCTTATGATTTGAAAATGCATGTGTATATACTTCTTTTAAGTTGAGTATTATAGTTTAAAATTGTTCATCAAACTTAGGCCACTTCATCTCTTGGGGCATTTCACCTATGTAAAGGATGATCTAATCAATCTTCTCTTGTTCATCTTTGGAAGATGTTTTAATTGTAAAGACATCCAAAGGGAATTGAATGGGACCATCCTTTCCTAACCATTCCATGATTTTAGCTATTATTTCCTTCAAGACTATCTTTTTCTATTTCAACAATTTTTTTCTTGAAGGTTCTAAATTCCTTGTGATTTACCATTTTGTTCAATGGTTCTACCTTCTTAATACATATTGACTATGAAGTTGGATCTAGAATGGTGACTCTGTTTGGTGACAACTCATAATAGATAGGGATTCCTATCTTCTTCTTGGTCACATTTGTTTTGATCATGCTAACAGGTTCTCAGTCTCCTTTTGTGAAATATATCTTTCCAAGGTGTAGGGATCAAACCTCTTGGAATAATTTGGAGGGTTCCAACTTCATTTTATGTATCCATTGTCTTCCTAACAATAATTTATAACCAATTTATTTATCGATGACATAGAATATTGTGGGGACTGTTTTGGGTCTCAAGGAGACTGGTAGCATGATTTTTCATTGGAATCATTATTTTTTTAGATTTTTATAACATCTAAGCATATATCAACATGTTGTGATGTTCGTGTGATTTTTGCTTGAAAGGAGAAGATTGTTGGAAAGAGACATTGTTCTGATGATTGAATGTTGTCATTGATGGCAACAAATGAAAGATACTCCACCGGTATGACAAAGAGACTTTACTCTAGAAGCAAAAATGACAAGTATGAATAGTATACAGTATACAGTGTAAGAAACAATATTTGGAATGGTATGCCTCCACTATAAACAATCAGTATATGCGGATCAGGTATGTTGTTCATATCTTTTTAGTGATGATTTGTTCTAGTACTCAAGTCTTGACTTTCTCTGAAAGTCACATGGTAGAATACCTAAGTCTAGGTGAGCAGAACAAAGACAAGAATAGTGCATAATGCTAGAGAAAAGGGTTCGCATTCCTCTGTAGTTGTACATTTTGTCTTGCGGTTCTAAAGGAATGGTAAGGAGTCTAGAATGATTATTGGTTATGCATCTGAGAGTCTCATATGGTCCACAGTGGGAATTATGATATGACAGGTGAGTTGATCAAGTGTGTTATGAAGAGACAAGCTGACAGGTAGTTAGATTCCTATGTGGAGAAGTTATATTGTTTGAATAGTAAATCTAAGTGGTAGTATGATTGAAACCATCCTATGTGAATACTTTTGTATGTTTGTTTAACTCTGCATTATAGATTGTACACAAGTTCAAGCCAACAAGATGAAGTATTTGTGTACACGATTTATGTTTTGCTTGCCAACCTAATTATGAGATAAATCTTGTAGCGAATATATATACCCAATGGAATTCGATGTTGGAGGTGTGTGTTGTGTTGTGTTGTATGGTGTTGTGTAAATTTGAAGTGTGAGTGATTATGAATAGAGTGCAGAGTAGAAAAGTTGAACAAGGGCAGAAAACTAAGCATATGTAGTTAAGTGGAGAAGTAAGGCATAGTAAAATGAAGATCTTTGAATTTGTATATTGAACCTTTAATGGAACTATGACACAACATGTGGTAGATGCATTTACAACAGTTCATCTTCTGGCAGTGAGCCAATTCTTCTTCTTTCTTCTTCTTTTGGTAGTGAGCCTTTGTGTAGTGAGCACTTCTTCATAGGGCAATGAGCCTTCTTGCATTCCGATATTGAGCTATCATAATATATTGTGAGCTAACACTCACCATGGTTTATCCCTTTTTGGGTTTTCCACATAAAAATCCTGGTGTCCATGTGTTATGTCTTTATGGTTGTTGTTCTTATGCTTATTCTTCTTTCATGTTATTAAGTTTAGAAATTAGATTAATAAATTTGTTAAGAAGTGGTTTTGTAGAATATTGATTCACCCCCCCTCTTAGTTTTCCTTATATTCAACAATTAGTATCAGAGCAAGGTTCCTTGGAAGAAGCCTAATAGCTTGAGGAAAATCTGGGAGAGTTCACTCATGGCAGCCAGGAGATATGGAAACTTTTCATATGAAAATAATGTTGAATTGGAAGCAGCTCTTGCTAATCTTGAAAAATCTGAAGCAGGAATTAGGGATCTAAAGGATAATATTCAAGAAGCTGATGAGTGCATACTAAAGCTAAAACAACAAGTCAAGAAATTCAAAGAAAAATACAAAGATGTTAGTGAACAATTGATATCAGCAAATGAGAACCTCGATGATTTGAAAGTGGAAATTATTAAAAGAGCTAAAATGGAAGAAGATCTAAATATGATGGTAAACAACAAGATAGAAGAATGTGTCAAATTGGAAGAAGAATTTGTGAGCCTGAAAACAGATTTGGAAAAAGCCAAGAGCTATGAAGAAAAGTTCAAGATAAGTTCTGCAAAACTTGATGAGATGATTACTAGTCAAAAAGGTTCAAATGACAAGTAAGGCTTAGGATTTGAGAAAGAAGAAAGTTCAAAATCAAGTCAAGAAAACTTTTAGATGAAGCAAAACAAAGGGAACCAATTTAGAAATCAAAGAAGAAGACCTAGAAGACCTCTGGTCAGATAGCCAAATGCTCAAAGGTACCCATCTTTCAATGGCCATTGTTTTAATTGCAAAAGTTTGGTCATAAAGCTACTCAGTGTAGGAGTAGAATAAATTAGAATGTACCATCATTCTCTGGTCAATGTTTCAATTGCAAGAAAATTGGTCATCGATCAAATGAATGTAGAAATCTAGTAAGAATGGCTTTCACAATTCAAGGAATAAGTATCAATCATTCAATGGAAGATGTTTTACTTGCAATAGATTTGGACACATGGATAATCAATGTAGATCAAGGATGAATTCATTTAGAGGAAGGAATCAAGGATAGGGAAACATGGTGTGCTACAATTGCAACAAGTTTGGACATGTGTGCAAGATTTTGCAAAAGCAATAATGTGAAAAGAAACTACTATGCTGAAGAAAGGAAAACAGAGCAGAGGAATTATAAGGGAAAATAAATAATTGATCCAGTTGAAACTAAGAAAGAAATGGACAAGATCTGGATCAAAAAGGAAGTAATTGAAGTCAAGGATGGATCCGCATGAGCATCTGGTGCAGATACTTCCTCCAGGAAGTAAATTTGGAGCTCTGGCTTAGGGGGAGCTGTGTTGAAAATCTAAAACCCCAGCCAGAAAGTTAGTGCTCAAATCTCACACTAAGGTATGTTGTGAAGAACTCTATGACAAAGACTCTAAAATAAATTATGGTAGAAAAAGATCTAATGCAGAGTAATATAGATTGATTGTGGTTGTCAAAGAAGAGTTTGGCAGCTTTTTGAAAGACTACATTTATGACGTGACTAAGTTAAGGCTTCAAGGGGTTAAAAGGCTTGGATCTGTAAAAGATTAATCATTCTGCATTCAATCTTTCTAGTATTTAAGGAGATCTGAAGAAAGATTTCATGCAACTCAAAGTTTTCCAAAACAATTCAAGATCAACCTCGGGTGAATGAAACCCTAATTCAACAAAAAAGGTATTTACAGCTTAAAAACCCTTATGTGTAGTCTAAAGTATTTTAGAAAATGTTTACTCCCCAATTAATCAAGATTTTGGAAAAGCCTCACCCCAAGTTCAAGAAACATTTCTTCAAACCACTGGAAAATGATTCTTTGGGAGCATTCTCAATTTCCCCTCATGTAACTTTGCATATAGAAGATATTAAGGCATACACTAATACCAACCTAGAGGAATACAATCACTTGAATCTTGGGAAATTATACTTCAATGAACTAACTACTATTGATGTTGAGTTGAAGAATGAATATAAAGTACTGGGAGAAAAGAAATTGGACATCTGGTTGGATTTTCCTATGATCCAAAATGATACATGGGTTAGGTTCATTCTCAGTAAGATTCATGATGAATTTTTGTGGCTCGATGGACCATGTATGATAACCAAAAGAAGCTATTAAAGTTGTAACTAGTATGAGTTCCTTCGGAAGGATTCTAGGTGAGAAGAAAATAAAGAACAATTTAGTAATGCAACTAACTAGGGCCAAATTTGATAAGAAAGCTCTCACAGTAAATGATATCAAGGATCCAGCTGTCAAATTTGCATCAATGGTTATTAGATACAAAATATACTATTCTCATTCAGAAAATTTTGTGTCTGCATCAACTATATACTCAGCTTATGATATGGTAAAAAATAATACAGATTATAACCTATGTGAATTTCTCTAGAGTGAATTAATGGAGAACATGAAAAAAACAAAAGAGACAAATTATCCCTTCAAATACGAAATTGTGATTACCTATTTACTTTTCTACTTCCTAAGAGAGCTACCTGGCTTGGGAAGCATTGTCTAGCTTGATCATACACCAGTAGCAACTCAAATAAGAAATCATCTACAAAATTTGGAAAATACAAACAAACATAATGAAATTTTAGGGGAATACTTCATGAACTTTCAAAAGAGAATGATGTGTAGGGTCCAGATACTTGAAAAGGTAGTGATGAAGTATGAAAATGACATTGTATTAATGGTGAATAAAAACAAATGCTTCATGGAAGCTGTGGAACCAAGAACTGCATGGGTCCCTCCATTAGGATATGAAGTTGCAGATGATATCTTGATTGAATTAGCTGATGAACTACTAAAGAAACCCAAAGATCTCAAACAAGATAGATTTGGAATGTTCAAAGAATTGTCTATGGAATATGAGCACTCAGAGAAAATTTCTAATGAACAAACAAAAAAAACCAAAGATGGAGAGTCAAGTTAAATGCTCCAATGAAATGTAATTCAAACACTCTGGAAAGAAAAGATAAGAAAGCTAAAAAGGAAGAACATGCATCCATCCCCAAGAAAAGAACAAGTATTTCATCTAGTACAGAAGTAGAGAAAGTCAATCCAATAGAAGGAAAGAAAAGAAGGAAAGTTACACTTAGTGATGAATATGTGGCAAGAGACACTACTGGAGACCAAATCTCAATTGACTATGCTAGAAAGTTTTTGGAAAAACAACAAAATGTACAGATTCTAGAATCGTCGAAGACTCTACAAGGACCAATAAATTTGGCTTCTATGTCTCCTGTGGAAATGTTTAAACTAGTATCAATAGTGCAAGATAAGTCTTAGGAAGAAATGCTAAGAACATATTTACAAGACAATGAACTCATTAATGAGACATTAAGCATTCTAGAGAAGTTAATTCCCTCATACCAGAAGGATATATCAGCATCATCAACTACTCATCTCTAAGGTCTTATAAATTTTGTAAGGACTCAATTTGAATCCTTTGAAAACTCTGTTGATATTAAGGTTGAAAAGGAATATGAAGACAAAAGATTAACAATATCAAAAACCAAGTTAGATAGTGACAAAATTCTATTAGAGAGCAGCATCAAGAACATGATAAATGCAATCAAGAAAGCTAGTGAAATATACAAATTTTGTCTATCTTGGCCTAAAACTACTAAGGAAATGGATGAGAAAATAAAAAACATGGAGCTTCAACTCACAAATATTTTTGAGACCTTTGATCCAATACTTAACTCAATCAGCTGCATAGAAACACAAGTTTAAAATATTCAGAACAACATAAGTAGTTTTCTCAGTAGACAGGAAGAAATCAAAAATGAAATGTGTTTGCTGAGAAGGGTATTAAGATTAAAAATTGAGATCATGACGAATCTTGTAGCAGAAGCATAGGTAGCTTCACAAATTGACACACCCTCAAATGTGTAAAAGGCAAAAAATTAGTCTTTTTGATAAATGGTCACATTCAAATTTTGGAAAGGGAAAAGAATCAATGGGATGAAGAGATTACACAATTAAAGATTTTGTACAAGTATATTCTTTCACCAACAACAAATTGAGTTGAAGTATTGTATGCATGTACATATATAGCAGAGTCCGAAGTTTTCTTTGCAATTTTGGTCCAATTTTGACTCTTGTACATACACCTTTTCCATTGATGTCAAAGGGGGAGAAGAAGACCAATGAAAAATGGGCAAACATCTTAGGGGGAGAAGAAATACAGAGTAAGGGGGAGCAGACACAAGCACTTTTCACTAAGTGCTTCCATCAATGCCAAAGGGGGAGATTGTTGGCAAGAGACACTATTCTGATGATTGAATGTTGTCATTGATGGTAACAAAGGAAAGAGACTCCACCTGTATGACAAAGATACTTTACTCTAGAAGTAGAAATGACTAAGTATGAATAGTATACAGTATACAGTGTAAGCAACAATGTTTGGAATGGTATGCCTCCACTGTAAATGATTAGTATATGTGGAGATGAAAAGCCTTGAATTTGAGATAGAGAATATGGTGTACCTTCAACTTGACATGTGAATGATGGCATGCCTCGAAATTGAGAAGAGAATGATGATGTACCTTTAACTTGACCCATGAAAGATGGAGTGCCTCTAACTTGAGAAGAGAATGATGGTGTACCTTCAATTTGACCTATGAAAGATGGAGTGCCTCCAACCTCAAAATTCAATTTCATTGTTGAACGGAGGTTTTGCATTCTTTTCCTTTATGCTGCCAATTCCATCTCTCTCTCTCTCAACTTGATTAGATGATTCATGTTCCTCTTAAATTGGCAATGGTAGCATGTCTTCTTCTGTGGTTGATAATTTCCTACTTTCATGAAGTTTCCTCATTCCTTCTCTTTTCTTTGCATTCTTATCTTCACACCCTTCTGGTGTTAGAGTCTTTGGTCATTTCTTCGGCATGTTGATGATTTTTATATGCACCAAGAATAAGACATAGATAAATTAGTCCACCTTGGTACAATAGAGTAAATTAATCTCATACAAAAATCTCAAAATAATCATATAATTAAAGTGAATAAATGATTATAAATCTGAAAATTTATAGTTTCCTAGGGTGGTCCAACCCGAAACATAAAGATCACACACATGTCATATACTAGCAATCTTTTACAAATCAAGATTTTAAGCTAGGATAACATCCAAATTACAAGGCAAGATGACATATCATACCATTCTTGTACTTCATGGAGTAAATAACATTCATCATTTAGATGATATTTAAGAACGTATCATAGAAATGCAAAGGAACTCTTCCAACACTTACAGTGTCTTTTAGCTCTCTCTCTCTATATAGAAATCAACTTTTCCATACTAAGTTTTTAGCATTACATCAATGGCCAAGATATGGTCAACACTAAAAATGGTGGTAGGCACAATCTCTAGGTTAATTTCACATTTTCTTAACATACCTTCTCAAACACACTTGTCTCCTTCACCTAAGTGAATTGGGAATGCAATTTCCAGGGTAACAACTTTAGTTGACAAGCATAAATTGTTATATAAGGATCTTCAAATCATGTAGTATTCCTTCTTTTATCATAAATCTTCACTAGAAATGAAACTTCCTTATAGAAATAGATAATTCACTACCTTTTTTACCTTCTTTTATTCTCATATTTATAGATAAAATCTTATGGAACTTGGTTTTTTTAGAACAACAACAAATGAGGTCATCAAATCAATAATTTGTCCTTTGTTCATCTCATTCTCTTAGCCAACATTTTGCTTGATCTTTTCTTAGGTTCTCTTTTAGTACTTTCTTCCTCTATCATATTCTTGTTAACATAGTGTATGTAGAGCAACCTCCTACTAGTTAGCAAAAAATTGAGATAAATGAAAAATGAAACACAAAGATTTTAATCAAGATCAATGAAAGATCTAAAAACATGACAAGTTAGATTAAAGATACAACATATTAATTCCTATTTAGGACAAATCCATTCTCTAATCCTTCTCCCATTCCCAGTCAAATTGGTTGTGAAATTATAATCAAGTGTCAAATTAAGTTTATTTTTCCAGTTTCACCAAATTTGGTGTCCTTTCGATCTTGACTGCTACTTCATGATGCATGACTCTTTCATTAAATCATGAAAAGGATATGCACCCACCAATATTAATACTCTATCTTCCTTAACTATATAATAACTCCTTAACAAGTCACTATCTATTCAAGACAACCTCATTGTGATTATAATTGTCCTAATAACTATGCCAATGACATGTATGGTTATCTTTTAGTTGATGGCAATCTTCCCTACCATATGAATATCCTTTCAAGACCACCTAGATATGTTTATATAGTATCATGGATACCTTTTTGCATGGATTTGAGATTAATTGACTTATCATTTAGTCTTGATTTCCAACTTGTGTATCAGTTGCTATCCTACCCATGGGTGAGAGGTCATAACTATTCCTAGGGTTGCATGATAGCTATTGTGGTATAATTTAGTCTTTAAGCTGATATGATAGTTCATCCAAGTGAGTATGCTCAAGTGACAATCCTTAGTTTTATTCTAGCATGATGATAATTCATTTACTAACATGATTTCCCTTAGTATCATTTTAATGTTTAGGTTAGTGTTTGAATCAGGATAATAGCAACATGATTGTACATCTACTTCACAGTGAAAGTCTTTCCATGACATTGCTCTAGTTTAGGATTATCCTTGAATGTTGATAATACTCCCTTCATAAATATATACCAATACTATCTTGATGATTTCCTTTCCATGGTGATATGGCTTGTTGTCATAGATTGTTATTTCAAATTAATATCAATTTTCACTTTCTCATGATAATTTAACTTGTCAAAATGATAATCCTCTCACTTTCCTCATGACTGTCCTATAACATGAGGCTATAATATGAGATTCCATGCTTTAACATAATCATAAAGTGAAGTAAACGAATGCATAAAGAACAACCTTATATTTCAAGCTTCAAGTTGCCCAATCCTAAAAAAATTGGCTTCAAAATCCTTAAAAATTTGATCTTTTTGGCAAGTTCCTTCGTATTCAATGTTTAATTTTATATAAATCTAATAGGATTAGTAAAATTTATGAAAAAACAAACATATATCATCAAATTCAATCTAAGTACATGAAAATTAGCATTGAAACAATATGAAACATGAAACTATTAGTTTAAATAATAAAATTTTGTTTAAAAACATGTTGTTGGTGTAAAATCATATTTACAGTTATCATAAGTTTATTAGGGAGAATCTTTTTAGGATAATGTTTCCTTTCTTGTACTAGAGAGATTTATGGTGAGTGACCTAATCTTTCCTTTCCCACTTTGTCCCTATTTGGCAAGTGTCTATCTTTTAGGAAGGTTAGTTGTTTTTTTAGTGCTTGAGACATTTATATCATGTATCATCATCTGCCATTTTTGTCTCTCTCCCACTTTAGCAAGTGCTTGTATATTTATCTTACAATAGTATTGTGAATGAGAAACACATATTCAAATGCAATTGTCTTGTGCATTATCCTCTTGCAGCTCTCTCTTGTAGAAGTTTTCTTACAGATGATCCTGGCTTCTGTGAGTCCTTTTGTGACTCTAACATGGTATCAGAGCTCCAAATCTATTAGTTTCTTCTCAAATTGGAGAGGGTTTTAGCCATGTGAATATAATCTCTACATCCTAGAGCAAAACAAACCTCACGGTTGTGCTCAAAAAGTGCCAAAACCCCTATTTTCATATAAGGCACTCTATATTTTGGTGACAGAAAATTTTTGGCCATTTTTTGGGGTTTGATTTTTTGTGTAGAAAAAATCCATACAACTACCTAAATTTTCGTGCCCAAATTTCTGTATAGCCACCTCAATTTTTGTGCTTGATTTGCTGTAATCACCTCAATTTCTGTGCCAAATTTTTTTTGAGCCTATTTTGATTTTCGAGCTACCTCGATTTGTGTGCCAAAATTTTTCAAATCTACCTCAATTTCAATGCCGCTTGATTTCTATATGCCTCAATTTTTGTGCTGCCCCAATCTCTGAATCTACCTCAATTTTTGTGTCGCACTCATGTGTGGGCCTAATAAGGCAGTTTTCTTCCAAAGGCCATAACTTGAGCATACAGACTTGAAAATTGGCAAATGAAAAAGCATTGGAAATGTAGTGCCCCTCTACTGGTCATCTGTCAGACTGATATTTGCTTAGTAGTATTGGACATTATGACAGTATCTTAGATAGATTGATGATGGATCTCTTGTTATTTTGTTAGTTCATTATGGACATAATCAGTATGGTAACAATTGTTGATGTTGGATTCTGTTATTTTATGTTTTAGAATTTGATAAATGAACTAGATGTTACAGATGTTTTGATGTTATTCACTATTTGGGATTGTGAGATAGTTGATCATTTTATGTTGTTGACTAGTAAACGGAAAATCTTGTTCAATATAGTTAATTGTTTATTTATAAACATGAATGGAACAGTGTCGTATTACTCGCTCTCGAGTACCCTACCCCACTGCGATTTCCATTCACTATAGGACTGCATGTGGATATATATATCTTGTTATGTTTAACCATGCGTTGCTACAGGATGCAGGTACTAGGCACCGACTCCACCTGATTACCAGGTCTGAGCGTGCCTTCGCCAATGGATTAGTTGGTTGGAGTTAACGTGAGGTCCCTAGTCAGTGTTCTCTGGTCGTCAGTCTACCCTTGTGGTTATTGTTGTCATTCGATCATGACTTGCTGTCAGGTAATATTGCACCTTGAAGTCTAATTAGGTTTGAAGGTGTCTAAGTGTGTAAGGTAGTGTTGTGCTTTAATTAGAATCATTATACGGAAAAATATAATTGTGGATAGTTGAATATACTTGTTGTAAATAAATTACTAATTTAGGGGAATTAAAATCGTTAAACAAAGTTGTAAGAAATTTTTTATTGTTCAATATAATATTATTTACAATAAATATTTAAATAAATAAAATAGTTGTAATCATGTTGTAAATTGTGATTTACAACTTAATTAATAAAATAAATTAAAATATAGTTATAAAATTATAGATTGACGTAATATTACAATTTTATTAATAACAATATGGTTGGTTGGCTATAAAGAAATTAAATTTTGTCAGAATTATGTGTTAATATTTAAAAAAGTAACCTTTTGGGATCATTAAATTAAATAAAAATATATCTAGAGGGGGGAGATGCACGGGATCGCGTGCCGAGTTCCTTGGAAGATGGAAGGGACTGTTCTTTAAAAGGGAAGTTGTAGAGGCAAAGAGGGGGGAACTTGGCAGGAAGAAGAAGGATTGAGGAGGAGAAAATTGCAGGTTCCAGGACAGAGAGGAGGTAGCTGATTGAAGTTGAGTGATTGCAATCTTCCATCGGCAAGCGTGGGAATCCAGGTTCCACAAATTATTTTAATCCCTAAATCTACCTGTGATGAATGTTTTGTTGAATATCTGATGTAGGATTACGTCCATTTGGTATTTAATCTATGATCATAATTTTCCTTCACCAGTGCTTAGTTTCCTGTGACCATTGATGCAAAGTTGAGTTCCATCAGTAGTGCAAAGAATCCCTTTTTGCCTTTGGGTACGAAATGTCTCCTCTTTGTCTAGTGCATACCATTTTATGACCATTAAACCAACTATGCTCAGGGATCATTTTAACCCCTCCATATCTATTCAATCACCGGCTCCTGCCACTTTTGCATAGGTGTTGTGAGTAGGCCAGAAGTTATGGAAAATGGCAATACATTTTAGAATTGAGATTATGATGAATTGGTCTAATAGCAAAGCTTAAGCTTTGTATACTATGATTTTATAGTCTTTTCAACAATTTCTTTTGTTCGGATCCTGCAAACAATACACTCCGTGGGACGACCACCTTGGAAATGTTCCATATGTTAGATCATTGAGTCCGTAGGGAAATTTGTAAAGTTTATACAATATTTTCTCTATCTTCTGTCAAACTCTTAAACCGTGTTTCATCCTTGTTGTATAGATGTCTAAGAGTAGCACAAAGAAAGTGTATTGTATTTTAGGATCTCAATCAGGGAGCAGCAGCGCTGCAAATACTCTTGAACCGGTATTCGTCTGTGATCTACAATCCCCAAGGGAATACGTCAATACAACCTACATAGATTTGATAGGTATCTTAATGATTAAGTTAGGGCTACTCCAAGGACTACGCATAGATTTATTGTCCAATCATCTATGATTGAAGTTTCTTTTGTTTAAAAAAAACCTCATTAACGATTTTGTCTGAGAACCTATTCATCTACCTTTGTATTATTTACTAGTAGATAGATAATGACATGTATCGCTAAAAATTTGTAATACTAGGGCGTGATATTGAGGAGATTATTCAGGTGGTTTCACTGCCATCATTGCCTTGCCCTTCACTTTTGATTGAAAGTTTTTGAAGCCCTTTCAACATATCCATTTTGAGGGTCTTCGTCATTCATCCAAAATTATGAGAGGATGCTTCCTTTTGACTAGTCCACTTTATAGCTTGGGCTATTGTGATCTCGTTGGCCTACAAACAAATAATTACCATCAAGCTGAGCGAATATTATCATCCTTAGAAGATGATGGAGACTGTAGTGTCTAAACAAATTCATTATCTAAGTTATTTGGTATATTCGTCATGCATCTATTACTAACTGCACTCACAGCGTATCTGGCTGGAATATTGTCTTAAGAGCTTATGTTTTCTGTATTTGCTAGAGGTTAAAATCTAAAATTTAGTCAATTTAATGGGTAGATCGCACCATTAGGGCTGGGTGCACTTCTGAAAGAATTTAATTATATAGAACGCTACCCTTGGAAGCTAATCCATTTTGCATACATTCTGCAATCATTTCAATGCATATAGATCGTTGTTTCTGTCAACTAGATCCACATTATATTATAAGTTCAACCTCTTTTAATAGCCCAAAACCAGCGACCTTGATATATCATTGGAAATTCACCGTATTTGTATTCACATTGCTTGTAAATTGTAATTAATCTATTTACTAAAATGTCTGAGAGGTTCCTTCCTGTTGATCACACTTTCGCATTAGGTTAACGGTCTGCAAAGCGGACCACACAACCGCCACGGGCTTAACAGATATTTTGATGGTAAAGTAGTGCCTCCTCTAAAGGCCAACGCTCCCAAGGGGACCGTCCATGCATATATCATGATTAGTAATGGAAATATGTAAAGAGAGAAGTTGTAATCTGTCCATATTTGTCAGATATTAAACCAGAAAGAGAGGCACTTTCACTGTGTTCTGAACTGGTAATTCACATCTTACGCAGATGGAAATCCATACAACTAAGGAATTTAGATTGGGGCTGGGACTGTCAGAGAATATAACTGCCATATTATTCAATCACTTCCATTTCATTCATCAAATTTAAATTGTTCCTGAGTGGCTGTTCCAGTTTGACGGAAATGTGAATACAGTTTAACGCATTACTGTCGTCCAGATCACATTTGCAGGTTGGGAAAGTTGAAGAGAACGTTACCAGGCAAAATATATATATATATATATATATATATATATATATATATATATATATATATATATATATATATATATATATATGTTGTTCAATAATCCATGTTAAAATAATAATAGTAATATTATTATTAATGGTACTATTAGTATTATTGATTCAAACTGGAAAAATTGATAGTCAATGCCCAACTTAATAATAATGTTATTATTACTGTAAATCCATTGCTGAAGTGGTTAAATCATATGATAAGACAATTTGTTTTATATCTTAATTAGATTATCATTTTAAGGCAAAAGTAAGTCAAATATTATAATTAAGGTGAGTGATACATTTAAGTTAAATTGTTGAAATTTATTTGGTTAAACTATTTGATTTTTTTAAAAAAGAATAAAATAAAGAAAATTGGTTCATCTAGATTGAATTGTATGAAGTTGACTTGATGTGTATTGGCACATTGGTCGTAATAGTGCGAGTTGTAAGTGGTCAAGCTCTAGTTCCAGAGGCTTAGTATGCCATGTGGTGAACATGTGGATAGGTGTTCTGGTATTATGATGTTGTAACGATTATGTGGCTCGAATTTAGTATAAGGTATAATGAAGTTTTGGTTAAGTTGTTAATATGTTTTGTAAGGTAATATTCTCTGGATGAGATATTTAGCCACTTGTGACTATCTTGTGTCCGTTTTATCAAAATTGTTGTATGGAGAGACTTGGGATCTGTAAAAGAGTAAAGTGTTGTAATGGTATAGGCAATGGATAACAACTAGTGTTATGACTCCGTTTGTAATGCAAGAGGGTTATACCTTGCAGGGAACATGTTTGTGTACTATTACAATGCCTTGTATGATGTTTAGGGTTTACTAGGTGTTAGGAAGGAGAGTGGCCTTCAACATGGGGCCGGCGCCCAAAGTGGCAGTCATGATAACCCGTTGAAAGTAGATTAATCAAGTGATAACCTAAAATGAACTAGGTGTTAAGGGTAGATTCATATTAAACAAGATTAATGGATTCCTCTCCCATGGCCTGTAGTGCTTGTATAGACTAAGGATGGGTAGAGAAGGCCTGGTCGGCATGATTGACTTCCTTGTCCTCATGAAAGGAAGGTCGATTCCGCATGTGTCACCCTATGGGGCCGGCGCCTAGTGAGAGGCTGTCAGGATAACCATAGATGGGGGCCGGCGCTTAGTGAGAGGCTGTCAGGATAACCCATTCTAGGACCGTGCGATGACACTCTCCCTACTACAACCTAGCACTCCTTGTTTGGTCTCTCCACTTATGTTATGTGTCACCTCTGGAAGTTAAGTTGTGATGTGTTGTTATTGCCATGTGTTGTATTGGCGTTTGGTTGTCCTTTGTTCATGTTAGTCTTGTCTACTTGACTGTTATTGTTTGGGACCTCATGTTAACTCCTAGCTCGGGGGGTGGACCTTAGGGTTCCACATGGACGGGTGGAAGAGCTTTATTATCCATTGGTTATTCCTTGTCGAAGTTCACTTGTAGAAAAGAGTTATCTTAGTTTCTAGACAATTGTACTTGTACCAGTTGATGAGGATGTATGTGTATAATCTTGTACCAGATTTGTGTAATAGATCATTCATAATGTAATGATGTCATGATATACTTATGTGTAAGGAAAGCATTTCAGTTATGTAAATTGATCATGCAGATTAGAATATACGATGTCATGCAATGAATAAGATTATGTTATTTAATTGTGCATTGGATTCAGATCAGTTACTGATGTATGTTAAATCATGTTAGTTAGTTGTAAAGTAATGCAGCCTTGAATCCTTAGAGAATATGTCGTAACTAGTTATGTTAACATTACTTGTTATCTTAAACATTTAAAAAAAAAAAATTCCTGTTTCATATAGCTTAATTGTGTATTTCTTTAAGGTGTTCAAGGCGGGCGTTACATCTGGTATTAGAGCCAAGTTTCTAACTCTGGGTACTCTGGTTTTATAATTAGCCCATTAAGCTATGCTAGTTGCTTAAAATTTGAAGAACATATTCATTCATAGTCCTCGCCTAGCAACCTGAAGTTGTTCTTGGATGTGTTATCCAGGAAGATGGCTAGGGTATGAGGCCGAGGTCATGGACGAGGTAGGGGTCATGGGAGAGGTGTTGATAACAGCCCTCCTCCTAGTTCCCCTCATGAGAGTACACAAGAAGGTGGAAGTGAGAATCAAGAGAATCAGGATCAGCCCGAGGGTGCTCAACTATGCCAGCTCCTTGAGGAGGTTCTTGCTCGTCTTGGTCCTAGGCAGGAGATGGATCAACTAGAAGAGAGAGAAAGGGAACAATCTCCCAGAAGGAGAGAAATCACCGCTGAACAAGAAGTTATTCTTGCAGGCCACATGAGAGACCTTATGAGAGCCCGTCCTCCTACGTTCGATGGTTCTGGAAGCGGTATGGAAGAAGAGACATGACTAATTGATTTGGAGAGGTGCTTTGCTATGCATCCATATGGTAGCAACACTAAGGCAAGATGTGCCATCATGCATCTCAGAGGGTTTGCCTCTACATGGTGGCGACTAGAGGAACAAAAGTTGCATTTAGATATTGCAACAGTATCATGGGAACTATTTCTGGATAGGTTCAGAGCTTGATTTCTATCTAACCACTAGAGGCAATGTCGAGCAGACGAGTTCCATGGGTTGAGACAGATGGCCATGACAGTGGAACAGTATGAGCGCAGGTTTTACAAACTCAAGCAGTATGCAGGCATTGGAAACGACAAGGCCATGTTAGTCCAACATTTTATTAGAGGTCTGAATGCATGCATCAGTGGAGGAGTTCGTGTTTTCAAGCCAAAGACCATGGAGGTAGCAGTTAAGAAGGCTCGACTGGTGGAGGAGAACTTGACCATGGCCCTAGGGGGTCATACAGGTGTACAGATTTGTAATACATCTCGAGCAGGTTCTGGTTTTCGAAGTGGTCAGCCCCATATAGCAGGTAACTCGAGGAGTCAACATGTACCTTCTAAGAGTGGACAGCAACAACAACAGTATTTCCAGACGAAATCAAGAAACTCTCAATATCAGCAAGGTAGTAGATTTCATTCTAGAAAAGATCGAAGTTGGCAGAGAGTTAAACATGATCTTGCAAGTCAACCGGCGTAGAGCACATAGTCTGCAGCAAGTAGAGGAAGTTTTTAGTAGTCAAATGCTCCTATAGGTGGTGGAGGTTTTGGTAGGGGAACAGGATGTTTCTCTTGCGGCCAGCAGGGCCACATTGCCAGACAGTGCGCACGTAAGAATAATTCAGGATTTGGACAGAGGCCCGCAGGTTCAGAGCCAACTATTGGAGATGCAGGCATGTCACATAGGGTGTTTGCGGCGGTAGATAATCACCAGGCAGAGCACCAAGGCACCGTTGTGGAGACTACAGGTGTCTTGCAAGGTATTACTATTTCTATTCTTTTTGACTCTGGTGCTTCAGATTCTTTCATTTCCCCTTCTATAGTGGAGCGTTGCAAATTAGTGGCGGCAAAGCAGGATGTTAAGTGGCAGGTGGAATTGGCCTCTGGATCTAGGGTATCAGTAGACTCTCTTGTGTATGGTTGTGAGTTGAGGATAGGTCCTTTATCTACCATGACAGATCTTTGCATTATACCATGAGGATCCTATGACATAGTGTTGGGAATGGATTGGTTGGATGCTCATCGAGCAGTGATAGACTGTCGCCACAAATTAGTGAGGTGTGTTGATGAATCAGGCAATGAAGTAGAAGTGGTTGGGATTCAGAGACCCATCTCTTTACGTATGATTTCCGCTATGCAATTGAAGAGATGCTTGCGTCAAGGATGCAAGTTGTTTGCTGTAACAGTTAATGACTTAGATTTTGGGGAAAATAGGGAGACATCCCTTGATGATCATCCTATTCTCAAGGAGTATGAAGATGTCTTTCCTAGCGAGATCCCAGGTATGCCACCGAAGTGTGATATTGATTTTAAGATAGACCTTGTTCCCGGAGTAGAACCTATTTCACGAGCTCCATATCGGATGACTACCCAGGAGCTTAAGGAGCTTCGCTTGCAGCTAGAAGAGTTATTAGCGAAGGGATTCATTCATCCCAGTGTCTCTCCCTAGGGAGCACCTATCATTTTTGTGAAGAAAAAGGATGGATCTCTGCGGTTATGCATAGACTATCGACAGCTTAATAAGGTGACTGTGAAGAACAGATACCCATTACCACGAATTGATGACCTCTTTGATCAAATCAAGGGAGCTAAGGTGTTTTCAAAAATAGACCTAAAGTCAAGATATCATCAGTTACGTATTTTTGAGGCTGACATCCACAAGACAGCATTCTGCACCCGTTATGGGCACTATGAGTTCACTGTTGTACCTTTTGGGTTGACAAATGCACCATCAGTGTTTATGAGCTTGATGAATGGTGTATTCCATACCTATCTTGATAGATTTGTTCTTGTTCTCTTAGAGGATATATTGATTTATTCAAGGTCTATGGAGGAGCATGAAGAACATTTGCGACAGGTTCTGCAGTGTTTAAGAGAAAATCAGTTATATGCAAATCTGGCTAAATGTGATTTCTTTCAAACTGAAGTGAAATATTTGGGACACGTTATTTTCGACAAGGGTATTGCAGTGAATCTTACAAAGATTCAAGCTATCATGGATTGGCCTGCTCCTACCAATGTTTCAGAGGTTCGTAGTTTCATGGGGTTAGCAGGCTATTACCGACGATTTGTGGAAGGATTTTCAAAGATAGCTCACCCTATAACTTCTCTTCAGAGAAAAGGAAAGAAGTTCATTTGGTTAGAATAGTGTCAAGTAGCCTTTCAGACTCTTAAGGAGCGGTTAACTAGTGCACCTATTCTAGCAGTGCCTGATCCTGCCGGAGATTTTGTGGTATGTACTGATGCATCTTTGGAAGGTTTAGGAGCAATTTTAATGCGGGAGGGTCGTGTGATAGCCTATGAGTCCTATAAACTCAAAGATCATGAGTTGAACTATCCTACACATGACCTAGAGTTAGCTGCAGTTGTACATGCATTAGTAAGATGGAGACACTTTTTATTGGGGCATCGGTTTGAGCTACACAGCGATCATCGAAGTTTACAGTACATTTTTACTCAGCCAAACCTGAATGCGAGATAGAGGCGGTGGATGGAGTTTCTATGTGAGTACAATTTTGAGGTAAAATATATCCAAGGTAAGGAGAATGTGGTGGCAGATGCTCTTAGTCGGCAAAGACATGAACTTTCATCAATCACTCTTGGAGTGGATTTGAGAGGATAGGTTCTTGCAGCACTCCCTGCAGATAGATGGTATCAAGAAGTGAAAGCTGAAGTTGAGTCTGGTAGGACCTTGGAGGGTAGTTATGCCAGATATTCTATCGAGTCGGATGGTCTCTTGCGACATTTAGTTCGCATTTATGTGCCTTCTATAGAGGGTCTCCGCACCCTAATCATGACCGAGGCACATGGGCACCTTATTCTGCTCATCTAGGTGTCAAGAAGATGTATGCAGACCTTCGTCAGATATATTTTTGGGCCAGAATGAAGAGGGATATTGCTGATTTTGTTTCGAGATGCTTAGAATGTCAGAGGGTTAAGGTGGAACATCAGCATCCCGCAGGTCTTCTCCAGCCACATCTTATTCCAGAATGGAAATGGGACATCATTTCAATAGATTTTATAGTTGGGTTACCCATGTCCTCTCGTCATCATGATGCAATAATGGTCACTGTAGACAAGCTTACGAAAGTAGCACACTTTTCTCTTGTCCGATCTTCATATAATGCTTCTTCTGTGGCAAAAATTTTCATGGAGGATATAGTCAGATTGCACGGGATTCCTCGCAAGATTATCTCTGATCGTGATCCAGTTTTCACATCAGCTCTATAGACATCCCTTCAACATGCATTGGGGACTCAGTTGAACTTTAGTTCAGCTTATCATCCAGAGACTGATGGGAAAACTGAGAGGGTCAATCAGGTTCTTGAGGATATGCTCAGAATGTATGTTATGGATCAACAAAACCGTTGGGAAGATTATTTGTATTTGGTGGAGTTTGCGTACAATAATGGGTACCATAGTTCTATCGGCATGTCTCCTTTTCAGGCTCTATATGGTCATCCTTGTCGTACCCCTTTGAGTTGGGATCGTCTTGAGGATAGAGTTCTCCTAGGTCCATAGATGCTCCAAGAGATGGAGTAGTAGGTTGATCGCATCAGAGAGCATCTGGTGGCAGCTCAGGATAGATAGAAGAAATATGCAGATGCTCACAGACTTGATCGTCAATTTTCAGTGGGTGATCGGGTGTTCTTGCGGGTGCATCCGCGAAAGAGTCTGATCTGTTATGGAAAAGGCTCTAAGCTCGCACCGTGCTTTGTAGGGCCATTCGAGGTTTTGGAGAGAATCAGTCCTGTTGCTTACCATCTTGCTTTGCTGCCTAGCTTGTCGCGCATCCATGATGTATTTCATGTTTCTGTTCTTAGACCCTATCATCCAGATATTTCTCATGTTCTTGATTGGAATGCCTTATAGGTAGAGGATGGGCAACTAGCTTTGGAGCCCATAGGCATTTTGGAGCACAGGTGACTCACTCTCAGGGGCAGATTCATAGAGCAGGTAAGGGTCCAATGGGATCCTAGTGATGAGACTTCAGTTACCTGGGAGGATACATCCCAAATGCGAGAGCTATATCCATATTTGTTCACAGGCTTCGAGGAGTAAGCCTGATCCTAGGGGGGGAAGATGTAGTGCCCCTCTACTGGTCGTCTGTCAGACTGATATTTGCTTAGTAGTATTAGACATTATGAAAGTATCTTAGATAGATTGATGATGGATCTCTTGTTATTTTGTTAGTTCATTATGGACCTAATCAGTATGGTAACAATTGTTGATGTTGGATTCTGTTATTTTATGTTTTAGAATTTGATAAATGAACTAGATGTTATAGATGTTTTGATGTTATTCACTATTTGGGATTGTGATGTAGTTGATCATTTTATGTTGTTGACTAGTAAACATAAAATCTTGTTCAATATAGTTAATTGTTTATTTATAAACGTGAATGGAACAGTGTCGTATTACTTGCTCTCGAGTACCCTACCCCACTGCGATTTCCATTCACTATAGGACTGCATGTGGATATATATATCTTGTTATGTTTAACCGTGCGTTGCTACAGGATGCAGGTACTAGGCACTGACTCCACCGATTACTAGGTCTGAGCGTGCCTTCGCCAATGGATCAGTTGGTTGGAGTTAATGTGAAGTCCCTAGTCAATGTTGTCTGGTTGTCAGTCTACCCTTGTGGTTATTGTTGTCATTCGATCATGACTTGCTGTCAGGTAATATTGCACCTTGAAGTCTAATTAGGTCTGAAGGTGTCTAAGTGTGTAAGGTAGTGTTGTGCTTTAATTAGAATCATTATACAGAAAAATATAATTGTGGATAGTTGAATATACTTGTTGTAAATAAATTACTAATTTAGGGGAATTAAAATCGTTAAATAAAGTTGTAAGAAATTTTGTATTCTTCAATATAATATTATTTACAATAAATATTTAAATAAATAAAATAGTTGTAATCATGTTGTAAATTGTGATTTACAACTTAATTAATAAAATAAATTAAAATATAGTTACAAAATTATAGATTGACGTAATATTACAATTTTATTAATAACAATATGGTTGGTCGGCTATAAAGAAATTAAATTTTGTCAGAATTATGTGTTAATATTTTAAAAAGTAACCTTTTGGGATCATTAAATTAAATAAAAATATATCTAGAGGGGGGAGATGCACGGGATCACGTGCCGAGTTCCTTGGAAGATGGAAGGGACTGTTCTTTAAAAGGGAAGTTGTAGAGGCAAAGAGGGGGGAATTTGGCAGGAAGAAGAAAGATTAAGGAGGAGAAAATTGCAGGTTCCAGGACAGAGAGGAGGTAGCTGATTGAAGTTGAGTGATTGCAATCTTCCATCGACAAGCGTGGGAATCCAGGTTCCACAAATTATTTTAATCCCTAAATCTGCCTATGATGAATGTTTTGTTGAATATCTGATGTAGGATTAAGTCCATTTGGTATTTAATCTATGATCATAATTTTCCTTCACCAGTGCTTAGTTTCCTGTGACCATTGATGCAAAGTTTAGTTCCATTAGTAGTGCAAAGAATCCCTTTTTGCCTTTGGGTACAAAATGTCTCCTCTTTGTCTAGTGCATACCATTTTATGACCATTAAACCAACTATGCTCAGGGATCCTTTTAACCCCTCCATATCTGTTCAATCACCGGGCCACTCCTGCCACTTCTGCATAGGTGTTGTGAGTAGGCCGGATGTTATGGAAAATGGCAATACATTTTAGAATTGAGATTATGATGAATCAGTCTAATAGCAAAGCGTAAGCTTCGTATACTATGATTTTATAGTCTTTTCAACAATTTCCTTTGTTCAGATCCTGCAAACAATACACTCCGTGGGACGACCACCTTGGAAATGTTCCATATGTTAGATCATTGAGTTCGTAGGGAAATTTGTAAAGTTTATACAATATTTTCTCTATCTTTTGTCAAAATCTTAAACTGTGTTTCATCCTTGTTGTATAGATGTCTAAGAGTAGCACAAAGAAAGTGTATTGTATTTTAGGATCTTAATCAGGGAGCAGCAGCACTGCAAATACTCTTGAACCGGTATTCATCTGTGATCTACAATCCCCAAGGGAATACGTCCATACAACCTGCACAGATTTGATAGGTAGCTTAATGATTAAGTTAGGGCTACTCCAAGGACTACGCACATATTTATTGTCCAATCGTCTGTGATTGAAGTTTCTTTTGTTTAAAAAAAACCTCGTTAACGATTTTGTCTGAGAACCTATTCATCTACCTTTGTATTATTCACTAGTAGATAGATAATGACATGTATCGCTAAAGATTTGTAATACTAGGGCATGATATTGAGGAGATTATTCAGGTGGTTTCGCTGCCGTCATTGCCTTGCCCTTCGCTTTTGATTGAAAGTTTCTGAAGCCCTTTCAACATATCCATTTTGAGGGTCTTCGTCATTCATCCAAAATTATGAGACGATGCTTCCTTTTGACTAGTCCACTTTATAGCTTGGGCTATCGTGATCTCGCTGGCCTACAAACAAATAATTACCATCAAGCTGAGCGAATATTATCATCCTTAGAAGATGATGGAGACTGTAGTGTCTAAACAAATTCATTATCTAAGTTATTTAGTATATTCATCATGCATCTATTACTAACTGCACTCACAGCGTATCTGGCTAGAATATTGTCTGAAGAGCTTATGTTTTCTGTATTTGCTAGAGGTTAAAATCTAAAATTTAGTCAATTTAATGGGTAGATCACACCATTAGGGCTGGGCGCACTTCTGAAAGAATTTAATTATATAGAACGCTACCCTTGGAAGCTAATCCATTTCGCAAACATTCTGCAATCATTTCAATGCATATAGATCGCTATTTTTGTCAACTAGATGCACCTTATATTATAAGTTCAACCTCTTTTAATAGCCCAAAACCAGTGACCTTGATATATCATTGGAAATTCACCGTATTTGTATTCACATTGCTTGTAAATTGCAATTAATCTATTTACTGAAACGTCTGAGAGGTTCCTCCCTGTTGATCACACTTTCGCATTAGGTTAACGGTCTGCAAAGCGGACCACACAACCGCCACGGGCTTAACAGATATTTTGATGGTAAAGTAGCGCCTCCTCTAAAGGCCAATGCTGCCAAGGGGACCGTCCATGCATATATCATGATTAGTAATAGAAATATGTAAAGAGAGAAGTTGTAATCTGTCAATATCTATCAGATATTAAACCAGAAAGAGAGGCACTTTTGTTGTGTTCTGAACTGGTAATTCACATCTTACGCAGATGGAAATCCACACAACTAAGGAATTTAGATTGGGGCTGGGACTGTCGGAGAATATAACTGCCATATTATTCAATCACTTCCATTTCATTCATCAAATTTGAATTGTTCCTGAGTGGCTGTTCCAGTTTGATGGAAATGTGAATATAGTTTAACACATTACTGTCGTCCAGATCACATTTGCAAGTTGGGAAAGCTGAAGTGGACATTACCAGGCAAAATATATATATATATATATATATATATGTTGTTCAATAATCCATGTTAAAATAATAATAGTAATATTATTATTAATGGTACTATTAGTATTATTGATTCAAACTGGAAAAATTGATAGTCAATGCCCAACTTAATAATAATGTTATTATTACTATAAATCCATTGTTGAAGTGGTTAAATCATATGATAAGACAATTTGTTTTATATCTTAATTAGATTATCATTTTAAGGCAAAAGTAAGTCAAATATTATAAATAAGTTGAGTGATACATTTAAGTTAAATTGTTGAAATTTATTTGGTTAAACTATTTGATTTTTTTTAAAAACAATAAAATAAAGAAAATTGGTTCATCTAGATTGAATTGTATGAAGTTGACTTGATGTGTATTGGCACATTGGTTGTAATAGTGCGAGTTGTAAGTGGTCAAGCTCTAGTTCCAGAGGCTTAGTATGCCGTGTGGTGAACATGTGGATAGGTGTTCTGGTATTATGATGTTGTAACGATTATGTGGCTCGAATTTAGTATAAGGTATAATGAAGTTTTGGTTAAGTTGTTAATATGTTTTGTAAGGTAATATTCTCTGGATGAGATATTTAGCCACTTGTGACCATCTTGTGTCCGTTTTATCAAAATTGTTGTATGGAGATGTTGCAAGTATGAGGTAAACCAGTGTTGTCATTGATGTCAACATACTCATATTGCTTTGACAAGAAGGATTCAATGAGCAGTGTGCTGAGGATATTGAGAAAATTAGCCTCAGTCAGGAACACTAAAGAACAGTGATGAGAAGAAGGCAAATGTACTGTATAGGATGCGAACCGGAGGATACAGATTAAAGGGTTTGTAGATATGAGTCTTGAGATGCTTCAGTTAAGATTTCAGAGGTCCGCATGAAGATCTGAAGGAGTTGTGGCTGTCAGTGTAGAACCAGTTCCGACAAGTATTCAGAGGTGACAGAGGATCACAAAAAGGTCCGGTGATGTCCAGAACTGTATAATCCTAATCTGCAGATTGGAAGGAGTCTTTGGGATGTCCTTGTGATGTGCCATCTCAAGTTGTGTATGATTTGGAGGTCCGGAAGTACCTCTTGCATTATGACAGTGGCGACAGACAGTGTTCTTGAAGTTCCGGATAAGGAAGAGAAGAGATTCCAGTAAGATAAGAAAGTGCGGATGTACCTGGTCATTCAGGCAGGCTTGTGAAGGTTCTTGGATCATGTTGAGGTTGTGTTGTTGGTCCGCATTGATAGTAGAGCCCGGAATTGAAGTTATTCTTCCGGATGAAGTTCTTGCTCTGTTTAGCCGACCGGATGAGTTGTTCATCCTGCGAATGTTCTTGTGGTGGCCGACCGGATGTGTTATTCATCTTGCGGATACTCTTATGGTTGTTTTCCGACTTAGATGTTTGTTCCTAAGTCGATGTCTTGTATAAATAATGGGTTGTAAGTTCATTTCGCAGTGTGGATTGTGTGGATGAGTGTGGCATAGCGAAGAGAAGTGCGAAAGGCAGAGCAGAGGTTTTTGGGCTTAAATGGAACTGATCCGAACATGGTAGAGATGTCATTCTCCAGTTCAAGACTATGATTCTTATCACTTTGTAGACAGTGTGTCTCCTTGTAGGCAGTGGGCCTCTTTGTGAGCAGTGTGCTCGGGCAGTGAGCCCTAATTGGCAAGTGCCATTCTTTTTCTTATTCTTCTAACAGAGAATAATCCTTGGGTTAATCACCCCGTGGTTTTTCCCTTAACCGGGTTTTCCACGTCAAAATCTTGGTGTTCAATGTGTTGATGTTTATCTGCTCTTGTGTTTATGTATTATGCTTTCATGGATGATTAATTGATATGCTGTTAACTAACAATGAAGAATCAAGTGTTTGAAAGAACAAGAAGTTTTATACAACTGATTCACCCCCCCTCTCAGTTGTATGCCTTAAATCCAACAATTGGTATTAGAGCTAAGTTCCTCTGAAAGGAGCTTAACCGCTTGAGGAGATCCAGGATGTTGTCATACAAGAAGGATAGTCTGAAGTTCGATGGAACCAACTTCACTCTCTGGAAAGGTCGCATGAAGTGTCACTTGGAATGTATGGGAAAAGCATACTTGGCTATGGTCTCAAAACCATATGTACCTCCACAAGGTGGTCCGACAACTCTGAATGAAATCACAGAAGCGGAAAACAATCTGCGGACCAAGGAAGCTCTTCTAAGCGCATTGAATGACTCAGATCTCTCAAATGTTATTGACCTACCAACTGCATATGAGATCCTGACTAAACTGGAACTTCTGTATGAAGGAGATGAGTTTGTCAAAAGTGCAAGGTTGCAAAGTCTGAAAGGAAAATTTGAAAGATTGAAGATGAGAGATGATGAAAACATCACTACCTTTATGCCAAGAGTGAATGAGCTGGTATGTGGAATTAGAAATGCTGGTGGAACTCTAGATGAAAATGAGATTGTCTGCAAAATCCTAAGATCCCTTCCTGCTGCCTACAAAATCAAGGTTGCTGCCATTGATGAATTCAGAGCCCACACAACTGTCACAAGAGAACAACTGGCTGGCAAACTAGCTGCATTTGAAATGACCAAGTTTGGAGATGATCCTCCCAAGACTGAATCTGCTTTCAAAGCCAGTGCCTATGTGAAAGGCAAACAGAGATTTGATCCGGGAGAAAACTCATCAAGGAAAATGTCATGGTATGATCAAGCAAGAAGAGACATGGAAGAAGAAGAAGCAGAAACAGCTCAACTTGAAGCCCTCATTGCAAAGAGACTGCCAAGAGGATCCGGTAAGTATGAAGGAAAACTACCCTTTAAGTGTTTCAACTGTAATAAGATTGGTCATTTTGCTTCAAGATGTCCGAAAAGATCTGCAAGGTCTAATACTAACAGACAAAGGTTTCAAAAGAATTGCTATTATGTTCATGAAGAAGATGACAATGAAGGAGTAACAGATGATGAATCAGAACTAGGAAGCAAATCTGGAAATGAGTGGGTATTTATTGCCATCAAGGAAGAAGATTCAATACTCTCTGAATCTGTCAATCACAAAGTTGTTGAAAAAGCTTTGGCTGCTCAAGTGGAAGAAAAGGATGATTGGGTTATTGACAGTGGATGTTCTCACCATATGACTGGTGACAAGAACAAGTTCTTGAATTTGGAAAGGTATGAAGGAGGAATGGTAAAGTTTGGTGACAATTCTGCTAGCAGAATCAGAGGCAGGGGAACTATTTCCTTTGATGGAAAGAGCAAAACAGGTAATGTACTATATGTTGAAGGATTGAAGCACAATCTTCTCAGTGTTGGTCAGTTAGTAGACAAAGGCTATGATCTTCGGTTTAAGAATGGAAAATGCAGAATCTTTACAAGCTCCGGAACTGAAATTGCATCCGGTACTCAGTCAAAAGGTAATATCTTTCATCTGGTTGGTTCAAATAAAAGTTGTTTGTTTGTTCAAATTGATTAGAGTTGGTTATGGCATAGAAGAATGTGTCATGTAAATTTTGATAACATCATCAAGATAAGCAATACTCAGGCTGTAAGAGATCTTCCAAAATTGATGAAACCTACAAATAGTTTGTGCAAAGAATGTCAGCTTGGTAAACAAAGCAGAGTCTCTTTCAAAAGCAAAGATCAGTCTTCTATCGGACTGTTGGAATTAGTACATACTGATCTCTGTGGTCCGACAAGAATCAAGAGTCTGCAAGGTGATATATATTTTATGTTGTTAATTGATGATCATTCCCGGATGATGTGGGTTACCTTTCTAAAAGAAAAATTAGAATCATTTGAGAAGTTCAAAATCTTCAAGGCTATGGTAGAGAATCAAACTGGATTGAAACTAAAGTGTCTAAGGTCTGATAGAGGTGGTGAATTTACATCTAGTGAGTTCATTGACTTTTGTGAGAAGCAGGGTATAAGGAGACAGTTGTCTGCTCCTAGGACTCCACAGCAGAATGGAGTAGTTGAGAGAAAGAACCGGACCATCCAGGAAGCCGCCAGGACAATGATGTTGGAAGAAAATGTTCCTCAAATGTTTTGGAAAGAAGCTATCAGCACTGCAGTCTACACTCTCAATCGAGTTCAAATCAGAAACAACACCGGTAAGACCCCCTATGAACTCTGGTTTGGCATCACTCCTACTGTGAAATATTTCAGAGTATTTGGTAGCAAGTGTTATATTAAAAGAGATGAAGATCTAGGAAAGTTTGATGCTAGAAGTGATGAAAGAATTTTCTTGGGTTACTCCACTCAAAGCAAAGCATACCGGTGTTACAATAAGAGATTGAGGAAGATGATAGAAAGCACCAATGTGAAAGTTGATGAAGGAATTGAGAAGCTTTCAAGATTTTATGAGTTTGATGAAGATGACCAAGATAGTGTTCAAGGAACTCAATCCTCTCCGGTGAGACAGAGTCAGCCTGATCCGGTAAATCAGGAAGAAGAGATAGGTTTGAATGAGCCTGATCAAGAAGCAGCAGTGCAGGATACTCCCAAAATTCCAAGGTATGTAAGACTGAACCACTCTGAAGATCAGATCATAGGTGACAGAAGCAAAGGTGTACAAACTAGAAGGAATGTTGCTCAAAATCAGGATGAATGTTGTCTGATTTCAAAGATTGAACCTAAAACAATAAATGAAGCCTGCAATGATGAAAACTAGACCAAAGCAATGGAAGATGAATTGATGCAAATTGAGAAAAATCATACTTGGGATCTTGTTCCCAGACCTAGAGACAGGAATGTAATTGGAACCAAATGGGTCTTCCGGAATAAACTAAATGAAGCTGGTGAAGTAATCAGAAACAAAGCTAGACTGGTCTGCAAAGGCTACTCTCAAATAGAAGGAATTGACCTTGAAGAGACTTTTGCTCCGGTGGCAAGAATTGAAGCAGTCAGATTACTTCTTGCATTTGCTGCCTTCAAAGACTTCAAGGTATATCAGATGGATGTCAAGTCTGCCTTCCTAAATGGTGATCTGGAAGAAGAAGTCTACATTGAACAACCGGATGGATTTCAATTGTCTGATAATGATGATATGGTCTGCAAGTTGAAGAAAGCTTTGTATGGATTGAAGCAAGCCCCAAGAGCATGGTATGAAAGGTTGGATAAGCATCTTGTGCAGATTGGATTCAACAAAGGTACTGCTGACAGTAACTTATATTTCAAAATTGATCATGAAAACATTTTGATTGTTGAAGTGTTTGTGGATGATATCATTTTTGGAGGAAGAGATAGTATGTGCAAAACTTTTGCAAATCAGATGAAAAGTGAGTTTGAAATGTCTATGCTTGGTGAAATGAATTTCTTCTTGGGTCTGCAAATTACTCAAACAAAAGAAGGGATCTTCATTTCTCAGACCAAATATGTGAAAGAATTGTTAAGGAAATTTGGTATGGAAGACTCAAAGCCAATGAACACTCCTATGGCAACCGGATGTAAGTTAAGCAAAGATGATGATTCTCCAAAGGTAGATCAGACAAAGTATAGATCAATGATTGGTGGATTGTTGTATCTCACTCAAACTAGACCAGATATAATGCAAGCTGTTGGTCTTGTGGCAAGATTCCAGGCTGATCCTAGAGAATCTCATGTTATGGCAATCAAAAGAATTTTTAGGTACTTGAAAGGAACAGTTGAGTATGGTCTATGGTACCCTAGAGATCCGGATTTCTCTCTTCATGCTTACACAGATGCAGATTGGGCAGGAGATGTGGATGACCGGAAGAGCACTAGTGGTGGAGCATTCTTTTTGGGGAAGAGATTGGTTTCTTGGTTAAGCAAGAAACAAGATGCAATATCTCTGTCTACAACTGAAGCAGAATACATTGCAGCAACAGGTAGTTGCACTCAAATCTTATGGATGAAGCAGATGCTAAGAGACATTAAAGTTGAATATGAGGAGCCTATCACAATTTTCTGTGATAATTCAAGTGCAATTACTATTTCTAAGAATCCGGTATTGCATTCTAAGACTAAGCACATATCTATGAAGTTTCACTTCTTGAGAGAACAAGTGAACAAGGAAGAAGTCAGATTGGAGTATGTTCCCTCCAAGGATCAGATTGCAGATATCTTTACTAAACCTCTTCCCAAGGACTCTTTTGAATATCTCCAGGAGAAGTTAGGGGTCATGGCCCCTCTGGTGATGAACTAGGATGCACTGATGTGCATCAGTCCGGTGGATATCACAGTCATATCTTGTGATCCGGATTGATGATGGGGAGCTGCAACTAAGGGGAAGCAGCTAGTATGATTCTGATGTATTAGAATTGCAAGTATGAGCCCTTTGCCATTGATGTCAAAGGGGGAGAGAAGACATGTGAAAAACAAGTAGCTGATGATCAAAAGGGGAGCAGTAAATGAGGAGAAGACATGTTGCTGATAGGGGGAGAAGTGACAGAAAGGAGAAGTTTCTTGTCTTGATGGTTTTTCACATCATATGTTGCCATCAATGACAAAGGGGGAGATTGTTGCAAGTATGAGGTAAACCAGTGTTGTCATTGATGTCAACATACTCATATTGCTTTGACAAGAAGGATTCAATGAGCAGTGTGCTGAGGATATTGAGAAAATTAGCCTCAGTCAGGAACAGTAAAGAACAGTGATGAGAAGAAGGCAAATGTACTATATAGGATGCGAACCGGAGGATGCGGATTAAAGGGTTTGTAGATATGAGTCTTGAGATGCTTCAGTTAAGATTTCAGAGATCCGCATGAAGATCTGAAGGAGTTGTGGCTGTCGGTGTAGAACCAGTTCCGGCAAGTATTCAGAGGTGACAGAGGATCACAAAAAGGTCCGGTGAGGTCCGGCACTGTATAATCCTAATCTGCGGATTGGAAGGAATCTTTAGGATGTCCTTGTGATGTGCCATCTCAAGTTGTGTATGATTTGGAGGTCCAGAAGTACCTCTTGCATTATGACAGTGGCGACAGACAGTGTTCTTGAAGTTTCAGATAAGGAAGAGAAGAGATTCCAGTAAGATAAGAAAGTGTGGATGTACCTGGTCATTCAGGCAGGCTTGTGAAGGTTCTTGGATCATGTTGAGGTTGTGTTGTTGGTCCGCATTGATAGTAGAGCCCGGAAATGAAGTTATTCTTCCGGATGAAGTTCTTGCTCTGTTTAGCTGACCGGATGAGTTGTTCATCCTGCGAATGTTCTTGTGGTGGCCGACCGGATGTGTTATTCATCTTGCGGATACTCTTATGGTTGTTTGCCGACTTAGATGTTTGTTCCTAAGTCGATGTCTTGTATAAATAACGGTTTGTAAGTTCATTTCGCAGTGTGGATTGTGTGGATGAGTGTGGCATAGCGAAGAGAAGTGCGAAAGGTAGAGTAGAGGTTTTTGGGCTTAAATGGAACTGATCCAGACATGGTAGAGATGTCATTCTCCAGTTCAAGACTGTGATTCTTATCACTTTGTAGACAGTGTGTCTCCTTGTAGGCAGTGGGCCTCTTTGTGAGCAGTGTGCTCGGGCAGTGAGCCCTAATTGGCAAGTGCCATTCTTTTTCTTATTCTTCTAACAGAGAATAATCCTTGGGTTAATCACCCCGTGGTTTTTCCCTTAACTGGGTTTTCCACGTCAAAATCTTGGTGTTCAATGTGTTGATGTTTATCTGCTCTTGTGTTTATGTATTATGCTTTCATGGATGATTAATTGATATGCTGTTAACTAACAATGAAGAATCAAGCGTTTGAAAGAACAAGAAGTTTTATACAGCTGATTCACCCCCCCCTCTCAGTTGTATGCCTTAAATCCAACAGGAGAGACTTGGGATCTATAAAAGAGTAAAGTGTTGTAATGTTATAGGCAATGGATAACAACTAGTGTTATGACTCCGTTTGTAATGCAAGAGGGTTATACCTTGCAGGGAACATGTTTGTGTACTATTACAATGCCTTGTATGATGTTTAGGGTTTACTAGGTGTTAGGAAGGAGAGTGGCCTTCAACGTGGGGCCGGCGCCCAAAGTGGCAGTCAGGATAACCCATTGAAAGTAGATTAATCAAGTGATAACCTAAAATGAACTAGGGGGTTAAGGGTAGATTCATATTAAACAAGATTAATGGATTCCTCTCCCATGGCCTGTAGTGCTTGTATAGACTAAGGATGGGTAGAGAAGGCCTGGTCGGCATGATTGACTTCCTTGTCCTCATGAAAGGAAGGTTGATTCCGCATGTGTCACCCTATGGGGCCGGCGCCTAGTGAGAGGTTGTCAGGATAACCCATGCTAGGACCGTGCAATGACACTCTCCCTACTACAACCTAGCACTCCTTGTTTGGTCTCTCCACTTATGTTATGTGTCACCTCTGGAAGTTAAGTTGTGTTGTGTTGTTATTGCCATGTGTTGTATTGGTGTTTGGTTGTCCTTTGTTCATGTTAGTCTTGTCTACTTGACTATTATTGTTTGGGACCTCATGTTAACTCCTAGCTCGGGGGGTGGACCTTAGGGTTCCACATGGACTGGTGGAAGAGCTTTATTATCCATTGGTTATTCGTTGTCAAAGTTCACGTGCAGAAAATATTTATCTTAGTTTCCAGACAATTGTACTTGTACCAGTTGATGAGGATGTATGTGTATAATCTTGTACCAGATTTGTGTAATAGATCATTCATAATGTAATGATGTCATGATATACTAATGTGTAAGGAAAGCATTTCAGTTATGTAAATTGATCATGCAGATTAGAATATACGATGTCATGCAATGAATAAGATTATGTTATTTAATTGTGCATTGGAATCAGATCAGTTACTGATGTATGTTAAATCATGTTAGTTAGTTGTAAAGTAATGCAGCCTTGAATCCTTAGAGTATATGTCGTAACTAGTTATGTTAACATTACTTGTTGTCTTAAACATTTAAAAAAAAAAATTCCTGTTTCATATAGCTTAAGTGTGTATTTCCTTAAGGTGTTCAAGGCGAGCGTTATAGGAAAAGTATCAACAAGCCCTACGCAGCCATCTATATATTTTTCTAGATTTAGCCCCAGGTATTGTTTATTCAATTTTTTTAATTTCATACATTTTGTGTGATATCTTGGACATGTTGGCTTCTGGGGAAGTTATGTTTGCTTCTAAGGGCTTCTATTATCAACATAAGTCTATTTGCATGTTTTGATCTCTATCATTTTGAGGAGGTATCGTGGGTTTTGCCACTCATCCTTCTATGGTCAATCTAAGTAAGGACAATTATGAGTCTTGGCAAAGAGGCATCCTAACACATCTCAGGTGGATGTATCTTTTGCCTCATCTTTACGGGATCATACCTGAACTAGAGACACCTATGAAGAAATCTGTTTGGGGTAACAATTGAGATCATGTTGTAGGCTTAATTTGTACCACTGTTGATTATGGTATTACGTGTGATCTTCCCATCTATGAGAGCCCACACATACTTTGGACAAAAATTTGGGAGTTGTATGGAGACCCTCATGTCTCACCATTTCCAAATAATCCTGCAGCAGATTGCTTCATTCCACTTGATGATGCAGATAATATACCTTATGACGATGATACTTTAGAGGTGCTTGAGTATATGGCATGTATTGAATGTTCAGAGATAGAGACCTCTCTTCTCCTCCTATTGAGATCACATCTTCATCACCTGTTGCTACTTCAGAGTTCAGTGTTGCATCATCATTGGCTTCTAGTAATTCTATGTAGCAGGTCAATATCAATCTTTCAAATCCACCTCATTAGGATTCCTATCTTGTAGACATATCATCTTTGTTTGTAGAGTCTCACACTATTGATTTAGAGGACACATTTGAGCGTTTATCTCTCTTGTTTGATGCTATCTTAGTGGATTTGCATCACCACCTTCATCTTCTGTGTTTCCAGATGTAGTTCATATCATATCCTCTTCTAGTTCTTCTTCTTTGATTGGGAAACTAGTTTCTATTTTTGAGAAGATATTTTCCCAGTATGAGGTCACTTGAGTTGCATTCTGAGGCACACATTTCGATATGGATTCCCTATTCATCCAAGATGTGGAAATGGCTTCTACATTCACCAGTAGATCTATTTCTTTCGAAAGGGAGAAATGTTTTTTGCAGGCAATGGATTGGATTATGTCTTCAAGATCTCTTCATTGTTTCTAGAGCTTCTTCTTGGAGATGATTTATGTTCTCTTTTTTCTCTCTCTTATGGGGGGCACTCATGATTGTACTCTTGTGATGGATTCATTCCATGGGGGTCTTAGTGTTCTTCTTCCATCACATGTTCATGTACTTTCTTGTTTTGTTTTCTCTCTTTTGGAGAAGAGTTTTCTCCCACTGGTTTTTCTCCTTTTCTCCACTTTATGAGAAATTTCTTGTTTGTAAATGGGTACCTAATCAGGCCTTTGTTGCTGGGACCCATCTTTCTTTCTTTATTTTTAACTTATGTGTAACCTCCCTAAGTTGCACTTATGGGGGGTATTGGTGTAAAATCATATTTACACTTATCATAAGTTTATTAGGGAGAATCTTTTTAGGATAATGTTTCCTTTCTTATACTAGAGAGATTTGTGGTGAGTGACCTAAGCTTTCCTTTCTCACTCTGTCCCTATTTGGAAAGTGGCTATCTTTTAGGAAGGTTAGTTGTTTTTTTAGCACTTGAAACATTTATGGCATGTATCATCATATGCCATTTTTGTCTCTCTCCCAATTTAGCAAGTGGTTATTTATTTATGTAATTCTAGTATTGTGAATGAGAAAAACATATTCAAGTGCAATTAGCTTGTGCATTATCCTCTTGTAGCTCTCTCTTGTAGAATTTTTCCTACAGATGATCTCGGCTCCTGTGAGTCCTTGTGTGACTCTAACACATGCAATTTACTTCTTCTACATTGAAAAACCAAAAAAAGGTGGTGAATTAAGTAAACAATGATTGTCAAAATGTTAACACCATGAAAAAGTGTTTTCTCGCCTGATAATGCATGAAAAGTAGTGAATAAAAGATCATGTGGGTCTGAATCACAGATCCCACATGCTTTTTGTCTATTTTTTTAATTCACCAAAATGCATCCACATTATAATGCGAGCACATTTTGTCAAGCATGGAAAGTTTAAGTGCTTTCATGCATGGAAAGTCTTAAGTGTTGTCATACATGGAAATTTATAAGTGTTTTAAGTGCATGAAAAGTGGGGAGGGAGGTACAAAGGTGAGAGAGAGTGGGTAGGAAGTATAGAGGGGAGGGAGAGGGTAGGAGGTAAAGAGGGGAGAGAGACTTCTTTTGACATGCAACCTTGAACCTAAGCAAACCTAAACCATTAAATCCTAAATAATGCCTCTAAACCCTAAACTCAAGCAACCTTAAACCTCTAAACCCTAAATAATGCCCCTAAACCCTAACCCATAACCCTTAAACCCTAAACCCAAGTAACCCTAAACCTCTATCTCACTATCTCTATCGTCCCTCTAGCTCTCAATCTCTCCCCTATGTCTCTGGCCATGTCCCTCACTCTCTATCTCCTATATCTCCCCTTAGTCTCCTCTATATCTCCCTATCAATCATCTTTCTCTCTAAATCCTAAAACCTATACCTCTAAACCTTAACCTTTAACCCCTAAACCCTAAACCCTAAACCCAAGAAACCCTAAACCCTAATCCCCAAACCCCTAAACCTTAAACCCAAACAACCCTAAACCTCTATCTTTCTATCTCTCCTATATCTCCCTATCTCTATCATTGTTTTACCTCTCAATCTCTCTCCCTATGTCTCTGGCCATGTCCCCCACTCTCAATCTCCCTATCTCTCTCCTCAATCTCCTCTATGTCTACCTATCGGTCCTCTCTCTCTAAACCCTAAACCCTAAACCTCTAAAACTTAACTGCTAACCCCTAAACAATAAACCTGAGAAACCCTAAACCCCTAAACCCCAAACCCGTAAACCCTAAACCCTAAACCCAAGAAAGGTCCTAAACCTCTATCTTCCTATCTCTCCCCTATCTCCCTATCTCTATCATCCCTCTACCTCTTAATCTATTTCCCTATGTCTTTAGCCATGTCCCTCACTCTTTATCTCTCTATCTCTCCCCTTGGTGTCCTTTATACCTCCCTATTGGTCCTCTCTCTCTAAACCATAAACCCTAAACCCTAAATAATGCCCCTAAACCCTAACCCCTAACCCCTAAACCTTAAATCCAAGCAACCCTAAACCTCTATCTCCCTATCTCTCCCCTCTCTCCCCTCTCTCCCAATCTCTATCATCCCTCTACCTCTCAATATCTCTTCCTATATCTCTTGCCATGTCCCTCACTCTCTATCTCCCTATCTCTCCCCTAGGTCTCCTTTATATCTCCCTATAGATCCTCTCTCTCTAAACCCTAAACCTCTAAACCTTAACCCCTAACCCCTAAACCATAAACCCTAAACCCTAAATAATACCCCTAACTCCTAAACCCTAAACCTAAGAAAACCTAAATCCTAAACCCCAAACCCCTAAACCCTAAACCCTAAACCCAAGCAACCCTAAACCTTTATCTCCCTATCTCTGCCATATCTCCCTATCTCTATCATCCCTCTACCTCTCAATCTCTCTCCCTATGTCTTTGGACATGTCCCTCACTCTCTATCTCCCTATCTCTCCCCTCTGTCTCCTTTATCTCTCCCAATCTCTATCAATCTCGTCTCTCTATCTCTCTGTAAACACTAAACCCCTAACCCATAAACTCTAAACTCTAAACCTAAGCAATCTTAAACCCTAAATAATTCTCATAAACACTATATAATTCCCTTAAACCCTAAATAATTCTCCTAAACACTAAATAATTCCCCTAAACCCTAAACCATAAACCTGAGCAACCCTAAACTCATAAACTCTAAATAATGCCCCTAAACCCTGACCCCTAACCCCTAAACCCTAAACCTGAGAAACCCTAAACCTCTCTTTCTCTCCCCTAAACCCTAAATAATGCCCCTAAACCCTAAACCTGAGCAACCCTAAACTTTTATCTCCCTATCTCTCCCTTATCTCCCTATCTCTATTGTCCCTCTACCTCTCAATCTCTCTCCATATCTCTCTAGACATCTCACTCACTATCTATCTCCCTATCTCTCCCCTTTGTCTCCTCTATCTCTCCCTATCTATTTCCTCTCTCTCTACCTATCTACCTCTCCCTATCTCCCTATCTCTTACCTCTCTCTCCCCTATCATTCCTCTATCTCCCTATCTCTCCCCTCTATCTCTCTCTCTCTCTCTCCCTATCTCTCTCTCTCTCCCTATCTCCCTATCTCTCCCCTCCATCTCCACCCTCTCTCCCTCTTCCTTCCTCTCCCTCTCCCATATTGACAAAGCAAAGGAAACAAGAAAACTAGGACATGCAAAGAGGGATGATGATATAAATTAGGAGGATGAAATGGAAACAAGATAAAATGAAAGTTCATTGGATGGGAAGAATGATGAGAGGAGAGGTGGAAAATAGTAAAATAGGGAAAAGTTGGTGGAATTTAAATGAAAATTGGAAAGGAAAAGGAAAACTAGAAAAGCTAGGAAAAGGAAAACTAGGAGTTAGATAGGTGAGAGATAGAGAGAGGGTAGTAGGTAAAGATGGGAGAGAGAGAGAGAGAGGGGGGAAAGGAAGTAGAGATGAGAGAGGGTAGGAGGTAGAGAGGGGAGGGAAGTAGAGAATGAGAGAGAGGGTAGGAGGTAGAGAGGGGAGAGAAGTAGAGAGTGAGAGAGAGGGGTAAGGAGAGAGAGAGAGAGAGAGAGAGAGAGAGAGAGAGAGAGAGAGAGAGAGAGATATGATTTTATTTCACCATAATGTGAGTGTGTTATAATGTGCTTGTGTTATGTGAATGCACATAATGCAAGCACGTTTTAACGCTCTCATGTTATGCTTTACTTTGGTAATTTCCAAGCCTTTAGCTTGGATTTTTCTTGGGCTTCCAACCCAAAGGCTTGGACTATGTTTTGGATGTCCAAAGATGTGTTTTTTATAGATTGTAACAAAAATTACATAATCTGGAGCGTGTTCCCCATCAGGTTTGCACTTGTTTCAATGACAAATCAAAAAATAACCACCGTAATCTTAAGCTCTTTCTTATCTTTCTAACCATATAATTTTTTTCATGTTTTGAGTATGTTACAGATTTCATTTTTAATTTCTTCTGTTAGTGTATCCATTTTTTGTTAAAAACCAGTGTGTGGTATTTTTAACTTTTTTTTAACCGTTCATTGAAATTTCAAATAAATTACATTTTTAGAAACTAGACTCCATTCTACACATATTCAAAAAATGGATTTTCGATTAGTTTTCAAAAAATTTAGGGGGGAGCACACTCAATTTTCTATTTTTTAGGATGTGTCCACTTTGAAAATTAGAAAAAAATCAATTATTCATGAAAAAATTATTAGAAAAATTAGGGATAAACTACATGGTGTTAGCTAATTTCTTATCAAAGTGATTTTTGAAATACTAAAAAAAGTTAACATTTTAAGGGGGCACACCAGATGCTATGTTATGTTTTTCTAAAAAAAACAGGATCAATTTGTGTGGCCCCCCTTTTTGAACCCCTTAATCTCAACTATTTTAAAAAAAAATTAGTAGTTTAGAAACTAGATTCAAAGCACTATGACTCTTGTTTTTGTTGTATCTTCAAATTTTGAGTGTAACTATCTTCAATTTCTCATCCAGCATCAGTCTTTCCTAATTTTAGAAAAAAAGTGGCATCTTAAGACCCCCTTTTGGTCCCCCATCTTTGTGCACTTATCCATACACCATTAGTAGTGCATCCAAGATATTACAAAACATATAGATAGATCAGGAAGAGATTCTCATGGAAGGGTCTAAAGGAGGATATCCTTAAGCATATCAAAGAAAGCATAACTTGTCAACAAAATAAAGTGGAGTATGCCTTTATTGCACAATTGCTACAACCATTGCCTATTCCAAATTAAAAGTGGGAAAGCATATCCATTGACTTCATTATAGGCTTCCCTAAGGTACATGATAAAGATTGCAATTATGTTGTTGTGGATTGGATAACTAAGCATGCAAACTTGTTTTCTATTTCTTTAGAATTAAAAGATCCTCATGTAGCCAATTTATTTTTCAAAGAAGTGTTTAAGACAATTAATTTCCTAAAAATATTGTCAATGATAGGGATAGTATATTTCTTAGTTCTTTTTGGTAGGAGTTGTTTCATTTGATTGGTATAGAACTTACTCCTAGCACAAGTTATCATCCTTAAATAGATGGAAAAATAGAAATATTGAACAAATGGGTTGAGGAGTATTTGAAGAACTATGTTTTAGATTAACAATCTACTTGAGTTAAGTGGTTACATTTTAGAGAATACTACTACAACACTTCCTACAACATGTCTATTGGTATGTCTCCATTTATAGAATTATATGGTTATGGTGCATTAACCCTTGTTGATTTAGTGTTCACAGATAGAAAAGTACTAATGATTAGTGACTTGGTTAAGCATAGCTAAGACATGTTAAGATCACTCAAAGATCACCTCCAAAAAGCTCAGGATCAAAAGAAGTTCTATACAAATCAAAACTGCATAGAGAGATCATTTGAGGATAGAGACATGGTTTTCTAATATTGTAGCCATACAAGCAATCTTTCATCAAAATAAGTGGGGTTGAAAAGTTCAAATGTCACTTCTATGGACATTACAAGATCATGAGAGAAATTGGTGAGGTAGTCAATGTCATCATTAAGGCTTATTTGATTTTAGAACATCCTTACTAAGTTTGGCATTCCTTTTATTAATCCATCAGTCATTTTCTATGACAATTAGAATACAATGAAGATCTTGAATAACCTAGTACATCAATAGTGGACCAAACACTTTAAGATCCATATGCAAGTTATATTAGGGAACTCATCTAGGAGTAGGTCATTTACTTGCAATATTATTCCCTTCAAAGAAAATCACATACATTTGTATTGAACCTTTCACAAGTAAGTTTCATCATCTACAAGCTTTGTTGGGGAGGATATCCATCATTGAGCAAGGCAGCCTAGACCTTCTCTTTTCTCTCTCTTTGGTGTGGGGATGGTAGGAGGTTTTCCTTTCTTTTATTTTGTGGGTACATTTTGTACTTCTCTTGTTTAGGGGGGTTATTTTGTACATGGTGTCACAACCCTAGTTGTTTGCAATTTCAAAATGCTAATATTCATAAAATATAATATCTAATTTCTATTAATAATTACTGTCGATTGATATTGATTCTCCAAACTATCATCTAGAGTATTTTATTATTATTATTTAATCATGACCTTATTTTTAATTTCTATTTAGATTATTATTATTTAATTATAATTTAATATCATAAGTGTTATTATTGTTTTTAAAAAATAATTATAACTATCACCAATAGTTAAATCATTAATATATTTATTACTATTAGTTAAATTTCAAACAATACCCATGGTTGCATTTTATGGAGGAAAACTGAAATTGAGTGTACAAAGGTAGAATTCAAAAGAATAAAATCATATTTTGTCCACTACCATTCTCCATTGCCAAAGCGAACCGACAAATAAAATTATAGAAGAGGGGAGAATGTTTGGGAATTTTAAAACACAAGAGGAAAATAGAGGAAGGGCGACAAATGAGAGAAGGCATAGGCATGCAAGGAGGATGTTGCTAACAGTTGTGGAATTCACTTTTACACCTACCATTTATTGTTGCTTCTAGCTCCATCAACATTCATGGCAGAGGAAGAGATAGTTAATGAACCATTTGGAACTCAAGCTAATACTATAGATAATGTTTCCATGGATGGTAACATGTACCTAGTGTTAATCAACTACTAAAATTAGTATGATCCATAAACTTTCTAGTTATTTAGGTTACAAGTAGTTCATTTTTTTGTTTAAATGAAAGTGTTGTGGGTTTTTTTGTATGACTTGTCTTTTGTGTGCATATGTTTATTCTAATTTGAAAATATATAAACAAATAGAAATTCTATTGTTTGAACTCAAAAGATAATTCCATTTAATGAAATCACTTCAAATTCATTATTTGATTTTCAATTTTTTTAATTCAAATTTTAGGTTTACCTGATACTTATCCATAGCTCTGCCAGTGACAATTATGTTTGACTAGAAAATATTATTGGAACCTCACCTATGAAATATGTGTGAAGGAACCACAAGCTTATAATTTCACATTTGCACATAAGAAGTGTCAATATTACATAATACAAACAACTAGATCCACATGAGACAATCGACAACATTTTTTTAGAAGTGTTCTTATAAAAGGATATATGTAGCCTAATGTTGGAACAACTCATGTGCCTTTTCTATTCTTCCACATTTTATACATATGTCTACTAGAATAGTTACAACTACAACATCAGACAAAATCTCTCCATTCTTCATGTATTGATGGATGTCCATACTCTGTCTGAAAGCTCCCATTTTGGCATAGGTAGGGAGGACAATGCCAAGGTTGTGGATTCTAGTTTTACACTTACCAACTTCTTTTGCTTGAAAATTTTTAAAGCCTTTTCAACACCACAATTTTCTGTGTATCCTGCATTCATTGCATTTCATGATACCACATTTCTTGAGGTATTTTGTCAAAAAGTTCATGTGCTTTGTGCGTGATTCTACATTTTGCATACATGTGCACTGGGACATTTGCAACTACAACATGTGATGAAACTTGTCTTTCCTTTATACTTTGATGGATGTCCATACCCTATTTGAAGCTCCCATTTTGGCACAGATAGGGAGGACGCTGGCAAAGGTTGTGGAATTTGACTTTACACCTGCCAATTGCAGTTGCTTGAAATTTTCTAAAGCCTTTTCAACAAATCTATTTTGTGCATATCCTACAATCATTGCAGTCCATGAGACCACACTTCTTTCAAGGATTTCGTCAAACAGTTTGCATGCCTTGTTTATGCTTCCATATCTTTCTCTCCATATATACATATTAAGTTGCATTTTTCTTAAAAGTTTCTAAGGGCTTTACAACAAATCCATTTTAAACATATCCTGCAATCATGACATGTTATGAGACCATATTTCTTTAGGCTCTTTGTGAAATGATCCATGTGCCTTGTCTATGGTTCCACGTGTTGCATATACGTCTACCAACTCTAAATATAATAATGTTATTTTTAATATTATATAACTATTTTAATTAGAACAAAACCAATTAAATATTCAAGAGAGATGTAATACAATATATATATATATAATTTAATGTAAAATATCTATTTATTTTGATAATTTAAGAAGTAATAAAATAATACAAAAGTACACACATATTTTAATATAATATAATTATTTAATTTTATTTCACATATTGTCTTCCAAACATCTTGTAAACAATATTTTATTATTTATTTAAATAACACACAATACATCATTTGAATATATATTCTGAAAATATATTAAGTCAAAGTAATCACATCATGCATTTGAAAATGATTAAAAATCATGCATTAATGCAATAAGAACCATTCAATAATGCATATGTATCTACATGATGTGTGTGATTGCATCAGGCTAATCCATCCATTAGTTCTTGCCAAGTGGCTAGAACATCTCTACCTCAGCCATGCTCTCATCTTTGATGAGTACCTACATCCAGTTACACTCAACTCGACCTCAATAGGTTAGTGTCTCCAAAACATAGTTGAAGCAATCATTGCATCAATATTCAATATTTAAAACAATTTCCTATTTCATCAATATAACTCATAATAATTACCTCCATGTATGCAAAATTACTTAAAGTAAAATCAGTCACCATAATTGTTCACTAATAGAATAATCATATTGTTCATAAAAATGAGACGTGACAATGGTTCCACGTGTTGCATGCATGTCTACCAGGGCACTTGCAACTACCATGTCTGACAAAAATCCCCCTTCCATTATGCTTTGATGAATATCTCTTCATTATTACTGGAGATCTAATACGGTGCATATTATTATAATGCAAGATGATTTTTCAGATTATATCATCTAGCATCACCAATAATCCCCACAAGAAAATTGTCCCTATTTAAAATGATGGAAATGATTCACATCTCTCACAACAATATCTCTTGCAACAATCATGGAGATAAGTTTTGTTGTAGTGTGGTAATCAGCACATACTCAAAGGTTCTTAACAACTCTAATAGTTATTCCTTGGGGCGTGTTTAACAAACCAAATGTAGTTTTCACTATGGTGGTAGAGAAATAATTATTTTTCCCATTCTTCCACAACATTTTCAGGATCCAAATAAAAAAGTAGCATCATCATTGATACTCATAAGCCTATATTCATATGTTATCTACAGGCACCAAGAAAACACATCCATACAACCACCACAAATTTAATTGGTACCTCATCCTACAATGTGCCTACTTTACCTAGTTTACAAAATATAACAAAAATGTCAACATAACTATTTCAAATAGGCGACATCACAATTTGGCTTCAAAGTCAGAAAATTTTCTACTTGGAAATGTGTATTATCATCTACATTATGCCCTACATTTTGACTTTGATGAATCATCTAATTCAATTTATTCATTTCATGTATCATACCTCAACTCCATAACTTTGAATGACCACAATATTGGCAGAATTTGACACGAGACATCTCTTGTTTATTCTATGGCTTTCCCTCTAGGAGCTACTTCATTTTTATGAAGAAGACTTAGTTTTATATCTACTGGAAATTAGAAATCTATTAAATTAGAAATCTATTAAATTAGATATCATGACAGATCATGACAATATACTCTTTTTAGCAACCTTTAATATTTTACCTGGTAGCTTTTCACCTTGTCCAAAGAAAGGAATGATGGAAACATATTACCTTCACCCACAATTATAGTTTCATGTGACTAAAAAATGGGTCTAACATGGGCATATTGAAATTGAAAGTAAATTGGAACAAACAATGTGAAATCATTCTTTCAAAGGTACTAGCTTGTAACCCAAGTAAAGGAAAATAATGATTCACCATTCCCTACACAATCATCCATGTTTATTGCACATAACATAAATATTTGTGACATGCATCAAATATTTGTGATTTGCAGAAATTAAGATTCACCTTGAATGTCAATACAAAGCTCCATAGGAATTAACCAAAAATTCTGCCTTGTTTATTGATCAAAGTGTCATAATAAATGAGCCTACAAGGAATGAGAGATATTTAAAGTCAAAATTACAAAATTACAAACATGGGATGATAGATATTTAAAGTTAGTAATATGGGTTTAAGACTTGTATAATTTGTGTTTTAGGAAGATAGATGTTTAAAGTCAATAATATGGGTTAAGACTTGTATTTATGTTTTAGGATATATCTTAGTACAAATGAATTACTTTCTTTTGGATATGTATATTTGAAAATTCGTAGTGGACATTTAAATTTATATTTTTGTATTGCTTTAATGTTTTTTTTTTATTTTGATGGCATTTTCCATTAGGCCTCCCTAGTACACACCCACAAAAACAACAAACATTAATGAGAACCTTGATAAAAGTTTTCATGTTATTGAATAGAAGTTATGGAATCATGACTTGTGGCATCCTTTTATCAGTTTTGGTTGATATAGGATTGTTTATAATAGGAAAATTCATATGATTCTTGTGTTGGGTATAATGAATGAAAGGTTCTTCTACACTTGGACTATTCATGATGATTGGAAAGAGTGAACCATATGGTGTTGTGTGACTTAAGTTAGTCTTCCTCGATTTATGTACTAATGTCACATGAGAATTTGTTTCTAAGCACATTGCATTTGAATATGTATAAATAACCAATGGAGTGTAGGTTGTAGAGTATTGAGGGATCTAGGCTGAAAGAACTAAGTACTTGACTATGGTAAGATCTTGATTCCATTACCTTTTGCAGCAATTAACCTTATAGTTCTTTGATTTATTAGATTTTGAGCATGTAATATCTTATCTGTTGTGACATCAATTTGTAACTTTTAGTGTAGAGATAATCTTTATTTCATATTCTAAGTAAATTGAGTTGAATAATTTATGTTTTTCATCTTCTTGATACTAATTCATATACATAATGATGATTAGGTAGGAAAGAACTATATTGTGTCTTTTATCTTAAGTTATCATTCCATTGTTATGTGTATTGGTGTTAGGTAGATAGAGTTGTTACATTTCTCTACGTAAGGTTGCTATTGTATTTTATGTCTTCTTTGAATAAGTGCTCTTATTGTGCCAAAATGTTATAGTGACTCTCTTGTGTTTTAGTACAAGAAGGTTCTTACTAATAGTAATGGTCCCTATGTAATTCAATAAATATTTTGTACCTCTTACTTGTGTAGATTTAATTATGATAAATCTATTATGGATTATAAATTCTCCTTGAAGAAATCTAGAAGATGTTTAGGTATAAGCTAGTTTGTTCATGGTATACTGTATATTGTGATAACATGTTAATGTCTTGGGTAAGCTATATATCTTGCTGCATGATTTAAAGTTGTGGGAAACCTATCTCTAGAACAAACTTGCGTGTTAGCCAACAAAACTAATCCAAACAAGAAAACCTAGTTGTCATATGCTCTCACCTCGCCTTCACAGATCTTGGTGATCAGAAAGCACTAGGGAATCTCGAATGGCATAGTCACTAGAATACCAAAGTTGAATTGTGGAAGTAAACTTAATTCCTTGAGTGGACACCTGATAGGGATTCCTCAACACTAGGGTTGAATGACAAATACCCCTTCTAAGTGTTTGTGATAGTGGACTTAATTCCGTCCTTGTTTCACCTAAGTGGGTGGCAGCTGACGAAGAATTGTCTGGGGTGGGGAATCACCCTAGAAAGGCTTGCATACCTACTCACAGTTGCATCAAACATAGTACAAGACAGAACTACATATTTGCAAATCCCAGTGTCAGTAGCATCTGGAGGGGACCTTGATCTCGTGGATATAGGGTATGTAGGCAGTCTGGAAGGCAAAAGATCCCCCCAGTACCCAGGTCCCCCAGATATAGAGTGTTCCTTTATAATCAACATCATAATATCAAAATCATAACAAAGTAATCTGATATCAAGAAGTCTCCAATACTCGGGTGCAAAGGAATGCTGAATTAGTTGATTCTTAGCTTCTATAAATATTGTGACCTTAACTTCTTGTATAATGATTCTGAGTTATATTAACATAAGATTGTCTAGTTAGTTTTGTGCAGATACAAGACACTGGAGAAAAGCAAGTTGTCAAAAATAAATGCAGGGTGAAATGAAGGACTTAAGGTACATGTTGATTAGCTATTCTTATATGTTATCTTATGTAATGTACCCTCTCTCTTCACCAAATTAGATTGGTGACCATTTCGATTCTTGATGACTTTAGAAAATGAACTATAGTTATCTAACCTATATAACATTTATTGAGCACTTCTTTGAGTAAAATTTTATGAATCTAAATCATCTACATCTATTGATCAAAATTTTTCTTTCCTCGGTATTTTTCTAATGTAGAGTTAGTATTATTTTGTTAACAAGGAGCTGGGTCCCTACACATGGGTACCTAACATGGCTACACGTTTGCTTGAACCCATCTCTATGTTCCTAAGTTTCACTTATGGGGGTGTTGGTGTACTATTCATACTTTACCTTGGATAACACTTTATCATAAGTGTGTTATTGTATCTATTTATTAAATTTACTTGAGATATAAGAAATATTTATTTTCCCTCACCTATGTAGCTAACAATGACGTGTCACCCTTGATTTGAGGTTATCAAGTGCCACCAATTCCTTATTAATTCTTGATTTCAATGAAAGTTAGGTGCCACCTTTGTCTAATCAAGGGCCACCTTGTCGTAGACTATGTTAACTCAACCCTTGATTGGAAGTGATTGAGAGTTAACTCATGACATATTGCACATGTCACCTCCTTGACTCATGTATCCAAGAGGCCTATATATGTGTACTTCATATATTGTTTCACATATTTTTCATGTATTCTCTATATTAGATCAACATTATATATTCTAAGATATTTGCTATTGTAACTTACTTTTTCCATATAGATCGAGACTTTTATTGATTTGCATTATGTACAAAACCTACAATATTTAGTGATATTTGATTGCCTTTCTACATGTCCTAGAATGATTGCTTTCAAATGAGAGATCATTCATATTTAGTGATATTCTTTAATTGTTTTTTTATGTGTTTGATGATGTATTAATAAATGCAAATGAATGTCTATTTATACAAGAATATGATAACAATTCATGAGAATGTGTACAAAGTCAACTTGAGACAAAGTTGTAAAAAGGGGCTAATTTGTTGGATTTTAAATTTTAGATTTAGGCAGGTCAAATTTACACTTGCAAGAGTGACCTTGCACATGCAAATCTAACATGGGACAAGGAAGATAGTAAAGCTCATGTCAAAAAACAAATTATAGGGATGTACATGGATATTCAATGCAATTAATGCAAACAAGTTTAATGTTCAATAATGAGTGAGCATATGACTAGGATAAAGCATGGAATAACATGTGAATAAATCTAGGTAAAAAAGGTTCAACTTTGCATAAGAGTGTGACAATAGTCATCATGTACAAGTAACAAGACATCTTCTCAAATATAGGTACAAAACTAAATAGAAAAAAATACCAAGATGCATCTTTTACCATTACAATAATATCTATTTAGTAAAATGATCTTTTTATTTAAATATTAAGGATCAATTATGAGACCCCTTCTCACTAATAAAAGTATAGAACCTACAAAGAAAAAGTAAACTCTTATGCTAAAACCCATGCAAGGGTGACATGCAGATAAAAGAAGAAAACAAAGACCAAACCAAACCATTCTATCATTTTTCTTATGAAACCTAAGGACCATATGACCTTTTTGAAAATGTTTTGGTTCTACTTTCTTGGATAGCACTTTAGTCCATCCAATATTATCATCCTCCTCTTCAAATTCAAATGAAGCTAGAGAAGCAAGGAGTAACTGATTTATTTGATCTAAGAGAAATTCACCTAGACTCCATTATTTGACATGAGTCAACCTTGATTGACAAGAAGTCTTTCCCGCTTTGAAAGGATGAGGAATAGGAATATGATCCTTAGCAGATTTGGATGCAAATCTCTAAAAAATAGATAAAGACATATTCACCAAATTATTTTTACTAGAAGAAGAGTTAGAGAAAGTAGGGGACTCATCCAAGATGTTACAACTTTAAAAATTATTCTAGTTGAAGCATACAATGCAACTTCACTTGGCCTTCCTATACATTTAATATTGTATCTTCATACTTTTTTCCTCGTAGAATTGAACTTTGAAGATAATTTTGTAACAATTTGCTTCACCATTGTTTAAACATAAGAAGAATTGTCTCCCATCTTTTTAGAAGGCTATTTAGGAGAGGAGTAAACCAAATCCATTGACAACTCAGATTTAGGCTAATTTATTAATAAATATCCTATACAAGCACCTTTCCACCAAATCACACTTTTAGAAGGAGAAGATTTAACAACATTACATGTTGCAACTATGTGACCCACTTGAATGCATTTGCAATAGTGAAATAAAATATTTTCATAATCTAATATTTGTTTTCAAATCCTATTTTCTACTTGCAACAACACCTCATTAGGTTGGCCTTTCCAAATATCTATTTTCACTTGGATGTGAACCGTCATAGAATGAATGAGGCCATTTGTCATTGGGTCAATAGAGATAAATCTACCCAAAGCATTCCCAATACTTTGAAAACATGTATCAACCTAGAATTGTAGTGGAAGATAGGGTAGCTGAACATAGATAGGTATGATTAAAAAAATATATGTAGTAGGGTTAAAATCTGGATACCAAGGCTTTAGAGATTTACATAATAAAACAAGGAAACCTTGAGCACTAAGATAAATTTTAGTCACTCCTTTAAAATGCAGATTCCAAGTATGCAAGTTAACTAAACTCATCCAAAAACATTCAAACTCTCTTTCTTTTTTTGACAAAACATTTTGCCTTAAAGAGACAATTGGGTGCTGCCTAGAACAAGCTACATATATCCATCTTCAATCACAACTTTTTGCCTACAACCTTTGCAGTGTATGATATATTAACATTCACCTTATATGCAAAAACTTGAGAGCCTTGAGATAGAGAAAACCCATCCAAAACTCAACACACACATGGGATTTTTATAGAATCAAACAAAACATGCCTTTAACCATATCCTCCGATACACTCTATGTTGTACAGGTACTTTTCACTATATCCACCTCATTTTTACATTGGATGACCAGGATTGTAGGCCTGACCATGCCAATAATCAAGTGGCCTAGAACTACAAAACCTAAGACACCATCTTCTTTTGCATTTTAGGAATTTCATCCTTTGATGCCTACCTCTATCTGGAATCAGATACCTCTACACAATCATCCACATTAAGATTTACAATTTGATAAATAGGAAACTTGTCATTTCAAAAATGAATTTAATACAAAAAAAAGTATAATTTCAAAGAATTATATAAATTTGAAATATATAATAAAATGATCTTAATTCCTTAATCATTCTTATCATCTTCAATTTAATACATATTATCAGCAATAAGGCTCACAATTTACAACATCATTTGTATTAAAATTAACATATTTTTCCTTAAAAAATATGACAATGTAGAAACAAGGAAGAGAGAATAACTAATAGGGGAGAGGACCCAATAGTTGAGCACCCTAACTCCATGCCTCTCAAAATAATATGTGGCAATTTTGAATCACTCCAAAAATTTTATAGTAGCTTATTTGGCAAGGCCCCTACTTATAACTAAGGTTTCAAGGCCACTTCATCAAATATGATGCCACATCAACATACTTTTTGTTGAGGTGTCAAATAGTTCCCCCAAAAAAGGGCGGACCAATAAGTGTGCATTAAATCGTGTTTTGTTGTTGTGTTGATGTGGCATCACATGTTGGTTGTTTTTAGATTTAAAAGACACATCTCATTCAATTATTAGTACTAATAGTCAACACTAACAACTTTAGATTTACAACTACTAGTGCTAAACTTTTATAAATATAGTGCCTTTTAAGTGCACAAATAGATCTCAACCATCCATTTGAACTATATGAGGTATTGGTTTTTTTTTACCTATTCTCTCAACACCCATATAATTATACCCAATATCAGGGCAGAACACTCGGATCATAGAGTATTTGTGCTAAAATTTGAGATTGGCTAGAGATTCGATTAGATTGGTATTACGTTTTCGTACGATGCGATTTTTGTAAATTGTTTGTAACTTGATTGCCTGTTATCATTATGTTGAGGGAGGTGCGGCACATAAAAATGTCATGGAGAGATTTTTATTGCTCATCTGGATTCTGGACCTGTTTACATAGCGAAGTAGGTTTCTTCTCCTGCCATGGTGAGTTTTATTGTGGTGAATATCATGTATAAATTGCACCAAGAGAACTGGAGTTTTGAGAATACTGAAACATTTTCCACCCTCCAACCACAATCATAAAATGCCATTGATATCCACTACTCATTTCAATCTCACAGCATTATGTAGAGAGGGTCAGTTGAAGGAGGCGCTGCACATTCTGCTTACTACACACAACCCCCCTCCTGAAGACTACTCTACATATCTTCAATTATTGCAGATCTGTATCCTCAAGAACACACTTTCATATGGAAAAGAAGTCCACTCTTTCATTGCTCACAGGCGATTTGCATTTGCTACAAGCGCATCTTTTCATAATAAGCTTATTTACATGTATGTCAAGTGCGGAAGTTTGGTGGATGCCCGTAAAGTGTTTGATCACATGAAAAAACGAGACAGATTCTCATGGAATACGATTATTGCAGCGTACAGAAGACAGGGGTATCCTCACGAGGCAGTTACACTGTTTCACCATATGCAGCAAACAGATCTCCAACCCGATCAGTTTACATTTGCCAGCGTATTCCCAGCCTGTGCCAAAATGGGAGCTTTGGAACAGGGTATTGGAATCCATAAAAGCATAGAGGATAGAGGAATTTTGTCAAATATTGTAGTTGCAACTGCCCTGGTAGACATGTATGCAAAATGTGGAAGCATAGGCAAGGCACGTGAACTGTTTGACAAAATGCCTCAAAAAAATGTGGTTTCATGGAATGCCATGATTGCAGGATATGCACAAAATGGATATTTTCAAAAGGCTTTAAAAACTTTCAAGCAAATGCAATTGTCAGGTGTAAAGCCAAATTTCACAACCTTTGCCAGCATCCTCCCTGCCTGTGCTGAAATGGGAGCTTTGGAACAGGGTATGGAAATCCATCAAAGCATAAAGGATGGAGGAAGTTTGTCAGATGTTGTAGTTGCAACTGCGCTGGTAGACATGTATGCAAAATGTGGAAGCATAGACAAGGCACGTGAATTGTTTGACAGAATGCCTCAAAGAAATGTGCTCTCCTGGACTGCAATGATTGCAGGATATGCACAAAATGGACTTGTTGAGAAGGCACGTGAGCTGTTTGATAGAATGCCTCAAAGAAACGTGGTCTCATGGAGTGCCATGATTGCTGGATATGCACAAAATGGATTTGTTGAAAAGGCACGTGAATTGTTTGATATAATGCCTCAAAGAAATGTGGTCTCATGGAATGCCATGATTGCAGGATATGCACAAAATGGATTTGTTGAAAAGGCTTTAGAAACTTTCAAGCAAATGCAATTGGCTGGTGTAAAGCCAGATTCCACAACCTTTGCCAGCGTCCTCCCTGCTTGTGCCAAAATGGGAGCTTTGGAACAGGGTATGGACATCCATCAAAGCATAAAGAATACAGGAAATTTTTCAGATGTTGTAATTGCAACTGCCCTGGTAGACATGTATGCAAAATGTGGAAGCATAGACAAGGCACGTGAACTGTTTGAAAGAATGCCTCAAAGAGATGTGTTCTCGTGGACGGCAATGATTGCAGGCTATGTACAAAATGGATTTGTTGAAAGGGCTTTAGAAACTTTCAAGCAAATGCAATTGGCAGGTGTAAAGCCAAATTCCACAACTTTTGCCAGCATCCTCCCTGCCTGTGCCAAAATCGGAGCTTTGGAACAGGGCACGGACATCCATCAAAGCATAATAAATAGAGGAAATCTGTCAGATGTTGTAGTTGCAACTGCCCTGGTAGACATGTATGCAAAATGTGGAAGCATTCACAAGGCATGTGAACTGTTTGACAAAATGCCTCAAAAAAATGTGGTCTCGTGGAATGCCATGATTGCAGGATATGCACAAAATGGATATATTGAAAAGGCTTTAGAAACTTTCAAGCAAATGCAATTGGTAGGTGTAAAACCAAATTCCACAACCTTTGCTTGTGTTCTATGTGCATGCAGCCATGTAGGTTTAGTGAATGAGGGCTGTACATACTTCAATCACATGAGTAAGTCTTATTGCATTACACCTACAATTGATCATTATGCGTGCATGGTTGACCTTCTTGCCCGTGCTGGCTATCTTGAGGACACCCTAAACTTTATCATTAAGATGCCAATTAAATCTGCGGTGGTTGTGTGGATGTGTTTTCTTGGTGCCTGTAGATCCCATAAGAATATAGGCTTAGGAGTATTTACAGCAACGCTACTTTTTGATTTGGATCCTAAAAATGCTGCGACTTATGTTCTTCTCTCAAACATCTATGCAGAAGTGGGCAGGTGGAGTGAGGTTCAAATGGTAAGGAGATTGATGAAAGATAGAGGAATTAAAAAGATCCCTGGATGTAGTTGGATTGAAGACCAAAAAATGGTACATGCTTTTTGTGTAGGAGACAGATCACATCCACAGACATAGGAGATCTATGCAAAGTTGGAGAAATTGGCTTGGGAGATGAAGGCAGCAGGGTACTTTTCAGATACAAGACATTTAATTAATGACGTGGAAGAGGATGAACAAGAATTATTTCTCTGCCACCATGGTGAAAAGTTGGCAATTGCATTTGGTTTGTTAAAATCGCTCCTTGGAACAACTATTAAGCTGTTAAGAACCTTCGTGTATGTGCTGGTTGCCACACTGCAATGAAATTTATCTCCAAGATTGTTAGAAGAGAAATTGTTGTGAGAGATTCAAACTATTTCCATCATTTTATACAAGGAGAATGTTCATGTGGAGATTATTGGTGATGCTTAATGAAACAATTTGAAAAATAGGCTTGCACTATAATAATATGCCTCATGTTAGACCTATAGTAATAATGAAGGGAGAGGGATTTATTTTCAGTTTCTAGAAAGCTTTTTGTTTTTGTTTTGTTTTGAGTATTTGGCAATCTAGACCATGTTGTTGGCTTCATGAAATTAAATGCAGAGAGTAATGTAGATCACTGCTTATATACACTGTTGGGTTATCTATCAAAGACCCGTTTTATGATAACATGGACATTTCATTGAATTGTGTTCATGAAACCTATAAATGTATGTGTAGACACCTAAAAAATAACAAGTTCTAATTCATTACATTATCCTAATCATTCACTTGTTATAGAGGTTCTGATTCATTAAATTATCCCAATTATTCCATAATTTTCCTAAGTCCTAGTCCCCTTCAAACTTCACATGATTTAATTAATTTATTAATTAAATCTCCCTTTTATCACTTAACCACATAAAAATGAATAAAAACAATAGAATTTTTTTTATTCTCCACCTTCCATTTTATAACTCTCAAAAATTAATTATAAATTATAAAAATCTATTCTAATCCTCCACCATCCATCTATTAGCTACCCAACCAACTCAAGCTAAACTATTGATCTTTCAATCGATCTCCACCGTCAATCATCCAACTTGTAAGCCTATAAATAGACCATTTAGGAGTTATTTTTCATAATCATCTATCAATGTAATTGTTGTCACCTAAATTTGCACCCTATTGTTGAAGCTTTTGGCAGTTCCAACAAATTCAATGAAACATGGGATTTGTTTCAAGGTGTGGGACCTTGCAGTTGAGACCAAACCTCCATAGAAAGTTGGTTCCTCTTTCTGGAGTTGAGGTCTAGAGAATTTGACTAAATCTAATGCTACTACTCATGAGGAAAAGGGGAAGAAAATGTTGAAATTAAAAGGGAGTGATGCACCAAATTTAATATGTTTAATTGCGCCTATATTAACACAACAATGACCTCAAAACTACAACAAACTCACACAAACTCATGTAAACATCACAGAGGTTCAAGTCGAAAACTGGAGCTATTAAAGAGACTGTTTTGCCCACAATACAAGCATACAATTCTCAAATAAACACAGTGTAAAGTCACAAAGAGAGGCAAAATAATAGTTTGTATTGATCATGAAGGCTAGAAAACCATTACAAAAGTAGAAGAATTAATTGCAGAGGAAATAGACACAAAATAATAATTTACACTCATTGGTGAACAACAATCAGAGACATCAAAGGCTTAGAATTAAGCACACTGTATCAAATCCGACTAGTTCTTGTAAAGCATTAGAAGGCCTACAATCGCAACAAAATTCTCATGCATGTGTAATAGCCGAGAAAAGAAATAGCTAACAGCAATCACATCTCTTTTACATGTATATATAGTTTTTCAATCCATCATGCAGGTACAGGCGCTTAAAATCAGTCAATTGTTTTGTTCAGGTGCCCACACTACATTCAATTCAGGTCATAGCCATGTTAGGAAATCTACAAGGATAGAAGCACGCCCATATCTTGGTAAGTCTAAAAATTGATAGAAGGAGATTTCCCACACTCTTTAGATACTTGGAGCATTGAAGAGGGAAGGCCAAATTTATGTTTTGGTACTTGCAAATCCATTTCATCTATTTTGTCTTCCATTTGTGTACTGGGGCATTGAATATTTTCACTATGTCAACCACTTGCAAAACCATGGCCTATAACACATTAATGTTGAGTTTAACCTACAAGTCTCATCTTGCAGTCATGGCACAAATTCAGGAAATCGCCTCCCAAAGCTTTTACAACACTTTAAAATTGTTGTCCAATTTTCACTTACAACCCCCCATGAATCTGGCCGTACCTGAAGAATTCAAACATTCTGCTTGATTGATCTTCATCCTTCATTTGCCCTTTGAATTCTGGTCTATGCCCTTTCTGTGCATTGGACACCTTCTTTTCTCTCTCTGTTGGCAAAACTGGTCAGCAAGAAGCTTAGTCGACGAATTTGAGAAACTACGAACTGATTGGTGAATTTGCAATTTTACCGATCCCTGACTTATCCCTTTCTTTCTCTATCTTTGTCTTATTTTTCACCTTATCAATGAACTTGCATTTCATGAACCACTTTTCTTCTTGCTCAGTCTTCTTTCTTTTCTTCCTTTTCTATCACTTTTCACCTTATCGACGAATTTCCCTTTCCGCGAACCTGTCTTAGCTTGCCTTTTCGCCCTGTCAGTGAAATCTCTTTATCATGAACCATTGCTTTGCTTTTGTCTCTGTCACTTTGGTCAGGGCCTTCCTTCTTTCCTTAGCCCTTGTTACCTTTGGCTTCTTTAGCTTCCTAATTGCCTTATCGACGAATCTTGAAAATCATGAACTAATTGGAAGCTTTACAATTTTACCGACCCTCTGATTTCCTTTCCTCATTGACTTGTTCTTTTTCTTTGTTTCTCCTTCTTTAGTCGGCAATCTAGACCGCCGACAAAACCACAAAATGGCGAACTCAGTCAACGAAATCAATAGTTCGTGAACTAGCCAATTCGCTGACAATGTGCTATAAACTTCAACTTTTCTCTTTATCCTTTGCTTTTCCTTCACCTCTTTTGTTGCTTTATCAGCAAATCGGCAAACCGGCGGAGTCACGGACTTATGAACTCAGTCGGTGAAATCGATAGTTCGCAAACTTGTTGATTTGCCGAAAAGGCCCTCAAATGGACAGATTTTTCTAAGGGAAGAAAACACACTAACTTGGGGGGGCCTTTAAACTTGAATTTTGCCAACTAAGGCAGAAGACAAATGCAAAATACTTAGAATTTTTGGGATTTTTGAAGGGAGGTTTTCTTCCATTTAAGCTTTCTCAGATCGAATATTTCTGATGGAAGAAAAGTGGGTTTTTTTAAGCTATTTTGGCCTGGGCAAAAATAGGACAATATTTTGGTGACTATGCAAGGGTGTTTGCCTGCTAAACGCATAGATCCAGTGGCCTTATACAATTCATTGGGCATAGAGTCAAAAGAGCACTACAGCAACATGATCATACAAAATTGAAAATTGCCTCCAAAAAATAAAATAAAATAGAAAACAAGGCAAACAATCTCCTAATGAGAATGTTGCATGTGCAAGAGCACTTGGAAAAAGGGAAACCTAAAATAGAAACAAGATCTACTTTAATTATTTACAAGAACCCAAAACTAAACTCAAAAGTATGGTTTGAGATGAATCCCATTCATTGGGATTGGAAGTGATTCACCAATTAGCTTGGACATTTGGAAGGCATTTTCTTGCTTGCAACTGGTGATGATATATGGGCCGCTCTATAAGGCATCAAATTTAGAATGCCTCCGAGCCTTAGCTCTATCTTCATCCCATTTCAACACCAAGTCTCCCTCTTGGAAGACTTTGTCAACTGATTTTCTGTCACTGGTCCTCTTGACTTGATGTTCATGGGCTTCAAGAGTCCTCATGGCAGCATCTCTTCTTTCTTCAAGCTCCATCAGCTCGGCAAACCTCATTGTCATGGCATCACTTTCTAGCAATTCTAACTATTGTGCCAACTCAAGGGAAGGCGACTCCAATGACAATGGAAGACTTGCTTCCTTTCCATAAACCAGCATGAAGGACGAATTGCCAATGGCCCTCTTAGGGGTGACTCTATCAACTCAGAGAGATGTTTTCAACTTGGAATGTCAAGTCCTCTAGTTGTCCTCCACTATCCTTTTGATGATTCTAATCAAGTTTTTGTTTATGGACTCAGCCAAGCCATTGCCTTGAGGGTAGTAGTTGGAAGATGTCTTCAAGTAAATTCCATGGTTAAGTGCCCATTCACTTATTTTTGTGCCTACAAAGGACTTGGCATTGTCAAAAATAATGGTGAATGGAACACCAAATCTAGTAACTATACCCCCAAGGAATTCTAAAATAGAGGTCTTTGTGGGATCCCTCAATGCAATTGCCTCTGTCCACCTTGTGAAATAATCGGTGGCTATTAAAATCCACTTATGACCAGCACTGGAAGGTGGATTAATCATCCCAATGAAATCCAAACCCCATTGGGCGAACAACTGATCAGTCTAAATTGGATGTAAGGGAAGAGCAACCAACTTTTTCTTACCTGCAAATAATGCACATTTCTTGTAGCTCCTTACCCATCTATGGGCATCTCTGAACAAATTGGGCTAGTAATAACCAGGCCTCATGATTTTGATAGTAGTTGTTCTTGGTGAATAATGACCACCAACAGGGCCATTATGAAACTTTTATAACACTCTTGAGGTTTGATTTTGTGCAATGCATCTAAGGAGGACTCCATTGATGTCTTTCCTAAACAAGACACCATCAACAAGAACATAGGGGATGGACTAAAGTCTAAAATACCCCATTTTGGCCTGATTCAGTCCATCTGGACATTTACTTGACTATAGAAAGTCAGCCATGTCATGATACCAATTTTTTAGAGTGTGAAAATCAATTGGCTAGACTTGTTCAAGGGCATACACTGTGTTAGCTCTAGCTCCAATGTCTGTTGACATCTGCTCACACAGTCCTTTGCCTTGTACCAACTTGGTGATGTTGATATTGACATCATACTCCATGACTTTTGTGATCCACTTAGCCCTCTTCTCATTGACATCTCTTCTCAAAAGGAACTCTTTTACGCTAGGGTGATTCACTATCAACTGTATCTTGTTGTTTGAAAGCATGTGTTTGAATTTTTTGACTGCTTTCACCGCAGTAAACACTTGTTTCTCAATAAAATCATACCTCAACTCATACTCTTTGAGAGGCTGGTTGAAGAAAGCAACTGGCTGCTCCAACTTCTCTTCATTCTGTTGTGTCAAGACTGCTGACATGCCTTCCTTGCCTCCAAAGGCATAAAAGGTAAAATCCTTCTCATAGTTCGGGTTTATCAGTGTAGGGGCCTGTGCAATGGCTTGTTTGACAACTTCAAAACTATCCCTACCTTCTTTTGACCATGTGAAAATAGCATTCTTCTTAAGCATGGCAGTGTATTGAAGCAAAATTTGGCATAAACCTCCTCACAAAATTGATCTTGCCCAAGAAACTTTGCAAGCCCTTCTTGTGACTAGGAAGGGGAAGAGGTAGAATGGCACTGGTCCTTTTAGGGTCAATGGAAAGTCCTTTCTTTAAGACTACATGTCCCAACAATTTGCCCTCTGGGACAACAAACACACACTTTTTTGGATTTAATGATATGCCATATTCCCTGCATCTCTCAAAGACTTTTCTCAAATGACCCAAATGGTCAGTTGTGTGCTTAGAATATACAGTCAAATCATCAAGATACACTAAAATGATATCATTGGTCAGGCCTTTAAAGGCCAAATCCATTGCTCTTTGGAAGGTTGCCCTAACATTGGTCAACCCAAATGGCATTTTCTGATAAGCCAAGGCACCCCATTTGGTGGTGAAGGTTGTTTTGTATTGGTCTGATTCTTTTATAAGAATCTAATTGTACCCTAAGTAGCCATCTAGGAGTGAAAACCTTTCAACTCATGCTACCATCTATAAGATATGTTCCATGGAAGGAAGTGGATAGTGGTCTTTAAGGGAGGCCTTGTTTAGGTCTCTAAATTCCACACACAGTTTGATTTACCCTTTCTTTTTCCTAAGACTAGGTTAGCAACCCAAGAGGAATGTTTAATTGGATAAATGATTTTAACTTCTATGAGCTTGGATAGCTCTTTCCTCATTAATGGTTCTATTTTGGGGTTGACAAACCTTTGCTTTTGGTAGACAGGTTTGGCATTGAGGTCTAAATCAATGGTATGTTGGATTAAACCAGGGTCAAAACATTTCAGATCCTTATAATCCCAAGAAAATAAATCATCAAATTCATTGCAAAGCTCAAAAAAACCTTGTCTTTTAGCTTGATTACATACATTGACATGCTTTAAAAATCTGCCCTGTGCAATTTCTACCTCTTCATAGTCCTCTTTTTTACTGTCATGTTCATCTTCTCCCTTTTAGGTTGATCATCAACATCAAATATGTTTTTTAAAGTAACCAATCCCCTAAGCAGTTTATTGGTCTTCAACTGGATCACTTGGTTACCATAATGCTTCTACAACTTGGACTGATTACCAATAGCAAACTCTACCTTCTCTTGCAAGAAGTTGACAATTTGTTGGTCATTCTCAAATACATGCCAACTTGTAACATTATCTGGGATAGTTGGCCTCACAATAATCTTCACATGCTGATCTAAGTTTTGTTTGACATTATTTGGAATGTCAATCTAGGCACCAATTGTAGCCACCCTGTCAACATCTTTGTTTCTTTGTCTGGGTACTACCTGGATATTGAAGGCATCAAAGTCTTCAATCAGGTCCCAGACCCTATGTTTATATGACCTCAGCAAGTCATTCCTTGAAGCGCTTTGTGACCTGATTTGGTGAACAACAAGCTCACTGTCACCAAATGCTTGTAAAAATTTTATTCCTCTCTTTTGTGCCAGCTGCATGCCCTGAATTAAAGCTTCATAGTTAGCCACATTATTGGTGCTATTGAACTATAATCTAAAAGCAGAGAAATAATTTTCCTTTTGGGGTGAAATTAACACAACCCCATCACCTGCTCTATTTTTACTTCTGGAGCCATCAAAATACATCTATCATATCCCACTTGAATCTTCTTTTGACTTCACAAGATTGGGGATAAAGGCATCCTCATCATTGATACAATTTATACCCAACCCTATGTCTTCTATATGATCATGATTATCAAACTGAAAAAATAGTTTACCCACTCATCAAGCAGTATATCAAGGATTTCTTCCACAGGTGTGGCAACCTCATGCATGTTGTTGTCATCCTCCTCTAAGTCATGGATTGTGTAGTTCATGTTGGTAGGGTTAGGAAAATAAGGCTCTACATGATCATTGGCAATAGGCTCATCTTTAACGGTCACCTTAATGCCATACCTTGTTCTAAATAAAATGTGGGACCAGTCAGCTATTTTAGCAGTGAACTCTCTAGATAGGCATATGCCAAAGTATGCAAGGAGGTCAATAACTGAGATATCTTGTAAAACAGAGCAGCCAAGGCATGCATGAAGAGTGAGCTTCAGATCCTTGACTACACCTACTATTTTAACAATAGTGCCATCTAACTGCACTACACCCTTTGTTATAGGCTCATACTCAATGCCTAATTGATCAGCTATATTTTTAGACATAACAGAAGTACCCTCCCTAGAATCTATCATACAATTGTGCAACAATTTGTCACCAATGATTAGGGAAACATAGAAATGAGGGGGCTTACTAATTTTACTTGTGCTTGCCTCCTCTTTTGGTTGGCACAGGTTTTCTGGGGCGGTTGTTTTTTCTTTTGTTGTCTTCACAGCAAGTTGATTGAAGCTTGTTAAAGTTTCTTGTAGCAAATCCCTTTATGATGGGATTAATAGGGAATCCCACATAGTGATTCTTAGGTTGGTCTTTTTCATCTGATCAACTATGCTGAAAGGAATCTGACTGAGCTTTTGAGATACCTTTGTGATAACTGTTGACTAGCCTAGGGTTGTTGTTCTAGCACTCGAGTTGCTTTACCAACAACCTGATTTGCTTGTTTTGAAGAAATCTTGGCTGTTGCACCTTCATTTATATCCATTTGGGATGCATGAGAGGTAGATGCTTGACCAATGTAGGGATTGTTGCGTCCTCAATGGTTATTCTCTTGGCCCTTATGTTGAATGCTATTGGGCCTGCACCTTGATTAACACCACAGAAGTCATCATGTGTCCAATTCATCAAGGTATAATTATTTTATATTTGTTTCTACCCTCCCATCATCTCTTGGCTAGAACTGACTTGTTGTTCTAGGAGGACTGATTGGTTTTGCACTGTCAAATCCTGATTGAACTATCCATTTTGGCACAAATCCTGATCATGTGGTTGATTGCATGGATAGCACCAATCATTGTCCTAAGTGATGTTTTGTATAGGCAACAGAGGTCAAGGACAACTTGCAGCATTGGGATGGACAACATTTAGTGGCCTAATGTAATTGGGTTGATTTTGTCTCTACACGTTACCTTGATATGGCGGTTTGTTATGCTAATAAGTCTGATTGAATGGTTGATATGACCTATTAGGTTGTGCCTATTGCCTCCTTGCTAATATTAGTTCATTGGTCAAGCTTCTGATCATGGCATCTCTCATCTTCCTTTTCAATTATAGGCATAATTAGAGGAGTAGCAGGTGTGACTATTGTCGGTATCAACATTGTAGCAGGTTGGATGACAAGAGCCTCTAGAAATAAGGGCATCGATGGTCTTGGGACAATTTTCTAGCTTGGATCAAACAATTTTTTGCCCTTATGCTTGTTTCATATGTACCTCGTAAAACATGTCCTCCTATGGACTGAATCATAACAACAATCTTAGGATTCAAAGATTTCAAATAACATATAAATGTAGTATTTGGAGAGGGCTTAACCAACAATGGGATTATGTCCCATGTCTTCTAAAATCTATAGTTGAAGTCCACCATGAACTCATGGGGAGCCCTTTTGATTGTTGCTAACTGCTCCATCAGATATAGGTGGTCACTCTTATCTTCAAAGTGTTGGTAGAGTCTTGTTCCCAAATCATCCCAGTTATGGATGGAATTAGCTGGCAGACCTCTATACCACTAGAGTGCTTTTCCTTTAAAGGAAGAATCCATAATTCTCATAGCAACATTGTCAGAAGTGACATTATGGACAGAGCACACACTGGCAATATCTTGGATATGCTCAGCAGGTGTGGTAGAATTTTCACCATTAAAAATGGGATTGCTTTCAAAGAAGAGGTGGGTATACCATCATATCGTGCTAGGTCAAGAGGGATTCCTCCATTAAAGGTAAAAAAAAGGAAAGTTCCTTGCCATATTGAGGATATTTAGATTGATTCTGGGTATATGCAAGCTCCTCCTTGAACACTAGAATCTAACTAGAGGGGGTGTAGACTAAGCTCTTGAAGGAGATGAAACAACACTCCTATTCTCTCTCATAGAGGACCTAGATAATCTACTTCTTCTTGAATTAGCAAAAGATAGCTCTATGAATTGAAAATTACCTGAAGAAGAAGCTCTGGTCTACACTCCAAGCATGAAATGTTGGACTAGTTTGAATACTGGACCAACAGAGTTGTCAGGTGCTTGTTGAATGCTTCCACATTAGCGAATAAACCAAGAACAACACCAATTTTTATCAGTTTAGCTCTTACTTAAAGCAGATGGATCCCATTGGGCATTCCAGAAACTATTGTCACCTGAATTTTCACCCTATTGTTGAAGATTTTGGTAGTTCCAACAAATTTAGTGAAACATGGGATCGGTCTCAAGGTGTGGGACTATGCACTTGAGACCAAACCTCCAGAGAAAGCTAATTCCTCTTTCTAGACTTGAGGTCCAGATAATTTAACTAAATCTAATGCTACTACTCACAAGGAAAAGAGGAAGAAAATGTTGAAATTGGAAGGGGGTGATGCATCAGATTTAATATGTTTAGTTGCACTTGTATTAACACAACAATGACCTCAAAATTGCAATAGATTCACACAGACTCATGTTAACATCACAAAGGTTCAAGTAGAAAATTGTTCAAGCTATTAAAGGGATCACTTTTCCCACAATACAAGCATACAATTTCAAATAAACACAGTGTAAAGTTATAGAGAGAGGCAAAATAATAGTTTCTATTGATCGTGAAGGCTAAAAAACTATTACAAAAGTAGAATAATTAATTGCAGAGGAAATAGACACAAAATAATAGTTTACACTCATTGGTGAACAACAATCAGAGACATCAAAGGCTCATAATCAAGCACAATGTATCAAATCTGACTAGTTCTTTTAAAGCATTACAAGGCCTGCAATCAGAACAAAATTCTCCTGCCTATGCAATAGCCTAGAGAAAAAAATAGCTAACAACAATTACATCTATTTTACATGTATATATAGTTTTTCAATCCATGGTGCAACTACAGGTGCTAAAAATTAGTCAATTATTTTGGCTAGGCACTCACATTGCATTCAATTCAACTCATGGCCCTATCAGGAAATATACAAGACTAGAAGCACACCCATACCTTGACAAGTCTGAAAATTGACAGAAGGAGATTGCTCACACTCTTTGGGTACCTGGAGCATTGAAGAGGGAAGGCTAAATTTATGTTTTGGTAACTACAAATCCATTTCATCTATTTTGTCTTCCATTTGTGTACTGGCGCATTGAATATTTTCACTATGTAAACCACCTACAGACGCTTGGCCTGCAACACATTAATGTTGAGTACAAACCTACAAGTCTCATCCTGCAATCATGGTGCAAATTCAGGAAATAGCCTCCCAAAGCTTTTACAACACTTTAAAAGTGTTGTCCAATTTTCACTTACAACCCCCATGAATCTAACCATACTTGAAGAATTTAAACATTCTACATGATTAATCTTCATCCTTCATTTACACTTTGAATTATGATTCTACGCCCTTTTTGTGCATTGGGCACCTTCTTTCTCTCTCCATCGGTAAAACTGGTCAGCAAAAAGGTTAGTCGATGAATTTGAGAAATTGTGAATTGATAGGTGAGTTTGCAACTTTATCGACCCTTGACTTCTCCCTTTCTTTCTCTGTCTTTTCCTTATTTTTCACCTTATCAGCAAACTTTCATTTCATGAACCACTTTTCTTCTTGCTCCATCTTTTTTCTGTTCTTCCTTTTCTATTGCTTTTTTCGTTATCGGCAAATTTCCCTTTCTGCAAACCTGTCTTGGCTTGCCTTTTCACCCTTTCGGTGAAGACTCTTTGTCACAAACCATTGCTTTGCTTTTGTCATCATCACTTTGGTCCAGGCCTTCCTTCTTTCCTTAGCCCTTTTTACCTTTGGCTTCTTCACCTTCCAAATCACCTTATCGATGAATCTTGAAAATCACAAACTAATTGGAAACTTTACAATTTTACTGACCCTTTGATTTACTTTCCTTGCTGACTTGTTCTTTTTCTTTGTTTCTACTTTAGTCGGTGATTCAGGCCATCAAAAAACTATGAACTGGCGAACTCAGTTGACAAAATTGAAAAGTCCATGAACTAGCCAATTCACCAACAAAAGGCTACAAACTTCAATTTTTTTCTTTATCCTTTGCTTTTCCTTCACCTCTTTTACTACTTTATCGGCAAATTGGCAAACCAAGGAAGTCACGGACTTACGAACTCAGTCAACAAAATTAGTAGTTCACAAACTTGTTGATTTGCCGACAAAGCCCTCAAGTGGACATATTTTTCTAAGGGAAGAAAAAACACTAACTTTGGGGCTTTTAAACTCAAATTTTTCCAACTAAGGCAGAAGCTAAATGCAAAATACTTAGAATTTATTGAGATTTTTGGAGGGAGGTTTTCTTCCATTTAATCTTTCTCAGATCGAATATTTCTGATGGAAGAAAAGTGGGTTTTTTTGGGATATTTTGGCTTGGGCAAAAATAGGACAACAGTAATGTCATTTTGTTGGTTTCAGCAATTGCATCTTATCAACATTCAAGCATGCAGGAATCAATTTTGGTAAATTTACATTTTATTCATTTATTATCGATTTCTTAGCTTTAACTGAGATTGCATTAAATGTAGAACAAGGTTTTAATTTACATATTTGAATCCGTTGTTTTGTTCATATTTTTTGTTTACAAAAATTGTAGACCAAAATAAAAGGATTCAAACAAAATTTAAAACCTTCAATCTACACTTAATGTAACCTCAATTAAAGTAAAGGAATCAAACAAAATGAATAAAACACAAATGTTACCCAAATCAACTCATGCTGTACCACGAGGGTAATTATGCTTAAATGTTGATAGGATGTGGTTGTTCAAACTAATAGCATGACATTGCTCTAATGTGTGATTATTGAAAAATGGTTCCTGAAGGGTCCATTTATAGGCTTCCAAGTTGGATGATTGATGATGGAGATTGATTAAGAGATCAACGGTTCAGATCAAATTGATTAGGTATTTGGACAATGAATAGTGTAGGATTAAAAGATATTTTCTAATTTCTAGTTGAGTTTTACGAGATTGCTATAAGATGGGAGGTGGAGAATAAGAAGAATTTTTTTATTTCTTTTATTCATTTTATTCATTTTAGATGGTTAAGTGATAAAAGGGACATTTAATTAATAAATTAATTAAATCATGTGAAGGGGATTAGACTAGGACTTAGGAAAAGTGAATTAGGACTTAGGAAAATGATGGAATAATTAGGATAATTTATGGAATCAAAACCCGGTAATTGGGATAATTCAATGAATTAGGACTTGGGTATTTTTTAGGTGTCTACATTGTGTCCCTCTTTGAGACAATGTTGTGACTCAACGAAACAATGTCATCTCAAAGAAAAATAAAATATAGATGATGTTTAATGAGGAAGGATGGAAAAGAATGGGGTTTATAAAAAATGAGGAGAAGATGATACCCCCTTGAGAGGATAGGTGGATGTGAAGGAAGTGGGTATGCTCTTGAAATAGAAGGAAATAAAATATGAGGATAGGGGATTGAAGTCTAATAAGGGAGGAAAGGATAGTCATGCTAATTAGTTTGAGCAACCTGATGTTTGATGTAGCACTTTATGTTATGCACCATGATATAAAGACCATGATTACGATCTATCTCATACAGAAAGGATTGAAGGTCACGAGCAAGAAGATACCGATAGAACCATGATATGAAAGACAATGGTGTTGTTGTGGTAGGTATGTTGCAAGCCTTGGTGCAGATGTAAGACAAAATGATAATACACACAAGCAAAGCAATCAAGCATGTATACATGATATAAAGACAAACACGATGTTGCCCCTAGTCAAGTTAAAAACTAATGATTAATTAATGATGATGATGATGATTGCATTGTTGATGTGGGAATGATATATCCTAAGAACAATGCGAGGAAAGAGTTGTTGATGTGGGAATAATATATTTTGAGAACAACATGAGGATTGGGAACAATATTTCCCAATGATGAGGATTGATTTGAGTTGAGGAAAATTGATAGCAAGGCTGGGAACAAAACTAATTGATGCTTTAGGATGATCTAGGCTAGATTGCTTGGCAAGATTTGTGTGGATTAGGGTTGCTTGTGGTAGATTAATTGCTTTGAAATTGCTTGGGATTACTATAATGGATTGCTTTGGATGACTACATTGATTATTTTTGGATGGATACATTAGATTGCTTTGGATGACTACATTGGATGACTTTTGGATGGCTATATTGGATTGCTTTTGGATGAGATTATTGTCTCTATATGATAAATTGTGACAAGGGAACACCCAGTCTAGAAACAAAGATGGGAGATAGGTTGATTTAGGATGATGGGATTAATGAATTAGAAGGATGGATTAAGAGATTGTCAATAGAAGATGGAAAGGAGGATAGATGGTAGATGGATGGATGGGTGCATTATGTGATCTCCAAGGACTATGTCACAAAGGAATTACATGCCCCTACTCTGTAAACATTATTCAAGAAGCTAGACTAAAGAGATATAGGGTATAACATAAGCTACAACAAGATGGTTGGAGGATTTGTGGTAGAAGGATTTGCTATGTCAAGAGATTGTCAAAGCATGTTTCAAGATCATGCTTCAATCCTTATCAAGATCAAAGTCATTAGCAATCTATCAAAGTCAAGCAAGGATGACAAATGGGAATGATGACAAAGATATATGGCTATGGTAGATTAGGATGATATGAGGGGGATATGATGGGATAGATGGGACAACTTGCCCCCAAATGCAAGGTATGTAGACAATCGATTTACATAAAATGCTTGCAAATGGGTTTTCATTATGATACTTATCCAAGGCACCATGAAATGATTTTCACCATTGGACGAATGATTTCTCTTTACATTTTTTATTTTAAAACTTTTTTATTTTTTTTATTTGTTTATTTGTTGTGTTTCTACTTTGTTGACTGGATGGCGATGATAGTCTTCCCATGTTCTTGGGTGAGTACAAGATCATCATGGACCAAACAATAGCCCTAAGTGGCAATGAGAATGTTAAAAACAAACCTAAGTAACTTGACGTAAAAATTTTAATGAGGCACTACTAAAATTTCTCAAAAAACATAGATGTGGTCATTCCGACCAACCTAAGTATGAGAAAAATATAATTATTTTCCTCCAAGCTTTGTATTTAAGTAAAGGACACATGAGCAGATGTGACGCATATTGTTTTGAATTTTTTTAATAAATAAATAATTATTTATGAATTTTTTACTCTAAATTTTTAAAATATCAAGAAATAATTTTTTGACCAACCTAACTTGGTCAAAAAAATATGAAATTCAAAACCTTTTTATTTTAATCTATAGCCAATGAATCCTAGAATGTAACACATCTTTTAGATTTAAGAAAGGATTTATTTTGAAAGTTATGAATATTTTTCAATATGTATATTTATCAAGAAATCAAACATAGAATATGTAGGAAATTAATAACATTTACCTATTAAAATTATAATAAGGCATATATTATATTTTAGAATGTTCATAGTTTCCTCTACAAACCCTTTCTGTTTTATCAAATTTAGTTATAAAAAAGTATATTAGCTTCAAGGATGAAGTCGTGAAAAATTTCAGGATGATACTAAATGAGTGATTTTGTAAGTATGTTTGGCAAGTTTTAGGTCTCCCACTTGCCTAAATCTAAGGTAATCACAAGGATTTTTTAAAGGGAATCCATATTTGAGATAGAAATATGAGTACTTTTTCCATTCAATTCTAAAAATAAGTCTAATTGTTAGCACTTTGTCATCCAACAATTTTTTTTTGCCATTGCCACTATTTGGCCCATCATGATCTCACACTCACCCTCCTTTCTATTTATTTTAGTTAATGTAGATGCTCTTGTTATAACATGCCAGTAGTGACCTTCCTAAATTAATTGTTTCATCAAAATTAAAGTGCTCTTGTATAATCAATTGATTTTGATGTGATTCTCATTGATAACTGATGTAGGAGCATTAAGTGGTGTAAGGGCAATCTTGCATCACCCAAAAAAAAAGATGATGATTCAAAATTGTTGATGTTGTTTTTATTTCTTTTCAAAATTTGAAATTTTGGTTCCATAATCACTTGAATAATAATGTAGAACCTTCTATTTTTCCAAACTGCTAAAAATAGCAAACTACTATTTTTGGAAAGTTTGCATTTGGACACGTCTGGAAGAAAAAATTTATAGGAAGATTCATAATTAAAAAATAAGACCTTTGGTGAAGAAATCAGGCAAAGATCATTTGTGGGCTGAAAGATATTAAAGTTTTTGTTTTCTGAAAAACCCTTGAAAAAGTTTCAAAGTCAAGTTTGAGGCACTAAACAACCTCGTACGACTCCAAAAATGGGAGAAATCAATAGATTAGGTTATTAATGCGTAGAGCACTCCGTGATCTTTCCAACGCTTCAAATGATTCATCAATCAGACACACAGATCAAAAGTTATGGCTCCCAAAAGTTGACCTATTTTTGGAGGGAGATGCAAAATTCAAAATTTGGCTAGAGGCCACCAAAAAGGACTATTTATAACCATTTTTGGGAACCCTTGGAAGTAGTAGAGATAAGGGGGAAGGTGTAGAGTCAAAAAAGGTGAGAAATAGAAACCCTAGCAGATTTGGGGCTACATAAGGCATAAATTTCTAGAGCATGGAGATAGGAAGTTGTGATGTGTTGTAGCCTGTGGAGGATTCATCATCTAATTGTATTTGAGCTTATGTAATGTAATGTGTTATCCAAATAAAAAAAAGAACATTCCTATTTTCTATGTGCAATTTCTATTGTGTATTTTATGATTTATCCCCTTCATCAAGTGGTATCAGAGCAAGGGTTCCTGAGTGTGTAGACAGATCACCAACTGTGAGGCAGTTTGCACCAGGACCTGAGGTTGTGGGTTTTCTGCAGAGATTGAAATGCCTCCACAAAAAAACTATGGTGGGAGAAATGATTTGATGGAAGAGGGTTTTAGATCTTTGCAAAGGCAAATCAATGCATTGCAAGAGGAGTTGCGAAGAGGGTTTGAGCCAAGAACAAGAGAAGAAAGCGAAGGTGAAGCTGAAGAAGAGATATCTGAGGAAGAACAAGAAGCTACAGGAGATCCTACAAAAGTTAGGTTGTTGAGGGTCATTTCAAAGATTGGAAAGAGACCTAGGATTGAAGTCTCTACCTATTCTGGGAATCTGAACCTAGAAGAGCTTATTGCTTGGATCAATGATATGGAAGAATATTTTGAGTATGAAGGTGTGGAAGATCCAAAATGGTTCAAGTTTGCAAAAACAAAGGTTAAAGGCCATGCCAGTATTTGGTGGAAGGAGGTCTAGCTAGAGAGAAATAGAAGAGGAAAAGGAAAGATTACCAGATGGGACCTGATGGTGGACAAACTAAGAAGCAAGGTAACAAGTCTATTAAGGAGTATACAAATTTTTTTATAAGATTACTATCTGGACAAGCCCTGTAGAGGCCAAAAAGGAGAAGCTAACTTGTTACATTAATAGGTTGAGGCCAAGTATTCAAGAGGAGTTGAGCCTAGTCAGAATGACCACCATGGAAGATGCATAGTAGTTTTCCCTAAAGGTGGAAGAGAAGCTAAATAAAAGATTCAAAAGCTAGCAAAGAGCAATAGGAAGAGGCAGGACCTAGAAGAGGAGGCTTCAGAGGAACCTTTTTCTAATTTGGAGAAGAAGGACATCAAGCATATGAGTGTCCACAACATCAATGAAGGACAAAATAAAAGACCTGAAGGTAATGCACGAGTTGCACATGTAGATGAAGATGTGCAGTCTAAGCATTATGAAGATGCTGAAAGGGGAGAAACCCTAGTTGTTAGAAGAACCTTGTTCAATGAGGAGAAAGAGCCAGATCAGAGGAAGGGTTTATTCCGCACAAGGTGCAAATGTGAAGGTAAGTGTTGTGATATTATTATTGTTAGTGGAAGAACTGACAATCTTATTTTAGAGGAGATGGCTAACAAGTTGAAGTTGACAAGAAGAAGGCATCCACATCCATATTGGATTGCATGGTTGCAGAAGGACCATAGAGCTTTGGTCAATGAGTAGTGTTTAGTTAAGTTCAAGATTAGAGGCTACCATGATGAGGTGTTGTGTGACATCATACTCTTAGATACATGCCATATGCTATTGGGAAGGTTGTGGCAATATGATAGGTGTGTTGTCCATGATGGCCATGTAAATACCTATTCTCTGACAAAGGAAGGAGTCGTCATAAGTTGAAGCCCTTGAAGGAGGAAGAAAAGGTATGTAGTACTTCCAGAATTTGCTTGGTAGATGGTAGGAAATTTTTGGATGGTATGAAGCACAAGCATTATTGCTTTGCATTGATTCCTAAGATCAATCAAGAGAAATATGAAGATGTACCAACAGAAGTCTCAAATCTATTGGAAGAATTTTAGAACATTGTCTCTTATAATGGACTAGAAGGTTTACCATCAATGAGGAAGATAAGTCACCAAATGGATTTGATACCAAGAGCTAGCTCGTCAAATAAGGCAGCCCATAGAATGACTCCTACAGAGAATGGAGAGCTAAACAGACAAGTTCACGAGCTGTTAAGGAAGGGACTAATAAGGGAGAGCCTAAGTCCATGTGCAGTACCTACAATACTAGCACCAAAGAAAGATAGAGAGTGGAGAATATGTACAAATTCCCAAGCCATCAATAAGATCACAATCAAGCATAGATTTCCATTGCCTAGAATGGGTGACATAATGGATTGTTTGAGTGGAGCTAAGTACTTTATGAAGATTGATCTGAAGAGTGGGTTTATCACCAGATTTGAATTAGAGAAGGAGATGAATGGAAGACAACCTTCAAGACAAAGGAAGGTTTGTATTATTGGTTAGTCACGTTATTTGGGCTAACCAATGCACCGAGTACATTCATGTGGCTCATGAACAAGGTATTGAAAGAGTTTTTGGGAAACTTTGTTATTGTTTATTTAGATAACATTTTGATTTTTAGTAAGACTTGGGATGAGTGTAAGTGCATCTCAAACTTTACTTATTAAAAATAATGATGGAATTATTGATAATATTAGGAATAATTTATAATTATTTAGATGATTTAATATTGTTTTCAAAAGAAAATTATACATTGTGATTTTATATTTTTATATTTACATATTCTATAAAGAATTCTTTTATTCTTTGCCACTTGCAAGGAATGGCAGTTATAGAGAGAATTTTAGTAATTAAATTATGTTTATCTATTTTTTGTTTATAAAAAATGGGTGTCCCCATTGGCATATGAAGAGTCATGTTATTCCATTTTAAAAGATCAAGAAAGGTAGGAAGGGTGATGGAGATAATGTATTGGGGGAAAAAGAAATTTGTTTCATTATGTAGGTTAAAGAAAATGTGGATTGGGGCTGCCAAAGAAAAAAAATTAATGATCTCTGTGAAGATTTATTAGGTGTGTTATATCAAATATGAAATCTTATAATCATTTTATTGATTGTCTATTTCTTGAGGAATGTGTTGGCAGTGAGCCAGCATCTCTCGTGGGATTCATGACATGGCTTAACCGCCTCCCGTGGATTCATTAACTCTGGCAGTTGTATCGGGCATTAATAGGTCAACCTTTTGGTTCAACGACAACCATGTTTTCAACAATTGGTATTAAACCCAAAGGTTCTGAGTTTGAATCTCCCCCGCTAGTGACACGGGCTCCCATGAGTGATGGGGGGGATTCTTGGTAGTGAGCCAGCATCTTTCGCATGATTCGTGACATGGCTTAACCACCTCCCATGGATTCATTAACTCTGGCGGTTGCATCAGGCAATGTTGTCCATATGTGGAATTAGTTTTAGATCATTCTTTCAAGAATTTCATTATATTTTCAAGGAGTGAAGGATTATATATAGAAATGGGATTGTAATGAATTCCAATATAAATTTCTTAAATTATATTATTTATTGCTCCTCTATATTCTTGGATTTATTCCTTACTATACTTGTGGGTATTTTTCACATTATGCATATATGTCTATAACTATATTTGCATCTACAAAAAATACCAAGGAGCCATTTGTAAATATACATCTATGGATGTCTATATCTTCTTACATGTTGTGAGTACACTTGTGGGATTTGGCTCTCACAATTGCTAATCACAATTTCTTGTGACTTTTAAAAGTCCTTTACCAGATTCATTTCCTGAATGCATTTTGTCAAACAAAGCTCCCATATTTTGCATATATTTAACTAAGGCATCTTTCTATTTGCCTAAATGTTTCTAAAACTAATCCATTTTATGTGTATCCTGCAATATTTGCATTTCATTAGATGATTTCTCTTAGAAGCATTATGTCCCAATAGTTCAAGTGCCTAGTCACTTTATGATGCATGCCAATTGGATTTGCTTGAAAATTTCTAAAGCCTTTTTAAAAAACCCATTTTGCACTTATCTTGCAATCCAAACATTCTATGAGATGGTATTTCTTTGAGTGTATCTATAGGGTTTCCATATTATGTTTACTAATCAACTAGAGCTTCAAGCAATATCGTCCTCTTTTACTTCCAGATTAGGCTAGAATATGGTTGTGGAATTTGGTATCTCATCTGTTGATAGTTTTTGAAGAGTTCCTAAAGCATTTTCAGCAAACCATTTTATACATATCCTACAATCTTTGTATTGAAAAATCCCTGAGGTATTTTGTCAAACAAATCATATGCTTCCACATAGTTATCCATATGCTGACAAAGTATTAGAATGCATAGCACCTACTGTTTCACATCTTGAAACTCTAATAAGTTAATTCAATCTATATGTTTTCCATGATCATTGCATTACATGATGATTCTGTTAAGTAGATTGTGTGCCTTCCCATGCTTCCACTTTGTGGTTGTTTTTGTTTGAAATTTTTCAAAGCCTTTAAACCAGTTTGAATTGTGATCCTGCAATCATGGATTCTTGAGAGACCACATTTCTATATGGCATTATATCAAGAAGTACACGTGCTAACTCTATGCTCCCATAATTTTAACTATTTCACCCTTTATGTTGTGCTAGATGCCTTTATCATAAGTATTTCATTTATGGCATAAATGTGTTGTTTGTGTTATCTTTATATAATCAAAAAAATCGAATGTATGTGTTGGATTTCATTTATGTGTATAAGTTTTAGTTATGAATTAGATTCACATATACTTTCTTTTTATAATAGATTTGTTTTGGCAATAAGATCTCATATGATATTATTGTGGGAAATATGCTTTGGAATGTCATAATATCTACCTTATTTCCTTTTTGGTGGAAATTAATTTAGTAATATAGATATATTCAATATATTTAAAATCTCTTATAAATATAGATTAGATGTGGAGGTAAATTAATAAAGTTAGTTTTAAATTTTAGAAATTTTATGGTTGTTAAAATAAATATACATTAGTTTATCTTTTCTTGATAAAATTATTCCATTAATGTTTGTAAAATCATTGTTGGATTTTAAAAAATAAAGTTAATTATGAAATAAGAATTATGCAATAATGAAGCTTTGTATAGATAATTGTATTACTTAAAAGATCCTTGTTTTCACTTATAATTTAGGTAGAAAGTTTAAATTATTAATTTTATCTTTATTATTTCTTAATGACAAGTGGTATTGGAGTAGAAATGTTCTTTTCTTAGAAACTAAATCCTCACTCCTTAAGAATCAAATCAGATTTATAATTATTATCTTTGATTTGTTATTATTTTAGGTTATTTTATTAAGTAAAGAAAGATATGTAAAGAATATACCATGTTTGTTCAAATAGAAAGATTCTATCCAATAAATATACGAATTTATTTGTAATATGTTTAAAAGAAATTATTTAGATAGGAAGAATATTCTTACATATGTAAATGGATTTATTTTCTAGTAAGAATATGTTTTGTTTATAAAAATAAAGAAGATTTTTAGTTGATATTTGGAAAACGTTATAGATGTCCATGTTTTCTTCTTGTAATGAAATAAACTTGTATCTAAAGTAGAATAATGATGTCTTCATATTTACACTTATCCTTAGTGCAATTGATCTAATAGAAACAATGGCCTATGTGAATGATTTTTAGTAGGATTATATTATCTTTACTATTATCTTTATAATATCTTTATCTTATTTTTAGTATTCTTAAGATTCATTTTAGTGTCATTGTTAAATTATCCTTTTACTTAAACCTTTATAATTACTGTCATGGGTAAAATGTGGGAATAATCAAATCAATAACAAACCCAAAACATCAATGAAATATGAAGGTAAAAAGGATTTAATAATAAAGAAGAGATACTTACAACCTTTACCTTACGCCTTCCATTTCTCACCTTTTCTTTCTTGATCTTGATGGAGATGAAAATGGCCCTTAGGAAGCTTACTTCCTCACTTCGATTCCTCAAGATGACAAGGAGAAGTTGGCTTGGATACTTGTTTGTGTTGAAGATGAGCTTCAACACAATGTGAATGGATGATTGATGAAGTGATGTGATATGTGATGGGGTCCCAATGGTGCGCTATAGTTCCTACAGCATAAGTTTACTTGAATGATGGATATGAAAGATAGAAGAAGAGGGTTGTATTTATAGAGTTGTGAGAGAAGATCAATGGTGGAGAAGAAATGAGAAGATCAACGGAGGAGAATGTTCGAGAGAACGTGTGCGAATAGAAGAAGGACATGTGTCATTCAAAAAGAAGTTTTGTTGAGTTAAATGCTTTCTTGATGAGGATGATTTTTTATTTCTTAAATTAGAATATATTTTTCTAATTTAAAAACAAAGTTGCTTTAACTTAGCTTTTGCTTTTTGTATGACAAGAGGAATATAATTTTAGAAGATTTTGAAAATTTTTTAGAAGATAAGAAAGCATAATTAAATAAATAGATTTATTTAATTATTTTGTAGATAATTTCGAGGAATAAACAAAATATTTAATTATATTTTATTTTTGTTGAGATTTAAGACTTTATTTAAATAAAATTGTATTTTATTCAAATTTGGAAGAATAAAAGATTTTAATTAAATAATTAAAATTATTTAATTATTTAAAAGAATAAAGTTGATGTAGATGAATTTAATTAAATAAATAAATGTAATTTATTTAATTAAATAGGAGGAAGTGAATCAAATAAATAAAATAATTTATTTATTTATTGATAGAGGACTATTAAGATGAAATAAATATTTAAAATATTTATTTAGGTAGAGTCATGTCATTTTTAGGTGTATAGATTTTGCCCCTCTTTGATGCAATGCGTTTTATCACGTTGTTTCAAAGAATAAGATTATCTAAAAATGATACATGCCCCAGTTTGCCCCTGGTACAAGTTTAACGACAAGATGCCCCCTCGGGAGATTAGATGGGAAGAAGGCAAAAAGAGTGAAATGGACAATCTCATGATGAAGAAGGTGAAAAACAGGTTAGGATGAAGAAAAACATATTGAAGAAAGAGCTGAATGATACGCGATGCAAGATAAAATGATAACACACACAAGCAAGTAAGCAAGTATGCACAAATGATACAAAAACAAACAAGGTATTGCCCCTGTCAAGTGGTAAACCAAATTGATAACGATATACGATAGTGTTGTCATGGTGGGGAACAATAGATCCCTAGAGCAACATGATAGGATAGTGTCTGGTTTCAGAAAATGAAACATGTCGTGTAAGACATGTGTGTTGGTCTGATTTTGATAATGCAACATCTTGTATAAGACAATTGAGTGATTATAATTGATTGAGTTGGTTTACAACCAGACAAGGATCAAGACCACTAATTGTGAGTGGATCATTTGACAAGATTGACTAACATGATTGGTATGGATTAAGGATAGACTTGCATTTGGATCATTGCTCGGATTGACAACTAGAACTGTTGACAAGAGATATAATGATAGATAGAAATTTGATTGATAGAAGAATGCCTCGACATAAGGAATCACAAGCTTTTGCAAACATTGATACTCTATATAGAATCTTTATTGCATGGATAGTATGTGAAATGCAATTGGATATAGAAACGGATATGGATATGGAATACAATTGGATACGGTATGGATACGGATATGGATATTTGTCATCTTGATATTGCAAGTATTTTGAAGTGCTTATTTCATAATTGGGCTTTTATTATGTTGTAAGAAAATACAAGTATCTATGTATAATTAAATCGAGATGACCTGAGTATTACTTACATGGATTTTGATATAGCAAGTTAATACAAGCATCTAGTCAAAATTGAACCGAGATGACCTGAGTATTTCTTGCATATCAACAGACAAGGATTGCCCCTTTTTATGTTTAGACTTCAGAAGTCCTTGATGATCTTTTACTGATCATGTCGTTAGAAAAAAGTCATCACATTACTAAAGTTTAACCCACAAACAACAGACAAAGAAAATGATTATGCCCCCATCATAGCATCTCTAGCTTTTGGCATCCTCGAGTAGCATAGAAAGACATAATAACAAAAAATAAGACTCTCTAACTTAACCTTTCCACAAAACATTCTTGCATTAGATGTGTCTTTTTGCCATAATTGATATAGAATCAGTTTGAGTGTTTCGGTATGGTGTTCTGCTTTAGACAGGTTGATGTTTTGCGCCAAGGTTTTTATTTTTGGGAAGCTTGCTTTGCTGTGCGTGCTTGTCTAGTGAAAGGTATCACAATCCTTTATTGGTATCCTCTTAGAACATGTGGCATTCAAGAATCCAAATCCATAACCAAGTTGAGGAGTTGTCCCCATTTTAGACAATGGATTGACTTATTATGGGTGACAGGACAAACAGACATGGAGAGATGGACCCTAAGGGACTAACCTAGTGCCTCGGGGGCTCATTGCTAAATGGTCTTGCCTACGTGACGATGCAGAGGCAACGTTGTTCAGGGTGAACCTAATGGACCTAAGACCTAGGTGATGGCGAGGATGCAAAGATGGTATGGACTCAGACAGATAGAAATACTAAACATGGGATGGATGGGACAGTGGAGCCTCGAGGGTGCATTGAGAATGGCCTTGCCTACATGATAGCTAAGAGGTGACGTAGTTTGACAACGGTCCAAAGGATTGGTTCAACATGAACAATATGATGGACACAAGAGAAATGAAGAAGTCACAACAGATGGAGGAAGTGGTTTGTCGCAGATAGCACTTGTTTACCAGGTTTTCACCTCTTACTTTTATTTGCATGGAAGCTAAAAATACACATGACACCTGTTTGTCAGGTTTTCATCATGGTACCTATCCAAGGCGTCTGTTTACCAGGTTTTCACCAAAGGACAATTTTTTGTTATTTTTCCATTTTTTTAATTTTTTTTTCCACTTTTCAATTTTTTTGAATTTTTCCAGGACTCCCTTACATTGGGGTTTTTAGGAATAGAACTTGCGAAGATGCATGCTGTTGATAAGATCATTGAACAATTCACCATCAGATGTGTTGGGTTTTTCTCTCCAAATCGGCAAAGGGTTTTCCATTTCCAATGCACAGGTAGATTTGACTAACAAATACAGGAGGTTGCGTGAGCTGCCTCCCCTTCACTTCTGGTTCTGCCACACCAAGGGGGGTATCCCTATAGCTAAAGATTTGTCTTTGACTCACTCCCAATAGAAAGATTTAGCTTTACAATAAAGGTAGAATACTCTCATGTTTGGATAAAGATTTGCATGATAAGTAACTAGGCTAGCAATGTTCTTGGACATATCTAACTTGTTGAGGATGAGAGTATGCAGGGGTCCTATTTCTACTCCTACAAACTAATAGGTTGAAGCTTTGAAATGATTTTTTTTATATTTTGGATGCAAGACAGGGGGTTTTGGATCATAACTACTATAGAAGGGCAGACCGGTGCCTATCCCAGGGTAAGGAGTCAACTAGACATTTACATGTGAATGATTTGCACAAAATCAATAGAGATTCAAGTTTCAAGGGGTTAGACTGGTATTTGCCTTACGAACACCACCCAAGATTAAGTATTTAGCTGCCTCTACTTACGAATATCCCAGCTAACATACATTCTTCTTCATACTTAACTTAAAATAGTTTAATCCACTCCTTGAATGGAAGTTAGAGATCAGCATGCAATACAAAAATCTATATCCTAGAATCTTAGTAACCCTTAGCAACTAGATTCAAAAGAAGGGATGCATATAGCCATGGAGACAAATAGCTAAACACATGCCATTAAGCATTTTACATAAAAAAACAACATGAAACTAAACATATATGCAACGTGCATTCATATGCAACTCAGAAACTCACAAAGAGATAGAACAGCCCAAAAAAGTTTTGTTTTCATTATTCCTCCCAAAAATTTGCCCAAGTCTTCCACCACTAAAAAATTGAGTAACACGTTCCTCATATACCTAGAAAGTGTACTCAGCAATTAATTACATGGCATTTTCAAAAATGCTGCCAGAAACATCGCACCATCAAAATGGCACCCAAAACATTCAATGCTCTAGACAGAAGAAGAAGGAAGAGTGGGTGAAATTGGGGGATGTGCCACCGACTGGAGATTTTCCCATTAAAAATGGTAGGTAGCCTGTCAATCATCGACCATGCCTCTGTAAATTTTCCATTAATGGCCAACCTGCCCACGGCTTCTAAAAATGCAGCAGTTGCGTGCTCTGAAGTTTCTTTCCATTTGAAATACAACTGTGAGCACATACAAATCTCTTCCTATTCTTGAAAGTTTGAATGATGGCATTCGATTCTTTTCCTTCTGCCGAGATCTGCGGCTTCAATTTGATCAGGCAATCCAGTCACCAGCTTTGAAAAGTCATCGACCAATGAAAACATGCCACATAGGTGTCTTTTTGCTCCTTTGACTTTTTGCAGCATGAAGATACATTTTATGTTTTTCACCCATTTTTGCCTTTAAATCTTTGCATATGCGCAAATATACATACAATGTGCGGACCTCAAAATGATTATTAACCATTATGTAACTTTGCAATAGGTCCAGCTTGTATCTCTTCTTCTTTGTATTTCAGCATATACAATGCACTTAACATACAAACTGTAGACCCCAGATCTTCATAAAACAAATTGCAATAGTTATTGGGTCCAGGCTTGTACATTCCCTTTGCATATCTCCTTGTATATTGCATATACAAATGCAATATACAACTGTGGATTCCATCATACTTATGAGGTAGATTAGAATAAATTTTGAATCCGGCGTTGTATCAGCATCTTTACATCTCTCATTGTATATCACACATACATACAATGTGCAATATACAACCTGCGGACCCCAGCTTTGAGTTTGTCGATTTATATTTTCTGGTCGGGTCTGCTTTGTATATCCTCCCTTGTATCTTTGCCTTGTATATCGCATATACAATTGCGAATATACAAGAAAAACATACATACATTCAGACTTTTGCCTTTATCAACCAGAATGTATATTCATTTCGAGTCCAAGCTTTGCATCTCAGGATTGCATATTCCCTTGTATGTTCGATTGCATGTGCAAACATACAATTGGACATATATACAATTGGTGGATCCCAACCTTTGGTTCTTCCCTTGCATGTATCTTTTGTATCTTCATTGGCCTATCGGCGGGACCATGGAATGAGACGCCGATGTGCATTGTCTTGGCGATATGACTTTTGTATCTTTTGCCTTGTATATGCATCGACCCATCAGAGAGAACTTGGACAGAGCAACCGATGGTCGTTGTCACCGAAGACCATCCTTGTATATCTCATCAGCCATCGGAGGAACCCTTAGCTTGGCTGTCGATGACCCTTTGTGAGTCTGCCTCTTGTATCTTTTCCATTGTATGTGCCATTGTACATGCACAGATACATACAACCCAATATACAAGGAAATGCCTTTGACTTTTGAACTTTGCCATTGTATCACTACCTGCCAAGCCCAATTTGATAATTTTTTGAGGTTCAAGATTGTATGTAACCTCTTGTATATCAAATATACAATCAGAATATACATACAATCAGACTTCATACAACCACAGAATATTCTAGGAATCTACCATGTACATCCACTTTTGCATGCTTGGAATTGCACCCGAATACCAAATACAAACCCGATATACATACAATGATGCATACAGCTGATTTTTTCACCATTTCTAAAGTCGATTGAACTTATTTTCGGGTCTACCAATGTACATATGCATATGCACACTAGATACAATGGCCATATAAAAAGGTGCATACATACAACTATGAAGGCCGAGGGACTTAGAAATTTTGGGTTTTTTTTCTGAAAAGGTCTGCAGATGAATACTTGAAACCCAAAATCTAGGTGGGCACCACCATTGGCTCTGTCTGGGGATGCATGCCTCTTGCAGGCATGGTAAGAAATCTAGATCTATGGGATGCAGACTAGGCCTTATCCATTGGGGAACGAAGTTGAACACCACATTGACCTGCATCACAAAGTACATTTTTATGCACAATTTTTGCAGCCCTGCGTAGCCAAAAATGGAAAACCATAATCTCCTCCTACCAAATGCTTAATTCTAATCTAAACAACCCCTACCACAACTGAAAACATCAACATAATTTGCCCACATGCTGATCTTGTCAATTACATACTTCACCATTTTTGAAAACTTGCGTATGTCAGTATGCATCTCACAATCAGACACATAACCATACATACTAGAATATCTTTCAGCATTAGGTAACATATGTATGTTATATTCCTCAAACAGTATATCACCATATTGCATTTGGCATTCTTCATTATCTACCTAGCTATTGCACATTCCTAGGCACTCATCCAGCTGATCCAAAAATTGAAAACATTCAAAATATATGAGACCTTCAATGTCATTTATATCACTTATTGATAGTGGTATCAAATTTTGATCCATACACCCATAGTTGCATACATCCGACACAGCTGAAGCTGAATGTTCATTATCCATAGTTCTCACATCCATATCATCCTCACAAGAGCTGAAGATATCTGATTTTGATTCATATGTCCCCTCTTCACAAACTGATGCAACACCTTGGTCAGCCGTCTCTTCATATTCATCATCATCTTCAAAAAGAGGGTTAATTCTGAACCAATGAAGGTCATGATTCACATTGTTCAATGCATCTAAAGGCTCATCATAAAGAGGATTCATACTCATTGCAAAGGTCTCTACTTCTTCTTCATGACAATCCAACTCTTCTTCAACATTACCAAATCTAGAGTCATAAGAAGAACAAACCTGATCCATGAACTGATCATAAATATCATATGATTACCCCACATACAAGATTTCTACTACTTCAATGCAATTTGAAGCTGAATTATCCATATCACTTTCCATCCCTCTAATGCTTCCTGATGAAACTGATATTGACTCCTAATCCATATGGTCACAACTATGCACAACTGGATCATTTAAACATGAACACTCTTTGCTATGGACTAGCATATTAATATCCCTTGAAAAATCATTATTATCAACTTCATTTGCTAGGCAAATCAGGGTATCCTCCTTTATGGTAGAGTCATCATTAACTTGGAATGCTGCATAAATAGGGATAGCAAGGGTGTGAGTGCTTTGACATTCATTTTCAACATATAAATTATATCTTTCACTAACATTGGGGACCCTAGGGCAGTGGAAATTTGTAGAGAAATAACCCTTGTGAATTCCATGCTTCCAGTTGTTTTCAATGTCTATTGTAAACTGATGTGCCTGATGCAATGTGGTGGGCTCCTTATCTCTCAATCTATAACTCATTTTCTTATCAAATGCTCCCAGATAGACCACTAGGTACAATGCATCATTAGGTCTCATACATTCTGAAATTCTTTTCAATGCCTTCATAAACCTAAGGTTAAAGGCTAGAATTAACTCATCTTTTTCAATATGGATGTACATGAAATCACTGATAACTGCATATTCAAATATTCTTTCACCATATTGTTCTAGAAATGCAGATTTAAACTCTTGCCAAGAGCTAATAGAGTAGGCTAGAAGGTAGGAGAACTAGTCCCTTGCATCTTCATCTAGAGAATGAATAAATAATCTCATAACTACATCTTCATGGTCAACCTCAAAGTCATCTATTATATTTCTAAACTGCTGCAAGTGTCTCTTAGCTGATTCATCCTTTACACCACTTAATTTAGGCAAATACTTTCTAATCTTAGATGGAAAAGCATTTGGATAACCACAAATGCCATTGAAATTGATGGGCTTATATCTGTCAATGCTGAAACTCCTTCTATTATATGGTTGGGATTGATCACTATACATTGTTGTATTTGACACCTCACAAGGGTGCATGGGCTGATAATACATCTTATATGCCTTTGCAACCTTCTTCTCAACTCAAATTTCCTTTTACAACAACGACCTTAGGCCTTTACAATATAAACTACTATTTCAAATTTCCTAAAGTCCTCTAAATAAATTTTTTCAACAACATTGCATACTTCACTTCAAAATATAAACTATATGCTCAACAAATACCAAAGCATGCAAGTTTCACCAACATTTCCCTTTTAACCAATGCTACTTCACTAGATAGGGAATCTTTTAAAACTTATACATCATGGTTTTTTGAAAACCAAAACATGTGAAAATACCTGGATATGTTGCAGCCATTGCAAATTCCTTTCCCTGACTGAAAGTATGAAAATCTAACACATCATTGTATTTTTTTCAGGTTCTTTTTGCGCAGAGTCGCCACCTCCTTGGCAGAGGAATGAGCTTCAAATGACATGAAGCTGAAAATTTATTTCTTTCCTTTCTGGGTTCTCCAACAGCAGAGCCACACATACAACTTTTCAATTTTGTTGCAACATGGCACTTCCAGGTCTGATTCTTCAACCTTTTAGACTCACACTTTTATGGAAATGACATTACATCCCCAGTAGAGTCACCACTTTGTTGGTGACTCAGATGGGCAAGAATTAACTCTTTTACTTCAACTCCCCAACAGAGTCACCACTTCTGTTGGGTTTTTCTCTCTGAATCGGCAAAGGGTTTGCCATTTCCAATGCACAGGTAGATTCGGCCAACAAATATAGGAGGTTGTGTGAGTTGCCTCCCCTTCACTTCTGGTTTTGTCGCACCAAGGGGGGTATCCCTATAGCTAAAGATTTGTCTTTGACTCACTCCCAATAGAAAGATTTAGATTTACAATAAAGGCAGAATACTCTCATGTTTGGACCAAGATTTGCATGATAAGTCACTAGGTTGGCAATGGTCTTGGATATATTTAACTGGTTGAGATGAGAGCATGCAGGGGTCCTATTTCTACTCCTACAAACTAACAGGTTGAATCTTTGAAATGATTTGTTTTGATATTTTGGATGCAATACACGGGGTTTTGGATCATAACTACTACACAAGGGAAGACCGGTGCTTATCTCAGGGCAAGGAGTCAACTGATGTATACATGTGAATGATTTGCACAAACTCAATAGAGATTCAAGTTTCAAGGGGTTAGATTGGTATTTTCCTTACAAACACCACCCAAGACTGAGTATTTAGCTACCTCTACTTATGAATATCCCAACTAACATGCATTCTTCTTCATACTTAACTTAAAATAGTTTAATCCACTCCTTGAATGGAAGTTAGAGATCAAGCATGCAATACAAAAATCTATATCCTAGAATCTTAGTAACCCTTAGCAACCAGATTCAGAAGAAGGGATGCATATAGCCATGGAGACAAATAGTTAAACACATTCCATTAATCATTTTTCATATAAAAACAACATGAAACTGAACATATATGCAACATGCATTCAGATGTGACTCATAAACTCACAAAGAGATAGAATAGCCTAGAAAAGCTCTATTTTCATTATTCCTCCCAAAAAATTAACATAGTCCTCATATACCCAGAAAGTGTACTTAGCAATTAATTACATGGCATTTCCAAAAATGCTGCCAGATACATCGCACCATCAAAATGGCACCCAAAATACTCAATGCTCTAGGTAGAAGAAGAAGGAAGAACAGGTGAAATTAGGGGATGTGCCACTGATTGGAGATATTCCCATTAAAAATGGTAGGTAGCCCGTCAATCATCGACCATGCCTCTGGAAATTTTCCATTAATGGCTAACCTACTTGCGGCTTCTGGAAATGCAATAGTTGCGTGCTCTGAAGTTTCTTTCCATTTGAAATGCAACTATGAACACATACAAATCTCTTCCTGTTCTTGAAAGTTTGAATGATGGCCATCAATTCTTTTCCTCCTGCTGAGATTTGCGACTTCAATTTGATCAGGCAATCTAGTCACCAGCTTTGAAAAGTCATCAGCCAATGATAATGTATGCAGGCATCTTTTTGCTCCTTTGACTTTTCACAGCATGAAGATACATTTTATGTTTTTCACCCATTTTTTCCTTTAAATCTTTGCATATGCGCAAATATACATACAATGCACGGACCTCAAAATGATTATTAACCATTATGTAACTTTGCAATAGGTCTAGCTTGTATCTCTTCTTCTTTGTATTTCAGCATATACAATGCACTTAACATACAAACTGTGGACCCCAGATCTTCATAAAATAAATTACAATCGCTATCAGGTCCAGGCTTGTACATTCCCTTTGCATATCTCCTTGTATATTGCATATACAAATGAAATATACAACTGCGGATTCCATCATACTTATGAGGTAGATTGGAATACATTTTGAATCCGGCGTTGTATCGGCATCTTTGCATCTCTCATTGTATATGGCACATACATACAATGTGTAATATACAAGTCGCGGAACCTAGCTTTGAGTTTGCCGATTTACATTTTTTGGTCGGGTCCGCTTTGTATATCCTTCCTTATATCTTTGCCTTGTATATCACATATACAACTGTGAATATACAAGCAAAACATACATACAATCAAACTTCTGCCTTTATCAACCAGAATGTATATTCATTTCAGGTCTGGGCTTTGCATCTCAGGATTGTATATTCCCTTGTATGTTCGATTGCATGTGCAAACATACAATCAGACATATATACAATTGGTGGACCCCACCCTTTGGTTCTGGCCTTGCATGTATCTTTTGTATCTTCATCGTCCTATCAGCAAGACCACAGAATGAGACGCCAATGTGCATTGTCTCGGTGATATGACTTTTGTATCTTTTGCCTTATATATGCATCGACCCATCAGAGAGAGCTTGGACAGAGCCACCGACGGTCGTTGTCACACCAAAGACCATCCTCATATATCTCATCAGCCATTGGAGGAACCCTTAGCTTGGCTACCGATGAGGCTTGTCTCGCTGATGACCCTTTGTGTGTCTACCCCTTGTATCTTTTCCATTGTATGTGCCATTGTGCATGCACAGATACATACAACACAATATACAAGAAAATGCCTTTGACTTTTCAACTTTACCATTGTATCACTACCTGCCAGGCCCAATTTGATAATTTTTTGAAGTCAGGATTGTATGTAACCTCTTGTATATTCAATATACAAGGAAAATTTACATACAATCAGACTTTATACAACCACAGAATATTCTAGGAATCTACCATGTACATCCACTTTTACATGTTTGGAATTGCACCCGAATACCAAATACAAACCCGATATGCATACAATGATGCATACAACTGATTTTTTCACTATTTCTGAAGCCGATTGAACTTATTTTTGGGTTTGCCAATGTACATATGCATCTGCATGCTAGATACAATGGCCATATACAAAGGTGCATACATACAACTGTGAAGGCCGAGGGACTTAGAAATTTTGGGTTTTTTTCTGAAAAGGCCTGTAGATGAATACTTGAAACCCAAAATCTAGGTGGGCACCACCAAGATTTAGCCAATTGATATGCCCTAGACCCATAGGCTACAATGACGAAATAGGGACCCAGCTAGTTAGATTTGAACTTGCCTTTCTTCTCTCGGTCTTGCTAATTTCTGGGATTTTCTCTAAGGACTAGGTCACCTACTTGGAATACTCGGGGCTTTACCCTATGGTTGTAGCTTCTGAACATCCATTGTTGGTACACTTTTAAATGCTTAAAAGCCTATTGCCTTCTTTCTTCAAGCAGTTCTAACTCTTAAAGTCTTGTCACTCTGTATTCTTCATCAGATATGAGGCCTTTTAATGAAACTCGCAAGTATGGGATCTTGACTTCAATGAGAAAGATTGCTTCAGATACATAGACCAGGGAATATGGTGTTGCACCTGTGGGTGTGCGGATGGTTGTGCAGTAGGCCCACAATGTAGGATTTAATTGGACATGCCAATCACAGCTCGCATCATTGCCAATCTTCTTTAGGATTTTCAAAATGGTTTTATTTGATGCCTCAGCCTGGCCATTGCCTTGGGGGTAATAGGGGGTTGAAAAGTTGTGCTGGATATGGAATTTGTCGCATAGTTTCCTGACATCTTGCTTTTTGAAAGGTCATCCATTATCTGTGATAATAGATGAAGGGACACCATAATGACAAATGATATAATTCAAGATAAAAGAGGCAATCTTCTTGTCTGTGATATTGGCTAAGGGCACGGCTTCAATCCACTTTGTAAAGTACTCTATGGCAGTGACTATGAATTTATGGCTATTGGACGAAGAGGGGTGAATCTTACCCACTAAGTTGAATCCCCACTGATAGAAAGGCCAAGGAGTCGTTAATGGTTGTAGCTCCTGTGCTGGTGCATGTATCAGGTTCCCATGGATTTGGCACTTTTTGCACTTCTTTACAAAATGATAGGAATTGTGTTCCATTGTTGGCCAATAGTATCCCATGCGTATGAGTTTCTTGGCTAGGGTAGGGTCACTAGAGTGGGTCCCGCATATACCATCGTGTACTTTGCTCAGGGTAGTTTGATATTCCTCACTATTGAGACATCTAAGGAGAGTACCATCGAAACCTCTACGATATAGGGTATTAGCGACAATGGCATATCGGGATGCCTGACAGATGAAGGTTCATTTTTGTTTACTGGAGAGATCAGGTGGGAGGGTATTCTCTTTAAGATAGGCAAATGTTTTTCCATAGAGGGGGGAATTGGTTCCAATAATGTGGCAGACGATATGGGATTCAGGGGTGTCATATGTAGGACAGGATACTGGCTCTAGCAAGAACTCATAACGTGATTGATTATTTAGTATATCGAGTAGAGATGTGATCGTGGCCATAACATCTACAACTTTGTTCTCAATCCTTGGTATAAGCTCAAAAGAGATCTTGACGAAGTATTCTTTGAAGTCATATACCATTCGTTTGTAAGGGATCAATTTTTCATCTTTTGTTTGGTACTTGTCATTTACTTGATTTATGACCAGCTGTGAGTCACCATACACCTGAAGCTCTTTGATATTCCATTCAACTGCTAGCTTGATACCAATGACAAGGGCTTCATACTCTGCCACGTTGTTAGTTTAGGGAAACATTAATCTGTATGATTTAGGAATGGTGTCGCCACTAGGTGTGATCAACAAGATACCTGCCTCCGATCCATGTTGAGTATATGAGCCATCAAAGTACATTTTCTAGGTTGTTGTGTTTACATGAAAGATAGATTCATCTGGAAATTCAAATCTCAAAGGGCTATTATCTGTTAGAGGTGCAGTTGCCAATTGATCTGCAAGTACTTGGCCTTTTATTGCTTTCCTATCTACATACTCGATATCAAACTCGCTAAGAAGCATGACCCATTTGGACAATCTACTTATTAAGGCTGCCTTATTGAGTAAGTACTTGAGTGGATCAATCTTTGCTACTAGTTTGACCAAATGTGACAACATGTAATGTCTCCACTTTTGTGAGGTGAAGACCACAGCAAGACATGCTCTTTCGATTAGCGTATATTATAGTTCATACCCAACAAGTGTTCGACTGATACAGTAGATTGCTTGTTCTTTCCCCTCATAATTTTGTTGTGCAAGGAGAGCTCCCAAAGCTATCGGTGTGGCTAAGATATACAATAGTAGAGGTTTTCCCTGAATCGGTGGCATCAATATGGGTAGCTTCATTAGGTATTCTCTTAATTGCTAAAAAGCCTGCTCACATGAATCATTCCATTTGAAAGGGACATTCTTATGTAGAAGGTGAGAAAAATGGGTGGCACTTGTCTGCCAATTGCAAAATGAACCTTCTGATAGATTGTAGTTTTCCCTATAGAGACCTTAACTGAGTGAGATTTTTAGGAGGCGGCATTTCCATGATGGCCTTCACTTTAGCTAGGTCGACTTCGATTCCATTTGTAGACACTATGTATCCCAGTAGCTTACCTGAGGTAACTCCAAACACACACTTCTTTGGATTGAGGCACACATTAAACTGTTCCAGTCTATTGAAGATTTTGTCTAGCACTGCCAGGTGTCCTTCTCTTGTGAGTAATTTTGCCAGAATGTTGTCAACATAGTCTTCCATTATAGTGTGCATCATATCATGGAAGATTGTGTTGATAGCTCTCTGATATGTTGTGCTGGCATTTTTCAAACCAAATGGCATGACACACCAACAATAGGTGCCCCAAGGACATGTGAATGCAGTCTTGTGTTGGTCTTCAGGTGTAATTTTTATCTATTTATATCTAGAAAAACCATCCATTAATGATAGCATGGTGTGCCCTGCCGTGAGATCTACAATCATGTCAATGTTTGGCAGGGGAAATCATATTTTGGACAAGCTTTGTTTAGGTCCCTGAAGTCATTACATATTTAGACTCTGCCATCTGGTTTGACAACTAGTACTATGTTTGAAACCCACTCAGGATAGTCTATTGGTCTGATGAATCCAACATCTAACAGTTTCTTTAGCTCTTCTTTCACCATGAGGGCCACATGCAAGTGCATCTTTATGAGTTTTTGCTTTACTGGTTTAGCTCCAGGAGCTAAAGATAAATGATGCATTATGAGATTTGGATCTAGCCCTGGCATGTCTATATATGTCCAAGCAAAGTTGATTTGTTTTCTCTTGAAGAAGTCAGTGAATGCTGGTTTTTCTTGTTCTGCTAAAGCCTTTTCCATGTGGATCATTCTGGGATTATCACCTATGCTAACATTGATTGGTTCTGCTGGTTCTATCAAGATTAAGGATCTCTCCTGATGTGTAAGATTGGGTAGAGGGTTAATCATTCCATCCTTCGGCACCTCAGAGAGGTTTTCACCATTTGACATGTCTTTATTTTTACTATTTTCATGATCTAACACTACTGCAGAGTGGTTTTCACCATTAGATCTTTCTTTCATTTTGACATTTTTTAGACTGAAAGGCTTGGTACTCTCACCAAAATAGGCCTTCTCATTGAGTTCTATATCATAGCCAGCTCTGTGGTCCACTACAGGTATATGATCTCTAAGCTCAAGATAATCTATGATAGCCTCATCATTCTCAAAGGTATCGAGCTCAGGGGTAGTGCCTTGTAAATCCCAATCTATGAGTTCAAGGTGCACCAAAGGTAAGGGAACATTGGGTTGGTCTAGTTTGATGGTTTTGATGGTTAGGATAGAGTTGTTAAAAGCACAGACAAAGTCTGTGATGGTACTCTCTATTAGCAGATTTGTCAAGGGGGGTATCATTCTTTCCTCACAACTTTCACTATCGTCATTGTGCGAGACGGACTCTAGCGGTCTAGCCCTTGGAGTTTGTCTCTCATTTGCAGGGGTTGGGTCATACTTGTGGACAACATCAATATCCTTTTCATCACAAGATAGCTCTAAGAGACTATCCCACTCATATTCATTTGAATTAGTTTCACTCCCTAATTGTAATTGCTTAATTTGTTCAACCAGATTACTAGTAGATGTTTCTGGTTGTTTACCTTTATTTTCTCTATTGTTTCTTGACACGCCAGTGTATCCTAGCCCTGCAGTGTCTCAGGCTGTCAAGGTATGAGGATGGATGGGTTCAGTGATTCCATCCTTTCTTGAACTGAGTGGACCGTGTCCTTCATAGCCCATTCTTTGTAGCATTTGGAATCCTTGACCATATTATTTAGTTTGTATAGTGTGATGGTCATGTTGTGTTGATGAACTACCTTCATCCTCGTATAGCCATTGTAGGATATCTTTTTCACCACGCTCATCTTTGAGGCTTCCCCATTTAACAAACGGACCTTTGGTAGTTTTATCTTTTTTTGATTTGTTCAGAGTAGGTCTTCCATATGATCTTGGAGATAAGGGGAACTGTGCCAAGCAGAGGGATTGGGAAATTGTGTATTCACCCAAGCCTTTATCCTTGAGTTTGAGGTCAGGTTGGGACATTCTTGAAGAGGAAGCAAGTGTAGCTGGGTCAACATAGGATGAGGATGAAGCAAAGACACAGTTGTTAGGGATCACAACTTTAGGTTTAGATTAAATAGAGTTGCAGTACTGAAATGGATTGGGGTCACCTTGGATGGTGATCTCTTATCCTTATTAGGGGAATTTTATACACTAGTGGTATGTTGATGGCACTACTTTTAGAGCATGTATCCATGGTATATCAAGAAGAACGTTATATGCTAGCTCCATATCAAGGACTTGGCAAGCCACATCTTTTACTATAGGTCCCACTCTGATTGGTAAAGTAACAATTCCCTTGGAAGTTCTCTCCTCCTCATCATAGGCTTTGATAGTGATTTTCTTTTTTGGATCTATAGCCTTCTCTGAAAACCCCAATGTAAGGATTAGCTTCAAGGTACAAATATTCAAACTAGCTCCTCCATCGATTAGGACTCTTTTTATCTTGTGTTTGTGTATGAAGGCTTCGATATGAAGAGAGGCGTTATGGGGTTGGGTGATTGACATATCATTCTTTTCAATGAATGATAGGGAGTGAGGTGAGATTATGTGACCTACCATGGTTTGGAACTATTCTTTAGTGAGGTTCATTGGGATGGAGGCTTCCACTAAATCTTTATCAAGTATGGCCCTATGAGAGGGGGATAGATGTAGAAGTTCCAGAATGGAGATATGTGCAGGTGTCTTATGTAATTGATCCAATATATTGTATTTGTAGTGCCCCTCATCTTGTCGTCCATCAGATTGATGTTTGCTTAAACTTTATAGTGTCCTAGACCGTAGATGATGGATCTCTTGTTATCTTGTTACTTCATTGTGAATCTGATTGTTATGATAACAGTTGTTGATGTTAGATTTTATTATTTTATGTTTTAGAATTTGATAAATGAACTAGATGTTACAGATGTTTCGATGTTAATTGCGATATTGGATTGAATGTTTTATGTTGTTGATTAATATCAGATACCTTGTTCAACGTAGTTAATTTTTTATACATAAACGTGAATGGAACAGTGTTGTATTACTCGCTTTCGAGTACCCTACACCACTGCGATTTCCATTCACTATAGGACTGTATGTGGATATATATCTTGAATGTTTAACCGTGCGTTGTTGCAGGAATGCAGGTACTAGGCATCGACTCCACCTAATTACAGGTCTGAGCGTGCCTTCGCCAATGGATTAGTTGTTGGAGTTAACGTGAGGTCCCATGTCAGTGTGGTCTGGTTGTCAGTTTATCCTCTTGGTCATTGTCTGTCATTCGATCATGATTTGCGGACAAGTAATATTGCACCTTGGAGTCTAACTAGGTTAGAAAGTGTCTGAATGTGTAAGGTGTCATTGTGCTTTAATTAGAATCATATTACGGAAAGTATAATGTCGATAATTGTTGATTATTGTTGTAAATAAATTATTATTTTATTAGAAGTATAGTTGTTAAATAAAGATTGTAAGAGGTTTTGTATTATTTAATATAATATTATTTACAATAAATATTTAAATAAATAAAATAGTTGTAAGTTCTGTTGTAATTAGTGATTTACAACTAAATTAATAAAATAAATTAATATATAGTTGTACTATTATAGATAGTTGTAATATTATAACTTTATTAAATAAAATATGCTTGGTCGGCTATAAAGTCATTAAGTGTTGTCGGGAATTATGTGTTTTCATTTAAAAAATGAAATACAATAAAATAAATAAAGAACGTCTTTGGGATTATTAAATTAAATAAAAATATTAGTATTGGGGGAGATGCACGGGATCACGTGCCGAGTCCCTTGGAAGAAGGAAGGGGCTGTGTTATAAAAGAAAAGGTTTGTAGAGGCAAAGGGGGGGAGGAAGAAGGATCAAGTTTTCTGCAACTGAAGAATTGAATTCTGCATCAAATCTAAGCTACGGATACAGGTTCTAATGTCTTCTTTCTATCCTTGTTTTCTTTAGAATGAATGATGGAAATCTGGTTTTACTCCTCCAATTCGCATTGCTTGAAAGTTCTAGAACCTCTTTGATAATCTATTTTATACTTATTCTGTAACCATTACATTTCAAACAATTTTCTGCTATGATTTAATCATTCATCTGTCATTTCTACATAAACGTTTGAGAAGAGATTATCGTTGCAAACACCTTTTCTTGAAATGGATCCACCTGGGGATGACATGAGAGCTTCCATGAACACCTCGTTATGCTGCAAACTATTTGTTGTTAGAGCAGCCATGAACCCCAAGTTATGCTGCAAATTGTTTTATATACATCCATTATATTTTCACAATGTTCTCTCAACCCTTGCGAATACCGATGCTCATTCGCAGACCCTCTTTGCAGACTTTGCCTCCTCCAAATTTAACAATGTCTGAAGCCGACATTACTCGGATTTTCAAATTGGCCCCCTCCTTACAAAGGCTTCAAACCCTCCACAACGTCGAGCAATCCATTCATATGTTCAATCAACACGGCTTCTCTGAAGTCCAAATTGCCAAGATAATGAGGACTCGGCCCTCAGTTATCGTCTTAAGTGCAGAAAGAGTATTGGAACCCAAGATCAAACTACTGGAAGATTCAGGTTTTGAGGGTCAAATTCTGACGAAGCTTTTGACGAGGAATTCAAACATTTTGAAATACAGCCTCGAGAACGAGCTTCTTCCTAAGATGGAGTTTTTGAAGAATGTATTTAAATCCCAGGATGTGCTCGTTAAAGCCCTGTTAAGAGCACCGCATCTTCTCACTAATAGCCTGGAGAAGACCCTGAAACCCTCGCTTACTTTCTGGGAGGGGTGGGGTTTTTGTGAGACGGAGCTCTACAGATTCTTACAGCTATATCCGGTTGTTCTCTCACGCACTTCTTTAACGCCTGCCCAAGATGATCTTATTCTCAATATTGGCGCAGACAAAGGAAACAAAACATTCAAATATATTTTAAGTACAGTGACAGTTAGCCGCGTGGAGACGTTAGAGGCCAAGATACAAAATCTCAAACTCTGTGGGCTCTCGGCTGAGGAAACCTGGCAAGTATTTCGGACCGCCCCTTTAGTCTTTACTTGCTCCAAGGAAAATATTAGTGCAAAGATGAACTTTGTAGTTAATAACATGGAGCTCCCTGCAAATTATGTAGTAGAGTACCCCATCTTGTTTAAAATTAATTTGGAAAAGGTCATGAAGCCCAGGTTTCTAGTTTGGCAGAGAATCAAATCCATCAATGACCTTGGCCTCCATCTTTTGATGGTATTGACGATGACAGAGGCAAGGTTTGTTAGAAATATTATAAACGGGCATCCTGAATCTAAAACACTGTGGACAATATATGAAAATGCAATCTCTAATGCTTCCAACCGCACAAAGAGATCAAGCAAACGTTAGTTTTGGATCGAGACAGTGAGAGTCAGGACTCAAAAAAAAACCATAACAGAATTAGTAAGCTAGTCTTTGGTAGAAGGCAGGCAGGCCCTCCTCATCCAGGTGTTGGCTGTGAGTGTTTTATTTTCAACAATAGGAGCTACATCGATATTCCCCCTATCATGCTTATTGTGTCTAATTGCTCTTCATGCAAGAGCAAGTGCCATAGCTTTCAATGGAGGAGAGTTTTTGAGAAGGAAGAATAGAGCAACTTCCTTATCATTCTTTGATGAAATGTACATGTACCCTTCTTTTGAGATTTTAAAAAAATCAAATCTGATGCCGCCTCACCTGCTGCCAACTCCTGCCCCCATACTATCTGGCTTTATATAACCAAGATACTGCAAATGAATATTAACCCAGAAGAAGAAGGTTGGCTTCTCCAGTTCTTAAGGTTTGATATCAGGTCTGTATATCACGTACGTATATAATGGATTACTGCTTTTAAGACATATGGTAGATCTAATAGCTATCTCCATATTCTTGAGGTTTAACTTTATCTTCCGCATTTAGGGTGCCATTTATAAGGAAACCTTGGGAAACACTATACATTTCAAGACATGATCCTTTTCTTTCATTGTCACTCGACATGTAGGCTATTATTGTGTATTCAGCTGTCTACAACGTTAGCAAGCATTTAGTTAATCCATAAATTCGTATTTCCATATCATCCCTTTTAGGAGTTGTTCTCTGTTTAGGAGTTGTGGTTTTGGTATGTCTTGGAAGCATTATTAAGGTGTTGGGATCTCAAAGAACATCCTTGGAACCTTCGAAACATTAATCGTCAAACCTATTGCCTTCGTTTTCTGTGACCTTGGACTTTCATGAAAAATATTGTGATAGAAAGAAGACTGTTGAAGTGTTACCGCCAATTATATCAATGGCAAGTTTGAAGGAGTTAGATGGACACTACCAGAAGTTATTTGACTAAACTAATATTATCCATTTCAATGATTATGCGGTCATTAACAATTTTACACCATCTCTACGATCAGTGCTTACAATTCAATAGGTTGTTACACTTGAAACAGATATAGTAGAAGCTTTTACCAGAAAACTGTAATACCTTGGGAACGAACATAGTTAATACATCTATCAAGTTTCGACAGCGTAAGTATGTCTAGTCCCGATCTTCTTCTTGGACAGATTTAAATCATCTTTGATTAAAACATTTCAGAGACCTCGTTATGACAAAGAAATCCAAGCATAGTAAACTGTTATCTATTTGAGGTCAAGAATATCTGAAGGACCGTATTAGGGTAGAACTTGGAGGAAAACAAAAACATTGATGTTCATTGTTGATGGTTGGATCTTTGTCCTCGTTGTATTGCCGTATAGTTATAAGGTATTATCTTAGTACTTAATCCAACGTTGGAAGGGTAAGTTAATCAGTGCAAAAATTGTTATACTTGTGTTTTATAATCTATTTTTAGAAGCAAATGTAGAATATTTAGATAATTTTAGTATAATTTCTGTATTTATTGTGAAATCAATTAGTTTGATTTAAAGAGATAATGTAATCCATTGTTGATTTCATTACAAAGTTATTTATGATGAGCCAAGAAGGAATTTTAGTGTTTAATTTCTAGAATCTGAATTGTACTGTGTAAGTTAAGTATTTCTATTGTCTTAAAGAGTCGAATTGAGAGTGGTCATACTCGAAATCCCAGAGGCTTAGTTTGTCGTAGTGTGGATGGATGTTTTTGTATTGTAATGTTATAACGATTATGTGATTCAAATTTAGTATGAAGTATAATGGAGTATTGGCTAAGTTGATTATGTGTTTTGTGATATAAAATTCTCTGGATGAGATATTTGACCGGTTGTGACTATCTTGTATCCGTTTTGTCGTAATTGTTGTTTGGAGAGACTTGGTATCTATAAAAGTGTAAAATGTTGTAATGCTATAGGCGATGGATAACAAATGGTGTTATGATTTTGTTTGTAATGCAAGAGGGTTTATGCCTTGCAATGAACAAGTATGTGTATTGCTATAATGCCTTGTATGATGGTTAAGGTTTACTGGGTGTTAGGAAGGAGAGTGGCTTTCAACGTGGGGCCGGCGCCCAAAGTGGCAGTCAGGATAACCCGTTGGAAGTAGATTAATCAAGTGATAACCTAAAATGAACTAGGGGGTTAAGGGTAGATTTTACTCTAAACAAGATTAATGGATTCCTCTCCCATGGCCTGTAGTGCTTGTATAGACTAAGGATGGGTAGAGAAGGCCTGGTTGGCATGATTGACTTCCTTGTCCTCATGAAAGGAAAGTCGATTCCGCATGTGTCACCCTATGGGGCCGGCGCCTAGTGAGAGGCTGTCAGGATAACCATAGATGGGGGCCGGCGCCTAGTGAGAGGCTGTCAGGATAACCCATGTTAGGACCATGCGATGACACTCTCCCTACTACAACCTAGCATTCCTGGTTTGGTCTCTCCACTTATGTTATGTTTCGCCTCTGGAAGATAAGTTGTGATGTATTGTTATTGCCATGTGTTGTATTGGCGTTTGGTCGTCCTTTGTTCATGTTAGTTCTATCTACCTGACTGTTATTGTTTGGGACCTCATGTTAACTCCTAGCTCGGGGGGTGGACCTTAGGGTTCCACATGGTCGGGTGGAAGAGCTATTTTATCCATTGGTTATCCCTTGTCAAGTTCATGTGCAGAAAAGATTTGTTCCAGTTGTACTTGTCCCAGTTGGTGAAGATATATGTGTATAACCTTGTACCAGATTTGTGTAACAGATCAATCATAATGTATGTGATTCTGATGTAGTCTGAAAATGGTAATGTAATGATGTCATGATGTACCTATGTGTAAGGAAAGCATTTCAGTTATGTTTTGATCATGTAGATTGTATTATCTGATGGTATGTAATGAATATGAATCAGTTATTCAATTATGCATTTGATTCAGATCAGTTACTGATGAATGTTAAATTATGTTAGTTGGTTTGTAAAGTAATGCAGCCTTGTATCCTTAGAGAATATGTCGTAGTTAGTTATGTTAACATTATTTGTTATCTTAAACATTTAAAAAAAAAATGTTCCTGTTTCATGTAGCATAAATGTGTAATTCTTTGAGGTGTACAAGGCAGGCGTTACATCTGGTATCAGAGCCAAGTTTAAACACTGGGTACTCTGGGTGTGCTTAGTCCCATCATGTTGTCCCAGTTGCTTAAACTCAGAAGATTTTCTTCTTTCCTTTTGTCATCCTTGCCTAACAATGTGAGGGTGTCCCTTGGCGGTGTGTACGTAGGTAGGTGCCTAGAGGTCAAGGTAGAGGTAGTTGGCATGTAGAGATCCATCCCCTTGATTTCTGCCATGCAGTTGAAGAAATGTATGCGGCAAGATTGTCAGTTGTTTGTTGTGATGGTTAACGGAGAAGTGTTCCCCGTTGATCATCCCATCCGTAAGGAGCTTCAGTTGTAGATAAAGGAGTTGTCATTTAGAGGACTTGATGTTTGTACACCCTCTTGTGGAGTAGGAATTCTGGGATTTTGCGGTGCTTATGTAGAGTCCTTATGGTATAGAATAAAGCAGTGAGGTTAACCTGATGTTGTTTCCTCCTTCCTCGTTCGGTGGCTAGCATCTGGTCACGCAGTGTTGTACAGTGCAACTTCAAAAAGATGTGTATTTTCTTTATAATTTTCTATTAATTAAAAGGTCGGCACTTTGTTTATATTTGGTTGTGATGGTTTAGCCACACCTTGTGATCTTCATTTTTGTGTAACCCTCATAGTTACATTTGATTTAGTGTTGAATTGCGCGCATTTCTTGTTTCATTGAAGAAATTTAATCCTTATTTGATATTTGTTTATGACTTTGGTGGCTGAACTATTTTCCCCTTATTGTTTTCGATGCCGGCCATGTATCGTATTGTGATTCCTCTCCAAGGATGTATGAGACAGACTTGGTGAGTGTATACGAGGAAGCAGACATAGCGAACCTTCAGGATGGGGATATCTGAGGCTAGGACTATTTCTTGGAGGCTAACTAATTTTTGCTGTAGGAGTTAGGTCATTGTTGTCTTGTTTGGATGGTCTAACCATGTGTGTGTGCCCTAGCACCATCAAGTCTCAGAGTGTGTGGTATGGATTGTGCGGGATAGATGTTGGCTTTTGGCTCATAGATTTTGGATCATGCCTTAGTAGGTCAGTTACCGATGTCCAGATGGATCCTTGTGTAGCCTTGAGATGTGATTCATGGTAATTTGAATTTGTGTATGTGTGTTAAATCATGAATATAGTGCTTATAAAATGATAAATTTTGGTACCATGCTGCTAAAGGTGTAAAGTCAGTATATCAAGACTTTTCTGTTAATAGATCTCATGCACAGTGTGTGCTCCCATGTTTGCATAGTGTTGTGAAAACTGCTCAAACTCAATACATTTCACCCATATTTGTTCGCAGGCTTCCAGGAGTAAGCCTGATCCTAGGGGGGGAGGATGTAGTGCCCCTCATCTTGTCGTCCATCAGATTGATGTTTGCTTAAACTTTATAGTGTCCTAGACCGTAGATGATGGATCTCTTGTTATCTTGTTACTTCATTGTGAATCTGATTGTTATGATAACAGTTGTTGATGTTAGATTTTATTATTTTATATTTTAGAATTTGATAAATGAACTAGATGTTACAGATGTTTCGATGTTAATTGCGATATTGGATTGAATGTTTTATGTTGTTGATTAATATCAGATACCTTGTTCAACATAGTTAATTGTTTATACATAAACGTGAATGGAACAGTGTTGTATTACTCGCTTTCGAGTACCCTACACCACTGCGATTTCCATTCACTATAGGACTGTATGTGGATATATATCTTGAATGTTTAACCGTGCGTTGTTGCAGGAATGCAGGTACTAGGCATCGACTCCACCTGATTACAGGTCTGAGCATGCCTTCGCCAATGGATTAGTTGTTGGAGTTAACGTGAGGTCCCATGTCAGTGTGGTCTGGTTGTCAGTTTATCCTCTTGGTCATTGTCTGTCATTTGATCATGATTTGCGGACAAGTAATATTGCACCTTGGAGTCTAACTAGGTTAGAAAGTGTCTGAATGTGTAAGGTGTCATTGTGCTTTAATTAGAATCATATTACGGAAAGTATAATGTCGATAATTGTTGATTATTGTTGTAAATAAATTATTATTTTATTAGAAGTATAGTTGTTAAATAAAGATTGTAAGAGGTTTTGTATTATTTAATATAATATTATTTACAATAAATATTTAAATAAATAAAATAGTTGTAAGTTCTGTTGTAATTAGTGATTTACAACTAAATTAATAAAATAAATTAATATATAGTTGTACTATTATAGATAGTTGTAATATTATAACTTTATTAAATAAAATATGCTTGGTCGGCTATAAAGTCATTAAGTGTTGTCGGGAATTATGTGTTTTCATTTAAAAAATGAAATACAATAAAATAAATAAAGAACGTCTTTGGGATTATTAAATTAAATAAAAATATTAGTATTGGGGGAGATGCACGGGATCACGTGCCGAGTCCCTTGGAAGAAGGAAGGGGCTGTGTTATAAAAGAAAAGGTTTGTAGAGGCAAAGGGGGGGAGGAAGAAGGATCAAGTTTTCTGCAACTGAAGAATTGAATTCTGCATCAAATCTAAGCTACGGATACACGTTCTAATGTCTTCTTTCTATCCTTGTTTTCTTTAGAATGAATGATGGAAATCTGGTTTTACTCCTCCAATTCGCATTGCTTGAAAGTTCTAGAACCTCTTTGATAATCTGTTTTATACTTATTCTGTAACCATTACATTTCAAACAATTTTCTGCTATGATTTAATCATTCATCTGTCATTTCTGCATAAACGTTTGAGAAGAGATTATCGTTGCAAACACCTTTTCTTGAAATGGATCCACCTGGGGATGACATGAGAGCTTCCATGAACACCTCGTTATGCCGCAAACTATTTGTTGTTAGAGCAGCCATGAACCCCAAGTTATGCTGCAAATTGTTTTATATACATCCATTATATTTTCGCAATGTTCTCTCAACCCTTGCGAATACCGATGCTCATTTGCAGACCCTCTTTGCAGACTTTGCCTCCTCCAAATTTAACAATGTCTGAAGCCGACATTACTCGGATTTTCAAATTGGCCCCCTCCTTACAAAGGATTCAAACCCTCCACAACGTCGAGCAATCCATTCATATGTTCAATCAACACGGCTTCTCTGAAGTCCAAATTGCCAAGATAATGAGGACTCGGCCCTCAGTTATCGTCTTAAGTGCAGAAAGAGTATTGGAACCCAAGATCAAACTGCTGGAAGATTCAAGTTTTGAGGGTCAAATTCTGACGAAGCTTTTGACGAGGAATTCACACATTTTGAAATACAGCCTCGAGAACGAGCTTCTTCCTAAGATGGAGTTTCTGAAGAATGTATTTAAATCCCAGGATGTGCTCGTTAAAGCCCTGTTAAGAGCACTGCATCTTCTCACTAATAGCCTGGAGAAGACCCTGAAACCCTCGCTTGCTTTCTGGGAGGGGTGGGGTTTTTGTGAGACGGAGCTCTACAGATTCTTACAGCTATATCCGGTTGTTCTCTCACGCACTTCTTTAACGCCTGCCCAAGCTGATCTTATTCTCAATATTGGCGCAGACAAAGGAAACAAAACATTCAAATATATTTTAAGTACAGTGACAGTTAGCCGCGTGGAGACGTTAGAGGCCAAGATACAAAATCTCAAACTTTGTGGGCTCTCGGCTGAGGAAACCTGGCAAGTATTTCAGACCGCCCCTTTAGTCTTTACTTGCTCCAAGGAAAATATTAGTGCAAAGATGAACTTTGTAGTTAATAACATGGAGCTCCCTGCAAATTATGTAGTAAAGTACCCCATCTTGTTTAAAATTAATTTGGAAAAGGTCATGAAGCCCAGGTTTCTAGTTTGGCAGAGAATCAAATCCATCAATGACCTTGGCCTCCATCTTTTGACGGTATTGACGATGACAGAGGCAAGGTTTGTTAGAAATATTATAAACGGGCATCCTGAATCTAAAACACTGTGGACAATATATGAAAATGCAATCTCTAATGCTTCCAACCGCACAAAGAGATCAAGCAAACGTTAGTTTTGGATCGAGACAGTGAGAGTCAGGACTCAAAAAAAAACCATAACAGAATTAGTAAGCTAGTCTTTGGTAGAAGGCAGGCAGGCCCTCCTCATCCAGGTGTTGGCTGTGAGTGTTTTATTTTCAACAACAGGAGCTACATCGATATTCCCCCTATCATGCTTATTGTGTCTAATTGCTCTTCATGCAAGAGCAAGTGCCATAGCTTTCAATGGAGGAGAGTTTTTGAGAAGGAAGAATAGAGCAACTTCCTTATCATTCTTTGATGAAATGTACATGTACCCTTCTTTTGAGATTTTAAAAAAATCAAATCTGATGCCGCCTCACCTGCTGCCAACTCCTGCCCCCATACTATCTGGCTTTATATAACCAAGATACTGCAAATGAATATTAACCCAGAAGAAGAAGGTTGGCTTCTCCAGTTCTTAAGGTTTGATATCAGGTCTGTATATCACGTACGTATATAATGGATTACTGCTTTTAAGACATATGGTAGATCTAATAGCTATCTCCATATTCTTGAGGTTTAACTTTATCTTCCGCATTTAGGGTGCCATTTATAAGGAAACCTTGGGAAACACTATACATTTCAAGACATGATCCTTTTCTTTCATTGTCACTCGACATGTAGGCTATTATTGTGTATTCAGCTGTCTACAACGTTAGCAAGCATTTAGTTAATCCATAAATTCGTATTTCCATATGATCCCTTTTAGGAGTTGTTCTCTGTTTAGGAGTTGTGGTTTTGGTATGTCTTGGAAGCATTATTAAGGTGTTGGGATCTCAAAGAACATCCTTGGAACCTTCGAAACATTAATCGTCAAACCTATTGCCTTCGTTTTCTGTGACCTTGGACTTTCGTGAAAAATATTGTGATAGAAAGAAGACTGTTGAAGTGTTACCGCCAATTATATCAATGGCAAGTTTGAAGGAGTTAGATGGACACTACCAGAAGTTATTTGACTAAACTAATATTATCCATTTCAATGATTATGCGGTCATTAACAATTTTACACCATCTCTACGATCAGTGCTTACAATTCAATAGGTTGTTACACTTGAAATAGATATAGTAGAAGCTTTTACCAGAAAACTGTAATACCTTGGGAACGAACATAGTTAATACATCTATCAAGTTTCGACAGCATAAGTATGTCTAGTCCCGATCTTCTTCTTGGACAGATTTAAATCATCTTTGATTAAAACATTTCAGAGACCTCGTTATGACAAAGAAATCCAAGCATAGTAAACTGTTATCTATTTGAGGTCAAGAATATCTGAAGGACCGTATTAGGGTAGAACTTGGAGGAAAACGAAAACATTGATGTTCATTGTTGATGGTTGGATCTTTGTCCTCGTTGTATTGCCGTATAGTTATAAGGTATTATCTTAGTACTTAATCCAACGTTGGAAGGGTAAGTTAGTCAGTGCAAAAATTGTTATACTTGTGTTTTATAATCTATTTTTAGAAGCAAATGTAGAATATTTAGATAATTTTAGTATAATTTCTGTATTTATTGTGAAATCAATTAGTTTGATTTAAAGAGATAATGTAATCCATTGTTGATTTCATTACAAAGTTATTTATGATGAGCCAAGAAGGAATTTTAGTGTTTAATTTCTAGAATCTGAATTGTACTGTGTAAGTTAAGTATTTCTATTGTCTTAAAGAGTCGAATTGAGAGTGGTCATACTCGAAATCCCAGAGGCTTAGTTTGTCGTAGTGTGGATGGATGTTTTTGTATTGTAATGTTATAACGATTATGTGATTCAAATTTAGTATGAAGTATAATGGAGTATTGGCTAAGTTGATTATGTGTTTTGTGATATAAAATTCTCTGGATGAGATATTTGACCGGTTGTGACTATCTTGTATCCGTTTTGTCGTAATTGTTGTTTGGAGAGACTTGGTATCTGTAAAAGTGTAAAATGTTGTAATGCTATAGGCGATGGATAACAAATGGTGTTATGATTCTGTTTGTAATGCAAGAGGGTTTATGCCTTGCAATGAACAAGTATGTGTATTGCTATAATGCCTTGTATGATGGTTAAGGTTTACTGGGTGTTAGGAAGGAGAGTGGCTTTCAACGTGGGGCCGGCGCCCAAAGTGGCAGTCAGGATAACCTGTTGGAAGTAGATTAATCAAGTGATAACCTAAAATGAACTAGGGGGTTAAGGGTAGATTTTACTCTAAACAAGATTAATGGATTCCTCTCCCATGGCCTGTAGTGCTTGTATAGACTAAGGATGGGTAGAGAAGGCCTAGTTGGCATGATTGACTTCCTTGTCCTCATGAAAGGAAAGTCGATTCCGCATGTGTCACCCTATGGGGCCGGCGCCTAGTGAGAGGCTGTCAGGATAACCATAGATGGGGGCCGGCGCCTAGTGAGAGGCTGTCAGGATAACCCATGTTAGGACCATGCGATGACACTCTCCCTACTACAACCTAGCATTCCTGGTTTGGTCTCTCCACTTATGTTATGTTTCGCCTCTGGAAGATAAGTTGTGATGTATTGTTATTGCCATGTGTTGTATTGGCGTTTGGTCGTCCTTTGTTCATGTTAGTTCTATCTACCTGACTGTTATTGTTTGGGACCTCATGTTAACTCCTAGCTCGGGGGGTGGACCTTAGGGTTCCACATGGTCGGGTGGAAGAGCTATTTTATCCATTGGTTATCCCTTGTCAAGTTCATGTGCAGAAAAGATTTGTTCCAGTTGTACTTGTCCCAGTTGGTGAAGATATATGTGTATAACCTTGTACCAGATTTGTGTAACAGATCAATCATAATGTATGTGATTCTGATGTAGTCTGAAAATGGCAATGTAATGATGTCATGATGTACCTATGTGTAAGGAAAGCATTTCAGTTATGTTTTGATCATGTAGATTGTATTATCTGACGGTATGTAATGAATATGAATCAGTTATTCAATTATGCATTTGATTCAGATCAGTTACTGATGAATGTTAAATTATGTTAGTTGGTTTGTAAAGTAATGCAGCCTTGTATCCTTAGAGAATATGTCGTAGTTAGTTATGTTAACATTATTTGTTATCTTAAACATTTAAAAAAAAAAATGTTCCTGTTTCATGTAGCATAAATGTGTAATTCTTTGAGGTGTACAAGGCAGGCGTTACAGTATTGATTAGCTAGAGGGGCGGAGGCTCCTCTAAGAGTGACTCTATTACTGCAGGTGTTAACATTGCAATCTAGATCTTTGTTTATAGTGATCACATTGATGCGTGAATCACTTTCTGAGATACGGTTAACAACACAGTCAAAGCTGACATTTGTGTAATTTGCGTTGTTAGATCCATTGTTGTTTTTGTTTGAAGGTCCTCCCTCCTCATAGTTGGGAAGGGGATCCTTGAATGCCTGATGATCACTAATAGAGGTATGTCCATCAAGTGACACTTTGTTTTGTTTGATCAAGTCTTGGATAGTGTGTTTGAGCACAATGCAGTTGTTGGTTTTGTGCCCCCTGTTTCGGTGGAACTCGCAGAAGTCGTTGTCTTTCCACCAAGGAGGTTTGACTTTTGGTTCATATTCTCGTGCCATTGGAAGTGTTATGATCTTACTTGTGACTAGCTTACGTAGGGCGGTTTCCAATGATTCTCCCAAAGGTGTAATTTTTCTCATAGGTTGAAAATTTGTAAACCGTGATTCAGTGTTTCTTGTTTTGTTTTGTGGGGGGTTGTTTTGAGGAGTTGATAAGTTGAAGATTGGTTGTTTAGGTGCCACATTCTTGGCATCTACCACCCCATCATTCACAATGTTTTTGTTCTTTGTCCAGAATCTTGGTTTATCTATGTTGGTGTTGGTACTAGGAGTGTCCTTATATAACTTTATTTGACCTTGTGCGATTAAAGCTTTTTTGATGATTAGACCCATCTCAATGACCTTGCTAAAGGAAGTAGGACATTGGACTTGTATCTGATAGCTTAGGTCAGTTTGTAAGTTATGGACAAACATTTCCAGCATTTGTTTTTCAAGCATTTGATGAGGGCACTTACTTGCCAGCTGTCTCCACCTTTTTGCTTGGTGTTACAAAGATCTAAGATTGAGGTGTCATGCTCAATATTATAGGAGAAGTGCGTGACAAATTTGTCCACAAGTTTGTTAAATGTTCTAATGCTAGGTGGTAGTCTAGAAAACCATTCCATGGCTTGTCCTCCTAAGCTTCGTGGAAATAGTCACATAAGGTAAGTATCATTGTGTGCGACCTCAAGACAAGCAATGTTAAATTCCCTAATGTGGTCCCTAAGATCACCCTTTCCTCAATATTTATCAAACTTTGGTACCTCAAATTTAGAGGGGAAAGGTAACATGATCAAGGTCCTATCAAAAGGATATGCTGAAATATCCTCTAGGGAGTAATGCTTAGTTGATGCTCATGTTTGCATGTCTTAGAATTGTTGTTGTAAAGCTTGTATTTGTTGGGTCACTAAGCTTAGGACATCTGTAGGATCAATGGTTTCTTTTCTTTTGTCTGTGGGTATTTCCTGATGTGTGCTCCCCTCAGGGTGTCTTTCTTCCTCAGATTCTTTTAGAGCTTCTACATCAAAATCTTTAGGGAGCTTGACTCCTAGATGTGCTAGGAGTAAAAAAAATTTGGTAGGATCTTGGGCAAGTACTCTATCCATTAAGCATTGAAATCTTTTGTCTTGTTGTGTTTGGAGGACCTCTTCCATACAGATTTCCTCATCACTTTTGTGGGAGGTTGGGATAATTTTCTCAGCCATTTCGATCTATTTTTGTTTTTGTAATCATGTTAAGACCATGCAAGGTGACTAGAGATGGAATGGAGTGAGGTTTGAAAGTTTTGAGCAAAGGATGCTAGAAGGTGACAAGATTTGAGCAAGGTTCTCCTTAGATCAGTTGGTGTCAAACAAGTGGATGAACAAAATGATAGTCGAAGCAAGGATGATAGAAATATGTTTTCTTAATGTTTACTAGTCTTGCACAATCCCCTAGTGGAGATCCAAGAGAAAAGGATAAGTGATCCTTGATAGTGGAGACTCACTAGGTTTGTTTGAGATTTGATGCGATCAAAAATAGTTTGGTTCTAACCTTGTTAGATTTTGGAAGAGTTTTTTTGCGAGATTTTGGATGATATGGTGTGGAAAAAGTAGTTATGGTGTGGAAAAAGAGGGAAATGGTTGTCTTGCAGGATTTTAATTAGTTTTCAGAAAAACTGAGATAGGTTTTAAATGGTTTTTGAAAAGTTGAAAATTTTGCTCTTGGAAGGTACTGAATACCTCACTGGATTGTATGCACAACAGTTAAATGCGCAGTAGCAGAGTTCAAATGCGCCACAAGTCAGATCAAATGCACCACTCTGGTAATTTTTCAAAAGCATCATGACAGAGTTTAAATGTGCTGCAAGTCTAAATAAATGCACTGCAAGTTGTCTCAAATGTGCAATTCTGGTTTTTGTCTTGGTTTTACAGAATTTTGGAATGTTTTTCAAGACTTTTTTTCTATTTTTGGCTTGAAAACTTGGTGTTTTTGAGAATTTTGAGTTTCAATTATGGCAAAGACACAACAAACACAGAAGTTTTCATGATTTTTATCTTTTGCTTTTCTTTGTATTTTTGGACTATTTTGACTCAAAACAAGTACACCCTAGGCTGGATAGGATAGTATTTGTTGAATCCTCTAGCTGTGCATATTCAAAGCATGTAGCTCCAGGATCTGGTAGCACCGGCTCCCCTCCACGGCACTCATGTCTCATGCATACCAGTTCCAGGTTTCCTTAGGCTCGTACCCCCACCAAACCATAGGATTGTCCCTGCTACCTCTACTAAGAATCACATGAATTGAGGCTGCTTTAAAGACTCCATATTTTGTGTCAACAAATAGGGCTTTTTGGTATACTAAACAAGTGGCTAAGTAGTCAAGGCAACCACTCGAGTGCTTACACGTGCGGCGGCACTACTCTCCATTATGGAGTCTCCTAGCCTCCAAGGGTTACGCCTTGGAGGGTTTTGGGGGAGGTTGACCGTCGGTGTAACATAATAGTACTCATTGCAGGAAGCTTTCGCCTCAAGCATAGTTTATTTAAAGTGGATCGGTAGGGCTTAGCTTTAGCCTGTTTCCACTCAGAGTCATTGCCACTTGGACAGGCGGGCATCCAAGGGCAGACCCCTCTAAAGGTTAAATAGATGGAATAATAAGTCTAGCATTCTGGTCACCCAGTAAAGGGGAGAGCATAAGCCTATTGTCATTCGATAAACATAGAGAACACTGATTAATCCAAACCTAGTTAAAAGGAAAACAACTAAATGGGCTATCTACTTGTGCACTCATGCATTTGTTAACTTTGAAGTGTTTTTAAAGATAGCAATGTTCATTTTCCATTTGTAAGATAGCAATGATCTAACTAGGAAAGAAATCAACAATGCAAAGATAGCAGTGGTTTAGTTACTCTCCATCCTAGTTAAAGACTACGTGGAATTTGTGTGCATTTTTTTGGTTACTTTTTCCCCTAATTAATCTAAATGAACTAATCAATGCAGCTAAATGATCTAATCCAGCCTCTAATCCTGTAAGACAAACGTTAGCTCAAACATAAAATTCAAATGAAACCCTAAAGCCACAGTGTAGAATAGAAGCATCGCCATGCAGTCTGAATGCATAGAAACAAAGCTTGCATGCGTTGTTTTATAGATGCACTAAGACAGGTGTCAAAAGCGTTGTAAGAGGAAACATGTGTTATTTTAACAAATATGTTGTTATACAGTATGAAAGCATCATAAATCAAGGTATATGCACTGGGACAATGCAGGCGTTGGAACAGGAGATGGATGCGCTATAACAGGGGATGTATGCGTCATATTTGTGCATGTGCCAGACTAGAAAATGAAAGCACCAATTCAATAGATGAATGCGCCGTGAATATGCATGCGCTGGGATAGGAGGTAGAAGCACCGGTTTAGAGGATAAATGCACTGGATGCACCTATCAAAAGCCTATACGACACCTGTACGGATCCTATCACTAAGAAAACTTAGATTTTGGTTAGATAAAGGGGCAAGAGCCCCACAGTGGGTGCCAGAAATGTCATGGGTAAAATGTGGGAATAATCAAATCAATAACAAACCCAAAACATCAATGAAATATGAAGGTAAAAAGGATTTAATAATAAAGAAGAGATACTTAGAACCTTTACCTTACACCTTCCATTGCTCACCTTTTCTTTCTTGATCTTGATGGAGATGACAATGGCCCTCAGGAAGCTTGCTTCCTCGCTTTGATTCTTCAAGATGACAAGGAGAAGTTGGCTCGGATACTTGTTTGTGTTGAAGATGAGCTTCAACACAATGTGAATGGATGATTGATGAAGTGATGTGATATGTGATGGGGTGCCAATGGTGCGCTATAGTTCCTATAGCATAAGTTTACTCGAATGATGGATATGAAAGATAGAAGAAGAGGGTTGTATTTATAGAGTTGTGTGAGAGAAGATCAATGGTGGAGAAGAAATGAGAAGATCAACAGAGGAGAATGTTCAAGAGAACGTGCGCAAATAGAAGGACATGTGTCATTCAAAAAGATGTTTTGTTGAGTTAACTGCTTTCTTGATGAGGATGAATTTTTATTTCTTAAATTAAAATATATTTTTCTAATTTAAAAACAAAGTTGCTTTGACTCAGCTTTTGCTTTTTGTATGACAAGAGGAATATAATTTTAGAAGATTTTGAAGACTTTTTAGAAGATAAGAAAGCATAATTAAATAAATAGATTTATTTAATTATTTTGTAGATAATGTGGAGGAATAAATAAAATATTTAATTATATTTTATTTTTGTTGAGATTTAAGATTTTATTTAAATAAAATTGCATTTTATTCAAATTTGGAAGAATAAAAGATTTTAATTAAATAATTAAAATTATTTAATTATTTAAAAGAATAAAGTTGATGTAGATGAATTTAATTAAATGGGAGGAAGTGAATCAAATAAATAAAATACTTTATTTATTGATAGAGGACTATTAAGATGAAATAAATATTTAAAATATTTATTTAGGTAGAATCATGTCATTTTTAGGTGTATACAATTACTTTTCATAGAATTTAGGCTTAATAAGTGTTAGATTTAATTTATTTAAGATTAACATGATTTTAACTAAATACTTAGAATTAGAAGAGAAATTTTGTTAGTCAGTAAACATTAAGTATCATAGATGATGTAATGTATAACTTTGTTATTAGGTAATTAGTATTAGCAAAAGAAAAGTATTTTAGAAATGTAAGTAAATTTGTATAATAAAATTCTATAATGATCAAATGTCTTACTTGTGCAAGAAAATAAAAATAAGATTATTGATGAAAGTATTCCATCTTTGTTATTGAGAGTGTTCTTCATCTACTAGATAGTGGTTTGAAATGATTTAGTTATTATCTATAGATTTAAAGATAGTTAAGTGCAAATATATGAATTTATGTTACTATTTCATGAATAATAGCTTGATATGAAATAAATGTTTTGCTTAGTCGAAAGAGTTTTAGGATTTTGTTTACTCAAAATTGTTGTGCATTATATATATATAGTTTACAAGGGATACTTTGATAAGTTAGATTAATTTTCACTTGAACTTAATTAATTATGTCTCTTTATATTTTCTAATTACTCTTAATATGCTCTGAGACTCGTTTATATTCACATGATTCTATTTATGGTCACTTGTTTGTTAAGAATGATAGATGATTGGAATATTTAATGTGTTTCGACTTAGCATGGAAATGAATGAGGTGGAAGACCTTACTTCTATTTTATAATGAATTGTTGATTAATGATTTTAGTTATGAAGTTGTCTAGTTGTGGATATGGATGTTTGACAATCCTTCACACTTTGTATGACAAAGGTATCTATTTCTTTGATTGTTCACAATCAATGTTTTATAAAACTAATTAGTGGTTGAAAGTTCAAGTCTAAACTATGAGGTCTCTGCGCTATGTGTACGTAGGCAAGGCCATCTTGGATGAGCCCTTGAGACATTAGGTTGGCCTTTAGGGCCTTAGGTTTGTTATTTTATGAAATTGGTATTTGATTTGTATATTAAGTGACTATACAGAACTAATGATTTAATTTAGTTTGTCCAGTTTTCAAATCTGACAATCGTGTAGGATATCAAAGCAAGGAAAATATTTCTCATCTTGTGCAAAGGATGATCATGTGATATTCCTTGCAAATGTGTATATTGTAAAGAAATGATATATCTAATGATAAAATTTATGATATTCACATATGATGTCATAATTATGTTCTATTAATTGAAGTTTATCAAACTTATATTGGAAATTTTCTCCTATATTTTTTATAATTTCTAACTAATTCATTAAATTATTGTTATTTGTTGATATTTTTTGGAATAGGCATTACATAAGTATTAGAGCACTGGGTTACAACGCTTGGGAGCTCTAGGGTAAAAGTGTTAGTAACGTAAACCTATTTTTGGGACTCACCATGGTTAGTAGAGGTAAATTTTAATTAATTAACTATATGAAATGAATGTCTAGCAAATTATTTTAAATATATATACTTATATGTTCATAGATGTATTCTTGAAATTGTAAGTTTTTGTAATGTTATTTTTCATCTTATTCTATGATGAAACTAATGAACTTGTGTGTATGGTGGTGGTGTTTTGGTTGTTGGTGTTATGGGAGCTACGGATAGGGAGCTACAAGGACTTATACCCCTTTGGGGTTATTCATGGTGTTGGTGTTGTGGTTGGTTGTGGTTTAGGAGCTATAGTTAGGGAGCTACAGGGACTTATACCCCTTTGGGGTTATTCATGGTGTCGGTGTTGTGGTTGCTTGTGGTTTGGGAGCTATGGTTAGGGAGCTACAGGAACTTATGCCCTTTGGGGCTATTCATGGTGTTGGTGTTGGTGTTGTGGTTGGTTGTGATTTGGGAGCTACAATTAGGGAGCTACAGGGAATTGTACCCTTTGGGGCCATTCATGGTGTTGGTGTTGGTGTTGTGGGAGTTGTGTGATTTGGGAACTACATGTAATATAATGGAGCTACATTTGTGAAAAAGGGAGTTTTCTAAATTGTGGTCATTCATAATTATTGCATGTTCATGATTGCATATGTTGGAGCTCCATGTGGTTTGAGACCACCACATTCCCCTCCTCCCCTTAGGTGGTTCGTTTGAAGTCACGTGGTGATCGTGATGCTCAGTTTTGTGAGAATATTAAAAAAAATTTATTTTGATATTTTATTCCTTGTTGTATTGAGACAACATTTTTTAAAATTTCTTTAAGATATTTGGTTGTTTGTAATTGCAAAATTGTCCTTTTGCCTCGAGGACTATTATTAAGGTTTTTGGTTTTGATTTAAATTGTTGTTTTTTGTGATTTAATTTGTTTAATTGATTTTATTTGAAATTTTCATTCATTGGAAATTTCTTTATTTTGAGGCTTTATCATTGTTTGTTGCTGGCTTGTGTGGAGTAATGTGAATTGCGTAGAAGTGCCCAGGTTGTATAGGGGAGTAGATGGCATGGGGAATGCTTATTGTGAAAGATCTATTTAGTGGCACTATAGTTCTACTTAGCACTAATCATCCTCATTCCATTTGAAGTATACATGATGTATTATGTATAGAGTAGATATCTATGAAGTTTAAATATTAGATTTGTTATAAATGAATATGCTGCAATGAATTTGGTTATCAACAATATATTGATGATATAAACATGCTTCTAGGATAAGTAATCATGATACAGAATTCCAGTGGATAGTTTGGTATAACGGAATCTTTTTGGAATTGGGGTTTGCTGTGAGCTTGCTGATTTGTTTGAGTTCTAAGAAGGAAATGGGAGAGTATGGATGATAGTTTCAGGGGCTGATCCAAATGTAGACAACTAAGGTAAGAAATTTTATATTATTTTTATTTCTTTATGAATGGATGTTTGAGATGATTGTATAAGTGTTAATCAATGTATTATGAATTTATGATGTTTAAATGTCGTAAAAATCTGAATGAGGAAAGATTTATGGATGCCTTTTTGGGCAATTGTATGGAGTTTGATGTTGTTGATGGATGATGTTGATTGAAATGGATGAATCCTGTTTATTATAATGAGTAATGAAGATTTATTTTACGCTCGGGGGTAGATTTGACCTAGTCGATCCTATGGTTGGGTGGTAAGCAAATCTGGATTTCTCTGTATTTTCCTTATTTGGTGATGTAGGGTGCAGGTTTTGTACTATTACATGATGGAAAAATTGAACATCTAGTCAACTTAGTAAATATTTTGATGAAATCTAACTTTTGTTGGTTATGATGAAGCTAGGAAATATTCATTCTCTTGATGATTTCCAGGAGGAAGTTCATTTTTAGAGGGGAAGTATGTATGGGCATATCAAACTTTACTTATTAAAAATAGTGATAGAATTATTGATAATATTAGGAATAATTTACAATTATTTAGATGATTTAATATTGTTTTCAAAAGAAAATTATACGTTGTGATTTTATGTTTTTATATTTACATATTCTATAATGAATTTTTTTGTTCATTGCCACTTGGAAGGAATGGCAGTTATAGAGAGAATCTTAGTAATTAAATTATGTTTATCTATTTTTAGTTTATAAAAAAAGGGTGTCCCCATTGGCATATGAAGAGTCATGCTATTCTGTTTTAAAAAATCAAGAAAGGTAGGAAGGGGGATGGAGACAATGTATTGGGGGAAAAAGAAATTTGTTTCATTGTGGGTTAAAGAAAATGTGGATTGGGTGAAGATTTATCAGGTGTGTTATATCAAATATTAAATCTTATAATCATTTTATTGATTGTCTGTTTCTTGAGGAATGAAGAGTATCTTGTGGATAGTTTGTGAATAATGTTGTCCATCTGTGGAATTAGTTGTAGATCATTCTTTTAGGAATTTCATTATATTTTCAAGGAGTGAAGGATTATGTATAGAAATGGGATTGTAATAAATTCGAATATAAATTTCTTAAATTATATTATTTATTGCTCCTCTATATTCTTGGATTTATTCCTTACTGGATTTGTGGGTATTTTTCACATGATGCATGTATGTCTACAACTATATTTACATCTACAAAAACTACCAAGGAGCCATTTGCAAATATACATAAATGGATGTCTATATCTTCTTACATGTTGTGAGTACGCTTGTGGGATTTGGCTCTCACAATTGCTAATCACATTTTCTTGTGACTCTTAAAAGTCCTTTACCATGCATTTTGTCAAACAAAGCTCCCAAATTTTGCATATATCTAACTAGGGCATCTTGATATTTGCCTGAATATTTTTAAAACTAATCCATTTTATGTGTATCATGCAATCTTTGCATTTCATGAGATAATTTCCTAAGAAGCATTCTGTCCCATAGTTCAAGTGCCTAGTCGCTTTATGATGCCTAATAATTGCATTTGCTTGAAAATTTCTAAAATCTTTTCAACAAACCCATTTTGCACTTATCCTGCAATCCAAACATTCTATGAGATGGTATTTCTTTGAGTATATCTGTAGGGTTTTCATATTATGTTTACTAATCAACTAGAGCTTCAAGCAATATTGTCCTCTTTTACTTCCACATTAGGCTAGAATATGGTTGTGGAATTTGGCATCTCATCTGCCAATAGTTTTTGAAGAGTTCCTAAAGCATTTTCAGCAAACCATTTTATACATATCCTACAATCTTTGTATTGAAAAATCCCTGAGGTATTTTGTCAAACAGATCATATGCTTCTACATAGTTATCCATATGCTAACAAAGTATTAGAATGCATAACACCTACTGTTTCACATCTTGAAACTCTAATAAGTTAATTCAATCTGTATGTCTTCCATGATCATTGCATTACATGATGATTCTATTAAGTAGATTGTGTGCCTCCCCATGCTTCCACTTTGTGGTTGTTTTTGCTTGAAAATTTTCAAAGCCTTTAAACTAGTTTGAATTGTAATCCTACAATCATGGATTCCTAAGAGACCACATTTCTGTATGGCATTATATCAAGAAGTACACGTGTTAACTCTATGCTCCCATAATTTTAACTATTTCACCCTTTATGTTGTGTTGGATGCCTTTATCACAAGTATTTCATTTATCTAAGAAATGTGTTGTTTGTATTATCTTTATATAGTCAAAAAAATAGAATGTATATGTTGGATTTCATTTATGTGTATTAGTTTTAGTTATGAGTTAGATTCACGTATACTTTCTTTTTATAATAGATTTGTTTTGGCAATAAGATCTCATATGATATTATTGTGGGAAATATGCTTTGGAATGTCATAATATCTACCTTATTTCTTTTTTGGTGGAAATTAATTTAGTAATATAGATATATTCAATATCTTTAAAATCTCTTATAAATATAGATTGGATGTGGAGGTAAACTAATAAAGTGAGTTTTAAATTTTAGAAATTTTATGTTTGTTAAAATAAATATACATTAATTTATCTTTTCTTGATAAAATTATTCTATTAATGTTTGTAGAATCATTGTTGGATTTTAAAAAATAAAGTTAATTATGAAATAAGAATTATGCAATAATGAAGCTTTGTATAGACAATTGTAAAAAAGATCCTTGTTTTCACTTATAATTTAGGTAGAAAGTTTAAATTATTAATTTTATCTTTATTATTTCTTAATGACAAGTGGCATTGGAGTAGAAATGTTCTTTTCTTAGAAACTAAATCCTCATTCCTTAAGAATCAAATCAGCTTTATAATTATTCCCTTTGATTTGTTGTTATTTTAGATCATTTTATTAAGTAAAGAATATATCATGTTTGTTCAAATAGAAAGATTCTATCCAATAAATATATGAATTTATTTGTAAAATGTTTAAAAGAAATTATTTAGATAGGAAGAATATTCTTACATATGTAAATGGATTTATTTTCTAGTAAGAATATGTTTTGTTTACAAAAATAAAGAAGATTTTAAGTTGATATTTGGAAAAAGTTCTAGATGTCCATGTCATCTTCTTGTATTGAAATAAATTTGCATCTAAAGTAGAATACTGATGTCTTCATATTTACACTTATCCTTAGTGCAATTGATCTAATAGAAACAATAGCTTGTGTGAATGATTTTTAGTAGGATTATATTATCTTTATAATATCTTTATATTATTTTTAGTATTCTTAAGATTCATTTTAGTGTCATTGTTAAATTATCCTTTTACTTAAACCTTTCTAATTACTTTTCATAGAATTTAGGCTCAATAAGTGTTAGATTTAATTGATTTAAGATTAGCATGATTTTAACTAAATACTTAGAATTAGAAGGGAAACTTTGTTGGTTAGTAGACATTAACTATTATAGATGATGTAATGTATAACTTTGTTATTAGGTAATTAGTATTAGCAAAAGAAAACAATTTTAGAAATCTAAGTAAATTTGTATAATAAAATTCTATAATGATCAAATGTCTTACTTGTGCAAGAAAATAAAGAATAATATTATTGATGAAATTATTCCATCTTTGTTATTGAGAGTGTGTTCCTCATCTACTAGATAGTGGTTTGAAATGATTTAGTTATTATCTAAAGATTTAAAGATAGTTAAGTGCAAATATATGAATTTATGTTACTATTTCATGAATAATAGTTTGATATGAAATAAATGTTTTGCTTAGTCGAAAGAGTTTTAAGATTTCATTTACTCAAAATTGTTGTGCATTATATATATAGTTTACAAGGGATACTTTGATAAGTTAGATTAATTTTCACTTGAACTTAATTAATTATGTCTCTTTATATTTTCTAATTACTTTTAATTTGTTCTGAGACTCGTTTATATTCACCTGATTCTATTTTTGGTCAAATTGTTTATTATGGTTGAAGAAAGTAATTCCTTGTTTGTTAAGAATGATAGATGATTGGAATATTTAATGTGTTTCGACTTAGCATGGAAATGAATGAGGTGGAAGACCTTACTTCTATTTTATAATGAATTGTTGGTTAATGATTATAGTTATGAAGTTGTCTAGTTGTGGATATGGATGTTTGACAATCCTTCACGCTTTGTATGACAAAGCTATCTATTTCATTGATTGTTCATAATCAATGTTGTATAAAACTAATTAATGGTTGAAAGTTCAAGTCTGAACTACGAAGTCTCTGCACTATGTGGACGTAGGCAAGGTCATCTTGGATGAGCCCCTGAGACATTAGGTTGGCCCTTAGGGCCTTAGGTTTGTTATTTTATGAAATTGATATTTGATTTGTTTATTAAGTGACTATGTAGAACTAATGATTTCATTTAGTTTGTGTAGTTTTTTAATCTGACAATCGTGTAGGATATCGGAGCAAAGAAAATATTTCTCATCTTGTGCAAAGGATGATCATGTCATATTCATTACAAATGTGTATATTGTGAAGAAATGATATATCTAATGATAAAATTTATGATATTCACATATGATGCCATAATTATGTTTTATTAATGGAAGTTTATCAAACTTATATTGGAAATGTTCTCCTATATTTTTTATAATTTCTAACTAATTCATTAAATTATCGTTATTTGTTGATATTTTACAGAATAGGCATTACAAGGAGCATCTGATGCATATCAGAAGAGTTTTAGAGAAGCAGAGGGAGGAGAAGTTGTTGATTAATCTGAAGAAATGTAGTTTTGTAAAGGAGTTGGTATACCGAGGATTTGTTGTCTCAAAGGAAGGTCTTAAGAGGGACTCAAAAAGTAAGGGCTATCATCGAATGGCCCACACCAAGGAGTACTACAAAGGTATGATCTTTTCATGGTTTGGTAAGTTTTTATAGAAAATTTATCAAAAAATTTAGTAGCATTTGTACACCCCTAACTGAGACAATGAGAGGGGATAGAAAAGAGTTTAAATGGACTACAGGAGCAGCCAAGAGTTTTTATACATTAAAGAAAAAAGTAATAGAGCAACCTATTTTGGCACTTCCATATTTCAATAAGGTATATCAAGTAGATTGTGATGCTAGTGGCAGTGCCATAGGATTTGTTTTGAGTCAAAAAGGTAAGCCCATTTTTTATTTCAGTGAAAAACTTAATGATACCAAGAAAAAGTATTATGTTTATGATCAAGAATTTTATGTAATAGTTCAAGATTTGAAGAAATGGAGACATTATTTGTTGCCAAAAGAGTTTGTTTTATATATTGATCATTAGGCTTTACAATATCTTAATAGTCAAGGGAAGTTAAACCAGAGGCACTTGAAATGGGTTGAGTTTTAATAGAGTTATACTTTTGTTTTGAAACATAGAAGTGGAAGATCAAATAGAGTTGTAGATTGCTTAAGTACAAGGCAAAATTTGTTGATAGAAATGAAGAGAGAGGTTGTTGGGTTTGATGAGATCAAAAGTTTGTATCCTGAAGATCCAAATTTTGTAGAGGCTTGGAAAGCTTGTTTGGAGCCTATTACTTTAGATAGGACAAAATGGTTAGATTTCATAATCTAAGATGGCATGTTGTTTTGAGGAAGCCAGTTGTACATTCTAAGGAGTTCCATGAGAGAGACCCTGATTAAGGAGAAGCATAGTGGGGTATGAGCTGGACACTTTGGTCAAGATAAGACCATTGCTATTGTTAATGAGCATTATTATTGGCCATAGTTACAGTAGGATGTGAGGAAATTTGTGCAAAGTTGTAGAGTGTGTCAGATGGAAAAAGGAACAATTCAAAATACAGGGCTATATCAGCCATTACCTATACTAGAGAAGCCATGGGATGATATTAGTATGGATTTTGTTCTTGGTTTACCAAGGACATAGAGAGGACATGATTCCATTTTTGTGGTGGTGGATAGATTCTCGAAGATGGCACATTTTATTCCTTGTAAGAAGACTAATGATGCTCATATTGCAGAGTTATTTTTCAAGAGGTGGTAAGACTACATAGTCTACCTAAGAGCATAGTTTCAGATTGAGATACCAAATTTGTTGGTTATTTCTGGAGGAACTTGTGGAAGAAGTTGTAAATAGATCTAAAGTTCAGTTCTGCACATCATCCACATACTGATGGACAGAAAGAAGTGGTGAATAGGAGTTTGGGTAACCTGCTACGATGCTTAGTAGGAGATAAGCCCAAGGGATGGGATTTGATTTTACCACAGGAAAAATTTGCTTACAACAATTTTGTCAATAGGAAAAAAAATCAGCATTCCAGATTGTATATGGGAGTAGTCCAAGAAATGCTTTAGAGTTAAGGAAGCTGGGCAAGGGAGAAAAGACAAGTGTCAAAGTTCAAGACTTTGTAGAACACCTAAAGAATTTGCATGAAGAGGTGAGAAAGCAAATTAATAATATGAATATTCAGTACAAGGCTAAGACATATCAGAAGAGGAGATATAAGGGATTTCAAGTAGGAGATGAAGTCATGGTTCACTTGAGAAAATAGGAGTTTCCAGTTGGAACATATAATAAGTTGTAAATGAAGAAATTTGGACCATGCAGGATTCTAAAGAAGCATGATTCATGAAATGCATATAATGTAGAACTATTGAGTGGGATTAACATTTCCCCTATGTTGAACATTATCGATTTAACAAAATATCATGAAGGTGGAATAGAGGATGGACAAACAGAAGAACAATGGAATATTCTGGCATCTACTTCAAGGGAGGAGATAGAAGAAATCTTGGATAGCCATGTGGGAAGAAGTACTTGGAACAGGCAATATGAGGAATATTTGGTGAAGTGGAAAGGAAGGCCTGTTGAAGATTCTTCCTGGTTGTCTAAGGTAGAGGTTGACTATTTAAGTTTTCCCCAAACAAACACTTGAGATGTGACAAGTTCACTTCTCAAATTACCCTAGATGTTTGATGTAGGAACATCTAATGGTGTAAGGGCAATCTTGCATCACCCAAAAAAAGATGATACAAAATTGTTGATATTTTTTAAAGCCTCACAAATCATGTAAAAGTATTTAAACCAATTAAAAACAATTGAAGTAAATAATCCACTTAAATACATCATCCAAAAGATAGAAATCAAAAGAAGTAAATAATCCACTTAAATACAACTTCAAAGACAAAAAGATGTAACTAATCTGCTTAATCACATTAATCCAAGTAAAGATAATCTCATAAATGTCAATCAAAATGGTTACAAAAATTCATGTGCTAAATCCAGGTAACAAGTACAATGAAATAATATACATAAATCCTTTGGTAATCATGCCATAATACATCCAATAAAGTACAAGAAGAATGTACAACAATAGTGAATCCAATCAAAATACTCTCCAGCTGCATGAACCAAAGGGTCCACCACCTGCAAACTGAGAGACGGGAACATGACTCAGGTGCTTTTCCACCCAACCATGAAGTAACTACACTTCCCTGGATTCCCTCATGAAATGAAGGAAACCTAGCCCTGCATGAAATGTCTAGCTACCTAGTAACAATTGGCAGGAGGAAACACTCGATGCAAGCCTGATGTCTGAATGTGTAATTCTAAATGAAATGCAAATTATATTGCAATAAGATGTGGCAGAGATATCAATACATAAAATGCTACACAAATAAACATCTATTTTAATGTCATCTCGATTAGATCTAATCCTTTAAATAGTAACCTGATCAATTCCTAAAAAAGAGGAAAATCCTATCTTTGATATCCACATTCAACATCCTACCTAGAAAGCAACCCAATACATTCCTATCTACCTCTTTCCCAAAGAAGCAAAAAAGGAATAAAAATAAAGGAAAATCAAAAATCACTTATGACCACCTCTAATCCCTTTCTAGCATTAATAAAGAAAGAACACTTTTCGATCAAGTAGAAATGAAGATCATCATGGATCCTTTTTAAAAGCAATAATATGATTATATTCTCTATCATATTTCCATGGTTTAAATAAGTTGTTGAAACTAATGATTTACTTCACAACCAAATACTGTTTCATAATCCAAATAATAAAATCAAATGATGGTGTTTGACTACTCCACACTCATACAATAAGGTTTCATACATACTTATGTCAACTTTTATTTCTATCTTTCCTCCAGATCAAGTAAATAAATAATAGAATAGAACAATCAATGTTTCCCTATAAATCATTTCAAATTCCTTTAAAATAACATCAATCAGTAAATATAAGATATGAAGAAATCCACTAATTCAGTCATTCACTTCTTTCAATAATAATCAATTTAATTCATAATTCTCCCTTCCTGTCATTTCTATGATAGGAGATTTCTAAAACACCTTTAAATAATTAAAATAGTAATCCTATCACTTCTGTGATAGGAAGTTAATTTGGACATAATAAACACTTCAAACAGACTTCCTGTCACTATGGCGATAGGAACTGCTACAAAAACTAGAATAGCAAATAGGAACAAGTAATTCATTTGAACTGCATGCTAAAGAATAAGAGTTTTAATCTATGGAATTGATTTTGTCAATATGTTGTTTAATCAGTTTAATAGCTTTGTTGTCATTTATTTTTACCTATCCATAGGAACATTATTGTTGTTTAACTTCAGAAGTCTACTATTCAATCATACAGAGGTCATTTTCTGTCTACTATTATCTCAGCTAATGCATAAATGCAAAATACAGTCATAAGATAAGTTTACTAGAACAACATAAAGCTTATTTCAAGAGGTTCATTTATCTAACATAGAGGAGGTCAATTTATGTAAACTAATGTTCATTTCAGCTAACATGAAATCAAAATACAATCATGATCTTTAAGCAACATGCAATAAAATATAGTCATAATGTAAGTTTACTAGAACAACAGCAAGCTCTATTCCAGAGGTTCAATTTTAACTAACACAGAGGAGGTCGATTTACTTAGTTTTTCTCTCATTCCAACTAGCACGATAATAAAATATAGTCATAAGATCATGCTACAGGAACCTACAGTTTTGTCTAAGTTTGATTTCAGCCATCATACAGAGAAGAAATGTGATTTAAATCATTTTATTAGTCATTTAACATCAATCTATTTTTGGCACAAAGGTTCCAAATCAAATTGGAAAACTAGATCTGTGAAAATAAGGAACTAAAACTATGTTTTATCAAACATAGAATTGACACCATGAAAACTGGAAGGTAAGGGTAATATTAAGAAGAGAGATCGATCCAAATGGATCGCCCAGCATAGTCTAAACAGCTTAGAGAGGTCGACGGCCAGGTAGAACTAGTACTCATGTGTAGTAATAGAGAAAGAACAACTAGCAAAAAAGCTAAGGTAAGCAACCAGATAAGATCGATGGCCAGGCAGGGAGAATCAGCCAAAGAAGGAAGATCGACCAACAAAAACATGGTAGGGTCTTTAAACAATTCAAGCGACCATTCACATCAGAAGAGACTTTATTTAAACCAGTCACAGCTAATTGAATTTAAAATATTTAACAACCAAATAAAAACTTTGAAAAGGAGGTGATGGTGAAGAGGAATAGAGGATGCGGATTTGTTCTCTTGTCAATCTATAAATTTTATCTCTTGTCGCTCTATAAAACTCTAAAGGTCTCAGTTGCAAGTCCTTGGTTCTTCTTTGCCAAATCGTAGCCATGTCTACATTTCATGGTATCTTTTTGTGATCGATCAGCTTCGTTTTAATCCCCAATTACCTCCCTCTAAAATTGGTGATCAGCCAATTAGACTTTTCTAACTTCCAGTTCCCACTCTCTTTGCATGAAAATATAATATTTCAAAACTCATATATTTCTATTAACAAAAAACAATAATAGCAACTTATTATAATATTTTATGTCGCATGGGAGACAGGATAAATTAATTTAATCTTTTAATTCAAATCTAAATATAATAATGATTTATTTAATATTTGTTTAACTTATATTTCTTCTATTTAAACTTAAACAATAATCTATTTATTATTCTTACTGTCGCATGTGCGACAGGAATAACTATTTAATTTAATAATCAATAAAATAATACTATTTTTGCATTTAAACTATCGTTATGCAACACAACTAATCTAATAATCAATTAAAGAAGTGCATTACACTTTTACATAATAATATCAAATTTAATCTTTTATTTAAGTACGGGGAACATATTGTCTTCCAAACATCTATAAATAATATTTTATTATTTAATTTAAAATACAAACTTATTTATTCTCATTCAAATATAAAACACCATTTAACTATAATTTGAAAGAAAATAACCACACATTAATACAATTAAATCCATTTCGTTATGCATATGCAACTAAGTGATGTGTGTGATTGCATCAAAGTAATCCATCCATCAGTTCTACCCAAATGGCTAGATCATCTCTACCTCAGTCATGCTCTCGTCTTCGACAGGTATCTGCATCCATTTGCACTCATCTCGACGTCAATAGGTTAGTGTCTAAAAAATCATAGCCAAAACAAATTATTGCATTTACTTCAATATTAACATATAAGTCAATTATTCAAATTTTATTTCATATTTATCCATTTCACACATTTGCATTTACTCCACATAAATCTATGATGGTAATTATTCATTAATCTAGAATAATAATAATGTTCACAAAAATGAGATGTGACATCCTTCTCCACTTAGAAGAGACATCGTCCTGATGTCTTATTACACATCAAAACAAGAGTGTCAAATAACCATCAATAAGGTTCCAAAATATATAACAATAACATCATCACAAGTATCTCAAAACAATAATCAAACTCAAAGTAGTATTATGGTATCATCAATTCTAACAAAGTATATTAATGCCCTTTTACATCTTTCTCTGTGGCACCATCCACGAATGTATAGATTCTACTCAACCTTATACAAAACAATATCTCAATTTTGTATTTAGCATTGTGTCCATCAAATAAACCCAAGCATATAATCAATCAATCACTTTACATGGCACAACTACCAATTAAATGTCTAATCCATCTCATGGTACATCTGCCACTCAATTGCATTCATTCTAGCTTAAAAATAATAGTCACATCTTTAATGCACATCAAGAAGGCATAAATTAATTCATCATAGCCACGAATCAATGATCACCAAGCACATGCAACCTCATGGCAACACAATATAATACCAAAAAATCAATCTTTCCAAACAAACATTGGTCGAGATCTCCAACAAGACAAAACTCCAAAGGTACACCAACTAGGTTATATCCAATCATTGTGTACAACAACTCCTCTGAAACTATACCTCTCATATCATTTCTACCAATGGAATCCATTTCCTCTTTCATTACTTGTAACCAAACTTTATCTCAATCTGATCTACATTTCAAAAATCCTCATAAAACATTTCCTTGTTTTTCTTGTGCTTTTGCACAAAAATTAAAACAATTCAATTTCATCAATTTCTTTCTATATTATGCTCTTGGCCATTCACTATATTTGGTTTTGTTTTTATTGTCCAATTCTTTTCCTTTCCTCCATATGAGAAGAATTATATCTATAAAAGATTCTAAACATTCCAATGTTCTTTGTCATTCAAAAACATCTATCTAAACATAATTCTTTTTCCAACAACTTGTCTTAGATTCATTTTTCGACTCTCTATTTCAATATGTCTTTTCAGTGTGATTTCTTTTCAACCCACAACTTTTGCAATGATGTAAATTCTAATAATTTTCTCTTCTATGTCCTTCTCTATCACAATGTGAACGATGTAAAATCTCCTTTTCTTGAAACGACTTCTTAGTATTTACAAAATATTTGCCTTTTCTTTTCTCTACTTTGACAACTGAGACTTTCATACTTCGTCCCACAATTGGCTCAATGGGCTCTTTGATCCTTGCCCATGCTTACTAGTATAGGTGCACCCTAGCATGAATATGCCTCCATGAGGTAGACTTAGGATTTTGATTTTGTATAGGTATTCTTATGTTGTAATAAGGCCTAAATGGCTACATTTAACTTGTAAAAGGTCCTAGTTAGTTATTTTGATGTCATTTGATACCTAATGTAAAAGTTGCACAAATTGACAAAAGTTGTCATAAGCAACAAATTGCAAAAAATGCAACAAATTGTAAGAAGGTGGAAGTTGAAGGGACAAAGTAGTTAGAAATTTAGTTTAGGTGGTGGTTTTGGTTATTTAAGGCATATTGAAGCCTCACAAACTTCGAGGCAGGTTGAGGGATGATGTATAAGTGAAGAAATCAATAGACTACTCTGTTTTTCTGTAATTTCCTGTATTTTTATTGTTTTCAGGCCATTGTATAGACAAGTAATATCATTTAACCTCTCCTCCTCTATTGAAGGTGTTATCCCTATGAATCTTCTTTAATATTCTTTTTGTCTCATGAAAAATGATTTAGTTTTGTGAAAGATATGAGTGTTTTATGGACTGTAATTTTTTGATTTTCCCTGCAACAGTCCTGTTACAGTGTTTGGTATGGTTCTATACGAACATATACAGGGGAAATCCATATATGGTTGGAAAGAGGATTGATTTATTTTTCAAATTCATCTGGTGGGAGGTCTTAACTTGATTGCTAGAGGAAGATATCACGATTTTTCTAAAACTGCTCTGTTAACTAGGTTAACTAAGGTTTTGGTAGAAAAATGTCATAAAACCTCATTCCACCTCGAGAATCCTCTAAAACTCTATGGAATGGAAGTAGAGGGAGTTATTGACATGTTGACCAAGACTCAGGACTAAAAAAGTTGTTTTGGTATGTTTAAATTGATGCCCTAGGTGACTGTAGCAGCATTTTCCTTGTTATTTTTGCACTTGAAGTGGGAAAACAAGCATAGAATGAAATTGTCTTGAATCCTGACCACAAAACCATTGAAATACATTATTTTTCCATCCATGTGAAGTGTCCAAGGAGTCCAGAGAATTTGGTGGTTCCATCCAAGGGTACTTGCTTCACAAACTAGGCCTATTTAGGGCTAAATACCATTAGGGGGGTTATTGGTTAAGGTACACTTTCCAAAACAACCCTAACCCATTCTAGAGTATGTTGTGGGGAGGCATAATGGGTATCTAATACATGTCTAATATTTTCATTTGGATGTCTTTGTAAAAAAGTATTGGGACTATTCTCTATTTGTAGGGCTACTAGCCTTTCTTGAGGTTTGTGAAGAAACTAATAGTTCAAAGTTTGATCCACCTTTGTGAATGGGTAAAATGAGTCTTTTGGAACCCCAATCCAACCTTTCCATGAACAAACAAATATTCCCTACTTCTATTCCCACTTTTCCATGAAGATCCTTGTTTTTGGGTTCATTGGTGTAGTTGAACCTTGTCAAATTTGTCCTTCTTCTTGTATCCAATTTGCCTCTACATCACGTACCCAAATCCTTTGCCTATACATTCAATTTTCTTCCAGATTTTCAAACCAACATTATCATCCAAATAGCTAGCTACGATAGCAGATTCATCATCATTTTCATCTGTACATTCTTCAACATAATCAACTTCTGCATCTACTATGTGATTGATCAAAAGAACATAAATCACCTATGTCACATGAGGCTTCACAACTACGGATTGATTTCCAACATTCACTTTCATTTTGGCATGTTGTAAACAACTATTTTAACTTGTCCTTTTGATCTTTCTATTTCAAATTTTCTCCTTCTAGGTTATTCAACTTTTCTTACAATTTACTCATTCCCTAAACATCTTCAACTCTTCTTTCACCCATTCTATCAATTCTTCTATCAAGATTTCCTTCAAAATTTTGACTTACTTCAATTGATCCAAGGTAACACCCAAAATCCAATTCAAGACTTCCACAACACTACAACAATATTAACACATCTAACATATTTAATGAACTCAATCTATACTCAATACAAGACAACACATTCTCTGCATCCTACTCCCTTATACAACCTATCAGAGGCCCATCATGGACATGATAGAAAACATAACATGATACATGACCAACAGTTTTAAAAACATTCAAGCATAGCCACCACCCATAAATAAATAAATAAAATTCTGAATAAAAGAAAATTTCAATTCCAACAATAAGGTATAAAAATACGCGCGATTTCAACAGTAAATCCAATATGACCATCAAGGTCACAAAATAAGTAACTATCAAGTTTTGATGGCTATACTTTTCATAAATAAGAATAAAATTTTCAATGTTGGTCTTTACAACGTTTAGAGAACTTATCAAGGCCAAAAGATAAATATCAAATTCAAAAAAAAATTCACATTACATGAACAATGTGACTAATTCTAGCCACAAGAGAGGGAGTATGATGCTACACTACACCGAGTACCAAATTGGGGTGAGTTAAGAGAACACACTCAATCACACAAGCAACCTAGTCCTCTAAGACTCTAAACACATCTATATCATAAGATCATTTCCACACAACATCACTCAAGACAGTTAACAACAAAGATTGCATTCTGACCCAGGAATTCACAATCAAACTGAAGAATGCCCAACCTGACCTGGTGCATCCCTGTTAAACTACATGCATCCCCAACTTGATTGCAACATCTCATTAACAAGATATGATAGGGAATTAAATACATAAAACCTATTAATGGTGTGTAGGTTTTGAAAAAGAAACCTACCCCTTGTTTTCCCCATATTCGGCACCCATCCTGTAAGGCAACTTCCCAAAAGCATAGAAAGCAAAAAAGCCATTCTCCTTTCAAACATAAATTTACAAAAAAATAAATTGTTCATATAGTCATATACTTGCAAACATTCAGCAACCAAAATTTAGGACAAAATTAGGTTCGCAAATCAAGATATCTCAACACACCATTCTTGCCTACAAGCAACGGTTATCTTTTCTTTCCTTATCTTCAATGAAGCAATGTAATTTTGTCTTTCTTATAACCACTTAGTGAATTCATATTCATGATCATGCTCTCAATAAAACAAATGCAATATGCATTTCAAACAAACATCTAGAAGGCAAAATAAGATAAGTCAAGCATATGATCTAACATCCTCTTTCACACACTAATGCATACCCCTAAGAAAATAATCTAGTCTTTCATACTCAAGAACAATCATCAGGGTCTATCTAACCCTATGAAAAGAAAAGAAGGTACATGCTATCCACAATAGGCCAACACACAAGGACCCACACATGCTCGATCAAATTGAGCAACACACACACACACACACCCAATGATCCCAATGCTGGAACCACGCTTTGATACCAAATGTAAAGTCTCACAAATCATGTAAAAGCATTTAAACCAACTAAAAATAAATGAAGTAAATAATCCACTTAAATACATCATCCAAAAGATAGAAATCAAAAGAAGTAAATAATCTGCTTAAATACAACTTCAAAGACAAAAAGATGTAACTAATCCACATAATCACATTAATCCAAGTAAAGATAATCTCATAAATGCCAATCAAAATGATTACAAAAATTCATGTGCTAAATTCAGGTAACAAGCACAATGAAATAATATACATAAATCCTTTGGTAAGAATGCCATAATGCATCCAATAAAGTACAAGAAGCATGTACAACAATAGTGAATCCAATCAAAACACTCTCCAGCTACACGAACCAAAGGGTCCACCAACTACAAACTGAGAGACGGGAACATGACTCAGGTGCTTTTCCACCCAACCATGAAGTAATTACACTTCCTTGGATTCCCTCATGAAACGAAGGAAACCCAGCCCTGCACGAAATGTCTAGCTACCTGGTAACAACTGGCAGGAGGGAACACTCAATGCAAGCCTAATGTCTGAATGTGCAATTCTAAATGAAATGCAAATTGTCTCACAACAAGATGTGGCAGAGATATCAATATATAAAATGCTAGACAAATAAACATCTATTTCAATGTCATCTTGATTAGATCTAATTCTTTAAATAGTAACTTGGTCAATTCCCAAAAAAGAGGAAAAGCCTATCTCTAATATCCACATTCAGCATCCTACCTAGAAAGCAACCCAATACATTCCTATCTACCTCTTTCCAAAAGTAGCAATAAAGGAATAAAAAAAGGAAAATTGAAAATCACTTATGACCATCTCTAATCCCTTTCCAGCATTAATAAAGAAAGAACACTTTTTGATCAAGCAGAAATGAAGATCATCATGAATCCTTTTTAAAAACAATAATCTGATTATATTCTCAATCATATTTCCATGGTTTAAATAAATTGTTGAAACTAATGATTTACTTCACAACAAAATACTGATTCGTAATCCAAGCAATAAAATCAAATGATGGTGTTTGACTACTCCACACTCATACAATAAGGTTTCATGCATACTTATGTCAACTTTTATTTCTATCTTTCCTCCAGATCAAGTAAATAAATAATAGAATAGAACAATAAATGTTTCCCTATAATTCATTTCAAATTCCTTTAAAAAAACATCAATCAAGAAATATAAGCTATGAAGAAATCCACTAATTCAGTCATTCAATTCTTTCAATAATAATCAATTTAATTCACAATTCTGCCTTCCTGTCATTTATGTGATAGGAGGTTTCTAAAACACCTTTAAATAATTAAAACAATCTTCCTATCACTTTTGCGACAGGAAGTTAATTTAAACATAATAAATACTTCAAATAGACTTCCTGTCACTATGGCGACAGGAACTACTACAAAAACCAAAACAATGAATAGGAACAAGTAATTCATTTGAACTGCATGCTAAAGAATAAGACTTTTAATCTATCGACTTGATTTTGTCGATATGTTGTTTAATTAGTTTAACAGTTTTGTTGTCATTTATTTTTATCTATCCATAGGAACATTATTGTTGCCTAACTTTGGAAACTTGTCTACTATTCAATCATACAGAGGTCATTTTCTATCTACTATTATCTCATCTAATGCATAAATGCAAAATGTAGTCATTGTTGTCTCTTAGATCTGCACCCTTGCTAAGTTGTAAAACTTGGTAATCTGGAGAAACATGGGATCTTTCTAGGTCTGTGGGTCACCTGCGATGGGAAGAACCTCCGAAGAAGGCTGTCTTCCTAGTTGGTAATCACCTAAAATCTACTAGACTTGTAAAGGAAAAAGGAGAAGGAATGCTTTTGAAAATGAAAGTTAAAACTAGAAAATATGAAAATAAGGGTGATTCACCAAACTTGATATGGTTAATGAAAATTAGACCACATACACTTGGCCACAGACAACAGAACTAAACCTGCACAACCTATCACTGTATCTTTGCAAAAACACTTCACAAAGAGGCTTAACTACATTAAAAACTTTAAAAGGAAGCTAAACTTCACTGTTTAAAAGAATTATAACACTTTATAACACATTTTGCAACCTACATAAACACAACTTTTGCAGAAAAGGGTATTGAAACATAAGACAGTCACAAGGAAACAAAATACCTCACAAATGCCCTAATCAAACACTTGATAACACCCAATACTGCAAAACAAGAACACAAAATCTGACTATCAATGGTATCCAAGGTGTTCTTTGTATTTCATATGCCCAAAAGAGTTACAAAAACATGCTCAAACTGAGTAGGATTGTAGAAAAATCACTAACTCTAGAAGGTACATGTAAAGAACTCCCTACAAAGAGTCAAATGAATGACTATATACTCTCCAAACAACTGCAATGAGATAAAGATGAGCCATCTCCATTTTCGTGTATTTCATAAATGTGCCCAAAATATCCACCCAAAGTCTTCCAAAATGGGTTTCCAATGTAGAAAGGTCAAGGCATGCCATCAATAATCATAAAAGCACCTGAAAATGTCTTTAAATGCCTTTAAATGATCTTTAAGGCCACTGAAAATAAGTCAAATCTGTGCAATAACTCCTCAACCTGTTTGTCAACTTCACCCTGTAGCATCATAAATGTCTGATATTTGCACAATAAATGACATAAATACACATTTTTTATGCATTTATCAAACATTGACTAAGAAGTTTATAATTGGACCACTTAGTTAATGTTTTTACATTTCAAATTTTATGCAAACCTATGTAGAAAAAATGGCATTTAGGACACAACATTTAATTTCCCAATTTTACATAGTTTGGGGACCAATTAAATATTGTGAAAGGATGACAAAATAATCAATGAGACTTACTTTTTCATTTGTGATAATCTGCCTAATATTGCCTCTTTGCATTTTATTACAAATGATAAAGTAATTCATAATTCATTACTTTATCATTCGTTTACAATGTTTAATCTGTTCCTAGATTATGCAAAAATGACAAAGCAAACATCCTCATAACTCCTAGACAAAATAAACACAACTCCATACACTTGCATATTCACTCGCATCACATGTTGAAAAACCTTATAACCCCTAGCTATTCCTACGTTCACACATATCTATCATCATGATGTGAGGTCCTAAGCAATATACTATAAAGTGACCCTTATGCCTCCCTATACACATTACAATGCATTATATACAACATTTCACCCATCTTGTAACTCCCTCATGATATGCCTTAGCAAAATATACCCTTGGCCTTGTGTTTTTGATAATCCATATGACATGACTTTGAAAGAGAAATAAAAGGCAAAAATATTGTCTCATGACCCGATTTGCATCATCACTAGGTTTTAAAAGACTCTAAGGTCTTTACAACGGGCAAAAAGGATGTCAATGATTTTTTAAAACAAAAGTCAAAAAATACACTCGAATGGAAATTAGGTTTATTCGACCCCAAAAGGAAGAAAAACCTAAAACATTTCATTTTCACTTCATTCCTTTTTGCTGTTTTGATGTCGTGCCACCATGCTTGTAGGATTTGGAAGGCAAGAACTCCATATTTATGGTCGATTTTGGGTTGATCTAGCTGATTTTTTAGAGGCAAAATGCAAGGTAAATGGTTCCTTTGAGGTTTTGACTCCTTTTTCAATTTTGGGCCTTTAAGGCCGTGAACTTGACTAGTTTTTGATGCATTTTCTACTGGCTCTTGTTGGTCGACTTCCTTGCGTCCATTGTTGGCTGTCTTTGAAACTAAAAAGAAGGCGATTCTAAGACTTTTTTGTGATTTTGGCAACAATAAATGGCAAAAAATAGAGGTAATTCTTTTTTGCTGTTCATCTCTTCATTTTTTGAAATTTTACTGCATATTTCGCCTTTACTGAAGCACGATTTCATGAAAATTTACATTTTCTTTTGTTGGATGTAGCAAAAGGCTCAAAAAACTTCATAGTTTTTACTCTGTATCTACCTTATTCTAGGACAACTTCCTCTCTAGCATTGATAGAAAACTTTAAATAACATTCTTGTGCATTCTAAGCTAGAAAATCTGCATTTTCTTTGTAGTTGTAGCGAGATGCTTGAAAACTCCATTTTCTATGACTTTCACTTTATAACTTGCTGCCAGAGGCCGCTATTTGGAGGGTTCTAAGTATGTTGTTCTTGAAAAACTGCAAAAAAATTTACTTTCTCCTTCCGTATTTGCATTCTTTTAGCTCAAAATGAGCTTGCAGCTCGACCCATGACCAAAACTTGTAAAAAAAAAGGTCACTATGTATTTTGAATTCAAAAACCTGCATTTTGTTTGTGTTGAGGTGAGATTTAAGCATTTCTGGGCATTTTTATTTTTACATGAGCTTGAAAGCTCTCTACTTCTCTATATCTGCTTTCAAGACAAACCCCAAAGTAGACTTAAGCCTCTTTCTGATCTAAGATTATACTGGGTCGCAACTATTGTGGCTGATCACCATCATTTCTAGACATTGCCGAACCCTCATAGCTCAAAACTTGTACCTCTTTCTGATCTGCAATCACATTGCCCTTCTTTTGCATCTAATTTTACATATAAAAGGCAAATCTATAAGGACTTTTGCCATTGTTAAACTAGGTTTTGGTTAAAATCTGGTTTATTTATGAGTATTTCTGTTGGAAATGAGTTTAAAAAAGATGTCACTACTCCTTATATCTGCAAACCCTCTCTTCATTTTATGAATTCTTTGTTGCATTTGGCTGTAACGGAAGCATGATTTCATGAAAATCTGAGCACACTACCTGAAAATCTACATTTTCTTTTGTATTTTTCTATTAGCTCAAAATGAGCTTCAGTCTTGCTACATTCGTGACTCTTCTTAGTTCTGTCCAGATTTGTTACTGATCACGACATATCATTTGATAGCAGTTTCTATGTTCTCTGACAAGATTGCTTTATTAGGATTTCAAAACCTTAACTGTATCTTTCTCTGTATCTAAAAATTTACCTCTGAGGCTCTACATTATTATGAGCTCATTGTAGCTTTACATGACATAATTTCTGTAGCATATTTACAAAGATGTTGCTTCTACTCTGCATTTCTAGCATATGCTCTTGCTATAGTTTAGAATAATACTGGCATTTTCAAATGAAGGACATACTTTCTGCACATGTCATGAACTTGAAAAGATCTACTAAAAACTCTAAACACTTATCTTCTCTGAGTATTCTGTCAGTAGTTTCTATATATTATTCATAGTACATCCTAATGATTTATGTACTATCTTATACAAGACTGTAGCTATTCATTATGGACAAAATGTATAAGATCTGGACATTCTATTTTCTGATCATCATAACGATCACTTCTGTATGATGTTCATAACATTTCTATTTGAAATATACCATTGAATCCTGTAGGTGTTCAAAATGGACAAAAATGTGGAATTTCTAAGATCCACTTCTGTCTGGGTACAAACAGTCTTATTTCTATGCTCTCTTGATTGTAACAATCATGACTTGTGCATCATACTTGACTTACATTGATTCTCAAATGAGTCTTTAGTCACTGCTAGGTGGCTGTTATAATCATTCTCCTTGACTATTTTTCCTAATGCTGTCCTAGATGTTGTTCTATAAGCTGTCCTTTACACTGTGACAACCATACTGCTGTCTCACATCCCTTTTCTGCTACTCTTCATAGTCATCTTTGTCTTCAAGTCTCTTTGTTCATGTACCACTGTTGCATTCAACTTTTGATGATTGTCATAAAATGCAGACTTCAATCACCATGCTTTCTCATTGTGATAATGGCACAAAAACTGTTTGACTTCTTTCATGACTGCTACTCCATGAGGTTGGTGTTTCCATGTATGAGATTCCTATAGGTTTATCACTATTCCAAAAAGGTTTAAAACTAAACATTGCTCCTTCAAGACTGCAACCATCATGCATTCTCTATGTTCCCATGCCTTAGAACTATTTGTCAAACCTATCTTCAAAATGTACCTCAAGCTTTGACTAACATCTTACCCCCAAAGTAAACATGCTTTGATAAGGATAAAGGCATCTGTGGCAGACCTTATAGAATTCATATACCTAATGTGAATACCACTACATCCATTATATCTCTAGACTTTTCTTCCCTCTGTTTGTTGTTACAACCTTCTTGTGCATTGCATAGGTTAAGAAGATCCTCATGTACTTATGCTAACTATTTTCAAGACTGTCTTTATCTCCATGGACTGTTCATTGCATCTTTTATTTGGAAATTACTCTTGATGACAGTCATCTATCCTTCTTGGTATGAACCTTGACCTTGTTTTGTCCTTTTCTTCTAAGTCCCTTGCTCATTACAACTTTGTCTATACTTTATATGGAAACATTTGGCCTCTTATAAGCTTATAAAGGTTTTCAATATGAAGGCTACTATGCACCTAGCTAGAAGGTTGTCTCAACAAAGACTATTGACTACTAAGACTACCTGTGTCACTCATACTTATGACTCCTTGATAGTCGTACTGCTACAGATTTCTTTATAACTATCTCTAGGGTTTGTTTGTCCTAACCATATTTGTTTATTCACCATGACTTTATAACAGTCATCCTATATGACTGTCAACAAAACATCAATATGACTACCTCATCTTGTACAAAGTTGTTCTCCTAGCAGTGCCTTCATGGCTATGTGTAGAACTGTCCACTACAACCTTATTTGCTAACTCTAGTCAATATCATCATGTGTTGTGCTGAGAATTTATTCTTTTTAGTTCATGATGATTGTTTCTCTCTACATGCCAACTATATGACTGTTAAATCTTTAATAGCTCTCCTTTGTCTTTCTATTGATTACTCATCTCTTATATTAAGCTTCAATTGAGCAGATATTTCACCATTTATGATAATGACATTGTATACACCTAAAAATGACATGACTCTATCTAAATAAATATTTTAAATATTTATTTCATCTTTATATTCCTCTATCAATAAATAAATAAATTATTTTATTTATTTGATTCATTCTCTCCCATTTAATTAAATAAATTATGTTTATTTAATTAATTTCATCTATATCAACTTTATTCTTCTAAATAATTAAATAATTTCAATTATTTAATTAAATCATCCATTCTTCTAAATTTAAATAAAATGCAAATTTATTTAAATTAAATCTCCAAAAATAAAATATATTTCAGTATTTTATTTATTCTTCTAAATTATCTACAAGTAATTAAATAAATTTATTTATTTAATTATGCTTTCTTATCTTCTAAAAAATCTTCAAATCTTCTAAAAATAAATTTTTCTTGTCATGCAAAAGAAAAAGTTGAGTTAACTAATTTAAAGCTATCAACAAAGCTCTTAAATTAGAAAAATATATTCTAATTTAAGAAATAAAAACTCATCCTTATCAAGAAAGCAGTTAACTCAACAAAGCTTCTTTTTCAAGGACACGTGTCTTTCTTCTATTTGCGCACATTCTCTCGAACATTCTCCTCCATTGATCTTCTTATTTCTTCTCCACCATTGATCTTCTCTCACACAACTCTATAAATACAACCCTCTTCTTCTTCTTTATTTCATATCCAACTTTTGAGTAAACTTATGCTGCAAAATCTATAGCGCCCCATTGGCACCCCTATTTGCACATACACCATTTATCATCCACTCCTTATTGTGTTGAAGCTCATCTTCAACACAACAAGTATCTGAGTCGTTTCTCCTTGTCATCTTGAGGAATCGAAGAAAGGAAGCAAGCTTCTTGAGGGCCATCTTCATCACCAAAAGATCAAGAAAGAATAGGCAAACAATGGAAATCGGAAGGTAAATAAGGTTGTGAGTATCTCTCTCTCTCTCTTATTTTAAATCTTCCTTATTTGCATGCACATTCCATTGGTGTTTTGGGTTTTTAATAATTAGTTTTATTCATCCCATTTTACCCATAACATTTTTGGCGCCCACCATGGGGCCCTTGCCCCTAATCTAATAAAAAATCTGAGTTTCTTAGTGACAGGTTCCGTACAGGTTTCAAAAAGGCTTCTGACAGGTTCATTCAACGCATTTGATTGATCTCGAGGTGCATATACAACATGTTATGGTGCATGCAGAGTGACGGTGCATACATTCTCTGAGCTGGCACTTTTACCTCTTGTTTTGGCATATGCAGATTGATGGCGCATACATCTTTTGTTCTGACACTTTTACCTTCTGTTCCAACTCCTGCATAATTCTGGTGCATGCACCCTCATACACGACGCTTTCATACCTTTTCATGATGCATCTGTAGAAATGGTGCTTCTATATATTCTTCCTGTGCTTTTGACATCTATCTTAGCGCATTTGTAAAATGATGCTTACAGTCTCTATTTCTGCGCATACAGACTATTAAATGGTGCATCTATTCTTCACTGTGGTTTTAGGATTTTGAGTGATTTTTTAGGTCAATTCTAATGTTTGTCTTGCAAGATTAGAGGTTGGATAGATCATTTAGCCGCATTAATTAATTCATTTTAGATTAATTAAGAAAAAAATAAAAAAATGCATGCATGCAAATCTCATGTAGTCTTTAACTAGGAGGATAGTAACTGAACCACTGCTATCTTTGCATTATTGCTATCTTTCCTAGTTTAGAACATTGCTATCTCACAAACAGAAATGAACCATTGCTATCTTTAAATAGTTCAAAGTTAACAAATGCATGAGTGCCCAAGTAGATAGTACATTTAGTTTTTTTCCTTTAAAATAGGTTTGGATTAATCACTATCTTCTGTGTCTAGTGAATGACAATAGGCTTATGCTCTCCCCTTTACTGGGTGACCAGAATGCCAGACTTTTTATTCCTTGTGTTTAACCTTTAGAGGGGCCTACCCTTGGATGCCCGCCTGTCGAAGTGGGAATGTCCCTGAGTGGAAACAGGCTAAAGCTAGGCCCTACCGATCCACTTTAAATAAACTGTGCTTGAGGTGAAAGCTTCCTACAAAGAGTGTTGTTGTGTTACATTGACAGCCAACCTCCCCCAAAACCCTCCAAGGCATAACCCTTGGAGGCTGGGAGACTCCATAATGGAGAGTAGTGCTGCTGCACGTGTAACCACTCGAACAGTTGCTTTGACTACTTATCCATTTGTTTAGTATACCAAAAACCCCTATTTGTTGACACAAAAGGTGGAACCTTTGAAGCAACCCCAATTCATGTGATTCTTAGTAGAGGTAGTAGGGACAATCCTATGGTTTGGTGGGGGTATGAGCCTAAGGAAACCTGGATCTGGTATACGTGAGAAGTGAGTGCCGTGGAGGGGAGTCGGTGCTCCCAGATCTTGGAGCTACACGCTTTGAATATGCACAGCTAGGGGATTAAACAAATATTGTCCTTTCCAGCCTAGGTTGTACTTGTTCTTATGTCAAAAAGTCCAAAATACAAAAAAAATAACAAAAGATAAAAATCATGAAAACTTCTATGTGCTTGCTATGTCTTTTTCCATAATTGAAGATCAAAATTCAAAAAAGACCAAGTTTTCGACCAAAAATAGAGATTTTTTTAAAAACATGCCAAAAACTCTACAAACCAAACTAAAAACTAGAATGGTGCATTTTCTTCGACCTGCGATGCATTTGTTTAGACTTACAGTGCATTTGATCCCTATTACAGCGCATTTGAAAATTACCAGATTTACGCATTTGCTGCGACCTGTGGTGCTTTTACACTTTGTTCTGGCACATTCATTGCTATGTATCCAAACTAGAGAGTTGTTCCATACTTCCCAAGAGAAAAACTATCAACTTTTTAGAAACCATTTCAAACCTGTCTCAATTTTCTCAAGATCTAATTAAAATCATGCAAGTCAACCATTTCACTCTTCTTCCGCACCATATTTGCTTTTCTCATCCAAAATCTCACAAAATTCTTCCAAAATCCAACAAGGTTAGAACCAGGCTATTCTTGATTACATCAAACCTCAAACAAACCTAGTGAGTCTCCACTATCAAGGATCACTTATCCTTTTGTCTCAAAACTCCACTAGTGGCTTGTGCAAAACTAGTCCACATCAAGTAAATGGATTTCTATCATCCTTACTTTGACTATCATTTTGTGCACCCAACTTGTTTGACACCAATTAGATCTAAGAAGAACCTTGCTCAAATCTTGTCGCATTCTAGCACCCCTTGTTCAAAACTTTCAAACTCACTCCATCCCATCTCTAGTCACCTTGCATGGTCTTAACGAGGTCACAAAAAAAAAGATTGAAATGGCTAAGAAAACTATTCCAACCTCTCACAAAAGTGATGAGGAAATTTCTATGGAAGAAGTCCTCCAAACACAGCAAGACCGAAGATTTCAATGTATAATGGATAAGGTACTTGCCCAAGACCCTACCAAATTATTTCTACACTTAGCACAACTAGGAGTCAATTTCCCTAAAGATTTTGATGTAGAAGCTCTAAAAGAACCTAAGGAAGAAAGAAACCCTAAGGGAAGCACACATGAGGAAATACCCACAGAAAAAAGAAAAGAAACCATTTATTCTATGATGCCTTGAGCTTAATGACCCAACAGATCCAAGCTTCACAACAACAATTCACAAACATGCAAACAAGAGCATCAACTAAACATTACTCCCTAGAGGATATTTCACCATATCCTTTTGATAGGACCTTGATCATGATACCTTTCCCCTCAAAATTTGAGGTGCCAAAATTTGATAAATATCAAGGAAAGGGCGATCCAAAGGACCACATTAGGGATTTTAACGTTGCATGTCTCGAAGTCGCCCACAACAATACTTATCTTATGCGACTGTTTCTAAGAAGCTTAGGAGGACAAGCCATGGAGTGGTTTTCTAAACTACCACCCGGCATTAGAATATTTTATGGACTCGTGGACAAATTTGTCACACACTTCTCCTACAATATTGAGCATGGCACCTCAATCTTAGATCTTTGTAACACCAAGCAAAAAGGTGGAGAATCTTTTGCCACCTTCCTACAAAGATGGAGATAGTTGGCAAGTAAGTGCCCACATCAAATGCCCAAAAAACAAATATTGGAAATGTTTGTCCATAACTTACAAACTGACCTAAGCTATCAGATACAAATCTAATGCCCTACTTCCTTTAGTAAGGTCTTTGAGATGGGTCTAATCATCGAAAAAGCTTTAATCGCAAAGGGTCAAATAAAGCTTTATAAGGACACTCCTAGTACCAATACCAATGTAGATAAACGAAGATTCTAGACAAAGAACAAAAACATTGTGAATGATGGGGTGGTAGATGCCAAGAATGCGGCACCAAAGCAACCAATCTTCAACTTATCAACTCCTCAAAACAAACCCCCACAAAACAAACCAAGAAACAATGAATTTTGATTTACAAATTTTCAACCTAGGAGAAAACTCACACCTTTGGGAGAATCATTGGAAACCTCCCTATGGAAGTTAATCACAAGTAAGATCATAACACTTCCATCGGTGCAGGAATATGAACCAAAAGTCAATCCTCCTTGGTGGAGCGACAATGATTTCTGCGAGTACCACCCAAACAGGGGGCATAAAACCAACGACTGCATTGCGCTCAAGCACACTATCCAAGATTTGATCGAACAAAACAAAGTGTCACTTGATGGATATGCCTCTAATAATGATCACTAGGCATTAAAGGATCCTCTTGCCAACTACGAGTAGGGAGGGCCTTCCAACCAAAACAATAGTGGAACTAACAATGCTAATTACACAAACGTCACCTTTGACTATGTTGTTAACCACATCTCAGAAGTGATTCACACATCAATGTGATCACTATAAACAAAGATTTGGATTGTAATGTTACCACCTGCGGTAATAGAGTCACTCTTAGAGGAGACTCCACCCCTCTGGCTAATTAGTATAGTATCTTGGATCAGCTACATAAGACACCTGCACATATCTCCATTCTGGAACTTCTGTGTCTGTCCCCGTCCCATAGGGCCATACTTGACAAATCTCTTTTTGAAGCCTCCATCCCAACAAACCTCACCGAAGAACAATTTCAAACCATGGTAGGTCACATTACCTCACCTCATTCCCTATCATTCACTGAAAAGGATGATATGTCAATAACCCAACCTCATAATGCCTCTCTTTATATCGAAGCCTTCATCCACAAACACAAGATAAAAAGGGTTCTAATTGATGGAGGAGCTAGTTTGAATATTTGCACCTTGAAGCTAACCCTTGCATTGGGGTTTTCAGAGAAATCTATAGATCCAAAAAAGAAAATCACTATCAAAGCCTATGATGAGGAGGAGAGAACTTCCAAGGGAATTGTTACTTTACCAATCAGAATGGGACCTATAGTAAAAGATATGTCTTGCCAAGTCCTTGATATGGAGCTAGCATATAACATTCTTTCTAGGAGACCATGGATACATGCTCTAAAAGTAGTGCCCTCAACATACCATCAGTGTATCAAATTCCCCTATGAAGAGCAAGAGATCACCATCCAAGGTGACCCCAATCGACTTCAGTATTGTGACTCCATTCAATCTAAACCTGAAGTTGTGATTCCTAACAACTGTGCCTCTGCTTCATCTTCATCTCATGTTGACCCGGCTTCACTTGCTTCCACTTCAAAGGCATCCCAACCTAACCTTAGACACAAAGATAAAGGCTTGGGTGAGTACACAATCTCCCAATCCCTTTGCTTGGCACAACTCCCCTTATCTCCAAGATCATATAGAAGACCTACCCTGAGCAAACCCAAAGCAGAAAAAACTACCAAAGGTCCGTTTATCAAATGGGGAAGCCTCAAAGATGAGAGTAATGAAAAGGATATCCTACAATGGTTATATAAAGATGAAGGCAGTTCATCAACACAACAAGACCATCACACTATACAAACTGAACAATATGGTCATGGATTCCAAATGCTACAAAGAATGGGGTATAAAGGACACGGTCCACTCTGTTCAAGAAAAGATGGTATCACTGAACCCATCCAACCTCATACCTTGAAAACCTGAGACACTATAGGGCTAGGTTACACTAGAACATCAAGAACCAATAGAGCAAATAAGAATAAAGTCAAACAACCAGAAACATCTGCTAGTAATCTGGTTGATCAAATTTAGCAACTGCAACTGGGGAGTGAGATTGATTCCAATTAATATAAATGGGATACCCTCTCTGAGCTATCTTGTGATGAAAAAGGTATCCATGTTGTCCACGAGTATGACCCAGCCCATGCAAATGAGAGACAAGGTCCAAGAGCTAGACCACTAGAGTCTGACATGCATAATAATGATAGTGAAAGTTGTGAGGAAAGAATGATACCCCCTTTAATGGATCCGGTAATAGAGAGTACCACCACAGACTTTGTCCATGCTTATAATGACCTCCACAACAACTCTATCTTAACCATCAATACCATCGAACCAGACCAACCCAATGATCCCTTACCATTAGTGTACCCTGAACTCATAGATTGGGACCTATAACATACTACTCTTGAGCTTGATACCTTTGAGAATGATGAAGCCATCATAGACTATCTTGAGCTAAGAGATTATCTACCCGTAGGGGACCACAAAGCTAGCTATGCCATAGAACTCATTGACAAGGCCTATTTTGGAGAGAGTGCCAAGCCTTTCAATCTTAAAAATGTCAAAATGAAAGAAAGATCTAATGGTGAAAACCACTCTGCGGCAGTGTTAGATCATGAAAAAAGTAAAAATATAGATGTATCCAATGGTGAAAACCTCTCTGAGGCATTGAAGGATGGAAGGCTTGACCCTCTACCCAATCTTACACATCAGGAGAGATCTTCAATCTTGATAGAAGCAGCAGAACCAATCAATGTCAACACAGGTGATAATCCCAGAATGATCCACATGGCACAGTCTTTAATAGACTAAGAAAAGCTGGCATTCATCAACTTCTTCAAAAGGAAACAAATCAACTTTGCTTGGACATATGCAAACATGCCAAGGCTAGATCCAAATCTCATAATGCATCACTTATCTTTAGCTCCAGGAGCTAAACGAGTAAAGAAAAAACTTAGAAAGATGCACACACACATGGCCCTCATGGTAAAAGAAGAGCCGAAGAAACTATTAGACGTCAAATTCATCAGACCAATAGACTATCTTGAGTGGATTTCAAACATAGTACCAGTTGCCAAGCTAGATGGCAGAGTCTGAATATGTCATGACTTCAAGGACCTGAACAAAGCTTGTCTGAAAGATGATTTCCCCTGCCAAACATTGACATTATTGTAGATCTCACGACAGGGCACACCACGCTGTCACTAATGGATGGTTTTTCCAGATCCAACCAGATAAAAATTGCACCTGAAGACCAACACAAGACTACATTCACATGTCCTTGGGGCACCTATTATTGGTGTGTCGTCAGTTGGTTTGAAAAATGCCAGCGCAACATATCAGAGAGCTATGACCACAATCTTCCATGACATGATGCACACTATAATGGAAGACTATGTTAATGACATTCTAGCAAAATCACTCACAAGAGAACGACACCTAGCAGTACTAGACAAAATCTTCAAAAGACTAGAATAGTTTAATGTGCACCTCAATCCACAGAAGTGCGTGTTTGGAGTTACCTTAGGTAAGCTACTTGGATACATAGTGTCTGCTAATGGAATCAAAGTCGACCCAACTAAAGTGAAGGCCATCATGGAAATGCTGCCTCCTAAAAATCTCACTTAGCTAAGGTCCCTACAGGGAAAACTAGAATCTATCAGAATGTTCATTTGTCAGTTGGCTGACAAGTGCCACCCATTTTCTCACCTCCTACATAAGAATGTCCCTTTCAAATGGAATGATTCATGTTAATAGGCATTTCAGCAGTTAAAAGAGTATCTCATGAAGCCACCTATATTGATGCCACCGATTAAGAGTAAACCTCTGCTACTATATATCTCGGCCACACCAACAGCTCTGGGAGCCCTGCTCACATAGCAAAATTATGATGTGAAAGAACAAGCAATCTACTATATTAGTCGAACACTTGTTGGATATGAACTGTAATACACACCAATTGAAAGAGCATGTCTCACTATGGTCTTCGCCTCACAAAAGTGGAGACATTACATGTTGTCACATTCTATCAAACTAATAGCAAAAATTGATCCACTCAAGTATTTACTGAACAAAGCAGCCCTTACAGGTAGATTGTCCAAATGGGTCATGCTTCTCAGTGAGTTTGATATCAAGTATGTAGATAGGAAAGCAATAAAAGGACAAGTACTTGCAAATCAATTGGCAAATGCACCTCTAACAGATAATAGCCCTTTGAGCTTTGAATTTCCAAACAAATCTATCTTCCACATAACTACAAAAACTTGGAAAATGTACTTCGATGGATCATACACTCAGCATGGATTAGGAGTAGGTATCTTGTTGATCACCCCTACTAGTGACACCATTCCTAAATCATACATATTACTGTATCCTTGCACTAACAATGTGGCAGAGTATGAAGCCCTAGTCATTGGCATCAAGTTAGTAGTTGAAAGGAATATCCAAGAACTTCAGGTGTATGGTGACTCACAGCTGGTCATAAATCAAGTAAATGATGACTACCAGACAAAAGATGAGAAATTAATCCCTTACAAATGAATGGTAGATGACTTCAAAGAATACTTCATCAAGATCTCTTTTGAGCAAATCCCAAGGATTGAGAACAAAGCTGTAGATGCGATGGCCACAATTGCATCTCTCCTCGATATTTTAAATAATCAATCACGTTACGAGTTCTTGGTAGAGCCAGTGTCCTGTCCTACATATGACACCCCTGAATCCCACATCATATGCCACATTATCGGAGCTGATTCCCCCCTCTATGGAAAAACATTTGCCTATCTTAAAGAGAATACCATCCCACTTGATCTCTCTAGTAACTAAAAATGAACCTTCATCTGTCAAGCATCCCGATATGCCATTGTCGCCAATACCCTATATCGCAGAGGTCTCGATGGTACTCTCCTTAGATGTCTCGATAGTGAGGAATATCAAACTGCCCTGAACAAAGTGCATGACGGTATATGTGGGCTCACTCTAGTGGCCCTACCCTAGCCAAGAAACTCATATGCATGGGATACTACTGGCCAACCATGGAACAAGATTCCTATCATTTTGTAAAGAAATACAAAAAGTGCCAAATCCATGGGTACCTGATACATGCACCAGCACAGGAGCTACAACCATTAATGACTCCTTGGCCTTTCTATCAATGGGGACTCGACTTAGTGGGCAAGATTCACCTTCCTTAATCTAGCAGCTACAAATTCATAATCACCACCATTGAGTACTTTACAAAGTGGATTGAAGCCGTGTCCTTAGCCAATATCACAGGCAAGTAGATTGCCTCCTTTATCTTGAACTACATCATTTGTCGCTATGGTATCCGTTCGTCCATTGTCATGGATAATGGATGACCTTTAAAAAACCAAGATGTCAGGGAACTATGTGACAAATTCCATATCCAGCACCACTTTTCAACCCCATACTACCCTAAAGGCAATGGCTAGGCAGAGGCATCAAATAAAACTATCTTGAAAATTCTAAAAAATACTATCAATGATGCCAGTCGTGATTGGCATATTTAGTTAAATCCAACACTGTGGGCCTATGGCACAAGCATCTACACACCCACAGGTGCAACACCATACTCCCTTGTCTACGGATCTGAAGCCATCTTGCCCATTGAAGTCAAGATCCCATCCTTACGAGTTTTGTTAAAAGGCCTCATATTGGATGAAGAATACATAGTGTCTAGACTTCAAAAGTTAGAGCTGCTTGAAGAGAGAAGGTAACAGACCTTTAATCACCTAAAAGCGTATCAACAACGGATGTCTAGAAGTTATAACCACAGGGTACAACCCTGAGTATTCCAAGTTGGTGATCTAGTTCTGAGAGAAAATCCTAGAAATCAGCAAGATCGAGAAAAGAAAGGCAAGTTCAAACCTAACTGGCTGGGTCCCTATGTCATCATTACATCCTATGGTTCAAGAGCATATCAATTGGCCACATCTGAAGGTGAAATGTTTGATGATCCTATCAACATCATGCATCTTTGTAAGTTCTATACCTAACAACCCTAATGCAAGGGAGTCCTTAAAAATTCAAAAAAATTGAAAAAGTGATAAAAAATAGAACAAAAAAATTGAAAAAATGGAAAAGTAACAAAAAAATCATCCTTTGGTGAAAACTTGGAAAATAGGCACCTAGGATAGGTACCATGATGAGAACCTAGCAATCAGGTGTCGTGTACTTTTAACTTTCGTGCAAATAAAAGCAAGTAGTGAAAACATGGTAAACAAGTGTGCTATCTATGACAAATTGCTTCCTCCATCTGTTGTGACCTCATGTCTCTTGTGTCCATCATATCATTCATCTTGAACCAGTCCTTTGAACCGTTGTCTAACTACATTGCCTCTGAGCTATCACGTAGGCAAGGTCATTCTCAATGTGCCCCCAAGGCTCCACTCTGCTCCACTCCACTTCTTTCCTCTCCATATCCTTCGAGTGTTGTTTGCCCTACTGTCTATACCATTTCTACATCTTTGACATCGCCTAGGTCTTAGGTCCATCAAGTTCACCCTGAACTACGTTGCCTCTGCGTCATCACGTAGGTAAGGCCATTTACCAATGAGCCCCCGAGGCACTAGGTCAGTCCCTTAGGGTCTGTCTCTCCACATCTATTTGTCATATCACCCATAATAAGTTGATCCTTTATCTAAACTAGGGCCAACTCCTCGACCTAGTTGTGGATTTGGATTCATGAATTCCACTTTTTCTAAGAGGATACCAATAAAGGATTGTGATACCTTTCACTAGACAAGCATGCGCATCAAAGCAAGATTCCCCAAAACAAAAATATTGGCACAAAACATCAACCTGTCCTAAACAGAGTAAAATACCATACTGAAGCACTCAAACCAATTGTATATCAATTATGGCAAAAAGACACATCTAATGCAAGAATGTTTTGTGAACAGGTTAACTTACAAAGTCTTGGATTTGTCATTATGTCTTTTTATGCTACTCAAGGATGCCAAAAGCTAGGGATGCTATGATGGGGGCATAATCATTTTCTTTGTCTGTTGTTTGTGGATCAAACTTTAGTAATGTGACGACTTTTGTCTAGCGAAATGATCAGCAAAAGGTCATCGAGGACTTCAAAGGTCTGAACATGAAAAGGGGCAATCCTTGTCTATTGAAATGCAAGAAGTACTCAGGTCATCTAGATTCAAGTTTGACTAGATTCTTGTATCAACTTGCTATATCAAAATCCATGTAAGGAATACTTAGGTCATCTCAGTCTAAATCTACCTAGATGTTTATATTTTCTTACAACATTTCAAAAAGAGAAGAAACAAAAAATGCCCAATGATGAAAGAAAAATACTTGTAATATCAAGATGACAATCCACATCCATCCCATATCTAGGAATCCATATCAATCATGCAATAAGAAAATCCTACAGTATATCAAATGAAAGCATGTATTTCTTCATTTATTCTCTTCCACCTATCTATATTATCTCTGTGTCGATTGAGTACATTTGGACATATCAAAAACATAGCATAACTAACATATCATATCACATGAGATAGTCATTCACATGATTAAATCATTTGCATACATAATCAGTGCAGTAGGTCATCCATGTGCATTTGCATTTGCATATCATATCAAAAAAATCAAAAACATAGACAAAATACATATAGAGCTACATAATCATATCCATAACATTTCACATTTGCATTTGCATATCAAATCATCCTAAAATCCATCTAGTATGCATCGCATATACAAAAACATCATAAGATAGATTACATCCATAACATATAAACATAGAACATATGCATGTAGAACATCAATAACTGCATCATCGTATAAAGCATAAAAAATATGTCTAAATGTTCAACATATCAAAAATATATGTCCATCTCTCAGAGTCATATCATAAAATGTGTACAAAGTACAACAAGATGGTGATACATGTCTTAGGGAAAAATAGTACATATACAGGATATCTCAGCCATCAAAAGTGTGTACATCACATCAAAAATTGGTACAAGTGTCCAAGTCTGGCTAACCCTGCTATCGTGGAGCACTGCTCCCTGCACTGCCCTCTCCTTTGTCTCCCCCTGACTATTGGGGGCCCCTCACTGATGCCATAGATCGGGATCCATATGCCCTCTCTAATGCCGCAGACTGACTCCTATAGCTAGGCAGATGCTGATCCGCTGACATTGCCTCGTGGTATAAACCTCTATAATACTGAGCCTGAGCCTGTGCTCTAGCAAGCTCACTCTATATCTAAGCCACCTGTGTCTATGCCTATTGCACCTGTGAAACCAAAAAGATAGAAGTACCATCTGTACCCATGGTTTCCACTGCGGCATCCCTCTCCGCTCTCATCACCCGCATGCTCGCCAGGGCTGCGTCTCGCTCTTTGGATATCTCTGATATCTATCATGCATCTGCAGCTCTCCAAGACTCTGCTACTCTTAGATGGGCCCTCTGCTGCCTAATCTGACCTTGTAATGTCACAATGGCCCGCTGCTATAAGTCAAGCTATGGAACCTGCCTTGCCTGTCCCTGCACCTGCTGCTATGCCACCTATTGTACTGGCACCTGTACCTGCACCTATCCTACAGCATGCAGCTACGCAACTGCCTACTGACCTAAAGGTCCCTCCCCAGACCTCCTCCTCTGTCTCGGTCTACCACTTCCTCCTCCTCCTCCATCTCCTCCATCATCTCCCTGACCTCCTTGCCCCTCCTCTGTCCCCTCCTCCTCCCACCAGTTCCACCCTCATCCTCTGAATCCTCATCTATACGGGGAGCCAACTCTCCAGGTCCTGAATATCTAGGAAATGGATGAACAATGAACCACTCCTCATAGTCGGGTGTCATACCCACATCTACTATGTCCCTCCTCATCAGCCAAGCTACATAAGGGATCTAACGAAAGTCTGCTAGGGCCTCCTCATATGATGCAATAGGACCCCACCTATATCTCTCTGTATGGGTCCTCGTGAGTCGTGCCTACCCTTGTGGCCTACCCTGCACTCTACCAAACTACCGTTGTACCCTGCTAACAATCTGCCGCTCTAATATGTACCTTGTCTTACCAATGAGCCACCGAGTCTAGAAATAGTATGACAACTCATTAGTGTCATCTTCCCATACCTCACAATATAGGTATGGACGCTAGATAACTTGATCCACATTATCTAGTGCATGTCTCCAATACTTGACCTTTCCCAGCTTGTGCTGGTAAATCACACCTGCATATCCGTAACTATAGGGCTCACCCGTCTACCTATGAAATAAACATATTGACTGTGTGATAGCTATGTGCTCCCATAACCAAAACTGCAAAAGAGACACACCTCCTGACAAGCTAGCCCCTCTGTGATACATAACTTGGTGCATATCTCTATACAATTGTGCTAGCACACACACACCCCATGCATAACGAGTCCCATCGGTAATCATACTCTCCAGTACCCTCCCCCAACTGGTCGAGAACCCGTGTGACCTCCTATCAGGGCATACTACGCCCCCGATTAGTCCCGCTACTATCCCTGGGAAGTAGTCATAGCAATCATGAATGTCCTACCATGAAATCACCTGCTCAACCAACTCTGGGTCATCGAACACTCATCTGCACTCAGCCTATCCAGCGTCATGCTATGACTCATACTCTACCAACTCTCCCTGAATAGGGAGGTGCAGAATCCTGTACACGTCCTCTAGAGTGATCGCCATCTCCCCAGTCGGTAGATGGAATGTCCCATCCTTGCTATGGAACTGCTCCACCACTGCAGTCAAGAACCCGTGGTTTGCGCAAACCTTAGGCATGAAACAAATGTAATGAAGATCCATAGCACCAAGAGCCTCATGGTCCATCTCTGTCAACATATACCGTTGTAACAATGGAAAACGGAACTTCTCTCATGACATCAGGGTATCTCAGATATCCTCCTATAACCAAGCAAAGCATAGCGTCAAAGAAGTCCATATCCAAGCAAACCTACTCAAAGCAATCAAAATTATCCTATCATTGACTTAACACATCAAATTAATCAAAATAGCATATCAGTTGACGCATCGATCAAGATGCCAATTGGGTTAATTTCGTTAAAGTCAACTAATTTTCCTAGTGCAAATGTACTAATCCATGTGGCAAATGCGCTGATCCATATCAGATGCGCCGCTTCATCGTGAATGTGTCAATCCTTGACGTGTATGCACCATTCTGGCACATGCGCTGATTCTAGTGTCACATGCGTCATTCCACAATGGATGCGCCAATTCTTAGCCTATATGCGCACATCTATCATATGCGCCATAAGATCTCTCATATGTGCAATTTCATAGCATATGCACCATTTCAGAGAGCATATGTGCCAAACTGCAGTTTGGCGCATCTGTCATAGCTTTTTTTCCTAAGAATTTATTGACCTAATAAATGACTTTTAGTGAGTTTTGACAAACTACATACTGGTGGTCCTGCCTCAGCTGGTCGATCAAACCATCAGACTCGCTCAAACCAGTGCTCCTTGCGTGGAATATCCATATCTCTGTCGACTCCTCTAGCTCCCATACTTTACCAAGCTCTCAAAGACCAATCAACCAAGGACAAGTGTGCAAATGAATAGAACGTGTGGACCCAACTCCTATATATAGCAAGTGAACCATAGCTGACTGTATGACAACTGGGACTACTTCCCACATTTGTTCCTCCAAACCATGTCCTATTTTTCTCCATCCTAACCCGCTTTTCACCTTCTTCGTGAGATTGTCCGTCTCACGTCTTCTACCTTCTTCTTGTCCAATCTCCCAAGGGTGCATCATGTCGTTAAACTTGTACCAGGGGAAAACTGGGGCATATATCATTGTCAAAAATTCTTATTCTTTGAAACAACGTGCTAAAACACATTGCATCAAAGAGGGGCAAAATGTATACACCTAAAAAGGACATGACTCTACCTAAATAAATATTTTAAATATTTGTTTCATCTTTATATTCCTCTATTAATAAATAAATAAATTATTTTATTTATTTGATTCATTCTCTCCCATTTAATTAAATAAATTATGTTTATTTAATTATTTTCATCTATATCAACTTTATTCTTCTAAATAATTAAATAATTTTAATTATTTAAATTAAATCTCCAAAAATAAAATATATTTAAATATTTTATTTATTCTTCCAAATTATCTACAAGTAATTAAATAAATTTATTTATTTAATTATGCTTTCTTATCTTCTAAAAAATCTTCAAATCTTCTAAAAATAAATTCTTCTTGTCATGCAAAAGCAAAAGCTGAGTTAACTGATTTAAAGTTATCAACAAAGATCTTAAATTAGAAAAATATATTCTAATTTAAGAAATAAAAAATCATCCTCATCAAGAAAGTAGTTAACTCAACAAAGCTTCTTTTTCAAGGACACGTGTCTTTCTTCTATTCGTGCACGTTCTCTCAAACATTCCCCTCCATTGATCTTTTTATTTCTTCTCCACCATTGATCTTCTCTCACACAACTCTATAAATACAACCCTCTTCTTCCTCATTTCATATCTAACTTTTGAGTAAACTTATGCTGCAGAATCTATAGCGCGCCATTGGCACCCCTATTTGCACATACATCATTTATCATACACTCCATATTGTGTTGAAGCTCATCTTCAACACAACAAGTATCCGAGTCATTTCTCCTTGTCATCTTGAGGAATCAAAGCAAGGAAGCAAGCTTCCTGAGGGCCATCTTCATCACCAAAAGATCAAGAAAGAATAGGCGAACAATGGAAATTACAAGGTAAATAAGGTTGTGAGTATCTCTCTCTCTTTCTCTCTTATTTTAAATCTTCCTTATTTGCAAGCACATTCCATTGGTGTTTTGGGTTTTTAATAATTAGTTTTATTCATCCCATTTTACCCATCATAGACATTAGTCAAATCATTATTATAGGTGATGAAATATATACTCAAAATTGATAAAGAGAATGCCTTTACACTCTCATCTCTCTCTTAAACACAAGAGAGATAGCATGCTGGGCTCGACCCTCATGGGAGCCCATTTCACTCCACATGTTGAAAATGAAAATGATTGTTAAATAACACCTGTATCTGCACATGAAAAAAACATGTTAAGAAAAACAAGGGCTTGCAATCAATATTCTTAATTTGTCTTCTCAAAGGTCCCTGTAACATTAACTGGTTTACTACGTCTAAAAAACAAATTGTATATTTATAGATGTATATCATATGATGTATGATGCCTTGTCATTTCTCTAACATTAGTTTTCCAAATTTTTATGCAGTTAACTAAGGGTAGCAAGGAGATAGCAGCTGGATGCGGGACATGCAAACAATACAGGATGACACAAGACATGGCAAACAGGATCAAGACTTGTCATTCAGGCAATGACAAGTCACCCTATCTCATATGCATATTTATCTTTTAGTTCTTCTATAAATGTATAGTTTGTCTTTTCTCTTGCAATGAAACAGTTAGTCTCATAGCTTGTGTGAGATCTTATACACTTATTTTTTCAATACAAATTGCTAATCTTTTAAAAGATTTGTACAATCTCTTAAATATGAAATGCATCTAAATACAACAATACATTGTAATCTTAATTTGTACCATATATGTACATGGATATAATGCAACAGAAATAAAAATGTACCTTTCTCTCCTTCAAAAACTAAAAAGCTCTACCTGATTGAGCTAGTAGTGAAATTAGGTAACAGTCATAAGATAAGTTTACTAGAACAATAGAAAGATTATTTCAAGAGGATTGTTTATCTAACACAGAGGAGGTCAATTTATGTAAACTAATAATCATTTCATCTAACATGAAATCAAAATACAGTCATGATCTTTTACCAGCATGCAATAAAATATAGTCATAATGTAAGTTTACCAAAACAACATCAAGCTCTATTCCAAAGGTTCAATTTTAACTATCAAAGAGGATGTCGATTTACTTAGTTTTTCTCTCATTCCAGCCAGCATGATAATAAAATATAGTCATAAGATCATGTTACAGGAACCTACAATTTTGTCTAAGTTTGATTTCAGCCATCATACAGAGAAGAAATGCGATTTGAATCATTTTATCAGTCATTTAACATTGATCTATTTTCGGCACAGATGTTCCAAATCAAATTGGAAAACTAGATATGTGAAAATAAGGAACTAAAACTATGTTTTTATCAAACAGAGAATCGACACCATGAAAACCAGAAGGTAAGGGTGATATTAAGAAGAGAGATCGATCCAAATGGATCACCCAGCATAGTCTAAATAGCCTGGAGAGGTCGACGGCTAGGCAGAACCAATACTCATGTGCAGCAAAAGAGAAAAAATAGCCAGCAAATAACTTAAGGTAAGCAGCCAGATAAGATTGATGGCTAGGCAGGGAGAATTGGCCAAAGAAGGAAGATCAGCCAGCAACAACATGGTAGGGTCTTTAAACAATTCAAGCGACCATTCACATCAGAAGAGACTTTATTTAAACCAATCACATCCAATTGAGTTTAAAACATTTAACAACCAGATAAAAACCTGGAAAAGGAGATGACAGTGAAGAGGAATAGACGATGTGGATTTATTCTCCTATCACTCTATAAATTTTATCTCTTGTCGCTCTGCAAAACACTGAAGGTCTCAACTGCAAGTCCTTGGTTCTTTTCTGCCAAATCATAGCCATCTCTACATTTCATGGTATCTTTTTGTGATCGATCTACCTTGTTTAAATCCCCAATTACCTCCCTCTAAAATTGGTGATCAACCAATTAGACTTTCTAACTTCCAGTTCCCACTCTCTTTGCATGAAAATATAATATTTAAAAACTCATATATTTCTATTAACAAAAAACAATAATAACAACTTATTATAATATTTTCTATCGCATGGGAGACAGGATAAACTAAATTAATCTTTTAATTCAAATCTAAATATAATAATGATTTATTTAATATTTGTTTAACTTATATTTCTTATATTTAAACTTAAACAATAATCTATTTATTATTCTTACTGTTGCATGTGCAATAGGAATAACTATTTAATTCAATAATCAATAAAATAATAATATTTTTGCATTTAAACTATCGTTGTGCAACAAAACTAATCTAACAATCAATTAAAGAAATACATTACACTTTTGTATAATAATATCAAATTTAATCTTTTATTTAATTACAGGGAACATATTGTCTTCCAAACATCTATAAATAATATTTTATTATTTATTTTAAACTACAAACTTATTTATTCTCATTCAAATATAAAACACCATTTAACTATAATTTGAAAGCAAATAACCACACATTAATGCAATTAAATCCATTTCATTATGCATATGTAACTAAGTGATGTGTGTGATTGCATCAGATTAATCCATCCATCAGTTCTACCTAGATGGCTAGATCATCTCTACCGTAGTCATGCTCCCATCTTCGACGAGTACCTGCATCCATTTGCACTCATCGCGCTGTCAATAAGTTAGTGTCTCAAAAATCATAGCCAAAGCAAATCATTGCATTTACTTCAATATTAATATATAAGTCAATTATTCAAATTTTACTTCATAATTATCCATTTCACACATTTGAATATACTCCACGTAAATCTATGATGGTAATTATTCATTAATCTAGAATAATAATAATTTTCACAAAAATGAGACGTGACATGTTTTCATTTCTTTTCAAAATTTGTATTTCTAGTTTCATAATCACATGAATAATAATGTAGAACCTTTTATTTTTCCAAACTGCTATTTTTGGAAAGTTTGCATTTAGACACCAATGCAAGCAAAAATTTACAGGAAGCTTCGTAATTGAAAAATAAGACCTTTCGCAAAGGAATCAAGTAAAGATCATTTGTGGGATGTGTCGGTGCATGCATAAACATCCAAGTTTCAAGTATTCATTCGCAGACACCTTTCATAAAATCCAAAAAATTCTTAGTCTTTTGGCCTTCTTAGTTGAAAAATGCAAAAAAGATAGTTGTATGTGCATGGTCTTTTGTATGTACATGCAGGTTCAAATGTACATTTGGGCATACAAGATGGTTTGTATGTTCAATCGGCTTCAAAAGGTGCAAAAATGGTTGTATGTATATCGCAGATTTTGGGAATATTCCCTGCTTGTATGTGAGGGTTTGCATGTATATTTGTGTTGTATGTTTAGACATGCAACGGGTAGATACAATGACAACATGCAAAGAAAGTATACAATAGCGCACATACAAAGGAAATGTACATTGCAAAGATACAAGGATGGTGCATCCAAAATCAACATACAAAAGGTGAGATACATTTGGCGGGTTCTGCCTCACATACAAAGGTTTTGTATCTTGTATATAAGTCGCATTGTATATGCAATATGCATTCGCCCTATACAAGGGAAATGTGCAAAAGGTTGATATACAAGAGGTGGGACCCACAAGTATACAAAGGAGATTGTATGTGTTTGACATACAATGTGAGCATACAAAGCAGAATGTATATCAGGTAGAAACATGCATAGGGCGCATACAAAGAAAAGATGCATCCAAGGCAAGAGATACAAAGGGATGGACCCACCAGGTGAATGTATGTTTTCCTTGTATGTTTGCATTTGCATATGCGATATACATTGGTTATATACATTCACGACATACAAGTCAGACCTGACTTAAAAGTCAAATTTGGTGAATTCAGTGGTGGGGTCCGCAGCTTGAATGCTAGGTGCTTGTATATGCAAGCCGATATGCAAAGAATTAGATACAAGGCCCGGATTTCAAATTTTTCCAATCCGATTGATAAAGTGGCTAGCATCTGCGGCTTGTATGTATATTGCATTTGTATGTGCAATATACAAAGCGATATATGCAAAAGGGAGATACAAGCTGAACCTGAATGAGATTGTGATTTGTTTTATAAATATTTGGGGTTCGTGCTTTGTATGTAGGCAGTTGTATGTATATGCATGTCCTTTTGCATATACAAGGCGAAAAAGGCAAAATAGATGACGAAAAAGTTAGCGACAAAAATAGGGTGCCTAAATGGCACGATTTCATTGGTCGATGACTAGTTAGCATGAATCGAAGCCATTGATCTTGGCAGGAGGAAGGAAATCAAAGGCCATCTTTTAAACTTTCTGAAAGTGAGGGATTTGTATGCATCCATAGTCGCATTTCAAGTGGGAAGGAAGTTCAAGGCACGCAACTGCTGCATCCTGTGGGTTGGTTGGCATTAATGGTAGGTTTGTAGAGGAATTGCTCAATGAATGACAAGCCAACCACTATCTTTAAGAGAAAATCTCCAATAGTGGCTCATCTCCCAAGTGCTCCTACTCTTTCCTCTTTGTCCCTCATCTGCATTCAATATTTTGGGCACCATTCTTGGTGCAATGTATCAGGCAGAATTTTGAATTGCCTTGTAATTATTGCTAAGTACGCAGTCTTGCTATAAGAGGCAAACTGTGTTACTCATTTAGGTTGTTGAAGACTTGGGCAAATTTTTTGGAAAATAACGAAGAACAAATCCTTTCTTGGTTGTTTTATCTCTGCTGGAGTTTATGAGTTGCATTTTGAATGCACCTTGCACACATTTTCAGTTTCATTGTTGTTTTATATGAAAAATGCATTGTTACATGTGTTTAGTTATTTGTCTCCATTTGTTGTATGCATAGCTTCTTTTGAATCTAGTTGCTAAGGGTTTCTTAGATTCTTGAATATAGACCTTCTATATTGCATGCTTGATTTGTGACTTCCATTCTAGGAGTGGATTAAATTGTTTTAGGTTAAGTATGAAGAAGATTGTATGTCAGTAGGGATATCTGTAAGTAGAGGCAGCTAAATACTCAGTCTTGGATGGTGTTTGTAAGGCAAGCACCAATCTGACCCCTTGAAACTTGAATGCTAGTGCAAATCATTCACTTGTATACATCTAGTTGACTCCTTGCCCTGAGATAGGCACCAGTTTGCTCCCTGTGTTGTGTTATGTTTCCAAAACCCTTGTCTTGCATCCAAAACATTAATCAAATCATTTCATAATTCCAACCTGTTAGTTTGTAGGAGTAGAAATAGGACCCCTGCATGCTCTCATACCCAACTAGTTAGATATGTCCAAGAATGTTGCCAGCCTTGTGATCTATCATGCATATCTTGGTCCAAACATGAGAGTATTCTGCCTGTTGTTCTAAAAAGCTAAATCTTTATGTCATTGGGTGAGTCAAGGTTAAATCTTTAGCTATAGGGATACCCCCTTAGTGCAGCAGAACCAAAAGTGAAGGGGAGGCAGCTCACGCAACCTCCTATATTAGTTGGCCAAATCTGCTTGTGCATTGGAACTGGCAAACCCTAATGTTGATTCGGGAGAAGAACCAACAGGATGAAAGATATTAAAGTTTTTTTCCTCAAAAAACCCCTAAAAAAGTTTCAAAGTCAAGTTTTAGGTACTTAACAGCCCCGTATGGACCCAAAAATGGGTGGAATCAATACAGAAGATTCTTACTGCATAGAGAACTCTGCGAACTTTCCAACGCTTCAAACAGTTTGTCAATCAGACACCTTGATCAAAAGTTATGGCTCTTAGAAGTTGACCTATTTTTAGAGAGATGCAAAATTCAAAATTTGGCTGGATGCTGCCAAAAAGGACTATTTATAACCATTTTTGGGAACCCTTGGCAGTAGTACAGATAAGGGAGAATGTGTAGAGTCAAGAAAAGGAAAGAAAATAGAAACCCTAGTAGATTTGGGGCTACATAAGGCATAAGGTTCCAGAGCCTGGAGATAGGAAGCTGCAATGGGTTGCAGCTTGTGGAGGATTCATCCTCTGATTGTATTTAAGCTTCTATAATGTAATGTGTTGTCCAAATCAATAAATGAACATTCCTATTTTATGTGTACAAATTTTGTTGTTGTGTGTTTTATGATTTATCCCCTTCATCAATAACTGATTTGGCCTTATCTGAATGTTTACATCTTGATAGGGTACCATCATAGGCCTTATGATGAAGCATTGCTACTACAATGTGGCAGATTTGGAGTTTTTGGATTTAAAACTTGAATTTGGATATAGATGGGGGATGTTGGATGTGGAATTAGGTGATTGAGGTTTATTGGGTTTAGTTGATAAGTTGGTGATTTAGATTAGATTGGAGGATTTTTGACAAACAACACTTGGGATGGTGGATTAGGAAATTTGGATTTTGGATTATGAAGTTGTATTTTGAATTAGGATGGTGATTAGGACCAACATTCGTATACAATTCAGGAGGTGGTGGACACCTATTATATGCATGGTGTGTTTGTTGATTTTGAGTGATTGCTAGATTTGGATATTTTGCTTCACTTGATTTTTCTGGTCCATTTTTCATTGGGACCCATATTGTTGTTATATGTCTTCCTTGATTTTTGGATTTATTTAGATTTAATGTTTGATTCGGAGCTTTTTTCTATGCTTTCCAATTTTGTTGGTCCCAATTGATGGGTTGAGGATGTAGAGGAAAAAGGTTGATGGTTTATTGTTGGTAGCAAGCTTATTGTAGGGGCTATGAATGGTCCCTATCTTGAAGCTTTCACTCAATGAATTTGCCTTAGTGATCGCTAAAGTATCACTAACACCATTAGATTATTTAGATAATTGATCTCTAATGCCTCGACCATGACTGATGTGGATTGGGATAAGCTCTAAAATGTCTTTCTCATGAAGGCCCAATCCTTTTCCTTGATAATCCATGATTTTACATATCTTGTTGGTAATAGGATACTTGTTTTCAAAACATGATGCTAGCCCATTGGTGTGTTACCAAGAATAATTAGAATTTTCTATTGTCTCCTCTATAAGTAAGTTTGACTTGATGAAAGTGGTTGATCCTAGGTGATAGGATGCGTGTCCTTTCTCAATGTGTCAACTTGTTGTGCCTTGATCATATTTTTTATTTGTCGTATCTTGAATATTTGAATGCTCCATGTGAGCCATTGTGACTTGCTTGTCCTCATGCTTGATCTAATTAATATCTTGATGGCCACTATGCTCATTAGGATAATGTGTGATATGTTGAGTGTCATTTACTTGATTATCTATGTGTTCATGAGGATGAAGTGTCTCATCATGGGAAGTGGATGTTATGGAATAATGTATAGGACTAGTTGGATATTTGATAGGATCATTTTGGACTTCTTTATCATGGATAGCATAAAGTTGGATGAGGGGTTGAACTTGGTTTTCTTGTTCATAGATAGGGTTTTGATCATAAATGGGAATAACTTGGATAGTTTGATCTTGAGTAGATTGGATAATTCGATCTTGATTTGGTTGAGTGCATGTTTGATCCTTCTTTGTATTTGATTCTTGACATAGCTCTTGAGTTTTGATGAAAATAGAGGTTTCTTGGATGAGCTTGATAGGCTTTGGATCATTAACAACATGGTTCCATAATGGATTTTGAATTAAACTTATGGTAAAAGACTCTTTGATAGGCTTGATAGGCATTGTATCACATGATGGTGTTTGATATATAGGTATAATACTAGGAGACTCGTGTTCATACTTAATATGCTAAGGATTAATAATGTCTTTACATGATGAGATTTGATCTTAGATGGGTATGTTATTAAGAATTTGATTGCGTGGTAGTATTAGAGGGATATGAATGATACTATTAGGTTTAGGAGAGGTACACTCATTGTCTTTATGCTTTCTAGTTTGATATTTTTCCTCTGCTAGTAGTCCTCAGAGAAAATTCAGAAAGGATGATTTGGAAGTGGTGGGTTTGATTGTGGTTTAGAGGTTTGGATCGATTGATTCTTGGATTGATGGGATAAGTTAGATTGTAATAATTGTGAAGATGAAGGATTTTTGAATAGGATGTGGATGATACAAAGTGCTCACATGAGGTTGAGGTTGGAAATATGGATTGACTATGAGGACCTTGATCTAGAGTAGTTCTTCTCTTGTCAAATATATCATACGGATTATCAATGTGTTTAGGATTAGCATGATAGCTAGTTCTAACTAGCTCTTGTTTGAAGGGTTCATGTATGTTCATGAGTGGGGGATGAAGGTTTATGGCAAGTTTGTGTGCAATAATCTCACCATTAAAGCTATTGTCATCAGGATATTCATCTCTATCTATAAGACTATCATCATCATCAAAGGGATTTTTGATTTGATTTGGATAGAAGATCTCATCTAAAGGATGCATGGTTTGAGGACTTGCTTTGATTGTGATTTTGGGTTTTGCATGAGCTTTACACAAGGTAGTAGTTATAGGGGCTTTAGCTTGCATAATGAAGTTTTTAACCAAGGGTCCATGATGGAAATGAGTAAGGATGATGAGATACTTGGATTTTGGACTTTGAAATGTTTATGAGTGCAAAGATTTACTATTTGGATTATTTGCAAGGCAAAATGTCAGAAACAACAACACATTTGTTTAAGGGTGGATGCAAAGTATGTTTACTAGTTTAGCACATGAAGACACATCAAGCACATTAACAACCTATTCTATTCAAGTGGGTGGATCAATCGTTATGGGTCCACAAATGTATTGTTTGCCAAGCTGTGGATAGCTAAGGAATGCAAGGTCATGTACCACCTATGCACCCCTTACCATGGAGGCCAAGGCCTTGCCCATAGTGAATTCTATCTCAAAAAACTCAGAAGCATGACATAACTTCCTAGGGCTAACTGCTTACCAGTGCACCATGAAAAAAGATGGTCAAAAAGTCTTAATCTATGCTGAACAAGCTTCTAGGAGATGTCCTCGTTATACACTAGGTACGTGAGGCCTAAATCCATGAAATGAGGAGTATGTCTAATGGCATGGTTCAAGAGGGTAATCCACTCTCCCCCTCACTTTGTAAGGTATAAAGTTCTTGCAAGCTTAGCCAAAAGCAACAAATGTCCCCTAATAGGATAGTCTTTCGGTTCTATCCTAGAATTGTATACCCCACCAGAACATGAGGGTTTAGGTTGTGCCCCAAGGTGATGAAATCCCTAGGCATACCCACTAAAAGGAAAGAAGTCCAAGTGTTTTTGATTCCTAGGATTGCCTTTCAGCACAAAGGAAGAGCATACGCAACTTGAATTTTTGGGATTAACACAAAAGAAAAAACTAAAAAGTGTTTTTGATTCCCAAAATCACCTTTCAGTGTGAGGGAAGAGCATACACTTAGAAGCTCTTACAGACACAACAAATAATTGTTTATTCCTAAATATAGGTAATTCCTTCATTCTTAATAGATCTTTTGCAAAACATTAGCCACTATCAAACTTTTGAATATAGAAATATATATTCCTATATCATATCTTAGAGTTTGGTTGTGTTCTTTCAACATTCAATAGAAATACCATTGGGAATTCCTTGGTTAAATGGGTGTTAGTTCAAAGTTTTCAAGATTGGTAGTTCCCTTGCACTACTTTGTTTTTTCATCTTTAAATAAGTCCCCATTTCTTACTCCTTGATATGGAAGAAAGAAAGAATCTCTTCTATCTATCCACTAGGGTGTATAGCCATTCATAATTTGCTTGCTAGTGCCCTGTTAGACCCTAAATTTAGTTGTGCCATTAAGGGCCATTTTTCAATCAATGGCTAGATCTCAACTCTCCTCCTGGGGGAATTAGACTATAAATATCTCTATTTGTCCAAAATGTTCACTCTAAATTATCGAATGAGTTGGCAATAATGTCATTATTATCATTCCTAATGAAACTTACATGGATTGGCAATTATTGTTAAACCCTTTTGTATAATTACACATGTCCATATGTCATGCATCCCCTTCTACCTTAAAACTCCTTGGGTTTCTAACAAAAGTATTGTTGATACTCCATAGCCAATTCTCCTTGGTTAAATGAGTGTTAAGTTCAAAGTTTTCAAGACTGGTAGTCTGCTTGCACTATTTTTTTTCATCTCTAAATAAGTCCCCATTTCTTACTCCTTAATATGGAAGAAAGGAAGAATCTCTTCTAGTTATCCACTAAGGTGTATAGCCATTCATAATTTTCTTGCTAGTGCCTTATTAGACCCTAAATTTAGTTGTGCCATTACGTGCCATTTTTCAATTGATGGCTAGATCCCAACTCTCTTCCTAGTGGAGTCAGACTATAAGTATCTCCATTTGTCCAAAGTGTTCACCCTAAATTATTGAATGAGTTGGCAACAATTCCATTGTTATCATTCCCGATGAAACTTACATGGATTGGCAATTATTCTTAAACCCTTGTGTACAATTACACATGTCCATATTTCATGCATCCCCTTTTACCTTAAAACTCCTTGGGTTTCTAACAAAAGTATTGTTGATACTCCATGGCCAATTCTATAATGGATCCATACACATGTAGAAATTTCAAGGGATATAAAATAGTAAGGGATGCTTAGGCCATTACAATCTATCATTGCCAACAAATATTTCATATTATAGTAGTCACAGTCAAACCCTTTTGCATAGATACACATGGTATTGTGACATATATTCCCTTTATCCTCTAAGCTCCTCAAGTCTTCATTAAAGATATCCTTGAGTGCTACCTAGTCAGTTTTGTGATGGGTCCATACATGTCAAAATTTTAAAAAAATCAAAACCCAATCTTTCCATTATGTTAATTTATTTGTCCATCCCCAAGCATAACCCCATTCTTTTTCCTCATTTTTTAACTACTTTTTAAGTTTGCGATTCTCAAACCCATCCACACATTCCTTCCAACTATCAACTAGGGTGCACAATGCTTCATACTTTTCTTTTTTAGAACTATGTTAGGCTCGGAGGTTCAACTGCATCATTGAGGCTTAGATTCCATTCAACAACTAGATGCTAACTCTCTTCCTAGGGGAATTAGACCACAATTATCTCCATTTGTTCAAGTGGAGTTCTCTACAAGTAATAGGACATGTTAGTAATAGTGGCAATTATGTCATTTTTTATAGATCTTTTTATGGAGTGACAACCATTGTTAAACCTTTCATTGTAGCTACACATGTCAATGTCGCATACCTACTCTTCTACGTTTATGCTCCTTAGGTCTAAAGAAATAGTCCTACTCACCCCTCCCTTCATTTTGCAGTGGGTCCTCATGCTTATTGAAATTTAGAAATTTTTAGGCCCAACATTTCCCACACAATAATTTACTTTTTCATATCTAGATAAAACTACATTCCTCACTCCTCAAGCCCTTGTGAATAATTTAAAATATGTCATTTTTAACTCATCAACAAATCAATCGTTACTATCCACCAAGGTTCAAAACTCTTCATATTTTTCTTCCTAGACCTTTGATGAAGGGGGTAAATCATAAAACACACAATAACAGAACACACAGAAAATAGAATGATATTTTATTAATATGGGCAAAACATTCCATTATAGAAGCTCAAATACAATCAAAGGAATCAACCCTCCATAGGCTGCAACACATTACAGCTTCCTCTCCCAAGACTCTGGAATCATCTGCCTTCTATAACCCCAAATCAGCTAGGGTTTCTGGTTTTCCTACCTATTCTTGACTCTACACTTTCCCCCTTAACTCCACTACTGCCCAGGGTTCCCAAAAATGGTTATTAATGGCCTTTTTGGCAGCCAACAACCTAATTTCAAAATTTGCATCTCCCTCCAAAAATAGGTCAACTTCCGGGAGCCATAACTTTTCATCCAGGTGTCTGATTAACGAACTGTTTTATGCGTCAAAAAGCTCGCAGAGTGCTTTATGTACTAAGAACCCACTCTGCTAGTTCCAGCCATTTTTAGGCCCATATGGGGCCATTTAGTGCCTCAAACCTAAGTTTAATTAATTTTCAGACATTTTTCAGGAAACAAAAACTTTAATATCTTTCAGCTCGCAAATGATCTTTGTGTGATTCCTTTGCCAAAGGTCTTATTTTTCAGTTATGAAGCTTCCTATAATTTTTCACTTCATTTTGTGCCCAAATGCAAACTTTCTGAAAATAGCAGGTTGCTATTTTTAGTAGTTTGGGAAAACTGAAAGTTCTACATCATTATTCAAGTGATTATGGAACCAAAACTACAAATTTTGAAAAGAAATGGAAAGAACATCAACAATTTTGAAACACATTTTTTTTTGGGTGATGCAAGATTGCCCTTACACCACTGGATGCTCCTGCATCAGACACCCAGGGTAATTTGAGAAGTGACCATGTCATGTCTCAGGTGCTTGTGTGAGGAAAACCCAAACGGTCAACCTTTGTCTTAGACAACCAAGAAGAATCTTCAACACACCTTCATTTCCATTTCACTAGATATTCTTCATATTTCTTATTCTGATTACTTCTTCCCACACGGCTATCCAAGATCTCTTCTATCTCCTCTATTGAAGTAGATGCCGGAATACTCCACTATTCTTCTGTTGGTCCATCCTCTGTTCCACCTTCATGATATTCTAATAAGTTAGCAATGTTGAAAACAAAGGAAATGTTGATCTCACTCGGCAGCTCCACCTCATATGCATTTCCTGAATCATGTTTCTTCAAAATTCTGCATGGTCCAAATTTCTTCATTTTCAGCTTATTGTATGTTCCAATTGGGAACCTTTCTTTTCTCAAGTGAACCATGACTTCATCTCCTACCTAGAATTCCTTATATCTCCTCTCCTAATCCGTCTTAGCCATGTATTGAATATTCATCTTATTAATGTGTTTTTTCACCTCTTCATGCAAATTCTTCATGCGGTCTGCAAAGTCTTCAGCCTCGACACTTGTCTTTTCTCCTTTGTCTAGATTCCTTAACTTTGAAGCATTTCTTGGACTATTCCCATATACAATCTAGAATGGTGATTTACTTGTACTCCTATTGATAAAATTGTTGTAAGAAAATTCTGCCTGTGGTAAAATCAAATCCCATCCCTTGGGCTTATCTCCTACTAAGCATCGTAGCAGGTTACCCAAACACCTATTCACCACTTCAGTTTGTCCATCATTCTGTGGCTAGTGTACAAAACTGAACTTCAAATCTGTCTTCAACTTCTTCCACAATGTCCTCTAGAAATAACCAACAAACTTGGTATCTTGATCTGAAACTATGCTCTTAGGTAGATCATGTATTCTCACCACCTCCCTAAAAAATAACTCTGTAATATGAACCACATCATTAGTCTTCTTGCAAGGAATAAAATGTGCCATCTTTGAGAATCTCTCCACCACCACAAAAATAGAATCATGTCCTCTCTATGTCCTTGGTAAACCAAGAACAAAATCAATACTAATATCATCCCATGGCTTCTCGGGTACAGGTAATGACTGATATAACCCTATATTCTGACTTATCCCTTTTGCCATTTGACACACTCTGCAACTCTACACAAATTTCCTCACATCCTGTTGCAACTGTGGCCAATAATAATTTTCACCAACAATAGCAATGGTCTTATCTCGACCAAAGTGTCTATCAATCCTCCACTATGTTTCTCCTTAATCAGGTTCTCTATCATGGAACTACTTGGAATGCACAACTGGCTTCCTCTAAACAACATGCCATCTTGGATTATGAAATCCAACCATTTTGTCCTATCCAAAGTAACAAGTTCCAAACAAGTTTTCCAGGCCTCTGCAAAATCTGGATCTTCAAGATACAACCTTTTGAGCTCATCAAACCCAACAACCTCTATCTTCATTTCTGTCAACAAATTTTTCCTTCTACTCAAGACATCTGTAACTCTATTGGACTTCCCACTCCTGTGCCTCAAAACAAAAGTATAGCTCTGCAAAAGATCAACTCATTTTAAGTGCCTCTGGTTCAATTTTCCTTGACTATTAAGATACTGCAAATCCTGATGATCAGTATATAAAACAAACTCCTTTGGCAACAAATAATGTCTCCATTTCTTCAAAGCTTGAACTATTGCATTAAAACTCCTGATCATAAACAAAATACTTTTTCTTGGCATCATTAAGCTTCTCACTAAAATAGGTAATGGGCTTACCTTCTTGGTTCAAAACAACTCCTATAGTGCTGCCAGTAGCATCATAATCTACCTAAAATACCATATTCAAATCTGGAAGTGCCAAAACAGGTTGCTATATGACTTTCTGCTTCAATGTATCAAATCTTTTATCTACTCCTTTAGTCCATCTAAACTTTTTTCTATCCCCTCTCATTGTCTCAGTTAGGGGTGCACAAATGCTACTAAAATTCCTGATAAACTTTCTATAAAAACTTGTCAAACCATGAAAAAATCTTATCTCGGAAGCACTCCTTGGCATAGGCCATTCAATGATAGCCCTCACTTTCTCTGGGTACATCTTAAGACCTTCCTTTGAGATAACAAATCCCAGGTATAACAACTCCTTTACAAAGCTACATTTCTTCAGATTGATCAACAACTTCTCCTCCCTCAGCTTCTCAAAAACTCTTCTAATATGTATCATATGCTCATCCCAAGTCTTACTGAAAATCAAAATATCATCTAAATAAACAATAAAAAAACTTCCCAAAAATTCTTTCAATACCTCGTTCATGAGCCACATGAATATGCTCGGTGCATTGGTTAGCCCAAATGGCATGGCTAACCACTCATACAAACCTTCCTTGGTCTTGAAGGCTGTCTTCCACTCATCTCCTTCTCTGATTCAGATCTGATGATACCCACTCTTCAGATCAATCTTCATGAAGTACTTGGCTCCACTCAAATAGTCCATTATGTCATCCATTCTAGGCAATGGAAATTTGTAGTTGATCATGATCTTATTGATGGCTCGAGAGTCTGTACACATTCTCCACTCTCCATCTTTCTTTGGTGCTAGTACTACAGGTACTGCACATGGACTTAGACTCTCTCTTATCAATCCCTTCCTCAACAACTCCTAAACTTGTCTGTTCAACTCTTCACTCTCTGCTAGAGTCATTCTATGGGCTACCTTATTTGGCAAATTGGCTCCCGGTATCAAATCCATTTGATGACTTATCTTCCTCACTGGTGGTAAACCTTCTGGTATATTATCAGAGACAATATGTTGAAATTCTTCCAACATTTATGAGACTTCTGCTAGTACATCTTCACATTTCTCTTGACTAATCTTAGGAATCAATGCAAAATAATGATGCTCATGCTTCATACCCTCCAAAAATTTTCTACCATCTACCAAGCAAATTCTGGCAGTACTATATACCTTTTCTTCCACCTCCTTCAAGGGCTTCAACTTATGACAAACTCCATCCTTTGTTACGGAATATGTGTTTGCATGGCCATCATGGACAATGCTCCTATCATACTGCCATGGCCTCCCCAACAGCATATGACATGCACCCATTGGTATGATATCCCATAGCACCTCATCATGGTAGTCCCCAATCTTGAACTTCACTAAACACTACTCATTGACCAAAGCTCTGTGGTCCTTTTGTAACCATGCAATTTGATATGGATGTAGATGCTTTCTTCTTGTCAACTTCAACTTGTCAACCATCTCCTCTGAAACAAGATTATCAGTGCTTCCATTGTCAATAATAATATCACAACACTTACCTTCACATTTGCACCTTGTGTAGAATAAACTCTTCCTCTGATTTGGTTCTTTCTCCTCATTCAACAAGGTTCTTCTGACCACTAGGGTTTCTCCCCTTTCAACATCTTCAAAATGCTCAGACTGTGCATCTTCATCTACATGTGCAACTCGTGCATTACCTTTAGGTCTTCTATTCATCCTTCCTTAATGTTGTGGACACTCATATGCTCAATGCCCTTCTTCTCCACATTGGAAACAGGTTCCTCTAAAACCTCCTCTTCCAGGTCCTTGCCCAGGTTGGCCTCTTCCTCTTCCTCTTTGCTCACCATTGTTCTGGTCACGACGGTGGTAGGCATTATCCCCTCTCTAATTTCGATTGGTACCAGCTTCTTCACTTCTCTTTAAATCTTCATTTTGGCCCCCATAGGGTCTTCCACTAGTCCTTCCACATTGACCTCTTCCCCTTTGCTTGCTGTCAAATCTTTTATTCAGTTTCTCTTCCACCTTCAGGGAAAACTGGTATGCATCTTCTATGGTGGTCATTCTGACTAGGATTAGCTCCTCTTAAATACTTGGCCTCAACCCATTAATGTAACAGGCTACCTTCTCCTTGTTGGCCTTTGCATGACCGGTTTTGATAGTAATCTTATAAAACTCTTCTGTATACTCCTTAACAGACTTGTTGCCTTGCTTCAATCCTTGCAACTTCTTCAACAACTCCATCTCATAGTCCACAGGAATGAACTACTTCTTTAGTTCCTCCAGCATCTGATCCCATCTAGTGATCTTTCCCTTTACTCTTCTATTCCTCTCTAACTGGACCTCCTTCCACCAAATACTAGCATGGCCCTTCAATTTTGTTTTTGCAAACTTGACCCGATCTAGGGCTTCCACATCTTTATACTCAAAAAACTCCTCCATGTCACTGATCCAATCAATAAGCTGTGTTGGATTCAAATCTCTAGAATATGTAGAAACTTCGATCCTAGGCCTCTTTCCAATCTTAGAAATGGCCTTCAATAACCTAACTTTTGTAGGATCTCCTACAGCTTCCTGTTCTTCCTCAGTTAGCTCTTCTTCAACTTCATCTTCACTTTCTTCTCTTATTCTTAGCTCAAACCCTTTTCATAGCTCCTCTTGCAATGCATCGATTTACCTTTGTAAGGCTCTAGAACCCTCTTCCATCAAAGAATTCATCCCAATATAATTTCTTCATGGAGGCATCTTGATCTCCATAGCAAACCCATAACCTCAGGTCTTGGTGCAAACTGCCTCACGATCAGCAATCTATCTACACACTCAGGAACCCTTTCTCTGATACCACTTGATGAAGGGGGTAAATCATAAAACACACTGTAAGGGTAAAATGCGGATCAATCAAATGAATTATATAAGACCCAAACATCAATAGAATAGGAGATAACAAGAAAGATTGAACGAAGATAGCAATGAATAACACAAAGCAAACCTTCCCTGAAATCGATGCTTCTGTTGTTTGCCTATTACAACCGTCCTTTTGCAGATGAAGGGAGCCCTTAGAGAGTGCACTCTTTTAGCTGTTTGTAGGAAGTCGATGGCAAATGGCTATGGTGATATGCAATGAAGATGAGCTCCAAGGCAAGTATGTGATCTCAAGCTTGTGGATGGTAAAAGGGTGCCAAAGGCGCGCTGGTGATATTTCTACAGAGTAACGATGTCAAAAGCCTGGATGTCTAGAATGAAGGGATGAAGCTTCATTTATAGACTCAGAAGAATGAGAATCAATGGTTGAGAGGAGATATGAAGATCAACAACTGAGGATGGTTGAGGAATGTGCAACCAGTAGAAATGTGACAAGTGTCCTAGCTCCATCATGAAAGAGGGGATGTGACAAAATTGATTGGAGAGTTAACTCCATTGATTGATCAATTAACAAACTTGATTGATCAGTTAGAAGAGTGGATTATGGAACTGACTGAATTGATTGACCAGTGAACAGGGTTGATTAAGGAGTCAACATAATAGATTGACCAGTGAACTCAAATGACTAATTAGTTAACAGATTTGATTGGTTAGTTAACTAACTCCTGATTTTAGAAGAAATAGGCCATGTGGGTGAGAGAAAAATAGGTAATTAAATATTAAATATATTTAATTACATGTGCAACCTGATGAGGTGGACAAGGTGAGGTGGAAAAGGTGAGGTGGATTTTTGAATTTAGAACTTAGGATAGAGGAATTTGGATTAATTAAATAATTTATGTTTATTTAATTGTGTAGGACATTTAGAAGAATTTTAATTAAATAAATTGAATTTATTTAATTATGGAATAGTGAATCGATTAAATAAACTTAGAATATTTATTTAATTAATAGAAGAATGGAATAAATATTTACAATATTTATTTAATTAATAGAAGAATGGAATAAATATTTAGAATATTTATTTAGGATGATTTGTGTCATTTTTAGGCGTATACATTTTGCCCCTCTTTAATGCAATGCAATTTATAGCGTTGCTTCAAAGAAGTTGATAGTCTGACAGTGATACATGCCCCAGTTTGCCCCTAGTACAGGCTTACTAACGATAGGATGCCCCCTTAGGAGATTGGACGGGAAAAGGGTGAAAGAATTAGAGACGGACAATCTCACGAAGATGAAGGGGTTAGGATAGGCAAGAGGAAAAAGGACGCGTTTCAAGGAAACGGGAAGAAAACTGGAGGAAAAATGAGCACGGGAAGTAGTCACAGTCATCACCTAGCCAGAATTAGGGTTTGGAGGCTATAAATGGGAGCTGGGTCCACAAGAATAGCCATTTGTACACTTGTTTGATCTGGATTGGATTGAGAGAGCTTAGAGCAAACTTGGAGCAGCATGGCAGCCAGAGCAGCAGACATTCCACATGAGGAGCATCGATTCGAGTGAGTCCGTTGATTTGGGTGGCCAGCAGAGGCAGGACCCCCAGTATGTGCTTCGAAAAAATTCTCCTAGGGTTGATTTAGGGTGTCATAAATGCATGTAGAAAATAGGTCAAACATATGCGTTGAAATGCAGAATGGCGCATATGTGGCGTGAAGCGGTGCTTTTGTCATTTCGCGGCGCATATGCCAATTTCGGCTGTGCATGCATGAAAACGGCGCATACGTGCATTGTAGCTGCGCTTGTGTAATTAGGCAGTGCATGGGTATTTAAGCGGCGCATATGTTTAACTTAGTGGCGCATGCGTGAAAGCCGCACATAGGTTGAATCTAGTGGTGCATTCATAATATGGCGGCGCATATGCCGAATGTTGCGACGCATGTGCTGAATCAGCGCATATGTGCATAGTAGCGGCGTATCTATGTTTACCGGTGCATATGCTGATTTTAGCGGCACATATATCAAGAAACGGTGCGTTTACCACCTGTAGTGGCGCATTTGCTTGGGATAGCAAATTAATTAGCCAAATTGATTTGATTAGTGTCCTGTTTGATGCAGGAATTGATGAGCTACTTCGAGATTGCAGGAATCTAGTCAAGAGATGTAGTGTGCTGTTTTGATCAATTTGAGATGCTAAGTTGAGTTGATATAGCTCAGTAGATATGTTGAGTATGGTATATGCCATTTGATACTGACGCGTTGCCTTGCTTGCCTGCAGGAGGATATTCGAGACACATTGCAGTCGAGGGAGACATTTCCCATGCCCCTATTGCAGAGATACATGCTGATAGAGACGGACAGAGTGGCGCTTGGTGCCATGGGTTTGGACTATGTTTGCTTCATGCCCGAGGTGCAGGCGAACCGAGGATTGCTGACAGCTACTGTGGAGAGATTCCACAGTGAGGACGGGACCTTCCACTTTCCTACTGGAGAGATGACTGTGACTTTAGAGGACTTTTACCGGATACTGCACTTACCTGTGGTGGGTGAGTTAGTAGAGTATGACGCATAGCGGGATGTGGGACTCGCCGAGTGCCAACGAGTGTTTGATGATCCCAAGCTGGTTGGACAGGTCATCCCGTGGCACGATATATACGATTGCTATGACTACTTCCTGGGGATTGTGGCTAGATTGATTGGGGGCGTTGTATGCCCTAACAGGAGATCGCATGGGTTCCCCATTGGATGGGGCAGGATCATGGAGCAGATGCTGATCGAGGGCACCTGATATGCATGGGGAGTCTACGTACTAGCCCACTTGTACCACGACATGCATAGGTGGTGTACCACCGCAGCACGAGTCTATCGGCTGGGGTATTATTGCTACAATTTTGGCTATGGGAGCACATAGCGGTGACTAGGATGATATGTGTCTTCGCGAGGCAGCGAGGAGAGCCATACAGTTATGGCTATGCAGGAGTGATTTCCCAGCACAGGCTGGGGAAGTTAGAGTACTGGAGGCACACCTTGGATGGAGTAGATGTGGTCGTCTGGTGACCATATCTGGATTGCGAGCCTTGGGACGACAAGGGAGATGAGCTGCCATATTGCTTTCAAACCAGGTGGCTGATAGGCTGTACATGACATATACTAGAGAGGCAGATGGTGGGCTGAGTGTTGAGACAGTTCGGCAGGAGGTAGGGCATGCCATAGGGACAGGCACTTTTTGCGCGGACACATGCAGAGAGGGTCTGATGGGGGCCGATGGCTTCATATGAGGAGGCCCTAGTAGAGTTCCGTCAGACTCCCTATGTGGCATGGGATATGAGGACAGAGATAGCAGATGCAGGGGTGACACAGGATTATGAGGATTGGATGACTGCGCACCTGTTCCTGAGATATTCAGGACCCGGAATGCTGGTGCCTCGTATTGATGAGGCAGACTCAGAGGAGGAGGGACAGGTTGGCCCAGGTCAAAGGGGAGCTAGAGGAGGACGAGGACAAGGTGGTAGAGCTGGAGAGAGGCCGAGACAATGGAGGAGGATAGGCTAGGCTGAGCAGGCAGTGCCAGGACAGGTGGCATAGCAGCAGATACCTCAGTAGGTGCAGATGCTGCCACCCCAGCAGGTGCCCCAGCCACAGGGGCCAGGACAGGCAGAGGCAGCGCAGGGGCCAGTAGAGGCAGAGGTGCATGAGAGGGCCATAGCCAGCCTAAGGGGACAGGTGTGAGCGCTGCAGGCATAGCTGAGGAGGGCCGATGGCAGGCGAGAGACAGATGTAGTAGTTATTGCAGGCTTGACTCGCGAGAGAGATATGGCAGACGCACGGGTACGTATTGTCCGTGTAGAGCAGGACACTGCTGTGGCCGCCATGGGGATAGACGCAGTGAGTTCATTTTTGGTTGGGCAGGTGCAGCAGGTACAGGCACAGGTAGGCCAGTTGCAGATGCAGTTGGCACAGGTATAGGCAAAGCTTGCCAGAGCACAGTCACATGCTCCGTACTACCAGGGATTATACCATGGTACCGTGGCATCGAGTCAGAGGGTGGGGAGCTTTAGGAGTCAGTCTGGGGCTACTCATAGAGTAGGTCCATCATAGTCAGGGGCTTCTGTGATGGGTCCCTAGCAGTCAGGAGCTGGCAGTGGTGGCCAACAGCAGTAGGGATAGACACATACCAGATTTGGTACATTTTGGGACATGTATCACCGTCCATTTGGATGTATATTATGACACCTGGATTGTTGAGAGAGATGGTGATACTGTACATTTGGACCTCTTATTATGATAGAATATATGATGATGCAGCTTTGTGTATCTATTGCATATGTTATGAGATGATGATTTACTTCTATTGTATGATGTGATGTATGTGTAGATTTAGATGGTCTATTCGATGCTATATGAGATGCTTTTTTTGATATGATGCTATGTGATGTCTATATGATTTAATGCTTCAAATGTATGCATATGTAACAGGATTTTTATGTGATGATGCAGCTTTGTGTATGATGTTATGGGATGTCCAAATGATCTCATGTTTCAAATGAATGCAAATGTAATATGATTGCTATGTGATGATGCAGCTTTGTATGCGATGCACTTAGCTATGTTGTTTTTTGGTTTTCTATGCTTTAAGATGTGATGTAATGCTGATGTGTGGATGACCTAATGATATGATATGCTCTAATATGCTTTGTTTTTGTGATGTCCAAATGTACTCTATCGACACAAGAATGATATGATAGATAGAAGAATGGTTGTGATCGAATGACTTAGAAATTTCATTTGATAGTGTTACTCTGCATAGTTTGGATAATGAGGATTGCATGGGATATGGGTGCATGGATGTGTATATGGATATAGGATGGATGTTTTGCTTTTAGAGTGTTTTATTTCATCATTGGGCATTTTGTTTTTGGTACATTTTTTGAGATGTTGTAAGTGAATACAAGCATCTAGGTATAATTGAACCGAGATGACCTGAGTATCGCTTACATGGATTGTGGTTTAGCAAGTTAATACGAGCATCTATTCAAAATTGAATCTAGATGACCTGAGTACCTCTTGCGTTTCAACAAACAAGGATTGTCCCCGTTCATGTTAGACCTTTGATGTCCTCGATGATCTTTTGCTGATCATGTCTTTAGACAAAGCTTCACATTACTAAAGTTTAATCCACAAATAGCAAACAAAGAAAATAATCATGCCCCCATCATAGCATCTCTAGCTTTTGGCATCCTTGAGTGGCATAGGAAGGTATGATAGCAAAAATTCAGACTCGAATTGTTAACCATGTTTCTAATCTACAAAGCATATTTGCGTTGATATGTGTTTAGTTCTTGCCTTAATTTGCATAAAATCATTTAGAAGACCTTGGGTATTTGCTTTGCATTGGATAGGTTAAGATGCTCATAGTCAAGATTTCTACTTGAGGCGCGGGTTCCGCTTGCATTTGCTTGTTTGGTGAGAAGATTGCACAATCCTTATTGGGGAGACGAACCTTAAGGGACTGACCTAGTGCCTCGGGGGTGCATTGCTAAATGGCCTTGCCTATGTGACGATGCAGAGGCAATGTAGTTCGGGGTAAACCCTAATGGACCATGGATGGACTAGAAGAAAGACGACAAGAATGAAGACAAGAGAGGGGATGAATGGGACCATGGAAGAAATGGAAGCCTCGGGGGCACATTAGAATAATGGCCTTGCCTACGTGACGGCGCAGAGGCAGCATAGTTCATGGACTTGGACCATGGACACTGACAAGAGACCCTATGCTAGGCTCACATTGAGGAGACGATATGGGACAAAACCTTGGTTGACAAGGCCATAAGGAGAGTATCAAGCCATGATAGCTAACTGTCAAGTGTTTAATTGTGGGATAGATATGGGTCGAATGGGGCAAATGGAGAAAGAATGGACTCAAGGTGATTGGACTTCCAAAGATGGAGAAGGTGGGTTATCACAAGTAACGCCTGTTTACCAAGTTTTCACCACTTGCTTTTTTTTGCACGAGAAGCTAGAAAGTAACATGACACCTGATTGCCAGGTTTTCATCATGATACCTATCCAAGGCACCTGTTTTCCAGGTTTTCACCAAAGGATGATTTTTTTTGTATGCTTTCTATTTTTTCTGATTTTTTTTTTTTTTTTTATTTTCTCTTTTTTGATTTTTTGATTTTTGATTTTATTGTGCTCCCTTGCATTGGGGTTCTCCTAGGTATAGAACCGGTGAAGGTGCATGCTGTTGATTAGATAATCAAACAACTCACCCTCTGAAGTGGCCAACTGATATGCCCCCGATCCGTAAGCAGCTACAATCACATAGGGTCCAAGCCAGTTAGGCTCGAACTTACCTTTCTTTTCTCTATCTTGTTGATTGCGAGGGTTCTCTTTTAGAACTAGGTCCCCAACCTTAAAGCATCTTGGGTGAACCTTGTGATTATAGCTTCTTGACATCATCTATTGATATGCTTTAAGATGATCGAAGGCTTTCTGGCGCCTTTCTTCTAGCAGCTCTAGTTCTTGTAGCCTGGAGACTCTGTATTCTTCATCTGATATGAGACCTTTCAACGACACCCTGAGGGATGGTAGTTCGACCTCAATGGGGAGGATGGCTTCTGAACCATAGACAAGGGCGTAGGGTGTAGCACCTATGGGAGTGCGTATACTAGTTCTGTAGGCCCATAGAGTAGGATTGAGTTGTGCATGCCAATCACGGCCAGCCTCATTGACAGTCTTCTTTAGGATTTTCAGAATGGTTTTACTCGATGCCTCAGCTTGGCTGTTACCTTGGGGGTAGTATGGAGTGGAGAAACAATGTTGGATTTTGAAATGCTCACAGAGCTCTTGGACATCTTGATTTTTGAATGGTCTTTCGTTATCCGTGATAATAGATGAAGGAATACCATATCTGCAGATAATGTAATTCAGAATGAAAGAGGAAATTTGCTTACCTGTGACGGTGGTTAGGGGAACGGCCTCAATCCACTTTGTGAAATACTCAGTGGCGGTTATGATGAATTTGTGGCCGTTGGAAGAGGGTGGATGAATCTTTCCCACAAGGTCAAGTCCCCACTGACAAAAGGGCCAGGGTGTCGTTAAAGGTCTCAACTCTTGAGTAGGTGCATGGATCAGGTTCCCATGTATTTGGCACTGTTTACACTTTTTGACGAACTGATATGAATCCATTTCCATATTTGGCCAGTAATAACCTAAACGCATGAGTTTCTTGGCTAAGGAAGGACTGCTAGAGTGTGTTCCGCAGATCCCTTCGTGTACGTCTCACAAGGTAGTTATGGATTCTTCTTGTTCTAAACAACGGAGCAAAGTACCATCCAGACCACGTCGGTAAAGGGTATCAGTGATGATGGTGTAATGAGAGGCTTGTTAGATGAAAGTGCATTTTTGGTTGGAAGAGAGGTCTGGTGGGAGAATATTGTCCTTGAGGTAAGTGTAAGTCTTACCATACCAAGGTGAATCAGATCCGACTAGGAGGCAAATGGAATGAGTTTCAAGGAGATCATAGGCCGGTTGCCAGATGGTTTCCACTAAGAACTCATACCGTGACTCATATTCAGGAATTTCTAGAAGAAAGGCTATGGTAGCCATTGCATCTACTGCTTTGTTCTCTATCCTGGGTATTTGTTCGAAGGAGATGGTCCCAAAGTGTTCTTTGAGGTCGTCGACCATCTGTTTGTATGGGATGAGCTTCTCATCTTTGGTTTGATACTCATCATTGACCTAATTGATGATAAGTTGAGAATCACCGTAGACATGTAGTTCTTAGATTTTCCACTCAGTGGCCATCTTGAGACCAATTACCAAGGCCTCATATTCCGCTATGTTGTTTGTGCATGGAAATAACAACCGGTAGGACTTCAAAATTGTGTCACCTTGGGGGGTGATAAATAGGATACCAGCCCCTGATCCATGGTTGGTGTAAGACCCATCGAAGTAGAGTTTCCAAGGAGATGTTGACAGAGAGAATAAAGACTCATTGGGAAACTCAAACTGCATTGGTGAAGTGTCTTGTAATGGTGCCTTGGCCAGTTGGTCAGCTATGATTTGTCCTTTGATGGCTTTTCTGTCCACATATTCTATATCATATTCACTAAGAAGCATAACCCATTTTGCTAGTCGACCTGTGAGAGCTGCTTTGCTGAGAAGATATTTCAGTGGGTCGATCTTGGCAATGAGTTTGACAGGATGTGCCAACATGTAATGTCAGAGTTTTTGTGAAGCAAAAACCACCGCAAGGCATGATCATTCTACCTGTGAGTATTGCAACTCGTAGCCCACTAAGGTTTGACTGATGTAGTATACAGCTCTCTCCTTGTTCTCGTAGTCTTGCTGTGCTAGAATGGCCCCAAGAGCAGTGGGTGTAGCAGATATGTAGAGAATTAAAGGGTTTCCTTGGATCAGAGGCATGAGTATGGGAGGATTCATAAGGTACTCCTTTAGCATGTTGAATGCCTCTTTGCACTGCTCATCCCATTTAAATGGAATGTTCTTAGGTAGGAGGTGGCTGAAAGGTTGGCACTTGTCTGCTAGCTGTGAGATGAACCTGCGGATGGCCTGTAGCTTGCCTTGTAGGGATCTTAACTGAGTTAGAGTCTTGGGTGGTGGCATGTCCATTATAGCTTTGACCTTGGCAGGGTCTACCTCTATTCCGTTTGCTGACACGATGAAGCCTAGCAGCTTGCCTGAAGTTACCCCAAACACACATTTCTTTGGGTTCAGTTTGACTTGGAATTGGTCCAACCGTTGAAAGACTTTTTCTAGGACATCCAGGTGTGAGTCCCTTGTGAGAGATTTTGCTAAGATATCGTCAACATAGTCTTCCATAGTTACATGCATCATGTCATGGAATATAGTTGTCATGGCCCGCTGATATGTAGCACCTGCGTTTTTCAGCCCAAAAGGCATGACATTCCAGCAAAAGGTACCCCATGGGCAAGTGAAAGCTATTTTGTGTTGATCCTCTGGTGCTATTTTGATTTGATTATACCTTGAGAATCCGTCCATGAGTGATAGCATTGTATGTCCCACAGCAAGGTTGACTATGATATCGATGTTTGGCAATGGAAAGTCATCCTTGCGGCATGCTTTGTTTAAGTCACGAAAATCATTGCATAGTTAAACTCGGCCATCTGGTTTAGACATTGGCACAATATTAGATATCCATTCTGGGTAATCTATGGCTCTAATGAACCCCACATCTAGCAATTTCTTGAGTTCTTCTTTGACCAAAAGGGCTATATGAGGATGCATCTTTCTCAGCTTCTGCTTTACTAGTTTCACCCCTGGATCCAATGGCAAATGATGTAGAATTAGGTTTGGGTCCAAACCTGGCATGTCTGCATATGACCAAGCAAAGCTGCCTCTCTTCTTCTTAAAGAATGGTACAAATCTAGTTTTCTTTGGTGGTGTGAGAGATTTGGCAAAGTGGATAATCTTGGGCTGCTCTTCAGTTCCAATATTCACGGGCTCTGTCGGCTCTACCACAATCTATGACCTTTCCTGGTATATATCACTAGGGAGAGTGCCAAGCATTCCATTGTCAGGTGCCACAGTTGGGTTTTCACCGTCAGATGCGTCCTTTCTTTTTACTATTTTGTGATCTGACACTGCCGCAAGGTAGTTTTCACTGTCAGATCCATTTTTGATCTTGATATTTTTGCGACTGGAAGGCTTGGCACCCTCCCCGAAGTAAGCCACAGTATTTAGTTTGATAGAAAAACTAGCTTTATGATCTCCTTTTGGCAAGTGGTCCCTAAGTTCCATATAATCAATGTAAGCATCATCGTTCTGGAACATATCTAATTGGGGGTTTCCTTGCAAATCCCAGTCAATAAGCTCAGGGTGTAAGAGGGGAAGGGAGTCAGATGAGAGACCTAATTCATTAATGGTGTGAATGGAAATGTTATGGGCATTGGTGGGGGTAGAGTTTAGGGTGGTACTTTCTTCCAAGTTGTTTATCGCAATGGAATCTAAACTTTCCTCGAAAGCCATAATCTCCAGGATTGGCAAATCAGACTCTAGTGGTCTGTCCCATTGCGTTTATCCCTCATGGTAGGGGCTAAGAGTTTGGATAGTGTCAACTTCTTTGTCATCGTAGGAGTACTCTATTAGCTCGTCCCACTCATACTCATTTGAATCATCTGAATCTATGTCGCTGTCCACTTGGAGCATTTGGATTGTCTCCACAAGGCAAGCATTTTCCTTGGCTTTACCCTTGCCTTTGCATCCTAGGCCACTTGTGTTTCTAGCCGAAGAGGATGAAGAAGGTTGTATAGGTTCAATGATTCCTTCTTTTCTGAGGCCTATGGGGCCTTGTCCTTCGTACCCCATCCTGTGCAAAATAGTCTCACCCCACCCATAGAGTTCTGTAGGGAGTCTAGGCAGTTCTTGGGGTGTGTCTTCTTCTTCAGCATAAAGCCATTGCAGGAGATCTCGCTCCTCTATTTCATCAGATAAGGTCCCCCATTTTACAAAGGGATTTACGGGAGCTGCAGGAGGAGCAGATGGCTTTGGAAAATGTTTGGGTGGATGTTTGGGTTGGCCAAAAGAGCGAGGAGACAAAGGCATCTTGGCAAGGTTGAGGCTGTGCTCAATGGAGTATTCCCCCATGCCACTTTCTTTTATGGTAAGTTTTAGTGGTTTGGGTCTTGAGGAGGAAGCTTCAGCAGTATGGTCCTATTGTGGGGTAGGGGAAATGTAGGCTCTGTTGTTGGGTATGACACATTCAAGTTTTGCACGGAAAGAATTATAGTGCTGGTAGGGGTCGGGGTCGCCTTGAATGGTGACTTGCTTGCCATTGTGTGGGAACTTAATGCATTGATGATAGGTTGAGGGGATAGCCTTCATGGCACGGATCCATGGTCTCCCTAGTAGAATATTATAAGCAAGCTTCCGATCAAGGACTTGGCACACCACGTCTTTAATTACTGGTCCCACTTGAATGGGTAGGACAACTGTTCCTTTTGTGGTTCTTTCTTCCTCGTCATATGCCTTAATGGTAATTTTCCTCCTTGGATCAACTGCTTGTTTGAAGAACCCCAGTGCAAGGACTAGCTTCAATTTGCAAATATTTAAACCGGCACCCCCATCAATGAGAACCCTCTTGATGCGGTGCTTGTGTATGAATGCGACAATGTGCAGAGGGGTGTTGTGGGGTTGAGATACAGAAAGGTCATCTTGCTCAGTAAATGATATGGAATTGGAGGATGTCAAATTGCCTACCATGGTCTGGAACTTCTCTTGGGCCAGGTTAGTGGGGATAGTGGTTTCCACTAAGGCTTTCTCAAGAATCTCCTTATGAGAAGGAGATAGACACAATAGCTCTAATATAGAAATGTGAGCCGAGGTTTTCTGTAACTGGTTGAGGACATTGTACTGACGGGAGTTGGATGGAGATGGTGAAGACCTTGGAGGGGTGGTATTGAGTGTGACTTTACCACTGCAGGTAATTATACTACAACCAGTTCGGTTAGGTCCTGGTTGTTGGTTGGGTGAGATGACATTGACCTGTAGAATATGCTCAGAAATGCAGTTTATGGTGTAGTCAAATGGAACACTTGCATAGTTAGTGTTACTCGTCCCGCTGTTCTGATTTGACCAGTTGTGATTACTGTTGTTGTTGTTACTATTGTTGCCGTTGTTGTTGTGGCCATTGTTGTTGTTGTTGTGGCCATTGTTGTGATTGTTGTTATATGACCTGTTGTGATTTAGAAGTGGATCCTGGTAGGCCACATGAGTTTCATTGGAGGTATGCTATTGTGTCCCTCCCTGATTCTAATCCAGTATATCCTGTATGACATTTTTGAGGCAGATGCAGTTGTTAGTTGTATGCCCCCTTCCTCGATGATATTCACAATAGTCTGTGTCCTTCCAGTAGGGAGGTTTGATTATAGGCTCGTAATCACTTGTTGGCGGTAGAGAAATTTCATTGTTAGCCAACAATTTCCGTAGTGCAGATTCTTGAGACTCACCCAATGGTGTGAATTTTCTCCTTGGATTTGAATTGAACCAAGGTCTAGGCTCCCGAGAGGGTGGTTTGTTGAGTGCACCATTGTTTGTGTCTCCCTTAAGAGTGAATATGGGTTGTTGTTTAGGAGCTGCCGCCTTGGCGTCAACTACCCCATCGTTGACCACATTCTTGTTCTTGGTCCAAAACTTTGATTTATCTGTTGTGTAATTGGAATTAGGCATGTCCTTGTATAGCTTGATAGCTCCTTTAGTGATCATAGCCTTTTCGATGAATAAGCCCATTTCGATGACTTTTGAGAATGATGTAGGACATTGTATCTGAATTTGATAGCTAAGATCAGTATTCAAATTATGGACAAACATTTCCAATAGTTGCTTCTCAGGTATATCATAAGAACACTTACTAGCTAGCTATCTCCATCGTTGTAAGAAGGTGGTGAATGACTCACCACTCTTTTGTTTGGTGTTGCATAGATCTAGCATAGATACCTCGTGTTCTATGTTGTAAGAGAAGTGCGTTATAAATTTATTGACAAGTTCATCAAAAGTTTTGATTCCTAGTGGGAGGTGCGAGAACCACTCCATAGCTTGACCACCTAAGGATCTTGGGAACAGTCTCATCAAGTAGGTCTCGTTGTGAGCTACTTCTAAACATGCGGCATTGAATTCCCCGATATGATCTCTAGGGTCCCCCTTCCCTTTGTATTTGTCAAACTTTGGGACTCCAAACTGAAGGGGGAAGGGTTTCATGACCAAACTTTTGTCAAAAGGATACGGAGCTATATCTTCCAAAGAGTAGTGCTTGGAACTTGTACCGGTCTTAAGGTTGGATATTTCTTGCTTTAGACTTTTGATTTGTTGTCTCACGTCCTCCATAGGAGCATTTTGATCTATGGGATTCTTTCCTCTATCATTTGCATGCGGGATTGTGTCATTCGTGCCTTTCTCATGATCATCACATTTCTGCTCATGATCATTGTCTACATTTTCCATGATGGAACTTATGTCAAAGTCTGCGGGGAGTTTGACTCCGAGATTAGCAAGATGATGGAAGTATTTATGGGGGTCTTCAAGGAGCACCCTCTCTACCAGGCATTGGAATTTTCTATCTTGGATGCGCGCTACTAGTTCTTCATGAGAAATTTCTTCGTCACCACCACGTGGTGGGGCGAGGTGATTAGATGAGTCAGCCATTTCAATTTGCTTGTTGTACTGGGATCGAGTAAGAACCATGCAAGGGGAGGTGGGATGAAGTGGACCAGGATTAGAAATTTTGGCGAGGTGCTGACTGAGACTGTTGTGAATGGGATACCTAGGACAAGATTTGGACAAAGGATTCTCTCACTCAATGACTTCAAGTAAAATGGTTGACACAAGACATTAGCCGCTAGTAAGGGTAGTCGATACCAGTCTTACTATGTAGGGCTTAGTCATTCAACAAGACTACTAGCAAAGGTACCATGACCTACTAGGCTTACGTGAATTCACTAATGACATGAAAAAAGGACCTATGTCGAATTGGTATGGGACAAGCTGACTTTGGGACAAGAGGGATTTGGACAGAAAGTGAATGGGATGAGTGACGAAAGAGAGAGACTTAGGTGAAATGGATGAAGAATGACAGCAAGGTCAAATATGATCTTAGAAAGTGAAACTAGGCTGAAATGGGTGCTCCAATCAAGTGAAAATATTTTCTCAAAAATAGGGCAAGTGCCCACTATCACATATGCACCGAAACAAATGCGCAACAAAAATAGGCAAATGTGTCGTAAGTCTCAGTATATGCGCAGCTCTGGTTAAGTACAAATGCGCAGCAATAGTGTGTATATGCGCAGCAACAATGTATATGTGCAGCAAGTTGTTACAAAAGCGCAATAAGTTGCTACAAATGCGCAGCAGAAAGGAGTATATGTGCAGCTCTGATGTTTTTGGCAAAATTTTTGGATTTTTCTCCTATTTTTGGTATTTTTTGGCTGGAAAAGGTCTTCCTGATCTGATATTATGAATTAACAACAAGAAAACACAGCAAGCACAAAGAATATTTTGTAGTTTTTCATAGTTTTTGTAGTTTTTTTGACTCTATTTTGGACTAAAACTGAACAAAAGCAAGCACAAAAATCCTAGGTGAGAAATGGATTATAAGGGATTTGGGCCACTAGAACAAGAGGTATTTAATGCGGGCAACCGTTCAAGTGGTTACATGTGCGGCAGCACTACTCTCCGTTATGGAGTCTCCCAGCCTCAAAGGGTTACGCCTAAGAGGGTTTTGGGGGAGGTTAGCCGTCGGTGTAACATAACAACACTTGTTGCAGGAAGTTTTCACCTCAAGCACAATTTATTTTAAGTGGCTTGGTAGGGCTTGGCGTTAGCCTGTTACCACTCAGGGTCATTCCCACTTGGACAAGCGTGCATCCAAGGGCAGGCCCCTCCTAAAGATTAAACAAATAGAATGACAAGTCTGGCACTCTGATCACCCAGAAGAGGGGAGACCATAAACCTATTGTCATTCATCAAACACAGAATACACTGATTAATCCAACCTAGTTAAAAGTGAAAAACTAAATGGACTAATCTACTCAAACATAGAACTTTGAAGTGCTTTTAGCAAGATAGCATTGGTTGAGTTTTAACCCCAGAAAGTAGGGGTGAGTTTAGTTTTAAACCACGTAGCATGAGATAGTTAACTTTGAAGTTTTGGTCTCACGATATAGCAATAGTTCATTTTAACCTCAAGATCAATGGTGAGTTCAGTTTTAAACCACGTAGCACGAGATAGTTAACTTTGAAGTTTTGGTCTCACGATATAGCAATAGTTCATTTTAACCTCAAGATCAATGGTGAGTTTAGTTTTAAGCTTAGATAGCAATAACTTGGAAGGTATTGCAATGCAAGCAAGAAATAATCCAGTTACTTTCTCCCTAATTAGAGCTAGATGAGGATTTGAATGAACATCAATTTTACTATCTCTTAGAAAGTGAAATGTGAACTATTTAGATGCAACTACATGGAACTAAAGCTGAACCTATCCTGCAAAACAGCTCCAGCAAACACCTGCGAAAAGGTTAGCGTTAGCAAATTCCCCTAGAAAAGTACTAAAACCTCAGTCTATTACAAAAGCACAGCTTCAGTGATTAGATGCATAGAAATAATCAATAGAAGCGCAGCAACTACGAATGCGCCGTAATATTGCACATATGTGTTGTGGAAAAGAATAAATGCGCAGTAATAATGAATGCACAGTAACAGTCTTCAAAAGCGCAGCACAAATGAATATATGCGCAATAATGACGGAAGCGCTGTAATAATGTGTAAAAGCGCTGTAAGAATACACAGAAGCGTAGAAAGAATAAAAGCGCTACAGAAAAGGATATATGCACCATAGAAATGTTCAAATGCGCTGAAATAACCTGTGCGTGTCTGTGCGTGACCAGTACGGAACCTGCCTTCAAAAAAACTCAGATTTTGATGAGATAATGGGTAAAATGCGGATCAATCAAATGAATTATATAAGACCCAAACATCAATAGAATAGGAGATAACAAGAAAGATTGAATGAAGATAGCAATGAATAACACAAAGCAAACCTTCCCTGAAATCGATGCTTTTGTTGTTTGCCTATTACAACCATCCTTTTGCAGATGAAGGGAGCCCTCAAAGAGTGCACTCTTTTAGCTGTTTGTAGGAAGTCGATGGTAAATGGCTATGGTGATATGCAATGAAGATGAGCTCCAAGGCAAGTATGTGATCTCAAGCTTGTGGATGGTAAAAGGGTGCCAAAGGCGCACTGGTGATATTTCTCCAGGGTAACGATGTCAAAAGCCTAGATGTCTTGAATGGAGGGATGAAGCTTCATTTATAGACTCAGAAGAATGAGAATCAACGGTTGAGAGGAGATATGAAGATCAACGGCTGAGGATGGTTGAGGAATGTGCAACCAGTAGAAATGTGACAAGTGTCTCAGCTCCATCATGAAAGAGGGGATGTGACAAAATTGATTGGAGAGTTAACTCCATTGATTGATCAGTTAACAAACTTGATTGATCAGTTAGAAGAGTGGATTATGGAACTGACTGAATTGATTGACCAGTGAACTGGGTTGATTATGGAGTCAACAGAATAGATTGACCAGTGAACTCAAATGACTAATTAGTTAACAGATTTGATTGGTTAGTTAACTAACTCCTGATTTGAGAAGAAATAGGCCATGTGGGTGAGAGAAAAATAGGTAATTAAATATTAAATATATTTAATTACATGTGCAACCTGATGAGGTGGACAAGGTGAGGTGGAAAAGGTGAGGTGGATTTTTGAATTTAGAACTTAGGATAGAGGAATTTGGATTAATTAAATAATTTATGTTTATTTAATTGTGTTGGACATTTAAAAGAATTTTAATTAAATAAATTGAATTTATTTAATTATGGAATAGTGAATCGATTAAATAAACTTAGAATATTTATTTAATTAATAGAAGAATGGAATAAATATTTAGAATATTTATTTAGGATGATTCGTGTCATTTTTAGGCGTATACACACATAATAATAGAAAATTGCACACAGAAAATAGAATGATATTTTATTAATATGGGCAAAAAATTACATTACAAAAGCTCAAATACAATCAAAGGAATCAACCCTCCACATGTTGCAACACATTACAGCTTCCTCTCCCAAGACTATAGAATCATCTGCCTTCTGTAACCCCAAATCAGCTAGGGTTTCTAGTTTTCCTGCCTATTCTTGACTCTACACTTTCCCCCTTAACTCCACTACTGCCCAGGGTTCCCAAAAATGGTTATTAATAACCTTTTTGGCGGCCAACAACCTAATTTCAAAATTTGCATCTCCCTCTAGAAATAGGTCAACTTCCGGGAGACATAACTTTTGATCCGAGTGTCTGATTAACAAACTGTTTTATGCGTTAGAAAGATTGTGGAGTGTTCTACACGTCAAGAACTTGCTTTGATGGTTCTAGCCATTTTCAGGCATGTATGGGGCTGTTTAGTGCCTCAAACCTAAGTTTGAATAATTTTCAGGGGTTTTTCAGGAAATAAAAACTTTAATATCTTTCATCTCGCAAATGATCTTTGCGTGATTCCTTCACCAAAGGTCTTATTTTTTAGTTATGAAGCTTCTTGTAAAGTTTCACTTCATTTCGTGCCCAAATGCAAACTTTCTAAAAATAGCAGGTTGTTATTTTTAGCAGTTTAGAAAAACTGAAAGTTGTACATCATTATTCAAGCGATTATGGAACCATAACCACAAATTTTGAGAAGAAATGGATAGAACATCAACAATTTTGAAACACATCTTTTTTTAGGTGATGCAAGATTGCCCTTACACCACTAGATGCTCCTGCATCAACCTTTGATAGACCTTGAGCTTTGGCTCAATCATTAGGTGTTAGTTTCTCATTAACAACTAGATTTCAACTCTATTTTTAGGGGAATCAAACCACAAGTTTCTCTATTTATTCCACTAACCCCCTAAACATGACCCTTCACTTAGTTAAACTCAATAGTAACCATAACCTTCAATAGTTGTTAGTCATTGACAGTCGTATTACAAGTCCTTTAGCATGGTGTTGATCTTCACCTCAAACAAGATTATATGTCATATTTAGCATATCTCCAAACAAGTAAAGAAACTAATGCAAGAACATGAAAACACAAATAAGCCAAGAAAATACCAAGTTGATACATAAGTGCAACTACTCATCATACATGTAATGCTACTTTTCTCCCATATTTATTTAACTACATTCAACAAATTTATTATAGTCAATATTTAGAGTTAAAATAATTCAAAATATGTAAAGATATTAAAATAAATATAAATAACAAAAGTAAATTACATGTAATAATTTAATAAGAACTCTAAAGAAAATAATTAACAAAGAAAATTAGATATAACATGATCCTATAATCAGGTTAACATCAAAAACCCATATATATATAATAATTCTAATATCTTTTATTAACAATAAGTTCAATACTTGTCGTTAATGGCATGGTTCGGTGGTCAAGTTGCTCGGTTGTAGTGGAAGCCACTAGGGTTCAAACCCCCGCTTGGCCAAAGAGCTTGCAAGCTTGTGCCTTCACTAGGCTAATGTGCTTATAGGCCTTGCGCCTTCGCTGGGTTGTTGTGCTCGCAAGGTATGGGCCTTTCTTGAGCCAACAAGCCTATGGGTTTAAACCTTTAGCATTGAAGCGGGCATTCATGCCAGGTGTTAATGCCCAAGGATGAGGTCCCTCGTGTTGTGGCCTCACCAGTTTGAGTTTCGGTCAAAAGCATTCACTGACTAAAAAAGTAATAAGTTCAGTACTTATTTGAATTAGAGTACTTGGATCGACCACTCTCACCCTAGGAAGATTTCAGTGGTCTTGTCCCTCATAACTATGGAACACTCTAGGAGGAACAATTATTATTCAAAACATAGCGTATCATGCACAACACAAGTTCTCTAGAGCCATGGTCAATAGAGAAAATGCTCAACACAAGTGCTTAACAAAGAAAATACTTGACACAAGTGCTCCAAATCCATGTTCAATAAAACAAATGCTCAATGTAAGTGCACACAATCCCTAGATAGGACAATCTCCAGTGTACATTGTACGCCAAGTTGGACACATACTGTGTGCCCCTTTTCTAATGCCCATAGCCCACCAAAACCACCTTATTCTTCCTTGAGTGATCTCAATGGCTATTCCAAGTCTCACATGAATGGTTTATATAAACTTTTAAGGGGTGGTTTCCAAACCATCACACCCTTTCACAAAAGGTTGTCTTTTAATAATTATTTGAATGAATACATGTATTCCTCTCCTTATAAAAAGAGTTTATATAAGTACTCCTTATTAATGCCTATTTGAACCAAAGGAGCATAATGACAAGGGTCATTGGACCTTGGCATTTAATCATGTTTTTCATGTGTCAAATCTAGGGTTGTGTCCTAGGCTATCTGCAATAAGGGATTCCATAGTTACCAATCCACTAACTACTTCTACTAATCTAATTGTTTCAAAGATTAATACTACTAAGTTGTTTGCTATGAAAGGAAATTATGAAAACACTAAAACAATGCTGAAATAGTAAATTGCTGAAATTGACCTATTCTAATCCACACAACTGAAAATATGCATTTACTAGAAACAACTATTAAACAAAAATAAATCTATCTTTATAAAAGTAGTAAACTATCTTGCTAATAGAATCTGAAACAAGACAATGAAACAAAGAGATACTAGCCTCTTGTCTTGATGGCAGGAGTGGGCCCTTACTCCTCGCCTTCAGGACTAAAGGCTAAAGCAAGAACTCAGTACAGAAATATAATAACACAGTCTTTCTTTAGTCTAATTCCATCAGTATGCTTGTAATCAAAAAGTATGTGGAATCTGGAAAATGGAAATTACAATAATCTAATAGCAATATCTGTCTATCTTTATGTTGCTCCTACCTTAACATATATCAAATCAAGCTATGAGATATCTATTTGTTCTAACTATCAGTTTATCTATGAGATATCATCAATCTCTTATTTTAACAATTGTTTATCTGCAGAGTAAAATCATGCAAACTGAAATAGGTTTTAGTGGTACAAAAGTCCCACTAAATCTAGAGTCTTAACTTAAATAACAACTGGGCAACGAGGCATTGAAATGTAGGTCTTTATCAAGTCTTTCAATACTCATTAAAAATCATTAAAAGAGGAATTGGATCCCTAGTAGTCAACTAGAGTCTTCGCTGGATCATTCTAGTGTTAGCTAAGTAAACTCCAGAGCACTGCAGTTGCCTCCGGAGATGTAGACTGGTAGTGGCACCGGTGACTCTACACTGTCACTAGGAGCTTTAGAGACATGTGTTGTGTCCAAGAGCTTCGGAGATGCACCCATGACTCTTGTATGGCTTCGGAGATGATCCACCCTTGGCTCCCTTGCTTCAAAATACCTCCAACACATTGGGAAAATGTTGGAGTTTGGTGTAGTATCCTTCATGTCAACTCCGAAGATTATTAGGACCATCTTTGGAGATGCTCAAAATTGACTTTGCCCATACAACTACACCTGTAGATGTAAAAAAAGAGACTTTCTGCATATTTTCATTAGTTTACTACACATTAGTCCTTCAATTAAAAATCATGACCTTCAACAATTCATCTCTCATTAATGTAATTAAAATGAGTCTTTTCATGTTCTATGGTGTAATTACCATGACAACAGAATAAAAGGGATGGAAAAAGGAAGGTAAAAAGGTGTACTATTTTGGGTGCTAGTTGGCACTCATCATCCCCCTGAACTTAAAGGTTAGCAGGTCCTCCTACACTTCATAGCATTGACTTGTTGAGGTGGTATATTCTATCAGTCAAACTGAACTCTTTCTCATACGTGGACCTGGAAGTAGTGTGGTTTGTATTACTATCCCCCCTTAACTGCTCAACCTATTTTAGTCATTCCTAAAATTTGACATCTTCCATCTATTCTGCCCATATGGGTAGTGGCTCAATAATGAGAGGAGGTCTGAAGTGGCCACATATCTATTCCTATTTGTATTTGTCCATCAATTTGGACACTGCTCTGGCTTTCCTCATAAATAACCTAAGGTTGGCAGGAGACACTACTTCTTTCATGTTTTGCTCTGTAGTTAGAGTATTCCACTATTTCTTCGTTGTTGAGAGCATTTGACTGAATGAGCTGCACATGAGGAGACCAAATTCAATCGTACACTCTTGTAGGTTTCTGATATAGGGGTAAAATTTTTATTCTACCTTCTGGGGAGTAAATTTTTACCCTGAAATGAATCTCAAAGCCCATGGGTTTTGGGCATTCTCTCTTGAGGAAGAGGTTTGTTTCTGCATCTTTCTTTGTGTAAACCTCTATCCTTTCATTCCAAATACGATGATTTCTCATTAGTGACATAAATACTCTAAGTTGGCATTCTCCCACAAAGTAGTTGATGAAGAAAGTATAATCTTTAATGCAAAAATCATGCAAATACAGTTCACATAGGAAATTCTTATCTTCATCAAAACTTTTCATGCATACCTCCATGAAGTCTGCCTCAATTTGTATATGCTTAGTAAAATTAGATAGGACCAATGATATCTTCCTCTAGAAGATTCACTCTTGTAAAAATATAGCATAATTACCACTAGAAGGTCTACAAGATATGATCTTAGTAGAGAGAGTGGCCACCTTGATGACCTTCTCCTCTAAGGCCTATACTTTTTCTAACATGGTAGTCACCACCCTTTGCAGTTGCAACATTGGCTTGGATTCCTCATACTCCTGACACCTCCTTCCCCAATGAAATAGGGCTTTATGGATGTCTATTGGGAGCACCCCTAGGTATGCATCTGTTTGAGTTCCCTGTTCCATAATAGCAGTTGGATTGGTTAGTTCAGAAGCAGCTCTTACTGATTATCCATATTGTCATTGGCCCATGTCAGTTGTTTAGCCTGACTCTACATCTTTTCTATTAGTGTTTCAATTAATGTGAGACCATTGTCTCTAGCTTTAACAATATCAAAGGTATTCTGTGTTGCTTCCTCCTCTCTGATTTTAGCTTCTTTATTTTGAATGATCCTCTATTTCTCTTTGAGCTCATTTTTTAGCTCCTCTATTTCCTGCTTCTATTCTATTTCTTTTTCTTTCATGACCTTCTTGAGGTCAGTGATGATTAGGTTCTTTTCCCACAACAGTCTCTTTAAATTATCAATTTCGTCCATTAGTTGTTGTTCTCTTGGAACCTCTACATCCTCTTAATCAGAGGGGTGAGAGTAACTTCCTATTTATCCCCCTTCTATTCATTCCTCATCATGGGTTTCTGAGTCGTCCTACCCCACATTGTTAGTTACATCCCCCTGCTCATCTGCATCTTCTCCCTGGGTCTCCTTTTCCTAAGCTTCTTCTTGGCTTACTTCTACAAATGTTGGGGCTGATGAGGATCCAACTTCCTCCATGGAAGTTATGAATCCCATGAGGACCTCAGCTAAGAGAGCAGTGTCCTATTCAGCCTGAGTAGGCTACCTCTTTCTCTTGATTCTCCAGAGCACTGGTGGAGCCTATGTCTCTAGAGTTAGTTCATTACCCTCAGAATCTGAAGAGATGGTTAGGGTTTCTTTCTTTGCTATCTCCAGAGCTTGAGTGTGTTGTGGCTCTGGAGTCTACAAGATCTTGGATGGGTAGGAGATTTTAGATTAGTTCCCTCAACTACTCTTCTTTTAATTCTTCTTCTAATCAAAGGGACTTCATCCGACTCATCAGAATCTTCCTCAACCCTTTGATGCCTATTGGACTTAGGTGTTCTTAGAGTCCTTTTTGTTTTCTCTTTTTGTCATGTTTCTTTCCTATGCCTTTTCGGCTAGAAGTCTAGGTAAAGGCTGATGTTATTTCCTCTTCCATGATGACAACTCTACTCATTTACTTGGTTAGAGTAGACTCCTCAACTAAGGTTATCTTTTGTTTTATTGAGTGATTCATATGGAAGTGTTGCTCTATAATTGGTTCTTCCAGCTGTTTTGTGGTAGTTGAGGCTTCTCCCAAAACTTCTTTCCCTTTTCTTTTTCTTCTCAATAGTAGGGGTAGAAGTTGGTGTTCCTCCATTGTTTGTTTCTTGTCCTTGCCCTTTCCAGTGGTTGGGGAGGAAGTAGAAGGTACTGCTTCCTCATCCTGCTAAGTAGAGGAAGACTCATATGTACCTTGTGCCCTGCTTGGTGTCTTGGCTTGTGATTTATTATCTAAAAATGACTACCATAAGGCCCCTCCATCATCTTGAGATAGGAAATGGTGTTTACAATCAAGAAAATGAGGTCATGGTGTTTCATGGGACCCATCCCCTATTAATACTTATCTGTTGAGGCTACAATAGCATAATACAGAAAGTTTGGGAGGTTGATGCTAAATCCTGGATGGGCATGCCCATGCCTTAAGAAAATTAGCATCTTCATTATGCGTCCTAAAACTAGAGAGAATTGCCCATCACATGTAAAATATTTCATTAGCCACATGGCTAGAGATTGCCATGGTTGTGTTAGTCCTAACAATTCCCTTGACTTCATTTTTACTCATGTGCAACTGGATTTCAGGTTCACCTTCTATTGAAAAGTTTTTAATTAAATCAGTGTACAAGGTTTTGAGATGATAGAACCTCTCACCATGTTCTGGTAGCCTTGAAATATGGCTAATAACGGTGGTTGAGGCATTGATTAGGACCCCTCGGACTGTGGTTTGGTTATTCTTTAGGTGGCATAGGAAGTCATCTACAATGTCCTCTTGAAATCCTTCAAATTTCTCTAGAAATTCCAACCACCCAGCATTTCTTAAGATATTTGTTGCAGCTTGGTCTTGTAGCAGTCCTATTGCATTTTCAGGTTTTGATTTATTTTTCATTCCCCTCTACCTATATTATTTCACCCCTTATGAATGAACCTTCCCTTGGCCTTCTTTGTAGTTCTTTTTCTTTGCTCTTTTCCTTTGCTCTTTTGGAAGATTGTTGCTATAAAATCTTAAAGATTACCTCTTGTTGGATTACAGGACAACACTGAGAGGGGGGGTGAATTAGTGTTGTATAAATTTTTAACATCTTTTGCACTTTTTAATCTACTGAGTAGAGAATGAGAGAAACTTCAAAGGTTTACCAAATACATATGAACAAGTATGATTATAAACATCAAGATCAAGACCTCAAAGACAAAACAACATGAACCATAACACAAGTTTTTCATGAGTGGAAAACCCTCATAGGGATGAAAACCCACTCAGAAAATTCCTCATTGGCTTAATCAAAATCTCACTTATTACAACAATTGTCTCACTAACATGCATGCCTCACTGGTAACAAACAAGCCTCACTAACCATGCTAGCCTCACTGGCTACAATATGCCTCATTGGCAAATATGATCATAAAGAAGAAAAACTCAATTCAGGGGATTGCCCTGATTCTCTACAATACACCAAATGTCATAACCTTCTTCATCACACATCTAATCTTTCTAAGGATATATTGCATGCTTTCTGCATCAAAAGATAGACCTTCTCTAATATTAAAACCTTCTCTACAATTGGATGCAAATTGTTTTCATTCTGTACTTGATTCACCTTACAAATACATCTCATTCATCTCTCTCAATCACCTAAATCACCTGCATAATACCATACAAAAAACCATATTCAATATACATTCAAACTCTCATTCATGATTCTCAGTCAAGGAATGTATTCTCCTATATATTTCAGTCTTCACACATTTCCATTTAACCTCATCAAAGCACCTGCAATAACATGTCTTGCACTTCACAAAAATTATTTCTTCAATGTTACATATTGGTCTTCAAAAATTAAATCACAATGAACCTGCAATGTCATTATAAAATAAAAATGACCTTACATTTCCTCTTCTTTGCATATATCTTCATTTCCCCTTTTTAAAAACAACTCTTCAATAATCTCCAATAAAATATGTCTTCAAATATTATACCTTGTATAAAGCCTTCAATAAATATAACTCTGTTACAATAAAATTTCTTTTTTCCATTTGCATAAAAAATGTCCATAATATGTGCAGAGCCTTCACTCCCAAAAATACTTAAACACCCACTTCAAATTTTTTTTTATCTCAAGTGTTTCCTTTTAATAGAAAAAGAATATGTTATCTCAAAAATCTTCATCTCTTGCACGAAGGAGCCTATAATAAGAAAAAACACCTTAATGCTTTATGCAATTAAAGCTCCTAAAAAAACTACAAGAGAAAAGGCTAAAAATAGCCTTAGAAAAGTCCACTTTCCTAGCAGTCACATAGTGGTGACGTTTCAATGCATGTCAAAGATCGAACATGAGGGAGGAGGTAGAAGTGTCATGCCCACATTTTCCTTGTGGTCACAACACACATCGTACATGTCATAGCCACATCTGTCATGTGGTTATGACACGAGATATGAAAAACTTTTCTCACACTGTCCTAAAAACCCCTTTCGCATGCGTACGCATGCTCAACGGTGTTCTCTCATGGCGAAACACTATACTCATCGGCGGAATACAAGTACAATGGCGTGCATCCAGAAGCATATAGATCCACAAGAGGGTCTATACAACGCTGCTAACGTCATTGCAAGAGTGAGATTACCATGTTGGCAAGAGACACTATATGGATTCATGGTTGTTGTCATTGATGGCAACAAAGGTCATCCCACATATCCGCAAGTCATGATATGTCTCTACCGGAAGTCAGATTGAAGATTGTGGTGGTCCGGTGAACAAGAACAGAGCATGTGGCAAGGTCCGACAGATTGGTCCGGATCTCTCAGAGGAAGTGTCTTGGTGCAGTGCGGATCTGGGGAAGTCAAGAGGACTATCTTGAGTAGTATATTCCAAGGATTTAGCCTCCGGAGATGGACAAGGAAAAAGATATGAATAGTTGAGTACCGGATTCCTGAGAGACAGTGAAAACAGAGGAAGAACTGACTGACTGAGTATCAAACTACTTTCCGGATGTGTTACAGATGATGATAAAGGTTGCGGAGGCATGAATCATGTTTGGCCGACATAATTGATGATATCTACAAGTATATGCTTGATCCGCATTGCTTGGTGAGCAAGGATTCAGCCGACAGAACTAAGTTTGTAAGAAACTAGACTGTTCCGGATGCCGACTAGAAAGATGATGAAATTACTTGTGCGGATATATATAGAGGATGGATTTAGTTGTAAAGGGTGTGTAGTGTGTGTGAGGATATGCGAACAAGTCCAGAATAGAGCAGAAGAAACAAGAAAGATCCGGTATGTGAAAGGACAGCAGACTAAAGAACAGAGGAAAGATGAAGTGCAGCAGATCAGTATACTGAACCTAACCGGAACTGAACTCCAGCATATGCAGATGCTTCCAATCAGTTCAAGACTGTGATTCTTATCACTTTGTAAGACAGTGTGTCTTCTTGTAGGCAGTGAGCCTCTTGTGAGCAGTGTGCTCGGGCAGTGAGCCCTAATTGGCAAGTGCCATTTTTGTAATTTCCTATTCTTCTAACAGAGAATAATTCTTGGGTTAATCACCCCGTGGTTTTCTCCCTTAACAGGGTTTCCACGTCAAAAATACTGTGTCATGTGTTTCTTACTTCATGGTTAATGTTTTGTGTTTGATTTTATGCTGCTTCATTTAAAAGGAAAGTTTAATAAGGGAAATAATTAGGATAACTGATTCACCCCCCCCCTCTCAGTTATCAACAATTGGTATCAGAGCTAAGTTCCTCCTAATAGAGCCTAACAGCTTGAGGAAGATCTGGGATTTCAAATGGATGCATACGGTTTAAAGGAGCAACTCAAGACTGCCCTTGAGGATCTTGAACAGTCAAATTCTGAAGTCAGTGAATTAAGAGAAAGACTCAAACAGGCTGATGAATTCATGAGGGAATTAAAAGACAAACTAAGTCTCTCTATGAAAAAGAGAAAGGAGCTGCTCCAACAGTTGGCAAGACAAAGTGAAGAAAGCAATACAAATGAAGAATTGACTGAGCAAACCAAGTTATGTGAAAAGTTATCAAAAGAAGTCATTATGTTAAGACATGAAATGGAATCAGGAACTATAAAGTTCACTCAAGAGATTGAAGAAAAAAGAAAGGCTGAAGACAATCTAAGACAATCTCTTAAGGAAAAATCAGAAGAATGCCACCAGATGGACAGGATTATCAGACATCTTGAATCTGATCTTGAAGATGCCAAAGATAATGAAGAAAAACTGGAGGATCAAATTACCTCTCTCAAAAGAGATCTTCAAACAGCAAATGAATATAAAGAGAAATTCAAGATAAGTTCTGCTCAACTTGAAGTTCTTCTTGGAAGTCAAAAGAGGACTGATGACAAGTATGGTTTGGGATATGAGAAAGGAGAAAGCTCCGGATCCGGTCAGAGGAATCTTGGATCAGAAAATCCAAGGAGCAGGCCTAGAAGACCTCCGGTAAGACAGCCAAATGCTCAAAAATATCCATCCTTCAATGGATACTGCCACAGCTGCAACCATTTTGGTCACAAAGCTAATCAGTGCAGAATGAGAATGAATCAGATTAATTCATCCTTCTCCGGACAGTGCTTCAACTGCAAAAGGTATGGACACAAATCCCATGAATGCAGAATTATGCAAGTAAACAAATCATTCAAAGGTAGATGCTTTACATGCAATAGAGTAGGTCATATGGCTAATCAATGCAGATCAAGGGGATATCAGTTAAATATGCAAAGAAATGTTATTTGCCAAATCTGCAATAGGTCCGGTCATAATGCTAAAGTCTGCAGAAACAAGAATCAGGACAAAAGAGGTCCGGTGTATAATCAGAATCAAGACAAGGGTAAACAAAAGATGAATGCGGATGAAGTTAGGAATCAGATGAGCAAGATTTGGGTGAAGAAAAGCTCAGAGAATGTAGAGGTTGGATCCGCACCAGATTCTGGTGCTGATATTTCTTCCGGAAATTAAAAAGTGAGCTCAGGCTCAGGGGGAGACTCAAAGAAGATTCTGTTCCCCCAGCCAAACAAGTTGTGCCGGATGTGGCACAAGATGCGGATTAAAGGGTTTGTAGATATAAGTCCTGAGATGCTTCAGTCAAGTTTTCAGAGGTCCGCATGGAGTTATGAAGAAGCTGTGTTCGATTAAGTTAGACCTGTTCAGGGAGGTGCTCCGGTATGATAAAGGATTACAAAAAGGTCCGGAGAGATCCGGAAGTGCACGATCTTGTCTTGCGGATTGGACAGAGTGTTTGGGATGTTCTTGTAATATGTTACCTAGATTTATTCATGATTTAAAGATTCGGATGATATTCAGTGATCAGGACTAATCCGGGATACTCCAAGCTGTCCAGACATGGTAAACCGGAATAATGCAGGTGAAGCATTTATTGCAGACAGATATTAGGGTTTGCGGAGCAATATAAGGGATTTCTCAAAAGTTATCTGCTCATTCTACACTTGAGAAGAAGCGAATAGTGGAGCTCTGCAACAAGGTTCATCAAGCACACCAAGGATCTCCTGCCGAAGCTATTGCATAAAGAAATCAATCCAACCACTCCGTGCAAACCGAAGGCGCATAAGGTATTCTTCGTTTTTCATTGCCTCACTGCAAATCTTTGAAGAATGGCTACTCCAAACATAGTTAAGATCTCTGATAGACCTCGCCCCTCATTCAAGAAACATCCCTACAAATCGTTGGAGGTAGATCCACTAGGAGCCTTCTCTAGTGTTCCCCACGGAGTCTTACATACTGAAGATATTAGGGTTTACATACACGCAAACATTGAGGAATTTGGGGAATTCAAATTAAGAGACCTCTATCACAAACAACTGATAGACAATGCTTTTGAGCTCAAACCAGAGTATAAGGGTATCCAGAAGAAACAATTTGAGCAATTCATTCATTTCCCTAGCTTTGAAGAAGATGAGTGGGTCCGGTATGTACTGAGCAGGATGCATGACAACTTCCTTTGGCTAGATAGACCCTGTAAGATCACAAAAGAAGCAATTAGAGCAGTAACTGGTCTATACTCTTCCGGGGGGGTACCTATCCTCAAATCTGTCAAGAACAACGTTGTAACTGAGGCCACCGGATCAAAATATGATAAGAGGGCAATGACCATTGAAGATATTTCGGATCCGGATATCAAATATGCATCAATGATAATAGGATACAAGATCTATCACTCCAGCAGGGAGAATTCTGTATCCGGAACTGCAATATACACAGCATATGAAATGCTAAGAAAAAATGCAGATTATGATCTTTGTGAACTACTACTAAGCCAATTGATGGAAAATGTACAGAAAATCAAGAAAGACAAGAAGAACTCCTTTAAGTATGGTACTCTCATTGTATGTCTATTCTTTTACTTCATGAATGAGCTACCCGGAACAAGTGGATGGATATGGCAGAATGACAAACCTGTTGCAGTCCAGATAAGAGACTATTTGCATGGACTTGGGGATGCAAAAGCGAGAAATACAGCTCTATGGGGATACTTCAAAAACTTTCAGAGCATGATGCAAGCAAGAGAGAGAATTCCCCAGTCTCTCATTGAGAAATACAAGGACTCAGTATGCTTTATGGTTGACACTGATCAGTGCCTAATGGAGGCAGTGGAGCCAAGGACTGTCTGGATCATGCCCATGGGGTATGAAGTTGATGAACAGATAGTAGAGCTGCATGTTCAACACATGCTAAGTCAGCCCAAAGATCCTAAGGCAGAAAGGTTTGGAACCTTTGAGGAGCTGAGTGTGAAATTACATGTAGAACTCAGGGAACCTGAGATTAAGAGAAAAGTGAGAAAAGAAGTAGAGCACATTGCTCAAGGCCTGGGCATCTCAAAAGAGGCACTTGATGCCAGTCGGGAAAAGAGGAGAAAGGCTGAGGAAGAAGAGAAAAGCAAAGAAAGTGCTCCGGTTGAAACCCCCACCCGGACCAGATCATCAAAGAGATCTGCACCTTCCACAACCAAAAGCTCAAAACCGGAAGTCCAGGCATCCGGTAAAAGATCCAAGACAAAAGCATCAAGGGCTTATGAAAGCCAAAAGGATGAAGAGGAGACAGAATCAGATGAAGGAGTAAGAGAAGTAAAGAAACAGAAAAAGAAAGGATCCGGTAAGCCCTCCACAGGCCAAGACAAGGAGGAAATGGCAGAGGTAACTGTTGAAAAGCCCACTCTGTCACTAGAGAGCATAATCAAGTCGGTCACGGTGGATGGAAACCTTCAACCAATGACTGAATCCTATGATGACTTCAGTGAGGCAGACCAAAAGACTCTGCAGGAAGCCACAGTTAAATATCTGAACACATACAATAAGGCTTTCATTGAGATCATATCACTCATTCCTAAAAGCCTAGAGAAGGAAATGGAAGTAAGAAAGAATAATGCTCATGCCAAAGATCTTGAGATCCGGGAGCAGATAGCTATTCAGCTATATCCTCAAATTGATCCCAAGACAATGAACATGATCTTCAAGGACTGCAGAGATGAGTTCAGAAGTAAAGCCAGGATGAATCAGCTCATGCTTGGTGAGACTGACAAAGTGGCACAAGAGACAGAAGAGATCCTCCGGAAGGCCTTCAAAAGGTTCAATCTTCCTGTTGTAGAGGACTTAGGTGCAGAAACAGCTGCTGATTTGGAATCTTCTGTTCCGGAAGAAGTGAGCCATGAACAGACAAGTGAGGACTTGGGACCCTCTGCTCCAGAAGAAGTGGCCCATGAGCAAGCAAGCATCTCTCCTCCGGTTTCCCCTACAGTCTCCGGATCCAAAGAAGAAGAGCAGTTGCAGGAGAAGGAAGCAGTGGTGACAGACAAAGAGGTTGACAGTTCTAAGACTGCAGAAGAAAAGAAACATCTGTCTCCGGCAAGAGACACTGCACAAACTGTTCAACAATTTTTGAGCAAAGAAACTCTAGAGATTGATGAACCGGAGCTTCTAAAAGGTCCATTTGATTTTGACTCTCTCTCTCCGGTACAAACAATGAAGATAGCTTCATTTGCAAATGCCAAGGCAAATGAAAAGCTCCTGAAGTCTCATATGGAAGACTGTGAGTTGATAGAGGCTGCTTCCGGAGTACTTGTAAAGATCATGCCATCAATCCAAATAGATCCGACAGCCTCCACTTCCGGTAATCTAAAAACCTTAGTCAGCAGTATTGATACACATTTTAATTCTCTAGAAAAATCAGCTGAAGAAAAGGTCCGGAAGGAATTTTTGGATAAGAGATTTTCTGAAATATTAGAATTAATCTCTAAGGATAGGAAGATTGTAAGCATTGGAATAAAGAGCTTAGAAAATGCTCTTAAGGATGGCGGTGACATCTACAAATTTTGTATATCTTGGTCAAAGGCAACAGCTGCAATTGACAAGAAAATAAAAGAGGAACAGGACAAGCTTCAAAGCTTATCTCAAAGTTTTGATCCTCTCTCTTCCTCTATAATAAATCAAGAATGTCAGACTATTGCAGTCTTGAATGAAATAAAGAATCTTGAGAAGGAGAGGAAGAACATTACCAACCGGATGGGAGAACTTAGAAGGATTATAGTCCCTAAGTTGGAAACTATGCATGAGGCCATCAGTGATGCCCAGACCACCGCCCATACAAAAGATCCGACAGATCTCAGGCGGGCAGAAGCTTTTGCATTTTTGTTGAGTGGTCACATTTCAATCTTGGACAGAATGAAGCTAAGTTGGGCTACTGAAATGGTTCAACTGCAGACATCCTTTGCAGACATTCTGCAGTATATGTGAGTATGTAAATATGCGGCTATATATAGAAAATTTTTGAAAATTTTGGTGTGCGGACCCTACCCTTTGCCATTGATGTCAAAGGGGGAGTGAGGAGCAGTGAAAAATGAGGAATCCAACTCAGGGGGAGTTCCGAAAATTGTATATAAAGACAGAGCATCAGCAGAGGGGGAGCATAGTGTAAACACTTAGTCATTTTTCACTAAGTGTTGCCATCAATGCCAAAGGGGGAGATTGTTGGCAAGAGACACTATATGGATTCATGGTTGTTGTCATTGATGGCAACAAAGGTCATCCCACATATCCGCAAGTCATGATATGTCTCTACCGGAAGTCAGATTGAAGATTGTGGTGGTCCGGTGAACAAGAACAGAGCATGTGGCAAGGTCCGACAGATTGGTCCGGATCTCTCAGAGGAAGTGTCTTGGTGCAGTGCGGATCTGGGGAAGTCAAGAGGACTATCTTGAGTAGTATATTCCAAGGATTTAGCCTCCGGAGATGGACAAGGAAAAAGATATGAATAGTTGAGTACCGGATTCCTGAGAGACAGTGAAAACAGAGGAAGAACTGACTGACTGAGTATCAAACTACTTTCCGGATGTGTTACAGATGATGATAAAGGTTGCGGAGGCATGAATCATGTTTGGCCGACATAATTGATGATATCTACAAGTATATGCTTGATCCGCATTGCTTGGTGAGCAAGGATTCAGCCGACAGAACTAAGTTTGTAAGAAACTAGACTGTTCCGGATGCCGACTAGAAAGATGATGAAATTACTTGTGCGGATATATATAGAGGATGGATTTAGTTGTAAAGGGTGTGTAGTGTGTGTGAGGATATGCGAACAAGTCCAGAATAGAGCAGAAGAAACAAGAAAGATCCGGTATGTGAAAGGACAGCAGACTAAAGAACAGAGGAAAGATGAAGTGCAGCAGATCAGTATACTGAACCTAACCGGAACTGAACTCCAGCATATGCAGATGCTTCCAATCAGTTCAAGACTGTGATTCTTATCACTTTGTAAGACAGTGTGTCTTCTTGTAGGCAGTGAGCCTCTTGTGAGCAGTGTGCTCGGGCAGTGAGCCCTAATTGGCAAGTGCCATTTTTGTAATTTCCTATTCTTCTAACAGAGAATAATTCTTGGGTTAATCACCCCGTGGTTTTCTCCCTTAACAGGGTTTCCACGTCAAAAATACTGTGTCATGTGTTTCTTACTTCATGGTTAATGTTTTGTGTTTGATTTTATGCTGCTTCATTTAAAAGGAAAGTTTAATAAGGGAAATAATTAGGATAACTGATTCACCCCCCCCCTCTCAGTTATCAACATACCAAAGTTCTTAAATCGAACCCTCGGCAATGTTTGGTAGCATAATGCCTTACGGCGTTAGTGGGAATTACGCTGCACTCATTTACGCACGTGGTTCGCTGATACAGGATCCACTCCCCACGACGCCTTGTTCCGACTAAACTGGCTAGTGATCTCCCTATTTAGTCATTTTTCAGCCAGGCACGATTGTCTGTCTCCTCTCTTGTTTCCTGAAACATACTTCTCCTATGACTTAGCATTTTCAACAAGGCGGTTTGGTTGCCCTCTCTTCCCTTTTCACAAGTTCTTAATTTTGATTATATCTTTATCGCCCTTACCTTAACTATTTCTTAGTTCATTTAGTGTGTTTATATTTCGGTCTCTCTCTCTCTTTCATTTTCTATGCTTTCTTTATGTGCATCCTGTCCTTTCTTCATGATTTACGTCAATCAGAGTTATCACTGCAGTCATTGTTGATATTAAACCTAATTTCAGGATGATCTAGGTCACAAAGGCTGGTTTACTATTTCGCTGGACTCGGTCTCCTAATCTTCCCCGATCTAGGTTCCTCCTCTTCGTAAATACTTAGTCAACTTGTTCCTAAGCAAATTTGGCAGAAGGGTCCGTCAACTTAGTTCTCTTATCCCGTGTGAGAAATGTCGCGCATTTTCTCCTCTGTGTTTTCCAATGTTAGTTTTTTTTTTCTTCGGAACCTCTTACAGGTTTACATATGAGATCGTTTGCTACAGTTGAGATTAATATGGCCACATGGGTTGTCAGTGGTGGCTTCTTAAGTTTATTTCTAGTGTTCTTTTGAGCAAGGAGGTGTGTAATTTTCCTCTTCATTTTCCGGGTGATTGTTAGTACGTTAATAGTTGAAACTTCCGAGAAACTCTTTCCAGAGTATCACTGAATATTCCTAAACTCTCTTTTACATTATAATTTTATTTTCTCTTGTTTAGAATTACTGTTGTTACTATTACTCTTAATTACGATTCATACACTGATTGTGACTCGTATGACGTTGTCAATAGATGTAGGTGGTTCACCACTTTATAAAACTCTGTTCATGGTAATATATCTTCTTTGGTTGTTGTGTTCAACACTTAATAACATCTACTGTGAGAATATAATTGTTATATATTTTTTTTCTCTATATCCATGAGACATAGTTTATAACGATTTTAAACGAGGGTCCAACAAAATGGTTCATAGATTTACTCCTATCGATATGATATATATATATATATGTATATATATATATATATATACATATATATATAATATATTTATTTTAATGTCTATGCATAGGACGAAATTGGTTTACCACGATTTATATATCTATATATATATATATATATATATATATATATATATATATATATATATATATATATATATATATATATATATATATATATATAGATATAGATAGATATATAATCATTATTATATTATATATATAGCTATATACATAGACATATATAGAATATATATATGCCTATATATAGAGTTATATAAAAACTATATTTATATTTAAATAAACCAATCATATGTTAGGGCCCAAGCCCTAACATTTTATTTCATTAGATTCCACAGCCGACGGCGGCCATGGGCGGCGGTGGCCGCTGTGACAGAGAAGCAGGGTTGGGGTGGCCGCAGAGCGGCGGGCCTGTGCAGGCCGTGGGAGGCATAAGGGATTGGGGGGGGAATGTGGAGTGGGGCGGAGCCCCACCCACATTCCCACGACGTGGGGTGTGGGTGGGGCTCCGCCCCACTCCACACCTCCAAATGTACAAAAAACAACCTGCGGTGGGGTTTTCTCCCCACCGCCCATTGTAAATAGCGACTGTGTTTTTTTCTATCCGCGGCATAAATTTGGACCGCCATTCTTATGTGCTATTCGTTGATTTCTATCAACAATAAAATATATATTTATATATATATATATTCATATATATATATATATATTTATCAATGATTATATAATTATAGGTATATATATATATATATATACATATATTTCATATATATATATATACATATATATCTATTTTTATATTGATATTTATCAGTCAATCTCATAAGAATGATAATTTACTTTCAATTTCGCTATTATTCTAGAAAATGATAATTACTCAAAATATGAAATATATATATATATATATATCTATATATATATATATTTAAATTTATTTATATATAAAAATATTCTTATATGTGCTTAACTAATTCCTAAATTTCTCAATTTCACTACTTTATGCATTTTCTCCAAATCAACCTGTTATAAAGAAATTGTCATAACAATTAGATATAAATATATATATATATATATATATATATATATATATATATATATATATATATATATATATATATATATATTTATATCCCAATTTCACTTAATTGATAGAAATAGTAACTAGCTATCCCCTTATTATAAGTATAATTTTCCACTTTCATAAACATTTAAGACTTCGTAAATTTACAAACAGATTATATATTTACATGCTAGATTTCCTCTAATCCTTCTAAATTAACAGAATCCATGAGAATAACTCCAATATTTAAAACTGTCTTTTCCATTTTAACATTGAACTATAAAGAAAATTAGCATTTCAGTGAAGCAATTCCAAACTTTCAAATGTAAACAACTCAGATTAAATTGCAAAAACAAACTTGTTCCTTTCAGTAATACTTGAAACACAAAAATTGCTATTGAACAAAGTTTGCAAACATCAACTTAAAATTTAAGCACATTCATATTACAGCTTCTCAATCATGAATACCAACTTCCCAGATATGAACTTTCTCCTCCCAAACAGTATACCACTGAAAACTTATGACAACCAATAAAAGTCCAATAATAACAAGATCAGGGAGGTGATTTTCTTCACTCCCAGAATATCATTAATTTACAACAATAACAAGAGAGGTGTTCTCTCTTCATCTCTATGAAATGAACCAGGCCTAATTCTCATGACAAGAAGATGAACTGTTTCTTCATAAATAGCCAACCAGAAGCTCCAAGAGAAAAACCTGCGTATCAAAGACAAACAAGAAGAAAAGACCACTCGTCTAGCTCTCCTCCCTACCGTAGACCCGCAAGAGGGTCACCCCCGAGCTAGGGAGACCATACTCACACCTGGGTACTCAAACACTCCACTTCACAACAGAAACAACAACAATCCCAAAGCACACATACACCCGTGGGTATTTTACACAATACAGAAACTCAACTACAGTGAGTTTCATAAGGGGCAGGAGAGTGGACACACTCGACTCCAGAGTGTCACCCTGACAGATAAATGAACTAATATAAATTTCTCTTGGTCTCAACCAAGTGTGATCACAATTTGTAAGAAATCTGTATATGACTCTCAAGTCAAAAATACAGTCACAGATACATGCCCTCAAGGCTTTCAACATCCCAAAAGATGGAAACAAGTATGCACCCGAGGAGGATCTCTCCTCCCCTACCCCAAACTTGATGAGCATTTCTCCCAAGTGGGAGACGCTCTGTCAAAACAACCCGACAAGAACCCCACAGAAAACAAATTTAAACACATATTTCACACACATTTCATGCACATTTCAGTTCTACCAAAACAAAGGTAAAATTCAGACCAACCTTGCAAAGCCCTCCTGGGATGAAGTTGTTGCAGAGTCCACAGAGTTCACTTCCAACCTTAGCCACCAACTCCCTCTCCCTTCTCTATCTTCCAAACTAACTTCTCTATTTTTGGTAAGGCCAAAATGAAAGTTTTTCCCCAAAATTCAACTAACTCCCTCTCATCCCAAATTTTGAAAATAAATAACCCAAAATTCTCTTTCTTTCTAATTTTGAGAAATGGGGAAGTGACACTTGTCACCTCCTCACCCTTCCCAAAAACCACTATTCTGTCCAGGTGGCTTATGTCACTCTCCATTCCCAAGGGTACTCCTTATTCCTCTCATGTGACTCCACTTTCTCATGGGAGAAATAAAAAGAAGAGTTAAATGGGAACAAGACAGGTGACCCATGCCTCTTTCTCCTTTCTTCACATGGGTGTCCCCATAGTACATGGGGGAATCTTACTAAAGAAGAGGTGACTTTCACTAATGGATGGCATCTCTTATCTAGGGAAAAGTAGAGGGGATGGGTTGAGTGTTGGTACAACCCATCATGTCCCCTCCTACCTCCAATTTTCGCCACTTAACTTCAGGGAAAGGTTAAGTTGACTAGATGGAGGTTACTCAAGGGTTACCCATGCCAAATGGGCCCCTGGACCCATGGGGTAGAACCCAGGGTCAATTTTAACCCATACAAGACACCCCAGGTCAAGGTAAAGCACAAGAAAAAGGGCCTCATAATTTAAATAAAAAATAGAAATTTCAAATTCAATCTCTTTACAACACTTACTTATAAAAAAATAATGTTACATGAGGGTAACCTAACCCACTCGACCATACGAAAGACCACATTACATCATGACATCAAACACAAAGAGATCTTGGTTCCTCGTGGAACCAGATCGGCTTAACAGGGAATAACAAATAACAAGGTGTGGAATGATCTCCGAAATCTGTGGTTTGATTAGTAGTTCCTGCACACTCAATTACAAGATCAGTAACCACATAAATTCATCATAGCCGAAGCAACTTAAATAACACATGTATTCTCATGCCCTAGTACAATTTAACATAATTAAAAATCATATTACAATTTTCCATCATCACCTAATTCATTTTTCTGAAAAGTAACTTATCCAAACATCACCCAATTAGTTTTTCCGAAAACATAATAAAGTTAAATAGTCTGACAAATTTCGGGAACTGCTATCCCACAAATATGAAAGTAACAATAACAGTACTGTAAATAGTCATAACAACAGTAGTAAAAAGGGCGGTCCTCACATCCTCTCCCCCTAAGACGGTACTTCCTCCTGGAAGTCGTCAAAAAGGTGAGGATACAGGGTCTTCAATCTCTCTGCATCTTCCCATGTTGCAGTGACTTCGTCGTATAAGTCCCATTGGACTCTAACCTGGTCCAGCTCTCGACCTCGAAGGGCCAGCGTCCGACGAGCCAATATGCGAATTGGCTCCAACGCCAGTTGTCCGTCTGCCTCTACCTGAAGAGCACTCCAATCCAACACATGAGATAAGTCAGAAATATATTGACGTAAAACTGATACATGAAATACATCGTGGATACGTGACAGGCTAGGTGGCAAGGCTAGACGATAGGCTACTGGTCCTATCCGCTCCAAGATTTCGAAAGGTCCTACAAATCGAGGTGCGAGTTTAGAGCCTTTTCCGTAACGGATTGGACTTTTGTGCGGCCGCACTCTCAAAAATACTCTTTCCCCCACAGAGAAGCTTCGGTCTGTCCTTTTAGCATCGGCATACTTTTTCTGCCTGTCCTGTGCTTCCAGAAGCCTCTGTCTTATCTGTTTAACTTGCAGTTCCATATTCTGAACTATCTCTGGGCCGATGACTGTTCTGTCCTCTATACGATCCCAACTCAAAGGTGTTCTGCATGGTCTGCCATATAATGCCTGGAAAGGAGGCATACCCAACGAGCTATGATGCCCATTATTGTAGGCGAACTCAACTAGATACAGGTACTCCTCCCATCTAGACTGGTGGTCCATCACATACATGCGAAGCATGTCTTCTAACACCTGGTTAACTCTCTCTGTTTGTCCGTTGGTTTCCGGATGATATGCGGAACTGAAGTTGAGCTGTGTGCCCAACGCCTGATGTAAGGCTTTCCAGAACGATGAAGTGAATACGGAGTCTCTGTCAGATATAATGCGGCGAGGTACCCCATGAAGTCTAACAATCTGATCAAGAAACACCTTTGCCACTGATGGTGCATTGTATGTTGTACAAATTGGTGAAAAATGCACCACTTTGGTCAGCTTGTCAACTGTCACCATAATAGCATCATGGCGACGCGATGACATAGGTAGACCAACGATAAAATCCATAGAAATGGTATCCCATTTCCATTCAGGTATCTCGTGAGGGTACAACAGTCCTGCTGGATGCTGATGTTCGGCCTTGACCCTCTGACATTCCAGGCAACGAGCAACAAATTTGCCAATGTCACGCCTCATCCCAGCCCAATGATAAAGCTGTCGTAAATCAGCATGCATCTTCTTCACTCCTGGGTGTGCTGCGTAGGGTGCTCTATGAGCCTATGATAGGATTACTGTACGAAGATTACCCGCATGGGGTACATAGATGCGTTGCCGATGTCGAAGCATACCATCAGAATCAAGGGTATATCCTGTAAATTTGCCCTCAAGGGCCTTCTGATTTAGTACTGCCTGCTGCACTTCAAGAAACCATTCGTCCTCCGGCAGATGCTGTAAGATGCGATCCTTCAAGTCCATCTTCAAGGTTAGGGTCTGGATCTCGTGACGTCTTCGACTCAAAGCATCAGCGACCACGTTCTCCTTCCCTTTGATATAATGGACATCGATGTCATATTCGCATAGGAATTCCATCCAACGCCGTTGGCGGGCGTTCAAATTAGGCTGTGTAAAAATATACTGCAAACTATGATGGTCTGAATGGAGTTCAAAGCGTCGCCCTAAGAGAAAGTGTCTCCAGCGAACCAAGGCATGAACAACAGCTGCAAGCTCTAAGTCGTGCATAGGATAGTTTAACTCATGTGTCTTTAGTTTCCGCGATTCGTATGCGATCACTCGACCATCCTGCATAAGCACGGCTCCCAAACCTTCTAATGATGCATCCGTGCAAACTACAAACTCTTCTGAAGGATTTGGAACTGCTAAAATAGGAGCGCTTGTAAGACGCTCTTTGAGGACTCCAAAAGCCTTTTCACACTGCTCGGTCCAAGTGAAACCCTTCCCTTTTCGCTGAAGGGAAGTAATGGGATGTGCTATCCTGGAGAAACCTTCGACAAACCGACGATAATACCCGGCTAACCCCATAAAGCTTCTGACCTCTGTCACATTCGTGGGTGCCGGCCACTCCTGGATTGCTCTAATTTTAGATGGATCTACGGAGATGCCATCGCCTGATAAAATGTGTCCCAAATACTGCACCTCTGTCCTGAAGAAGGCACACTTCGCCAAGTTGCCATAAAGTTGCTGCCCTCGTAATTGCTGCAAAACTTGATGCAAGTGCTCTACATGCTCCTCCTCAGTCCGTGAATAAATCAGAATGTCATCTAGGAATATGATCACGAACCGGTCTAGGTATGTACGGAACACCCCGTTCATGAGACTCATGAATACTGCAGGAGCGTTCGTCAACCCGAAAGGTACCACTGTGAATTCATAATGGCCATATCTGGTTCGAAAAGCAGTTTTATGAATATCTGACTCCGTGATGCGCAATTGATGATACCCAGATTTTAGATCGATTTTCGAGAACACTCTGGCTCCCTGCATCTGATCAAAAAGGTCGTCAATCCTAGGTAGAGGATAACGATTCTTCACCGTCACCTTGTTCAACTGCCTGTAGTCCATGCATAGACGAAGAGACCCATCCTTCTTCTTCACGAAGATCACTGGTGCGCCCCATGGTGAAACGCTAGGTCGGATGTGTCCCTTCTCAAGTAATTCTTCCAACTGCAGCTTAAGTTCTGTGAGTTCATGGGTCGTCATTCTATAGGGTGCGCGGGATATCGGCTCTGCACCTGGCACTAAGTCGATGTGGAAGTCCACTTCTCTACGTGGAGGCATACCAGGTAATCCTGGCGGGAATACATCGGCAAACTCTCTAAGGATAGGGTGATCATCTAAAGTAGCCTCAGGTTCATCCTCTGCTCTATCACTGACTGTGATGGCAAACATCTGACATCCCTTCCGCATACAGCGCTTAAGTTGTTGTGCGGATATCATACGAACCGCCGTGGGCTTTTGAATGCCCACTATCTCAACCGACGAACCATGATCGTCTAAACAGCTAATCGTTCTCTGGCGACAATCAAGCTTGGCTCTATGTGCCGCAAGCCAATCCATACCCAGAACTACTCCGTAAGACCCTAATGGCATAATCCTAAGGTCGCATGTTGTGGTGAAGGGTCCCAATGTGATCTCACAGTCTTTAACCAAGGTATCTACTGACATCCTGGCCCCTGAGGCCAACTCAACTTCCCACCTAATGTCTTGCCTAGAAGCCACCAGCCTGCAACGCTCCACTAACGATGTAGACAAAAAGGAGTCAGTAGCTCCTGAGTCAAAAAGGATCGAGATGGGAAAGTCTCTAATCGTACCTGCTGCCTCGATGACAGAAGCCTGAAAATCAGCCTGGCGGTTATCAATCGCTGCAAACATGTGGTGAGATCTGCCCACGTCACCTACGGTCTGCTCAGACCCTCCTGATCGGGGCTGACCCCCTGCAGTAAATCCCTGCGGACACTCTCTAGCCAGATGCCCTGCCCCACCACATACATAACATGGTCCTCTAGCCTGTAACTGCCCTGACTGTGTTCTGCCCGATTGTTGTTGCCCGGTCCGTCCGGTGGATCCCTGTGAGCCTCTGTAAGACTGCTGGGACCTTGCGGGTCCTGCCGATGAACCCTGCTGTCTCTGATCCCTGCGTGGTCCCTGCTGCTGCCATCCACGGTTCTGTCCTCCCTGTCCCCTCTGTTGAAATTTGGATTTTTGCTGATGTTGCTGTTGCTGTGGAGGCCTAGGAGGTAATGATGAAGGATTATATCCTCCTCTCTGTGTTGTGTTTTGAGGCCTTCGGAAATTTTGCTGTTGTTGGGGATTCCGTTCCTGGTACTGTGGGCGTGAATTCTGTCCTCGTCCCTGAATTTCCTCTGATATAAGGGCCTTTTCAACAGCCTCGCTCATGGTTTGGGGATTTGCCATACGAACTGGTCCTGCTATCCCGTGATTTAGCCCCCTGATGAATTTGTGTATTAAGATTTTCTCGTCATGGAGGTATTCCGCGTAACGAGAAAGCTCTATAAATCGGCTCTCATACTAAGTAACGGTGAGTCCCCTCTACTGTAGATCATGAAACTCATCGATTCTGCGCTGTCTATAATGTTCAGACAAATATCGCGCATTGAAGCGCTCAATGAAGGTGTCCCATGTGAGTGTATCCACAGAGAGTCAGCGCTTGCACTCCTCTGTGCGCCACCAGGTGGCTGCTGCATCCCTAAGAAGATGAACTGCCACTCGTGCTTTCGTGTTGCTCCCATACGGTCGCAATGCGAAACACCTGTCTAAGCTAATTAGCCAAGCCTCGGCCACAGCTCCCTCTGTAGCTCCTGCGAAGGTGGGTGGGTTGAGCCTCAGTAGATCTCTGATAGGGTCCCCTCTATCTCTAAGTCTCCCAAGTGGCTCTTCCACACCATCCTCATATACTCCCTGTTGAACCTGTTCTTGTCTCAAAAGTCTCGGAGGACTCCTGCTCCGTGCTCGGGAGGCCGACCCTACCTCCTCTACTGTTGTGTCAGGAATCTCAACGAAGGGCTCCACACGTAGCACCTCTAGTGGATCAACGCGGGGCTCCATACGTGGCTCTATACGTGACTCGGCACGTGGCTCCTCTCGCGGATCAACACGAGGCTCTATACGTGGCTCAGGAATCACTGGTGGTAACCTGTCTAGCATAGTCTGTAGTGCCTATAAGATCTGTGGACCTATATCTGATACTGGTGTCGCCTGTGGTACTAGTGGTGCTTGTGGTACAGGTGGTGCAGGTGGTGCTGCTGAATCTGCGGGTGCCAGTCCCTCAGCTGAGGAATCGCTGTGCACCTCGACTGACGCTGTGTGGCGTGATCGCGCTCGTCGAACACGTCGGGGAGGCATCCTACAAAACAAGGTAGAAACTAATTAGCCAAAGTTGCGGAATAATAACGTGCCCAAATACGCCCAGTGTTTACAAACTAGGCTCTGATACCAAATGTCATGCCCACATTTTCCTTGTGGTCACAACACACATCGTACGTGTCATAGCCACATCTGTCATGTGGTTATGACACGAGATATGAAAAACTTTTCTCACACTGTCCTAAAAACCCCTTTCGCATGCGTACGCATGCTCAACGGTGTTCTCTCATGGCGAAACACTATACTCATCGGCGGAATACAAGTACAATGGCGTGCATCCAGAAGCATATAGATCCACAAGAGGGTCTATACAACGCTGCTAACGTCATTGCAAGAGTGAGATTACCAAAGTTCTTAAATCGAACCCTCGGCAATGTTCGGTAGCATAATGCCTTACGGCGTTAGTGGGAATTACGCTGCACTCATTTACGCACGTGGTTCGCTGATAGAGGATCCACTCCCCACGACGCCTTGTTCCGACTAAACCGGCTAGTGATCTCCCTATTTAGTCATTTTTCAGCCAGGCACGGTTGTCTGTCTCCTCTCTTGTTTCCTGAAACATACTTCTCCTATGACTTAGCATTTTCAACAAGGCGGTTTGGTTGCCCTCTCTTCCCTTTTCACAAGTTCTTAATTTTGATTATATCTTTATCGCCCTTACCTTAACTATTTCTTAGTTCATTTAGTGTGTTTATATTTCGGTCTCTCTCTCTCTTTCATTTTCTATGCTTTCTTTATGTGCATCCTGTCCTTTCTTCATGATTTACGTCAATCAGAGTTATCACTACAGTCATTGTTGATATTAAACCTAATTTCAGGATGATCTAGGTCACAAAGGCTGGTTTACTATTTCGCTGGACTCGGTCTCCTAATCTTCCCCGATCTAGGTTCCTCCTCTTCGTAAATACTTAGTCAACTTGTTCCTAAGCAAATTTGGTAGAAGGGTCCGTCAACTTAGTTCTCTTATCCCGTGTGAGAAATGTCGCGCATTTTCTCCTCTGTGTTTTCCAATGTTAGTTTTTTTTTTTCTTCGGAACCTCTTACAGGTTTACATATGAGATCGTTTGCTACAGTTGAGATTAATATGGCCACATGGGTTGTCAGTGGTGGCTTCTTAAGTTTATTTCCAGTGTTCTTTTGAGCAAGGAGGTGTGTAATTTTCCTCTTCATTTTCTGGGTGATTGTTAGTACGTTAATAGTTGAAACTTCCGAGAAACTCTTTCCAGAGTATCACTGAATATTCCTAAACTCTCTTTTACATTATAATTTTATTTTCTCTTGTTTAGAATTACTGTTGTTACTATTACTCTTAATTACGATTCATACACTGATTGTGACTCGTATGACGTTGTCAATAGATGTAGGTGGTTCACCACTTTATAAAACTCTGTTCATGGTAATATATCTTCTTTGGTTGTTGTGTTCAACACTTAATAACATCTACTGTGAGAATATAATTGTTATATATATATTTTTTTTCTCTATATCCATGAGACATAGTTTATAACGATTTTAAACGAGGGTCCAACAAAATGGTTCATAGATTTACTCCTATCGATATGATATATATATATATATATATATATCTATATATATATACATATATATATAATATATTTATTTTAATGTCTATGCATAGGACGAAATTGGTTTACCACGATTTATATATCTATATCTCTCTCTCTCTCTCTCTCTCTCTCTCTCTCTATATATATATATATATATATATATATATATATATATATATATATATATATATATAAATATATAGATATAGATAGATATATAATCATTATTATATTATATATATAGCTATATACATAGACATATATAGAATATATATATGCCTATATATAGAGTTATATAAAAACTGTATTTATATTTAAATAAACCAATCATATGTTAGGGCCCAAGCCCTAACATTTTATTTCATTAGATTCCACAGCCGACGGCGGCCATGGGCGGCGGTGGCCGCTGTGACAGAGAAGTAGGGTCGGGGTGGCCGCAGAGCGGCGGGCCTGTGCAGGCCGCGGGAGGCATAAGGGATTGGGGGGGGAATGTGGAGTGGGGCGGAGCCCCACCCACATTCCCACGACGTGGGGTGTGGGTGGGGCTCCGCCCCACTCCACACCTCCAAATGTACAAAAAACAACCTGCGGTGGGGTTTTCTCCCCACCGCCCATTGTAAATAGCGACTGTGTTTTTTTCTATCCGCGGCATAAATTTGGACCGCCATTCTTATGTGCTATTCGTTGATTTCTATCAACAATAAAATATATATTTATATATATATATATTCATATATATATATATATATATATATATATATATTTATCAATGATTATATAATTATAGGTATATATATATATATATATACATATATTTCATATATATATATACATATATATATCTATTTTTATATTGATATTTATCAGTCAATCTCATAAGAATGATAATTTACTTTCAATTTCTCTATTATTCTAGAAAATGATAATTACTCAAAATATGAAATATATATATATATATCTATATATATATATATATATATATATATATTTAAATTTATTTATATATAAAAATATTCTTATATGTGCTTAACTAATTCCTAAATTTCTCAATTTCACTACTTTATGCATTTTCTCCAAATCAACCTGTTATAAAGAAATTGTCATAACAATTAGATATATATATATATATATATATATATATATATATATATCCCAATTTCACTTAATTGATAGAAATAGTAACTAGCTATCCCCTTATTATAAGTATAATTTTCCACTTTCATAAACATTTAAGACTTCGTAAATTTACAAACAGATTATATATTTACATGCTAGATTTCCTCTAATCCTTCTAAATTAACAGAATCCATGAGAATAACTCCAATATTTAAAACTGTCTTTTCCATTTTAACATTGAACTATAAAGAAAATTAGCATTTCAGTGAAGCAATTCCAAACTTTCAAATGTAAACAACTCAGATTAAATTGCAAAAACGAACTTGTTCCTTTCAGTAATACTTGAAACACAAAAATTGCTATTGAACAAAGTTTGCAAACATCAACTTAAAATTTAAGCACATTCATATTACAGCTTCTCAATCATGAATACCAACTTCCCAGATATGAACTTTCTCCTCCCAAACAGTATACCACTGAAAACTTATGACAACCAATAAAAGTCCAATAATAACAAGATTAGGGAGGTGATTTTCTTCACTCCCAGAATATCATTAATTTACAACAATAACAAGAGAGGTGTTCTCTCTTCATCTCTATGAAATGAACCAGGCCTAATTCTCATGACAAGAAGATGAACTGTTTCTTCATAAATAGCCAACCAGAAGCTCCAAGAGAAAAACCTGCGTATCAAAGACAAACAAGAAGAAAAGACCACTCGTCTAGCTCTCCTCCCTACCGTAGACCCGCAAGAGGGTCACCCCCGAGCTAGGGAGACCATACTCACACCTGGGTACTCAAACACTCCACTTCACAACAGAAACAACAACAATCCCAAAGCACACATACACCTGTGGGTATTTTACACAATACAGAAACTCAACTACAGTGAGTTTCATAAGGGGCAGGAGAGTGGACACACTCGACTCCAGAGTGTCACCCTGACAGATAAATGAACTAATATAAATTTCTCTTGGTCTCAACCAAGTGTGATCACAATTTGTAAGAAATCTGTATATGACTCTCAAGTCAAAAATACAGTCACAGATACATGCCCTCAAGGCTTTCAACATCCCAAAAGATGGAAACAAGTATGCACCCGAGGAGGATCTCTCCTCCCCTACCCCAAACTTGATGAGCATTTCTCCCAAGTGGGAGACGCTCTGTCAAAACAACCCGACAAGAACCCCACAGAAAATAAATTTAAACACATATTTCACACACATTTCATGCACATTTCAGTTCTACCAAAACAAAGGTAAAATTCAGACCAACCTTGCAAAGCCCTCCTGGGATGAAGTTGTTGCAGAGTCCACAGAGTTCACTTCCAACCTTAGCCACCAACTCCCTCTCCCTTCTCTATCTTCCAAACTAACTTCTCTATTTTTGGTAAGGCCAAAATGAAAGTTTTTCCCCAAAATTCAACTAACTCCCTCTCATCCCAAATTTTGAAAATAAATAACCCAAAATTCTCTTTCTTTCTAATTTTGAGAAATGGGGAAGTGACACTTGTCACCTCCTCACCCTTCCCAAAAACCACTATTCTGTCCAGGTGGCTTATGTCACTCTCCATTCCCAAGGGTACTCCTTATTCCTCTCATGTGACTCCACTTTCTCATGGGAGAAATAAAAAGAAGAGTTAAATGGGAACAAGACAGGTGACCCATGCCTCTTTCTCCTTTCTTCACATGGGTGTCCCCATAGTACATGGGGGAATCTTACTAAAGAAGAGGTGACTTTCACTAATAGATGGCATCTCTTATCTAGGGAAAAGTAGAGGGGATGGGTTGAGTGTTGGTACAACCCATCATGTCCCCTCCTACCTCCAATTTTCGCCACTTAACTTCAGGGAAAGGTTAAGTTGACTAGATGGAGGTTACTCAAGGGTTACCCATGCCAAATGGGCCCCTGGACCCATGGGGTAGAACCCAGGGTCAATTTTAACCCATACAAGACACCCCAGGTCAAGGTAAAGCACAAGAAAAAGGGCCTCATAATTTAAATAAAAAATAGAAATTTCAAATTCAATCTCTTTACAACACTTACTTATAAAAAAATAATGTTACATGAGGGTAACCTAACCCACTCGACCATACGAAAGACCACATTACATCATGACATCAAACACAAAGAGATCTTGGTTCCTCGTGGAACCAGATCGGCTTAACAGGGAATAACAAATAACAAGGTGTGGAATGATCTCCGAAATCTGTGGTTTGATTAGTAGTTCCTGCACACTCAATTACAAGATCAGTAACCACATAAATTCATCATAGCCGAAGCAACTTAAATAACACATGCATTCTCATGCCCTAGTACAATTTAACATAATTAAAAATCATATTACAATTTTCCATCATCACCTAATTCATTTTTCTGAAAAGTAACTTATCCAAACATCACCCAATTAGTTTTTCTGAAAACATAATAAAGTTAAATAGTCTGACAAATTTCGGGAACTGCTATCCCACAAATATGAAAGTAACAATAATAGTACTGTAAATAGTCATAACAACAGTAGTAAAAAGGGCGGTCCTCACAAGAAGTTTAAACGATATCCTTTGATCTTTCATCACGTGCTCAACAAGGGTTTAAATTAAAGCCGTTGATTGATATTTTGGCACCCCTCGCCCATGTGGAGATTGGCAATGTTAGTGATGTTAGACAAGGGCGCTGGTTGCCCCATGATGGCAACCCCCTTAAGTTGTCACTTAAGTGGCCCACAACCCGCTATTAAAGGTCAAAAATAAAACATAAGAAAAGTGCACTAGTCTTATGACAGTTAGGATGACCTAGGTTTTAGGATACATACTAAGGTTTGAGACTTTAAACACAAGATGAATAAACCCTAGGTCCTCATCAACATGAGACTCCATAAAAGTTGCAGACAATATAAAATAAGTTTTCACAGGTTAGAAGACATGATACTAAATTGCAGTATAAACTCACGCCACCAAAACACCAAGTGAACATATTTATGTAACCCTAAACAAGTAACCTTGTGACCTTATTAACTCACACCACCAAAGGACATATGAAGACACATTGTGAGTTCTCTTGAGAACACATTATGAAGAATTGCATCTTGATCATCCTGAGCATGAACTTGAACATGAACATCATTTATCTTGAACAACACACTGAGCAAGATCAACATCACTAAACTATATAGAGTCATAACATCCTGACACCAATGTCACCAATGAAAACAAACATCAAATTTACAACTCCATCAATATTGTTGACATCTCCAAATAACACCAAACCTCATGAAGGTAGAACAGCTAAGGTCAATAATATGAACTGAAACATCATGTTCATAAGGAACTTAGCATCATGTACACAAGCATATCCATATCAACAACACCAACATATTCAACACTGTCATTGCTTGCACAACATCAACAAACCTTCATGGTTGACATATTTTTTGACATCAATGACAACTATCACTATAGGGAAACAAACTCCCCCTTTGTCATTGATGGAAAAAACAAGCTCACTCCTTCTCCCCCTTTTTCACATTGGATGACAAAGACAGGCCACCATACCTCTTGTTTACATGAATCTTTGAAGACCCACTATTTTCAACAACTGTGGAAGAAGAAAAAAACTATCATATATCCTCAACCTTCTCCATCAATCAAAGACTATGAGATGTAAAGGAAAGATGAGTACTAAGTATCACAATAAGCATAATAGGCACAACCACTATCATATATACACTTTACAACTTCAAAGACTCATTGTATATTCAGAGAAAGACTGTGACTATCCCAATATCACAACCATGTTACTTACAAGATGCAAATTTGACCTGAAGTGCCAAGTTTAACAAAAATGCTACTAAAGGTGGCAGAATATGTTTTATATTTACTAAATGCATCTATTTGAATATCCTTAAACCTTATTCAAAGCCTAAACACAGTGAGAGCAACCATCTTCCTTCATAAAGTTTTTTAACTCTTTAACCTTGACTATCCTATGATTGAGACAGACTATACTAACCTTTATGAAGAGATACAAGTTCATCTTCCCCTGCGGTACATGCTTCCTCTGCTAGAATAGTCTATCAAACATAGATATACATGCTCATAACATTGTGTCACTTGCTTTCCCTACATGAATTTTCTGTCACCTTTGCATGCTCCTCTTTAAAGATGATTGGAATAGCTATCACAAACAATATCACTCTTAACACTTGTTCACTTCGCAATTTTCCCTACAGTGTTCACAAAGAAAGCACTTATTGTACTGAAAGCATTGTATAATTATGATCTAGTTATCAACACAAGAGTGATTTAACTATCACTTTGATGAACTGTCAACCAACTCATAAGAGCATTTTACATTGTCACTGCCTTAAAAGCATAGTTATGACATTAAAGAAGATATACTGAGATATTATAAAGGAATGCCACAAAATCACTTAGTCAATGAAAAGTTTATCCTCTTTCAAGACACCATCTCAAGGATATCACAACTCCATAGTAGTCAAATCTCAAAATAATACTGTCACCATGTTACCCCTGTAATATTGACACTTGTGAAATCAATTTGAAATAAATGACCATTGTTACTGTAATAGTCCACTTTTAGAAAATGCACACTAAAATGATAAGACAATCACTGTAAATGCTCATACACATTGTACTAAGAAACCTACTTACTGAAGAATGCACATCAATTTCGCTGTTCTCTTATTATCCTCACTTGACTATTCTTTATGTGATAAGATCACAACCGACCACCAAATAAGCACTGATAAAATCCTTGTTGTGATACATATGTGAAATGATGGGAAATAATACTTGAGAAGGGTAGAAATCAACTTTCTAATTCAGATCACACTCACTGCATATGAAAACAATCTAACCATTTTAAAAAAATGAATAAGACAATGCAGATCACTGTCTTGAGTACTCCACTATGTCTTGACAATCTGATTTGACCATTTGAAAATGTGATTACTATTGACTTCCTTGCATCTTAATGCAATTCACTTGAGGCATGTTTTACACTTCAACCACCACCTTGTCCCTACAAACTTAATCATATTCATCCGAATCATTATGATCATTTATAGTGATTCAAATATGACTTTCAATGATTTTCTTGCTCTCAACTTATAGAAGTCTCTTCCTAGTGTCATGTACATTTTGAACTCTTTATCCACATATTGACATAAGTTGACCTCACTGCCCTAATACTATCACTACAATATATTAGAGATAGAGAACATGCTAGAAAAGATTAAGGAGTCTTCACATAAACTCATACTTATACCTCTGAAAAATCAATAAACACTTTGTGAAGTGACATCAAGAATCAAAGAAATCACAATTCAAATCATTGTTCATCAATGACCATACTGTCTTGACCACTAGATCACTTTTCTAAGAGACATTATGTCATAAAGTTCAGTCTCCTAGAAATTAGGCATCCTTTTCTACTAGGGCACTTTCAAATTACATCACTTGATAACAATCCAATTACAGTTTGATAGAATTCATATCCTGTTTCAAAGCTTCAAGAATGCTGACATAGGGTGTAGAGTCTATTGTCCTACCCTAATAATTCTATCAGGATCTCTATACTATATCCATGCATTTGTGTTAGCAAGCCTTGCTCATTAAATTATACCATGACTGTCATGCTTCAACTATATAACTTTCCTATGACACTGTCATTGTATAAGGCACTAACTCATAAGCATGATAGAAAGAGCAAGGGTATAAACATAAAACTCCACAAGCTAAAACACTGTCACCATGAAATATATCATTATGATATGTCTGTACAACATATCACTATTAGGTACTACAAATATGAATCACAGTTCTAAATGACTGAGAACATCTACAATCATCAAATATGATCAACATCAAAGGGCAAAATGACATCAAAGATCATACTATCCTCCTGTCCTTATTTATTCTTTGAAGATATGACTGATTCTATCCTCTGTGAGTGTCATAATTACTTTTAATGAGTGTAATTTACTGATCTCTAACATTCTTTGTAGCATCCTCCATAATGATTGCACCTTGCACCATATATAACATTCATCAATAAACCTCCTAAAACTCCTTGGGGGTAAAAGATAGAACTTGAACAACTCCCCCTATCCTCATGCTATATCTTATGCAACTAATGATGTGACTTGTGCAAGATGCACAAGTTTAGGATCTATTTTCTCTTTCCTTTGTTTCAGTCTCCAAACTTTCACAAGTTCTTTCTTCTTCCAAACTTTTTCAGCCTCTTTCCTTTTCAAAATTTTCAAACCAGGTGATGCTTTTCTGCAACTATGTGCTTTGTGTCTAAGAGAGTTGCAATTATAACAAATTATGTTGTAATCAAGATCAAATAACTTATAGTTCACTTTTGACATCCTTTGAGCACTTATGTTGTGATTCCATGAATGATCATACCTTCCATGCATTTTGCAGTTTCTTTGTATGTGACCAGCATTGTTGCACTTATAACACACTGAATCAACATTAGATTGACTTCTTCTACAATCAACTGCTTTGTGTCCAAAATGATTATAGGTATAACAATAACCAAAAAATGAGTAATTATACCTATACATATATGCTTGCCTTGTTGGAGCAGCTCTTCTTAGATTTCTCCTTTGATTGTGCATTTTGATAAACTCGTCTTTAGTTTTCACCTCAGCTTCAACCTTCTTATTGCCTTCAGGAGCAACAACATGATGACTTAGATCAATTTTCCTTCTAGGAGTCTCTCTAACTTTGGAACACTCTCCTTCATAACCTAGACCAGTAGTGTGCTTATGATGCTTGTGTTTACCCAACATTTCATGCAACTTGTTTGTGCTTTCTTCAAACTCCTGATATTTCTTGGACAAAACTTAGAGACCTTCATAATCTTTTCTTAGTTTGACAATTTTAGGCTCTAATTTCAGATATTCAATTTTTTTCACCTCAAGGTCATATTTTGTTACATCTATTATTCTCTTGGCCTCTTCAATCTCAGTATTTAGGCTGATAATCAATTTGTCTGAGTCATCAACTTGTGTCCTTAAATTCATAATGTGATTTCTTGCCTCTCCAAGATCAGAAGATACTCTTTCAAGGTTTGAAAGTGCTTTGTCTTTAGAGTCTTTTTCTTGTTGTAGCTGCAACTCTAATCTGTGGTTCTCCTTTTTGTATTTCTTGATTTCACCTAGAGCACACATGAGTTCTCCTTCAACATTAGCCTCACACTCCTATTCATAGTCACTCATAATGTGATCTTCTTTTGAATTAGATTGGATCTCATCTACTTCATGTGAATGCCTCCTTTCATTGTCACTTTCTTTAGACACCAAGGTATCCTCTCCTTCAAGTGCATCATGTTGATAGATTCTAATCAACTCCTTCTACACATCCTGAGTTGTTTCACAATCCATAACTTTACAGGAAAATTCATTAAATAATCCAGACAGAATAGCCTTCTTTGCTATATGATTACATTCATAAGCCTCTTTGTTATTTATTGTATTAGGTGATTGAGAGGAAATAAAATTCCCTTTCTCAACTGACATCCACACACCATACCCTAAAGAAGATAGATAGACTTGCATTCTAATATACCAAATAGATAAATCTGAACCATCAAAGAAAAGAACTCCAGAAAACTCTAAGACATGTAGATCAACATTTGAGTTTGATATAGATGATACCTTTTGACCAGTATGTCACTTGACATTTCTTCTACCCTTATTTCTTCTACACTTTCCCATGGTACTCCACTATCAGGACCTACCCAAGTCGGATAGACTTCTATAGGGAACCTATGCTCTGATACCACTTGCTGGAGTATAGGACAACACCGAGAGGGGGGGTGAATCAGTGTTGTATAAATTTTTAACATCTTTTGCACTTTTTAATCTACAAAGTAGAGAATGCAATAAATTTCAAAGGTTTACCAACTACATATGAACAAGTATGATTATAAACATCAAGATCAAGACCTCAAAGACAAAACAACATGAACCATAACACAAGTTTTTCATGAGTGGAAAACCCTCATAAGGATGAAAAACCACTCAAAAAATGCCTCACTAGCTTAATCAAAATCTCACTGATTACAATAATTGTCTCACTAACATACATGCCTCACTAGCAACAAATAGGCCTCACTGACCATGCCAGTCTCATTGGCAAAATATGATCATAAGGAAGAAAAACTCAATTTAGGGGATTGCCCTGATTCTCTACTATACACCAAATTTCATAACCTTCTTCATCGCACATCCAATCTTTCTGAGGATATATTGCATGCTTTCTGCATCAAAAGATAGACCTTCTCTGATATTAAAACCTTCTCTGCAATTGGTTGCAAATTGTCTTCATTCTGTACTTGATTCACCCTGCAAATACATCTCATTCATCTCTCTCAATCACCTAAATCACCTGCATAATATCATACAAAAAACCATATGCAATATATATTCAAACTCTCATTCGTGATTCTTAGTCAAGGAATGTATTCTCCTATATATTTCAGTCTTCACACATTTCCATTTAACCTCATCAAAGCACCTGCAATAACATGTCTTACACTTCACCAAAATTATTTCTTCAATGATGCATATTGGTCTTCAAAAATCAAATCACAATGAACCTACAATGTCATTATAAAATAAAAATGACCTTTCATTTCCTCTTCTCTGCATATATCTTAATTTTCCCCTTTTTAAAAACAACTCTTCAATAATCTCCAATAAAATATGTCTTCAAATATTATACCTTTCATAAAGCCTTCAATAAATATATCTCTGTCAGAATAAATTTTCATTTTTCCATCTGCATAAAAAATTTCCATAATATGTGCAGAGCCTCCACTCCCAAAAAATACTTAAACACCCACTTCAAAAAAATAAATTATCTCAAGTGTTTCCTTTTAATAGAAAAATAATATATTATCTCAAAAATCTATGTCTCCTGCACGAAGGAGCCTATAATAAGAAAAAAACACCTTAATGCTTTATGCAATTAAAGCTCCTAAAAAACTGCAAGAGAAATGGCTAAAAATAGCCTTAGAAAAGTCCACTTTGCTAGCAGTCACATAGTGGTGACATTTCAATGCACGTCAAAGATTGAACACGAGGGAGGAGGTAGAAGTTTAAATGATAGCCTTTGATCTTTCATCACGCGCTCAACAAGTGTTTAAATTAAAGCCATTGATTGATATTTTCGCACCCTACGCCCATGTGGAGACCGACAGCATCAATGATGTTAGACAAGGGGGGTGGTTGCCCCATGATGGAAACCCCCTTAAGTTGTCACTTAATTGGCCCACAACCTGCTATCAAAGGCCAACAATAAAACATAAGAAACCGGCAGTAGTCTTATGACAATTAGGATGACCTAGGTTTTATGATACATATTAGGGTTTGAGAAGAGTATTCTGCTCTTCTTATGTTATGCATGCTTTCCACAGTTAAGAACTAAGTCTATGCTAGCACGCATTGTAATATGATGAATGTAATGTTCCTGAGTATTCGCCAAAATAATATACATAAGATTTATCTGCGAATCAGAATCAGATATTCTATTCCGCACTTCATTTGTCATTTGCAGCTGTGTTACAAAGTTGGTATCAGAGCCGATGATGTGATTGTCTGTTGTTATCGTTGTTGTCTAACCATAACGCGCCAATAAGTGCTAAATTATTTCCCTGTATTGCTCCTTATATTGCTCTCTGTAAAGCTCATGCACACCAGTATTCTGTTGTAAGTCCTCGTGAAGTAAGTCCCGCTAAGCTTGTTGCGTCAGGGCAGTGTTGAGGCAGTAATTTGCATTTCGAGCGCAGATTTGAGCGTAAGTTCAAGCGCAGGATGGATCGAGCAAGCACTTCAGGTACAGCTATGGACGGCATCGACCTAACTGCAGATCGTAATATAGAAGTTAAGTTCACCAACTTCTTTGCTAATAATGAAAGTTCATTTTCTACTCCTGAATTAAGTAGTAATGTTTTAGATGAAGTTTCTGCTAGTCAACTTCCTGAAAAGGAATTTCGTGTGCCTAAGATTAAAGCATCTGAAATCTATAAAGATGTCCCTAATAGTGTGATAGATATGTTTAATACCAATGTTGGTTTGAAAAAATGGTTTGGTTATAAAACTTCGCAACGGTGTCATGTCGCCACTCTGCAACAGGTTGTTACAGGTGGAAGTAAGGGCAAATTAAATATATTCTCAGATGCCCTTGTTGCTAAGTTTCAAAAGGAAGCCTTTGCAAGTTCTAGTAACCCACAGTTTATGCATTTGTCCTATGTCCGAATAGGTATTTGTGGTCATTATAGAAAAGGCTTACCCATCATTGTAATGATGATGCTAAAAGATGCCCGGTTCTATAAAATGTCTCATTCCCTTCTTGATGCTCGTTGTGATTCCATGTCCAAAGGACCAATTTTTGTGGATTGCCTTCTAGACTTCCCAGTCAGTCTTAAAGATGGAAATTTGAAAGATGTTTTAGAATATAACTTTAAGACTATGAATCTGTTCATGAAAAAGAAGTCTGTAGATCATTCCTTGATCTTTCTGGTTCATTACCGCCTGTATAATAAGGTCATTCCAGTGATGATTAATCCCAGAAGAGCACAAGGATTAGAAGGTCTTTTGACCATCTGGACATCTTCGAGTGATAGCACACAGTTGACTGCTCCCAAAATACTTAAGCATAAGGATATTAAAATGCCTGAAGAATGGGCATTAGATCTTTGGGATAGTGATAGTCAACCTGAAGTAGAAAATGAGAAACAACTGCAATTGAGAGGCATCTCAATTGATGAAATAGATGATCAGGCAGTGATCAGGTTCTCATCCGGCAACCAGTCAACCTCACTTGCTGGACCTTCCATGAGAATAGAAAAGATTTTTAACTACAACCAACCTGGTCCATCTGTGAGTTCTTTTCCCCGCTCTCAGAGCGTTAGATTGCAACCCTCTCAGGGTTTTGAACGTTTGTTTTCCTTACCTAAGGCTAGTACTTCAGCCATTCCTTCCCAGTCGTCTTGTACCCATAAAAAGTTTTCTGAATTAGATAATGGGTTATATAGATGTGAAGACTGTTCATTCATCTTCCCTCCAAAAACTGGCCATGTCCGAATGATGTCAGCCAGACAAGCTACTATACCTGAGCAAGAAATTTCTGCAGAACAAGAAAAAGTCTTTAATACTCCTGCAGGTTCTTGCCTCCTTCCCGGTACTGTTCCACCCTTCAAAGATTTCATCCTGTGTGATACCATCGGGACTTTTAAAGCAGACTTCTGGCCTTTGCATTTATTTCCTGCCACTGAAAACTCTCAAGGAACCAATCAAAGCAAATTGCTAAACTGGACAAACCTTTGCCTTAGGAAGTCTATGCTGCTAGCTGAGGATCAAAAAATCTGGCATCAGATAGAAGCAGTCAAGGCTGAGAAAGCATGTCTTAGTGCTCAAGAAAATTTCCATTCCCTCATCTCCACTCTGGAACGTTTGGAAAAGTGTCTCACAGATCAGTGGATGAACTCTGTGAATAAAGATCTTCAGGAACTCAAAGTTCAATATAATGAATTCAAGAAAGAAGCTGAGACTTGGTGGGTTGCTCAGCAACGATCTTTAGATCAACAGAGAGAACTTCTGCAGAGGATCAGAAGTGAAGTAAAGTTAGATTGTGATGTGTTGGGTTCACAACTGAATACTACAAATATTCATGTAAAGCATAATAGCCAGAGACTCACAGAGATCTCTGAAGAAGTTCATTCAGTTGCACAATCTCAACTTCTTATGAGCGATTCCATCAAATCGGAATGCTCTGATATAAAGTCTGCTCTCCAAGAGGAATCTTGGACTATTCAAACAATGACTCACACTGTCCGACAGCAGCAGACTGTGAAGACAAAGAATTTCCCTTCTAGTGCCAAGGGTTATCTACAGGCTCAGTATGAGGGACCTAAGTTGAAATTAGAAGTCAGAAAGCCTATGATTGAAAAAGTTTATGATCCCTCTTTAGGGATGTTAAGAGAAACTACTCCCGTAGAACAAGCGGAAGGAAAGTTTCAAATGGCTCGAGGAGCAAGTTCTAATCCCAATGGATCTAACCCTGTTGATCCATTCAAAAATATTCAGACACTAAAAGCTGACACTCCTCCTCTTGTCAATTTTGATCATTATGAAGATATAGAAAATACAAGAGCAATTGATGCAATGTGAGCTTGGATAACAAATTATATGTCTACTAATGCTGATGCAGAAGAAAAACAAGTAGTCAAGCAAGCTCTGAATGCAATGACTGGTATTGCTCGCCATGTCTGGGATCGCCTAGATGATGCCTACAGGGAAACTTTGCTGGACCGAGGTACGGATCAAGTTTGTGCTAAACTAACATGACTGTTTATTGGCAAAACAGATGTAAGAGAAAAATTGGCCTACAATAAGTTCATCAAAGGTAAATGTAAAGATCTCAGATATTTCAAGAAATATTGTGATGCATAATATGAAAATTTCTATTTGTCCGGCTGTGAACAAAATCATGAATTCATGTTCACTACCTTTCTAAAAAGCTTTGGTAATGTGATAGGTGAATTCTATCATAAAAAAGTCCTTGAAAATCTGGTGGTAGAAAATATAGAAATGAAAGAACTAACCTATCCACAGTTAGTTCAATTCCTCCAACAGATTAATGAAGATATTTGTGAGGAAGGAAAAGCGAAAAAAGAAATAAAAAAGGTACAACCTTTACTTTCTTCCTCCGTGTGTTATCAGATCATGCCCTCTAATTAGTTTCCTACTAAAGAGAAATCTTCTTGTTGTGACGAATATGAGAAACCATACAAGAAGAAGAAGAAGAAGAAGTTCAAGAATAAGTACCCCAAGAAAAAGGGATACTTTCGCAGAAGGGATAAGAAGATCAAAGGTTCCAAGAAATGGAAACCTACCTGCTACATTTGCAAGGGTGAACACTTTGCAAATAAGTGTCCTAACCGAAATAAGAAGAAAAATAAAGGTAAAGTTCGTGCAGCCCAAAGAGCAGGTGTTGAGAGTGATGAATTTGAATTCATCAATGACTATCCTTCAAACTCTGAGGATATTATCCTCTCCAGCACAGAACCAGAGAGTTCAGAATCTGAAGAATATGAATCTGCTCCAGAGCAACTTCAAGGTCAGGTTAAGATGGCAAAAACTGACGACCCCTCTGATGAGGAGTCAGAAATCTCCTTCTATTGCAGAATGCTAAAAAGAGACACCCGAGCTGAATTGGACAAAGTTATTGAAGAAATTGTTCAAATAGAAGAACGTCTCCAAACCATGAATATGGGACAGGAGACATGGAAGAAGTTGTTGGGCAAGTTAGACCAGCTCAAATCCAGAAAGTATTTCTTGCTCCAACCCAATATTGAAGGAGGATCTACGTCAAGAAGTAAATCTACACCCATAAGGCCACCCGGGTTCTCTTCACCTGCTATATCTCAACATGGGTATAGACCATCACCATGGTTTCCTAGGGCTCCTCCTCAGAGGCCCTCACAACCTCAAGTCTTGGAACAGCGCCCCATAATCGATGCCCCTGCTCCTGGTAGTATGGCTCAGCGCATCTGGCGCAAAAATTGTAAAGATTTTCTCATAAAGGTCATCAGTCAAGCTCAGGCAGAAATTTTTGAAATAGATGATGAAGAAAATTTCTATCTCATAGAGGAGATGGAAAAAGCCCCTGAACTTGATAAGTTTGTTAGTCAGTTCAACTCTTCAGGCTCTATACAATTACCAGCTCAAGCCACTAGTTCAGAAGAATAGCTGTTTTGTGAAGAGAGACCCTATAGTCCCCTCCTCACACACACAGTTAAAACTGAAGAAGCAGAAGACTTGCCTACCTACGAGGAAGGATCCAGCAGTAGGCAGATGAAAGCATATCAACAAACAGCAAAGCCTATTACTACCTGTCCTGGTATAGTCCTGACTATTCATTTCCCAGGTATTATGGCTTATCCTCTCGCTTTTCTCATTGATACAGGCGCTGATTTAAATTTAGCTCATCATAATGCCTTCCCTAAAGATGCCTGGATAAAAGGAACTACTGGAATTACTTTTGGAAATGCTGAAAAGGAAGATAGTTCTTTTTTCTGTGTTGCTCCTATCCAAATTGGCTTTGATGGTTTTACTGACCAACTCATCTTTATTGAGTATGAAATGGATGGCTATGATGGTGTAATAGGAAGTAACGCTATCAAGCAATGGGAGCCATTCACAATTGATTCTGATTTCATCATCATCAGAGGAACCTACCAGCTCCCCCAGCTCTATCAACCACTTGCATACGCCTCTCAGTGGAAAAAAGAGAAGAAAAAAGAAAAGGCTGTCAATGCAGTTTGGTTGAGTAAACAAATTGCAGCAGGACAAAGTTCTCTCACCGAACTCCAAACAGCGTTTGCAGATACAGTCATGACAAAGGATCTACAAAAGCAAAAGAGGAATCTCTACTATGATCTCCCATTGAAACGAGATCCCGAAGGTAATGAGCTCGTTCCTAAAGCCAAAGCAAATTATTTTCTTATGAGTGCCACAAAGGCTTTAACCTGCAGCACAGAAGTTGCAGAATTGGAACGATTAAAGATAATCCAAGATTCTGACTCCTCATTCTCTTGTCATGCTATGTATGTTCCCAAGGTTGATGAGAATGGTAAAGAGCTTCCTGAAAAACGGTTAGTTGTTAATTATAAACCGTTAAATGAATGTCTAGTAGATCATAGGCATCCCCTACCTAGTAAAGATCATATATGGCAAATCATTCAAGGTAGTCATGTTTATTCCAAGTTTGATCTAACCAAGGGTTTTTGGCAAATTGGTCTCCAAAGTGCTGATTATTACAAAACCGCCTTCTCAGTACCCCAAGGTCTCTATGAGTGGACTGTTCTCCCTTTTGGTATCAAAACAGCCCCTTCTATTTTTCAGCAAAAAATGGATATTATCTTCCGACCCTATGCCAAATTCATTCAACCCTATATTGACGACATTCTTGTGTTTAGTCAAGATATGCCTCACCATCTTGACCACCTGTGTTAATTTCTTTCCCTCTGTCAACACCATGGCCTTGCTGTCAATCCCACTAAATCCTTCTTTGCTCAGTCTGAAATTGTGTTTATTGGCATCAAGCTTCTTTCGGGGGGAGGATGGAGGCCAAACCTCATATTTTGCACCGTATTTCTCAATTACCTGTCACAAGGGTCAAAGAACTGCAGCGGTTTCTGGGCCTAGTAAATTATATTGCAGGTTTTTATTGTAAACTTGCTGAAGACAGGTTGGAACTCAACAAGCTTCTCAGCAAAAAGCCACCACCATGGACTGCAAAGCATGATGCTCTAATAGCCAGAATCAAGCAAAAGTGCTCTCAACTTCCACCTCTGAAGCTGCCAGGTAAAGGTTGAGACAGATGCTAGTGAGGGAGCCTGGGGCGGAGTTCTTCGAGAACAGAAAACAATTTCTTTTAATCCTAAAGATAAAGATGAAATTGTTCGATATGCTTCTGGTAGCTTTCACAACTGTGAGGTTGATTATCACAGCACTCATAAGGAAATCTTATCCATTGTAAATACTTTTCAAACATTTCAAATGTTTATAGCTGATAAAAGATTTCTGCTTAAAAGTGATTTGTAGAATCTGCGGGGATTCTTTTGAAAGGAATCCAAAAAAAAAGTTGTAAGAGGTTAGCTTCTCTGATGGGCTCAACTCCTCAGTACTTACGAATTTGATTTTATACATCTTCCAGGAGTTGAAAATATCTTTGCAGATTTCATGTCTCGAGAAGGACATTCTGATCCAGTACAGGATGCTGTTCCAATATCTGTTCGTCAAATGAATGGGAATGTCTGAGTTATTCACATCCGAGAACAACGTTGGTATGAAGCCAGTCATAACGAATGGAGTACCAACCCATTCCAGCGAAGAGAGTTGCATAATTTTCAAATGGCTAATGATTTTCTGTTTGACAGGTTTAGAATGCTCACTGCCAAGCAACAGTTAACTTCTCCAGGATTATGGACTGAGCAACCTTTCTTCCAGTTTTCTGCCAAAGCAGAACCCATCGATCCTGATGTGGGACATGTTCTCCAAAACTGGTGTGGAGATTTTGTCCTCCCAGTTCAATTCCTGAATCCACCTGTCGCACGACCCCACCAATGGTTAAATGATGAAGATGGGAAAACTCTCATTCGCAATCTCTTTCAAGGGCCGTATCCTCCTGCAGCAGAGCTTCAGTTTGATGGCACCACGACATATACAAGATGTATCTTCAAGCTCATCTTTGGGTCTCCTGAAGAAAATCCCATCAGTCGCCATCTCTGCCAAATTTATGGACCTGCCAGTTATGCTTCAGTTTTTGAACACTGGACTGTGAAAAACAGGTTAAGATATTTTCACATGCACCAGACACCCATCTGGATTCATACAAAGACCTATCACATGAATGGAGCCACACCACAGGCTATGACCCGCAGACTGTATGGCCCGCATAAGCTCAAGACAATGAGCATCATGTGGAAAGAACAAGAAGGCAGTCGGCCTCCTGGATGTGTTCCACATTCATCCACACAAACCTGTGCGAACTGTGCTGACTTTTCACATGATGATCCAAGGGTCCCTAGATACGGAGCTAGTGGAAATTATCGATCTCCAGATTGCACTCATCCCGATGGAGAATTTTGTGAAGGCTGCATCTTCAACCAACCAAGACCTGACACTTCCAGCTCATCTCATAGTACTGGGTCCTAGACTAATGGATGGGTTTGTCATCCATCGAGAATATCTATCATCTCGAGAAAAACATGATAGACGTGGCCCACACCACAGTAAAAGGGGTTAGCTTACAATCTTATCATAAGCACGAGTTCTCTCTCTCGTGATAAAAGAGAATCTTGTAAAGTTGTGTCGGTCGGGCGACCTTATCTTGTTCACGGATGAATTGGTCCCACCAGAGGAATCCTTATCCTCATCTGGGTCATCCTTCGGATAAGGCTTGCAACGTGTCGACTCTTTATGGATGGATTTCAAAAGAATTTTGAGATCGGGGTTAAAAGATCTGCTCGCTCTTCCTATATAAGGTGACCGAGCCACCTGCTTTTCTCAACGATTTCTAGCGAAGTGAAATCCTAGAGAGTTAGTCTTTAGTCTTCAAGTCTATAGGAAAGTCTTCAGTCCAGGTCTTCAGTTTCAATTTCATAGTTATGCTCTTAATGTAGGAAGTTGTGCATAAGACATAAAGAGTATTCTACTCTTCTTTTGTTATGCATGCTTTCCACAGTTAATAACTAAGTCTATGCCAGCGCGCATTGTAATATGATGAATGTAATTTTCCTGAGTGTTCGCCAAAATAATATACATAAGATTTATCTGCAAATCAGATATTCTATTCTGCACTTCATTTGTCATTTGCAGCTGTGTTATTTAATTTGCCCTTACTTCCACCTATAACAACATGTTGCAGAGTGGCGACATGACACCGTTGCGAAGTTTTATAACCAAACCATTTTTTCAAACCAACATTGGTATTAAACATATCTATCACACTATTAGGGACATCTTTATAGATTTTAGATGCTTTAATCTTAGGCACACGAAATTCCTTTTCAGGAAGTTGACTAGCAGAAACTTCATCTAAAACATTACTACTTAATTCAGGAGTAGAAAATGAACTTTCATTATCAGCAAAGAAGTTGGTGAACTTAACTTCTGTATTGCGATCTACGGTTAGGTCGATGCCATCCATAGCTGTACCTGAAGTGCTTGCTCGATCCATCCTGCGCTTGAACTTATGCTCAAATCTGTGCTCGAAATGCAAATTACTGCCTCAACACTGCCCTGACGCAACAAGCTTAGCAGGACTTACTTCACGAGGACTTACAACAGAACACTGGTGTGCATGAGCTTTACAGAGAGCAATATAAGGAGCTATACAGGGAAATAATTTAGCACTTATTGGCGCGTTATGGTTAGACAACAATGATAACAACAGACAATCACATCATCAGCTCTGATACCAACTTTGTAACACAGCTGCAAATGACAAATGAAGTGCGGAATAGAATATCTGATTCGCAGATAAATCTTATGTATATTATTTTGGTGAACACTCAGGAACATTACATTCATCATATTACAATGCGCGCTGGCATAGACTTAGTTCTTAACTGTGGAAAGCATGCATAACAAAAGAAGAGCAGAATACTCTTTATGTCTTATGCACAGCTTCCTACATTAAGAGCATAACTATGAAATTGAAACTGAAGACCTGGACTGAAGACTTTCCTATAGACTTGAAGACTAAAGACTGACTCTCTAGGATTTCACTTCACTAGAAATCGTTGAGAAATGCAGGCGGCTCGGTCACCTTATATAGGAAGAGCGAGCAGATCTTTTAACCCCGATCTTAGAATTCTTTTGAAAGCCGTCCATAAAAAGTTGACACGTTGCAAGCCTTATCCGAAGGATGACCCAGATGAGGATAAGGATTCCTCTGGTGGGACCAATTCATCCGTGAACAAGATAAGGTCAACCGACCGACACAACTTTACAAGATTCTTTTTTATCACGAGAGAGAGAACTCGTGCTTACGATAAGATTGTAAGCTAACCCCTTTTACCATGGTGTGGGCCACGTCTATCATGTTTTTCTTGAGATGATAGATATTCTCGATGGATGACAAACCCATCCATTAGTCTAGGACCCAGTACTATGAGATGAGCTGGAAGTGTCAGGTCTTGGTTGGTTGAAGATGCAGCCTTCACAAAATTCTCCATCGGGATGAGTGCAATCTGGAGATCGATAATTTCCACTAGCTCCATATCTAAGGACCCTTGGATCATCATGTGAAAAGTTAGCACAGTTCGCACAGGTTTGTGTGGATGAATGTGGAACACATCCAGGAGGCCAACTGCCTTCTTGTTCTTTCCACATGATGCTCATTGTCTTGAGCTTATGCGGGCCATACAGTCCGCGGGTCATAGCCTGTGGTGTGGCTCCATTCATGCGATAGGTCTTTGTATGAATCCAGATGGGTGTCTGGTGCATGTGAAAATATCTTAACCTGTTTTTCATAGTCCAGTGTTCAAAGACTGAAGCATAACCGACAGGTCCATAAATTTGGCAGAGATGGCGACTGATGGGATTTTCTTCAGGAGACCCGAAGATGAGCTTGAAGATACATCCTGTATATGCCGTGGTGCCATCAAACTGAAGCTCTGCTACAGGAGGATACGGCCCTTGAAAGAGATTGTGAATGAGAGTTTTCCCATCTTCATCATTTAACCATTGGTGGGGTCGTGCGATAGGTGGATTCAGGAATTGAACTGGGAGGACAAAATCTCCACACTAGTTTTGGAGAACATATCCCACATCAGGATTGATGGGTTCTGCTTCGGCAGAAAACTGGAAGAAAGGTTGCTCAGTCCATAATCCTGGAGAAGTTAACTGTTGCTTGGCAGTGAGCATTCTAAACCTGTCAAACAAAAAATCATTAGCCATTTGAAAATTATGCAACTCTCTTCGCTGGAATGGGTTGGTACTCCATTCGTTATGACTGGCTTCATACCAACGTTGTTCTCGGATGTGAATAACTCGGACATTCCCATTCATTTGACGAACAGATATTGGAACAGCATCCTGTACTGGATCAGAATGTCCTTCTCGGGACATGAAATCTGCAAAGATATTTTCAACTCCTGGAAGATGTATAAAATCAAATTCGTAAGTACTGAGGAGTTGAGCCCATCGGAGAAGCCGACCTCTTACAACTTTGTTTTTGGATTCCTTTCGAAAGAATCCCCACAGATTCTGCAAATCACTTTTAAGCAGAAATCTTTTATCAGCTATAAACATTTGAAATGTTTGAAAAGTATTTACAACGGATAAGATTTCCTTATGAGTGCTGTGATAATCAACCTCACAGTTGTGAAAGCTACCAGAAGCATATCGAACAATTTCTCCTTTATCTTTAGGATTAAAAGAAATTGTTTTCTGTTCTCGAAAGAACTCCGCCCCAGGCTCCCTCACTAGCATCTGTCTCAACAATTTTGAATCCTTTACCTGGCAGCTTAAGAGGTGGAAGTTGAGAGCACTTTTGCTTGATTCTAGCTATTAGAGCATCATGCTTTGCAGTCCATGGTGGTGGCTTTTTGCCGAGAAGCTTGTTGAGTTCCAACCTGTCTTCAGCAAGTTTACAATAAAAACCTGCAATATAATTTACTAGGCCCAGAAACCGCTGCAGTTCTTTGACCCTTGTGACAGGTAATTGAGAAATACGGCGCAAAATATGAGGTTGGGCCTCCATCCTCCCCCCCGAAAGAAGCTTGATGCCAATAAACACAATTTCAGACTGAGCAAAGAAGGATTTAGTGGGATTGACAGCAAGGCCATGGTGTTGACAGAGGGAAAGAAATTGACACAGGTGGTCAAAATGGTGAGGCATATCTTGACTAAACACAAGAATGTCGTCAATATAGGGTTGAATGAATTTGGCATAGGGTCGGAAGATAATATCCATTTTTTGCTGAAAAATAGAAGGGGTTGTTTTGATACCAAAAGGGAGAACAGTCCACTCATAGAGACCTTGGGGTACTGAGAAGGCGGTTTTGTAATAATCAGCACTTTGGAGACCAATTTGCCAAAAACCCTTGGTTAGATCAAACTTGGAATAAACATGACTACCTTGAATGATTTGCCATATATGATCTTTACTAGGTAGGGGATGCCTATGATCTACTAGACATTCATTTAATGGTTTATAATTAACAACTAACCGTTTTTTAGGAAGCTCTTTACCATTCTCATCAACCTTGGGAACATACATAGCATGACAAGAGAACGAGGAGTCAGAAGCTTGGATTATCTTTAATCGTTCCAATTCTGCAACTTCTGTGCTGCAGGTTAAAGCCTTTGTGGCACTCATAAGAAAATAATTTGCTTTGGCTTTAGGAACGAGCTCATTACCTTTAGGATCTCGTTTCAATGGGAGATCACAGTAGAGATTCCTCTTTTGCTTTTGTAGATCCTTTGTCATGACTGTATCTACAAACGCTGTTTGGAGTTCGGTGAGAGAACTTTGTCCTGCTGCAATTTGTTTACTTAACCAAACTGCATTGACAGCCTTTTCTTTTTTCTTCTCTTTTTTCCGCTGAGAGGCGTATGCAAGTGGTTGATAGAGCCGGGGGAGCTGGTAGGTTCCTCTGATGATGATGAAATCAAAATCAATTGTGAATGGCTCCCATTGCTTGATAGTGTTACTTCCTATTACGCCATCATAGCCATCCATTTCATACTCAATAAAGATGAGTTGGTCAGTAAAACCATCAAAGCCAATTTGGATAGGAGCAACACAGAAAAAAGAACTATCTTCCTTTTCAGCATTTCCTAAAGTAATTCCAGTAGTTCCTTTTATCCAGGCATCTTCAGGGAAGGCATTATGACGAGCTAAATTTAAATCAGCGCCTGTATCAATGAGAAAAGTGAGAGGATAAGCCATAATACCTGGGAAATAAACAGTCAGGACTATACCAGGACAGGTAGTAATAGGCTTTGCTGTTCGTTGATATGCTTTCATCTGCCTGCTGCTGGATCCTTCCTCGTAGGTAGGCAAGTCTTCTGCTTCTTCAGTTTTAACTGTGTGTGTGAGGAGGGGACTATAGGGTCTCTCTTCACAAAACAGCTGTTCTTCTGAACTAGTGGCTTGAGCTGGTAATTGTATAGAGCCTGAAGAGTTGAACTGACTAACAAACTTATCAAGTTCAGGGGCTTTTTCCATCTCCTCTGTGAGATAGAAATTTTCTTCATCATCTATTTCAGAAATTTCTGCCTGAGCTTGACTGATGACATTTATGAGAAAATCTTTACAATTTCTGCGCCAGATGCGCCGAGCCATACTACCAGGAGCAGGGGCATCGATTATGGGGCGCTGTTCCAAGACTTGAGGTTGTGAGGGCCTCTGAGGAGGAGCCCTAGGAAACCATGGTGATGGTCTATACCCATGTTGAGATACAGCGGGTGAAGAGAACCTGGGTGGCCTTATGGGTGTAGATTTACTTCTTGACATAGATCCTCCTTCAATATTGGGTTGGAGCAAGAAATACTTTCTGGATTTGAGCTGGTCTAACTTGCCCAACAACTTCTTCCATGTCTCCTGTCCCATATTCATGGTTTGGAGACGTTCTTCTATTTGAACAATTTCTTCAATAACTTTGTCCAATTCAGCTCAGGTGTCTCTTTTCAGCATTCTTCAATAGAAGGAGATTTCTGACTCCTCATCAGAGGGGTCGTCAGTTTTTGCCATCTTAACCTGACCTTGAAGTTGCTCTGGAGCAGATTCATATTCTTCAGATTCTAAACTCTCTGGTTCTGTGCTGGAGAGGATAATATCCTCAGAGTCTGAAGGATAGTCATTGATGAATTCAAATTCATCACTCTCAACACCTGCTCTTTGGGCTACACGAAATTTACCTTTATTTTTCTTCTTATTTCGGTCAGGACACTTATTTGCAAAGTGTTCACCCTTGCAAATGTAGCAGGTAGGTTTCCATTTCTTGGAACCTTTGATCTTCTTATCCCTTTTGCGAAAGTATCCCTTTTTCTTGGGGTACTTATTCTTGAACTTCTTCTTCTTCTTCTTCTTGTATGGTTTCTCATATTCATCACAACAAGAAGATTTCTCTTTATCAGGAAACTGATTAGAGGGCATGATCTGATAACACACGGAGGAAGAAAGTAAAGGTTGTACCTTTTTTATTTCTTTTTTCACTTTTCCTTCCTCACAAATATCTTCATTAATCTGTTGGAGGAATTGAACTAACTGTGGATAGGTTAGTTCTTTCATTTCTATATTTTCTACCACCAGATTTTCAAGGACTTTTTTATGATAGAATTCACCTATCACATTACCAAAGCTTTTTAGAAAGGTAGTGAACATGAATTCATGATTTTGTTCACGGCTAGACAAATAGAAATTTTCATATTGTGCATCACAATATTTCTTGAAATATCTGAGATCTTTACATTTACCTTTGATGAACTTATTGTAGGCCAATTTTTCTATTACATCTGTTTTGCCAACAAACAGTCGTGTTTGTTCAGCACAAACTTGATCCGTACCTCGGTCCAGCAAAGTTTCCTTGTAGGCATCATCTAGGCGATCCCAGACATGGCGAGCAATACCAGTCATTGCATTCAGAGCTTGCTTGACTACTTGTTTTTCTTCTGCATCAGCATTAGTAGACATATAATTTGTTATCCAAGCTCGCATTGCATCAATTGCTCTTGTATTTTCTATATATTCATAATGATCAAAATTGACAAGAGGAGGAGTGTCAGCTTTTAGTGTCTGAATATTTTTGAATGGATCAACAGGGTTAGATCCATTGGGATTAGAACTTGCTCCTCGAGCCATTTGAAACTTTCCTTCTACTTGTTCTGCGGGAGTAGTTTCTCTTAACATCCCTAAAGAGGGATCATAAAATTTTTCAATCACAGGATTTCTGACGTCTAATTTCAACTTAGGTCCCTCATACTGAGCCTGTAGATAACCCTTGGCACTAGAAGGGAAATTCTTTGTCTTCACAGTCTTCTACTGTCGGACAGTGTGAGTCACTGTTTGAATAGTCTGAAATTCCTCTTGGAGAGCAGACTTTATATCAGAGCATTCTGATTTGATGGAATCGCTCATAAGAAGTTGAGATTGTGCAACTGAATGAACTTCTTCAGAGATCTCTGTGAGTCTCTGGCTATTATGCTTTACATGAATATTTGTAGTATTCAGTTGTGAACCCAACACATCACAATCTAACTTTACTTCACTTCTGACCCTCTGCAAAAGTTCTCTCTGTTGATCTAAAGATCATTGCTGAGCAACCCACCAAGTCTCAGCTTCTTTCTTGAATTCATTATATTGAACTTTGAGTTCCTGAAGATCTTTATTCACAGAGTTCATCCACTGATCTGTGAGACACTTTTCCAGACGTTCCAGAGTGGAGATGAGGGAATGGAAATTTTCTTGAGCACTAAGACATGCTTTCTCAGCCTTGACTGCTTCTATCTGATGCCAGATTTTTTGATCCTCAGCTAGCAGCATAGACTTCCTAAGGCAAAGGTTTGTCCAGTTTAGCAATTTGCTTTGACTGGTTCCTTGAGAGTTTTCAGTGGCAGGAAATAAATGCAAAGGCCAGAAGTCTACTTTAAAAGTCCCGGTGGTATCATACAGGATGAAATCCTTGAAGGGTGGAATAGTACCAGGAAGGAGGCAAGAACCTGCAGGAGTATTAAAGACTTTTTCTTGTTCTGCAGAAATTTCTTACTCAGGTATAGTAGCTTGTCTGGCTGACATCATTCGGACATGGCCAGTTTTTGGAGGGAAGACGAATGAACAGTCTTCACATCTATATAACCCATTATCTAATTTGGAAAACTTTTTATGGGTACAAGACGACTGGGAAGGAATGGCTGAAGTACTAGCGTTAGGTAAGGAAAACAAACGTTCAAAACCCTAAGAGGGTTGCAATCTAACGCTCTGAGAGCAGGGAAAAGAACTCACAGATGGACCCGGTTGGTTGTAGTTAAAAATCTTTTCTGTTCTCATGGAAGGTCCAGCAAGTGAGGTTGACTAGTTACCGGATGAGAACCTGATCACTGCCTGATCATCTATTTCATCAATTGAGATGCCTCTCAATTGCGGTTGTTTCTCATTTTCTGCTTCAGGTTGACTATCACTATCCCAAAGATCTAATGCCCATTCTTCAGGCATTTTAATATCCTTATGCTTAAGTATTTTGGGAGCAGTCAACTATGTGCTATCACTCGAAGATGTCCAGATGGTCGAAAGACCTTCTAATCCTTGTGCTCTTCTAGGATTAATCATCACAGGAATGACCTTATTATACAGGCGGTAATGAACCAGAAAGATCAAGGAATGATCTACAGACTTCTTTTTCATGAACAGATTCATAGTCTTAAAGTTATATTCTAAAACATCTTTCAAATTTCCATCTTTAAGACTGACTGGGAAGTCTAGAAGGCAATCCACAAAAATTGGTCCTTTGGACATGGAATCACAACCAGCACCAAGAAGGGAATTAACCTTAGGTCCTCATTAACAGGAGACTCCATAAAAGTTGTAGACAGTATAAAATAAGTTTTCACAGGTTAGAAGACATGATACTGAATTGCAGTATAAACTCACACCACCAAAACATCAAGTGAACATATTTATGTAACCCCAAACAAGTAACCTTGTGACCTTTTTAACTCACAGCACCAAAGGACATATGAAGACACATTGAGAGTTCTCTTGAGAACACATTATGAAGAATTGCATCTTGATTATCCTAAGAATGAACCTGAGCATGAACATCATTTATCTTGAACAACACACTGAGCAAGATCAAAATCACTGAACTATATAGAGTTATAACATTCTGACACCAATGTCACCAATGAAAACAAACAACATTAAATTCACAACTCCATCAATACTGTTGACATCTCCAAATCACACCAAACCTCATGAAGGAAAAACAACTGAGGTCAATAACATGAACTAAAAGATCATATTCATAAGGATCTTAGCATCATTTACACAAGCATATCCATATCAATATCACCAACACATTCAACACTATCACTGCTTGCACAACATTAACAAACCTTCATGGCTGACATACTTTTTGACATCAATGACAACTATCACTATAGGGCAACACCTCTGAGGTTTGGAAAGCTCTGCAATTTCTAAAACTGGGGACTTGATATCTGTTAATAGAAATTGCTTGGATTACAGGAGGGTTAATCGACTTTAATTAATTTGAATTGATGGCTTAGTCATAATCATAGGGAATGATATGACACTCCAAAGTGAGGTCGATATTGTGGTAATTAAGGCAGCATGCATAGGTTGAAGAAAGAAATAATGGCAGGGGTATGTGTCGAAGTAACTGCACCTAAAAATAGAAATGACAAGACAAGTAATAATTAACTAACTCGAACAAATTACCTAGATCACTTTTTGAGATGATGGCCTGATGTACTTGGCTACTACGCCATGGTTTTGATGAGGTGTGGTGTGACTTGATATGTGTGTAGCCGACACATCGCTTGGAATGGTGTTAGCATCGTCAATGTCACATGGTATGAAATCTTTCCTCATGAGTAGATTTGAAAATGATGTGTTATCAGTTGAAGTCATGATGAGTAGCCAGGATGACATGCATAGGTAGCTACAACTCCCTTTTTGATGGTGGATGATGAGGTGTGCTAACCTCATCGCTTTCTCTTTTCAAAATTGGAGGATGAGTCATGCTAACCTCATCATGTGCTGTCCCCACTTTGATGCTTAGAGTGGTGGGTCCCCCCATTCTTTGAGATGGTTCTATTATTGGTGAAGCACCAGAGGTGCTCCTAGACTGCTCCGGAGATGTGTTTTAGTGGCTCCTGGGTACCTGGTTAGCTCCAGAGATCATCTACTAAAATCTAGCAAGAAGAAGGGAACTACCATTTACTGGTTTTCAGTCTCCTTGGTGAGAAAGACAACCATTTACTGGTTTTCCATCTTTCTCTTTTTTATTTTATTTTATTTTATTTTTTTGAGAGAACGGCCACCATTTGCTAGTTTTCAACCCTTCTTTTATTTCTCTTTTTTGAGAAAGGCCGCCATTTGGTATTTTTCAACCTTTTTGATTTTTTTTTAATTTTATTTTGTCCTTGAATTTCTTCAACCTATGGCAAAGGTTGTGACCCTTGTCACCAAGCACAAGTCCTTGATAAATTCTTCCTTAGTAGCTGGTCTTGTATAGAGCAGAATTCTATGGCCATTTACTAAGAATGTGTCTTCACCTCCATCAATGGGTGCCGACAAAATTGTTCCATTCTCATAGACTTCCCTAATCTTGTAAGGACCCATCCAATGAGTTTGTAACTTCCCCTTGAACTCCTTTATCTTAGAATCATATAGGAGGACCCAATCCCCTTGTTGAAATATCCTCTTCTTGATGTGTTGGTCATGCCACTATTTCATTTGATATGGAACAAGTTTTGTTTGTTGTATGACATCTATCCTGATTTCATCTAGCTCATTGAGTTGAAGAATCTTGTTCTGTACAAGTGCTATAGACAATGGTAGGCTGATATCCAATGATGTCTTCAGTGTTTTCAATTTAAATTCTATGGACAGATTGGGTTTCTTTCCATAAACCAATTCATATGGTGAGAACTTGATTGTTGAATTCCAGGTAGTATTGTAGGCCCAAACTGCTTCAGGTAACCTGCTAGCCCAATCCTTTCTTTTCATGGCCACTGTCCTTGTCAAGATGTTTTCCAACTCTCTATTAGTCACCTCTACCTACCCATCAGCTTGGGGGTGGTAAGGTGAAGACTTTCTGTGTTTAACTTGGTATAGATCTTTGAAAGCTTGAACTACCTGAGAAGTGAATTGTGGTCCCCTGTCTAAAACTATGGATCTTGGGGTTCCAAATCTCAAGAAGATTCTGTTATAAAGAAAGTAAGCAACTTTTTCTTCCCTTGCAAACTACAATGCTTGAACTTCTACCCATTTGGTTACATAGTCTGTGTAGACCAAAATATATTCTTTGTCTGACGATGGTGGAGAGATTGGTCCCACAAAGTCTAGACCCCATTGATCAAATGGTTCCAACACTACTTGAGGGTGTAGTGACATTTCCTAGGTAAAGGTTGGTTGACCTGTCCTTTGGCACTAATCATACTGCTGCACATACCTCTTCATGTCATTATGGAGAGAGGGCCAGTAGTAACCAGCTCCTAGAATTTTGTGAATAGTTCTTCATGAGGAATAATGTCCACCAAAGGGTTCATCATGACATGCTCTTAAGACATAAAAAATTTCATCATCTCTCAAGCATAGGTGTGTAGAATAAAGTCAGGACCACACTTAAATAGTAAACCATTTAACCATTTGTAAGATAATCTTTCTTTTACCAATCACTTCTTTTGTTTTGAGGTGAAATGAAATGGAAACAAGCCTACAGCTAAGAAATTATCTATGTCAGCAAACCAAGGTGTAGTAGAGGAAACAACAAAGAGATGTTCATCTGGGAATTTGTACTCCACTGGTTGGTTTTCTCCACATGTATGCAACCTTGACAGAAAGTCAAAAACCAAATTGAATTTCCCTAGGTTGTCAACTATGGTAATGTCAAATTCTTGCAATAGTAACAACCATCTAATTATCCTTGTACCCACTATAGGTTTGTTCATTAATTATTTGATAGTTGCATGATCAGTATGCACAAATATTTTGTATCCTGTGATATAATACCTAAATTTGTTAATAGAATATGACTGCCAAGAATTCCTTTTCATTTGTGGTATAGTTTTTTTCTTTTGGAGTAAGGTTCTTACTAATGTAGTAGATGGCATGCATACCTTCTCCCTCTTCTTTCTATCCTAGGACTTCCCTAGTGGACTCATTTGAAACATCAGTTTGTATGTGAAATGATAAAGTCCAATTGGGTCCTCTCAAGATAGGTGTGACCATAAGTTTCTCTTTAATGGTTTCAAATGTTGATTGACAATCCTTTGTCCATGAGAATTCAACATCTTTGGTAAGCATGGAAAACATAGGAGTAGCTATTCTGCTAAAATTTTTGATAAATCTCCTATAGTATCCTGCATGACCTAGAAGGCTTATAACATCTATTTGGTTTTTAGGTGAGGGTAACTATTTTATCACTTATATTTTATTCTGGTCTACTTTGATCCCTTTTGTTGAGATGTGATGTCCAAGTACAATTCCCTCCTTTGCCATCATAAATCATTTTTCATGGCTCATGAAGGATAGTTGATTTTTTTTTTCACAACATTGTAGCACCTTATCTAGGTTTGTGAGAGCTTCCTCAAAGGTATCTCCATCCACAATAAAGTCATCCATATAGACTTCCATACACTCATTAGCCAATTCATCAAAAATGGCTAAAACAACCATCTGAAAAGTAGCAGGAGCATTGCACAAGCTAAATGGAAGAACTCTATATGCAAAAGTTCCCCAGGAACAAGTAAAGGTGGTTTTGTCCTGGTCCTCAGGTGTGACTTGAATCTGATTATACCCACTAAACCCATCTAGGAATGAGAAGTACTTTTTCCCTGCAAGGTTGTCTAGCACTTGGTTGATGAATGGTAAGGAAAAATAATCCTTCTTTGTGGCTTTGTTTAGTTCTCTATAGTCAATACACACTCTCCACTTCCCATTCTTTTTAGGCACTATGACTAGGGGTGAGACCCATTGACTATCTGAGATAGGATATATGAACCCTACTTGAAGCAATTTCTCTATCTCAGTCTTAACAATATCTTTCAGGGCAGGGTTTAATCTCCTCTATGGTTGTCTGACCGGTTTGACATCCTCAGTGTACATATGATGACTACAGATCTCAAGAGGAATGCCCTTCATATCTTGGTATTCCCAAATAAAAGCTGTTGAATGGGAGACCAGAAGGTTGAGGAGTGCTTCTTCCTATTTTTCTGCTAACTAGGTGTTAATATTCAATGTTTTCCTAGGTAAAATCATGACCTGCTTTGTAATCTGATCCATAGATGTCCCTACTCCATATCCTGGAGTCATAGTGTTGAGAGGATAGGAATGTGGAAGCAGGATATGGAATATGGCCAATTCTCTATAAAAGGTTTCTCCACAAGGAATAATGTTTACAAGGGTACAATGGGTAGTAGTAAGAAATTCTCTTTTTGAGTCGGGCTAATTCCATTATATCCTTGTCAATAAGAATGTGTGTGATGTCTTTTGTTGTGTCATAGTTTATTTCTTCTTCTAACTCACCCAAATGCTCCTTGATGGTAACCATAGCTATTGAGGCATTGTTTCCCATGTTATTAGGCTCATCTACCCACACTTTTCCTAAGTAATGTATTGATGGTTTAGCTGGAGGATATAAAGAGATTTTCTTCAAATCTATCCTATTGGAAATGGCCATGTCTTCTATTTGACAATCAATAGATGATGTTTTTGTAGCCATCCATGGTCTTCCTAAGATCAAGGGGTAAGTATTTTGCTACTTTCTGGGATCTAATATCAGGAAATCTACTAGAAATTCCCATGATTTCACCACAACTGGGACATCGGTTAACACCCTTTTTGGAATAACCACTGATTGGCCATCCAGTTGGAGAATTGTGGATGTGGCCTAGGCACTAGTCAAAGCTAATTTGTCTAGGGTGTGCACTGTCATCACATTTATTGCTGACCCCAAATCAACCAAAACATTAGATATTTCTACCCCTGAAATATAGACAATTATGAAAGGGTTCCCAAAGTCTCCATATTTTGGAAGGAGCATTTCCCCCATAAGAAGGTCTGCTAATTTCCCTTCTACCTGAATGGTGGCAGGGAAATTTGTCTTCCTACCTTGGGTTTTAACACAGTATTGTTTGATGAACTGGTTTAGCTCAAGCACATCCCTAATTGCTTGTAGGAGTGGAATTTCAATGTTTAGTTGTCTGATTTCTTATAGAAGTTCTGATTCCATGGTAGGTTGGACTTGTTTTTGTAGGATAGTTTTCTGAGGGACATGCTATTTGAGCCGTTCTAGGTAAGGTGCTAGTTTTTCTATCTCTGGAGCAGTGCCAAAGTTCTTTACAAAAGTGGCTCCAAAGTTGTTCTCCAGAGCTGTTCCTTTAGGAGGAACTCTAGAGTTACCTAAGGGTTGTTCTTCTAGCACAGTTTCGATAGTAATCTCCTCTTGAGGTTGAGTGGATGGATTTTCAGGTTCCATATCATTGGTTACTTTAACTATAAGTAGAGGAGATGGTCTTGGAAGTGCTTTCCCAGAACATAGTTGGAGGTTATTGAGATAAATGGCATTGACACCAACCATATTTTCTTGCTCTATAATGAAAACAACTGCTCCTTATTTATTTCGTGGATTTGATATAGGTTGAGCTGGTAAAGGTGATTGACTAACTGACTCATTTTATGGCTATCCTTATGTGTAGGGGGGTCCAATAAGTAATGCTTGTTGCTGAGGTTGTAAATGTCTAGGTTGTCCTTAGTATTGTTGATTATAACCATGTTGAGGACCCTAATGAGGCTACATGTTTTGTGATCCAAACTATTGTGGGAACAGTTGTGGCCATTATTGATTTCTCTAGGGCTGGATGCTAGTTCTACCATTACTGGTTTACCCAATTGTGTGGTCCCCAAGGGGGAATGTTCTAAGGCCCCTGCCATGTTGGGTTCCATTGATTGTTTCCCTAGTTTGAAGGACCCCTATAGGAAGCCTAATTTGGGTACTGATTATATGGGAAAGTGCCTGTTTATTTTTATCCTACATAATTCAACTCCTCTACTATGATATTCTTCTTAGTCAGCCTTTTTAAGGCCAGGAGCTAATCACATTGACTGGTAGGGTGCTCCTTGTCATAGATCTAACAGATTTTTGATTTGTCTAAAGGGTTTTCCCTCAACAGGTGTTTGTTCCTACATCTAGGACAATATATGGAGAGAGGTTCAACTGTTCTACTTTGTTTATTTGTTCTAGTCTTTGCATGAATCCCATCTAATGTGGTATTCAGTTGGACCAAAATATATCTCTTAAGATTTGTAATCTCCTCCATTAACTATCCTATTTCATTCTTTCCTTTAAAGGGTCTAGGTGTTCTCACTCCATCTTGGGTTCTAGAGTAGTTTCTGTAGAGTTTTTCTATAGTAGGCATATCCATTTTGTTTATATTCCCTCTCCCCATTAGATCCAGTGCCTTTTTTGATTCTGTCTAATCCTTTTACAAACATTGTTTTAGCCAAGGGGTGAGCCACAAGATTGCCATATCTCCTCAAGGCAAAGTTGAACCTATCCAGATAGTCCTCTAAGATTTCATCCTCTCTTTGTTTAATTTTGAACAGCTCCTCCTTTTTATCACTAACCCTACAGTAATCCAAGTACTTGCCCAGGAATTCAGTTTCCATTTGATCCCATGAGTGAATGGAGTCTTGGGCTAAGCCCATGAACCACCTCATAGCAAAATCTTTTAGGGTTGATGGGAAAAGTTTGAGTTTTTGATTATTTGATTTGTAGTCATAGGTCTGGCATACAACTTTAAACTCAAACAAAAAATGATTTGGATCCTCAGAAGCAAGACCCCTAAAATTTGGTAAGTGTGAAGGTGAAATGTTCTTCATAGGGGCATTATCTCCATGAGTAAGGACAATAGGGTATGAGAAGGTCCTGGGAGCTTGATTATCTTCCTCATCATGATTATCATCCATGTCTGGTGTTTCTTCTCTTTGAGATTCAGTGTGGCCTTCTGAGGAAGTAGATTCTGGTAATGGATCTACTTGGTATCTTTCTTATAGTTCTTGGATATACTCAGAGAGTGAAGGACTTTGAGAAAATTTGAGGGAATGTCAAATTGGCGTGTAGTTTCCAAGGTAGGTTCTAAGTGTTCCTCTTCACCAAGATCTTGTGCCACCCTACTGCTTTCTCCTATAGTTTGCTACTGGGGTGTTCATTTTATGTATCTACCAAGTTTGAATCCCTAGGTCTATCCATACAGATTCAATTTAACCTAAACAAGATTGCTAACTAAGTTTTTCTTATTAACACATACTTCCCTAGCAACATGTCAAAAATGACAAGGGTTGCTGGACCTTGGCATTTAATCATGTTTTTCATGTGTCAAATCTAGGGTTGTATCCTAGGCTATCTACAATAAGGGATGCCATAGTTACCAATCCACTAACTACTTCTATTGATCTAACTATTTCAAAGATTAATACTACTAATTTGTTTACTATGAAAGGAAATTTTGAAAACACTAAAACAATGTTGAAACAATAAATTACTGAAATTGACCTATTCTAATCCACACAACTAAAAATATGCATTTACTGGAAACCACTATTAAATAGAAATAAATCTATCTTTATGAAAGCGGTAAACTATCTTGCTAATAGAATTTGAAACAAGACAATGAAACAAAGAGATACTAGCCTCCTGTCTTGATGGCGGGAGTGGGCCCTTGCTCGTCACCTTCAAGACTGAAGGCTAAAGTAAGAACTCAATACAAAAATATAATAACATAGTCTTTCTTCAATCTAATTCCATCAGTATGCTTGTATTCAAAAAGTATGTAGACTCTAGAAAATGGAAATTACAATAATCTAATAGCAATATTTGTCTATATTTATGCAGCTCCTACCTTAACATATATCAAATCAAGCGATGAGATATCTATCTATTCTAACTATCAGTTTATCTATGAGATAGCATCAATTTCTTATCTTAACAATTGGCTAACTGTAGAGTAAAATCATGCAAACTGAAATAGGTTTTAGTGGTACAGAAGTCCCACTAAATCTGGAGTCTTAACATAAATAACAACTGGGCAGCAAGGCCCTGAAATGTAGGTCTTTACCAAGTCTTTCAATACTCATACAAAATCAATACAAGAGGAATTGGATCCCTAGCAGTCAACTAGAGTCCTCGTCGGATCATTCTGGTGCTAGCTGAGTAAACTCTGAAGCAATGTAGTTGCCTCCAAAGATGTAGACTGATAGCGGTGCCAAAGACTATGCACTGTCTTTGGGAGCTTTGTAGATGTGTGCTATCACCAGGAGCTCCAAAGATGCACCCATGACTCCTATATGGCTCCGAAGATGATCCACCCTTGGCTCCCCTGCTTCAAAATACATCCAACACATTTGGAAAACATTGGAGTCTAGTGTAGTATCCTTCATGTCAGCTCTAGAGATTATTAGGACCATCTCCAGAGATGCTCAAAATTGCCTTTTTCCGTACAACTGCACCTATAGACAAAAAAAGAGAGACTTTCTTCACATTAGTCCTTCAATAAAAAAATCATGACATTTAGTAATTCTTCTCTCGTTAATGTAATTAAAATGAGTCTTTCCATGTTATATCGTGCAATTACCAAGACAACAGAATAGAAGGGATGGAAAAATGAAGGTGAAAAGGTGTATTGTTCTGGGTGCTACCTGTTGTTATATGGAGCCTGATCAGACTCGGAGGTAAAATTTACCCCACTTTTATCAGCACAGGTTCCCCCCAAATCATTTAACAGGGTAAAGGGGTAGCGCCCCTTGTGGGGTCCAAGGGCAGCGCCCCTGGTGTGCTCCCTATCATGATATAGTGTGGGGTCAAGGGGTAGCGCCCTCATAGGGGCTTGGAGGTAGAGCCCCCGAAACCTCACATGATTTTTTATTATTTTATAAAGGCGTCGAGAGTTATTTTTCTATTGGCTGACATGACAAAACCCTATTTTTGTAACTGACATAAGGCTTGATAAAAATGGCTAAGGGTTAGGTTTTCCATTGATGTATTGTAGCATTTGCAGCGGTATTGAGTTGCAAGGATTGCAGGTTGTAATCAGTTTAATTTACTGAATAATAATATTGGACTCTCTATTGGTGGATGTAGTCTAGGTTTGGGTGAACCACGTTAAAACTTGTCTCCCACTATTATTATTTCTATGTATTTTCCATTCATCTATTTAATCTTTATTTGCATTTAATTGATATCTTCTACTGGCTAACCCTAACAACTGGTATCAGAGCAAGTTGTGTTTGATTATCATCTGTAGGAAGGTCTCACGGTTGAGTGGGAGTAATGGCGGACGAGGGTAAATTGAAGGTAGATAAATTCAATGGGCTGAACTATCAATTATAGAAGATGCAGATGGAGGATTATCTCTATCAGAAGGATTTATGGAGGTCGTTGGAAGGAATAGCCAAGAAACTGGCAACAATGACTGATGAGGATTGGAATCTTCTAGATAGAAAGGCACTGGGAACCATTCAGTTGTGCCTGGCACCATTTGTGGCATTCAATATAACAGAAGTGAAGACAATAGATGAATTGATGAAAGCTTTGGCTAAATTGTATGAAAAACTCAACCTCAAATAAGGTATTTCTCATGAAGTGTTTGTTTAATCTAAAAATGATTGAAGGTGGATCTGTGATAAATCATTTAAATGAGTTTAATATGATTACCAGTTAGTTAATTTCTGTAAAAGTAAAATTTGATGAAGAGGTGAGGGCTCTCTTGGTTTTATGTTCTTTGCCAGAAAGCTGGAATAGCTTAGTAATGGTTGTAAGTGCTTCTGTCTCTGGTTCAAATACTTTGAAATTTTATGATGTTGTTGGTGTTATCCTTAGTGAGGAAATGCAATGGAAAAGCTCAAGAGGGTCCACATCAGGTAGTGTTTTGAATGCAGAAAGCAGGGGTAGATCAAAGGAGAGAGGAAAAGGTTCTGGAGGTTATGGGAAGTCACGAGGAAAATCAAAGGATAAGAGATCCCAATCCAAAGGATAAAAAGATTGCTGGTATTGTGGGAAACCAGGTCATCTAAAGAAAGATTGCTGGTCTTGGAAGAATAAAGAAGTAGACAAACAAGAAGGCAATAAGGAGGCAAATGTGGTAAGTAATAAATCTAAAGATGATACTTTGATTCTTTCCCTAGGTAATGCTGATGATTCATGGGTTTTAGATTTAGGGCCTCATTTCATGCTACACCCCATAAAAGTTATTTTCTTGATTATGTCTAAGGGGATTTTGGGCTAGTTTATTTGGGAGATAACAAACCTTGTCAGATTGTTGGAAAGGAAAGAATCAAGATTAAGTTGCAGAATGGGAATCATTGGCTACTACAAGAGGTAAGGCACGTTCCAATGCTAAGTAGGAATTTAATTTTAGTAGGGCAATTAGCTAATGAAGGTTGCATTGTTACATTTACTGATAAAAATTGGAATGTTACAAGAGGTGCCTTAATAGTAGCAAAAGGTGTGAAAGTAGCCACCTTATATCTTTGTACAGGTCATACTGTTCCTTCTACTTTAACTATTGCAGAGAAAAAAATAGGTTCAGGAACAGCTGTTGTAGGTTTGCAGGCAGAGATTGAAACAGTTGTTGCAGGTTCTGAGAGAACACTGTGGCATAATAGACTTGGGCATATGAGTAAAAAAGGATGAAGATATTTCATTCTAAGAAAGTTTAACCAGGTCTGAAATGTATTAATATGGATTTCTGTGATAGTTGTGTGTATGGAAAATAAAAGAGAGTTAGTTTTCTCAAGGATGGGAAGCTAAAGAAAGATGAAAAGTTGGAACTTATACATACAGATGTATGGGGACTGGCCTAAGTATCTTCTCTTGGTGGCTCTCGGTATTATATTACATTCATAGATGATGCAAATAGGAAGGTTTGGATTTATTTCCTCAGGCAAAAATTTGATGTATTTGAAACATTTAAGAAATGGAGAGGCTTGGTTGAGAACGAGACAGGTAAAAGATTAAAATGTCTAAGATCCGATAATAGTGGTGAGTATTGCACCAAAGAATTTGAGGATTATTGTTCCTTTAATGAAATTCATAGGTAGAAAATGGTTCTAGGTACTCCACAAGAGAATGGAGTGGTTGAACGCATGAATAGGACAATAATGGAGTGTGCAAGAACCACAAGATTGCATGTTGAGCTACCTTTAAGTATGTGGGCAAAGGCTGTCAACACTATTGTATATTTGATTAACCAAGGTCCTTCAGTTCCTTTGGGTTGTGGTATTCCAGAGGAAGCATGGATAGGTAAGAAGGCTTTGGGATTTTGAAAATTAGAAAATTGTGAGAAACAAGGATGTTGTATTCAATGAGAAGGTGCTATACAAAGATCAGTTGCAGTAGCACGAGAAGAAAGAAAAGGATTATGTGGTGTTGGATGATACTCTAGATAATGATGTTCCAGTGGTTCCTCATGCTCTGCAACAACAACAAGAAATACCACAAATTCTAGTGAATGTTAGATGGTCAACAAGGCTAAGTAGACCTCTTGAAATGTTTTCTCCCTCTTTATATTCTATTTTGTTAGAAGATGTTGGTGAACCGGAAGGGTATGATGAAGCTATGCAGGTAGATACAAAGGTTTAGTGGGAGCTTGCAATGAAAGAAGAAATGGACTCCTTGCTAAAAAATTATACTTGGGAATTATGTAAGTTGCCCGTAGGTAAAAAGGCTTTACCAAACAAATGGGTTTATAGGCTTAAAGAGGAAGATGGAGGTAAGAAAATATTTAAACCCAGGTTAGTTGTCAAAGGATTTGCACAGAAAAAGGGCATTGCTTTTGATGATATTTTTTCTCCGGTTGTTAAGATGACTTCTATTTGTACTATTTTGAGTATTGTGGCTGCTGAAGATTTGCATTTGGAACAACTAGATGTGAAACCTTCCTTTCTCCATGGTGATTTAGAGGAGATATATATGGAACAACCCCAAGGATTTGAGGTCAAAGGTAAGGAGAAACTTATGTGCAGATTGAAGAAGAGTTTGTATGGCCTGAAACAAGCACCTCGACAATGGTATTTGAAATTTGATAGTTTTATGGTTGAGCAAGGCTACAACCGGTGTAATTCTGACCATTATGTTTATTTTAAGAGGTTGGATAATGACAGCTACATTATTTTATGTTTATATGTTGATGATGATACTTGTAGCAGGCTCTAACATGGATCACATAACAGAGTTAAAATAATAGTTAGCACAATCATTTGCTATGAAGGATTTGGGGGCAAGAAAACAAATCCTTGCTATGAAAATTTGCAGAGATAGGAAGAACAGAAAATTGACTCTATCTTAGACTAATTATGTTGAAAAGGTGTTGTAGAGATTCCATATGGAGAATGCAAAAGTTGTCAGCACACCTTTGCCTAGTCATTTGAAATTGACTAAAGATATGTGTCCAAAGACACAAGAGGAGGAAGAAAAAATGTCCAAGGTACCATATGCTTCAGTTGTAGGAATTTTAATGTACACCATGGTATGCACGAGACTGAATATTGCACATGTTGTAGGAGTTGTAAGAAGGTATATGAGTCATCCCGGATTGGAGCATTGGAATGCGGTAAAATAGATTCTCAAATATTTGAGAGGTACATCCAATAAACACTTATGTTTTATGGGCTCTAATACTGATTTAGCAGGTTACGTAGACTTAGATTTGGCAAGGGATATTGATACCAGGTGGAGTACTATAGGTTATGTCTCTACTGTAGGTGGGACAACGGTGAGTTGGATCTCCAGGTTGCAAAAGGTGGTTTCTTTATCCACCATAGAGGCAGAGTATGTAGCTACAACAGAGGCAAGCAAGGAGATGATATGGCTGCAATCTTTGATGAAAGAATTGGGAAAACAACTGGCTAACAGTTCTTTGTATACAGACAGTCAAAGTGCCATACATCTTGCAAAAAATTCTGCCTTGCATTCAAAGACTAAACACATACAGTTGAGGTATCACTTCATTCGATCAGTGTTGGATGATGGATAGTTACGGCTGGAAAAGATACATACAGATGAAAATCTAGTGGATATGTTTACAAAGGCAGTAACAAGGGAGAAGCTGAGCTCCTCTTTAGCTTTGGTTGGTCTTCAAGACTGAAAACAAAAAATCAGAATAACAGAGTCCAGGGTGCTTATTTCCAGTGGGAGCTACAGGGTCAGCGGTGTTATGATCAGTCTCCAAGTGGGAGATGATATGGTGTGGAGTCTGATAAGTCTCCAAGCAAGAGATTGTTGTTATATGGAGCCTAAGAAGACTCAGAGGTTAAATTTACCCCACTTTTATCGGTGCAGTTTCCCCCAAATCATTTAACGGGGTCAAGGAACAGCGCCCCTGGCACATTCTCTATCGTAATACAGAGCGGGGTCAAGGGGCAACGCCCTCGCGGGGTCTCGGGGGCAGCGCCCCCGAAACCTCACATGATTTTTTATTATTTAATAAAGGTGTCAGGAGTTATTTTTCTATTAGCCAACATAAAAAAAACCCTATTTTGTAACCGACATAAGGCTTGATAAAAGTGGCTAAGGGTTAGGGTTTCCATTGATGTATTGTAGCATTTGCAGCGGTATTGAGTTGTAAGGATTGCAGGCTGTAATTGGCTTGATCTACTAAATAATAATATTTGACTCTCTGTTGATGGATGTAGCCCAGGTTTGGGTGAACCACATTAAAACTTGTCTCTCGCTATTTTTATTTCTGTGTATTTTTCATTCCTCTGTTTAATCTTTATTTGCATTTAATTGATATCTTCTATCGGCTAACCCTAACACTACCTGGCACTCATCACATAATATTCCATATTTTCTATCTCCTTTCTAAATAAAGGGTCTATTAACCTTTATCCCCTCATGTTTTTAAAAGGTTATTCATAAAATAATTTTATTTCCCATTTTGGGGAAAAGTCCCATAACACAACAAGAACCTAGTCTTTCTTCCATTATAGCCTATTATTACACACATATTGCTAGGTAAAGTAGTGCCATAGTTTATCCACACAATGGTTGATATTAATTACATCTCTTCTAAACTGATAAGTTCTACCTTATCCATTATCAGACTTCACCTAATCTACATGCTTTTATCTTTCTATTCTCTATAATCTCTATACATACATAACAACTCTCTCTCTCTCTCTCTCTCTCTCTCTCTCTCTCTCTCTCTCTCTCTCTCTCTCTCTCTCTCTCTCTCTCTCTCTCTCTCTCTCTTACACACACACACACACACATAGAGGCAAGATGTTGTCTAGGGGATAGCTCCCATATATTATATATTAGAAAAAATTACATGGCCTCCCTATAAGGAAGCGAAGGTAGTGAAACAACTTCCTACACTAATCTTGAGAGGAGGGTTATGCAAAACTTTTTAGATATTTACAACAATTATAGAAATTATAAAGAAACAAACATAAATAGAAATCATACCATAATATAGTAATTGCATGGGGAAACCCTTTTGGGAGAAAAAACCCACACTCCAAAATCCACCCAATATATTATTCAGAAATCAACAAGATTACAATATACTTGAGCAAACTTTCACAGGAATATAACCAACTAAAGATCTAAAGGCAACTTAACATCTATAAGACTCTCACAGACAACCTCAATCTCAAGCACCTAATATTTAGGAGATACAATACATGAATTTGTCAAACAGTAATTAAAAACCATGAGCTAAAGTGATGCAGTAGCATCTAGGTCCACAAGCAATCAGCGTCACCCAAAAATATTTTAGATTTTCAGTTTCTGTTTCAGTTCAGTTTTTGTTGTGCTTTGTCTTCTTTTGTGTTGGTTTTGATTTTTTTCTTTAGGAGGCAAATTCATGTTAAATTCGGCCAAGTTAAGAGCATCATCATGTAGAAGAGCCAATTGGGTATCTCCAGTTCCAATTTGGTAAAAATTGGCTGAAATCTAGCTAAGTTATAGCCATTCAGAGAATTTTCCAATTCGTGAACTCTTAAGTTCATCGATGGCTCAGTTTGTCAACCCGACAATTACTCAATTTGATAGTTCCCTAATAGTTCATAAGGGAAAGTTCACACTTTGAAGTTTGACTAAGGGGAGCTTTTGGTCTTGGTAAAGTTCCTAGTTCACGAACTATTTAGTTCGCCGATGGGCAATTTCTCTGACTAAGGTTAAAGTCCAACTCGTAACTCTACAAGTTTATTGTAAAGAAGCCTTCAATTGGTATAGTTTTCAAAGCTTAATAACTTCGTTGGCAAAAAATCTTGGGTTTACGAATGGTCCTTAAGTTCACCGATATGACATTTCACCGATAAAGGCTTTACGAAATGGAGTTCATAGTTATTTGAATTCCTCGATAGGTGATAAAGTAGAAGATAAAATACTCTAAGTTTGTGAGACTAATTCTAAAGTTCGTGGAGAGAAGAAATCACTGATAGAAGAAAAAGAGCTAAGTCTTCAGCTAGTTTGTGTTTTTTTAAATTGCCGATAGCTGATAGAAGGTTCGGGAAAGGTAACTTTTGCCGATAAAAGGGAGTTGATGGTTTAAAGCTTATTATCAGTAAAAAGTTAGTTTGCAAAATGAATAATTTGTTGATAGCATACAATGGAGAACAAGTTAAGTTAGCGAAGGGCTATTTTTACTGACAAGGTGTATTGGGAAGTGTCAAAATTTCTGAATAGGAAAAGTCACTGATAAAGGAGCTTGATGGATTAGGAGTATTGTATCGACAACTCCCTAATTCATAAAACAAGTATTGTCTAATCAGCTTATTAGAAAAATATCACTTTTGTCGACAACATTACGATGTGGTGCATCGGGAGGCCGTGGAAGATATAAATGGTTTGTGAAAAGATAAACTGTATATGGATCGATAAATATAGGGTTTTATCAAAAGGCATTTATTTTGATGATCATTAAACTGAAACATCAAAAGACTGTTTGAATACCTGTCTATTCAGGTTCATAACTAAATAGCTCCATAAATGTTCAACTCCAACGTAGGAAGAATAAAAGGTGATTGTCATTCTTCTTTGGGAGATTTCTTAAAGAGATTTCTCAGAGTAGATTCCTCAAGAGGGGAATTCCTCAGGGAGGGGGAGAAACATGTAATGTCCCCTCTTTGACACATGGCTAGTTCATCATGGAGTTCTCGTGGGCTAGCAGTTTGGTTAGGGAACTGTGGTTAGTGGGGTCTGGAGGTCATTAGTAGTGACAGAGTTTTGGTTCGCATTCTGAGGATCCAATTGGCACCCTCGTGGTTGGATCAGTGGGCTCTTGGTCATTACTATTTTTAGTAAGTTTAGGTTTGGTGTTAGTTCAGGATTTTCAGAGTTGGATTAGATGTGTTTCTTCGAGACCTTTCCAACGAGCTCAAGATCATGGATTTCTGACACCGTCTTCATACTTATTTTAAAGTCTGAAGATTTATTAATTTATATTAATAGGGACTTTATTATAATTTGCTGAAAAAGTGAAATTAATGAAATTAAGACATACACTATTGTCTTGACCTTGGGCGTTCATCCTTATGAGACATAAAGTGAAACTAAATGTTATTGTCCCTCCTAATTGCCCAACGCCTATCTTGGAGGAAGATAAAAGGTCACTTGAAGCTCATTTTGGTTTTATGCTATGTTTTGATATTTGCTTGTGAGAGCTCTGCTAGGGTTTCTGGAGTTTGAGAATTTGCATCAGGCTATTGGAGACAGAAACCTCCATTAGTGACGGTATCCCACAGGTGTGAAAGACCACCCAATAGTGCCATTGACTGTGGATGTATTCGGCATTCACATATGTCCTAAAATGGAGACATTTGAGGTTGTTTCTTGTGCTGAGTGAAAGATCTTTTTCTGTTGCTATTATAAGTTGATAATGGACGGTATAGAAGGCAGAAATCAGAGTGTTTGAAGTAGTTCCTTGCTGCTGTACCTTTCCATATTGTTGGTCGTACTATCCAAGCTTGGTCATACCATGTCAAGGAGGGATGTGGGTATTGTAGGGAAGCTTTCCTCTTTACTTCTACTACTCATTCGTGGTCTTTGGGAGGTGTTTAGTGCTTCAGTTGTTGCTCTTATATTTTGTATGAGTCATTTGTGACATTCTATGGAAATTTGATGCATTTCCAGCCATACCCACTTGCTGGTCAATTTCTGGTGGCTGTACCAAGTTGCATATTTTCATATGGGTATGTGATAGTAATTATTTCCTAGCTATTTTACTATCTAGGTTGTCTTTAGTTTCTTCAGATTCATTGTATATTTTCTATGTTTCTATTATATGCAATACATTGTGTGTTTCGGCACTACATCTACAGGAAAACATAAAACCCCCTTCTGCATCTTCTGTCTATCTGAAAGAACACACAAAAATCTAATAAAAATTACACAATAAATGTTTTTTAAAAAATACAAACAGGTATGGCACATTACAGTGGTATCAGAGCTAAGGATCTTGCCATCCTGTGAGTTCAGTTTTGACATGCAGAAGTAAAATGAGACATGCGACCTGCTGATAGATATTCATTCAGAAGTACAAGGGAAAGACAAGGAACAGAAGCTCCACAGTTGAATAATCCAGAGAATCCAGTACCTGTAATAGATCCTTTTGAGTCAGATACTGAGATAGTGGTAGCAGCTACTGAGGACAATTCTCAGGTATCATGGACGGACCTGTTTTCTGGAGAGCTTCCACCAGTTATAGGTCCTACAGGAGAGATGGGTGACTAGGAAGAACTAGAACTTAGTGCGCGTGACATTTTGATCGCACTCACTTGAGAGATGAGAGAGTCACAACGAGAGATGGTAGAGGCATAGGCTAAGTTAGCCCATGCCATCGAACGAATGGGTAATGACCTAGACAATCACCATGATAGGAACAGATACACTGGAGGTGACAGGAACAGGTACCATGGAGGTGACAGGAATAGATACAATGGAGGTGATAAGAACAAGTACCAAGACAGTGACAGAAACATACATGATGGAGGAAAAAGGAACAGGAATGATGGGAATGATAGGCATAACGGTGATAGGAATCGGGAAGAACAAAATAATGGGGACAGGAATCATGATGATAGAAACAGGGATAGAGATGATGATGATGAGGCTTCGGTTAACCACCGTAGGGCTTCGCAGTTCACTGCGGGAGATAGACCTGGCATTCTGATATTTACTCCTAGGAATCAAGTTCCTAAACAAGATCCTACTCAGGCAGAGTTCCAGGAGGAGATTCTGAGGGACTGGAGAGCATCTAGTGAGGGTTTCAAAAATGAGATGACATTTGCTAAATATTCTAAGATGAGAACTAGGTGTAAACCTGAGAGGGGAGGTAGATCACATAACCAAGAACTGCAGAGGAAAGTAAGTAAGATGACACTTCCTTACTTTGAAGGATTGGGTAAGACCACCACGAGAGATTGGGTCCAGAAATTAGATAGCTACTTACAAATTAGTCCCATGCCAGAGGAGGATGCCATTACTTATGCAGCTCTACACTTGGAGGGGACTACTCACAAATGGTGGAGTAATGGGAAGGTCACACTGGGTCACAATCAGGTCACTTCATATGTGGAGTTTACAGCTAGACTGATCGATGGGTTCGATAAAAAGGACCTAGAGTTACAATTCAAGGAGTTGACTTAGTTGAGACAGAGTGGATTAGTAGACTCCTACATTGTTGATTCCCAGGATATATCTGTTATGGTTCCGAACTGAGCGCAGATTGGTTGTTCTTTTCATTAACGGATTGTCAAATCAACTTCATGGTTGGGTGAAGGGTTTTGACCCTACTACACTCCAGGAGGCCATGAAGAAGGCCCGGGACATGGAGACATCAGTTTCAAGGAATAAGTTTCAATCCAAAGGATTTCCGCCAAGGAAAGATAAGGAGAGGGATAGAAGACCATTTCAGAGAGATGCAGGATAGCAGCATAAGAGTTCTTCTAGATTGGACAGTGATCAGCTGAATGACTTGAAGAGGAAGAAGCTCTATTTTTAGTGTCGAGAGCCTTGGGATCCTATGCACAAGTGTGCTGCCCAAGGAAAAGCCAAACAGTTAGAGTACTTTTCAACCGACGAGTCTGTTGATGGGGAACCCCACTTGGATTACCATTCAGAGGCTGAGGGTGGAGAATCAGAGGGCTTAGGGGAAGCATTAGATAGAGAGGATGATCTAGCTCGACCCACAGCACATATCACGAGTATTCAGAAGGAAGGATCTTTCAGGATTAGAGGGGTACTGAGCGGACAGCGATGTATTGCCTTGACATAGGTGCCACTCATAACTTCATAGACGAGGGCTTGGTCCCTAAGAGAGGGCTAAAAACTGAGGAATTTGAGGTCTTTAAGGTGAAGGTTGCATATGGTTTTGTACTCACCTGCACTAGGAGGATACCCAATCTATCAATCCAGCTGAATAGATACACTTGCCAATCAGAGTTTTATGTTGTCGGTATGGGTGAGATGGATGTTGTGTTGGGTATGAAGTGGTTGAATGATATTGAGTTCACTCTCAATTTGTGGACAATGGAAATGAAGTTTGAGGTGGACGAAGTTAGACAGGTGCTCAGAGGCATTTCAGATGGTGGGTTGAGAGTTGTTTCTCTCAAGCGGATGGAGCGCTTGATTCGTCATGATCAGGTGGAGTGGGTAGCCGAGGTTATGGTGATGCCTGGAGTAGATCAGTAGAAGCATGCGTATCCTCCTGACATACAGTCTATACTTACTAAACACACCAAAGTGTTTAGTGATATTCCACCAGGTAAACCTCCTGATAGAGGTTTTGAGCATGTGATCGAATTGGAGGAGGGTGCTAAGCCAGTAATCACGACCCCTTACAGGCACCCAAAGAGGTATAAGGATGAGATCGAGAAGGCTATCAAAGAGCTTCTCAAGATGGGTCACATCAGGCCTAGTAAGAGTCCATTTGTATCATTCGTGGTATTGGTAAAGAAGAAGGATGGGACTCTCAGAATGTGTATCGATTACAGGGACTCAATAAGAAAACAATCAAGAATAGGTACCTGATTCCCAAAATTGATGAGCTGATTGATGAGTTGCACGGGACATGTTACTTCTCCAAGATCGATTTGAGATCCAGTTACCATCAGATATGGGTCAGAGATGAGGATGTGGAGAAGACAGCATTTAGGTGTCATTATGGGCAGTTTGAGTTCCTAGTCATGCCATTCAGTTTGACCAATGCACCAGCTACCTTCCAGTCCTGTATGAACAAGGTGTTCAGAGAGCAGTTGAGGAGATTTGTGCTGATTTTCTTTGATGATATATTGATTTACAGCAGGACGTGGGAAGAGCATCTAAAACACATTGACATTGTTTTGAGCATCTTGGAAAGTGAGTTGTTGTATGCCAAAATGTCAAAGTGTGAGTTTGGGATGATTGAGTTGCTATACTTGGGTCATATCATTAGTGTTGGTAGTGTGAAGGTAGACTCAAAAAAGATTCAAGCAATTATGGACTGGCCACCATCGAAGAATCTCTCATACCTTAAGGGATTTCTTAGCCTTTGTGGATATTACCGCTGGTTTGTGAAGGGGTTCTCTCAATCAGCTGCTCCCCTTACTGGTTTGACTCGTAAGGATGCTTTCAGTTGGTCTGATAAGGCACAGGAGTGTTTCGACAGGTTTAAACAGATCATGAGCACTTTCCCTGTGTTAGCCATCCCTGATTTCAGCAAGCCTTTCGAGCTACAGTGTGATGCCTCAGATATAGGCATTGGTGTAGTAATCATGCAGGATAAGCACCCCATTGCATTTGAGAGTAGGAAGTTGAGGGGTGTGGAGAGGAGTTACAACATATATGGTAAGGAGATGTTAGCCATCATGCATGCATTGGCTAAGTTTAGACAGTACCTGGTGGGTAGCAAATTTGTGGTTAAGATAGATCACAATAGTCTGAAGCATTTCCTTAGGAAGAAGGATTTGAATGAGAGCCAACAGAAGTGGGTTAGCAAGTTACAGGCCTACGACTTTGACATTGTTTATGTCAAGGGAAAGAATAATGTTGTTGTCGATGCGTTATCCAGGAGGCCTCATTTGTGTGCACTAGGTGCTATTGCTGATGATTGGAGAGAGTTGATTTCAATAGAGTATGCCAAAGATGAGTGGGCTACTGGAGTGATTGATGGCACCATTAAAGATGACAAGTACACAGTGGTAAATGACTTGATTATTTACAAGGATAGGATCTTCTTGGTGTCGGGTTCACAGATGAAGCAAAAAGTTTTGAGGGCATTTCATGACTTGCCTATGGCAGGGCGTCGAGGATACTTCAAAACTTACGGATAGGTCAGAGAGAGGTTCACCTGGAAGGGCCTCAAGACCGAGGTGATGCAGTATGTGAGAGAGTGCCCAATATGTCAGTAGAACAAGCAAGAGCACTCACTTCCAGGAGGTTTATTGCATCCCCTGTCCATTCCTGGCAAGAAGTGGGATAGTATTTCTATGGATTTTATCACAGGATTACCTAGAGTCCAAGGCAGGGATTGTATTTATGTGGTAGTGGACCGATTGACAAAGTATGCACAATTATTTGCCATTCCTACCACTTATATTGTAGCTCAGGTTGCAGAGTTATTCTTTTGTGAGGTATTTTGACATCATGGGTTGCCTAGGAGCATTGTCAGTGACAGGGACAGTAGGTTCCTCAGTAATTTTTGGCAAGAGCTCTTCAGGTTATCGGGGACAGAGCTCACACCCAGTACAAGTTACCACCCCCAGACTGATGGTCAAATGGAGATAGTGAATAAGTGGATGGAAGGATACCTCTACAACTATGTTTCAGGGCAGCAGAAGGCATGGGTTAAGTGGCTTCACATGGGAGAGTATTTCATAAAATTTCACTTACCACATGTCCATTCAGATGTCACCCTTCATGGCATTGTATGGTTATGAGGCACCGAGGTTTGTTGATTTACTATTTGGTGATAGAAGGGTGCCAAAGGCCAAAGACTTCCTTAAGGAGAGTCATGATATCATGAGGGCATTGAAGGAAAACATATAGAAAGCTCAGAATCAACAGAAACAGTATGCAAATCAGCAAAGAATTGAGCGATCATTTGAGGTCGGTGACATGGTTTACCTCATGCTGCAGCCTTATAGGCAATATACTCTCAAGAAGAGTGGAGTGGCGAAGCTGAAGCCACAATATTATGGACCATTCAAGGTCACTAGGAGGATTGGCAAGGTGGCTTATGAGTTAGAGTTACCAGCAGGGAGCAGGGTACATAATGTGTTCCATGTTTCTCGCCTCAAGAAGGCACTGGGGCATAATGTGACACCCTCAATTGAGTTGCCTCCTCTTGATGAAGAAGGGAAGTTGATATTGGTACCCAAGGCAATCATTGACACCAGGGATCACAACTTGAGGAGGAGAATTATCAAGGAGTACCTGGTCAAATGGAAAAACCTGCCAGTTGAGGATGCTATGTGGGAGAACGAGCGGATTCTAGAGCATCCTGAGTTGAGATTGCTTGAGGCAAGCAATCTTAGGGAGGGTGGACTATAAGGTCCCCTCTTTGACACATGGCTAGTTCATCATGGATTTCCTGTGGGCTAGCAGTTTGGTTAGGGAACTGTGGTTAGTGGGGTCTGGAGGTCATTGGTAGTGACAGAGTTTTGGTTCGCATTCTGAGGATCCAGTTGCCACCCTCGTGGTTGGATCAGTGAGCTCTTGGCCGTTACTTACTATTTTTATAGAGTTCAAGTTTGGTGTCAATTTAGAATTTTCAGAGTTGGATTAGATGCGTTTCATCGAGACCTTTCCGACGAGCTCAAGATCATGGATTTCTGACACCATCTTCATACTTATTTTAAAGTTTGAAGATTTATTAATTTATATTAATAGGGACTTTATTATAATTTGCCGAAAAAGTGAAATTAATGAAATTAAGACATAGCCTATTGTCTTGACCTTGGGCGTTCATCCTTATGAGACATAAAGTGAAATTAAATGTTATTTTCCCTCCTAATTGCCCAATGCCTATCTTGGAGGAAGATAAAAGGTCACTTGGAGCTCATTTTGGTTTTATGCTATGTTTTGATATTTGCTTGTGAGAGCTCTGCTAGGGTTTCTGGAGTTTAAAAATTTGCATCAAGCTATTGGAGATAAAAACCTTCATTAGTGATAGTATCCCACAGGTGTGAAAGACCACCCAATGGTGCCATTGAATGTAGATGTATTCGGCATTCACATATGTGCTGAAATGGAGACATTTGAGGTTGTTTCTTGTGCTGAGTGAAAAATCTTTTTCTGTTGCTATTATAAGTTGATAATGAACGGTATAGAAGATAGAAATTAGAGTGTTTGAAGTAGTTCCTTGCTGCTGTACCTTTCCATATTGTTGGTCATACTATCCAAGCTTGTCGTACCATGTCAAGGAGGGATGTGGGTATTGTAGGGAAGCTTTCCTCTTTACTTCTACTACTCATTCATGGTCTTTAGGAGGTGTTTAGTGCTTCAATTGTTGCTCTTATATTTTGTATGAGTCATTTGTAACATTCTATGGAGATTTGATGCATTTCCAACCATACCCACTTGCTGGTCAATTTTCGGCGGCTGTACCAAGTTGCATATTTTCATATGGGTATGTGATAGTAATTGTTTCCTAGCTATTTTACTATCTGGGTTGTCTTTAGTCTCTTTAGATTCATTGTATATTTTCTGGGTTTCTATTATATGCAATACATTGTGTGCTCTGGCACTACATCTGCAGGAAAACATAAAACCCCCTTCTACATCATCTGTCTATCTAAAAGAACACACAAAAATCTAATAAAGTCACACAATAAAGATTTAAAAAAAAATACAAACAGGTACGGCACATTACAAAACAGAGGTGAGATTGTTACGAATTAAGGGTTCCGCTCAAAATAGAGGAATGTGGTTGTTCCCCACATAAAGGAGGTGTGATGATCGTAGATTTGAAATGATCTCTATATTCATTTGGAAGGTGATTTGGTGTTGTAAGCACATAATCGACTGGGTATTGCATTGTAAAGCTTGAGGCTAAGGCCTGGAAGGCCAGTAAGTTTGCAATTGTTGGTATTGTGAATTTTAATAAAATAGTTTCAGATTTATTTATGAATTTATCTTTCTATTGTGTTGTTGATCTGTGTGATTGGTTGCTTGATAAGGTTCCCTGGTCATGACTGCACCATAAAGCCACCCCAAAAAAAAGTGGCACCCAAATTATCTCCAATCAAAGATGCCTTGTGATGTGACAAAACACACACCAACACGTGTAACTCCCCCTTACATCTCTTTTCTATGTCCAACACATTTTTACATTTTCCAATATGGGAGACCCAACTTTCAAAGGCCATAACTTTTGATTTTGGAGGCCGATTGATGAATCATTTAATGTGTTGGAAAGCTCATGAAGAGATCTATGAGCCAATCATTAGGAAACTGGTGTCAAACAATCAAAAAATTTATTTTGGCTAAAAACCAACCCTATGGCCTATAAATTGAGTTTTTATGTTTTTATAACCAAAAAATCGCACCTTTTTTAATTGCAAGGTTGAGACACCTTTCCTAACACTCCCAAAGGTAAAGTAAGGAAATTACATATCAGTTATTAGATTCATAGGCCCCCTATTACTGTTATACAACAAGAATGGAAATTCCTCTAGCAGTTCTTGAACTCTCTCCTAATGTTGAGAAAGCAAAGTGGGGTTAGTTTTTAGCAAGCTTCTAAATTCCTCCAAAATGCATAATATCAACCTAACTTTGAATAGACAAAGGAATTTACACAAGTTGTTGCTTCTTAGACTATGATGTAATTTCAAAGACCCCACTAATCACCCCTTCATACTCATGCTTGTCCATGTGTGAAATAGCAATCATTGTAGCTTGGCAAAATGACCTCTTAACAAAGTTCACCACTGCAAGTTTGCTCAACATTTTATATCCCAACACATCAATGATGCTGAGAAGGAAAGTGACGTGCTTACATTTTAGAAGGCTAGGTCTAATGATGGTGGTGATGGTGCTCTCCACAAGTAGAGAGCTAATGTAAAATAACCTCTTTAACTATTTTGATGTCTCCTCTTCCTTGCATTCATAGGTGTCAATGTTGATGACCATTCTTCGTTCCATATTTCAAATGACATTTCATTTCCCTTCACCATAAATATAATCATGTTTATGTTTCTCATCTATTCTCAAACCTGAGGCCAGTAGGGAATTCATATGGTGGATAACACCACATGATATGTAAGGGTGCTTTGAGCTATATTCATAGGGAGTGGTACTTATCCTTCAAAATGCCATCGCTTAGTATTACACATAATTTTAATAAATCTCATTGATATACCTCAAATCCTCCTTGCAATTTGAGAGGATACCTTTCTCCATTTAATCGATCATGTGGTTGGCCAATGAGTCAATGGCTTCATTCACCTCCCTATAGATGTGATTGATGGAGAACTCTTGTAATCTATTAAGGAGGGGACATATATGTTCTATCTTTTTGTTTAAATTTCAATTGATGGCCTTTTTGCTCCATGCAAAATTGATGCAAATGTGTGGATTACCCTTTATGTCAATTTTCATGATGTTCTTTTGAGTTCATAATTTGAGCCCTTCATATTATATGTCCATTTCTACTTCATTGTTAGAGCTGGGAGGTAATTTTTAATAATGCCCAAATAAGATTGCCTTCACTATTTTGTATGATGTATCCTACCCTGGTGATCCCTAGATTGCCTCTTGAGGCACCATCAAAATTAAGCTTCAATTGATCTGTAGGTGGTGCCAGCCATTTGTTTTTTTCCTTCATTTCTTCACACATCCCAATACCACATTGGAGGCAAAGCTCAAGGGAAGTTTAAGTGTAGGCCAGTTTTTCATCATCACGTCATCTTTTTGAGTGAACACCATGGACTAGGAGTGCATCATTTTTACCTTTGTAGAGATGTGTTTACTTATCCCTATCTCAATTTTCCTGATCAAGTACTCCACATATAGCTACAATTCATTGATGATCTACCTATTTCTTTCTTTCCATATGTGCCAAACAATCATTAAGGGGCAAGTGTCCCATAAACCTACCCACACATAATTTTTGTAAAGATGGGGCTAATCATTGAAAAGAACAAGTGTCACGTCTCATTTTTATGAACAATATTATTATTCTAGATTAGTGAACATTTACCATGATTGTTTTACTTCGATTAAGTTACACGTGTAAAGGTAATTATCATGATGATATATTTACATAAATTAGAAAGTTGATTTAAATATTAAATATTACTGGTATGATTATGATGTTTTGCTTCGGCTATATTTTTGATATACTAACTTATTGACGTCAAGATTGAGTGCAATTAGATGCAGATACTTGTCGAAGACGAGAGCATGATTGAGGTAGAAATGTTCTAGCCACTTGGCAAGAACTGTTTGGGATGGTTAATCCTGATGCAATCACACACTCACGTAGTTGCATATGCATTTTTTGAATAACTTATTTTATGCATTGATGTGTGATTATTAATCGTGAATGATGATTAGATGTTAGAAAATTAGTGTGTTAAAAATTGCTTTCAAATGCATGATGTGATTACTTAAATTTAAATGTCTTTTTGAATTATATTTAAATGGTGTATTGTATTTTAAATAGGGAAATATATATGTTTGTAATTTACTAAATAAAAAATAAATAATCTTTTCTATTTACATGATTATAGATATTTGAAAGACAATATGTAAAATAGATTTAAATAATTATATTAACTTATAATAGATATATATGTATTATTGTATTATATTTACTTCTTGATTTTTTTAAAGTAATTGTGTTTTAGTAAAAATAGTTAACTTACGTTAATAATAATAATACTATATTTAGAATTTTAAATAAAAAGAATTAAAATCAACTTACTGTCATGCATGCGACAGCAAGCTAATTAAAAGATATTATTATTATTATTGTCACATCTTGAGTTCATTGGAGTGCTTATGTTATTTAAAATAGATAAATAGTATTAATAATAGTATTATTACATTTAGAGAGCTAAAGAGAATTAAATAAATTACTGTCATACACATGACAGAAAGATAAATTAATTGTAAAAAAAAAAAGGCATTGGCAAAGGAGAGAAAAAACTAGTCAAGAATAGCGATAGTAAAATGGCAATAACTTTGTCATATCAAAACAAAATTTGAAACCATAAAATGTTCCAGAAAGATGGAGAAGAGTAGAACAAAACCTAGAAATCCTTTAAAAAAAATCCTAGTTTTAGTTAAGTGTTTTTACAAAGGAATATGACATGTTCAGATGGAGCAGTGAATGGAGCAAAACATGAGCAATAAGGCAGAATCGCCATCTTCTTTCAGGCATAAACTCTGGGTATTTTTTTTTAATGCTTACATTGCTTAATAGACTATTAAATGACTAGTAAAATGATTCAACTCGTATATCTTCTCTGTATGATGGCTGAGATCAAACTTAGACAAAACTGTAGGTTCCTGTAGCATGATCTTATGACTGTGTTTTATTATCATGCTGGTTGGAATGAGAGAAAAATTAAATCAACCTCCTTTGTGTTAGTTAAATTGAACCTCTAGAATAGAGCTTGTTGTTGTTCTGGTAAACTTACATTATGACTATATTTTATTGCATGCTGGTAAAGATCATGAAATCAAAATATTAGCTAAATGAACATTAGTTTACATAATCGATCCTCTGTGTGAAGACATGACTGTAGTTTATGTGTTTTCCCCAGTTCTAGACTTTTTATCTAGTTAAAAACATATGGAAACTCTATATTGCTGTTAGTAAATGACTGGTAATTATGATATGTCTGTTTTCCTTCTCTGTATGCTAGCTGAATCAGCGACAGAAAGGTAGGAAATCGACCTTTGTTCTGATTGAACAGTAGATCTCTAAATTTTAAATCAAAATATAAACTTCATGTAGCTTCTATGCGAATGATTATTGTTGTTGTTAATTTCCTTAGTTCAAACTGGAAAACCCTTGTCTTGCTGTAGCTAAAAAGAATGGTAATGAAACTATTTAACTGATAATCAACACATCGACAAAGTCTGAGGCCATAGTTTAATAAGACTTATTTACTTAGAATGCTATTATTAAGTTATTTTTTATCTCATTTTCACTATTTCTCTTTCTGAAGAACCGTATACTAATTATAGCAAGTATGAAGAAAACACAATACTGGAGCTATTAGACGACCATTTAATTATGTTGAATGATATATGTCTATTTTCATAACTCAGTTATTAATCATTTTACCAATCTGCAACAATTCTTGTCACAGTTGCGACAGGAGGATTGTAATCTTTAAGTTGAAGTTCTTGTTGCAATTTAGACAGTACAAATATTTCCAATTGAAACTTAGAAAATAACTAGATAACTCGTGTCACTAAAATGACAGTAAGGTAGAAACTATAATTTAAATAACTTCTTTTGAATGAATTAAAAGATTTGAAACTATATACTTTGTTTAAACCTTTGAATGCAATTGTATCTAAAAGTTAGATTATTGGTTGTTGAAAGTGAATGTTTTTTTTTCTTATTTAATACCTTGGAAAAGGGATGGGTTTTGATTTATTATAAAACTTGAATTGGTGATTCTTAATTTATTTCATTTCTTACTTCTTGGGAAAAGAAGTAGATTTTCATAGGAATGTATCGGGTTGCTTTCTGGTCTTGGATGCCAATGTAGATATATCAGAGATGGTTTTTTTCCTCTTTTCAGGAATTGACTAGGCTACTTGAAATGATTAGATCTAATTGGAATGCCATTGAAAAAGATGTTTATTTTGTTTAGTAATATATATATATATCTGCCACATCTTGTTGTGAGTCAATTTGCTTTTCATTATTAGAATTGCACTTTTAGACATCAGGCTTGCATTGGGTATTCCCTCCTGCAGTTGTTACCAGGTAGCTAGACATTTCGTGCAGGGCTGGGTTTCCTTCATTTTATGAAGGGATCCGGAGAAGTGTAAATACTTCATGGTTGGGTGGAAAAGCACCTGAGCCATGTTCTCGTCTCTTGGTTTGTAGGTGGTGGACCCCTTGGTTTGTGCAGCTGGAGAGTGTTGATTTGTTATTCATTGATGTACTTGTTATTGTACCTTTTTGGATGTATTAAGACATGTTGCCAAAGGATTTTTGTATTTTGATTCATAGTGTTTATTACCTGGATTTGGCACATTTATATGTAAGATTTAAAGACTTATTTGATTTATATCAATGAGATTTTCTTTGTGAAGATTTATTGACTCTATTGATTCTTCTTGAGGGTAAATGCAAGAAGTTGTGTCCACTTAAGGTGGAAGTTTCAGAGTTTGAAAAAAATACGAAATCGGGTAACTAAAAATGGGATCCCGCTTTTTATGAAACGGGATCCCATTTTGCTTCGAAATCTCGAGCCAAAAGCGGGATCTCATTTTCTAGAAACGGGATCCCATTTTGAGTTTCATAAAAGGTTAATATTTTAACCTTTATGAAACGGGATCCCGTTTTGAAATGGGATCTCGTTTCATAAAAGATTAAAATATTAACCTTTTATGAAACGGGATCCCGTTTTATAAATTTTGAATTTTTGACCCATTTTTTGCTATGGCTTTTGGGTCAGAAAAAAGGCTTGGAAACCCGACCCTTGGCTTTGGACCTGGTTTGACCTGCAAGTTGAAGGTCCTGTCAATGTCACAACAAACTAGTGACTTTGGGCATGTCTGAAGGCCTTTTTTACAGAATTTTTTGACGAAATTAAAACCTATTATAGATGAGACAGTTTAGATTCCAAATATGTAATTTTTTTTACAATTGGATTTTTTTTCTATTTTTCAATTAATTTCTAATGAAATAGGTCCATAAACTTGAATTATCAGGGTTTTTTAGTATTTTAATAACTTTTTATTTAAAAAAATTGTAAAAAAAATAATACGAAAACGTACTTCAAACAATTCTTTTCAATTTGAAATTTATTTTTTTTCAAAAAATGATAAGTTTAGGTCATATTATGCGTGACGTACACGACGATTTTTTAAAACACAAAAAATGGCCAATAAAAAATTAACAAAAAAAAAAATTCAATAAAAAATTACAAAAAAATATGAAAAACGTGCTTCAATGAGTTAGAACTATTTTCCCAAAAGGATTTAGAAAAATATGATTATTTAGGTCAAAATATGGATGACGTACATGTGCATGGTATAGTAAAAAAAAAGTGACTTTTAAACAGTGGTTTTTAGAAATGTCTATTAAAATCAATTTGTATCATCTGGGTATTAAAAAAATTACATATTTAGAAACTAGACTCCGAGTACTACATTTTATATTTAGTGACTTTTTCCAAGATTCCACCTTTAAGTGCTTCAAATTTTTAGGTCAAATGTTACAAATTCTGAAAATCAAGGAAAACACTTCCACTTTTTGTCTAATAAGTGGACACAACTTCTTGCACACACCTTGATGAAATTATTGTTTTTGATTAAATATTGTAATTAAGTAGATTATATACATCATTTTACTTTCATTTCTTGTGATGTTGTATTTAAGTGAATTATTACTTCATTTTACTTTGTTTTACTTTTGTGATGGATTCGACTGCTTTTACAACAAGTAGGTATGCATGTAGAGAACTCAAACAACCTAATTTGTAGCAGAGCCTAGACTAACATTCATTGGTATATTGGCAGTTGAGAAGAAGGTGATCAACCATTTCTTCTATGGCAAGACATAAAGGACATCGTGATGATCCTTCAATTCTAAACAACTATAATTTGTCACCTATTAAAATCCTCTCATATAGAGTCATCCAAGTGAAATCCCATGAAAGGGAATTTGTTCCCTAACAAATTCTAGTAGACCAAGAAGTATTAGACAACAAAGTTCCCAAAATCTGGTAGCCCATCTTGATAGAGTAAATACCTAACCTTGCACCACTCTAAATTATGCAAAAAAAATTATGAGATTATAACCCTGTGATTCTTGAGCTCCTCAACTATTTTCTTCCCAAAGTTGTGCGGGATTGGTGTCATGTTTAATTCCTTCCATACCCACTCAAGACCATTGGGATTGTCTACCAAGGTCATATAATCAATCACTATATCTCCTCGTATATCTTCCATGATTTCCTTACAATTGTTGAGATCCAGACAACTTGTAAGGGGAAGATAACCATTCCACGATCAGACAAAAATTTCACTTTTGTCATTGTTGATTACCCAGGAAAGATGATCAATTATGAGTAGGCAACAATTGATCATAAAATTCCAAACTTGTGAATCACCAAGCGGATTAGTAGTTGATAGAATTTTGTAAGGATCCGTAGAGTCTAAGTATTTTCTTTGTAATATTTGGCTCCATAAAGCTTCCAGAATAGAGTACATCTTCCAAATCAACTTTGCACCCAACATGGTGATTTGTTTTATCAGAGAGTGGATGCTAGAATCACCCATGGATTTAAATTTACAGACTACTTCCCAATCGATAAGAGGGATGTGCTTTATATTATTTCATCCTTCCCAAAGAAAATGCTTCATTGTCCCATCCAGCACAGTTCTCACCTTCTTGGTTAGCTGTAGACAATTCATCATATAGATTAGAATCCCCAAAATCACAACTTTGGTCATGATTATTTTACCTACCAAAGTGGGTCATCTCCCTTTCCATGACTTTGACTTCGTTTTGCATGCACTAATGTTGTCTTCCCACAAGTTAATTCTCATAGCTCCCTTGAATAGAGGAACGCCAAAGTGTTTACTTGGGATTATGCTATTATTGAAGCCCAATTGGGCTGCGATCTATCTTTGTAGTACTTTCTGAGTGTGAAGAAGAAGATGTTTGATCTTTTCTTGTTTATGATTTGTCCAGAAGCTGTCATGTAACAGTCTAAGGTGCTCTTAATTGATTCAGCACCATCCATACATGCTTCTCTATAGAGAATCGTGTTATTTTCAAATTGTTGGTGTGTGAGTGGAGGCATGTTACTCATGATCTACACTCCACACCAAAGCCCCTACATTGTTTTGGTATTGATCACCCTCCCAAGAGCCTTGACAATCTACACAAAAAGAAACAGTGATAATTGATCGAATTGACACAATACTCTCGACACTGAAAAAAATGGCATGGTATCTCGTTAACTAGAAAGGAGAAGCATAGGGTGGAGATGCAACCAATAATCCAGGCAAGCCAAGATTTTCCAAAACTAAACTTTCCTTTTCATTAGAAAGAGCCAACATACTTTGTCATATGCTTTATCAATATCAATATTAGTAATCATGTTTTTCTTCTTTGAACTGACAATTGAGTGAATTTCTTCATGAGTGATTATACTTTCATCAGCAATGGTTCTTCCCAGAGTAAAGCCACTTTGTTCAATGATACTAGCTTTGGGAGAATTGATTTGAGTCTATTTGCAATGAACTTCCATATGATTTTGTAGACTATATTACATAAGGGGATGGGGTGATAATGAACAAAAGTCTTGAGCACATGATAACTTCTTTGGGATGAGGGTGATATTTGTGGTGTTAATGCTTTTAAGGATCTTTTTGGATTTCAAAAAAATCCTCCACCATATTGTCTAGATCCTATCAATAATGCCCCTAAATTTTTGATAGAAACAAGCTAGAAAGTCATCTAGGCCAGGTGCCTTGTCAAACTATAATTGGAATGTCACACTTTTAACCTCCTCCATTGTGATTGGTGACATTAGAGCCAAGTTGTCCACTAAAATGAAGCATGGTATGTTAAGTACTTGGACATTTTTAGAATATCTGTAGTGTCACTTGGTGCCAATAGCTCTATGAAATATGTGATAACCTCCACTTGAGTGTTTCCATCTGCCAATCTTACTGAGTCAATTATACTTTGGGTCTGTTTGACTTTTGAGACATTGTGAAAGAATTTTTTATTCAGATCCCCTACCTCTAACCATGTCTCACATGACTTAGATTTCTAGTAGATTTATTCTATTGCAAGGATTTTGCATGTTGATTCATTAACTCTTTCTCCCTAATGTAGTCAACCTGGAACATACCCTAAGGTATTACCTTTTGATTTAAAATCTCCATTTATACCTTGAACTACTCCTTTTCTTGGTAAGTATTCCTAAAGGAAGTTAGGTTCCATTCCCTCAATCTTGACTTAAGAATATTTAATTTCTTTGAAAAATGGAACATCTTTGAACCTTTCCATGCCACAACTTTAGACCACCAATCCTACATGAGTTCCATGAGGTTGTTACTTCTAAACCACATCTTTTCAAACTTGAAGGGGCAATATAGTGGATCTCAATCTTCACTAATCGAGAGGAGGACTAGATAATGATCAGAGCCTAAGATCAAATAAATGATAGATTCCAAAAAATGTGCAGATGATAGCCAACTTATAGATTATAAAAATCTTTCCAATCTCTCTAAGATATTTGTAAATCCTAACCTTCTCTTTGTCCAAGTCCCCATCCTTGGGGGTAATATCCAAAAGGTTTGCATCTCTCATGAAGTTCTAAAAATCTATATGTGATTGGAGATGTGATTGAGTCTTTTTATAATGCCCACCAAAGTTGATCCTTGTCTTCTTGTGTGATAGATGATTATTTATGTGTTGGTCCTATTATTAGATCCTTATGAGAAATTTATATGCATGGATATTTCAGCTTCATTGTTTTCATTTAAATGATATGTTGGGTGGGTAGACCTAGTTTCTTTCATTATTATGTTGTGTATGAGTAATTGCTCTTCAATCGTATTGTCTAATGAATGATTTAATTAAAACATGCATATTAGTTGGTTAATATTTAATTGTGTAATTTTTGTTAGTCACTTCATCTAATGCCACATATTGGATAGATGTGTGTGATGTTTGCATTGAGTGTGCAAGAAATTATAGGTTATTGACCAATAGATGAAATGTGGAGAATGTTGACATGGGACTCTTAGCCATCTCACTTTCATCCTTGTGTGGTCGAAACCCATGAAAACCCATCTGAATCAATTTCAATTTTAGATCCCCTTGTCAAAGACCAGTAAATGTCTTCTTGGGTGCATTTAATTTATCGTTTGTGTGATTTTGCATTCACTTGGTTTGTGCAAAATTATTTATTATGTTTTCAAAATTCTTAATTATGCTCTTATTTCCTAGCATAGAGGAAAGGCAATTTAACTAATTTAATTGAGTTGTGAAGTGTTTAACTTAGAAAAGGCATTGTATTTTATTTAAATGCATTTTTGGAAATAATGTGTTTGGGGTGAAATTCATTCTATTGTGGAGTCAAAATTATTTCTTAAGAAAACAACTATTTATTTATTTGTGTTGAAATATTTAAATTTGAAAGGCATTTTGTTTTGGGTGGTTGGTGCTTGAAAATATATTTAATTTGTGTTTGAAAAGAAATGTCTATTTTTGGATTATGTTTTGAGTGATTTTATTTTGGTGGAAAAGAATAAAAGGTTTTATTTATTTATTTTTTAGTGTGGGGATATATGAAAAAAGGGTGTTATATTATTTTCATTATGAATTGTTTGAAAATGGAGAGCAAATATGGAGTTTTGAAAACCCTCTTTTGGAAGAAAATTATATTTGCTCATACCGGAGATTGCTTGGTTGAATCGGATCATGTGAACAATGAAAAAGATTCCCCTCCTCCATACCTTTAGTTTGAGTCAAGTATTTCTCTTGTTGGTTGTGTATTTAATTTTATTTAGTAATTTTTATTTTATAGGAACTGTAATTTTTGGAAAATTGAACTTCCTACCGAAACTCTACCAATTTTTTTAGAAATGCTAATTTTATTTGAAAAGAGTGTTGTTGGGTAGATTAGGCATAAGAGGGTATGCTTAGATTTTCAGATTTTGTATTTCTTGAGAAACGTGAAAAATATGGGAATTTCTCTGTTTTAGCCCATTAGATGTCATTGAAAAATTTATGTTTTTTGAAAAGTGTGATGTTGGGATAATTTAAAACAAAAAGGTATTCTTACATTTTTTAATTTCATATTTTTTGGAAAACATGTAAATTATGTGAATTTCCCTGTTTTACCCTATTTAAATTTGTCAAAAAATTTATATGATTGGAAAAGTGCATTGTTGGGATAATTTAGACCAAGAGGGTATTCTCTAAATTTGAATTCCACATTTTTTGAAAATGTGAATTTTTTATGGTGTTTTTGTAAGTGCAATGGGAAGCATTTTTCTTTAGGGAAACTACTCTTTTCCCTGTTTTGGGGGCTCCTTGAGAATTTGACCCTAGATTGTGTAGGATAGAGTTACCTATAGAAGGCTTGGGGTGGCTGACTTCTAGGTGAGAGACTGGTTTTAAAGTAGCCCCCTTTACCATGGAGTAAGTGTGTGGGCACTTTAAAATGGTCCCTACTACCTAGGTTGTGATATGTATTATTTGGGTAGGTGTGTGTGGCTTTAAAGTAGTCCCCTTTATCTGAGGTAAGTGTGTGGACACTTTAAAATGGTCCCTACTATTGTGGTTGAGATGTATTATTTGGGTAGGTCTGTGTGGCTTTAAGTAGTCCCCTTTAATTGAGTTAAGTATGTGGGTACTTTAAAATGGTCCCTACTACCATTGTTGAGATGTATTATTTGTGGGGTGAGATGGGGCTTTAAAGTAGTGCCCTTTACTTGGGGTAAGTGGGTGGACACTTCAAAATGGTCCCCTTCATCTCTGGAAAGCATTCACGAAGTGAGTGTTTACTTGAGACCCTTGTGGGTGTTTTGAGACTTTGGCATTTGTGAGTATGTGACCATGTGTTGAGATGAACCATGCTTTCTAGAATATTCACACAAAAGGAAGATGTAATGCTAGATCCGAGTTTGTTTACCTATTCTAGTTTCATGTTGTTTAGTATGATGTTGGAATTATTGTGATGGTGTTATTTCTTATGTGTTGGCTAGTGTGAGTCATGCATATCTTGTATGTATTTGGTTGGCAGTTGTGGTACATGTTTTATATATTGGTGTATGTTGACAGGCGTGTGTGTTGCCATGTATTCCTTGAATGTGTGAGAGTTATGACTTGGATAGTGGTGTTGTCACGATCTTCTTCTTCGTAGCTCAGGGGTTGCCTAGAGTGGCATAGTCATCTATTGTGCTTGATGATGGTAATACAGTAGGGTGGTGGGTAAAATTTCCCCCAATTGGTCCCCTGGTCGATCTTGCAGGAGCTAGATGTTTCTTTGTTCATTTCAGGACATTTGACTATATTGTACTATGTGCCTATTGGGGTATTTTGGAGGTGGTTTATTATGATGTATATTTAATCTTTGCATTGTTTTATTATTGGAGTGTGATCCTTCCATGTTTGGGAAGTAGCCTCCATCATGTTGTAATTTTATAATGTCATTTGGTTGAAAAATAAATCATGTTTTAGATGGAATTTATCATTTTGGAACATTTTCTCATGTGTTGGAAATGGTTAAATGGGGATGTTGGAGTTCTCCATTTTATATGTTGTACTTATATTATTCTTTGTTTATGGATTAGGTTGTTATGTGCCCACATTATGATTGAGATTTCATTATGGATTTTGGCCTGGTTCGACATTGGTGTCGAACGAGTGTGGCATTCCATTTGGAGTTTCCGTTTTTGGCATGTATGCTAGCATTTTGGAAAAATGTTATATTTTTATATTTGAGTTATTTCTTTCTTTTAAGGTTTGATAGCATGTCATTTTTGGAGTATAAGTGGATTCCAAGTGATTTGGATCCTTGTGGTTGTACCATTTCGGTGAGGTTTTGTGCTCGAACCTTCCTTCAACTTGTAGCCATTTGACGGTATCACTTGGCTTATGGGCCATTTGTCAATTTGTTGTTTGTTCTCATTTGTTGGAGAAGCATGTATCTTATTCCACCTTCTCTCTAGTTGCTTTATGTGGCACTTTGGCAATTTTTCCGTGCTTGAGTGTGCAATTGTGACATGTGGGTGTTACACTTGCATTGCAAAAAATTAGTTCATCTTGTGTTTGTTCATTAATGCCCTGGTGTAACAACTAGGGCATTACACCTTTTATCTTTGAAAAGGATAAGATGGCATTAAAAATGCCACCAAGTAAGCACTTCTCATTTGCAAAAGACTAAAGAAAGGAGGAGATTTGGAACTAAATCCATAACTTGTCCTCCATCTTGACCAAACCATAAAAATTCAGGAGTGTCAAGGATAGATTGGAAGAAAAACTCTACACAAAGACAACCATCTAATTAGGAGAAGAATGTACAAGCTTAGATCTAACCTTGTTTGGTTTCCAAAGCAACCCAAGATGCCTAATAGTACTAATCCAATCTACAAACAAGCCATCCCAATGTTTGCAATTTGATTGACGAATGTTTTTGTTTCTAAGCCTCCAAGTTTTATTTCTTGGAGCAAATTAAAATGTTGACAAATAGTGTTTCTATGTGGTGCTTGGTTGTACATCATTTTTTTAGCACATTTTAGACCCTAATATTTAAGGTGGTGATCTTCATTGATCCCTAAGGGAGGAAACCCCTCTCTTAGATTGCAACAAATATTTGTTAATGTAGGAATGGCTCTCAGTCATCACATTCTTCTCTCTTCTTTGTTTATTGGTCTTTTGTCTCCATTTTACATCCTCTCTTAGATTCATCAGGAAATTCTATCACTAAATGATGAAGGGGGTAAATCATAAAACACATAACAATAGAAATGGCACATAGAAAATAGAACTTTCTTTTATTGATTTGGACAACTCATTACATTACAGAATCTCAAATACAATTAGAGGAATCAACCCTCCACAAGCTGCAACACATTACAACTTCTTATCACAAGACTCTAGAATCATCTGCCTTTTGTAACCCCAAATCAGCTAGGGTTTCTATTTTCCCACCTATTCTTGACTCTACACTTTCCCCCTTATCTCTACTACTGCTCAGGGTTCCCAAAAATGGTTATTAATAGCCTTTTTGGCGGCCAACAACCTAATTTCAAAATTTATATTTCCCTCCAAAAATAGGTCAACTTTTGGGAGCCATAACTTTTGATCCAGGTGTCTGATTGATGAACCATTTTAAGCACCGGAAAGCTCATGGAGTGCTTTATGTGCTAGGAACCCACTCTACTAGTTCTGACCATTTTCGGGCCCGTATGAGGCCCTTTAGTGCCTCAAATCTGAGTTTGAATAATTTTCAAGAATTTTTCAGAAAATATAAACTTTGATATCTTTCAGCTCACAAATGATCTTTACGTGATTCCTTCGCCAAAGGTCTTATTTTTTAGTTACGAAGCTTCTTGTAAATTTGCACTTCAATCCGTGCCCAAATGCAAACTTTCCTAAAATGGCAGGTTGAATTTTTAGTAGTTTGGAAAAACTAAAAGTTCTACATCATTATTCAAGTGATTATGGAACCAGAACCATAAATTTTGAAAAGAAATGGAAAGAACATCAATGATTTTGAAACACATTTTTATTTTGGGTGATGCAAGATTGCCCTTACACCACTGGATGCTCCTACATCAAACAGTCAGGGCAATTTAAGAAGTGACCCTATCAGGTCTCAAGTGTTTGTGTGAGGAAAACCCAAATGGTCAACCTCTGCCTTAGACAACCAAGAATAATCTTCATTAGGCCTTCCTTTCTATTTCACCAGATATTCTTCATATTGCTTATTCCGAGTACTTCTTCCCACACAGCTATCCAAGATCTCTTCTATCTCCTCTGTTGAAGTAGATGCCAAAATACTCCACTGTTCTTCTATTGGTCCATCCTCTGTTCCACCTTCATGATATTATGATAAATCAACAATGTTGAAAATAGGGGAAATATTGATCCCACTTGATAGCTCTACCTCATATGCATTTCCTGAATCATATTTCTTGAAAATTCTGCATGGTCCAAATTTCTTCATTTTCATCTTATTGTATGTTCCAATTGGAAACCTTTCTTTTCTCAAGTGAACCATGACTTCATCTCCTACCTAGAATTCCTTATATCTCCTCTTCTAATTTGCCTTAGCCTTGTACTGAATATTCATCTTAGTAATGTGCTTTTTCACCTCTTCATGCAAATTCTTCATTTGTTCTGCAAAGTCTTCAGCCTCAGCACTTGTCTTTTCTCCTTTGTCCAGATTCCTTAACTTTGAAGTATTTCTTGGACTATTCCCCTATACAATCTGGAATGGTGATTTACCAATACTCCTATTGACAGAATTGTTGTAAGCAAAGTCTACCTATGGTAAAATCAAATCCCATCCCTTGGGCTTATCTCCTACTAAGCATCGTTACCCAAACTCCTATTCACCACTTCAGTCCATCCATTAGTTTGTGGATGGTGTGTAGAACTAAACTTCAAATCTATCTTCAACTTCTTCCACAATCTCCTCTATAAATAACCAACAAACTTGGTAGCTCGATCTGAAACTATGCTCTTTGGTAGATCGTGTAATCTCACCACCTCCCTAAAAAATAACTCTGTAATATGAACAACATCATTAGTCTTCTTGCAAGGAATAAAATGTGACATCTTCGAGAATCTGTCTACCACCACAAAAATGGAATCATGTCCTCTCTATGTCCTTGGTAAACCAAGAACAAAATCCATACTAATATCATCCCATGGCTTCTTGGATACAAGTAGTGGCTGATACAACCCCATATTCTGAATTGTTCCTTTTGCCATCCGACACACTCTACAACTCTGCACAAATTTTCTCACATCCTGTTGCAACTGTGGCCAATAATAATTTTCACCAACAATAGCAATGGTCTTATCTCGACCAAAGTGTCCAGCTAATCCCCCACTATGCTTCTCCTTTATCAGGTTCTCTCTCATGGAACTCCTCAGAATGCACAACTAGCTTGCTCTAAACAACATGCCATCTTGGATTATGAAATCCAACCGTTTTCTCCTTTCCAAAGTAACAGGTTCCAGACAATCTTTCAAAGCCTTTGCAAAATCTGGATCTTCAAGATACAAACTTTTGAGCTCATCGAACCCAACAACCTCTATCTTTATTTTTGTCAACAAATTTTGCCTTCTACTCAAGGCATCTGCAACTCTATTAGACTTCCCACTCCTGTGCTTCAAAACAAAAGTATAACTCTGCAAAAACTCAACCCACTTTAAGTTCCTTTGATTTAACTTTCCTTGACTATTAAGATATTGCAATGCCTGATGATCAGTATATAAAACAAATTCTTTTAGCAACAAATAATGTCTCCATTTCTTCAAATCATGAACTATTTTTTGGCATCATTAAGCTTCTCACTAAAATAGGTAATGGGCTTACCTTCAATGTATCAAAGCTTTTATCTGCTCCTTTAGTCCATCTAAACTCTTTTCTATCCCCTCTGATTGTCTCAATTAGGGGTACACAAATGCTACTAAAATTCCTGATAAACTTTCTATAAAAACTTGCCAAACCATGAAAAGATCTTACCTCCATAGCACTTTTTGGTGTAGGCCATTTAATGATAGCCCTTACCTTATCTGGATCCATCTTAAGACCTTCCTCTGAGACCACAAATCCCAGGTATACGAACTCCTTCTTTGCAAAACTACATTTCTTTATATTGATCAACAACTTCTCCTCTTTCAGCTTCTCCAAAACTCTTCTGATATGCATCATATGTTCATCCCAATTCTTACTAAAAATTAAAATATCATCTAAATAAACAATAACAAAACTTCCCAAAAATTCTTTCAATACCTCATTAATGAGCCGTATGAATGTGCTGGGTGCATTGGTTAGCCCAAATGGCATGACTAACCACTCATACAAACCTTCTTTGGTTTTGAAGGTTGTCTTCCATTTATCTCCTTCTTTGATGTGGATCTAGTGATACCCATTCTTCGGGTCAATTTTAGTGAAGTACTTGGCTCCACTCAAGCAATCCATTATGTCATCCATTCTGGGCAATGAAAATCTGTAATTGATCGTGATCTTATTGATGGCTCAGGAATCTGTACACATTCTCCACTCCCCATCTTTCTTTGGTGCTTGTACTGTAGGTACCACACATGGACTTAGAATCTCTCTTATTAGTCCCTTCCTTAATAGCTCCCGAACTTGTTTGTTCAACTCTTCACTCTTTACAAGGGTCATTCTGTGGGCTGCCTTATTTGGAAAACTAGCTCCTAGTATCAAATCCATTTGGTGACTTATCTTCCTCACCAATGGTAAACCTTTTGGTACATTATCAGAGATAATATCCTAAAAATTTTCTAACATTTCTGAGACTTCTGCTGGTACATCTTCACATTTCTCTTGACTAATCTTCAGAATCAATGCAAACAAATGACGCTCATGCTTCATACCCTCCAAAACTTTTCTACCATCTACCAAGCAAATTCTAGCAGTACTACATACCTTTTCTTCCACCTCCTTCAAGGGCTTCAACTTATGATGAACTCCATCCTTTATTAGGGAATATGTGTTTGCACGTCCATCATGGACAACACTCCTATCCTACTACCATGGCCTCCCTAACAGCATATGACATGCATCCATTGGTATGATATCCCATAGCACCTCATCATGGTAGTCCCAAATCTTGAACTTCACTAAACACTACTCATTGACCAAAGCTCTATGGTCCTTCTACAACCATGCAATCCGATATGGATGTGGATGCTTTCTTCTTGTCAACTTCAACTTGTCGACCATATCCTCTGAAACAAGATTGTCAGTGCTTCCATTGTCAATAATAATATCACAACACTTACCTTCACATTTGCACCTTGTGTAGAATAAACTCTTCCTCTGATTTGGTTCTTTCTCCTCATTCAACAAAGTTCTTCTAACAACTAAGGGTTCTCCCCTTTCAACATCTTCAGAATGCTTAGACTGTGCATCTTCATCTACATGTGCAACACATGCATTACCTTCAGGTCTTCTATTTGTCCTTCCTTGATGTTGTGGATAGTCGTATGCTCGATGTCCTTCTTCTCCACATTGAAAATAGGTTCCTATGAAACCTCCTCTTTCAGGTCCTTGCCCAGGTCTGCCTCTTCCTCTTCCTCTTTATTCACCATTGTTCTGATCATGGGGGTGATAGGTATTATTTCCTCTCTGATTTCGACTAGTGCCAGCTTCTTCACTTTTCTTTGGATCTTCATTTCGACCTCTATAGGATCTTCCACCAGTCCTTCTATCCTGACCTCTTCCCCTTTTCTTGCTGTCAAATCTCTTATTCAACTCCTCTTCCACCTTCAGGGAAAACTGATACACATCTTCTCTGGTGGTCATTCTAACCAGGCTCAGCTCCTCTTGAATACTTAGCCTCAACCCATTAATGTAACAAGATACCTTCTCCTTATTGGCCTATGCATGGCATGTCCCAATAGTAATCTTATAAAACTCTTCTATATACTCCTTAACAGACTTGTTACCTTGCTTCAGTCCTTGCAGCGTCTTCAGCAACTCCATCTCATAGTCCACAGGAATGAACTACTTCTTCAGTTTCTCCACCATACAATCCCATTTGGTGATCTTTCATTTTCTTCTTCTCTTCCTCTCTAACTAGACCTCCTTCCACCAAATACTGGCATGGCCCTTCAACTTTGTCTTTGAAAACTTGACTCGATCTAGGTCTTCCACATCTTCATACTCAAAATATTCCTCCATGTCATTGATCCAATCAATAAGCTGTTCTGGATTCAAATCTCTAGAATATGTAGAAACGTCAATCCTGGGCCTCTTTTTGATCTTTGAAATGGCTCTCAACAACCTAACTCTTGTAGGATCTCCTGGAGCTTCTTGTTCTTCCTCAGATAGCTCTTCTTTAGTTTCATCTTCGCTTTATTCTCTTGTTCTCGGCTCAAACCCTCTTCGTAGCTCCTCTTGCAATGCATCAATTTGCCTTTACAGGGCTCTAAAACCCTCTTCTGTTAATGCATTCCTCCCAATATGATTTCTTTGTGGAGGCATCTTGATCTCCATAGAAAACCCACAACCTTAGGCCCTGGTATAAATTGCCACATGGTCGATGATCTGTCTACACACTCAGGAACCCTTGCTCTGATACCACTTGATGAAGGGGGTAAATCATAAAACACATAACAACATAAATGACACACATAAAATAGAACTTTCTTTTATCAATTTGGACAATTCATTACATTACATAAGCTCAAATACAATTAGAGGAATCAACCCTCCATAGGCTCCAACACATTACAACTTCCTATCACAAGACTCTGGAATCATCTGCCTTCTGTAACCTCAAATCAACTAGGGTTTCTATTTTCCTACCTATTCTTGACTCTACACTTTCCCCCTTAACTCTACTACTACCCAGGGTTCCCAAAAATTGTTATTAATAGCCTTTTTGGCTGCCAACAACCTAATTTCAAAATTTGCATCTCCCTCCAAAAATAGGTCAACTTCCGGGAGCCATAACTTTTGATCCAAGTGTTCAATTGATGAACTGTTTTAAGTGCCATAAAGCTCACAGAGTTCTCTATGTGCTAAGAACCTACTCTATCAGTTCTAGCTATTTTTAGGCTCGTACATGGCCATTTAGTGCCTCAAACCTGAGTTTGAATAATTTTCAGGCATTTTTCAGGAAACAAAAACTTTAATATCTTTCAGCTCACAAATGATCTTTGCGTGATTCTTTGGCCAAAGGTCTTATTTTTTAGTTATGAAACTTCTTGTAAATTTTCACTTCAATTCGTGCCCAAATGTAAACTTTCCTAAAATGGCAGGTTGCTATTTTTAGCAGTTTGGAAAAATTGAAAGTTGTACATCATTATTCAAATGATTATGGAATGAGAACCACAAATTTTGAAAAAAAATGGAAAGAACATTAATGATTTTGAAACACATCTTTTTTTTAGGTGATGAAAGATTTCCCTTACACCACTGGATGCTCCTGCATCACTATAGGATGATCATCTATAAGTGGTGCCTCAACTAGTTGACTTGTAACAACTTGTCCCTTAATTGCTTTCTGGTCTACATATTCAATGTCAAATCCACTCAATATCATGACCCATTCTGCCAAACTTCTTGTAAGAGAAGCTATGGATAACATATACTTAAGTGGGCCAATCTTGAAAATGAGTTGTGTTTTATGCTTGAGCATGTAGAGTCTTAATTTTTATGTACAAAAGACAATTGTTAAACATGCTTGTTCCATAGCTGTATAATTTAGCTCATAACCCACTAATGTTCAACTGATGTAATAAATTGCTCTCTCACAATCTTGTTCATCATGTTGTGCTAAAAGTGCCCCCAAGGCAACATGTGTAGCTGATATATATAGGAGCAAAGGCTTATTTGGTATTGGAGCCATAAGAACTAGTGGTGATGTTAAATATTCTTTAATGTTATCAAAAGTGTGTTGACATGAGTCATCCCATTGAAAATAAATATTATTTTTGAGCAAATGGGTGGCACTTATCAGCAAGTTGTGCTATGAATCATTTGATGATTTATAGTTTTCCTTGTAAACTGTGAAGTTGTTTTAGATTTCAAGGAGGTTGCATTTCATTGATAGATGTAACGTTTGCTAGATCTACCTCTATTCCTCATGGAGAAACTATGAATCCTAAGAGCTTTCCTGATGTCACACCAAAAACATACTTCTTAGGATTAAGATGAACATTGTACTTTATGAGGTGATCAAATATCCGTTCAAGTACATGAGGGTGTTTCCTCTTTTCTTTGATTTTATGTCATGTCCCCTTTCTAGAAAAAATAATTTGGTAAGATTATTAGTCCATTCATATTTTCTTATGGACTAATATATTTAATTGGGGAAATATTTTAATTGTATTCTAGAAATTATGGACATAATATTTACTGGAAAAATTAAATATTAAATATTGTCATTTATTTGTACAAGAGGGGGGATGGAATATGGATTTTTTAGATGATTTATGATAGTTATGATAGGAATCTATGATAGGTTATAATTGCAAGATGATAGTGTAAGTGGCGGGCTAACTTTAGCATGTAAGATGGTGTGAGAATCTCGATGTAATTTTTAATTAATATTTTCCCTCCAAATGGGGCATGGTATTTGGGCACCCAACTTGGCTAGGATATCTTTAAATATTGTAGGAGTTGCATACAAAACATCTTTTGCCAATTCAATCTTTCATATTACTATATGAACACTTGTGCTCTACAATAATCTTTCGTGGATGAAAACCCATTGGAGATTGAAGTCAATGGATGAAAACACATTGATTTATAGGGGCAATCTTACATAGAGGCTGCATCGATGCTTCAAAGTTATGTAGATTCAACTTGTTTTTTAGTGTCATTTTGTGTTTATAGGTTTATGTTATAATTTAGACATCCTCCAGATAAAATTCTGAAAGTTGTTGAGTTATTGAGGGTTTCAGGAGTAATTTTGGGTGATTTTGTGTGTGTGTGTGTGTGTGTGTTGCAAGCAGATTTTGTAGTTTAATTTTTCTAGTGTGTTGTTGTTTATGGGTGGTTTGATTTGATGTTATTTTGATGTCCATGGTTGTTCCCAAGAGCTAGAGTATTCATCTTTCTATTCGGTCAAGTTTGGCAGGGTTTACGATGAAATACACATTGTGTATTTTAATGTTTTTGTAGAGATTTTATTGTATTCATTTTAGATTTGTTGTTGTTGCATAAGTTGCTATGAATATTGTATCAATAAATATTTCTATAATTATCAATTTAATATCATTAATAATATATGTGGAAGTCTCTGGTATATTTGATGTATTTTAGGTGTTGACTAGTTGCTAGTTTGTTGTGTTTTGTGGAGTTTTCAATGAAATTTTTTAATTATGTTATTCTCAGATCTAAAGTTATTAATAAAATTATAGCAGGGATATTATAGTGGTATCAAAGCAGTCATCTTTCCAGCCTATAAGTTATGTTGATGATTGATGCTTCCTAGTGATAGGGAAATTAGATACTAGAGAAGAGAGCAAAAGAAATTGCAAGAAGAGGATATCATGGGTGATAGGTTTGATCCTAAAAGAAGTGATCCTAGAGAAGGATTTAAAGCAATATTGGGTAAAATGTTTCAAGAGCAACGTGACATAAAGACCATGTTTCATTAGATGTTTCAATGGATGTAGGACAATTCCAACAGACCCATCAATAACTATGGAGGAGCTAGTACTTCATGAGAGAATAATAATGGAAAGGGAAAAAAGAAAAGAGGTGGACACTCAGAGTTTAGGTGTTGGATTTGATAATAGACCTCTCAAGCCTAAATTCATTTTAAGAAAAAAAGTGATCGTAGAGGAGGAAACTACTTTGCAAGATGAGATTTCAAAATGTTATGAAGAATATAGAGCACTTCCAGTTGGGATCTGTTAGTGCCTGAATTGACTGACAGTTTTTGAGCAATTTTCATGCAGGCACCTTCCTTAAAAGTGTTCTAAGTGTTGGACCTCTTCAGCATTTTTCAGCTGCAGCATCATATTTTCCTGAGGAGGTCATCATCATCATGTTTGCTTCGATGGTGGTCAGCATCTCATGTTTTCTGTCGACTTGTTTTTCATCAGAATCATCATATTTCAAATATCGGGTGATGTTTGGATATCATCCTGATCCTGCTGGTGAGCTACAATGTGCCTTAATTTTCTTGCGGAGGGTGATTTTTCAAATATCCGGTGATCTTCCAATTATCACCCTACCCTTTTATGATGATGATGTCACCCCGATCTTCCGAGGGAGTCATTTTCTGAGTTGTTTTTCTTAAGGGTCGTCATCATCATCATCATATTTCTAGTTATCGCCGTGTTGCTTGCGAGGGTCATCATATTTTCTGCCTGCATGATATTTCGCCGGGGTGATATTTTTATCATCGGGTGATCTTGGTTATGATCATCCTGATGATGTTGCTGTAAAGTTCTAAGTGTGACCTGATATTCATCGTGGTCATCATATTTTGAACGTCAGGATGATCTTAGTCAATATCATCCTGATGTTGTTGTATCACTTCATGTTCGTTGTTTTATCATCCTGATGATGCTGACGTCATTCTTACGTCAGGGTGATATCCGCTTTTCTGCCTGTCTGCATCATGATATTTCCGAAGGGAGATATTCGCCTGCCGGCTTCGTGCATTATCTAGTTGGGGGTGATCTTTTCAAATATCTGGCATATTCATCTATCACCCCAATCTTATAGTGGAGCTACAGTGCAGCATGATATTTGTGCATCAGGATGATATTTCCAAATATCTGGTTATCTTCCGAATATCATCCTGATGTCGATATGATGATGACGTCATCAAGGTCCGGGGGGGTCATATTTCTAACACTGATCATCTTGTGGAGATCCCCCGATATTTGCAAACATGATGATGACGTCATCCGGATATGAGGAGGTGCGCAGTGGGCAGATATGCTGATGACATCAGTAGGATATGACGGTGACGTCATCAGGATGTTCATCGGCCAGACTTTTGGTATCGGCTAAGCAGGAGGATCTTCCTCTAATGGATCAGGTTGTGCCGATGAAGGCGATTATCATGCAGGTTATATTGCGATATGATGCTGACGTCAGGGTGATATTTTAAGCGACAGGATATCATGCTGTTGGAGGATGACGATGAAGTCTTATACTAGTGTCGTCAGGAGCAAAAGCACCGACATTATATATGCTCGTGGCCTAGTATATAAAGTGTTGAAAAGGTCGCCGCGGGGTGCATGTGGGATAATTGATATCCTGCATATTTGAAATATCATGACGATGAGGTATCTTGGCGGGAAATGGTTGCGATGCACAGTTTGACGTTTTCCCGAGGCCGCGGGTTGGTGCGCCGTTAATGGCGAAGGTTGCAGAGGTATGGACGGATCTGGTACCCGATTGAAGGTATACATCAACGGACAGTGGCGCAGGGCTCGAGGTTTCTTCCTGTCTCCTCCCCTACCTACTGCATTCATGTTTGGGCGCCAATCTGGTAATGCGTTGAGCGCCATTTTTCTGATACTGTGTATCTGGCAGGATTTTTGGTCAACCATGTAATTAATTGCTGTGGTACACTACCTGGCTGTTATAAGCAGGAAGTGTTACTCATTTTTGGTTGTTGAAAACTAGACATTTTGGCTCTGTAATAAGATACAACTGGTTTTGGTTGCTCTGTGCAGCAAAACTTGTGAGTTTATGTATCTCCTGTTGTACGATTTGGCATGAATCCACTGTTTTCATGGTTAATCTTATATGAATAATGCTGTGTTTGCATGTGTTATGCTGATTCTGTCTCCAGTTTTGCATGTATCTTTCTTACTGCAATAGGGATGCCATAAGTATAGATAGCTTAACACTCTTTATTGGGAGATATCTGTAAGGCAGATATCATGTGTATCCCCCTGAAATCTAGTTTTAGCTATTCATGCTGATCATTCACAGGTGTATGTCTACCGACTCCAAGCCCTGGATAGGCACCAATCTAGCTCTGTGTTGAGGTTATACACCATGTCCAGCTTTGCATCCAAAATCCATATCAAATCACTTCATCCTTCCACCTGTTAGTTGTAGGAGTAGGATTAGGAACCCCCTGCATGCTCTCATACCCAACCAGACATCATGTCCAAGAATGTTGTTAGCCTTGTGATCTATCATACAGATCTTGGTCCATACATGAGAGTATTCTGCCTGTTGTTGTCAAGTTAGATCTTTCTATCTTTGAGCTAGTCAAGGTTACATCTTGAGTTATAGGGATACCCCCCTTGGTGCGGCAGAACCAAAAGTGAAGGGGAGGCAGCTCACGCAACCTCCTGTATTTAGTTGGCTGAATCTGCCTGTGCATTAGAAGTGGCAAACCCTAATGCTGATTCAGAAGAAAAGTCAACAAAAATGGCGACTCTGCTGGGGAGGAAATTTGAGAAAGGATTATATCTGTGGCCCATCTGAGTCACCAACAAAATGATGCTCTGCTGGTGGAATGAACCTGGAAAAGTAGCTTTCAGCTATTGAAAATTTTGTCCTCTCTGGAGAGGTGGCGACTCTGCAAAAAAGATCTGAATGCACATGAAAGATGGATGTATGTGATGTGACAAAAATGTGTTGTTCATTTTTCTGCATCTGTATGAGAAAAGGTACCTTGTTCCTTCCCCTTTATATTTGTTGTTTTGCTACATAAGTTAGATGTCGGGGGAAGCCTTAGGTCTTAGACAGACAAAGGATGTCTAAGAGTAGGATTTTTATGAATCCAAGTATGAATTATCCCATACTCAGTGGTGAAATGTCGAATAAAAGAATAGAAGAGATAAGAAATAGGTTGATATTCTTAGAGGCTGAGCAGGCCTAGTTAAAAAGCAGTAACCCTGTTGTGTCTACCAGTCAGAAGGCTAAACCTCTTCTCAGCCCTTTTGATCCTTTGTATGACCAACTGGATTTGTCATGGGTTGATTATAAAGTAGAAACTATGCCTGCTAGGATATACTGTCAGATGCCTAGATTTAGTGGTCACAATGTATGTGATGGGAATGCACATATCCAAAATTTTCACAGTTTTATGGGAAAATATTCATTCAGAGATGAGGATATGTGGATGAGGTTTTTTGTTAGGTCCTTTGATGCAAAAGCAAAAGACTGGTATTTGAGCTTTCCAAAGAAATCCTTTGCCTGTTGGGATGAGCTTGCTGACTGTTTCAAGGAAGAATTTGCAAAAGAACCGGCTGATCTTTTTGCAGAATTGATGAGAATCAGAAAACAAGATGAAGAGCCATGTGTTGATTTCAGTCATAGGTTTGCAATAGCCCTTTCACAGATCCCAGAAGTCTTTAGACCTGATATTTCAGCCTATGTTGGCATATTCTTTGAAGCTTTTGAGGAGGGCTTTAGTGCAATACTGAGGGATTTCAAGGTGACAAGTATGCAGATGGCATACAGGTTCATAGAAAAGATAGAAAAAATCAGAAATGTGTACCTGCTGAAACCCCTGTCCCCAGGCCTTGGTGTGAATAATAGTTGTAAAGCTGCAAATGACCAAATAATTAAGGCATCATGTGAAGATGAAAAGATGAATGTTGAGGATGCCAGTGAAAGGACTAATGAGGATTCCCATTGCAATGATAAGGCATCTGACCATGAAAACAATAACGAGGTTGTGGACAGCAATGAACAACTTTTGGAATGGACCTGTGGAGATAATTGTGAGTATTGTACTCAAGACAGAGAAGATATAAGCAAACAGAGAAACAGTCCTATGTGTGACCCATTGACTTCTTTTCAAACACATGGGGATCGTGAAGAGCAGTCAGAGATTGAAACAAGTGCTGGTTCAGAGCATGATTGTTTTTCATTTGATGACTGTTTTGCTTATGACACACAAGCTGATACTCATCCACAAAGGGAATCCATTGGTGATGAAGATGCATGTTCTGCTGAGCATGAACAAATGGCATACTATGATCAAGCTGATGTACCTGGATCACCCATCTTTGACACATATGGTGATGAGGATTTATCTGAGTATGGTGAAGATCTAGACACTTTTTTTGGCTTGGATTCTGTTTCTCATCCTGATGAAAGAGGAAACAACATACATCAGGTAAGTGACTGTGAAAATGTGCCTGATTTGAAAGAGATGCCAGAGCCTGATTTTTTCCAGCCTGGTGCTACTAATTGTTGTGTACATGATGTGCACAATTGTGATTTTGAAAGATTTTCTTTTGATGTGCCAGCATATAATACAATGAGCCCTGATCTTCCTAGTTGTGTGGTGGACTCTGAGTGTTTCCTATTTGCAGTCCAGCTAGGAGATCATGTTGCAATGCATGATGATGATACAGATGATAACCTGTGTTCTATACCATTTGAGTATGCATTGCCTGATACATTCTGCACCCACATGTCACATGATGCTGAAGGTTATCTGCACAGGTTTGACAATGACAAGCCAAATCAGAGGGTTGAATATGCAGATGACAAGATTTGTTTGTGGGTGGATGTCTGTAGTATCTCCAAGCTTGACCCAGTGTATGCAGATGAAAACAAAGTGTTTGACAAAGGGAGATACATGTTTTTCTTTTCTTGGTGGCCTTAGGCCATCAAGTGTGTTTGGTGATGCAGGTCGGTGCAGTATTTGACTCTGTGCCCAATGGATAAGGGACTGGTCTGCATCCCAGAGATCTGGGGTTCTCGCTGCAGTCTTGCACCTGCACGTCCCCAGACAGAGCCAGTGTTAGTGCCTGAATTGACTGATAGTTTTTGAGCAATTTTCATGCAGGCACCTTCCTTAAAAGTGTTCTAAGTGTTGGACCTCTTCAGCATTTTTCAGCTGCAGCATCATATTTTCCTGAGGAGGAGGTCATCATCATCATGTTTGCTTCGATGGTGGTCAGCATCTCATGTTTTCTGTCGACTTGTTTTTCATCAGAATCATCATATTTCAATATCGGGTGATGTTTGGATATCATCCTGATCCTGCTGGTGAGCTACAATGTGCCTTAATTTTCTTGCGGAGGGTGATTTTTCAAATATCCGGTGATCTTCCAATTATCACCCTGCCCTTTTATGATGATGATGTCACCCCGATCTTCCGAGGGAGTCATTTTATGAGTTATTTTTCTTAAGGGTCGTCATCATCATCATCATATTTCCAGTTATCACCGTGTTGCTTGCGAGGGTCATCATATTTTCTGCCTGCATGATATTTCGCCGGGGTGATATTTTTATCATCGGGTGATCTTAGTTATGATCATCCTGATGATGTTACTGTAAAGTTCTAAGTGTGACCCGATATTCATCGTGGTCATCATATTTTGAACGTCAGGATGATCTTAGTCAATATCATCCTGATGTTGTTGTATCACTTCATGTTCATTGTTTTATCATCCTGATGATGCTGACGTCATTCTTACGTCAGGGTGATATCCACTTTTCTGCCTATCTGCATCATGATATTTCCGAAGGGAGATATCCGCCTGCCGGCTTCGTGCATTATCTAGTTGGGGGTGATCTTTTCAAATATCTGGCATATTCATCTATCACCCCGATCTTATAGTGGAGCTACAGTGTAGCATGATATTTGTGCATCAGGATGATATTTCCAAATATCCGGTTATCTTCCGAATATCATCCTGATGTCGATATGATGATGACGTCATCAAGGTCCAGGGGGGTCATATTTCTAACACTGATCATCTTGTGGAGATCCCCCGATATTTGCAAACATGATGATGACGTCACCCGGATATGAGGAGGTGCGCAGTGGGCAGATATGCTGATGACATCAGCAGGATATGACGGTGACGTCATCAGGATGTTCATCGGCCAGACTTTTGGTATCGGCTAAGCAGGAGGATCTTCCTCCGATGGATCAGGTTGTGCCGATGAAGGTGATTATCATGCAGGTTATATTACGATATGATGCTGACGTCAGGGTGATATTTCAAGCGACAGGATATCATGCTGTTGGAGGATGATGATGAAGTCTTATACTAGTGTCGTCAGGAGCAAAAGCACCGACATTATATATGCTCGTGGCCTAGTATATAAAGTGTTGAAAAGGTCGCCGCGGGGTGCATGTGGGATAATTGATATCCTGCATATTTGAAATATCATGACGATGAGGTATCTTGGCGGGAAATGGTTGCGATGCACAGTTTGACGTTTTCCCGAGGCCGCGGGTTGGTGCGCCATTAATGGCGAAGGTTGTAGAGGTATGGACGGATCTGGTACCTGATTGAAGGTATACATCAACGGACAGTGGCACAGGGCTCGAGGTTTCTTCCTGTCTCCTCCCCTACCTGCTGCATTCATGTTTGGGCGCCAATCTGGTAATGCGTTGAGCGCCATTTTTCTGATACTGTGTATCTGGCGGGATTTTTGGTCAACCATGTAATTAATTGTTGTGGTACACTACCTGGCTGTTATAAGCAGAAGTGTTACTCATTTTTAGTTGTTGAAAACTAGACATTTTGGCTCTGTAATAAGATACAACTGGTTTTGGTTGCTCTGTGCAGCAAAACTTGTGAGTTTATGTATCTCCTGTTGTACGATTTGGCATGAATCCACTGTTTTCATGGTTAATCTTATATGAATAATGCTGTGTTTGCATGTGTTATGCTGATTCTGTCTCCAGTTTTGCATGTATCTTTCTTACTGCAATAGGGATGCCATAAGTATAGACAGCTTAACACTCTTTATTGGGAGATATCTGTAAGGCAGATATCATGTGTATCCCCCTGAAATCCAGTTTTAGCTATTCATGTTGATCATTCACAGGTGTATGTCTACCGACTCCAAGCCCTGGATAGGCACCAATCTAGCTCTGTGTTGAGGTTATACACCATGTCCAGCTTTGCATCCAAAATCCATATCAAATCACTTCATCCTTCCACCTGTTAGTTGTAGGAGTAGGATTAGGAACCCCCTGCATGCTCTCATACCCAACCAGACATCATGTCCAAGAATGTTGCCAGCCTTGTGATCTATCATACAGATCTTGGTCCATACATGAGAGTATTCTGTCTGTTGTTGTCAAGTTAGATCTTTCTATCTTTGAGCTAGTCAAGGTTACATCTTGAGTTATAGGGATACCCCCATTGGTGCGGTAGAACCAGAAGTGAAGGGGAGGCAGCTCACGCAACCTCCTGTATTTAGTTGGCTGAATCTGCCTGTGCATTAGAAGTGGCAAACCCTAATGCTGATTCAGAAGAAAAGTCAACATGATCCAAGAGGCCATGTCATTATCAAATTATATGACAATGAGGGAGACCAAAGGTGCCATAAGGAAAGAGCCAAGAGTATAGACAAAACCAAAGGATTTAGAGTATTCTTTGGGAAAATTAACTCTTTCTACTTTTGATGGAATGAGAAAAAGTATTGCAAGAGCATGGTTACAAAAGTTAGATACATATTTGTCTCTCAAACCTATGGCAAAAGAAGATGCTATCAAGTTTGCCACCCTCCATTTAGAAGGTATAGCTCATGAGTGGTGGTACCATGGATTTATTACCTAGGACCATAATCTCATTAATTTATATGAATAATTTTGTAGCATATTGATTGAAAGATTTGATAGCAGGGATCTTGAAGAGCATTTCAGGGACCTAGCTAAACTTAAACAAAAAGGTAAAGTGGAAGATTATGTTACTGATTTTCAGAAGTTATCTATCATGGTAATTGATATTTTAGAGAGAAGGCTCATTATTCTTTTCATAGAAGGATTATCTAAACACCTCAAGGGATTAGTGAAGGCATTCAACCCTTCAACTTTGTAACAAACTATCAAGAAGGCCTTTGATTTGGAGGTAATCATTCCTCAATAGAAAACTATTCTAAGTCATCATTTTGGAACAAGCCCAATGGAGGTATATAGAGGAAAGTATTTGCTGCACCAACACATAAGTCCACACCTTCAATTGTAGCAACAAAGATGGATGAAGAAATAAATAATGGACTTAGGAGGAAGAAGCTATGTTTCTCTTATAGAGAGCCATGGACTCCAATTCATAAATGTCCTAGAAAAGGTAAAGTACATTATATAGAGGTTGTTTCTGATAAAGATTTATATTTAGATGAATCTAAAGCATTTCATGATCTAGAAGATCCCACCCATGAAAAAAAAGAAAAAGAGGAATATAATGGTGGCACACTTGCACTCTCGGCAGCACCTAGATACCATCCTTTTAGAGTTCGTGGAGAGCTTGCTAGATAAAGAGTAAATGTGTTAATTGATAGTAGGGCTACCCACAATTTCATTGATGAAGGCTTGGTAAAAAAAAGAAGACTAAAAGCAAAAGATTTTGAAGGATTCAATGTCATTGTCTAGCTAATGGATATAACATTCGATGCTTGAAGAGGATTCAGAATCTTGACATAGCCTTTGGAGATCATAAGGTTTGTGATGATTTTATGTTGTTGGTTTAGGTGACATTGACATGGTTTTGGGTGTGCAGTGGCTTCATTCTTTGGGAGAATATTCACAGAATTATCAAATAATGGAACTTAAGTTCAAATCTGAAGGGAAGGATGTAGTTTTGAAAGGAATAGCAAATGGAGCACCTCAAGTAGTTACAACAAGAAGAATGGAAAGGTTTTTTCAGAAAATCCAAGTTGCATAGGTTGCTAGTTGTTTGATTATTTCAAAAGAGCCTTCAAAGGGTAAGAATGGTCCATTTCATGTTGACATTCAGAAGATTTTGGATAAGCATAGTGTGGTATTTAATGATTTGCCTCTAGGACTACCTCTACAAAGAGGATTTTAGCATATCATAGAGTTGGAGCTTGAGTCAAAGCCTGTTATGAGAAATCCATATACATAGATGTTCTAGGATGTATAAAGAGGATATTGAGAAAGAAATAAAATAACTTTTGGATATGGGGTACATCGGGTCTAGCTCTAGTCCATTTGCATCTTCTATGGTACTAGTTAAGAAGAAGGATGCCACTATGTGCATGTGTATATGAGTTTTAGGCCACAATTTGGAGCCCATTATTAGGATAACTAACTAGATATTACACTTAGCATAGATTTTTCTAAAAAAACATGTGCTAACCCTAACCCTAATTCTAACCCTAACTCTAATTCCAACTTTAATCCTAACCATAATTTAGACGTGGTAAAGAAAATAAAAAATAAATAATTCTTAAATAGTTCTAAGGGAAAACAAAACAAATCTAAACCAAATAAAAAAGCTTGTAAGAAATAAAAATATCTCTTCAAATAAATATAAAATAATTCTTAAATAATTTTAAAATAAAATAAAATAACATCATATATAACTCATTATTATACTCATTTGAAAGGGTCCACTAGCAAGACTAAGAAAAGAATAAAAGATATAAAATATAAACAATAATTTCATATATATCTATTGGTGCTAATATCAAAATATATATAATTGAAACTATGCGCATGTCAAATCACCAATTCCATAAAAGAAAATTGTCTTTTACATTATGGTTGCATTAACTAGAATCTATATCAATAGATAACACTGGCAATTATTAAAAAAAAATATAATCACACCAAAGTAGTATACAAGTCAAGTACTTGCCATTATACTTTATACCCTAACAAAGTCAAGTACTTGCCATTATATTTTATACCCTAACAAAGTCACACACAGAAATGAAAAATCATAAAACCTTAATATTTTATGCCCTTAAAAATAAGGTACCCCCACTTGCAAAACTTCCTACGAACACGCCATGGAGAGAAGATTCCAGTGCTTCTCACAAAAAACCCAGTCATTAATCTGCACGTAGCAATAAAGATATTACATAATCTTAAATGAATGCACATGGTACAAACCTTAAACAAGACGTCGATGACTAACTGTACTTCCACACACAATCAAGGCATTAACACCTATTACTGGCAGGTCTAACAATACAATCTTAAACTATTCGTAATAAATGATGGCAAATAGGCAGAGACCAGTACACTCACAAATCCAGTATATGCATGTTATATTTCTGTCAAACTTGTCACTACTCTTCAATCAACCCGGCAAATACAACCTCTCATGCAGTGACTTTATACCAGATGATATGTTGTGAATCCAAAATAAATATGATATTCATCTGATTTTCAGAGATTTATAGGGATATTTTAATCCTTATATCATTTTCCTTATCCTTTCCTTCCATATGGTGGAAAAGTAAGAATGTAGGCTAGCCTAGCATATTTATATTTTAAAAAATATATCATATCCTTCTCGAAGTGCCTATTTCTTAATCAATTTGCCACATATAAGTGGAATAGGTCCCTTATTTTAGATATATATTATACTCAGCGTGCATGATAGTACAACTTTGATTAAAGAAAAAGGAGAGATTAAAAAAAGGGGTTTTGAATCCAAGAGTAATATTTTTGTGGGAGCAATTCAACACTAGGTTACCTAATGTGAAAAAACAATATATTCTTCCCAATGCTCTTACATATAAAGAAATATCCTTAGCCACACATAAGTACTAATAGGATGGTATTAGGTAATAATCCATTATTTGAAAAGCATGCCAACAATATGTGAAAGCCCCAGTATAGGTAATAATCCATCATGATTCATAATACTTTATTCTACTCAACATGCACGTAAGGGCAACTTTGATTGAAGAGAAAGAGATACTTGAAAAAAAAAAAAAAAGATTTTGAATTTGAGAGTAAGATTTTTTATGGGAGCAATTTGACGTTGAGTTATCTAGTGTGAAAAAAACCATTATATTCTTCCCAATGCTTTTACATATAAAGAAGGATCCTTAGCCAAGTCTCATAAGTACTAATAGCATGGTATTAGGTAATATCCATCATGATTCATAATTATTGGTGTATAACTCCATGAGTTAACACTAACTCAATCATAGTTAGGCAACTTATAGCACATGCCATTTGACATTTTCAACTTGGTGAGTTGTTTGTAATAGGTGTCAATATACTTGACACATTGCCTCTATTTCCTAGGGTAGTTATGCTATTCTCTTTCTTTGAATATTGCCACCTATCCTTGTTTCGTGGAGAGTTGGGTATGCAACCTCTACTATTTATACCTATTATTTGTTAATACAAATCCTTCTTTTTCACTTGCAAACTCGTGCTTGTTAATTCTCCACGATCTTGCCAGTTTCTACATGGTATTAGAGCTGGAGTGGTTGGCCTCAAGTCGCTTTTGCTCATAGTTCAAATCGCTTCCATTGTTGCCATTTTTTTCATCTCTACAGCTTCGTTTGCATTTGTTTTTTATTATTATATAACATCTATTCTGTGTTTTAGTTGTGATCTTGATTTGCCCACAGAGGGCATTATCTCAATGTCACAGGAAGGCCATCATTCAGCCTGCATCACTACAACAGAGAAGAACCTCATCACTGCATCAACACCTCACCAGACGCAGTGCATATCTCGGAGGTTTCGATGCCCTTCATAGGAGCCCTCAACGACATCCTCAGGGGATATCTTGTATTGTTGAAAGCCTCAATAGAGGTGCCACTCATCAGGTTGAACCTGCACATTGGTAGGCCCTCGACGTCCCTCGTCAACGCCCATCTTGACGCCTCTTAACAAAGGCCGAACCTGTTTCAAGTCGCAGGTCGCATAGGCCCCCGTTGACCAACACACACGACCATAAAAGGCCTGTTCTAAGCTCCCACATGGCTTTCATCAACACAGTGGAGGGGGCAAACTTTTAAGAGCTAAGCTCTTGGTCACGCTCTACCACAAGGGGCTTAAATTTCTCCCTCACACAAGTTTTTTTTTTTTTTTCCAAACACATTGGAAAATTATTTTCTGGAAGTGTATTTTTTTTGCATATGCAAAATTTTTGAAGGGCCATAACTTTTGCAAATTGAATCAAAATTGAGTCATTCCTTTTGCAAAGGTGGTTCTTTTTTCATCCTCTATCCAACAAAGATGATATCACACTATCATTATAAAGTGCCTGATCACACTTTTGTAGGGAGACAATAGGCTTTCATTCCATTAATTACACAGTTTGGGGGGAAATCAAACTAAAGGGAAAAATCTACTCAAAGATGTAAACAGATGTCAAGTGCACTCAATTATAAAATGTCACTTTAAGGTGGGTATTAAGCTAGAGTGCTCAAAAACACTCAGACTACACTAAAGTACCACTTTAAAAGTCAAAACTAAGTATTAAGAAGTTTAAATTGCACCATTTCATCACCTAAAAGAAGATCAAAAGGTAGTCGCATCACCAAAAGTAGAGGTCAACAGATGGGTTTTAAGTTCATTAGTAGGTGATCACATGTCACCATTCATGGAAATATTTGTAAGGATCAAAAGCTACAATACTACCAAAATATTAATGAACCAAGTCTACCATAACGTCCTTGGTAAAGGTACTGTTAAATTGGGAAATGGATATTTCCATAATGTCTACTTCATTCCCAAATTATTTAAAAATTACCTTTTAGTATATGCACTCACACAATTTGACAAGATAGTTGAGTTCACTGCTAAATTAGCCTTCATTTGAGAAGAAAAAGATTAAAGACTTGCTGCAGTAGGCAAGGTTTGCATCTTTGACTACGCCTTCATCTTTTCGCATTTCACATCTGGTGAAGAAGACAATCATGATGCAACTTTAGAGCCTAGTGTAAACTCTTGGCTTAGCTTAGTTGGTTCTATATAGTAGAAAAATTAAACTCTACCTGCATTCTTAGTTTGTAAAAACACTCATATAGTGTCAAGATATTGAAAGTGTAAAAGTGAAATGTAAGCACACTGATCTATAAAGTGTAGTGGGGAGGTTGCAACATTACAACTTGAATCCAATTGATTCTTACCTCATTCATATGTGTGCATATGCACGTCCTTGTCTTCAGTTATTTTGTACATTTCTTCGACCTACATCCTGGTCTTTATCCTTTAAAACACTACTTACTTCAATCAGTTTGCTAAAATCTCTTGAAATCAAGAGAAGGGCAAGTTTTACAACTTTGACATGCTTCAGGAGTTCTACATATCTACATCAGAATTGACATCGACATCATCATCATCATCTTGGGGGGGGGGGTATCTAGTCCTCTCTTTGTTTTCTCTCTTTTTGGAGGGAAGTTTGTTCCCATAGGGTTTTCTTTCTTTCTCTTTTTTTTGAGAGATACATTTGTAAATGAGTACCTAAAATGGCACACTACCGAGACTCATCATTCATAAACTCACCTAAGCTATGCTTAAGGGGGGGTGTTGGTGTATAACTCCATGAGTCCACACTAACTCAATCATAGTTAGGTGACTTATAGCACATGCCATTTGACATTTTCAACTTGGTGAGTCATTTGTAATAGGTGTTAATACACTTGACACATCACCTCTATTTCCTAGGGTAGTTATGCTATTCTCTTACTTTGAATATTGCCACCTATCCTTGTTTCATGGAGAGTTGGGTATACAACCTCTACTATTTATACCTGTTATTTGTTAATACAAATCATTCATTTTCACTTGCAAACTTGTGCTTGTTGATTCTCCATGATCGTGTCAGTTTCTACAATAATTACATCAAAGGCATCCCATTTGTGAGAGGGACCAAGTTAACTTGCTAGATCAACAGTTTAAACTATTCAATAAGGGATGTAAGATGATGAAAATAATATTGGTTATTCCTCATTGTTAGTCTCCTTTGCCACCAAAATCTACATGTGGAAAGTTGTAGCACACTTCATTCCTGTGTTGGGAAAGCATATGATGTTGGCATAGTCAAGTTGTAATAGTGAATTGGTGAGATTAAAGTCATGTCTAAATTATGTGATAAGAAAAGATGAGATGCCTCCTTAGGGGTGTTGTAGTGCCCTTGCATTCTCAAATATCATTCACTAAATTTATGCAAAATTTCAAACATGAAGAGTGCAAATTCAATCTAGAGAGCTTGGTGTGAATTTCCTAATCCATTTGAAGTGTGTGTTTGCCAGAAAGTAACTTGAATGAAAACATAAATTTTGATGACAACAAATTCAATTTTTAAGTGCCTTTTATTTTCATTCTTGTAAATGGGATTTTTAATAATAAATTTAATAATTTGAAAAAGATATTTTATGATCGATTTGCTTAAAAATTAAGCATAAATGATTTAAATTTAGGGCTTTCCTTCTCCTTTTTAACATGTTAAGATAGTGATTTAGCTTTGTAAAAATCATGTGGGATTGAATTTAACTTGTGGTTTTTTTCTTTTTATATTTTTATTTAATATTAAATTTGATTCCATGTGATTTTGAATATCATGCATTTTTTAAAAATTATTTGATATTAAAAAAAATATAGCATTATCTTATAAACTATACATCTATATCTATATCTATATCTATCTATCTATCTATCTATCTATGTATTGTGAGAGTTTATGATTAACTCAAGTCACCAGGATCACATGTAGAACCCAAGATTTACCTTCCACAAGAGAAAAAAAACAAAGAGGAATAATTTGCACAATAAGGATGAATTAATGAAATGGATTAATGAATTACATGAGAGAGATTGCTTTTATATTTGCAAGTTAGAGAAAAACCCTAATATGACTTAACAATAGCCTAAGACTAAAAATAAGCCCTAAGTAAACTTAATAAAGTGTAATTAAATATTTAATTACACCAACATCCCCCCATAAGTGCAACTTAGGGAGAAATGGAAAACATGCAACTAATGCAAGAATGGGTCCCAACTACAAGGCTATGTTAGGTACCCATGAACAACAAGAATCTCTCATAAAGTGGAGAGAAAGGAGAAAAATCCAGTGGGAGAAAACTCCTCTCTAAAAGATAGAAAAGGAAACAAGTATATGAACATGTGATGGAAGAAGGACTAACACTAAGACCACCCAAGAACTAAATCCATCACAAAAGTACAAACATGAATGTCCCCCATAAGAGAGGAAGAATAAAGAAGGTCTGATGAACCCCTAGAAGTGTGAACAAACTCTAGAAAGCAGATGAAGAAGCTGCAACTGCCAATGCTGATATGTGACTAAAACTGATCCATAGGAACAAATACCATGAAAATTCATGAACATTGACCATAATGAATGGCCATCAAACTATGATGTGACCCAATGAGAATCTGATGCAAGATTCAAGATCATTAACCATAGGCTCTCGATCTTAGAAGATATGAACCGATGTCAATCAAAATGTGTCTAGCAAGATATGACAGATAACACTGATTTTTTGACAAGTTTTAGTGTGTTTACAACTTAGTAGTGCTTACAACTAATTTTCTAACAAGTTTCAGTGTGCTTACAACTTAGCTAATGCTTACAACAGGAGTATATAATGTCCACAAAACACCACATGCTGAAAATACAGTTCTACAATAGAATGAAAGGAAACTGATAGCACCATCGCAAAGTACATAGAAAATCATGCAATTTAAAAATTGGGACCCAAAAAGGAGTCTGTACGCCCAAGATATGGCCCGTCGAAGTTCGCAAAATGAGAACTACACAGCAACATCACTGAGAAAATAGAAATCTAGAAAAAAATAGAAGCCTAAACTAAAAATCAACTATACCACTATGAAGATCATGAAATTATACCCTTTTTAAAAAAGAATTGCACTGAAAAATACCTCCATATGGCCAAGATATCGTCATTTGAAAATTAGGTGCAAAAGAGAAACTGCCAATGGTGAGGGGTGGATTTGGCAAAAACGAACCTCTCCCAAATTTAGAAAACCTCCACCAAATTTAGTGAAACCACCAGATTTGATAAAACCTCCAGAAGTAGGTATCAACCAGATAAAATAACCCTATGCCAAATTTAGAAAAATAGCCAAATATAGGCCCATGCTAAAAATACCACCAATGGCTGGGTACATGCAAGTACTCAAGTTTTTTTTATTGCATGTGTTTTTTTATTTAAAAAAACACATTAAAAAAAATATTACATGTTGCCTTTTTTCTTAATAAAAAAAGTAGAAAAAAAACAATTTAATGATTTTTTTATTTAAAGAAAAATGTGGGGGTGGAGGTGCAAAGCCCCCCAACACAATCCCTCTAAATTTGAAAAAGATATTTTATGATCGATTTGCTTAAAAATTAAGCATAAATGATTTAAATTTAGGGCTTTCCTTCTCCTTTTTAACATGTTAAGATAGTGATTTAGCTTTAAAAAAATCATGTGGGATTGAATTTAACTTGTGGTTTTTTTCTTTTTATATTTTTATTTAATAATAAATTTGATTCCATGTGATTTTGAATATCATGCATTTCTTAAAAGTTATTTGATATAAAAAAAAATATAACATAATCTTATAAGCTATACATCTATATCTATATCTATCTATCTATCTATATTGTGAGAGTTTATGATTAACTCAAGCCACCAGGATCACATGCAAAACCCAAGATTTACATTCCACAAGAGAAAAAAAGAAAAGAGGAATAATTTGCACAATAAGGATGAATTAATGAAATGGATTAATCAATTACATGAGAGAACTTGCTTTTATATTTGCAAGTTAGAGAAAAACCTTAATATGACTTAAGAATAACCTAAGACTAAATATAAGCCCTAAGTAAACTTAATAAAGTGTAATTAAATATTTAATTATACCAACATCCCCTCATAAGTGCAACTTAGGGAGAAATGAAAAACATGCAATTAACACAAGAATGGGTCCCAGCTATAAAGCCATGTTAGGTACCCATGAACAACAAGAATCTCTCATAAAGTGGAGAGAAAGGAGAAAAACCCAATGGGAGAAAACTCCTCTCCAAAAGAGAGAAAAGAAAACAAGTACATGAACATGTGATGCAAGAAGGACTAACACTAAGACCCTCCAAGAACTAAATCCATGACAACGGTACAAACATGAATGCCCCCCATAAGAGAGGAAGAAGAAAGAAGGTCTGATGAGCTCCAAGAAGTGTGAACAAACTCCAGAAAGCACATGAAGAAGTTGCAACTACCAATGCTGATATGTGACTAAAACTGATCTATAAGAATAAGGACCATGAAGATTCAGGAACATTGACCATAATGAATGGCCATCAAACGAAGATGTGTTCCAATGAGAATCTGATACAAGATTCAAGATCGTTAACCATAGGCTCTCAATCTGAGATATGAATCGATGTCAATCAAAATGTGTCTAGCAAGATATGGTAGATATCACTAATTTTCTGACAAGTTTCAGTGTTTTTACAACTTAGCTAGTGCTTAGAACTGATTTTCTGACAAGTTTCAGTGTGTTTACAACTTAGCTAGTGCTTATAATAGGAGTATATAATGTCCACAAAACACCACATGCTAAAAATATAGTTCTACAATAGAATGAAAGGAAACTGATAGCACCATAGTGAAGTACACAGAAAATCATGTACTTTAAAAAAAATGGGACCCAAAAAGGAGTCCATACGCCTAAGATATGGCTTGTCGAAGTTCCCAAAATGAGAACTGAACAACAACAACACTAAGAAAATAGAAGTCTGGAAAAAACCAGAAACCTAAGCTAAAAACAACTGTACCACTATGAAGATCAAGAAATTCTACCCTTTTTAAAAAACAATTGCACTAAAAAAATACCTCTGTATGGCCAAGATATCGCCATTTGAAAATCAGGTGCAAAAGAGAAACTGCCAATGGTGAGGGGTGGATTTGGCAAAAAACAAACCTCTATCAAATTTAGCAAACCTCCACCAAATTTAGTGAAACTACCAAATTTGATAAAACCTCCAGAAGTAGGTATCCTCCAGATAAAATAACCCTCTGCCAAATTTAGAAAAACAACCAAATATAGGCCCATGTTAAAAATGCCACCAATGGCTAGGCATGGATCCCGAGATAAGTACATGCATGTACTCAAGTTTTTTTATTTAAAAAAAACACAAAAAAAATTATTACATGTTGCCTTTTTTTTTAATAAAAAACAATAAAAAAACCAATAATGAATTTTTTTATTTTAAAAAAAATGTGGGGGTGGAGGGGCAAAGCTCCCCCTCCCCCACGTGGTCCCTGTAAGGGGGTTCTGCGGCCCCAAAAAGGGGTTCGCGGGCCCCTTAGGGGACCGCAGCCCCAAGAAAGGGGCGTGGGCCCAAAAGTTGACGTAGGTAGGTACAAGGGCCTGCGCAGCAGGTACCCTATACCTTACAACTTTTTTTTTTCAAATTTATTTTTTAAAGTTTTCAATAAAAAACCCACTTTTTCTAATATAATCTTTTTTCAATATAATTTTTTGAAAAAAAAGATTTTTACAAGCAGGGTAAAAATAAATGTTTTTTTTAAGTCACTGTAGTGCCCCTCAGTTGTTCTATGTTAGATAGAAAGTTGTTTTGTTTGGATTGAGACATTATGGCATTTTGTTTGATGTTGGACTCACTACTACGATGATAGTTTGATGATACTTTTATTACTGGTGTTTTATGCTTATGTTATGATTAGTTACATGGACTTAATTGACTATGTAGATCAATCTTATTATGTGTATCATGCGATTATCTGATGATGATTCTTATCTAGTTGTTCAACTACTAATTGTTATGCGTGATGTGGTTACTTGTTTGATGTGTTGTTGTTGTGAAAGACAGTGTCACATTACTCATACGTGAGTACCCTGCTATGCTATGATTCCCTTTCACGGTGTGTTTGACTGTGTGTGTGTGTGTGACCGTTTTTATTCACTAGAAAAGGTTGTAGATCTGACTTTACACTTGCCAATTGCATTTGCTTAAAAGTTTCAAAGGCCTTCTCAACAAATCCATTTTGTGTGTATTTTACAATCATAGAAATCCATGAGATGACGTCTCTATGAGGCATCTATTAAATAGTTCGCATACCTTGTTTATGCATCTAGTTTTTGCCTACATATTTGCCAGAGATGATTCTCCCAATTTTTCATTTGTTTGAAAGTTTCTAGTCTTTTCAACAAACAAAATTCAGCCTATATTCATTTGTGATCTCCTGGCACTGAGAAAACACATCCATACAACCATCATAGGTTTTAACTAGCAGTTTATGTCAAAATTTAGGGTGTCCTCAATTCAATCAAACTCACTTAATGATCAACTGTAGGTGTAATGCAATAAGGGTTATACAGAAGAGTTGTTTTACTTTGTTGGTTCTCCCCCTGAACCTGTCAAACGTTGTATAATCCATGTTTTTTGTTGAGGAAGTTCTTATACCAGTTGGCAGAAAGCTTTGGAATTCATTTCTGAGTGGCGTAATCAACATAATAAAGCCCAAAGTGTTTAGTGTAGCCGTATAACCACTCGAAATTGTCCAGAATCGACCATGCATAGTAACCTCTTATGTCTGCTCTTCTACAAATTACAACAGGCAACCCCTTTATTTAACAAAACATTTAAAGAAAGTCGTGTGAATCGATTAGTAATTGTTTCTCTTTAGGGCTGTTAGGGATGGTGGGAGCAGGTTCCACATGTAAATAACGAATGTCTTGATTATAATAAGAGGTGTATTAGACATACTATATTGTGGTCTCTAAATAGCTCAGATAGCTTTCCATTAGATTGACTCTTCTATTATCATTTAAAACTTCTGCCACTAAGATTGAACAATCACTCTGCTGACCATAACCTATGTGCACTTTCATCATTAGTGTTAGAAAAATATGAAGTGCAAAATTGAAATAAACACAATGAAATAGCAATCAATCGCACAAATAGATAACACAGATTTATGTGGAAAACTAGATTATTGTACCAGGAAAAACTACAGGCAAAGGTCTCTCAATAATTTTATTCTAAGAAGAAATTAGTGTTAAAAGAAGATTTTAGGGTTTCCCTAAATATTAATTAATTAGGGACTTTAGGGTTGTATTCAGATGATAATTTGTATATTTTTTAAATTTATTTTACGTGCAGACCTTATCGATGCTGTTTATATCTCATAGGTAAATAAAATATATAATCTTATTTACTTTTTTAACCATACTATTAAATTAATATATAATTAATTGTTTGTACTCACATATATAACCATTTAATTAATATATATATATATACTGTTAAATTAATATATGCTTTAAGAATTTAATTAAACATTGGTTGAGCATATATTTATATAACCATTTAAATATAATTGTCATAGTTAATGAGTCATTTTAATAAATATAATTAGATCATTAGTTACGTTATGATTTTTGATGTTTCGATAAGCTTAAAAAATGGTAATTTGATGGTTTATGAGTAAGGTTATGATTGAATGGTTGTTATGATTTGCAAGCAAAATGTGTTGAGTTTCCAGAGGCTTAGGGGAGTATGTTATTTATGGTTGTTGTGATTGCTTCAACTGGAAGTTTTTGGGCCATGATTTAAGAGTTGGGCCTTGTGATTATGATTAGTATGCAAGAAGGTAAATGCTTTGCATTGTATATGTATACTTGTCATTATGGTGGTAATTGTCTTGCTTGATGGGTACCTGGTCTTTTAGATACAAGTAGGGGAGTGACTTTCAATTTGGGGTTGGGGCCCAAAGTGGCTTGTCAGAGTAACCCATTGAAAGTTGGGAACCAACTAATAACCTAAAATGAATTAGGGGGAAAAGGGTAGATTCCACATTAAAAAAGATAATTGGATTCCTCACCCATGCCTGTAGTGCTAGTTTAGACTAAGGATGGGATGAGAAGGTCTGGTTGACAAAACCAACTTCCTTGTCTCCATGAAAGGAACATTTGGTTCCGCATGCATCACCCTATGGGGCCAGTGTCTAGTGAGAGACTGTCAAGATAACCCATGTCAAAGCCATGCAATGACACTCTTCCCTACTGCAGCCTAACATTCCCTAATTGTGTTCTCCCCATTCGTTGTGTGATTGTCTCTAAAAATGATGTTTGAGATGCTTGTGATGTTCATATTGACCCGTGTTGTTTTGGAGTCATGTGTAGTCCTTGCACCCGTTAGCCTATTGTCTTCTTGACTATTTGTTGTAGTGGGACCTTATTGTTATCTCCTAGCATGGGGGGTGGACCTTAGGGTTCCACATGGCTGAGTGGTTGTGCTTTTTCTCAATTGGTTTCCCTTGTTGTTGGTTCGTGTGCGAGAAGGATGTATCTTGTAGAAGATTCGAGATCTTATACCAGTTTGAGGAGATAATTACTTATGTTCATGTTCTAGTCTTGTATAGCAGTCGAATCATGTACTGTAATTTTGATGTATGCATTCCAATCTAATCAGAAAAGTGACATTGTAAACAATGTAATGTACTTTCATGTAAGGGAAATTGTATATGGACTTGTAGTTCTTTATACATGATCTTGACGATTACTTATCTGATGCTATAATATGGAAACAAATGTGTTTATTCATTTAATGCAGGAGATTTAGAATGTACTATCATTGTTAGTTAATTCATAATGTTTGTTTATATTCTGTTAATAGTTTTTTTAGTAATGCAGCTGTGGAACCCTAGAGGATAAAGCTTAACATAAATGATATGTGTAGATATGATTTACATTACTTTGTTATGTCTCCCTTTTTTTAAAAAAAAATTGTCCTTTTGTATAGAATAGTTGTGTTATTCTCTGGATTCCTTGGCGGGGCGTTACAGTCACCTCGTACTACGTGCTGGGGAGGTCGTACGGCTTTCCTGGTAAAAGTTTTATCCTAGATGAGCCCGAAGCTGATTTCAATGATTTGACAGTTGATCTTAAGGTTTTTGGGCCTTTTGAGTGCAATGATGAAGTCAAATTTGGCCCAAAATGCTCTAAAAATTAGCTTTCCTCCAGATCCTGGAAAAAAAACACCTACTAAACCTTCATAGATTTGGCCTCCCGAGACCAAATTTAGCCAGACAAAAGATAAATCTGCCTTTTCCAGCTGCTTTGAATCCAATGGAATACTCCACCCAACAAATGGCTCTTTCTTGAATTTTTCTCAAAATCTGAGAAGGGGCTTGCAGATCTGCTCCGATGCCATGTGAGAGTTTATGATTAACTCAAGCCATCAGGATCACATGCAAAACCCAATATTTACCTTCCACAAGAGAAAAAAAAAATAAAGAGGAATAATTTGCACAATAGGGATGAATTAATGAATCACATGAGAGAACTTGCTTTTATATTTGCAAGTTAGAGAAAAGCCCTAATATGACTTAAGAATAACCTAAGACTAAAAATAAGCCCTAAGTAAACTTAATAAAGTGTAATTAAATATTTAATTACACACACACACATACATCATTTGGTCTAGTGGTCAACTAGTCAAAAGTAGTAAAAAAATATAATATTATTCTTATAAACTATATATCTACATCTATCTATCTATCTATCTAAATATATATAATCATTTGGTCTACAAAAGTGGTGGATATCAATAATTCATCAAATTACGACACTATTATGGTTAACTCCCTCCTTAGTAAACTTTTTGTAAGCATGGTGGAACATATAATTAGTAGTTGGGTAGAAAAAGAGGGAAAAAGAGCTAAGGGACTAGCTAGCTTTAAACTAAAGCATTCTAATATTGATCATGGTGTTATGCTTTGGTTCTTGATTGAAAAAATATGAAACACCCAAGGTGATGAGGCTTTTTGTTGCTTTGTAGACTTTAAAAAAGCCTTCGACATGGTGCCCCACAATAAACTTTGGAATATGATGGAAGAGATGGGAGTTCTAGATGTGTTTAGAGTAGCCATCCATAGACTATATGAGCAAGTCAAAGTTAAAATCAGAACTAATGATGGAATGTCAGAGTGTTTTGGTAGTGATATTGGTGTCAAACAAGGTTGCCCACTTTCCCCAACCTTGTTTGGGCTTTACATTGATAAGTTAGAAGAATGGATAAATTGTCATGACCCCTTTTGACACATTTAAATTCATTTATTAAGGTAGGAAAAATAGATTGATAATTAAATTAGAAAAAAGGAAAGAAGTATTTTGGCTAGTTTAATTATTAAATAAATTAAAAATGATAAGTAATAAATAAATAAATATTAAATAATAATGAATTAATAATAAATAAAATTTAACACCATCCAAATAATTATAAAATATAAAATTATAACAAATAAATTAAAATAAATAAAAATTAGCCAATAAATAATTACTAATAACTAAAATCATTTTTGAGTTAGAATGAGGAATTAGTGGAGAACACTAGTTAGTCATTTTTTTGATTAATTGTTAACTAGAATGAAAAAGGTGTTTTGACTACCTCTTAGTGTGAGTTATCTCTTTTTGATTGATTTGTTAATTGAGGAAATTAACTTAGTCTATGGAGACAGTTCTCCTCTTAATAGAGGAAAGAAATAAAATAAAGATCTATAAATAAAAGAGAAAAGAAGAAGAAAACAACAGGATTTTCATGGCAACTTCACTCTACTTCAAAATTTCTACAATTGCTTCAAGAAAGAAATTACTTCAAGGGATTTTAGCGTATTCTAGGTAGGTGTTGTTTCTACCTCCTTTGATTTTAGCAAATGGAATGAGGAAATTCTAGGATTTATTTTTGATAAAATAAGTAGATTGAGAAAATATTTCATTGTAGATTTGTGATTTCAGTTGATGTTGAAAGAAAAATCTTGTTTTAAATTTAGTTTTACAATTTAGGAAAAACCTACATGCACCATCATTTTGTGAGAAAAATAAACATAATAGATTGAAAATTTACTCTGTATATCTTCAATTATTGCAGATCTGTATTAAAAAACTCTTCTTTTTAAAATAGGGAAAAAAATAAAATAAAATCCTTTCTTTCAAACCTCAGACAACTTTTGCCTTTGTGACACAATCCCTAAAATTTTCTTTGAATATCTTCAATTTATTACAAAAACTATATTCTAAAAAATGTTCCATTACACAACCCTTAAAATTTTCTCTATGTATCTTGAATTATTATAGACTGAATATTTAAAAAAATATATAGAAATACATACTCTTTCTTCCCTCACAACCAATTTTCCTTTGTTACACACAACTTTTATTAACTTATATATAGTCACACTATTCCACCATATGCAAATACCAGGTCTTAGAAGAAAAAAACATACAAAAACATATTTTCCACTGTAACCCCTGCATGTACCAAGATTGGGAGCTTTGGATGGGGTACGACATCCATCAAAACATATATTTTTGGGCTGACCTGTGTAATAACAGGCCACAACCTGTTATACACAGGTCACGAACTATATAGGCCATGACCTGTGCATAACAGGCCGCACCTACTGCCTTAGGCCCCAACCAATGGGCCGAAGCCCATATGGCTCGACCCTTAGGGTTTTAAACCCTTAATTTAAAGAAAAAATTTAAATTTATTGTTATAATTTATAATATTATATTATATATTTAAAACCTGATTTCTTTTTATAGTTTTTTCTTAAAGCATTAAATATTATTTATAAACATATAATGCTTATTAACAAAACTATATATATAATAATGAATTTATAATGTTAGTATAATATATTTTAATATATATATTATAATGAATTTATTATATATATAGATAGTTTTGCATAACTAAGTAAAGATTAAATATATTTTTCTCAATATATATATGCATGTTAGTACCATTTTTACAATATAAGTTTAATTAAATAAAGTTTAAATATAGTTTAGATTATTTTCAATGTATATATACAAGTTAATATCCTTTTACAACAAAAGTAAATGATTTAAGTTAGATGGGTTAAACTTGAATAACTAGTACCTTATTAAACACCTCGTACACAATCTTAAACATCATAATATTTCTTGGTAATTTTACATTTGGTTAACAAAATAAATAGTAAAATATTGTAATCACTTCTTTTAGATTTCAAGGTTCTACTACTTCGAACACAATGATTAGGTAGTTCAACTTAGTAGGGAATTCATATTGTACAACTCGATGAATTGAACAAATTAGATACATCAATTTAGGAATTTAACCTTCACAAAAAGTTAAGTATGAGATTTAAAGATAAAACATTAGTTTTAAATACCTTAATAAATGATTTAGTAAACACCTCAAACTTCTTAGAGTAACTCAAAATTGCATATTAGTGTGTGTGCTTGAACCCTTAACATGTTGACAAATTGAAATTACTTTTATTAGTTTACTCTTAAATGAGAAAAATCCCTTTTTATTTTAGAATGACTAAGTATATTTAGTTTAATTAATTAGCTATGAATACTTCAAACAATAATTTAGTAGTGTTCTTAAACCCCTAGAGTAACGTGTTACTGCATCATTGAGCCAAAGATAATAAACTCATTAGTATAATTGAATTTATCAATCCACTTGATTAAACTTGAAAACTATTATATGTCTTGTCTTAATTGTATTCATCACACGTGATTAGAATAAGAACTTAACTCTTCAATATAGTAAACAACTGCATGTATGTACTTTTTATTTAATGGAGTTATTCTTAAGAGACAATTTTATTTTCATTTTTAGATTTATTTCAAGTATAATTTAAATAGTGACTTTAAAATATAATGCAAATTAGTTAGTCACAAATTATGTTTTCAAATTTGATCAACCTTCAAATAATAGTGTTAGATGGGAACTTGTTAGAAATTATTTTCAATTCAATGAATTATAAGATTGTAACATTTCAATGAATATTTAATTTAGTTTCCCAAATTATCTTTTGTAGTATTATGCAATGAATGTGAAGTTTTCTTTTCTTCTAGTCAGGTAAACAACTTAATCAAGAAATTGAAAAAAAAACCATCTTACAGTGTTCGATATCTACAGTGCTTTTGAGTCACGTTTACAGATAATGTCGTTGTGTTGAACTACTGCACATACTACCTAACATAACTGTAATAACAACGTCAGTGGTATTGACCATTTAAATTGTCAGGGAGTAATAAGGAACACCATGATGTTAAGTCCAATGGATGAGTAATGTCCCTCGGACACCAAACTAACAAGATTAATTGCCTAAACAAATGAATTGATCTAACCTAGAAAATATCTCCCATCACATGGTTTTTAAAGAGAACTTGTAATCACCTTGTAGCTTTATTAAAATTTAGAACATCTTTCTTGCAAGGGAACATAATATCAAAAGGGGGATAAAGGGATTATTCAACATGTAGTTGTAAAGTTTTATTTTGATAGGATTAGGAAATAGTGAATTTAGTAAACACGTATTAGTCGAGAAGACCAAATACTTTTTAGTTGCTCCCTTCGTGGGTAGCAGTCACAAAGGAACTGTCTAGGGAAACTGGGCCCTAGAAAGGGCTGCATACCCACACTAAATAGTTCACATAAAACATAGAGTAGAAAATAGAACTACATATAAATTACTCTTTCATCCCATTCGGAATCGAGTATGTAGGCAACCTAGAGAACGAAGAATGTTCTCAATCCACAGGTTTTTAGGCACCAGGTTAGGAGGTGTTTAAACTCTCGTTCTATTAATTCAACCTTTCAACATAAATTTTCAACAAGCGAATCACACCAACAAACCTAAGGTGAAGCCTCAATATAAAGATGAGATAGAAAAACATTCAATGTATAACTTGGAAGAATCCCAAATAGATTCACTTGACTCCCTGAGACTTTAGGTCAAATTCTAAGGTGGGACTCAAGCCATTAAACTTATATATATTACTCATGAATAATGACAACCTCGATGCACTACCATTAGTCAAGGGGTGTAGTCTTCAGCGAGTGGCTCAGGATTTGTTTGATTCCCGATGGGCCTAAGTCTCTAGCTAGAGCACATTCCTATTCCCTTTATGGATAGATGCTTATCCCGTTAGGATAGATGTTTGTCCTGTTTGGATGGAGAAACACCTGTCCCTTATGGAGAGATGCTTATCCCGTAAGGATAGATGCTTGTCCCGATTGGACAAATGCCTATCCTATTTGGATAGAAGTACCTGAGTATACGATTGAATTGGACACTAATAACTTGATTAAAAATTAATAAACAAGAAAAAAAATAGTGATAAATTTGGGTAACTACGATTGGGTCATTACATAAACATTGCTAATGGAGAGGCAGTTCAGCTGGCTAAATATGTTATAAAGTTACTTCTATACGCAGATGATCTCATATTAATTACTAAAACAACCAATAGCTTAAGATAACACTTGAGGGCGCTTGAAACATTTTGTCAGGAGGTTGGGATGCAAGTGAACACTAGCAAAACCAAAGTGATGATCTTCTCATTGAAGAGAAAAAGAAAACAAATTAACTTTCCTTTTGAAGGCAGTCCATTAGAAATAGTGGATGAGTACAAATACCTAGGGCTTGATTTCCACTACAAGCTCAACTGGGAAATGTGTAGAGCAAAAAGAACTCAAGGAAATTGGAAAACACTATACTCTTTAAAATAGATGCAGGAATACAAAGTTGTGGGATTAGAAAACCAAGAGAATACTTTTTGGTTTGCTTGTTACTCCGGTGATTGTCTATGGGTGTGAAATTTGGGGCAACAATATGTTAGATCAGAAATGGAAGTAGGTAGAAAGAATCTAGAAGAATTTCATCATAAGTAGTCTCAAAGTTAAGAATGTTGTTCCATATGAGATTTATTGGTTGAAACAAAGGCTTTCCCCTTAGAAGCATCGATGATGGTTCAATTGTTAAGCTACCTCAAGAAGATTCAAAATATGGAGAACCATTGGTAGCCTCTAGGCTAATTATGAAATAAGAGTTAACTAGAAGAAATAACACATGGAGGAAGAAAAATAACAAGTGGATAAAGAAATGGGACATTAATATGCAAGATTGCCCAAATGCCAATGAAGAAATAAAAAAGTATGCAAGAGAAAAAATTAGAATCATCATGTGGACAAAACAAATGGGTTGAAAACAAACTTATTATATCTAAGAATTTAACCCCATGAGTGATCATGAGGAAAAGGCCTGTACATCGGAGCGGATATTAAGTAGAAAGTGAAAATGTTGATAGCATAGCTAAGGACTAGTTCACATCATCTTAGATGTGAAACAGACAGATGGCTAATTTAGATGGCTAATGCCTAAAGAAGAATGGGAATAGAGAATGTCTTTTTTGCAACAAAGATGTTGTGGAAACAGAACAACACTTCATCTTGGATTGCTTTGCATACAATGACATTCGTTCCAATTATGAGGACACCCTGAAAATCATCAATTTAAGCACCTTGTTTGAGGAGGTAAGGCTGGACAAAACTGCAAACTTCTTGATCAAAATTCATAACAAGGGTTGATCTCAAGAAGAAATTACAAACTTCTTAAGGTGTGGGTGTCCTATTTTTAGGGAGGCTATTTGCTGCTCTTGATCCCATATACTGCTGTAGTCTCCTAGACATTATTTGTTGATAGGCTTATATGTGGGACATTTTTGTCCTGAAAAGTTGTCAGCCTCTGGCACCGTTTTATTTTCCGTCAACCATTTTTTACATTGAATTATTCCTTGCAGTTGATTTGGCTACGCAGTGACGACCGCTGACACAATGGTGACCGCATTTGAGGCATTTAAGACTTGTTAAATGCCTCTAAAATAATGTGCTAGGTAGGTATTGGTTATTGTTAATTAGTTTACTTGTCCGTCTATTTGCTTTCAAATTTCATGCCATGACACATCGCAGTACAATACATTATTTCCAGATTCCATTAAATATGACAAAATGTTGTTTTTTAATCCATTATTGATAGAGATTAGTAAGATAATTAGCCAATAGGCTTATATGTTACCGTGTGCACAACAAAAGCTTATGTTCCCCAATTTCTTTACATATAGATTAATAATGTTTATACTTTTTATATTATAAATAATATCTAATTCATGTCTAGCAACATACTTTAAATTTTTAAGTAAATTAATAATGATAAATGATTACTATCTTTCACATTTTTGAAAAATACTATTATACTAATTTTATATTATCATTATGAATATTATAAAAATGTATTTTATATTTATTAATAATATATTTTAAAAAATGTATTTTATATTTATGTATATTAATAATATATTTGAATTAAATAGTTTGAATAAAAATAATATTATATTGGTATTGTAAAATATTTAAAATTTTTTATAGAGCATTGAATATGACAATTAATTTACAATATTAATTAGATTATTATTCACATGTCTATAAAATTAATATTAAATTAAATAATTATAAAATAACTTTTAAGCAAACAAAACAAACTAACTCTTTATTTAGGAGTTATTTATTTGGGTAATTTTTTCATTTAGCTTTTACTTTATAATAAACATTATATATTTATATGTTTCTTTTAAAAAATATATATATATTTTTTAAAAAGGGTAAAAAATTTATTGAAATTTAGAAAAGAGCATTAGAAAACATCAAAGGGCCAAGGCCCCAGGAATTCATAAGAAGCAGCCATACAAAGCATGAAACAACATCATCCTTCACCAAAGCCATTCCCATCCTCGGCAAGTATCCTCTCCAAGTCATGTTGGAGCTCATGAGGAACCTACTCCCACTCATCAATCTTCCAGCCATCTAAATGCTCAGAAGTTCACTTAGCCAAACAATCTACTACCCTATTCCACTCCCTTGGAATATGGACAAAAGACACCATCTCCATCAAAGAACTTATTTATAGAATCTACTGCACCATCATGGCCAACTGCCAACTAACATCAGATACCTTCTATTTATTCAGTAAATTAATCAAAACCTATGAATTAGACTCATAGATAACCTTGCACCATCCCAAAGCATATGCCCTCTCCAAAGTGTAGAGGATTGCCAAACCTTCCATAAGGTTGATAGTTTGCAATCCTTCATGAATAGAAAAGAAAACAACCCCCGATCTCAAAAAATTCCTACCAGCCCCACCAATCCCAACAGGCCTAGGATTGCCCCTTGAAGAACCATCAGTAATGAGCTTCAGAATGCCAGCCAGAGGGGGTAGCCAACCCCCCACCCTTTGAAATTTCTTTTTCACTCGCCTTCCTCTCCTGACACAAGCAGAAGTTGAAGACAACCCCTGAATACCCAATCTATCCACCAGCCTAGCACCTCCTTTCTCCAAAGGGAACACCACATCACACTTAGCTTCCACCGTCGTGCCAAACTTGTTGAATCGGCAAATTCTCACCTTGAAATATTCTTCGATTATGTTCCAACCAAATCTGCCATAGTATGAAGGAAGGCCCAACATACCACACATCCTGCAAGAAAGAGGCCATAGAAGGAGGTCTACCCAAACTACTCCAAAAATCCACCAAGGAGGAAGCATGAACACAGGCATTTTTCTAAACTCCCCACCAAAAATACCAAATCTGTAAAGTCAAGGGACAATGGAAAAACAAGTGAGAGAAGTCCTCCTCTCCACATCCACACAAAACACACATAGAAGGACTCTGAAAACCCCGCTTCTGAATATTATCCTAGGTCAAGCATCTATTCCAAGCCAAAGTCCAAATAAAGTAGTTACACTTCGGCCAAGAAAGCTTATTCCACACTTGCTTCCACCAATGAACCTCCACCCCATCCAGCTGATGAGATAACAACACCTGATATCCAGAAGCAACAGTATAGACACCCTTAGGATTAGGAGACCAAGAAAGAACATCCCCTTCCTGGAGGGAGCTACAACGTCAATGAGAAAGGATACTGTGAAGCTCAACACACTCCTCCTCCATACCAACATCAGGCCACTCATCACTTCCATCTCACCACCACCAACTGCCCATGAGAAGATACAGACTTGAAGTCACTCACCCTTGACCATCCTGCCTCACAGAACCTCTGGCTCAAAGTCACCAAATTAGGAAACTGAGAAACAATGGGAGGAAAACCATCCCAAGAATCAGACCAAAAATGAGCTTCCATCCCTCTTTTACAAATCCAAAATAAGCCATGCTTGACAAGAGCAGCCCCTTTCTTGAGCGTACTCCAAATCACCGAGCCTTTCCCCACCAGGGGATAACGAGGAATATCAATCTGAGGGATCCCTGAGAGGTATTTCTGTGTTAATATCTTGGCCCAGATCCGATCATGCTCCACACACCACTGCCAATGCAATTTAGCAGCCAACGCCTTCTTAACCCAAGACCACGAAACTACTTCGGGCTATAAATAATGTCCCATCTGACAAGGCTCCATTTAGAGGACAACAAGCTACCAGCCCATAAAAACTGTCTTGCTAAGGAATCCAAATTCCTAACAAAACCCAATGGGGCCCTCTGAATCATACATCTGTAAATAGGGATGGCCTGTACCACAGACTTGAGCAACTAAACACGACCCGCAAAGGACAACCAACGATGGGTCCAATGATTAACTTTCACACAAAATTTATCCAGAATATTCTTCCAAGAATCCCTGGGTAGTCTTCCAACAAAGATGGGAATACCAAGATAGGTCAAAGGGAGAATCCCAGTCTGAAATCTCATGATATGAGCAATTTGCCTCTGAATGGAACATGGAGTATTGAAGAAAAAGATGGAAGACTTATCTTCATTAATCAATTGGCCCGAAGCAACAAGATAAACATCCAACACCTTGCACAAATTCCAAGCTTCCCTAATTGTAGCCATATCCATCAAAGTAGTGTCATCCACAAACTACAAGTGAGACTGTGGAGGTAAACCACCTCCCCACCCCCAGCCCTAAATGAAACCTAACTCCACATTCCTTCTTATCAAATGTCCCAGAACTTCAACAAGAAGAAGAAACAAGTAAGGAGAGAGGGGGTCACCCTGCCGCAAACCCCAAGAGGCAACAAAAAGCTCAAAGTGCTCACCATTTATTAACACAGAGAAGGAGACTGAAGTAACACAACTCATAACCCAATAAATCCACTCATCCCCAAAACCAAAAGCACCAAGAACCTTCTGAAGGAAGGACCATCGAACTATGTCATAAGCCTTAGCCATATCAAGCTTGATGAACATTGCCTTATCTTTGGAACTGGCCATAGAGTGAATGGTTTCAGTTGTGATAACAACCCCATCCAGAATTTGTCATCTCGCCACAAAACCAGTATGTTCCTTAGAGATCAACACTTTAAGCCATTTTTTCAACCTATCAGCAATCAATTTAGAGATAATTTTATAAATCACATTGCAAAGAGAGATAGGATGAAATTGACTTAAGCTATCCACCCCATCACACTTTGGGATGAGAGCAAGGAAGGTAGAATTCAAAGCCCGTAACATCTGTTTATTCTTACGAGACTCCTGAACAACCGCTAACAAGTCCAATTTGATAATCTCCTAGAATTCTTGAAAGAACTCAATTGAGAAACCATCAGGGCCAGGAGCTTTCCCCCTCTTCATCTGAAACACAGTCTCCTCTAGCTCCTCAATCAAAATATCACTCATAAGATGCTCATTCATCTCCCTAGATACCAAAGAAGGGATACAAGAAAGGACCTAAGCTTCCTCATCAGAACCTCCTTGCGAGTCCTCCCTGAATAATGAAGCAAAATACTACATAGCTTCACGCATGATTTCATGAAAAGAAGAAAGAGTCTCACCCTTGTCATTCACCAGAGAAGAAATAGAATTGCCATGTCTCCTGGCTTTCACGAGTTGAAGAAAAAAGTAGTATTTTTATCCCCTTCTTGAAGCCACTCAATCCAGGCCTTTTGTTTCCAAAAAAATTCCTCTCTCAGCTCACACTCTTCCAGTGCTTTCAAAGCCCTGGTCTCTTCCCTGAGTAGGTCTTCAGTCACTCCATCCTCCTTGATTAACCTCGTAATACCATCCAACTCAGCCTGGGAAGCAACCTTACCATGGAAAATGTTTCCAAAGCATTCCTAATTCCAACATTTAAGTTGATACTTGACAAATTGAAGTAACTTTGCAAAAGTATACATTACTGTACCATAAGCAGGTCTACCATACCTCCACCACTCAGCAACATAGTCATGGAGAGAGGAGTCATGCAACCACATAAGCTAGAATTTGAAAGAAGGAGACCGAGGCACACGAGCTAAAGAAATAGCTGACTTGATAGGCCAATGATCTGAGCCCCTCCAATCCAAAATTTTAGAGCTAGAAGACCACAGCCCACTAACCCAGTAGTAAGAAACTAGAAAGCGGTCAAGTCGTTCCGCAATGCAATTATCCCTGACCCTCCGATTGTTCCAAGTAAATTGGCCATTAATGGGCTTGATATCAACAAGATTTAAAGCTGATATGTTATCTAGAAGTAGCAACGCAGAAGGCTCAAGCCTCGCAATGCCACACCACTTCTTAGCCAACTTAGAAATAGCATTGAAGTTTCCATCCATAATCCACGGATGGAAATGAACCATGCTTTGTACAAACCGAATATGGGACCACAAAAGTTGCTTACCCTGAAGTTAAGTAGGCACATAGATATTGGAGAAGAGAATAGACTCCTCAGTCTCAAAACAAGACGCAATCATAGAGATAGAAGACTGAAAGGACAACCACCAAAGAGGGTAGATCTTCCAAGGATTCTGTAAACAAGCCACTCCCCCAGCAGACCCTTGAGCACCAATACATTTGCACTCTCCACTCCCGCACAACTTAGGCACTAAACTAAACATACACTCCACTGATAACTTAGTCTCCTGCAGGAAAAGAACATCAAGAGATTGACTTCTAACCAAATCACGAACAACTTTTTGTTGAGGGCCACTGTTCAAGCCCCTTACATTCCAGGATAGAACAATCATTTCAAGGGGCTCGAAAAATGAGAATCCAGAGTCTTAACAGACCCTGAATCTACCAAAGTTTCCCTGTTAATTTAATCTTTTCCAGATCCTTTTTTCTACCAAGCTTGGAAGACTTCTCACCAGCCCCTTTTTTTGGATCCTTTTGATGAAGACCCAAATGAGAAGAAGAAGACTTATTATTCTTCACCCCCTCAGTACCTGCATTCAAAACAAGAGGAGATCCATCCCCACCACCCTTCTTCCCTTCTAAAATAGGAACCGATTCCACTTGGCCTTCCATTTGAACATCTGTGTCCATTTGCAAAGCACTATTATCCTGCAAAACTTGAGTAGCTTTAGAAAGAAGGCCCTCCTATCCTGTACCCAAAGCACCCTATTCTAGATTCACCAAGCCTAGATTCACTTCCTACTAGCTGAGATCATCTAAAACTTCAAATCTATTAAAAGAATCTTCATCCTGCCTTTCCTTCAAAGTCCTCTTTAGACCTCAATTCCTATTACAGGCCTTCACTAGAATGAAACTGTTGGTTTTTCTTCTGAATCAGCATTAGGGTTTGCCACTTCTAATGCACAGGCAGATTCAGCCAACTAAATGCATCATATCGCAATATCACCTGCATGATAATCGCCTTCATCGGCACAACCTGATCCACCGGAGGAAGATCCTCCTGCTTTGCCGATACCAAATGTCTGGCCGATGAACATCCTGATGACGTCACCGTCATATTTCAAGCAACAGGATATCATGCTGCTGGAGGATGATGATGAAGGTTTATACTAGTGTCGTCGGGAGCAAAAGCACCGACATCATATATGCTCGCGACCTAGTATATAAGGTGATGAGGAGGTTGCTGCAGGGTGCATGTGGGATAATTCGACCCTGCATATTTTCAAATATCATGACGATGTATCTTGGCGAGAAACGGTTGCGACGCACAGTATTCTACATTTCCCAAGGCCGCGGGTTGGTGCGCCATTAATGGCGATTGTTGCAGAGGTATGGGCAATGGTGTGGACGGATCTGGTACCCGATTGAAGATGTGGATCCCTAGGCGGCGGCGCAAGGCTCGAGATTTCTTCCTGTCTCCTCTCCCACCTGCTGCATTGAATGTTTGAGCGCCAATCTGATGATACTATGTATCTGGCAGGTTTTTTTTGGTCAACTATGTAATTAAGGCTGAGCACCTCCTTGCTGTATATAGCAGGTTGTGTTGCTCATTTGAAGTTGTTGAAAACTAGATATTTTGGCTCTGTAATAAGATACAACTGGTTTTGGTTGCTCTGTGCAGCAAAACTTGTGAGTTTATGTATCTCCTATTGTACGATTTGGCATGAATCCACTGATTTCATGGTTAATCTTATATGAATAATGCTGTGTTTGCATGTGTTATGCTGATTCTGTCTCCAGTTTTGCATGTATCTTTCTTACTGCAATAGGGATGCCATAAGTATAGACAGCTTAACACTCTTTATTGGGAGATATCTGTAAGGCAGATATCATGTGTATCCCCCTGAAATCCAGTTTTAGCTATTCATGCTGATCATTCACAGGTGTATGTCTACCGACTCCAAGCCCTGGATAGGCACCAATCTAGCTCTGTGTTGAGGTTATACACCATGTCCAGCTTTGCATCCAAAATTCAATCTAAACCATCTCATACTTCCACCTGTTAGTTGTAGGAGTAGGATTAGGAACCCCCTGCATGCTCTCATACCCAACCAGACATCATGTCCAAGAATGTTGCCAACCTTGTGATCTATCATACAGATCTTGGTCCATACATGAGAGTATTCTGCCTGTTGTTGTCAAGTTAAATCTTTCTATCTTTGAGCTAGTCAAGGTTACATCTTGAGTTATGGGATACCCCCCTTGGTGCGGTAAAACCAGAAGTGAAGGGGAGGCAGCTCACGCAACCTCCTGTATTTAGTTGGCTGAATCTGCCTGTGCATTAGAAGTGGCAAACCCTAATGCTGATTCAGAAAAAAAAACCAACAGAAACCATCAGCCCCATCCACATCACCGGGAATGGGTTCCTTCCCCTTTTCAACCCTAGGGGGATTGTGAGGAGGTTGAGAAGGTTGGGAATCCACAGGCCTAACCTTTGGGCATCTCATCTGCAAATGTCCATATTCATGACAAAGACGATATCGAAAAGGAAGAGTCTCATAGTCCAACTGCTACACCCAAGAGTAAGGACCCCCACACATATCCACCGAATCTGGCAAAGGTTTACTTAAATCAATCTCAACACAGATATGAAAAAAAGTCATCACCTTTTTAACTTGAGTCTTCTATGAAGCACCAACTGGTTTTCCTAGCATCGAAGCCAACAAGTGCAAAACATCATCCCGCTAACATTCCATAGGAAACCTCAAAAGTCGAACCCACCCCGGAACTCAGTTCAGAAGCTCTTCAGCAGGATTGAAGCCCGCATACCAAGGTTTAATAAATAACCCAATCTGATTATGAAAATAGGGGCCTCCTTCCAAGGCCTTGTTATGATCCACCAAGCAATTGAATGAAACCATGAAATAGTTATTTTCCAAAAGCATAACCTCCATTTCTCCCTCCCACATCCAAGTCCGTTGGGCCCATGATTCAAGAAATTGTAATAAAACACACATCCCTATAAACTTGCACAGCAAAGCATGCTTCGAATAATAGTCAATATCTTCTGCAATCATCTCCAGTGGGATAACCAATTTCGGCCTCTCCTCACAATGTTCAAGACATCCATTGATCTTTGTAATCCATGTACCACCAAACAAACCCGAGCCAACCAACCCCAGATCTGGTGAGAACAAGTTATTATTAAAAACCTTTGAAGCATGGAAAGGAGAATTCGCACCAATTGCTGCTGAGCAAAAATCCATCTTGGGACTAGCCCCCGAAGACTCCTCTATCAGCATTGAAACTAAACAAGACCCAAGGAGGGTATGCAGGCCCCCGAGAAAAATAAAGAACCACCACTAGGGTTTAACCGACCCACCACCTAGCACTACCTTCGAACTGCAGACCCAAACCAACTAGGCACAAAACCCCCACCCGCAGCCTCCAACCAGGCACAAAAGCCCCGCACACTCAGGGAGAAAGAGACACTGATGCAGATGAAAAAAAATTGCACTAATAAAAATCACAATCCCAGACCTCCCCAAAACGCATGCACTCCCCACACTTCGCATGACCAAGAAAAAACTAGAGGATCAGGCTAGGGCACGAACGCCCTAGCTCGACATGCAGAGCAAAACATTGACATCCTCCTCTATAAAAAAATAATTTTATAGTTTTAGTTTTTTTAATTTGAATGGTTAGTTTTATTTACATTTGTAAAGGCTTGTCTAACACTTCATTTCTTTCTATTTGTTAACACAAATCAATGTACCATTTAACTGAATAAAAATCTAATTTGCAAAAATATATATTATAATGGATTTAAAGTTTAAGTTCTCACTAAATTTGATAGAATTAAAGGTTAATAATTAAAGCTCAATTTTGACCAATAAAAATATAACTAATATTTACCACATTTTAAAGCCCTTGAGATATAAAAAAACTACTAGCAGTGGCAATGGCTAAGCCCAGATAGCCTAATCTCTAACGTAGGGTTTTCCATTACAATGCTTGACCATAGGCCCAAGTGTATCACACAACATAATACTTTTTTTCCACTATGTTTATATAGTTAACCTTAGTGTAGACACCCAAAATTGACTCATTATCATTAACATTCAAATATCGCATTATTACACATCTGCATTTGTCTAACACACTCGAACAATATCCTTAACATATATTTCTTCTATTAATTAAATAAATTTCTATTTATTTAATTAATTCATTAGCTATTTCCTCTAAACTATAATTAAACAATCTTCAATTATTTAATTATCTTCATTCTATCTATTTTTAATTAAATAAATCTTATTTATTTAATTAAAGATTCCTTTCATAAGCCGACTTTCCAATTAATTAAATACAATGTATTTATTTAATTAATTTATCTTATCATTTATCTCATGAGCTGACATGTGTGCCTCTTTCATTTAAAAAAGATAAGTGGTACTACACCTTTTATTTAATATCTTTCACATCTAGTACTTTTTTATGTACACAAGCACACATGAGCCCTATCTTCCCGCCACTTGTCATCTTCATATTCACCTATGTCTATCTTTCAATCTTAGCCATTCACATAGCCTCCAAATCTCCACCGTTGATTGATTTTGGTTGGGTTTATATAAACACCCTCTCATTCCATACTACAATGGATCCAACATTCATATAGCGTCTACATTATCGTCTTGAGCATATTGAGCCTTTGAGCATCCATAGCATCCATTGAGCTTATCATTATCATTCATCCATCATGGTAGCTTTTATCTTCATAATTGTTTATTTTTGAAGAAGTAATCCACATCATAAACAAGGAATCACACAATCTAGGTGATGTTGTGCTTGAATTGCATTGCTCTTTGATTTCATTTAGATTAGATTCTTTGATGATGGTAGGGTTAGGTTTTCATGGCTTTGCTTGATCTTATCAACCTGATTTTTTTACCTATCACATTTTGACACACCCAGTGGGACCCACATCCTTGATTAACTTTGCTGTTTGAAGTTGTTTTTATGAAGATCAAATTTTTTCGAGCGCTTACGACAAGTTTCTGTCGCTTTTGAGCAAAAAACTGTCACTGTCTACATACCTATGTCACTTCTACACTGACACCTTCCGCCTTTAGTAATTTTCAGATCGCTTATACACAAACAGTGATTGCTTTTTGTCTATTCTACATCATTTTTAGACTAACAGTGGTTGCCTTTGCATTCAATCTAATTGCTTTTGATCTTACAGTGGCTGCTTTTAGATAATTGAATTGCTTTATGCAGAATTAGGGCTTTTTGTTGCGTATTATCTTTGTTGCAGATCCAGGTCACTTATGAGCCTATACCAACCAGTTTATGTTGTTTCATGTCACTTCGGAGCATAAACAATCCGTATCTAGGGTTTTTCAAATCACTTTTAATCTGCAGTAATTCACCTGCGGTAGAAACAGAGATCACTTCTGACAGATAGTAACTCACCTCTAGTAAACTGTGCGCTTTCAGTCTATATAATTTGTAGTTTGTTTTCTTGGCTACTAATTAGGTATTTGTGCAGCATCTTATCGATTTGTCTAAGAAAAGGTGGTTATCAAACTACTGACATATCTATTGCAGATCCGATCAGTCCAAGACTTGTGTTTTTTCACTAAATTAGGAACATTTGGGCTTGGTGCTTAAAATGAATAATTGCTTGCTCCGTGCTTAATTTATATTTTTTTTATTGCTTGCATGTGATTGATTGTAACCCAAATTTAATAAAGAAAGTATCCTCTCCCCTTGCCTATCAAATGGATCTTGGGTGTATGAGAACTTGTTATTATCTTTAGAGGGCCTGCCTTCCTGGTGTGAGAAGGGATACGACCCAAGTGGTAACGGGCTAAAGTTAAGTCCTTCCAAACCACTATATAAGAAAAGTGTTTGTATCGAAAGCCACAAATAATGGGTGTTGTTGTGTTATACCGACAGCCAACCTCCCCCAAAACTCTCCAAGGCATAACCCTTGAAGGCTGGGAGACTCCATAATGGAGAGTAGCGCTACCGCATGTATAGCCACCCGAACAGATGCCCTTATTAGCAACTTTGTGTAGTAGCCAAAAACCCTCTATTTGTTGATGCAAAAGGTGGGACCTTTGAAGCAGCCCCGATTCACGTGGTTCTTAGAAGAGATAGCAGGGACAACCCTAAGATTTGTGGGGGGACAAGCCTTACAGGAAACTCAGATCTTGTTATGCGTGAGAAATGAGTGCTGTGGAGGGGAGTTGGTGCTATCAAGATCCTGAAGCTATCCACTTTGAATAAGCACGGCCAGGGGATTCAACAAATACAGTCCTTTCTAGCCTAAGTTATACAATTTTGTGATTATTGTGAGTGTGAGTGACTGAAGTTACTGTTTTCTTGTCAAAAAATCACAAATTAGACATTTTTCCTAACAGACACAGTTGCTTTTAAGCCTAAATTGCCTACATACAGACAACTGAATCACTTTTAAGCCACAGTTATTTGCTTTTTGCCTAAACTACATTGCCTTTTAACAACAGTTGATCGCCTTTTGCATAAACAGAGTCGCATTTGAATAGCAGTTAGTCACCTTTTCTCTGAACTAGGTCATTTTTAAACAATAGTATTTCACCTTTAGCTTGACCTGAGTCACTTCCATACAACAGTGAATCACTTTTAAGCCAACAATTATCACCTATGAACATTTGGATCGCCTTTGGTTAGCACTGTAACCTGTTTTAGAACCTAAAACAGTCCGCATTTGAGCTATTACCAGTCGCCTTCAGTATTCTCTGAGTCGCATATGAGCTATCATGTGTCACCTGTGATCTAATACCAGTAAATCTTAGTGACTCAGTCAAATTAGCCACAAATCTAGCTTGCTCAGCTTCAGCATTAGCTTTCAGACCTATTTCTGATCATTAGCAGATACCTGGACTTTGCCTCCTTATTTTGAGCTTACCAATCAATCGCATTTCATGAGCTTTTTATCTTTTTCGGATCCCGAACCAGTGAATCAAACATCAAATCAATCATTTTGATCCATTAGCAAAACCTTAGCTTTAGCTTCAGCAAACATTAGCAACATAGCAATCTTTAGCAAACAACTTTTCCCTTGAGTGTGTGAGCTATTCTCTAGGGAAACCAACCAACCAAGCAAACCAACCAACCAAGAAAACTAACCAACCAGCAAACCATCATCTTTCGGGTCTCAAAACTTTGACAAGTTAAGCTTCAATTTTCAACATCAACATCATGCCTCAAACTAGGAGCCAATATAGACCTGAAATGGAAGCTAAATATAGAGTTGAAATGGAAGCCAAATTACAAGCTAAGATGCAACAACTTAGATCGACACCTCTTAAGGACACAACTCAATTCACGACTAGTATGCCTCCTCATATGTTTACACCTCATGGGTATACCCTTGGAGAATCATCCTCACAACAAGTGCCACCTCCAACAACTTTTGAAACTTTTGAAGAACAATCTTAAGATGACTCATCAAAATTTTGGGATACCAATATATGGGATCAAGTTGAGAGACTTATTATATCTGAGCCTAATCACTACTTCTTGCAACTTGATCTCATGGGCGCTAAACTACCAAAAGATTTTGACATATCCGCTATTAAAGAGCAAGATCCAAACACTCCTACTGTTGTTACAAATGGACCACCACTATAGTCACGTCATCTCCCATCATATCACAAGCTCCAACTTCCAACACATCTTCTTCATTGCCTATTGTTGCTTCATTTGACGTATCACGCTCATAGCACACTCTAGAACCTTTGATAATGCCAACTAATGTGCTCCTTCTCATGTCACAAAATCTGAACATTCCACCTTTCCATGTTCCTCAACATATTCCTCCCCCTACCATGACTGTTTCCATGCCTCAAACAACCCAAGTTGTCCATGTGACCCAAGCACAAACACTCCAAGCATCACAAGCTATCCCTATGTCTCATAGTGTGCAAGCCTCCCAAAATATACCAACACAACCACTAGTTCAAGCTTCACAACCATTGCAATCTACCATATCTCATATACCACCTGCTAATCCTTCCACTACACCATATAATCCCAATGTTAGTCTTATTGATATGAGTGACCCTCCTATTGTTTCTCAAGCTAATCCTAGCTCTACGGTCACTTATGCTGAGCAACTTACATCCATTCCATCATACTTTTCCAATCCTTCACACACCATCAATCCAGCGTATGCTACCCAAGGCTGCCCATTGTCACCCAGCACATAGCACATACCAATCCCCATGTTGTCCAAAATGCAAATCCAACTGTTCATCCTTCTTTCACACCTACCAATCCTTCCATCACTTACCATGTCACAAATCCAACTCTAAATTCCCAACCATTAACTAATGTCAATCCGTCGTCCACTTTGCATGTGATGCAAAATCTTGGTGCTCATTCATCCCAATATACTCAACCACCACTTGTGCCTCAAGGGCAGCAATCCTCAAACACATATGTGTCACATCCCAATCCTTTGACATATATTGTGAGCACACAACCCCAACAAATGGTCATGGTTCCATATATCCCACAACAACAACCTCAATATACACCATACCATGTTTCACCCCCTTTGCATCAACAACAATTATCTTCAGCAGATGTTCAACAAATGATTAACCAAGCGGTAGGACAAGGAAAGAAGACATTTTCTCTAGATAACATATGCGCTTATCCTTTTGACAAGTCTCTTCATATGATCCCTTTTCCACCACACTTTGAAATTCTACAATTTGACAAGTACAAGGGCAAAGGAAATCCAGAAGACCATCTCAGAGCATTCTGTGTGGCATGTCTCGATGTTTCTTATGATGATACATATCTTTTGAGGCTCTTTCCTTGAAGCTTAGTAGGACAAGCTCTTGAATGGTTCTCTCATTTACCTCTGGGAAATAAATCTTTTTCAGAGTTAGCCAACAAGTTTCGATCTCACTTTGCTTTGAACATTGACCATGAGATAAACATGAATGACCTTGTCAACAATAAATGACACAATGGTGAAGCTTTTTCTTCCTTTACTCAATGATGGTGTAATATGGCTAGCAAACTATCATGGGAAATCCCTAAGAAACAACAGCTCGATATTTTCGTTCAAAATCTTCATCCCGAGCTATCATTCCAACTATAATTGTAAGGTGCTAGCACCTTTGACGAACTTGTTTCCAAAGGAACCATCATTGAACAAGCTTTAATTGCTAAAGGAACTATCAAAATCTTTCACGAGAACAAAGACTATCCTCAAAACTCCAACGATAAGTCTTGTTTTTGGAACAAAAATAAGAATATTGTCAATGACGGTGTTGTTGATGCAAAGCACATCCAAAATATGAAAGCTCCTATCAACATCCAAGCTGCTTCTACAACAACACAACCTTTTCAACGAATGCGACAACACCAAACTTCCAATCTACGTTGACAATTTACACCATTAGCGGAACCCATGGAAGTTATTTTTCGAAAGCTTCTCCAAGCAGGCGATATTATCTTGCCAGATGCACCACTAAATGGTGAACCACTCTTCAAAGCTCCTTAGTATAAAGAAAATGAGTATTGTGATTTCCATAGAGTTAAAAGACACAAAACCAATGGTTGTATGCGCTTAAAACATGTCATCCAAGATTGCATTGATCAAGGTTTAATCAAGGTCACACCTTCCACAACTCAACCTACACAACAATCGACATCGAATTATGATCTAGAGACTTTCAAGAATCCACTTCCATCTCATGACAATACAAGTAACCCTAGTGCAGGGGCACCTAACATAAGTCATTTTAGTTCATGTTTTGTTTTAAATCATGTTGTAATAAGGTCTATTTGACCAATGCATGTAATTTTGATTTGTAGACCCCAAGTACTTAGGTTGTAATTGTCAAATTAAAATAAAACGGTGGGTTTTCTTCTAGCAGCTTGGAGATAGTTAGTTTTGCTCCCAACTGCTTGGAATCACTCTCCCAGCCGCTAGGAATAGGGTTGTAGTTCTTTTGGGTGAATCTATAAAACCTAGAGAAAGGAACATGATCAGGCATGATGATCAGCATTGTAGTCAGATCAATTGAATGTAATCAAGCATTGTTAAGAAGAATCAAACTATTTTCTGTGTCATCAAATTATTTTCTATTCTCTGTAAATACGAGTTGCATAGTTGTAGTTTTCTTTCCTTTCTCTTTTCCCATTGTTGCAATATGTCGATTTGAAGCATTCCACTGATAAGATTTCTATTGAAATTAGTGGAATGGCTTCATTGTATATATATTTGGTTTTGTTCCCTACTTGTTACATTGTTTCGACGATGCAGATGTTCTAGTTCGTAGGTCGCACGCAGTAGTTCGCCTAGCATTTTGTATGTGCTAGGGTTCAGTGTAGGTAGACTATGCAAAGGTGTATGGGAGTAGCAGCATAAGAAAACCTAATGTTCGTTGATGATTGAAACAGGGCTGCTGAATGTGTTTGAATGTGATTTTGGCATGAATGGTGAAACAGCAACCCCGTGGTAAGCTCGGCTGATAATCCAAGTCCCACCAACGAATGTGGTTTGAATGTATGCTACGAATGTACATTGAGATTGTATGTGGCAAAACATACAAGCAGTGACTGGGGTTAATGGTGAATCAGTGTGTGTGTTCACCGGCAATAACCAGTTCAACGATGTACATGAATTGATCTGTTGATCTGTTGGTCCACTTCTGTTCTGTACTCTACATCAAACCCTCATGCTGGAAATGCCATTCAGTATACCTATGAATCATCTACCATTGGCTGCATTGACCATGCTTGCATTTCTACCATTACTATCCAAGGTAAAGCACCTGATTGCGCTGTAACCACTCAAAGAGGTCGAGTCACTATTCAAGGAGCACCTGTCCCTCCTCCTCGACCATTCCCTAACTATAATATCTTGGATCACCTTGGCAAAACACCCGCGCATATATCCATTCTTGAATTCCTTCGCATATCTCCTGCTCATAAAGTTATCCTTGATAAAGCTCTACAAGAATCTTCGGTGCCCAACGATATTGATATCTCGTAATTCCAATCTATGGTCGCTAGCATTGCAGCCCCTTGTCATTTAACCTTTTCTAACAAAGATCTTCAGCCCTCCATCCATCCTTTACACAATGAAACTCTCCACATTGAAGTGTTTGTCAAACAACGCCGTATCAAACGAATCTTGGTAGACGGTGGAGCTGGTCTTAATATATGTTCTTTGAAATTGATAAAACAACTGGGATATTCTGAGAAAGATGTTGACACCTCCAAGGTTATTACTATTAGAGCATATGATGATGCCGAGAGAGATACAGAAGGAATTATTTTCTTGCCTATCCAAGTTGGGCCAATCACTACAGAAACCCGCTGTCAGGTCCTTGATGTTGATCTTCCTTATAACATCATCCTTGGTTGTCCATGGATACATGCCCTCAAGGCAGTTCCTTCCACATACCATCAATGCCATAAATTCCCACACAACGGTGTTGAAGTTACTATCCAAGCTGATCCAAATCCATTTGAATTTTGTCGTGCTTTCCAAGCTAAATATCAAAGCCCAAACTGCATTCCTATCAACATCGAGGCATATCCATCTTCATCCTATGTCAATCCATCAGACCTACTCAAGCCACCATCTAGTAAAACTCCTCCCAATCTCCGTATCAAGTACACCAAACATGGCCCTGGTGAATACACACTACAAGAATCTTGTTGTGTAGGCACCCTTCCATTATCTCCTAAATCCTATGGTAAACCTTCCACATCCAAACCAAATTCAGCCCCCACTGTCGTCAAAGCTCCTCCTACTGTATTCCTTAAAGGCAGATTCCTGGATGATGAAGACATTGATGATATAGACTCTTGAATATTCTTTGATGAAAATGACCAAGTCCAACTGGAAGTAGAAAGATATAACAATGGGTTCCACATTATCAAGAATATGGGCTACAAAGGACATGGTGGATTGGGATCACAAGAAAAAGGACCTTTTGAACGTATAATTGTGTCTAAGAAGTTTAATAAGCAAGGCCAAGTGGTTATCAGTCAGAGGTACCGTGACTCAAGGACATTAAGTGTATTTCTGATATGGACACTAGACCTTCCTCTGTAGGAGAGACTTCTAATTCAACTACTATCGATGACTCCCTTTTTCATATTACCAACCTTTTCCAAGAACACTCCATCTTCATGATCTCCGCAACCTCCTCTAGCCATAACACTTCCTCCATTAACCTCTCACTTGTATATCCTGACCTCATCGATTGGGACCAACAGGGGGCACCAATATTGGATACATTTGAAAATGATGAAGCTATTGCAGAATTCATGGGCTTGTGACAAGGCATTCCATTGGGTGATCACAAAGTAGGTTTCATGATGGACTTACCTAAACTAGCATACTTTGGCAGAAGTATCAAATCCTTCAGTCGCAAAAGTGAAATAAACAAAATCAAACAAAATAGGTCACTAGGTGAAAACTGAAAGGTGCCTCTTGATCGTGAAAAAGTAAAAATAAAGGACATATCTGAAGGTGAAAACCTCTCTGAGGCGCCTGAGGATGAGGGATTTGATCTTCCTGTCACCACTGATTATCATGAGAAATCAACAGTGCTAGTTGAACAATCACAAGACATGAACTTGGGTACAGAACAGAATCCAAAGATCACTTTTTTGGCAGCATCACTATCAGACCAAGAAAGATGAAACTTCAAAGCATATTTTCTGAGAAGAGCTATAAATTTTGCATGGACTTATGCTAACATGCGGGGTTTAGACCCATCACTTGTGGTACATCATCTAGCAGTATCTCCTAATGCAAAACTTGTCAAACAAAAATTGCACAAAATGCATCCACAAGTAGCTTTATTGGTCAAGACAGAAATTTAGAAACTATTAGAAGCTAAGTTCATAAAGCCTATTGATTATCCAGAATGAGTTTCAAATTTGGTACCTATAGCAAAACCTAATGGATGAGTTCGCTGTTGCACAGATTTCAAAGATCTTAATAAAGCATGTCCTAAGGATGACTTTCCACTACCAAGCATAGACAACATTGTAGATCTTACAATCGAACATAAAATGCTATCTTTGATGAATGGATTTTTAGGGTATAATCAAATCAGATTAACAGAGGAAGACCAAGATAAAACATCTTTTATTTGTCCATGGGGCAAATATTGCTTGGTTGTAATGCCTTTTGGTCTTAAGAATGCTGGAGCAAGTTATCAACGAGCCATGACAATTATCTTTCATGACCTTTTTCATACTATCATGGAAGACTATGTTGATGACATCCTGGGAAAATCTAAGAGAAGAGAAGGACATCTACAGGTATTAGCACAAATCTTTGATCGATTAGAAAAGTATCAAGTCAGATTGAACCCAAAGAAATGTGTATTTGGTGTAACATCTGGAAAACTATTGGGATATATTTTGTCTCGACAAGAAATAGAAGTGGATCTAGCTAAAGTAAAAGCTATCATGGACATGCCTTCACCAGCAAATCTCAAACAGTTGCACAGTTTACAAGGTAGGTTACAGTCCATCTATAGATTCATCTCACAACTAGCAGATAAATGTCATCTTTTTCAACATCTTCTGCGTAAGGGTGAACCATTTAAGTGGGATGAAAAGTGTCAACAAGCTTTTGATAAAATAAAGGAATATCTAGCAACACCTCCTATGTTAGTGCCTCCTGTGCTTGATTGCCCATTATTACTCTACATCTTGAGCATCAACAATAGCAGCATTGGGTGCCCTTCCAGCTCAACATGATGATTCAGGAAAAGAACAATCCATCTATTACATCAACAGAACTCTTGTGGGATATGAACTCAATTATTCATCTATGCAAAAAGCATGTTTAGCATTAGTGTTTGCTTCCCAAAAGTTGCGACACTATATGTTGAACCAAACAACCAAGCTCATATCGAATGTTGATCCACTCAAATATCTTCTTTCCAAAGCAGTTCTCACGAGAAGATTAGAAAAATGGGTCATGATCTTAAGTGAATTTGACATACAACATGTGGATCGAAAAGCCATCAAAGGACAAGTCATCACTGATCAATTAGCTGCAACACCCATCGTAGATATCCATCCAATATATCCAGAATTCCCTGATGAAGGATTGTTCAATTTAACTTCTCCAATACAATGGCAGCTATATTTTGATGGATCATACACACAACATGGATCAGGAGAAGGCATCTTGTTTATTACCCCTCAAGGAGATTGTATACCCAAGTCATACAAAATTGCATTTCCATGTACCAATAACATAGCAGAGTATGAAGCTTTAATCACAGGATTGCGCATGGTAGTATAATGGGCTATCAAACAGTTACAAGTCTTTGGTGATTCTCAACTGGTTATCAAGTAGGTCTTAGATGAATATCAAACAAAAGATGAGAAGCTTCTTCCATACAAGCTAATGGTTGATGATTTTAAAAGGGACTTTGACAATATCACTTTCGAACAAATTCCAAGACTACAGAACAGAGCAACAGATGCTATGGCTATGATTGGGTCTCTTTTAAACATGCCATCTAATACACATAAATGTGAGTTTTTGGTTGAACAACTTTTGATTCCAGCATTTGAAGTTCCACAGTCAGAGCTTATATCTGATATTGTTGGTCCCAATTCACCGTGGTATGAGGATTTATATGAATATCTCGGCAATCAAACCTTTCCACTTCAACTAACTAACAACCAATGCAAAACCTTTATCCGTCGAGCCTCTCGTTATACTATCCTAGGGGACACCCTCTATCATCGGAGTCTTGATGGTATCCTTCTTAGGTGTCTTGATTCTGAGGAAGCAAAAGTGGCCTTGCGTGACGTACATGAAGGTGTCTGCGGCTCGCATTCCGCTGTCCCTAGCCTTGTTAAGAAACTTCTACGAGTAGGATACTATTGGCCAACCATGGAAAAAGATGCACAACAATTTGTAAAGAAATGTCTATAGTGTCAGAAACATGGAGATTTAATACATGCACCAGCACATGAACTTCAGCCTATTACTACTCCATGGCCTTTTTCGCAGTGGGGACTTGATCTCATAGATAAAATCCATCCCACTTCATCAAATGGTCATAAGTTCATTATCACTGCCACTGAATATTTCACAAAGTGGGTGGAAGCCACACCAATGACCTATATCACTAGCAAGCAAATATCTAAGTTTGTTCTACATTATATCATTTTCTGTTATGGAGTTCCTCAAGCTATTGTCATAGATAATGGTCATCCATTCAAGAATCAAGAAGTTAGAGATCTTTGTAACAAGTTTCATATCCAACATTGATTTTCTACTCCTTACTATCCTCAAAGCAATGGCCAAGCTGAAGCTTCTAATAAAACAATTATCAAAATCCTCAAAAAGATGGTCAATGACGCTGGTTAGGATTGGCATTTACAACTCCATCCTGCATTATGGGCATATAGAACAAGTATTAGAACTCCCACTAGAGCCACACCTTATGCTCTTGTGTATGGCACTGAAGCTATTTTACCTATTGAGGTTGAGATCCCCTCACTGCGAGTATCCTTACAACATACCATCTCAGAGGAAGAATATCGAGTATCTAGACTCCATGATCTTGAGCTTCTAGATGAATGGTGTCTTACAGCACTCAACCATCTTCAGGTCTATTAGAACCGTCTAAGCCACAGCTACAACAAAAAAATTAGAGAGCACCAATTTCAAGTTGGAGATCTTGTCCTTAAAGAAAATCAAAATAATCAGCGACACCATGAGAAACAGGGCAAGTTTGAACCAAATTGGCTTGGTCCTTTCATCATCACAACAGTTTATGGATCAGGTGCATACACTCTTTCAACACCTGAAGGTATTCCCTTGGATGAACCAGTCAACAGTGTTCATCTCAAGAAGTTTTATCCTTAATTCTCAGCTATCACAAAAAAAAATACAAAAACAAACCATCCAATAGTGAAAACCACTTTGTGGCACTCTGGATAATAAAAAAATAATAGTCTAAGATAAATAATCCATCCTTTGGTGAAAACCTGGTAAATAGGTGCCTTGGATAAGTACCATAGTGAAAACCTGGCAAACAGGCGCTATGTGTAATGACCAGCTTCCATTGTCTGCTTGGTTTGTTTGATCATCACTCGTCCTACCATACTTTGCCATCTTATCCAACATAAACCATATCATAATCCACCTACTATCGTAATAAATAGCCTTTTCACCTTCGTCTCTGTCAATGCTAGCTATCATACTTGAGACATTGTTGCGATAACTATACCTTTGGCACCTTAGCATCTTGACTGCACGCTTTTTCCATCGTCGCTTCTTCATCGTGAACCTCATCCCGCACTGGGGGCATCTTGTTGAGTCTTATTTGGAAGTGGATACCATTATCTCTAGCTCATAACACATCAGACACTTTAGATCGCAACACAACAAAACTTTCAACTTCAACCATAGTGTTCATCCAACAACCAAATGTGGCCTAACATTTTGCAACTAGGCTTCATATCTTTTCAATCCATTCACGCTCATCTGACATCGCCAATGCAAGCATCCAAGCAGCTAGCATAATAAGAAAGAACTACATCCCAACTCTATCGTTAAAGCCTTGATCTCGTGGATACAAGGTATGTAGGCAATCTAAGATGAGAAGGAAGCACTCTGATTCAGGCTAAGATGATAGTCCCTTCTTTCATCATCCATCTTTCATCTTTCTTCTAATCATCCTTCAATCTTTCATCACATATTCTTCTATCTTTCATCACTTACATCATCAATAAAACCCAGAACTACATATTCATCATGTCTCATCTTCATCATAAATGTGTTTTGATCTCGTGGATATAGAGTATGTAGGCAGTCTAGAATACGAAGGAAGTTTCTAGTACTCAAGCACAGATGATCCACCCCATCTTCTTCATCTTCTCTTATTTTCCACCTTCTTCTCTTTGACCAGCTCAAGCAGGAAGCAATCTATGTGTATACTGAAAGTTCAAGCACTTTAACCAATCACAAATAAGCCATAAGCTATTTGTCCGCATGTCTTAAGCCAATATTTGCTATAGCCATTTATCAACATCTTTAGCCTTCAACAAGATGCAGCTTTCCTCTCAACAAGGCACCAGCTTAAATCCATCCAAGAGCACCTAAATTTGGCAAGAGAACGTGATGACAGTATCTTTTATTTTATCTTTTGTCCCTTTTCTATGCCTAATCAAGACTGCCTTGATCTATCTATATCCTGGTATGTTGCGATGAAGTAAGGAGTGGGGCATGGTCATATTGCTTTCGTATGCCATGTTTGCGGGATGATCTTATTCTCTTCCTATGCATATTGGTATCTTGTACGTGTTGGTATTAGGATCTTACATATCAATATCTCTAGCATCTGAGAAGCTAAACAATCTCTTATGCACTTGAGATTGTTCTATGTTAAGACTAGCTCCATACATATAACCAACAAGCTATTACTATGTGTAGTGGAGGTAAGCTCAAACCATTTCTTGTAGCGTCAAAGTCCATTTCACAACACTAGCTATTATTCATATCTTGTACATGTTGGCTCAACATCTTGACCTCATGTGTTCAGACAAGATTGTAGCATGCTAGTTTCTCATTGGATATCTCGACACCTTGGTCTTTTATACCCTGGTGCATAACATCCACATGCTATATCAAACATAAGGATTGCATTTCTTCTCATTTTTGAGCAATTACTTAAAAAGCTTCCCATCATCTCATCTATCCATCTATCATTCACCTATACAGAACTCAGCCAAGATCAATCATTTCCATCATCCTTCATCCACATCTCATATTCTGCACAACACGTGTGTTAGAAATATATCATCTCATTTCCATCTATCTATATGCATACATCCATCCATATCCTTACCATTTACATATTTGCATTATCATACCACTTCCATACATGTCCTTTGCATAAACATCCATACATAATCCATGACCATGCCAAATATATACAACATGCATAACCATCATAATACCAACAGTGCATCCATTATAACATCATATATATCATCAATATACCATCATATATATATATATATATATATATATATATATATATATATATATATATCCATGTGTCAATATACAAGTGTCTACATATACAAGCTGAGCCATAAAGAGTGTATGTACAATTGGCTTTAGGCCTCATCATGATACAACATAAAACAAGGTAGCCTTAGTGACTACTGACAGCTCCCTCGCCTTGACCACCACCACTGGGTCCTATACCTGGTCCTTTATCTCTCAGTGGCCCCATCACTAAGGCTACTGATCAAGATCCACCTAACCTCCGTGAACCTAAAGCCCCTAAGCTACTCCTGAAGCTAGGCTACCTCTGCTCTGCTGGCACAACCCCATAGTATAAGCCTCTATAGTACTCAACCTCACCCTGTACTCTCTGCAGCTCTACCTGTACCTGTGTCAACTGTGTAGCCAAGTACATCATCTCCTATCTGTCCCCAATGCAGTCACCACTCTATCTCTCTCACTCGTCATCCCCTATAGCTGCTGCACAATCATATCTCTCTCTGCTCACAGACCATCTCTCTCAGCTCTCATAGCTTGCACTTGCTGTACAGCCGTGTCTTGCTCTACCCTCATCATCTGCTCACTCTGTCTCGCTGCATCCCTCTCTCCTATCACTCTAGGTAGTGTCCCATCATCCTGTCCATCCCTAGCTTGTGCTCTCAACTATAACTGAGCCTGATAAGTCTATGCCTAAGCTCTAGCATGCCGCAAGCCAATCACTACCTGATGTCTGTCTATCTCCACTCTCCTCAACCTCATTTGTGCTCACTGTCTCCATCTCCTCTCCTCTCTAATCCACCTCCGTAGCTACATAATCCCAACATCATCCCCAACCAACATCTACCCCTAAGGTTGTGCAAGTATATGAGGCTGTCCTAACATCTTTCCTGGCATCTGTATCCCTAGCGCTACTGGTACAACCACCTATGCTAGTGGAGCCCATCGTTGCCTCCTCCTAACTGGTCTCTCCATCCCAATCTCCCCAATATCTCCAACCCGCGTCAACTGTGTCAGTCTAGCTGTCGCCCAATATACATCATAGTCTGGTAGTGTCCCTAGATCTGTAGGACCCTGTCCCCACTGCCATACTACTGGCTATAACCCATCTCTCTCTGCTAAAGCCATCTCAACCACAACCTCCGGTCCCCAATCAAAAACCTCCTATCTAGTCCTCCCAAATACGGCATCACCAACTGGTACTGCCTGTGCCAACCTGAACTGTCTCAAAACCCTCTCTGGCAAATAGCGCTCTATAATATATATGCCATGGCCAAAAATGTATCTCGCGTGCCTGGCATAGACAAGCTCAACATCCTCCTCATCCCATCTCTCACATCCAAGCCATGGCCTCCATACAAAGCTATCCACCTCATCCAATCTCCTCCCCCAGTATATCACTCGTTGACACTGTTGATATGTCAAAGCTCCTCTATACATCCTAGCATAAGGCTCTCCTGCAGCTCTCGCCACCCATCCCTCTGGCCTCGTCACTGGAATATGCTCATAAGCCCATACAAGCAACACTGTAACCCCTGCTGACATACTAGCTCTGAACATATACGCACAATCATGCAAGTAATGATAAAGCTATCCCAGCACACACTCTGCCCATGCATATCACGTGCCATAGGAGAACATCCCCTCCATCACTGTCCCCCATCCTACTAGAAAGCCTCTCGCTTGCCTATCTCCCACCAGCCATCTGATGATAGCCACTACCACTCTCTGCAACCTATCACATAGCTCCTTTATCCTCGTCATCGGGATCTCTGAGCCCTCTACTCCAATGTCTGGTGTCCTGAATAACCTCCTGAACACAGCTGGACCCAAGTCAGGATCGTAATCAACTCAGTCTCCATCTATCAAAATCTGTAGTATCTGAAACACATCCTCCAGCGTGATCATAGCCTCTCCTGTCGGCAACAAGAAAGAACTATGCTTGCTCATCCATCGCTCCACCATCGCCGTCATTAGTCCTTGATGTGCCTGCACTGGCTCCAATCTCAACACATGCTCCAACCCAAGGATCTCTAACACTAGCCGCTCCTCTGCATCCAGTAATCACACCAATCACAAATTCCTAGGATGTGGCTCCCGTGATAACAAAGGCGGTAGTATGTCCTGCATCATTCCATTCACCATGTTAGTCCCCTGTGCTATTTCACTGCTATCAAAATTTGACCGTTTATTACTTTCCTAGCCTCTATGTACCATAAGCGGTTCAGTTTTTCATATGCGCCTATCTGTTTATTTAAAGCGACCTCTTTTACCATTAGCATTTCTATCTTATCCATAAGCGATCTATTCTGCATATGCAATCCCTGTTGGACTACATGCGAGCTAAACTCCCTATGCGCTTTACCTTAGCCTATAAGCACGCTATCTACCATATACGAGCACTTCTCCTTTCTATGCGAGCTAATACCCTATATGCACCTACTGTCTACCTATATGCGACCCATTTTTTTCTATATGTGCATTTAGCCTTATCCTATTGCTAGCCGACTGGATGTGACCTAGTTTTTCTAGAAGTGACTAGGCCGCGCCTATAAGCGATCTACACTATCAATAGCGACCCATCTTCCTACGTAAGCAACCTGAACTACCTATCCTTAGACCTAGTCGCTTCTGGTGAAGTGTGTGCATTTATGACACTTCTAGCCTACCAAAATCACGCTTTTAGCAAAAGTTTCGATACCTACCAGTGCGCTTGATCCCTCTAGTCACCCATGTGTCCTCACTCACTTGGCATGATGATCTCTGCATGGAATCACCATCTTGATAGCTCTCCCACTCCCGTCACACAACAACTCTAAGGCGCTCTAGATCTCTATAGTTTTTTTAGCACAACTAAGCACAAATGAGCCTATTTGCCATTGCCAAACCTACTTATAGCTCTATCCAAACTCTAATTCTTCTATGCCAAAGCCTATTTTCAGCTGCTTCATCCCATTTTCTCCCACCCAAACCTAGTTTTCTTTGTGTCCACCTTGCGTCCTAGCTTTTCTTCTATCGAGAGCCAACCCAGCCCTTCTTGGTTAGTCTGGCTTCCCTCTCGAGGGGACACCACCTACCAGTTACACTGGGGCATAACTTTTTTTTTAATCAAGCGAAATATCGTATCTTCTTTGACACAACGCTCTATCGAACATTGTATCAAAGAGGGGCAAAATGTAGACACCCAAAATTGACTCATTATCATTAACATTCAAATATCACATTATTACACATCTGCATTTGTCTAACACACTCGAGCAATATCCTTAACATATATTTCTTCTATTAATTAAATAAATTTATATTTATTTAATTAATTCGTTAGCTATTTCCTCTAAACTATAATTAAACAATCTTCAATTATTTAATTGTCTTCATTCTATCTATTTTTAATTAAATAAATCTCATTTATTTAATTAAAGATTCCTTTCATAAGCCAACTTTCCAATTAATTAAATAAATTGTATTTATTTAATTAATTTATTTATCATTTATCTCATGAGCCGACATGTGTGCCTCTTTCATTTAAAAAAGATAAGTGGTACTACACCTTATATTTAATATCTTTCATATGTAGTACTTTTTTATGTACACAAGCACACATGAGCCCTATCTTCCTACCACTTGTCATCTTCACATTCACCTATGTCTATCTTTCAAACTTAGCCATTCACATAGCCTCCAAATCTCCACCATTGATTGATTTTGGTTGGGTTCTATATAAACACCCTCTCATTCCATACTACAATGGATCCAGCATTCATATAGCATCTACATTATCGTCTTGAGCATATTGAGCCTTTGAGCATCCATAGCATCCATTGAGCTTATCATTATCATTCATCCATCATGGCAGCTTTTATCTTCATAATTTTTCATTTTTGAAGAAGCAATCCACATCATAAACAAGGAATCACACAATCTAGGTGATATTGTGCTTGAATTGCATTACTCTTTGATTTTATTTAGATTAGGTTCTTTGTTGATGGTAGGGTTAGGTTTTCATGGCTTTGCTTGATCTTATCAACCTAATTTTTTACCTATCACACTTAGTTTTGTAATCTCATGATGGCCAAATGTCACCAACAGATCAATGGCAAAACTAGATCAATTATAATTATCATTTTAAATTAATTGCTCAAAAGATAAAATACATTTTCTTAATGAATAAAATCCTACTTCTCTTAGAACATAGTTGGTATTGTTAATCTTTAAAATTCACTATTGTTACATTTTTCTGTTTTCAACTATAATCACTTTGCAAATTTCTTATTGTTTCATTTCCCTTGATTTAGTTTATTTTATATATTTCATTGAAACTAACCTAAATTCATATGCAAGTGATTGAAGGTAAGTGTGTGAAGTTAACGTGAAAACTTGATTTTTTACTACTTGCCTATTAGTTGTGTCTTCAAATAAAGATTTGTAGTTCAATTTTAAAAATAAGATAAAAAATATTAACAAAAATTAAAACTTACATAGATATATAAAGTATACCATAAAAAATGTTACTATCTTCACAATTTATATTTTCTCTCTATTCCTCTCTCTATATCTCTTTCCCTCCTTCCCTCTATATCCCTTTATCTCTATCTCCTCTATCTCTCTTTTTATCTAAAAGCATGTCTTCAAAATCGCCCTCATCTATTTTCCTCTCTATCTCTCTATCCTATATATCTCTTTGTCTCCCCTCCCATGCAAATGACATGATGCCTTCAGTGTAGCTCCCCTTGGACATGTGCTCTATTTGGATTGTTTGCATCTCTCTCTCTCTCTCTCTCTCTCTCTCTCTCTCTCTCTCTCTCTCTCTCTCTCTCTCTCTCTCTCTCTCTCTCTCATATCTTCCATATAACCCATACTTTCACCAAGTATTGAGTTTAAATCCATACAAACTTCCTCAAAATCAATACTATTTTTTTTGTCATTTTTTTGGATGGTGTTTATCTATATCATTCTCTCCCTCCCTATTTCTATTTCATAGAAACAAAATAATAATAATGGCCATAATATTCAATACTCGTACTCTCTGCCTATTTTAAATTACTCTCTATATATAGAATCAAAATAAAAATAATGTCTATAATTTTCAATACTTCTTTTTGGTAGCCTCTTCAATTTGGGCAAGAACTTGGTTATGAAAGTAATGAATTTATAATTTATTGAAGTCCAAATCAGTACAAAGTGAAGGTTTTATTATTCTATCAAGTTACACTTGAATGCATTACAATCCATGGAAATTGTCACGTCTCATTTTTATGAACAATATGATTATTCTAGTTTAGTGAACAATTATTGTAGCTGATTTTATTTTAAATAATTTTGCATACATGGAGGTAATTCTTATGAGTTATATTGATAAAAATTGGAAATTGTTTTATATATAGAATATTGATGCAATGATTTGCTTCGGCTATGTTCTGGAGACACTAACCTATTGACGTCGAGTTAAGTGCAAATGGATGCAGGTACTCATCGAAGACAAGAGCATGGCTGAGGTAGAGATGTTCTAGCCACTTGGCAAGACCTGATAGATGGATTATCTTGATGCAATCACACACATCATGTAGTTTCATATGCATTATCGATTGTCTTTGATTGCTTTAATGCGTAATTTTAATCATTTTCGAATGCACGATGTGATTACTTTAACTTAATATCTTTTCGTAATGTATTCAAATGATGTATTGTGTGTTAGTTATATAAATAATAAAATATTATTTATAAGATGTTTGGAAGACAATATATGAAATAAATTTAAATAATTATATTATATTAAAATATGTGTGTACTTTAGTATTAATTTATTTATTACTTCTTCAATTATCGAAATAATAGTATTTTAGTAAAATAGTTTAAATAATATTAAAATTAGTGTTATTATATTTAGATGAGTAAACAAAAGAATTAAATTTATTACTGTCAGCCATGCGACAGTAGGTTGCAAAAGTAGATATTATTTAATTGTTTTAAATATCAATCCTTCTCAAATCCTATTGGTGGAAATATCATGCAAATTGAAATAGAACTTCAGTTTCAAAACCTAATGGGAGGAATCGCCAAAAATAAGAAAAAGGAAAAACTTTGTTAAAAAGGGGGAATCACTCAGCTAGAAAAACACCATGAAATTGCAGAGAAGAACTGTTTTACTAGAGCGACAGGAAGAAGGAATTGAAGTCTGTGAAAGGAGAAAGAAACCAAGGCAACGAACTTCAAACTACAAATTCTTTATCATTCAACTGCTATCAACAGGTTTTCTTCAATATTTCTTTAATCACATTTAAATAAACTGGGCTGTATCTATCATGAGGTCATTTTATCTGCTTGATTTAGAGGGTGACTGTCTTGTTTAGTTGACCCTTGTTTGACTGGCCGCCTCTTTTCTATCTGCCTGATTTTACCTTCTACTTGGCCACTTAACCTTGGCCATTGACCTTAATTTCTGGCCGCCACTCCTTTTATTCTAAATGTTTGTCTTGGCCATCACATTTAAATTGGCTGCTCTTCTTAATTGACCTATGATCTACCTGAACCCTTCCTTAGTTTGGGTTTTTCACCTTAGTTGAGCCACCCATTGTATGGTCAAATGGTTATTTTTCCTTGAGTCATCTGAATGGCTGACTAATTGGACCCAGTCATTATTATTTTATTTCTTGTTTAGATCAGTTGGAAACAAAGTCTCTATTCTCTGGAGTTGATGTTTAAGATTAATTGTAGACTAATGATAAGATCTCCCATGATTGCTTTAAAAGTTCTTTGTAGACCTTAGGATCTCCAGATCACCGTAGGTAAATTCCTTGTCAACATTAGTATTTCTTTGATGGCTGGAAACAATGGTAGATTAGATAATCAACCTTTTAAAACTCAAACTCTTAAAAGATTTAGAGGAAACTGCCTTATTTATGAAGATACCTTTCTTATAAAAATTGTTGTTCAAAACTTGTTGAAACATTTTAAATGGATGAAAGTAGATTGTTTATAAACTTAGTAAAATAACTGTTAGATTCTACAACAGTTCATGTTGCCACAATGACAGGAAGGTTTTAGAAGGATTATGTGTTTAAAATTGTATGCTTAAATAGACTAGTTTCTTGTCACCAGAACGACAGATAAGTTAGAGTAATCTGAGAATGAGTTTTTATAATGTTTTTATGATAAAAAATCAAATTAAAACTATATTCAAAGTTCTTTCTTTATTACTGCTTGAGTTCCTGTCGCTGAAGACTGTATTTATTATTTTTATTGTTCTTGAAACTTACTGTCACAGAATCACACAACAAGATAGATTATTATTTTAGAATGATTATTATTGAAGACATTGTGACTAAAATACAAGAATGAAAACTATATTAAATTAATGACATTATGATTTCAATTGTATGCACAAAAGATGGTTTATTGCTAAAAGTGTATTTTTCCTTACTTGTTGATTTGGGAAAAGAGATTGAATTGATTTATTGAAAATATTGAATTTGTGATTCTTCTTTTATTTCATTTTCTTGCTTCTTGGGGAAAGAAGTAGTTTTTATATAGGAATGTATTGGGTTACTTTTGGGATGAAGATGCCAAATGTGGAGTATCAGAGATGGCTTTTCCTCTTTTCAGGAATTGACTAATTTACTTGAAATGATTAGATCTAATTGGAATAACATTGAAATAGATGTTTATTGTCTAGCAAACTTATTAATTAATATCTCTGCCACATCCTGTTGTGAGACAATCTGCATTTCATTATTTAGAATTGCACATTCAGACATCAGGGTTACATTAGGTGTTCCCTCCTGTAGTTGTTACCAGGTAGCTAGACATTTTGTGTAGGGCTGGGTTTCCTTCATTTTAGGAAGGGATCCAAGGAAGTGTAAATACTTCATGGTTGGGTGGAAAAACACCCAAGTCATGTTCCCGTCTCTCAGTTTGTAGGTGGTGGACTACTTGGTTCGTGCAGCTGGAAAGTGTATTTGATTTATTTTTTGTTGATGTACTTGATTGTTGTACCTATTTTAGATGTATTATGGCATGTTGCCAAAGGATTTATGTATTACCTCATAGTGCTTATTACCTAGATTTAGCACATGATTATGTAAGATTTAATGACATTGAGATTTCTTATTTATAAGATTATCTTTTCTTGAGATTTTGTGATTAAGCAGATTAATTGCATCTTTTATCTTTGAAGTTGTATCTAAGTGGATTATTTACTTCTTTTTGATTTTGGTTATTGTGATGTTGTATTTAAGTGGATTATTTACTTCATTTATTTTTTAGTTGGTTTAAATGCTTTTACATATTTGTGAGGCTTTACATAAATTCATATAAAATAGAGGAATATTTTTTGTGAACATCATTGGATCAAGATAGAAATGTATAATAGACATACTCCTTGACAAAATGGTGGTGTTGAAAGAAAGAATAGGACCTTAGTGGAAATGGCATGATGCATGTTACAATCTAAGGATCTTTCTTTGTTTCTTTGGTTTGAGGTTGTCAATATGGAAATTCACATGTAGTGAATAGATCTACTACAACTTGTTTACAAAATACCAAGGAAGCATGGAGTAGTGAGAAACCAAATGTTAAGTATTTTAGGGTGATTGGATGTGAAACATTTTGCCAGATACCTAATAAGATTAGACAAAATAAATTTGATAGTAAGAGTGTTAAGTGTATCCTTGTCATCTATGATGATCACAGGAAATGATATAGGTTGTATGATCCTAGTGTGGAGGATGTGTTGACAAGTAGGGATGTCAAGTTTAATCAAGGGTTCAAGGATGAGATAAAACCTCTCCAAATCCTATCGAACAAGTGGTCACAAGTAATGGCATATCCTATAGTAATTTTGAAACCAACAGAAGTTGAAAGTTATCTTCCAATACAATTGAAGAATCTAACCCTTCTTAGAAGACCAAAAGTCCTCAAGAAATTTATCAAAGAACTTAACAAGTTATTAAAATAAAATAATTCAAATGAAAAAATTGGCATTAATATATATTTATTATATTATTTTGTATATTTATTGGTGTCTTATTTATAAGTAAAATATAATATTAAAATTGATTTTGGAAAAAATAATATTATTTTAGAATTTAATATAAAATAATTTATAAAAATCAATTAAAATAAAATAAAGAATTAAAGCTATTTATTATGCAATATAATAGTAATTTAATTATAAATCTAATGTTAGGTATCCCATGTTTTATTTTCTCAATGTTGATTGATGTATTTAGTATGATAACTAATGGGACATAGTGCTGTATTATATTATATTATTACATGCATCATTTTGGGGCAAGAACATTATTTCTTTTTTTTTTCCCCATTCATTTTCACATTCATTCGGACAATAGTAGTATTGTGCTTGTTTGAATTCATAAGTAAAAATTCCTCAAGAAGCTAACAAAACTCATAAGAGACTAAAAATGTGGGTCCAATCATGTCTTGATGCACCAAAACATACCATTGATTAAGTTGCAGTAAAGTAGGGCAGTGTGGAATTGTAAACAACCACAACGATACTGAAAGAACTTGATGGTCTCCAAAATTTAAGTTAACAAACCAAAGTAGTTCAAACATTGTGATTAACCACAGTAAAATACATATTTACCTAGACCAAAGAACAACTTTGTACATATAGGGAAAAAACCTTAGTAAAATACACTTACTTGGGGAGTGCATTTGCTAGGAGGCTGATGGGGAACTCAAAGCAGATATAGAAATCTCACCAGTGGAATGCTCCACAACGACATACGGCAACAAAATGGAAAACACAGAAAGAATGGAAATCTACAGTTACACAATTTGCAGTTATAAGAAATGGAAATCAAATGGACATAATAGAATTGCTTTATTTCTCTTGAGCACAATACAATCACATTCACACCCTTCTTCGATCTGATTACATTTGATGATCATTTGGTTCATTCCTCTGGGCATTTATCAACTTGCCCTGAGTAGTACCAAACTAACTCCAAGCGGCTGGGAGACCAATCCAATTGGTTGGGAGACAACCATCTAAAATAGCCTCCAACTGCCCTACTGCCCTATTTTGGCATTATGTGATTACAAATTGACAAGTGTCCTAAGTCACTTGGGACTTACAAAATGAATCTAGATACAAACTGAAATGACATGCATTGGTCAAATAGACCTTATTACAAAAGAAAACATGATTTTTGAGGTGCTCCTGCACCATACTCCCCAGGTAAAAGTTGTCTCAAGTCCTCTTAGAGACTAACTGCTACAAATCACCACCCCACTTTTTGATGTCTTCTTCCAGCATCCATGTGGCTTCTGAATCTGGAATTCCTTGCCATTTGACTAGGTGCTCAAAATAGGTCTGATTTCTGGTCTTCTTGGCTATCCTGCTATCCAAGATGCACTCCATCTTCAAGGGTTCCTTAGGTCATAAATATTGCACCCATTCTGCATTGTCATGGACAGAAGCGTCTGCACCTTCTCCTATATCAGGACTCTTATATAATGTTAGATCAACAACATTGAATATAGGTGAAACATCAATATCATCAAAAAGTTCAATTTTGTAAGCATTAGAACCATATTTCTCCAGAATCTGACAAGGTCCAATTTTTTGCATCATCAACTTGCTATTTTTTTCTATGGGCAGTCTATTCTTGTTGAAATGAACCATGACCATATCTTCTATTTGGTACTGCACATCCCTTCTTCTTTGATCCACTCTAGCCTTGATCTTCTGACTGTTCTTGTGTAGAGTATCTCTGACTTGTTGATGGATCTCTTTCATAGCCTTTACAAATGTTTCAGCATGTCCACTCCTTTTGTCTAACGCTTGAACATCTTGCAATTCAAAAATTCCTCTAGGATGACTACCATAAACAACTTCAAAAGGACTTAGACCTATACTTCTATTTGTAGAATCATTATAGGCATATTCTGCTTGTGGGAGTACCACATCCCAACTACTGCCATGCTCTCTTGTCAAACATCTCAGCAGATTGCCTAATGACCTATTCACAACCTTAGTTTGGCCATCAGTCTGAGGATGATAGGCTAAACTAAAAGACAAATTTGTACCCAATCTTTTCCACAAGGTTCTCCAAAAATGTCCCACAAATTTGATGTCTCTGTCAGATACAATGCTCAAAGGCAATCCATGAATCCAAACAATTTCTTTAAAGAACAAACCTGCAATGTAACTAGCATCATCGGTGGTTTTACAAGGAATAAAGTGCACCATTTTGCTGAATCTATCTACCACAACAAACACACTGTCATAACCTATCCTTGTCTTGGGCAATCCCATCACAAAATCCATACTCAAACTTTCCCAAGGTCTGTTTCGTATGGGCAAAGGTTGGTACAATCCTGTATTGGTTGAGACTCCCTTTGCTCTCTGGCAAATCATACAACTCTCAACAAACCTTCTGATATCAGATTGCATCCTTGGCCAAAAGTAAAACCTTCTAACAAGATCTAAGGTCTTATTGAGCCCAAAATGTCCTCCTAAACCACCACTATGTTTTTCCTTCACAATATTAGCCCTCATTGAACACTTAGGGATACATAGTTGACTACCTTTAAACAAAAGTCCATCCTACAATGTATAATCTGAAAATTCACTGTGGAAAGCATTGGAAAACTCACTGCATACCTTGTAAATCTTCTTAAAATCTTGGTCCTCTTCATACAATCCTTTGAGTGACTCAACACCCATACTTTGTAGCTGCACTTCTTGCACTATCAACACCCTTCTGCTTAAAGCATCAACAACCTTATTGGTTATCCCTTTCTTATGTTTGATGATGAAGGTGTATGCTTGAAGACTTTCCACCCATTTCATGTGTCTATGACTGAGCTTTTCCTGTCCATTCAAGAAACTAAGAGCATGATTGTCAATGTATACAATAAATTCTTTAGGAAGCAAATAGTGCCTCCATTTTTTTAGAACTTGTACCATAGCATACAACTCTAAATCATAAGAGGAGTACTTCCTCTTGGCTTTATTTAACTTTTCACTGAAGAAGACTACTAGTCTGCCTTCTTGGCTCAACACTACTCCTATGGCCAACCCACTTGCATCACATTCAATGGTAAAAACCTTATTGAAATCAGGAAGTACTAAAACAGGATACTTGGCAACTTTCTGTTTCAAACTTTCAAAACTCTGATATGCCTCTTTTGTCCACACAAACTTCATCTTTCCTCCACCCTTGATGGTCTCTAACATAGGTGCACAAATATCACTGTAATTCTTAATAAATTTTCTGTAAAATGTGGCCAAACCATGAAAACTTCTGACCTCTCCTGTTGTCCGAGGTGTAGGCCAATTCAAAATAGCTTCTACCTTGGAAGGATCCATTTTTAAATCACCCTTAGAGATGACAAAACCTAGGTACACCAATTCTTGTTTCATGAAGTCACACTTTTTCAAGTTTATCATTAACTTCTAATCTTGCAGCCTCTTCAAGACTATCTCCAAATGTGTCAAGTGCTCTTCTTTGCTCTTATTAAACACCAAGATATCATCAAGGTAGACTACCACAAATTTCCCTATGAATTCCTGCAATACCTCATTCATCAGCCTCATAAAGGTGCTAGGGGCATTTGAAAGACCAAACGGCATCACAAGCCACTCATACAACCCTTCATTAGTTTTGAAAGCTATCTTCCACTCATCCCCTTCGCTTATCCTTATCTGATGGTACCCACTCTTCAAGTCTATCTTAGAGAAATAGGTAGCACCTCCCAAATAGTCCATTAGATCTTCTATTCTAGGAATAGGAAACAGTACCTGATGGTTATCCTATTTATTACCCTGGAATCAGTACATAGTCTCCATTTCCCATCCTTCTTTGGGGCTAAAACAGTAGGTACTTTACATGGGCTAAGGCTCTTCCTTATCAACCCTTTGTTTAGGAGTTCTTGAATCTGATTTGCTATCTCTTCATTCTACTGAGGTGTCATCTTATATGCTGCCTTATTAGGAAGTACTACTCCTGGTATGAGATCTATCTGATGGCTAATGTCTCTGACAGGTGGTAGGGAATCAGGTATATCTTTTGCAATCACTCCTTTGTATCTCTCAAGCAAATCTCTGACGTCCTTAGGCCCTACTTCTCTCACACTTTTCTTCTTTTCCCCCTTAGGCTTCACAATCAAAGCAAAACCTACTCCATCACCTTCCTTTAATGTGTCCATGAATTCTTTCTCTCCTACCATCATTACACTAGACCCTACATGCTATGGATCCTCTTCTACCAATGACTATATCCCATAAGTCACACCATCCTTTTGGAATGAGTAAGCATTCTTTTCTCCATCATGATGAGCCTTTCTGTCAAACTGTCATGGTCTGCCTAACAAAAAATGGCAAGCATCCATTGGAAGGATGTCACACAAGATCTTATCTCTATACCCCCTAATACTGAATTCTACCCATGCTTGTTCATTGATGAGTATGTGCTGCCCCTTATTCAACCAACTGACTTTATATGGACTATTTTGGGGTATCTTTTCTAGATTCAATTTATTCACTACTTCCAAAGATATAATATTATCAGTAGAACCAGAGTCAATAATAACTTTACAAACCTTACCTTGGATCTTGCAGTTGATTTTAAACAAAGCCTTTCTTTGAGATGGCTCAGTCTGCACTGGTTCCTTGAGTAGTGTCCTCTTGATCATCAGATTTTCTCCCGTTTCTGACGCTAGATTCACTCTAGGAGATGTCACACTCCTTGCATCTTCTTGAATCAAAGTGGTTCTCTTCTCACCACCATGAGAAGTTGAGACCTTCTCTGGGCACTTGTATGCCAAGTGCCCTATTTGATTGCAGTTATAACATCTCATGTTGGAGAATTTGGATCCTCCACCTGATCCACTTGTCCCACCTCTTCCATTAGGCCTTCTTCCTCGGTAGCCTCCTCTGTTACTAGAGTCCCCAACTTGCTCTTCTTGGCTAGACTCACCACTAGGCCTCTGGTTAGGACTTCTTCCTCTAAAACTACCTCTGCCTCTGAAATTCCTTCCACTTCTACCTCTATTATTCTTCTCACTCTTTCTCTTTATCTTCTCTTCGGCCCTTAAGGCCATTTGGAAACACTTGTTCACTGTTTCTGGTGCTAAGATGCTGATCTCATCTTAGATGTTCATCCTTAGGCCATTCAAGTACCTGGCCACCTTCTTTGACTCTTCTTCTTGTCTCTTTGATCTAAGACTGAGTTTATGAAACTCTTGTGTGTATGCATTCACATCAAGGTCTCTCTGTCTGACTTCCACAACTTCTTATACATCTGCACGTTATAGTCCAGAGGTAAGAATTGTGCCTTGATTTTGGTCTTCATCCTTTCCTAGGAGATTATCATATTCTTCCCCTCCTTGACTCTCTAGCCTTGCTCATAATTCCACCATGCAAGAGCAGATCCCTTCAATCTTGCCTTTGCCAACTTAACCCTCTTATCACCAGGGACTTCTTTGTATTCGAAATGATTGTTCAATGCCTCAATCCAATCAATCACCTCTTTAGCTTCCATACTTCCACTATACATAGGTAACCCATCTATGGTACTTTAAAGCATTTACAAATGCCCTATGGTTTGCTGGTATCTCCTCTGTCTTTTTATTGGTTTCCTCAATTTCTATATCTTCATCACTGTCACTTTCATCTTCCCTATCTTTACTTTTGGACTGCTTGAACTCTCCCAACATGGATTCAAGCATCTCCTCGATCAACTTCTTAACGGCATCCTGTGACATACTTTTCGGAGGCATCCTCTCTGCCTCTATCTCACTTTCTTTGTCTGACATAAACATTCACAGTCAGCACCCAAACGCCAACACTCTTGCAGATCCTCAATTCAACTTGCCGCCCAAATATTTTCCCTGCTCTGATACCAACATGATGGGGAGCTCAAAGCGGATACAGAAATCTCACCAGTGGAATGCTTTACAAAGACATACGGCAACAAAATGGAAAACATAGAAAGAATGGAAATCTACAGTTACACGATTTGCAATTATAAGAAATGGAAATCAAATGGACAGAATAGAATTGCTTTATTTCTCCTGAGCACAATACAATCACATTCACACCCTTCTTCGATCTAATTACATTCGATGATCATTTGGTTCATTCCTTTGGGCATTTATCAACTCATCCTGAGTAGTACCAAACTGACTCCAAGCGGCTGGGAGACAACTGTCTAAAACAACCTCCAACTGCCCTACTGCCCTATTTTGGCATTATGTGATTACAAATTGACAAGTGTCCTAAGTCACTTGGGACTTACAAAATGAACCTAGATACAAACTGAAATGACATGCATTGGTCAAATAGACCTTATTACAAAAGAAAACAAGATTTTTGAGGTGCTCCTGCACCAGAGGCGTTGAGCAGGGAAGGAAAGGATTTTCACACAAGAATGAATATATTTATTTCTATTAAAGCGTACCCATTTCATTATGACATGGCCCAAAATGAGGCAGATGTACAAAAGGTGGAAGATATAGTTTTTAATTGGGGAAGTGAACTTGATGCCAAATGATTGCATAGATTTGTATTGAGCAAACTCATAAAAGAGTCCATTGATGTTAGGTCTAGATTTATGGATTTGGCTATAATTGATTCCAAATGGACTTTCAATAGGTCTAACATATGTAGAAATACTATATAAGTTGATTTTTTTTTAGTTCTTCTCATAGTTTTTAATTTATTTCTAATCATCAAGAGGATAGGTTCTTAGTAGGTAATTATATACATCAGATCACAAAGGGATATGTCGTTTGCTTGACATGTGTCATTTTGAGGCAAGAACATTATTTCTTTTTATTTTTCCCCATTCATTTTCACCTTTATGTTTTCTTTAATTATTTTACATTTTTTTGTATTGGTTGTGTTTTAGGATGTAACTAAGCTAGGATGTATTGCACACATTCATATTGAGGAAGCCTTAATCATAAATTTTTTAAATATAAATGTTATTTTGATTATGTTTAAATTTATTGACTTGGTTAAGTTTACTATACAAAATAATTTATTAAATGGAAAGCTATTGGAAGTGTGTAATTTATTTCAGTTGTATAGTCAATCAAAATGTTCAATTTTTTGGTTTTAGAGTTTTTAAATTTTATTTTTCTTAGATTTTAAAATGCAAACTCAAACACCTACTTTGCTTACAAATTATGTGGAGAATACTTGATTATCTAGTGAAGTGAAAACTATTTTCACAGATGAACACATTTTCTATAAAAGGCATTCTTCTTTAATTGACTATAAAGACATGGTTTACTTATTATTTTTTTAAGAGCAGTGACAGCTGGGAACCAGCTGACGCTGCTTCCCATTTGTACTTGCACTTGTTTTTTGCTTAAGCTTTCTCATTATTAAACTGGTCTCTTCAAAATTGAATTAGCTCTATAGTATTAAGTCTCCAAATATTTCGTTGACAAGAAAACTCTATTGGAAGTGTATAATTTATTTTGGTTGTATATAAATGGAAGTTTACTAAATGGAAGACTATTGGAAGTGTATAATTTATTCCAGTTGTGTAGTCAATCAAAATGTTCTATTTTTTTTTGTTTTAGAGTTTTTCAAAATTTATTTTTCTTATATTTTAAACTACAAACTCAAACACCTGCTTTACTTACAAATTATACAGAGAATACTTGATTCTCTAGCCAAGTGAATATATATTTTCACATATGAACACACTTTCTATAGGAGACATTCTTCTTTGATTGATTATAAAGGAATGGTTTTCTTATTATTCTTTTAAGAGCAATGACATAAATTGATCTCTTCGAAGTTGAATTAGCTCTATAGTATTAAACATTCAAAGAATAGTGATTTCACTATACAATTAAAGTTTCAAGAATATTTTCCACTCTTTGACAAACATGGGGCTAATAATCTACTCCAAAACATGAATCCAAAGGAAGCATTCAAATGCCCTCCTCTTAAAGTGATAGGTACAAAAGAATAATAGTAACAAGAAATTAAACAAAAGAAACACATAAATACTAATAAACCATAATAAAAACCAATAATTATATTAACCAACAATTTGCTTAATTTTTGACATAATTAATATTGCTAATATTTAGTATTTATAACTTAAATATATTTATTTTATATATAATATATAGTCTCTAATATAATTGTATTTATTCTTGTATAGTATATTTTTGAGTGATTGTGTTGTCGAACCGTCTCTTATTTATTATTATTTATGCAATTACAATTGCTTGGCTTAAGATGAGCTCTAGGAGATTGTATTGGCTATAGTATTTAGTATTGTAAGATGGTCAATATGTAATGTTAGCAAGTTAAGCAATTGGTAATATTAAAAATGTCTTTTTTGAGGAAAAAAACCTAAATGATCTATATTTTTTGCATCCTTCTCTGCTTGATGTGGTTACTAACACCAAGCATTGTGTTTCTTTACTATATAGTCTGCATACTTTGTCACACCACCATGGAGAACTCACTACAATTTCAAATGGATTTTATTGCATTAAAAATATGAAAATATGTCTACCTTATGTAATCATCTACAACATCATATTAATGTTTTATCCTTCAATACACGTGCATTTGATACTACCCTAAAACAGTTATGTTAGTGATGAAAACCCAAATTCTATAAACTTGAATTACTCAATAAGGAACATTTACTGTAAATACTATATATTTTAAATGTAAATTAAAAAAGCTTCTTATACATTGCAAAAAGTAAAACACCATTATCATTGTCTCATATTACAATATAAGTATAAGTATGAAATTTTATTTCTATATTTCATTCCACAATTTATTTCTTCTATTTCTATTGCAAATCTGTGCAACTGCTAGTTAAAATCTAGTCAAAAGTAGTAAATATTTGTCCTAACCAAAATTAACCTTTGCTTTCACGGTTGAACTGATGATGATGATGTCTAAAAACAGCTTAATGGGGCCTACAGGATTTTGTTGCGTTAGAACACAGACAATTGCATGTTGCACCGGACAAAAAAAGAGGGCGTCTTCAGAGGATTTTCAGAACAAGATGTCAGAAGTGGAGGAGGAGTTCACTAAAATAGAGCAAAGGAAATAATGTCCCTGTCATTATAGCAGTCGCACTGAGACCTCCCTAAAATAGAGCAAAGGAAAAAATTAAGACGGGTGGCAAAGGCTGGGCATGTTGGATGATGTGAGGAGGTCTTAAGAAGGCCGACGAGCTTTCCATTTTGTGCGATGTCGACATAGCTGTTATCATGTTCTCCCCCACAGGAAAGCCCACAATTTGTCTCGTAGAAAGGAGGTCTGTTCAACTCTTCTCTCTCTCTCTCTCTCTGTTTTTTCTTTTTTGGGCTATTCTTGTTGAATATGGTTTTCTGTATGAAATTTGATTAAATGTGTAGGACTGCGACAAGATAAATTAATTAAATGTGTAGGACTGCAACAAGATAAATTATGTAAAAAACTTCTGGAAACAACTGTGTTCACTTCTGACATGTTACAATCAGTTATCAGGATCAGGATGAGAAAGAAAGTTTAAATCAGATGTCCTGAACTCTATGCTGTCCATTTTGTTGAATATAGACATAGCGCTCATCACAGGAAAGCCCACAATTTGTCTCGTAGAAAGGAGGTCTGTTCAACTTTTCTCTCTCTCTCTCTCTGTTTTTTTTTTGGGGGCTATTCTTGTTGAATATGGTTTTCTGTATGAAATTTGATTAAATGTGTAGGACTGCAACAAGATAAATTAATTAAATGTGTAGTATTGCAACAAGATAAATTATGTAAAAAACTTCTGGAAACAAATGTGTTCACTTCTAACATGTTACAATCAGTTATCAGGATCAGGATGAGAAAGAAAGTTTAAATCAGATGTCCTGAACTCTATGCTAGGCTAGATAAATATTGCGGTTTTGCTCAACTGCATGCAGTCGTTATAGCTGAAAACCTAATCTCACATTCCAGCTGCTTCAAAGAGACCGACAGAAAACCATTGCATGCTTTGCAGAACTCAATATGACGATACTAACGATTATCGCAAATATTCACAGAAAACCATTGCATGCTTTGCTTATTTGAGAGAAGCCATAGGAAATTCCGCATTTGGCCCAGGTCCCATAAATGTAGAGAGGAAATTCATGCGTGAAATGTTGCTTGTGTGTGGTGATCACAGCAAATGGTTCGGAGTTAATTTTGCTATTTTTTTTTGAATATGCATATCTATTACCATAAAAGTTTAAATATAATACATATTAAAAAAAAAAAAATTCTCGTTTGCCATTATTTATTAAAAATACGAAGTGCAGAGATTAGTGGGGATTACTGATTTTCAGATACATAAAACTTAACGGCTTTCAGATTTCATTACTGTAATTTAGAGGCAAGTTCAAAATGTGGTGGTAGTTTATTGCTTAAAAGACTTAAACAATCCACATGCAGTCAATTTCTAGGCCATGCGAGAACTGATGATATACATATTTCTTTTTTGACCTTTTAAGTGAGATGTTCTGAGTTGCCCACATACATCCAACGAAGTGAACTGTACTTGCTGAAGGTTTTCTAAATGAAGTAGCAAGTTAAGTAGATTTAAGTCTGTACTTGCTCAAGGTTTTCTAAATGAAGTAGCAAGTTAAGTCGATTCAAGTTAGATTGTGAGCACATTTCACAGTTTGAGCAAGGATGTAGTATAGGATAGGTGACCTCGGAGAACAAGCATCACCTATAATTTGATGCATTCCGCAAACATTATTTACATACAAAATTACACAAAGGTATTCTCCATCTTCTTTTCCTAATAATAGGGTTTTCCTTCCTCAACATCCAATGTCCAACATGGATGGGTGACACGAATTACTGAAAGATAAAGAGGCATAATTTTGTGAAGACATATGATGTTGATGCTGTTGGAAGTTTTCTTTATGTTAACAAGGGCTGCAAAGCACCTGGGTTCCCTGCCCGAATACTGCATTATTTGGTTTTCTTAATGTGTAATGATTTGTCAAATCCTATGCTAGTCAAAGTCCTGCTCTATTGTCTGTTCTATATTTTTATGCACTTTAGATCTGATCAACAACAACTACATATTCAATTGCAAATATTATTTTGCACTAGATTTCATGTTCTGATATTGGCTTAGATATTACAGACAACCTTTGGGCTCCAAAGGAAGTTTCTAAATTTAGACAGCAAACTTATTTTTTTGTTGGAAGCACATATGCAACTATTTACATTGCAGAAGTTCCAAGAAAAAAGATACCATACAAGACTTTAAACTCTTGGAGGCTAGTAAGAAGAAAAAATTCTTTTAACTACGAGACATGTGGCTTTTATAGCTGCCGTTTTTTCAACCAGTTATGATGATTGTAGAGAGAAATGTGGCTGTGGAAATAGGGTAAATTGCTACTAACACATAAATACCATTATATCTAGCATAAGAAACATACAAGAACAGAGAACATTATATGTGAGTGAAAACTTATAGCAGAGAAACTTATGTAAATGAAGATAGTGAATAGTATTTCAAGAAGCAGAAGCTGGCCAACAAAAAAAGTTTCTATCAGAACGAAACAGAGAACTCTTCAACTAAGACCAGAAGCTCATAAGTAGCATTTAACAAATATCAAACCTCAGCATGCAACGCTATAAATTATGACATTGAGCTTCATAAACAAGACCAAAAAAAGTTTGACATACACAGTCTTAACTGAAGAATATATGTATCTATGAAACACATATCATTCACTTGAAGTTTGTACTATAAATAATCACTAAATAGAGAAATTAATGCTAAATAGTTAAACGCTCATGTAAAAAGAAGCCATTAAAGATGGATTGTACTCAGGAAAATCTCAACCAGAATTCTCCAATAGGAGAAAAATAGTTGGTTAGAATGCATTGTTCTTATGAAAAATAAAGGCTAATGGAATAAGCCAAGAAAGGGGCCACCTAAAATGCTTGTCATGTGCATCACACTGTCAAAGGTGAATACCCTTTCGCCTTTTGTGCCACAATTCTCTCTCTTTTCATTCATACAAAGCCGTTCTCTAAGAAGAACATGATGCCGCCCAGTTCTCATATTCTTTGTAGGCATTGGATAAATTATAAACTATTACAAATAAGTTGTAGGCCAAAACAAAAACAAACAAAAATGCATTGTTGCTTCACGAGCAACAGTAACAATAAGAAAAATGATCAACTGTGGTAACCATGCTATGAAATGGGGGATGGATGATTGTAAGGAGGCTGCATCACCAACCTTTAGTTGATGAGTTAACATGCAGAACTCTACCACCTGTGGATGTCACTCCTCAGCAGAAAAAAGATAATCCTAAAATCACACCATCAAAATGTGTGACAAGTAAATTACTTAATAGCGAATAATTAAGAAAGTAAGAAAAGGAGGCTAGAGTTGAATATCTAGCAAACCAAAGGGCAGGTTGATGAATGTGGACCATTGATTCAGTACAGTCCTTACCATTGAGAGATACATCTAATGCAGGAGAGACAGAAGGGGTGGTTAGGACTAAGGATAAAATTCTCCACAACCATCTATGTTTGTAGAATGTCCTTGTGGATTTATTTTGTAACTACATTGAAAGCCAGGGAAAAAGCAATTTCACTAAAAAATGAATATCAATTACTCCGTGGAGTCTTGAGATCTCATTGGAATAGTTTCCTTCTATGACAGATTTCTACTACACTATTGAGGTTCATGTAAATTTGATTACTTCAACAAGCAATGATCAAATAATTTTCTGGACGAAAAAATTTGAGTCATTGGAGATTTATGTTATATGTTTTGAACCGCAGGACAAGGATATTGGGATGAATGGGAAGAATCAATCCGAATGAGCTTGGCACTCTACAACATACTCTCTGATGCATAAATGTACAAAGAATCAAACCAAGACAAGTTTTATCCTCTGGAACATAATCCATTGATCAATGTTATCTTTTGAGCTTTGCTGCATCTTAATATCTCCACCAAAGTAGTGATTATATGGTCTTCTACAGAGTAGAGAAATGTATAAGGCAAAAGATTTTATAAGAACAGATGTTGGGAACAATCTTTCAAATAAAAGAATGTGCAATAATATAGTTATGATTTCACTTATTCCATGTTCTTTACAGTTTGAAAGGGTAGGCAAATGAAATTAATGCTCGGGAAATTACATTGTAAAAGGTAGGAAAATAAAATCAATACTTTGGTCAGCTTATTTCGGTGGATGTGGTCACCAAATCTAGGAAATGACTGTTGTTTGCAAGATTGTGTGCCTATGTATGCCTATGTAGAGGTCGGGAAAGTGCTTCTTTCTTCAATTACCTTATCCTTGAAATAGGGTAAATGGGTGCAATGGTTAGTATTTGAGAATTCCATTGTTGTTTGCCATTGCTGTCTCAAAGCTGGTCATGCTGCGTCCGAGAGCCCGTGCAACAAGAAAAAGCTACCTTTTTGGAAGAAAAAGGAACAAGCTCTGCCTTCTCAACCTCTATAGAGGCTCGTGGAGAATTGCAATGTGGAGGAAAACCCATTGTCGGGTGAAATTAACGATGCTTGCAAGGCCCTTCCGGTAGTGGCGTTGAAGGAGGGTTGTAGGGGGGTGGAATTTAAGGAAAGGTGGTGTTTGGGTGAAACCCAAGATGCTTGTGTCTTCGACCCCACAAAGGAGCTGCAAAGATCGCCCAACATTTTTAAAGAAAAAGGGAAAATTTTGTTGGGTTCTTGTGGCCCCTTGGATCCTTCAGAATCAAGAGAAGCACTTAAAAAGGAAGAACAACACAAAAGGACTTTTGCTCCATGGATAAGGTTTAGTGCTCCTTGAAGCATTTTGATTTCAAATTGCCTTGATTTGATTGGTCTTATTTGGTCCTTGGGTTGTGAACCCTGGGTCTAATGCTTTGAGCTCCCTGTTGATTGTTTGTTGTTGTAATGCAGCCTTAGTGTTGTTTGTTTCTTATTGCCGCTCTTTGTTGCTTTGCTTGGCTTCTTTGTTATATCCTTCCTGATTTGTAGATAAGGGTTTGGGCCCTTACAAAAACCCACCTTTATGATTAATAAAAAAATCAATACTTGGGAAATTACACTATAAATTTGACTCACTCAAAGCTATAATTGATATTCTATTGTAATTCTCAAACCTTCAAGAAAGATGCATTTTTTAAAAATAAGGATGAAAGGAAACCCCATTCCAAGAATCTACTAACAAGACAAAATATTTTTCAGTATGGGAAATCAGTGAATAGAAACTCAAATAAACCAAGTAGTGCACTCAAAAAAGGGTTGCTAAGAAGAAAAGTGATTGTGGCTAATTGAAGCATGACCACCTAAATATACAAGGCCGTGTAACTTATGCATTATATGTTTACTGCCAAATGTCCAACATTACCAATTGCAATGTAAATGGAATATAACAATAGATGCCAAATAATTGTAGATGAAACCAACGAATACTTTATTTCATGGCAGTGCTTGTACAATCCAAATGTGGACTAATGAAGATCATGTATACAATCAAATTGCCTTTGCTAGTGCAAACATACTAACAAAACATAACAATTTAATATATACTTTCTACATCATTCCCCCAAAAAGAAATGTTGAATTCCAATCCGAAAAGAAGATAATATTAGGGCAAAATTTCCAAATTCTTGGTGTCATTGTAGAGGAAGATAGGCCTCCAAATTGATCTTTCCCTTGTTCAGCTAGGATAGCCTGATCAAAACTTGAACACTTCACCACTAAGAACTCATGGAGATCCTTGGAATGTTGAGCTTCCAGCTCAAGTAGCTTGAAATTGGCAAAGGATGCTTTGGTTGGAAGTAAAAAATAAAACTTATGAAGTACACATTGATCAACCTTGTATCTAGAATGATGTACATCATATGGAGCATGTGCTTACCAATGGCAATACAACTAAATGAACTACATTGGAGGACCATACAAGCAAGTGGTCAATGACTCTTACTCAAACTTTTTGTTAATGTCGTCACCATTCACAGATTGGATGGATGAAAACAAAAACCTAATTTCTACGACATGACATATAATAGAAGAAGCATGTTGAAACTAGGTTGTATTGTAGATTTGGGGTGACCAAAATTATTTCATGATTGTCTAGTGGAACAGATATTTATGGATGGTTGTATGGTGGACTTGTTTTTTATTAAGTGGAAGAAATGACCTTACAGTGGACTTGTTTCCAATAAGTAGACAAAATGAACTTATAATGGACTTGTTTTTTATAAATGGAAAAAATGATCATATGGTGTACTTGTTTTCAATAAATGGAAAAACGATCGTACGGTGGACTTGTTTTCAATTTCCTTCTTTTCTACCCATTGCCAAGTGCTTTTCCTTTTATTATTTCCTTCAGTTTTCTAATGTAGCGCCCATATTGTATTTTGTATTCCAACTTCATTATTTTGTCTTGTGTTTCTTTTTGAAACTTTATTAATTTCCCTTCTATTACTATTTTCAACTTTGTCAATTTCTCATATTTGTTGATTTATCCAATATGAGTAGGCTCTCTTTTAACATCCATTAGCACAACATGTAGCAATTGGCTCAAGATCAAAATTTTTAATAACTTTTAACACTTTTATTCATAAATTTGCCCATTATTTCAAACAGTTCTACCAAGCTTGTATAATTGATAGCTTCTAGCCTTTGAGAATTGAACCATGTACATCATCCAACATACATGAATTGTTCAACTTTTCATAATCATTCTTCTAGATTTTCTCAACTTTAAATGGTTTCTTTAATTGCCTCTTGTCATCTTGTAGTCCTCGTTCATCTTCTTTAATTTCCATGGATTTAATAAAATTGTAGTTCAATGGAAATACTTCATAGTCCTTTGTTTGCCAATGGAACAAATCACTGAGAGAACTTGTTTCATCTTCCAAACATCATTGTAATTCCAAGTTTCCTTCGCTGTTCAACTCCATGTGACCCTGATCATTTTTCTTTGTCCATTCTTCTTTGGAGTTAGAAGAAGTTACTTTCTCATTCATTGTTTGATTCTTCAAATCAATTACATATTTACAACCTTTGCTTTTAATCGAGATTATGTTCTTTTCCCAATTGTGGTTGGCTTTGGCTACTACCAACCAACCATGACCCAATAATGTATCATATGCCTTCGTGCAATGAGATGACAATGAAGTTAAGTAGGAATGCTTGAGTACCAATAATGACCTTCTGCTCCATGAGGAATCCAAACACTTGTTTTCCTTGTTGATATGCTCCTACCAACTTGAAAGTTGGTCGCCAATAGTTGGTGTACCATACTTTGCCAAGTATCCTCTAGAAGTACATTCATGCCAGACTCACTATTAGTAATCATATTTGTCAAGTTCTTCTCAAGAATCTCCATATGTATCACTATCCATTTCCTTGCCAAATTCATCATAAGGAACATGGGATCAATTACCTAATCTCACAACATTATTGGGTCTTCATTATTTCTAGATTTTAAATGGATAGTAGCATACATCGTCTCATTCCTTTTAGGTAAAAGTTTGGGAATATTTTGTAATAAAGCCACTACTTTAATTGGTATGGTGGTTTGAAGTACTTACCTTGCAATAATCTTATTTGATTTCAAATTATTTGTTACCGTAATTGCATTTACATTTGAGTAGCAACATTTTTTATCCATAGCATGTTCCACCTCATCTCTTGCTTTTCATAGTCTTTTTGTTGATACATGGGTTTGAGTACATAGTCTTCTTGGTTTGGTCTCAAGCAATGACCAATACTTCATTATTTATCTCTGCAATCAACTTGACGCTTGCCTTCTATTTTAGACATCTAGTATCATCATGATCTTTGGGTCCACACCATTTACAAAGTAGTTTTATTTTGCCCTGACTTCTTGGGCAGTCACTTGCAAAGTGGCCTTATTCATTGCACTTGACATTATATAATAGGCCTAACATTGAAGTCATGTTGGATTCAACACCTACCTCACCCACTACTATTATTGAATCTATTATTATTACCTCTTTGAATCTAATAGCCACCAGGAGATGCATTCTTGTTGTTTTGCAACTTTGGGTGGTGTGCTTGGTGGAGTAGATTGCCCTTCTTGGGTAAAGAGTACTTGTGTACTCTTAATTTTCAAATTATACAAGCACTCTTTGATTGAATGACCCATTATTTGGAACATATCACAAAACAACTTAGTGATGTAGATTGTTTTGGTGTGACCCTTTGCTCTATGTAGTCAGTGTAGAATGCCTATTATTATGTTTTGATAATATGGTTATCCAAATATGTATTAACTATTGTCAGCTTTCAGGTAGTTATAAGAGTCAGTCGGTAGACAATTGTGTTCTTCTTGGCAACTGTCAAGTTCTTTAATAGACCTTATATCATCAAGGAAAGCCATCTATCCTTTGCCAACAATCTCTTTGGTCTACTTCTGTAATAACTTCATGTGCAAATAAAGATATACTTTTACTCCTATATTTGGTATGCATTCTTACTTTTGTCATTAATTCTAGTATTAGTTTTATCAGATAGAAGAGTAAACACCCTACAATTTGTACACCAAAAAACTTTAAACGCTTTGTTGGATTCCTTTTTTGCCTTTAATTACTTCATCATACAAAGCATATCTCTTCGTAATGCTTTACTAACTTGAATCTACTATCATTGCTTGTAGACACAATCTTTGTTAGTTTTTCATTTGGATCCTAAAGAAACCTTATCCTCACTTTATGTGTCCATTTCTCTATTGTATGCTTTTGCATACTATGAAGGTGGTACTACTTTCATTTTCTTCCTTAATGAAGGAATGAGGCCTTCCATGAACCATCTTTTCTTCATCCAGTTGACTAGTTCATCTTCTGATTTTACTAAAAATTCCTTGAGCCTTTGATTGTAAGCCCACACATTCTCATGTTTTCCTTTTTGAGTGTTGTCTCAAACAATCTACATTCTTCTTCAAAAGCCTTCTATAATTTCTCCCATGTATTTCAACTAGTTGGCTCAATCTTTGTGTACCAATCAATTACCACATTTTGAGGGTAGTTGGGAATGAGTATAGCCAATCTGTTTTATCATACTATCCATTTTTTGCCCACATGGTTTAACAAGTTTTACAGTGCCTTATTAGATTTTCAAATCCATCTTTGGTAAACTTAGGTAGCTTTTGCCTCTACACTTGGGCTAATGTGAACTTACTGACTAGAACCTACTCCTTAGAAAGATCTAATTTGGATCTTCCAATGCTTTACTAGCACTCTCAGACACGTGAGAATCCTCAAATGTTTCGAAGACTTTAGCATTGTTCGCTATCCAACATGTATCCCACAAATCCTAAACACTTTCATCAAAACCTAAGGCTAGGTTACATTTATGTAGGTAATGGGCAAGACCCGTGATTAGACAATGGCATGAATGAGCCAATCCTTGTGACTGGGTATGCTCAGCTTTAGCTTTAAATTTAGCTAGACCAAGGAGGGTGTTCCTAGAGGTATCCTCAATAACACTTTTGACAGAGTATGATAAGAAAAACTAACCAACTACAACCATACCTAATGTATGCTTGACCCCAAGATTTGTCACTAGGCCAAAAACTAACTAGTCATGCATAAAAATTCTTAAGTTAATAACTACATCCTTTCATATGCACCTAAATATGACAACAATACAACAAGTCATTCCATTTAGCATTTCATACACAAATGCAAGGTGTAAGCATACATGACATGATGCTCTAACAATCTTAATTATTTGAGGTTGCTTAGGATAATCCCCAAGTTGTATCACTAAATCATGAAAGCATGTAGAACCCTAATCTACTCCTAATCTATAGAGAACAGAGAGATGATTAAATAAAAGATGTTTTGCCTATCACCAATCAGACTAGAGCCTAGTCCATTGAGCAATAGAGTCATTGCCTATAAGGAAGAGGGGATACACCTGCAAAACTTGAATGGAACTAGATGTGTACATGTATGTAAACTAGAGATAACAATCCATCTTAGTATTGTAAAGACCCATATGAAATAAAGGAGAGACCATCAAAAAGGCTTTGCAATGCATTAGAACTTGTGACATATTCATCAAACCCTTGTTACATTCATCCTAGTGAATGTGGCAAGAGAGGATCCACAACTAGGTTCGAGCATCCTCTTGAATCACTACAAGATGCCATGGAGACATTCACTTAATGCATTGTGTTTATTGAATACTCTTCCTATGATATACAAATACATTGCATTCTCTTATAGATCATACTTGCATCACTTGATGCCCTAGAACTAGCTTGAGACACCTGTAGTTAACAAACTGGCTCAATGACCAACCATTACAATGTCTTTTATTCATGTGTATATAGTCTCATGTTACAATGCACTTTGCTTGTCTAATTGGGGTTCACAAGATTCTTCTATCGGTCAAGGCATTTAATGCACTTGTACATCCCCTACAATGATATTATCCTTCTAGTGCTAGGCGACTTGGGACATCTAGGGTTTCATTTAAGGTGTTTGAAATGTCCATATCCTATTAGGATTCAAGTGTCATCTATCTTGTAAATCTTATGTCATTTTACATGGTTCCAACATCCTTGGAAAGTGTCTCTAGACACTTAGGGTGTTATTGGAAGTTAATTTGTAATATTTAATCTCATCTATTGTTTACAATACATTCATCGACAATTGTAAAGATGACTTGTGGAGACAAAATTAATTATTTAAAGTTCCACCTACAAGTGGAGTGCTTGGGAAAGAGTGAATGACTCTTGAGTTCCAAATTTGTGTCTTTTGGCATTCCCCAAGTTGGGTGTTTGGGAGAGTGAGGACACAGACTTTTTGGACATCTTATGATGTGTCTTTTGGCATTCCCCAAGTTGCGTGTTTGGGAGAGTGAGGAAAAAGACTTTTTGGATGGCTTATGATGTGTGTTTTGGCATTCCACAAGTTAGGTGCTTGGAAGAGTGAGGAAAAAGACTTTTGGGATGCATTTGTATTGACCTTTAACATTCAGGGAGACAATCCAGAGGTTGGGGGTGTTGGAAATGGGAAGAAACATTTTGGCTTCTCTTGTGTTTCAATAACTCTATAATTTGGTGCCTTGGATAGTGGTAAAAGGTGAGGAAGAGAGAAAAATGGAATAAACAGATTGGAGAGGTTGCAAGAACGGGATATAGAGTTAGATGTGTTAAGATTGTTAACAGGTACACAAGTGCTTCTAGATTCGAGGTAAAGAGGAGAATGGAAGTATGATTGTATTATAATTTTGTTTTCAAAGTTAATACATGCTTGGCCTCTCTTCTTGGTGGAGTTTTTTTCTCGTAAGGGTTTCTCCGCATAAATCCTGTGTTATGTGATGTAATAATGGTGTTTTCTAATTTTTCTATTTTTTGATTTAAATCCATTAAATCTCTTCATGGTAATTCCAACATTAAGAACACCTAATTTCATATTTGCATACAAATTTCAGATTTCCATATTGTAGTAGTCTAAGCCTTGTATCTCACCAATTGGTATCATGGTTTGATAATGAAGCTTTGATGTTAAACCATTGGATTAAAGATTGAAAATTTCCAACATATTTGTCTTTATTCTCTACAATAGGCACAAACACAAACAACTAAATACTTAGAAAATTTTGGATTTTTGCAACTTGGGCACATGATTGAAGTATAAGGGGAGGCAAATCATGACACTAGGCACACTTGTGATCAAGGGAGCCTATTCATCACTTCTCAAATTAGTAATCAATAATGGGCTAGGCTAGGCCAAAGCACTAAAGGGGGCACCAAGTATATAGCTAACAAGCATTCCACACACTCATATTGCCCCCAGGTTCTCTTTTCTCCACTCCAATCCTTCACCATGGCATTTTTGGCTTAGTTTATTTTTTCATTAGAAACTCTTCGATGCCTTGAAGATTACTTTCATATGCTTCCCTCTCTCTGGCTATGAAGAATTCCTTAACTCTATCTCAAGACAAAGACTTTCCTCACATAGAGAAGGCTCTGTTGATTCCTTGGACTAAAATTGGTCTACAAGATATGCACAAACTTCTTCTAGAAGGGGAAGACGTCTATAAATCTTTTATCCACTCTTCCTCCATACACTATAGATTGTTGTACATAGCCAGCTAAATGTTATGATGTTTGTACACCCAATAACAGCTCTAACTTATGCTTCAACTCCAACTTCAACTTCAACTTTCACTTCGAACTAATGGATTTCTATAGTCGGTTGCTTCCTACAGCCTCCTCCGTTCTTGTTGTTCCACCAATTGGAGGAATCATTTGAATTCATGATCTACCTTCAAACTATGCTCCGATCTTCTCCCACCATTGTTCAAGGTTGAGGGAATTACTTTCATCACTCTTTAGTGTAGTTGTCAATAGTTACCAACACTTAGTTCTTTATGAATCTAACCCAACTTCATTATAGGCAACGACACCAAATGTCTAATGCTACCAATTGCAATATCAATGGAATATAACAATACATAATAGATAATTGTAGATGAAACCAATGAATGCTTTATTTTAGGGTAGTGTTTATGCTATCCAAATGTAGACTAGGGAAGATCATGTATACAATTAAACTACCTTCCTTGACTATGAGAAGCATATTTAAAGTGTCCAATGGTTACCAAATACAACACAACCATTGAAAACCACTTACAACCAGCTCTTAATGACTACCTACAAGCCAACATGTAAATATTACATAGTTGGATACAAACATACAAACAAAACATAACAATGTAATATATGCAATTGACAACATAGTCAATTGTCAAATATACAAGCTTAGTTTTTACATCTCAAAACCAAGAACCTTGCATCATCAGGTTTCACCATATGAAACTAGAAGTTTGCAATGCCCCCCAAGGCTTCAAAATAAGAATATGGATGATTTGTTGGAAATATTGTCATTGATGTCAAAGACATATGGACAAGATTGTTGGATTAATTGTCATTGACGTCAATTTCTTGAGAAATTGCTAATGAGGATTGTCAACACATATGCAAGACAAGTTTAAGATGGCCAACTATGAAAGAGAAATGTATTGTTTGCTGGATGACCCAAAACATATTCATAATGACAATAAAACTTACATATTGGCCAACTATGTGAGAGAGACATTTGTTATATTTTAATGTGGATTTGTTATTAATAAGTGGCTGACCTCCTTTTGGACAAGTCATCCCATTTGAAGGAGGTGTTCCTCTTGATAAAGAGACATATTTATACATATAAATCACCCAATGTAAAGTATGCTAAGTGCAACAATTAAATGTAGTGATGTAGGGGAAATAATTATTAAATATGAAGAGCAATGATTAAATGTAGTGATGTAGAGGTAGTAATTATTAAATATGAAGAGCAGTGATTATAATGGAGCAGAGATCATTGAGAATTTATAGGAAGTGATTGTGAATGGCCAATGTTACATTTCATAAGGCAATTATATTTGGTTTAAGGCATTGATTATGAAGAAGTAAGAAGGCAGCAATTAAAGTTATGGTAAATATAAAGAATGTTAACAAAAGGATGCCTCTATTGTAAAGAATACAATCCTTCATGAAGTCGCCTCTCTTGGTGAAGGTATAAATAGATTTTATGGAATATGGAGAAGTGTGTGTGGAATAAAAGACAAATCAATCATACACCAACAAATGTGTGAAGAATACCAACAAAAAGTTAGATGGAATAAGTGCAGATTTGATAAGGGATATATGCAAATTTAAAAGAGTAGAATATGCAGATGTGAAGGAGATCTTATATGTGGATAATGTATTATCATTTGTAAGCATCTACCTACGAAGAAGAATGAGGGTGTGAAATACATGATACAAGCTGATCTCTGAAGGAGAATAAAATGTAATATCAGTCCTATGTAAGGATGAAGATGTGAGATATGTGAAGATCAAATAAGAAGAGGAGGGAAGTGTGTGGTGTGTAAGAAGATATATCATATAAACACATGCAAATTTGAAAAGAAAAAAATATTAGAAGATTATTCAAGGTAGTTATTGAAGGAGATTTATTCTCAAGAAGACAAGACTTTGTTGAGTTAAAGGTTGGTGCCTCATATTGGAGAGGTTGGTGCCTCATATAGAAGAGATTGATGTCTCTTGCTGGGTTGGTGTCTCCAGTGGGTTGGTGCCTACAAAGATTAATGGGGATTGGTGTCTCCTGTAGGTTGGTGCCTATAAAGTCTGTAAGATAATTTTATATAAGCAATATTTTACCATGGTTTTCTCCTAAAAGGGTTTCCACATAAATATTGTGTTCTTCTTGTCTTCTTAAATGTTAGATCTTGCATGTTTGTTGTTGTTGTGGTTGATTAAGTTTTGAAAAAGTAAAATATTGACTTATACTGATTCACCCCCTCCCTAGTATAAGTGTGTGCTCATCATGACCTCTGCCATGCATCTAACCAAATGCAATGAGACCCATCCTATTACGTATAGTAAGACAACAAATGCTTTTGCTCACTGAAGATATAGTTTATCTTTGTCATACAATAAAGGGCAATAAATGTGTAAGTATTTCCACGAATGCCATGGCAGAGTCTAGTATTTTGGACTAGACCTTTCTTCCATACCAATTCTCCAGCCTCAACAACAGCTTGATGGAAATTGAAGTCCACTAAAACACCTGATATGCATAATAATAAAAGCCTACTAAGATTCAAGTTGAGTCATTGAATGATCATAGATCTATCTCCATCTCTTTGAGGCATCACAAATAAATAATAACAGTGCTTATTCAAATTTCAAATAGTTCACACACACCAATAAATTGCTTGTTCAAATTTCCCAAGCTATCAAACTATTTTTTCCAGGGTTATCTACTATGCTTTGTAGAGAAACATGGAAACACCAAGGTCTAGAAGCCCCATAAACACAAAAATAGATAGAGGCTAATACCCACATTTACAATTTTTAAATAGCAGATCAGTATAGTTGTCCTGCTTAAGGACCCAACCCACACCCACCTTACATCTAAAAGGAATTAGGATAGTATGGAATCAACTTCCATAAATATAAAAATATATTTTCCCTTACCACCAAATGTTTTGAAGTAGAATTCTATGTTTTTTGCATATTCTTTTCTAAACATAATAGGAAAATAGTTATCACCATAACAAGAGCGACATAAATTCAAGATGCAAAATTTTGTAAAGAAAATTGAATTATCTATGGTACAAGATCAGCTGATAGATGTCAAAAGAGGACAAATTGCAAAAAAACTTTCCCTACTTTGAGGCTTAACCACACTTCAAAGGATTTTTCAGCTCTAGCCAGTAAATCATAACGATAAAGGTTTGCAAATGGTGTGATACCTGAACAAAGGAAAAATTACTAAAATCTTAGCTACATTCTGAATTACAGGATGATATTACTTAGTTATACAATTATGAGAAAAAGAAACCAAAGCTACAAATGTTCTTGTAGATTGCAAGCTACTGGAACAAATAATAAACATGAGAAAACTTTTGGGAGTACAAGTCATGAATATAAACATGCCAAAACTAAAGGACGAACTATTGCAGACAATAAATTATAGAAACAAATTTAGTGATGATTCAATTAAGGCAAAAGGGCCATAACCACAAACACCCTTTTTAGACCACACATGGCATATTTTCAAAAACACTTGTGACATATTTATCTGATAAAAGTCATTAATAAAAATAGCCTGAAACTATGAGAGCAATTCTAAATCATGAAAAATAGGGATTTTCAATATTTCTTAGTCCCCCTGTCAATCTTATATACTATGAAACTAGAGAACCATTGTAAATATCCAACTACAGAGAATATCAAACAATATTTCCAGATAGTTTTTGTTAATAATGGCATTCCCATATATCACACAAAGCACAAATATACAAATAAGACACAATCACAAGAAGGCTGCAAAAGATGACTATATGCAATATTAACAAACTAGGCTTATATTCTGCATAATTCCAAAATCCAAAAACAAACAAGACAAAAGAATTAAAACATTGTCTGTTTTGTAGTTAAATATTATTTCTTGTTGAGTGAGCATGCAACACAAACATTGTTAGTGAGTCTAAGAGTTAACACTTACACAACATAATTTATCAAAGTCAGAGTTACTGATAGAAGATAAGGGAATCTTGGTAGTAAAATCTACACCAAATGCCATGTGCACCATGACCAATCACTAAAAAGGAAAATATGTCAATAATATGGCTGGTCAAATGAAGCTATAATGATGAGAATCATAAAGGGTATTGGATGTCAACTTCCTAAGCTGTATGGTTGCATGTCAAGTTCATTATTGTATAAATATTAAAATAATGCACGTAGTTTAAAGCCAACCAAATTCAACCTCTAAATGGTATGGATTTATTGTTTCTTAGGTTATAATAGAAATTGAAGCAAATTTTTTAACAATAATATTGGTTAAAATGACTTGAATATATGGCATAAGTAAACAAATTAGAGAAGTTTCTTCAGAGAAATTACAAGCAGCAAGGAAAAAGTTGAACCTTACACTCAAAACCAGAACATTCCCATAATTGCTCAAATCACATATTTTTTTTGGTGAGAAAGTGCTATAATTATTTTATTAACATATTATGTAAAAATTGAATGAAAGGAAAGAGATATAGTTATTATTTATCTTCAAAGAAATGTGTATTCCTTTATCTTGTTTTTGGACTATGCACCTATTTTCTAGAGATGCTTTTACTCAAGAGTTACAACAAATTTGTAATCATACATATTCTGTTAATGAATGAATGTGAGTAGTCCCTTAGCACAACAGTTCTATTTTGCTATTTCAATAACATGGAAGAAATTATAGGAAGGTTGGCTAACAAAAAACTCCACAAGAAAGGGCAAAAAGTATATTTTGATTTTCAAGTTTTTAAACTTGATTAAAGCTTTAAGGACATTTGCATAATTTGAAATTATCATTTTTTAGAATACAAAAAGATTCAAATTACTAAGTTATATTTTATATGAACAAGAAACTCGAAAGTCTTGAAGTAAGATAATCAGACACCTTTCTTTCTTAATTAATGTTTTTATTGTGTGACCTTTAGTAAATGTGTTATTATGAATGATTATTATAGTTTTTCATTATATGTTATCATATATGTTCCATGCAATGAGGCTTTTCATGGCGAATGATTTTTCAGTTTGGATTAAAAATTCACTTATGATACTAATCATGTAAAAACTATTGAATCATAGGCACTCAAGAAACATTTAAAAGGCTAGACCATTATGTTAATATAGAAGATTTCCAAGGAGAAAGGTAATTATTAATTCATTAAAACATCAGTAGTGTAATCAGTCTCATAGTTCCTTTACTTTTTCTTCCCTTTTTTTTAACTACTAAGAAACTAACATTCATTCTTTGTTTTGTGGCCCTATTTTATCTAGCAACCAAATAATTGAGGTAACCTTTTTCCCTTATCATTCTTATTATTTTCTTAATCATAAACCTTAGATTAGTCTCTTAATTTTTGGAATCATGATCATCTCATTTGATGTGTGTACAATGTAATGAACTTCATTTGACTTGCAATGATCTCTTACCCTTCTTGAGGAATATGTCAATAATTTCCTATTGAACTAGGTATATGTCAATAATTTCCTGTTGAACTATATACATTTACCATATGGTTTTTAAAAATTATCAAAAGGTAATGAAGTCACAATATTAGCTAACAACCTGCAATCTTGTGCTTTTAAATGTGCTCAAACCATAACTATAGGGAAATAATTTTGAAGATCCTAAATCTTGCATGAGAGTTATAATCCTGTAGTTGGTGCTCCTGTTGTATTCTTGGGTCCATGTTCAAAAAGGGATGGTAGTGAAAGTTAGAGGCATATACACAAACTCATATAAATATATTTGAGCACAACACATAGAATAATACCATCTAAATGAACACATATGCTTGCAATGGATATTTTTATTACTTAGTAACAAAGTGCCTAATTCAAGGATCTATAGCTAAGGTGTTTGCTACAATGTATGAGTGTTGTAGATGGTCTCTATGGTGATGTCTTATTTTGAACTTTACAATGTTGAGAAAAATGTATTGTGGTTCTGGTGTAGACTTCAGCACTTTTCAAAGGTGCGTGACCACTCACATACTCATCACATCATTGACAATTAAAAATATACATCACAAGATTACTTATGACAAGTGAGAGTGCCAACATAGTATATGTGTTCATGGGAATTCAGTTGGGGATGTGAATCACTTTGGAGGATTTCCATTTAATGTGTATAAAATGGGGTGTTTGCATTAGAGAATGTCCTTGAAATGTATTCTTGGGTGTATGTGCACCAGAAAGTGTTAGTCGCATTAGTACCAAAATTGGCACCCCAATGAAACTTTGTATTTCATGTCAAATTTACATTTAGTATCCTTGTCATGTTAGTCAATGTTAGTTGGGTGATCCTTCTTGTCAATCTATCAAGTTATCAGGTCATAGCCTAGGTTGTCTACTAACTATGTTCACAAATCATTCATGGATAAGGAATGATGAAATATGATAAATCAAGCTTTTGAAGGCTAAAAGGAAAAGGCAATGGGATGGAATAGTTTACAAAGACTTTTTAGCACTCCGTTCAAGTGAAACAAATATGAGTGACAATGTTGTGAGGGAAAGAAATTCAAAACGGCTACTTTAGGTGAAACTAGAAATAGGGAGAAAATGTATCCATCTCAAGGATAAGTTGTTGCACTTCTTAGGTGGCATAACCAGCCCAAAAGTGTGATTCAAGTTGTCAAATGGGTGGAAATCCACAACCAAGTAAATGAGAACATAAAAGCAAAAGGAAGTCATGCTTCTATATGTTGGCAAGGCCAAAGGTAAACTCCAATTCAAGTGGTTGAGTGGTTGAAAATGTGTGACCAACACGTATGAGTGCAAGTTTTAAAATGACATTGCACTTTGTCCTTGGCATTTCCATCCTAAAAATGTAATTCAATTAGCAATGTAGTGCTAAAAGTGCAACAAGAGAAAGGGAAATAAAGACTAAGCATGAAAGTTGCATCTTTTCATTGGTAACACCAATGACGAATGAAGACTTAAGTGGCTAAGTGATTGCAGAGTCACAATCAACAAAAATCAGTTAAAACTTAAAAAGAAGGTGCACTTTTGACATGGTAATGCCACTTCAAAAGAGCAACCCTACTAGCAATAAAATGGTAAAAGCATGACTAATAAAAGGAACTTGAATGCTTAAGTTATGTTGCATTTCTCATGTGACAACTCCACTTTAAAATGGTGACCGGGCTATCTAAGATTTCATAAAATAGCACCTAAGTCATAAAGCAGACTTTCTTAGTGGCATTGCCAATTGAAATTAGCACATAGCATGGCAATTGCCTTAGTGGTCTCTATCAAATATGAAAAAAGGTTATAAGTAGTACTATGGCACACTTTTATGATGGCAAAGCCATCTAAAAAGTCTACCATTTAGAAATAAGTTGCTCAACTAAGAAATCAATGCCAAGACAAAGTGTTGCAAAGCACAAAGAATGCATTGAATCTCAACCCTTCTTTGATATAGGTGACCTGTTTGAAGAAGAAATTAGATTTAAAGTAGATGAAAGCCTATTTCAGGCTGCTAAAGTGTTGTATTGCCTCTTTTACAGAGAATAGGGATTAGTGTTGTTTTAAAGTAGCTTTAAGGTAGAATTTTATTATTTTCCTTAGAAGCTTCTCTTAGAGAGTTTATAAATAAGTTCCTCAAGCACATAGAAAAATAATGAGTTTTGTTTTAGACTTATGCTGCATAAGTTTTCATTCAACTCCAAAGTCTATTTATTGTTTTGAGATTCGAGAAGTCAATAATAAGAAGATTTTTGTTCAACTTTGCTGAACATGTGTCCTTTACTCTTAATCAGTAGGTTTGCATTCTTTTAGGAATTGTTGTCTTGAATCACATATGATGTTTTGTGTTATTTGTGGATTGTTTCTTATGTTAAATCAAATCCTATTGTTAACACTAATTCATTGGTCTCTGCTTTAACCATTAATAGTGTTTCATTTTTGGTTCATCTTTTTATTCACTTGCATAAATAGAAAAAAATTGTAGTGAGATAAGTACTTTTAGTCTTGTGCTTCTCCCTCCAAGATCAAAAAGACACGCATAGTTTATTTTCAAACATTTTATTTACATACAAAACTCTCATAAGATAATTTGTATAGTATGCATAAGTAATGATCTAGTTTATTTATTTTAGATTTTACCTAAGTAGATTATATTAGGGAACTGTTATCACCCAGATTTGCACCCTTACTTGTAGTTGTGAAACTTCAGCAATTTGGAGTAACATGGGAATGATCTCTAAGTGTGGGACTTTGCTAAATGAGATCAGACCTTCAGAGAAGGCCGGCTTCCTTGCCTAATTATCACCTAAACTACTAAATTTTGTGGGGAGAAGGGAGAAGAAATGCTTTAAAATGAAAGATGAAACAGAAAACTAGAAAAACAAAGGGTGATGCACCAGACAGATTTAAAGAAACTTTCACAGAACTGAAAAATGCACAACACAACCAGATATAGCAAGTAGGTATACATAGATTAGATGATTCTAGCAGAGGCAAGAAGTAATATGATTGAGAGGAATCAAAGACATTCATAGACAACCATGTGTAGATTCACACAGAACTAGAAAATCAGCAAAAGAGGTAAAAATAACTTGCATATGTTCAGTAGGAAGGCAAGGTTACAGTAACAGAAAAAGCTCTATTTGAAAAATAGAAAAGCTTCTATCCTCAAAATTTTTTCAACCCTATTTTCATCATAAGCCTCAACTTATATAGTATTCAATCTAGCCCAAGTCGGTTAGACAATTCGCTCAGAGAGCTGCGATCAAAAAAATCTCTGAGGGGACGTCCTAGCCGCTAGGAGTTATGGTGCAAAAGATCTAGAATTGATGTAGGTGGAAGATATTTTGGAGTCATCAATGCAAGCTGCTACATCATCAATCTGCTCCCCTGAAGCGGTGGAAGATATTTTGGTATTGAATGCGAGCAGCTTGCGTGTCTATCCTCAACCACGACTGTATGTAGCGTCTGAAACAATGTGGTGGAGAGATACCTTCTGATCATGAATGCGAGTTGCTTCCTCTTTGTGCAACAATGAATGCAAGAAATATCTGCATCTACCCCAAAATGGTCGTTGAGATGTCACTTTGGCCAAATATGCAAATCTGGATCATGTACCTCTAATTTTGGCACTTAAACTCCTCTTTGAAATCACCCCCTGAATATGCACATAGATCTCCATACAATGCGGGCCCCTACCTTTTAAATCAGCCTTTGTATACTCCTCCTTATGAGGGATATGATGGTGACATCACCATCGTGGACGAGCCCTATTGAAATGTGACAGGATGGCGTCATCATCATATCAGGGCGATATTACAAATATCGGGGGGATATTTGGACAAAGGGGTGATATTTGGAGGAAGGGGTGATATTACAAATATCAGGGTGATATTTGGACAAAGGGGTGATATTACAAATATCAGGGTGATATTTGGCGGAAGGGGTGATATTTGGATGAAGAGGTGATATTACAAATATCGAGGTGATATTTGGACGAAGGGGTGATATTACAAATATTGGGGTGACATTTGGACGAAGGGGTGATATTTGGACAAAGGGGTGATATTTGGAATATCACCTGATGTTCAAAATATCACCCAATGTTTGGAATATCACCCCATGTTCAAAAAATCACCCCATGTTCAAAAAATCACCCCATGTTCAAAAAATCACCCCATCTAGAAGATCAGGTTTGACCAAAGCATTGACCACACATAACTTCTCCATTTGGCTGAATTTCAGGGTGATGTAAAAAGCAAACTTGCCTATCTTTTCAAGCTCTTTCACATGGTAAGCTTCTTCAGGCAAGTTTCAAACCTTGAGATTTGGGTTCAAACTTGAAGATCACAAATATTCCCCACATTAGGCATGTGCATACTGAATGATGCTGCTTTCACAAGGATTTTGAAGAAAACACAAGGTGAATTATTTAACTCTGACTAGAGGAAAAATAGGTCAACAATTTGGCGACTTCTATGGGATGTTTGCCTACTAAACATTAGATCATTGGCCTTAAGCATCCATTGGGCATGGGGTCATACAGGACTTAGAAATATACAGATATTTTTGACTTTAGCAACTCAACATAGTAGTGAAGAACATTGGAAGACCGACCAAGATAGAAATGTTGAAAGCAACCCCCCAACTGTGCTAGACAACACTTAGGGAAAGTAAAAAGGGATCTAAACTAAGGTGCAACAACACTTATTGAAAACATAGAGACCTAATCTACTGATTTACAAAGCACTCATACCTCAAAACACCTCTTCAGGTGTATCCCATTAACTGGGATAGGCAAATTTTGTCCATCCATATTTGATAACTGAAATGCATTGTGCTCCTTGCATTTAGTAATGAGAAATGGGCCACTCCACATGTTGTCAAACTTGGAGTGTTTTCTTGGCCTGCTCTTCAATTCATCCCATTTGAGCACCATATCACCCTCCTTAAAGATTCTAGTAGTGGCCTTCTAATCAAAATTTCTTTTGGTCTAAAGCTAATGATACTCCATAGTTTTCATAGCCTTGTCTCTGATTTCTTCAAGCTCCATAAGCTAAGCATATCTGATAGCCATGGGGTCTTCCTCTTCAAACATCTCCAGCTGATTCATAATGTCTAGTGCTGGTAGTGCCACAGATATAGGCAATCTTGCCTCCTTCCCATAGACTAACATATATGGAGAGTTTCCAATGGACCTCTTAGGAGTTATTCCATTTGCCCATAAGGCATATTTCAAATTAGTGGGCCAGGTCCTTTGGTTGTCCTCCATTGATCTTTTAATAATCCTTATGAGATTTTTATTTGTAGATTCAACCAAACCATTACCCTGTGGGTAATAATTTGATGAAGTATTCAAATAAATCACATTCTTAATAGCTCAGTCAATTATCTTTAGGCCAACAAAGGCTAAAGCATTGTCAGAGATGATTGACTCAGGCACTCCAAACCTGGATATCAAATCATGATAAAAATTCAAGACAACATTTTCATTGGATTCCCTCAGAGCCACTGCTTCAGTCCACCTTGTGAAATAGTCTGTAGCTATAAGTATCCACCTGTGGCCTACACTTGGTGGTGGGTTAATGGGACCTATGAAGTCAATACCCCATCTCATGAAGGGCCACTCTACTTGAATTGGCCGAAGAGGTAAGGCTGGCAGCCTTTCTTTCCCTGCAAAGACGGCACATTTTACACATTTTCTAGGCCATGCATGGGAATCCTTAAATAAGTTGGGCCAGTAATATCTAGCTCTCATTATTTTCTAAGCAGTTGTCCTTGGGGAAAAATGACCCCCTGCTGCTCCATCATGAAATTCATGCAGCACCTTGTTAGTCTGATCATCATCAATGCATCTTAGCAATACACCATTAAGGTCTTTTTTGAAAAGGGTGCCATTTATTAAAACATATGGAACAGACTATAGTCTATAATATCTTCTTTTGGTTCTATCTAGACCTACTGGACATTTACCAGTTTGCAAAAATTGAGTCATGTTATTAACCCAACTTGTGCTGATTACTGTTGCATTATCTTGAGGTGTATCTTCAATGGTTAGGAGCACCTCATCCTACTTCTCTATTTCATTCTCTAAACTAGTAGCAAGCTATTTGCTGAGTCCCCTGCCTCTAATCAACTTGGTTATCCTGATCTCCACGTCATATTCCATGACTTTGGTGATCCACCTAGCCCTCTTCTCATTAACATCTTTGCTTAACAGGAACTCCTTCATGCTAGGGTGAGCCACCATCAAATATATCTTGTTGTTAGACACAAGATGCCGAAACTTCTTGAGGCTCCTTACCACTGCAAGGATGTGCTTCTCAACAAAGCTATATCTCTACTCATACTCCTCCAGCCCCTGACTAAAGAAAGCGATTAGTTGTTCAAAACCCTCACTTTGTTGCTGTACCAGAATCACAGAGATTGTATCCAGGCCGCCATAAGCATACAAGGTGAAATCTTTGGAGAAGTCAGAATTTACCAAGGTTGGCACAGTCGCTAATGCCTCCTTTATGGACTCGAAGCTACATTTGGCCTCTGTCATCCAACTAAAAATTGTATTCTTCTTCAACATAGACGTCAAAGGCTTCAAAAGATTTGCAATATCAGGGATGAATCTTCACAGAAAGTTAATTCTGCCAATAAAGGTTTGAAGTCCCTTTTTATGACTAGGTAAGGGCAGCTCCAAAATGGCCCTTACTATTTCAGCATCAATGGTAATGCCCTCCTTTGACACGACGTGCCCTAGCAGCTTGCCTTCATGCACAGTGAAAATGCATTTGCTTAGATTAAGGGATATCCCAAATTCTTTGCATCTCTCAAAAACCTGCCTCAAGTGGGATAAATGCTCAGATGCATTCTTGGAAAAGTCTGTTATGTCATTAAGGTACACTAGCACCAGTTTATATAGCAAATGCTTAAAAGCCATATCCATGGCTCTCTGAAACGTTGAGCCAACATTTAAGAGACCAAAAGGCATCCTTTTGAAGGTCATGGTGCCCCATTTGGTAGTAAAAGTGGTTTTAAACTGATCCTCCTCCTTGACTAACACTTGATTATAGCCAGAAAATCCATCAAGCAAGGAGAATCTTTCAGAACTAACCACTACTTGTAGAATCTGCTCCATTGAGGGCAGTGGGTAGTGGTCTTTTAGGGAGGCTCAGTTAAGGTCCCTGAAGTCAACACATAGCCTGATCTCTCCATTCTTCTTCCTCATAGGGACAAGGTTGGAGACCCAAGAAGTATGCTTGATTGGAAAGATTATTTTTCCCTCAATTAGCTTAGTCAATTCTTTAATCATCAAGGGCTCTAGCTTTGGATTTAGAGGTCTTTGCTTTTGCCTCGCAGGTTTAGTACCTGGTTCTGACTCTATGGTGTGCTGGGCAATATGAGGGTTGAACCCTTTTAAGTTTGAATAATCCCAAGCAAACACATTTTCAAATTCTTGACAAAGAGCAATAAAAGCTCTTTTGTCCTCAACTGAGCAGATTTTACCGATTTTAAGAAGCTTACCTTTGAAAATTTCTAGCTCCTCATAATGCTCTTCTTTTACCTACATGCTAGTCTTGCTTTTCTTAAGTTGATCATATGTGCTAAAAATAGACTCCAAGGTTACCAATCCCTTGGGTAGCTTGTTTGTTCTTAACTAAACAATTTGATCATTGCCATATTGTTGTTTGAGCTTATCCTAATTTATCATAGAAAACTCATCCTCCTCTAACAGGAACCGCAGAATTTGCTCATCACTCTCAAAGACCTGCCAATGAATATTATTATCAGGGATAGAGGGTCTATCAACTATTTTTACATGAGGCTGCACCTTCTCCCTTTGAATATCACTGGGGATGTCAAATTGAGCCCCAATTGTAGCTAACCTATCTGCATGATAGTTCTGATTTCTTGGAATAGAGATCAAGTTGAAGGCATCAAAGTCTTCAATCATATCCCATACCCTATATTTGTAACATTTCAAAACATCACTTTTTGTAAGATGTAGTCCTCTCACCTGATTCACAATGAGTTCACTGTCACCATAGACCTGCAAACAACCAATTTTCCTCTTTCTTGCCCATTGCAAACCTTGGATTAATCCTTCATATTCAGTAGTGTTATTTGTACATGTAAAGGCAAAACGGAAAGAAGAAAAATATTTTTCACCTTGTGGTGACACCAGCATTGCACCACCACTAGACCCATTCCTATTTCGTGATCCATCAAAGTACATTTTTCACACCTTATTTAGTTGTTCTGTCTATTGTTCAACATCTTTTACAAGATTTGGTATTGTTGTTTCATTCTCATGCAGTATGTAAACCCCCATACCAATTTCTTGGATGTGTCCTTCAAGATCATCCACACTATTTTCTAAGGCCCACTCCCTTAAGAGTACCTCTGGTATGCTTTCAGCTTGTAGTTCTTGAGCAACAACAAGTTCAGGATCATCAGAAATAATGCAATTTCCATTAACAGTACTTGGTCTATAAGGCTCTATGTGATAATTTGAAAGCAACTCAGATTTTAAAGTCACCTTGGTGCTATATCTGGTCCTGAAAAACATGTGGGACCAGTCTGAGGATAAATATCCCCCTATTTTGGCTGTGAACTCTCTTGATAAACACATGGCAAACTAAGGAGGCAAATCTATGATGAACACCTCCTATGAAATGGAAACATTAGGACAGGTATGCAGAGTGAGACCTAGGTCTTTTATTACACCCACAGTATTAACAGCTGTGCCATCTAATTAGAGTACCCCCTTCTCAAGAGGCTGGTATTTGAGCCCTAATTGGTTTGCAATCTGTTTAGGCATCACATAACTACTTGCACCACTATCCACCATACAGCTATGTACTAATTTATCTCCAATTATTAAAGATACATAAAATGGGAGTGGTTTGGCACTTTTGTTTGGCTACTTGCTATCATCTTGGGATGAATTGGTAAGGACAACCCTATTTGGGTCAACAGTTGTATCATTGGATACTTTCAAATCAGACAAGGCAAATTGCAATATGTCCTTTTGGCCTGGGATGGCTAGAGAATCCCACATAGACATTGTTACATTCATCTTTTTCATATTTTCAATGATATTGAAAGGTGGAGTGACACTCACCTTTTGTTGTGATTTTGTAGCAACAGTATCAGCCTGTAAATGAGGCATCTCCTTTGCTGTTGCTAAAGTATTTCTTTGTAAAATATGGGGAATTTAGGATGTAGAAGCATCAGCATGTCCCTTTCCTTTATTTGCAGATTGGTCTACCTCATAACCCCTCTTCTTGGCCCTTGTATTTGCTGCTACTGGTGTATTATCTCTATTCATGCCACAGAATTCACCTTCCTGCCAGTTTATGAAGGCAGAATCATTTTGAGATTGTTCTTGTTGTTGAGCAACTCCATCATTTGGTGCAGTTGGCTATGGGACTGCAATATTCTGTACCATCAGAGCCTGATTTATGACCCCATTTGAGCAGGTTGCCTGATTGTGTGGCTGATTGCATGGAAAACACCATTCATAATTAGCTACAAGGTTATTCTGAACAGGGACAAGGTCCCTTACTACATTAATGGGTGCCAGATTGTACGGCTGAAAAGGCCTCTAGTTGATATTTTTCCTAGGACCCTGATAATTGCCTTGATATGGAGGCCTGTTGGCTTGGTAAGGTTGATTCTGCCCTTAATATGGTTGATTCTACCCTTGACTGGGTTGTTGATAAGGCCGCCTGCTCTAGGATTGCTGCTTCTTTATGTTCACCAGCTCATTGCCAAAAGCTTGAAGGATGCTCTCTATCTTTTGTTGACTATTTTTGATCTCTTTCAACTCTTGTGATGAGCTAGAGGCAGCACTTTCAGGATTGGCAGTACTAGGTAATGCTATAGTAGTAGGTAAAGGGGCAAAACATGGAATTGGTAAGGGCATGGAAGCTTGAATCTCAGGGAAGATGGGCATTGGTGGTCTAGGTGCTATTTTTTTGGCCTGAATCAGGTTATTCTCTACTCTAATTGCAATTTCATAAGTATCAGGTAAGCTAGTACCTCCTAATGATTGTATCATCACTGAAATATCACTATTTAGGGCTTTCAAAAAATACAGAAAAACATATTCAACAGGAGGCCTTACCATGGCAGGAATTCTATCTCATGTCTTATGGAATCTGAAGTTGAAATCCATCATTTGCTCCTAAGGAGCTCTCTTTATTGTAGTCATCTGTTCAACCAATGACAAGTTGTCTGATTTATCTTGAAATTGCTTATTTAACTTATCCCCTAGATCATCCCAGGTTGTAATGGTTTGCACTGGTAAACTCCTAAACCATTGTAATGTTTTACCCTTGAATGAGGTAGCCAGCAGCCTGATGGCAACATTTTCCTAGGTGATATGATGTACCCCACATAGAGATGCTACGTCTCTAATATGCTCAATAGGGGAGTTTGATTCTCCCCTGTAAAATAGGGCAGACTCTTCAAAGCTGCCATAGGTATAACATCATGTACTATTAAATTCAAAGGGCTCCCCCATCAAAAGCCACAAATGGCTGATTTCTTACCATTGGAATGGCTAGAGGTAGTATTGCTTGAGCTGGTACAGGAACTACAGGTGCAACTGGCCTAAAATTTGGTGGAGTTGATTGTATTCTTTTAGAAACTGGAGTCCTTGCCACAACCCTACTCTGTCTTCTAGGTGGAGATAGCTGCAAGTAATCAAATGTACTTGAACTCCTAGTTGGAATCTTTCTCATAAAATGTCACAGCAGCACTAATTTGCTTGTCTCTCCTCAGTATGAGTTGCCAGATATGCAAGTTTTAACCTCTTATAGTTCTAAAAATCACTAGCTACACATCAAAACTAGCAATAATGATTATCTATTTGATTGTTGCTTTAAATCTTGGTCCCACCAGGCATGCCAAAGTTGTTATCACCCATATTTGCACCCTTGCTTGCAGTTGTGAAACTTCAACAATCTGGAGTAACATGGGAATGATCTCTAAGTGTGGGACTTTGCTAAATGAGATCAGACCTTCAGAGAAGGCCAGCTTCCTTGCCTAATTATCACCTAAACTACTGAATTTTGTGGGGAAAAGGGAGAAGAAATCTTTTAAATGAAAGATGAAATAGAAAACTAGAAAAACAAAGGGTGATGCACCAGACAGATTTTAAGAAACTTTCACAGAACTAAAAAATGCACAACACAACCAGATATAGCAAGTAGGTATACATAGATTAGATGATTCTAGCAGAGGCAAGAAGCAATATGATTGAGAGGAATCAAAGACATTCATAGACAACCATGTGTAGATTCACACAGAACTAGAAAATCAGCAAAAGAGGTAAAAATAACTTGCATATGTTCAGTAGGAAGGCAAGGTTACAGTAACAGAAAAGCAACTATCCTCAAAATTTTTTCAACCCTATTTTCATCATAAGCCTCAGCTTATATAATATTCAATCTAACCTAAGTCGGTTACACAATTCGCTCAGAGAGCTATGATCAAAAAAATCTCCGAAGGGACGTCCCAGCCACCAAGAGTTATGGTACAAAAGATCTGGAATTGATGCAGGTGGAAGAAATTTTGGAGTCATCAATGCAAGTTGCTACATCATCAATCTGCTCCCCTGAAGCGATGGAAGATATTTTGGTATTGAATGTGAGCAACTTGCGTGTCTATCCTCAACCACGACTGTATGTAGTGTTAGAAACAAGGTGGTGGAGAGATACCTTCTGATCATGAATGCGAGCTGCTTCCTCTTTGTGCAGCAATGAATGCAAGAAATATCTGCATCTGCCCCAAAATGGTCGCTGAGATGTCACTTCGGCCAAATATGCAAATCTGGATCATGTACCTCTACTTTTGGCACTTAAACTCCTCTTTGAAATCGCCCCCTGAATATGCACATAAATCTCCATACAATGCGGGCCCCTACCTTTTGAATCGGCCTTTGTATACTCCTCCTTATGAGGGATATGATGGTGACGTCACCATCGTGGACAGGCCCTATTGAAACGTGACAGGATGGCGTCATCATCATATCGGGGTGATATTACAAATATCAGGGGGATATTTGGATGAAGGGGTGATATTACAAATATTGGGGTGATATTTGGAGGAAGGGGTGATATTACAAATATCGGGGTGATATTTGGAGGAAGGGGTGATATTTGGACGAAGGGGTGATATTACAAATATCGAGGTGATATTTGGAATATCACCCGATGTTCAGAATATCATCTGATGTTTAGAATATCACCCAATGTTCAAAAAATCACCCCATCTAGAAAAATCACCCCATCTAGAAGATCAGGTTTGACCAGAACATTGACCACACATAACTTCTCCATTTGGCCGAATTTCAGGGTGATGTAAAAAGCAAACTTGCCTATCTTTTCAAGTTCTTTCACATGGTAAGCTTCTTTAGGTGAGTTTCAAACCTTGAGATTTGGGTTCAAACTTGAAGATCACAAATATACCCCACATTAGGCATGTGCATACTGAATGATGCTGCTTTCACAAGGATTTTCAAGAAAACACAAGGTGAATTATTTAACTCTGACCAGAGGAAAAATAGGTCAACAGGAACCTCCCTTACAAATTTCAAGAGAGGATTTCCTCACATATTGTTATAGTTTGAGCTATCTTGAAAAGGAAAACTTAAAATGCTAATAGTTTTTGGTGCCCATTATGGGGCCTAAGTTGTTGAAAGTTACTATTTCATGATAAATGACTATTCAAGCTCCTCAAGGTCCTATTTGGCAACCTAATATCAATTGGATTGAATATGAATAAGAAGACATCTTGGATAGCCTAAGGTATTTTGTCGATCAGAACAAAATTCCTACCCATTGGAGAGTAGTAGTGTTGGGATTAGGTATTTCATGCACCTTGCAAGTCATAATGTTTGAAATATTTATTCATTTGTATTTATTAATTGTGTTATCCTCATTAGGGTAATGAGACATCCTATTTCGCTAACCAAACCGTTAGCTTAAATTCACCAAATTTAAAAATTCAACACAAACCCGAGCCCTTTCCGTTCACCAAGATCTTGATGTGGGCAAGGTGATAGCATATAGTAGTTGGGATGTAGACAATAAGAAAACCAATGCAACTCATTGGTGGCAAGCTGCATAGTTTACAATAATATCAAACTCGCAGAGAATGCACAACAAATCTGATTAATGCTAAAATGATGGATTATAATATACAGATCCAATCAATGTTGAATTGACAGATAACAAGTAGATCTACTATCTAATAAATTGATAGACTATATTATACGAAATCTAGATCAAAGACAAATTGGTCGATAATGAAATGCAAATAAAGCAGGATTTGGAGGTAAACCTTCTAGTATCCTTTACAATATCAAATACAATTCCAATATATATTAGTAGTACTTCTAGACTTACAATTCCTTAGTATATTGGTGGTGAACCATCCAATTTATAAAATAATGATTATAGGATCAATAACAACAAACTCTATAACAACAAAGATTAAATGCAATAGCCAAGTATACTTTGAATAGCAAAATGATGGAGAAATAATAGTACCCAGCTGAAGATACAATAGCTATGGCTATAACTGATTGATGCAAAAATTTTGAATGAAGTTCCCCTTGCTAGAAGCTCTTGTGGCTCAATGGTACAACTCATGAAATGCCTAAAATCTACTATACATGCTATTATAGAAACTCAAAAAATGATCCACAAGAACACAATAGCCCCAAAACACTATAATCCCACTCTAGTATGTTCCTCTTGCTTGCTCACCTCAAAAGGCTTATCCCTTGCATGCTCAACCTCTACACATTCTTCACTTGGAAGAAATAGTGACCTAAGGTGTGACTCCCTTTGTTGCATTGCATGATCTAGTTGATTGCAACATTCCTTGACCTCCTGTAGGTGTTGTCTTTCTTGGGCAGCCAATAACTTTGCCTTCCTAGCTCTTTGTAAACATCCATCACACATATCTTGTGTCTTCTTTACCTCAGCTATGCCATGGTATACAAACTCAGACCTCTTGTGGTTTGGATCCACAACAAATGCCTCATGTTCAACCCTTAAATCTTGAGTGTCTACACTGGAAGAATTTTTCCCACTATCATTTTTATATGTAAGGGCTGCCATTTTCTGATTATGTAAAGGTAAGGGATTATTGTTCCAAATCAGAAAATCAAAACTTGTCTCATACCTTTGTGTAGTGTCCTCAAGAACCTCAAATACCTCTTCCTCCCTTATTACATGCTCTTCATCAAGTGTTGATCAAATAGATGTTGATTTACTCAATTCCATATCATCATGCCTTCCAATCTTGTCATTAGTATGAGGATGCATGTAATCCTTACTTCTGGATGCATGAAGTGAATCTTCTTTGCCCAACTAATTTTTTCTCTTCTTTTCTTCTTCTTGTTGTGTAAGTAACTCAATGATTGTCATAAATTATCATTGGTATTGCTTATAAGTGTCCACCATTTGTTGTTGACTCTTGACCAAATTATTCATATCATTCATAAACTCTTTCATAAGTCGATCATTTGGAGTCAAACTATCTCATCTATCTTTCCTTGATGAACCTGAACCACGTCTATTCATTGTTGCAACCTGTTTACACCCTGTTGTATGTAACTAAAACAAATTGATTTACAAACTAATTCTACCCTCCAGGCTAGCAAGATACACTACACTGATACCACTGTAAGAACCCTTGCTAAATATGACCGAAAAGTTTAGTTTTGATTCCTTGAAAATAATGTTTTCAAACCTTCTGTTCATTTTGATCTAAATTTGAAATACTGATATTGTGTGTTTGTTTTAATGTTTTCAATGCAATATTGACAAACAAACATAAAACAAATGTACCCAAATGTATAGCAGCAATATCCCACTTCAAATATAACTTTTTTTCTCAAACCAAGATGACTGATTACAATAAAATTAGGTTTGATATAATTCAGATCAGAACTTTATTCTTATTCCAAATTAAAGATTTGGATAAGAAGAGTGTTTACAACATACCTAATTTGATTACACTTCTTCTTAGTATAATATGAGATCATACATGGCAAATAGATGACTAGTTTTTATGGCTATTATCCATAATGAAATCTGATATGAATTTGTAGATGATGAATCAACTCCAAACTAGCTACAAACTCCTTCAATGATGAGGCGATGGACTCCCAAGGTAGTCGCTAACCCTACAATGAATATATGCATCAAATCAATGAAGAATATGCTATCTAAAACCTTGATTCACCAATCTAATATGATTGTAGAGGTTTAATATGAAATCTGATTGCAAAAATGTTCTTGAATAATCCCTCCAAAGGTGGTGTGGACTCCTCCAACCAAGCCTAAATCCTAGGCGATGGAAAAATATGATGTTTCTACCTCACAAGCACCATGATATGGAATTACAAGTGCCCATATCTGCAATGCATCCTCTATGATGTCGATGAAAGGAAGCTAGGTGTGCGGAAATCGCTTCCTACACTAATCGAATGAGGAGAGGGCTATGCAAATTCAAATTAATCCTTACAACTACAGAAACATAGAACATCTAACAGAGATATTACAGCAATACACATGAACCAGAAAGAAGACAGAAGAAGAGAGACAAAGATATAATGTGTGGAAAACCCTTATCGGGTGAAAAACCCCACACTTCGAAACCTGCACAATGTATCATCAAAATTGAAAGTTGTTTACAATACACTTGCAATGCAAGCTTCAATGGTCTTCAACACTCGTATCTGGAGTCAATCCGATAGCATAATGATACTATCAATCCTATAATACATCTCCTCCTCCAAGCACTTGTTTATATAGAATATATAAGGCAATATTGGTCCTATCTTGGAATGGGCATCCAACTTGGCCTTATGGCCCAAAACCCACGCCTAAGGACACTTGGTCAACATTGTAGAATGTGCTTGACACTTGTCCACAACTCCCATCCCAAAGTGGTCGTCTATTTCTAAAATAGGCTATGGCAGATGCTCTTACGACACTTACGACCATCATAGAATCTGTCATAGCGGTTACAACTTACAACTGTAAGAGAATCTGTCATACACATGCTATAAATAGCATATTCTCTTATAACTTGTCATAGTCCACCTTGGGGCACCCAAATATGCCTTTTTCAAAGATGTTTCATTACACATGTCTTCATCTATCTTACAAGCTTCTATTTCTGACTCTTACATGTCATAGATTCTGTCATAGGAATCTATCATAACCGTTTCGATCAATATTCCCTTACACAACAAGAAAGATGCCGACACATGGCAAAATGCTCCTACCACAAAGTGGGATACCTATCTCCTCATGTGAGGACAAAATTACAAGTTGTCATCTTCCATGTAGGATGACACATCACCGTGTCACATCCCACAATATGACAATATGGAGTTTACAATTAATTTACAACATAGGCAATGAATTAATAAATACAAACATAAAAATGCAAGGAATTACCAAGGTTGAGACACCTTAATTCCCAACATTCTCCCACATGTCGAACACCTTGTAAGAGCCAATAAAATAACATGATTTAACTGCTATAGGCTGAGAGGCCCATAGACTCTGAACACCATCTGAACTTCTCTGTGCCCACTGGTTTCGTCAATGCATCTGCAACATTCTTCAAAGTATCTACCTTCTCCAAATTTACCTTCCCATCCTCTACCATTTCTCAGACAAAGTGAAACTAAACATCAATATGCTTTGTTCTGGCATGGAAAGTTGGATTCTTTGCAAGGTAAATTGCACTCTGACTGTCACAACTGATCGTGATCTGACCTACATCTACACCAATATCTGAACACAGTCTCTTAAGCCAATGGCTTCCTTACAAGTATGAGTTGCTGCCATATACTTAGCTTCTGTCGTGGACAAAGCAACCATAGGTTGTCGCTTACTCATCCAACTAATAGCACCACTGAACAGTGTAAACACATAAGCACTGGTGGATCTCTTGCTGTCAATGTGACCTGCCCAATCTGAATCCACAAATCCACAAATATCAACAGAATGCGGAGGTCCTGTAGCATTACCATGATAGCATATGGAATACTCAAAAGTACCCCTCAAATATTTGAACACTCACTTACTACATCCCAATGAACTCGTCCAGGATTAGCCATAAATTGACTAAGGACTCCCACTGCTTGGGCAATGTCTGGTCTTGTGTAGACCATAGCATACATTAAACTGCCAACAACACTAGCATAAGGTACTCTGCTCATGTCTTCCACCTCACTAGGAGATTTTGGACAATCCTCAATAGACAACTTTGTCCTCAAAGAAACAGGAACACACAATGGTCTACAATCTGCCATGTTGAACCTGTCCAACATGGTCTTCACATACTTACTCTGGCTTAACCAAAATTTTCTATTGGTTCTGTCTCTTCTAATTTCCATTCCTAGATTGTACTTGGGTGCCCCTAAATCTTTCATTTCAAATTGCGCTGACAACTGAGATTTAAAATCATAAATCATATTTTTACCCTTCCCAATGAGCAACATATCATCAACATACAATGCAACAATGAGAATACGATCACCATCAAAATTATAATACACATAGTGATCTGATTTTTATCTCACAAATCTAATTGACAACACAAAGACATCAAACTTCAAGTACCATCTCCTAGGGGACTGCTTCAAACCATACAAAGACTTCTTAAGTTTGCAAGCCAAATTCTCTTTACCTTTCACCATGTAATGCTCTGGCTGTGACATGTAGATTTCTTCCTCCAAATCACCATGAAGGAAAGATGTCTTCACATCCATCTGTTCTACCTCTAAGTCATAAGCTACTGCAAGAGACATCAGGAATCAAATGGATGTTAGCTTTACAACGGAAGAGAATATCTCACCATAATCTATACCCTCTACTTGTGAATACCCCTTCGCAACCAATCTGGCCTTATACTTCTCAACACTGCCATCTCCACCAAATTTCTTCTTGAACACCCATTTGCATCCAACAGGTTTCTGTCTAGGAGGCAAAGGCACCAAGTCCCAAGTTTGATTCTTTTCCAAAGAAGCCATCTCATCCTCCGTGGCCTCCTTCCAGGAACCTGCATCTTTCATGTCCATAGCCTCTGATACAGTTCTAGGTTCATCACTGTTAGTAAGCAAATCAAAAGCACAACTAGAATCAAGCAATGTAAAACCAAACCTTTCAGGTTGCTTTCTTATCTGTGTAGACCTCGTCAAGAGCTGAGGTTGAGGTTTAACTTCTTCATCTGAGCTTTTAGAGCTGCAAGAGGTCTCCTCATCATTAAGTCCAACATTGTCTTTCTATTCAATCTTCTCAGGGGTAGCAGGAAACTGAACAACATCCTCTTTCTTTTCTTTTTCTTCTGGCTATAAAATAGTGGAAGAAGGTGTAAGCTCTCTGAAGATGACACTTCTGCTATACAACACTTTTTCAGCCACAGGGTCCCAAAGCTTGTATCCTTTCACACCGACACCATAGCCAATGAAGATACACTTAATAGCCTTGTTCTCCAATTTTGACTACTTCTCCCTAGGTACATGTGCATATGCCTCACAACCAAACACATGAAGATGCCTTATTGAAGGCTTTCTACCAGACCACACCTCCATGGGTGTCTTTCCAACAAGAGCTGATGTAGGAGATCTATTTACAAGATAGCAAGCAGTGGCAACAACTTCAGCCCAAAACTTTTGTTCTAGGCCAGCTTCACTAAGCATACTCCTAGCCTTCTCCATCAGTGTCTTGTTCATCCTTTCTACAACCCCATTTTGCTGTGGGGTGTATGGAGTTGTCTTATGTATTTCAATCCCAAGTTTCTTGTAATATTTATTAAATTCTGTAGAACAAAACTCACCACCGTTGTCAGTTCTCAAACACTTAATCTTTTTACTAGTCTGATTTTCAGCAAAGGCCTTAAACTCCTTAAACTTGCTATAGACTTCTACTTTTGAGAAAATAAATCCATGTCCCTCTACTATAGTCATCTATGAAAGATACAAAATATACAGATTTTGATAACAAAGGAACATTAATAGGACCAAATACATCAGAATGAACAAGGTCCAACACACCAGAAGACTTATGAGAACTTAAATAAAACTAAACACGGTTTTGTTTGCCATATATGCAATGTTCGCAAAAGTCAAACTCTAGATTACAATCATCTAACCCCTCAATGAGGTTTTTATTTTTCAGGGTATGCAAACCCTTCTCACCAATGTGGCCAAATCTCTTATGCCATAACATTATCTTTTCAGCAGGAAGCTTAACTTCCAAGGCGTGATTACAAACATCAGAACTAGAAACAACAGATTTCTTAATTGCTCGTTCAGATGGTGGGGATGAAGTGACTGCTACCCTCTTCCTTGAATCAGAAGAACTATTACATTGTGAAATGCACTCCTCCAGCTGAAACATAGTACCTCTCCTAGTACCCTTAGCAAGCACCATAGCTCCTCTAGTCATCTTGCATCCTTCTTTCGAAAAGACAACCTGCACACCTGCATCATTCAACATACTTATAGAAAGCAGGTTCCATGCTAAGCTTGGGATATGCATAACCCTAGAGTCCCCTTCACTCGTCCATCAGGGAATTAGATAGAGACTCTTCCATGACCAACAATCTTCAGATGAGAGTCGTCACCCAAGTACACCTTTCCACCATCGAACTCCTCATACTTAGTGAACCAGTCTTGATGCAAGGTCATGTGGAATGATGCACCAGAGTCAATCAGCCACACATCATCAAATGCATGGGTTGCCAGGGCTGCGATGAAAGCATCACCATCATCTTATGACTTGTCAGAATCTGAATCTAGGGTCTTCTTCTTCTTTTTCTTTTCTTTTTTGCATTCCTTTCAGAAATGCCCAAATTTACCATAGTTCCAACAGATAGCCTTGGACTTTCTAGGAGATTTAGATCTCCCATGGGATTTGGATCTACCCTTCTCAGCTTTCTTGTCCTTCTTTTTCCCTTTCTCCTTAGGTCTTCCACGAACTGTAAGATCCTCTTTGGATGCCTTAGAAGACTTTCTCTGCATCTCTTTAGAAAACAACGAAGAAACCACTTCATCCATTTTGAATGTGGATGTGGTGCTTCCAATAGCCATGGCAAAGTGATCACACGAGTCCGGCAAAGAACAAAGCAAGGTCATACACCGATCCTCCTCCTCCATCTTCACACCAATAGATGTCAATTGTGTAACTAGCATGTTAAAAGCATTCATATGTTTAGCAACAGATCGTCTGTCCTCCATTTGAAGGGAATACAACTTCTTTCTCAAAAAAAGTTTGTTAACCAGGGATTTGGCTTGATACACATCTCCCAACTTCTTCCAAAGCAAGTTTGCAATTTTCTCCTTATGGACTTTAACAGGACAAAATCAGCAAGACTAAGTCTTATGAGACCCTTAGCCTTCCGATCCTTGAGATCCCAATCAGCTTGTTGCATTGCAGCTAGTTTAGTTCCATTAACACTTTTCCAAAGGTCTCGATCAACAAGCATGTCTTCCATCTTGAGCTTCCACAACTCAAAATTAATCCTTCTAGATGTGCTTGCCATCTCCTTGCTACAACAAGATTTAGAATACTCTGCACAGACTCCCACTCAACTTAAGATCAACTCAAAAAAACCCTACCCAATAGCTAAGACCAAAACTGGCCAGGCTCTGATACCAACTGAAAGGAAGCTAGGTGTGTGGAAATCGCTTCATACACTAACCTAATGAGGAGAGGGCTATATAAATTCAAATTAATCCTTACAGCTATAGTAACATAGAACATCTAATAGAGATATTATAGAAATACACATGAACCAGAAAGAAGATAGAAGAAGAGAGACAAAGATATAACATGGGGGAAAACCCTTATTGGGTGAAAAACCCCACACTTAGAAACCTGCACAATGTATTATCAAAACTAAAAGTTATTTACAATACACTTGCAATGCAAGCTTCAATGGTCTTCGACACTCATATCTGGAGTCAATCCAGCAACATAACACTACCTGTCAATCCTATAATACATCTCCTCCTCCAAGCACCTGTTTATATAGAATATACAAGGCAATATTGGTCCTATCTTGGAATGGGCATCCAACTTGGCCTCATGGACCAAAACCCATGCCTAAGGACACTTGGTCAACATTGTAGAATGTGCCTGACACTTGTCCACAACTCCCATCCCAAAGAGGTCACCTATTTTGAAAATGGGCTATGATAGATGCTCTTACGACACTAACGACCGTCATAGAATCTGTCATAGTGGTTACAACTTACAATTGTAAGAGAATCTGTCATACACAGACTATAAATAGCATATTCTCTTACAACATGTCATAGTCTACCTTGGGGCGTCCAGATATGCCTTTTTCAAAGATGCTTCATGACACATGTCTTCACCTAGCTTACAAGCTTCTATTTTTGACTCTTACATGTCATAGATTCTGTCATAGGAATCCATCATAACCATTTTGGTCAATATTCCCTTACACAACATGAAAGATGCTAACACATGGCAAAATGCTCCTACCACAAAGTGGGATGCCTATCTCCTCATGTGAGGAAAAAATTACAAGTTGTCATCTTCCATGTAGGATGACACATCACCGTGCCACATCCCACAACATGACAATATGGAATTTACAATTAATTTACAACATAGGAAATGAATTAATAAATACAAACATAAATAATGCAAGGAATTACCAAGGTTGAGACACCTTGATTCCCAATAGTCGAATGCTCCACAAACCCTAGCAACTAATAATGATGATATTCAGATCTACCTTCAAAAACTCATCGATTCCATCATAAAACCATGTGATATCAATGCCAATCCCATCACAAATGACCTGTAATCTATTATCCTTCAATATCCATCATATCAAATTGACAATTTGGCAAAAATCATTTCAATTTGTCCTTCAAACCCTAGCTGATATAACCTAGAGAAAATGATATGTCCTTGTAGCTCCAAAAAGATGCAAAAACCTACAAATATGGCCAATAGCAAACCTCATATGGATTCACCTCTCAAAGTGGTGTTGGTTTTTGTCTAAACCACTAATTTTCTAAGGGTTTTCGTCCTCAAAAAATAGTTGAAATAAAGTTACAGCTCAAACAAAAAATCTCCAATATCAAATGACAAATACAAATGATGAAAAATGACCTACAAATGCCTTTTTATAATATCCAAGTGGAGCGCCCAATTTTGCTTTATTTTATTTTTATGTCCACCTCCATAATAAATAATATTTTATTTCTTTTTTCTCTTCCTCAACTTCGATGACCAAATTGACAAAAATAATATTATTTTATTTTATTTTCTCTTTTCCAAGTGGGACGCCACCCTTGGCATTAAAATATTATTTTTTATTTATCATTTTATTTATTTTTTTATTTTTCCCAATTTCCATTCTCCAAGTGGGTCGCTCCTCTATAAAACAAATTAATTAATTAATTTTGACTTCACCATAATTACTACAAAATTACTCCAAGTCATAATCCAATATCATTTTGCCAAGGAAAAATAGTTAAATGCATGATTTAACTACTCAAAGTGACTTTCCATTCTCCAAGCTTTAAGTTATTTTCCAATTTTCCAGATATCTAAGTCACTTTACAACAATGGCTCAAAATGGGACATTACATTTTAGCATTTAGTCTCCATGGATTTCATGTTAGTCCTTCCTATGACAAAACATGGACATGATTGTGCATGTAGTGGTAGACAAATGCTCGAACATGGCCATCATGGTAGCTTGGAAAAAGGGGGTTTCTATAGAAAACACTACCAAGCTTTTCATTGAGAATATTTGGGTGCATTTTGACTTAGGTCACAAAGTATCATCTTTGATAGCGATAGTATATTCCTTAGCAAATATTAGTCAACATTGTGGGCCATGATGGACATTAGGTTGATGAAGTCCACTGCATTTTACCATAAAAAAGATAGGCAAAATAAGGTGGCGAATCATATGATCATTCATATTTTTATTTTGTAGATGTATCATTCAAAGCATCCTTGCACATGGAATGAAAGTGTCCCCTATGTCCAACATTGCTACAACTGTGCATTGCATAGCTCCACAAGACATATAGTCCATTTGAACTTTGCCTTGGGTACCAAAAATTAGCACCCATTGATATAGCCTTGCCCACCATGTTGAATGAGACATCTCTACATGCCAGAAGGAGGTATATAAGGCATGGAAATTTATTAAGAAAACCCACCACTTCCAATGACAAGTTCATGAGATACTACAACCTACTAATTAGAAGTACAAGAAGTGACATGATTAGTATTATAATCCTCACTAGTTTTAGGTTGGTGACAAAGTTTGGCCTCACCTATAGAAAACATCTACAAGGACCACACAAGAAACTTTAATCCCTTTGATATAGCCCTTAATCCATCCCCCAAACAATGGGTGAATGCCTTTGAGCTCAATCTACCCTCTTTTCTTGGACTACATCTTATATTTAGTGATAAGTTACTACACCCATACTTCCCTCCATTGTTGGACATTGCTGATGTTGTCGAACACCTTCATAGTGTACAAGTGAATCTAGACACAATTCTCACAATGGACATAGGTCAAGTCATTGATGTTCTTTTCAAGAAACTAAAAAACTAGTGGATTCCTCTCTACCATGTGGTATAGGCAAGACAATTTTCTCATTAGAGTAAATGGTTCACCAGGGAGCAAGTTGGGAAGAAGTTTCCTCATTTGTTGCCAAATCTTGATGCAATGGGGCCCATTGCTTTTTGAGGAGTGATGAATGATCCTATTGAAGGCACAATACAACTAAGAGGGGGGCGACTCAGTTGTATCAAAACCTTAACTTCTTTAACCAAAATTACATTCACATATTCACTTACTTTAACTCCTTAATCTATTATGAAAATTAAACATGAATAGAAAAATCAAAATATAAACACATCAACGCCATACACACATGAACACTAGATTTTTTATGTGGAACCCTAAAAGGGAAGAACCACAATGAGTGTTAGCTTGCAATATAATGTAATAACAATACCAGATAACAAAGAAGCTCACTGCCTTAGGGCTCACTTCCCAAATGAATGCTCACTATAAAAAGGCTCACTGCCAAGGGGTGGCTCACTACCAGGATGGGTGGCTCATTGCCATGAACTGATATAATAGCATCTACAACATGCATGAGTTTAGTTCCATTGAAGCACAATAAATCTTCTTCTTTGCCTTTACAACACACACACACTTTATCTTCACATTTTCACACACTCTCACATCACCCATGAATTCATTACATATATTTATACCAATCATCAAACTTGGAACATTCATCAAGGTTAGAAATACAACTGACAATCATTGGAACTATCTCCAAGGTCAGCATACATGCATAAATCAAATTAGGTCTAGACCTAAACAAACTTGTAGAGCAAATGAATAAAGTAAGAACATTTCACAATTTATCTCAGACCCAAACACATCATCCTTACATGCTTCCTTACACTTCTACAATCCAAGAAACACATCCGCAAAGAATGTTAACACCCAAGTCAGCTGAACTGATGCAATCATCAAGAATACTTAGACACGCGCTTCCAAGAGCTTCATTACAACTTGTGGATCAAGCACATGCCTTTAATACATTCTAGAGACATCCATGAACAACATAGAATCACTTGGGAGTTGACAAATCCAACTGCAACAGATCTCACTTGAAGACAACAAATATCACTTGAAGATAGATCACAGACTGCTCACAACAAACACTGTCGAACTCTACTAGTCAATAACTTGCTTTCTGGAGCACCAAATCACAAATCCATTGGAATGAAGATAGATAAGGACCTTATAAGCATATGTCCAAAACCACAAGACCAAAAACTAAACTGTAGAGAAATGCAGAGCAAATACTTTCTCCTTGTTACACTGCGAATGCTGTCAGGCACAATCTTCAAACTAGTGAATAGAACTTTTACTGCACAATGATCTAGACCACCAAATTCTAGATTTAGCATCTTCAAACACTTCTCTAAATCATATCCAAATCTAATACTTTAGTCTTCAACACAGAGGAAATTTGGAGTAAAAACTCAGACAGTATCCTTGACATGACAACTCAATCAATCATCAAACAACAATATCAGAAGACACAGTTGACACTAATGACAACACAACCATGTTGACATCAATGACAACACCAGCTAGCACATACTTGCAACAATCTCCCCCTTTGTCATTGATGGCAACATATGATGTGAAAAGCATGTTCCACCATCAAGACAACTTTGCATCAGAACTCCCCCTTTCTTTTTTACACATCTGAACTCTCTCTCCCCCTAAGTTTTTCACATGATCTCTCTCCCCCTTTGACATCAATGGCAAAGGGCATCACATCTCTTCCACTGCACATACTTGCACACTACTTCTCTGATCAATCTGGAATCATTCTTTACTCTTCCTGACTGCAACAATCATCTCAAACCACTACCTGCTCCCCCTGATAGGTAGCCTCCAACATCAGTCCAAAAGGAGAAATGTACTTTGAGGCACACTAGAATGATGCATCTCCTTATGCATCTAGTTCAAGGAAGGAGGGGAAACAACCCCTAACTTCTCCCAGAGATACTCAAATGTATCCTTTGGAAGAGCCTTAGTGAATATATCAACAACTTGATCTTTTGTAGGCACATACTCAAGCTTCACTTCATTCTCTGCAACTTTCTCCTTCAAAAAGTGATAATTAATTGAAATATGCTTTGTCTTTGAATGCATCACTAGATTCTTCGAAATATTTATGGCACTTGTGTTATCACAAAGAATAGGGATTGGCTCATCATACTCAACTTTGATATCCTTCAAGGTCTGTTTCATCCACAGTACTTGAGTACAGCATGATGCTACAACAATATATTCTACCTCTGTAGTGTACAAGGAGACTAATTCTTATTTCTTGCTATGCCAGGACATCGCCCTATCTCCAAGGAAGAATGCACCTCCACTTGTGCTTTTCTTGTCATCGACATATTTGGCCCAATCTACATCTGTATAGGCACATAAGGAAAAGTCATTATTCTTAGGATACCACAAACCATGATCCAAAGTACCCTTCAAATACCTGAATATCCTCTTCACTGTTGCAACATGTGATTCTCTAGGATTTGATTGAAATCTAGCCACAAGATAGACTGCATGCATGATATCTAGTCTAGTAGAGGTTAGATAAAGTAGTCCTCCAATCATTGATCTATACTTTCTCTTATCAGCTTGAGGAGATTCATCATTCTTGCTCAACTTGCAACCAGTAACCATAGGGGTACATACTAGTTTAGAGTCCTCCATTCCAAATTTCTTTAGCAACTCTTTAACATACTTGGATTACAAAATGAAAATACCTTTACTAGTTTGAATGATTTGCAATCCAAGGAAGTAGTTCATTTCACCACACATAGACATCTCAAACTCTTTCTACATCTCATCAGCAAAATTCTTACATATACCTTTATTTCCACCGAATATAATGTCATCAACATAAACCTCAACAATCAGAATTTGGTCTCCACTCATCTTGGTGTGCAAATTACTATCTACAGACCCTTTACTAAATCCCTACTACAACAGGTACTTATCTAATCTTGCATACCAAGCTTTGGGAGCTTGCTTTAATCCATACAAAGCCTTCTTCAACTTGCATACCATATTTGCTTTGTCTGATAGCTGGAACCCATCCAATTGCTCTATGTAGACCTCTTCTTCTAGCTCACCATTTAGGAAAGCAGACTTCACATCTATCTAGTATACCTTGAAATTTTTATGTGCTACAAATACCAAAAACAGTCTAATAGCTTTTAGTCTTGCCACCAAAACAAATGTCTCTTCATAGTCTATTCCTTCCACCTGTGAGTAGCTTTTACACACAAGTCTTGCCTTGTTTCTCACAACTTCTCCAACTTCATCTAGTTTATTCCAGGAAACCCACTTTGTTCGAATCACATTCTTGTCTGTAGGTCTAGGGACAAGTTTATAAGTCTTGTTCTTCTCAATCTACATTAAATCTTCTATTGCTTTGACCCAATATTCACCATTGCATGCTTCTTTTACTATTTTAGGTTCCACCTTTTTGAGTAAATAGAGATTTACTTGATCTTTTGCAGCTCTGCTTCTTATCAACACACCTTTCCTTTTGCCACCAATAATCTGATCTTCAGAGTGATCTCTTTGCACATACCTGGGGGTTTTAGGAATTCTTTTCAGAGATTTAGCTTGAACTTCTTCTTCTTCTAGAGCAGCTAAATATCTTTATCTTTTTCAACCTTTTCTATATCAGTAGATCCATCTAACTCATATCCATCTAGCTAAATATCTTCATCTACCTTCACATTTGTACTTTCAATGATCTTTCTTAGTCTTTTTGATGAAGGGGTAAATCACAAAACACACAACAACAGAAATTGAACACAGAAAATAGAACTTTCTTTTATTGATTTGGGCAACTCTTTACATTACAAAAGCTTAATTACAATCAGAGGAACCAATCCTCCATAGGCTACAACACACTACAGCTACACATCACCAGGCTCTGGAATCTTCTCCCTTCTGTAATCCTAAATCAGCTAGGGTTTCTATTTTCCCCACCTATTCTTGACTCTACACTTGCCCCCTTAACTCTACTACTACCCAGGGTTCCCAAAAATGGTTATTAATAGCCTTTTTGGTGGCCAACAACCTAATTTCAAAATTTGCATCTCCCTCCAAAAATAGGTCAACTTCCGAGAGCCATAACTTTTGATTCAGGTGTCCGATAGATGAATCCTTTTATGCGTTGGAAAGCTCACAAAGTGCTTTACGTGCTAAGAACCTGTTCTACTAGTTCTAACCATTTTTGGGCCCGTACGGGGCCATTTAGTGCCTCAAACCTAAGTTTGAATAAGTTTTAGGCATTTTTCAGGAAACAGAAACTTTAATATCTTCCAGTTCACAAATGATTTTTGCGTGATTCTTTTGGCAAAGGTCTTATATTTCTGTTATGTAACTTCCTATAAATTTTCACTTCAATCCGTGCCCAAATGCAAACTTTCTAAAAATAACAAGTTACTATTTTTAGCAGTTTGGAAAAACTAAAAGTCCTACATCATTATTCAAGCGATTATGGAACCAGAACCACAAATTTTGAAAAGAAATGGAACGAACATCAACAATTTTGAAACACATCTTTTTTTTTGGTGATGCAAGATTGCCCTTACACCACTGGATGCTCCTGCATTAGACACCCAGGGTAATTTGAGAAGTGACCCTGTCATGTCTCAGGTGTTTGTGTGAGGAAAACCCAAACGGTCAACCTCTGCCTTAGACAACCAAGAAGAATCTTCAATAGGTCTTCCTTTCCATTTCACCAGATGTTCTTCATGTACTTCTTCCCACACAGCTATCCAAGATCTCTTCTATCTCCTCCATTGAAGTAGATGCCAAAGTACTCCACGATTCTTCTGTTGTTCCATCCTCTGTGCCACCCTCATGATATTCAGTTAAATTAGTAATGTTGAACATAGGGAAAATATTAATCCCACTTGGAAACTCTACCTCATATGCATTTCCTAAATCATGCTTCTTCAGGATTCTGCACGGTCCAAATTTCTTCATTTTTAACTTATTGTATATTCCAATTGGGAACCTTTCTTTTCTCAAGTGAACCATGACTTCATCTCCTACCTAGAACTCCTTATACCTCCTCTTCTAATCTGCCTTGGCCTTGTACTGAATATTCATCTTATTAATGTGCTTTCTCACCTCTTCATGTAAATTCTTCAAATGTTCTGCAAAGTCTTCAGCTTCAACACTTGTCTTTTCTCATTTGTCTAGCTTTCTTAACTCAGAAGCATTTCTCAAGCTATTGCCATACACAATCTGGAATGGTGAGTTACCAGTACTCCTATTGATAGAATTGTTGTAAGCAAATTTTGCCTATGGTAAAATCAAATCCCATCCCTTGGGCTTATCTCTTACTAAGCATCATAGCAGGTTACCCAAACTCCTATTCACCACTTCCATCTATCCATCAGTCTGTGGATGGTGTGCAGAACTGAACTTCAAATCTGTCTTCAACTTCTTCCATAATGTCCTCCAGAAATAACCAACAAACTTGGTATCTCGATATGAAACTATGCTCTTTGGTAGACCATGTAATCTCAGCACCTCCCTGAAACATAATTCAGCAATATGAACATCATCATTATTCTTCTTACAAGGAATGAAATGTGTCATCTTTGAGAATCTATCGACCACCACAAAAATGGAATCAGGTCCTCTCTGTGTCCTTGGTAAACCAAGAACAAAATCCATACTAATATCATCCCATGGCTTCTTTGGTACAAGTAGTGGCTGATATAGACTTGTATTCTGACTTGCTCCTTTCGCCATCTGACATACTCTGCAACTCTGCACAAATTTCCTCACATCCTGCTGCAACTATGACCAATAATAATTTTCACCAACAATAGCAATGGTCTTATCTCGACCAAAGTGTCCAGCCAATCCTCCACTATGCTTCTCCTTAATCGGGTTATCTCTCATGGAACTCCTCAAAATGCACAATTGGCTTCCTCTAAACAACATGCCATCTTAGATTATGAAATCCAACCATTTTGTCCTGTCCAAAGTAACAGGTTCCGAACAAGCTTTCCAGGCCTCTACAAAATCTAGATCTTCAGGATACAAACTTTTGAGCTCATCGAACCCAACAACCTCTATCTTCATTTATGTCAACAAACTTTGCCTTCTGCTCAAGGCATCTGCAACTCTGTTGGACTTCCCACTCCTGTGCTTCAAAACAAAAGTATAGCTCTGTAAAAACTCAACCCATTTTAATTGCCTTTGGTTCAACTTTCCTTGACTATTAAGATACTGCAAATCCTGATGATCAGTATATAAAACAAACTCCTTTGGCAACAAATAATGTCTCCATTTCTTCAAAGCCTGAACTATTGCATAAAACTCCTAATCATGAACAAAATACATTTTCTTGGCATCATTAAGCTTCTCACTAAAATACGCAATGGGCTTACCTTCTTGACTCAAAACAACACCTATACCACTACCACTAGCATCACAATCTACATGAAATACCTTATTGAAATCTGGAAGTGCCAAAACAGGTTGTTCTATGACTTTCTGCTTCAATGTATCAAAGCTCTTGTCTTCTCCTTTAGTCCATCTAAACTCTTTTCTATCCCCTCTCATTGTCTCAGTTAGGGGTACACAAATGCTACTAAAATTCCTAATAAACTTTCTATAAAAACTTGCCAAACCATGAAAAGATCTTACCTCCATGGCACTCCTCGACGTAGGCCATTCAATGATAGCCCTCACCTTCTCTGGGTCCATCTTAAGACCTTCCTTTGAGACAACAAATCCCAGGTATACCAACTCCTTCTTTGCAAAACTACATTTCTTCAGATTAATCAACAACTTCTCCTCCCTCAGCTTCTCTAAAACTCTTCTGATATGCATCAGATGCTCATCCCAAGTCTTACTAAAAATCAAAATATCATCTAAATAGACAATAAGAAAACTTCCCAAAAATTCTTTCAGTACCTCGTTCATGAGCCGCATGAATATGCTCGGTGCATTGGTTAGCCCAAATGGCATGACTAACCACTCATACAAACCCTCCTTGGTCTTGAAGGCTGTCTTCCATTCATCTCCTTCTCTGATTCAGATCTGGTGATACCCACTCTTTAGATTAATTTTCGTGAAGTACTTGTCTCCACTCAAACAGTCCATTATGTCATCCATTCTAGGCAATGGAAATCTATACTTGATCGTGATCTTATTGATGGCTCAAGAGTCTGTACACACTCTCCACTCTCCATCTTTCTTTGGTACTAGTATTGCAGGTACCGCACATGGACTTAGGCTCTCTCTTATCAATCCCTTCCTCAACAACTCCTGAACTTGTCTGTTCAACTCTTCACTCTCAGCTGGAGTCATTCTATGGGCTGCCTTATTTGGCAAACTGGCTCCTGGTATCAAATCCATTTGATGACTTATCTTCCTTATTGGTGGTAAACCTTCTGGTACATTATCAGAGATAATGTCCTAGAATTCTTCCAACATATTTGAAACTTCTGTTGGTACATCTTTACAGTTCTCTTGACTAATCTTAGGAATCAATGCAAAGCAATGATGCTCAGGCTTCATACCCTCCAAAAATTTCCTACCATCTACCAGGCAAATTCTGGCAGTACTACATACCTTTTCTTCCACCTTCAAGTGCTACAACTTATGACGAACTCCATCCTTTGTTAGGGAATATGTGTTTGCATGGCCATCATGGACAACGCTCCTATCATACTGCCACAGCCTCCCCAACAACATATGACATGCATCCATCGGTATGATATCACACAGCACCTCATCGTGGTAGTCACCAATCTTGAACTTCACTAAACACTGCTCATTGACCAAAGCTCTATGGTCCTTCTACAACCATGCAATCTGATATGGATGCGGATGCTTTCTTCTTGTCAACTTCAACTTGTCAACCATCTCCTCTGAAACAAGATTATCAGTGCTTCCACTGTCAATAATAATATCACAACACTTACCGTCACATTTGCACCTTGTGCGGAATAAACTCTTCCTCTGATTGGGTTCTTTCTCCTCATTCAGCAAGGTTCTTCTGACAACTAGGGTTTCTCCCCTTTCAGCATCTTCAAAATGCTCAAAATGTGCATCTTCATCTACATGTACAACTCGTGCATTAGCTTTAGGTCTTCTATTTGTCCTTCCTTGATGTTACAGACACTTGTATGCTCGATGCCCTTCTTCTCCACATTGGAAATAGGTTCCTCTGAAACCTCCTCTTCCGGGTCCTTGCCCAGGTTTGCCTCTTCCTCTTCCTCTTTGCTCACCATTATTCTGGTCACGAGGGAGGTAGGTATTATCTCCTCTCTGATTTCAACTGGTGCCAGCTTCTTCACTTTTCTTTGAATCTTCATTTCGGCCCCCATAGGGTCTTCCACCAATCCTTCCACCTTGACCTCTTCCCCTTTGCTTGCTGTGAAATCTTTTATTCAGCTTCTCTTCCACCTTTAGGGAAAACTGGTATGCATCTTCTATGGTGGTCATTCTGACCAGGCTCAACTCTTCTTGAATACTTGGCCTCAACCCATTAATGTAACGGGCTACCTTCTCCTTGTTGGGCTCTGCATGGCCTGTCTTGATAGTAATTTTATAAAACTCTTCTATATACTCCTTAACAGACTTGTTACCTTTCTTTAGTCCTTGCAGCTTCTTCAACAACTCCATCTCATAGTCCACAGGAATGAATTGCTTCTTCAATTTCTCCACCATCTGATCCCATCTAGTGATCTTTCTTTTTCCTCTTCTGTTCCTCTCTAACTGGACCTCCTTCCACCAAATATTGGCATGGCCCTTCAATTTTGTTTTTGCAAACTTGACCTGATCTAGGTCTTCTACATCTTCATACTTGAAATATTCCTCCATGTCATTGATCCAATCAATAAGCTGTTCCGGACTCAAATCTCTAGAATATGTAGAAACTTTGATCCTGGGCCTCTTTCTGATCTTTGAAATGGCCCTCAACAACCTAACTTCTGCAGGATCTCCTGCAGCTTCTTGTTCATCCTCAGATAGCTCTTCTTCAACTTCATCTTCACTTTCTTCTCTTGTTCTCAACTTAAACCCTCTTCGTAACTCCTCTTGTAATGCATCAATTTGCCTTTGTAGTACTCTAAAACCCTCTTCTGTCAAAGCATTCCTCCCAATACGGTTTCTTCGTGGAGGCATCTTGATCTCCGTAGTAAACCCACAACCTCAGGTCCTGGTGCAAACTACCTCATGGTCGGCGATCTGTCTACACACTTAGGAACCCTCGCTCTGATACCACTTGATGAAGGGGGTAAATCAAAAAACACACAACAACAGAAATTGAACATAGAAAATAGAACTTTATTTTATTGATCTGGGCAACTCTTTACATTACAGAAGGTCAATTACAATCAGAGGAACCAATCCTCCATAGGCTACAACACACTACAGCTACACATCACCAGGCTCTAGAATCTTCTCCCTTATGTAATCCCAAATCAGCTAGGGTTTCTTTTTTCCCCACCTATTCTTGACTCTACACTTGCCCCCTTAACTCTACTACTACCCAGGGTTCCCAAAAATAGTTATTAATAGCCTTTTTGGTGGCCAACAACCTAATTTCAAAATTTGCATCTCCCTCCAAAAATAGGTCAACTTCTGGGAGCCATAACTTTTGATCTAGGTGTCCGATTAACAAACCTTTTTATGCGTCAGAAAGCTCATGGAGTGCTCTACGCGCTAAGACCCTGCTCTGCTTGTTCTGACCATTTTCAGGCCCATATGGGGCCATTTAGTGCCTCAAACCTAAGTTTGAATAAATTTCAGGCATTTTTTAGGAAATAGAAACTTTAATATCTTTCAGCTCGCAAATGATTTTTGCGTTATTCCTTCGCCAAAGGTCTTATATTTTTGTTATGTAACTTCTATAAATTGTCACTTTAATCCGTGCCCAAATGCAAACTTTCAAAAAATAGCAGGTTACTATTCTTAGCAGTTTGGAAAAACTGAAAGTCCTACATCATTATTCAAGCGAATATGGAACCAGAACCACAAATTTTGAAAAGAAATAGAAAGAACATCAACAATTTTGAAACACATCTTTTTTTTTGGTGATGCAAGATTGCCCTTACACCACTGGATGCTCCTGCATCACTTTTGTTACAGCACTAGTAAGCCTTTCTCTTAGTAGAGTACCCAAGGAATATGCCTTCATCACATCTAGCATCAAACTTTCCTAATTCTTCATCTCTTCTAATGTAACATTTTCTTCTAAAAACTTTGAAGTATTTGGCAATAGGATTTCTACCATACCATAGCTCATAAGGTGTCTTTATTTCTTTTGCGCTGACTTGCACTCTGTTCCAAATGTAGACAACAACGTGTATTGCTTCTTTCTAATATACTTCTAATAGGTCTGCTTCCTTGATCATTATTCTAGCAGCTTCTTGAATAGTTCTATTCTTCCTTTTAACCACTATGTGGAGGAAAACTAATGCGTTGTAAACTTAACATAATTTAGGAGTAAACCTTTCTGAATAGTCCACTCTATCATTGCATTCCTACATTAAATTATCAACCAAGGAGGGTAAGATTATGATGGTGCCCACATTATATATGCCTTCAAGACTCATTTCTATCCGTAACTAACTCATCCAGACCTACTCAGAGTATTCTACTGGGTTGGAATTCTCAGAAATACAAAAATGGTGAAAACAACTACAGAACCCAGTAGCTATGGGTACTTGCAGACTGTATTCAACAGGGAATTACATAATTAACTCAAAATATCCAAAATGATAAAAGAACTAATACTAACCTCTGAAGGACTTAAAATAGACTAAGCATGCACTCGTTCATGAATCACAACTACTAAAATAGCAATCAGGATATTTTACTTGTCTCACAATGTAATTTATGAAATAGCAAAGAAATAGTTTTAACTAGAAATGCATAAATAAATAAGGAAATACATGAAGTGAAGATTAGTACCTTGGGTGGCTAGCTTAGGGAACTATCTCACTTAACTAGAAATCAAATCTACTTCAGATTCTTAGGCATTCTCATAACACACAATTGTATTCAATTCAAATCATAAACAAGATCTTTTCAGATTATATTCAATAAAACATGTCTGGATCTTTCAATATAGAAAAATAGAGTAATCGTTGAGCAACTATAAAATAAAGTAACTTGAAAAAACCAACTTGACATCAACTCATCCCTCCTAACTTATATAGAAATGAGAGAGTGTTATGTAACTACCAACTAACTCTTATCATCAATCCATCCCTAGATATCAAGGTACAGGTTTGAGATCCATTTATTAATCTAGTTGAAACAGAGGAAGCAGAGTCCTATTCAAATAGAAATTCCTATACAATGGCTCATATATGAAACACATAAGCTACGATTAGAATCCTAGAACAAGTCTTCTTCTTTTGTATTTACTCTTCCATAATGATCATGTTCAGCTTTAGTTGGCTCTTAACTGAGACTTCCTTTAATGCCATGTTCTGCAATGTGCTGTGAATTCTCCTTTGTTGGATGCTACATACTCGTTGTTGCACAGGGTTAATCCATATGCATGCAAATAACCTTCATAATTAAACTATAAAATCTCATCTATATGCATACATACTCATATCTAACTCATTCAATTGACAAATATTATCACCATGTTTCATATTGACAGAATAAGTTCAAGGTTTGCATAATATATAAAAGATGACATATTATGATGGTAATGTCTTGGAAAAGTATCTAGAATATCATAGGCACAAAGTTTGAAAGCATATAAAAATAAAATAAAAGAAACCAATATTTAAACCCATCATTTCCCCCCAGCTAGACTTTTGCTTGTCCTCAAGCAAAACATCCAATAAAAAACCTAGGGGAAAAGATTATAATGCAAAGTAATCTATCTTAGGTCCATAACTTCTCTGACACCCTATCCCTGCTTGAGATAAAAACCATTATAGCATGCAAGACTATCCATCCTGTTTGATTCTGCATTCCTACACTCATCACTTCTTCCTCCTACCTAGTGTGGTACTAGATAAAGGAGAATAGGGGGTGATAAGTAAGGGGTAGCAATGCCACTCCTCTTTTCTCTGAGATCTAGATGTACCTGTACAATCTCTCAAACATATTCATGAAATTGTGGAAAGAGTGAGGCTCTTTCCTCTCTAATTCTGGGGTCAGATTATCCCATCTATTTTACACATACCTCTGGCAGTTCTGAATAATAGACACTGCTAACCTCTGTATCCTTCTATAATCCTTGAGTCTCAAATCCATATTTACTTTACCTTGACCCTTATGAGAGAGGAGTGCTAACCATTGGGTCAGAATCACATTAGGATTTAAGGATTCTTTCCTAATCTATAGTGGCACTTTCTTTTCTTGTTCCTCATACTTATCCATCAGTTCCCCTTAGAGCTGCTCATTTTTGAAGTAAGATAACAGTGCTTTGACTTGAAAATCACCAACATAAATCAAGGGGTTCTACTCTATATCTTCTGCCATCAAGTAATTGTGCAAACAGTATTCACATAACTGATCTTGATGAAGGGGTAAATCATAAAACACACAACAACAGAAATTGTATATAGAAAATAGAACTTTCTTTATTGATTTTGGACAACTTATTACATTATAGAAGCTCAAATACAATAAGAGGAATCAACCCTCCACAGGCTGCAACACATTACAACTTCCTATCACAAGACTCTAGAATCATTTGCCTTCTGTAACCCCAAATCAGCTAGGGTTTCTATTTTCCTACCTATTCTTGGCTCTACACTTCCCCCCTTAACTATACTACTACCCAGGGTTCCCAAAAATGGTTATTAATAGCCTTTTTGGCGGCCAACAACCTAATTTTGAAGTTTGCTTCTCCCTCCAAAAATAGGTCAACTTCCGAGAGCCATAACTTTTGATCCGGGTGTCCAATTGACGAACCGTTTTATGCGTCGGAAAGCTTGCGGAGTGCTCTAAGCACTAAGAACCTATTTTGATGGTTCCAGCCATTTTTGGGCCCGTATGGGGCCATTTAGTGCCTCAAACTTGAGTTTGAATAATTTTCAGGCATTTTTCAGGAAATAGAAACTTTAATATCTTTCAGCTCGCAAATGATCTTTGCGTGATTCCTTCGCCAAAGGTCTAATTTTTAAGTTATGAAACTTCCTGTAAAATTTCACTTCATTCCATTCCCAAATGCAAACTTTCTAAAAACAGCAGATTGCTATTTTTTGCTGTTTGGAAAAACTGAAAGTTCTACATCATTATTCAAGTGATTATGGAACCAGAACCACAAATTTTGAAAAGAAATGGAAAGAACATCAACAATTTTGAAACACATCTTTTTTTGGGTGATGCAAGATTGCCCTTACACCACTGGATACTCCTGCATCAGACACCCAGGGTAATTTGAGAAGTGACCCTGTTACGTCTCAGGTGTTTGTGTGAGGAAAACCCAAACGGTCAACCTCTTCCTTAGACAACCAAAAAGAATCTTCAATAGGCCTTCCTTTCCATTTCATTAGATATTCTTCATATTGCCTGTTTCGAGTACTTCTTCCCACATGGCTATCCAAGATCTCTTCTATCTCCTCTGTTGAAGTAGATGCCAGAATACTCCACTGTTCTTCTTTTGGTCCATCCTCTATTCCACCTTCATGATATTCTGATAAATTAGCAACATTGAAAATAGGGGAAATGTTGATCTCACTTGGTAGCTCCACCTCATATGCATTTCCTGAATCATGTTTCTTCAAAATTTTGCATGGTCCAAATTTCTTCATTTTTAGCTTATTGTATGTTCCAATCGGGAACCTTTCTTTTCTCAAGTGAACCATGACTCCATCTCCTACCTAGAATTCCTTATATCTCCTCTTCTAATCTGCCTTAGCCTTGTACTAAATATTCATCTTATTAATGTACTTTTTCACCTCTTCATGCAAATTCTTCTTGTGTTCTGCAAAGTCTTCAGCCTCGGCACTTGTCTTTTCTCCTTTGTCCAGATTCCTTAACTCTGAATCATTTCTTGGACTATTTCCATATATAATCTGGAAAGGTGATTTACCAGTACTCCTATTAACAGAATTGTTGTAAGCAAATTCTACCTGTGGTAAAATCAAACCCCATCCCTTGGGCTTATCTCCTACTAAGCATCATAGCAGGTTACCTAAACTCCTATTCACCACTTCCATCTGTCCATCAGTCTGTGGATGGTGTGCAGAACTAAAATTCAAATCTGTCTTCAACTTCTTCCACAATGTCCTCCAGAAATAACCAACAAACTTGGTATCTCGATCTGAAACTATGCACTTTGGTAGACCATGTAATCTCACCACCTCTCTAAAAAATAATTCAGCAATATGGACATCATAATTAGTCTTCATGCAAGGAATGAAATATGCCATCTTCGAGAATCTATCCACCACCATAAAAATGGAATCATGTCTTCTCTATGTCCTTGGTAAACCAAGAACACAATCCATACTATTATCATCCCACAGCTTCTCTGGTACAGGTAGTGGCTAATATAGACCTGTATTCTGACTCGCTCCTTTCGCCATCTGACATACTCTGCAACTCTGCACAAATTTCCTCACATCTTGCTGCAATTGTGGAATAATTTTCACCAACAATAGCAATGGTCTTATCTTGACCAAAGTGTCTAGCCAATCCTCCATTATGCTTCTCCTTAATCAGGTTCTCTCTCATGGAACTCCTCAAAATGCACAAATAGCTTCCTCTAAATAACATGCCATCTTTGATTATGAAATCCAACCATTTTGTCCTATCCAAAGTAACAGGTTCCAAACAAGCTTTCCAAGCCTCTACAAAATCTGGATCTTCAGGATACAAACTTTTGAGCTCATCGAACTCAACAACCTCTATCTTCATTTATGTTAATAAATTTTGCCTTCTGCTCAAGGCATCTACAACTCTGTTGGACTTCCCACTCCTATGCTTGAAAACAAAAGTATAGCTCTGTAAAAACTCAACCCATTTTAAATTCCTTTGGTTTAACTTTCCTTGAATATTAAGATACTACAAAGCCTGATGATCAGTATATAAAACAAACTCTTTTGGCAATAAATAATGTCTCCATTTTTTCAAAGCCTGAACTATTGCATAAAATTCTTGATCATAAACATAATACTTTTTCTTGGCATCATTAAGCTTCTCACTAAAATAGGCAATGGCCTTACCTTCTTGGCTCAAAACAGCTCCTATACCACTACCACTAGCATCACAATCTACCTGAAATACCTTATTAAAATTTGGATGTGCCAAAATAGGTTGTTCTATGACTTTCTGCTTCAATGTATCAAAGCTGTTGTCTGTTCCTTTAGTCCATCTAAACTCTTTCTATCCCCTCTCATTGTCTCAGTTAGGGGTGCGCAAATGCTACTAAAATTCCTTATAAATTTTCTATAAAAACTTGCCAAACCATGAAAAGAGCGTACCTCCATTGCACTCCTTAGCGTAGGTCGTTTAATGATAGCCCTCACTTTTTCTGGGTCCATCTTAAGACCTTCCTCTGAGACAATAAATCCCATGTATACCAACTCCTTCTTTGGAAAACTACATTTCTTCAAATTAATCAATGACTTCTCTTCTCTGAGCTTCTCTAAAACTCTTCTAATATGCATCAAATGCTCATCCCAAGTCTTACTGAAAATCAAAATATCATCCAAATAAACAATAACAAAACTTCCCAAAAATTCTTTCAATACTTCATTCATGAGCCGCATGAATGTGCTCGGTGCATTGGTTAGCCCAAATGGCATGACTAACCACTCATACAAACCCTCCTTTGTCTTGAAGGCTGTCTTCCACTCATCTCCTTCTTTGACACGGATCTGGTGACACCCACTCTTCAGGTCAATCTTCGTGAAGTACTTGGCTCCACTCAAACAATCCATTATGTCATCCATTCTGGGCAATGGAAATCTATACTTGATTGTGATCTATTGATGGCTCGAGAGTCTGTACACATTCTCCACTCTCCATCTTTCTTTGGTACTAGTACTACAGGTACCACACATGGACTTAGGCTCTCTCTTATCAATCCCTTCATCAACAACTCCTGAACTTGTTTGTTCAACTCTTCACTCTCTGCTAGAGTCATTCTATGGGCGACCTTATTCAGCAAACTGGCTCCTGGTATCAAATCCATTTGATGACTTATCTTCCTCACTGGTGGTAAACTCTCTAGTATATTATCAAAGATAATGTCCTAAAATTCTTCCAACATATCTAAAACTTCTGCTGGTACATCTTCACATTTCTCTTGACTAATCTTAGGAATCAATGCAAAACAATGATGCTCATGCTTCATACCCTCCAAAAATTTTCTACCATCTACCGAGCAAATTCTGGCAGTACTACATACCTTTTCTTCCACCTCTTTCAAGGGCTTCAATTTATGACAAACTCCATCTTTTGTTAGGGAATATGTGTTTGCACAGCCATCATGGATAATGCTCCTATCATACTGCCATGGCCTCCCCAACAACATATGACATGCATCCATTGGTATGATATCATACAGCACCTCATCATGGTAGTCTCCAATCTTGAACTTCACTAAACATTGCTCATTGACCAAAGCTCTATGGTCCTTCTGCAACCATGCAATCCGATATGGATGTGGATGCTTTCTTCTTGTCAACTTCAACTTGTCAACCATCTCCTCTTAAACAAGATTATCAGTGCTTCCACTGTCAATAATAATATTACAACACTTACCTTCACATTTGGACCTTGTGCGAAATAAACTCTTCCTCTAATTTGGCTCTTTCTCCTCATTCAACAAGGTTCTTCTGACCACTAGGGTTTCTCCCCTTTTAGCATCTTCAGAATGCTCAGACTGCGCATCTTCATCTACATGTGCAACTTGTGCATTACCTTCAGGTCTTCTATTCATCCTTCCTTGATGTTGCGGACACTCGTATGCTCGATGCCCTTCTTCTCCACATTGGAAATAGGTTCCTCTGAAACCTCCTCTTCCAGGTCCTTGCCCAAGTCTACCTCTTCCTCTTCCTCTTTGCTCACCATTGTTCTGGTCAAGAGGGTGGTAGGCATTATCTCCTCTTAGAATTTGACTGGTGACGGCTTCTTCACTTTTCTTGGAATCTTCATTTTGTCCCCCATAGGGTCTTTCACCAGTCCTTCCACCTTGACCTCTTCCCCTTTGCTTGCTATCAAATCTTTTATTCAGCTTCTCTTCCACCTTTAGGGAAAACTGGTATGCATCTTCTATGGTGGTCATTCTGACCAGGCTCAGCTCTTCTTGAATACTTGGCCTCAACCCATTAATGTAACAGTCTACATTCTCCTTATTTGGCTTTGTATGGCCTGTCCTAATAGTAATCTTATAAAACTCTTATGTATACTCCTTGACAGACTTGTTACCTTGCTTCAATCCTTGCAGCTTCTTCAATAGCTCCATCTGATAGTCCACAGGAATGAACTAATTCTTCAGTTTCTCCACCATCCAATCCCATCTAGTGATCTTTCCTTTTCCTCTTTTATTCCTCTCTAACTGGACCTCCTTCCACCAAATACTGGCATGGCCCTTCAATTTTGTTTTTGCAAACTTGACCCGATCTGGGTCTTCCACATCTTCATACTCAAAATACTCCTCCATGTCATTGATCTAATTAATAAGCTATTCCAGATTCAAATCTCCAGAATATGTAGAAACTTTGATCCTAGGCCTCTTTCCAATCTTAGAAATGGCCCTCAACAACCTAACTTCTGCAGGATCTCCTGCAGCTTCTTGTTCTTCCTTAGATAACTCATCTTCAGCTTCATCTTCACTTTCTTCTCTTGCTCTTTTATCAAACACTCTTTGTAGCTCCTCTTGCAATGCATCAATTTGCCTTTGTAGGGCTCTAAAATCCTCTTCTGTCAAAGCATTCCTCCTAATACAATTTCTTCGTGGAGGCATCTTGATCTCCACAGCAAACCCACAACCTCAGTTCCTAGTGCAAACTGGCTCACGGTCGACAATCTGTCTACACACTCAGGAACCCTTGCTCTGATACCACTTGATGAAGAGGGAAATCATAAAATACACAACAATAGAAATTGCACATAGGAAATAGAACTTTCTTTATTGATTTTGGACAACTTGTTACATTACAAAAGCTCAAATACAATCAAAGGAATCAACCCTCCACAGGTTGCAACACATTACAGCTTCCTATCACAAGACTCTGGAATCATTTGCCTTCTGTAACCCCAAAATAGCTAGGGTTTTTGTTTTCCTACCTATTCTTGACTCTACACTTCCCCCCTTAACTCTACTACTGCCCAGGGTTCCCCAAAATGGTTATTAATAGCCTTTTTGGCGGCCAACAACCTAATTTCAAAATTTGCTTCTCCCTCCAAAAATAGGTCAACTTCTTGGAGCCATAACTTTTGATCCGTGTGTCCAATTGATGAACTGTTTTATGCATCAAAAGCTCATAAAGTGCTCTACATGCTAAGAACCCACTCTGCCAATTCTCGCTATTTTCGGGCCCGTACGGGTCTATTTAGTGCCTCAAACCTGAGTTTGAATAATTTTTTAGGCATTTTTTGGGAAACAAAAACTTTAATATCTTTCAACTCACAAATGATCTTTGTCTGATTCCTTTGCCAAAGGTCTTATTTCTCAGTTATGAAACTTCCTGTAAAATTTCACTTCATTCTGTGACCAAATGCAAACTTTCTAGAAATAGCAGGTTGCTATTTTTAGCAGTTTGGAAAAACTGAAAGTTCTACATCATTATTCAAGCGATTATGGATCCAAAACCACAAATTTTGAAAAGAAATGGAAAGAACATCAACAATTTTGAAACACATCTTTTTTTGGGTGATGCAAGATTGCCTTTACACCACTGGATGCTCCTGCATCAGATCTTGTTCTTCTAGATTGACTTCTTGAAATAACTAGAAAAAATTATGCCTTGAATAGATAGAAATAGGATGATCATTAATGAATCTATTAAATTAAAAATTGAGAAATTTTTCTTTAAGAAACAATGCATAAACTCTCAGTGGAGATCTACACTCAATGATTTGAATTGCTCTGTCAATTACCTCTGTTAGCTTCCCTTCCAACCTTTTCAATTCAGAATTTTAACTTTCTAATGATGCATTAAGCATCTATTTCTCTTTCTCCCAGTTTTCCTTTTCTTTCTTGAATACATCATTGAACTTCATCAATTCAAAACCCATAGATAGAACAATGAGGCATGTTGGTGGTCTTATTACAGGAGGTTGCAAGATTGGTGCTTCTCTTTCTTCATTTTCTATTTTACACTCAACCACTTGTGCCAATAGATCCATATTGGTGCCGTGACCATAAGTTTGAATTTTCTCCTCCAACTCTTATATTCTTATCTCTTTTTCCCTATCCTTTTCCTCATACTGTTTCACTTGTTCTTCTAATTATTTTATCCTATTAAGGGTTTCTTTAAGTTCTTGCCTTATATTTCTATCTTCTAACAACTCTTTTTCTTTTCCAAAATCAAAACTTTCATCCTATATCTAGTAACATCAAAAATTTCTTTAGTAGGGCTACCAGGAACTGATTTTCCCATCTTCTTTGCAATGAAAATGTCTTTTGAATCAGAACCAGAGGATGAAGAAACATACCTCCTTTGTTTAGCAGGTATACTAGCATCAGTAGGAGCATTCTCAGGGGCATTTCCTTTTCTAAAGATGTGTCCAACAATGTTGGATCTTGTTGTACTTCTTCCTTTTTTACTTCTCCTTGTTCCTCATCAACTCTTTTTCCTACATTCTACCTCCTTAGCCTTCTTGAATGCCTAGGTGTGACAGTTTCTGGGTTCTCTTCACTTTTTCTCCTTTTCTTACTTCCCCTCTTCTTCCTCTCCCCTACACCCTTCTCTTTCTCAATGCCCTTATGCTTCTCTGCATTCTTCTTACTCTTCTTCTTAGAAGAAGTAGAAGCATCACTTCTCATAGTTCCTCTCATAGGTTTAGGGTTAGGAGGTGAGGTTTCTTCTACTGTCACCAACCTAGTTCCTGGAGGAATTTCCTCATGTGGCTCTTCCTGTTTAGGCTCAACTTCAGGTTCAACATCTGGTTCATCTTCTGGTTCCGGCTCCTCTTGAGATTCATCTACTTCCAATAATTCTGAAATATCCTTGCATTATTTAAAAGCATTCCAATTAACCTGTGGGTGTTGAAATCTCAAACTCCTTTTAACCAATAGAGCTATCAAACAATGATGAGATAAAGTAGTCTCTATTTGCCTTTTCTAATACTCAAATTCCATTCTTTTCAACACATTATAAAGATAATTGGGAGCATTAACCAGTTTGTCATGATGCAGGTGATTCAACAACTTAAAGTGTGAAGTATACAACAAATTATGTTGACCATCACAGGTAATATATTTGATAATATATGTACATTTCCCCCAAAAGAATGGAAGGGATAATCTCTTTGTACCTTATGTGGTCGAGTCCAGGTTCTCACCATGCTCGCAAAATTCCTCCCTCACTGTAGCTGCATCAACACAGGCTGGATACTCAGACCCTATTTGTGGTAATCCGGTGACCTGGGAAATAGCTATTTCAGAGGCATCCACGACCAATCCCCTAACTATCGCTTCGTCATACTACAATGTTGCTACAAAATCCCTTGGCATTTCATTATCATACTCCATTAATTTCAAAAAATAGTCTAACCGCCCCACTTTGGTAAAGAGTGGGAGAACCAATAAATCTTCCAATATGTCCTTATACACCAATGGCTCTCTTTTGATGACATCACACCCCATTGCACCTATATTTTGCACTCTTATCAATTCTTAATTCTACCTAATTTCAATTTTACCACCTTTAGAAAATTGCCTTTCAATTCTTCCCCCCCAACTGTAGCTTTTAGAGCTCTTTATTATTAAAACTTTTGAAATTTCAGCTCACTCACAAAGAAATAACAAGCTCACAATTTAGGGCAAGTCAACTATCATGGAAAACGACACACGAAAACCTTGACAACTTCTAAAAACTTGGTGGAAAAATAAATATAAAGATAATTGGCCATATACCTGATGAGGAGCATAAAGTGGAAGCAGAAACTTTATTAATTTTTTTGAACCTTCAAACCACACTCGTCGGCAAGACTTAGATCATCGGTGAACACTTATGAAGATTGGCCAATGTGCCGATACAACCTGTTGTCGGTGAGACTCCAACCATCGGCGAAGCCTTAAGTCCTTTAACCAATATACCGATGTGTTATGTTGCCTTCGGCAAGACTTCCTTCATCGGTGAACTCCTTGTTTGTTCTCCCGATATGCCGATATACCAACTCTTGATGTCGACTTTGACTTTTGGTTATCGGCAAGACAATTTCTATCGGCCACAGTAGGATTAGCTTCGCCGATACGCCGATGGACCATCCATTCTTTAGTGTCACTTATCTCTTGTCACCCCGATATAAATCCTTAGGCCACGACTTCCATACAGTGGTTTGAGCCTCTCTTCGGCTAGACTAACCTTATTGCTCTGAGAGAAATATTTTGCCGATGGCCTCGATCTCACTGAAAATGACTTCAGTAATTTTGCAACTTGATGGTTCATTTACCCTTCAACTAAACACTAGCACATGGAGATGCTAGGTGATCTACTATGCAAAATCACCCTGTTTAAGTCCTCTGCACCATCAGACACAAAAACAAAACAAGAAACAAGAAAAACAAATACTATACAACGAAGGTATTCCACTGATTTTGATAGAAATCGTACCAGTGGAATGCTTCACATTAACATGCTGTAACAATGGAATGCACAGAAAGAACTATACTTCAAACAAAATTCTATAGTTACACAATACACAGTTACAGAGAGCAGAAAATCCAAATTGATGGAACATAACAGCTTTATTTCTCCTCAAAACATTACACAATCCTCAAATCTACTGAACCCTTCTCGATTGCTCCTCCATGCTTTTATTAAGCCAGAGTTGGCAGATCAACGGTTGCTCAATAGTTAGGGAAGGCCAACTGCCCTGAATCCCAATTGCCCTGAATCCCAACTGACTCCTATTGATCTTTTCGGGTCTACAAAATGTGTTCATTATTTGCCAAATGGAAAACAAAAACTTCTAGGTTTTTAGAAAATAAAACTTGAACAAAATGACATGGTCAAATAGGCCTTATTTCAACATAGTAGATTTTACTATGGTGCCCCTGCACCATACTCCCTAGAAGAAAATGTCTCAAGTCCTCTTAGAGACCAATTCTTGTACATCTTCGCCTTGCTTTAGAATGTCTTCCTCTAGCATCCATGTAGCTTCTAAATTTGGAAGCCCTTGCCACTTAACCAGATGTTCAAAATATGTTTTGTGCCTTGTCTTCCTGGCTTCTCTACTTTCCAAAATGTACTCCATTTGTGGTGGCTCCCTAGAAGGTAAGTGCTTCAGCCAGTCTTCATTTTCCTAGACAGGGTCTTCAACATTCTCCCCTGTATTAGGACTTTTGTACAATGTCAAATCAGCAATGTTGAATATGGGTGAAATGGCAATATCATTAGGAAGCTCAATCTTGTAAGCATTTGGACCGTACTTCTCCAGAATTTGATAGGGTCCAATCTTCCTCATCATTAGTTTGTTGTGGCCTCATTTTGGCAACCTATTTTTGTTCAGATGAACCATGACCAAGTCATCTACCCGATACTACACATCCCTCCTCATTTGATCCATTCATGCCTTTATCTTCTGACTATTCTAGTGCAAAGTATCTCTAACCTATTGGTGTATTTTTTTCATGGCTTCTGCAAATGCATCAACAAGACCACTCCTTTTGTCCAACTCCTGGACGTCTCTCAATTCAAAAAAACCCCTGGGGTGACTGCCATATACAATTTCAAAGGGACTCGGACCTGTGCTCCTATTTATTGAGTCATTATAAGCATATTCTACTTGTGGGAATATCACATCCCAACTGTTGCCATATTCTTTTGTTAAGCATCTAAGGAGATTGCCTAATGACCTATTCACAACCTCAGTTTGCCCATCAGTCTGAGGATGATAGACTGAACTGAAAGACAATTTTTTTCCCAATCTTTTCCACAAAGTCCTCCAAAAGTGTCCTACAAATTTGCTATCCCTATCAGACACAATGCTCAAGGGTAGCCCATGAATCCTGACAATTTCTTTAAAGAACAAACCTGTAATGTAACTAACATCATTAGTGGTCCTGCAAGGAATGAAATGAGCCATCTTGTTGAATCGGTCTACCACTACAAACACACTGTCACAACCTATCCTTGTTTTGGGTAACCCCATCACAAAATCCATACTCAGACATTCCCAAGTCCTGTTGGGTATTGGCAAAGGTTGATACAATCCTGCATTGGTCGAGACTCCTTTTGCTCTTTGGCATACTATGCAACTTTCAACAAATTTTCTGATGTCAAGCTGCATTCTTGGCTAGAAATAAAATCTCCTTACTAGATCTAGAGTCTTATTCAACCCAAAATGTCCACCTAAACCACCACTATGTTTTTCCTTCACAATATTGTCCCTCATTGAGCATTTAGGGATACACAACTGACATCCTTTGAACAATAGTCCATTCTGCAATGTAAAATCTGAAAACTCACTATGAAAAGTATTAGCAAATTCATTACATACCTTGTAGATCTCTCTGAAATCCTGATCTCCTTCATACAATTCTTTGAGTGACTCAACACCCATGCTATGCAACTGCACTTCTTGGACTGTCAACACCCTCCTGCTGAGAGCATCTGCCACCTTGTTTGTGACTCCTTTCTTATGCTTAATGGTGAAAGTGTATGCTTGTAGACATTCCACCCATTTCATATGTCTGTGGCTGAGTTTGTCCTACCCATTCAAAAAACTGAGAGCATGGTTATCTGTATACACAATAAATTCCTTGGGAAGTAAGTAATGTCTCCACTTTTTTAGAGCTTGTACCATAGCATACAACTCTCAGTCATAAGAGGAGTATTTCCTCTTACTTCATTCAGTTTCTCACTAAAAAAGGCTACTGGTTTGCCTTCTTGGCTCAACACTACTCCAATGGCTAGCCCACTTGCATCACATTCAATGGTAAAAACCTTATTGAAATCAGGAAGTACTAAGATAGGGAATTTAGCAACTTTCTGTTTCAGACTCTCAAAACTCCTATCTGCTTCTCTTGTCCACACAAACTTCACCTTGCAACCACCCTTGATGGTTTCCAACATAGGTACATAGATGTCACTATAGTTCTTAATGAATTTCCTATAGAATGTGGCCAAACCATGGAAACTCCTTACCTCTCCTACTGTCTTAGGTGTGGGCCAATTCAGAATAGCCTCCACCTTTGAAGGATCCATCTTCAGATCACCTTTGGAAATGACAAAACCCAAGTAGATCAACTCTTGTTTCATGAAATCACATTTATCCAAGTTTATCAACATCTTCTGGTCTTTCAACCTATTCAAGACTATCTCTATATGTTTCAAATGCTCTTCTATCAAAATGTCATCTAGGTATACTACCACAAACTTACCTATGAAATCCTGTAATACTTCATTCATTAGCCTCATGAAAGTGCTAGGAGCATTAGACAGACCAAAATGCAATACAAACCATTCATATAACCCTTCATTAGTTTTGAATGTTGTTTTCCATTCATCACCTTCCCTTATCATTATCTGATGGTACCCACTCTTCAAGTCTATCTTAGAGAAATAGGTAGCACCCCCCAAATAGTCCATTAGGTCTTCAATTCTAGGAATAGGAAACCTGTATCTGATGGTTATCCTATTTATTGCCCTGGAATAAGTACACAGTCTCCATTTCCCATCTTTCTTTGGTGTGAAAATGATGGGGACTGCACATGGACTCAAACTCTTCCTTATTAACCCCTTGTCTAAAAGTTCTTGAACTTGCTTGGCTATCTCCTCATTCTACTGAGGGGTCATCTTATAGGCTACCTTATTGGGCAATACAGCTCCCAGAATGAGATCAATCTGATGGCTAATATCTCTAATAGGTGGTAGTGAGTCAGGTATATCTACTACAATTACTTCCTTATAACTCTCAAGTAGTTCTCTGACCTCCCTAGGCCCTACCTCTCTCATATTTTCTCTTTTCTTCTCCTTAGGCTTCATAACCAGAGCAAAACCTACTCCACCAGATTCTTCTAGTGTTTCAAGGAATTCCTTTTCTCCTACCAGCATTACACTAGATCCTATAGATTGTGGATTTTCCTCAATCAATGACTATATCCTATAAGTTACACCATCCTTTTGGAAAGAGTAAGCATTATTTTCCCCATCATGATGAGCCTATCTGTCAAACTACCATGGTCTGCCCAGTAGAAGATGGCAAGCATCCATTGGAAGGATGTCACACAAAATCTTGTCCCTATACCCCCCAATGCTGAATTCTACCCATGCTTGTTCATTGATGACTATATGTTGTCCCTTGTTTAACCAACTGACCCTATATGGACAGCTATGGGGTATCTTTTCTAATTTCAATTTATCTACTACTTCCAAAGATATAATATTGTCAGTAGAACCAAAGTCAATAATAACTTTACAAACCTTACCTTGGATCTTGTAGTTGATTCTAAACAAAGCCCTTCTTTGGGATGGTTCAGTCTGTACTAGTTCAGTCTGTACTGGTTCCTTGAACAACATCCTCTTGATCATCAGATTTTCTCCAATCTCTGATGCCAAATTCACTTCAGGAGATGTCAAACTCCTTGCATCCTCTTGAATCAAAGTGGTTCTCTTCTCACCACCATGAGAAGTTGAGGCCTTCTCTGGACACTTGTATGCTGGGTGTCCCATCTGATTGCAGTTATAACATCTCATGTTGGAGAACTTGGATCCTCTACCTGATCCATTTGTCCCACCTCTTCCATTATGCCTTCTTCCTTGGTAGCCTCCTCTGCTACTTAAGTCTCCAACTTGCTCTTCTTGGCTAGACTCACCACTAGGCCTCTGGTTAGGACTTCTTCCTCCAAAACTGCCTCTGCCTCTGAAATTTTTACCACCTCTTCCTCTACCTTTTTGTTCACCTTTTCTCTTCAGCTTTTCTTCAGCTCTTAATGCTACTTGAAAACATTTTTCCATGGTTTCAGGAGTCAATAAACTTATCTCATCTTGAATATTGAACCTCAGACCATTTAGATACCTTGCTACCTTGGTTTTTTCATCCTCCATGTACCCACAGCGAAGAGTGTATTTGTGAAACTCCTCGGTGTAAGTAGCTACATCCATATATTTTGCTTGAGGTTCTGCATTTTCCTATAAATCTGCACCTCATAGTCAGATGGAAGGAACTGGAACTTGATCTTCTCCAGCATTCTGCTCCATGAAGAGATCATGCTCTTCCCATTCTTTACCCTTTCTCCTTGGGTGTAATTCCACCATTGAAGGGCAGCACTTTTGAGTTTAGTTTTTGCAAACTTAACTCTCTTACTTTCAGGAACTTCCTTGTATTTGAAGTAGTTGTTTAGAGCCTCAATCCATTCCATGACTTCATCAGCATTCATCTTTCCACTAAACATGGGGACATCTATTCGAGCCTCTGAAGAGTCCTTGCCAATAGCCTTAATGGCTTCCAGGAATGGCTTTTGTTCAGCTGATATCTCTACCTCTTCTTGTTCTTCTTCTTCTTCCTCTCCATCAGATTCACCATTTGATTTCTTTCCTATCTTCAGTGCCTTCAACTTAGCCTAGAGTGTTTCCTTGACTCCAATCTTGATCATCTCTTCCATCTCTTGGAACTTCTTAAGCACTTCTGCTGTCATCCCCTTTGGAGGCATGATGCTAGCCTCTCCTTCACTCTCCTCTGCTAACATATACTATTCACAAACAACACCCAAACACCAACACTCCTACAAATCTTCAATTTGACTTGCCACCCAAATCTTTTCAGTCTCTGATACCAATATGATGAGGAGCATAAAGTGGAAGCAAAAACTTTATTAATTTTTTTGAACCTTCAAACCACACTCATCGGCAAGACTTAGATCATCGGCGAACACTTATGAAGATTGGCCGATGTGCCGATACAACCCGTTGTCAGTGAGACTCCAACCATCGGCGAAGCCTTAAGTCCTTTAACTGATATACCGATGTGTTATGTTTCCTTTGACAAGACTTCCTTCATCGGTGAACTCCTTGCTTGTTCTCCCGATATGCCGATATACGAACTCTTGACGTCAACTTTGACTTTTGCTTATCGGCAAGACAATTTCTATCGGCCATGATAAGATTAGCTTTGCTAATACGCCAATGGACCATCCATTCTTCGGTGTCACTTATCTCTTGTCACCCTGATATAAATCCTTAGACCACAACTTCCAAATGGTGGTTTGAGCCTATCTTTAGCCAGACTAACCTTATCGCTCTGAGAGAAATATTTTGCCGATGGCCTCGGTCTCACCGAAAATGACTTCAGTAATTCTGCAACTCGACGGTTCATCTACCCTTCAACTGAACCCTAGCACATGGAGATGCTAGGTGATCTACTGTGCAAAATCACCCTATTTGGGTCCTCTGCATCGTCAGACACAAAAACAAAACAAGAAACAAGAAAAACAAATACTATACAATGAAGCCATTCCACTGATTTCGATAGAAATTGTACCAGTGGAATGCTTCACATCGACATGCTGCAACAATGGAATGCACAGAAAGAACTACACTTCAAACAGAATTCTACAGTTACACAATACACAGTTACAGAGAATAGAAAATCCAAATTGACGGAACATAATAGCTTTATTTCTCCTCAGAACATTACACAATCCTCAAATCTACTGAACCCTTCTCGGTTGCTCCTCTGTGCTTTTATTAAGCTAGAGTTGGAAGATCAATGGTTGCTCAATGGTTAGGGAAGGCCAACTACCTTGAATCCCAATTGACTCCTGTTGATCTTTCAGGTTCTACAAAATGTGTCCATTATTTGCCAAATGGAAAACAAAAACTTCTAGGTTTTTAGAAAATAAAACATGAACAAAATGACATGGCCAACTAGGCCTCATTTCAACATAGTAGATTTTACTATGATGCCCCTGCACCAATAGCCCTTCCCCCAACTGAAAGGTGAAGTGACCACACTAGACAAATGAATTTGCAGGGATGAAAGAGTAATGATTACATGGAAAGGGTGATATATTGCCACATGCATGAAATAAACAATAAGTAATAATGAATAGAAATAGAAATTTTAAGTTAATCATTAAAAGGTTACCTTATGTGCATTTGTTGTGGAGAGCATTGAGTGGTACACCTTGGAAATGGAGATCACGTACTTTGGTATTTATTTGGCACAAGTAGAGTGATATGCATAGAGGAGACGGGAGGGTGGTGGGTACATCAGAATTGATGTGATGTGATAGATCACAATAGTTGATGCAACAACTTGTTAATGTGATTTGAAAAAACATGCCACAACCATTTGTTTATTGAAGATGGATGAGGCACATGTAGAAGTAATGAAGTACAAGGCAAGAAGAATGGAATGTTGCTAAAGTGTTGAAAATTTCTGCAGACACTTGTTGCTATGAACACCCGCAGTATAGGTCCCGACTAAATTTGTTTAGAAATAGTACACCAGGTCCCTACTTCATGTGAAAAACAAGTCCCTCTGAAATTGATTGTGGTCATCGTGGATAATGTGTTGTGTGTGCATGTGATGTATAAAGCATGAAAAATTAGGTCTCAACGATAGCGGTTGAGTATTGCAACTCAACCTCTACATCACTAGATAGGATTGGTGGATCATCATCTGATGGTGTATCAGCTAGTGTTACAGAACCTTCATCAGGAGTGCTAGGAATACCATAGTGAGTAGCTAGAGAAACAAGAAAGTCATCCTTCTAAAGTGGCTTCTTATATAGTTTTAGCCTGTGTCCATTTACTAGCAATGAAAACTAAACTTCATCAATGGTTTGTAATTGGACTACACCATTAGGAAAGACTTGTTTAACCTCATAGGGTCCCAACCAATGAGACTAAAGCTTGCCCTTAAGTCCTTGTATCTTGAATCATAGAGGAGTGCCCAATCACTAGCAATGAATTCTTTAGTCTTGATGTACTTGTCATGCCATTTGGCTCTTTATTTCTGTATGACCTTTTTGTGATGGATGGCTTCCAATTAGATTTCATCCAAAACATTCAAATGTTGTAGGTTGTCTTGCTGAGCTGTTGTCAAATCCATCCCTAGTTCCACTATTGTCCTCAAGGTTTTGTGTTCAAATTCTATAGGTAGGACTGTTGTCTTTCCATAGACCAATTTATAAGGTGTAAACCATGTAGTTGTCTTCCAGGTAGTTCTGTATGCCCAAACAGCTTTTGGGAACCTAGAAACCCAATCTCTTCTGTGAAGCTATACTGTCTTTGTCAAGATGTTCTTAATTTCTCTGTTTGTGACTTCGACCTGAACATTATCCTAAGGATGGTAGGGGTGGACTTCTTGTGTCTAATCTAATATTCCTCCACCAGTTTGGTGATTACATCAGATGTAAATTATGGTCCTTGATTAGTTATTATCTCCCTTAGCACACCATATTTAGTGAAAATGTCCTCATACAAGAATTTGGCCACATTACCATCTTTGGCAAACTGTAATGCTTTAACTTCCACCCATTTAGTTAAGTAATCAGTACATACTAGGATATATTCCTTGTTGTTGGATATAGGAGAGATAGGACCAACAAAATCCAATCCCCACTTATCAAAAGGAGCCAATGAGATTTGTGGCTGCAAAGGCATCTCATCACTTCTTGTAGGTCTTCCCATTCTTTGACATCTATCACAACTTCTAGTATACTTAACAGTATCTTTATGAAGTGTTGGCCAGTAATATCCTATTGTTAGTATTTTGAAGGTTGTCCTTTTGGCCGCAAAATGTCCCCCACAAGGTTCATCATGATAGACCTTCAATATATCAAACACCTCATCCTCTCTGATACATCTTCTCATAGTATTATCTGGGCCAGTATAGAATAGGAATCTAGAAATCCAAGAATAAGGAAAACATTTGTGAACTAGCTATTTTTTTTCCCTTAGAGAAAAGTAACCTAGAATCTGCCCTGAAACCAAATAATTAGCTATATCTACATACCAGGGAGTGTGTATGTTGAGAGAAAAGAGATGCTCATCAGGAAAAGAGTCATCAACCACTCCTTCTATTGATTGTGTAGGTAGTCTAGATAGAAAATCAACAACTACATTAGCCTTACCTGGCTTGTCAATAATTGTTATGTCAAATTATTGTAGTAACAACAACCATTTGACAAGCCTATCACCCACTATTGTCTTATTCATCAAATATCTAATTTTTGCATGATCTATGTGCATGAACACTTGATAACCAGTAATGTAGTGTCTGAATTTGTTTATGGCATAAACAACTGCCAACATCTTTTTTTCTGTCACAGTGTAGTTTAACTCACCTCCCTATAGATTTTTACTTACATAGTATATTGCATATTCCTTAGTTCCTTCTTGCTGGCCTAGAACTACACCAATGACAAAGTCTGATGCATCTGTGTGGATGTGAAAAGGTAGTGTCCAATTTGGACCTCTAAGAATTAGGGCTTGTGTTAAGGATGATTTTAACTTTTTAAAGGAAGTCTGACAATTTGGTGTCCATTCAAATTCATTGTCCTTTGTTAACAGAGTAAACAAAGGTGTAACAATCTTGCTAAAATCCTAAATGAACCTCCTATAATAACCTACATGTCTCAGGAAGCTCCTTACATCCTTCTGTTTCTGTGGAATAGATAGGGTGGAGATAATTTCAATTTTCTTTGGGTCAACTTGTATGCCTGCACTTGAGATAAAATGTCCCAAAACTATTCCTTGTGTCATCATCAGAAAACACTTTTCATTACTCAAAGAGAGGTTGTGCTCTATGCATCTCTTCAAAACTTTCTCCAAGTTGTGTAAAGCTTCATCATATGTTTCACTATATGTGGTGATGTCATCCATATAAATCTCCATGCTGTCATGGGTAAAATCAGAGAAAATACTAAGGACCGCTCTTTGAAATGTGACTGGAGCATTGCACAAACCAGAGGGTAAGACAAAATATGCATAGGTCCCCCAAGGTCAAGTAAACATTGTCTTATCCTGATCCTCTATAGTAATCTTGATTTGGTTATAGCCAATAAAGTCATCAAGAAAGGAAAAATATTTCTTGCCTACCAAAGAGTGAAGAACTTGGTCAATCAATGGAAATGGAAAGTGATCCTTCCTGGTAGCAATATTTAGTTCTTTGTAATCAACACAAACTCTCCACTTGCCACCTTTCTTGGGCACTATGACCAATGGTGAAACCCATTCACTATCTGAAATGGGGTATGTAAAGCATGCATCCAAAAGCTTTTGAAGCTCAATTTTCACAATCTCTCTGAAAGTGGGGTTCATGTGCCTCTGCTACTACCTGATGGGTCTATAGCCATCATCAATGTATATTTTGTGCATGCATAAGGTAGGATCAATGCCTTTCATGTCACTGTAATCCTAGGTGAATATTGCTGAGTGTGTCTGCAATACTTCATGCAAGGATTATTGTCGTTCATCAGTCAATGCATTGTTAATAGTCAACATCTTTCCTACCTTGATTTCTAATTATTTGGACAGTTCTTGTACAGAAGACAAATCAAGGCTAGGTAATATGGGTAAGCATTGTTGAGGTAATAAAGCATGAAATATTTGGGATACCTCCTCTAAGGAACTATTGGGTATTATGCTGCTCAAAGGGTGTTGTAATCAGGATAGATAGTCCTGCTATTGTGGGTGTCTCCCACGGTCATTTTGTATAATGTGAGCAATTAACTCATCTTCATCTAGAATATCCAATAAGGGGCTGTGTTTAATAGTCATCAAGGTTTGCAGGGAATAGCTGTCATCATCTTCCAAGATAGGCCAAATGGTTGGGTCAAGCTCATGGTATGATTAGGCTGGTAGATACAAAACCAATTTATTGGTCACAATCCCATTGGATATGATCATGTTACCAGACCTGCAACCTATAAATCCATCAGCAGTGGCAAGCCATGGTCTACCTAGTATAAGAGGATAACCAACAAGATTAACCTTTGGCTGCAGGACTATGAAATCAGTAGGGTATTCCCAAGAATCTAATGCAATGACCAAATCCTCAATGACTCCTTCAGGTTTGACTGTAGACCTATCAGCTAATTGTAAGACTATCTGAGTAGGCCTAAGGTTGTTCAATTGGAGTGTCTGCATTGTCTCCTTGGTCATGACATTAATTGCAGCACCTAAATCTATCAGAGTACTCTTAATCAGAGTCCCATTGATTTTGACATCCACCACTAGACTACCTAGATCTGTATATTTGGGAATAGTTATGTTCCCCAATATTATGTCAGCTAGGTTGCCTAAAACATGTATTGCCTTTGAGTCTATTCTCTTTCTTCTTGGTTTCTTGATGCAGAGATCTCAGATAGTCTTAGTGTAGATGGGAATATCTTTGATGGCTTGGATCAAGGGAATCTTTATGCTTATGTCTTACAACTAGCCCATGAGGTCATTTTCAGACTGTACTGGTTGTTTTTGGATAGACAAGTGTTCAGGAAAAGGAGGCTGAGAATGTGAAATGGTCTGAGGTTCCTGAGTTGATTCAGGTTCCAAAGGTGGTTTATCTGAGGCCTCTTCTATGGGTTCTTCATCTTCAAGTTCTATAATTTGGGGAGATGAAGGACCTGCAAGTTGCTTCCCTCATCTAAGATGGACATTACTCACTTCCACCCCATAGGTGGGATATTACATCACCTCGTTAGTATAAGCTTGCTAAATAGGCTTGTTATTAGGGTTAGGTGCAGGTTGGGTAGGGATTTGGGTAGGTCTAGGAGGTGGATTTTGAGGTGTTGATGGCAACATTATGGCTGGCTACTATGTTTGAGATGGAATCATAGGTTGCTAGTAATGTGCATTTTGTTGTCATTGTTGGCCCTTGTTCCATTGAGGCTGCCATTGTTGCTACTGAGTAGGCCATTGGGGGTTATAGTTGGGGCCTTGGAAATTTTGCTGAGGCCATGGGCTTGGCTATTGTTAGTTCCAACTAGTTTGTGGAGTAGGCCATTGTGGGTTTTACCATGCATTTGGATTGTTAGGCATCTGTTGAGTATTCCAAGCAAAGAAATTCTGGTTTGTAGTAGGAAAGGGGGAATTAAAATTAAGTGGATCAGAGGGCATACCTTGTCTTTGCTGCCAAGGTCTCCTTTGAGCTATGAAGAATAGTTGCCCATCCTCTCCTTCAAATGGTTGTAATTATGGCCTTTCAATCTTCTCTTGCTGGATACTGGCCACCCTCTTGTGTTTACAATTGGCCTTCCTCTGCCTAGAGTTGGGGTAGTATTTAGTAAGCATTGCATCTGCCTCTTCCTATTTCTTCTTGATGTGAAGAGTGTCCAGCTATGTAGCCATATGGCTAATAATATCCTCTTTGATGTGGTTAGCAAGTTACTAATCTCCATTCTTGAAACCCCATTGGTTGCCTTGCCTATGATGGCTACTCTTTCTCACCTTGGTCTTCTAGTAAAGGTTCTAGAATAATTTCTACAAGCTCTACAGACATCCTCAAAGGGAAGTTGAGATATCCCATGTTCCAATGAGATTGAGGGCATCCATGCAGTCATCATTAACCCCCCTCAAAAAGACCAACTTCAGTGATTCTTCAGACAATCTATTTTGAGGGTTTTTCTTCAAGGCAAACTGGAATCTTTCAACATAGTCTTCCAACAACTCATCCTCTTTATGTGACATCCTGAAGATGTCGTCTCTCCTCCTATTATGTGCTCTGTAGTAGTCTTTATATTTTTCCAGGAACTTTGTCTTCATGGTATCCCAATCTAGAATAACATCTTTCCCTAACCCATAAACCATCTTAAAGCAGCATCTTTTAGTGTGGCAGGGGACAACTTGAGTTTGTAAGGATTAGTGGTGTAGTCATAACTCCTACACAAGACATCAAACTCAAACAGGAAAGTGTCAAGATCTTCTGTCACCAAGATGTAGAAAAAAGGTAATGCAGAAGGTGGTATATTTTTTAGAGTAGCAGCCCATGCTTGGTTTTGGAAAGGGAATTCAAATGTTGCTTGTCCTGGAGGATCCTCCACTGCAGCATCTGCCTTGGTTCTAAAGGTCCCTTCTGTAGCCTTGGAAGAAGCTGATGGAGATGTAGATGATGTTGATGAAGATGTAAGAGGAAATTCTTCTTCAGCACTTTCTACTGTATAATTGATAAAGTCAGTTGTGTCCTCGTTATCCTGAGAAGTTGAAGGGAGGATTCTACCTCGGTGATCTCTCTACCTCCATATAAAATACTTTTAGCTTTATATTCCAGCGGTCCTGCACAATGTTAGTATAGTGTCTGGTGTTTCCTAAAAAGTGAATTTTTTAACTCTAATGCTAGAATCAAAATTTAAACTTTGAAAGTATATAAAAATAAATGAGACTATGAAGGTAGCATCATCCCTGGCAATGACACCAAAAATATAGAGAAAAACTAATGCATTGTAAACTTTACATAATTAGGGGTAAACCTATCTGAACAGTCCACTCTATCATTGCATTCCTACATTAAATTATCAACCAAGGAGCATAAGCTTATGATGGTGCCTGCATTATATATGCCTTCAAGACTCATTTCTATCTGTAACTAACTCATCCAGACCTACTCAGAGTATTCTACGGGGCTAGAATTCTCAAAAATACAAAACAGTAAAAACAACTATAGAACCCAGTGGCTACAGGTACCTATAACATAAGTTGTAGATAATTGTATTCAACAAGGAATTACAAAAATAACTCAAAATATCTAGAATGATAAAAGAACTAATACTAACCTCCGGAGGACTTAAAATAGACTAAGCATGTACTTGTTCATGAATCACAACTACTGGAAATAGCAATCAGGATATTTTACTTGTCTCACAATGCAATTTATGAAATAGAAGAGAAAAAATTTTAACTAGAAATGCATAAATAACTAAGGAAATACATGAAGATTAGTACCTTGAGTGGCCAACTCAGGGAACTATCTCACTTAACTAGAAATCAAATCTACTTCAGATTCTCACACATTCTCATAACACACAGTTGTATTCAATTCATATCATAAACAAGATCTTTTCAAATTGTATTCAATAAAACATGTCTAGATCTTTCAACATAGAAAAACAAAGTAACTATTGAGCAACTATAAAATAAAGTAACTTGAAAATCCAACTTGACATCGAACTCATCCCTCCTAACTTATATAGAAATGGGAGAGTGTTATGTAACTACCAACTAACTCTGATCATCAATCTATCCCTAGATATCAAGGTATAGGTTTGAGATCCATTTATTAATCTAGTTGAAACAGAGGAAGTGGAGTCCTATTCGAAATGAAATTCCTATACAATGGCTCATATATGAAACACATAAGCTGCGATTAGAATCCTAGAATAAGTCTTCTTCTTCTGTATTTATTCTTCCATAATGATCATGTTCAGCTTTAGTTGGCGCTTAACTGTGACTTCCTTTAATGCCCTATTTTGTAATGTGCTATGAATTCTCCTTTCCTCGATGCTACATACTCGCTGCTACACAGGGTTAATCCATAGAACATATGCATGCAAATAACCTTCATAATAGAACTATAAAATATCATGATCTATATGCATACATACTCATGTCTAACTCATTCAAATGACAAATATTATCACCATGTTTCATATTGACAGAATAGGTTCAAGGTTTGTAGAATATATAAAAAAGATAACATATTATGATGGTAATGTTTTGGAAAAGTATCTGGAATATCATAGGCATAAAGTCTAAAAGCATATAAAAATAACATAAAAGAAGCCAATATTTGAACCCACTACACTCCATTTTGTTGAGAAGCCCGAGGGGCAAATATATGTCTCTTTATTCCATATTCTTCACAAAAAACATTAAGCTCATTTGAAGTAAACTCACCACCTCTATCAGATCTCAAACATTTGATTCTCAAATCTAACTCATTTCAACCATAGCTTTGAATGCCTTAAACTTGTCTAGGGCTTTTGATTTTTCTTTAAGAAAAGTAACCCAAGTCATTCTTGACTAATCATCAATAAGAAACATGAAATACCTATCACCTTGTAGACTTCTTGTTCTTGTAGGGTCACATAAGTCTATATGCACCAACTCCAGCAAACTGTTAAGAGAATTGTTCTTTTCTCTTGAAAGTAGTCTTTGTCATCTTCCCAAACTGACATTCTTTGCACATAACATTGGTAGGCTTCATAATCTTAGGCAAGTCTCTTACTACTTGTACTGTGCTTATTCTCACCAAATTGTCAAAGTTAATGTGACACATTCTCCTATGCCATAACAAGTTTTCATTTGTCTGAGCCAACAAATAGCAATTATCAGTACCTGATGCAGAGTGAAACACAATAGAAGCTAACTAACAGGAAGGAGGAGCCAAGTATACAAACAGCATGATAATAATCCCTATCGGCTCAGCATCATCATCATATTTCCTGTAAACACCAACAGCATCATCATATTTCGGTCGAGCACAATTATCCTCCTGCCGACTACTATTCACTTCCTCCGCCTGTCGCCTATCATCATCATCATGATATTCAACGGGCGCAAACATCCTCCTGTTGCACTGTTCATCGGGCGCCAAACTCTAGCGACATCATCATGATCTTCAACACTCCCTTCGTCAGCAGGATATCCAAATATCCGGTTGCTCCAAATATCCTGATGATGATCACCTTCAGCAACTTCCCTTCGATGCTCCGCTAGCCGACGACACAAGCAACAGCATCATGATATAATGGATCCGGTTCCCTCGAAACCTCCTGATGATGTTAATACAACTTTCTGCCTACGCCGATACCTAACCACTTAGCGACGACAGGATCAATATGCATAGAGTGATATCTCAATATCCTGATGACGATGACGTCATATCCTGATGACGATGACGTCACACAATATCCTGATGAACTCTTCAACACTTAGTCAAAAAAACTGAACTTTCACACCCGCATCTGCTAGCGATATGCGGATGATGAGCACTCACAGAAGATGATCCTGACTGCGATATATACACTAAGTATATATCCAACTCAAAACATCCTGATGCACTTGCAACATGCAAACTTCAACAGTTTCATGACCCGATCCTGATGGCGATGCATTCGCAGATGATGATGCGGCTTGCTCCGGCTGGAAACGCACATGTAGACTCCTGTGTATCCGTCCGCTGCATGTAAACACTCGGAACCGCACAATTACCCAAAGACAATATGACGACCGGGCCGGATCACCTTCAAACCAAAATCTAACAACTTATCTTTCTATACCTAGCACATGAGGATGCTAGGCTATTTCACAGCATGCTCCTAACTGATCTCTTGAACAATGCAATGCATAAATAGAAAACACAAATGCAAACTAAGCTATAATACAGGACCATTCCACCGATTCGCAGGATCAACTGGTGGAAGGGTTGAAAGTACCCATCAACTTGCAAAATGGAAAGGAAGTCAAAACAGATACAACTGATACAATCAGATAATGCAATGATGAGATCTTATTCAATTGAAATTCAAATGTTCAGAATACAGCTTCACAATGTCTGAACTGCTCTCCTGAATCTCAACTCAACACAACACCAATACATCTATCAATCTCAATCTCAATCTATCAATATACTAAACCCTAACAGATCGAAGGTATATATAACAAAGTCCTTCGAGTACTACCAACTCACTTCCCAGCGGCTGGGAGCTTCCAAGCGGCTGGGAGAGAGGACAGCTCAGACTACCTTATCCCGATCTCTAACTGCCTACACATACTCCTAGGCTGAACTAATACATAGCATCGGTCCAATGGACCTTATTACATGATGAAGTCAAACATACTAAAAATAGACTATCCTGTCATCATGCGGACAATTATCCTATATCCTGATCATGTAATCCTATATCCTGATCATGTACGGGTGCTTCTGCACCATACTCCCCAAAAGAAAAGAACTCATGTCCCATGAGTTTAGTATGTGGAAGTCCTCCACCTCTACACTTTGCCTGTGCAATGCTCTGCCCTGTTCCAGCTTTGTCTGCTGCTGGCTCTTGGCTGCTCCAAGACTTCTGAACTGTAACTTGCTTTCTGGCAAGTAAATCCTCATGGCTGTCAATGTAGGCTTTTCTCTCACATACCTTGTGTTTGTCAGGTTGCCTAACCAGAACCTCTTTCTGAACTGCCTCTTGAACTTCTGAAATGTTCAACTCTATCTTCCTGTCAATCTTTATAGGACAAGCAATAGTCCCAATTATGACAACATCCTTGTCATTCTTCTGAACTAGTTGCTGTGTGCAAACCTGTTTCTGAACCTGCTGCTGACCTCTGTCAGTCACAACTGAAACTTTCTTCAGCTTGTTGTCTTTAACAACTCCTTTCCCTGCAGTGTCCTGAACTGCCTTTATGCCTGCTCCTCTAGGCATATGCAGACTCCTGTGTATCCGTCCGCTGCATGTAAACACTCAGAACCGCACAATTACCCAAAGACAATATGACGACCGGGCCGGATCACCTTCAAACCAAAATCTAACAACTTATCTTTCTATACCTAGCACATGAGGATGCTAGGCTATTTCACAGCATGCTCCTAACTGATCTCTTGAACAATGCAATGCATAAACAGAAAACACAAATGCAAACTAAGCTATAATACAGGACCATTCCACCGATTCGCAGGATCAACCGGTGGAAGGGTTGAAAGTACCCATCAACTTGCAAAATGGAAAGGAAGTCAAAACAGATACAACTGATACAATCAGATAATGCAATGATGAGATCTTATTCAATTGAAATTCAAATGTTCAGAATACAGCTTCACAATGTCTGAACTGCTCTCCTGAATCTCAACTCAACACAACACCAATACATCTATCAATCTCAATCTCAATCTATCAATATACTAAACCCTAACAGATCGAAGGTATATATAACAAAGTCCTTCGAGTACTACCAACTCACTTCCCAGCGGCTGGGAGCTTCCAAGCGGCTGGGAGAGAGGACAGCTCAGACTACCTTATCCCGATCTCTAACTGCCTACACATACTCCTAGGCTGAACTAATACATAGCATCGGTCCAATGGACCTTATTACATGATGAAGTCAAACATACTAAAAATAGACTATCCTGTCATCATGTGGACAATTATCCTATATCCTGATCATGTAATCCTATATCCTGATCATGTACGGGTGCTTCTGCACCAGTACCCTTCAAATGATAAACATTACCATGAGTCTTCTTACCATCAACAATTAAAGTTCTGCAGCTTTTCCTTATCTCACACCCATTGTCCTTAAACATTAGATTATACCCTTTGTCATGCATTTGTCCAATGCTTAGAAGATTATGATTTAAGCCTTTGACATAAAGAACATCATCTATATTATGATTGCCATCTTAAATTAATTGATCCTTTTCCACAAATCTTACCAGTTGCATCATCACCAAAACTAACTAGTCCTCCATCATATTTTTCAAACTTAACAAACTTACTCTTATCTCTTGTCATGTGATTTGAACATCCGTTGTCAATGATCCATTCATCTTCCTTTTCAGCATGAAATGTAGACAACTCTCCTAGACTTCCTACGTTCACACAACTTGCAAGGTTAGTAGAAATAGGTTCTTCTCTTAGTGTAATAAAAAAGCATTCACTACCATTACCATCATCAGAATTAGGTTCATCATCAGTTACACCATCATCTCTAACATAGTAACTCTTTCTTACCATCTTTCCTTTACTTTCTTTGATTTTGATCCTCAAAGCTCTGTTAGGACATCTTGAAGCATAGTGACCAATTTTACCACCATTGAAACATTTGAAAGGTAACTTACCTTTGAACTTTCCTCTGATGCCTCTTTTCATTCTACTTGCAAATTTTGCCTGAAGCTCTTCAAAATATTCTTCATCTGATTCCATAGCACATTTATCTGATCTAGCAATCTTTTCTTCCTTGGGCTTAAAGACAATCTTAGTTTTCACAAGGCCATTAGTAGTACCAAATTCTCTCAGCTCAAAAGTAGTCAATTTGCCAAGCAATTGATCTTTTAAAAGCTTTCCCATATTAAACAATTCTTCAAAAGTAGATACCTTGTGACTATAAGATTTGGGAAGAGTTCTGAGTATCTTATCTACAACATCCACATCCTCTATCTTTCCACCAAGACCCTTGATGCTGCTGACAACTTCATCAATATTCCATATGTAACTTGTTATGTTCTCATCCTCATCCATTCACATGGTTTCATATGTGGTCTTCAAGTTCTACAATTTAGCCTTCTTGACAGATTCATCACCTTCATAGATGTTTTTCAATTTTTTCTAGATCTCATGAGCAGTTTCCAAATCCACAACTTTTACCATTTTAGTGTTAGACAAAGCATTTAATAGAGCATTTTTAGCTTTGTGATTAGTCTCATAATCCTTAATCTCTTCACTAGACTGTGGACCACCTTTAGGTACTATGTATTTATCTTTAACCATCTTCAAGTTCTACAATTTAGCCTTCTTGACAGATTCATCACCTTCATAGATGTTTTTCAATTTTTCCTAGATCTCATGAGCAGTTTCCAAATCCACAACTTTTACCATTTTAGTGTTAGACAAAGCATTTAATAGAGCATTTTTATCTTTGAGATTAGTCTCATAATCCTTAATCTCTTCACTAGACTGTGGACCACCTTTAGGTACTATGTATTTATCTTTAACCATCTTCCAGACATTATAACTAATATAAATAAGGTAACTTTGCATTCGTACCTTCCAATAGGCATATTCCGATCCATCAAACTAAGGAATGTCTTTCTTGTGTGCCATCCTGGATCTACCTTAAGCTGTTAGGCTTTCTTCCAAGGAACTTCACTCTGATACCAATTTTTGAAGCACAAGACAACTGAGAGGGGGGGTGAATCAGTTGTATCAAAAACCTTAACTTCTTTAACTAAAATCGCATTCACATTCACTTACTTTAACTCCTTAATCTATTATAAAAATTAAACATGAATAGAAGAAGCAAAAAATAAACACATCAACACCATACACACATGAACACTAGATTTTTTATGTGGAAAACCTTAAAAGGGAAAAACCATGGTGAATGTTAGCTCACAATATAATGTAATAACAATACCGAATAACAAAGAGGCTTACTACCCAAATGAATGCTCACTACAAAAAGGCTCATTGCCAAGGGGTGGCTCACTACCAAAGGGTGGCTCACTACCAAGGGGTTGCTCACTACCAGGATGGGTGGCTCGTTGCCATGAACTGATATAATAGCATCTACAACATGTCTGATTTCAGTTCCATTGAAGCACAATATATCTCTTCTTCTCTGCCTTTACAACACACACACACTTTATCTTTGCAATTTTGCACAATCTCACATCACTCAAGGATTCATTACATATATTTATACCAATCATCAACCTTGGAACATTCATCAAGGTTGGCAATATAACTTACAATCATTGGAACTATCTCCAAGGTTGGCATACATACATAAATCAAATTAGGTTTGGACCTAAACAAACTTGTAGAGCAAATGAATGAAGTAAGAACATTTCATGGTTTAGCTCAGACCCAAACACATCCTTACATGCTTCCTTATGCTTCTACAATCCAGGAAACATATCCACAAAGAGTGTTATCACCCAAGTCAGCCAAACTGGTGTAATCATCAAGAATACTTAGATACACACTTCCAAGAGCTTCATTACAACTTTTAGATCAAGAACACACCTTCAATACATTTTGGAGACATCCACATACAACATAGAATCACTTGGGAGCTGACAAATCCAACCGCAATAGATCTCACTTGAAGACAACAAATATCACTTGAAGATAGATCACAGACTGCTCACATTAAACACTGTCAAACTCTGCTAGTCAATAACTTACTTTTCAGAGAACCAAATCACAAATCCTTTGTAATGAATATAGCTAAGGACCTTATAAGCATATGTCCAAAATTGCAAGATGAAAAACCAAACTGTAGAGAAATGCGGAGCAAAATACTTTCTCCCTATTACATTGCAAATACTGTCAGGCATAGTCTTCAAACTGGTAAATAGAACTTTTATTGCACAGTGATCCAAACCACCAAATTTTGGATTTAGCATCTTCAAATACTTCTCTAAATCATAACCAAATCCCATACTCTGGTCTTCAACACAGAGGAAATGCGGAGTAAAAACTTAGACATTGTCCTTAAATGACAACTCAATCAATCAACAAACAACAATATCAGAAGACACAGTTGACACTAATGACAACACAAACATGTTGACATCAATGACAACACCGGTTTGCAATAGATCCGAGGTTCAAGAACATTTTGATGGTAATTACATGGTTGAATCTAGGAAATATCATAAATATAATTTTCAATAATTTTTACATCTTTATCATCTACATTTTCAAAGACCTTCAAAACATCTATGGCCCCCTACTACTATGATGAATGATTATAACTCCTCATAACTCAAGATACATCTCTTGTATATCTTCCCAATGCTTTCAAGAAGTTCAGTTTTCACCTAACAAGCTAGGAGTTATGACCCCATCAAGTTGGAGTACCAAAATTAAATAATTTCTAGTTTAATGTAATTTTATAGTTAATTTGTCCTCATCTAGCTATTCTTTTCAACTTCCAAGGAGGACACAGGTATGGCAACTCTTCAATTTTTTATGGGACCATAGTTACTATTTTTTAGTAAGTTTTCTAGTTTGTTTAATAATTTATGTGTTGAATTAGAATCAATAAAACTGAGGTGAAGGCATGCATCTCTTCCAAGGGATTTTCCATCTATCATATAAGCTCTCTCAATTTCAAATAAAATACATTTTCTTAGCTTCAGTAATTGTTCGTGTTTGGTAAATACTAGATACAATGCACCTAGTCCCTCACTAGTGTATTGTTCTCTAAATTTCTATATAGTTGGGATCGTTTGTAGATATCTATGTTTTCCCATCACTACTCCAAGGATCTGTCATTTTTGGAAACTATAACATTTTTATAGTCAATGCTACCTATTGTTTTTTACTATTGTCAAGAACATTCTTCTTTGCTTCTATTGGCGCTATCCTCTTTAGTTGGATTTGACACAAATTCTTTTACAATTTTGACTATGATATTGCATAAAATTTCTCACAAAATATTCCATGATTAATCATTAGTTTGTTTCTACCACAAAATATAAACAAAGAAGAATGTTATTCTCTTTCCCTTGCCCCAAACTAGTCACTAGCACAATCTATTTAATTACCTTGTTTTGATACCAAATGTTGGATAAAGGCACAAAGAAATTAGATAAATATTGTGATGCAAGCATTCAATTGTGTGCATACTTCATTTATTATCATATGAGGAAGTTAGATTATTGGTTGAAACTTATAATGTGTAAGCAATTTAATGAGACAAGTAATATATTTGTGATTACATCATTATAAGTACTTGATACCTAGGTCTAAAACATTACATCTAATATTAAACAACTATTGATTACAAAAGTATTGTTAAAGAGACAAAGACCTTCTTGAGATTAGACACTGACTATTTATAATAAAAGGATATACAACCAATTTGAGAGATTAAAAGCATTGAGTGGAACTACTTCTTCCCTAGACACAAGAACCATGTTGGAAGTAGAACCATCCACCCTTGTGAAGTAGACAACAAGAACCCATTTGGGAAGTAGAGCCAATTAGTTCCGTGTGTGCCCATGTTGTTGGAACTCTCTATATGATACATTTATTGCTTAGGTGGGGCTCTAAGTTCTTGTTCTTGGGTGGCTTCCATGATGTAGTGGTGAGCATATTCTAAGAGTAACAATGACTTGATTGCTTGAAGAGTGTGCTCATAATTTTTAATAATTGCATTGAGTTTATCCATATTTCACTAAGACTTCTAAGATCAGAGCACTAACTTGGAGCCAATCATCTTGTGCCTCCATGTCATTTTTTCCTTGGAACACTAGGCAGAGGAGATTGATTTGTACCTTGAATGGATTTTGGTATCAAAATGAGAAACTACCATTGGTACGGTGTTGAGGGACTTGGTAGACATCAAATCACAAATTGCAAGAAAATTTCTTTTATTCTTTCAAAGCTCCTTGCATAAGCTTTTATACTTCTATTGAAGCACGTTTCTTCGCATAATTAGACATCTTGAATTTCTTTCACCATTCTGCTATTAGTTAAAGATGGAGTTGGGTTGTATCCCTTTTCGATATTTATTAGGAAATCATGTACAACTAGGCCATTGGTATGTTATGTTGTTCAAAAGAAAAAGTGTTCTAATACCAATGATCCATGTTGAGCATAAGAGTGTCATGGCAACAAATTACAAACCAACTAGTAGACATATAACTAACTTCATGCAATGAAAAAAGAAGATAATTATGGGCACATCATTCTACATTCATTAAATTGGAGATATCAAATCACTATCTTCTATTCATCACAAACAAGAAAATAAATATATGCACGTGTATGTGTGTGCATATGTATATAATGCTATATATATTATGTATGTATATTTTGTATATTGTAGGGCTTATAAAACATGGTCATGGAAGGCTAACCTAAGATGCTTGCCAATTAGCTCCTTGTGTGACCATGTTGTTTAACTCTCTATATGATACATTTAATGCTTAGGTGGGGCTCTAAGTTCTTGTTCTTGGATGACTTCCATGATGTAGCGGTGAGCATATTCTGAGAGTAACAATGACTTGATTTCTTGAAGAGTGTGTTCATAATTTTTAATAATTGCATTGAGTTTATCCATATTTCACTAAGAATTCCAATATCAAAGAACTAACTTGGATCCAATCATCTTGTGCCTCCATGTCGATTTTTCCTTGGAACACTAGGTAGTTGATATTGATTTGCACCTTGAATGGACTTTGGTATCAAAAAGAGAATTTACCATTGGTAGGGTGTTGAGGGACTTGGTAGACATTAAGTCACAAATTGTAAGAAAATTTCCTTTATTCTTTCGAAGCTCCTTGCATAAGCTTTTATACTTCTATTGAAGCAAGTTTCTTCGCATCATTAGACATCTTGAATTTCTTTCACCATTCTTCTATTAGTTAAAGATGGGGTTGGTTTGTATCCCTTTTTGATATTGTGTGTAGGAAATCATGTACAACTAGGCCACTGGTATGCTATGTTATTCAAAAGAGAAAGTGCTCTGATACCAATGATGCATGTGGAGCACAAGAGTATCATGGAAAAAAATTACAAACCAACTAGTAGACATATATAACTAACTTCATGCAATGAAAAAAGAAGACAATTATGGACACATCATTCTACATTCATTTAAATTGGGGATAACAAATGAATATCTTATATTCATCACAAACAAGAAATCAAATATATGCACGTGTATGTGTGTGCATATGTATATAATGCTATATATACTATGTATGTATATTTTATATATTGTAGGGCTTGTAAACCAAAATTGTCTATTCATATGGACAAAACCCAAACATGGATTCTATAGTATTGATAATGTAACATAAGATGGATTTTGTATAGTGTTCAAAATAATAGGTATTAAGAACACTAGAAACATAGATTCTATATATAGATTACAAGATGGATAATTATAAGATACTTTTGTATTCCAATCAATTTGGTTTCCCAAATAGATTTTCAATCTTCTTGTCAAGGTGTGCTGAATTCTTCCAATGCTGAAAATGTTACTTGTTCACCTGAAGCAAGTGCCTCTTTGGTATCTTGGCTTTGTCTTGTTGTGTGTATGGGACCTTAAGAAATGATGTGTACTTTGCAATATAATTCATGTTGGACCATGGTTATGTATATCTCATAGGGGACTGTGAAGTGATGTTAATGCATTACAAATGTCATAGAGTTTGCATGGAGCCGACAATCCTACTTGGATGAAAATAAGTGTGATGAAGATCTAGATGAAGTCCAAGAGTCAAAATGATTTTACATGAGGATTTGGAAACTCTTTTTTTTTTGCATTTTTATAAAATTCCTAAGCAATGTAGGAGTCAAAAACTAATGTTAAATAGTAATGCAACTTCACAATATTTGATTCCATTTGATCATTATCACCTTCACAAATTTTCTACAAGTATGAGAAAAATGAATATTTTCAATGACTTGTTAGTAGATTTTACATTTATTCTTCAATCTCCTCTTTTTGATTTGGACATTCTCATTATTTTTAATTTTCTAGAAAGTGTGAATACAACATAAGAATTGGATTAAAAATAGGTGTAATAATTTTCTTTCCTTCCAATCTAAGTGCCAAAAGCACTCATTTATAAGGTTTTGCATGATAAATAATAAAAAAGATAACTACAAATTCTATGCTATGAATAATTTTCTTGCACATAAAACAATTATACAATTTTGGTTTTACAAATTCAATACGTAAATTAGGAAATCTACAAATAGATTTCTAATAGGGATTACTATCAACTAAAAATAGACCTTATAGAAGGCCATCTAAAAATAGATATTCTATAAATACATCTTCTAAATATAGATTTCCCAAAATATGATTATCTTCTCAAAATAGTAATAGATAAAAATCACATGAGCTATAAATAGCTAATCTGATACTCGGCTCCTAGTGATGATTCTGGTGCAGGGGCACCAAATCAACTTATGTAAATATGGTCATTTGATAGGTTTTGGGGTGTTTTGAGTATTTTTTCATGCAATAAGGTCATAATAGACCATTTGTGATGTAATTGGAGTCATTTGAGTCATTTGGGATCAAACTTGTAAAAATTGTCAAATTGTCAAAAAGTTGTCATGTTATAAAATTGCAAAAATGCGAGAATGGGAATATGAAGAGTCAAAGTGATGTAGAAGTTGATTAGTTGGTTTGTAATTGTTGGAAAAAGTTTGAAAAGGCATAAAAATCCTGATTCCATCATTGTAAAGGGTGGTTGAGAGGTTTGGAGGAAGTTGGGAGCAATAAATAATTCATTTTCTACATTTTATTGTGTTTCTTGTTGTTCCTCTCAATGACACATGCTTGTACAGATAGATAAAGGTCTAAAAACAATTGGAGATGTTAGGTTATTGAATCTAGTTTCAATTAATTTTGGTTTCATTGATTTTTATTAGGTTTTGAGCATTTTAGAGCAAATTTACCAAAAATAATTTGAAACCCTTGTTTTGGGGGTTTGATAGGAGGAAAAAATTGAGTTTCTCATTATTGCACCGTTGAAAAATCTTCTAAGTTGGAAAAGGGGACTGTATACATGTGTTCGATGTTTTTCCAAGGTTGTAGGAGAATTGGTGAAGGTTTGCATGTGATATAGTGATGCCCTAGGTGCTTTTAAGCATGTTTTAAGCAAGGAATGGTGGCTAGGAGTTGGAGTTAGATAAAGAAGCATTAGGAAAGTGTGGGAATTGGTTTTGGTTAGCATAGTCAGACCCTAGGTGACATGTCTGAGCCTTTTTTGAAGAGAAATGAGGCCTAGAGTGTGGACAACTAATAAACCTCTATTATTACAAGCCTAATTAGCCCCTTCCCAAAACGGGACAGTCAAAATTTGGGCCACACTTTCCAAAACAACCATATCTAAATTTTGGATATGTTTTAGAAGGACCAAATGGGTACTCAAAACTGTATTTAAGTTCTAGAGAAGAGTTCTAGTTCAAAATATATTCTATGACAGTCCTTTATGAAGGAAACTAGGTTGGTTAGAGAACTTGTGGGGCAGCAAGATTGTGATGAAAGGTGGAGATAAAATCTGCATGAATCGTATTATGTGATGTGACAAGACCTCTAGAGTGGAGTTTGTGAGTTTGGTGGTTGAATATCTCATAGGTGCTTTGTAAAACAGGGCTAATTTGCCCTTAGGATAGCGATACAGTCAAGATTTGAAGTTGATGTTCCAAAACAAAGATATGCACAAGTTTTATATGTTAAAGTAGGCCATAATGGGCATCTTAAATGCTCATTCTTTTGTGGATTTGATAAGTATTCTGAAAGATATGCCTAATTTCCTTCAATTGGAGTGCTACAAGGCAGTTTTATGGAACTGTGAGATAGAGACCAAGTTGGTATTTTGAGAGTTGAAGAATTATTCAAAATGGTTCATAATGTGTTTGTTTGATTGAATCCTCAATGCTCTACATCAGATTCTAATGAATCTCTTTCATTTCGACCATGGTAGATCCTCTAAAGAAACCCTAAAACCTAATGATCAATCTTGTTGACTTGAGTATGATTCCTTCCTCAAAAACTTGTGTAATTTGATGTCTTGTAGCTAGATCTTGTCCATGATGAAGAAAAGTGTTGATCCTTGGGAAAATATATGGAGCTTGTGGAATTTATCACTAATGACCAACAAAATGCTTTGAAAGGTTGCTTCAATGGTGCCCTTTAGTGTTACAAAGATGAAACACCAACTTCAACATGTAGGAAGTGTGCTTTTTGACATTCACTCATGTCTTCCAATTACGTTTTGATATTCAACCCCTCTTAGGCCCATCTAGAGAACTTTGAAGCACTTTATCTTCTTTTCCCGTGTTGACACCTTGATACTAAGTCCTCCTTGGGCACACCCAACTTTATGTTATAATATTCAATTAACACTATGACATTCAAGTCATTAGGGGCATCATTATTCACTTATGTGCACTTTTGACATTTTGAAGTTGTCATTTTGACATTCATGGTCTCATGGGGGTGCCCAATAGAGGTAGAATGCCACTTTTAAATGCTTGCACAATGGCATTTGACATTGAAGTAATGAAAGGGGTTACCAAGCTTCTTAGAGTCACTTTTTGATCTGATTTCACTTTCACACTTTGACACTTAAGTCATCTTAGGTGCACTTTTTTAGTTAAGTGTTAAAAAGGTGTTTTATCATTCTAATTTGATATTGAGTTAGGTCACTTAAGTGAAAAAGTGTACCTTTGTTCTAATTCTTCATTGTCATTTGTCACTCAAGTAAAAATGTTTTTTTTGGGTAAATCTGTTTCTTCATTGGCATTGAAAAGTGCAAACACTTTATGACTAAAGTAATTTTTTCACTTGCAATGTGACATGGACCCCTCAGGGATGTGTCCAATATGTTTGGAGTTATTTTCACATGATATTGGCCCTCTAAAATGACTTTATGTTCTTTTGACACCTTCTGGATCACCTATATGCTTTTCCTTAGCCTAAAATAATCCCTAGGTACCTTTGCTTTGTTAAATCATGCCTTAAAAGCTCTATCATTCATCTTCTTGCCTTTTGACATAATTGTTTTTCCTTATACCCTAGCTGACACATCCAATTTGCTCGACGTGCTTGAAAAAATTCCTCTTATGGGTCTTCAATAACTGCTAACTGGAAATTGACAATGACAACATTGGCAACTAGCGACATCAAGGACTCTTAAACAACTTACAAGCGACAAATGACAAGTTTTATACTTAGAATTCAAGTTAGTATGAAAATTTTCATTTAGGTACAACACTACTAAATTTTTGTTTTAATTAATGAGAAATCATATTGATGAATTAAACCAATCCATTAGTGAAAACTTAGAACACATGGACATGGAGGATTTATGTATTTTCCATTACATCTCATATTAATTAGATGGTACAAGGTAATTCTTACCTTCTAAAGTCAAGCTAGGGATTGCAAGAGCTTTGATAGACATTTGGTTGTATTCGTAGGAGTTCTATGCTATAATATTGAAATGAAAGAAGCTTCACAATCAAGAGTTGGGATCAATGTCTCTCATTATAATATAATCTAGAGGATGGATATGGTTGTTGTAGTCATAAATTAGTAAGCTTACGTATGAATGAGGACATTGCAATTAGTACCAAATATTTATTATCAAGGATTGCCAAGATAGATTTAGTGACATCCATAATCTCAATCCCTTGCCCTAAATGTTCAATAGTTTCATTAATTTATTTATTCACACTAAGTGCTTAAGCAACATTGCATGCTATGTGTAGGTTCATGCATGTACCTAGTATGTATGTATGTATGTAATACATGTGTTACTAGATATGCCATGTCCCCATGCCAAATCCCTATGGGGTGTATACTAAGTACAAGTCTTAATTCATGTACAACTTAGGTACATCCAGGGTCCAACCTAAGTCAATACCCAAAATCCTGATGCTATACATTACTCATGGTTGTTTTTGATGAAAAGCAATATGATGATTTCTATAATGTTTCCATGTGTAGTTGCATGTTTGACCACTTATTATTGTTGTATTTTTGTACATACCATTTTGATTTCTACTTAAAGACATGAATTATCAATTATCAACTATATTTTGTGAAAAGTATAGCTATTTTTTAATTTAAAATATTTAATAAATATTTCGTATGGTCTTACCTAACCCTACAAAATTTGGGAGTATTTTTTTGTTGAACGATCATAATCAAATCAGGTGGTGGAAAGCCTACTTGAACTTGATCCTAAACTGGGAACTTAGAATACATGTTTACACACATATCTATGTATGTATATTGTAATGAACTCAAATAAGAACCACAAGACAAAGATTTATTGTTGTTGGGATCATTTTGGATAAAACCAAATTTGTCAACTTTGTCCAATCTAATCTAAAATATAATTTGTTTTCTTGAGTTTTTATGTATCATAGGGTCAAGGAGATGGTTTCATTGCAACATCTAATTGATGCATAGAATTTGAATTAATACATCCATGACGTAATATTTGGGAAATTTATGTTTTGAATTTACTTCCATGTGATGATATACTAACAAAAGAGAGAATAAACAACTTTTTAGTATTTTCTAATAGAAATCCTTTCTTTGATAACATTACCTTCTCTTACACCAATGGAATCAGACTTCATCTAAGAGAGCTTGTTTCCTTATCAATATCAATTGAAGGGACATATTGAAACTTCTATATACCTATATTAAATAATAGAAAAGAATGCTTAATTCATATCTTGAATTTTGATAGCAAGACGAGTTAGCAATTACAAACTCAATAGAATCAAAAATGCATAAGAAATCCATTTTTTTTTTAAATTTTAATATTTTATACACCTTTCATATTTCAATTTCTTGTTGATTTTTTTAACTTGCATATATATTACTAATAAAATATGGAGTACATATGAGTTCATATGGTGGCCAAGGAGGCCACCTCAAAATTTATACACCATTTAGTAATACGTAGCAATTTTTTTTGCAAGTTAAAAACACTTTTTTGTAAAACTTATAAGCTTTATGTTCCACTGTAATGCCTGTATTGGTTGATCATTTTCCATCTTGGTTGTTGTCTCTGTGAGCAAATTGTATCTGCTTCCCTTGGTCCCCTTGGTCTTCCTGTACCAACTCATTATGGATAGGCTGAACCTGCTCCCTCATTGCATTTACTGAGTGCAGCTTATCTTTCCTTCTGTACTGTTGATATCATCAAAGTTTTGACCTATAGAATCCAAATTATTTATTACACCTTCTTTGTTGACTGGTGCTCTTGGAGTGATGTATCTATTATGTACTTCCATGTACTCTTCAAAGAACTTTGGATCAAGTTCTATGTAGTCATGCAACCAAAACACTGCAGTCTGAATGTTAGATCTGAAGAGTGTCCCTTACCCTTCATCATAAATCTTCATAAACCTGTCTGTTGGTATTCTTATAGTTGCCTTGGCCTGTTCAACAATCATCCAAGTAGTGATCCTAAGGAAGGACTTAGTAAGAAATCTTCCCCTCCCTTGATAAAAATTCTCATTTCTTGCCTTCCACAAGGACCATAGGATTTCAATAGAAAAAATATTCCAAAAAGAGTTTGCATGACTGTCCACATTAGTTACAAAACCACATAGAATATCAAGCATGAATAAACATTTTTTAGATAAAACACCTATTAAAGACTTAAAAAAGAAGTTCCATATACTTTTTGCAAATACATAGTCAAAAAATAAATGCTCATAAGTTTCAAATTCATTGCAGACCAGACACAGAGAATTACTATTTTCTAAGGCCAATTTTTTCAACAATAAAAGCCATTTAAAGTAACTTTTTTTAGGTTCATTCACATTAGACCAATCTACACTCAAGGCTTTTGACATGATGGAGGATTCAAAACCAACATTCCATACATATTTAATGTAGCTAATGACCTATAAGATACCCAACTATATCTAACTAAATTTTTTTTCCTTAGACGAATTTACTTGCACTTAACTCATCAACTACTCAACTAACTCAATGACATACATCAAAGATAACAACTTGTATGAATCAACTTGAAGTTGGGCACTTGTATTACCACTTGATTCAAATCAATACAATTGTCTTATTACAATGGATAATCCCTCAATGGCAATGAGCATACAATCTTATTCAACTAATTACAAGAAAGGCCTCGAAGCCTAGATGTATACAATGACTTCACACATGAACAACTTCTCTTTAACTCAATGATGTCAATTGTATGTCAACACCTCACAACTTGATAAGGGAGCATCACCCCAACTACTTGAAACTCGCAGGCCTCAAGAACACAAGCATAAAGCTTTGCAGAGAGAAAATTCACCAAAAATCTAAGATAACAAAATGAAGGTGTTCCTCTCATTTTATAGTGCTCCTCCTCAAAGGCAATGAGGGCACGCTTTTCAATGTAAATAAGGAACCAAGGCATGTTTCCCAAGAGCATATTCCATTTGACGACTCCCTCTGAGTTGGCAACCTTTTCCAATGAGCCAGAATGGATCCCAACATCACCACTTGGACCAATAGGAGATCAGAGACTCGAGGAGCCAAAATGATGTCACAGTTACAAGTCTCTCAAGGTTAGGCACCAACTTGAGATGGTTACTACATGAAATTGCACCTTACTATTGCTAGGCGCCAATTGAGGGTTGTAGAGACTAGAATAGGTGTCTTTCCCAAGCTAGGCACACTTTTGAGGTGGCAAAGACTAGAAGGTGCGCCTCATCAATAAGACTTGTCTTCTGACACTTAACCACTTTTCCAAACACTGGTACAAATTATAATTCTCTTCCTGTGATGTTTACTTGTAAGAAAATGAAGAATCCATGTGAGGCGCATATCCAAGGTGGCACAGGAGGCAAAGTGCGCCTTAGGCAATTTGATGTTCTCTTTGTCATTTGATCAATATCTTGGCTTGATGAAGAATCCCTTCAGCAAGTTTTATCACCTAAACAAGATGGAAGCTCAAATTATGTCTTTCATTCCATTTCTAACTTAGGCGCATATTGAGCTTTCTAGAGAAGGAGCCAATGTGGAGTTAGAGATGAGGAAAAGTGCGCCTCACTCTCATAACATTCCTCTTATCAAAGATGATGATCTCAACTAAGTGGATGATCCTTGGAACAATCTTTAATCCTTTGATGATCAATTTAGCCTTCCAAATCACTTTCTTCCCAAGGTGCTATCTCAATGTTGCAGAGGAGTGTTCTAGCACCTAGGTGTACATTAAGGATTGTTTGATCAAGAAGTGGCACCTTGATCATTTAGGTGCATATTTGATGTGATAGGAGTGTAAGCTAGCACCTAGGTTTACTTAGGAAAATTTATGATTCCAAACTCAATTTGATACTCCCAGATGCTTAATTGGAGATCCAACACCCTTGATAACATTGAACTCTGCCTTCACAAGTTAGGCGCTCTTTTGTGGTTGTACAGAGGCTCAAGGGCGCCTAAGACAATTGCTCAATTCACTTAGTCAAAATCATCTTGGGAACCAATCAACTTTACCTACCAAGGCACCTTGTTTGGTATGAAAGATGTGCTTCATAACACGATGTTTCTATGCTAGGTGCCATTTTGAGACTGGAGGAGAGAGAAAGTGCACCTAACCTCACTTAGGAACTTCTAGCCTTCAAAACCTTGATTTAGTGTGTTGACAGGCTTTAATGATGATATGCTTATCATATTACACTTTCAAACCTTGATAGAGGACACCAAATCCTTAGGCGCTCATTTGGTACCGAATAGATAGAAGATGTGCCCTAGCTTTAGGAGTCAAGTTCTTGCTTACTTGGCTTCCAGACTTAGCCAATTTTGCCAGTTTTTTCACAAGTTGATAGCTTTCACTTTGTACCTACAAAACAACACATTCAGTTAGTCAAAAACCAGGTTCATTCCCTCAACATTGGTATTAGCCTCCAGGAATGATGATTAGGCTAATCCATATTCAATCACTTGATTCATGCCAGAAATGGGGACATGACATGACTGAGTGGGATTCAGTTAGCATTCCATACAATATCTTAGGTTTAAATTTTCCAAATTCAATGCCATCCTTCCATTTGATTTCTTTCCATGTTAATTCTTTTAGGACTGCACCTTGAAGTAGGATCTTGTTCACAACACTACACATGATGCCATAAGTCCTTTTTTGAGAATTTGGGATTTTAAATTCATTTTTTAATTGCACCTAGCTTTTTACATAATTGTGTTCTATAACATCATCAAAGGATTCAACACCCAAATTATGCCATTTTTTTTACAGAATTGCCCTGGAGAAGCACCAGATACTTGTCTTTATGTTTCAAGTTCCACCAAATGGATCTTTTCTTATTAAAAATATTTTCTTTAATTTCCAATGCCTCTCTATTTCTAATGTAGGTCTTAACCTTTTCCCATGCTTTCCAAATTGAGGTAAAGACCACTGATCCAGCTGGTTTAGCAACAAAATCCCCTAAAATATTGTCCATAAGGTTCATCCCTATCTAGTCTCTAGCTTTTTTGGGTGTTTCCAATCTCAAGTTGTTTACCACTAGCACCTTCTAAGGCTCATCACCTTCAAATGCCTTGACTATCCATTTTGCAACAAGGGTTGCACCTTGAATCTTTAAGTCTTTGAGACCAAGCCCTCCCAAAATTTTATCCAAGAAACACCAATCCCATGCCACTGCATGCCTTTTCTTCCTCCCTTTCCCATTAGACCATAGGAAGTCTCTGATCCTCTTCTGAATAATGGTAGCCTGATAACTAGCAAACATCTAGGATGAAGCATAATAGATAGAATAGGCAGACAGATTTTTTTAGCATACCTGAACTCTTCTAGCAAGAGAGAGATACTATCTATCCCATATATTAAGCTTCTTGTTGATTTTTTCAAACATCCATTCCCACATATGCTTTAGAGATGGATTGACAGAGAAGGGTATGCCTAAAAATCTCACCTGTTTGTCTGGGTTACCCCACTGCCAATTATCAGTATTAAACCAATAAGAGGGATCCTCATTGCAACTTAACATAATTGATTTAAGAAAGGAAATTTTGGCTCTTGAGGCTTGATAGAAAACTACTAGCCTTTGATCATGTTGTTTCAAGTTGTTTTCTTCTGTAATGGGGAACATAGCTGTGTCATCTGCAAATTGGATGTTTAATCTTGTTGAATTTTTGTGTCAAATATAGTTCTTTTTATTGAGTTTTTTAAGCTAAGATAAGGTTTATGGTGTTCCTATGCATCTCAATAATTTTAATATTTTGTTGATATCACAAGTATTTTGGTAATGAAGTAGATCACATTACCACTTTAGAGAAAGTAAAAGATGTGGATAAAACCATACATGAAACTATTATTCAAATGCATAATCGTAAGGTATTATACTTATTAAATTTCTTCATTTTTCCAAAAAGAATAAAGACTAGAGATTATTATTAGTTCAAAGGATATATAATAAAGAGACAAAACTAGATATTTTATACATGCCAAATAAGATTTATGAATAAATGGTAATTTCTTTTACATAAAAAAATTGAATTACTTTCAAATCACAAGAAAAATTCATAGGAATGTAATAATAAGCTTTGAAATTATTTGTATGATACCCAAGTTTGAGTTAACTAGTCAGGTTTCTCTTATATCATGCCCATAGAGAAATGTAGTAGTGATAAAACTTTATATTTAGTCAAAGTCTTATCCTCATGTCATAGGATTAAAGATTTAACCATTATCTTTTTGATACATTAAAAGTATAGGAAACATTAGTTTACTCTTACATTTGAAATTAGACATATTAGTAAATACTGCTATTAAGAGGACTCATTCATGAGTGTCTTGCCAAAATTAAAAATAGGCACCCAAGATCCAATCATATCAAATAGATTATTCTTTTTGTTGATCATCTTTAAGAGTGTACCCCTTTCCTATAAAGTTTTCAGATCCATCATTCATGTTTTACTTTTTAGAACTTTTTCGGTTCACCTTTAAGAAAATATGATAATGCAAATGTAGTTGGCCTAAACAACAACAAGAACATTGTCTTCACCCTTTTTTAGATTATTCTACTCCACAATCTCCACTAGGGTCACATTTCATGTTTGAAACTTAAAAGCAACCAAACATGACCAATAGCAAGGAGATATAATTAAACATGTTATTATTTTCTATATTATATAAAGAAAGTAAGATATGTTTTATCATTCAAAATTTTCTACATATACAAAGAATGAAATTTTACAAAATGAACATCTATGTTTAACACAATAAAATTTGTCTTTCCTTTGGTGTAGATTGAGTAAAACTTAAAAATACTACAAATACAATTAAAATATAAATCATATGATTTAAGAAACATTCATATAGTATGTTAGTAGTTTTTTAGTAAAGAGAAGAGCTTGGAGTATTTGATTATATAATATATAGCCAATCTTATTCACTATAATGTGTTTTTTCTTGATCTTTGTTTTGATATAGGAAACTTTAAAGAATATTCAACTTATGTCACTTGCTTGGGCTAGTCAATAGGTACTAATAAGCATAATCCTTGGTCCATTCCACTACATTACATTTTATTTGTGGATGTTTTCATCAAAATGGATTACATTAAGATTAGTGATTTGTCTTTTGGAATTGAAGATTTACCATAGTGGATGGCACTTTCCTTTACCAATGGAGGGAGACCATCAACCACAACCTATTTCATTGGTATCTACTGAAGATCTACAATTTCTCTAACATTAAGATCTTAGCTTGGAATTAATTCAAAGGTGAGCCTAACAATTTTACAAAAAATTACAAAATTCTTATGATAATCTTCATTTGTGTGATCATTCTTTCCTTGAATTGGAAGCAACTAATCAATTGAATGTTTTTAAATTTTGTAGAGATGATGACTATGTAGATAGAACCTATTAATTCCACTAGGATATAGATGAAATTTCAACCCAACAAGAAATAAATTTCAATGAATTCAACCAAGGCACTGGACACAAATTACAACTAGGAAACAATTTTTTTGACGTACAACGTTAGCGTAATTCTTTTTCTTAAGATGAAATATTCAAAATGTATATGGGTATAGATGTACAAGGGACTCCCATAGGCTTCCAAAATCATGCCTATCAAACTCTGGGAATTGTGTTTGATGGATTCCCTCAACAATGTTTTGAAAGTTCTAGTCATAATGACATGTCTCTCTTTGAAAAGCATTTGTTTCCTTAGATAAGAAATTTACCATGAAATAAATGATTTATATTGAATTTTATTACCATTATTTACATTTTTTTCAAGTTTGTTTATTTTTTCATGTGATTTTTTTCTTAATCATGGGGTAGCTCAAGGCCTAAAATTACATTATAGTATTGATGTTGTAAACTAATGAAAATTGTGTTTAATTTTTTTATAAATCGTAAGCCCTAAAAAAACACTTCTAACTATTGTAGAAAGTGAATCATATTGCAACATTTTCTCACTTATTAGAATACTGAGTCATTTCAATTGTGTTTTTATTGATAAATACCAAAAGAATATTTTACAATGTGAGTATATATAATTTATCTTTCCACCGTGCATTTTATTATTTTTTCCATAGTAGAATGTACTCAAAGTGTAGTTATCATAGCTTAAGAAGACTTGTATATTAACCCTTAGTACTCGTCTTTTATCTCTAAAACGTCTATCTTAAAGATGTGTATAAAAAATCTCTAGAGAAAGAGGACTTCAACTAACATCTATGGACATCTCCAATAATATTTCTGAAAAACAAAAACTTCTTATACAAGATTTTTAAATGTTATGTAATATTTTGAATTTTTTTAATTAATAATTATTTCAATAGACGTATAAAAGAGAAGAGGTGTGTGTTTTTCTTGAAAATATATGGCTATGTTTTGTAGATAAAAATTTTTAATATCAAAATCTAAAATATTAGTAACAAAGAAAAAATGAAGTTGAGACATTTGTATAATTTTTTTATCAATTAATCAAAGTGTGAAAAATGACACTATATTATCAAATTTTCACAATTTGAATAATTGATAAAAATTCTTATACAAATATCTAGCTTCCTTTTTCTTTGTTAATAATATTTTAGATTTTGATATTAAAATTTTTATCTACAAAATATATCCATACAATTTCAAGAAAAATACACACTCCTCTTTTTTACATCTATTGAAAAAGTTATTAATAAAAAAATCAAAATATTACATAACATTTAAAAATCTTATATAAGAAGTTTTAGTTTTTACAAAATATTTTTGGAGATGTCTGTAGATGTCAGTTGAAGTCCTCTGTTGTCTAGAGATTTTTTATACACATCTTTAATACAAAGACATTTTAGAGATAAAAGATTAGTATTAGAGGTCAATATACAAGGCTTCTAGTAACTATGATAACTACACTTTGAGTACATTTTATAATTAAAAAAAATTATAAAATACATGGTGGAAAGATAAATTCTATACTCAAATTGTAATTTTTTTTGTATTTATCAGGAAAAACACAATTGAAATGACTTAATATTCTAATAGGTGAGAAAATGTTGCAATATGATTCACTTTCTACAATAGTTAGAAGTGTTTTTTAGAGCTTAAGATTTATAAAACATTTAAACACACTTTTTAATAGTTTACAACATCAATACCATAATGCAATTTTAGGCCTTCAGTGGAAAAAAACACATGAAAGTAAACAGTCTTGAAAAAAATCTAAATAATGGTAATAAAATTCATTATAAATCATTTCTTTCATGGTAAATTTCTTATCTAAGGAAACACATGCTTTTCAAAGAGAGACATGTCATTATGACTAGAACTTTCAAAACATTATTGAGGGAATCCATTAAACACAATTCCTAGAGTTTCATAGGCATGATTTTGGAAGTCTATGGGAGTCCCTTGCACATCTATATCCATATTCATTTTGAATAATTCATCTTCAGAAAAATAATTACACTAGTTTTGTAGGTCAAAACAATTGTTTCCTACTTGTAATATTTGTTTAATGCGTTGGTTGAATTCATTGAAATTCATTTCTTATTGGCTTGAAATTTCATCTATATCAAATCATCTAACATTGAGAACATATCCTAGTGGAATTGTCATTTGGTTATCTACATAGTCATCATCTCTACAAAATTCAAAAACATTCACAAGAATTAATTGCTTTGAATTCAAGAAAAGATCAATCACATAAATGAAGATTATCATAGGAATTTTGTAATTTTTTTGTAAAATAATTAGGCCCACCTTTGAAACGATACCAAGCTAGGAACTTTAGGTAAGAGAATTTAATGTTCTTCAGTAGATATCAAGGAAATAGGTTGTGGCTAATGGTCTTCCTCCATTGGTAAAGGCAAGTGCAATCCACTATGGTAAATCTTCAATTCCAAAAGACAAATCACTAATCTTAATGCAATCCATTTTAATGAAAACATTCACAAATAAAATGTAATGTAGTGAAATGGACCAAGGATTATTCTTATCATTACTTTTTGACTAGCCTAAGCAAATGATATAAGTTGAGTATTCTTTAAATTTTAATGTATCATAACAGAGATCAACAAAAAACACATTATAGTGAATAAGATTGGACAAATATTATATAATCAAATACTCTAAGTTCTCTTTATTAAAAAATTACTATCATACTATATGAATGTTTCTTAAATCATATGATTTATATTTTAATTGTATTTGTAATATTTTTAAGTTTTAGTCAATCTACACCAAAGGAAAGACAAATTTATTGTGTCAAACATAGATGTTTATTTTGTAAAAGTTCATTCTTTGTATTTGTAGAAAATTTTGAATGATAAAACATATCTTAATTTCTTTATAATATAGAAAGTAATAACATGTTTAATTTTATCTCTATGCTTTTGGTCATGTTCGGTTGCTTTTAAGTTTCAAACATGAAATGAGACCCTAGTAGAAATTGTGGAGTAGAATAATATGGAAAAGGGTGAAGGAAATGTTCTTGTTGTTGTTGTTAAGTTTGGTATGAGGCATAATGGTTGTCTTACCATTAATGTCGAAATGGTTTTATGGTTGATCATAATGTTGTCATGTGGTGTGGTGCTTTCAAGGTGTCGTCATCTTGTCATATCTATTTTTTGTTTGATTGGTATGATATCATGGAGACTTGGGCAGTGACATGGAGTTGAGTTGTTAGGTGTTCAGGGTTGAAAGGATGCTCTCATCATAAGGGCAGTGACATGGAGTTGAGTTGTTAGGTGTTTAGGGTTGAAAGGATGCTCTCATCATAAGGATGTATCAGCTTCTTGTCTTTTTTATCATTCCTTTACACAAGGATCGAGAGTTGCAGATGACAGAGGAGTTGTATTTTAGTTGGTCATGTTTCATGTCTTGCATTCATGATTGATGTGGTTCATGAGGTTTGATGCCATGGTGGTTGATAAATTTCATTTCTCAAGTATGGTGTTGCTGAGGATATATCTTCATAAGCAAATTTTGTTTAAGGTCTTCACAAGATGCTTACTCAAACAAGGATAATGGTTCATGATATAATGCTCACTCTTCATGGTTGATATAATTTGTGTTGTGTATTTATATTGTATTATGAGATGAAGTGTAGAGATCTTGTATCAAGAGGTATTGCATTCATAGTGTTTAGGTCTTCATGTTTGGGATATTGGTCTTGATGATAGGTCATGCAAGTTGATGTCATGAAGGTGGAGTCTTGAAGTCATTTTGTTTGATTATGGTTACATGTTACTGTACAGAGAAAGAGAGCTTATAAATGTGATCATCAGATTGTTTCAGAGAGAAGCATGTTGCATATATTGTAGAGTAATCTGAGTCAAAGTTTAGAGTTTCCTAAAAGACCTATATTCAAAACCCTAGTTTTTCTTGACATAGTCTCTCTTCCATTTTCAAGGATCCTATCTTCATTCATACTCTACCATACCATCAAAGTCTATATATCACCTACAAAAAGCCTTGCCAGAAATTAGGGTTACCTAATGTCTAAATTCTCAAATCCTATTTTATATCTAAGACTCTATCCTTTAAAATAAAATAAAACCCTAATTAGAAGTTTCTAATGATCATCCTAAAAGCCCTAAACTACTCGTCATGTACTTTAAGTCTTTCTTTGTGTTGACCAATTAAGCAGGTAATTTGTAACTTAAGTTACAACTTGTGGGTACCGGCCCTGTGAGGTGACTGGCCTCGACCACCTAAAGGCACCGAACACAAAAGGTAAGCGAAGTTTGTGAATGCCTATTGGTAAACAGATTTGTCACTACGAAATAACCTTTGAAAATGACCCGTTGCCCTTAGAGCAGTGACTAAATTGTCCCAACAGTTGGAGAAGTTGTTACTGGACTAACAAATTTCCTCTGCGTTTGAGAGGGGCAGCTCCCTCATATGATAGGGGTATTTGTGGGTTTTTGTGTACTTTTAACCTTAAAGTACAAAAAGGAGAAAAAGGAAAACTAAAGGAACGTGAATTACAAAAAACCTAGTAGTAGACATACGAATACCAACCAAGATTTCATAAACATATTAATAGGTTAAAGAGGGGTTTCATCATAAGAGTTAGAAACTACGTTCCTAAATCTATATGATGGATTGAACAACAATGTATATGATATTATAACAATGATGAAAGAATGATATACTAATCCCACACACTATGAGATAGGTTACATCAACAACATTTGAATCAAGATACCAAGATAAGACTGCATTTCTTTACATCGATTGCATAGTTAAAATGTTTCAATGGATGACCTTGGATTTATACAATGACACAAAAGTATTACCAATCTAACATACGAGAAATTAGTAACAATAAATTAGAAATACCATTGGAACACACGAACCAAAGCACTCTTCATTATCTTTGTGAAATTATACAATTTCAAAAGCTTTCATGTACGAAGTGTTAGACTGAAGGTCATTGGAGATATTCTCAATGAGTTCCCCTCAAAAAGTCTCTTGAAAAATATCCCCCCCTTTACATTTGAAATAGCCTCATATTTATAGGCTTTTTCCCATAACCACCTAGTAACCACTTTGTAACTACCTCACAACTACCTAATAACTACCTTTTTGGGATACAATAGAATAATGAACTTTACATTACAAAGAGTGACTTAAGTCACTTTCACAAAAAGGAAACCAGGACTTGTAACTTTCAAGTTGTGGATTTATTTAAGTTACTCTCCATCTCTGTTAGCTCCATTTTGGTGGTCATTTCTTCAATTATTTCTTGAAATCTCTTTTCAAGTGCTGGAAATATGGTAAACACATGATAAAATCAGTCTGCTAACTCTGAATAATAATTGCCATGAAGAATCATATATATATTGATGGGGATTCAACAAAAGTGGTAGCTTTGTAGCCACTGCAATATCCATTTTAGCATAACCATGACACTCAATACTTGTAGATGTGGAGAGATACACCCAACAACCCTCCAAAACAATAGTGTAACAAGATATGTTCATTTTGAGTCCATTGTAGACACAATTGAAAATGAAACGAAGATGTCTTAGGCAACATGATGCTACCCTACTCCCCATTGGTTGATCACCTCCATGACGGATATCCCATGATTACTTGAATTTCTTTCTCCTGCAACATTCTTAAGAACACTATTTCCCTTCTTCCATGAATCTTAGATTCTCACTTCAATTGCAATCATAAAATTCCATCATCATTCACTAATGTTTTGAGAGCCACTCTCATATCCAAAATGAATGTGTACATCTTCAACACCAAAAGCATTTAAATCATGAACAATGTAATCTGGAGATAGAGAGCCATTAGAAATTATAGTATTTCTCACGGTTGAGACTACCTGTTTCTGAATTTCTATTGTGCTTGGGCTAAAATCATATTTTCATGTGGATTCAAATGAAATTTCTCATGAGTTTTAACTGAACCTTGACATTGATAGCAACATCCATGTTTGCAACAAGAAGATTTGCTTGTCATTCCATTCATTGGAGCATACCTATCTAATATACTTAAGTCATACCCATGTTGTTATGGTCTCAACAAGGTATAGCCCTCAAAGAGTTCCTACTTCTAGCAATGTTCTATCATTTGCCCTTTGCAAAAGCTCATCAAAATGCTACAAATCCTCTATATTTTCAATCATAGAAAATATTTGGGTTTGGTGAAAATCCCAAAGCTTAGAGAGGTGAACACGAACTTGTCTAACATTTATTTTTTATAATCTAGAGTTAAAGTCACTAAAGCATCAATCTCCAGCTAAATAGGTTTCTCATTCTTATTGAAAACTTGCAATTCAGGTATGTGCTTTTCAAGCTCACAGTTGGGGCCTTCCTTGTGTGATGTTTGTTTGATTCTAGCCATTCTTTTATATCCAGAGAATTCTCCTCACAACCAAGGAAGTTGAGATTCTATGAAGCATGTTCATTGGCCTTTTAAAAGACCCCAACAATTTTATTAGCTTCTACAAGAGTATGCAATTGTTGACATAACGAATCTCCTACCAGCCATTACCATATCCATTGTAGAACTCATCAATTGCTAGAAAATCATTACTTTGGTTTCAGAAGAAAAGATATTGGCCAAGGTTGTGGACTGGCCTTCACACCTGCGAACTGCATTTGCTCGAAGTATTTAAACCTTTTGCAAAAAGTCAATCTTAGGTATATTTTGTACTCGTTGCATATTATGTTAATGCATTTCTTTGAGGTATTGTTGTCAAACAACTCATGCACTTTCTGTATGTTTTTGCATGTGAAAAGCTTTCATTTTGAGATGTGCATGGAGTTGGGAAAGGATGTGAGATATTTTCACACCGTGCAATTCTCGCATTTCATTAAACATGTCGTCTATTCAAGGCATTTTCTCATTTTGGCATGAAGGACACTGATAAAGGCATGGAGTCATTCCACCAACTAGAATCCTCCACCCATAAGGGATTCAAGGAACATGTCGATAGGGACAACCAACAAGTTTAGAAATTTTTCTGGCGTGAATATCTTTTTTTGCAGTCGTGAGGTGATTTTTCTAAGAAGTATAATGTTCATATATAAAGCCCATCTACTAAATAACTTTAATGAGGCATTCTATCAAATAGCTTATATGATGTGGTTATGCTTCCATATTTCTTGTGTTACACTCTCTTGAATAGAGTATATCCGAATCCAAGATGATGCCATGCACCTATAATTGCGTCCATACATTTCTCCTAGCATCGTCCATTGTTTGTGATTATTTGATGTGCTTTAGCTTCTTCGGTGGTTATTATAACTACCTCTTTGTCTTCACCCATGATTTAATGAGTTTTGAAAACCTTTTAAAACATCCAATATAATGTATTTCAGATTTTTGAATGAGTTCTATAACCTCTTCGAATATATTGTCTTCCATGGCGGTTGTAACTGCAACATTTAATAAAAATATATGCATTCAGGTATACTTTCATAGATATAGTACTTTGCTCTATGGATCCTTACGCCGAGAGGGTGCTTGCAAAGGCTGTGGAGTTTTGCATTATACCTGTAACTATTATTTGGCCTTTTCAACAAAAACATGCATGCATTGCATTTCACGAGCCTTGTCTATACTTGCATATTTTCCAGGGGACTATGAATCGTGGAAGGCAGTTTTACACCTTCAAGCTTTCTACCATGCTTTGATTGATGTTCAAATGTTGTTTGAGGCTCACGTTTTGGCATACGACGAGGAGTAGGATGCCGATAGAAGTTATGGAATGTGGCTTTATATCTATCAAAACATATTTGCTTGAATGTTTCTGATATCATTTGCACGTAGGTTTTAGTTAAAAAGTAGTTATAATAACTACTTGTTGATTTTTTCATGAGCACTTCGAGTGTTTTTCACAACTTGTGACTTGTGCTTTTGGCAAACCATGAAATAACTACCAATTCGAAAGTTATGACTTTTCCAAATCTCTAACTTCATGAGTAGTTATTACAACTTATTATCTCCATTGAGTTAGCCAAAACTTAAAGTGAATCCCCTTTTTCACCTTTTTGAAAGTTGCGGACAACTTCGCCAAAACAGAAAGTAGATGTGCTTACTTAGCCAAAAGTTCAAGTTGATGTGTATTTAGCCAAAAGTAAAAGTACACCCCAACTTATGTTAACTTGCAAGTGTGAGAAATGGTGAGAAGTGCATAACTTTCGACTGGAGCGTCAGATCTTTATGAAATTTTGGCTAGTTGTTCATGAAGATACAAGGCTATGGACAAAAGCATTCCTCTTGGATTTCAACAGAATTTCCATTTTAATTGTTTCCGCAATCCACGCATGGAAAAATTAAACTTTTAAAATCTCACAAACCGTGAAGCATATGGCTCTGAAACTTTGCCACATTTGGTAAAATAGACATAACAACACCCCTATAAGAGGATTTTCTCTCAGTTGCTTGAAATATTTAGATTGAATTGTTTTTTCTGATTTTGCTGCATAGAACCTCTTCCAACACTTCAACTAAAACAGGTGAAAAATTCCTCCTTTAAATTGGAAAGCAACTTAACACTCAAAGAGAATTAGTGACTAGGGATGACTCAACATAGTAACTTTGATGCAAAAGTTTAAAATTTAGCAGGTTGAGAATGAGGCCAATAGCTGGCTCTAACTGGGGACAAGGACCTTGTGGATGCTAGATGAACCTAGAATCTCTGGAAATGACCAATGCCTTATCCATTGGGTAGGTAGAGTTAGAATATAACATGATGTACAAGGGGAAACAAGGAGACAAGGACACACAGAGATGAGGCAAATGACAAAAACAACAGAAACTAAAACAAGACAGACACAACCAAAACACCTAGTTAACCTATGTACATGGTAGGTGACTCCTACCTTAAACTGCCTGGGAAAGATCAAGTGAACCCATTGACAGGCTGAGAAAAATATGCACCTGTACAAAAAAGAGACAAGCACAGATGAGGTGCCTATAAACTCAGTAACCATTCGAAAGTGACGAGAAAAATAAGTCGCATGAAAAATGAGGACTCCTTGAATAACAAACCAAACAAACATTTCTCGTCATAAGCATCTGAGTCCTTCCAAATCACATTGGTGTTTCCTTGTGTAGCTTCAAACATGTCTTCTAACATCATGGCAAGCACATGAATATCCTCTATCTAAAAATTCTTCTGATAGTTTGAATCAAACAAAACTAAATCACAAACTAGACATCTTTCATGTGAACCAATTAGCAAAGAAAACTCAATACTCTGTGACTGATCCTTCTCATGAATAATGTCTTCCTTTATCCTTGAATCATCACATGCAAAAGAAAATTCCCCCTTCTTTACCATTACCAACTCAAGATATACTTTATCAGAGGATTGCATATGAGGATGAGAAAGTAATGAATTTGCATTATGCACCTGTCCACCTTGAAAAGTCCCTTCTACAGTTGATGAAGAGGAAATAACACGTAGCTTTTCATCAATCTTTTGAACACTTCCAATTTCATCCATGTTGCGACAAACATTAGAAATATGATGTCCTTTATCACTATCATAACCATTACTGACACTGCCTTCTCCAACATTATTGTATGCAGATGATGGACTAGAACATACAATGAAATCACTCAAATAAGGATATTCAAGAATAAGTTCATTTGTAACCTCTTTTTGTGCAGATTCACACACAATATCCTTGTGGTCTTCTTGGACCTTTGGAGTGGGAGTACTCAATGCTTCATCTTGAGTAGTACATTTAATTTGTATAGTCGAGTATTCTTCTTCAAAAGATGATAAAGGAGAAAGGATGAAATCTTCTTCTTCACAAAGAAAATCATCTTCAGGAGTCTTGAGACACTAATTTGTGATGGAAACTTCATGAGAAAGATCTTGCGGTATTGTTTCATCATCATTCTCCTCTTGTTCAGATTGCATGCATGTTAAGAGAACACCTTGCAACTCGTCTTCGTGATCTTTGTTTGCACTTTGGTCTGAAATTTCTTCTGCATTCCCTCGATCATTAACCATGTCACAGAAATCTTTCTCAGAGGTTGTAGCTATGGAACCAAAGCAAGTTTTCACAAGAGGAGTGACATCCTTCAAAGAAATTGAGAACATGTCATTGTCTTGATAGATCTCTTCTTCATCATTGCACGCTTCAATACAATCTTCTTTTTCCATCTCTATCACTTCTTTTTTTTCTTCCTTCAGTGGAGATGTCCTATTATGACGAAATATAATAACTTCTTATCTAGTACATGCATGTTCTGATAAGTCTCTTTCAGACACTTCCCTCAATACTGGTTCATTTGTAGGAAAAACTTTTGTCTCTTCATTGCTGTCCTCATCATGTAAATGATATATATTAGCATAATTTATTTTCTCTTTTGGTGTATGAATTTCCTCTGGTAGGGGCTTATGATCACGAGCAAGAAAATGAGTCTCCTTCCCATCTTTTTCTTCAATCTTCTACAATGTTTGAAGCAAAGAAGATGAACCTGATTAGTAGCAAGTTGCATACCACCATAGAAACTCTTCAAAAACTCTATTTGCTTAGGATCATCAAGAACTTGATTTTGCTGAGCAGAGGATGCAGAAAAAGAATAATCTTCATCATCACTGTCACTGTCTAATTGAGGAAATTGCAAGTTATGCATCTGAGTTCTTCGATACCAAACCATCTTTCAAAATTCTTCTTTTAGATAGAGTCGCCAATCTTCTTTTCCAGGGAGATACTTGTATATTCTTAAGGAATAAAAAGGCACCAACGCTTCAGCTTGTTTTCCCCAGTAGAGTCACCAAAAATCTATTGGTAAACAGATTTGTCACCACAAAATAACCTTTGAAAATGACCCGTTGCCCTTAGAGCGGTGACTAAATTGTCCCAATAGTTGGAGAAGTTGTTACTGGACTAACAACTTTCCTCTGCATTTGAGAGGGACAGCTCTCTCATATGATAGGCGTATTTGTGGGTTTTTGTGTACTTTTAACCTTAAAGTACAAAAAGGAGAAAAAGGAAAACTAAAGGAATGTGAATTACAGAAACCCTAGTAGTAGACATACGAATACCAACCAAGATTTCATAAACTTATTAACAGGTTAAAGAGGGGTTTCATCATAAGAGTTAGAAACTAGATTCCTGAATCTATATGATGGATTGAACAATAATATATATGATATTATAACAGTGATGAAAGAATGATATACTAATCCCACACACTATGAGATAGGCTACATCAACAACATTTGAATCAAGATACAAAGATAAGACTGCATTTCTTTACATCGATTGCATAGTTAAAATGTTTCAATGGATGACCTTGGATTTATACAGTGACACAAAAGTATTACCAATCTAACATATGAGAAATTAGTAACAATAACTCAAAAATACCATTGGAACACATGAACCAAAGCACTCTTCATTATCTTATTGAAATTATACAATTTCAAAAGCTTTCATGTATGAAGTGTTAGACCGAAGGTCTTTGGAAATATTCTCAATGAGTTCCCCTCAAAAAGTCTCTTGAAAAATCTCTCCCCCTTTACATTTGAAATAGCCTCATATTTATAGGCTTTTTCCCATAACCACCTAGTAACCACTTTGTAACTACCTCACAACTACCTAATAACTACCTTTTTGGGATACAATAGAATAATGAACTTTACATTACAAAGAGTGACTTAAGTCACTTTCACAAAAAGGTAACCAGGACTTGTAACTTTCAAGTTGTGGATATAGCTAAGTTACTCTCCATCTCTGTTAGCTCCATTTTGGTGGTCATTTCTTCAATTGTTTCTTGACATCTCTTTTCAAGTGTTGGAAATATGGTAGACACATGATGAAATTGGTCTGCTAACTCTTCATAATAATTGCCATGAAGAATCATATATATATATATATATATATATATATATATATATATATATATATATATATATATATATATATATATATTGATGGGGATTCCACAAAAGTGGTAGCTTTGTAGCCACTGGAATATCCATTTCAGCAGAAACATGACACTCAATACTTGTAGATGTGGAAAGATACACCCGACAACCCTCCGAAACAATAGTGTAACAAGATATGTTCATTTTGAGTCCATTGTAGACACAATTGCAAATGAAACGAAGATGTCTTAGGCAACATGATGTTGCCCTACTCCCCATTGGTTGATCACCTCCATGACGGATATCCCTTGATTACTTGAATTTCTTTCTCCTGCAACATTCTTAAGAACACTATTTCCCTTCTTCCATGAATCTTAGATTCTCACTTTAATTAAAATCATAAAATGCCATCATCATTCACTAATGTTTTGAGAGCCACTCTCATAGCCAAAATGAATGTGTACATCTTCAACACCAACAGCATTTAAATCATGAACAATGTAATCTGGAGATGGAGAGCCATTAGAAATTATAGTATTTCTCATGGTTGAGACTACCTGTTTCTAAATTTCTATTGTGCTTGGGCTACAATCATATTTTCATGTGGATTCAAATGAAATTTCTCATGAGTTTTAACTGAACCTTGACATTGATAGCAGCATCCATGTTTGCAACAAGAAGATTTGCTTGTCATTCCATTCATTGGAGCATACCTATCCAACATATTTAAGTCGTACCCATGTTGTTATGGTCTCAACAAGGTATAGCCCTCAAAGAGTTTCTGCTTCTAGCAATTTTCTATCATTTGGCCTTTGCAAAAGCTCATCAAAATGCTACAAATCCTCTATATTTTCAATCATAGAAAATATCTGGGTTTTGCAAAAATCCCAAAGCTTAGAGAGGTGAACACGAACTTGTCTAACATTTATTTTGTATAATCTAGAGTTAAAGTCACTAAAGCATCAATCTCCAGCTAAATAGGTTTCTCATTCTTAATGAAAACTTGCAATTTAGGTATGTACTTTTCAAGCTCACAGTTGGGGCCTTCCTTGTGTGATGTCTGTTTGATTCTAGCCATTCTTTTATATCCAAAGAATTCTCCTCACAACCAAGGAAGTTGAGATTCTATGAAGCATGTTCATTGGCCTTGTAAAAGACCCCAACAATTTTATTAGCTTCTACAGGAGTATGCAATTACTGACATAACGAATCTCCTACTAGTCATTACCATATCCATTGTAAAACTCATCAATTGCTGGAAAATCATTACTTTGGTTTGGGAAGAAAAGATATTGGCCAAGGTTGTGGACTAGCCTTCACACCTGCGAACTGCATTTGCTCAAAGTATTTAAACCTTTTGCAAAAAGTCAATCTTAGGTATATTTTGTACTCGTTGCATATTATGTGAATGCATTTCTTTGAGGTATTGTTGTCAAACAACTCATGCACTTTCATTTTGAGATGTGCATGGAGTTGGCAAAGGATGTGAGATAGTTCCACACCTTGCGAGAACATGTCGTCTATTCAAGGCATTTTCTCATTTTGGCATGAAGGACACTGACAAAGGCATGGAGTCATTCCACCAACTAGAATCCTACACCCATAAGGGATTCAAGGAATATGTCGATAGGGACAACCAACAAGTTTAGAAATTTTTCTAGCGTGAATATCATTTTTTGCAGCCGTGAGGTGATTTTTCTGAGAATTATAATGTTCATATATAAAGCCCATCTACTAAATAACTTTAATGAGGCATTCTGTCAAATAGCTTATATGTTGTGGTTATGCTTCCATATATCTTGTGTTACACTCCTTTAAATAGAGTATATCTGAATCCAAGATGATGTCATGCACCTATAATCGTGTCCATACATTTCTCCTAGCATCGTGCATTGTTTGTGATTATTTGATGTGCTTTAGCTTCTTCGGTGGTTATTATAACTACCTCTTTGTCTTCACCCATGATTTAATGAGTTTTGAAAACCTTTTAAAACATCCAATATAATGTATTTCAGATTTTTGAATGAGTTATATAACCTCTTCGAATATATTGTCTTCCATGGTGGTTGTAATTGCAACACTTAACAAAAATATATGCATTCGGGTATACTTTCATAGATATAGTACTTTGCTCTACGGCTCCTTACGCCAGGAGGGTTCTTGCAAAGGCTGTGGAGTTTTGCATTATACCTGTAACTGTTATTCGGCCTTTTCAACAAAAACATGCATGCATTGCATTTAACGAGCCTTGTCTATACTTGCATATTTTCCAGGGGACTGTGAATCGTGGAAGGTAGTTTTACACCTTTAGGCTTTCTACCATGCTTTGATGGATGTTCACATACTATTTGGAGCTCATGTTTTGGCATACGGCAAGGAGTAGGATACCGATAGAAGTTATGGATTGTGGCTTTATATCTATCAAAACATATTTGCTTGAATGTTTCTGATATTGTTTGCACATAGGTTTTAGTTAAAAAGTATTTATAATAACTACTTGTTGATTTTGTCATGAGCACTTCGAATGTTTTTCACAACTTGTGACTTGTGCTTTTGGCAAACCGTGAAATAACTACCAATTCTAAAGTTATGACTTTTCCAAACCTCTAACTTCAATAGTAGTTATTACAACTTATTATTTCCATTGAGTTAGCCAAAACTGAAAGTGAATCCCCTTTTTCACCTTTTTGAAAGTTGTGGACAACTTTGCCAAAATAGAAAGTAGATGTGCTTACTTAGCCAAAAGTACAAGTTGACGTGTATTTAGCCAAAAGTAAAAGTACACCCCAACTTATGTTAACTTGCAAGTGTGAGAAATGGTGAGAAGTGCATAACTTTCGACTGGAGCATCGGATCTTTATGAAATTTTGGCAAGTTGTTCATGAAGGTAATACAAGGCTGTGGATAAAAGCATTCCTCTTGGATTTCAATAGAATTTCCATTTTAATTGTTTCCGCAATCCACGCGTGGAAAAATTGAACTTTTAAAATCTTGCAAACCGTGAAGCATATGGCTCTGAAACTTTGCCACATTTGGTAAAATAGACATAACAACACCCATGTAAGAGGATTTTCTCTCAGTTGCTTGAAATCTTTAGATTTAATTGTTTTTCTGATTTTACTGCATAGAACCTCTTCCAACAGTTCAACTGAAACAGGTGAAAAATTCCTCCTTTAAATTGGAAAGCAACTTAACACTCAAAGAGAATTAGTGACTAGGGATGACTCAACATAGTAACTTTGACACAAAAGTTTAAAATTTGGCATGTTGAGAATGAGGCCAATAGTGCCAAAAGCATATCGAATGATTCAATATAAAAGGCAAAGTGGCACGAATTCATGATCGAACTATTGTCTTTTAAATGCTTTTTGGAAGCCTAATAGAAAATTCACCCTCCTAATTTTGATGTGCTCTATGTATAAAAGGCACAAAAATGATTTTTCCCCATTCTATTCTTATGCAAAAGGCTAGTGAATTAAGTGGAGAGTTATGTGTGATGTTTTGTTGAAGTTTGGTTGTTGCTCTGAGTTGAAAAAGACAATACCAATGTGCAAATATATGAATTATCAAATATATGAAGAATATGAATTGTTGCTCTCAATTTGAAACTTAAAACAGAGTATGAAGACTATATGCAAGGTGTCAGGGATATATATATAGAGATTTGTTTCAGGAAATTGAAGACTGCAATTGTTGGTATGAAATTGTGAGATGGTTATTACTATACTTTTGTGAAGAAACTAATGAGTTTGTGTAGGATAATGATTGTTTGAAGAACATTATGCAAAGATCAGTCTTTTAAAGCTTTCTATTGAACCTCAGTGTGCCAGGATATTTTATCCAAGGGTCTATATGATATATTTGAAGACTGTAGTTACTATTCTATACCATTGATATAATTGTCTATCTGCCTTCATGAAAGATTGATCAATTTTGTGTAGAATAGTGAATGTGGAATGAAAATTGCAACAAGGTTGATTGAAATTTGAAGTAAGGAGTTTGTAGTATGATATGTTAAGTATATGGAGTTTGTTGTAGAATATTTGCAGTATATAGTGCTTCAAGAATTGCAACTTGACTAATGTAAAATTGAAGAAAATTTTGCAGAGTAAAAATCAAAAGGAGATATAAGGTTTTTGTATTGAAGTTAATCAAGGTAATCCCCTGAGTTATCTTATCTTGATTCAAGGTGATTGTACAAGTCAGCGAGACTTTGTTTTTTCTAGTGAGGCATTCATCAACCAGTGAGGCTATGTAATTGTTGATTTCCATGATTAAGCCAGTGAGGTAGTTTTGAGTGGTTTTTCATCCCTGAGAGGGTTTTTCACTCGTAAAATCTTTTGTGTCCTGGTTTCAATTTTGTGTGATTTGATTTTTTTTTTTGAGAAAAGTGGCAAAGCCACTAAAATATATTATATTATAAATAAGAAAGATTGCAAAAATCTTGATTCAACAAGGCATACCGGTAGGAAAGAATCAGGCGAAGAAAACCTCCGGTTGTAGCCTTAAAAATAGCCTAACTATTACAAAAAATGACTCAAATAATGAGTTTGATCATATTTAGTTCTTGGATATTACATGATTGACCTCTTTATCAAAAAATGATGTTATAATGTTCTTAACAAAATGATAGCCCATGATTTTCAGAAGATACAACCTAATTACATCAAATGCAAAAACACCCAAAAAGGAAAAAAACTTTTAGTTGTCAGCTATCAATCCTTCAACAATGAAACCATGTTGTCAAAGGTTCACTTCTTTTTCTTCTGCCAATTGTGGAGGAGGTGGAGGGGGATTATAATGTAAAAGAAAAGAAAGGGCATTGAAAACATCTGTGACATTTTCTACCAACTGTCTCCCCATCTCTCTTCTATGACAATGGATACAATTATGGAAAGACACAACATAGTTATTTTGGAGGTCACGCAGCATAGCATTGAAAAGACAATGAATCACAGGTCGACGAAAGTGTTCCCTGTGATCAAACAAACCACCCACAAGTGTAGAACCCATATAAAAATCATAATCCTCTATAACCTCATTGAAAATATCCACAAGAAAATGAATATCTTGAACAAACAGAAAGCCCAGATTCCTTACCAGATCAATACTTTGCAATAAATCCATGGCATTTGAAAGGAAATGTGAAATTGCTTGGGATGGATAGATAGATCTAGGAAAATGTAAAACTTGCAGACCACAAACCTAAATGATGGCTCTTTCAACAGAGTCTTCATAAATCTTAAACACTTTCGACAGGGAATTTGGATTGAGGAGACCTAAGGAAGGTCATTCCCAATTCTAGATTGGCATGAAAATTCTTCTGTTTCTCTGAACCGAGCCCATGTTTAAACAACTTCAACTCTTAAATCCTAAAAAAACTAGATTAGGAAGCTACAGCAAAAAACACAAAGCTTACAAAAAGATACAAGATATCATGCCAAAGAGGGAAATATAAAGGTGATGTCCCTTGAGATTAAATGAATGTTATCATTCTTGACAAGATATACTGTTATGTGAAATCTACCACCCTGCATACAGAAATAAGTACAAGAGTACTTCACAGAGGATGAAGCCATCCTTAACTCGAGGGATGATGTCAGCGAGCAGAAAGGCATTTAAAACTTGAAAATAGCCAGAAATCATGTGAAAATGAGTAAAAAGAAACCGCAGGATACAAGTAGTTCTAAATTTAGGTGTTAGAACATATTACTCAATTAAAAATAACTTTCAACTTATCACTTTACACTACAAATATCTAACTTAAGCCTTCCTTAGCTAGAATGCAATTAATTCCATGGAACAGCAAAAGGGAATTAGAATCCCATTCCTTATTAGGATCATTTAGACAAAAAGCATGGTTAGCTAGAAAATCTGCTAACATATTACCTTCTCTATAAGTATGAACTATTTTGAAGGATTGAAAATAGTCAAGCAGCTTCCTCCCATATTGTAAGATGTAATCAATTTTCCAATTTAGGGATGATTTGAGACTAAAGGCCCTTATAATATTCAAGGAATCCCCTTCCACAAAAATATTAGAAATTTCACATTTCAATGCAAGATTAAGACCTGTTATAAGTGCCAAGGCCTCTGCCTCATTGTTTGAACAAATACCAAGCTTAACTGACAAAGCTCTAATAATTGTTCCCTTATGATCTCTTAAAACACAACTAGCATTAGAGGCACTAGGATTACCCCTACTCGCACCATCAAAATTCAATTTTACAGAAGAAACAAGCGGAGGGATCCAAATAATGGAGCTTCTATCTATCTTACTACCATTGCCAAAACAAATGGAATTAGGCAAAAGTAAATACTTCCAATTTTTTAACATTAAATCATCCCAAGAAGAAAAAACTAGAGAACCAAACTTTCTAAAGAGAAGAGATGCTGAGACTACCTCCGAAATCATTTTCTCAATTTTGACAATAATTGTATCTATAGAGTTTTCAACTTTTCTAAAAACTCTGCTATTTCTGTTTGACCACAAAATCCAGATCAAAATACTCAGTGAGACCAACCAAAAAGCAAATAATGTAGAGTCCATAAACAAAATTGGCCAGCTTTGAAAAACTTGAAGGAGAGAATGAGGGAGGGGACCTTGCCAACATAATTTTGAAAGTAACCAGTACCAAACTTTTGAAGAGAATTGACAGTTTAGCAATAATGATTCACATTTTCCTCAACTTCTAAACAAAAAGGACAAGAAAAAGAATTAGCAATACCAAGTCTAACTAACCTATCACTAGTAAGGATTCTATAATTCAATGCTAACCAAGCAAAATCCCATGCTTTAGGCAAGCAAGGACCACTCCAACAAAGTTTATAAGGCCAATTAGTAGCAGAAATAGAATGCTTACTAATGATACTTAGATAACCTTTCTTGACTGTATATCTTCTAGACTTTGAGGGGACCCATATGAGTTTATCCCTTCCTCCTGTTATAAAAATTCTCCTCTCCTTCAAGATGTTCCTTAGCAAGACCTTTTGTTCTAGAGGAATAGAAATGTCATCAAAGTTTTTCCAAGCAACTTTATTAATGGCTGAATTAGAATCAACCACAATATAATCTTTAACTTTTGTTCCCCAAGCCCAACACAGGAATACCTTAATTTCTTGAAGACCCTCTATACTTGACAAAGGCTGATAGCTATTCCAAGAATCATCCTAGAAAAGGGCTGAATTTTCATCCTGAATAACCCATGACAAAAAAGGGGAAATCACCTCTCTACATTTTAATAAAAAATTCCAAATCTGGGAACCCAGCTTTGGATTTAGAATAGTAAAGATTCTTTCAGGATAAAATGAATCTAGGTACTTTGCTTGCATAATTTTACCCCATTTAGGATCTGATTTTTCATACAAATTCCAAACTAACTTAGCCCCAAGAGCCTTGTTCTGAGCTTCAATGTTATGGATCCCAGTCCCACCATTTTGCTTCGGAACATAAATTTTCTCCTAGGAAATTAGAGGGATCTTTTTTCCATTCAAGTTAGATCCATTCCACATAAATTTCCTCAAGATATTACCAAGGCAAGAAATGATAGTCTTGGGCACCATAAGCACCGACAGCATATACACAGGTACTGCTGACAAGACTAATTTGATCATAAGGATTTTACCAGCCAAAGTTAACCATTTACCTTTCCATGAGAAAATTTTGGACTTGATACTCTTAATAAGTTTATCCTAGAACATATTTTTAATTGATCCTGAAAAAAGAGGGATCCCCAAATATCTTGAAGGGAGGACATCCACCTTAAACCCCAAAAATTTTGCAATCCTCTCTTGAACTAATGGAGAGGTAAAAAATAAAAAGATTTTAGATTTCTCCTGATTAACTTTCTGACCCGAAACTAAACAATACATAGAAATTACATCCTTCATATATCTATCTTCTGACATCAAAGGTTGACCAAACAATAGAGTATCATCAGCAAAAAGAGCATGAGTAATAGCACAAGGAACTCTAGGAATTTTAATCCCCTTCCAGTTTCCCAAAGAATTTTGACTGGTGATCAGTCTACTTAGACCTTCTACCAGTATTATAAAGAGGAAAGGGGACAAAGGATCACCTTGCCTTATCCCTTGAGAAGATTTGAAAAATTTTGACTGAGAACCATTAATCAAGACTGAGAAACTTGCACCAGAAATAAAAGAAGAAATCCACTTACACCACTTATGTGAAAAACCAAATTTAAGGAGAACTTGAATCAAAAAACCCCATGATACTCTATCATATGCTTTCAACATATCCAATTTAATCAACATAGCATAAAGCTTCTGATCATGAATTGAATGGAGAACCTCATGAGCCACCAAAGCACCTTCAATTGTTTCTTTACCTGGTACAAAACCTCTTTGCTCCTCTGATATAATTTTGGGAATAAGAATAGCTAATCTTAGAGTAATAGCTTTAGAAATGATCTTGCAAAATGTATTGCAAAGAGAAATAGGTCTGAAATCAACAAAGAAAGGAGCAGAGACCTTGGGAATTAAAGCAATGAAGGTAGAATTAATCTCCCTCAGAATAGTACGATTTCTACAAGCTTCTTCTATTGCCAACCAAATGTCTCTTCCTACAAAATCCCAACACTTTTGGAAAAAAAGGGGGGTAAAGCCATCCGGACCAAGAGCTTTATCTGAATCTAAGGAAAAAACCACTGCCTTGATTTCTTCTAACGAAAATTGTTTCATCAACTCCATATTATCTTCTTGTGAAATCAAAGCTAGAATATATGTTGAGTAACTTCTAAGATAGTTGAAGGAAGGACCTCAAAATTTTCTTTTGAAAGAAGATTTTGAAAAAAAAATTACTCCTTTTTGAATTAGAACATCATCTTGCAAAATATTCCCCATAGAATCTTTAATAGCACATATAGAATTTTTATGTATTCTTACCATAGCCAAGACATGAAAAAAAATTTGTATTTCGATCTCCCTCTCTGAGACAAGTCTCCCTCAATTTCTGTCTCCAAAAAACTTCTTCTCTAGCTAGAACCTCCTCCAAGTTAGATTGAAGAGATATAACACAATCAAAGGAAGCATTATCCATACCATTTTTAATAATGAATTCATTCATCTGTTCTAACTGATTCTGCAATAAGGGTTTTTGATTAAAAATATTACCAAAAGAAAATTTATTCCACTCTTAATTTTGTTTCTTATGTATTTTAATTTCTTATTAAGCCAAGACATACGTGAACCTTTCACAAAAGGGGAATTCTTCCACCATGACTCCAATAAAGGCAAAAAGCTATAATCTCTAAACCACATGGCTTGAAACTTAAAGGATGAACTATGCTTTTTTTATGCAAACCAATGTCCAATTGAAATGAAATGGGAAAGTGATCAGAGGTAGAAAAAGGAAGAACAGAAGTGCCAGAGATTTTAGTATCAAGACACCAATCAGGAGAGAACAAAAACCTATCTAGTCTCTCAACAATGTTTAAAAAATCCTTTCTTCTATTGGACCATGTGAAATTCCCATTTAATAAAGGACTCTCAACCAGTGCATTGTCTAAAATAAACTCATTAAAATCATCTATCACCCTCTGAGGAGGACAAATCCCACCTGATTTTTCAGACATACAAGTAATAGCATTAAAATCTCTTCCTAGAATAACTTTCTTCGAATAAGTTTCCTAAAAGTGCAGACAGAATATCAAAACATCAATTTTTATCACTAGTCGAAGTAGGCCCATAAACATTAAATAACCAAAAGTTGAGGGAAGGGGGGTTAATTTTTACCAGGATAAAATTATGAGTAGAACAAATAAGATCCACATCGCAACTTTTACTGTCCCATAAAATAACCAAACCCCCTGAAGCCCCCTAAGAGGGAGAGTGAAGAAACTTCCATTTATACCAATTTGGGAAAATATTTTCAGCTTGAATTTGAGATAACTTCGTTTCCTAAAACATTACAATGTCCATACCTGCAGAATCTATTTGATACTTTACCAAGCGTCTCTTGTTAGGGGCATTAATGCCCCTAACATTCTAGGATAGGATCTTCATTGCTCCCTGGGAGAGCTTCTCACTCTCCCCGATCTCAAACAGGTTTCAAGGGTAGCTTGCAACCCAACCTTAATTTCCTCCTGAGTTTTGAAAGATTTTGGTTTCTGACCTCTCCTAGAAGGAGAAATAGACCTAGATTTACTAGGAGAATCATGACTAGAAGTTTGAGAAATGGACAATTTTGAAGAAAAATAAAAAACCTCATTACCAATCCCATCACCTAACGAGTCCTTCATATCCCTTTTCTCTAAAAAAATTGGATTTGGAAGAGCCAGATTTGAAACAGAAGACTTTTTTAAATAGGCAAGATCCTTAGCTACATCCTCAGAAGAAGGTACAATTTTACTAGGAGAATCCTGATTGGAAGTTTGAGAAATGGAAAATTTTTGAGCAAAATCAAAAACCTCATTACCAATCCCATCACCTAACAAAACCTTCCAATCCTATTTTTCTGGGAGAAATTGATTTTCAAGTGCCAAATTTGACTCAGAAGTCTTATTCAAGAAAGAGAGACCCTCAACTACATCTTTAGGGGATTATTCTGCAATTACCTCATCCACAATTTTGTCAATAAGATCTGAAGTAACTTTTTGAATAGTTTTATCAACAAAAGCTTTCTCTTCTTCCTCTAAAAAAGGGAGATTAAACAAACTTGAAGCATCTTTTTGATAAACATTAGACATACAAATATCTTCCTCCCTATCTAGTAATGGAAGTAGAGCCTTTTTCATGCTTTCTTTATGAGAATTATTGGATATTTCTAATTTCTTCTTTTCTCCAACATCAAACTCAAAAGAAGATTCGTCAGCTAAATCTTTATTATGATCTTGCCCATCATTCAAATTAGAAGAATTCACCAAGTAGCTCAATGAAGCTTCCCCAATATTAACAGAGTCATAATCTTCCCGTGGAATTTGGTTTGTTTCTGAATCTTCACACACTCAATTGGGTTCATAAAACTCTAATTTTTTCATGGTCATAGGATCTTCAAAAGAAACCATTTGTCTCCAAGTTCCAAATTTGATTTTTGTGATTTGATTGTTCTTCATACTTGTACATTCAATATTTGACTTCTTCATCTGATAATACATATTGACATGGTTGATTATCTATAATTCTCTTTTCAAGTTTGATAAGGAATAAACAACTTGGTTTTTGGTACAACACTAATTCACCCCCCTCTCAGTGTTGATTGTACTCCAACAGTTGTTTAGGCCAAGAGACTACATTTGCATTAAATCATATTTGTTTAAAGTCGAACCAAAAAAGTTCTAAAAGGCAAGATATGAATGATGACTTTGAAAAATTTAGAGGAAAGGGGTACACTCTTAAAGATTATCAACAAAAAGAATAATCTATCTGATACAATTGGACCTTGGGTGCCTATTTTTAATTTTAGCAAGACACTCATGAATAAGTCCTCTTAATAGCAATATTTATTAATATGTCTAATTTCAAATGTAAGAGTAAACTAAGGTTTTGCTATACTTTTAATGTATCAAAAAGATAATGGTTAAATTTTTAATCCTATGACATGAGGATAAGACTTTGACTAAATCTATAGTTTTATCATTGTTATATTTCTCTATGGGCATGATATAAGGTAAACATGACTAGTCCACTCAAACTTGGGCATCATACAAATAATTTCAAAGCTTATTATTACATTCCTATGAAGTTTTCTTGTGATTTGAGAGTAATTCAAATTTTTAAATGTAAAATAAATTACCATTTATTCATAAAGTTTATTTGGCATGTATAAAATATCTAGTTTTGTCTCGTTTTCATATATCCTTTGAACTAGTAATGATCTCTATTGTTTATTTTTTTGGAAAAATGAAGAAATTTTAATATTCTAGGGGTAATATTCAATATTATTATAGTGTTTGTCTATTGGTTTTTAATTTTATAGCAATAAATTCACATTATATTACTATTACTAGCATTATATCCAACATTATTTCAAAAGTGATCCAAGTAGAAGTAATTATTCATAGTTTGAAACATTCATTTTGACAAGAACATGATTAAGCCATTAATATTAAAAAAACCTTCATCCCATAGAAACTTTCAACAACGGCCTAATGCTATTAAGTAATCATAAATTTTCTACCCAAAAATTGTTCAAACTTAAATAAGGCATATATTATATACTAACTTGCACAAGAGATATTTGGACCTAATCTATTTAGGAAACAAGAAAATTACTTGAAATAAAATATGTATTCTACTTCTCTAATGGGTAATGGATTTTTTAATACCAACAAAGAACTCGTCTTTGTTGCATTGGAAGGAAATATTTGTTATTTTGAACTAATAAATGAAAGTAAAATTAAAGTTAATAGAAATATTATTATTGAGTACAACTTAACAAATTATACAACAAATGGGGCAGCAAAAGGGAACCCTGGAGTTGCTGGCAGTGGGGGAGTGATGAGAGATTATCTTGGTAGGTTTTTAGAAGTGGTGGCACTCCCTCTGGGTATCTAGACAAATCACTTTGCTGAAGCAGTGGCGGCCTACCATGTGATTGCTCTTACTCATGCCAAGGGGTATAAAAATGTTTGGGTGGAAGGGGATTCTAATAACAGCATCAATTGCCTAAAGAATTCCTTAAAACCTAGTTGGTCAATAGTGACCTTGGTTGAAGATGTTATTAAGTTATTAGAAACCTTTGATGAATTTTATGTTTCTCATATTTTGTGCAAAGGAAATAGGGTGGCAGATATTTTTGCCAACCTTGGAGTTACTAACCATTTGGGATGATGTGGCATCAACCTCAACCAAAGTTAATATGTTCATTGCCAATGATTGCAAACATGGAATGAGGCTCAAGAAGTAATGAAGAGATCATTATGATCTCAAAGGGTTTGAAGGCCAAGTCTTTTATGAAGAGTTAGACCACATGGATTATGGGTAGGATTGAGGGTCCAAGATTTCATAATAGTCTTTTTCTAATTCTCTTTCTGCTCTCTGTTGGCTGCTAAGAAAATAGGGGTTTGAATATTATCATGGGTGGTGAGAGGAATAGAGTGGAGCCCTCTTCCTATGAAGGGGTCTGTCAGAAGAAAATGGTGTGGAAAATCATGGGACCTGGAGGGTTAAATCCATATATGGAAAGATTACATGGGCTGACCCCAAGTCACTAAGCTTTTTGTGAAAAATTACAATAACGAGAAGGTCATAGCCTATGGCTGGGAGTTAACCATGTTATGGAAGATTTCATTGCTTCGGTCTCTGGGTTATCTACAAACGAGAAGAAATTCTTCCATGAAAGGAAATACAATGAGGAAGCCCTAAACAATTTCTTCAAAGGTAATGAGCATGGCAATCTAGTTAAGCTACAGTCCGGAGGGTATAATTGCCTTTCAATTAAGCCAATATGGGCTGAGGTGGTGGATGTTATTATGTGGTATATCACCTTGGATGGGAGGTACATTACAGTCTACAGCTATCACTTTAATCTGTTGAACCATTTCCACCATGGTATGAATGTCTCTATCCCATTTTATTTTCTTTCTTTGATGGAATATGGTCTTAAGGAAAACTGTAGAAACCCTAAGTTGCCTATCTTGCATGAAGGCCTTATTCTTCTAATAATGGAATATATGAAAAATAACACTCCTAAAAAAGGAATTAAGGACAAACATAGTGCCAAGAAAAAGGTGTGTATGGTCTCCACTGAGGAGGAAACTTGATGCAGAGCATGGAGGATTCACCCAAACAAACACACTTCAAACAAATGACTTTTTCTCACAAACTTCCACTATGCTTTGATGAGAGCAACAAATAAGGTAATTTTGACATAATTTTCAGAATACAACTCAAACCCACAAACTAAAGACTGATTCGGATACCCTTTTCTCTCTTACACAACATATCTCAAAATGGGTAGGGTTTACTTTGGAATGTATGGCCCAAATTTTGATTGTCCCATTTTGGAAAGGGGCTAATTAGGCTTGTAACAATACAGGTTTATTGATTCTCCACACTCCAGGCCTCATTTCTCTTCACAAAAGGCTCAAAAATGTCACCTAGGGTCTGACCATTCTTACCAAACCAATTTGCACACTTTCCCAATGCTTCTTTATCAAACTCTAACCCCTAGCCATCCTTTCATGCCTAAATTCATGAGTTTCTCTTCTAGGGCATCAACCAAAAGGTCTCAAACTTCATTCCATGAACCTGCAGACTTCAAGAACCTTAAGCCCTACCTAATTACACTCATTCCAATAATATTTAGAAGATTTCACTAGAGGAATGGTGAGAAATACACATTTTTGTTCTTCAAAACCCTAGTTTAGGGTTTCAGACCTATTTGTAAAGAAATTACCATAACTTTTAATCTACTTAATGAAATTGAATGAAACCAACTTTGTTAGAAACTATATTCACTCCTTGTTCATCTCCAATTAGGTTTAAGTAACCTTAGATCCATTCTAAACTGTACAATATGCTGCAACAGGATAGCTACAGGAGAAATCTAGAAATTGCAGTCATAAAAATGATCATAACTTCTACAATATGTAATGAAAATTCATGAATCAAAAACCAAAATATAGAAGACTCAAAACCCCATCCATCCTATATGGTCTCAGGCCATGATTAGGATCATACCATCTGTAACATGTTGTAGAACAGAGAGATATGCAGTTAAAACAGAGTTTTCATATTGATTTTACTCCTTAACTTCAACACATCTTCATCCTCCTCAACAACCCCCATCCAAAATGATTCATAAGAGGCCTATTTATGCCCTTTTACATCCTTTCTAACTATCTAACTACCTCATTGTACCTTTGTCTCTTCAAATTCCCATTATGACAACATTTACAAACATGACAACTTTTTACATTATTTAGCAAATGACCCAAAAATGATCTTCTAGGACCTAAACCAGACTCAAACAAATTCAACACGATTTATTAGACCTTATTACATGATCAAAAAATAACAGTAAAGAAAAATTGACATAATGGCCTTATGGAGGCATAAAGTCCATTAGGTGCTCCTGCACTGGGTTATGGAAGAAGAATAAGAGGATAGTGATGAAGGGTCTAGTAAAAAGAGGAGGACCAAAAAGAGGGAAGTCAATATTTCTTGGTCAAATGGGTCAAACACAGGGGATGAGTCTGAGTCCTCTCTCAAGGTGTGTAAAGGTAAGAAATTTTTTCTAGTGAAAAGAAAAATCCCTACGACGATGAAGAAAGGTAAGCAGTCTCATGAAAAAAGGAATAAGGATATGGGTTTTGAGATAAGCTATGACAAGAATACTCTAAGTCAAGGGAATCAAGAGGATATGGTTGATCAGGGTGAGGAGAGTGGCGTCAAAGCTAGGGAGACATGGTAAAATCCTACATATCTCTGAACCCAACATTGGCCTTCATTTTCCTAAGATTCCAGACCCGTTTTGCAATCTCCCTGAGGACTTTGATGATTTAATGGCTAAGTCTAAAAATAGAGATGAAGTGAAGGAGGTGTTTGGGCTAGTCAAAAATGTGGTCAACTCCCAACACAAAATGACTAAATGGTTCTTTGTCAAAATCAACAGAATCGACATTGAATTATAGTTGGTACAGGAAACCTTGGCGAAAGGAGGTTATACTATGGTGGAATAGGACAAACTAATTTTCCAGAATTGGGAATCCATACAAAAAATGGAAGAAATTTAGCATGAAATGGGGAGGATGAGGGAAGAATTTGGTACCAGGATCTAGTACCTAGAGAAAAAAAATAATAGATGTCAATAACAATCTGGAGAATATGATGCATATAAGTTAACCATTTAGAATAGTTTGAAGGGAATAAAGATGTTGACTAAGAAACTCAAAGAGATCAAAAATGATCAGTTCAAAGATTTTGTAGCTGAAGACATTCTGAATGTGGAAGACCTTGGTTTGCAAGTCGAAGAGGGACGCACTAAAGAAAAAGGTAAACAAGTGGTCATGGAAGATACAGGCGGCCATTTCAACTCGCAGAAGGGGGAGAAAAAAGAAACATTTTGAAGAGGAGAAAAAGAGCTGATAAACTTTGTCAAACTGCATAAGAAATTCTACGAGCAGGAACTTGAGGCAACAGAGACCCTTAAAAAATGACTTAGTTTGGGTTGTTCCTTTTTGCTATGTTTTTCTATTCTGTAATGTTTATGTAGATTTCGGTTGGCATTAGGTTGTATTACTATTCTCAGTCTGATTCTTTTTGTAAAGGGTTTCGAGGCCCCTTCAAAACCTATTTTACCAATATAATCAAAAATAAATTACACAACAAAAAAATTATAATCAAACTAAATTATTCGATAATAAATAGAACTAATTTTATATAATCTCACCAAATCTACCTATCTATAGGTAATACTTTGACTAAATCTATAGTTTTATCATTGTTACATTTCTCTATGGGCATGATATAAGGGAAACCTGACTAGTCCACTCAAATGTAGGTATCATACAAATAATTTCAAATCAAGTATTATTACATTCCTATGAAGTTTTCTTGTGATTTGAAAGTAATTCAAATTTTTATGTAAAAAAAATTATCATTTATTCATAAAGTTTATTTGGCATGTATAAAATATCTAGTTTTGTCTCATTTTTATATATCATTTAAACTAGTAATGATCTCTAGTCTTTTTTTTTTGCAAAAATGAAGAAATTTTAATATTCTAGGGGTAATATTCAATATTATTAAGTGTTTGTCTATTGGTTTTTAGTTTTGTAACAATAAATTCACATTATGTTACTAGCATTATATCCAACATTATTTCAAAAGTGATCCAAGTAGAAGTAATTATTCATAGTCTGAAACATACATTTTGACAAGAACATGATTAAGCCATTAATATTTTAAAAAAAAACCTTCATCCCATAGAAACTTGATCAACAACAATCTAATGTTATTTAGTGGTCATAAATTTTCTACCCCAAAATTGTTCAAACTTAAATAAGGCATATATTATATATACACTTCCACAAGAGATATTTATACCTAATCTATTTAGGAAACAAGAAAATTGCTTGAAATAAAGTATGTGTTCTACTTCTATAATGGGTTGTGGATTTTTTTAATACCAACAAAGAACTTGTCTTTGTTGCATTGGAAGAAAATCTCCATGTCATTTTCAACCGATAAATGAAAGCAAAATGAAAGTTAATAAAAGTATTATTATTGAGTACAACTTAACAAATTACACAACAAAAAAATATAATCAAACTAAATTATTCGACAATAAATCCAACTAAGTTTATATAATCTCACCATATCTACCTATTTATAGCTAGGTATTGTTTTATGCATGTTATTTATGTTATAAATTTGTACAGCTTTGAGAATGTAATAGTAATGGTATTATCATTTTTAGTTAATATTACATTATCTAGATTTATCATACATTGGATGTATTTTGTAAGCCATTCTTTGTGAACACTTTATATCGATGTTGTAATAAAATATATATGATTTTGAAATCTTATTTTATAATCAAGTTTTTCTCTCAAAGAAGTTTTCCTCTCGAAGAGGTTTGCAATTTTTTATCAATATAAAAAATATTTGTAGCTATTTTTTGAACATTGTGTTCTTTTTTAATGTTATTATTGTATTTGATAATATTTTATAGGCAAAGGTCCTAACAAGTTGTATTAGAGCTCTTTATAAGGTCACATTGTAGTAATATCAGATTGACTTACTTCAACTACCCATTGCCTGCTTTCACCTTGCTTGAAGTGATCTTGGTGATAAAAAAGTGGTGAAAGTAGAGTGAGGTAATACGCTTTTTTTTTTGCAAATTTTTTGTAGTAGATATTTAGGTTGGAAACCCTATGTTAGAAGTCTTAAAATTTTGTAAAAAATTATTTTTTCTAGCTAAGATAAATCCTCTATAAAGGGACTGTATGCTCAAAATCATGACTCAGTGGCCTGGGGTAGTTGAGTCCGTTTTGGCATGCACACAGGAGGTGAGATATGGGGATGGTCTGGCTCATTGGAGATATGGACTTCATGGTGAGGGGTCAACCAGTCATAGGTCTTGTGTGGTGCATTTGTTTGAATGAGGTATTTTGTGATCGTAGTTGTCAAGGTAACTATATGACCACTAGTCACCGTTCTCTTGTTTGGGTTTCTGATGTTCCAATGTTGTGTGTGTTGACTGTTATTCTCGTTGATGCCTTGTTCAAGTTGGTGTTGTCTTGTAGTGCCCCTCATTTTGCTTTCTGTTAGATTGATAGTTGTTCTATTAGAACTAGACATTATGACATTTTGCTTGATGATGGATTTACTATTATGATGTTAGTTGATGATACCTTGTTGATGACCTACTACTATGATGACATTTGATGATACTTTTATTACTATTATTTTATGCTTATGTTATGATTAGTTATGGACTTAATTGACTATGTGGATCAATCTTATTATGTGCATCATGCAATTATCTGAGGATGTTTCTTATCTAGTTGTTTAGTTACGGATCGTTATGCATGATGTGGTTACTTGTTTGATGTGTTGTTGTGAAAGGGACAGTATCACATTACTCATGTGTGAGTACCCTGCTACGCTACGATTCCCTTTCACAGTGTATTCGACTGGATGATTATATATATCTATATGTTCAACTATTTTGTTTGTTGTAGGTTGCATGTATCAGGCATCGACTCCACCTAAATTGACCGGTTTGAGCGTGCCTTAAACCCAATGGAAATTGTTGAATGGAGATAACATATGGTCCCCTAGTTAGCCATCATCCTTGAAAAGGATGAGTATCCAGTTTTGCACCCAGTTAGTGTTGTTTGTATGGGTGTTATAGTCAGTCACTGTTGTTGTGGTCATGCTTTATGATCATGCATAGTGGTCAAGTATTGTTTGGCATTTGGATTTATCTAGTTAGAATTATTTGTTCAATGCTTTGGTTAATTGTTACATTATAATAAGAATCATTAAGTTAAGAAGGCACTTTTGATAAATAAATATAAATGCCTCAATGTAAATTGTAGTTTATATGGGAAAATATACTATAATGTAATCTAAGGTCAGTAAATAATAATAATAATGAGGTAAATAAAGTGTTATAAAAATGGGAATATAATTGATAAAATTAATATGAAAATAAATATATAAACAAGTAAATGTTTTGTTAAGTGGCTATAAAAATAAATTTATAAATAATTATAATTTGTCATAAAATATATATAGCAAATATTGAAATAAATAAAATAAAAGTTACATTGTAATGTTATAAATTTAATAAATAGCAAATTGTGAGAGAGTAAAAGATGGAATTAGTTGTCATTAATAGAATCTGGGGCATGAGAATTGGTAAATGTTTTGGGGGGCTTTTGGGAGGACCCATCTGGAAGAAATTGGGGGATTTCTCTCTCTAAAAACAAATTGGCAGGATTGTGGTGAAGGAAGAGGGATCATTTGGATATTGGGAGATTGGTTTTGAAGCTGTAGAAATTGATCCTGACATAGAATCTTCAACCTGGCCAAGCATTCGGAACCAGGTTCCATTATTTCCTAAATTCTATCTCAGTTTTATTTTGAAGCGCGTGTGAGATTTAAGATCACTGTATGGAAAAGAAACATTTTCTGATTTTGATTTAAAATATGTTTTGATTTCGTTTCCTTCTCGACAATTGCTTTTGTTTGAGTATTTATGGAACCTTACAAATAGACTCATTTATAAACCCTTCTTTACTTCTATTTTACTGGATGCAGTGCACATAAATATAGTGCAAATCTACTGTTTAGATTGTTTCATTTAACATAGCCATTGTTCTCCACAAGTATATCATATTTGTTTTTAATAATGGAAATGATCCACATCTCTCAAAACAATTTCTTTAGCAGCAATCCATGTAAAGACATCTATTGAAGTGTCTTTCAAATAAATTGCCTCCTTGTATAGGATTCTACCTTTTTGCTTACCTGTCTACCAAAGCATTTCCAACTATAATATTTGACATAAATCACTTACTTCTTATGCTTCGGTGAATGATCATAAGTGTATCCAAATCGCCAAATCAGTAGAATGTCAGCATAGGTTGTTGAACTTGTCTTTTAACCTACCAATTGCATTTGCTTGAAAGATACACAGCTTCTCAACAAATCCATTTTGTGTGTATCCTACAGTCATTGAAATCCATGAGATGACGTCTCTTTGAGGCATCTATCAAACAGATCATATACCTTGTCTATGCATCCAAATCTCCCATTTTGGCACGCGTTGGAAAGGATGCTAGCAAAGGTTGCAGATCTGGCTTTACACCTGCTGATTGCATTTGCTTAAAAGTGCCAAAGGCCTTCTCAATAAATCCATTTTTGTGCATAATCTGCAATCATTGCATTCCAAGAGATTAACTCTCTAAGGCATCAGTTAAATAGTTCACATACTTTGTCTATGCGTCTAGATTTTTGCATACATTTTTGCTAGAGATTTTATCTCCCAATTTGCATTTGTTTGAAAGTTTCTAAAGTATTTTCAACAATAAATCAGCCCATATTCATATGTGATCTGCTGCACTGAGAAAAACACATCCATACAATGCCATTGATCCATCAAAGAAAATCTTCAACAATTCACTTCTCAGATACTCTGTGTTTATGTAACTCTTCTTAGTCACGATTTGCCAATATTGGGATAACACCTTTGAAAGACTTTGTTTATATACAGATCACTATATTACTATAGTCCTAGGACCATTCGTCACATTCATACACTAATTTGTTGTCGTATCTAGAATGTCATTATCGCTCAATGTGTGAACATAGGCTTTGGCACTGATAGTGTTAATCTGAGATGGCCTCCTCTACTCGCCTCAATCTATCGTAGCCTGCAGCGACACCCACAGGGAATTGCCAACTTAATGAAACCAATTAATATCAATTTAAATAGCCTTTGATGTCTCCAATGATTGCAGGGATATTCTATGGTTTCAAACAAATCTTCAAGGAATGGTGTAGAGCATTCTATAGACAACCGTCTTTCAAATCACAAATCAACTTTATTATAATCAGTGCTTATAGTTGACATTCCCACATTCTCACGTTGGTTCCCTATTTTGTTTGATCCAGACCACCCAATAGTGAGTTCACTGCAGATGATACGTCTCTAAACAAATTCACTTCCTTAATAGTCTAAGACCCACGATCTGCTATTAACACATAAAATATGCTAAAAAATTAACAATTATCAAAACTCCATATAAAACAAAAACTATGAGTTGTGATTAGAGAAATGCTTTCACACTGAAGCCCACACAATACTGTTAGAGATTGTCTCCTTTCTGCAAATAGAAATAAGATATATATAGATATTGATCGAACCATTAATTCATATTTGAGATTTCCATAAATGGGTGATCAAGTGTATTAATGTTTTAGTTAATAAATTTTATGAGTAGTGGTAATAATCTATTTCTAGGATGTTTTTGTTTTTATTTCATGTATTGTGTGTTAGACGTCTTGAGATAATGATGTTATAAGAGCATGGTGTCCCTTGTTTATGTATGAGGGTTTTGGTATACGATAATATAAAATGATGTATATTCTATGTTGTAAATGCATCATGATGAGGTAATAATCTCCTTCAAGGATGTATTGTTTGTTCGTTTAACTGTATTGAACTTGTGTTAGGTATTGTGTTTGATAATGGGGGGACTTTGGTAATCGTAAATGAAGGAGTATGTTGTTTATGGTTGTTGTGATTGCTTCAACTGGAAGTTTTGGGGCAATGATTTAAGAGTTGGTCCTTATGATTATGTTTAGCTTGTAAAAAGATAAATGCATTGCATTGTATATGTATACTTGTCGTTATGATGGTAATTATCTTACTTGATGGCTAGGGTCTTCTAGATGTAGGTAGGGGAGTGGATTTCAATGTGGGATCGGGGCCCAAAGTGGCTTGCCAGGGTAACCCATTGAAAGTTGGTAACCAAGTGATAACCTAAAATGAATTAGGGGGAAAGGGTAGATTCCACATTAAACAAGATAATTGGATTCCTCACCCATTCCTAAATGCTATTTTAGACTAAGGATGGGATGAGAAGGCCTGGTTGGCAAAACCAACTTCCTTGTCCCCATGAAAGGAATGTTCGTTCCACATGTGTCACACTATGGGGCCGGTGTCTAGTGAGAGACTATCAAGGTAACCATATATGGGGGCCAGCGTCTAGTGAGAGACTATTAGGGTAACCCATGTTAGGGACATGCAATGACACTCTTCCCTACTATAGCCTAGCATTCCCTAATTGTGTTCTCCCCATTCGTTGTGTGATTGTCTCTAAAAGTGATGTTTGAGTTGCTTGTGATGTTCATATTAATTTGTGTTGTATTGGAGTCATGTGTAGTCCTTGTACCTATTAGCTATAGTGGTACCTTATGTTATCTCATAGCATGGGGGGTGGACCTTAGGGTTCCACATGATCAAGTGGTTGTGCTTTTCTCTCTATTGGTTTTCCCGTGCTATTGTTCGTGTGCAAGAAGGATGTACCTTATGTAGTAGATTTCAGATCTTGTTCTAGCTTGAGGAGACAATTACTCATGTTCGAGTTCTAGTCTTGTATAGCAGTCAAATCTTGTACTATTATCTTGATGTATACATCCCAATGTATTCAGGAAAGTAATATTGTAAACAATGTAATGTTGTACTCTCATGTAAGGGAATTTGTATATACATCTGTAGTAATTGTATACATGATCTTGATGATTACTTAACTGATGTTGTAATATGGAAATGTATGTGTTTATTCATTTAATGCAATAGATTTAGAATAAATTATTGTTGTTAGTTAATTCAGAATGTTTGTTTAGATCTTGTTAATAGTTTGTTAGTAATGCAATTGTGGAACCCTAGATGATAAAGCTTAACATAAATGATATGTGTAGATATGATTTACGTTACTTTGTTATCTCTTTCTTTAAAAAAAATTGTCCTTTTGTATAGCATAGTTGTATTGTTCTCTAAGGAGTTCCTTGGTAGGGCGTTACATGTCTTTCAAACTGTTGGATGAATTCTTGTTGTACTTGAAGTTCTCTAAGTCTTTCTTGTTGTTGTTGAATGACTAGTTGGTCTTGTTGTTGTTGGTGTAGGAGCACCAAGGGTTTGGAACCCATGTATATACTTTCACATTTTTGGTGTGATATTTTTTATTTTCAAATAGGAAGGCGCGGGACTAATGAAGGAGTGGGTTCATTTGAGTTTAATAACATGAATATGCATTTTATGTATATCCGTCTTTTGTATGTCGAAGACATTTCATGTGTATACGTCAGTTGTATGGCGGTACAACTTGTATGTTCATTTGAGTTCAATAACATGAACATGCATTTTATGTATATCCGTCCTTTGTATGTCGAAGACATTTCATGTGTATACATCAGTTGTATGGTGATACAGCCTGTATGTTTTTTGCCCTCTACAAGGAAGACGAAGATTTTTCTGAAGCATACAAGGTTTGTCAAGACTTTGAAAATCACTTTCATAGTGAATTTGCAAATTACACTTTGTAGCAGGGATTGCTGTTCAAAGGTGGACAGTTGTGTGTACCAAAAGGATCCATGAGAGAAAATCTCATACAGGAGAAACATAATGGCAGTTTGAGTGGACATTTTGGTCTAAACAAAACATTGGAGTTAGTTCAGAGGTTCTACTATTGGCCAAAGATGCACAAAGATATCAGAAAGTATGTAGAGCAGTGTATCATCTGTCAGAAGGCCAAGGGAACTTCTTCAAATGTTGGACTGTATCAGCCACTACCCATTCCTTCCAGACCATGGAACTGTGTAAGTATGGATTTTGTAGTTGGTCTACCAAAGACTAAGACTGGTTTTGATAGTATTTTTGTAGTTGTCGATAGATTTAGCAAGATGAGTCATTTCATTCCCTGTAACGTGACTCATGATGCCAGTCATATAGCTCATTTGTTTTTCAAAGAGGTCATAAGGATTCATGGACTTCCAGCAAGCATCGTGCCTGATAGAGATGCTAAGTTCATGGGACATTTCTGGAAAACTCTATGGCAGAGGCTAGGAACAAATCTGTCTTTTGGATCAGCCTATCATCCAAAGATAGATGGCCAAATAGAAGTGGTGAACAGGACATTGGGCAACCTGTTAAGGTGTTTGACAAAAGAATATGGATAGAGTTGGGATCAAGTCATTTATCAGGCAGAATTTGCCTATAATGACAGTGTGAATAAGACTACTGGTAAAAGCCCATTTGAGATAGTGTATGGAATGCATCCTCGAGGTGTATGTGAACTCTGACATCTTGGAGACATGGAATATAGAAGTGGTCATGCAGAGGATTTTTCACAATCTATGAAGGAGATACATGAACAGGTAAAGAAGACATTGATGGAGAATACTCAGAAAATCAAGGATAGGGTAGATGCACACAGGAAGGATGTTCAGTTTGAAGTTGGTGATTTAGTCATGGTTCATTTGAACAAAGCCAGATTACAGAAAGGGATGCCAACTAAACTGCAAATGAGACGGATCGGTCCTTGCAGAATTCTAAACAAGTATGGAAACAATGCCTACAGGATTGATTTGCCAGCAGACTTGGCAATTTCACCAGTGTTCAATGTTCAGGACTTGGTATATTATAAAGGTCCTCATTTAGTAGCAGGTGGATCGAGTTCAAAAGCTGCACAGACAATGAGTGATGTGACCTTGCCACCTACACTCAAACCACAGGCTGAGAGAATTCTGGATTCTCGAGTGCAGAAATAGACCAGACATGGTGTGTATATGGAGCATGTAATCAAATGGAAATAGTTGCTTGAAGCAGAGGCTACCTGGATTGCAGAGTCTAAGTTCAAGAAGCGGGGCATTGATTTTGCTTTGTTGTCACTGGAGGTGACTTGACTTTTTCCACGCAGGGGGAGTATGGTGCAAGAGCACCAAGGGTTTGGAACCCATGTATATACTTTCACATTTTTGGTCTGATATTTTTAATTTTCAAATAGGAAGGCGTGAGATTGATGAAGGAGTGGGTTCATTTGAGTTCAATAACATGACCATGCATTTTATGTATATCCATCTTTTGTATGTTGAAGACATTTCATGTGCATACGTCAGTTGTATGGCGGTATAGCTTGTATGTTCATTTGAGTTCAATAACATGAACATGCATTTTATGTATATCCGTCTTTTGTATGTCGAAGACATTTCATGTGTATACGTCAGTTGTATGGCAATACATCTTGTATGTTCTCTGCCTTTGTATATTGGAGGGTTTGTATGTTGCAAATGAATGAACGAACATACAATACATAAGATACAACGGGAGATGGAGAATCGTGGGTCCCACTTAAAGCATGTTAATAATGTACACGGGCCTGTATGTGGAGAAACATACAATGGACGAGTGGATGGTCATGGGCCCACCAATTGCATATCAATCATTGAATGTATGTTTGAAGCCGAAGGCATTGGCGTAGGTATCAGTATCGGAGGAGAAGAGTGAAGTCCGACCGAAGACAAAAGTCTGGCCGACGATGGAGTTTGCAGGTTAGTTAATCGGCATGAGGATTAACATCAGAGATCAAAAGGAAAGTCTAAGCGAAGATATATGTCTGACCAATAGCGAAGTGAGTATGAATCATATCAGAGTGAAATGAAGGATCGGGAGACAAGGACGAAGTCAAGACGATGGAAAGGGTCTTGCCGAAGGCGACATTAAATGCAATGCATATCAGGATGAGTTTGTATATGTGGAGGAACATACATTGGGAAATGAAGGTTGTGGTTCCACAATTGCACGAAAACATTGCATGTATATGCAAAGGTGAATGTATCGATAGAAAGCATGTCGACAGGGGAAGTATGATCAGTGAGAGAAGAGCCTGTTTTGCCGATAATGTATATGAACCAATGGGTTCAAGGATGCAAAGAAAACCCTAACTGTCTGATAACAAAAAAAGGATGAATAGTATAAGAACTGGTTTTTGGCTTTATAAATCAGATGGAGAAGTTGGAAGAAAAAAGAACATACATTGAATGTAAAAGAAAGAACTCTCAGAATAAGAACATTGACAGTTTGAATCTAATTGTGCATTATCTGTAGAATTCTTGCATAACTCAATTTAAAGTAGAGTAGTCAGTTTATTTCTATTTTTTGTTTATGTTTGTACAAAATATCTCTGTCTTGATGTCCCTGCATTTTCCCTGTACAGTCATGGAGGCCCATCAAGCAGAGATCTTCTTTCTTTTGTTTCTATTTGTGTTAGTGGTTGGATTGTCAATGAGAGACAATAGGAACTTGTCCTAGGTGAGCTCTTCTATAGCCCGGCTAGGTATACAAGTTGCAGTCTAAAAAGGCAGGGGTGAAAAATAGAGTAGGAGGAATTGAGCACCAAGCAATCAGAACCCTGGACCCAGAGAGGAGGGCTGATAACAGGCTCAAGAAGGCTATAAGCCTTGGAAATTGGGAATCTTGGAAGCAGTGAGGACAAAGAAGAATACCTGACACCAAGAAAGCAGTGTCTGTATTGGGAACAACAGGCAAATAGGTCTTTCACCTCTGTAATAGATTGCTTAGGTTGAATTAGGCATTTTGGGGTAGAAAATGTCTATGAGCACTTGAATTGGTAGGGAGACTCGGGGTATGACATAGGTCTTGAAGTGTTGTGTCACGATAGGTTTTCTAAACCCATAGGGCTCCCCATCAGTTGTCTAGGGTGGATCTCCTCTATCTCATTGAGGATTGTCTTTACCCACTCACCTCTAAATCTAGGGTACATTCATGAGCCTAAACAAGAGAGAGATGGTTTAAGCTAACCTTGGCCTAAGGTTTCAACTTAGGGTTTGTGTGACCTAAGGTTTGACTTTGTTGACTTTGTTGGACCTTGTGATGAAACCAAGGGTTTTGACTCATGTTTACTAAACTTGACCTTGTGTTGGGACCAAGGGTTTGTAATCCTTCTATGTCACTAATATTTTTATTCTTTTTGGATTTTATATGTATGCAATCCTATATGAATGCAAAATGTCTTTTTGTGCTTTTTCAATATTTTTTGGAAATCAAAGTGCTTTTTCTTAATCTAGGAATTAGAAAATGCATGCAAACTAGTATGAGATTACCTAATGCAACGTAATCTATGTTTTTGTTTGTTTTCTAAATAGATGGATCAATCTAATCTAAGAAAGGGAAATGCTTTTAATCTATGAACTTTTGAAAGGGAAACTAATTTAACAATGCAAATCTACTTAGCCTATCAAGGAAAAAGAAAACATGTATTTTACTATTCCCAAGAGCAAAGTTTTGATTATCTAATTACTATGAAATGAAAAAAAGCATCAAGGAACCTAGAGATGCATGAGCCTTCACTACCCTCAAATATCCTTGTATAGGTAACTTTTAATCCTCTTGCAGCAATGGGATGATCCTCTTGGCAACAATAAGAAACGAGAAGCAAAAGAATCTTGGAAATGAGCTCAATGAGAGCTTGATGAGCACTGTGTCTTGTAATGTGTGTAGCATATGGACACAAATGAGATTTTAGAAAAGTTAAATTAGAACAAATAAAAGAAAAAGACTCTTATGTTCTGTATGAGCATGAGAAAGCTTGATTTGGAGAGCAATAACCTGCAAGAACTATGTGCACAAATGAAATTGCCTCCCAAAAAGGGTGAGCTTTGAAGCTTGACAACAATGAAAACTAATGCAAATAACTCTTGTAAGCTTTGAAATACTAAAGAAAGAAATTAAGAGTCTCAGGGGCCTTGAAGAAGCTTGAAAAAGCTTGTGAAGAAGGGAAGAGTATTCTCCAACTTGAGAAATAATGAAGAGGTGTGGGGGGTATTTATAGGTTAGAAGAAGTGATGAGAGGTGAAGAAGAAGAAGAGTTAACTTGGAAGACACAAGAGTGATCTGGGCTAAAATTGAAGTGATCTACGCAGTAAAAGTTTATCACTCAAGAAGAAGTGAAGAAAGAGGAATACAGGGGAATGCATGAATTCATAACTAGAGATGAAAAAGAGTTAAATATGCATGTCTGGGTGCATGAAATAGTTAGCTCTATCTTTGGCACAAAATTCCATGTAAACATGAAGAAAAATGGGTGAAAATGAAGCTATTTTGAGCTAGAAACTCAAGTGAACTTGTGGATGGAAACATGAAAAGGTTGCCCATGGGTTGCCCCTTTCACCAGTCAGGGTCACCCAGGGGTGACCCATGGGCGACCCTTAAAGGAGGGAACTTGGGTGAAAGTCCATGGTGGGAGATGGAAGAGGAGATGAAAATGAGGGGATCTACCTCTAGAAACAGGTCAATCATATGTGAAAATCTAAATCTCCACTTGCAAAAGTAGGATCTCTCAGGGGAGATCTAGAAATAATAGGGGAGATTTGGATTGGTTGAGTGAAACTGAAAACTAAAATTTGGAGATGGCTTGGGAGGACCTCTAGAAGGCCTCTAGGAGTGGGAATGGATGAAAAACATTGGGGAAAGGTGAAAATACACCTACAAGATGCATACAAGGCTTAGGAATAGGGTTGCAAGTGCATGAAAAGCAAATTGATAAGTGTCAAAAGTGAAGAGAGAGAGAGAGAGAAAATGACAAAAGGGAAACAACACAAGGAGGAAGGAAAGAAATGTCACCAATAGAATTGTTGTTGAGAGGATTTTATTTCATGCTTACATGTATGTGACAAGAATTGTGACTCATCATATGGGTCCTCATGGAGGCTGTGCGTGATTTTGATGCTTACAAGGACTATTGAAATAAGGGGTGCTTAGAGTCCAATACCTAAGTCTCAAACAATATTTAAATAGAAACTTGAGCTTCCACATACCTTTTGGTATATCAAAAGACATTCTAAAGTTAAGAGAAGTTTGGTCATAAGAGACCAATGGTCTCTTGCACTCTATAGTGTATTGGTTAGCAATTAACACTAAAAAGTAATTACTCTCTTTGTACCTTAAAAATGGGATAGTGTGACTAAGGTAAGATATTGGGTCAATTCACTATTTATGAATTAGACCATTATATAGACATACCTTTTGAATCCTAGCTCAGAACAATTTAGGGTGCCTCAGGTAGAGTTTGGTTGTACATAATGCTACCAAAATTTAGGAGTGAATGTGGGAACACAATCACATAAAATGGAAGTGGGCATGCCATGGAGGGTGGAAGATTAGTCAAAGTAAACATTGGCAACAATAGATGTGATACAAATGGTCAAAGGAATAAAAGTGGGCATATTTGGAGAATCAATCTATTACCATGAGAATGATTGACTTGTCACCTGACTTGCACAATTCTTCAATAAAATCCATGGAAATGTTAGTCTATATGACAATCAAAATGAACAAAGGTTGTAGGGTGCAAGGAGAGTAATTTTTTTTTCCTTTTTGTCATTAGCATGTATGGCATTCTGTGACAATATTTTTAATGTCATTTTGCATACAAACCTAAAAAAATTAGGTTTTATCCTTTCATATGTATTTATGAAGCTAAATTTCCCTATGACAAAGGCTGCCTATAGTTCCTATAATAGTGGGGATTGAAGAGTAGAATTTGTAAGAAAATAATTCACCTTGTGTAGCACAAGTAACTACCATCCCAAGTGTATCTAGGCTTAGTTGTGGAACCATTTTGTATTTGATGAAAAATTTGTTGAATTGTCACATCCTTTGAGCCATTTCTATTAGATTGACTATAACTAATCTAGAGTTGGAAAGGATAGAGCACATAAGGTCCCTTGCTCATAAAATTATTAGGACAGGGCACTGACCACCACATTCACATTCTCCTTTTTGTAAATAATTTCATGACTATAGCATCATAGCATGGTCACCCACCTTTGTTGTTTGAGAGAGGAAACACGTCATAAGTACTTGAGACTTAGATTATTAGCTTTTTTATATAAAAGTGTTGTCCCACCAAATATGGCCTCCATTTAGTAACAACATGGAGAATAACAAGCATTTCCTCATTAATGAATCTGGAAAGATTTTCCCAACCAATGCTTGACTAGTAAAAGTGAATGGACACTCATCCTACATTAAGATGAATCCAATACCACTACTAAAAGAATCACTTTCAATGATAAAGGTTTGTAATTTTAGCAAAACAAGGATTAGCATCGTGTACATACCATGGTTGAAAAAATTAAAAGCCTTCTCTATCATGTCCAACCACAAGAAGACATTTTTCTTTAACATGGTTGTCAATGGGATAACAATTTTATTGTATCCATGGACAAATTTCTAAATAATAGCCAATAAGGTCAAAGGATCCCTAAAGACTTTTGAGAATTTTTTGTTTTAGCCACTTATTTAATTCTTTAATTTTTTAGGGTGAACCTCAACTCCTTCAGCTAAGACAACATGTTCTAGATTTTCCACCTGCATTTGGCCAAAAGAACACTTTGAATTCTTTGGACATAATTAGTTTCATAAAACTTGGAGAGTTTGATCAAGGTGCATGAGGTACGCTTACCAAGTTCTATTGTAGACAAGAATGTCATTAAAGAATGCCAAAATAATTTCTAGAGGAATGGCTCAAAAATCTTAATCATCAAGCTTTGGAATGTAGAGGGAGTATTACTAAGGCCAAATACTCCATAACCAAATATTCATAGTATCCCTCATGAGTGTGGAAGGCAAACTAAAGAATATTCTCTTCATGTAAGTAGATTTGGTGATATCTTGATCATAAATTTATCTTGGAAAAAAAGAGCCCCTATAATTCATAGAGCATCTAATGAATCATGAGAATTGGGAACTTATGTTTGATTATGATTTAGATTAATTTTCAAAAAGCCAAATGTAAACATGAAGAACCATCCTTTTTTTAACAAAGGGTATTAGTGGAATTCATTAATTTTTTTAACAAAGGGTATTAGATAAGAGTATAGGTTGATAGAAGGTATATGGAAGCCCAAGTTTGTCTACAAATTTTGTCTAAAACTTAGGTACTAGAGCTAAGAATCATTCACTTCATTAAACTATTTAATAAGAATCTATTTAAGCTAGAAAGACAACTCTATATAATATTTTGCACAATCTATATAATATTTCCAACTAGACAATCCATTACAAAAAAATATTTAGTGAAAAAATGTTTATGACCACTACTTTCACCACTTCTTGATCACCAATATCTCCCAAAGATGAGGTAAGAGTATAGGTGGGTAATTGAAGTAAGTCACTAATTTAATATTGTTACATTGTAACACAACTCTAAATAAAGCTCTGATACAACTAGTTAATATCTTCACCTATAAAATATTATCAAACAAAACAACATCCAAAAAGAATGCAATGCTAAAAAAATTGCAAGTATTTTTATATTAATAACAAAAATTACAGTCCTCTTCGAAGGAGTGACCTCTTTAAAAGAAAACCCCAATTACAAAATACGATCTTAAGATCATATTTGTTTTACTGCAACATCAATATAAAGTGCTCATAAAGAGTGACTTACGAGATACAATCAATATGAGATAAATTTACATTGTAAATTATTAAGAAAAAATAATTATATTAACTATTACAATCTCAAAGTAGTACAAGATTAGGAAATGAAGACTAATATAATCATCATGCATAAAATAACACTTAACTACAGATAGATTTGGTGGGACTATATAAGATTTGTTGAATTTACTACTGATTAATTTAGTTTGATCATATCTTATTTTGTTATGTATTTGTTGAACTGACATCTTCATAAAAGAGAAGACATTATACTGTAAAAAAGAGGGAGAGATGCTGAGGAATAAGAATAGAACAATTGGTTATTTAATAATAATACTTTTGTTAATTTTCATCTTGTTTTCATTTATGAATTGAGGAGGGAATGAATGTATTTATATGTATCAATGATAGGTTCTTTGTTGGTATAAAGGAAAATCCATAGCCCATTAGAGAAGTACAATACATATTTTATTTCAATTCATTTATTTTCCTAAATTTTTAAATAGGTTAGATACAAATCTCTCTTGTGGAGTGTGTATACAACACATGCCTTGTTGAAGTTTGAAAAATATTTAGATGGACAATTTATTAAATATTACACTCAAAGTGTTAGATTATTGTTGATCAGGTCGATTCCCTTGGGATGATTTTTTTTTAATATTGATGGTTTGATCATACTCTTGTTAGAATACATATTTTAAACTATAAATAATTGTTGCTACGTAAATAAAAATTTTTCTAGTATTGATGGCTTGATTGCATTCTTGTCAATAAAATAAAATCTATTTTGAACTCAACTCCATAAACTCTACACTTCTTACCACATTCTCTTGCACTTCATATATAGCATCAAAATTATTTTCTCCTTTCACCTTCACTTGGCTCATATATTTTATCAAACATTTCATTTCTCATCAACATAATAATATTATTAAATTACATTACAATAAAAAAATATTTTCTTTGGATGTATGTACTAAACAAAATAAGGCAGAACAAAATGCAAACTACTAAGTACTTGCAAAACATTTCTAAATAAATTTTATTCAAACTAAATTTCAAACAACTTATAGAAATTTGAAGTCTCTAAACACTCAACAAATTATCATCATCAAAATAGTTCATTTGTTGGTGCATTGATATTGAAGAACCATCTAATATTGTCAAATATCATTGTTACAAAATCAATGCAAACAATTATTAAAATATCAAGGAAAATTACAAAACATAAGTATTTTTTAGCAATCATAAAATATGTTTATGTTTGTGACCACAAGTAACTAAAGTAGGTTATTTGTATAAGAAAATTCAAAGAGAAAATAAGTTGAGGTAGGTGGATACAATAGAGTCAATAAATCTTCACAAAGGAAATCCTCATAAATAAGAATCCATAAGATTCAATAAATCTTGCAAAAGATAATCTCATCAATATAAATCAAATAAGTCATTAAATCTTACAACTCGTGTGCTCATTCCAGGTAAAAGCACTATAAAATCATACACAAAGTCCTTTGACAATTAAGCCATAATACATCCAATAATCATGAACAACATGAGTAAATAATCAATACGCTCATCAGTTGCATGAACCAAGTAGTCCACCACCTGTGAGCCGAGAGACGGGAACATGACCCAGGTGCTTTTCCACCCAACCATGAAGTAATTACACTTCCCCAAATCCCTTCATGAAATGAAGGAAACCCAACCTTGCACGAAATGTCTAGCTACCTGGAAACAACTAGCAAGAAGAAACACCTGATGCAACCCTAATGTCTGAATGTGCAATTCTAAATAATGAAAAGTAGATTACCTCACAACAGGATGTGGCAGAGATATATATAAATAAGTTTTTCTAGACAAATAAACATCTATTTCAATGTCATCTCGATTAGACCTAATCCTTTAAATAGTAACCTGGTTCAATTCCCGAAAAGAGGAAAAGCCATCTCTAATAATCCGCATTCAGCATCTAGCCCAAAAAGTAACCCAATAACATTCCTAGATAAAAATCTACCTTCTTTTCCCAAGAAGTCAATAAGTAAATAAGTCAACAAACAAATAAAATAATGAATAAATCAAATCACCTATGACCACCTCTAATCCCTTTCATATGCATCAATAAAGAAAGTACACTTTTCGATCAAGCAATAATGAAGAACATCATAAAGCATTATAGATAAATTATAATTTGATTGTAATCTCAATTTGTATTTCCATGTTTAAATAGACTGTACAAACTAATGATTTTACTTCATATCCAAATATTGTTTCATAATTTAAGCAATAAAATCAAATGAGGAGTTTTGACTACTCCACTCTCATACAATGAGGTTTCATGCATACTTATGTCAAATATTATCTCTATCTTTCCTCAAGATCAAGTAAATAGAATAATAGAATAAAACAATTAATGTTCTTCTATAAATCATTTCAAAATCCCAAACAACAATCAAGTAAATAAAAACACTTTCCAAGCAATAATCCATCAATTGTTCATACAATTGCATCTATTAAATCGGTTTCATTTCCTAGTCCATATTTCATTCTATTTTCATAATATGTATTGAGTTTTCTAAATCATTCTAATCAAGTATACCAATTCATTTCAAGAAGTTTTAATAAGATAATGATATTTACATCTCAGAATTTACTCCTTCACAACAACATTTAACGAGAATATAATTTTAACTTATAATCTATTCATTCCAATATTCTTAAATAAATAGGTTTTCTAAATATTTTAACAATCTTACTATTAAAATTGTGAAAGGAATTTAAAGAAAATTAAGCCACAGTCTTACTATCATATCTACAATAGGAGCTATAACAACGTTTAAAAGAATAACAAAACGATGAATAGGAACAACAGATCGAATCAATATCAACACCATGGTTAAAGAAGACTAGTGACCAGAATGGAATAGAAGGCTTTGGTCGATCAAAGTTAAAAAGGCCAAACACTTATAACAACAAAACAAGGAAGAAATGATTTATAGATTAGGCTACATCTTAGATAGAAGCCACAACAGAGAATAGTCAAAAGGAAACTGCAACAAAAAAACACACACAGCCCTTAATAGTTCACAACAAAAACGTGACAAGAAGTTTACTCAGTTCCTAACAGTTCACAATAGAAATGTGACAAGAAGATTTCAAATTTCTTACAAGAAAACATGACATACTGGCCATCTAAAGTTGCAACACAGACCAGAAAGATTAGACCTCAGACCAAATTTACTGGGGTTAAACAGTCATAAACAACCATTATTTAATGCAATTATAACAAAGAAAAATACTTGTTTATTAGTTGGGAAGGAGAGAGATTGATTTAAGCCTCTGATGCCACCCTTTCACTATTGCCTCCATTCGTTGCTCTAGAAGGAATGACGTTCTCCTTTCTTTTGCTCAGAATACAAATAATAATAATCCCCTTTCTGCTGGTGAAAAACTGCCTTTTATCTCTATGCCTTTTTCCTTCCTTTTATTCCTAAAAACTCTTAATATTTTTTTTTATATTTTAAAATTTAGGTTTTCATTTGCTTTTTTTTTAATAACTAAAGTCTGATTTAAGTTTGCATAAAATTTGTCCTTTCAAAAGCCTCCAAAAAAATAAAATAAACTTATTTTAATCTTTCATGATAGAATTATTATTAGATTTATAAATATAATAATCATAATAATAAAGCAATTTATCTAACTTTAAATAAATAACAACCATTTTTTTTTTAAAATACAATAAAATAAACTTTATTTATTTCTAAAACTTGCATGATAGAAAACTCTCTTTTTTAATTATTTAATTTAGAACAAGAATTATTTGTAAATATAATAATAATAATAATAATTATTATTATTATCTATTTTAATTAAGCACAATCACTCAAGAGTTGTTTTTAATAATAACAATAATATTAATAAAATAATCTATTGCATTTTTATCACAATTATTTTAAATCTAATATTAGATATTGTCTTCCAAACATCCATAATACAAGAAATAGAAAAGCACTTATCTATTTTATTATTTAAATAATTTAGTTACACTAATTTAAAATACACCATTTATAAAATAACTCCAAAAGACATTAATTTTTATAATCAAATCATGCATTCGAAAAGAACTTTTAATAACTATAATTTAATTGTGCACTCGAAAAGGGTTTTTCTAACAATTAAAAACACCATATTTTCTAAGCATCTAAACAGCAGTCACATTTATTATCCTCACAATTAATGCATAATTAAACCATTGAAAATGCAATATGAAACTATGTGTGTATGATTGCATCAAAGTTAACCATCTCCAATAGTTCTTACCAAGTGGCTAGAACACATCTACCTCAACCATGTTCTCGTCTTCGATGAGTACCTACATTCATTCGCACTCAACTCAACGTCAATAGGTTAGTTCCCAGAAACATAACCGAAGCAATATGTCAAACTCATACCAATGATATTCAATATTTAAATCAACTTTCTAATTTACTCAAATATAACTTCACAATAATTACCTTCACACACATGGAACTTACTTGAAGTAGAACAATCATGGTAAATGTTCATTAATCTAGATTAATAATATAGTCCATAAAAAAGAGACGTAACAATTTTAATAGGGTTATATGCTAGGCTAATTCTACTAGGTTAGTTACAGTGCAAAGAAAAAGAAATTTGTCAAGAAAAAGAAGCTCATCAAGTTTTATTTCCTTGAGAAAATAGACATATCAATGCAAAATTGAAAATAGAAACATGCTATATTATAGTTGATGAGACAACCTAGGAACAAATTTATAGAAGCTTACCAAATTTTGTTTTAGGATTATGTATGGTAGATAGCACATTCTTTAGACTAGATTATATGGCATAACCTAGTCCAGCTATTTCAAATTTGATTTTTCCTACTTGTAAGCTAACATTTCGAAAAACTAGGATTATCCTATTGACCCATACACTAAATACCTTGAGTTGAACAATGAAGAACCTATACTAATACTCTTATCCTAATAATTAGCAATGTAAAATAAGATACAACATAAGCATGAAATTACAATATAATTTAATTCCAAGAGCATCTAAGGACAAAATGTGCATCATAGTGTTTTATTATTACATCATCATTGCATGCATATTGTGTAATGAAACTTGTACTTCCAAGGGGTTGAGTTATTGTCAAAACTAGATTAGTTCATCAAAGTTTTTTTTTCAAGTAAACACCATCATACTTCTTAGAATGAAAGTTTTTTAGAAACAAGTTTAGGAACACATGAAAGATCCCCCAAATCATTAGTGGTAGGAAACAAGGTCACACACATAGGATAGGGTCACATATAGCACATTTAAAATTAGGACTAGAGGGTGTCGTACAATAGTTTATAGAGCTAAATTTTTGGTATCAATTCCTTTATTTTGTCTCACTATCATGTCATCATCATTTAATAACCATTTTGTTTCATTTATCACAATACACTAGTACGTCAAAGAGGAAATCAACCTCACATGTGAAATGGATAGGCACTCTTATCTTATCCTAAACTTTTATGAGACTTGTCTGTTATTGATTTTTTATATGAAATATTATTTGTTATGTTTGTTGTTTTATTAGATCTAAATCATAGTGTATAATATATGCACATCCTAGGGTTTGAGAGTAGCAGTATATTTATCCACATTTGTAGCAAGCATGTTGTTGTTGATAGTTATTTTATTGCACCAACTATAGTAGAAACATGTCATTTCCATTGTAAGTTTAATATAATAGAAACCCCCATTTCAAGGAAGTAGGGAAACAAACCTAATTTTTTCATCTCAAAAGGAGATGCAGTAGAAAAATGTGTTAATTGACACTCTTTTTAATGTTCAACCTTCCATTCACATTTAAGCTTGGAGATCCTATATCTAGGTGGATCATTCAAGGAGGCTTCAACTTAGTATTGGAGTTAAAAGACAAAAAGGGTTGACTCCACATTATGGGAAAACATTTATCTATATGGATTAGTAAACTCTCCTTAGACTTATTGACATGGAAAAATTGAAATTCCATATCTATCATTTAAAAAAAGGCATGATAAAATTCTAGGAAAAATGGTTGGTGAGATTAGAGTTCAATCCTAACATCTAAGATCTTAAAGTGGGAGATTATGTTAACTATAAATTGGTCTCTAGATAAATAAATATGTGGCATTTACAATATAAGTATAACCCTAAAAAAAACCTTGAGTAGAAGTTCAACTAAGATTCAATTTGACTCCAAAAGATGTGGGATCACTTATTACTCAAATGGATGATTTTTAGAGCCTTATTGAGGCCAAAAGTGTAGAGTACAAAGAAACATTAAATCCATTAGCATATAATATTTAGGTTGAATTTTAGAAAATACACATGAAATCCCAAGAGCTATACCAACAATAAAAAGACTGAGTGAATCACCATTATTCTATTGTTTAAAGAGATGCACAAGAAATTAAGAAAATCATCACAAGTGTAAATAATTATGTAAGCTTTATTTAAGAAAGAGTGCAATCTACTTAAATTATCTACACAAGAACAATTTCTGTTATGTACAAGGACTCAGTTGTTTATGCTTTCCTATGAAAACATGCCAATATTTTACTACTTAATTTGATCAATTTATGATTGCCACTTCTTCTATGGATAGCATTGAGATCTATTTCCTAGTTTGGGTTTCTATCTAGAGGGATTAGATTGGAGCTTGTTCTGAGAATTAGTATCTATTATCTTTGTCTTGACTTTAGCATTTGCTTATAATTTCCAAAAGTTCATTATGGATTCTAAATGATAGATGAGGAAAATGATGTTAGAAAAAGTACTTCTAGTACGAAATTATAAAAATATTTCTATCCCATGTCAATATTAATCACATTTTTTCATAAAGTATTTTGAAGAATACTTTCATAACTTACCAGACCTTAAGTTGTTCATACTAGTGTACATGTTTTTCCTTACCCTAACATCATGAATATATGTGCATGACCCATGCAAATTTAAATTAGAACTTAATTTATATTTGTACAACATTGATATGGATGGGCTTTGGGTACATACAGATAGAGAGATTGATTTAGATGACCCTTCAACCATAAGGGTGTATAGAACCAATTGTGATATGATTTTAGAGAGTTTAGTTTAGATTAGATGTTCATTAGGGGACACCCATCCATACTTTGGTGAGACTTTAGCAGCCATTCTTACCTAAATGTGGGAACAGGTTTCTGGTGATGTTCCTTTGAGAACAGTCTAGCTACAAGTGCCAAAAGAACTATCAAAAGAGAATTTTTTCCACACTATGCACCCAAAACTATTGTGAGCGCATATCAGGTGACTAGGTGCGTATGCCCTAGGATGGAACCATTGATTTACCCTCAATTTCTTGCTACCCATGGTCATGTTATCTAAATAATGACCAAATTCCATTATATTTTGCATAATAGTTTACGCTAAGGTTCATTTAGGCCTCAAGGTCAATTATTTAGATTTACCTTGTCATTTGGGTTAGAGGCATGGTAGGGTATGTGATAGGGATGCATATCATTGTGCAGATCAAAATCCTCCTACTTATAGGACCTTGGTTGGTGAGAGGATGCTTGCTATCTCTCCATCCCTGAGCCCTATTGGTGATCAGGTTGTCATTGGTTCCCAATGGCAAGCAATTGATAGTATTGTTGAGATTTTTTGGTAGTCATAGGATATCTACAAATCACGTGGGGCAATACTTGATGGGGTCTTCATGCAAGTCACTTGTTTAGTCAGATCCCTATCATGTTGCAAGCATCATGTCTCTAGATGATATAGACCGCATTACAGGTGATAGCCAAATTTAGAGGGCAGTAAGTATTTTGTTTGAGGACTTAATGAAACCATATCAGGTGATTTCATCATAGCTAGGGATCCCTTTGGTAGATGTTAACTTTCATATGTGGGTCACAGCCATGGAGATTTAGAGAGTCATGCAGGTCACTCACATCATTTTGATGTAGATCATACATTTAGATCCTCTTGTGGGGTGCATGAGCCACATGATACTGATCATTCTACTATTGCACAAGCACAACCACCTACTGATCATTTTACCACTGCACGTTATCGACATCTACTGATTCACTTGACCAGGTTGTGGGAGGTCTAGGTTTTATGGAGATGTTGTCTTCAGGGTCGATGCCATCTTGGTTTCATAGTCCGCTACCCACATCATTGCTATGGCTATTTGAGGATATAACTATAGAGGATTTGGTGGATTCCATCATTGCAGGAGATGCACCTGACATTCAGGATCTTGGAATGACACAGGTATATAATTTTAAATGTTTAAGTTAAATTTATACTATTAAATTTAAAACATATGCTTGTAGTCCTAACACATTTATAAACTATATTTGAAATTAATTTTCTTTTTTACATGCACATATGTAGCTACTGGAGGTAGTAGATGTTACTCCTAGTTTGAGGGCAAAGCGTGTATGCACCCATGCTTCACTTGACCATGTCAGTGGACATGTGAGTTAATATTCATGTTTGTATGTATGTATATGTATGTAGGAAGTTCATGTGTGTGTTTGTATATATATATATATATATATATATATATATATATATATATATATGTAAAAGCATAATTAAATTAGAATATATATATATATTCTAATTTAATTATGCTTTTACATAGGGCTCAACACATTTATCAGAGCATGATTGACACTCGAAGAGTCGCTTGACTAGGAGCCAAATTAATGATCGGACCACCTAGTTTACATGTTTTAGAGATGGACTTTTATGTTTTAGATATCATGGACATTTGTGTTTGTTTATCTTTGAGAGATATCATGGACATTTGTGTTTATGTTTATGTTTATGTTTCAAAGATTTCATGGATATTTCTATTTATGTTTATGTTTTAGAGAGACATTTATGTTTGAGATATCACATGGACATTTATGTTTATGTTTATGTTTTAGAGATAGACATGTTTATGTTTGAGATATCACATGGACATTTGTGTTTATGTTTATGTTTTAGAGATAGACATTTATGTTCCAGATATGATGGACATTTGTGAACTTATGTTTATGTTGATATTTGACATCATATATTTGTGTTTATGTTTTTGTTTATAAATTTCACATGTATGAACATTTATGTTTGAAGCAATATAATAAATTTATTTATCTAAAATAATAATTTGAGAAATAATTCACATCTAGGAGTTCTATTCCAAATCCATATTGCACAAGTAACAAGTCCAAATTATTTGGATTATTCAGTACAACCCAACCCATTTTTTAGGAATAATTTTAATTTGTGAAGAATTAACCAAATAATTCAAAATGTATAATATTAATCCAAAATATTTTACATATACATGAGTGATTCCATGTCTAGATTGTCGAGAATGAATCTAAATTATTTAGAATTATGTAGACAAATTACTCCAACTTATAAATTGGAATGAAATTATCTCCAGTTCAAAAGAGGGAATAAGTCAAGATTGTTAGAAATAGTTCATAAAAAATGATTTTTCTAAACATACATGTGAGAGGTAATTTGGATCATTTGTGGATCACTAATTATTTTATCTTTAAATAATGTTTTTATTTAAATTAATGTTGTAGATAAGATGAACAGGTGTAGCTAGATTCACTAGATTCCTAGGCACATTTCAATTCACTAGGGGGAATATACCCTAAGTTATATTTGGACATTTTGACAATATTGACTTTGTTGAGATAACAAATAAATAATTGGTTATGAAGGTAATTTATCACCCACTAAGTCTTAAAAATATTTATTTGTTCAAAGATAAGTTATTCTAGTAATCTATGGTTCTTTTTGGATTTACATGAGTCATTGGGAGGTTATAATTGAGTTAAATATTTAGGGAAATTTTATTGATTAGATATGTGAAGCCTAACCATGTTTAATCAATTTATTTAATCTATTACATTAGATGGACTAGGTTGGATATTTATAAAGACTATCATACTGTATAATTACTAATAAATTTTTGGTTATCGCTATGCTAACTAGGTTTAATCTTTGTTTGCTTAATGTGTTCTTAAAATGTGCTTAGGAGTAGTTATCATAATTTTCTTGACATTGTAGCCTTTATAGAAAAATAGAGAAACACCTACCCTTTAAAATTACAAAAGAAAAGGAAAAATAGAGAAATACCTACCCTAAATATCAAAATAAAAACAGAGAAATTCCTACCCTTTAAAGGTATCTAGACCGAAGATGTGCCTAGACACCTAAGACCTAAGACACCTAAGCCAACCACATGAAGGTGGAAGCTCATGTGGCCTCACCTAAGACCTAAGACACCTATTCTAGTAGACATAAGACACCTAAGACACCTATTGTATATATACCTAGATTTTATAGACATAGTAAACCTAAGACACCTAGATTTCATACCTTATTGTAGTCTAGACCTAGATGAGATAGTATACCTAAGACACATAGGCTTTATACCTTATTGTAGTCTAGACCTAAGACATGCCTAGACACCTATTATAATTTTACATAAGACACCTAGACAATTATTATAGTAGACCTAAGACACCTAGATTTTGTACCTTATTATAGTCTAGACCTAGTTGACACAGTAGACCTAAGACACCTACACTTTATACCTTATTGAAGTCTAGACCTAAGACACCTAGACACCTATTATAGTAGACCTACGACACCTAGATTAAATTAAACCTTATTCTAGTCTAGACCTAGTTGACATAGTTGACCTAATACACCTAGACTTTATACCTTATTGTAGTCTAGACCTAAGACACCAAGACATCTATTATAATTCTACTTAAGACACCTAGACACCTATTATAGTAGACCTAAGACACCTAGATTAAATTATACCTTATTCTAGTCTAGACTTAGCTAAGATAATAGACCTAAGACACCTCAACTTTATGTACCTTATTGTAGTCTAGACCTAAGACACCTAGACACCTATTATAGTTCTACCTAAGACACCTAGACTTTATACCTTATTGTAGTCTAGACCTAAGACACCTAGAAACCTATTATAGTTCTACCCAAGACACTTATACACCTATTATAGTAGACCTAAGACATCTAAATTTTATACCTTATTCTAGTCTATACACAAGTAGATTTTATACCTTATTCTCTAGTCTCTAGACCTAAGACATGTAGATTTTCTAATAGACATAGTAGACCTCAGACACCTAGATTTTATACCTTATTCTCTAAGTCTAGATCTAAGATTTATAAGTAAGACACCTATTATATACCTAAGACACCTATTCTATAGATATCATTCTAAGCATCTAAGTTAAAGATTACATGTAAGACGCCTAAGTTAAAGACTCTATAGTGTCAAGATCATATCTATTCAACATGAAATAATAACTTGAAATCCTTTTAGCTACATGATTGCAAAAACAAATCTATTACCATGATGAAATGCAAATAAAAATTTAGAACTTAGAGATCATCAAATGGTTAGATAAAATATGTTAAGAACCATTGAAATTAAAATGAAAGGAAAGAACTATTGAAGCATAAATTAAAATAAATAATAGTAGAACTAAGAGAATACCTGAAATGAAGTGTAAGTTGTTCTCCACATTTTTCATACCACATCGATTGGTTTAGATTGCTCTTTAATAACATGTAATATTCTCTTATGGTCATCTCTATCTAGTCTCCACTTATGACATCCATGTGCACATGGAACTTCATGAAGAGATAGGTCGATAGCAATTACTAGGTGGTTATATTGACACACCATGTTGTTAGGTTGGTAATCAATAAAATGAACCCCATTTTGAACAATTTTGACTTGTTTGAGATATGTCCCTTGCACTAGAACTAAACTTGTGGGAAACAACATTCAGTTAACTTCATCCTCTCTTCTATGTAACGTAGTAAATAACAATTAACACCTTCTATGTTTCCAACCTCTGCTATGACTATAAAAACATCTCCTACACCACAATGAAATGTAAAAAAATAGAACCTATCATGAATTTTAATATTTAATAGCCAAATTACAATCAAATTTTATCAACATATTAACATTATAAAATTGAACTACAAACTTTACACAATATATATACCTTGTTTAATCAATCCTGAAATGTGGTCATAATCAATTGAAATCAAAGGAATGTCTTTAAATCTTTCATATTAATCTTTTTTGTATGTGTTAGTAACAACTAGTGGCACCAAATTTCATTCACTGACATATCCATGTTGATTTTTGTAATTCTCATAACTTCCTAAAAATGCAATCATGATAAAAACAAGAGTAATCCTTAGTGCACAATGTCCATGTGTGGCTATCTGTACTGATGACACAATGCAAATATCTTATTTTATCTATCCTCTTGCATCCATGCATTGTTCTTCTATCCACACCTACAAATTATATAAATGTGTGTGTGTGTATCATACATGATTTACAATTATACTTTTGTCCAGAATTATAAAACTATAATCACAACATGAAATAAAATAAATATTTAAATATTAAACAAGTTAATTTTTTTTCAAACAATACATACTTGATATCTCCTAGAACACTCTATTTGGATGTGGGTTCCTCCCTAAAGATGTGTTGACCTCACATACGAAGTGTTTCTTACACCATTCAACAACATCATGTGCATCATTTATATGATCTCCCCCATAATTCATATGATGTTTTCTTAGAGCACATTTGATGCAAGCTCATGCACCATCATGTTCACCCTTTCCATGTCTGCTCTTAAAGAAACTCCAAACATGTGGTATATTGTTATGTTGATGATATCTACAAAGTGCATAAAATGGCCTTGATGATTTGAATTGTGATGCACACCCATCTGACCATACAAAATACTTTTCAATTTTCACACCCCTTCTTTCCAAATCTTTAAAAAACTTCTTAAAGCAATGTTCTACAAAATGTGTGTCATGCTCTTTATCATCACTACTATAAAAGAGATATTCTTTCTTAATGACTCGTTGTTGATATGTATTGTCAACACCATCCAAATCCAATTATGCATGTTGATAACATGCATGCACCATAATAATGACCTGCTTCGAATAGTAATACTATGTTTGAATCTCCTTTTGATGGGTAAAAGAGTAATTTTTTGCAAAGTCGACTACTGATAAAATTGTTTCAAGTGGGAAAGTATCTCTTAACAACTAAAATTGTTTTGCCTGTCACTTAGTAAAAAATGTATGATGTATGTATAGTTGTATCAATTTACAAAAATTTTCCATAAATGTCCCAATAGGTACTTCCTCTTCTACGTAATCTAACCTTGTGGATTCTTTCCCAAATTTTGTTTCAAACATTATGTACTTGTAACTCTTACAATTTACCATCTTTGTCATGTCAGTATCTTCATTACTCAAAGGCATTTTAGCTAAATTTCCACATGTTTCACAAAGTCCTTTTATACATTTCATTGGACCATCTACATCATCATCAAATTTATCACATAAGATAGATGCTATGAACTGACTTACCCATTTAGGAGGTGCATTTTGAACACCATCAATTTCTTCTTTGATCTTTCGAAACACCTGATAGTAAAGATCAAATTCAATATGATAACGACAACAAGTTTCAAGAACTTTGTTTACCTTCACATAAAGTGGCCTTAATATTTCAAACATTATTTTCCCAATCTTTATATGAGAATACGCATCACAAAAAATCACATACATCTCATGCTATGTTATGTCTAACCAATGTTTTGTATGCAGTTCATAACTATTTGGCTCGATCCTGTGTTTGAGAGCATATCTACTATTTGATGAAGGACAAGTATGATCATGTGAAAAACTTGAGATCAACTTCCTAACACCATCTCCAATCTTGTCAAAATGAGGATCCCTACACATCATTGCCCAATTTCCTTCTATAGTACTATCATCCAAAACCTTTCTCCTTTTCACATATCTTGTTAGTGTCTTTATACTTAAGCCAATTTCACTTGATGATGCAGGAGCATCCCGAGTGAACAAGCTATCCTGCATTGACCAAAAAGATTCTTAGGTTTTTGTTTTCTATTTTGTTTTGATTTTTAGTTGATTTTCTTCTAGAGAGATGATCATGGGATCCACAAAGGGATTGTTTATGAACGAGTTTTCAACTAGCCCTGACAACTCTACAACATTTCAGATAGTTAGATGCCTACATCAATATGTGCATGTCTTCAATTCAATCATGAAATTTGAATAACATAACTATCTACTTTGGAGCTCTCTTCTACGGGCTATTTTAGATTATGCTTTTAGTGATGAGGTTGATTGTGTGTATTTGAGCACTCCAACTAAGATTGCCATCATTGATCGTGAGAAGGAAAGGATCTATGAATTAAGGAAAGAGAAGTTTCCTGGATGCCACAAAGAGGAAGAAAAAGACTGACCGTGTGTGTAAATATTTAATGAAATCTAATTAAGGTAGCCATGGTGGACAAGAAGAATACGTAGTAGCTAAAGTATAAAAGAAACTCGACATTCTTTGAAATTATATGGCGCCTCATCTTCCATTCAATGGATGGCAATGATTTACTTTAAACTAGATTTTCTTTTTCTTTCATAGTGGTGACACCTCCCATCTTATTTATTCATCAAATTTTGATATAGCATCCACATATTGGAGATTATGGAGAGAACAATTATCATTGGAAGTTAGATTTTTGTTGGTTTGAGTAGCCAAAGACTTGGCATGTGTAAAGCTTAAATTCCTATTTAATTCTCATTAAGACTTCACCGAATACCATGTGGTATTTCCTCCAAAACATCGTTCCATATGCCAGTGACCATTGGAATTCACATAAGCATTATAAACAGAGAAGAAAGAAATAGTTAGGGGGATTGGCTAAGCTCCAGACTAAGAAAGATAAGTGAATTGAAGAAGAATATAGCAAAGGGGTGTTTGAAAAGAGGTTCAATTTGGGGTTTTAGCTACCAAAGAGAATATATACATAGCAGAGAGGCTTCCAGTGTAAGGATGGAGATTAGAGGCTGATTTGCAGCTTGAGGAAGCTAAGGCATAAAACAAAAAGTTGAATTCCAAATAATGCCAGGAACAGGTATGGAGGAAAGCAAAGATTGGGTTTGTTGCCAATAAAAAGAAATAAAATAAAAAGAAGGAATTGAGGCTTAGCCCACATAGAGGAAGAGTATAGAGATGGCTACCAAAGAGGTAAAGAAGACTTCTATTATGAAGATTGGAGAGATATATAGACCAGTTTTAAAATATTAATGTAAAGTTGTTTGGTTTTTTGAATTGGAACAAAATTTAGATAATTTCCTGTTGCAATCTCAGTATTGAGTTGGAAAGAATGATGCTTGTAAGTGTTTTGTTAATTTGATATTATGTGTGTGTTTTGGTGATTAAAGAGTGAGTGCTTCATCACTTGAAAGTGAAGAGATCTGAGACTTTCTTGGCATGTGTGGACTTACAATAGATGTAAACATCACTCTTCTTGAAATACTCTTATCCACTAATTGATATTTTTTGCCAATGGAACCAACCATTTTTTAAATTTTCAACAATCTTTTTCTAGGCATCTTTTCCTCTTTTTTTATGAAATCTACACCCAACAATTGTAATGGATCTTTTATCTCATCATGAAGAAGTATACTTGACATCAGTTGTGTTTGACCAAGTGTATCATGATGTTTGAAATGAGCTTCTCAAGTATTTCCTTTGAAATTCTATTCAACGATTGCTTAGTAACTTGACTAGGTTGTTCAACATAAAATTTTAATTTCTTTATATCCATTTCAAGTAAATGATCTATATTTCTGTAAGAAATTTTTCTCTTCACCTCTTTAATTAGATTCATATGCATATATGTAGAAGGAAGTGATCCTAACCCCTCTCCAACATCAAAGTGTGGATGGGCCTCCTCTTTGACATCAATTGTTTGTGCTTGGACCTCCTCCCTAACATCAACTATGTGTGCTTCAACCTCCTCTGCTCTAGTATCTAAATTAGGCTTGACTTCTACTCTAGTATTTGTATGTTGAGCCCCTACACATATCATAGAAAAGAGAAGATTTTAGAATATATTTAAGGGATGGATATATATGTAAAGTTCTCATTTTCAAAAATTGTAAGTTCTAACATTTTAATATTTTATCATTCTCTATTAAATATAATATTAAACATAAGCTCAAATGTATAGCATTGTTTTTTCATTTACTCTCAAATCACTATAAAATTAAACATGTAAATTTCTAGTGTGTCATTTTCCTCGTCTCTAGATATATACTTGGATTTAATGGTAGCATAAAGAGGTGCACAAACATAGTTTGCGGTGACTTGAATATCATTTTAAATTATTTAAATAACATACAAGATTGAATCTTCTAAGTTTCCCCTTTTATTTGCTCTCGTTACTGGAATCTTCTGTTAAAGATACTAAGGATTTGATTAAGGTAAGAACCCTAACAAAGTAGCAGTCCCACTCCATCAAGACTTGATTTTTCACCTTTACCATTTTCACCTTGCTTTGTGTACCCCAAAACCCATAAAAGCATGTCTTGTGGAAGAATTACCTATTAAGAGTCAAGTTGTTAAGAGTTTTGGTTCCCTTGCCACGGTGGTTTCTTCTTCTAAGGGTAAATAGAGGAATCTGCATTTTGACCTCGATGTTCCCATTTATTAGAATGTTAATCCTCCTACTATTGTGGGATCCCCCTCCTCTCAATCTAAAAGCTCTCAGAACAAATGTGTTTCCATTTTGGAGGATTCCCCTATGGTTGTTGATAATGTGGCCCAATCTAAGGTTCTGGGTTGAAACCCTCCTCTCCTTTGATTTTGGATAAACTCAAACCCTCTATTAGAAACCCTAGTACTTCTCAGAAAGAGGTGGTTGTGGGTCTTTGCAATCTTAAAAATAGTCCTTCAAGGACTCAGGATAATGAGAAATTGCTTGCTAAGAGAAGTTTAGTAGATTCCATGAAGAAGTCTAAAGCTAAGAAGGCCAAATATAGTATTGTTCACTATGTGGAGGAGGATAGTAAATTTGTTGGGATGGCAATGTTCATTCCTAACGAGAAACAGAAGGTGGAAATAGAAACTACCGAGGGTGCTATTGAAACTGTTGCTATGGAGAAAGAGATTGGCATGGAAGTTAGCATTAATAAGGTGAAATCTGGGGAACATAAGAGGAGGGTGCCAAGTATCAGGAGATCTAATAGATTCGATGGGATTTAGACTCCTAAATTCATAGGCATAGATGATTCTACTAAGTCTCTCCATGTAGTGCCCCTCATTTTTGGCTTTCTAATTTACTGTTAGTTAGAGCCTTATGGTTATACATGATGGCATATTTTGATGGATTTATTTTGAGGACTGATGATGACATTCATTTATGTTTACTATGATGACGTTTATGATGCTTATGTTATCATTAATTATGTGTTCAATTAATTTGACAGAACTATGTTTCATGGGATTATCTGACATTTGATTATTTCTCTGATGATGATGTTATATAAACTAATGTTTAATGCTTATGTCTTTTATGGATTTAATTGGCAATGTAGATAATGTGTTATGTTTTGTTTTGTGAAGGGACGGTGTAGCATTACTCTCAAAGAGCACCCTGCTACACTGCAATTCCCTGTCATAGTGTGTTGTTTTGATGATGATATATGTATATGTGCTTGACATCTGGTTTGTACAGATTGCAGGTACCAAGCATTGACTCCACCTAAATTAACAGGTCTAAGTGTACCTTAACCAATGGAAATCGTTGAGTGGAGATAACAAAAGGTCCCCATCTAATTTGTCACCATCCTTGAAAAAGATGTGTATCATGTCTAGAGTCATGTCGTATTGGTCAGGTTGGATGATTGTATGTCTCTGAAGTTTGGTCATGCATGGATGTCAATTTGAGTTAGTATGTGGGTTCTTATGTTAATGTAGTGTGACCTTTGTTGGGATTAATTGTTTTGTTTAGAGTGAAATTGTTACTTCTCCTTGATTGACAAATAATAATAATAAGATGGATAAGTTCAGTAATTGAGAATATTAATATATTAGCTGATATCTTTGTGAATAAATAGATTTTCTTGTGTAGGCTTTGCTTATGTTTTGGTTGGTAATGAGTTGTCATGAGCAATAAAGATATTGATTTTGGTTCTATCATGGGAAAATCTTTTGTAAATGGAGATCTACTGCATTTATGTTTGGGGGAGTGGGAAGTTATGGCAAAAAAAAAAAACTACTTCTGTCTGAAGGTGTTTTTAGGGGGGGGGAAATGGTCTTTGGCTGGGGAACTTTTCTTTGAAGGTTGTTTTGAAAAAGATTTTATCAGGCAAGAAGGCAAAAAAAAATGGGAAGAAGAAAGCTTAATCATGGGTATGTGTTTTGTTACAATCCTTTGAGATTTAATGTCTCAGTTCTTGCTAGTGCATGAGTATATTGTTGTCTTGTTTAGAAAACTATTTTATTTTGTATGCAATATTACTGTAAACCTCCTATTTCTCTAAGATGTGTGCCTCTTCACAACTTCTACCTTGAATCTTGTGTTTTGAGTTATGCCCTGATCCATCTTGTCTTGAGTCGACACTATAGACCCCTGTTTATTCAAAGCTCCTCTGAACAATACTGGTGTCTTCATGCCTTATACTCTTTCTCCTTTGTAGTTGTAGTCATTCGATCTGTAGCATCAGTCAAGGTTCTCTAGTCTTCTGTGTATCTGTGGGCATTAGTATCCATCTTCATACAATGTTCTTTCTGAATGTAGTTGGATTGAGGGAAACTCTGACCTTGTCTCTTCATGGAGTAATCTCTGCATAAATACTTGATCCTTAGACCCCTGTCATACCCTGATGTGTTGCCTTAATCAACTCATCGTATCCTTCTGTCGATGCTTGCCATGAGATCATTCAGTCCCAACACTTTCAACAATATGCTTTCTCTGCCTATTGATTTTATTTACAGTTTTTGGCTTTGCCTCAAATTAATGAACCAAACTTGAATGCTTTAACTGATTTTTCTGAGCATGCAAACCAATAATTACCATCCTATGATGAACCGGTAAGCTTAGCTTGCACCCCTGTTTGACCCACCAGTTAAATGATGAAATACAATTAGCCTTTTTCTCAATGCTATCATCCTATTTGGGTAAAATGATCCTTGTTGTAGTCAGAAATCATTGCATTCAAACTTGTTGCACGTTCCATCACTGAGGGTTTTTCTGCAAGTTGGAGCTAATCGGTATGGTGTTGACATGCAGCTTTAGTGTTATCATCATAGGATTATCACCTCCCTTTTATTGATGTTTTTTTCCCCATCCGTCGCCACTTCTGGAGTCGACCCTCTACCACGTTCTGCACCTTTTTGTATTATCTTTTTAACTTCTTGTGTTAATGGTAGTCATCTTTAGATAAGCCCCAGTAAGGGTTAGTAAGCGTGGCTACCTAACTTGTGTTCGGTGCAGGTTGAGATCTAAGGTTTCCCCGTCAGATTTCTTGTTGTTTAGTCTTTCTATGTTAGTGGTAGTCACTTTTGGGTATGGTGTGATAAGGCTTAGTTATGTCATAGTTATCATATGCTAACCATCAGTTTAGTCAAGATTTTAATTTTTGGTCAGTTTCTCTGCAGTCATTTCCTTGTTAAGGCTGGATGTCATCAGTGATTTTCGGTGAATCCATCTTTTAGTATTAGATTAGTATGTTTTAGTGCGTCGGTGTGTATAGTCGATTTAAACATTCAATGTTACTATCATTTGAATGGATGAGTCCATTCGTAAGTAGGGGATACATCTTTGTTTCAGTATTCGCTTAGGTCTTGATGCGAATGGTAGTGCAAATCTTCATAAGTTTGGATGATTTAAGTTTCGGTTGGAGTGGTATTAGTATGTGTGAATGATAGGATGGTCACTCTCTTATTTAAGACCTTATCTAGTAGGATGAGATATTGCATCGAGGAGTAGTTATAGATTGTATTTTAGATTTTTTTTTTCTATGTTAGTTTAGATAAGGGTTAGTATAGTTAAATTCTTTATTAGAGGCATGTCTCTTTTTATATGATGTTGCATTGCAAAAAGATTCTTATAGGATGTAATTTGTAAATAGGGGGTTAGGAATTTAGTATTTCTTATTACAATTGTAAGAAAGCATCTTATAATATTGAATTGGGTTTTAGTTGAATGTGTTTACATTTGTTTACATGTAAGAATTGTTTAATTTAAACTTAATTAGTAATACCATATTAAGAAACAATTTTGTTGGATATTAAAACAATGTTTTTGGGCTTTAGGAGTGAGTCATGTCAATGGTTGAAGTAGAGTTATGTTAGTTCCGGAGGCATTAGGTTTTCTTTTTGTTTTCATGTTTATGCCAAGAGAGTAGGATGTCATGAGGAAAAATATTATGGGTCAATTTAATGTTGATTATGTGTGAGTCGGATTTGGTTTCTAGGAAGGTTCTATAAATAAATAATTAAACAAATATGTTGAGCATAGTTGCTTCACATAGAAGCCAAGATTATAAAAGTTAGTAATTGTCTTATGTACAAGTTCTCTTATAGTAATTGTTTTAAATATTTCATTTGGTTTTTTGTTGTGAGTAACTTGCGAAGTCATGTCATTTGCGGGATTAGAGTCATGGTGCTTAGTAGCTATTCCAAAGGCATAAGTTTATGTTGTCGTGATCTCCCTTTGTTGCCATATTATTAAGGTCCGTGTTGTGATTTCTGAGTCCTCCTTGGCCACCTTGTTCTCATACCTATGCTATGATGGTTGTGTGATATGAGTTGGATTTTACGACTTACTTGGATGCTTTGGTCCACTATAATATTGTTAAGGCAACAAGATGTGTGGTATTGGAATATTGTAATAGTAATGTGATGGGAACTATGGTTTTGTTGTGTGGAAGTTGTCCTATGAGTAATTGCTGATGCGAGAGTTTAATGCTCTCATGGTTCTTGTATGTTAATCATTTCTATATGTTTTGAGTGGGGTTTTATAAGATGCAGCTAGGGGAGTGGCTCTTGATGGGGGGTGGAGCCCAAAGTGGTGTCCAGGACAATCCATGTGAGAGTGTCTTAAACAAGTGATAACCTAATTTTTAAATCAAGGGTTTTGCGTAGTTAGTTCACACTAATTAAGATAAGTGAATGCCTCACTCATGACTCAAGTACTCGTTTAGGCTTGAGATGAGATGAGAAGGCCTGGAATGGCAAGATCAATGACCTTGTCCCCATGAAAGGTATGATTGATTCTGCATGAGTTTACATTGGGGCCAGAAGTTGGGAGAGGCTGCCAAGACAACCCAGGATGGGGGTCGGGGCCTAGGAAGACTTGCTAGGACAACCCATGACAAGCTATGTGATGACACGTCTCCCTTCTGCAGTCTAACATCCCCAAGTTGTACTCTTTCCTTTCTTTATGTGGTTGCCTCTGGATGTATTGATATGTTGCTTGTGACATTGTTGTTGCTCTATGTTGTTATAGTCGCGTGTAGTCCTCTTGTCTCCTAGTTTTGTCCTCCTGACTATTCAGGTCATGGGACCTTATCATTATCTCCTAGCATGAGGGGTGGGCCTTAGGGCTCCACATGGTCAGGTGGATGTGCTTATTCCATTGGTCACTTATTTGTTGATCGTGTGCGTGGAGAACATATCTTGTAGAAGATCATTGATCTTGTTTCCCTTGAGGATGCAGATAGTTTTGTTTCTATTTCAGCCCTATATATGTGTTGGACCTTGTATTATTTTATTGATGTATATCTTCAATGTAATCAGGATGCAATAGTGTAAACATTGTATTGATGTATTTTATTGTAATGAGATTGTAAACCTATTTGTAATCGCTTATGCTAAATCTTGATGTTGTTATCTAATGTATTATATTGATGGAGGTAATTATGTGTTAATTCTTAGATACATTTGGTTTTCAGTTTGTTTCATGGATGATAAATAGATTACGTTTGTAAGTAGTGATGCAGTCCTATTTACCCTAGAGAATAAAAGTTAACTTGCATGTTAAGTGATTATTATGATTTACATTGTGTTATTATTTCTTCTCAAAAAAATTGCCTTTTTAATTGCATAGTTAAGCTTCTCTCTTGGGTTTTGGGGCGGGGCATTACACTCCAAGAGGAGGATATGAAGATTCAGGGGGTGAACCATAATGTGACCCCTGAGGTTAAGGAAGTGTTACAAATATGTGTCTGATGTGTTTTCATTGATGTCAACATATCCTTCTATCAGAAACAGTGAAGACAATGCAGAGGAGTGATTAGTATTTCTAGTAAGGTGAAGATCAAAGTTTGTGGATTAAAGGATTGTCCAGTGTTGCTCCAATTAATATTTGAAAGGCCCACATGAATATTTGGCGAAGTTATGGCCCTCTAAGTAGAACAGGTTTCTGCAGTTGTTCTATGATGACAGAGTGGCAAGAAGTTGGTCCGGATTGGTCCGGTATGAGAATATTGTGATATGTGGATCTAGATGCGTGTCTAGGATGTTGGTGTGTTCCCTCAGCTCAAGTGGCTCATGGTTTGGAGATCTGAAAGCAATCTTTCTAGTATGATAGTCATGGCAGTGTGTGTTCTTAAGGTTCAGGTGAAGATGCGAGTGATTCTGGTGATGCGAAGTGGTGTGGTTGTTCCTATTGACTTAATTGTGCTTGTGGTGGTCTCTAGATTGTGTGGTTGTTGTGTTGGTGGTCCACATTGACAAAGGAGCTCATGATTGAAGGTTTCCTCTTGATTGTTGTTGTTCATCCCAGTCTTGGCCGATCGGATGTTTCTAGCATGTTGTAGATGATCTAAAAATCACTTTATGAAGCATGGCATGTTAATAGAGAAAAATTCAAGTCTCAGCTATGTTTGGCCGACAGTGAAAAGATCTGCATTAAGTTTGGCTGACCTTGTTGATCATTCCAAGATAGATGAAGTGTATAAATACTTGTAGAAGAGTTGTCAAATTTCATCCTTGTGCAAAATAGATTAAATCCAAATAAAGGATCAGAAGCAGGGCAGAGAAGAAAAGGAGAAAGAGAAGTATAGAGTGTAAAGTTAGTAAAGAAGAATATGGGGCAAAGCAGAAGATTTTGAGAATTTATTGAAACTAAACTAGGCATGAAGTAGATGCTATTTTTTAGTTAATTCATTCTGTTCTAAATTAATTTTGTAGGCAGTGATCCTCCTCTTTTGAGCAGTGAGCTCGAGACAGTGCGCTCAAAGGCATGTAACTTCTATTTTTCTAAAGTACTTTTAACAAGGTACAAATCTTTGTGGTTTAACCCCCACCGTGGTTTTTCCCTTAACTGAGTTTCCACGTCAAAATCTTGGTGTCAATTGTGTTGATTATGTTTCTGCTCTTATGTTGTTGATCTATGCTTTAATGTTTACATCACTAATCTAGTAGTAAGATAATAAAGAAGGTTAAAAGCATAAAAAAGATTAAATTGTGTGACAACTGATTCACCCCTCCTCAGTTATTTGGTCTAATTCCAACAATTGGCATCAGAGCCAAATCCTCTTATAAAAGCCTGACCACTTGAGGAGATCTAGGATGTCGACCTACAATAAGGATAGTCTGAGATTTGATGGAACAAATTATTCTGTTTGGAAGAATCGCATGGAGTGCCATTTATAATGCATGGGCGATGCCTATTGGGCAATAACCAGTGTTGAGTATAAACCTATGGAGAAAGGTCCTTCAACTCCAGATCAAGTCAAAGATGCAGAAAATAACCTTCAAGCTAAAGAATCCTTGTTGAGTGCCCTAGCTGATTCTGAAATGACAAATGTCTTTGGTCTAAAAAATGCTTATGAAATCTGGAAAAAGTTGGAATTTCTATATGAAGGTGATCAATATGTGAAATGTGCCAAGCTGCAAAGTCTGAGAGGAAAATTTGAAACTACGAGGATGAGTGAAGATGAAAACATCACAATCTATATGCAAAAGATAAATGAACTTGTGTGTGGTATTAGGTGTGTTGGTGGAACTTTGGAAGAATCAGAGATTGTATCAAAAGTACTCAAATCTTTACCTGATTCATACAAACATACGGTTGTTGCTATAGAGAAGATCAGGACTGTCTCAGATGTTACAAGAGATCATCTAGTTGGCAAAATTTTAGCTTTTGAATTAAGTGAGTTTGGTGATTCTCTTCCCAAATCTGAATCTGCATTTAAGGCCAGTGTATATGGAAAACAAAGATATGATCCGGGTGAAAGCTCTTCTGCAAGATCAAATAGATTAGTGAAGAAAAGGAAGGATCTTGAAGATATTGAACTTGAAATTGCTGATCTTGAAGATCTTCTCGACAAAAGATTACCAAGAGGATCTGGTAAGTATGAAGGAAAATTGCCACTCAAATGTTTTTCTTGTAATAAGATTGGTCATTTTGCCTCAAGATGTCCAGAGAGGTTTTCAAAACCAAACCAGGCTAACAGATATTGAAATCAGAAAAAGTCTTACTATGTCCAAGAAACTGGTGAAGAAGGAGTCACAGATGATGAATCTAATCATGGAGGTTCCCCTGAAAATGATTGGGTGTTCATTGCCATTAAAGAAGAAGATCTAGTGTCTACCGAATCTGCCAGCTATGCAAATATGGAAAGTGCCTTGGCTGCTAAGGTTGTTGAGAAAGATGAATGGGTGATTGATAGTGGATGTTCTCATCATATGACTGGAGACAAGAGTAAGTTTGTGAATTTTGAAAATTATGAAGGTGGGCTTGTGAAATTTGGAGATAAATTAGCTGGTAGAATCTGTGGCAAAGGATCCATCTCTTTTGATAGTAAGAATAACACAAATGATGTTCTGTATGTGGAAGGACTAAAACATAATCTTCTCAGTGTTGGAGAGTTGGTTGATAAAGGTTATGATCTTCGATTCAAAGATGGAAAGTCTAGAATCTTGGAAAGTTCTGGAACTGAAATTGCATCTAGTACTCAAACCAGAGGTAACATTTTTCATTTAAGTAGCTCTGGCAAAAGTTGTTTGATTGCTCAGATAGATCAAAGTTGGTTATGGCATAGGAGGATGTGTCATGTGAATTGTGATAATATTATCAAAATAAGTACCACTCAGGCTGTGAGAGATCTTCCAAAACTTGTGAAACCTAATAGAATGTGTAGAGAATGTTAATCAGGGGAAATAGAGCAAGATTTCATTCAAAAGTAAGGAACAAGTCTCAAATGGACAATTGGAACTGGTACCTACTAATCTCTATGGTCCTGCTAGAATTAGGAGTGTGCAAGGAGATAGATATTTCATGTTGCTAATAGATGACTACTCCAGGATGATATGGGTAACCTTCCTAAAATAAAAATTAGAAGCTCTTGGAAAATTCAAGGTGTTCAAAGTGATGGTGGAAAATCAAATTGGTGAAAAATTGAAATGTCTAAGATCTGACAAAGGTGGAGAATTTACTTCCCATGAGTTTGATGCTTTCTATGAAAAGCATGGCATAAAAAGATAGTTATCTTCTCCTAGGACTCCCCAACAAAATGGAGTTGTGGAAAGAAATAACTGGACCATTCAAGAAGCTGCCAGGACCATGACGATGGAAACAAATGTTCCTCAAGCTTATTGGAGAGAAGTTGTAAGTACTGCTATCTACACTCTTAACTGGGTGTAAATCAGAGGCAATTTTGGTAAGACCCCTTATGAACTATGGTTTGGTCATCCTCCCACTGTGAGATATTTCAAAGTTTTTGGTAGTAAATGCTATATCAAAAGAGATGAGGATTTAAGCAAATTTGATACAAGAAGTGATGAGGGAATATTCTTGGGATGCTCTAATCAAAGTAAGGCTTACCAGTGCTTTAACAAGAGGTTGAAAAAGATTGTTGAAAGTGCTAATGTTAGATTTGATGAGAGCAAGGAAGGACATTCCAGGTTCTACGGATATGATTCAGATGATCAAACTGATAGTCAAAATCAAGGAAGGCTTGGTCAAACTCTAATTCAGACTGATATGGAAACTCCAAAGACTCAAGGCATTAATACAGATGTTGAGGAACAAGCTCAAGAAACGGAAGCTCAAGCAATTCCCAAAACCCCCAGGTATGTAAGAATGAATCATCTTGAAGATCAAATCATAGGGGATAGAATTAAAGGTGTTTGAACTAGGAGAAGAGTTGTTGAAGATCAAGAAGAGATTTGTTTGATTTCAAGGATTGAACCTAAATCAGTTTGTGAAGCCTGCACTGATGAAAATTGGGTAAAAGCAATGGAAGAAGAATTAATGCAAATTGAAAAGAACCACACTTGGGATCTTGTTCCTAGGCCAAAGGATAAAAATGTAATTGGAACCAAATGGGTCTTCCGAAATAAACTAAATGAAGATGGTGAATTTGTAAAAAACAAAGCAAGGTTGGTATGCAAAGGCTACTCTCAAGTAGAAGGAATTGATTTTGAAGAAACATTTGCTCTAGTGGCAAGAATAGAGGAAGTTATTATGTTTCTTGCATTTGATGCTTTCAAAGATTTTAAATTGTATCAGATGGATGTCAAATCAGCATTCATGAATGGAGATTTGGAGGAAGAAGTCTACATTGAGCAACCGAAAGGATTTCAGTTGTCTGATCAGGGTGACATGGTTTGTAGACTGAGAAAAGCATTGTATGGACTCAAGCAAGCTCCAAGAGCTTGGTATGCAAGATTAGATAAATATTTTCTCAAGATAGGTTTTAGCAAAGGTACTGTTGATAGTAATCTTTACTTCAAGATTAATCATGAGGACATCCCAATTATTGAAGTCTTTGTTGATGATATCATTTTTGGTGGAAATGAATGTATGTGCAAAACATTTGCTGAACAAATGAAAAGTGAATTTGAAATGTCTATGTTTGGAGAGATAAATTTCTTTCTAGGTTTGCAAATTGTTCAGTCAGATAAAGGTATCTTTATATCTCAGTCCAAGTATGTGAAAGAATTGCTAAACAAGTTTGGAATGGAAGATTCAAAGCCAGTAGGTACACCTATGGTAACTAGATGCAAGTCAAGTAAAGATGATGATTCACCCAAGGAAAATTAGAAAAGGTATAGATCAATGATTGGAGGATTGCTCTATCTGACCCAGACCATACCTAACATCATGGACATCATTGGACTTGTTACTAGATTTCAATTTGATCCAAAAGAATCCCACATTGTGGCAGTCAAAAGAATTTTTAGATATCTCAAGGGGACAATTGATTATGGATTGTGGTATCCAAAAGATAATGACTTTACTCTTCATGCATACATAGATACTGATTGGGCAGGAGATGTGGATGACAGAAAAAGTACTAGTGGTGGTGCCTTTTTCTTGGGAAAGAGATTGGTCTCTTGGATGAGCAAAAAGCAAGAGGCAATATCTCTGTCTACTGTAGAAGTAGAATATATAGCAATAGCAAACAATTGTACTTAGGTTCTATGGATGAAGCAGATATTGAAGGACATCAGAGTTGTGTCGAGGATCCAGTCACAATTTTTGTGATAATTCTAGTGCAATAAGTATCTCAAAGAATCCAATGTTGGATTCAAAGACAAAGCATATATCTATCAAATTTCATTTCTTGAGAGAGAAGGTAAATGAGAATGAAGTCAAGTTGGAGTTTGTGTCATCCAAAGATTAGATTGCAGATATCTTCACTAAGCCTCTTTCCAAGGATACCTTTGAATATCTCAGAGAGAAGTTAGGGGTCATTATCCCTCCAAATTAGAACTAAGATGCACTAAGGTGCATCAGTCCAGTGGAATTTTCAATCATATCTTGAGATTCGAATTGATGTTGAGAGAATACTACTCTAGGGAGTAGTCAGTATGTAAACATTGGAGATCAGTCTGAAATAAAAAGGGAAGAGATGATTGCAAATATGCACCCTTTGCCATTGATGTCAAATGGGGAGAGAAGTCATGTGAAAAACTTGGAAGTAAGTAGTTGCTGGTGAAAGGGGGAGTAGAGAAGAAAGTGGTTGTAGGTGTGACAAGAGAAAGGGGGAGAAGTTCTTGTCTTGATGGTTAAATCAATTTTTCACATCATATGTTGCCATCAATGACAAAGGGGGAGATTGTTACAAATATGTGCCTAATGTGTTGTCATTGATGTCAACATATCCTTCTGTCAGAAACAATGAAGACAGTGCAGAGGAGTGATCAGTATTTCTAGTAAGGTGAAGATTAGAGTTCACAGATTAAAGGGTTTGTATAGGATTGTCTAGTGTTGCTCCAATTAAGATTTGAAAGGTTTGCATGAAGATTTGGTGAATTTATGGCCCTCTGAGTATAACAGGTTTCTGCAACTATTCTGTGATGACAGAGTGGCAAGAAGTTGGTCCAGATTGGTCTAGTATGAGAATATTGTGATCTACAGATCTAGAGGCATGTCTGGGATGTTGGTGTGTTCCCTCAACTCAAGTGGCTCATGGTTTGGAGATCCAGAAGCAATCTTTCTAGTATGACAGTCATGGCAGTGTGTGTTCTTGAGGTTTAGTGTGAAGATGCGAATGATTCTGGTGATGCGAAGTGGTGTGGTTGTTCCTATTGACTAAATTGTGCTTATGTTGGTCTCTAGATCTTGTAGATGTTGCTTTGGTGGTCTGCATTAACAAAGGAGCTTGTGATTGAAGGTTTCCTCTTGATTGTTGTTATTCTTCCCAGTCTTGGCTGACCAGATGTTTCTAGCATGTTGTAGATGATCTAAAAATCACTTTATAAAGCATGGAGTGTTAATAGAGGAAGATTCAAGTCTCAGCTATGTTTGGCCGATAGTGAAAAGATCCGCATTAAGTTTGGCTGACCTTGTTGATCATTCCAAGATAGATGAAGTGTATAAATACTTTTTGAAGAGTTGTTAAATTTCATCCTTGTGCAAAATAGATTAAATCCGAATAAAGGATTAGAAGTAGAGCAGAGAAGAAAAGGAGCAAGATTACTATAGAGTGTGAAGTTAGTAAAAAAGAATCTGGGGCAAAGAAAAAGTTTTTGAGCATTCATTGAAACTAAACTAGGCATGAAGTAGATGCTATTTTTAGTTAATTCATTCTGTTCTAAATTAATTTTGTAGGCAGTGAGCCTCCTCTTTTGAGTAGTGAGCTCTGGGCAGTGCGCCCAAAGGCATGTGCCTTCTATTTTTCTAAAGTACTTTTAATAGGGTACAAATCTTTGTGGGTTAACCCCCACCATGGTTTTTCCCTTAACTAGGTTTCCACGTCAAAATCTTGGTGTCAAGTGTGTTGATTATGTTTCTGCTCTTATGTTGTTGATCTATGCTTTAATGTTTACGTCACTAATCTAGTAGTAAGATAATAAAGAAGGTTAAAAACAAAAAAGGATTAAATTGTGTGACAACTGATTCACCCCCCTCTCAGTTGTCCGGTCTAATTCCAATAGGAAGGAGGTAGTTTGTTCGAGGAGATGAATACTCCTTACTCTTATTCAGAGGATGCTGAACTTGTTCTTGATTCTATGCATGATTAGAAAGAATGTTTGAAGTGTGATCAAACTATTATGGAGGTTATTGAGCTTAAAGATAAGGCTACTTCCCTTGAAGGTAATCTAAAAGTTATGGCTAGCTTTAGTACTAAAGTGATGCACATATCTACCACCACTTTGTCTGTTCTATAGGATCTTGAGCTTAAGAGGCATGGGTTGGATTCCAATACCATAATCAACTATGAAGACATGCACAAATTCCTTCAGATGACGAGGGCCATCTGTTCTCTAAGTGATTGTGCTTTTTTGTTTATTATTTTTTGGTTATGGTTTATGTTTAAGACTCTAAACTCTATTATGGATAATTATTTTTAGTGTGCTTCCGTCATGTTGTTTGTGTCCTATCTAAGGCTTGTTTTTCTCTGCCTTGGTAGCTTTTTTGTGTAGGGTTCAGCACCCTTGTTTGCTTCTTACCATAATAAAAACATACAAGATTGAATCAAAGATGTGGTGCCATAATGTGGAAAAGAAATATTACTTACATCCATGTGGGCCTGAATTACTTGTCCATGCATATATATGAAATGTGAATGTAGGTCATGTAGGAAGCACTATTAAACTAACTACATCCAACTTATGGGAAATAACACCTTGATAAAGAGATCCATACATATTTAGGCCAAGAAGACTAGGAATAAACCACTTCCCATAACTTAATTCCCTTGCTTGTGGGAAATGGTCTTATATTCACAAAAGGTAACTTTAAGGAGGTGTGTGAGGAAGTAGAAAAGTATAAGGTTAGAGCTCGAGAATATGTGGGTTTGGTTTCTCTAGTTTATGTGGTTGTTCCCCCTAGAAACACTGGACTAGATCCATCTCAGACTTCTTTTTTTCATGTGTTAAATGTTCCCACAAAAGTATTATTTAACAAGGGTATTATTGAAATTATAACATCTATAGAGCTCATTATGAAGCAAGACAAAGTTCTTTTGAGGCAGCTTTGCTTTCCAAGTGTGGTATTCATCCATTTTCATATTGGCTTGTTGTACAAATCATATATGACTATGGATAAGTATTTGATCCTATTGTTTTTGATCTTATAGAAGATGATTTAATTGAAAAAGATTTATGATTTATAGAAGATGATTTAATTGAAATATTAGGTGATGATGCTAATTATATTTGACATTATACAAGTGAGGTGCCATGTTATTAATGCAAGTAATTGGAAACTAAGACTATATCTCTTTGATTCAAATATCTCTTTGTGGTGGTTGATAGGCTAAGAAATTTAAATGAATGTAGAACATGTATGAATCTAATTTTAAAATCTAAAATTAGAAAATATATTCAAGTTTCCTATAGTTGAGGAAGTAGGGTAAAGAGTTACAAAAAATAGAGAGAAACTAGGGTTCATCTAGTGACTTTAGCCTAGAGAATTTAGATTAATGTAGAATATGTAAGTCTTTAATTCTATTTTAAAATTAAATCTAAAACTAGAAACTATATTGAAACCCTAGAGTTGACAAAGAAGGGGAAAGAGATACAAAGCCTAGAGAGGAACTAGTGAACTTAATGTAGAGAATTTATTTGGAATTTATGTAGAATTTGAAATTTAGATGAATGTAAGAGTCTAATTTTTATTCAAACTAAATTTAAAATAATAAATTAAATTAGGGATAAATAAAAATCCAATATTTATCAATACAAATCTAAAATTATAAACTACAGTTGAGGAAGTAGGGATAAATACAAACTAATATTTTTGAAACATTTTTATACAAATTAAAATATGCATACCTTCTCTTTGTCTAAAATATCTTTGCATCCTTTCTTCACGTAATTTCTATTCATTTTTTACTGAATATGACCGTGTAATCTTATTTTTCCTTGTCTTTTTATTTCCCATCTCCTTTGCAAAATATCAGTAAAAAATTCCTTTGCCAAATATTTTGTCATTCAAAATATCCCAAAATTGCAAACACAAATTTGTCAATTCCTTTCCAAATGTTTCACTTGCAAAAAATCAGAAAAAATATGAAATTTTATTTTATTTTTTGATTTAGAAAAATACAAAAATGGCCTCATATTTATATGCCATTTGTATAAACATTTTAAAGCTGTCGTCTCAAAGGACCTTTGTTGAACTTCAGTAGTTACAAATTTTTTAATAATTTTTAACTAAGGGACCTTTGTTTGAAGGTCGACTGTTAGGAATTTTTATATTATTTCAGCTAGCCAAAAGGACCTTTGAACAAAGGTACCTTTGTCCACAGTAACTTGTGCGAAGGTAAAACCTTCACACAAAGGGACCTTTGCTCAAAGGTCCTTTGAAGAAAGGTGCTTGGCTAGCCTCTCCTACTCTCTGCCTCAAATTTTCCTCATAAATTTTAGTTTCAAATCTCAAGTTGGACCTTCAAATGGAATGAACTTGACAAGATAATTTGTAGGATTATAGCCCTTGAAAGGAGCTTTCCAACAAGTATAAATTTTTAATATATTCAATTTGATTATATATTTATTTTTTATATTTATCGAATATAGGTTTTTCACCAAACATCAAGTTCTCTATTCTACACATGTGGAAAAATAGTAAAATAGTGAAAAATATTGAAAACTATTTGCGCCCTAGGTATTGATGTCCTTGTTTTAACAAAAAAAGAATTTTGATACATACAAAACAAGTTATGCGTAACGACATAAACATATGTTCAAATTATAATTAATCTCACTTCGAAAATTAATTTAAAAAACATATACAACAAAAAATTATGAAAACATATCCATGCCCTAGATCTTGGTGTTAAAAATCTATATTTAAAAAAAAAATTATCATTTCGATAAAAAATTACATCACTTTTTAAAAATGTTGTTTACTATAAAAACAAGTTATTAAAAGATACGTAAAAAAATTCACAATTTATTTCTTTTTGGGATAAGGTGCCATTAACCTTGTAAATCCCAATATTGTATTTATTCCATTTTATTATTTTGTAATTTGTAATTACCCATAAGGGAATGAGGTAGTTTCATTGGTAGTGGTAATTTTGGTTTTAGCGAAGGTAATTATGGAGTGACATTTATGGTTGGCAATTGTAAAAATCATGAGTAAATGAGTGTAGGCACCACCTTGGAGGAATCAACTATTTTTAGCATGTATGACACATGGCTAAGTGCAAGAAGATGGGGGACCAAAAAGGGGTCTTAAGTGGCCACTTTTTTCTAAAATCAGGAAATGCTAGCCTTGGATGAGAAATTGAGCATAGTTACACTCAAAATTTGGAGATGTAACCAAAATCATGTTCATAGTGCTCCAAGTTTACTTTCTAAACTACTAATTTCTTTTTGAAAATGGTATAGATTAAGGGGTTCAAAAGAGGGAACCATAGAAATTGGTGTTGTTTCTTTCAAAAAAACATAACATAGCATGTTTTGTGGCTCCCTCAAAAGGTTAACTTTTTTTGGTATTTTTAAAATTACTTCAGTGAGAAATTATCTAACAGCATGTAGTTTATGCCTAATTTCTCTGATAATTTTTTGATGAATATTTGATTTTTTACTAATTTTCAAAGTGGACACATCCTAAAAAATAGAATTTTGGTTGTGCTACCCCTATAAATTTTGAAAACTAATTGAAAATCATTTTTTTTTAATATGTGTAAAATGGATTCTAGTTTCTAAAAATGTAATTTATTTGAAATTTTGATGAACGGTTAATTTACAATGAAAAAAAGACCAAACACTAGTTTTTGCCCAAAACAGACACACAAACAAAAGAAATTAAAGATGAAAGGCTTAACATTGTCAAAATGTGAAAAAAATTACATCGTTAAATAGCTAAGAGAAAGCCTAACATTACCTAGGTGTTTGATTTATTCAACCTTGAAACACGTGCAAATCTGAGGGTTAGCACAAACAAAATTATGTGAAATCATGTAGAATTTGCAAAAACACGTCTGTGGATGTTGGGAAGGCACTCCAAGCCTTTGGGTTGGAAATCCAAAGCAAATCCCAAGCCTAAGGCTTGGGATTCCCAAAGCACAACATAATGTGAGCGCGTTATAACGTGCTTGCATTATGTTGTGCTTTTTTCCCTTTCTTTGCATGTTTTCCGATGTTTGCCCAGTTCGACATAATGCGAGCGCATTATAATGCGCTCGCGTTATGTCTTCCTTTGAATGATTTATGTTCAAGTTTCATAAGTATGTTTGATGGATGTATATATGTATATATGTATACTTGTAGGTATGTATGTATGGTTGTATGTATGTATGTACATGTATGCATGCTTGTATATATGTATATATGTATGCATGTTTGTATGTATGTATGTACATTTATGTATGTATGTATGTATATGTCTATATGTATGTATGTACATGTATGTATTTATGCATGTATGTATGTATGTATGTATGTATGTGTTTTGGGTTTATGGTCAATAAGGACTTGAGCCTATATATTTTTTAGGGTTGAGGGTTGAGGGTTAAGGGATTAGGGCTTAAGTAATAGGTAGAGGGTAGAGGGTAGAGGTTAGAGGGTTGAGGGTTATAGTTGAGGGTAAATATTTAGGTTGTTGAGTGTATAATATTAAGTGTGTAAGGCATGGGTATTATGGTTTAGGATATTGGGTTTAGGGTTTACGATATGGATTGAGGGTATATAAGGCATAGGGTGACTTGGGTTGAGAGCACGTATGGTTTAGGTTTAATTTAAGTATAGGGTTGAGGCACAATATTTAGGGTTTAAGATATAAGAGTGAGGTTATATGGTATAGGGATGAGGGTTTGTGGGTGTAGGCTTCAGGGTTTAAGGTATAGGGATGAGGATTGAGGGATTAGGGCTTTATATGGTTGAGGGAATAGGGTTAAGGGTTTAGGGATAGGTTTTAGGGTTTAAGGTTTAAGGGTTAAGGGTTGAGGGATAGTGTTTAAGGTTTAGGAGTAATGGATTAGGGTTTAAGGTATAGTGTCTTGGGTTGAGTGTTTAGGAATAGGAATAGCATTTAGGATTTAGGGATGAGGGATTAGGGTTGAGGGTTGAGGGATTAGGGTTTAAGGTATAGTGCTGAGGGTTGAGGGTTTAGGGATAGGGTTTAAGGTATAGTGTTGAGGGTTGAGGGTTTAGGGATAGTGTTTAAGGTTGAGGGATTAGGGTTTACGGTTGACAGATTAGGGTTTAATGTTGAGAATTGAGGGTTGAGGGTTTAGGGATAGGGTTGATGGTCAAGGGATTAGGGTTAAAGTAGAGTGTCAAGGGTAGAGGGATTAGGGATAGGGTTTAGGGTTGAAGGTTTAAGGATTGAGGCTTGAGGCTTTAGGGCTGAGGGTTAAGGGATTAGGGTTTATGATATGGTTTCAAGCATCAAGGGTTTAGGGATAGGTTTTAGGGTTTAAGTTTTAAGGGTCAAGGGTTGAGGGATAGGGATTAGGGTTTAGGGATAAGGGATTAGGGTTTAAGGTATAGTGTCAAGGGTTGAGGGTTTAGGAATAGGGATAGTGTTTAGGGTTTAGGGCTGAGGGATTAGGGTTGAGGGTTGAGGGATTAGGGTTGAGGGTTGAGGGTTGAGAGATTAGGGTTTAAGGTATAGTGTCGAGGGTTGAGGGTTTAGTGATAAGGGTTTAGGGTTGAGGGTTGAGGGATTAGGGTTTAAGGTATAGTATTGAGGGTTGAGGGTTTAGGGATAGGGTTTACGGTTGAGGGATTAGGGTTTACGGTTGACAGATTAGGGTTTAATGTTGAGAGTTGAGGATTGAGGGTTGAGGGTTGAGGGTTTAGGGAGAGGGTTGATGGTCAAGGGATTAGGGTTAGAGGAGAGTGTCAAGGGTAGAGGGATTAGGGATAGGGTTTAGGGTTGAAGATTTAAGGATTAAGGGTTGAGGATTTAGGGATGAGGGTTAAGGGATTAGGGTTTAAGATATAGTGTCGAGTGTTGAGGGTGTAGGGATAGGTTTTAGGGTTTAAGTTTTAAGGGTTAAGGGTTGAGGGATAGGGATTAGGGTTTAAGGTATAGTGTCAAGGGTTGAGGGTTTAGGAATAGGGATAGCGTTTAGGGTAGAGGCATTAGGGATAGGGTTTAGGGTTGAAGGTTTAAGGATTGAGGGTTGAGGCTTTAGGGATGAGGGTTAAGGGATTAGGGTTTAAAGTATAGTGTCGAGGGTAGAGGGTTCATGGATAGGGTTTAGGGTTTACGGATAGGTAGAGAGTTGAGGGGAAACAAAGGTGAGAGATAGAGAGGTGAGGGGAAAGATATAATAAAATGAGAGAGTGAAGTTGACAACTTGAGGGAAACATGGGTAAGGAGGAGGGAGAGAGATGGAGAGGAAGGGAAATATGTAGAGAGCTGTGAGAGATATACAAGTGAGACCTATAACCTAGAGAGAGAGGGGTGAGAGAGATAGGGGAGAGATGGGGGTGAGGCAGATGGGGGAGGAGAGGCATGGATAAGGGTTGAGAGTTTAAGGCTTTAGGGTTTAAAGGTGAAGGGTTTAGGGTTTAAGGGTTGAGGTATTAAGGGTTTAGGGTTGAGGGATTAGGGTTTAAGGTATAGTGTCAAGGGTAGAGGGTTTAGGGATAGGGTTTAGGATTTAAGGTTTAAGGGTTGATGGTTGAGGCTTTAAGAGAAGGGTTTTGGGGTTTAGGGATAAGGGATTAGGGTTTAAGGTATAGTATTCAGCATTGAGGGTTTAGGATTTAAGGTTTAAGGGTTGAGGCTTGAGGCTTTAGGGATAGGGTTTAGGATTTAAGGTTTAAGGGTTAAGAGTTGAGGCTTTAGGGATAGGGTTTTGGGTTTTGGGATAAAAGATTAGGGTTTAAGGTATAGTGTTGAGGGTTGAGGGTTTAGGATTTAAGGCTTAAGGGTTGAGGGTTGAGGCTTTAGGGATAAAGTTTAGTGTTTAGGGTTAAGTGAGAGACCTAGATGGCTAAGGATGGATGGAGAGGTAGACAAGGAGTGACTGAGAGACGTAGAGAGGGGAGAGGTAGAGAGGTGATGGAGACAAAGGTGACAGATAGTGAGGTGACGGGAGAGATAATAAAATGAGAGAGTAAACTTGATAACATGAGGGAAAGATGGGTAAGGAGAAGGGAGAGAGGTGGAGAGGAAGGTAAATATGTAGAGAGGCATGAGAGATATACAAGTGAGAGACCTATAACCTAGGGACAGAGGGGTGAGAGAGATAGAGGAGAGATGGGGGTGAGGCAGATAAGGGAGGAGAGGGGTGGATAAGGGTTGAGGGTTTAAGGGTTTAAGGGTGAAGGGTTTAGGGTTTAAGGGTTGAGGGTTTAAGGGTTTAGGGTTGAGGGATTAGGGTTTAAGGTATAGTGTCGAGGGTAGAGGGTTTAGGGATAGGGTTTAGGATTTAAGGTTTAAGGGTTGAGGGTTGAGGCTTTAAGGATAGGGTTTTGGGGTTTAGGGATAAGGGATTATGGTTTAAGGTATAGTATCAAGTGTTGAGGGTTTAGGATTTAAGGTTTAAGGGTTAAAGGTTGAGGCTTTAGGGATAGGGTTTAGGATTTAGGGATAAGGGATCATGATTTAAGGTTTAAGGGTTGAGAGTTGATTTTTTAGGGATAGGGTTTAGGGTTTTGGGATAAAGGATTAGGGTTTAAGGTATAGTGTCAAGGGTTAAGGGTTTAGGGATAGGGTTTAGGATTTAAGACTTAAGGGTTGAGGGTTGAGGCTTTAGGGATAAGGTTTAGTGTTTAGGGTTAAGTGAGAGACCTAGATGGCTAAGGATGGATAGAGAGGTAGATAAGGAGTGACTGAGAGACGTAGAGAGGGGAGAGGTAGAGAGGTGAGGGGGATACAAAGGTGAGAGATAGAGAGGTGAGGGGAGAGAATAAAATGAGAGACTTAAGTTGATAAATTAAGGGAAAGATGGTTAAGGAGCAGGGAGAGAGGTGGAGAGGAAGGTAAATATGTAGAGAGTCGTAAGAGATATACAAGTGAGAGACCTATAACCTAGGGAGAGAGGGGTGAGAGAGATAGAGGAGAGATGGGGGTGAGGCAGATAGGGGAGGAGAGGGGTGGATAAGGGTTGAGGTTTTAAGGGTTTAGAGTTTAAGGGTTAAGGATTTAGGGTTTAAGGGTTGAGGGTTTAAGGGTTGAGGTATTAAGGGTTTAGGGTTGAGGGATTAAGGTTTAAGGTGTACTATTGAGTTTAGAGGGTTTAGGAATAGGGTTTAGGATTTAAGGTTTAAGGGTTGAGGGTTGAGGCTTTAGGGATAGGGTATAGGGTTTAGAGATAATGGATTAGGGTTTAAGCTATAGCATCAAGCGTTGAGGGTTTAGGGATAGGATTTAGGATTTAAGGTTTAAGGCTTGAGGGTTGAGGCTTTAGGGATAGAGTTTAGGGTTTACAGATAAGGGATTAGGGTTTAAGGTATAGTGTCAAGGGTTGAGGGTTTAGGGATAGGGTTTAGGATTAATGGTTTAGGGTTGAGGCTTTAGGGATAAGCTTTAGTGTTTAGGGTTAATTGAGAGACCTAGATGACTAAGGATGGATGGAGAGGCAAACAAGGAGTGACTGAGAGACATAGAGAGGGGAGAGGTAGAGAGGTGATTGGGAGACAAAGGTGAGAGATAGAGAGGTGAGGGAAGAGATATAATAAAATGAGAGAGTGAAGTTGACAACTTGAGGGAAAGATGGGTAAGGAAGAGGAAGAGAGGTGGAGAGGAAGGGAAATATGTAAAGAGATGTGAGAGATATACAAGTGAGACCTATAACCTAAGGAGAGAGGGGTGTGAGAGATAGGGGAGAGATGGGGGTGAGGCAGATAGGGGAGGAGAGGGGTGGATAAGGGTTGATGGTTTAAGGGTTAAGGCATAGGGTGACTTGGGTTGAGAGTGTATGGTTTAGGTTATAAGTATAGGGTTGAGGAATAATATTCAAGGTTTAGCGTATACGGGTGAGGTTATAGGGTATAGGGATGAGGGTTTGTGGGTGTAGGTTTAAGGGTTTAAGGTATAGGGTTGAGGATTGAGGGATTAGGGCTTAAGTATATGGTTGAGGGTATAAGGTAGAGGGTTGAGAGTTTACAGTTGAGGGATAATGTTCAAGGTTGAGTCTATAAGATATAGGGTTTAGGGTTTAAGGTTGAGGGTATAAGGCATATGGATGAGGGTTGATGGTTAAGGGAATAAGTATAGGGCTGAGGGTATAGGGTATAGGGTAGAGGTTTGAAGGTTGAGGGATAATGTTCGAGGTTGAGTGTCCAATGTTAAGTGTATAGGGTATAGCATTTAAGGTTTAGGGTTTTAAGGGTATCTAGGGGTTGAGAGTTTAGGGTTTAAGGGTTTAAGGTTATAGGGATTAAGGGTTTAACGGTTGAGGGACTAGGGTTTAAGGAATAGTGTCGACGGTAGAGGGTTTAGGGGTAGGGTTGGAGGGTTTAGGGATAGGGTTGTGTCATTGTGTTGAGGCCAAAAAAATTGGAGGCCCTAGTTACATATGGAGAAAACATCGAATACCCTGCATGCTTAGTGGTTGTTACTGGAACATGGCTTAGAAGGTACCCACATAAGAGTGTTAATGTTTGGTTGTTTCAAGACTTTGACATGCATCAGAAGTTTCTTCATTACTCAAACCTCATCATGGCATCCAATGTTCATTTGATACAAAATCAGGGTAGACCTTTGTGTTGATAACTGAGAGGGGGGGCTGAATCAGTTATCCTAATTTTCTAAACTTCCTTATTAATCAATGCAGCATTAAATCAAACAAGCAAACATAACCATGAAAATGGAGATACACATGACACAATATTTTTGATGTGGAAACCCTATTAAGGGAGAAAACTACAGGGTGATTAACCCAAAGATTATTCTCTGTTCGAAGAATAAGGAAATACAAAATGGCACTTGCCAATTAGGGCTCACTGCCCAAGCACACTGCTCACAAGGAGGCACACTACCTACAAAGAGACACACTATCTACAAAAGAGTGTTATACAATACTTGAACTGATTGGTAGCATCTGCAAATGCTGGAGTCTAGTTCCGGTTAGGCTCAGTATACTGATCTGCTACACTTCATCTTTCCTTTTCCCTTAAGCTTCTTTCCTTTCACATACCGGACCTTTCTTACTGCTTCTGCTCTGTACTTCTGATTTTATTCACACATCACTAACCACAACAACAACTCTCACAACTGAATCCATCGTGTATATATATCCGCACAGATAATTTCATCACCTTTCTAGTCGGCACCCGGAATAGTCAATCTTTTCACTAATTCTAATCAGTCAGCTGAATCCTTGCACATCAAGTAATGTGGATCAAGTATATGCTTGTATAAATCATTAATCATGTTGGCCAGACATGATTCATGTCTTCATAACCTTTACCACAATTAGTAACTCATCCAGAAAGTAGTCTGATGTTCTGTCAGTCAGTTCTTCCTCTGTTCACATAGTCACTCAGGAATCTGGTACTCAACTATCCATATCTTTTTCCTCATCTATCACCGGAGGCTAGATCCTTGGAATATACCACTCAAGGTAGTCCTCTTGACTTCCCCAAATCTGTATTCCACCAAAATACTTCCTCTGAGAGATCCAGACTTGTCTGTCGGACCTTGCCACATGCTCTGTTCTTGTTTATCGGACCATAACATTCTTCACTCTGACTTTCGATAGAGACACACCATGTCCTGCAGATGTGTGGGATGAACTTTGTTGCCATCAATGACAACAATTATGAATCCATATAGTGTCTCTTGCCAACAATCTCCCCCTTTGGCATTGATGGCAACACTTAGTGAAAAATGACTAAGTGTTTACACTATGCTCCCCCTTAGTTGGATTCCTCATTTTTCACTGCTCCTCACTCCCCCTTTGACATCAATGGCAAAGGGTAGGGTCCGCATACCAAAATTTTCAAAAATTTAACTATACTTAGCTGCATAAGTATATATATACAAGTTGTACTTACATATACTTAAGTATGTCTGAAAAAGTATTCTTCAGCTGTACAACTTCTGTCACCCAACTCTGCTTCATCCTATCTAAAATTGAGATGTGACCACTCAACAGGAATGCAAATGCTTCAACCTTCTTAAGATCTGTCAGATCATTGGTCCGGGCTGTAATCTGAGCATCATTTATGGCCTCATGCATGGCCTCTAACTTAGGGATAATAATCCTTCTAAGTTCACCCATCCGGTTGATTATGTTCTTCCTTTCCTTCTCAAAATTCTTTATTGCATTTGTGATTGCAATAGTTTGACACTCTTGATTTACTATGGAGGAAGAGAGAGGATCAAAACTTTGAGACAAACTTAGTAGTTTATCCTCTTGCTCTTTTATCTTCTTCTCAATCTCTATGTTGCTTTGGACTAGGAGATACAAAATTTGTATATTTCACTGCCATCCTTAAGAGCATTTTCTAAGCTCTTTATTCTAATACTCATGTTTCTCCTATCATTAGTGATTAATCATTGTACCTCTGAGAATCTCTTATCCAAAAACTCCTTCCAGACCTTTTCTTCAGCTGATTTTTCTAGAGAATCAAAATGTGTACTAACACTACTGACTAAGGTTTTGAGATTACCAGAAGAGGAGGCTGTGGGATCCTTCTGAAAAGATGGTATGATCTTTTCTAGCACTCCAGATGTAGCTTCTATCAACTCACAGTCTTCCATATGAAACTTTAGGAGTTTTTCATTAGCCTTAGCATTTGCAAATGAAGCTATCTTCATTGTCTGTACTAGAGAAAGAGAATCAAAATTGAATGGACCTTGTAGAAGCTCCAGTTCATCAATCTCCATTATTTATTTGCTTAGGAATTCTTGGACAGTTTGTGCAGTGTCTCTTGCCGGAGACAGATGTTTCTTCTCTTCTGCAGTCTTGGAGCTGTCCTTTGGAGTTTTCTCTCCTTTTACAATCCCACCACTAGCAGTTGTGGTTTTCTCTGCTGAAGTCTTCTCTCCTTCTGCAGCCTTAGAACTGTCATCTTCTTTTTCTTTTACCTCTGCTTCTTTCTCCTGTAAATTTTCTTCTCCTTTAGATCCAGAGATTGTAGGGGAAACCAGAGGAGAAATGTTAGTCTGTTTAGGGCCCACCTCTTCTGTCATTTTCTCAAGAGTTTCTTCTACAACATTTGTAGTTGAGGGATCAGTACCCAAGTCCTCTATAATAGGAAGACAAAATCTCTTGAAGGCCTTTCGGAGGATCTCTTCTGTGTCCTTGGCTACCTTGTCAGTTTCACCAAGCATAAGTTGATTCATCCTTGCTTTGCTTCTAAACTCATCCTTACAATCTTTGAATATCATATTCATTGTCTTGGGGTCAATCGAAGGATATAGCTGGATTGCTATTTGTTCCCAGATTTCTAGGTCTTTAGCTTGGGCAGTGTTCTTTCTTGTTTCTAGTTCCTTCTCCAAGCTTTTAGGGATCAAAGATATAATTTCAATAAATGCTTTGTTGTAAATATTTAGATACCTGACTGTGGCATCTTGCAATATCTTCTAATCTGCTTCACCATAATCATCATAAAACTCAACCATTGGCTAAAGATTTCTGTCCACTGTGACTGATTTGATTATGTCGTCAATGTGAAGAGTGGGTTTTTCAACATATTCCTCTACCTTTTCTTCTTCCTTTTGTCCGGTAGAGGGTTGACCGGATGTTTTCTTCTTTTTCTTCATTTTCCTAACTTCTTCATCAGATTCAGTTTCCTCTTCATCTCTTTGACTTGTATAAGCCCTTGTGGCTTTTGTCTTTGACCTTTTCTCTCCTTTGTCAGATGCTTGGACTTCTAGTTTTGAGCTTTTAGCAGGGACAGGTGCTGGTCTCTTTGAAGATCTGGTCCAGGTGGAAGTTTCTATCGGAGCACTTTTCTTGCTTCTCTTTTCTACCTCTTTCTTCTCTTCATCAACTTTTTGTCTCTTTTCCCGGTTGGCATCAAGTGCCTCCTTTGAGATCCCAAGGCCTTGGGCAATATGTTCTACTTCTTTTCTCACCTTCCTTTTTATCTCTGGTTCTCTGAGTTCCACATGAATCTTTACACTCAGCTCCTCAAAGGTTCCAAACCTTTCTGCCTTTGGATCTTTAGGCTGACTTAGCATGTGTTGAACATGCAGCTCCACAATCTGTTCATCAACTTCATACCCCATGGGCATGATCCATACTGTCCTTGGTTCTACTGCCTCCATTAGGCACTGATCAATCTCTACCATAAAGCAGACTATGTCTTTGTATTTCTCAACAAGAGACTGGGGAATCCTTTCTCTTGATTACATCATGTTCTAAAAGTTTTTGAAATATCCCCACATGGCTATATTTCTTGCTTTAGCATCCCCAAGCCCATGCAAATAGTCTCTTATCTGGATTGCAACCGATCTGTCATTCTGTCATACCTAGCCATTGGATCCAGGAAGCTCATTCATGAAATAAAAGAATAGGCAGAGTAACAAGCCACCATACTTGAAGGAGTTCTTCTTATCCTTCTTGATCTTTTGCAGATTTTCCAATAGTTGGCTGAGAAGAAGTTCACACAGATCATAGTCAGCATTTTCTCTTAGCATTTGATAGGCTGTGTAAACTGCAGTTCTCGATACTGAATTTTCCCTACTGGAGTGATAAATTTTGTAACCAATTGCTATGGAAGCAAATTTGACATCTGGATCAGTGATGTCTTCAATTGTCATAGCTCTCTTGTCAAATTTTGATCTAGTTCCAGGATCACTTACTGTCTGATTCTTAACAGACTTGAGAATAGGTATTCCACCGGATGAGTGTAGACCGGTTACTACCTTAATTGCATCTTTGGTGATCTTAAATGGTTTATTCAACCAAAGGAAACTGTCATGCACTCTACTCAATACATACCGGACCCATTCATCTTCTTCAAAACAAGGGAAATGAATGCACTATGCAAAATGCTTATCCCGGATGCCTTTATACTGAGGTTTAATCTCAAAAGAGACATCTAGCAACTGTTTGTGATAGATATCTACTAACTTTGATTGCCCAAATTCTTCAATACTCGCATGTATGTAAACCCTAATGTCTTCAGTGTGCAAAACACCATACGGAACACTAGAGAAGGCTCCTAGGGGATCTACCTCCAAGGATTTGTATGGATGTTTCTTGAATGTGGGCCGAGGTCTATCAGAGATCTTTATAATATTCAGAGTAGCCATTATCAAGAGATTTGCAGTGAGATATTTGAAAATGGAAAATACCTTTTGCCCTTTCGGTTGCACGAAGTTGGTTTGATTAATTTCTGGATGTAATGACTTTTGCAAATGATCTTCGATGAACTTGATGAATTTTGTTGTAGAGCTCCACTTTTCGTTTCTTCTTGAGTGCAGAATGAACAAGTGATTAATGAGAAAACCCTTATATTGCTCTGTAAACCCTAAAATCATATCGTAATAAATGCTCGACCTACATTATTCTGGTTTGCCTTATTCGGATGACTTGAAGAACTGTCCTGATCTATGAACATCATGCGGATCTTCCAAATCTTAACCATAGTTTTTTTGGATGTTTCCCTTATGAATCCTTCAATCTGCAACTCTTCTTGTGCCAGTTCTGGCACCACTTAACTGGCTGGGGGAACAAGGTTTTCTTTGTGTCTCCCCCTAAGCTAGAGCTCACTTTTTAATTTCTGGAAGGAATATCAGCACCAGAGTCTGGTGTGGATCCAACCTCAACATTCTCAGTACTTTTCTTCACCCAAATCTTGCTCATCTCACTTTTAACTTCATCCGCATTCACCTTTTGTTTACCCTTATCTTGATTATGATTATGATATACCGGACCTCTTTTGTCCTGATTCTGGCTTCTACAGAATTTTGCACTATGACCGGACCTATTGCAAATTTGGCAAACAACATTTCTTTGCATATTTGACTGATATCCTCTTGATCTGCATTGATTAGCCATATGACCTATTCTATTGCATGCAAAGCATCTACCATTGAATGATTTGTTCATTTACATATTTCTGCATTCATGAGATTTGTGACCATACCTTTTGTAGTTAAAATGTTGTCCGGAGAAGGATGAATTAGTCTGATTCATTCTCTTTCTGCACTGATTAGCTTTGTGACCAAAATGATTACAGCTGTGGCAATATCCATTGAAGGATGGATATCTTTGAGCATTGGGCTGTCTTACCAGAGGTCTTCTAGGCCTGTTCCTTTGATTTTCTGATCCAAAATTCTTCTGACCGGATCCGGAGCTTTCTCCTTTCTCATATCCCAAACCACACTTGTCATCTGCCCTCTTTTAACTTCCAAGAAGAACTTCAAGTTGAGCAGAACTTATCTTGAATTTCTCTTTATATTCATTTGTTGTTTGAAGATCCCTTTTGAGTGAGATAATTTGATCCTCAAGTTTTTCTTCATTTTCTTTAGCATCTTCAAGATTAGATTCAAGATGTCTGATAATTCTATCCATCTGGTGGCAATCTTCTAATTTTTCCTTGAGAGATTGTCTTAGATTGTCTTCAATTTTTCTTTTCTCTTCAATCTCTTGGGTAAACTTTATAACTCCTGATTCCATTTCATGTCTTACCATAATGACTTCTTTTGATAACTTTTCACATAACTTGGTTTTCTTAGTCAGCTCTTCATTTGCATCATTAGCTTCACCTTGTCTTGCCAATTACTGAAGCAGCTCCTTTCTCTTTTTCATAGAGAGGCTTAATTTGTCTTTTAGTTCTCTCATGAAATCATCAGCCTGTTTGAGTCTTTCCTTTAATTCATTGATTTCAGAGTTTGACTGTTCAAGATCCTCAAGTGCAGTTTTGAGCTGCTCCTTTAAACCATATGCATCCATTTGAATTCCTAGATCTTCCTCGAGCTGTTAGACTCTGTTAGGAGGAACTTAGCTCTGATACCAATTATTGATAACTGAGAGGGGGGGTGAATCAGTTATCCTAATTTTCTGAACTTCCTTATTAATCAATGCAGCATTAAATCAAACAAGCAAACATAACCATGAAAATGGAGATACACATGACACAATATTTTTGACGTGGAAACCCTGTTAAGGGAGAAAACTACAGGGTGATTAACCCAAAGATTATTCTCTATTAGAAGAATAAGGAAATACAAAATGGCACTTGCCAATTAGGGCTCACTGCCTGAGCACACTGCTCACAAGGAGGCACACTACCTACAAAGAGACACACTATCTACAAAAGAGTGTTATACAATACTTGAACTGATTAGTAGCATCTGCAAATGCTGGAGTCTAGTTCCGGTTAGGCTCAGTATACTAATCTGCTGCACTTCATCTTTCCTTTTCCCTTAAGCTTCTTTCCTTTCACATACCGGACCTTTCTTACTTCTGCTCTGTACTTTTGCTTTTATTCACACATCACTAACCACAACAACAACTCTCACAACTGAATCCATCATGTATATATATCCGCATAGATAATTTCATCACCTTTCTAGTCAGCACCCGGAATAGTCAATCTTTTCACTAATTCTGATCAGTTGGCTGAATCCTTGCACATCAAGTAATGTGAATCAAGTATATGCTTGTATAAATCATTAATCATGTCGGCCAGACATGATTCATGCCTTCATAACCTTTACCACAATCAATAACTCATCCGAAAAGTAGTCTGATGTTCTGTCAGTCAGTTCTTCCTCTGTTCACATAGTCACTCAGGAATCTGGTACTCAACTATCCATATCTTTTTCCTCATCTATCACCGAAGGCTAGATCCTTGGAATATACCACTCAAAGTAGTCCTCTTGACTTCCCCAAATTCACACTACACCAAGATACTTCCTCTGAGAGATCCGGACCTGTCTGTCGGACCTTGCCACATGCTCTGTTCTTGTTTACCGGACCATAACATTCTTCACTCTGACTTCCGGTAGAGACACACCATGTCCTGTGGATGTGTGGGATGAACTTTGTTGCCATAAATGACAATAATCATGAATCCATATAGTGTCTCTTGCCAACACTTTGAACAAGACCTTGTGGAAGGTGTGTGGGTCTAACCATGAGGCAATACTTGACACAATAAAGAGTAGATCAGACCCGAATGGTTCGTTGGATTAATTTGTAAGTATTCACATTGATTTTGTAAAGTCATGTTACATTGACTTGTAAGTATGGATATTAATTTGTAAGTTTACATAGGTTTGTCTTTTTTATTTGCTACTACATTTTTACATGTATACTCATAGGTTATTGCAAGGCTTACTAAAGTGATATTCATAGTTGATCAAAAATACATGAGGGATATCCTCTCTATTTATGGATCAATCATAGGGTAGCATGTGACTTCATTTTATTGGAAATAAATTTAACCTTCCTAGGATCATTATCATCCAAGTTTTTGGTGTCAAAGTACCTTTTAAGATCCTTCACCAAACCACGTAATGTATAAAATTTAGGTAATGTATAAAATATAGGTGTCTCTATGTGTCTTGGTTTCTAACTATATAATAGGTGTCTCTACTTATGTCTTAGGTATATAGTATATGTCAACTAGGTAGATAGAGACTAGAAAAAAGGTATTTAATCTAATCTAGGTGTCTTAGGTAGATACTATATATCAATGACATGTCTAGAGACTAGAATAAGGTATAATCTAGAATGATCTAGGTGTCTTCTAGGTAGATACTATATATCAACTACCTCTCTAGAGACTAGAATAAGGTATAATCTAATCTAGGTGTCTTAGGTAGGTACTTTATGTCAACTAGGTCTACTATAATAGGTGTCTTAGGTAGAACTATAATCTAGGTGTCTAGGTGACTTAGGTCTAGACTACAATAAGGTATAAAGACTAGGTGTCTAAGGTCTACTATGTTTATAAAATCTAGATACATACTATACAATAGGTGTCTTAGGTGTCCTAAATCTAATAGAATACACATGTCTTAGGTCTTAGGTGAGGCCACATGAGCTTCCAACTTCACGTGGTTGGCCTTGTCAGTATAGAATATTTATATTTCTTAAAGCTAAGGGAAGCTCTTTTTCTTAATAGGAAAACTTTATCAACTTTAGTGTCCTCATGGTGCAGGGGCACATAGGTTGTCATGCCTCCAAGAGGGGTCAAAAAGTGAAATTTTATTTTGATTGAGTCAATTGTATGTAAGAAGGTCTTCTAAGACCATTTCATATGTTTTTGAGTCGGTTTGAGTCATTTGGGGTCAGTTTGAGTATGAGTCTTGCTCCTAATGCGACCAAATAGAAAGTTCCAATGCATTTGGATGGGTATGTTTAGGCTAAGAATGATCCTATTTCGCACCCAAACATGACGAAATAGTTTGAACTACATTGTACTGGCGATATCCCTAAAGAGTCCAAAGTACAAAAAGGTAACAATCGTTGACGAGCAATTCTTAGAAACCATGTCACTTAGAGACATTCCGTCTGAGGCAACACGATTATGTAGGGTCCCTCTACAATAACCTCTCTTGGTTTTTTAAATCTCTAAGGTGTTTGCCCATGGTGAAAGGTTTTATGTTGCCCCAAAAATCATTAGGAGGTAGTGTAAAGTTGCAAAGGGGTGTAACTTTCATCATGCTCTTGATACGGCCAAACTGATAGTTCTAACACATCCGGATGGGTACGTTTAGGCTAGGCATGGTCTTGTTTTGCACCGAAACATGCCGAAACAGTCTGAGCTATATTGTATTGACGATATCCCTGAAGAGTCCAAAGTGCAAAAAAGTAGTAATCTTTGACGAGCAGTTACTTGGAAACCATGTCACTTAGAGACATTCCATCTAAGGCAACATGATCATGTAGGGTCCCTCTACAAAAAACTCTCTCAATTTTTATATCTCTGAGGTGTTTTCCCATAGTGAAAGGTTTTGTGCTGCCCCAAAAATTATCAGAAGAAGGTAGTGTAAAGTTGCAAAGGGGTGTAACTTTCATCCTACTCCTGATGCATCCAAACTGACTATTCCAATGCATCCATATGGGTATGTTTAGGCTAGGCATGATCTTTTTTTGCACCCAAACATGCCGAAACAGTCTGAGCTACATTGTACTGGTGATATCCCTGAAGAATTCAAAGTGCAAAAGGCAGCAATCTTTGACGAGAATTTACTCAGAAACTGTCACTTAGAGACATTTTGTCTAAGGCAATGTGATCATGTAGGGTCTCTCTACATTAACCTCTCTCAGCTTTTTATATCTCTAAAGCATTTTCCTGTGGTGAAAGGTTTTCTACAGCCCCAAAAATTGTCAGAAGGAGGTAGTGTAAAGTTGCAAAGTGGTGTAACTTTCTGCTCCTAATGCGGCCAAACTGACTGTTCCAACGCATCTGGATGGGTATGTTTAGGCTAGGCATGGTCCTATTTTGCACCCAAACATGCTGAACCAGTTCGAGCTACATTGTACTGGCGATATCCCTGAAGAGTCCAAAGTGCAAAAAGGTAGCAATCTTTGACGAGCTATTACTTAGAAACTGTGTCACTTAGAGACATTTTGTCTGAGGCAACACAATCATGTAGGGTCTCTCTACAATAACCTCTCTTAGTTTTTATATCTTTGAGGCGTTTGTTCGTGGTGAAAAGTTTTTTGCTACCTAAAAATCATCAAAAGGAGGTAGTGTAAAGTTGCAAAGGGGTGTAACTTTCATCCTGCTCCTGATGCGGCCAAACCAACTATTCCAACGCATCCAGATGGGTACATTTAGGCTAGGTATGGACCTATTTCTCACCCAAACATGCCAAAACAGTCCGAGCTACATTGTACCGGTGATATCCCTGAAGAGTCTAAAGTGCAAAAAGGCAGCAATCTTTGACGAGTTGTTACTTAGAAACCATGTCACTTAGAGACATTTCATCTAAGGCGATGTGATTATGTAGGGTCCCTCTACAATAACCTCTCTCAGTGTTTTATATTTCTAAGGCATTTGCCCGTGGTGAAAGGTTTTCTATCGGCCTAAAAATCATCAGAAGGAGGCGGTGTAAAGTTGTAAAGGGGTTTAACTTTCATCCTGCTCCTGATGCAGCCAAACCAACTATTCCAATGTGTCCAGATGGGTATGTTAGGCTAGGCATGGTCCTGTTTCGCACCCAAACATGTTGAAACAGTCCGAGCTACATAGTACCGGCAATATCCCTAAAGAGTCTAAAGTGCAAAAAGGAAACAATCTTTGATGAGTTGTTACTCAGAAACTGTGTCACTTAGAAACATTATGTCTAAGGCTACAGGATCACATAGGGTCCCTTTATAATAACCTCTCTCAATTTTTTATATCTCTGAGGTCTTTGCCTGTGGTGAAAGGTTTTCTACTGCCTCAAAAATCGTCAGGAGGCAGTCTAAAGTTGCAAAGGGGTGTAACTTTTATTCTTCTCCTTGTGTGGCCAAACCGACAGTTCCAACACGTTTGGATGGGTACATTTAGGCTAGGCATGGTCCTATTTCACACCCAAACATGCTAAAATAGTCCGATCTATAAACACTAACTAGTCTTCAATCTTCAAACACTGCAAATACCATGATATCCTGCATAAAACTGATCAATCCTCATGTAGACATGTAGACATTCCTTCGAAAAACTCATATTAATGACCAAAATCTCCAAACATGTCGCATAGATCTCATTCTAAAATTTATTGGCCCTTTGCATCATATTACAAGCCCTAAATGATAAAATTCCTTCATAATTTCTCTATAATTTCCTTGATAGACACCATTCAATCATCAATTATTCTTCACTATTCTTTTCATGTTGCACATCATCACTTAGGTATGTCTCTGTATGTCATCATAAACCAAGTCTCACATCATAAATTGTCACACCGAGAGAGAAAACAATTTTTCTAGCCATTGCAGTGCTGAGCAAGATTAAAAAGTTGTCTTTTAGCCTTTTATAAAGGCATGCCCATCAAATTCAACTGCACAGATATGATCGTTTATATTCCAAATACCTTTTAAATACTAACCTTCTGATTCTTTTTTCCCAGCCTCATATCAATTAAATATGACCTTCAATTATGATTTAGCACTCAGGCTTATGAGAGTTTACCGAAGGGGCCGGTTGAGTTAGGTTGAAGGGCCGATGAACTAGTGACTTAAAGACCCTTTAGTAGGTTGACTTAAGTGATAGTTGTATATGCCTAAAAATGACATTACTCTTCTAAATAAATATTCTTAATATTTATTTCATCTAAATTCCTTTATCAATAAATAAATAAACAAATTTATTTATTTGATTTGCATTCTTCCAATAATTAAATAAAATTAATTTATTTAATTAAAATCCCATTTTCTTCTATATCTCCATAATTAATTAAATAAATTTTATTTATTTAATTAACTTTCTTATTTCTTCTATTTCACATTAATAATTAAAAAATTTTAAATTATTTAATTATGTCACCTTTCTTCTAAAAAATAAATAAAATCTATATTTTATTTATTTGCCCACCTTCTATTTTCCTCTCAATGTGCAAGTGACCTTGAAAATAGAAATAAATCAAAAATTAAATTATGGGAAAGTGTCAAAATAGAAAAATCAAATCATCTCCACCAAAACGATAGAAATATCTTATTTTCGAAAAGGCAATCTTATCTCTAATGAGCAACTTTCCTAAAATCTCTAAATATATGCCTTTTTCAAGGACACTTGTCACATACATCATTTATATCTAAAATTGTTTTCTTCTTAATTAATTAAATAAATTTCATTTATTTAATTAATCTACATTATTCTTATTTCTTTCTTTCCATGGTTAAATAATTTTTAATTATTTAATCATTTCGTCATTCTTCTATTAATTAAATAAATTATTTTTATTTAATTAATTATCTTTATTCTTCTACTTCTCATCTTTGATTAAATAATTTTAAATTATTTAATCATTTTCATTTTCTCTTCACCCATAAATAAATAAAATTAAATATTTTATTTATTTCCCAACATGTACATAAATTAAATAAAATTTATTTATTTAATTTATATTTCACCCCTTTCTATTGATCATTTTCTGCTAAAATCGTGCAAGTGGGCCCCTTCGTCCATAAAATAGAAAAAAAAATCAAAAGGTGGAAATATCTAATAAATTACAAACAAAATCAAATGTCCTCATCATCAAACTTCCAAAATAGAAACATCATTTTATTTTGAAAAAAGAATCTTATCTTTATTAGCAACCCCCCTAATCTTTCTAAAAAAATATGCCTTTTATGGACACTTGGCATGTGCACGTTTATCCTCTTCTCTCATTCATTGTTATCCATCAATTCTTCTTTCATTCTATACCATTGATCTTCTCTCTCACAAGTCTATAAATATAGCCCCATTTCTAAGATCCAAGCTTTTAAGTACAATCACTCTATCGAATCCATAGCGTGCCTTTGGCACCCCCACTACCATCCTTTTGCTTGAGATCATCCTCATTGCTTTTGAAGTTCATCTTCATTGCAATAAAATATCATAGCCATTTCTCCATCACCATCTTGAAGAATAGAGCAAGGAAGTGCTCTTCCTCAAGGCCACATTCTCCATACAAAGATCAATTAAGACTAGGCGAGCAATGGAAGCAACATAGTAATGAGGTTTGCATTGGTTTGTTCTTTTGTTATTTGAACTTAGTTACTTGCAATTTCTATTGAGATTATTAGTTTATTGATTGAGTTTAATAACTTTGACAATATTTCTAAATAAGCAGCCTTTTGTGTGACACTTGTCTTCTTTCTATCCGCGCACATCCTCTCAAGGTTTCTCAACCATTGATCTTCTTATTTCTTCTACACTGTTGATCTTCTCTCTCACAAGTCTATAAATTGAACCCTCTTCCTCCATTTCAATCATCCAGGCTTTTAAGTAAAATCACTTTGTCAAATCCATAGCGCACCTTTGGCACTCCCACTACCATCCTTTTGCTTGAGATCATCCTCATTGCTTTTGAAGTTTATCTTCATTGCAATAAAATATCATAGCCATTTCTCCATCGCCATCTTGAAGAATAGAGCAAGGAATTGCTCTTCTTGAGGGCCACATTCTCCATACAAAGATCAATTGAGACTAGGCGAGCAATGGAAGCAGCATAGTAACAAGGTTTGCATTGGTTGTTCTTTTGTTATTTGAACTTAGTTACTTGCAATTTCTATTGAGATTATTAGTTTATTGATTGAGTTTAATAACCTTGACAATATTTCTGATAACATTTTTTGCATCCACCGTGGGTCCCTTGCCCCAAATCTAAACCAAAACTGAGTTTTTAAGTGACAGGTTCCATACAAGGTTTTGTACATGTTCATTCTGTGCATCTGAACAGTCCCGGTGCGCATATGACCTTTGTTTCAATGCATACAATTCTTCGGCACATCCGTCATTAGAAGTTGTGCATATGACCTCTATTTTGGCACATAAAGTTCTTCGACGCATCTGACCATAGAAGCTGCGCATCTACCATTTCTTCTGGTGCATATGATATTCCTGCACATTTACCCTTCTATTCTATGCTTATAACCTCTGTTTCTACACCTCCATAATTCCTACACTTCTAAGCACTCTTTTTGTGCATTCAAGCTCTGAAGCTGCACATTTGTCCTAAATAGGGATTTTAGAGTATTGCGTGTGGTTTCTACTAACACTAACACTTGTTTTGTAGGACTATCTTTCTCATCTACTTGAAGAGATAGGAGTTGGTTTAGTCATATAGCTGCACCTATTAGCTCATCATAGATTTAATTAGAGGAGAAAGTAAAATGATGTTCATACAAATCTCGCGCAATTTTAATTAGGAGGGTTGTAACTGAATCATTGCTATCTTGCATATCATTGAATCATTGCTACATTTCTATCTTGCTAAAAATTAAGCCATTGCTATCTTGTTAATCACTTCAAAGTTAACAATCGTGTGTGTGCTTGAGTAGTGTAGCGCATCTATTTTTTTTCATTTTAAATAGGATTGAAAGAACCACTGTTTGATCTTAGGAACATTTGGATGTGGACTTAAAAAAAAAAATTAGCACTTTTTTGTCGTGTTTGGTGCACTTGAAAAATTTGTGTTACCCAAGGGTTAGAATCGAAGTATCCTCTCCCTCCTCTTCAAAAGGATCTTGGGTGTAAGAGAAATGGTTCTATTCTCTTCTTTTTTAGGATGTGGGCCTGCCCTTGAGACACATCTGTATGGAGAACTCATTGGCGACCCCAAGCAGTACTTTCATCCAGTCCGCTATATGTAAATTGAGGATAAGGCGAAAGCCAAGTCTAACTGGTATGAGCGCTCACCATACAATGCTAGCTCGAAAGGAGGCATACCTTTGTGTATATTAAACTCCTAGTAGGGTTAGTTAGAGCCTTAAGTGGCTTTCTGGATGCTCGTGAGATGCCGGTCCCCTGGATGTTCCCCCACTATGAACTATTTTTTTAGTAGCCCTAAATCCTTCTATTTGTTGGTGCAAAAGGTGGGACCTTTGAAGCCACCCCGATTCTTGTGGTTTTTAGTAGAGGTAGCAGGGACAATCTTAAGGTTCGATGGGGGTACTAGCTTTAGGAAACCTGGAACTTGGTATGCATGAGAAGTGAGTGTCATGGAGGGAAGCCAGTGCTACCAAGTTCCTAAAGCTATCCACTTTAAATATGTACAACTAGGGGATCTGACAAATATTGTCTTTACCAGCCTAGGATTGTACTTGTTCTTGTGTCAAAAAGAGTCCAAAATTTACGAAAAAAAAATATAAAAAAATCATGAAATCATTCTATGTGTTTGCTGTGTCTTCTTGCTATAATTGATAAAATTAGATCAAAAATACCAACCTGCAACCAAAAAACCAAAAAAAAATGAAAAACGTGCCAAAATTTGCAAAAATCATTCAAAGAAACCAAAGTTGTGCATATACACTCTGAAGCTGCGCATCCATCTCGACCTGCTACACATCTGTATCAGCTTCCTGCGCATTTGAGAACTGTTCCTACACATTTATCCTCTGGCAGAACTGCACATTTACCTCGACTTGCTGCGCATTTACCTTCTGAAACTGTGCATCCAAAATAGTAAGCTTTTTCTGGTCTTGTGTCAAAATTCTATAGAGATGACAAACCAATTAGAATATATTGCTCAAACACTCCAATATCTATAATTGCAAATAAACTTAGGTCCCTCACCCCAAGATTGTATAGCAATTTCTCAAGAGCTCCAAGTCTTACAACAAAAAATGGCAATCTTGTAAGCTGAACAGGTCAGTACTAGCTACACCTCGCACCAAAATTTTACATCATTTTCCCATCTTAATGATACTCATGACAAGGCAAGCACCACCTCAAGTTGGAAATCGTATACCACTCCTTCTACTAGACCTCTATCACCATCTCCTAAAACACAGTCCAAAGCACACTAATCCTACTCCAAGCTCTAAACTGACAAACAAAGAATCCTCGAATGATTTTTGGGAAAGATGTTTTCCACATTTATGCAACAAAAGAAAAGATATTGAAAACTCCAAATCTACACATCCATCACCTCATTCATCTACCCATACACCTACGAAGGATGTGATCCAAGGGCTACTAGCAAAGAGTCAACCATATCCCCAAATTCTGGTCCTTGACCTTACCAAAGATTCTTCCAATAACATGTCAAATCCTCCAACCTCTTCATGTAATCCACAACCCCTTGAGCTTATTGAAGAACCTCCTACTATACACCAAAGTCAAGAACTATTGTACCTTCATGTTGTTGACCATGATCCTATCCAAGAGTCTTCTACCTACACTTCAATTCAAGAGGTATGTCAAGAACCTAATCCCAAGCATGTGGAAACATCAACCCTTTGTCTAAATCAAGATCAAAGCACCCCCATCCAACCCATTCATAACCTATATCTTTTTCACAATCAAGATATTATCTTTGATGAAGAAGCTATCCATGAGCAACTTGATCCTGTACATGAACAAGAAATCCAATTCCAACCCATTCATAATCTATATCTTTTCCATGATCAAGATACCATCTTTAATGAAGAAGCTATCCATGAGTGACTTGATCCTATACATGAGAAAGAAAATCCCATCCTACCCGTCCATAATCTATATCTTTTCTATGATCAAGATATTCCCTATGAAGAAAATGTCCATGAACAACTTGATTCCATACCCATCCATGAGCAAGAAGCCTCCATTACTCCTATCTATTTTCCACCTAGCCCTATCCCAGATCCAACAACTTCCACAGCCCTTGGTGAGACATTTGCCTCCCAAGTGCACATAGATGATCAAACCAATAACTAGGATCTTAATGAGCATAAATTAATCAAGATCCTGATGATCCTTCGCCATCTATTATTGACCAAGCTACAAATCCCCCACCATATATCCTTGGGCTCACTACCTTCATGCATGAATGTTCTTCCTTAGAACACCAACAACCGTTGTCTACCTCTTCACCTTCCTCATCCAATAAGGAACTCATGTCTAGTGTTCCACCTATACATAATCCCATGGTCTACCACATACTCTAGAATATGAACTATCAAGGTAAAGGCTTAGGCCTTCATGAACAAGGTATTTTGGAGCCTATCCATGTCAAAGTTTCTCCACCTTCATACGGCCTTGGATACATACCCCAAGGTGAACAATCTCAACATGTTGGTACTTCCTCCACTCCTAAATCCACCACTTTCCATCACAAATCCTATCATATCCCCAAAACATATGTCGCCATTCCACCTCCATCTTCCTACAATTGTCAAAAGCATGTGACCATACACCTGCCACCATCCAATCTACCTCCATTACTTCCAACTCCTAACACCCCTCCATGCATTTTACCACCACTTCTGCTAACACCTTATCCATCCATCTATAAACCCTCTAAAAATCCCAATCATGGCCAACAAATCCACATGTTGTCTAAATAAAGAGCTTCCACCAACTCCACTTCCACCACACCCTAGGGATTCAACAACAAAAATTTGGATGCCTCTACCTCTCAAGTCAAAAATCCTAAGAGTCCTCATGACCTAGGATACAAAAGCCAAGAATCAAAGAATTATCCATATCAAAAGCTGCATACACCCACATACCTCAAAGCAAAAATGAAAACGGTGTGGGTCCCCAAGCAACAAGCAATTACCTCAGAAGCTACACAAAATCCGCATATACCCAATCCAATACCTTCACAGGTAAAACCTAAAAGAAAAATGGTTTGGGTACCTAAGCAAAAAGCACTCAAGTCAAATGAGGCATCCACCTCTCATGAATCCCAACCATCCACTTTCTTCTCTTCCATCCACCACATCCAAAAGTATCTAATCCTTTCATTCCACAGGGCAAGGAATAATCAGAAAAATACTTAGTCTATGTGGGTCCCTAAATTCCTAAATCATTCATCCACCAAGCAAAAATCTACATCTTCCTACACGACCTTCCCATCATAAGCTTCAATGTTTATCACAGTATGTGCAACCATTGTCATGGTTCCCTTCCATCACATGACACTTCCGTATAACTCCATCTCCCCTACCTTCAACTATTATCCTACATATCTACCACATCACTTCCCTATGGTTCATGCTTTTGCATAAGCCCTCCCTCCATCCTTGCATAAGTCCTCCATATTCTACATCATCATCCACTATCATACCCTCCATAATCCACTCTCTACCTTCTCCATCTCACTTTCATGCAATCTCCTACCAACATCTATGAGAACACTTGACATAGTCCATGTGATAGCATCCCTTTAGCAAGATTATCACCTTTCATGGAGCCTGATGCTTGAGTTCCTCTTGTCCTTATCCATATCCACATTCTCCCATCCGAATGTTTCAAAAAAATGAAAATAAATAAAAAAATCAATCAAAAAAAGTGAAGAAAAATTCTTTCGTCCAACGGTGAAAATCTGGCAAACAAGCGCCTTAGATAAGTACCATGATGAAAACCTGGCAACTAGGCATCATGTGTAGGTTGATCTTCCATGTCATCTACCCTGGGGAGCGCATTGTCTCATCGACCCTATCTTTTTCCATACTATCTTACCATACCCTCCTATCATCCCTACCATACATATACCTATCATTTGAGTCCATTCATCCTCCATTCCTCTTTTAATCTTGATAAAAATTGGGGGCAAATTGTCAAAACATGCTTTTTGGAAAAACTCTTGATATACGTTGTCTTTTTCAAATCCTTCATTATCCTCTCATCCTCCTATCATCATAAGCATTGTCATGAAAAATCCTGCCTACAACAAGCCACGTTATTCCTATGCAACATGGTCCTTGGAGATCACATCCTTGTTTCCTTCTACCTACCCATTCATTACCTACTATCACCCATCCATTTACCTATCCATGGTGTTTCCTTGTCATCAGTATCTAGCATTAAGGCTATCCAAATTTGTTATCTAAAATCATCATAACAGTCTCGACACCACCTAGTGGCAACCTATCATGGCTTGATACTCTATCTCTTTTCTCACCTTATCAACTAAGGTCTTATCCAGTATCCTATCCATAATACCAGCATAGCATAGCGTCTGTCATCAGTATCATAGGGTCAACCCCATACTACGTCACATCTACATCGTCACATAAGCAAGGCTATTTTCAATGCGCCCTCGAGGCTTCACCTTCCCATCCATCCCATATCTTGTCGTCTATCCTCTAGTCCATCCATGGTCCAAGTCCCTGAATTACGTTGCCTCTACGTCATCACATAGGCAAGGCCATTTAGCAATACGCCCCTGAGGCACTAGGTCAGCCCCTTAGGGTCTGTTTTACCAGGCATGCATGCAAGCACAAGCAAAACCTGCTTTCAAAAAAAAATCTTGATGCAAGACATCAACCTATCCAGTGCAAAGCAAACATGAACCTAACACACTCAAACGGATTCTATCTAAATTATGGCAAGAAAGCACATCTAAATGCAAAAATATTTTGTGTTGATCAGGTTAACTTACGGAGTCTTAATTTTTGTTATTATGTCTTCCTATGCTACTCGAGGATGCCAAAAGCTAGAGATGCTATGATGGGGGCATAATCATTTACTTTGTCTGTTGTTTGTGGATTAATCTTTAGTAATGTGAAGCCTTGTCTAACGACATGATCAGCAAAAGATCATCGAGGACTTCAAAGGTCTAACATGAACGGGGGCAATCCTTGTCTGTTGATATGCAAGAAATTCTCAGGTCATCTCTGTTCAATTATACCTAGATGCTTGTATTATCTTGCTAAATCAAAATCCATGTAAGCAATACTCAGGTCATCTCGATTCAATTATACCTAGATGCTTGTATTTTCTTACAACATTTTAAATAACCCAATGATGAATAAGCACTTCAAAATACTTGCAATATCAAGATGACAAATATCCATATCTATACCATATCTAATTCCATTCCATATCCATATCCATATCGTATCCAATTGCATTCCATATCCATAACATATCCAATCATATCTCATATTCGTATCCATATCCATTTACATCTCGCATACCATCCATGCAATAAAAATTCCTATGTGGAGTATCAATGTTACAAATAAAAGCTTGTGAGTCCTTCTACCGAATCATTCTTCAATCAAATTTCTATCTATCATCATATCTTTCATCCTTGTCTAGTCAATCTAAGCAATGATCCAAAGTGCAAGCCCATACTCCATACCAATCAAGTCAAGTCAATCTTGTCAAATGATCCAATCACAATCAGTGGTCTTGATCCTTATCTAGTTGTAAACCAACTCAATTAGTTATAATCAATCAATTGTCTTATATAGGATGTTGCATTGTTGAAATTAGACCAACACATGCGTCTTACATGACATGTTTCATTTCCTGAAACCAGACACTATCCTATCATGTTGCTCTAGGGATCTATCATTCCCTGCCATGACAACACTATCCTATCGTGTTGCTCTAGGAATCTATTGTTCCCCGCCATGACAACACTATCATCAATACATATCGATTTATCAGTGGTTTACCGCTTGACCGAGGCAACACCTTGTTTGTTTTTGTATCATTTGTGCATACTTGCTTGCTTGCTTGCTTGCTTGCTTGTGTGTGTTATCAATTTATCTTGCGTGCTTGCTTATTCATCCATTTCTTCTTTTTCTGTCTACCAATTTCTTCTTCCACATAACCTGCTATTCTTTTCACCTTCTTTATCATGAGATTGTCCATCTCATGCCTTCTGCCTTCTTCCCATCCAATCTCCCAAGGGGGCATCCTATCGTCGCAAACCTGAACCAGGGGCAAACTGGGGGATGTATCATTATCAGAATATTCTTTGAGGCAACGTGATAAAACACATTGCATCAAAGAGGGGCAAAATGTATACGCCTAAAAATGACACGACTCTTCTAAATAAATATTCTTAATATTTATTTTGTCTAAATTCCTTTATCAATAAATAAATAAACAAATTTATTTATTTGATTCACATTCTTCCAATAATTAAATAAAATCAATTTATTTAATTAAAATCCCATTTTCTTCTATATCTCCATAATTAATTAAATAAATTTTATTTATTTAATTAACTTTCTTATTTCTTCCATTTCACATTAATAATTAAATTATTCAATTATGTCACCTTTCTTCTAAAAAATAAATAAAATCTATATTTTATTTATTTGCCCACCTTCTATTTTCCTCTCAACGTGCAAGTGACCTTGAAAATAGAAATAAATCAAAAATCAAATTATGGGAAAGTATCAAAATAGAAAAATCAAATCATCTCCACCAAAAAGATAGAAATATGTTATTTTCGAAAAGGCAATCTTATCTCTAATGAGCAACTTTCCTAAAATCTCTAAATAGATGCCTTTTTCAAGGACACTTGTCACATACATCATTTATATCTAAAATTGTTTTCTTCTTAATTAATTAAATAAATTTCATTTATTTAATTAATCTGCATTATTCTTATTTCTTTATTTCCATGGTTAAATAATTTTTAATTATTTAATCATTTCGTCATTCTTCTATTAATTAAATAAATTATTTTTATTTAATTAATTATCTTTATTCTTCTACTTCTCATCTATGATTAAATAATTTTAAATTATTTAATCATTTTCATTTTCTCTTCACACATAAATAAATAAAATTAAATATTTTATTTATTTCCCAACATGTACATAAATTAAATAAAATTTATTTATTTAATTTATATTTCATCCCTTTCTATTTATCATTTTCTGCTAAAATCGTGCAAGTGGGCCCCTTCGTCCATAAAATAGAAAAAAAATAAGGTGGAAATATCTAATAAATTAGAAACAAAATCAAATGTCCTCATCATCAAACTTCCAAAATAGAAACATCATTTTATTTTGAAAAAAAATCTTATCTTTATTAGCAAACCACCTAATCTTTCTAAAAAAATATGCCTTTTATGGACACTTGGCATGTGCACATTTATCCTCTTCTCTCATTCATTTTTATCCATCGATTCTTCTTTCATTCTATACCGTTGATCTTCTCTCTCACAAGTCTATAAATACAACCCTATTCTTCCATTTCTAAGATCTAGGCTTTTAAGTAAAATCACTCTGTCGAATCCATAGCACGCCTTTGGCACCCCCACTACCATCCTTTTGCTTGAGACATTCTCATTGCTTTTGACGTTCATCTTCATTGCAATAAAATATCATAGCCATTTCTCCATCACCATCTTGAAGAATAGAGCAAGGAAGTGCTCTTTCTGACGGCCACATTCTCAATACAAAGATCGATTGAGACTAGGCGAGCAATGGAAGCAGCATAGTAACGAGGTTTGAATTGGTTTGTTCTTTTGTTATTTGAACTTAGTTACTTGCAATTTCTGTTGAGATTATTAGTTTGTTGATTGAGTTTAATAACTTTGATAATATTTTTGATAACAATAGTAACTTGTGATTATAAGTCAATATTAAATTAAAACAAAAGTACAAGCAATTGAGGGTTTTAAAGTCTTAATAAAAGTAGATTCTTTTTAGGGTTTAATGCCCAATATGCAAACCCTAACTATCAATAAGAAAGACTTAAACATTCTAACTTTCATCAAGAGATATCTAGGACATTTCAGAGACCTCAGGGACATCAGAAGAAAGACATTAGAGTATGACACTTATCATAGGCTTAGGGTTTTAAGACATGAACAACTTCACATTCGAATCAAACTCATGACTCCCCTTGATAAATATAACTCTCCTTGATGATGACATTGAAGTATGATTATGAAAGCTTGTGTCTTCTCTGACTTCTTATTGCATGAACAAAACCACATCTACCATGAACAAGAACCTTGCATCATATCAACCTTCCAAGATAGACCTTATCATGAAAACCATATTCACAACAAAACCTTGCATGAACAAAACCACATCCACCATGAACATGAACCTTGCATCATATGAACCATGTTTGTCTTGTGCAACATCAACATGAATTGAGAGACCTTATCATGAAAACCATATTCACAACATCATACACCTCATGACCATCACCTACATTGAATCACTGTATCACCTTATCAACATCATGACATCAACCTTGACATCAATGACAAACAACCTTGACCCTTTGACATCAATGACAAACAATCTACAAATTGCTTTATGGAATTAGAGTCAAATTGGTAAATGTGATGACATGATACATATTAACATGGTGCGATGTAAAGTATACATTTATAATACTAACCACATTCTCAAAGGGATTGTTGATGAATTATGGAAGCCTATAGCCCCAATATTATGTTGCATACTCAAATTAGGAAAGACTCAATGTACTCTCATAACCTCGCCTTACATGCAAGAGGAATTACATTTAATAACCACAATGGTCATCAGGTGCTCATAAGCATATGATTTTGACTATCTTATTCAAGACAACAAACATACTCTTTGCATCCCAATATGGTATAATAACAAGAAATTAAGAAATATTTTCAATTGAGCAACTCATAAAGAATATGAATATTTTATATTCAACATGATGATTCATTTTTATTTTAAATACAACTTTTATCTTAGTTCCAGAATGAGGTTTAGGTGATACTTGAATAACAATAGCCGGCTTATTGGATCAACAAACATCCTATGTAATACAATTGGACTTTAAATATTTGAAGTAACCATCTACAAATATCCATTCAAATGTGGATTTATAATGCAAATATGGACGCCATCAATAAAAAAAAATTGTATTAACCAAATATCCATATAGGCATACATCAATATCTATCAATATAAGTATAACATATATACAAAATAGCCATATAGGCTTACAAGAATGCCATATAGGCATACAATGTCAACTATATACAATACAAAATATATGTCCACAAATGCCATATAGGCATACAAAAAAGGACCCCAATAAGCATTCATTCCCCTCTGTTTGGTGAAGGGAATATATCACAAGCAGCCTTTGATCTTCGGGAGGATGGAGACCCGTATAAGGGTTGTCTACTACAAACCTGAGGGCTGCTCCTCCTGTTTAGTTCTTCATGGATCTGTAGCTATTACAATAAAAAGTATAGACATTAATATATAGAAATTACATGTTATAAAAATGAAACATTTAACAAAATAATCACTTACCACTACCATATAATTTGTCTCCTCATTTGTCTTAGTAGCAGGATTAGGTTGTGGTGATGTCATGTCCTATAGAAACCATCTAGATAGAAATTAAACTTCAAATCAATAATCATTTGATTTTTCAAAAATAAAAAACTATAACAATGAATGTAATTTGAAATTTATTAATCTACCTCATACTCTCATCAAAGGCATGGAGCTATGAATCGTAGTGGACACACCATGCTCCATTGACCTATGAACTTTGGGAGGTGTCTCTGTAGCCTGCATCATCTAAAAATAAAACAATATTATTCAATTACGAAACTAGAATAGTGATGCAAGTCATGGCTCCTAACATACACACACGTTCACCTAAACATGGAAGTACACACAATAAAGCACACTATGATATTCATTGTCACCAATGCATCACTATGATAGAACTAGACACATAATACACATAATCACAGTGAAGATTTTTTTCTCTTGGTGATATACTATAGCTCTTTCTTATGCATCCTTAAGTCTCCATTATTGTTGTATTCTTTTGGTCCATGTTTATGTGAGTTCTTGGAGGATTTTGTGCTCTTTCATCTCAAATAATATAGTAGTATTATTTATGAAGGGTACTCATTAGACTTAGGTGGGTTATATGTAGGATCAGATGTAGGGATGGAAGAAATTGAGCCAATAGGATTGACATAAGTTTGTAGGGGAAAGGGTTGGTGTAGATTTGAAGATTTTGGTTAGGGGTGACTTGTTGCCCCCATAATTAATACCTAAAACCTAGATGATGTTCGAGTCAATCATATGCTATATAAGATGTCATAGGTTGATGCCCCTCTCTGGTGTCATGTCCTGGGGTCTAATTGGTGGTAATTGGATGAGATTATTAGAGAGAATTTATCGAAGAATAGTGTGGAGGGGATCAACAAGCTTTGGTAGACATGTATGGCAAATATGGTAGCATAGAAAAGGCAGTGAGCTGTTTGAAAAGATGCCTCAAAGAAAAGTGGTCTCATGGTGATGTCCTTGTCTATGCGTCTGCTTCTCATGGCATTCCATGAGAGCACATTTCTTTGAGGCATTTGTTTTAATTTAACTATATTGTAATTGAAATTTTGTCATCTATCAACATCTAGCTATTAGTTATGCAATGTCTAATAATGCTTTGAGTTTGAAAGATGTGCAATGCAATGTAATCAACAATATGAATATAAAATATAAAAATCTAGTAAGTACAATTCATTAGTTAAATTATTTATTTTATTACCTCAATGAAGCTTTGAACTACACCACCACTGGCAGGTGTTGTCATGAAATCTCCAAGATTAACCTATTCAACATCCAAAATTAGATATTAGAATACCATTCATAAAACAATGCTATTCACATGTAATATTTATAATTGTTTACTAGTTACATACCCCGGAAGTAGATGTCCTAGTGTAAAATACAGGTGGAGTACTGCTGAGAACTGCATCAATGCTATGACCCTAAAATTTCATCAAAATCATCAAACTAAATTAGTTAATCTTGCATTTCAAAAATAAAATTTAATAAATTAAATTCAATGAACTTGCTAACATTTACCTGAGTATCAAGGCCGAAAGTCTCACTCAAGAGGGTATATGTCATCACCATCTGCTCAACTGCAGATGTAGCCTATGCATCTGCGTCCTGACTATCCATGGGGTCATAACCACAGGCTGACCCGCAAGCCTAACAAGTATGGGGTGGAACCCTACTCCTCACACTCTCCCCTGACCCACGCTATGTTGTAGGACTGGCATGGTCTATGATGCTCTGGGTCAAGGCACTAATGAACTAAAGTGTCTCGACCTCAACACTCTCCTTCACAATGGAGGATAGACACATGCTCATGGGTTGGTCTGCTAACTACTCATCTCGCTGGCTACTGTGGGTCAGCACGTGCCCCTGGTCTATCTTGTGCTGACCCCCCACATCTACCCTAAAACCCCTGCATATCAAAATAGTTTGGCACTTTATTTTTGACAAACTCGCAGTAGAGTTTCCTCAAAAAATATTGTGGGACCTCATCATTGTTGCATGGAGGGTGGTCAAAAACCATCCACCACCTTTGCCCAAAATTGTCCCTTATCACTTGGTTGTTGCACCAATGGATAGGGAATCTCTTGCATGTAATGGGTGGAGGTTGATTTATTCGTGGGTTTGTGAAAATCGAATACAAGTCCAATTTTGTAATTTGTAACTTTTTTACTTCTTCATATGATAGCTTGTCTACATAATACTCTCTAAATTCTCTCCTCTTTTCCAACCAACTAGATATTTGCTTGCTAATTGAATCTATATTTGATAACATAGATTTAAGAGATTAAGCAAGTGTCGATCTATGCAAGGTTGAAGTTGAAGGATCTTTCAACCTTGCAATTATGTCTTCAATTTCTTTTTTATTATTTTCAATTTGCCCCATTATATTTTCTTGTATTCCAGTGGCATGTCAAGGAATGGATGGAGGAGTTTGTTGTTTAGGTTGTTCTTTGGCAGGTATTCCCTGTTCAGGTGATTCAAGATTTTGTGGATTTTTAAGAGGAGGAGAAGGTGCATTAACATTTCCTATCAATTAAGGAAATTTACATCAAAAATCAACTTAAACCTACCTATGTAGAAATAAATTGACACAAAAAAAAAAAAAAAAAAACTCACTCCTTTGGCCTGCTCAACGTTGTGGCGGCATTTTGGTGATGAATTGGTGAGATTTTGGTGTTGAATTTGGTCTTCAAAAATGTAAGCGCACTCCTTAGGGTTTGCAAGCCACACGTGTAGAGAAAACAAAAGGAATGAATGAGCAGAAATGCTCTCTTTTTTTATAGTTAAACATAACGCGATCACATTATGGCTTGGTTTTGTCGAGCCTTAGGCTCATCATCACCAAACCATAACGTGAGTGTGTTATAACACGCTCACATTATAGCTTAATTTTTTTGAAAAAAAGTTGGCCACTTTTTGCCCCCCCAACTTTTTGCACCCACCCACACATCATAAAGTTAATAAGTGCATTTAAAAGAATCTACAACAGCTGTAATTTCTCATAAGATTCTATGACACTATGACAACTTATGAAAGATAATTATTAGTTGTAAGATGCTATGTTTAGCTCTAGGTGCCCATATTGGGAAGATGCTTTCTAGTGGTATATATGATGGTTATGACACGTCATAAGATGTTGTAAGAGACTATTTTTGGCCTTGGGCACCCAACTTTGCATGGCTAATTTTGAATAATTACCGTTAGCTTGTAAGAAGTCATTTATTGTTTGCATGTTGGAGATTCTCAGGAGAGAGAAAGTGGACTCCTAGATTGGAGGGAAAATACTTCTATAAGTATGTTTCCATGTAAATGTTGTAGCATGACAATTTTTGTACACATGTTCTACCAAAGTGAAGGTTGGAGAGAAGAAGGAAGTGCATGTATTATGTTATTCAGTTTTTGAAGATAATATAACTTGAGCCTCTTTTCTTGGTGGAGTTTTTTACCTGAAAGGGTTTTCTCCACATTATATCTTGTGTCATTCTTCTATGGTGCTTATTCTTGTGTTATGATTTAATTTCTAAATGCAATCTTCATTGTTATTAAACATTGTTTGAGATCATTTACATATTGTAATTAGATTTCCATTTGAGTAGTGATGCTTTCATTTTCTAACATTTCTAAAAAATTTTAAAAATATATATTTAGAATCTACACACAAAATCTCACAAATCACTAGTTCACATCATCTTTGAATTCTTAATGGTTTAGGTGCTATAAGTGTCATAAAGTGAAGTTTTGGTTAAAAATGTTGATTTCAATGTCCCACTTTGGCCAAAAAGTGGAACATAGTATTGTGGGATTACCCATATATAAACATCACTTATTCTAGTGGTCAAACAATCAAAAGTAGTATTTAATTGTCCTATCTTTGTTAACCAAAATTAACATTTGCTTTCATTGTTGAACTAGTAATGATGATGATGTCTAAAAATAGCTTAATGGGGCCTATAAGATTTTATAGATGATGTTGCTTTGGAACATAGACAATTGCATGTTACACCAGACAAAAAAAAGGGAGCATCTTGAGACGATTTTTAGAACAAGATATCAGAACTGGAGGAGGAATTCACTGCAATAGAGCAAAGAAATTAATGCCCCTATTGTTGCAAGCATAGGTGCAGGCACACTAAAACCTCCCTCCTCGTCATTAATGAAAGTAGGGAAGGAAAAAAATTAAGACAAGTCACAAAGGTTGGGGATGGTGGATGATGTGTATGCATGGGGAATATTGAGGAGGTCTTAAAATATGTCAACTACAAAAGTGGAATAGTAGACTTCACGAGAGAAGTGGAAGAAATGGTAGGGGATATCACATCTACCTCCACTTGTTTGGAGAACAAAGATTGGGCAGATTTGGCTATTTCCTCAATTTGGCCTCCCTTTTGTTGCCTGCACTTACTATAGATAGTGTTTTAGATCTTTTAATCATCTTCCTCGTGCCAATAAAAATTGGCATTTTATACGTATCATGCTAAAGTCTTTTGAAAGAATATTTATTTTCACACTAGGTAGCTCATTTTAAAAAATATTTTAGTTTTAAAAATAATTTTCTTTTTCTTTAGTCAAAGTTATATTAACATGCATGTTGAATAGAATAATACTAGCAATCATGTTTGGTGTGTAATGGGTACACTGACAATTATTGCATATGTTGAGTGTCATTTTTCTAACATACAATGTGTAACGCCCCCACCAAGGAACCCTAGAGGACAACACTAAACTAGGTTAAATTAATGGAATTTTTTTATAAGAAAATAACAATAGAATACATAATATAGCATAATAATCTAAACCTAGGTCCTCTAAGGTTCCTCGACTGTGTTACTCACAAATCAAGATTTCAATAAACAAAAGTTATCAATAACATAAAAGAGAACTATATATTAGCCTAAGGCCCTAAGGGGCCGACCTAATGTCTTGGGGGCTCATGTTGGCCTTGCCTACATACGTGTGGTGCAGAGACATCATAGTTCGGAACATGGACATGAAATCACACACTTGCAAACCAAAAAAACTCATTAACAAGATTCTCCATCCATAAGATAAATACTTAGGTACCATAACATCATACCTTTTTCTACTTAAATAAGTACCCCATTTTAATCATGCCACCATCTCTTATCCATACATACTAGGGATTCAAGATACATAATTTCAATAAATACAAATTCACATACTAACATACACAATACTAGTCACTTTCCTTTCTTAGGATTGAATCACAATTTATTCCTTACTAGGAGACAAAAACCTACACTCTAACTTCTCATACATAGGTTTACACAAGACTTCATATAATTTAGGTAGAAAAAGACCTAGCTTATAATAGAGATATAGGTTAATTCAATTTAATACTAATAATGCAATATAATTACAATTTCCTAAGAAGAACATATTCTCCAAATAGGATAAGTTTGATTTCTAGTTGCAAATAATGTATTTTAGATTGATCTCCTTACTAGAAATAAGAAAAGATCAAAGACAATATCAATTTATTCCTAATCCTCTAACCATTCATGCAAACTACATAAAATTATAAATTTTAGATTCACCTTTGCAAAAATATATTTCTTCTTAATTTTGGGCTTCAATTTCATAGCACATACAAAGTATTAAATGCTAAGGGTTGACAATTCATTCCATTATTGTTCCATTACACTATGTTCATAAATGGACAAATATGCATCACGACAATGCTCTACCCACATTTCCATTTGCCACAATATGGCAGAAGGTGTAATATGATCAAACATCATATCCATTCCTAACATAATCACATATAACTAAGATTCCTAATTCTAAAGTGTTTTAGAGTTACTAAAGGCCCTCTTGGACATAAGTGCTTGCAATATAATATAATGTTCTCTAATTGATTATCATACAGATTGACACATAAAAATATAACCGTATGATTAATCGAAGTTTCTAACTTAGAATAATGTCCACATGGAGAGTATATTGAAGAATAGCATAGTTTCAAGAATAAGAAAATCTTGTCAAAAAATCATCCATAAGGAGACAAAGGTTAAGACTGCACTACCGAAATTACAAGGGAAGAGTTAAGAAGCAAATCATGAATAATTATATCTTCTGCAATGTAGAAAAGGTGCCAGCCAAAATCTAATTCGACACAAGAAGTTTATTTAGAAACTATCAAAATTATCAAAACCAATGATGGTAAGCTAGAGTTGGGAGAAAGATTCAATATAATCAATTGAGCTCAAGATAAATAAAATGTTTACGAAGGTTTATACTTGTTTAGTTATCGGTGTTAACATATTGATCTCTTTCGTATTTTATTATAAGCTATGAGAGTTTGTTAGTTTGCAGATCGTAAATTATCTTTAAGTTAAGGCTTGCAATCCCCATCGTGGACTAAGCCATTGAATAGCATGCAAACATAATGTATAAAGTCCTCTATGTTGGTATTGTCTTCTCCACCAACATGCAAGCATATGGCATATCATATCTTATCAGAGACCTCTTGTATACAGTGCCAAATCCACCCTCTTCAAACACTTATCAGACGCAAGGTTTAAATACCCCATATCAAACCATATACCACCTATCAGACCGCATATCCGACCATACCATAAGCCTTTCATCTTGTGTTCTCGATGATTTATATTCATTCTGATAAATCATGTCATTAAATCCATACGTGGAGGCACCATACTGCATATCAATAAATCCATACCACATATGTCATATCGAATGTTTGATCATTGTTTCAAACGCAAGGTTTAAAGACCACATAAAAATCCATTATCATCAATCATTGGGCGTTATGTCATTGTTATATCAGGGTTATACCTTTATTGCAAAATGAGAAAGCATACCGCATATCTTAAACTATGATGGAAATGGTTACGCGTGAATCAAGGACAGAAGACCGGCTACAGAATCAAAGATTAGAAATGCTATTACGCATTGAGACATTAGAAATTTCGTATCATTGTGTGGTGAAGCTGTTATGCGTGACGGAAATACAATTCATAACGTATATTATAAACATGTATTCCAAACACGCATTCCGCATATTATAATGATACGCATATACATGACTTTGTAGATTTACTCAAAGATACATGACTTGGCAGATACAAAATCATAACCAATATTATTTTTTGTCATGCATGTTTAAAATCATAACGTATATTTTGTTTTGCAAAGTTAATGGCATATCAAAAGCGGCAGACACAAAATCGAAACGTATAGTCGCAGATTCATTGCATACAGATAATATGATATCAAAAGACACATATCAAAGACACTCTACTTAAATACCATCCACTTTAATGATCAAACAATCAATAGCAATTTTTGCACTTCATTCACAATAAAAAGTGTTGATATTTGTCCTATTTTTATTGGCCAAAATTGACATTTGACTCTTGAAGTGGATGATATCTATCAGAAAACAGCAAGTAACTTATCTATCCATAAGAAGATCAGCAAAACCGATAGCAATATGATAGCAGAATATCAAAGAGTATCAGAACAAATATTACCAAATGATCATAATAGTGTAAAGTATATCACGGGAAGCATTCATTGTATCTTGACCTGCTAGAACCTGCCACAAGATAGGTCAGACTACAAGGCATTGGACCACCATGGCTGCAGGATATTCACAAAATGGTTTCGTTGAAAAGGCTTTAGAAACTTTCAAGCAAAGGTAATTGGCAGATGTAAAACTAGACTCCGCGACCGCTGCCAACTAGCACCTCCTTGCCTACATGCCAAAATGAGCGATTGCCAGGAGGTATGGACGACCATCAAAGCATAATAGAAAGTGGATTTCTGCCAAACGTAGCAGTTACAAATATAAATTGTGGAAGCATAGACTAGGCGTCTAAACCATTCGAATAACTGCCTCAAAGAATGTGGTCTGGTGGTTGCAATGATTGCAGGGATACCCATAAAATGAGTTCGTTGAAAAGACTTTTAAACTTCCATATAATGTGGTCGACTCCTAAGGAAGCATCAACTTGTATTCCCAATGTCTTTTCTCAGAGTCGACTTAAAAAAAGTGCCCCACACCTATGAATTGGCCTATAAGGCTTTTATTCCTTTGTGAGATCCGAATGGACGCGATTTAGAAGGAAAGAACTCGCCTTTTTAAATGCCACATCTTGTGTTTTTGTTTTAAATTACTTTACTGATTAACATCCTTAAAATAGGATGTAACCCTTCAAAGTCGGCTTGGTCGAATTGAATAGATATGTACTTATAGTCGATAAAAGATGAAGACAATCTTTTTATTTATTTATTTGGTCAAATGCTTATAACAGTAAATAGATCATTCTCCATAGGATGTATTCTTTCCTTTAGCTCAACGAGACACCCCTCCATTTTCGTAGACATGGGAGACATGATATTGCGAATTGTGCTTTTAATGTCATAGCGAACTAATATTTATTTGTTCTCTGGTTTGTGATTTTTAAAGGAGTCGATTTAGGCTATGAACTTTTCTTTAGTCTATATAATAAACAAAATGGGTCCTTAGAAGTCGATGTCTATCCATGATATGATTCATACATCCTTCAACTCTAAGATAAATCATATATATATATATCACATTAATATTATATTATATAATTACATTAATAATATAACATTGATATTATCTTATAGTATATTGAAATATCCATATAAGTCATGGAGTACACACTTGAATTCAAATACTCAAATACAAGTCATAGAGTATATACTTGGATATAGGTACAAAGTCATAGAGCATACACTCGAATACAATTACCCTTGAAAGAGGTATACTGTCAGACAATTGGGGAAGGGGATTCAGTGCATCCCATACTACACCGTGGACCCGTCCACCATCCCACGGTCATCAACTATACACAAAGTTTATACACTTAATACATGTTACGCAATGTATACGAAACATGAAGCATGTAATACATGAACCACATAGTCCATAAATTCATAATATTCAACATCAACTACTTAACATCATTAGTACATACCTTTAAATATCCCTATTATGTTACCTTTATCTACAAGTTCTAAAGCTAATTACCTGCACATCCACGGTGAGAATGGAGGAGCACTACACAATGGGGCTATACATGAGGACAATTGCGAAGTCATTAAGCAGGTGACATTTTGTGCACAAATTATGTCTATTTGGTGGCATATGTGACCAAAGAGTACATAGCAAAAATAATACATTATAAGTAAGATGATTTATTTTATTTGTCTAAAAGATCATTTACATTGACAATTATTGGTGGTACATACATTATCATAGACAATAATAATAGATTATTTATTTTGCAAGTAAGTTTCAAAGTCGCAAATAATAGGAGCAGCACTCGCTCCATAGTGATGATCATAAAATAATTCCCTAAGGAAAGTCTAGAGTCTTCTAGTCTAGTGCAATTGTCATGGAACTTAGATAATGTTTTTTGTAATTTTCAACATTGAGTTCTTTTGTAAGATGTTTAGTTTGGCACATTGACTTAAATTTATAAACTCTCTCTCTCTCTCTGGAAGGTCATTTAAGCTATTAGACTTCTTATAGGTTAATTTAAATAGTATTCTATTTATATTTAATAATTTATATTATATAGAATACAATATATAATAATAAATATAACTATGATATAGCTTTTATAATAAAATAAATATATAATTAAATAAAAAAATGTAAAAATATTAAATTTATAATATTTAATATTAATGTACAATTTTATAATATAATATTATTTTAGAAATATATTTAGTATTTACATTATATAAAATATAACTTATATAATAATAAATATAATTATAGTCTATATTAAATATAATTGAGTAATCAATATATATAAATATTAAATATATAATATTTAATCTAAATATACAATTTTATAAAATAATATTATACTAAAATATATAAATATAATATTGATTTTATTTTATTGAGCGATCTTTTTTTTATTATTTTTGTATTGCAACGATGGCTTTGGGGGCAGAGAAAGTAGTAGTGGTTTTCAGTTAGGTGGTTGATCAAACAATGATTTCAATAGCATTGCTCTTCGCACACAGTCTCTCTCTATTGTGTGTGTATATATATCTTTTTCTCTCTTTCTATATCTTCCTCTTTCTCCTCTTTGTTTCTGTTTGTCTCACTTGTTTGTTTGTCTCTTCTTTTCTATGTCTTTCTCTTTCTTTTTGTCTCTCTCCCTCTCTCTCTATGCCCCCTCTCTCTCTCTTTGTCTCTTTGTCTATTTTTCTATCTCTTTCTCTCTATTAATTATAGGGTAGATATCCTTTACTTGAGGCTTTTTATTACCAGATCTAGATCCTTAAGGTAGAGGTACCATACATACCCTATAAAGAGTGCTCACTACACATAGTACTATGTACGACACGACCACTTCAATGTTTGTTGGCTCCCACCAAAGGCCTAAACTTGATGGTCAACCCTACCTATCAAATAAATTTTTTGACAATCACTTATTCAAAATTACCCTTCAAATATTAAGACACACACAGACACGTGTGTGTGTGTGTGTGAATATATACATATATGTATATATGTATACATATGTGTATATATGTATACATATGTGTATATATGTATATATGTATACATATATGCTATATCTATATATATAATTGAAAGGGAAAGAAAACCTAGTATAAACCTTCCAGTATCCTATGATTTTCTTAATCAGATATTTAATAACTTGATACAAGCACATACTAATCTGCCCTTAAAGTAGAAATAAACATAGTTGATTTCCCATCACATTAACCATTAGAGGAAAGATAATGTAGCTTACAGATCTAAATAAATTTAGGCAGCATAATAACATGCAAATTAACACTTTAAGAACATGAAAGAAGAAGAGAAGAGACACCAATATACATGGGGAAAACCCTTTCAGGTAAAAATCCCACACTCTAAAAAAACATGTTACAATACACTTGTAGGCTCGAAGCCTTAACATGGAGATTTACATTCTGCTTCTTTGGAGGAAAAACTAACAACATAATTTTGCATAAAACTCTCCTCAATGCCTCCATCTCAATCCATTAATATATAGACTCATGGGGGCCCAAAAATCAACCATAAGGGATTACCATGGGCCCAAACAAGGTCCAAAACTACCATGGTAAAAATCCATATGACCCACATTTCCATGACACAAAATTTCAATGCCTAGGCCAAGTTTGTGCTTCTAGACTATTAATAGAATATTCCTTATAGATGTAAGATCATGTCTTTAGTTGCAATAGTGAACCCACCAACTTCGGCACCCAAATTAAATGCCACTTACCTTCTTTAAAAATATGCCTATGACATGTCATAAACTATCATAATGTTGGTCAAGATTCCTGGTTCACAATTAGTAACTGTTATCCTATTTTTCCTTCTGGCCAAATAGCCTAAAGATCCATGAGATCCTAGTGTTTTCACCTTTTGAAATGCAAGAGAAAACTACTCAAAATGGATAAGTCCCAAAAATCCTAAGTTTTTGTTGTGTTTTCAGAGTTTTAGAGTTCAGGCTTCTCCTTTTCATCATACCATGTCTGTCAGCCCTGAACTCTGCCTTGGTCGCTTGTTATTCACCTAAGTACTTTAAGCACCAAGAGGTCAGGAGTTACTTGTTTTCTCTTCTTCTAGTGGAAGGTGGCAGGTGGAAGGCCCGAAGTCTGAGCTCCAATCTTTTCCTTTGAAAATGTTTCTAAGTGTTTCAGAGGTCGGGGGTCGAAGGTTTCACCTTCTTCTTTCTCTTTTGGAAGCCAGAAGGCCCAATGTCTGAAGTCCATCGTTTCCAATGTTCCAATTATTTCAGACTTCAGATTTTGGGGTTGTTGTCTTTTCCCTTTCCATCTAGTGGAAGGTGGGAGATGGGAAGCCTAAAGGCCGAAGTCCACCGAGTTACAAATATTTCTAAGTATTTGGAAAGTGGGGGTCAGGAATTCTCTCTTCTATCTTCTTCTTTTCTAAAAGTTACAAGCATAAGGCCTGAAGCCCGACCTCCACCATTTCCTTCTTCAAACGACTAAGTCTTTAAAATTTGTGGAGCTCAGGGTTCTTCTCTTCTTCCTTTTCTTGAGGAAGTCTAACGACAGAAGGTCTAAAGTCTGAACTCTGCTGAATCTTTTCAACTATTACTCAGCTATGGAGTTAGGGGTTTTTCTTCTTCCTCTTCCTTTTGGAAGATAGATGGATGAAGGCCTATGGCCTAATCTCTGCTAATTTCTTGAATTGGCTAAGCGTTGTGGACGTGGAGGTCGAGTTCTTCTTCTTTTCAAAGAATAATGCAATGGTGAAGGCCCGACCCCCGAAGCTCAACGGTTTCTCTTCTCTCAGACTTCAGAGGCCAGGGTTTCCTCTTTCACCTTTCCAATCCCGATCAGTGGAAGATGAATCAAAGGAAGTCTAATTTGTCAGGGCCCGACCCTTTTGCCTTCCAAAGACATTTTCTACTATTCAGAACACAACGATACTACTTAGAGACCCTCTTGGTCACCATTAATGCTTCTTTAGAGCCTGATTTCTTGTAAAATATGGATTTCTCACCTCCCCATGCTACTGTAGCCTCATTTGCATTAAATATTTGTACCCAGGGCATGGGCAGACACTCTTCTTCAACATGTTTCATGGGCAGAGCCATGTGGGCATGCTCCAAGGACACAGAATGAAATTATTGTAGTATGGACAATGTTCTTTCTTGTTGACTTCTCTTTCCACATCCATGATTTCTATAGTGTGATCTGTAAAAGCTATATATGCATGTGTAAAAGATGTATTTATGTTGGTTGGTTGGTCGCTGGGTCTTTATTTAGACTGAAATGCTTCATGCTTGACCTTAACCTCATGATATTTCCCAAAACTACATGAATCTAATTGACTATGTCCCCTTCTAGACCTTTTTGTCTTCATTTTACTTCAACTATGAGGGGAAAGCTATCATTTTGGGTCTCCTCGATCTGTATTTACTTTTTCTATCTTTGTAATGGCTATTTAGCCTTTATGATTAATATAAGCAATTGATTTTGCCTCTCATTTCTCTTTCACTATGTTTGTTTGAATGCTTTTTACTTATCATATGGATATAATAGTCCCTTTATAGGTTCTAGTATTCTATTTTGGCCTCTAATAAAGAACAGATGAGTCTATGTTAGTCTATTCATCCTTTGAAATCATTACTGTGTTATGTCAGCTCCAACTGAACACCCTACATCTTGGTCTATCACCCCTCTTTTTAATTGTATCTTCCTCTCTCCCTTTTCCTTGGTGATCATTAGCATAGGTTTAGTCAATTACTCTAAACCTTAAGTTCAAAAAGAGGAAACAACCTTCTCTAGAGGTTTGATCTCATCTGCAAGGTCCCACACTTTGAGATCAGTCCAATTGTGTCATTGGAATGCTTGGATAGCCTCTAAGCAAGGTATAATTTCACTTGATGACAGTTTTTGACATGCTTGGTGGGACTCTCTGCTCTGAGAAAGAGCTGGACTAAGAAATTTTAGTTCTATTCTTAGTTCATTTATTGTTGTGGAAGCATTCAACAAGCACTTGGTGACCCTACTGGTCTAGTGTTCTTAATCAACTTAGCATTTTGTGCCTTGAGTGCAGACTTGGTCTTCTTCTAGAGGTAATTCTCAATTCATTGAGCTATCATTTACTAAATCTAGAAGAAGTAGACTGTCAAGGTCCCCTATGAGGGAAAATAGGAGTGTAGTTCCATCTCCTTCAAGAGCCCAATCTACCCCTCCTCTAAATAGATTTCGAGTTAGGTTTCAATATTCAAGAAGAACCCTATGCATACCCATAATTAACCTAAGTATCCCCAACATGGCAAGGAATCTTCCTTTTGTTGCATTTAATGGGGGTAGCCCTCTAAACCTAGCCCAGTATAACGACATCCCTGCCTCAGCCTTAAAGGCTATGCCATTTTTTACTGGTGAAAATACCACTGCCCCTGCTGAGCATATCCAGGACATTGCCAGTGTATGCTCTATTCACACTCATTGTAGATAATGTGGCTTTGAGATTGATGTCTTCTTCATTCAAAGGGAAAGCCCTTCAATGGTATAGAGGTCTCCCAAACAATTCCATCCATAATTGGGATGTTTTGGGCACTAGACTATGCCAGCATTTTGAAGACAAGAGTGACTACCTGTCACTGATGGAGTAACTAGCTATAATCAAGAGAGCTCCCCACGAATACATGGTGGACTTTAACTATAGATTGTAGAAGACATGGGACATAATCTCATTATTAGTGAAACCCTCCCCAAACATTGCATTCATTCATTATTTGAGGTCTCTAAATTTTGACATTGTTGTCATGATTCAATCTATGGGAGGGACTGTGTTACCAGATGCATATGACATAGCTATAAAAGCAAGAAACTACCTAATTCAAATTGGGAAGATTGCTCCAAGGCCACCAATGCCTCTATTCCTAGAGGCTCCTATCATTGAGCCTTTTGAGGCTCCAATTCCTACAATAGTCACCCTTTCAACCTCTTCAACGACACCCTCAAATGAATTGCATGAAGTCAAGACTTTGCTATAGAGTTTGTGAAATGAGTTGGTAGCATTAAAAAGGTAGCAAGCCATATCAGTGATTCAATCAGAATTATCAGCAAAATTATAGACCACGATATTAGGGTAATGTGCAGAGGCTGACTCAGCCTAGTTACATCGAACCATTAAATGTTGTACATCCCTATGCTACTAGTACATACAGACCTTTGGTGCGCATACAAAACAATTTGGATCAAGATCACGATTGGTTTTATCCATGCAATCAACCACATGATCAAAATTTGTGCCAAAGTGGATAATTCAGTCAGGCTTTGATGACAAAAAATTAGTCAGTTCTTTTAGAGCAGCATGTCAGCTCTAGTCAAGAAATGGTGGGAGGGCATGAACAAATGCAAAATAATTCTACTTTGATGAATTGGACATAGGATGATTTCTATGGTGTCAATCAGGGCACATGCCCAATTGCATTCAAAACAAGAGCCAAAAGAAGGGCGATTGAGGATGCAATGATCCCTATAGATGAGTCACACACCTCCACTTCACATCCAACCGTACCCAATGCACCCCCAATAGGCGTAACCAAGGACGCAGTGAAGGAAACACCTTTAGAATAGGCAAATCATTCTGTCGGGCGAGTGAAGTCAATGCCAATACATCAACTCTAGGACAACCAGCAAGCAAAAGTTGACTCTACTATTTCCAAAACATCTCAAAAGGTCAGTCAAATCCCCTTCAAGATAGTTGATTAGATGAATAGGACTAACATAAGTGTCACTATGTGGGACACTCTGTTGACCCCAGCTCAAAGAAATTTGTTGAAGGAAGCTTTGACAAGTTTCAATCAGCCTGTTGTAGAGGCAACGAAAGAATAGGTCATCATCCTAGGAAGCCTATGCTAACCAAAGGAGGAAGCAATCACAAGCAAAATTAGTAAGCCCCCTCCATTCTATGTATCCCTAATTATTGGTGTTAAATTGTTGTATAATTGCATGATAAATTTTAGTGCGGGTACCTCTGTCATGCCTAAGAATATAGTTGATAAGTTAGGCATTGAATTATGAGTTTATGAATAAGGGGTAGTGCAGTTAGATGGCACTATTGTCAAGATAGTAGGTGTGATTAAGGATTTGAAGATCACCCTGCATGCATGCCCTGGCTACTCTATTTCACAAAGATATCTTAGTTATTGACCTCCCCACATACTTTGGCATATGCCTATCTAGGGATTTCACCACTAAAATAGGTGGGTACCTATCTTTTGATCAGTCCCACATGTTATTTAGAACTAGATATGGCACTAAGGTGACCATTAAGGCTGAGCCCATTGCTAATGATCATATAGAGCCTTATACACCTGTCCCTTTGAATATGAACTGCACAATACATGAGTTGGAGGAGGATGACAACAGTATGCATGAGGCTGCCACACCTATGGAGGAGATTCCTGATATATTGCTTGATGAGTGGGCAAACTATTTTGAATTTGACACTCCTAATCATATAGAGAACATAGGATTGGTTACTTATTGTATCCATGAGGGGGATACCATCATACCTAACATTAAGAAGGCAACACCGGATCCAAGTGGGATATGACAATGTATTTTGATGGCTCCATAAGTAAAAATGGAGCAGGTGTTAGGGTTGTGTTAATTTCACCCCAGAAGAAAAATTATTTCTCTACTTTTAGACTACAGTTCAGTTGTACTAACAATGTGGCTAAGTATGAGGCCTTAATTTAGGGTATACAACTAGTACAGAAGAGAGGAATAAAGATTTTATAGGCATTTGGTGACAATGAACTTGTTGTCCACCAAATCAGGCTGTAAAGTGCTTCAAACAATGACTTGCTCAAGTCATATAAACATAGAGTCTAAGATCTGGTTCAAGACTTTGATGCCTTCAACATATAGGCAGTGCCCAAATAAAGAAACAAGGATGTTGATAGACTGGCTATGGTTGGTGCCTAATTTGACATTCCCTGGAATGTCAAACAAAGTTTAGATCAGAATGTGATGTTTGTTGTGAGGCCTGTTGTGCCTAAAAATGTGATGAGCTGGCAGGTATTTGAGAGTGACCAATAGATTGTAAATTTTTTACAAGATGAGGCAAAGTTTACTGCTAAAAATTAGTCAATATTGCAATAGCAATATGGTGACCAAGTGATCCAGTTGAAGACCAATAAACTACCTAGAGGATTGATCACCTTAGAGAGCATATTTAGTGCTGATGATCAACCAAAGAAGGAGAAAATGAACATGAAAGTCAAGAAAGAAGACTATGAAGAGGTGGATATTGCACAAGGTTGATTTCTAAAACATGGCAAGGTATGTGATCAATCTAAAAGGCAAGGTTTTGTTGAACTTTGTAATGAATTTGATGATTTAATTGCTTGGGATTATAGGGATCTAAAATGCTTTGACCCTGGTTTAATCTAACATACCATTGATTTAGACCCCAATGCAAAACTTGTCCACCAAAAACAAAGGCCTATCAACCCCAAAATAGAGCCATTAATGAGAAGAGAGCTATCCAAACTCATAGAAGCTAAAATCATTTATACCATTAAGCATTCCTCTTGGATAGCCAACCTAGTTCCAGTGAGAAAAAAGAATGTTGAAATAAGACTGTGTGTGGACTTTAGAGACATGAATAAAACCTCCTTTAAAGACCACTATCCACTCCCTTCCATGGAAAAGATCTTATAAACAGTAGTAGGGGCTGAAAGATTTTCACTCCTAGATGGCTACTCAGGCTATAACTACATTCTTGTAAAAGAATCAAACCAGTATAAGACAATCTTTACCACCAAGTGGGGTACTTTGGCTTACTAAAAAATGCCATTTGGGTTGATCAATGCTAGGGAAACCTTCCAAAGGGCAATGGATTTGGCTTCTAACGACCTAATCAATGATATTATTTTAGTGTATCTTGACAATTTGACTATGTATTCCAAGCACGCAACTGACCACCTGGGTCATTTGTGAAAAGTCTTTGAAAGATGCAAGGAATATGGCATATAATTGAATCCAAAGAAATGTTTCTTTGCTATCTGAGAAGACAAATTGTGAGGACATGTGGTTTCAAAGGAAGGGCTTACTATTAATCTAGAAAGAACTAGTGCCATTCTAGCTCCCTCTTCCTAGTCACAAGAAGGGCCTGCAGAGTTTTCTAGATTAATTTCATGAGGAGGTTCATACCTAATTTTACCTCAATAGAAAAACCCCTCACTACCATGCTTAAGAAGAACGCTGCCTTCACATGGTCAAAAGAAGGTAGAGACAGTTTTGAAGCTATCAAGCAAGATATTGCACAGGCCCAAATGCTGATAAACCCTAACTAAACATGAAGGATTTTATCCTTTACACCTTTGGAGGCAAAGAGGGCATATCAACAATCTTAACATAGCAAAATGAAGAGAAATTGGAACATCCAATTGCTTTCTTCAACAAACCCACTGAAAGAATATGAGTTGAAGTATGATTTTGTTGAAAAATAGGTGTTTGCTGTGGTGAAAGCACTTAAAAAGTTCAGACATATGCTTTCAAATAGCAAGATACAGTTGCTGGTGAACCACCCTGGAATTAAAAACTTTCTTTTGAGCAAAGATATAAATGGAAAAAGGGCTCAATGGATCACAAAAGTAATGGAATATGTTGTGGACATCAATATCATCAAGCTGGTATGTGACAAGGGCCTATGCGAGCATATGGCTGTAGACCTTGAAGACAAAAATGACAGTGTATGTGTCCTCGGGCAGACACAACCAGTTCATTCCCACGGTCTAACTAACTAGCACCATGATATGGTCACATTTCTCCAGTCAGGTAGATGCCTAGATGGATTGGATCAGGCCAAAAGAAGGTATTTTAGGCTTCAATCCATCCCCTATGTTCTTGTTGATGGTGTCTTGTTTAGGAAAGACATTAATGGCATTCTTCTTAGATGCATTGCATAAGATCATGCCTCTAAGGTGCTAGAGGAATTTCATAATGGTCTTGTTGGTGGCTATTATTCTCTAAGAAAAACTTCTATCAAAATCATGAGGGTTGGTTATTATTAGCCTAATTTATTTAGAGACACCCATAGATGGGTAAGAAGCTGTAAAGAATGTGCGTTATGTGTAGGAAAACAAAGGTTGGTTGCTCTTCCCTTTCATACAATTCAAACTGATCAACCATTTGCCCAATGGGGTTTGGACTTCATTGGGATGATTAACCAACCTTCCACCATTGGTCACAAGTGGATTTTAACAACCACTTATTATTTTACAAGGTGGACAGAGACAGTTGCATTAAAGGATGCCACAGAGACCTCCATTCTGAATTTCCTTGAGGGAATAGTTACTAGGTTCAGTGTTCCATTCACCATTATATTTGATAATGCCAAGGCCTTTATAGGCACAAAATCAGTGAATGGGCACTTAAATGGAATTTACTTGAAGACATAATCCAATTACTACCCCCAAGGGAATGGACTGGTTGAGTCCACAAACAAAAACCTAATCAGGATCATCAAGGGGATAGTGGATGATAATCAAAGAACTTGGCATTCCAAGTTGAAGATAGCTCTTTGGGCTGATAGAATTACTCCCAAGAGGGCCATAGGCAATTCTCCTTTCATGCTTATTTATGGAAGGGAAGCAAAAGTTCCATTATCATTAGAGTTGTCTTCCCTTGAGTTGGCACAATAGTTGGAATTGCAAGAAAATGATGCTATGACAGATAGGTTGGCTGAGTTGATGGAGCTTGAAGAAAAAAGAGATGCTACCAGGATGACTCTTAAGGCTCACTAGGATCAAGTCAAAATAATTTTTGATAGAAAATCAACTGATAGAACATTCAGTGAAGGGGATTTGGTGTTGACATTGGATATAGACAAAGCTAAAGTTGGGAGACATTCAAAATTTGATGCCATGTGGAGTGGCCCTTATATTATTACCAATTGCAAATAGGCCAATGCCTTTCAACTCTCTAAGGTGACTAGTGAATCACTTCTAATCCTAGTGAATGGGATTCATCTCAAACCATACTTCTAAGCATGGTTGTGGTATTTTGTAAATATGTTAGGTGTTTCCTTTCAATAAGTGCCCTTGCACTCTGTTGCATTCTCATTAGGAGGATGCTGACCTTATTCATTTTTCCTTATCTTGTTTCCTGGAGGTAGTGTTCAATTTTATTTTGGTCTAGCCAACCCTTGATCTTGTTGTTGTGCCCTTTGAATCTATGCCAAATGGATTGATAAGGCCTTTGGATCCTAGTGTTTAGCAGGCAAACACCCCTGCATAGTTGCCAAAAATGTTATCCTATTTTGCCTTCTAGCCAAATAACCTAAAGATCCACGAGATCCTAATGTTTTCACCTTTTGGAATGCAAGAGAAAACCACCCAAAATGGGTGCAAGTCCCAAAAATCTTAAGTTTTCCTTGTGTTTTTGGTGTTTTTGAAGTTTTAGAGTTCATGCTTCTCCTCTTCATCATGCCATGTTTGTTAGCCCCAAACTCGGCCTTGGTTGCTTGTTATTCACCTAAGTGCTTCGAGCGCCAGAAGTCAGGAGTTCCTTGTTTTCTCTTGTTCTGGTGGAAGGTGGTAGGCGAAAGGCCTAAAGTTTGAGCTCCACTCATTTCCTTTGAAAATGTTTCTAAGTGTTTTAGAGGTCAGGGGTCAGAGGTTTCACCTTCCTCTTTCTCTTTTGGAAGCCAGAAGACCCGATGGCCGAAGTCTACCATTTCCAATGTTCTAAGTGTTTCGAACTTTAGATGTTGGGGTTGCTATATTTTCCCTTTCCATCTGGTGGAAGGTGGGAGATGGGAGTCCCAAAGGCCAAAGTCTGCTGATTTCTAAGTCATTCATAAAGTAGGGGTTGATATTTCTCTATTCTCTTTTCTTCTTTTTCGAAAGCGACAAGTGTAAGGCCCGAAGCCCGACCTCTGCCGTTTCCTTCTTCAAACGACTAAGTTTGTCAAATTTTTAGAGCTCGAGGTTCTTCTCTTCTTCCTTTTCTTAAGGAAGCCGAACAATGGAAGGTCTGAAGTCTAAACTCTGTTGAATCTTTTCAACTATTACTCAGCCGTAGAGGTCAGGGTTTTTCTTCTTCCTTTTCCATTTGGAAGGCGAAAGGATGAAAGCCCATAGCCCGATCTCTACCAATTTCTTGACTCAGCTAAGTATTGTGGTGAAGGTTGAGTTCTTCTTCTTTTCAAAGAACAATGTAATGGTGAAGGCCTAACCCTCGAAGCCTAACGTTTTCTATTCTCTCAGACTTCAAAGGCCAAGGTTTCACCTTTCCAAGCCTGATCGGTGGAAGACTAATCAGAGTAAGTCTAATCTGTCGAGGCCCAACCCTTTTGCCTTCTAGAGATATTTTCTATTGTTCTGAACATGATGAGACTACTCAACAACCCTCTTGGTCACCATTATTGCTTCTTCAAAGCCTAATTTCTTGTAGAAGATGGATTTCTTGCCTCCCCATACTATTGTAGCCTCATTTATATTAAATCTTTGTACCCAGGGCATGCGTGAACACTCTTCTTCAGCAGATTTCATGGGCAGGGCCATGTGGGCATGCTCCAAGGACACAAAATGAAGTTATTGCAATATGGGCGATGTTCTTTGTTGTTGACTTCTCTTTCCGTATCCATGTGCATGTGTAAAAGATATATTTCTTTTGGCTGGTTGGTCGTTGGGTCTTTATTCAGACTGAAATGCTTCATGCTTGATCTTGACCTCATGACATTTCCCAGACCACATGAATTTGATCGACTGTGTCCTCTTCTAGACCTCTTTGTCTTCATTTTAGTTCAACTATGAGGGGAAAGCTATCATTTTGTGTCTCCCTAATCTATATTTACCTTTTCTATCTTTGTAATGGATATTTAGCCTATATGATTAATATAAGTAATTGATTTTGCCTCTCCCATTTCTCTTTCATGGTGTCTGTTTGAATGCTTTTCACTTATCTTATGGATAAAATGGTCCCTTTATAGGTTCTATTATTCTATTTTGGCCTCTGATAGAGAACGGATGAGTCTATGTTAGTCTATTCAGCCTTTGAAATTATTACTATGTTATGTTAGCTCCAACTGAACACCCTACATCTTGGTGTATCACCCCCTTTTTAATTTCATTTTCCCTCTCTCCCTTTTCATGGTGATCATTAGCATAGGTTTAGTCAATTACTTTGAACTTTAAGTTCAGAAAGAGGAACCAACCTTCTCTGGAGGTCTAATCTCATCTGCAAGGTCCCACAACTTGAGATCAGTCCCATTGTGTCATTGGAATGCTTAGACAAACTCCAAGCAGGGTGCAATTTCACGTGATAACAGTAACTCCTGATAATCATGCTCTATGGGTCATAAGAATCTATCATAGAATTTGACATAAAATCTATCATAAGAATCTTTTATAAATAAACCTTCAGATGACACCTTGAAAATCACCACAAGATGTTTACACGTGGAAAAAAGTGCCACCTAGAAATCCCATGCCCCATTTTGGTGGAGCACAATTATTATAACAATTTCCAAATAATTACAAGAAATTGATTAATAATAAATAAATAAATTCACGAACTTGCAACGGTTGAGACACCTTAACTTCTACATTCTCTCACTTGTTGAACACCTTGCAATATCATGATTGTTGATTGATACATTAGCGTGCTCTCTTTCTCTCCCTCTCTCTCCATGGAAGGTCACTTATGCTATTAGATTTCTTATAGGTTAATTTAAGTAGTATTAAATTTATATTTAATAGGTTAATTTAAGTAATATTAAATTTAGGTAATATTAAATTTATATTTAATAATGTGAACGGGGTTGTGGTTGAATGGCATAGGCCAAATGGTTCTCACGATGGAGATCCAAGTTCGAATCCCCTAAGTAACATGTGGTTTTTATGTGGTCTCTAAGTTGATTAAGTTGATTAAGTGGATATGTTAATGGGGAGGAGGTCCCCCTTGTGACCTCCAACGATTATGAATCAAAAAAAAAATTATATTTAATAATTTGTATTATATAAAATACAATATATAATAATAAATATATAACTATATTATATATTTTATAATAAAATAAATATATAATTAAATAGTAGATATGTAAAAATATTAAATGTATAATATTTAATATTAATGTGGAATTTTATAATATATTATTATTTTAGAAATATATTTAGTAATTTATATTATATAAAATATAGTATATATAATAAATATAATTATATTATAAAGTAAATATAATTGAGTAATGAGTATATATATAATCTAAATATACAATTTTATAGTATAATATTATACTAAACATATATAAAAATAATATCGATTTTATTTTATTGAGCAGTCTTTTTATTTATTAATATTTTTGTATTGCAATGACAGCTTTGGGGGCAAGAAAGTAGCAATGGTTTTCAATCAAGTGGTCGATCAAACAATGATTTCAATAGCATTGCTCTTCCCATGTACAGTCTCTCTCTTTATTAAAAAAGGAATATATTTTTAAAAATAAATTAAAATTTTGAATGAGTCACCTAGTTAGTGTGAAAGAAATTGATATTCTTCCCAAAGACTTTAGCATGATATGTAGACAATCATTAGTTTTTCTTAAAAGATGTAAAACATGATTAACCATTTTAGATACTCTCTCTCTCTCTCTCTCTCTCTCTCTCTCTCTCTCTCTATATATATATATATATATATATATATATATATATATATATATATATATATATATATATATATATATATATATGTCTCTATCTCCCCTTCTCTATTTCTTTATTCCTTTCTATGTCTCATCTCCACCTCTCTGTGTGTCCCTTTTTGTCTAATTCTCTATCTCCTCTCTCTTTCTTTCTATCTTTATATATATCTCTCTATCTTTATATATGTCTCTCTATCTCTCCTTCTCTCTTTCTCTCTTATTTCTTTATCTCTCTCTTAACATCTCTCCTTTCTCTCTCCCTCTTTATCTCTATATATCTCTATCTCTCTTTCTCTTCATTTTTATCATTCTATCTCTCTCTATCTCTTTGTCTCCCTCTCTATCTATCACTACAACAAATCCCTGTGATTAGCTCCTTTTTTTGCTCCATTTTTTGCTTCCACACACTATTTTAATGTATTTTTCTCCAGTTTTTTGAAAAAGTCAGCGCTATTTATCGGGATGGCGCTATTTTTGGCTTTTTTGTGCCGATCAGAATAAGTAGGCACTAAATTAGGCACAATTTAGCATCAAATTTAGCACTGAATTTAGTGCCTAATCAATATTTAAATGTTCGAAGGTCTTATAAAGTGAATATCGCATCGTCGCAAAGCATATCAGATGACGCCAGCACCCAGCCGCGACGCTGCGTCACGCTGTCACCTGTCTAATCTACTTACGAGGTGTTTACTTCAAAATCTTACCTCAGCCAAGTGTCTGCCGCCACATGTCCACAAAGCAAGCCTAGGATCCAATGACTACGTTCCAATGCAAGGGAATCTTTCTGAGAGGAATATTCGCTGCGAGGCAGCGAGATAACGACACGTGGCGTGCACTGATTGAAAAGTAAGTATAATAAAGGTGCATGGATGCTATATCGCACCATCGCATGGTAGGTATATGGTGGGCCCTCCCCAATTGCGACGCCGTGAAAAGGTGACACGTGTCCAGTCTGGGCTAAGGATGACATAAATTACAGGGAAGGTACTGATGATTTGGCTCATTTTCATTGGGCGATGACTTGTCAACAAAGATGACTAAGATTGTCAAATCTAGTCAATGAATCGAAGCCATGGATTCTTGAAAGGCATGAAGCGATCAACAGTCCAAATTCAAACTTGCAAACAAAGGAGATTTTTGAATGACTGTGGCATGAATAGAGTTATGGTTGCAGCGACCTCCATTAATACAAAGAGTGGTATAGGAATTCGATGTTATAACAACATAATTCTAAGCATTTCCTGTCATTTTTCAAGGAGCAATCGCATTCAGAGCCGAAGAATCATCAAAACAAGCAAGGAGAAGCAATTATGAGCCTCTGCAACATAAAAAAACCTCTAAGTTATTGTCTCTCCCCTACACTTAGTCTTTCTATCTGTAAGTACTTTCTAAAGCATTTAGAGCAGTTGTTGATTACATAAACCCTAGGTTGCTTGCACAAATACAAAATGAGTCAGTCAAGTCAAGCTTCAACCTCAAAACACAGCTTGGATGAGGGTATCATGATTCAATGTCCCGGATCATCTAAGAAAACTATGACAAAATTAGGAGAGGTTGGCAAAAATGACAAAATATATGACCTCTATGTAGATTGTTGAGATGCTAGGATCCCTGTGTCTACTTGGAGTCTGTTTGGGCATTGGCACAAGTGAATTGATTATAGAGCCCCAATTTGCCATGCCTGGACCCTTAACTTAGCCAAATTAATATGCCCTGATGTCTTCATAAACACAAACTTGATGAGAGATGTAGCAACTAGGTATGACCCTAGGACCATGTTTGTCTTGTCTGGAAATGGAAATGTTATCATTAGGTTCACAAAGGCCTATATTATTGTTAGGACTGAAAAACTCTCACAATTTTCTTAGTCCCCATCTGCTTATCCTTGATATATACCATGTTGGAGCTAAAAAAATTTCCCATTTTCATCAGTCATCACTCACTTGTCATCCAAATATCATAGAAATTTGCCATACATTGATCTTGTGATTAAAATATGTTGTTCAAATTTGTGTGACAAGATCCATATTATAGCCCATGACAATTTCATAAAATATGACCTTTGAAATAAGCATTTCCCTAACTATAGTTGTGCAAATAGAAGTAATTAACCCCTATCGGCAAGATCACATATATGTCTTTCCAACCAAATAAGTCATAATCCCCTAACTAATATTTTCATATATATTGGGAAGACCTAAATGAAGTTACACCGATCAAAGTACCTAGAGACAACGATTGTGCAAAACAATCAGGAAGACAATATAATGTATCGCCGATAAAAAGTTGTATTGGCGAGAGATATAAAATTAGAATGAAAATTTTAAACTATGTCGATCTTAAAGGTCATACATATAGATATAAGATCAGCAAAAGATATATGCTCTCTCACCGATAAATCGATACACTAGTTGTATCGACATGACATATACCATCGGGATAAACTTTTTATATCTTCCCAACTTTATAAGTCACTCTGATAGGAAGAAACTAAAGGAACTCGGCAAGACTCTCACCGATGTTCCCTATGAACAAAACACATAAGAAAACATTATCGATGAAACTTGATATATCGAAGGGACATTCTATTCTCTCAATGATGATGATTGTCAACCCGATGACTATAAGATAACCACTACTCATCGGGAAAACACTCGTCGATGTCCAAAAGCAACTTTAATAGTCAGAACCACCTTGATGTCGAGGTGCAATTAATAAAGTCTTCCCGAAATGTTAAAAACAGAAAAAGGCAAGTAATGTGGACCTGAGCAAGGTCGATGAGAGTCTCTTCGATAAAGATCAAAGAACTAAAGGAGCACCTCCCATCAAAGAGACATAAAGCTAGTCCTGGCGATCTACCAAAAACATATAAACAAAAGATGGTGCCAAAACAAACATACAAATCGACATGAGATTAAAATAGTCTTCTCGATGTAATTCATTAATCGATTTGACACTTTTGGAGCCCGAGAAGCCTACTGCATTCAATTCGAATGGCCAACATTAATGGACGCCTAAGCATAATCTCATACAAATTGCTCTTATTCATAATGAATTGTAAATTGAAACAAATTTCTAAGGGTTACAGTGGAAGAGTGGGAGATTCACTGAGAGACTGAGAAATTTGCAACATCGAGCAGATACAAGTAAGCATTGCAAACCTTCCTATTGCTAATTGATTATAAGGTTAAATCCAATATTCAACATAGAGATAGAATGGAGGGTCCTTCCAAAACAAAAAGAAAGCAGCAAACTGAAACTAGCCAAACCAAGGGCATAAAGCATAAGGTTGAGACAGGGAAAGGGAAAAAACACAGGAAAGAAAACTTAATCAAGACCTTATAGACCAATTACATGGTTCAGGCCCTAAGGCTAGAAGAACTGCACAATTGAGGGCAGACGTGGAAAAATTAGAAGATAAATATAAACATGTAGGGAACATATGGACCCCTATTAGGGGATATGAGTTGTTTATGTTTCACTATTGTAGAAGGAATAGACTGGAACCTATCTGTAACTCTAGAATTTTTGAGTTGTTTATGTTTCACTATTGCAGAAGGAACAAACTAGAACTCGTCTGTAACCCATGGAATTTCATCCTAGGCAAGCTAGTTGTCACAGATGTTTTTGTGAACATAGATCTTGTAAAACTCCTGGCTTATCATTACAACCCTGACCTAAAATCCATCTGCAACCTATAAGGGGAGCCATTTATTCATGTATCCAAGAATGCAGTATGTGAAGTTTTTTCCCTCGATGACACCTGCAATACTCCTATAATATATGAAGATTTAGAAAAAGAGTACTTGAGAATGGATACCACTTACAAGGGTTGGAGATTGCCATTGCATAGACCCAGAGAAGAAGGTAATTTGGTGCCACTCGAGGAAGGTGATGGACCTCCTTTTCATGTAGATCTGTTTGAACCTTATATGAAATACACATATTATTTAGTGGGACAAGTACTAGGAACAGAGGTCCCTAAATTCATGTCCATAGCACCCATGGTCATCTCTGTAGATATCCAGTGCCACCATGCCAGAGCTTTTGATTATGCCTCCCACCTCTCTAAGGGGATTGATTTAAGACTAACGGCCATTAAAAATGGCACTCCAACAATAAGTTTTAAGCATTACTTTGCTCTTATGCATATGGTTTTATACTATGGACAAGAATTAACAATGTGGCCACAACAACTAAGAATTGCATAATTTGATAAGAATGGCCAGCTATTACCCATATAGTTATGGACTTCCATATGGGATAGTAGGTTTGTGAATTCTAGTTATGCACATTTTGAAGAATTCTTTGTTAAAACATTGTACAAATGTTATGGTTATCCATGTAGCTATTCTTTGTCAGATGAGATTAAAAGGTTTTTAAGGCCTAAGGATTTCGATGGACCACCAACTGTCAATCACAACTGGGATGATTGGTATTATTTTCTAGATTCCACAATGATCAGCGTATATGGGTTTGAAGATATGCCATTCTTATTGCCAAAAATAGTACCAAACAGAATTGCATACTTGGAAATTGTTAGGCAATTAGATTACTCAAATGTTATGAACTTAAGTGCCTATGATAATCAATCTTTTATGCCAAGTACATTATGTTTTAGGGACTTTACTGTGTTGTCCAAGGAAGGATACGACCTCATTCATGACAAACTATTGCACTTTAATTTAAGAAAGGCAATGTCAAGAAAAGGGTTTGACCCTGAAGGGTTTATTGATTCTGCAAGAAGAAAACAAAATATGAGTGGATATACTCATATTCCATTCCCACATGATGATGTTATCAGGAATTTGGAAGATACAGAGGTCAAATTTGTCATTGATGAGTATAATCAGGAAGTGGAAAGGAGGAGGAGAAAGGCACAAGAGGTAGAGGTGTTATCCTCTAATAGTGAAGGATCCCATGATGAAAGACCCCAAGCCCACTCTGATATAATTCCTAAACTCAGAATTAAAGAATATGAGCTTTCAAATAGAGAATTAGAAATTGAGGAAACACCTGATATAGATGCCAGGCAACTGGCTTACAATTCTTTTGTTTCAGATGATCAGTTTATTTAGTCCCCAAAATTTAAATCTTTCTTGTATAGACATAAAGGCAAAGCAGTCAGAGAATCTGTTTCAAATATCACACCAGATAATGAAAAATAATTATTGAATACTCTGAGCACATATGTTGAAAATGAAATAAAAAAAATGACTCCGGAGAAAGGGAGGAAACTCCTAGAAGAAGCTGGTGTGATGATTTTTTAGGGCTTGGATTTGAAGTCTTCTTTGGTTTTTGATAGTTTTCTGCACAATAATGATGCCAAACATAAACTTAGCTTAGAAGGTGTGACAGAAGTGTACAGTGGATCGCGATATAATCCTGATGAAGAATCACTTATGATATGGGCTATGTACTTTCCACACCAAAAGCTTTCTATTATTGACAGAGAGAAGGCATTCGGCCATGTGATGACACTGAAAGTAGGAGAAATAGATCCTTTGGTCACTATGGATATTGGTATTAATGTTGCTAAGTTAAATAAAGCACATATTCAAATGCTGATTTGAGAAAGGGATATGTACAAACTGCACTGTGAAACAATGCACAAAGAAAATGATTTCCTAAAATATTCTATCCCAACCAGGATACTAACCCAAGGGGAGAGTTCCCAGGCAAAAGACAAAGATGAAATTCAGATAGCTCAAGCCAGATTCAATGCACTTTCCACCATATTCAAGAGGAGACATGCTAACATGATGGTATGGATGGATAAGTTTTGGGTGACCTATTCTAAGAATCAAAACACTGTCCAAGAACACAAGAGGTTGGCTGATAGACTCCAGGAAAAATTCCAAGAAATCCGTGACAGAGGCACTCCTGATGATGAAGCCATTACCAATGCAAAAGAATTAATCAGGGCACATACAGTTTTTCATGAGGAACTTCAAGAAGAAGCTAATGAATTTATTATTGTCTCTCAAAGAGGTGTACCTACATTGGTTAATGATGGCAAAAATATAAGAAGTCAGCAAGACTAGATAATGCCAAATGATCCTGTACGAAGCATTGGAAGCACTGAAAGATGAAGACCCAGCATTGGAAGGGGTCTGCGCCTATATGGAGAAAATGGTTGCCGTGGAATTTGTTGCAAAGACCACAGTGGAATGTGTAGATACTCACCTGAGCCAAAAATACATAGATCATATGTCCCAGATCCATTTGTGGCTAACTACAGCTTAAAGTGTTTTTTATTATTGTTAAGTTGTTATTAAGTTCCAAAAGACACTTATGAAGAGGCACATCCTCTTCAAAATATTGTTATAAGTCAATCATTTTATGATAGAGAAAGGAGGCAATAGTAGGAAGTAGAAGCATATTTAGTAAATTACTTTTCATCCATCATCTCTCATACTTTCAGAAGACTTATGCAAATTGATATATATATATATATACTTTGAAGAAAATATAATGGAGCAAAATATTCTCAGATGGTGATCTATATCAGTGTTCAATTGTTGTGTTAATTTTCATGCTTACATGTTGTTGTACTGTCTCCAGAGTGGTTCTTTTAAATTATTCAAATTCATATAATTTGTCAGGACACATTTGTTGTTCATGTGTGGTTATCTAATTGGTTTTTGGTTGAAGTTGATTTAAGTCCATCTGAATGATTTATATCTATTGGTCTTTGCCCTGAGTTAAAATCCTTTAAATTAGATCATTTGGTTGGTTTCCTTCAAAATAGAATTAAAAATCCTTTCATGAAATCATAGTAATGTCAAACACCCCTGCTCCTCAGGCGGCCAGCTTGAACGTACAAACAACACATTTTGCAAAAGTAGCAACACTCAAACTACAGAAAGAGTACAATGAATTATTGGAGAAATACACAGAAGCTATGGCCAGGCTTAATACTTATGAGAGTCAACCTCAGTTGGAAGCTGGCCCATCTCAAACCACTCCAATTATACATACTGCAGAGTCATTACCAGTGGACACACAACCTCTACTTCAAGAAATAAAGGAACTGAAAGAGGAAAATAAGGAGCTGAAGGAAGAAATAGAAAGTAAAGTGGAGGATGTAGCCACAAATTTGATCAAGTATATGATCAACAGGATATTGGCCAGGTTGGAGGAGACCCATAGCTCCTACTCCCAATTAAGGATAGCACTTGAGAAACATGAATCAGATAAACAGAGGTTGTCAACCAGGAAGACCAGGTGGCTACCAAGAACTGGAAAACTTAGATATTTTCTCAGGTGTTCTAAATATGATCTAAATGCCCCTCCTGAGATGGAGTTAGTAGCAGGTATGCTAGGGAAATTTGAGGATGTGGCTACTCATCAATTGAAATTGGATACAATATTGAAGGATAAAATGTAAGCAATTGAGAAGCAAGACACAAAGTGGTTACCCCACATTCTAGAAGCTAATGGGACAATAAAAGATATGAACAAGTGGAAACAGGAAATCATTGATAATGAAAATCAGTTAATTCTAGCTTGTTGTGATAAGGGAGACCATATTTGCATGTGTTAAGTTGTACGCTTGATAGGTTGCATGTTGTGGACATTACATCCGAATTATTTAATAAAAATGTCAAAAGTATCCTAGATGCAAAATATGTCAGCCACAATGGTAAGATAGCAGAAATCATTTCATTCCCTTGGCCGGATGAAAGTACATTTGGTGAGTGGCAGGACAAGTATGGATCTCCTGGATGACAACTCAACCACTATCTCCTAACTACAACAATGCAGATCCCCAGGCAGCTTCACGTGCTTCTCAAGGCCAACCACATCTTCTCTTTTCCTTCAATGCAATTAATGTTTCTTCAATGCCATTTGGTGCCTATCTGTATCCATTGTATTTGAAAGACAATGTATTAAATGCTGAGGGTACATGTTCGTGTTATATAATGGAACTGTATTACTCATTTTATGGTTGTTGAAGACTTGGAAATTTTGGAGAAGTAATGAAAATACAGAGCTTTCTGGGTTGTTCTATCTCTTGTGTGTAATTTTATGAGTTATATGTCGAATGTATGTTTGCATTTATGTTTTTAGTTTCATGTTGATGTTATATGAGTAATGCTTCATTGCATGTATTTAGCTATTTGTCTCCATGTTGTGTGTGTGTGTGTTTTTTTTAATCTGAATAGCTAAGGGTTATTTGAGGTTCTAGGATATGGGTTTTTCTGTATTAAATGTTTAATCTTTTACTTCTTCTCAAGGAGCAGATTAAATGTTTTAGGTTAAATATTGGGAAGAACATATTGCAATAAGGATATTCATAAGTAGAGATAACTAAGTACTAAATCTTGGGTGGTGTTTGTAAGGAAAATAGCAATTTATCCCCATGAAACTTGAATGTCAGCTAAGCTTATGCAAATCATTCACATATATACATCAATCAAATTTGAATAATTAACATTATTGCTCAAATTCGTAAAGGTCTGATATAAGTATTTGTGTAGTAAGATTCATGTCTTGCCTATCCATATGTGCAACATGTGCATCATGATGAAAAACATCTTCCCCATTAAAATATGTTGTATTAATCAAATCCTCAATCATAACTTCCTCGCAATGAATCAAGACCATTGTAGAGTTAAGCCTAAGGTTTCTTCTTAGTGTAAAATGAGGATTAGGTTGAGACCTTGACATTAAAGCAAAATATAAAGCAATGAAAAGGAAATTGCATCCAAGTAATCCTAATTTTTTCTGCCAACAATTCATACCAAAGATTGAACAATTGAAGGATATTGCAACAGGGAATTTGTATCGACACAAATAATATTACTGAAGCATTACAAAGTTTAGGCCATAAGAATCATCCTTTTTTAAACGTGGATTGCAAATAATTATGAAAATTTAATAATTCTAAAAATTTAGAAGTCTTGGTCATTAACATTATTGTCTGCTACAATGTCATCAAGTGTATCATTGTCAATGTTCATATGTTCTTTCAAGTATTTAATATTATCATTATCCTCATCTTGACCTGCATCATTTTCATCATCATTGAAATTTGACTATAGACCATCTATATTGTTACCAGATGTATTTGGATCATCATTTTCTATACCATCCATATTGTTGTCTTCCATAACATCATCTAACTCTAGATTATTGTCTTCTTGTGCCTGAACATAACCATCTTCAACATCATCATGGATGTCAATTTCTTCGATGTTCTCTAATCCCTCTCTCTCATTTTGTTGCCATCATTGTTTTTCTCAGTATCCACTAATGCATCATCAAATACATGCCTTAATCTTGGATGATAATGTATGACAAATATCCATTTTGGGTCCAAAATATCTTCATAGAAAAATAACTACACATGAACGACATACATATATTAGACGTATGGTATAACAATTTTATTGATTAATAAACACATGTATATATTGGTAATAAACTATGAATTAATAGATTAATGATCACTACCGCTTCTTGTTTGAGATAAAGAAATACCTACTCACAATGAATTAGTAGAACATAAGGCTCCTTATCCTCTGGTAGGAAACATGAGGAATCTATAGAAAACAATCCACTATGGGTATCATGTCTTCGTGTCCTCTCAAATGCTTCATACCATCTACACTTAAAAACACAACATTTAAAAGAGCGGTAATCCAACTCAATAATTTCTTGTATTTTCCCAACATATTGTGGATTCCCTTCAATTATATTCTTATCTTTTGAGCTTGATCGACTGGATTGCTTGAAGTCAACCATGATGCCACAATCGAAGGATTGTCTCTTTACATCTACACTTTCTACACGATAATGTCGACCATATGACCACATTGCTAGATATTTCCTCACCTGTGAAAGACCATTTATTTCAGTGAAAACAAATATAATGACAAATATTAAAATAGTTAATAGTGTCAAAATTGTAAGGAAACAACATTTTGTAAAATTTCAACTGTACCTTTCTTTCACATCCTCTAGACATGTTGATTTCATCTTCTCTTATGTTTGAATCTATACCTGCATATTCTATTTGATTTTAAATTTGTTTAGTAACCCATTCTAGTGTGCAATCTTTTCCCCATTCCCCAAGCAGATTAGTGGGAAGTGGAGTATTCCTTGGGTTTGATCTCTTAAACTATCTCCTTGCTTCTAACACTTCTCTCTTTTTATCATACAGATCAATCCATTTGTTCATAAAGTCCATGTGGTATACAATGAACTTGTCAAGTATAGCACTTTCCTCTACACCTATTATATGTCAACATGTTTATTTCAAACTCCAAATGTCATGTTGTTAATTTGACAAATAAATTATAGAGTAAATTAATGATTGCAAGAAAAACAACCACACTAATCATGAATTTACTTACTAATTTCCACTTGAACACCATTAGATTGTGGTTTTTCTCCATCAATAATATCTGATGCTCGTTCTTCATCCCAGAAGGATGGCCCATCTTCAAAATCCTTACCAAGGAATTCACACACGAAAAAAAATGCTTCATTCAATACATACCCTTCAGCCATGCAACCCTCTGGATGTGCCTTTTTTCGGACATATCTTTTTAGAGTTTTCATATACCTCTCAAAGAAAAATGTAATATCCCTTGCTAGTTCTGAACTCAAAATGCTAATTAGATGCTCAAGGAATATTGTCAAACACTTCTGATGTAAACCCAATGCTTGCTGGTCTGTGTTTTCAGTCTGATATTTTTGCTTGAATATGATAGCTGAGTACTCTAAATGCTCATAAATCCAAACTACAATGCCTAAGCATTAATCTAGATGCATATATGACTTCTCTTTTTTGTTTTGGTATTTTCGATGCATATACATGAAAATTAGACATGAAATGCATACCTACAGCCAATTGACATTTTGTCAAACACTTGGCATGCATACTATTATGCTAATCATGATGGATATTAATATGCACATTACATCAAATAGATGGCCTACAACTTATCACTCCTTTATTGAGATATATTGTCTAATATAATGCTGATATGAATGGCCAAGACTCTTAGCTTTACAATTTTATGCAACTCCTAAAATGATAACTATGAAACAATATAAATATGCTAACTCATGAAAGAACCTGGAAATGTAAGTTGTCGTGAATCGATGACGAAGATGAAGGAATGGCAGCCTCAAAACAGCTCATAAACATCCCTCTCAAGCCCCAATCGTGCCTCTCAAGTGTAGCACCCAGCCTTCTCATCAACCAAGGAAAGGAGTCCCTTCCAAACCCAAATTGAAACCCTCTCCTAGCTGCCCCGTACTTTAGCATTACTGTTCACAGCACTATAGCAACACTGTAGCGTACTGTAGCAAATCACTGTAGCAAAACACTATAGCACGCACTGTAGCATGCACTGTAGCAAATCACTGTAGTGCGCACTATAGCAAATCACTGTAGCAAAAACACTATAGCGTACTGTAGCAAAACACTGTAGCAAACACTGTAGCAGCCAATAGAAAAACTTCTGATATGCAAATTGATACCTCCAAACCCCTGTTAACACTGCAGATTTAAGCACAAATGAAAGGACTAAAGTATCCCTTCCAATTTGCAACCCTTCGGAGGATATTTCACCACCTCAGTTATGCTAATCTATGGGAGTTTCCATTCCCAAAGACCAAATATGCAGAAACCCTTGGCTCCACAAAACTCATCAAATGCAAATGTCAATAATCGGATGCCTGAAGCTTGCCTTGCCCCTTCCTTTATACTTTTGTAATCACACATTCAAGAGGCTTCTAGAAAAATCTTATTATTTTATTTTAGTGACTTTAATGATCTAATGTGTATTTTAAGTCACTATATTAAATTAATTAAATATAAGGTTACCTTTTGATTTTAAATTAAGTAATAACCTTATAAAATAATTAATTTAATAATATCTCCCTTATTTCGTCAATTAGCCTTCGGGAGTTAAAGGCTAAATTACTCATCATGAAAATCACCTAGGAAGGGGACATTACAGTCCGCCCCTCCTGAAATTGCTTGTCCCCAAGCAATCTCAACTCTGGATGCTGAAGAATCTCCTCGCCTTCCCAAGTGGCATCCTCAACCGGTAAATCCCTCCATTTGATCAAGTACTCTCTGATGACCCGTCTCCGTAATTGCCTCTCCCTAACATCCAAAACAGCCTCAGGCACCAGAATCAACTTCCCCTCATCATCCAAGGGTGGTAAGGTAGCAGAAGGAACCACGCGATGACCTAATGCCTTCTTGAGGCGTGACACATGGAAAACATTGTGTACTCTGCTATCTTCCGGTAATTCTAACTCATAAGCCACATCACCAACTCGTCAGATAATCCTGAAAGGGCCATAATAACGCGGCTTGAGCTTCTCTGCACCACTCTTCTTGAGAGTGGATTGTCGATAGGGCTGTAACATCAAATACACCATATCCCCAACCTCAAATGACCGCTCAACTCTCTTCTGATCAGCATACTGTTTCTGCCGATTCTGTGCCTTTTGGATATTTTCTCGAAGAGCTCTCATAATATCCTGGTTCTCCTGTAACATATCTCCTGCACTAGGCACTCTACTGTCACTCATCAACAAGTCAAGGAAACTGGGTGCTTCATAACCATACAAGGCCATAAATGGTGTCATCTGAATCGAGAGATGGTAAGTGGTATTGTAACAGTACTCACAAAGGTATATCCACTTAACCCAACCCTTCTGTTGCCCTGCAATGTAATTCCTGAGATATCCCTCCACCCACTTATTCACAATTTCTGTCTGGCCATCCGTCTGTGGGTGGTAGCTGGTACTTGGGGTAAGCTCTGTCCCACATAGTCTAAATAACTCCTGCCAAAAATGACTCAAGAACCGACTATCCCTGTCACTAACAATGCTCTGAGGTAACCCATGCAACCTGAAAATCTCACGGAAGAAGAGTTCTGCTACATGTGCAGCTGAGTATGTAGCTGTGATTGGAAAGAAATGAGCATATTTTGTTAATCGATCAACAACCACATAGATACAATCTCGTCCCTGGGTTTTCGGCAAACTGGTAATAAAATCCATGGATAAACACTCCCACTTCCTATCAGGAATCGAAAGTGGCTGAAGTAAACCTGCAGGGTATGTATGTTCCTGTTTATTCTGCTGGCAAATAGGACACTCTCTGACATATCAAAGAACATCTGTTTTGAGCCCTTTCCAAGTAAAGTGCTCTCGAACCTGTCTATAAGTCTTGAAGTACCTCGGGTGCCCTGCCATAGGTGTATCATGAAAATACCTCATCACTGTGTTCTTCATTTCTGATCCTGGGGTTAAGAATATCCTACCTTTGTAAATGATAAGATCATTTACAACTAAGTACCTGTCATCCTGAACTGTCCCCTCAATTATGCTAGAAGCCCATGAGTCTTTGGCATACTCTGCCACAATCAAGTGTCTCCAATCGTCTGAAATCTCCACCATAGAGCTCAAATGGGGACGGCGAGACAAAGCATCAGCAACTACGTTTTGAGTTCCCTTGACATAAGTAATGTCAAAGTCATATGATTGCAATTTACTCACCCACTTCTGTTGACGATCATTAAGATCTTGCTGTCCTAGGAAATGCCTCAAGCTGTTATGGTCTGTCTTAATGCAAAACTTGTTGCCCACAAGGTATTGCCTGAATTTGGCCAATGCATGCATAATGGCCAACATCTCCTTATCATAAATATTGTAGCTCCTCTCTAGACCCCGTAACTTCCTGCTCTCAAAAGCTATCGGATGTTTGTCCTGCATAAGAACTGCACCAATCCCCTCACCCAAAGCATCACACTGTAGCTCAAAGGGTCTAGTAAAATTTGGCAAGGCTAGAACTGGGCAAGTAGTCATCAACTGTTTAAATTTCTCAAAACATTCCTGTGCCTTAGGTGTCCAAACAAATGCCCCTTTCTTCATTAAATCTGTAAGTGGTGCTGCATGTCATGAATATCCACTGACAAATCTGCGGTAGAAGCCACACAAACCCAAAAATCCCCTAAGCTGAGTAAGATTCTCAGGTGTAGGCCACTCAATAATAGCTCTGACTTTGTCAGGGTCCATACGCACACCTTCTGCGCTGATGATATGGCCTAAGTATAGCAACTCTGTCATGCCCAGATCACATTTAGATTCTTTGGCATACAAGGACTCCCTGCTAAGAATTCCCAATACTATATCCAAATGGGCGATATGCTCCTCCCAAGTTCTGCTGTACACCAAAATGTCATCAAAGAAGACTAATACAAACTTTCTCAGTTGTAATTGAAAAACCCTGTTCATAGTGGACTGAAACGTAGCAGGAGCATTGGTTAGTCCAAATGGCATAACCACAAACTCAAAATGTCCACAATGGCACCTAAATGCTATCTTCTCGATGTCCTGCTCTCTGACCCTGATCTGGTGATAACCTGATCTCAAATCTATTTTCGAGAAATAGCGAGCACCATGAAGCTCATCGATCAACTCGTCAATACGAGGAATAGGGTACCCGTTCTTAATTATCCTCTTATTCAACACCCTGTAATCGATGCACATCCGAAGGGTACCATCCTTTTTCTTGACCAAGACTACTGCTGAAGCAAAAGGTGATTTACTTGGCCTAATGTGCCCCATAGCCAGCAGCTCCTTAATTGTTTTTTCAATCTCATCTTTTAGCCGCTTGGGGTGTCTGTAAGGAGTGATCATCATGGGTTTAGCACCCTCCTCCAATTCTATTATGTGCTTAATCCCTCTGTCTGGAGGCCTACCTGGTGGAATATCACTGAACACCTTGGAGTGCTTGATCCTCAACTCCTATATATCTGGGTGATAGGCTAGTTTTTGTTTCTCTTCCTGTGTTGGCATTAGAATACACCCTGTTGCCCACTCAACCATGTCATGGCGCATAAGTCTCTCCATTTTTCTGAAAGATATCATCCTGCAGCTAGTATCCCTGATGGCTTTTAGCACATGAGTCTTCCCATCCACTTTAAACCTCATCTCCATTTCCCTAAGGTTAATGGTAAACTCCCCAATATCATGAAGCCATTTCATTCCTAAAACCATGTCGGTTTCTCCCATGTTTACCACATAAAAATCTTCCTTAAACTCAAAGTTATTCAATCACATGGGAAGACCTGGAATCATCCTATCACACTTAAGAGTATATCCATCAGCAACTTTTACTCTTCTGCCCTCAAATTCCTCTGTCTGAATTCTGCGCCTATCAACCAACCTAGCATCAATGAAGTTATGCGTGGCACCTGTATCAAGCAAGGTAATGATCTTCTGTCCGGCTAAAACCCCGCGCATCCTGAATGAGCCCTCTTGTTGTATGCTAGTAAGGTGTGCTTCTTGAAAATTTGCTTCTTCAATATTTCCAGCCTCAATTTCATGCTTATCTGTCTCATCATCAGGTTTTTCCTCATTAGATTCCTCTTGATCAGATTGCTGGTCCGACTCGGAATCCTCATAGAATGCCCACATAATCCTATTTGCTTTGCCCTTAGGTCTTAAAGGACAGTCATGGTTTGCATCATAGGGACCTTTGCAATAAAAACACAACTTTTTCCTTCTCAAGTCATTAAATGTCTCACGATCTAATGGTGCTGTTGATTTTCCCTTTGAGTCTGAAATTTCTTTTTTCTTGGGAAATGTCTTGTTGTCCCGGTAAGAAGAAGATCCCTTAGATGAGTACTTATTTTGAGGGGCTGCAAGTTCCATACTCCTAGCTTTTTTCATTGCCTCCTGTAGTGTCGAAGGATCAAAAGCCTTTATCCATCCTCTTCACGGTTCCAATAAGCCCTCCATGTGTTGGTGCCTGAATTGACTGTCAGTTGATTTAGCAATTTTTCATGCAGGCACCTTCCCTAAAATCCAAAAAATTTTAAGTGTTGGCACCCCTTCAGTGTTTTGCAGCATCCACATCATCTTTCTTGAGGAAGGGGTCATCATGTTTTGCCCATCGGCATAAGTTTACTTGTGTCTTGGCGATCGTATCAATAGCATGGTGTGTTCTTTGTATATCGCTGAGACTTTACCTATCGGCGTAGGTGTTTTGTGGCTTGCCGACAGACTTGGTCTCGCCGATGAGGGTTTTGGAGTGCTATCGCCGTGACTTTGTGCTATCGGCGAGGGAGTTTCCTGTTGGGCCGATGGCATATGTTTGGCCGATGGGTGTCATCGGCGTAGGTCTCGCCGATGGAGGGATGCAAAGGTGAGCGTCGGGAAGACTCTGTGTTTGGTTTGGCCGATGGAACTGCCATCGGTGTGATCTATATCATCGGCGGAGGTGTTTCTTGTTGGGCCGACAATTGGTAGTCTGGCCGATGATGGAGTTGATGGTGGTCTTCGGTATGACTCGGCGTATCGACGGGGAGACTTTCGGGTTGGCCGATGGTGTTGGTCACACCGATAGCGGATTATGGAGTAGCGATCGGCGTGACTTGGTGCATCGGACGAAGTGTGGAGAGTTGGGCCGACAGGGGTACTCTGGCCGATGGAGCTGTATTGGTGTAACAAGTGATGTCGGCAGGTGAGTTTTTGGTTGGGCCGACAATTGGTTGTCTGGCCAATGAGGGATGAAGCTATGGTTCATCGGCGAAAGTTGTATTGTCGGCCTAAGGGTTTTTTGTGGTGCCGATGGTGTATGTCTCACCGACGGAGGTGGGAAGTGAAGGACCATCGGCGGGACTATTGTGATCGGCGGAAGTGCTTTTGGTTGCTCCGATGGTCTTTGTCTCGGCGACAAGGGGTGTGGAGCTGGCATCGGGGTGACGGGGAGGATTGTCTTGGCAACAGCAATGTCATCGGTGTGAGTTGTTATATCGGCAAAGGAGTTTTGTGCTGGCCCGATGGTTAATCTCTGGCCGATGAAGGGAGTGTGGAGTTTGTGATCGGCCAGACTTTTGAGATCGGCAGGAGAATTGTGGGGTGAGCCGATGGCATATGTCTCGGCGATGGGTTTTGACGAAGGCGTGTGTGTCGAGCGCGGCAAAAGCGCTCGACACTTGGTATGTGTGCGGCCCCATTTTTAAACGAATGAAGTTGTCTCCACACCATGCATGTGGGATTTTTCCCCTTGCATTATTTTTGAACCTGCGAAGGAGGCGTTTTGGCGGGAAGCCTCATGTTGACTATAGCGACAGTCTCCAAGCGAAATGCGGGTGGTTGAGCCATCAATGACAGTCGTGCAGGGGTATGGGTGATGAATACAAACGGTGAAGCTGCCTGATCGTGGATAAAGACTTCCGGATAGTGGCGCGTGGCTCGAGGCCCCCCTTTGTCTGCTGCATTAACATTTTCTGAGCGCCATTCCTTCTGAGGACTGTATCTGGTAGATTTTTTGTCATAGTCATGTAATTAATTGCTGTGGTACACTTTCTGGCTGTTATAAGCAGACTGTGTTACCATTTTTCAGGTTGTTGAAAGTTGAACATTTTGGCTCTGTAACACAATACAGTTCGTTTTGGTTGCTCTGTACAACTAAACTTGTGAGTTTATGTATCTCCTGTTGTATGATTTGGCATGAATCCACTGATTTCATGGTTAATCTTATATGAATAATGCTATGTTTGCATGTGTTATGCTGATTCTGTCTCCAGTTTTGCATGTGTCTTTCTTACTGCAATAGGGATGCCATAAGTATAGACAGCTTAACACTCTGTATTGGGAGATATCTGTAAGGCAGGTATCACATGTGTATCCCCCTGAAATCCAGTTTTAGCTATTCATGCTGATCATTCACAGGTGTATGTCTACCGACTCCAAGCCCTGGATAGGCACCAATCTAGCTCTGTGTTGAGGTTATACACCATGTCCAGCTTTGCATCCAAAATTCAAATCAAACCATTTCATCCTTCCATCTGTTAGTTGTAGGAGTAGGATTAGGAAAACCCCTGCATGCTCTCATACCTAACCAGACATATATGTCCAAGAACGTTGCCCACCTTGTGATCTATCATACAGATCTTGGTCCATACATGAGAGTATTCTGCCTGTTGTTGTCAAGTTAGATCTTTCTATCTTTGAGCTAGTCAAGGTTATATCTTGAGTTATAGGGACACCCCCCTTGGTGCGGCAGAACCAGAAGTGAAGGGGAGGAGCTCACGCAACCTCCTGTGTTAGTTGGCTGAATCTGTATGTGCATAGGAACTGGCAAACCCTGATGCTGATTCAGAAGAAAAACCAACAAAGTGGCGACTCCGCTGGGGAAGAAATTTGAGAAAGGGTTATATCTTGTGACCCATCTGAGTCACCAACAAAGTGGCGACTCCGCTGGGGATGGACTGATGAAAGAAATGATATATTTGTGACCCATCCGAGTCACCAACAAAGTGGCGACTCCGCTGGGGATGTTGATGTAGAGTTATATCCTGCAGTTTCTGGTGAAGTTTTGCTCTGCTGGTGGTATGAACTCAGAAAAATATTTGTTGAGCTTTCAGCTGCTGTAAATTTTGTCCTCTTTGGAGAGGTGGCGACTCTGCAAAAGATCTAAATGCATATGAAAGATGGATGTATGTGACGTGACAAAAATGTGTTGTTCATATTTCTGCATCTGTATGAGAAAAGGTACCTTGTTCCTTCCCCTTTATATTTGCTATTTTGCTGCATAGGTTAGATGCCAGGGGAGGTTACAGGTCTTAGGCAGACAAAGGATGTCTAAGAGTAAGTTTTTTATGAATCCAAGTATGAATTATCCCATACTCAGCGGTGAAATGTTGGATAAAAGAATAGAAGAGATAAAAAATAGGTTGATATTCTTAGAGGCTGAGTAGGCCCAGTTAAAAAGCAATAACCCTATTATGTCTGCCAGTCAGAAAGCTAAACCTCCTATCAGCCCTTTTGATCATTTGTATGACCAACTAGATTTGTCATGGGTGGATTATAAAGTAGAAACTATGCCTGCTAGGATATACTGTCAGATGCCTAGATTTAGTGGTCACAGTGTATGTGATGGGAATGCACATATCCAAAATTTTCATGAGTTCATGGGAAAGCATTCATTCAGAGATGAGGATATGTGGATGAGGTTTTTTGTTAGGTCCTTTGATGCAAAAGCAAAAGACTGGTATTTGAGCTTTTCAAAAAGATCCTTTGCCTGTTGGGATGAGCTTGCTGACTGTTTCAAAGAAGAATTTGCAAGAGAACCTGCTGATCTTGTTGCAGAATTGATGAACATCAGAAAATAAGATGAAGAGCCATGTGTTGATTTCAGTCATAGGTTTGCAGTAGCCCTTTCACAGATCCCAGAAGTCTTCAGACCTGATATTTCAGCCTGTGTTGGCATATTCTTTGAGGCTTTTGAGGAGGGCTCTAGTGCATTACTGAGGGATTTCAAGGTGACAAGTATGCAGATGGCATACAAGTTCATAGAAAAAATAGAAAAAATCAGAAATGTGCACCTGCTGAAATCCCTGTCCCCTGGCCTTGGTGTGAAAAATAGTTGTGAAGCTACAAATGACCAAATAATTAAGGCATCATGTGTAGATAAAAATGAAAATGAAAGCATAGAGGTTGGGACTGCTATATTTGAACATAATGCTAACAATACTGCTCAACTGGATTGTTCACCAGTTGAGGATGCCAGTGAAAGGACTAGTGAGGATTCCCATTGCAATGATGAGGCATATGACCATGAAAACAATAACGAGGTTGTGGACAGTAATGAGCAACTTTTGGAATGGACCTGTGGAGACAATTGTGAGTATTGTACTCAAGACAGAGAAGATATAAGCAAACAGAGAAGCAGTCCTATGTGTGACCCATTGCCTTCCTTTCAAACACATGGAGATCATGAAGAGCAGTCAGAAATTGAAATAAGTGCTAGTGCAGAGCATGATTGTTTTTCATTTGATGGCTGTTTTGCTTATGACACACAGGCTGATACTCCTCCACAGAGTGAATCCATTGATGATGAAGATGTGTGCTCTGCTGCCCATGAACAAATGGCATATTATGATCAAGCTGATGTACCTGGATCACCCATCTTTGACACATATGGTGATGAGGATCTATTTGAGTATGGTGAAGATTTAGACACTGTTTTTGACTTGGATTCTATTTCTCATCCTGATGAAAGAGGAAACAACATACATCAGGTCGGTGACTGTGAAAATGTTCTTGATTTGAAAGAGGTGCCAGAGCCTGATCTTTTCCAGCTTGGTGCTACTATTGGTTGTGTACATGATGTGCACAATTGTGAATTTGAAAGCTTTTCTTTTGAGAGGCCAGCATATGAAATGAGCTCTGATTTTCCTAGCTGCATGGTGGACTTTGAATATTTTCAGTTTTCAGTCCAGCTAGGAGATCATTTTGCAATGCATAATGCTGATACAAATGATAACCTGTGTTCTATGCCATGTGAGTATGCATTGCCTGATACATTCTGCGTCCACTTGTTGTCGGATGCTAAGGGTTATCTGCACAGGGGTGACAGTGACAAGCTAAATCAGAAGGTTGAATGTGCAGATGACCAGGTTTGTTTATGGTCAGATCATGGTAGCACTCTCAGGCTTGACCCTGTGTATGCAGATGAGAACAAGGTGTTTGACAAAGGGAGATACAGGTTTTTCTTTTCTTGGTGGCCTTAGGCCATCAAGAGTGTTTGGTGATGCAGATCATTATAACTTCATGACTCTGCGCCCAATGGATAGGGGACTGGTCTGCATCCCAGAGTTCTATGGTTCTTGCCATGCCTACAAGAGGCATGCATCCTCAGACAGAGCCACTGTTGGTGCCTGAATTGACTGTCAGTTGATTTAGCAATTTTTCATGCAGGCACCTTCCCTAAAATCCAAAAAATTTTAAGTGTTGGCACCCCTTCAGTGTTTTGCAGCATCCACATCATCTTTCTTGAGGAAGGGGTCATCATGTTTTGCCCATCGGCATAAGTTTACTTGTGTCTTGGCGATCGTATCAATAGCATGGTGTGTTCTTTGTATATCGCTGAGACTTTACCTATCGGCATAGGTGTTTTGTGGCTTGCCGACAGACTTGGTCTCGCCGACGAGGGTTTTGGAGTGCTATCACTGTGACTTTGTGCTATCGGCGAGGGAGTTTCCTGTTGGGCCGATGGCATATGTTTGGCCGATGGGTGTCATCGGCGTAGGTCTCGCCGATGGAGGGATGCGAAGGTGAGCGTCGAGAAGACTCTGTGTTTGGTTTGGCCGATGGAACTGCCATCGGTGTGATCTATATCATCGGCGGAGGCGTTTCTTGTTGGGCCGACAATTAGTAGTCTGGCCGATGATGGAGTTGATGGTGGTCTTCGGTATGACTCGGCGTATCGGCGGGGAGACTTTCGGGTTGGCCGATGGTGTTGGTCACACCGACAGCGGATTATGGAGTAGCGATCGGCGTGACTTGGTGCATCGGACAAAGTGTGGAGAGTTGGGCCGACAGGGGTACTCTGGCCGATGGAGCTGTATCGGCGTAACAAGTGATGTCGGCAGGTGAGTTTTTGGTTGGGCCGACAGTTGGTTGTCTGGCCGATGAGGGATGAAGCTATGGTTCATCGGCGAAAGTTGTATTGTCAGCCTAAGGGTTTTTTGTGGTGCCGATGGTGTATGTCTCACCGACGGAGGTGGGAAGTGAAGGACCATCGGCGGGACTATTGTGATCGGCGGAAGTGCTTTTGGTTGCTCCGATGGTCTTTGTCTCGGCGACAAGGGGTGTGGAGCTGGCATCGGGGTGACGAGGAGGATTGTCTTGGCGACAGCAATGTCATCGGTGTGAGTTGTTATATCGGCAAAGGAGTTTTGTGCTGGCCCGATGGTTAATCTCTGGCCGATGAAGGGAGTGTGGAGTTTGTGATCGGCCAGACTTTTGAGATCGGCAGGAGAATTGTGGGGTGAGCCGATGGCATATGTCTCGGCGATGGGTTTTGACGAAGGCATGTGTGTCGAGCACGGCAAAAGCGCTCGACACTTGGTATGTGTGCGGCCCCATTTTTAAACGAATGAAGTTGTCTCCACACCATGCATGTGGGATTTTTCCCCTTGCATTATTTTTGAACCTGCGAAGGAGGTGTTTTGGCGGGAAGCCTCATGTTGACTACAGCGACAGTCTCCAAGTGAATGCGGGTGGTTGAGCCATCAATGACGGTCGTGCAGGGGTATGGGCGATGAATACAAATGGTGAAGCTGCCTGATCGTGGATAAAGACTTCCGGATAGTGGCGCGTGGCTCGAGGCCCCCCTTTGTCTGCTGCATTAACATTTTCTGAGCGCCATTCCTTCTGAGGACTGTATCTGGCAGATTTTTTGTCATAGTCATGTAATTAATTGCTGTGGTACACTTTCTGGCTGTTATAAGCAGACTGTGTTACCATTTTTTAGGTTGTTGAAAGTTGAACATTTTGGCTCTGTAACACAATACAGTTCGTTTTGGTTGCTCTGTACAGCTAAACTTGTGAGTTTATGTATCTCCTGTTGTACGATTTGGCATGAATCCACTGATTTCATGGTTAATCTTATATGAATAATGCTATGTTTGCATGTGTTATGCTGATTCTGTCTCCAGTTTTGCATGTGTCTTTCTTACTGCAATAGGGATACCATAAGTATAGACAGCTTAACACTCTGTATTGGGAGATATCTGTAAGGCAGGTATCACATGTGTATCCCCCTGAAATCCAGTTTTAGCTATTCATGCTGATCATTCACAGGTGTATGTCTACCGACTCCAAGCCCTGGATAGGCACCAATCTAGCTCTGTGTTGAGGTTATACACCATGTCCAGCTTCGCATCCAAAATTCAAATCAAACCATTTCATCCTTCCATCTGTTAGTTGTAGGAGTAGGATTAGGAAAACCCCTGCATGCTCTCATACCTAACCAGACATATATGTCCAAGAACGTTGCCCACCTTGTGATCTATCATACAGATCTTGGTCCATACATGAGAGTATTCTGCCTGTTGTTGTCAAGTTAGATCTTTCTATCTTTGAGCTAGTCAAGGTTATATCTTGAGTTATAGGGACACCCCCCTTGGTGCGGCAGAACCAGAAGTGAAGGGGAGGAGCTCACGCAACCTCCTGTGTTAGTTGGCTGAATCTACATGTGCATAGGAACTGGCAAACCCTGATGCTGATTCAGAAGAAAAACCAACAAAGTGGCGACTCCGCTGGGGAAGAAATTTGAGAAAGGGTTATATCTTGTGACCCATCTGAGTCACCAACAAAGTGGCGACTCCACTGGGGATGGACTGATGAAAGAAATGATATATTTGTGACCCATCCGAGTCACCAACAAAGTGGCGACTCCGCTGGGGATGTTGATGTAGAGTTATATCCTGCAGTCTCTGGTGAAGTTTTGCTCTGCTGGTGGTATGAACTCAGAAAAATATGTGTTGAGCTTTCAGCTGCTGTAAATTTTGTCCTCTTTGGAGAGGTGGCGACTCTGCAAAAGATCTAAATGCATATGAAAGATGGATGTATGTGACGTGACAAAAATGTGTTGTTCATATTTCTGCATCTGTATGAGAAAAGGTACCTTGTTCCTTCCCCTTTATATTTGCTATTTTGCTGCATAGGTTAGATGCCAGGGGAGGTTACAGGTCTTAGGCAGACAAAGGATGTCTACGAGTAAGTTTTTTATGAATCCAAGTATGAATTATCCCATACTCAGCGGTGAAATGTTGGATAAAAGAATAGAAGAGATAAAAAATAGGTTGATATTCTTAGAGGCTGAGCAGGCCCAGTTAAAAAGCAATAACCCTGTTATGTCTACCAGTCAGAAAGCTAAACCTCCTATCAGCCCTTTTGATCATTTGTATGACCAACTAGATTTGTCATGGGTGGATTATAAAGTAGAAACTATGCCTGCTAGGATATACTGTCAGATGCCTAGATTTAGTGGTCACAGTGTATGTGATGGGAATGCACATATCCAAAATTTTCATGAGTTCATGGGAAAGCATTCATTCAGAGATGAGGATATGTGGATGAGGTTTTTTGTTAGGTCCTTTGATGCAAAAGCAAAAGACTGGTATTTGAGCTTTTCAAAAAGATCCTTTGCCTGTTGGGATGAGCTTGCTGACTGTTTCAAAGAAGAATTTGCAAGAGAACCTGCTGATCTTGTTGCAGAATTGATGAACATCAGAAAACAAGATGAAGAGCCATGTGTTGATTTCAGTCATAGGTTTGCAGTAGCCCTTTCACAGATCCCAGAAGTCTTCAGACCTGATATTTCAGCCTGTGTTGGCATATTCTTTGAGGCTTTTGAGGAGGGCTCTAGTGCATTACTGAGGGATTTCAAGGTGACAAGTATGCAGATGGCATACAAGTTCATAGAAAAAATAGAAAAAATCAGAAATGTGCACCTGCTGAAATCCCTGTCCCCTGGCCTTGGTGTGAAAAATAGTTGTGAAGCTACAAATGACCAAATAATTAAGGCATCATGTGTAGATAAAAATGAAAATGAAAGCATAGAGGTTGGGACTGCTGTATTTGAACATAATGCTAACAATACTGCTCAACTGGATTGTTCACCAGTTGAGGATGCCAGTGAAAGGACTAGTGAGGATTCCCATTGCAATGATGAGGCATATGACCATGAAAACAATAACGAGGTTGTGGACAGTAATGAGCAACTTTTGGAATGGACCTGTGGAGACAATTGTGAGTATTGTACTCAAGACAGAGAAGATATAAGCAAACAGAGAAGCAGTCCTATGTGTGACCCATTGCCTTCCTTTCAAACACATGGAGATCATGAAGAGCAGTCAGAAATTGAAATAAGTGCTAGTGCAGAGCATGATTGTTTTTCATTTGATGGCTATTTTGCTTATGACACACAGGCTGATACTCCTCCACAGAGTGAATCCATTGATGATGAAGATGTGTGCTCTGCTGCCCATGAACAAATGGCATATTATGATCAAGCTGATGTACCTGGATCACCCATCTTTGACACATATGGTGATGAGGATCTATTTGAGTATGGTGAAGATTTAGACACTGTTTTTGACTTGGATTCTATTTCTCATCCTGATGAAAGAGGAAACAACATACATCAGGTCGGTGACTGTGAAAATGTGCTTGATTTGAAAGAGGTGCCAGAGCCTGATCTTTTCCAGCTTGGTGCTACTATTGGTTGTGTACATGATGTGCACAATTGTGAATTTGAAAGCTTTTCTTTTGAGAGGCCAGCATATGAAATGAGCTCTGATTTTCCTAGCTGCATGGTGGACTTTGAATATTTTTAGTTTTCAGTCCAGCTAGGAGATCATTTTGCAATGCATAATGCTGATACAAATGATAACCTGTGTTCTATGCCATGTGAGTATGCATTGCCTGATACATTCTACGTCCACTTGTTGCCGGATGCTAAGGGTTATCTGCATAGGGGTGACAGTGACAAGCTAAATCAGAAGGTTGAATCTGCAGATGACCAGGTTTGTTTATGGTCAGATCATGGTAGCACTCTCAGGCTTGACCCTGTGTATGCAGATGAGAACAAGGTGTTTGATAAAGGGAGATACAGGTTTTTCTTTTCTTGGTGGCCTTAGGCCATCAAGAGTGTTTGGTGATGCAGATCATTATAACTTCATGACTCTGCGCCCAATGGATAGGGGACTGGTCTGCATCCCAGAGTTCTATGGTTCTTGCCATGCCTACAAGAGGCATGCATCCTCAGACAGAGCCACTGTTGGTGCCTGAATTGACTGTCAGTTGATTTAGCAATTTTTCATGCAGGCACCTTCCCTAAAATCCAAAAAATTTTAAGTGTTGGCACCCCTTCAGTGTTTTGCAGCATCCACATCATCTTTCTTGAGGAAGGGGTCATCATGTTTTGCCCATCGGCATAAGTTTACTTGTGTCTTGGCGATCGTATCAATAGCATGGTGTGTTCTTTGTATATCGCTGAGACTTTACCTATCGGCGTAGGTGCTTTGTGGCTTGCCGACAGACTTGGTCTTGCCGACGAGTGTTTTGGAGTGCTATCGCCGTGACTTTGTGCTATCGGCGAGGGAGTTTCCTGTTGGGCCGATGGCATATGTTTGGCCGATGGGTGTCATCGGCGTAGGTCTCGCCGATGGAGGGATGCGAAGGTGAGCGTCGGGAAGACTCTGTGTTTGGTTTGGCCGATGGAACTGCCATCGGTGTGATCTATATCATCGGCGGAGGCGTTTCTTGTTGGGCCGACAATTAGTAGTCTGGCCGATGATGGAGTTGATGGTGGTCTTCGGTATGACTCGGTGTATCGGCGGGGAGACTTTCGGGTTGGCCGATGGTGTTGGTCACACCGACAGCGGATTATGGAGTAGCGATCGGCGTGACTTGGTGCATCGGACGAAGTGTGGAGAGTTGGGCCGACAGGGGTACTCTGGCCGATGGAGCTGTATCGGCGTAACAAGTGATGTCGGCAGGTGAGTTTTTGGTTGGGCCGACAGTTGGTTGTCTGGCCGATGAGGGATGAAGCTATGGTTCATCGGCGAAAGTTGTATTGTTGGCCTAAGGGTTTTTTGTGGTGCCGATGGTGTATGTCTCACCGACGGAGGTGGGAAGTGAAAGACCATCGGCGGGACTATTGTGATCGGCGGAAGTGCTTTTGGTTGCTCCGATGGTCTTTGTCTCGGCGACAAGGGGTGTAGAGCTGGCATTGGGGTGACGGGGAGGATTGTCTTGGCGACAGCAATGTCATCGGTGTGAGTTGTTATATCGGCAAAGGAGTTTTGTGCTGGCCCGATGGTTAATCTCTGGCCGATGAAGGGAGTGTGGAGTTTGTGATCGGCCAGACTTTTGAGATCGGCAGGAGAATTGTGGGGTGAGCCGATGGCATATGTCTCGGTGATGGGTTTTGACGAAGGCATGTGTGTCGAGCGCGGCAAAAGCGCTCGACACTTGGTATGTGTGCGGCCCCATTTTTAAACTAATGAAGTTGTCTCCACACCATGCATGTGGGATTTTTCCCCTTGCATTATTTTTGAACCTGCGAAGGAGGCGTTTTGGCGGGAATCCTCATGTTGACTACAGCGACAGTCTCCAAGTGAAATGCGGGTGGTTGAGCCATCAATGACGGTCGTGCAGGGGTATGGGCGATGAATACAAATGGTGAAGCTGCCTGATCGTGGATAAAGACTTCCGGATAGTGGCGCGTGGCTCGAGGCCCCCCTTTGTCTGCTGCATTAACATTTTCTGAGCGCCATTCCTTCTGAGGACTGTATCTAGCGGATTTTTTGTCATAGTCATGTAATTAATTGCTGTGGTACACTTTCTGGTTGTTATAAGCAGACTGTGTTACCATTTTTCAGGTTGTTGAAAGTTGAGCATTTTGGCTCTGTAACACAATACAGTTCGTTTTGGTTGCTCTGTACAGCTAAACTTGTGAGTTTATGTATCTCCTGTTGTACGATTTGGCATGAATCCACTGATTTTATGGTTAATCTTATATGAATAATGCTATGTTTGCATGTGTTATGCTGATTCTGTCTCCAGTTTTACATGTGTCTTTCTTACTGCAATAGGGATGCCATAAGTATAGACAGCTTAACGCTCTGTATTGGGAGATATCTGTAAGGCAGGTATCACATGTGTATCCCCCTGAAATCCAGTTTTAGCTATTCATGCTGATCATTCACAGGTGTATGTCTACCGACTCCAAGCCCTGGATAGGCACCAATCTAGCTCTGTGTTGAGGTTATACACCATGTCCAGCTTTGCATCCAAAATTCAAATCAAACCATTTCATCCTTCCATCTGTTAGTTGTAGGAGTAGGATTAGGAAAACCCCTACATGCTCTCATACCTAACCAGACATATATGTCCAAGAACGTTGCCCACCTTGTGATCTATCATACAGATCTTGGTCCATACATGAGAGTATTCTGCCTGTTGTTGTCAAGTTAGATCTTTCTATCTTTGAGCTAGTCAAGGTTATATCTTGAGTTATAGGGACACCCCCTTGGTGCGGCAGAACTAGAAGTGAAAGGGAGGAGCTCACACAACCTCCTGTATTAGTTGGCTGAATCTGCATGTGCATAGGAACTGGCAAACCCTGATGCTGATTCAGAAGAAAAACCAACACCATGAATAGCACAACCAATCTCCTTTCAGATATATTGGAGACCATGACTGATAATTTTTGAAATTCACTAATGTAATTCTCCAAACTCCCAGTCTACTTAAGTTGTGCCAAGTCTCTAAAATATGTCTCTGGATCTCTCTTATCAAAGCGTTCCACTAATCTATCAACAAACTCTTGATATGAAGTGATACTATTATGATGCAATGTCTCTAATCTATGATACCACCAATCGTGGGCTGCTCCCTCCAAGTGAAAAGTAGCATATTTTATTGCATCCCTTTCTGTCATGGGTCTAAGAGTCAAGAGGGTGTCTAGCTTATGAATCCAAGCCTGAGCCGTGACCTTCCCACTACCATCAAACATGGGCAATGTAACTCTGCTGGCGGCATACATCAAATCATTATTTTGATTTCTTGGTCTCTTTTCTTGCTTTCCCCTGTAGTGTTCTCTTCTTTGACTCACAAACTTATCAAAGCTCATGCGTTCCCTGACCTGTGGTGTCAACAACTCCCATTCATCATTAGCTGCCATAAGAGTATCTGCAAACATTTCTTCTCCTTCTTCTTCTGCATTTTCCTCTTCTTGTTCATTCCTCAAAAAAGTAGGATGTGTAGGCCTATCTGCCATGTGAGAAGATGCTTGTGCTCTAGGTGTCCCAACCACACTCCTATTATCATCTAGTTCATAGTTTCTTCTTCTCTGAGGGTTCATTTGTTGTATCATTGTAGTAAGTGCCCGCATAGCATCTGCCACCTGCTGCTACCCCGTAGCCATAGTGCCGGATGAACCAACCTCTCGCTGTTTTGCTGCTGAAGTGGCTGATAAAGTGTTCTGTTCAAGTGGTTGTGACCACTATTTTTGCTTCCTTTCTTCTCTAGCTGTATACCTCTTGTCCCTATCACTTTGTTGCATTTAATGAGCCGATTTCAAACCCAAAGGATGGCAGGAAACTGCTCTGATACCACTGTAATATCCCTTGCTAGTTCTGAACTCAAAATGCTAATTAGATGCTCAAGGAATATTGTCAAACACTTCTGATGTAAACCCAATGCTTGCTGGTCTGTGTTTTCAGTCTGATATTTTTGCTTGAATATGATAGCTGAGTACTCTAAATGCTCATAAATCCAAACTACAATGCCTAAGCATTAATCTAGATGCATATATGACTTCTCTTTTTTGTTTTGGTATTTTCGATGCATATACATGAAAATTAGACATGAAATGCATACCTACAACCAATTGACATTTTGTCAAACACTTGGCATGCATACTATTATGCTAATCATGATGGATATTAATATGCACATTACATCAAATAGATGGCCTACAACTTATCACTCCTTTATTGAGATATATTGTCTAATACAATGCTGATATGAATGGCCAAGACTCTTGGCTTTACAATTTTATGCAACTCCTAAAATGACAACTATGAAACAATATAAATATGCTAACTCATGAAAGAACCTGGAAATGTAAGTTGTCGTGAATCGATGATGAAGATGAAGGAATGGCAGCCTCAAAACAGCTCATAAACATCCCTCTCAAGCCCCAATCGTGCCTCTCAAGTGTAGCACCTAGCCTTCTCATCAACCAAGGAAAGGAGTCCCTTCCAAACCCAAATTGAAACCCTCTCCTAGCTGCCCCGTACTGTAGCGTTACTGTTCACGGCACTGTAGCAACACTGTAGCGTACTGTAGCAAATCACTGTAGCAAAACATTGTAGTGCGCACTGTAGCAAATCACTGTAGCACGCACTCTAGCGTCACTGTAGCGCTAATGTAGCAAATCACTGTAGCAAAAACACTATAGCGTACTGTAGTAAAACACTGTAGCAAACACTGTAGCAACCAATAGAAAAACTTCTGATATGCAAATTGATACCTCCAAACCCCTGTTAACACTGCAGATTTAAGTACAAATGAAAGGACTGAAGTATCCCTTCCAATTTGCAACCCTTCGGAGGATATTTCACCACCTCAGTTATGCTAATCTATGGGAGTTTCCGTTCCCAAAGACCAAATATGCAGAAACCCTTGGCTCCACAAAACTCATCAAATGCAAATGTCAATAATTGGATGCCTGAAGCTTGCCTTGCCCCTTCCTTTATACTTTTTTAATCACACTTTCAAGAGGCTTCTAGAAAAATCCTATTATTTTATTTTAGTGACTTTAATGATCTAATGTGTATTTTAAGTCACTATATTAAATTAATTAAATATAAGGTTACCTTTTGATTTTAAATTAAGTAATAACCTTATAAAATAATTAATTTAATAATATCTCCCTTATTTCGTCAATTAGCCTTCGGGAGTTAAAGGCTAAATTACTCATCATGAAAATCACCTAGGAAGGGGACATTACAAAAAACATCCACCTCGTTGATATGACACCCACCAATTCAATGTCATCGACTAGATGTATAAGTAAATGGACTTGTAGGTCCATGAAACTTGTAAGGAGCTCCGTCTCAAATACACATACAATTTCTGCAATTTCCTTCTTCCATTTTGGCACTTCACATTCGTGGATCTCCTTGGAGGTCACCCACCTAATATAAGAATAGTAAATTAGTATGAACCTTTAGTCAAAAATTAAAATGCAATATAATATCTCTATGTCTCTCACACATGAACATTTCATATAACCACATACCTTGTAAATGCTAACAATCGACTTATAGCATTCCTTAAGTCAATTGTAAGACATGAATGCCCCCTAATTCCCAATGGCATGATATGCTATCAAACACATTTATGAAAAGGTCATTAGTAATTTTTTCTCACACAATAAAATATTAAAATATATTTAGTACTTAATCAATGTTACCAGTAAATGTTAAATGATGATATATAATACCTTCATAAAATTATGAAAATCATGTGTTTTAAATCCTATGATATGTCCATCAACTGTAAAAGTTTTAGCCAATGATGACCCATAGCCAGTAGGCGTCCTCATTGAACGGATGGCATTTTTAGTTGGTCTAGCTCTTTTTTTTTTTAAATCCATGGAGCTTCTGCATATGTTTCATTTTCCCTATTTGGCCACAAATGTTTTCTATCAATTTTGGTACGCAAAAGAGCAATATCTCTCTTCGAAGACAAGGTGTCCTTCTCTTTGCCTAATATATGTCAAAATATAGAATCTGGGACATTTTTGAATATGTGCATAGGATCTAATAGGTGAGATATTAATAGATCCTTCTAGTAAGGGAGCTAATAAAATATGGATTTCCTTTTCATTCCTTCTAGCATATTAACTACAACTTGTTATGGTTCTTCAATTGAATCACCCTGATCAAAAAAATCCTCCCAAGCTTTCAATTCAGCATCTTCATACTTCTTAAGCCAATCACCTGAACCCATAATCATGGGAGGGCCTCTATTTTCAACTTTTCCATCAAATTGATTCTTCAGGCAATTTCTAAACTTATGATCTAGTGGTAGAAAAACCTTGTTGTTTGCATAAATAAATTTATGTAGATCTTTAGAATACCACCCTTGAAATTGTTCTGCACATCTTGGACATGCAAATATCCCCTTTGTTTGAAGCCCTGCAATTCAATAAGTAATAGTAATAACATAAAAAAAATAGTATAAAACTAAGTATGAAAGTTGGGATGGAAATAAATTATAAGTGTAAATACATAAATATTTTATCTTACCAGAACAAACACCAAGTCATGGGAAATCATGAATAGTCCAACATAGCACACCATACAACATGAAGGACCAATTTGATGGGGGACGTGATATTTCATACATTCTTATGCCTTTCCATAGCAGTTACATCTCATCAATAAAAAGCACAAGATAAACGTCCATGTTTTTAACTTGATGTTTTCCTGGAACAATGAGAGTCAGCATAAGGTGCTTCTTTCTAACACTCATCCATGGGGGAATATTGTATACTATCAATCCGACTGGCCAAACACTATAATTTGAGCTTAGGAAAGAGAATGGGCACACTCCATCAATTGCAAGACCAAACCTAATACTACGGGGTTCATCTTTAAATTTTCTTCACCATTTTCCTCTATGTGTTTCATTGCTTTGGAGTCGGCCAAAATTCGCATGAATTCATCTTTTCTCCTATTCTTTGCATGTCAGTCCATCAATTGTGCAAGTGACTTGCAACGAAACATTCGTTGAAGTCTAGGTATAATTGACATGTGACGTAAAACCTTCTTTGGAATTGTAGGACCTTGTACATCTGTACGATATCTCTTCTCTTTGCATACATGGCATTCTACCTTGTTTTCATATTCATCTCTGTATAAAATGCAATCATTTTTACATGAATGAATTTGCTTATATTCAATCCCGAACTCAACCAACAATAGACGCGCCTCTCTGCAAGTTGATAGCAACACATTCTCTTCAGGGAATATTTTAGTTTTTAGTGCCGTATAAGATTGCCAGAGATTAAATCAATTGAATGTTTCACTTATGATGAATATGTTTGATATGTCAATCTATACTAAGACCATTTATATACAATATATGGTTTTAAATTCCCCATAAAGAAATATAAACGAAGTTGATGAATGTTTATGAATTATGTACACCAATTGACAATTCAAAGTAAGAAATAGATTTCAACTCACTTTAGTAGGGTAGTGAATCCTTTGTCTGACCAACCAAAGAGTGACTTGATTTCTAATAATATTAATGTGCATGCCAATTTTGAAGTTCTACTTGCACCCGATTTGAACACGGGTGTCTTCGCTGCTTGCTTGATGGAGTCTTTCAGGTTGTTATCATCAACATTACGTTGGTAGTAATTACCCGTGCTATCATCGTTACTGTCAACCATATGATCATTATTGTCATAATTGTTTCCATCCCCAAAGAAACTTGTAAGGATTTCATTCAATCCTTCTTCATGCACTACATTTTCACTATCATGATCATCTATAATGTAGGAAAATGTCCCCTTGGGGGCTTTTTCCTCATAAGGTTTAGCTCCTGGGTCTTTAGTATGCATTTAGGACATCTTAGTTCATATTTTGGCATCCCGATGGAATAAGACCTAGGTTCCATGGCAAATTGGACCTAGGTGGACCCCTTGAGTTGTACTCTACCCAAAATAGGGGGGAGGACTTGGGAGCCCGTGCCCTAGTCCTGTCCTATTTTGGGGCAGCCCTAATATCTGGGTGTTGGTTTATGACCATATATTTGGTCCTTTTGTTGACATAGTAAGTTTTGATGTTTAAAATCTTAGTGGGAGTGCTTGTAGTTGCATATATAAGCATGCTTAGGCATTCATTTGTAAACTAGATTTCAATTAGATGATCATTGTGAACTTCAGGCATTCTCAAGGTGATTCAAGGCTTTCTATTGTGTTGCAAGAGAAGACTTGTGTGTTTTGTGTGTTGATATTTGCATAATTGAGCATCAATTTCCTCATGGCATGAAGAGCATCTTCCTCCCATGAGAGCTTCACTACAAGGTGACATAATATTGTGTTTTTATCATTGATTCCTTTGGTTTTTGCCTCTTCCTCACAAGGGCACACACTCTTTATTTGACAACGGTGTTTGGAGACTTAAGTGTCCTCCGGGGCTTGACTGAGGCAAGCCTCTAAACACCACAACCACCAAACCAAGTCTTGTGATTGCATATTACAGGTATCGCATTTGGGAAAAGTGGAGTTGCAGGAAGGATTGGCAGGCATCAAGGATTTGCGATCTGAAGAAAAGAAGGACATAGGAGCACTTCCAGGACTTGGGTGCTCACTCTAGTGTCCTCCGCATTCGAGTTTTAGGAAACATAAGTTACAGGGTTGATCAATGTCGGAAGGAGGTCTAGATTCCACGAAGAAATTGGCACCTTGGACTTGGGCGCCCCCTCCAGTGTCCCTAATTGTTTTGCTTCAGAACCCCGAAAATAGGTATTCTGTAATTTGGTATTTTACTCCCGTCTGTAAGAGCTTTTTTCGTTATTCATCAATTTGTTGTCGTATTTACATAATTAGGGTTTTAATGGTTAATTGGGCATAAGAGAAGGAAAATTAATAATTAAATTCCCTAATCCAAGTTTCCCTACATCTACAAATGACCTAGGGTATGATAGTGCTTGTCATTCGACCCTAGATCCTTGAATGTATAGAGGAGAGGTAGATTTAAACATCTAAAATCTAAAACATTAACAAATCTAATTTTCCCCTAAACATCATCATTAAGGCTAGCTGGCATGTCATCAGTGTATGCAGATCTCATTAGCAGTTCAAATTTATCAACTCGTAGTATTCTCTTCAATGTTGCTCTTTTCTGCCTGGTATGGTTTAAAAGATGGTTTGGATCATCCCGTCCAAACCTTAATAACCCAGTTGGACCTTGGGTATTAGTATGTGTTTCATCAACATCTTCTACCTATCAACAAATGCAAGCATTATTTAATGTTTGGCAACAATTGCACTAAATTCAAAATGTATCAATTTCAAAGAAATATAATCAAATATGGCTTAAAAAATATAAATATAAATTGTATGAACATATATACATCAATTGAATAATGGAACATTATTTTATAGACTACCTTTTATACAATAATTTAAAGAAAACACAATTTTGACAACAAAGTTTATAAAACATCAGTCCACACTCATTTATTATTCTTTGATTTTCTGCCCTTAAGAACATCCTTAGGGAGACCTTGTTCTTCCCTTTTCTTTCGCATAGGAGTGTGTTTTAAGAAGGGGTAATCAATAAATAACTCATCCCTAATGGTAAAGTCCATAATAGCCTCGACCATTATCAATCTATCAACCTCTCTTTCCATATCTCCATCTTTATCATTTATAACCTGAACAAATTGACAATTCGGTCTTACAGTAGGGTCCCTTCCCTTACTACTATTTATAAATCTTGCAATATTTTTGTGTGTATGCATGTCCATCTATATACATAAGATGACGTCTATTTATTTCTTTTCCACTTTCCAATTGGATATGATGTGTATACATATTCGAATTTAGACCATATGCTAACATGCTAGGCTTATATTCTGCTAGCCTTCTCCATTCACCACTGTAATATGATGGACGATAATATGGCATTAATCTCCTAGTGGTTTGTTCTAAATTGTTTCTATGTTTAGATCCCACATGTACATTTTGGATGATAAAGAGGCCTAGATTCGCTCCATGAATATTGGAGGGTCATATCATGTAGCTGTATCCCCAAAATTGAAACACCTCGTATACTCTAGGTAGTTGTTGATCACTAGGCCAAGCACAATATAGTCGATGATCAAATGTCTCTTTGTAAATTGATCTCAAACTCAGGGGCAAGTCATCATCTCCATCACATTCATTCTCATAGGGTATGTAGTCCACCTTCCCCTTGTCTTTAAGTAAATTATGCATCTTTAAACTAGTTCTTGTTCTATTACTTGTTTTCATCAATTCCTTGTCTTTGGAGCTGGTATATTGGCACATATTTTTGTTAGATGTATCATCTGATGAATGATCATTGCCCTCTAGGCTGGAAGTCGGTGATCTAGGAAACTTTAAACCAAGAACTTTATCCTGCAAGTATCCATTAAGAAAAAAATTAGTTAAATAATATAAAACAATGTTTAAACGAAGTATACATGTTATTTATATCAAATTGGAAAATTCCTTACCACAATACCTATTGGATTTGAATGGATTGTCGTAGACATACTACCGACTGGAAGCTCATCATATATGTAATGTCTTTGTACAATCGCTCATTTGAATTGTTTCTTTCCATGACATACAGAACATCCACAAACAACAATTTTCTCAAAGTATTCATCCCATGTACTATAGTCCTAACCAACCTCTTATTCAGTGTAATCATTTGTTGTGTCTGCAGGATCCATTGTCATATCCTCTTCCACCCATTGTCATCTACGTGATTTAACAGTTTTAGGTCCACGTCCACGTACATATCTTTTTATTTTGCTAGTTGAATGCTCAGGCTCTACATTTGCTCCAATCTCCATCTAAAATAATCAACAACATGCATTAATTTATGTCAAGATTGGATAATACATTATAAATTTCAATAATACTGTGAAAAAAGATGGACGTATCACAAAATGCCATTAGATCATTTTTTTCCTAAGTTAAGTCAAAATTTGAGTACCTAATGTCCTGCTTCATCCATTGTGTCCTCATTTGATATGACATGATCTGTTGCCATGGCCTCGTCTGGCCCCTATAATACACAACATAGTAAATAATGTTTAGTACACCAATTATATCATTTCAACGAATATGCTACCCAACACAAAACCTTACTTTAGTCATATATGTGACATATTCATATCATGTTTTGGCCATCCTAACTTTCAAACGTTTCCTTTGATCATAGTGTAGACACCTAAAATTGGACTACTCTGCAAACCAATTTTCCATTCCTCTCGCACTAATCCATTCACCCAATCTGCATGTCCCTTGTGATCAATTAATTCACCTAATTGATTCATTTAACCTTACAACCCTATCCTGTTAATTGAATGAATATTCCTAATATTCATTTAATTGATTTATCCATTTCCCTAATCCATGTTAATTAGGTTAATCATGCTTAAGTTAATTAAGAAAACACTTAATTAACCTTGTCTCCCACTCATCCACTAAACTGAATATAATATTCAGATGTCTCCCACTCACCTCTACTCACTGAATTTAAAATTCAGTTGTCTCCCACTCACCTCCACTCACATGAATTTAAAATTCATTTGTCCCCCACTCACCTCCACTCTTCCCAAAATTGGAATTTTTAATTCAATCCCTAAGAATAAAAGAATCACTTTTATTCCTAGCCCTTGATCTGATCAGATGAATCCTGACCCTCCATCCTCATCTCCAAAATCCTATAAATAGGACCCCTCTCTAAGCCATTTGGGGGACCACTTGGATGCATCAGAACTCTGTCAAAATCACCATCCAATCCCCTAATCCTATCAAACCTCTGCCAAAATCTTGTCTCAGTCCCATCTAATCTCATCTACATTGTGTTGTGAGCACTTAAGAAATCCACATTCTCCACATTTACACTCTAATCAGGGAAACATCTGAGGAGCTCTATTGGGTGCAAGCTCCTTCCCGCATGGATCTATGAGGTCTTCATGAAGGTATAATCATTTGTTTATGCATTAGATTAGTTTAAATCTTCAGTTTGATTTCACTGATTACATTTTGGCATGCCCGCTATCGAATCCAATCATCAATTTGAGAAGGTTTTGTTGTCAAAATCTTCTTTTTTCTAATAGTTTTTGCAAGTTTTGGTGATAAGATGTTGCAGGTTGCGTTTTGAGCAAAAACGAACTGCGTTTTTATGCTCAGGACGCTGTTTCTACAAATTTTGACAGTAAACTCAAGTAGGTTCTGTGAAATTTTTTTTGCAAAAATTTGAAAATTTTTAGGGTACAGTCCGTACCGTACAGAACTGTACCCTGTCGTACTGCTGGTTTCTGGTTGAGGTTGCAGGGATAACATAGTTCATTGCAGGTTTAAGGTATTTTGTTTGTAGGTTTAAGCCACCGCTTGACCACCACTTCACCACCAGCTCTCGGCCGACTCTGCACTTCCTCCATTCCCGCCTTCCCCACCACGGCCAACATCTCCCTACCGCTACCTGCCTCCCCCACTGCTCCATTTCCCTGCCACTACCTTGCAACCCTTATACCTCCCGCAGTCCTCTCCTCCGTCGGGCGTCCCTAACTCCTATCGCCGCCGCCGCCGCCGCCTGAGCCTCCCCGCCGCCCGCTTCCCCCAACTCCTCCTCCTGCGACACCTACCTCCCAGGCCGCCACCAACGTCCCGCTTCCTCTGTTTCTCCACCCATCACCAGCAACCTTACTCCCGAGCCCCCTCCTCTCCGCAGCACCAACCCCCAAACTCCCGACCACACCAACCTCCATTCCTCCCGACCACCACACCACCAGGCCACCACCCGTCAGTGCCCCCCCTGTGTAAAACTACCTCCCGCCATCGCCCAAACCTCCATCCAACTCCTCGCCAACCTCTACATACAAACCTCCGCGCCGCTCGCCCTAAACGCCCCTACACAAAACAAACACCAAAACAAAAACACAAACCCTAATCTCTACCTCGCGGGCAGCACACCCCTAACTTCTTTTTATTTTTCACTTTCTCTAGCCCCTGGTCATATGAGCGACCAGGGGCATTGCTCCAACTTAACCACCTACCACTAAACCGCCAGAAGTAAACCTGCTACATGTGATCAAAACCTTTAACCGCTAACAGTTTCTTATGACAGTCAGGGGTCTCTTTGGCTTTCCATATACCCTCATAGGGGCATTTTTTTTTCTTTTGATCATAACTTGGCCATACGGAGTCAAAAACTCGCAAACAAGGACTCATCGGAAAGAGGACTTTGAGCTCTTCGTAGTTGTGAGGTTTTCATCAGGTGACAGTTTCCATTAGGTGACATTACATTTTTCCTACTTTTTTTCGTAGTCAAAGTCAAACTTGCATTTAAACTTCAAATCATCATATCTTTTGCAATTTTGATCAGTTTTCAGCGATTGTTTTTTTCAAATTCCGTAGAATCTCCTAAAAAATCTATTTATGCACTTCTTTTCTCTATATCTATTCATATTTCATCAAATTTTATCAGAGTATCAATTCTCGCATAACAATCTTTTTAGCTAGTCTACTTGCTCTGTTTTCGGTTTCGTGACTTGCAGGTGATCATTCGGGACTGGACAAGCATCAGGAGCAGAAAACACATCCATTTGGATAGTAATTTAATTAGGTGCCTTCGTTTCATCCTTTATCTCCTAATCTTGTTTTCATCACACATTTCAATTTGGGCCTTTAAAAACGATCATTGTCTTCAATCACACATTGAAATCAGGCTTAAAACAAATCAGTGTCTTCAATCACATCTTGAAACTGGGCTAAAAAGAACCATTGCTTGATTTGTCTTCATTAGACTTCATTTTTCTAAGGGATAATTAATCAACTGCGAGTGTGAATCAAGTGGGTGTGTGTATGCTCTCTCCTCGCACCGCAAGGTGATCTTGGAGATCAAAAACACCTCACTTGATTTGCTTTTGTCAATCCCTATCCTAGGAGGCCTGCTAGGGGATTTCATCACCCCTAGAGATGACCTCATTTGAGGCTGAATCGAAAGACACCCTTTTTGAAACCAGAATCCTGTCACTCTCGGCTAAGCCCCAAAGAACTTTCTACCTTTGGGAAGTGAAGGTGAAGGGCGGGTTACCCCCTTCTCCCGGCTGTGTGATAGGATTTCAATTTTAACTCATTAGTCAACCTCGTCTAAGCAGTGACCAAACTTAACTGGCCATACCCCATCAAACTAGACATTAGGGCCTGTTGATTTGTCTTACACATGTGCTTGTTAATCATTCTCATATTCTTCAAAATTTAAATTTGCTTGTGTCTTGTGTGAGTGATTCTTGTTTGTACATGTGATCATTTGCTAAACATTGCCAAATCAAACTAAAACATCAAACACATAAGACAAGTCCTTCTAACACATTCAAACCCAATCACACTCATCCTAATCACCCATTCTTAACCACCTCAGTCCTAATCACATCATAATCATCCCTCATCCCCCTTCATCCCATACTATCTCCAACAAAATGGATCGTTATGCAGCAATGCGACAAGTGCAAAGATTTAGAAAAGCCTATGAGAACATGGATCCTAATGCTAAGGAACAATTCAAAAATGACATTAAAGATAATCCCTTAGCACCCCTCATCACTGGAGAATTCAAAACCCCTACCCCATCTTCATCATATCAACCCTCATCATATCAACCTTCAACATCTTACATATGCACACCATTGACATCATCCCAACCTTCATTATATCAATAAACACCCTATACCCCAGCCCCATCCACATCATATCAATCGTCATTCTTTCAACCTTCATACCAACCTACCTCATACATATCCCCACCATCAACCTCCCATCAACCTTCATCATACCAACTTCCATCATATCAACCTCCCTCATCCTCATACCAACCTAATTCATCCACCTATCATGTCCATGCCACATCCACAAATCAACCTTCACCCCAACATTATCCAATTTCTCATTCTAACATTCCAACATACCACCAGGCCCATCCACGAGGCAACCAAGTGTCATCACAACAAGAACATGTAAGCCCAAATCCACCTTTGCAACAAGAAGCACATGCACGTCCCAGTGGTCCCTTGTACATAAATCAAACGAGTCCAAGTTATTCTAGGCAAGATCTAATAACCTTTGACAAGGGAGATACCAATCTAGAGTGGCCTCCACCATCCAATCCCAAGCCACCACATGAGCCAACAAGTCCTATCATAAGACCACCATGTGATCCTACCCCTAGTCCATCTTCTAGCCCGTCAAGCCCTTCATCAACTTCATACCCATGTTCTACCAATCTTCCACCACAAGATCCCTGGGACATAATCATACAACAATTAGTTCAAACAAATTTGATTAAGCTACCACTGATAGACACTCTTGAACCAACCCTTAAACCCCCTCGATATAATGAAAACCATTATTGTGCATACCATAGATATAAGGGCCATAAAACATCCAATTGTGTCAAACTTAAGAGATTGATCAAAAACATCATAAATGGTGGTAAGATTCTCCCTTCATCCAATCCAAATCCTAATCCACCCAATCCAATTAGCCCCCAACCTAATCCTAGTCCTAAGCCTACAACATCTTCCGCTATTATTGCTCCTCCATTATCTCATCCATCTACCCATACACCTATGAAGGATGTGATCCAAGGACTACTAGCTGAGAGTCAACCATGTCCCCAAAGTCTGGTCCTTGACCTTGCCAAAGATTCTTCCAATACCATGTCAAATCCTACAACCCCTTCATGCCATACGCAACCCCTTGAGCTTCTCACTAAGCCCTCTACCATGCACCAGAGTCAAGGTCCATCACACCCTCATGTTGTTGACCACGAGCCCACCCAAGAGCCTTCCACTTCCATTCAAGCAACCCAAGCAGTATGTCAAGAGTTTAATCCTAAGCATGTGGAAACATTCAGCCCTAGTCCAACTCAAGATCAAATCACTTTTATGCAACCCATCCATAATATGTATCTTTTCCATGATCAAGATGATAGCCATAATGATGAATCTATCCATGCGCCACTTGATCCTATCCATCCCCCAACAACCATTCACGAGCACACTATCCGAGTTCAACCTATCCATAATATGTATCTTTTCCATGATCAAGATGATAGCCATAATGATGAATCTATCCATGAGCCACTTGATCCTATCCATCCCCCAACAACCATTCACGAGCACGCTATCCGAGTTCAACCTATCCATAATATGTATCTTTTCCATGATCAAGATGATAGCCATAATGATGAATCTATCCATGAGCCACTCGATCCTATTCATACCCCTACAACTCTCCATGAACAAGACACCCAAGACCTACATGCTTTATCCAATGAAAGTCTTGTTGACCTACTTCAGCATTCACCCCGTTTCATGGCCTTCCTTCAAAGCAAAGAGATCTCTTCCTCTAGCCATGATCCCACAACATCCACTTGTCATGATGAGACACTTGTCCCCCAAGTAAGCATAAAAGATCAAACACATAACTTGGATCTTAGTGAACACAGTGCTAATCACGATCCTAATGATTCTCCTTCACCATCCATTATTGACCATGCTACAAAGCCTCCACCATATCTCCTTGGTCTTATTACCTTCATGCACGAATGTTCTTTCTTAGAACACCAGCAACCGTTATCTACTATTGCATCTTCCTCATCCAATAAAGAACTCATTGCTAGCGCACCTATACATAATCCCGCTATCCACCGTATACTCCAGAATATGAACTATCAAGGTAAAGGCTTAGGCCTTCATGAACAAGGTATTTTGGAACCTATCCATGTCAACGTTCCTCCACCTTCATACGGCCTTGGATACATACCCCAAGGTGCACAAACTCAAGATGTTGGTACTTCCTCCACTCCTCCTATGTCTACCACTTTCCATCGCAAACCCTGTCATATCCCCAAAACATATGTCGCCTTTCCACCTCTAGCATCCTATAATTGTCAAAAGCATGTGACCCTACATCTTCCAACCTCCACTTTGCCTCCACTTTTACCAACTCCAAATATCACTCCATCCACCTTGCCACCATGGCTTCCAACACCTAACATATCTATCATTCATAAGTATCCTTACCTCCCTAATCATGGCCAACAAAAGCACACATCGCCTAAACATAAAACTTCCAATCATTCCACTCATTCCATCCATCCCATGGGATTCAAAAGCAAAAAAATTTATGCCTTTACCTCTAAAGCCAAAAATCCAACTAACACTCCTAAGGACCCTCATGCCTTAGGGTATCGATGTGAAAAGTCTCTAAATCATCCATCTTCTCAGCAAAGTACATCTACAAAGCTATCCAAGCCCATACCTCCACAAGGAAAGCCCAAAAGCAAAATGGTTTGGGTTCCTAAGAAAATAGCTAGCAAGACAAATGAGGCATCCTCATCCACATCTCAAGAATCCCAACCACCTATTTCCATCCAAAAGCCTACTTCCATCCAAAATGTCCATTCCCTTTAAAGATCCCACAAGCAAAACACAAGCACTGAAAATACTAAGTCTATGTGGGTTCCTAAATCACTTCATCAACCATCTCCTAGGCAAACATCTCCATTGCTTCCTACACCACCATCTCATCAAAAGCTTTAATGTTTATCACGGTGTGTGTAGCCGTTGGTCATGGTTCCTTTCCACTTCACAACACCTCCACATAACTACATCTCCCCATCTTACATCCATTATCCTATACATCTTCCTCCTCCTATGCCTATGGTCCATGCTGTTGCATAAGCCTTCCCTCCATATTCTGCATCATAATCCACTATCTACCTATGCCATATCACTTTCATACGATCCCCTACCAACATCTGTGAGAGCACTAGACATGGTCCATTCGACAGTATCTATCTAGCGAGACTCTCCCCTTTCAAGGAACTATATGCTCATGTCTTTCCATATCCACCTTCTCCAATCTCACTATTAAAAAAAAAAAGAAAACAGTAAAGAAAAATCCCTTCATCCAATGGTGAAAACCTAGCAAACAGGCGCCTTGGTTAAGTACCATGATGAAAACCTGGCAAACAGGCGTCATGTGTAAAGTCGATCTTCTATGTCACCTACACTTGGGGGCACCTTGTCTCATCAGCATATCACTTTTCTCCTACCAGTTTCCTTTCATACCATTTCCTATCCTATCCTCTATCCGTTGCATGCCTATCATGTCTCGTCCATCCATCCAAACTTCCTTTCCTCTATTATTTGGTCTTGATAAAGATTGGGGGCACAATGTTGACAAATGTTTTGAAAGGCTCTTGACATACCTTATCCCTCCAAAACATGCACATCCTTCCTCCTCCTATCATCATAAACCCTGCCATGAAAAATCCTAGGTATTCTACCTACAACGGGGCATGTTATACTTATGCGACATAGTCCTTGGAGATCACATCCTTGGTTCCTTCTACCTACCTGTTCCATTCACCCATACATCTACCTATCCGTGGTGGTTCCTTGTCATTAGTCTTGTCTGATCCATATCAGTTCCATATCGCATCTCATCCGACCCACAACTTAGGTCCATTAGGGTTCTCCCTGAACTACGCTATCTCTGCGTCGTCACGTAGGCAAGGCCATTATTCTCATGTGCCCCCAAGGCTCCACTTTCCCCTCTAGACTTGGTGTTCCCTTGTCATTGGTATTTAGCACAAAGGCTATGCACATGAAATCCAAGACACCATCATAATAAACCATTCCTTGTCCAAAAAATCAAAAATCCAAAAACATCACAACTATCATCAAAAATACCAAAACAATAGAAAACACAAAAATTCCAAAAATAATTTATTCATCATCACATCTATCATCAATAATCTTACACTAGATCCAAGCATCACATCACCTATCAAAGCATTGTCCCTTAATCAAAATCATCAACTATCAAATCAACATCAACCATAACTTGTCACCGTCATATCTTGAGCCAATCTTACATCAACAAAACCTGATCCAATCATCAATCGATTCTTGCCTTAGGATATGTCGTTCCTACAATAGGCAGAATCTATCCAATCATCAATTGATCCCTGCCTTAGGATATTTCTTTCCTACGATAGGCAGAATCTATCACATCATTATTTATCTTGGCAAAAGATACAATGGTTACTTGTTTGGTTCGTTGGTCTTTTAGTTTTTGATTTTTAACTTTTATCCTATTCAAAGATCACATCAAAGCTACCTTGATCTTACTATATCATGGTATGTGGCGAAAACATCTAGAATGGGGCATAGTCTTGCTTTTGTATGCTGTGCTTGTGGGTTGGTCTCATTACTCCAAGCTAGTATTCATATCTTGATCGATCATAGGGTCGGTTCTAGCATATTGATCTCCTTATGCATCTAAGGTTCATCATACCTTTTTTTTGTACTAAGAGCTTATGCTATGAGTCCCCTTCCCTCGTCTAGACAAGGTTGTACTATCTTGGGCATGCATGGGATCATCCCTTTGTCTGCGTGTCTAGTCCATGCAAATGTCAGATAAACATCATCACCTTGGTCTTCTATACCTTGGTGAACATATCCACTTTGCTATATCAAACCTAGGATTGCTCAAATTCAGTTTCAGCACAATGATCATCCACCAATCATATCCCAACATCATCATCCTTTCATCCCACCACTTATCCTCTGACCCGTTCAACCACTCTATCTCATCCATTTCAAGAGCACAACTGTGTTCTCACAACCCGCCTATCCTCTCGAGGGGGCATCACCCTTACCAATTATCCCCAAGCCTTATTCTTCCAAACCAAAATCTTTTTTCTAATCCAATCCATCTCTATGTTTTAACTTCTTTGAAATGATGTTGCTTAGCCACAACACTATCTCAAAGAGGGGAAAAATGTAGACACCTAAAATTGGACTGCTCTGCAAACCAATTTTCCGTTCCTCTCACACTAATCCATTCCCCCAATCTGCATGTCCCTTGTGATCAATTAATTCACCTAATTGATTCATTTAACCTTACAACCCTATCCTATTAATTGAATGAATATTCCTAATATTCATTTAATTGATTTATCCATTTCCCTAATCCATGTTAATTAGGTTAATCATGCTTAAGTTAATTAAGAAAACACTTAATTAACCTTGTCTCCCACTCATCCACTAAACTGAATATAATATTCAGATGTCTCCCACTCACCTCCACTCACTAAATTTAAAATTTAGTTGTCTCCCACTCACCTCCACTCACATGAATTTAAAATTCATTTGTCCCCCACTCACCTCCACTCTTCCCAAAATTGGAATTTTTAATTCAATCCCTAGGAATAAAAGAATCACTTTTATTCCTAGCCCTTGATCTGATCAGATGAATCCTGACCCTCCATCCTCATCTCCAAAATCCTATAAATAGGACCCCTCTCTAAGCCATTTGGGGGACCACTTGGATGCATCAGAACTCTGTCAAAATCACCATCCAATCCCCTAATCCTATCAAACCTCTGCCAAAATCTTGTCTCAGTCCCATCTAATCCATCATCTAATCTCATCTACATTGTGTTGTGAGCACTTGAGCAATCCACATTCTCCACATTTACACTCTAATCAGAGAAACATTTGAGGAGCTCTATTGGGTGCAAGCTCCTTCCCGCATGGATCTATGAGGTCTTCATGAAGGTATAATCATTTGTTTATGCATTATATTAGTTTAAATCTTCAGTTTGATTTCACTGATTACACATAGAATTCAACCAATAAGTTTGACCTTAGAGGCCTCATGGACAAAAAAATAATTTTATCTCATCTATGTTGTAGCATTTGTGAATTCATAAACACCTTCCTCCTTTAGTTGAGGTTGCTTTCTCTTCTTACCTCTATTGTATCTGCAGATTACGTTGTCATATCTATTTCTCCACCCACTTTCCTCTTTGTGATTTAGTAGTTTTATGCTGTCCACGTCCTCTCTCCATTGCCTCCTCTGGATCCTGTAATACACAACAATGACAATAGTCACATAATAGTTGTGCACCAAGAGGTTGCCAAGCTCTCTTAACGTTTTTGGCTAATGACACAGGGTAGATATGGCTAAACCCCCTTCACTTCAGGATCTACTAGACCTAGGTGGGTATACCTTAATGATTGGTGCAGACTTGATTTGACCTTCACAATGGCAAAGACGTGTGAAGTAGCTATAAGATTGTGAGTTGTTCCTAATGTTGATATTTGCAGTTTTGAGAAAGTAAATAAACTTTAAATAAGGCTTTGAGGAAAACTAATCACAAGAATCATTTAAAAGGATTTTAATCCTTGGCGGGAACCAATCAAAATGAATTATTTGAAAGGATGTTTAATTCACTCCAACCAAAAACCAATCAAGATAACTAGACATGAACAACAAATATGCCCTGACAGATTATATCAATTTCCTATATGTTTGCATTTATCCTCTAACCTTTCTACATCAGCCCTCATTTGTGCAAACCTCCTAGATTTTGGCCCTGAGCCAGGCAATTGATCAATTAGGTCTTGGTTTAATTTTGGTTCCTTTTCTTTCAATTCTCGCCCTATTTCAGTTTTTTGTTTCTTATTTTTGGACTGACTAGTTTCACCCTGTTGCTTCTTATTTTTTGTTTTTGTAGGACCTTCCATCTTATTTCTCTACAAAACTAAATTATAATCTAGCAATTGTACAAATATCTCGGATGCTTACTTGTATACTGTGGGCGCACTGAACTCCTTGACCTCCACTTCAATCTCCCATTTTTTCTCCGCTGCAATTTATGAAAATTGTTTTTAGTTCAATCCCTTTTCAATCAAAATTGTTCATATAATGTTCGTTTGCGCAGCCATTAATGTCCATCACTGGAAATGGATGCAATGGATTTTTTTAATTTTGAAATGTTAGATTGCATTAGTGGGACTCTCCTAGTTTCAGGTCGATTTGTGTGCTTCATTTGGTGTCATCTTTGTTTATATATTCATAACTAATCGCCAAGACTCACTGAATGTCTTTTTGATATGCAGTGTCCCTTTAGTTCTCTTATTCAGTCAGGAAGACATTTAGTAATCTCACCGATATTGCATAGGTGCCTTTTGTCTTAACATTTCAGGAAGAACAATATGAAGTTTACTTGATATCAGGGTAACCTAAACTATTAGAAATCCTTTTAGTCATTGTCGAGTGTCCTTCCGACGAATAATAGTCATTCCTATTGTTATTAGGTTGACATGTGTCAATGCTAAGAGAATGGGATGTTTTTCTGATATAATTTGTCTCCCCGACCTATTTCTTCCATCACTTTGTTCGTTGGGACAAATTGGTAGGACTTTCACCGAAAACTCTTTTTGTGTTCCTTATAGGAGTAACCCATACAGTCAAAGAGATCTGAGGGACTTGCTCTGATCATTCATGTCTCCCCAACACATGTGTTCCTTTGTTTTATCAATGAGAGTATATAAGTTTCTCTTTGAAAAAGTGTCCATCGGCGTGATGCTTGAGATCGGTGTAATTTGAAAACTTCAGTCTGACTAGCTTGCTTTTGCCAATAAGCTTTTTAATCAGCAAAATGCTACGCACTGTCTTCCTGATCATGCAGAAAGTATTATCTTGGGATCTTTCATTGCTATGACTTTATTTATCAGATCTTTGATCGCTATGACTTTATTTATCTCTTCCCAATATGCATAAAATGTTCAATAAAGAACTATAACTTATTGATCGATAGGACATGCACATGATTTTTCTGATAAGGATCAGTTGCTCTTAAAATTTTTTGTTTCAAGGGATTATGCTTAGGAAGTTAGATTTCTAGATCCCTTGGGGATGGTCGAATGAGTGGAAGCTTTAAGATTAGGGTTGAGGGTTGACGGTTGAGGGTTGAAGGTTGAGGGATTAGGGTTTAAGGTATAGTTTTGAGGGTTGAGGGTTTAGGGTTGACAGTTTAGGGTTTAGGGTTTAGGGATTAGGGTTTAGATTTGAGGGATTAGGGTTTAAGGCATAGTGTTTAGGGTTGAGGGTTTAGGGATAGGGTTTAGGATTTAAGGTTCAAGTGTTGAGGGTTGAGGCTTTAGGGATAGGGTTTAAGGTTTAGCGATAAGGGATTAGGGTTTAGGGTTGAGGGATTAGGGTTTAAGGTATAGTGCTTACGGTTGAGGGTTTAGGGTTTAAGGTCTAAGGGTTGAGGCTTCAGGCTTTAGGGATAGCGTTTAGGGTTGAGGGATTAGGGTTTAGGGTGGAGGGATTAGGGTTTAAGGTATAGTGTTTAGGGTTGAGGGTTGAAGGATGCGTTACGCTGCACTGAAAGGTTATAGTCCCATTACAGAATTATGTCCTTGCATGGACCATGTCGAGTGCCCTCATCAATGTTTGTAAGGGATACATGGAAGGCAAATGGATTAGGTAGATAGTGGATTATGACATGGATTCTAGAGGGGAAAAAAGTGGATTGTGATGTGGATTATGTAGGAAAAATAGTGGATTATGATGTGGATTATGTCAGACTTATGCCAAAGCATGGACCATAGGGATGGTATGTGGAGGGTATGTAGGATAGTGGATGAATGATGGTAGATTTATTGCAGAATGGAAGGGAACCATGACCAATGGTTGTGCACATTGCAATAAACGTTGAAGCTTGTGATGCGGAGGTGGTGTAGGGTGCAATGGAGATGTTTTCTTAGGAGATGGATGATGAAGGGCTTTAGGAAGTCACGTAGACTTAGGCGTTTTATTACTTTTATTTTGCTTGTGGGATGGAATGTTTTGACACTTTTGAGCGGAATGGGAATTTGAGATGGGAGTAGATGGTTGGGATTTTTTAGAGGTAGATGCATCATTTAACTTGATTTCCTGTTGCTTAGGTATCCATACCATTTTAGTTTTGAACTTTTCTTGTGGAGGTATGGGCTTGAATAACTTTTTGGATTGATTTTTTTTACTCTTTGTTTTTATGTCCTGAGGCATGAGGATCCTTTGGATGTTTGGCTTTATTAGTAGAGGTATCTAATTTTGCATTTTTGGATCCCTTGGGGATGGTGGAATGAGTGGAAGCTTTGAGTTTATCTTTAAGATTAGGGTTGAGGGTTGAGGGATTAGGGTTTAAGGTATAGTGTTGAGGGTTGAGGGATTAGGGTTTAAGGTATAGTGTTGAGGGTTGAGGGTTGAGGGTTTAGGGTTTAGAGTTTAGGGTTTAGAGTTAAGGGATTAGGGTTTAAGGCATAATGTTTAGGGTTGAGGGTTTAGGCTGGATAGGGTTTAGGATTTAAGGTTCAAGTGTTGAGGGTTGAGGCTTTAGGGATAGGGTTTAAGGTTTAATGATAAGGGATTGTTGAGGGATTAGGGTTTAAGGTATAGTGTTTAGGGTTGAGGGTTTAGGGATAGGGTTTAGGGTTTAAGGTTTAAGGGATGAGGCTTCAAGCTTTAGGGATAGCATTTAGGGTTGAGGGATTAGGGTTTAGGGTGGAGGGATTATGGTTTAAGGTATGGTGTTTAGGGTTGAGGGTTGAAGGATGCGTTACGTTGCACTGAAAGGTTATAGTCCCATTAGAGAATGATGTCCTCGCATGGACCATGTCGAATGCCCTCATCGATGTTGGTAAGGGATACATGGAAGGCAAATGGATTAGGTAGATAATGGATTATGATGTGGATTCTAGAGGGGAGAAAAGTGGATTATGATGTGGATTATGTAGGGAAAATAGTGGATTATGATGTGGATTATGTCAGACTTATGCCAAAGCATGGACCATAGGGATGGTATGTGGAGGGTATGTAGGATAGTGGATGAATGATGGTAGATTTAGGGGAATGGAAGGGAACCATACCAATGGTTGCACACATCATGATAAACGTTGAAGCTTGTGATGTAGAGGTGGTGTAGGGTGTAATGGAGATGTTTACTTTGGAGATGGATGATGAAGGGCTTTAGGAACCCACATAGACTTAGGTGTTTTATTACTTCTGTTTTGCTTGTGGGATGGAATGTTTTGACACTTTTGAGTGGAATGGGAATTTGAGATGGGAGTAGATGGTTGGGATTTTATAGAGGTAGATGCCTCATTTGACTTGATTTCTTGTTGCTTAGGTACCCATACCATTTTGGTTTTGGACTTTTCTTGTGGAGGTATGGGCTTGGATAACTTTTTGGATTGATTTTTCTTTGACTCTTTGTTTTTATGTCCTGAGGCATGACGACCCTTAGGATGTTTGGCTTTATCAGTAGAGGCATCTAATTTTCCATTTTTGGATCCCTTGGGGATGGTGGAATGAGTGGAAGATTTAAGTTTAGCTTTAAGATTAGGGTTGAGGGTTGAGGGATTAGGGTTTAAGGTATAGTGTTGAGGGTTGAGGGTTTAGAGTTTAGGGTTTAGGGTTTAGGGTTTAGGGTTTAGAGATTAGGGTTTAGAGTTGAGGGATTAGGGTTTAAGGCATAGTGTTTAGGGTTAAGGGTTTAGGTCGGATAGGGTTTAGGATTTAAGGTTCAAGTGTTGAGGGTTGAGGCTTTAGGGATAGGGTTTAAGGTTTAACGATAAGGGATTAGGGTTTAGGGTTGAGGGATTAGGGTTCAGTGTTGAGGGATTAGAGTTTAGGGATCTTTACTCTTGAATCTCTACTCTTGTTATTTGCATGCCAATCCATCAATTGTGCAAGTGACTTGCAATGAAACATTCGTTGAAGTCTAGGTATAATTGGCATGTTGGCATGAGGAACATTTTGGTTTGGCATAGCTAGGTGCTAAATTAGATGCACTCCACACCGATTTTGGAAACCCAAAGAGATTACATTTAGGGCTGAAAATTGGCGCTAAAGTCGGCATTAGAGATGCCAACTTTAGTGCCGACTAATGTATCCAAAAAAAAATAAAATTCTCACATGCGTTAAAACATACCACACAAAAAAAACACAAATTCAAGTTAATACATTTAAGCCCACAACACAGTGTACTCTGCCTCTATTTTAGGTTTCCTACTAAGAATTGTAGGCTATGAAGCAACGACTTTGTTAGGTCAAAAATTGAAGTTACTGAAAATTTTCTACAACGGATTCGTGAATTTGTATTTTATTTATTTTTGGTTCTAGACATCTAGAAGATAAAAAATTGCTTTAGCTAGTTGCTAAATTTGGGGTTTCTAGCTACCTCATCCATTCAATCAAGCTTGTTCATTTGCCTTTTAGCAAGTAAGTTCCAATTGCTAAGCAATTTACTCTTGACCTAGGTTTTTATTGATTTTGATATAATTTTGAGCTCAAAGAAAGTTTTTCTAAGATGTTGTACTCATGCTTTAGGGTAAATTTGAGTAGTAATGTTGTTAATTATCCTTGCTTGCAGTATAACTTGCATTTACCATTTTTGGAAGGCCTGTTGAATAAGGTCTCTTTGTACATCATACCCAAAGTATGAGTTGTTAGGATTTGTTTTTGGCTACATATTTGTTTTTGGCTACGATTGGACAAGCACGTTGTTAATTCATTCCTAGCTACAATTGCCTCCATAGACTAGATGAAAATAATTTGCCCTAGGTCACCTCAAAATGTCAAGCAATAGAGGGAAGGGAGCAAACTCTGGCCACAATGAGGTAATTCACTGTCAATTTATAGATTTGTAAATGTTTTCATTGTTTCTTTGATTTTTAGTATTTAGTTTTCTATTTCTAAATTTAAAAGAAGAAATTTATTTTATATATATAGGGACATGAGACTGACAAAGATAAAGAGGCATTGGCTTCCATATTGGGGTAGAGGTAGTGAACAAATTGGATGGTATGGACTTAACAATGTTTGCCAGATACATAGAAAAATGATCTAGTAAAATCCTTGAAACATTGCAACCAAATCAACAGTGTCAAAGGGAATCAATTGATTCCCCAACCAGTCCTGAATCGAGCAAAAGATCCAGAAGGAAATCAATATCAATAACCTCTAAGAATGTCGAACAAGGAGAAGAGGCTTCCACTGTCCCAGCCACTCCTGGGACACAACCATCTTCGACTAGCAACCCATGTTTTGTATCTTGCATTGGTAGCTACGATACCAAGATAGAATACGATGTGGTTTCAAGGGAAGTTCGAATGACAGATGCTGGAAAAATGTTTGTGAATAGGTTGAAGGAATCATGCCTTCACCAGTTTAAAGACCATCTACATTTGCCATTCTCAAAGATACCCATGCACCTGCATAAAGCAGTTATGCATGACATGGAGACTAAATTTGGCACAGGTTGGTCTATAAAGAAAATAAAGCTACGAATGTATCAAAGCTGCAAGAGATTTTGGTGCAACCAAACAAAGAAGATAAAAAATCCCTCCCAAGCTAAGGCTCAAAAAAAGGCTAATTGATGTAAGTCTGAAAGTATGGAAAGAGCTTGTAAAAGCATATGAGAAGTCTGATGCACGGAGGAAGTGCGGTGAGGAGAGTACACAATTATTTGAATTTGCTCATAAGATTATATCAAATTTATTAAACAATTTTTAAATTTTATTTGCGCATAATTAAATTGAATTAGAATATGTTTCAGGACAAGACCTCCAAGGCTAGGCTTGACAAACTTCATGCCACTCATCATAGTGGCCAGAAAGGTTTACAGGCCTTGATCTGTACATTTGTAAGTATATTTAATATGTTAAATGATATTTTTTTAATTTTCTAGGAAAAAGTAAATGATTGCATATTAATTAGTTTAACTAGTCCATGTGCCATGTTTTGACAGGAGGAGAAATATGGTCGGCAACCAACGCAATTTGAAAAGGAAATGTTACAAAGTAAAAAGTGGACTGATTTTGTAAGCTGGATGGAGAATGAGGTATCAATAGTTGACTTTCAATAACTTAGTTGGATATTGTTGTGTTAATATGTCAATTTGCATTTCTTGTGTTGAGTTTCAATAATCTTTGAAGAGGTTATAGAGTGATACTTGAGACAAACAATTACAGTTGTACTCTATTTGTTGTGTTTGGTTTCTATTGGTCTTCTTATCTTTTTGACTCAAGTGGATTGTTATTCATAGGTCGCTTGTCATTCTTGTTGATCATGTGGATGTAGTTATCATTGAGTTTTCAGGTGGTCTGCTAAGTGAACAGACCAAAGGGTTTATCTCAAGTATTTGTTTCCTAACCTTTTATTATAAGACTTAAAGGGGGGCATGCATTACAGTTACGTTGTTGGTTATATTTCAAACCTTTTAAATATAATAGTGGACATTTAAATTTTAATATGCACATTTTTTTTGTTGAGAAGGAGCCATTATTGGCAGTAAGCATTAACTCTCCTTTGCCATAACAACTTTGGGAAGTACTAGTCTTTAATGTGCTTGGTTTTGGGGTATGTGAGGGAGAAAAGGAAGGAGTGGGGAACCATTTTGGGGGGAATTCTTCTTTTTGCCTTGGGGTCGAGGAAAGAAGGTTGATGGTTGGACTGTAAGTGATTTAGAGGAAGGGAGACTTTGGGTGTGCTCATCATGTTGGCTGAGTGTCTTGCTATTTGGGTTGGAGACTAAGAATCAAATCGCCAACTGGTCTTCTTCAACTAAGCTAACCTTTCTTTGAAGTAAAGCTCCTTGTCATCCATTCTTGTAAAATTACACTAACCATTTTGGTGAAACATTTCCTTTAACTTTTGTAACTGTATGTGGTCTTGTGAAAGCCTATGCTAAAGGGTTTGGATGAGGAAAATATTGTTAACTGTGAGAGTTTAGACTTAAGATCATGGGACTTATGAACTGTGGCAAACTATTGGTTATTGTGTTTTGGATTTTTATCATGAAGGAAGCTACATTAATTTGGTCACAGTTTGAGGTGGAGTTTCAAACCCTAGCTAGAATTGCTAGAATGCTATCATTGCAACATACCATGAGTCTTGAGGAAATATGGCCTCGTTCATGGTTATCTTTTTTGACATGGTTGTAAACCGTAATGGTGTTGGTATTTCACCTATAAATGTCCACTCTCTCAATTGTGGATGCGAGGTCTTCTTGGTATTAATAATGCCACTCCTAGGTGGGGTTTTGGGATGGTTTTGGATCCTTGGTTTAGGTCAACTTGCCCCCCAACACTCCCTCCAAGGTTATGAGGTTTGCATTACTGAAGCCACAATGGAATACAATGTTGAAACAAAACTACATGATTGTATTTGATTACCAGTTGACTCTTGGAAAGAATGTGTTTTGTCAATTGCATACAGTTGTGTAACATTGCAATAGTTGTATTGTACTTGTAACTAGAACAGTCTATTGTGAAGGCATTCGTTTGATGAGAACGACCTTTGAGTTCATTGTAATGACTTGCACCAACTTAGAAATGTGATTTCAAACTAGTATTTATTAAATTGGAGACTATTTGTGAACAAATTTATCTTAGTATGGACTTCCCTGTGTTTGAATGACTAAGCACTACCCACAAAATAATAGATATTATGTACTTGTGATAACTACATCATTTGGATAGAGGACTCATAAATGGAATATAGGACCTTTTGTTTCATTGCACATAAATTCCTAAGGGTTGATTAAGTTATTGTGCATGGATGTAAATGGAAACTTTAAGCTCTCTGAAGGCTTGCTTATTGTTTGTAAAGTAGCATTAATTTCTTATTTTAACTGTGGAAACATCTTGTGAACACTAGTATGGTGTCGACTAAGGAATTATCTTGTAAACACTAGAAAGGTCTATGCATGTTAATCATAGACTGTAACCCTTCATTTGGAAGGAAATTGTTGTTGTAGATGTGATATATACTGTACAGTGGTATTTGGTCTATGGCATGACATCTTTAGTAGGAGGTACCTTCAGATTTCTGTAGCATCATGTCTGGGCTAAGGTACCGTAAAGTTAAGTGTGCATTGTATGGTGTTATTGTATTGGAGGTTGCTGTATGCAAATCTATAGTGATATAAGGAGACTCGACTCTCGTCATTTCATTGCACAAAGTGAGTGACAAAACAACTACCTAGTTTAAAATTGGCCCTTCTTTAAGAAACATATGTAGCAATGAGACTTAGGATTCTTGAAAAGGAGAAGCATCCTTCTCCCCATACAACCTGCTAACTAGGGCCACTATGTTTTTTACTGAACCCTTGAGGCTGATGGAAGGGTACCATTTAGTGTTCCTAGAAGTTAATTGTCTAACTCCTCCTCTTGAGCCAATTTCCTTGTATGATGAACTAGATGATTGGGATGACCATCTTGAAGATGTAATTGAAGACTTTTGTGCTTGTGTAGTGTTGCAAATGTACACTCCATGGGGACAAAACTTGTAGATCTTAGTGTTAATCATGATATAGGCACAATTTTTTTAATTGTTGGTCATGTAAATGTGAGTTTTTAGCTACCACAAGTGTACTCTTAAGGATAGTCTCGTTAAGGAAAGCATGGATGTAAGAGTCGAACTTGAGATACATGATCTTGACTTTCTTCTTGGTAATACCTAAAGTTTCTAATCTCTTTGTTAATGAGCTAGATGTTAATTTGAACCAAGGATGTGTTTCCAACATTTGTGATGATGTTTGCATTCATGAGGATGATAAGTTACATCAAAATATCAAAAGTTATATAGCCTCTGAGATGGATTTTATCCCATCCGCGAGGGAGTTAATTCGTTCCAGCTGTTCTGCTGAGAACAGATCACCACATAGGCTTACAAAGTTTGCAAAAGCAGTCATGTTGTAGTTTTCCAGTCCCTCTCTAAAGATCTTGAGGGCTTCTTCAGTTTTCTTCTTCTTCTTGATTGCCTCTGCGTCGAAGACTCCACAGATGAAACCTTTTTTTGGATTTGGGTTGGTGTGCTGGCCTGCAATAATAACATCATCCCTGATCCCCTCATTGACCAGAAAACTCGTAAATCTTGATGCCCTGGCAAGAGACCCTGTGGCTTGGACGACAGTCACGTAGAAACGCTCTAAAAGGACACCATCATGGATATGGTTGCCTTGCGCTCCCCTTATCCCTACAATCTCTTTGATGGCATTGTGTAGCCCCTCCTCCTTTATACTGAATAAGCGGCAGACTTGTTGGTCCACTGACTCCTCCAAGCACTCGCAGCGAACTCTGAAGTGTTTTCTGCCTGCCATTGTTATGGGAGACTTCAAGTCATCATCCTAAAATAGGAAGTCTCTCTCGATTACCTTCCTCGTGACTTACTCACATTGTCTAAAAGTTGCAAGTTTTACGATGCCTTTTGCATGTCCGAACCGTCCTCACTTCTAGAAAAGGAACGCTTGATTGACTCTTCCCTAATCGAAACCAAACTGGGGATAGTCCTTCCTATCTCCTCTGGGATTTCCTATCTTGGAGAAAGCCGTGCTCGCTGTCAATTCTTCTGAGATCTCCTACCTTGAGTTGTACCTACAAAATTCCTAAATCCCCATCGTCCTAGATTAGCATCTTTCTTAGATCCTCAAAATACTGCCCTTCGAAAAAGAATTCCTCCCCCGTTTCCTGTTCAACCCCTCGATTTGCTAGGAGATCGGCCACCCCGTTGGCCTCTCTGTATATGTGCATGGTTGACCTCCTTGACTATGTTGGCTATCTTGAAGACACCTAGAAGCAAAACTTGAAGCAAACCTGGAAGCAAAATCAGAAGCAAAATCAGAAGCAAAACTAGAAGCAAACTAGGAAGCAACACAAGAAGCTAAACCAGAAGCAAAATTAGAAGCCAAATCTGGCACTAAATTGTAAGCAAATCTAGAATTAAAATCAGAAGCAAAATGGGAAGTAAAATTGGAAGCAAAAATTGAAACAAAACTAGAAGCAAACTTGGAAGCAACATAAGAAGCAAAACCAGAAGCAAAATCAGAAGCCAAACTGGAAGCCAAATTGGGTGCCAAATCTGGTGCTAAATTGGAAGTAAATCTGGAAGCAAAATGGGAAGCAAAAATTAAAGCAAACCTGGAAGCAAAACCAGAAGCAAAACTGGAAAAAAACTTGGAAGCAACACAAGAAGCAAAACTAGAAGCAAAATCAGAAGCCAAATTGGGTGCCAAATCCGGCGCTAAATTGGAAGCAAATCTAGAAGCAAAATCGGAAGCAACACTGGAAGTAAAAATGGAAGCAAACCTGGAAGCAAAACCAGAAGCAAAATTGGAAGCCAAATTGGGTGTCAAATCTGGCGCCAAATCTAGCTATTACTTTTCAGTGCTAAATCCGGTGCTAAAGTCAGTGCTAAAGTCGGTGCTAAATTCGGCACCGAAGTAAGCATGCAAACTTGCGCCGAGTTTTGCGTTGGAAAAAGTGTCCAATTCCTAAGCTCAATTGCAGTAAATTCCGGCACTAATTGTCTATTCTGTTGTAGTGTATCTATCTATCTATTTCTCTTTATCTCTCTTGGTAATAGCCTGAATGGAATATTATATGATATTTGATCAAATTTAGTTCACTTCAACAAATTCCAATAGTTAACTCCATAAACCAGAAAATTCAAAATTAGATATTATTGCTGCTCTACAAGAATTATGTGTGCATAAGTTATGGATATGAGAGCTACTATAATGTTTAAAAAATATGCCAGGTCTCGACTCTACAGGAGCATAATGTATGTTTGAGCTTGATACTAATATGATTTTGTGATGTTAGAAATGAGACATTGTTTTGTACTAAGATGAAATGTTCATAATTTTTAACATGTGTAATTCTAGTTTATTAGTGTCTCAACAAATTGTATTGGAAGAAGAATTATTTGTTTAGGATATACATGATCTGCATAGATTACAAATTATTGATGCAAAAGTAAATCTCAAGCAAGCAATGGCCATGCAAGTAGATCCAACTGGTTCTCTTGAAGAGAAGGTGCATCTTTATCACATATGTCACATTTTGTTTTTACTTGTTTTATTATTTTTAATATTCATGCATCATATATTACATGTACAAGAACAAAAGAGTTACATGTGGGTGCCACATTTAAGAGGCCCTATCTACAAAATGGAAGGAAGAGCCAACACATTTACTCTTGAAATTCAATATATACAATGGGTTAAAAGAGGTCTTAAAGGTTAATTGTTAGATCCTTAATCAAACGACATGTTGTATTCAATGTAGCTCCCCATGAACAGTCTCACCTTTTTCAATTGTTTATACATATTAGTAGTATCAATTACAACACAACGACAATCCTTCATTTACATTAAAGAGGTGGAGCATTTTGTGAAGAGAAGGGTAGGTACCATCAGAAGCTTAAGCAATGGAAGGAAGCTCTCCCATTTGTTTCATTTACCAAAGGATATGAAATCAATAATTGAAGCCCTCCTATTTGTGATAAGTCATTAATTAATTGTTTCTTTCTCATTGTGGCTTCTTAGTACTTTTGTGCATCTTTTATAGCTTCACTAAAAACCATTTTTTACTAATTCATGTATTGTTTTGATACAAGACATTTCGCATTAGGAAAAAGTTGATAAGAAGACAAAGTATGAATATGTATCATTCATTTAAGCATTAAACTACTTTCTGGAAATGCCCCCTACAACATCATTCCTCTATAGTACAATAAGCAAAGCGATTCACTATATCAATTTATTGAATGAAATTAAAAGAACTCAAGGTCCCAATATTAAGTGTGAAGTGACTATAAAAGGCCCTAATATAGTTTCAAGAAAATGCAATTGGTAGGAATGAATCCAAATTCCACAACCTTTGCTCGCATCCTCTCTACCTATGCTAAAATGGGTGGAAGTTCAAAGCTGTGTAACACTTTCATAAAGGAAACACCCAAAATTGATCTAAATTTTAACTTGAATCACTACAAAGTTACGTATATGTTTTGGATTTTAAAATGATGTAAACTAATAAAATGTAGATTTTTTAGTGTATTTTATGTTTGTATTTTTTTAAAAAATTGAAAAAATTGTTTAAATGTAGTATTTTATAAATTTGACACTATAATTTAGTTGCTGATAAAATGCTGAAAAATAAGGTTGAATGGGACGTCACACTTTATATAGTAAATTTCATTTATTTTCTTTCTATTTTTTTGTACATTTATAACTCAAAACTTTAGTGCATGGATTCATTTTTTCTCCAATTTGATAAATATATATTTTAAATAAATCTTGAAAGTTGCGTGTAATGAAAACACAACTATTTTGATGGGATGCCAACTTTTGTCTTGATTATTTACCCAAAATTGGAAAAAAATTATATCATCTTGACAAGGAATCTCTCTTTTAGTGCATCATATTTTTTCAAATTTTTTTGATAAAATTTACTATTTTTTTAGAGGACAATCAACACCATAAATTTTGGTGCTGATGACCTAATTTTAATAGAAATAAAAAATAAAATATAGACACTAATTGAAATTATGATATTTTATTTCAGGGTTTAACTGTGTAGTTTTTGAGTCAAACACATGACCCATATTTCATGACTAGTGGTTCACATGAACCCATCTCTCATGTTAATGAATGGTTAAGCGCGCTTGAGTCAGAGTAGTACTGGGATGGGTGACCTCCCAGGGAGTCCCGGTGCTTCACCCTTGTGTGCATCACCTAGATGCAATCAGTGCTAAGTGGACCATTCAGTAACATGAGAGATGGGTTCATGTGAACCACTAGTCATGAAATATGGGTCATGTGTTTGACTCAAAAACTATGCAGTTAAACCCTGAAATAAAATATCATAATTTGACATGCTGTGAAAAATACCTCCTACTTATCAACTAATTGAAATGTTAAAAAAATTATATTTTTACAAAGTATACTTATAGATCTACAAACGAGTATTTTTAGATTCTTTTAAAATGATTATTTGCATGAATAAGAGTTGTTGGAACATCAATTTTTTAAAATAATTTCAATTTTTTTGTGAATGAGCCCCAAAGTGATGCTACATATGTTTTTAGTGGATGGTTCCAATTGAAAAAGTTGTGGCCTAGATCTAATTTAGCTAGAATGAATCGAAATAGAACATAAGTTTCATCAAAATTAACTTTTAGTTGGAAATACTTAAATTTGTTTATGCTAATAAGTTGGCCCAAAGTGTGACACAACTTTGAACTTTTACCCAAATGGGAGCTTCGAAATATAGTTATATTTATTTTTTAAAATGTTTTTATTTTAAATTTTTTATCATAGATTATAAAATATAGTTTACTAAAAAATTCTTAATATAATATTATAAAATAAAAATACATATAATATAAAATATATTACACTTACAATAACTTATTTATTATGAGTATGAATGGTCTATTAGCACTCATTTTATTTAAGTGACGCTCATAGGTGTGAAGCATTGGAGCCTCTTGGGAGGTCACCCATCCCAATACTATTTTGACTCAAGCACACTTAACCATAGAGTTTTCTTTAAAATGAAGTCCAATTAGCTTGCTACCCCATTTGCAAAAGCTTCATCAACTGTTATGCCTTATGAACCATTCATTATAGAGTTCCTTTAGCTTATTCATTATCAAGTAGGTGATGTTTTTTTTAGTGTGTCAAATTATGTGATATTTTATTAGGATTCAACTTTGTAGTTTTTGATTCATACTCATTGACTTATATTTCATGAGTAGTAGTTCACACAAATCTATCTCATATGAGCATGAATGATCCACTTATGACTTATTATATCACTTCTATGAGCATTACCTAGATGTAATGAGTGTTAAGTGGACCATCCATGCTCATGAAAGATGTGTTCCTTTAAACCACTACTCATGAAATATTAGTTAGTGAGTTTGTGTTAAATGACCCTTTTTAGTTGTTCGTCTTTGTTTTAGACTTTGTCCTATTAAGACTTTGTGGGTGTGCCTTTCTACCACCCTACCCTTTTTTGTGAATATTCTATTATTTTTATATACTTAATATAAAATCTAATAGGGAATATTCATAAAAGAGAAACCTAATTAAATATTATATAGTTTAATACATTGCAAAAAGACACCACCTATTTAATAAGTTATACTTTTTAAAATTAAATATATTAAATTTTAATTACATAATTTTTACAATTTTAATTAAAAAAACTTATTTATTAAACAAAAATGTTAATGTTAAATGAATGAATAATCAATTATCAATAATTTTTTGAAATAACAACATTTTGATATTTTTGGTTTTCTTTTATTTTCAATTTTTATTAAATTTTAAATATTATTAATAAGAATATATGTCTCTTATGTGTGTGATCATTGGAATCTTTTATAAGTTTAATGGGCATTAACATTTATTTTAAATTTTTATTGCATAGTTTTGTGGGAGAAAGGTTAAGGTTCTAGGAAACCTAGCCTTTTAGTTGTTTATCTTGTTCATTGTTTGAGCATGTTAAACATATCTTAGGGGATTGCCAAGTTTACTTGTTATCATTGGAAAGCTATTTTGAAAGACATCTCAGTTGTAGTTGGTGGTCCATTTGGTTGGAAATACTTCAAAATTCTCTTCTAATTGTAATTTTGAGATTTTATATGTAGGAAGCATTCAAGGTGAACAAGTAATTGGCAAAAAGATTGGAACACATTCAATAATATATCTCTTAATTAAAAATCAATCACCACAACTTAAACAAATTTATTAATTTTCTATAACAAAGGGTCCTCTTCCATGTAGGAGAGTAGCCATACCTTGCATAACTATACACAAGGTTTACATGATATGTCAACTAAACTTGAAGCGAATTATCCAACCTCTATTGTGGTTGCAAGGCTTAAATTTGACGGTCCACCTACCTCTCTAGGTAAATTTTTTATGAGAGTCTATCCAAAATCTCTCATTTCATATGGTATCCAAAATTTGATTGTATTTTATGGCAAAAATGTCTAAATACGACCATACAATCATCAAATTTAGGCTCTATGTGGATGGATACTTTTATCTGTTTGTTATTTTCTTTAGCATTTTGCTATGTAACTTGATATGATTTTTCAAGCCCCTATGATTGTAATATACATTTATCTATAATTTAACTTCAACTTCATTCAATCTTAAAAAAAAAATATTTTATTTTATAGTTTATTTTACACATTTATATGAAATGCTATTGAAAAAATAAAACATGAAATACAATTTTTGGAATAGGGAGATCCATTAGAGTCAAGGAGGAAGGATTCACAATCCCAAGACCAAAATTGATTGCAACATCACAATATAAATGGAGGACCATTGAAAAAGAGTAGGAGGAAACTAACACCAAGAACCCTAAAATACAAACAACAAATAAAGACTATTAAAAATAACCAAAACAAACAAATTTATCATAAAAACTCAAAAAAGAACAAGAACAATTAATAAGCCCAGACTGCCTCCTAACAACTACAAAGCCCTAAACACTTACCAAACACAAACTCGTCTCCATAAATTTAACATATTTATAGTTCTTAATCCATGATTAAACTATCTATCATGCCATTTTATTAACTATTCTATCTATAATTACACAATGTTCGCAATGATATAATTATGCCGAGAGGCATTCTACAGTCACAACGGGTGGGTGGAGATGAAAGCACTCATTTTTTGTGTAAATATATAGCCAAAAAAAAAACAGAAAATGTTGAAGGAAAAAAAAAGTCTGAGAAAATCAAAAGAACTATGAAACCAAAAAAAAATTGGAAAAAAGTGGAAAAAATCACAAAAATGATGAAAAAAAAAACAAAAAATAAAAAATAAAACAAAAAAATTGAAAATGGTTAAAAAAAAAGAAAGTGGAGAAAATAAAAAAAGATGAAAAACTCAAAAAAACAAAAATTAAAAAAAAAAAAAAAAAATTAAAAAATAGTTGAAGGAAAAGAAAGTGGAGAAAATCACAAAACCTATGAAAAACACAAAAAGCTCAATAAGATATCTCTCGGCATGTCGAAACTCGCGCCCCAGTCCCCACTATGTCAAGTAATACTTTGAAAAATGGCGCTGTTTATTTATTAACTGTAAAGGAGCTCCATTAATGCCAGACACGTATTCCAAGCTCACAGAGGGAATCTGCAAAATTGTAACGTTTGGACCAGATTGTCTCCAGGTCTCCACTGGTTTGCGAATGCGGGTACAGAATTTCTCAGGCACTAAATGCCCTGTTGCAGAGTTAACTAGTAGGGATAAAAACATGATTAAAAGATCTAAAACACTATCTGCAGGGAGGCCAAATTGAAGAAATGGCCAAATCTGCCCAATCTTTGTTCTCCAAACGAGTGTTGGCAGATGTAATATTCCCTACTTTCTTCCACTGCTCTGGCGACTACTCTTCCGCTTTTATAGCCGACGGATTTTAAAGACCTCCTCACATCTTCCACCATGCCCAGCCTTTGCCACCCGTCTTAATTTTTTTCCTTCCCTGCTCTCATTAATGATGAGGGAGATCTCAGTGCGACTGCAACGACAGGGGCGTTAATTCCTTTGCTCTATTGCACTGAATTCCTCTTCCATTTCCGACATCTTGTTCTGAAAATCCCTGAAAACGCCCCCATTTTTTTTGTCCGGTGCAGCCTGCGATTGTCTGTGTTCCAAAGTTCTAGATGCTCCACTAAGCTATTTTTAAACATCATCATCATCAATTCAACAGTCAAAGCAAACGTTAATTTTGGTTAACAAGACAGGACAAATATTTATGCTTTTAATTTCCAGTGTAACAAGCATCAGGCTAAGGCTGAGCTCCCCTTAACTTATAACTTTGGAAAACAGGTCATTAAGTGAGTGCTGAGAAAGGAACAGATAACAGACAAGAGATCTTTATGATGGGAAGGGCGAAGCTGACCATCAAAAGGTTGGAGAATTTCAATAACAGACAGGTGACCTATTCTAAGCGGAGTAAGGGCCTTAAGAAGAAGGCCGACGAGCTTTCCATTTTGTGCGATGTCGACATAGCTGTTATCATGTTCTCCCCCACAGGAAAGCCCACAATTTGTCACGGACAAAGGAGGTCTGTTCAACTCTTTTTTTTTTCCGCTATTCCTGTTGAATATGGTTTTCTGTATGAAATTAGATTAAGTGTGTGGGACTGCAACAAACTAAATTATGTATAAACTTCTGTAAACAACTGTGTTCGCTTCTGACATGTTACAATCAGTTGCCAGGATCAGGATGAGAAGAAAGTTTGAATCAGATGTGTATGGTTCCCTGGACTCTGTGCTGAATGTATACCAGGCTAGATAAATATTGCGGTTTTGCTCAATTGCATACATTCGTTATAGCTGAAAACCTAATCTCACATTCCAGCTGCTTCAAAGAGACCGACAGAAAACCATTGCATGCTTGGCAGAAATCAGTATGACGATACTAACGATTACCGCAAATATTCACTTTTGTCGGGGATGCGAGAAGCCATAGGAAATTCCACTTTTTGGCCCAGGTCCCATAAATGTAGAGAGGAAATTCATGCGTGAAATGATGCTTGTGTGTGGGGATCACAGCAAATTGTTCGGAGATAGTTTTGCTAGTTTTTTATCCTGATATTTAACAGGGAATGCCGCAGTTCAGGAACCGAAACATTTAGGCGTCTAAACTTCAGGGAGAGTTAGCCCTGGAATTTGACTGGATCTTTGCCTGTCAATTAATATTTAGTTTTTTGAAGCTTTTTTAACGCCTTGCTACTTTAATTCCTTTCATCTTAGGCTTTGAAGAGGCCATCTCGTTCGCCATCATTTAATAAATAAAAAATACGAAGTGCAGAGATTAGCGGGTATTACTGATTTTCAGATACATAAAACTTAACGGCTTTCACATTTCATTACTGTAATTTAGAGGCAAGTTCAAATGTGGTGGTAGTTTATATATATTTATATATATTTTGCCTTTTAAGTGAGATGTTCTAAGTTGCCAAAAACATCCAACGAAGTGAACTGTACTTGCTCAAGGTTTTCTAAATGAAGTAGCAAGTTAAGTAGATTCAGGTTAGGTTGTTCCCTTTGCTGTCCCCAAAAATGGCCCCCAAAAAATCCGTCCCCAAAACTCGTCCCCCCGTCCCCTGCCGTCCCCCTCTGGGAAACTTGGGGTAACATAGGGCTCTGTTGATTCCTTGGACTGAACTTGGTCTGCAATAGTCACAAACTTCTTCTGGAAGAGGAAGATGTCTAGAAATCTTGATCCACTATTCCTCCGTACACTATAGATCATTGTTCACAGTTGGTTGAATGTTATGACATTCACACTCCCAATAGCGGCTCTAACTACAGCTTCCTCCTTCGTTCTTGTTGTCCCACCAATTGGAGGAATCATTTGAATTCATGATCTACCTTCTAACTATGCTCTGACCTTCTCCTACCTTTGTTTGGGGTTAAGGGCATTAATTTCATCACTTTAGTGTAGTTGTCAACATTTACTCACCAACACTTAGTTCTTTATGAATCTAACCCGATTTCATTATAGGCAATGACACCAAATATCTAACTGTGCAAATTGCAATATAAATGGAATATGACAATACATAACATTAACAATAATTGTAGATGAAACCAATGAAAACTTTATTTTAGGGTAGTGCTTATGCTATCCAAATGTAGACTAGGGAGGATCGTGTATACAATTAAACTGCTTTCCTTGACTATAAGAAGCATGTTTAAAGTGCCCAATAGTTTCCAAATACAACACAACCATCGGCAACCACTTACAACCAACTCTTATGACTACCCACAAGCCAACATGTAAATAATACATAGGTGTAATATATACAATTGACAACATACTCATTTGTCAAATATACAAGCTTAGTTTTTACAGCTCATAACAAGAACCTTGCATCATCAGGTTTCACCATATGAAACTAGGCAGTGCTCCCCAAGCCTTCAAAATAAGAATATGGATGATCTCTGCCATGTATCTGACCAGATCCAATGAGATCCCTCCCATTAATGTATGGTAAGACAACAAATGCTTTTGCTCACTGAAGATATAGTTTATCTTAGTCATACAGTAAAGGGCAATAAATGTGTAAGTATTTCCACTAATGCCACGGCAGAGTCCAATATTTTGAACTAGACCCTTCTTCCATACCAATTCACCAGCCTCAACAGCAGCTTGATGGAAATCGGAGTCCACTAGAAATACCTGATATGCATAATAATAAAGCCTACTAAGATTGAAGTTGAGTCATTGAATGGCCATAGAGAAATCTCCATCTCTTTGAGGAATCACAAATAAATAATAACAGTGCTTATTCAAATTTCAAACAAGTCACACACACCCATACAGTGCTTGCTCAAATTTTGCAAGCTATCAAGCTATATTTTGCAGGGTTATCTGCTCTGCTTTGTAGAGAAACATGGCAACACCAGGGTCTAGGAGCACCATAAACACAAAAACAGATAGAGGCTAACACCTACATTTACAATTTTGAAATAGCAGATCAGTACACTTGTCCTGCTTAAGGACCCAACCCACACCTGCCTTATATCTCAAAGGATTTAGGATATATGGAATCAACTTTCAGAAATATAAAAATATATTTTACCTTGCCACCAAATGTTTTGAAGCAGAATTCTGTGGCTTTTGCATATTCTTTTCTAAACGTAAGAGGAAAACAATTATCACCATAACAAGAGGGACAGAAATTCGAGATTCAAAGTTTTGCAAAGAAAATTGAATTATCTACGGTACAAGATCAGCTGATAGATCTCAAAGGAAGACAAATTGCAAAGAAACTTTCCCTTCTTTGAGGCTTAACCATCCTTCAAAGGATTTTTCAAGTAAATCATAACGATAAAGGTTTGCAAATGATGTGATACCTGAACAAAGGAAAACTTACTAAAAAATCAACTATATTCTGAATTGCAGGGTGATATTCTTTAGTTATAAAATTATGAGAAAAAGAAACCAAAGCTATAAATGTTCTTGTAGATTGCAAGCTACTGGAACAAATAATAAACATGAGAAAACTTTTGGAAGGACAAGTCATGAATATAAACATGCCAAAACCACAAGGCCGGACTATTGTAGACAATAGATTATAGAAACAAATTTAATGATAATTCGATTAAGGCAAAAGGGCCATAACCACAAACACTCTTCTTAGACCACACATGTCATATTTTCAAAAACACTTGCGACATATTTGTCTGATAAAGTCATTAATATAAATAGCCCAAAACTATGAGAACAATTCTAAATCATGAAAAACTGAGGTTTTCAGCATTTCTTAGTCCCACTGTCAATCTTATACACTATGAAACTAGAGAACCATTGTAAAGATCCAACTACAGAGAACATCAAACAATATTTCCAGACAGTTTTTTGTTAATAATGGCATTCCCATATATCATGCAAAACACAAATATACAAATCAGCCACAATCACAAGAAGACTGCAAAGATGACTATATGTAATGCTAACAAACTAGGCTTATATTCTGCATAATTACAGAACCCAAAAACAATCAAGACAAAAGAATTAAAGCATTGTCTGTTTCGCAGTTAAATATTATTTCTTGTTGTGAGCATGGAACACAAACATTGTTAGTGACTCTAATAATTAACACTCACACAACATAATTGATCAGAGTTAATGATATGAGATAAGGGAATCTTGGTAGTAAAATCTACACCGAATGCCATGTGCACTATGGCCAATCACTAAAAAGGAAAATATGCCAATAATATGGCTGGTCAAATGAAGCTATAGTGATGATAATCAGAAAGGGTACTGGATGTCAACTTCCTAAGCTGTATGGTTGCATGTCAAGTTCATTACTATATTAATATTAAAAAAATGGATGTAGTTTAAAGCCAACCAAGTTCAGCCTCTAAATGGTATGGATCTTTTGTTTCTTAGGTTATAACAGAAATTGAAGCAAACTTTTAACAATAATATTGATTAAAATGACTTGAAGATGGCATAAGTAAACGAGTTAGAGAAGTTTCTTCAGGAAAATTACAAGCAGCATGGAAATAGTTGAACCTTACACTCAAAACCAGAACATTCCAGTAATTGCTTAAATCGCATATTGTTTTTGTGAAAAAGTGCAATAATTATTTTAGTAACATATTATGTCAAAATTTAATGAAAGGAAAGGGATATAGTTATTATTTATCTTCAAAGAAATGTGTATTCCTTTATCTTGTTATTGGACTATGCACCTGTTTTCTACAGTTGCTTTTAGTCAAGGGTTACAACAAATTTGTAATCGTACATATTCTCTTAATGAATGAATATGGGCAGTCCCTTAGCACAGAACTTCTATTTTGCTATTTCAGTAACATGGAAGAAATTATAGGAAGGTTGGCTCAACGAACTCCACAAGAAAGGGCAAAAAGGTATATTTTGATTTTCAAGTTTTTAAACTTGATTAAGGCTTTTAGGAAATTTGCATACTTTGAAATTATCATATTTTAGAATACAAAAAGATGCAAATTACTAATTTATGTTTTTATATGAACAGGGAGCTTGAAAATCTTGAAGTAAGATACTCAACCACCATTCTTTCTTAATTAGTGTTTTTAGTGTGTGACCTTTAGTAAATGTGTTATTATGAATGATTATTACAGTTTTTCATCATGTTATCATATATGTTCCATGCAATGAGGGTTTTCATGGAGATTGCTTTTTCAATTTGGATTAAAGATTCACTTATGATACTAATCATTCAAAATTTATTGAATCATAGGCACTCAAGAAAACATTTAAAAAGCTAGACCATGATGTTAATATAGAAGATTTCCAAGGAGAAAGGTAATTATTAATTCGTTAAAGCATCAGCAGTGTAATCAGTCTCATGGTTCCTTTACTTTTTCTTCCCATTTTTTTAACTACTAAGAAACTAACATTCATTCTTTGTTTTGTGGGCCTAGTTTATCCAGGAACCAAACAATTGAGGTAACTTTTTTCCCTTTTTATTCTTATTATTTGCTTAATCATACACATTACACTGGTCTCTTAATTTCTGGAATCATGATCATCTCGTTTGATGTGTGTACAATGTAATGAACTTCATTCGACTTGCAATGATCTCTTACCATTCTTGAGGAAGCAATTCTATGGTAAACTAGGTATATTTCAATGATTTCCTGTTGAACTATATACATATACCGTATGGTTTTTAAAAATTATCAAAAGGTAATGAAGTCACAATATCAGCTAACAACCAGCAATCTTGTGCTTTTGAATGTGCTCTCAAACCACAACTATAGGGACACAATTTTGGAAATCCTAAATCTTGCATGAGATTTAAAATGCTATAGTTGGTGCATCTTTTGTATTCTTGGGTCCATGTTCAAGCAAAGATGGTAGTGAAAGTTAGAGGCATATACACAAACACAGAGAAATATATTTGAGCACAACACATAAAATAGCACCATCTAAATGAACACATATGCTTGCAATATATTTTTTTATTACGTAGTAACTGATGTCACGTGAAATTGCACCCTACTTGAAGCTTGGTTAAGCATTCCAATGACACGATGGGACTGATCTCAAGGTGTGGGACCTTGCAGTTGAGATCAAACCTCCAGAGAAGGCTGGTTCTGATGAAATAATAAGAGCAATGAGCAAATTGTTTATTAGATGTAGTAGGTATATATGCAGAAGTAAAGAGGTTTGAATAACCACTTAGTCGGGCATACCCGACCAACCAACCATCCAATTAACAATAACTATGAAATAGTTATTAGTTGGATAAAATAACATGATGTAATATAATTTATTCTAATACCCCCCTTATTACATCATATGCCCAAGAGACGAAAGCATGAAAGTTCGGAAAGCTTCAAACTTCAATGCGGCAAGTGATTTTGTAAAAATGTTTGCACGTTGCTCTTGAGTTGAACAAAACTGGAGCTGAATATTGTGTTGTTGAACATGCTCACGGATATAATGGCACTGAACCTTAATGTGCTTGGTACGCTCATGAAAGACTGGATTGCGAACAAGCTTCAACACACTCTGATTGTCGCATAACAGAATGGTAGGACCTGTATCAGGAACACCTATACCTGTCAAAATGTGACGTAACCATATCGCCTCACAGACAGCCCCCCTTGCAGCGCGATATTCTGCCTCTGTGGAAGAGCGAGCAACAGTGGTCTGCTTTTTGCTCCCCCAAGAAATTGGACCAGATCCCAAAAAGAAAATGAAGCCTGAAGTAGACTTCCTATCATCCACTGAACCTGCATAGTCCGCATCCGTGTATCCATACAATGAAAAATCTACATTTTGCTTGTATTCCAGGCCATATGCCACTGTACCACGGATGTATCTCAAAACCCTCTTTGCTGCCTTCCAATGAACAACCTTAGGTTCCTGCATGAACCTAGAAAGATAGCTGATAGCATAGTTGATATTTGGCCTGGTATATGTCAGGTAGATGAGACTCCCAATCAATTGTCGATAAAGAGTAGCATTCACCTGATTAGATGGATTGTGGCGAGAAAGTTGCAAACTTGTCTCCATGGGAGTCGACATCAGTTTGCAATCTTCCATATGGAACTTCTCGAGCATTGTCTTGGCATACTTCATCTGTGAAACATAGATCCGATTCTTCTGTTGCCATATTTCAAGGCCAAGACAATAATGCAGGAGCCCGAGATCTGTCATGTCAAATGATCGTTTGAGATCATTCTTTGTTGCATCAAGCATCTGTGGAGAACTCCTCATGATGACCAGATCGTCAACATAAACAATCAATATGACAATCTCCCCCCCTTGTTCCTTGAGTTAGAGATTGGGATCATATGGATTCCTAGTGAGTCCATGATTAAGGAGATGCTCATCGATCTTTATGTACCAGGCCCGAGGAGCCTGTTTAAGACCGTAGAGGGATTTGATGAGTCTGCATACTTTGTGCTGCTGCCCAGGTGTAGTGTATCCCTCTGGTTGAGTCATGTAGACTTTTTCCATGAGATCCCCATTAAGGAAGGCGCTCTTGACATCCATCTGATGAACTTTCCACCCAAACTACGCTGCCATAGCCAATACCATATGGATAGTCTTGATCTTTGCTGTAGGGGCAAAAGTCTCTTCATAATCAATACCTTCCTCTTGTGCATAGCCCTTAGCCACAAGTCGGGCCTTATACTTGTCAATGCTACCGTCTGCCTTATATTTGATTCGAAAAACGCATTTGCAACCAATAGCCTTCTTCCCTGGTGGAATATCAACAAGTTCCCATGTATTATTCCTTAGAAGTGCCTCATATTCAGCATCCATAGCATCTTTCCAAGGTGGTGACTCAAGAGCTTGCTGCACTGTTTCAGGTTTTGAACTTTTCATAACTGTACACATACGAGCCATGTTCACTTCTTCACAAGACTTGCTGCGAGTCTTAGGCCCTTTGAAAGATGTGTCAACAACTGCATCATCTTTAGCATCCTTTATGGTGGCTTTGTACCACTTAGGTAGCTTCTTGTGTACATGAGATGAAGATTGAGGTGATGATAGAGGGGGAAACTCATCCAATGGAAACAAAACCTCATCAGGAGTCTCTTCATCAATTTCCTCATCTTCAAGATCAAGAATTCTAGGTGTTTGGAAACAAACAGGTGATGGAGAGGAAGAGGTGCTGCAACTAGAATCCTCATCAAAGACAACATCCCTGCTTATGTACACCTTCTTTGTGACTGCATCCATGAGCCTATTTTCTATTTAGACTCTGAACTGTACCCTAGAAAAATACACTTCACAGATTTATCATCTAATTTTGCTCTCTGAACCTTGGGGACATGCATAAAGGCAGTACATCCAAACACTTTGAAATGAGAAATAGAGGGCTTCTTCCCAGTCCAAGCCTCTTCGGTGTGATGTTATCTAGCACTTTGGTGGGTGCTCTATTCAACAATGTAAGATACCCCACTATACTTAACCAAATTTTTGCTAACTTTTCTTACTTCTTACTTCAATTAATCAACATCTAACATAAATGAAATCAACATGAATTGAACAAGCAATGAAGTTGAGATATCTTATTGCTATTGTCAATGCAACTTCTTATTACATTCAACAGATGCTTAATAGCATCAATGTTCATCTTATTACAATGATTACAAAAGATAGGCCTCAGCGCCTATATTGAACAATGATTGTCTTCAAACTACAAGTATCTTGTCTTCAAGTTGCTAGTGTCTTCAAGATGTAAGTAACTTGAAGTTGCAAGTAACGACTTCAATCCTGCACAATGATGATAACTGAATGTTAACACCTCTCAAAGGATAAGGGAGCATCACCTTATCAAGGTTGAGGGACCATCACCCCAACAAGCATGAAATATGCAGATTTCATGAAAAGAGCTTAGAGCTTACCAAGAAATATCAAATAGCCAAAGATGCCAAATGAAGTCGCTCTCCTCCTTTTATAGTGTTCCTCCACTAGAACAAAGAGGCAACCAAGGCACGTTTTCCAATGAGCATATGCTAGAGGAATATTCCATTGGATGACTCACTCCTGAGTTGGAAGCCTTATCTGGTACGCCTTCCAAAGTCACTCTGGGACCCATTGCTTGCATGCTTGCTCCTCTAGTCTAGGCGCTAGAATGATGTTCTTCAAGTGAAGAAGTGTGCCCAACACCACAGTTGATTCCTTCATGGTTAGGCGCCCAAACAGGATCATAGAGAGGTGAAACTGCGCCTTAAGAAGGTGTTTGAACCTTAGGCACCAATCTAAGGTTGTAGAAGCATGGATGTGCACCTAGTTCACTTGGTGAGGTTTTGATGATTCCATATGCTTGCAAACACTTGTCAACATTCAATGAAGACTCTCAGACTTTGATTGAAGACTTATCAAGGTTAGGTGCCACAATGACTTTGTAGAGATAAGAAATGGCACCTTGCTCTAAGGAGAGATATCTTCAAGCTCCATCATTTCCAGTTGTTATATCTCTGCTCGGGGAGACGAACTATTGTCCAAACACCATCTCAACTTGAGGAATGAAACTTTTCACCATTAGGCGCTCAAATGAGGTTTCTGGAGTCTAGGCGCACTTTGGAGATTGAAGAGATGAAGAGTTGCGCCTAGCTTGCTTAGGCGCACTTTTGAGGTGACAAGAGTGCAAACTGGCGCCTAAGTCAAGTTAAGACTTAGTTTGAGCTCATTGACAATGATTTCCTCCACAAGTTAGGCACACTCTTGAGGTTGTAGAGACTAAAAAGTGCGCCTTCATCATCTTGACCTACTATTTGACACTTTAATGATCTCAGATCATTGGGCAATAACTGAGAATGATCTCCTTCTTCATGATGATTGATGATCACTTAATAATGCAAGTTGATATATCCTCCTTAAGGCGCAAATTTGGATTTCTAGGGAAGGCGCATATTCATGGTTGAACAAGAGGAAAAGTGAGCCTCAACTTGCTTGATGATTTCTTGTTCTAATCAAAGACTCCAATCAGATGCACAATTACTTGGAAGTGTTTTACCTTATGGAGGTCAAAGTTTAGGCTCCAATCTCTCTTTCTTGGTAAGGCGCACATTTAAGATTCTAAAGACATGAATTGGTGCCTTGATTCTCTAGGCGCACATTTGAGAGTATAGAGAAGCAAAAATGCGCCTAAGTCTCTTAGCTTATTTTTTTTGGCATTTTGATGATTTCAATCACTTACAAGCTTCCCAAGGACTTTTCTTTATCACTAGGTGCTCAATGTCATAGTTTCAACCTCTTTATATTCAAGGCACCAAAAGTGATATGCAGAGACAAGTAAGTGCGCCTTGTCTTAAAGGCTCAAAGATATTGCTTGATAAAGGTCTTTGACCTGCAAAACTACAAGAGTCAGTCAGCCAAAACCAAATTCATTCCCTTATCATACGTATTAGCCCACGGGAATGATGAATAGGCTAATCCGTGTTCATTGTTGACTAGGCCGGAAACGGGGACATGACAGTCTCCCCTTCCCGGGATTGCTTGTCCTCAAGCAATCGAAGGTTAGGATGCTCTAAAATCTTTTCTCCTTCCCATGTAGCATCCTCTATCGGCAAACCTCTCCATCGAACCAAATATTCCCTAATGACTCTGCTACGCAATTTGCGCTCTCTCATATCAACGATGCCATCTGGTTCTAGAATCAACATTCCTTCTTCATTAAGAGGCAGAAGATCAGGAGAGGAAACCACATTCTGATCTAATGCCTTTTTAAGGCATGATACATGAAATACATTATGAATGCGGCTACCTGCTGGCAAATCCAACTCATAAGCTACTTCGCCAACTCTCCTTACAATTTTGTATGGCCCATAAAACCTTGGCTTGAGTTTTTCTGCACCACTCATCTTCAAAGAACTTTGTCTGTATGGTTGTAGACGCAGGAAAACCAAGTCATTCACTTCAAAAGATCTTTCCACTTGATGTCTATCTGCATACATCTTTTGTTGATTCTGAGCATGCTGAATGTTATCCTTAAGAACTCTTAAGGATATCTTGTGTGTCTTGCATCAACTCCTTAGCTCGAGGAGCTCTACTATCATCGAAAGCCAAGTCAATAAAGGAAAGAGCATCATATCCATACAATGCTCTGAATGGAGTCATGCCAATAGACATGTGATAGGTGGTATTGTAACAATACTCACCAAGGCATAACCATTTTACCCATGCACGTTGATGCCCAACAACATAGTTGCGAAGGTATCCCTCAATCCACTTATTCATAATTTCTGTTTGACCATCCGTTTGAGGGTGATAGCTAGTGCTAGGTGTTAGCTCAATCCTCGTGAGTCGGAATAGTTCTTTCCAAAACATGCTAATGAATCTACTATCCCGGTCACTCACAATTGTCTTTGGAAGGCCATGCAAACGAAATACTTCTCTGAAAAATAATTCTACAATCTGCAAAGCTGAATAATCCGTTGCAATAGGATAGAAATGTGCATGCTTAGACAATCTATCAACAACAACATATATGCAATCTCTACCATGAACCTTCAGAAGACCTGTGATAAAATCCATTGAGATACTTTCCCACTTCTGCTCAGGAATAGGTAAAGGTTGAAGTAGACCGGCAGGAAAAGTATGCTTAGACTTGTTCTGCTGACAAGTCAAACACTCTCTAGCATGCTGTAAGACATCATCTTTGAGACCCTTCCAAGAGAATCTCTCTCGTACTTGTCTATAGGTTTTGAAAAAACCTGGATGTCCTGCTAGAGGTGTATCATGAATGGCTTTCAAGATCTGTTGCTTAAGCTTAGATTTAGGTACCAAGAAAATTCTGTCCTTATAATATATCACATCATCCACTACCTTGTATCTGTCATCCTGTATAATGCCATCCATAATCTTGCATGCAAAAGTGGATTTGGAATACTCAACTAAAAGTTGAGATTTCCAATCAGCTGAAATCTCACTCAAGGAACAAATAGTAGGCCTCCTGAAAAGTGCATCTGCAACAATATTCTTTTTTCCTTTTATAAACTCTATATCAAAGTCATATGCTTGGATTTTTGAGACCCATTTCTGCTGTCGTTCATTCAAATCCTTTTGTTCCAAGAAGTATTTCAAGCTATTGTGGTCGGTCCTAACCACAAATTTCGCACCGACCAAGTACTGACGAAACTTTGCCAAAGCATGCATAATGGCAAGCATCTCCTTGTCATAGGTGGAATATAGGCGCTCCGTATCCTTCAATTTTCTGCTTTCATATGCGATCGGATGCCTATTCTGCATTAACACAACCCCTATTCCTTCTCTTGATGCATCACACTCAAGAATGAAGGACTGTGTAAAATCTGGTAGTGCTAGTACTAGAGTAGTACTCATTACCTCCTTGAGCCGATCAAATGCCACCTGTGCTGCTTCTGACCAAAAGAAAGCTCCTTTCTTAGTGAGATCTGTCAATGGTGTTGCCAATTGTGAAAAGCCTTTAACAAATCTTCTGTAGTAATTGCAAAGTCCCAAGAAACCTCTCAACTTGGAAATGTTCCTTGGAATAGGCCATTCCTGTATAGCCTTGATCTTCTCATCTTGTACTCTAACTCCTTTAGCACTAATCATATGCCCCAAGTAGAGAATCTCCTCCATCCCAAAATCACAATTGGAAGCCTTAGCATATAGTGATTGTGCCTCCATGACTCTAAGTACCTCATCAAGATGTCGAAGATGCTCATCCCATGTCTTACTGTAAATCAAAATGTCATCAAAGAAAACCAAAAGAAATTTACGCAACTGCTTATTGAATACATGATTCATGCAAGATTGAAATGTAGCAGGTGCATTAGTAAGACCAAAGGGCATAACAAGGAATTCATAATGTCCGTAGTGGCATCTGAATGCTCTCCTAGGAATGTCCTCCTCACGAACACGAATCTGATGATAACCTGAACAAAGATCAATCTTTGAGAAGTACACGGCCCCGTGTAATTCATCTAACAACTCATCGATCCTAGGTATTGGATATCTGTTTTTGATTGTCTTCTTGTTCAAGGCTTTGTAGTCAATACACATCCACATAGTTCCATCTTTCTTCTTCACCAACACCACTGAAGAAGCAAATGGACTAGATGAAGGTCGGATGTGTCCCATATCAATCAACTCCTTAATAGTCTTCTCTATCTCAACCTTGAAGTGTCTAGGATGTCGATATGGTGTAATGTTGATGGGTTTTGTCCCATCCTCTAACTCTATCACATGCTCAAATCCACGATCAGGTGGTCTCCCAGGTGGAATATCTCCAAACACCTTATTGTGTTTATCCAATACAGATTGGATGTCTACATGATACCCATTACTGGAAGAAGACTTAGATGATATTTCAACCTGAGCTGCCCATGCAATGTCATTATGCTGAAACAAGGACTCCATGCGCCTAGCTGTAACAGTTCTAGGTGAACCATCTGATAAAGCTCTCAGAATGATCTTCTTCCCATTGTGAATGAACTCTATCTCCATCTTCTTCAAGTCTTGAATATATCTACCAATTGAATGCAACCATTGCATTCCTAAGACAACATCAATACCTGAGAGTCCAACCATATAGAAATCATCTGTCAATGTATAATCATTCATTTGAATGCTAAGCTGTGGCACTCTCTTTTGACAACTCATAGTAAACCCATCGGCTACTACAACTATAAAACTCTCAAATTCCTCTGATTGTAGACCACGCTTCATTACTAAACCCTCATCAATGAAATTATGAGTAGCTCCACTATCCACCAAACATGTGACCCGTTGCCCATTAAGAATTCCTTTGATCCTGAAAGCATGAAACCTTGGAACTCCTGAAATAGTAGCAATAGTCACTGAATTGCCTATGTCATCTGTCTCAAGCTCTAGACTAGGTTGGTCATCCTCATGTGTTGTTTCAGTATCCTCATGTATCTCATTCTCATCATCATCTGAATGAACCTCTATAAGATATGCCTTGCCTTTGCCTTTACACCTGTGTCCTGGTTCCCATGGTTGTTTGCAATCAAAACACAACTTCTTTCTCCTCAACTCATCACGTTCCATAGAAGTAGGATTAGATTTGATAGGCTGAAATGTTCTTCTTTGATGTGAACTTGAACCCTTACCAAAGTTTCTCTTTTGGCCTTGGAATGATGTAGGGTAAGTGTCAAGATCTAAAGCAAGCTCAATAGTCTCATCCAATGTCTTAGGCTTATGAACCTTCACCAATCCTCTCATTCTATCATTCAAGCCCTCAACAAACAACATAGTGACTCTCCTTTCCGGCATCTCCGGAACCATAACTACAATCTTCTAAAACTCATTGATGTAAGAATCTACTTTGCCAACCTATTTCAATTGTGCCAATTCCCTATAGTAGACCTCTATATCCTTCCTGTCAAACCTGTTAATGAGCCTACGAGTGAACTCATCATATGAAGTAATCATATCATGCCGTTCTGACACAAGTCCATGATGCCACCAATCGTAAGCCAAACCCTCCAAATGCATAGTAGCAAAGTTTATGGCCTTTTCTTCACTCAAGGGTTTGAGTGTAAGAAAGGTATCAAGCTTATGAATCCATGCTCTAGCACTTATCTTGCCACTACCATCAAAGTTAGGTAAAGGAACCTTGTTCAAAGCTTCTTTGTACTCCTTATGTTCCTTATCCTTTTGTGTTGGCCTTTTCTCCTTTTTCCTTCTACTCTTTTCATTCCTTTGTGACATAAACTGATTGAAGTTTAGGTCTCGCCTAACATCAGGTGGAAGTAAACAATATTCATCATGTGCAACCATGATATCATCCGAGAGATTAACATTTACCTCCTCATCCTCTGAAGATGTTTCCTCAATCACTGGCTCAAATCTTGGACGAAGTGGTCTATCATCAACTGTTGTAGTTGCTCTACCTGTAGGAGTAGGAGTAGGCTCTCTATGTGAATGTCTCCTTGCATCTCTACCTGCATTGCTTGTCCTTCCACTATTAACACTCCTTGACCTAGACCTCCTAGAAGTACGTTCATTTTTCAAGTCACAAATTTTCTCTATGAATTGATTTGACCATTCCCGCATCTGCTGTCCAAAGGCATGCATGAACTCTTCTAAATTGAAAGCATCATTGCCACCTTGTCCTCTAGGACTACCATTACCTCCTTCTGAACCCATGTGTGGTTGTGTACCTGTGGGAGGTTGTTGTTGTTGCCTAGCTGTCCTTGTATAATACCTGTGTGGACCAACTTCACGCGGATTCATAATCCAAAGGCTAGCAAGATTATGGCTCTGATACCACTGTAAGATACCCCACTATACTTAACCAAATTTTTGCTAACTTTTCTTACTTCTTACTTCAATTAATCAACATCTAACATAAATGAAATCAACATGAATTGAACAAGCAATGAAGTTGAGATATCTTATTGCAATTGTCAATACAACTTCTTATTACATTCAACAGATGCTTAATAGCATCAATGTTCATCTTATTACAATGATTACAAAAGATAGGCCTCAGCGCCTAGATTGAACAATGATTGTCTTCAAACTACAAGTATCTTGTCTTCAAGTTGCTAGTGTCTTCAAGATGTAAGTAACTTGAAGTTGCAAGTAACGACTTCAATCCTGCACAATGATGATAACTGAATGTTAACACCTCTCAAAGGATAAGAGAGCATCACCTTATCACCCCAACAAGCATGAAATATGCAGATTTCATGAAAAGAGCTTAGAGCTTACCAAGAAATATCAAATAGCCAAAGATGCCAAATGAAGTCGCTCTCCTCCTTTTATAGTGTTCCTCGATAAGAACAAAGAGGCAACCAAGGCACGTTTTCCAATGAGCATAACCTAGAGGAATATTCCATTGGATGACTCACTCCTAAGCCAAAGTCACTCTGGGACCCACTGCTTGCATGCTTGCTCCTCTAGTCTAGGCGCTAGAATGATGTTCTTCAAGTGAAGAAGTGTGCCCAACACCACAGTTGATTCCTTCATGGTTAGACGCCCAAACAGGATCATAGAGAGGTGAAATTGCGCTTTAGGAAGGTGTTTGAACCTTAGGCGCCAATCTGAGGTTGTAGAAGCATGGATGTGCGCCTAGTTCACTTGGTGAGGTTTTGATGACTCCATATGCTTGCAAACACTTGTCATTCAATGAAGACTCTCAGACTTTGATTGAAGACTTATCAAGGTTAGGCGCCACAATGAGTTTGTAGAGACAAGAAATGGCACCTTGCTATAAGGAGAGATATCTTCAAGCTCCATCATTTCCAGTTGTTATATCTCTGCTCTGGGAGAAGAAACTACTGTCCAAACACCATCTCAACTTGAGGAATGAAACTCTTCACCATTAGGCGCGCAAATGAGGTTTTTGGAGTCTAGGCGCAATTTGGAGATTGAAGAGATGAAGAGTTGCGCCTAGCTTGCTTAGGCGCACTTTTGAGGTGACAAGAGTGCAAACTGGCGCCTAAGTCAAGTTAAGACTTAGTTTGAGCTCATTGACAATGATTTCCTCCTTCACAAGTTAGGCGCACTTTTGAGGTTGTAGAGACTAAAAAGTGCGCCTTCATCATCTTGACCTACTATTTGATACTTTAATGATCTCAGATCATTGGGCAATAACTGAGAATGATCCCCTTCTTCAAGATGATTGATGATCACTTAATAATGCAAGTTGATATATCCTCCTTAATGCGCAAATTTGGATTTCTAGGGAAGGCACATATTCATGGTTGAACAAGAGGAAAAGTGCGCCTCAACTTGCTTGATGATTTCTTGTCCTAATCAAAGACTCCAATCAGATGCACAATTACTTGGAAGTGTTTTACCTTACGGAGATCAAAGTTTAGGCTCCAATCTCTCTTTCTTGATAAGGCACACATTTAAGATTCTAAATACATGAATTGGCGCCTTGATTCTCTAGGCGCACATTTGAGAGTATAGAGAAGCAAAAATGCGCTAAGTCTCTTAGCTTTTTTTTTTGGCATTTTGATGATTTCAATCACTGACAAGCTTCCCAAGGACTTTCCCTTATCACTAGGTGCTCAATGTCATAGTTTCAACCTCTTTATATTCAAGGCACCAAAAGTGATATGCAGAGACAAGTAAGTGCGCCTTGTCTTAAAGGCTCAAATATATTGCTTGATAAAGGTCTTTGACCTGCAAAACTACAAGAGTCAGTCAGCCAAAACCAAATTCATTCCCTTATCATATGTATTAGCCCACGGGAATGATGAATAGGCTAATCCGTGTTCATTGTTGACTAGGCCAGAAACGGGGACATGACAAACAAATACACTGCTGTATGAATTGCTTCAGCCTAGAATGCAGAATCAAGACTTGCATCCTTCAACATACATCGCACCATTTCCACTATAGTACGATTTCGCCTCTCTGCTACACCATTTTGTTGAGGCGTATATGCAATGGTCAATTGTTGGTGAATTCCATGTCTTTGCAAGTAGGCTACAAATTCCTTACTTGTGAATTCCCCCCTCGATCTGAGAGAAGGGCTCTTAGAGTCTAACTCGATGACCGTTCTACAAGGCCTCTAAACTCCTTGAATTTCTCAAAGGATTCACTTTTGTGAGCCAAACAATAGACCCACATTCTTCTGGTGTAATCATCCACAAAGAGAAGGAAATACCGGGCATTCTGGTGGCTAGATGGCATAGGTCCACATAGATCAGTATGCACCAATTCTAAGGGACTAGTGGCTCTATTTTTTGCAGCAGGAAAAGGAGTCCTATGTTGTTTCCCGTCAAGACAATGTGTGCAAAGAACTTCTATTTTCACTATATTTCTTTTACTCAATGCTAGAAGATAACAAAAACTGAGGTGGCCAAATCTCCTATGCCAAAGAGTTGTGGATTGATTGGTTTTTACTGCAAGGGCTTGATCTTCTTGTGAAACATTCATTAGTTGGAACCTTTTTCCTACCCCTGATGCATGAGCTTTGTCTTTGATAAGACAGTTTCTCACCATTGTGTTGATCAAATTCAACTTGCAAATTGTGCTTAAGGAACTAACTTACTGAAAGCAGGTTCTTAGCGAGCCTAGGTACATACAGAACCTTTGTAAGCCGACATTTGTGAGTTCTTAGTGGAAGGAAAATTTCACCAATTCCCTGAACTTCATAGGAGGTATCATCACCCAATGAAACATGCCCATTGGATGTGGATGGTGTGAGATCACTGAACCATTCTTGTTCCCCCGTCATGTGTCTGGATGCACCTGAATCAACATACCAGATTTGTAATGTCCCCTTCTTATAGGAAACACTTGAACCTGAATCTGCATAAAAATGATTCTCAAAGAGAACAATAAGTAAGTAAGATCAATGATGTTGCTTTCATTTCATTACTTGTTAAGGATTGTTTATTTCCTAATTATTATTTGTGTATTGATAACCATTCCATAATTCCTATTCCTTATTACTTTTCCTTATGGAACTAGGCTTACATGTATAGGGCGCGCTGAAACCATCTCTTGACCCAGCCTACGGGAAACTATGTCCCAGCCTACGGGCCTTCTTACGGATGGGATTACTCCGCCTCTCCCCACAAGACCTAATGTTCCGTAATGAATGAAGTAATAGAGAAATATATATAGAAAAGTGACAACTACGTTTATCTCTCCACGTCATCTTCCTTCTATTCCTTAAGGATGGGGAATTATATGTCTCGCGCGCGTTGAACCCTCTCCAATGCACCATGAATGGAATTACTCCGCCTTTCCCTTGTCTAGGGCACGTTAAACCCTCTCTAATGCATTGTGATGGAATTACCTCGCCTTTCCCTAACAAGACCGCCTCTCCTAGGGCGTTGAAAGAGATGGAAGGATGAGATGGTTATTGTATATATTCCTATATGACTTAATATGTAAATCATAATACTTTTAAAAATATATGTAAATCATAATTGGGGTTTCCCATTTATTATTCATGATTCACATAATATATATTTCTACTTGTTACACTGTGGGGTTTTCCCATTTTTGACCATATAAATTTAATTGACCAAAATATACATTCAAATTTTCATTATGAATTAACTTCATGCTATACACCTATATACTCAGATCATTTTCTGTATCTAATATCTACTATTATTAAATGTAGGATATTCACTATTTACATACCTGTTCGCTGCTCTTGCAGATAGCAATTTCTGCACTTTAATTCCTTTCGCTGGAGGTCCGTTCTCTTTTTCCTTCGATCTGCTGTTTCTGTGTTTCTTCGATGATCAATGGAATGTATTGTTGTGTTGATGATGATGTTCTAGGAGATGCTTGCTGTTCAGAATAATCAATGGTTTCCATATCCTAATCCCCCCTTTGACCGATGCCCCATACTCCTCTTATAACTTGGAATAGATGCGTCCTTATGAAGAGTCGTATCTTCATGGTTCATCGTAGCCTTTTAGTAATTGTTTCAAGTCTTTATTTATTTGTCTTTATTGATATAATTCGCTGCCACTAATCCATATACCTTTTATAATATAAGACTTTGTCTTATAGGCCCTTTTCTTAAACGCATCCTCTTTTTTTAATCATATAGGCACTTTCTTAACATTTATAATATTTTACTTATTCCTTATTCTAATATAAATATATATGTATTTATATATACTATAATATCATTTATATTATATAATAATTACAATATATTACATCTATATTTATTTCAATTATTATATTATTATATAATAAGAATAACATTATTTATATTGATGATAATGCTATTATATATATTTTATTTATAAATACAATAAGTATATTGTATTTTTAATAAAATAATATTATTATATATTAATAACATCATATATGTTTCTTAAATATTGTTATGATCATCATTAAAAGCAGCTTCTCTATAATATTATGACGTTTAAATCTTTAATTTAAACAATGCCTTAGTATCGGGTCATGACAGCCCTTCCCACTCAAGATGGCTTGTCCTCAAGCAATCGCATGAGTTCTTTCCTTATTTTGTACTTTTTTAACATCTCCCTTTTGATGTGTTGAGACGACATCAGGTTTTTGATACCGGATGAACATGCTTTAGTAAAGAGAAAATGATTGTGACTTCATGGAAGAGAATTCATAGCCAAAGAATACTTGGAAGACAATGTATAGGTAAGCATTTGTTTGATGTTTTGAATAGCAATGACGTGATGTAATTATCATAGATGAAGACGAGATTTAACCCATGAAAATATTTTCGTTGATAAAGAGTTTTGAGAATATTGAGATTCCACTCGAGACATCTTGAAAATTTTGGAAAGATGAATTCTAATGATGTTATAGAGAAAATAGATCGTAGAAGTGTTTAATGCTAATGATAAGATAGCATGGAGATGATTTATGATAGATGAGATTATAAAAGAGACAAGATCCATGTTGAGGTAAATGCGCACCATATGAAACGCAAATCATAAATGAAGTATACTCAAAGCTTATATACTTAATACGTAAAAAGTATATGGAGCATGAAGCATACAAAGTATACGCATGCAATACATATGTGTAACATGCAAGTATACACACGAAAAGCATACTTATGAGTACAAGTAAGTCAGCAAGTGTGCATTTGAACATACATAAGTCATGGAGTGCACACATAAAGCATGTAGTATACATTTGAACACTCAAGGTCATGGAGAATTCACTCAAATACACCTAGTCCCAAAGTATACAATTGAATACAAGTCATAGAGAATACACTCAAATACAATTCATAGAGTATGCATTCAAATAACCAGGGAGTATACATTCATAATCAGGTTATAACATACATTTGAATACAAATACAACTCACTGGTATTTATTCGAACACTAATTTCAAGTTAGAAAGTGCACACTTGCATAAAGTATGAATACATGAAGTCATCGGTGTACACAAGTCATAAGATGTTCACATGAATACACATAATTTGCAGAGTATGACTATAAGTTATAAGGTATAAACGTATGTCGCAAAGAATACACTTAAATACAAATACACCTCATCAACATGAACACAAAGTCTTAGAGTATAAATACAAAGTCATACATAATCACACAGAGTCAGAGAGTATTCACTTAAATACAAGTACAAGTCGTAGAGTACAAATGAGTGATGCATTTGAATACAAGGTCATACTTGAATACACAATCATACGAAGTCATGGATTATGCACTTGCATATAAAATCATTGAGTATACATTTGAATGCAATTGTAAAGTCATGGATTGGTACTTGGATACAAATACAAGTCATGGAGTATACACTTGAATACATAGTCTTGAGAACAAAGTCGTAGAGCATACATTTGAATACAGTTTCAAGTTATAGAGTATACACTCGAATACAATTACAAGTCAAAGAGTGCACACTCGCATACAAATACAAATCATAGAGTATGCATTTGCATACAAATACAGGTCAGAGAGTATACACTCGCATACAAATACATCTTCATAGAGCGTACATGTTCATGGAGTATACACTCAAATACGAATACATGTGCATAGAGCATACACTTGAACACAAATACATCTTCATAGAGCATACAGGTTCATAGAGTATTCAAAGTCAGAGTATACAAATATAAAGTCATAGAGTATACATTCGCATACAAATATACTCAATGAAGTATACACATAAAACATACACATGAATGTCTAAGTAACATGCGTATGAACACATATGGAGCTTGAAGTATACACGCCGAGAATATATATATAAGAAATACACATTCATCAACATGAACAAGCATACCAATAGGAAACGTACAAGTATGAAGCAATACACGAAAATACACCAGATTATATAGATAAGAAGCGTAAATACACACAAGAATACGCATAAACACACACCGACAGGAAGCATGCAGTAAAATACGTGAACACACACAAGAATAGACGTAAATACACACACAGGTAGTATACAAGTAAGGTTAAAGCATGAAGTAATACTCATAAAAGTGATTACACCAATTTGTAGGTTACATGCATTGCCATTTAATTACATAATAAAATTGAAGTAGACAACCAAGTAGCTCAAGAATGCAAGCAACCAGCTCAAGCAAGTAGGCAAGTAGCTCAAGTAGACAAGTAAGTAGCTCAAGCAAGTAGGCAAGTAGCTCAAGTAGACAAGCAAGTAGCTCAAGCAAGTAGGCAAGTAGCTCAAGCACATAGGCAACTAGCTCAAGAAAATAGGCAACCAGCTCAAGCATGTAGGCAAGTAGCTCAAGCAAGTAGGCAAGTAGCTCAAGCACATAGGCAACCAGCTCAAGCAAGTAGACAAGTAGCTCAAGCAAGTAGGCAAGTAGCTCAAGCACATAGGCAACCAGCTCAAGCAAGTAGACAAGTAGCTCAAGCATGCAGGCAACTAGCTCAAGTAAGTAGGCAAGTAGCTCAAGCAAGTAGACAAGTAGCTCAAAGTCATAGAGTATACGCTCAAATGCATATAAGTCAATTATTACTCACAGGATGGCAGGACGATAGCTCTGATACCACTGTAATGTCCCCTTCTTATAGGAAACACTTAAACCTGAATCTGCATAAAAATGATTCTCAAAGAGAACAATAAGTAAGTAAGATCAATGATGTTGCTTTCATTTCATTACTTGTTAAGGATTGTTTATTTCCTAATTATTATTTGTGTATTGATAACCATTCCATAATTCCTATTCCTTATTACTTTTCCTTATGGAACTAGGCTTACATGTATAGGGCGCGCTGAAACCATCTCTTGACCCAGCCTACGGGAAACTATGTCCTAGCCTACGGGCCTTCTTACGGATGGGATTACTCCGCCTCTCCCCACAAGACCTAATGTTCCGTAATGAATGAAGTAATAGAGAAATATATATAGAAAAGTGACAACTACGTTTATCTCTCCACGTCATCTTCCTTCTATTCCTTAAGGATGGGGAATTATATGTCTCAGGCGCGTTGAACCCTCTCCAATGCACCATGAATGGAATTACTCCGCCTTTCCCTTGTCTAGGGCGCGTTAAATCCTCTCTAATGCATTGTGATGGAATCACCTCGCCTTTCCCTAACAAGACCGCCTCTCCTAGGGCGTTGAAAGAGATGGAAGGATGAGATGGTTATTGTATATATTCCTATATGACTTAATATGTAAATCATAATACTTTTTAAAATATATGTAAATCATAATTGGGGTTTCCCATTTATTATTCATGATTCACATAATATATATTTCTACTTGTTACACCGTGGGGTTTTCCCATTTTTGACCATATAAATTTAATTGACCAAAATATACATTCAAATTTTCATTATGAATTAACTTCATGCTATACACCTATATACTCAGATCATTTTCTGTATCTAATATCTACTATTATTAAATGTAGGATATTCACTATTTACATACCTGTTCGCTGCTCCTGCAGATAGCAATTTCTGCACTTTAATTCCTTTCGCTGGAGGCCCGTTCTCTTTTTCCTTCGATCTGTTGTTTCTGTGTTTCTTCGATGATCAATGGAATGTATTGTTGTGTTGATGATGATGTTCTAGGAGATGCTTGCTGTTCAGAATAATCAATGGTTTCCATATCTTAATCCCCCCTTTGACCGATGCCCCATACTCCTCTTATAACTTGGAATAGATGCGTCCTTATGAAGAGTCGTATCTTCATGGTTCATCGTAGCCTTTTAGTAATTGTTTCAAGTCTTTATTTATTTGTCTTTATTGATATAATTCGCTGCCACTAATCCATATACCTTTTATAATATAAGACTTTGTCTTATACGCCCTTTTCTTAAACGCATCCTCTTTTTTTAATCATATAGGCACTTTCTTAACATTTATAATATTTTACTTATTCCTTATTCTAATATAAATATATATGTATTTATATATACTATAATATCATTTATATTATATAATAATTACAATATATTACATCTATATTTATTTCAATTATTATATTATTATATAATAATAATAACATTATTTATATTGATGATAATGCTATTATATATATTTTATTTATAAATACAATAAGTATATTGTATTTTTAATAAAATAATATTATTATATATTAATAACATCATATATGTTTGTTAAATATTGTTATGATCATCATTAAAAGCGGCTTCTCTATAATATCATGATGTTTAAATCTTTAATTTAAACAATGCCTTAGTATCAGGTCATGACAAGATTGAACTACTTGATGTGGAGGTCTTTGTTTCTGCAGCATATAGGTATTCTTCATCATCTTAATCACCTGTTTAGGCAACATTTCCTTGTTGCTTATTTGGCTTTTTCTGCCAATGAGGTGGCTTTTTCTTGTCCCCTTGAGGTGTTTTTTTCTTGTCCCCTTGAGGTGGTTTATGTGGCTTCTTGTGACTGGACTCACCATTGACATAGGAGTTATACCGGCACTCTTTGAGTTCATGACCCTTTCTACAACAAATTTGACATTTCTTTTTCTTGTGTGAAGAGTTGTCTTGATTTTGTTTAGACTGTCTTAATGGACCACTCTGACTGTTAAGTTGTTTTCCCTTTTGCTTTGCTGCTAGGGCCTGATTGTCTTGAGATTCAGTCTCACCAAATATTGCTTCTTCTTGTTGAAGCAAGTTGACTAGTTCTTCAAATGAGGGTGTTTTATGAGCCACATTCAAGCATGTGACAAACACTCTAAACAAGGGGGGTAGTGCTCTCAGTACAATGGGTACTAGAGAGTCATCTTTTACTTCCTCCTCTAACGCTTATAGAGCGGTTCTTATTTCGGCAACTCTTCTGAAAAAGGCTTCTACCTTCTCTCCATTTTCCATTTTGAGACAATGAAGTTGACGTTGCAAGTGTAGGAATACACTCAACACTGAGAGGGGGGGTGAATCAGTGTTGTTAACAATTTTAACACTTTTTACTCCTCTTCTTAATTTAAATTCACAATTGTAGAATTCCTCAGATAGAACAAAGAAAATATGCAGAGTATCAAAACAAAACTTGACACAAGAAATTTCCCGAGTGGAAAACCCTCCTGGGGTATAAAAACCACTCAACTGCCTCACTGGCTTCACACAAATTTCTGATTACAATTGTCTCACTGACATTACAATTCTGCCTCACTGGCATATTGTACTTCTCTGCATGTCTCACTGACATTACAACATCAACATTCAATGAAAATTATAACTCAGGGGATTTCCCTGTTTCAATAAAAACAAAACCTTATTTCTCCCTTTTAAGACAAACAAAATAAATTCTTTGCAATCAACCTTTAACTGTCTTCAACACCTACAGTCATTCAATTTTGATCTTCAAAAATACTTCATACCTCTGCAAAACAATCTCAAACTAATTCACCATTTCTTGAGCTTTCTCTCTGTGCAAAACTGAACAATTTATCCTCTCTGAGAAATTATTGTCTTTCATCACCGTCACTTTCTCTGAACAAACATTAATCCATCATGATCATTGAAGGACTCCATTCATTTATTGAATCAACATTCTTTCAAAATCTCAACATAATTCCCTGAAAAAATGATTCTTCATTCCTGCAAAAATACATTTCAAAACAAAAATTCCATTCTCCAAAAACTTCTTTCAATCTCTAATCATCTCTGATCTGCAACTCTTTATATCTGCCATTAAAAAAAATCTTACACCATCAAGAAGAAATTCCATCATATCTACAAAAACCGATTCAACTTCCAACATCATATGTTATCTCAATCATAACATATTCTCTTCAAAAATCAAACAACAAAAAAAATAAAACATCTACGAAGAAATCAGCCTTTTCATATTCTTCACATTTAGAAACATTCTAAATGACATTCTTTCTCTCACCAAAAAAACTCCAATTTGAGTGCCTCTTCATCTTCGGTGAAAGGCCATGAAAATAGCAAGTTTTATTTCCTTTTGAAAACACAGTGGTTGTCAAATTTAACCACAGTAACTAACCGTTTGAGGCAATTTAAAGTTTAAACCTTATCCCTCCGATTTGCGCGGCCCGCCACATGAAGATTCAACGACGATCGTTGATTAGCCGTTTCCCGCGGAGCACACAAAACAGTAACCGGTTACCGGGCACCCTAGGCAACGGGGCCGGTAAGACTGACGAGTCTTCACCCCTTAAGTTGTCACTTAAGTGACAATCACTGCTCCAGCCAGTCAACAATCAATTATAAGTAAAGTGCACTGACGGCTATAATAGGTTTTTAAGGAAGTTTTATTTAGGTCTTGTGAAACAATGAAGAGCATTATACACTACTATATGTGTCACTTGTCACAATAAACCACTTGTAAGAGTTTTACAACTTGAAAACTGAGATGATACCAAACCTCCAAACCACTGTGAATACTGAGATGATACCAAACCACTGTGATTACAACAAGTCACAATCAAAAGTGTGTCATAATTGCATGAAGACCACTCATAATGCCAACCTTAGCCACTTTCACTGAAAGCATGACTTAAACTGTCCTATGAAGAATCCTTCTGAAATATCATGTGATCAACACATCTGATCCAACAAGATGAATTCTCTGTAACCAATTCGAATTCATTAAAAGGCAACTTCACAACACTGATTGCATAACCAAACATGATATGTACCTGTCAACTGCATCTTGTGAAAACTGTGAAATGCAACATCCTGATATCCTGATATTTTGACATCAATGAAAAGACAATATACTCAACTGTGAAATGTGCTACAGCAAGTGGAGAATTTGGTTTTGGTTTTTAGCCTCATTCACAGTTTTGAGGCGATTCCAAGCATCTTTTGCAGAGGTGGCGGTACGAATGTGAGGTTGAACCTCATTAGTCACACCAAACAAAATGATCAATTTGGCCTTTTGATTGGCGTTGTCATACTTATTCTGATCATCACCTACTTGTTGAGGTCTTGTTGTTGTTCCAGAGACAACATCCCAAAGGTCTTCAAATTCTAACTGGGTTTAAACCTTGGTTTTCTAGGCGGCATAATTGTCACCTCTTAGAAGTTGAAAATCTGGTAGTATGATATTGGATGCACTAGGAGCCATTTCTATAGTTTGGATGTCCTTATATCTCCAATTTGAATTGTGAAGACTTAATTCAAATTTCAAAAACTTAAAAATGGCTTGTAAAAATTCAACACTTATGCTCCAAATTCAATATTTTAGGTGCAAAATAATATAATTTCCCCTTTAATTTGAGATAGAAATACTTCTTCTACTTTGTAAAAAAATGTAAAAGTTTTCTTTTCACCCTTAAAAAACTTTCTTAAAATGCCTCCTTAAAAAAACATTCTTAATCTCCTTTTCAAAAAAGATACTTCTTATATCTCCTTTTAAAAAGAATATGAAAAGGAATATATATATTTTTCTTTTAAGGAAACCTTATATCTCCTATGCTTTAAAAACATTATTCTTTTTTTTAACTTTTTCCCTTAAAAACTTTTCACAAAGCTCTTTCTTTTTACGTGGCTTTTTAACTTCATAATAATTTAGTGGGAAGGGAAATAAAGAACTATGCACCTTTTGAAATGTTTAATTCTTCTTCAAGTCTCATAAACTTCTCACACAGCTTTTCCTCTCATGCTGCCTCTTTCTTCCTTTGAATTGATTTCTTTGAAAAAAAATCTGAATGCCTTTGAATTATTTCAACGCCTCCAAACAGATTTTTCAACGCTGGAATTAGATTTCTCAGGCCTTCCTTCAAAATTTCAATGCCAACAATCTTCAACGGCTTGCAAGGGAAAAATATACGCTGAGCAAAAAAAAAGATTTAACGCCTTCTATGCAGATTTTAAACGCCTTCTATGCAGATTTTAAACGCCTTCTATGTAATGAACGGCTTCTCCTTTGAAACACCTCTATAGATTTCTGGAATTAAAAGGACATAGTATTCAAACAACTCTTAGTTCAAATGCTTTCCTTCAGCATTCAAAATGACCTCCTATGCAGATTTCAGCATCCTCCTATTCAGAATTAATACACAGGCACAATATTTTTTTTTTATCACTCTGGTACCATGATGAAATAATAAGAGCACTGAGCAAATTGTTTATTAGATGCAGCAGGTATATATACAAAAGTAAGGTGGTTTGAATAACCACTTAGTCGGGCATACCCGACCAACCAACCATCCAACGAATAATAACTATGAAATAGTTATTAGTTGGATAGAATAACATGATGTAATATTATTTATTCTAATAGGTTCCTCTTTCTAAACTTAAGGTTCAGAGCAATTAACTAAACCTATACTAATGATCACTGAGGAAAAGGGGAAAGGAGAGACTGAAATAAAAGGGAGGTGATACACCAAGATTTAGGGTGTTAGTTGGGACTGACATAACACTACAATGACCTCAAATACTGACAGAGACTCACACAAACTTACAACTTTAGCAGAGACTCGAATTAGAAAACTGTAAGTAACAGAGGGACCGTTTTATCCACAGAATGAGTTACAGATTTCGAGTAAACGCAGAGAGAAAGCATAAGAGGCAAAATATCAATGATTATATTGATTATGAAGGCTAAATAGCCTTTACAAAAGAAAGATACTTTGTTACAGAGAGGTAGACACAAAATAACCATCTACATTCATTGGTGAACCACTATCAAAGACATCAAAGGCTCAGCTTCGAGCACGATGCATCATATTCGACTGGTCCTTGCAAATGCGTTACAAGGTCTTTGATAACAAACTACCCAACTAGCATAAGAGCCTAGAAGAACAGCTAACCAACAACAACAAAAACATCTGTTTTACATGTATATATAGATTTTCAGGTCAAACTATAGCAGTCATGGACGTTGAAAGAGAAGTCAACATGGAAAGAATGTTGCCGATATTGCAATAACTTCATCTAGTGTCCTTGGAGCGTGCCCACGTGGCTCTGCCCATGAAATCCGCTGAAAAAGAGTGTTTGCCCACGCCATGAGTACAAAGATTTAATGCAAACGAGGCTACAGTGGCATGGGGAGGCGAGAAATCCATTTTCTACAAGTAACTGGATTCTGAAGAAGCATTAATGGCGACCAAGAGGGTCACTGAGCAATCCCGTCGTGTCTTGAATAGTAGAAAATGCCCCTAGAAGGCAAAAGGGTCAGGCACTGACGGAAAAGGAGGAGCGAGCCCCTGAAGTCCAGCGCCTGAAACACTTAGGCAAATTGAAGGAACAAATTGTAGCTCGGAGCCAACAAGGATGGCTGGCGAAAAGGAGAAGTCGGAACTCCGAAGCTCCGAAAAGGGCTGAAAACACAAGGAAAACTTAGAATTTTTGGGACTTAGTCATTGTAGGTCTTTTTCCTTGTACTTCAAAGGGAAAACACTTAGAAATTCATGGATCCTTGGGCTATTTGGCTAGAAGGCAAAATAAGACAACAATAGCATAATACCTAATGCAAGGATCTATAGCTGAGGTGTTTGATACATTATATGAGTCTCATAGATGGTCTCTATGGTGATGTCTTCTTTTGAACTTGACAATGTTGAGAAAAATGTATTGTGGTGCTGGTGTAGACTTCAAACAACACTTTTCAGAGGTGCGTAACCACTCACAAACTCATCACATCACTGACAAATAAAATTATATATCACAAGATTACTTATGACAAGTGAGAGTGCCAACATATTATATATGTTCAAGGAAATTCAGTTGGGGATGTTCACTTTGGAGGATATCCATGTAATGTTTCTAATATAGGTTGTTTGCATTAGAGAATGTCCTTGAAAGGTTTCTTGGGGGTATGTGCACCAGAAATTGTCAATCCTGTTAGTACCAAAATTGGCACCCCAATGGAACTTGGCATTTCATGTCAAATTTACAGTCGGTATCCTTGTCATGTTAGTCAATGTTAGTTGGGTGATCCTTGACATGTCCCTTTTTTGTCAGAGGGTTCACAAAGAGGATAAAAGATTTTTAATTCAAATATTTAATTTGAATTTGAAAACATCGATCTTGCTTAAGGATTGGTCGGCCCTCATTGAGCATCTTAAGTCGGCCCTCTTGAAGGAATTTGCAATTTAAATTTCAATTTGAGCACCAACACTTGATAAAATCAAGGACGGCCCTCTTTGTACCTTTAAGTCGGCCCAAAAGATTGTCTAAGTTGGCCAAGACACTATGAAGTTGGCCATTGAAGAAGAAATCTGTTTATTTTTAAATTTTATTGCATTGGAACGCCAAAACTAGGTCGGCCTAGAAGACAAAAGGAATTTAATTTGTTGAGGCGCCATGACATAATGTAAGTCGGCCAAGAAATATAGGAAAATTCAAACCTATGGAAGTCGGACTTGAGGGAATAAAAATAAAGAAATTCAAATCGAATTATGAGCGCCAAATTATAGGATGGTCGGCTAGCATGAAGGAAAAAGGGGATTTATGTATTTATATGAGATTGAGAAGACATTTGCATCATTATGAATCTAGTTTTAATTTTCTGATTTTTATCTCTTGTGGATCTGCACTTGAGCAGACTATTCCAAGGACAAAAACCGTTGTGAATATTTGTTGAGTTGGATGAAAACCTAGCTCAAGTTGTTGAGGCTTCGTGACAGAGGTCTAAGTGTGCTTCATTGGAGGAATTGAAGAGTTGTTTGGGCTTCAAGATCAATCTTTCATTGCAGATTTGTACAGTAGTATTGAGGATTTATTTGAAAATCTCGTGGAGTTTGTAGACATTGTTATAGCAGAATTGGTTGAAGATATTGTTAAAGGGTCATTAGCAACTTGGAGCGCCTTTGTTGGAAGATAAGACCAGCATTGATCCCATTGCAATAAGGAAGTCGTTGCAACAGTCTGCTTCAGGCCTGCACCAGCATTTTAGAGTAGCCTTACCCTAGTCGCTGCCCATGATGGAGTAGTCTTATCATTGCTGAGGACAGAGATTTCATGTTGAAGAGTTCGGCTCTGTTTTGGCCTGCATTCTGGTCATTGTAATCTCATTTGACATTGTCAATGAAGTCGAACATGCTGGCAGATCTTTAGGCGGCGGATTGACATCACAGACCATTACCTCTTTGCCAAACATTCCACTTTGTAGGGCAGCGACAGCAAAAGGAAGGTGCGGCAGCATTGGTTGGCACTGTATTCAGTATTCTATCACTCTTTGAAGACACTTAGCCACCCTTCTATATCGGCGACCATCATTGACTTCACACATTGTGATTTCTATCATCATCAACATTGAATGTTGAAGGGTGCAAGAGGTCCGCTCATTTGTTGGTTACATCACTCGGTATGTACTAGTTGATATTTAGATCTGAATTGTTTCAGTCATTGCACATGATTGTATGATCTCTTTGGATCCACAAATTTGTTGTAATAGCATTCTCTATAATGCAAATTTGTAGCAGCAGATTGTTAACTCAGAAATCATATTTGTTTCTTTTATATTTTGCATCTTGATGTCAAATACTGTTGAAGGAGTTCATGATTTGATTTCATCATCATAAGGAATTATTATTGCTATGTATTTTGAGCAAATTGCATGCATATGTATTCGCTGTCCATCATTGTTTGAATCGGGAAAAGAGAATCAGATCTAGGCTTTGAAAAAAGAAACTGAAGTGCAGTCCTAGGGTTTCATGTATGAAATTTGAAATTCAGAAAATTTTGGGTCAAAACCTAGTTTGGCACATGTCAATCCTTCTCATCAATCTATCAAGTTATCAGGTCGTGGCCTAGGTTGTCTACTAACTATGTTTGCAGATTATCCATGAATAAGGAATGGTGAAATAAGATGAATCAAGTTTTTGAAGGCTGGAAGGTGAAGGCAATGGGATGTAATAGTGTACAAAGACTTTTATGCACTCCATTCAAGGGAAACAAATATGAGTGACAATGCTGTGAGGGAAAGAAATTCAAAATGGCTACTTTAGGTGAGACTGACAATAGGAAGAAAATGTTTTCATCTCAAGGCTAAGTTGTTCCACTTCTTAGTTGGCACAACCAGTCCAAAAGTGTGATTCAAGTTGTCAAGTGGTTGGAAATCCACAATCAAGTAAATGAGAACATAAAAACAAAAGGAATTCATGCTTTTATATGTTGGCAATGCCAATGGTAAACACCAATTCAAGTGGTTGAGTGGTTGAAAATGTGTGACCAACATGTATGAGTGCAAGTTTTAAAGTGAGGTCACACTTTGTCCTTGGCATTACCATCCTAAAAATGTAATTCAATTATTTATGTAATGCTGAAAGCACAACAAGAGAAAAGGAAATAAAGACTAAGCATGAAAGTCGCATTTTTTTTTCAGTGGCAATGCCAATGAGGAATGATGACTTAAGTGGCTAGGTGATTGTAGAGACGCAATCAGCAAAAATCAGTTGAAACATAAAGAGAAGGCACACTTTCGGCATGGATGGAGTTGATTTTAGCAGAGTATGCTAAGGATTCTTGGGCAACAAGAATAATTGAGGACACTATTCATGATGACAAGTACACGGTGCTCAATGAGCTCATCATCTATAAGGAGAGAATCTATTTGGTGCCTACTTCACAGCTGAAGGTGAAGATATTGAAGACTTTGCATGATGTCACCTGGGGTTCTTCAAGACTTACAAGAAAATTAGGGAGAGGTTCACTTGGAATGGACTAAAAAATGAAGTCCTTAAGTATGTCAGAGAGTGCCCCACTTGCCAGCAGAATAAAAATGAGCACACTTATCCAACTGGTTTGCTTCAGCCCTTACCCATTCCTAATCAGAAATGGGAATGTATCTCCATGGACATCATCATTGGGCTACCTAAGGTACAGGGCAAGGACATTATCTATGTTGTGGTGACCAAATTTGCACATTTCTTTTCTATTTCAGCGACACATGCTGCAACACAGGTAGCTGATTTGTTCTTCAGGGAGATTTTCAGATTGCATGGGGTGCCCAAGAGCATAGTGAGTGATAGGGACAACAAGTTCCTAAGCATCTTTTGGCAGGAGCTTTTCCGATTGAGTGGGATTGAGCTCACTCCTAGCACGAGCTACCACCCTCAGACTGATGGACAGACGGAGATAGTAAACAAATGGGTAGAGGGGTACCTCAAAAACTGTTGTTGGGGCAACAAAAGGCTTGGATTAAATGGCTGCACCTTGGTGAGTATTGCTACAATACTACTTATCATATGTCCATCAGGATGTCATCGTTCATGGCCTTGTATGGGTATAGGTACCCAACTTCTTGGATTTGCTTTTTGGGGATGGTAGAGTGCCTAAGGCAAGGGACTTATTGTAGGAGAGTCAAGGTGTTATGAAATCTTTGAAGGAAAACTTGCAGCGGGCACATAATCAACAGAAGTTATATGCTCATCAACATCGAATAGAGTGCAACTTTGAGGTTGGGGACATGGTATATTTGAGGCTTCATCCATACAGAAAGTCTACTCTCAAGAAGAGTGGAGTAGAGAAGCTTAAGCCCAGGTTCTATGGTCCATTCAGAGTGTCTAGGAGGATTGGAGAGGTTGCCTATGAGCTTGAATTACCAGCTAGCAGTAGAGTGCATAATGTCTTTCATGTATCTAGGCTCAAGAAGGGACTTGGACACAATGTAGTCCCCACATCAGAGTTGCGACCATTAGATCAAGTGGGGAAGTTGATACTGATTCTAGAGGCCATTATTGACTCCCGAGAGCAGACTCTTCGGAAGAGGGTCATTAAGGAATTTTTGGTCAAATGGAAGAACTTGCTAGTAGAGGATGCCGCGTGGGAGAATGAGCAGATTTTGCAGCATCCTGAGTTGAGATTGCTTGAGGACAAACAATCTTGGGAAGGGCAGATTGTAATGCCCTCTTCCTAATTAGTTCAATTTGGTGGACAGTTAGTCTATCTAGTGGGTTCCTGTAGGCTAATATGTTAGGGTTAGGGAACTTTGAGGAGACAGTTTATCTAGCAGGATGGCAGTATCAGATGTTTATTTCAGCTTCAGTGGTTATGTTGTGCACAACACCCCTTTCTGAGGTGATTTTGGTTGAGTTCTCTAATAATTACTATTTTTTGTAAGTCAGTTTCGAGCATCGACTGAGCCAGCTGGTAGGGTTACTATATTTAGATATGTTGGTGGGAGTAGTGGATATTGACATTTCGATATTTGATATAGTCAAATGATTTTAAATTAAATAATGATAAGTTATTATTTTATAAAGAAATTAAAGATTTAACTTTATCGTTATTTAATACATTTTTAATAAAGTGACTATAGGGGCGCCCTAGGGATAAAATAAAAATGGAAATGAATTATAGGCTATTGTTGGTATAAGCGCCACTTTATGGGAGACATAGGGATTTTAAAATAATATTAAATATTTTATTTCCTCAACTTGGGCGTGGGTTTTGGAAGGCAAATAAAAGAGTTTTTTGGAGGTTCATTTGCTCATGCTTGATATTATGAAATTGATAACGACATATTGTTGGTTTGAACCTGGTTCATTCCTTTGGCTTTGTGGAGACAAAAACCTTCATAGGGATCATCTTCTTCATTGTTGAAAGACACAATCTCAAGGATTCCATGGTGTTTTCAATCAGGAAACACAGTTGAGCTGATTGGAGACCTTATTATTCAGTCATTGTTGGAGTGTCATTGCATATCTGATTTAGGGAGGTCGATTGAAGGAGTGTTTGAGGAGATTGCTGCTGTTCATACTTCTATTTGGCTGGCCATACCTTTTTGCAGCAGGCCGTACACCTTCATAGCATGGCATGAGGTTTTCTGGAGAGGGCGATTGGGGTTTTGGTGTGTGAGTTTGCATCTTGGTGGTAATTTTTGGTTGCTGCATAAAGAGATATCTCTTTCTTAGCCATTGGGAAGGTTTCATGGGAGTTGTGACCATTTCCAATGATGCTAGTTGCATTTTATTCGCCAGATCAGACTTCTTCATTGCTGCATTTTGTGGGTATGTTGGAAATGCATTTGTAATCTCATTTAATGACTTGGGTTGTGCATACTTTTGAGAAAAATTGTATATTCAGTTCAAAAAATAAATCTGGAATATTTCAGGATTGTGAGTTTCTGAATATTGTCAATTTTCTGAGTTGTTTGTTTGCTGCAAGTATTTCTTTTATTGGCACTATTCTTTGATATACAAACCATTGCATAAACACAAACCAAAACAAAAAAAAACTCAAGGAAAAACAGGGCAACATATAACAATCTTTGCGAAATATGAAAAAGGGTTATAATTAGTAGTGTGGTGTGCTTTCATGATGGCATAGCCATCTAAAAGTTTGCCATTTAGAAACAAGTTGCCCAACTAAGAAATCAATGCCAAAACAAAGTGTTGCAAAGCACAAAGAATGTGTTGAATCTCAACTCTTCTTTGATATAGGCGGTGTAATGTCCCCATTTCCGGCAAGATCACCTAGCGGAGTTTGAGTTAGCCTATTCTTCATTCCCATAGACTAATTCACTTGGAAAGAGAATGCTTGGGTTGAGCTATGGTTTCGGATGTCAGCTTAGCCTTGATTTTGGAGAATTTGATTTTATCTGGCTCAACTATTTTTCCTAGATATGGCGAGCTTGGGAGATGACAAGATATACTTTTATATTATTTTTGGATGGGTCAAAAATAAGAAAATATTTGTTCTTGGACTGGAACGACCCATTTTGGGTATTTGGAAGTAATAAAAAAATAAATAAAAATATCATTATTTTATGGAGAAGTCGACCCATTTGGAGGGATAAGGACGGCCAAAAAAAAAATATTATTTATTTTAGGAGCCCTCAAGGAGGGAGAATAAAATAATATTTTAAATGAAATCTTTAATTTGATTTTGGCATCTTGAGATGGTCGGCCCTATTGGAGGGAAAAAAGAATTTTGAAAAGTGAATTTGTCGGCTTTTTGTAATAATAAAATAATATATTTCTTTGTGGCCGACTTAGAGGAGAAAAGACAATTTTTAATTCAAATCTTTATTTGGAATTGAGGCGCCTAGTTTTGGTCGACCAAACTCTTGGAGGGAAAGTAATTTCAAATCAAATGTTGAGTGGTTTGGATAAATAGAAGAGCTTCTTGGAGGATCATTATCACGAAATTTTGTCATTGATTCCATTTTGGATTTGTGACTTGGTTGCAGGACTTTCCAAGGACGAAAACCCTTGTGGAAAGGTGGATTGGACGAAAACCCAATTGCATCTCAGAGGTGGATTCATACGGAGTTCACGATTGCACTTCATTGGAGATTTTGGAGGATTTCTGGAGCATTCACGCCATATTCTTTGGGTCAGATTTGGATGCCAATTTGGATCAGATTTCATCATTCTTGGAGTGACCACTTTGGAGAACAAATTCATCATTAGGAGCGCCGATCTTGAGGAGATTCATTTCATGCTTGAGTACCGATTTTGTGGAGCAGATTTCATCATCTTGGAGCGCCAACTTTAGGGAGTTTGTATGCTGATTTCAAATCAGAATTGAGTGCCGATTTTGGAGAGATATTTTCAGACTTTGGAATCAGATTTGAGCGGCCAATTAGAGGGTTTTTTGAGGGCAGATTTGCATATCAGAATTGGGCATCAAACCCTATCAGCGCCAACCACCATTGGGGAGAGGTCGCTCACTTTGGGAAGGCATTTTGACATCATCTTTCACCATTTGTGGAGTGCCAATCTCTCTTGGAGGAAGTCACTCATCCTTGACTAGTTTTTGTCATCATTCTTGATCATTGGTCGGTATTGTTGATGTTTGTTTTTAGACAAGTCAACAATAGAGTAAAACACCAGAGTATCCCACTCTCTCTTGAATAAAGCTCTTCAAAGGCTGAACTATGTGATCCAGTGAAGTAACTCCAAGGTTCCTTATTTATGATTTATGATGGGTTAACTCAGTGATTACATGTGATCTTGCTGATAATCACAAAGGGACTTACGCAGACTTCTCCATACACTTAGCTTATTTCTCTTTTTCAGTGTGGATGATGTATATACAAGGTTTCAATAATGAAGAAAAACAAAAGATAAGGGGTTCAGAAACTAATCTAAGGTCAATGAAGTAATGATGATGTATGAACAGACAAACTCCTAAGTAAACCTAACTCCACTTCGCCAAGGATGCCTACAACTACATGGAGTTGGTGCAATCTCCTAAGGTTACGCGAATGGTTTTCAAATCATGAAGGCTTAAATAAGCACCCATCGAATGGCGCAGCTCAAACAAGCATCCATAATCGAACTTAAGCCAATGATAAGCTCAGACTAGCTTTACACAACACTTCACCAGCGATGAATGTTAAAAGCATGAGCTAGGAGTTGATCAAATATTCAACACATACATACATTACAACAAAGAGCTTTTACTCTACTTTTAATCTACTTTGAAACATCTCTCCACTTCATTAAGATACAAGAAATCATGTTACTCCACAAGACAACACTTAACACCAAATAACTTTCAATGTTTTTGCATTACTCTTGAGAAATATTTACAACAATTTCAAGCCCTCTCAGAAAATTTCGAGAGTGTCTCCTATTCTACTCCTACAAACTATTCTATGAATTGCTCTATATCTTACAAATGAGGCAACAAGGCCTTTATATAGTGTCCAGATTACAATGAATGGCTAAGATCAATTTGATAGCCAAGGGCTCAGATTATGCCATCTCAGTAGGTAGTTACAACAATTTTCTATTTTTAGTACAAAGAGAGAGGCAATGAAGGCACGTTTTCCAATGTGATAAGGTAAGGCGAAAGCATTAAAAACATCTTTCACATAGGTGTCCCTTTGGCTTCTTTCATTAAATGATACATTTAATGCATTTAAGATGATGTGGCTGATATGATTAGATGATGACGTGTCTGCCATGTAGGTGCCACTTCAGCATATTTCAAATTGTATCATCTTGTAATGATGGATTCAATGTGATTGCTTTTGGTGATGAATACTTGAGATGTCTGGAAATGTATCTTAGTGATCTCGCCTTGATCTTGAATTGTAAACTGGATGAATGATATTTGTTGCTTCACTTGACTAACTTTGTAATGTTTCTCCTTCTTGTAGGATACTTGCTGATCTTCTTTGATGTATCTTGATATAGAGTAGTAGGAGATGATGATGCTGCTTCCTTCATGAAGAGTAGGAGATCTCTCTTAGACTTGAAAGTTGAATGGAACTCGAAATAAAATGGATGAATGCCTTTGCTTGATGTAGAAGTTGATGAAGTGATCTTGAACGATGATCCTTGATGTGACCCCTTGGAGTGTAGATATTGATGATAACACCCTTCTTGGATGTAGTATAGATGACCTCTCAAGGATACTTGAAGCTTGATGAATCTTTGAAGATTGGGGAAACTTTACTTGAAGCTTGGATGGATGAATGCTTCTAACATTTGATGATGGATACTTGAACTTGATGTAGATCTCTTGGAATGATGCTTCCTCTGCGACTTGAAGGTGATTCAAACTTCTTCTTCTTTGATGACTCCTTAACTCAATCTATGCTCCTACAACACAAAGGAAGGAAACAACAACAATTCCTTTTAATAATTGATTTCATAATTCATAGAAATCTCCCAAATACATTTAAGCATTCAACAACCTTTATCATCAAAATAGACTTCACTTTTGAAAACAATAGGAGATGACAAAAATAATGATACTTCAAAGAACCCGACTTAAACATAACATGGAGTGCAGCAGATAGGAATTTTGTCTTCTCCTAGCGCATTAGATCTACTTTTTGATCCCTGAGATTTCCCTTTTAGCAATGGTGCAGCAGATGATACTTCCAAACTCCTTTACAACCAGCGCTTTGGATAAGCATTTTAATTTCTTCTACAAATCAGCCTTTTGGCGCAATGGATCAAAGGTTGGAGATCTTCTTGATGTTGACGCACTAGTTCAAGGTTTTAAGATCTTCTTACCTCATTCAAAAGCTGGCGCAAGGATCTTGATTTCCTCTAGAAACATTATGAAATTTGAATTTAAACACTTAGAATCTGCCTCTTCATCTTGGCGGATTGGATCAAGGGTTTGGAGTCTTCCTTGATGTTTAACCTTTTGTTCTCACTTACCCTCCATCAAGCGCATCAGATCTGATTTCTGAGTCTTATATATGGCTGGCGCATTAGATGAGGTGTTCAAGATCTTCCTAAAAATGAAATGCATATACCTTAGATCAAATTTTCACATCCTCAAAGGCTAGCGCACCGGTTGAGGGGTGAGAGATCTTCTAGAATTGGCGCAGCGGTTAAAGTGTTGGGAATCCTCTTGAATTTTGCTTTAAAACTTGACTTTACTTCCCTCCATAAGGTGGCGCACTAGATAAGGGATTCGAAATCCTCTACCTTATCCCTCCACAAGGGCGCATTGGTTGAGGGGTAAGAGATCTTCCTCACTAGATTAGGCGCATCGGTTGCCTATGTTAGAATCCTCTAGCATTTGTGCTTTGGTTAAGGATTTCGAAATCCTCTAAAAACTTAGCATTTTTAAATCATCTCCTTCTTAGTGGCGCGTTGGATAGGGGTCTTGATTTCCTCTTGAAACTTAGCATTTTTTACCTTGGGCGCTTTGGATAGGGTATTCGAAATCCTCTTGATGTTGGCGCGGCGGTTAAGGGGTTGAAGATCCTCTTGATGTTGGTGCGACAGTTAAGGTAAGTGAATTCCTCTTGATTGGCGCGGCGGTTAAGGTAAGTGAATTCCTCATCTTCTTCTCTCCTTTTGGCGCATTGGTTGAGGCCTTCAAGATCCTCTAAAATTGGCGCATCGGTTCAAGGTTCGGAGATCGTCTAGCTTTTGTCGCACTAGATGGGAAATTTGCGCCCTCTCAGTACTTAGTCGTTTTTTCAGGGTCCTTGAAGGTAAAGGTATATTGAAAAATATATTTAAGTATAAGTTCAATCTCTCAACTTATACTTTAAATATTTTTCAATATACCTTTCAGGATGTTTGAGATAGGTCTCGAATCCACCGGATTTAACATACAAAATATAGAATTTGGAGGATTCACCAGATTTCAGACTTAGTCAATTTTTTAGGATTTTAGGATTTCAGGCTACCAGACTTAGTCTTTTTAGGATCTCAAACATACATCAGGATGGGTCTCAAGATTCATGATTTGGATGCGATTTGATTAAGACTCTTCAATGTTCATTACTACAAGTTTATGCACCAGATGAGACCTCCAGTTATAGAGCAAAATCTTCTAGGGAAGAGACTCATTATTGGATTGGCAAAGGAAACGGACCTAAGGCATCATCAAAACTTCATGGAAAACATCGGAGCTCAAAAAAAAAGGGGGGTCCCCATTTGCAATGGGGCGATGTGTGATTTGGTCACAATAGGTATGATCTTGATCAGATTTGTAGCAGCAAAGTTGTGGATGATATTTGGCCAAGTTTGAGCCATGAATTTGATGTAATTGCATAGGTGCATAATCTGATTTCATAACAGCAGAACTCTGATCTCATTTGTTCATCAATTTGCTATCTTTTTGGTGTGGATCCATTTGTAATTCATTGTGTAATTCACTTAGGGTTTGAGTATATATTTTGGCATGATGATTATGATGTATTTGACATGTTAAGTGGCTGTAATAAGTGTATGATCAGATCTGAAACAATAAATCAGAAAATCAGAACTAGGTTTTCAAATCAGATTTTGGAAAAATCAGAAAATTTTGGTCAATATCCTATTTGGGATATTTTAGTGGTATCAGAGCTTGGATCTTGCCAACCTGGGGGGTTTGAGGAAAGATTAAGTTAAATCTTATCCAACTATATCATACAGGATTCTAAAACCAACAACTAAATCCTCCCTCACTTGGAAGTGATTTGGCTCAGCTTTATCCTTGAATGTTATACGGAAAAAGGATTTGACCTAGTTTAGATTGTCCTTATGCAGTCTCCATATAGGCAACATTATAGAAGATGAGCAGGATAACAAGAAGAAGGAGAAGGAGATCCTTTTGTGTGTTCATTTCAGTTTGATATGGACAGGGAAATAAGAGGTACAAGTCCGCTAAGAGATGATAGGAATGTTGATGATATTTTGAGGAGTCTAGCTGCAGGACAACAATAAACAAATAATGCTTTACAATAGATGATGCAGTGTATGACTCAAGCCATGGGAAATGTGAGAGTTAATACAGCAGCTTTAGGTGAAGGTAGTGTGGCAAGTACACCTCGAGTTGATAGAGCTCCTACTTCCACAACGAATAGACCATTGCGGCCTACATTTCTTCCAAGGGAAGAAGAAGATGAAGAGGTTGTTGAGGATGAGTCTGGACCACCATCGGATGAGGACATGATCACCACTCATCAAGCATACAGGGCACTTTCAACACTTCTTAGAGAGGATCTCAGCTTCTAGCAATAATGGAGCCAAAGTAGGGAAAGAAGAAGACCAAGGGGAGAGCCGAGATCTAGAAGACAAGAAAGGCAACATCAAGAATTTAAGGAAGCTTTAAACAAAGTACCCCTACCAAATTTTGATGGCAGCGGCAAAATAAGTGCAAGAGCTTGGGTTCATAAGTTAGATACATTTCTCACCCTCAAGCCAATGCGAGAAGACAAAGTTATCAATTTGCAACCATGCACTTGGAGGGAGCAGCTTATGATTGGTGGCATCATGGACTTGTGACACAAAACCATGCGATGATCCATTCTTATGAGGAGTTCACAAATAAACTCTTTGCTAGGTTTAACAGGAAGGATGAAGAAGTTTACTATAGGGATTTAGCACAGATGAGACAGATTGGGCGTGTGGATTCTTACATTGATGAGTTCTAGAGGGTTGCGGTTATGGTTCTTGATATAACAGAGAGAAGGGTGATCATGTTGTTTGTAGAAGGTTTGAATGATAAGTTGAGGGGTTTGGTGAAGGCTCATAAGCCTAACACACTTGATGAAGCTATTCAGCTTGCACTTGATCTTGATACTACACCATCATTTCAGCAACAAAAGAAGAGTTTCAAAGGCTCTAGTTCAAATCAGAAAAAGTTGAATCAGCCTAGATCCACACCTCCCAGGATGGACAATGAAGCGAAGAATGAATTAAGGAGGAAGAAACTTTGCTTTTCTTGTAAGGAGCCATGGGAACCAAGACACAGATGCCTTGGGAAAGGCAAGGTACATCTCATAGAGGTCATTTCTGATGTGGAGTATGAGGCTATTGAGGACACTAGCTCGGATAGTGATACAAATCATGTGGAGCAGCAACCACAGGTGGAGCTTGAACCTAACACTGCGAATGATACAGGACATGTAATAATCCACCCCAAATTGAAACCAATTTTTTTTCCAAAACCCACAGTATTTTGCCTTCTATAATGTAGGCATTCCATCAAACACATTGCATAGTGATTGTTTGCAATGGGTTTCAATGTGGTTTGGAATGGGATCATTCAAAATGCAATTTGAGACCATATTTGTTCAAACAGTAAATCCACAATGCATATTAATATCATGAATGTTTTAACAAACACTTTGCATGTATAAACAAACAACCAATAACAACAATTTGACCTCAAGCTCCAACATTATATATTGATTTTCAATTGCAATTCTTGTTGATACAAACTCAAAATTACAACAGCTGTGATATAATATCAAATGATGTAGACCCACACTGTTATTATGCTGCTGTCACATAAATACATGATGTTGTAGCTTGAAACAATGGTGTTGTAGATGAAAATTTGGAAGATCTGCCTGTCCACACCCCCATCACCACCAAACAACAATATTTCTCAGTTGTAGCTACACTCCACTCCAAATATTGTATATTGGATGTAATGGAAGCCAAACTTCCCACAAATGCTACTGCAACTCTAAATAAACAATCAGCTATGCAGCTGTAGTGCCATACCCTTAGCAATAACTCTCAATCACAAATTTATTATTTGAAGAATCTCCAATAAATTTGCATAGTTACCCTTCGCGACTAATTCTAGGAATCATCAAATCCTCTAACCGACAATGCTTCAGCACACCGGCAATCTCTAAATGACATTGCTCCAACAGAATCTGAAGGTTTTTGTCCCCAAACTCCAAATCTTCAGCTCACTATCAATCCCTGGATGGAACCACACTGTTGAAGACAGAGGGTTTTCATCCTCATCTTTAAGAAACCATTGGGGTTTTCATCCCACTGGTAAGAATTGGCCACAGGCACAATCTCCAAATCTTCTAAGGAAAATAAACAAATTTCTGAATGTCCAAATGAGCTCAACAACCTCCTTTTATACTTTTTTCCCACCGACCTTTCTAGAAGCTTTATTTTTAATTCACTTTTTAATTAAAGGCTCCTTTTTGGCTCCAAAAGACCTTTTTATCAAAATAATGATAATATTTGATTCGCAAGGTCCCAATATTATGTGTCCATGATTTAAAATTTTTCATTCTTGTTCCGACGAGCTATAACACTAAGGTGCTTTTAAAATATTTTAAATAATATTTAGCGACCTTAGTAAAATAATTAAAATAAAGCCATTAATAAATCCATTTTGCGAAAACTGTTGGAATGCATCAGAATCGAAAATTGACTGCACTGGAGTGATCCCAATGAAGAATAATGATAAATGGAGCCAACCGAGCGACTTACTATAAATAGACATCCTCTCCAAGATTCTTGGAGAGCACACCTGAAGTTGGAAATCGCCCCAAAAAGTGGCATATGAGTTCTCCAGACCACCTGAGCTCAATGGAATTATCAAATAACTCCTCTGATAACGTTGACACACATCCACAAGGTTAGTGCCAACTGTAATGCAAGAGAACCTGAAAATGGGGACATTACAAGACATGTCACCATTGCATCTATTTCAGGAGTGCTGAAGTATCATTCTTTTCGGTTGAGAGGAGTCATCAAGGGACAGAGAGTCACTTGTTTGATTGATAGTGGAGCTACCCACAACTTTATCGATGAAGGTTTAGTTGTGAAGAGAGGACTACAGGCTTAGGACTTTTAGGGTTTCAGTGTGACAGTTGCAGATGGCTTTACTATGAGTTGCACTAAGAAGGTATCTCAGCTTAGCATTCGGATGGGTGACTACACATTGACTGATGATTTCTATGTGGTAGAATTGGGAGAGATTGATGTTGTTTTGGGAGTTTAGTGGTTACAGTCACTTGGCAGGTACATACAGGATTTCTAGAAGATGGAGCTTGAGTTCATGCATGGTGGGAAGAAGATTGTGTTGAGAGCACTTTCAGATGGAGGACCTAGGGTTGTTTTAGCGAGGAAGATGGAGACGTTGAGACATGATGATGTTGCATAGGCAGTTGTAATGTCCCCATTTCGGGAATGGTTGCCATTAAAGAGGACTTGGGCTTATCACTTCACTTCGGGACTCTTGGAGGTTTGTCTTCCTTGGAGCGAGTCATTTGGGAGGATTGCTATCTCGTAGGGAGATCACTTTGTGTTGAGTAAACATCTTGATGACATAAGGAGATGCCCTCATTCATGCCAAGACAAGCATTTGGGTGCTTTGCTTATAGTTTCACTTGTGATTCCATCATACACATCATCTTGGAGGTCGTCCTTGTCATTAATTCCTAGGCGCCCAATAAAATATAACACTTCTATGCTAGCACTTGAAGGAGGAAGAAATAAAATAATAAATTATATCTTTAATTTAATTTATTTGAGCGCTCATGTAGAGGATTGGTGGTTGGCCCTCTTGGAGGGAAAAACATATTCAAATATATATATATATAATTCATAGTTACCAGGAGATGCAGGGCATTGGTACTGGTACGGGGACGGGGACGCCAATCAAATTAGGGTACGTGAGCAAATGAATAATGAGACGACTATTTTATATGTAAATGAATCACTAAAAATTTTGGGTATCGGGATGGGTACTTTGTCTCAAGGATGATGTCTTGCTGCATGTCAGGGAGTGTATGACTTGTCAACAGAACAAGTCAGAACATACTTTCCCAACAGGATTGCTTCAGCCATTGTCTATTCCGGAACAGAGGTGGGAGAGTATTTCGATGGATTTCATCACTAGTCTACCGAGGGTCCAAGGTAGGGATTCCATATTTGTGGTAGTTGATAGGTTGACTAAGTACGCATATTTAGTTGCAATTCCATCAGATTATTCAGCACTTCAGGTTGCAGAGCTATTCTTTAGAGAAGTGTTCAGGTTGCATGGACTTCCTAAGACCTATTGGGACTTGAAAAATCAGTCCTCAAAATCCCCCATTTTGCCCCCAAGTCTCATATGAATCCCACTTGAACCTATATTTTATAATCGATCTGAGACATCTTTCATAGGATTTTATGAGCTTGCCATTTGAAAAATACAAGGGAAAAGCCCAAAAAATACAGTCAATTTTTTTTCTAAGTGTTACCTTGTGTTTTCTCCCTTTGTCGGAGGTCGGAGTTTCGGGTTTTCTCCTTCCATTGTGCTTCCCCTTTTGGCCCCGAAAATTGCCTAAGTGTTGAAGTTCTAAGTGTTCGGTGGAGTTTGGAGGTCGGAGTTCCTCCCTTCCGCCTTCCTCATGGCGAGCGTCGGGAAGAAGCCTCGGGGAGCGAAGTCCGACAGGTATGCTTGAGAATTCGTCTAAGTGTGAAGTGCTTGTCGGAGTTCGGAGGATTGGCTTTTCTTCCTTCTTCCTTTTGTAAGGCGAAACGGAGATGGCCTGAGGGTCGAAGTCCGCTCAAAGTGATGAAAATTATTCTAAGTATGGAGAAATGTTGCGGAGCGTCGGACTTTGGAGTTTTGTTGTTCAGTCTTCCTCAGTGTTGCAGAGAAAGGAGGAAGTTCAAAATCTGATGGGGTTGTTTTTCTAAGTATAGCGGAGGTCAGAGTTCGGGCTTCCTCCCTTCCACCTTCTTCCTTTTGGAGGATGAAAGGAGGAAGGCCCGACGACCGACCCTCGACAAGTAAATTTTCCCAAGGCATTCCACCATTCCGTGGAGCCTTTTGGTCTGCCCGCAAGATGGCTTGCGGAACGACGGAAAGTGGACACGTGGCAGTTTCGGTGGATGGCGGGAGTTTCTTGTTTTCTCATCTTCCTTTTGGAAGACAAAATAGCGAAGGCTCGATGGCCAAAGTCCGATGGGGCCAATATTTGCCTAAGTGTTGTGTTCGGACCTCTTTCCTTCCTCTTTCCTTTGGAAGGCGGAAGGAGGAAGGCCTGACGACCGACCCTCGACGCTCTTTGTTTCTCTAAGTGTTTTGGAGTCGGGTGTTATCTCCTTCTCTTTCAAAATGCACAAAGCAAGGAAAGCGGAACGTCGAAAGCCCGAAGTCCGACAAAGGTAAAGAGACTAAGGCAGAAGGAAACAAAGGAAGAGGGACGAAAGCCGAAAGTCCAAAGTTCGAAAGTCCGATTTTTCGGAAGTTGGCTTCTTGGCCATCCAAACTTCTCCAACCGCCTGGGAACATGCTAGCCACTTCCGTGGGCACCATTAATGCGAAGTGGGTGTCCGAAATTAAGGCTTTTTATGCAGTGGTTGGGGTTGTTGAAGATTTTTGCGCCCAGATCTTTCTCAGACTGACTTCAGAGGGCTATAAAGGCAAGATCAAATCTCTTGTCAAGCGTTGGTCTTTTTGGCATTTTCAGGCGACTAAGTGGAGAGCTCTCTAGGGTTTCAATGAGTAGAAAGGTTCCAATTCTCCAGTAGATAAGACATAGGTTATCAAAGGTTTCATATTGATTTCAGCTATCAGTGTATGAACTTCTCCTTATGTAATTTTTCAACGAAATCCTCATTTTTAGCTAGGGTATCCTCTTGCCACACTTCGTGGTATGACTAACTATTCATCACATGAATATGTGTAATGATCTCTTTTATGGTTATAGATGAATGATTGTATTTTCACAAAGGATTACTAAGTATATTCTTTATTGATTGATGTCTTTCTTGCATATGAATATCCATAAAATGCATGTTTCTTTCCTTTTGTTGTCTTTTTCTCTCTGCTGAACCGTGGACTCTGTAACCCATTGTAATAGGCACCGATTTGAATTGTTTGATCACCCACACTCTTTAAAATCAAAATAAACTCATCATGTGTGATGTAAGTAATTAGTATTGTATGCCTTGCGAACAAGCATACCTGCACTTTCCATTGTTAATGGGAGTACCTTCTCATCAGCTATATAGGGGTTATTAGTGACAACTAGTTGTTCTAGGTCCAGCGATAGTCTTGGTTGTCCTTTCATTTTAGTTGTTCATTTGGTTTTGAAAACAATACCTGTTTAGGTATACCCCTTGGAATATCCCTCCAGAGTCTAAGCTGAGCTCAAAGTGTAGAGGAGCCTACCCGCTCCTGTTAGTTGGCCAAAATCACCCTAAACTTGTTGATAAACCTCTTCATATCACCCATAACGACCATCCCTAGCCTAGGTGATTTAGGAATGTTTTAGGGTTTAGGGTTGTAGCTATTTTGGGTCCCAACAAGACCATTGTCAGTGATCGGGATGATAGGTTTCTCAGCATGTTTTGGCAAGAGCTATTCTGATTGGTTGGTATGGAGTTGACACTGAGCATGAGCTATCACGCACAGACAGAGATTGTTAACAAGTGGATTGAGGGATACTTCGTAACTATGTTGCAGGGCAGTAGTGTGCTTGGATTAGGTAGTTACATTTGGGTGAGTATTGCTATAATGCCACCTATCACATGTCGATTGGCATGTCACCTTTCAAGGCCTTGTATGGTTAGGATGCTCCATCATTTGTAGACTTGGCTTTTGATGATAGTCGAGCTCCCAAAGCTAAGAAATTGATGTAGGATAGTTAGGATATCCTTAAGGCACTTAAGAATAATATTCAATAGGCTCAAAATCAACAAAAGATGTATGCAGATAGACACAGGGTAGAGAGGACTTTTGAGGTTGGTGATTTGGTCTTTTTGTGCCTCCAACCATACAGACAATCAACATTGAACAAGAGTGGTGCAGAAAAATTGAAGCCTAGGTTCTATGGTCCCTAGAGGGTTTTGAGGAGAGTTGGAGAGGTAGCATATGAGCTTGAGTTGCCAGCAAGTAGCAAGATTCGTAATGTTTTTCATCTGTCTTGCCTCAAGAAGGCTCTTGGACACTAGGTTGTTTCTTCTCCAGATCTTCCACCCCTTGATGAAGAGGGAACTTTGGTTTTGGTTCCTGACAACATTTTGAAGATGAGGGAGCGGCGTTTGAGGAATAGGGTGATCTGTGAGTACTTGGTGATATGGAGAGATTTTCCATTGGAGGATGCGATGTGGGAAGGAGAGCAGATACTGCAGCATCCAGATTTGCGATTGCTTGAGGACAAACAATCTCGGGAAATGAGGACTGTAATGTCTGCATTTCTAGGATGATCACCTAGCGGAGTTTGAGTTAACCTTTTCTTCATTCCTGTAGGCTAATTCACTTGGAAAGGGAATGCTTGGGTTGAGCTATGGTTTCGGATGTCGGCTTAGCCTTGATTTTGGAGTTTGATTTTATTTGGCTCAACTAGTTTTCCTAGATATGGCGAGCTTGGGAGATGACAAGATATATTTTTATATTATTTTTGGATGGGTCAAAATAATAAAATATTTGTTCTTGGAGTGGAACGACCCATTTTGGGTATTTGGAAGTAATAAAAAATAAATAAAAATATTATTATTTTCTGGAGAAGTGCGACCCATTTGGAGGGATAAGGATGGCCAAAAAATAAATAAAATAATAATATTTTATTATTTATTTTGGGAGTGCTCAAGGAGGGAGAATAAAATAATATTTTAAATCAAATCTTTAATTGGATTTTGGCATCTTGAGATGGTCAGTCCTATTGGAGGGAAAAAAGGAATTTTGAAAAGTGAGTTTGTTGGCTTTTTGTAATAATAAAATAATATATTTCCTTGTGGCCGACTTAGAGGAGAAAAGACAATTTTTAATTCAAATCTTTATTTTGAATTGAGGCGCCTAGTTTTGATCGGCCAAACTCTTGGAGGGAAAGTAATTTCAAATCAAATGTTGAGCGGTTTGGATAAATAAAAGAGCTTCTTGGAGGATCATTATCATGAACTTTTGTCATCGATTCCATTTTTAATTTGTGACTTGGTTTTAGGACTTTCCAAGGATGAAAACCCTTGTGGAAAGAAGGTGGATTGGATGAAAACCCAATTGCATCTCGAAGGTGGATTCATATGGAGTTCACACTTGCACTTCATTGGAGATTTTGGAGGATTTCTTGAGCATTCACGCCATATTCTTTGGATCAGATTTGGACGCCAATTTGGAGTAGATTTCATCATTCTTGGAGCGACCACTTTGGAGAACAAATTCATCATTAGAAGCGCCGATCTTGATGATCTGAATTTAAAAGAGGATTTAAAAAACAATACCTAGCGTAAAGCCTATGGTATTGTGAAAATATAAAAGAGCTTAATGTGTAGAACTCGTAGAGAGTTGCAAGCAACCAAAAAGAGCTTTATTTGCATCAAAAAGTGTTTATATACAATGAACAAAGAATGTGAAGAGTCATCTTATCCATGGAATTTGAAATGGATAGTTGGAAGGTGACAAAAAACAACTAACAAAAATTCAAAAATTCAAATTTCCAAATTTTCAAACAAATTTCAAAATTCGTAACCCCAACTTGGCAGGGTCATAACTCCTAGCCAGCTAGTCGAAATCCAAACTTCTCGGAATCCTTTGAAAGATATCCATGAGGGCTAGATTGAGTTGCGTTGAGCCCTGCCTACGGCTATGGCTCAAAGCAATTGATGAGTGTCTTGACCCCAAATTCCACTTTGAAGGGCTTCGAAAATGCCATTTACTGAGATGTAGATAATTCTGAAAAGAAAATACTAAAAAACTAAAAAACTTAGTTGCCTATACAGATGCCACCCTAGTGCTCTTGAATCTCTGTGGGATCATGTAATGTCTCCATTTTTTGGAGTGATCACTAGTATTGACCTAATGCTCTATTTTCCACACTTTGGGATTTCTGGTGGGCAATGTGAGTTTGGGAAATGGATTGTCACATTTTTCTAGTGTTTTTAATGTATTTACCTTGGACAAACAAAATTGTTCTCTTGTGGAGTGACCACCTAGGGATAGAGAAAAGTGTGGAAATTGTATGGGCAACTTGGACTAAGAAGTGTTTGATTTCATTTCTTACATTTTTGGCACCAAAGACGAAGTCAAAAACAAGATAAAGTTACCTTGTGTTCTTCCTAGTGGATGATCACTAAATAAATCAGAAATGCTAAGTTGGGTCGGCCCAAAAGTGGGTTTACTTGGGTGCCAAGATGACATAAGTCAGGTCGGCCTCTTTGAGAGGTAAAAACAATAAAAAATCAATAGAATATTGCCTAGGTTGGCCAGATTGAAAAGGGCAATGAGAACATGTATAAAAACAACTTGTTTTGGATCATTTCAATCATCATTCAAGCTTGACATTTATTCCTTTTTGAAGGAAAACTATAGCAAAGGCAATTCAAAATACATAAAGTTGGCCAAGTTATGAAAGTCGGCCATTTTTGAAGGAAAATTATAATTCAAATTTGAAAAGTGAGAGCCAAGGTCGGCCTAGTTTGGAGATTAAAACAATAAAATAATAATAGTTTTGCCAAGTCGGCCAGCCTATGGGAAAAAGAAGAATTCAAGTGTTTAAGAAGGTGTTGTGGATCATTTGGAACATTATGAATCTAGTTTATTTCTGATTTTTCCCTTAGTGGATCTGCAACTTTGTTGCATCTATTCCAAGGACGAAAAACCCTTGGGAATATTAGGTGAGTTGGATGAAAACCTAGCTCATCTTGAGGAGGCTTCATGACGGAAGTCTAATTGCACTTCATTGGAGGATTCCGAAGAACTTTGGAGCTTTCATGTTACATTTCTTATAGCAGATTTGGTTGAAGACATTGAAGGTTCATAGTAGATTTGTGACACCATTGATTGAAGATCTATGTTGAAGAGATTCGTTGAAGATACTTGTATTTAGAGCGCCATCCTTGTGGAAGTTTGTTGTAGATCAGAACATCTTTGTGAAGACATTTGCACCAGCTAGGAGCACCTATTTGTATGATACATGATTACATGTTGAGCACCTCACATAGGATTGAGCGCCGAATTTGGGAGATATTCATGGCATGATTGGAATGCATCATTGGAGGGTTTAAAAGATTCATTGTATGCACATACAGCAGGTCTATATCAGTCATCAGATCAGCAAGTCTTGACAGCCATAAACCCCAGCCGCAGCCATCTTTGGAGTGCCAATTCATTGTGTAAGGTGCGCTGGACTGTTGGAGGAGCTCGCCATTGTGTTGGGACTGCATTTGAGAATTTGGCAACTCATTCATCATCATAAAGTGTAATATCCACCCCTGTTGGTCATATTTTATGATGCCAATTTTTTTTTGGTTTTATTTATAATGCTGACTGTTGATGGGTTTGTTTGCTTGTTTGCCTTTGTTTAACATTCAATAGTGCAAAGTAACAAAGAAATACATACATGCAAGTTGCAATGATACCCAAAAGTGTAGAATACTAAGCATCTAAAACTATGAATACCCAGAAGTTTAAAATGCAATAATAATCGATTCAATGCATACCCATTTCTGATTTCCAGTTGACGAGAGCTGATATACAACAGCAGTCTGAAAATACATCTAATCCTTTTCTAAAATTGCCCAGATTTCATTTCTTCCCTATGAAACTTGCGAACAGTGATAAATGCTCCTTAGACGCCCATATTGCAGCCAGCAAATGCCTCCAATCTGAAGCGCTTGGGTCTGGGGAAGTCACACCCTCAACAAGGTATGCGCAGTCTTGAAATGGACGCCACAGCAATGTAAACCAGCATCAAATGCCTCCAAAAACTGCTAAGCAACACGTTTTGTATGCTGAAGGATCTACGCCCAAAGATTGAGTAAAAATTACAACAAAAGCACACAACAGCAACAAGAAATGGTACAGCCAGTACAAGTCATAAAGTCTGATCACAAATTCCCAGAATAACTTTCTCAAAATCTCTATCTAAACTCATCAAGACAATCTCATCAATCATACAAGTTTATATTTGCTTGCAAATCTATAAATTTGTAAAGAAACTCTCCGGCAACCAAACTGCAGAATGATAAACCTTCCGCTCCCAAAATCTTCAATAGTTTCGCATTCAGCTGTAGCTCTCAAACCAAATCTTTAAATGCACTGTGAAACACCTGTATCTCCAACAAATACCAACCAGAGTAGATCTTTCACTACCATAGCTAGTCTTCTCCAAGAGGGTTTCTGTCCTCATGAAGGCTGAGATGAACCAAGTTCGATCTCTAGAACCACAAGGGTTTCAATTAGAGAAATAGAATAAACTCCATAATCCAAATGAGCCCCTCAAATGCCTTCTTATACTTTTTCCGCCAACTCTCCAGAAGCTTCTATTTTAAAATTCACTTTTTAATTAAAACTCCATTTTAGCTCTGAAAATGACCTTTTAATTAAAATAATAATAATTTGACACTTAAGGTCCCTGTTTAATGCATCTGTAATTTAAAACATTTCATCCCGGTTCCGATGAGCTATAACACTAAGGTGCTCTTAAAATATTTTAAATAATATTTTAGCAACCTTAGTAAAATAATTAAATAAAGCCATTAATATACTCATTTTGCGAAAATTGCCAGAATGCATCGGAATCGAAAACTAACTGTACTGGAGTGATCCCAATGAAGAATAATGATAAACGGAGCCAACCGGGCGACTTTCTATAAATAGACGCCCTTCTCCAAGAATTTTGGAGCCCAAACCGGAAGCCGGAAATAACTTATGAGAGCATCATGACTCCTCTAGACCATCAGAGCTCACTGGTAATATCAATTTACCCCTCTGAACAAGATGACATAGACCCAAAAGGTCAACGACAATTGCACTGCTAGAGAACCCAAAAATGGGGACATTACATAAAGAAGGCCGATTTGCATCAGGTTTGATTTGAGGACCATCATAGTGTTGGTTTGCATTCGTTGAGCATCATAAGGGCAGTGAACAACATAGGGGAAGAGTGGCAGCCTTGTACGTCATTGACATCAGCTTATTACATCATTTGAAGACCTTCTTGATAGCAGACCTGAGTTGTGGAGGTTCGCCTCCCTTTACATTGCCATTTGACACCATAATTGGTATGTTGGAATTCATCATACATCTTTGATTTTTGTAACAGCAGCTCAAGTATATATTTTGGCTATGTTAGAGCCATATATTTGAAGCATAGTTAGAAAACTCAACTCGCCAAAAAACTTGCCAAGCCCAAAATTGACGAGTAAAAAAAAAACTCGCCGAAAACTCGGCAAAAAACTCGTGAACTTAAAAAATTGCTTAAATTTCATTAGAAACACATTTTTTTTGCAAAATTCAGTGACAAGATGAATCCAGTGAGTCCATAAATGAGTACAAAAGTGTTTTCTATTAAATTTGATTGACTTTAATGCAAATTGATTACAAAATCGCCTTCTCTTGCAGAATCCTGATGGCTGAAAGCTTGATAGTCTGATACAAATTACAATAGATAGCTGAAAATGAAAATAGTAAAACTAGAAGTAAATACTAAATACAACATTTTACACCTTCCTCTTCCCTAATTTAGCCAAAGCTAGGGAAGAGTTAGATGCTCTAGTCTTGCGAGTACGCAGTGCCAGTGGCTGAGGCTCGACCACCATCCTGGAAATATCTGGGTCTGGCAATGACTCCTCCTCATCCTCATGAATGTCCTCCAACCCTACATCTCCTGTTGCACCCACATCCTCCATTGCCTGTCTCTCGAAATCAAGAATCTCGTCCGCGGTAAACAATGGAGGCTGCTCATCCCGCCTTGTCCAATCACTGTAAGGATCTATCTCATCAATAGGATCCGGTGATTTGTCTACTCTTTTTGTGCACAACTGAAGGTTGTATTGCACAAAGACAAGGTCATTGAGGCACTTTTGAGCTAATTTGTTCCTCTTCTTCGTGTGAATGGCCTCAAACAAGCTCCAATTCCGCTCACAACTGGATGCACTACAAAGCTCCTATTTTCCATGCCTCAGAATTGCAAAATCATGTCAAATTCCACAACATTTTACTAAGGGGTCCTTGTTCTTTCACCTTGATGCATTTTCCTAAAACCCTGAATTTGGCTAAGTCTGAAACCCTGAAACCCTAAAAATTGCTTAAGTTTGAAATCTAATGGATCCTCCAAAATCTAGAATCTGCATGTTAAATCCCATGGATCCGGAACCTATCTCAAACATCTTGACAGTATATTTCAAAATATTTCAAGTATAAGAAATTCAAACTTAAATATATTTTTAAATATAGTATCACTCGAGTTTTCTGCTCAGACTCGCCGAGTTTTGGCGAGTACTCGCCAAAAACTCGGTGAGTTTTCAGCGGAGATTCGGCACAAAAACTCAGCGAGTTTAAGTCAGAAAAACTCGCCCACGAAAAAAACTCGTGGGTTTTTAAAGACTCGCCGAGTTTTCGACGAGTCTGCCAACTATGAAATTTTGAAGTAATTGTGCATTTGAGCAAACTGAATTCATAACAGCAGAGGACTGATTTGAGTTATCATCATTTTCTATCATCCTAGTGTGTAATTCATTGTGTAATTCATCTAGGATTTGTTGGTACATTTGATATGTTATTTTTGATGCATTGGATGATATAAGTGTATATTGAGATCTGAAAAACAAAATCAGAATTCAGTCCTAGGGTTTCAAGGTTGAAATTTGCAAATTCAGAAAATTTTGTCAAAACCCTAATTCAGGACATTACAGAAATACACAAGTAATCACACATTCTTTTTTGACACATATTACACTCAATTGTATGTTCAAAAAACAATCTTTCGTCACACATCAATAGACAGGAAACATGCTTGCAATTTTTGTCTACAATGGTGAAGATGTACATGCTATGAATCACCAAGTGGCATGTATGCCACATTGAATCAGTCTATTCAATGGCCTGCTACAATAATGTTATGCTCTGAACCAAAAAATACCATAAAAGATTAATGGGGAGCTGATATAGACATCAAAGGGTTCTTCATACAGATGGGTGATGTTTAGCGCCTATGTAGCCAAGGTCTATAGATGCCCTGGCTGAATCTGGACCAGTTTAGACCAGGCCCTGATCCTAGTCCTTGTCCTACACCATGTTAAAGTGATGTCCTGCTAGAGGTATGAAAGAACTAAATGTGAGATTGCTTTAACCTTCTTGTCTGTGGGGTGTCTGCAGCTCCCATGGTTATGTTAGTCTAGGAAAGCATGGGCTATCTACTAATCTATTTAGTTGTTTTGCTTTTGACATCTATTCAACTCTTAGAGAGGACCATATGATTAATCTAAACATTAGTGGTGAAATTCAGTTCAGGATCCCTATGATAAACTTTTGAGTATGGCATCTTTCAATCGACTATCAAAATTTGTTTGCTACTTTCCTTGAAAATTGCCATTTTGTCTCCAACCCCAAAGGGCTAGTCATTTCTAGGAGAGGGTGCAATGCACACTACATCTTTTGATCATGTGCCAATTGGAGATGAACTGATATAAACCATTTTTATTTATCTCTAGTGTTTCCCAATTACATGGAGTTATCAATTATCAGCTGCCTTATGTATTTAATTTTGTACATTGGGTGTAAAGAATGTACATTTCTATAAATTTTAATATATACACACACATGTTTATATATATAATATATGTGTCTTTAGATACATATGTACATACATATATATCTATAAATATTTATATATATTTATGTGTATGTATAATGCATGCATATTTACTTCCCTATATTCAATATGTTAGGTTTGGTTGTATAATAAAACAAATAAATGTGTGTATGTATACATATATATATATACACATTGATGTGTATGTACATATATACATATGTAGACACACACATATAATGCATACACACATTTATTCAGTTATAATTTATTTTATTGTATGACTAAACCCAATGTGGTGAATCTAGGGAAAGCAAATTGGTGAGTTGTCAAACCTGAACTTCAAACCTGAACCCAAACCTGAACTGGAAACATAGGTTAGCATCAAAACTCTTTTGACCCTATAAAACTAGTGATGTTTATACATTACAAGACTTACAAACACCTGATTATATCAACTCATCAGTAGATGGGTTTATGGGACACCTTAGATGTTTGTCAAAAACTGTTTATGGGAGACATCTTCAAGGTATGTTTGCATCCAAAAGTGTTGGCCCCACTCATTTAACATAATCATGCACTTCTTTTACATGTCACAATATTTTATTCTTCTGTCCAAACTGACTCTATACATTTTTTATAACAAGACAATTTGTGAGATAACAATCTTTGTTGTTTTCTGCTTTGTGAGTTGCATTTCCTCATCTTGCCCATCTCTATTTGTCTTTAGCAATGCACAATTGTATTGGTGTCAACTTGTGATGATTTTTCTTTTCTATAAGATCCAACCTTGGTAGAGTTGTTTGATTCAATTTAATACTTTCAATTCAAGATCAGTTGGGTCCATAATGCAAAATATTACATAAAAAGTATTCTCTACTCTAAGAAATTTAGTTCGAGGTGGAGGAAGCTATGCTATGGTTGTACAAACTCCATCTATGCTTATTTTTTCAAATAGGTAGCTCCAAGACAATTCATTTTATTGTCTCAAGCGTATGGAGGAGTAGAGTTGCTCACGAGGTATTTCTCAAATAGATGCATAGTCACGATGATCGTAAATGGAAATGACCATTCGAGGAGTTCCTCGTGGAAGATTTGTTGATGGCCATACAAGCTTCCTGAAAGATGCAAGTCAAAACAATTGACATCATTTTGTTTAAACATTGTGTATGCCTATTGGGTTATTTGGGCTTGCATGGCATGCTAACCATTTAAATTCACTTCCTTGTATTTATATCTTTGAGGCATAGGGGAAACAATTCCTAATGTGTCTCTCAACTTTACATTTAGCCCTTAATGTCTAAAATATGAGTTGTTTTCTTTAATCTTTTTGTTTATTACATCAATCAATTTTTTCAAATATGTTGAAGAACAATTTTGTTTCGAGGGATAATTACTTCTTGGTTTTGCAATTACATCAACCCTTTTTTCTTAGATGTTTTTGTTCTACAACTAAAACACTAAAGTAGATAAACATGATAAGAAATCTTTGAGTTCCTCGAGTATTGCACTTGTTTTTGAATACTTGAATTCCATTAGTTTTTGAGATCATAAAATGGATGAGAAATCTTTTTTGAATAATCTATTGCATTTTGGCAGGAATTGCAAAATGAGTTGAGGCGTGTTCGACTACAGCTATCTGATGTACAAGCAAAACTTTGGTATTCCCTCTCAACCTATAGAAATAATTATAAAATTATGACATCTTCCTTTCTTTCTTTTTCTCTTGTGATTCATTCCTTTGCAAAAATATAAAAGTAAAAAGCATTTTAGAACAAAGCGGACAGATGATGTTCTGCTATTGCTTCAAAATTTTGTTACTGTTTGAAGAGAAAAATACCAATAAACCTATGCAAGAGAAACAATACCAACAAAATCTTAAATGCAACAGAAAGAAATAAGGGCACACTCATAGTACAATAAGAGATTTTACCTAGGGAGAAAAACCAACAAAAACAGCTCACTTGCTGTATTAATATTTCACACTTGTGCTAAATCCCAATCCATTTGTGAGTATGTATAGACACATCGATGCAAGAAACTACCAAGTGTTAAATTACAATACAGTGGGTATAAAATCATAAGCCAAAATGAAAAAACCACCTATAAGGCCCCAAAAAATCTCTATAAAACATGCAGAGTATACAACAAACATCCAACAAATCTTCCACTTGTTGAATACTTTGCATGGGGGCCATGCATACATAAATCAGATGTTAAGGGAAGCTATGCCCATTGATTTCCTACACCAGAAAAACGTCTCAGCATTACTAGATTTTGTTAACAAGTTAGCAACCTTCTCCAACAATACCTTTCTATCTTCAACCATGTCTAACAAAATGACAATACACATCAATACACTTCATCCAAGAATGATAAGTAAGGTTCTATACCAAACAGATTTTGCTTTAATTATTTCAATCTATCCTTACAACTTTCTGTGTGTCATGTCCCGTTCTAGGTTTCGGACCAAAATTTCTGAATTTCAAATTTCAAACATGAAACCCTAGGACTGAGTTCTGATTTTATTTCTGAACCTTTCAATTTCCTTTCAAACCCTAGATCTGATTTCTCTTTTTCTGATTCAAACCATGTTGGCAGCGAATACATATGCATACAAATTGCTCAAAATACACAGCAATAATGATTCCTTATAATGATTTAATCAATCACGAACTCATTCAACAGAATTTGACTTCAAGATGCAACATATAGATGAAACACAAATGAGACTGCTGCTACAAAAGTAATGAAATAGAATGAAGATTACATCATGATCATGGCTCTGGCATAGCCGAACACAATTCCCATCTGCTGTTACAACAATCAGAGAATAAACATACCAATTATGATGACAACTTTCAAACAGGGCAGTGAACCTTTGCAATATCTGATCGGCCTTCAGGATGGAGTTGAATGATAGCAATAAAACCACAAATGCTGATGCAGACTGTTGTACTATTCCAGCTAGCTAATCGACCCCTTCATGATGATCTAATGCAATGTGAAAGCCTCCAATAAAGCACATTTAGACCTCTGTCATGGAGTCTTCACAAGTTGAGCTAGGTTTTCTTCCAAATCAACAATTATTCGCAAGGGTTTTTGTCCTTGGAATAGTGCAACAAAGTTGCAGATCCATCGAGGGATAAATCAGAAAATAAAGCTAGAATATAATTGTAATGTCCCGTTCTAGGGTTTAACCAATTTTTTTTTGAATTTCAAATTTCCAACATGAAACCCTAGGTTTGGATTATATTTTCTGCACAAACCCTAGAACAGGACATTACGGTGGGAACAGAGTTTGGATCTTGCCAGCTTGGAGGGTATTAGAGTATTTGGAATAGACGAAGTTAAGTCTTATCCTATAGCATTGAGCGTAAGATTTGAAGTTAGATCCACCTACACTGGGTTGTGATTTGACTTAATCTTATCTTGCATGTTATATGGCCATAAGATTTGACCTAGCTAGTGAGATATAAATTAGCTTGGTGGCATCTCTAGTTGGGTATAAATTATGGCATGATTCAGCAAAGAAGTCTTGAGAAAGGAACTCCATAGAATCGGTAGAAGACTTGATAATATTTCCCAGCCAAAAGATGCACTTCTCAGCACTTTGGAGGAAGTAGAGGAATGTCTACATATGGTGGATCAGTCAACCCCTCTAGCAATGCGAGAAACCTTGTTCCTTATAAAATATTCCTTGGTGGAGCGAAGGTTGTTAGGGCACAATGATAAGGAGATAAGACTTCTTGTTACTTCATGTTTGAGCGAAATCATGAGAATTGCCGCATCTAAAACTTCTTACAATGATGACACATTGAAAGAGGTAATCAGCTGTTGATGGATAGTTTCCAGGATCTTGATGATATCATAAGTTCTCACTTCTTTAGGAGGGTTGCTATACTTGAAGCATTTGCAAAGGTCAGATTGCATACTATCATGTTGGATTTGGGATTGAATGAGTTAATCGAGACAATGTTTCTCCATTTCTTTGCTGTGGTCAGAAAAGAACATGCTGAGGATGCTGTTGCATCCATCTACGCCTTCATGGGTTTGATTATTGAAGAAAGTGATGTTGTGCCACAATCACTTCTATCTATTCTTTTGGCTAACAAGAGGAAGGCTGACCCCATCAAAAGGAACTTAGCAGAATGGGTGATTGTTCAATGTGAGAAGAAGCTGAAACCTTTGCTGGTCAATAAGGAGCAGATGGATGAAGAGTTCATGGCAGAACAGTTGGACGAAGGATCACTTGATCATGATTTGCATCGCAGCCCTAAAGAAGATGTAGACACAAGTTAGTTCCAACCCTATGTGGACATGGTTGAAGAAGGTTTATCTATCAAGGCTACAAGCGAGGAGCACATTGAAGAGCACATAACACTTCAAGATGACTACAAAATTGAAGGAGAATCATCTATTGAAGTTACAAATGAAAAGCACTTGAAGATTGAAGAAGATACCGCATTGGAGTTTGTCAAACCAGCCAAGTTAGATCAGCTACATGAAGATTTGAGTTTTTGTGATGTTCCGTTGATTGAGCCTAGCATTGTTTCATCACCTTTACATCATTTCAATTTAGAATCAAGCTATGGTATGGATGTCCTTGAGTGGGATGTTGCTCATAGCTATGTGAATAGTTCAGAGGGTTCAATATGTGGTGACCAAAGTGAAGTGGATAGGATCGATTTGACATTGCAAGACACAGGGGATCAATTGGTGGTTGAGGAGGATACAGTGGTGCATACTCATTCTGGATCAGACATTGTAGGACATGAGGTAGAAGATTCTACCCACTACTTTGGTGCTGATCCGTTGATGGAGAATGATGGTCTAGTTTTTAGACATGGGTATTATGAAGAAGAGGCCATGAAGGAAGCTGAATTGGAGATGCATGTGGACCAATCAGAAAATGCATTTCAAGATGATGATTTAGAGACTGGTAGTCTAAAGGATCAGCTAGAAGTCACAGAGGATATGATTGTTGCAGCCTTGGTACACTTTGATGATACTCACAGAACTATGGAAGATCTCTATTTGAAGGCTCAGAATGAAAGGAGACAAAAGGGCATTGAAGGAGGAATTTCTCTTGCAGATTTGCAGGTAGTCAAAGAGGCTTTGAGGGCAATGAAATCAAGTTATTTGCAGTTACTTTCAGACAGGGATCACAATTTCAAGATTGCTGGAGTGTATGCTAATGCTTTGAAAGGAAAAGAGGATGAAGTTAATAAGCTCACCTTGGAGCTTAGGAATACTAAGGAGGAATTGGAGAATATGCAGATGGCTCTTGAAGAAACAAAAGATCAACTTTATGAAATATCCCAACTATACTTAACTAAATTTTTCCCTTTACTTAGACAAAACTTCTTGCACTTCTAACTATCAATCACACAATGAGCTCAATAGTAAATATGAAAGATAACAACTCTTTGGAATCACTTGAAGTTAGTTCTAGTATTATGATTGTCACTTGATCAATACAACTTCTTATTACAAGTAGATGTCGCCTTCAATGGCATGACATCCAAGCTTATTACAATGAGTGGCCTTGAAGCCTAGATATGATCAATGATTATAACACTTGAATGACTCTTCAACTAGCGCCTTTAGCTAGCACCTATTTCACTAGTTGTGAGATGACTACTTTTGGAACAATGATGATAACTGAATGTTAACACCTCTTAGTTGATAAGGGAGCATCGCCTTATCAGAGTCGAGGGAGCATCGCCCCAACAAGCATGAAACTCGCAGATTTCATGAACTAAAGCATAAAGCTTCTAGGAGAGAAAATTCACCAAAGATCTAAGATGGCAAAATGAAGGTGCTCTCCTCCTTTTATAGTGCTCCTCCTCAAAGGCAATAAGGGCACGCTTTTCAATGCAAAGAAGAAACCAAGGCACGTTTCCCAAAGAGCATATCCAATGGGAATATTCCATTTGATGATTCATTCTGAGTTGACAACCTTGTCCAATGAACCGGAATGGATCCCAATATCATCAATTGAACCAATACACTTGTAACATGCCTATTCAACTCAGGGCGCTAGAATGATGTTCCACAGGTGAAGAAGTGCGCCTAATCATCACCGTTGAATGCTTTCAAGGCTAGACGCCAAAATGGGTTCCTGCAGTAGTGAAAGTGCGCCTAGCATGTGGAGTGCGATCCACTGACTTCAAATTGTTCCTCATTGCTTGTCAATGATCAAGGAGGTCTTCTTGAAGTTTAGGCGCTCATTTGAGGTGGTTGAAACATGAAACTGCGCGTCATCATTTCTAGGTGCCAATTGTGGGTTGCAATGACTAGGAATTGCGCCTCACTTCAAACCTTGTTCCGGAGGGTGTCTCTGACACATGGTCTATCCTTAGACGCCATTTCGAGTATCCGGAATTAACATCAAACCAAGGCGCTATTTGAGTCTTTGGCAATGGAAAAGGGCGCCTCACTTGTCTAGGCGCATTTTGAGGGTAAAATAGGCAGTAAAGTGCGCCTAGCTAGTTCTAGGAGTCTTCCATCCTTCTTCAACTTGATCAACTTCAATCAACTTGAGCATCTTCAATGTTATATGCCATTTGAGGAAGAAGAGTGAGTTTTCATCCTAGGCGCCAGATTTGGAGGATTTTGACAAGATATGCACCTAGGCTTGAAATCCACTTGATCGTTCATACAACTGATCCTTTTGACTTCAAAGAACTCAACCTATCAATTATACATGTTGGGCGCCACAACTGAAAGATTTTGGCTAATTGAGCGCCTTGTATTGAGGAGTATAGGCACATTTTTGAGGTAGTTTAGCATGAGATTTGCGCCTAGGGGTCACTTGGCCATTTCCTCCGAAGAATTTGCAAAGCCTGAGTCTTCAAGGAAGTAAAATACCTCCAACTTTGGAAGCGCCTCACATTTGAGTTGATTTGGAGCTCATTTCTTCCTTAGGCGCACATTTGGGGTTGTTCTACCTAACATTTGCGCCCAGAGCCAATAGACCTAATTGCTCCAATTACTCAATCAATTCCTCCTTGATGATCAAACAATCAATCTCTTAGCAAAGCGCCGCTCTAGAGTCTCCTGGAATCATGTTTCTAGGCTAGGCACAACTTGAGGCTGGAGGAGAGAGAAAGTGCGCCTAACTCCTTGGCACTTCTGGGCCTCAAATCTCTTGTTCGGAGTGAAGACATGCTCAATTTATCAACTTGCACCCCCATACCCTAATTGGAGCTTCCACATCTCTAGGCGCACATTGGGCACCAAACTGGTAAGAAAGTGCACCTTGTCTCCAAGAGCCAAGTTCTTGCCTGATTTGGCCTTCGGTCTTAACCAACTTTGCCGGACCTGCTACAGACTGTTGGAAAAGTTTTTTGACTTGTTCCTACAAAAGTACAACACTGAGTTAGTCAAAAACCAAATTCATTCCCTTATCATTGGTATTAGCCCACGGGAATGATAGATAGGCTAATCCATGCTTCATTGATGATCAAGCCGGAAACGGGACATGACAGTCTCCCCTTCCCGAGATTTCTTGTCCTCAAGCAATTGAAGATTAGGATGCTCTAGAATCTTTTCTCCTTCCCAAGTAGCATCCTCCATTGGCAACCCTTTCCACTTCACCAAGTATTCTCTTGTGCTCCGGTTGTGTAGTTTCTTCTCCCTCATATCCACCACACTTTCAAGTTCTAGGGCAAGCATTCCTTCTTCATCCAGTGGTGGAAGTTCGTCAGATGAAACCACATGCTGTTCTAGTGCCTTTTTGAGATACAACACATGAAACACATTATGTATGCGGCTTCCAGCTGGCAAATCAAGTTCATATGCCACTTCTCCTACTCTTCTTAGCACTTTGTAGGGTCCATAGAACCTGGGTTTCAACTTCTCCGCACCTGTCTTCTTCAAAGAGCTTTGCCTATACGGTTGAAGGCACAGAAACACCATATCACCTACTTCAAAACTCCGTTCAACCCAGTGTCTATCGGCATACAACTTTTGTTGGTTTTGAGCCCTCTCCAAATTCTCCTTAAGAACTCGCAAGACATCTTGCGTGTCTTGCATCAACTCCTTTGCTCTAGGAGCTCTGCTGCCATCCAAAGCCAGATCAACAAAAGAAACTGCATCATATCCATACAGCGCATGAAAAGGAGACATGCCAATTGACATGTGGAAAGTGGTATTATAATAGTATTCTCCTAAATGTAACCACTTTATCCAGGCACGCTAATGATAAGACACATAATTTCGCAGATATCCCTCAAGCCACTTATTGACTATTTTTGTTTGCCCATCTGTTTGAGGGTGATAACTTGTGCTTGGTGTTAAGTCAATTTTTGCCAATCGAAATAGCTCTCTCCAGAATACACTGATAAACCTGCTATCTCGATCACTGACTATGGAAGGCCATGTAGTCGGAACACTTCCCGAAAGAACAACTCAGCAACCTGCAATGCCGAAAACTCAACTGGAATTGCAAAGAAGTGAGCATACTTAGTCAACCTATCCACAACTACATAAATGCAATCTTTCCCTTGGACCTTCGAAAAACCAGTAATGAAATCCATCGAGATACTTTCCCACTTATGTTTTGGAATTGGCAGTGGTTGGAGTAATCCCGTTGGAAAAGTAGTTTCTGACTTGTTCTGTTGACAAATCAAACACTCTTTGACGTATTGCAAAACTTCTTCTTTCAAACCCTTCCAAGTGAATCTTTCTCTGACTTGTTGATAGGTTTTGAAGTAGCCAGGGTGTCTTGCAAGTGGAGTATCATGGTATGCTTTCATGATTCGTTGTTTAAGTTCTGATTCAGGAGTTAGGAAAATCCTATCTTTGTAGTAAATGATGTCATCAATCACCTTATAACGATCATCATGAATGATTCCATCCATGATTTCACAAGCAAACTTTGATTTGGAGTACTCAACCAGAAGCTGAGACTTCTAATCAGCAAATACTTCACTTAGGGCGCAAATAACAGGCTTTCTAGACAAGGCATCCACAACTACATTCTTCTTGCCTTAAATATATTCAATGTCAAAATCTAAGCCTGTATCTTAGTAACCCACTTATGCTGTCGCTCATTCAAATCTTTATGTTTAGAAGTATCTTAAACTGTTGTGATCTGTTCGGACCAAAAACTTAGCTCCCACTAGATACTGGCGGAACTTAGCTAAGTCATGCATGATAGCTAGCATCTCTTTGTCATATGTAGAGTACAGGCTTTTTGTATCCTTTAACTTCCTGCTTTCAAATGCAATTGGGTGATGATCTTGCATCAACACTGCTCCAATGCCTTCTCCAGAAGCATCACATTCCAGGACAAAGGACTTAGTGAAATCTGGCAAAGCCAATACTGGCGCCGTACTCATTACCTCTTTCAATTTCTTAAAAGATGCTTGAGCTTCCATTGACCAAATAAAAGCACCCTTCTTTGTTAGATTTGTCAAGGGTGCGGAGAGCTGTGAGAACCCCTTAACAAATCGTCTGTAATAACTATAGAGGCCAAGGAAACCTCTTAATTCTGACACATTCTTGGGAACTGGCCAACTGCGAATGGCTTCAATCTTTTCTTCTTGTACTTTCACGCCATTAGCGCCAATTACACGGCCTAGGTATAGTATCTCCTTCAAACCAAATTCACACTTAGACATTTACGCATACAGAGACTGTTTGTCCATTACACTTAAGATTTCGTCCAAGTGTTGGAGATGTTCTTCCCATGTTTTGCTATAGATTAGAATGTCGTCGAAGAAAACCAACAGGTACTTCCTCAACTGCTTGTTGAATACATGATTCATGCAAGATTGGAAGGTGGCTGGTGCATTGGTCAAACCAAAAGGCATCGCCAAGAATTCATAATGCCCGTAGTGACATCTGAATGTTGTTTTTGGGATGTCCTCACGAACACAGATTTGATGATAACCAGAGTGAAGATCGATCTTCGAGAAGAATACAGCCACATGCAATTCATCTAGCAACTCATCAATCCTAGGTATTGGATACCTATTCTTAATGGTCCTTTGATTTAGTCAATACACATCCGCATTGTTCCATCTTTCTTCTTTACCAACACTACTGAAGAAGCAAATGGACTAGATGAGGGTCGAATGTGTCCCATATCAATCAACTCTTTGATTGTATTCTCAATCTCAATCTTGAAGTGCCGAGGATGTCTGTACGGCGCAATGTTGATAGGTTTGGTCCCTTCCTCTAACTCAATCACATGCTCAAAACCATGATCTGGTGGTCGTCCTGGAGGAATGTTCCCAAACACCTTACTGTGATTATCCAACACAGATTGAATGTCTATATGATGTTCACCATCCGAAGAAGACTTAGAAAAAACATTGACTCGAGCTGCCTAAGCAATATCATCATGTCAAAACAATGTCTCCATGCGCCTAGCTGAAACAACCTAGGTGCTCCATCTGAAATAGCTCTCAAGATTACTTTCCTTCCCTCATGGATAAACTCTATTTCCATCCTCTTCAAATCTTGGATATAACGGCCAAGTGAATGCAACCATTGCATTCCCAAAACAACATCAATGCCTGAAAGTCCAACCATGTAGAAATCATCTGTCAATGTATAATCTCCCATCTGAATACTAAGCTGTGGCACTCTCTTCTGACAACTCATAGTAAAGCCATCTGCTACCGCAACTGTGAATCCCTCAAAGTCCTCAGCTTGTAAACCATGTTTCATAACTAAACTCTCATCAATAAAGTTATGAGTGGCTCCACTATCCACCAAACAAGTGACTCGTTGTCCCTTGATAAAACCCTTTATTCGAAAGGCATGATACCTAGGAACTCCTAACATAGAAGCAATAGTCACTATTCCTTCTCCTGTATCAAGCTCTAATGTAAGCTGCTCTTGATGATCCCCGTCTGAAACTGTATCCTCATGTACATCACTATCATCATCTGAAATCACCTCAATAAGATGTGCTCTGCCTTTTCCAAGGCATCTATGTCCTGGTTCCCATGGTTGCTTGTAAGAAAGCATAGCTTCTTCCTTCTCAACTCATCTCGCTCCATAGCCGAAGTATTGGGCTTTGGTTGAAATGGTTTTTTCTGATTAGAACTTGTGCCTGTGAAGAAACTTTTCTTTTGAGTGAATGTAGGAGTAGTATCCAAATCAAGTGCTAACTCAATGGCCTCCTCAAGAGTAGTTGGCTTATGTACTTTAACCAAACCCTTGATCCTATTATTCAATCCTTCAACAAACAACATAGTGATTCTCCTATCTGTCATATCAGGAACCATAACCCCAATCTTTTGAAATTCATTGACATAAGCATCCACTTTACCAAATTGCTTCAACTGTGCAAGCTCACGGTAGTAGACCTCAACATCCTTGTGGTCAAACCTAGTTATGAGTTTTTGAACAAACTCATCATATGAAGTGATCTTGTTGTGATGTTGTGAAACAAGACCATGATGCCACCACTCATATGCCAAACCCTCTAAATGCATAGTAGCAAAATGTATAGCCTTTTCTTCACTCATGGGTTTGAGTGTAAGAAAAGTGCCCAACTTATTCACCCATGCTCTAGCACTTAGCTTACCACTACCATCAAAACTGGGAAGAGGAATTTTGTTTAAGGCATCCTTATACTCCTTTGGCTGTGTAGGTTGAGCTCTTCTTTGCCTTGGTCGATTCACTCTACCTCTTTGACTATCCCTTTTCTGGCTCATGTAGTTGTTGAAATTTATTCTTCTCCTTACATGCTCAGGAAGTGCATCATACTCATCAACCAAAGATATAACATTTTCCTCAAAAGGAACATCTTCTTATTCCTGTGGCTGTTCCTCTTCTACTTCTTCCCTAGGAAGAAAAGTAGGTTGCATAGGCCTCTCAACTATAGCCGTCCTTGTTCTCCTAACACGAGGCGGTGATCTTCCAACTACACTACCTACATCATGATTACCTGGATTATTCTGATTGTTATTATTCCTGTTACCCATCAAGGCTTGAAACATCCTTTCAATATTTGCATTTGTTTGCCGCTTTTGTTCAGTTGCCTCACGCTGTTGAGCTGCCATATCATGCTGATTATCAACCATCTCCCTTAACATGTTATCAATATCATCTTGTGGATTATGTTGCCTTCTATCTCCCATTGTACCTATTCTCCTTCGATAGTGTTGTGGCAAAGGATCAACGTAGTAGCTCATAACCCATAGGCTGGCAGGATCCAAACTCTGATACCACTGAAATATCCCAACTATACTTAACTAAATTTTTCCCTTTACTTAGACAAAATTTCTTGCACTTCTAACTATCAATCACACAATGAGCTCAATAGTAAATATGAAAGATAACAACTCTTTGGAATCACTTGAAGTTGGTTCTAGTATTATGATTGTCACTTGATCAATACAACTTCTTAGTACAAGTAGATGTCGCCTTCAATGGCATGGACATCCAAGCTTATTACAACTTATTACAATGAATGGCCATGAAGCCTAGATATGATCAATGATTATAACACTTGAATGACTCTTCAACTAGAGCCTTTAGCTAGCACCTATTTCACTAGTTGTGAGATTACTTCTTTTGGAACAATGATGATAACTGAATGTTAACACCTCTTAGTTGACAAGGGAGCATCACCTTATCAGAGTTGAGGGAGCATCACCCCAACAAGCATGAAACTCACAGATTTCATGAACTAAAGCATAAAGCTTCTGGGAGAGAAAATTCACCAAAGATCTAAGATGGCAAAATGAAGGTGCTCTCCTCCTTTTATAGTGCTCCTCAAAGGCAATAAGGGCACGCTTTTCAATGCAAAGAAGGAACCAAGGCACGTTTCCCAAAGAGCATATCTAATGGGAATATTCCATTTGATGATTCATTCTGAGTTGACAACCTCGTCCAATGAACCGGAACGGATTCCAATACCATCAATTGAACCAATACACTTGTAACATGCCTATTCAACTTAGGGTGCTAGAATGATGTTCCACAGGTGAAGAAGTGCGCCCAATCATCACCGTTGAATGCTTTCAAGGCTAGGTGCCAAAATGGGTTCCTGCAGTAGTGAAAGTGCGCCTAGCATGTGGAGTGCGATCCAATGACTTCAAATTGTTCCTCATTGCTTGTCAATGATCAAGGAGGTCTTCTCGAAGTTTAGGCGCTCATTTGAGGTGGTTGAAACATGAAACTGCGCCTCATAATTTCTAGGTGCCAATTGTGGGTTGCAATGACTAGGAATTGCGCCTCACTTCAAACCTTGTTCCGGAGGGTGTCTCCGACACATGATCTATCCTTAGACGCCATTTCGAGTGTCCGGAATGAACATCAAACCAAGGCGCTATTTGAGTCTTTGGCAATGGAAAAGGGCGCCTCACTTGTCTAGGCGCATTTTGAGGGTAAAATAGGCAGTAAAGTGTGCCTAGCTAGTTCTAGGATTCTTCCATCCTTCTTCAACTTGATCAACTTCAATCAACTTGAGCATCTTCAATGTTATATGCCATTTGAGGAAGAAGAGTGAGTTTTCATCCTAGGCGCCAGATTTGGAGGATTTTGACAAGATATGCGCCTAGGCTTGAAATCCACTTGATCGTTCATACAAATGATCCTTCTGACTTCAAAGAACTCAACTTATCAATTATACATGTTGGGCGCCACAACTGGAAGATTTTGGCTAATTGAGCGCCTTGTATTGAGGAGTCTAGGCGCATTTTTGAGGTAGTTTAGCATGAGATTTGCGCCTAGGGGTCACTTGGCCATTTCCTCCGAAGAATTTGCAAAGCCTGAGTCTTCAAGGAAGTAAAATACCTCCAACTTTGGAAGCGCCTCACATTTGAGTTGATTTGGAGCTCATTTCTTCCTTAGGCGCACATTTGGGGTTGTTCTACCTGACATTTGCGCCCAGAGCCAATAAATCTTCTAATTGCTCGAATTACTCAATCAATTCCTCCTTGATGATCAAACAATCAATCTGTTAGCAAAGTGCCGCTCTAGAGTCTCCTGGAATCATGTTTCTAGGCTAGGCGCAACTTGAGGCTGGAGGAGAGAAAAAGTGCGCCTAACCCCTTCTTTTCACTTCTGGACCTCAAATCTCTTGTTCGGAGTGAAGACATGCTCAATTGATGCTCAATTTATCAACTTGCACCCCCATACCCTGATCGGAGCTTCCACATCTCTAGGCACACATTGGGCACCAAACTGGTAAGAAAGTGCACCTTGACTCCGAGAGCCAAGTTCTTGCTTGATTTGGCCTTCGGTCTTAACCAACTTTGCCGGACCTGCTACAGACTGTTGGAAAAGTTTTTTGACTTGTTCCTGCAAAAGTACAACACTGAGTTAGTCAAAAACCAAATTCATTCCCTCATCATTGGTATTAGCCCACGGGAATGATAGATAGGCTAATCCATGGTTCACTGATGATCAAGCCAGAAACGGGGACATGACACTTTATGTAGTCGAACAATCCATAGAGAAAGAGAAAGAAAAAATGGTTTAGGAAATTAGACAAATAATTGAAGAGCTTGACAACATTCAAGAGGAGTTTGATCTAACACATTTTCAGGAGATCAGAATGTGGAAGTTTAGATCGACAAGAAGATTGGATTGAGCATGAGGATAATGATATTATTCAATTGTTGATAACCCATTATTTGAGATGGATCCTGAAACAACTTTTAATAATCCACTCTGAGTCGGATAGTGGAGTACCTCTTGACTTTGATAATACAAGAGATGTACAGGATCTAGAGGTGGTGTGTAACTATGAGGTGGGACATGTTGATGGATTGTTTCTTGCAAGGAACCGGATTGGACTGGATCATCATGGTTTGATGTTTGAATTTGTGGTATTACCACAAGGGGAGGAGTATTATTTTGGTGTTGTGTTTGATGGGGTAGAGACTATTGGCATTGAAGTTTCAAGCATCATCAGATACACTCTAGGTAAAGTTCACATGAGGATCACAGTAGCGAAGCTTCAACATGGTGTGGTTTGTTTTGGGATAAGAATCTATGCAAGGAATCATCTTTGTGGGTTATTGGTGACTGACGATGATGTTAGAAGCTTACCATGGAAGGTCATCTCTTTCTGCAATCATCTCATGAGTTCACTTGGATTTCTGCAAGTGGATTGGAGGGAGATTTGAACCAGATTTCAGAGTTCTCCTGTGTTGGTAACTCTTGGGAGGATGTTTTCAACCACTACTATTGGAAACACATAATTGGTTTGGATTTTGATCATTCATGGATCACCTGGAGGGTTTGCTTCTGATGAGTCTCACCATGATGATGACACTTTGGCAGAATTTGCACTACTTCAGAGATTTTTGATGGCGACACTTGCCCTTTGTTGACATGCACTTGGGAGAATGGAATTGCAGCAGAACTATGACATTAGGTATGGAAGCATTGCAATGGCAATTGCAATTGAGTCACTAATGTTTGTGTTGCAGCTGGACTGTGATGTAGGGTTTGGAAGTGAGCATGATGGCTTTGGTGTTCCAACCCAAAAACAAAAGGGAATAATTTGTGATATTGGCGTCAAGGCTTTGTGTGGTCGGCTAGTTGATTGAAAACAGATAAAATTTAAATTGTGAGCGCCAAATTCAAAAGATAAGTTGGCCTTCTTTGAAGAAACAAACGAATTTAAAATTATTTTGAGTGCCAAAATGAAAGGTTTCAAATGTAGGTTGGCTCTAATGCAAAATAAAGGAGTTTAAAGTAAGTTTGAGAGTCAAGATTACAAGAAGGTCGGCCAAGGTGAATTTGAATTTAGAAAAACAATAGCTGGTCGGCCAACATTGGGAAAAAAGAGAATCTCAAGTATTTAAGGAGGTTTGTGATGACTTTTGGAGATTATGTTTTAGCTTATGTTTCTGATTTTTCCCTTAGTGGATTTGCAACTTCGTTGCATCTATTCCAAGGACGAAAACCCTTGCGAATGATAGTTGAGTTGGACGAAAACCTAGCTCAACTTGTGGAGGCTTCTATAATATACCCTTCTTAGCCCAAATCCACAGGTGGAGCAGTTAGCCTATTCCAGGGTTCCCGTAGGCTAATGGAGGTGGTTAGGGGGCCACTTTGGTCACTTTTTACTAGGACTTACTATTTATAATAAGTCAGGCAGGATGTCACTAGGAAGGTTTGCTCGACATTTCCAAGACATTTCCAATTTTAGCAATGCCGGTTATGAGTACCCAGGACATATCTCATGGTTTTGAAGTGATCGAGGAATAATGGATTTAATTGTCGAAATATAAGTTAAATTAAATATTTAACTTATAATAGATTAAAAGACAGTTACTTTATTTTATAAAGTGACTAACATTGGTTGATATAAGTTGTTTTTAAAGGGTTAAGTGGTAGGGAATATGAGGGGCGCCCAAGTAAGTGATTAAATATTAAAAATATTAAAATATTTCCTCATGGGTGTTGGAAGCTAAGGAACAAAAAGAAGAAATGAGAGTTCATTTGGAGGATTCATTCATTCACTCTTGGAAAATACTTTGTTGTGAGCTTGAAGCTTTGGCTTTGTGGCTGTACTAGGGTTTTGCAGAGACGAAATCCTCTGTAAGATCGCTCTCTTCGTGTTTGCAAGACAACATCAAGAGAGTTGTTGGGAGTCTCACTCAGGGGCTTCGCATTGAGCATAGTTGATGCAATTTTGATGAGTTTTCATAATAATAATATTCTGATTTTGTGAACAGCGGGTGATAAATGCCACAGGGACAGATTTTTTTGAGATTTTGTGGAGTTTTTGATGATTGATTCTATCCATCTGTGCTGGCCGTACCATTAGCAGTGTTGGCATGAAAGTGTTATGGCAACTAAAACTCACTTCATTCTGAGCGATTTGGCTTAGTGATATGCTTTGTGTAAGGGACGGAAGATTTCAAGGAAAAAACAAAGATTTAACATTATTTAGTGGCTAATATGTATCCCAGCTTGGCAATACAAGGTACAGTGAGGGACGTGGGCCTCCAAAAGGAATCGCTGCTGTTTGAGAGTGCTTTTCACTTGTATTTGGGACGTTGGAAGCCTTGCATCAGTTCTATACTACTTGTACTAGGAGATCTTTGATGAGTGATGTATTTTGGAGCTATTTTCATAGTAAAACCCTAGCTGGTTCATGTACATCAGAACTTCAACTCAAAGAAAATGAAATGGGTATGTAACTATAATTCATTTTGAGCAATATTATGATCTGGGTCTTCGATATTTTGTGCATATCTGTTATATATTTTCCATAGTTCCACGGAGTTTCGAGGACGAGGATGGGGGGACGGCAGGGGACATGTTTCGGGGACGGTGGGGCTCATTTTGGGGACGGCGGGGGGACGGTGGGGGAGCGGTGTGCTGAAATACATATAGTACTTGAAAAATTAGTTATAAAAAGATGTATAACTGTAGAAGTCTATAAGATGTATAAATTAGACATGTATGCAAAATGTGGAAGCATAGACAAGGCACGTGAACTGTTTGACAGAATGCCTCAAAGAAATGTGGTCTCATGGACTGCAATGATTGCATGATATGCACAAAATGGATTTGTTGAAAAGGCTTTAGAAATTTTAAAGCAAATGCAATTGGCTGGTGTAAAGCCAAATTCCACAACCTTTGCCAGTCCAGCATCCTCCCTGCCTGTGTCAAAATGTGAGCTTTGGAATAGGGTATGGACATCCATCAAAACATAAAGGATAGAGGAATTTTGTCAGATGTTGTAGTTGCAACTGCCCTGTTAGACATGTATGCAAAATGTGGAAGCATAGACAAGGCACGTGAACTGTTTGACAAAATGCCTTTGTTTACCCACAATATGATGTTTCAGACAAAACTTGGAGTAAACAGAAATATACAACAATAACTATAACGTGTATGATTCATACTAGAATTGCACAGAATAGAGCATTGTTTCTATTCATTGAATATATCAATATTACACTACAATGTCACAATGCTGCCCCCGATTACAAGTGTCGACTCAATATATAACTTATGCCAAGGTTGGTTGAGGTACCAACCGTTGGCAATGACTCCACAACTATCTAACTGTCGGGGTTAACCCGATAACACTCCTAAACTTAACTGTGCACAACATTAATTAATTCATGATTATTTACTTGGCCGACTACGGCCGACTACAATTATGACCGACTACATCATCCCCCCCACAAAATTAGTTGTCTTCCAGATGACAGAAAACTATGAAGTATCAAGTGGCAAGAAGTAAGCTCTGCCAAACTAACGACAATGCTGAAGTAGGAGTTGTGTAAAAGTAGAACCAACACATTCGGAACACTTGCTAGTAGACCAACAAACCAAGAACTCAATCTGATAGCACACTGAATGCTAAGAATGTTGCACCCCATTGCTCACTGAATCAAGATAGTACTGATTTGATGGGGGTTTGGGGGCAATGCCCCCAACGGGGTTGAGGGGCAACGCCCCTCGCGGGGGTTTGGGAGCAACGCCCCCAATGGATGTTTGGGGACGGCGCCCCCAATGGGGTCGAGGGGCAGTGCCCCTGGTGCACTCCCTGTCACGATATAGGGTGGGGTTGAGTGGTAGCGCCCCCGCCGCCAAGCCCAAAATAAGACTTTCAAAACCATTCAGACCTTCATGACGCATACAATTTTTCTCTGGATGCTTGACAAAATCCAACACTCATCTGCAATCCAAAAACTCGTACGATCGGCTGAGAACAAGAATTAGTACGGTGGTTTAGAAACTCTCGACTCCTTCGTACAGCCTGCAATTTTTCCTGTGCTATTTCCCTCTTGACGAGCTATTTTTCTTTCTTCCTGACGAGCAAAAGAAATGGAATGGATTGTGGTTTCGTTTTTTTTTTCTTCTTTTCGTTGAGTTTTATAGTGTTCGCCGTGGAGGGGCTGTACGACCAGATCGTACAGTTGAGTTTGTACAACCAGATCGTTTGGTCTTGGTCGTACGACTCTAATCGTACGTCGCACTTCCTTTTTTTTTTCTTTCATTTTTTTTTTCTCCTGACATTTTATTTTATTTTTTTCGTCTTTTCCAATTTTTCATCCATGTCAAACTGAATCAGATTTTTCTATTTTTGTCCAACGGGCTCCACGTTCGATCTGCAACTTTAATTGTAGAACTTTCTTGTCGCTTAAATTGTCTCATAATGTTTCTCTGTCTCGTAGTATTTCTCTTTCTCATAATATTTCTCTTTTTTCCGGAATTTTGTTACGAGGGTGATTTGACAGTACGACAAGTAGCCATAACTTTAATAAAATTACAAGTCGACGAAAATACTCTATAGTCCTTATTCCTTCTGTATGGTTTCTTTCTGGCCGGTGCTTTCAATACTGGGTTCCCGTCGTTAGTTCCATCACCCTGTTTCACCTTGCTTGCCAATAGCTCTTCATACCTGATCACCTTGTCTAGTTCAAATTTATGTGCAACTGTATCATCTATCTTGGCATCACCCTCTATATATTCTTTATGTGCCTTTTCTGGTCGACTTGCCTCTTCTGGTCGACCTCCCTCCCCTGGTCGACTTGTCTCTGCCACTAGTTGCTCTGGTGTACTGTCTTTTATAACCTCTTCTTGCTTATACTCTTCATATGCTTTTGGAAAAGCGTTACTTCCGGCTGATTATTACCTTCCTCTCCTTTGTCATTCGTTACTGGTTCCCTCTTGTCAAGTTGTCGAGTGTTTTCCAATCTGTCAAGTGCTTCATTTGTTTCACTCGGCCCAAGGTTGCCAAGTGTTTCACTGGTTGGCTGAGAATTGCCGAGACTTGCACTGCTGCCATAACTTGCACTGTCCGTCTAAGAGCTCTCGCCGACTTCTTTTATTGAAATCATGTTACACTCCTGTTGGAAGAATTCATAGTCTTCCATCTGCTAGTGGAAGAGCCCACTAAAGGAATTAGTTTCATCCTCAGAACATTCTTGCAGTTTTAATACTCCTTCCTCATCAGGTTCCATTGGTCCTCTGCCAACTGACTCCCCTTCGTTTGTTTCGGAATTTGATGCCAACTCTTCGCTTACAGCCTGTGTTTTTAGATCTATGACGATCTTCTTACCCTTGTTTTCTATCGACAAGGTGTTCTTTTTCCAATTGTGGTTGGCCTTGGCGGCTATCAGCCACCCTCAGCCGAGTAATGCATCGTACGACGCATTCTGTGCTGTTATGACTACAAAGTTTAACAGAAAGAGCTGGGTGCCAATCTTCACTTTTTGAGTCATTAGCACTCCCAGTGCTTTAATTCCGTGCTGGTCTGCTCCCACCAACTGGAAATTTTGTGGCCATAAAGTAGGTTTTCCTAGGCACTTCCATGTATCTTCTGTCAACACATTCACACCGGATCCTTCGTCGATTATTGTGTTCGTCAGGTAGCATCCACTGATTGACATGTGTACAACGGTTGGTCTCTTCCCCATGTCAACTACCAACAGCCTCGGGTCGATCACTTGTTCTTCCTTCGGCGGTGGCTCCACTATGACATCCTCGTTTTTTGTTTCCCCGCTTGGGTTTCCTTCCATCGCCTTAGAAATTGCCATCCTCAGTTGTGGCATGCTTTGTAGGAGATCTACCATCCTGTTGGATACAGTGGTCTGCAACACCTAATTTACAATATTCTTGTCTGACTCCGATCGTCTGGTGGTTATTTTTCTGTTCTTCCCTTCTATTTCCATCGCCATCTCCACTTCTTTTCTGGCATCCCAGAGTCTCTCCTTCTTGGTTCTGGGGTTTGGATAAGTGGCCTTTTTCCATTGCGCTCGAGTGATAGGAAGGATCTCTTCATCATTTTCCTCGACATTGATAGGGTTCACCCCTTTCTGTTTTGGGCAATCTTTTTCTTCATGGTCTCTGAGCCCACACCACTTGCATAATGCATTTGTTTTGTTCTGATTGTTGTTCGGACATTCCCTTGCAAAGTGCCCCCATTCGTTGCATTGTCGGCACTATATCATGGGTCGCCCCTTGTTGTCGTACTGTATTCTGTTTCTCGGACTTCTATTGCTTTGATAACCTCCAGGGGATGCATGGCTATTGTATTAGAGCTTTGGTGGTGTGTTTGGCAGTGTTGACGGTTCTCCTTGGGTGAAGAGTACTTGCATACCCCTTGCTTTCAGATTGTATGGGCATTCCTTGATAGAATGTCCCATTACTTGGCAGATATTGCAAAACAATTTATTCGGACAATTTGCTTTTATATGTCCTCCTTGTAGTCAGTGCACCACAACTCTCGGCCCTCTTTCGTTGTTTCTTTGTCGGCCTTGAATTCTTTCATCATGCATAACATATCTCTTCTTAATGTTTGAATGGTTCTTGATTCCCCATCGTTGCTGTTGTCGGTACTCTCCTCATCGTCGGTCTTCTTTTTTCCTCGGGAGGATGTCATATTTTCACTTTCTATATCCATCGCCCGACTATACGCTTTAGCGTACGATGACGGAGGTACGACTTTCATTTTCTTCCTAAATGACGGGAGTAGTCCTTCCATGAGCCATCTCTTCTTCAGTCCGTCGGCTGGTTGAGTCTCTAGTTTCCCAACAACTCCTTGAGTCAGCAATTATACGCTCTCACGTTCTCATGTTTTCCTTGTTTAGTGTTGTATATCTCTGCTACAATTTCATTGTCATCTCTTAGCGGTTTGAATTCATTATGGAATGCCTTCTTCAGTTCTTGCCATGAGGCTTTTTGTGCTACTTCCAGATCTGTGTACTAGTCTATGGCACTATCTCTCAGTGTTGTTGGAAATGTTTTCAACCAGTAGTCCACATCATCTTGCCCATTGGCTATCCAAATCATCTCGCACGTCTTGCAGTGCCGTACTGGATCTTCTGACCCATTTCCCGTATTTTGACAGCTTCTGCCTCTCGGCTGGCGGAGTCACCATCCTTCCTTGATGCCCTCCTTGTGCGTTGGACCTGATTAGACTGGTTCTCTCGCAACGTCCTGGTGCGTCACTTGCACTCTCGGCCACGTTCGAGTCTTCCCCACGTCCTCTACACCTCGAGTCTCCTCGGATTCATTCTGGTACTCCCTCTGCCTTGGGGTCTTAGGCTTAGATCTTCCAACTCTCGGCCCTTCGTCATCCAATATGGATAACTCTCCGATGTGGCGTATGCTATTTTCAATTTCTTCTGTCAATTCATTTTCATACCCTTTTTCTTTATTTGTCAGCGGTGTCTTGAAAATTACTTCGTTGATTTCGTCGACGAGATTTTGGTGTAACTCAAAATCTTGATTTATTTCATGACGATGTTCAGTGGCTTCTTCGGCAATGTGTCTTAGTCTTTTCCTTCGTTCTTCTGGTTCCTTTAATCTCAATGATCTTCGTGTTCTTTCCTCTGGTGTTTCTTGCCCACATGATACTCGATTCTTATCCTTATTGAGTTGTATGGGCATTAATTGCTACTCGTATGGACTTAGTTGCTAAACATATGTCTTCGGCTTGTATCTCGGCTTGGCAATCTGGTGAGGAGATGGTTGACCTCTTGGTTGACGCGCAGTCGATCCCAGATGACCGACTGAGGGATCTCTCGCCTGAGAGCCTCCCTCCGTACGTGGTCCTTCAACAAGATTTCCCACAAACTGTAGAGGTCTTCCGTCAGAGCGTCTTTACAACCCTCATTTGCTTGTACTAGCTCTTCGGTCGGCTGCCCCATCACGATGCCATTCTCTTGTCTAGATGTTCACTGGATTCGCTTAGGCAATGGCGCCAAATGTTTACTCGCAATATGATGTTTTAGACAAAACTTGGAGTAAACGGAAATATACAACAATAACTATAACCTGTATGATTCATACCAGAATTGCACAGAATAGAGCATTGTTTCCATTCATTGAATATATCAGTATTACACTACAATGTCACAATGCTGCCCTTGATTACAAGTATCGACTCAATATGTAATGAACCCCTCTAGTTCTCTGGTTTCCAAAGCTTTGCAAATGATGAATGTTTGTATTGGTTCTTGAAATATATATGATTTTTTTTTTGTGTTTTCTCAATAAGATGCCAGGAACAATGCAACAAAGGAAATTGCAAATCAATTAAATAAAGACATCTGCAGCAAATGATTTATTAAACTATTTCCAAAAGCTTTTTACAATTATGTGCATACCCGAATGAAGGAAACCTTATTTGCCTTCAAACTTGATCACCTATGTTGCTGCTGTCAACACTGTTCATGCAATGTAGCATTTACTATAGTGCGTCACTGTAGCGGTACTGTTCACGATACTGTAGCAGCACTATTCACAGCACTGTAGCAGCCAACAAAAAGCTTGAAATTTGATATAAATGGCTGCCAAGAATGAAGCTACAAGCCTGCAATTAATTATTCTTCATTAATCTTCAAACCCTTAGTGATATCTTTCACCTTTAAGCACAAATAGAGCTCCAGAATGAAGCTCTCCTCAGGCAATGATTCAGCTGATCTTTCACAGCCTCAAGATTGCATGAACAATGAATAGTTTTCGTTCTCCAATGCTGATATGAAGACAATCTGCTGAAACCCTTGGTCTCATGCACAGACTTCAAGAAATGCTCCAAAGCAAAGTCAAATGATCATTCAATAATGCTTTGATTTGCTTTTTGAACCCTTTTATAACCTCAATCTCCTTAATAGCTTTTAAATCCACTTTCAAATCCACTTTAGGTTTTTAATTAAAACTTTATTATAAGTCTCATAAATGGGTGCTCCAATCCATGAAATTTTAAATGTACTTTAGGTGATTTTAATGATGGGTCATGGCCCCATTGAATATAAAGTGACTTCAAAAACTTTATAATATAACTTCACTTGAGCACTTTAATCCATGACTTTATTATTTGACATTAATATCATTATATGACCCCTCTTATAATAATAATTAATTATTATTAAAGATTACCTTTAATAATAATTAAAAATCACTTATCTCCATAATTAGACATCATTTCGCAGTTCTATCTGAACTTGGGGTTTCACCATGACACCCTCTATGCATCCAGCCATCTTACCAAAAATAGCAGGGGTCCATCTCTATCAACCTCAGTCGGCTAAAAATAGCAAGAGCCTCCAATACAAGACCAGAGACCTCTAAACAACCTTATCACCAGCTGAAACTGGGGAACAACACTAAAATCACCACATGACCAGATACCCTGCTATAAATAAAAACTCTAGAAAGATGACTTACTATAAATAGTAAGTGTGTAGAACTGAGTCCAACGAAGGCCAAACCTAAACCCATACTGAGCTCTGATGGAGAAAACACACTGATCTTTGACAAAAGGAACCCTCTCACCATCTGAGTTAGCCTACGAGGGCCAGTGATAGGCTGAACCATCATAAAACAGGATCACGCTAAAAAGGGGACATTACAGTCTGCCCTCCCTAAAATTGCTTGTCCCCAAGCAATCTCTACTGCTAAGAAACACCATTCCACTAGAGGTCCAAAAGAAAACTGTGAAATGTCCCTCGTGGAAACACAACTGCTGCAGCACCAACATAAACTCAACTGCGCAAACATAGACAACAGACCAACTATCCAAACCATGCACACTGAAACAATAAACTCCGGCTGGAACCCTGATGCACACGAAGGATCCCAAACTCTGCGGTCACTACTCAGCTGAATGCCGGGATCCCAAATCACTCTGTAGAATGTCCAACTACGTGTCCATTGCACCCACTGGATAAAGACGGTACCATGCTCAGTACTGCGGTGAACAACGACCACCATGTAGAGCAATCTACTAAACAGAAGGATTCCTAGATCCCATAACCAGATTGGAAGTCCGCTATACGAATCAACTTTTGACTTCCACTGTTCTAATCTGATCCCAACCTCACCATGCTGAAAAAGGTGAAGTAAACCATCGGGCCCCATCCAAACCGCAGTGCCAACTCCATTACCACCTAGATCCCAATGCAACTGAACCTCACATCCATCCGCCATGAAAAGACAAAAATATTTGGAAGTCTCCGCAACACAATATCTCTTTACAACCTCTGCGAAACTCCCGTGGATGTGATAACTAACCAAGCCATCATGCCCATTGCCACTACGACCTCCCTGAAGCCCTGTCTCCAAAAGAAACCCAAAAGTGGCAAACTCTGTCAGGTACTCATCTGCATGATGGTAATCCAACCTCTGATCATGCAAGTAATCTCCCATAAACAGCTGAGTTGGGTACTTGCAGCCACTAACTCTATCTACTGAAGATGGTAACTTTCCATCCCACAATGGATGGTATAATCTTGCAACCAATCCACACCGATGCATCATCAAGCCCTCCACGTGTGGATCAAAAGAAAAATGATGAGCACTCCTCACTGCGTAGTTGCGATAAAACGCTCCAACCTCAGTCAATGGCTCATCACATGCAACACTGGAATCAAGAGACGGCTCCAATCTCTGATCCCGAATCACTGATTGGGTAGGGCCTCTAGCAACTTGCTCTACAAACCCAACCACAAAATCTCTATGAGGAAACATTGTAGTCAAAGTACCTACAATGACTCCCACGAAACGTCTGATAGCGCATGAACCATGAATGAGAGTATCCCTCGAGACCCCAAATGGACCCTTCTGAAACTCTGGACTCTCAAGCAAGTACTCAACAAATGTATCGGCGCGGTAAAAACGAAATAAGGTTGAGTCAACCTTATCCTCTGAAACCTGCAGCTGATCACTCTGACCCTGAGACGCAACAAGTTGTCCACCCCCATCAGCTGCATGGGATGACATGGTACTGATCTCAAGAGAACCTGATGCAACACGTGGTTCTCTGCTGTTCCCCAAAGAACTCATCCCATCTAAATCAACTGCACCTGTATCTGTGATGGATGTAACCACATCCTCAATACATCCATCACCATAACCCGTGGGTATAAGATCATCACCAGCTGCTGCTGTAGGTAACTGAACTATATCTGTAGCTGGTGAAGACTGTGCCAAACTCAACTCCACGGTAAGCTCCTCGACTCGTGACTGTGACTCCTGAAGAGCTATTTGGGTGCTCGCCAACAAGTCCATAGTCACCTCAAGCTCATGGGTGAGCTCATCAACCTCATTTTCTTTCTCCCTAAGAACTCCCAAGTAAATCATACCCAACTGAAGGAGATGATCCCTATCTGAAAGTAACTGCAGGTAATTGGATTTCATCGCCACCAAAGCTTCTTTGAGCACCTGCAAATTTGCAAGAGATGATTCTCCCTCAATTCTTTGATGTCTCTTTCAAGCTGATCCTTCCATATCTGTTTTTTAATCAGCTTGTGGGTATCATCAAGGTGAGACAAGGTTGCCACAATCTGATCTTCACCAACTTTGAGTTGGTTCACCAAAGTATGTGAGGATTCTGGCTTATCAATCTCACATGATGAATCATCATTATGAACTTGAACAACTTCACTCACACATGAGTTATCCCCTGTGATAGATGCTAAACTATCATCCTAGTTTGGAACTGGGGCAGCGGTAGACCTAAACTGAAAATCATTATCTGATAGTAGCTAGTCACAAGAGAGCTCATCATGTTTTTTGTTCCCATCCTCCAAACCAACGAAATCAATAGATTGTGCATTCAATTCCTCATTCTGGTTTGGAACTAGAGCAGCAGTAGTTCCCAACCCAAACTCCTCATCATTACTTCAAAAAGTAGTCTCAATGGATGATGAATTGCTAACCTCATGCAGAGAGGTAAGATCACTCCTAGGAGTATCAAAAGAATCCCCAATCATAACCTCCATGTCACCAACTAAGAGACTCGTGCAACCTTGTCCTGTAGGATCCACTATTTCTTCCTCTCTACCTTCTGTAACATCAACTGGGTGAAGATCAACTGAAATAGACCCGGTCTCAATACTGCTGGTCAACACTTCACCTGTTACCTTTCCCTCTGGATTTTCGTGAGTGCATTTAACATCATCCCCAAAGGAATCATTAAGGGACTCATCATCTTTGTCCATTCTATTCTCCACAGGATCAGCGGTATGTTGGTCACTAACCGCTGAAAATTCATTTTAGAGGTTTCTAGATACCACCTATAGAGACCTCTTGTTTCTCTTTCTTTTTGTTTTGTGATGTAGACCCCTTAAAAAAGGATGCCATTTACCGTGTTGCTTTGTCTATGTTTGCAGGGTGTGAAATCAATTCATTCATCCTTTTCTGGTTTTCATCCAACTTATTCAAACTTTGTTTAAGCTTCTCCATATTCTTGTCCCATTGCTTCTGGGTACTTGAAGTAACCATGATTCTATAGTTGATTCAATTGAATATTTTTTTTAGAAAACCACACATGCAACCATTAAAATTGACATGCAAGCATATGGGTGCTCTCCAAACTGACATGCAAGTACTGGGTACTAACATGCAACTGCAAAAACTGACATGCAAGTGATGATCACTAACATGCAACCCTCAGAATCGACATGCAAACATCTGGGTAGTCTCAAAACTAACATGCAAGTGAAAATCTTTGACATGCAACTAAATAAATTTTTGATTTCCCAACAGGATGGCAGGAAACCGCTCTGATACCACTGTAATGAACCCCTCTAGTTCTCCGGTTTCCAAAGCTTTGCAAATGATGAATGTTTGTTTTGGTTTTTGAAATATATATGATTTTTTTTTGTGTTTTCTCAATAAGATGCTAGGAACAATGCAACAAAGGAAATTGCAAATCAACTAAATAAAGACATCTGCTGCAAATGATTTATTAAACTATTTCCAAAAACTTTTTACAATTATGTGCATACCCGAATGAAGGAAACCTTATTTGCCTTCAAACCTGATCATCTATGTTGTTGCTGTCAACACTGTTCACGCAATGTAGCATTTACTGTAGCGCGTCACTGTAGCGGTACTGTTCATGGTACTGTAGTGGCACTATTCACGGCACTGTAGCAGCCAACAAAAAGCTTGAAATCTGATATAAATGGCTGCCAAGAATGAAGCTACAAGCCTGCAATTAATTATTCTTCATTAATCTTCAAACCCTTAATGATATCTTTCACCTTTAAGCACAAATAGAACTCCAGAATAAAGCTCTCCTCGGGCAATGATTCAGCTGATCTTTCACAGCCTCAAGATTGCACAAACAATGAAGAGTTTTCGTTCTCCAATGCTGATATGAAGACAATTTGCCGAAACCCTTGGTCTCATGCACAGACTTCAAGAAATCCTGCAAAGCAAAGTTAAATGATCATTCAATAATGCTTTGATTTGCTTTTTGAACCCTTTTATAACCTCAATCTCCTTAATAGCTTTTAAATCCACTTTCAAATCCACTTTAGGTTTTTAATTAAAACTTTATTATAATTCTCATAAATGGGTGCTCCAATCCATGAAATTTTAAATGTACTTTAGGTGATTTTAATAAGGGTTCATGGCCCCATTGAATATAAAGTGACTTCAAAAACTTTATAATATAACTTCACTTGAGCATTATAATCCATGATTTTATTATTTGACATTAATATCATTATATGACCTCTCTTATAATAATAATTAATTATTATTAAAGATTACCTTTAATAATAATTAAAAATCACTTATCTCCATAATTAGACATCATTTCGCAGTTCTATCTGAACTTGGGGTTTCACCATGACACCCTCTATGCATCCAACCATCTTACCAAAAATAGCAGGGGTCCATCTCTATCAACCTCAGTCGGCTAAAAATAGCAAGAGCCTCCAATACAAGACCAGAGACCTCTAAACAACCTTATCACCAGCTGAAACTGGGGAACAACACTGAAATCACCACATGACTAGATACCCTGCTATAAATAAAAACTCTAGAAAGATGACTTACTATAAATAGTAAGTGTGTAGAACTGAGTCCAACGAAGGCCAAACCTAAACCCATATTGAGCTCTGATGGAGAAAACGCACTGATCTCTGACAAAAGGAACCCTCTAACCATCTGAGTTAGCCTACGAGGGCCAGTGATAGGCTAAACCATCATAAAACAGGATCACGTTAAAAAGGCGACATTGCACAATATATAACTTATGCCAAGGTTGGTTGAGATACCAACCGTTGGCAATGACTCCACAACTATCCAACCGTTGGGGTTAACCCGATAACACTCCTAAACTTAACTATGCACAACATTAATTAATTCATGATTATTTACTTGGCCGACTACGGCCGACTACAATTATGACCGACTACAGCCTCAAAGAAATGCAGCGGCAAAATTAGGGGACGGTTGGGGACGGTGGGGACGTTTCCCTGAAGTCTTCCCATATCGAAAACGGGGAGACGTGGGGATGGCTGTATTTCAGGGGGGGATGCGTACCCGTGGAACTATGATATTTTCTGGGTTATATTGCATGCACCATATTTCATTGTTATTTTGCAAAAACAATCATATGCAAAACACAAACAAACCCTAAACACGATCAGCAGTGAAACCAGAATAGAAAACAAAAAAAAACTTGGCATAAAAAACCCTATAGGACAGGGGCATATTACAGCTTCATGACGGAGGTCTAATTGTGCTTCATTGCAGAGTTTGAAGGTTTTATTTATCATCTACGATCCATCTTCCATAGCAAATTTTGGTTGAAGACATTGTGAAGACATTGATTGAAGATCTTGAAGATTCCTAGCAGATTTATGGCACCATTGATGAAGACATTTGTGAATAACATCGAAGATTCATAGCTTCCTCTTGGAGCGTCGATTTGAGTATTGATGGTCCCTTGATTGAGTGCTGAGCGGTTTTCATCACCTAGTGCACTGGTTTAAGGATACTTACTTCCAAATTTATCTCAGAAATCAGTTCAGATTTATTGATGGAGCAAGGGCGATCATCATAGAGGTAGTTTGGCAATAATTTGGAGGGCGTTCAGCTAGAAACACCCCAGCTTGAGTACCGATTGTGGAGGAGTCATTCAAAGATTTAAATCATACTTGCATTAGTGTTTTGTTGCAGAAGTTTTCAGGCCTATTGAAGCAGCAGACTCATAACCTAGCACTTGATCTACATCTCTGAGGAGTTCGGCATAGTTGGGTGCAATTGATCCTTTGATATTGCTTTTGCCATCAAAGAGGAGGCTGGTCTGTATATTAGACAGTTGAAGGAGACGAACAACAGTGGTCGACATCATAAATCAATGTTTGAAGACTTCATTAACATCACCCAGTAGTCCTTGAAGGCAGAACTGATTTGAGGAGGTTCGCTCAATTGTATTTGCATTTGACCACATATTTGGTATTTTTTTTAATAAAAGAGGGTAAAAACTTTATTAATCAAAGAGAGCAGTACAAAGCATAAAAACAGCAGGAGGCCCAAAGGGGCCTAGAAACATCAAACAAGAAATCAAGAAGTGGTCATGCAACATCTCACATCCGCCGTAACCAAATCCTCCAAATCCTAAGCAAGATCCCCAGGTAAACTGTCCCAGTCATCCACCAACCAGGTCCCATTCTTCTGAGAAGCCCATTTGGCCAACCCATCAGCCACCTTATTCCATTCCCGAGGGATATGAGAGAAAGTGATAGAATCAAGTAATTCTCCAAGACTGGTGATTTGCTTAGCCACCACCGCAAGCTGCCAACTAACATCATCAAACTGCCTTCTATTTATCAAGTCTATCACCATCTGAGAATCCGACTCGCAGATAATCTTTTTCCAGCCAAGGGCATATGCCCTCTTCAAATCCAAAAGAATAGCCAAGGCCTCCATAAGATTATTGGATTGTTGCCCCCTATATTCCGAGAAGAAAAACGCAACCACCCCAGAACTGTCTCTGCCCACCCCACCAACGCCAGTGTGCCCAGGATTACCCCTTGCAGACCCATCAGTACTGATTTTCAAGACTCCAGTGGGAGGGGGCAGCCAATGCCCTCCCCTAAAGACCTTCCCTTTAGAACACCTGCTACGCCCAATCTTGGGCCTTTCGGTACCCACTGTTGGTGCCTGAATTGACTGTTAGTTTCCGAGCAATTTTTCATGCAGGCACCTTCCCAAAAAATCCAAAAGGTTCTGAGTTTTGGCACCCCTTCATCTTTCCTGAGGAAGGGGTCATCATGTTTTGTCCATCAGCGAAAGTTTTGTTTTTTTGAGTGCTCCGATTGTGTCTTTGAACTTTCGGTTTGAACCTCGCCGGCGAACCTCAGTGTTGAACCTCGCCATTGAACCATCTGTTTGAACCGGTTCAATGGTTCAAAGCTTTATGTTTTTGGTTTCATCGGCGTGATGGCAGCTATCGGCATAGGTTTGTGGTCTTGCTCTGACGGTCTAAGTCACACCGACGGAGATGGGAAGCCAAGTTGCCATCGGCGTGACTTTTGTTGTTGGCGAGCCTTGCTTTTGGGTTGGCCGATGGTTTTTGTCTTGGCGACGGGTTTTTTTGCTTGGCCATCGGTGAGACTTGTTTTATCGGCCTAGTCGATGGAAGTTGGCCCGATGGTCTATCTCTGGCCGATGATGGGAAATATGGAGTTTGCGATGGCGTCGGTGAGACTATTGAGGTCGGCCAGAGGATTTTTGGATGCTCCGATGGAGGGAGTCACGGCGACGGAGGTTGTGTTTTGTTTGCCATCGGAGAGACTTGATAGATCGGCGAGAGTTTTTTGGGGCAAGCCGATGGCTTAGCTTTGGGCGAGGGCTTGTGTGTCGAGCGCGGCAAAAGTGCTCGACACTTAGTATGTTTGTGGCCATGTTTATAAAACGTTGAAGTGGTCTTCTCACTATGCATGTGGGATTAATCTCCCTACATTATTTTGAACTTGCGAGGAAGCGCTTCTTGGCGGGAAGCTCCATTTTGAATAGTGCGACAGTTTCCAAGTAGGCCGCGGGTGGTTGAGCCATCAATGGCGATTGTAGCAGGGGTGTGGGTGACAGTACAAGTGATTAAACTGCCCGATTTTTAGCATGAAGACTTCCAGATGGTGGCACAGGGCTCGAGGCCACCCCTGTCAGCTCTCCTACCTACTGCATTGATAACTTATGGGCGCCATCTCTCATGGGCTGTATCTGGCGGTTTTTTGTAAAAATCATGTAATTAATTGCTGTGGGTATACTTTCTGGCCGATATAGGCAGACTGTGTTACCATTGTTTTGGTTGTTGAAAACTGGACATTTTGGCTCTGTAATAAGATACAACTGGTTTTGGTTGCTCTGTGCAGCAAAACTTGCGAGTTTATGTATCTCCTGTTGTACGTTTGTGCATGAATCCACTGATTTCATGGTCAATTTTATATGAATAATGCTATGTTTGCATGTGTTATGCTGATTCTGTCTCCAGTTTTGCATGTATCTTTCTTCTGAGTCCAGGCATTCAAGGAATGTCTGAGATTCTAAAACATAGAATTCCTGTGTTGAATGTTTAATCTTTTAACTTCTGCTCAAGGGGTATATTAAACTGTTTTCAGATTGAACATTGGGAAGGGTATACTGTAATAGGGATGCCATAAGTATAGATAGCTTAACACTCTGTATTGGGAGATATCTGTAAGGCAGGTATCATATGTATCCCCTTGAAATCCAGTTTTAGTTGTTCATGCATATCATTCACAGGTGTATGTCTACTGACTCCAGGCCCTGGATAGGCACCAATCTTGCTTTGTGTTTGTGTTACAACCATGTCCAGCTTTGCATCCAAACTTAAAATCAAAATCAAACTCTAAAACAACCATTAGGACAGTAGAATTAGTTTTAGGATCCAAGTCCTCTATCTACAACTGCAAATAGGCACAAAGCTAGCCCCTTTGCTCTTATCTTACAGTTTTGGTCTACTTATAGGAGGACTTATCTGCTTTCTGTCAGCATCCCAGCCTTGTATGTATATCCTCATGGATGTTGAGTAGGGAATACCCCCCTAGGTTTTGCAGAGCCTGAAGAAGAAGAGGAGATAAAATATAGAGTCTATCTCCTACACTGTTGGCCCCTGGTCCAGAGATCCTGTTGATCATTGATGGCTACCTTGTAGGGAAATCTGGGAATAAGCATCCAGTCTGGGAAAAAACCAACACCCCCAATAGGTATCCTCAGATTACAAATCACTCCAATATCACCAGGATCCACCGGGGCTGACAGATCACATTTAGCATACAAGGTCTCCTGCAAGGCCCCAAGAATGCGAGACCAAACTTGACCCACCAGCAACTTCTTATCCAAAAAGACCCTGCGGTTGCGCTCCAACTAGATGTGCCATATAATCAGACTAGGGCCAATTGGCCACGCTATGTGCAGAAACAAAGTCCTCATCGGTATGGGCCCAATGTTCCGCCAAAACTCCTCCAGAGAAGAAGGGTGCCTGCATTGCAAGTTCTAGGCCCCCCACCAAAAATGCCAAATAGTCCTAGCAAATGGGCACTGAAAGAAAAGATGCGAAACAGTCTCAACATCTTTTAGGCATAAGAAACATAATGAAGGACCTTGGAAGCCTTGCTTACAGAGGTTATCCCAAGTCAAACACTTGCCATAAACCACTAGCCAAGAAAAGAAATTGCATTTTGGCCAAGAGAATTTAATCCAAATATTTTTCCACCAAGGAACCTCAGCACTACCCCAGGCCTGTTTGTCCAAAACACGATACCCTGAAGCAACAGTGAACTTTCCTTTAGGATCTGGACCCCAAGCTAGCACATCCCGCTCTGGAAGAGAACAACAGACTCTATTAGCCAAAATGGAGGACAACTCCCTCCTATCCTCCAAAGATCCACCCATGGGCCAATCTTGCATATCCTTCCACTGGTCCTGCATATCCTTCCACTGGTAAACAATGGTCTATCCCAAAGCTTGAAGGGCTTTGAAATCCATCACTCTACTCCAACCAGCTTGAACAAAAATCCTACATAAGTCCCCCAAGTGAGGATGCGAGGAGAGGATAGGCTGGAAGCCATCCCAGGAGTCATGCTAAAAAAGAGCATCAGAGCCTCTATTGCAGATCCAAAATAGGCCTTGTTTAACTAGCGTAGCCCCCCTCTTGAGAGTATCCCAGATCATAGAACCTTTCCCCGAAAGACTAAATCGAGGAACCTCGGCGTCATCCACCTCCCCAAGGTACTTGAAAGTAAGGATCCTGGCCCAATATTGATGCTGATATGAACACCATCTCCAGTACAGCTTAGCAGCCAAAGCCTGCCCATTCCAATCTGCCCTACGCAAACGCAGACCACCATCCTTTTTTGGCCGGCAAACTACTTCCCACTTAATTAAGCTCCACTTCTTCGAAAGGAGATTACCCGACCAAAGAAACTGTCGACAGAGGCCCTCAAAATCTTTGATGAAGCTTGAGGGAGAAGTCAACACAAAGCACCTGTATAAAGGAAGGGCCTGCACCACAGACTTCAACAGAGTAACTCTGCCAGCTGTGGATAACCATCTATAGGTCCAATGACAAACCAGCCCTCGAAATTTATCAATCACATCTTGCCAAAAGCACCTGGGAAGTGGGCGCACATCTAGAGGGATGCCAAAGTATATAAAGGGAAGTTTCCCCACCTGAAACCTTAAGATCATGGCAATACGCTGCTGAATAAGCATGGGGGTATTAAAGAAATAAATGCAAGACTTATTTTCATTAATGCTTTGACCCGAGGCAGCGAGGTAACAATCCAAAATCTGTCGTAAAGCAATTGCTTCAGCCACCTTAGTAGCACCCATCAAAGCCGTATCATCCACAAACTAAAGATGAGTTTGAGGAAGAGAGTTGCTCCATTTCCATCCCTAAATGTGCCCATCCATAACATGGGACTTAATGAATCTCCCCAAGCCTTTAGCCATCAAGATGAACAAATATGGGGATAAGGTGTCCCCCTGCCGAAGACCTCTAGAAGCACCAAACAGATCCGAAGACTCCCCATTTATGAGAATGGAAAAGGATGAAGTCTTCACACAACTCATGACCCAATCAATCCACTCACACTGAACCCAAAGGCTCTGAGAATTTTGATGAAAAAGCCCCATTTAACTCTGTCATAAGCTTTAGCCATGTCCAACTTTGTAAACATAGCCTTTTCCTTAGAAGAGGCCATGGAGTGAATAGTCTTAGCCGCAATAACTACTCCGTCCAAAATCTGTCTACCCGCAACAAAGCCCCCTTGTTCCTCCGAGATCAATTTATCCAGCCATGGCTTCAAACGCTCAGCAATTAGCTTGGTAATGATTTTATACACCACATTGCACAAAGCAATTGGTCGAAAAAGATCCAGAGAAACAGCACCCTCGCGTTTTGGGATAAGAGCAAGAAACGTGGCATTCATGGTTCGCAACATTTGCTTATTCCTTAAAGACTCCTGCACCACCTCCAAAAGATCAAGGTTGATCACTTCCCAAAATTCCTGAAAGAACTCAGCTGGGAACCCATCAGGACCAGGAGCCTTCCCTTTTTTCAACTGAAACACCACATCCTCCAACTCCTTTAAAGAAATAGGTTTAAGAAGAGAAGCATTCATATCCATAGTCACCAAAGGAGGAATACAAGCCAAGATAGAAGCTTCCTCCTCACTAGCAGGCGGGGTATCTTCAGAAAATAGAGCAGAGAAAAAATGAACTGCCTCACTAGAGATCCTCGAAGAGGAAGAAAGAATAGAACCCTCATGAGAGCGGAGAGAAGAAATAAAGTTACCTTGTCTTCGAGCCTTCACCGATTTATGAAAGAAGGAAGTATTCCTATCCCCTTCCTGAAGCCAATCGACATGAGCCTTTTGTTTCCAAAAAAATTCCTCACGAAGCTCCCATTCCTCAAGTTCTTTAACCGCACTATCCTCTAGCTTGCTTAAATTCGCATCAAGACCCTGATCTCGAATCTGCTTGGTAACAGAATCCAAGCGCTCCTGGGCAACCCTTTTCCTTTGAAACACGTTGCCAAACTGATACTTATTCCAATGTTTCAATTTATACTTCACATATTGAAGCCTCTTCACAAATGAGTACATAGCCGTACCAAAAGTAGGTCGTCCTTCAGTCCACCATCTAGAAACCAAGTCAAGAAGACTTTCCTCCCTGAGCCACATAAGCTGAAATCTAAAAGTCTATTTGTTAGGACCACTAGCCAAACAGGTAGAGAATTTGATTGGCCAGTGATCAGATCCTCGCCAATCTAAAATTTCCGAACTTGACAGCCATTTGTCACCCACCCAAAAACTGGAAACAAGAAACCTGTCTAATCGTTCAGAAATGGCATCATCCCCAAGCCTCCTATTATTCCAAGTAAACATGCCATTCGAAGGTTTGATATCCACAAGTCGAAGCCGAACCAAATTATCCCTTAGGAGATCAGAGGAGGGGTCCAAACGAGGCACACCCCCCCTTTTCTCCTCTAGAGAGGTAATTGCATTGAAGTCACCTGCCATAATCTAGGGAAGGAAAGGATCCAAAGATCTCAAAAAATTGATATGAGACCACAGTAGACTCTTGCCAGGAATGTCCGTCGGAGCATAAATGTTAGAAAGAAGAATTCTTTCCCCCGTCTCCAAACTAATTGCAACCAGAGAAATGGAGAATCTGCTAGAGAACCACCAAACAGGAGAAATTCGCCGAGGATCCCAGATGCAAGCAAGACCCCCAGAGCTACCCTGTGCACCCACACACTAGCAAAACCCTCTGTTCCAAATCTTAGACACACTGCATCATACCATCCACAGATAACTTCGTCTCCTGGAGGAAAACCACATCCAGAGAATGAACACTAACCAAGTCCTGAATAGCCTTTTGTCTAGGGATGCTATTCATACCCCTTACATTCCATGATAACACAATCATCGTGAAGGGTGAGAGAAGTGAGTATCCAAAGTCTTCACCAACCCAGATTCCACCAATGTCTCCCCAACCATCTTAACTTTCTCTTGATCCTTCTTCCTCCCCACCTTCTGGGGCTTATCAGGAGTACTCTTTTTCAGGGGTTTTTGCTGTAAACCCAAAATAGAAGTAGAGAGGGCTTTATTCTTACCAGAGTCTTCCAAACCCAGTCCACCTGCTAAACTCACCCTTTCAGCCAAAGAGGCCATAGGGATTTCCACCAAAACACAAGAGTCACCAATCCCAGCATCGGGGGGAGGAGCAACCGAATCCATCACCACCTCGGAAGCCACCATAGGAACAAGGGCCGAGGTAGTGATAGGCAAAGACTCAGAATTATGATCAACTAAAGGATAAGCTTCAACATGCATGTCAGAAGAAACCCCGTCCTCATGGACTAACTCATCCAAAGCCTCAAACTTGTTAAAAGTCTCCTCTTGACGATCCCGAAGAGCCCTCTTTTGACCCCAATTCTTGTTTCGTGACTTAATTGGCACAAATCCATCTTTATCCGGTACCACCCCTTGCATTGGTGCTTTACCCTTTTTCGCCCTTGGATTAGATGGAGCCTTCACATTAGCTAAACCACCAGCACCTGAGGCATGAGGGCACCTCCTTTGAAGATGACCATACTCATGGCACAACCGGCACCTAAAGGGTAAAGTCTCATAGTCTAATTGCTGAGTCGAGGAGCTAGACCCAAAAGCCAGATCAATAGAATCTGGTAGAGGCTGGCTCAGATCAATCTCCACACATACCCGGGCATAGGAAAAAATTTGCTTCTCCAGAGTTTGCTGAGACGGGCCAATAGGCTTCCCTAGTAGCAATGCAATTGATTGTAGAATATCATGTCTCCAACATTCCAACGGCAACTGAGGAAAACGAACCCACACCGGCACCTTCGGGGGCAACTCCTCAGTCGAGTTAAAGCCTGCATGCCACGACTTCATGAATAGGCCATCTTGATTATAAAAGTAGGGCCCTCCCTCAAACGCCTTGTTGCGATTGGAGATACACGAAAAAACCACCAGAAAGAAGTTATTCGCGGCTAGCAAGATGTCAAAATCACCTTTCGGATTCCATGACTTGCGAATCTAGGGTTCCAGAAAAGGCATCGAAACCCTCAATCCCATAAATTTGTAGATTAAAACATGTTTGCTATAATACTCTAGGTCCTCGGCTACCGCCTCTGTTTGAATCACTAGTTTCGGACGAGCTTGAGCTCTCACCAAGCATCCGTTTATCTTTTGCAATTTCAAAGCACCGGTGCTAAAAACCCCAACATCAGGAGGGGATGGATGAGGAAACCCATCACCAACTTCTGCCATAGCAGCATCCCCCGACGTCTCACCCAAAGGCACAGACCCTGCCATTATAAAAACCCCTCAAGCCCTCGCACCCCACACCTACACCAAACAACGCACATACTTGAGAAAAAAGACCCCCCCGAAAGCTAAAGAACCCCTCCCCTCATTGGACACAACCCCACAGAGCTTGATTTGCACATAAAAAACGCATGCAATAGAGAGCAAACACATGCAGACCACGGCCTGCTACAGGCCGCGAGACTGCACAGAGCTCCCGCGCATACGCTCCATCCTTCATAGCAAGTTAGAGTTGGAGAATCACATATTTGGTATGTTACAGTTTATCATTCAACTCTGATTTTTTAGCAGCTTCACTGTGGATGTAATTTTGGCTATGCTAGAGCCATGAAGTTATAATTTCATTCCATACAATTACAAATTGTAGCAGCAGACTGTTGATCCAGAAAATCAAATGTGCCTCATCTATATGTTTGCCTCTTGTTGTCATATATTGTTGTATGAGTTCGTGAATGATTTCATCATCATAAGGACTCATTATTGCTATGTATTTCGAGCAACTTGTATGCATATGTGCTCGATATCCATCATTGTTTGAATTAGAAAAAGAGCAATCAGATCTAGGGTTTGAGAAGGAGATTGAAGTGCAGAAATAAAATCAGAATTCAGTCCTAGGGTTTCATGTTTGAAATTTGCAAATTCAGAAATTTTGTGTAAACCTTAGTTCGGCACCTGTCAATAATGTCCAAAAGTCTTCATGAAACTCTTATAAATACATGAATTACCTTTTTCCTTCATGCTGGTCCACCATCCTCCAATTTGGTGCTCAAAACGATTTGAATTTATTTATTTTTTTCTCTTTCTAGGCCGACCTGATTTATCTTCAAAAGTTGGCGCTCAAATTAATTTAAAAATCTCTTTTCTTCTTCTGACTTTGGCCGACTTAATCAACGACTTGGAAATATATTTGAATTTGCCCCTTCAAAATGTGCCAATCTCCTTAAGTGTTTAGCGCCCAACAATGTAATATCCCAAATGGGGATATCTTGAGCAAGTTTGGATTTACGGGCTTTCCCAACTTCTCCACCTTGCAAACCCTGATTTTTCTTATTTGGAATTCTGCCCTGGATTTCTGCTCTTTAGTTTTCTGCTGAAACCCTATGTTCTGATCCAATTTTCTGTTCTTAAACAATTAATCCCAGCAAGCATGAAACACATCCAAACATAGCTAAAAGTGATGGCAAATGATACCACACATCGATATTCATCATAGACATGGATTTCACCATGAATTACACAAAGTAGGGCAATCAAAATGAACAAACCAATCTGATTTTCTGAACTGAAAGAATGCAAGTTACAACCAAATATCTAGGGCAGTTCTGCCCACACAAATTCAGACCTCTACTGTTATAAATCAGACCTCCAAAAGATTAATACATACCACAATACATTGAATGAGATGTTCCAAAGCAAGCCCTAGCTGGGTGAATTATACCAACTTGAAGATGATGACAAAACAAAGGCAAAGGCTGATATTTGTAGCTTCAAAATACCCTAGGTCTGCTCCTCCAATCTGCTTCAGGTCTAATGCTCCAACAAATGATGCCAAGGATGCCACAAATCACCAAAAAACAACCCTTCAAGGGTGGCTCTCACTAATTAGGGTTAGACCATATGCAAGTGACAATAAAACCACCAAGGAAGTCATCTCCAACTAGGGCAAAACAGGTCTGCTCTGTTGCTGTGGAAAAAATCTGCTCTTCCCAAACCCTAATCAACAACACAACTCCCAAATTTGCATGAAATCTCTCTCCAAGAGGTGGTGCTCCAAGTTAGGGCAATTCTCCTCGCAAATGATGATCTATCCACGCCAAGAATGCCTCCAAAGATGATCTTCAAAATCTGATTTGCAATCTGCTCTTCTTCTCCACAAAAATAACAATGATGCACAAGTAGATCCCCATCACGGAATCCTCCAAATGGATGAGCTAGGGTTTCATCCAACTCCTTCTAGGATGCTTGAGGTTTTCGTTCGAAGATCCTTATGCTAGAGATAAACTCCAATGAATGAATGATGCTTTTCAAATGCCAAATCAACCTTGTATATATACACAACGTGTCTTCCTCCAATAAGGCCGACCTAGGGAGAGTGATAATAATTTTTTTGAATGCACCTTTTCCCTCCAAGAGGGCTGACCAGCACTAATGTAACTTGGTGCCCATGAAAATCAAATTAAAGATATGATTTTATTACTTTTATTTTCCCATGCCATCTCCAAGTGCTCAAGTGAGATGTTAGCTAATATTTGATCTCTCATTACAAGTCGCCCAAAGTATAATAATAACCTCCATAAGCTGATGTGTGCAATGAGACCTCGAACCTTTCCATGAATGAAGGCGTTATATCACTCATTGATAACAAATCTCCATATGTGTGACTCTCCCAAGAGGTTCGCTCCAAGGTAGACATTATTTTGTCCAAGATAAGTGCATCAAAGACATCAAAAAAATATGACAAGTCATCTCCAATGCTCAAGATGCCTTCAAAAAATCCCGCAGTGTGGAAATTAGCCCGTCCGCTCTCCCATGGCGACCATTTCAAAAATAGGGACATTACAGTCCTCCCTTCCTGGAATTGCTTGTCCTCAAGCAATGACAAGTATGTATCGTGTGAGATAGTGTCAAATGACATGTATCTCCATCCGTCCGCATGCCCCGTGGTCGTACAAACTCTCCACTTGTGGCTGTACTCCCAAATGCGAAAGATGCAATGGGAAGTGAGCTCTAGTAGTCGAAGCCATACACACTCGAGCTCGACCTGGCCCCATCCTCTAGATTCTGAAAATATGCCCGCAACCACAAGTGCAACAATCTCCAAAACTCCCAAGGTGCCACTCCTTAGGAACCAATAGTTGGTCCGATCCGAAGCCTTGAAGAACAAGTGATGAAGAGTATGATCTCTGAAATACAACCACAAGTTTCCAAGCTTCCGCTGCGCCACTCTGATAGAATCATCGGCAATGATCCATGAGCTGTGAAGCAACTCATCAAAATCCCAATGAAGTGATGTACCTAACATGCCACCACTTGGATCCCAAATCATCACCCCTCTACATGCACAAAATATGAGGTAGTGGAAGCATCTCGGAAAGTCCTCAACACCAAACCAACCTCCAACTCCTGTAGATCTCTCGTGAATGCGAGGTATGCTTGGCATAGGTGCAAGAGGCTGTATGACTGCTCCCACTAAGCTGCTGATATGAACCCAAACAACAACCTTATGATAATAAATCAGCTCCATGAAACTGCAAAGGATGTCACCAATGACAAAGGATGATAGGATATCATCACTGTGCCATTCTCCCATGATGAGGAGATGATCCAACTTGCCTCTTAACTCCAAAACAACTGTTGTCCTCCATCTACTCAGTATGAGATCCATGCACCATGAAGTAGAATAATCATCTCTCATCCATATATGCAAAAGAACCTCATGTACTAGGGCTGGAATGTCAATGACATCATGCTCACCTCCAACTCCAATGTCAAAGTCCAACTGTAAAACAAACCCTAATGTCTCAAAATCAGAAATGAGAACATCTGCATACCTAGGCATATGAATCAACTGTATCTTTGAAGTATGCTCATCCAATGCAAGTGCCTTGGTATTATGAATCAAACTCAGACATAGGACAGCCTCCAATGCCACCAAAGGATCAATAGAATCATAGAGTTGTATCACAATATCACCCAACTCTACATCTCCCCTAAGAATGATCAAAGAATCATCCCTTATGACTCCCTCCTCAAGTGAAGCCATGACTTTAGTGGCTGATCCACTAAGTAGAATATCAACATCTCCAAGCTCCTCTACTGCTAGAGCCTTCAAGGGGCTCTCAAAACCAAATAGCTTATGATGCAAATCAGATGCAAGAATTTCTGAATCATACCTTTTTCCTCGCTCATCCAAATCTGCATACTCCTCTTGTGCTCCCTGAATTGTCAAAGGCCCAATCCGAACTGGATTACTCATAGCTCCATCTACACTAGTGGCTGATCCACCAAGTGTACACTCCATAATGCCATCCAAGACTATGATGTGAGTCTTCAAGTGGCTCTCTGCAAGATGTGACATCAACTCCTCATGAAGCAAGCTATGTGAACAACCAAATTTTTCATACCTTGCACTATGCAAATTTGATTACTTCATTTTAACCACCGTACAATGCTCATCCCACCTATGCCACGTGCATTGAATCTTCTTTGCCTCTTCCATGTCATGGCATATCAAATCAATCATCTCGTGTCTTGGACAATCCATAAAGTCTTCATGTCTGATTCCTAATGGAGTGCCAACAATAGGAGAAGTCTTCCCACTCTCATTCCCAAGTGTAGGGGCTGCCATCATGTGATTATGCAAAGGTGAAAGATTGCTATTCCAAATCAGAAAATCAGAACTGCTGTCATACCTCTTTATAGCGTCTTCAACCACTCCAAACTTCTCTTTAATTGTTGCATGTTCTCCAACAAATGCCGGTCCTATATAAATCTCTCCATAAAAATCGTAGGCCTTGTAATGTCCCCTTTCCTAGGTGGTGTTAGTCTATACTTGGTTCCCGTAGACTAACTGATGTGGTTAAGGAACTTTGGAAGTTTCGTTGATGGTTTTGGACATCTTGGCTAGAACTTACTATTTTTAGTAAGTTAGGATTTTGAACGTTTGGGGAAATTCAAGATTGGAGGTGGAGCATTTCGATGAGACCTTTCCAACAGTCTATAGCTCATTGGATTTTGAGTTCGTTTGCCTATTCATTTTAAAGTCCGCAAATTAATATTTCATATTTAATATTGGACTTTATAATGTATTGTATGTGACTAAAGTAAAAAGGCAAAAATGCAAATAAAAGTCACCCTTTTGAACTTGGACGCCTCCATGAGGAATAAAGTGAATTTTAAATGAAATATTTCTCCATAGTGTGGGTCGACCCTCTTGAGGGGGAAAATATAAAACTTAAAAATAAAAAAAAAAACAAAAGAGAGGCTTCATTCTTGACTACTACAATTTTATGAGTTTTGCTCTGTGAAGACAATGAGGGTTTGAGAAAACCATCCTTGGCTTTTGGAGACGAAAACCTCCATTAGTGACAGCATTTCGCAGGTGTGAGAGACCACCCAAGGGTGCTTTGGGAGAAGCCATGCTATACTTGTGCTTATTTGCATGATCCGACATTCTTGCGGAAGGGTTTACCCAAAGATATCTCCAATCTTTCGGCACCATAATTTCAGAGGGATATTGAAGACAAAGATACAAGTTATTGACTGCAATTTGGTGGTGATTTGATGAGCTTTGGAGTCCATAAGCTGGCTGTACCCTCCTCCATCTGGGTCATACCATATGGCAGTATCTATTGAGTTTTGAGTGGGGTTTTGGACTGTTTTCTGTTCTAGCAGGGGCGATTTACATCTGCAGACATAACAGCGACCATTGGATGTGATTTGAGGGCAGTTTAAGAGTATTATAGGTGTTGTTCTATACCCAGCAAAGGGTGTCCTTCTCCAGCTGAGCGTGGGACTGATCATGGAGGGATTTTGAATGTTATTTGAGGCTCTATGGTAGGAGCTTTGTCATTGTAACCAGCTGTATACATTGTAATGAAGGTTTCATGAGGTGTGAATGAAGGATTTGTGGAGTTGATTGCCTATTACTTTGCTGTACTTGCATTTCCAACTATGTATGCCTTGCTACAGTTAATGGGTATGTGAAACATTCCATGCTTTGTTCATTTCTTCATATGGGTGTTGATTGAAAGGGTTTATAAAAGCATTGTTATTACATTTTAGCTTGTGGGTATTGCTAGAATAGAGTCTCTTGCAAATATTGTATCTTGCATGTGCTGTTATGTTATGGAAACAACATCAAAACGCAAGCAGGTTACAACTTAACTAAATCTGTACAAAATCTGGAAAATAAATCAATTTAATATTCATTTCACTTTATTTACCCACTTGATGTTGGCATCCAACATTAGGAACAATAAGACTTTATTTTATTTAAATACTTCATGTCCCTTTTAATAAGGTCACTTAATGACTATATTACTAAGTTAAATATTTAATTTAACTTAGGAATATATCATTCCATTAATAATTAATTCAAACGGATTTCAAATGTAAATTTTGTACCACCGCCGAGTAAACCAAATGAAATCGAGTGAAGTCCAAGTACGTTACACCAACTCGCACCAAGTTCGGCGGACCCTACTAAAAATAGAAAGTTTGGCCACATGGTCCGAAAACACTCCAAAAAGAGTCAGGAGTGACATCCCGCCAAAAAGAGTTCAAATCATCCCTCCGAAAATGCTGACTGACCCTCGAGGTTAACCAACCCAACAAGGGTTCCCTATCTATCCATGTTAGTCCATGGGAATCCGATGATAGACTAACCCCAAACACTGAACTGCTTAGGAAGGGGACATTACAGTCTGCCCTCCCCAAAATTGCTTTCCCACAAGCAATTTCAACTTAGGATGCTGCAAGATCTGCTCATTCTTCCATGTAGCATCCTCTATCGACAGATTCTTCCACTTTACCAAGTACTCTCTGATGACCCTCTTCCGTAAAGTATGCTCTCTAGTAGTAGTGATGGCCTCAAGAACAAGAATTAGCTTACCCTCCTCATCCAAAGGGGGTAACTCAGTGGAAGGTATCACATTATGTTCCAACGCCTTCTTGAGGCGAGACACGTGAAAAACATTGTGTACTTTGCTTCCCATTGGTTAATCTAACTCATAAGCCACTTCCCCTATTCTCCTAGACACTCTAAAAGGCCCATAATACCGTGGCTTAATATTTTCTGCACCACTCTTTTTGAGAGTGGACTGTCTATAAGGCTGCAACATCAACTAGACCATGTCACCCACCTCAAAAGAATGCTCAACCCTGTGCTGATCTGCATACTATTTTTGCTGGTTCTGTGCCCTCTCAATATTTTCCTTTAAAGACTTCATTATATCTTGGCTTTCCTGTAGTAAGTCCCTGGTCTTTGGCACTCTATTGCCCCCGAACAACATATCCAAAAAGTTAGGAGCCTCATAACCGTAGAGAGCCATAAAAGGTGACATTTGAATAGACATGTGGTAAGTAGTATTGTAACAGTACTCCCCCAAGTGCAACCACTTAACCCATGCCTTTTTCTACCCTGCAATGTAATTGCGGAGGTATCCTTCCACCCACTTGTTAACAATCTCTTTTCCTATCTGTCTGTGGGTGATAGCTAGTGTTGGGAGTGAGTTCAGTCCCACTCAATCTAAAGAGCTCCTGCCAAAAGTGACTCAGGAACTTGCTGTCCCTGTCACTAACTATGCTCCACGACAGTCCATGCAACCTGAATACCTCTTTGAAGAACAAATCAATGAGCTGTGTTGCTGTATATGTGGCTGAAATCGCAAAAAAATGAGCAAACTTTATTAACTTGTCAACCACAACATAAATACAGTCCCTACCTTGAGCCTTGGGCAAGCCCGTGATGAAGTCCATAGAAATGCACTCCCATTTCTGATTCGGAATAGGTAGGGGCTGTAGTAAACCAGCCGGAAAGGAGTGCTCTTTTTTATTCTGTTGGGAAGTAGGACACTCCCTAACATATTTAAGAACCTCTGTTTTGAGACCTTTCCATGTAAACCGCTCTCAGATCTGCTTATATATTTTGAAATATCCCGGGTGGCCAGCTGTAGGAACATCATGAAAAACCCTCAGAACCCTTTTCTTCATAGCTGATCCGAGTACCAAAAATATCCCCCCTTGTAAATGATAAGATCATTCACAACAGTGTACTTGTCATCATGAATAGTACCATCAATGATACTTGCCACTTGTCCTTTGCATATTCCGTTGAAATCCACTCTCCAATCAAATGTAATCTCTCCGAAAGAACATAAGTGAGGTCTCCGTGAAAGTGGATCTGCAACAATATCTTTCTTTCCTTTGACATAAACTATGTCAAAGTCATAGGCTTGTAGCTTGCTAACCCACTTCTGCTGCCTGTCATTAAGGTCACATTGGTTGAGGAAGTGCTTGAGGCTGTTATGGTCTGTCTTCACCACAAATTTGCCTCCCACTAAGTACTGCCTGAATTTTGCTAAGGCATGCATTATAGCTAGCATCTCCTTGTCATAAATGTTGTAACCTCTCTCTGCACTTAGTTTTCTACTCTCAAAAGCAATCGAGTGCTTGTCCTACATTAACACTGCACCTATGCCTTCCCTCGAGGCATCGCACTCAAGCTCGAAAGGCTTGGTGAAATCCGATATAGCCAATACCGGACAAGAACTCATTACCTATTTGAACTTGTCAAAAACACTGTTGTGCCTCATCAGTCCAAACAAACGCTCCCTTCTTTGTCAAATCTGTCAGTGGAGTTGCACTCTGTGAGAAAGCTTTGACAAAGCAGTGGTAGAAACCACAAAGGCCGAAGAATCCCAAGCTGTGAGAGATTCGTGGGTGGTGGCCAATTAACAATAGCCCGGATCTTATCTAGATCAACTCGGACTGTGCACTAATAATATAGCCCAGATAAACTAATTCTGTCATGCCAAATTCACATTTCGACTCTTTGGCATACAGTGACTCCCTCTCCAGAATACTTAATACCTCCTCAATGTGTTGGAGGTGCTCCTCCCAAGTCATGTTGAATATCAGAATATCATCAAAAGATATGAGGACAAACTTCTTCAACTGGTCTCGGAAAAACTTGTTCATACAGGATTGAAATGTCACTAGGGCATTGGTTAAGCCGAAAGGCATAACCAAGAACTCGAAATGCTCGTAATGACAATGAAAAATAGTCTTCTGCACATCCTCCTCTCTAACCCAAATCTGATGATACCTAGATCTCAAGTCAATTTTGGAGAAGTAGCGCACTCCTTGTAGCTCGTCAATGAGCTCATCAATGCGTGGGATGGGGTACTTGTTCTTGATGGTTTTCTTATTTAAAGCCCTATAGTCGATGCACATTCTCAGTGTCCCATCCTTCTTAAATAACACAACTATAGAGGCAAAGGGGCTCTTACTAGGTCTGATGTGCCCCATCTCGAGAAGTTCCTTGATAGTCTTCTCTATTTCATCTTTCAACATCTTCGAATGTCTATAGGGAGTGAGGATGACCAGCTTGGCTCCCTCTTCCAACTCAATCATGTTCTCAATGCCTCTATCAAGAGGCCTCCGTGGTGGTATGCTACTAAAAACATTACTATGCTTGGTTATCAGTTTTTGAATATCTGGGTGGTAGCTCTGTTTCGGCTACTCAGTAGTTGTAGGTATGATAACACACTTGGCTGCCTACTCTATCTGATCATGTTTGAGTAACCTCTCCATTCTCCTAAGAGATACCACTCGAAAACCACCATTTGACATTCCCCTGAGTACATGTTGATTCCATCCACCTCGAACTTCATCTCCATGGTACGTAAGTTGAGATAGAACTCTCCAATTGCATGAAGCCACTTGATGCCAAGGACCACATCCATGTCTCCCATGCTCATCACATAGTACTCAGCCTGGAAATCAAAATCACTTAACTTAATGGTTAAGTTGTGGATTCGCCTTTTGCAAGTTATAACAAATCCATCTGCTACCTTGACCTTGAATTCCTCAAACTCCTCTGTATTGAGTACTCTCCTTGCCACTAGACCCTCATCGATGAAATTATGTGTAGCCTTTGTGTCAAGAAATGAAGTCATTCTGTGCCCTTCCAAGACTCCCCGAAGCTTGAAAGAACCCTCTTTCTAAATGGCAGAAAGCTGGGCGGTGGGTCTATCATCATTTTGCACCCCTCGGACTCATCTGACGAGCTATCTGCTTCATTATCCTCCGGATCAGTGTGCTGATCTGATTTTTTTGAAGCTATTTCCTCTGCTGAAAACTAGTCAATCTGATTTACTTTACCCTTCACGGGGCATTTACGGTTAGGGTCCCATGGGCCCTTGCATTTGAAGCACAGTTTCTTCCTCCTATATTCATTTATAGTGTCATCATCAAGTTTAATAGCTGGTTTCTTCTGCTGATCTGAATCTCGATGATGGTATTTCTTATCTTTCTTGGAGGGAAATGGTTTAGAATGGAACTTACTCTTCGGGACAGCACGCTACATACTTCGTGCTTTCTTTATGGTTTCTTGTAGTGTAGGTGGATCGAAAGCCTTAACCCACCCTCTGAGTGGCTCAGTTAGTCATTCATTGAAAAGGACCACAAATCTCCTCTCTGAAATGCTAGGAACCATAACCAAGAGTCTCTAAAACTCTGTGTAATGTAAGACTCTAGTGACCCGTACTACTTCAATTGTGCAAGCTCTCTAAATTGTAGCTCCGGATCCTTATTATCAAATCTTTCTATGAGCCTGTTTGTGAATTCATCATATGCGGTGATCAGGTTATGACCCAAGATGATGTAATATCCCAAATGGGATATTATGCAATAAATTTGATTTTTCTGCTCAAACCCTAATTCTGATTTCTGATTTTTATATTTTCAGCAGACCAATACTTCAGAAAATACCATAAACATCACATCTAAACATAAAAGGAACATGACATATGATTCGCCCAAGCAACAGGAATGAATTACACCATGAAATGCACATAGATCACCAACATAAACACCTCCAACATAAATAAACAGGTCTGCTGCTATAAATCTGAATATATGCAGTCTACAATGACAAATAAAGACTAGGGCAAACAGCCACTAGTCACAATTACATAGCAAATGTATCTGCCATCAATTACATACCACAATATGCCAAAATATGCCCTTAAAGGGTGGCGAATGAGGTTTGCTCTAACTGCTGTAACAAATCTGCTGTAGCATGAAACCCTAGCAGCCAACAACTCCTCAAAACACCTCCAAATACAAGTCGCCTTTATCTCCAAGAGGTGCGCTCCAAGCTAGGGTAAAACCCTAAGCAAATCGCCCATGATGAATGCGCTTCAAAGCTGATGTAGAATTCTGCCCAAATGAAGTGAAAGTGCAATGGAACTCCCATCACGGAATTCTCCCCAAGAAGAAGCTAGGTTTTCGTCCAACTCCTTCCAAAGACTTGAGGTTATCGTCTCAAAGCCTTCTCCAAGAGATAACTCAAATGAATGATGATTGAATGATGATGAAATGCCACAAATCCAACTTGTATTTATACATATTTTCATTGCCCTTTTATGCTGGCCGACCTAGCATCATTTAGTATCTTTTTTTCCCTTTTTAAGGCCGATCTCATAAAGTCCTAGACGCTCAACTCCCTAGGGCCGACCTAGACAGGATTAATGCCTTTTGTTTATTTTCCCTCACGAGTGTCCAAATCAAATTAAAGATATGATTTGATCATTATGTTATTTTCTCCTACCAGTTCTATCATAAATACGAAGAATATTATATTTTATTTCTCCATTGGGTGTCAATTATCGTGACGGTATGTAGAGTGCAACCTCGAGCTCGTCCATCTCTAGGCATGAAGAACATATTATATCACTTATCCAAACATCCAAGTGGCATCCATATGAAACAATATCATCTCTCGACAAGATCATGACAAGCCCCCATATCTCATAGCATATCTCCATATGAGTAGCTCTCCCAGGTGGTTCGCTCCAAGGCAGATAAACCTCCAAGAATCCCGAAGTGAAGTGATAAGCCCAAGTCCTTTGTAATGGCGACCATTCTTAGAATAGGGACATTACAGTCCTCCCTTCTCCGAATTGCTTGTCCTCAAGCAATGGCAAGTGTGTATCCTATGAGATAGTGTCAAGTGACATGTATCTCCATTTGTCCGCATGCTCGGTGGCCGTACAAATCCTCCATTGGTGGTTACATCCTCCAAGAAGAATGTGAATAAGGCAATTTAAGGTGAACTCCAATAGTTGACACCATACTCTCTCAAGCCCAACCAAACACCATCCTCCAAAATCCGCAACCACGAGTGCAACACACTCCAAAGCTCCCAAGGTGCCACTCCTCAGGAACCACTGGCTGACCCAACCTGAAACCTCGAAGAACAAGTGATGAAGGATATGATCTTTGAAACACAACCACAAGTCTCCAAACTTCTGCTGTGCCACTCTGATAAAATCATCATAAAGAACCAAATGAAGTGATGTACCACCACCTGGATCCCAGATCATCACTCCTCTACAAGCATAGAATATGAGATAGTGGAAGCATCTCAGAAAATCCTCAATAACATACCAACCTCCAACTTCTGTAGACCTCCCATGAATGTGAAGTATGCCCGGCATAGGTGCAAGAAGGTGTAGGGCTGCTCCCACTAAGCTGTTGATGTGAACCCAAACAACAACCCCCTAATAGTAAATCAGCTCCACGAAAGTGCGAAAGGTGTCGCCAATGTCAAAGGATGATAAGATATCATCATTGTGTTGCCCTCCTATGATAAGGAGGTGATCCCATTCTCTACTCAACTCCAAAGCAACTGCTGTCAGTAAGAGATCCATGTACCAGGAAGTAGAATGGTCATCTCTTACCCAATTGCGCAAAAGGACCTCATGTACTAGGGCTATGGCATCGTGCTCACCTCCATCTCCAAGGTCAAAATCCAAGTGTGAAAGTGCCTCAAAATCAGAAATAGGAACATCTCCATACCTCGGTATGTGAACCAACTGTATCTTTGGAGTATGCTCCTCTAATGCAAGGGCCTTATGCATCACCAAGCTCAGACATAGGACAGCCTCCAATGTTACCAATGGATCAATGGTATGATCGGATTGTGTCACAGTAACATCCAACTATACATCTCCCTCCTGAATGATCAAAGAACCATCCCTTATGACTCCCTCTTCGAGTGAAGTCCGAATATTAGTGGGTGATCCACTAAGTGTAGCCTCAACAACTCCACCAAGCCCCCAAGCAGCTGCTCGCCTAGAATTCTTAAGGGATTCTATGCATCGGGAAGTAGAATGGCCCTCTCCTAGCAAGGTATGGAATGCATCCTCATGAACTATGGCTGGAACATCAAGACCTTCCTGCTTTCTTCCAATCCCTATGCCATCACCCAACTGAAACACAAGCATTAGTAATTCCAAACCAAATATCATAGCAATATCTCCATACCTCGTGTCATGGTTTAGTTGCATCTCCATAGTATGCCCAATAAAAGCAAGAGTCTCCATGGCATGCATCTGAAATAAAGTAGCTACATACTCTACCAAAGAGTAATCAACATGATGGAGCTCATCAGAAACAAACTCCTCAAGTGCTCCATGAAGAACCAAAGACCCATCTATAAGATACCCAACTAATTCAACTAAAATTTTTCCTTAACTTAGATAAAGTTACTTGTACTTAGCTTATCTACTACTTAACACTTAATGACAAACATCAAAGAATGAATCAACCTGAAAGCTGGGTACTTGTTTTATTGCTTGATTCAATCATCTTGCAAATGTCTGATTACATAGATAATGCTTTTAATAGCATGAAGTTACAACCTTCTTCAAATGGAATTACAAAAGGAGGCCTTGAAGCCTTGATGCCTACAGTGACTTCTACACTTGATCAACTCAATCAAACTCAATGATGTTAACTGAATGTCAACACCTCACAATACAACAAGGGAGCATCACCTTGTCAGTTGAGGGAGCATCACCCCAACACTTGAAACTCGCAGGCCTCAAAATTACAAGCTAAATAGCTTTGTAGAGAGAAATTTTGTCCAAAATGAATAGATGCCAAATGAATGAGAGAGCTCCTCTTTTTATAGGCCTTCCAAAGGCAATGAAGGCACGTTTTTCAATACACAAAGAGGAACCAAGGCACGTTTCCCAAGGGGCATATCCAAGGGAATATTCCATCTGATGACTCATTCTGAGTTGGCAAGCTTATCCAGAGACCTTGACACGGATCCCGAAGACAGTCTGTCGACCAATGAAAGCTCAGGTAGTTACAACTACCTTATCTTCTAGCTAGGCGCCAAGTTGAGATGTCTGGAACATGAAAGTGCGCCCTGCTTGTTCTATGCGCCAGTTGAGGAGATTGCACCTGGAGATTGCGCCTAACTTGGAAAAAACTCTTCAATGTTATCAATTTGATCTAGAAGAGTGCCTTGACACTCAACTCAGTCAATCCTCATGAGGCGCTCATTGGAGTTGAGGTTAGGCGTTACTTTGAGGTTAGGCGCTAGATGGGGTAGGAAATGCCCAAGAAGTGCGCCTCACTATCACTAGGCGCCAATTGAAGGTTGACAGAGACTCTAGAATGCGCCTAGAGTTCTGGACTTCCTACTTGTTGTTTACAACCTCAACCACCTCAATTCTGGTGTTCTTTTGACTGGGCGCCAACTTTGGAGAGTTCACAAGGGTTTTGGCGCCTTGGTAACAGCTTATCAGCCCCCTTCAAAGAACTTTGACAACAACTTGACTTTAAATGATTGTCATCTTACCTCATGATGAAGCGCCCTGTACCAAAACTTGTTTTGAAGACTTGCAACTATCTTAGGCGCACTTGTTGATAGAAAAAGGTCCAGATTGGCGGCTTAGGGAGAAAAAGGGGATTTGTCTTGCTAAAACCTTCAACTCAAATCACAACTGAATCAAAAAGACTACCTCCTATCAAGTGCCTATCAGTTGGAATGGATTGAGAACTCCTTAGGCGCACTTTTGGGGATAAGTCCCTTAGGCGCAACAAGACAACAGTGGAGGTGAGAATTGGCGCCCTCCCTTGAAAAGCTTATCTTGAATGTACTTGTTTGTCTTGGCGCCTAACCTTGTTTCCTTTAGTCAGAATCTCATCTCTGCTTTCATAAACACCTTACCAAGCGCCTTGACCTCTTGAGGAGTCTGGATAGCATATTCTTTCTTAGGCGCATCTTCAAGGTTGTCTGAGCAGAAGCTAACATCACAACACCTAGGCATACTTTTGAAGATGCATTCTAAACCATCAATTATCATTTGACATAGGGTGCCATTTAAGGTTTACTTTGTCATGCTCTAGCACCTTGGCGCCTTGAGGAGATAACTTCAACAAGAAATGGCGCCTTGATAAGGAGAAGTGCTCCTGTTGGATGATGTAACTTGATGCTAGCGCCTAAAGTGAATAGGCCTTCTTCCTTGTTCCACTCACTTAGAAAACTTCATCATGTTGATTAATCAATCATTTCCACCGGATCTTTTGAAGGCGAGATTTCACTTGATCAATCCTTCAAGGAATTCACCATTTGCAAAGGAGTCTAGGCGCAATATGAGGACTAGGCGCACTTTGAGTGTTGTGAAGGCTAGGAAGTGCGCCTAACTCACTTAGACCACTTCAGTGATTCCAAACTCAACACTGGATGATCCTGCAAGTGCAATAGGTTCACATCATGCCCTTAGATGACTCCATTCTCTTGATTATATCTTTCAAAACCCAAGGCACACATTTGGGAGGTTCATCATGACACGGGCGCCCAAGCATGAAAACTTCATTATACCTTGCTCAAGTCCATATCTGCTCTAGGCGCTTGGTTGGTGGAACCCATCCGGGTGGAGCGCCTTCTGTTTGAATCCTCATCTTCACTGCCAGAAGTGACTCTTGAAGCTAGGCGCCAGAAGGGAGGAGTTCTGCCAAAATGGGCGCCTTGCTCATGACTTAGTGGATTCTGACTCAAAACTCCTTGATTCTACCTGCAAAATAACACCCAGAGTTAGTCAAAACCGAGTTCATTCCCTTATCATTCAGAATTAGCCTCCGGGAATGAGGAGTAGGCTAATCCATTCATCACTTGGTGCTTAAGCCGGAAATGGGGACATGACACCATCCAAGATTGCATTACGCAGGCCTCCCTCCATAGTCACAACACTAGTCGCTGATCCACATAGTGTGTGCTCAATGATGTCATCGAATCTCACGACGTGAGCCTTCAAGGAGCTCTCCCAAAGAAGTGTCACCAAACCCTCAAGAAGCAAACCAACAAAAGATTCTGAACCATACCTCAAATCTGATTGCTCCACTTGCTTGGCCTTCATACAAGACTCATGCCGCATGTCATGCCGGACTAACTTGGATCTCTTGGGTTTAAAATGAAAGCCAATGATAGGAGGGCTCTTCCCAAACTCAGTCTCATGTGTAAGGGCTGTCAACATATGAGTATGCAAGAGTCAAAGACTGCTGATCCAAATAAAATCAAAACGCTTGCCATACCTTTTTGTAGTGCCTTTACCCTTCTCAAATCTCTCCTTTATTGCTGTCGCATGCTCTCCATCCAAGGCTGATCTGACAGGATTCTCTCCACAAAAGTCACAAGCCTCAAGGCTGATGTCATGATGATGTGAAGTCAAGGAACTGCTGTTGCAAATCAGAAAATCAGGCCGTACCTCATGCTTTTGAGAGATGTCTTCATAAACCCTAATCTCTTCTTCCTTCATGAGTGAGTGATCACCAATTAGGGCAGGTCCAAGACATGTCTGCCAAGGAAAATCAAGAGTGTCATGTGTCACAAACTCTATTTCATGGCTGCAAGCTGAATCCTCATGAGTGTCCATCCTTTCGAGCTCTTCCTCCATGTCTCCATTTATGTTGCATTGTCCTTCCTCGAATGTGGCGGCCATAGAAGTCTGAATTTCTGGTGTGTTTGATGAAGTGTGCCATGCTCAACTCCCAATGAAACTTCTTCACTTGATCTTCGGATTCTTGAAGGGCCTCTTGAGTGCTCTTCAAAGAATCCATAGTGTCCTCAAGTTCCCATGTGAGCTCATCCACTCTATCTTCGTCCCTTCTCAAAGCACCAGCATATATCTCGCTCGTTTTGAATAGATGATCTCTATTCGCAAGTAGATGCAAATAGTTCTTCACCATAGCCATGGCCTCTTAGAGCTCTTGAAACCCAGCAAGGTAAAGATCTTCTTCAATGTGCTCATGCCTCTCTAGGGCTTTCCAACACAAACCTGCCATCACTTCACGAACATGATCAAACTGATCTAGGGCAACCACAATCTTACTGTCTTTTGTCTTCAAGTGATGAGACTTATGAGTCCCAAGGCCCTCATGCAACATAGTCTGATCATGCCTCCACAAGTCACTTTCTTCATTGATACCTCCTCCATCAAAGTAGTAGGTAGAGTCTTCTACTTCATGATCCTCCTCCATGGCTGACCTAGAAGATGTGTGCACCACTATGACCTCTTTATCTTGCATTGTCAAATCACTCTTATCCAATCCACAGTGATCATTTCCCGCTGAAATTTCTGAATTGTCCTTGTGAACAATATCCATCTCAAAGATACCCATACCACCATTCGATTCCATGCCAATATAATGCAAAGGTGATGAAGCAATGCTAGGCTCAACCAAAGGAACATCAAAGGGACTCATACCTTCTTGTCGCTGATCCAACTTGGCAACCTTCATGGATGCTTCCTTGCCCATATCCTCATGATGCAAGTCATCAAGAAGTAGTCCTTCTTCCATGGCGGCCTCTTCTTCAACCTTGTAATCTTCGTGGACACTTATGTGTTCTTCATTAGGTAATTCTCCTTTGTCCTCATAGGGTGGTAAATCCTCCTTCTCTACCTTTTCTTTCACGGAGTCTTCTTTGGTTCTTGTAGCTTCTATGTTAGCAATCCGTCTTAACAACTCCTCCCAATCATCTTGAAGTCGCTCCAAGGATGCAAGAAAGGATTCCACCGTTCATGATCAAACCCTCAGGCTGGCAAGATCATGGCTCTGATACCACTATAATATCCCAAATAGGATATTATGCAATAAATTTGATTTTTCTGCTCAAACCCTAATTCTGATTTCTGATTTTTATATTTTCAGCAGACCAATACTTCAGAAAATACCATAAACATCACATCTAAACATAAAAGGAACATGACATATGATTTGCCCAAGTAATAGGAATGAATTCCACCATGAAATGCACATAGATCACCAACATAAACACCTCCAACATAAATAAACAGGTCTGCTGCTATAAATCTGAATATATGCAGTCTACAATGACAAATAAAGACTAGGGCAAACAGCCACAAGTCACAATTACATAGCAAATGTATCTGCCATCAATTACATACCACAATATGCCAAAATATGCCCTTAAAGGGTGGCGAATGAGGTCTGCTCTAACTGCTGTAACAAATCTGCTGTAGCATGAAACCCTAGCAGCCAACAACTCCTCAAAACACCTCCAAATACAAGTTGCCTTTACCTCCAAGAGCTGCGCTCCAAGCTAGGGTAAAACCCTAAGCAATTCGCCCATGATGAATGCTCTTCAAAGCTGATGTAGAATTCTGCCCAAATGAAGTGAAGTGCAATGGAACTCCCATCACGGAATTCTCCCCAAGAAGAAGCTAGGTTTTTGTCCAACTCCTTCCAAAGACTTGAGGTTTTCGTCTCAAAGCCTTCTCCAAGAGATGACTCGAATAAATGATGATGAAATGCCACAAATCCAACTTGTATTTATACATATTTTCATTGCACTTTTATGTTGGCCGACCTAGCATCATTTACTATCTTTTTTCTCTTTTTAGGACCGACCTCATAAAGTCCTAGACGCCCAACTCCCTAGGGCCGACCTAGACAGGATTAATGCCTTTTGTTTATTTTCCCTCATGAGCACCCAAATCAAATTAAAGATATGATTTGATCATTATGTTATTTTCTCCTTCCAGTGCTATCATAAATACGAAGAATATTATATTTTATTTCTCCATTGGGTGTTAATCATCTTGATGGTATGTAGAGTGCAACCTTGAGCTCGTCCATCTCTAGGCATGAAGAACATATTATATCACTTATCCAAACATCCAAGTGGCATCCATATGAAACAATATCATCTCTCGGCAAGATCATGACAAGCCCCCATATCTCATAGCATATCTCCATATGAGTAGCTCTCCTAGGTGGTTTGCTCCAAGGCAGATAAACCTCCAAGAATCCCAGAGTGAAGTGATAAGCCCACGTCCTATCTAATGGCGACCATTCCCAGAATAGAGACATTACAGGTGACCAAACCATGATACCACCACTCATGGGCTGCTCCATCTAAATGTATGGTGGCAAAGTTAAGTGTTTTATCCTCCGGCATAGGTTTAAGGGTCAAATAATTATCTAGCTTCTGCACCCATGCTCTAGCTGTCATCTTACCACTCCCATTGAAATGCTCTAAAGAAACCTTGTTCAAAGCATGCTGATAATCTCTCTGAATACACGGTGCCCTGTGATCCGATCTACCACCCATACCTGCTCTCTACCTCTTCTGATTCATAAACTGCTCGAAAGACAGTATCTCCCTAATTTTAGGTGGAAGAGTCATGTACTCTGCTTGATGCAACCTGACCTCCTCTGCCATGGGTATCTGTGTCTCATGCGCCTGAATAACAAGGGCCTCCTCTCTATGTGGAAAGGTAGGCTGTAGAGGCCTAGGAACCGATCCTGGGGCTGTCTTGGTGTTGCGACCACTACCCCAACCATCATGCTAGTAATTATTAACATTAGATCCGTTTGCCTCGCCATCATTTGCTGCATGTGGTTGCAATGTCGGCGTGTTCTGATTCATCCTTACTAATAGTTGAGACATCATATCCAACATAATATCAAACATCCTCTCCGTTTTGGAATTTGGGCTCTTTGGTTGTTTTGCTCTTTTATTTCTATCCGCCATATGTCCTGTAATACTATCACTGTCACTGCATGAGTTTCTGTGCATACTCAAAATACCTGATATAGTTTCACCTTTTGGAACTTGCAGGGGCTGCCACTGATGGGTTTCCTTGGTATAAACTTGTTTCCACTCACGCATGAACGGTTTTCAACACAAGCTGGCACCTGGCAAGAAATCCAACCTTGATACCACTGTAATAACCAACCCTTAGTTTTTTTTCTTGTAATTTAGTTGAACCTGATGCGTTTTGTGTTTTTTAACATAATGTATAATTTGCATGCAACAACATTCACTTGAAAATAGACTTTGAAAGATACCCAGATGCTCATTTATGCGGAAAATGCATTAAACATTAACAATGAACAATACCCATATTAAAATATGCAATAACATCAATATGACAACATACCCATTTGTTGGTTTGGGTTTTATAGGTCTGATGAAAGTACAACGAATTGGGAGTTTACAAAATTGTCACAAATGCTCTACAAACAAGATTCTCCTTGGCTGGAATGTTTAACAGCTGATATCAAATCCAAATGCCTCAAAATGGTCTATACATGAGCGACCAAACCCTAGGCGATTGTGCTTGGAAGGGTCACACCTGGCCTCAAGCTGTAGCGGCTGGGTTAAACTAGAACAACAGCAAATATCCTCTGATCCTCCTTAAAAATGCTCAACAATATCCATTGAAAATCTCTACTAGAAGTCTCCCATCATCCAACGCCATTATAAGACCATTTTGCATCCAAAAACAACCCAAAATTCCTCTACAAATGGTATGGCCTCCTTTTTTGAAGTGGTACGACCAGCAGCGATGAAAAGTCTTCAAAAAACTTTCAAAACACTCCAATACTCATAGCTAAACATTCAGATCTGCATTTCATAACCCTGTGAATGATTTACCAATCAAACCTTGCTCAAAATAATGAGAATCTCCAACAAAAACTCTCAAAATGACTCTATGAGTGGTATGACCAGGCTGAGAATGGTACGGCCTGATTGCAGCCTCAGAAAATTTGTACAAACAACATTAAAACCTCCTTTGATGCCTCAAAAATAATATTCAATATCAGCTCCAAATTATCATGCAAAGAACCTAAAGATTTTCAGTGTAAAAATTGTAATGTCCCCTTTTAGGATATTCTTGATTTCTTAACCTGCACACAAGAATAACTACTAGAAAGGGACATTAGCAATATTAAAGATCAATAAATTAGAATATAGTAATGAAATCAATACATCATAACATAATTAATGATATAGCATAAATAATATTTAGTTCAACATATAGTTATCCAATCCTCAAGTCGATCCTATGATGGGGCCTATAGGGATACTCGCAAGTTAGAGCATGATGGAGGGTATGCTTCCTACCTATCACCTCTTATGTCCACCTTAGCGGCACACCCTACCAAGATCAAGCTTAAGGCTCAAGAGTTTGATGGAGGGCACACTTCCTACCTATCACATCTTGACAAGAGCATGATGGAGGGCACACTTCCTACCTATCTTCTCTTGATGAGGGCATGATGGAAATTAGACATATTTGTTAGTATTCATTGGTTGAAATTTGGGAAGTCATATTTTGGCATTTTCAGTTGATATAAACATCAAACTTCATAAAATTATCAAATTCCTATGAATGTGTGATTAGGGACATTTCAGATTCTCACAATGAACTCAAATCAAGTCATTGAGGTTTTTGTCGAGAAACTAAAAAACTAGCAGATTCCTCTCTACCATGTGGTACATGAAGGACAATTTTCTCATTAGGCTAAAGGGTTCACTAGGGACCAAGTTGGGAAGAAGTTTCTTCATTTGTTGCAGAATATTGATGCAATGGGGCCCATTGCTTTTCAAGGGGCGATGAATGATCCATTTGAGATCTAGGAGCATTTTGATGGTAATTACATGGTTGATCTAGGAAATATCAAAAATATATATTTTTAATATTTACTACATCTTCATAATTTGCATTTTCAAAGGCCTTCAAAACATTTATGCCCCTGCACTGCTATGAGGAATAATTACAGCTTCTTGTAACTAAATGTACATCTCTTGTAGATCTTCCCAACACATCCAAGAAGTTCAATTTTCACTTAGCAGGCTAGGAGTTATGACCCCACCAAGTTGGAGTACCAAAATTAAATAATTTCCTAGTTTTTTTTAGTTCTATTGTTAATTTGTCATCATTCAACTGTTTTTTTCAATTTCCAAGGAGAACATAAGTATGGTCTTCAGTTTTTTATGGGAACCATAGTTACTATTTTTAGTAAGTTTTCTAGTTTGTTTGAAAATGTATATATGTATTGAATTGGAACAATAAAATAGAGGCGAAGGCATGCATCTTCCACAAAGTTTTCCATCTATCATTTAAGCTCTCTCAAATTTGAATAAAATACATTTTCATAGCTTTAGCAATTGTTCTTGTTGCATAGTGCTTGTTTATATAAGAAATATGGGCAGAGATATGAGGAGAGTTTATAGAAGCTATACATGAAATTTTCTACACATAATAATACGCCTCTATTCTCTTATTTTCATTCAATAATCTATTACATATTTATGGGATTCACATATCCTATTTTATAGGAAACTCTCCAAACAACTTTCCTAAATATATTGAGTTGTTTTAACAACTCAATACAAACACATTCGTACCACTCTTTTTAACAAACTATAACAAGCCTAAATATATGAATTGTACAAACAAACACTCACTATAATATTAATTTGTTTCTCAACAACTTAATATTAACGTACATAACTTTCTTTTATTAAATATACTAACCTAAACATCCATGTGAACACTAATTTCTAACACCCCCCCTTAGTGTGAACATGGTAAAAACTAACACTTTCCACTGCAGTAAGCCCACCTCTTGTGGCTCATGATCTTGATTCAAGTGAAAGGCATCTCTCATCAACCTTTCATGGTTTTCACACAGGCTTACCACAAACCTGGACACGAACAGGAACACACTCATCTGTTCACCTCATATGGTTTTCTGGATTACCACTAACCATTTCAAGATCCATGAAAATTGCATCACATTAGTGCTTTTGTTCACTACAATATTTTTCAGCAGGAGGAAGTACATCACATGAACTGGAAACAAAATCGTATGCCTATGCATACTTTTAGGTCTGTATACTACTATCTGGATCTTGCTACGCATGATCACCTACATACGAGAACTTATCTCACTTTCACTTCTAGTGAACTCATCAACGGCCGACCACACTTCTAAGAAGTCCGACAGTCAGAGGATCACTGTAGTCAGCTGCTCTCCTATACAACTGTTTACAATATCAATGATGTTTGTATTCTTCTCCTTTCAAACTTACTAGGGGAATGTTTTCAGTGTTTTCAACTATAGCCACTGTTATTGACCATTGCCACTCGATCTTTAACAGCATAGGAAACTGCCATTGCCATTGGAAGTTACCTTTGACTTTAGTTGATTTGGCACAAGTAGTTTTGTCACTAATATAATTTTGCAGACAACAATGAAATGAAATGAAATGCCACTAATACAATTTCGCGGCCCCGTCGTTAGTGATTGACGAGAGGACATTGATTGTCCTCCAACCTCCTGTGCCTCCATCCTCCAATAGGTTTGCTACTTGCTTAGCAAATTTGGCTTTTAGGCTCAGTTACTTGATTGTGAGGAAAGAATATATCCTTCCCCCCTTGATGTGAACTTCTTACAAGGAGTGTCAGGTACCACCGATGATGCACTCCAAAAAAAACATTGTTTTACAATTATTTATTTATTTATTATCATTATTTTAAGTTAATTTGCAGCCCTTATTTTAATTTCAATGCAATATCAATATAATAACAATATCAATTTGCTAGAAGACCGCATAAACCGTTGAAAACTCTTTGCTTTCCTCCCATCACAAGCAATTCTTTCTCCTCTTTCCCCCTACAGTGTACTCTTGCGTGGAGGTACCAAGACTTGAAATACACTATGATCTCTTCCTCTGGCACCCGCAATAGTCATCCACAGAGTTGTGTTTTTAACAGAAGCTAAGAGAGATCTTGCACTTGCAGCATGAGACCTTCAGTCTTGAATGATAGGCGTGATCAAATCTTCTATGGCAATTCAACATACCAAATGCTCCTGTAATAGAATAAATTGAACATGTCTCACGACTCGAGGAGACACAACAGAGGATAGCAAAGACTCCTTGTAGGGCCATAACGACGAGCATTGGATGGGTGCGTGGAAACTAGAAACAGATCACGGGTCATTAGCTTCACTTCTTTTGCAAGGTGCTCAGAGATGCAAGGAAGCTGCAATGGCCTTCGACCTACCACTTGCTCACTGTTTCGGGTCTCTTTCACCTCACAGCTACACAATAATTCTAAATTGGAAGGTTTGTATGTGATGACTGCACATTGAGCCTTCCAATTCTGACAGAGTTTCGTTAGCCTTATGAAATAATTTGTATAAGCACAAAGACCAGAGTGAGAGACTAGATCCACGTTTGGCTTTGTCTCTCATGCCAAAATCCACTTTCTGCCAATTGATAATAAACAATATCTCTAAAAGCTAGAAAATACATAGATGTCACAAGCACTAGAAAAACAGAGACCTTGGTTGGGTGATTCTACCTCTACTGGCCATGATTTGTTGTGAGCTCCTTTCTCTCTATGATAATCCTGGTGCTCTTATATGAGGAGAGTTTATAGAAGCTATACATGAAAATTTCTGCACATAATAATACGCCTCTATTCTCTTATTTTCATTCAATAATCTATTACATATTTATAGGAAATTCACATATCCTATTTTATAGGAAACTGCCCAAACAACTTTCCTAAATATATTGAGTTGTTTTAACAACTCAATACAAACACATTCGTACCACTCTTTTTAACAAGCTATAACAAGCCTAAATATATGAATTGTACAAACAAACACTCACTATAATATAAAGTTGTTTCTCAACAACTTAATATTAACGTACATAACTTTCTTTTATTAAACATACTAACCTAAACACCCATGTGCACACTAATTCCTAACAGTTTAGAAATTACTAGATACAATATACCTAATCCCTCACTGGTATATTGTTCTTTGAATTTCTATATACTTTGGATCATTTGTAGATATCTATGTTTTCCCATCACTACTTCAACATTCTGTCATTTTTGTAGTCAACCCTACCTATTGTCTTTTGCTACAGTCAAGCACATTCTTCTTTGCTTCTGTTGTCCATGTCCCCTTCAGTTGACTTTGTCACAAATTCTTTTGCAGTTTTGGCTGTGATATTGAATGAAATCTCTCACAAAATCTTCCATGACAAATCATTGGTTTGTTGCTACCACAAAATATAAACGAAGAAGAATGTTATTCTCTTTCAGTTACCTCAAATTAGTCACTTGCACACCCTATTTGGCTTCCTCTCTTCTCTAGTAATGGCACTATCTTGTTTTAATACCAAATGTTGGATAAATTCACAAAGAAATGAGAGAAATTTTGTGACACACACATTCAATTGTGTGCATACTTCATTTATTATCATATGAGGAAGTTACATTATTGGTTGAAACTTATATTGTGTAAGCTACATAATGAGACAAGTAATATATTTGTGATTACATCATTAGAAGCAGTTGTAATGTCCGCTTTCCTAGTGGGGTTAGTCTATACTCAGTTCCCGTAGACTAACCAAAGTGATTAGGGAACTCTGGGAGTTCGTTTGGTCGGTTTCTGACATTCTGGCTGGGACTTACTATTTTTAGTAAGTCGTGAAGCTGGCTATTTTGGGAAACTCATTATTGGAGGTGGAGCATTTCGATGAGATCTTTCCAACGGTCTCTTGCTCGTCAGATTCCGAGTCCATTTGCCCTTCCAAATTAAAGTCCGTAAATTAATATTTATATTTAATTGCTTGGACTTTATATTAAAGTGGTGGCTTAGTGGAAAATTATTAAAAATGCAAATTTAAGTCACCCATGGACTTGGACGCCTCATGAGGGGAAAATAAAATAAAGAATTTAAAAGTCATTTCCCTCCCAAAAGGGGTCGACCCTCAAGGAAAGATTATAAAGGCAAAAAAGTGAAAGGCATTGCTCATTCTTGATATTACATTTTATGCTTCTATTTGCTCTGCAAATGAGGGTTTGGGGGATTTCTTCCAGCTAGGGCTTTTGATGATGAAAACCACCATTGGTATCAATCTTTCGTAGGTGTGAAAGATCACCCAAGGGGATTTTGGAGCAGCCATACTCAGTGGCTGTATTTGTGCTTCAGTTGGAGACACTTTGATAGAGTTTTGGAGGGGATTCATGATATATCTTCATAGGTTTTTGTTGCAGCTGAGAGAACATGGAGAAGACTGAATTTACTTGCAGATTTGAAGAGGGTTGAGGCTGCATTTCCTTCCTACCTTGCTGGCCGTACATCTTACTTGTTGGCCGTACATCCCATTTGCTGGTCGTACCTTCCTTGCTGGGCCATACTGTTTGGGGCAGCCATTATTGGAGTTTGTTGGAGTTGTTCTTTCTTGCTCTTGGGTCAATTTTGACCTATGGGCCTGTGCTGATGATTGTAGATTGTTTTCGTGCACTTGCTGATACATTTAATGCAAAACTCCATTATCATGTTGCTGGTCCGTCAACAACAGAAATCTGAAGGTGCTTATTTTGAAATGGGTATGTGATGGTAATTCGTTTTATGCCATTTTATGAACTGGGTCTTGATTATTTAGTTCATATCTATCATAGATTTTTTGGGTCTCAGTTGCATGTTATCCTTCTTTGTATTTTTGGCATACACATCTCAAGAAAACGAAAACCCCCTTCTGCATCTTCTATCTAGTTCTGAAAGATCACAGAAAAAGTAAAAAATATAACATTAAATAAAGATAAATGAAAAGAACAACAGGTGCAGGTTATTACAGTAGTAGATTCCTGTGTCTAAACATTTTATCTAATATTAAATTACTATTGATTACAAAAATGTTGTTAAGGAAACATAGAGATCTTCTTGAAATTAGACATTGACTATTTACAACAAAAGGATATACAACCAATTTGAGAACTTAAAAGCATTGAGTGGAACTACTTCCTTCCTAGACAACGGGGGCCATGTGAGAAGTAGAACCATCCACCCTCGTGCATTACTTTCTAGCGGTTGACGGTCATGGAAGGCTAACTGTTGTGACGTCTTCACACATCGCCCCATTGCAAATGGGGACCCACATTTTTTTGCAATTTTGAGCTTGTAGGATCCTTTGGAAGTGTTGTCAGACCTAGTCTCTTCCATGAAATGAAGAATGAACCTCTCCGGAGCGATGTGAAACAAGTCAAGTGAGTTAATTTCCTTGCAAGTGAGAAATTAGGAAGGTCATCCATCAAACAAGGTGCAATTGAGAAATACTTAAGCATGTCCCTGAGATATTGAGATATTGAAGCATTTCTCTAGCACCTTGCAGAGGCGTCCTCACACAAGAAAATTCTTCAAACACTCTTATGTGCTCACCTTGAAGAAAGATTTCTTTAACATTCAGCCTATGCGCTCACCTCAAGAAACTTTCTTTGCCCATCTCCATATGCACTCCACTGGAAAGAATTTCCTTAACACCTCTTGAATGCGCTCATCCTAGAAGGAATTTCTTTAACACTTAGCATATGTGCTCAGCCTTTGAAAAGTTTCTTCATCATACTCCAAATGCGCCCAGGCATCACATATTATTCATTGCATAAAATAAGTAAGATCTAGCCTAGGACTTTTGCAAGGTATCTAAAGAAAGACATGTTAGGAGATCAATAATGAAGTGTGGATTGATGATAAAATGTCTTTGCATTGATAGATGTTTCTCTTGTGTAGGTAATGGAAAGAAAATGACGAGAGCTTGCACATGAGAAGTCCAAACTAAGGAAGGAGGATATCATCGCCACATGCAGGAGACCCATTCCAGACGATCAAGATCCAGCGCCAGAAGTCATTCATCAAGGTCATCACTTGAAGGGAGGACCAGTTCCACATTCAAGTACTGGAGGTCACTCGTTTCATGAGCCAGGCAGAGAGAACATCCACCATATGCAAGTCTCCTCCAAGGAATCCTACATCCTGCACAAGAACAAGCACAAGAACCTGATGAGAAGAGAATTGAGCTCAAAGTCAGGAAATCAAGAATTACACCAAGAATTCCAAACTAATGCAAGAAATTCAAAGGAAGTACAAGACCAAGATAGAATTCCAAGTTCAAGGAACATTCAAAGGATAATCATGTTGAGGTGGCATCCACCAATCATCATCCAATCACATTGTGCCACATTGACATGACCAGATACATTGAACTTGGCTACCAAAATGAGGATAATGATAGAAATTTCTAGAATATCATGTTGTAAATGTCTCATTGGTTGAAAGCAAAAGTAGTTGTAACTACCTTGTGTTGTATTAATCTTGGCCATTGATTCAAGAATCAATCTGGGCCCTTGGTTGTAATCTTGAGCTCTATATAAAGCTCATTCTCTTCATTTGTAAGGGTTCAGATGATTAGAAGTTGTTAGCTCGCGCAAGAGTAGAAGTAGAATAGGAATAGAGTAGAGGAGACTCTTCTAAGTCATTGAAGAGACATATGAAATTGTTGAAATCACACACTTCAAAAATCAATACAATTTCATTGTTGCTCGCGTGGTGATTTGGTATGATTGTGGAATGTTCGCATGGTTTCAAATTCTTGAATATGATGGAGAAATGTTTCCAAGTAGATTAGAATTAGACTAGAAGTTCATTGATGTAATGAGTATATGCTAAGATATTTGATGAATTCCTCTTGGTTCATACTTTTCGTGGATTGTCGAAGGCAACTCACTTTGCAAAGTTAGCCTGAACCTCCATTTGCTTTAGTATGATTGTGAATACTTGTTCAAGCTGCGCCAGCTGTGGGTGTTTGGACATGTGTTTGCAATATGAAAATCATTGGGTTACCTTAGAAGATTGCACCTGCTTCGTGTAGTTGTTGGTTCTCATGGTGAAGCGGAGTCAGGTCTCGTGAGGAGTTTGTCTATCATAGCATGGTTCATTATATCATTGCCCTTAGATTAGACTCTCTCAACCCTTGTCCTTTTTTCATTTTCTTTCACAGTCGGTTAGAGTAAGTTCCACTTCACAAGAAAGAGAATAACATATTTAGAATGGAATAAGGAGTCAATTCAGTGTAAGTCCTTTTTGTGAGTTTTCAACAAATCACATCAACTACTGAGTCTATCCATTGCAAGTCAAGACCTGACATATCATGAACCTTGGAGTTGTCTCATTGGATCGCATTGTTTAGCCTTTGAGAGACTTTATTCAAGAGAGGATAGAATACTTAGTATTTTATTCTGAGTTTGCATGTGCATAAAAAACACATCAACACTAACCTAATATGCTTTTCCTTTGTGCCCATGCTATTGGAACTCTCTATACAATACATTTAATGCTTAGGTGGGGCTCTAAGTTCTTGTTCTTGGATGGCTTCCATGATGTAGTGGTGAGCATATTCTAAGAGTAACAATGACTTGATTGCTTGAAGAGTGTGCTCACAATTTTTAATTATGTCCCCTTCCTAAGTTGTACAGTTTGATTGACAATTAGCCTATTTTGCCGATTCTCGTAGGCTAATGAGTTAGGGTTAGGGAATCCTTGGGATTCGGTTGATCCAATAGGATAGCAGTATCAAGAGTTATTTGAGCTTTGAGTTGGTTTGATGAGCGATGCGCCATTTTTTGAGGTGTTTTCGGTGATATTTTCCATACTATTTTTAGTAATTTGGTTCGGGGCACCGACAGGGGTCATGGTCAATATTAATATTTATAGTTATGTCGGTGGAGGCATTTGGTGTTGGAATTTGAATTCTTAACATAACCCCACAATTTTAAATAAATAACTATATTTTTATAAGTTAAATTAAAGATTTAACTTATCATTATTAATGTTATAAAGTTGGGCGCCTAGTGAGATAAAGGGATCTTTTAAAAAGGGGTGAAACTAATTACATAAGTGAGCGCTCATGAGGGAGACATAATGAATGGACTTTAATTAAAAGTCTGCTGCTATAAACTGAGTATAAAATGTCTTCCAATACAACTATGGGCTAACACATGAGAAATTGCCCAGCACAAATCTGCCTTATAATCAAAAACAAAATAACAAGTTCTTCTAATCTCCTATCAAAAATGAGTCTCCAATCACTCAAAAATGTGGTGCATAGGTCTACTGGTCTGCTGCTCTGAAAAAGATAGGAAAAATGGCATAAGATGATCACAAACCATACCAAAAATGTCTCCTAAGGGTGGCGCTCCAAATGAGGGTGAAACCCTAATCAATATTCCACACAATCAACCAATGGAAAGCCTTCAATCTGCTCCACAAGTCTGCCCCAAAAATGATGAAGTTCAAATGAATTCCCGTTACGCAATCCTAACAAGAAGAGCTAGTTTTTTGCCCAACTCCTCCAAGGTACTTGAGGTTTTCGTCCCAACACCCGCATTAGAGATAAACTCCAAAGATGAATGAAAGAATGATTGATTGATGATGAAAATGCCTTGAAATGATTTCATATTTATACATCACTTTTGCCCTCTCAATTAGGGCCGACCTAGGCATTTTTAGTGCTTTTTATTTATTATTTTCCCTCACTAAGAGGCCCGACCAGCAATAAGTGACTTTGGTGCCCAAGAGACTCAAAAAGATATGATTTTATCATTTTATTTCCAAACACTAAGGGATTATTATTATTTTATTTCTTTGTTTCTTCATAAGCATCAAAGATGTCCTTCTCCAAGCCGGCGTACATACAAGATCAACAATTACTTATCCAAGCAGGCATCAACATGAAAATGAATCCCTCTCCAAAACAAGCAGATCTCCATACTCACAATGCAAATACATGGCCACTTATTGGTAAGAGACACTGTGTGGCTTCATGAGTGTTGTCATTGATGGCAACAAAGTTTATCCCACACATCCGCAGCACATAGTATGTCTATACCGGAAGTCAGATTGAAGAGTGTTTTGGTTCGGTGAATAAGAACAGAGCATACAGCAAGGTCCGACAATCATGTCCGGATCTCTCAGAGGATGTATCTCAGAAAAGTGCGGACTTTGGGAAGTCAAGAGGAGTACCATGACTGCTACATTCTAGAGATTGAGCCTCTGATGATGAAAGAGTGAAAAGATATGAGCATCTAAGTGTTGGGTTCTTGACAGGCAGAGTAGACTGAGGAAGAACTGACCGACAGAGCATCAGACTTCGATTTGGATGAGAAATTGATGGTGATCAAGCTATTTGAGGGATCATACATGGTTGGCCGACATGATTGATGACTTCTATGTCTATATTTTTGATACTCATTGCATATTAAGCATGGATTCAGCCGACAGATTAGTGTTTAGAAAATATCTTGAGTTTTCTAGTTGCCGACTAGAAAGATGTTGAAATCCTTGATGCGGATATATATACCAGATGGATTTCGGTATGAAGAGACAAGTGTGGAAGTGTATAGTGTGCGAGAAAAGGCAGAGATAAGTGTGGAAGCAGCAATACAAGTCCGGTATGTGACAGAACAGCAGCACTAAAGGAGAGGAAAAATGAAGTGCAGTAGATTAGTGTATTGAGCCTAACCGGAACTGATCCTCAGCATATGTGGATGCTTCTTATCAGTTCAAACACTTGGTTACCTTCTATAAACATTGTAGACAGTGAGTCTCTTGTAGGCAGTGTGCCTCTTGTGAGCAGTGTGCTCGGGCAGTGAGCCCTACTTGGCAAGTGCCATTTTGTACTTCTTATTTTTTTAACAAAGAATACAATCTTGGGTTAGTCACCCATGGTTTTTTCCTTAACAGGGTTTTCCACGTAAAAATCCTTATGTTATGTGTGTTGATTTTATTTCTGCTCTCATGATTATGTATGCTCTTTTGTTTTGATGCTGCACTAATATTAAAGAAGAAAAGAAAGTTAAGATATTTATGATAACTGATTCACCCCCCCCTCTCAGTTATTTGCCTTGTTTCCAACAATTGGTATCAGAGCTAAGTTCTTCTAAACAGAGCCTAACAGCTTGAGGAAGATCTGGGAATCTCAATGGATATGTATGGTATGAAGGAACAACTTCAGTCTGCCCTAGATGATCTTGAGCAATCTCACTCTGAAGTCAACAACCTGAGAGAAAGACTCAAACAAGCTGATGATTTCATAAATGAGCTAAAAGAAAAACTGAGTATCTCTGTGAAAAAGAGAAGGGAACTACTTCAACAATTAGCAAGTCAAAGTGAAGCCAAAGTTACTAATGAAGATCTGAATGAGAAACACAAGCTATGTGAGAAGCTATCAAAAGAAGTCATTATGGTAAGGCATGAAATGGAATCAGGGGTTATGAGATTCACCTAAGAAATTGAAGAGAAAAGAAAAATTGAAGATAATCTAAAACAATCTCTCAAGGAGAAGTCAGAGGACTGCCACAAAATGGATAGAATAATCAGGCATCTGGAATCTGACCTTGAAGAAGCTAGAGATAATGAAGAACAACTTGAGAATCAGATAGACACTCTTAAACAAGATCTTCAAACAACAAATGAATACAAAGAAAAATTCAAGATAAGTTCAGCTCAACTTGAAGTTCTTCTTGAAAGCCAAAAGAGGGTAGATGACAAGCATGGTTTGAGTTATGAGAAAGGTGAAAGCTCCGGATCCGGTCAAAAGAATTCAGGATCAGGAAATCAAAGAAACAGGCCTAGAAGACCTCCGGTAAGGCAACCAAATGCTCAAAGATATCCATCCTTCAATGGATACTGCTACAATTGCAACAACTTCGGTCATAAAGCAACTCAGTGCAGAAGAAGAATGAATCAGACTAATTCATCCTTCTTTGGACAGTGTTTCAACTGCAAAAGGTATGGTCACAAATCTCATGAATGCAGAAATATGCAAATAAACAATTCATTCAATGGTAGATGCTTTGTATGCAATAGAATGGGACATATGGCTAATCAATGCAGATCAAGAGGATATCAGACAAATATGCAAAGAAATGTTGTTTGCTACAATTGCAATAGATCCGGTCATATTGCCAAATTCTGCAGAAGTAAGAATCAGGATAAAAGGGGTCCGGTGCATCATAATCAAAATCAAGATAAAGGAAAAGGCAAAGTGAATGCGGATGAAGTTCAAAGGGAGATGAACAAGATTTGGGTAAAGAGGAATACATAAAATGTTGGGGATGGATCCGCACTAGAATTTGGTGCTGATAATTCTTTCGGAAATTAAAACAGATGAGCTCTGGCTCAGGGGGAGTCACAAAGGAAAGAAAATTCCCCCAGCGAGTCAATTGGTGCCTAAATTTGGCACATGGAATGTTGCGGATTAAAGGGTTCTCAGAGAAATATCTAAATAACCCTCGGTAAAAATATGAAAGATCCGCAAGGAGTTATGAAGAGTTTAATCATCCAAGGTTGATCTGGTTTGACAGCTATCCGGTAAAAGCAGGATTCTCGCAGTTAGATCCGGTATGATTCAAAATTGAAATATCTTGATCGGCGGATAAATGGCTTAATTGGAGGAGAGGAGATACATTGTCAATTATCATTGAAAATGATTCTAAGTGCATCTCAGTGGTTCGGAAAGATCTCTCTCAGAACAAGGTAACTGGATGACTTAAGTTGTGCATTTATTGCAATAGGAATTTAGGGTTTGCGCAGAAATAAAAGGGTTCTTTTATTCATCACTTGCACATTTGCATTCGAAAAGAAGAAAGGAAGAGCTTTGCAGTAAGATTGTTACAACCCTCTCAAAGATCAACTGCAGAATCTAGTTCAACCAACAATCTTCTCCGGAGCATATTGTGAACCCTAGAAGCGTGAAAAGGTATTTCGATTTCTGAATATCTCTCTTTAAATCTTTTGCAAAGATGGCTACTCCTATGGTTAAGATCACTGATAGGCCTTGCCCAAAGTTCAAGAAACACCCCTACAAATCCCTAGAAGTTGATCCCTTAGGCGCCTTTTCTAGCATTCCGCATGGGGTTCTGCATGTAGAAGATGTTAGGGTATACATCCATGCAAATATTGAGGAATTTGGAGAACCAAAGCTAATGGATATCTACCATAAACAACTAATAGATGAAACCTTTGAACTCAAACCTCAATACAAGGCCATCCGAGATAAGCATTTTGGACATTGCATCCACTTTCCCTGTTTTGCAGAAGATGAATGGGTCCGGTATGTTCTTAGCAGGATACATGACAACTTCATGTGGTTGTTGCAGCCCTTCAAGATAACCAAGGATGCAATTAGGGCAGTAACTGGTTTGCACTCATCCCGTGGGTTGCTTGCTCTCAAATCGGTCAAGAATCAAATGGTGAGGCTACCGGATCAAAGTTTGACAAAAGAGCAATGACAATAGAACATATCACAGATCCGGATATCAAATTTGCCTCTATGATAATTGGCTATAAAATATAATATCATAGTTGAAAAACTCGGACTCGGCAAAAACTCAGCAGACCCAAAATTTTTAAAAACTCGGGACTCGCCAAAAACTCGGGGAAAAACTCGGCAATAACTCGGTAAACATAATTTTTTAAAAAATATTCTTAAAAAAACACATTTCTGAAATTGTAGAATGCATTGCTGATTTCCTTCATATATAAATCAAAATTAAGAGTTTAATACATATCATAGACAAAAAAAAGAGTTCAACCTTCGAATACATATGAAATTCCAGTTTGATAATACATATCATAGACCAAAAAAAGAGTTCCATCATCACTAGAAAATCTAAATCATAAATTTCTTCTACGACTAAAGCTCAAAAGAGTTTTGTTTCTCTGTGTGGGTGGTGCGGAAGTGGCTGGTATAGCCAAGGTATGCTCAACAGGATCCTCATCTATAGGATCAAACAGTACATGTGAGGAACCCGCCCCTGATGGCACATCAATATCTTTTGACTCTGTCTCTGAATCCTCATATGCTGCGACATTTGCTTGCCATTCCGCTGTATCCCTCTCCATAGTAGCTATATCATCATCATCAAGTGATGGATCAACATCAACATCCTCGGCAATCCAATTTGAATATGGATCAATGTCGTCAAGGTCCTGTTGTGACCAAATCACACATCGCCCCATTAGGAATAGGGACCCCCCTTTTTTTTTTGAGCTCTGAGCTTTCAGTGAGTTTTCAATGAGTTTTCAACGAGATTTTAATGATGATCTGACTCATTTTCCTTTGCCGGCTCGGTAACATTTTCCTTGCCTATGATCTTTGGTTCACGATTAAGGGTAGATGAACTTGCAATGTTGAAGAATTGTGATCAAATCCTATCTAGATATTGAGTTTTGAAGTCAATCCTTCAGAATGTTTGAGACCCTGAAAAGACTAAGCCTGGAACCTGAAATTCTAAAAATCCTGAAAAAATGGCTAAGTCTGAAATCTGGTGAATCCTCCAAATTCTATATTTTGCATCTTAAATCCGGTGGATTCGGGACCTATCTCAAACATCCTGAAAGGTATATTGAAAAATATTTAAAGTATAAGAAATTCAATCTCTAAACTTATACTTAAATGTATTTTTCAATATACCTTTACTCGCGCGATCCTGAAAAATGCCTGACGATTTCAGAGGATTCAAAACACTGATCTAGTGCGACTGGACACTTAGATGGCGCAAATCTGGGCGCAAAATCACGAAGGAGAAGACACTCGAGCCAGAGGATTTGAAAACTCGATCTAATGCGCCCTTCTACACCTTGGTCCAATGCGAAAATATCAGAGGATTTCAATCTTCTATCTATTGCGCCCAAACCAAAATGTCATTTCGAAGGAGAAAATGTAGATTTCCATGCCTTGATCCAGTGCGAAAATGAAAGAACAAGTCTTAGAGCGAACCTTGGAGCAAATTTAGATGAAAAGTCAGAGGATTTCAATCCTTGAAGTGATGCGCCACCAAGAAAGAAGAGGGAAATTTAAGGATTTTGACTTGAGAAATGTCTAGTTTAAAGAAGATTCCAAAAGGTGAAGCAATGCGCTAAAACTTAAGGATCTTTTCCTTTCAACTAATGCGCTTCACAAACATTCAACACAAGTGTTGGTCACTCCATCAAACATAACTCTAGAGGATTTTAAAAGTCTATCTAATGCGCCAATTCTTGGGGGAATTTCTCTTTCAACTAATGCGAAATGACAACTTTAAACATGCAAGCCACTTCACCAAGCGAAAAAATCAGAAGGATTCCCAATGTTGATCTAATGCGCTAGAGGTTAGAAGATTTGAATTCATGAAGTAATGCGCCAATCCATGATAACAATCCAAGGCCAAATCTAGAAGACATCAAATGTTTGATCTAATGCGACTTCTTGAGGGAGAACTCTACAGGATTTCAAAAGTTGATCTAATGCGCTCAAATGATTTCAAGATGAAGTTTCAAGAACCCTCATCCAAAGCACAATCTACAGGATTTCAAAACTTGATCTAGTGCGCCAACTATAGGAATACCTCTAAGTTTTCAAGTATCTTCCAAGGGTTGAGTTTAAAGGATCTTGAAGTCCCAACAAATGCGAAAATATTGAGGATTTTCACCCTTCATCCAATGCGCAGTATAAAGAAGAGTGAGATTTGTTTCCAAAGGATTTTCCAAGCTCTAGAGGATTCTAATCCTCCAACCAATGCGCCATCTTAAAGAGGAGAGTGAAGTTTGATGTTGAGGAATCCAAACTAGTGATCTAATGCGACCAAGTTCTAGAGGATTCTAATCCTCCATCTAATGCGCCATCCCTTAAAGCAAGAGAACACTAAGTACTATCTAATGCGAAGCATGAGAGGAAGGTCATCAAGAGGTCATCTAGTGCGAAATGCTAAAAGGAATCCAAGCTTTGAACCAACGAGCCACACATGATAAATCAAGAGGATTTTGATTCTTCAACCAATGCGAAATGCCAAGAAGAATAAAAAAACTTGATCTAGTGCGAAATACAAGAGGATTCTCTATCTTTGATCTAGTGCGCCTAGAAGAAGACAACATCATGCTGATCTAATGCGAAATATAAGAGAAGAGGATTCTACAACATGATCCCACGCGCTTGAAGGAGAGGGAAATTCCAACATACAAGGAGACCACCAAGCCTTTATCTAGTGCGCCATCAAGGGAGTTGTAAACATTTAATAATTGTTGCCTCGGGAAACGTGCAAAATGCATTTATTAAATAAAGACCAAATCTAAATTAAATGTTTGTGCACAATAATAAAGGAGGTCGGCCTAGAGAATAGGAAAAGTTTTTAAAGCAAATTATGTATATATATCTTATTTCCTTTTCATTTTTATCATTTTCAAGAGCAGATTTGTTTTCCAAAGGCAGATTTGTCTTCAAGGAGCAGCAACAAGAAGTTGTTTTACAAGTATAAATTTGATTTTATCAAATTTAAGCAAGTGGTGGATCAAATTGCAAGGTATCAAATACAAAACAGCTCATCAAGTAAGTCTGATCTGAGTTTTTCTGATCTGATTTTCTTCTTTTTCCTTCATTAGATGAATTAAAATTGTTCAAATATTAGTAAAATTCAAGAAGGATAAGTGGATTTTCATAGGTTCCTTGAATCTAGATAGCAATATTTCATAATTATAAAGGAAAATTTCATAATTTAATCCACTAAGATGGCTGAAGTGAAGATTGTGTTTGCAATTACTTATTCGCGTCAAGTTTGCAGGAATGTCAATGATGCTAAAGAAGAAGAAGTTGGAACCACCTTCATGCTAGGAGTAAGGTCAACCAATTGTCATGTAAAGAAGACATCAAGTAGCTGCTCCACCATAAGGAAAGTGTTATCCTCAAGTTGGAGCATTTCATGTATTCTACTTCATTCAAGATCATCTTCCAGGGAGCATCATTCTAAGAAATCTACATCACTTCAAGAGGTAGCTGCTCCAAGACGTCACAGCAAGATATATCTCAAGTCCTCTTCATCAATGACATCATGAAAGATCCTACATCAAGTTCCTTCGAGCTTCAAGATCATCTTCAAGGAATCATTTCATCAACTATATCATGATCATCAAGAGCAAGTGTTTGAATCACTTTCACCTTGCGGAGGGAACACTACTCTAAAGGATTATACCTCAAATCTTCTACATCATCGAGTTGGAACACTTCATTGAAACTTCCAAAAGCATTCATCCATCAAACTTCAAGACTCTTCAAATTTCCAAGTCCAAGAGAGTCTCCTACTCTTCATGAAGAAATCAAGTGTCATCATCTACTCTCTAGTCTACATGAAGATACATCGAAGAAGATTCACACCAATCTATCTACAAGAAGAAGAATCATAAAGTTAGTCAAGTGAGGCGACAACTATCATACATCCAGTTAACAAGAAGAATGAACAAGGCAAAGATCCACAAGATGTATTCCTAAATATACAAGTTCAAACAATCACATTGAATACATCATTACAAGTTGATACAATTTTCAAAGTATGCTGAGTTGGCACTTATGTGGCGAGTACACATCATTTAATTTTGATTAGCCGCATTATTTAATGCATGCAATGTATCATTTAATAAAAGAAGTCAAAGGGATTCCTATGTGGAGGAATATTTTAAATGCTTTCGCCTTACCTTATCACATTGGAAAACGTGCCTTCATTGCCTCTCTCTTTTTTTCTAAAAATAGCAAGTTGTTGTAACTACCTCTGAGGTGGCACGATCTAAGCCCTTGGCTATCGAATTGATCTAAGCCATTCATTGTATACTGGAGCACTATATAAAGGCCTTGTTGCCTCATTTGTAATTCATTAGAAATATAGATTAGAGATTAGAAATATAGATTAGAGATATAGATTAGAAGGAGATCATTATTAGTAGTAGAGAGTAGATTTTCAGAGTAGAATAGAAGAGACTCTCAAAATTCTCTGAGAGGGCTGGAAATTGTTGTAAATATTCCCCAAAGTTAATGCAAAGACATTGGAGCTACTTGTTTGGTGTTAAGTATTATCTTGTGGAGTAACATGGTTTCCTGAATCTTGATGGAATTAAGAGATGTTTCAAATAGCTTAGAAATAGATTAGAAGTGCATTGATGTAATGAATATGCGTAAAGATATTTGATGAATCCTTCTGGTTCATACTTTTCGTGTATTGTCGAAGGCAATCCACTTTGCAAAGTTAGACTGAACCTTCATTTTCTTTAGTTCGGTTGTGAATGCTTGTTCAAATTGCGCCAGCTGTGGGTGTTTGGATGGAGATTTACAACATGAAAATCCTTGAGTTTCCTTAGAAGATTGCACCGGCTTCGTGTAGTTGTTGGTTCTCTTGGCGAAGTGAAGTCTGGTTTCATGAGGAGTTTGTCTATCTTTACATGTTTCATTATCTCATTGTCTTTAGATTAGCCTTCTAAACCCTTACCCCCTTTTTCATTTTCTTTATCATAGAAGCTTTGTATATATGTCATCCACATCAAAGGAGGAATAAGTCGAATGAAAGGAGAAGAGTCTGCGTAAGTCCCTTTGTTGATTAACAGCAGAATCATACTTAAACCATTGAGCTGTCTCTTACTGAAATTAAAACATTATTAGAGGGAACCTTGGAGTTATCTCGTTTGATCACTTAGTTCAGCATCCGAGAGGCTTTGCTCAAGAGAGGGTCAGATACCTAGTATTTCACCCTATTGTTGACTTGTCGAAAAACAACCATCAACAGGTCCAATGCCTGATATGATTCTTGGCCTTCTACCTTCTTCTCATGCAACCGAAGGTTGTACTGCACATAGACAAGGTCATTCAAGCGCTTTTGAGTCAACCTGTTGCGCTTCTTTGTATGAATGGCCTCAAAAACACTCCAGTTGCGCTCACAACCAGATGCACTACAAGGCTGGGATAAAATCCGGATGGCTATCTTTTGAAGATTAGGCATTGAGGAACCATAATCATCCCACCATAAATTTGCAAGGATAACATTTATAACTTTGTAAGGATTTTAGTAAACTTAAAAATTAAAATAGATAGTAAATGAAAAATAAACATAGGTATTTTGCCTGGTTGTAGAGTGGATCTCCTACGAATGGCATCTCTTGAAGAAAAAAAAGGCCCATCCGCATTCTTATAGGCCTGTAACTCATCGAGTATGATGTCTCGAAGGTTATCATCAAAGACCAACCTCTCCAAGCATGTGTTCAGGCCAAGCTTAACCTCTGCATCTGCTTTGAATGAAGAGGAGAAGAAAAATGCGGGGTTCAAATAGTAACCAGCAGCATGAATATGTTGGTGGAGTTGTCGATTCCACCTTCGATCAATAATGCGCCTTATGGGTTCATATTTTGTTTTATTTGACCCATACAAATGCTGAATGGCCTCTTTGGCCTTATCCATGGCCTCATATAGATACCCCATGGGCTTTTGATCCCCATCCACCAATCGTAGAACCCTAACCAACGGTTCTGACACCTAAATCAATAGTGGATGAAAATAAAATTAGAAAATTATAGTAATTGAAATTCAACAAATATAAATATAGGTTTTTTACAAAATCAGCAAATTTTAACATTAGCAAATAAAAATAAAAATAAAAATTAGTGTTTGAAAACTTACCTTGATGATCTCCTCCAAGGATTTTTCCATGACAGCATCATAAACTACTTTCACGACCCTCTCTGCTTCTGGCTTCCTATGATAAGGACTCTCCAACCACCTTTCAGCCACAAACATGCGCCTAAGGTGGGGCAATAATGATGCTATACTCTGCAAGGTAAGGAAATTAGTGGCAAAGCGTGTGACTCCTGATCGTGTGAGCTCCTTGCCACCAGTGTACTCTCTCATAAGATTTAGGACCCATGTGTGGGTGTAGATGTATTTTGTGATATTTCTTGCCTCTTCAACCACATTCTTCACCTAGCTTATTTTTCCAATGTCCTCAAGAAGAAGGTCAATACAGTGGGCATCACAAGGGCTCCATAAAATGGTCGGATGCCTCGCCTTTAGAAGTCTACCGGCTGCCACATATGCAGCTGCATTGTCAGTCACTATTTGGACGACATTTTCCACTCCCACCTCCATCACTACCTCATCCAACATGTTGCACAAGGTTTCTGCATTTTTTATTTGATTGGAGGCATCAACTGATTTTAAAAAGACTAGCTGCCCCGCTGAAGCCACTAAAAAATTGATGAGAGTTCTGTTCCTGGCATCTGTCCATCCATCAGATAAAATAGTGTAGCCTTTTCTTTCCCAAACTTTCCTTTGATCTTGTACTAGTAGATGTGTGTGTTCCACCTCTTCCTGCAACAATGGGCCACTCAACTCATGACGACTTGGGGCCTTGAACCCCTTACTTGCCACAGTCAATGTAGTGACCAAGTGCTCCCAATAAGGACTCGAAGCGACATTGAAGGGAATATTGTTGTAGTACCAAAATCGTGCACATGCCAACTTCGCCTCACGATGCACCTCTCTATTCCATGTATTTGCAAGACCATCCAATGAAGGTTGCGCACCAAGAGTGTTCCGAGGAACAAAAAAGCTATCAAGCCCTTTGCCTGATCGTCGTATCCGTGGCCCAATGGAAGGTGCAGAAGAGGCCTCTACACTTACACCTCTATAATCTGACCCTGTAGAACTCAAATCTCGGTTTGGGGCTGCCATTGCCTGTGCTGCTCTCTTTTTAGCTTCTTTCTTTCGTTCATAATCCATAAGGAGGTGTGCGCCTCCCTCTAAGCCTCCACAGGAACTTTGTCACATCTCAACATCATTGCAAGGGACCTGTGCAAGGTGGTATTTAAGTCGATTAACGCCTCCGGACATATGTTTATTGCAATGGTTACAAATGACATCTCCTCGCTTTGGACTTGGTGTCCCATGTTTCCAGCAAGGGTCTTTAGGTTTGCCACCGGTTCTTCTACCTCCAGTTCCACTTGCAGAAGCCATAAGTTATAACCTGTTACCTATCAAAAAAAGAGACAACAAATTAAAAATTTAAATTTGACAATGACAATAACACAGTTATAACCTGTTACTCTTTTGCTATAAAAATTAAACGAGATTCGAAATTATAAAAAGACTGTATCATATGAAAGGAGAGATTTTGGACTATATTATAATTTTTTTATAAGATATGTGTTTTAACTTTTATTTATAAAGTTTTGACAGTAATTTCCTATTTATTATTAAATGACTGGTCACTGTATTATAAAAAATAAAAAGTAAAAAATGACTGTATCATATGAAAGAAGAGTTTTTGGACGAATTGTTAAAATTTATAATTTTATATAGTATTATGATGGTTTTAATTTTCAATTTTTTTACTCAGTGACAGTGTGACTAATAAAAAAACTGAAATTTTAAAGACTGTATCATATGAAATTATGAATTATGAAAGGAGAGATTTTGGACAAACTGTCAAAATTTATATGGAGTCTGGACGAATTGTTAAAATTTATATAGGATTAGGATGATTTTAAATTTCAATCGAAATTTTAAAAAGACTGGATCATATGAAAGGAGAGATTTTGGACGAACTGTCAAAATTTATACTTTAAGTTTATACTTTATAGTCAATGACTAATCACTAAAGTCTAATAAAATTCGAAATTTAGGTAAAAATTTATCATATGAAAGGAGAGATTTTGGACGAACTATCAAAATTTATATAAATTTTGACAGTTCGTCCAAAATCTCTCCTTTCATAATATCATATGAATGATATGATACATATTTGATATTACAAATACAGACTACAGTCATTTAAAAATTTATAATGAATGATGAATCAAATTATCAATGATAATCGATACAAATACAGACTACAGTTCGTAACTTCGTCCTTCGTCGGAACTCGAAAATCACTCAAAATTTGGACAGTTCGTCCAAAATCTCTCCTTTCATATGATACAATCTTTTTAAAATTTTCGTTTTTAAATTTTTTTAATAGTTCATAACTTCATTCAAAATCTTATCAGTTACCTTTGCCCTTCGATTTCGCCTCCAAATGAGAAGTCAGAAGATTTCGAAATGAATTTCAATCAATGAATCGCGCCGCCAGAAGTTTTCGCGCCGCCGGGAGGGTTTCGCGAGTTCGTAAAATGACAAATAATGCTTTAGGGTTTTCGGTTTTGTGTGTTTTAATTGTTAAAAATGAAACATGTTTTTATGTGCCGGATTTTCGAAGAATTACTCGCGTTTTCTGGCGATTTTTTATCAAAAACCTCGCCGCGAGTTTTATCAAAAACCCGGGCCGAGTTTTACTGATAAAAACTCGCCCCAGTATCTGCCGCGCGAGTACTCGCGGGTCAGGCGAGTTATTGGCGAGTTTTTCATCACTGAAATATATCATTCCAGCAGGGAGAACTCTGTGTCCGGAACTGCAATTTATACTGCATATCAGATGCTAAGGGAAAATGCAGACTATGATCTATGCGAGCTTCTTCTGAGCCAACTGTTAGAAAACTTGCGAAAGATCAAGGACAAGAAGAACTCATTCAAGTATGGTGGTTTAATACTGTGTTTATTCTTTTACTATATGAATGAGCTACTCGGATCAAGCAGTTGGGTATGGCAAAATGACAGATCGGTTGCCATACAAATCAGAGATTATATGTATGGGCTTGGTGATGCCAAGGCTCAAAGTACAACATTCTGGGGATACTTCAAGAACTTCCAAAGTATGATGCAGGTAAGAGAAAGAATTCCCCAATCTATAGTTGAAAAATACAAGGATACAGTGTGTTTCATGGTAGACACTGATCAATGCCTAATGGAGGCAGTGGAACTCAGAACAGTTTGGATTATGCCAATGGGCTATAAGGTAGATGAGAAAATCTTTGAGCTGCATGTCCAACATTTGTTGAGTCAGCCTAAGGACCCTGAGGCAGAAAGGTTTGGAACCTTTGAAGAATTGATTGTAAAGATTCATGTTGAACTAAGGCAACCTAAAATAAAAAGAAAAGTTAGAAAGGAAGTAGAGGAAATCTCAAAGAGATATGGGATATAAAAAGAGGTAGTTGATGCAAACAGAGAGAAAGTAGAAAGAGCTAAGAAAGAGAGACAAGAAGAAAAAAAGAAAGTGTTCCAGTGCAAGCCCCCTCCCGGACTAGATCCTCAAAGAGCTCTGCACCTGCCACCTCTAAGAGCCCAAAAGCCTCAAAATCAGAAGCCAAGACATCCAGAAAGGGAGAGAAGAGAACAAAGACAAAGGCCACAAGGTCATACACAAGCCAAAAGGATGATGAAGAAACAGAGTCGGATGAGGAAGTTAAGAAAATGAGGAAGAAGAAGAAAACATCCGGGGAATCCTCTACCGGTCAAAACAAGGAAGAAGAGGCAGAAGAATTTGTTGAAAGGCCTACTCTCTCTATTGATGATGTCATCAAAGCAGTCACTGTGGATAGGAATCTGCAACCAATGATTGAATTTTATGATGGATATAGTGACGCTGACAAGAAGATCTTGGAAGATGCTACAGTCAGGTATCTAAACATTTATAATAAAGCATTCATTGAAATCATCTCTCTAATCCCCAAAAGTCTAGAGAAGGAACTTGAACTAAGAAAGGAGAATGCTAAAGCTAAGGACCTAGAGATCCGAGAGCAGATTGCTATTCAGCTCTATCCTTCTATTACTCCTAAACAAATGTACATGATCTTTAAGGACTGCAAGGATGAGTTCCGGAGCAAAGGAAGAATGAACAAACTAATGCTTGGAGAGACTGATCATGTAGCAAAAGAAATAGAAGACATCCTCCGGAATGCATTCAAAAGATTTAACCTTCCTATCATAGAGGAAATAGATGAAGAACCTTCTACCATGGATGTCGAAGGATTAAGTACATCAAAAGAAGAATCTACTGAGAAAAATGTAGAAGAGTCAAAAGAGATAAGTGAGGAGAAGTCTAAGGACTTGGATTCCTCTGTTCCAGAAGAGGAAGTCCATGAAGAAGTTAACATCTCTCTTCCGGATCCCCCTGCAGACTCCGAAACTCAAGGAGAAGGAAGAGAAGAGGAGAAACTGAGTCAAGAAGAAGAGGTAAAGAGAAGAGAAGAAGAGCAAATAGAGAAGATCTCTGATGACAACTTAGAGATTCCAAAAGAAAAGACTCAGTCTCCGGCAAGAGACATTGCAGAGGCAGTAAAGGAATTTTTGAACAAAGAGATGATGGAGTTAGATGAATCGGAACTCTTTCAAGGACCACTCAATTTTGATTCCCTCTCTCCGGTCCAAACAATGAAGATAGCATCTTTTGCCCAATCTAAAGCAAAAGAGAAGCTTCTGAAGTCTCATATGGAAGACTGTGATCTAATAGAGATTGCATCCGGGATGTTGGAGAAGGTCATGCCATCCTTCCAAAAGGATCCTTCGGCTTCTCCATCCGGTAACTTGAAATCTTTGGTTAACTCTGTTAGCACCCACTTTGCTTCTTTGGAGAAATCGGCAGAAGAGAAAGTCCGGAAAGAATTTTTGGGAAAGAGATTCACTGAAGTGCAGGGACTCATAACTAATGACAGGAGGACCCTAGTTATTGGGATAAAGAGCCTAGAAAATACTTTTAAAGATGGCGGAGAAATGTATAAATTTTGTCTATTTTGGTCCATAGTGACAGAAGAGATTGCAAAGAAGGTGGAAGAACAAGAGAGTAAACTGTCAAGTTTATCTCAGAATTATGATCCTCTCACCTCATCCATAATGAATCAAGAGTGCCAAGCTATTGCCACTATAAATGAAATAAAGAGGCTTGAAAAGGAGAAGAAGAATAAAATAAGCAGGATGAGTGAACTAAGAGGGATAATTATCCCTAAGTTAGAGGCAATGCATGAGGCCTTAACTGATGCTCAGACCACAGCCCGGACCAGTGATTCGGCAGACTTGAGAAGGGCAGAAGCTTTTACATTTTTTTTGAGTGGTCACATCTCAATTTTGGATAGGATGAAGCAGAGTTGGGCAACAGAATTTGTCTATTTAAAGACCACTTTTGCAGATATACTTAAGTATATGTAAGTATAACATGTATATATACTTATGCGGCTATATATAGGTTGATTTTTGCAAATTTTGGTGTGCAGATTCCACCCTTTGCCATTGATGTCAAAGAGGGAGTGAGAAGTAGTGAAAAATGTGGAATCCAGCTAAGGGGGGAGCTCCAGTAAAAGTGTACATAAGACAGAGCATCAGCCAAGGGGGAGTTTGCTACGACACTTAGTCATTTTTTATTAAGTGTTGCCATCAATGCCAAAGGGGGAGATTGTTGGCAAGAGACACTGTGTGGCTTCATGAGTGTTGTCATTGATGGCAACAAAGTTTATCCCACACATCCGCAGTACATAGTATGTCTATACCGGAAGTCAGATTGAAGAGTGTTTTGGTCCGGTGAATAAGAACAGAGCATGCAGCAAGGTCCGACAATCATGTCCGGATCTCTCAGAGGATGTATCTTAGAAAAGTGCGGACTTTGGGAAGTCAAGAGGAGTACCATGACTGCTACATTCCAAAGATTGAGCCTCCTGTGATGAAAGAGTGAAAAGATATGAGCATCTAAGTGTTGGGTTCCTGACAAGCAGAGTAGACTGAGGAAGAACTGACCGGCAGAGCATCAGACTTCAATCCGGATGAGAAATTGATGGTGATCAAGCTATTTGAGGGATCATACATGGTTGGCCGACATGATTGATGACTTCTATGTCTATATTTTTGATACGCATTGCATATTAAGCATGGATTCAGCCGACAGATCAGTGTTTAGAAAATATCTTGAGTTTTCCATTTGCCGACTAGAAAGATGTTGAAATCCTTGATTCGGATATATATACTAGATGGATTTCGGTATGAAGAGACAGGTGTGGAAGTGTATAGTGTGCGAGAAAAGGCAGAGATAAGTGTGGAAGCAACAATACAAGTCCGGTATGTGACAAAACAGCAGCACTAAAGCAGAGGAAGAATGAAGTGCAGTAGATCAGTGTATTGAGCCTAACCGGAACTGATCCCCAGCATATGTGGATGCTTCTTATCAGTTCAAACACTTGGTTACCTTCTATAAACATTGTAGACAGTGAGTCTCTTGTAGGCAGTGTGCCTCTTGTGAGCAGTGTGCTCGGGCAGTGAGCCCTAATTGGCAAGTGCCATTTTGTACTTCTTATTCTTTTAACAGAGAATACAATCTTGGGTTAGTCACCCCATGGTTTTTCCCTTAACAGGGTTTTCCACGTAAAAATCCTTGTGTTATGTGTGTTGATTTTATTTCTGCTCTCATGATTATGTATGCTCTTTTGTTTTGATGCTGCACTAATATTAAAGAAGAAAAGAAAGTTAAGATATTTAAGATAATTGATTCACCCCCCCCCCCCTTCAGTTAATTGCCTTGTTTCCAACACCGCTCTCATGGAAGGGAAAGATATCAAGTGAAAGGCATATATCAACATCCCTGGAAAATATGATAAGCCATCTCGAAAACCTCTATTGTTCATCCAATATCCTTGGAATGTGGAGACCAATTCCTTCGTTCTCCAATGGCGACCATTCCAAAAATAGGGACTTTATAGTCCTCCCTTCCCAGAATTGCTTGTCCTCAAGCAATGGCAAGTATGTATCCGGTGAGATAGTGTCAAATGACATGTATCTCCGTCTGTCTGCATGCCTGGTGGCCGTACAAAATCTCTGCTTGTAGCCGTTTTCTCCAAGGAAAATGTGAAGCATGCAATGCGAAGTGAACTCTAGTAGCCGAAGCCATACACACTTGAGCCCAACCAAGCACCATTCACCAACTTCTGAATGTAATCCCGCAACCACAAGTGCAACACTCTCCAAAGCTCTGAAGGTGCCACTCATTAGAAATGAAACCTCGAAGAGAAAGATGCCTGTCCACAAGTGGCGAAGAGTGTAGTCTTTGAAATATGTCCACTTGTCACCAAGCCTCGACTGCCTCACGCTGTCATCATCCGTGTCCCAAATGTTGTGCCATCGCTTGGATCCCAAATCATCACTCGTCCTTATGTGTAAAGCATGAGGTAGTGCAAGTATCTCGGAAGGTCCTCAACACCAAACCAACCTCCAACTCTTGTAGTCCTCCCGTGAATGTGAAGTACACTCGACATAGGTGCAATAAGGTGTATAATTGCTCCTACTAAGCTGCCAATATGAATATGATGGCAACTTAGCTCCATGGTAGCGCAAAGGATGTCATGCATGACAAAAGATGATAGGATATTATCAATGTGCTGCTCTCTCAAGATGAGGAGATGATCCAACTCTCCTATGCACCATAAAGTAGAATAATGATCTCCTATCCATATATGCAAAAGAACCTCATGTACTAGGGCTGGAATGTCCATGACATCATGCTCGCCTCCAAAGTCAAAGACCAACTGTGAAGCAGATCCTAGTGTCTCAAAACCAGAAATGAGAACAATATCTCCATACCTCGGCATGTGGACCAACTGTATCTCTGAAGTATGCTCCTCCATTGCAAGTGCCTCGGTATTATACATCTCCAAACTCGGATATAGGACAGTCTCCAATTCCATCCAAGGATGATAGGGGTGTATCACAGTGTCACCCAGCTCTATATCTTCTCCATGAATGATCAAACTGAAAATCAGACCTATGACCATCCCAAAATTGCTCCTGCTGTCATAGAATGACAAGGCCTCCTTATTATGTAATCTATAAATGATGTGGGAACAATCCCATGTTCCCAAATTCACTTAAACAGGTGTGAACATGAATCTATAGACCGAGGATTTCATGATCAGAAATGTAGAACAGAAGCTGAGTAATATTATGTGAGCTGGAAGTCAATGCAGCAAGTCTGAAATTCCTCTCTTCACTCGCTGCCCTTGTTCATCCACATGAGAAAGGTTGGACAGCCAATCAAACCCTACATAATCTGAAAGCAATCTTATAATCTGTCCCTTAGGTGAGTGTATCTTATGTGACCTCAAGAGACTCATGATATCCAGTCCTTCACAAAACATATGACTACCCAAAGTGTAATCAAGAAATGGAGTTGTTATGAAACCAAGATATGTAATTTCATTATGGAGTGTCATAGCTTGTATGTGCCTTGGTCCTTAAAACATTAGTCTATGCATAAGATTAAGCCACTTACCAAGGTCTTCCGCCAAGACCCCCTTTGCCACCTTATGATTTATGAAATCATGTGAAGATAAAGAATTGCTATTTTCAAAGATGAAATCTGCCTTTGTCTCATACCTCTTATAGATACCTTCGTTATTTACTGTCCCAACAGGTGCATCATCCTGAAAGCCATCTGCATCCCCTGTCATAGCATCTTTCAAAAGGCTGCTAGCTGTACCAAATAATGATCTGCTGTCTATAATCAGTAAATCAGTAACCTCTTTAAATGACTCATGCTCTGAAATTGGGTCAGTCTTATGCTCAACTGATGGACCATCCTTGGTAGTGGACTCATTCAAATCTAAGCCAAGTATATTCTTATTCACCCATGCACAAATATCATTCTTGGTTGGTCCCCCAAGAGTAGGCATAACTTCCCCTTCCTCTATCAGGACTTGAGCCTTCAATGGGTTCTCCAAAAGATGTGACTCATGATCCACACAATGGAGACTATGTGTACCATAGTTGGAAAACTCAGCTCGGCAAAAAACTCGGCAAGTCAATTTTTGGAGAGTCAAAAAAAACTCGGAGAAATCTTGGCAAAAACTCGGCAAAAAACTCGGGAACTTAAAAAATTGCTAAAATTTCATTAGAAATGCATTTTTTTTGCAAAATTCAATGACAAGATGAAACCAATGAGTCCATAAATGAGTACAAAAGTGCTTTCTATTAAATTTGATTGACTTCAATGCAAATTGATTACAAAATTGCATTCTCATGCGGAATCCTAATGGCTGAAAGCTTGATAGTCTGATACAGATTACAATAGATAGCTGAAAATGAAAATAGTAAAACTAGAAGTAAATACTAAAAGTAAATACAACATATTACATCTTCCTCTTCCCTAATTTAGCCAAAGCTAGGGAAGAGGCAGATGCTCTAGTCCTGCGAGTGCGTGGTGCCTGTGGCTTCTCGGTTGGCATGGAAGGCTGTGGCTGAGGCTTGACCACCATCCTGGAACTATCTGGCTCTGGCTCTGGGAATGACTCCTCATGCTCATGAATGTCCTCCAACCCTACATCTCTTGTTGCACCCAAATCCTCCATTGCCTGTCTCTCGAAATCCACATATACCTACGCCCGCGAGTCCTTTGCATGGACTCGGCGAGTCTCTGGAGAAAACTCGCCAAAAACTCGGAAAAACTCAGAAAAACTCGGCAAAAAAACTCTGTGAGTTGAAGTCAAAAAGACTCATTTCAAAAAAAAACTCGCGAGTTTATAAAAACTCGCCGAGTTCTCTGCGAGTTTGCCAACTACGATGTGTACAAATAGAAATTTTAGATTCATACCTCCAATCGGCTGCCCATAACTGATCTAAGAATCTGATTGGCAGATCTGAGTGCTCCTCACGTTTGCCCATCATAAGAGGCCCATCCTTCAAATTACACATGCTTTGGATCTTCTTTTCTTCTTCTAGGCACTACTGTATCAGATCAGACCTTCCTTGGCTTGGATTCTCAACCAGTGTATCATGTCTAATCTCCAAATCTTGGGTGTCATTATTGGGAGACTTCATTCCACTACCATCCTCATGTATTAGTCTGCCACCTCATGATCGTGAAAAGGTAATGGACTGCTGTTGCAAGTCAGAAAATCAGGCCTTACCTCCTGTCCTTGTGTAGTGTATTCAAGATCCTTAAGCACTTCTTCCTTCATTGCCTCATGCTCTATACCAAACGCTGATCTAGTAGATGCATCCAACTGAAAATCAGAGGTATCTTCTATCCCTTGGCTGCAAGTGATAACTTCATGAAGACATGTCTCTTCCACCCTTAAGACTTCATGATGGGGTTCATCAAATTCTTCATCCATGTGGCTATCCTTTGCAATCTTCGTTTTGGATTGTAGTTCCTTGGATATGGCTGTCATAGGAAACTGAAACTCTGCTGCATATGATGAAGAATGTGCTGTCTGATCTTCTTCAATGTCTTCATGCCTCCTTTGAAATTTAGTGGATCCTCCCAAGGATGTGGTATATGGGACCCACGGTCTTCATACCTTCCCAACTCAATAGCATCATGTGTGAAGTCTAAGCCATCATCATGTGTGATCAACGGATCTCCATCAAAGTAGTAGGTAGAGTCTTCTACCTCATGATCCTCCTCAATGGATGATCTAGAAGATGTGTGTACCTCTATGACCTCTTTATCTTGCAATGTCAACTCAATCTTATCCAATCCACTTTGATCACTTACTGCTGAAATTCCTTTAGCATAAAGGGTATTGCCTCTGGGCTTAGAGAGTGGCTACCAGGACACCTTCGTAACCTCACTCTCCTATCATGGTGCAACAATACAGAGAGACAAAAATTGCAAAGGGGAATGGTGAGAGGGCTCTCTTCTAGGTACGCCACCCGGGGGGACGCAATGAGCCCACATGGGCCAGAGGGATTCTGCCTTTAGCATAAAGGGTACTGCCTCTGGGCTTAGAGAGTGGCTATTAGGACACCTTCGTAATCTCACTCCCCTATCATGTTATAACAATACATGGAGAGCAATCATGGGGAAATGGGAAAAGATGGCAAGATGAGGTGATAACGGACTTCATATGAATGGCATGCCCCACATGAGTTCGGGGGACATCATATGAATGGCATGCACCACATTAGATCGAGGGCACCTTATATGAATGTCATGTGCCACATAAGGACAAGGACACTATATCGAGTCACTCTCTTCCATGCTCCCCCATGGTTGATCATTCCAAGGTAAGGTTTAATTGAGTTAACTATTTTGCTATGGACTAACTGATGCAGGGATTAAGTCAGGCCAAGGTACCCTCTAAACCCATTGTTTGCTTGGAAAGTTGATAGTTTAGGATAAAATCATTGTAATTCTTATTAGGGACATTACATAAATTGGGATTTATCTTGCTTACAACATTTGATTGGTAAGTTGTAACCCTAACTTGTGATTCTAGGGCAAGATTTAGGGCAATCCCAAAAGGGGACATTACAAGAACTATTTTGATCCTCGCTAGTGTAGTTTCTGAATTGTCCGTACGAACAACATGTATCTCCAAGATACCCATACCACCATTTGATTCCATGCCAATGTGATGCAAAGGTGATAAAAGAATGCTAGGCTCAACCAAAGGAACATCAAATGAACTCATACCTTCTTGTGGCTGATCCCACATGGTTGGTTTGTCAATCTCCATGGTGGCAACTTCTTCAATCATGATGCCCCATGTCTTCTACACTTGTAGCCTCAATAGGTGATTCTCCTTTGTTGTTATCCTCATCGGGCTGAAGTGTACCTTTGGCTTTGTCTTCTTTAAGGCTTGGGGCCCAATCTTCAATATGCATAGACTGATTTTTGTCTTCTTCATACGCACATGTAGGCTCTCTTATCTTCCTTTGTAGGCCATAGTTGTCCTTCGCCTTCATTATTTTCTTGGGTACTTCCAAATCCGGAGTTGCTTTTTGAGGTTTATCTTTTCTAATGATCGGCTGGCCCAAAATGTAAAAGTCATCATTCTCCATGTAGCCATGGTCGCACTCATCCAGATCTATATATTGAGATAGATAGACATCTTCAGGTCTAGCGTACTTTCTTCCATCTCTTTGAGAATCCTCCATGCTTCCTCCATGATATCTTCTAGACTTGCAGGCTAGCAAGATCAAGGCTCTGATACCACTGTAATATCCCAAATGGGGATATTTTCGCCAACTTTGGATTTACAGGCTTTCCAAATGAAACTTGCTTAGAATTTTCTAATTTGCTCTAAATTGAATTCTGCCCTAATTTCTGCATTTTAGTTTTCTGCTCAAACCCTAACTTCTGAAGTAAAAATCAGACTTGAAATAACAACTAGGGCAGCCCATAAAATATCTCAAAACATTATAACTTCGCCATAAACATGATCAACAAATATGTACTTACATTTCACCATCATATGATCCACAAATTTACTTTATTCAATCACACAAATAAACTGAAAATGAAGATAGAAGTCTGCTGCTATAAACTGAGTATAAAATGTCTTCCAATACAACAACTATGGGCTAACACATGAGAAATTGCTTAGCACAAATCTGCCCTGTAATCAGAAACAAAATAACAAGTTCTTCTAACCTCCTATCAAAAATGAGTCTCCAATCACTCAAAAATGTGGCGCACAGGTTTGCTGGTCTGCTGCTCTGAAAAAGATAGGAAAAATGGCATAAGATGATCACAAACCATACCAAAAATGTCTCCCAAGGATGGCGCTCCAAATGACGGTGAAACCCTAGTCAGTATTCCACACAACCAACCAATGGAAAGCCTTCAAATCTGCTCCACAAGTCTGCTCTGCAAGTCTGCTCCAAAAATGATGAAGTGCAAATCAATTCCTGACATGGAATCGTCACAAGAAGAGCTAGGTTTTCGTCCAACTCCTCCAAGGTACTTGAGGTTTTCGTCCCAAGACCTCCACTAGAGATAAACTCCAAAGATGAATGAAAGAATGATTGATTGATGATGAAAATGCATTGAAATGATTTCATATTTATACATCACTTTTGCTCTCTCAATTAGGGCCGACCTAGGCACTTTTAGTGCTTTTTATTTATTATTATCCCTCACTAAGAGGGCCGACCAGCAACAAGTGACTTTGGCGCCCAAGAGACTCAAAAAGATATGATTTTATCATTCTATTTCCAAGCGCCAAGGGATTATTTATTATTTTATTTCTTTGTTTCTTCATAAGCATCAAAGATGTCCTTCTCCAAGCCGGCGTACATACAAGATCAACAATTACTTATCCAAGGAGGCATCAACATGAAAATGAATCCCTCTCCACAACAAGCGAATCTCCATACTCACAATGCCAATACATGGGCCGCTCTCATGAAAGGGAAAGATATCAAGTGAAAGGCATATATCAACATCCTTGGAAAATATGATAAGCCATCTCCAAAACCTCTATTGTTCATCCAATATCCTTGGAGTGTGGAAACCAACTCCTCTGTTCTCTAGTGGCGACCATTCCAAAGATCTGGACATTACAATTAACAACAGTAAAACACACAACAGGGGTGAATATTACAGTGATATCAAAGCACAACTCATCTTGCCATCCTGTGCGGTTGTGATAGCAAAACATGCAGAGTTTTTGTTGAGTGATGCAACCTTTTACTCACCATTATAATCTGAGGAGAAACAAGTCAAACCCTAATTTGGAGGTTCCACCACACATAGACCAATTCACAGGTGCCTACAGAGTTGAGGTGGAAATGGGTGACAGAGAGCAGGGTGAACCCAGTACTAGGGACATTAAATGACTTGGCTAGGGGACAACGTGAGTTACAACAAAACATGAACGAGATTTGTGCCCTGCTGGCTAGACAGATAGAGGGAAATAATAACAACAATAATAACAGGAATGGAAACGGTAATGAAGGGAATGGCAATAGGAGAAACGATGGAGATGGATCAGTCAACAACAGGGCCAGGAACTAGCGCTCAATGATTGGGACAAACAATACTAGACCACGCATGCCTACTTTTCCCCCACGTGATAACCCACCTGAGATTATTGAGCCTACTTAGCATGAGCTATAGGACCAGATTATGAGAGATCGGAGGGCTTCTGGGGCAGAGTTCCAGGCTGAAATGTCTTTCAGGGACTACATGGATCTGAGATTGAGGCATAGACCCAACAGGGGCAACAGACAACATAACCATGAGTTATAGAAAAAAGTGAGCAAATTTACCATTCCATACTTTGATGGATCGGGGAAGACAACAGCGAGGGCATGGGTACAATGACTGGATAGTTTCCTTCATCTCAGCCCTATGCCGGAGGAGGCTATTACTTATGCTGCATTACATCTCGATGGTAGTGCCCATGAGTGGTGGCACCATGGTATGATCACTCTAGGCCATGATTAGATTACTTCGTATGCAGAGTTCACTGAGAGATTGATTGACAGGTTCGATAAGAAAGACCCAGAGTTGCAGTTCAAAGAGTTAGCTCAATTGAAACAATGAGGTTCAGTGGACAGTTACATCTTAGAATTCCAGAAATTATCTGTAATGGTCACTGATATTTCAGAGCGGAGATTGATAGTTCTTTTCATTGATGGTCTTACGAATCCTTTGAGGGGTTGATATAGGGCACTTAATCCACTTTGATTATAGGATGCAATGAAGAAGGTGAGAGATATGGAGTCCTCTACTTCTAAGAGTAAATTTCAGTCTAATGGATTTCTAGGTAAGGACAAAGATAAAAAAAAAATTTCAGCGTGATGTTAACCAGCCAAAAAGGGAAACAAATCAGTTGAGTAATGTAAAATACCCTACTTAGTTTGACTGAAATTTTTGCCTCAATTTCACTTCAACAATCAACATCTAAATGCAAAACAATATCAATAGACATAAGAACAATAGAATGCCAAATCTCCAGTGCTTGATTATTCCTTCAGTGATGATGAATACAAATGCTTATTGGCTGTTCATTATGACAGTCTGGGACTGTTTCATATCAGACCTTAATACATACACAAAATGTGAACCAAAATACATCGAAACCTTAGATCATCAATGCCAATCCTATGAAGAATGATCAACATAACAACTCAGCTCAGTTATAGCTTTGTATGAGCTCAAAACATGTCTGATATCGCTGTATAATCTGCTGTTATGAATGCTGGTATCACTGTATTTACCCACCAGTGAGAATGACAACAAAGTGACATCAAAACCCTCCTCCAATGCCAAGCAATAGACTCCTAGAGATGAGAGATTGGGCTGAGAAGGTCACCAAAGGCTTCAATGCAACAAATGTCTTCAAATATTGATGATATCTCCTCTGAATCAGACCTGTAGTTGTCATATACGCGCCCAGATTTCACTAAATGAACAAGATAGTACCAAAAGATGCTTTCCAAGGCTAGCGATTACTCCCAAATGCTAGCGATTTGACCTTGTGATGCTTGAATGTCTTCCAAACTCCAAATCCTTCAATGAAACCAAGTCTAAGAACCCTGAAAATGCATTACCAGCTCGCTGTCATAAAATCAGAACTTCATATATTATCAATTTCACACAAAATAGCTCTCTAATGAAGGTCAACTACCTTGGTAGTCTTTCAATATGATCAAGAGCTTCAAATATAGTAGCAATCTCCTTCAAACTCCTCAAAATAAACCTGCAATTCAAACAACATGATGAAATCCTTCATGAAATCATCTCACACAAGGATATGGGATCATCTCCATATCACATCAAGGGATCATCTCCTTGACAATATACTGAAAATATGCAATTTCCAGCCAAATGCAAATAATAAGAAAATTTACCAAGGGAATCAATATGTACAAATTGACGGTGAAAGGCTCTATTTATCCTCCTCCAAGCTTGGTCGGCCCAATTAGCTCTAATTTGCAAATGATTTGAAGTCCACCAATGAAATGCCTTTCATTTGAACAATCTTAAATGCATTGGATCAATGAGAAACAATCATTTAAAATCCTCCTTAATTTTATTGAATGCATTCACCTCCAAATCCAACGCCTAGACCCATAACAAGCTCTTTGCAATTTTAAATGAATTCCTCCTTGAGTGGCGGCCATGAGGAAATAATATTTTATTATAAAAACTCTCCTTCTTGGCTGGGTGGCGATTCCACATCAGCAAACCAATTTTATTTAATAAAATTCCTCCTCTTTATATGGGCGTCGATCCTCCCTCTAGTCGTTGGCACATTTAGCAATGACAAATATACCTTATCCTTTGGAGCGATTTCCTCTTGGGCATTGAAATGCTTATTTTATTATTTTTTTAAAAACTCCTTCCAATGCACCTAGCACATGATCCATTGACAAACGTTTGAAATTACCTTTTTCCATTTGGGCGTTGGCATCAAACTCAATGTAATTAGCCTTATCCTCATGCGTTGGCACAATAGACTATGAAAATCACCTCATTTTAGGCGTTGGAATTCAAGAGCAAATAGATATTTGAAAATGCAATTAAAGATTGACATTTTCCTTGTCCACTTGGCACCAATCGATCCAATCAATGCAATGATGAAAACACAATTTGAATATTGCATTTTCCATTAACCACAAACACTATATTTTGCCTAAATAAATAATATCTCCAAAAATGCTAAGCCAAAATAAGAATCATTCCCTCACCATGTGAATTTGCCTACGGGAATGGTGAATAGGCTAATCATCAACTCCATATGAGATCACTTTGGAAATAGGGACATGACAAGTAGTGATCAGCTCAATGAGCTTTGGAGGAAGAAATTGTGCTTCCATTGTAGAGAGCCGTGGGACCCATCTCATAAATGCATCAACAAAACAAAGGCCAAACAGATACAATACTTTTCAGCTGATGAGACTAACTCAGAAAAATCAGATCAGCAGTTTGATATAGAGGACAGCGAAGAGGAAAATTCATTAAAAGAGGAAAGTGATAGTGAGGGAGTGATGGCCCAACTCTCTAGTTTCCAAAATATTAGGTCCTTCAAAGTTAGAAGAGTACTTTGTGGACAGCAGATAGTAACTCTCATCGATACGGGTGCTACACATAATTTCATTGATGAGGGTCTTGCAGCCAAAAGAGGACTTAAAATAGAGGAGTTTGAAGGATTCAAGGTAATGGTTGCCGATGGATTCAAACTCACTTGTACTAGGAAGATCACTGGCCTAAGTATTCGGTTGGGCGAATACGAGCTGAAAGATGATTTGTACATGGTTGGCATAGGTGACATAGATGTGGTTTTAGGTATGCATTGGATGAGGACCCTTGGGGAGTTCACAATGAATCTGCATAACATGGAAATGAAATTTTGTATTGTAACATACACCCCTGTATAGGTTTTCCACTCTGTATATTTTTGTTTGTGTTTTTGCTGCTTGTTGTTTAGGGTTTTATGGGGTTTTCTTGCATGTGCGTTTTTTCATGAAATACATGTAAAATGAACAATATACTGGAAACCCAGAAAAAACTATTGCACAAATCAACAAACTAATGAAGACCCAAATAGAAATGAGCCAAACTAAGAATTATAATGACATACCCGGATGGAGAATCATAACTTCATTCCACAAAGCTAGCAACACAAGCAATGGGAAGTCACCATTCAGCTCACAAATGAAAGTTCTTCAATCTTCAGATTACAATAGCAAATATGCTCTTAGGCGCCTAAAATGAAGGTATACATTGCTGTTAACAAGTGTAGAAAAACCCTCAAGAAGACCCACGATTCCAACCCAGCTGTACGACCACCATGGATGCATAAATCATCAGCTAACACTCTGAAAACCTCCTAAAAACTGCTCCAGTCTGGTCTGCAAACACCTATCAGCCCCAACGACTAGAAAGAGGGTCATCAAACTGCTTTAAACTCCCTTGTATGTCTTCAAACAGCAATACGGCCTCATGGGAGAAGTACGGCCCAGTAGTAGTAGTACGCCCTGCACAAAAGGAACTCCAATAGCCACAAACACCTTCCAAAACACATACAATCTGCTCACTAAAACCTTCTTCTCAGCTGCAGACAATGAACTTCTTAAAATATGGTCTTTTCATGCTCATATCATCTCCAAAATGCCTTTCCTGAATGCACAAATGAGACCTCTGAGTGAAGCCTCCTCGAATCCTCCCCTGATGTGATCTTTCACACACGAAGAAAGGTGATATTGCAGGGGTTTTCGTCCCAGCAAATCAATCTGTAAAACCCTAGAACCAAGCTCAAACCAAATGCACAAAAAACTCAATATGAGAGCAAATATCCAATATTCAAGCATAAGGCAAATGAGCCTTCATTCTTTCTTTTTATTCCTCTCAAACCTAAAGCCCAAGAAGAGGAGTTTTAAAATTAATTTTTAATTATAATTCATCCCCTTATCTCTCCATGAGGGGCGCTCATCCCTAGGCACACAACTTATAACTTTAAGTTACAACTTTATATTATAAAGTTGAGTTATATTATAACTTAAAGTCCCCCTTAGAATATAATAAGTTAAATATTTAATTTAACTTATATTAAATCGAACAATGCTCTAGAAGATTCGACCCTGAGAATCTCGTGCCCTGGCTCCTACACTGCCCTGCTAAAAATAGAAACTGCCTGGGTCATGACTTACTATAAATAGCAAGTCCCTGGAATGACCTCCTAAACACCTCCGTTAGCCTACGGAAGTCGAGTTATAGGCTAACCTTGATCAATCGATGAAGTGAGCTAGATGGGGATTACATATATTGTCCCCATTCTGGGAATGGCCACCATTAGGGTTAGTTTGGGCCTTTCATCTCACTCCGAGACATCTTGAGGACATCGTGAGCAGTGGAGATGACTTATTGCCTTGGTATGGAGATTCATCTTCTTCGGAGTCAGTCACTTGGAAGGTCTATTAGTTGGATTTGGAGCAGAGTTTCGAGCTTCTCATGTGTATGGATGCTATCACTTCACTCTTGGATGCCTTCTCATGGATACTTGGCTTATGATGATTTGCCTACTTCGGAGCTTTCATATGGATTCATGTTGGAGTTTGGATTTCATCATATGGATGACATCATTACACCTTGGGATACTTTCATATGGATGCCTTGCCTTGGATGACTTGATATCATCACTCACCTTGGAGATTACTATCCACCTTGGGCAAAGAACACCATGATATTCCCATGTTTCTCCTAGGCGCTCATTGATAAAATATTATATTCCTTGACTAGCATTGATATGGGACAAAATAATTAATTATTATTATAAGTGGCGCCCTTGCTAATTCATAACTCTAATTTGAATTAGGCGCTTTATGGAAGGAGGGCTCATTCACATGGTCGACCCTCTTGGGAGGGAAATATTATTCAAAAAACCAAACATAACTGCCCTAGGTTGGCCATGAAAAGAAAGACTGAGTTATGTATATATTTACTAGTTCAATTGGCACTTGGAAGGTATCAATCGTTCGACATTCATTCATACATTGGAGATTTATCTCTAGCATAGGATATTGAGATGAAAACCTCTAATACCCTTGGAGAGGCTGGACGAAACCCTAGCTGATCTAGTTGGAGGATTCCGTGACGGGGATCTACTTGTGCATCATTGGAAAGAAGAGCAGATTTCAGATCAGATTGAAGAGGTCATTCGTAGAGGCCTTCTTGGTGTGGTTAGTTCATCAAACTTGCAAGGAGAAGTGCCTTCTTGGAGTGCCACCTTAGGAGGAAGATTTCCACACCTATTTGAAGGTTATGTGCTGCTAGGGTTCAGTCAAAGGCAGATTTCGTGACAGCAGACAGCAGACTTAGTTGGGCTGAAGAGAACCAATCTCATAGTAGGTTTTGAGCATCATTTGAAGGTGACTTGGTTAGGGATCATCCCAACACTTGGGTGAACTGTTTGGAGGAAGAGCGACTGTCTTCTAGGCAGATTTATGGTTGATTCAGATTTCTGCACTTAGGGTTTCTGATCTGGGTTTGCTACAGCAGATTATACATGCTCATTTGTGTTAATTTTGAATAATCAGATTGACAGTAAGAACAATGAGACACAAATGCACACAACACACGCATATACCCTGGGAAAACCTCCCTCTTGGAGGTGAAAAACCCAGCAAGGAAATCTCAGATTCAATTTATATTATGAGCAGAAATGAATTACAGCTTCACCTGTCTGGGGACACGAAACATAGATATCAAAATTACAACTCGTTTGAACCTGATTCAAACTGGTCAGAATGAAGCTACTACACATCAGCGTAGTCGCACAGTAATACAGAGATTCGACAGTCAATAATCAATGAACCGTTGAATGGTTGAACCAATGAAGTGATTGAACTGGTGAACTAATTGAACCAATGAACCGGTTCACTGAACCGGTTCAACTGTCTGCAGAACTTACTGAGTCGCTGAACCTGTGAGCTCGTTGAACTGTTGAACCGAACCGTTGAACCAATCCGTTGAACTGAACCGTTGAACCAAACGGTTGAACCAAACCGTCGAACCGAACCGTCGAACCAAACGGTTCAACCTTGAGCCGCTGAAGCCTTTGAGCCTTAGGAGCTCAATGAGCTCGATGCGTCTTTGAGCCAGTGAAAGTATTGAATCTATCAAATGATTCAACACCCGGCGAGGCACTTAGAACTGTCGCAGATGAATGCCGATGGAGAATTTTCGCTGATCAGAATTCGGGGTCAGTGAAGGCTGTATGAATGCTGAGTGCCAGTCACTCTTCATTTATATGAGATTGCTCGATCAATTTTGGCGCCAATTACATACACGTTACAATTGAAATAGGTCCAGGCCTATTTGCAATTTCAAGATACATCGAATGAATTCGCCCAGATAGGGCTAGCCTTAAATCTGAGATTTAAAATGCTAAGGCCGATAGGCCATTCAGCATTTTATAACTAGGTCGGTCTTGGAAAGGGATCCGACCTAGCTACCAAAATCAACACTCCCTCCTAGCTAGGAAGGATTCCTTTATAAGGATCAAATCACATAGTGACTATCACCATGGCTGCTTCCATGGATAAGGAAAAACATAAGTGCTTATTGTCATCTCCACATGACGTTTACCATAGATACTCCCAGAGGGTGAACAAGCTCATCATGAAATTTCTCCCATGATATCCACCATACCTTCTTGCAGAGGGTGGATTCGCCATGCCTACTTGCAGAGGGTGGAAGAGGGCTTTCACCTCAAACTTCTCCCAGAGAAGAGTGCATTACCATCATGCCTACTCGCAGAGGATGGAGGAGGGCTTTCACCTCAAACTTCTCCTAGAGAAGAGTGCATTACCATCATGCCTACTCGCAGAGGGTGGAAGATACAGTGTAATGTATCACTGATGCTGAGTCTCCCTCTCAGCTAGAGCTGTGTTCTCCACAACTCCAAGCTTGTCTCGAAAATATGCAAGCTTCACTCGAGCAAGGGGTTTGGTGAGAACATCTGTTGTTTGCTCATCAATGTTGATGTATTTAGCTGAATAGCATTCCTTTGCACCATATCTCGGATATAGTGATACTGAGTTTCCACATGCTTTGATCTGTCATGAAACACAAGATTTGCAGAGAGCTTCACACAGCTCTGATTATCACTGTGAATAACTATAGGCTCCCAGGGTTGTCCAAACAAACCTGCAAGGAGTTTTCGAAGCCACACTGCTTCTCGAGATGCCACACAGGCTGCAATATATTCTGCTTCAGCAGTACTCAATGCTATTAAAGACTGTTTTCTGCTGCACCAGGATATCATGGCGGATCCCAAGCTGAAGCAAACTCCAGAAGTGCTCTTTCTATCAGTGACACTTCCTGCCCAATCAGAATCAGAATAGCCTTCCAAGGTAATGACTATGTTGGAAGAGTACTTCAATCCATATCCAACTGTACCACGCAAATATCTCAAGATATGCTTGGCTGCAACAAGATGAATCTGCCTTGGTTCGCACATAAACTGGCTGAGGGCACTCACTGCATAGCAAATGTTAGGTCTAGTGTTAACTAGATACATCAAGGATCCAATCAACTGCCTGTATTCAGTGGGATTCACCAGATCAGATCTAGCTGCAGATTCACTCAACTTCTTTAAGTTAGTTTCCATAGGAGTAGGCATAGGTTTACAATCTAGCATTCCAAATCTCTTCAAAATATCAATGGTATATTTTCCTTGACTTAGAATAATTTCATTGGGTCTTTGCCATACTTCTAACCCTAGAAAGAAATGCATGAGACCTAGATCTTTCATTTCAAATTTTGAAGTCAGTTCTTCCTTACATCTAAGAATGAGATGATCTTCTCCAGTTAGGAATAGGTCGTCAACATATAAAACCAAAATCAACATTTCACCATTGAATACCTTGAAGTAAAGGTTAGGATCAGCATCATTCTTACAGAATCTTAGGCTTATCAAATACTTATCAATTCTTTCATACCAAGCACGGGGGGCCTGCTTAAGGCCATATAATGCTTTCTTCAATCTGCATACATGAGATTCTTTCTTATGGATCACATAGCCTTTAGGTTGCTCAATGTAGACCTCTTCTTCAATAATACCATTGAGGAAGGCTGTCTTTACATCCATCTGATGCAACTTCCATCCCTTAGCTGCGGCAATTGCAATGATAGTCCTGATGGAAGTATATCGAGCAACAGGGGTAAAGGTTTCCTCATAATCTATGCCTTCTTTCTGAGAGAAGCCACGAGCCACAAATCTAGCTTTGTATTTCTCAATACTTCCATCAGCAGCATGTTTAATTTTAAACAACCATTTGGAAGATACAACAGACTTACCTTTGGGTCTAGGCTCAATATCCCAAACATCATTCTTAATGATAGACTGATATTCTTCATCCATAGCATTCTTCCATGTCTGTTGGTTCATGGCCTCTTCAACGCTGGAAGGTTCAGTCTCAATGAGATTGCACATTAATGCAACATAGTTTGAGAATCTCTGAGGTCTTCTTTCTCTAAGTGTGCCACTTGGAGCTGCAAACTTTTCTGCCTCTTGAATCCAAAGAGGTCTCTTTTTATTCACGGTAATGCCCCTAGGCCCATCTGTAGGATCCAAAGGTTCACTTGGATCATCATGATTTTCAGATTCTGTAGACTCTCTCTGAATCTCAGTATCATGCTCAATATCCATGTTTTGAGGGTTATCATGGACTTCATTGTCAATCTCTAGACTTGAGCCTTTAGATCTTTTGAGTGCAATATTTTCTTCAAAAGTGACATCTCTACTAACCTCAATAAACCTTTGACCTGGAATGTAAATTCTAAATGCTTTGGATGTTTCGCTGTAGCCCACAAGAGTGCCTCTTTTGCCAGAAGGTTCCAACTTGGTTCTCTTCTCTTTGGGTACATGGACATATACTGGACTCCCGAAGATCCTCAAGTGACTGATATCAGGTTTGATCCCTGAAAATGCTTCTTCTGGAGTCATATCTTTCAATACACGGTGAGGGCATCTATTCTGAATGTAGACAACAGTCCTAGATGCTTCGGCCCATAGGAAAGTCTGCAGATCCTGATCATGAATCATTGCTTTTGCTGCCTCAACTATGGATCTGTTCTTTCTTTCTGCAACCCCATTTTGCTGAGGGTTGTAGGGAACACAAAACTCCCTTTTTATCCCTGCCTCAACACAAAAGTCATGAAAACTACCCGAGGTGTATTCACCTCCATTGTCAGACCTAAACACTTTAATTCTTTTCCCAGATAGATTTTCAGCTAAAGCTTTAAATTCTTTGAATCTACTTAGAACTTCATCAGATTCTTTTGATTTAAGAAAGTAAATCCAAGTTTTCCTAGAGTAGTCATCTATAAAGATTACATAATACAAGAATCCACTTGGAGAAGCAACAGACATAGGTCCACATAAATCAGAATGCACAAGAGCTAATTTCTCTTTAGATCTACTTTCACTTTGATGAAATGGACTCTTGATATTCTTACCCATAGCACAACCTTTGCATGTATTATCATGAGTATGACTGAGTTTAGGCATACCTTTAACTATCTTCTCAAGTGTGGGGAGGGCTCGGAAATGAAGATGTCTGAGTCTTCTATGCCATAGCTCGCTTGACTCAGGTGCTTCATGAATGAGAGCTTGAACTGGACATGCTGAAAGCTTATATAGGCTCTCATACCTATTCCCAATGACACGAGCTGATTTTATGCTGGACTTCTTAGGCCATGCAAGCACCCTTCCCTCAGAAAATGCAATCTGATAACCCTTATCTTCTAGTGCTGATATGGAGATAAGGTTTCTTTTGATTCCAGGCACAAACAAAATATCGCTGAGGTGAAGAGAAATTCCAAAATCTAAATTAAGGGAAGTAGTACCAAAACCTCTCACGGAATAGCGAGCATCATCACCAATGACCACATGAAGATTAGACTCTTTCTCCACTGAATCTGAGAGGTGCTCTCAATAGTCGGTGATGTGTCTAGATGCGCCACTATCAATCAACCATGTATCACTGTCTGAGGGTACATTGCTTGACAAAGCAGAGATGAAAAGGAAGTCTTCAGTATTGGACTGATTTGAGACTTCATTTAAGTTTGCTCTTTGTTGCTTAGACTGGAATAAACAATCCCTTGCATAGTGACCGAATTTGTCACATCTGAAGCACTTGATGTGGGACAGGTCCCTTTTCTTTTTCTTCGAATCATGAGATGGATTAGACTTTTGATCTCTATTCTTCTTGAAATTGTTCTTCTTCCAATAGCCTCCTTTCTTCTTGAAGGACTGGGCAGCAAGGACATGATTGTCTTCGTGAGTGTTTTTGATAACTCCTCTAGCAGCCAGTCGAGACTCTTCTTGGATACAGTCAGCCCTTAATCTGTCAAACTTGGGCAGATCAGCTCTTGCACTAATTCCTTGAATGTAGGATTCCCAAGATGCTGGAAGACCATTGAGGGCTTGCATAGTTAAATCATTTTCATCAACAATCTTTCCAATAGATGAGAGCTGATCTCTCAAATCAGAAATCCTTATGAAGTAAGCCATGACGGATTCACCTTTAGCCATCTTGATGTGATGAAGCTGCTGCTTCAAAACTAGAACACGACTAGTGTTGTTGATTTCATACATCTCCTCCAAGGTTCTAAACATTTTGCTTGCTGTATTCAGCTTGGAGATGATGAGAACAATGTGATCTTTTACTGAATCAATTAAGATCTTCTGAGCTTGAAAATCTTTCTTCCTCCATTGGATCTTTTCTCCTTCTGCCTCAGGCTCGGAAGATTCTTTGGTCACAAAGTCTGCAAGGTCATTTTCATTCAACGCAAGCATGATGCGGACTCTCCATGATGTGAAATTGGAAGCCCCATCCAATCTGTCTTCAACCCTAAGACTGTGAGCCATTTTATCTGATCTTTAATGATAAGAGCAAAATGTAAATAACTGAATGCTGCAAATCTGATTATACTAATTCGAACCTGGCTCTGATACCATGTTAATTTTGAATAATCAGATTGACAGTAAGAACAATGAGACACAAATGCACACAACACACGCATATACCCTGGGAAAACCTCCCTCTTGGAGGTGAAAAACCCAGCAAGGAAATCTCAGATTCAATTTATATTATGAGCAGAAATGAATTACAGCTTCACCCGTCTGGGGGCACAAAACATAGATATCAAAATTACAACTCGTTTGAACCTAATTCAAACTGGTTAGAATGAAGCTGCTGTACATCAACGTAGTCGCACAGTAATACAGAGATTCGGCAGTCAATAATCAATGAACCGTTGAATGGTTGAACCAATGAAGTGATTGAACTGGTGAACTAATTGAACCAATGAACCGGTTCAACTGTCTGCAGAACTTACTGAGTCGCTAAACCTGTGAGCTCGTTGAACTGTTGAACCGAACCGTTGAACCAATCCGTTGAACTGAACCGTTTAACCAAACAGTTGAACCGAACCAAACGGTTCAACCTTGAGCCGCCGAAGCCTTTGAGCCTTAGGAGCTCAATGAGCTCGATGCGTCTTTGAACCAGTGAAAGCGTTGAATCTATCAAATGATTCAACGCCCGGCGAGGCACTTAGAACTGTCGCAGATGAATGCCGATGGAGAATTTTCGCTGATCAGAATTCGGGGTCAGTGAAGGCTGTATGAATGCTGAGTGCCAGTCGCTCTTCATTTATATGAGGTCGCTCGATCAATTTTGGCGCCAATTACATACACGTTACAATTGAAATAGGTCCAGGCCTATTTGCAATTTCAAGATACATCGAATGAATTCGCCTAGATAGGGCCAGCCTTAAATCTGAGATTTAAAATGCTAAGGCCGATAGGCCATTCAGCATTTTATAACTAGGTTGGTCTTGGAAAGGGATTCGACCTAGCTACCAAAATCAACAATTTGCCTATTGGAGAGGCTTGTATTTGCACTGTTTTGTCATCATTGTGGTATGTAATTGTTGCTATTGGAGATCACTTGTTATCTGGGCTATTTAGCCATTCATTTGACATTGTTTGTATGCCCTATCTTCATAATTTCAGCAGTATACATTAGTAGATCTGATATTGTTCCAGCAGGCTGTATAATTCATGTTTCTGACATGTTATCATATGATCCATATGCATATTGATGATAGAAATGATCTTCATGATTGGGTGAATCCCTTGTGATGTTTGCATTGATAATTGATCATAGTTTGTGGTGAAATCTATATTTGCTCAAATCTGATTTCTGGGCAAAGCTAGGGTTAGGGCAGAATTGGGAAAGTGCAGAAATTTGTGTGCTACAATTGGTAAATTCATTTGGAATTCCCGGAAATCCAAAATTGCCCTAATTTGTCCCATTTGGGACATTACAAATTTGACTCCAATGGGAAAAAGATTGTGCTCAAAGCTTTATCAGATGGTGGTCCCAGAGTTGTATCCCTCAAGAGGATGGAGCGGATGATTAGACAGGACCAAGTGGAGTGTGCAGCAGAGTACCTTATCTTGCCTGCAATTTCAGAGCAACAAAAGAACAACCATCGTCCAGATATTCAAAAATTGCTATCAAAGCATAGCAAGGTGTTTGGGAGTATACCAGCAGGAGTACCTCCCAATAGAGGGATAGAGCATGTGATAGAGTTAGAGGATGGTGCAATACCAGTGATTACTACACCATATAGGCATCCTAAGAGGCTCAAGGATGAGATAGAAAAAACTATTAAGGAGCTACCAGAGATGGGGCATATTAGACCCAACAAGAGTCCATTTGCTTCGACAGTTGTGCTAGTCAAGAAGGATGGCACAATACGCATCTGTATTGACTACCATGCATTGAATAAAAGGACAATAAAAACAGATACCCCATTCCTAGGATTGATTTGTTGATAGATGAGCTGCACGGGGCTTGTTATTTTTCTAAGATTGATTTGAGGTCAGGTACCATCAGATTAGGATGAGGGAGGAGGACATAGAGAAGACCGATTTTAGGTGCCACTATGATCACTTTGAGTTTTTGGTGATGCTGTTTGGATTGACTAATGCACAACCACTTTCCAAAGGTTCATGAATCAGATTTTTAGGAAGCAATTGAGGAAATTTGTGTTGATATTCTTTGATGATATCCTGATCTTCAGTAGAACCTGGGAGTAGCACATGAGGCATCTCGTGGAGGTTTTGAGCATATTAGAGAGATTCATTGTATGCTAAGGAGTCTAAGTGCGACTTTGGCATGACAGAACTTCTTTACCTTGGTCACATTATCAGTGTAGAGGGGGTAAGAGTTGATCAAGAGAAGATAAGGGCTATTATTGAATAGCCTACACCTAAGAATCTCTCTTAGCTTAAGAGATTCTTTGGTTTGTGTGGATTTTACAGGAGGTTTGTCAAGGGATTCTCATAGACTGCAGCTCCACTTACAGACTTGACGAAGAAATGAGCTTTTGTATGGTTCGATTCAGCACAAAAGTGTTTCGAGCACCTCAAACAGTTGATGTCCTCATGTCCTGTGTTGGCGATTCCAGATTTCTCCAAACCTTTTGAGTTGGAACTTGTGATGCCTCAGGAGAGGGAATTGGAGCCGTGCTGATGTAGGAGAAACACCCTATAGCATTTGAGAGCAGGAAGCTCAGAGGTGTGGAGAGGAGCTATTCAGTTTATGATAAGGAGATGTTGGCCATAATGCATGTATTGGCCAAATTCAGGCAACACTTGGTTGGGGGTAAGTTTATTATAAAAACAGACCACAATAGCATTAAGTAGTTTATGAACCAGAAGGACCTTAATGACAGACAACAAAAGTGGGCGAGTAGATTACAGGCATATGCCTTTGACATTGAATATGTGAAAGGGAAGAAGAACGTAGTAGCGGATACACTTTCCAAGAGACCTCACTTGTGTTTGTTAGGGGAGATTTTTGTTGATTGGAGGGAGTTGATTTCAGCAGAATATGCTAAGGATTCTTGGGCAACAGAAATCGTAGAGGGCATAGTTCATGATGATAGGTACTCTGGTTAATGATTTGATTATTTATAAGGAGAGGATTTTCTTGGTGCCTACTTCACAGCTTAAGGGCAAGATATTGAGGACCTTTCATGATGCGCCTATGGCTAGTCACTAGGGGTTCTTTAAGACTTACAGACAAATCTGGGAGCGTTTTACTTGGAAAGGACTCAAGAACTAGGTCCTTAAGTATGTTAGGGAGTGCCCTACTTGCCAGCAGAATAAGAATGAGCACACTTATTCAGCTGGTTTACTTCAGCCTTTACCCATTCCTAATCAGAAATGGGAATGTATTTCCATGGACTTCATTACTAGACTACCTAAGGTACATGGCAAGGATTGCATATTTGTTGTAGTCGACGGATTGACCAAATTTGTACATTTCTTTGCCATATCAGTGACATACTGTAGTTCAGGTGGTTGATTTGTTCTTTAGGGAAATATTCAGATTACATGGGATGCCTAGGAGCATTGTTAGCAATAGGGACAACAAGTTCCTAAGTCTCTTCTGGCAGGAGCTTTTGAGATTGAGTGGCACCGAGTTCACACCTAGTACTAGCTACCACCCATAGACGAATGGGCAAACAGAAATAGTAAACAAATGGGTGGAAGGGTATCTCAGAAACTATGCTTTTGGACAACAAAGAGCTTGGATCAAATGGCTGCACCTTGAGGAGTATTGTTATAATACTACCTATCATATGTCCATTAGGATGTCATCGTTTATGGCTTTGTATGGGTATGAGCACCTCTAATAGGCTGCACTGAGTTTTTTTTGAAACACAAGTAGACAAGAGAGGATTGTTATGATGTAAGATGTCTTCCACACTTTTTTGATCACCCAGAGTCCGATGTGGGCAAGGTGAGAGCATATAAGTGCTTCAGAATCAAATTAAAAACCAACGGAAGTAACAATCTTCCACTTATTTAGTGGGCATCCACTCAATCGTGGGAATGAAGCATGAAAGTAAACACCCACTTATGCAATGGGCATCCACTTATTCAGTGGGAAGTACAAGAAAGTAAACCAGGTGCATCCACTTATTTAGCGAGAACCTGAGTTGTGCAAGAAAACATAAATCTAGGTGCATCCACTTATTCAGTGGGAACTTGAGCTTTGAAGAACTGAAAATGAAAGACATCCACTTATTCAGTGGGAAGCCATTACAAAGCAAATAAGCAAACTAGTCTCACTGGCACATCCACTAGTTCAGTGGGAAGCCATTACAAAGCTAGCAATAATGAAAGTATTTCAATGAAGATTCCACATTATGCACACTCAGAGGATTAGCTCAAACAACCCCATATTCAGAGATGAAGGATATAACAACAAATAAGACTGAAAAATCAAAACTGTTCATACCACATCATATTGTTGTCCACAGGCTGCTCTCAAGATATGCCTTGTTGCTGCTGTACGGTAAAGCTTATGGAAGGTTAGACATACATCTATGCATGTGACTTCATCAATACTCCTTCCAACATAGTTTCCAATCACCTACTAAGTCAAACGCCTCGAGAGGACTCATTCCAGCACCTTATACATCATCGACTAGGTCTAGAGAGTTCATGTCAGGACTGTACTTTGTACGACCTGCTGGAATGTACAGCATGGATAAATCATGTCTAAACAACAAATATCACCTGCAAACTGCTCAGAAACAAAAGTCTATATGCTGCAAACAGGATCAGTCATCCACCAAGTGAATACATAAGAATCCATTCACAACACCACCAAACCTCACACTAGGAACCAACTGTACGGCACTGCAAAAGTGGTATGACCTATACAATAGTCTTCAATCTGCAAAAAAGGACCTCTAATTTGTTTGTCAACATGGTAACCCCAATCTTTTTAAAGTTTTCATATCAGTAAAACTGCATCATATATAATAAACTCTTCAGAAATTGAGGCAACACCACATGGTACGGCATAGTAGGGAAGGTATGACCTGAAATATGGCCTCACAAGAATGCAACAAGGAACTCTAAGCCAATGCAAATTTGATCGCCCAACAAGGATTAATGAACCAGAATATGAAGCCTGCAAGGTATTGGTAAACCATTACATAGAAAGAATGACCACCAAATGGTACGGCCAGATTGGTACAACCCAACATGAAGCAACACCAACAATCAAAAAAAATCTCAAATCACACTAAAACCATAACACAATATAGTCAGTCACCATCAAACCCCAAACTCATCAAAAAACATCAAACTCCATAAAGATCTATGTGATTCCTGGTTGAAATCACCTTGAACCAGCTAGGGTGGATCTTTCACCAGCGAAACTGATCTTCTCCAAGAGGGTTTGCATCCTCAAGAAGGAAAGGAAGAAAACACAGGTTCAATCCAGCAGAGTAACAATACAATCTCCAGCATAGCCCTCCAAATGAGCTTTCATCCCCTTTTAATAACCTTTTGAGAGGAATAAAATATTACTTTCCTTTTACCTCTTCATTTTTTTTAATTCAATATGGGTAAATGCTTTTGATCGGAACTATGAACCGGGTACGGTATCAGGTAGGCGGGGGGGGGGGGGGGGGGAGGGAGACTGGACCTCGTGATCTCGTGCCTACCACGGGAAGCTCTCGCCAATCGAGGCAGGACCCCTACCCTTCTTTTTACCTCTTCATATTTTTTCTCTCCGAAAGATCTTTTTTGAAATAATGTGAATATGTCATGTGTAAGGCCCCTTTTTTTTAAGTGTCTATCTTTTAAAACACTTAATTACCTTTTCAAAGAGCTATTATACTTATCTTTTTAATAATCGCAACATAAGATAACTTAAGCAAATATATTAATTAAATGGCTTAATAACTTACCCAATATACGGAAAGTCCCAAACTTAGGCGAACTGCAAATTAAATAATACCATTACCTTCCATGATGTTTGGGATGAAGAACGACATCTTCGAGGTGACTTTCTAAAAATAGATGGCTCCTCCAAGAATCTTGGAGAGTTATCTAGGAAGCCGAATAAACTTTCGAAAGTTGCATAGCCATCCCGAGACAACACTGAGCTCAAAGCCAAAGCAAAACATCACAAATAACTAAACATGTGCTCTCCACAACTTACGAAGCTCCCTAACCAAGCCAGATAGCCTACAAGAGCTCAAGGAAATAGGCTATCGGTCACAAACTTGGCTAAACGCCAAATGGGGACATTACAAGGCCCTACTTCATGGATTTACTACTTGGAGATAGTAGAGTTCCCGAGGCAAAGGATTTGCTACAGGAAAGTCAGGATATCATGAAAAAGGAAAACTTGCAGCAGGCACAAAATTAACAGAAGTTGTATGCTGATCAGCATTGAGTGGAATGTAGTTTTGAGGTTGGGGACATGGTTTATTTGAGACTTCAACTATATAGACAGTCTACTCTTAAGAAGAGTGTATCGAAGAAGCTTAAGCCCAGATTCTATGGCCCATTCATAGTGTCCAGGAGGGTTTGAGAGGTTGCCTATGAGCTTGAAATACCAGCTAGTAGCAAAGTGCATAATGTTTTTCACATATCCAGGCTCAAAAAGACACTTGGACATAATGGAGTTCCCTCATCAGAGTTGCCACCATTAGACGAAAAGGGGAAGCTGATATTGATTCCAAAGGCCATTATTGACTCTCGAGAACACTCTTCAAAGGAGGATCGTTAAGGAGTTCTTGGTCAAATAGAAAAACTTGCCAGTAGAGGATGCGACATGGGAGAATAAGCAGATCTTGCAGCATCCAGAGCTGAAATTGCTTGAGGACAAGCAATTTTGGGAAGGGCGGACTGTAATGTCCCCTTCCTAAGTTGTGCAGTTTGATTGATAGTTAGCCTATTCAATGGATTCCCGTAGGCTAATGAGTTAGGGTTAGAGAATCCTTGGGAGTCGGTTAATCCAGCAGGATAGCAGTATCAGTTGCTACTTGAGCTTCAAGTTGGTTTGATGAGCGATGCGCCATTTTCTGAGGTGTTTTCGATGATATTTTCTATACTACTTTTAGTAAGTCGATTCGGGGCACCAGTAGAGGTCATTGTCAACATTACTATTTATAGTCATGTCGGTGGAGGCATTTGGTGTTGGAATTTCAAGTCTTAACATAACCTCGCAATTTTAAATTAATAATGATATTTTATAATTGAAGATTTAACTTGTCTTTATTAATGTTATAAATTTGGGCGCCTAGGGAGATAAAGGTGTCTTTTTGAAAGGGGTGAAATTAATTACATAAGTGAGCGCTCATGAGGGAGACATAAGGAGTGGAGTTTAATTAAATAAGATTATTTTATTTTGACTCCAGTATTGGCGTGAAAGCTTGGGAAATAAAAGAAAAGAATAAAAGTTCATTTGTATTCTTGTGCATTTTGATTTCTTGAACTTTGTTCTTGTTGGAGGAGCTGGTTTTCCTTCCTAGGGTTTGTGAGGGCGAAAACCCTTGCAAACTACATCTTCCACGTTGGTGAGAGACCCAATATGGGAGATTTATTGGTGATCTCATTGCAAGCATTACATTGAGCTGATTGGAGTTATTTGCAGGTTGCCGCTGAGAAGTTATCTAATGCCAATGTCATCTTTTTCTCCATGATAATTTAGTAGACACATTGGAGGCAATGGTGACTGATTTTTAGGCTTTGTAGAGCAGATTTGGAGTGGGATTTGTTGTAGTGTTTAACACCCATGTTGGCTATACATTTTGGGCATTCTATTGGAGTTGTTTTGATGGTTTTTTTTTCCACTTGTTACTGTTGTAGCATGAATCTAAGAGAGGTGCACCTGTTATTGGAGGGTTTCTGTGATATTTAGGGCAGATTTATGAAGTTTTATTGTGTCTTTGCAAGCTAATATCACTGCAGAGCAAGCCATACCACTTCTAGACCTAGCATGTGAAAGGAAGCAAGGTAAGTAGAAACAACTTCCTACACCAATCTAATGAGGGATAGTAGTGCAAATTTTTCTTAGATCTTTCTAGTTATAGTTAAGATATACATTAACAGAAAGATTAACACACATTCCGAAACAAGTACAAATGCAATAGACACAAGGTATACGTGGGGAAAACCCTTTTGGGTGAAAACCCCACACTCCAAAGCACAACCCAATGTATTATTCAGTAAACAAGGAATGGTTACAATACAATTACAGAGCCAAGCTCTTCCAGGAGTTCCCAAGATGTCAATTTTGGAGCAATTCTGGCAACATTTCTCTACCTGCAAATGAACCATACAAAACTCCACTCCAAGCACCTGTTTTTATACAGATATGAAGCAAGAATGGAACCTTCTAGAGGTTGGGCGTCCAAGAGGCCATAGGGCACAATATCCAACGCCTCTTGCAAGCAAACACACTTGTCTACATCAAGGAAGGATGCCTTACAATCTCTTACATCTGTAAGAAGAATATGGCATTCTTACAAGACTGACAACTGTAAGAGAATCGTCATAAATGACTAAATATAGAACATGCCTCTTACAACTTGTCCTTATCCTTCCTTGGACGTCCAACTTTGACCTTTTCTCCATGCAAAGATGCTTTACAACATTTGTCCAACCTGCTATAGAATCTAGTCCTTACGCATCATAGTTTGTCATAGGAATCTGTCATATGTCATAGGAATTTGTCATAAGGACTTACACACCTTACAACTAGCCAACACGTCACAAATGTCCTATTCCAAAGTGGGACGCCTACATCCTCATGTGAGGAAATAAATATATGCTTGTCACCTTCCATGTCACCTCCCATTAATTGACAACTCACCATGTCAAATTTACTAGATGACAAAGCACGTTAAACCAGAAAACTACGGTGCAGTAAAAAAGTAATTACCACAATAAAAAATTAATGCTAGGAAATTACAAAGGTTGAGACACCTTAATTCCCAACAGCGTGAGGATTTTTAGGCTATACGCCTAGTTTGTTCGGCAGATTTTGTATCTTTAGTGTGCTCTCTGAATCTTGTATTCACTGTATGTCATTTGCTGATAAGAGGGTAGCTGTTTGATGATGTTGAGAAGTATTTTGTAGCTCCAAAACTCCTGATTTTGTATGTTTAGACCAGTACCTTGTGAATCTGAAAATGGGTATGTAATAAAAGTAATGTTATTGATATTTTAGCATTTGGGTATTAATAGTTGAAGCCATAACAGCAAAAATTGTTTGGGGGAAAAATCGGCAAATCAAAAGTATAAGATTTTTTCAAAAAATCGGGAAAAAATTGTGAAAAAATAATGAAAAAATCGGATCTCCCAAAAACGTAGAAAAATATAAAAAGGAGAGGAAATATGTTTTTTAAATGATATAAATTTTATAATAAAATAATAAATATTATATTTTAATACTATAATATATAACTATTAATAATATAATATATTATTATATTTATAATAAATATTAATAATATAATATATATTATTAGAATATATTAATGTAGAAAAATATAGATTAATGATATAAATAGTATATTATAATATTATAAATATTATAATAGAATAATAAATACAAATAATATATTATATATTAAAAATATTAATATTATATTTTAATATTATAATATAGAACTATTAATAAGATAATATATAAATATAATAATATAATATATAAATAATATAATAAATATTAATAATATAATATATAGTATTATATTATTATAATATATTAAAGTTTATATAGATTAATTACATAAATATTATATTATAATATTATAAATATTATAAATAGAATAATAAATACTAATAAATATATTATATTATTAATAATATTATATGAAAATATATTATTAATTAGCCAATAGGCTTTTGTATGTGAGCATTATAGTGCTCGGAAATTTGTCTCACGCCGTAAAAAACTTCACGTTGGACGATTTTCTAAACTTGTCAGTTGTTCTCATGCCACGAAAAAATTGTGCAACAAGCACTCTCATGGAGTTTAAAGATGGCGTATTCCTTGAACCTCCTATGGGTGCTAAGTTATTTATGAATACAGAGATGAATAACGCAGAAACGAAACAATGAAACCCTAGGCACCCGCTAGAAACGAAATGATGAAAACCCTAGAAATGAAAATGATGAAAACCCTAGAAATGAAAATGATGAAAACCCTAGACGCAAAAATCCGGCGCAATTTAAATAAAAATCCTGATTTTTTGGGGGGTAAAAATCGCCCAACTTGGCGATTCACTATTTAAAAAAAAAATCGCGATTCTTTGGCAATTTCTGGTTTTAGATGCATTTTTCAGTAAATGGGTATTGTTTAATGTCGCATTGTATATTGTTATTCCATTGCAAATCAATATTACATGTGAAACAAACAAACAATACAACAACAATAAAAAAAATATCGGCAACAACAAAACACACAACAGGGGTGAATATTACAGTGGTATCAGAGTACAGCTCATCTTGCCATCTTGTGCAATTGTGACAATGAAACATGCAGAGATTTTGTTGAGTGATGCAACCTTTTACTCACTATTATAATATGACGAGAAATAGGGCAAACCCTAATCTGGAGGTTCCACCACACATAGACCCATTCACAGGTGTTGACAGAGTTGAGGTGGAAATGGGTGACAGAGAGCAGGGTGAACCTAGTACTAGGGACATTAAATGACTTGGCTAGGGGACGTGTGTTATAGCAAACCATGAACCAAATTTGTGCCCTATTGGCTAGACAGATAGAGATAAATAATAACAACAATCATAACATGAATGGAAACGGTAATTAAGGGAATGGCGATAGGAGAAATGATGGGGATGGATCAGTCAATTGTAACAGAGCCGAGAACTAGCGCTCAATGGATGGGACAACCAACACTAGACCACGCATGCCTACTTTTTCCCCACGTGATAACCAACTTGAGGTTATTGAGCCTACTCAGCATGAGCTACATGATCATGTTATGAGAGATCGGAGGGCCTCTGGGGCAGAGTTCTAGGCTGAAATGTCTTTTAGGGATTACATGGATCTGAGATTGAGGCATAGGCCCAACAGGTGTAGCAAACAACATAACCATGAGTTACAGAAAAAGGTGAGCAAATTTACCATTCCGTACTTTGATGGATTGGGGAAGACAATAGCGAGGGCATGGGTACAACGATTGGATAGTTTTCTTCATCTCAGCCCTATGCCGGAAGAGGAGGCTATTAATTATGTTGTGTTGCATCTCGATGGTAGTGCCCATGAGTGGTGGCACCATGGTATGATCACTCTAGGTCATGATCAGATTACTTTGTATACAAAGTTCACTAAGAGATTGATTTATAGGATCGATAAGAAAGACCCAAAGTTGCAGTTCAAAGACTTAGCTCAATTGAACAATGGGGTTCAGTGGATAGCTACATCTTAGAATTTCAGAAATTATCTGTAATGGTCACTGATATTTCGAAGCGAAGATTGATAGTTCTTTTCATTGATGGTCTTACAGATCTGTTGAGGGGTTGGATTAAGGCACTTAATCCACTTTCATTACAGGATGCAATGAAGAAGGTGAGAGATATGGAGTCCTCTACTTCTAAGAGTAAATTTTAGTCTAAAGGATTTCTACATAAGGACAAAGATAAAAAACATTTTCAGTGTGACGTTAACCAGCCAAAAAGGGAAACAAATTAGTTGAGTAATGATCATCTCAATGAGCTTCGAAGGGAGAAATTGTGCTTCCATTGGAGAGAGCTATGGGATCCATCTCATAAATGCATCAACAAAGCAAAGGCCAAACAAATAGAATACTTTTCAGCTGATGAGACTAACTTAGAAAAATCAGATCAACACTCTGATATAGAGGTCAGCGAAGAGGAAAATTCATCAAAAGAGCAAAGTGATAGTGAGGGAGTGATGACCCAACTCTCTAGTTTCCAAAAAATTGGGTCCTTCAGAGTTAGAGGCGTACTTTGTGGACAACAGATAGTAACTCTCATTGATACTGGTGCTACACATAATTTCATTGATGAGGGTCTTGTAGCCAAAAGAGGACTCAAAACAAAGGAGTTTGAAGGATTCAAGGTAATGGTTGCAGATGGATTCAAACTCACTTGTGCTCGGAAGATTGCTGGCCTAAGTATTCGGTTGGGCTAACACAAGCTGAAAGATGATTTCTACGTGGTTGGCATGGGTGACACAAATGTGGTTTTAGGTATGTATTGGATGAGGACCCTCGGGGAGTTCACGATGAATCTGCATAACATGGAAATGAATTTGACTCCAATGGGGAAAAGATTGTGCTCAGAGCTTTATCAGATGGTGGTCCCATAGTTGTATCCCTCAAGAGGATGGAGTGGATGATTAGACACGACCAAGTGGAGTAGGCAGCAGAGTACCTAACCCTGCCTGTAGTTCCAGAGCAGTAAAAGAACAACCATCATCCAGATATTCTGAAATTGCTATCACAGCATAGCAAGGTGTTTGGGAGTATACCACCAGGAGTACCTCCCGATAGAGGGATAGAGCATGTGATAGAGTTAGAGGATGGTGCAAAACCAATGATTACTTCACCATACAGGCATCCTAAGAGGCTCAAGGATGAGATAGAGAAAACTATTTAGGAGCTACTAGAGATGGGGCATATTAGACCCAACCAGAGTCCATTTGCTTTGACTGTGCATTGAATAAAAGGACAATAAAAAACAGATACCCCATTTCTAGGATTGATAAGTTGATAGATGAGTTGCACGGGGCTTGTTATTTTTCTAAGATTAATTTGAGGTCAGTTTACCATCAGATTAGGATGAGGGAGGAGGACATAGAGAAGACCGCTTTCAGGTGCCACTATGGTCACTTTGAGTTTTTGGTGATGCTGTTTAGATTGACTAATGCACCAATCACTTTCCAGAGTTGCATGAATCAGATTTTCAGGAAGCAATTGAGGAAATTTGTGTTGATATTCTTCAATGATATCATGATCTTTAGTAGAACCTGGGAGGAGCACATGAGGCATCTTGAGGAGGTTTTGAGCATATTATAGAATGAGTCATTGTATGCTAAGGAGTCTAAGTGCGACTTTGGCATGACGAAACTTCTTTACCTTGGTCACATTATCAGTGCAGAGGAGGTAAGAGTTGATCCAGAGAAGATAAGGGCTATTATTGAATGGCCTACACCTACGAATCTCTCTCAACTTAAGGGATTCTTTGGTTTGTGTGGATTTTACAGGAGGTTCGTCAAGGGATTCTCACATATTGTAGCTCCACTTACAGACTTGACGAAAAAAGGAGCTTTTGTATGGTTCGATTCAGCATAGAAGTGTTTCAAGCACTTCAAACAGTTGATGTCCTCATGTCCTGCGTTGGCGATTCCAGATTTCTCCAAACCCTTTGAGTTGGAGTGTGATGCCTCAGGAGAGGGAATTGGGGCCATGTTGATGCAGGAGAAACACCCCATAGCATTTGAGAGTAGGAAGCTCAGAGGTGTGGAGAGGAGCTATTCAGTTTATGATAGGGAGATGTTGGCCATAATGCATGCATTGGCCAAATTCAGGTCATACCTGGTTGGGGGTAAGTTTATTATAAAAACAAACCACAATAACATTAAGTACTTTATGAACCAAAAGGACCTTAATGACAGACAACAAAAGTGGGTGAGCAGATTACAGGCATATGACTTTGACATTGAATATGTCAAAGCGAAGAACATAGTAGCGGATGCACTTTCCAGGAGACCCCACTTGTGTTTGTTAGGGGAGATTTTTGTTGATTGGAGGGAGTTGATTTTAGCAGAATATGCTAAGGTTTCTTGGGCAGCAGGAATCGTAGAGGGCACAGTTCATATGAGAGGTACTTTGTGGTTAATTATTTGATTATTTATAAGGAGGATTTTCTTGGTGCCTACTTTACAACTTAAGGGCAAGATATTGAGGACCTTTCATGATGCGCCTATGGCTGGTCACCCAGGGTTCTTTAAGACTTACAAACAAATCTAGGAACATTTTACTTGGAAAGGACTCAAGAATGAGGTCCTTAAGTATGTTAGGGAGTGCCCTACTTGCCAGCAGAATAAGAATGGGCACACTTTTCCAACTAGTTTACTTTAGTGTTTACCCATTCCTAATAAAAAATGGGAATGCATCTTCATGGACTTTATTATTAGACTACCTAAGGTATAAGGCAAGGATTGCATATTTGTTGTAGTTAACAGATTGACCAAATTTGCACATTTCTTTGCCATATCAATTACATATACTGCAGTTCAGGTGGCTGATTTGTTCTTCAGGGAGATATTCAAATTACATGGGATGCCCAAGAGCATTGTTAGCGATAGGGACAACAAGTTCCTAAGTCTCTTTTGACAGGAGCTTTTCAGATTTAGTGGCCCCGAGCTAACACCAAGTACTAGCTACCACCCACAGACGGATGGGCAAACAGAAATAGTAAACAAATGGGTGGAACCGTATCTCAGAAACTATGCTTCTGGACAACAAAGAGCTTGGATCAAATGGCTGCACCTTGGGGAGTATTGTTATAATACTACCCTATCATATGTCCATTAGGATGTCACCGTTTATGGCTTTGTATGGGTATGAGGGCACTAATTTTGTGGATTTACTGCTTGGAGATAGTAGAGTGCCCAAGGAAAAGGATTAGCTATAGGAAAGTTAGGATATCATGAAAGCACTTAAGGAAAACTTGAAGCAGGCTCCAAATTAGTAGTTGTATGCTGATCAACATCAAGTGGAACGTAGTTTAGATGTTGGAGACGTGGTTTATTTGAGACTTCAGCCATACAGACAGTCTACTCTTAAGAAAAGTGGAGCGGAGAAGCTTAAGCCCAGATTCTATGGCCCATTTAGAGTGTCCAGGAGGGTTGGAGAGGTTGCCTATGAGCTTGAATTACCAGCTAGCAGCAAAGTGCATAATGTTTTTCGTGTATCCAGGCTCAAAAAGGCACTTGGACACAATGTAGTTCCCTCATCAAAGTTGCCACCATTAAATGAGGAGTGGAAGCTGATATTGATTCCAGAGGCCATTATTGACTCTCGAGAGCGGACTGTTCGTAGGAGGATCATTAAGGAATTCTTGGTCAAATGGAAAAACTTGCCAGTAGAGGATGCGACATGAGAGAATGAGCAAATCTTGTAGCATCCAGAGATGAAATTGCTTGAGGACAAGCAATTTTGGGAAGGGCGGACTTTAATGTCCCCTTCCTAAGTTGTGTAGTTTGATTGACAGTTAGCCTATTCAACGGATTCCCGTAGGCTAATGAGTTAGGGTTAGGGAATCCTTGGGAGTCCGTTGATCCAGCAGGATAGCAGTATCAGATATTACTTGGGCTTGGAGTTGGTTTGATGAGTTATGTGCCATTTTCTGAGTTGTTTTCGGTGATATTTTCCATACTATTTTTAGTAAGTTGGTTCAGAGCACTGACAGGGGTCATGGTCAACATTACTATTTATAGTTATGTCGGTGGAGGCATTTGGTGTTGGAATTTCAAGTCTTAACATAACCTTGCAATTTTAAATTAATAACGATATTTTATAAGTTAAATTAAAGATTTAACTTATTGTTATTAATGTTATAAAGTTGGATGCCTAGGGAGATAAAGGGGTCTTTTTAAAAGGGGTGAAATTAATTACATAAGTGAGTGCTCATGAGGGAGACATAAGGAGTGGAGTTTAATTAAATAAGATTATTTTATTTTGACTCCAATATCGGCGTGAAAGCTTGGGAAATAAAAGAAAAGAATGAAAACTAATTTGTGTTTTTGTGCATTTTGATTTCTTGAACTTTGTTCTTGCTGGAGGAGTTGGTTTTCCTTCCTAGGGTTTGTGAGGACGAAAACCCCTGCAAACTACATCTTCCACGTTGGTGAGAGACCCAATATGGGAGATTTATTGGTGATCTCATTGCAAGGATTACATTGAGTTGATTGGAGGTATTTGCAGGTTGTCGCGGAGAAGTTATCCAATGCCAATGTCATTTTTTTCTCCATGATACTTTTGTACACATTGGAGGCGATGGTGACTAATTTTTAGGTGTTGTAGAGCAGATTTGGAGTGGGATTTGCTGTAGGGTTTAACACCCATGTTGGCCGTACATTTTGGGCGTTCTATTGGAGCTGTTTTGATGGGTTTTTTCCACTTGTTACTGCTGTAGCATGAATCTGAGAGGGGTGCACCTGTTATTGGAGGGTTTCTGTGATATTTAGGACCAGATTTATGAAGTTTTATTGTGTTTTTGCAAGCTGATATCACTGCAGAGCAGGCCGTACCACCTTTAGACCTGGCGTGAGGATTTCTAGGTTGTACGCCTAGTTTATTGGGCAGATTTTGTATCTTTTTTTTTGGTTTGGTTGCTGTTGTATTGTTTGTTTGTTTCACATGTAATATTGATTTGCAACGGAATAACAATAAACAATGCGACTTTCAATAATACCCATATACTGAAAAATGCATAAATTGTTTCAACAATTAATACCCAGATGCTAAAATATCAATAACATTACTTTTATGACATACCCATTTTCAGATTCACAAGGTGCTGGTCTGAACATACAAAATCAGGAGTTATGGGTCTACAAAATACTTCTCAGCATCATCGAACAGCTGCCCTCTTATCAGAAAACAACCATACTTCGATGGGGTCTAGACTCTGAACAAAAGAAAATGCATGACCGTGATGTCAAGGAGAAAAGTTTAGAGCTAGGGAGGGAACAAATTTTAGAAGAGTTGCAGGAGGAGTTAAGGAAAATACCAAGTTTGGGAAGGGGCATTAAGCATGATTGGAGATTCCACACTATTATGGGAGTATATAGCTATGAAGTTTCACATAGTGTCACTAAATGCTTGAAAATGGAATGCAGCTGGATGCACATTGTTGAGTGAGTTCAAATTGTGTGCAAAATTGGATACATCAATCTGAATTTGGAAGAATTGATTGACGCCAAAAATTGCAAATATGGGTACACGAGTTTGGATTCAAGTTCTTCAAATATTTGTTGCACATTTTTCAATGGAATGTTGACTTAGCTCACATGAATTGATGCATCATCCAAAATATATGAGAAAATCCCAACATGAATCGACCATAAAAAATTGTGAGTGCAAGGAAACTTCACAACTTTACATGGTAAATAGGAACTAGAAAGTCTCAAATGATCTTGGTCTTTTACAAAACCACTAGAATGCCTTCACTATCAATAATGTAGCCAAAGTACCGAATAACATCAAAGGTGCATTTTTTAGAGTTAGTTTGTGAGTGAGAAGTGTGTCAAGAATCATTTGAACATGTGCAATATGCTCTTCCCAAGACTTGTTATAGACAATGACAATGAATGCTATCCAAGTAGACAATGATGAAGGTGTTGTTAAAGGGTCACAAAATATTGTTCATAGGACACATAGGTTGCAAGGGCATTGGTTAGGCAAGAAAGCATTACTAATCACTTGTATATGCTTTCATTTTTCTTGAACATAGTTTTTTATGTCTTTTGGGTTATCGGAACTAGTTATAACCTAACATGAGATTGTTCTTAGTGAAATATTATGCACATTGGAGTTGGTCCTAAAGATCATCAATGCGAGGTAGAGGTTACCTAATTTTCAACTGATACTGTTAAAGACACCATATTGATGCAAATATCCCACAAACCATTTTTTTGGTGCAAATACCATTGGACTACAACAACGGGAAAGGCTTGGTAGAATCGGACCTTTGTCTATGAGATTATATGTGTTTGTGTATCTTATTGTATCCGAAACTAATCAACGATAGAGAGGACTATTTGGAAGTGGTGATCCCAAGATGAGACAATATGACGCTCAATAGAGCAATGTGATGGAACGCCTTTGTGCTTTTCAAAGGCATCTTTGAGTTATTATAGCAAATAGAAGCTATTGTTATTGCACTAAAAAACCAAGGGATTGAGCTATGAGCATGTGCTTCTTCATAGTGTTTTGTATTGACTCTAGGTAAACCATAAGTAGTACAAAATTTTGTAAATGAGAAATGAGGTTTCTATATTGCTTCACAAAACACGAATTATAACTTTAAACGGGGACTCTGGAATGTATTAGAGACAATTGTTGACCTTGATATACTTGTGCTATAGCTTAGCTTCATAGGTAGTATCTTTGGTCATACAAGTAGGATTTTCGAAAGAAGAATGTCACAAATTTCAAGTGGTGCCATGCAAGTAACAAGTCTTGCATGTTGTCGAATGTGCATCTATGTCAATGTGAGTTCTCATCCTTTCTCCATCTGTTGTAGCTAGTGCTTTGTAATGTCCCAAATGGGACTTTTTAGGGCTGATTTGGATTCTTTGGGATTCCAAATAAATTTGCAGATTTCTGCCCTAAAATTTCTGCACTTAACAGTTCTGCCCCAACCCTAACTCTGTTCAAAAATCAGACTTGAAACGATTGCATAATACTTGTCATGAATTACATCCAATATCCACATAAATGCGTCATATGAATTGGCCAATTATGCAAACAATATCCACCATGAATTACACAATTTGGGAACATTAAACATGCAAAACAAATCTGAATAGTCTGCTGCTATAAATCAGAATGTAGAGGTCTGATTTTACATTCAAATCATTTGGCAAACATGCCCCAACAGAAATCAGATGACTGCTGCTATTATCCAGACCTAATATCAATTTATAGATCTACTACAAATATATGCCAAAATGCCCTCAAAGGGTGGCGCACCTCAGCTTAGGGTTAGAAACCCTACACAATGATGTACTACGCATATGATGAACCCTCCAAGGTGGGGCGAGGGAGGTCTGCTGGGACTGCTGTAACAATTCGGCTATGGCTGGAACACTAGCAGCCCACAAACTTCTCCAAAACACCTCTCAAATGCAAATCGTCTCTCTCCCAAGTGGTGCGCTCTTGTCTAGGGTGAAACCCTAATCAATTCGCCCAAGAAGAAGTGGTGATGGATGCCCTTAAAGCTGATCTGCAACTCTGCCCTGAAAATCTGCTCCAATCTGTTAAATGCAAGTGAACTGCCGTGGTGGAATTCTCCCTATGAGGAAGTTAGGTTTTCGTCCAACTCCCTTCAAGAGACTTGAGGTTTTCGTCCCAAGTCACTCCTTGAGATTGCTCTCCAAATGTGAATGAATGAATGCTTGAATGATGATTGCAATGCCTCCAATGACCTCATATATATACACAACTTGACTTAATTCCTCAAGGCCGATCTAGGAGAAGTATTGTTTGTTTTTGAATGTATCTTTTTCCCTCCTAGAGGGCTGACCAACATTAGAGTGTCTAGGCGCCCAAATAAAATCAAATTAAAGATATTATTTTATTAATTTTACTTTCTCCTCCAAGCGCCAAGGGTGATGTGTAAGCTAAAATCCACTTCTCCATCCAAGTCGTCCCAAAGTATGAAGGTGACTTCCACAAGGTAGACGCCAACAAGGAATAATAGTTAATTATTGTACTCTAACCCGATTGCTAGTCAAAGAATATACTAAGTCATCAATGTGAGCGCCTAGGAGAGGCATAGGAATGATGTTAGCTCTTCGCCCATGTGAATAGCGACCTTCATGATTATGCCCAGAGTGGATGATGATCTCCATAGTAATGACAAGTCGCCATAAGCCAAGTATCCATGAGAAGGCATCCTCAAGGTGGAGTGATAGCATCCATACAAAATGTGAAGCCCAAACTTCTGACACAAAACCATATGAAAGGCCCTCCAGGTGACTGACTTCGAAGAAGACAAGTCTCCATGTCAACTTGATAGATGTACTGAAGACAACATGCCAAGGTGATAAGTTATCTCCATTGCTCATGAAGTCCTCAAGATGTCCCGGAGTGAGATGAAAGGCCCGAACTAACCCTAATGGTGACCATTCCTAGAATGGGGACATTACATGCTTTCATTGTGAAGCCTAGATATTTTGCAATGCCCTTTGCAATCATATTCTCTAGCTTCATCTTAGATTGTTCCTTGATCTTTATAGCATGTTGTTGAGCTTGCCTCAAGCTTTCATAAGGAAAAAACTCCATAGCGACTTGTATGTGGTTGTGAAGATTGCTAGTGTACTTTAGGACTTTGTGAAGCTCCATTTTACAGATTTTTTATCATGTATGAGTTCATGGAGCTCATTTGTATAGTTTGGAATTAGTTGATCCGTATTTATTCTGAATGTATGGAATCCCTTTTATATGTTGTGGTAATACTTCAAAGGATAGTATTCTTCACATCACCAAACTTGGACCACATATCAACATGGTCATATTCACTCACTTTTTTGTACTATGACTTCCAACATCATAGCACTAACTTGAACACCTTAAGTGTTTCAAAGGTAATATCTTAATCATCGATTAACTTATGAATAGTGTAACATGCCTCTAATTGTTGAAGTCAATCATCTTGTGCTTCCATGTCAATTTTTCTTTGGAACACTAGGTAGTTGAGATTGATTTGCACCTTGAATGGAATTTGGTATCAGAATGAGGAACTACCAATGGTAGGGTATCGAGGGATCTAGTAGACATCAAGTCACAAATTGCAAGAAAATTTCCCTTTTGTTCTTCCCAAGCTCCTTGCATAAGCTTTTGTACTTCTATTGAAGCATGTTTCTTTGCATCATTAGACATCTTGAATTTTTTCACCATTCTATTAGTTAAAGATGGAGTTGGGTCGTATTCCTTTTTAATATTGTGAGCAGGCAATCATGAACAACTAGGGCCAATTTTTTTTTGGGAAAGACCACTGGTATGTCATGTTGTTTAGAAGAGAAAGTGCTCTGATACCAATGATCCATGCTGAGCCCAAGAGTGTCATGGGGACAACCTACAAACCAACTAATAGACATATATAATTAACTTCATGCAATAAAAAAAAGAAGACAATTATGGAAACACTATTCTACATTCATTGAAATTGGGGATAGCAAATGAAAATCTTATTTTCATTATATATATATATATATATATATATATATATATATATATTTGTTTGTTTGTATGTATATTTTGTATATTGTAGGGCTTATAAACCAAAATTGTCTATTCCTATGGATGTGTTAGTGTTTTATTTCGCATCTTTTAGTGCAAATGTAAAACGAACAAATGTGCGGTAAAACCGCTCTTCAAATTAGTAGGGAAGCTCCCTATAAAATAAAACTAACTTAAAAACTGTATAATATGAACTTGCAATTTTATAGACTTCACAATATTTTATGAGGTGCTTTCACACTTACTCTGAATAAAACATAAATATGCAATATTTTTGGGTTTGCGACATGCAAAAGACAAAAGCACACTTTCAACCACAAGGCAAGGATTCTGTGTTTTTTGACTGAAATTAGAACTTAGACTAGTACACACATATTGGATTGATTAACACAAACACATAATTACGAATGCCATGACTAAATCAAGTACAAGATGATACAAAGCCACGACTTAACCTTCAAATTCATTTGTGACACAAAGTTCACAAATTTATTGAATCGACTTACCTTCAGCACAGATGACGACACATTTCAATAGTCATTCAGAAGCAAGACAGGCATAGTAAATTCTATTGAACAAACAACAGGATCACAATCATGTTGAATATACAACAAATAACAATTTCAGTGTAATGTAACCATAAAAATTCTTATTGCTTGCTATTCATTGACTGATCATGATACAACTCTGATATCTTAATACAACTTTGATTTATTCTAAAAATAATGAATGCTGATTAAAAATGAATATCTATGTGCAAAGGCACTTATTTATGCTGTTTACAAAGGCTTGCATGAAAATAAAATAAAATAATTAATTGGAGTTCTATCTAGTTGATTGATTGCATGAAATACAATTTTATTACAAATTAATTTGCTCCACTAATTCTAAAACTAGAAACATGCAACTGTAGCTCAACTAATGATTTAAAACATGCAAACTCCATTTGAATTGAAGATTGAATATGTTGCAAACTGTGACTCTGTGCTGACATCTCTTGCATGTTGATCGAGCAAAATACTAACTCGAGTTAATGCTAAAAATAGTGAATGCCAGAAATAGCAATTTCTATTTTTTTTCCCCTCTTTGGTGATGATCTATTTTTAGCCTGTGCCAAAAATAGGATTTCTAGGTGGCTCTGGCTGATTAAGGTTTGATGCTTTTCGCTACATGGATGAAGTCTAGCAAACTTTTCAACAAAGCATTGAAAAAATCTCGGTAATTTATAGATCTTAGTGACTTGAATTCGGAAAACCTGAAAACTTGCTTTGGCTTGATAGTTTGATTTGAAATAGTCGATCTCCCTGCTGAAAATTTGAATTCAATGGTATGATATTCATACTGAAACAAGTATGCTTCCTTTTTTAATGATGTAACAACTTCCAACCTGATCAATCCTTTGTATTTGCTTTAACTGATTTCTTTGGTTTGTTTTGATCTTTTGTGAAAAGTACAGCTATTTTGTGAAAAGTAAAGCTATTTTTTAATCTAAAATATCTAATAAATATTTTGTATGGTCTTACCTAACGCTATAAAATTTGGGAAAATTGTTTTTTGTTGAACCATCATAATCAAACTAGATGGCGGAATGCCTACTTGAACTTGATCCCCAACTGGCAACATAGAATACATGTTTATACATGTCTATGTATGTATGTTGTATTGCACTCAAATAAGAACCACAAGCCAAAGATTTATTGTTATTATGATCATTTTGGATAAAAACAATTTTCTCAAACTTTGTCCAATCTAATCTTAAATATAATTTGTTTTGTTAAGGTTTTATGTATCATAGGGTCAAGGAGATGGTTTCATTGCAATATCTAATTAATGCATAGAATTTGGACTAATGCATCCATGGCATAATATTTGGAAAGTTATGTTTTGAATTTATTTCCATGTGATGATATATTAGCAGAAGAGAGAATAGACAACTTTTCAGACATTTTCTAATAGAAATCCTTTCTTTCGTAACTTCTACCTTCTCTTACAGCAATAGAATCATACTTCATCTAAGAGACCTTGTTTCCTTATCAATATCAATTGAAGGGACATGTTGAAACCTTTGTATACCTATATTAAATAATAGAAAAGAATGCTTAATCTCTATCTTGAAGTTTGATAGCAGGAAGAGTTAGTAATCACAAATTCAATAGAATTAAAAATACATATGAAATCCATTTTTTTTAAAAAATTAATATTTTATACACCTTTAATATTTCAATTTCTTGTTGACTTTTTGAGTCCAATAGAGTTCTTTTACATTGAGTTTTAAGTTGAGATAAGTTTTATGGTGTTCCTACGAATCTTAATAATTTTAATATTTTATTGATATCTCAGGTATTTTGGCAATGACGTAGACCACATTACCACTTTAGAGCAAGTAAAAGATGTGGAGAAAACCATACATGAAGCTATTGTTCAAATGCACAATCGCAAGGTATTATACCTATTAAAATTTCTTCTTTTTGTTTTTTAAAAAAATTGGAGATCATTACTAGTTCAAAGGATATATAGAAAAGAGACAAAACTAGATATTTTATACATGTCAAATAAGCTTTATGAATAAATGGTAATTTCTTTGACATAAAAATTTGAATTACTTTCAAATCACAAAAATACTTCATAGGAATGTAGTAATAAGCTTTGAAATTATTTGTATGATACCCAAGTTTGAGAGGAATAGTTAGGTTTCCCTTATATCATGCTCATAGAGAAATGTAACAATGATAAAGCTATAGAATAGTCAAAGGCTTATCCTCATGTCATAGGATTAAATATTTAACCATTATCTTTCTGATACGCTAAGGATAGCAAAACCTTAGTTTACTCTTACATTTGAAATTAGACATATTAGTAAATATTGCTATTAAGAGGACTTATTCATGAGTGTCTTTCCAAAATTAAAAATAGGCACCCAAGATCCAATTGTATCAGATGGATTATTTTGTCGATCATCTTTAAGAGTGTATCCCTTTCCTATAAAGTTTTCAAAGCCATCATTCATGTCTTGCCTTTTAGAACTTTTTGGGGTCCACCTTAAATCAAATATGAGAATGCAAATGTAGTCTATTGGCCTAAAAACAAGAAGAACATTGTCTTCACCATTCGTTTTTCAAATTATTCTACTCCATAATTTCTACTAGGGTCTCGTTTCTTGTTTGAAACTTAAAAGCAACTAAACATGACCAAAAGCATGGACGTAAATTTAAACATGTTATTAATTTCTATATTGTAAAGAAAATAAGATATGTTTTATCATTCAAAATTTTCTATAGATGCAAAGAATGAACTTTTATAAAATGAACATCTATGTTTGACACAATAAAATTCATTCTGCCTTTGGTGTATATTGTTCTATTAAAACTTTAAAATGCTACAAATACAATTAAAATATAAATCATATGATTTAAGAAACATTCATATAGTATGTTAGTAGATTTTTAATAAAAAGAAGAGCTTAGAGTATTTGATTATATAATATTTTCCCAATCTTGTTCACTATAATGTGTTTTTTCTTGATCTCTGCTTTGATATAGGAAACTCTAAAGAAGACTCAACTTATGTCACTTGCTCAAGCTAGTCAAGAGGTACTGATAAACATAATTCTTGGTCCATTTCACTATATTACATTTTCTATGTGGATGCTTACATCAAAATGGATTGCATTATATTAGTGATTTGTCTTTTGGAATTGAAGATTTACCATAGTGGATTGCACTTGCCTTTACCAATGGAGGGAGATCATCAACCCCAACTTATTTCATCAATATCTATTGAAAATCAACAGACTCTCTTTCATGAAGATCCTAACATGGCATTGTTTAAGAGGTAGGCTTAATTATTTTTTTAAAAAAATTACAAAATTCCTATGATAATCTTCATTAGTGTGATTGTTCTCTCCTTGAATTCCAAGCAATTAATCATGTGAATGTTTTTGAATTTTGTAGAGATGATGATAGTGTAGATTTCAATGAATTCATCCAAAGCATTGGACAAAGATTAGACAACAATTATTTCGACCTACATGGGACTCCCATAGACTTCCAAGATGGATTCCCTCAACAATGGCTTGAAAGTTCTAGTGATAACATGTCTTTCTTTGAAAATCATTTGTTTCCTCATATAAGAAATTTACCATGAAAGAAATGATTTATATTGAATTTTATTAATATATACTATTGAAAAGTGTGTATAGATGTTTTATAAATCCTAAGCCCTTAAAAAACACTTCTAACTATTGTAGAAAATGAATATGTTGCAACATTTTATTACTTATTTGAAAATTAAGTCATTGTAATTGTGTTTTTCTTGATAAATACCAAAAAAATATTTACAATGTGAAAATAGAATTTATCTTTACACCATGAATTCTATAATTATTTTTCATTGTAGAATGTACTCATAGTTATTATAGTTACTAGAAGACTTGTATATTAACCCCTAGAACTCATCTTTTGTCTTTAAACATGTCTTTGTCTTAAAAGATGTGTATAGAAACATCTCTAGACAATAGAGAACTTCAAGTGACATCTATGGACATCACCCAAAAAACTAAAACTTCTTATATATGTTTCTTTAGATTTTTTTTTTGGTTAATAATGGTCTATTCTTATATACGATTCTTAAATGTTATGTAATATTTTTTGGAGGGGCTCTTTGATAAAATAGCGTCCATTTTCTAGGTACACGAAACAACAATATACATGCAACACACCATTCAATGGTAACGTGTCCTTGGGGAGATTTGAACCTTAGTCTACACCATGATAACCAAGTGGCCCAACGACTTGAGCACACCCCACACACATTTTTTTTCTACATATTTAATCAAACAATATTAATAAAATTTGGAGAATTATGTATATAGTTCAAAATGTATTTAAATTTAAGGATTCTAAGAGATTGTCAAAGTATAGTTGGCTTTTTTAATTTATCTAGGTAAAATAGATTCCACATAGTTCAATCCACAATCCAACACTAAAATCAATTTATTTTGTATTTGCACTAATAATTTTAAAAAAATGTTGAATAAGAAAAAAAAGATTGAAAATTTTATATTTTTTTGTAGTCTAACATAAATGTAACTAAAAAAGTGTTGATTATAAAAAGTCTTGGTGATACATAGTATTGATTGACTTATACAAAAATGCCTTCAAAATCACCTATCTCTTGTCAAAGCATTCATGTTTGTATATTCATTGTTGACAATATGGATTATGTAGGACTCTCATACAATTAAGTATGAAAAAATATCAAATAATTATTTTGTAGTCTCAAAATATAGTTATGTCTATGGGAACCTTGTGTAGCCAAAGGATTTTTATTTGATTGTATTTGATAATTGTGAACTCGAGGGGCTCTTTGATATCTCTTGATCATTCATATAATATTTTTTTTTAATTTATAAAATATCTTAAATTTATTAATTTCTATTTGTAAGTCTTGTAATACTTCTATTTTCTAATGTTTATATACACTAAAATATTTGTATTGTGACATTTTCTCATACCCTTTTTTCTATATTTTTGATAAAATAGTGTCCCCTTTCCCATTTCTCATAATAGATATATAGTCTCTCTCCAAATGACTACATCTGTTTTGAATTAGATAATCGGGAAGGGCCCGAACCCATATGTAGAAGCCTAAAGGCGAATGAAGTGAGTTTCACAAGCAGTGAAACAGAGAAATGAGATTGTGAAAGGGCTCAAATCCTTTAACAATAAAAGGTAGCCCGGCTGCGAAAACAATGACACAACTTCAGGGACTAGATGATACCAGAACCTGACCTATCATAACGAATGCCTTTGACTTGAGGGTGCAAAGTAGAAATAGACTTAGGAAGACCTTTCTTCCTTCTTTGAACAACGATCCATGAACACACACGGAGAGAGGGGAATCCTCTTTAGATTCCACAACTAAAGCAGAACACGAGAAGAGGGGAAAACTCCGACACAAGAAGCTGGGGTACCCGATGGTTAAACAAGAGTAGGGAGCAACACATCGCCCACAAGAGAAGGGGCAATCAACGACTGATTAGAAGTCACAAGATGAAGTAGGGGACTCGCGGCAGCCTTAGTTGCCAAAGCACCCTCAGAAGTGGGTGAAATAGTAATCAGAGAGGGTGCACCAATCGACAAGGGAGTATCCTCTGGACAGTCAAAAGCACTGATGGTCAAGTGAGTGTCTGAAGCATTCTTCCACTAGGTGGCTACAACCTTATGACGAGAGTGGGGACAAATGGAGGCTAGGTGGCCAGTGGTAAAGCACCACCTACATCAGAATGGAAGGCCCTCATAATCAAGTAGTTGTGATGCAGGAGCATCCCTGCTTCAAGAGCAATCCTGCATCAACCAAAAATATTTGCATTTCATTTTGTTTCCTTTCATTTTCTAGTTTAGTATAGTCAATTCAGTCAGAAGCAGTTTTTGTATTTTGGTCTGCATTCTGCCGTAGTTTCATTTCAGACCTTGTGGAGTTGAACTTAGCATCTAGACATCTTTATGCACATCATATCCAAAATTCAAATCATTTGGATCAGTTTCTAGAAAGTTATTACTATCAGAAGATCGATTATTTTCTCAGAGCAGGGCATTCCGACAGTCTTAGACAAACAACTTGCGGAGCACTTCCATGACTTGCAGAGCTAAATGACACATCATTCAAGATAGGTTGGAATCTGGCCGACCTTCTCTGAGATCCGCACATTGTTTCATTCACTTGTGGAGGATTTCCATATGTTTTGGACCGACCTATTCGTGTACACACATTACATCTCTTTCATTGGGGTTTGTAACCTTCTTGGCCAATGCGGAGGAATCTTGTGATCTGGAGATGATATATAATCATGTAATAGATGCATAGGAAAGTAGTTAATCAATGATAGTGAGCTAGTAAGTTAGATTTTCTCTGTAAGGAGCTTAAAAGCCATATCCTACGCATACATTGTAACTGGAGAATCAGGCTTGTGAGCCCTAATCTATAAGCCCGCATGTTGCTGGTATGTTTGTGTTTTGAATCTATGATACTAAATGACTAAATCTGTATTTGCATTCTATAATTGAGTTGCTTCCATTGTGTTTACTCTTGTTGCACAGTCTAGACTGTTCACTTTGTGGTCCCTCCTAACCGTGACTGCACCAAGTTGCGACCACGACCTATCCCCAAATTGTAGAACAACCTCCTCATGAAGGGGTTTGGAGATGTCAATGTTGACCAGAATGTGGACTAACGTGGAGTGTTCCATGTGAGAGGTTGAAGAATCCACCATCAGGAAGCGACTTATAGCATTTCCAATGTCCTTGGTAAGAGGGTTGAAGGAGCAAGACTACAATTTAATGAAGAGGGAATGCTCTCCCCACATCCAAACCTGACCATTCAGCACAATGTCCCTCTCCTCTGGGGAATCGAAGGTCACCACAAAGAAACCCTTGGCGCATGGAAACAACTCTATCTTGCCCTCCATTGAGGGCTTCCATGACTCCAAGACCCACCTGTGCAGGTTCAGCAAGGACGGCCACAAGTTGTTGAATATGAAAACAACCCCATGACTCTTATAAAAATACTCATTCTCAAGAAGCTCATGTCAGCACACCACAATTGGGGGAGGTAGTGCAGAGGACAGAGGAGTAGCTCTGGAAGATGGGCAAGCAGGAAACTTCTTGCAAGGTAAAGTGCCATTTGCTTCATTAAAGAGGGCCTGAAAGGAGCTACGCCCACCTGAAGGGACGTTGAAACTGATGGGTGTTGGGGAGCTCGACACTAGAACAGAGCCACCATTAGACACTCTAGAAGGAATGCATAAACCATAGGACGTAGGGGGAAACTCTGTCGGAACTTGCACAACAACTTCACACCTGAGATGTGCATCCAACACAAAACCTCTGAGCACAGGAGAAGAACTTGACTCCGGCGCAACTATGACGCCATCAGAAGTAGTTGTCAAAGCCAACCCTAAACCACATTGCATGGTAGACCCAGGCATAGCATCAACGGTGTGCTGGAACATAGTCCCGATACTGCCATGGGACAGGGCCAAACCTGTGGAGGAAGAGGAGCCAAACCTGTGGAGGAAGAGGAGAGGATCATCTTCTCTGATTTCAAACCATGTGGGAGCAGGAGTGAAAGGGGCTCTTTGATATCTCTTGATCATTCATATAATTAATTTTTTAATTTATAAATTATCTTAAATTTCTTAATTTCTATTTGTAAGTCTTTTAATACTTCTATTTTCTAATGTTTATATACACTAAAATATTTGTATTGTGACATTTTCTAATTCACTTTGCTATCTTTTTTGATAAAATAGTGTCCCCTTTCCCATTTCTCATAATAGATATATAGTCTCTCTCCAAATGACTACAATTGTTACAATGTGTTCTTGTAAATTTTTTGGTTGCATTTATATTTTCCTTGTTTATTTTGTTTCATTAGTTTATGTTGTTCATGATGCTATAGCCACTTCCTATTTCTTTGCTCTCTTACTTTCTTATCCAACTAACCTAATTTGGTTACTTGTGGACATGAACATAAATAAATTTCATTTCATGGCCACTAAAAAACTAGACTTAATTCTTAAAATATTTTTTAATGTTCTAAAATTATTTGCTTTTCTTTTGTAGCAACAATTTTTGACAACGGTAGATTGTTCTTCAACATCAATGCACCCACAAACAAACTCTTTAAGTGATTAAAACTCATTAGATGTTTGGAGACTAAAAATATTTGGGTAAGTCATTTAAAAATTTAAAGTTTAACTTGGATTAAAATTTTTTTTTTTTTTGGTAGTTGTTACAATCTTTGTTTTACTATGTTTTATTTTGTTTAATACATACATTCAAATGATACAAATTTTTATTACAATGTAATGTTGATAATGTTATAGCATTGGAGAGAAAAAAATATGTTTGATGAAATACACACATCAAATCAAGGTAAAGAAAAGGGAAAAAAATTAATACCTTGTATAAAGTGCAAGAGAATGTGGTAACAAGTGTAGAGCTCAAATGAAAAAAATCTAAATCAAATAATATTGATTTATTTTTTATACAAGATATCTTTTTAAGGTCATAGTAGAAGTTTCTAATGTGAGAAATTCTCAAAACCTCAACAAAATTTGTATAGTATGCATGTGAACTGAATTTGGAGAATTGTATATATAGTTAGTTCAAAAATGTATTTAAATTTAAAGATTCTAAAGGATTGTCAAAGTATTATTGCTTTTATTTATTTATCTAGGTAAATAGATGCCACATATTTTAAGCCATAATCTAGTACTAAAATCAATTTATTTTATATTTGCACTAATAATTTAAAAAATTCTTAAATAAGAAATAAATAGATTGAAACATTTATATTTTTTGCAATCTAACATAAATATAACTAAAAAAATGTCTTGATTATAAAAAGCCTTGGTGATAAATAGTATTCCTAGTTGTGGTTTAAAAAGTATTTTAACACTAGGTTTTTCTTCAAGAATACCCATAAATGAAAAATGATTGTATAAATTTTCACTTAGAAGGTAGACCTTACAATTTTAAAACTTCTTTAAAAATAGTTTTAATTCAAAAATTATATAGACACATTTTTATGTTATATAATCATTTACATGTATCATAAACAATATAATCCATTCTTATATGTTATTTCATAACACATCTAGTAAGCATTATTTAGAAGAAAGTGATATGCATAAAGATATCTTATTAAACTTTAGACCATTTGACTTGTTTTTCTAACTTATTTGGAAAAGTGACTAGATTAAAAAAACAAATGTGGTTGTAAACTTGTTAAAATTCCCTAATATTTATGATTGAACCATTAAAAGAATATATTATTTGTAAACAAATGGTTTAGTTTAATAATAGAAGTTGAACTACAACATTGTTCTAACAACATTTTAGAACATTTTAATCTTCGTACAATCTAATTGAAATACAACATATGTAATAATTAAGAATTATATTTAATAGTGCATTTAAAATATTTTTTTTATGATAAATCATCATCTTGATTACTAGTTTTAGTTTAAGTGTTAAATAATTCTTGATTATAATTGTATCATAGATATTCAAAATAATAATATGATAAGAGGCAATTGGGTGACTAACAAGCTTTAATTTGTTATAATGGTGTGACTATTTTTCATAAAAGATTAATTATTATATTGCTTAAACTTATGTAGATTAATTTATTTATATAATTATACCCCCAAAAAGAAAGGCCTTATCTCCTTCCCCTAACCCCTCCATGTCCTCCCCAGACCATGTAACCCTCTCTTTTGAAAGTTTCCTTGTATCCTCTGACTTTGATTATGGTAAAGATGATTTTGAGGACAGAGGGGATGTTTCTTTGGTCCATAGCTTGAAGAGGGATAGGGGTAATCCCTAGGTGGACCAACTGCGGCAAAGGAGTGGACGCTGCCACTAATAAGGAAAAATGGAAAAGGAAGATGCTTGAACAAGGGGACATTGATGTGGAAACAAAATTCCAAAGGTTGAAGGCTTATGCATAGGGTGCAAGGACTGGACAAATGCTTTCCATTGTCTGTCTTCCACTCTACAAGATGTTACCTCTATTATTAACACAATAACCAGCAAAACCATTGATCTTCATAAAAATTGGACAACCACCACAAAATTTTAAAGTGGTTCTTCATTGAGGAGAACAAAAATATGATTCAAAGTGTTGGAATTAGACTAGACAATTGAGAGGGGGGGGTGAATCAGTTGTCCCACAATTTAAACTTTTTCTGCTTTTAACCTCTTTTGCTACCAGATTAATGATATAAACAATAAAGCATAGATCAACAACATAAGAGCAAAAACATGATCAATACACTTGACACCAAGATTTTGATGTGAAAACCCGGTTAAGGGAAAAACTACGGTGGGGGTTAACCCACAAAGATTTGTACCCTATTAAAAGTCCTTTAGAAAAATAGAAGGCACATGCCTTCAGGCGCACTACCCAGAGCTCACTGCTCAAAAGGGAGGCTCACTGCCTACAAAATTTATTTAGAACAGAATGAATTAATTGAGAAATATCATCTACTTCATGCCTGGTTCAGTTTCAGTGAATGCTTGAAGACTTCTCCTTTGCCCCGACTTCTTCTTTACCAACTTCACACTCTATGCTGCTCTCGCTCCTTATCTTCTCTACTCTGCTTCTGATCCTTTATTTAGATTTGATTTGTCTTGCACAAGGACAATGTTTGACAACTCTTCAACAAGTATTAATACACTTCATCCATCTTGGAATGATCAACAAGGTCGGCCAAACTTAACCCGGATCTTTACACTATTGGCCAATCATAGCTAAGACTTGAATCTTCCTCTATTAACACGCCGGCTTCATAAAATGATCTTCAGATCATTCACAGCATGCTAGGAACATCCGGTCAACCAAGACTAGGAAGAACAGCAACAACTAAGAGAAAAACTTCAATCACAAGCTCCTTTGTCAATGCAGACCTCCAACACAACAGCCACACGATCCAGAGACCACCACAAGCACAAATAAGTCAACAGGAACAGCCACACGACTTCGCATCATCAGAATCACTTGCATCTTCACACTGAACCTCAAGAACACACACTACCATGACTATCAAACAAAAAAGATTTCTTCCAGACCTCCAAACCATGAACCACTGGAGTTGAGGGAATACACCAACATCCTAGACAAGCCTCTAGATCCGCAGATCACAATATGCTCATACCAAACCAATCCAGACCAACTCCTTACCACTCTATCATTATAGAACAACTGCAGAAACATGTTTTACTCAGAGGGCCATAACTTCACCAAATCTTCAAGCGGACCTATCAAATCTCAGCTGGAGCATCAATAAACAACCCAGTACAGGCCCTTTAATCCGCATACTCTGATCTTCACCTTACTGGAAATACTAATCACTCCTTTGCACTGTCTTCACTGTTTCTGACAAAAAGATATGTTGACATCAATGACAACACATCAGGCACATATTTGCAACAATCTCCCCATTTGTCATTGATGGCGATATATGATGTGAAAAACTAATTCAACCATCAAGACAAGAACTTCTCCCCCTTTCTCCTATCACACCTGCAACCATTGTTTTCACTACTCCCCCTTTCACCAGCAATTGCTTACTTCCAAGTTTTTCAGACTCCTCTCTCCCTTTGACATCAATGGCAAAGGGTGCATATTTGCAATCATCTCTTCCCCTTTTGATTTCAGACTGATTCTCCAACATTTGCATACTAACTACTCCTTAGAGTAGTGTTTTCTCAACATCAATTCGGACTTCAAGCTGTGACTAAGAATTCCACCGTACTGATGCACCTTGGTGCATCTTAGTTTTGATTCGGAGGGGTAATAACCCCTAACTTCTCTATGAGATATTCAAAGGTATCCTTGGGAAGAGGCTTTGTGAAGATATCTGCAATCTGAGTCAGAGTTTGAACTAACCTTCCTTGACTTTGACTTTCATTTTGATCATCTGAATCATATCCATAGAACCTGGAATGTCCTTCCTTGCTCTCATCAACTCTAACATTAGCACTTTCAACAATGTTTTTTAACCTCTTGTGTAGTGCCCCTCAACTTGTCATCTGTCAGATTGATGTTTGCTTAGTAGTATTAGACATTATGACAATATCTTAGATCGTTTGATGATGGATTCCTTGTTATTTTGTTAATTCATTATGGACCTAATCGTTATGATAACAGTTGTTGATGTTAGATTGTAGTGCCCCTCCGTTTGCACCTTGGATGTATAGGTGAACTGATCAAGGCGCATGAATGTGAAGGTAAAATAACCGAAATATTCAAGATAAGGTAAACAATTGATGTTGTACAATATAGGTAGATGCTTCATCCATGTGTGGTTTCATATGAAAGATAATGTGTTTTATTGATAACCTCTATTGCGGCACTAATGATGCAGGCTTTGATATTGTTTTGCATTCCAATGTTTAAGATGTCGATCTTACTACAATTGTTATATATTGAATGTATCTCATGTGACTGATTCTGTTAAATTTATTTGTTATGATGGTACTTCTGACACTTATGATTTCATGCACTTGTATGTTAAGTGTAGGGTTCTGTTGAGATTAAGAGATAGATTTGATTTGGTTATGATTATGTGTTGAGCTAATCTAGATTGATATGATGTGGAAGGGATGATGTCGCATCACTCACTTGTGAGCGCCCTGCGATGTTGCGATTCTTTTTTCCACCTAGTGCTAGCTTATATGCATCTATACATGCTTGACCGTGACATTTGTTGCAGGATGCAGGTACCAGGCATCGACTCCACCTGAATTAACAGGTCTGAGCGTGCCCTGAACCCAATGGATACGTTGTTTCGGAGATAATTTAAGGTCCCACATCCCAAGTCATTATCCTCAATCAGGATGCATGACATGTCTAGTCAACCTGTCAGTTCTGTTAGTATGTTGGTCTTGCAATTGATTTATATTTGATGGAGCTTGTTGGATAAGTGCATTTTTGCCTGACTTGAGAATATGTTTGATTTGGTCTTTTTGAGAACATGTTTGATTTGGGTTTTGACGGCTATCCTACTCAGTGGGTTATGTTGTATGCCTATATTTCATCATATAGACATACTAATATCTGACCCACTTTAATATTTAATAAGGTCATATAATATTCTTAGTATTATTATTAATATTTAATGACATTAAATTGGTAATTGATAATTACCTAGTTCAAATAATTATTTAAAGTTGTTTGAATATGAATTATTTAATTACTACTATTAAATTGATTTAATTTAGGGAAGGTCGCTGAACACTAGTAAACGCACTAACCAGACCCTAGAGTAGAGAGGAGACAGTCCTATCATCCAATTGACGAAGCCTAACAATTGGATCAAGAGTGTATTGATTCAGCGTTACACTATGGTTACTTATGGAATTGTGATAATATGTTATTTATGATGGATATATTTTGGCTATATATTGTACTAACACTTCTTATTGAGTGTACATGTAGAATTATTATGTCAATGGATGATGGTGGTCATTTAGCCACTTTATGTCTTTCTGTGTGATGTCTGACCTAGGCATGGGGCCCTAAGGTCTATTGGCCATGATGTTAAGAAATATTATTTTTAGTTTTATGTGATAAAATAATTATGTTCTTGTGTGGGATTTAACCTTGTAATTTTTAAAATAATTTTTAAGTGTTTTTAAGAGGTCTAAGTTGTATTTTATGTTTAGAAAATTGTCTTATGTCCAAGGTACATAGGTAAGAAGTTTATTTTTGTCATTTATAATATTTTAAAAGGTTTTTAGACCCTCCTTTAAGCCCCACTTACAAAAGTGACGAAAATGGGAAGGTGGTTGGTTGAATTAGTTGGGTGGTTGAATTAGTTGGGTAGTTGAGTTAGTTGGGTGGTTGAGTTAGTTTTGGGTAGGAAGTTACTCTTTCCTTCTCTTTAAAAACTCTTCATGGAGTGGGGGTGACTTGCTCATTTTATGATTCTCATTCAAGGATTCTACCATTAGTGGGATATTGCGATTGAGGTATCATGTTTTCTTTATTTAAATATAAATATTATATGTTTTTCTTTATTGATTAAATGTAAATTTTATATGTTTTTCTTTATTGATTAAATGTTAATATTATATGTTTTTCTTTATTGGTTAAATGTAAATATTGTTTGTTCTAAATATTATATGTATCCTTTATTTATTAAACGTAAAGGTTGTTTTTCTAAGGGTTGTTGCTTGTGAAATTGGAAAAGGAAACATTTCATTGTAAATCTTGGAAGAAGCATATTTGTTGCCTTATTTGCATGTCATAAACCTAGATCATCCTAGCATGAATTATATTTCTAATTTTTACATTAGATCTGATTTCAACAACAACAATTAGTCATTTAATAATTATATATTGCATTTAAAATATCTTCATTGGCAGATTTTATAGAAGACATAATTATTATTGAAATTTAGGATTTGCAATTAATATCTTGTTTCAGATTTACTGCTGTCATTTACATTCTTAAATATGATTTTAATTTGTTGAACCTCATGCCATATGTCATCTTCCATTGAAAATTGAAAGAAGGAACATGTTTTTATAACGGTTTTGTTGTGGTGTTTGGCTTTACGCCTGCCAATTGCATTTGCTTGAAAGTTTTTAAAGTTTGTTCAACAAATCCCTTTTCGTGCATATCCTGCACTCAACGCATTCCATGAGATCATATCTTCCTGAGATCTCCAATCAAAACTAGTTCTGTGGCTTGTTTATGCTTCCACATTTCACCTCTTTGAAGTATGCTGTCAAACAGTCACGTGCATTGTCTATGCTTCCAAATTTTGCATGCATGTCTGCTAGGGTAGTTGCAGCTAGACATCTAACAAAATACCTCTATCATTTATCCTCTTTGGACATTGATACATTGTTCCAAAGCTCCATTTGTGCATAGGTACATAGGATGCTAGCAAATGCTACGAAGTTTGGTCATACACTTTCCTAAAGCTTTTGCTTGAAAGTTCTTAAAAGCCCTCTCCATGTACCAATTTTGAGTGTATCCTACAATCATTGTATTTCATGATAACAACTTGAGAGCTTCATGTATGTTCATTCCTTACAAAGTCATTTAATAGGTGGAGATGAGTTACGAGATTAGGTCTTGAATCTAATGCAAAATATAGTATATCTCTTAGGTGTTATCTCCCTATCTCTACTTATTTTTACACTTGTTATTGATGGAAAGATGTAGTTTAAACTTTAAGGCATAAGTGAATGTCATGTTTTACTCTATGAAGAAAGAGCTCCTATATGTTCTTAGGTCCTTAATAATAATTCTAGTATGATTCATGTTTAGGATTTATGAAGACAACTTTCTTTAGGTATTTTATTTAAGAATAGTTAACCAAGGTTAAAACTTATCTCTTGATTAGTGGATTAATATTATGCCATAATGGTAAAGATCACCATTGGATGATTTATCATTACTCATTGCATAAGCAAGGAAGATATTAAATATGTCAATATGCTTACGTTAAACTTAGATGGAAACTTGTTCTTTTAGGCTGGCATCTTATGGGTATTGTAGTAAACCCTTATATGTATTATGATCTTATATCTTTATTATAAGTAGTTAGTTAAACTAAAGTGATTTGATTATTTCAAATAGATATGTAATTCTTATAGACATTATATTACACTTTTATATCAATTTATTGGCTTGACGTTATTATATATATATATATATATATATATATATATATATATATTGATAATTAGTTTTATAAATTAAATAATTAATTATATACCTTTATGTGCTTTGTGACTACATAAAGAATGTGTCTGATTGGATAATAACATATACATATTATATTAGGGTTTTAGTATAAGAAATGCTTTAATTGGAATTAAATATAATATGTTTTCTTTTGTCAATAACATGAATGCTTTATATATAATGTATCCTCTTTAATGAGCTAAGTTTGTTAATTCACTATTTATGTAAGTAAATGGAATAGAACTTTATCAGATAAATTATTACATAGGAAAACTAGTGAAATGAGGTAATGTTTTACTTGGTTTTGGGTTAGCAGTGAACCTATCGTTTGTATGGGAAATGTGTTTAAATTGGATTGATAGTTGGCCTTATGTTTTAATGCATTAGTAAGGTGACAATAAGGGGTTTATGTGTGTGTGTTAAAGATAAAATGCATATTGTGGAATATCATACTAACAACTATCAATTGGGCTTTCGGTTAAGATAGGCATGTTTATAAATTATGCATTTATTGGTTATTGAATGATGGTTTCTTAAACATAATTATAATAGTTTTGTTAGTAGAAATATGATATATGGGTTTGGATTATAAATGTTGTAATTAGCATTTAAGTTATAAGTATTTGTAATTAATATTATCTATGCATTGTTTAGCTTGACGGTTATATGTAATTGATGATTGATTATTATAATAGATAGAATTAATATTAATTAAACTAGACCTAGGTTTTATGAAATTCTTGGTGGAGATATAACTTGAATCCAATTGCTAATTTGATTAAATAGAATCGCTCTAGTAAGAAGAAATTATGTTGTCAATGAGTTGATTAGTTGAAATTGCTTATTGCAAGCAAAATTTTCATGTGAGTTGGTCTATGTGTAAATTGTCAAGTTTAGGTTCCAGAGGCATAAGGTAATATGATTTGGTTGTATGTATTCTATTCATAGTTGTCTTGAGATGAAGATGTTGTAAGAACATGATTTCTCTTGTCTACGTATGTGGGTCTTGGTAAACAATAATGTGAGATGTTGTACATACTGTGTTGTGAATATATTATGATGGGTTTAAATCTCCTTCATGTATGTGTTGATATCGAGATTGTGTGTAGTATTGTAATGGGGAGACCTTGGAAATCGTAATGAGAAACTATTTTGTTCATGGTTGAGATTTGCGAGCAAGATGACCCATACCTTGCTCTGGATATGTTTTGTTGCGATTGGTTAATTGAAAGATTTGGGACAATGATGTACAGGTTGGTCATTGTGATTATGTATACTTATCAGTATGATAGGATTGTCTTGCTTGATGGTTAGGGTATCTAGATGCAGGTAGGGGAGTGGCTTTCAATGTGGGGCCGGCGCCCAAAGTGGCTGTCAGGATAACCCATTGAAAGTTGTTAATTAAGTGAAAACCTAAAAATGAACAAGGGGAAAAGGGTAAATTACACATTAACAAGATAATTGGATTTCCTCTCCCATGCCTGTAGTGCTCATTTAGACTAAGGATGGGTAGAGAAGGCCTGGTTGGCAAGATCAACTTCCTTGTCCTCATGAAAGGAAGGTTGATTCCGCATGTGTCACCCTATGGGGCCGGCGCCTAGTGAGAGGCTGTCAGGATAACCATAGATGGGGGCCGGCGCCTAGTGAGAGGATGTCAGGATAACCCATGTCAGGACCATGCGATGACACTCTTCCTACTGCAGCCTAGTATTCCCTAGTTGTACTCTCCCCATTCGTCGTGTGTTGCCTCTGGACGTGATATTGAGTTGCTTGTGATGTGATCATGTGTTGTAATGGAGTCTTGTTCAGTCTTTGTTCTTGTTAGGCAATTGTCTACCTGACTGTATGACATTTTGGGACCTTATGTTATCTCCTAGCATGGGGGGTGGACCTCAGGGTTCCACATGGTTGGGTGGATGTGCTTTATCTCCATTGGTTTCTCCTTGCCTTTGTTCATGTGCAAGAAGGTGGTAACTCCTGTAGCAGATTTAGATCGTGTACCTGTTTATAAAGACAGTTATTATGCTCATGTACTGGCCTGTGTATCAAATTATTCATAATGTATGTATTCATATGTATTCAGAAGATGATAATGTAACGATGTAATGTTGTATTCATATGTCAGGAGAAATTGTGACTATGTACTAGATCCTGATGAATACTTATATGATGTAAATGTTTATTGATTTAGTGCATTAGGTTTACAATGAGTTACTGATGTTAATTCATGATATGTGTTAGATTATGTTAATTGTTTTGTCAAGTAATGCAACCATGTTATCTTAGAGGACAAGTCATTAGTTTAAATGATGTGTTAATATTACTTTGTTATTTCTATCTCTTTCAATTTAAAAAAAAAAAAAAATCCTGTTGCATATAGCATAAATGTGATGTTCTCTGAGGTATTCATGGCGGGGCGTTACATAGATTCTATTATTTTATGCTTTAGAATTTGATAAATGAACTAGATGTTATAGATGCTTTGATGTTATTCACTATATTTGATTGTAAGATAGTTGATCATTTTATGTTGTTGACTAGTAATCAGAAATCTTGTTCAATATAGTTAATTGTTGATACAGGAACGTGAATGTAATAGTGTCATATTACTTGCTCTCGAGTACCCTACCCCACTGCGATTTCCATTCACTATATGACTGCATCTGGATATATATATCTTGTTATGTTTAACCGTATGTTTGCTTCAGGATGCAGGTACTAGGCACCGACTCCACCTGAATTACTAGGTCTGAGTGTGCCTTCGCCAATGGATTAGTTGTTTGGAGTTAACGTGAGGTCCCTAGTTAGTGTTGTCTGGTTGTCAGTTTACCCTTGTGGTCATTGTCTGTCGTTTGATCATGACTTGCAGACAGATAATGTTATACTTTGAAGTCTAACCAGGTCAGAAGGTGTCTAAGTGTGTAAGGTAGTGTTGTGCATGAAATAGAATCATTTTACGGAAATTATAATGTTGATAATTAAATATATTTGTAAAAGATGATAATTGAGCATAATTATAATTGTCGATAATTGAGTATAATTGTTGTAAATAAATTATAGTTATGGGAAGTAAATTTGTTAAATAAAGTTGTAAGAAATTTTGTATTGTTTAATATGATAATTATCTAAAATGAATATTTAAATAAATAAATAAATTGTAAGTCATGTTGTAATTCGTGATTTACAATTTAATTGATAAAATAAATTAAAATAGAGTTGTAAATTTATAGATTAATGTAATGTTACAATTTTATTAATAAAAATATAGTTGGTTGTTCATAAAAAGAATAAATTTGGTTGGAATCATATATTTATATTAATAAAAATCATAAATTTTAATAAAAATCAACTTGTTGGGATTATTAAAATAATAAAAAAAATTATTTGAAGGATGAGGAGGCATAGGATCGCGTGTCGTATCCTTACAAGGTGGAAGGGTTTGTTTGATAAAAAGGAAATTGGCAGAGAGAAGGGGGGGATTGGCAAAGAGGAAGAAGGATTGCAGGAGGAGAGCAGAGAAGAAGACCAGGAAAAAGCTTGGACTGCAGTAGTTGAAACGGAACTGTCAAATCGAAATCGCAGCCAGGTTCCATTAAACGTTTAATTTCTTCCTCTGTTTCGTATTCTGAATCTGCAAATGTTGTTGGTCGTTTATTTTATTCCAAATGGTTTGTTTGGGTTGAATTTTTGCTTTGAGATATACTCCAATCTACAATCAATTTGTATTCTAAATTCTTGCCACCAAATCTTAAACCCGGTTGCTCATTTCTGTAGACAATTTTCTCTATGTTTGGACAGTACAACTCTTAGGGTTTTAAATCATTTTCTACTCAAAGAATTCGTTGTTCAATTGTCTTCCTCCTATTCCATTTGCCAAATCTTTCTGTCACTACTGCAGTTATTCAGTTTCAATGGACTTCTTCATATCATTGACGGTGTATTTATGTCAATTCTTTGGTATGCAATCTTGGACCAGCGTATAGATGGTAGGTTTGAACATACAGTTTAGATGTCTTCTTAGATCCCTCAGATCGCCCTTGTAAATTCCTTGCATAGACTTAACCATGTATTTCCTTCTGTCAACTTCCTTATTCTCTCTTAGCCATTAAACTATCTGTCAACATACAATTTGGCACTGTAAATTATCACAGTCCTCAACTATCAATTTGTAAAAATGGCAGCAATTCTTAGATCTGTGACGCTTTAGACTGTTGTCGAACCTGGTATCTGGCATTTAACTTATTATATATCCGATTTTAAGGGCCGTTTGCAATTTTTAAGTTGCTTCGGGATGATCACTTCAAACTTTGTTTTTAAAAACTTTCCTATTTAATGACAGCGTAAGGACATAAATTAAGTCATAGTTGTGGAAGAATTTGCATCGTTGATTTGGTGGAGCGACTACATTGTGGCTCATCCCATATACATTTAACGTTTAATAACATTGTTGACTAACGTGGTTTGTGGTAACTCATCACTTATTGTGGTTATAAAATAGAAATAGACTTTGATCGAGTGTATGCAAACTGCATTGTTTCATTCATAGTTAAAAACCCAATATAATGCATCGACCATTTAAAGAAATGTTGTCTCTTTCCTTGGGGATCAATCAAGGCGTTCATTAATCAGCGACTTTGGTATTTTGTTTTCTAAAGCGGCTGTAACAAACCACACAAGCAGGTTAAATAAAATCGCAAGTTTGAGGTTTCATTCATGTGCATCCACTTTGTTAAGACCCTGCAAGCGACCATTACAAGTAAAAACGGATCTCTGCTGGGTACACAAGTCTGTCAGACTCCAACACATAGATCGCACCTGCACTTAGCTCAACGTTTCTTTAAAACAAACTTTTAAGTAGCACAAACATAACAGATATCTCTAGATTAGGTTTGGCGTTGCCTCTAGAAGGACAGCCTGTCAAGGAGGATCAACCAAACCAAATGACCACAGTAAGTGTTTTGAATCATTTCAATTAAACTATTATGAATAGCCTGTTGTGTTTTGGAATTCTGCATAATAGTCTTAGCAATTGGTAAGTAGTGGTGATGTTGACACCTCAATTTCCTCCTCGTTACTAAAATCTATCAAGCACGTTGAATAGCTCTACAAGTTTCAATCAAACCGTCCAGAAACGAATGATATTGGAACTAATATCTGAAATTTGGTCTCCGTTTTACTCCAGCAAGTCGCTACCCTCTAAGATTCTTATTTTAATTAGGGTGCACTTGCAATGATTAAACCAAGGTTCCAATATGGTGGGCATGTTACCTAAAAATCTGTTATGTGGTGTTCACATTGTTTATGATCTCCAATCGACCAGACATAGTGATGTGAGTTTTCTGTTGGGCGCACCAGTTTGTAAGGGTTCTAAGGTAAATATCATCAATAATACTAGTTCAGCATTTGTTTAAAAAACAAATTACCTTCCATCACAGTTTCAACAGTGATTTCATTGTAGCGCAGCCTCTAGAGGATTGAGTATGCATGTCATACGACGAGTTGTTTATACTATGCAAATACAACTGTAGTCGGCTGATGTCTGTCAGAAATAGTCTCACAGCAATGTTTAAAACTGTAGTCGTACTTTCTTGATTGGAGCTCTGCACAGTGGTTGGAATCAATGGTGAGTCGCTGGGCAATAGAAACGCCCTTGGAAAACTACAAAATGTCTTTTCTCAAACCTTTTTGCCTTCGACCATTGTCTTACGGAGATATTTGGATTGAGAGAAAACCGTCGAAGTTGATACCGATTTGCAAGGCGCTGCCATAAGTCGTTGAATTGAATAAATATCATCCACTTCAATGGTAAAATAGTCAATAACAATTTTACATCTCCTCTGCGATATATATCAAACCGTTTCTTATTCAGTTATTATGGGAACAGTTACGACTCTCTTACAATTCGATAGGTTAACGCTCGTGACAGTTGTAGTTGGAGCATTTACGTGAAAATGGGAATGCCTTGGAAACAAATGCAGATTATACGACTACCAAATGACGATCAACCATGCTGTTAGATCTAAATCATCGTGGATAAATTCATTTCCAAAGATGTTTATAACACGAGAACCCTCAGAATATTAATACTCATTCTACCATTGGAAATAGTAATTTAGCTGGTAAAATAATTTGTTATCATAATCAAGTGAAGTTTTACTGGTTAAATCATTAGATTGATCTAAAGTCGGAAGAAATTCATTCGAGGTGGTCGGAAGACATGTATTGTAACAACTGCTAAACATGATAGGGCAAATAGTCGTAAACTTATATCTTGAATGAGGATAACACAACTAAATGATGCAGTTCAGTCGAAAGATTCTCTTGGAATGGTTTGTAAAAGCTTGTTTGGTTAAATCTTGTGATTTATTTGTAGAAATGAAATGTAGAATATTTAGATAATTTAATTGTAATGTATTAGTATAATTGTTGTATTTAATTTAAAATCAATTAGTTTGATTAAAAGAGATAATGTAATCCACTGTTGATTTCATTACAAAGTTATTTATGATGAAGCAAGAAGGAATTTTAGTGTTTAATCTCTAGAATCTGAATTGAACTGAATGAGTTGTCGTAAAGAGTCAAATTATGAGTGGACAACTAAAATTCCAGAGGCTTAGTTTGTCGTAGTTGAGTACATGCAACATGTGGATGGATGTTTTTTGTATTTGTGATGTTATAACAATTATGTGGTTCAAATTTAGTATGAAGTATAATGAAGTATTGACTAAGTTGATTATGTGTTTTATAAAGTAATAATCTCTGGACGAGATATTTAACTAGTTGTGACTATCTTGTATCCGTTTTATCAAAAATGTCGTATGGAGAGACTTGGAATTTGTAAAGAGTAAAGTGTTGTAATGCTATAGGCGATGGATAACAATTGGTGTTATGATTCTGTTTGAAATGCAAGAGGGTTTATGCCTTGCAATGAACATGTAGGTGTATTGTTATAATGCCTTGTATGATGGTTAAGGTTTACTAGGTGTTAGGAAGGAGAGTGGCTTTCAACGTGGGGCCGGAACCCAAAGTGGCAGTCAGGATAACCCGTTGAAAGTAGATTAGTCAAGTGATAACCTAAAATGAACTAGGGGGTTAAGGGTAGATTTCACATTAAACAAGATTAATGGATTCCTCTCCTATGGCCTGTAGTGCTCGTTTAGACTAAGGATGGGTAGAGAAGGCCTGGTCGGCAAGATTGACTTCCTTGTCCTCATGAAAGGAAGGTCCATTCCGCATGTGTCACCCTATGGGGCCGGCGCCTAGTGAGAGGCTGTCAGGATAACCATAGATGGGGGCTGGCGCCTAGTGATAGGCTATCAGGATAACCCATGCTAGGATCGTGCGATGACACTCTCCCTACTACAACCTAGCATTCCTTGTTTGGTCTATCCACTTATGTTATGTGTCGCCTTTGGAAGTTGTGTTGTGTTGTTTATGTTATTGCCATGTGTTGTATTGGAGTTTAGTCATCCTTCGTTCTTGTTAGTCTTTTGTCTACCTGATTGTTGTTGTTTGGGACCTCATGTTAACTCCTAGCTCGGGGGGTGGACCTTAGGGTTCCACATGGTTGGGTGGAAGAGCTTTCTTATCCATTGGTTAATCCTTGTCGAAGTTCATGTGCAGAAAAGATTTATCTCAATTTACAGACAATTGTACTTGTACCAGTTGATGATGATGATGTGTGTATAATCTTGTACCAAACTTGTGTAACCGATCGTTCATAATCTATGTAATTCTGATGTAGTTTAAAAATGGCAATGTAATGATGTAATGATGTACTTATGTGTAAGGAAAGCATTTCAGTTAAGTATTTGATCATGTAGATTGTATTATTTGATGACATGTAATGAATATGAATAAGTTATTTAATTGTGCGTTGGATTTAGTTCAGTTACTGATGTATGTTAAATTATGTTAGTTGAATTGTTAAGTAATGCAGCCTTGAAACCTTGGAGAACATGTAAGTTTAATGGTGTAATTAGTTATGTTAACATTACTTGTTATCTTAATCATTTTTAAAAAATAATTTCCTATTTCAAATAGCATAAATGTGAATTTCTCTAAGGTGTTCAAGGCGAGGCGTTACATCTGGTATCAGAGCTTGGTTTCTAACACTGGGTACTCTGGGTTTTATATTACCCCATTAAGCTATACTAGTTGCTTAAACTCTGAAGAACATATTCATTCGTAGTCCTCGCCTAGCAACCTGAAGATGTTAAGTGGTAGGTGGAATTGGCCTTTGGATCTAGGGTATCAGTAGACTGTCTTGTGTATGGTTGCGAGTTGAGAATAGGTCCTTTATCTACCATGGCGGATCTTCGCATTATACCACTAGGGGCCTATGACATAGTGTTGGGTATGGATTGGTTGGATGCTCATCGAGCAGTAATAGATTGTTGCCACAAGTTAGTGAGGTGTGTTGATGAATCGGGCAGTGAAGTAGAAGTGGTGGGTATTCAGAGACCCATCTCTTTTCGTATGATTTCTGCCATGCAATTGAAGAGATGTTTGCGTCAAGGATGCAAGTTGTTTGCCGTAACAGTTAATGACTTAGATTTTGGGGAGAATAGGGAGACATCCCTCGACGATCATCCTATTCTCAAGGAGTATGAAGATGTCTTTCCTAGTGAGATTCCGGGAATGCCACCTAAGCATGATATTGATTTTAAGATAGACCTTGTTCCCAGAGCAGAACCTATTTCACGAGCTCCATATTGGATGACTACCCAGGAGCTTAAGGAGCTTCGTTTGCAGCTAGAGGAGTTATTAGCGAAGGGATTCATTCGTCCTAGTGTCTCTCCATGGGGAGCACCAGTTATTTTTGTGAAGAAAAAGGATGGATCTCTGCGGTTGTGCATCGACTATCGATAGCTTAATAAGGGGACTGTGAAGAACAGATACCCCTTGCCACGAATTGATGACCTCTTTGATCAGATCAAGGGATCTAAGGTGTTTTTAAAGATAGACCTAAAGTTAGGATATCATCAGTTGCGCATCTTTGAGGCTGACATCCACAAGACAGCATTTCGCACCCGTTACAGGCATTATGAGTTCACTGTTGTACCTTTTGGGTTGACGAATGCACCATCCATGTTTATGAGTCTGATGAATGGTGTATTTCACACCTATCTTGATAGATTTGTTCTTGTATTTTTAGATGATAGATTGATTTACTCAAGGTCTATGGAGGAGCATGAAGAACATTTACGACAGGTTCTGCAGTGTTTAAGAGAAAATCAGTTATATGCAAATCTGGCTAAATGCGATTTCTTTCAAACAAAAGTGAAATATTTGGGACATGTTATTTCTGACAAGGGTATTACGGTGGATCCTTCAAAGATTCAAGCTATCATGGATTGGCCTGCCCCTACCAATGTTTCAGAGGTTCGTAGTTTTATGGGTTTAGCAGGGCATTATCGACGATTTGTGCAAGGATTTTCAAAGATAGCTCATCCTATAACTTCTCTTTAGAGAAAAGGAAAGAAGTTCATTTGGTCAGAACAGTGTCAAACAGCTTTTCAGACTCTTAAGGAGCGGTTGACTAGTGCACCTATTCTAGCAGTGCCTGATTCTGCCAGAGATTTTGTGGTATGTATTGATGCGTCCTTGGAAGGGTTAGGAGCAGTTTTAATGTAGGAGGGTCGTGTGATAGCTTATGAGTCCTGCAAACTCAAAGATCACGAGTTGAACTATCCTACACATGACCTAGAGTTAGCCGCTGTTGTACATGCATTAGTAAGATGGAGACACTTTTTATTAGGGCATCAGTTTGAGCTACACAGTGATCACCGAAGTTTACAGTACATTTTTACTCAGCCAAACCTAAATGCGAGACATAGGTGATGGATGGAGTTTCTATGTGAGTATGATTTTGAGGTAAAATATATCCAAGGTAAGGAGAATGTGGTGGCAGATGCTCTTAGTCGGCGAAGACATGAACTTTCATCAATCACTCTTGGAGTGGATTTGAGAGGACAGATTCTTGTAGCACTCCCTACAGATAGATAGTATCAGGAAGTGAAAGTAGAACTTGAGTCTGGTAGAACCTTGGAGTGTAGATATGCCAGATATTCTATCGAGTCGGATGGTCTCTTGCGACATTTGGGTCACATTTATGTGCCTTCTACAGAGGGTCTTCGTAACCTAATTATGACTGAGGCACATCAGGCACCTTATTCTGCTCATCCAGGTGTTAAGAAGATGTATGCAGATCTCTGCCAGATATATTTTTGGGCTGGAATGAAGAGGGATATTGCTGATTTTGTTTCAAGATGTTTGGAATGTCAAAGGGTTAAGGCGGAACATCAGCATCCCACAGGTCTTCTCTAGCTACATCTTATTCCAGAATGGAAATGGGACATTATTTCGATAGATTTTATAGTTGGTTTACCTATGTCCTCTCATCGTCATGATGCAATAATGGTCACTGTAGACAGGCTTACGAAAGTAGCACACTTTTCTCTTGTCCAATCTTCATATAATGCTTCATCTGTGGCTAAAATTTTCATGGAGGACATAGTCAGATTGCATGGGATTCCTCGCAAGATTATCTCTGATCATGATCCAATGTTCACTTCAGCTCTTTGGACATCCCTTCAGCATGCATTGGGGACTCAGTTGAACTTTGGTTCAACTTATCATCCAGAGACTGATGGGCAAACTGAGAGGGTCAATCAGGTTCTCGAGGATATGCTCAGAATGTATGTTGTGGATCAACAAAACCGTTGGGAAGATTATTTGCATTTTGTGGAGTTTGCGTACAATAATGGGTACCATAGTTCTATTGGCATGTCTCCTTTTCAGGCTCTATATGGTTGTCCTTGTTGTACCCCATTGAGTTGGGATCATCTTGAGGATAGAGTTCTCCTAGGACCGCAAATGCTCCAAGAGATGGAGCAGCAGGTTGATCGCATTAGAGAGCATCTGGTGGTAGCATAGGATAGATAGAAGAAATATGCAGATGCTCATAGACTTGACCATCAATTTTCAGTTGGTGATCGGGTGTTCTTGTGGGTGCGTCCGCGAAAGAGTCCGATCCGTTATGGAAAAGGCTCTAAGCTCACACCACGCTTTGTAGGGCCATTCGAGGTTTTGGAGAGAATTGGTCCTATTGCATACCATCTTGCTTTGCTGCCTAGCTTGTCGCGCATCCATGATGTATTTCATGTTTCTATTCTTAGACCCTATCATCTAGATATTTCTCATGTCCTTGATTGGAATGCCTTATAGGTAGAGAACGGGTAGCTAGCTTTGGAGCCCGTAGGCATTTTGGAACATAGGAGACTCACTCTCAGGGGCAGAGTCGTAGAGCAGGTAAGGGTCCAATGGGATATTAGTGATGAGACTTCAACTACCTGGGAAGATACATCCCGAATGTGAGAGCTCTATCCATATTTGTTTGTAGGCTTCCAGGAGTAAGCCTGATCCTAGGGGGGAGGATGTAGTGCCCCTCAACTTGTCATCTGTTAGGCTGATGTTTGCTTAGTAGTATTAGACATTATGATAGTATCTTAGATCGTTTGATGATGGATTCCTTGTTATTTTGTTAATTCATTATGGACCTAATCGTTATGATAACAGTTGTTGATGTTAGATTCTATTATTTTATGCTTTAGAATTTGATAAATGAACTAGATGTTATAGATGCTTTGATGTTATTCACTATATTTGATTGTAAGATAGTTGATCGTTTTATGTTGTTGACTAGTAATCAGAAATCTTGTTCAATATAGTTAATTGTTTATACAGGAACGTGAATGGAACAGTGTCGTATTACTCGCTCTCGAGTACCCTACCCCACTGCGATTTCCATTCACTATATGACTGCATCTGGATATATATATCTTGTTATGTTTAACCGTACGTTTGCTGCAGGATGCTGGTACTAGGCACCGACTCCACCTGAATTACCAGGTCTGAGCGTGCCTTCGCCAATGGATTAGTTGTTTGGAGTTAATGTGAGGTCCCTAGTCAGTGTTGTCTAGTTGTCAGTTTACCCTTGTGGTCATTGTCTATCGTTTGATCATGACTTGCAGATAGGTAATGTTATACTTTGAAGTCTAACCAGGTCAGAAGGTGTCTAAGTGTGTAAGGTAGTGTTGTGCATGAAATAGAATCATTTTACGGAAATTATAATGTTGATAATTAAATATATTTGTAAAAGATGATAATTGAGTATAATTGTTGTAAATAAATTATAGTTATGGGAAGTAAATTTGTTAAATAAAGTTGTAAGAAATTTTGTATTGTTTAATATGATAATTATCTATAATGAATATTTAAATAAATAAATTAATTGTAAGTCATGTTGTAATTCGTGATTTACAATTTAATTGATAAAATAAATTAAAATAGAGTTGTAAATTTATAGATTGATGTAATGTTACAATTTTATTAATAAAAATATAGTTGGTTGTTCATAAAAAGAATAAATTTGGTTGGAATCATATATTTATATTAATAAAAATCATAAATTTTAATAAAAATCAACTTGTTGGGATCATTAAAATAATAAAAAAATATTATTTGAAGGATGGGGAGGCATAGGATCATGTGTCGTATCCTTACAAGGTGGAAGGGTTTGTTTGATAAAAAGGAAATTGGCAAAGAGAAGGGGGGGATTGGCAAAGAGGAAGAAGGATTGCAGGAGCAGAGCAGAGAAGAAGACCTGGAAAATGCTTGGACTGCAGCAGTTGAAACGGAACTGTCAAATCGACATCGTAGCCAGGTTCCATTAAACATTTAATTTCTTCCTCTATTTCGTATTCTGAATCTGCAAATGTTGTTGGTCATTTATTTTATTCCAAATGGTTTGTTTGGGTTGAATTTTTTCTTTGAATATACTCTAATCTGTAATCAGTTTGTATTATGAATTTTCGCCACCAAATCTTAAACCCGGTTGCTCATTTCTGTAGACAGTTTTCTCTATGTTTGGATAGTACAACTCTTAGGGTTTTAAATCATTTTCTGCTCAAAGAATTCATTGTTCAATTGTCTTCCTCCTATTCCATTTGCCAAATCTTTCTGTCACTACTGCAGTTATTCAGTTTCAATGGACTTCTTCATATCATTGACGGTGTATTTCTGTCAATTCTTTGGTATGCAATCTTGGACCAGTGTATAGATGGTAGGTTTGAACATACAGTTTAGACGTCTTCTCAGATCCCTCAGATTACCCTTGTAAATTCCTTGCACAGACTTAACCATGTATTTCCTTCTGTCAACTTCCTTATTCTCTCTTAGCCATTAAACTGTCTGTCAACAAACAATTTGGCACTGTAAATTATCACAGTCCTCAACTATCAATTTGTAAAAATGGCAGCAATTCTTAGATCTGCGATGCTTTGGACTATTGTCGAACCTGGTATCTAGCATTTAACTTATTATATATATGATTTTAAGGGCGGTTTGCAATTTTTAAGGTGCTTCGGGACGATCGCTTCAAACTTCATTTTAAAAAACTTTCCTATTTAATGACAGTGTAAGGACATAAATTAAGTCATAGTTGTGGAAGAATTTGCATCGTTGATTTGGTGGAGCAACTACATTGTGGCTCATCCCATATACATTTAACGTTTAATAACATTGTTGACTAACGTGGTTTGTGGTAACTCATCACTTATTGTGGTTATAAAATAGAAATAGACTTTGATCGAGTGTATGCAAACTACATTGTTTCATTCATAGTTAAAAACCCAATATAATGCATCGACCATTTAAAGAAATGTTGTCTCTTTCCTTGGGGATCAATCAAGGCGTTCATTAATCAGCGACTCTGGTATTTTGTTTTCTGCGGCTGTAACAAACCACATAAGCAGGTTAAATAAAATCGCAAGTTTGAGGTTTCATTCATGTGCATCCACTTTGTTAAGACCCTGCAAGCAACCATTACAAGTAAAAATGGATCTCTGCTGGGTACACAAGTCTGTCAGACTCCAACACATAGGTCGCACCTGCACTTAGCTCAACGTTTCTTTAAAACAAACTTTTAAGCAGCACAAACATAACAAATATCTCTAGATTAGGTTTGGCGTTGCCTCTGGAAGGACAACCTGTCAAGGAGGATCAACCAAAGCAAATCACCATAGTAAGTGTTTTGAATCGTTTCAATTAAACTATTATGAATAGCCTGCTGTGTTTTGGAATTCTGCATAACAGTCTTAGTGATTGGTAAGTAGTGTTGATGTCGACACCTCAATTTCCTCCTCGTTACCAAAATCTATCAAGCACGTTGAATAGCTCTGCAAGTTTCAATCAAACCGTCTAGAAACCAATGATATTGGAACTAATATCTGAAATTTGGTCTCTGTTTTACTCTAGCAAGTCGCTACCCTCTAAGATTCTTATTTTAATTAGGGTGCACTTGCAATGATTAAACTGAGGTTCCAATATGGTGGGCATGTTACTTGAAAATCTGTTATGTGGTGTTCACATTGTTTATGATCTCCAATCGACCAGACATAGCGACGTGAGTTTTTTGTTGGGTGCACCAGTTGTAAGGGCTCTAAGGTAAATATCATCAATAATACTAGTTCAGCATTTGTTTAAAAAATAAATTACCTTCTATCATAGTTTCAACAGTGATTTCATTATAGCACAGCCTCTGGAGGATCGAGTATGCATGTCATATGACGAGTTGTTTATAGTATGCAAATACAACTATAGTCGGCTGATGTCTATCAGAAATAATCTCACAGCTATGTTTAAAACTGTAGTCGTACTTTCTTGATTGGAGCTCTGCACAGTGGTTGGAATCAATGGTGAGTCGCTGGGCAATAGAAACGCCCTTGGAAAACTACAAAATGTCTTTTCTCAAACCTTTTTGCCTTCGACCATCGTCTTACGGAGATATTTGGATAGAGAGAGAAAACTATCGAAGTTGATACCGATTTGCAAGGCGCTGCCATAAGTCGTTGAATTGAATAAATATCATCCACTTCAATGGTAAAATAGTCAATAACAATTTTACATCTCCTCTGCGATATATATCAAACCATTTCTTATTTAGTTATTATGGGAACAGTTATGACTCTCTTACAATTCGATCGGTTAACGCTCGTGACAGTTGTAGTTGGAGCATTTACGTGAAAACGGGAATGCCTTGGAAACAAACGTAGATTATACAACTACCAAATGATGATCAACCATGCCGTTAGATCTAAATCATTGTGGATAAATTCATTTCCAAAGACGTTTATAACACGAGAACCCTCAGAATATTAATACTCATTCTATCGTTGGAAATAGTAATTTGGTTGGTAAAATAATTTGGTATCATAATCGAGTGAAGTTTTACTCATTAAATCGTTAGATTGATCTAAAGTCAGAAGAAATTCATTCGAGGTGGTCGGAAGACATGTATTGTAATAGCTGCTAAACATGATAGGGCAAATAGTCATAAACGTATATCTTGAATGAGGATAACACAACTAAATGATGCAGTTCAGTCGAAAGATTCTCTTGGAATGGATTGTAAAAGCTTGTTTGCTTAAATCTTGTGATTATTTGTAGAAACGAAATGTAGAATATTTAGATAATTTAATTGTAATGTATTAGTATAATTGTTGTATTTAATTTAAAATCAATTAGTTTGATTAAAAGAGATAATGTAATCCACTGTTGATTTCATTAAAAAGTTATTTATGATGAAGCAAGAAGGAATTTTAGTGTTTAATCTCTAGAATCTGAATTGAACTGAATGAGTTGTCATAAAGAGTCAAATTGTGAGTGGTCAACTAAAATTCCAGAGGCTTAGTTTGTCGTAGTTGAGTACATGCGACATGTGGATGGATGTTTTTTGTATTTGTGATGTTATAACGATTATGTGGTTCAAATTTAGTATGAAGTATAATGAAGTATTGACTAAGTTGATTATGTGTTTTGTAAAGTAATAATCTCTGGATGAGATATTTAACTAGTTGTGACTATCTTGTATCCGTTTTGTCAAAAATGTCGTATGGAGAGACTTGGAATCTGTAAAGAGTAAAGTGTTGTAATGCTATAGGTGATGGATAACAATTGGTGTTATGATTCTGTTTGAAATGCAAGAGGGTTTATGCCTTACAGTGAACATGTAGGTGTATTGTTATAATGCCTTGTATGATGGTTAAGGTTTACTAGGTGTTAGGAAGGAGAGTGGCTTTCAATGTGGGGCCGGCGCCCAAAGTGGTAGTCAGGATAACCCGTTGAAAGTAGATTAATCAAGTGATAACCTAAAATGAACTAGGGGATTAAGGGTAGATTTCACATTAAACAAGATTAATGGATTCCTCTCCCATGGCCTGTAGTGCTCATTTAGACTAAGGATGGGTAGAGATGGCCTGGTTGGCAAGATTGACTTCGTTGTCCTCACAAAAGGAAGGTCGATTCCGCATGTGTCACCCTATGGGGCCAGCGCCTAGTGAGAGGCTGTCAGGATAACTATAGATGGGGGTCAGCGCCTAGTGAGAGGCTGTCAGGATAACCCATGCTAGGACCGTGCGATGACACTCTCCCTACTACAACCTAGCATTCCTTGTTTGGTCTATCCACTTATGTTGTGTGTCACCTTTAGAAGTTGTGTTGTGTTGTTTATGTTATTGCCATGTGTTGTATTGGAGTTTGGTCATCCTTCGTTCTTGTTAGTCTTTTGTCTACCTGACTGTTGTTGTTTGGGACCTCATGTTAACTCCTAGCTCTGGGGGTGGACCTTAGGGTTCCACATGGTCGGGTGGAAGAGCTTTCTTATCCATTGGTTAATCCTTGTTGAAGTTCATGTGCAGAAAAGATTTATCTCAGTTTACAGACAATTGTACTTGTACTAGTTGATGATGATGATGTGTGTATAATCTTGTACCAGACTTGTGTAACCGATCGTTCATAATCTATGTAATTCTGATGTAGTTTGAAAATGGCAATGTAATGATGTAATGATGTACTTATGTGTAAGGAAAGCATTTCAGTTAAGTATTTGATCATGTATATTGTATTATTTGACGACATGTAATGAATATGAATAAGTTATTTAATTGTGCATTGGATTTAGATCAGTTACTGATGTATGTTAAATTATGTTAGTTGAATTGTTAAGTAATGCAGCCTTGAAACCTTGGAGAACATGTCGTAATTTTAATGGTGTAATTAGTTATGTTAACATTACTTGTTATCTTAATCATTTAAAAAAAAAAATTCCTATTTCAAATAGCATAAATGTGAATTTCTCTAAGGTGTTCAAAGCGGGGCGTTACATCTTGTTAAAGCACCGGTAAGCCTTACTTTTAGTAGAGTATCCCAAAAATATTCCCTCATCACTTCTTGTATCAAATTTGCTTAAATACTCATCTTTTTTGATATAGCATTTACTACCAAAAACTCTAAAATATCTTACAGTAGGAGGATGACCAAACCATGGTTCATAAGGGGTCTTACCAGAATTGCCTTTGATCTACACCCGGTTAAGAGTGTAGACAGCAGTACTTACAGCTTCTCTCCAATAAACTTGAGAAACATTTGTTTCCATCATCATGGTCCTGGTAGCTTCTTGAATGGTCCGGTTCTTTCTTTCCACAACTCCATTTTGTTGGGGAGTCCTAGAAGCAGATAACTATCTTTTTATGCCATGCTTTTCACAGAAAGCATCAAACTCATGGGAAGTAAATTCTCCACCTCTGTTAGATCTCAAACATTTCAATTTTTCACCAACTTCATTTTCCACCATCACTTTGAACACCTTAAATTTTTCAAGAGCTTCTAATTTTTCTTTTAGGAAGGTTACCCACATCATCCTAGAGTAGTCATCTATCAGCAACATGAAATATCTATCTCCTTGCACACTCCTAATTCTAGCAGGACCATAGAGATCAGTATGTACCAGTTCCAATCGTCCATTTGAAACTTGTTCCTTACTTTTGAATGAAATTTTGCTTTATTTCCCCAATTGACATCTCTACACATGTTATTAGGCTTCACAAGTTTTGGAAGATCGTACTTATTTTGACAATATTATCAAAATTCACATGACACATCCTCCTATGCCATAACCAACTTTGATCTATCTGAGCAATCAAATAGCTTTTGCCAGATCTACTCAAATGAAAAATGTTACCTCTATTTGAGTACTGGATGCAATTTTAGTTTTGGAACTCTCCAAGATTCTGTACTTTCCATCTTTGAATCAAAGATCATAACCTTTATCAACCAATTATCCAACGCTGAGAAGATTATGCTTCAATCCTTCCACATACAGAACATCATTGGTGCTATTCTTACCATCAAAAGAGATGGATCCTCTGCCATGGATTCTACCAGCTGAGTTATCTCCAAATTTCACAAGCCCACCTTCATAATTTTCAAAATTCACAAACTTACTCTTGTCTCTAGTCATATGATGAGAACATCCACTATCAATAACCCATTCATCTTTCTCAATAACCTAAGCAGCCAAGGCACTTCCCATATTTTCATAGCTAGCAGATTCAGTAGACATCGGATCTTCTTCTTTAATTGCAATGAACACCCAATCATTTTCAGGGGAACATCCATGATCAGATTCATCATCTGTGACTCCTTCTTCTCCAGTTTCTTGGACATAGTAACGTTTGTTCTGATTTCGATATCTGTTAGGGTTTGGTTTTGAAAACCTCTCCAGACATCTTGAGGCAAAATGACCAATCTTATTACAAGTAAAACATTTGAGTGGCAATTTTCCTTCATACTTACTGGATCCTCTTGGCAATCTTTTAGCAAGAAGAGCTTCAAGATCAGCAGTTTCAAGTTCAATATCTTCAAGATGCTTCCTTGTCTTCACTAATCTATTTGATCTTGCAGAAAAGCTTTCACCCGGATCATATCTTTGTTTTCCATATACACTGGCCTTAAATGCAGATTTAGACTTTGTAATATACAACCCCAAATTTTTTTCCAAAATATATAACAATGATAAACAGTGTTAGCACAACTAAACTCCTCCGCACTTCTGATCACCAAGATCCCAATTTGGGTAAGGTGAGAGCATAATGTGCTTTAGATTACAAATTAAAACATTGTGCAAACAAGTAAACATTCATCTGCATATGCAGGCATCCACAAGTTGTGGGGATTCACCACTTTTAGTGGGTATGAGAGCAAGAAAGGAAAATTACAATGCCATCCACTTATTTAGTGGGAATACTCCACTTATGCAGTGGGTAGAAACAATAAAGAAAAGTTTATTTATCCACACTGGCGGTAAAACCATCCAGGGGTTACAATATGTTTAATTGTTCTTTCCTCCACACTAGCGGTAAACCATCCAGGGGCCTTAATGTGATTCACAAGAAAGATTACAATGATATCAAATACAATCTAAATCAAGTCTTGTTTGGACTTATTAAGAATCTTGTGAAGATAGCATGACCATACCCTGCAGATTTCTTGAATAGCTGGATGATAATGTAGTATTTATTTGCTGTCCGTCACTGCTGCAACCTGAAATGATACATCAACTGCTCTCTACACAGACCATTGGCATCCAGGGAAGTATAATATTACAAGACTAAACCTAATGTTTGACAAAACAAGTGGTCCCAAAATGATCTATCAATTATATGTACTGAACACAACAGAGAGAGTGATAGACTATAAAATGACTTCTTCCAGACTAGTACGGCACCTTCCCAGCATAGTACGGACTGCTGAAAACTCCCAAGAAACTGCCCACACTTAACAATATTGTTTCCCACTCTAAAAACTATGCTAATACAAGACAAATCCAATGTTTCCCATGCACTAAAGATCAGTTAACAAAAACACTTCACAAACTATGCATTTTCCAGGCCGTACGGCTAGCAGAAGTACGGCTGCTCATAAAAAAATAAACAAAGCTTCCCAACCACTCACTATGATCAGATTGGGGTCACCTAAGGAAAATATTAATAGTGCAAAAAGATTTAGACACAAAGAACTTCTCAATAATTTTATTTTTGCAAAACTCTTTTTCTACCTGTACGGCAATATAATGGTACGGACTAGCAATATGACATTAAAACTATACAAGGCATAAAAAATCTGCTTCTAACTTCATTCTCATCTGATTGCCATGATATTTAATGAACTCTAATCCAAAAACTCTTAGCAACTTCAAACATATTCAGCTCCATGAAAGCTCACTGGCAAACTCTGGATAAGTTTGCTCAAATCTCTTCTTCAGCACAATGGTGATTCCTGTAGTGAAACCACACCCAACCTCGAGGGTTTTCGTCCTCAAGAGCATTCCACAAGAGGGTTTTCGTCTTCAAGAGAATATGAAAGAACACGCAGGTTCAATCCAGCAGAGTAACAATACAAATCCAAGCATGCCTAAACAATGAGCCCAACTCCTCTTTTTATAACTTTTTGAGGGAAATAAAATATTATTTCCTTTATCCCTTCATATTTCTCCTCAAACAATAAAAAATAATTCCTTAAGTGTGCACAACTTAAAGTCACCACTTTTAATTAAAAGCTCTTCTTAGCTCCAAAGACCCCTTTATCAAAATAAATGAAATATCTGCTTCGCAAGGCCCCAAAATGATGCATCCATGATTTAAAACTTTTCTTCCTCTTTCCAACGAGCTATAACACTTAGATTTTTATTAATTATTTTCACCCCTAGGAGCTTAAGTGAAAATAATAATTAAAATAGCTCATTAAATATTAAATTTTGCGAAAAATTCCAAACGACCTCCGAAAGTAAAATAAACTGAACCAATATGCTCTGTAAGGTTTGGGATGTGCAACGATGCCTTCCGGGTGACTTTCCAAAAATAGAAAGCTCCTCCAAGGATCTTGGAGAGCAAACCAGAAGCCCGATCAAACTTTAGAAACCATCAATATTACCCGGAACATCAACTGAGCTCAAAACCAAGACAAAATTATCCATTTACAAAAGGAAAACCCAATTAACTGTTCTGCAGACTGAACTAAGACCACTCCAATAACATTGGAGTTCTTCTTAAACATGTTGGATAGCCTCCAAAAGACTAGGAACAAGCACAAATGCCCATAATAATCAATGTGCCAAAAATAGAACATTACAGACTTGGGAAGAGAATCACCAAACTCACTTAATTCAAAAGCTAAAATTTTGCCAACTAGATGATCTCTTGTAACATCTGAGACAATCTGAATTTCTTCTATAGTAGCTACCTTATGTTTGTATGAATTAGGTAAAGATTTGAGTACTTTTGATACAATCTCTGATCTTTCCAAAGTTCCACTAGCACACTTGATACCACACACAAGTTCATTTATCTTTTGCATGTAGATTGTGATGTTTTCATCTTCGCTCATCCTCATAGTTTCAAATTTTCCTCTCAAACTTTGTAGCTTGGCACATTTGACATATGTATCACCTTCATATAGAAATTCCAACTTTTCCCAGATTTCATAAGCTATTTTTAGACCAAAGACATTTGTCATTTTTGAATCAGTCAGGGCACTCAACAAGGCTTCTTTAGCTCGAAGGTTATTTTCAGCATCTTTGACTTGATCTGGAGTTGAAGGACCTTTCTCTGGAGGTTTATACTCAACACTGGTTATCACCCAATAGGCATCACCCATGCATTGTAAATGGCACTCCATGTGATTCTTCCAAACAGAATAATTTGTTCCATCAAATCTTGGACTATCCTGTTTGTAGGTCGACATCCTGGATCTCCTCAAGTGGTCAGGCTTTTATAAGAGGATCTGGCTCTGATACCAATTAATGATGTAAACAATAAAGCATAGATCAACAACATAAGAGCAGAAATATGATCAATACACTTGACACCAAGATTTTGACATGGAAACTCAGTTAAGGGAAAAACCAAAGTGGGGGTTAACCCACAAAGATTTGTACCCTATTAAAAGTACTTTAGAAAAATAGAAGGCACATGCCTTCGGGCACACTACCCAGAGCTCACTGCCTACAGAATTTATTTAGAACATAATGAATTAACTGAGAAACAACATCTACTTCATGCCTGGTTTAGTTTAAGTGAATGCTTGAAGACTTCTCCATTGCCCTAAATTGTTCTTTACCAACTTCACACTCTATGCTGTTCTCGCTCTTATCTTCTCTGCTCTGCTTCCGATCCTTTATTCGGATTTGATTTGTCTTGCACAAGGATAATGTTTGACAACTCTTCAACAAGTATTAATACACTTCATCCATCTTAGAATGATCTACAAGGTTATCCAAACTTAACCTAGATCTTTACACTGTTGGCCAATCATAGCTAAGACTTGAATCTTCCTCTATTAACACACCAGCTTCATAAAATAATCTTTAGATCATTCACAGCAAACTAGGAACATCCGGTTGGCCAAGACTAGGAAGAACAACAACAACTAAGAGAAAAACTTCAATCACAAGTTCCTTTTTCAATGCGGACCTCCAACACAATAGCCACATGATCTAGAGACCACCACAAGCACAAATAAGTCAACAGGAACAACCACACCACTTCGCATCATCAGAATCACTTACATCTTCACACTGAACCTCAAGAACACACACTTCCATGACTATCAAATAAAAAAGATTTCTTCCAGACCTCCAAACCATGAACCACTCGAGTTGAGGGAACACACCAACATCCCAGACAAGCCTCTAGATCCACAGATCACAATATGCTCATATCGGACCAATCCAGACCAATGCCTTGCCACTCTATCATTATAGAACAACTGCAGAAACCTATTTTACTTGGAGGGCCATAAATTCGCCAAATCTTCATGCGGACCTCTCAAATCTCAGCTGGAGCATCAATAGACAACCCAGTACAGGCCCTTTAATCCGCATACTCTGATCTTCACCTTACTGGAAATACTAATCACTCCTCTGCACTGTCTTCACTGTTTCTGACAGAAAGATATGTTGACATCAATGACAACACATCAGGCACATATTTGCAACACAAAGAACTCTCTATGAGAAATGTAACAATAGGGAAGAGATCCTTTGCATCAAAGAATAGATGACCCTTAGGGAGGAGAGACAAGGAAAGATGGAGAAAGATATCGAGGAGATTAAAGGAAATATATAGAAAATACTTGACTTCAACAAGGTCACAATAACGAATTCTTTGAATAACATAAGAGCCCTCAATGAAAGAGTCAATAAATTCCAAGGGAAATAACCTTCTAAGGGTCCTTTATCTTGTACTAGGGGAGGAAAGAAGGTTGTAGTTATTGTGAGCATCGAGGATGATAGTTCCAACCTATAGTCCCTAAAAAGAATGGGGTCTTCCATCACTTTGAATGGTATTTAGTCTATTGGGTCCCTTTGTTGATTATTTGGCTTCTAGCTATTTATAGCATTGTTATTTGTTACTTTTCTAGTCTTTTTGTTGTTTCAAGGTTGTATTTTTGCCGATGTTTTGTTGTTGCAAAGTCATTTTGATTCTTTTTTGTTTTTGTGATGTAAAAGGGTTGGGGCCCTTTCAAAAACCCCTCTTTTACTTATAATAAAAATTTATGTAAATTATATTTAAAAAAATTATTGTGAATATTTGTATAAAAGTATAAATATTTGTTTGTCATTAAAATTCATATTTATTAATCTTTGACTATTATTGACTAATGAAGTAAGGGTCATTATACTCTAATAAATAGATCTTAGACATGATTTGCAGATATATTTGAACTTCCACATACCTTTTAGTGTATTGAAAGACCCTTTAAGATTACAAAAGAAGCCTCACTATAAGATTTGGCTATGGAGATAGCCACCCAAGATCTAGAGGCCTAATGGAAAGCACAATGAAATGAGAAGATCAATATGACAAGAATAAATTATGTTCCTATCAAAGAATGCAAATAATGTGTGAGATACAAGATAAACTCTTGGTCATATAGGCCAAGGTGAGATACAGGACAACATAAGATTATGACAAGTGTCTTAATCTTATGACGTGAGACATAAAGTGAAAATGCCCTAATAATGCCCTAAGTAAACTTAAGTAGACAAGTGTGAATATGACCTAATATGGAACTAGTTAGGCAATATACCTTGTTCACACCAACACCTCCTTAAGTGTAACTTAGGGATAATGTGAAAACAAATGCAAAGATGCAAAGATGAGTCCTAACTACAAGGCCATGTTAGGTACCCATGTACAAATAAATCTATCACAAATAGAGAAAAGGAGAAAAACATGTAGGAAAAACCCCTTTGCAATATACAAGAAAGATGCTCTCCAATGAATGAGAAGGAAAAAACACAATGTGAGAAAAAAATCCCCCCCCATAAGATAGAAGAAGAATAGAGACCAAGTAGCCCCCCTTAATGTAGAATCTTCTACACTGATGGTAGATGCTCGATAATGAATGTTGAAGATGATCCAAGAACGTTGAACAATGTTCCTCCCCTTGGGAAGAAACAAAACCAAGGATGTATGCGGAATGTCTTCCCATTCTTGAAAGGAATATGAGGGAAGAAAACTCAAGAATTATGAAGTCTATGAAAGTTTCTCAAATGTCCCTATGATGTTGAAAGGTGCCACAATCAAATTAGAAGTCCTATGCCAAACTGAAGAATATGACAATCTAGGACCTAGTGGAAATAGATGTAGAACAAGATCCAAAGACAATGAATATAACTTCTTCAAATGTTGCTCATGGATTTCCAACCCAATGTCAAATTGTGATAAATACTGATAAGATAAATCAAGTACCATGCAAGATTCTAATGCAATAACCATGGATGTATAGTGCTCACCATTGCTAAGACCATTGGACCAATGAGAATATGGTAGTCCTATAGAAGGTGTCAACATAAGTGGTGACTGAATTGAAACTATCAAATCTGAATATCTATAGAAATTGTCACTATGAAAACATGTGTATATGGAGAAAGAACAAGAGGGTCTAAATGTGCCCTCACATCATTTGAAGAAGAAGAATCAACTCCATAGAAGCTATCATCAAAGAGGAGATGAATGCCCTTAATGTTGTCACCAAGATCATGTATGTGGGATTCGACAAACAAATAATGTATGTCCTATAAACAGTCATCAAGAAGAGATGAAGAATCCCATGATGTGGTGTCCACACAAGAAGTATGAGCATGAGCAATTATCGAATCTACAATTGTTGGAAGTGAAGAGTCCTCAACATCTGGATGTTGAACAAAGATGTAGGAGGTGAAGCCTTTGTATCTTAAATAGGAGTCATAGAAGCTGAAGAATCAATTGAAGTCTCTAAAGGAGGAGAAAAAGTAGAAGTCTTAATGGCCCTTTGATGTTCAAGACTTTCCCATTGATGTAGCATTGTTATTGTATCATCATCATATGGAACATTAATATAGGGTGATCCCACAATAGTGGGTTGCACTTTTTTGCCAAACTTGACATTGAAATCAACATTTTGAACTAAATCTTCACTTTCTGACACCTATAGCCGCTAAACCGTTAGGAATTTGAAGATGATGCAAACTAGTGATTTGTGAGATTTTGTCTGTATATTCTAAAATTATTTTTTTAAAAAAATTTGAGTTAAATTGTAAATTTTTTTCATCTCCTTTGATAACTAGTTTTTAATAGTAAACAATATTTTTTTAAAGTGATGTGTATTACATAACACAACTTTTTTTCTACAAAGGATAAAATTCTGATTCTTTTGAATTTAGATTGGTAACACCGATATCTAGGGCATGCATTTGGTTTCATAATGTTCTGTTAAATATATTTTTTTTAAATTAAGTTTTGAAGTCAAACCAATTATAATTTAGACATAGGCGTATTCCATAAAACATAACTTTTTTCTATTTGTATTGAAATTCAATATTTTTTTTTTGTTGAAACAAGGACATCAATACCTAGGGAATACATATTTTTTAGAATATTTTTCACTAATTTACTATTTTTCCATGTGTGTAGAACAGAGAACTTGATGTTCGGTGAAAAACCTATGTTTAGTAAAACTAAAAAAAAAATAATCATAATAAAATCAAAATATATCAAAACTATACTTGTTGGAAAGCTCATTTTGAGGACTGCGATCCTCCAATTTGGTTTGGAAAGGTGAATCCATTTGGACCTTCAACTGGGCTTTGAAAGCCAAAATTTTGCAGAAGAAAAGGGAAGGGAAGGAGGGAAGGTATCTAGTGGGGGTCTTCATTCGAAGATCCCTTTGAACGAAAGTGGGTGACATCCTTTGATTGAAGTGTTGATACCTTCGAACAAAGGTCCAAACATAGCGCATACATCATCGTAATGATCACCTTCGAATGAAGGTGCCTTGCATTAAAAAAAATTAAAATTTTTAACTGCTGACCTTTGTTCAAAGGCACCGTCGACTTGTTTTTTTAAAATGTTTTAATTTTTTTGTATTGCATATAAATAGGATGTTTTTTTTTCATTTTTACATATCAATGTAACAAGATAAATTCACATTTTTGTTCTGCAAGGGAGGAAAAAATGTTTGAGAGAAGAATTTTCAAGTCATATTTTACAAAGAAGGAGATGCGAAACAAAAAGACAAGATAAAATAAGACTACACGAAAGTATTCCGCAGAAACTATAGAAAGATTAAATGAAGAAAGATTGCAAAAATATCATAAACAAAAACAAGGTATGCATATATTTTCTTTTCTATTTTTAATCTAGGTCATTTTATTAATGCTTAAATATATACATGTATTGATGAATCATGTAGTAGGATGCCATTTAATCTATGTAACAACCCCCATGTTTGAATTTTGGTAGTTGCTTTTCCTTGATGGATTCTGATACTGTTATATGTTGACATGATTAGTTATTATGTTGGAATTACATGCTTATATGTTTATATACTATTATCATTGCTTTCGGATGATCATGGACAGGAAAAGGATGATGTCTTAACACTTGTATCCAAGAGGCTTACGATGTCATGACCCTCTTCTTGATGATTGGTGTTGCTTCGACTATATGATATATGTTATATGCACATGTGCTTTGACATGGGATTGGAGTGATGCAGGTATTGAGTATCAACTCTGCCTGGGTTCACAGGCCTGAGCGTACTCTTATTATCCCTGATGGTGGTTACTGGAGATAGTCACAGGCCCTATCCCCTACCCTAGCCAACTGTACCCTATTAGTGCAGTGTTCTCGTGTTGTTGTCTCACCATCTGGTTACCTAATGGTAATGTTCAGATTACCGTACGATCATATGTAGTTTGCCAGTATGGTTTGTTGAGGCTTTTCTGTCTTGGTTTCCGTTAATCTTATATTGTGGCTATATATTGGTTGTCGGTGTTATGATGTGGTTTCATTGGCCCTTTACGTGGTTTCAATATGGCATTTTATAATATTGGATTAAATGGATATTTTAATGGTTTAACCATGTGGTTTTAATTATGTTATTTTAAATGATTTTATTAATTTATTGTGTGAGCTTTTATAGTCATACTTAAACCCATTTTGGAGAGCTTTATATGTTGGGAATGTTGGATTTTATTTAAAAGTCAGTTTTCATTATTTTAGTTTCTTTCCTATGCCATTCAATGGCTCTTTGAAAAAGGTTGGTGAGTTGTTTAATTCTGCCAGAAATATCTGGGGGATAGGTGAATGTATTTATGGTTTTTGGGGAGTTTAGTCATAAGGGATGAAGACATCTAAAACACATTATGATATTCACACGATGGGGAGTGCTGGGAAGTTAGGGGAAAACAACGAAGAAGCTAGGATTTGGAAGGACCAAGAGTAGAAGGCATTGCTGGAAAGGGGGTGGGTTTGGAGAGGGTGGCTGGAAGGAGGGATGATGCTATCATAGATCATGGTCATGCATCCACTCCTACCACTATCCTATGCTGATAAGTCTCTGAAGCTTTTACAACAAAACCCATTTTATGCATTTTCAACAATCACTGTATTCTATGAAATGCCATATCTTTGAGAGAATTGTTAGAAATAAATCTTGTGCTTGGTCTGGACTTCCACCCACCAATTACATTATGTTAAGGCTTCTAGAGTCTTTTTAACAAATCCAATCTGTGCTTATCCTACAACGAATGGTAGTCAAGGAGACCCTGTTTCGTGGAGGCACTCTATCAAATAGTTTACGTGCCTCCTCTATGCTGTTAAGGTTGGGGATTTGGCGTTACTTCTGCCAACACCATTTGTATGGTAATTTTTGAAGCTTTTTAAACAAATCTATTTTGTTCTTATCTTGTGCTTGTGGCTATCCTTGAGACTGCATTCCTTCTAGGCATTTTGTAAAACAATTCACAAGCCTCATCTACACTTCACAGTAGGCATACATGTAAATCAGTTTATTATGAAAAGATGTGCATGTGGCAAATGCAAACTGCCTGTGAGCGATGAAAGAGTGGACTTTTTCTCCCTTGTGTAAGCACGTTCTTGAGAATGCATGTCTGCATTAATTGAAGATAGGTAGAGGAGTCTTTAGGGAGGTCATGTGTTGTAAACAGAATGTGCAACGCCTCCTTCAACTAGCCCTCTCTACATAATACAGTGACATTTAGATGAGTAGTGAATGGCAATGTCATCTTATGATTGTAGTTGGAGAGTGGAAAGTGTGCAATATTATGCAGTCTACGTATATCACAATGACTTTTCTAGTGGTAAGCCTGGCAAATAAAACCATTAGGTGCCGATCCTGCAATCACTGCAGTCCATGAGATCACATCTCCTTCAGGTACTTTATCAAACAGTGCACGTGCCCTGTCTACACTTACACATTTTGCATAAATGTCTACCAGCGCACTTGCTACTATAACATCTGACAAATATTCCTCTTCATTCTTGCTTTGATCGATGTCCATACCTTGTTCGAAGGCTCGCATTGGGCATGGGCAGCGAGGATGCTGGCAAAGGTTTGAGAATTTGGCTTTACGCTTGCTAATAGTATTTGCTTAAAAGGTTTCTAAAGACTTTTCAATAAATTCATTTTGTGCATATTCCGTGGTCATTGCTTTCCATGAGACTACGTCTCTTTGAGGCATACTGTTAAATAGATCACGTGCCTTCCCTACGCTTCCTCTTGGCATAGGCAAGGAGGATGTGGCAAAGATAGTGGAACCTGGTTTTATACTCGCCATTTGCATTAGCTTGAAATCTTTCTTAAACCTTATAAACAAATCTATTTTGGTTTACGTTCTATGATTATTGCCATCCATTAGAAGACAAATACATTTTTAGTTGTTTAGAAGGAGAACTGTAGCAAGGTAATTTTCTCACCAAGTAGCTCTACGTTGTATTATTATTTGGTAAAACATGATTTTCTACAGTATCTTCCCACTATGGAATTGCCTACATGTATGCTTACTCTTGAAATGAAAATCCATCATGATTTTCTTAAAACCTAACATAATTATGTTTGATCATTTGGTTTTGTATGCCTCGTTGGGTTAAACGAGATGAACTTAGGTCTAGGATATTGAGTCCTCGTGCATGGCCTTGAGCACTTGTAAAGGCTAAGGATGCAAATGAGAAAGCCTATCCATTTGCGGGGTGTCGAGTTATCCGTCTGCGGGGCGTTGATTTGGGCATGATTGAGTCTCCTTGTCGGTATGAGAAGTGTACTTGATTCCATGTGGTACCATCCCTTCGGGCACGCATGATGACACTCCATCCAATCTGCACCCTAGTGTATTGTACCTTAGTAGTCATGAGTAGTACCCGACATGCTATTGGATGAGCATCTCTATGTTGTGACATTGGCTTTATGCATTGTGTGTCATGTCTGCTTTGTGACTGATGTGAGTGTTGGCCATTGTATTCCTTGCCTTTATTCTTCTGTTTGGGCCTTGTGTCTACCTTTAAGCATGGTGGGGTGGTCTCTTTGAGTCCACATGGTTGGGAGGTGTTGCCACCGCCATTGGGGATCGGTGAACATGTTTTGAAGCACCAGTTGGAGATGTTCTCTCTCTCCATTACTTTATCAGTTGATGTACTCATGCGATTATTGTATCATATTCATGGCTATGCCATTGTTCTTGTATATTCTTGTATGTAGTTGTACTCTTTTGAGAGAATAGATGCAATCATATAATTTAATGAGAAGAAATGAGATGTTTCTTATTTGACTTATGGATTCTGGTGTAGGTATCAGATCTGCTTGTACTATGATGATTATGGATTCATGTTTATAATTGGAAATGGGATTTAGGAACATTTAAATTGGTGTTAAAAATGAACATAGTTTTAACAATGTTTCCTTTGGAGAGTGAATTAATTCTCTCCTTGGGGTTGTACATTCAGCCATACTTGGCCATGAATGTTGTCGACATATCAAATCGGTAGCCGTATCTTGTGTATGTATCTATTTATGTCAAAACAAAAAATTCTTGTCCTCTTTTGGACCTTACCCTTCAGGGTTGTGGGGTGGGATGTTACATCTAGTATCAGAGCCCATGTTCACACACTGGGAGCTCTGGTGTACTTGAGCCTTCTATGTTTCACTATGTTTGGCTTGTGTGGCATGAGCTTGTTATATTATTTTTATAGTCTTGATTGCTTTCATGCCTTAGCATGGCATTAGCGGGTTAAGTTACAACCCCATTCTTAGAAATCGTGGAGGAAATAGCCTCCTTGGCCTTACCTTACTCAATGGGACTCGAGTGTTGGCCTTGGTTGAGAGTCTCCCATGTTATAAGATGATGGTAGGAATGTTCTACGTTGTGTGTTTGCAGGTTGAAGGTAACTTGGGTTGCCTAATTACCCTTACTTGGATATGCTATTCTTGTGTCTTCCTTTATGTTTCTAGTGAATGAAATGACCCTAATTGGTCATAAATTGCTCTTGTAATTCCTTCTTGTATTATAGATGTAAAGGATGATAGGATGTAGCTATTTGCAGATGTGGACAGATTAGTTTGGTTGCTCCATGCTCTCTTGTAAGTGTTGGATGATTGCTAATTTTTCTTATAACCTCTTAATGTGCTTGAGTTGCTACAATTTATCATCCTTGATAACATATTGAAGTCATTGGAATACTAATGGTGCCTTAAACTTCCCCTCAGTAGAATTTACATGTTTGTATGATGAATGTTGGATGGCATGTAATGTCTTGACTTGAGATGAAATCTATCTTTCTCTGCTCTTCTTAGTTGACAATAGTTGGCAAGATGTTAGAATAATGGCATATGGATTTAATTAGTATGTTAAAATTGCAATAAGTAAAAGATTTAGTGAGATAGGAGTGAAGAAGACCTTATGCTTGTTATGATTATGTATTGAAAGTGATTATATGCTAATTAATGCCTCCTTGTTTAATGAGCTTGAATGAGGATGTTAATTGTTTAGTGGATATATCTTGTTGATGAAATTTGATCTCCTCAAATTGCATTGTGGTTTTAATGAGATCATATAGGTGAACAATTGTACTTTAATGCAAACTAAAATTAGTGAATGCTAAGATAATAAGAATGTTGCATACCTTGCTTTGAGTGAGCAATTGAATGCCATTGACGTAGCCAAGGTTACTTATGCCTATATGTACAGATGTGAATGTTGAGAAATGACTAGGGTTCCTCAACCAAACTCATTTAATTGTGTTGCTAGTTTCTCATTTTCTTGTGAATGAATGGTATTATTGTGACTTGTGATATGATGTCGCATCATGTGTTATTATGAGATGAGAGTGTAATGGGTGTAAAATGAGATGTATATCATTATGTGAATATAGAAGTGAGTGTAATGATGATTGTGAAGATGGTAGTGATCATACTATACATGTTCATGCACTATTGTGTTATGTTGAAAGCATTGCAAGTGAATCTATGATATCATGGGTAAATGAGTTGTCCTTGTGAAAAGAGAAATTGGTATGGATAGTTGGGAATACTTATTTTTTGGCGAAGTATATTTTACATCATGTTTCTTAGTCATGTGTGGGCTATAGTTATGCCTGGATAAGTGAAATTGTGATTGTAATTCCCCGTGATGTGAACATACATTGATGTATTCCTGTTGAGTGTTGTGATTAACCAATGCTTGAGATGTGTGCCCATGGGATAGGGATACTATGTACCCATCCATGGAGGATATGTATGGGAAAAAAACACACCATCTATGTGTTTTCTTGTTGTCACCCTTGACTGCCAACTCGAGGGTTGTTGATAGGTCAATATGTGGAGGGTAGTAGCAGCAACAAAATTCCTTGGGAGGGAATTGTATGGCATATGTATAATGATGGTGCAAAATGACAATGATCATTTCAACCTCCTGGGGAAAGTACTCACTACTTCCCCTTATTAATGGACTAGTGATGCAGGAGCATCCATGGCAAATTGGAAATCAGCATTACCAAAAATATTTGTCATTTAATTTATTTTAATTTGGTTTCCTTAGGATAGATTAATTAGAGTTGGAAAAAAAATGCAATATTAGGCCTAAATAATATATTAAATAAATTGGCCTTATTATAATATTGCAAAAATAATAATGTTGCAAAAATCTAGGAGTGGGAGATAGTTTAGGAGATAATTTTGGAGTGTAAAACTAATAAAGGCAATTTGAAGTGGAAATTCAAAAAGGAATCTTGGGAGTGGATTTTTGGGGAGTTACACTTGAAGACAACTCATTGATATTCCTCAAATGTAGCTGGAGGATTTGGGCCCCCATGTTGAGTTGGCATATTCTTTTTCCAAAATTGGAGCCATTTTTTAGGAGTGGGAATCTTAGTTGTTGCCTATTCTTGGCAAATCCTCTAGGAGTGGTTTTGATTTTGTTTTATTAAGAATTTAATGTTTTTTTTTAATGCATTTTAAAGATATTATCCCAAGTTGGACGTTCAAAATGGGAGGCTACAGAAAATGGAGTTAGTGGAGGCATAAAGGAAGGATTTTTGACAATTTTTAAAGGTTGTTGCTTCTAGATTTTTGGGAGGAGGAAAAGAAATACACGGCTTTTGTTGGAGAGTGATTTGAACATATTTTATTGCAGGTTTTACAGGTGTACAACAGCAGCAAATGGATTTTGGAGATCCATGGTTAAAGATCAAAAAATTTGATTGCTAAAGATTGAAGATTTGAGAGACAATTTCAAAGGGTAGGATGAAGATTTGAAGAGGAAGCATTTGGAACTTGTATTGGATATTGTTTTCTATCACACAATGGATTTAAATCTATTTATTAATGATTTTCTACAACATATATGGCTGCACAAAACTATGTAATCTGATTTCTATGAAATTATGAAACCTTGTTGCCAATAAAATAGTGAAGTTAAATTTTATTGCTACACATTTGTGCATCCTTTTATTGTTGATGATGTTGATTAATTTTGTGTGAGGGTTGTGTGTTAAGTTCCTCTGCATCAACTAGATACTTGGATCATACAGTGTTAGCCTAATCTGCATAGTTCTTGAGGATGATATTAGTTGTGGTATGAGCACTTGTGACAGCTATGATCTTACCCTGATGTGATTGTATATGAGCTCCAGCATGTACGGATGGGTATTATCCCATGCTGTGAGGTATTCTGTATCAGTCGTGTTCAGACATGATGCCTTAGGTACAATGCCACACCCCACTGATGTTCCGACACGGTGCTGGTGATGATGCCATGTCACTGATGGTAGCAAGCTGAGCTCGAGGACACGATGCCACGTACATAGATACGTGAAGGAGCAATATATATATATATGATATTTTCCTACTTGTGCAGCATGGAGTGAGTGCCAGCACAGAGTAGAGGGTTCATTCAAGATTGCCTTGATTCTGATCAGGTGGCATGCGAGTGGAACCTAGCCATGTGCACCTCTGGCTCGATGTGTATCTACACGTGCTTTCTTTGTGGGTACACATTATGTGAGATGTACTTATGAGTAGGACATTGCCATGTGGTATACGACCATTGCGTGCTTTCTCTGCTTGGTGTATACCATGTGCAGTCACGTTGCATGAGGTATGTGACCTGGGAGTTCCGACACAATACCTTTCCATGTAGAGGTTGCGTGAGTTGGCCGCACCCACATGAAGGACTGTGGAGACAGTCACACTTGTTTCCCTCCTTCCTCGTGTGGTGACTAGCGATAGTCACGTAGTGTTGTAATGTGTATATTTCAAAGATTGTGAATCTTCTTTTTGGTTATTGGTGACTTTTACTTTTCTTGTTCGGACCAACACTTTGGTTTATCTTGCTTGTATTGGTTTAGCCATGAATTATTTTTTTGGCATGTAACTCTTGCGGTTACATTTGATTTATTATTGAAACTATGTGCATTTTTCTTATTTTATTGTTGGAATTGAGATTTATTCTTCATTATTTATATTCTTGGTGGCTAAACTAATTGACTTTTCTATTTTTGAATGCTGGTCTTGTGTTGTGATGTGATTCCTCATCGGGTATGGTGAGATCCACCTGTTTGAGAGTATACAAGGAAGTAGATGTAGGGAAACCCTTAAGGATGGGGGTATGTGTGAGCTGTTCTAAGCTCTAATTCACTACCTTCCTATTGTTTGACTATCTCTTGGAGGCTAAAACCCTTACACAAACAAGAGATATGTCATTGTGGCTTGTATGGAAGGGCTCACTAGGTGGGTCAATGCCATCAAGACACATGGATATGGATATTGGACATGGTTATTGGTTATGGGCTCATGGATATATTAGATATGGATGGTACTACGACATCCATGTGAACCCCTAATGTAGCCTTGTGATGTGAATGAGTATGTATGTATATGTAGGTTGTATAATTTGTCATGTATGTGGTTGTATATTAAAATATAGTAGAGAACAAAAATTGCATCATTATGCCTTGAAAAGTGACAAACTATTGCATTATATGTAAAGAAATGTCATGCATGCTATGAAATTAGAGGTTGAAATTATGTATATGTGTGTTTGTGTGCTCCATTTTATAGATAGTTGCATATAAAAGTTAGAGAATTGAAAATTTTATGTCTTGAAAGTGCATTTTGCTGTAATTTATGAGAAAATTGTGTGGTTTATGCTGGTATAAATATTCAAAGTGATGGTTGTGAGAAACTAATAGGTTGTTTGAGACAATGATTCTCTGAGAAAATTGAATGTTATGGCATCATTCTTTATTTTGATTGGAGAAAATTGTTATATGCTAATGTATATTTTGTAGGAAATGAGTACCTTGCCTATTCCTTACCCATGTACTAGGACTGATTGCATGTAATTGTGCATGCAATAACTTGATTTTTATAATTGTATCAAGTTTCATGGACTAATGTGTGCTTTGGCTGCATCTTAGCGTTTGTAGGCTTCTGGGAGTAAGCCTAGTCCTAGGGGGTAGGATGTAATAACCGCCGTGTTTGTATTTTGGTTGTTGCTTTTCCTTGATGGATTTCGATACTGTTATGATATTGACATGATTAGTTATTATGCTGGAATTACATGCTTATATGTTTATATACTATTATCATTGCTTTCAGATGATCATGGATAGGAAAGAGATGATGTCATAACACTTGTATCTGAGAGGCTTATGATGTCATGACCCTCTTCCTGATGATTGATGTTGCTTTGGCTATATGATATATGTTATATGCACATGTGCTTTGACGTGGGATTGGAGTGATGCAGGTACTAAGTATTGACTCCGCTTGGGTTCATAGGCCTAAGCATACTCTTATTATCCCTGATGGTGGTTATTGGAGATAGTCACAGGCCCTGTCCCCTACCCTAGCCCACTCTACCCTATTAGTGCAATGTTCCCATGTTGTTGTCTTACCATCTGTTTACCTAACGATAATGTCTAGATTACCTTACGGTCGTATGTAGTTTGCCAGTATGGTTTGTCAAGGCTTTTTTGTTTTGGTTTCCATTAATCTTATATTGTGGCTATATATTGGTTGTCGGTGTTATGATGTGGTTTCATTGGCCCTTTACGTGGTTTCAATATGGCATTTTATAATATTGGATTAAATGGAGATTTTAATGGTTTAACCATGTGGTTTTAATTATGTTATTTTAAATGATTTTATTAATTTATTGTGTGAGCTCTTATAGTCATATTTAAACCCATTTTGGAGAGCTTTGTATGTTGGGAATGTTGGATTTTATTTAAAAGTCAATTTTCATTATTTTAGTTTCTTTCCCATGCTATTCGATGGCTCTTTGAAAAAGGTTGGTGAGTTGTTTAATTCTGTCAAAAATATCTAGGGGATAGGTGAATGTATTTATGGTTTTTGGGGAGTTTAGTCATAGGGGATTAAGACATCTAAAACACATTATGATATTCACATGATGGGGAGTGCTGGGAAATTGGGGGAAAACAACGAAGAAGCTAGGGTTTGGAAGGACTGAGAGTAGAAGGCATTGCTGGAAAGGGGGGATTTGGAGAGGGCAGCTAGAAGGAGGGAGGATGCTGTCATAGATCATGGTCATGGCTCCACTCCTACCGCTATCCTATGCTAGTAAGTATCTGAAGCTTCTGCAAGAAAACCCATTTTATGCATTTCCGGCAATCACTGTATTCTATGAAATGCCATATCTTTGAAAGAATTGGTAGAAATAAATCTTGTGCTTGGTCTAGACTTCCACCTACCAGTTACATTATGTTAAGGCTTCTAGAGTCTTTTTAACAAATCTAATCTATGCTTATCCTACAACGAATGGTAGTCAAGGAGACCGTATTTTGTGGAGGCACTCTATCAAATAGTTTACGTGCCTCCTCTATGCTGTTAAGGTTGGGATTTAGTGTTACTTCTACCAACACCATTTGTTTGGTCATTTCTAAATCTTTTTAAACAAATCTATTTTGTTCTTATCCTGCATTTGTGTCTGTCCTTGAGACCGCATTCCTTCTAGGCATTTTGTAAAATAATTCATGAGCGTCATCTACACTTCACAGTGGGCATATGTGTAAATCAGCTTATTATGAAAATATGTGCGTGTGGCAAATGCAAAATGCCTATGAGCGATGAAAGAGTGGACTTTTTCTCCCTTGTGTAAGCGCATTCTTGAGAATACATGTCTGCACTAATTGAAGATAGGTAGAGGAGTCTTTAGGGAGGTCATGTGTTGTAAACAAAATGTGCATCACCTCTTTCAACTGGCCCTCTCTACATAATGCGGTGAGACTTAGATGAGTAGTGAATGGCAATGCCATCTTATGATTGTAGTTGGAGTGTGGAAAGTGTGCAATATTATGTAGTCTACGTATACCATAATGGCTTTGCCAATGGTAAGCCTGGCAAACAAAACCATTAGGTGTTGATCCTGCAATCATTGTAGTCCATGAGATCACATCTCCTTCAGGAATTTTGTCAAATAATGTGCATGCCTTGTCTATGCTTACACATTTTGCATACATGTCTACCAATGCACTTGCTATTGTAACATCTAAAAAATATTCCTCTTCATTCTTGCTTTGATCGATGTCCATACCTTGTTCTAAGGCTCGCATTTGGCATGGGCAGTGAGGATACTAGCAAAGGCTTGAGAATTTAGATTTACGCCTACTAATAGCATTCGCTTAAAAGGTTTCTAAAGACTTTTCAACAAATTGATTTTGTGCATATCTGGTGGTCATTGCTTTCTATGAGACTACGTCTCTTTGAGGCATATTGTCAAACAGATCACGTGCCTTCCCTACGCTGCCTCTTGGCACAGGCAAGGAGGACGTGGCAAAGATAGTGGAACTTGGTTTTAAACCCACCATTTGCATTATCCTGAAAGCTTCTTAAACCTTATAAACAAATCTATTTTGGTTTATGTCCTGCAGTTATTTCCATCCATGAGAACACAAATGCATTTTTAGTTGTTTAGAAGGAGAGCTGTAGCAAGGTAATTTTCTCACCAAGCAGCTCTACGTTGTATTAATATCTAGTTAAACATGATTTTCTGCAGTATCTTCCCACTATGGAATTGCCTACATGTATGCTTACTCTTGAAATGAAAATCCATCCTAATTTTCTTAAAACCTAACATAATTATGTTTGATCATTTGGTTTTGTATGCCTCGTTTGGTTAAACGAGATGAGCTTAGGTCTAGGATATTGAGTCCTTGTGCATGGCCTTGAGCACTTGTAAAGGCTAAGGATGCACACAAGAATGCCTATCCATCTGTGGGGCATTGAGTTATCCGTCTACGGGGAGTTGATTCAGGCATGATTAAGTTTCCTCGTCAGTATAAGAAGTGTACTTGATTCTGTGTGGTGCCATCTTTTTGAGCATGTATGATGACACTCCATCCAATCTGCACCCTAGTATATTGTACCTTAGTAGTCATGAGAAGTACCTAACATGCTATTGGATGAGATCTCTATGTTGTGACATTGGCTTTATGCATTGTGTGCCGTGTTTACTCCATGACTGATGTGAGTGTTGGCCATTGTATTCCTTGCCTTTATTCTTCTATTTGGGCCTTGTGACTACCTCTAAGCACGGTGGGGTGGTCTCTTTGAGTCCACATGGTTGGGAGGCATTGCCACCGCTATTAGGGACCGGTGAACAGGTTTTGGAGCACCAGTAGGAGATGTTCTCTCTCTCCATTACTTTATTAGTTGATGTACTCATGCGGTTATTGTATCATATTCATGGCTATGCCATTGTTCTTATATATTCTTGTATGTAGTTGTACTCTTTTGAGAGAATAGATGTAATCATGTAATTTAATGAGAAGAAATGAGATGTTTCTTATTTGATTTATGGATTCTGGTGTGTGTATCGGATCCACTTGTACTATGATGATTATGGATTTATGTTTATAATTAGAAATTAGATTTAGGAACATTTGAATTGGTTTTTAAAATGAACGTAGTTTTAACAATGTTTCCTTTGGAGAGTGAATTAGTCCTCTCCTTGGGGTTGTACATTCAACCATACTTGGCCATGAATGTTGTCGACATATCAAATCGACAACCATATCTTGTGTATGTATCTATTTATGTCAAAAAAAATATTCTTGCCCTCTTTTGGCCCTTACCCTTCGGGGTTGTGGGGCAGGATGTTACAATCTAGGTCACTTGATTTATGTTTAAATATATACACATTGATTTATTGTAGCTAGGATGTTATTTAATTTAAGTCATTCCTTATTCTTGGCTATAATCCCCACCCCTCTACCTAGAGATAACTACCTACCTCTCTCTCTTTCTGTCCACCTCTCTCTCTCTCAAGTTGCCCACTCTCTTTACCTCTACCTCTCCTTCACTGGGGCCTCCTAGGTATATTTCTCCCTCTCTAACTCTCCATATCCCTCTCCCTCTCTCCAACCTTCTCTCTCTTCTTCCTTTTATACTAATTTTCTCACATCTATCTTTAACAAGTGGGTTATGTGTTAGTAAACCTAGGAAGTGTGTCATGCTTCCAATTTCCAAACATTACCAAAAGGAACTTTTTGCTTATCGTAGCTTAGATTTTGTCACCATATTTTATAGTTGAACCTCTTTAACTTAGCTACTAAATTAATTATCTTGTAAGCTAGAACTCCATTTAGAGCCAAAGGTTAGTCCTTAAAATTCTAGTCTTCTTTTCATTAGTTAGTTCTCTAGGAAAAATTGTATAGGAAAATTTTCTTCTTGTGCTCATCTTGAATGGAGATGATAGTACTTGTTGCACTAACTTGGAGAGATCTATTTATTTTATCTCATTTGAGTTTCCTTGAATTCAAATTGAGCTTAATGAACTGCACTACCTTGAATCCATGGTGGGGTTTCTCTTCGATTTAATCTTAGGCCTATTTTGCTACATTATGTTGTTACTTATATAAGCCCTATCTTTTCTTTACAAGTATTCTTATTTCATTTTGATCTTAAATATATTCCAACAAAGGATTGTGTACTTTGTTAAATCATTCAAGGCTCTAAGAGCTATCTTACCATATTATGTATAGGAGATTTCATATATATCAAATTGTACATCTTACAAGTGAATATTTGTGCATGCTTACACACTTATCCTAAATGGTATAACTACTTATGTATCTTGTACTCATATTTGTCATTTGTGTGCATGAGTCCATATATATCACTTGTGGTAATAAATATTGGTTATTACATTTACATATATTAATTTTTATATGGTAATTTGATATGGAGGCTCTTTAAAATATATCAAGACTTGGAACTAAATTATAAGTTTTCTTTAATATATGTATTTCCTTAATGTGTGATACAGAAACTGGAGCAAACGTTGCTGAAGAACACATAGTTGATGTTAGCCCAGAGGAGGCCCAAGTGCAAACAATGGATGTTGGAGAGGGATCAGGATCACTTCCTTTTACTGGTATGGATGAGAATATTAATCTAGCTAAAGAGATGAAGAGAAAAATTTCTTATAGAAATTTAGATCATTTACTTAAAATGGATATTGAGAAATTGAAACATTATGCTGGACAACCTAGACGTATTGATAGGAGGTCAATGAATCAAACTGCAAAGGAAATAATTGCTCATTTTGATAATCTTGATACACTTGGACGAACCCAATTGTTATCAATTTTACTTCTTAGTAAGGAGCTAAATGAGCCATTACAATTGTTGGGTGTGGATTTGTCATTGAAAAGGGGGAAAGGTTCACACCTAGAAAGAGATATTGTTGAAAATGTTAAAGAAGGTTTGGCTTCCATTGGGAAACAATCTTGATCTTCAGATAAGTCTATTTCAAGAAGAGTGATGTTGACAGGTATTTTAAGTGAAAAAAATTTCAAAAAAGATAATTGTCTTCAATTTCAACTGAGATTGGCTTTAGTAGAAAGACAATAACAAAGAAAAGGAGAAAATTATTGGATGATAGTACCTCGGAAGGCAATTGGGCAATTATGTGGAGAGCTCCTTGATCTGACAGGATTCAAGATGTTGTTAGGAACTTGATTTCAACCTTTTGGAATGATAATACTTGTGCTTCATCAAATAGTAGAGATGTTATCAAACACAGAATTGGGCCCAATAGTTATGAACTACATACAAAACATTGGCTAGACAAAACACAGCATGAGATCTATGTAAAATTTTGTAATTCAAATCCTCATATAAAGATTGGGCAAACAATGTTTGAAAGGTTAAGAGCATATTATATGAAGACAAACAAGGTTTTTGAAAATTGTTGTTGTTGTTATCATACTGAATTTGATCTCTACTATTAGGTGTTTTGAAAGATTAGAGAAGACAATGATGGTTTTGTAAATGCACCTCCTAAATGGGTAAGTCAGTTCATAGCATCCATCTTATGTGATAAATCAGATGATGATAATGGAACTGGTCAAATAAACTGCATAAAAGGTCTTTGTGAAACATGTGGAAATTTGGCTAAAATGCCTTTGAGAAATGAAGATATCAACCCAATGAAGTTGGTAAATTGCAAGAGTTATAAGTACATAAAGTTTCAAACAAAAAATGGGAAAGAATCCACAAGGTTAGATTATGTAGAAGAGGAGATACCTATTAGAACATTTATGGAAAATTTTCATAAATTGATACAACCATACATACATCATGCTTTTTTTGCTAAGTGGTAAGCACAATAGTTTCAAACATTAAGAGAAACTTTCCCACCTAGAACAGTTTTATTAGTAGTCGACTTTGTAGAAAATTACTATTTTGTACATCAAAAAGAGATTCAATCACAATATTACTTTTCAGAGTAGATCACTCTTATGGTGCATGTGTGTTATTGGCATGCACAATTGGATTTGGATGGTGTTGAAAGTACATTTGAAGCACGAGTCATTAAGAAAGAATATCACTTTTATATTAGTGATGATAAAGAGCATGACACACATTTTGTACAACATTGCTTTAAGATTGTTTTTGAATATTTGGCAAGCAGGGGTGTAAAAATTGAAAAGCATTTTGTATAGTCAGACGGATGTTCATCACAATTCAAATCATCAAGGCTATTTTATGCACTATGTAGATATCATTGAAATGACAATATACCACATGTTTGGAGTTTCTTTGAGAGTGGGTATGGAAAGAGCGAACATGATGGCACAGGAGCTTGCATCAAACGTGCTCTAAGAAAACATCTAATGAATTATGAGGGAGATCATATAAATGATGCACATGATGTTGTTGAATGGTGTAAGTCACACTTTGCCTCAAATGAGGTTAGCACATCTTCAAGAACAAATCGATACATTCCACATAGAGTGTTTTGGGAGATATCAAGTATGTATTGTTTGAAAATTTAATACTTTAAATATATATTCATATATGATATGTGTACATGAGTTTGTTTATTTTATTTTGAATTTAATTATTTCTATTATATTCATAATGTACAATATAATAAATTTGTAGGTGTGGATAGAAGATCAATGGATGGATGCAAGAGGGTAGAGAAAACATGATCTTTGCATTGTCTCATGAGTACAGATAGCCACACATGGATGTTGCACACTAGGGATTACTCTTGTTTTTGTTATGAGTGCATGTTGGGAGATTGTGAGAATTGTAAGAACCAACAACGTGGATATGTCAATGAATGGAAAAACATGCCACTAGTTGTTACCAACATATACAACAGAGATGAGGATGAAAGCTTTGAAGACATCCATTTGATTTCAATTGATTATAACCCTATTTCATAATTGATTAAAAAAGGTATATATATATATATATATATAAGTTATCTTTAAATTTTTTAAGTTACAAATTTTGGACATGTAAATTTGGTGCAGGAGATTTTTTGCAGTCATAACAGAGGCTAGAAATATAGAAGATGTTAGTTATTATTTATTGCATTGCACAGAAGAGAGACAAAAGCTAATAAAGCTAGAAACAAGTGATGGAATGTTGTTTCCCATAGGTTTAACTTTATTTAATATATTTTGAAATAATTTTGAATTTGTTACATATGTACATGTCAAGTACCTTGAGTGATTTAAACATTCAATTTATATTATAATTTATGTTATGTCTTACCGAGCAATGAAAATGTTATACATGAACTATGTAGGTTACATTTACCTTGAAAATGTTATGTCTTACTGTGGAATGTTGTTTCCCATAGGTTCTTTTGTAGTGCAAGGGACATATCTCAAACAAGTCAAGATTGTTCAACATGGGATTCACTTTATTGATTATCAACCTGAGAACAAGGTATATCAGTATAGCCACCTAGCAATTTCTATTGGCCTATCTCTTCATACAAATGCACATTCACGTGGACGTTGTAAGTGGAGACTAGATAGTGATGATCATCAGAGAATATTAGATGCCACTGAAGAGCAAGTTGAACCACTTAAAATTAAATTGTTTGAAATAGATAATTATGTGCTGAATTATACTTACAAAACCTTATTTATACCGAGCTATAGTTTTATTAGGATGGCCATGTTGAACCAATTCTCTACACTTGATGATTGATATGTCTCACCAACATCATTGATAGTGTCTACTTTGGAAGTTGTGGAACAAATGTATCAATGTATACCTACATCAGAGTAGATAGGGATGTTGTGTTGTACTCACCTATCAACATATAATTTATGGCTTCTGACTTGTTGATCTTGCTTATCCCTGGTGATTTAAGCTCGCAACACAACATCCCTCTCTTTGATGTAGGTATGTATGTTGATGTTGTTCCACAACTTCCAAAACTTAGACACTAGTTATCATTGATGTTGGTGAGACATATCAATCATCTTGTAGAGAATTGGTTCAACATGGCCATCCTAATGCAACTATAGCTCGGTATAAATAAGGTTTTTGTAAGTATAATTCAACACGTAATTGTCTATTTAAAACAATCTAATTTTACGTGTAGACTATGTCATCTACTAATTTTTTAAAAAATATGTACTTACAAAACCTTATATTTATACCTCTATAGTTGCATTAGGATGCCCATGTTGAACTAATTCTCTACACTTGAAGACTGATATGTCTCACCAACATCATTGATAGTGTCTACTTTGGACTATGGAACAAATGTATCAACATACACACCTACATCAAAGTAGATAGGGATGTTGTGTTGTGCTCACCTATAAACATATAATTTCTTCTCTAATGTAGGTGTGTATGTTGATGTTGTTCCACAACTTCCAAAGTAGACAAGTTCATTATAGCTGATGTTGGTGAGACATATCAGTCATCTTGTAGAGAATTGGTTCAACATGGACATCAGTTATCTTATATTTGAGCTCTTGAAAGAGTTCAACATGGACATCAATTATCAAACGAAACTAGACCCACTCTTTTGAGAATCATCCTTTGCCCACCCTTTTCCCATCCTTTTTATATGTTTCTCTAAGCCTATCTCCTTCCTAACCATTAGCTTCCTTTTATCCCTTTTGTTTTACTACTTAGACACAGTAGGCTATATGCTAGAGTAGTTTTTTGTTCTATATCATTTAGTTAGTTTAGTGTTAGGTGTAGTTCATACAAGAGGAAGCTACCCTTATCTAGAGGTTTTGACACAATTATTCAAAGAAAATGTTGATGTGTAGGTTCTCTATCTATTGGATCTTCTCAAATTGTGCCAATAAAAATAGTAAGAACAATAAATTCACATTTTTGTTATATCTAGTAAGTGAGGGCTATGTATTTAGTCCGTATAGTTGAATCAATTAATTGAAGTATCTTTTTTTTGTATGAAACTAAGACTAATCATCCTAAGAATAATAAATAGAACATTAATATTACATTTAAATGTAGTGGATCTATTTAATAAAAGAATTAGGAATTTAATAATTATAGGTAAGGAATTGTTGAGAATGGCATACAACTTTGATAATCAATTTAAAAAAATAGAAATTGAGATATTTATTACCAAGTGGCAAGTAGATGTGTTGGTAGCACTCCAAAATATATACTAAATCTCTAGAGAATGCACATCAATTTAAATGCAAGGAACTTAGGGCGGTTTACTAATAAGCAAGACTCGTGATCATGGTACAAGTGGTTTTGACCAACTAACAAGAGAAAACAACACTTCTACACTTCTAGCTTTGTTATGCCAAAGAGGGTATTCCTAGAGATATTTATAGGACAATCAAAGAGAAATAAAGAGAAAATGGTTGGATAGATTAGCTATGCCCTTTGCACTATGAGATACTCCAAATATTTTTCATTAAGCACCCCTTACATTGGCTTATTGGTCTTGTTAGGTCTCAAAAATGCAAGTTGCTAATCCTAAGAGGATGCCAGGCTCTATGTTTGGATTTGCAACGTTTTTGAACTAACTTGACGAAATCAACCTTCAAGGTTTGATGATTTCCTACACTTTAGGTCCTGCTACACCTAGGTGGGTGAACCTTGAAATATTAAAGCAGTGGATGAGTGGACTAACTAGATCTATCTATAATGGCATAGGATGTAAGATAGATGAAAAAGAAGCTGACTACTTAATTCTATGTATAATGTTTAATAAATGATTGGCAGAAATTGTATAAGCAATATCAAGGTTTTAAATAATGAGTTGAATGAGACTAGTGCCTTGTTGGGTAACAGAGTCAATTTGAAGGACCTAGACCAGTAGTTTCTTAGTGGTAATAATTCTAATTGCTTGGCACATTTTTGGTTTATAGCTTGTATAAACGTGCAAGGAAGTGATTGACAAACTCTTCTTAGTAACCAATATAATCAATTATCTTATAATTCACCAGAAGGTATTTTAATCCTTACTTGAAGGAACCAAATGAAATGAATGAGGCAAGATTAACAGATAATATTTTACTGGAGACAGAATAGTAATCCTAATTGTATGGCTCTACTTAGTAATCCTAACTTACTACTTCCAGGCTACTGCGACTAAATTAGAAGGGTTTAATTCCTCAGATGGACACCAACCAAATTAATCACACAGATATAGCAAGTGTGTAATGACAGATTAACTATATACTTGATATCTTAATCTGAATAACCAGGAAATGCAGAAATGGAAACAGCCACACAATTGAATATTTTCAACAAGCAACTGATACCAAAATAGAAATACTGAATCAGAGAACTTCAAATTTCTTCTTCAAACAAAATATGCAACATAGTCAATTTGAGACATTGTATATTATGTATATATGAAATCTTCTACTGCTGATGATTTTTCAGCATTGATTGTTTAAACTTATATAGATATTTTCATGAAGAGATACAACTCTTCAATAAGTCTCTTGGGAATTTAACCAACATAAACAATAATTACATAAGCTTAATTAGGCTCTATTTAGCCATAAATAGACTTTTGCCAGATGATCTAAATACTCCTGCTCACGGTGAGAATCAGTAAGATCAACTGCGCTCCTGGTGATTATATCAAGGGTGACCATTTCCTCCAATTGTTTGCAAACTTCTTTAGACGCAGAGGCTTTATCTTTCAGAGCTCCTGTGGCTTTGTGCAATATAACTTGACAATCAACAGTCCACTCTTCTTTGCTCTTTACCTCTCCATTATCTTTAAATATCCTTGGCACTCCTGCGTCTGAGGCATCAGTCCCTTCCTTAGCATCAGCTTTGAGTTTGTCATAATAATTCTGGTGCTGTTTGAGCAATGCTCTTGCATCAGAGATATCTGTACCATCAGTGGCACTTCTATTTTGTAACTCAATCACCTTTTCTTGTATCCTCTTATCAATCCTTTCATGTTCTTTGACTGCTTTATGATTTTCTGAGTAGTTATCCCAAAACTGGTTTAACCACCGTACCATGTTTGCATACCTGCTTTGCAGTATTGTAACAAATGCATCTATTTGAATTTGTTTGGCCTGATCAGGGGATATTACTTGACTACCTTGTGAGCTCTCACCTTGAGTTATTCTTTTTGTAGTTTGGCCAAAGGTGCTCTTAACAGCATCCTTCAAGTAATCATTCTCTTTTGTTAATCTCTCACAATTCAGTTTATAAGCATCTCTTTCCTTGATCAACATCTGAGCTTGTGCTTTATTTAACTTTGCAACATTGATACCAATGTCTGCGGTAATTATAGGGTCAGTTTCACCTGCTTTGAAAGTCATAACATGGCCAAAAGTTTTTTCAGTGTCTATGATGGCCGTCTTCTTATGGGGAGGATACAATGCCCATATCATCAAAGAATTTTCATCATTATTGTATCTAGTTCCCATATATACTTCATTAACTCCTTCTGGAGTTAGCTTATACTTGTCATTAGCATTATTCAAAAAGCTATCAAAAACCAAAGCATAATTTAAATCCAAACCAGGAAAAATCATAACCCCTGCATCCTTGAGCAGCTGTCTGCCTTTGCTTGGTGTCATGTCCTGCATTTCTTTATCCACTGTTTCCTTCAACATATCTAATAACTATTTTTCATTGTCAGCAGAAACATCATCTACTGACTCTCTAATTTCTTTTCCTTTGTATTTATACAGGAATGACCTAAATTCCTTTGACTGAATGAATGTATCATCTGAAATGAAAGAATCATAAGCCTTTTGCCATGGATCTTCATCAGCAGACCCCTCCTCATCATGTAGCACAACTGGAGGCTGATATTGTTGCATCTTCCTTTTGGACATTTCTATTGTTTTCTCTTGTGGCTGCTCCTGTTCTGCCAGTTCTTCATCTTCAGAGGATACCACTTCAAACTCTGCTAACTGCTTTTTCTTTTCATTTAACTCCCTATTATATTTCTCTACCACCAATTCGACTTCAGCTTCTTCCAAATTTCTAATAACATCATCATGTGGATAATGGATGTGCACGTATCCACTGAGATTTTGTTTTCTTCTTGCAGAATCAATGAAACCTTCAGGGTCGAACCCTTTCCTCACTTCAGCAGTCATCATATTATAATGCATTAATTTGTCCAAAATGAGATTGTATCCTTCTTTCGAAACCACAGTAAAATCTCCAAAGCATAAAGTACTGGGCATGAATGATTGTTTATCATGTGAACTTAGATGCATGACATTTGAACAATGCATTTGCCTAATTATTTCCAAATATGCAAGTCTGTCAGGGACAGTTTTAGGCAATATGAATGGAGCATCCTCAAAACCATAAACTCTGATCATAGTAGCATCCTCAAAACAATACCAATCTCCCCAATTATGAGTGACAGTAGGGGGGCCACCAAAATCTTTTGGTCTGAGGAATCTTTTTATTTCATTTGAAATTGAGTATTCACAGGGGTGATTGAAATATCTATACAGTACTTTTACACAATGCTCTTCAAATTGAGCATAGCTAGAGTTGGCATACCTGCTATCCCAGATTCTGGTCCATAGTTGTACAGGTATCTTTTCCCCTTTCTTATCTGTAGCAACAACTCGAAACTCACTTGGCCACAACCCTACTTCCTGGCCATAGTATAACACCATATGCATAAGCATTGAGTAATGCTCAAAAGAGCACGCTGGAGCATTGTTTTTTATTGCAGATAGACCAGAGTCTATTCTATTAGCAATGTAAGAAGCATAATCAAATTGTCTGGCATTATGACACTGGATATCAGAGGCTATGACCATCAGAGGAGTAGTCATGAATTCAGGGACCTCTGAGCCAAGGACTTGGCCTACAGAATAGTAAGTATATTGAATGTATGGTTCAAAAATGGCTACATGAAAGGGAGGGCCATCATTCTCAGTCAAGGGTATCACTTCTCCTTCAATCCTGGGCCTATGAATGGGTAACCTCCATCCATTATGGGTTGTATCCGTTCTCCAATACTCTTTATCAGAATCTTCATAAATAATAGGGACAGTGCACAAATCATCTAAATCATACACCTCACAAATAGCATTTTTTGACAGGTGTACAATTGGTTCTCCTTGAGGGTTGCAGATAGCTTTCAGGCCTGAATTGTAATGCCTGGCTAGCAGTTGAAGGAGTTCTACATTCAAGAATACGTTAGGTACAACCAGTTTGCCTAAATTCATGTGCCATGGGTTTGACACAGGAGCATTTCTAAACCATCTATTATAGTGAAATCTGAAAAGCTCATACCCCTGAATTGGGGTCCAGATATCTCCCAGGCGTTTATGTTTATCTTCCAATTTTTCTACTTCTGCTCTGAGTTGGGCAGACCTCCTGGCCTTGGGAGTTGACCCAGGCAATTGATCAATTAGGTCCTGATTTAGTTTTCTATCCTTCACTTTCTCTTCAGGGGTTTGATCAGTTTTTTGCTTTTTTGGCTTACTGGTTTCCCCTTGGGACTTTCTTCCTTTTCCCTTTCTCGGATTTTCCATTTTAAAAATTTGGCAGGAAATTCAAATACAGGCAATATAGTGGTTTGTGTATGTGTACCTGTCGTTCGATGGCTGGAATTGGAAGCCTTTGCTTTTGCCCTGAGAATTCCTCTGTATTCTGCTCTCGGACGGTTTTTTGCAATTATAATGATCGTATGAATTTCGTAGCCGTTTGTATTAATTATCTGATCAATTCAATGTTCATCGCTGTGAAGTGTCACATCGCCATAACTCTTCTTATCGGCGTGATTTTTGAAATGTCTGGGCGACCTCAACGTTTTTTATGGCGCGAACAGTCAATCGCTGTGACCCCTCAATTGTTTTCCCGACGCTATGTAATGTCATATTTTAAGTGGGCAAGACCATCGGCATGACTTCCTTCATCGCCAAGGCTTTTAGATCTCTCTGCGATATAGCGAGTCCCACTGATATGATTTGCTTATCGGGAAGATTGAGACTATCGGGATAATAAAATTATGTTCTCCCGATCTTTATTGTCTCGCCGATAATCATCTTCATGTATAAACTTTATCTTTATCGGAATGACATTCACTATCGGGATATCTTTCTCAAGATATCCCGATCCAAATCATCTCCCCGATGATTCTTTTCATATCCTTCATCGGGCAAAGTTTAGTAAAGTGTCACCGACACCTTTTGATCGCCGTGACTTGTGAATCGGCAAGACCTGGTTCTTTTGTTCCGATATGTCAAGTTATCCCGATAGAGCTGTTTCGCTGTGAGTCTCGCCGATGGCTTTCTTATCGCCAAGACTCTTAATCATCGGAGGCTTACTTGTTTTCTATCCCGATAGTTTATTTCTCACCGATGACTATTTTCTTCGCTACCCCCACAGGATGTTCGGTGAAACTCTTTCCGAAGTGCTTTATCGGTATGATATATACCGTCGGGGTATCTTTTAAAAAATCATCCGATAGATATCTGTCATACCGATCGGTATGACCACTTACCTTTCTTGCCGATGTAAGGTCATCGGTATCACTTACTCCATTGGTGACTTCCATAATTCCTCTTCCGATCCCTATTTTCACGCCGATGGTTGTTTTCAAACGATTCCTTGTGTATCGGTGTAAGCAACACAACCTCTTGCCGATGGATTGATTTTGATGAAATTTGGCACTGCTCATCCATAGACATCTTGTGAGATACAAAAATCTTTTATTGTGGTCTTTTTGGGATATTCTTCAGGGTTTATTCAAATATGATGGAGTAAGGAGATAGTAAAAATTTAAAATTTTTACTGTGCTAACAGTGGCTCTGTCTGGGATGTATACTCCCTGTGAGTATAACAAGGATCCAGATCTCCTGGGGAAGTAGACCACATATTTTATTATTTTGGGGTGAGGTTTTTATGAAACTGGGAAAAGGAAAGGAACAAATGATGGGGAGCGGGAATGATTCCTAGACTACTGTGCATGGAATAAGATATTTTTGAGAATTATTTGAATGTTGTCCATGCACTGGCAACACTCAATTCTCTTTGTACATGTTTATGAAAAGAACTGCTTCAAGTATTGCCCATGTACAGGCAATTCCTGCTCCTCTCCTGACATATTCTGTACATAGTAAGAATCAACACCTCCCTTGCCAGTGATAACAAAAGGACCCAACCACAGGGCTTCAAATTTTCCATGTTTTCCTTTGTCCTGACATCTTGCATTCCACATTAGTACCAGATCATTTATTTCAAACTTTCTTTCTCTGGCCTTCTTGTCAAAGAGATATTTTACCTGTGATTGTAATTTAATATTCTATCTCTGAGCTATTCTTCTTGTTTCATCAAGCTCTGCCAATTGTTCCAACCTTTCCTCCATTGGTTCAGGGATATTCAAGTCTTCCTGAAGAATGAATTTGTATACTGGTATAAGATTTTCTAATGGTAACCTTGCTTGGGTTCCATATACCAATTCATAAGGGGATCTCCCAATTGCCCTTTTTATAGTAATCCTGTCAGCCCACACTGCCATTCTTAATTTTGAATCCCAAGCCTTCTTATTTCTATCCAACATTCTTTTTATGATTTTCAACAGGCTCTTATTACTTGATTCAGCTTGTCCATTGGCCTGTGGATGGTAAGGAGCAGCATAAGAAACAGTGATACCATGTGTGCTGCAAAAACCTTTGAATTCATCAGATCTAAAGCACATCCCATTATCGGTAATCAGTCTTACAGGAGTACCAAATCTGCATATAATGTTATCCATTAGAAAATTTATCACAACTTTACTTGTAGCCTGTCTGGTTGGGATTGCTTCCACCCATTTTGTAAAGTAATCTGTAGCCACTAAAATCCATCGGTGTCCCCCACTCGATTTCTCTAAAATTTCACCTATAAAATCAATACCCCACTGATAAAATGGAGCCTCAACTTGCATAGGTTTTAAGGGTAGTGCCCCCTGATACTTTAACTTCCCTGAGAACTTTTGGCATGCTTCACACTTTCTAGTGTACTGGTATGAATCGTTAAAGACTTTAGGCCAATAGTACCCTGCCCTCAGGATCCTGTGGGCTGTGGTTTTTGCTGAGAAATGTCCTCTGCACATGCCTTCATGCAACTCCTTCATAATATGTTTTGATTGATATTCATCCAAGCATAATAGTAGAACACCATCTCTATTTTTCCAATAGAGATCCCCACCAATGAGTACATATTTTGAAGCTTGTAGTTTGAGTGTCCTTTTATTATCATCATATCCTTCAGGACACTTCATATGTTTTAGATAATATACTATATCAGTATACCACGGAGTGTGTTCAATACTGGTACTTGCATCAACATTACATATCTGGGAAGCTTCTAGATTACTTTCAGCCATCAATTTGGCAAGACCCTGTCCTCTTACTAATTTAGTGATTTGGATTTCAATGTTGAATTCCTGAATCCTATTGATCCACCTACATCTCCTACCAGTGACCTCAGTTTGGATCAGTACATCCTTCACTGCAGCATTAGGAACATATGCTATGATTTTAGCCCCCACCAAATATGTTCTAAAATTTTTTACTGCTTTTACCAATGCATATGCCTGTTTTTCAATAATGTCATACTTCAACTCTGCATTCTGAAGGGACTTGCTAAAGAAAGAGATAGGCTGTTCATATCCATCATTATTTTTCTACAACAACACTGCTGCTACTGTATGATAGGAAGCAAGTGAAAAGAGTTGGAAAGGTTTACCGAAGTCAGGGGATATTAAGACTAGAGCTTTCTTGATGGCCTCCTTAATGTTACCAAATGCTTCCATTGTTTCTGTTGTCCATTTCATATCTGAGTTCTTCTTCAGCATTCTTGATATAGGACAAACAATCTCTGCGAAATTTGGTATAAATCTTCTGACAAAATTTATCTGACCAAAAAATGATTGTATAGCTTTTACATTTTTTGGAATAGGGACCTGATCAATTGCTTTCACCCTTTCAGGATCTATTTTAACTCCTTCCTTTGAGACTATATGGCCAAGCAATTTTCCTTCTGTTACTGCAAAATGGCATTTTTTAGGATTCAATGATATTCCATATTCTAGGGCTTTGACAAATATTTGTTCTAGATGTGTGCAATGATCTTTGGCCCTTTTTGAATATGCTGTTAAGTCGTCTTGATATACTATCATAATCTTATTGATCAATTCAGCAAAATCTACATCCATCACTCTTTGAAATGTTGGCCCAGCATTAGTTAATCCAAATGGCATTCTCAAGTATACATATGTTCCCCACGGAGTGGTGAATGCCGTCTTAAATTGTTCAGACTCCTTAACCTTTACCTGATTGTAGCCAGAGAAACCATCCATCATGGATAGCAATTCACATCCAGTAACTTTCTGCAATATCGCCTCCATATTGGGAAGAGGATAATTATCTTTGAGGGAAGATTTATTCAGGTTTCTGAAATCCACACATAGTCTAATGTCACCATTCTTTTTCCTGACAGGTACTAAGTTTGAGACCCAGGAAGAATGTCTAATAGGTTTGATTATAGCTCCATCCCTTAACTTTGTAAGTTTCTCCAGCATTTTCGGAGCCAATGTAGGATTAATCAGCCTTTGTTTCTGTCTGAATGGTTTTGCATCTGGCTTGAGTGGTATCTCATGTTGAAATAAATCCTCTCTATATGCCATTAAGTCATCATATGACCAAGCAAACACATACCTGTACTTCCTAAGTAGATTGATGATTCTATTTCTGATTTTCCGGTCAAGATTCCTTCCAATATATACATTTTTTGGGGTTGTCTGAGTCCCCAAATTCACTTCCTCAAGGTTCTCAGGTATCACTGGTGTTTCTTTCTTTTTGTATCTATCATGCCCATCAAATGCTTTTTCTAATGCAATAAGCCCTTTGGGTATCTTATTTGTCTTCAGTTGAACCACTTCTTGGCCAAAAAGGGTTTCTTTCCCATCGTGTTCCTCCACAAATGCACTGAAATCAATTTCTTGATTTTCATAATAATTAGCACAATGTAAGAAATTGATTATATCAGCATCGCTATCAAACACTTGCCAGTTCTGTATATTATCAGGGATGGTAGGTCTAGTTTTAAATTCTACTTCTATGATCCCTCCTAATGTTACATCATCTCTCTTTAATGCAATGTTTGCTAAAAAGTCTGCCATGATGTTTTTAGACCTATCAACCCAGCTGATTGAAAAAGCATCAAATAATTCAACACTATCCCAAACTGCATTTCTGTACTGTCTTAATCTTTTATTCTTAGATAAATATTTTTCTCTTACTTGGGAGATGACCAATTCAGAATCACCATAGACAGCCAACTTTGTTATTTTGTATTTGGTGGCTATGTTTAGGCCAATGAGTAGGGCTTCATACTTAGCTACGTTATTGGTGCATTCAAATGTCAATAAGAAAGAGTATTTGAACGTTTTACCTCCTGGTGAGATAAAAACTACTCCGGCCCCATTTCCTATCTTGCTGCATGCACCATCGAAATACATTTTCCACAAATCATTTTCTCTTTTCATAGATTCAGTGTGTATTGGGTCAGTGTTATGCAATTCTGGGGTAGTTTCTCCAACTTTGAAAACTCCTAAATCTGTGTCACAAAAGAAATTCACCTGATGCCGGTCCATTCTTTCTATAATATTGTCATACCTTGGTTCTCTGCACAACTTAATTTCCTTGTCACCTACTGGTATGGTGGCATATGATAGATCTAATTGAACATTGCCTCCTGCCATTGCAGCCCACTGCCTTGATAACAGCATTCCATAATACGGTGGGATATCAACCACAGTGATGTCAATGTTATATGTTGCTTCAGGATGTGAAGCAAGTTTTATCTCTACATCTTTCATAATACCAACTACTGGAATAGATCTGTTATCCATTGCATAACACTGGCCATACGTAGTATCAACCCACATCCCTAATTCTTTCATCACTGCTATAGGCATGATATTCATAGCAGCACCTGAATCAATCATACAATTCCTGACTATTCTGTTCTTGATTACTAGTGTAGTATAGAATGGATCTACCTGTGAGGGATTTTTTGTAAGTGTGTCACCAAGGTATACCTCAGGCATCTTAAAATTTTCTTGATGCACATTATTTGTTGTTTTTTCAAACCCTTTATGTTTTGAATTTGGTGTATCAGAAATCATCTTGACAACTGTACTCCTATATTTATCTATTTTCATCATCTCTAGGAGTGGGACTGATACCTTCACCTGAGATACTGCCTGTGCAATGTCAAAAGAAGGGGTTATGATCTGGTCATTCTTTTCTGTTTTTGTGTTTTCTTTTTCTTGATTTCCTTTCATTTTATTTTTATCCCCCTTTTCTGGTTCTTTAGGTGATGATTTTGTATTATTTTCTTTGTTATTCTGGTCTTTTATAAATACACTTCCAGGAGTTCCCTGCCCAACATTTGTTGTTCTATTCCTTAAGTTATAAGTGTTTCGAGCTTGGGCCACTGCAGCCACTGTGAGAGCTTCTCTTTCATCCTCAGTAGGTTTTCTCCATTGACCACATGACTTGTTGTTACAACTATCTTCCTGGTCTGAGAATACCTACTGTTCCCCCATGTTAATATGATATTTTTGGTTCCCTACATCATACTCATATCCTTCTTCTTCTGAAGAAGAATAATCTTCTGTTACTACACATGGTGTATCCTGCATCATATTGATGGTGTGATTATCCCTATTGTAGCTGTATAGCATTTCCTCTTGCTGTATTGATTTAGCTACCTCACAGTATTCAGGTGAATGTGGCAAGTTACATACAAAACACCAAGGTTTATTTTCTGCCATATGTGCCATGTTTCTCTTCAAGGGATCAGGAGTATCCTTTCCATATGGCTGCTTTCTGTTGTTGTCAATAGGTCTTCCATCCTTCCAATTTGTATTGTAAGGCATATCATGTAACCTAGGTCTATCATGCCTATGCTGACCCTCTGGTTTAATCTGTTGAGCATTTGGATTCTGAAGATTTCTATGATTTTCCCTTTTACTGACCATTCCTGCAGCCTTCCTATTATTTTCAATAGTTATGGCTACTTTCTGTGCTTCGGCCAATGTTGCAGGACACCGGTTTCTGAGTTCATATCCTGTTTTGGGGTCAAATGCTTTCATATAGATACTCAGTGCTGCCTGGTCAGATAACTTGGCTCCATGTGGTACCTTATTATGTAACTTGGAAAACTTCAGGTTGAAATCAAACACTGATTCATTTTGATACTTCTGTATACTTATTAGTTCATGCAGTGCAAACTTAGGAGCATATTGGTTACCATACTGATCCTTAAACTGGTTATGGAAATCAGTAATTGAATTGATTGATGCATCGGGCAAGCTATTAAACCAATCTCTGGCATCTTCAGTGAGGGACATCATAAATAACCTCATTCTAATGTCTTCCCAATCCATACCTATATCCTGTACAAAGGCATTAAAACTTCTGATATGATCTTCTGCAGATACTGCATTGTTTCCAGTAAACTTGGGAACCATATTTCTCCAAGTACTATCCATAGGATATGGATATAAATGATATCCTGTTAAATCAAATTGACTGCATATATTAGCTAGGTTCTGGGGAGGGAAATTCAGAGGTGGTGAATTGGGATAGTAATTATATCCACCTGGTGGCTGATTATATGCATATTGTTGATGTTGGTTCATATGGGGATTTATGTGTTGATTTTGTGGCCTATAATATTGTTGGCCAGGGGGTGGGTAATTATTTGCCATATGTTGAGATGCATTACGTATGGGAGGTGGTCTAGGGTTTTGGGGAACAATGTTCTAATGACTTCTAGAAGCATGTGAGTTTTGAACACCACCTGTATTTTGCTGTGTATTTCTTGAAATATTCCCTCTATGCGGAGGTACATATTTTGGGGGAGCTGTTTTGGCTTTATTTTTCCTTTGTTGAATTTCTTGCTGCAACAATTCCTTCTCCTCTTGTATCTTGTACCTTTCAAGTTCTTTCCTGAGCATGAGTATTTCCTGTTGCTCATCACTCATGTCTTGATTATTTATTTCCTGATGCTCTGGATTGTCATTCATTCCCTGATTTGAAAATTCATATCTTATCTCTTCTCCCTGATATAATGACATCTTGAAATCATGTTCGGCTTGGTTTCTATCAATATCCCTCATGACCTTTGCATCATGATCACGCTGTTCTTGAGGGGTGGGTCTGTACCTTGCCAAAATATCATCAGTTGCTCCACTAAGGTTCTCGTTTGAATCATGTAGAGGTGTGAATTTGTTGTGAATTGAAATATTTTGTTCTGAATCATTCTCTTGGATGTCCAGATTATTATCTTGATGGGAATGCTTTAAATTCACATTTCTTTTGGAAATGTTTCTGAGGGGTGGAGATGACTGCAAATTTTTACCTTCCATCTTGGATCTCCTACCATCCATTTGAAATTTTTGTTGTAATTGTAACTAGAGTCGCCACCTATTGAATAGGAAAAGTTTATATTTTTATCTGTAGGGTTCTTGTCACCAGCAGAGTTACCAAATTAAAATTTTGAAATGACTCTATGCAAGAAAGGATTAATTTCTAAGGTCTTTTTACTAAGTCCCCAGTAGAGTTGCCAATTTGTTAGGTCTCAAAAATGCAAGTTGCTAATCCTAAGAGGATGCCAGGCTCTATGTTTGGATTTGCAACGTTTTTGAACTAACTTGACGAAATCAACCTTCAAGGTTTGATGATTTCCTACACTTTAGGTCCTGCTACACCTAGGTGGGTGAACCTTGAAATATTAAAGCAGTGGATGAGTGGACTAACTAGATCTATCTATAATGGCATAGGATGTAAGATAGATGAAAAAGAAGCTGACTACTTAATTCTATGTATAATGTTTAATAAATGATTGGCAGAAATTGTATAAGCAATATCAAGGTTTTAAATAATGAGTTGAATGAGACTAGTGCCTTGTTGGGTAACAGAGTCAATTTGAAGGACCTAGACCAGTAGTTTCTTAGTGGTAATAATTCTAATTGCTTGGCACAGTTTTGGTTTATAGCTTGTATAAACGTGCAAGGAAGTGATTGACAAACTCTTCTTAGTAACCAATATAATCAATTATCTTATAATTCACCAGAAGGTATTTTAATCCTTACTTGAAGGAACCAAATGAAATGAATGAGGCAAGATTAACAGATAATATTTTACTGGAGACAGAATAGTAATCCTAATTGTATGGCTCTACTTAGTAATCCTAACTTACTACTTCCAGGCTACTGCGACTAAATTAGAAGGGTTTAATTCCTCAGATGGACACCAACCAAATTAATGACACAGATACAGCAAGTGTGTAATGACAGATTAACTATATACTTGATATCTTAATCTGAATAACCAGGAAATGCAGAAATGGAGACAGCCACACAATTGAATATTTTCAACAAGCAACTGATACCAAAATAGAAATACTGAATCAGAGAACTTCAAATTTCTTCTTCAAACAAAATATGCAACATAGTCAATTTGAGACATTGTATATTATGTATATATGAAATCTTCTACTGCTGATGATTTTTCAGCATCGATTGTTTAAACTTATATAGATATTTTCATGAAGAGATACAACTCTTCAATAAGTCTCTTGGGAATTTAACCAACATAAACAATAATTACATAAGCTTAATTAGGCTCTATTTAGCCATAAATAGACTTTTGCCAGATGATCTAAATACTCCTGCTCACGGTGAGAATCAGTAAGATCAACTGCGCTCCTGGTGATTATATCAAGGGTGACCATTTCCTCCAATTGTTTGCAAACTTCTTTAGACGCAGAGGCTTTATCTTTCAGAGCTCCTGTGGCTTTGTGCAATATAACTTGACAATCAACAATCCACTCTTCTTTGCTCTTTACCTCTCCATTATCTTTAAATATCCTTGGCACTCCTGCGTCTGAGGCATCAGTCCCTTCCTTAGCATCAGCTTTGAGTTTGTCATAATAATTCTGGTGCTGTTTGAGCAATGCTCTTGCATCAGAGATATCTGTACCATCAGTGGCACTTCTGTTTTGTAACTCAATCACCTTTTCTTGTATCCTCTTATCAAGCCTTTCATGTTCTTTGACTGCTTTATGATTTTCTGAGTAGTTATCCCAAAACTAGTTTAACCACCGTACCATGTTTGCATACCTGCTTTGCAGTATTGTAACAAATGCATCTATTTGAATTTGTTTGGCCTGATCAGGGGATATTACTTGACTACCTTGTGAGCTCTCACCTTGAGTTATTCTTTTTGTAGTTTGGCCAAAGGTGCTCTTAACAGCATCCTTCAAGTAATCATTCTCTTTTGTTAATCTCTCACAATTCAGTTTATAAGCATCTCTTTCCTTGATCAACATCTGAGCTTGTGCTTTATTTAACTTTGCAACATTGATACCAATGTCTGCGGTAATTATAGGGTCAGTTTCACCTGCTCTGAAAGTCATAACATGGCCAAAAGTTTTTTCAGTGTCTATGATGGCCGTCTTCTTATGGGGAGGATACAATGCCCATATCATCAAAGAATTTTCATCATTATTGTATCTAGTTCCCATATATACTTCATTAACTCCTTCTGGAGTTAGCTTATACTTGTCATTAGCATTATTCAAAAAGCTATCAAAAACCAAAGCAGAATTTAAATCCAAACTAGGAAAAATCATAACCCCTGCATCCTTGAGCAGCTGTCTGCCTTTGCTTGGTGTCATGTCCTGCATTTCTTTATCCACTGTTTCCTTCAACATATCTAATAACTATTTTTCATTGTCAGCAGAAACATCATCTACTGACTCTCTAATTTCTTTTCCTTTGTATTTATACAGGAATGACCTAAATTCCTTTGACTGAATGAATGTATCATCTGAAATGAAAGAATCATAAGCCTTTTGCCGTGGATCTTCATCAGCAGACCCCTCCTCATCATGTAGCACAACTGGAGGCTGATATTGTTGCATCTTCCTTTTGGACATTTCTATTGTTTTCTCTTGTGGCTGCTCCTGTTCTGCCAGTTCTTCATCTTCAGAGGATACCACTTCAACCTCTGCTAACTGCTTTTTCTTTTCATTTAACTCCCTATTATATTTCTCTACCACCAATTCGACTTCAGCTTCTTCCAAATTTCTAATAACATCATCATGTGGATAATGGATGTGCACGTATCCACTGAGATTTTGTTTTCTTCTTGCAGAATCAATGAAACCTTCAGGGTCGAACCCTTTCCTCACTTCAACAGTCATCATATTATAATGCATTAATTTGTCCAAAATGAGATTGTATCCTTCTTTCGAAACCACAGTAAAATCTCCAAAGCACAAAGTACTGGGCATGAATGATTGTTTATCATGTGAACTTAGATGCATGACATTTGAACAATGCATTTGCCTAATTATTTCCAAATATGCAAGTCTGTCAGGGACAGTTTTAGGCAATATGAATGGAGCATCCTCAAAACCATAAACTCTGATCATAGTAGCATCCTCAAAACAATACCAATCTCCCCAATTATGAGTGACAGTAGGGGGGCCACCAAAATCTTTTGGTCTGAGGAATCTTTTTATTTCATTTGAAATTGAGTATTCACAGGGGTGATTGAAATATCTATACAGTACTTTTACACAATGCTCTTCAAATTGAGCATAGCTAGAGTTGGCATACCTGCTATCCCAGATTCTGGTCCACAGTTGTACAGGTATCTTTTCCCCTTTCTTATCTGCATCAACAACTCGAAACTCACTTGGCCACAACCCTACTTCCTGGCCATAGTATAACACCATATGCATAAGCATTGAGTAATGCTCAAAAGAGCACGCTGGAGCATTGTTTTTTATTGCAGATAGACCAGAGTCTATTCTATTAGCAATGTAAGAAGCATAATCAAATTGTCTGGCATTATGACACTGGATATCAGAGGCTATGACCATCAGAGGAATAGTCATGAATTCAGGGACCTCTGAGCCAAGGACTTGGCCTACAGAATAGTAAGTATATTGAATGTATGGTTCAAAAATGGCTACATGAAAGGGAGGGCCATCATTCTCAGTCAAGGGTATCACTTCTCCTTCAATCCTGGGCCTATGAATGGGTAACCTCCATCCATTATGGGTTTTATCCGTTCTCCAATACTCTTTATCAGAATCTTCATAAATAATAGGGACAGTGCACAAATCATCTAAATCATACACCTCACAAATAGCATTTTTTGACAGGTGTACAATTGGTTCTCCTTGAGGGTTGCAGATAGCTTTCAGGCCTGAATTGTAATGCCTGGCTAGTAGTTGAAGGAGTTCTACATTCAAGAATACATTAGGTACAACCAGTTTGCCTAAATTCATGTGCCATGGGTTTGACACAGGAGCATTTCTAAACCATCTATTATAGTGAAATCTGAAAAGCTCATACCCCCGAATTGGGGTCCAGATATCTCCCAGGCGTTTATGTTTATCTTCCAGTTTTTCTACTTCTGCTTTGAGTTGGGGAGACCTCCTGGCCTTGGGAGTTGACCCAGGCAATTGATCAATTAGGTCCTGATTTAGTTTTCTATCCTTCACTTTCTCTTCAGGGGTTTGATCAGTTTTTTGCTTTTTTGGCTTACTAGTTTCCCCTTGGGACTTTCTTCCTTTTCCCTTTCCCAGAGTTTCCATTTTAAAAATTTGGCAGGAAATTCAAATACAGGCAATATAGTGGTTTGTGTATGTGTACCTGTCATTCGATGGCTGGAATTGGAAGCCTTTGCTTTTGCCCTGAGAATTCCTCTGTATTCTGCTCTCGGATGGTTTTTTGCAATTATAATGATCGTATGAATTTCATAGCCGTTTGTATTAATTATCTGATCAATTCAATGTTCATCGCTGTGAAGTGTCACATCGCCATAACTCTTCTTATCGGCGTGATTTTTGAAATGTCTGGGCGACCTCAATGTTTTTTATGGCGCGAACAGTCAATCGCCGTGACCCCTCAATTGTTTTCCCGACGCTATGTAATGTCATATTTTAAGTGGGCAAGACCATCGGCATGACTTCCTTCATCGCCAAGGGTTTTAGATCTCTCTGCAATATAGCGAGTCCCACTGATATGATTTGCTTATCGGGAAGATTGAGACTATCGGGATAATAAAATTATGTTCTCCCGATCTTTATTGTCTCGCTGATAATCATCTTCATGTATAAACTTTATCTTTATCGGAATGACATTCACTATCGGGATAGCTTTCTCAAGATATCCCGATCCAAATCATCTCCCCGATGATTCTTTTCATATCCTTCATCGGGCAAAGTTTAGTAAAGTGTCACCGACACCTTTTGATCGCCGTGACTTGTGAATCGGCAAGACCTGGTTCTTTTGTTCCGATATGTCAAGTTATCCCGATAGAGCTGTTTCGCTGTGAGTCTCGCCGATGGCTTTCTTATCGCCAAGACTCTTAATCATCAGAGGCTTACTTGTTTTCTATCCCGATAGTTTATTTCTCACCGATGACTATTTTCTTTGTTACCCCCACAGGATGTTCGGTGAAACTCTTGCCGAAGTGCTTTATCGGTATGATATATACCGTCGGGGTATCTTTTAAAAAATCATCCGATAGATATCTGTCATACCGATCGGTATGACCACTTACCTTTCTTGCCGATGTAAGGTCATCGGTATCACTTACTCCATCGGTGACTTCCATAATTCCTCTTCCGATCCCTATTTTCACGCCGATGGTTGTTTTCAAACGATTCCTTGTGTATCGGTGTAAGCAACACAACCTCTTGCCGATGGATTGATTTTGATGAAATTTGGCACTGCTCATCCATAGACATCTTGTGAGATACAAAAATCTTTTATTGTGGTCTTTTTGGGATATTCTTCAGGGTTTATTCAAATATGATGGAGTAAGGAGATAGTAAAAATTTCAAATTTTTACTGTGCTAACAGGTCTTATAAATCAAAGATCTCTTATCACTAGATCAATATATCAATTTACATGTGCAACTAAAGATGCAAAAATAATTTATATCCCCAAATGTAAAACCCTTTATAGTCCATACTTCATATGTAACTTGGAAATCCAAAACATGAATAACTCTTTAAAGCTAGATAAAAATGTAGGCTCTTAAGAGATAAGGTAATGGTAAATGTCAAATGATTCTATGCATGCTAGTAGGATCTAATATACAACAATTTTATGAGGAAAAAGAATGATATTCAATATTCAACACAACTAATTTACCAAAGAGGACCAATGTTTTACTTCATTGGCAATAGAGTCAAGTCTTGAATAAATGAGTAAATACTTTTTTTAAATATGAGCTTAAGAGAAAGATATGAATTGATAGAAATAGAGAACTAGTATTACATTCAGGATCCCATCTATCTAGTTGCAATTTCATTTAAATGCAATTCAAAGAGTCAAGAAACTTCACATAACTAGACATTATTTAATCATCCATAAATGAATAATTAATCTCATATGCTATTTTGAAAAGGAATTCTCAAAGAATTTCAAAATATTTTACAAGTGTTACGATAATTAACTAATAAAAATAAGAACAAGCTAGCAAATATAGTAGGACTAGGGATGATTTTATTATCTCCTAAAATTCCTTGACAAATATGGAGACATTTAGATCATGGAAGGGATTTCCTCTTAACAGTGGGCACCTTCTCCATATTTTAAAAAATAAGGAATAACACAAGACTTCATAATTGAATTATAGCATTTAACACCAAAGATTATGCTAAACAGAGGAAAACCTATAAAAATTTGGCCAATGAGGTCCAAATGTTGTAACAATATAGAATTTGGTAAAAGATCATCCAACCCAATTAGATAGATAGAACTTACATTTATACCTAATGATTTTACCATAGATCTACTACAATAATAACACATATTCCAATCTAAATATTAACTTTTTTTAACAATGAGTGATTAGGATAAAGTCAATACATTTAAATTATACAACTTTAAGGTCTTATATATGTTTTGAAATGGCAAGAAATCTATTTTTTAGTGGGTATTGTAGTAGGATTCTTATTGAGAAGTTTAGTTTGATATTTGTAAACATGCTATATGGTTGCTACCTATTTATGAATTATTTGAGAATGAAAATGTGATTTAGTGTGGTCACAAGCCTTTATTTAATTAAAGACTTATGAAGAGTTGCTTCTTAAATACTCATTGCAGGTGGTTGGGTTGTGATAAACCATTCCAAATTAATAGTTGTTTAGGTTAAAGCCCTCAAAGGTTGAGTTACACTTTTTATGAACCTTGTTGAAGTCTTGGACTTGTCTTGTGTGGAACCCACATTGGCTTATGAGATAATTATTATATAAAATTGATTGAATTCACATTGGTCACCATTATTACTATGAGGCAATTAGTATGATTGAGTTGAGGTTAACATTTCATTGTAATCATAACGATGTTGCACACTTAAAGCACTCTTGGGGTCATGAGGATTGATCTAATTCTCAAACATTTACAAATTCCTAAAGATTCATTTCAAAGTTGTTTTATCATTGCAACCTTTTACTACAACATATATAGATGCTAATCACTAAATAGGTATTTGTTTCATCATGAGATGATTTAACCATATGTTTATGTATGGTTCACTAGGTTCTGGTGGTTAACCCTATCTAGGTAATTGATATGTCAATTGAACTAGTCCTAGCCAAAGTAAAATCATAAGACACTTTAATGTAGCATTAGATTTGACCAACATCATCAACATCATTATCATCGATAACATTATTAATAACAATTGCATGTCTACATGTAAGAATTTTTTGGAAATGGATTTATATGTCTTTAAATTATTTAAATAGCAAGTGCCACCAATGGATTTCTATTGTCATATAACATGAAATAATTAAAATAAGATAAGGGATTTTGATACCTAGCACATATTAAGCCGAACATGATACATCTAAATTGCATACAGTAGTTACAAATTTTGATTTGGTTCTTTGCCTTTAGGTGCAAAAAGAGAGATTGGTTGTGTGGCTATAGACTTCTCATTGTAATGAATATAAGTAATTCTCTTGTAATTTGTTAAGTAATATAAGAGTCATGATTTCATAAATAATAAATGAGCTTTTTTTTACAAAGTTGTGAGCTATTGAATGGAATCTCTCTTTTAGCTATAGTCATTCATAGTTGCATAAAGCTCAAGAGTAGTTTTCATGGCAAATAGATTCTTTTTTTCATAACATGGATCTCTATTATCTGTTATCCTTGAATAGAGAGGACAAGTTATATGATTGAGAAGGTGGCATGAAAAAACCCTAGTTTGCCAAACTAGGGTTTGATAGTGAACTCAATTTAACTACTCAAGAATTCAACAATGCATTGTGGAATTTTTCATTGCATGTAACCTGTGTATATGTGGCAAACTAGGGTTTGACAGTGAACTAAATTTAACTACTCAATAATTCAACAACGCATTTTGGAATTTTTCATTGCATGTAGCTTGTGTATATGTGGCAAACTAGGGTTTGACAGACCCTAGTTTGGCAAACTAGGGTTTGATAGACCCTATTTTGGCAAACTAGGGTTTGACAGACCCTAGTTTTCCAAACTAGGGTTTGACAGTGAACTAAATTTAACTACTCAAGAATTCAACAATGCATTGTGGAATTTTTCATTGCATGTAACCTGTGTATATGTGGAAAACTAAGGTTTGACAGTGAACTAAATTTAACTACTCAAGAATTCAACAAAACATTGTGGAATTTTTCATTGCATGTAACCTTTGTATATGTAAATGAGAAACAACAAATATTCTATGACAAACTGTGGACATATATAGTGAAATGACAGGCTTATATGAGCATATATCAGTAGGTATGCACCTGGAGGGATGTTGGAATGCTAATGTGGATGGTGGAATGCTGATCAAGGGCCTTACCATAGCCTTTTTTTCTGTCCCCTTTGACTCCTTCAAATGCCCTATCACCTTTGTTTGCCAATGTGAACACTGTCGCTCTCAAATGACAAAAAAACTGTCATATGAGAGTTTTAACATTTTTATTAAAAAATAATAAAATAATACCTTCGATCAAAGGTATTATTTTATTGTTTTAATTTGGTGTCCAAAGACCTTCGAATGGAGACCCCCTTCGAATGAAGGCCTTATTATTTTAAGATTTAAAAAGGCCAACAGGACCTTTGTTCGAAGGAAATACCTTCAAACGAAGATGCCTACTATAGGTTTTTTGGCACCTTCAATTTTTCTTCTTCCACAAAAGTGTAACCCACTATTGTGGGATGAACCATTATCACAATCATCTAGGGTAACAAGGCAATTAAAGGTAGGATCATTTGGGAATGGAGGATCAATTGTATCTCCATACATTTCCCAAATTTTGGTCCAATGAGCATGAGGTGTCGCAATGCCTGATATGTAAAATAGTGTGCTAGTGTTAACATGACAACCCATAAGATCAACAACATGACAAGTCTTTGTTGAAAACTGAGAGGGGGGGTGAATCAATTATCTTAATTAATTTAACTTTCTGTTCTTCTTTAGCGACTAGTACAGTATCAAAACACCTAAGCTTAAATGAACATGAAAGCATAAATAAACTCAGTACACATGACACAATATTTTTGACGTGGAAACCTTGTTAAGGGAGAAAACCATGGGGTGATTAACCCAAGAATGTATTCTCTGTTAGAAGAATAGAAATACAAAATGGCACTTGCCAATTAGGGCTCACTGCCCGAGCACACTGCTCACAAGAGGCTCACTGCCTACAAGAGACTCACTGTCTGCAAGTTATAAAGAGAGTAACAAGATACTTGAACTAATGAGAAGCATCCACATATGTTGGAGTTCAGTTCTGGTTAGGCTCAGTATACTAATCTACTGCACTTCATTCTTTCTCTTCTTTTGTGCTACTGTCCTTTCACATACCGGACCTGCCTTACTACTTTCACACTACTCTTCTGCTTTTCTTCGCATACTACAACATACAACCCACCACTTTATACCGAAATCAATCTAGTATATATATCTACACCAAGGATTTCATTCACTTTCTAGTCGGCATCCGGAATAGTCAATATTTATCCCAACTTTGATCTGTCGGCTGAATCCTTACTTATCAAGTGATGTGTATCAAGGAGATGCTTATAGAAGTCATTAATCATGTTGGACAATCATGAATGATACCTTAAAAAACTTGATCACTATCAACAACTCATCTGGATTAAGGTCTGATACTCTGCCGATCAATTCTTCCTCTATCAACTCTACCAAACAGGAACCCATTACTTAGGTGCTCATATCTATTCACTCTTTTATCACCAGAGGCTTAATCTCTGGAATGTATCAATCAAGTTACTCCTCTTGACTTTCCCAAGTCTACACTTTACTAAGATACTTCCTCTGAGAGATCTGGACCTGATTGTCGGACCTTGCCACATGCTCTGTTCTTGCTTACCGGACCACAACACTCTTCAATCTGACTTCCAGTATAGGCACACCATGTCATGCGGATGTGTGGGATGAACTTTATTTCCATCAATGACAACAATCATGAAGCTACAATGTGTCTCTTGCCAACAATCTCCCCCTTTGGCATTGATGGCAACACTTAGTGAAAAATGACTAAGTGTTATACTGCACTCTCCCTTGGTTGAAGCTCTGTTCTAATGTACACTTTACCAGAGCTCCCCCTTAGTTGGATTCCACATTTTTCACTCCTCCTCACTCCCCCTTTGACATCAATGGCAAAGGGTAGGGTCCGTACACCAAAATTTTCAAGAAAAATAATCTATACATATCCGCATAAGTGTATATACAAGTTGTACTTACATGTACTTAAATATGTCTGCAAAAGTATTTTTCAACTATATAACTTCTGTAGCCCAACTCTGCTTCATCCTGTCCAAAATTGAGATGTGACCACTCAATAGGAATGCAAACACTTCTGCCTTCTTAAGATCTGTTGGATCATTGGTTCGGGCTGTGGCCTGAGCATCAGTTAGGGCCTCATGCATGGCCTCTAACTTGGGGATGATGATCCCTCTAAGTTCACTCAACCTATTTATTCTATTTTTCTTCTCCTTCTCAAGCTTCTTTATTTCATCTACGACTGCAATAGTCTTACACTCTTGATTTACTATGGAGGAGGAGAGAGGATCAAAACTTTGAGATAAACTAAACAGTTTATCCTCTTGCTCTTTTACTTTCTTCTCAATATCCTTGGTCATTTTAGGCTAGGATAAACAAAATTTATAGATATCTTCGCCATTTTTAAGAGAATTTTTTAAGCTCTTTATTCCAATATCCATAACTCTCCTATCATTGGTTATTAGACCTTGTACTTCAGAGAATCTCTTTCCTAAAATCTCCTTCCAGACCTTTTCTTCTGCTGACTTTTCTAAGGAATCAAAATGCATATGAATAGAATTTACAAGAGACTTTAGATTACTGGATGTGGAGGCTGAAGAATCCTTTTGGAAGGATGGCATAATCTTTTCAAATACACTGGACGCAACTTCTATGAGCTCATAGTCTTCCATGTGAGACTTTAGAGGTTTTTCTTTTGCCTTTGCCTGAGTGAAGGATGCTAGCTTCATGGTTTGCACCGAAGAGATGGAATAAAAATTGAATGGACCTTGAAGCAACTCTGGTTCATCAAATTCCATCATCTCTTTGGTTAAGAAATCCTTGACTGCTTCTGCTGTGTCTCTTGCCGGAGACAAAGTTTTCTCCCCTTCTGCAGCCTTACCACTGTCATCTGTGGCTTTTTCTGTTTGATCTCCTTCTCTTCCCTTTACTTGTTCTTCTTGACTGGATTTTTCTTTTATTCTTTCTTCTCCTTTAGATCCAGAGTCCGTAGGGGAAACCAAAGGAGAGATGTTTGCTTCTTCATGAACTTCCTCTTCCAGAGCAGAGGAATCTAAGTCCTTAGCTTTCTCTTCACTAGTCTCCTTTGCCTCTTCTGCCACTATCTCAGTAGATTCTTCTTTGTCATCCATGGTAGAGGTTTCATCACCTAAGTCCTCTATGACAGGAAGGTTGAATCTTTTGAAGGCATTCCAGAGGATATCTTCTGTTTCCTTTACAACTTTGTCAGTTTCTCCAAGCATAAGTTGATTCATTCTAGCTTTGCTTCGAAACTCATCCTTGCAGTCCTTGAAGATAATGTTCATTTGTTTTGGGGTGATGGACGGATAGAGCTGAATAGCAATCTGCTCCCAGATTTCTAGATCTTTTGCTTGGGCATTGTTCTTTCTCATTTCAAGTTTTTTCTCTAAACTTTTGGGGATTAGAGAGATGATTTCAATAAATGCTTTATTGTATATGTTCAAGTACTTAACTGTGGCTTCCTCCAAAATCTTTTTATCTGCATCATTATACTCATCATAGAATTATGTTATTGGTTGTAGATTTCCATCCACAGTAACTATCTTGACTACATCATCAATGCAGAGAGTAGGTTTTTCAACAAATTTCTCTGCCTTCTCTTCTTTGTCTTAACTGGTAGAGGGTTAACTGGATGTTTTCTTCTTCTTCTTCATTTTCTTGATCTCTTCATCAGATTCAGTCTCTTCATCATCCTTTTGGTTTGCATAGGATCTTGTTGCCTTTGTCTTAGTTCTCTTCTGTGCTTTACTGGATGATTTTGCTTCCAGTTTTGATGCCTTTGAGCTTTTATCAGTTGCAAGTGTAGATCTCTTAGAGAATCTAGTCCGGGAGGGGGCTTTTACCGGAGCACTTTCTTTTTCTGCTTCTTCCTTTTCTTTTTCTGCTCTTTCCATCTTTTCTCTGTGGGCATCAAGTGCCTCTTTTGAGATTCCATGCCTCTTGGCAAGATCTTCTACTTCTCTTCTTACTTTTCTCTTGATCTCTGGCTGTCTAAGTTCAACATGAACTTTTACACTCAGCTCTTGGAAAGTTCCAAATCTTTTTGCCTTGGGATCCTTGGGTTGACTCAACATGTGTTGAACATGTAGCTCTATAATTTTCTCATCTGCTTCATATCCCATTGGCATGATCCAGACTGTCCTTGGCTCCACTGCCTCCATTAGGCATTGATTAGTGTCTACCATAAAGCACACTGTATCCTTGTATTTTTCAACTAGGGATTTGGGAATTCTTTCTCTAGCCTGCATCATGTTTTGGAAGTTTTTGAAGAAACCCCATAGTGTTGTGTTTTGTGCCTTTGCATCACCAAGCCCATGCAAGTAATCTTTGATTTGAATTGCAACAGGTCTGTCATTCTACCATACCCAACCACTAGATCCAGGCAACTCATTCATAAAGTAGAAGAACAAACACAGTATCAACCCACCATACTTGAAAGAGTTCTTCTTGTCCTTCTTGATCTTTTGTAGGTTTTCCATTAGTTGGCTTAGAAGGAGTTCACAAAGGTCATAATCTGCATTCTTTCTCAACATTTCATAAGCAATGTAGATTGCTGTTCCGGATATAGAATTTTCTTTGCTGGAGTGATATATTTTGTAGCCAATAATCATGGAGGCAAACTTAATGTCTGAATCTGTGATATCCTCAATTGTCATTGCCCTTTTATCAAATTTAGATCCCGTAGCCTCACTCACAGTTTGGTTTTTGACTAATTTTAGAGTAGGTAACCCACCAGATGAGTGCAATCCAGTTACTACCCTAATTGCTTCCTTGGTTATCTTAAATGGCCTCATCAACCACATAAAGTTGTCATGCATTCTGCTCAAGACATACCAGACCCAATCATCTTCAACAAAATAGGGGAAATGAATGCATTGTCCAAAATGTTTATCCTAGATGGCCTTATACTTAGGTTTTAGTTCAAATGAATCATCTATCAGTTCCTTGTGGTAGATGTCCATCAGCTTGGATTCACCAAATTCTTCAATGTTTGCATGAATGTAAACCCTAACGTCTTCTACATGCAAAACCCCATGTGGAATGCTAGAAAATGTGCCTAAGGGATCCACTTCCAGATATTTGTAGGGATGTTTCTTAAATTTAGGGTGCGACCTATTAGAAATCTTCACAACATTTAGAGTAGCCATCTTAAAGATTCAGAGAGAGATTTTCAAGAGCGGAAAATACCTTTTACGCTTTTAGGGTTCACGATGTGAACCGGATCAGATTGCTAGATGGATCGACTTCTGTAGTTGATCTTTGATGAGCTTGAGGTAGTTTGTTGCAGAGCTCCTTTTCTCTTCTTCTCGAGAGTAGAATGAACAAATTTTCAATATGAGAACCGTTATATTTCTCTGCAAACCCTAATTCCATATTGCAATAAATGTGTAACTCAAGTCATTCTGGTTTGCCTTGTTCTCCTTGTTCTGAGAAAAATCTTTTCCGGATCAGTATTTAGAGTTGTTCTTGGTGATGACTGACAATCTATCTTTCTTTCCCCAAACATTTCATCTATCTGCAGATCAAGATTCCTCAGTTTGAATCATATCAGATCTAACTGTGAAAAACATACTTCTTATCGGATGACTATTGAACTGTATTAATCTCAGATGATTAACCTCTTCAAATTCATTGCAGATTTATCATATCTTCCCCAAGGGTCATTTGGATGTTTCTCTAAGAGTCCTTTTAGTCCACAACCTTCCATGTGCCAATTTCAGGAACCAATTGACTGGCTAGGGGAAAATATTTTCTTTTTGTGACTCCCCCTGAGCCAGAGCTCATCTATTTAGTTTCCGGAAGGAATATCAGCACCAGATTTTGGTGCGGATCCATCCCCAACATTCTCTGTACTCCTCTTTACCCAAATCTTGTTCATCTCCCTTTGAACTTCATCTGTATTCACTTTTCATTTTCTTTTGTCTTGATTCTGATTATGATGTGTCAGACCCCTTTTATCCTAATTTTTGCTTCTGCAAAATTTGGCAATATGACCAGATCTATTGCAATTGTAGCAAACAACATTTCTTTGCATTTTTGACTGATATCCTCTTGATTTGCATTGATTAGCCATATGTCCCATTCTATTGCATGCAAAGCACCTACCATTGAATGAGTTGTTCATTTGCATATTTCTACATTCATGAGATTTGTGACCATACCTTTTGCAGTTGAAGCACTATCTGGAGAAGGATGAATTAGTCTGATTCATTCTCTTTCTGCATTGATTTACTCTATGACCAAAGTTATTGCAATTATGGTAGTATCCATTGAAGGAAGGATATCTTTGAGCATTTGGTTGCTTTATCGGAGGTCTTCTAGGCCTGTTTCTTGGATTTTGTGATCTAGAGTTCTTCTGATCGAATATGGAGCTTTCACCTTTTTCATACCCCAAGCCTTGCTTGTCATCTACTCTCTTTTGGCTTTGAAGAACTTCAAGTTGAGCAGAGCTTATCTTGAATTTCTCTTTGTATTCATTTGCTATTTGAAGATCCCTTTTAAGAGTGTCAATTTGATTCTCAGGTTGTTCTTCATTATCTCTAGCTTCTTCAAGATCAGATTCTAGATGCCTGATTATTCTATCCATTTTGTGGCAGTCTTCTAATTTCTCTTTGAGAGATAGTCTTATCTCATCTTTAGTTTTCTTTTTCTCTTCAATTTCTTGAGTGAATTTTATAACTCCTGATTCCATTTCATGTCTTACCATAATGATCTCTTTTGATAACTTTTCACATAACTTGGTTTTCTCTTTTAGGTCTTCATTTGTATCATTGGCTTCACCTTGACTTGCCAATTGTTGAAGTAGATCCTTTCTCTTTTTCATAGAGATACTTAGTTTCCCTTTTAGTTCATTTATGAAATCATCAGCCTGATTGAGTCTTTCCTTCAATTCATTAACTTTAGAGTTAGATTGCTCAAGATCATCTAGGGCAGATTGAAGTTGTTCCCTCATACCATACACATCCATTTGAATTCCTAGATCTTCCTCAAGCTGTTAGGCTCTGTTTGGAGGAACCTAGCTATGATACCAATTGTTGATAACTGAAAGGGGGGTGAATCAGTTATCTTAATTAATTTAACTTTTTGTTCTTCTTTAGCAACTAGTAAAGTATCAAAACACCTAAGCTTAAATGAACATGAACACAAAAATAAACTCAGTACACATGACACAATATTTTTGACGTGGAAACCCTGTTAAGGGAGAAAACCACGGGGTGATTAACCCAAGAATGTATTCTCTATTAGAAGAATAGAAATACAAAATGGCACTTGCCAATTAGGGCTCACTGCCCGAGCACACTGCTCACAAGAGGCTCACTACCTACAAGAGACTCACTGTCTACAAGTTATAAAGAGAGTAACAAGATACTTGAACTGATGAGAAGCATCCACATATGCTAGAATTCAGTTCCAATTAGGCTCAATATACTAATCTACTGCACTTCATTCTTTCTCTTCTTTTATGCTGCTGTCCTTTCACATACCAGACCTGCCTTATTGCTTTCACACTACTCTTCTACTTTTCTTTGCATACAACAACATACAACCCACCACTTTATACTGAAATCAATCTGCTATATATATCCGCACCAAGGATTTCATCCACTTTCTAGTTGGCATTTGGAATAGTCAATATTTATCCAAACTTTCATCTGTCGGCTGAATCCTTACTTATCAAGTAATGTGCATTAAGGAGATGCTTATAGAAGTCATTAATCATGTCATCCAATCATGAATGATACCTTAAGAAACTTGATCACTATCAACAACTCATCTGGATTAAGGTCTGATACTCTGCTGGTCAGTTCTTCCTCTGTCAACTCTACCAAATAGGAACCCATTACTTAGGTGCTCATATCTATTCACTCTTTTATCGTCGAAGGCTCAATCTCTGGAATGTATCAGTCAAGGTACTCCTCTTGACTTCCCCAAGTCCGTACTTTACTAAGATACTTCATCTGAGAGATCCAGACCTGACTGTTAGACCTTGCCACATGCTCTGTTCTTGATTACCGGACCACAACACTCTTCAATCTGACTTCTGGTATAGGCACACCATGTCCTGCGGATGTGTGGGATGAACTTTGTTACCATCAATGACAACAATCATGAAGCCACAATGTGTCTCTTGCCAACAGTCTTGAGGTACCATACTCTATTTTGCCAATCTAGTGGTGGCTGAGGAACAAGTTCATAAAGATAGGACAAAAGGTTAAGCCATCTAAAATTCTTTATCATACCATCTCACTAGGCCTTATAGTTCCCTCTTTTCAAATTAATATTTGAAGGATGATCTTATATACTCGTGAAGATTCTCCTCAATAGACTAATCCAACAAAATAAGATGTAAAACTACATGAACACCCCCAAATTCACTCAATCAAAGAACCCTCAAAAGTAAATATGATTTGGCACTTTATAATTAGTGCGGTTATAATTGCCACTAGGAAAAAAATAAAGTGGTCTTTGATTTCAATGCTTTACAACTTGCCAAAATAAGGTCTTGTTTTGAAGGTAATTTTTTTATTACAATGAGTACAATTTGATGGCACCATTGTCAAGTACATGAAAAATTATGCACTTAAAAAATCACCAAAAATAGAGCTCATATGAGCCCAAACGGAGCCCCAAAAGTTCCCAAAATGAGAACTACTCAACAGTAGCAATTAAAATCTATAGTTTCTAAAAAAAATGTGCATCAAAATCAAAAACTATCTACACTAGCACATAGAGCATGAAAAATTAGCCTAAATAAAAAATTTCTCTAAAAAAGAAGGTTTTGAGCCCAAGTTATAGGCCTCCAAATTGGTTTCCAAAACTGAAACTATGAACAAAGAAGTTTAATTTGCAAATGAACTTGCTAGTAACTTTAGAGGAACTACCATGAAAAATAGAGAAACTACCAAATGTGGAGGTCCATCAATTAAATATGGAGCTTTGCTAGATCTGAAGTTTGCTAAATAAATTTAGAACACTTCTAAATCTGAAACACAACAAAATTTGGCCAAATCTCCAAAAACATTACCAAATATGGAAAACTTTGCTAAACTAGGGGGGCCACTTTAAAAGCTGATAAATTTAATGGGTCACTAGAAATATTTCCAAAGTTGACAGATCTGATAAATGACAGAGTTGTTTTCTTAAATATTAAAAAATCTTAAACGATGAATGGCCTGGGTGATAGGCTAGACATGGGCCAAATTCTATGGGGTTAGGGGTCTAAGGCCACACTTGAGCACTGAATGAGGGGTTTGTGGCCCTCTGAAAGGGGTCCATAGCCCTTGTTGGGTGTAAGGCTCAAGCCAAGGGCTCTCATGAGGCATGCTGCTTGTGGCCTAGTACAGGAGCTAACAAAGCTGCAAGGCTTGTTGGTACCCTCAATACTGCCTTAAATTTTTTAAAACTTTTGAAATATGAAAAAAACTGTGATAGGTATTTTTTTGAATATATATATATATATATAAATTTTTAATCACAGAAAAAAGATAAGGTACTTGTGCAATAAAGTCCTGCAAGGAATATTTTGCAGAATATTTCGATCTGTATGGCCAGTGGAGGGAGTTTCTTTCTAAGGGACCGGGGGAAAGTGCTCCAAATATGATAAATTGACAACTAATTTTTAGGTTCTTGGATCTTCTGAATGTGATGGCAAGGTTAGATTTGACCCAAAATGCTTAAAAAATGCAGCTAACTCCCAGATCTAGTAACCACCTCCCAACTTCAAACCTTTGTAGACCTAGCCTCTAATGTCCAATTTAGACAAATAAAAAGGCTAAACTAATTTTCTTGGACACCTTGAACTCAATGGTGAGCTCAAATTTACACCAACATGCTCGAAAATGAACCTACAATACAAGGCCACAAAGAAGAAACCCTTCCAAATATGGTATTTCTATCAAGTTTTTCTAATTTTCTAGGTCATCATATGATACAAGAGAAGAGCATACTCAAAGTTTCAATATCCACCATGATTTATATCCTAGATCTCTCAAAATACTAACCAAAGACACTAAACAAATTCTAATACCATGTAAGATTTGGATATGGAGATAGGCACCCAAGATCTAGAGTCCTATTGGAAAGAAAAATGAAATGAGAAGATCAATATGACAAGAATAAAGTGTATTCCTATCAAAGAATGCAAATAATCTTATGCAAATTTAGGTGTACTAGATAGAGTTTGGTTTTTATACTGTTACCCAAAATTTCAAACCTAAAATTTTTGGACTTTTACCCATTTTTAAAGCTATCTCATTTCATTAAAATCAAAATCCTCCATGTATTGTATGATTCATTCTCCCATCTCAACTTGGTCAAATTATCAATGTTGTATCTTGCTCCTTAAAACTTCTCAATTGTTCTATGATGCACAAATTGGATCTATTGAATAAGCTCTTAAAATTTTCAAGAAAATGTAACCGACTCTAATTGAAATCATTCTAGACACAACATTAGTTTATGCTATTAAAAATAGGCTCACTAAGAATCTATTTATTAGTTTGTATGATGGATTTGTTGGGAATTAAGGTGTCTCAACCTTTGCAATTTTCTAGCATTTATTATTTGATTGTATATTTATTTAATTGCCTATATTGTATTTAATATTGGTCATCTGGTTTTGTCATTTTGACATGTTGACATGTCATCCCACTTGGAAGGTGACTTGGATGTTCAAGTCAACATTTGAAAATGTAGGCATCCCATTTTGAGGTGGCATTAATTGTCATGTGTCAACATCTTGAAGGTTGTGTAAGAAGTTATGACATATGATGGATTCTATGACATGTAAGGGCTGGAAATAGAAGATTCTATGACAAGTGTGACAAGTGTCAAGAAGCATCTTTTCATGGAGAAGGTAGGTGCCCAAGTTTGACTATGACAAGTTGTAAGAGAATTGTTTATTAATAGTCAGTTATGAATGATTCTCTTATAGCTGTAAGTGTTGTCCTATATGACAGATTTTATGATGATGTAAGACCATCTGTCATACCTATTTTGGGAAAATTTTAGACGCCTAAGTATGGGGGTTGTAAGGGATGAAAGGGAATCTTTGACAAGTGTTTTTTATATGTTTTATAGCCTTGTAAATTATGCCATATGGATTTGGATGAGATTCTTTTGTGGCTTTCTCTAGAACCTACCTCCATCCATAGTATTTCTCTATATATATAGGTGCTTGGAGTTGGAGTTGTATGGTTCATTTGCAGGTACCATTATACTGCCAAAATTACTCTAATATTTGACATTTATGTACTCCTTGAAGAACTTGCATTACAAGTGTGTTGTAATCAACATTTGATTTGATAATACATTATGTAGGTTTTGGAGTGTGGGGTTTTTCACCCGAAAAGGCTTTCCCCACCTATATCTTGTGCTGTGAGCATTGTTCTTGCATTTGAATGTTTGTTATTATCTCTTTGTTAATGTGCATCTCATATCTGTAGTTGTAAAAGATAGAAATTTGCATAAACCTTTCCTTATTAGATTAGTGTAGGAAGCACTTTCACATACCTTGCTTCCTTTCAATTGGTATTATAGCCTGATCACCTTTGGTTCTAGTTGTTGGGTAGAGGGTTTTTTGAGATAATCTTTGTTTGAGTGGGAGCTTGTGCAGATGATTTTGAAATCTTTGTTGTAGGAAATAGATGGCAAGCACATATGGGAGGTTTGATATAGAGAAGTTCAATGGAGGTAACTTTGAGTTGTGGAAACTCAAGATGGAGGAATTATTGGTGGATAGAGATATTTTGCTCATAGTATTTGGATCCATGCCATCAGGCATGAAACAAGAAGATTAGGATATGATGGATCAAAAGGTTAAGGGTCTAATAAGACTTTATTTGGCTGATTCAATGCTCTTGAATATCCATGAAGAGAAGACTACAAAAGATCTTTGGAAGAAACTTGGAGATGTTTATCAGGCTAAATCCCTGGTGAACAAGTTATTCCTATGAAAGAAACTATATTCTCTAAGGATGGAAGATGGAGGATCTATCATTGATCACCTAAATACATTCAATATGCTTGTTTCCTAGTTGACCTCTTTTGATGTGAAGATGGAGGAGGAGGATCGATGTATGACATTACTATGTTGCTTACCAGATTCATGGGACTACCTTGTTATGGCCATTGGGATTATAACTACCACCTTCAAGATGAATGATGTGGTTTCTTCATTGTTGTCTAAAGAGATGCAAAGAAAGTCTTCCAAGTCAGCTAGGGAGGCTCTTGTGGTTCGTGGTAGATCTAAAGAGAAGGGAAAGAAAAAGGACAAGAAGAAGGAAGAAAAAGGAAGATCAAAATCCCATGGGAGATCCAAGTCTCTTAGAAAGTCCAAGGCTCTATGTTGGAACTGCGATAAACCTGGTCACTTCCATAAGGATTGCAAGGAGGAGAAGAAGAAAAAGAACTATGATTTGGATTCTGACAAGTCCTCTTAGGATGATGGAGAAGCATTTGTTGCTGCTTTGGCAACACATGCATCGAAAGATGTGTGGCTTACTGAATCTGCTGCATCTTTTCACATGATGTCACATTGGAGTTGGTTTTTGAAGTATGAAGAATATGATGGTGGGAAGGTGTACTTGGGTGATGACTCTCACCTAAAGATTGTTGGCCGTGGAAGAGTCTTGATTAGATTCCTTGATGGTTGAGTGAAGGGGATCGATGGTGTTCTACATATCCCTAGTTTGGTATAGAACCTTTCATCTGTAAGTAAGTTAAATGATTTGGGTGTGTAGGTTGTTTTCTCAAATGCAGGATGCAAGATGATTAGAGGAGCTATGGTGCGAGCTAAGGGTGTTTGGATTGGTACTCTGTTTCAGCTTGATGCATGGTTTAGTGCAATAGTGTATCTATATTGAAGAAGAGAACTTCAGAGTCTTCATCCTCACCATTAGAAATAGCAACGAAGAGGACTATTGCATCTACTTCAGATGGTTGTGCTTTTTGGGTACCCAAGGGTGCTCATTCTATCGAGATGAAACTTACAAATGAGAAGACCGTGTTATGGCACCAAAGGCTTGGTCACATTAGTGAGAAGGGTTTGAGGACCTTAAAAAATAAAAACCTCATTATGAATATGAATGACTTTAACCTTGAGTTTAATTTTTGTGAACATTGCATTTATGGAAAGAAAAACTGTGTTTAATTTTATTCTAGTTCTCACAAATCTTCTGAGGTGTTGGACTTGATTTATTTTGATGTATTTGGTCCTATTAATGTTCCTTTAATTTTAAAATATGTGTACTTTGTTTCATTCATTGATGACTACAGTAGAAGGACATGGGTGTATTTCTTTGAAGTAAATCTAAAATATTTACAAGATTCAAAGAGTTCAAAGCTCTTATAGAGAATCAAAAAGATAGAAATATTAAGTGTTTGAGGAATGATAATGGTGGTGAGTTTTGTTAAGCAGATTTCAACAAGTTTTGTAAAGAACAAGGCATTGAGAGGCACAAGACAACTTTGTATACCCCTTAGTAGAACGGAGTTGCAGAGAGGATGAACAAAATTTTGATGGAGAGGGCTAGGAGTATGCTAAATGAAGCTAGCCTTGAACAAAAGTTTTGGGTTGAAGCTATTGCTACCACTTGTTACCTAGTTAACATGTCTCCTACATTGGTGCTCATTGATAAGACACCTATGGAGGTGCATGGTTTGGTAAAAAGCCTTCATTGAGACACATTTGAGTATTTGTTTGTGAGACATATGCACATGTGCCTAAGGAGAAGAGGTCTAAGTTGGAGAACAAGGGAGTGAAGTGTATCTTCATTGGTTATGGCATCAGTGTGAAAGGGTACAAGCCTTGGATCTAGTGGCTAAGAGAGTTCTATGGAGCAGAAGTGTGATCTTCAGAGAGCTCAACCCTTCTTCTATTAACCTATAGCCATAGAAAGAAAAAAAGAAAGAGAATGTGGTTCAACTTCCTTCCACCCCTAAGAAAGTTGAATTGAAGACATCTGTTAGACTTGATAATGAGAGCTCTAGTATCTCTAAAAGTTTAGAAGAAGAAGAAGAACTTCAACATCAAATTTTGAGGAGGTCCACACAAATAAGGCAGAAACCTGATAGGTTTGGTTATTCATTACATGATTCTAGTTGTATTTTTGCTTTGATTTATAACATTGATGAGCCTAGGACTGTAAGAGAGGATATGAGTATGAGTGATATAGATTCTTGGGAAGAGGCCATGGAAGAAGAGATGGCTTCTTTGAAGAAAAAAATACTTGGGATTTGGTACCCTTGCTTGATGGACGTAAACCTGTTGGATGAAAATAGGTGTTCAATAAGAAGTTTGGTTCAAATGGTAGTGTTGAGAAATTTAAGGCAAGGTTGGTCACAGAGGGTTATTCCCATGTTGAGGGAATAAATTATGGTTGTTAGATGCACAATACAACTAAGATAGGGGGTGAATTAGTTGTACATTAAAACATTCAATCCCTCATTAACTTTCAAACCCTTGTTAATCTTTAAACTCTTATTATGCATTAGCAGAATGTAAACATATGAAACAACAATGCAAACACATCCAAACACATAATAACACCAGATTTATGTGGAAAACCCAAGAAGGGAAAACCACGATGAGGATCAGTTGACATATATATGAATAGAAATGCCAAATACAAGTAGGCTCACTGCAAAGGGTTCACTGCCTAGAAAAACAAGAAAGGCTCACTACTAGAAGGACTCATTGTCTGAGACAAAGAAGAATAGAAGAAGATTATTACAAAGAGATTTACTATCTCAAGGCAACAGGGGAAATCCACCACTATAACTTTGTGTTATCTGCAACCTTTGGATCACTACCTCCAACAACTTCAAGCATACTAAAATGTAGACACCTTCTACTCACTTCATCTAGAAGTCATAAGAATTTAAGCTTGCACGAGTTTAAATCACCACACTTCATCACATTTGCATATTTTTCACACTCACACCCTCTATTCAATATTCACCTTGCATTTATACCATCCGCGACCTAAAACAACCTCAATTAGGTTGGCCTTAATGAAATGTATGTACCTCAAATGTGCAACAACAAAATAGGTTGGCAACAAACACTTCCATGGTGGAAAGAAGTGAAGGCAAACCACACCAAGGATTAACTAGGACCCAAATCTACACTGACACATTACACTATGCTTCCACAAGCAACAAGAACATCTACAATTTGTACTAACACTTTAGGTTGGCCAAACCTGCATTAATGCTACAAGAGACCACATACACATCTCTCTAGATCTGAAAACAACATGTAGACCACAAAGAAACACTCCACAACATCCACACAACCTTCCAAAATATTCCAGCATCAACATAATCTTTTGCAACACTACCGCAACCACATGTAAAACTAAAGAACACAACAATTCTGAGTAATCAGTCAAACTGCCATAGACAACAACTTATGAATCCAACCTTGTGGAGCATCTGAACACAAACCACTCCAATGGAAGATATATATGGACAATATTAGCACATTCCTAGATCTGCAAGATAAGAAATCTCATTGTGGAGAAATGCGGAGCAATCTCATTTCTCCTAGACAACCTTCTTTATAGTCAGACACTTTGTTAGAACACATCTTCCACTTCCACATGATCTAGAACATGAAACTCTAGATATAACACCTCTGAACACCTATTATCATCACTTCCAAGCTGCACAAGCATATCTTCAACCATGAAGAAATGCAGAGCATAATACTAAAAACACCTCTGTCACACTGCACACTCTTTTGTTCACAAATTCTCAAAAGCACTTGGAAACTAAGTGAACCATCTGCTTGAGCAACACTAAAAACACCTTCTTAGCACTCTTAACCACTTCTCATCATGACTGCACTATAGGTTGACATCAATATGACATCAAACCATAACACATCTACCATTATTAGCAAGCTCCAACTATACTCAATCTTCTGCATACAAAGGGTTGATATCAATGAAAACACTACTGACAACACCGGCTTCCAACAATTCCAATGATAGGGGTTGACATCAATGACAACACTAGAAATCTTCCAAAAATCACCCCCATTGTCATTGATGGCAACACCAACTCTCTGAAAAACCATCAACAACAAAAGCAATCCAGTAAGAACTTTGCAACCAACAACACCCCCTGACTGGAGCATCTCTTACTCTTTCACACTCTTTACCTTTGCTTCACATGATTCTTCCTCTACCTAAGTAGTACACACGCTCTCACCCTGTGTTTTCCATACCAACTTTCCTACACTATGGTTTTTCAACCACTCTAACTCTCTTTCCCTTTGACATCAATGAAAAAGGGCCATAAACTCATCCAACTCTCTTTCTTGCATGCTTCATACCTTCCTCTTCTTCATTGAATTCTTTTGCTCTCCCCTTTTGACAATACTTCAAATAGAAACACTTTGCATCCCTCTCATATCTCTCTGACATCTGCATACACCACTTTAGACAACACTTGCAACAGCAGTAAGCACCTGCTCTCTCTCCATTGCTCTCGCTTTTTTGCACTCTCCTCCATAGGGGCATCGAATATGCTCCATCTGACTACACCAACCAATGACACTACTACCTACTCCCCCTAAGAGATAGCCTTCAACATCAGTCTAGGACCAAAAATGTATCTTGAAATGCTTCCCAGATAGATGCACACACTTATGCATCTAATTGAAAAAAAGGAGGGGCAATAACCCCTAACATCTGCTGGAGATACTCAAAAGTATCTTTAGCAAGAGCCTTTGTGAAAATATCTGCAACTTGATCCTTAGTAGGCACATACTCCAATTTCACTTCATTTTCTGCAACCTTCTCTCTCAGAAAGTGATACCATATAGAGATATGTTTTGTTCTTGAATGCATTACTGGGTTCTTTGAGATATTGATAGCACTTGTATTTTCACACAAGATAGAAATAGGTTCATCATATGATACTATGATATCCTTCAATATTTGCTTCATCCACAACACCTGTGTACAACATGATGCTACTGCAATATACTTTGCTTCTGTAGTAGATAATGACACTGAATCCTACTTCTTACTCAACCATGAAACCAATCTACTTCCAAGAAAGAAAGCTCCACCACTTGTACTTCTTCTATCATCTACACATCTTTCCCAATCTGCATTTGTATATGCACTCAAGGAGAAATCAATATCCTTGGGATACCATAAGCCATAGTTTGAAGTACATTTCAAGTATCTAAATATCCTCTTTACTACTGTAACATTTGATTTTCTGGGATCTTCTTGAAATATAGCCACAAAACAAATTGAATGCATGATATCTGGTCTAGTAGTAGTTAGGCATAACAATCCACCAATCATTGATCTATACTTCCTCTAATCTGTCTTAGGAGATTCATCGTTTTTGCTCAACTTTCAACTAGTAACCATAGGAGTACATACCACTTTAGAATCCTCCATCTCAAACTTCTTCAACATTTCCTTAACAGTTTGACTATGAAATGAAAATACCTTTTTTTTATTGATTGATTTGCAACCCAAGGAAGAAATTTTCATCTCCCCACACATTGACATCTCAAACTCTTTCTGCATCTCCCCCTACAAATTTCTTGTACATACCTTCATTTCCTCCAAAGATTATGTCATCAACATATACCACAACAATTAGGATTTGATCTCCTTCAACTTTGAAGTATAGATTGCTATCTGTAGTACCTTTTTTGAATCCTTGCTATAGAAAATATCTATCCAATCTTGCATACCAGGCTCTAGGAGCTTGTTTGAGGCCATACAATGCTTTCTTTAGTCAATAGACCATATCAACATCTTTTGATAACTGAAAACCTTCCAGTTGTTCAATGTACACCTCTTCTTCCAACTCACCATTCAGGAATGCAGACTTCACATCCATCTGATATACCTTGAAATATTTGTGTGCTACAAAATATAAAACATTCTAATAGCTTCCATCCTTGCCACCAAAGTAAAAGTCTCCTCAAAATCTATTCCTTCCACTTGTAAGTAGCCCTTACACACAAGTCTAGCCTTATTTCTAACAACCTTTCCATCCTCATTCAACTTAATTCTTGAAAACCCATTCAGTTCCTATCACATTCTTGTTTGCAGGTTTTGGGACCAATTCCCAAGTCTAATTCTTCTCAATCTATTCTAACTCTTCTTTCATAGCTTTGATCCAATTCTCATCTTTGAATGCCTTAGTCATTGTTTTAGGTTATACTTTTTTAGAAATGAAGGTGCAAACCACACAATAGAAATCTAAATCAAACCTTATTTATGTCATATAAATAATGTAGAATCAATGGAGATTGCAATAGAAATAAAACCCACTACATAGAAATAACATGCATAAAGAACTGAACACATAATAAAGTATGTAAGTGGAGAGAACCCTTTTGGGTAAAAAACTCCACCAAGAAAAGAGGCTCCAAGTTGTATTATCTTCAAATATGAGATTACAATATATGCACTTCCTCTCCTTCTCCAGTCTTCAATCCAGCGGTCCTTGTTAGTCTCAACTTTGCTAAAAATTGTTGGGATAAGGTGTCATAACCTTGTAAATCCTAATATTGTATTTATTCCATTTATTATTTGTAATTTGTAATTACCCATAAGGGATGAAGTGTTTTCACTGATAGTAGTAATTATTTATTACGGGGCAAGTTGTTACGGATTAACATTTACAGAATATTTCATCATGATAAATGTAAACAGGTGATTTGGGAAAATCTAGGTGCAACCTCTTGGAATATGCTATTTTTGGCATGTGTCATATATTGTAAGAGAATCTATGACAATGGAAAGTTGTCATAAGATTCTATGATGGTTATGACAACTATTATTGTAGTGTAAGAGCTATTTTTAGCCCCAGGTGCCCATGCATGCAACATGCATTAAGAGGTGTGTAAGAGGTCAATAATATCTTGTTTGCATACAAGATTCCTTAATTAGTTGGCATTGGATTCTCATCTTGGACACCCATTTTGGGTAGTTTCACTATTTAGTGATGTATTTGTAAAGTGTTGTCAAGTTTTGTAGTTTCATACTTTCACAAGTGCTGCCGAAATACTACCAGGTTGAAGACTGAAGGGAAGATTGGTAGATTTGTTGTATTGTATAATCATTTTCAGATTAATATAGACTTGGACCTCTTTCATGTATGGAGTTTTATACTTGAAAGAGTTTTCTCCATGTTAAACACTGTGTTGTGTGTTCAGTTTTCTGATTTGGTATTTCTGTGTTGCATAGTTTCTTTTCTGTGTTACAATCTCCATTGATAATACACTATTAAAGATAATTAAACATATATTTGAATCAGATTTCCATTGAGTAGTTGTGCTTTCATTTCTAACATTTTGTATCAGAGCCTAGCCAACTTTGACTCTTGGGTGGTAGTGTGGAAGTTGTAGCTCCAGTGGGAGATTTGGTTGTATTTGTTTTGCAGATTTTGAGTTGATATTATGGTTGCATCCACCATTGGTTCAACCTCTCAATTGGACATTAAGAAGTTCAATGGAATGGGGTATGAGTTGTGGAAGATAAAAATGGAAGATTTGTTGGAAGAAAGAAAGTAGTAGTTGACTGTTCAAAAAAAGAAGAAACCCGATGATGTCTCTCTGGATGAGTGGGCTATACTGGATAAGAAGGCATGAGGAACCATCTGTTTGTGTCTTGCAGATTTTGTCCTACTAAATGTCACAAAGAAAGAGACTCCACATAATTTGTGGAAATGGTTGGGTGAGATCTTCCAAGCCAAGAGTATGGTAAACAAACTTTATTTAAAATGAAAATTGTTTTCCATGAAAATGAAAGAGGGTGAATCAGTTGTAGAGCATTTAAATTCATTTAATTTGTTGTTGAGTTAGCTAGCATCTGTAGATGCTGAGGTTTGTTAGTTTTTTCCCTGACTGGATGCTCATTCCCAGATTTCCCTACAAGGTAGCCATCAGTGATCAACAGGATCTCTGGGCCAGGGGCCAACAGTGTAGGAGATAGACTCTATTTTATCTCCTCTTCTTCTTCAGGCTCTGCAAAACCTAGGGGGGTATTCCCTATTCAATATTAAAGAAATATGACTATGAACTGACTGGGATGTCGACACAAAGCACATAAATCCTCCTATATGAAGACCAGAACTGTGGGATAAGTACAAAGGGGCTAGCTTTGGGCTTATGTTCAGTTGTGAATCAGAGGATCTTGATCCTAAACTACTTCTACAATCCTAATGGTTGATTTGGAAGTATGAGTTTGATTTTACATTTGGATGCAAACCTAGACCTGGTGTGTAATCTCAATGAAGAGCTAGATTGGTGCCTATCCAGGGCTCGGAGTCAGTAGACATACACCTGTGAATGATCAACATGAACACACTAAAACTAGATTTCAAGGGGATGTTGTGGTATCTGCCTTACAGATACCTCCCAAAACAGAGTGTTAAGTTATCTCTACTTATGGTATCCCTATTGCATTGTATCTTTCCCAACACTTAATCTAAAAACATTTTAATCTACCCCTTGAGTAGAAGTTGAAAGATCAAGCATTCAATACAACAAGTCTATATTCTAGAATCCCAGACATCCCTTAGATATCTAGATTTAGAAGGACACGTGCAATACTGGAGATAGAATAACAAAACACATACAAATACAACATTACTCATATAAAACCAATCATGAAATCAGTAAATTCATGCATGAGACATACAACAAGAGATACATAAACTCACAAGACCTCCTGCACAGAGCAACCAGAACCAATTGTATCTTATTACAAAGCCTGATATGTCTAGTTTTCAACAACCAACAAAAGAGTAACACAGTTTTCTTAAAACAACAAGAAAGTGTACTTTCAGCAATAATTACATGGCAAAAGTCAAAAATCCACCAGATACAGTTCATGAGAAAAATGGTGCACAAAGATTAAATGCAGTAGGGGACAAAACATGGAGAAGCAAGAGAAGGACGAGGAACAGATGAGCTCGAGCCTTATGCCACCGTTGGAAAATTCTCTATCATAAATTAGGTACATGGTTGTTCGACCGTTTTCCCATGCTTCTGCAAATCGCCATTGATGGCTCAACCACCCACATCTTCTCTTGGAAACTGTCGCAACGCTCATATGAAAATTTCCCACTCAAAACATGCTTGAAGACACAAAGGAAACCCACACTCCAATTTCAAAATATGGCTGTCGATCATTCCCCATCGCAGGACTCACGGCCTCAAATTGCTTTGAAAAGTTGATAACCACTTAGAATGTGCCATGCAGGCAACTTTGTTATTGCTGACTTTTCCACCTTCATGAGATCAAAATCCCACATTTGTCTTGTAGGGACCTTTTGATCATGTTATATACGAGGTCACAAGTATGCTAAGTGTCAAGCATTTTACCCTGCTCGACCCACAAACCTTCCGCCAATAGCCCATCACCCTGACTCCTGCCGATACTAGGACATGATCGGGGAGACCAACCCCATCGGCCCAACTCCAGCCTACCTCTCTGATTCCACAACTCTCACTGACCGCTACACCCTTCGGCAAGACATAGACCATCACAGCTACCAAAAATCCATCTGTCGATATCGCATGTCACCCTGATCGCTAATGAATCATACCCTGTTGGCCAGACTGGCTATATCGGCACACTCCCTACTAGCTTTCCTGATACACACTATCTCGCCAAAGGGTGCCTTCAAACTACAGTCTATTGGCCAGACCCAAACCATCGGGACGACTCCCCTCGGACACACTGATGAACACCCCCGTCGGCATGACCAAGACCATCAGGGAATCACCTTGCTTATCCTCTGATACGCCGATATAGCTCCATCGGCCAGAGTATCCCCGTTGGCCCAACTCTCCATGGTCCGCCTGATATGCAATGAGACACTAATGCCTCTTCCATCGGTGCAACCAACCTGTCGGAGCAACAATTCCCACCTTCATCAAAGACCACAAACAATCTCATCGGCCTGTCAGAATAACCCCTAACTCAGCTGCCGATGAAGCATGTCATAGCGATGAAAGGAACAAACCATTGCGGACTACCTAATCGCTGAGACAAAGTGGCAATCTTGCTGATGGACACAAAAAAAATTTTGATCATAGGAAAGTGCCTGCATATTAAGTACTTGAGACCTGATTGATTAAGCAGGCACCAACAAGGTTAACGAGGAAGATAAATGTATCTTACTTCATTGTTCTTTATCTAAGTCTTGGGAGAATGTTATCCTTGTTATCACTGCTAACCTCATGGATCTGAAGTTGGATGCTCTTGTTACAGTTTTATTGGCACAAGAATTGAGGAAGAAGAGTTCAGATAGTTCAGGTGATGCTCTTAGTTTCAGGGGAAGGTCTAAAGAAAGAGGACCAAAAGGAGATCAAAAAGGGGCTAAGGACAAGTCTAAGGGCTGATCCAAGACTCTTGGAAAGAAGAACAGAGTTAAGTGTTGGAACTGTGGTAAGAGGGGATATGTGAAGGAGTGTAAAATCCCAAAGAAATAGTGGGAGAGTGCTTTTGATAAGTCCTCGAATATAGGTAAAGATGTTTTACTTTCTACATGTAATGTTGTTTCTAATGATCACTGGTTGGTTGACTCAGGCTGCTTGTTTGATATGACCCCACATAAGGAATGGTTTTCCACATATGAAGAATATGATGGAGGTAATGTGTACCTTGGGGACAACTTTGCATATCTGATAGTTGGGAAAGGCAAGGTATTGTTGTGTTTCAGTGATGGGAGGATTAAATTTTGAATGCACAAGACAACTGAGGGGGGGTGAATCAATTGTAACTTAAAATTCCAAAACCCTCACAAACATTCAAATCCACATTAATCCAAGTAACCCTTAAACTATTATAATGACTAAGCATGAAAAACAAATAACAGAAACTGAATTACAACACCATACACAAGAGAACACCAAATTTTACTTGGAAAACCCAATAAGGGAAAAACCACAGTGAGGATTAGCTCACAATATAAAGTAATATTAACACCGAAATATAATAGGCTCACTGCCAGAGGGCCCACTGCTTAGATGAAAGGTTCACTGCCAAAGGGTTCACTACCCACAAGAAAGGGTCACTGCCCAGAGGAAAGGCTCACTACCATAGGGCTTACTACCCAGAAGAAAGAGATAGAAGAGGTGGCTCACTACCAGAGTTGAACTGTTATTATTACATCTAACATATGCAAGGAGTATAGTTCTAATGAAGCTAAAAGTACTAAACTAATATTCACTACAACACAAACATCACCTCCACAACATCACTGAAGAATAGTAGACACCTTCTTCTCACTACATCCATTAGTCTAACACATGAAAGCTTATACTACACCACACACTCAACCACACTATTATTCACATCACATCCATCACTCGTACACACTCATGATCCCTTGACACTTATTTATACTGTCTTCAACCTTAAGAACATTCTCCAAGGTCGGCAACACACCTTAACACAAAAAATTCAAATTAGGTCTGGACCTAAATATTCCCACGATGGAAAAAAATGAAGGCAGACCACAACACACTTTAGCTTAGACCTAAATTCATCTAGGCATGTCACTCCATGCTACTATAACCACCAAAGCAACTCTATAATTAATGTAAACATCCAAGGTCAGCCAAACTTGTGTTAACACAATGAAATTTTAAGTACACACTTCCTCAAACCCAAATATAACTTGTAGACCACATGCAAGGCTTCAACACAATCTAGAGTATTCCATGAACATCTTGGAACTTTATGAATCCAACAAATTCCTCCACAACAACTTTCATGATGAAGGGGGTAAATCATAAAAACACACAACAATAGAAATTGCACATAGAAAATAAATATATTATTTTATTGATTTGGATAGTCACATTACATTACAGAAGCTCCAATACAATTAGAGGACGAATCCTCCACAGGTTACAACACATTACAGCTTCCTATCTCCAGATTCTAGAACATTTTGCCTTCTGTAGCCCCAAATCCGCTAGGGTTTCTATTTTCCTACCTTTTCTGGACTCTACACTTTCCCCCTTATCTCTTCTACTGCCAAGGGTTCCCAAAAATGGTCATAAATAGCCCTTTTGGTAGCCTCTAGCTAAAATTTTGAAATTGGCAACTCCCTCCAAAAGTAGGTCAACTTCCAGGAAGCATAACTTTTGATCCGGGTGTCTAATTAATGAACCATTTGAAGTGCCAGAAAGCTTGTGAAGTGAAATATGATGCCAGAAATCTGTAAACAAATTTCTATAAACTTTTCAAGGAATTATGAGATGTTTAATTTCCTCGTACCTGATTTCAAAACTTTCTTAGGAACCTCACAAAAATTGAAACTTTAATTTCTTGAAATCCAGACATGATCTTGAGCTGAAATTTACCAAGAATACTTATTTGACTATTCTGAAGCTTTAGGGAAAATTTCAGGCTCAACCGTTTCTTTGATATAGACTTACTAAAATAGTAAATTCTGGTATTCTTAGCCCTGTTGGAAACTTTGAAGGTTCTGAATCATTATTCAAGTAAATAGGTATCTAAAAATACAAATTTTGAAAAGAAATGAAGACAAATTCATCAATTTTGAATCAACATTATTTTTGGGTGATGCAAGATTGCCCTTACACCTCTAGATGGTCCTGCATCGTTTCACCTGACAAAAGTTCACACCGAAGCACTTAAACAACTCTCTCATACACTACAACTCAAGAAACCAACTTGCAGAGCACCAAACCATGGACAACTTGAACTAAAGCAATAAATAATCATTATAATCACAAATCCAAAACTGCAAAGTCAAAAATAAATCTGCAGAGAAAAATAGTTTCTCCTAGACACTTCTGCAAAACTCAGAAACACAGTCCAAACACTGGTGAACACATCTTCCTCTGTACAATGAACTTGAGCACCAAATTTGGAATATAACATCTCTGAACAACATATCCAAACCACAAAGACAGATCGTCAACATAGAAGAAATGCAGAGCAAAACCATAACACTACTATGTTAAGCAAAATAGTCTCTTTAACATACTATTTCCTTTATTAATAAAATTTTCTCAAAAGCACTTGGAAACCAACCATCAAAAACATATTCCTAACATCTTCAACACTTCTTCAAAGAAACCAAATCATCTTCAACAAAACAACTCAACCAAATAGCTCATACACTTACAATAACCTCATCTCTGCTCAACCAATAGACACAATTGACATCAATAACAACACAAGCTTGTTGACATCATTGACAACTTTGACTGCACATACTCGCAACAATCTCCCCCTTTGTCATTGATGGCAACACATAATTTGAAAAACCATCAAGACAGAACTCTGCACCAAACTTCTTTTCTTTCTTACTCTCCCCCTTTCTTTTACACATCTTACTCTCTCCTTGACAACTGACTCTTTCCTTTTTCACATTGCTCTCACTCCCCCTTTGACATCAATGGCAAAGGGTGACACACAATTTCTTTCAATCATAGCAAGTCTCAGCATTCTACTTTGTCTTGGTAATTGCCAATATACATGCCTGTGTAACTTCTCATGCTGAGTGAGTGAGAGGCTGAAACCTTAGATATATCATGGCACTTCATATGATAAGCTATCATTAGAACTACATGGCCAAATATTCAACTACGAAGGAATGCAGAGCATTCCATCACACTGCTAGGAATACCTTTACAAAGCCAACACTGTCTACAAGCTTATTAACAGAAAAACAACCTTCCAGTGATCAAATCCTCATGAAACTTGGAACATACATAATGTGATACTTTATAAAGCTATGTTCCAAACCATAACAACTAAACATTAGTATGATGGAAATGTAGAGCAATCTTCTAGATAGTCTTCAAAAGAGTAGTCATCCTAAAACAGAGACAAACACCAACTTTCGGAGGCCAAATCTTCTTTATATCAAACCATGCATTCTTCTTTATAGTAACATATCTTGTCTTCTCACAAATTCAAAATTAACTCTGCACTAATCAGGGCATGACGTCCAACCATGAACTTTTCTTCTTCTTTATGAACATAACATCTCATCTCTTGACAACCTTCATGGCGGCCTTATCAACCTTTCTCACTTTGTGACAGTGTATGACATCAATACATACTATGTTGACATAAAAGACATCACATATGGTCAACAATCTCCCCCTTGGATTAATGCTCATCTGTCTACAACCTTTCTCTTGTAAGCTCCCCCTTATCATCAGTCACCACTTACCTTCTCCCTCTGAGAGGCAATCATCATCAGTCTAGGTTAAAGATGTGGCATGAACTCCCCTTGGACAGATGCATCACTATGCATCTTTAGCAAGAAGAGGGAGGGGCAATTACCCCTAACCTCTACCAGAAATCCTCAAATGTGTCTAAGAGCTTTTGTCACTACCACTATCACTGTCACTTTTTTTCTCAGAATCAAATGTCCTCGCCCTTTTCTTTCTTCTTTTCATGGTCATGCTTTGAACTATTTTTCTTACTTGATCGCTCCTTCCTCCTCTCATTATTAGTTTCACTCTTAGAATATGAATCATCATCCTCTTTTGCTTCAAAGATATCTTTCTTTAGTTTTCATAGTTCATCTCAGGTTCTAGGAACTCGAGATCTATCTTGAAAACATCCAACTAGCTTCTTGATCAAACTCATCTTCTAGGAAAACTTCATGTGTTAATTGATCTTCTTTCTCTACAAGATCTAATTCAACATGCACAACCAGATGTCCCTCAAACTTACAATTTACGAAAGGCCTTCAATCAAAATTGAACTCATTTGTTAATTTCCTATTCCTAAAACTATTTCACAGATAATTGTCTTCTGCCATGTCTTTCATTGGTTCTCATACTTTAGGTTTCAGTTTGAATGGCTATGCAAGAAGAGCCTAAATTAGACACTTGAAGACCACTCACTTTGAAACCCCTACTGCAGAAATTACTTATTCTGGTGCGAGCCTTCCACGTTTGAGAGAGGGATTCACTATAAACAACTTCGGAATGATATTCTTGATGTTGGACACATTTACCTTGTTTATTAACCCATTGATATTCTTTTTGAAGGGCATTCCAAGTCATCCGCTGATATTCCATATTTCTCTTGTCATGCACATTGACACCCCCACTTCCTCCAACACCCATCTCAATCCCTCTTACAACATCTTCATCATTCCCAATCTATGATGGACCATAAATATTCACTTTCACTGCTCCTTAGTCCCTCTTGTTGCCAGAAACCCCTTTTTCCTTAACTTAATTCACCATAAATTCCTTGTCTAATAAAGCTATCAAACCTTTCACTATACATATTCATCTTCAAATTCTCTATAAACTTTTGTATTAGGAGATTTTCTACTGCATTCTTCACCGAATGATTAAACATGTCAATCTTCTTTTCATATCTTTGTGTTGAGGCATCAACACCATTCCTTTGGTAGGGGGAAAGATTTTCATTAAATATCCCCCTAAGCCAAAGCTCTCATCTTAGTTCCTGGAGGAACTATCTACATCAGATGTCGGTACAGGCTCACCATTAACCTTTGTTACATCCTTCTTTATCCAAATCTTATTCATTTCCATCTTTTTCTAAGCAACATCAATGGGTTTCTTATAACTTTGAGAGTATCTTAGTTCATTGCACTTAGAATAGTTGCATGTCTTGCTGAGTATTTCCACTTCTTGCCCTTGATCTATAGTTAGCTACTTTATGGCCAAACTTATTACATGTATAACAATATCCATAAAATGGTTGAGCATTATTCCTGTTATACCTTGGTATTTTGCTTCTAGACTCATTTTCTCTATGTCCCATCTTATTGCATGCATAACATCTAATAGAGTTCTGACCCACTTTACTTCTGCATTTAGCAACTCTATGATCAACTTTATTGCATGTAAAGTATTGACTAGAGAAAGGTGGTACTTTCTGATTCCTTCTACTTCTACATTCTATTGCTCTGTGTCCAAATTTATTGCAAGAATGACAAAAACCATTGAAGGATGGGTGCCTTTGAGCATTTGGTTGTCTGACTGGAGGCCTTCTAGCTTTATTCTTTTGATTCAGATCTGCTTTCCATCATTCCTCTGATTTGAAGTTTGATCTAATTTTGAACTTTCACCTTTTTCAAATCCTAAACCCTCTTTATCATTTAGACCTTTTTGTCTTGCAATCATTTCATCAAACTTTGTAGAACTCATCTTAAACTTGTCTTCATGCATCCTTGCAATCTCCAAATCAGATCTTAGATTTACAACTTCCTATCCAAGATTTGCACATTCTTGTGATTTACTTTTCACTACTGCATTAAGACATTCCTCAAATATTTTCTTTTCCTCAACTTACACTTTCACACCACTGATAGATTCATTTTCTTGCTTCAATTGTTCACTAACTTCCTTATGCCTATCTTTAAACTTTTTGACTTGTTCTCTCAATTTTCTAATGCATTCATCTGCTTCTCTGACATTTTCCTCTAGGTCTTTGATTTCACCTTCAGTCCTTTCAAGATCTTCAAGAGCAACATTAAGTTCTCCAGCTTTGTCAAGTATGCAGTCTTCTCCAATGAAATTAGTAGCAGGAATCTCTTCCAGAGGAATAGAAAATCTTCTGGTAGCCATGTGTTCAACTTCCAAGATCTTCCTTGAGTTGTTAGGTTTCTTCCAAAGGACTTAACTCTGATACCAATTGTTGAATGCACAAGACAACTGAGAGGGGGGGTGAATTAGTTGTAACTTAAAATTCCAAAATTCTCACAAACATTTAGATCCACATTAATCCAATTAACCCTTAAAATGTTATGATGATTAAGCATGAAAAGAAAACAACAGAAACTGAATTACAACACCATACACAAGAGAACACCAGATTTTATGTGTAAAACCCAATAAGGGAAAAACCATGGTGAGGATTAGCTCACAATATAAAGTAATATCAACACCGAAATACAATAGGTTCACTACTAAAAGGCTCACTGCCCCGAAGAAAGGCTCACTACCATAGGGCTCACTACCTAAAGGAAAGGCTCACTGCCACAAGGCTCACTACCCAAAAGAAAGAGATAGAAGAGGTGGCTCACTGAGAGTTGAAGTATTATAATTGCATCTAACATATACAAGGAGTATAGTTCCAATGAAGCTTAAAGTACTAAACTAATATTCACCACAACACAAACATCAACTCCACAACATCACTAAAGATTAGTAGACACCTTTTGCTCACTACATCCAGTAGTCTAACACATGAAAGCTTATACTGCACCACAAACTCAACCACACTATTATTCACATCACATCCATCACTCGTACACACTCACGATCCCTTGACACTTATTTATACTATCTTCAACCTTGAGAACATTCTCCAAGGTCGGCAACACACCTTAACACAACAAATTCAAATTAGGTCTAGACATAAACATTCCCATGGTAGAATGGAATGAAGGTGGACCACAACACACTTTATCTTGGACTTAAATTCATCCAAGTGTAGCACTCCATGCTACTACAACCATCGGCAACACACCTTAACACATAAAATTCAAATTAGGCTAGACCTAAACATTCCCAAGGTAGAAAGGAATGAAGGTGGACCACAACACACTTTATCTTGGACCTAAATTCATCCAAGCACACCACTCCATGCTACTACAACCATCGAAGCAACTCCGCAATTAGTGTAAACATCCAAGGTCGGCCAAACCTGTGTTAACACAATGAACTTTTAAGTACATGCTTCCTCAAACACAAAGATGACTTGTGGACCACATGTAATGCTTCAACACAATCTAGAGTATTCCATGAACATCTTGAAACTTCCTGCAATTCAAAAAATTCATCTGCAACAACTTTCACTTGATTGAAGTTCATACCGACGCACTCAACCAACTTTGTCATACACTACAACTCAAGAAATCAACTTGAGGAGAACCAAAACATGAAAAAAATGAATTGAAGCAATATATAAGCATTATAATCACAAATCCAAAATTGCAAAGTTAGAAACAATTCTGTAGAGAAACGTGGAGCAAAATAGTTTCTCCCAGACACCTCTGCACAACTCAAAAACACAATACACACACTGGTGAACACAACTTCCTCTGCACAATGAACTGGAGCATCGAATTTGGAATATAACATCTTTGAACATCCCTAAACAACATATCCAAACCACAAAGATAGATCTTCAACATAGAAGAAATGCAGAGCAAAACTAGAACACTACTCTGTTAAGCAAAACTGTCTCTTCAACACACAGTTTCCTTTATTAATAAAATTTTCTCGAAAGCACTTGGAAATCAACCATCAGAAACATATTCCTAACATCTTCAGCACTTCTCCAAAGCAACCAAATCATCTTCAACAAAGAAACTCAAATCAAACAACTCATACACTTACAACAACCTCATCTCTGCTTAACCAGTAGACACAGTTGACACCAATGACAACACAAGCTTGTTGACATCAATGACAACACTGAATGCACATACTTGCAACATTAAAACCCTCCCTAGTGCTTTGCATGTTCTTGGATTAGCTAGAAATTTGATTTCTCTTTCAAAGCTGAATAATTTGGGAATGTATGTGACATTTGACAAGCATGGCTACAGATTGGTGAGAGGGAACTTGGTGGTAGTAAAGGGGAAGAGATTGGGAACCTTGTTTAAGCTCAAAGACACTACAGTTTTTAATTCCTCTTATGTATCTGAGGATAGTAATGAAAATACATGTATGTTGTGGCACCCTAGATTAGGTCACACAAGCAATAATGTATTGAAAACTATTAAGAATAAAAATTTGTTGGATGGTTTCTGTTATTCTGATGAGCACTTTGATTTCTGTGAGCATTGTGTGTTTGGTAAATAAAACATAAAATCATTTCCTTTAGGAAGCAATAGAGGAAAAGAGAAGTTAGAGATTATTCATACGGATGTGTTTGGACCTGTCGATAATGATTCTATTAGAAAATATCATTATTTTGTAACCTTCATTGATGATGTATCCATATTTACTTGGATTTATTTTATGAAACACAAATATGAAGTTTTCACTAAGTTTAAGGAATTCAAAATCTTAGTAGAGAAGGAATCAGGTTTGAAGATAAAAATATTAAGATCTGACAATGGAGGGGAATATTGCTCTAAGGAATTTGATGAGTTTTGCAAGCATGTAGGTATTATCAGACAAAAGACAACTCCGTATACACCATAGCAGAATGGTGTTGGAGAAAGGATGAACTGAACAATCATGGAGAGAGCTAGAAGTATGCTGAGTGATTCACAGTTGGATAAATCCTTTTAGGAAGAGGTTGTGTGTACTGTGTGCTACTTGATTAATAAATCTCCTTGTAAGGCTCTTGATTCGACACCTTGTGAAGTGTGGATAGGTAAGAAACCTTTTGTTTCACATTTAAGGGTTTTTGGTTGTGAGGCTTTTGTTCATGTGCCTAAGGAAAAGTGATCTAAGTTGGATCCAAAAGCTAAAAAGTGTACATTCATTGGCTATGGTGATAATGTCAAAGGTTATAAGCTTTGGAATCCACTAAACTATACGATTATCTATTCTAGAGATGTTATTTTTAGGGTTCACTTAGAGCTATTTCTGAACCTAAGTAGCCAAAAGAAAAAAAAGAAAAGGTAAAGAGAGTGCACTTTGACTTAGAGCAGGAAGATGCACCTCAGGAAGAACAAGATGATGGATTTGGGGGTGAAGAAGAAGAAGAAGATTCAAGTAGTTCTGATGAAGATGAATCTGCTATTATAGAAGAAGTTGGTATAGATGATCATGCAGAAGAAAAAGTTGAGACTCTTACTCCACCCTTAAGGAGATCCACAAGACAACATAATCTAGTTGACAGGTATAGCCCACTAGATTTCCATTGTATATTTTCTTTATTGAGTACTGACGATGAGCCTAGATCCTACAAAGAAGCTATTCTTGCATATGATAGTGAGTCTTGGTAGTTATCCATGTAGGAGTAGATGATGGCTTTAGACTCTTGTAACACCTGGGATCTTGTTTGTTTTCCCAAAGGAAGAAAGGCCATAAGTTGTAAATGGATCTTCAAGAAGAAGTTTGGAGCAAATGGTTCATTGGAGAAGTACAAGGCTAGACTAGTAGCCAAGGGCAACTCCCAGAGAGAGGGAGTTGATTTTGGTGAAATTTTCTCTCCTATTACTAAATTGAATTCTATTAGATTTATTTTATCCATTGCTACAACTTATGATTGGGAGATTGAGCAAATGGATGTTAAGACTATGTTCTTGCATGGAGATCTTGAGGAAGAAATTTATATGCAATAACCTACAGGTTTTGAGGTAAAAGGAAAAGAACATTGGGTTTGTAGGTTGAGGAGGTCTCTCTATGGTTTGAAACATTCCCCAAAATGTGGTATCAAAAATTTGATTCTTTTGTATTGAAATTGGGTTTTGTTAGGAATGAGGAGGATCATTGTGTTTACATTCATTGTATTGATGATTCTATACTAATCATTGCATTGTATGTTGATGACATGTTATTCTTAAGCAATACTAAGGGTATGATCACTGAGATGAAAGCCCAACTTTTAGGTGCATTCGATATGAAGGATCTTGGTACTACTAGGTATATTTTGGGTATGGAGATCAGGAGGGATAGAGGTAACATAAAGCTTTGGTTGTCGCAGAGTACGTATGTGAATACCATTTTGCAAATATTTAGTAAGAAGGACTGTAACCCAGATAGAGTTCCTTTACCCATTGATACTAAGCTTTCATTAGATATGTGTCCAAAGAATGAGGATGATTTTGAGGATATGTCTAATGTGCCATATGCTAGTGCTATAGGGAGTTTGATGTATGCAATGGTTTGCACTATGCCAGATATTGCCCAAATAGTGGGAGTTTTGAGAAGATTTATTTCTAACCCTAGTAGACAACATTGGAATTATGCAAAGAGGGTGCTTATGCATCTTGCAGGTACTCCTGATTATTGTTTGGTTTATTCTGGTATTGATAGTGCTAATAAATCTTTGGACATACAGGGTTTTATTGATGCAGATTGGGCAAGTGACTTAGATAATTGAAGGTCCACTAGTGGCTATGTGTTTACTCTATTTGGAGGAGCAATGAGTTGGATGAGTAAGAGGTAGCCCACAATTGCTTTGTCCACCATAGAAGCATAGTATATGGCTATTACTCATGTCTCTAAGGAGGCAGATTGGTTGAGGAGACTGTGTATAGGTATTGGTTTTGATTGTAGGAACATTCAGATTGGTTGTGATAGCTAGAGTGCTATCTGTTTGGCCAAGAATCCTATGTATCATGCTCAGACTAAGCATGTTGATGTTCAATATCACTTTGTTTGAGAATTGGTTGCAAATGGAAAGATTGAGCTGAAGAAGATAAACACTCAAGAGAATGTTGCAGATTCATTGATCAAACTTGTGAGCACAGAGAAGTTTGTGTGGTTCAGAGAGGTCATGGGCTTTGTTTCTAGTGCCTGATTATTTTCATTTGATTTCCTATGGGTTGATTTACAATGTATAATGTCAAGTGGGAGAATATTGGGATAAGGTGCCATTAACTTTGTAAATCCCAATATTATATTTATTCCATTTATTATTTGTAATTTTTAATTACCCATAAGGATGAAGTGTTTTCACCGACAACAGTAATTATTTATTATGGGGCAGGTTGTTAAGGAGTAACATTTACAGAATATTGCATCATGATAAATGTAAATAGGTGATTTGGAAAAATCTAGGTGCCACCTCTTGGAACATGCTATTTAGGGCATGTGTCATATATTGTAAGAGAATCTATGACAATGGCAAGTTGTCATAATATTCTATGATAGTTATGACAACTATTATTGTAATGTACGAGCTATTTTTAGCCCTATGCGCCCATGCATGCAACAAGCATTATGACATGTGTAAGAGGTGTGTAAGAGGACATTAATATCTTGTTTGCATGCAAGATTCCTTAGTTGGAATTAGAATTCTCATCTTGGACGCCTATTTTGGGTAGTTTTACTATTTAGTGATGCATTCGTAAAGTGTTGTTAAGTTTTGTAGTTTCATCCTTTCACAAGTGCTGCCAGAATGCTATCAGTTCAAAGACTAAAGGGAAGATTGGTGGAGTTGTATTGTAAAATCATTTTCAGATTAATACAGACTTGGGCCTCTTTGTTGTGTGGAGTTTTTTACCCAAAAGGGTTTCCTCCACATTAAACATTGTGTTGTGTGTTCAATTTTTTGATTTGGTATTTCTGTGTTGCATAGTTTCTTTTCTATGTTACAATCTCCATTGATAATACACTGTTAAAGATAATTAAACATATATTTGAATCAGATTTCCATTAAGTAGTTGTGCTTTCATTTCTAACAAAAACATAGTACAAATATCCGTATAAAAGGGGGTTACCTTATAGGGCAAGAAAATTGACATAATATTGACCACCAGATGTTTGACCTAATGACAAATGGTCCAAATTTACAATGATAAAATATAAATAAAATGAGGTTTTGAGGGTACTATCCCCAAACCCCCGTCAGGGCAAGTAGCCCCCAGACCCCCCTTTGGGGGATGATCTCCCCGGATCCCTCACAAGGGGAAACCCCCCTGTGAACCCCTTTCACGGACGAATTAGCATCAAGGAGTAGATATAAACATGTGGCTGAAATAAGATCATTGCTAGTGAAAACTTTCATCCCTTATGGGTGATTTACAAATAATATTAGGAGTAATTAATTACATAGGATTTACAAGGTTGATGGCATCTTAATCCTAACATACTTGAGAAAGTAGACAATAATTTACTGATTCCTCTGTCATAGCAGCTTTTCTTCTTGTCAACACAACTTTGCTCTTATCTCCAATGACTTGATCTTCAGAATGATTCTTCTACACATACTTAAGAGTCTTAGGAATATTTTCCAAAGCTTCCCCCTGTTTAACTGTCATCTCCTTTTCTTTCTCTTCATCCTCTTCTTCTTCACTGGAAGGGGGTTCATCATATTCATATCCTTATGTTAGCACATAATTTTGATGTAGTTCTTCATCCACGTTGACACTGGCATTTTCAACTATCTTCTTCAATATTTTGTTATAGCACCAACAGACCTTACTTCTTGTAGAGTATCCAAGGAAGATTCCTTCATTAGATCTTGCATCAAAATTTCCTAAGTTTTCTTCATCTCTACTAATATAGCATTTGCTTCCAAAAACTCTAAAATATTTCACAGTAGGAGGTTTACCATACCATAATTCATAGGGAGTCTTTGAACGGTTCACTCTTGCTTGACCTCTGTTAAAAATGTAGACTATAGTACGAATTGATTCTCTCCAATATATGTCTAGTAGATTTTTTTCCTTAATCATTTTCCTAGTTGCTTCTTGAACTGTTCTATTCTTTCTTTCCACAACTCCATTCTGTTGAGGAGTCTTAGGGGCTGATAACTATATCTTAATTCCATGATCTTCACAAAAACTATTAAAATCATTGGAGGTGAACTCTCCACCTCCATCAAAACTCAAGCACTTGATTTTCACATCCATTTCATTCTCAACCACAAACTTAAATGCTTTAAACTTATCTAGAGCTTCTGATTGTTCTTTGAGAAATGTCACCCAAGTCATTTCAGAATAATCATCAATTAATAACATGAAATACTTGTAACCATGTGAGATTCTTGTTCTGGTAGGTCCACATAGGTCTGTATGCACCAACTCCAAAGGACCTATGGTGGAATATTCTTTAGTCTTGAAACTCTTCTTTGTTTTCATTCCAAGTTGACATTCTTTATATGTTGCATTGATAAGATTTACAATCTTTGGTAGATCTCTCATAGCGTCAGTAGAACTGATCTTCACTAGGCTATCAAAATTGATGTGACCCATCCTTCTATGCCATATCTAACTTTCATTGATTTGAGACATAAAGCACTTAACACCACCTTTAAGATGATAAACATTACCTTTTGTCCTTGTTCCAGCAACAACCAAAGTTTGAGATATTCCTTTTCTGATTTCACAACCATCATCCTAAAACACAAGATTATATCCTCTGCTACACATTTGTCCTACACTTAGAAGATTATGTCAAAGACCTTTGACATAAAGAACATCATTTGTTTTATTCTTGCCATCAAATCTAATTGAACCTTTTCCACAAATCTTAGCAGATGTAGCATCACCAAACTTAACCAGACCACCATCATATTTATGAAATTAAACAAACTTACTATTATCACCTATCATATGATTTGAGCATCCACTGTCAACTATCCAGTAATTCCTCTCCTCTCTTGCATGAAAAGTAGTCACTATATTTCCTTCAATCTTGTGACCTGTTTTCATTTCCTTCAAACATCCTTTAGGATTAGTAGAATTAGTTCCAACATTCAAAGCCATGAACAAACATTCATCACTATCTTCATTAGGATAGTTAGATTCTTCATCATCAATTACACTATTGTCCTTTTCCACATAATAACTCTTCTTGACAAATTTTCCTTTATAATCCTTGTGTTTTTCATTTGCAACTTTGATTGGACATTTAGAGGCAAAATGACATATCTTTCCACAATTGAAACATTCAAAGGGTAACTTACCTTTGTATTTGCCAGTGCTCTTTTTCAGTCTTCTTACAAAATTTACTTCCACCTCATCAAGATCATTTGGATCTAATTCATCATCATTCTCTACCTTGCAAACTTTAAAGGTTGTTTCTTTCTTTGTAGCCTCTTGACCAAACTCTCTTAATTCATAAGAAATTAAGGCACCAAACATCTGATATCTAGAATACTGATATAAATTCTGAGCATCTTTAATAATAGAAACCTTAGAGCTATAAGATCTAGGAAGAGTTCTTAATACCTTTTTCATAACTTCACTTTCTTCCAGCTTACCACCAAGACCATTGATGGCATTGACAACTTCATCCACTTTGAGCATGTCGGCAGTACTATCTTCATCTTCAGACATCCTTAGGGTTTCAAATTTGGATTTGTAGTTCTACATCTTTGCTTTCTTAACCTTGTCATCTCCTCCATAAATGCTCTGCAGCTTCATACAAACCTCTTTAGTAGTTTTAAGACTTCTCACTATTCCAAGTTCTGAATTAGAAAGACCACTCATTATAGCATTCCTTACTTTGCCAATATTCTCATAATTCTTGACCTCATCATCACTTGCTGAACCATTAGAAGGCATAGTATATCTTGCTTCAACTAATTTCTAGACTCCATACCCTAGAGAGACAAGAAAACCTTCCATCCTGGATTTCCAATAAGAATAATTCATTCCATCAAACATAGGAGCCATCCGGATCTACCTCAAGAAGTTAAGCTTCTTGATACTAATTGTTAGATGTACAGGACAACTAAGGGGGCTGAATCAATTGTACATTAAAATGTTCAATCCCTCATTAACTTTCAAACCCTTGTTAATATTTAAACTCTTATTATGCATTAGCAGAATGTAAACATATGAAACAACAATGCAAACACATCCAAACACATAAGAACACTAGATTTACATGGAAAACCCAAGAAGGGAAAAACCACGGTGAGGATTAGATCACATATATATGAATAGCAACACTGAATACAATTAGGCTCACTACCAAGGGCTTATTTCCTAGAAAAAGAAGAAAGACTCACTGATATAAGGACTCACTATCTGGAACAAAAAATAATAGAAGAAGACTGTTACAAAGAGTTTAACTATCTCAAGGAAATAGGAGAAATCTACCACTATAACTTTGTGCCATCCACAACCTTCAGCTCATTGCCTCCAACAACTTCAAGTATACTAAAATGTATACACCTTCTGCTCACTACATCTGAAAGTCATAAGCATTTAAGCTTGCACTCAAATTTCCACACTTGATCACATTCACATCTTTTTCACACTCATACCCTTTATTCAAGCTTCACCTTGCATTTAAACCATCCACGACCTAAAACAACCTCAATTAGGTTGGCCTTAATGAAACATATGCACCTCAAACATGCAACACCAAAATAGGTTAGAACCAAACACTTCCACGGTGGAAAGAAGTGAAGGTAGACCACACCAAGGGTTAACTAGGACCCAAATCTACACTAAAATGCTACACCATGCTTCCACAAGCAACGAAGCACATCCGTAATTAGCGCTAACATGCCAGGTTGGCCAAACCTGCATTAATGCTACAAGCGACCACATACATACCTGTTTAGATCTAAAAACAACATGCAAACCATAAAGAAACACTCCACAACATCCACACAACCTTCTAGAATATTCTAGCATAAACATAACCTTCTGCAACATTGCCACAACCACACACAACTGAAGAACAAAACCATTTTGAGCAACCAATCAAATTGCCATATACAACAACTTACGAATCCAACCTTGTAGAGTATCTGAACATGAACCACTCCAAGGGAAGATAGATATAGACAATATTAGCACATTCCTAGATTTGCAAGACAAGAAACCTCAACACAAAGAAATACAGAGTAGTCTCCTTTCTTCCAAACAACCTTCTTCACAGGCAGACACTCTATCAAAACACATCTTCCACTTCCACATGATAGAGATCCTAAAACTTTTGATATAAAACCTCTGAACACCTCTGATCATCACTCTCAAACCGCACAATCATATCTTCAACCATGAAGAAATGTGAAGCATACTACTGAACACACCTCTGTCACACTGCACACTCTTTTGTTCAAATTTTCTCAAAAACACTCAGAAACCAAGTGAACCATCTACTTTAGCAACACTAAAACACCTTCTCAACACCCTCAACCACTTCTCATCATGACTGCACTAGAGGTTGACATCAATATGACATCAAACCATAACACATCCACCATTATCAACAAGCTCCAACTATACTCAATCTTCTACATACAAAGGGTTGATATCAATGACAACACTACTGAAAACACCAACTTCCAAAAACTACAATGCTATGGGTTGACATCAATGGCAACACCAACAAGCTTCCAACAATGGTGAGATTTTCTCTCATGTTGCAAAGATGACATCTATCAGATTCTTGTTATCATTTGTTGCAGCATACAAATTAGAATTTGAACATATGGATGTGAAGACAACTTTCCTTCATGGTGATTTGGAAGAAATCTATATGTCATAGCTAGAGCATTACGTGGTAAAAGGTAAAGAAAATCTGGTTTGCAAGTTGAAGAAGTCTTTGTATGGTCTAAAACAATCTCCTAATATGTGGTACTAGAAATTTGATACCTTTGTGTTGAGTTTGGTATTTATGAGATCAAAATCAGATCATTATGTTTATTATAAAATGGATAATGACCACATTCTCATTATTGCATTATATGTTGATGATATGTTGTTCATTGGGAATGGTAAAAGTTTGATTTTTGATTTGAAGTCTCAGTTGTCAGCATAGTTTGACATGAAAGATCTTGGGGAAGCCAGGTACTTCTTGGAATGGAAATAAGAAGAGATAGAGACAACAAAAAACATTGGTTAGGCTAGAGGAAGTATGTGAACACCGTGTTAGAGAGATTCAACATGGCAACTTGTAGACCATTGATTGTTCCTATTATGATGGGGACAAAGTTATTTGTTGCAAATTGTCTAAAGTCCCCTTTTGAGATAGAGGATATGAGTAGAGTTTCTTATGCTACTGCGGTTGGTAGCTTGATGTTTACAATGGTCTATACAAGGCTAGACATTGCCCAAGCAGTGGGAATCCTTAGTCGATTTATGGCTAATCCTGGATGGGTACATTGGGATACGGTGAAGAGAGCGTTCAGATATTTGTGGGGTACTTTCAAGTATTCCCTATGTTTTCATGGTTATCCTATAGAACCTTGACATTCACTTTATATTCAAGAATTTGTGGATTCAAATTGGGCAGGTGACATTGACAACAAGAGATCCACCAATGCTTTGGTGTTCATTATGTTTGGTGGTGCTATTAGTTGGATGAGTAAGCAGTAACCTATGGTTGCTTTGTCAACTACTAAAGTAGAGTACATGGTAGCAACTCATGCTTGTAAGGAAGCCATTTGGCTTAAGAGATCATGTTCTGATGTTGAGTTTGATGGAGGGAATATTACCATTTGTTGTGACAGTCAGAGTGCCATATGTTTGGTGAAGAATCCTACTTTCCATGCGAGGACTAAGCATATTAATGTTTAGTACCATTTTGTTCATGACATGGTAGAGGATGAGAAGGTGAATTTGGAGAGAGTTGACAATTTGACGAATGTTGCAGATTCCTTCACAAAACCTATGAGCACAGATAAGTTCAAATGGTGTTTGGAGTCTATGGGCCTCTTGGCCGATAGCAGTTAAATCCTATCATTCTATTAGCTCTTGCAAGGTGTTTGACAAGTGGGAGAATGTTGGGAATTGAGGTGTCTCAACCTTTGCAATTTCCTAGCATTTATTATTTGATTGTATATTTATTTAATTATCTATATTGTATTTAATATTAGTCATCCAGTTTTGTCATTTAGTGTGAGATGGCATGTTGACATGTCATCCCACTTGGAAGGTGACTTGGATGGTCAAGTAAACATTTGAAAATGGAGGTGTCCCATTTTGAGGTGGCATTAATTTCTGTGTTGGCATCTTGAAGGTTGTGTAAAAAGTTATGACATATGACTGATTCTATGACATGTAAGAGCCAAAAATAAAAGATTCTATGACAAGTGTAATAAGTGTCAAAAAGCATCTTTGCATGGAGAAGGTATCACCCAAGTTTGACTATGACAAGTTGTAAGAGAATCATGTATTAATAGTCGGTTATGATAGATTATCTTACAACTGTAAGTGTTGTTATATATGGCAGATTTTATGACGATGTAAGAGCATCTTTCATACCTATTTTGGGCAAATTTGGGGTGCCTAAGTATGGGGGTTGTAAGGGATAAAAGGGAATCTTTGACAAGTGTCTTTTGCATGTTTTATGGCCTTAGAAATTGAGCCGTATGGATTTGGATGAGATTATTTTGTGGATTGCTCTAAAAGCTACCTCCATTTGTAGTATTTCTCTATATATACAGATGCTTGGAGTTGGAGTTGTATGGTTCATTTGTAGGTACTATAATGCGACCGAAATTACTCCAGTATTCAGCATTTGGGTACTCCTAGAAGAACTTGCATTGCAAGTGTGTTGTAATCAACATTTGATTTGATAATACATTGTGCAAACTTTGGAGTGTGGGGTTTTTCACCTAAAAGGGTTTTCCCCACATATATCTTGTGTTGTGAGCATTGTTCTTACATTTAAATATTTGTTATTATTTCTTTATTAATGTGCATCTCATATCTGTAATTGTAAAAGATAGAAATTTACATAAACCTTTCCTCATTAGATCAATGTAGGAAGCATTTCCACGTACCTTTCTTCCTTTCAGGCTTCAAGTTTAGAGTGCATCACAAGATGATTTCCATGCTCAACTGCAAGAGCTAATCCCAAGACAATAGGAGAAATTGAAGAAGTTGAAGAATAATGTGGAAAAGTCTCTGTTGGGAAGGAACTTCAAATTCAAGAAAAGGTACTATATCATGTCTTTAATTCATGCAGACTCTTCTTATGACCACCATAGTTTCATGTGAGGTTCAAGGGATGCAAGTCGGTCCTCATCGACAATATAATAATCAACCCCCAACATTGAGACTCAACACAGATGGAATACACATCTCCAACACATAGTGTGTAGGGATATAGAATTTGCTTATCTCCAATAGTGATATTGTATATCAATTATTTCTAGTGGCACCAATGTAGACATACAAAATGTGATGTGTACATGAAGAACTTAGACCATGGTCTTCGGATCAAGACGTGGCAGGGAGGGCAAGGATTAATATACAACATGAGATTCAACAACGAATAAATGGATAAAGAGTTTTGAAGTTTGCACCTTGTTATAAATTGTAAAATCTTCAGAATATTATTCAGAAAATAAGGTAGAAATTAGTTTCATATATGCAAAATGGAAAAACTCAAAAGGTGCACCCCCATCTTGTACCAAAATGGAAAATCTTTGATGGACATGTACGAAAAATGTGGAAGCACAACAAAGTCGTGACCTTCTTTATAGTCATACTAAGCATTTTAACGTTACCTCATGGAATGTAATGATTTCAGGATTTGTACAAAATGTTTTTTTTTAAAATATTTTGATATTTTAAGAAAAAGAATTTCGTAGGTGTAACACAAACATCTATAGCTTTTGCCAGCCTCTCCTTACCCGTGCCAGGTCGAGAACCTTATCCAATGTATGGATCTCCATCAAAGCATAAGGAAAGGGGAGCTTTGTTCAATCTTATAGTTAGAAATGCTTGAGCGACATGTATCCAAAATGTGAAAGTATAGACAATGTAGAAGATGTCTTAACGCAGGATTTGCACAAAATGAATTGATGAGTTCACCTTTTTAGTAGATGTGAACCCTTTAAAACATCAAAATACTCTTTTTAGCACATAATAAAGTTCACTAATTGTATGGATTGCAGAAATCCTTTCGGTGATTTAGTTATTTCGCTAAACTTTGAAAACTAGTGAAACAATCTTTTTTGGTGATTCCCAAAGTTTTCAAACTTTCATTTCCACCAAATATTAAGCATTAAACAAAAGAGATGATACCATTATAGATGATTGGGTATATATGTATGAATAGGATAGAAACATAGACTAGGCGTGTTCTCATGGACTACAATGAGAGAAATATGTGGAAATTATAGTGGGTAATAGGATTGGACTATCGCCATGGGACATGTCATGGAGTAGGAGCTTCATTGAAAACATGACTAGTTTAGAAGGAGAAATGATTGAGAGTAATGATCCTGAATATTATGATCCTTTGGCATTCGTATCGAGAATCTTATGATTGTTTGATAAGTAGAGATAGAAGAATCAATTTAGAGAAAATGAATGGTTAAATAAATATCATTTTGAAGTTTAGGAAAAGGTTTCACCTCTCATTTGGGGAAACATGAAGTGAGGGGATTTGGAAGAAAACACACCATTTTCAATTAGGTATTGGATTGTTACTTAACAAGTGGATTGTATAAAGGAGGGATTAGAATTTGAAGATATAGACAAGGAGCTTTTGTGCTTGTGGTTGAGTATAATTCTAATTCCTACACAGATGAGTTTTTCCAAATGCTCTGCATTAATCTATTTCTAAGTTTGCATGACATTATATCTTCATATATGAAACAATAACAGGCTTGAAGTTTGACCTGCCATAAATAAAAGAGTCAATACATGATTAGATCACAAGGAATGTTACATAGACAATATTATCCCTTTAACATCCTCTAAAATGAGATATACATAAATAAGTTCTTTGGAATACCTTTATGTTAATTTACTAGTCTGTTTTACAACTTTTTGGTGCTAGCAAACTGGTTGTGGCGATCCACTTTTATCATTTAGTTTTCACCCTTAATGTAGAAAATTCAAATTCTCTATTCAAACTTCCATATCATGTTGTATTTTTCATTGCAACATTGAATTCATTGTACATTTATGATACTAAAAGAATGTTGCAAGTATGTACTAATCGGTGTTGTCATTGATGTCAACATGTTTGTGTTGTCATTGGTGTCAACTATGTCGTCTATTGTTACTATTGTTATTTGGTTAAGTTGCTGAGTTAATGATGATGTGATTATCTTGTAGAAGTGCTGAAGGTGTTGAGAATATGTTTTTATTGTTGGGTTTTCTAGTGCTTTTGAGAAAATTTTATATATATTGGAAACAGTGTGTTGAAGAAGGTCTCTAGTTTACAGAGTATTGTTCAAGTTTTTGCTCCGCATTTCTTCTGTGTTGGAGATCTGAGTGTGCAATTTAGATATGTTATTAAGATGTGTTTGAAGATGCTAAATCTAGAATTTGGTTCACTAGATTATTGTACAATAAAAGTTATGTTCACCAGTTTGAAGATAGTGTCTGACTGTGTTTGCAGTGTGTCTAGGAGAAAGTATTTTGCTCTGCATTTCTCTGTAGAGTGGTTTCAGGTGTTGTGGTTCTGGATGTATGCTTTTAAGGTCACTATCTATATTCTATCATGAAGGTTTGTGATTTGGTGCTCCAGAAGGTGACTTTCTGTGTAGCAAAGTTCAACAGTGTTGGTTGTAAGCAAACAATGAACTTTCTTCAAGTGAAAGTTGTTGTGGCTGAATTTATTAATTCTCAGATGACTTCAAGATGTTCGTAGATGTTTCTAGATTGTTTTAAAGACTTGTGTAAGGTCTGCAAGATGTATTTTTCTTTTGAGGAAGCATGTACTTAATTGTTCATAGTGTTTACACAAGTTTGGATGACTTGGTGGTTTACACTATTTGTGGATGTGCTTCATGGATTGTGGAAGTCTGGAATAGAATGTAAGGATGGAATTAGGTCCATGATAAGGTTTGGATAGGTTTGCATTCATTCCTTTCCTCTACAAGGGTGTTTAGGTCCAGACCTAATTTGAATTCTCAAGAGTTAAGATGTGTTGCTGACCTTGGAGAATGATTTCACGTTTGAGAATGATATAAATGAATGTCAAGAGTTTATGTGCATGTGAGTGTGTGGAATATGATGTATGTGATGTGAATTTGATAAAGGCAGAAAGAGCTTTCATGTGTTAGGCTACTGGATGTAGTGAGCAGAAGGTGTCTACAATCTTTTAGTGTTGCTGTGAAGGTGATGTTTGTGTTGTGGTATTGAGCTTCATTAAAACTGAACTCCATGCATGTGTTAGATGCAATTATATTAGTTCAAATCCTGGCAGTGAGCCACCCTTCTCTTCTATCTTTCTTTCTCAGTGGGTAGTGAGTCCACTTGGACAGCGAGTCGTTTGGTCTAGTGATCCCTTTGGGTGGTTAACCCTCTGGGTGGTGAGCCCTGTTGCAGTGAGTATTCTTTCTTTTGAGTAGTGAGCCATCTAGAAGTGAGCCTTTGTAATTTGGTATTGATACTACTTTATATTGTGAGCTAATCCTCACCATGGTTTTTCTCTTTTAGGGTTTTCCACGTAAAAATTTGGTGTCCTCTTGTGCATGGTGTTGATGTGTTTAATTTTTTGTTATTTTCTTTTCATGTTTAATCATCATAACAGATTAAGGGTTTAAGTTAACTGATGTGGTTGTGAGTGTGTTTGTGAGGGTTTGAAATTTCTGATACAACTGATTCACCCCCCTCTTAGTTATCTTGTGCATTCAATAATTGGTATCAGAGCCAAGTTCCTTTGAAGAAAGCTTAACAGCTTGAGGTAGATTCAGGATGGTGCACAAGAAGGATATTCCTTTGTTTGATTTATTAAACTATGCTCTCTAGAAGTTAAGGTTTTGGAAAAGGTTGGAAAGTGTTTATGAAGGAGATGAGTAGGTTAAATGGGCTAAAATGCAGAATTTGAAGCTCACTTATGAGACCATGTGTATGTCTAAGGATGAAAACATTACAAGCCACTTATAGAAGGTAGACAAAGTTGTCAATGGCATTAAGGGACTTGGTGGAAATATAGATGATCAAGAAGTGATATTGAAGGGACTTAGAACTCTTCCTAAAGCTTATAGTCATAAGATTTTTACTATTGAAGAATTACAAGACTTGAATAAATTTACCAAAGATCAGTTGCTTGGCACCATAACTGCTTTTGAAATAAGAGAGTTTGGCACACCTAGTGGAACTGTAAAGGATGAGACTACTTTTAAAGCCGGTAAAATAGAGAAGGATGTTGAATCAAACCTGAAAGACTTTGATGAAGTGGAAGATAACTTTGTGAGAAGGATGAAGAAAGGTACTAGAAATTTCAATGGTAAGTTGCCTTTTAAATGTTTTAGTTGTGGAAAAATAGGTCATTATGCTTCAAGGTGTCTAGACAGAGCTCTAAGAATCAAGAATAAGGAAAATAGAGGAAAAATAGTTAAGAAAAGTTACTATGTAGATATTTCTAATTATGAATCTAATTTTGAGGATGATAATGATAATGAATGCTTATTTATTTCCATAAGAGATGAAACTGGTTCTGTTAACTCTAGAAGTTGTGTGAAGGAAAAGGTTCTGGAAACAAGTACTAGCCTTAAAGGCACTATAATGTCTTCTCTTCATGGTAGGAGTGAAAAGGATGACTGGGTCATTGATAGTGGATGCTCAAATCATATAATAGGTGATAAGAGTATGTTTATTAGACTTGAAAAATTTGATGGGGAGTAGTTAGGTTTGGTGGTGAGGAAGCTGTTAAGATTTATGGAAAAGGTTCAATCAGTTTTGAAGGAAAGGATAACACTGATGATTTTCTTTATGTCAAAGGTTTAAAGCATAATCTTTTGAGTGTTGGATAGATGTGTAGCAAAGGTTACAATCTTATGCTTCAGAATGATGAGTGTGAGATCAGAAAAATCTCTGGAATAGTAATTGTTGTTGGAAAGAAGATAGGACGAAATATTTATCATCTTAAAGGTGGTGTCAGTTATTGTCTTATGTCTTAGATCAATGAGAGCTAGCTATGGTATAGGAGATTGTGTCTCATTAATTTTGATAGCATGGTAAGGATAAGTTTAGTTCAAGCTATGAGAGATCTGCCAAAGATAACAATGCCTATCACTGCTATCTATAAGGAATGTTAGTTTGGAAAGAAAACAAGAAGAATCTTCAAGAGAAAGGATTAGTCATCTACTAGACTATTGGAGTTGGTACATACAGACCTTTGTGGTCCTACTAGAGTAAGGAGTTTCCAAGGTGACGGGTATTTTATGTTATTTATTGATGATAACTCTAGAATGAGACATGTTACTTTTCTTAAGGAAAAATTAGAATCTCTAGATAAGTTTAAGTCCTTTAAAGCAATGGTTAAAAATGAAATGGATATGAAGATCAAATATTTGAGGTTTGATAGAGGTGGAGAGTTTACTTCTAATGAGTTTAACATGTTTTGTGAGAATCATGGGATAAAAAGGCATTTATCTGCTCCGAGAACTCCTCAGTAGAATGGAGTGGTTGAAAGGAAGAACAAGACTATTCAAGAAGCTACAAGGACAATGATAAAAGAAGCAAACCTACCAGAAGTCTAATGGAGAGAAGCAATTCATACTACTGTATACATACAGAACAAAATATAGGTGAAAGAAAATGATACAAAGACTCCCTATGAGCTATGGTATGGAAAGATTCCCATTGCTAAATATTTCAAAGTTTTTGGAAGCAAATGTTATATCAAAAGAGATGAAGAACTAGAAAAGTTTGATTCAAGGTGTGATGATGGTATTTTCCTTGGATAATCTAACAAAAGAAAATCTTACCGGTGCTATAATAAGAGGCTAAGAAAGATTGTTGAAAGTGCTAATGTTAAGGTTGATGAAGATATACAAAATTTTTAGAGATTAATGGATATGAATTAGATGAGTTTTCTCGTAGAGAAGAAGAAAAGACCAAAGAGAAGGAAGTACAGGTTGAAGTTCAAGAAACTCTGGAAAAAGAAGTACAAGTTGAAGAACAAGAAGTTCAGGAAAGAGTTCCTAAAACTCCCAAATATGTGTAGAGGCATCACACTAAAGATTAGATCATTGGAGATAAGAGCAAAGGTGTATTGACAAGAAGTAGAGCTACTAAAGAATAGGTAAATATATGTTTACTTTCTAGAGTTGAACCTAAAATAGTGATTGAGGCATGCAAGGATGAATATTGGATTAAGGCTATGGAAGAACTAATGCAAATTGAGAAGAATCAAACTTGGGAACTTTTCCTAAGACCAGAGAATAAGAATGTGATTGGAACCAAGTGGGTGTTTAGGAACAAATTGAATGAGAATGGAGAAGTGGTAAGGAACAAGGAAAGACTTGTATGTAAAGGCTACTCACAAGTGGAAGGAATAGACTATGAGGAAACCTTTTCTCCAGTGGCAAGAATGGAGGCTATCAAGTTGTTTTTGGCTTATGCATCACATAAGGATTTCAAGGTGTATCAAATGGATGCGAAGTCTGATTTTCTGATGGTGGGTTGGAAGAGGAAGTATACATAAAGCAACCGAATGGAGTTCAGTTGTCAGACAAACTAGATATGGTATGCAGATTGAAGAAGGAATTGTATGGACTGAAGCAAGCTCCTAGAGCTTGGTATGCAAGGTTAGATAGGTATTTTTTGAAGCAAGGATTCAATAAAAGGTCTGCAGATAGTAATTTGTACATCAAGGTAAGCAAAGATCAAATCCTAATTGTTGAGGTCTATGTGGATGACTTAATCTTCAGTGGAAATGAAGGTATGTGTAAGGACTTTGCAGATGAGATGCAAAAAGAATTTGAGATGTTAATGTGTGGAGAGATGAACTTCTTCCTTGGGCTGCAAATTAATCAGAAAGATAAGGGCATTTTCATTTCACAATCAAAGTATGTCAAGGAATTGTTGAAGAAGTTTAGAATGGAAGATTCTAAATTAGTTTGTACCCCCATGACAATTGGCTATAAGATTAGCAAGAATGATGAATATCCTAAGGTTGATCAGAGAAAATATAGATCAATGATTGGAGGACTACTATACCTAATTGTTACTAGACCTGATTTCAAGAAGATCCTAGATAATCACATGTCATGGAAGTTCAAAGAGGATATTCAAATATTTGAAGGGTACTTTGGATCATGGTTTGTGGTACCCTAAGAACAATGATTTTACCTTAAGTGCATACATAGATGTAGATTGGGCTGGATGTGTAGATGATAGGAAAAGTACAAGTGGAGGTGCATTCTTTCTTGGAGATAGAGTTGTATCATGGATAAGAAAGAAACAAGATTCAATGTCTTTATCTGCTGTAGAGGCAAAATATATTGCTGCAGCATCATGTTGCACACAGGTGTTATGGATGAGATAAACCTTGAAGGATATTAAAGTTGTATATGATGAACCGGTTTCTATTTTTTGTGATAATACAAGTGCTATTAACATTTCAAAGAATCTAGTGATGCATTCAAAGACAAAGCATATCTCAATTAGGTATCACTTTCTTAGAGAGAAGGTTGTAGAGAATGAAGTAAAGGTTGAGCATGTTCCTACAAAGGATCACGTTGCTGACATATTCACTAGGGCTATTCCTAAGGATACATTTGAGTATCTCCAGGAGAAGTTATGGGTTATTTCCCCTCCTTTGAACTAGATGCATAAGGAATTGCATAAGTCCAGTGGATTTCAAGATTCATTCTTTTCTGGACTAGTGTTAGAAACTACCTCTCAGGGGGAGTAGGTAGTGGTTATGATGATTATTACAAGAAGCGGGAGTAGAGTAACAGTTGATATAGGTTGGTGTGTACTCCTAAGGGGGAGTATTTAGATTAGTTGAGAATAGTACAAGTATGTGCAATATCATATTCAGGGGGAGAGAGCTTTAAAAAAAGTGTCACCCTTTGGCATTGATGTCAAAGGGGGAGAGAGTTCACGTGAAAAAAAAAGGGAGAGAAAGAGAGTAAGATGTATAAAATAAAGAGGGAGAGTGAGATTAGTGTAGAATTATTTCATGATGGTTTTTTAAATCATATGTTGCCATCAATGACAAAGGGAGAGATTGTTGCAAGTATGTACTAATTAGTGTTGTCATTGATGTCAACATGTTTGTGTTGTCATGGGTGTCAACTGTGTCGTCCATTAATAATATTATTATTTGGTTAAGTTGCTGAGTTAATGATGATTTGATTGTCTTGTAGAAGTGTTGAAGGTGTTGAGAATATGTTTCTATTGTTGGGTTTCCAAGTGCTTTTGAGAAAATTTGATTTATATTGGAAATAGTGTGTTGGTGGTCTTTGGCTTACAAAGTATTGTTTGAGTTTTGGCTCTGTATTTCTTCTATGTTGCAGATTTGAGCATACAATTTGGATATGTTGTTAACTGTTTGAAGATGCTAAATCCAGAATTTGGTGCTTCAAATTGTTGTACAGTGAAAGTTATGTTCACCTATTTGAAGACAATGTCTAACTGTGTTTGTAGTGTGTCTAGGAGAAAGTATTTTGCTCTGCATTTCTCCATAGAGTAGTTTCCGGTCTTGTGGTTTTGGATGTATGCTTATAAGGCCATTATCTATCTTCTAGCTAGAAGGTTTTTGATTTGGTGCTCCAGAAGGTGACTTTCTGTGTAGCAGAATTCGACAGTGTTGGTTGTAAGCAGACAATGAACTTTCTTTAGGTGAAAGTTGTTGTGGCTGAATTTGTTGATTCTCGGGTGACTTCAAGATGTTTGTGGATGTTTCTAGAGATAAATAACAAGGCATGACATGAATTAGGGTAGGAACAATCACAAATCCTACTTGTATAGGTAGAGTTATAGTGCCCATGGATTGTCATCCCACATTATCAAAACCATGGATACTTAACGTTTCTGGCTTGATGGCAGATGTATCAACTTTAATCTTATGTAATAAGTCAATGCCACAAATATTAAGAGCTGATCCATTATCAATCATAACTCTCTTAACCAATGTTTTATTTATTGTGACAAAGATTATAAGAGGATCATATTGGTTTTGAACTTTAATTGATGGTAATTCATGAGAATATCTATTTTTGTCACATGCATACAATCTAATAGAGCTACTACATCATTCAGCTTAATAGCAGGTAGAAGAATCACCTTTTGTAAATCTTCTTAGATCATTCCATGGTATGTATGTGATGTTTGTATTAAATCCCAAAGAGAGATCTTAGCCAGAGTAGAATGAAGTTGCTCGACAAGATCATATTCTTGACCACTTTTATGAGTAAGATGAGGTGGTGGAGGGAGCATAGGTTGAGAACATGGAAGAGAGACAGGCACATGTGGTGCTTGCTTACTTTGCTTGTTATTACAGATGTTGTATGTGTGAGCAATCACATTGTGGTGTGGTTGTTATAACACATTTTGAACACCTTGAACCATAATCACCGGCTTTAAACAAGAAGGTACACTAGGTGCGCCCCACACAACCATCTTAGGAATATTGTTACAAAACCTATTAAGGAATATTGAATTGACACTATTTCCCTCTTGATTGCACCCAACATCCACCCCTAAATAATTTAATGTGAGAGACCTTTTCTCATCCACTAATACTACATGTTGGCCAGGGAGAGCAATGGGATGAGAGGAATGTACTATATTGTTAGGCGGACTAGAGCTATCCATAGTCTTCTCATCGAAGGTTCTTGAGTTTTCAATCAAAGGTGGAAGGTCTAATGGATTATCTGTAGAGGTCTCATGCACCAAATGATCGTTAGGTGAATAGTCTTTTTCCACCCATGAAGAATCCTTCTTGAGAGGGAGCCCTTTATCCACTAATGTTTCATTTTTCAAAGAGGGTAGGGTGATGTTCAAGAATGTGTCAATGATTTCATCCTCTTGTGATAGTATATATTCATAGGAGGGATCATTTTCTATGTCATCATCACATGTTTTAGCTATTAAATCCAAAGCATTAAGAGAACTTTCACTCTCATCATTCTCAATGTGTTTCATCAAATCTTCTACTACCCAAGGATATGTATTTGAGAGAGATGTGAAGTTGTCATAATCAGATACATAGTCAAGGATGTCAAATGAAGTGCATTTAAATATATCCTTGTAATAAATAGCTTGTAAGTAAGTGAGAACATGAGGGTTCATGTTAAGAAATTTGTAGAAACTCTTGAAATTTTTGATATATGCATGTAAAGGTACCAAAGAGTAATGAGATAAAGATTCCATAATGAAATATCTTGTAACATCAGATTTTAAAAGCTTTCCCAAAAGTTATGCAAAAGATAAGTGCAAGACTATGTGCAAAAATGACCTAAAATACTTGATTTTTTTTAGACTTTTTCAATGCAAATATATGAAAGAAAAGGTGTTGTAGAGATTTTGATCAGGGGTAGAAAATAATATGTCTGATATCAGTCCAATACAAAAATAATATTTGTTACAACACACTTTTGATGCAAATCTAAGATGTTGACAAGTCCAAACCTAGTGAAAATGCCCTAAAATATGCAATTTTTCACAATTTTTCAATCCCAAGACTTAATTAAAGAGGTGTTGTAATGAATTTTATGAGGTGAATAAAATAATAGCAATGATATCAATCACTCAATCCATAAAATTTGTCACAACACGCTTGGAGTGCAATCTAGGTCAAACCCTAGGGCAAATATAGCAAAAGTGTAAATTTTTACCAAGTTTTCAATACAAGAGGCCAATAAAAAAGGTGTTGTAAAGAATTTTAGGAGGGGAAGCAGATAATAACCCTGATAACAACCAATTAGTGCAAAAATATTCTTCACAACACACCTATGGTGCAAATTTCGAGAGTCAATAAGGCCAAATTTAGTAAAAATCAAGGTTTTTCAAGCCCTAGGTTTGAGATCTTAATGTAAAATTCTATATGAATGTATTGTAATCTGTTTTATGATGAAAATTAAGTCCACTCAAATCTGAAAATAATTTTCACACACTACCATGCAAAATGCAAGTGCAAATCTAGGAAAAAATCAATGAAAATGCTAGTTTTTATTGAAATTTTCTATGTAAAAATGCAAATTTTTGAGATCTAAATGCAAATTTACACTAAAATGCAGCACTATAGACAAATTCAAATTTGAATGAGTGTCCAATATCAGTATAAAAAATTGAAACAAGATTTTTCCTACAAACCCTAGTTTTTGAAATTACTAGGTTATATGAAAAATGCAAAATTTCCAACAAAACCCTAGCAATTTTATGATAAAAATGCAATAAAAGCTATTGAATTTTTGTAATTTTCTGAAATTTAGCTTAGATATAATGCAAAAATTAGAAATTTGATGAAATTTCAATTAATTGATTCAAGATAGAAAATCTAGAATGTAATTTTTTTCAATTTTTTTTAAATTTTCAATTTTTTTTTAAATTTTCAATTTTTTTGTAAGTTTTCCAATGTAATATGATGAATGATGATATGAATGAATGAAATCAATGCAAATATGAAGAAAAACACTCAGCAAGGTGCAAACAAGTCCAATAACATGGGTTCACCAAAATGTAAAGGGTAAAATTTGGATAGTTTGGTTTTTGGTAGTTTTGTGTGTGTATCCTCCTTTCACCCTTTCATTCAAGGACCTAGGGTTGAGTGGCAATGCACTATCATACCATAGGACACTTTGAGATGTGGGGAAACTTGGATTTGTGTGATTATATTTTCAATTATGGTCAATTATACATCAAAACCCTAATTATGCAAATACGGAAGCAAACGGATGAATACCAGAAAATACTACTACAGAAAGATGTAAAATGACAGATGAATGCGCATCTATTTTTGAAGTTCAGGAAGTAGAGTGGTTAGGGACTAGGGAGCGGGTGCCCAAGTCCAATGCCTAGGTTTTTGTTAGGATCTGGAAACTTGATCTGTAACCTGTTCCTGTTGTATCAGAGATTTCTTTGTCACGGGATCTAGAGGACTATGTAGCGAGCATCCAAGTCTAGGACACTATTTTTAACTCTGATCTATGAATTTGACACTCTGTAACACTCTCCTACAACTCCACTTTTCCTACTTCTTCAACCTATAACCTACAATCATAGAAAAGTGGGGAGGGGGTTGTGGTGTTTAGAGGCTTGCCTCAGTCAAGCCCCAGAGAGACATTCAAGTCTTCCGACCACCATTGTTAGATAGAGAGTGTGTGCCCTTGTGAGGTAGAGGCAAAAACCAAATTATAAATGCTCAAAAACACAAATGATGTCACCTTGTAGTGAAGATCTCATGGGAAGAAGAAGCTCTTCATGCCATGAGAAGATGATTGCTCAAATCTGCAAATACAAACACATAGACAACACAAATCTGCTCTTGCTACACAATGAATGCCTAGAATCACCTTCACATGAACTTGAGAATCCAAATTGCTAAGTAGTAATCATCTAGTTTACAAATGAATGCCTAAACATGCTTATATATGCAACTACAAACACTCCCGCCAAAAATTTCGTAATTCAAACTTACCGTGTCGACGTAGGACCCAAATAACGGTCAGAAGCCAACACTCAAAATCTAGGACTGACCCAAAATAGGGTAGGACTAGGGCACGAGCACCCAAGTCCTTCCCCCTATTTTGGTCAGGGTTAGGTTCAAGGGATCGCCCTAGGTCCCATTTGTCATGAAACTTAGGGCTCATTTCATCGTGATGTCAAAATATGATGCAAGTGTCCTAAATGCACACTAAAGACCTGGGAGCTAAACCTTAGGAGGGAAAAGCCCCCAAGGGGACATTTTCTGACGTTACAAAATTGACACCCAAAAATAGGTCCTAACCTAAAATAGGGCAGGACTAGGGCACGAGCACCCAAGTCCTCCTATTTTAGGTAGGATTTATGTTAAGCACATCCCCTAAGTCCCATTTTCTATGAAACTTTAGGGTTTTCTCATCAGGAATCACCATTAACATGCAAGATGACCTAAATGCATTCTAGAGGACCTGAGAGCTAAACCTTAGGAGGGAAAAGCCCCCAAGGGGAGATTTTCTAACATAACATTTAGCCCCCACTTTAATGTATGTATAAATGCAAGGCCAATACATGCATTAAAGTAAGGTCAAAAAACACAACAAACATGCCAAGCTCGGAGAAGACACACCAATCACAATGAAGATAGTAACAGGCACACAAAACATGGAGAAGATAGTTACAATCACACAAAACATAGAGAATAGAACATTGAAGACATGCAAAACACAATGAATACAGTGAATGCAGTGATTATTTTCTTTTTCTTTTTCTCATATATAAAATGCAGAATGCAAGTACAAGGAAAGTAAACACCTCACCCATAATGCAAGAGGGACTCATTGCCACCTAGCTTTAAACTGCATATGGGGAAACAGACATGTAAAATAAATCTCAAAGTGTAGGAGGGACTCATTGCCACTAGTCTTTAAGACTACATTTGAGAACAAACACATCATACAAATCCCAAAGCATAGGAGGGACTCATCCCCACTAATCTTTAGACTATGCTTGGGAAAAACACACCATACACACACACACATGGAAGACATGGAGAAAACATGATAGACAAGCAATGGAAGAAACCTATTGCTAGCTTCGCAGCCATCTCAGGCACATTATAGGCACACACCAATGATTGGGCTTCGCCACAACAATCACCGAAGACACGCTTAAGGGTTAAAATAGTCTCAAATATGCTCCCCACCTCTACAAAGGACTTTTAGAAAATGGCAGGATGTGCAATCTCCTTGAGAAATACACCATCCCCACTTTTGCAAAGGGCTTAAGATAAAAAGGATATATGCGATATCCTGCCTCTATAGAGGGCTTAAGTGATTGCAATAGATTTCAAGTTTCACAAACACACTTTGCTAGCATCTAAATTAGACAATTTACCTTATATATGCCTCCACCTTAAGGTAGTTGATATCGTGTACCAATATCAAGCACATTAAGGTAGGAAGAAAACACGCAAAGGAACATGAGCTCTCGCAAAGCCCATGCACCCCGGAGGTGACATGTACTTTAAGATCACCAAATGTTCCCACAAACACACAATTTCCTACAAGAAAAGGTGTTAGCATCCATATAATCATGATAAAGAACAATGCATATGATCATTCGCATAGAGATCCAAGGTTATACTATGGATTCAGAGACCGAGTATAACCGTGAGGCTATACCACAGAAATCTCAAAACCAATTGTAACCAAGGCGAGATTCAAAGATAAACAAAGTGCATGGACCAGATATATTGTTATGGTTCGTAAGTGCAATAAGACAACATCAATATATCACACGAAATGATTATACTAGCCAAGCATTGAATAATATATATTCCAACCCTGTTGTCATGTATGGACTAGGTCCATTTTTTTGAATTCTCGCTGAAGGGACACTAGGTCCGTATTAATATAATATATTTTTTGTCATCCACCTACTAGGTAGAACCACTAGAGGAAGGTAAACAATAAATCAAGAGAGGAGCAACAAGTGCCTTAGGGACAATCACGTAGGAGGGTGCCCCCAAGTCACCAACCGCAACGCTATGTCCATAAGCACAACACAAAATAGTGAAAATAGAGGAGAGGCAATATAGAAGAATGATGATACAAATAGATGCAGTCTCCCAGTATCCTTGACCTTACAAGAGTATCAAGGGTCATCCCAGGAGGCCTAAACAACATATAACACATCACAGGGGAAACACAACAAGAGAGAGGAGGTCACATACATGAGCTGATTCATGCTATCGCCTAGGTGACCACCAGGGTTAGAAATACTTACCTGTAAGGACAAACCAAACTAACAGTTGTCATCAAGCAAATTATCATCTTCCCACTCTCGAATGTTGGAGGAAAGTGGGACATAAGGTACCATAGCCCAACTTTTATTCTTGTCTTCAAGTTGTCCATTCTTAAGGTCTTCTTGGTTTGATTCAATGTTCGGTGAGATGTTTTCTTTTTGAGGTGTGTTTCATTGGGCAAAAGCATGTCATCTCCTCCTTTCTCTTGCTTGTCTATTTCTTCTTGTCTTACCACTTATCTCCTTTAAAATAGTGTCTTGTTCTTCCATAGGTTTTTGTGTTTTAGAGGAGGAAGCACCATGATCAAATCTCATTTGTCTAGGTGGAATGTATGGCTCTCGATGACTACCTCCCGATCTTTGTAAGGATGGCAGGGGAGGAAGCTTAGCATAGGGTCCTTTATATTTTAGTCTAGGATTCTCTTCAAATGCAGGTTGTTTGTCTCTTGTTGTTTCTTGAATAGAAGGGTCGGCCACTTGATGTAACAATTTTGTTTTGTAGTTTCTATAGATCAAAAAGTTAAAATATGTTCATGGCTTTAGTTCTAGTTTAAATCATTCCCAAAAGTAATCAAGGCTAAAGTGTTGTCTTGTATCCAAAGTTTTATACCTATTGCGAGGAATAGTATGCACTTGTCCATTCAAAGCAAATTTTATACAGTTATAAATTGTTGAAGGGACAACTTTCATAGCTTTTAACCATGGGTGTCCTAATTTTATGCAAAAAAGGTTAGATATAGGGACAACATCAAAAAATTGTTCTACATATTTCTCAAATAGAGCAACCAATAAGGATATCTTCCCAGAAGTGTTTATAAAGGTTCCCTTATGTGTCTTAATCATCATATCTGAAGGGTCATAAAAGCCTTGTACCAATCCATGTGAATTGAGGAACTCTTCCATTGCTACAATGGTCATGTAGTTAGGATCAATAAGGGTTCCATCCATAGGATTTCCCATTATCTTCACAGTGATATAAGGAGGTGCTTTAGTATCTCCAATTGTTCTATCATGAGGTGTAAACACAATTTCGGCTTCAAAGACCTTTCTTTTCATGTAAGGCTTAGGAGGGAAGCTATTGTTATTTTTGTGATTAGAATCCATGTGTATATGTTTTCAAATCAATATGGAATTAGATTTTAAAAAACTTTTCAAAAGTTATGCAAGAGACAAGTGCAAAACTATATGCAAAAATGACCTAAAATGCTCAATTTTTTCAACCTTTTTTCAATGCAAATAAGTGAAAGAAGAAATGTTGTAAGGAAATTGATCAGGGGAAGCAAATAATATGCCTAATATTAGTCCAATAAAGCAATAATATCCTTCACAACACACCTTTGATGCAATCCTATAATGGTGACAAGCCAAAACCTAGTGAAAATACGCTAAAATATGCAATTTTTCACCAATTTTCAATGTAAAGGCCCAATAAATAGGGTGTTGTAAAGAATTTTAGGAGGGGAAACAGATTATAACCCTGATAACAGCCAATTAATTCATAAAAAATCCTTCACAACACGCCTATGATGTAATTCTAGAGAGACGATAAGGCCAAAATCTAGTGAAAATGCAAGGTTTTCAAACCCTAGACATGAAATTTTGCAAGAAAACCACTATGATAAAACACTGCAGTTAGAAATCAGTCCTAATGAGTGTTTCAAAAGGGTAGTAAAATCTGAAACAAGATTTTGACTACAAACCCTAGATAATGCAAAACTAGGTTATATGGAAAAATGCACAATTTCAAATTTTTTTTAACAATTTAATCATGAAAATGCAATCTAAATGAATGATGAATGAAGAATTTCTATATTTTAAATTAGATCTGATCATAATTATAGAAAATTAAATCCCAACTAATTCAAATTATTTGAAAATGCAAGCTAAAAATGCCATTTTTTTCAAATTTTTTCCAATTTTTCAATTTTTTTTAATTTTTTAAATGCAATAAGATGAACAATGAAATGAATGTAAATCTGAAGTACAACACTCATCAAGGTGTAAAATTAAAAAAATATGGGTTCACCAAAATGTTTTGTAGAAAAAGGGGGAAACGTGTCCAAATGATGTTTTTAAAACATTTGTGTTGATCCTCCTTTCACAACTAAACATTCAAGGACATTCAACCGAGTAGAGAACTATACTACAAATCTCCTATCACTTGAAACATAGGGGAAGATTGGAATTTTGTGAATTTATTGTTTAATTAAGTCTAATTATGCTCAAAACCCTAATTTCGTAAAATCGTAAACAAACGGACAATTACAGAAAATGATCGCACACAGAGATATCAATTGACAACCAAATACATACCAGATTTCAAAGTTTGGTGTGCGAAAAAGTCAGGGACTAATGAGCGGGCACCCTAGTCTAGTGCCTTAGTTTTTGTCACAATTTGGGAATATTGTCTACAATCTATTCCTGCTGTCACAGAGATTTCACTACTTTGGAATCTAAAGGACTAATGAGCATGCACCCAAGTCCAAGCCCTAATTTTTGTCTTAGATCTATAATTTTGACAGTCTGCACTGCTCTCCTACGACTCCAGTTCTTTTGCTTCTGCAACCTGTAACCTGCAATCATAGAAAAGTGGGTTGGGGGTTGTGGTGTTTAGAGGCTTGCCTTGAGCAAGCCCTGGAGAGACATTCAAATCTTTCGAACACTAATAAAGAGTGTATACATGTGGGATAGAGGCAAAACCCAAATAATAAATGATTAAAAACACAATTGATATCACCTTGTAGAGTAGATCTCATGGAAGGAAGAATGCTCTTTCATGCCATGAGGAGATGGGGTCAAATCTATAAATACAAACATAATAGTAACACAAAATACTGCTCTACAACACAATGAATGCCTTGAATCACTTTCACATAAGCTCATGATTGAAAAATGCCATGTAATTTCCATCTAGTTTGTAAATGAATCACTAAATATGCTTATATATGCAGCTACAAACATTCCCGCTAAGAATTTCGTAATTCAAACTAAGGATGTCGGCATAGGACCTAATAATAGTCATAAAACTGACACCAAAAAATGTTAGAATCTGAAAAGATTATTAACCTAAAAAACTAGTGCAAATGAATAGATATTTAAACTATGAATGCAAATGATACAAAATCAAAATAGCAACACAGAGTTAGTCTCCAAGAGAGTAATACAAATGCTAGAAGCAAAATAGCATTAAGAGGATGCAAAAACAAAAGATACAAAATACAAGCCAGGTAGCCTGCTTATATAGACTAGGAAGAGGGAGGAGGTGGCAACACCAACCAATCAAGAGCAACCATCAATCAGACTAAAGATAGCAAAGTATCTTCCCAAGATAGCTAATGGATGCTCACATGTAGGAAGGTGGCACCTCGCAACCACTCACCTAATAAGACATGCTTTATTAACATAAGCGAGATTAATAGAAGTGTAGGAAAAACCTAGGAATATAGGGAAAAATAAATAACCCAACTAGGAAATAAAAACCTACACTAACACCCCCCCATAAGCGAAGCTTAGGTGGATGTAGAAATGGGTCCCAACAAATTAAGCTTGATGAGGTACCCATGTACATAAAATTCCCCCCAAAAGAGAGAAAAGCCCCCCCCAAGTAGAGAGAGAAGAGAACCCCCAAAGTAGAGAGTGTGAAAGAGACTTATGAAACCCCCCCAAAATGAAGTGACTCTGATGTCAAAGGAGGATGCCCATATATGAATGCTAAAGATGATCCATTTGTGGCAAATGACATTTCTCCCCTTAGGAAGAAACAACTCCAATGGTGAATAATGAAGTAATTCCCACTCAAAGAAGCAAGGTGAGGAAGGAAGCCTCATGATGTATCCTATCTCAGAACTCTATTCAAGTGTTTCCATGTGAATATCAGAAGATGCCTCAATGCACGAAGGTAGAAGCAATCCAATCCCATGTGTAGAACCAGGAGGTACAAGATCCAAAGACAAGGAAGATGGGATAACAGTGATGAAATGACTGTTATCAAAGAGGAGTTGAATGTCCTCAAGAGTGTCATCTAGATCCGAAATGTGAGACTCCACAAACAAAGATGCAATGTCTGATAGATAGGAATCCCAATGAGGAAGACTAAAATGATCCTACTGCAAAGAGCCACTGGAAGCCCTCAAAGAAGCATCTCTGGAATCTGATGAAGCAATAGGTACAATAGGAATGTCCTTAACTGTAGATGGGGCATCAATGTATGTCAACCAAATAGACTGATCATCCCATGAGGATGTGTCCACACAAGAAGGGGCAACAAAAGTCTCAGTATCATCCACAAGAGCCTGGTCATCCAAGGAAACATCACTATTAGATGAAGATCCAAAGTCTCCATACAACTACTGGATGATGGTCCAAGTAGTGAAAGGGCACTCAGTGAGCTCTATGTGATGTAGAATATCATTAGAAACAGTAATACATATTAGTCCATAGACCATGTCATTATTGTTAAACCATGCATTCTTCTGTTCATAGTCACTTGGCTCAGGAACGAGTCCAAGGTGATGGGGCAATAGATCCCGCTCAAGGCAATGATTCTTTATCCCTTGTTTCCAAGACAAATAGTTCTCTGAGGTTAGATTAACAATAGAAGGATGGAAATAACCGAAATCCATGATGAACCCCCAAAATGATTACAATAACCCCATAAAAGATGTGACTCAAAGAGAGCACATAAGACACCCCCTTTTTCACTCAATCAAAGAACCCCCCCAAGAAAATATGATTTGACACTTTATATTAGTGCGTTTACAACTACCACTAGCAAGAAATACTAAGTGGTCTTGATTTCAATGCATTACAAAATCCTCACGAAGAGCATATGCTAAAAATACAACTTTGGCACAATACTCAAAGAAATAAACAACACCACTGCGATCTACTCAAAAAATCATGCACTTTCAAAAAAGGAATCACCTCGATACGAGGTCGTATGTGAAAGTTATGATCCTCCAAAGTTCCCAAAATGAGAACTATGCAATGTCACGACTGGGAATCTGTAATTTCTGAAAACTCTCAGCATCAAAATAAAAAAATGTCTACACTAGTGCATAGAGCACAAAAAAATAGCCAAAATCAAAAAATATTTCGTGAGAAAAGGAGTCCGTATGAGCAAGAACGGAGCATTTGAAAACTCCCTTCAAAACTGCAACTGCCAATGGAGAGGGGTCCTGCTGTAGCTTTTTGAGCATGTTTCTGCAAAATATATAGATTGCATGCAAAAATGGAAAGATATCCAGATGGTTTTTCTGTGCTGCGAACAAAACCCAGAAGACATTTTTCTTGCTGATGTACAAAAGATGTTGATCCAGTGTAAACAAAATGCCTTTAGCTACAGAAAATGACCCCAGCAACCAAAAAATGACATGCAAAGGCTGAATCAGCTACCTAAGACAAGAAATGGCATGCTGGAACCTACAATATTGATTGAAAACACCAAATATGCAAGTTGGTTGTCAGATTTGAGCTCGAAACCCCAGTTCCGCAACTGTGTATGACGATCTCTGATTTTGGTGAAATGAAAGCTGGATCTAACTTTCTCAAGCCTCCTGCACACATTGGAACAACCAGAAATGCTGACAGTATAACCAGAAATGTTGTAATCACCCAAATTTCATAAAACACATGTGCAAACCCCAGAGATTAAAAAAGCCTCTATCAAACTTTTCTGATTCTCAAGATCATCCGAAGATGCAAGAGAAGAGCATACTGGGTTTTTCAAAAAACTACAATAAGATTTATTAGCCCCCCCTGAATCTCTCAAATATGGAAACTAAAATCTACTCTTGCACATAGAATAGCTTTGATACCATGTTAGAATCTGAAAAGATTATTAACCCAGAAAACTAGTGCAAACGAATAGATATTTAAACTATGAATGCAAATGATACGAAATCAAAATAGCAACACAGAGTTAGTCTCCAAGAGAGTAATGCAAATGCTAGAAGCAAAATAGCATTAAGAGGATGCAAAAGCAAAAGATACAAAATACAAGCCAGGTAGCATGCTTATGTAGACTAGGAAGAGGGAGGAGGTGGCAACACCGACCAATCAAGAGCAACCATCTATCATACTAAAGATAGAAAAGTATCTTCCCAAGATAGCTAATGGATGCTCACATGTAGGAAGGTGACACCTCGCAACCACTCACCTAATAAGACATGCTTTATTAACCTAAGAAAGATTAATAGAAGTGTAGGAAAAACCTAGGAATATAGGGAAAAATAAATAACCCAACTAGGAAATAAAAACCTACACTAACAAAAAATAGGTCCTGACCTAAAATAGGGTAGGACTAGGACATGAGCACCCAAGTCCTCCCCCTATTTCAGGTATGATTTATGTTAAGCACATCCCCTAAGTCCCATTTGCCATGAAACTTCGGGGTTTTCTCATTGGGAGTCACCATTAACATGCAAGATGACCTAAATGCATTCTAAAGGACCCGGGAGCTAAACCTTAGGAGGGAAAAGCCCCCAAGGGGACATTTTCTAACATAACATTATTATTCCAAAAAAAGGTCTTTTTGAGAGAAGAGATATGAATAGTTAAAAGAAAAATAATAATATAATCCTCTCAAAAAGTTATAAAAGGGAATGCGAGCTTAATTGAGGGTTATGCTTTTGGATTTTGTACTGAGATGTTGTTTGAATGAACCTAGAGTTTTTCCTTCCTTCTTGAGGATGAAAACCCTCTAGAAGATGTCTAGTTTCAATGGTGAAATATCCTTCATAGCTGGAGGTTGGTGACCTCACCTTGGAGTTGCATAGAGCTGAACGGATTCAATAAATCTCTGTAGTTTTCTTTGGTTTTTAGATTAATCATTTGGTGTTGATTTTAAATGAATTTTTGTGAGTGAATATGGTAATATTTTGGAGTTTCTTTTTGGTTGTACCCTTGCTGGGGTGTACACCTAGCCGTACCTTCCATGAAGGGTGATTTTTGTTGTGATCTAATTCTTGTTTGTTTGAAGTATTTAATGTATGGAGGATCTTTGTTTGGTGTAGGCGTCAACATTTGAGATGATTTTGTGGTATTTGAGATTTTTTGGGTAGTGAAATGTGTTGTCATACCAACAGAGGTGCACCATACAACAAGGGTAATATGGTTTAAGTTTGGTGTGGGATTTCAATGAAGGTTCTGTGATCAGAAAATATGTTTTCTTGAGACTGTTCTAGCATGTTTTGGAAATCAGTCAAGTTTGGGTAGATTTTAATATCATTGTTGATCCATTATGAGGGTTTGTGTATGATCATATAGTCTGTATAGTAGTATAAAAGTCTAATTTTCTAGTTTTTTCTTCATCAACAATGCATCAAGCTTCCATTTAGATTTGGGATAGTATTATCAAGTGAATCATAATGTTTTTTCTGATGCAGGTTGACCATCTTGATGACAAGCAATTATTGTTGATGATGAATGCTCTAATTAATCTTTTGAGTAGTGTTGTATGTTATTTCCTCACTTGTATAAACTCAATTAATGTTGAACACACTCAATAACCCCTGGATGGTTTACCACCAGTGTGGAGAAATTGTAATGATTTATCTTTCTTGTTTATCTACCCACTAAATAAGTGGAGTATTCCCACTGCATAAGTGGATGCCTGCTGAAAAGCATATGCCTGCTATTAGTAGAAGATTGTATTTCATTTCATTGCATAGTTTTGATTGTTAAGCCAAAGCACTGTATGCTCTCACCATGCCCATCCTGGGAACTTGGTGATCAAAAGTGTGGAGGTGTTTAGTTGGTTGCAATGTTGTGCTAACCTTGTTGTGATCATTTGTATAAGTTTGAAAAAAATTTGGGGTAGCATATAACACCAGCACTAAAATTAGTAAAGAATGATATAGTTATGAAGTTAACATGTGCTAAGTTTGATAAAAGAACCTTGACTATCAATGATATAGCAGATTTGGCAGTAAAATATGCTTCAATGATGATTGGTTATAAGATATATTTCACAAATAGAGAGAACTCAGTGTCTGTAAATAGTATCTATACTGCTTACCAAATGGTATAATAGAATGTGGACTATGATTTGTGTGAGCTCCTTTGAAAGCAACTATTAGAGAACTTAAAGAAGACAAAGGAATCAAAATATCCTTTCAAGTTTGGCACTTTGATTATTTGTTTGTTGTTTTACTTCTTGAAAGAGCTGCCTGGTGTATAAAATGTTGTTTGGTTAAGAGATGTTCATGTGGTTGTTTAAGTCAGAGATCACTTACAGAGATTTAGGAGTGTTGATGCACAAAATGCAGACCTATGGGGCTATTTCAAAGTGTTTCAGGACAAAATGCAAGCTAGGGTCAGGATCCCTAGGAGTGTGGTTGAAAAGTATGAAAATGAAATTGTCTTCATGGTGACCAAGGATGAAAGATTAATGGAAGCTATGGAACCAAGGACTGTTTGGATCCCAGAAATGGCATGTGATGTTCTAGAAGACACTTTGATAGGCTTAGTTGAATTAATGCTTAGGAAACCTAGGGATACAACAGAAGAGAGGTTTGGGACTTTTAAGGAAAAGTCCATGAAAATTCATTTGGAACAAACAAAGCCACAATCATAAAAGAAAGTTTAAAAGATTGTTGAAGAATTTGCTGAGATGGCTAGAATTTAAAAAGAACAGTTACAATAGGCTAAGGCTAAAAGGAAAAAAGTAGAAGAAGCCAGAGCTACTAAAGAAGAAAAGAAGAAATGTGAGAAACCTACTCGCAACACAAGAAAGTTAGCAAGGACTTCATTTTCTACTGCTAGTGAATCTAATGACTCTAGAGCCTCTACCTCTGCTACTACTACTGCTACTACTATTACTGCAGAGAAGGATAATAAAGCCAATTCTTCCAAACCACCGGAGAAGAAAAGGAAATTAAAGGCATGGCTACTAGAAGAATATATGTCAACCATGGAGTGAATATGGAGGAAGAGGAAGAACAAGAAGAAGAAGGTGAAAAGTTGATCTAGAAAAGAAAGAAGCCTCCTCTTGTGGTAAAAATTGAACCAATTTTAGAAGAGGAAGATATCTCTAAAAGGGAAAAAGAAGATTTTATCCTCAAGAAAAGAGAAAACACTTTCAGAGAAGAAGGAAAACCCTCTGGTAAAGGAAAATGTAAAGGAAAGAAGATGAAAAAAGATAAGAAGACCAGTGCTTCCATGTCTCTTGAAGCTACACTCAATGCTATTGTGGAGCACAAAAATTTGAATCAAGTTGTAGATCTTTATGATGATAGCATTGATGAAGACAAGGCAACAATAGAAGTTGCAGTAATAAGATATTTAGATATGTTTAATAAAGCCTTGATTGAAGTAGTAGATGAGTTACCAGATAGCCTAGCAAGCATTTTGATTGCCAAAAGAGATGAAGCTATGGCTAAGGAAGTAGAATTGAAAGAATTTTTTTGATGAAGTTATGTTGAAGCCTCTCTAGACAAGAGAAATTTAAAGCCACTCAAAGGCTAAATACATAATTCAGGACAAAGAGGAGAATCAATACTTTGATGGCTGGTAACAAAGATGAAATTAAAAAATTGAAAAAGGAGATAGAAGAGATTACATTAAATGTGCTTAATGAGCTTCAATTTCCAATTGTTACTAACACTGATGAAGATGAATAAGTTCTTGATGTTGGCACATCAAGTGCAGCTTCGGATGTAGGTGGTGATCAAAGTGTTCTATCTTCACTACCCTCTACAGTCTTAGAGGATCGAGGTGTGATTCCTCCTCTGGAGATTCCAGAAAGTAGTGAAAAGATTAGAGTTTGCTGTGGAGAAGAGTACAGAAGAAGGGGTCAAGAGTAATGAAGACATTCCAATGCAAGTAAAGGACACCTCTATCCTAGAGACCAATACTGAACCTCAAGCACCTACAAGTGAAGATCCTCCGAAAGCCCCTGCCACAAATGAGTCCATTGGAGAAGAGAGGAGAGACACTATTGGTGACAACCTAGTAGCTTCACCTCTAGATTAAATAAGAGAATTTTTGATTAAGAAAAGATAGATACAATCCTTGTCAGTGTATGATTTGTTTCTAGTTCCTTCCATTGATGGAAAATTGAACTTGACAAGCATGTCTCCCTTGCCGAAGTTGAAGTTGGGAACAATGTTCCAAGCCACAGCTCAGGGAGAGATTCTAAAATCTCACATTGAAGACAACAAGTTGATTGAGGAAGCTGTGACAGTTTTTGAGAATATTTTTCCAGATGTAGAGAGAGATACCTCTTTGACTCCTACCCTGCAGATGAAAAAGATAATGGAATCTGTAAATAATAAGTTTGAATCTTTTGATATTGCAATAGAAAAGAAAGTAAGAGAAGAGATAGATGGCAAAAGGTTAGTTGAATTGAATGATAAGTGCTTTAAGACATACGTTTTTCTAGATAATAGTATTTAGTTTGTACAAACTGTAATAAATGATGCAAACATTTTGTATCAATTTTATCTAACCTAGCCTTTAACCACAAAGGAAATGAAGGAGAAGATAGAGAATCTAGAGAATAAGCTCTTAAGCCTTTCTAGCATATATGAGCCTTGAAAAGACTCGAGTGGAGATCTAAGAGAAGAGATTGAAAAGGATTATGTTAGTATAAAACAAATACAAATTCAAAAAGAATCTATCAAGGATTAGATGAGCCAGCCTAGAGAAATAGTGAGCTTTAAGATTGAAACTATGATGGGTCTGATCAATGAGGCTGATAAAGTCAGGAAAATAACAGAAGTTCCAGATATTGTTGATAAGGCTGAAGATCTATTATCCCATATCAATGGGCATGTTCAATTCTTCAAATATTCCAAGGCCAGATGGGATTCAGATATGGTGCATCTCAAGAAAATCTACAAGGAAATCCTGCCTAAAGATTAGTACTTTTTTTGATTTCTCTTGTAAATATGTGGAAGGATATAAGATATTCTTTTGAAGTTTTGGTTTATATAGAAATCAATCCCTTAGGGGGAGCAAGTTTTCAGTGTGTACATATTCATGCTCTCTAGACAAAAAGAGGTCCAGTAAGCAATGCATATCCTTTGCCATTGATATCAAAGGGGGAGAGTAGTAGATGTGAAAAAGTTATTCTTATGGCAGAGTTGCAGATGTGGAAAATGTTTACATTAGGGGGAGAAATGAGAACACTCAAATAGGGGGAGAACACTCAGTATTTTGGTCTTGATGGTTTTCACATCATGTATTTCCATCAATGCCAAAGGGGGAGATTATTGGAAATATCAGTGTTAGAGACATTGTTGGTTTTCTATCCAAGTAAGGTGTGTTGTCATTGATGGCAACAATGTTCAAAGGTCAGTGGTATGCTCAAAGTTCAAAGGTCATTTTGCTTTGGAAAAAGAAGACTTAGTAAAGAATTGACTACATATTAGACTGTCTCTTTGGTGCATAGTGTTACAATGTTTTAGTATGTATTTTCTATAGATTGAAGATCCTGTTGTGCAGTTCCAGTATGTTGTTAAGGACTATGAGGAGCATCTAAATCCAAAATTTCATCTTCTCATGTGCTCCAGAAAGTTGGTTTCTAGTTGAAGAAGTCCAGTTTGATAGGGTGAAACTTGAACCAGTGCAGAGTACTTGTTTGTTTTGGTCTGCATTTCTCCACAGTGAAATATCTTGCTTTGCAGATGTCTAAAGAGTGTTTGTTCCAAGTTTGAGGTTGTTTGGTGTTCTGGAAGTTGAGTTGTGATCTGACAGTTAGTGTATGCTTGTGTTTCTCTTGTGATGGAGCTGACCTGAAGATGTTTGCTTTGTGTGGAGCTTTCCAAAGGATCTAGCGTAATCTTGAGAGGTTCTATAGGTCTTGCTAACCTAGGAGAACATGTTCCCTCCGCATTGGATTTTGTGTCTGATCTAATGTGCTACATGCTACACTCAAGTACGTTGACCTATCTGGTGTTGTAAGTTAAGTGGTTCTAAAGGAAAGGTAAAGGTGATGTGTTGAGTTAAGTGAGACTTATTTTAGGTCCACCCTAACCTATTTTTTAGTTTGAATTTTGGCAGGGAGTTTGTGGTTAAGTTCAAAGCATATTTTTGAGATGACCTAGTTGGTGTAGAAGATGAAGCAGATATATAAGTGGGGATTTGGATTTGATGTCATTGATCTTGTGTGTATGAATAAAACGACATGTGTGATGTGATGCAAATGTGTGAATTGGGAAAGAGCAAAGAAAAACTATGTTTCAGAACAGTAGTAGAGAATTTTGTTTGTGCTTCATTGGAACTGTAACTCATGCATGTGTAGATGCAATTATAGCAGTTCATCTTTAGTAGTGAGCCATTTCTTTTCTCTCTCTCTTTATCAGTGGGAAATGAGTCACTTGGACAGTGAGTCCTTGGGTAGTGAGCCCTTTGGGTGGTTAACCCTCTGGGTAGTGAGCCTTGTTCCAGTAAGCATTGTTTCGGGTAGTGAGCCCTATGGCAGTGAGCCTTTTGTAATCTAGTATTAATATTATAATATATATTGTGAGCTAATACTCACCATGGTTTTTCCCCTTTTAGGTTTTTCACGTAAAAATCCTGGTGTTCATGTGTTATGGTTTATTGCTTTATGTTTTCATGCATAACTTACTTCATTGTAGTTGAATATGCTAAATGGTTTGAGATGTTCTATATTTCAATGTTTTTATGGGATACTGATTTACCCCCCCTCTCAGTATTCTGAGTGTTCAACAATAACAATATCAAATCCAAAGCATAACCCTCAACAATGAGATCCAACTCCCTTTTATAACATTTTGGAGCTATTTTGAAAAAGTGTTTTTTTGCTTTTTCACCGCTTTTTCGAAAAAGCACCTTTTTGCTTTTTTGTTACTTTTTCAAAATTTTTTTTTTGCTTTTTCATTGCTTTTTCAAAAAACCACTTTTTCCTCTCCAAAAGACCTTTGTTTGAAATAATATTAATATTTCATGTCCAAGGTCCCCTTTTTAAGTGTTTATCTTTTAAAACACTTAATTACCTTTCCGAAGAGCTATTACACTTAAGTTATCTTTTGAAATATTTACGACATTAGATAAATTTTAAAGTGAATTTAGTAATTAATAGCTCAATAGTTCACCCAATTTTATAGAAAATCCCAAACTAAAGTGAATTGCAAAATAAATCATAAAAACATGATCTTGAAGGTTTGGGATGAAGAATGATGCCAACTAGGTGACTTACTATAAATAGACATGCTCTCCAAGAAGTTTGGAGAAGCCATTAGAAGTTAGAATTAATTGAATTAAAAGTGTCAAACTGATCCATGATGCTTACTAAGTTCATTTCCAAGAACCAAAATCATTGCTAACCAAACCCAAGCACTCCAAGAAGTTTGGAGTTCTCCCCAACTCACTGCGACTATCAAAAATTCAATATGAACAACCCAAATTTCTTGAGAAAATTGGAGTTTTCCCATGAAGTTAGAAATGTCTCAAAAAGGGGACATTACAAATAGGCACTGCTAGATTGAAGACTGAAGAAAAAGAGGAAGTGCATGCATTGTAATCTCATATTTGAAGATAATACAATTTGGAGCCTCTTTTCTTGGTGGAGTTTTTTACTCAAAAAGGTTTTCTCCACATTACATATTGTGTTATGTGTTTAGCTCTTAATGCATGTTATTTCTATTGCAATCTCCATTGATTCTACATTATTTAGAGGATATTAATAGGGTTTGAATCAAATTTCCATTGTGTGGTTCGCACCTTCATTTCTAATACGCACCACTATCCTGTACCAAAATGGAAATGCTTTCATGGACATGTATGCAAAATGTGGAAGCACAACAAAGCCATGGCCTTCTTTAAAATCATACTAAGCATTTTAATGTTACCTCATGGAATGTAATGATTACGAGATCTCCACAAAATAATTTTTTTTTAGAAAAAGATTTTGATATTTTAAGAAAAAGCAATTGGTAGGTGTAATGCAAACATCCATAGCTTTTGCCAGCATGTCCTTGCCCGCACTAAGTCGAGAACCTTATCCAATGTATGGATCTCCATCAAAGCATAAGGAAAGGGGAGCTTTGTTTGATATTGTAGTTAGAAATATTTGAGTGACATGTATTAAAAACATCAAAAGACTCTTTTCGGCACGTAATAAATTTCACTAACTGTACGGATCCTCAAAAGCCTTTCGAAAATTTAGTTATTTTGCCAACTTTCAAAACTGATGAAATTATTTTTTTAGTGATTCCCAAAGTTTTCAAACCTTAATTTCAACCAAATATTGAGCATTAAACAAAAGAGATGATACAATTACAGATGATCAAGAAAATACGTATGTAGAGGATGGAAACATAGACTAGGCATGGTCTCATGGACTACAATGATATCAAGATGTGGATATTGTAGTGCATAATAGGATTGGACTACCACCATGGGATAGGTCATGGAGTGATAGCTTCATTGAAAAGATGACTAGTTTACAAGGAGACATGATTGAGAGTACTGAGCTTGGGTATTATGATCATTTGGTATTCACATCGAGAACCTTATGATTGTTTGATAAGTAGAGACACCAAATCAATTTAGAGAAATTGAATGGATAAATAAATATCATTCTAAAGTTTAGGAAAAGGTTTCACCTCTCATTTGGGGAAATGTCCATGAGTGGCTTTGGAAGAATGCACACCAGTTTTAAGTAGGTATTGGATTGCTACTTCACAAGTGAATTGCATAAAGGAGGGGTTAGAATCTGAAGATATAGACAAGGAGTTTCTATGCTTGTGGTTCAATATAAGTTATAATTCCTACAAAGATGAGTTTTTTTTCCAGATGCTCTGCATGAATCTATTTTTGAGTTTGCATGGCATTATATCTTCCTATATGAAACAATAATAGGCTTGAAGTTTGACCTGCCAAAAATAAAAGACTCAATACATGATCAAATGACAAGGAATATTACACATACAATATTGTCCCTTTAACATCCTCTAAAATGAGAGATGTAGAAATAAGTGCATTGGAATGCCTTAATGTTTATTTATAGGCCTATAGGTTACAACTTCCTAGTTCTAGCAAAATTGTTGTGGTGATCCAATTTTTTCCTTTAGTTTTCACCCTTAATGTAGAAAATTTAGATGCTCTATTCAAACTTCCATATCATGTTGTATTTTCCATTGAAACATTGTATTTATTGTAGATTTATGATACTAAAAGAAACACTCTCATTGAAATCTTTGTGGGGCTTAGTTATGGGGCCATAATAGACATTACATGGTCATCTAATGCAAGGTTTCTTGCAGTTCATCCCAAGTTAGCCATTGTACATTGGTAGAATTTGAGAATGGGGAACTTGGTTTCACTACAATATTATCTTAAATATCTTCACATGTTGCAAGTTATTTCCCCAAGCTACAATGGAAATGGACAACTTTGTGGCAGAGAAAATGGATGTGGACATATCTATGGGAGATGAAAAGCTATGAGAAGGGACCTAGAGATTGAAAGATAGGAAGGTGTCAAAGATATTAGATCAAGAGGACTAGAGAAGTGTGAAGCAATGGTAAAGAAAGAAGATAATCTAGTCTTGGTGGCTTTTGTCAATGGTTCTCTAATTAATGGGAAAGAATTGACTTCTTATCAAATGAAACAAGAATATATGAATACATTAGCCAATCTGCCTAAGACTTCTAAAAGGTGCATTACTCCAATAGTTCTTGAAAAGTCATAAGCTAATACAAAATACCACAAAAAGGATCTTCTTGCTAATAATTTTTTGATTATCTATGTAGAGTCAGAGATGTTGTTGGTCATTTTCTAGTCATCTTTAAACTAGAACATATGTTTTATTATAAAATTCATTTTAATAATGTTTTAACTCACTTAATGAGTAAAATGTCATGTATATGGGAAGGAAATAGGTTTTCTTTATTAACTAATTTTTAAGAATCAGTTACGATATAGTAAGAAGAGAGAACATATAAATATGTAATATAAATATGGGTAGAGGGTTTGGACTTTGAGGATCTTTTTACTACCCTATGGATTGAATGAGCTTTGTAAATGAGAAAAATTGGAAACTTTGTGTTCTTTGGTCTTTTTAATGAAGGATTGTTGTTCTTATGTCTTCATTCCTCTTGAAATCTGATTATTGTTATGTCTGGTTATTTTTCTTTGTGCTTATTTCCTTATTCTACTATGGTGTATAGGTGTTTGGGAGACTTTATGCTCTTTCTTTAGTTTGTTTTGATTTTGAAGAAATCCTTGTTGTGTTTCTTACATTTGCATCTTGATTTCTTCTTCTTTTTCCATCTATTTTTCTTTTCTTTCCTTCTGGTGCTTTCTAGTTAAAAGTACCCAAAACCCTAAAAACCCCCATCATAAGAGGGATCTACCCCTCTCAAATACAAGGGAGGATTGTTGACCTCACAACAATTCCTCTATTTGTTATTGATCTTTGTCTCTGTCCATTGGACGAGTTACTTATCTTTACAATGACAAAACTATTTACTAACATATATATAATGCACTACCAAAATTTACTAGTGAATTGTTATGTCATAAAATGTCCCCCTAGGACTTTTATCTCCTAAGCTTAGCTCCCGGGTCCCTTAATTTTCATCATGCATTTTAGAATTGAATCCTGAGACAAAATGGCCTAAAACCCATGTCAAATGGGACTTAAGGGACATTACAAAGCTTAACCCTATCCCAAAATAGGTCCTAAGACAAGGGTGCCCATGCCCTTGCCTTGCCCTATTTTGGCGAGGTCCCAAATTTTAATGTCGACAAAGTGATCGTTAGAGGTGTTCCTTGTCAACATCTTAAGTTTTACTTACAAAATTAAAGCAGGAATGCATTTATAATCATGTTTAGGACTTCATTTGTAAACTAGAAGATGACTATTAGAAGATGATTATGAGGTTTTGGCAAATGTATGAGTTTAGAGAATTCAAGGCATTCATTGTTGTAGAGAAAAATTGTGTTGTTTTGTGTTTGTTATTGTAGATTTGGTTTCATCTTCTCATGTTGTGAAAGATCTTCATCTACTTGAGAACTACACCTCTAAGGTGATATCTATTTGTGCTTCAATCAATCATTTATCAATTTTCTTTTGCCTCTGTCCTGCAAGGACATGCACTCTCTATCTAACAACAGTGTTAGAAGGCTTGATTGCCATTCTGGGGCTTGATTGAGGCAAGCTCCTATACACCACAACCCCCAACCTACTTCTTGTGTTTGTAGGTGACAGGTACAGGATCTTGCAGAGTGGAGTTGTAGAGGACTATTACAGAGTGTTAGGAATTAGGATCTAAATAAAAAGGTATGAAATAGCTTAGGAAGGGCTTGGGTGCCTGCTCTTTTGCCCCTTAGTTTCATGTCATGAAGAATCTCTAAAGTGGTTGCAGTCAGTAGTAGAAAAGATCTTGAATCCCTTGAAAAAGTAACACCTTGGGCTTGGGTACCCACTCTTTCACCCCTAACTTTTCCATATTCTGGAACTCAAAATCTAGTCTGTTTCTATTTAGTATTTAGCTTATCCCTGTGTGAGCATTTATCTAGTTTCATCTATTTGTTTAAGATTTTGCATAAATAGGGTTTTGAGCTTAATTGGACTAAAATCAATACATTAATCAATCAATTCCAAATTTCCCTATCATTCCAAGTGACAGCTAGCTTATAGTTGATTCCTCTTGCAGAAGTTGTGATTCAACTCGGTTAAATGTCCTTGAATGTAATGTGTGAAAGAAGGATCTAGCTAAACCACCCATCAAACCCTCTTTTCATACTTTACATTTTGGTGAACCCATGTTTTATTACATTTTGCACCTTGTTGACTATTGTAAATTAGATTTGTATGCATACATTTTATTTTCACCATTATACATTGGAAAATTTACAAAAAATTGAAAATTTTGAAAAAAAAATGCATTTTTAGCTTGCATAGTTCACATTATTTGCATGACATTTCATCTAAAGCATTTAAATCTCTGATATTCACATCAAATCTGATATAAATTGCAGCATTACATCATTACATAATCATTTACATTGCATTTTCATACTTTATTTGTTAGAATTTGCTTCGAATTGTTCATTTTTCATATAACCAGGTGGTCTTTGGAAAAAAACTAGGGTCTGTAGTAAAAATCTTGTTTTAGATTTTACTACTCTTTTCAACACTCTGTCAAATCTGATTTTGGACTGCAGTGTTTCATCATAGTGTGTTTTTGCATATACATTTCAAATTTTGTATTTACACATTGTGTGTTGCAACAAACATATCTTGCTCCTAGGATTGGTTCTATTAGTTTGTGCATTGAGTGTTGTATGATTTTTCATGAGTCTTATAACCCATTGCCCTAATAGAAATATCCCTCTAAGGAGAAGTTTTAGATTAATGGGTTCTAGTGCTTCTGATAGCAACAATGTTCCTACATCAGAAAATCCATTGAACACCTACTTTACAAAAGGAGAAACACAAACATGGCAAGATATCATGACTCCTATAACCACAATGGAAGAGAAAATATTTCATAATGTGGAGGATCCTATAGATGTGATAACACATGTACTTGATGAGAAAATAAACAAACTTGATAAGGAACTAGCTAATTTTCAAGCATTTGTGGAAAAAGAAAGGATAGCTAAAGAAGCTCTACCTGTTATTCATAATGTAAGAGAGTTGTTAAAATAAGGACAAGATGGTGTTAATATGCTTCAAGGCTTAGTGCATATAGTGCATCATAATGTTATGGTGGTAACTGAATGCGCAAATGTTATTAATAACATGTCATCACCAACTCATACACAAGTATCGACACCTATACTGACTACTGAAATGTCTACTTTCACATCATCAATTCTCACTACTAATGCACATACTTGTAGTAATTCTACCACTAGTATTGGAGTATCTAATGGCATTAATTCACAAAATTACAAGGTTGTGGGATTCAACTATCAAAACCAACCACCTAGGGTGACTTCTTTTATGAATAATCACTCTCAACCACCCTACACTCACACTTATTCCCAACCACCTTTTGTTACCACTTACAATCAATCACCTCAAAACTTCTCAAACATGGCTTCTAATTCTCAAATTGCATCTCCTAATGATTCCCTCCTAAACCAACTTTTACAAAGCATGACCTCTTTACAACAAAAGGTGACAAACTTGAAAAATTCTTCTCAACCTAATTTACCAACATACCATGCTCAAAATCCTCTATCTTTTGTGATCTTAAGAACCCCTATGCCTGACAAGTTTCAAATTCCTCTCTTTGAAAAATATGGTAGAAAAGGTTATCCTAATATTCATGTGCCAGCATTCACAACTATGTGTAGTGATTTCTTCTTTGAGGAGGACTTGTTAGCAAAGCTCTTCCCACGGTCTCTCAAGGATATGGCTTTGGAATGGTTTTCCTCTCTACCTCCAAATTCAATACACTCTTTCTCTCAGCTAGTTGATCAATTTTTACAACATTTCCAAGTAGACATTAGACCTCAAGTTTCATTGATCGATTTAGTTCATTGCAAACAAGGTTCGAAAGAGAAGCTAAATAAGTTTATTAGTAGGTATCAAGCTCTTTATATACAAATTCAATACCAGATAAATGATTAGGATGTTTAGAAGGTATTTATTACAAATCTACAACCTAACATCTGTTATAAGATCCTCTTGATGAAGTATAACTCTTTTTAACATTTATGCACAGCCCTTCGTGATTACCAACTTTTGTCTAGGTAATATTAAAACCAACACTCATCGGCTCATGTTGGTCAATCAACATCTTCACCTTCACAAAACAACTTTAAGAGGAATAATAATAGTTTCATTAAGATTAATGGATAGAATTTAAATAACTTTTCACAAGTGTCCGCTATCACTAATCCTAAGAGGGCATTGTTTCAATATAGACAACATCAAAGACAATTCACTTTAATATCCGACTCCTTACATTGTATCATGAATCAAGCTGTGAGTAACAACCTCTTGAATCTTCATTTGATAAAACCATTGGATGGTAGTAGAATGCAAGGACCTCACTTTGATGTTAATGCTTTTTGTCATTATCATTGATAACAAGGGCATGATATTGAATGATGTATGCATCTTAAACATGAAATACAAGACCTCATCGAATCAAATGTTATACAGGTAAGTGGTGTGAATGATAATCAAAATAAGTTAGTTACTCATCTGAATCATAATTTACAAATCTTTACTAATCCCTTTCCTAGACATAACGAGAACAATATGGTCGAACAACATACAATAAAAGTGGAATATGAATGTTTGGATTATGATGAAATATTTAATATGATAGAAGTAGATAAAGAAAAATTGAAAACTCACCTCATCCATGGCAAAAAGGTTATCCCTTCAAGGTTCAAGAGTTAACCAAAATGCAGTAGAAAGACAAATTGAACAATTGAGAAAAGAGATTATGATACAGGAAAAGGTGGCTATAGTGGAAGATATTCCATTCCACTATGAATGACTAACTCACTAAAATAAGAAAGAAAATGATCATAAAATAACAAGGTGGTTATCATCAGTAGGAACTAACAGTGGTTCCCCTCCTTCAAATATACAAGGATTTGAGAAACAAACACCATATGGATATTCTAGAAACAAAGATCAATCAAGTATGAACCACTCAAATTTCACACAAAACTTGGTGGAGCATCTTTCTAAAATGCTCACAAGTTCCAAATTCTATCTCGGTTGTGCCTACAGGTAAGTATTTCTAACCCAGGTGGTCACATATGTCATAGCATTATTTGCTCATTTATGTGGTCTCCCCTCTTGTATTGTGTTCCCCCGTGATGTGTTATGTGTTGTTTAGGCCTCCTAGGATGACCCTTGATACTCTTGTAAGGTCAAGGATATCAGGAGACCGCCTCTGTTGTGATCATTCTTCTATCTTGTCTCTCCTCTATTTTTATTGTTGTGTGTCATGCCTCAGGGGCATAGCGTTGTGGTTGATGACCTAGGGGCTATTAGGAATTGCATTTCTTGCCCAAGGTTCCATTTGTTAAAACCCTACTAAGGCTTGTTAAAACCCTTGTTGAACCCTAAGAGCCTTAAACCCTTCAATGTTTTCCTTTGAAGTGACTCTCATTATATTTTTGCATTGACCATTGATCATCCATTCTCAATTGCCCAAGTTATAACTTATGTCTTAGAGTGTTGTCCCTTTACCAACCCCATCCATTTGAGTCACCTTCCATTGCTCATGCCTTAATATTCACCCATGTCTTAGCATTTTGAGCCTTAGTTTTAAAATAGAGCCCCTTTTAACGAGTCGTGGCCCCTTTTTCCTAGTAGAGGCAATGTTGTTTTTAAAGAGATGAGACCCCTTTATGGCACAGGATGTTGTAGAAGCCTCCATGTGGTGTCATGGAACTCCTTCAAGGTGAAGCAAAGGAAGAGACTCTCCTGCAGTGTGCTTGTCCACCACGTGTCCCATCTGTTGAGACATAGAGTGTCCCATCTGTTGAGACATAGAGTGCCACAGAAGCTGCCAAGTGTTGGCTCTGTATTGATCCTAACAGAAAAGAATCTAATTTTATTAAGAACTAATTGAAAGGAAGCTAGGTGTGTGGAAAATACTTCCTACACTAATCTAATGAGGGGAGGAGAGTGTAAATTCAATTTTATCCTTACTATTACAACAATGTTAAACCCACTAACAGAGATATTGCAGCAAACACATAAACAAGAAAGTATGACAGAAGAAGAGAGACACAAGATATACGTGGGGAACACCCTTATAGGTGAAAAACCCCACTCCAAAACATAGCTCAAATGTATTACATAAACAATGAAGGTTAAAATATAACACAGAGCCAATGCTCTTACAAAAGTCTTCAACACTCATATCTAGAGATGATCCAGAAACATAACAGTACCTGTAAAACCTATAGTACATCACCTCCTCAAAACACCTGTTTATATAGAATATACAAGGCAATTTTAGCTCTATCTTGGAATGGGCATCCAACATGGCCTCATGGCTCAAAACACATGCCTATGGACACTTGTCCAACCTTGTAGAATGTTCCTAACACTTGTTAGGTCACCCCATCCCAAAGAGGTCACCTATTCCCAAAATGGGTTATGACAGATGCTCTTATGACTCTTACAACCGTCATAGAATCTGTCATAGCTGTCATAACTTACAGCTGTAAGAGAATCTGTCATACATAGGATATAAATAACATATTCTCTTACAACATGTCATAATCTGCCTTGGGTCACCCAAAGATGCCTTTTTCAAAAATGCTCTTTGACACATGTCTTCACCTGTCATAGAATCACCTATTTCTGACTCTTACATGTCATAACTTTGTCATAGGAATCTGTCATGACCGTTATGGTCAATATTCCCTTACACAACATCCAAGATGCCGACACATGGCAAAATATTCCTACCACTAAGTGGGATGCCTATCTCCTCATGTGAGGACAAAAATACATGTGGTCATATGCCATGTAGGATGACACATCACCGTGCCAACTCCCACAATATGACAACATAGGATTTGCATCCAATTAATACAATAGGCAAATAATAAATAAATACAATGTAAAAATACAAGAAATTACCAAGGTTGAGATACCTTAATTCCCAACATTCTCCCACTTGTCAAACACCTTGTAAGAGCCAATATAATTAACAGCATTTAACTGCTATAGGCCGAGAGGCCCATAGACTCTGAACACCATTTGAACTTCTTTGTGCCCATTGGTTTCGTCAATGCATCTGTAACATTCTTCAAAGTATCTACCTTCTCCAAATTTACCTTCCCATCCTTTACCATGTATCGCACGAAGTGAAACTGTACATCAGTGTGCTTTGTTCTGGCATGGAAAGTTGGATTCTTCGCAAGGCAAATCGCACTCTGACTGTCACAACTGTTTGTAATCTGACCTACATCAACACTAATATCTGAACACAATCTCTTAACCCAAATGGCTTCCTTGCAAGCATGAGTTGTAGCCATATACTCAGCTTCAGTAGTGGATAAAGTAACCACAGGTTGTGGCTTACTCATCCAACTAATTGCACCACCAAACATAGTGAACACATAGGCACTGGTGGATCTCTTGCTGTCAATGTCACCTGCCCAATCAGAATCTAGAAATCCATGAATACAAACTGAATGTAGAGGTCCTATAGAATTACCATGATAGCATATGGAATACTCAAAAATACCCCTCAATTATTAGAACACTTGCTTAACTGCATCCTAATGTGCCCGTCTAGGATTAGCCATAAATTGACTAAGGACTCCCACTGCTTGGGCAATGTCTAGTCTTGTGCAGACCATAGCATACATCAAACTACCAACAAAACTAGCATAAGGTACTATGCTCATGTCCTCCACCTCACTAGGAGATTTTGGACATCACTAACAAACAACTTTGTCCCCAATGAAATAGGAACACACAATGGTCTACAATCTGCCATGCTGAACCTGTCCAACATGGTCTTCATATACTTGCTCTAGCTTAGCCAAAGTTTTTTGTTTGCTCTATCTCTTCTAATTTCCATTCCTAGAATGTACCTGGCTACCCCAATATTTTTCATCTCAAAATATGCTGACAACTAACACTTCAAATAAGAAATCATATTCTTACCATTCCTGATCAACAACATATCATCAACATACAATGCAATAATGAGAATGCGATCATTGTCAAATTTGTAATACACACAATGATCTAATTTTGATCTCAGATAACTAGTTGACAACACAAAGGCATCAAACTTCAAGTACCACATCCTAGGAGACTGCTTCAAACCATACAAAGACTTCTTAAGCTTGCAAACCAAATTTTCTTTACCTTTCTCTATGTAATGCTCTAGATGTGACATGTAGATTTCTTCCTCCAAATCACCATGAAGGAAGGCTATTTTCACATCCATCTATTCTACCTCTAAGTCATAAGCAACTACAAGAGATAACATAAATTGAATGGATGTTAGCTTTGCAATGGGAGAGAAAATTTCACCATAATCAATTCCCTCCACTTGTGAGTACACCTTCGTAACCAATCTAGCCTTATTCTTTTCAACACTGCCATCTGCACCAAATTTCTTCTTGAACATCCATTTGCAACCAACGGGTTTTCATCCATCAGGCAAAGGTGCCAAGTCCCATGTTTTGTTTTTTTTCCAAAGAAGCCATCTCATCTTCAATGGCCTCCTTCCAGGAACCTACATCTTTCATGCTCATAGCCTCTTTCACAGTTCTAGGCTCATCAATGTTAGTAAGTAAAGCAAAAGCACAACTAGAATCAAGTAATGAATAACCAAACCTATCAGGTTGCTTTCTCGTTCATGTAGACCTTCTCAATAGCTAAGGTTGAGGTTCTGCTTCTTCTGAGATTTTAGAGCTACTAGAGCTCTCCTCATCATCAGGTCTCACAGGGTCTGTTAGTTTAGTTTTCTTAGGGGTAGAAGGGAATTGAACCGCATCTTCTTTCTTTTCTATTTGTTTTGGTTGTAGAATAATGGAAGAGGGTGTTAGCTCTCTGAAGATAACACTTCTGCTATACAACACTTTTTCAGCCACAGGATCCCAAAGCTTGTCTCCTTTCACACTGACACCATAGCCAATGAAAATACATTTAACAACCTTGTTCTCCAATTTAGACCGTTTCTCCCTAGGCACATGTACATATGCCTCACAACCAAAAACATGAAGATGCCTAACTGAAGGCTTCTTACCAGACCACACCTCCATAGATATTTTACTAACAAGAGCTAATGTAGGAGATTTGTTTACTAGATAGTAAGCAGTGGCAATAGCTTCAGCCCAAAACTTTTGTTCAAGGCTTGCTCCACTAAGCATACTCCTAGCCTTCTCCATCAGTGTCCTATTCATCCTCTCTGCAACTCTATTTTGTTGCGGGGTGTATGAAGTTGTCTTATGCCTTCCAATCCCTTGCTCTTTGCAGAACTTATCAAACTCTACCAAACAAAACTCACCACCGTTGTCAGTTCTCAAACACTTAATCTTTTTACTAGTCTAATTTTTAGCAAAGGCTTTAAACTCCTTAAACTGACTAAAGACTTCAGTCTTGCTTCTGATAAAATAAACCCATGTCCTTCTACTGTAATCATCTATGAAAGATACAAATTATATAGATTTTGAAATTGAAGGAACATTAATAGGACCAAACACATCAGAATGAATAAGATCCAATACACTAGAAGACTTGTAAGAACTAGAGTAAAAATGAACACGGTTTTGCTTTCCATAAATGAAATGTTCGCAAAAGTTGAACTCGAGATTACAATCATTTAACCCCTCAATGTGGTTTTTATTTTTCAGGGTACGCAGACCCTTCTCACCAATGTGGCCATATCTCAAATTCCATAACATAGTCTTTTCAGCAGGAAGCTTAGCTTCCATAGCATGTGCACCACCATCGGAACTAGTTACATTAGATTTCTTCACTACTCATTTAGATGGTGGGGATCAAGTGACTACAGCTCATTTCTTTGAGTCAGAAGAACTATTGTACTATGTAGTGCATGCCTCTAGCTAAAACAAAGTACCCCTCTGAGTACCCTTCGCAAGGACCATAGATCCTCTATTCATCTTGCATCCATCCTTCAAAAAGATAACCTGCACACTTGCATCATTCAACATACTTATAGAAAGTAGGTTCTGTGCAAGGCTTGGAATGTGCATAACTCTAGTGATCCCCTTCACTCCTCCATCAGGGAATTGGATTGAGCCTCTTCCATGACCAACAATCTTCAGATGAGAGTCATCACCCAAGTACACTCTTCCACCATCAAACTCTTCATACTTCATGAACTAACTTCAATGTGAGATCATATGGAATGATGCACCAGAATCAATCAACCACACATCATCAGATGCATGGGTGGCTAGGGCTGCGATGAAGGCATCACCATCATCTTGTGACTTGTTGCAATCTAAATCTAGGGTTGATTTCTTTTTCTTTTTCTTCTCTTCTTTGCATTCCTTTTAGAAATGCCCAAACTTGCCATAGTTCCAAAAGAGAGCCTTGGACTTTCTAGGAGATTTGGATCTCCCACGGGATTTGGATTTGTCCTTCTCAACTTTCTTGCATTTCTTCTTCCCTTTGTCTTTGGGTCTTCCATGAACCGTAAGAGCATCTTTGGCTGACTCAGATGTCTTCCTCCACATTTCTCTAGATAACAGTGAGGACACCACATCTTCCATCTTGAAGGTGGTAGTGGTGCTTCTAATAGACATGACAAGGTGATCCCACGAATTTGGCTAAGAACAAAGCAGGGTCATGCAATGATCCTCCTCCATTTTCACACCTATGGATGTCAACTATACAATGATCATGTTGAAAGAATTCATGTGGTCTATAATATATCCTTCATCTTCTATCTTCAGAGTGAAAAACTTCTTTTTCAGGAAAAGTTTGTTTACCAAGGACTTAGCCTGATAAACATCACCCAACTTCTTCCAAAGATCTTTCATGCTCTTCTCCTCATGGACATTCAACGTGATAGAGTCAGCTAGGCAGAGTCTTATGAGACCCTTAGCCTTCTGATCTTTGAGGTCCCAATTAGCTTGTGACATTGCTATAGGTTTCACACCAGATACGATTTCCCATAAATCACGATCAACAAGTAGGTCCTCCATCTTGAGTTTCCACAACTCGAAATTAGTGCTATTGAATTTCTCAACCTCTAACCTTCCGGATGTGGTTTCCATCTCCTTGCTACAATAAGATACAAAATACTCTGCACAACACTCCCACTTAACCTAAGATTACCTCAAAAACCCCCTATCCAACAGCTAGGACCAAAATTGGCCACGCTCTGATACCAACTGAAAGGAAGCTAGGTGTGCGAAAAATGCTTCCTACACTAATCTAATGAGGGGAGTAGAGTGTAAATTCAATTTTATCCTTACTATTACAGCAATGTTAAACCCACTAACAGAGATATTGTAGCAAACACATAAATAAGAAAGTATGACAGAAGAAGAGAGACATACGATATACATGGGGAAAACCCTTACAGGTGAAAAACCCCACACTCCAAAACATAGCTCAAATGTATTACATAAAAAATGAAGGTTACAATACAACACAAAGCCAATGCTCTTGCAAGAGTCTTCGACACTCCTATCTGGAGATGATCTAGTAGCATAACAGTACCTGTAAAACCTATAGCACATCATCTCCTCAAAGCACCTTTTTATATAGAATATACAAGACAATTTTGCTCTATCTTGGAATGGGCGTCCAACATGGCCTCATGGCCCAAAACCCATGCCTATGGACACTTGTCCAACCTTATAGAATGTTCCTAACACTTGTTAGGTTACCCCATCCCAAAGAGGTCACCTATTCCCAAAATGGGCTATGACAGATGCTCTCACGACTCTTACAACCGTCATAAAATCTGTCATAGCTGTCATGACTTACAGTTGTAAGAGAATCTGTCATACATAGGCTATAAATAGCATATTCTCTTCCAACATGTCATAGTCTGCCTTGGGGTGCCCAAAGATGCCTTTTTCAAAGATGCTCTCCCACACATGTCTTCACCTATCTTAGAATCACCTATTTCTGACTCTTACATGTCATAACTTTGCCATAGGAATCTGTCATGACCATTACAGTCAATATTCCCTTACACAACATCCAAGATGCCGACACATGGCAGAATATTCCTACCACTAAGTGGGATGCCTATCTCCTCATGTGAGGACAAAAATACATGTGGTCATATGCCATGTAGGATGACACATCACCGTGCCAACTCCCACAATATGACAACATAAGATTTGCATCTAATTAATACAATAGGTAAATAATAAATAAATACAATGTAAAAATACAAGGAATTACCAAGGTTGAGACACCTTAATTCGCAACACTAATCAGGGTCTCATGGATGCTACCAGGTGTTATCTTGGTGCATGTTTCAAGAGGAATCAAATGTTATCTCCCTCCTGTGGTGCACCAGCCTACCACGTATCCTATTTGGTTGATGAATAGAGGCCCGCAGAAGCTGCCATGTGGTAGCTTGGTGTAGACTTTTTGCAAGGCTATGGCAAGACCCTCCCTGCATAGCAGAAGCTACCAAGCATTAGCTTGGTGCTCATTTGGGGAAGGATTGAATAAGAGACCCTTTTGGTGTGCACCAATGTGCCACGTGGTAGCATAGTGGCTTTTTTGTTGCGGCCTCATTCTGTGCTAACAACTTTGATGATCTGGCAGCCTTTGCAGAGACTCTGTCCCTTCATAGAAGGCATTTAAGGCTCTCAACGAGGCCAATGACTCTAAAATCCATTCAAATAAAGTCAGGAAACTAAGAAGTTAGGGTTTTGGTCTTCCAAAGGAGGCAAGTATCAAATTGTTTACTCTTCTTCTTGTCTCTGCAACTGCTTAAGCTTCCAGGGCTGGTCAAACATGTTGGAATCTTCTCAAAGGGGCCATTATTTGTACACATTTCCCATGCCACTGGGGAATTTGAGAGGACTGTAGAAGAAATGAAATTATTTGTAGCAATGTGGCAAACAAATTTTTAGATGACACCCAAATGCAACATGGGTATGTAGGTGATAATTTTGATTAGCATGATGGTTGCATTTGTGCTTGTGTCATCATTGAGAGGGCATGTATTTGTGGGATGTACAATTGTGCTTCCGGGAGTGGATGGGGTTTGTTTTGAGAGAATGAGGATCTTCTATGATTTTTGTTACAACAAAACATTCACTCTCAAGTGCATTTTGTCATGTTGTACTTTGATGATGCATGATGCATTTTCTTTTCTAATAAGAAGTTGTTATTGGCCCGTTGCTTTTTTTTTTTGGCCTCTGATGTTTCTATAAATGGGAAGTCATGGCTGTTTTGTTGATGGTTCTTGAATCTTTGATCTAGGGCAGTAGTGTATTTTGTGTTTCAGTTCATGGTAATTGTTGTCATATAGATTTACACCCAGTGTTGAAGGATTTTAGGGCTTTAACTATCTAGTGAAATATTGAGATGGCCTCCAAGTGTGGGACCCTACAGGGAGGCCAAATCTCTAGAGAGAGGCTGGTTCCTTTGCTAAATGAGAGATTCAGCGATCCTAAGACTAAACCTAATCTATCCACCTATTTATGAAAAGAGGAAGAAAGAGTAAAACTAAAATTAACGGAGGTGATACACTAGGTTTGAATATGGGAAGGCCCTCAAAAAAACTACGTATGCACAAAATAACAATATTCAATAGACCAACATACACAAATCATGAATCACTTGCAAAGGTAAGAGAAACTAAATGAAACCCAAGAGGAAAGATGCATTCATAGATGGAGATCAAACATAAAAATACACAGAGCAAAGAATAATTCATGAGAAGGTAAAAATCTGATGTCTATTCTCAAAGAGGCACGGTTACAATTGCAAGAGATATGTTTTTTTAGAACAAAATCCAACTAGAATACATTACATTTCATGGTTTATATAAAATTTACAATGGAATGGTATTACCTACTTTAATGAATGTGCTCATGGGCTTGTTAGAGATATTTCTTTGCCAGAATGGACGTCTACCTACAAGAATTCAATGTAGAAGATATCTGAATCCATCGAGTCGCTTGAAGATCTTTGTACCATTAATACAAACTACTGAATCAAGAACTTGCAACAATTATTACATAATATCTACCTTTTGAAATCTTTTACAAGACTTTAAGTTGACCTCTAATATGTCTTTTCAGTCGAGTCTGCACATTTCTCTTTAATCGGCAACTTATCCTGATATCTAGATATGCACATCCATATCCAAATCATGATTTTTGGATCATAATTTCAAAGTGTGGATACCCCTCAAAAGGCCTACCAAATGAAAGAGGATGAAATTCTAAGCAATTTTGTCTTTTGGATCATGTAGAAATTCCTCTGGATGAATGAAAGAAAGCTAGGTGTGCGGAAAACACTTCCTACACTAATCTAATGAGGAGAGGGCTATGCAAATTCAACTTTATCCTAACTATTACAGCAATGTTAAACCATTAACATGAGATATTGCAGCAAAACACAAGAACCAGAAAGAAGACAGAAGAGAGAGAGAGACAAGATATACGTGGGGAAAACCCTTATGGGTGAAAAAACCCACACTCCAAAACACAGCTAAAATGTATTACAGTAAACAATAACAGATTACAATATAGTTTCAGAGCCAATGCTCTATCAGGAGTCTTTGAATGTTGAATCTGGAGATATTCCGGTAGCATAACAGTACTTGTACCAAAGTTATCTATCTCCCATCCAAGCACCTGTTTATATAGAGTTTACAAGGCAAATATGGAACCTTCTAGAGATGGGCATCCATCTTGGACTCATGCCCCAAAACCCACACCTAAGGACACTTGTCCAACATCCCATCCTGAAGTGGGCACCTGGTCCCAAGATAGGTTATGACAGATGCTCTTACACACCTTACAACTATCATAGAATCTATCATACACTGACTAAAAATATCATATTCCTCTTACATGTCATAACCTCCCTTGACCACCCAAAGATGCCTTTCTCTCATGCAGAGATACTCACCAACACTTGTCATTAATTAAAAATCATTTGAGGTTTCAGGGGCATTGCCCCTGAGCCCCCACGAGGGCGCTGCCCCTCGACTCCGCTTTTTACCGTGACAGGGAGCGCGCTAGGGGCGCTGCCCCTGGACCCCGCAAGGGGCTACGCCCCTTGACCCTATCTTGGGGGAGCTACCCCCAAACCCTTGTTAATTATTCAAGGGGGAAATCGTGGCTTCCAAAGTCACCAAAATTTACCTTGTTGCATATACACAAGGTGCTGACTATGCTAACTCAACATGGGATAAATAAATACAACATTAGGATTTTGCAAAGGTTGAGACATCTTAATTCCCAACAATGAAGAAGATATTTGTGGTCAAAGTTGCAGTCAACAGGCACATGGATATCCATGAATATCTTCAAGGTCTACACACTCACAAATATCCAGATGATATAGCCTGGCTGAACACAATAGTCTCAATATCTTGATATTCAGATGCACTTGTCAAAGTTACCTTCATAGCATGGAGAAGTCGTCATTTGCATGGTTATCCGATGTCAGGATATTAACTTTTAAGATGCCATCCCTAAATATCCTGATGATGTCATCAACATAAGGCACTTCTTTGGAAAGGATCCAAATGATGTCATCGGGACATTCCCCTTAAGGATCTAGACATTGGGAAAGATCTGGACGTTAGGAAATATATGGATGTTATGAAGAAACTAGATATTGACTAAGGTCCAGATATTTGGGAGATATCAGGATTTTAGTTAAGGTCTGGATATTCAGATAATATCCAGATATTAACTAACATCCAGTTATCAATAAGGATCTGAAACTTAGTTAAGGTCTAGATATCAAGATAATATCTAGATATTAACTAAGATCTGGATATCCAGACATCAGATATCCATACCAAAACAACCAAGTATGAAGATGGAAAAACTATGCAAAGGCAAACATAGAAGGCTACAGGTTTCTAGGTTTTTTGCACGGGTTCTCCAAATGAGTTTTTAGAGATTTTTGCAAGGCAAAACACTGGGACTTGAAGGATTTAAGGCCTTCAGGGCTATATTCCAAGGAATTTCAAGGAGATTCTCAAGATGAACTATTGGACTCTGGGCAATGGAAAATAGGTCAACATTTTGGTAACCTCTAAGGGATGTTTGCCTGCTAAACAAATAGACCAGTGGCCTTAAGAATCCATTGGGAATGGAGTCCAAAAGAGAAATTGAAATAGGTCAAGACAACTAAAAGCTACCTCCAAAACACACCAAAAAGGAAGGGGCCTACATTCTCCTATTGACAATACAGCCTGTGCAAAAGAACTTATTGAAGGGAAAACCTAAAGTAGAAATAAACTAGAACAATATGTACAATATCTCATACCAACCCTAATGGTAGGGTTTGAGATGGATCTCATTAACTAAGATCGGTAGAACTTCACCATCTAGCCTTGAAAGAATGAAGGCATTTGCTTGCTTTCTATTGATGATGACATAAGGCCCACTCCAAAGTGCATCAAAATTGGTGTGGCCTCCATGTTTGGCTCGGTCAATGTCCCATTTTAGAACAAGATCACCTTCTTTAAAGGTTTGGACCTTGGCCTTCTTATCAAAATATCTCTTGGTCTACCTCTAATGTTCTTTTAATGTGATCATGGTTAACTATCTTTGTTCCTCTAATTCAGTCAATTCAGCCATTCTGATAGACCTAACATCTTCTCCTTCCAACTCCAATTGAAGAATCAACTCTAATGCAAGAAGCTCCAAAGATATAGGCAATATAGCCTTTCTTCCATACACAAGAACAAAAGGAGAGTTCCCAATGGCCCTCTTGTATGTGATCCTATCAGCCCAAATAACTAATTTGATCTTATTATGCCATTGTCTTTGATTGGTCTCCATGGTCCTCTTCAGAATTTTGATCAGGTTCTTGTTGGTGGATCCAGCCAACCCATTACCTTGAGGGTAATAATTGGATGAAATCTTTAAGAACACATTATATTCAAGAGCCCAATCAGTAATCCTAAAACCAGTGAATGCTCTTCCATTATCAGAAATAATAGTATGAGGAGCTCCAAACCTTGTCATGATTTCTTCCGAGAAGTCCATGATTATTGACTCGGTGGCATCCTTGAGTGCGACTACTTCAACCCACCTAGTGAAGTAATCCATTTCATCCAAAACCCACTAGTGACCAGTACTGGAAGAGGGATTTATCATGCCAATGAAATCTAAACCCCACTATAAAAAGGGATGTTCAACCTGAATAGGGTGGAGTGGAAGTGTTGCCAATCTTTTCTTTCTAGCAAATAGAGCACACTCTTTGCATTTTCTTACTCACACATGGGCATCACTGATTAATGTGGGCCAAAAGTAACCTAGCCTCATTATTTTCATTACTGTAGCTCTAGCAGAGAAATGGCCACCAACTAGACCAGCATGAAACTCACTAAGAAGTCTATCAACCTGATCCTCTTCTATGCATCTCAGTAAGACTCCATCCAAGTTTCTATTGAAGAGAACACCATCTACCAAAGCATAAGAGATAGATTGCATCTTGAAATACCTTCTTTTGGTTCTGTCAAGTCCATAGGGATACTCACCAATGGATAGGAATCTGGCCATATCTGATGTCTAGAAACTTACAGTTGATAGCTCAACTATATGTTCTTCCTCATTTAAAAGGTAGGATGAATGCACTTCATCTATTGATGTCTGAGCTAGCTATTCACACAATCCTCTACCCCTAATTAACTTAGTGGCTTTGATGATCACATCATACTCCAAGATCTTGGTGACCCAGTTGGCTCTCTTTTCACTAATCTCAATTCCCATTATGTAATCTCTCACACTAGGATGAGAAACTAGAACTTTAATATGGTTATTTGCCAACATATATATGAATTTGTTTAAATCTCTAACAATGGAAAATACCTATTTGTCCATGGGGCCATATCTAACCTCATATTCCTTCAAAGTCTGACTGAAGAAGGCCAAGGGCTTCTCCATTCCTTATTCATTATGTTGCATCAGGACAGTAGCAATATTGTTCTCTCCTCCATATGCATAAAGGACAAAATCCTTCTCATAATTTGGGTTCATGAGAGTAGGCACCTAGGCAATTTCTTCCTTGGTCTTCTCAAAACCATCCTCCCTTCCTTAGTCCATCTAAAGACTACATCTTTCTTGAGCATAAGGGTTAGAAGCTTCACCAAGCTAGTGCAGTTAGCAATGAACTTCCTAACAAAGTTGATCTACCCTAGAAATGATTATAACACTTTTTTGTGAGTAGGTAGGGGAAGAGAAAGGAGAGCAGATGTCCTCTTGGGGTCTATGGATATCCCATCCTTAGATACTATGTGGCCCAAAATCTTACCCTAGGCAACAACAAAAATACATTTCTTGGGGTTCAGAGACACCCCAAACTCTGCACCTTTGGAACACTTTCTCTAGATGCTCCATATTACTTTCTCCCTTCCTAGAGAAGATGGTAATGTCATCTAGATAAATTAGGATGAACCTATTTATAAATCCTTTGAAGGCAATATCCATTGCCCTCTGAAATGTGGCACCCACATTTGATAGACCAAATGGCATTTTTGCATATGCCATCGTTCCCCATTTGGTTGTAGATGTTGTCTTAAATCTATCCTCCTCTTTGACAAAAAATTAATTATAGCTAGAGAAGCCATCCAATAAAGAAAACCTTTCTACCCCTGCAACCATTTGTAAAATTTGATCCATAGAGGGAAAAGGGTATTGATCCTTCAAGGAAGCCCGATTTAGGTCCCTGAAGTCCACACAGAGCCTAATCTCTCTGCTTTTCTTTCTCACAAGCACTAGTTTAGCAACCCAAGTAGAATACTTGATGGAAAAGATAATCCTTCCTTATATGAGCTTAGCAAGCTCTTTTCTCATCAAAGGTTTGATCTTTGGATTAATGGGCCACTATATTTCATGACTTGGCTTGCAATTAGGATCTAGATCAATGGCATGCTGAGCCACATCTGGATTGAATCCTTTCAAGTCTTCATATGTCCATGCTAGGATGTCATTGTACTTCTGTGCTAGGCATACAAATTCTTGTTCTTCTGCATTACCATGTAGCTTTCCCAGTAGCAATTCCTTGTCTTTGGCAATGGTTACCTTCTAGTAATCTTCTTTCTTGAAGGTCATGTTATTCCTTCCACCCTTGAACTCATCATCATCACTGAAGAGGGCCTCTAGGGTGACTAGACCCTTGGGCAACTTGTTTGATTTAAGTTGGATGATCTAATTGCCATAGCATTCCTGCAAACTGAGCTGCACTATGGAAGAAAACTCCACTTCATTCTGAATGAAGCTCACAATCTACTCATTGTTGTCAAAGACCTGCCAATAGATATTATTATCAAGAACGGATGGTCTGACAACAGTCCTCACATGCTGATCAAGACCTTAAAACAAGTCTGTAGGTGGAGAAAATTGAGCCCTCACCATTGCCAACTGATCAGCATCAACATTCAGTTTTCTTGGGATCGCCTCTAGGTTAAGAGCATCAAAACTCTCAAATAGGTCCCAAACTCTATAGCTATAAGCTCTTAGAAGCTGGCTTTTTGTTGCACATCTCTCTCTAACTTGCTTGACACCCAATTTAGTATCACCAAAGATCTCCAAATGTTTGATTTTATTCTTTTCTACTAATAGTAGGCCATGGACTAATGCCTCATACTCTATTACATTATTTGTGCAAGAAAAATGCAACCTATGAGCAAAATGCAACTTCTTACTAGTAAGAGAGACTAGCAAAACACCTACACCAACTCCATTTCCGCTCTTTGCACCATTGAAAAACATCTTCCATGGGCCATTGGAGTCATCATCTGGCTTAAGTATAGAAGGGACTGAAGAATCTCTTTCATGGATCATGTAATTGCCTAGGTTAGTTGCCTTAGTAGTATCATAAGGATCAAAATTTTCATGTTCCCTTGCCCACTTATCAAAAAACAAACTGGGGATAGGAAGAAGTGAAGGTTCTGCCTCAATAGGTTCTGAGTCATGCACTTCCTCACCCTAAATCATAAGATGTGGATTCACCAGGCTGTGGTCATAGTTTTCCACATGATAATTTGAAATTGGTTCAGTCTTTATGGTGAACTATGTACCATATCTAGTCCTTAGCAACATGTGAGACCAGTCAGAAGAAAGGTAGCCACCTACCTTAGCTATGAAGTCCCTTGACAGACATATGGCAAAGAAGGGAGGAAGATCAATGACTAAAATTTCTTGTTTGAAAGTCAGGTTTGGACATGCATGTAGAGTCAAGTTCAGTCCCTTGATCACTCCTATAGTGTTTATAGAGGTGCCATCTAACTATAATACTCCTGATGAAACATGGGTATACTTGATGCCTAATGCATCTTCTATCTTCTTAGGCATGACTTAAACACTAGCCCCAGAGTCAATCATGCAATTGTGCACTAAAAACTTGTCAATGATTAAAGACAAGTAGAAAGGAGAAGGTTTCTTGACTACACTTACTTGTCCTTCACTTTGTTGCAAAATATTGACAAGAGTCTTCTCTTTCTGTTTTGATGATGAGTATGTCGCTACTAACTTAGCAGATGGGAAGTTCCTCAAGGCTTCTTAAAACAGATCCCTCTGAGAAGGGATGGACATTACTTCCAACATAGAGACATTGATATTTGTTTCCTTCATCTACTCCACAATATTTAATGGAATAGAGGGTGCCTTATACATGGAGGGAACCCATGTTCCCTTCTTTGATTGTTCAACTAGTTGCTCAAGCACTTTTAAGCCTGAAGGAGTCTCTTTTGTAGCAGCAGATTTGCTGCTCTATACTGGAATTGTGGAACTAGCCACCTTTGCCTTTGCAATAGGATCTTTTGTAATACATTAGGCATGGGGCTAGCCTCCAACTGCTTTTTTTTACCTAAGGTTGTCTGCAATGGGCATAACAACATTGTCCATAGGCTGATTGATAGCACAAAAATCCTCTAAAGTTCATAACATCATGCTGGCATTAGAAGTAGCCTCATTTGATACTTTAGGGTTGTTGTTGGCTACCTCTGACAATGATGCCTGCTGAGTGTGAAAATTTTGCACCATTAAAGCCTTTTCTTGTGCTCCAAAAGCACAAGTGGAATGAATATGAAGTTGGTTGCAGGGGTAGCACCAATCTACCTCCTAGGCTAGATTATTCTAAATAGGGACTAAAGCCCTAAGTGGAATTACAATTGGTATTGGTTGGATAGGTCAGATTGTTTGTAAAGGTTGTGCAAGGTTAGAATTTTGGTATCTATTTTAGTGATAACCTTGATTCCAGTTCTAAGTTTTGTTGGGATTATACCCTTGGTTTCAATTTTGGTTAGATGACTGCCTTTGATTATAATTCTAATGGGGTTTGGGGGTAGTTTGATTAGCTATACTATTCACCTTGTTGGTCAAACTAGACATTAGGGTCTTAAGGTCACTCTCTTCCTGAGAAAGAGAGGATGTTGAAATTTTAGGATCTAGAATGGGAGCAATAATGGGTTGTTGGGATGAGGAAGGTAGCTTTGGAAAAAGTGGAATAGGAGGTCTGGGGGCAATTTTCCTAGCCTATATTAAATAATTTTTTGCTTTAAGAGTTGTCTCATAGCCAGTGGGTAGCGTCTCAACACCCATAGATTGCATCATCACTGCAATGTTAGAATTCAAAGCTCTTAAAAAATACAAGAAAGCACCTTGTGGGGATGCCATGAGGGTAGCTATAATTCTCTCCCACGTCCTCTAGATTCTAAAGTTGAAAGCTGCCAGCATCTCACTTGGGGCTCTTTTGATAGTTGTCAACTGCTTAAGCAATGAAACATTGTCTGCCCTCTCTCCAAACTATTTATAGAGGGCCTCTCCCAGCTCGTCCTAGGTATGTATTGAAGTAGGGGTCAGGCTCCTAAACCATTAAAGAGCTCTCCCTTTAAAAGATGAGACCATTAGTCAAACTACAACATCTTCATGTTGTATGTGGTGGATTGACCATATGTTGGATATGTCTTTGATATGCTCAGTAGGGGTAATAGAACATCACCCATAAATGATGAAACATGTTTTAGGGATGTAGCTGGCATATCATTTTATGTAGCCAAATCCAATAGACTTCCTTGATTTAAGGTCACAAAGAGAAGATTCCTTGCCATCCTAGGGATATTCAAATTCAGTCTAGGAATATGCAAGCTTCTTCTATTATATTGAAACCTAACAGGAGGGGGTATAGATTGATCCCTTGAATGAGGTAAAGTAAGGTTGTTGTTCCTTCTCATAGGAGACCTAGATAACCTAGACCTTCTCCTTGAAGTAACAACATATAGTTTAGTGAATTGAAAGTTATCTCTTGAAGATGCCCTAGTTTGCACATGCATAAAAGATGGCACTGATCAGAACCAGAAGCTTGTAGAGTCACTAGGTGCATGAAATGTCTGCCAAGATGCAGAGTATTGAGAAAAACACTAGATTCTTAGCTTGATTCTTTGATTGCTTATGCTTTTAGGCCCACCGGGCATGCTAGAAATTGTTGTCACATAGATTTACACCCAGTGTTGAAGGCTTTTAGGGTTCCAACAATCTAGTGAAACATTGAGATGGCCTCCAGATGTGGGACCCTATAGGGAGACCAAATCTCTAGAGAGAAGCTAGTTCCTTTGTTGAATGAGAGATTCAGCGATCTTAAGACTAAACCTAATCTATCCACCAATTTATGAAAAGAGGAAGAAAGAGTAAAACTAAAATTAATGGAGGTGATATACGAGGTTTGAATATGGGAAGGCCATCAAAACAACCACGTATGCACAGAATAACAATATTCAATAGATCAACATACACAAATCATGAATTACTTGTAGAGGTAAGAGAAACTAAATGAAATCCAAGAGGAATGATGCATTCATAGATGGAGATCAAACAAAAAAATACACAAAGCAAAGAACAATTCATGAGAAGGTAAAAATTTGATGTCTATTCTAAAAAAGGTATGGTTACAATTGCAAGAGATATGATTTTTTAGACCAAAAGCCAACCAATATACATTATATTTCATGCTTTATATAGCATTTACAATGGAGTACCATTACCTACTATAATGAATGTGCCCATGGGTATGTTAGAGATATTTCCTTGCCAGAATGGATGTCTACCTGCAAGAATTCAATGTAGAAAATATTTGAATCCAACGAGCAACTAGAAGATTTTTGTGGATTAATACAAACTGTTGAAGCATGCACTTGCAATAATCAATGCAAAATATCCTCCTTTTGAAATCTTTTACAACACTTTAAGTCGACCTCTAATATGTCTTGTCGGCTGAGTCTGCACATTTCTTTTCAGTCGGCAACTTATCCTGATATCCATATATGCACATCCATATCTGGATCATAATTTCAAAGTGCAGATACCCCTCAAAAGGCTTGCCAAATGAAAGAGGATGAAATTCTAAGCAATTTTGTCTTTTGGATCATGTAGAAATTCCTCAGGATGAAGAAGATATTCATGGTCAAAGTTGCGGTCAATGGACATATAGATATCGATGAATATCTTGAAGCTCTACACACTCACAAATATCTAGATGATATATCCTGACTGAACACAATAGTCTCATTATCCCGATATCTAGATGCACCCATCAAATTTAACTTTGCGGCATGGAGAAGCTATCGTCTGCATGGATATCCGATGTAAGGATATTAACTTTTAATATGCCATCCCTGAATATCTTGATGAAGTCATCAGCATAAGGTGCTTCTTTGGAAATGATCTAGATGATGTCATCAGGACATTTACCTTAAGGATTTGGACATTGGGAAAGATTTAGACATTAGGAAATATCTGGATGTTATGAAGAAACCAGATATCGACTAAGGTCTAGATATTTGGGAGATATCAAGATTTTAGTTAAGGTTCAGATATTAAGATAATATCAGGATATTAACTAAGATCTAGATATAGACAAAGATCTAAAACTTAGTTAAGATCTAGATATTAAGATAATATCCAGATATTAACTAAGATCTAGATATCCGTACATCAGATATCCATACCAAAACAACCAAGTATGAAGATGGAAAAACTCTGCAAAGGAAAACATAGAAGGCTACAGGTTTCTGGGTTTTTCTGGGTTTTTTACAAGGGTTCTCCAAATAAGTTTTTAGGAATTTTTGCAAGGCAGAACACTGGGACTTGAAAGTTTTAGGGCCTGTAGAGCTATATTCCAAGGAATTTCAAGGAGATTTTCAAGATGAACTATTGGACTATGGGAAGAGGAAAATAAGTCAACAGTAATAGAGAAAAAGTTGTATCTCAATTACTGTTCAAATCTGTAGAGTAATATCATATTCAAAGATTAATATATTGTCATACTGGTTATAGGATCCTTTCCATGTTGTATTTAATATTTCCCCAAAGCATTTAATATCAAGGATATTTTGATTCATCTTTGCAATTTTCGGTATTGTGCATGTTTTCTCTTGCTTTCTCTCAAGGAGAGGAATAAATGCTTAGGGGGAAATTCTGTTAATTATTTTCTGCATTGTGGTTTTCAAAGGATATTTCTATATTACAAAGTAAAATATGTATTAATGCAAGGTGTTGATACCATTAGTCTATTAGTAATGAAATGATGTTGCTTGAATGATACAATTATTTAGAGCAATTTGACTTTGTGACCCATTAGATTAGGCACCAGTCTCTTACTGGGCTTATATGTTGATTTAGATCCATCCAAACAAATTAAAATCTATTCTATTTTTATACTATTTTAGAATATAATTGAAGCTTTTACTATTCTCAATCATGGTATGAATTGTATTACCATAGGATTAAGCCAATCTAGATGGAATCAATCATTTCCTTGGTTCATTGTTATTAAGAACCTTTTGTTTTGTTGCAACATCCAGCTTTAGTCAAGATATACCCCTTGGATGTTGTATAGGTACACCCACCTTGGTCTTGCAGTACCAAGAGTGCAGAGGATTTTTCAACTCATTGTTGTAATCATGTTCGTTGGTTGACCCAGAGCCCTTAAGCATAAGAAATTGGATAGATCTTTAGAGGACTCTGACAATTAGATGGAAGAACCAATAGATTGGTGACTCTACTGGGGAATTTTTTATTAATTATCAAGAATCAGTCCAGTGGTCTATCATGGGTGTTTAGAGTTTGCACATTTGTAGTGCAATATTATTCTCTTTAAGAGGGTGCCAAATTTGATCAAAGAAGAAAGTAATTGTGTGTGAAAAGGGAGGGATGCCATTGTATTTTCACCTGTATTTTTGCAAGGTTTCTCTGAAAAGGTTGAGAATATTAAATTCCCATTATTTGGGTGGTGACTCTAAGTCTCCTATGTCGGTGTGAAGATTATCTTAATGAAATAAGTAAAAAAGTAGTGTAAAGTTGCAGAAAAGATGATAAGAACTAGAACACAAATGAAGAATCATCCTGACCAGAAGCTAGATGGAGAATTGCCACAAAATACTTGGTAATCCTGGAAGAAGAAAAATACAAGTACTGGTAAGTTTGATATTCCCCCTCCTTCACTAGGATCTAGGCATCTTATTGCTAGTTGTAATAGTGAAATTTTGTAGAAATCATATGAATATGGTATGCTTGATACAAATGAGGATAATTCCATTTTTAAAAGATTTTGTTGAAGAAGAACAAGCCCATTCAAGCCTCCTAACTAGAAATAAGTTTACTCCCAAAGTGTTAAGCCTTCCTAATCCTATAGATTATGATCTGTTAGGTAGTTTTGTGAGTAGATCACATATCCTCACTTTTCACATGAATGTTGTAAATCTCTTGGATAGTGCTCTAGAAACTTCTGATTCAGACACTACATTGCCTAATGAAGAAGAATTGATGAAGGAAATCAATGAGTTGCATAGAGAAACTCAGAGAGTAAAGGAGTTGAATATAAGAAAGGTTAAGGATAGGGGGGAAAAGATTAGGAGTGCTATGTATAAAAGGGATATGATGAAGAGAAGTTTAGAGAGGTTGAAGTCAATGGGTCTGCATGAGACTGCACTTGAGTCTATTGAACCCACTGGCCCAGTAGTTTCTCCAATACCCATCCAGAATAATGTAATTGTCCCATTGAACAATATCCATATAGATGCTTGGACTAGTTATGTTGTTACTACCACCATTACAACCCCTTTTGTCTCTAAACCTTTTTTTCAATATGGTGATAAAAGGAAGAAGCCTTTAAATGGAATAAGTATTAATGAGGTTGGGTCACTTTATAAATCTCCTTCATCTGAGGGGTCTAATTCATTGGATCTTAAGTTGAAGAAGAATGAACAACTACAAAAGGAATTGGAAAGAATAGAAATACTAGTTGCAAATGTTGAGATGCAGAGGAAGATTGAGTTTCTGAAGTCTTATGTTGGGAATCCTATAACATTTGTTTCTCATAACCCATTAACTTCTTCACCCATTGATATAAATGTTTCAAACTTTGCTAACTAGTCCAATCTTATCTCTCATACACATACCTAGTATGGAGGTCAAAAAGGGAGACAACAAGGAAGTCTGGGTGCAGGGGGAAGTGGTGTAAATATACAGCATGAAAGTTAGAGAGATCAATTTTACAAGAGGCCCATGCAAATGGAGAGATATTGGCAAGTGTACTTTGATGGGATACTTGGTTATCTTAATCCTTTTCCAAATGATGTTAGAAATGTATTGGCTAAATTTACTAGAAATAATGCATTGTCTAGAGAAGATCACTAAAGGGCTTTCCTAAATTTATTGGATGATTATGAGATTGAGGATGAGGATGTTGTTATGAAACTATTCATACAGTCACTAGATGAGGATGCTAGGGATTGGTATAGGGGATTTCCTGAGGCCAGTATTGGGTCTTGGGAAGAGTTAAAAATAATATTCAGAGAATAGTATGGTGACAAGATAGATCCTAGGTTCATGTTGAATGAGTTTAACAAAATCTCCAAAGGACACAATGAAATGGTCTCTGATTTCATCACAAGATTTCAGAAGGTAATGCTTAGGCTTCATGTTGGTTTGAGACTAAGTGAGCAGGTTTGCGTTTTTCTATATTGTAATGCATTTGACTCAAAGTTGAGTAATTCTTTGAGAGATAAGGATCCTCAGACTTTAATAGAGTCTTTTAAAACTACTCTACACATAGAAAGTAATAGAACAACCTCAGGGAAAGTGGGGAAGAGAGAAGATGTAAAACTGTTGAAGAACCCTAGAGGACATGAAAAGCTACCAGTACAAGAAGATAAATTGGATAAAGTTATGAGTGCTCTCAAGGACTTGAGTTACAAAGTAGCCAAGAATGAGAATGGGTTATTCAATGATAAGCCTAATTATCAAAAGCATGAGAGAATGCCTAGGTTGTCTGATCAACCTTACAATACCACATGGCAAAATGGAAAACTAGTTCCTAATAATTAGAAAAATGCCCCTAACAGAGAAAATCCTAATCCATTAAGAAGACTGAATGCAAATATGGTTGAGAACAATCTATGATGTGTAGCATGCCACTCACTTCACTGCCCAGCTCAGTGTGTAGTAGCCCAGGCACTTCAGGATTATGGCATACTTGAGGATGAATATGAGGAGGATGATTACAATCAAGATCATAAAATAAACATGCTATCCTCTAAACCATATGTGTTGATAGAGGAGTATGCTTCCTCTGAAGATGAAGATGCTGAAATTGATGTGAATAACCAGAGATATTGTGAAGATGGCTATCATCAGTAGTTTTTTTCTGATCATGAGGACAATGGCACAAAGAATGCTAGTGTGTGCAGTAGATATTGGAATAAGAGGGACTAGTTTGAGAAGACCTTCAGAAGAAGAGATCAAAACCCTAACTGTGGCTACATTTGCCCAAGCTAGGAAGAGTTACAATTTGAGAAATATAACAATTAATGTTGACCAGGGAAAGCATGGTAGTATGTTTATTAAAGAGACATCTACAAAAGTGAAGAATCATGAGAACATGAAGGTCCCTGATGAAAAGGGCAAATCACCAAGAGGTCAGAAGGTATAGTTCAATGTGCCATAGACATGTCAGAAAGAAGGAAAAGTAGAAAGGGAGTTATGTAACCTTGGTATTCCTAAAGCTCTTGCATCTATTGAAAAGGAGAGAGTCAAGAAGGCAGAGGTAAGTAAAGTTATCTAGGATTCATGTACAATTCCCATATTTGATATGACCCAAGTTATGTCCCAAATAAAGGTTTTAGTTCCTTTTTTAGAGATAATGAAAATAGATGAGCATAGGAACAATGCTTTGAAAGTAATTACTATTGAACACCTAGAATACTAAGAGGGGGGTGAATCAATATTCTATAAAACCATTTAGTTATAAAACATCTCAAACTATTTAGCATATTCAACTGTAATGAAGTAAGTTATGCATGAAAACATAAAGTAATAAACCATAACACATGAACTCTAGGATTTTTACATGGAAACCCAAAAAAGGGAAAAACCATGGTGAGTGTTAGCTCAGAATGTATGATAATATCAATACTAGATTACAAAAGGCTCACTTCCATAGGGCTCACTACCCAAAGGAAAGAATGCTCACTACAACAGGTCTCACTACCCAAATGGTTAACCACCCAAAGGGCTCACTACCCAAGGACTCATTGTCCAAGTGGACTCAATGCCCACTGAGAAAGAAAGATAGAAAAGAAAATGGATCATTGCCAAAGATGAACTGTTATAATTGCATCTACACATGCATGAGTTATAGTTCCAATGAAGCACAAACAAAATTCTCTGTCACTATTCTGAAACACAGTTGTGTTCTGCTCTTCAATTACACAATCTGCTCTGATCTTTCTTAATTTGCACATTTAAAGTACAACCATCAGACTATCAAATCACCACACATCATGTCACATTATTCGCACACCACAAATATCAATGACATCAAAACCAAATCTCCACTTATATATCTGCTTCATCTTCAACACCAACTAGGTCATCTCAAAGACATGCCTCAAACTTAACCACAAGTTCAATGCCAAGATTCAAACTAGAAAATAGGTCAGGGTGGACCTAAAATAGATCTCACTTAACTCAACACATCATTTTTACCTTTCCTTTAGAACTGCTTTACTTATAACACCAAATAGGTCAACCTGTTTGAGTGTAGTGTATAAAGTAGCATGAGTCAGGCTCAAACTCCAATGCAAAAAAAACTAAAACATAAAACATATTCTCCTACGTTGGCTTAAACTATAGAATCACCTTAGATAACATCACAACCTTTGGACTATACCACACCAAGTGATCATCCAGTCCACTTTAGGATGCACTCTAACTGTCAAAGCATAACTCACTAACTGGAACTCCAAATCACCTCAAAATTGGAACTAACACACTTTAGACATTTGAAAACATATCCCCAAATCTGTAGACCAAAATGCCTTCATGAGGTGAAATGCAGAGCACTAGAAGATACTCACTGTCACAGTCATTCACAGTCTATTCAAGTAGCAATAGTCAGACCATTTTAACTTGCACTCTGGAGGACTTCAAACACTGAAACTTTGGAAATATGATACAATAGTGAAATGCAGACCAAAATAAATAAGTACACTGCACTGTTTGAGATTGGAGACTATCATGTTGAGCTTCTACACTAAGTAGCCAATCTTATGGAACACATAGGAAGGTGAAATCTTGTAAATGTATGCATCTAACAATCCTCTACAACATATCAAAATTGCAGACATAAATATTCAAATTGTGAGAAATGCAGACTAGAACACTATACCTCTGTGCATTTGGAAGGCAGTCTAACACTTAGCCAATTTTCACTAAGTTAATCTTCTAGATCAGAACTTCCTTTCTTGCCATCTAATCCTTGCTATTCTAAACATTGTTGCCATGACCCTAACATCAGCTAAACATTGTTTCCATTAATGAAAACACTTCTTAACCTCTTAAGACAACACTCCTTGACTGACATGCACCTTGGTGACCCAACAATGTCTCTAACAAAGATATATCTAACAATCTCCCCCTTTGGCATTGATGGAAATGCATGATGTGAAAACCATCAATCCAAATCTATACATCTCCCCTTGAGACAGATATTTTCCATATCTGCATCTCTTCACCAAGGGTCCTATTTTCACATCTTCTTCTCTCCCCCTTTGACATCAATAGCAAAGGATGTGTACTTCTTATTGGATCTCCTTTTGTCTATACCAAAAATTGCTCCCCCTAAGTGACTGACTTCTATATACACAAAAAATTCAAAAACTTATCTTATAACCTTCCACATATGTGAATGATAAATCAAGACTTACTAATCTTTAGGCAGGATGTCTTTGTAGATTTTCTTGAGTTGCACCACATCTGAATCCCATCTAGCGTTGGCATACTTCAATAATTGTACATGCTCATTGATCTAAGATTACATATCTTCTTCCTTATCAACTGTATCAGGAAAATCTATTATTTTCCTAACTTTATCATCCTCACTTATTAGACCCATCATAGATGCAATCTTAAAGCTCACAATTTCTCTAAGTTGGCTAATTTGATCCTTAATAGACTCTTTTTGAATTTGCATTTGTTTCATAGTTACATGAGCCTTTTCAATCTCAAATCTCAAATCTCAAATCTCCACTCAAATCTTTCCAAGGATCATAAATGCTAGAAAGGCTTAGAAGCTTATTCTCTAGATTCTCTATCTTCTCCTTTATTTCTTTTGTGGTTAGCGACCAGGTTAAACAAAATTGATACAAGATATTTGCATCATTTATTGTTGTTTGTACATACTAAATACTGTTATCTAGAAAAATTTGTACCTTAGAGCACTTATCATTCAATTCTACTAACCTTTTGTAGTCATACTCTTCTCTGACCTTCTCCTCTGTCGTAGTTCAAATGACTCAAACTTATTATTTATAGACTCCATGAGTTTCTTCATTTGTAATGTGGGAGTTAACGAAGCATCTTTCTCAACCTTTGGCAAAATATTCTCAAAAATAGTAATGGATTCCTCTATTACCTTATTATAATTAATATGAGACTTTAGAATTTCCTCTTGTGCTACAGTCTAAAAAATTGTTCCCAATTTCAACTTCTGAAGAGGGGACATACTTGCCAAATTTAACTGACCATCATATGAGGACATTGGAAACAAGTCAAAGGTAGATAGAGCTTGCAGTTCCCTCTGTTTTATTAAGAATTCTCTTAATGAATCTAATGGTGAAACTACTGATCTTTCACTAGCAGTGTCTCTTCTTCCTTCTTCAGTAGACACTTGTGTATTAGGAACTTCCAGAGGACCTTCACCTGCAGGAACTTGTTGTTTAGTATTAGTCTCCAGACTAGAGGAGTTATTAGGTTGTTCTGAAATGTCCTCTTTCTATTTGTCCTCTTCCTCTATAGTCTTCTCCTTAACAGGTTCTCTTATTTCTTCATCATTTCTAGTGTTCTCCAAAGGAGGAGACACACCTTGATCCTCTGCGATAGTATGAGGTAGTGAAGATTGAACATTCTATCCATCATCTACATCTGGAATAGCACTAGAAGTGCCCACATCTAGATTCTGCTGCTCTTCATCTATGTTTGTGACAACTAGTATTTGCATCTCATTCAACATACTTAATGTTATATCTTTAGTCTCTTTCATCAAATTTTTAATTTCTTTCCTATCACCAGACATCAGAGTGTTGATTCTTCTTTTTGTTCTAAAATCTTTACTCAACCTCCTTGTGACTTTGACTTTCTCTTGACCTGATAGACTTGGGCAAAACTTCGTCAAAACATTTTCTTTTATTTATGTATCCTTGACCATAGCTTCATCTCTTCTAGCAGTCAGAATACTATCTAGGCTATCAGGTAGATCAATAACAACTTCAATCAACACTTTGTTAAATATATCAAAAAATCTTACCACAATAGCTTCAATGATCACCTTGTCTTCATTAGATCTTTCATCATAGAGATCTACCATAGGATTCAAATTTCCATGCTCCACCACTACATTGATTGTGGCTTCCAAAGTCATAGTTGCATTATCTTTACTTCCCTTTTTGTTCTTCTTTCCTTTTCCTTTTCCTTTTCTCTTTCCCTGACTGGAGGGTTCTCCTTGTTCTCCAGAGGTGCAATCTCTCTTCTTGAAAGTAGATCCTTCTTTTTCTTTTTCATTGATGTCTTCCTCTTTTGTAGTAGGTTAAGTCTTAACTCTTTTTGCTTGAGTTTGATCATCAGCTAAAGGTGGCCCCTTTTTCTTCCAAACCAATTTCTTTGCTTCTTCTTCTTGTTCTTCCTCTTCTTTAGTGACACCATGACTGCATATACATCTATGTGTCCTTTTCTCTTGAATCTTATTTTCTTTGTTGGATTAGAAGCACTGGCTTCACCATTCTTATTTGTAGTGGTAGTAGTAGAGGCAGAGGCTCCAGAGGTCTTGGATGCACCAGTAGTGGAGGATGAAGTTTTAGTTGACTTTCTGGTACTTGGTGCATGCTCCTAAGTTTTCTTCATTTCTTCTCCTACAACTTTGGCATCCTTTGCCTCTTTCCTTTTAGCCTTATCCTATTGTAATTGTTCTTTTGAAATTCTAGCCATCTCAACAAATTCTTCAACAATCTTTTGAACTTTCTTTTGTGATTATGTCTTTGTTTGCTACACATGAATTTTCATTGACTTTTCCTTGAAAGTCCCAAACCTCTCATCTTCTATATCCCGAGGTTTTCTAAGCATTAATTCAACCAAGCCAACCAATGTATCTTTTAGGACCTCACAGCCCATTTCAAGAATCCAAATAGTCCTGGGTTCCATAGCTTCCATTAGGTACTCATGCTTGGTCACCATGATGACAATGTCATTCTCATATTTCTCAACCACTTTCCTATGGATTCTAACCTTAACTTGCATCTTTTCTTGAAACACTTTGAAATAGCCCCATAGGGCTGCACTCTGAGCCTCAATACCACCAATTCTCTACAAGTGGTCTCTAATCTAAGTAGCCACTGGGATATTTTTGAGCCATACTACATTTTGAGCTCTAGGTAGTTCTTTCAAAAAGTAAAATAGTAAGTAGATTATCAGAGTACCAAACTTAAAGGGGTACTTTGACTCCTTTGTCTTCTTCAAGTTGTCTAGCAATTTCTACGAAAGGAGTTCACACAAATCATAATCAACATTTTCTTTAATCATTTGATAAGCAACATATATGCTTGTTGCAGAGACATAGTTTTCTTTGTTAGTGAAGTATATCTTGTATCCAATCATCATTGAGGCATACTTCACTATCGGATCTTCAATATTATTGATAGTTAAGGCCCTTTTGTCAAAATGTTCCCTTGTTAACTTCATTACCACATCATTTTTCACTAATTTTAGGGTGCGCACAGTTCTGGATGATGGTAGCATTGTCACATCCTTAATGGTTTCCTTTCTTATAATATGGGGAGCATCCAACCACATGAATTTATCATGGATTCTACTCAATACATATCTGATCCAGGCATTTTCATACCAAAAGATAGGAAAGTTGTCCCATACATGAAAATTCTTCTCCACTAGGGCACTAAATTCTGGTATCAGATTAAAATCATCACCAATTAACTCATTAAATGATACTTGTCCTAGATTAACATGATTATACTATTCCATATTCACATGTATATAAGCCCTAATATCTTCATTATGAATCACACCATAGGGCACGTTAAAAAATGTGCCATCCGGATCCATCTCCATGGATTTTAGTGGATGCTTTTTAAACTTAGGTCTTGGTCAATCCAACACATCTATCACTTGAGGATTAAACATTTTTGTTTCTTAGATTTTTGGATTAGAAGGGAAAATTGTAAATACCTTAGTGATCAATTTTGGTTAGGGTTTATTTGTTGAAAATGTTGTATGCAATTAGTTCTCCTTTTCTCTGCTACTCAAGATCTTTGATTTTACTTGAAATTTTGAATGCAATGTGAATTTCATTCAAACATCATCATTTATAAACCCTTTTTCAATGAAACCTAATTCTCCATTAATGCTTTGTTCAAAAAGCTACTAACACCATCACTATGTCTCACAATCGATGTAAATTGCTAAACAAACCTTAGCACTTGAATCTTTTCTACCGATCTTCTTCAATTGATCAAACATATCCATCTACAATCCATATCCATGTGTTGGCTTCGATACTACTCATTTGGCAGAGGGAGGAAAGATTTTCATTGTTGCTCCCCTTAAGCTGAAGCTCTCAGTTTAGTTTCTATAGGAAACATTTGCACCAGACGGTGGCATAGACACATGCTTGTCATCAATTACATCTTTCTTAACCCAGATCTTTCTTTTCTCCTTGGTTTCTATCAGATCAATCTTTTGTATTGGATTGTTCTTTTCTACTGGTATATCCTTCTTCATTCTTTTACTTCTGCAGAACTTTGCAAAGTGTCCAGACTTATTGCAATTTTAACACACAACATTCCTCTGACCATTATATCTTTCATTCATTTTGGATCTGCATTGGTTAGCTTTATGCCCAAATCTATTGCATGTAAAACAATAGCCATTGAAAGATTGAATAATTCTCCTATTGTCATAACCACTCATCCTTTGACTTCTACACATTAGTTTTATGACAAATTTTCTTGCATGAAAAACATTGACCAAAGAAAGATGGAACATTTTGATTTATTTTGCTCCTATATTTGTTGCCTTGTGTCCAAATTTATTGCAAGAATGACAATAACCATTGAAAGATGGGTACCTTTGAGCATTAGGTTGTTCTTCTTGTCTTCAACATTTGAATCTTGATCTAGTTTTGAACTTTCACCCTTTTCAAATCCTAAACCCTCTTTGTCATTGGGACTCTTCTTAATTGCAATCATTCTATCAAGTTTGGCAGCAGTCACCCAAAATTTGTCTTCTCAAATCCATGCCTATTTTTAGATCAATTTATAGATCTACAACCTCTTGTTCAAGTCTTGTACATTCTTCAGTTTTGTTTTTCACAAATTCATTGAGGCATTCCTTAATTCTTTTCCTTTCTTCATCTTGCACCTTTAGATCATTCCTAGATCCATTTGCTAGTCTCAATTGTTCACTAACTTCCTTGTTCTTTTCTTTGAGCTTCTTGACTTGCTCCCTCAACTCCTTGATGCATTCATCTACTTCTTTAAATTCTCCTTTAGATCTTTGATTTCTTCTTCAGTTCTTTCTAGGACTTCAAGGGCAACCTTAAGTTCTTTACTGCTTGCAAACATGTATTCTTCTTTTAAAGATCCATCAGCAAGAATCTCTTCCGAAGGAGTAGGAAACTTTCTAGATGCCATGTGTTCAACCTCCAAGATCTTCCCCAAGTGGTTAAGTTTCTTCCAAGGAACCTCATTTTGATACCAATTGTTGAACACTCAGAATACTGAGAGAGGGGTGAATTAGTATTCCATAAAACCATTCAGATATAAAACATCTCAAACCATTTAGCATATTCAACTGTAGTGAAGTAAGTTATGCATGAAAACATAAAGCAATAAACCATAACACATGAACACCAGGATGTTTACATAGAAAACCCAAAAAAGGGAAAAACCACGGTGAGTTTTAGCTAACAATATATTATAATATCAATACTGGATAACAAAAGGCTCATTGCCATAGGGCTCACTACCCAAAGGAAAGAATGCTCACTGCAATAGGGCTCACTACCTAGATGGTTAACCACCCAAAAGGATCACTACCCAAGGACTCATTGTCCAAGTGGACTGACTGCCCACTAAGAAAGAAAGATAGAAAAGAAAATGGCTCACTACCAAAGATGAACTATTATAATTACATCTACACATGCATGAGTTATAGTTCCAATGAAGCACAAACAAAATTCTTTGTCACTATTCTGAAACAGGGTTTTGTTCTACTCTACAATTGCACAATCTACTTTGATCTTTCTCAATTCGCACATTCAAAGTAAAACCATCAGACTATTGAATCACCACACATCATGTCACATTATTTGCACACCACAAAGATCAATGACATCAAAACCAAATCTCCACTTATATATCTGCTTCATCTTCAACACTAACTAGGTCATCTCAAAAACATTCCTCGAACTTAACCACAAGCTCCATGCCAAGATTCAAACTAGAAAATAGGGTGGGTGGACCTAAAGTAGATCTCTCTTAACTCAACACATTATTTTTACCTTTCTTTTAGGACTGCTTTACTTATAACACCAAATAGGTCAGCCTGTTTGAGGTTAGCATGTAGAGTAGCATGGGTCAGCCTCAAACTCCAATGTGGACTGAACCAAAACATAAAACATATTCTCCTAGGTTGTCTTGACCTATAGAATCACCTTAGGTAACATCACAACCTTTGGACTGCACTACACCAAGTCATCTTCATCAGGTCAGCTTCGAGAGCATAGCAACTCAGATGCACTCTAACTATCAAAGTATAACTCACTAATTGGAACTCCAAATCACCTCAAACTTGGAACTAACACACTTCAGACATCTAAAAACATATCCCCAAATCCACAGACCAAAATTACTTCATGCGATGAAATGTGGAGTACTGGAAGATACTCACTGTCACAATCATTCACAGTCTATTCAAGTAGTGATACTCAGACCATTTTAACTTACACTCCGAAGGCCTTCAAACACTAAAAATTGGATTTAGATACTTCTAACATATATAATCAACCCCTTAGAATCACAAGAGGAAATATGATACAGTGGTGAGATGCAGACCAAAACAAATAGGTACACTACACTGTTTGACACTATACACTATTATGTCAAACTTCTACACTAAGTAGCTAACCTTCTGCAACACATAGGAAGGTGAAATATTACAAATGGATGCATCTAATAGTCCTTTACAACATATCAAAACCAAAAACCTAAATCTTTAAACTATGAGAAATGTAGACCAGAACATTGTACCTCTATGCACTTGGAAGATAGTTTGACATAGCTAATTTTCACTAAGTTAATCTTCCAAATTAAAACTTCCTTTGATGCCATCTAACCCTTGTTGTTCTAAACATTGTTTCCATCAACTAAACATTGTTGCCATCAATGACAACACTTCTTAACCTCTTAAGATAACACTCCTTGATTGACATGCACCTTGGTAACCCCGTAGTGTCTCTATCAAAGATATGTCCAACAATTACAAGTATATATGAAGTAGCACCTAAGATTCCCAAAGAGTCACATGTGTCCCAGAATATAAACCAACAGGTTGGTGAAACTAAGAATATAGAGATGGGAACCCCTGAGGTGTATGTAGGAGAAGCATTGATTAAATCCCCATTTCAGTTTGATCCCTTTTATGTCAGCCTACTTATAAATAACAAGAAGGTTAGACACCGCATGATAGACTTAGGGGCTGCTATAAACATTATGCCCCTACAAGTTATGAAAGAGTTGGGACTTTGGATTGATACATGCTATGGCCAGTGTTATGCAATGGATAATAGAGTTGTTCCAGTTATTGAGATAATGAGGGATGTTGACTTAAGGTTTGTAGCATTTCCTGATAAAGTATACAAAATGGACATAACTGTTGTGGATATTCCACCCCAATATGGGATGCTCCTATCAAGATAATGGACAACAACAATTGGGGGAAACATTCAGTTAAATCTGTCTTATGCCACTATACCAATGAATGGAAAGGAAGTTAGATTGGATAGTGAACCTAGGTTCCAAATAGTGGTAGAACACATTGATAATCCTAACCATCCTAATTACTCCAATCAACAAGTCAATTTATGCAATAGTGATATGGATAATTTTGGAATAGAACTAGATCAAGAGGCTCCATGTTACACTAATCCTCTAGAGGCTAAATCCTAGACAAATCAAGAGGGATTATGGCAAAGGTTCTTTGATGGTGCATGCTCTAAAGGAGTAGGAGCAAGAGTGATTTTCATTGCACCTATTGGCAGAACTTTCAAACATTCATTTTTGCTAAATTTTTATTATACTAACAACACTATATAATATGAAGCATTATTGCTTGGATTGAACATGGCAATCAAGCATAGTATCAAATTATTGAGAGTTTTTGGAGATTCTGAGTTGATTGTCTCACAGGTAAGAGACAAATATTTGACAAAACAAGAGAAACTTAAGCAGTACAAGCATGTTGTGGGGGATGCCATAGATCTTCCAGATGCTTTCTCCATTGACTGGGTAGAGAGAAAAAAAATGTGATGGCTGACTTCTTGGCCAATATAGCCCTAAGAAGTGATGATATTACTTTGGCTAGGATCTCTAAAGTTGAGGTTAAAAATAGAACATGTGTGTCTGACAACATCTGCAATTGGCAGGTGTTTAATGATGATGTAGATTTTCTAAAATTCCTTCAATGTGAAGATAAGTACCTTTCACAAGAGATAAATTTCAATGCCCTTGTGGAAGTTGTCAATGAGAAAGAAACTATATTTGGGACTGAAGTAATTCAGTTAAAGACAAATAAAATCCCAAGGGGACTAGTAGCTTTGGAAAAAGTGTTTGACAACAATGATAGTAATGAGCAAAAGCATGTACTAGTCCATAAAGATGATTTAGAGGAGGTTAATTTAGGGACTGTTGCTTCACCTAGAAATGTATACATTGGGAAAAGGATCAGCCCTAGGGTAAGAACAATGCTCATTGCTTTATTGAGAAAGTACAAGCTTGTTTTTGCCTAATCCTATGATGACCTGAAGGCCTATAGAGAGGATCTATTCCAGCATGAGATCCCTTTGAAACTAGATGCCAAGCATTTCAAGAAAAAGAAAAGGCCCATTAATCCAATGTTAATTCCAAAAATGCACCAAGAACTAATAAAGATGAAGGATGGTGGAATCATCAAACCAATTATGTATTCTACATGGGTCTCAAACTTGGCACCAATAAGGAAAAAGAATGGGGATTTAAGACTTTGTGTAGACTTTAGAAATCTAAATGTCTCCTCATTAAAGGATAATTATCCGCTGTCCAACATGGAAATAATGCTCCAAAGGGTCACAGGGAATGAGTTGTTGTCCATGATGGATGGTTTTTCAGGATATAATCAAGTGAAAGTTAAGGAATCAAAACAATATAAGACAACTTTCACTACTCCCTAGGGCATGTATGTCTATATTAGGATGCCATTTGGGCTGACCAATGTTGAAGCAACATTCCAAAGAGGCATGGATGTTGCTTTCTCAGATTTGATTAATGTAATTATGGTTGTGTATCAAGATGACTTAACTGCTTTTTCAAAAAGGGATGAAGATCTTTGCATGCATCTTGAACAAATCTTTAGGAGGGCTCTGGAGTATGGGATATCTCAATCCCAAGAAGTGCATGTTTTTAGTGTCAAAAGGGAAGCTACTGGGACATATAGTGTCCAAAGATGGAATAAGGATAGATCTAGAAAGAGTGGTAGCTATTGATAAAATATCAATCCCTAAAACCATCAAAGCAATATAGACTTTCTTTGGCCAGATTAATTTTGTAGGAAGGTTTGTTTCCAATTTTGTAGAGATTATTAAACCTATTTCCAAGATGCTGAAGAAAGGAGCCAAAATTATGTGGGATGATGATGCTATTAATGCTTTTGTAGCAATAAAAAGAGCTATTGATGGGGAGCGCACAGTGAAAACATAGAATGGGTCCTACTTTTCCCACAGACGACAAGACTTAACAAATGAGCCACCGATACATCTTGGTCATTAGACAACAAGGATTGGTATGACTTTCTCAAGTCTTACCATTGATCTACCTTACACCGATAGATCAACTGAATCTATCTTCGGCGAGATACAACAGGACTCACACCGAGTCGATCAACTCTTCATCGTCAGGGAGACTTACTTCTATCAGCAAAGTCTTCTATCCTTCAACTGATGCCCTGATGATGATAAAGTCCCCCTTCATCTTAATCGTGATGGCTTCAACTTCGGTTAGACATGACTTTATCAGTAAACTCCTTTGCTGTACTTCCAATATGTCGATGGCATTTGTCTTCGATGAGACTCTTCTCGTCGGTGAGCACTTACAAACTCTAGCCGATGCGCCGATGGACCAACTCCCTTGGTGAGACTGCTCAACTTCGGCAGACTTATTGTGAGTCCCAGTGATTTGCTAATGCACAACTTACTTTCTTCCTCTTCAACTGAACCCTAGCACATGGAGATGCTAGGTCAACCTATTGTGCAAAACATTCTGTCTGGATCCTTTGTGCCGTTGAACACAAAAACAAAACAAGAAACAAAAACAAATACTTGTACAATGAAGCCATTCCACTGATTTTGATAGAAATCGTACCAGTGGAATGCTTCACGTCGACATACTACAATGATGGAAAGCACAGAAAGATTAAAAATCTACAGTTGTACAAATTGTAGTTACAAGGAACAGAAATCAAATTGACGAAACATAATAGTTTTATTTCTCCTTAGAACAATACACACTCACATTCGCACTTCTCCTCTTTTTTTTAGATGGTTCCTTCTTTTGGTTTTTATCAACTCAACCTGCCAGCAGTTGGAAAACCAATCGATGTAACCAATTGGGAGACCAACCGATCCAAACTGCCTCAAACTGTCCTATTGCCCTGTTTTGGCACTATGTGATTACAATATGACAAAAGTGTGTTTTAAGTCACTTTGGACTTACAAAATGGGTTATATGTCCTAAAGGACCTAGAGACAAACAGAAATGAAAATGCATTGGTCAAATAGACCTTATTACAAAAGAAAATAGGATTTTCTAGGTGCTCCAGCACCAGCTATTAAGGAGGCACCAATGCTAAAGTCTCCAGATTTTGATAACACTTTTCAAATATTCTCATTTACTTCATTACATACTATTGCAGCAGTTATGTTACAAACAAATTAAGATGGTTTTCAGCAGCCCATTGCATTTTTTTAACAAATCTCTTCAGGCTACAGAGGTAAAATATGACATGGTAGAGAGGCAGGCCTATGCCTTGGTTAAAGCTGTGAAGAATTTTAGACCTTACTTAGTTGGTGCAAAGGTAGAGGCAATGTAAAAGATGTGTTAATCCAATAGGAGATTAGTGGCCAGAGATGTAGATAGATTAACAAGATTCAAGAGTTCAACATTGACATTTGGATCACAAAACTAGTTAGAGGGTAGGGACTTGGTAAATTGATGGTTGAGGCTAACTTAGAGGTTACTCAGATCAATGTTGCTAAGGAAGAGATAGGTGTAAAATGTAGTTTGTAGATGACATCATGGTATAATGATATCATCTAGTATTTGACACATCTCAAGTGTCCAGATGGACTCACTATGAATCAACAAGAAACTCTGAAACTGCAGTCTATGAGGTATGTATTTTTGAAAGGGGATTTATATTAGAGATGCAATGATGGTGTACTTTTGTTTTTCTTAGATAAGAACTAGACTAAAAACATGCTAATAGAAATGCATGTGGGAGTATGTGAGGGTCACTTCATAGCTAAAACAACTACTCACATGATTCTGAGGGTGGGCTATTATTGGCCTACCATACTTTTAGACTCCCATTCATTCACAAAAAATGTGATACATGTCAGATGTTTTTTGGAAAGCTCAAGTGCTTAGGTGCACTGCCCCTTGCTCCTGTGCAAGTTGAGGCCCCTTTCCATCAATGGGGCATATATTTCATTGGTGAGTCAATGAGAAGTCCAGTGGAGGCCATAGGTGGATCCTAGTAGCTACAAATTATTTTACCAAGTGGATAGAGGTTGTCCCTACCAAAAAGGCCACAAGAAACGTGGTGATGGACTTCATTCTAAGTCATATCATTGTAATATTTGGAGCACCAGTTAGATTAGTAATGGACAATTCCATGTGCTTTAGATCTAATGACTTCATAGGTTTTTGCAACACATATGTCATTGAGATGTCATATTCTTCCCCTTATCGCCACAAGGAAATGGTCAAACTGAGTTCAGCAACAAAAGCCTAATGAAAATCATTAAAAGAATGTTGGATAAAAACAAAAGGGCTTGGGACTCTAAGTTAGGTCTAGCTTTATGGGTTGATAGAGTAACTATCAAGAAATCTATTTGAAAATCTCCATTTGAATTGGATTATGACACTCAAGCTAGGTTGCCAGTGAATAATCTCCTACTTATCTATAAATTCATCCAAGAGGAGGACATGAACATCCCTAAACTAATGAAGGAAAGGATTGAACAATTAACTAAACTAGATGAAGTCAGAATAGATGCACAAAAGAACAACCTTAAAATGCAGTAGAGAGCTAAGTATTTATTTGATAAGAGAGCTTTTGACAAAAAATTTAAAGTAAATGACATGGTTTTGATGTGGAATGCTAGGGCACAAGAAAAGGGTAAACATGGAAAATTTGAAGCTTTGTGGCTAGAACCTTATGGCATAACAGATCACCATGGAAAAGATTCATATTTCATTCAGACCCTAAATGGTGAAACTCAAGAATTGCTAGTGCATGGAAAATTCTTGAAGAAATTATTTACTTGATTATATCCATGCACATGTGTATTTTAGTGTAAATAGGTGTGTTGCCTTGTGTTTTGTTCCCCTGCTTTCTTTTTTTGGCCTGCTACCTCCCAAAAATTCATGGATCCTCATGATGACCTTGTGGTCATCTGTCCCCAACTAGAGCCACTATTAGGACTTGCATTTTTATGCATTTCCTCCCCAAGTTTCCCTTTGTTCAAACCCTGCTAAGGCTTGTTAAAACCCTTGTTGAACCCTACGAGCCTTAAACCCTTCAATGTGTGCCTTTGAAGTGACTCTCATTATATTTTTGCATTGACCGCTTGTCAGCCATTCCCGGTTGCCCACATTATAACTTATGTCTTGAAGTGTTGTCCCTTTACTAGCCCCATCCATTTGAGTCACCTTCCATTGCCCGCACCTTAATATTCACCCATGCCTTAGCATTTTGAGACTTAGTTTCAAAATTGAGCCCCTTTTAACGAGTCATGGCCCCTTTTTCCTAGTAGAGGCAATGTTGTTTTTAAAGAGATGAGACCCCTTTATGGCATAGGAGGCCACAGAAGCCTCCATGTGGCAGCATGGTGCTCCTTCAAGGTGAAGTAAAGGAAGATACTCTCCCATAGTGCACCTGTCCACCACGTGTCTCATCTGTTGAGACACAGGGTGCAGTGAAAGATGCCATGTGTTGACCTTGTATTGATCCTAATAGAAAAGAGTCTAAGTTTATTAAGAACTAATTAGAGGCCCATAGATGTTGCCAGGTGTTAGTTTGGTGCATGTTTGAAGAAGAATCAAAGGTTATCTCCCTCTCGTGGTGCACCATCCTAGCACATATCCTGTTTGGTTAATGAATAGAGGCCCGCAAAAGCTGCCATGTGGTAGCTTGAAGTAGACTCTTTGCAAGGCTAAGGCGAGACCCTCCCCGTGTAATGGAAGTTGCCAAGTGTTAGCTTGGCACTCATTTGAAGAAAGATGGAGCAAGAGACCCTTCTGGCCTGTGTCAATGGACCATGTGGTAGCATAGTGACTTTTTTACTATAGCTTCATTCTGTGCTAACAACTCTAATGATCTAACAGCCTTTGCAGGGACTCCATCCCTTCGCAGAAGGAAGTTAAGGCTCTCAGGGAGGCCATGAAAAGACTCTAAAATTGATTCAAATAATTGAGAGAAGCTAAGAAGTTAGGGTTTTGGTCTTCCAAAGGGGGCAAGTATCGAATTGTTTACTCTTCTTCCTATCTCTACAATTGCTTGAGCTTCTAGGGCCAATCAAACATGTTGGAATCTTCTCAGAGGGGCCATTATTTTTGTACATTTCCCACACCACTGGGGATTTTGAGAGGACTGCAGAAGAAATGAAATTGTTTGTAGTAGTATGGTAAACAAATTTTTAGATGACACCCAAATGCGACATGTGTATGCAGGTGTGAATTTCAGCTAGCATGATGGTTGCATCTATGCTTGTGTCATCATTGAGAGGGCATGTATTTGTGGGACGTGCAGTTGTTCTTTTAGGAGTGGATGGGGTTTGTTTTGAGAGAATGAACATCTTCTATAATTTTCTGTTACAACAATGCATTCTCTCTCAAGTGCATTTTGTCTTGTTGTGCTTTAATGATGCATGAGGCATATTCTTTTCTAACAAGAAGTTGTTAGTGGCCTGATGCTTGTTTACTTTTGGCCTCCCATGTTTCTATAAATGGGAAGTCAAGGACAATTTTTTGATGGTTCTTGAATCTTTAATCTAAGGTAGTAGTCTATTTTGTGTTTCAGTTCATGGAAATAGAGAAAAAGTTGTATCTCAATTACTGTTCAAATCTATAGAGCAATATCATATTCAAAGATTAATATATTGTCATATTGGTTATAGGATCCTTTTGATGATGTATTTGATGAAGTTAATGTGAACTCTTAATATCAAGGATATTTTGGTTCATTTTTACAGTTTTTTGTACTATGTCTGTTTTCTTACTTTCTCTCAAGGAGAGGAATAAATGCTTGGGGGAAATACTATTAATTATTGTCTGCATTATGGTTTTCAAAGGATATTTCTATATTACTAAGTAAAAGAGGTATTAATGCAAGGTGTTGATGCCATTAGTCTGTCAGTAATGAAATGATGTTGCTTGAATGATACAATTATTTAGTACATTTTGACTCTATGACCCATTGGATTAGGCACCGATCTCTTACTGGGATTATATGTTGATTTAGATCCATCCAAACAAATCAAAATCTATTCTATTTCTATACTATTTTAGAATATAATTGAATCTTTTACTGTTCTCAATCATGGTATGAATTGTATTGCCATAGGATTAAGCCAATCTAAATGAAATCAATCATTTCCTTGGTTCATTGTTATTGAGAACCTTTTGTTTCATTGCAACATCTAGCATTAGTCATGAAATGCCCCTTTGATGTTGTATAGGTACACCCACCTTGGTCTTGTAGAACCAAAAGTGCAGAGGATTTTTCAACTCATTGTTGTAATCTTGTTCGTTGGCCACTAACCCAGAGCCCTTAAGCATAAGAAATTGGCTAGATCTTTAGAGGACTCTGAAAATTAGTTGGAAGAACCAACATGGGTATCCTCCTACGTGATTGTTCCTAAGGCACTTGCTCTCCTCTCTCATTTTATTATTTACCTTCTTCTAGTGGTTCTACCTAGTTGGTGGATGATGAAAACAAACAACTAACAGATACAGACCATGTGTCCCTTCAACAAGCAAGCAAAAATGGACCTAGTGCATACATGATGATGGGGTTGATTTATATATCCAACATTTGGCTAGTAGAATCACTCCATGTGATATTTGATGGTGTCTTATCTCTTCTAACAAATCTTAATAGTACATCTGCTCTATGCACTTTGAATGATATCTCACCTTGTTTCTACACTCGATTCTGAGGTATCTTTAGTATAGCCCAATGGTTATACTTGGGTTTGACACCGTAGTATAGCCTTGGTCCTTGATGTGACTATTTTCATGCATAGATTTTATCATGTGATTATTATCTTAGTATATCTAATCAATATGTGTTTGTGGGAACATTTGGTGATCATGGCACATGTCACCTTTGGGGAGCATGGGCTTTATGAAAGCTCTTGTTCCCTTGTGTGTTTTCTCTCTAACTTAATGTGCTTGATATCGGTACACGACATCAACCACCTTAAGGTGGGGGCATATATAAGGTAAGTTGTCTAATGATTTTTTGGTACTAATGAAGCATATTTAAAATTCCTCTATGAAGGAAGAATGTTGTATCTCTAACGTGATTGCACATCGTTATTCCATATTGCAATCAAAAGAAGCTCTCTACAGAGGCGGGATATCGTGCATATCCTTTTATTCAAAATCTCTCGATGCGAGGCGGGATGGTGTATCTCTTGAGCTTGTGCACATCCTTTTATTTCAAAAGTCCTTTGAGTAGGCAAGGTTGCATCTTGAGACTATCATCCCTTAAGCGTGTCTTTGGCAGTTGTTGTGGAATAAGTCCAACCATCAGGTGTGCCTGTAGAATGTTTGAGATGGTGGGAACTTAGCAATAAGCTCCTTCCATTGCCATTTTTGTCATATTTTAGACATATAGTATGTCTATGGCATGCTATACAACGCTCGTGCTTTCCATGCATCTTCTATTTGTTTTCCCCCATGTGTAGTTTCAAGGGCATGGCGAAATGCCCCTCCTACACTTGGGCTTTGTATGGCATGTCTTATCCCAAGTGTAGTTTCAAGGGTGTGGTGAAATTCTGTTAGATTAAAGATAGACAACTGAGAGGGGGGGTGAATAAGTTGTCCAAAACTTTCTTCCAACTTAAATTCTCTTCTTAATTTAGCAGCATAATAATAAATCAATCATGGAAATGTAATGCAACAATTCAAGAGTAGAAACACATCAACACATATGACACAAAGATTTTTGACGTGGAAAACCTGGTTAAGGGAAAAACCACGGGGTGACTAACCCAAGATTGTATTCTTTGTTAGAAGAATAGAAAGAACAAAATGGCACATGCCAATTAGGGCTCACTACCTGAGCACACTGCTCATAAGAGGCTCACTGCCTATAGGAGACACATTGTCTACAAAATAATAAGTGTTACATACTTGAACTGGAGAATAGCATCTTCACCATGCTTGAATCAGTTCCATTTAAGCTCAATACTTCTTCTTTGCCTTTCGCTCTACTCCTCTCCACCACACTCTCATCTCCACAAGACACACTTTGAAATGATTTTACAACTTATTTATACAAGACATTGACTTAGGAATTATCATCCAAGTCAGCATACATAACAGAGCAAGTACATAAATACAACATGACTTATTACAAAAAGACTTCACGTGGATCAACACACTGTCAGCTACACAGATATGAGAATTCAATCTTTCTCTGGGAACATGCCATTCTTCACAGGACACTTTCCAAATCATTTGTAGGATGTGTAACTCATCCGGTCAGTCAGGCTTAGGAAGAACACCATCATCTAGAAGTAATTCTTCAATTATGAGCTCAATCTTCATTGCGGACCACCAACACGAACTAGACACAATCCAAAGACATCCACAAGCTTTCTTGAATCATGAAGAACATCCATAGTACTTATGCCTACTGAAATCATTCTCTCCTTCCTCTAGAACCTCAAGAACATAGTCTATCATCACTATCATATTGGAATAGATTCTTGCGGACCTCTGGACCATGAACCAATTGAGTTGTAAATCCATATTGGCTTTCCAAACACTCCACCAAATCTATAGAACATGATATTGTATTTCTGGATCTCACCAGACCTATCTGTGTCACTTTGTCACCTCTGAACACCTGCTGGAACCAGTTTTACTTAAGTGGCCATAACTTCTTCAAGTCTTCATGCAGACCTCTAAAATCTTTACTAGATCATCTTAAGACACATATATACAAACCCTTTGAAGCATATCCTCTAATCTTCATCTTAACAATGATCTTTACCTTATTGTCTTTACTGTTCTTCTCTGTTTCTGATTAGGACTAATTTTCTCAATATCCTTAGCACACAGCTTATCCAATCCTTATCATCAATGCAATAGGAGTATGTTGACATCAATGATAACACCAGTTAGGCTCATACTTATCCTTACTGACATAACTCCCCCTATCAACATAACCACTTACATGTCTTTTCTTCTTTTACTGCTCCCCCTTTGATCATAAACTAGTTGTTTTTCACATGTCTTCTCTCCCCCTTTGACATCAATGGCAAAGGGCACATACTTGCATTACTTCATAATCATATTAGCTACTCCCCCTAAGTAGCAACTTCCCATCATCAATCCATATCACAAAATATGATTGTGAGATCCACCGGACTGATGCACATCAGTTCACCTTAATTTAGAACTGGAGGGGCAATAACCCCTAACTTCTCCCTGAGATACTCAAAAGAGTCCTTAGGTAGAGGTTTAGTAAAAATATCTGCAATCTGATCCTTGGAAGGCACAAACACTAATCTAACCTCATCTTTATTCACTTGCTCTCTCAAAAATTGAAACTTGATGGATACATGCTTAGTCTTTGAATGCAACACTAGATTCTTTGATATGTTTATTGCACTTGAATTATCATAGAAGATTGTGATAGGTTGCTTATACTCCACTCTGATGTCCCTTAGCATTTGCTTTATCCACAATACTTGAGTGCAACTACCTGCTGCTGCGATATATTCTGCTTCTGTAGTGGACAGAAATATTGCCTCTTGTTTCTTGCTCAGCCAAGAAACCAATCTCTTCCCTAAAAAGAATGCTCCACTACTGGTGCTCTTTTGGTCATCCACATCTCCTGTCTAATTTGCATCTCTATAAGCATGAAGAGAGAAATCATGATCTCTAGGGTACCACAAACCATACTCAACTGTTCCTTTTAGATATCTAAAAATCCTCTTGATTGCCATGACATGAGATTCTCTAGGATCAGCTTGGAATCTAGCAACAAGACGAACAACATTCATAATGTCAGGTCTAGTTTGAGTGAGATACAATAGTCCTCCAATCATTGACCTATACTTTTTCTGGTCAACTTTAGGAGAGTCATCATCTTTGCTCAATTTACATTTGGTTGCCATGGGAGTATTCATTGGTTTTGAGTCTTCCATCCGAAATTTCTTCAACAGTTCTTTCACATATTTGGTCTGAGAAATGAAGATTCCTTTCTTTGTTTGAGTGATTTGCAAACCCAAGAAGAATTTTATTTCCCCAAACATGGACATCTCAAATTCACTTTTCATTTGATTTGCAAAGGTTTTGCACATACTATCTCTTCCCCCCAAAATGACGTCATCAACAAATACTTCAACAATCAAGATATTTTCATGATCAATTTCGAAATACAAATTACTGTCAGCGGTATCTTTGTTGAAACCAATCTTCAAAAGATGCTTATCCAATCTTTCATACTAGGCTCTTAGGGCTTGCTTGAGTCCATATAGTGCTTTCTTCAATTTGCAAACCATATCACCATGATCAGACAATTGAAATCCATTCAGTTGCTCAATGTAAACTTCTTCTTCCAAGTCACCATTTAGGAAGATAGACTTGACATCCATCTGATATACCTTGAAATCCTTGAAGGTAGAAAAAGCAAGAAATAATCTCACTGCTTCAATTCTTGCCACCAGAGAAAATTTTTCTTCAAAATCAACTCCTTCTACTTGGGAGTAACCCTTGCAGACCAATCTGGCTTTGTTTCTAACTACTTCACCATCTTCATTCAGTTTATTCTGGAAGACCCATTTGGTTCCAATCACATTCTTGTTTTTAGGTCTAGGAACAAGATCCCAAGTGTGATTTTTCTCAATTTGCATCAGCTCTTCCTCCATTGCTTTAGTCCAGTTTTCATCATTGCAAGCTTCATTCACTATTTTAGGTTCAATCTTTGAAATCAGACAATACTCTTCTAAATTTTGAGCAATCCTTCTTCTTGTTTGTACACCTTTGCTTTTATCACCTATGATCTGATCTTCAGAGTGATTCAATCTTAAATACTTGGGAACTTTGGGAGTTTCTTGCACTTCTGATTATTGAATAGGTTCATTCAAACTTATCTCTTCTTCCTTATTTACCGGATCAGTCTGAATTTGAATTTCAGAGGGAGCTTGGATTTCTTGAACAAAAACATCATTTTGATCATCTTCATCATATTCATAAAACCTTGAGGGTTTTTCAATGCCTTCATCAACCTTCACATTTGTACTTTCTACAATCTTCCTTAATCTCTTGTTATAACACTGGTATGCTTTGCTTTGAGTAGAATAACCCAAGAAAATTCCTTCATCACTTTTAGTATCAAATTTTCCTAGATCTTCATCTCTTTTAATGTAACATTTGCTGCCAAAGACTCTGAAATATCTCACATTGGGAGTGATGCCAAACTAAAGTTCATAAGGAGTCTTACCAGTATTGCTTTTGATTTGTACTCGATTGAGAGTGTAGACTGCAGTGCTTACAACTTCTCTCCAATAGATCTGAGGAACATTTTCTTCCATCATCATGGTTCTAGATGCTTCCTGGATGGTCTGGTTCTTTCTCTCAACTACTCCATTCTGCTATGGAGTCCTAGGAGCAGACAACTGTCTTTTTATTCCATGTTTCTCATAGAATTCTATGAACTCACCGAATGTGAAATCTCCACCTCTGTCAGACCTCAGACATTTTAATTTTAATTTGGTTTCATTCTCTACCATAGCCTTGAATATTTTGAATTTCTCAAGAGCTTCTGATTTCTCTTTCAGAAAAGTCACCCACATCATCCAAGAATGGTCATCAATTAATAACATGAAGTATCTATCACCTTCCACACTCCTGATTCTTGCCAGACCACATAGATCAGTATGAACTAAGTCCAATAATCTGGTAGAGGATTGTTCCTTGCTTTTGAATGAGACTCTACTTTGTTTCCCCAACTGACATTCCTTGCACAAACTATTGGTAGGTTTTAACAATCTTGGAAGATCTCTTACATCCTAAGTGTTGCTTATCTTGATGATATTATCAAAATTCACATGACACATTCTCCTATGCCACAACCAACTCTGATCAATTTGAACAAATAAGCAACTTTTACCAGTACCAACCAAGTGGAAGATATTACATTTAGTTTGAGTACCGGATGCAATCTCTGTTCCAGAACTTTCAAAGATCTTGCATTTTCCATTTTTGAATCAGAGATCATAGCCTTTGTCCACCAACTGTCCAACACTGAGAAGACTGTGCTTCAGGCCTTCAACATACAGTACATTACTAGTTTTGTTCTTTCCATCAAAAGAAATAGTTCCTCTACCCTTGATTCTGCTAGCAGAATTATCACCAAATTTTACCACTCCTCCTTCATACCTTTCTAAATCTATGAATTTATTTTTGTCACCTGTCATATGGTGAGAGCATCCACTATCAATGACCCAATCATCCTTTTCTTCAACTTGGGCAGCCAGAGCTCTTTCTATAATTTTATGATTAGTAGATTTAGAGGGCATTGGATCTTCTTTGATGGCAATAAACACACAGTCACTTTCAGAATTGTTTCCTATTTTAGATTCATCATATGTTACTCCTTCATCATCATCATCTTCTTGAACATAGTAACATTTCTTTTGGAACCTTGATCTGTTAGGATTTGGCCTTGAAAATCATTCCGGACACCTTGAGGCAAAATGACCAATCTTATTGTAGTTAAAACATTTAAAAGGTAATTTCCCTTCATACTTAACGGATCCTCTTAGCAATCTTCTTGCAATAAGGGCTTCAAGTTGAGCAGCTTCTGCTTCATCTTCTTCCAGGTCTTTTCTTGCTTTCTCATACCATGATAGTTTCTTTGAAGAGTTCTCTCCTAGATCAAACTTTTATTTTCCTTTAACAGAAGCACTAGCTTTGAATGTAGATTTAGTCTTGGGGGGGCATCTTCAAACTCAGTCAATTCAAATGTAGCAAATTTACCCACCAATTGATTCTTGTGATACCTGAAATAGATCTGAATTCTTCAATAGCAGCAACCTTGTATTTGTAAGAATCAGGAAGGGATCTGAGAACTTTGCAAACAATCTAATCTTCATCCAAGAGTCCACCAGCACATCTAATGCTACAAACAAGCTCATTTACTCTTGGCACAAATGTAGTGATATTTTGATTTTCTCTCATCTTCAGATTTTTGAATTTTCCTTTTAGACTTTGTAGCTTGACACATTTAACATACTTGTCTCCTTCATGCAGAAGTTCCAGTTTTTCCCAAATCTCAAAAGTAGTTTGTAGGTCGACAACATTTGTTAGCTCTGAATCAGACAAGGCACTCAGAAGAGCTTCTTTAGTCTGCAGATTGTTTTCAGCATCTCTGAGTTCATCTACGGTTCTCAGACCATTCTGTAGAGGAGTATACTTCTTTGAAACCATGATCCAATACTGCATTCCCATACACTGTAAGTGACATTCCATGTGACTTTTCCATAGAGTGAAATTGGTTCCATCAAACCTTAGACTATCCTTCTTGTAGGACGACATTCTGGATCTCCTCAAGTGGTTAAGCTCTTTTAGAGGAACTTGGCTCTGATACCAATTGTTAGATTAAAGACAGACAACTGAGAGGGGGGGTGAATCAGTTGTCGAAAACTTTCTTCCAACTTAAATTCTCTTCTTAATTTAGCAGCATAATAATAAATTAATCATGGAAATGTAATGCAACAATTCAAGAGTAGAAACACATCAACACATATGACACCAAGATTTTTGACGTGGAAAACCCGGTTAAGGGAAAAACCACGGGGTGACTAACCCAAGATTGTATTCTCTGTTAGAAGAATAAAAAGACCAAAATGGCACATGCCAATTAGGGATCACTATCTGAGCACATTGCTTATAAGAGGCTCACTACCTACAGGAGACACACTGTTTACAAAATAATAAGTGTTATATACTTGAACTGGAGAATAGCATCTTCACCATGCTTGTGTCAGTTCCATTTAAGCTCAATACTTCTACTCTGTCTTTCACTCTGCTCCTCTCTACCACACTCTCATCTCCACAAGACACACTTTGAAATGACTTTACAACTCCTTATTTATACAAGCCATCGACTTAGGAACTATCATCCAAGTTGGCATACATAACAAAGCAAGTACATAAATACAACATGACTTATTACAAAAAGACTTCACGTGGATCAACACACTGTCGGCTACACAGATCTGAGACTTCAATCTTTCTTTGGGAACATGCCATTCTTCACAGGACACCTTCTAGATCATCCACAGGATGTGTAACTCATCCGGTCGGTCAGGCTTAGGAAGAACACCATCATCCAGAAGTAATTCTTTGATTACGATCTCAATCTTCATTGCAGACCACCAACACAAATTGGACACAATCCAAAGACCTCCACAAGCTTGCTTGAATCACGAAGAACATCCACAGTACTTATGCCTACTGAAATCATTCTCTCCTTCATCTAGTACCTCAAGAACACAGTCTGTCATCACTGTCATATTGGAATAGATGCTTGTGGACCTCCGGACCATGAACCAATTGAGTTGTCAATCCATATTGGCTTCCCAAACACTCCACCAAATCTGTAGAACAGGGTATTGCATTTTTGGATCTCACCAGACCTATCTGTGTCACTCTATCACCTCTGAACACCTGCTGGAAGCAGTTTTACTTAATTGTCCATAACTTCTTCAAGTCTTCATGTGGACCTCTGAAATCTTTACTGGATCATCTTAAGACACATATATGCAAACCTTTTGAAGTGTACCCTCTGATCTTCATCTTAACTAGGATCTTTACCTTACTGTCTTTACTGTTCTTCTATTTCTGATTAGGACTAATTTTCTCAATATCCTCAGAACACAACTTATCCAATCCTTATAATCAATGCAACAAGAGTATGTTGACATCAATGACAACAACGGTTAGGCTCATACTTAAAACAATCTCCCCCTTTGTCATTGATGGCAACATATGATGTGAAAAACTATTTTAACCATCAAGACAAGAACTTCTCCTTACTGACATAACTCCCCCTATCAACATAACCACTTACATGTCTTTTCTTCTTTTACTGCTCCCCCTTTGATCAGCAACTACTTGTTTTTCACATGTCTTCTCTCCCCCTTTGACATCAATGGCAAAGGGCACATACTTGCATTACTTCAGAATCATATCAGCTGCTCCCCCTGAGTAGCAGCTTCCCATCATCAATCTGGATCACAAAATATGACTGTGAGATCCACCGGACTGATGCACATCAGTGCACCTTAATTCAGAACTAGAGGGGCAATAACCCCTAACTTCTCCTTGAGATACTCAAAAGAGTCCTTAGGTAGAGGCTTAGTAAAAATATCTGCAATCTGATCCTTGGAAGGCACAAACTCTAATCTGACCTCATCTTTGTTCACTTGCTCTCTCAAAAAGTGAAACTTGATAGATATGTGCTTAGTCTTTGAATGCAACACTGGATTCTTTGATATGTTTATTGCACTTAAATTATCACAGAAGATTGTGATAGGTTCCTTATACTCCACTCTGATGTCCCTTAGCATTTTCTTCATCCACAATACTTGAGTGCAACTACTTGCTACTACAATATATTCTGCTTCTGCAGTGGACAGAGATATTGCCTCTTGTTTCTTGCTCAGCCAAGAAACTAATCTCTTCCCTAAAAAGAATGCTCCACCACTGGTGCTCTTCTAGTCATCCACATCTCCTGCCCAATCCGCATCTGTATAAGCATGAAGAGAGAAATCATAATATCTAGGGTACCACAAACCATACTCAACCATTCCTTTTAGATATCTAAAAATCCTTTTGATTGGCATGACATGAGATTCTCTAGGATCAGCTTGGAATCTAGCAACAAGACCAACAACATTCATAATGTTAGGTTTAGTTTGAGTGAGATACAATAGTCCTCCAATCATTGACCTGTACTTTTTTTGATTAGCTTTAGGAGAGTCATCATCTTTGCTCAATTTACATCCAATTACTATGGGAGTATTCATTGGTTTTGAGTTTTCCATCCCAAATTTCTTCAATAGTTCTTTCACATATTTGGTCTGAGAAATGAAGATTCCTTTCTTTGTTTGAGTGATTTGCAGACCCAAGAAGAATTTCATTTCCCCAAACATGGACATCTCAAACTCACTTTTCATTTGATTTGCAAAGGTTTTGCACATACTATCTCTTCCCCCAAAAATGATGTCATCAACAAATACTTCAACAATCAAGATATTTTCATGATCAATTTTGAAATACAAATTACTGTCAGTGGTATATTTGTTGAAACCAATCTTCAAAATATTCTTATCTAATCTTTAATACCAGGCTCTTGGGGCTTGCTTGAGTCCATACAATACTTTGTTCAATTTGCAGACCATATCACCATGATCAGACAATTGAAATCCATTCAGTTGCTCAATGTAAACTTCTTCTTCCAAGTCACCATTTAGGAAGGCATACTTGACATCCATATAATATACCTTGAAATCCTTGAAGGTAGCGAAAGTAAGAAATAATCTGATTGCTTCAAGTCTTTCCACCAAAGCAAAAGTTTCTTCAAAATCAACTCGTACTTGGGAGTAACCCTTGCAGACCAATCTGGCTTTGTTTCTGACTACTTCACCATCTTCATTAAGTTTATTGCGGAAGACCCATTTGGTTCCAATCACATTCTTGTTTTTAGGTTTGGGAACAAGATCCCAAGTGTGATTTTTCTCAATTTGCATCAGCTCTTCCTCCATTGCTTTAGTCCAGTTTTCATCATTTTAAGCTTCATTCACTGTTTTAGGTTCAATCTTTGAAATCAGACAATACTCTTCTGAATTTTGAGCAATCCTTCTTCTTGTTTGTACACCTTTGCTTTTATCACCTATGATCTGATCTTCAGAGTGATTTAGTCTTGCATACCTAGGAACTTTGGGAGTTTCTTGCACTTCTAATTCTTGAATAGGTTCATTCAAACTTATCTCTTCTTTCTGATTTACTGGATCAGTTTGAATCTGAATTTCAGAGGGAGCTTGGATTTCTTGAAAAAAAACATCATTTTGATCATCTTCTTCATATTCATAAAACCTTGAGGGTTTTTCAATGCCTTCATCAACCTTCACATTTGCACTTTTTACACTCTTCCTTAATCTCTTGTTATAACACTGGTATGCTTTTCTTTGAGTAGAATAACCCAAGAAAATTCCTTCATCACTTCTAGTATCAAATTTTCCTAGATCTTCATCTCTTTTAATATAACATTTGCTGCCAAAGACTCTGAAATATCTCACAGTGGGAGTGATGCCAAACCATAGTTCATAAGGAGTCTTACCAGTATTACTTCTTATTTGTACTCGATTGAGACCGGTATTGCTTCTGATTTATACTCGATTGAGAGTGTAGATTGCAGTGCTTACAACTTCTCTCCAATAGATCTGAGGAAAATTTGCTTCCATCTTCATGGTTCTAGATGCTTCCTGGATGGTCCGGTTCTTTCTCTCAACTACTCTATTCTGCAGTGGAGAAATAGGAGCAGACAACTGTCTTTTTATTCCATGTTTCTCATAGAATTCTATGAGACTCTGCTTTGTTTCCCCAACTAACATTCCTTGCACAAACTATTGGTAGGTTTTACCAATCTTGGAAGATCTCTTACAGCCTGAGTGTTTCTTATCTTGATGATATTATCAAAATTCACATGACACATTCTCCTATGCCACAACCAACTCTGATCAATTTGAAAAAATAAGCAACTTTTACCAGTACCAACCAAATGGAAGATATTACCTTTAGTTTGAGTACCGGATGTAATCTCTATTCTGAAACTTTCAAAGATCTTGCATTTTCTATTTTTGAATCAGAGATCATAGCCTTTATCCACCAACTGTCCAACACTGAGAAGATTGTGCTTCAGGCCTTCAACATATAGTACATTACTGGTTTTGTTCTTTCCATCAAAAGAAATAGTTCCTCTACCCTTGATTCTGCCAGTAGAATTATCACCAAATTTTACCACTCCTCCTTCATACCTTTCCAAATCTATGAATTTATTTTTGTCACCTATCATATGGTGAGAGCATCCACTGTCAATGACCCAATCATCCTTTTCTTCAACTTGGGCAGCTAGATCTCTTTCTACAATTTTATGATTAGCAGATTCAGAGGGCATTGGATCTTCTTTGATGGCAATAAACACCCAGTCACTTCTGGATTTGTTTCCTATTTCTGATTCATCATCTGTTACTCCTTCATCATCATCATCTTCTTGAACATAGAAACATTTTTTTTGGAACCTTGATCTGTTAGGATTTGGCGTTGAAAATCATTCCGGACACCTTGAGGCAAAATGACCAATATTATTGCAGTCAAAACACTTAAAAAGTAATTTCCCTTCATAGTTACTGGATCCTCTTGGCAGTCTTCTTGCAATAAGGGCTTCAAGTTGAGCAGCTTCTGCTTCATCTTCTTCCAGGTCTTTTCTTGCTTTCTCATACCATGATAGTTTCTTTGAAGAGTTCTCTCCTGGATCAAACTTTTGTTTTCCTTTAATAGAAGCACTAGCTTTGAATGTAGATTCAGTCTTGAGGGGGGCATCTCCAAACTCAGTCAATTCAAATGCAGCCAATTTACCCACCAATTGATCTCTTGTGATACCTAAAATAGATTTGAATTCTTCAATAGCAGTAACCTTGTATTTGTAAGAATCAGGAGGGGATCTAAGAACTTTGCTAACAATCTCATCTTCATCCAAGACTCCACCAGCACATCTAATGCCACAAACAAGCTCATTTTACTCTTGGCATAAATGTAGTGATATTTTCATCTTCTCTCATCTTCAGATTTTTGAATTTTCCTTTCAGACTTTGTAGCTTGGCACATTTAACATACTTGTCTTCTTCATGCAGAAGTTCCAATTTTTCCCAAATCTCAAAAGCAGTTTGTAGGTCAACGACTTATGTTAGCTCTGAATCAGACAAGGCACTTAGAAGAGCTTCTTTAGTCCGCAGATTATTTTCAGTATCTCTGATTTCATCTACGGTTCTTAGACCATTCTATGGAGGAGTATACTTCTTTGAAACCATGATCCAATACTGCATTCCCATACATTGTAAGTGACATTCCATGTGACTTTTCCAAAGAGTGAAATTGGTTCCATCAAACCTCACACTATCCTTCTTGTAGGATGACATTCTAGATCTCCTCAAGCGGTTAAGCTCTTTTAGAGGAACTTGGCCCTGATACCAATTGTTAGATTAAAGATAGACAATTGAGAGGGGGGTAAATCTTCCAACTTAAATTCTCTTCTTCATTTAGTAGCATAATAATAAATCAATCATGGAAATGTAATGCAACAATTCAAGAGCAAAAACACATCAACACATATGACACCAATATTTTTGACGTGGAAAACTCGGTTAAGGGAAAAACCACGGGGTGACTAACCTAAGATTGTATTCTCTGTTAGAAGAATAGAAAGAACAAAATGGCACATGCCAATTAGGGCTCACTGCCCGAGCACACTACTCACAAGACGCTCACTACCTACAGGAGACACACTGTCTACAAAATAATAAGTGTTACATACTTGAACTGGAGAATAGCATCTTCACCATGCTTGAGTCAGTTCTATTTAAGCTCAATACTTCTACTTTGCCTTTCGCTCTGCTCCTCTCTACCACACTCTTATCTCCACAAGACACACTTTGAAATGACTTTACAACTCCTTATTTATACAAGACATTGACTTAGGAATTATCATCCCAGTCGGCATACATAACAGAGCAAGTACATAAATACAACATGACTTATTACAAAAAGACTTCACATGGATCAACACACTGTCGGCTACACAGATCTGAGACTTCAATCTTTCTTTGGGAAGATGCCATTCTTCACAGGACACCTTCCAGATCATCCGCAGGATGTGTAACTCATCTAGTCAGTCAGGCTTAGGAAGAACACCATCATCCAAAAGTAATTCTTCAATTACGAGCTCAATCTTCATTGCGGACCACCAACATGAACTAGACACAATCCAAAGACCTCCACAAGCTTGCCTGAATCACCAAGAACATCCACACTAATGCCTAATGAAAATATTCTCTCCTTCATCCAGAACCTCAAGAACACAGTTTGTCATCACTGTCATATTGGAATAGATGCTTCCAGACCTCTGGACCATGAACCAATTGAGTTCTCAATCCATATTAGCTTCCCAAACACTCCACCAAATCCAAAGAAAAGGATATTGTATTTCTGGATCTCACCAGACCTATTTGTGTCACTCTGTCACCTCTGAACACCTGCCGAAACCAATTTTACTTAAGTGGGCATAACTTCTTCAGTTCTTCATGCGGACCTTTGAAATCTTTACTGGATCATCATCAGACACATATATGCAAACCCTTTGAAACGTACGCTTTGATCTTCAACTTAACTAGGATATTTACCTTACTGTCTTTACTATTCTTCTCTTTTTCTGATTAGGACTAATTTTCTCAATATCATCAATGCACAACTTATCCAATCCTTATCATCAATGCAACAAGAGTATGTTGACATTAATGACAACACCGGTTAGGCTCATACTTGCAACAAATTCCCCTCCTATGCTTTGTGTTTTGTATGGTGTGCTTTCTCTCAAGTGTAGTCTCAACGGTGTGGCCAAATGCCCCTCCTACACTTTGAGATTTGTATGGTGTGTCTTCTCCCCCATAAGTAGTTTCAAGGGTGTGACAAAATGGCCCTCCTACATTTTGGGGTTTTGTATTGTATTTTTACTTCCTATGCATCTTTATATATATGAAAATGAAAATTAAAATATCAATGTATTCATTGTGTTTTGCATGACTGCTATTATGTCTTCATCATGTTTTGTGTGTCTTCAATGTTGTCTTCTTCATGGCTTGCATGCTTCCTACTATCTTCATTGTGTCTTGCATGTCTATGATGTGTTCTTTGATGCTTACCTGATGTAGGAGCATCCCTGGTCCAAGAGCAATCTTGCATCAACAAAAAAATTTGCATTTTAGTTTGTTTCTTTTTAGTTTCCAGTTCAATATAGTCATTTCAGTCAGTAGTAGTTTCTATATTTTAGTTTGTATTCTACCATAGTTGCATTTCAGACCTTACAGAGCTAGACTTAGCATCTAGACACATTCATGCACATCATATCCAAAATTTAGAGCATTTGGATAAAGTACCGATAAGATATCGCTATCATAAGATCAGCTATTTTCTCAGAGCAGAGCACCCTGATAGTCTTAGACAATTAGCTAAAGGAGAAGACTTGTGGAGCATTTCTCGACTTACAAAGCTAAATGATACATCATTCGATGTTGTTTGGGTTGTGGCTGACCTATCCTAAGATCCGCACATCATTCCATTCATTTGCGAAGGTGTTCTATTCAAATAGGCCTGACCTATCCGTGTACACACGTTACAGCTCTTCATTGGAGTTTGTGATCTTCCTTGACTAACATGGAGGAATATTATGTTCCAGAGATAATATATATTGATGTAATTGTTATCAAAAAAAGTATGCACCCAAATGCTAAGCTATCAACTTAGCTACCAGTTGACACATGGAAACACTCTTAGGTTGTGGGTTACCTATAGCAAGAGTGAATCTCCAGAGCAAGTTGGTTCCCCTGGCAGTTCACCTAAACTAAAAGACTTTCTGAGGAAAAGGTTAAGAAGATAACTAAAAATGAAAATCTAAAACCTAAGGATGATTCACCAAAACTCTAACTTATTTCGATAAAGTTCACTCACAAATAGCTTCACAAAAGTCTATAATCCTCACAATTTCACTAAAATTAATGCAACACAAAAGTGATTTGGATGAAAGTTTGAATAGTTAGAAGTTTGTATGAAGGACAAATAGATGTTTTGTCACAACTTCAACTCAACTAACCAGTTTAAAGATAACATACAACCTGCATCACATGAGACTTTCACAATCAATCTCACAATAATGAGACATATGAAAAGGATTTAAAGGTTGAATCACAATTGAACATTAGATCATTGGTTGCAAAATGAATTAGAAAGTATGAAAAGGAGAACTCTGTTGCTTTATTAAAATTGTGAGTAGAAACTGAGTACAAAAATGTTTACAAAGCTCTCTACAAATGAACAAGAGAGGAAGAAACAATATTTTGAACTGAGAAAAAACTAAGTTTTTCTCCTACTTATAACTCCAAAAAAACTCGCAAGGAAAAAGCTGAGAAATCTTCCTAAAATAGCAAGTTTGATCCATTTTCGAGCTCCACAGAAAAGCCTCCAAAATAGTGACTAAACTGCCTCCAAACTAAGTAGAAAAGCTACCAAAATTCTTTCCAAAGTGGTCCCACCCAAGAGACACTAAAAATCAGGCTTTACCGGATTATAAACTAAAAAAGAATCTCTAGCTTATCCATCTTTTCTCAATTTCACCCAAGGAAACCAAATCTAGAAAGATATGATTTAGTCTAGATTTACTTTGCTTTAATTGCATAAAATATCAATTATTAAAGCAAAAAATATTGTTTTAATAACGCTTTATAATGATTTGCAGTTTTATCTCTGATTTGGTTTGATTTGATTCTTTGCAAAAACAATACAAGGCTTATATGTTTCATCTCACTAAGTATAATACATTTCCATTTGGGCATTTGATTTTCTATCACAAAATTTGAAGGCATGGTGAATGTTTTGGAAAAATGGAAGGCCCCTAGGGTCTATCCTCCATTTGGTTCAAAATATTCTAAGGCATATTAGACATTGACTTACCTTTCAAATGTGGCAAAGGAACCCTAAGGCATAAAGCCTAGATATCAAACATGAAAAGGGGAACAAATAATACCTCGAGGGTATTAGTTGAGGCAATGAAAAAGAATGTGATAAAATCACTTATCAACTTAGGGCTACAAGGAACCCTAAAACAAAACCATTTGAAGCCCTAAACTCTCGGGCTCATTTTGCATTTTGACTTTTGATGAAAAGGCTCTACTGAACCACTACCATGAAGCTAGGGTTTGGACCTATAAATCATCCATTTTCATTGTTTCCTGAGCAATTTTTGAGGACTCTTCATAGAACGTGCAATGTAAGATCTTCTATTTCAATACTGAACCAAATTTTATATGTTAAACACAAATTTCTTGGCTTTAAGCTGTGGCTATGACTTAGTTTTTGGTGAATTTAATTCTATTTTCACTGCTATTTCTACCTTCTTTGATGTCGAGGCTGCCATGGCTGACTGTTTTGAGATCATTTGAGACCATATGAAGTGAAACCCGCAGCCCCCATGTGTATATCTTCACTTAGAAATAAAAGAAAGGTAAGTTTTACCTTTCAAACTCTGTATGATTCCTCATTTCTCATTTGATATGTACTCAATATGAGTTCAGGAAGCCTAAAATGAATGCATTTTTCCTCTTTACATTTTGTCAGAAGCATTATAAAAGCCACTGTATATCTACAGGCCATGGCTACACTTTGCATTTCATCATTTCTGAGTATTGCTTAAACTCCCATGAGCTTAAAACTATTCTATTTCCTCTATATTTGTCTTTGTTCTATGTAGATAGACAAGGGTTTTGATAGTTTCTTGATATAAACCATATTAGGGTTTAATCACTCCTCTTGCAACTTTGACAGGCTCTATGGTCACAGCCTCAAGAAGGCACCTTCTAGTTTAACATATAATTATTGGTATCTGCACATTTTTTCACTTCTGAATATTTACTCAAGCCTGCATACACTTAAAACCCTACCTTTTCTTCTGCACCTGTGATAACAGAGTCACTTTTGCTCCAGCCCTATACAAACTAAATATTACTCCATAGCTCCATAGCTCCATAGTTGACAATGGTGGTTGCTCTCTTTTATGATCTATTTGCGCTAACATTGCAATGCATACTTGGAGATTACTTCATCTGATTTTCTTTTGAACAACATACCTTTCTCATCTGATTATACTTCATATGATGCATTGATTATTCTTTGATTAGCACAAGAGTGATGTCCTGAATATGTAAGCACTTAATAAGGGTTGCATTCTATCATGGCCTTTATTTGAATTATTTCCTCATCTGAAAGGCTACATGATGAGACTAGAATATTCTTGAATGTCTTGAGTGCATACAAATTATAATGAGATAGACAATGATTGAAATAACAGAATAGCATAATGTTGATAATGCCTTTACTCAGTTCCACACATTATGACCTATCTTGAATGAGTTCACTGCTCATGTATGGTTCTCATTTCATGACTTGAACTAATAATCATGGATGGGAAATGAGCTTGAAGCTCATGCACTCACTTGATGTGACACTCCTTCAGTTGAATATGTTCTATTTAAGCAATATGAATATGGACTTCTATTCCATCCCCTCTAGAGATTCAGGGGCAGCATGCTAGGCTCAACCCTTGTGGGAGCCCGTTTTTACACCATATGTTATGACATCTTCAGAAATGGATCAACAACATAATTTCCCCTATACCTGCATAGTAAACAAACATGTTAGATAAAAATAGTGAAGCTCAATGCTCCTGTGATGTTTCATTTTTAAGGCTCTCTTGCATATATCTGATGTTTGTCAATTGATTTAGTACAGCATAGGTAATGTATTATACTTCTATTGATAGGAACATAAGAAGACTCATATCCAGAGCTCTAACAATCCTTCTCAATCAATGCAGGTTTACTTGAAGATCAAGAGCAAGGATGGGAAGGCAACAGTAGAAACCAACTCAAGACATTAAACATGCAATGATGGCTATGTTTCTCCTTATTTGTTTCTTCATTCTTCAAATGCATAGTGCATTCTTTATGATGTGCCAGTTCATCTATTCCCATGGCTTGTGTGGGACATTTGATCTCTCTTTTCTTTCTAGTACAACACTTATGTAGTTTTGTGTATATCTCATTTGTAAAGTGAATGAAAACACTGTAATATGAAATGTAATAACTCTTTATCATCAATGAAATCTTTGCAAAGCATTAAATTATAAACTGAATGTTCTCTCTTCTATCATAAAACTGAACCCGTTCTTTTCCAAGCACTTTAAACTATGCAAAAGCCAACATAGCAGAAAATGTTAAGAACCTTTCATCTTAAAATGAAACAAATATTTTAGCTCTGCCAAATTGAGTTGTAGTTGAAAAATTGGTAACATTTCTGGTGATTTCTGCTAAATGCTTACCTGCTAAGCATATAGACTAGTTGCCTTAGTTATCCATTGGGCATGGATTCAATCTTTTCTCTTCCTATACTCAGAAAACCATGAAACTGTTATGCAAACTACTCCGAACTGCAACAGAAAACCAAACAGAACCAAACTAAAAGCAAACTAAAAGGCCCTGGTAGCCAGACAAAATGTGCAATAGCACTTAGGGAAATAAAACAACTAAAATAAATGTACCTTAAGAACTTATTAGTAGAAAACACTACCCTAACCTACTAACTGAAGAAAGGCTGCCTAAATAAAACCATTTACTGGTTCAAGAAAATAACTGCCCCTCCTTTGCAATCTGCAATACTCCATAAGTTTGCGAGTTAACCAAAAGAGGTGGAGAAAAATCAAATCTCTAGCAAACTATTGCAACACCTTTCTGAGAAGGAAAATGGAGTCACTTACCCACCTGACTTGTTTGGTGAACTGATCAAGTGAGAAAGTAGACTAGTTGTGCTCAACTTGATACCCTCCTTGATGATCTGGATCAATGTCACTATGAGGTTGCTCCCTCTTGTTGGCTTGCAACCCAACTAGATGCCTAATAGGGCATCCCCTTGAAAGCTTTGGATTGGGGAGAAAGCAATTTGAATGATTGGAAACAACATCACCTTCACTTTGCATGATAGATTGCCATCTCGCTTCCTCCTTCGTAGTCAATGGGCCATCCTCCTCCATTAAGGTAGCTAATAGATCATCAAAGCTATCAATTCTTGAAAGGCTCTTAGTAAGAGTTGGACTAGGCTCAAAATACTCATTATTACTCAAGGAGGTACACTCTGAAACATGAGTCTCTTCTTCAATGAATGAAGGCAAGTGTTCAAATAATGAGCTAGCCTTTTTCAATAAACTATCAATTGGCACATCAACTTCAAGCTCCTCTATACAACAAAAAGGCAGCTCCTCCATGTTGGATCTAGGGCATACAACTGAGAGGGGGGGGGTGAATCAGTTGTATAAAACTTCTTGCTCTTTCAAACACTTGATTCTTTGTTGTTAGTTAGTAGCATATCAATTAATCATCCATGGAAGCATAATACATAAACACAAGAGCAGATAAGCATCAACACATTGAACACCAAGATTTTGACGTGGAAAACCCGGTTAAGGGAAAAACCACGGGGTGATTAACCCAAGAATTATTCTCTGTTAGAAGAATAAAGAAAAATGAATGGCACATGCCAATTAGGGCTCACTGCCCAAGCACATTGCTCACAAAGAGGCCCACTGCCTACAAGGAGACACACTGTCTACAAAGTGATAAAAATCACAGTCTTGAACTGGAGAATGACATCTCTACCATGTCTGGATCAGTTCCAATTAAGCCCAAAAACCTCTGTTCTGCCTTTCGCACTTCTCTTCGCTATGCCACACTCATCCACACACCACACCCCGAAAGGAACTCACAGACCGTTATTTATACAAGACATCGACTTAGGATCAAACATCTAAGTCGGCAAACAATCATAAGAGTATCCGCAAGATGAATAACACATCCGGTCGGCCACCACAAGAACATTCACAGGATGAACAACTCATCCGGTCGGCTAAACAGAGCAAGAACTTCATCCGGAAGAATAACTTCAATTCTGGGCTCTACTATCAATGCGGATCAACAACACAACCTCAACACGATCCAGAAAACTTAACAAGCCTACCTGAATGTCTGGATACATCCGCACTTCCTTTACTTGCTGGAATCTCTTGTCTTCCTCATCCGGAACTTCAAGAACACAGTCTGTCGCCACTGTCATAATGCAAGAGGTACTTCCGGACCTCCAAATCATACACAACTCGAGATGGCACATCACAAGGACATCCCAAATACTCTTTCCAATCCGCAGATTAGGATTGTACAATTCCGGACCTCACCGGACCTTTCTGTGATCCTCTGTCACCTCTAAGCACTTGCCAGAACCGGTTCCACACAGACAACCATAACTTCTTCAGGTCTTCATGCGGACCTCTGAAAACTTGACTGAAGCATCTCAAGACTCATATCTGCAATCCCTTTAATCCGCATCCTTCAGTTCTCAACCTATCTAATATATTTGCCTTCTTCTCATCACTGTTCTTCACTGTTCCTGACTGAGGGTAATTTTCTCAATATCCTCAACACACAGCTCATCCAATCCTTCTTGTCGATGTAATATGAGTATGTTGACATCAATGACAACACTTGTTCACCTCATACTTGCAACAATCTCCCCCTTTGTCATTGATGGCAACATGTGATATGAAAAACCATCAAGACAAGAACTTCTCCTTTCTGTCACAGCTCCCCCTATCAACAACAACTTTTTACATTTCTCTCCCCCTTTGATCATTAACCACTTCTTTTTCACATGTCTTCTCTCCCCCTTTGACATCAATGGAAAAGGGCTCATACTTGCAATTCTAATACATCAGAATCATACCAGCTGCTCCCCCTTAGTAGCAGCTCCCCATCATCAATCTGGATCACAAGATATGACTGTGATATCCACCAGACTGATGCACATCAGTGCATCTTAGTTTATCACCGGAGGGGCCATGACCCCTAACTTCTCCCGGAGATATTCAAAAGAGTCCTTGGGAAGAGGTTTTGTAAAGATATCTGCAATCTGATCCTTGGAGGGAACATACTCCAATCTGACTTCTTCCTTGTTTACTTGTTCTCTCAAAAAGTGAAATTTGATAGATATGTGCTTAGTCTTAGAGTGCAATACCGGATTCTTAGAAATATTAATTGCACTTGAATTATCACAGAAAATTGTGATAGGCTCCTCATATTCAACTTTGATGTCTATTAGCATCTGCTTCATCCATAAGATTTGAGTGCAACTACCTGCTGCTACAATGTATTCTGCTTCAGTTGTAGATAGAGATATTGCATCTTGTTTCTTGCTTAGCCAAGAAACCAATCTCTTCCCCAAAAAGAATGCTCCACCACTAGTGCTCTTCCGGTCATCCACATCTCCTACCCAATCTGCATCTGTGTAAGCATGAAGAGAGAAATCTGGATCTCTAGGGTACCATAGACCATACTCAACTGTTCCTTTCAAGTACCTAAAAATTCTTTTGATTGCCATAACATGAGATTCTCTAGGATCAGCCTGGAATCTTGCCACAAGACCAATAGCCTGCATTATATCTGGTCTAGTTTGAGTGAGATACAACAATCCACCAATCATTGATCTATATTTTGTCTGATCTGCCTTTGGAGAGTCATCATCTTTGCTTAACTTACATCCGGTTGCCATAGGAGTGTTCATAGGTTTTGAGTCTTCCATACCAAATTTTCTTAATAATTCTTTCACATATTTGGTCTAAGAAATGAAGATCCCTTCTTTTGTTTGAGTAATTTGCAGACCCAAGAAGAAATTCATTTCACCAAGCATAGACATTTCAAACTCACTTTTCATCTGATTTGCAAAAGTTTTGCACACACTATCTCTTCCTCCAAAAATGATATCATCCACAAACACTTCAACAATCAATATGTTTTCATGATCAATTTTGAAATATAAGTTACTGTCAGCAGTACCTTTGTTGAATCCAATCTGCACAAGATGCTTATCCAACCTTTCATACCATGCTCTTGGGGCTTGCTTCAATCCATACAAAGCTTTCTTCAACTTGCAGACCATATCATCATTATCAGACAATTGAAATCCATCCGGTTGTTCAATGTAGACTTCTTCTTCCAGATCACCATTTAGGAAGGCAGACTTGACATCCATCTGATATACCTTGAAGTCTTTGAAGGCAGCAAATGCAAGAAGTAATCTGACTGCTTCAATTCTTGCCACCAGAGCAAAAGTCTCTTCAAAGTCAATTCCTTCTATTTGAGAGTAGCCTTTGCAGACCAATCTAGCTTTGTTTCTGATTACTTCACCAGCTTCATTTAGTTTGTTCCAGAAGACCCACTTGGTTCCAATTACATTCCAGTCTCTAGGTCTGGGAACAAGATCCCAAGTATGATTTTTCTCAATTTGCATCAATTCATCTTTCATTGCTTTGGTCCAGTTTTCATCATTGCAGGCTTCATTTATTGTTTTAGGTTCAATCTTTGAAATCAGACAACATTCATCCTAATTTTGAGCAACATTCCTTCTAGTTTGTACACCTTTGCTTTTGTCACCTATGATCTGATCTTCAGAGTGGTTCAGTCTTACATACCTTGGAATTTTGGGAGTATCCTGCACTGCTGCTTCTTGATCAGGCTCATTCAAACCTATCTCTTCTTCCTGATTTACAGGATCAGGCTGACTCTGTCTCACCGGAGAGGATTGAGGTCCTTGAACACTGTCTTGGTCATCTTCATCAAACTCATAAAATCTTGAAGGCTTCTCAATTCCTTCATCAACTTTCACATTGGTGCTTTCTATCATCTTCCTCAATCTCTTATTGTAACATCGGTATGCTTTGCTTTGAGTGGAGTAACCCAAGAAAATTCCTTCATCACTTCTAGCATCAAACTTTCCTAGATCTTTATCTCTTTTAATATAACACTTGCTACCAAATACTCTGAAATATTTCACAGTAGGAGTGATGCCAAACTAGAGTTCATAGGGGGTCTTACCGGTGTTGTTTTTGATTTGAACTCGATTGAGAGTGTAGACTGCAGTGTTGATAGCTTCCTTCCAAAACATTTGAGGAACATTTGCTTCCAACATCATTGTCCTGGCAGCTTCCTGAATGGTCCGGTTCTTTCTCTCAACCACTCCATTCTGCTGTGGAGTCCTAGGAGCAAACAACTGTCTCCTTATACCCTGCTTCTCACAAAAATCAATGAATTCACCAGATGTAAATTCACCACCTCTATCAGACCTTAGACACTTTAGTTTCAATCCTGTTTGATTCTCTACCATAGCTTTGAAGATCTTGAACTTCTCAAATGCTTCTGATTTTTCTTTTAGAAAGGTAACCCACATCATCCGGGAATGATCATCAATTAACAACATGAAATATCTATCACCTTGCAGACTCTTGATTCTTGTCGGACCACAGAGATCAGTATGTACTAATTCCAACAGTCTGGTAGAAGACTGATCTTTGCTTTTGAAAGAGACTCTGCTTTGTTTACCTAGCTGACATTCTTTGGACAAACTATTTGTAGGTTTCATCAATTTTGGAAGATCTCTTACGGCCTGAGTATTGCTTATCTTGATGATGTTATCAAAATTTACATGGCACATTCTTCTATGCCATAACCAACTCTGATCAATTTGAGCAAACAAACAACTTTTATTTGAACCAACCAGATGAAAGATATTACCTTTTGTCTGAGTACCGGATGCAATCTCAGTTCTGGAGTTTGTAAAGATTCTGCATTTTCCATTTTTGAACCGGAGATCATAGCCTTTGTCCACCAACTGACCAACACTAAGAAGATTGTGCTTCAATCCTTCAACATACAGTACGTTACCTGTTTTGCTCTTTCCATCGAAGGAAATAGTTCCCCTACCTCTGATTCTACCAGCAGAATTGTCACCAAACTTTACCATTCCTCCTTCATACCTTTCCAAATTCAAGAACTTATTCTTATCACCAGTCATATGGTGAGAACATCCACTGTCAATAACCCAATCATCCTTTTCTTCCACCTGAGCAGCTAAAGCTTTTTCAACAACTTTGTGATTGACAGATTCAGAGAGTATTGAATCTTCTTCCTTGATGGCAATAAACACCCACTCATTTCCGGATTTGCTTCCTAGTTCTGATTCATCATCTGTTACTCCTTCATTGTCATCTTCTTCATGAACATAATAGCAATTCTTTTGAAACCTTTGTCTGTTAGTATTAGACCTTGCAGATCTTTCCGGACATCTTGAAGCAAAATGACCAATCTTATTGCAGTTGAAACACTTAAAGGGTAGTTTTCCTTCATACTTACTGGATCCTCTTGGCAGTCTCTTTGCAATGAGGGCTTCAAGTTGAGCTGTTTCTGCTTCTTCTTCTTCCATGTCTCTTCTTGCTTGATCATACCATGACATTTTCCTTGATGAGTTTTCTCCTGGATCAAATCTCTGTTTGCCTTTCACATAGGCACTGGCTTTGAAAGCAGATTCAGTCTTGGGAGGATCATCTCCAAACTCGGTCATTTCAAATGCAGCTAGTTTGCCAGCCAGTTGTTCTCTTGTGACAGTTGTGTGGGCTCTGAATTCATCAATGGCAGCAACCTTGATTTTGTAGGCAGCAGGAAGAGATCTTAGGATTTTGCAGACAATCTCATTTTCATCTAAAGTTCCACCAGCATTTCTGATTCCACATACCAGCTCATTCACTCTTGGCATAAAGGTAGTGATGTTTTCATCATCTCTCATTTTCAATCTTTCAAATTTCCCTTTCAGACTTTGCAACCTTGCACTTTTGACAAACTCATCTCCTTCATACAGAAGTTCCAGTTTAGTCAGGATCTCATATGCAGTTGGTAGGTCAATAACATTCGAGAGATCTGAGTCATTCAATGCACTTAGAAGAGCTTCCTTGGTTCGCAGATTGTTTTCAGCTTCTGTGATTTCATTCAGAGTTGTCAGACCACCTTGTGGAGGTACATATGGTTTTGAAACCATAGCCAAATATGCTTTTCCCATACATTCCAAGTGACACTTCATGCAACCTTTCCAGAGAGTGAAGTTGGTTCCATCGAACTTCAGACTATCCTTCTTGTATGACGACATCCTGGATCTCCTCAAGCGGTTAAGCTCCTATTAGAGGAACTTAGCTCTGATACCAATTGTTGGATCTAGGGCATACAACTGAGAGGGGGGGGGGTGAATTAGTTGTATAAAACTTCTTGCTCTTTCAAACAGTTGATTCTTTGTTGTTAGTTAGTAGCATATCAATTAATCATCCATGGAAGCATAATACATAAACACAAGAGCAGATAAGAATCAACACATTGAACACCAAGATTTTGACGTGGAAAACCCGGTTAAGGGAAAAACCACGGGGTGATTAACCCAAGAATTATTCTCTGTTAGAAGAATAAAGAAAAATGAATGGCACATGCCAATTAGGGCTCACTGCCCGAGCACACTGCTCACAAAGAGGCCCACTACCTACAAGGAGACACACTGTCTACAAAGTGATAAAAATCACAGTCTTGAACTAGAGAATGACATCTCTACCATGTCTGGATCAGTTCCAATTAAGCCCAAAAACCTCTATTCTGCCTTTCGCACTTCTCTTCGCTATGCCACACTCATCCACACACCACACCCCGAAAGGAACTCACAGACCGTTATTTATACAAGACATCGACTTAGGATCAAACATCTAAGTCGGCAAACAATCATAAGAGTATCCGCAAGATGAATAACACATCCGGTCGGCCACCACAAGAACATTCGCAAGATGAACAACTCATCCGGTCGGCTAAACAGAGCAAGAACTTCATCCGGAAGAATAACTTCAATTCTGGGCTCTACTATCAATGCGGATCAACAACACAACCTCAACACGATCCAGAAAACTTAACAAGCCTGCCTGAATGTCCGGATACATCCGCACTTCCTTTACTTGCTGGAATCTCTTGTCTTCCTCATCCGGAACTTCAAGAACACAGTCTGTCTCCACTGTCATAATGCAAGAGGTACTTCCGGACCTCCAAATCATACACAACTCGAGATGGCACATCACAAGGACATCCCAAATACTCTTTCCAATCCGCAGATTAGGATTGTACAATTCCGGACCTCACCGGACCTTTCTGTGATCCTCTGTCACCTCTAAGCACTTGCCGGAACCGGTTCCACACAGATAGCCATAACTTCTTCAGGTCTTCATGTGGACCTCTGAAAACTTGACTGAAGCATCTCAAGACTCATATCTGCAATCCCTTTAATCCGCATCCTCCGGTTCTCAACCTATCCAATATATTTGCCTTCTTCTCATCACTGTTCTTCACTGTTCCTGACTGAGGGTAATTTTCTCAATATCCTCAACACACAGCTCATCCAATCCTTCTTGTCGATGTAATATGAGTATGTTGACATCAATGACAACACTTGTTCACCTCATACTTGCAACACTCCAACCAGTCAAGATCAAGTTGTTGGTTAGGCTACTCTGTAACTAGTGACTTATTTAGGAATACAACCACTTCCACCTCTTTCTTTTGCTGTTCAAGATAACCCTCCTCCAAAGATGCTGGCATAACATCTAAGTGTGAGCAGAAAAGCTCAGTTTCAGCTTGAAATAGATCTTCCTCAAGCTCTTGATCATTCAAATCAGGAATGCTTTCCAACATCTATTCTTGGATCAACACCTTATCTAAATGGTCCTCATCATTGTGGTGGTCAGAACTTGGCATAGCCATGCCATTTTCACTTTCATACTCAAGGTTAGGAAGCTCATCAAACAAATTAACTAGAAACTGAAGTTCAACACCAATTTCTTGCACCATATCTAAGTTTGTAACAGAGACCTTAAAATCATTCCAAAGCAAATTTTCTTAGCAAATTTCTTGGTTTTTTATGAAAAGGGGGTGTCCTTTACCTCATGACAGCCTTCACTAAGCTTATTGGTCTCCAAAATATGTCCATCTTTATTCCCTTCCTCTTGATCCAAGGTTCTATTATCATATTGATGATATTCACTCAGCAACTCACCACAATGTTTAACATCTTCCTTCTCTTCATCTTCCTCATCGTTGTGCCAACTGGATACCTCAAAATAGTTATCAATATCCTACTGCACTAGTTGATCCTTTGAGATAAATACTGAAACATTTTCATCCTCTTCAATAAAACTAGGAAGCTCATTAGTAAAAATAAACAAAGACTCATTTAGGGAAATCTTTTCTTGTTCAATCTTTTTCTACTGTAACTGATATTGCTCCATAGTTGTATGCACTAAATTTACATTCCTAGCTTCCTTCATGGTGAATGAGTTATTTTGTAAAACAATAAGTCCATCTTTATAAAGGCAAATAGTGATAAGACAATTAGATTTATCTGGTTGGGAAACTTGTGGAGTTTCTTGAGTTTCTTGGAGGGAAAAAGGCTCTTCAAGTGGCTGGTCTTGAGGAATAACAAATTTATATTGTGCCAACATAGGCTTTCACAATGGTAAAGGATCTCTAAAACTAGGAATCTTGACCTTAGGAGGGTTAGAAGGCTTGTTCTGTCTAAAACTTGGAAACTTATACTTACAAACCTCCTCTTGAGTAGGCTACTCTGGAATGACAGAAGATGCTTGGGCTTCATGCCTTTGTGTTTGAATGAGCAAAAGTCTCATCTACTCCTCTTTTGCAAGCATTTCCCTCTCAAACTGTACCCTTTGTGTCTCCATCTCCTGCTCATGAAGATAGGCTTGATAATCCATCTCTTCCTGTTACTGATTATACTCATGCTGCCTCTTAATCTCATCCATCTGCTTATTGTAGTCTAACAAAATGTCTTTAAGCTCCATAATTTTAGAATTTTGAGGCTGATTGGAAGATTGGGCAGGGGTGGGTGGCTGGTAAGCATCTTGAGTAAGATGGTAGCTTACTGCAATAGGATTATTTGGACTAAAACCAGCATTGTGGCTACTTGGGTATGGTTGGTAAGAAGGTTTGTTGACATTATTTTCATAGTATGGGGGTGGGTATACATATTGATTATGAAAATTTGACATTTCTACTCATATGAAGAGATGGAAATAAAAAGCTTAATCTTTTGAAACATACCAACACTTGATCTATTAAAACTAGCAGATCTTGATTCAGAGTCACCAAATGTGTTTGAAGAACTTGCCTCCAAAGGCTAAGATTACTGGTGCACACACCAAGAACCAACAATGAAATGCTAAGCTTTGAACTATGAGAGTTCAAATTGTCCCACCAAGCATGCCAAAAATTGTTATCAACAAAGTATGCACCCAAATGCTAAGCTATCAAATTAGCTACCTATTGACACATGGAAACACTCTTAGGTTGTGGGTTACCTATAGCGAGAGTGAATCTCTAGAGTGGGCTGGTTCCCCTGGTAGATCACCTAAACTAAAAGACTTTTCAAGGAAAACGTTAAGAACATAACTGAAAATGAAAATCTAAAACCTAAGGATGATTCACCAAAACTCTAATTTATTTCAATAATTTCACTCATAAACAGCTTCACAAAAGTGATTTGCATGAAAGTTTGAATATGTAGAAGCTTGTATGAAGGACAAATGGATGTTTTATCACAACTTCAACTCAACTAACCAGTTTAAACATAACATACAACTTGAATCACAGGGGACTTTCACACTCAATCTTGTAACAATGAGACATATGAAAAGGACTCAAAGGTTGAATCACAATTGAACATCAAATCATTGATTGCAAAATGAATTAGAAAGTATGAAAAGGAGAACTCTACTACTTTATTAAAACTGAAAGGAGTAGAAATTGAGTATAAAAATGTTTACAAAGCTCTCTACAAATGAACAAGAGAGGAAGAAACAATATTCTGAATTGAGAAAAAAATAAGTTTTTCTCCTACTTATAACTCCAAAAAATATCTCAAGGAAAAAGTTGATAAATCCTCCTAAAATAGGAATTTTGATCCATTTTCAAGCTCCATAGAAAAGCCTCCAAAATATTGACTAAACTGCCTCCAAACTGAGTAGAAAAGCTGCCAAAATTCTCTCCAAAGTGGTCCCACCCAAAAGACACTAAAAATTAGGCTTTACTTGATTGTAAACTAAAAATGAATCTCCAGCTTATCCATCTTTTCTCAATTTCACCCAAGGAAACCAAATCTAGAAAGATATGATTTAGTCTAGATTTACTTTTCTTTAATTGCATAAAAATAACAATTATTAAAGCAAAAAACATTGCTTTAATAACGTTTTACAATGATTTGCAGTTTTATCTTTGATTTGGTTTGATTTTATTCTTTGCAAAAACAATACAAGGCTTATATGTTTCATCTCGCCAAGAATAATACATTTCCATTTGGGCATTTGATTTTCTATCACAAAAATTTGAAGGCATAATGACTATTTTGGAAAAATAAAAGGCCCCTAGGGTCTATCCTCCATTTGGTTCAAAATATTCTAAGGCATATTAGACATTGACTTACCTTTCAAATGTGACAAAGGAACCCTAAGGCATAAAGCCTAGGTATCAAACATGCAAAGGGGAACAAATAATACCCCGAGGGTATTAGTTGAGGCAATGAAAAAGAATGTGATAAAATCACTTATCGACTTAGGGCTACAAGGAATGCTAAAATAAAACCATTTGAAGCCCTAAACTCTCGGGCTCATTTTGCATTTTGACTTTTGATGAAAAGGCTCTGCTAAACTGCCACCATGAAGCTAGGGTTTGGACCTATAAATCCTCCATTTTTGTTGTTTCTTGAGCAATTTTTGAAGACTCTTCATAGAAAGTGCAATATGAGATATTCTATTCCAATACTGAACCAAATTTTATATGTTAAACATGAATTTCTTATCTTTACGCAATGGCCATGACTTAGTTTCTGATGAATTTAATTCTATTTTCAATATTATTTCTACCATCTTTGATGTCAAGGCCACCATGGCTGACTGGTTTGAGCTCATTTGAGACCATATGAAGCGAAACCCGCAGCCCCCATGTGTATATCTTCACTTAGAAACAAAATCAAGGTAAGCTTTACCTTTTGAACTCTATATGATTCCTCATTTCTCATTTGATATGTGCTCAATATGAGCTTAGGAAGCCTAAAATGAATGTATTTTTCCTCTTTACATTTTTTTAGAAGCATTATAAAAGCCACTGTATATCTATAGGCTGCAGGTACACTTTGCATTTCATCATTTTTGAGTATTGCTTAAACTCCCATGAGCTCAAAACTATTCTATTTCCTTTGTATTTGTCTTTGTTCTATGCAGATAGATAAGGCTTTTGATAGTTACTTGACATAAACCCTATTAGGGTAAAATCACTCCTCTTGTAACTCTGACAGGCTCTATGGTCGCAGCCTCAAGAAGGCACCTTCTGGTTTAACATATAATTATCAATATTTGCACATTTGTTCACTTCTGGATATTTACTCGAGCCTGCATACACTTAAAACCCTACCTTTTCTTCTGCACCTGTGATAACACAATCACTTTTGCTCCAGCCCTATACAAACTGAATACTACTCCATAGCTCCATAGCTCCATAGTTGACAATAGTGGTTTCTCTCTTTTATGATGTATCTACCCTAACATTGCAATGCATACTTAGAGATTACTTCATCTAATTTTCTTGTGAACAACATACCTTTCTCCTATGATTATACTTCATATGATGCATTGATTATTCTCTAGTTAGAACAAAAGTATTGTCTTGAACATGTAAGCACTTACTAAGGGCTGCATTCTATCATGGCCTTTATTTGAATCATTTCCTCATCTGAAAGGCTACATGACGAGACTAGAATATTCTTGAATGTCTTGAATGTATACAAATGATAATGAGAGAGACAATGAATGAAATAACACAATAACATAATGTTGATAATATCTTTACTCAGTTCCACACATTATCACCTATATTGAATGAGTTCATTGGTCATGTATGGTTCTCATTTCATCACTTGAACTGATAATCATGGATGGACAATGAGATTGAAGCTCACGCACTCACTTGATGTGACACTCCTTTAGCTGAATATATTCTATTTAAGCAATATGAATATGAACTTATATTCCATCCCCTCTTGAGATTTAGGGGCATCATCCTAGGCTAAACCCTTGTGGGAGCCCATTTTTACACCACATGCTATGATGTCTTCAGAAATGGATTAGCAACATAATTTCCCCTATACCTACATAGTAAACAAACATGTTGATAAAAATAGTGAAGCTCAATGCTCTTGTGATGTTTCATTTCTCAAGCTCTCTTGCATATATTTGATGTTTGTCAATTGATTCAGTACAACATAGGCAATGTATTATACTTTTGTTGATAGGCACATAAGAAGACTCATAGCCGAAGCTCTAACAATCCTTCTCAATCACTATAGGTTTATTTGAAGATCAGGAGCAAGGATGGGAAAGCAACATTAGAAACCAACTCAAGACATTAAACATGTAATGATGGCTATGTTTCTCCTTATTTGTTTCTTCATTCTTTAGATGCATAGTACATTCTTTATGATGTGCTAGCTCATCTATTCCCACGGCTTGTGTGGGACATTTGATCTCTCTTTTCTTTCTAGTACAACACTTATGCAGTTTTGTGTATACCTCATTTGTAAAGTGAATGAAAACATTGTAATATGAAATGAAATAACTCTTTATCATCCATGAAATCTATGCAAAGCTTTAAATTATAAACTAAATGTTCTCTCTTCTATCATAAAACTAAACCCATTCTTTTCCAAGCACTTTAAACTATGCAAAAGACAACATAGCAAAAAATGTTAAGAACCTTTCATCTTAAAATGAAACAAATATTTCAGCTCTGTCAATTTGAGCTATAGGTGAAAAATTGGTAATAGTAATAGATGCCTAAGAAAGTAGAAATTTGAGATTTGATCATTAGCATCTAATTGATAGTTGAATTTTGTGTGAAGGAGCTTCAAAGCCATATCTTGTGCATATTTTGTAATCGGGCCTGTGAGCCCTAATTGTAAGCCTGCATGATGTCAGCCAATTTGTATTTGAATTCTATGATATATTGAATGATAGAATCTGCGTTTGCTTCATTATCTTGAGTTATTTCCATTGTGTTAACTCTAGCTGCACGGTCTGGAGAGTTCACTTGTGGACCCTCCTAACCATGACTTCACCAAGTGGTATCAGAGCAAAAGTTTGAATCTTTGGGAGAAAATTGAGCGAAGTTGGCAAAGTAATTCCATAATATCTTGTTGTGAATAGATCACCAAATCCAAGGCAGGTTACTTGTATTGCAACTAATCATTGATTGTGAGGCAGTTGTCACCTTGTAGCCCGATCATCGAATTTGAGGCAGTTACACTTGATTTTAGGAAGAATGTCGCCAAGAAGAATCCTTACTGTTGGAACAATGGCTGGTAGAATGGATAAGATGATGGAAATGATGAAAACCATGCAAGTTCACTTAGATGTTGTTGAAGAAGATAGGTGAAGAGGACTTGCACCTAGACCTAATTTTGAAAGTGATGATGATGAAGAATTTCAATCCGCTGATCAAAATGAAGTAACCCTAGGAGATGAAGAAGAAGAGGGATCAGACCAAGTCAAGATGTTGCAAGCTATTTTAAACATTGGAAAGAGACCTAGAGTTGATGTACCAAACTACACTAGAAATTTAAATCCTGAAGAGTTGATTGATTGGATAAATGACATGGAAGAATACTTTGAATATGAAGAAGTTGAAGATTCAGAGAAGGTAAAACTTGTAAAGACAAAAGTTGAAAGGTCATGCTGCTATATGGTGGAAAGAAGTTTAGTTGGATAGAAATAGAAGAGGAAAAGAGAAGATTACGAAGTGGGATAGAATGGTGACAAAATTAAAGAATTGGTTTATACTTGTTGACTATGAGTTAGAATTGTTAAAGAGATTGCAAAACCTGAGACAAAAGGAGAAATCTGTGAAGGAGTATACTAAAGAATTTCATAAGATGATCATAAGGATAGGTCATAGTGAAGCAAGCAAGGAGAAAGTAGCTAGATACAAGAATGGACTGAGATTGAACATTCAAGAAGAATTGAGTTTGGTAAGGATGACAACATTGGAAGAAGCATATCAGTTTGCCCTGAAAGTTGAAGAAAATTTGAACAAAAGGCATGATCAAAGGCAGAGAGGCAGAGGAGGTAAATTTCAGAGAGGTAGAACATTTTCTGGAGGAGAAAGATCATATGTGGAGTAGAATAGACGAGAGAACACATTCAAGAAGGTAGACAGAGATAATGCATATTAGAGAGATGAAAGAACTTTTTGCCAAAGAGGAAACCCTAGTTCATACCAAAGTGAAGGATACATGAGAGAAGGAAGAGGACCTGGTAGGAGAACATTTAGAGTCACTTGTTTCAAGTTTAGAGGTGAAGGACATAGAGCATTTGAATGTAATCAAGGGAGTACAAGCAAGAGAATAGAGAACAGTTGAAGAGCAACCTTTGTGGAAGAGGAACCTGTTGGATCACCTAGCTCAGTTGGTAAACTAGAGAAAGGAGAATCACATGTCATGAGGAGGGCACTATTTCAAGAAAAGAAAAATGAAGAACCATCATAGAGGAAAAGTTTGTTCAAAACCAAATACAAATCAGGAGGTAAATGTTGTAAGGTTGTAATTGATAGTGGTAATTTAGACAATTTGGTTTCAGAGGAGATGACGACTAAGATGAAGTTGGAAAGATTGAGACATCCAAAGCCCTATTAGATATAATGGATTCAGGATGATCATAAGGTACTGGTGAGCAAGCAATGTTTGGTGAAATTTCTTATTGGATCTTATCATGATGAAGTCTTGTGTGATATTATGCCTATGGATGTATGTCATATTTTGTTGGGTAGACCTTGGCAGTATGATAGAAAAGCTATACATGATGAGAGAAAGAATACATAAACTATAACATCAAATGGAAAGAGAATTACTTTCATTCCTTTGGAAGATAATCATAAGAGTGAAATATGTGGAAATGCTAGAATATGTTTGGTAGATGGAAGGAAATTTCTAGATGGTTTGAGACATGAGAATATGTGTTATGCCTTGATCCCTAAGAAGCCTGAAACAATGGATAAGGAGACTGAAGAATCAAAACTTGAGGAGATAACTGAGTTGCTGATAGAGTATGAATACATCATATTAGATAATGTACCTAAAGGATTGCCACCTATTAGAAGTATCAGTCATCACATGGACCTTATACTTGGAGCTAGTTTGCCTAACAGAACAGCACACAGAATGACACCAACAGAGAATGAACAATTGAATAGACAGATACAAGAGTTGTTGAGGAAAGGTTTGATCAGAGAAAGTTTGAGTCCTTGTGCAGTACCTGTAGTGTTAGCACCAAAGAAGGATGGAGAATGGAGAATGTGTATAGACTCGAGAGCAATAAATAAGATCATAGTTAAGTATAGATTTCCTTTACCTAGGATGGAAGATATCATGGATTGTTTGAGTGGAGCAAAATATTTTACAAAGATAGACTTGAAGAGTGGATACCATTAGATTAGAATCAAAGAAGGTGATGAATGGAAGACTGCTTTTAAGACAAATGAGGGATTGTATAAGTGGTTAGTGATGCCTTTTGGATTGACAAATGCACCAAGTACTTTCATGAGATTGATGAATGATGTCTTGAAGAAATTCTTGGCTAAGCTTGTTATTGTATATTTGGATGATATTTTGATTTTTAGTAAGACAAAAGAAGAACATTTGTGGCATATTAGACAAGTATTGCAGAGACTAAGACAGGAGAAATTGGTGATAAACATCAAGAAGTGTAGTTTCATGAAGGAAGAATTGGTATATTTGGGATTTGTGTATTCTGTGGAAGGATTGAAGATGGACCCTAAGAAAGTAAGAGCAATTGTTGAATGGCCTACACTAGAGAGCATTGGAGAAGTCAGATCATTTCATGGATTAGCTAGTTTCTACTGGAAGTTCATCAGAAATTTCAATTCAGTTTGTAACCCCATGACAAAGACAATGAGAGGTGACATAAAAGACTTTAAGTGGACATCAGGAGAAGATAAAAGTTTTGAAATGTTGAAGCAAAAAGAGACAGAGCAACCTGTGTTGGCATTACTGGATTTCAATAAGGTATTTCAAATAGATTGTGATGCAAGTGGGAATGCAATAGGAGTAGTGTTAAGTCAAGAAGGTAGACCTGCAGCATATTTCAGTGAGAAGTTAAATGATGCAAGGAGAAGATATTTAGTTTATGAAAAAAGATTTCTATGCCATAATTCAAGGCTTGAAGAAGTGGAGACATTATTTGTTCCCTAAAGAGTTTGTGTTGTATACAAATCATCAAGCTTTGCAATATTTGAAGAGTCAAGGAAAGTTGAATTAGAGACATATGAGGTGGGTAGAGTTCATGCAGAGTTATACTTTTGTATGGAAGCATAGGAATGGAAAATCAAACAAAGTTACAGATGCATTGAGTAGGAGAAGGAACTTGTTGACAGAGATGAGATTTGAAGTTTTGGGATTTGTAGAATCGAAGGACATGTATGAAGAAGATCTTGATTTTGTAGAACCTTGGAAAGCATGTAAGGAACCTATTTTGATAGATAGAAGTAAGTGATTGGATTATTTCATTCAGGAGGATATGTTGTTCAGAGGAAATCAGTTATGCTTACCTAGAAGTTCCATGAGAGATAATTTGATCAAGGAGAAGCATAGTGGTGGATTGGTAGGACATTTTGGCATTGATAAGACAGTGGCTTTGGTGAGTAAAAATTACTTTTGGCCTTAGATACATAAGGATTTTAGGAAATTTGTATGGAGTTGTAGAGTTTGTCAAGGTGCAAAAGGGAGTAGTCAGAATACTGGATTATATAAACCTTTGACAGTACTAGAGAGACCTTGGGAAGACATAAGTATGGATTTCATAATGGGATTGCCGAAATCATGGAGAGGACATGATTCAATATTTGTAGTGGTGGATAGATTTTCAAAGATGGTACATTTCATACCTTGTAAGAAGACAATTGATGCAGTGCATGTAGCTGGCCTATTTTTCAAGGAGATTGTGAGATTGCATGGATTACCTAAGAGATTAATTCCAGATAGAGGCACAAGATTTCTTGGATACTTTTGGAAGACACTTTGGAACAAGATGAAGATAGATTTGAAGTTCAGTTCAACATTTCATCCATAAACTGATGGATAGAGAGAAGTAGTGTATAGGAGTTTGGGTAACTTGTTGAGATGTTTGGTTGGAGAGAAGGTAGGAAGTTGGGATTTGATTCTTTCACAAGTAGAGTTTGCATACAATAATTCAGTAAATAGAAGTACCGGAAGAACACCTTTTGAGATTGTTATCAGAGTAAACCCTAGAGTAGTAGAGTTGAGAGATATCAGTATGGAAGAAAAGAGTAATGCAAAGGCAGAAGAATTTGTAGAACACATGGAGATAGTGCATAATCAGGTTAAGAAGCATTTGGGGGAGATGAATAGAAGTATAAAGAACAAGCAGATGAGAAGAGAAGACATAAGGAATTTGAAGTTGGAGATTAAGTGATGGTGTAGTTGAGAAAAGAAAGATTTCTAGTTGGGACATATAACAAGTTGAAGATGAAGAAGTTTGGACCTTGTAGGGTACTCTGAAAGTTTGATTCAGGAAATGCATATGAAGTGGAGTTACTAGAAACATTGGGTATTTCACCTATATTCAACATTGTAGACCTATATCAGTATCATGAAGTAGAGTTCAGTGACAACATTAAAGAAGACTTGAAGAAGCAGTTACCACAACAAGCATTGGAGCAGATTGAAGACATCTTAGACAGTAGAATTGGATGTAGCACCAAAGAAAAGCAATACAAAGAATATCTTGTGAAGTGGAAAGGCCAACCAGAAGAGGATTCATCATGGATTTCTCAGGCTGAGGTAGACCGTCTTGGTTTTCCTCTAGCCCAAGCAAAGTGAGGGACTCACTTTTTAAATAACCCTAGATGTCTAATGTAGGATAATCCCTAGTCCAAGAGCAACCTTGCATCAACCAAAAACATTTGCATTTTAGTTTGTTTACATTTCAGTTTGTTTCTTTTCAGTTTCTAGTTCAGTATAGTTAGTTCAGTTAGTAGCAGTTTCTATATTTTGGTCTGCATTCTATCGTAGTTGCATTTCAGACCTTGCAGAGCTGGACTTAGTATCTAGACACATTCATGCACATCATATCCAAAATTTAAAGCATTTGGATCAAGTACCTATAAGATATCGCTATTAGAAGATCGAATGTTTTCTCAGAGCAGAGCACTCTGACAGTCTTAGACAATTTACTAAAGGAGAAGACTTGCGAAGCATTTCTTGACTTGCAGAGCTAAATGACACATCATTCAATGTTGTTTGGGTTGTGGCTGACCTATCCTGAGATCTACACATCATTCCATTCATTTGCAGAGGTGTTCCATTCAAATAGGCCCGACCTATCCATGTACACATGTTATAGCTCTTCATTGGAGTTTATGATCTTCCTCGGTCAATGCAGAGGAATCTTATGTTCTAGAGATGATATATATTGATGTAATAGATGCCTAAGAAAGTAGAAATTTGAGAGTTGATCATTAGTATCTAGTTGATAGTTGAATTTTGTGCAAAGGAGCTTCAAAGCCATATCTTGTGCATATTCTGTAATCAGGCCTATGAGCCCTAATTGTAAGCCTGCGTGATACCAACCAATTTGTATTTGAATTCTATGATATATTGAATGACTGAATCTACATTTTCTTCATATCTTGAGTTATTTCCATTTTGTTTACTCTAGCTGCATGGTCTAGATAGTTCACTTGTGGACCCTCCTAATCATGACTACACCATTACCTAAGACTGGGGGCTAGAAATAGTCCTTCAATCTTGGTGTATGCATTTGATTTAAGTGCCTGGAGTGTTTGTTGTATTTTGACCATACTTTAATGCATGTATGGGTCATAAGATCATACATACATTAAAGTGGGGGCTAAATTTTATGTCATAAAATGTCTCCCTAGGACTTTTGCCTCCTAAGTTTAGCTCTTAGGTCCTTTAATTTTCATCATGCATGTTAGAATTGAATCTCAAGACAAAATAACCTGAAACCCATGACAAATGGGACTTGAGGGACATTGCAGAGCTTAACCCTATCCACAAATAGGTCCCAAGATAAGGGCACCCATGCCCTTGCCCTACCTTATTTTGGCAAGGTCCTAAATTTTAATGTCAATAAAGTGACCGTTAGAGGTGTTCCTTGTTAGCATCTTAAGTTTGAATTACGAAATTAAAGTGAGAATGCATCTATAATCATGTTTAGGACTTTATCTGTAAACTAGAAGATGACTATTAGAAGATGATTATGAGATTTTGACAAACTTATGATTTTAGAGCATTCAATGTATTCATTGTTGCAGAGTAGAATTGTGTTGTTTTGTGTTTGTTATTGCAAATTTGGCTTCATCTTCTCATGTTGTGAAAGATCTTCATTGACTTGAGAGCTACACCTTTGAGATGATATCTATTTGTGCTTCGATCAATCATTTATTAATTTGATTTTGCCTTTGTCCTACAAGGACACACATTCTCTATCTAACACCGGTGTTGGAAGGCTTGAATTCCATTCTAGGGATTGACTGAGGCAAGCTCCTAAACACCACAATCCCCAACACACTTCTTGTGTTTGTAGGTGACAGGTATAGGATCTTGCAAAGTGGAGATGCAGAGTGTTAGGAATCAGGATCTAAAGAAAAAGGTGGGAAATAGATCAGTAAGGGCTTGGGTGCTCACTCTTTTACCCCTCAGTTTCATGTCATAGAGAATCTCTGAAGTGGTTATGGTCAATAGTTGAAACGATCCTAAAGCCCTCAAAAAAGTAGCACCTTGGATTTGGGCACTTGCTCTTTCACCCCTAACTTTTTTGTATTCTAGAACTCAAAATCTAGTATGTTTCTATTTAGTATATATCCTATCCCTATGTAAACATTTATCTAGTTTCATTCATTTCTTTACGATTTTGCATAATTAGGGTTTTGAGCTTAATTGAACTAAATTTAATACATTAATCAATCAATTCCAAATTTTCCTATCATTCCAAGTGATAGCCAACTTGGAGTTAATTCCTCTTATAGAAGTTGTGATTCAACTCAGTTAAATGTCCTTGAATGTAAGGTGTGAAAGGAGGATCTAGCTAAACCACCCATCAAATCCTCTTTTTATACTTTACATGAATATGGGAACATAATCAGAGATAATGGAAGTGGGCATGACATGGAGGGTGGGTAATTAGTCAAAGCAAACTTTGGCAACAATAGATGTGATACTAATGGGCTAAGGAACAAAAGTGGACATATTTGGAGAGACAATATGTTGGGATAAGTTGCCATTAACTTAAAATCCTAACCAATTCATGTGCCTCCAAAGTTCTTGTAATGTGTTCCCCAACTCATAAGGACTATGAGAGATTAATTATTATTTAATTATATCACTTTGACTTATTGCAATAAATTCTTAATTGATAAGATCAAAATTGGGAATCCACTTTTGGGGTGGGGGCCATCAAGACTTTGTCAACTTCTCCTAAGTCTATTTTGAGAGTTTGATAACTCCTAGTGAATGGGAGTTAAACTTGGGTGCCCACTTTTGGAGGTGTCTTATATTTAGACTTGGATTTTTCTTTTTTATATACATGAGTGGATATTGTTGATACACCTTGCATGGATATAATGTTGGAGTTAATTCAAGTGTTAGAGATACATGAATTTGATATTGCTTGCATGAGTTCATAAAAGCTCGCATGGAGTTGCATGTTTTTTCATTTCACTTGCATGTACTTACATGTTGTTGCATGTTACTTGCATGTACTTGTTGGCCATATGTGTTGTCATTGATGTCAACATAGCAACATAGAAGCATACACTGATGTCACTATAGAAACATACATTGATGCCAACATAACATACACTGATGTCAAGAGTAAAGATTGTTCATGTTTGGATATCATGCTTCTATGAAAGATAAAGCTCATCATTGGAGATCCTAAGAGTTACATTCCTAATCAAAGAAGAGTTGAGTTTCAAGCCTGATGCATATGAATTAGAAGATTCAAGTTCCATTACTGACATTGAAGATGTGTTCCTATTTTGAAGCATGTTGCATGATCATCCCTACTAATCCTGAGTTGTATTTGGTGGTGCAAAGAAGACTTGGTCACTGGAAGCTAGTTGAAGACAGTGTGGCTTCTGTGAAGTTGTTTCTAGCATGTCAATGGAATTCTCTGCATTCCTCTAATTTTAAAGATATGGTTTTGTAGTTTAAAAGTTAAGTTGAGTATGATGTAAATACATTAAATCCTAAGTTTTAGAGTGTTTTCTATTTCACAGTGAAAGATATAAGTGACTGAGTTCCGGTTTAGGCTCTGACAGTGTAATTTGATGTTGAAATGTGAATGGAATGCTCTGCATTCCTCCATGTTTGCAGATATGGCTATGTGGTTCTAGATCTATGTTCAAAAGATGGTAAATGTGTTATTACCAAAGTTCTAGTGCATCATTTCCTCCATAGTGAAAGTTATGATTGATAAAGTACAGGTATGAGCTCTAGTAGAATGATGTAGTGATGAAGACCTACTGGAATGCTCCGCATTCCTCTAGAAGTGAATGATTAACCTTGCAATTTTGTGGACATGTTATTGAATGTACATTGCATTCCTCTTTCCTATTTCAAGTCTCTTGGTGATTCACAACTTAGTTTTTCAAAGTGACAACATGTTGCAGTGTGTTCTGGATAATAGTGTGCTCTCAATGTTAATGATTGAAGGTGTGTGGCATAATTATTTGATTTGTGGTGGAAAAGGAGTGTATGGGTATGTTGTATGAGTCATGTGGACTCATTTGAAAAATTTTCATGTAGATCTTTCTTGTTTCTAGTACCACACAAGGTTTTCAAGTTGACATGGCCATTACTCTTCAAGTTTTCATGTGTTTTCCTTAAAGCTGATCTATTTTCAAATGAGTAGAGTTTGTTGGAATGCACAAGACAATTGAGAGGGGGGTGAATCAGTTGTATCAAAAACTTTAAACCCTCACAAACATAAACACATCCACATTAGTTAACTTAAACTTTTTTTTGTTATGAAGATTAAACATGAAAAAAAGATAACAAAAGCTTAATCACATCAACACCATGCACAAGAGAACAAAATATTTTTACTTGGAAAACCCTAAAAGGGAAAATGATGCTGATGATTAGCACAATATAAAGTAGTATCAATACCAAATTACAAAGAGGCTCACTACCAAAGGGCTCACTGCCTAAAAGAATGCTCATTGCAATAGGCTCACTACCAAAAGGGGTGGCTCACTACCAAAAGGGCTCACTACCAAAAGGGGTGGCTCACTGCCATGAATTGATATGATAGCATCTACCACATGCCTAAGTTCAGTTCCAATGAATCATAACAAACATCACCTTCGTAGCCTCTTTGAAAATTATAGATGACTTCTGCTCACTACATTAGGTCTTCTACCACATGAAAGTCTTTGTTGCCTCTGATTCAAATTCACAACACAAACATACTCATCTTTGCACTTGCACACTTACACATGAATCCTTTACACTTATTTATATCAATCGTCAACCTTGAAACATTCAACAAGTTTGGCAACACACTTTGTAACCTTTGACACCATCTCCAAGGTCGACAAACATATAGATTTCAAATTAGGTTTGGACCTAAATATTCCTATAGAGAAAAGGAATGAAGGTAGAGCACTTCTCATCTTATTTTGGATCTAAAAACATCTTCACACACTTCAACATGCTTCCACAATCCACAAATCACATCCACAAAGAGTGTAAACAACTAAGTCAGCCAAAACTGGTGTTGACACTAGGATCTTTAGGTACACACTTCCAAGAACACAACCATAACTTGTAGACCAAGCACAAGCCTTTAACACAATTTATAAATGTCCATGAACAACATGAAATCACCTTGGAGCCAACAAATCTAGCTACAACAAATCTCACTTGAAGACAATTCACATACTACTCACAACCAACACTGCCAAGATCTGCTACTCAAGAAAACTACATTCTAGAGCTCCAAATCACAAGTCCTTTGGATAGAACATAGATATGGACCTTATGAATAGTCATCCATAATTGCAAGACCAAAAACCAAACTACAAAGAAATACGGAGAAAAATACCTAGTTTTGTCAAACCCTAATTCTAAAAATCCATTGAAAAGAGTCTTATCCTTTTTCCATTTATCCCCTAAAATCCAAAAAAAACTTTTGTAATACCTTCATCTAGTCATTTTTCATCATATATGTGTTATAGCCTTATATTCCCATGTATTTTGGTCTAACACCATATCCCCATAGAGCTAAATAGCATACTCTAAGGATCCCTTGCGGGGCTGCGGGAACTTGTGATGTGGTAGTCACCGCACTACCGCAACAAGTGGTAAGAACATGTGCAGTCTTGTGAGAAACAACAAGCTTAATGTTCAAAGCTATTGCGGCCCCACAATATGGATATCATAGCATTGAGGATGGCTTGCAGGTTGGCGGTAAATAAGTAAGGTTCCTTCCATCCCACGATAGGAGTGCTACATCATTTGATGTATGCACGGGACAATGGTAAGTGGTTAACCTAGCAATACAAGTTCTCACAAGCCCGCTAAAGGAATGATAAAGGATAAACATACCCTGTGGTACATTATGGGATGACTTGAAATTTGAAATATATGCCCCGCTACCCCGCGGAGGTCTCCATTTACTACAGCAAGATTGTGATATCATTTGCATTCACTACAAATCTTGTCAAAAAGTCTCAACCATCTGATCTCTCTAGATCAACGATGTATATTTGAAATCATATGAACACATTGATCTTTGTGTAGACACTAAAAATTGTCTAGGTCTTGTTTACACATGGCCTTGTATGTCTTTGTCCTAGGTCCTAGTTACACAACACATTGTCGACATGAACTTGTATATGTTCCCCTAGGTCCTAGTTCATCCTAGTTCATCTAACCTCATCCCACTTAATCCCATTTATCCCTATGTCCTAGTTCATCTTAATAACATTGGTCACCTTCTTGATTAATTAAATAAACCCACTTTATTTAATTAATCCCAGTTGATCACATTCCCCATTAATTAAATAAATCCCATTTTTTTAATTAATTGCACCTAGTCACATGTCTCACCTTTCATCAAATGACAACACTTGTCCACTTTCCGTTTGTCTCATGTGGGGTAGTACAACTTGTGTTTAATACAAGTCACATGTGCAAGCTAATTCAAATAAAATATTTGAATTAGATTCCTTTCATTCTCCTTCGCACACTTGTCGTATGACTACACTTTCTTGATGTGAAAGGAAACCTAATCAATCATAGCCATCCATATTATCTAAACCCTAATCGATCTTGTCCATCCATTCTAACTAGGTCTTTCCTATAAACCTAGCCTCCTCTAAGCCATTTGGGAGGAGGCAATCTAATTTCATAATGTTATGCTGCCAAAATCCTAAGTAACCAACATTCAACCATATCCATCAATCTCTCCCTTGCATCCATTTCCATTTTCATCTTGCATCTTTCATCATATTGCATCCATCATCTTGCAGGTATCAATCAAGGCGTCATCTTGCGCATATCATTCGAGGTGTATTGAAGGTTTGGGTTTGGTAATGTATGTATTTGTTTCATTATTTCAACTAATCCAAATTTTTAGTATACATTTTGGCATGCCCAGTGGGACTCCCAGGTCATGATTCTACTAACTTTTGCTAGTTTTTGCATGAGTTTTCTGTGAATATCATCTGTTACAGGTATTAGCACCTTTTTTCTCTATACTAGCACCATTTTTCTCTGAATTGGCACCATTTTCCACTATATTGGCACCATTTTCCTCTGTAGTGGCACCATTTTCCTCTGTAGTGGTGTCATTTTTCTCTATATTGGGACTATTTTCACAGAAACTTCAAATGAGCATAACTTTTGTAATTTTTATATGATTTTCACAAATTTTTTTTTGAAATTGCTTAGAATTTTATGTACTTTCTATCTATGCCATTCATTTTGTTGTATTAGGCCAGTTTTAGTTTCTAAATGTCATGCCCACATTTCCCATGCAGTCATGACACACAACACATGTGTCATGTCCACATTTGCCATGTGGTCATGACATGAATTATGAAAAATTTTTCTTCCTATCCCTAGGAACCCTCTCGCACGCATCTGTATGCTTGGTGGCAATACGCATAAAGCGTAAACATGTCAATATAAATTGGGGAGGTGCGTTGTCCCACGCAGTCCCATGCGTGATGATAGCCGTCTAGGGGGTATGCAACACGAAGTGTGTCGCTTTTAGGGTTAGACTAATTTTTAATCTAAACCCTAAGTTTCCTAGGTGTGAAGATGATTCTGCCAGCATCGAAACCTAACTCTAATTCTAGTCCAAAATGAATTAAAGTAAAGGATTAAGAAAATGATGGCATGATGAACGCATGATTAAAGTGGAATGATGGAATGAAATTAATAAAATAATGTAAAATTAAAACCCTAGAAATCTAGGAAAAATATGACAGCATAACGTGTTTTCGATAATCGCATTAAAATTTTTAAAGTAAAATGCCAAAAAGAAATAAAATAAAATTTAATAATAAAATCTAAACTTAAGAACAAATTTTAATCAATATAAAAATAACAAAATAAATATCCTTCCAAGGTCAAATAATCGACCTTGCAAAAAGAATAATAAAAAAAAATTGAAATAATAAAATAAAATAGTAACAAACATCAAATTAGATTTCAAATTCAAGTCCGTTAATAAACATAATTTTGACAATTATGTTTATTATCAAACTTGGAATAATAAAGAAGGGAAGAGGTTAAGTTACTCATTCTCGTAAAATAATAATAAAATAGATCAATAATTGAAACAATAAAATCCTACTAGGGAAAAATAAAAAAAATAAGAATCTCATCAGAATTAAATAAAATCCAAAGAGAATAATCTTCCCAACTTAAACAAAATTAATTCCTCCCAAATAAATTTATTCACAAGGCAAATAAAATAAATAAAATACAAAACCCCATCTAAAATATTAACAAATAATTAGAGACACAAGAATTAAAATACATGGGCAAAAAGAGAGTTTTTTAAAAAAATAAATAGAATTAAAACAATTCCTCACAAAATGAAATCCTCTCAAAAGAATAATTGCTCTCCAAAAAAAATAAAACAACCCTAATCCCACTTTATTGTTTTCTATTATCAAAGTTGCCCTAATTCCATTTTAGAATGTTACCTCTAAGAGAAACCCTAGTTTCCTTATCTCTTTCCTTTGTTTTGTTTTTGTTCATCAACTTGTGTTGTAGGTTTAGGGTTTGAACCTCCATGACTGTCATGGAGATGCAACCAGAAGGGCATGTACGGGTAATATTGTTTCAACCCCCTTTTTTTTATATACAAAGAAGCTATTCTCATTTATATAAATGTATTTTTTTGACAAGGAGATTGATATTTATATAAACTGTAAGTGATGAAAACAAACTTCAATTTGCAGGTCTGGAGGAGCGGCCGGGGCCGAATGGCAACCATGCAGGAAAGGCAGAGTGCCAGCCTGCGAGGGGCAGCGGAAAGAACCACTGGTGGCACCACAGGTTTAAGGTGTGATATGACAGTGGGTGCTATAAGGTAGAGGTTTGAAGCGACGGTAGGGCAAGCAAGGGGAGCGCGGTTAGATTGTGGTGTCGATGGTGGGGAGTGGTAGTAAGGTCATGGGGGTCACAGTTTTAGGGGCCACGAGGTGCAGAGTTTAAAGGTTGTTGGGGGGGGGGCTGTGGGCGCTGCCACCCACAGTCCCCTCTCCATATACTTTTTTTTTTAAATCAACAACAGTCTAAAACGACTACAGTTCGCTCTCAGTCACTCATAATATATATTGTTTGATGCATGCTTAATGTCTATTGGTTATTAAGAATGTGTGTGTGTGTGTGTGTGTGTGTGTGTGTGTGTGTGTGTGTGTGTGTGTGTGTGTGTGGACATACACAACTCTATAAACATTCATTACATTCAGAACTAAAAAAAAAAACAAATGTATATTTTCCATATATATATATATGCACATATATGTGTGTGTGTACAAAAATATAAACTTAAGTTTGTTTGTTTCTGTGTAAAACAGCAACATGATTACATTATGACAAATAAAGTAAATATATATACTTATATATATATATAGATATATATATATACCCATCAAAATAATTCTAAATCTGGGCCTAACATACAATGTAAATTTTCTGTTTGCAACATAAATAATACAGAAACATATATTTCTTCCCTTTTTTTTTTCTTTGCAATGATACTATTCAAAAATTTCCTTTTTTTTTAAATAGTTTTAAATGCTCAGCAACATATCCTTTCTTTTGATGCAACAGATAAGATAAGTAAATTACAAATCTAATTAAATTTCTAACAGCTCTTTCCTATTACAACAAATAATAGTACAACTTTCAATATAATAACAGAAACTAATTAAATTTTTCTCTTCCTTTCTTGTATGCTATAACATTTATTTAATAACACTCATGTATATTTTTTTTAAAAAAAGGAAAACATGATAGCAACAAAAAGGTATTTTCTCATGTATTTCACAAACTTCCCAACTCCACAAAAAAAGAAATAAACAACATTTAAATAAAATGAAGAGATTGTTTACATTACAAAACTTTTGAAAGCCAACTCCATGAGTATAAAACTTTGACAAAAATAAAATACAATAAGGCCATAATGGCCATGGCTCAATAGCCAAAGGAATACTACTAAAGCCACACAAGAATGGGCTTCTCATCCACTCCATTACTTAAAAAATGCACCTGCAAGTAAAACACAACAAAAAGAACAACCCAGCCACATCGAAATGCCCTCCTCCCTACCATAGACCCACAACTGGGTCACCCCTGAGCTAGGGAGGTAGGGATTCACACGGGTGCATACACTCAACAACAAGAATCAAACAACATCAACACAAAACCAGCCTCAAGGATAACACATAACTCAACTCATAAAAATGAGTTTGATGGGGGTAGGGAATGGACCCCTCTACTTCAAAGGCCACCTAGAAATGCTAAAATAACAATCTTGTGGACTCAAGCCAAAATCTCCAAAACCACAACTCTCCAATATCACAAAATAATCTCCATGGCACTCTTGCCATTCAAATACTCTCCACAACAAACAAGAAGCCCTCAAGGCATAAATACACAAATATGGGAGTGACCTCAAGGAGGTTCCTTTCCCCTACCCCAAACAAGTTGATCTTTACCTCCAAATGGAGGTGCTCTCACCATACTCCCATCCCACACAAAAATAATGAAAAAACAACAACCAACAAAACTACAATACATCACAATAAATAAGCTAGAGTAAGATTATAGTCATGAGGCTTACCTTTAAAGCCCTATAATGGAAGCACATTTGGTGATGAGCTTCAAGCTTTCTCAAACCTTCCAATCTCCAAGAATTTCTCTAACTTCCCCAAAATTGCACCAAAAATAGAAAGAAACTTCAAAAATGCAAGAACGCAACACTCCTCAACAAGAGGAGATAATATAGGCCATCAATTTTGGCCTTGAGGAATGAAAAGGTGACACTTGTCACCTTCTGCTTCCTCCTCCAATGCCACTTGCAAGGGAGAGGAAGTGTGAGGGGGACAAGTGTCACCCTCCAATTCCATATCAATCCTCACCTTATCCACTTGTGCTCTCACACATGTGTGAAAGAACAAGTGGTGAGGTGGAATTCCCACTCAAACCTCCAAGAGGATAAGGGATGCCATATGACATCCTCTTATTCTCTCAAAGAGCCATCTCCCTCCAAGATGCTCTCACACGTGTGTGAGAGTCTTGGAGGAAGATCCCACACACTTAGGAGTCTTGGAGACCTCCCAATTCTTCCTTGGGAAGGGAGATGAGTCTTTCCCAAAGCATGACTCATCTCCCACCTTCTCTAATTTCAAATTTCGTCACTTTGACTAAACCATAGTTTAGAGTGACCAAAAGTCAATTAATCCAAGGGTTAGTTAGTCAAAATTGATCCTAGAACCATGGGTAACCACCTAGGGTAAATTTTGGGACACTAAGGTTCACCAAGGGGGTCATAAATCTACTTTAAATAGCTTCAAAAATAAAAATAATTACCAAGTGGTGTAAGTCAATAAAAATTATACAACACTTAATATTAATTAATTAAACAAAGGGGTACTAGGCCAAAATGATTAAATTTAAATCAAGCACTTAAATCAACATTCAAATTTCAAACGTGATCCTTATCCCTCTTGGGAATGGATTGGTTTCATAGGGAATAAGATTGGTGTGAATTCTACCTCTAATTTCCTGTGGCTTGGGAATGTAAACCTGCACATCTCGATCAAGTGTCAATCATATCATGATAATCATAGGCGAAGAAATTGGAATTAAAATCATGCCATAGAATACAACAATAATCATCAATAACATAATTCTGAATTAAAATGCATTTCCTATCACATGTCAAATAATCCTCATCACATAAATAACTATAAATCACATCACAAAACATCATCTAATAAATCTCGTATGTCAAATCACAAAATAGCATCAAATATGATCAAATCAAATCACATATGTCTAATCAATGTCCTATCATAATCAGGAGATATAATCAAGTCTACATAATGAAACCATATTCACTAAAGGTCTCATAATGTCATCAACTGAAATGCATAACGATCCAAAAATAAGGAAGGTAAAATAATTAGCCTCACATCCTCCCCCCCTAAGACTAAACTTCCTCCTGGAAGTCATCGAAAAGGTGAGGATAGAGTGCTCTCAAATTTGCTACATCCTCCCAAGTCGCTGTGACCTCATCATAACGATCCCACTGGACCCTAACCTGGTCCAACTCTCAACCTCGAAGGACCAACGTCTAATGAGCCAATATGCGAATTGGCTCCAACGCTAATTGCTCATCCATCTCTACCTATAGAGCACTCCAGTCCTATATGTGAGATAAATCAGATATATATCGCCTCAATATAGAAATATGAAAGACATCGTAGATACGTGATAGGCTAGGTGGCAACGCTAGATGATAGGCAACATGTCCTATCCACTCCAAAATCTCAAAGGGTCATACAAACTGTGGTGCGAGCTTAGAGCCCTTTCCATAATGGATTAGACTCTTATGTGGCTGCACTCTAAGGAATACTCTGTCACCCACTGAGAAGCTTCGATCAGTCCTCTTAGCATCGGCATACTTCTTTTGCCTGTCCTATGCCTCCTGAAGTCTCTGCCTAATCAGTGTGACCTGCTGCTCCATATCCTGAACTAACTCTGGACCAATGGCAAATCTGTCCTCTATCTGATCCTAACTCAATGGTGTCCTGCATGGTCTGCCGTATAAAGCTTGAAAGGGAGGCATGCCTAACGAGTTGTGATGCCCATTATTGTAGGCAAACTCAACCAAATATAGATACTCCTCCCATCTAGACTGATGGTCCATAACATACATCCGAAGCATGTCCTCCAACACCTGATTCACCCACTCTATCTGTCTATCTATCTCGGGATGATAAGCGGAGCTAAAGTTGAGTTGTGTGCCCAACGCTTGCTGCAAGGCTCTCCAGAATGCTGAAGTAAAAATTGGGTCTCTATCAAAAATGATGCGGCGAGGTACTCCATGTAATCTCACAATATCATCTAAGAATACTCTCGCCACTGCTGGCGCATTGTACGTCATGCGTAGAGGTGAGAAATGCGACACATTGGTCAACTTATCGACTGTCACCATGATAGCATCATGGCAACTCGAAGACATAGGAAGACCAACAATCAAATCCATGGAAATGATGTCCCATTTCCACTCAGGTATATCATGTGGGTATAGAAGACCCGCTGGATGCTGATGCTCGGCCTTGACCCTCTGGCACTCAAGGCATCGAGCAAAAAACTCTACTATATCATGTCTCATACCTGCCCAATGGTACAGCTATCGTAGGTCGGCATGCATCTTCTTCACCCCTAGATGTGCCACATATGGTGCTTTGTGAGTCTCTGATAACACTACAGTACGTAGGTCACCTGCACGGGGTACATAGATGCGCTGCCGATGACGAAGTAACCCATTTGCCTCAAGTGAATACCCTTCATACTTGCCCACAAGGGCCCTCTGTGAACTGATCTCCTGCTACACCTCAAGAAACCACTCATCCTCTGGCAGATGCTGGATAATGTGTCCTCTCAAGTCCACACTCAGAGTCAAGGTCGAGAGCTCATGGCGCCTTCGACTCAATGTGTCAACAACCGCATTCTCTTTCCCTTTGATGTAGTGGACATCAAAGTCATACTAGAAAAGAAACTCCATCCAATGCCGCTAACGGGCATTCAGATTCGGCTGTGTAAAGATATACTGAAGACCGTGGTGATCTGAATGGAGCTCAAAGCGACGACCCAATAAGAAATGTCTCCAACGAACTAGAGCATGAACCACTGCTGCTAAATCCAAGTCATGTGTGGGGTAGTTCAGCTCAAGGGTATTGAGCTTTCATGACTCATACGTGATCACTCTACCACCTTGCATAAGTATGGCTCCCAATCCCTCAAGTGATGCATCCGTGCAAACCATAAAATCTACTATAGGATCAGGAACTGCTAAAATAGGAGCGCTGGTAAGACACTCCTTGAGGACCCCGAAGGCCCTCTCACACTGCTCAGTCCATAGAAAGCTCTTCCCTTTCCACTGAAGGGAAGTGATGGGGTGTGCTATCTAGGAAAAACCCTCAACAAAGTGATGGTAATAACTAGCTAACCCCATAAAACTCCTGACCTCAGTCACATTGGTGGGTGCTGGCCAATCCCTGATAGCCCTGATTTTTGATGGATCTATTGAGATTCCATCACCAGATAGGATATGTCCTAGATACTGAACCTCTGTCCTAAAAAATGCACACTTTTCCAAATTCCCATAAAGATTCTGCTCCCTCAAACACTGTAGAACCTGACGTAGGTGCTCCTCATGCTCCTCCTCGGTCCATGAATAGATCAATATGTCATCAAGGAAAATGATCACAAACTGATCCAAATAGGTACGAAACACACCGTTCATAGACTCATGAACACTGTAGGGGCGTTTGTCAAGCCGAAGGTAACCACAGTGAACTCATAGTGGCCATAACGAGTCCGGAAGGCGGTCTTATGGATGTCCGCCTCTGTGATATGTAGCTGATGATAACCGGACTTCAGGTCAATCTTAGAGAACACCCTGGCTCCCTGCATCTGATCAAAAAGATCGTCAATCCTGGGTAGAGGATAATAGTTCTTCATCATCACCTTATTCAACTGCCTATAGTCCATGCACAATCGAAGAGACCCATTCTTCTTCACAAAGATGATAGGAGTGCCCCAAAGTGAAATGCTCAGTTAAATGTGCCCCTTCTTGAGCAAGTCTTCCAACTGTAACTTGAGCTCTATGAGCTCATGTGTGGTCATCTTGTAAGGTGCACGAGACACTGTCTCGACACCCGGCACTGAGTCTATGTGAAAGTCTACCTCACGATGGGGTGGCATCCCTGGTAACTCTGCTGGAAACACATTGGCAAACTCTCTAAGGATGGGATGATCATCCAAAGATGCCTCAAGCTCATCATTTGATTTGTCACTCACTGTGATGACAAACATCTAGCATCCCTTCCATATGCAATGCTTAAGCTACTGAGCAGATATCATATGCACTGCTGTGGGCTTCTGCATGCCCACTATCTCAACTAAAGTACCATGATCGTCTAAGCAGCTGATCGCCTTTCGGCGACAATCTAGCTTGGCTCGATGAGCTACAAGCCAATCCATACCCAACACCACATCGTAAGAACCTAATGTCATAACTCTAAGGTCACATTATGTGGCAAAGGGTCCCAAAGAAATCTCACAGTCATGGACTAAGGCATCTACTGTCATCTTGGCTCTTGAGGCCAAGTCAACCACCCACCTATCACCCTGCCTAGAGGCCACCAGCCTGCAACGCTCCACTAATGATGGAGATAAGAAAGAGTCAGTAGCACCAGAATCAAAGAGAATAGAAATGGGGATACCCCTAATCATATCTGACGTCTCAATCACTGACGCTTGAAAATCAGCTTGGCAGTTATCAACCGCAGCAAACATATGGTGGGATCTACCCACATCTCCAACAGTCTGCTCAGATCCTCCTACATGAGGTTGTCCCCCTATTGTAAAACCCTGTGGACACTCTCTGGCTAGGTGTCCTACTCCACCACAAACATAACAAGGGCCCCTAGCCTGTCCCTATCTAGTCTGAGTCCTACTCGACTGCTATTGTCTTGATCTACCAGTAGATCCCTGTGAGCCCCTATATGACTACTGCGACCTCATGGGTTTCGTAGGTGGTCCCTGTTGCCTCTGATCTCTACGCGGGCCTTGTTGTTGCCAACCTCTATTATGTCCCCCATGTGCCCTCTATTGTGTCCTAGCTCTCTGTTGCTGCTGTGGGGGCCTAGGAGGTAAGGGTGCGGAACTAAATCCTCCCCTATGAGGTGGCTGTGATGGTCTGCAGAAACTATGCTGATGCTGCTGCTGTCCACGATCCTGAAACTGAGGGCGTGAACTCTGCCCTCATCCCTGAATCTCCTCACTGATGTATGCCTTCTCGGCAACATCACTCAAAGTCTGGGGGTCTGCCATACACACAGGCCCTGCTATGCTATGGTTCAGTCCTCTGATAAACTTATGAACCAGGAGTTTCTCGTCATGAAGATACTCTGCATAACAAGATAACTCAGTAAATCTACCCTCATACTGTGCCACCGTAAGTCCTCTTTGCTGGAGGTCATGAAACTCGTTTATGTGATGCTATCTGTAATGATCTGATAAGTATCGTGCATTGAAGTGCTCAATGAAGGTCTCCCATGTGAGAGTGTCTAATGAAAGGTGACACTTACACTCCTCAATGCGCCACTAGGTAGCTGTTGCATCTCGTAACAGGTGTATTGCCACATGGGCCTTCGTGTTGCCCTCGTAAGGATGCAACATGAAGCATTTGTCTAAGCTGATGAGCCAGGCCTCTACCTCGGCTCCCTCTATGGTCCTAACGAATGTATGAGGGTTTAGCCTCAACAAATCCCTAATGGGATCCCCTCTGTCCCTGTGCCCTCTGATAGGCTCATCTGTGTAATAGTCATAAGGTCTGTGAACAATGTGCTCTACTCGTACTGCCTCATCATGCCTAGCATGATGTGAAGGACTCTTGCTACAGGCCCTGTCAGCCGAACCAACCTCCTCTGCCATCGTCTCTGGCACCTCAACATAAGGCTCCACATGTGGTGCCCCTCATGGCTCAACACAGGGCTCCACACATGGCTCGACATGAGACTCAACTCATGGCTCCATGTGTGGCTCCTCTCACAGATCCTCGCGAGGCTCAACACATGGCTCTATGCGCAGCTCAGCTATGGCTGGTGGAAGCCTATCTAAAACTACCTGTAAAGCTTGTAATATCTGGGGCCCAATGTCTGGTAGGGCCAGTGGTGCCTGCGGTACCTATGGGACTGGTTGTGCCTGTACCTTGGCTGAAGAGTCACTGTGAATCTCAAGAGATGGAGTGTGGTAGGACTGCACTTGCCAAACTCATCGGGGAGGCATCCTACAAAAAATGAGGTAACCGCAAATTAATCAAAGTTGCGAAAATAATAATGTGCCCTAAACAAACCTAGTGTTTAAACTTAGGCTCTGTTACCAAATGTCATGCTCGCATTTCCCATGCAGTCACAACACACAACACACATGTCATGTCCACATTTACGATGTGGTCATGACATGAATTACGAAAAAAAATTCTACCTATCCCTAGGAACCCCCTTGCATGCGTCTACGTGCTCGGTGGCAATATGCATAAGGTGTAAACATGTCAACATAAATTAGGGAGGTATGTTGTCCCACGCAGTACCCTGCGTGATGATAGCCATCTAGGGGGTATGCGACACGAAGTGTGTCACTTTTAGGGTTAGACTAATTTTTAATCTGAACCCTAAGTTTCCTAGGTGTGAAGATGATTCTGCCATCATCAAAACCTAACTCTAATTCAGGTCCAAAATGAATTAAAAAAAGGATTAAGAAAATGGTGGCATGATGGATGCATGATTAAAGTGGAATGATGGAATAAAACTAATAAAATAATGTAAAATTAAAACCCTTTAAATCTAGGAAAAATCTGACAGCATAACACGTTTTCGATAATCGCATTAAAAATTTTAAAGTAAAACGCCAAAAAGAAATTAAATAAAATTTCATAATAAAATCTAAACTTAAGAATAAATTTTAATCAATATAAAAATAACAAAATAAATATCCTGCCAAGGTCAAATAATCGACCTTGCAAAAAGAATAATAAAAAAAAATTGAAATAATAAAATAAAATAGTAACAAAAGTCAAATTAGATTTCAAATTCGAGTCTATTAATAAACATAATTTCGACAATTATGTTTATTATCGAACTTAGAATAATAAAGAAGGGAAGAGGTTAAGTTACTCATTCCCATAAAATAATAATAAAATAGATCAATAATTGAAATGATAAAATCCCGCTAGGGAAAAATAAAGAAAATAAGAATATCATCAGAATTAAATAAAATCCAAAGGGAATACTCTTCCCAACTTAAACAAAATTAATTCCTCCCAAATAAATTTATTCACAAGGCAAATAAAATAAATAAAATACAAAACCCCATCTAAAAGATTAACAAATAATTAGAGACACAAGAACTAAAATACATGGGCAAAAAGAGAGTTCTTTTTTAAAAATAAATAGAATTAAAACAATTCCTCACAAAATAAAATCCTCTCAAAAGAATAATTTCTCTCCAAAAAAAATAAAACAACCCTAATCCCATTTTATTGTTTTCTATTATCAAAGTTGCCCTAATTCCATTTTAGAATGTTACTTCTAAGAGAAACCCTAGTTTCCTTATCTCTTTCCTTTGTTTTGTTTTTGTTCATCCACTTGTGTTGCAGGTTTGGGGTTTGAACCTCCATGGCTGCCGTGGAGATGCAACCAGAAGGGCATGTACAGGTAATATTGTTTTAACCCCCTTTTTTTATATACAAAGAAGCTATTCTCATTTATATAAATGTATTTTTTTTGACAACAAGATTGATATTTATATAAACTGTAAGTGATGAAAACAAACTTCAATCTGTAGGTCTGGAGGAGCAGCCAGGGTCGAATGGTGACCATGCAGGAAAGGTGGAGTGTCAGCCTGTGAGGGGTGGCAGAAAGAACCACTGGTGGCGCCACAAGTTTAAGGTGTGATCTGGAAGTGGGTGCTATGAGGTTAATGTTATACCATGGTGGGGAGGCCGCGGGAGTCGGCAGAGGTTTGAAGCGACGGTAGGGTGAGCGAGGGGAGCACGGTTAGATTGTGGTGTCGACAGTGGGGAGTGGCAGTAAGGTCACGGGGGTCACGATTTTAGGGGCCGCGGGGTGTAGAGTTTAAAGGTTGCTGGCGAGGGGGGGTTGTGGGCGCTACTGCCCATAGTCCCCTCTCCATATACTTTTTTTAAAAAAATCAACAGCAGTTTAAAATGACTACAGTTCACCCTCAGTCACTCATAATATATATTGTTTGATGCATGCTTAATGTATATTGGTTTTTAAGAATATATGTGTGTGTGTGTGTGTGTGTGTGTTTTAGTATATATAGAAATATAAACTTAAGTTTGTTCTTTTCTATGTAAAATAGCAACATGATTACATTATGACAAATAAAGTATATATATATATGCCCCATATATATATGTATATATATATATATACCCATCAAAATAATTCTAAATCTAGGCCTAACATAGAATGTAAATTTTCTATTTGCAACATAAATAATACAGAAACATATATTTCTTCCCTTTTTTTTTCTTTGCAATGATACTATTCAGAAATTTCTTTTTTTTTTGAAACAATTTTAAATGCTCAGCAACATATCCTTTCTTTTGATGTAACAGATAAGATAAGTAAATTACAAATCTAATTAAATTTCTAATAGCTCTTTCCTATTATAGTAAATAATAGTACAACTGTCAATATAATAACAGAAACTAATTAAATTTTTCTCTTCCTTTCTTGTATGCAATAATATTTATTTAATAACACTCATGTATATTTTTTTTTTGAAAGGAAAACATGACAGCAACAAAAAGGTATTTTCTCATGTATTTCACAAACTTCCCAACTCCACAAAAATAGGAAATAAACAACATTTAAATAAAATGAAGAGATTGTTTATATTACAAAACTTTTGAAAGCCAACTCCATGAGTATAAAACTTTGACAAAAATAAAATACAATAAGGCCATAATGGCCATGGCTCAACAGCCAAAGGAATACTACTAAAGCCACACAAGAATGGGCTTCTCATCCACTCCATTACTTCGAAAATGCACCTGCAAGTAAAACACAACAAAAAAAACAACCCAACCACTTCGAAATGTCCTCCTCCCTACCATAGACCTGTAAGTGGGTCACCCCCGAGCTAGGGAGGTAGGGATTCACACAGGAGCATACACTCAACAACAAGAATCAAACAACATCAACACAAAACTAGCCCCAAGGATAACACATAACTCATAAAAATGAGTTTGATGGGGGTAGGGAATGGACCCCTCTACTTCAAAGGCCATCTAGAAATGCTAAAATACCAATCTCATGGCCTCAAGCCAAAAATCTCCAAAACCACAACTCTCCAATATCACAAAATAATCTCCATGGCACTCTTGCCATTCAAATACTCTCCACAACAAATAAGAAGCCCTCAAGGCATAAATACACAAATATGGGAGTGACCTCAAGGAGGTTCCTTTCCCCTACCCCAAACAAGTTGAGCCTTACCACCAAATGGAGGTGCTCTCACCATAATCCCATCCCACACAAAAACAATGAAAAAACAACCAACAAAACTACAATACATCACAATAAATAAGCAAGAGTAAGATTATAGTCATGAGGCTTACCTTTAAAGCCCTATAATGGAAGCACGTTTGGTGATGAGCTCCAAGCTTTCCCAAACCTTCCAATCTCCAATAATTTCTCTAACTTTCCCAAAATTGTACCAAAAATAGAAAGAAACTCCAAAAATGCAAGAACCCCACACTCCTTAACAAGAGGAGATAATATAGGCCATCAATTTTGGCCTTGAGGAATGAGAAGGTGACACTTGTCACCTTCTGCTTCCTCCTCCAATGCCACTTGCAAGGGAGAGGAAGTGTGAGGGGGACAAGTGTCACCCTCCAATTCCATCTCAATCCTCACCTTATCCACTTGTGCTCTCACACATGTGTGAGAGAACAAGTGGTGAGGTGGCATTCCCACTCAAACCTCCAAAAGGATAAGGGATGCCATATGGCATCCTCTTATTCTCTCAAAGAGTCATCTCCCTCTAAGATGCTCTCACACATGTGTGAGAGTCTTGGAGGAAGAGCCCACATGCTTGGGAGTCTTGGAGACCTCCCAAGACTTCCTTGGGAAGGGATTCCCAAATATTGTTAAGGGAGATGAGTTTTTCCCAAAGCATGACTCATCTCCCACCTTCTCTAATTTCAAATTTCTTCACTTTGACTAAACCATAGTTTAGAGTGACCAAAAGTCAGTTAATCCAAGGGTTAGTTAGTCAAAATTGACCTTAAACCCATGGGTAACCACCTAGGGTAAATTTTGGGACACTAAGGTTCACCAAGGGGGTCATAAATCCACTTTAAATGGCTTCAAAAATAAAAACAATTACCAAGTGGTGTAAGTCAATAAAAATTATACAACACTTAATATTAATTAATTAAACAAAGGGGTACTAGGCCAAAATGATTAAATTTAAATCAAGCACTTAAATCAACATTCAAATTTCAAACGTGATCCTTATCCCTCTTGGGTATGGATTGGTTTCATAGGGAATAACATTGGTGTGAATTCTACCTCCAATTTTCCGTGGCTTGGGAATGTAAACCTACACATCTCGATCAAGTGTCAATCATATCATGATAATCATAGCCGAAGCAACTGGAATTAAACTCATGCCATAGAATACAACAATAATCATCAATAACATAATTCTAAATTAAACTGCATTTTCTATCACATGTCAAATAATTCTCATCACATAAATAACTAGAAATCACATCACAAAACATCATCTAATATATCTCGTATGTCAAATCACAAAATAACATCAAATATGATCAAATCAAATCACATATGTCTAATCAATGTCCTATCATAATCAGGAGATATAATCAAGTCTGCATAATGAAACCATAGTCACTAAAGGTCTAATTATGTCATCAATTGAAATGCATAACGATCTAAAAATAAGGTAAAATAATTGGCCTCACACTAAAATCCTTTCTTTCAAGCTTATTTTGCTCCCTGTGTCGTATCAGCACGTTCCGCACTCAGATCGACGCTATCTGCAACTGGTAACAAGGTAAAAAAAGGTAAAACATAGATTAGCACCATTTTTAGTTTTATTGGCACTATTTTCCTCTATAGTGTGACCATTTTCCTCTGTAGTGGTGCCATTTTCCTCTGTATTGGCGCTATTTTCACAAAAACTTCAAATGAGCATAACTTTTGCAATTTTTATCCAATTTTCACAATTTTTTTTTGAAATTGCTTAGAATTTCATGTACTTTCTGTCTATATCATTAGTTTGTTTGTATCAAGCCATTTTTATTATATTTTACCAGATTGCATATTTTGGACTTAACCCCTTTTGGCTTGCAAGTTTGGTTTTCTCTTGTCTTGGTGACTTTTAGGGGCAATCTAAGGAGTTGAAGCAGCGTTGGCATCATCATCTATAGCAATTTGGAAAGTGATACTAATCAGGTGCACTCATTTCATCTTTCATCTTTTAATCATTTTTTGACCACACATTTGGACTTTGGTCTTAAAACAAACAACTTGTTTGCAATAAAACATAAAAAATTGGGCATAAAATCAACAAATGTCTTCCATCACACATTTGGATTTAGGTCTAAAAAGAACCAGTGCTTGAATTGTTTGGTGAATTTGCATGCAATTAGGGGTGTGTATGCTCTTCTCATGTGCTTCATGTGATCTTGAGAATTAAAAACACCTCTTATCCATTCATATTCACACCATACATTTCATTTTCTAAGGGTTAATTTACAAGTGCAAGTGTGAATCAAGTGTATGTGTGTATGCAACTATGATGATTTTATCAGGTGATTGTACCGTTTTGATGCCTTTTTTCGCAATCAAAGTCAGACTTGTACATGAACTTCAAACGGGCATAACTTTTGCATTTTTCATCCTTTTTTTGTAAATTTTTTTAAAAATTGCATAGAATTTTGTCTAGAATATATTCATGCAGCCTATTTTTCTATATTAGCTCATTTTCATCATATTTTATCAGATTCTCCATTTTCATGTAATTGTCTTCTTTACAAGTTTACTTATTTCTTTTTCCATTTTGTGACTTGTAGGGGCATTTAAGGAGCTGGAGCAACATTGGCATCATCACCTACAACAAATTAGGATAGCAAAATAATCAGGTGCACTCGTTTCATCTTTCATCTCTTAATCTTGTTTGATCACACATTTGGACTTTGGGCTTAAAATCAACATTGCTTGCAATCACATCAAAAAAAAAAATTGGGCATAAAATCAACAAGTGTCTTCCATCACACATTTGGACTTTGGGCTTAAAATGAACAACTTATTTGCAATCACACATCAACAATTGGGCTTAAATGAATCAATGTTTTCCATTCACATTTTTTATTTGGGCATAAAAAGAACCAGTGCTTGAATTGTTTGGTGAATTTGCATGCTATTAGGGGTGTGTATGCTCTTCTCATGTGCTTTGTGCGATCTTGAGAATAAAAAACACCTCTTATCTATTCATATTCACACCTCACATTCCATTTTCTAAGGGTTAATTTATAAGTGCGAGTGTGAATCAAGCGTGCATGTGTATGCTCTCTCCTCGAACCGCAAGGTGATCTTGGAGATCAAAAACACCTCACTTGATTTGCTTTTGTTTACCCTTCTTAGGAGGTCTGCTTGGAGACACACCACTCCAAGGGATGACCTCAATCGAGGCTGAATCAAAAGACACCCTCATTGGGAGTTAGAATGTTGTCACTCTTAGCTAAGCCCCAAAGAACTTTATACCTTTGGGAAGTGAAGGTGAAGGGTAGGTTACCGCTTTCTCCTAGCTGTGTGGCAGGATTTCACTTTCAAATTCCTAGTCAACCTCATGTAAACATAGCCCAAAATCTAATTGGCCATACCCTATTTCAAACTAGACAATAGGCTTGTTGATGTGTCTTCCATGTGTGCTTGTTTAATTATCATTATACTCTTCCACTTCAAAATTCAAATGTGCTTATGTGTCTTGCGTAAGTGAATCAAGTTTGTATATGTGTCATCATTTGATTGAACATTACCGCATCAAGATAAACACCAAACACATAAGACAAGTCATTCAACTCATTTTGCCAACACATTCATCCTAATCACCCATTTTTAGCCATTTCATTCCTAATCATACCCAAGTCACCATAATTCAAACCCTAATCATTTCAAACCACCTTCTTTCTAATCAACCCCTATTCATCCTAGTCATCATCCTAATCAATCCAGATAATACAATCTTTCCATTCTAAATCACATCCAAGTCATCCTAAATCAATCCTAATTATATCCTTGTCACTCTACATCATCAAATCATCATCATTCTATCAAAATCATTATCCAATCAATGTCATTCTAATTATTACACGTCATCTCCATTCTTGCCAAATCAACCTCAATCCCAATCATCCCTAAGCACATGCTAGTCACATCTTCATCATTCCTCCTCATCCTATCAACATCATCCTAATCATCATCCTAATAATCCCTAATCATTCCATATCAAACCCTAATTATATCCTTGTCACTCTACATCAACAAATCAACATCATCCTAATCATCGTAGTCATCATCCTAGTCATTACACATCATCCAATCATTCCAAGCCAAATCACATCCCAACTACTTTCATCCCAATCCAAATCCAAATCAACCCAATCAAAAACCAAGACCTTAGTTGATCATCATCAACCATTATCCAAACTTGCTTGAGATCATTAGTCTATCTTAAGTAAGTCATCCAATTAAATCAATCCAATCAACCCTCTATTACTTAAGTGTCATTAGTCTACCTAAGTATAGAGAGCCATCCATCAAAAAACAAAACAAATCAAATCATCCTAAGGCCTTGAAATTTGATCCCAATCACTCCACATCATCACCTACATTTCTCATTTAAACCACAGTCATCCCAATCCATTCATCCTAATCACCTCACTCCAAGTCATCCCACCTTGTTATCCCACATCACCCTTACCATTATCCTAAATCATCCTAGTCACCTAACCTAATAATTCTACCATCATTCATTCTAATTCCTTCAAGTCATCCAATCTCATCATCCTAGTCATCATTGACATCCTAATCATCATCACCATAGTCCTCATCATCCAAGTAAAACCCTAGTCATTTCTGGCCATTACACATCCTCATTCTACATAGCCAATTAGTTCTCCACATCTACCACTTGTAAACATGGACATGGCATTTCTAAAAAAAAAACTATGAGAATGATCCTTATGGCACCAAAAGAACACTTGATCAACTTAGGTGGTTATATAGAAAGGAAGAAGACCCTGTGTCACCACAACATCAACAATCCCCACAACATCAAGTCCTAGGCCAATATCAACAATATCACATTCAATCACAAGCCCAGCAGACACATAATCCAAACACTAACACCACCACATCCATACCACAAATCACCCTCACTATTCCTAACAATACTACAAACACAAGTTCTTCCATATGCATACCATCTAATGATCCTAACTCCATTGCCTTCATATCACAATGAATTTCTCAACAAACTTCCCACATCAACCAAACTCCACAACAATCGACCTCACAAAACCTTTCACCTACAAATCCTATCATGCCACTTCAACACCAAACCTATCCACATGGCAATCAAATGTCCTTACAAGAACAACATGCAAGTCCAAATGGCCCTATGTAAATGAACCAAGCAAGCCTACGTTCACTTTTGCAACAAACATCATTGATAGACTTAAGTTATCTTATGCAAGACCTAAAATCCTTTGACAAGGGAGAAACCAACTTAGCAAGTGCCTCCTTTGAGTCACCTTCACCATCCAATCATATGCCAACACATAAGCCAACTAGTCCTATCCCAACACCTTTATCAAGCCCTCCATTGCCTTCATCACCTTCATCCCCATGTTCCACTAATCCTTCATTAAAAGATTCCATGGAGATACTTTTAGAGGAATTGGTCCAAGCAAATTTGATGGAGCTATACCCACTCGGAACATATGCTCCATCTATGTTTAAACCTAGTTGGTATAAAGATGATGAATATTGTTCATACCATAGGTATAGGGGGCATACCATATCCACTCGTGTCCGATTTCAAAGATTAGTCAAGAACCTAGATGATTGTGGTAAGATTGTCTTGGATAAAACCAATCCCTCTAATTCTATTATCTTTCTATTTAGCTCAAATCCCAATCCATCTAATCCTATTATCCATCCAATTAGCCCTCAACCTAATCCAAATCCTAAGCCTCCAACCCTATCCATCCTTATCATCCATCCACTATATTTCCCATTCACCCATACTCTCATAAAGGATGTGATCCATTGGCTACTAGCAAGGAATAAAACATTGCCATGTCATCAAATAGCTATTCTCAAGCTTCCCCATGAGTTCTTAAACACTTTGTCTAGTCTTCTAACCCCATCATGTGATCTACAAGCTATCAAGCTTATTAAAGAGCCTTCCACTTCCATTCAAGCAACCCAAGAGGTATGTCAAGAGCATGATCCTAAGCATGAAGAAACAATAGCCCCTAAATCTAATCAAGATCAAATCATCCTCATCCAATCTATTCATAACATGTACCTTCTTTATGATCAAGATGAGACCTATGAAGAAGCTATTCATGAGCACCTTGATCCTATCCATAATCCTATATCCATCCATGAGCAAGACATCCAAATTGCTCCTAGTAACCCTCCATCTAGCCCAATCCATGATCCTACACCTTCCACTTGTCATGATGAGACATGTGCCTCCAAAGAAAACATAGAAGATCAAACAAATAATTTGGATCCCAATGAACATAAGAAGCATCCTAATGATCCTTCCACATCCACCATTGATCCCATTTCAAATCCACCATATCCTACTAGTCTATCCACATTCATTCATAAGTGTTCCTCTTTAGAACACCAACAACCATTATCCACTTCACCTTCTCCATCTAATAACAAACTCAAGTCTAGTGTCCAAACTACACCTAGTCCTATAGTCAATAGCATGCTCCAAAACATGAACTACCAAGGAAAAGGTTTAGGCCTACATGAACAAGGCATTTTGGAGCCAATCCATGTCAAGGTCCCTCCTCGCTCATTTGGCCTTGGATACACACCCCAAGGTCAATAATCTAATGATGTTGGTACTTCCTCCACACTTCCTAAATCCACTTCCTTCCATCATAAACCTCATCATATTCCTAAAACATACGTTACCATTCCACCTCCCTCATCCTACAAATGTCAAAAGCATGTGACCATTCACCTTCCACCATCCACTTTACCTCCACTCCTTCCAACTCATAATATCCCTCCATCTGCTTTGCCACCATTGCTACCAACACTGCCTTACCCAATCACTCATAAATAGCCTAAATATCATAATCATGACCAACAAATACACACACTATATAAACAAGAAGCTTCCACTCATTTCATTCCCCACATGGGATTTAAAAATAAACATTTGGATTCCTCCATTCAAAAAGCCACAAATCTTAAGGGTCCTAATGCCTTAGAAAATCGATCCAAAAATTCAAAGCAAGGTGCATTCAAAAATCCATCCAAGCCCATACCTCCCAAAGGAAAGTCAAGAACTAAAATGGTATGGGTCCCTAAACAAAAATCAATCAAGTCAAATGAGGCATCCACTTCTAAAAAATCCCAACCATCCTCTTCCATCCATTCCATTCAAAAATATCAAACTCCTCCACCCCACATGAAAAGAAAAAGTCATACAAATACTAAGTATATGTGGGTCCCCAAATGCTTATGTCATCCATCTCCTAAGAAAACATTGTCATTGCTTCCTACACCACCATCCAATCACAAGCTTCAATGTTTATCACGGTGTGTGCAACCATTGGTCATGGTTCCATTCCATTCTGAAACATTCACACATGCCTCCATCACTCCATCATTCAACTATTATCCTACATATCTCCCCCATCACCTTCCTATGGTCCATGATTTTGCATAAACATTTCATCGATCTTCCTTGCATAAGTCCTACATAATCTACATCATAATCCACTATTTCCCCTACATAATCCACATCATAATCCACTATCTACCTTACCCATCTCACTTTCATGAAATATCCTCTTTACCAACATCGATGAGCAGAATGACTTGACATGGTCCATGCGACGACATCTTTCTCCAATGGGACTATTACCTTTCATGGCACTAGACATTTGAGTCCCTCCTTTCCATATTCTCCTATCCCATTCACAAAAGTCAAAATAAAAATTAAAAAGTCAAAAAGTCAAAAGAATCAAAAAAGTAAAGAGAAATCCCTTCATCCAACAATTAAAACCTAGCAAAAGGCACCTTGGATAAGTACCATGATGAAAACCTGGCAAATAGGCATCATGTGCAGATTGATCTTCTATACCGTGTAGACTTGGGGGCACATTGTCTTATCCACATTATCATTTCCTTCCCATTGTACCATTTCCATACACATATACCTATCTTGTTGCATCCATTCATCCACCCTTCTTCCTTTTGATCTTAATGAAGATTGGGGGCAAAATGTTGACAAATGTTTTGGGTGTCTCTTGACATACCTCATCCTATCCAAATGAACTCTATCATCCAAGTCATAAGCTTTGTCATGTCAAATCCTATCATCCTATTGCCTTAAGCATTGTCCAAAAAAATCCTAAGTCTACTACCTAGACTGGGGCATGTTATTCCTATGCAACATAGTCCTTGGAGATCACATCCTTGTTGTCTTAAACATACATCCATTCCATTCTATAGCCTATTGTTTTATCCCATCCATTTATCATGATCCTTTCATCCATTCACTATTGTCCATCCTTTTGTCTGATCCCGTTCATTCCCTTGCACCTAGACTTGGTTCCCCTTGTCATTGGTATCTAGCACAAAGGCTACCCAAATTGTAAATCCAATGCCATCCCAAAACATCTAAAAAATACAAAAAACATCAAATATTCCCCAAAAATACAAAAAAATACCAAAACAAAAAAATCAAAATATTTCAAAAAACCCAAAAAAATCAAAACATTTCAAAAAAATCCAAAAAAATCAAATATCCAACAAAATCCAAGAAATAAAACCATTCCACATAAAATCATCAAAATCACATTCTTCCAATCAAATCAATACCAATCATCAAATTCATCACATCATCAAAATCAAAACAAGTCCAATCACATCATCAAATCAAGCCAATCTATCAACCATCCAATCTATCAAACAATCAAAAGCAAATCAAATAACATCATTCAATCAATCCTAATCCATATCATCCCATTAATAAAACACAAATCAGAACTATATCTCATCTTTATCGTTAAGTGCCTTGATCCTGTGGATATAGGGTATGTAGGCAATCTGGGCTGCGAAGGAAGTACCTAGATTCAGGCATATACGATATTCCTCTTTCTTCTTTCATCATTCTTCTATCTTCATCAATTCATCAATCTTTCAAAACATTTCTTTTTAATCAATCTAATTCTTCAATTTTTCTTCAATCACTTCTTCAAATTAATCAAATCAATTCAAGCAATAATTCAAATGCAAGTCATCATTAATCCATACCAATCAAGTTAATCAACTGTGTCAAATTATCCAATCACATCAATGGTCTTGATCCCAATCATGTTCTAAACCAAATCAATCAAATCAATCAATCAAAGCATCATCATATCATTCCCACATCCTTATGTTGATCTAGGAATATATCATTCCCCACAATGACAAAACTATCATCAATCAATCACCCAATCATTTGTTTACAGCTTGACAGGGGCAATACCTTGTTTGTTTTTGAATCATTTGTGCATGCCTTGCTTGCTTTCTTGTGTTTGTTATCATTTTATCTTGCATTTGTTTCACATCTAAATCCAACCCAACTAATATTCATATCTTGTATCTAGACAAGGTTGTATTATGCTAGGGCATGAGACACATCATCACCTTGGTCCTTATACCTTGGTGCATAATGTCTAGTGCTATATCAAACATCATGATTGCTCACTTTCATTACAGCGTAACTCATCCATCCCTTCTTCTATCCATCCCTTCTTCTATCCATTCCTTCATCTTTTTCCATTTCTTTTATTTCAAGAGCATACCTGTGTTTGTCCAACCTGCCTATCCTCTCGAGGGGGCATTGAAAGGAAGCTAGGTGTGAGGAAATCACTTCCTACACTAATCTAATGAGGGGAGGAAAGTGCAAATTCAATTTTATCCTTACAATTACAGCAATGTTAAACCACTAGCAGAGATATTGCAGAAAACACATAAACAAGAAAGTGAGACAGAAGAAGAGAGACATAAGATATATGTGGGGAAAACCCTTGTCAGGTGAAAAACCCCACACTCCAAAAGCTGCACAATGTATTATCAAAAATGAAATGGTTTACAATACAATTGCAATGTAAGATCTCAGGAGTCTTCGACACTCGTATATGGAGACAAATTGGTAGCATAACAGTACCTGTCAAACCTGTAATACATCTCCTCAAAGCACCTATTTATATATAAAATACAAGGCAAAATTGCCTCTATCTTGGAATGGGCATCCAATTTGGCCTCATGGCCCAAAACCCATGCCTATGGACACTTGGTCAACATTGTAAGATGCTTTTGACACTTGTCCACACACCCCATCCCAAAGAGTTTGCCTATTTCCAAAATGGGCTATGACAGATGCTCTTATGACTCTTAAAACCATCATAGAATCTATCATAGTAGTTACAACTTATAGTTGTAAGAGAATCTATCATACACAAGATATAAATAGCATATTCTCTCACAACATGTCATAGTCCACTTTGGGGTGCCCAAAGATACCTTTTTCAAAGATGATCTTTGACACATGTCTTCACCTATCATAGAATCTCCTATTTCTGACTCTTACATGTCATAACTTCGCCATAGGAATCTATCATGACCGTTTCAGTCAATATTCACTTACACAACATCCAAGATGCTGACACATGGCAAAATATTCCTACCACAAAGTGGGATGCCTATCTATTCATGTGAGGACAAAATTACAAGTTATCATCTTCCATGTAGGATGACACATCACCGTGCCACATCCCACAAGATGACAATATGAATTTACAATTTAATTTACAACATAGGAAATAAATAAATAAATACAATAAAAATAATACAAGGAATTACCACGGTTAAGACACCTAAATTCCCAACATTCTCCCATTTGTCGAACACCTTGTAAGAGCCAATAGAATTAACAGGATTTAACTGCTTTAGGCCAAATCCACGAATACAAACTCAATGCAGAGGTCCTATAGCATTGCCATGATAGAAAATGGAATACTTAGAAGTACCCCTCAAATATCTGAACACTCACTTAACTGCATCCCAATGTACCCGTCCAGGATTAGCCATAAATCGACTAAGGACTCCCACTGCTTGGGCAATGCCTGGTCTTGTGCAAACCATAGCATACATCAAACTGCCAACATCACTAGCATAAGGTACTCTGCTCATGTCCTCCACCTCACTAGGAGATTTTGGACAATCATTAACAGACAACTTTGTCCCCAAAGAAACAGGAACACATAATGGTCTACAATATGTCATGCTCAACCTATCCAACACGGTCTTCACATACTTACTCTAGCTTAACCAAAGTTTTTGTTAGTTCTATCTCTTCAGATTTCTATTCCTAGAATGTACCTGGCTGCCCTTAAATCTTTCATTTCAAACTGTGCTACCAACTGAGACTTAAAATCAGAAATCATATTCTTACCCTTCCCAATCAGTAACATATCATCAACATATAATGCAACAATGAGAATACGATCACCATCAAACTTATAATACACACAGTGATCTGATTTCGATCTCACAAATCTAATTGACAACACAAAGGCATCAAACTTCAAGTACCACATCTTAGGAGACTGCTTCAAACCATACAAAGACTTTTTCAATTTGCAAACCAAACTTTCTTTACCTTTCACTATGTAATGCTTTGGCTATGACATGTAGATTTCTTCCTCCAAATCACCATGAAGGAAAGATGTGTTCACATTCATCTGTTCTACCTCTTAGTCATAAGCAACTACAAGAGATAATAGAAATCTAATAGATGTCAGCTTTGCAACATGAGAGAAAATTTCACCATAATCAATTCCCTCCACTTGTGAATACCCCTTCACAACCAATCTAGCCTTGTACTTTTCAACACTACCATCTACACCAAATTTCTTCTTGAACACCCATTTGCATCCAACGGGTTTTTGTCCATCAGGCAAAGGCACCAAGTCCCATGTTTTGTTCTTTTCCAAAGAAGTCATCTCATCCTCCATGGCCTCCTTCTAGGAATCTGCATCTTTCATTCCCATAGCCTCTTTCACAGTTCTAGGCTCATCAATATTAGTAAGTAAAATAAAAGCACAACTAGAATCAAGTAATGAATAACCAAACCTATTAGGTTGCTTTCTTGTTCATGTAGACCTCCTCAATGGCTAAGGTTGAGGTTCTGCTTCTTCTTCTGAGCTTTCAGAGCTACTAGAGCCCTCCTCATCATCAGGTCTCATAGGGTCTGTTTGTTCAATCTTCTCAAGGGTAGAAGGAAACTAAACTGCATCCTCTTTCTTTTCTGTCTGTTCTGGCTATAGAACAATGGAAGAAGGTGTTAGCTCTCTGAAGATAACACTTTTGCTATACAACACTTTTTCAGCCACAGGATCCCAAAGCTCGTATCCTTTCACACCGACACATAGCCAATGAAAATACATTTAATAGCCTTGTTCTCCAATTTAAACCATTTCTCCTTAGGTACATGTGCATATGCCTCACAACCAAAAGCACGAAGATGTCTAACTGAAGGCTTCTTACCAGACCACACCTCCGTAGGTGTTTTACCAACAAGAGCTAATGTAGGAGATCTATTTACCAAATAGCAAGCAGTGGTAATAGCTTCAGCCCAAAACTTTTGTTCAAGGCTTGCTCCACTAACCATACTCCTAGCCTTCTCCATCAGTGTCCTATTCATCCTCTCTGCAACTCCATTTTGCTGTGGGGTATATGGAGTTGTCTTATGCCTTTCAACCCTTTCTCTTTATAAAACTTATCAGACTCTGCCAAACAAAACTCACCATCGTTGTCAGTTCTCAAACACTTAATCTTTTTACTAGTCTGATTTTCAGCAAAGACTTTAAACTCCTTAAACCGACTAAAGACTTTAGTCTTGCTTCTGATAAAATAAACCTATGTCCTTCTACTATAATCATCTATGAAAGATACAAAATATATAGATTTTGAAATTGAAGGAACATTAACAGGACCAAACACATCAGAATGAATAAGATCTAATACACCAGAAGACTTGTGTGAACTAGAGTAAAACTAAACACGGTTTTGCTTTTCATAAATGCAATGTTTGCAAGAGTCAAACTCAAGATTACAATCATTTAACCCCTCAACAAGGTTTTTATTTTTTAGGGTACGTAGACCCTTCTCACCAATGTGGTCATATCTCAAATACCATAACATAGTCTTTTCAGCAGGAAGCTTAGCTTCCAAAGCATGTGCACTACCATCATAACTAGTTACAATAGATTTCTTTACTGCTCGTTTAAATGGTGGGGATGAAGTGATCGCAGCTTGTTTCTTTAAGTTAGAAGAACTATTGGATTGTGAAGTGCATACCTCTAGCTGAAATAGAGTACCTCTCCGAGTACCCTTCACAATCACCATAGATCCTCTAGTCATCTTGCATCCATCTTTTGAAAAGACAACTTGCACACCTGCATCATTCAACATACTTACAGAAAGCAGGTTCCGTGCAAGGCCTGGAATGTGCATAACTCCAGTGATCCCCTTCGCTTGTCCATCAGGGAATCAGATTAAGACTCTTCCATGACCAATAATCTTCAGATGAGAGTTGTCACCCAGGTACACTCTTCCACCATCAAACTCTTCATATTTTGTGAACCAGTCTCAATGTGAGGTCATGTAGAATGATGCACTAGAATCAATCAACCACACATCATCAAATGCATGAATGGCTAGGGCTGCGATGAAGGCATCACCATCATCTTGTGACTTGTCAGAATCTAAATCAGGAGCTTTCTTCTTCTTTTTCTTCTCCTCTTTGCATTCCTTTTGGAAATGCTCAGTTTTTCCATAGTTCTAACAAAGAGCCTTGGACTTTCCAGGAGATTTGGATCTCCCACGAGATTTGGATCTGCCCTTCTCAGCTTTCTTGTCTTTCTTCTTCCCTTTCTCCTTGGGTCTTCCTCGAACCGCAAGAGCCTCTTGGCTAATTCGGATGTCTTCCTCCATATTTCTTGAGATAACAATGAGGACACCACATCTTCCATCTTGAAGGTGGTAGTGGTGCTTCTGATAGCCATGACAAGATGATCCCACGAATCTGGGAAAGAACAAAGCATAGTCGTGCAACGATGCTCCTCCTCCATTTTCACACCCACAGATGTCAACTGTACAACGATCATGTTAGCATTCATGTGGTCTGCAATAGATCCTTTGTCTTCCATCTTTAGAGTGAACAACTTCTTTTTTAGAAAAAGTTTGTTTACCAAGGACTTGGCCTGATAAACATCACCCAACTTCTTCCAAAGATCTTTCGTGCTCTTCTCCTCAAGGACATTCAACAAGATAGAGTTAGCTAAATAGAGTCTTATGAAACCCTTAGCCTTCTAATCTTTGAGGTCCCAATCAGCTTGTGACATTGCTGCAGGTTTCACACTGGATACTGTTTTCCATAGGTCATGATCAACAAGTAGGTTCTCCATCTTGAGTTTCCACAACTTGAAATTAGTGCCATTAAATTTCTCAACCTCTAACCTTCTAGATGTAGTTTCCATCACCTTGCTGCAAAAAGATACAAAATCCTCTGTACAACACTCCCACTCAATCTAAGATTAGCTCAAAAAACCCCTACCCAATAGCTAAGACCAAAACTGGCTAGGCTTTGATACCAACTGAAAGGAAGCTAGGTATGTGGAAATCACTTACTACACTAATCTAATGAGGTGAGGAGAGTGCAAATTCAATTTTATCCTTATAATTATAGCAATGTTAAACCACTAATAGAGATATTGCAACAAACACATAAACAAGAAAGTGAGACACAAGATATACGTGGGGAAAACCCATGTCGGGTGAAAAACCCCACACTCCAAAACACGCACAATGTATTATCAAAACTGAAATGGTTTACAATACACTTGTAATGCAAGCTCTTAGGAGTCTTCGACACTTGTATCTGGAGACAAACCGGCAGTATAATAGTACCTATCAAACCTGTAATACATCTCCTCCTCAAAGCACCTATTTCTATAGAAAATACAAGGCAAAATTGCCTCTATCTTGGAATGGGTGTCCAACTTGGCCTCATGGCCTAAAAACCATGCCTATGGATGCTTGGTCAACATTGTAAGATGCTTCTGACACTTGTCCACACACCCCATCCCAAAGAGGTCACCTATTTCCAAAATGGGCTATGACAGATGCTCTTACGACTCTTACGACTGTCATAGAATCTGTCATAGCAGTTACAACTCACAACTATAAGAGAATCTGTCATACATAGGCTATAAATACATATTCTTATACAACATGTCATAGTCCACCTTGGGGCACCCAAAGATGCCTTTTTTAAAGATGCTCTTTGACACATGTCTTCACCTATCATAGAATCTCCTATTTCCAACTCTTATATGTCATAACTTCATCATAGGAATCTGTCATGACCGTTTCAGTCAATATTCCCTTCACAACATCCAAGATGCTGACACATGGAAAAATATTCCTACCACAAAGTGGGATGCCTATCTCCTCATGAGGACAAAATTACAAGTTGTCATCTTCCATGTAGGATGACACATCACCGTGCCACATCCCACAAGATGATAATATGAATTTACAATTTAATTTACAACATAGGCAATAAATAAATAAATACAATGAAAATTATACAAGGAATTACCAAGGTTGAGACACCTTAATTCCCAATAGGCATCATCATCCTATCCTTTTCCTCTATCTATTTCCTTAACTTCTTTGAAATGATGTTACTCAACTTAAATCTTATCATCTCGCAACATCATCTCAAAGAGGGGCAAATGTAGACACTAAAAATTGTCTAGGTCTTGTTTACACATGACCTTGTATGTCTTTGCCCTACATCCTAGTTACACAACACATTGTCGACATGAACTTGTATATGTTCCCCTAGGTCTTAGTTCATCCTAGTTCATCTAACCTCATCCCACTTAATCCCATTTATCCCTAAGTCCTAGTTCATCTTAATCACACTGGTCCAACTTAATCACCTTCTTGATTAATTAAATAAACCCACTTTATTTAATTAATCCCACTTGATCACATTCCCCATTAATTAAATAAATCCCATTTATTTAATTAATTGCACCTAGTCACATGTCTCACCTTTCATCACATGACAACACTTGTCCAGTTTCCTTTTGTCTCATGTGGGGTAGTACAACTTGTGTTTAATACAAGTCACATGTGCAAGCTAATTCAAATAAAATATTTGAATTAGATTCCTTTCATTCTCCTTCACACACTTGTCACATGACTACACTTTCTTGATGTGTAAGGAAACCTAATCAATCGTAGCCATCCATATTATCTAAACCCTAATCGATCTTGTCCATCCATTCTAACTAGGTCTTTCTTATAAACCTAGCCTCCTCTAAGCCATTTAGGAGGAGGCAATCTAATTTCATATGTTATGTTGCCAAAATCCTAAGCAACCAACATTCAACCATATCCATCAATCTCTCCCTTGCATCCATTTCCATCTCCATCTTGCATCTTTCATCATCTTGTAGGTATCAATCAAGCCGTCATCTTACACATATCATTCGAGGTGTATTGAAGGTTTGGGTTTGGTAATGTATGTATTTGTTTCATCATTTCAGCTAATCCAATTTTTTAGTATATACTTTGTGTTGCAAGTATGAGGTGAACCAGTGTTGTCATTGATGTTAACATACTCATATTGCATTGACAAGAAGGATTGGATGAGCAGTGTGCTGAGGATATTGAGAAAATTAGCCTCAGTTAGGAACAGTGAAGAACAGTGATGAGAAGAAGGCAAATGTACTGTATAGGATGAGAACCGGAGGATGTAGATTAAAGGGTTTGTAGATATGAGTCTTGAGATGCTTCAGTTAAGATTTCAGAGGTCTGCATGAAGATCTGAAGGAGTTGTGGCTGTCTGTGTGGAACCGGTTCCAACAAGTATTCAGAGGTGACAGAGGATCACAGAAAGGTTCGGTGAGGTCCAGAATTGTATAATCCTAATCTGCGGATTGGAAGGAGTATTTGGGATGTCCTTATGATGTGTCATCTTGAGTTGTGTATGATTTTGAGGTCTGGAAGTACCTTTTACATTCTGACAACAACAACAGACTGTGTTCTTGAAGTTCTAGATAAGGAAGAGAAGAGATTCTAGTAAGTAGAAAAAGTGCGGATGTACGTAGTCATTCAGGTAGGCTTGTGAAGATTCTTGGATCATGTTGAGGTTGTGTTGTTGGTCCGCATTGATGGTAGAGCCCAAAATTAAAGATATTCTTCTAGATGAAGTTCTTGTTCCGACTAGCTGACCAGATGAGTTGTTCATCCTGTGAATGTTCTTGTGGTGGCTGACCGGATGTGTTATTCATCTTGCAGATATTCTTATGGTTGATTGTCAACTTAGATGATTGTTCCTAAGTCAATGTCTTGTATAAATAAAGGTTTGTGAGTTTATTTTGGTGTATGGATTTGGTGCGGATGAGAGTGGTGTAGCAAAGAAAAGTGCGAAAGGCAGAGCAGGGGTTTTGGGCTTAAATGGAACTGATCCGGACATGGTAGAGATGTCATTATCTAGTTCAAGACTGTGATTCTTATCACTTTGTAGACAATGTGTCTCCTTGTAGGCAGTGGGCCTCTTTGTGAGCAGTGTGCTCAGGCAGTGAGCCCTAATTGGCAAGTGCCATTCTTTTCTTATTCTTCTAACAGAGAATAATCCTTGGGTTAATCACCCCATGGTTTTTCCCTTAACCGAGTTTTCCACGTCAAAATCTTGGTGTTCAATGTGTTGATGTTTATCTGCTCTTGTGTTTGTGCATTATGCTTTCATGGATGATTAATTGATATACTATTAACTAACAAAGAAGAATCAAGTGTTTAAAGTAAGAGCAGGTTTTTATACAACTAATTCACCCCCCCACCTCTCAGTTGTATGCCCTAGATCCAACAATTGGTATCAGAGCCAAGTTCCTCTGAAAGGAGCTTAACCGCTTGAGGAGATCCAGGATGTCATCATACAAGAAGGATAGTCTAAAGTTCAATGGAACCAACTTCACTCTCTGGAAAGGTCGCATGAAATGTCACTTGGAATGTATGGGAAAAGCATACTTGGCCATGGTCTCAAAACCATATGTACCTCCACAGGGTGGTCTGACAACTCTGAATGAAATCACAGATGCTGAAAACAATCTGCGGACTAAAGAAGCTCTTCTAAGAGCACTGAATGACTCAGATCTCTCAAATGTTATTGACCTACCAACTGCATATGAGACCCTGACTAACCTGGAACTTCTGTATGAAGGAGATGAGTTTGTCAAGAGTGCAAGGTTGCAAAGTCTGAAAGGGAAATTTGAAAGATTGAAGATGAGAGATGATGAAAACATCACTACTTTTATGCCATGAGTGAATGAGCTGGTGTGTGGAATTAGAAATCCTGGTGGAACTCTGGATGAAAATGAGATTGTTTGCAAAATCCTCAGATCCCTTCCTGCTGCCTACAAAATCAAGGTTGCTGCCATTGATGAATTTAGAGCTCACAGAACTGTCACAAGAGAACAACTGGCTAGCAAATTAGCTGCATTTGAAATGACCGAGTTTAGAGATGATCCTCCCAAGACTGAATCTACTTTCAAAGCCAGTGCCTATGTGAAAGGCAAACAGAGATTTGATCTGGGTGAAAACTCTTCAAGGAAGATGTCATGGTATGATCAAGCAAGAAGAGACATGGAAGAAGAAGAAGTAGAAACAACTCAACTTGAAGCCCTCATTGCAAAGAGACTGCCAAGAGGATCCAGTAAGTATGAAGGAAAATTACCCTTTAAGTGCTTCAACTGCAATAAGATTGGTCATTTTACTTCAAGATGTCCGGAAAGTTCTGCAAGGTCTAATACTAACAGACAAAGGTTTCAAAAGAACTGCAATTATGTTCATGAAGAAGATGACAATGAAGGAGTAACAGATGATGAATCAGAACTAGGAAGCAAATCCAGAAATAAATGGGTGTTTATTGCCATCAAGGAAGAAGATTCAATATCCTCTGAATCTGTCAATCACAAGGTTGTGGAAAGAGCTTTGGCTGCTCAAGTGGAAGAAAAGGATGATTGGGTTATTGACAGTGGATGTTCTCACCATATGAATGGTGACAAGAATAAGTTCTTGGATTTGGAAAGGTATGAAGGAGGAATGGTAAAGTTTGGTGACAATTCTGCTGGTAGAATCAGAGGTAGGGGAACTATTTCCTTTGATGGAAAGAGCAAAACAGGTAATGTACTATATGTTGAAGGATTGAAGCACAATCTTCTCAGTGTTGGTCAGTTAGTGAACAAAGGCTATGATCTCCGGTTCAAGAATGGAAAATGCAGAATCTTTACAAGCTCCAGAACTGAAATTGCATCCGGTACTCAAACAAAAGGTAATATCTTTCATCTGGTTGGTTCAAATAAAAGTTGTCTGTTTGTTCAAGTTGATCAGAGTTGGTTATGGCATAGAAGAATGTGTCATGTAAATTTTGATAACATCATCAAGATAAGCAATATTCAGGCTGTAAGAGATCTTCCAAAATTGATGAAACCTACAAATAGTTTGTGCAAAGAATGTCAGCTAGGTAAACAAAGCAGAGTCTCCTTCAAAAGTAAAGATCAGTCCTCTACCGGATTGTTGGAATTAGTACATACTGATCTCTGTGGTCTGACAAGATTCAAGAGTCTGCAAGGTGATAGATATTTCATGTTACTAATTGATGACCATTCTCGGATGATGTGGGTTACCTTCCTAAAGGAGAAATCAGAAGCCCTTGAGAAGTTCAAAATCTTCAAAACTATGGTAGAAAATCAAACCGGATTGAAACTGAAGTGTCTAAGGTCTGATAGAGGTGGTGAATTTACATCTGGTGAGTTCATTGACTTTTGTGAGAAGCAAGGTATAAGAAGATAGTTGTCTGCTCCTAGGACTCCATAGCAGAATGGAGTAGTTGAGAGAAAGAACCGGACCATCCAGGAAGCTACCAGGACAATGATGTTGGAAGCAAATGTTCCTCAAATGTTTTGGAAAGAAGCTATCAGCACTGCAGTCTACACTCTCAATCGAGTTCAAATCAGAAACAACACTGGTAAGACCCCCTATGAAATCTAGTTTGGCATCACTCCTACTGTGAAGTATTTTAGAGTATTTGGTAGCAAGTGTTATATTAAAAGAGATGAAGATCTAGGAAAGTTTGATGCTAGAAGTGATGAAGGAATTTTCTTGGGTTACTCCACTCAAAGCAAAGCATATCGGTGCTACAATAAGAGGTCGAGGAAGATGATAGAAACCACTAATGTGAAAGTTGATGAAGGAATTGAGAAGCCCTCAAGATTTTATGAGTTTGATGAAGATGACCAAGATGGTGTTCAGGTTCAAGGAACTCAATCATCTCCGGTAAGTCAGAATTAGCCTGATCTGGTAAATCAGGAAGAAGAGATAGGTCTGAATGAGCCTGATCAAGAAGTAGCAGTGCAGGATACTCCCAAAATTCCAAGGTATGTAAGACAAAACCACTCTAAAGATCAGATCATAGGTGACAGAAACAAAGGTGTGCATACTAGAAGGAATGTTGCTCATAATCAGGATGAATGTTGTTTGATTTCAAAGATTGAACCTAAAACAATAAATGAAGCCTGCAATGATGAAAACTGGACCAAAGCAATGGAAGATGAATTGATGCAAATTGAGAAAAATCATACTTGGGATCTTGTTCCCAGACCTAGAGACAGGAATGTGATTGGAACCAAATGGGTCTTTCGGAACAAACTAAATGAAGCTGGTGAAGTAATCAGAAACAAAGCTAGATTGGTCTGCAAAGGCTACTCTCAAATAGAAGGAATTGATTTTGAAGAGACCTTTGCTCCGGTGGCAAGAATTGAAGCAGTCAGATTACTTCTTGCATTTGCTGCCTTTAAAGACTTCAAGGTATATCAGATGGATGTCAAGTCTACCTTCCTAAATGGTGATCTGGAAGAAGAAGTTTAAATTGAACAACTGGATGGATTTCAATTGTCTGATAATGATGATATGGCCTGCAAGTTGAAGAAAACATTGTATGGATTAAAGCAAGCCCCAAGAGCATGGTATGAAAGGTTGGATAAGCATCTTGTGCAGATTGGATTCAACAAAGGTACTGCTGACAGTAACTTATATTTCAAAATTGATCATGAAAATATTTTGATTGTTGAAGTGTTTGTGGATGATATCATTTTTGGAGGAAGAGATAGTATGTGCAAAACTTTTGCAAATCAGTTGAAAAGTGAGTTTGAAATGTCTATGCTTGGTGAAATGAATTTCTTCTTGGGTCTACAAATTACTCAAACAAAGAAAGGGATCTTCATTTCTCAGACCAAATATGTGAAAGAATTGTTGAAGAAATTTGGTATGGAAGATTCAAAGCCAATGAACACTCCCATGGCAACCGGATGCAAGTTGAGCAAAGATGATGACTCCCCAAAGGCAGATTAGACAAAGTATAGATCAATGATTGGTGGATTGCTGTATCTCACTTAGACTAGACCAGATATAATGTAGGCTGTTGGTCTTATAGAAAGATTCCAGGCTGATCCTAAAGAATCTCATGTTATGGCAATCAAAAGAATTTTTAGGTACTTGAAAGGAACAATTGAGTATGGTCTATGGTACCCTAGAGATCTGGATTTCTCTCTTCATGCTTACATAGATGAAGATTGGGTAGGAGATGTGGATGACCGGAAAAGCACCAGTGGTGGAGCATTCTTTTTGGGGAAGAGATTGGTTTCTTGGTTAAGCAAGAAACAAGATGCAATATCTCTGTCTACAACTGAAGCAGAATACATTGCAGCAGTAGGTAGTTGCACTCAAATCTTATGGATGAAGCAGATGCTAAGAGACATTAAAGTTGAATATGAGGAGCCTATCACAATTTTCTGTGATAATTCAAGTGCAATTAATATTTCTAAGAATCTGATATTGCATTCTAAGACTAAGCACATATCTATCAAGTTTCACTTTTTGAGAGAACAAGTGAACAAGGAAGAAGTCAGGTTGGAGTATGTTCCCTCCAAGGATCAGATTGCAGATATCTTTACTAAACCTCTTCCCAAGGACTCTTTTGAATATCTCTGGGAGAAGTTAGGGGTCATGGCCCCTCCAGTGATGAACTAGGATGCACTGATGTGCATTAGTCTGGTGGATATCACAGTCATATCTTGTGATCCGGATTGATGATGGGGAGCTGCTACTAAGAGGGAGTAGTTGGTATGATTCTGATGTGTAGAATTGCAAGTATGAGCCCTTTGCCATTGATGTCAAAGGGGGAGAGAAGACATGTGAAAAACAAGTGGCTGTTGATCAAAGGGGGAGCAATAAATGAGGAGAAGACATGTTGCTGATAGGGGGAGCTGTGACAGAAAGGAGAAGTTCTTGTCTTGATGGTTTTTCACATCATATGTCGCCATCAATGACAAAGGGGGAGATTGTTGCAAGTATGAGGTGAACCAGTGTTGTCATTGATGTCAACATACTTATATTGCATTGACAAGAAGGATTGGATGAGTAGTGTGCTGAGGATATTGAGAAAATTAGCCTCAGTCAGGAACAGTGAAGAACAGTGATGAGAAGAAGGCAAATGTACTGTATAGGATGAGAACCGGAGGATGCAGATTAAAGGGTTTGTAGATATGAGTCTTGAGATGCTTTAGTTAAGATTTCAGAGGTCCGCATGAAGATCTGAAGGAGTTGTGGCTGTTTGTGTGGAACCAGTTCCGGCAAGTATTCAGAGGTGACAGAGGATCACAGAAAGGTCCGGCGAGGTTCAGAATTGTATAATCCTAATCTGCGGATTGGAAGGTGTATTTGGGATGTCCTTGTGATGTGTCATCTCAAGTTGTGTATGATTTTGAGGTCTGAAAGTACCTTTTGCATTGTGACAGCAGCAACAGACTGTGTTCTTGAAGTTCCAGATATGGAAGAGAAGAGATTCTAGTAAGTAGAAAAAGTGCGGATGTACCTAGTCATTCAGGCAGGCTTGTGAAGATTCTTGGATCATTTTGAGGTTGTGTTGTTGGTCCGCATTGATGGTAGAGCCCATAATTGAAGATATTCTTCCAGATGAAGTTCTTGTTCCGACTAGCCGATCGGATGAGTTGTTCATCCTGCGAGTGTTCTTGTGGTGGCCGACTGGATGTGTTATTCATCTTGCGGATATTCTTATGGTTGATTGCTGACTTAGATGATTGTTCCTAAGTCAATGTCTTGTATAAATAAAGGTTTGTGAGTTCATTTTGGTGTATGGATTTGGTGCGGATGAGAGTGGTGTAGCGAAGAAAAGTGCGAAAGGCAGAGTAGGGGTTTTGGGCTTAAATGGAACTAATCTGGACATGGTAGAGATGTCATTCTCCAGTTCAAGACTGTGATTCTTATCACTTTGTAGATAGTGTGTCTCCTTGTAGGCAGTGGGCCTCTTTGTGAGTAGTGTGCTCGGTCAGTGAGCCCTAATTGGCAAGTGCCATTCTTTTCTTATTCTTCTAACAGAGAAAAATCCTTGGGTTAATCACCCCGTGATTTTTCCCTTAACCAGATTTTCCACGTCAAAATCTTGGTGTTCAATGTGTTGATGTTTATCTGCTCTTGTGTTTGTGCATTATGCTTTCATGGATGATTAATTGATATACTGTTAACTAACAAAGAAGAATCAAGTGTTTAAAGTAAGAGCAGGTTTTTATACAACTGATTCAGCCCCCCTCTCAGTTGTATGCCCTAGATCCAACACTTTGTATCTCTCAGCACGAAGTTGATATTAATGGACAAATGACTGTGCATGAGTTAATAAAATGTGAAATTTCACACCATTTGTATCATTCAAACAAGCTTGAGGTGCTCAGAGATGAATAATTCAAAGTCATTGTGTGCTCTGCAATTGCTTTTGAATGGGTAAGTGCATTTGGCCTATTGTTGTATCAAAGTTGATAAACTATTTGTCTAGTTCCACTTTCAAGTAGCTCTGTGAAACAAAGAATTTTCAAAACCCTAGTCTAATATATATTTTTCACGATGTCACCTAAAAAGAGTGAATTTGTGAGTAAAAAAGGGGAGCCTTAAGTTCCCAAGGAGAAAAAATAGACCACTGCAATAGTCTATTCTAGACGTTTTGCCAAAATCTATAGACAAGGGCTACAAGAAAATATTTAAGGATGAAGCACATGGCTGCAGAGATGCCCTAATTCCTATTTTAGGATGGAACCTAGTTTGGTACTTCTGTGAGAAAAAATATGCTTAGGGCCCTATTTCAAACCCATGGACCCTTGATTTAGCAAAGCTAGTGGTCCCAAATGTCTTTGTAGATGTTGAATTCATTAGAGAGTTGGCACAACACTATCATGGGGTTACAAGAACTATGAGACTACTAGATGGGTTGCCTTTGGTAACATTGACCAGATCTACTATCATTGAATGTTTCATGTTAAATAAACAAGCTCTCACAAAGATTGACATTCAGAAAAGTGAGGAGGATTACACTAGGCTAAGGAAGACTCATTAGAGTGATGAGCTTCCAATGTACATGAGAAAAAGGAGCAAATAATAAAAGAATACCTATTCCCACATCTTCTATCGAACCATTTGTAGTTGATGATTTTGCAGTGTATTTCAAAAGGACATATTTTTCTCTTTGTCAAGTATAGGGAATAGATGAACAAGATAGGATGCCAATTGGCCTAATGATGATGGTCATGATGATTTAGAATCTAGAAGTTAATACTAAATTTGACTTTGGTTTTGTCATTGAGAAAAAAATATATGAGGGACTCCTCCAAGTGAGAGAAAACAAGGCTCCTGTCACTTTCAGACATTATTCTTTGCTATATCACATGATTTTGTACCAAAACAGGAAAAGGTGGACCAAGAGAATGAATATCAATATGCTTGATCAAAAGGAAAAAGTTTGCCTGTTCAGTGTTGGTACTACATTTGGGACAATAATTGCAAGAATGAAAATTATGTGGCATTTCATGATGATTTTGTAGTTAGAGTTATGGCTACCCTTGGGTTTATTTCACTAAGGCTACCTATTAAGATCAGGGAGTTGTTCAGGCCTCATGCACTGAAACATGAGAAAGGTCATATGCACAACTTTGGGGATTGGTTTTTCTTACCAGATCATACTGTGATGAGAATCTATGCTTGCACACAACCACTGCACATTCTACCTAAATTTGTTCCTTCTCGTTTAGCATTTTTGGAATTCATGTGGCAAATGTTGTGGATGGAGAGATATGTGATGAAGAAACAAAAGAAAGGGACATTCTTGACTAATTTGACTATGTTTGGAGAATTATCTGTTGGTTTTGATACTATGGAATAATTACAAGTCTATTTAAAGGCAAGGTATTCATTGAAATCTAAGACAGAGAGGGTCTTTGACCGTGAGGGCTACAGGAACTTTATGAGACAGGTAATTCTTACCAAGACTGGGATATCCCATGAGATAGATTATGAAGAAGATGTGATCAGAAATTGCCTCACTCCTCTGGAGGTATATGACATAAAGAGAAAATGGGAAATTTTGATGAGATAGAAGAGAAGAAGAAAAAGGATCTTGGTTTCTTGAGATTTTTTGTGGAAGAAATTAACCCATTGAAAAGAATTGATTTGATAATTGATAATTTTGAAAGGTTGTATGGTAAAGTAGAAATCCAACCTCCAAAAGCTACCAAACTTCATGTGATGAAATCAAAGGAGATTGTGATTGTTGAGCCTGCTCCTGATGCATTGTTAGTACAAGAATCTTCATCTCTAGAGTAGCTAAAGTCCAAAAGACAGAAGACTGATAATATGCCTCCTCTAGTACCTTATGAAATGACAGAACAGGTAGGGGATACATATGAAGTGGCTAGTAGCTTGAGGCATATGGGTGAAGATGTTGAAGTTAATTAGCCCCTTGTTGGAAAAGAAACTGAAGCTCACAAGCTTGAGGCTAGGATGGACATGCAGGTCCAAGCAGAGCAAAAAGTGCATGAGGATGAAAGGATAGTAGCTTCTCTTAGATTCATGGATGATGACGAATTCATAAAAACTCTTGAATTCAAGGATTTGTGGGTAAAGATGAAGATGAAAGAATTTGAGGAAAAGGTTTAGATAAATAAGATGGGGACTGATGAATCCCAACATGACCAAGTTGTTACTAAGACATTCAAAGAGATCAAAATTGATGAAATAAATTTCAGTCCACAGGAGGCTAGATAAATGGTTTTGAAGAGCAACATGTTGATTATTCCTGGAATGGACTTGAAAAAGATGTTTCTACTTGATCAAGTGAGGAATCAAGATGATCCTATGTTAGTTGTTGAGTTTGAATTGGAAGAAGGTGTAAGTGGCACAAGATACAATCCTAACAATCAAACTTTACAACTTTAGGCAAAACAAAAAAACACACAAAAGATAATATTATTGGATGTAGTCCAGGAGATGAGAGGAACTGCAATGGTCAAAACATTAAAGGACACATCAGTATTGGAAGTAGCCACCTTGACAATGCACTTAGCCATGTTCACCCAAGTTGTTGTCAATAATATGGAACTCAAAATGATTGTGTATGATAAAAGCTTGATAGAAATGAATGAGGAAGTGAACAAATTGTATTTGGAAAATGTCAATTTGAAACAACAAGTGAAAGGAATTGATTCTTCTCAGTGTAAGGAAATTATGCCTTACCAACATCCCATGTCTCAAGAAGCAAGTGTTGATATAGTCCTTGTGGATTAGATGAATGCTTTGAAGCAAAACTTGGAAAAGGAGATTGAGGAACTAAAGAAAACAAATGAAGCCACAAAAGGGGAAATGAGATCTAATATCTTTGATGTATTTGAAAAGGTTCTAGAATATAGAGTCAAATTGGTGTTGGATAAGATAGGAGATGTACATAGTTGTTATGATTCTTTGTCCCAAGCACTAGAGTAGATGAAGTCTACTCATGTTCCTATTTTAGATCCTCTATTTCAAAAGTGGCAACTTGTTCATCATACTCTGATAACCTTATGTAGAGTTTTACAAAGGAATCCAGATGCCCTTGCCGTTCTGAAACCCACCAAAAAAATGGTTGGAATGGTCATCAATGAATTTCAATATGTGTCTAGAGAAAGCCAGAAAATAAAAGCAAAGATGGAATCTTTCAGTGCTTTCAAGCACCAATTCATACCAGAGATTCTTGGTGAAAATAATTAGCTCAAAAGTTTTGAGGATTGGAAAAAAGAGTGTGATCAAATGGTTTCCCATATAATTGGTCATTTGCAAAATGATGAATAGATAAATTTTCATAGTTTCAATGTGATCCTAGATAGGATGATTGCACTAGATGCAGGGTATGAAAAATTCATTATAAAGGTTAGAGGACTATTAAACAAGAGATGGAAAGATCATTTGACAAATGTGCTACAAATTTAGGAATACAAGTGGCTAAATGATTACACAATGTATCAGTGGGAAAAAGAGTATTTGGCTCCTTGAGAGGATTAGCCATGACAAAAGTGTGATGAAGCAATCGGACCACGTGCAGAACAACTTTGCTGGATTTGTCAACCATCAAGTGATTTTCAATGAGCTTTGGGTGCATCCCAGTTTTTTCTCAAGTTTTCTCCAAATGATTTTTTTTATTAATTGTATTTGTATTTTGATCGGCCTTATTATGACAAGAAAAAATTAATTAATGTAAATCAAAGTGGTTATGTGAATGGTTGGGTAGTTGAAAAGCCATTTTGGAATGTAAATAGTCTAAAGCTTGTCGCTTCCTTCAAATGCCTATAAGAAGGAAACCAAGACTGATTAGAAAGGGTTCTGGGAATTAGATTTTGGAAAAGTAAGACATTGTAAAGGCCCATTTTTTGAAGGAAAGTAATGGAAAGACTGCATTAATCTGGTGCCTAAATTCTGGTGTCAATTGTTTGTTGAATTTATTGGTAAAATTTTATCTGGTTGTCTCTAGTTTGGTTTTTCCTTATTATTTAAATCAGTATATCAAGTATATGTTTGATTTATCAAAACATATTCCTATTTTGTGTGGTTTATTTGCTGGGTTTCTTCAAGTAAGAATTAAATTCCTTTAAATAAGTCATAGTAACCTAGAGAATTCATTTGGATCAATGAGAAGAACTAGGTAATCGATATCTTTGCATGTTTATGCTAGTCATAAAAATTATAGTACATCTACGAACTATGTACATCTTCTATCTTATCCAACATCAATTCTCATCTCTACACATACTCATCTTCTTGAGAATCATCTTCTCCTTCTGCAATATTTCCATGTTTTTGTTTGCTCTTCTACTCCCATCATGTATTTCCACCTTGAAATGGCTTCTTTTGAGGTGATTTGTTGGAAAATCCTTTGTTCAAGGAGTTGTACAAACAATTTTTCACATCATGTCCAATCCTTTAACAAATTGGACACTTCTTCTGAGATCTAGATGATGTACTAGATTTGGGTGGTCCACCAAACTACTTCATAGGCTTCTTTCCTTTATGATGTGTGGTCATCACATAATCCTCCTCACCATGATCTTGTCTTAGAGACTCTTCTTTCTGAAGCAGATTCACTAGCTCCTCAAAACTAGGTGTCTATTTTGTGACATTCAAAGTTGTCACAAACACTTTATAACTGGAAGGTAGTGCTCATAGAACAATAGGCACTAGGGTAGCATCCTCAACTTTTTCACCTAAAGCTTGCAGTGAAGCTCTCAACTCTGTAATCCTTTTGAGAAAGGATTCCAATTGTTCTCCATTCTTCATCTTCAGGTTGTGTAGCTGACTTTGTAAATACAAGATTTGATTCTGATTCTTTGCCTTATACACTATCCTAAGCTTGTCCCATGCATCTTTGGCTATGGATGAGTCTTAGATAAAGGGACGAACTTCATTAAACACACTGAAAAAAATGATTAGTTTGGTCTTTCTCTCAGCTTGATCAAATTTCTTTTACTCATCAGCATCACTTGCATGTCATTTCATGGTTCCATCAACCACATTCCAAACTTCTTCAAACTCAAGTTGAATTTTGAGTTTGGTTTTCCATGCAGAATAATTATTCCCATGCAGTAGCTGAGAGTCTGGAAGAAATTTTTTTGGAGAACTTCCTGCCATGTTATCATCTAGATATAGATGTTATTTTTTTTCCTGATCTCTCATCACTAACGCACCTTAGAAATAAAAATAACACCCCCTTTAAAGAGTTGAGGCTTATTTTGTTCCAAAACATAGGCTTACAATTGCTCATTTTGATCTTAGTGTAGAAAATGAAACATAGAGACATATTCGTATGTGAAAAACAAACCGAGAAATGCTAATATATTGAAATATGATTCCTAAGTACCTCTTATTTGATATTCTTTAAGAGGGATCTCTACATTTCCAAGTGCTAATCCAATGGAGACCAAGGTTGCTTGACATGTGACCATCTGGTGATAAATGGGATGCGAGCTCAATCAAAATGAAGATGCAACTGCCTCACAGACCATATACAACATATCACGACCTGCCAGAAATTATTTTTGGCTTGTAGAGTAACAAGAGCATGGGCTTGTGCAAAATTGAATCACGTCTCTACAAAGGAGCTCTCCCAATCACGGCTTCCACGCATCTGCTAAGGGTTGAATCTTTTGTGAGTCAATACGCCATGGATTTGATTGGGAAATAATTTCCCACGCTAATTTTAGGCGCAGATAATGGTGTGCCCCTTTCCCTGTAATAAACAAATCACAGCCTGAGAGTCTTCACGGTGGATAGGAATGAACCCCACTACAGTCTCACGCCTCCGACTACTGTGACTAAATCGCACCAACCTCTTCGTCCTCCATCTTGCTCAAGCTTTTCAAGGCTAGGCAAGAGATGATAAGAAAGTTGCCCTCATATGTCACCTTCAATAATATAAATGTATAGCTTGAGTGATTAGAAAAGATCATCAAATATTTTGTAATCGCTAAATGTCTACATCCAACATGTAGACATTCTGGTTGAAATGCCAAGCGTCCAAGATATTCTCCAAACAATAAAAGGAAACCTCTACAACCTTTGCTCTTAATTATGCCAGTATTCTCTCCTTATCACTAAATAATAGGCACATAATCATTATGCTTTGATACCATATCAAAGTTTGTGGAGCAATCAAATAATCTCATTTCTATTATGTGATAGACTTATACAAAATAGAAATAGATAACCGTGCATTCATAATTTTAACAAATAACATATAGGAGCCTAAATAGGCTAACAAATTATAACAACTTAGAAACAAACAATAACAAATCAAACAAACAATCAAACAACCATACAAGTACAAATGATGGAATATTCAACATATAGTGCCAAACAATTTGAATTATAGCTAGGAGGAAGACACATATCTATTTGTATTTTGATTCTATTACCTCATGGAAGAAAAGGCACCGATCATTTCAATTCCAAAGCAATTCCCTGTATATTATTTCCAACACAATTTTGATTTTCTATTTGTAGGAGTAGTGGTTAATATAGTTTGAAGTAAGCTATTTCAAACCTCATGCTAGTATGAAATACATGGAAAAAGATGATTTAATTGACAAAATTGTATAATATTTACAATTTGCTTAATTAGTTAATCACAAAGAATTAACACTTATTGGTAATTGAGGTATACCCACCTAAGCATAGCATGACCTAAAGTGTAGGGAATTCAAACCATTTTGGTTGATTTCCTTCATTGGCCAAATCAGTTGTTGAACTTGACCATAAAGTCTGGCATACTTTTAGGGTTTTGCAATCTACAGATTTGGGAACCAACAGATTGGCGACTCTACTAGGGAGATAAGTGATTATCATTGGGAAGAGTCAAGAATCAAAGGGTGTAAATATGAAATTTGGTTCAAGTTTTGTTGTAGTGAATAAATATATGAATAACTTTGTTGTTGGGAAGATCCAAGAAATAAAATTCATTCCTCTTTAGAAGAGAGGTGGTGACTCTGTTAAAAAGAACCTAATGAAGAATGCAAAGGCATCTCGGAACTACAACATTTCCAAAGGTTAAAGGATGCTACAAATTTTTTGTTACGGTATGTATTGTAATTCTTATTTGCCCTATACAAATTATGATGCCATGGAAGAATTACAACAACATCAGTTATGCTTTCATAGGGATTTATTTGATCTTGAAATGTACAAGCCACTTGATTTCAAAAACATTCATGGTTACCCACATCATATCTCTTTGAATGTTAAAAATTGTTTGTCAAAATATAATGGATATAAATCAGAATCAGTGGGTATGCACTTGCAAGAGTTCATTAATTTAGTGGTGAATTGTCAAATCAATGAAGAGGATGTTATCATGAATCTTTTTGTGAGAATATTGGAAAATGATGTTGAAATTTGGTTTTACATCTTGCCTATGCATTGCATAACCTCATGGAATGAATTTGCAAGTAAATTCATGTATCAGTTTGAGGAGAAAAATGATTACCCCATATATGCATTTTTTGGCCTAAGAAGAAATGAAGGAGAATCTGGATTTCCTCTGTTCAAAAGAATGTTGGATATCTATATGGAAATACTTGCTAAATTTAGGCTTGATGAATCCATATCCATTGAATTGTTCATGAGAATATATGAGCCTAATTCAGTTTATTGGCCTGAGTCGTTGAAGCCAGCTACTATCGATCAGGTATGCGAAGTGATTGGTATCATAAAGAGGATCAAGTATGAACATGCTAGCAATGTTAAACATCATAGTGCTAAAAATGGTGATATCATTAATGGATGTGAGGAGAACAATGGCACAATGCCACTCGTAGAAGAGCCATGTACAGATGAAAGTTGCAGCCATGGTGTTTCAAATGTAGATGAAGATAAACCTGTGGAAGGTCAACTCATCACTTTGGAGGAGGACTGCAATATTAAAGATATTGTTGAGGACACATTGAATGAGGAGTGCATCAACAATAAGGTAAATGAAGAAGCAAGTCCACTCAGTAGTGAACAAATAGCACATCCATTGACAAACACAATTGGTCAAGAAGAAGTATGTACATCTAAAAATGGTTTCTAAAGTTTTTCAAACCCATTGTATGATGAAATGATAGAAGAAAATCAAATGATATTTTGCTAAGGTGTGTCAAAACATGATTTTCATGTGTATTCAAATCCATTCTATAATAAGGATGAAGTATTCTTAGATGATCAGGATGTTGTATTAGCTTGTGATGAGAATACTTATGTTGATGAAAAGAATACATTTGGTTTGTTATTTCCTAAGTACTGTTGTGATGATGAAAAAAGTAAAGAATACATTAGAAATGAGATGAATGAAGAGGCATGTTCACTCAGTAGTGACCAAAATTTAGATTTGTTGACCATTGAATATCAGAGATATATACACATAAGAATCATTCTAAAGTTTAATGCCCAGCACACATTTTCTTTGACAATGAAGGTACTTTGTATGACAATAATGATGCATTGCATGGTGAGTGTGAGAGTATATTTAGGATTACATTTTGATTAAATAGGGGCATCTGGTAGTTGTGAATTTCATTGTAGTAGTGCTCTAGAAATGCATACTTCTTTTGAATCCTGGGGTGATGATAAGTCAAGCTTGTTAAATTTGCAAATTGTTGAGGCGATTGGTGATAGAGTTTCAGGTTCACGATTGTTGCAGTATGATTTGTTCTTCTTTCTAGTTCAGTTAGAAAGCCATCATTTGGTGAATGGTAACAAATGTGATGAAATAGTGTATCACACAGAGTATGGGTCTGGCTTCTTTGGTGGTTGTGGCTTCTTCTTGTCACATGATGACAATGATTTTTAGATTATACTTGATTTTCAGATGCAAAACAAGGGAGAATGCATTGGCAGTATTGAGTATAGTAGGTTGATGAAAGATATCAACATATTCTATCAAGTAGATTTCAATAATATTTTTAGGTTGGCTTTAGTACAGTGTGATGAAAACCAAGTGTATGATAGAGGTGAATAGAGGTTTTTTCTTTTCTAGTGGCCTTTTGCCATAAGCTGTGGTGTGATTTTTTGAATCATGTCAGTTCAAGGCAGGGGAGAGGTTTGACTTCCCTACCCAATGGATAAAACACTCAGTCTACTTCCACTAGAGATCTAAATTCTTGCTATACCCACAAGGGCATACATCCCTATTCAGAGCCACTATTGGGACCTTCAATTTTTTGCAATTTGAAGTGCCATTATGTCTTCAACTTGTAAATGCAGCATTTAGAAACACCCATGTTGGATCTGCTTGTGTAGCCTACTTAGGACCATGAGAAATTGAAATGTGTTCATTGTCATGAGCTATCACTTGTTGGACATACTTATGTGTCATATGCAAGTATATTTTCCTAGTTTCACAATCTAAGCACTTCATTTGATCAGTTTTCAAAGCACAAACTAGTTGAGTCTGGGAGAGTTTTTATGTTTGCACTTTGCAAATATGCCCTGGAGGACAACTTTGACCATTAAAATTTTGAAACCTTGAAATGATCATGCAATTCTATGTGCTGGAAAGTTTCTTGGTACATATGTCAGCATGTCTGTTCAGTTTCATGGTCACCAAATGAGTTTTGATATGGTTTTTAATGTGTTCTTGATTGCTCCTGGACTAGATTTGGTATCCCAAAAAGTTGCAAATTTCAAAATTCCAAGGGTGACCCAGTTGATATTTTGGTCTCAAATGACTCTAGTTTCAATTTTGCAGCCATCTGATCTCATTTGGTATATCATTTTAAACTTCAGTTTTCACACAACTTGTTGGTAGGGCTAGTTTACAAAGGAAGTGCATAAATTTGGTGAGCTGGACAAAAATAGACAACAAACCCATATTTTATTTAATTGATTATGCCTCCTTGCAAAAAAATCATGACTTCAGGTCACCCAGTTTGCCCACAATGAATTTTCTCTTAAATGGCGAAGGAGAAATTAAAAATTTCTCTATTTCTCTACAGTTTGTATCAATAGATCAGGTAACTTTTGATTATCCTGAGGGAAATACTATGTCTAGTTTTGAACCATAGTATAGTGATGAAAGAGCTCCAGGATGTCTAGTATGTGCAGCATGTCATGGCTCTTCTTTCTCAAGCAGATGTTGAGATGACATTGGAAGCCTCTTGCAAGCATTATTTGGAATTGAGGAAAGCAGTTAGTAGGTCTAGGGAGAATTTCATTACTCATGAGCCATATTCACATTTTAAGTGTCCTCTCATAGATGAATGATCTATTTTTTATGTCAAGTAATAATACTTTTGAGAGGGAAGCAATTGAGAAAAAAATTGTAAGAGGTGAGCCAAAGGATCCTAGTACTAGCATGGTTCTCCAGAATTCCATTCTTATACTCAATCATGACTTGTATTGCACTATCAATCTCTAGAGGCAGCATAACTATGTGGCAAGGATTTTAAAGGCAAAGATAAAGTTGGAGACAAAAACATGTACTAAGAAAAAAGGAGCAATTATTGATCTGTCAGAACTCTGCAAAGAAGTAAATATGGAGGAAGAGAAACAAGAAAAAATGCAGGATCACAAATTCAAGTTAGAAAAGCACTGCTGATTACTAATGAAAAATATGGTCTAAGACTCTAATGGACCACCGCAATGATGTAGCAGCCCATAAGGCACTTTACTCTACTAAGACATGTTCAACAAAAGCCTAAAATCAAGGGGGAGCATCTACAGACTGAGAGCATGTACTTCTACAGAAGATAGTTGAGTTGGAACATAGGGTTATGAATCTCAGTGATGAGTTGAAAAGATTGAAGATCAAAAATATTAAGCTTGAACAACAATTGAATGCTACATTTAGGAACATAGAGGATGGAAACAAAGAAGAGAATGCTCTCTTACATCTCCACAAGGACTTTGTCTTAAACCCCAAACATGGTGCGATACTGTGGTAACTAAAATACTTCTCCTACATCTCCATAAAGGCCAAGCTATTAACCCTAAAGTATGTGCAGTACTGTGGTGAATTTAATAACTCTCTTGTAGTCACGCAAAGGTAAAATGAAAAAACCAAAAATAGCTGTGGTATTGCAGTGAGATTATACAAGTGAAGCATAGAATATTTTGTAATTAAAATATGGTGAATATTTATTCACAGGAAAGGGAAAATCTAATATTATTTTGAGGGAGTTAAGCAAAAATAAAAATTACGGGGTGGGTAATTATTTTTACCCAAAGGATATATTTATTGGGTGAAAGTACAAATGTGAAATTGCTGGAAAGAGAGGAATAATGTATTATTCCAGCAAAATTATTCACAGGGATGATGGAAGATAATTAAATATTTGTGAGTAAAGACAAACAAAAGATACTGAAAAGTTTCACTGGATGGATATTTGAAGGGTCATAACCCTTGGAAATACAAAGTATATATGAAAGATAAAATCAAAAAGAAAAATGGGGGGGGGGGAGAATAGATTGGTGTACCTATGAAGATTCGAGAAGAGATTGTGCAGAAATGAATTTGCTCTGAAAATGGTTTCAACTGTTTATTGATTTAAATGAAAATAAATTGAGAAACTATCTCCAAATTGTTTTCTTTTAATCATATTCATAGCCAATTTGTCAAGTACTTATTGATTTGTCATTGCATCTTTAAATGCTTCTGTGTGATATTTTTTATGGGTTTACTCAAGTAGAGATTAAATTCTGTCGAATATATTGCTGTGATTCTGAGAATTCAGTTTGGATTAAGAAGAATGGTTTTCATGGTTGAAATTACTTGCACGTTTATGCAAGGCATAAATAGGAATAGTGCTAAATAATTAGAATTTAAGACCATTGGATGAGAAAATACTCATTATGACTCCGATACCCAACAAATAAGACACTGATCAAAGTTATGCTTCAGAACAAATAAAATCATTGTATATTTTGATTTTTAGTTGTAGGAGTAGGAGTAGCAGTTAGCATATTTGAATTTTCTATTTCAAACCCTCATGCCAGTATGAAATAGAAATCCTATGAGGTTTTATGAGGTTTTAATCTTCTTAACTATCACCATTTAATCCTGGAGAAGTAATAAACATTGGCAATAAAGGTACACCCACCTAGGCATAGCAAATATTGAAGAGTAGGGAATTCTAACCATTCTTACTTAATTCCATTCGTTGGACAAATTAGTTGTTGAACCTAATCATAAAGCCTGTCATACTTTTAGGGTTTGGCAATCTACAAATTTGGAAACCAACGGAATGTTTGACTGAGATGTTGAGCAAGCAAAAAAATCACAAGGATACTACTAGCTTAGGCTTTGAAAAAGGACAGAGTTCTAAGGTCAAAGAAACTCCTAGAAAGAAAATTGATCTAAACTATCATTCTACTGTTTCTGAGACTGAAAATGAGAAGAAGACAAAAGAAGTAACTCCTCCACAAGCTAACAAGAACAAGTTTAGAAGATCCTTTCATTCAGGACAACATCAAATTGTTACAAGTATGTGCCTAATCGGTATTGTCATTGATGTCAACATATCTTTGTTGTTATTGGTGTCAACTGTATCCTATTTTGTTATTTGTTTAGAAGCTTTATATGTTGAGGATATTGAGAAAATTAGCCCCTTCGAAAGAATCAGAAAGTAAACAGTGAATCACAGTGAAGATAGTGAGTTGCATACTGAAAAATAGTCTAGAAGATTGCTCTGCATTTCTTGCTAACTAAAGATATTGGTCTGCAGTTTGGAAGTTATTTAGAGGCATGTCTGAAGATTCTAAATCCCAAGTTTAATTCTATGGTATGAAGATTTGAGTGAGTTACATTCACTGGAGTAAAACCTGCCTTTTCTAATTATTCATTGATGCCTGAGAGAAAGTATTTTTCTTCGCATTCCTCTGCATCCAAGTGTTTTGCTCTGTGGCTCTAGAGGGAAGTCTAGGATAATGATAAGTACCTACAATTGCAAAGGTTCATGTTTGGGTGGTCTGCAAGCTATCTTTCTTTTAAGACAGTTGAAGACAGTGAAGTTCATGTGCTTCGGTGTGAAGTATCTCATGGATAAAGTGGTTTGAGTTTGTGCGGTTGCTCCTGGTGATTTTAACATGCTTGTGGATACCTTCTAATCATGTTCCTACCTTTACATTAGTCTACGTTAAGGAATTGAGATTGTGTTTGAAGATTATTCCCAAATAACGTAGCGTGTAACTAGTCTTAGCTGACTTGGTTAACTCTAGTGATTGCGGAGATCTCTTGAAGATTATAGAAGTGTATTGTGGCTTGGAAGATAGTGTTTGAGTCCCAACTAATGTGTGGTATGATCCGCACACATCTATACTACATTTCCCTTGCGTAATTTTGAATTAGGTCAAGACCTATTTTGTAAATGTTTGTAATGCCGACCTTAGAGATTATTCCAATGGTTGATAATTGTAATGCCAACCTTGATGATCATTCCAAGGTTGATGAAGTGTATAAATACTTGTAATTGAGTCATGGAAAATATGTCCTTGTGTGAAAATGGGAAGATAGGGAAAGAGGTTGAAAGGTAGAGCAGAGCAGAGGAACTATTGTACTTCAATGTAGTAATCTTAGACATGAAGAAGATGTTGTTGGAATTAGTCCAGACAACTGAGAGGGGGGGTGAATCAGTTGTCCCACAAATTAATCTTTTATGATTTTAATCTTCTTTAACAACTTTCAATCAAATAAACATTAAAGCATGAACAATAACACAAGAGCAGAAGTAAATTGAGCACACATAACACCAGAATTTTTATGTGGAAACCCAGTTAAGGGAAAACCATGGTGGGGGTTAACCCACAAGATTCGTACCCTATTAAAAGTACTTAGAAGAAAAGGGAAGGCACATGCCTTCAAGCTCACTGCCCAGAGCTCACTACTCAAGAGAGGCTCATTACCTATAGAATTTATGTTTAATACAGAAAGAATGAATTGTGAAATAGCATCTTGTTTATGCCAGGTTTAGTTCCTTTGAAAGCTCACAACACTTCTGCTCTACTCTAAATACTTCTTCTCTAGCTCTTCATCTAAACATCTCTAGTTCTTTTGCTTCTCCTCTACTCTACTCTCCCTTTGATCCTTTCTTTTGATTTAATTATTTTCGCACAAGGATAATTTTCCACAACTCATCAACAAATATTTATACGCTTCATCAACCTTGGAATGAACATCAAGGTCGACACAATAAGCATCTGACTTAATGTGAATCACTAAGCTATCAGCCAAACATAACTGGGGCTCAAATCTTTCTTGATCAACATGCCACGCCTCATAGAATTGCCCTTAGAACCTCTGCAACATACTTGAATCATATGGTCGACCAAGACTGGGAAGAACAGCAACACCAAGAAGGAAATTTTCTTCGACAAGCTCAAACTTCAATGCGGATCTCCAATATAGTAGTCACACAATCCAGAGACCTCCACAAGCACATTGAATTCAACAAAAACATCCACACTCCTCCAAATCATCAGAATCACTTGCATCTTCCTTCGGAACCTCAAGAACACTGTTTGCCATGACTGTCACATTAGAAAGATTGCTTGTGGACCTCCAAACCATGAACCACTTATATGGATGATACACACTAAATTCTCAAACATGCCTTTAGATCCATAGATCATCATTTGACATATCCAGTACAATCCAGACCTCTTTCTTGTCACTTTATCTCCTTTAAACACTACAAAACTGGTTCTACTACGATGGCCATAGCTTCTTCAAATCTTCATACGAACCCTTTAAAACTTATTTGGAGCTTCTTCAGAAAATCCTCTACTTAGCCATATGGTCCACATACATTGGTCCTCATTAACATTTTCAATATCCTCACCAATCCAGTCTTCTATATAGGCAACAAAATAGGATACAGTTGACACCAATGTCAACAAGGATATGTTGACATCAATGACAACATCGATTAGGCACATATTTGCAACAATCTCCCCCTTTGTCATTGATGGCAACATATGATGTGAAAAATTGATTGACCATCAAGACAAGATCTTCTCCCCCTTTCTCTTATGACTTCTGTAATCACTTTCTTCACTACTCCCCCTTTCATCAGCAACTAGTTTTTCACATGAACTTCTCTCCCCCTTTGACATCAATGGCAAAGGGAACATATTTGTAGTCTTTTCTCCTTATTTTTGTTTTAGACCAAACTCAAAAATTACATGCAGACTACTCCCCTTAAGTAGTGCCTCCTTGACATCAATCCAGATCACAAGATGTGACTATGAATTCCACCAGACTGATGCACTCTAGTGCATCTTCATTCTGATCAAGAGGGGTAATGATCCCCAACTTCTCTTTGAGATACTCAAAAGTATCCTTGGGAGGAGGTTTAGTGAAAATATCCACAATCTGATCTTTTGAAGACACAAACTCCAAATTAACTTCATTCTCATTTACCTTCTCTCTCAAGAAATGAAACTTAATGGATATATGCTTTGTCTTTGAATGCAACACTAGATTATTTGAGATACTTATTGCACTTGAATTATCACAGAAGATTGTGACAAGCTCCTCAAACACAATTTTGATGTCCTTCAACATTTGCTTCATCCACAAAACTTGAGTACAATTGTTTGCTGCTGCTATATACTCTGCTTTTGCTGTAGATAGGGATATTGCCTCCTGCTTTTTGCTCAGCCAAGAAACCAATCTTCTTCCCAAGAAGAATGCACCACCACTAGTACTTTTCCTGTCATCCACATCTCCTACCCAATCAACATCTGTATATGCATGAAGAGTGAATTCATTGTCTTTTGGATACCATAATCCATAATCAAGTGTTCCTTTGAGATATCTGAAGATTCTTTTGACTGCTACAACATGGGATTCTTTAGGATCAGCTTGGAATCTAGCAACAAGCCCAACTGCATTCATAATATCAGGTCTAGTCTGAGTCAGATAGAGCAGTCCTCCAATCATTAATCTATACCTTTTCTGATTTGCCTTATGGGAGTCATCATGTTTACTCAACTTACATCCAGTTACCATAGGCATACCTATTGGCTTTGAATCTTCCATTCCAAACTTCTTCAACAATTCTTTCACATACTTAAAATGAGATATAAAGATACCTTTATCTAATTGAGTGATTTGCAGACCTAAGATGAAATTCATCTCACCAAACATGGACATCTCAAATTCACTTTGCATCTGATCAACAAATGTTTTACACATGCTCTCATTTCCACCAAAAATGATATCATCAACAAATACCTCAATAATAAGAATATTCTCACGATCAATCTTGAAGTAAAGATTACTGTCAGTAGTGCCTTTGTTATATCCTAGCTTTAGCAGATACTTATCTAATCTTGCATACCAGGCTCTTGGGGCTTGTTTGAGTCCATATAATGCTTTCCTCAATCTGTAGACCATGTCTTTCTAATCAGACAATTGAAATCCTTCCGGTTGCTCAATGTTGACTTCTTCTAACTCTCCGTTTAGAAATTTTGACTTAACATCCATCTGATAGACTTTGAAATCTTTATAAGCAAGAAAAGCAAGAAACAATTTGACTACCTCTATTCTTGCCACTAGAGCAAAAGTTTCTTCAAAATCAATTCCTTCCACTTGAGAATATCCTTTGCATACCAACCTTGCTTTATTTCTTACAACTTCACCATCTTCATTTAGTTTATTCCAAAAGACCCATTTAGTTCGAATCACATTTTTGTCCTCAAGTCTAGAAACAAGATCCCAAGTGTGATTCTTTTCAATTTGCATTAGTTCTTCCTCCATTGCTTTTATCCAGTTTTCATCATTACAGGCTTCACTTACTGATTTTGGTTCAATCTTTGAAATCAAACAAATCTCTTCTTGATCTTTAGCAATTCTTCTCCTAGTTCGAACACCTTTATTTCTATCTTCTATGATTTGATCTTCAGGATGATTCATCCTTACATGCCTGGGAGTTTTGGGAATTGCTTGAGCTTCTATTTCTTGAGCTGGTTCCTCAACTTCTACACTATCATCTTAAATTACTAGATTTTCTGGATCAATCTGGATCTAAATTTGAGTTTGCATTTGCCTCTCTTAATTTGGATTTTCATCTTGATCATCTGAATCATATCTGCAAGACCTATAATCTCCTTCTTTGCTCTCATCAACTCTAACATTAGCACTATCAACAATCTTTTTCAACCTCTTGTTGAAGCACCGGTATGCTTTGCTTTGAGTAGAGTATCCCAGAAAAATTCCTTCATCACTTCTTTCTTCAAACTTACCTAGATCCTCATCTTTTTTGATATAGCATTTACTACCAAAAACTCTGAAATACCTTACAGTAGGAGGATGACCAAACCAGACTTCATAATGAGTCTTACCAGAATTGCCTTTATCTGCACCAGATTAAGAGTGTAAACAATAGTACTTACAACTCTTCAATAAACTTGTGGAACATTTGTTTCCATCATCATGGTCCTAGTAGCTTCTTGAATGGTTCAGTTCTTTCTTTCCACAACTCCATTTTGCTAAGGAGTCCTAGGAGCAGATAATTATCTTTTTATTCCATGCTTTTCACAGAATGTATCAAACTCACTGGAGGTAAATTCTCAACCTCTGTCGGATCTCAGACACTTTATCTTCACACCAATCTCATTTTCCAGCATAATTTTGAACACTTTGAATTTTTCAAGAGATTCTAATTTTTCTTTTAAGAAAGGTTACCCACATCATCTGGGAGTAATAATCAATTAGCAACATAAAATATCTATCTCCTTGCACACTCCTAATTCTAGCAGGATCACATAGATCAGTATGCACAAGTTCCAATCGCCCACTTGAAAATTGTTCTTTACTTTTGAATGATGTTTTGTTCTATTTACCCAATTGACATTCTCTACACATGCTATTAGTTTTCACAAGTCTTGGAAGATCTCTCACAACTAGAGTAGAACTTATCTTGACAATGTTGTCAAAATTCACATGACACATTCTCCTATGCCACAACCAACTTTGATCTATCTGTGCAATCAAACAACTTTTACCAGAGCTACTTAATTGAAAGATGTTACCTCTAGTTTGTGTACCAGATGCACTTTTAGTTCTTGAGATTTCAAAGATTCTGCATTCGCCATCCTTGAATCGGAAATCATAACCCTTGTCAACCAACTGTCCAATACTAAGAAGATTATGTTTCAGTCCTTTCACATACAGAACATCATTTGTGTTATTCTTACCATCAAAAGAGATGGATCCTCTGCGACATATTCTACCAGCTGAGTTGTCTCCAAATTTCACAATTCCACCTTCATATTTTTCAAAGTTTATAAACTTACTTTTATCACCAGTCATATGATGAAAACATCCACTATCAATCACCCATTCATCCTTTTCAACAAGCTGAGCAGCCAAGGCACTTTCCACATTTACATAGCTAGCAGATTTAGTAGACATTGGATCTTCTTCTTTGATAGCAATGAACACCCAATCATCTTTAGTGGCACCTCCATGATCGGATTTATGACTCCTTCTTCTCCAGCTTCTTGGACATAGTAACATTTCTTCTGACCTTTATATCTATTAGGGTTTGGCTTTGAAAATTTCTCTAGACATCTTGAGGCAAAATGACCAATCTTATTACAAGCAAAACATTTGAATGGCAACTTTCCTTCATACTTACCAGATCCTCTTGGTATTCTTTTGGTAATAAGGGCTTCATGTTTTGTAGACTCAATTTCATCATTTTCAAGATCCTTCCTTGTGTTAGAAAATTTGTGTGATCTTGCAGAGGAGCTTTCACTCGGATCATATTTTTGTTTTCTATGTACACTGGCCTTAAAAGCAGATTCAGACTTAGGAAGAGAATCACGAAACTCACTTAATTCAAAAGATAAAATTTTGCCAACCAGCTGATCTCTTGTAACTTTTCTGACAGTCTTGATCTCCTCTATAGCAGCAACCTTATGTTTGTATGAATCAGGTAAAGATCTGAGCACTTTTACCACAATATCTGATTCTTCCAAAGTTCCACCAGCACACCTGATACCACACACACGTTCATTTATCTTTTGCATGTAGATTGTGATGTTTTCATCTTCACTCATCCTCAGATTTTCAAATTTTCCTCTCAGACTTTGTAGCTTGGCACATTTGACATGTTCATTGCCTTCATAAAGATTCTCCAACTTCTTCCAGATTTCATGAGTAGTTTTTAGTCTAAAGACATTTGTCATTTTTGAATCAGTCAGGGAACTCAACAAGGCTTCTTTAGCTCGAAGGTTATTTTCAGCATCTTTGATTTGATCTGGAGTTGAAGGACCTTCCTTTGGAGGTTTATACTCATCATTGGTTATCACCTAATAAGCATCACCCATGCATTGCAAATGGCACTCCATGCAATTCTTCCAAACAAAGTAATTTGTTCCATTGAATCTCAAACTATCCTTCTTGTAAGTAGACATCCTGGATCTCCTTAGGCAGTTAAGCTTCTTTTAGAGGAACTTACTCTGATACCAATTGTTGGAATTAGTCTAGACAACTGAGAGGGTAGGGGTGAATCAATTATCCCACAAATTAATCTTTTCTATTTTTAATCTTCTTTAACAACTTTCAATCAGATAAATATTAAAGCATGAATCAATAACATAAGAGCAGAAATAAATTGAGCACACATAACACTAGAATTTTTACGTGGAAACCCAGTTAAGGGAAAACTACGATGGGGGTTAACCCACAAGATTCGTACCTTATTAAAAGTACTTAGAAGAAAAGGGAAGGCACATGCCTTTAGGCTCACTGCCCAGAGCTCACTACTCAAGAGAGGCTCACTACCTATAGAATTTATGTTTAATACATAAAGAATGAATTGTGAAATAGCATCCTCTTTATGCCAGGTTCAGTTCCTTTGAAAGCTCACAACACTTCTGCTCTTCTCTAAATACTTTTTCTCTATCTCTTCATCTAAACATCTTTAGTTCTTCTACTTCTCCTCTTCTCTATTCTCCCTTTGATCCTTTCTTTAGATTTAATTATTTTCGCACAAGGATAATTTTCCACAACTCATCAACAAATATTTATACGCTTCATCAACCTTGGAATGAACATCAAGGTTGGCATAATAAGCATCTAAATTAATGCAAATCACTAAGTTGTTAGCCAAAAATAACTGAGACTCAAATCTTTCTTGATCAACACACCACGCCTCATAAAATTGCCCTTAGAACATCCACAACATGCTTGAATCATCTGGTCAACCAAGACTGGGAAGAACAGCAACACCAAAAAGGAAATTTTCTTCGACAAGCTCAAACTTCAATGCGGACCTCCAATATAGTAATCACATGATCTAGAGACCTCCACAAGCACATTGAATTCAAAAAAAAATCCACACTCCTCCAAACCATCAAAATCACTTGCATCTTTCTCCAAAACCTCAAGAACACTGTGTGCCATGACTGTCACATTAGAAAGATTGCTTGTGGACCTCCAAACCACAAACCACGTGAATGGATGATACACATTGACTTCCCAAACATGCCTCTAGATCCGCATATCATCATTTGACATATCTGGTACAATCTGGACCTCTTTCCTGTCACTTTGTCTCTTATAAACTCTAAAAAACTAGTTCTACTCAGATGGCCATAGCTTCTTCAAATATTCATGCGAACCCTTCAAAACGTATCTGGTGCTTCTTCAGATAATCCTCTACTTAGCCATATGGTCCACATACATTGGTCCTCATTATTGTTTTCAATAATCTCAGCAATCCAGCCTTCTATACATGCAGCAAAATAGGATACAGTTGACACCAATGGCAACAAGGATATGTTGACATCAATGACAACACCGATTAGGCACATATTTGCAATAGATGTTGATCTTGGCAGTGAGCCACTAGTAGGGTTTAACAACCATTAGGGTTTAATAACCCTCATTGTAATCTTTCTAGGTTTAGGGTTGAGGCAGTGAGCCTACTAGACCTAGCTATACTTCATGGCAGTGAGCTAGCATGTTTTAGGCTCATGGAGTGACCAAGCCTGAACATCATTTTTCAAAGATTGCAATATATTTTGAGATCTAATCTTATCCATGGCTTTTCCCCACCTTGGGGCTTTCCACGTAAAAATCTGGTGTCTCTTGTGTTTAATGTTGCATCTGTGTTTAAGTTTCTGATTTCATACATTCATTGTTTAATCATAATAACTGTGGACAAGTGATTAATGTTTAAGTGCAGAAGTAGTTGAGTTTTTGGGACAACTGATTCACCCCCCCTCTTAATTCTCTGATGCATTCCAACAATTGGTATCAGAGCCAAGGTTCCTTTTAAGAAAGTCTAACATCTTGAGGAAGATCCAATATGTCATATAAGAAGGAAGCACCACATTTTGATGGGACGAATTATACTCTTTAGAAGGCATGAATGAAAATCCATCTTCTTTGTCTTGGTTACAAAGTATGGAAAGCTATAGAAACAAAATACACCTTGCCTCAAAATGGTTTGATGACTGAAGATGGAATCAAAGAAAATCAAGTGGATGTCAAAGCAAAAGATGCCTTGTTAAGTTCATTAAATGACTCAATACTGAAAAAAGTTGTGGATCTTGAAACTTCAAATGAGGTATGGGAGAAGCTGAAGAAACTGTATGAAGGAGATGATTCTGTGAAGGAGGCCAAGCTACAAAGTTTGAAAGTGAAATATGAAGGTCTGAAGATGAAAACATAACAACCTTTATGCAAAGAGTTGATGAGATTGTCACCAGAATAAAAGGTATGGGGGGAACTCTCGGTAATAAGGAAGTTGTGATGAAAATTCTCAGATCACTACCAAAATCCTATAGTCACAAGGTAGCTACAATTGAAGAATTTATGCAAGTAAAAACTATTGACAGAGATCAGTTACTTGGTAAGCTTACTGCCTTTGAAATGAGAGAGTTTGGTGATGCTCTGCCAAAAGCTGAGACTACCTTCAAAGCCAGCACTTATGGGAGAACCTCCAGATCAGAAAAGTACAAGGTAGAATCTGATGAAGAGTTTGATGAAATTGAAGCCAACTTTGTGGATAGACTACAAAGAGGATCTGGTAAGTTTAAAGGTAAATTACCTTTTAAATGTTTCTCCTATGGTAAAGTAGGCCACTTTGCTTCTAGATGCCCTAAAAGAATTGAAAGAAATAGAAAAAGATATGAGAATAGGCCTAGGATCCAAAAGAAATGTTATTATGTTGAAGATTTTGATGATGATGGAGTATCAAATAATGGTGAACCAGATAATGCTAGTACTTATGGTAATGAATGATTGTTTATTACTATTAAGGAATAACTTATGTCTACTAATCTTGCTAGCTGTGTGAAGGAAGAAAAACTAGTGGAAAGTGCTTTGGCTGCTCAGGTTGTTGAAGACAAAGATCAATGGGTTATTGATAGTGGCTGCTCTCACCATATGACTGGTGACAAAAGTAAGTTTGTGAGTTTGGAAAGATATGATTGTGGACTGGTTAGGTTTGGAGATGATATAGCTGGTAACATTTGTGAAAAATGATCTATTTATTTTGATGGCAAGCATAATACTGAAGATGTCTTGTATGTGAAAGGATTAAAGCACAATCTTTTGAGTGTGGGTCAAATGTGTGACAAAGGTTATGATTTAAGCTTCAAGGACAATGGATGCAAGATCAGGGAAAGCTTCGGAAAAGTCATTGCAATTGGTAAGAAGACTAGAGGTAATATCTATCACTTGAAAGGAACTGATAACTATTGTTTGTTGGCTCAGACTGATGAAAGTTCCCTATGGCATATAAGATTATGTCACATTAATTTTGATAACATTATGAAGATAAGTAATGGACAGACTGTTAGAGATTTGCCTAATCTTGTGAAGCCTGCTAATCCCATTTGCAAGGAGTGTCAATTTGGGAAACAAACAAGAACAAGTTTCAAAAGCAAGGACCAATTAGTTGATGGACTACTAGAACTAGTGCATACAAATTTGTGTGGGCCTACCAAAGTAAGAAGTTTGCAGGGAGATAGGTATTTCATGTTGCTTATTGATGATTATTCTAGAATGAATTGGGTTACCTTTTTGAAGGAAAAAGAAGAAGCTCTAGATAAGTTCAAGGAATTTAAGGCAATGGTTGAAAATGAGATGGATTTGAAGATCAAATGTTTGAGGTCTGATAGAGGAGGAGAGTGTACATTAAATGAATTCAATTTCTTTTGCAAAGAACATGGGATAAAGAGATAGTTATATGCACCTAGAACTCCACAAAAAAATGGAGTTGTTGAAAGGAAAAATAGAATAGTTCAAGAAGCTTCTAGAACCATGATGAAGGAAGCTGATCTTTTAGAAGTATATTGGAGAGAGGCAATTCACACTATTGTATACATCCTAAATAGAGTCCAAGTCAAAGGTAACAGTTCTAAGACTCCTTATGAATTGTGGTATGGTAAAGTTCCTAGTGTAAAATATCTCAAAGTTTTTGTTAGCAAATGGTATATCAAAAGAGAAGAAGATCTAGGTAAGTTTGATGCTAGATGTGATGAAAGAATCTTCCTTGGTTACTCCACCAAGAGCAAGGCCTACCAGTGCTATAATAAAAGGCTGAATAAGATCATTGAGAGTGCAAATGTCAAAGTTGATGAAAGAAAGGAGAAGTATCTAGAATCAAGTGGATATGAATCAAATAAACCAGATGTTTCAGCAAGCAAAGAAGTGGTGCAACATGAAGACAGCTTAGATGAAGAGGAACAAGCTGCAGACTAAAGAAGAGCTATAGAAGAACAAGTAAATTTCTATCTGATTTCTAAGATTGAACCTAAGACTATGAATGAAGCTTGCAATGATGAGAATTGGGTAAAGGCTATGAAAGAAGAATTGATGCAAATAGAGAAGAATTAGACTTCGAATCTTGTTCCCAGACCAGCAGATAAAAATGTAATTGGCACCAAATGGGTCTTCAGAAACAAGATGAATGAGAATGGTGAAGTGGTAAGAAACAAATCAAGGTTGGTATGCAAAGGATACTCTCAAGTTGAAGGAATAGATTTTGAAGAAACATTTGCACCAGTGGCAAGGATTGAAGCTATAAGAATGTTTTTGGCATTTGCAGCCTACAAAGATTTTAAGGTATATCAGATGGATGTGAAGTCTGCATTCTTGAATGGAGAATTGGAAGAAGTCTATATTGAACAACTGGAAGGATTCCAGTCATCAGATCAGGGTGACATGGTATGCAGATTAAAGAAGGTATTGTATGGATTGAAACAAGTCCCCAGGGCCTGGTATGCTAGGTTGGATAAGTATTTGATACAGTTAAGGTTCAACAAGGGTACTACTGATAGCAATCTCTATTTCAAGATCAATAATAAACAAATCCTAATTGTTGCAGTCTTTGTTGATGACATTATCTTTGGAGGCAATGAAGGTATGTGCATAGTTTTTGTTGGAGATATGTAAAGAGAATTTGAAATGTCCATGTTTGGTGAGATGAATTTCTTTTTAGGTCTACAAATAAATCAATCAGATAAAGGTATTTTCATTTCTTAGTCTAAGTATGTGAAAGAGTTGTTAAAGAAGTTTGGGATGGAAGACTCTAAACTGGTAAATACTCCTATGGTAACTGGTTGTAAGTTGAGAAAAAATGATGATTCACCTGTGGAAGATTAGAAAAGGTACAAATTTATGATTGAAGGATTAATGTATCTGACTCAAACTAGACCTGATATAATGCATGTAGTTTGTCTTGTGGCAAGATTTCAAGCAAAACCTAAGGAGTCACATGTGATGGCAGTCAAGAGAATTCTAAGATATTTGAAAGGCACAATGGATTATGGTTTGTGGTATCCAAAGGATAATGATTTTACTCTCAATGCATACATTGATGCAGATTGGGTTAGAGATGCGAATGATAGAAAAAGTACAAGTGGAGGTGCATTCTTCTTGGGAAAAAGGCTGGTATCTTGGTTAAGCAAGAAACAAGATTCAATATCTCTATCCACTATAGAAGAAGAATAAATAGTAGTAGTAGCATGCAATTGCACTCAAGCATTGTGGATGAAGCAGACATTGAAGGACATCAGAGTTATGTATGAAGATCCAATTGCAATCTTTTGTGACAATACAAGTGTCATGAATAAATATATCTAAGAATCCAGTAATGAATTCAAGGACAAAGCACGTATCCATAAGATATCACTTTCTGAGGGAAAAAGTGATAGAGAATGAAGTCAAGTTGGAATATGTATCTCCAAAAGACCAGATTCTAGACATTTTCACCAAACCTCTACCTAAGGATAATTTTGAGTATCTTAGAGAAAAGTTAGGGGTTATTACCCCTCCTACTCTAAACTAAGATGCACAAGAGTGCATCAGTCTAATGGTGCTTAGAGTTCCTTCTTCAGATCCAGATTGATGATTTTAGGGCTACTTCTCAGGGGGAGTAGTCAGAGAGTTCAGAAGATAGATTGGATCAGAGTAGCAAAATGCAAGTATGTGCCCTTTGCCATTGATGTCAAAGGGGGAGAGAAATCATGTGAAAAACTTAGAGAGAAAGAGTGCAGATGTGTAAAGTGAGAAAGAGTATAGATGTGTAAAGAGATAGGGGGAGAATCTTGTCTTGATGGCTATTACAATTTTTCACATCATATTTTGCCATCAATGACAAAGGGGAGATTGTTGCAAGTATGTACCTAATCGGTGTTGTCATTGATGTCAACATATCTTTGTTGTCATTGGTGTCAACTATATCCTATTTTGTTATTTGTTTAGAAGCTTTATATGTCAAAGATATTGAGAAAATTATCCCCTCTAGAAGAATAAAAAACTAAATAATGAATCGCAGTGAAGACAGTGAGTTGCATACTGAAGAATAGTCCAGAAGATTCCTCTGCATTTCTTGCTAACTAAAGATCTTGGTCTATGGATTAGAATTTATTTAGAGGCATGTCTGAAGATGCTAAATCTTGAGTTTGAGCATCTGATATGAAGATTTGAGTGAGTTACATTCACCAGAGTAAAACCTGCTTTTTCTGATTATTCACTAATGCCTGAGAGAAAGTATTTTTCTCCGCATTCCTCTGCATCAAAGTGTTTTTCTCTGTAGTTTTAGAGGGAAGTCTGGGATGATGATAAGTGCCTACAATTGCAAAGGTTCATGTTTTGGTGGTCCGCAACCTATCTTTCTTTTAAGACAGTGAAGTTCATGTGCTCTGGTGTGAAGTATCTCATGGATAAAGTGGTTTGAGTTAGTATGGTTGCTCCTAGAAATTTCAACATGCTTGTGGATACCTCCTAATCATGTTCCTACCTTTACATTGGTCTGTGTTAAGGAATTGAGACTATGTTTGAAGATTATTCCCAGATAACGTAGCGTGTAACAAGTCTTAGTCGACTTAGTTAACTCTAGTGATTGCAGAGATCTCTTGAAGATTATAGAAACATATTGTGGCATGGAAGATTATGTTTGAGTCCCAGCTAAGGCATGGCATGATCCACACACATCTATACTACATTTCCCTTGCATAATTTTGAATTAGGTCAAGACCTATTTTGTAAATGTTTGTAATGTTGACCTTGGAGATTGTTCCAATGGTTGATGATTATAATGTCGACCTTGATGATCATTCCAAGGTTGATGAAGTGTATAAATACTTGTAATTGAGTCATGGAAAATATTTCCTTGTGTGAAAATGGGAAGATAGGGAAAGAGGTGGAAAGGCAAAGCAGAGTAGAGGAACTATTGTACTTCAATATATTAATCTTAGACATGAAGATGTTGATCTTGGTAGTGAGCCTAGCAATAGGGTTTAATAGCCCTTAGGGTTTAATAGCCCTCATTATAATCTTTCTAGGTTTAGGGTTGAGGTAATGAGCCTGCTAGACCTAGCTATACTTCATGGCAATGAGCCAACATGTTCTAGGCCCGTGGAGTGACCAAGCCTGAACATCATTTTTCAAAGATTGCAATATATATTGAGAGCTAATCCTCTCCATGGTTTTTCCCCACCTTGGGGTTTTCCACGTAAAAATATGGTGTCTCTTGTGTTTAATGTTGCATCTGTGTTAAATCTCTAATTTCATGCATTCATTGTTTAATCATAATAACTATGGACGAGTGATTAATGTCTAAGTACAAAAGTGGTTGAGTTTTTGGGACAACTGATTCACGCCCCCCCTCTCAATTATTCAGTGCATTCCAACATAAATGACCAGGTTTAAAAACTCTTTTCATGGTTATTGCTATTCATGTTATGAATTTGGTCATAGAACAATAGAGTGTTGGATGCATAGAAAGAAAATTGGATGGAATAACAGTTCCTATGAGTTGTCAAATAGGAGAAGTAGTGTCCTATGTTATAAATGCAAGCATCTAGGTCACATTGCAAGGTTTTGTAGTACATAAGTAAAAAATGTTGGTTTTAGTTTTTCAAGAAGATATAATCCTTTTGTTCCTCTAGTGAGTTACAAGATCACTTGTTATAAGTGTAATAATCTTGATCATACAACAAGGTCCTGTTGAAGTAAGTCGGTGGAGTCATCTAGAGATAGCAAACAAACAGATAGTGTGACCAAGCAAAAGAAAGATGTTATGAAATTTTGGAGAAGAAAACAAAACCTAGAGAAAGAAAAATCTAATCTTGTGCATACAACACAAGAGACATCACTAATTTCTTAAAGAGAAGTATGAGGTTAGGGGGAGATGTTCATTTTCTTATCATTCAAGCCCCAAGGAGAAAACAAGGAGGATATGATAGCAGGATTTAGAATAATTAGTGTGCATCAAAAGATTGTATTAGTCAAGGAGAAAGCTTCTATGGAGAAATGTTATCACAGTGAGCAGACTGTATAAACTATCAAGACTTGTGATATCCTCACTCATGTCATGTCAGTGCATGATTAAGTTCATTAGAAAAGTGCTCAGTCATTCATTATGATTTTTATGAGAAGAAGTGACTTTATTATGTTTTTTTGGAGCAGTAATAGTATTTCTGTAGATAGTGTTCTCATATTAGAATGTTTACATGATACACACTCAATAGGTTTGTTAAAAAGGTTTTAGAAACAATCAAGAAAATGCATTTGGTAGGTGTAATATTAGACTCTACAAACTTTGTCAGCATTCTTTTAGCCTGTGTCAACATAGAAAGCTTTGGAACAGGCTATGGCATTAATCAAAGTATAAAGGAATGGCAACTGTTGTCAAATGTTGTAGTGGTAAGTGCCTTAGTTGACATGGATGCAAAATGTAGAAGAATGGACAAGGCACATGAACATTGTGACAAAATACCTAAAAGCAATGTAGTCTAATGGAATGATATGAATATGATCAAAAAGGATATAGATTGTTGATTTGTTGTTATCTTGTTATCATTGACAATATCCGTGTTGATTGTGACAAGTATTGTATGTCTTTGTTGTGATAGTACAGTCAAGTACTGCATGTCTTTGTTGTGACAATACAGTGATATAAATCAGGACAGGATCATCAGTACTATTGTATCTACAAGGATCATCAGTCAAGACAGGATCATCAGACATCAGTCTATAGTGATACAAATCAGGATCATCATATTTGCATCTACTATATTTGCATAAGACAGTGAAGAAAGTCAATGGGTTTGTTTGGTGATAATGATTCAAAAGTGATTTTGATTTGATTGGTTATGATGAGTTGTAATAGTGGTTGTGTGAGTTGTAATAGTGGTATTATAATCTTTTCTAGTGCTATTATGATCTATGATATCAGGATTCTCAAAGTAGTATGATAGTATGATAGTGACATTATGATCTTTCCTAGTGTAGCTAGATCCTTATTCAGTGGCTTTATCAGGTCATCAGTATTATGATTTCATCAGCAAAATTATCATCAGGAGAAGATGTTTTCCATGTATTTTAGTGCCTCAGTATATCAATATGATGATATTAAGGGGGAGATTACAAAATGTGTGATAGTGATATGTCCCACTGTATCTAGCTCTGTTAGTGGGTTTGTGGCAGTCCTTGTTTGAAATTTGCATTGATAGTGTTAAATGGATCTTGGACAATGATATAATGCTTGGACAGTGATATTTCTTTTTACTATGCTTAAGTTTTATATTTATAGTTGTGGCTTTGACAAAATACAATGTCTTCCATGAATGTTTTCTCTATCATAGTTTGCAAGTAATCTCAATAACAGAGAATTTGTAGATCTCAGTCACAATTTGCATAGTTTCATGGTGATATTCATTAGTTTTTGGAATGTATGTTCTTGCACAATGATATTCAATCTGTTCTCTTGAGAGAATCTTGCCAATGATAGTGTTGTTTTCCTTGAGAGACTCTTGTTGCAGGGGTATGATGACAGTACCAGTGCAATGACAATCATGACAAAATTGACAGTGCTATACTAGATAATTAGTCCATGTACATTCAGCCATATTTATGTGATAGTGTATATTGTATGACAATTCCTAGCTTTCAATTGAGGTATATCTATTTTTTAGGGGGAGTATGTAGTCCTTTGTCATTTTATGTCAACGGTGGAGTGATAGATTTGCAAGTAAGTTGAATTGCCATTAATGACAAAGGGGGAGTTTGTTGGTTTATTTGTCATTGATATCAATGGTACTTGTGTTCATTCCATGGTGTTTGGTGATTGATTCATTTCATGTCATTTGTTCATTAGTTTGTCATTGGTGTTGGTGCAAAAGTGAAGGTACTTGTTCATTCCTTAATGCAAAAGAGGTATCTATCGTTTGATGACATCTTTATGACAGAGTTGCTTCATGACAAAGTGTTTGTTGATCATTCAGAGGTATGTTGAGATGGTGAGTTGATAGTGTCATTGTTCATTTATGGAGACTTCTTTTCATAGGAATCCTTCATTGTCATTTTTAATAACTTAGGTATTCAGTGGAAGAGTCTTGCATAAAGGTATGTTTCATAAAGTCAAAAATTTGAGCAGAAACATGGTTTGTTATATAATAGACTTGAAGAATCATTGACATTGAGCATTGTAAGTTGAGCCTTAGAAGGTTGCAAAATGATCATTGTCAAAGAGTGTCTTTGATCTCTCTATGAGGATTTAGGGTTGTTATTGTTTATTATCTTTCAACAAGTTGGCATTGTTTTCATTTCTCACTATCAGTGTTAGAGGCTTATAGAGGGCAAAATACAATGGTGGTAATCCTAGTTTAGGGTTTTGGTTGTTGTAATTTTTATACCTCATAAGCTAAAACACTAAGCACATTTAAAACACTAAGACTATCCTATACCCTAAAGACCTAGGGCTTATGTCTTATGAAGGTCATCAAAGCAAAGTTAACTTTATGTTATAATCACTTGTTGACTGGCTATTCTTGGTGAAAGGTCACTTAAGTGACAACCTAAGGGGGTCACACTCATGGGGCAGCTGGACCCTCCTCCTAGAATCTACCGGTTTCTCTAAAGAGTTGACACTGGGCACCAAAGAATAAATCTACGGTGTTTATTTAATGTCTTCAGGGTGCGAAGAAGAGGATTAATGGCGCATGTTTAAATCTAATTCAACTACAATGGAATTTCTTTATGTTTGCACATTGACAACCATATGACCGTATATCTATGTAAGTGGTAGTTTCAATAGTTTTAGTAATTATTTCTTGTTCACTGGTTTGAATGAAACATAAACTCTAATGTAAGGTTTTGTTGATAGATTTGTGTGAAGTAGTTTTTGAAGAGTGAGAGAGGTTTTAGAGTGGTTAGAAGTAAAGTGTGAAAAGAATGTGGTGATAATTAATGATGTTGTTACAAAAGAACATTGTTTATTGTTAGTGCTATGGGCAGATAACCTAGAAGACTTTCAGTGTCATCAAACAGAGAATAGTGATGTATCATGTGTTGAACAAAGATGTTGGATAATGTGATAGGTTAGAGGTATTTCTGTGTGTGTGTAGGTTGGCAAATGTATATGCAGAGATAATGATGGAAGATGAAAATGAGTTTTGTTGATGGAAGCTTGAAATAGTTTGAAGAAACAAATATAGAGATGTGGATAGAAGTATGTGCTACAGACAAAGGAAATTAATGCAGAGGTTTGTGATCATTGCAGAGGTAAAAGATTTATTTCTCACAGTATGTTAATGAGTCCTTTTTCAGTGTTTGTTTTGTGTTGACTTTATATAGTTCTTGAGTGCACTGATATGATAATACAAGAACATATGTTTGTGTAAAGTGGTTGTATGTATGGTAAAGAAATTGTATGAGGAAAATGATGTATTATGTAAAAAAGGGATTCTTGATCTACGTATGAGTGTCTTTTGGGTTTAGGAGATCTTCTATTGTCCTATTATGCCAAAGCAATGTACTTTTATGTTGAGTGAATGATGGGTTGTTTGAAGAGTCATTTTATGTAAAAGAAAGGAGTTTTTGAGATATTCATGCAGATCCAAGAGAGTAGACATGATTGAATAAAAGAGTTATAGAACTCATCTATAACCAAGAATTTCAATGTAAACATATTAGTACTCTGAATATCTTCATGTTTTGTGTTTGGAGTTGGTGCTCCTAATTTGAGTGGAATTTATGTTCCCATCAAGGTGTGATCAGTGAGATCATGTGATTAGTGAGATCCTTGCCAGTAAGGCATAAATGTAATCAGTGAGACCTAATAAAGATTTTGGTGAGGTTGGATAGTGGTTTTTCCCTATTTAGGGTTTTCCACTTTAAGTACTTGTGTTATGGTTTCATTTTTGTGATTTTATTGCTTTCTATGTCCTTGGCATGTTGGCACTAATTGCTTTTACAACTATTGGGCTGATGAATGAATTAGTTTTATTAGATCACTAATTCAGCCCCCCTCTCAATGATCCATTATATTCAAATACATACTTGGGCTAAGATCCTCACCTCAAAATATCTTAGGGATGTGGATTGTGTGGATGTTCCTAGATACAGCCTAATGGGTAAGGGATCTATGGTTTGGAACACTCTTAAGAGGGCAGCCAAGTTGATTAAACAAGGATTGTTCTGGATTTGCAACAGGGGCTCAGAGGCTCTCTTCTGGTTTGATTCCTAGGACATGCATCATCCTATTATGTCTACACACGCTCACTTGCAGGACCTATATAGGCATTTTTTGGAAGCTGGTTGGTCTTATGTGATGAATTTTAAAACCCCTCAGGTTCTGGATTGGCTACAGTGTATAGGTGGAACAACCTACATGAGTGGCCGCCTAGGGGAATGATGGAGGATTGTTAGGAGCTGGTCAGCATCTTGGCTGGTAGGGTTTGCAACTCACTATTGGAGAGGGATGTTTTGGCCTGGGGAGGCAACCAGAGAGACAAATTCGTTGTTGCCTCTAGTTATTAGGTTCTAGATGAGCAAATTTTTGGGTGCACAGGGGTCCCCTAGTGGAAGTAGATCTGAAATAAATTCTCTTGGCCCAAGTACAATTTCTTTTCTTAGTTCGTGATTTATAATAGATGCCTGACCTGGGAGAATCTTTAGAAGTGAGGCTTTCAGGGCCCCTTTGTGTGTGTAATGTGTTCTAATGGCAATGAGAACATTTCTCATCTCTTCTTCCAGTACTCTTTTGTTAGGGTGATCTAGCATTTCTAGTGGGAATTCTGGAGGCAACCATGTAGGCATGTCTCATCTTTAGAGGACTTCTGGAGCAGGCTAGGGAGTTCTCTAGCTAAAAATTCCTTCCTCTACACTACTTGAACAATTGGCCCCAACTTCATCATTTAGCATATTTGGTTGGAGTGTAATCATAGGATTTTTATGGATAAGAAGCTTCAGGTGCAGCAAGTTTGGATGAGGATCTTGGGAGCTCTTCAGGAGACTTTGGTGGCTAGGTGTGATCTCTCAGCCCATGTGGACCCTAGAGATATGGGAATTGTTTGGACTTTGGGGCTTTTTGTTTGCCGTAAGGGTGGGACAAGGCCTGGTTTGGGTTGAGGAGCTAGAAAGAAGGTTCAGAGAGATGGGCATTGGATACCTCCACCTTTGGAGGTACTGGAGATTAATATTGATGGTTCCTCTAGAGGCAATCCAGGTCACATTGGTGTCGGGGGCATTGGTAGAGACTGCTTAGGAGTGGTTGTGCTCTTCTTCTCAGAGTGTGGTGGCCAACACTCTAACAATTTCATGGAGGCCTTGGCTATTCTTTTGGCTTTGAAAAGGGATTGTGCCCTTGGTTGGAAAAGGATAATTTGTGAGTCAGATTCTCAGATTGTGGTAGATTTGCTGAATAAGTAGTAGTTGGAGGATGTAAATTGGCAGCTGGCTAGGGTGGGTAGACAAATAATCTCTCTGGGTGAGGTCTTAGATTCTATCACCTTCTGCCATATCCCTAGGGAGTGGAATAAAGTGGCTTATGGTTTGGCTAAATGGGCTTATGAGCAAATGGGAAACTAGAAAGTGGATGACTAGAGTTGTCTCCCTGAGGGCCTTTCTTAGGAGCTTGAGGACTTGGTTATGGAAGATATGAGATGTGCTTTGGGTGTTTCTTGATGGTTCTATTGTTGGATTGTGACCCCTAGTTTGTGGATTGTAATTTCTGGCTTTGTATTGTTTTCTTGAATCAATAAAGTTTTTACCCTCTTTTTATTAAAAATAAATAAAACTTAACAAATAAAAAAAATCAAAATCAAAAAATAAATTTGAAAAAATAAAAAATAAAAACCAAAAAAGAAAGTTGAAGGAGAAAAAGATGAGAAAATCACAAGAACCAAAAGAAAATTTGAAAAATAAAAATCAAAAACCCAAAAAGAAAGTTGAAGGAGCAAAAGCTAAGAAAATAACAAGAACCAAATGAAAATTTGAAAAATAAAAAATAAAAACCAAAAAAGAAATTGGAAACAATTGGAAGGAGAAAAAGCTGGAGAAAATCAACAAAAATATCAAACCAAAAAAGAAATTGGAAAATTTTAAAAAATAAAAATGATGGAAGAAAAAAAAGTGAGAAAATCAAATAAACTATAGAAAAGTGATATCTCTCGGCGTACTTTAGATATATTTATTAATAACAAAAAATAAAAACCAAAAAAGAAATTAGAAACAGAGAAAAAATAGAAATTGGAAAAACCAAAAATAAAAACTAAAAAAGAAATTAGAAACCATGGAACGAGAAAAGAAATTGGAAAAATAAAAAAAAAAAAACCAAAAAAAAATAAGAAACCGTTGAAGGAGAAAAAGCTAGAGATAATCACAAAAACTATGGAACACAAAAAAAAAAAAGAAAAAAATGAAAAAAGAAACTGTAAAAAAAAACCAAAAAATTAAAATTTTGTTTTTATTTTTTATTTTGTCCAATTTTTTTTGGTTCCCTAGTTTTTGTGATTTTTTATTTTCAATTTCTTTTTTTGTTTTTATTTTTTATTTTTTCCAATTTATTTTTCAAATAAACTATGGAAAAGAGATAATTTAAATATAAATATACTAGTTATGCTGAGAGGCATTCTATAGAGGTGGTTTTTCATGTAAATATAAATATACTAGTTATGCTAAGAGGCATTCTATAGAGGTGGTTTTTCGTGTAAATATATAGAAAAAGAATAAAAATAAAAACAATACATAAAAATCAAAATAAAAAAAGAAATTGGAAAGATGGAGAAAATATAAAAATTATGAAAAAAAAATTGCAAAAAAATTAAAAAAATAAGTTGAAGGAAAAAAAGTGGAAAAAATCACAAAAGCCCTTGGAAATGATTGAAAAAAAAGTGGAGAAAATCACAAAAGCATAAATATGTCTGCATAGTATAGATATATATTTTTAAATATAAATATACTAGTATTATATTATAATATATTATAATATAATATATTATACATGATATTAAACTATTTTTACTTTTAAAAGAAAGATTCTAAATATAAATATGCATTTTAAGAAAAAAAAATAAAATCAAAATATAAATAATTTGATTTTTTAAACTATTTTTATTGTATTTATGCTTTTAAAAAATAGAATGTAGAGTAAAGTCCATTGCTATTTTGGTACTTTAAGATAGCATTATAATATTATAGTATAATATATTATATATTATATTTTCAAAATAATAATTATAATATATTTGACTCGTATTTGATAATATACATAAAATATTTAAAAATCTTCATAAAATATAGATCTTCATAATATATATTTTCTTCATTATCTTCATGATAAAAATATATTATATATTATATTTTTCAAAATTAATAATTGACAAATATAACAAATATTTGATAATATACCATAGATTTGATGGTAGTGGATATGCCATTTGTGTCCATCCTTTCATATATTTTAAAATTATGGAATCTTATTTAAATCAAAATTATGGAATCTTTCATCTCCTCTCCTTATAATAATAAAAGGCAAATTCAATTCTTATGTGCATTATGCCAATATGATATTTTAGTTAGAAATTCTAAATGCATACAATTTCATTTATTTTTATTTGATTGTCTAACCAAGGGATGGGGAAATTTCAACAATTTTTTTTTTTTTTTTTAGTTAAGCTTAGTTCACTATTGTCTAACCAAACCATGGGGAATTTCAACAATTAATTTGAGGGCAATGCCAATATCCCTTTAAATGGATACATTTGAATTTATTGAGAAAAATCCATTTGTCTCTATTCTAAATAAAACAAGAGTGTTTTAACCCTCGTTCTCTTTTTCATAACTATGACCATAAATAATCTACTTACCACTCATTACAGAAATGCTCCACATAAGTAAAACACTGAAACTTTCAATTAAATTAATTTATTCTTTCTATTTAAAATATATAAAATTATATATAACATACCAGCTACCAAAGACTAGAGCTAAAATAACCTTCATATTAAAAATATTGAGTTTTCAACTTCAACATGGGACGTCTTCAAAGACAAATCACAACGTCTCTCCTATTTGTGATAATGTTGCCTTTTCATATCACGGATTCAGTTACAAGAATATTCTCGACTTTGAAAATAAAATCGATTCTCAACTTTTTAAAGAAAACTTAAAAATGAAGTTGTAAAGAGCATACAATATACAGATTCTTTTCCTTTTATAACAATCAAGAATTTTTTTTTTCTACAGTTTAGTCTCCGTTATTGTTTCAATTAATTTTTTTAATGCAAGTCAAATTTTATATAAGAAATTTGAAGTTGTAAAGAGCATACAATATTATACAGATTCTTTTTGAGTCTTAGGATGGAGTGTGTCCGCGAGAGCTCTGTGTAGTCCTACGACCTGTAGCAGGTCGCGGTCTGCATGTGTTTGTTCTCTATTGCATGCATTTTTCTTTGCAGATCGAGCTCTGTGGGGTTGTTTCAGCAAGGGGTGGGGTTTTTAAGCTTGGGGGGGGGGGGGGTCTTGAGTGTGCATTATTTGGTGCAGGTGTGGGGTGCAAGGGCTTGAGGGGATTTTCTAATGGAAGGGTTTGTGCCTTTGGGTGAGATATCAGGGGATGCTTCTATGGCAGGGGTTGGTGATGGGTTTCCTCATCCATCGTTGCTTGAGGTTGGGGTTTTTTTATCACTGGTACTTTGAAATTGCACAAGATAAATGAATGCTTGGAAAGAGCTCAAGTTCGTCTGAAGCTGGTGATTCAAATAGAGGCAATAGCCGAGGACCTAGAGTATTATAGAAAACATGTTTTAATCTACAAATTTATGGCATTGAGGGTTTCGATGCCTTTTCTGGAACCCTGGACTCGCAAGTCATGGAATCCGGAAGGTGATTTTGAAATCTTTCTGGTGGTCTTTTCATGTATCTCTGATCGTAACAAGGTTTTTGAGGGAGGGTCCTACTTTTATAATCAAGTTGGCCTTTTCATGAAGCCTTGGCATGCAAGCTTTAATTCAATGGAGGAGCTACCCTCGAAGGTGCCGGTGTGGGTTCATTTTCCTCGGTTGCCATTGGAATGTTAGAGACAGGATATTCTGCAATCAATTGCATTTCTGGTGGGGAAGCCTATTGGCTCATCTCAACAAACTTTGGAGAAGCAAAATTTTTCCTATGCTCGGGTCTGTGTGGAGATTGATCTGAGCCAACCTCTACCAGATTCTATTGATTTGACTGTTGGGTTTAGCTCCTAGACTCAACAGTTAGACTATGAGACTTTACCTTTTAGGTGTGTTGAGTTCATGTGTCTCAGATTTACAGTGATAGGCAAGAGTCACAACAATCTCGGTGTTCATAGTGGGATGTTCTTTGTATTGGGCTGATAGAACACCATCGGCGAACATTTAACTTGTTTCACCAATAGTTATGGTTACACTGATGAAGGAAAGCTATTGGGTTGACTGATCTCCATCGGTAGACCTTGTTTGTGTTACACCAACCACATATGTTTCACCGATGGTAGTGATCATCAGCTTGACTTTCACTATCGGCGGAAGTTTGGAGTCTTATCCTGATCTCCAAGGTCTTACCGATGTGAGAAGCCCATTGGCATAAGGTTGGATGTCAGGGAAGGTTGTGGTAGTCACTTCGATGTTAGTGGTCACTCCGATGGAAGACCATCGGAGTGAGTAGCTTATCGGCCAAGCCTTGAGAACTCACTCCGATACTCATGTCTCTCCGATGAAGGCCTAGTCATCGGTATGATGTTTGCTATCGGTACAGATAGTAGAAGTGTCACCGATGATCTATGTCTTGATGATGGTGTGGTCGACGTGAGAAGGTTTGTCAGCTTAGCGTTGAGAATTCTTCCTGATCTTACCTGTCACTCTGATGGAGGGTTAGTGGAGGTTTGGCATCGGCAGGAGAAACATTGTCGGCAAAGAGGGCTGAAGTTATACCGAAGGTCAAGGTCTCTCCGATGGTCAGTGAAAGGTGTACTGCTTAGTCTTGTCAGCAAAAGTGCCGACAGTTATCTTACTTGTGGTCATGTATATAAACTAGAAATTGTCCAATGTCTGGTGCATGTGGGACTAAAGTTTCCTGCGAGAATGCGAACGGTTAGATAGTTATGCGAATGGTTTGGACAGTTGGAATGAACGGTCAGCTGCATGTGGATTCGATTGGATTGCTAAAGCAATGTGAAAAAATTGATTGACTAGAGAGAGAATTGGACGGTACAATCAATCCGGTGAGCTCTGGTTTTCTCCTTCGGTGAAGTCCTATGCTGTGTGTTGTATGCGACATGTTAATAGTATGCGAAGGGACTGAGGAGTGAGTGAAAATAGAGTTTAGATATTCTTCAGAAGGAACAAGATGTTAATCTCTTGTAAAGGCTATGAGCCTGTAAATGTATTGTAACTTTTTGGTTGCTGAATAATAAAAAGGCTCGGTGTTTTGGAGTGTGGGGATTTTTACCCATAAGGGTTTTCCCCACATAAATCTGTGTTCTTGTTCTGTCTTTCATGTTTAATGTTTCTGCTATTAAAACTAGTTAATGCTGCTTATACTTTCCTCTAAGGGTCAATGTTGGAAATGTTCTATGTCTGTTTCCACTCTAATGGCATAGTTGTGTGTGTTTTTGAAGCAATTGAAAAGAATTTAAAATTGTCGAAGACACCATTGTTCTTAGAAATAGGTTCTGAGATGCTCTCATTTCCTTACAAGTGGTATCAGACCCTTCTTCTAGGCTACTTTGTTGCTCACATATGTACATTTGTGTGTTGGATGTGTCTGTATGTAAGAGTTCCTGGTGTATAAGGTCTGGGTATTCCTTCTGTGCTGATTTCTTAGTGTGACAGGCTTGAGGAAATCTAAAGGAATCGTCTGATGTTTGATCTTTGCTTTGAGTGGAAGTCTGGCTATTAATCTTGTCTTCATGTTTCAGCAGTGCTTGAAGGATGGTGAAGATGAAGAAACTAGAGCTGGTCGTGGTGCGGCCTAAGGCTCTTAGTTGTCAGTATTTAATCCTATTGCATGGGGTTTGGTTTGTGGTTGTGTTGCTGCAGTAACTTTCATATTGGGTGTCTATGTGAGAGGCTCTCTGATGATATGAAGAAGTTTGTGTTACTGCTCAGCCATGGAGTATTGTGCTTATGCTGGGTGTTTTGTTCCTGGTATTGGAAGGCATAATTTTCTATTACCCTGATTGCATGCAGGCTATGAAGTTGATCATTGGATGGTCTAAGAGCTTCTGTAGTAGCATGATTCTCTTAGATGCATGTGCATGTTGATGGTTAAGGGACTCATCTACAAGTGGGCCTGAAGCTCTTGAACTGTTGTTTCCTTAATTGGATATTTTGCACTTGCATGACTCAGATTCATGTTTATTGGATTTGAGGGGTTTTATAGTTTTTCCTTAAAATCTATGGTTATGCATATTCATGATGATCCATTATTCTGGTTTAACTGTTATGGAGTTTATGTTGCAGACTTTTGGGTCTTCTAGATGTGAAGTGGGTATGGATGTGCATGGGTGTTTTTCAAACACAGTGGTTTTGCAGGTTTTACACAGTCAAAAGAAAACCTTGTGGCTTTGTGAAGCTGTCGTTAAGCTATTTCTAGACCCTGGCTTTTGGGGTGGTGTTGGATGATATAGTTGCAATTTTTGCATGCATGCTATGTGCATGGTGTGAGGAGGTGAAATGCTTTCTCTACATGGGAGTGCTGGTATGTCATATGACACTCAGTGTTTCTGTGGTAATGCTTCTGGTTTCTTAACTATGGTGCTCAAGTTGTGGACATATTTAGCAAATTAGTTTTGTAAGTAATCTGGTGTTTAAGTCATGTTGTCTACATTGTTATCTATTTCCTAAGATCTCAGTTTTGCAATTTTCTAGTGCAATGATGGGTTTGTATGTTTCAATAATTTTGGATCTATGAGTTATGTAGTTCTTTAGGTGTGTATAGCCTATTGATTGCAGTGAGATAGCTTGGAAGTGGACGGCCTATATCCACAAGATTGATTATTTGATTGTGCAGACTTGTTAGATGGCCTTGTCTGTGGTCACTTGTGCATTGGTGTGACTGTTTCGAGATGAGAGGATGGATGTTGTAGAGTATCTGAATAGTTGGTTATGGAGACCTATAACATGTGTATCATGATGTCATGTATAGCTTGAACACATAGGTTTGTGTAAGCTATTGACAGTGATAGTTTATATTTCCTTGGTTTGGAGATCTTGGTGCTATTTGGTTTTATTGTCACATGGACATGTTAATATGTGGACCTGGAGGTTTTTCAGATTAGGAGACATTTGGTCAGAATGCTTGGAAAGCTCTATTGTCACTGTTCAGTGGGAGCTTTAGCAATGGCTGAAAGTTCATCATCTTCTTTAGTGTTGCAGATGTTACTAGGAGGATTTCTTTGATCCTATTGCTGCAGAAGGGTTCTTTCGCATTTGCAGGGGCACTATTTGAGGATAAGTAACATCTTGAAGTCATGGAGGATTCATGAAATTCTTGGCTAAGGTGTTGGTGGTGCTTGACAGGTGATGTTGGTTTAGAATTTTGGTTTGTTTCATATCATGATTTCTGCTTTTGAATTTTGGTATGATACATTGATCTAGAGACCATGGTTATGTTCACCTAGAGCATGGAATCTCCTAAATGAGATGGTAAGATCATGATGTCATGATAAGTTCCTGTTTTAGATGATTGGAGCTTTGACAGTGGTCTGGTAACTTCTCTATGTTTGGGTACATTTATCATTTGCTTGATTACTTCATAGTGGTGTAGTGATCCAATTGGAGTTTAGCATGAGGTGATTGTTCGTAGGTACTCATGGATACATGGAGAATAAGGTGAGACTGTATATGCTGTGCTTAATTAGAGTTTATAGCTGGAAGTTTGAGGATTCTTTACCTTTGTTGAATGTGAGTTCAACAAAAGAACTAGAGGAGATTATTCTTGGAGAAAGTCTTTGGGACTTGGATATCTTGGAAGAACATTCTCATTCCCACTCTTAGTTTGCTCAACAGTTTATTACTTGAGAGGTATTGCCCATTTTTTCTCTTAGGTGTTTTTTTTGCTTTCTTTCAAAGATATGGATCTTGAACTGCTCACAGATGGTTTTGGAGGATTCATTGTGAGAGATGAATAGCATGTTTATCTCATTTTGCATTTGAGTTTAGAGATATCATTCATTGATGAGGACTGTTAGGAGATGGTTAATGGGCTGATTTCCTGAAATGGGAAATGAATTAGTTTGATCTTGTTTGGTTTGTGAGGCTTACATCCATGTTAGTTGCATTTGATCTTGGAGATTGAATGTTTGTTTGGATGTTGTTATGCTGGTTCACTTTGGGGTGTTTTGAAGGAGATCGTACTTGACACAGTTGGCATTCAGAGGTGTATGTAAAAGGATTGTCTACAAGTATATGATGTGCAGTGTTTCTCTTGGTCTCAGTTATTTTCTCTGATGGTGTGTTTCACATTACATTGTTTTGAGGCTTTGTTCGGAGCTGAAGTGATCACCAGTTTGTGGTCATGTGCTTTCACTTATGTTGTTGGGTGATAGCATGAAGGTTCTGTTCTATTATCTCTTTCTTTGTTGGATGTGGAGAACTTGGGAGAACTTTGGATTGGTGGTGAGGAGTTGTTCTTGCATGTTATTTGCTTACAGATTTTGCATATCATGGTGGATGTTTCCTTGGTACTACATGTTATTTACACTTTATATGGAATGCTATTGGTGGATTTTTTGTATGCAATGATCTTTTTCAGATCTGCATTACCCATGCAGTGGGAGTTCTTGAAGTGTTTAGTCTTCTTTGACTGGTTCACACTTTGAGCTTGTATTTGCAGTTGATGGGTGTATATGTAGGTGGAATGAGTCTACTGATGTATATACCTTCAAGGTATGAGTGATTGGGTGTTTTAGCACTGGTGTGTGTGCTATTTTCAGTCACGTGGGTTTTGCTTAGTTGGATGGGTGCAGTTAGTTTTCTGATTGTTGTTCTAGCTGATGGTCTATCTTGTTTCTGGAGGATGATTTTCATGGTTGTGTTCTGGAAGTTTTGAAGTTGGAGCTTCTGTGTAGCTTGTGAGCACAGTGGAGTGAAGGCAGTATTAACCTTGGTTCTGTGACCTAGAGTGTTGATGATTTCCTGTAAATCCTTCATCAAGTGGGAGAATGTTGAGTTCATGTGTCTCAGATTTACAGTGATCGGCAAGAGTCACAGCGATCTCGGTGTTCATAGTGGGATGTTCTTTGTATCGGGCTGATAGAACACCATCTGCAAACACTTAACTTGTTTCACCGATAGTTATGGTTACACCGATGAAGGAAAGCTATCGGGTTAACTGATCTCCATTGGTAGACCTTGTTTGTGTTACACTGATCGCATATGTTTCATCGATGGTAGTGATCATCGGCTTGACTTTCACTATCGGCGGGAGTTCGGAGTCTTATGCCGATCTCCAAGGTCTTACCGATGTGAGAAGCCCATCGGCATAAGGTTGGATGTCAGGGAAGGTTGTGGTAGTCACTTCGATGGAAGACCATCAGAGTGAGTAGCTTTCTCGGCCAAGTCTTGAGAACTCACTCCGATACTCGTGTCTCTCCGATGAAGGCCTGGTCATTGGTATGAGGTTTGCTATTGGCACAGATAGTAGACGTGTCACCGATGATCTATGTCTTGACAATGGTGTGGTCGGCGTGAGAAGGTTTCTCAGCTCAGCGTTGAGAAGTCTTCCCGATCTTACCTATCACTCCGATGGAGGGTTAGCGGAGGTTTGGCATCGGCAGGAGAAACATTGTCGGCAAAGAGGGCTGAAGTTATACCGAAGGTCAAGGCCTCTCCAATGGTCAGTGAAAGGTGTACTTCTTAGTCTTGTCAGCAAAAGTGCTAACAATTATCTTACTTGTGGTCATGTATATAAACTGGAAACCATCCAATGTCTGGTGCATGTGGGACTAAAGTTTCGTGCGAGAATGCGAACGGTTAGACAGTTATGCGAACGGTTTGGACAATTGGAATGAATGGTCAGTTGCATGTGGATTCGATTGGATTGCTAAAGCAATGTGAAAAAATTGATTGACTAGAGAGAGAGTTGGATGGTATGATCAATCTAGTGAGCTCTGGTTTTCTCCTTCAGTGAAGTCCTATGCTGTGTGTTGTATGTGACATGTTAATAGTATGCGAAGGGACTGAGGAGTGAGTGAAAATAGAGTTCAGATATTCTTCAGAAGGAATAAGATGTTAATCTCCTGTAAAGGTTATGAGCCTATAAATGTATTGTAACTTTTTGGTTGCTGAATAATACAAAGGCTCGGTGTTTTGGAGTGTGGGGTTTTTTACCCGTAAGGGTTTTCCCCACGTAAATCTGTGTTCTTGTTCTATCTTTCATGTTTAATGTTTCTGCTATTAAAACTGGTTAATGCTGCTTGTACTTTCCTCTAAGGGTCAATGTTGGAAATGTTCTATGTCTATTTCCGCTCTAATGGCATAGTTGTGCATGTTTTTGAAGCAATTGAAAAGAATTTAAAATTGTCGAAGACACCACTGTTCTTAGAAATAGGTTCTAAGATGCTCTCATTTCCTTACAAGTGGTATTAGAGCCTTCTTTTGGGATCTGCTTTGTTGCTCACATATGTACATTTGTGTGCTGGATGTGTCTGCATGTAAGACTTCCTGGTGTATAAGGTCTGGGTATTCCTTCTGTGCTGATTTCTTAGTGTGACAGGCTTGAGGAAATCTAAAGGAATCGTCTGATGTTTGATCTTTGCTTTGAGTGGAAGTCTAGCTGTTAATTTTGTCTTCATGTTTTAGCAGTGCTTGAAGGACGGTGAAGATGAAGAAACTAGAGCTGGTCGTGGTGTGGCCTAAGGCTCTTAGTTGACAGTATTTAATCCTGTTGCATGGGGTTTGGTTTGTGGTTGTGTTGCTACAGTAACTTTCATATTGGGTGTCTGTGTGAGAGGCTCTCTGATGATATGAAGAAGTTTGTGTTACTGCTCAGCCATGGAGTATTGTGCTTATGTTGGGTGTTCTATTCCTAGTATTGGAAGGCATAATTTTCTATTACCCTTATTGCATGTAGTCTATGAAGTTGATCATTGGATGGTCTGAGAGCTTCTGTAGTAGCTTGATTCTCTTAGATGCATGTGCATGTTGATGGTTGAGGGACTTGTCTACAAGTGGGCCTGAAGCTCTTGAACTGTTGTTTCCTTAATTGGATATTTTGCTCTTGCATGACTCAAATTCATGTTTATTGGATTTGAGGGGTTTTATAGTTTTTCCTTAAAATCTATGGTTATACATATTCATGATGATCCATTATTCTAGTTTAACTGTTATGGAGTTTATGTTGCAGACTTTTGGGTCTTCCAGATGTGAAGTGGGTATGGATGTACATGGGTGTTTTTCAAACATAGTGGTTTTGCAGGTTTTACACAGTCAAAAGAAAAACTTGTGGCTTTGTGAAGTTGTCGTTAAGTTATTTCTAGACCCTGGCTTTTGGGGTGGTGCTAGATGATATAGTTGCAGTTTTTGCATGCATGCTATGTGCATGGTGTGAGGAGGTGAAATGCTTTCTTTGCATGGGAGCTCTGGTATGTGATATGACACTCAGTGTTTCTATGGTAATGCTTCTGGTTTCTTGACTATGGTGCACAGGTTGTGGACATATTTGGGAAATTAGTTTTGTAAGTAATCTGGTGTTTAAGTCATGTTGTCTACATTGTTATCTATTTCCTGAGATATCAGTTTTGTAGTTTTCTAGTGCAATGATGGGTTTGTATGTTTCAATAATTTTGGATCTACGAGTTATGCAGTTCTTTAGGTGTGTACAGCCTATTGATTGTAGTGAGATAACTTGGAAGTGGACGGTCTATATCCACAAGATTGATTATTTGATTGTGCAGACTTGTTAGATGGCCTTGTCTGTGGTCACTTGTGCATTGGTGTGACTGTTTCGAGATGAGAGGATGGATGTTGTAGAGTATCTGAATAGTTGGTTATGGAGACCTATAACATGTGTATCATGATGTCATGTATAGCTTGAACACACAGGTTTGTGTAAGCTATTGACAGTGATAGTTTATATTTCCTTGGTTTGGAGATCTTGGTGCCATTTGGTTTTATTGTCACATGGACATGTTAATATGTGGACCTGGAGGTTTTTTAGATTAGGAGATGTTTGGTCAGAATGCTTGGAAATCTCTATTGTCATTGTTCAGTGGGAGCTTTAGCAATGATTGAAAGTTCATCACTTAGTGGTGAATGATCTTTAGTGTTGCAGATGTTACTAGGAGGAGTTCTTTGATCCTGTTGCTGCAGAAGGGTTCTTTCGTATTTGCAGGGGCACTATTTGAGGATGAGTAACATCTTGAAGTCATGGAGGATTCATGAAATTCTTGGCTAAGGTGTTGGTGGTGCTTGACAGGTGATGTTGGTTTAGAATTTTGGTTTGTTTCATATCATGATTTCTGCTTTTGAATTTTGGTATGATACATTGATCTAGAGACCATGGTTATGTTCACCTAGAGCATGGAATCTCCTAAAGGAGATGGTAAGATCATGATGTCATGATAAGTTTCTATTTCAGATGATTGGAGCTTTGACAGTGGTCTAGTAACTTCTCTATGTTTGGCTACATTTATCATTTGCTTGATTACTTCATAGTGGTGTAGTGATCCAATTGGAGTTTAGCATGAGGTGATTGTTCGTAGGTACTCATGGATACATGGAGAATAAGGTGAGACTGTATATGTTGTGCTTAATCAGAGTTTATAGCTGGAAGCTCGAGGAGTCTTTACCTTGGTTGAATGTGAGTTCAACAAAAGAACTAGAGGAGATTGTTCTTGGAGAAAGTCTTTGGGACTTGGATATCTTGGAAGAACATTCTCATTCTCACTCTTAGTTTGCTCAGCAGTTTATTACTTGAGAGGTATTGCCCATTGTTTCTCTCAGGTGTTTTTTTTTCTTTCTTTCAAAGATATGGATCTTGAACTACTCATAGATGGTTCTGGAGGATTCATTGTGAGAGATGAATAGCATGTTTATCTCCTTTTGCATTTGAGTTTAGAGATATCATTCATTGATGAGGACTGTTAGGAGATGGTTAATGGGCTGATTTCCTAAAATGGGAATTGAATTAGTTTGATCTTCTTTGGTTTGTGAGGCTTACATCCATGTTAGTTGCGTTTGATCTTGGAGATTGAATGTTTGTTTGGATGTTGTTATGCTGGTTCACTTTGGGGTGTTTTGAAGGAGATCGTACTTGACATAGTTGTTATTTAGAGGTGTATGTAAAAGGATTGTCTACAGGTATATGATGTGCAGTGTTTCTCTTGGTCTCAGTTATTTTCTTTGATGCTGTGTTTCATATTGCATTGTTTTGAGGCTTTATTCGGAGCTAAAGTGATCACTAGTTTGTGGTCATCTGCTTTCACTTATGTTGTTGGGTGATAGCATGAAGGTTTTGTTCTGTTATCTCTTTCTTTGTTGGATGTGGAGAACTTGGGAGAACTTTGGACTGGTGGTGAGGAGTTGTTCTTGCAGGTTATTTGCTTATAGATTTTGCATATCATGGTGGATGTTTCCTTGGTACTACATGTTATTTACACTTTATATGGAAAGCTATTGGTGGATTTTTTGTATGCCATGATCTTTTTCAGATCTACATTACCCATGCAGTGGGAGTTCTTGAAGTGTTTGGTCTTCTTCGACTAGTTCACACTTTGAGCTTGTATTTGTAGTTGATGGGTGTATATGTAGGTGGCATGAGTTTACTGATGTATATACCTTCAAGGTATGAGTGATTGGGTGTTTTAGCACTGGCTATGTGTGCTATTTTTAGTCACGTGGGTTTTGTTTAGTTGGAATGGTGCAGTCAGTTTTCTGATTGTTGTTCTAGGTGATGGTCTATCTTGTTTCTAGAGGATAATTTTCATGGCTGTGTTCTGGAAGTTTTGAAGTTGGAGCTTCTGTGTAGCTTGTGAGCACAGTGGAGTGGAGGCAGTATTAACCTTGGTTCTTTGACCTAGAGTGTTGATGATTTCCTATAAATCCTTCATCAGGTGGGAGACTGTTGATTTCATGTGTCTCAGATTTATAGTGATCGGTAATGGTCACAGCGATCTCGGTGTTCATAGTGGGATGTTCTTTGTATTGGGCTGACAGAACACCATCGGCAAACACTTAACTTGTTTCACCGATAGTTATGGTTACACTGATGAAGGAAAGCTATCTGGTTGACTGATCTCCATTGGTAGACCTTGTTTGTGTTACACCGACCGCATATGTTTCACCGATGGTAGTGATCATCGGCTTGACTTTCACTATTGGCAGGAGTTCAGAGTCTTATGCCAATCTCCGAGGTCTTACCGATGTGAGAAGCCCATCGGCATAAGGTTGGATGTCAGGGAAGGTTGTGGTAGTCACTCCAATGTTAGTGGTCACTTTGATGGAAGACCATCGGAGTGAGTAGCTTTATCAGCCAAGCCTTAAGAACTCGCTCCAATACTTGTGTCTCTCCGATGAAGGCCTGGTCATTGGTATGAGGTTTGCTATCAGTGCAGATAGTAGAAGTGTCACTAATGATCTATGTCTTGATGATGGTGTGGTCGGCGTGAGAAGGTTTGTCAGCTCAGCATTGAGAAGTCTTCCCGATCTTACCTATCACTCCGATGGAGGGTTAGCGGAGGTTTGGCATCAGCAGGAGAAACATTGTTGGCAAAGAGGGCTGAAGTTATACCAAAGGTCAAGGTCTCTTCAATGGTTGGTGAAAGGTGTACTACTTAGTCTTGTCAACAAAAGTGCTGACAGTTATCTTACTTGTCATGCATATAAATTGGAAACCGTCCAATGTCTGGTGCATGTGGGACTAAAGTTTCCTACAAGAATGCGAATGGTTTGGATAGTTGGAATGAATGGTCAGCTGCATGTGGATTCGATTGGATTGCTAAAGCAATGTGAAAAAATTGATTGACTAGAGAGAGAGTTGGATGGTACGATCAATCCAGTGAGCTCTGGTTTTCTCCTTCGGTGAAGTCCTATGCTGTGTGTTGTATGCGACGTGTTAACAGTATGTGAAGCGATTGAGGAGTGAGTGAAAACAAAGTTTAGATATTCTTCAGAAGGAATAAGATGTTAATCTCTTGTAAAGGCTATGAGCCTATAAATGTATTGTAACTTTTTGGTTGCTGAATAATACAAAGGCTCAGTATTTGGAGTGTGGGGTTTTTTACCCGTAAGGGTTTTGCCCATGTAAATCTGTGTTCTTGTTCTGTCTTTCATGTTTAATGTTTCTGCTATTAAAATTAGTTAATGCTACTTGTACTTTCCTCTAAGGGTCAATGTTGGAAATGTTCTATGTCTGTTTCTGCTCTAATGGCATAGTTGTGTGTGTTTTTGAAGCAATTGAAAAGAATTTAAAATTGTCAAAGACACGACTGTTCTTAGAAATACGTTCTGAGATGCTCTCATTTCCTTACAAGATGTTGGCTATGCCATCAGTATGGCCATCTTCAAAGGAGGTGATCTCGTGCCTCAGGTGCTGGTGGTTCAGATAATGTGAAGGCTCCATCTAATCCAAGGGAGGAAAAGGGTAAAGTACCCATGCAGGGGGTGGTACCGGATAAAGATGGCTTTGTGCCAGTTAAGGCACAAAACAAGAATCGGGGTCAGAAGAGGACTCTTCGGGATTGTCAAGAGGAGGAGACTTTTAACAAGTTTGAGGCTTTGGATGAATTAGTCCATGAGGAGGGGGTTTCTTCTAACATGCATGTTGAAGCTTCTCCTTTAGGTGATCATAATTTTGTGTCTTTGCCTGTCACTACCTCGGTCCTAGTTCCTATGGTGGCTATTGAGGTGGTGATGGATTCAATTGCTTCTCCCCCCGATGTTGGGTTTGGGGACTCTTGTGGTTTGGTGGGAACCCCCATGGCCTTTTTGGATGAAAGGGTGAGTTCAGCTTGTGGACCAGGTTTGGAAGACTTTGGTAAGAAAAAAGCCCTCTCTTCTTCTCCTATTCTGGGTCTACAACAAAAATCCTTGAAAAAGTGTGCTCCTGATAAGCCCTAGAAGGTGGGGAGGAAGAAGGATCAAGAGAAAGTTAAGATGGCTAGAGAGACATTGGTGGAATCTAGGTCGGTGAAGACATTGGATACTCACTTCTCTCACCCTTCGCGATGATTGTGTTATCATGGAATGTAAGGGGTATAAATACCATCCCTAGACAAAAGGCTATTCGTGACTTGGTTAGTGCTCATTCTTCGGATGTGGTTTTCCTCTAGGAGACGAAGCTATCTATGGATGGTATGATGCAGTGTGTTTCTAAGATTTGGAACAGAGGGTTTTGCTAGTGTGTGGGTGCGCAAGGTAGCTCAGGGGGTCTTACTTGCCTCTAGGATCCTTGGTGAATTTCTCCTGTTTGGTGGATCTCTAGTAGATTTTCCATTTCTCTAGTTGCAATTAGTTTGGAGACGGGTGAAAGAATTCTTCTTTCTAACATTTATGCTCCGACAAATGTCCCTGGTAAGACTCTCCTATGGTCTCATATCAATCTTTTGAAATCGTTGGATCCTTTCCTCCCCTAGATTATAGCAGGTGACTTTAATACAATTGCCTCCCTTGAGGAGAAAAGGGGGGGTGTGCCTCATTTGGACCCCTCTTCTAATCTTCTAAGGGATAATTTGGTTCAACTCCGTCTTGTGGATATCAAAACCTTTAAATGGCATGTTTATTTGGAATAATAGGAGGCTTGGGGATGATGCCATTTCTGAATGGTTAGATAGGTTTATTGTTTCCTATTTTTGGGTGGGTGACAAGTGGCTATCAAGTTCTAAAATTTTAAATTAGTGAGGATCAGACCATTGGCCGATCAAACTCTCTGCCCATTTGGCTAGTGGTCCTAAGAAACAAACTTTTAGATTTCAGCTTATGTGGCTCAGGGAGGAGAGTCTTTTTGACTTGGTTTCTAGATGGTGGATTGAAGGATGACTTGATTTTGGTACAGCTATGTACTCATTTGTGAAGAGGCTTCAATATGTGAAGTATAAATTGAAACATTGGAATAAGTATCAGTTTGGCAATGTATTTAAGTAGAAAAGGGTTGCCTAGGAGTGCTTGGATTCTATTACTAGGTAGATTTGGGACTAGGGTCTTGATGCGAATTTAAGTAGGCTTGAGGTTAGTGCGGTTAAAGACCTCGAAGAATGGGAGTTTCGTGAGGAAATATTTTGGAAACAGAAGGCCCGTGTTGATTGGCTTCAGGAAGGGGACATGAATACTTCCTTCTTTCATAAATTAGTGAAGGCTCGAAGACAAGGTAACTTTATCTCTTCTCTCCGCTCTCCTGAGGGTTCTATTCTTTCTTCCTCTTCAGGGATATCTAGTGAGATGGTTCATTTTTTCTCTGCTCTCTTTTTTGAAGATACCCCGTCTGCTAGTGAGGAGGAAGCTTCTATTCTGGCTTGTATTCCCTCTCTGGTGACTATGGATATGAATGCTTCTCTTCTTAAACCTATTTCTTTGAAGGAGTTGGAGGATGTGGTGTTTCAGTTGAAAAAAGGGAAGGCTCCTAGTCCTGATGGGTCCCTAGCTGAGTTCTTTCAGGAATTTTGGGAAGTCATCAACCTTGATCTATTGGAGGTGGTGCAGGAGTCTTTTAGGAATAAGCAAATGTTGCAACCCATGAATGCCACGTTTCTTACTCTTATCCCAAAACGCGAGGGTGCTGATTCTCTGGATCTTGTTCGACCAATTGCTTTGTGCAATGTGGTGTATAAAATCATTACAAAGCTAATTGCTGAACATTTGGAGCCATGTCTGGATAAGTTGGTCTCAGAGGAACAAGGGGGCTTTGTTGCGGGTAGACATATTTTGGATGGAGTAGTTATTGCAGCTGAGACTATTCACTCTATGGCCTCTTCTAAGGAAAAGGCTATGTTTATAAAGTTGCACATGGCTAAAGCTTGTGACAGAGTTAACTGGGGCTTTTTGATCAAAATTCTCAGAGCCTTCGGGTTCAGTTGTGAGTGGATTGATTGGGTAATGAGCTATGTGAGAACTTCCTCATAAATGGGGAGTCTTCGAATTTGTTTGGTGCTTCTAGAGGTCTTTGACAGGGGGACCCCTTATCCCTATATTTGTCCATCTTGATGGCTGAAGGCTTGGTGAGATTCATTAAGTCCCATGTTATGGATGGGCTCTTTCAGGGATGGAAATAGAGCAATTCTCTTCCTCCTCAAACTCATCTTCAGTTTGCAGATGATACGGCTTTGATGGGTGTTGCTAAGGTGGCTGAAGTGGTTGCTTTGTGTCAGATTTTGGATTGTTACCTGGCTGCCTCAAGTCAAAGCATTAATGAAAGTAAGTCTTGCATTTATTTCTTTAATACCCCCAGGCTAATTCAGCAGTGTATTGCCAGGATCTTAAGGTTTCAGGTGGGGAAACTTCCCTTTATATACCTTGGCATCCCTCTGGATGTGCGCCCACCTCCCAGGTGTTTTTGACAGGATGTGATGGATAAATTTCATGGGCTGGTTTGTCACTAGACCTATAGATGGTTATCTATGGCTGGAAGAGTTACTCTGTTGAAGTCTGTGGTACATGCCCTTCCTATATACAGATGCTTTGTGTTGATGGCTCCCTCAAGTTTCATCAAAGATTTTGAGGGCCTCTATCAACAATTTCTTTGGTTAGGTAATCTCCTTTCGAAGAAGTGGAACTTAATTAAGTGGGAAGTTGTTTGCCGACCAAAGCAGGATGGTGGTCTGGGTTTGCGTAGGACAGATTGGAATGGATAGGCTTTAGTTGCTAAGCTACAGTGGAGATGGTGTTCATATCAGCATCAGTATTGGGCCAGGATCCTTACCTTCAAATACCTTGGGGAGGTGGAGGGCGCTGAGGTGCCTCGTTTTAGTCTTTCAGGGAGAGATTCTATGATCTGGGATACTCTCAAGAGGGGGGCTATGCTGGTTAAACAAGGCCTATTTTAGATCTGCAATAGAGGCTCTAATGTGTTTTTTTGGCATGACTCCTTGGATGGCTTCCCGCCTATCCTCTCCTTGCACCCTCACTTGGGGGACTTATGTAGGATTTTTGTTCAGGCTGGTTGGAGTAGAGTGATGGATTTCAAAGCCCCTCAGGCTTTGGGGCAGACTATTGTTTACCAGTGGAAGGATATGTAGGAATGGCCCATGGGTGGATCTTTGGAGGATAGGAGAGAGTTGCCCTCCATTTTGGCTAATAGAGTCTGTTGTTCTCTCCCAGAGCAAGATGTACTAGCTTGGGGTCCGGATCCAAAAGGGAAGTTCACTATTGCTTCAGGGTATCGTGTTTTGGATAGAGAGGCCTAGGGTAATGCTAAGGTTCCTTGGTGAAAAAATATTTGGAATAAATTCTCCTAGACAAAATGCAATTTCTTTTCTTAGCTAGTGGTTTATGGCAGGTGTTTGACTTGGGATAACCTCTATAAGCGTGGCTTCTAAGGTCCTTCCTTATGCTTCTTATGTCTAAAAGATGTTGAGATTGTTTCACATCTTTTCTTCTAGTGCCCTTTTGCTAGGACTATTTGGCATTTTTGGTGGGGGGCCTGGAGTTTGCAGTGCAGGCACCCTTCTTCTATGGAGGAGTTTTGGCGGGACTTTGGGCCCATTCCAGTGAGGACTTCATTTCTACACATAGCATGGCCAATTGGCCCTAGTCTGATTATATGACACATCTAGTTGGGGTGCAACCGCAGGGTCTTTTTGGATAAGAAGTTGCTAGTGGGTCAAGTTTGGTCTCGCATTCTTGGGGCTTTGCAAGAGACCTTGTATGCTAAATGTGCTCTGTCAGCCCCAGTGGATCCTGGTGATACTAGAGTGATTCGTAATCTAGGGATTCTTGTTGGGGGTCCCATAAGGCCCAAGATTGGGTGGAGCAGGTGTTCTAGAAGGAAGGTTTCTAGGGAAGGGCATTGGTTTCCCCCTCCCATTGGAGTCTTGAAAATCAATACTGATGGGTCTGCAAGGGGTAACCCTAGGCATGCTGGCATTGGTGGGGTGGACAAAGACAGTTCTGGGGTGGTTGTGTTTTTCTTCTCAGAATATAGGGGACTGCACTCTAATAATCTTATGGAGGTCTTGGCTATTCTTTTGGCGTTGAAGAAAGCATATGCCCTTGGCTGGAATAAGATTATCTGCAAGTCAGATTCTTAGGTGGTGATAGACTTGATAAATAGAAGGCAATTTGATGATGTTAGTTGATAGCTTGCGGTGGTGGCTAAGCAAATCACCAGTCTTGGAGATTTATTTGATTCTATCACCTTCTCTCATATCCCTCAGGAATGGAATAAGGTGGCTAATGGGTTGGCCAAATGGGCTTCTAAGAAGAATGGGACCTGGCTGATGGATGATTGGGACAGTTTACCTGGGGATCTTGCTCAGGATTTGGTGGATTTGGTCATAGAGGATGTGAGATGTTGCATGACCACTTGTTGATTTCTTGTTTGTTGTCTTTGGGCCCGTTTGGACCTCTTGCTGCTTTTATGCTTTGTACTGCTCTCTTTGATTAATAAAGATTTTACCCTCTTTTTTTTTTTTTTCTAAAAAAATTTATATAAGAAATATAAATAAAAATTTACAAATAATTTTAATGTATTCATACTAAGTATTTCAAATAATGTATGCAATCTAATTTTTTCTAAAAAAATCTAAAAATTTAATTTTTTGATGTGGAAAAGTTTGAAGGGTGGAATGAATATAAAAAAACTTAAAGAATATTGAGAACTTCTTTAAAAAATATAAAAATTTCTTCAATCTATTAAAAAATGGAAGAAGTTTTGGGGTTAAGGGCATGGTTGGGTGGTTAAGTCACTTAGTTATAGTGGCAAATCCCATAGTGTTCATGTTTGGGGTATGGGGATGAGGTCCCCTTGTTATGGTCTCATTGGTTCATAGTGATGTTTCTATTAAAAAATTTAATATATATATATATATATATATATATAGTTTTTTCAGTCAAATATTTATTTTTATTGTATTTTACAATTAGAATCTTTAAATACAACTATACAACTGTCATATTTAAGCTCTGTGATATATCAACTTAATATGTTGTACACGTAATAAAGAAAGCACATTCAATTTTACACTTTAGTAACCTCATTCATATAGACTGTATTACAAGCATTAAAAAACCTTAACTTATTTAAAACAATAAATTTAAAATACTAAACCAAAAAGGCATAAAGAAGGGAATTTTTTTTAATCTCCAAAAGCTAACTTCTATTACCAGTAAAAATAGTTATCCATATTCAGACAGCAGCGTTTGAGAAAATCTAATCTGCAACTTCACAATAAGGAAAGGAAAGTTTATAGTAGCTAAGAGGAAGCTGCCTCTTTTTATTTATGTGACGTCTAACTAGTAAAAACGCTTCAACTGTATCCCGCGCTCATCAGAGATTCCTTTCTGCACAATAAACAATACAAAAACATAAATACACACCAGATAGTCGAAGAGATTATTATATCAATTAAAAATTAGTTGAGTTCTGAGATGGATAATAACAATGGCTTACCAAAGTAAGTCAGAATTAGAGAGGGATTCAAGCGTAGATCTCTCAGAGCACTTTCTGTAGCAGGCATAAGTTATAACCAACACAAGAAAACAAATTATTAGGAAATTAATGATGAGACAACCGCTTGCAAGAGGATTCTCTACACCATTAGTGCAGAATATGCTTTAATGGGTATACTGAAAGAGCCCAACTAAACAAAAAATATATCACATTAATACACACCTATATCATCGACGGTAATGTGTAGATCGTGCTGAAACGTTACCGTCCTCGTTTCCATACTGATATCAACTCCTGCAGCTCCAAGACTATCCCCCAGACGTTGGATTTAGGCTCTCTGTATCCCCGGCCGTGAAATGTCAATTTTAAAGGTACTTCTCTGCGCCATTTATGTGCTGATTCACTAATTTAACTTCCCAAATGGAGGAATATTTTCTTATATCCTTTCTCTAGGGACAAATGCTTTTGCTATGGGACTGAAATGAACTTCAATTTATAACCCAGACTAAAATTTGTCTCAATTTCAATTTAATTATGATTCAGGGTTTCATTTCTAATTTTCTAATACACAGACAATTCATTTTTCTGACGTTTTGTTTTAAAATAGTAAAAACATCTTGAAAAATAAATGTTGGCAGCATTACCAGAATATGATTACACCTATTTCATGGTGACTGCCTCTACAATCTACCAAAAATAGAAATTTTATTTTATAAATTTGAATAGAATCCTTTGCAGCATTGCTATCATTGCCCTTCTGTTTTGCCATAATGACTTCTGCCATAAACACAAGAAAATCCTTCTATTTTGCCACAACAAAATCCTTCTGAATTTGGAATGCCTTGGGAGCAGCCAAACTATGGAAGAGTATACGTCTAGGATGATGGAATTGTTTAATAAGTGCACACCAAGTAATTCTTGCGAGCGTGGGAGAGAGGAAGTACCATGCCATTTACTTCAGCCATGGGAAAGTGCTCATGCGTATGAAATATATTGTGTTTCTTCCATGTTAGCATTAGTTTTTGTTATGTCTAGAGGCGAAGCCTAGAGGTGAAGCCTAGAGGCGTTATATGTAAAAACAGTCCCAAGATAATGAAAACAGAACAGCAACAGCAAAACAGAGAGAAAACAGGGCAAACAGAGTTGAATAAACTCAGAAATATTTATTCATCTAACTTGCATTACATCCAAATGCTTGTCCGGCAGCTCTCTCTAAACACACATATATATAGCTACAGAAGCTTTGAGGCTGGAAGCTTCTAGCATTCTAGATGATTCTAAAATCCTAGAATGTTCTTTTCTAGAACAACTGGAAGTTTCTCTTAGAAAGTTCTTTTCTAGAACAACTGGAAGCTTCTTCCTGGAATGTTGTTTGGAAGACTTCTAGAAACATTCTAGACAATCTTAATAATTCCTAACATCCCCCCTTAAGATTGGCTAGAATAATACAAACATAATACAAAAGGAGAGGGGAAATACAAAGGAGAGGGGAACATTATACTACTATCCCCCCTTAAAGTTCACCTCTAACATACCAAGCATGCCTCTTAATTTTAAGAATTTGGCTTCAGCCATACTCTTAGTGAATATATCAGCTACTTGTTCTTCACTTGGACAAAACTGAAGATTGATAATAGATGCTTGAACAAGATCCTGAATGTAGTGAACATCTATCTCAATGTGCTTTGTTTTAGCATGAAAGACTGGATTGTTGGCAACCTGTATGGTACTTTAATTGTCACAATAGAAAGTGCTGGTTGAACTTTGTAGAAAACCAAACTCAAATAGAAGATTCTAAATCCAAACTGCTTCCTTGCCTGCTTCTTTTGTTGCTCTATATTCTGCTTCACATGAAGATAATGATGTAGTTGTTTATTTCTTGCTACTCCATGTAATAGGGCCTGATCCAAGATTGAAAACATAACCACCAGTAGATTTTCGATCATCTATATCACCACCCCAATCTGAATTAGTAAATCCAACCAAAGAAATTGAAGATTTATAGCCATAGTAGATTCCAAAGTGTATGGGTCCATGGATGTATCATAAAATTCTCTTAGCAGCCAGCCAATGACTTTGTTTAGGTGCCTGCATAAATCTAGATACAAGATTGACTGTAAAACAAATATCTGGTCTAGTATGAGTTAGATAAACCAAGTTACCAACAAGCTGTCTATATAAAGTGGCATCGACACTCTTGGAAGTACATTCTTTAGTAAGCTTGACTCCGGATTGAAACAGGGTAGATGTTGGCTTGCATTCAAGCATGTTAAACTTTTCTAAAAGGTCCAAAGCATATTTTGATTGTGAGATGAACAATCCATCATGTAATCGACAAACTTGTAAGCCAAGAAAATAGTTTAGTTCACCCAAATCACTCATATGAAATGTCCTCTTAAGATCTGATTTTAAATCATTGATTAACCCAATATTCGGTCCAGCAATGAGTAAATCATCTACATATAGTGCAACAAGAAGAATATCATCTTGAACTTTCTTCACATAAAGATTGGGATCTGACTTACATCTCTTAAATCCATGAAGCTGAAAATACCTGTCAATCTTCTCATTCCATGCTCGTGGCGCTTGTTTAAGACCATAAAGTGACTTCTTTAATCTACAAACAAGATTAGGATGTTGCTGATCCACAAAACCTGGTGGTTGATCCATATATATTTCTTCATATAAATCTCCATTTAAGAATGTATTTTTGACATCAATTTGATGAATATGCCACCTAAGACTTGCAGCCAAAGAAAGAATAATTCTAACTGTGTTCATTTTAGTGACAGGAGCAAATGTTTCTTCATAATCAACACCCTCTTTTTGATTGAACCCCTTAGCAACCAATCTAGCTTTGAATTTTTCTATAGCACCATCTGATTTGAATTTAGTTTTGTAAACCCATTTGCAACCAATAACATTCTTACCTTTGCGCCGGGGCACAAGTTCCCAAGTTTTATTCTCTAACAATGCATCATATTCCTCTTTCATGGCTTGCTCCCATTCCTTCTTTCCTCTAGCTTGCTCATATGAGATTGGGTCATTTACTTGTAATACTTTGGCCATGAGAGCACTACCATTCCTTCCTTGGATCTTTGAGCCTTGTCTATATATTTCTTCAACACTCCTTGTCTTTTGTCTAGCTAAAATGACATCTTCTTCATCATCACTACCTGCAGAAAATGGCTGAGTACAAGCATTAGTAGTTTCATTTTCAATAGTATTATCGTCATCGGTAGTGCTCATCTCATCCTCATCAATATTGGCTTCATTTCTTTCTAAAATATCTGAAAAATCAGAAACATTTGTTGTTGTAGAGTGAGAGGAAGTGGCTGTAAGTTGTGAAAGCTCATCAAACTTTACATCTCTACTAACAAAGACCTTTCTTGTTGTCAAATCATATAACCTGTAAGCCTTTGATTCTTCACTATAACCCACAAACAAACACTTATGACTCTTTGGTTCTAACTTTTTCCTCTTTTCATCAGGAACATGTGTCCAAGCAATGCATCCAAATACTTTAAAATACCCAATGTGGGGCTTTCTACCACTCCAAGCTTCTTCAGGGGTAATATTTGGGAGGGCTTTAGTTGGAATTCTATTCACAATATATGCAGCACAAGAAACAGCCAAACCCCAAAATTGATTATGCAAACTTTTAAAATGCAACATACAATGAGCCAATTCTAAAAGAGTTCTATTCATTCATTCAGCCACCCCATTTTGTTGAGGAGTATAAGGAACTGTTCTTTGCACCTTAATACCACAATATTTACAAAATGACTCAAATGCATAGTTGCAATATTCACCCCCATTGTCCATCCTTAAACACTTAATTCTTTTTCCACTTTGATTTTCAACTAATGCCTTAAACTTTTGAAAAACTTCAAATACTTTATTTTTCCTTTCAAGAAAATAAACCCATACTCTCCTACTGTAATCATCAATAAAAGTCAGAAGGTACCTGGCACCTGAAAGTGAAGGATATCCTGGTTCACATAGATCACTATGAATGAGCTGCAATGGATAATTAGCTCTCCATGCTTTCCCTGAATCCAAAGGATCTCGATGATGTTTTCCTAACACACATCCTTCACACACACCTTCAGAAGCTGAAATTTTTGTCAATCCACTAACCATCTCCATTCTAACCATATCTTGTAATTTTCTATAATTTATATGTCCAAGTTTAGTATGCCAAAGTTTTGACATATAATTAGCCTGAGCAATAAAAGCATGAGAGAGTGTATATTCATCATCAACAAACCCGACAAATTTAAATAAACTCTCTTTATGATCAACTCTACCAATAGCAATTATATTGCTTGGGTCTTTTCTATCTCTAACAATAACTTGATCAGCGGTGACAACAAACTCATATCCGGCTTGAACAATTTTATATACTGAAATAAGATTCACCCCTAATCCTTCAACCAGCAGAACATTTTTCAAAGACCCATTCATTACATTAACAGTCCCCATTCCTAAAACTAGAAGTCTCATTTTATTGCCAATAGTAATTTCTTGACTTGAATTCTTCCCTTCATAAAAATCAATAAACAAAGAGCTATCCCCAGTCATGTGATATGATGCCCCTGAATCTAAAATCCAGTCTTTATTAGAATCTGAAGCAAAGTATCCCCCCTTAACACTACTTTCAGGTCTAGCAATTACCTCTTTATTTGATTTCTCTGGCCTTTTTAGAGAGATGGCTACGAAGCTATGCCTATACTTCTTGCCATCCTTGAACCTTTCTTGCTTGGGCTTGTATTGCTGCCTTTCGTTGTCCATCTTCTTCAAACAAAATTTCTCCATGTGATTTTCACCTTCACAATACCTGCAAATAATCAATTTCCTTCCAACTTGCTTTTCTGCAGTCATTTCTAGAGAAATGGTTAGAACCGTCATTTCAAAATTCATAACTTCCTTTCCAATTCTTCTTTCCATCATATCTAGAAAATTTACTCTTGGCTGCATATGCATGATTCTTCTTAATATGTCCTTCTTTAATAAGCTGAACCTCTTCATCTAAAACAGACTTACAAAATTGATCAAAAGTTTGCTTGGGGGCATTGGGAGTTAGTTGGAGAACCCTTTTCCTTGATTCCTTAAATACCTTGTATGGTTGGGGAAGCTTACTTTCATCCATTGCAATCAACTAAAAATCTTTTTTTGCATATTCAGCACCTATTTTCTTCAGCTAAGCATTTAAAAATGTAATTTCATTAAAGTAATCAGACATTTTTTCAGAATCAGAAGGATCTAAATTCACCAATCTTTCTTCTATGCTAAACATGCTAGCAATATCTGCATCTTTATAATCTCTTTCTAAACTCTCCCATAGCTCTATTGGATTATCAGTATCAACAAATCTTCTATTGAGATTGGGGCTTAAAGCTTTACCAATAATACCTCTAGCTTGTTCCAACTTGCATTTCCATAGCTCCTTTTCTTTTTCACTTTGGGGTTCTCCAATTTCTTTATTCACTATCCTCCATAGAGCCTTTTCTCTCAAAGCATTCTTGACTGCAATCTTCCAATCTGCAAAACCACTTCCATCAAATATTGGCAACACTTCATTTGTAGATCCCATGTTAGCCAAAAATAAAGAGCCCTGCAGACAAATCACTTCCAACAATATATATGCCCTGCAAACAAATCACTTCAGCATTATACTTCCAACTGAGCCTCTAACTGAATCTCTAGCTGAACCTGGAAAAAAAATCTAGCTGAACCAGGCTCTGATACCATGTAAAAACAGTCCTAAGATAATGAAAACAAAACAGCAATAGCAAAACAGAGAGAAAACAGGGCAAACAGAGTTGAATAAACTCAGAAATATTTATTCATCTAACTTGCATTACATCCAAATGTTTGTCCGGCAGCTCTCTCTAAACACATATATATATAGCTACAGAAGCTTTGAGGCCTGGAAGCTTCTGGCATTCTAGATGATTCTAAAATCCTAGAATGTTCTTTTCTAGAATAGCTGGAAGTTTCTCTTAGAAAGTTCTTTTCTAGAACAACTGGAAGCTTCTTCCTGGAATGTTCTTTGGAAGACTTCTAGAAACATTCTAGACAATCTTAATAATTCCTAACATTATACAGTCATAGCACGATTGCAAAACTGTCATTAAAATAAAATGAATGTTAATTAATGCAGATGTAATAAGGGCAGATAGATTGTTTTTTATACAGAGCCCGGATTAAGCTAGGTACACTTTCTGACAAGTAATTCTCCTTTTCAACTAAGGTTTTTTTCAGATATTTTTATCCTGACATAGTACGAAGTTGATGAACACCAGAGTTAATGTAAGAAGATGTTTTGAGTTGCATCAGGCCCTTTCAGATCTTTGGAGGACAGGTGAAGATGGCATTTTTGGTTTGGCTCCATTCCACATTAAGTAGAGGTGACTAGTATTACTCCCCCGGAGTAAATGATCCCTTTGAAGGCATCATGATTCACATTTAATAGATGGAGCGGCCTTGTCAGTAATAAGCAATAAAACTCCTCCGGCGGTGTTATGGTAACATAATCTTGCCTCACACACCCATTGATACACTAAAGTAATGTACTCCCTCTTTGGTCATAATGGCCCCCTGACTTGAGTTTATGACTTGTAAGTTCCCATCGGGATGGACAAAGTATGTTTGAGTATAGTCTCTTTCAAGCATAGGCTGTTTTGATTCGCATTGTCTCCTTCCTGTTGCAAGGCGATCATATTTTTTCTTGTCTTTCCGTGCCTAAATCACTACTATCATGGCAGATATACGCCTCAATCAATGAATGTTCTTCCTAGCTTTGGAGTGGGAACTAGAAATAAGAGGACGGGTAAAGGCGTTGGACCTGATGACCTTGCTTGACAAGGATTGCACGCTCACCTAGATCGCTGTCCGTAATATTTTGGGACATGTTTGGATAAGAGGATACGAGAGGAGGGTGCTTAATTTCTTAGATGTTGTCTCACAGCTCCTTTCCAACATCATGGATCTGGTGATGGATGGTGAATTTGTTCATTCCCTGGCAGCTGGGCTGTTCTTTAAAAACATCTACACTGTGGATAGATTTGAAATGGCGTTATCTGCTTATCGTATGGAGAATGGGGACGCTCTCATTGGTGGCTTGTTCATTTTAGCAACACTGTGTTCTTCCCCCCAGCAACAAAACATCTACGGGGCATTACAAACAAGCATCCTATCACTAAGCAGTGGAGACATAGAAGCCACGTTGAGGTCTCATTGTTTTTTGCTAACAAAGAAAAAATCAGAAAGAATTATGGATGTCTTTACTGCTATTCGGTTCCTTCGGATTCATGCAGTTGATCTCACCCCAAGCATGCCTAGATATGCTTTTGTTGAGCTTGAAGAAGCAAACCAGGAGGCTGTGGTAGTGGAGGTGGATATGCCTGGCCTCCCCAAAGCTCTAGCTGTTGTGTGATGTGAGGGCAGTGGGGAATGGTGGTCTTGGCCCCAGGGTGGCTGCAGATGGCTTAAGGCAGTCTGGTGTAGGGGTAGGTGTTTTGGTTCATGTTTTTGGTTTCTATTTTGCCAACGCCTACGGGTGCCTTCGTTTATGGTTCCCTTGTTATTTCTGTTGACCTCCCTGCCTGGAGGTAGGTTTAGTGGATGGCTTTTGGATGGTTATAATGTTCTTGTTTCTTTTTTGTTCTCATGGACATGTATGGATCTGTAGTGGGATTCTGTTTCAATTCCGTTATCGCTGTTTTCTGACAGGCGTTAAGCATTTTTCTCTGTAATATGTTTATTTTATATATTTATGGGTGCCCTCTCCCCTTTTTTGTTTTAAAAAAATAAAAATAAAATGAATGTAACTTATGTCGATTAATCTTTTTTAACTGTCATAAAATAAAATGAATGTAACTTATGTCCGTATATCATAAACTCAGCGAATTTTGTGTTTTTTTTCCCCTTCGCCCAAAGTAATTCTTTTTGAAAATAGATTCATTAGAAAATAGCAAATAGCTTAAGCTTTCTGCTCTCTCATTTTTAAATATTACATGATATCTCCATGTTCTCTGTGCTGCATTGTAAATCCATTTTCAATCTGCGAAAGTGAATCTTCATTCTATAAATCACTGACATAAGCCACTAAAATTAAATACATCTTCAGAGAATTAAAATTAAATCCATCTATGTAGGTATATCAATTTTTCATTTTTTAAGGGTTTTGGCAAGAATCATATAGTTTCCCCGCTTACTTGAACGTAGTTTCAGCAAGCTTTTAAGCTTAAAACGAATATTTTAATAACCTTGAGCCTTCTCTAAAAATTAAGGTTTTAATTAAATATTGCAATTTTTTTGGTTTATGATTGTTCAAATTTCATAATTACATATGTTTACGAGGAGAGGCGAAGCGTAAAGGCGTTATATAGCCACATCACAATTGCAAGTTTTATTCTCCCAATTAAAATTGACGTTTATAGCCCTCGATTAACATTAATATTTAAAATAATTTCAGCATCACCTCGGGAGAATATTTCGTTGTAGGAGAGAATATTGGCATGTTGATGTGGGTAGTTAGGAAATCGTCTGCATCAATTATCTATTCATTGAGCATGCCTGCGTTTCTTAGAAATCTCTAGTACTAATCCTCGGCGGGCATTCTCTGGAAAATAGGGAAGCCACAGACACTGCACATTTTCAACACAGTGTGGGCCAAACATGATGGTTAAGAGAAGTGGCTTTGCTTGGGGCATAATCAGAAACCACCTTTACATCGCAGGTAGTTTTGGAGGATAGGCCGCAGGAAACCTTAAACAAACCAATGTGTATGATTTCAAAAGGAAAGAATTGTGGGCGGTTCCTGAAATGCTGGTTTCCATGGCGATGGACATCTTTTTTGTTCATTCCGACAAGCTGTTTGTTCGAGGTTAGGTAAGAGAAGGAAAAACTAAGGATCCATTGAAATATTTTTCATATTGCCCACTGAAAAATGCCTAGCAAAAGGATAAATGGCTGCAGAAGGTTCTCAAGAAATTTCCTCCCATTACTCTCAATAAATTTGTTGTCACAAAAGTGTTGGAAGAATTAACCTTCCGTCAGACAATTTAACGCACCTACCCTCGCATCAGAATTGGGATCTCCTCAAATCTTATCCCCTGCACCGTTTGCTCCTACCAGAATTTATTGAGGTAGGTGAGTTTGAAATTCAAATGAGTTTTGAGCGCCCATTATCTGGGCATGAGGAATGAGACAAAAAGGAGGGTAATGTCTATTGACCGAGAGAGAGAGAATGTGTGTAAACCTGGAGCAGCAGAAGGAATGAGAGGGGAATGTTCTAACAGAGAGAATAGCAAAGAGAAGACAGTAGAAGTGAATGTTGCAGTAGCAACAGTAATCTACAGGCAGCTACGGAGTTTCTGGACAGCAGCTCCAGAGATTGGGGCAGAATAGGAAAACAGAGCAACAACTTTGCATTGTAGTTTGTAAAAAGTTTGAATGTATTTCTAGCAAAGGAAAATATATAAAACATATATTGCTATTATTTTTTGTGCTGTGTCTTCTTTGTTCCTGGGTATTTGTTCTTTCTGTCCATTGTATGTTGTAGCATTTGTTTTTAGAACATAAGTTTGTCTCCCCTATTCCAACATGTGGTATCAAAGCCCTATTTTTCTGGGTAGTTAGATTCAAGTGGGTATTTCATATAAGCCCTAGTTTGTCTAGGCATCATCAGCCTTCTCAGATTTGAGAAGCATGGTAGGTGGGGACAGTAAAGGATGGCAGCAGCCACCAAACTTTGATGGGCAGAACTATGATATTTGGGCTAAGAAGATGAAGACTATTCTGATTGCTAATGACCTTTGGGATTTGGTCACTAATGGGTTCACAGACACCACAGACCCAACAGCTTATGCATCCCTAACTAATGCTCAAAGAAATTAGTTGAAGGAAACAAGAATGAAGGATGCAAAAGCCCCCAGTCTAATTGAGGCAGCCTTGACAGAGGCTATTTTCTCTCGTATTGCAGCAGCAAACTACTCAAAACAAGCATGGGAAATATTACAGAATAGCTACAAGGGAACTGATAAAGTGAGATCAGTCAAGATCTAGCTGTTTAGAAGAGATTTTGAGACCCTACGGATGAAGGAGAGTGAGTCTATTTCAGACTTTCACACTAGAGTTTCTACCATACTAAATTAGCTGAGGATAAATGGAGAAACCATGGATGAACAAAGGATTGTTGAAAAAATCCTGAGTCTACCTTCTAGATTTGACCCTATTGTCATAACCATTGAGGAGACAAAAGATCTGTCCAAGATGACAGTGGATGAGTTGATGGGCTCTCTACAAAGCCATGAGCAGCGGTTGAATAGATCTGCTCCTTCCCTTGAGCAAGCCTTTAAGGCTCAAACCTATGCAAGAGGTAGGGGAAGATGAAGAAATAGCAGAGCTAGAGGTCAAAGAGGTAGAGGAAGAAGCAACTCTAGAAGAGGAGTTTCAAACAGCCAAGAAGAGATAAGCATCTCACAACCAAGCTATCAAGAAAAGAAGAAGAACATTAGTTCTACTCAGAGGTATGACAAAATTAATGTTCAATGCTATTACTATCATAAGTTTGGTCATTATGCTAGTGAGTGTAGAAAGAAACAACATGATCATGGAAGCCAAAATGTGAATGTAGCAAATGAGTACAAGGTTGAAAATGAAAATCAGTCTAAGGTGTTTATTGTGTGCAGCAACCTTGCTAAGAAGAGCAGCCCTGAAGTTTGGTATTTGGACAGCGGGTGAAGCAACCACATGAGTGGTAATAAAAATTTGTTTGCCTCCATTGACAGAAATGTCAATTCTGAGATCATGATGGGGAATAGTCAAAAGGTTCCTGTCATAGGAAGAGGCATCATCACAGTCCTTAGCAATCAAGGTGAGAAAATGTAGATCTAGGATGTATATTATGCCCCTGGCATAAAACATAACCTATTGAGCATTGGACAGATGGTCCAAAATGGTTATAGAATTTTGATGGAAAATGGAGAGTGCATAATATTTGACAAAGGAGGCAGTAAGAAAGTAATTGCAACAGTGCAGATGACAAGAAATAAAATGTTTCCTCTGTTGCTATCTCCAGCACCATCTCCGGCGCTAACTCTAGCACTATCTCTGGCACAGTTTCCAGCACTATCTCTGGTGCTCACAGCAGTGGGACAGCAAACAGCTTTTAGGATAGTCATCAAAGACCCATCCAAATTATGGCATTTGAGGTATAGGCACTTAAGTTTTTCTGGTTTGATTTTATTGTCCAAGAAAGGCATGGTTAGAGGGCTACCAAACATTGTAGAGCCTAATGGAAAATGTGAAGCCTGCATTTTAGGAAAGCAGCACAGGCAACCCTTTCAATCAGGGTATTCTAGAAGGGCAAGAGCACCATTGGAGTTAGTGCATTCATATTTATGTGGCCCTATGAAGACTCCCACATTAGGTGGGAATGTATATTTTATGACCTTCATTGATGATTATAGCAAAAAAATCTAGATTTATTTTTTGAAAAACAAATCAGAGGCCTTTGAGAAATTCAAGGAGTTTAAGGCATCAATTGAAAAGCAAAGTGACCGCTATATCAAGGCCCTAAGAACAGATAGAGGGGGAGAGTATATCTCTAAACAATTTCTAAATTTCTACAAGTATGAAGGAATTCATAAACAATTCACAACTAGGTATACTCCACAACAAAATGGAGTTGCTGAAAGGAAAAACAGAACCATCATAGAGATGGTAGCAAGCATGTTGAAGGCAAAGGGACTGTCAAATGATTATTGGGGTTAGGCTATAGCAACAACAGTTTACCTATTGAATTGGTGTCCTACAAAGGTTGTTCATGATAAGATTCTACAAGAGACGTGGACAAACAGCAAGTGGAGTGTTGAACACCTAAGAATCTTCAGGTGTGTGGCATATGCATTCGTATCTAAAGAGAAGAGGCAGAAATTTGATGATAGAGGTGAAAAATATATCTTCATAGGCTATAGTGAAGAGTCAAAAGCCTATAGACTGTATAATCCCATCACCAAAAGGTTGTAATTAGTAGGGATGTTGAGTTCACTGAGAATGAAGCTTGGGATGGAACGGTGGATAGCACCACGGGTATTTCAGTCACAATACCCCTTGATAATGAAGAAGCTCTAGAGATCAACAACTTTGGAGGAACTACGGAGAGTAGCAGCTCGAGGAGAAACTATCGTAGAGCATTAGAGAACAACATCAACTCCGGAGGTCTGTAACTTCAGATATCTATAGCTCTGAAGGTCGTCAGAACAGTAGCTCCAGAGGTCAGTGCAGCAGCTCCGAAGGTCAACTGTATAGTAGCTCCGGAGGTCATAACAGCAGCAGCTCCGAAGATAATTCAGACCACACACTTGCATCATTGATTCCATGGAGGACAAGGAGTGTGAAGGAGATTTATGATAGCACAAGGTATGCTGATGATGATGAGAATTTAGATTTTGCATTATTTTCTTGTAGTGATCCAATCCACTTTGAAGAAGTTGTGAAAGAAGAGAAATGGTGTAAGGCCATGGATGAAGAGTTGGAGGCCATAGAGAGGAATGACACATGGCAGCTAATTGCTTTACCCGAGGGTAAACAAGTGATTGGAGTTAAGTGGGTCTATAAGATCAAGTCTACTGTTGAAGGATAGATTGAAAGACATAAGGCAAGGCTAGTTGTCAAAGGGTACAAACAACAGCCTGGAAGAGATTATGATGAGACATATGCACCAGTTGCAAGGCTGGAAATAGTTTGGGTAGTCATAGCAATAGCAGCCCAACAAAAGTGGAAGGTGTTTCAGATGGATGTAAAGTTAGCCTTCTTGAATGGAGTGCTGAAAGAGGAAGTGTATGTGGAGTAGCCACCTGGGTATGAAGTCCCAGGGCAAGAGAACAAGGTATATAGTCTCTGGAAAGCCCTCTATGGGCTGAAACAAGCACCTAGGGCATGGTATAGCAGAATAGACTCATATCTAGTGAGTAATGGCTTTAGTAAAAGCAGCAATGAGCCTACTCTTTACATCAAAGTACCTGAAGGTAAAATTTTGATTGCTATTTTGTATGTAGATGATCTAATTTTTACTGGCAATAATGATCTTTTCATTGTTGATTTCATAGAGGCAATGAAGAATGAGTTTGAGATGACAAACTTAGGTCTGCTAAAATATTTTCTTGGCATTGAGGTGAAGCAAATATAGCATGGCATATTTATTTCACAAACTAACTATGCCAAACAGATTGTTAAAAGATTTAAAATGGAGAATAGTAAACCTGCCCCTACACCAATAGATACAGGTCTAAAATTGAGTAAAGAGGACAACAACAAAGAAGTAAACCCAACCCTCGATAAGAGCATGGTTGGAAGCCTCATGTACTTGACAGCAACTAGGCCTGATTTGATGTATGTTGTAAGCCTGATTTCTAGGTTCATGGAGAAGCCTAAGGACACACATTGGCAAGCAGGAAAGAGGATCCTAAGGTATGTGAATGGCACAACAAGTTTTGGCATCTTGTATGATGTTTCTAATGAGTTTAAGTTGGTTGGTTTCACGGATAGTGATTGGGAAGAAAATGTAGATGACCAAAAGAGCACATCTGGCTATGTATTTCACATGGGTTCAAGCATGATATCATGGGCATCCAAGAAGCAGCCCATTATCTCTCTCTCTACAGCAGAAGCTAGGTGTATTGTAGCAAATGCAATAGCTTGTTGGGCTATTTGGTTAAAGAGGATCCTTGCAGGCTTGTATGAGCAGCAAGAAGATGATACAACCATTCATTGTAACAATGTTTCATCAATAGCACTGACAAAGAATCCAGTCTTCCACAGATGAAGCAAGCACATTGAGATCTGTTATCACTTCATTAGGGAGTTGGTAGAATGAGGAGAGATTGAGTTATAGTATTGCAGATCCGAGCAGTAGCTTGTTGACATTTTTACAAAAGCATTACCGAAAGATTCTTTTGAATGACTAAGGGATAGGCTAGGCATAGTGGATAGCTTCAGAGGTGTGCAGCCCCAAAATGAGGACAACTTTGGAGGTTCAAATCTGGAAAGACAGTAGGGGAGCTCCAGAGGTTCGAACCTGGAAGGTATGTGCAGCTCTGGAGATGCTCTAGAGATACAGAAACAGAACTCTGGAGATGAAGGAAGCCATCTCTGGAGATGCTCTAGAGGTGCTCTAGAGATGCTGTAAGTCAGCTCTAGAGATGTAGACAAGGAACTCCGGAGGTGCTCCGGAGACGCAGAAAAGAGCTCCGGAGGTCATCCAGAATGACAGAAATAGCTCCCAAGATCTGCTCCAGAAAGACAAAGGCAAATGTATAACTTCAGAGATCAGTTCCAGAAAGAAAATTGCTGATTGACATCTGACTTCAGATTAAGGGGAAGTGTTGGAAGAATTAATCTTTCATCAAACAATCTAATGCACCTACCCCCGCATCAGAATTGGGATCTCCTCAAATCTTATCCCCTGCACCATTTGCTCCTGCCAGAATTTATTTAGGTAGGTGAGTTTGAAATTCAAATGAGTTTTGAGCGCCCATTATCTGGGCATGAGGAATGAGACAAAAAGGAGGGTAATGTCTATTGAGCGAGAGAGAGAGAAAGAGAGAGAGAGAGAGAATGTGTGTAAACCTGGAGCAACAGAAGGAATGAGAGGGGACTATTCTAATAGAGAGAATAGCAGAGAGAAGACAATAGAAGTGAATGTTGCAGTAGCAACAGTAATCTACAGGCAGCTACGGAGTTTCTGGATAGCAGCTCCAGATTTGTTTTAGTGTGCAGCTCCAGAGATTGGGACAGAATAGGAAAATAGAGTAGTAGCTCTACATTGTAGTTTGTAAAAAGTTTGAATGTATTTCTAGCAAAGGAAAATATATAAAACATATATTGTTGTCATTTTTTTTGTGTTGTGTCTTCTCTATTCCTGGGTATTTGTTCTTTCTATCCATTGTATGTTGTAGCATTTGTTTTTAGAACATAAGTCTGTCTCCCCTATTCCAACAAAAAGATGATGAGGTTTACATGGTGGGGCAATCGACTGAAGTGCGTCGAGTGGTGAGGACTAAGCCTTCATTTTTAGTCGTATCAAAGATGACAAGAACAGTGTGAAATGGAAAAGAGTTTATGGTATGCTGGATACCGAGGTTAAATCATTGTGCATTTTTTGTTTACTTGTAGAGGTTAAATCATTGTAGTGCTTTTCCTTTCCAGAAGGGGGGTGTTGAGTTGAGTTTTTTATTGTGCAATCCAAATAGGTTAGAAATGTTGGACTGACAGAACTCTAATTATGAATTTAAAATCACAATTTAGGGTTTTGTTCTTGGGCTGTTAAGATTTTTGAAGTTGTTAATGTGTCTTGTTATTTTTTTTGTAGTGCTTAAGTGATCATAAGTACCAGAAGAGCACTTAGCTTTTGATCAGGAAGCTGCCTTTCCAGAGGTTGGTTTGAGAAATTGCACAGGATTTTAAGGTATGCACAAGCAATATGTTAGATTGGCATCTTTTTTGGTCTGGAATTCTTTGTTGAACTGTGTGATGCGTTTTAAGGAATTTATTTTGTTTTAAAGACTGGGCAATTTTTCACAGTTGGCTATATGGGGAGACTTATTTGTGTACGGTTAAATTATGTAATGGGAACTTAATTGTAGTATCTATGTAAATTTTCTTTTGTTGCGATTAGGGTTTTAAGAAAGGGGTATGAACTGATGCATTTTTGGATTGAATCACGAGCTTATATTTTTAATATTTTTATATTTATTTGTTTTTAATTGGATGATTTAGGCTTTCTGGATATTTTTTTCAATTTCAACTCCTTTACAACTCCCCAAGTGAGTTGGATGTGGTGTAACACTTGGTATCAACATTGTAGGTTGCCTTGTATAGATATAAACTGTGGCAATGCTAGGGTTTGCTTCATCTGACAAATGTTTTTTTCTTTATTTATATATTTCTTTTCATGTTGAGTTTGTGAGGTTATGCGTACTCCCCAAAATGCTCTTTTATGCACTACTTCTGGTTCTTTTGTGAAACATGCCGAATGGTTTGTTAGATGGTGTTTTTCCTGAGCTTTGGTTGTTTTGCGTAGCAATTTGCTGTTTTGTTTTAGATCTGTTTTAGCAATGTTCAGACTGTTGCTTTCTTGATAGCTGTATGCTGCCTTCTATTGTAATATTTCTTGCTTTGTTCAATTAAAATAAAAACAATTAAGCTTTACTGCACAAATAAATCAATGAGCCAACCATTACGTAGTTACCAGGTTTTAAAAAATTAATTCATTCTAGAGATTAAAAAAATTGGAAACCCCTTAAAAATGTTTAGAAAATGTTGATTATATATATATAGTAACTTAATAATAATTTATGAGCAAAATTTTGAAAATAATATAATATATAGATATGCAGAAATGATAAGAGAGTTTCAAACTTCAATAACATCAAAATATAGAGTAATGTCTGTCTAGCCCAAAAAAGTCCAGACCCTACACAAATCCATCTCATCCAAGAAATCTGGACCGAATTGGATTTGTTAACACTAGAGTCTGGACCACTGGATTGAAGACTCAACCATTAACTCATGATATGGGGGAACAAACTATACAAGTTGAATAAATAAGGTTTTTGAGCACACACTCTATGTGCCTTTATTTCAACCTTCTTTTAAAAATACAAGCAAAATAATAACTAATTATCATAAGATAAATGTTTATCTATTGGTAAATTTTAGTATTTATTATCCAGCATGTCAAAGTTACATAGCCTCTTAAATGCATGGGAAAAGAAAAACCATCTAACTTCCAAAAAAGCATAAAGATAAATGTGCTACTGCTGATACTAGCTTGCTTGGAGAACTTTCAATAGTAGCCAATGGAATTGTGCCTAAAGGGATCAACTTCCTGGGTCCTTCGGCCTATGAACAAAGTAGAAATGTTCCCAATATTATTCCATTGAAAAGCCCAAAAGAGTGACTTTAATAACAATAAAAAAGAAAAGAAATTTACAGGTGATATGCCAAGATTGCTAAATCCTAAACCAAAACAAAATAAAACATGTACCAATTAAATATAAAATGACCTATGGTGCCAAGAGTGACTACAAATAAAAAACTTATGTACTTCACATACCATTTCTGTAAAAATACAACACTTTCAGTCAATCAACTATGGCTTATGAAATGAAGAATGTGCTACTCCAAGCCTTTGAAATGCCAAATAGTATAGTAAGACCCTTAGAGAGACATATAGACAAAGCCATCAAAAGAGAAAAAGAGAGGAGTTACTGAATTGGAACAGAATCCAACAGAGGGGTATAGCATGTGTAGATCCGTAGCTTGCAATAAAGAAATCGTTGAAATGATTATAATCACAAGGCAAGAGAACCCACAAAGCATGAAATGCACCTCTAACGAGTGTTAGTACCATAGTCTCAAAACAACTTAATGATATCAAACTGTTCATGTTTATTGTGGTGAGAGGGACGTTTTTTTATGGATTGTGTGGAGTACATTGCCATTGCACAATTTTTTTTGAGACATTAGTGCCATGTAGTAATAAAACATGCCCATATATAATCACTTAGGGCTACTTAAGGGATGAATATTTTGGAAAATACATGTTGATGAATATGAATATTTTGTAGATTGTATATTAAAGGGCCCTGTTAACAGTAGATAGGTTTGGGACTTGAATATAGATGGTTATGAATGATTGTTTTTTATTTATGCCGATAAGATTCAAGGTAATTCAAGTTATCATCATTCTTTGCTTGATTTCTTGATATTTATTTTGTGATTGTTTTCTTTTAGACTCATCTGCATTTCCAGAGTCACGCTGTGCTAGCTTTGCAAGAGGCAGCATAAGCCTATCTTGTGGGGTTATTTGAGGACACAAACTTATGTGCAATTCATGCAAAGAGGGTGACCATTATACCAAAGGACATTCAACTTGCTAGGAGAATTTGTGGTGAAAGGGCATAAGCTCTTTTACCCTAGCACAGATTTGTGACATCAAGATTTTTTGATTCTATAGACTAGCTTCTTTTGAATAGGTGTTGGGCTAGATTATTGCATTCTGCATTAATCAGATATGATGCATGAACTAAAATAGAGATCTGTACTTTGATAGAGACTTATTAATTTTACTCAATATTTTTTTTAAAGAAAATGCGCCTGGTAAAATTTTTAACGTGATCGGCGACGCTGGTGCGACACGACCTCCGGCTCCACACGAATGCTTTTGCCTAGAGCAATGAACCGGTGAGGCCACAACTAGGGGACCTCATCCCCTAGGAAGAACACTTCAAACCAGCGAGCTCATTGGCCCAGCGAAGGCGTAAAGCCTTGCGAGCCCGTTGGCCCAGCGAGGGTTTGAACTCTGGTGGCCGCCACTACATCCTAAGCGACTTAACCACCGAACCATGCCATCATCGGCTACTCAATGTTGAATAACATGTAATTCTGGATATTTTTTGTGGTAAATTTGTGAGATAGATGCTTGAAATCAATCAATAACATGGTTGATTGGAGTTACGCTTTGTGACAAACTTAATGCATTTTACTTTGTCTGACCCATTAGATATCTACATTATTATGAATATAACTTTTTCAAAATATTTAGCACAGGTTTGCGATATTAAGATTTGGTGATGCGAGAGATTATATATATGCTTTCTAATAAATTAAAATCAAAAGACTCTTGTAGTCAATTCATTGGATGGTATTATGTGCTAGGCTCTATGCTTTTTAATAGATCTCTAATTGCAATTTATTAATTGCTTTTTCCCTCCTTGGTCTCATTCCTCGCAGTGACAATGACAATAAACTTATTCTTAAAGTGGAGTAAAATAGGTAACTTTATGACCAGATCATCAACTCCAGTTTGGGAGGTTAAGGTGGATTTCTTTTTTAATGTTTTTGTGATCATTGTTACAAGATCACAAACTAAAATTGAGGTTGTTCTGTATGCCCTATTTAGTGCTCTTATGTTAACCTTTGTAGTACTATTTGTGCCTGAAACTAAATGAAGAACTCTGGAGGAAATTGAGGCATCACACATATAAGTTTGGGCAGTCAGGGATCATCAATAGTACTCTTGGATGATATATTGCTTTATAAGCATAGGGTTCTTGTAGTAGATCTGGTTTGTGTATGGAATAACATTTGTTGGCCATGAAATTGAAAGATGATACAGCATACATTGGGAATTATATTGTGTGCTAAAAAAATTGGGTTGGCAAGTCCTCAATAGTGTGAAAATTCTATTGCAACTACTAATTATTAATCTCCTATCTTATATAGATCCAAAAATTAATTCACAGCAAATATTGAAAAATAATATAGATGCAATTTCACAAATAATCACAGAGATAGAAAAACAAAAATGCAAAATAATGAATACAATATATATGCAAAATAATGAACACAATATTTTTGGACAAATTGTCCCTGAAAAAACACCAAAGTGAAAACTGATACTGCAGATGAGGAAATTTATTAAACTTGAACAAATCAAGAGATACATAAACTGCTTGCCTCTTACTGGCAGAGCTCCAGCAATATTCTCCCAAAAATTCTTCTCCCAATTTCTCCTGCAGAAATTCCACTGCTGCTGTCTCCAATGCTATCACTGCACCCTTGCTCTCACTGCAAATCCCTTGCTCTCACTATAAATCTATTTGCTATTACTATAAATTTATTTATTTGCTATCACTGCAAATATTTTTTAGATCTGTTCTCTCTAAATGCCCATTGATCCTCTTTTATAATATTCTCATTGAAAACCAATGGCCATGATTTAATCTCAATCAATGGCTAAGATTAATTACACTCTAACAAACCCTAATGTCTAGAAGTCTCTGGAGAAATCAATTTTCTAGGAATGGAGATAATTATTCCAATTGTGTTTCTAGCCTTGTAATCACCACCCAAGACTAGAACACCTATCTGAGCTACTTTAAAATTAACACTCCCACCCGAGACTAGAACACCTGTCTAAGCTACTTTAAAATTAACACTCCCTCTTAGCAAGGAAGGTGTTCTGCATAACACCCAACTTATCTCTGAAGAAGATGAATTTTGCCTTCCCTAATGCCTTTGTCAAAATGTCTGCTACCTACTGATTTGTAGGTATATACTGTAGCTGAACAATCCTCTGATCCTTGATGAAATGATACCTGATGTCTATATGCTTAGACCTATCATGAAACACTGGATTCTCAGATAATCTGATGCAACTCTGATTGTCACAGTGTATCACCATAGTCTCAACCCTCTGACCAAACAAGGCTACTAGCAACTTCTGAAGCCATATAGCCTCACACCTTGCCATGCTAGCTGCTATGTATTCTGCTTCTGTAGAACTCAGAGCCACGGACTTTTAATTCCTATTGTACCAAGAGACAACTCCTGATCCCAAACTAAAGCAGCAACCTGAAGTGCTTTTCCTGTCCACTATACTACCTGCCCAATCTGCATCAGTATAGCCTATCAACATGATACCATCACCTCGAGCATATCTAATCCCATACTCAATTGTACCACACAGATACTGCAACACATACTTTGTTGCTGTCTAATGCACTCTCTTTCGCTCAACCATGAACTGACTAAGAGAGTTTACTGCAAAGGATATATCTAGCCTAGTGTTGACCAAATACATGAGAGATCCAATCAACTGCCTATATAAGGTGGGGTCTGCATCCTTTTCCTTGGATGAGTCTACCTTCTTCTAATTCATGATCATAGGTGTAGACATGGTTCTGCAATCCTGCATCTCAAACCTCTTCAAGATTTCAATGCAGTATTTCCCTTGTCCAAGAAAAATATCTCCATCTATCTGCCACACTTCCATGCCTAGAAAATAGTGCATAAGCCCCAAATCATTCATCTCAAACTCTACTGCAATGTCCCTCTTGCACTCCTCTATGAGCCCCAGTGAACCTGTTAAAAACAAGTCATCCACATATAGAACAGGAATGAGAACTTCACCCCCAACCACCAAGTAGTAGAGGTTAGCATTCGTCTCACTCTTCACAAAGCCTATTCCCTACAAGTATCTATCAACGTGCTCATACCACACCCTGGGAGCCTGCTTGAGTCCATACAAAGCTCTCTTCAATCTGCAAATGTGGGTTTTGTTGCTGTGTGCTACAAAGCGCTCTGGTTGTTCTATGTATACCTCCTCTACCAATTCACCATTAAAAAATGCCATCTTGACATCCATTTGATGGATCTGCCATCCCATATGTGTTGCAAGTGAGATTACGGTTTGTATAGAAGTATACCTGGCCACTGGAGTGAATGTCTCCTCATAGTCTATTCCCTCCTTTTGAGAGAACCCCTTGGCCATGAACCTTGCCTTGTATTTCTTGATGCTACCATCTGCACCATGCTTAATCTTATAGATCCAGCATGATCCAATGACTTCCCTATCTATTGGTCTAGGTACAACCTCCCACACATCATTCTGCACTATTGAGGTATAGTCCTCAACCATCATATCTTGCCACACCTGTTGCTATACAACCTCATGATAGCTGGAAGGCTCACTATCTACCAACTGACTAAGCAATGCCACATAGTCATTATACTTGGCTGGTTGTTTTCACTATCTACTACTCATCCTAGGAGCTCCCACAAACTCTTGAGTATCCCTATGTGTTTGTTGAACCTCACGGTTCCTCCTGTCAACTATAGAGGATGAAATATCAAACTCCATATCTTCTTGATGCATCTCTTGGATTTTTTGTATCTGTTGCTCCATACTCTGCAAACTCTTAGCACTTGAGCCTGTGCTTGTACTAGTAACTGTACTCGTGCTTCGCTGCCCCTATTCTGGTTGAACAATCCTTGGAGCTTCTGTTGGCTGCTCATTCTGATCATCTACTGGCAAATCTTTGGACCTCCTATATGCCTTGTCCTCCATGAATTTGACATCATGCCTAACTATAATCCTCCTAGTCCTTGGAATAAATATCTGATATGCCTCTGAGGTCTCACTATACCCCACAAAGTACCCTCTCTCTGCAGTCTAATCTAACTTGGAATGTGTAGGCCCTGGAATGTGAAAAAATGCCAAACTCCCAAATATCCTGAAGTGACTATCATCTAGCTTCTTCCCTGAGAATGCCTCCTTTGGTGTCATCTTGCCCAATACCTTATGTGGAACCCTGTTCTGTATGTATACTGTTTTACTGCATGCCTCTGCCCATAAGTAACGTGGCATATCTTGGTCATACAACATAGCCATTGCTACCTCTGATATAGAATGACTCTTCCGCTCAGCAACCCCATTTTGATGCGGGTTGTAAGGAATGGTCCACTCTCTCTTGATTCCTTCCCTGGTATAGAACTCCTAGAACTCTTTCCCTTTGTACTCGCCTCCATTGTCTAGCCGAGGAACCTTTACTTTCTTGCCTGTCGAATTCTCCACAAGACCTTTGAACTCCTAGAAGTGACTAAAGACCTCATCCTTGGTCTTCAAGAAGTATATCCAGGTCTTCCTGGAGAAATCATCAATAAAAGTAACAAAGTACTCGTATCCTCTGAGAGACTTCATTGACATTGGTCCACATATATCTGAATGTACTAGATCAAGAACCCCCTTAGATCTGGTGTCACTCCTTGGAAAAGCTACTTTCGCAAACTTCCCCAACACACATCCCTTACATACATCATCATGCTCTGTGCTCACCTCTGGAACACCTATCACTATCTCACGAAGCAATTTAAGTGCTCCATGATGTATATGGCCCATCCTCCTATGCCATAGCTCTCCTTGATCTCTAGGATTACTACTGTTCACTAGTGCCTTAGGAGTATCAAACTACAACCTATAAAGTCGGCCACTCCTAACTCTAATAGCTATGGGTGATTTCCAATCCTTATGCTTGATTAACACATGTGCCCCTCTAAAGAGTACATTGTAGCCTTTATCCTGAAGGACAGATATAGAAATTAGATTCATGCCCATGCCTGGCACATGCAACACATCATGAATGGAAATAGGCTTGTCATTCTCCCTCTAAAATAGAACAGTCCCTGTCCCAACTGGATTGCACTTGGACTTGTTCCCCATCTGAATCTAGAATTTGATGTCCTCCTCCTTGTAGTTGGAGAAGTACTCCTTAACTCCTATCATATGAAATGACGCCCCACTGTCTATATACCAAACACCCTATGAGGTTGAGCTAGTTAGGCAAGCTATGAGTGCAAACTCATCCTCCATTCTACTAGAAAGCTCATCTACACTTGCTAAAGCTATTGTTTGCTTCTTGCCTTTCTTTTCATTTTTCTTCCTTTGTGGGCAATCGCTGACATAGTGACCGAACTCATGATAGCCATAGCATTTAATCTTAGACAAGTCCTTCTTCTTCTTCTCACTTTTTGGATTTGATCCTTTGCTAGACCCCTTCTTCGCTTTCCCTTTTGCTGCTAGGGCAACATTTTCCTGTTCCACCTCACTTTTTCTAACTATTACTGCTGGTTTGTTTTGTGTTGACTTTATATAGTTCTTAAGTGCACTGATATGATAATACAAAAACATATGTTTGTGTAAAGTGGCTGTATGTATGGTAAAGAAATTGTGTGATAGGAAAATGATGTATTATGTAAAGAAGGGATTCTTGATCTAGGTATGAGTGTCTTTTGGGTTTAGGAGATCTTGTATTGTCCTATTATGCCAAAGCAATGTACTTTTGTGTTGAGTGAATGATGGGTTGTTTGAAGAGTCATTGTATGTAAAAGAAAGGAGTTTTTGAGATATTCATTCAGATCCAAGAGAGTAGGCATGATTGAATAAAATAGTTATAGAACTCATCTATAACCAAGAATTTCAATGTAAACAGATTAGTACTCTGAATATCTTCATGTTTTGTGTTTAGAGTTGGTGCTCCTAATTTGAGTGGAATTTATGTTCCCATCAAGGTGTGATTAGTGAGATCCTTGCCAATGAGGCATAAATGTAATCAGTGAGATTTTTGTTAGTGAGACCTAATAAAGATTTTGGTGAGGTTGGATAGTGGTTTTTCCCTATTTAGGGTTTTCCAGTTTAAGTACTTGTGTTATGTTTTCATATTTGTGATTTTATTGCTTTCTATGTCCTTGGCATGTTGGCACTAATTGCTTTTACAACTATTGGGCTGATGAATGAATTAGTTTTATTAGATCATTGATTCAACCCCCCTCTCAATGATCCATTATATTCAAATATATACTTGGGCTAAGATCTTCACCTCAAAATATCTCAGGGATGTGGATTGTGTGGATGTGCCCATATACAGCCTAATGGGTAAGGGATCTATGGTTTGGAACACTCTCGAGAGGGGAGCCAAGTTGATTAAACAAGGATTGTTTTGGATTCGCAACAGGGGCTCAGAGGCTCTCTTCTGGTTTGATTCCAAGGATAGGTATCCTCCTATTATGTCTACACACCCTCACTTACAGGACCTATGTAGGCATTTTTTGGAAGCTGGTTGGTCTTATGTGATGGATTTTAAAACCCCTCAGGTTTTGGATTGGGCTATGGTGTACAGGTGGAACGACCCGCATGAGTGGCCACCTAGGGGAATGATGGAGGATCGTCAGGAGCTGGTCGACATCTTGGCTGATAAGGTTTGCAACTCTCTATTGGAGAGGGATGTTTTGGCCTAGGGAGGCAACCAGAGAGACAAATTCATTGTTGCCTCTAGTTATTAGGTTCTAGATGAGTAGATGTTTGGGTGCACAGGGGTCCCCTAGTGGAAGCAGATCTGAAATAAATTCTCTTGGCCCAAGTACAATTTCTTTTCTTAATTCATGATTTATAATAGATGCCTGACCTAGGAGAATCTTTAGAAGTGGGGCTTTTAGGGCTCCTTTGTGTGTGTAATGTGTTCTAATGGCAATGAGAACATTTCTCATCTCTTCTTCTAGTGATTTTTTGTTAGGGTGATCTAGCATTTTTGGTGGGAATTCTAGAGGCAACCGTGTAGGCATGTCTCATCTTTAGAGGACTTCTAGAGCATGCTGGGGAGTTCTCTAGCTAAAAGTTCCTTCCTCCACATTACTTGAACAATTGGCCCCAGCTTCATCATTTGGTATATCTGGTTGGAGCGTAATCGCAGGATTTTTATGGATAAGAAGCTTCAGGTGCGGCAGGTTTGGATGAGGATCTTGGGAGCTCTTCAGGAGACTTTGGTGGCTAGGTGTGATCTCTCAGCCCCCGTGGACCCTAGAGATATGGGAATTGTTTGGAGTTTGGGGCTTTCTATTTGCGCTAAGGGTGGGACAAGGCCTGGTTTGGGTTGAGGAGCTAGAAAGAAGGTTTGGAGAGATGGGCATTGGATACCTCCACCTTTGGAGGTACTGAAGATTAATATTGATGGTTCCTCTAGAGGCAATCCAGGTCACACTGGTGTCGAGGGCATTGGCAGAGATTGCTCAAGAGTGGTTGTGTTCTTCTTCTCAGAGTATGGTGGCCAACATTCTAACAATTTAATGGAGGCCTTGGCTATTCTTTTGGCTTTGAAAAGGGCTTGTGCCCTTGGATCGAAAAGGATAATTTGTGAGTCAGATTCTTGGATTGTGGTAGATTTCCTGAATAAGTAATAGTTGGAGGATGTAAATTGGCAGCTGGCTAGGGTGGGTAGACAAATAATCAAATAAACTATAGAAAAGAGATATCTCTTGGCATACTTTAGATATTTTTTTAAAAATATAAATATACTAGTTATGCTGAGAGGCATTGTACAGTCACATCAGGGTAGAGATGAGAGCACTAAACAAGAAAAATAAAAACTAAAAAAGAAATTAGAGAAAATAAAAAATAAAAACAAAAAAATGAAATTGAAGAAAATAAAAAATAGAAACCATGAAGGAAACAAAGGTGGAGAAAATAACAAAAAATATGGAACCAAAACAAGAAATTGAAAAAAAAAATTAAAAAAAAATTAGAAACCATTGAAAAAAAGTGGAGAAAATCACAAAAGTTATGGAAAACTCAAAAAGCAAGTATATAACCTCTAGAAGATATCTCTAGGCATTATATATATATATATATATATATATATATATATATATATATATATATATATATATATATATATATATATATATATATATATGTAAAAAGTTTAAAAAAATAAAAAAATAAAAAAAATTGAAAACATTGAAAAAAAGTGGAGAAAATCACAAAAGTTATGGAAAACTCAAAAAGCAAGTATATAACATCTAGAAGATATCTTTAGGCATAATATATATTTTTTTAAAATATAAATATACTAGTTATGCGGAGAGGGTTTCTACATTAACACGAATTTATAAATTTCTATGTAAACTTATAAGATTCCAATCTAGAATCTTTATTAAAAACAAAAAATAAAAACCAAAAAAAAAAAATTAGAAATAGAGAAAAAATAGAAATTGGAAAAAACAAAAATAAAAACTAAAAAAGAAATTAGAAACCATGAACGAAAAAAACAGAAATTGGAAAAATAAAAAAAATAAAAATCAAAAAAGAAATAAAAAACTGTTGAAGGAGAAAAAGCTAGAGATAATCACAAAAAATATGGAATACAAAAAAATGGAAAAAATGAAAAAAGAAATTGTAAAAAAAAAAACCAAAAAATTAAAATTTAGTTATTTTTTATTTTGTCTAATTTTTTTTGGTTCCCTAGTTTTGTGATTTTTTATTTTCAATTTCTTTTTTTGTTTCTATTTTTTATTTTTTCCAATTTCTTTTTCAAATAAACTATGGAAAAGAGATATCCCTTGGCATACTTTAGATATATTTTTTAAAATATAAATATACTAGTTATGCCTGATAGAGGTGGTTTTTCGTGTAAATATATAGAAAAAGAATAAAAATCAAAACAATATATAAAAATCAAAATAAAAAAAGAAATTGGAAAGATGGAGAAAATATAAAAACTATGGAAAAAAAATTGCAAAAAAATAAAAAAAATAAGGTGAAGGAAAAAAAGTGGAAAAAATTTCAAAAGCCCTTGGAAATGATTGAAAAAAAGTGGAGAAAATCACAAAATCTGAAATATGTCTCTACATAGTATAGATATATTTTTTTAAATATAAATATACTAGTATTATATTATATTATATTATATTATAATATATTATATTATATTATAATATATTATATTATATATGATATTAAACTATTTTTACTTTTAAAAGAAAGATTCTAAATATAAATATGCATTTTAAGAAAAAAACAAAATCAAAAGATAAATAATTTGATTTTTTAAAACTATTTTTACTGTATTTATGCTTTTAAAAAATAGAATGCAGAGTAAAGTCCATTGCTATTTTCGTACTTTAAGATAGAATTGTAATATTATAATATAATATATTATATATTATATTTTCAAAAATAATAATTATAATATATTTGACTCGAATATTTGATAATATACATAAAATATTTAAAAATCTTCATAAAATATAGATCTTCATAATATATATTCCTCATTATCTTCATGATAAAAATATATTATATATTATATTTTTTAAAATTAATAATTGACAAATATAACAAATATTTGATAATATACCATAAATTTGATGGTAGTGGCTATGCCATTTGTGTGCATCCTTTCATATATTTTGAAATTATGGAATCTTATTTAAACTGAAATTATGGAATCTTTCATCTCCTGTCCTTATGATAATAAAAGGCAAATTCAATTCTCATGTGCATTATGCCAATATAATATTTTAGTTAGAAATTCTAAATGCATACAATTTCATTTATTTTTATTTGATTGTCTAACCAAGGGATGGGGGAATTTCAACAATATATTTTTTTTAAATTTTAGTTAAGCTTAGTTCACTATTGTCTAACTAAACCATGGGGAATTTCAACAATTAATTTGAGGGCAATGCCAATATCCCTTTAAATGGATACATTTGAATTAATTGAGAAATATCCATTTGTCTCTATTCTAAATAAAACAAGAGTGTTTTAACCATTAGTTCTCTTTTTCATTTTCACATACCATTGAATTTGTAGGTTCTATTTGATGGAAAGAGGTTAAATTTTATATAACTTCAAGTCATAACTATGACCATAAATAATCTACCTACCATTCATTACAGAAATGCTCCACGTAAGTAAAACACTGAGACTTTCAATTAAATTAATTTATTCTTTCTATTAAAAATATATAAAATTATATGTAACATACCAACTACCAAAGACTAGAGCTAAAATAACCTTCATATTAAAAATATTGAGCTTTCAACTTCAACATGGGACGTCTCCAAAGACACATCACAATGCCTCTCCTATTTGTGATAATGTTGCCTTTCCATATCACGGATTCAGTTACAAGAATATTCTCGACTTTGAAAATAAAATCAATTCTCAACTTTTTAAAGAAAACTTAAAAAATGAAGTTGTAAAGAGCATACAATATTATACAGATTCTTTTCCTTTTATAACAAAGTTGTATCTATTAAAATCCACCTTGCCTATCAAGAATTTTTTTTTCTACAGTTTAATCTCCATTATTGCTTCAATTAATTTTTTTAATGCAAGTCAAATTTTATATAAGAAATTTGAAGTTGTAAATAGCATACAATATTATATGGATTCTTTTTGAGTCTTCAGATGGAGTGTGTGCACGGGAGCTCTATGCAGTCCCGTGACCTATAGCAGGTCATGGTTTACATGTGTTTGTTCTCTGTTGTATGCATTTTTTCTTTGCAGATTGGGCTCTGTGGGGTTGCTTTCAGCAAGGGGTGGGGTTTTTTAGCTTTTCTTTTTTTGGGGGGGGGGTTTCTTGAGTGTGTTCATTGTTCGGTGCAGGTGTGGGGTGTGACAGCTTGAGGGGATTTTCTAATGGCAGGGTCTGTGCCTTTGGGTGAGATGTCGAGGGATGCTGCTATAGCAGGGGTTGGTGACGGGTTTCCTCATACATCCCTGCCTGATGTTGGGGTTTTTAGCATTGGTGCTTTGAAATTGCATAAGATAAATAGATGCTTGGAAAGAGCTCAAGTTCATCCAAAGCTAGTGATTCAAACAGAGGCGGTAGCCGAGGACCTAGAGTATTATAGAAAACATGTTTTAATCTACAAATTTATGGGATTGAGGGTTTCGATGCTTTTTCTGGAACCCTAGATTCGCAAGTCATGGAATCTGGAAGGTGATTTTGAAATCTTGCTAGTTGCGAATAACTTCTTTCTGGTGGTCTTTTCGTGTATCTCTGATCGTAACAGGGTTTTTGAGGGAGGGCCCTACTTTTATAATCAAGTTGGCCTTTTCATGAAGCCTTGGCATGCAGGCTTTAATCTGGTGGAGGAGCTGCCCTCGAAGGTGTCGGTGTGGGTTCATTTTCTTTGGTTGCCATTGGAATGTTGGAGACAAGATATTCTACAATCAACTGCGTTGCTACTGGGGAAGCCTATTGGTTCATCTCAGCAAACTTTGGAGAAGCAAACTTTTTCCTATGCCCGGGTCTGTGTGAAGATTGATCTGAGCTAGTCTCTACTAGATTCTATTGATCTAACTATTAGGTCTAGCTCTTGGACTCAATAGTTAGACTATGAGACTTTACCTTTTAGGTGCTAGTTGTGCCATGTGTATGGCCATCTTCGAAGGAGGTGCCATCATGCCTCAGGTGTTGGTGGTTCAGATAATGTGAAGGCTCCGTCTAATCCAAGGGTGGAAAAGGGTAAAGCACCCATGCAGGGGGTGGTACCAAATAAATATGGCTTTGTGCTAGTTAAGGCACGAAACAAGAATCGGGGTCAAAAGAGGACTCTTCCGGATCATGAAGAGGAGGAGACTTTTAACAAGTTTGAGGATTTGGATGAATTAGTCCATGAGGAGGGGGTTTCTTCTAACATGCATGTTGAAGCTTCTCCTTTAGTTGATCATAATTTTGAGTCTTTTCCGGTCAATACGTCGACCCTAGTTCCTATGTTGGCTTACGGGGTGGTGATGGATTCAATTGCTTCTCCCCTTGATGCTGGGTTTGCAGACTCTTGTGGTTTGGTGGAAACACCCATGGCCTCTTCGAATGAAAGGGTGAGTTCAGCTTGTGGATTGGGTTTGGAAGACTTTGGTAAGAAAAAAGCCCTCTCTTCTCCTATTCTGGGTCTACAGTAAAAATCCCTAAAAAAGTGTGCTCCTGATAAGCCCCAGAAGGTGGGGAGGAAGAAGGATCAGGAGAAAGTTAAGATGGTTGGAAAGACATTGGTGGAATCTAGGTCAGCAAAGACATTGGATACTCACTTCTCTCACCCTTCGTGATGATTGTATTATCATAGAATGTAAGGGGTATGAATAGCATCCCTAGACAAAAGGCTGTTCGGGACTTGGTTAGTGCTCATTCTCTAGATGTGGATTTCCTCTAGGAGATGAAGTTATATGTGGATGGTATGATGCAGTGTGTTTCTAAGATTTGGAATAGAGGGTTTTTCCAACATGTGGGTGTACAAGGCAGCTCAAGGGGTCTTGCTTGCCTTTGGGATCCTCAACAAATTTCTCCTGTTTGGTGGATCTCTAGTAGATTTTCCATTTCTCTAGTTGCAATTACTTTGGAGACAAGTGAAAGAATTCTTCTTTCTAACATTTATGCTCTAACGGATGTCCTTGGTAACATTCTCCTATGGTCTCATATCAATCTTTTGAGATCGTTGGATCCTTTCCTCCCCTGGATTATGGAAGGTGACTTCAATGCAATTGCCTCCCTCAAGGAGAAAAGGGGGGGTGTGCCTCGTTTGGACCCCTCTTCTGATCTTCTAAGGGATAATTTGGCTCGGCTTTAGCTTGTGGATATCAAACCTTCGAATAGCATGTTTACTTGGAATAATAGGAGGCTTGGGATGATGCCATTTCTGAACGGTTAGACATGTTTCTTGTTTCCTATTTTTGGGTGGGTGACAAGTGGCTGTCAAGTTTTAAAATTTTAGATTGGTGAGGATCAGACCATTGGTCGATCAAATTCTCTACCCGTTTGGATGGCGGTCCTAAGAAACAAACTTTTAGATTTCAGCTTATGTGGCTTAGGGAGGAGAGTCTTCTTGACTTTATTTCTAGATGGTGGACTCAAGGATGACCTGCTTTTGGTACAGCTATGTACTCATTTGTGAAGAGGCTTCAATATGTGAAGTATAAATTGAAACATTGGAATAAGTATTAGTTTGGTAACATGTTTCAACAGAAAAAGGTTGCCCAAGAGTGCTTGGATTCTATTACCAGGTAGATTCGGGACCAAGGTCTTGATGTAAATTTAAGTAGGCTTGAGGTTAGTGCAGTTAAAGACCTCGAGGAATGGGAGCTTTGTGAGGAAATTTTTTGGAAACAGAAGGCCCGTGTTAATTGGCTTTAGAAAGGGGACATGAATACTTCCTTCTTTCATAAATTGGTGAAGGCTCGAAGACAAGGTAACTTTATCTCTTCTCTCCGCTCTCTTGAGGGTTATGTTCTTTGTTCCTCTTTGGGGATCTCTAGTGAGGCGGTTTATTTTTTCTCTGCTTTCTTTTTTGAAGATACCCCGCCTGCTAGTGAGGAGGAAGCTTCTATCCTGGCTTGTATTCCCTCTCTCGGGACTAGGGATATGAATGCTTCTCTTCTTAAACCTATTTCTTTGAAGGAGTTGGAGGATGTGGTGTTTCAGTTGAAGAAAGGGAATGCTCCTAATCCTGATGGGTTCTTGATTGAGTTCTTTCAGGAATTTTGGGAAGTCATCAACCTTGATCTATTGGAGGTGGTGCAAGAGTCTTTTAGGAATAAGCAAATGTTGTGAGCCATGAATGCCACGTTTCTTGCTCTTATCCCAAAATGCGAGGGTGCTGATTCTCTGGATCTTTTTCGACCAATTCCTTTGTGCAATATGGTGTATAAAATCATTACAAAGCTAATTGCTGAATGTGTGAAGCTATGTCTAGATAAGTTGATCTCGGAAGAACAAGGGGGCTTTGTTGCGGGTAGACAGATTTTGGACAGAGTAGTTATTGCGGCTGAGACTATTCACTTTATGGCCTCTTCTAAGGAAAAAGCTATGTTTATAAAGTTAGACATGGCTAAAGCTTATGACAGAATTAACTGGGGCTTTTTGATCAAAATTCTCAGAGCCTTCGGGTTCAATTGTGAGTGGATTGATTGGGTCATGAGCTATGTCAGGACTTCCTCATTTTCTGTTCTCATAAATGGGGAGTCTTCGGATTTGTTTGGTGCTTCTAGAGGTCTTCGACAGGGGGATCCCTTGTCCCCATATTCATTCATCTTGATGGCTGAAGGCTTGGGGAGATTCATTAAGTCCCATGTTATGGATGGGCTCTTTCAGGGATGGAAATGGAGAAATTCTCTTCCTCCTCAAACTCATCTTCACTTTGTGGATGATACGGCTTTGATGGGTGTTGCAAAGGTGGCTGAAGTGGTTTCTTTGCATCAAATTTTGGATTGTTACCTGGCTACCTCAAGTCAAACCATTAATGAAAGTAAGTCTTGCATTTATTTTTTTAATACCCTCAGGGTTATTCAGCAGTGTATTGCCAGGATCTTAAGGTTTCAGGTGGGGAAACTTCCTTTTATATACCTTGGCATCCCTCTAGATGTGCGCCCACTTCCTAGGTGTTTTTTGTAGGATGTGATGGATAAATTTTGTGGGCTGGTTTGTCACTGGACCTATAGATGGTTATCTATGGTTGGAAGAGTTACTCTGTTGAAGTCCATGGTATAGGCCCTTCCTATATACAAGTGCTTTGTGTTGATGGCTCCCTCAAGTTTCATCAAAGATTTTGAGGGCCTCTGTCAGTAGTTTCTTTGGTTGGGTAATCTCCTTTTGAAGAAGTGGAGCTTAATTAAGTGGGAAGTTGTTTTCCGGCCAAAGCAAGATGGTGGTCTGGGTTTGCGTACGATAGATTGGAATGGATAGGCTTTGGTTGCTAAGCTATACTGGAGATGGTGTTCATATCAACATCACTATTGGGTTAGGATCCTTACCTTCAAGTACCTTGGGGAGGTGGAGGGCGTTGAGGTGCCTCATTTTAGTCTTTCGGGGAGAGATTCTATGATCTAGGATACTCTCAAGAGGGGAGCTACACTGGTTAAACAAGGCCTATTTTGGATTTGTAATAGAGGCTCTGATGCTTTTTTTTGGCATGACTCCTGGGATGGCTTCCCGCCTATCCTCTCCTCGCACCCTCACTTGGGGGACTTATGTAGGATTTTTGTTTAGGTTGGTTGGAGTAGAGTGATGGATTTTAAAGTCCCTCAGGCTTTGGGGTAGACTATCATTTACCAGTGGAAGGATATGTAGGAATGGCCCATGGGTTGATCTTTGGAGGATAGGAGGGAGTTGTCCTCCATTGTGGCTGATAGAGTCTGTTGTTCTCTCCCAGAGTAGGATGTGCTGGCTTGGGGTCTGGATCCAAAAGGGAAGTTCACTATTGCTTCATGGTATCATGTTTTCGACAGAAAGGCCTGGGATAGTGCTGAGGTTCCTTGGTGGAAAAATATTTGGAATAAATTCTCTTGGCCAAAATGCAATTTCTTTTCTTGGCTGGTGGTTTATGACAAGTGTTTGACTTGGGATAACCTCTGTAAGCGTGGCTTTCAAGGTCCTTCCTTATGCTTCTTATGTCTAAAAGATGTTGAGACTGTTTCACATCTTTTCTTCCAGTGCCCTTTTGCTAGGACTATTTGACATTTTTGGTGGGGGACCTAGAGTTTACAGTACAGGCACCCTTCCTCTCTGGAGGAGTTTTGGCGGGACTTTGAACCCATTCCGGTGAGGACTTCATTTCTGTACATAGCATGGCCAATTGGCCCTAGTTTGATTATATGACACATCTGGTTGGAGCGCAACCACATGGTCTTTCTGGATAAAAAGTTGTTGGTGGGTCAAGTTTGGTCTCACATTCTTGGGGCTTTGCAGGAGACCTTGTATGCAAAATGTGATTTGTCAGCTCCAGTGGATCCTGGTGATTCTAGAGTGATTTGTAATCTAGGGATTCTTGTTGGGGGGTCCCGGAAGGCCCAAAATTGGGCGGAGCAGGTGTTCTAGAAGGAAGGTTTCTAGGGAAGGGCATTGGTTGCCCCCTCCCACTGGAGTCTTGAAAATCAATACTGATAGGTCTGCAAGGGGTAACCCTAAGCACGTTGGCATTGATGGGGTGGGCAGAGACAGTTCTGAGGTGGTTGTGTTTTTCTTCTCAGAATATAGGGGGTTGCACTCTAATAATCTTATGGAGGCCTTGGCTATTCTTTTGGATTTGAAGAAGGTATATGCCCTTGGATGGAATAAGATTATCTGCGAGTCATATTCTCAGGTGGTGATAGACTTGATAAATAGAAGGCAGTTTGATGATGTTAGTTGGCAGCTTGTGGTGGTGGCTAAGCAAATCAATAGTCTTGGAAATTTATTTGATTCTATCACCTTCTCTCATATCCCTTGGGAATGGAATAAGGTGGCTGATGGGTTGGCCAAATGGACTTCTGAGAAGAATGGGACCTGACTGGTGGATGATTAGGACAGTTTACCTGGGGATCTTGCTTAAGATTTGGTGGATTTGGTCACGGAGGATGTGAAATGTATTCATACTAAGTATTTCAAATAATGTATGCAATCTAATTTTTTCTAAAAAAATCTAAAAATTTAATTTTTTGATGTGGAAAAGTTTGAAGGGTGGATTGAATATAAAAAAACTTAAAGAATATTGAAAACTACTTTAAAAAATCTAAAAATTTCAATCTATTAAAAAATGGAAGAAGTTTCGCGGTTAAGGGCATGGTTGGGTGGTTAAGTCACTTAGATATAGTGGCAAATCCCATAGTGTTCATGGGGTTTGGGGATGAGGTCCCCTTGTTATGGTCTCATTGGTTCATAGTGATGTTTCTATTAAAAAAAATTAAAAATAATATATATATATATATATAATTTTTTAAGTCAAATAGTTATTTTTATTATATTTTACAATTAAAATCTTTAAATACAGCTATACAACTGTCAAATTTAAACTCCGTGATATATCAAACTTAATATGTTGTACACGTAATAAAGAAAGCACATTCAATTTTACACTTTAGTAACCTCATTCATATAGACTTTATTACAAGCATTAAAAAACCTTAACTTACTTAAAACAATAAATTTAAAATACTAAAGCAAAAAGGCATAAAGAATGGGAATTTTTTTTATCTCCAAAATCTAACTTCTATTACCAGTTAAAATAGTTATCCATATTCAGACAGCAGCGTTTGAGAAAATCTAATCTGCAACTTCACAATAAGGAAAGGAAAGTTTATAGTAGCTAAGAGGCAGCTGCCTCTTTTTATTTATGTGACGTCTAACTAGTAAAAACGCTTCAACTGTATCCCGCGCTCATCAGAGATTCCTTTCTGCACAATAAACAATACAAAAACATAAATACACACCAGATAGTCGAAGTGGTTATTATATCAATTAAAAACTAGTTAAGTTCTGAGATGAATAATAACAATGGCTTACCAAAGTAAGTCTGAATTAGAGAGGGATTCAATCGTAGATCTCTCAGAGCACTTTCTGTAGCAGGCATAAGTTATAACCAACACAAGAGAACAAATTATTAGGAAATTAATGATGAGACAACCGCTTGCAAGAGTATTCTCTAAACCATTAGTTCAGAATATGCTTTAATGGGTACACTGAAAGAGCCCAACTAAACAAAAAATACATCACATTAATACACACCTATATCATCGACGGTAATGTGTAGATCGTGCTGAAACGTTACCGTCCTCGTTTCCATACTGATATCAACTCCTGCACTTCCAAGACTATCCGCCAGACGTTGGATTTGGGCTCTCTGTATCGCCGGCCGTGAAATGTCAATTTTAAAGGTACTTCTCTGCGCCATTTCAGTGCTGATTCACTAATTTAACTTCCCAAATGGAGGAATATTTTCTTATATCCTTTCTCTAGGGACAAATGCTTTTGCTATGGGACTGAAATGAACTTCAATTTATAACCCAGACTCAAATTTATCTCAATTTCAATTAAGAGTGGGTATTAATTATGATTCAGGGTTTCATTTCTAATTTTCTAATATACAGACAATTCATTTCTGACGTTTTGTTTTAAAATAGCAAAAACATCTTGAAAAATAAATGTTAGCAACATTACCAGAATATTATTACACCTATTTCATGGTGTCTGCCTCTACAATCTACCAAAAATAGAAATTTTATTTTATAAATTTGAATAGAATCCTTTGCAGCATTGCTATCATTGCCCTTCTGTTTTGCCATAATGACTTCTGCCATAAACACAAGAAAATCCTTCTACTTTACCACAACAAAATCCTTCTGAATTTGGAATGCCTTGGGAGCAGCCAAACTATGGAAGAGTATACGTCTAGGGTCTAGGATGATGGAATTGTTTAATAAGTGCACACCAAGTAATTCTTGCGAGCTTGGGAGAGAGCAACTACCATGCCACTTCAGCCATGGGAAGGTGCTCATGCATATGAAATATATTGTGTTTTTTCTATGTTAGCATTAGTTCTTGTTATGTCTAGAGGCGAAGCTTAGAGGTGTTATACAGCCACAGCACGATTGTAAATTTTATTTTGCCTATTTAAATTGACGATTTGTTAACTGTCATTAAAATAAAATGAATGTAACTTATGTCGGTTAATCTTTTTTACCTTTCATAAAAAAAAAGAATGTAACTTATGTCCGTTAATCATAAACTCAGCCAATTTTTTTTTTTTTCCCCTTCGCCCAAAGTAATTTTTCCTGAAAATAGATTCGTTAAAAAATAGCAAATAGCTTAAGCTCTCTGCTCTCTCATTTTTAAATATTACATGATATCTCCATGTTCTCTGTGCTGCATTGTAAATCCATTTTCAATCTGCGAAAGCGAATCTTCATTCTATAAATCACTGACATAAGCCACTAGAATTAAATACATCTTCAGAGAATTAAAATTAAATCCATCTATGCAGGTATATCAATTTTTTATTTTTTAAGGGTTCTGGCAAGAATCATATATTTTCCCCGCTTACTTGAACGTAGTTTCAGCAAGCTTTTAAGCTTAAAACGAATATTTTAATAACACTGAGGCAAAGTGCTCTAAAAATTAAGGTTTTAATTAAATATTGCAATTTTTTTGGTTTATGATTGTTCAAATTTCATAATTACATATGTTTACGATGAGAGGTGAAGCTTAGAGGCGTTATACAGCATCCCATCACCTTAATATTTAAAATAATTTCAGCATCCCATCACCTTAGGAGAATATTTCGTTGTAGGAGAGAATATTGGCATGTTGATGTGGGTAGTTAGGAAATCGTCCGCATCAGTTATCTGTTCGTTAAGCACGCCTGCATTTCTTAGAAATCTCTGGTACTAATCCTTGTAGGAGTCAAGGACAACACTGAGAGGGGGGGGGGGGGGGGGGGGTGAATCAGTGTTGTGTGAATTTTCAAATCTTTTTCAAACTTTAACTTGCAGAGCATAAAGGTGAAAAAGTTATCATTGAATTGTCAAACACATATGCACATAACTTTATCAAACACATAAACAAAACTCATGAGTAAAACATACAATCATAGAGAGATGATCAATATGAATCAAGAAACAAGAATTGCACGAGTGGAAAACCCTCCAGGGGTAAAAAAACCACTCCAGAACTGCCTCACTGGCTTAACTGATAAAACATGCCTAACTGGCTACAATATTTGTCTCACTGACAAATGTTAAAGTCTCACTGACCTGTAAGCCTCACTGGCATACTGTTTAGAAGCACCAGCTTCAAGGAGCACCAACCCCTAATACAGAACAAACTGAAAACAAGAATTCAGAGGGTTTCTCTATTTCAATACAAAACATTTCTTCTCTCATGTGTCTATCAAATGGCCATTTTATTTCATCAACCCAAATCATGTATCAACTCAGATATTCAAAATCAATCCTCTATTTCCTTTTCCACTCAACAACACCGCATCTTTTTATATATCTTTTCAAAACACCTGCATGACCAATGTATAAAGATTGAATGTCTTTTTTATATTCCACAGAGCACCTGCAATAAAATTATAAATGAAAAGACTGTTGGAATTCCTCTCCTCTGCATATCTTCAATCTGAAAACAAATAATCAATTTTCTCCTGTTGATAACTTTCAATGTTCCATCTTCTCTCTGCAATTTTCCTCTTCACATTTCTTTTACAAATGTCTTCAATAAATCTGCCTTCATGTATGAACCTTCATATTCCTCATTTTCTTTTCAACAGGACTCTGCAAACATCTGTGTATAAACAAAAACAATTCATATTCTCTTTGCAATTTTTCACAAAAAAATAAAATCCTTGATTTTCTCACATCATTCAATCCTTCAATCTTCCTCAGAAAACCTTTCATATATTCAATGATCTTTAATATATTGTTTTTGCCTTCATGACATTTCAAACCAAACACAATTTTTCTTCAATAAAATTCCTGCATAAAAAGAATCTTCAATATTGCCCCTATCAAAAACAATTTCTTAAAAAAAAAAGAACTTTTCATATATCTCTTTTCAATAAAATCATTATGCCCAATCAAAAATAACTCTTCACCAATAAAAATTTTTCTCCAAGCTGTAAAGAATCAACTTCCTCAATCTGTAAATAATCTTTACCAATTTGATCTTCTTATTTTGCAAAAATACCTCTCTCATTTATCTGGAAGAAAATATAAAAAGCCTTTCCAAAATTATTTAATCTTCTCACAAATAAAAATCATCCTTTTTGTGCCAAAAAAAATTTCTTTATAAAAACTCCTCAAAAAGTTTCTTTCCTTTAACAAAATTTTTGTTTCCTTGCTTTTATAAAAGATTACAAAAACAACTGCCTTGAAAATGGAAATAAATCTTCATTAAAAAACACAAAAACTTCCTTTTTGAAAAACTTTCCATTCGGGCACAAAAAAAAATGCTTTCGACTGCAGTTGGAATGACATCCTAGCACCCATCAATATATGGATGGCAGTGAGGGGTCTAAATTTGAACTTGAGCCGTTGATCGGCCTTTGCATATTTAAACTCTGCCCTTGATTTGTTTTTGCCGCCTGATGAAAACTGTAATAGCATGTTAGGTTCGATGGAGGGGCCAGTCCCTCAATGATGTCTGACCCTTTGCAAGTTATAACTTAAGAACCAACAACCACTTCTCCTGGTCAACAGCCAAATAGAACATAAAGAGATGACGGGTAGACAAGGGCTATGAAGGGGATAACATAGGATTAAGTTTAGGTCTTTTTAAGAGATAAAACTCAATATTTAGGTTTTAGACAATGCACAACATTAGATCAAAAAATAGATTCAGTCCTCATTAATAATTGTAGAGACCTTAGACACTGTGTGTAATGAGAAAGACATAGACTTAGTGGAATTTGTCATTTGTATTGAAATAGATATCTCAAGAGTCAAGAACATGAAATATGACAATGAGCAAATCATGACTTTAAGATCAAGACAAGAAGACACTATTGATGACACTAAAAAAAATGTAGATATGAGAAATATGAAAACATGAAGACATGACTATATGTCTCTGCATATGTTATAACTAACAAATGAGGATCAATTGCAACTGATATCAAATGAAGTTCATGTCATACCACAAGAATGCATACCATGTCATCTGTATCAACCTGATCAAATAAGACCTCTGATGATAATGACCCACTTCAAACAAAGATTACTTTATTGCACTGTCTTGACAAGCATTCACACTGACCAAGCTCCTGAAAGGTGACCTAATATCAACCCAAGAACAATTGACAAGTGTCTTGAATAACAACTCATGACAACTTTGAACTATGATATCCAAAGCAACAACACATGTTATCAAGATAATGATAATGATCACTCCATGACCTACAGTTCTGATGAGACCTTGTGAACTTACTTTCAACCAACCTTGCATCATGATCAACATATCAACTTCTAAGACACCAAGAAGCCCAAACCTATGAAGACCAAGAGTATAAGTCCATTCTTTGCATCTGCAAGACACACATGATGTATTTGCACACTTGAAAACATCCTGAATTAAAAACTGCACCATCTTTGAGGATTTATCCATGAAGTATTTGCACAAGATCAAACACAAATCTATCAACCATTCTGCATCCCTGAAACATTCTTTGCAAGACCACTCATTAACCAACCTTTTTGACATCAATGACAACCAGTCACCATCAATCCTAGCGGGCATTCTCTAGAAAATAGGGAAGCCACAGACACTGCACATCTTCAACACAGTGCGGGCCAAATGTCACGACTGTTACAACCAACTTTTATAATGTTTGAGTTCTAAATTTGATGCATAATTAATTTTTACTTTAAATGACTAATTGTATGTATTTTAATTTTCAAATGTTCAAAATACACATAAAAACTATTAAAAATATATTGTCTCATTCAAAAATAAAATAATAAACAATTCCAAATAAATAAATGAGGAGGGGATACTTCTAGAAAGAGCAATAAATGAGGAACTTTCCCCCTCATTCTCAAGTCAAGGCTCAAATTTATGAAATGTGATTTTTTCTCCTAAAAATTTATGACTATTGGAAAAATTGGAAAGTCCTTTTCCACAAAATTAAATGACAAGTTGGAAAATGGAGCAATCTCATTTATGGAAGAGACTTGACTCAAGACTTAGAGTTTCCTCCATATGGGTCAAGTTTTTTCCTATTTATAGCATGGATTTTTTAAGATGGGGGACACACATGGAGAGGCAGTTTTGGCTAGATAGCTGGAGTGTTTTGTGAGTTAATTCTTCCTTTATCCTTTAGAAATTTATGAACACTGTTTTTATGAATTTATAAATTTTAGTTGAATTTTTGTATGTTGTTTGCATAATTTAATTAGTTTAGATTTATGTAAAAGATATATGATTCTTTTAAGATTAAATTACATAATTTTATGAGTGGAGAGGGGGTTGTTCATGTGCTCATTTATACTTCCACACTTTACAGGCTTTGTTTTTTCCCCCATGTAGTTATCTCCCTTTTTCGTATACAATTGGGTTGTGCATAACCTACAATTATGATTAGATGCATTCGGGTTTAACGGACCAAATGCAATTGCCTAACTTCTTACTATGTCTGGCAGAGTTGTAATTCTTACTCCTCTTCCACAACATTAGTAAATGTTTTGAATCTAGAAAATACCCTGTTGTCTTCACCTTCCAAGCCGATTTCTCCAACTTTGTATGAATCTCCATTTTCTATGGATGTAGGGTGTACTACAATTAGCATCGTGATCTTAATTCTGTGAGTAGTGATTACTGAATTGTGTTAACATGAGATTGTTAGTTAATTTTGTGTAGATGATAAGGATATAATTGCTGGAGGAGAAGCAAGCTATCAGAAGTGAATATAGGACAAAACAAAGAACTTAAGGTATGTGTGATCCTTTGTTCTTATAGATTATCTTGCATAATGTACCTTCTCTCATAATGTACTCTCTCTTCACTAGATTTAAAATTGGTGATCTTTTAAGAACTTGATGATTCTAGAAAACTAAATTCAAGTTTTATCACATTTCTATATCTTCAGTAAGCACTTCTTAAAAAAAATTTCACATTTCCTACATCTGCTAGATCAAAATTTTTATTCCTATGTATTTTCGAATTTAGAGTTTAGTGTTATTTGATTTAGGATGAGTCGGGTCCTTACACCAAACATGATGGTTAAGAGAAATGACTTTGCTTGGGGCGTAATCAGAAACCGCCTTTACATCGCAGGTGGTTTTGGAGGATCGGCCGCAGGAAACCTTAAACAAACCAATGTGTATGATTTCGAAACGAAAGAATTGTGGGCGGTTCCTGAAATGCCGGTTTCCATGGCGGTAGACATCTTTTTTGTTCATTCCGACAAGCTGTTTATTTTCATATTGCCTGCTGAAAAATGCCTGGCAAAAGGATAAATGGCTGCAGAAGGTTTTCAAGAAATTTCCTCCCATTACTCTCAATAAATTTGTTGTCACAAAAGATGATGAGGTTTACATGGTGGAGCAATCGACTGAAGTGCATCGGGTGGCGAGGACTAAGCCTTCGTTTTTAGTCGTATCAAAGCTGGACAAGAACAGTGTGAAATGGAAGAGGGTTTATGGTATGTTGATACCGAGGTTAAATCATTGTGCATTTTTTGTTTACTTGTGGAGGTTAAATCATTGCAGTGCTTTTCCTTTCTAGAAGGGGGTGTGAGTTGAGTTCTTTATTGTGACGCAAATGGGTTAGAAATGTTGGACTGACGGAACTCCAATTATGAATTTAAAATAACAATTTAGGGTTTTGTTCTTGGGCTGTTGAGATTTTTGAAGTTGTTAATGTGTCTTGTTATTTTTTTTTGTAGTGCTTCAGTGATCGTAAGTAGCTGCCTTGCCAGAGGTTGGTTCGAGAAATTGCACAGGATTTTAAGGTATGCACAAGCAATATGTTAGATTGGCGTCTTTTTTGGTCTGGAATTCTTTGTTGAACTGTGTGATACGTTTTAAGGAATTTATTTTGTTTTAAAAATTGGGCAATTTTTGGGCAATTTTTCGCAGTTGGCTGTATGGGGAGACTTATTTGTGTATGGTTAAATTATTATATATTTTTTTAATATGGTTAAATTATGTAATGGGAACTTAATTGTAGTATCTATGTAAATTTTCTTTTGTTGCGATTAGGGTTTTAAGAAAGGGGTATGAACTAATGCGTTTTTGGATTGAATCACGAGCTTATATTTTTATATTTATTTGTTTTTAATTGGGTGATTTAGGCTTTCTAGATATCTTTTTCAGTTTCAACTCCTTTACAACTCCCCAAGTGAGTTGGATGTGGTATAACACTTGGTATCAACAGTGTAGGTTGCCCTGTACGGATATAAACTGTGGCAATGCTAGGGTTTGCTTCATCTGACAAATGTTTTTTTTTTTCCTTATTTATATATTTATTTTCATGTTGAGTGTGTGAGGTTATGCGTAGTCCCCAAAATGCTCTTTTATGGACTGCTTCTGGTTCTTTTGTGAAACATGCCGAATGGTTTGTTAGATGGTGTTTTTCCTGAGCTTTGGTTGTTATGCTCAGCAATTTGCTGTTTTGTTTTAGATCTGTTTCAACAATGTTCAGACTGTTGCTTTCTTGACAGCTGTATGCTGCCTTCTATTGTAATATTTCTTGCTTTGTTCAATTAAAAGAAAAACAATTAAGCTTTACTGCACAAATAAATCAATGAGCCAACCATTACATAGTTACTAGGTTTTAAAAAATTAATTCATTCCAGAGATCCAAAAAAATTGGAAACCCCTTAAAAATGTTCAGAAAATGTTGATTATATATATATAGTAACTTAATAATAATTTATGAGCAAAATTTTGAAAATAATATAATATATAGATATGCAGAAATGATAAGAGAGTTTCAAACTTCAATAACATTAAAATATAGAGTAATGTCTGTACAGCCCAAAAAAGTCCAGACCCTACACAAATCCATCTCGTCCAAGAAATCTGGACCGAATTGGATTTGGTAATACTGGAGTCTGGACCACTGGATTGAAGACTCAACCATTAACTCACGATATGGGGGAACAAACTATACAAGTTGAATAAATAAGGTTTTTGAGCACACTCTATGCGCCTTTATTTCAACCTTCTTTTAAAAATACAAGGAAAATAATAACTAATTATCATAAGATAAATGTTTATCTATTGGTAAATTTTAGTATTTATTATCCAGCACGTCAAAGTTACATAGCCTCTTAAATGCATGGGAAAAGCAAAAGCATCTAACTTCCAAAAAGCATAAAGATAAATGTGCTACTGCTGATACTGGCCTGCTTGGAGAACTTTCAATAGTAGCCAATGGAATTGTGCCTAAAGGGATCAACTTCCTGGGTCCTTCAGCCTATGAACAAAGTAGAAATGTTCCCAATATTATTCTATTGAAAAGCCCAAAAGAGTGACTTAAATAACAATAAAAAAGAAAAGAAATTTACAGGTGATATGCCAAGATTGCTAAATCCTAAACCAAAACAAAATAAGACGTGTGCCAATTAAATATAAAATGACCTATGGTGCCAAGAGTGACTACAAATAAAAAACTCATGTACTTCACATACCATTTCTGTAAAAATACAACACTTTCAGTCAATCAACTACGGCTTATGAAATGAAGAATGTGCTACTCCAAGCCTTTGAAATGCCAAACAGTATAGTAAGACCCTTAGAGAGACATATAGACAAAGCCATCAAAAGAGAAAGAGAGAGGAGTTACTGAATTGGAACAGAATCCAACAGAGGGGTATAGCATGTGTAGATCCGCAGCTTGCAATAAAGAAATCGTTGAAATGATTATAATCACAAGGCAAGAGAACCCACAAAGCATGAAATCGACCTCTAACGAATGTTAGTACCATAGTCTCAAAACAACTTAATGATATCAAACTGTTCATGTTTATTGTGGTGAGAGGGACGTTTTTTTATGGATTGTGTGGAGTACATTGCCATTGCATAATTTTTTTTGAGACATTAGTGCCATGTAGTAATAAAACATACCCATATATAATCACTTAGGGCTACTTAAGGGATGAATATTTTTGAAAATAGATGTTGATGAATATGAATATTTTGTAGATTGTATATTAAAGGGCCCTGTTAACAGTTGATAGGTTTGGGACTTGAATATAGATGGTTATGAATGATTGTTTTTTATTTATGCCCATAAGATTCAAGGTAATTCAAGTTATCATCATTCTTTGCTCGATTTCATGATATTTATTTTGTGATTGTTTTCTTTTAGACTCATCTGCATTTCCAGAGTCACGCTGTGCTAGCTTTGCAAGAGGCAGCATAAGCCTATCTTGTGGGGTTATTTGAGGACACAAACTTATGTGCAATTCATGCAAAGAGGGTAACCATTATGCCAAAGGACATTCAACTTGCTAGGAGAATTTGTGGTGAAAGGGCATAAGCTCTTTTACTCTAGCACAGATTTGTGACATCAAGATTTTTTGATTCTATAGACTAGCTTCTTTTGTATAGGTGTTGGGCTAGACTATTGCATTCTGCATTAATCAGATATGATGCGTGAACTAAAATAGAGATCTGTACTTTGATAGAGACTTATTAATTTTACTCAATGTTGAATAACATGTAATGTTGGATATTTTTTGTGGTAAATTTGTGAGATAGATGCTTGAAATCAATCACAAACATGGTTGATTGGAGTTGCGCTTTGTGACAAACTTAATGCGTTTTACTTTGTCTGACCCATTAGATATCTACATTATTATGAATATAACTTTTTCAAAATATTTAGCTCAGGTTTGCGATATTAAGATTTGGTGATGCAAGAGATTATATATATGCTTTCTAATAAATTAAAATCAAAAGACTCTTGCATTCAATTCATTGGATGGTATTATGTGCTAGGCTCTATGCTTTTTAATAGATCTTTAATTGCAATAAAATATAAACTTTATTAATTGCTTTTTTCCTCCTTGGTCTCTTTCCTCGCAGTGACAATGACAATAAACTTATTCTTAAAGTGGAGTAAAATAGGTAACTTTATGACCAGATCATCAATTCCAGTTTGGGAAGTTAAGGTGGATTTCTTTTTTAATGTTTCTGTGATCATTGTTACAAGATCACAAACTAAAATCGAGGTTGTTCTGTATGCCCTATTCAGTGCTCTTATGTTAACCTTTGTAGTACTATTTGTGCCTGAAACTAAATGAAGAACTCCGGAGGAAATTGAGGCATCACACATATTAGTTTGGGCGGTCAGGGATCATCAATAGTACTCTTGGATGATATAATGCTTTATAAGCATAGGGTTCCTGTAGTAGATCTGGTTTGTGTATGGAAGAACATTTGTTGGCCACAAAATTGAAAGATGATACACCATACATTGGGAATTATATTGTGTTCTAAAAAAATTGGGTTGGCAAGTCCTCAATAGTGTGAAAATTCTATTGCAGCTACTGATTATTAATCTCCTACCTTATATAGATTATTTGACTGCCGAAAATTAATTCACAGCAAATATTAAAAAATAATACAGATGCAACTTCATAAATAATCACAGAGATAGAAAAACAAAATATGCAAAATAATGAATACAATATATATGCAAAATAATGAACACAATATTTTTGGACAAATTGTCCTTGGACAAACCCCAAAGGAAAAACTAGTACTGCAGATGAGGAATTTTATTAAACTTGAACAAATCAAGAGATACATAAACTACTTGCCTCTTACTTCTCCCAAAAATTCTTCTCCCAATTTCTCCTATAGAAATTCCACTGCTGCTGTCTCCAATGCTATCACTGCGCCCTTGCTCTCACTGCAAATCCCTTGCTCTCACTGTAAATCTATTTGCTATTACTGCAAATTTATTTATTTGCTATCACTGCAAATGTTTTTTAGATCTGTCCTCTCCAAATGCCCATTGATCCTCTTTTATAATATTCTCATTGAAAACCAATGGCCATGATTTAATCTCAATCAATGGCTAAGATTAATTAGACTCTAACAAACCCTAATGTCTAGAAGTCTCTGGAGAAATCAATTTTCTAGGAATGGAGATAATTATTCTAGTTGTGTTTCTAGTCTCGTAATCACCACCCAAGACTAGAACACCTATCTGAGCTACTTTAAAATTAACACTCCCACCCAAGTCTAGAACACCTATTTGAGCTACTTTAAAATTAACACTCCCTCTTAGCAAGGAAGGTGTTCTGCATAACACCCAACTTATCTCTGAAGAAGATGAATTTTGCCTTCCCTAATGCCTTTGTCAAAATGTCTGCTACCTATAGATTTGTAGGTATATACTGTAGCTGAAAAATCCTCTGATTCGTGATGAAATGATACCTGATGTCTATATGCTTAGACCTATCGTGAAACATTGGATTCTCAGATAATCTAATGCAACTCTGATTGTCACAGTGTATCACCGTAGTCTCAACCCTTTGACCAAACAAGGCTACCAACAACTTCTGAAGCCATATAGCCTCACACCTTGCCATGCTAGCTGCTATGTATTCTACTTCTGCAGAACTCAGAGCCACAGACTTTTGCTTCCTATTGTACCAAGAGACAACTCCTGATCTCAAACTAAAGCAGCACCTTGAAGTGCTTTTCCTATCCACTGTACTACCTTCCCAATCTGCATCAGTATAGCCTATCAACTTGATACCATCACCTCGAGCATATCTAATCCCATACTCAATTGTACCACAGAAATACTGCAACACATGATTTGCCGCTGTCCAATGCACTCTCTTCGGCTCAACCATGAACTGACTGAGAGAGTTTACTGCGAAGGATATATCTGGCCTAGTGTTGACCAAATACATGAGAGATCCAATCAACTACCTGTATAAGGTGGGGTCTACATCCTTTTCCTTGGATGAGTCTACCTTCTTCTAATTCATGATCATAGGTGTAGACATGGCTTTGCAATCCTGCATCTCAAACCTCTTCAAGATTTCAATGCAGTATTTCCCTTGTCCAAGGAAAATATCTCCATCTATTTGCCACACTTCCATGCCTAGAAAATAGTGCCTAAGCCCCGAATCATTCATCTTGAACTCTACTGCAATGTCCCTCTTGCACTCCTCTATGAGCCCCAGTGAACCTGTTAAAAACAAGTCATCCACATATAGAACAGGAACGAGAACTTCACCCCCAACCACCAAGTAGTAGAGGTTAGCATCCGCCTCACTCTTCACAAAGCCTATTCCCTACAGGTATCTATCAATGTGCTCATACCATGCCCTGGGAGCCTGCTTGAGTCTATACAAAGCTCTCTTCAATCTGCACACGTGGGTTTTGTTGTTGTGTTCTACAAAGCCCTCTAGTTGTTCTATGTATACCTCCTCTACCAATTCACCATTAATAAATGTCGTCTTGACATCCATTTGATGGATCTGCCATCCCATATGTGTTGCAAGTGAGATTACGGCTCGTATAGAAGTATACCTGGCCACTGGAGTGAATGTCTCCTCATAGTCTATTCCCTCCTTTTGAGAGAACGCCTTGGCCACGAACCTTGCCTTGTATTTCTCGATGCTACCATCTGCACCATACTTAATCTTATAGATCTAGCATGATCCAACAACTTCCCTATCTATCGGTCTAGGCACAACCTGCCACACATCGTTCTACACTATTGAGGTATAGTCCTCAACCATCACATCTTGCCACACCTGTTACTGTACAACCTCCTGATAGCTGGAAGACTCACTATCTACGAACTAACTAACCAATGCCACATAGTCATTGTACCTGGCTAGTTGTTTTCATTGTCTACTACTCATCCTAGGAGCTCCCACAAACTCTTGAGTATCCCTATGTGTCTGTTGAACCTCACGGTTCCTCCTGTCAACTATAGAGGATAAAATATCAAACTCCATATCTTCTTGATGCATCTCTTGGATTTGTTGTATCTATTGCTCCATACTCTATGAACTCTTAGCACTTAAGCCTGTGCTTGTACTAGTAACTGTACTCGTGCTTCACTGGCCCTATTCTGGTTGAACAATCCTTGGAGCTTCTGTTGGCTACTCATTCTGATCATCTGCTGGCAAATCTTTGGACCTCCTATATGCCTTGTCCTCCATGAATTTGACATCATGCCGAACTATAATCCTCCTGGTCCTTGGAATAAATATCTGATATGCCTTTGAGGTCTTGCTATACCCCACAAAGTACCCTCTCTTTGCAGTCTAATCTAACTTGGAATGTGTAGGCCCTGGAATGTGAAAAAATGCCAAACTCCCAAATATCCTTAAGTGACTGACACCTAGCTTCTTCCCTAAGAATGCCTCCTCTGGTGTCATCTTGCCCAATACCTTATGTGGAACCCTATTTTGTATGTATACAGTTGTACTGCATGCCTCTGCCCATAAGTAACGTGGCATATCTTGGTCATACAACATAGCCCATGCTGCCTCTGATATAGAATGATTCTTCCTCTCAATAACCCCATTCTACTGCAGGTTGTAAGGAATGGTCCACTCTCTCTTGATTCCTTCCCTGTTATAGAACTCCTGGAACTCTTTCCCTTTGTACTCACCTCCATTGTCTAACCGAAGAACCTTTACCTTCCTACCTTTTGAATTCTCCACAAGAGCTTTGAACTCCTGGAAGTGACTGAAGACCTCATCCTTGGTCTTCAAGAAGTATATCCAAGTCTTCCTGGAGAAATCATCAATAAAAGTAACAAAGTACTCGTATCCTCTGAGAGACTTCGTTGACATTGGTCCACATATATCTGAATGTACTAGATCAAGAACCCCCTTGGATTTGGTGTCACTCCTTGGAAAAGCTGCTTTCGCAAACTTTCCCAACACACATCCCTTACATACATCATCATGCTCTGTGCTCACCTCTGGAACACCTGTCACTGTCTCACAAAGCAATTTAAGTGATCCATGATGTATATGGCCCATCCTCCTATGCCATAGCTCTCCTTGATCTCTAGGATTACTACAGCTCACTAGTGCCTTAGGAGTATCAAACTGCAACCTATAAAGTCGGCCACTCCTAACTCTAATAGCTATGGGTGATTTCCAATCCTTATGCTTGATTAAAACATGTGCCCCTCTAAAGAGTACATTGTAGCCTTTATCCTGAAGGACAGATACGAAAATTAGATTCATGCCCATTCCTGGCACATGCAACACATCATGAATGGAAATAGGCTTGCCATTCTCCCTTTAAAATAGAACAGTCCCTCTCCCAACTGGATTGCACTTGGACTTGTTCCCCATCTAAATCTATAATCTGATGTCCTCCTCCTTGTAGTTGGAGAAGTACTCCCTAACTCCTGTCATATGAAATAACGCCCCACTGTCTATATACCAAACACCCTATGAGGTTGAGCTAGTTAGGCAAGCTATGAGTGCAAACTCATCCTCCATTCTACTAGAAAGCTCATCTACACTTGCTAAAGCTATCGTTTGCTTCTTGCCTTTCTTTTCATTTTTCTTCCTTTGTGGGCAATCGCTGACATAGTGACCGAACTCATGATAGCCATAGCATTTGATCTTAGAGAAGTCCTTCTTGTCACTTTTTGGATTTGATCCTTTGCCAGACCCCTTCTTCACTTTCCCTTTTCCTGCTAGGGCAACATTTTCCTGTTCCACCTCACTTTTCTATCTATTACTGCTGGTTCCACTGACAAGACTTAGTCTAAGCTCCTCCTGAGTGAAGTCACTCCATAGTTGATCCCAACTCGGTAAGGTGTCTCGTCCATTAATAACTTGAACAAAGACATCCCATTGCTTAGTAAACCCATTCAGGGCTATTCGTACTAGCTTGCCATCATTTGGTTTGTCTCTAATAGCTGCCAACTCATCCTTGACAAGTCTAAGTCTAGTGAGGTAACTTGTGACGTCTTCTCCCTTATTCATCTGGGTATTCCTCAACTTTTCTCTGAGAATTAGCTTCCAGTTAATGGTAGCATTCTGGTACAGATCCAGAATGGCATCCCACATCATCTTCACTGTATCTAACTTTGCAAAATGTGGAACAATATGATCCTTAACACCGTCAAGAATCAGCCCCCTCGCCTTGGCACCTTCCTTCTTATATGCTAAGAGCTGTGTTGCATCTGTAGGTACAGGGAAAACAGTGGTCACATATTCCTTGATACCATTCTCTTCTAGTAATAAAGAAATCTAGCTTTCCAAACACCAAAATTTGAGGCTCCACCCAATCTATCCTGATCTCTTAAACCTGCTAAGGCCATCTCAAAAGAAAAAATAATAATTTTGAAGAGGTCAAACTGGGTTTTATAAACCCTAGATTTATTTATTTATTATTTTTTTTCTTTTTCCCTGTGCCTGTACTGAGCCTTTTCTACCCTCAGATCTGCTTTGATACCATGTGAAAATTCTATTGCAGCTACTGATTATTAATCTCCTATCTTATATAGATTATTTGACTACCGAAAATTATTTCACAACAAATATTAAAAAATAATACAGCTGCAACTTCACAAATAATCACGGAGATAGAAAAACAAAATATGCAAAATAATGAACACAATATTTTTGGACAAATTGTCCCTAGACAAACCTTGAAGGGAAAACCAATACTATAGATGAGGAATTTTATTAAACTTCAACAAATCAAGAGATACATAAATTGCTTGCCTCTTACTGGTAGAGCTATGGCAATATTCTCCTCTGAAAATTCTTCTCCCAATTTCTCCTGCAGAAATTCCAATGCTGTTGTCTCCAACACTATCACTGCGCCCTTGCTCTCACTGTAAATCTATTTTCTATTACTGCAAATTTATTTATTTGCTATCGCTGCAAATGTTTTTCAGATCTGTCCTCTCCAAATGCCCATTGATCCTCTTTTATAATCTTCTCATTGAAAACCAATGGCCATGATTTAATCTCAATCAATGGCTAAGATTAATTAGACTCTAACAAACCCTAATGTCTAGAAGTCTCTGGAGAAATCAATTTTCTAGGTATGGAGATAATTATTCCAGTTGTGTTTTTAGCCTTGTAATCACCACTTGAGACTAGAACACCTATCCGAGCTACTTTAAAATTAACAAATACACCAAATTAGATGACATCTATATAGCTACCCATATTGGGGAATCCATGGCCTATTTCGATAAAGAAACCTTGACACAAGTATCATATAATGAACTGCTGGAGCATTTGAATAGTATTGTACATTTGGTATTGAATAGTGATATATTATTCTTTAACCTCTTCAGTTAGATGAAAAAATATTGATCATATGATCTATAAGAATTGTACTCCAAGTTTTCTTTGTGTGTAATTAAATTTAATTTTGTTATTGGTAGTCTTTGGTGTAGTTGAATCATGGACTTTCTACAAGGATAAAATATAAAATTTGGTATTGACAAGCAATTCTCCTTCAAATTTGACTACTGAAAGAAATTTGAAACTACTATTCAATGTGATTTTCCAATGTTATGGGAAAAACCATGACTTACCAATCAAGCCTACCTTGAAGGTGTAATTTGACTTCTACAGAAAAATATTTACCAACATAAGAATAAAATAAAATAGATTACATTAAGAATAGTTCACACTTGAGATTTGTATCATTTCATTTTTTTTAATTTGACAAAAATCAAATTCAAATATATTAAAACAAAATGCAACAAGGTCGTAGTAGAGTGAGCTGAATCCCTGTAGAGCCAAACAAAATTTGATTATTTTTGTTAGATCTATTAATTTAATTTAATAGATTGTCAACAAAATATTCTAAAATAAATAGTTATAGAGAATTAATTATTATTATTTTATTTATTTTTTATGATCACTATTAAAGATAAAATATAATATAAATCTTGCACAAGAAAAAAATGATAATGTAAATGAACTTGAATTGTAAATGATCATTACAAGAAGCTCATTAGATTTTATTCCTTTTATCCATTTTTAAATAATTAATTAAATGTTTTTTATTTCATTTATTTTGTATCATTAAATTAAATAAAATAAGGGTTATAATGAGTACAGAATCACGTTTACAGTGAAATAGAATACAAGGTTAAAAATAAAAAATAGATAACTATCCATTGTTTTGTAGATAATGGATAATAAAATTATTATTTCAAATAAATTACACCTTATATTTATTTAGAATTAGTTAGGATTATGTCCACTTGTGAAGGAAATATATCTACCCACATATGTATACCATTATGAGGATAGCCATTAGTTTGAACACGTTGAGGATCAAGATTACATTAAAGTATTAGAGAGGGGGGAACAAAAAAGTGGAGAGATAGAGACAAGATAGAGAGGGAAAGAGAGAGGAAAAGAGAAACATACAAAGAGGGGAAGACAGACAAATACAAATACAAAGAAAGGAAGAGAGAGAAAAACAAAGAGACAAAGAGAGGGAGAAAGGGAGAAAGCGTGAGAGATATAGACAGTCCAAAAGATAGAGATATAGATAGGAGAGAAAGAGAAAAAGAGAGAGATAATTAGAACAAATATATATAATCAAAAAAACATATGGTTAAGATTAGGCTTACAATTACAATTAGGGTTAGGGTCAGGGATAGAATTAGGGTTAGGGATAGAATTAGAGTTAGGGTTACAATTAGGGAAATCTTTATAACAAAAAAATTTGTTAGGGTTAGAGTTGGAATTACAGTTGGGCTTAGGGATTAAATTATGATTAGAGAGAATTAGAGTTAGGAGGAAATTAGGGTTATAGTTAGGAATATGGTTAGTGTTAGAATAATGTTTATGGTTAGCATGAAGGCTATAATTAGGGTAATGGTTATAATTAGAGTTATACTTAGGGTTAAAATTAGGATTAAAATAAATATTATAATTATGGTTAGGGTTATAACTAGGGTTACGATTATCATTATAATTTACGTTACGGTTAAGGTTAGTATTAGGGTTAGGATACGAATTAGGGATAGAGTTGGCGTTAGTATTAGGGTAAGAATTAGATTTGAGAGTTAGTATAGGGTTAGGATAAGAATTAAGGATAGAGTTAGGCTTAGTATTAGGGTAAGAATTAGATTTGAAAGTAGAATTGTGATTACGAATAGAATTTGGCTTAAAATTTAAATTGGAGCTAGGGTTAAAATAAAAATAGGGTTAGAATATTTTATTAAGTTAACAATAAATATAAATGAAAAATTATTAAAAAATAAAATAATATAAAAAAATTATAATAATTAAAAATAAATATCAAATAATTTTTAAAAATAATGTAAAATTGTGAAGTATGATAATTTTCTATATATAAAATAGGGGGATAGATATGGGGGCCTTTTAATCATTTCTCCAATAAAAAGTGTAATATGGGCACGTATTTTATATATATTATTCCACATAGGTAGAATAGGGCCTCTAGAAGATCCTTCTTGTTGTACTTTAAATATATTTTTTAAATATAGCTATACTAGTTTGATACGATGAAATATTGTAATGTATAATTCGGAGGTAGATGAAGTAGTTGTAAGGGCTAAATAGTTTTATAATTTTATTATCTGGAAATTGCTCCATTGGGCATTAGGCTCCATGGAAAAGCTCCAATCGTTGTCATTCCTTACAAAACAAAAACAAGGGCGCAAAAAATGAAGGGAGAGTGACCATTAGGTTCTCTTCATGTCCTATTTTATATAACTAATCATAAGTGTTTTGATTGGTATGAACATTATATCCTTATATATAGGCACTAGGGCTTAAATTTGACAGTTGTATAGCTGTATTTAGACATTTTTGTTGTAAAATACAATTAAAGATTGTATCATATGAAAGGAGAGATTTTGGATGAATTGTCAAAATTTATATAGGATTATGATGATATATATTTGATTTTTATATGATTTATTTATACTAATACATGTCATAGTATTTGAAGGGTGCCATTAAATAGATAACTTTCATAAAAAAATTCTTAACAGGTAAGGTCGATGTCAAATTTAAGCCTTGATAGGCACTTAGCACTATATATATATAGTTCACATTTAAGATATTACTACTTACTATTTATATATGTGGATGATGGTCATGATATTAGTAAGTATGTGTAAATATATGAGATCTATAAATATAAATGAGTATTATATATATATGAAAGTTTGAATAGCATATTTAGAGTTAATTGTTTGGAAAATTGAATATAAATGTGTGAACTTAGAAATAAGGTGGATCAAATACCATGTGTCTAGATGTATTGGAATATAATAATGGAGAATATATGTATAAACTTGATTAATTAGAATCATGATTTGAAGCATGTCATATTTTGCAATAATGTTATTTTCAATTTTACACATCCTGGAATTTTCAATAATATTTTATGTTGCAAACATTATACCTAACATATAACAATGTTAATTAAATTGTATCATGTCAATGTCCATTAGGAAAGTGTTGTTTGAATTTTCAGAAATAATAATAAAATTTATCCTTATATGTAACAATTAATTTCAATAAGTTGAAAATGCATTGATGATTGGGAAAATTGCAAATGCATGGTAGTCAAGTCCTTGGTGTTAAAAATAGTATATTCACTTAAAACAAAATGAGATTTTTTGGTAGTCTTGGCAAAATACTCAAGTCTTTGTGAATATATTTCCTTCAATTCAATGTGTGAGTTAAAATTATGACACCATTTATGAATACATGAAGAAACATATGTAGATCATATAGTGCACAGTTTTAAAAAATATATCTATAACATAAAAAATATATTTTTAAAGGATAACTGGATGGTAATTAAAAGTTTTAATTCTTGGCTATGACATAAAAAGTTTTAACATGAGTTACCTTATATTTATTTTATTTGTCCTTAGAAACCTACCTTATATGTATACTCACAAATGTAAAAAAGAGAAGGATATCTCTCAACATATTTTAGATATATTATTTAAAATATAAATATTTTAATTAGTTGATATGTTATTAGTTTTTGTTTTGAAAATGATAAAACTTAATGAATCTTTGAACACGAACTAGACTAAATGGTGAAAGTATAGATAGTATGATTGCAATAAAGTTTTTTTTTTAACATGTCTATTGGTTAATTGGATTTTGTTTAAATATTATTAATAATTTTAAAAAATTAATTATAATTATGTTAGGGAACTCAAACATCATCCAATTTAATTATCAAATTGTTAGTAGCAATTTTATATTTCATCCACACTAAAAAGTAATAAATATTTGTCCTATTTAAAATAAATAAATAAAAATTAGGAATGAAAGTAACAATATTTATACCTACAAAGAAAAAATAAAATTTAAATTTTTTAGAAAAAATTAACACACCTAATCACATAGCTATAGAGATATAGTGTCATGTCCCCTTTATTTAATTTATTTAATATTCTTTCTTAGGAACAAATTCAATAATCCCAACAAATAAATATTAAGTAAATAATATTAATATTGTGGAGGCATGATTTGAGGCATTGAGATTTTATTGAGATTACGAAGGTTCTTGATGTCATAAGGTGTCGTAAGAATCTCATAAATTTAGGATTTACTTGCAATTGCCAACATGCATTGATGGAAATGGTTGGCAAGTCTATTTTGGCAAATTAATGAGTAATTTGTAGCTTCATAGGCATTTGGATTTGGGTGCCCACTTTGGCTCATGGATATTAAAAATGAAGTTTGTCAATCTTGAGAACTATTGGTAACTTTGGTTTTTCACAGAGCTGTGTGCTTGTGTGTTTCGGATTGGGAGATTTGTGAATGGGATGTCCATGAGCTCTAGGTGATTTGATGGTAGGAGCCCTTGAATCAAAAGAGTAGCTTCATCCAAAGGCTACCATTGCACAGAAGGTTGTAGATTTCTATTAGATTGTGAGGAGTTTTGTGTTGCAGGTTGTGGGTTGAGATGCATAGTGTGAATTTTAGTATTTTGTGTTATTTGTGTTGTGGGGTTTTGTTGTAGGCTTATGTAGGTGTTTCTATACACATTTTTGTTGTTCTAGATTAGACTTTATGCATTTCCTTCAAATAAATCAAACTATGTTAGTTTCTATGCTCTGCAGTGAAATCTAGTGATATTTGGAGCACATAGTTTTGTAGGTTTTGCATAGTTTTTGTTGTAGAAGATCTTGGTGTTTTCTGCTGTTGTAAATTAGTGTATTATACCTGATTACATGTTATTTTCATTGAAGAACCCAAATAATAGCATTTTGGAGAGTTTCAGTTGATTTGGTGTATTTTCTTGTGTTACTAGTTGACTAGTTTTAGTGAAAATGATGTTCTTATGAGATGTTTTACAAATTTATGTTTCAGATCTGAAATATATCATAGAAAATAGTTAAGGGACATTTCAAGTGGTATTAGAGCATTGTTTTTGCCATCTTGTAGGGTTTGAGGGATTTATGTTTTCCAGTGAAAGAGAAAAAAGATATTACCTGTGAGAGCAAAAGAAAATAGTTGAAGGAAACCCAGTTGAAGAAAGGAACATTGAGGGAAATAAAGGGAAAGAGAAAATGTCTGAGAATGATAGTGAAGTATTTAGGAAAACATTATTGTATATCCAAGCAAACCAAAAGAAGACTATAGAAAGCCTCCATGAAACAAGAGAAGTCATGAAGATGTTAGTGGAAAAAATACAAGGTCCTATCACCACACACGAGAAAGGGAGTTCTTCAGGGGATTTTGGAACTAAAAGGAATTCCACTATCAAAGATTTAAATCTTACATTCCTTCCAGAAATAGAAGAATTTGAACTTACACCTCTTGATAACCCAGTAGAAGCTACAACAAGGAACATAGCTACAATACAAGCTACTTATAACAATCAAGATGAAGCATTTAGAAGTTTAGTTTCTTTTGGTGATTATGTTAGCATGATGAATACTATGATGCCAAAAAGAGGGTTTAAAGAACATACAAATTAGAGTGGAAAAGAACTCATGAGCAAGATAGGAAAATTGCAAGCCCCCACTTTTGATGGAAGCAACAAGATTTCAGCAAGGTCTTGGCTTAAAAAGCTACAAACCTTTTTCTCCCTTAATCAAATGAAGGAGAAAGATGCAATTGAATATGCTACTCTACATCTTGAAGGCTTTGCATATGATTGTCAGGACCATGGAATGGTCACTCAAGGTCATGACCAAGTAAAACATTTGAATATTTTAATCAGATAGATTTGATCTAAAAGATGAGGAAGAGGATTATGGAGAGTTATCAAAAATTAAGAAAATTTCAATAGTCAATGCCTATGTAGATGAATTTCAAAAAATTACGGTAATGGTACTAGATATTTCAGAGAAGATGATGACATACATCTTCCTTGAAGAGCTTGGAGAACCTTTGAGGGGATTTGTCAAGGCCTTTGCACCTTCCTCTCTACAAAAAGCAATAATAATAAGTTTGCAACTTGAACCCTCTATTTCAAAAGGAATTGTGACTTACCCACCTAAAGGTTTGACCCCGTGGTAGCAAAAGGGTGTTGGCTACTTGGCAAACATCACTTGATGAAGACATTGTTGGCATGATGGAGTTTGGCTGAGCATGATGTTTGATAGTGTTGTCATTGATGGCAACAAGAAAAAGAACAAGGTTGGAACAGAGATTTTGGTCCAGCAAAGAAGACTTAGTTAGTTTGGCTAAGTATTGGTAGAGTATAGAGATAGTAATAGAGAGACAGTATCTTGTTTGGCATTGGTCTACAGTTGAAGATCAGGTCATGCAGTTCTGGTATGATATTCCTAATCCTTAGATGATACTATATCCAAAGTTTCATCCCTTGATCATCTCTGGAAGTGTACTTTCAATTTGCACAAGTTCAGCATTGCATAGATCAAAGGTAATAAGAGCATAACACATATTTGTTTTGGTCTGCATTCCTCCGGTGTTGGATATTTTGTTATATAGTTTTGAGGTGTTGTAAACACATATATGAAGTCTCTAAATCCAAAGTTGTAGAGCTTGAAGTCCACCAGAAAAAATATTTATGAGCATCTAAGTATCGCTACTTGGCTTGACAGTGTTTGACTGTGATAGGGTTCATGTTCTTATGGTCCACATGTTGCCACAAGTTATTAGTATGATCTATGGTTCTAAAGGTAATTTTGGGGATGTATAAAGAGTCTTTGATATGAACATGAGAAAGTGTTGTGGTCCACAACAAAAGTTATGATCTGATAGTTAGATTGAACCAGTGACAGTCTGTGTTTGAGGCCGATCTGATAGTTTGATTTATATGCGGTAAGTTCTATTGATTGGAACTTTATTCTCATAGTTTGATTTATATGCGGTAAGTGCTATTGATTGGAACTTTATTCTAAGTGGTTCTACAGTTGGAGCTAACATATGAGAATGTGTTTCAAATGTTAATTGTGTCTACAAAGTATTTTGGTGAATGAATTTGGCCGTCAAGATACATATTGATTAACTACATGCTTCATCTTAGTAGGCTGACTTAATGTGAAGATTCTAAGTGTTGTGGATATATATATGAGATCCAATTCAATGTTTGAGGGATGATGTGCGAATGTGAATGTGTATGTGTGAAACATGCAAAGTTGGGTGATCCTATAAGTGCAACAAAAGCAAAAGAAGAGAGATCTTATTCTCATGTAAAAGGAGAGCACTGAAATAGAGCAGTGTATGTTAGAGATGAAGAGTTTTGAGATAGTTTATTGAGCTTCATTGGAGCTGTAACCATGCATGTGCAGATGCAATTATAGCAGTTCATTTTGGGAAGGAGCCACCCTTCTTTCTTTTTCTTTCTTATGGCAGTGAGCATCTTCTTATAGGGTAGTGATCCCTAAGGTAGTGAGCCTCCTTGTAATTTGGTATTGTTACTACATAATAAATAGTGAGCCTCCTTGTAATGCCATCTTTCCCTCCACTCGATCTATATGTCCATGTCCTTAAACAAACAATTATTATAGAAAATCATTCTTTAATATTTGACATAGGATAGTCTATGCCAAGCTTACATACCATCTTTCTCTCCAATCCATCTATACATGCATCCCCTTAAACAAACCATTATTATAAAATATTATTCTTTAATATTTAGCATCAGATAGTCTATGCCAAGCTTACATGCTATATTTTTCATGAGATCAAAAATTTTACAAATAAACAAAAAATTTAAAATCATGAGGTTACTAGCCCCCAAAACTCCTTTTTTTTTTAACAACTACAACTAAGAAAGTTGGCTAAGAGGTTGCATGGGAGCTCTTCTTAATAGTAAGGTCCCATGCAACAACAAACTACTTTTCTTAACAAAGAGGTCCCATGGAAGGGGCCTCCCATCTATTTTTATGGAGTTGGGGGTTTTATGAGATGAGGGAAAAAATGCTATAGGCAAATTGGAATCTTATACTAAAAAATATGAGTCTACTTTTTAGTTCTCATTTTTGAAGTGATGCCTTTGAGATGACGTTGGAAATTTTGCATACCAACATAGGACTTTTTTTTTCCTTGCATACATAGAGTCATTAGAAAGTATATGGGATTTTATGCATTAATTATTGCTAAAAAATCCATAAAACCACCAACTTCCTAAATGAGACTACCTAACTATAGCCTTAAAACTCAAAGCCCTTTTTTAAATGAAGATCTAAACTTATACCCAAAATAATAATAATAATAATAATAATAATAATAATAATAATTATTATTATTATTATTATTTATTAGAAGCTCCCATAGATAAATCAAAGTGGGAAGGTCATCCATGTGACCTCTCCTTGGCTATAGGCTCTTGGCTATACACACATCCCCTTAAACAAACAATTATTATAAAATAGTATTCTTTAATATTTGGCATAGAATAGTCTATGCCATGCTTACATGCCATCTTTCCTTCCAATCAATCTATACACCCAACCCCTTAAACAAACAATTATTATAAAATACCATTCTTTAATATTTGGCATGGGATAGTCTATGCCAAGCTTACATGCCATCATTTTCACGAGAACAAAAAAATTACAAATAAACAAAAAAAAACATTGAAATCATGAGATTACTGGCCCAAACTCCTAATTTTTTTGAGCAATTACAACTAAGAAAGTTAGCTTAGTGGTTGCATGGGAGCTCTTCTTAATAGTAAGGTCCCATGCAATTACAAACTACTTTACTTAAAAAAGAGGTCCCATGCAAGGGGCCTCCCATCTATTGTTATGGACTTGGAGGTTTTATTAGATGAGAGAAAAAATGCAATAGGCAACTTAGAATCTTATCCTAAAAAATAGGAGTATAGTTTTTAGTTCTCATTTTTAATAAGTGATGTCTTTTTTTACATACCAACTTAGAACTATTTTTTCCCTTGCATACATAAAGTCATTAGAAAGTATATGCAATTTTAAACATTAATTATTGCTAAAAAATCCATATGATCACAACTATAACCTTAAAACACAAAACCCTTTTTAAAAAAATAAAGATCTAAACTTATAAAAAAATAAAAATAAATAATAATAATAATAATTTAGAAGTTCCATGTAGACAAATCAAAGAAGTAAGGCCATCCATGTGACCTCTCCTTGGTTGTAGGCTCGAAAATTGAGTTTATCTCCTTGGCTGTAGGCTCGGGAAATAGCATGTGGCAGAAAGCGAGATGAACTAGGGTGAAGGCAACGTACGTGAAAGTCCAATTTTTGGTTGTATTCCCAAGGCCATTGCCTCCTTGCCATTTTCAATACAAATTAAGAGGATCAAATTCTCTTTTCTCTGCCCTCTTTCATGAGCAGTTTCTCAGATGAGTTTTTGGTGAAGTTCTCTTTGGTTTTGAGTATTAATCATTTTCTTGAAGCTTTATGATTTTACAGGATGCATTTGAAGTTGGCATGAATTGGTTGATGGATGCTCATGGATACTAGAGAGACTTGAGGTGAGGCTAGAGATCTTTTGTTGTGGGGATCATGTGTTGGAATGGTAAAATTTCAGCAGAAAGACCGAGGAGCCTTTCACCTGGGTATGGACATGAGTTCAAGTTTGAACTTAAGAGGAGATTGTTCTTGGAGAGAGTCTATGAGGCTCGATGTATCTCAGTGGATCATTCTCATTCCCCACTCTTAGTTCACTTGACAGAAAATGATCTGATAGGTATTGCCCAGGTTATTTCAGATTTATTTTGTTTTATGCTTTGATTTCTCATGGATATGGATCTTGAGCTATAGTTTCTAGTTTTGGAGGGTTCATTTGAGGATTACTTGGTATGGTTATCTCCTTAGGTATATGGTTTGATTTTTGAGAAGTTTTGGAGATGTTATTGGGTTGTATTCGTATTTTTGGAATGAATCTTTTAAGTTTGATATTCCTTGGTTAGACAAGCTTACATCCTTTTTTGGTTATTTGAGATATATATTTTTGTTTGATCTTTTTCAGATTGAACAGTTGGGTGTTGTTAAGGCTTTTCAGTTGGGGTTTTGTGAAGGAGATCTTACTTGGCACAACTTAGCACCTGGTGGTGTTGGTAGAAGGACATGATATGGTTTGCAGTTTCTCTTTATGGTCTCATGTTTCTTACTAAAGGTTCTTATTCATCTAGTATTATCACTGCTTTTGTGGTCATCTACTGTTGTTGTACTTTATTGTTTTTTAGCAATAGTATACATGTGTTGTTTTAATGTATATCATTTGAGATGTGGAGAACTTGGGAGAAGTGGAGGAGATCAAAAGTGAGAGAGTGAGCAAAAAATTATTTGTGGAAGTATGCTATGTTTTACAATGGGTTGGTTGCAGTTTGCAGATCATTGCGATTGTTCTTTGTATTACATGATTTGATTATAAGCCGCACTTTGATGGAAGTAATGATTGGTAGACTTTGTGTTTCTTTGGTTGACATTGCTCATGCAGTATGATTCCTAGGATGTATGTATGTCTTTGGTAGATTGTTTTTCATTGGATTGCAGTATCAAGGGTCTTCAAATTTTTTACACATCAATGATTTTGGTGTGTTTTTTATCATGGGAGGTGGTAACTTTGAGTAGGACAATGGATTATACAGGGATGAGAGTTGCAGTATGGGCTTGATATGTCATGTGCATAAGTTCTATCAATGGTGGGTTTTTTATTTGGATGTAAACAACTAGTTGTGGGTGTTGTTCTAACTGTTCTGGAGCATTCATGTTGGATCTTGTTTTGGAGGTGTTTGGACTTTAGACTTGTTTTCTGGTAATGGGTTTGAAGCTAGATACATTGGTGTGTGTATGTGACATTTAGTGTTTCATCATGTTTTTGGAATTTTAATCTTTGGTCATGTTGGTGATCACTTGGAAGATGTTGCAAGTGCTTTTGTAAATCTCGTGAGCATAGTGGAGTTCAGTTGAGGCAGTATGGTAACCTTGGTTGTTCATAGATTGGTTGTGTTTCCTTTGGCTCTTGCAAGGTATACGACAAGTGGGAGAATGTTGGGATTAGGTGTGTCATACACCTTACAAGTTCTAATATTTGAAATATTTATTTATTTATATTTTGGCAATTTGTATTTTTTATCACTTAGTTTCATGGAAGTTGCTAAATGAAACTTTGACAACTTGTAAGGTGTGTAAGAGTTGCTAAAATGGAAAGAGCTTGGAAAAGGAATTTAAAATTGGAAACTTGAAAAGCAAGATTTTAGGAGATTGCGAAAGGATGATTTTAGGAGCCAAAAATGGAGTGCCATATTTGGAGAGTCAGTTATAATCTGAGTAACTTTCCATATTACAGTGGATTTGATTCTCTATGACTAGGTGTTGTAACTCATGGTTTTGAGTTTCCATTTTGGTGGTTTCTTGTATTGGAAAACCTATAAATTGTAGGCTTGAGGAGAAGTTTGTGAGGAGAGATTTATGTTGTTAGTTTTTCCTCCAGAGGAGAAAGCTGTAAATGTCCATGTTAAGGCTTTGAGCCTACAAGTGTATTGTAACATGTTTGTTGTTGCAGATTAATACAAATTGGTTCGATGCTTTGGAGTGTGGGGTTTTTTACCTGAAAGGTTTTTCCCCATGTATATTGGTGTTTCTTCTCTTTTGTCTATCTTTCTTCTATTCTTCTTCTTTTCATGTTCTTAAAGCATTAATTTATATGCCATTATGCTGCTGAAATTTATTTAGATTTGTAAGCTACATTATCTTTCCTCTAAGGGTTAATGTGATGGGAAATAAACTATCTATTTTCGCTTTAAGGGCATAGTAGTATGTGTTTGCATCAAGTTATTGAATATCTATTAAGTAAAATATAGGATGCTGTAAGGTGCATGCTGGGTTCTCCTTTCCCTTTTAGTGATCACAGCTGACAAGAATTACCACTGCTGTCATAAGATCTACATTATCTCCTCAATGGTGGCATCTAAAATGCAATGTGAATGATCTCCAATGACGAGGCTCCTTAATGATATCAATGAAACTCAAATCTCCAATGAATGATGTAGCTTGAAAGCACCATGAATATTCAAATCTCCAATGAAGCATAAGTGTGAATTCTGTATGAATCCACCTTCAAGATGTGATCAGGTTTTCATCCAACACACCTGCTTCCACAAGGGTACAAATATCCATGCACTATTCCCACTTTATTTCATGCATAAACTATCATTGCATGCTTAAAATTATGCATAAATATGTGTGTGAGGTCTAGTGAAAACCTGATAAAAGATCCATACCAAACCCATGGGTAATGAATTAAATGGAATGTTGTGGGTGTGTGTTTGTGCCATTGAACTACAGCTATAGGGACTATTCATTTGACTAGCATATGCCATTGTTGTTAAAATATTTTATTACTATTACATCATTATTTATTTATCCCAACTAATAACTATTTTCTTGTTATAGTTGGTTGGGTATGCCCGACTAAGTGGTTATTCAAACCACTTTATTTTGTATATATTTTCTACATTTATTATATCAAACTACTCATTGCTCTCACAAATTTATCATGGTATCAGAGCATTAAATCATCTTGTGCCTATGTGTTGAATTCTGAAGAAGGTGGTCAAAACTCCTCTACAAATAGAAGGTGTTTGATCTCTAAAGAAGGTCATCTAACCTAATTAGAAGAAGGTGTTTGTATCTGCAATCTTATGAGGAAGGCATTTAAATTGGTGGTGTTTAAAGTGTGAGTGCAGAAGACTCTTATTGGGCATATGAAGGCACCAAAAGCCATTCTAAACTAGTTTAACACAATGTCTAACCCAAGGTGTGAGGCTGTGAATCTTCATTAAGTGAAGGCTTCTCCTATTTAATTTGATGCATCCAAATTTGCATTAAAAAAGGCATTTGAGGACAATACAAGAGCCATATTGCAGATCTGACTACTGTAAAAGGCGTCCAACAAAAATACTGTAGGAGGCATCTGGAGATAAAGCATAAACATCTAGAAGAAATTTTGTTTGTAATAGAAGTATTTTCCTAAAACCTAAACAGTCATAAGAAATTCAAAGGTGCTCATGATGAAAAGTAGATAGCACGAAAAAATAAAAAAACAATCAAAGCATCTAACGTGTAATATAGATACAACAATGACGTATGTGGCATCGACCCTATAAAACTTTAGGGAGAAATAAGGGTTACATCAAAGATATAAGGACATTCAAAACTCTAGAAAACGGATCCTAGTGCACCTAAGATAATGCTCCCTGATTCTCAACTCCTAAGAGGTGACAATTATGTCACATGGAAAACCAAGGTACAAACTCAATTAGAGTTTGAATACCTTTGGGATGTTGTCTCTAAAACAACAAGACCTCAACAAGTAGGTGAAGATCAGAATAAATTTGATAAGGCCAATAAAAAGGCTAAATTGATCATTTTCTTTGGTGTGACTGATGAGGTTCAACCTCAGATTAGTACCGCCACCTCTGTAAAAGATGCTTGGGATTGCCTCAAAACAATCTATGAGGCTAAAAAACCAAAACCAAATCCTCCATTGTCTCCAAATACAAAATGGTGAGAAGGTAGAGGCATTTTTTAGAAGAGTTGTTGAAATAAGAACAACACTACAAGCATTAGGGGAAGAAGTCAAAGATGCTTCTCTAGTACCCATTGTACTGACAGCACTACCCCCTTTGTTTAGAGTGTTTGTCACATGCTTAAATGTGGATAATAAAACACCCTCATTTAAGGAACTAGTCAACTTGCTTCAACATGAAGAAGTAATATTTGGTGAGACAAACTCTCAATACAATCAGGCCCTAGTAGCAAAGCAAAAGGTAAAACAACCTGACTATCAGAGTGGTCCATCAAGATAGTCTAAACAAAATCAAGACAACTCTTCTAACAAGAAAAATAAATGTCAAATTTGTGGTAAAAAGGGTCATGAACTCAAAGAGTGCTTGTATAACTCCTATGCCAATCGTGAGTCTAGTCACAAGAAGCCACAAAATCCTTTTCAAGGGGACAAGAAGAAGCCACCTCATTGGCAGAAAAACCTAAATAAGCAACAAGAAAATGTTGCCAGAGCTACAAGTAATTCACATGATGAAGAATTCTTGTATGCTATAGAAACAAAGACCTCCACATCAAGTAGTTAAGTCTGGTATGCTAATTCTGGCACATCCAGACACATGATAGGGAAACAGGAATGGTTCAATGATCTCACTCCATCCACCTCCTATGGGTAGGTTTCATTGGGTGATGATACCTCCTATGAAGTTCAGGGAATTGGCGATATTTGTCTTCCACTAAGAACTCACAAATGTTAGCTTACAAAGGTTTTGTATGTACCTAGGCTCACAAAGAACCTACTTTCAGTAAGTCACTTACTAGAGCACAATATGCAAGTTGAATTTGGTAAACACAATGGTGAGAAACTTTGTCTTATCAAAGATAAAACTCACAATGGAGAAATTGTAGCTCATGCTTCAGGGGTAGGAAAAATGTTCCAACTAATTGATGTTGCACAAGAAAATCAAGCCCTTGTAGTGAAAACCAATCTATCCACAACTCTTTGGCATAGGAGATTTGGCCACCTTAGTTTTGGTTATCTTCTTGCATTGAGTAAGAGAAATCTAGTGAGAGGACTTTCCCCCATTTAGAAAATAGAAGTTCTATGCTCACATTGTCTTGCTGGGAAACAACATAAGGCTCCTTGTATTTATATATTTGAGGCATAGGGGAAACAATTCCTAATGTGTCTCCCAACTCTACATTTAGCCCTTAATGTCTAAAATATGAGTTGTTTTCTTTAACCTTTCTTGTTTATTACATCAATCATTTTTTTCAAATATGTTGATGAACAATTTTGTTTTGAGGGATAATTATTGCTTGGTTTTGTAATTACATCATCCCTTTTTTCTTGAATGTTTTTGTTCTACAACTAAAACACTAAAGTAGATAAACATGACAAGAAATATTTGAGTTCTTCGAGTATTGCACCTGTTTTTCGATACTTGATTTCCATTAGTTTTTGAGATCATGTAGTTTAAGTAGAAATGGATGAAAAATATTTTTTGAATAATCTATTGCATTTGTGCAGGAATTGCACAATGAGTTAAGGTGCATTCAACTACAGCTATTTGATGTACAAGAAAAATTTTGGTATTCCCTCTCAACCTATAGAAATAATTATAAAATTATGAGATCTTCATTTCTTTTTTTTTCTCTAGTGATTCATTTCTTTGCAAAAATATAAGAGTAAAAAGCATTTTAGAACAAAGTGGACAGATGATGTTCTACTGTTGCTTCAAAATTTTGCTTCTGCTTGAAGAGAAAAATACCAATAAACCTATACAAGAGAAGTAATACTAACAAAATCTTAAATGCAACAGAAAGAAATAAGGGAACACTCATATTACAATAAGAGGATTTACCTTGGGAGAAAACTCAACAAAAACAACTCACTTGTTGTATTAACATTTCACACTTGTGCTAAATCCTAATCCATGTGTGATTATGTATAGACACATTGATGTAAGAAACTACTAAGTGTTAAATTACAATACACTGGGTATAAAATCATAAGCCAAAAAACCACCTATAAGGCACCAAAAAATCTCTATAAAAAATGCAAAGTATACAACAAACATCCAACAAATCTTCCACTTATTGAATACTTTGCATGGGGGCCATGCATACATAAATCAGATGTTAAGGGAAGCTACACCCATTGATATCCTACACCAAAAAAACTTCTTAGAATTACTAGATTTTGTTAACAAGTTAGCAACCTTCTCCAACAATACCTTTCTATCTTCAACCATGTCTAACAAAATGACACTACACATCAATATACTTCATCCAAGAATGATAAGTAAGGTTCTATACCAAAAAGATTTTTCTTTAACTATTTCAATCTATCCTTACATCTTTCTATGAGAAATCAACATCTACTCTATAACCATACAACTTCCTTATATGTATGAGTGTTGTCATATACTAAACATTTATAGTTAGAAGTGGAACAATTATCTAACTCTTGCTCATCCATTTGACTACTACTTTGAACAAATTAAACAAGAAACTATTTGAATGTGAAATGATGTGACATGACGTAATTAAAAAACCAACAACTATTTGCATCATCACTATCTTGAGAAGACACCACATATGGATACTCTTTGTTGAGATCTTGTTCCACATCAATTGGTGTCTCATTAAGCTACATTAGTGGCTTGTGTGGGATAGGTCATACTATCATTTTTAGCACTCTTTCTTGACATGCTCAACTTTCATATAGTTGTAACATTTTATTTTGTGCTTAGACTATGATTCGAAAGTCAAAGTTTTCTTTACATTTTCCTTATATTGTGCATGAAGTGTAGTTTTAAATTGTTTAGAGACAAACTCTCATCTATACCTATTTTTTTATTTGTAACAAATATGAATTGATTTTTTCAAATGTTAGATTTTAACTCTCTAGTAGAAGATACAAGGACTTCACAAATGTTCAAAAGGAAAATGGAAAAATATTGATAGAAAGAGAAACTACATCATCTTCATCCACCTTTTTGTTGATGGCATGGAACTAATCTCCTAGGTCTTTCATCCTAAGAGGTGCTTTGGTAGGACCCACCCTCACTCTATTTTGGGGAAAACAGTAAATTTTTTAAATGAAAAATTTTACTTGTTTTTTGAGGTTTAATATTTGTTTTTCAAACTTTCCCAAAGGTCATCAATAGAAGTGTTTTTGTAAACATTAGTTATCAAGTCATAAAAAGAAGATAATTTTAACAATAGGTGTTCCTTCTATGGTTTATCAAAATAATTAACTTTCTAATGTGTCTTGTTTTTGTTTTAAACCTTATCATAGTCCCAATACTTAGCAATGGCATGTATCTTGTGACTCCAAACATTAAAATCTTGATTGGTTAACTTGTGTCCTTTAGGGAGAATGAGATTTTAAATGTTTTCTATGACGAGGGTTTTCACCTAGGTTTTACAGATTATTTATAGAATTTGTGACAAAAATTTTAGGACTTGCTAGAAAATAAAGATCTCAAACAAAATTTAAGTGTAAAAAATTAAAAATGCATGGTTTTGGCTAAAGAAAACCTATTACTTAGTTTTAGTATTTTATGTTGTTTCTATGAATCATGAAATGCAAGGTTTTACTAAATTTTTTATGATCCATTTGAGATCCACAAACATTTGGATGGAAATTACATGGTTGAATCTAGGTAATAGCATAAATCTATTTTTTTGATATTTTCTATATCTTTGTAATCTACAGTTTCAAAGGCCTTTGAAGCATTTTTGGTCCTCTCCTCCTTCGGGGAGCAATTTTAGATCCTCATAATTTGACTTACATGAAAGATCAGACCCAAGAAAATACAATAGAATACAATAATTCAATAAATACTATATAAAAAGGGAGTAAATTTTGTTTTTGAATTAATTTCATAAAAACTTTCTCATGTTAATTATATTCAATTATTGAATAAGAAGAAAATCATATATTCAGAACTTAGTCCTTTGAAACCAACATGGCCTTCTAGGCTCTTTATGAGAGTATCTCACATAAATACATTGAATTTATATTTACATTTATTGCTTAAGGTTCACACTTCCTGATGCCATACACAAAATCTAGAAAGGACAAAGGGAGAGAGAGCATCATCAAGGTGATATCCACCCTACCATGAAGCATTAGGCTTCCTTGTTCTACTCCATTGGAGAAGCTCGACCCATCACAAGGATCTAGCCAAATGTGGCCAACATAAATGAAGTGATCTGGTGAACTATGTGAATCATTAACAATCTAGAAAACCTATACACTCATACAACATATATCTAAGCATGTGTCCATCGATAGTCATATTATGGGAGATAATATAAATCAAGGAAATTAGCACACTTATGTTTTATTTCAAGCTATGACCATAGCATCTCTTCCATAGGAAAAACAACCTACCTTCTCTGAGTTCCCATAAAGGCACCCATCCATACTCATCTCTCAAGTAACAAGAAAATTGTATTAAATACACTAGATCTCAACACATACAATTTTAATAGATGATCTATCAGATTCTTTTATATAATCAATAACAATCAAAGCATATAGCTTAAGAATGTCCTACCATCTCACCATGATATATCGACATTCTACAAGATGGATAAAATATCTAGAGGCAAAGTTCTTATCTAACTATTCACAGCTCTTTAAATCTAGTTTTCACCCAAATACTTTCCCAAGTAGGAATCTCTATACTATGGAGGCTAATCCACCACACAATCATAATCACATAATGATAATGTCCTAATCATCTTTTGATGATATCTTAGAAATCCATCAAATGAAGTTTCCAATTACTAATAATAGTAAATAACATAAAAAAAGTGCTACTCATTCCTTTCAAGCATATCATAGCTATTTCACAGAGGACCAATTGACTAGCATCAATCAACTAAACATATAATGGCAACTTCACATGGATCCTTTATCAACCACCTTCTAGGTTTCCTTGACATAAAATGTTGTCAAACACACCGTCGCCCTAGATCAATTATCAATGTAATCCACAAAATATAACTCTACTAGGACAAAAAGTTAAAACATCTAATAAGTGGTCTTTAACCCAAAGATGATTTAATATTTGTATGGTCAATGATTTTGATTGTTCTAAACACATCCTTGATTAAACAACCTTATATTATAATAAGGTATCATAATACTAACAAAGAGTATAATTATGAACATTAAATTTTATGGTACTACCCTACTCACCTGATTCCTTGATCTTACTGTCATTAGACTTGTTTATCTACTTGTCTCCATGGAATCAAAATCTAAGGTGGTTCTGCAAAATATCACACAAAACCTATGAAATCATCACTTCTAACTTAGGTTTAAATCCCATCCAATTCATTGGGTCAAAAGGTAAAAGTTTTCCCTGAATTCCTTCAAAATACATAATTCAAATCATTGAATTTCTTTGTAAGAAATAATCATGTCGATCATCCTTAACCTTTCTAACAATCTTAGTAGTATCAAACTAAACAAAATATGATCACAATAGTCAATGTATAATAGACACAAAAAGGTTCCATAACCTACAAATACAATTAAGTCATAGGGTCCCTAATCATATTGCCATATGATACCATAAGAGCTATAGAATATAAATATTTTCCAATGTTCAATCTAGAATGTAAATGTTTATTAGTCATTACCAAATGGTACAGATTGTAAGGACCTGACTCATCCTAAATCAAATAACATTAAACTCTGATTTCAAAAATACCAATGAATAAAAATTTTGATCTAGCAGATGTAGGAAATGTGAAATTCTTCCAGAAGTGCTTATTACGAGAGAAGGTACGTTATGTAGCACAACGGATCAGTTCATACCTTAAGTCATGCATTACATCTTGCATTCTTTTTTGATAGCTTGCTTCTCCTCTAGTAACTGTATCCTTATCATCTGCACAAAATTAACTTAACAATCTCCTGTTAACACAACTCAGTAATCACTACTCAGAGAATTGAGATCACGATCCTAATTGTAGGACACCCTACATCCAGGGGACCTAAGTACTGGGGGCATCCTTCGCCATCCAGACTACCTACATACCCTGTATCCACGGGATCAAGGCCCCCTCCTTCAGATGTGACTAACACGAGGAATGTGAACATATAGTTCTATTTTGCACTATGTTTGGTGTAACTGTGAGCGGGTACCCAGCCCTTTCTAGGGTTATTCCCTGCCCCAAACAGTTCTTCGTTGGCTGCCACCCACTCGGTGAAACAAAGACAGGAGTTAATCCACTACCACAAACACCTAAAGGGGTGTTTGTTAGTTAGTCCTAGTGTGGAGGAATCCCTATAAGGTAACTACCCATGAAATCTAATTTGCTTCCCCAAGTTAGATTAGATAATTATCGTGACTAAGTCCATTCTTGATCCCCTAGTACTTTCACCATGATCTACAAGGGCAAGGTGAAAGCATATGATAGATAGCATTTCTAGATAGGCCTAGTTGTCCTATCTGACATTTCACATGTCCTCCTCGATCTATACCCACGTGTTAATAAGCCTCATTTTTTGATAGTATGCTTGGAGTGTTTTTCCAAATGAGCATCCTGGTAATCATTAGTTCAATAGAATCATCCTTTTTTTTTTAGTTAATCTTCTTAGTGGGATATCCAAGGAGATTTTCCCTTCCTGTGGATTTAACTTCGACATGCTCCTTATTACTCCCTGATGATTTAGAGGGATTGTGCCCAGATGTCGTTGTTGCAGCTATGTTAGGCACGAGGTGCTTGGTTCAACACGACGGCATTACCCGTAAACATGACACAGAGGTACCGTAAATACCGAACACTGCGATTTGTTTGAGTTTGGACGTTTCTTTACAAGGTTTACCTATCTAGATGAAAAGAAATATATATGATAGCTGAGAAGAATTAAACTTCCATTCTTGCATGTGAAGAATAAGGCTAGATGTTTTGATCCATTCATCAATACATAAGAAAAAGTAAAGTATCGACATTCAAACAGTTGTAAACATAATTTCAGAAGATACTAATTCACTTACGTGAATCACAAACATAAATTAAATAAAATACTTAATCTGAATCACAAACATAAATTAAATAAAATACTTAATCATTCTGTTTTCAAGGTGATAGGATAGTTCATTCGTCGTACATCAAGTGATCTTTAATCAAGGTAAAACAATGATGTATAGTCACATATCAAATTTATCTTTGTTCCAAGAGTAGGATACTAGATCATTTCCTTGCATAATTGTTTCAATCTTATATCTACAATTGGAACCAAATTAAGACAAAATCAGATATCCAACATGAATTAAATTCAATTTCTTTAGTTGAAATTTAACAATTCCTAGCATTGATAAATAATGTTGACTTCTTGGTCAAATGAGGATTGTTCAATCACATTTTGAGATTGTTTCAAAATACTAGGTTTTTGTTTTGTTCTTTCTAAAAAAATTTCGGGTAAAACCTTTACTACCATTATGTTGGGGACCAAATTTGAAATTCTACAGTGGAGAAATAAATGTGCAAGTTGAGTTTATTTTCCAACACAAATTGGGGATGTTTTAAAAGAGATGTTTACTTTGCACGGGCCTTTGTCTATACTAACTCCATTCTAAACATCATCTTTATCTAGACTTTCCTTTGTTTACACTTTAACCATTTATTTTATCTCATATTATCTCTTTTTCCATCTATTATTTTTACCTACTTTAATATCATTTCATCCTTTTTATTATTGTTCCTCTATACCATTTTACTATCTACTATTCCTTTAATTTATTCTCAACTTTTTATACACCTAATCTTTTACTCTTCACACATAATTTATTTTACACATTTATCTTTTTCTACTACTTCTTCATCATCACTTATATTACTACTACATTACTTTTATGCTTACTTTCATTTTCATATCAATCTATATTAACTCACCTTATTTACACCTATATTTATCCCACTCACGTGTATCATAATTCTTCCTTTACTATGCTTATATATACTTTTAATACATCAATATCATTGTTCTCTCTTGCTGTTTTTTTTTATTCTTATTTCTATCTTATCATACGACACCATCATTTATTTTATTTTTTATTTACTCATCACTTAAACACCATTATTATAATTACCACCTATTATACTATTTCACTTCTTATACATCATAATGGAAATGCAAAGAGAGGTTGTCGTAGGAAATGCAATGAGTTGCAGGATATGTACAAAACAGAATTGTTGAAAAGATTTGGAAGCTTTCAAGCAAATGAAATTAGCAAGTGTAAAACTAAATTCCATAACCTTTGCTAACGTCCTCCCTGCCTGTGCCTACGTGGCTTTGGAACAAGGTATGGACAACTGTCCAAGCATAAAAATGGGATCGTAGTTAAGAATTCCTGATTAACAAGTATGCAAATTGTGGAAGCGTAGACAAGGCACGCCAAATGTTTGACAAAATGACTTCAAAGAAATGTGATCTCATGGATTGCCATGATAGCAGCAATGACAAGACAGGCCAATTGTTGAAAACACCTTAGAAATTTTTAAGCAAATGCAATTGGCGGGCTTAAAGTCAATTTCCTCAACCTTGGTCAGCACCCTTCCTGTGGATGCCAAAATGGGAACTTTCGAACAGGCATGGTCGTCTGTTAAGGCAAAATAGAGGGGGATTTTTGTCAGATCTTATGCCAAATTGGGAGCTTTGAGACAAAGCAGGTGAACTGTTTGACAAAATGCCTCAAGGCGATGCCATCTTGTGGTATGCAATGATTGCAGGATTTCACAAAATGGATTTGTTGAAAGGCTTTTTCAAGCAAATGCATTGGGATGACCATGAGAATAATAGAAATCACAGTGGATATGTTATCCTCAAGTATTCCAAAGGAGTAGGCTTCCACATTAATAATAAAATTTAATTACAACTACAATCTGAGGCTTTAATCCCTGCTCTAGTATAGTCAGCTATAAATATTAAACTTCCTTTTCATTATAGGCAAGATTATTCTTTCTAATGCACTCCCTGATTTAAACTTGCTCCCTTGCATAAAGATGATTAAAATTACATTGACAAACAACAGGGTATATAGGTTTTTAAAGTGCAGCGATGTTAATATTTGTGAAATCACACTCATCAAAAGACATATAAGAAGGCAACTGCAGTACTCTAGTTAGAACACACCTTGAACAAAATAGAATTTTCTTGGCCTTTGATAGCATTGTATTTAGAAAACAGGGTATGACCGTTCATCATGCATAATGGCAAGGGAATTCTTTTGTCAATTATTATGATTGGAACTACTCTCGTAGATAGGTATGAAAATCGTGGAAGTATTGACAGAGCACATGGACTGCAAGATATGCACAAAATGGATATGGTAAAAAAAAAGGAGTTAAAAACTTTCAAGTCACATGTAATTACAGATGTAAAGTTAAATTTCATAATCTACGCAATGCCTTCCCTGTTTGTGTCTGCGTGGGAGCCTTAGAACAGGGCATAGACATACATCAAAACATAGAGGAGAAAAAAATTCCATCAAATGTTAATGCACAATGCACATGGACTATTTGCCAAACTAAAAGAAGTATAATTGCAGAATATGCGCAAACTGGAATAGTAAAATTTTCAAGCAATGCACATTAAATCATTTATACGAGAGAATGGAGATAAGAAGAAAATTTTCTATCTAACTAAAAAAAAACAAAATTTAAGGGAGGATTGCTCTCACAAAATGCTCCAGCCCTCCAGTCCAAAAACCAAGTGTCCCCTTCCTTTGATTTCTTCATCATATTTATAGAAAACTCCACTCTTGTTGTTTAATTATAATGCATCCTCCATTTTCTTTGTTTAATGCTAATGCTTCATCCACCTTCTTTGTTTAGTGATAATGCTTCATCCACCTTCTTTGTTTAATGCTAATGCTTCATCCACCTTCTTTGTTTACTGATAATGCTTCAGGATAATCTTATCCTCAATTATAATAATCTTATCCTCAATTTTTTAATGGTGTCCACATTATTTGTATTTTTAAATTAATCTACATTTTATGTTTTATGTTTTCAAATTTCTAATATTCAAAATTCAAATGTTGTGACATTATTACAATAGTATTTAAATTTGAATTCAAAATTCAAATGTGGGTTGTGACATCCTCCTCCCCTAAATTTATGCATCGTCGCGATGCATATTAGAAATAAGGTCAAAACATATATATAAAAGTCCATAGAAATAAGCATTGTTTACTATCAGTATGCTTGCCTACCTTCATAGTCCATCCCACAACAAAATAGTCTATCATAGTGTATAATCTAAGTATAATTGTCTGTATCATCTAAACATCATTGAAGTTATAGTTCGTAATTACAATTCTACTAGGTTCCAAAATGATAAAGTATCCATGTATTATCATGACATTGTGGTTTAAGAAACATCTTTAACTTTTCAAACCTGATTGAGCATATCCTTGTAACTTGTCCTCGAGTCTGAATTTCACTTAAAAATTTCCATCATCAATGATAAATCAACTTTCTAAGTGCGGTAAATGAAAATTTAGGTTCATAGATTCTCCCTTGGTAATCTAGATCATTATCCAAAAATTTCAGTTACATTTGAAGTTTACTCCAACATGTGCTAGAATCCAAGAGTAGTGATGCACCACTGTAGATTCAAAGAATTATATTCTCTTAGTCAATCTGAGTACTCAGGAAATAGCCAATTCGAGCTAAAGTGTCCAAAACAGGACATACTGAAATAAAGCCAACCGGGCTCTTCTGTCCTTTGGGCCAACTGGTAAATGCAGTTCAGTCACATTGTTATCTTCACTTTCACTTCTAAAGAAACTTCTGCAACATCACGAAACATCACAAGGTTCAGGCTTAGATTTCAAGTTTTCATTTTCTTTTCTACATGCTACAAGTGACTTCTCCAACTGATTATCATGTTCTTTGAATCTTGTTACTGTTCTCCCTTTTCAATTCTTTCAAACCGTCTTCTGTTCCTCTCTATTTCCAACAACCTTGAATTATGCCTTTTGATTTTGCATAATTCTCCAAAATAATGACCAAACGGCCTACACTAGTCAAACGAACCTTATCACTACCTGATTTGGGTAGAACAAGTGGTGGCTAAAAGGCCTAGTGGTCAAACAGACCAATACTCTATCCAATATGGGATAAGTAAACACAACAGCCAACTGGGCTAAATAGGACAAGAATCATTATGCTCTGGCCAGAGACTTTTGACTCCTTCAGGATCAATCCGGATCCATAAGTCACTTCCTGGAGAACACAGTTCGCCTAAGCACTGTGCTAAGGATGTCAACCAGGGAACACAATATCGACTTGTACATACCTCAGTATTGGCAAAGCCGGTACAAGTAATCCACCCCAGGGATTCTTCTGAGTACCAGTGACTTCCATTATTCTGATATCATATAAACATTATACAGATCAATACTCAAGTGAAAGGTAACAATTCTAGTGATCATGCATGCTGATTTCTCAAAAATTCTTCCAAACTTTCCATCGATCTCTCTTCGCGACTGTCACATCAATTAGTGCCACCTTAGGGCTTGTTATCTAAAAGTAGTGATAGCATCCCAAAATTGATAGAAGCTTTCCCAAAATAGGAGTCCATGAATGTCATCAGTTTCTCAAAAGTCAATAGCTATCTCTAGTACTCATCATATAGTCTCAGGGATTTATGGAAGCTGCAAGGAAGTGCCAATAATAGAGGAGGACTTAAATGTTGATGATCAGGAGTGTAAGATGAGTAAAATCCATACTCTAAGAACACAACCAGAGATTTGTAAAGAGTGCATCAAGGATAGAGAAAGCTGTGAATTTATGCGTAAATTGGAATATAGAAATGAGGAGATTCGTATACATCTTTTTCGATGTAAAGAACCTCCTAGGTCCATTTTAGCTTCCTCTAGGTCTTTATCTGATGTTGAACGGTGCACATCAAAGAGGTCTCGGAAGACATCAACAAATGGTAGCTCAATTAACATGAGAGTTTCTGGATGCACAACTGTGTATTAATTGAAGATGATGGTGTGGGAGTCCCTTGGTGTGGTGAAGGAAAATCAGAAGCTTCATAAAGGCACAATGGAACGGGTCAATGAATTGGCCACTTTAGCTGACTTGAATGTTTTCCCTAGGGATAGTCTGTGGGTTATGGATACTGAAGTTTATTCAAATCAAGATATTACTGAGGAGCTATTAGAGCAGGAAAGGGAAAATGAGCAATTGGGGAAAGGATTCAAAGGGACACTTTTGACATCAACTATCCCTACTCAAGTGGTTGCAATAGATGAATGGAGGATATACTTGGAAAGGAAGTATGCCAAGAGGTCTCCAAAGCATGTTGTTGACATTTTGCCCCTTGTCTTTATCAAGATCTAAGGTGAGGGATATAGTGGATAAGAATATGATAAGATAAGGATAAGACAGTGGATAAGATGTGCAAGGATATTTTGGATGTGGATGAAGGATACGATTTTGCCTCCAAGTGTAGGGATACAAAATGAATGGAGAAGGGATTACGCATGACTCCCACAAGGGGTTTTCATCATGGTCTTCGTAGTGCCAAGTAACCGAGAAATAAAGATGGTTTTCAGGGCCCTCTCAAGAACCCTTCCACATGTTTCCTAATACCTTGCGTTTGTTTAAGGTGTTCTCCTCCAAGAGGGAGATATGCAAGAAATAGACACATAGATCTAGGGAGATGGATGGATTATGACTGTCCCATACTAGTCCCATCTGTAACCCCATCCTCACAATAGAATTTCCCCAGGTCACCTACTCCCCCATACAACCTGCTAGGGCCCTACCTATATATGACAGTTTTATAGAAGTCACATTACTCCACACATGCCAGCAGTTGTAAAATTAAAATGCCTCAAATCAAGAAGGATTAAGTGAAACAAGTCAATAAGTTAAATCCTCAATAAAAATAAAACAAGCCAATAAAAAGTGAAGATCAAAGATAGAAATTATTGCAACATCCCAAGTTCAACAAGGAACAAGTCCTTGAGGCAAAAGGACCATCAAAATTTAAATAAAGAAATAAAACACTGTGGCTTTTAAAATCTTTATCACAAGAATAAATAATGCAACAATCACATAAAATTTGCACATTACAATCACCATGTAGCCTTACAACAAGACCACCTAAGGGGAGTACAGAAACTGGGTAGACTTCTATCACTCGAATAACTAAATCGTACAATGGTCTCAAACCACATAGAGAACAATGATAATCGCCATGTCATGTTAAGCCTTCGCCACAAAACTTGAAACAACCTTATCATACTTCTATATCAAAAATCCAAATGAATAGTCATATGACCCCATACAACCCAGGGCATGCCATTCTAAAAAGATTACGATGTGCCACAAGATGAATTAGCTATGGAATATGATATTCACTTCACAAGTCTTACGGTTGTCATGTACCCAACTACTATTGTCCCATTATACATATCATTACTGACATCAAGCTATCCTCTTCACCTTCTAGGGAGGGTTTACTTACGACCTTATCATTTCTTTTTCATGTTTCTATCCATGTTTATCATTAACTGAATGATCATTAGATCACAAGAGGGGAATACTAGTAGCCTTATGTCTTGATTCTGACCATGCTTTAGGTTAGCAGACCTTCAAGCCTAGTGTTCGAACCAAAAGCTCTGATACCACATGTAAGGACCTGACTCATCCTAAATCAAATAACATTAAACTCTAATTTCAAAAATACCAATGAATAAAAATTTTGGTCTGGCAGATGTAGGAAATGTGAAATTCTTCCAGAAGTGCTTATTACGAGAGAAGGTACATTATGTAGCACAACGGATCAGTTCATGCCTTAAGTCATGCATTACATCCTACATTCTTTTTCGATAGCTTGCTTCTCCTCTAGTAACTGTATCCTTATCATCTGCACAAAATTAACTTAACAATCTCCTGTTAACACAACTCAATAATCACTACTCAGAGAATTGAGATCACGATGCTAATTGTAGGACACCCTACATCCAGGGGACCTGAGTACTGGGGGCATCCTTCGCCGTCCAGACTGCCTACATACCCTGTATCCACGGGATCAAGGCCCCCTCCTTCGGATGTGACTAACGCGGGGAATGCAACATATAGTTCTATTTTGCACTATGTTTGGTGTAACTGTGACTGGGTGCCCAGCCCTTTCCAGGGTTATTCCCTGCCCCAAACAATTCTTCATCGGCTGCCTCCCACTTGGTGAATTAGGGACGGGAGTTAATCCACTACCACAAACACTTAAAGGGGTGTTTGTTAGTTAGTCCTAGTGTGGAGGAATCCCTATAAGGTAACTACCCATGAAATCTAATTTGCTTCCCCAAGTCAGATTAGATAATTATCGTGACTAAGTCTGTTCTTGATCCCCTAGTACTTTCACCACGATCTGCAAGGGCAAGGTGAAAGCATATGATAGATAGCATTTCTAGATCAGCCTAGTTGTCCTATCTGACATTTCACATGTCCTCCCCGATCTATACCACATGTCAATAAGCCTCATTTTCTGATAGTATGCTTGGAGTGTTTTTCCAAATGAGCATCCTGGTAATCATTAGTTCAATAGAATCATCCTTTTTTTTAGTTAATCTTCTTAGTGGCATATCCAAGGAGATTTTCTCTTCCTGTGGATTTAACTTCGGCATGTTCCTTATTACTCCCCGACGATTTAGAGGGACGGTGCCCAGACGTCGTTGTTGCAGCTATGTTAGGCGTGAGGTACTTGGTTCAACACGACAGCATTACCCGTAAATGTGACACAAAGGTACCATAAATACTGAACACTGTGATTTGTTTGAGTTTGGACGTTTCTTTACAAGGTTTACCTATCTAGATGAAAAGAAATATATATGATAGCTGAGAAGAATTAAACTTCCTTTCTTGCATGTGAAGAATAAGGCTAGATGTTTTGATCCATTCATCAATACATAAGAAAAAGTAAAGTATCGACATTCAAATAGTTGTAAACATAACTTTAGAAGATACTAATTCACTTACGTGAATCACAAACATAAATTAAATAAAATACTTAATCATTCTATTTTCAAGGTGATAGGATAGTTCATTCGTCGTACATCAAGTGATCTTTAATCAAGGTAAAACAATGATGTATAGTCACATATCAAATTTATCTTTGTTCCAAGAGTAGGATACTAGATCATTTCCTTGCATAATTATTTCAATCTTATATGTACAATTGGAACCAAATTAAGACAAAATCAGATATCCAACACGAATTAAATTCAATTTCTTTAGTTGAAATTTAACAATTCCTAGCATTGATAAATAATGTTGACTTCTTGGTCAAATGAGGATTGTTCAATCACATTTTGAGATTGTTTCAAAATACTGGGTTTTTGTTTTGTTCTTTCTAAAAAAATTTCGGGTAAAACCTTTACTACCATTATGTTGGGGACCAAATTTGAAATTCTACGGTGGAGAAATAAATGTGCAAGTTGAGTTTATTTTCCAACACAAATTGGGGATGTTTTAAAAGAGACGTTTACTTTGCACGGGCCTTTGTCCATACTAACTCCATTCTGAACATCATCTTTATCTAGACTTTCCTTTGTTTACACTTTAACCATTTATTTTATCTCATATTATCTCTTTTTCCATCTGTTATTTTTACCTACTTTAATATCATTTCATCCTTTTTATTATTGTTCCTCTATACCATTTTACTATCTGCTATTCATTTAATTTATTCTCAACATTTTATACACCTAATCTTTTACTCTTCACACATAATTTATTTTACACATTTATCTTTTTCTACTACTTCATCATCATCACTTATATTACTACTACATTACTTTTATGCTTACTTTCATTTCATATCAATCTATATTAACTCACCTTATTTACACCTATATTTATCCCACTCACATGTATCATAATTCTTCCTTTACTATGCTTATATATACTTTTAATACATTGATATCATTGTTCTCTCTTGCTATTTTTTTTTATTCTTATTTCTATCTTATCATACCACACCATCATTTAATTTTTTTTTATTTACTCATCACTTAAACACCATTATTATAATTACCACCTATTATACTATTTCACTTCTTATACATCATAACGGAAATGCAAAGAGAGGTTGTTGTAGGAAATGCAATGAGTTGCAGGATATGTACAAAACGGAATTGTTGAAAAGATTTGGAAGCTTTCAAGCAAATGAAATTGGCAGGTGTAAAACCAAATTCCATAACCTTTGCTAACATCCTCCCTGCCTGTGCCTACGTGGCTTTGGAACAAGGTATGGACAACCGTCCAAGCATAAAAAGGGGATCGTAGTTAAGAATTCCTGATTAACAAGTATGCAAATTGTAGAAGCGTAGACAAGGCACGCCAAATGTTTGACAAAATGACTTCAAAGAAATGTGATCTCATGGATTGCCATGATAGCAGCGATGACAAGACACGCCAATTGTTGAAAAGGCCTTAGAAATTTTTAAGAAAATGCAATTGACGGGGTTAAAGTCAATTTCCTCAACCTTTGTTAGCACCCTTCCTGTGGATGCCAAAATGGGAACTTTCGAACAGGCATGGTCATCCGTCAAGGCAAAACAGAGGGGGATTTTTGTCAGATCTTATGCCAAATTGGGAGCTTTGAGACAAAGTAGGTGAACTATTTGACAAAATGCCTCAAAGCGATGCCATCTTGTGGTATGCAATGATCGCAGGATTTCACAAAATGGATTTGTTGAAAGGCTTTTTCAAGCAAATGCATTGGGATGACCACGAGAATAATAGAAATCATAGTGGATATGTTATCCTTGAGTATTCCAAAGGAGTAGGCTTCCACATCAATAATAAAATTTAATTACAACTACAATCCAAGGCTTTAATCCCTGCTCTAGTATAGTCAGCTATAAATATTAAACTTCCTTCTCATTATAGGCAAGATTATTCTTTCTAATGCACTCCCTGATTCAAATCTGCTCCCTTGCATAAAGATGATTAAAATTACACTGACAAACAACAGGCTGTATAGGTTTTTAAAGTGCTGCGATGTTAATATTTGTGAAATCGCACTCATCAGAAGACATATAAGAAGGCAACTGTAGTACTTTGGTTAGAATACACCTTGAACAAAATAGAATTTTCTCAGCCTTTGATAGCATTCTATTAAGAAAACAGGGTATGACCGTTCATCATGCATAATGGCAAGGGAATTCTTTTGTAGATAGGTATGAAAATCGTGGAAGTATTGACAGAGCACATGGACTGCAGGATATGCACAAAATGGATACGGTAAAAAAAAAGGAGTTAAAAATTTTCAAGTCACATGTAATTGCAGATGTAAAGTTAAATTTCACAATCTACGTAATGCCTTCCCTATTTGTGTCTGCGCGGGAGCCTTAGAACAGGGCATAGACATACATCAAAACATAGAGGAGAAACAAATTCCATCAGATGTTAATACACAATGCACATGGACTATTTGCCAAACTAAAAGAAGTATAATTGCAGAATATGCGTAGATTGGAATAGTAAAATTTTCAAGCAATGCACATTAAATCATTTATATGAGAGAATGGAGATAAGAAGAAAATTTTCTATCTAACTAAAAAAAAACAAAATTTAAGGGAGGATTGCTCTCACAAAATGCTCTAGCCCTCTAGCCCAAAAACCAAGTGTCCCCTTCCTTTGATTTCTCCATCATATTTATAGAAAACTCCACTCTTGTTGTTTAATTATAATGCATCCTCCATTTTCTTTGTTTAATGCTAATGCTTCATCCACCTTCTTTGTTTAGTGATAATGCTTCATCCACCTTCTTTGTTTAATGCTAATGCTTCATCCACCTTCTTTGTTTACTGATAATGCTTCATGATAATCTTATCCTCAATTATAATAATCTTATCCTCAATTTTTTAATGGTGTCCACATTATTTGTATTTTTAAATTAATCTACATTTTATGTTTTATGTTTTCAAATTTCTAATATTCAAAATTCAAATGTTGTGACATTATTACAATAGTATTTAAATTTGAATTCAAAATTCAAATGTGGGTTGTGACACAGATACACAAATATAGAAATATCACTCATTTTATGATATAAAATCTAATTACCACTTGATATCATTTACAAATATACATTAATAGTAAGGGTTTATAGATCACTAATCATAGATTAGACTATTCCATGCCAATCTTTTTAATAAGACTTATGTAGTTTCAGAAATGTAATAAATATACATCACTAACATAATACTTTTATATGATTAAAAATGAATAACTTGTATCCATTATTAATATTTAGCTATACCTTCCTTTATAATTAAATAATCTAGAAAAGTAAAATTCATTGACAATTACACATTAGTAAGATGAAACTCACTAATCTCATGAGTGAATGAACCTAATCTAATTAAAATATGGTACTATGTTTAATTTAACTAGAAAAGGCAAATCTAAACATTAAGATAATAGTCACCCTACCACCTCCACAAATATGTCATTCATGTATATCAAACACAGGATGAAGACATTATGTAGTTATGAAGACTTGCATTTTGATCATCCTGAGCTTGAACATCTATTGCTTGTGATCTCACTGTCATATTTATTGATTGTCCTTAGACTAAAACCTGAAGGCATTAATCTCCACTACAATCGTTAGAGTTAGGATCCATGAAAGGCGGTTAGTCTATGTCACAAAAAATCACAGGGAGCGCTAGATGCACATGCCAACAATCACCCCCCCAACATTACCTGGGAAGTTTCAAACTCTAGACCACTAGCTTTGATACTAATTTGATGGACCATGATTGTCATTAGACCAAAACCCATAGGCATTAATCTCTGCTGCAATCACCAGAGTTGGGATCGACGAGAGGCGGTTAGTCCATGTCACAAAACATCACGAGGAGTGCTGGACGCACATGCCAACAAAACTGAAGCTTTCTGGTTAAGCCATTTTCTTGACTTAATAAACAGCTCCAAAAGGCATAGGTGGGGAAGAGTAGGGCAAAGTTATTTTACAAAAGTAATTGTAAAACTTTTCAGAAGCATGACATTGCGTAGATTACTTCCCCTGATTGTATGGCTGCAGATATTTTTGGGTTTCTTCAGCAAAGGATGTTGGCTATTATCACAGCTATTGTTCTCAAACAATTTTTTTCAAAAAAAATTTAAATCAGAATCTGAAGAACTTTATAGTTTATGTACAGAGAGAGCTTCCGGTCAAACTCAATTGGAAAGAGATCCTGCTTATGCTAAGTACAAACAAGCTTTTGTAACCATGCAAGGGGGATTGCTAAGAAAACCTCCATTCAAGAATTAAAGAAGCGGCTTGGAAAGGGGGAAAAAGAGGGAAAGAGATGTAATGAGTTGATAGCATTGCTCACTAATAAATCTTCTGCAGGTTTCAGCGGCCAAAGATGACTCAAGCCTGGTCTTCCCCTCGGATTGCAAGTGGAGTCAGAATTAAATGTCAACAAACACTCTTGCAAGATGACCGCAGTCTCAATACTGAGTCTCATTTTTTAGCTCTCCACATTTATCCATAACGAGGGTGAAGGTAAAAATACGGCAGACAAAGCTATTAAAGCTTGTTTTCAAGCATCGTATATAATGGATGTGGTTGGATATTCTGATAGTGAAGCATCTGTGCTTATCAAAGCCACCAATGAATTACTCCACAAGATAGACAAGGAGTGCAAATGGCTAGCTCACCGTCTTCCCATGAGCGATTCTGCTGACAAGTCTTTGGAAACTGCCAAAGCCGCTGTAGAAAATATGTTTGAAAGAGGTAAACAAGTATCTGATGCATACAATTCAAGAGCATGGGAGGAGGTGGTAGCAACTTACAGCTTGTGCAGGTAATGTCGAAGCATAATAAATGACTATGAATTAAACACTGTGGAAGGAGTGGTGGATGGACTGGAAAGGGTGTTGGCAGAGGTGATAGCTTCATGCATTGCCAAGGCATCACAAGTTATAGTGGAGGATTGTAAGAAATGGGCGACCAATTTGGAGGAAGAATGTATTTGGAAAGCTGCAAAGGTCACCGGAAAAGTAAAGGCCATGACGGAAAAGAGTGGTCTGATAGTGATGCTAATGAGTATGGGCTAATGGAAACCATGGCTTACATACGCTTCACTTCACTAGAGGTTTAAACATGACCAAACTTGTTACAGAACTCGAGATTTATAGAATCACCTGACCGATTGAATTGGATCAAATTTATGACTCATATTACATCACATTTTTATGACTCATATTACATCACATTTCAACAAGAAAATGACCATCCAAATGTACACAACACCTTTTCACCACCACATAACATAAAAACTAGTAGAATTTGATGCCAAAGCAATTCAACAATTTACAGTACAAATCTCATATCTGTGCCAAAATAATAGAGCTACTTCAGCACAATGTCTCATTGACTATAGAACTCTGATACAGAATGCTGCCATGATGGCAGCATTCTAGGTTACATGTAAATTTGAAATTTATCCGACCAATAACATAGCTCGATATCGTCGGTACATAGAGTAAATAATTGATCCCCTAACCACAGGAATGCTGCATCATTTATTTTCTACGGCTAGGAAGCATAGGCACAGCTATATATATGGCTCAACTAGTTACCAAATCTAACCACAATTATGTGTGGTTTCATAGGCTGACATGAAACTTACAATTCCTTAACAACTTAATCTGACTACAGCTACATCTGCAATTAAGCAGGCCAATCCTGCATTGTCTTTCATGCCACGCTTAATTGAGGCATTTGGTGTGGATTCCTTCTTTCCCTTTTCAACAGGCATTATAATCTTTTGTGGATCAAGTTTTGCTGATTTGATTGCTTTGTCGTTTGGTTAATGACAGGTGTTCAGTGAAGCATGTCGTGGAGATTTTGTTTTGATGCTTGACACAGAACCACCTCTCATGTTAGTGTCTTTATCCTTAACCCCTTCAGCCTTCTGTTCAACCAACTTTTCTTTGCCATTGTCAGCATCTTTTGCACTGTTGGTGTTTCGCATTGCATCCTTAACTCTAGTGTTAGCTATTATCTTTGATTCAGCTTCATCATTATTCATTTCATTCTTTGCTTGTGCGACATTGTGCACTTCACTAAATGGGTCAAAACCACCATTCATCAAATCCTCTTTCCTGCCTTCCAATTAACTTTCAGAAGTGAACACTGATGTTTTGTCATGGGTGATAGGAGCACTTTTTGATTGCTTTCTTCATTTGCGTATAGATTTTCAAATACTTTTGATTTTGATCCATCAAAATTCACTTTTGCTGAAGAATTCTCTGGTTAGGCAGGATGAATGGTTTCTCTTTTAGGATTGGCTTTGGCTGGAAGTTTTGATTTTAAGGGCTTCCCAGGGGAAAGATTTCTTGACCCTGCTTCCTTCTGTGCCTTGTTAACACAGGAGGTGACACTCGTATCCGGTTGAGCCTTCCTATGTTTCTTTGATGGACTTGTGTTGTTCTTGACCCGTCGCATAGAAATTGTCTTGTGAATAGGTACAGTGCTAGAATCTGAATCTGTACCAGAAGTAGTACTCTTCCTTTCAACGTTTTGTGACTTTGCAGAGATCTGTGAAACCTACAGTAGTCAGTAAATGCTTTTTAGACTGTATTCTCACATGGAAATGAAAATATGAACCAGTAACTCCAATGGCATGATTGAGGTCAAAGATTGTAATAATAAAACTATCATGATTTGCATCTGCCTCTCTAAGGAGTGGCACAGTAACTTGAGAATACAGGGTTTGAAGATATGATGCTATGGAAAATTTCAATGTTCATTTTGCATTTGTAGAACAATTCAAAAATTATATTTAGAAAAGTAATTTAAGAAAAACACAACGCAGAAGTTTTTCAAAAGTTCGTAAGCTTTGCGCCAGTATACTGCACCTTTTTATTCTCTGATTTTGTTGATGATGTTTTCTTGTAGAAAGTGGGCATGGGTGTGGCTTTGAAATTGAGCCTTTTATGTAGTTGTTTTATTTTAGCCTCCATTTCCTCATGCAATAAATATATAACAAAGACAAAGGTATTACTGGTTAGCCAAAGACAATGAACAGAGTCTTATGCACACAATTTCAAGATATACAACTGATATGGAACACTACTCTTTAGAACATTAAGTAAGAAAAAAGAAACATCAATATAAGTGTTTCTACAATTTTATATAAACAAGGATGCTATACTGATCTAAATTAGATTAAAATTTTCATAGAATCACACTCGAGGTATACCTGTGTTTTTGCCTGAATTTGGTTCATTTCAGCTTCCTTAGCATTCATCTTTTCTTCCAGTCTCATTAGAACTGCACTAAACCAAAAGGTTGTAATCACACATCAAGAAAATGTCATCAAAGTTCATTCTAATGGAAAAAATTTGGTCCAATCAATCCTGTAGATCAAGAAGGTTATATCACTCTAAAAGCAAGAACTATGGTAAAAATTTAACTAGCAGTCAAGACAACACAGTACGATTTATCCTACCAATTTATTTTGGGTCTTGCTCTTTTACAGATCAGTTTTATCAATAAGAGTTTGCACTCAGAGAGCATACAAAAATGTCTTCAAATAGTGATGCTTACACTAAATCTTGCTCTTTCTTTTCTGAAGGTACTATTTCTCAATCTATTGTTCCTTTCAATCAATGGTTTGTATGTTATTCTCAATAAATTAGCACATGACACTTCTGCATAATGAATATGCCCAGGCCTAGAGTGAAACTTATCGTATGATTAGTAATTCTTTATCGGCACTAGTAAAAAGTAATAAACCATTAATATCTAAAACAACTCAATATGATAACCACAGTATGGTGTTACAGTTCTAGCACAAAATCCAGTAAACACCTAGCAACAATACCACATAAAAATTGATAATACAATGGAAGCACATCAGAAAGGCTATACCCCAATTTAACAAATGCACAGTTCTGAATACAGTCTTAAAGGATGGTTACTCGGTTGCAAAAGGAATGGCATGTGAAACTGAAGATTAAACTCATAATAGTTTCCCACTATTTTAACTGACAATGGACCTTAACATTAAACAAAATGCCATCAAGAATTAAGGTTTCTACCTCTTTTCTCTTCTCTGCTCTTTCATCACTTTTGCATATGAAATCTACTCCATTTTCTTTGTTATCCAACCTACTCGCACTGGGAGATTTGTGAGACCTATAAATCCATAATGTTGGTCACATTATACGTCTATTACATGCATAAGACCTCTGTGAATGAGAGTGAAAAGCTAATAGAAAACTGCGACTAAAAGCATTCTGTAAATTACATTTGACTGACATAGGGGTTAGCACTAACTAACATCTTAAAAGAAAAATATACTATTTTTTTTCATAATAAACAACGAAAAAATATCCTTTAGAAAATTACCCTGCCGAAGTTGATCTGGGTGCATCTCCTCCTTTTTTTGATACAGGTTGTTTTTTCTCTATTTTCTTCTTTGGAGCTGTCAGATTATCATTTTGATGCCTGTCATTTATAAAATCCAGGATCAATTAAAGGCAATGTTTTAACCAGGGAACTTAGAAAAACATGAAGCTTTTAATAACTATTATAAAGAGCCAGAAGTTTCTCACTCAAAATTCAACAAACTATTACATTATACATGTAGTAGTGGCAAATATGAACCAAATAGAAAGGCCTGTGAGAGTTTTCTCACTCAAAATTTAACAAACTATTACATTATACATGTAGTAGTGGCAAATATGAACCAAATAGAAAGGTCTGTGAGAGCTCAAGTGAGCTTTACCTGGTATACTCTCTATGAGATGTTCTTGAGCTAACTGTCTTTGGTGTCCCATTTGCAGAAGCCTGCACAAAAAAAAATTACTCTAATCACACACAGGAGGTCCTTGTTTGTTTCAGTCAACATATATTATAAGAAATTTAGCCTTTGTCTCCATGAATTTATTACCATTGAGTTTCGGTAGAAAGCAGTCTACCATAGCCTCAAAGTAGGGAAACACACAAGAGATCATATTCAAAAATAGGTTAATTTGAATGTAATAATTTCAAACCAATAATAATATGTCTAATATAAAAAAAAATACTGGACTTGATGAATCCAATTCAACATTTTTCCACTTGCCAATGCCAATGTATGCAGGAGATGAGTACCTCTTTTTTTGAAGTTATGGTCACCGTTGAGCTATTTAGTTCGGCTTTTGAGGCTTGTTTCTTGTCCCCGAGGACCTGTCTAGTTGACGCTCTTTTATCTGCTCTAATATTAATTGATGCAGTCAACGAAACAGATTTTTTCCTCTTGGTTGCATCCACATTAGCCTCCTTATTGATCACAACACCACTGTCTGGTTTGGCTGAAACCTTTGGAGACCCCTCACAAAAAAATAAATAATAAAATAATAAATTTAGAGATGCAAATCTTGAGACAATGACAAAGCAAGAGGAAACCAAAAAAGGAAACATCAAAATTTCAAAACCAAAATAGGGAAAATCTTAGAGTTATGAATTGCTTACAAACTTAGTTATTATTACTTACAATGAAGTAATTGCTTGTGATGACAATAAACTTTATATAAGAAATGTAGTGAAGAATAAAACCAAAAGTGAAAAAAAAAATCCAAAAGTGAAGACTCACAGCGTTTGCAATTTCTAAGAGCATCCCGAGTTGTCTGTTTTCTTGCTCCAATTGCTCAATCTGGATAAGCGCTCGTTGAAGTTCATTGTTAACTTGGATGGCCTGCTGGTTGGCATCATTTGCCCTTTCTTCGGCCTCCTCGGCAGCCTCCATAAAGAGCTCTCTGTTATGAAGATAGAGAGCACACTCCTTCTGCCAGTGTTCTACCTCCGCCACATACTTCCTGACTGCCCCTGCATTGAGAGCAGCTTCCTCCCTTGCCAGCCTCAACTTCTCCTGCAGCTGCAGCCCTCTGCGCCTCCTCTGCAGCTGCCAATCTCTGTGCCAGTCCCGTCACGCTCACTGGAAGCCCTAGTGTGTAGGCTATGCATTCCTCTACGTACTCCTCTGTCCTCTTCCCCATTTCCATTATTCCTGGATGCCCTCTTTCCCACTTCCATTATTCTTGTAAGCTCCTTCTTATAAAGTTTCCCGTTATTTGCTCTTCTTGCGGCGATCTTCGAGCCGTCCCTGAATTATTATTGTTAATACCTGCAGCTCATTCAAGAGAAATCATCTGCGATTTGAACAGTCCTCTTAACGGCTGCCAGGTTGGCATTACGCCGGATTTAAATACACAGTTCAATTTTTTTTCCAAATTTTTCATCGACAGAGCGAGATTCTTGCACTGCGAATTGCGATTCCCGTAATAATATCTTTTTCTCCTTGACGGGTGATGAAAGATATTAACCAGATGGCCAGGCAAAAGCTTCCTCAAACTTTGGGTGAAGAAGATCCATTTCAAATTCTCTGGGTGAAGAAAATCCATTTCAATTTCTCTGGTTTGGTGGTGTCAATGGAAGTAACGAACCAAGAAAAGCTAGGGCATCTTCAAATTCACTGCCGTGGATCCTTCTGAAAAGATTGTATTGAATTTGTAAATTAATAAATTAGATTATTTTTAGTCTAATGTGTAAGAGTTGGACCAATGAATTTAAAAGAGAATTAAATACTTAGTTCATGAAATATTTGAACAAAATATTGTTGGGTTGTAAGTGGGTAAAGATTTATAATCTCATTTATAGTAGAAATAAAGATGTTTTTATTAAATCTTTAATTGAATTTAATTGTTCTAAATTAATTTGTGATGAAATAGAGAAATATGATATTCAAGAGGATCTTAAGGCTAAAACACTTACAAATGATTTCTGCAACACACAATTTTATTCACTAGTAACATTTGAAATAATACAATTTTGACACAAACAGACTTGACATCTACTAACAAGAGAATTTTACCATATGGAAAATTTCCAACCACTGGTTTCACAGAACAAAACCAAAATACCAGCACTACAAACACTAAGACTACCTTCCACTTCTTACACACTAACAATGACTTAATATTGCTAGGGCTACTACATTTTTGAAACATTACCTTTTTTTTATCTCCAAGTACACTCGCTACTCCACCTTGTCACATTCTACATCAAAAGATTACATAATAGCTTCTTGATATAGGAAACTTCATATTTCTTTTCCCTCAATTGATATCTCAAGTTTGGGTTTTGTAATAGATTTAAATTAGAGATGTAAAAATTTAATTTACAAAGGTTTGTCACAAATAAAGACACCTCAAAATAGGGACTAAAAATAGGGGAAAGTCCATTAAGGGCTACCACGCTATAGCCACCATCCTCACACGTCGTCAATTTAAAACAAACCATTGACAAAAGAAATCATCATATAAAAATAAGGATAATGCTGCCCACTTCATGCCATTACCCTCAATTATCTGCTCTTTTAAAATGCCAAGACAAAATTGCCAACAATTACTTCTTTCCATGATTAAATAGAAAAGTTGTCAGTCTCTCTCTTCACTCCATGCCAAACATAAATAAAGGAGAATCATCAACCACTGCCCAAGAATATGATGTTAGTTAAACAAGCCTGCCATGATTCAAATACAAGTTGCCTACATCCAAAAAGAAATGCTAATTTTATGTGAAATTAATTGCCCACTTTATCATGTGGGTCCTAGCAAGGAATAACTTGTTAGATGTTCCTACATCAGACTCACCAAGTAAGAAGTTTGTGAGCATAGTTCACAAAATAAAACTAAACATTCCACAATAAGCTCCATTTTAAGATCAACCATTTTAGAGGATTTTCTCCGTCACTTCTTCTAGCACTTTGCTGGAATAAATCCTACTTCTTTCCACCAATTTCATTCAACATTCTTCACACCTCTCATGGACCTGGGCCCACCATAAACCAATCTCTTTCTCTTCATTTTTCTCCACCAAATATTTCTCCACTCCTCATTTTCTTCATTCTCCTTTTTCTTACCCACAAATTAACACTATTGTCATCATAAACATTTTCCATATCTATTTCCTCATGCCATCCTTCTTCTACAATCACCACCCCTTCATTCGCATTATCACTACTTATTGTCACTGAAACATCTTTTTTTTTCTACTACAAAACCTTGCCTTTCTGTCACCTCCTCTTTTGCTACAACTCTATCCCCACAAGCATCCTTATTCTCCAACACCTTCATGCCTTCAATAAGACAAGCATCTGGTGCACCATCATTCTTTATTTACTCAACTCCTTCTTTAGGGTCAGCAACATGCATCCCCATATCTTCCTCCACCACATTGTTCTCTTCCACATTATCTTATGCCACCATATTTCTCAAATTTTCACTATCCTCCTGCATGAGGGTTTTCTTCTCTCTTTCTTTGATTTCTTCTACATTACCTACAAACAAATTAATATTTGAAAAAATATGGGCTTCAATGTTAGCTACTTCCTTTTCATCTTCTACCGCTAGCACATTTCTTTCCTTCACCATGCCATCTACATGATATTTTTTATCATAACAAATCTATTCTGCATAATCTCCAATCTGTCCAACCTCAATGGATGTCTTTCATTATCTCAAGGATTTTCTCTCTTCGGTAATGCTCCATAGTTGCCCACATGATTGGCTTTTTCAACACAATCCCTATCCTCTTCTTCAAATACATCTTCACTCTCAACTATCTACACTTTTAGAACCTGCAACAAACTCACACTAAACAACTATCCTCTGTACCCAACAATGTTGCTAGAAAATGCACTCTAAATATCCTCTACCTAGTTTCACACAATGGAGGATGTTAGCACATCTTCTACCCAACACTTATCTTGTTGGAGGATAGCTAACACATTACTCATTCTTTTTATCTCCATTTCCTCAATCACATCAACATCAATTCCTCAACACTCTTCTCAATGAACAACCTGCTCTGATACCAATTGATGTAGTTAGGGATCAAGTACCCATTGAAGGGAAACCAATCCAAGAAACTCTTGGCACATACAAAATCTCATTTATAATAGAAATAAAGATGCTTTCCTTAAATATCTAACTAAACTTAACTATTCTAAACCAATTTGTGATGAAATGGAGAAATATGATATTCAAGAGGATGTTAAGGCTAAAACACTTACAAATGATTTATGCAACACACAATTTTCTTCACCAGTAACATTTGAAATAATACAGTTTTGACACAAATAGACTTGACATCTACTAACAAGAGAATTTTACCATATGGAACTTTTCCAACCACTAGTCTCACAGAACAAAACTAAAATACCAGCACTACAAACACTAAGACTATCTTCCACTTCTTACACACTAACAATCATTTAATACTACTAGGACTACTACATTTCTGAAACATTACTTTTTTTATTTTATCTCCAAGCACACTTGTTGCTCCAGTTACAGACCCCATTACATTCTGCAACAAAAGATCACATAATAGCTTCCTGGTCTAGGAAACTTCATATCTCTTTTCCCTTGATTGATATCTCAAGTTGGGGTTTTCTGCTAGATTTAAGTTAGAGACGTAGGAGTTTAATTTAGAAAAGTATTCCACAAAGAAAGCCACCTCAAGATAGGGATTAAAAATAGGGGAATCTCCACTAATGGCTACCACACTATAGCTGCCATCCCCACACATTGCCAATTTAAAACAAGCCATTGGAAAAAGAAATTGTCATATAAAAATAAGCAATATGTCACCCACTTCATGTCATTACCCTCCATTATCTACTCTTTTAAAATGCCAAGACAAAAATGCTAGCAATTATTTCATACTATGATTAAATAGAAAAATTGCCAGTCACCCTCTTCACTCCATGCCAAAGCTAAATAAAGGAGAGTCGTCAACCACTACCCAAGAATAGGATGTCAATTAATAAAGCTTTCCATGATTCAAATACAAGTTACCTCCATCTAGAAATAAATGCTAATTTTATGTGGAATTAACTTCCCAATTTATCCCATGTGCCATAGCAAGGAATGGTGCTAGATGCTCTTGCATCAGATGGTAGTACTACTTTGATTACTATTTAGGAGAAAATTGGATTTGTTAATGTTCTAGATTTTAGATGTTTAAATCTGCCTCTCCACTATACATTCAAGGATCTAGGGTCAAGTGACGAGCACTATCATACCCTAGGTCACTTTCAAATGTAGGGAAACTTGGATTATGGAATTTAATTATCAATTTTTCTTCTCTTATGCCCAATTGACCATTAAAACCCTAATTATGCCAATATGACAACAAATTGATGAATGATAGAAAAAGCTCTTGGAGACAGGAGTAAAATACCAAATAACAGAGTACCTATTTTCGGGGTTCCGAAGCGGAACAGTCGGGGACACTAGAGCGGGCGCCCAAGTCCAAGGTACCAGTTTCTTCACAGAATTCGGACCTCCTTCTGACACTGATCAGCCTTGTAACTTTTGTTTCCTGAAACTTAGATGTAGAGAGCACCCAAGTCCTGGAAGTGCTCCTGTGTCCTACTTTTCTTCAGATCCTAAATCCTTAATGCCTGCTAATTCTTCCTGCAACTCCACTTTTCTCAAATACGACACCTGTAACCTGCAATCGCAAGACTTGGTTTGGGGATTGTGGTGTTTAGAGGCTTGCCTCAGTCAAGCCCTGGAGGACACTTAAGTCTTTGAACACCATTGGTAGATAAAGAGTGCATGCCCTTGTGAGGCAGAGGCAAAAACCAAAGGAATCAATGATGAAAACACAATATTATGTCACCTTGTAGTGAAGCTCTCATGGGAGGAAGATGCTCTTCATTCCATGAGGAAATTGATGCTCAAATCTACAAATATCAGCACATAAAACACACAAGTCTGCTCTTGCAACACAATGAAAGCCTTGAATCACCTTAAGAACACAATAGCTTGCTAGTAATCATATAGCTTACAAATGAATGCCTAAACATGCTTATATATGCAACTACAAGCACTCCCGCCAAGATTCTAAAAATCAAAACTTACCGTGTCGGTAAAAGGACCAAATAATGGTCATAAACCAACACCTGAAAATTAGGGCTGCCCCAAAATAGGGTAGGACTAGGGTGCGGGCGCCCAAGTCCTCTCCCTATTTTGGGCAGGGTACAGCTCAAGGGGTCCACCTAGGTCCAATTTGCCACGGAACCTAGGTCTGATTCCATTGAGATGCCAAAATATGAACTAAAATGTCCTAAATGCATGCTAAAGACCCAGGAGTTAAACCTTATGAGGGAAAAGCCCCCAAGGGGACATTTTCTAACATTACATTTAGCCCCCACTTTAATGTATGTATAAATGCGAGGCCAATACATGTATTAAAGTAAGGTCACAAACACAACAAACACACCAAGGATGGAGAAGACACGCCAATCACATAGAAGATAGTAACAGACACACAAAACATGGAGAAGATAGTTACAGTCATGCAAAACACGAAGAAGATAGTCAATGCATAGAAGACACATTAATGCATGGAAGACAAAAATGATATCTTTTCTTTTCTTTTTCTCATATATATGAAATGCAAATGCAAGTACTGGAAAGTAAACAAACCTCCCATAATATAGGATGCACTACCTTAGAGCGCAGGTCTTTGTATATATGGGGCAACACACACGCAAGACACACAAAACCTCCCAAAACACAGGAAGCACTACTTGAGGGCACTGGTCTCTGCATATGGGGCAACAAACATGCTACACAAAACAAGCATGCTAAAACACACACACTTGAAGACACGAAGAAAACATGGCAGACAAGCGATGGAGTGTACCTATTTCTAGGTCTAACACAATCTCAGGCATATTATAGGCACACATCGATGATTGGGCTTCACCACAACAATTGCCAAAAACACGCTTAAGTTTTGAGTTAGTCACAGAACCGTTCCCCACCTCCATAGACGACTTTTGAAAATGACAGGATGATCCAATCTGCTCTGAGAAATACACCATCCCCACCTCTGCAGAGGGCTTAAGATAAAAAGGATATACGCGATATCCCGCCTCCGCAGAGGGCTTACATGATTGATTGATTAATTGCAAACAAACTTAGGATGCACAATGCACTACCCTGGGGTGCAAGTCTTTGCATCTAAGGTCAAACACATTTCTAACATCTATAACAGATAGCTTACCTTATATATGCCCCCACCTTAAGGTGGTTGATATCAGTTATCAATATCAAGCACGTTAAGGTAGGAAGAAAACACACAAGGGAACACTGACTTTCACAAAGCCCATGCCCCCCAGAGGTGACATGTACTTTATGATCGCCAAATGTTCCCACAAACACATCCCTACAAGAAACATGTTAGTGTCTACAAGATCATGATAAACAACAACATCAATGCATATGATTAACCACACAAAGAGCCAAGGTTATATAACGAATTCAGAGTTTGAAGATAACCGTCGGGCTATATCACAAAGCTCTCCAAATCGAGTACTACCAAGGCCAGATTCAAAGGCAAACAAAGGTGCACGGAGCAACAGTATTGTTAAGGTTTGTAAATGCGATAGAAACATCATAAAATTCACTACGTCAAAAGAATGAGTGCTTCCACTAGCCAAGTGTCAGATAAGATATACAACCCCATCGTCATATTAGGAACTAAGTTCATTTTTTGATTGCTCTCGAAAGGGACACTAGGTCCGCATCAATATAAAGTTTTGTCGTCATCTGCCCACTAGGTGGAAACACTAGAGGAAGGCAAACAATAAATAAGAGAGGAGAAACAAGTGTCTTAGGGATAGTCACGTAGGAGGTTGCCCCTAGGTCACTAACCACAACGCTATGTCCATGAGACACAACACACAACAATGAAATCAGAGAGAGAAATTTAGAAGAATGATGATACAAATAGAAGGTCACAACAGAGGCGGTCTCCTGGTATCCCAAACCTTATGGGAGAATTCAAGGTCATCCCAGGAGGCCTAAACAACACATAACACATTACGGGGGAAGCACATCATGAGAGAGATAGAGATACTTACCTATAGGGCCTCTTTTGGGCTAGAAATTGTCTATAAGCAAATCATCATCGTCATCTTCCCACTCCCTAATGTTGGAGGATAGTGGGACATACGGTACCATAGCCAAATTCATATCTTGTTCATCATGTTGTTTATCATTAGGATCATTATTGTTTGGTTGAATGTTGGGATCAATGTTTTGTTGTTGAGAGGCAAGGTTTATAGCATATTCTCGTCTTCTTTTTCTTCTTTCTCTTGCTTTTCTATTTCATCTTCTTTTAGCACTTATCTCTTGTAAGATAGGGCTATCCTCTTTCATAGGCTTGTGCAAATGAGAAGATGAAGCACCGGGATAAAACTTCATTTGTCGCGGTGGAACACTTTGTTGTTGACAAGACCTCCCGATCCTTATAAGGATTTTGGGGGAGGAACCTCAGCATAGGAACCTTGTCCTTTCAGTCTAAAGTTCTCTTCACATGCGAGTTGTTTATCTTTTGTCATTTCATGTATAGAAGAGCTAGGTGCTGGATGTAACAGTTTCACTTTGTAATTTCTATAGCTCAAAAATGTAAAGTCTATTCGTAGCTCTAATTTGTCATTATTTTTGTTGTAAAAGTAATATGATGTGAAGTTTTGTTGTGTAGTTGAAGGTTTGTATGTATTTTGATGAATGACATGCACTTGTCCATTCAAAGGAAATTTAACACATTTATAAATAGTTGAAGGGACCGCTTTCATAACCTTTAACCAAGGGATTCCAAGTTTTATGTCAAAGGTGTTAGAATCGGGGGTAATATAAAACCATTGTTCAACATGTTTCTCAAATACAGTTACTAACAATGATATCTTACTCAATGGTTTCTTTAAGGTTCTCGTATGTGTCTTAATCATCAAGTTCGAAGGGTTATAAAGACCTTGTATTAATTGATTCAAAAAGAGGAATTTTTCAGTGGCAACATTAGTCATGCAATTAGGATCAATAATATTTCCATCCACATTGTTTCCCATTATTATCACGGTGATGTAAAGAGGTCCTTCAGAATCACCAATTGTTCTATCATGAGGTGCGAAAATAATTTAAGGTTCAAGAGCCTTTATTTTCATGTAAGGTCTAGGAGGGAACCTATTGTTGCTGTTTTGATTAGAGGCAATGTTTTTATGCTCAAACCAATGCCAAATCAGATTTTCAAAGATTTTCAAAATTGGTGCAAGACAAGAGCAAAAAATAGCCTAAAATGCTTGATTTTTTGATACGTTTTCAATGCCAATGAATAAAACAAAGGATGTTGTAAGTATTTTGATCAAAGGCAGAAATTTATATGTATCATATCAATCCAAAATAGCCAAAGTATCCTTCTCAGCACACTCTTGATGTGATTTTAAGTTAATGCCAAGTCGAAATATAGTGAAAATATGTCAAAATAGGCATTTTTTCACCAAAACTCAATGTAAAAGAGCATAACAAAGGGTGTTTTGAGGAAAATTATGTTGAAGAGAAAATAATATCAGTAATAACAGCCACTTAGTGCCAAAATATCCAACACAACATGCTATTAGTGCCACTTAAGGTCAAATCCTAGTGAAAATATAGCAAAAATAGGCTATTTTTCACGGTTTTTCAATTCCAAGACTTAGAAAAGGAGGTGTTGTAATGAATTTTAGGATGTGAAGCAAGTAATATCAATTATATCAGTCACCTCAATCCATAAAATTGATCACAACATGCTTGGAGTGCAAACTAGGTCAAACCTAGGGCAAAAATAGTCAAAATGTGTAGTTTTTCACCAAATTTTTACTGTAAGAGCCTGATAAAAGGGTGTTGTGAACCTTTTTATGAGGGGAAGCAAATTATTACCCTGATAACAGAAAATTAATTCCAAAATACCTTTCACAACACACCTATGCTGCAAGTTTATAAAGTCGATAAGGCCAAATTTAGTGAAAATCGTTGTTTTTGAAGCCCTAGGTTTGAGATGTTGGGACAAAATGCTATGAGAATGTTTTGAAGTCTGATTTATGATGGAAATTAAATACTCTTAGATCTGAAAATTATTTTCAAGCTTGAACATGCAAAATGCCCATGCAAATTTAATGAAAATGCATCAAAATTGCTAGTTTTTGTTGAAATTTTCTATGTAAAATTGCAAATATTTTAAATCTAACTGCAAATTTACACTAAAATGCAAGACTAAAGCCAAATGAAAATTTTAATGAGCCTCTAAAATTAGTAGAAAAATCTGAGAAAAAGATTTTGCCTACTAACCCTAGATTTTGGAATTACTAGGTTATATCAAAATTGTCAAAATTTCTACAAATCCTAACAAATTAATAATAAAAATGCAATGAAAATTTTTGAATTTTTAGATTTTTCTATAGTTTATATCAGATCTGATGCAAAAATCATGAATTAGGAAAAATTAGAAAGAATTGATGCAATTTAGTAAGCCAAACAATGCAATTTTTTTGTATTTTTCTAATTTTTTTGAATTTTTCTCCATGCAATAAAATGAATGACTATATGAATGAATGAAATCAATCCAAATCTAAAGACACACACTTAGCAAGTTGCAATTTAAGTCCTAAAACATGGGTTCACCAAAATGTTTAGGAGAAAATTGGATTTGTTAATGTTCTAGATTTTAGATGTTTAAATCCACCTCTCCACTATACATTCAAGGATCTAGGGTTGAGTGACGAGAACTATCATACCCTAGGTCACTTGCAAATGTAGGAAAACTTGGATTAGGGAATTTAATTATCAATTTTCCTTCTCTTATGCTCAATTGACCATTAAAACCCTAATTATGCAAATATGGCAACAAATTGATGAATGACAGAAAACACTCTTGCAGACAGGAGTAAAATACCAAATCATAGACTACCTATTTTCAGGGTTTTGAAGCGGAATAGTCAGGGACATTGGAGTGGGTTCCTAAGTCCAAGGTACCAGTTTCTTTGTAGAATCCAGACATCCTTCCGACACTGATCAACCCTGTAACTCCTGTTTCTCGAAACTCAGATGCGGAGAGCGCCCAAGTCCTGGAAGTGCTCATGTGTCCTACTTTTCTTCGGATCCTGAATCCTTGATGCCTGCCAATCCTTTTTACAACTCCACTTTTCCCAAATACGATACCTATAATCTACAATCACAAGACTTGGTTTGGGGGTTGTGGTGTTTAGAGGCTTACCTCAGTCAAGCCCCGGAGGACACTTAAGTCTTCGAACACCATTGTCAGATAAAGAGTGCATGCCCTTGTGAGGCAGAGGCAAAAACTAAAGGAATCAATGATGAAAACACAATATTATGTCATCTTGTAGTGAAGCTCTCATGGGAGGAAGACGCTCTTCATTCCATGAGAAAATTGATGCTCAAATTTGTAACTATCAACACATAAAACACACAAGTCTTCTCTTGCAACACAATGAAAGCCTTGAATCACCTTGAGAACACAATAACTTGTTAGTAATCATCTAGTTTACAAATGAATGCCTAAACATGCTTATATATGCAATTACAAGCACTCTCGCCAAGATTTTAAAAATCAAAACTTACCGTGTTAGTAAAAGGACCAAATAATGGTCATAAACCAACACCCAAAAATTAGGGCTGCCCCAAAATAGGGTAGGACTAGGGTGTGGGCGCCCAAGTCCTCCCCCTATTTTGGGTAGGGTATAGCTCAAGGGGTCCACCTGGGTCCAATTTTCCATGGAACCTAGGTCTCATTCCATCGGGATGCCAAAATATGAACTAAGATGTCCTAAATGCATGCTAAAGACCTAGGAGCTAAACCTTATGAGGGAAAAGCCCCCAGGGGGACATTTTCCAATGTTACAATTACATCACCAATAGTGGAGGATGCAAGCATGGACCAAATGTATCAAATAAGGAAATTTAGCAACAATCAGTTAAGGAAGACACTACAAAAACTGAGGCTGATAGAATTAGAAAATGTTGAGCAAACCCTAGTAGAAGGAGAAATTGGCAAGGTAAAAGATGATAGGACAATTATACATCAACACATACCATCTTTTTTTCATTTATCAAGCATGATGATAGTGACTTGATGTTATTTTCATCCTCGGTGACTACAATTTGGCTTCGCATCCCATACCACAAAACACTTATTCCTTATATGCCTAGGTTTCACACACCTTCATTACAGATTGGTCTTTCTTCTTGTTGAGAATGTGTGCCTCAAAATCACTATTAAAACCCTAGCTTAGTTTCCATCAAACTCAGACTTCCAAGGTTTTGCATTCAAGACTTTACCACAGTATCGCAGGGTGCAACTAAGAGGGGTGCAGGCTGGCAGTGTTACTCGCCATCCCGCGACGGTCTTCATCAGCTTGTGCGGTAGTATGGGAGGAGTTCTAACCCACTACTCCATAGTGATCCATGGAAGGTGTCGGTGGTACAGCGGGAGTTACCCTGCCAGCCTGCGATGGTGATTGGAAAAGTTGGCAGGTGTGCGGGCCATACCACAGCCCCGTGATAGCCCGTGAAGTGGCTTGCAATGCTACGATATAGATCAAGCCATACCACGAAGGTTAGTCTAAGATGACTGTGGTGGAGTAGTATACGTATCAAGGTGGTAGTGTGGATTCAAAGAGACATGGTTTCTTGTCCCTTCAATATTCCAATATGACTATGACTGAGGAAGAAGGTAGCGACGGTTGAGTCAGTTAGTAACCATTTTTCTTGTATGGTAGTTGAAATGACAACGCTTGTGAATTCTGTAATGTAATGTAGTAGTGCATTGAGTTGAGGGATAATTGAGAGTGAATTGTATTGTAATGTTGCCAGATTCATTCTATGAATCGACACCTAAAAGAGCATAGCTCTGTGACTTGTATGTAATTTACGTTTTACTATAATATAAGAGATCTTTGCTTTGGTGTGTGGGTTTTTTCTTGAGAGGGTTTTCCCACGTAAAATCTAGTGTTCATCTATTTTGTTATTCTTGTTTGTGCATCTTAAATCAACTGTAATTGCAAAGTTTTGTAAATTTTTGTATCTCTCTCTTGAAGATTAGTATTAGGAAGGCATTTTCCGCACTCTCTTTCCTTACAGATGGTATCAAAGCTTGGCTAGATTTGCCGTCCTTATGGGTAAGATAGGGTTTTTGTGCTGATCTTGTTTAGTGGGAGTTTTGCAGAGAAATCTAGTTTATAAACTTATTGCAAATTTAAGATGGTGAGCACATCTGGAAGAATAGAGATTGAGAAGTTCAATGGTGGAAATTTTGATTTGTGGAAACTCAAAATGGAAGATTTGCTCATGGATCGAGAGTTATGGACTATAGTGTCCTCTAACAAACCATCACTAACCTTGCAAGATGACTAGGATGCAATGGACCATAAATCTAAGGGTTTGATCAAACTATGCTTGGTCAATTTAGTTCTCTTGAACGTCCATGAAGAGAAGACATCAAAACTTTTGTGGAAGAATCTTGGTGACATTTATCATGGGAAATCTCTAGTAAATAAGTTATTTTTGAGGAAGAAGCTATATTCTTTGAAGTTGGAGAAAGGATCATCTGTTACAGATCATTTGAATGTGTTTAACATTATCATTGCTTAGTTGGGGTCTGTTGGTGTGAAGATAGATGACGAGGATCATTGCATGCTCCTATTGTGTTCATTTCCTGACAGATGGGATCACCTGGTAATGGCTATTGGGAGTACAATAACCACTTTCAAGATGGAAGATATGGTTGCTTCGATGCTGTCAAAGGAAATGCAAAGGAAATCTTCTAAGATGGCCAAGGATGCCCTTGTTGTTTAAGGTAGATCAAGGGAGAAAGGCAAGAAGTCTAAATCCAAGTTAGAGGGGAGATCAAATTCTCTTGGTAAAAAGTCCAAGGTGAAATGCTAGAATTGTGAGCAGATTGGACACATCCGGAAAGATTGTAAAGAAGCGAAGAAGAAGAATAAGAACAATAATTCTTTTGATAACGAATCTTCTTAGAGCAATGCAGATGCCTTCATAGAAGCCTTGGCGACTCAAGCATCAGATGATGTTTGGCTAATTGACTCAAGCGCATCCTTTCACATGACCTCTCATAGAGATTGGTTCTCAAAGTAAAAAAAGTATGCTAGTGGAAGGGTGTATCTAGGTGATGATTCTCACCTGGAAATTGTAGGTCATGGAAGAGTCAGAATTTAGTTTCCTAATGGAAGAGTGAAGGGAATCAATGATGTGATGCATATATACTAGGTATGGCTTGAAATTTACTTTCTGTAAGTAAGCTTAATGATGCTGGTGTACAAGTCTCTTTCTCGAATGGTGTTTGTAGAATGACTAGAAGCTATATGGTGTTGGATAAGGGTGCATGAATTGGCACTCTATATAAGTTGGATGCATGTGCAGTACAATGTAATAGTGCTTCTACAAAGTCAAGTAAATCTGATCATGTAGAGAAAGGAAGTGTTATTCCTAAGGGTGCAAACTCTTTAGAGACGAAGCTCCCAATAGAAAAAAACAATGTTGTGGAATCAGAGGCTAGGTCACATTGGTGAAAAAGGCTTGAAGTCTTGAAAAATAAAAGCCCGGTTGAAGGGCTTGATGATTGTAATCTTGAGTTCAATTTTTGTGATCATTGCATATATGGAAAGCAACACTGTGTTACATTTTATTCTAGTCCTCATAAATCTTTTGGAATTTTGGATTATATTCATGCTAATGTATTTGGTCCAGTTAATGTTCCTTCATTATCAAAATCTATGTATTTTGTTTCATTCATAGATGATTATTTGAGGACATTTGTTTATTTTCTCAGAAGTAAAACTAAAGTTTTCAGTCAGTTTAAGGAATTTAAAACCTTGGTTAAAAATTAGACTGGCAAAGAAAATTGAGTGTTTGACGATGGATAATGGTGGTGAGTTCTATTTAGCATATTTCGATAAGTTTTGCAAGGATCATGGAATTAAAAGGCATAAAACAGCTCCTTACACTCCACAACAAAATGGAGTTGTAGAAAGGATGAATAGAACGTTGATGGAAAGGGCAAGAAGTATGTTGAGTAGTGTTGATCTGGAACAGAAGTTCTAGACTAAGGTTGTAGCTACAACATGTTATTTAATTAATAGATCTCCCATTTTAGCACTCGAGGACAAGACGCCTATGGAAGCATGGTCTGGAAAGAAGCCCTCGTTGAGACACATTAGAGTCTTTGGCTGTGAGGTGTATGCATATGTGCCTAGTGAAAAAAGATCTAAACTGGAGAACAAGGCTGTAAAATGTATCTTCATCAGTTATGGAATTGGTGTGAAAGGGTACAAGCTTTGGAACCCAATTACAGAGAAGGTGTTATATAGTAGAAGTGTGATCTTCTGTGATCTAAACCTTCTATAGTTGAGTTGTAGCCAAAGGTGAAAGAAGCAGAAAAGGAGGTAGTTAAAATTCCTCTTACTTTAGATAAGGATGAACTACATACTCCTGGTGGACTTGTTAGTGAGGAGAGTTCAAGTAGCTCTAAAATTTTTGAACATGATGAAGAACCTCAGCCTCAACTTGTGAGGTCTATGCATGTGAAGCGACAACTTGAAAGGTTTGGTTATTCTATGTTGGATTCCAGTTGTGCCTATGCTTTGATTGCTAACATTGATGAGCCTAGGACTATTAGAGAGGCTATGGGTATGTCTGATTTAGATTCCTGGTTGGAAGCCATGAATGAGGAAATGGCATCATTGAAGAAGAATGAAACATGGGATTTGGTACCTTTGCCTGAAGTTCGCAAACCTGTTGGATGTAAATGGGTGTTTAAGAAAAAGATAGGTCTTGATGGAAGTGTTGAGAAGCATAAAGCAAGGTTGGACATGAAAGGATACTCCCAGGTGGAGGGGATTGATTATGGAGAAATATTTTCTCCTGTAGCTAAGCTGATGTCTATCAGATTTCTGTTGTCACTTGCTGCAACATATGACTTAGAAATCGAGAAGATGGATGTGACGACAATGTTTCTTCATGGTGATTTGAAGGAAGAGATTTACATGTCCCAGCCAGAGCACTTCATTGAAAAAGGTAAAGAAAACCTAGTTTGCAAATGAAAGAAATCTCTGTATGGTTTGAAGTAGTCACCTAGAATGTTGTACCAGAAGTTTGATACATGTGTGTTGTCTTTGGGGTTTGTGTTAGGGTTAGCTAGTAGAAGATATCAATCAAATGCAAATAAAGATTAAATAGAGGAATGAAAATACACAGAAATAATAACAGCGAAAGACAAGTTTTAATGTGGTTCACCGAAACTCAGGCTACATCCACCAACAGAGAGTCCAATATTATTATCCAGTAAATCAAGCTGATTACAACCAGCAATCCCTACAACTCAACACCACTACAAAATGCTACAATACAATATCAACGGAAACCCTAACCCTTAGCCATTTTTATCACAACTTTTGTCAGTTACAAAAATAGGGTAAATTTAACCTCTGATTCTGATTAGGCTCCATATAACAACAATCTCCCGCTTGGAGATTGATCATAACACCGTTGACCCTGTAGCTCCCACTAGAAATAAGCACCCTAGACTCTACTGTTCTGATTTTGTGTTCAGTCTTGAAGACCAACCAAAGCTGAAGAGTAGCTCAACTTCTCCCTTAGCACTGCCTTTGTAAACATATCCACTAGATTTTCATCTGTATGTACCTTTTCCAGCCTTAACTATCCATCATCCAACACCGACCGAATGAAGTGATACCTCAACTGTATGTGTTTGGTCTTTGAATGCAAGGCAAAATTCTTTGCAAGATGTATGGCACTCTGGTTATCTGTAAACAAATAACTATTAACCTATTGTTTGCCCAATTCTTCCGTGAAAGAGTGCAGCCATATCATCTCCTTGCTTGCCTCTATTGTAGCTACATATTCTACCTCTGTGGTGGATAAAGCAACCACCTTTTGCAACCTAGAAATCCAACTCACCACTGTCCCACCTATAGTAAAGACATAACCTGTAGTACTCCACCTTGTATCAATATCCCCTGCCAAATCTGAGTCTACATAACCTGCTAAATTAGTATTAGAGCCCCCAAAATATAAGTGTTTATTGGATGTACCTCTCAAATATCTGAGAATCTATTTTACTACATTCCAATGCTCCAATCCAGGATGACTCATATACTTGCTTACAAATCCTACAACATGTGCAATATTTGGTCTCGTGCATACCATGACATACATTAAACTTCCTACAACTGAAGCATATGGTACCTTGGACATTTTGTCTTCCTCCTCTTGTGTCTTAGGACACATCTCCTTAGTCAATTTCAAATGACTAAGCAAAGGTGTGTTGACAGCTTTTGCATTCTCCATATGGAATCTCTGCAACACCTTTTAAACATAATCAGCTTGAGATAGAGTCAATTTTTATTCTTCCTATCTCTACAAATTTTCATACCAAGGATTTGTTTTGCTGCCCCAAAATTCTTCATAGCAAATGACTATGCTAACTGTTGTTTTAACTCTCTTATGTGATCCATGTTAGACCCTTGTACAAGCATGTCATCAACATATAAACATAAAATAATGTAGCTGTCATTATCCAACCTCTTAAAATAAACACAATGGTCAGAATTACACCGACTGTAGCCTTGTTCAACCATAAAACTATCAAATTTCAAGTACCATTGCCGAGGTGCTTGTTTCAGGCCATACAAACTCTTCTTCAATCTGCACACCAGTTTCTCCTTACCTTTGACCTCAAATCCTTGGGGTTGTTCCATGTATATCTCCTCTTCCAAATCACCATGGAGAAAAATAGTTTTCACATCTAGCTGTTCCAAATGCAAATCTTTAGCAGCCACAATACTTAAAATAGTACGAATAGAAGTCATCTTGACAACCAGAGAAAATATCTCATCAAAATCAATGCCCTTTTTCTGTGCAAATCCTTTTACAACTAACCTGGCTTTAAATCTTTTCTTACCTCCATCTTCCTCTTTCAGCTGATAAACCCATTTGTTTGGTAAAGCCTTTTTACCTGCAGGCAACTTACATAATTCCTAAGTCTAATTTTTCAGCAAGGAGTCCATTTCTTCTTTCATTGTAAGCTCCCACTGAACCTGTGTATCCACCTGCATAGCTTCATCATACCCTTATGGTTCATCTACATTTGTTAACAAAATAGAATACAAAGAGGGAGAAAACCTTTTAGGAGGTCTACATAGCCTTGTTGACCATCTAATATTCACTGAAGTTTGAGGTATTTCTGGTTGCTATTGCAGAGCATGAGGAACCACTGGAACATCATTATTTGGAGTATCATCTAGCACCACATAATCTTTTTCTTTCTTCTCATGCTGCTGCAATTGATCTCTGTACAACACCTTCTCATTGAATACAACATCCCTACTTCTCACAATTTTCTAATTTTCAAAATCCCAAAGTCTATAACCAAATTCATCAATGCCATGTCGAACAAAGGTATATTTTTTTGATTTTGCATCCAGTTTGGTTCTATTTTCAGAATCTACATGTGCAAATGCTTCACATCCAAAGGTTTTGAGAAAAGAATAACTCACCTTCTTACCTATGCATGCTTCCTCTGGAATACCATAGACCAAAGGAACTGAAGGACCTTTATTAATTAAATAGACAGCGGTGTTGACAGCCTCTATCCACATGTTTAAAGGCAGCCCAACATGCAATTTCATGGTCCTTGCATGCTCCATTATTATCCTATTCATGCGTTCAGCCACTCCATTCCCTTGTGGAGTCCTTGGAACCATTTTCTGCCTACGGATTGCATTAAAGGAACAATAATCCTCAAATTCTTTGTTACAGTACTCACCACCATTATCAGATCTGAGACATTTTAATCTTTTACCCATCTCATTCTCAACCAAGCTTCTCCATTTCTTAAATGTTTCAAATACATCAGATTTCTACCTAAGGAAATAAATCCATACCTTCCTAGTTGCATCATCTATGAATGTAACATAATATTGAGAGCCACCAAGAGAAGATACTTGAGCCGGTCCCCATACATCTGTATGCATAGGTCACCAAGATTGTTGTTATATGGAGCCTAATCAGACTCGGAGGTTAAATTTACCCTATTTTTGTAAGAGAAAAAAGTCATGATAAAAATGGCTAAGGGCTAGGGTTTTCATTGATATTGTATTGTAGCATTTTGCAGCTATGTTGAGTTGTAGGGATTGCTAGTTGTAATCGGTTTGATTTACTGGATAATAATATTGGACTCTCTATTGTTGGATGTAGCCTGAGTTTCGGTGAACCACGTTAAAACTTATCTTTTGTTGTTATTATTTCTGTGTATTTTCATTCCTTTGTTTAATCTTTATTTGTATTTAATTGATATCTTCTGCCAGCTAACCCTAACAAGTGGTATCAGAGCGAGTTGTGTTCAATTATCATCTGCAGGAAGGTCTCACGGTTGAGTGGGAGCAATGGTGGATGAGGGTAAATTGAAGGTTGATAAATTCAATTAGTAGAACTATCAGTTATGGAAGATGTAGATGGAGGATTACGTCTATTAGAAGGATTTATGGAGGCCATTGGAAGGAGTGTCCAAGAAACTGACAGGAATGATGGATGAGGATTGGGAACTTCTGGATAGAAAGGCACTAGAAACCATTTAGTTGTGTCTGGCACCATCTGTGGCATTCAATATAATAGAAGTGAAGACAACAAGTGAACTGATGAAAGCTTTAGCTAAATAGTATGAAAAACCCTCAGTCTCAAATAAGGTATTTCTCATGAAGCATTTGTTTAATCTAAAAATGATTGAAGGTGGATCTATGATAGATCATTTAAATGAGTTTAATACGATTACCAATTATTTAACTTCTGTAAAAATGAAATTTGATGAAGAGGTGAGGGCTCTCTTGGTTTTATGTTCTTTGTCAGAAAGCTGGAATAGCTTGGTAATGGCTGTAAGTAACTCTGTCTCTAGTTCAAACACTTTAAAATTTGATGATGTTGTTGTCACATTTCCTTAGTGAGGAAATGCGATGAAAAAGCTTAGGAGGGTCCACATCAAGTAGTGTTTTGAATGTAGAAAGCAGGGGCAGATCCAAGGAGAGAGGAAAATGTTCTAGAGGTCATGAGAAGTCACGAGGAAAATCAAAGGATAAGAGATCCCAATCTAGAGGACAAAAGGACTGCTGGTACTGTGGGAAACCATTTCATTTGAAGAAAGATTGCTGGTCTTGGAAGAATAAAGGAGACAAACAAGAAGACAATAAGGAGGCAAATGTGGTAAGTAATAAATCTGAAGATGATACTTTGATTCTTTCTCTAGATAATACTGATGATTCATGGGTTTTAGATTCAAGGGCCTCATTTTATGCTATGCCCCATAGAAGTATTTTCTTGATTTTGTCCAAGGGGATTTTGGGTTAGTTAATTTGGGAGATAACAAACCCTATCAAATTGTTGGAAAGGGAAGAATTAAGATTAAGTTGTAGAATGGGAATCATTGGCTACTACAAGAGGTAAGGCATGTTCTAAGGCTCAGTAGGAATTTAATTTTAGCAGGGCAGCTAGTTGAAGAAGGTTGCATTGTTACATTTATTGATAAAAATTGAAAGGTTTCAAAAGGTGCCTTAATAGTAGCAAAAGGTGTGAAAGTAGGCACCTTATATCTTTGTATAGGTCATCCTGTTCCTTCTACTTTAGTTGTTGCAGAGAAAAAATAAATAGGTTCAGGAATAGTTGTTTTAGGTTCGCAGGAACAGACTAAAACAATTGCTACAAGTTCTGAGACAATGCTGTGGTATAACAGACTTGGGCATATGAGTGAAAAAGGTATGAAGGTACTTCATTCTAAGAAAGTTTTACCAGGTCTAAAATGTATTAACATAGATTTCTGTGAAAGTTGTGTGTATGGAAAACAAAAGAGAGTTAGTTTTTTCAAGGATGGGAAGCAAAACAAAGATGAAAAGTTGGAGCTTGTGCATACAGATGTATGGGGACCGACTCAGGTATCTTCTCTTGGTGGCTCTCGGTATTATGTTACATTCATGGATGATGCAACTAGGAAGGTATGGATTTATTTCCTTAGGTAGAAATCTGATGTATTTGAAACATTTAAGAAATGGAGAAGCTTGGTTGAGAATGAGACGGGTAAAAGATTAAAATTTCTTAGATTTGATAATGGTGGTTAGTATTGTAGCAAATAATTTGAGGATTATTGTTCCTTTAATGGAATCTGTAGGTAGAAAATGGTTCTAGGGACTCCACAAGAGAATGGAGTGGCTGAATGCATGAATAGGACAATAATGGAGCATGCAAGGACCATGAGATTGCATGTTGGGCTGCCTTTAAACATGTGGGTAGAGGCTGTCAACACCACTGTATATTTAATTAATAGAGGTCCTTCAGTTCCTTTGGGATATGGTATTCCAGAGGAAGCATGGATAGGTAAGAAGGTGAGTTATTCTTTTCTCAAAACCTTTGGATGTGAAGCATTTGCACATGTAGATTCTGAAAATAGAACCAAGCTAGATGCAAAATCAAAAAAATGTACCTTCGTTGGATATGACATTGATGAATTTGGTTATAGGCTTTGGGATTTTGAAAATCAGAAAATTGTGAGAAGTAGGGATGTTGTATTCAATGAGAAGGTGTTGTACAAAGATCAGTTGCAGCATCATGAGAAGAAAGAAAATGATTATGTGGTGCTAGATGATACTCCAAATAATGATGTTCCAGTGGTTCCTCATGCTCCGCAATAGAAACTAGAAATACTTCAAACTCCAGTGAATGTTAGATGGTCAACAAGGCTAAGTAGACCTCCTGGAAGGTTTTCTCCCTCTTTGTATTCTATTTTGTTAACAGATGTTGGTGAACCAGAAGGGTATGATGAATCTATGCAGGTGGATACACAGGTTCAATGGGAACTTGCAATGAAAGAAGAAATAGACTCCCTTGCTGAAAAATTAGACTTGGGAATTATGTAAGTTGCATGCAGGTAAAAAAGCTTTACCAAACAAATAGGTTTATTGGCTGAAAGAGGAAGATGGAGGTAAGAAAATATTTAAAGCCAGGTTAGTTGTAAAAGGATTTGCACAGAAAAAGGGCATTGATTTTGATGAGATATTTTCTCCTGTTGTCAAGATGACTTCTATTTGTACTATTTTAAGTATTGTGGCTGCTGAAGATTTGCATTTGGAACAACTAGATGTGAAAACTACTTTTCTCCATGGTGATTTGGAGGAGGAGATATACATGGAATAGCCCCAAGGATTTGAGGTCAAAGGTAAGGAGAAATTGGTGTACAGATTGAAGAAGAGTTTGTATGGCCTGAAACAAGCACCTCGACAATGGTACTTAAAATTTGATAGTTTTATGGCTGAGCAAGGCTACAATCAGTGTAATTCTAACCATTGTGTTTATTTTAAGAGGTTGGATAATGATAGCTACAGTATTTTATGTTTATATGTTGATGAAATGCTTGTAGCAGGGTCTAACATGGATCACATAAGAGAGTTAAAATAGCAGTTAGTATAGTCATTTGCTATGAAGGATTTGGGGGCAGCAAAACAAATCCTTGGTATGAAAATTTGCAGATATAGGAAGAACAAAAAATTGACTCTATCTCAGGCTAATTATGTTTAAAAGGTGTTGCAGAGATTCTATATGGAGAATACAAAAGCTGTCAGCACACCTTTGCCTAGTCATTTGAAATTGACTAAGAAGATTTATCCTAAGACACAAGAGGAGGAAGACAAAATGTCCAAGGTGCCATATGCTTCAGTTGTAGGAAGTTTAATGTATGCCATGGGTTAGGGTTAGCCAGCAGAAGATATCAATTAAATGCAAATAAAGATTAAATAGAGGAATGAAAATACATAGAAATAATAAAAGTGAAAGACAAGTTTTAACTTGGTTCACCCAAACTTGAGCTACATCCACCAATAGAGAGTCCAAGATTATTATCCAGTAAATCAAACCGATTACAACCAGCAATCCCTACAACTCAACACCGTTGCAAAATGCTATAATACAATATCAACAGAAACCCTAACCCTTAGTTATTTTTATCACAACTTTTGTTGGTTACAAAAATAGGGTAAATTTAACCTCCGTGTCTACTTAGGCTCCATATAACAATAGTTTGTGAGATCAAAGTTTGATCATTGTTTTTACTTTAAATCTAAAAATGGTCGTCTTCTTCTTATTGACATGTATGTGGATGATATGTTGTTCATTGGGAATAGTAAGGGTATGATTTATGAATTGAAGTGTCAATTATCAACACAATTTGAAATGAAAGATCTAGGTTTAGCTAGGTATATTCTGGGGATGGAAATCAAAAGGGATACAGGAAAAAGAAAACTTTGGCTCAGCTAGAGCAAGTATATAAATTATGTCTTAGAGAGGTTTAGTATGACAGATTGTAAGCAGTTAGTTGTTCTAGTGTTACAGGGAATGAACTCTCTATTGAAGATTGTCCAAAATCTCCTGCTGAGATGGAGGAGATGACCAAGGTGCCTTATGCAAGTGCAGTTGGTAGTTTAATGTATGCAATGGTCTATACCAGGCTAGACATTGCCCAAGCAATGGGAGTGCTTAATCGGTTTATGCCTAATCGAGGAAGGCCACATTGGGATGCTGTGAAGAGAGTTTTTAGGTATTTGAAGGGTACTTTTGAGTACGCCTTGTGTTATCATGGATACTCTACTAGATCTCAAAGTTTAGTTAGCATTCATGGATATGTGGATTTTGATTCAGCAGGGGACATTGACAGTAGAAGATCCACCAGTGGATATGTATTCATGTTGTTTGGTGGTGCAGTTAGCTACATGAGCAAGCGATAGGCTATAGTCGCTTTATCTAATATGGAGGTTGAGTACATGGAATCAACTCATGCCTGTAAGGAAGCTATTTGGCTTAGAAGACTACATGTTTAGATGTTGGTTTTGATGTAGGGTAGATTGTTATTTGTTGTGACAATTAGAGTGCCATTTGTTTGGAAAAAAATCCAACTTTCCATGCCAAGATGAAACATATTGACGTGTAGTACCACTTTGTTCATGATATGGTGGAGGATGGAAAGGTTAGTTTGGAAAAAGTTGATACTTTGGCAAATGTTGTTGATGCATTGATGAAGCTAGTGAGCACATATAAGTTCAAATTGTGTACTAGTTTGATGGGCCTTGGGGCCTAGAATGTTCAGTGACTTCAAGCGTTGGAATGTGTTTAGTGAGTTCTTTGACAAGAGGGAGAATGTTGAGAATGTATGTCTCAAACTCACTATTAAAACCCTAGTATAGTTGCCATCAAACTCATACTTCCAAGGTTTTGCATTCAGGACTTTATCGTAGTATTGTAGGGTGCAAGTGAGAGGGGTGCGGGTTGGCAGTGTTACCCGCCATCAAGTAGTAGTCTTTATCAGCTTGTGTAGTAGTATGGGAGGAGTTCTAACTTGTAACTCTATAGTGATCCATGGAAGGTACCGGTGGTAGAGTGAGAGTTGCCTCGCCACCCCATGACGGTGACTAGAAACGCTGGCGGGTGTGCGGGCTATACTACAGCCCTGCGATAGCCTATGAAGTGGCTTGCGATGGGCTTGTGATGGTGTGATATAGATCCTACCATCCCGTGAAGGTTAGTCTAAGATGACTACAGTAGAGCGGTATACATATCAGGGTGGCATTGTGGATTCGAAGAGACAGGGTTTCTTGTCCCTTCGATATTCCAATATGACTTTCACTGAGGAAGAAGGTAGCGACGGTTGAGTCAGTTAATAAGCATTTGTCTAGTATGGAAGTTGAAATGACAATGCTTGTGAAGTTTGTAATGTAATGCAGTAGTGCATCAAGTCAAGGGCTAATTGAGAGTGAATTGTATTGTAATGTTGTTGGATTCGTTTTGTGAATTGAAACCTAAAAGAGCATAGCTCTGTGACTTGTATGTAATTTACATTTTACTATAATACAAGAGATCTCTACTTTGGTGTGTGGATTTTTCTTGAGAGGGTTTTCCCACGTAAAATTCGGTGTTCATTCTTTATTGTCTATTTTGTTATTCTTGTTTGTGCATCTTAAATGAACTATAATTACAAAGTTTTGTAAATTTTTGTATCTCTCTCTTGAAGATTAGTATTAGGAAGGTGTTTTCTGCACTCTTCTTTCCTTATACTTCTATTCTAACAATGTTATTCTCTAGTGCTACCAGGACAATAAAAATGTGTTAATTTTTGTACAAGTAATCAGACACTAATAACCAATGGTGCATGCTATACATACTTATAAAAAATTAAATATTGTTAATAATAAAATAGGAAAACATGCTAACTTAGATCTGAGGGAGATTGAAGATGGGATTACCCAGCAAATTACCATTCAATTCCAAGTTCGATGATCCTATGCCTAATTTGCTCACTTCTTCCATATTAGCCTAAGGATTATACTCCATGTCTCATCTTGTAGCACCCAATAAAATTCTATCACCAATTTTTGAAATTTCATGCAGAGATATAGTAGATGTATAAAATGACAGAAATAATTCCTTAATGATCCCAATTCAACCACACATGATACAATAGTCATATGAGCATGTAGATCAAAATTTTCAAAAGATGCCAAAAATACCTTTTGTTCTTGTATTTTAAATGAAGTCTTGACAAAAAATAAAAAAATAGTAAAACTATTATAAAATTACTATATGAAAGGCACTCAACAAGAAGCTACTTTTGGATGCTAGGCCAAGAATATTCAAGTGTCTATATTTTTTTACTTATCATACTTTCCTTAAGATAATATGATCTTATTTACCAAGAAAAAAATTAAAAACATTAAATATCCATATTTAATTGAGTTGCCTTTCTATATTTTTTAACTAATTATAAATCTTGATAGATAATAGTTGATGTAAGCGTATTGTTTCCCAAATAATTCCATCATTCCTTCATCTATTAAACAATGATCTTTTCCATTCCAATTCATCTTTATTTATTCATCATTGTCTTTCTAACAATTTGATTATCACATATCTTGTTAATTAGGTTGTTCATCATTTTCATCATTTGATTATCATATCTTTAGTAATCATTTGTTTCATCACATTTGTCTTCTCATTGCTTCTTCTATCAATTGATTATCTTCCATTAAGTTAATTAATTGTTCATTATATTCTTTTCATTAATCATTTGCTTCTTCCATCAATTGATTATCTTTTCATTAAGTTAAATAGTTGTATCATCACATTTGATTATCTTTTCTTTAGGTAACCATTTGTTCACCATATGCTTTTCATTAATCATTTGCTTCTTCCATCAATTGATTATCTTTTCATTAAGTTAAACAGTTGTATCATCACATTTGATTATCTTTTTTTTAGGTAACCATTTGTTCATCATATTCTTTTTATTAATTATTTGCTTCTCCCATCAATTGATTATCAAGATTAAGTTAAACAATTGCATCATCACATTTGATTATCTTTTCTTTAGGTAACCATTTGTTCATCATATTCTTTATTTATCATTTTATTATCATCATTCATATCACATTTTTATGTTACATCACATTACATCATTCTACATCATTCTACATCATCAAATAATCATCTATGCTAAGATCACATTGCATCATCATACATCATATACATCATCAAATAATAATCTATGCTAAGTTCACATCATATCATTCTACATCATATACATCATCAAATAAACATCTATGATAAGATCACATTGCATCATCATACATCATATACATCATCAAGTAAACATCTATGCTATATCTAAATTACATATGCATACATCTATCATATCATCTAAAACATAAAAACACCATAACCATCTAAAACATGACCGAACCATCATATATATATCATCAAAAATAATGAAGTGTCCATAATAATGAAATGTCCATAATATACAAGTGTCCATGATACAGGTATACATATGTGTACATCATCAAGCCTATAGGCATCAAAATACAAAAATATACATTGTCAAAATCAAGTGTCTACATCTCATGTTGAGCTAGCTCCCTCTGAAGGAGCTGGTTACTAATCTGGCCCTAGAGGTGGTTGAGGTGGTCTCTGTGATACTGGTGGCTACTCTTGGCCCTATGCTCCCTGTCTTGTACTCGCCCTAGGAGGACCCATCACTAATGGTCCCAATCTAGCTGATCTAGAACCCCCTGCCCTGCTCTGCATGCTGAAACTAGGAGCCCTCTAAGATGCTGGAACTACATTCTCATAGAGCCCCTGGTAGCACTCTACATGCTGCCCAGCCTATGCCAGCCTATCCTAGACTACCATCATGTCAACCCACATTTGTTCCATGCTTCCATCTGATATGACTCTCTGTGCTACATCTAGTTACTAATGTACCGAGGTAGTCTCAGCTCTAGCTGTATCTCTCTCCTGTCATTAGTTGTAGCTATACCTATAATCCCTGTACTTGTACTTGCAAAGCCTGTATTTGCAAGAGAGCACTGTCCCTCTCCATTGTCACACCTATAATGACCCCCTACTACCACTCTACCTCCAACTACAGACTTTCTCGGGAGGCTCGTAATGTGCCTATGTCCTCTCCATTTCCTCCTCCTCCAACCTGCTCCTACCCTCTATCCTCTCCCCTATCTCCCTATCCTCCTACTACTATTTGTGGCCCATGTCTTGCTCTATCATCTCCTTTCCCTTCATCTAGAGAGACCGCAACATGTCCTACTACAATTTTCTGCCTAACTCATCATTGTTGTCCAACAGGTGGATTTGCCACCTGTCCCACCTATGTCCCAGATAGTGTCAATCTCATTGGCCTATGTGTAGCCCACCAAGCATCAAAATTAGGGCTGGTCCTTGCATCCTCTATGGTTGCTTCTGGTGGTGCCCATGAAACTAGCTGAAGGGATCTAAACTTTGCCTCTACTGCATCTCTATCCACCGGTGCTCCCCAGGCACCTGCATCTCTAACCACCCTCAGGAATATCGCCTCATACACAGGTGCCATCTCTACCACTCCAAACTATCTCATGACTCTATCATGCATGTATCTCTCTATAATGGTCCTCATCCTCCCCATAAGATAATGGGTCTGCCTCACATAAGGCAGCTCCCGATGATCATCCCACCAAACCTCACAGGCTCTCCAAGGTCTCCAAACCACATTATCTATATCATCAATGACCCTCCTCCAATAGGTCATGTCCCCCGTCCTCCGATAGTGTAATACTCCGGTGTATAACCAATAGTATAGCCTCTCCTCTCCTCTAACCATCCCATCAGTCATCGGTCTTAGTACAGGTATATGCTTCCAAGCCCATATGTGTAGTAACGCTACGCCACAACCCATGTACTGACTCTGTCTATATACACAACTATGTAAATCCCTTATAAGTGCATTAACATGCATGACCCCCAAGAAAAAAACCTCTCTCTCCATCATCCACTCTAGAACATCTAACCAACTAATGGCAAAATATCAGGACCGTCTCCCTAGTACCAGCATATAACTAATCTAGCCCTCAATAAAAAGTGGTACTGGGGCATCATTGATCACCTCTATCAAGTCTAGTGAGGTCCCCTCTATGGGAAGGCCATCATCCGCAAAAACTCTCTCTAAGGCCTTAGTGCTTGTGTGAAGGTCATATCTAACTAGGGATCCATGTATCAGGATCTGTAGTATCTGCCAAATGTCCTCTAATGTCACTGTCATCTCCCCTGTCGAGAGAAGGAAGGCACTTCACTCATTGTGCCACTGCTCTATCTATGTGGTCATCATAGCAGTGTGTTCTTGAATCTTTGGGAATCTCGCTATGTGTAGCATCCTAACCCCATCTAGGAACTCTCTGTCAATGTCTGATAACCCCAGCTCCAGCCTCATCATGCATGGCCTCCGCACATACAATTGAATTGGTGGTGGCCGCTCCTATCCATAAAAAACACAAGTCAATCTATTAACCATAAACCAATAGTAAACTCATGTCTTCCCTACTTCTGGTAATTCTTCCTAGGATTGTTAACTTTTCTTCTTTAGACTAATTCCTAATTCTAGCAGGCGGCCAGTTGTCTTCAGACATAGGTGCACCTTTTTTATCCTCCAATATGCTTCTCTACGTTAGCACACCTTTTTCCTGCATAGGCAGATAGTTTTCCTGCATGGGCACACTTTTATGCAAAAGCGCACCATTATCTAAACTAGGTGTGCTGAATTCAAGAATAGGCATGTTTTCTTCCCTCTACCCTATTTTGCGTAGGCATGTTGTTGTGCTGCGTGGGTGTACTTCTCAAACACAAGTGCATGTCTTTGTGTCGGTGGGCTATTTTGGCGCATAGGTGCACCATTATCTAGCATAGACACTCATTCATAAATGTGTGCCCATACTTTTTCTTCCATTTTCCTATCATTAATGACCCCCTAACTACCCCAAGCCCTGGTTAGGTCACTCACCAGCCATCCTATGCCATCTAGTTATTGGTAGATCCTCACTCACTCACCTCTGTGCCTGTGATAGGGGATCGTAATCTTGTTCGCCATCTCTATCTCTTATTCTATTCTTCTCTCTACTAAGATTTCTAAGCTTAGGTGTCCAAATGACTAGGAATGTGTCCCCCTACCACTATTTATAGGCCCCCCACCCCTATTTTCCCCCATTAAGCATACCTCACTCTCTCCTATCCCCTATTTGTGAACTTTTTCTCCATTTTTCTGTTATTTGTTTGACTTTTCTGCTATCCTACACTCCTCACCTATCAAAATTTTTTCTAAAATTATTTAATATTTTTTTTCTAAAACATTTCTCGAGGGGGCACCCAACATACCATCTCTCTTTCATCATTCTTATCCCTTCTAGCCATAGATTGGGGCATCTTTTTTAGTTTCTTTGACCCGATGCCACCTAACGGGATGTTGCATCAAAGAGGAGCAAAATGTAGACACCTAAATTTCACCATCGCACAATTCATATCATCGCACTGCATTCACATAATTTCATATCAAATCACATAATCATCATCATTCCACATTAACTCAATAATTCTATTAAATCATCATATTCTTCTAAATTAATTAAATAATCCAAATTATTTAATTAAATAATCATTCTTCCAATTTAAATAAATAAAATGAAAATTATTTAATTAAATATTCAAATTTCCCTCCACTTTAAATAAATTCAAAAATATTTATTTAAATAATCTATTTCCTCCAAAATGAATTAAATTTAATATTTAATTCAATTATCCCATGTGCACATGAAACTAAATAATTATTTATTTAATTTCCCAATTATCCTCACCCACCTTAAATTCATCCAATCAAGATCAGTTAACATATCAATCAAAAGAGTTGACTCATCAATCAATTGAGTCATTTGTTCAATCAAATTAGTTAACAAATCAATCTAATTTGTTAACAGATTAATCAACCCAGTCATCTGATCAATCTATTCAATCAACTCTCCAATCAATTATGTTAACTCCCTTGATTCATGAAGGAGCTAGGATACTTGTCCTTCTCTGATTCATGCATATTCTCTCAACCATCCTCAACCATTGATCTTTCTAATCACTCACAACCGTTGATCTGATACCTCACAGATCTATAAAATGAGCTTCATTCTCCATTTTTTATCATCTCTCGTATTAGTAAACTTATGCTATCCTATTCATTCCTCGGGAGATCACCTTTACACTTGGCAATATAGAGAAATCCACATATCAACAAAAGCAAGGAGTAATCAATTGAGTTTGGGTGCAACTTCAATACGCTCAATCAGTGTAGATAATTTTTTTGTGTGAAAGAGAGGTAAATTGTACTTATTTGGTTTATCTTTCATTTATGTTTGCATATCTAATTTTACCTATTATAGTTATGATATGGTTTATGATCTAATGAATATGATGCAGTGTATGCAGGATGTAGCGGGAATGGAGAATCATGGTCATGATACATGTAACCCTAGGGCCAATTGACATGCATGTAACGTAAATCCACTTTTGGAACCATGAAATGGGGGGCTAGTGGGGGGTAGATTCAGGCTTGGTGGGTGGTTTTGGTTAGGATTGGGGAAGTTTAGGTGGGGTACCTCCCAGTATATAACCATTTAACTCTTGCAGCCACTTGATGCACATGTAGTATAAAGCAACCTTTTAGGCCACACACTAGGGGAGGAAGCTTTAGGTTTGAGTTAGACAAGTTAGGTGATTGGGAAGTTGGGAAGCAAAAGGAAACAGATTGTGAGAGGGGGGAAGGGATTGGTTACAAAATCAAGTGGTAGAGCATACTATTCTTGATGCTGGGTAGCTAGAGAGATGTTCTTTCAACTCTTAGTTAGTGTTGGTAATGATGTTAGTCATAAACAATCATATAATAAAAGTACACATTAACCTTTATTCATCTTGAAAGATACGATGAATTCAGAGAATTCATGATCCCAAGTCTCCGGTGATTAGGTCTTAGTCTTCTGATGTTACTTAGAGGTTGATGTGTGTTGCTATTTACATTTTGGGGCCTTACATGAAGTTCATCATCATGACATTATTTCTGCAAAGATTCTTCATAGAGAGGTCATTTTATATAGTAATTTGATCAAATGATGTAGTTATATTCAAACCTTTGCAAGATATTTTCAATTATACATGTTTTAGCTTCAAATATGCTAAATATTTTTGATTATCTACGAGATGTCCACATATTTTGCATTATTTGCTTAAGATTATCAGTTATTTGCAATTATGATGGTGAAATACTCTAAAATTCAAACAAATTGAAAGAAATGCTTCAAATGAATGTTGAACCTTTAGCTTTTGAACCACATGCACATCAGATACAGTCATGAAGAGAAGAAAACCAAACCATATGTTCACCAGGACATTCCATAGCTAGATACAGTTGATGCTAACTTCAAAAGAATTTGTATGAAAACAACATATGCAAGTAGACATGCACTCCAAGGGACGCAGCAGATCATAGCATATATCCAGAATTCACACACTGATTACTCAAGATTTACTATGAATTGTAATCACAACAGTCTTCTCATTCATTAGGTATGCCAAGATATAGATGTATACAAAAAGCTTTGAAATAAGCCCTGAATATTTCAGCAGACAAATTTCAATTAAGTTTCGAATAATAGAAAAGAGGCATTCTCGCACCTTTTATAGACTAAGGTGAGGAATCCATTACAAAAAGATCAACGATCTTGATTTATCTATGCGCATCCATGGTCAAGATTTCCCTTTGACTACGTCAACCTTACAAAATAGCACAAGTTGCCAGCTGGCAACCATCTAAAAAACTTATCTTCACTAAGTATCAGATGCTGATACTTGCTCTACGATGCATCATCATCTACCTTATCAAAATCATGTGCTTCTTCACCAAGTGCATCACTTCCTGAACTTTCATCGTCATGATGATGATGATCTCGCATATGAGGCTGCATGCTGCTCCGGATCTGCTCATATAACTACACAATTCTATCTATTTCTCCTCCATCCTGAGTCTTTGCTTTGATGATGGCGTGCTTGTGTGTCTCGTATTTGTGTCTACTGTTGTCTAGTTTGTCTTTCCTATTTTGCAGCGTCTCATTGTAATTTTCCATCTTGACTTTGATTCTCATTATTTTATCTATGACTTCTTCTGTCAAGTGAACAAGTGGATCATCTGCTACTGATTGGAAGTTGCCATGTAAAGCTTTGATGGCAAACTCTTCATCTTGATTTTCTACTTTCCCTTCCACTTTTCCTTCCAGTGTTTCCAACATTTCTGCCTCAACAAATATTAAATCATGTAACTTCATGCTCATATCTCTCAGTTTATTATTGCATTTTCTAAGTACTCCACATTCAAATTGAATGTCCTTATACCATATATCAACCAACAGGGCAGTATTATTGTTCAGTACCTATTTGTTGATAAGCAACTAAGGATTTATCCTCCTTATTTCTCCCAGGATGTCCAATATCTTTTCCAATCTATAAGACCTTTTACCTGTTTGCATCTGCAATTTATCTACTCTTGTCCTGGAGTCACTGAGAGTATTCCACCTCTTCAAAGAGGCCTTTACCACTTCCTCTGCATTATCCAATGTGGATAACATTCATTTCCTTAGTACAGATGCCTCATGTTTCATGAGATCTAATTTATTCACCTCCTCTTGAGAAATAGCAGTCAATGGGACTGCATGTTCAGTTGAAGTATCTTCAGTATTGGTCAGCCTTCCTATGTAGGCATGCAACTGAGCAATGTGCTCTTTGTGTTGCTTATTTTTCTCCTTCTCTCTTTTCACCTTCTCAATTAAAGAATCAATAATATCTTTGCCTTCTTGACCCTCTTGGTCTTCATTGGCAAATCCTAAGTCCACTGTGCTGATCTGAAACTCATCTAAGGTAATTTTACCTTTTTCTTTCTCTACAATAAGTACTGCAATTTGTGTAGTCCTTCTCCCAGTTGTTGGATCCCTCTTAATGGCCGAAGTAATTCTGGCCTTCCTCTTAGGTTTTATTATATTCTCAGAAAATAATGTAGATACATCAAATTCTACCTCTGCATTTACCTCCTTCTCCAACCACGGAGGTACCTAATCATGTTTCTTTGCATCATCATGATGTTCACCTCTATCTCTTATTTTTGTTAGTAGATGTGATGGAGAAGGTGATTCCTTTAGTTCCTCTTCATGATGCTCGCTTTGACATTGATCCTGTGGCACATCCTCCTGTTGAGGAACTTCTTTCTCTGGAGGAGCATCTTCCTGAGGTGGAGGATCTTGTGATGTATCTGTATGTTGATCATGATGATCATGATCCTTTTCTGTTATCACCTCATCCACTTTCAACTTTTCCTCTTGCTGAGGAACATTCACAGTAGTGGATACTTGGGTAGTCTCCTTAAGTGCTGGTGTTGGTTCTGTAACCATAGTTTGTTCTGCACCTATACTACTTATTTCTTAAACTGTAGCAACAGGATCTTTTATTACCTCTTCCTCATCAGCCTTCTTTTCTTGAACTTCTACTATAGTAGGATCTACTGATGTATCCTGTTGACTTATCTCTGAAGTGTGGCCCTTTGATTCTGCCATCTCCACTTCTTCTGTAGGTTGCCCCTTATCAGGTGATCATGCTAGATGTTTAGGATTCACATCTTGTTTCTCTGTCAAGTCTACCACTACAGGACTTGTCACCTATGCAATTAATGTATCTAGCCCCATTTCTTGGGCTATCTTCTCTGGGCCTTTTTCCTTTTCTGTTTCCACTTGCTTTATCTCCTCCAGTATAGTTTGAACTGGTGGAGTCTTGTGAGGGGTCATGTGTGTACCTGCAGCAAGGGTTTCCATCTTTTGTGAAGCCACTTCCTTCACAACTTCATCATCAGATAAATTTATTATCTCCTCCAGCGAGGTCTCTTTCATATGGTCCTCTGCAAGCTCAGTCTTGAACTTGATGATGGTAGGAAGTGGAACGGTGTGCTGAAATTCCCTATGCACTTCACTACCTGCCCCTTGTAACAATGTAGGGGGTTGCCTTATTTCACCTCTCATGGAGGTTCTTGGTCTCTTCGGTGGGGTAGACACCACCACCTGCGAAGCTCTTCTCTTCCTTTTGAATAACACAGGGGCCTCTTCTTCCTCAGGCTCCTCCTCCATGAGGATATCCTCTTCATCTGGTATTCTTGAGGATTGACCCTCTTCTTGGGTCTCAGTAATTCTGGCCTCTGCTGTCTTTTCTTTCTTGGACTTTTGTTTTCTTGTCCATGGAGGTGATGCAGATCCTGATCCTAATCCTGATGCTGCTGCTTCTTCAGCTATGAACATTGCCCATTCAATAATAACCCCTTTGGGTTCATTATCTATTTTCTTGCCCCTTGGGGGTCTTTTGCTCTATTGTTGTTGTGGAGGGAGTCTATCTCCCTTAGACTTTCTTTTCTCATTTATGAAGTCATCATACTGCCCATCAGGAATATCCTGCCCCTTCTTTTTGTTGTCCATAGTAATGGCAACACCTTTCTTCTTCAAAGCTTCTAACTGTTCATCAACCCAGGCTTGGGTTAACTGTATGGTCCTGGCAATGAAGGGGTCCAAGGATATGTCTTCTTGTATGGTGAGGTTAGGTGTAGAGATGGTATCATTATATATCTTCTTCTCCTTATATTCATCTGCAATTATCCTGCCATCATCCTTCTTCAATTGTTGAGGGATGGGGATGCAGTCAAAGGTTCTGATTTGGTTCAGTGTTAGCCTTTGATATCTTCTTCTTCTTGCTTCTGCTTCATCTTCACAGTCAGCCCAGAAGTCTTCTAGGTGCCTCTGGTGAATAGGCTTTCCTATTATTTTCTACATCCTGCCATAAGGATCATATGGTCTTATTAGTGGAAAAGGCTGCAACTTCATTTTATTCAAGGTGACCATCACCTTATTGATGTTCTCTGACTCAAGACACATGTACTAGCCAATGGTGATTGGAAACAAAATTGGTGGCAGCTTCTGAGCATCCTTATATGTTTTCAACATTGTGGAGCTCTACCTTATAAATTCCATCAGTATCACGGCATCGGTGGGATACCTTGGTAGCATGAGGGGATTTCCTTCAAAACCCTCAATCCTCTTGTAGAAAAATGTGGCAAATTGTATATACCAGGCTCCATGCCTGTAGATTATCTCTTGAGCCTCCATGCTCAATCGTTTTGTTCTGTCCTCCTCCATGGTTCTGACCAGATGCATAGAGAATGCATCATTTACCAGTTTATAATCTTGGAGGTAATTGGCTCTTTGCAGCTGGGGATGATGATCCCAAATATGCACAACATTAATTATGCCTGTGACTTTTCCATCTGTAACCAGTGCATCAAATGTGCCTTTGTAAGCACATGAGTAGACAATGTATGACGTCATATAGAAAGCACAATTTGAACCTCCTAGGTTCATCAGCTGCTCATGCAGAGCATCACTTATTAGTTAGCCCCACAATGGCTTGATATCTGAATATATGCACATCATGATCACACCATACATCCAATCTTTAAAACTACCAGCATCAGGCTGGCTTGTGACTCTACTCAATAGTGCAATCATGTATTGGTATTCATCACTAAAATCATATTTGAATAAGTGTACAGGAAGTTTGGTGGCTGCAGGATATGTGCTGTTCCCAGCCCTCCATTGGTACATGTTTTTCCTGGCTTGTTTCTTGTTATTTTCATACTCTTTCTCTAATTTCTTCAGGTCCACACTATTGACCTTCCTACCCAATGGCAGTCCAAATGCCTGGGAGAGACCCTTGATGGATAGGTCTACATATATCCTTCCATGTTTCATCACCTGCTGGGTCTCTGGGTTGTAGTTTCGGGCACACTCGATAACCAGCTCCGGAGACTCCATGGAGTACGGGAAACCGGTGGCATTCCACATTCTGGACATGAATACGGCATCGAGCATAGGACTTCTATTCTTCTCATCATTCAGCCTAGCTGACCAAGCTTCCAAACTAGTATTCCCTTGATGGGTATCTGTAATTGCACGATATTTGAACAGGACGCCCCTCTGAGATGAAAACATGGGCTTACTGAATTCAGCCTCACACTTAGCCAACCTCTTATCAGCCATGGATGCCTGCAATTAACAAAATCTTGTCTTACAATGGATACTCACATGCATGTAGATAACAATCATCTCTACTAACCATCGTGCCTACCGTATTTATTCAACATCAACTTATCATGGGGGTGCATAAACCAGGACTCCAGATTAACAACACCATACCTGACTATCACAGAAACAACATGATGAGGGTTTCATTTACTTACCTGGATATGCAAATTTCCTTTATACCAGTGGACTTCTGAGAGTGCTCTTAATTCTGCTGATGACCATGCACTTCCTTTCGTTTATAAGCTTGGTTCGTCTAACTATCGCCTGTATGAGGATATGGAAGTTGGTGCTCTGTAAAAAACAATTTTATTGCAAGGTAAGAACTGAAATGATGGTGAATTCACCTTTTAACCATGCACTTAAGGTGAAATTAGGGCAAACTCTAACACATTGGATTTTATTCGTTAATTCTCCGCACGGAAAGTCAGGATTTCGCCAGCTGTTCGGTCGGGTTTCGGGGTCGGTGGGAACTACCTACCATGTCTGCACGCATTAAATGTTAATGGCGGCAACGGGAGGAGGGTGATATTCGTATGATAGGATGATATTCAAATAACAAGATGATATTCACAAATATCATCTCAAGTTTAATGTGATCATCCTCTTCGAGAGGAAAAAACTATCGTGACAAGATTAGGTGATCAACTCACCCTTTGGTTATGTTTAGTACATCAGGAGGATATTTTGATACATCAGGTGATGTTTCAAAGATGATGATGACCAGATAAACTTATGCTTCTCCCTTTCGAAATATCGGGATGACGTCATCCAGATATTCATTCATTGTATCGGCAAGGCATCATGATGCCATCGTCATGTTATGGGAACAGGATCATGTTTATGAAATATCCTACTGAGAGGTAAATGTGATGATGTCATCGTCATGTTAGTTTCTTTATTTATCAGACTCAAATGACATCATCCAGATATTCGTTCAGGGGGATATTTCGTGGCAGGAGGATATTAAGAAATATCAGGTTACATTGAAAAATATAATCCTTGCGAAATGGATAAGGCCATTGATGGGTAAAGGCCACTATCACCTAAAATTGATGTCTGGATATTCGGACCGTAGGATTTATCAGGTGATAAATTAGATTGGGGTGATCTTCTAAAATATGATTGATGTTACGAAATATGATCCTCCCCCTAGAAATATCAGGTTTGACTCAAACTTTGACCATTCACAACTTTCTCACCTTAATGAATATCAGGGTGATACAAAAGGCAAACCTACATGAAATTTGATGCTCTATCTAAATATGAGGTTACTGGAATGAAATACAAACTTTGACAAACTGACCTCATGATGATGACCTACCCAGCCTTTCTTGCAAGATGATCTGCATGACTTACTTTTACCAAACTGCCAGAAAGCACAGAACAAGCCAAACAAAAAGTTGGGTCCCTATTTTGCCAAGTCAAAATGGGGCATGTTGTGTAACCACACAATAGTTAGGTGGTGTGGTTACGAGATGGAGTTGTCAGTTTTCAAACCATATCATGGTATTAACACCACTATGGTTGTTGTGGGAGATCAGGAAGGGTTGGGGGTGGGGATGAAGGAAGTGGTGGGATTAGCAATAGGTTTATTAGAATGGGGGAAGTGGTTGGTGTTGGATATGTGTTTTCATTTATGTCAATAGTGGTATGGAGTGCTAATCAAGGATGATCAATGATGTCAATAGAGATGTAAGGAAAGTGATGCCAAAGGGGGAGATTGTTGTAGAGTAGTGATTAGTGATATCAAGAGAGTAAGTGATCAAAGGAACAACTCAAAGAAGTAGACAAACTAGTGATGATCAGAGAAGTTGTGAAGTGAAAGGTAAGGTGATGGAAGTTATGCATGCATATTGTTGGACCAGTATCATTTGTACATAGTTGTACCCTACATAAGATAAAGATTGTTCTAACATGAAGACTCTTGTAATGAAAAGTGACATGATTGTAGTCTTTGATGTTTTGAATGATGTATTCATTGTTTCCTAATGAAAATCTTTCTTAAATTTTGAAATAAAGTGTAAAAATGTTCAGACTATCTAAGGCACTGGAAGTTGCATTGAAGAAGCTTGGTAGAATGCTCCACATTCCTCCACATTTGAAGGTATAGCCTTGCAGTTTGGGAGTTTGATAGAGATAGGTGTGAAGTACCTATGATCTTGATTTCATAACATGAAAGTTACCGTAGATGATTCTAGACATTGCAGAGTGAAGACAATTATTCTATGTTGTTGCAATCAGAAAGAGTCAGAGAAATGCTCCATGTTTCTTCACTTTTGAAGATGTGATCTTGTGGCCTGAAGGATAATTGGATATAGATGAGAGGTATGATATATGCATGTTTTAGATGATAAGATGTACTGCAGAGGTTCTTCAGAGTCAACAGAAGAAAGACAAATCATGTTGCTGCTTAGGTTGCTAGAAGGAGAAAGTGAAAGCCACCACATTTCACCACATTCCATTATTTGGATTTTTTGTTTTAGCTTGTGTTAAGATAGTCTGTATGTTTGTTCATTCCAAGTTTTAGGTGCTAAAGTGCATTGCAAGTTGTTTTTTCAATGTTCTATCTCAAGATTGTGTGTTCAATGTTTTCAAGTGATGCTAGGTTCAGTGTCTATTTGTTTGCACCAAAAAAAAAAGATGCATATTTTAGAGAAAGGGATGTTGGAGAAGGTTTATAAAAGTCATGTTTCTTGTGTAGTAATCCGCATGATGCTAATTGGTCTCTTCAGTACTACTTTTGGTCTGGAGCCAATATGTGGAAGGTTAAGTATTTGTTGGGTTGATTAGATGTGTTTTAGTAATTGCACCTAATGTTTGGAAGTGTGTGCCAACATGGGAGAATGTTCTAAGAAAGAATAGGTCTTGGTTATTAGTTGGATTGAACCACTTTGAATTTGTACATCATTTGGGAACCAACTTGTTGTGTCTGTCACATGTTTCATGTTACACATTTCATCTTGGCTAATGAAGGAGAACATTTTTTAAGCTTGTAGAGGATATAAAAGAAAGATCAAGTTTGTTGTGAAGATTATGAGTGTGTGAGAGTATGCAAGGTTTTGTGTGTGAGTGTGGATGTGAATTTGTGTGTGTGTGGAAGTGTACTGTGTTGATATGTGCCAGATAATTGAGAGGGGAGTGAATCAGTTATCATAAAAACTTAAACACTTTCTGCAATTAAACATTCTTCACTTATCCACAATTATTAAGATTTAACAATGAGTGCATGATATCAGAAACTTAACAACATCGAACACAAGAGACACCAGATTTGTGTGGAAAACCCCAAGGTGGGGAAAAACCATAAAGAGGATTAACTCTCAATATATATTGCAATCTTGAAATAGTGATGTTTAGGCTTGGTCACCCCACAGGCCTAAACATACTGGCTTACTGCCATGAAAAACAACTAGGTCTAGCAGACTCACTGCCTTAACCCTAAACCTAGCAAGATTACAATAAGGGCTATTAAACCCTGAGGGCTATTAAACCCTATTGGTGGCTTACTGCCAGATTCACTGTCACGATCAAACACCTTTCTTTATTGTGATAAAACAATTCCTTAGCTCTTCTCTTCCGCTACCTTGCTCTTCCTCTATTCTTCTCTTTCTCTTCTTTCCTCTGCCCCTTCTCTACTCTACCTTTGTACCTTTGTTAATATATTCTCAATTTTTCTCAAGGATAACTTTTCCACGACTCAGCTACAAGTATTTATACACTACATCAACCTTGGAATGATCATCAAGGTCGGCATCAACCATTGGAATAATCTCCAAGGTTGGTATTACAAACATTTACAAAATAAGTCTTGACCTATTGCAACATTATGTAAAGGGAATGAAATGTGGATCATGCCATGCCTTAGCTGGGACTCAAACATGATCTTCCACATGACAACATGCTTCCACAATCTTCTAGAGATCTCCATAATCACTGGGATTAACCAGGTCGGCCAAGACTAGTTACATGCTATGTTATCTAGGAATAATCTTCACACCATCTCAATTTCTTAACACAGACCAAAGTCCAAATAGGAACATGATTAGGAGACATCCACAAGCATGCTATAATTATTAGGAGCAATTGCGCAAACCTTAACCACTTTATCCATAGGAATATTCTCATCGGAACACATGAGCTTTACTGTCTTCAACTGTCATAAAAGAAAGATAGCTTGTGGACCACCAAACCACAAACCATTGCAACTGTAGGTACTTATCATTATCCCAGACTTTCCTCTAGAACCACATAGGAAAACACTTTCTTGCAGAGGAATGCGGAGCCAAATACTATCTTCCTGTCTCAACTGAACTTAAAAAAAAAGAAGGCTTCACTCTGGTGAACACAAATCACTAAGATATTCATGTGGATGGCTCAGACCCAAAATGTAGCATCCTCAAACATACTTCTAACTTACTTCCAATCGATAGACCACAATCTTCAAGCAGCAACAAATGTGGAGCATTTTACCAGACTATTCTTTAGCATACAACTCACTATCTGTACTGCACTTCTCTATGGCTTACTTGTTTCTTCCAGAGAGGCTTATTTTCTTTATATCCTGAACATACAAGTCTTCTGAACAAGTAATGGAATAGGATACAGTTGACACCAATGACAACAAGAATATGTTGACATCAATGACAACACTGATTAGGCACATACTTGCAACAATCTCCCCCTTTGTCATTGATGGCAACATATGATGTCAAAAACTACAACAGCCATTAAGACAAGATTCTCCCCCTTTCTCTTTACACACCTACACTCTTTCTTTCTCCAAAATTTGCCCCCTTTCTCTTGCACATCTGCACTCTAAGTTTTTCACATGACTTCTCTCCCCCTTTGACATCAATGACAAAGGGCACATACTTGCACTCTTCTGCTCTGATCTAACCTCTCTTCTAAACTTTCTTCAATTGACAGCTCCCCCTTACTTGATGCTTTCCTAACTGCAATTTTATGTGAAGTTCTCTCCTTCTTGGTTTGTCAATTCTAACCTTAGAATCTTGCTACTACTACCTTGTTTTCTCTACCAACAACACTACAATACTCACTGTTCTTTATTAGAAATTCATATTAGTATCATCTACCTGCTTCCCTTGGGAGATAATTTCATAATCTTTTGACTTTAGCAACCATCTCTGATTATTACCTGCACTTCTACACCTTTTTCTTTTTATTTCTTTGATTGAGAACTTATCCTTGCATATCTCATCCTGCAATTCTTTTTCTTGCCAATGCACCTTAGCTCTTTTTACCCAAGAACTAGTCTTCAGTGTGGTACTTCTACACAATCTCTAGGGATCTCAAGAATTCTTTCCAGAACTTCTTCTTCTTTAACTTGACTATCTTCTTGTTCAACAAGTCCATTTGATTTATACCTACTCAGATATGACATATTTTCTCAATGATCTTTCCTAGACTCTTATTGTAGCAGTTTTGACTTGAACTCTATTTTGAATGTAGATAGCAGTATGTGTGTCTCTTCTCAAGTATGTATCCAGTAGGTCAGCTTCCTCCATCATTGATCTAGTAGCCTCTTGGACTAGCCTATATTTCCTTTTAACAACTTCATTCTACTGAGGAGTACTAGTAGAAAATTATCTCCTTATCCATTGCTCTTTACAGAAAATATTGAATTCATTTGATGTGAACTTACCTCCACTATTAGATCTTAAGCATTAGATCCTCAGTTGTATCTCATTCCCAGTCATTCCCTTGAAAGCTCATCTAGTTCATAATCATTCAACTCTGAGCTCATCTGCAAATTTTCAAACCGTTTCCAAAGTTACTCATTATTCTCAAGATCAGATAAATTTATGGATATAGGTGTAGTCACTGATTAATAACCATATGCCAGAATCTACAGAACATTATCTTCAATGGTGAACCCAAGCGGACTAGAATACTAGAGCCTTGTCCCTTGATTTTATTAGTTAGATACTTAGCCAAAACTCATGACCTGTCAGCTTGTCCCTTAAGTACACACTTGACCAATTCATCTGTCACGTCATAACTCCACATGAAACTCCAAAATTCATATCCAACAATCATCATTGACCTCTTAACATACTTTCAGAACCACACATCAAAATAGCAGAAGAATGCAGACAAAAATATTCAGATGCAAGTTATATTGTTTCAGGATTAACTCTGAACCACATATAATGATCATCAACTGCAGAAGCATACTGATTCAATCTCTATTACTTACTTTATATATTACTCATACCTTAGTCATTTTGGGCTTCCCGACCATAATCCTTTTGTACCTTGATCTACAGAGTTCCTTCCAAGCAATCTACCATGTAAGTCCTTATATCTTTGTGCCAAATCTTAGCACTGATTATCTGGCTAGGGGATTTAGAATTTTCAATACAGCTCCCCCTGAGCCATGACTCACGATCTACTTCTCAAAGGAAGTAGCTAATCTGGAGCTTGGAGAAAACTCATCTCTTCCTTCATTTATTTCCTTCCTAACCCAAACCTTGTTCATTTTTTCCTTGACTTCTACCGAATCAACCTTTTCCACTGATTTCTTCAATTCTTCTTGATTATCCTTCTTCATGTTCTTACTTCTGCAAAATCTTGCAACATGTCCAAGCTTGTTGCAATTAAAGCACATAGTACTTTTCTTACCATTGATCCTTTCATTCATCCTTGACCTGCATAGGTTAGCTTTATGCCCAAATTTATTGCATGCATAACAGTAGCCACTGAAAGATTCCATTTTCCAATTTGTCCCATAGCCTTTTCTCACTTGGCTTCTACACTCATTAGCTCTATGTCCCATTTTGTGGCAAGCATAGCATCTAATGGAATTCTGACTAGAGAAGGATGGGATATTTTGATTCACCCTATTTCTACACCAATTAGCCTTGTGACCAAATTTGTTGCATAAATTGTAGTAACAACTAAAATAAGAGTACCTTTGAGCATTTGGCTGTCTGATTGATAGTCTTCTACTTCTTTGATTCTGAGTCCGTTTGATCTTGTCCTCTTCCTGACTTGTTCTAAATTCTTTATCTTTTCCAAATGTTATGCCTTCTCTATCTTTTTTCTATTTTTTTATTAACCTATCATATCTAGTAGCACTCACACTGAGTTGATCTCTTTGAGCCTGTACATGTTTCAGAGTAGCTTTCAAGTCTTCAACCTCTTCTTCAAGCTTCATGTAGTCTTTAACTTTGTCTTTCAGACAATTCTCAATCTTTGTCTTTTCTTCAATGTTCTCTTTTAGAGTTTGTTGTAACTGCCTGATTTGCCTTCTTAAATCTTCTTTCAAATTCATGTCTTCATCTGCAGTTCTTTAGTTTTCTTTGTCAATACTAGCAATTAAGCACATATTCATTTGATTTACAATAGCTTTATGGTCTTCCATATTGCATTTGCTGGTCTGGGAACCTTCTTGATTTTCAATGTGCAAACTCTTGTTGGTTGAGACTGAATTCTCCTGGATGTTTTCAATAACCTTGACATTTATACTTTCCACGATCCTTCCCAATCTATTGTCATAACACTGATAAGCTCTGGTCTAGGATGAGTATCCAAGAAAAATTTCTTGCTCAAACTTAGCATTGTTCTTTTCTATTATGATGAGGCATTTGTTTCTAAAGATTTTGAAATATTTCATAGTGGGTATTGATCCACACCATAACTCAGCAGGGGTCTTTCCTTCTTTGGTTGTTACCTGAACTTTGTTCAATGTGTAGATAGTGGTTTGTGTTGCCTCCTTCCAAAATACATCTAGCAAATTTGCTTCTTCCATCATTTTGTATTCTCCTGAATAGTTCTACTTGCTTCTTCCATTATCTTAACTTTGGTAGAGAGTTGTTTTTCTATCCCATAGGTTTCACAAAATATACTGAAATCATTGGAAATTTGTTCTTCTTCTTTCCCAATTCTTAGGCCTTTGATGTTCATGCCTAGCTCATTTTCAAGGGTATCTTTAAAAATTTTGAGTGCTTCTAGAATCTCTGATTTATCTTTTAAAAAACTAACCCAAGTCATTCTAGAAAAGTCATCAATGAAAAAATAAAGTACCTTTGACCATGGAGACTTAATATTCTTGTAGGACTACAAAAGTTTGCATGAATTAATTCCAATCATTTAGTGGAAGATCTTTCTTTATCTTGCCATGCTTTTCTTGACAATCTTTGATATTTTCTACAACTGATGTTTCTTGAGTAATCAATCTCTGGTAGATCCTTCACAATCTGAACTGTGTTCATTAAATCATCAAGATTTGTATGGCAAAGTCTTCTATACCAAACCCAACTTTCATTTGTCTAAGATGTGTATCCAAGAAAGTCACTTTTTCTGAGATGATAGAGGTTCTTTTCAGTTCTTTTTGCAATTGCTATTGTAGCTCCAGATTTTTCTTTGACTTCAAGAGAGTCATTCTCAAATACAAACTTGAATCCCTTCATGCATAACTATCTAGCACTCAAGAGATTTTGTTTCAAACCTTTTACATAAAGAACATCTTCAAAAATTTATCTGTTGCCAAAATTTGTCAATCCTATTCCACAGACTTCAGTAATGCAGTTATCTTCGAACCTGACTATCCCTTCATTGTATTCTTACAGACTAACAAACTTTCTTCTATCTCTAGTCATATGGTTTGAGCAGCTGCTATCAATAACCCAACAATCTTCATCACTGGTATAAGCTTTAGACCATCTTTGATGCTTTTCATTTTGTTCTTCGTGAATCGCTTCCTTGGACAATCTGTTCTTGATATCTCTTGATGATCATTCAATTGTATCAGAGAGTATTTTCTTTCCTTTTGACTCTATTTGGATCTCCCTTGAGTTGTTAAGACTCTTTCCAAGGGGACTTGGCTCTGATACCAATTCTTGATATGTGTTGGACAACTGAGAGGGGGGGATGGTGAATTAGTTGTCACAAAAACTTAAACACTTTCTATAATTAACATTCATCACTTATCCACAATTATTATGATTTAATAATGAGTGCATGAAATCAGAAACTTAACAACATCAAACACAAGAGACAGTAGATTTACGTGGAAAACCCCAAGGTGGGGAAAAACCATGGAGAGGATTAACTCTCAACATATATTGTAATCTTGAAATAGTGATGTTCAGGCTTGGTCACCCCATGGGCCTAAACATATTGGCTTATTGCCATGAAGAACAACTAGGTCTAGCAGACTCACTGCCTCAACCCTAAACCAAGCAAGATTACAATAAGGGTTGTTAAACCCTGAGGGCTATTAAACCCTAAGGGCTGTTAAACCCTGCTAGTGGCTTACTACCAGATTCACTGTCATGATCAAACACCTTTCTTTATTGTGGATAAACAATTCCTCAGCTCTGCTCTTCCTCTGCCTTGTTCTTCCTCTGCTCTGCTCTTTCTCTTCTTTCCTTTGCCCCTTCACTACTCTGCCTTTGGAACTTTCTTAATATATTCCCATTTTCACTCAAGGATGGCTTTTCCATGACTTAGCTACAAGTATTTATACACTACATCAACCTTGGAATGATCATCAAGGTTGGCATGAACCATTGGAACAATCTCTAAGGTTGATATTACAAACATTTACAAAATAGGTCCTGATCTATTGCTACATTATGAAAAGGGAATGAAATGTAGATCATGCCATGCCTTAGCTGGGACTCAAACCTGATCTTCCATGCCACAACACACTTCCACAATCTTCTAGAGATCTATAAAATCACTGGGATCAACCAGGTCGACCAAGCCTGGTTACACGCTATGTTATCTAGGAACAATCTTCACACACCATCTCAATTTATTAATGTGGAGCAAAGCCTAGATAGGAACATGATTAGGAGACATCCACAAGCATGCTATAATCATCAGGAGCAATCGCATGAAACTTAACCACTTTATTCATAGGAATCTTCTCACTGGAACACATGAGCTTTACTGTCTTCAACTGTCATAAAAGAAAGATAGCTTGCGGACCACCAAACCATGAACCATTGCAACTATAGGCACTTATCATTATCCTAGATTTCCCTCTAGAACTGCATAGCAAAATACTTTCTTGCAGAGGAATGCAGAGCCAAATATTGTCTTCCTGTCTCAACTGAACTTACAGAAAAAGAAGGCTTCACTCTGGTGAACACAACTCACTCAGATCTTCATGTGGATGGCTCAAACCTGAAATATAGCATCCTTAGACATACCTCTAACTTAATTCCAATCCATAGACCATGATCTTTAAGTAGGAACAAATGTAGAGCGGTTTACCAAACTATTCTTTAGCATACAACTCACTATATGTACTATACTTCTCTGTGGCTTACTTGTTTCTTCCAGAGAGGCTAACTTTGTCAATATCCTCAACATACAAGTCTTCTAAACAAGTAATGGAATAGGATATAGTTTACACCAATGACAATAAGAATATGTTGACATCAATGACAACATCGATTAGGCACATACTTACAACATGTTGTAGGTAGAAGTGTTTCTTTGAGTAGAGGTGTTGAAGTTTTGTGTCAGTCTGGAAGGTGTTGATGTTGTAGAGGTGATTGATCAGTGATTTTTGTCAAGTATTTTGTACTAAGGTTGTAGCCTCTTTCTGTAAGTGTTGTATCATTGTATTATAGGGAGTTGCTGTTGCAAGTATGAGGTGAACTAGTGTTGTCATTGATGTCAACTTACTCATATTACATTAGTAAGAAGATGAGTTGTGTGCTATTGTTATTGAGGAAATCAGTCTCCATCTGGAACAGTGAAGAACAGTGAAGAACAGTGATGAGAAGAAGGCAAATGTACTATATAGGTTCTGAACCAGAGGATGCGGATTAAAGGGTTTGTAGATATGAGTCTTGAGATGCTTCAGCTAAGATTTCAGAGGTCCGCATGATGACCTGTAGAAGTTGTTGCTGTCTGTGTGGAACCAGTTCCGGCAAGTGTTCAGAGGTGATAGAGGATCACAGAAAGGTCTGGTGAGGTCTGGAATTATATTATCCTAATCTACAGATTGGAAGGAGTGTTTGGGATGTCCTTGTGATGTGTCATCTCAAGTTGTGTATGATTTTGAGGTCCGGAAGTACCTTTTGCATTATGTTAGTAGTGACAGACTATCTTCTTGAAGTACTGGATGATGAAGAGATGAATTCTGGTAAGCTGATGAAGTGCGGATGTTTTTGATGATTCAGGGAAGGTTATGATGATCATTGGATCATATCTAGTTCGTGTTGGCAGTCCGCATTGAAGTTAGAGTTGGATTTGATGTTATGGCTACCAGTTGTTGGTGTTCTTCCTGTAACAGGCCGACCAGATGTCGACCGGATGTTCTACATGCCTTGCGAATGTTATTGTGATATTTGCCGACTTAGATGATTGTTCCTAAGTCGATGTCTTGTATTAATAAGTGTTTGAGAATTCATTTTGAGATGTGGATTGTGGGGATGAGTGTGGTATAGCGAAGAGAAGTACGAAAGGCAGAGCAAGGGTTTTTGGGCTTAAATGGAACTGATCCGGACATGGTAGAGATGTCATTCTCCAGTTCAAGATTGTGATTCTTATCACTTTGTAGACAGTGTGTCTCCTTGTAGGCAGTGTGCCTCTTTGTGAGCAGTGTGCTCGGGCAGTGAGCCCCTAATTGGCATGTGCCATTCATTCTTCCTTTATTCTTCTAACAGAGAATAATCCTTGGGTTAATCACCCCGTGGTTTTTCCCTTAATCGGGTTTTCCACATCAAAATCTTTGTGTTCAATGTGTTGATGTTTATCTGCTCTTGTGTTTATGCATTATGCTTTCATGGATGGTTAATTGATATGCTGTTAACTAATAAAGAAGAATCAAGTGTTTAAAGTAAGAGCAAGTTTTATACAACTGATTCACCCCCCCTTCTCAGTTGTATGCCCTAGATCCAACAATTGGTATCAGAGCCAAGTTCCTCTGAAAGGAGCTTAACCACTTGAGGAGATCTAGGATGTCGTCATGCAAGAAGGATAGTCCGAAGTTCGATGGAACCAACTTCACTCTCTAGAAAGGTCGCATGAAATGTCACCTGGAGTGTATGGGAAAAGCATACTTGGCCATGGTCTCAAAACCATATGTACCTCCACAGGGTGGTCCGAAAACTCTGAATGAAATCACAGATGCTAAAAATAATTTGCGGACCAAGGAAGCTCTTCTAAGTGCATTGAAAGACTCAGATCTCTCAAATGTTATCGACCTACCAACTGCATATGAGATCTTGACTAAATTGGAACTTCTGTATGAAGGAGATGAGTTTGTCAAAAGTGCAAGGTTGCAAAGTCTGAAAGGGAAATTTGAAAGATTGAAGATGAGAGAAGATGAAAACATCACTACCTTTATGCCAAGAGTGAATGAGCTGGTATGTGGAATTAGAAATGCTGGTGGAACTCTAGATGAAAATGAGATTGTTTGCAAAATTCTCAGATCGCTTCCTGCTGCCTACAAAATCAAGGTTGCTGCCATTGATGAATTCAGAGCCCACACAACTGTCACAAGAGAACAATTGGCTAGCAAACTAGCTGCATTTGAAATGACCGAGTCTGGAGATGATCCACCCAAGACTGAATCTGCTTTCAAAGCCAGTGCCTATGTGAAAGGCAAACAAAGATTTGATCCGGGAGAAAACTCTTCAAGGAAGATGTCATGGTATGATCAAGAAAGAAGAGACATGGAAGAAGAGGAAGCAGAAACAGCTCAACTTGAAGCCCTCATTGCAAAGAGACTGCCAAGAGGATCCGGTAAGCATGAAGGAAAACTACCCTTTAAGTGTTTCAACTGCAATAAGGTTGGTCATTTTGCTTCAGGATGTCCGGAAAGATCTGCAAGGTCTAATACTAACAGACAAAGATTTCAAAAGAACTGCTATTATGTTCATGAAGAAGATGACAATGAAGGAGTAATAGATGATGAATCAGAACTAGGAAGCAAATCTGGAAATGAATGGGTGTTTATTGCCATCAAGGAAGAAGATTCAATATCCTCTGAATCTGTCAATCACAAGGTTGTGGAAAAAGCTTTGGCTGCTCAAGTGGAAGAAAAGGATGATTGGGTTATTGACAGTGGATGCTCTCACCATATGACTGGAGACAAGGATAAGTTTTTAGATTTGGAAAGGTATGAAGGAGGAATGGTAAAGTTTGGTGACAATTCTGCTGGTAGAATCAGAGGTAGGGGAACTATTTCCTTTGATGGAAAGAGAAAAATAGGTAATGTACTATATGTTGAAGGATTGAAGCACAATCTTCTCAGTGTTGGTCAGTTAGTGGACAAAGGCTATGATCTCTAGTTCAAGAATGGAAAATGCAGAATCTTTACAAGCTCCAGAACTGAAATTGCATCCGGTGCTCAAACAAAAGGTAATATCTTTCATCTGATTGGTTCAAATAAAAGTTGTCTGTTTGTTTAAGTTGATCAGAGTTGGTTATGGAATAGAAGAATGTGTCATGTAAATTTTGATAACATCATCAAGATAAGCAATATTCAGGCTGTAAGAGATCTTCCAAAATTGGTGAAACCTACAAATAGTTTGTGCAAAGAATGTCAGCTAGGTAAATAGAGCAGAGTCTCTTTCAAAAGCAAAGATCAGTCCTCTACCGGATTGTTGGAATTAGTACATACTGATCTCTGTGGTCTGACTAGAATCAAGAGTCTGCAAGGTGATAGATATTTCATGTTGCTAATTGATGACCATTCCTGGATGATGTGGGTTACCTTCCTAAAAGAGAACTTAGAAGCCCTTGAGAAGTTCAAAATCTTCAAAGCTATGGTAGAGAATCAAACCGGATTGAAATTGAAGTGTCTAAGCTCTGATAGAGGTGGTGAATTTACATCTGGTGAGTTCATTGACTTTTGTGAGAAGCAGGGTATAAAGAGACAGTTGTCTGCTCCTAGGACTCCATAGCAGAATGGAGTAGTTGAGAGACAAAACCGAACCATTCAGGAAGCTGCTAGGACAATGATGTTAGAAGAAAATATTCCTCAGATGTTTTGGAAAGAAGCTATCAGCACTGTAATCTACACTCTCAATCAAGTTCAAATCAGAAACAATACCGGTAAGACCCCCTATGAACTTTGCTTTGGCATCACTCCAACTGTGAGATATTTTAGAGTATTTGGTAGCAAGTGTTATATTAAAAGAGATGAAGATCTAGGAAAGTTTGATGCTAGAAGTGATGAAGGAATTTTCTTGGGTTACTCCACTCAAAGCAAAGCATACCGGTGTTACAATAAGAGACTAAGGAAGATGATAGAAAGTACTAATGTGAAAGTTGATGAAGGAATTGAGAAGCCCTCAAGGTTCTATGAATGTGATGAAGATGATCAGAATGATCCTCTGGTGCAAGGAGCTCCTTCCTCCTCTGAAATTTAGATCCAGACTGATCCGGTAAATCAGGAAGAAGAAGTTTGTCTGAATGAGCCTGATCAAGAATCAGTAGTGCAAGAAACTCCCAAAGCTCCAAGGTATGTAACTCTAAATCACTTTGAAGATCAGATCATAGGTGACAAAAGTAAAGGGGTACAAACAAGAAGAAGAATTGCTCAAGATTCAAATGAATACTGTCTGATTTCAAAGATTGAACCTAAGACAGTAAATGAGGCTTGTAATGATGAAAACTGGACCAAAGCAATGAAGAAAGAATTGATGCAAATTGAGAAAAATCATACTTGGGATCTTGTTCCCAGACCCAGAGACAGGAATGTGATTGGAACGAAATGGGTCTTCCAGAACAAACTGAATGAAGCTGGTGAAGTAATCAGAAACAAAGCTAGATTGGTCTGCAAAGGCTACTCTCAAATAGAAGGAATTGATTTTGAGGAGACCTTTGCTCCTGTGGCAAGAATTGAAGCAGTCAGATTATTTCTTACATTTTCTGCCTTCAAAGACTTCAAGGTATATCAGATGGATGTCAAGTCTGCCTTCCTAAATGGTGATTTGGAAGAAGAAGTTTACATTGAACAACCAGATGGATTTCAATTATCTGATAATGATGATGTGGTCTGCAAGTTGAAGAAAGCTTTGTATGGATTGAAGTAAGCCCCAAGAGCATGGTATGAAATGTTGGATAAGCATCTTGTGCAGATTGGATTCAACAAAGGTACTACTGACAGTAACTTATATTTCAAAATTGATCATGAAAACATTTTGATTGTTGAAGTGTTTGTGGATGATATCATTTTTGGAGGAAGAGATAGTATGTGCAAAACTTTTGCGAATTAGATGAAAAGTGAGTTTGAAATGTCTATGCTTGGTGAAATAAATTTCTTCTTGGGTCTGCAAATTACTCAAACAAAGAAAGGGATCTTCATTTCTCAGACCAAATATGTGAAAGAATTGTTGAGGAAATTTGGTATGGAAGATTCAAAGCCAATGAACACTCCTATGGCAACCAGATGTAAGTTGAGCAAAGATGATGACTCTCCAAAGGCAGATCAGACAAAGTATAGATCAATGATTGGTGGATTGTTGTATCTCACTCAGACTAGACCAGATATAATGCAGGCTGTTGGTCTTGTGGCAAGATTCTAGGCTGATCCTAAAGAATCTCATGTTATGGCAATCAAAAGAATTTTTAGGTAATTGAAAGGAACAGTTGAGTATGGTCTATGGTACCCTAGAGATCAAGATTTCTCTCTTCATACTTACACAGATGTAGATTGGGTAGGAGATGTGGATGACCGAAAGAGCACCAGTGGTGGAGCAATCTTTTTGGGGAAGAGATTGGTTTCTTGGCTAAGCAAGAAACAAGATGCAATATCTCTGTCTACAACTGAAGCAGAATACATTGTAGCAGCAGGTAGTTGCACTCAAATCTTATGGATGAAGCAGATGCTAAGAGACATTAAAGTTGAATATGAGAAGCCTATCACAATTTTCTGTGATAATTCAAGTGCAATTAATATTTCTAAAAATCTGGTATTGCATTCTAAGACTAAGCACATATCTATCAAGTTTCACTTTTTGAGAGAATAAGTGAACAAGGAAGAAGTCAGATTGGAGTATGTTCCCTCCAAGGATCAGATTGCAGATATCTTTACTAAACCTCTTCCCAAGGACTCTTTTGAATATCTCTGGGAGAAGTTAGGGGTCATGGCCCCTCCAGTGATGAACTAGGATGCACTGATGTGCATCAGTCCGGTGGATATCACTGTCATATCTTGTGATCCAGATTGATGATGGGGAGCTGCTACTAAGGTGGAGCAGCTAGTATGATTCTGATGTATTAAAATTGCAAGTATGAGCCCTTTGCCATTGATGTCAAAGGGGGAGAGAAGACATGTGAAAAACAAGTGGTTGATGATCAAAGGGGGAGCAGTAAAGGAAAAGAAGACATGTGAAAAGTTGTTGTTGATAGGGGGAGCTGTGATAGAAAGGAGAAGTTCTTGTCTTGATGGTTTTTCACATCATATGTTGCCATCAATGACAAAGGGGGAGATTGCTGCAAGTATGAGGTGAACCAGTGTTGTCATTGATGTCAACTTACTCATATTGCATTAGTAAGAAGATGAGTTGTGTGCTGTTGTTATTGAGGAAATTAGTCTCCATCCGGAACAGTGAAGAACAGTGATGAGAAGAAGGCAAATGTACTGTATAGGTTGCGAACCAGAGGATGCGGATTAAAGGGTTTGTAGATATGAGTCTTGAGATGCTTCAGCTAAGATTTTAGAGGTCCGTATGATGATCTGTAGAAGTTGTGGCTGTCTATGTGGAACCGGTTCCGGCAAGTGTTCAGAGGTGACAGAGGATCACAGAAAGGTCCGGTGAGGTCCAGAATTGTATTATCCTAATCTGCGGATTGGAAGGAGTGTTTAGGATGTCCTTGTGATGTGTCATCTTGAGTTGTGTATGATTTTGAGGTCTAGAAGTACCTTTTGCATTATGACAGTGGTGACAGACTGTGTTCTTGAAGTACCGGATGATGAAGAGATGAATTCCGGTAAGCTGATGAAGTGCGGATGTTTTTGATGATTCAGGGAAGGTTATGATGATCATTGGATCATATCTAGTTCATGTTGGTGGTCTGCATTGAAGTTAGAGTTGGATTTGATGTTATGGCTACCAGTTGTTGGTGTTCTTCCTGTAACAGGCCGACCGGATGTCGACTGGATGTTCTACACGCCTTGCAAATGTTATTGTGATATTTGCTGACTTAGATGATTGTTCCTAAGTCGATATCTTGTATTGATAAGTGTTTGAGAATTCATTTTGAGGTGTGGATTGTGGGGATGAGTGTGGTGTAGTGAAGAGAAGTACGAAAGGCAGAGCAAGGGTTTTTGGGCTTAAATGGAACTGATCCGGACATGGTAGAGATGTCATTCTCCAGTTCAAGATTGTGATTCTTATCACTTTGTAGACAATGTGTCTCCTTGTAGGTAGTGTGCCTCTTTGTGAGTAGTGCGCTTGGGCAGTGAGCCCTAATTGGCATGTGCCATTCATTCTTCCTTTATTCTTCTAACAGAGAATAATCCTTGGGTTAATCACCTTGTGGTTTTTCCCTTAACTGGGTTTTCCATGTCAAAATCTTGGTGTTCAATGTGTTGATGTTTATTTGCTCTTGTGTTTATGCATTATGCTTTCATGGATGGTTAATTGATATGTTGTTAACTAACAAAGAAGAATCAAGTGTTTAAAGTAAGAGCAAGTTTTATACAACTGATTCACCCCCCCCTTCTCAATTGTATGCCCTAGATCCAATAGTTGCAACTTCCTTGGGTTGTAGCCCATAAAACTTGTAAATATGTCTTTATTATTTATGAGGTTATATTTGGATAGTAGATCCAAGTAGCTTGCTCACCATGGTTTTTCCCTTCTAGGGTTTTCCACATAAATTTGGTGTTATGGTTGTGTGCTTAAGTGTTGTTCTTTGAATTTTTTATTTTGCCTTATCATCTGTTTAAGGTAGTAAAAGGATTTGGTTGATAAAATTAAATTTGGATTAAGTTTTGGCATATATTAATTCACTCCTCTTAGTATATATGTGTGTTTGAACAATTGGTATCAGAGCTATGTTCCTTGGTGTAACCTAACAACTGAAAATATATCTTGGAGTAGAACTCATGGATCATAAAGAGTCATCTTCTAAAGCACTGATGTTTCATGAAAGTAATTATGCCATTTGGAGTGTGAGGATGGAATCCTATCTTACCTCGCTAGGGTATGATGTTTGGAGAGCTGCAATAGATGAATATACTAAACCTAAACATCCTATTACAAATCTAAATGTGAAGAAGGCTCATGAGAACAATGGTAAAGCCAAGAATTCCATCTTAAGTGGTTTGACCAGCTCAGAGATTGTCAAGGTAGTACTATCATGTCCCTTTTTTCTAAAAATTTGGTTGTCTAGATATAGTAAATCAGGGCTCATAGGACTTGGAAAAATAAATAATTTAATATTTAATATTTTCCTTGGTGCAAATTTCCAACCTTTGGGAAAATAAATATTAAATTTAATATTTAAATTGGTGCAACCCCCATTTGGGCATGGGTTTTCAAGAAAGTCAATATTAACCATTTTTTTAACTTTTAAGAGCATCTTATGACAGGCCGTAAGAGGGGGTTATGATACCTTACGACAGTTGTCATAATTCATGACTATTTTTCATTGGAGGATCTTGGCATGCAAGGTGTGTTGATTTTAGCACTCATCTTGGGTTACTAGATACAAAAGGCATTTTGGAGTTGTCATTGGGTTGTCTATTATTCATTTTCTCTCATTTGGAGCCTTGAGCTTTGTATTCCTTTAGTGGATGAAAACCCGTTGGATTTTACAGCTATGGAAAAAAACCCATTAGTTACAGGAGGACTATGGATGAAACCCCATTGTTCACATAGAGTAATTCCATCCTATATTTGCATTGGAGCTTCAAAGAATTGGTAGATTTCGGTAGTTTTTATGTAGTTTTCTTACAGGTGGATTTATATGTAGTTTTGGTGTTTCCTAGAGTATTTTGAAGTATTGTAAGTGTTTGTAGGTGTGAAATTCATTTTTTTTGTGTTTACTATTTTTGCATCAATATTGGCAACTGTCTCCATTAATTGTAAGATCCGATGTTGTTTCTGTAAGTTTGGAGTAGTTTTAGTGTATTCTGGAGCAATGGTTTGAGTAGTTAGTAGTTTGTAGTTGTGGGTTTGTTATCAAAGTTTTCTGCTATTTTTATTGTTAATTTCAGACCTAATAACAACTGTATTTCATCAGAAAATCATATAATTTAATATTGGATTCATTAGATATCATTTATGTGTTGTCGGGTGAGATCAAGTGGAGTGAAATTATCAATTTTGTATGCAGATTTGTATTTTTATTAAATCTGGTAATTTTATGATATCATATAGTAAGAGACCATACATTTTCTATTATTTTCTATTAATTATCAAAAATTTAAGTTTGAAAAAAATTTCTTTGATTTCATTAAGAAATTGTCAATTTCATGTACCATTTATGTAGTGAAAATTGGGTATTTTGTGAAGATAATTAAACATACATTTTCAAATCTGATATAGTTGCAAATATTTTGTTCGGGAAACTAGATTGGTATAAAATCTCTTTAAAATTTCAGCATTTTCATATAATTTTGTATGAGATAGTTGTCTGTAGGAGAAGAGCATGATCTTGCCAGCCTGTAGGACATTAAATTCAATAAAATCAGTTAGAGGACATTCCAGTGGTATTAGAGCATGATCTTGCTAGCATGTAGGTTACTCAGATGATTGATGATACCGAGTGACAGATAAGTTATATATTTGAGGAGAGAGCAAAATAAATTTCAATTGGAGGAAACAATGTCAGATAGAAGAAATGTAGAAGAAGATGATGCTACAAGGAAATTTAATCAAATGGTCAAGGCACAAACTAGACTTGCTAAAATGTTTAGTCAAATGTTGCAATGGATTCAAAACAACAATGGAAACAATGGTGAAAGAACTTCAAGAGAAAAACAATAGCAACAACAGAAAAGGGAAAGAGACTAAGACTCAAAAATCAGGGGTTGCAAACAAACCCTTATTCCTACCTAAAGGAGAACCTAAACAAGTTGAGTCTATAGCTACTAATTTGTTTAATGTAGAAACCCTTAACAAATGGCATGGAGAGTAAAATTCCTTGGTAGATGAGATCAAGAATGATATGTCTTGTGGTGAATATGTGGAGTTCTTGAGAAGAGGTGAATGTCAAAAGAAAGGGAACAACAAAAATAAATAATTGAAACACAAGTTGGGAAAATTAATAGCAGCCTTGTTTGATGGAAGTGAGAAGATTTCGGTTAGGGCTTGGTTACAAAATATAGAAACATATTTTTTGCTCAACCCCATGAAAGAGAAAGATGTAGTTTAGTTTTCCACTTTGCATTTGGAAGGAGAAGCCTATGAATGGTGATACCATGGTTGCACTACCCTAGGTCATGATCAGATATAGACCAAATTTAAATAGAGGATTCTTAACAGGTATGAACTAAAAGTGGAAGAAGAATATTTCATCTAATTATCTGAAATCAAGCAAAAGAACTTAGTGAGTATATATCAAACTTCCAAAAGATTGCAGTAGTGGTACTTAAAATATTAGAGAAAAGAAGAGTACATTTATTCATCACATGGCTCACTGAACCTCTTAGGGTGTTTGTCAGATCTTTTGCACCCCTCACCTTGCAAGAAGCTATCAAGAGGGCTCTCACCCTTGAGCTATCATTTCTAAAGGATGCTTTCTCACACTCCTCCAAACCAAACACATGGCATCATAAGGGAGATTTCCAAAAGAAACCATTCTATGAATAGGCACATGCATAGAAGAATACAATTCCTAATGTTGCGAAGAAGATAGATGAAGAAATAAGGAATGAGATTAGGGGAAAGAAGCTTTGGTTTTTCTTGCAGAGAGCCTTGGGTCCTTGGACATAGGTATTTGGGAAAGGGACAAGCCCATTACATAGAGGTTGTCTAGGATAAGGAATTAGACTCAAATGATAATGAGGAGTTTCATGACATAGAGGAGTTAGAACCTAAGGTTGAAGAGAAGGAGACTACAAAAAAGGTTAGTTAGATGCACTTTCAGGACCAATATATCATCCTTTTTGGGTTCGTGGAGTGTTAATAGGGCAGAAAATGACTATTTTGATTGATAGTGGGGCAACCCACAATTTTATTGATGAAGGGTTGATAATGATGAGAGGATTGAAGACTGAAGAGTTCAAAGGATTTAATGCCACAACTGCGGATGGATTCACTATACCATGCACCAAAGTGGTCAAACAATTGAGCATCACTATGGCATACTACAAGGTTTGTGATGATTTTTATGTTGTTGGTATTGGTGAAGCTGATGTTGTTTTGGGTGTTCAATGGTTGCATTCTATTGGAGGACACTATCAAGACTATCAAACTATGGAGTTCAAGTTTCAGTTAGAATGAAAGGAGATTACACTTAGAAGAATTTCGAATGGAGCTCCAAGAGTGGTGACAACAAAGGAGATGGAGAGGACTTTCAAAAGAGGTTGAGTTGCTTGGACAACCACTTGCTTAATCCGTCCTTCAAGTTCTTCAAATGGAAAAGGTAAATTTTATTTTGAAATTCAAGAAATTTTAGATAAGCATAGCATTGTTTTCAAGGATATAGCCCCAGGATTACCTCTAGATAGGTGATTTTAGCATGTTATAGAGTTAGAACAAGATGCCAAACTTGTTATAACTACTCCATATAGATAGACAAGGGGTTAAAAGGAAGATATAAAGAAGACTATTAGAGATCTCTTTGACATGGGATTCATTAGACCAAGTTCTAGTCCCTTTGCATCATCTGTAGTTCTTGTGAAGAAGAATGATGAAACTCTGAGGATGTGCATCGACTATAGAGATTTGAATAAGAAGACCATTAAGAATAGATATCCCATCCCAAGGATAGGTGAACTCAATCATGAGTTGCATGGATCTGTTTACTTTTCTAAGATTGATTTGAGATCAGGATACCATCAGATTCAGATGAGAGACAAAGATGTGGTAAAGACAAATTTTTGGTGTCAGTATGGGTATTTTGAGTGCTTGGTAATGCCCTTTGGCCTCACCAATGCACCATAAACTTTCCAATCATGCATGGACAAGGTATTCAGTAAGCAACTAAAAATGTTTGTCTTGGTTTTCTTTGATGATATATTGATCTATAGTAAAACTTGGAAGGAACACTTGGAACATTTATATACAATTTTGGGTATTTTGGAGTAGCAATATTTCTATGATAAGTTGTCAAAATGTGATTTTGGATTAATTGTGTGAGGGGGAAAATAGGTTAATCAAATCAATGAATAATAAAACCCAAACATCAATAGAAGTTGAAAGCAAAGAAGATTAAAACAAACAAAAGTAAATGTACTTACAACCTCTTTACGTATTGTTTTCCATTGCTCCCCTATTTGTCCTTGATCTTGATAATGAAGCCTTCAGAAGCATTGCTCCCTTGCTTGTTTGAAGATGACAAAGACAGAATGGCTTTGATATTCATGTGATTGAAGGTGAGCTTCAACACACTAGATAGATGGATATGAAGTGCTCAAGGAAATGGGGGTGTCAAAGGCACACCGGTATCTCTGCAGCATAAGTTTGCACAATGATTGATCTCTGAAATGAAGAGAAGAAAGTTGTATTTATAGAAAAAGGTGAGCGAAGATCAATGGTTGAGAATAAAAGAGAAGATCAATAGAGGAGGATTGTTGAGGAATGTGCAACAAATGGAAGGACACATGTCATTCGAAAAGTAGACTTGTTGAGTTAACTCCTCTCTTGATGAGGATGAGATTTGATTTTCTTAAATTAGAATTTATTTTTCTAATTTAAGAGAAAATTTGCTTTAAAGATGATTTAAAACTAATTTTGCTTTTGTAACTCAGTTTTTGCTTTTATGTGATAAGAGGAAAGTATTTTTGGAAGATAAGAATGATTTTTGTGAAGATAAGAAGGCATAATTAAATAAAAAAGATATATTATTTAATTATTTTGTAGATAATTGAGAGGAATAAATAAAATATAGAAATATATTTTATTTTTTGTGAAGATATTTGAAGAATAAAATAAAATATAAAAATATATTTTATTTAGTGGAGAATTTAGATTTTATTTAAATAAAATTTGCATTTTATTTAAATTTGGATGAATAAAAGATTTTAATTAAATAATTGAAATTATTTAATTATTTAGAAGAATGAAGTTGATGTAGATGAATTTAATTAATTAAATAAAATGTAGTTTATTTAATTAAATGAGAGGAAGTGGATTAAATAAATAAATAAATGTATTTATTTATTGATAGAGGAATGCGAAGGTGAAATAAATATTTAAAATATTTATTTAAGTAGAGTCATGTCAATTTTAGGTGTATACATTTTGCCCCTCTTTGATGCAATGTGTTTTATCACGTTGTTTCAAAGAAAAAGAATTTTCGACAATGATACATGCCCCAGTTTGCCCCTGGTACAAGTTTAACGACTGGATGCCCCCTCGTGAGATTGGACAAGGAGACGATAGAAGGCATGAGACAAACAATCTCACAATGAAGAAGGTTGATAGGAGAAGAAATGGTTGGATGTAGAAGAAAGAGGTGAATGATATGTGATGCAAGATAAAATGATGACACACGCAAGCAAGTAAGCCAGCATGCACAAATGATACAAGAACAGCCAAGGTATTGCCCTGGTTAAGTGATAAACCAATAATATAGATCGATGATGTCTAGTTTCAGGAATGAAACATGTCGTATAAGACTCCAAGTCTGGTTTCGACAATGCAACATCCTATCTAAGACATTTGATATGATAACAATATACGACAGTGTTGTCATGTTGGGGAATGATATATCCCTAGAGCAACACGAAGGATAGTTATGACTGATTGATATGGTTTACGACAAGATTAGGATCAATACCATTGATTGCAATTGGATCATTTAACAAGATTGACTTGACTTGATTGGTATGGATTAAGGATAGACTTGCATTTGGATTGCTGCCCAGGTTGATAGCTAGAACTATTGATGAGAGATATGAAGACAGATAGAAATTTGATCGATAGAAGAAATGACTTGACAAAAGAAATCACAAGCTTTTTCAAACATTGATATTCTACATGGAATCTCTATTGCATGGGATATGAAGAAATGCAATTGGATATGGATATAGATATGAGACGCAATTGGATACATTATGGATATGGATATGGATATGGAATGGATGTGGATTTGTCATCTTGATATAGCAAGTATTTTGAAGTGCTTATTTCATCATTGGGCTTTTAAAATGTTGTAAGAAAATATAAGCATCTAGGTATAATTAAACCGAGATGACCTAAGTATTACTTACATGGATTTTGATATAGCAAGTTAATACAAGCATCTAGTCAAATTTGAATCTAGATGACCAAAGTATTTCTTGCATTTCAACAGACAAGGATTGCCCCTTTTCATGTTTAAACCTCGGCATCCTCGATGATCTTTTTGTTGATCATGTCATTAGACAAAAGTCATCACATTACTACAGTTTAATCCACAAGCAGTAGACAAAGAAAAAGATTATGCCCCCATCATAGCATCTCTAGCTTTTTGGCATCCTTGAGTAGCATAGGAAGACATAATGACAAAAATTCAAGACCTTGTAAATTAACCTGTTTACGAAATAGTCTTGCATTAGATGTGTCTTTTGCCATAATTGATATAGAATTAGCTTGAGTGTTTCGGTATGGTACACTACTTTTGACAGGTTGATGCTTTGTGCCAAGAATTTTGTTTTTGGGTAGCTTGCTTTGCTGCTCTTGTTTGTCTAGCAAAAGGTATCACAATCCTTATTGGTATCCTCTTAGAACAGTGGCATTCAAGAATCCAAATCCGTAACTAGGTCGAGGAGTTGCCCCTAGTTTAGAAAAAGATCGACTTATTATGGGTGAGATGACAGATAGACATGGAGAGAAGGGCCCTAAAGGACTGACCTAGTGCCTTGGGGGCTCATTGCTAAATGGCCTTGCCTACGTGACGACACAAAGGCAACGTAGTTCGGGGTAAACCCTAGCGGACCTAAGACCTAGGTGATGGAAAAGTGGTGCAGAAATAGCATGGACTCAGATTGATAGAAGGACTAGATATGGGACAGACGAGATAGTGGAGTGGAGTGAAGAGGAGCCTCGGGGGCGCATTGATAATGGCCTTGCCTACGTGATGACGCAGAGGCAACGTAGTTCAGGGTGAACCCTATGATACTGAGATATGGATTGGATGAGACATGATATAGAATAGACATGGATCAGATATGGAACAGCTATGGATCAGATATGGAGTAGATGATACTGATGACAAGGAAACACCACGGATAGGTAGATGCATGGGTGATAAGGAATGAAATGGGTATGTATGGGGATGGGCAATAGTGGATAGAAGGAATCAAGGATGTGATCTCCAAGGACTATGTCGCATAGGAATAACTTGAAGCTTACGACAAAGGACTATGAGAGGATAATGGAGGATTTGCATGGTTTTGGAGGGATAAGGTATGTCAAGAGACATCTAAAATATTTGTCAACATTGTGCCCCCAATCTTTGTCAAGATCAAGAAAAATAGAGGAATGGAAGATTAGGATGGACGGACTAGACAATATAGGTGTGTAATGGATAGAGGAATAGGATAGGAAATGCTATGAAAGGAAACTGGCAGGAGAAAAGTGATATGCTGATGAGACAAGGTGCCCCCAAGTGTAGGTGACATAGGAGATCAACTTACACATGACGGCTATTTGCCAGGTTTTCATCATGGTACTTATCCAAGGCACCTGTTTGCTAGATTTTCACCATTGGATGAAGGGATTTTTCTTTACTTTTTTTTATTTTTTCTTTTCTTTTTTCTATTTTTGAATATTTGGAGAAGGTGGAATACGAAAGAGAGAGACTCCAGTATCTAGTTCCTTGAAAGGTGATAGTCCCGCTAGAAAGATGTTAGCACATGGACCAAGTCAAGTGTTCTCATAGATGTTGGTAGGGGATTGCATGAAAGTGAGAAATGGAGAAGGTAGAAATTGGATAATGGAAGGTACGATAGTGGACACTAATGTAGATATACAGATTGGAAAGCTTATGCAAAAGCATGGACCATGGGAGTAGGATGGGTAAGATATGTAGGATAATAGTGGAAGGGAGGGGAGATGGAGGTATGTGGAAATGTTGTGGAATGGAAGGGAACCATGACCAACGGTTGCACATATTGTGATAAACATTGAAGCTTATGATAGGCAGGTGGTGTGGGAAGCAATGGAGATTTTTGCTTGGTGGATGAATGATTTATGAATTTAGGGACCCACATAGACTTAGTATACTTCTGATTTTTCTTTGTCATGTGGGATGGAAGGATTTGATACTTGTGGATGGCATGGGAGAAAAAGGATGGTTGGGATGCTTTAGAGGTGGATGCCTCGTTTGACTTGAGGGATTTTTTCTTAGTTACCCAAACCATTTTGCTTTTAGATTTTACCTGTGAAGGTATGGGCTTGGGTATATTTGGCTTTTGTGCAGCTTCAGAGGTAATTAGTTGTTGCTTAGGGACCCACACCTTTTTCAGTTTGGCATTGAGGTGTATGGGTGTATACAGCTTCTGAGATGGGGTTTTCTTTGATTCTTGGATTTTGTATCCTAGGTCATGAGGACTCTTAGGATTTTTTATTTTATAGGTAGAGGCATCCACATTTTTGACATTGAATTCCCTTGGGATGGTGGAATGAGGTTAGTGGAAGCTCGTTGTTTAGACAATATGTGCATTTGTCGGTCATGATTGGGATATTTAGAGGATTTATAGATGGATGGATAAGGTGTTGGAAGAAGTGGAGGTAGGATGCACAGAAGGCTATTAGGAGTTGGAAGTAGCAGAGGTAGATTGGATGGTGAAAGGTGTATGGTCACATGCTTTTGACAAATGTAGGATGATGGAGGTGGAATGGCGACATATGTTTTGGGGATATGATAGGGTTTGCGATGGAAAGTAGTAGACTTAGGAGGAGTGGAGGAAGTACCAACATCTTGAGATTGCTCATCTTGGGGTATGCATCCAAGGCCATATGAAGGTGGAGGAACATTGACATGGATAGGTTCCAAAATACCTTGTTCATGAAGGCCTAAGCCTTTACCTTGATAGTTCATATTCTGAAGTATGCGGTGGACCATGGGATTATGTATAGATGCACTAGTAGCGAGTTCCTTATTGGATGAGGAAGGTTAGATAGCGAATAATGGTTGTTGGTGTTCTAAGGAAGAACATTCATGCATGAAGGTAGTAAGCCCAAGGATATAAGATGATGGATTTGTAGCTTGGTCAACAATGGATGGTGAAGGATCATTTGGATCTTGATCATCATTATGCTCTTTAGGGTCCAAGTTATTGGGTTGATCATTCATGTGCACTTGGGAGGCAAGTGTCTCATCAGAGGAAGCAGAAGTTGTTGGATCATGGATGGGATTAGATGTAAGAGGGATAGAAGTAATGGAGGTTTCTTGCTCATGAAGGGGTATGGGATCAAGTTGTTCATGGACATCTTCTTCATAAAAGGTAGTATCTGGATCATAGAGAAGGTATAGATTATGAACGGGTTGGAATTGGATCTCTTTCCCATGTATAGGATCAAGTTGCTCATGGATAGATTCTTCATAGGTATTATCTTGATCATGGAAGAGATAAAGGTTATGAATGGTTTGAAATTGGATGGGGGTGTTTTGATCTTGATTTAGACAAAGGGTCGATGTTTCCACATGCTCTAAGGTGTGCTCTTGACATAGCTCTTGGTATTCTTGAATGGAAGTGGATAGCTCTTGGATAGATTCTTGGTTAACAACATGGATGTTCAATGGACTTTGACTTTGGTTCATAGTAGGAGGTTCTTCGATAAGCTCAAGGGTTTGCAGATGACATGAAGGTGTTGTAGGATTTGACATGGGATTGGAAGAATCTTTGGTAAGGTCAAGGACCAGAATTTGGGGACATGGTTGACTCTCTGCTAGTAGCCCTTAGATCACATCATTGGTACGCGTATGGATAGGTGAATGAAGGGATTTAGCTTTCTCTCTAGCTTTTCTCTAGTTGTATAAATTTGGAAAAACTCTTTCCCACCACTCATCTGATTCTTTTTTAGTCATCCATTTAGAGTTTGAGGAACTAGATGGTGGTGTTGGTGTAGAACTGGTATGTTTTGGAATATGTGTCTTAGAAGGTGGCGAAGGAGGACTAGTAGATGGGGTGGTATATGATTTCTAACTTAAGGTGGTGCTTGCCTTGTCATGAGTATGGGAAAAGGACATACGATTTTGGGGCGAGGTGTAGCTGGTACTGGTACGTTCAGCTTGCAAGATTGCCATTTCTTGTTGTAAGACTTGGGCTTGTTGAGAAATTGCTATACAATTTTGGGACGAGGGATCTAAGCTTATTTGCAATTGCAAGTATTGGAGTTTTTGACCAAAATATTCTAATTGGTTTTCCATTGACATAAGACTAGAAAAGCTTACTAGTTTGGATGCACAAAAACAAATGCACCAGCACAGAGTGCAAAAGCATTATAAGTCGAATCAAATGCACAACTCTGGTGTTTTTCCTTATTTTCTCATAAATTTTGCAAAATTTTGGATCATTTTCAGGAGCTTCTTCTTTTTTTTTGGCTTGAAAAACTTGGTGTTTCTGAATAGTCTGATGTTCAATTATGGCAAAAACACAGCAAACACATAGAAGTTTTTCATGATTTTTACCTTTTTATATTTTTTTATATTTTTTGGACTATTTTGACTCAAAACAAGTACAACCTAGGCTGGATATGATAGTATTGTTGAATCCTCTAGCTGTGCCACTCAAAGCGTGTAGCTCCAGAATCTGGTAGCATTAGCTCCCCTCCACGGCACTCACTTCTCATGCATACCAGATTTAGGTTTCCTTAGGCTCGTACCCACACCAAACCTTAGGATTGTCCCTGCTACCTCTACTAAGAGTCACTTGAATCGAGGCTACTTCAAGAGCTCTGCCCTTTGCATCAATAAATAGGGGTTTTTGGCTTGCTACACAATTGGTTCTTAGTCAGGGCAACCATTCGAGTGGTTACACATGTGGTGGCACTACTCTCCATTATGGAGTCTCCCAGCCTCAAAGGTGTTGATCTAGGGCACACAACTGAGAGGGGGGTGAATCAGTTGTACAAAACTTGCTTCTACTTCAAACACTTGATTCTTATTTGTTAGTTAATAGCATATCAGTTAACCATTCATGAAAGCATAATGCATAAACATAGGAGTAGATAAACATCAACACATTGGACACCAAGATTTTGACGTGGAAAACCCGGTTAAGGGAAAAACCATGGGGTGATTAACCTAAGGATTATTCTCTGTTAGAAGAATAAGAAAAATGAATGGGACATGCCAATTAGGGCTCACTGCCAGAGCACACTGCTCACAAGGAGGCACACTGCTTACAAGAGACACACTATCTACAAAGTGATAAGAATCACAAACTTGAACTGGAGATTGACATCTTTACCATGTCTGGATCAGTTCCATTTAAGCCCGAGATACTTCTACTCTGCCCTTCGCTCTTTTGCTATGCCACACTCATCCGCTCCACACACACTTTGAAATGAAGTCACAAACCTTTATTTATACAAGGCATCGACTTAAGAACAATCATCTAAGTCAGCAATCATCCACAAGAACATTCGTAAGTCGGCAATCTTCCACAAGAACATTCACAAGATGAATAACTCATCTGGTCGGCCAGTCTGAACAAGAATATCTTCATCCGAAAGAATATCTTCAATTATGGGCTCTAACACTGATGCGGACCGCCAACACAACCTCAACATGATCCAAGGACCTTCACAAGCTTGCCTGAGTGACCAAGTACATCCGTACTTCCTCTACTTGCTGGAATCTCTTCTCTTCTTCATCCAGAATTTCAAGAACACAGTCTGTCATGACTGTCAAACTAAAACAAGTTCTTCTGGACCTCCACACTATGTACAAACTGAGATGACACATCACAAGGACATCCCAAACACTCCTTCCAATCCGCAGAGTCTGACAATGCACCTCCGGATCTCACCGAACCTTTTTGTAACACTCTGTCCCTTCGGAGCATCTCCCAGAACCGGTTCTACTTGACCGATCACAACTTTTTCATATCTTCATACGGACCTCTAAAATCTTAACTGGATCATCTCAAGACTCATATCTACAAACCCTTTAATTCACATCCTCTGATCCTCAGCCTTTTGAGTACATTTGCCTTCTTCTCATCACTCTTCTTCACTGTTCTTGATTGAGACTAATTTTCTCAATATCGTCAGCACACAGCTCATCTAATCCTTCTTACCAATGCAATATGAGTATGTTGACATCAATGACAACACTGGTTAACCTCATACTTGCAACAAAAGGGCTACGCCTTAGAGGGTTTTGGGGGAGGTTGGCCGTCAGTGTAACACAGCAGCACTCATTGCTTGAGGTTTTCACCTTAAGTACAATTTATTTTAAGTGGCTTGGTAGGGCTTGGCTTTAGCCTGTTACCACTTAGGGTCATTCCCACTTGGACAAGCATGCATCCAAGGGCAGCCCCCCCTAAGTTTTAACAAAAAGAATGACAAGTCTAGCACTTTGATCACCCAGTTAAGGGGAGAGCATAAGCCTATTGTCATTCGCAAGCACATAATACACTGATTTATCCAACCTAGTTAAAAGTAGAAAAACTAAATGGGTTAATCTACTTGTGCAAGCACAAAACTTTGAAGCGAGTAGCAAGATAGCAGTGGTTCATTTTAAACCAAGATAGCAATGGTGAGTTTGATTTTATCCACGATAGCACGAGTTGTTAACTTTGAAATTTTGGTCAATTGAGATAGCAGTGGTTCAGTTTTAACCCAGATAGTAATAGTGAGTTCAGTTTTAATTCAGATAGTAATAACTTTGAAAAGATAGCAATGATTCAGTTACCACTTTCCTAGTTAGACTATGTGAGAGTTTGCATGAACATCCATTTTACTTTCCCGCTTTAGAAATCAAAGTGTGATCTAGCAAATGAAACTACATGAATCTAAACTAGTGCCTAGCCTACAAAACCGATAAGAGAATTCCTGCAAAAGATGTCAGTGTTTAGCAAAAAAACACTAGATTTAAGATTAGAAAGATAGCTGAACTTTAACTGTAAAAATAGCTAATAAAATAATAAAATCACTTCATCAAACCTGCTCCATTGTGAAGTTCACAAAATTACCTTTCCAACGAGTGTTTATTTGTGCGATTATGAGTTTGTATGCTCCTGTTATGGCAAAAAGAAAAAGATACCACCCTTATGGCATGTAGAAGAAGGTAGGATGGACAAGAGGATTTTACTTTTGTAACTCAGTTTTTGCTTTTATGTGACAAGAGGAAAATATTTTTGGAAGATAAGAATGATTTTTGTGAAGATAATAAGGCATAATTAAATAAAAAGATATATTATTTAATTATTTTGTAGATAATTGAGAGGAATAAATAAAATATAGAAATATATTTTATTTTTTGTGAAGATATTTGAAGAATAAAATAAAATATAAAAATATATTTTATTTAGTGGAGAATTTAGATTTTATTTAAATAAAATTTGCATTTTATTTAAATTTGGAAGAATAAAAGATTTTAATTAAATAATTGAAATTATTTAATTATTTAGAAGAATGAAGTTGATGTAGATGAATTTAATTAATTAAATAAAATGTAATTTATTTAATTAAATGAGAGGAAGTGAATCAAATAAATAAATAAATGTATTTATTTATTGATAGAGGAATGCGAAGGTGAAATAAATATTTAAAATATTTATTTAAGTAGATTCATGTCAATTTTAGGTGTATACAAATTGAAATCCTTTACTTGGGATATGTCATAAGTTCTAAGGGTGTTCAAGTAGATTAACATAAGATTCAATAAATACTAGATTGGCCTCCACCTACAAATCTTACATAGTTGAAAGGAGTTTTTGGGCTATGTTGCTATTATAGGAGGCTTGTGAAAGGTTTTTATTAGCTTGTTGTTCCACTGACTGATTTGACTAAGAAAGGTGCCTTTGCATGTTCTAAAGAAGCTTAGAAAACTTTTGACAAGTTTAAGGAGGTAATGAGTTCATGTCTTGTGCTTGCTATTCCTGATTTCATTACCCTTTGTAGTAGAATGTGATGCTTCTGGTGAAGGTGTTCGGGTTGTCCTAACTCAAAAAGGACATCTAATTGATTTTGAGAGTAGGAAACTAAACAATCTAAAGAAAACAAATCACATTTATGACAAGGAAATGTTGGCAATTATGTATGCACTATAGAAGTTCAGACAATATCTTATGTGTGGGAAGTTTGTTGTAGAAACTGATCATAATAGTTAGAAGTATTTCCTTGATAAAAAAAAACTTGAATGATTACCAACAAAGGTGGGTAGGAAAGCTGCAAGCATATGATTTTGAAATGGAATATATCAAGGGTAAAAGAAATGTGGTAGCAAATGCACTTTCTAGGAAGCCAACTTTGTGTTCATTATCTTCTATTTATGCAAAGTGGAAAGATAGATGATTTATATGTTGAATATGTTAAAAATACTTTTGCATCTAATGTGTTCGATGATTTAGTATAAGATGATAGGTATACAGTGAATGATGGGCTGATTTATTATAAGAACCAGACTTTCCTTGTTCTTGAATAAAAAATCAAGGAAAAGATTTTAAGAGCTTTTATGACACACCCTTGGCTAGTCATCAAGGTTACTTCAAAACATATAGGCAAATCCATGATATCTTTTCTTGGAAAGGGCTGAAAGAGGATGTCCACAAGCATATCAAAGAGTGCATGACTTTCCAAAGGAACAACAGTGTGTAGATTTTTCCTGTAGGTCTCCTACAACCGCTTCCAATTCTTGAACAGAAATGGGAGAGCATTTCCATGGACTTTATCATAGGACTTCCAAAGGTATAAGGTAAGGACTGTATATATGTGGTGTTGGATATATTAACAAAGTATGCCCATTTCTTTCCCATCACTTCAGAATTTAAGGCTTCTTAAGAAGCAGAGTTGTTTTTCAAAGAGATATTTAAGCTACTTGGTTTTCCAAAGAATATTGTTGGTGACAAATATAGTAGGTTCCTTAGTTCTTTTTGGAAGGAACTCTTTCACTTGACAATAACATATCTCACACCAAGCACAAGTTACCATCCACAAATAGATGGACAAACATAAATTGTTAACATGTGGATAGAAGGGTATTTAAGGAATTATGTTTCAGATCAACAAACTACTTGGGTCAAATGGTTGCACTTGGGAGAGTATTGTAACAATACATCACATCATATGTCAATTATTATGCCTCCATTCCAAGCTCTTTATAGTTATAATGCACTTTCTTTAGTTGATTTGATATTTTTAGATAGTAGAGTACCCGCAGCTAGTGATCTTATTTGTTTAGGTGTAAAAAGAGAGGTTGGTTGGTTTTAATGGTTTGTGTGGAATCATCCTTTCACACCGAACATTCCAAGGGCATATCAATCGAGTTTGAATCTCCACTAAGTGAGAGCAATCACCTATCAGATTGGGCTACCACTTGGGAAGTTGTGGATTCTTGGATGTGTCAAACAATGTCTCTATTTGATGCTCAATTTCACTTAAAACCCTAAATATGCAAATCAATAAGCAAATTATCAAATCATAGCAAATCCTTTTAGATTGAGATAACGGAAAAAGATACTTAACTCATTTTTTTTTTAAGTTCAGAAGGTAGAGAAGTTGGGACATGAGGACTAGCACCCAAGTCCAAGGTACATGTTTCGTTGCAGAATTTTGATCTCTTTCCGACACTGATCTGCACTACAACTTTCATTTCTAGGAATTCACCTATGGAGGACACCGGGGATAGCACCCTAGTCCAAGAAAAGCTCCAGTGTCCTTCTTTTTGGATCCTAAATCCTTTCTACAACTCCACTCCTTTCTGCAACTCCACTCCATGAAACTTGACACCTGTAACCTGCAATCACAAGGAGTGTGGGAGGGGGTTGTGATGTTTAGAGGCTTGCGTTGGTCAAGCCCCAGAGAGACATTCAAGTCCTTTGAACACCATTGTCAAATGAGAGTGCGTATCCTAGCAGGATAGAGGCAAAAATCCAAATGATAAATGATTAAAAACACAATTGATATCACCTTTTAGTGAAGATCTCATGGAAGGAAGATGCTTTTCATGCCATGAGCAGATGGATGCCAAATCTACAAATAGAAACACTATAACAATAAAGTACTACTCTGCAACACAATGAATGCCTTGAATCACTTTCACAAAATCACAATGCTCATCTAATTTCCATCTAGTTTGCAAATAAAACCTAATCATGGTTAATTATGCAACTACAAATATTCTCGATAAGAATTTTGTAATTCAAACATTAGATGTCAGCATAGGACCCAAATAATAGTCACTAAATTGACATTTAAAATTTTGGGTAGACCCAAAATAGGGTTGGACTAGGGCGCTAGCGCCCAAGTCCACCCTGTCATTTTTGTTTAGTGATCATTAAAGTGCAGCCCCCTAGGTCCTATTTGTTACAAGACCTAAGGGTTTTCTCATTGGGAGTTAGAAATAACATGCAAGATGCTCTAAATGCAATTATAGGACCTGGGAGCTAAAACTTAAGAGGCAAAAGCCCCCAAGGGGACATTTTTTGACATAACATTTAGCCCCCACTTTAATATATGTATAAACACAAGGCCAATACATGCATTAAAGTAAGGTCAAAAAACACAACAAACATGCCAAGCATAGAGAAGACACGCCAAACACGTTGAAGACAATAACAAGCATTCAAAACATGGAGAAGATAGTTATAGTCACACAAAACATAGAGCAAAAACATTGAAGACATGCAAAACACAGTGAATATAGTGAATGCAATGATTATTTTCTTTTTCTTTTTCTCATATATAAAATGCAGATGCAAGTACAAGGAAAGTAAAAACACAACCCAAAATGCAGGAGGGACTCATCGCCACTAGTCTTTAGACTACACATGGGGCAACAGACACCAATAGAAATCTCAGAGTGTAGGAGAGACTCATTGCCACCAATCTTTAGACTGCACTTGAGAACAAACATGCCATACAAAACAAGCACACCATACAAATCCTAAAGCAGAGGAGGGACTCACACCACCAGTATTTAGACTGTGCTTGGGAACAAACACGCCATACACACACACATAGAAGACATAGAGAAAACATGACATACAAGCGATGGAGTGTACCTATTTCTAGGTTCATCGCCATCTCAGGCACATTATAGGCACACATCAATGATTGCGCTTCGCCACAACAATCACCGAAGACATGCTTAAGGGTTAGGATAGTCTCAGATCCGCTTCTCGCCTTCTCTAAGGACTTTTAAAAAATGACAAGATTGTGCACTCTCCTAAAGAAATACACCATCTCCACCTTGCATGAAGGGCTTAAGATAAAAAGGATATGCACGATATCCCACCTTCATAGAGGGCTTAAGTGATTGCAATAGATTCAAGATTCACAAATACACGTTGCTAGTATCTATAACAGACAACTTACCTTATATATGCCCCAACCTTAAGGTGGTTGATGTCGTGTACCGATATCAAGCATGTTAAGGTAGGAAGAAAATACATAAGGGAACACGAGCTCTCACAAAGCCCATGCCCCCCGGAGGTGACATGTACTTTACGATAGCGAAATGTTCAGGTACAAACATACAATTCCCTACAAGAAAATGTGTTAGCATCCATATAATCATGATAAACAACAATGCATATGATCATTCACATAGAGAACTAAGGAATGCAAGATTCAAGATAGACAAAGTGCATGGAGCGACAATATTGTTATGTTTTGTAAGTGCAATAAGACAACATCAAGATCACATGGAGTGATTCTACTAGCCAAGCATCAGATAATATATAACAAGCCCATCGTCATGTATGGACTAGGTCCATTTTTTGATTACTCGCTAAAGGGACACTAGGTCTGCATCAATATAATATGTTTTTTGTCATCTGCCTGCTAGATAGAAACACTAGAGGAAGGGAAACAATAAATCAAGAGAGGAGAAAAAAGTGCCTTAGGGATAGTTATGTAGGAGGGTGCCCCCAAGTCACCAACCACAATGCTATGTCCTTCAGGGACAACACACAACAATGAAAATAGAGGAGAAGCAATATAAAAGAATGATGATACAAATAGAAGAAGGGTCACAAAAGAGGCGGTCTCCCAATATCCTTGACCTTATGAGAGTATCAAGAGTCATCCTAGGAGGCCTAAACAACATATAACACATCACGGTAGAAACACAACATAGAGGTAAAGGGTTAGAAATACTTACCTGCCAGTACAATTGCACTAAAATTTAGAACTTGTGAGCCTCTTGGAGAGATGCTCTATCAAGTTTTGTGCAAAGCTTGAGTGGTTCTTATGATAGTCTTGTTTGTTGTTAGGAAGTCCATGTGATGTTTGTTTCTCACATCCTTGTTTATATGAAGTCTTTTGTTGCCTATGAGGAGGAGAACCACTATTATTTCCAACTGATGATAATCATCTTACTCTTTTCCAATTTTTAGCTAGCTTTCTTTGTTTAGTTCATCTATCAAAGTGACAAGGAGTATCCTGTACTACTTTGATCTTTTCATTTGTCAAAGTCTCTTGTTCCATTTATCTTTCTAATGTGTGATGCATATCTCCCGATCCCTGAAGAGATAACAGAGGAGGAACTTCAGAATAAATATCATTCCTTTGTGGATGAGGTGATAATTTAGTATTTTCCTTATCCACTTCTATTGTAGAAATAATCTCATTGTAGTTTAGATAGTCATCTTCTACTTCAAGTGTATTTTGTTCCATCATGTTATTATTAGTATGCTTAGGAATAGGATTAGTGAATATCTATAAGTTCTAACTCAACGGAGCAACTGACTTATTTCCATTATCATTCACACTTGATACATGTATCACGTTCGAGTCAATGAGGTCTTGTATTTCAAGTTCAAGATGCATACATTGTTCAGTATCATGTCCTTGTGTCTGATGGTAATGAAAAAAAAAATTAGCATCAAAATAAGGTCCTTGCATTCTACTAGGATCTAAAGGTTTAATCAGGGGAAGCTTCATATGATTATTACTTAGAGCTTGATTCATAATAGAATGATAGGATTCAGGTATTTGAGTAAACTTTCTTTGTTGATATGGTGCCTTCTTTGGATTAGTGATAGTAGATACTTGTCAAAAGTTGTTTGAATTTGGTCCATTAACCTTGATGAAACTCCTATTATTCCTCTTAAAGTTGTTTTGTGATGGTCCACCCATAGATTTACCAACTTGAGCCGATGAGTTATAGTTTTCATACTGACTAAATGAAAGTTGATAATCACGAAGGGCAGTGCATAAATGTTGAAAGGAGTTATACTTCATCAAGAGAATCTTATCACAAATGTTAGGTTGTAGATTTGTAATAAACACCTTTTGAACATTGTCATCCTTCATTTGATATTGAATTTGCACATAGAGAGATTGATACCGACTAATAAACTTAGTCAATTTCTCTTTCAGACCTTGCTTGCAATAAACTAAATCAATCAAGGAGACTTGAGGTCCAATGTTTGTTTGAAAATGTTGTAAAAATTGATCGACTAACTAAAAAAAAATGTATTGAATTTAGAGGTAAAGAGAAAAACCATTCTAGAGCTGGATCTTTGAGAGATCACAAGAAAATTTTTGCTAACAAATCCTCTTCAAAGTAGAAATCACTACACAGCTATGAATTCTGCCACATGAGTATTAGGATCACCTTTTCCACCATATTTTTCAAAGCTAGGAGTCTCAAACCTCTCAGGCATAGGGGTTTTCAAAATTATATAAGATAGGGGATTAGGGCGTGATAAGTGGGTATACTAGGTTGTGAATAATTTGTCAAGTTTGTCACCTTTTGTTGTAAAGAAGTCATGCCTTGCAAGAGTTGGTTTAAGATGGAATCATTGGGAGATACAATTTGTTGTGAGGAACTAGAACCAAGGTGAGGTGGTGATTGAGCCTAAGTAGTGATAAGTGGAGGCTGTGAATAGTTCAGTGGTGGTTGGACATATTGATTGGTGGAATGTGGTTGCGAGTAGTTATACGTAACAGGTGGCTGAGAATAAGTGGGATGGATAGGTGGTTGAGAGTAATTATTCATAGAAGAGCTCACCTTAGGAACCAAATTCAAATAGTTAAATCCCACATCTTTGTAATTTTTTGAATTTGTGCCATTAGATACTCCAATACCAGTGGTAGCATTACTACAAGCATTTGCATTAGTGGTTAAAATCATTGATGTAAATGTAGATATTCCCGTAGTCGGTATAGGTGCCGATACTTGCATATGAGATGGTGACGAAATGGTCTTAATACCATTCACACATTCAGCCACTGTCATGACATTATTGTGTACTATATGTGTTAATCCGTGAATAAAATTAATACCATCTTGTCCTTTTATCAATTCTCTTATGTTGTGAATCATAGGTACATAGCTTCTTCTGCTATCCTTTCAGTTTCAACAAATGCTTGGAAATCAGCTAATTCTTTGTCAAGTTTGTTTATTTTCTCGTTAGGTACATGTGTGACCACCTCAATAGTGTCATCAACATCATGAAATACTTGTTCTTCCATAGTGGTTGTAGGAGGTATAATGTCTTGCAAAATTTGTCTCTCCTTTTGTAAAGAAGGTATTCAATGGATTTTCAGAGGTAGGAATATTGTTTCCTCAAAAGCACTAGATCCCATAAGTCTTCTACTTCTTCTCAAAGGAAGGTTTCTATTAAAGGAATTGGGTTAGAAGACTCATGCAACCACATGCAACAGTTAATGCGCAAACTAATAGAACAAACCCTAGGACCAAGATATGTGTAAGATCCAAAATGCTTGATTTTTCAACTTTTTTCAATGCAAATCACTAGAAAAAAAAAGGTGTTGTGAAAATTTTCAAGAGATATAGAAAACAATATGCTTAATAACAGTCCAATGATGCAGCAATATCTTTCACAACACACTTTTAACGTAAAGCTAGAGTGATGACAAGTCAAAACCTAGTGAAAATGTGCTAAAATATGCAATTTGTCAACAATTTTCTATGCAAAGGCCTAGTAAACAAGGTGTTGTAAGGAAATTGAGGAGGGGAAGTAGATAATAATCTTAGTAATAGCCAACTAATGAAGCAAAATCCATTACAACACGCTTGTAGTGCAAATCTAGAGAGACGATAAGGCCAAATCTAGTGAAAATGCGAGGTTTGCAAACCCTGGACGTAAAATTTTGCAAGAAGACCACTATGATGAAACACTACTATTAGAAATAATTCCTAATGATTGTTTGAAAAAGGGTAGTAAAGTCTGAAACAAGATTTTAAGTACAAACCCTAGTTAATGCAAAGCTAGATTTTTATTAAAAATGCACAATTTCAAGCAATTTTTGTCAAATTAAGCACAAAAATGCAATGCAAATGAATTTTAAATGATGAATTTCTATAATTTAAATTAGATATAATGAAAATGATAGAAATTTAATGAATTTGAATGCCAAATAATTCAAACTATGCTAAAATGCAAGCCAAAAATGCTAATTTTTTAAATTTTTTCATTTTGTTTTGTAATTTTTCAAATGAAATAAGAGGAATGAATGCAAATCTATCAAACAAAACTCAACAAGGTGCCAAAAAGTTCAAAAACATGGGTGCACCAAAATGTTTAGGTGTAAAAAGAGAGGTTGGTTGGTTTTAATGGTTTGTGTGGAATCCTCCTTTCACACCAAACATTCCAAGGGCATATCAATTGAGTTGAATCTCCACTAAGTGAGAGAAATCACCTATCAAATTGGGCTTCCACTTGGGAAGCTATGGATTCTTGGATGTGTCAAACAATGTCTCTATCTAATGCTCAATTTCACTTAAAACCCTAAATATGCAAATCAGTAAGCAAATCCTTTCAGATTGAGATAAGGGACAGAGATATTTAGCTCACTATTTTTTGAAGTTCAAATGGCAGAGAAGTCAGGGACATGAGGACCAGTTCCCAAGTCCAAGGTACCTATTTCTTTGTGGAATCCTGATCTCCTTCTGACAATGATCTACACTACAACTTTTATTTATAGGAATTCACCTACAAAGGACACAAGGACTAGCGCCCTAGTCCAGGAAAAAGTCCAGTGTCCTACTTCTTTTTAGATCCTAAATCCTTAATGTCTGCCACTCCTTTCTATAACTCCACTCCATGAAACTCGACACCTATAACCTGCAATCACAAGGAGTGTGGGAAGGGGTTGTGGTGTTTAGAGGCTTGCCTTGGTCAAGCCCTAGAGAGACTTTCAAGTCTTCTAAACACCATTGTTAGATGAGAGTGCATATCCCGATGGGATAGAGGCAAAAATCCAAATGATAAATGACTAAAAACATAATTGATATCACCTTGTAGTGAAGATCTCATGGAAGGAAGATGCTCTTCATGCCATGAGGAGATGGATGCCAAATCTACAAATACAAACACAATAAAAACAAAGTACTACTCTGCAACACAATGAATGCCTTGAATCACTTTCACAAAATCACAATGCTCATCTAATTTCCATCTAGTTTGCAAGTAAAACCTAATCATGCTTATATATGCAACTACAAAGATTCCCGCTAAGAATTTCATAATTCAAACATTAGATGTTAGCATTGGACCCAAAGAATAGTCACTAAACTAACATTTGAAATTAGGGTAGACCCAAAATAGGGCTGGACTAGGGCGCTAGCATCCAAGTCCACCTTGCCATTTTTGTTCAGTGATCATTAAAGTGCAGCCCCCTAGGTCCTATTTGTCACAAGACCCAAGGGTTTTCTCATCGGGAGTTAGAAATAACATACAAGATGCTCTAAATACAATTATAGGACCCAAGAACTAAACCTTGAGAGGGAAAAGCCCCCAAGGGGACATTTTCTGATATAACATTATCAATCATAGTCAAGAGATCATATGGTCACTGAAAGATAACTTGAGACAAGCACATAACCTGCAAAAGATGTATGCATATAGGAAGATAATAGAAATATCTTTTAAGGTGGGAGACTTGGTATTTCTTAGATTACAACCATATAAATAGAGGTCCTTGAAGAAGAGTGGGGCTAAAAAGCTTAAGCCTAAGTTCTTTGGGCCTTATGTATAGGATCATCAGGAAAATTGGTGAGGTAGCATATGAGTTGGAGCTTCCTCCAAACAATAGGATACATAATGTATTTCATGTTTCTTGTTTAAAGAATGTTCTTGGATAGAAGATTGTGCCTTCATTTGATTTACCACCTTTGGATGATGAAGGGAAATTGATTCTAATTCCTGAAAATATTTTGGAAACAAGAGATAAAATATTGAGGAACATAAGCATTCTAGAATATTTGATCAAATGGAAGAATTTGCCATTGGAAGATGTAACATGGGAAGGACCAAAAATTCATGACCATCCAAACTTACATTGCTTGAGGACAAACAATTTCTAGGAGGGAGGAATTCTTATGTCTCCTTTCTAAAATAATTAATTTATGGTCAATATTAACCCATTTTATTCTTCCATGGGTTAATTGGGCAAGCATAGGAAGAATAAATATTTAATATTTAAAATTGTCCAAATAATATCTATTTCAAGAGGACAATTAATATTAAATAAAATATATTTTTGGGGCTCATGGAAGGCCTTGGGTTTGGTGAGAGAATAATTTCAAGAAGATTTCCCAATATTTGGTAATTACTGCTAATGGAGGAATCTATGATGCATATGACAACTTTATGTCAACTTATGACAACTGTCATAATTCAAATTTGGAAAGGAATCACAAGAAGACATTGGAGATTTAGGTGCCCAATTCCTCCAAGAAATATTGATACAAAATATGTAATTTTTGTCATTTGGGAGTATTATTGATATCACATTTTTCTCTCATATTGTAGATTTACAGAAGACTTCTTCAATGGACGAAACCCCATTGGAGTAGTAGCTTGTGGACAAAAACCCATGAGAACCAAGTGGATAGAGGATGAAAACTCTTTTCTCACAGGAGTAAATCTCATCCAGAGCTTGCATTTGGGCTGAAGGAATTTGGATAGTTTGGTAGTTTTCATCATTTTGTGTGCAGGAGTACATTTTCGTTTTTGTGGAGCATTTGTATTGTTGTAGGTTTTGCATGTCATTGCATGTTGGTGTATAAGGTATATTTCATCCATTCTTGAGGTCTGGATCAGATTTGGTGAGCTTGGTATTGCTAGTTTAGTCTTAGGAGTGTTGCATGTGAAGATTACGTGTGTTGACATACACACTATGTAATTCAATCTATGTGTAGTTTGTAGTTTGGTGTTGTGGGTGTCTTTCCAAAAAAATTTATATAGAATTTTCATGTTGTATTAGACCTGTTCTCATGTTTCTATGACAAAAATCCAAATAAATTCAGTTTGTGGGGTTTGCAGTGATTTTGGGTGGTGTTCAGTGTTCTTACATTTTGTGGTTTTTGCATAAAATTTGTTGTAGGAACTCATTTTGATTGATTTTGTTATAAATAAGTGATTCAAACCTGATTATATGTGATTTGCATCAAAAAATTCAAATAATAACATTCGGTGGAGTTTCTAGCAAATTTGGTGTGTCTACAGTGTGTAACTAGTTAGCTAGTTTCAAAGAAATTGATGTTTATTTCGTGTAGTTTGCAAATTTATTTTTTCAAATGTGATTAAATTAAATAAAATCAGTTAGAGGACATTCCATACTTTTGATGTCCCTTTTTTCTAAAAATAGTAAGTCACCGGTTGTCCAGAAATAGTAAATTAGGGCTCACAAGACAACTTGAAAAAATAAATAATTTAATATTTAATATTTTCCTTGGTGTAAATTTCCAACCTTTGGGAAAATAAATATTAAATTTAATATTTAAATTGGTGCAATACCCATTTGGGCGTGGGTTTTCAAGAAGGCCAATATTAACCATTTTTTTTATTTTAAGAGCATCTTATAACAGGTTGTAAGAGGGGGTTATGATACCTTATGACAGTTGTCATAATTCATGATTATTTTTCTTTGGATGATCTTGGCATGAAAGGTGTGGGAATTTGAGCGCTCATCTTGGGTTACTAGATACAAAAGGCATTTTGGAGTTGCCATTTGGGTTGTTGTCTATTATTCATTTTCTCTCATTTGGAGCCTTGAGCTTTGTATTCCTTCAATGGACGAAAACCCATTGGAGTTTGTAGCTGTGGATGAAAACCCATTAGTTGAAGGAGGACTATGGATGAAACCTCATTGTTCATAAAGAGAAATTCCATTTTAGATTTGCATTGGAGCTTCAGATAATTGGTAGGTTTCGGCAGTTTTTATGTAGTTTGCTTGCAGGTGGATTTATATGCAGTTTTAGTGTTTCCTGGAGTATTTTGAAGTATTGTAAGTGTTTTTAGGTGTGAAATTCATGGTTTGAAATGTTTTTACTATTTTTTCATCAGTATTGGCACAAATGGACATTTATTGTAAGATCTAGTGTTGTTTCTATAAGTTTGTAGTAGTTATTCTAGAGCAAGGGTTTAAGTAGTTAACAATTTGTAGTTGTGGGTTTGTTATTAGAGTTTTATACTATTTTTATTGGCCATCTCAGACCTGATATCAGCTTTATTTCATCAAAAATCATATAATTTAATATTGGGTTCATCAGACATCATTTTTGTGTTGCCGGGTGACATCGAGTGAAGTGAAATTATTAATTTTGTATGCAGATTTGTATTTTTATTAAATCTGGTAATTTTATGATATCATACAGAAAGAGGAAATACATTTGAATTATTTTCTAATAATTATTATAAATTTAATTTTTGCAAATATTTCCTTTGATTTGGTTAAGAAATTGCCAATTTCAGGTACAATTTGTGTAGTGAAAATTGGGTATTTTGTGAAGATAATTAAAAATACATTTTCAGATCTAATATAGTTGTAAATATTTTGTTGGAGACATTAGAGTGGTATCAGAGCATGATCTTTCTAGCATGTAGGAGAAGATAACCATTGTTACATGATCTCACCAGCCTGTAGGAGGACATTAAAATACATTTTCAGATCTAATATACTATTTTTAGATTGATCTTTTGTTGGAGAAAGAGTCGTCTTCTAAAGCACTAATGTTTGATTGAAGCAACTATGCCTTTTGGAGTGTGAGGATGGAAGCCTATCTTACCTCACTAGGGTATGATGTTTGGAGAGCTACAATTAATGAATATACTAAACATAAACATCCTATTACAGATCCAGATGTGAAGAAGACTCATGAGAACAATGCAAAAGCCAAGAATGCCATATTAAGTGGTTTGAGCAACTCAAAGATTGTCAAGGTAGTATAGTGCAAGACAACCAAGGAGATATGGGAGAAGCTCAAAAATCTCTATGAAGGAAATGACACTATAAAGCATGAAAACTTACAATCTTACAAAATAATGTTTGAAAATCTAATGATGAAAGAAGAGGAAAACATTGCTAGCTATTTTCTCCAAGTATATGAAGTAGTTAATGGAATCAAAATTCTACGTGAAGATTTAGCTAATTCAGTGGTTGTGAAGAAAGTTTTTACAACTTATCAGATCATAGGTTTGATTCAAAAGTCTCTGCTATTGAAGAAGCCAAAGATCTTAAGAAACTTACCATGGAAGAGCTTTTTGGGTCTCTCACTACCTATGAGATGAGAAATGAAATTATAGGTCCTTACAAAAGAGAAGCTACTTTCAAAGCTATAAAGAATGAAGGAACATCTAATCTACACACTAAAGATGAGGAAGAAGAGGCAAACTTTATGAGAAAGTTGTAGAGGGGATTAGGCAAGTATAAAGGTAAGCTACCTTTCAAATGTTTTAAATGTGGAAGAGTTGGTCATTATACTTCTGAATGTCTTTTTGGTGAAAATGAAAATAGTAGCAAGGGTTTCAAAAGGAACAACTTCAAGAGGAATCTCCTTTCCAAAGAAGACTACAACTCTTCATAGGAAGTAGATCACTACTCATCGGATGATGAAAGAGAATAATCTCTATTCATGGATATGGTGATCTCTAATGGTTCAGTCAAGACTATAAATGAAGAAGGTGAAGTTGATTTTGAAGAACTTATTTCTTCTCTTGAAGACTTGGACTATGCAAGGTAAGAGATCAAAGAGAAAAAAGACCTAATTGAAGCCAAAATAAAAAAATGCAAAAGAGTTGAGAAAGAAATTATGTCACTCAAAAAGAAATTAGAAAAAGCAAAGTTTTGATGTCAGGATGACACTGAAGGAGTAGATCTCATCATGCCTCAAGGAAGATCTTTTCATGCAAGACAACTCTCCATGAACATGTTCAATCATGCTTTCTTTGGTTATTGTTTTATCTATAATAAATTTGGTCATAAAGCTATGGATTGCAAGTCTAAAATGAATAGAAAAAATCTTGTAAGTAGGAATTCTCTTGCTTGATGCCAACGTGGTATGTCAAATTTGCAACAATTTTGGACATATAGCAAGATATTATAGGAGTGGATTAGCTAAATCACAATCTCAGTTAATAGATGCTACTAAGAAAGACAAGGAGAGTGATTTTTCTAAAAGACAAGAGACAAGAAATGAAGTTAAAAATTCAATGATTGTCCAAACAACATTTCATGCTCAAGGGGAAACAAATCTCTAGATAATTGACAGTGAATGTACAAGCCACATGATAGAAGACAAAAGAACATTCATCAATTTTGTTAAGTGGAATGGTGGATCGGCTAGGTTTGGGGCTAATCCATCTACAAGGATTTGTGGAAGAGGCACCATAAGTATTGATGGGAAGTCCAAGCTAGAAGATGTTCTTTATGTTGAAGGTCTCAAGCATAATCTTCTCAGTGTAAGTCAGATGTGCAACAAAGGATCAATCTCATATTTCATGATCAAGGGTGTGAAATCAGAAGAGAAAAGTCTAGTAGATTGGTGGCAGAAGATTCTAGGATAGAGAACAACTTGTATAACCTAAAATGTGTTAATGAAAGGACTTGTCTTCTAGGATAGTCAAATGAATGTTGTCTGTGACACAAAAGGATGGGGCACATCAACTTTGATAATGTTCTGAAGATCAGCTCCATGCAACTAGTAAGAGACATGCCAAAGATCATCAAGCTTGCAAGTACCATGTGCAGAGAATGTCAAATTGGGAAGTAGACAAGAATAAGATTCAAGTCTAAGGAGTATTCTTCTACAAGGCCATTGGAACTAGTTCATACTGACTTGTGTGGACCTATTAGGACAAATAGCCTACAAGGTGAGAGGTATTTCATGTTGCTCATTGATGATTTCTCTAGAATGACATGGGTTGCTTTTTTAAAAGAAAAACCATAAGCTTTCAATAGGTTTAAGATTTTCAAGTCCATGGTTGAAAATGAAATGAATACTAGAATCAAGTTTTTAAGGTGTAATAGGGGTGGTGAGTTCACATCAAGTGAGTTTGAGGAATTTTGTGAAGAACATGGAATAAAGAGGCACTATTCTACTACAAGAACTCCTTAGTAAAATAGAGTAGTGGAAAGAAAGAATATAACTATTCAGGAGATAGCAAAAACAATGTTGAGTGAAGCCAAATTTCTTGACAGTTTTTGGAAAGAAGTAGTTCCTATTGCTGTCTATAGTCTTAACAGAGGTCAGCTAAGAGTAAATAACACCAAGACACCATATGAGCTATGGTATGGGAGACCAAGACTCTTACCAAGTATGTTTAGAAGAATCATTCAGAAGATTAGATCATTAGAGACAAGAATGAAGGAATGAAGACAAGAAGATTTGCAAGAGTAAATGAACTGGTAAACCTTTCTTTACTGTCAAGATTATAACCTAAATCTTTTGCTAATTCTAGTAAGGATGAAGGATGGATACAAGAAATGGAAGAAGAACTAAATCAGATTGAGAAAAATCAAACTTGGGAATTGGTATCGAGACCTGCAGACAAAAATGTGATAGGTACAAAATGGGTGTTCAGAAACAAATTGAATGAAGATGGAGAAGTGGTGAGAAACAAAGCAAGGTTGGTTTGTAAAGGCTATTCACAAGTAGAAGGAATTGATTTTGAGGAGAAATTTTCTCTAGTAGCAAGAATGGAGGCAATCGGAATGTTTCTTGCATTTGCAGTTCATAAGGGTTTCAATGTATATCAAATGGACATCAAATCTACATTCTTAAATGGTGATTTAGGAGAAGAAGTCTACATGGAGAAACCTAATGGATTTTAGTTGTCAAAAGATGTAAAAATGGTATGTAGACTTAAGAAGGCTTTGTATGGTCTCAAACAAGACTCTAGGGATTGGTATGCAAGGTTAAACAAGTACTAAGTATTCCACTAGGCCTTCAAGAAAGGTACCACAGGTAGTAAGCTTTACATCAAAATTGAGGATAAACAAATTCTAATAGCTATTGTGTATGTTGATGAAATAATATTTGGTGGCAATGATGAAATGTGTAATAAGTTTGTAGAAGAGATGCAAAAAGAATTTGAAATGTCTATGATTGGTGAGCTATCATTCTTTCTTGGTCTCCAAATTGCTCAATTAGATGTATGTCAAGGAGATGTTGAAGAAGTTTGGCATGGAAGACTGCAAACCATTGAGTACTCTTATGGTAACAGTTTGCCATTTGAGTAAAGATGATGAGTCACCTCAAGTTGATCAGACTCTGTATAGTTCTATGATTGGGGGCCTACTATACTTAATAGATTCAAGGCTTGACATTATGCAAGATGTGTGTTTGGTTGCAAGGTTTCAAGTTGATCCTATAGAAAAACATGTGAAGACAATCAAAAGGATATTTAAATATTTGAAGAGTACTCTAGAATATGGATTGTGGTATTAAAAGGGTGGTGAATTTTCCTTGAGTGCTTATATTGATGTAGATTGGGTTGCTAGTGTTGATGATAGAAGAAGCACCAATGGTGGAACTTTCTTTTTGGGAGACAAATTGGTCTCATGGTTTAGCAAGAAGCAGGATTCAGTTTTCTTATTAACAATAGAAGCAGAATATATATAGTTGTAGCATCCTTCTACACTCAAGTGTTGTGGATGAAACAAACTTTGAAGGATATCAAGGTAGTGTATGATGACCCCATTTATATCCTTTGTGATGATACAAGTGCCATCAACATTTCAAATAATTTAGTGATGCATTCTTGGACCAAGCACATATCTATCAAGTATCACTTTTTAGGAGAGAAGGTTACAAATCAAGAAGTGAAATTGGAGTATGTTCCTACGAAGGATCAGATTTCAAACATCTTTACAAAGGGACTTTCAAAGGACACATTTGAGTATCTTAGATAAAAGTTAGGGGTTGTTGTCCCTCCTTCTAACTAGATGCATAGATGGTGCATCTTTCTAGGGAGAGTAGTTCAAGACATATCTTTATTCCTAGATTGATGGAGGCTACCTCTTAGGGGGAGCAGGTAGAAAGAGGTTAAGAAGGTTGCTAAAGATAGGGGATCTTGTATGATTTTGTAGGTACAAAAGAACACTAGCCCTTTATCCTTGATGTCAAAGGGGGAGAAATTTGCATATCAAATCAAGTGTTGCCATCAATGCCAAAGGGGGAGATTGTTGCATATGTGTTGTCATTCATGTCAATAGTGGCATAGAGTGTTGATCAGGGATGATCAGTGATGTCAATATAGATGCAAGGAAAGAGATGCCAAAGGGGGAGACTATTGCAGAGTAGAGCTCAATGATATCAAGCAAGTAATTGATCAAAGGAATAGCTCAAAGAAGCAGACAAAGGAGTGATGATCAGAGAAAAGTTAAGAAGTGAAGGGTAAGGTGATGAAAGTCATGTACTATGGATATTGTTGGATCAGTATCATCTGTACATAGTTGTACCCTATCTTCTAAAGTTCATAAGATAAAGATTGTGCTAACATTAAGTCTCTTGTTTTTGACGAAAAGTGATGTGATTATAGTCTCTGATGTTGTGAATGATGTATTCATTATTTCCTAATGAAAATCTTTGCTTAAGTTTTGGAAGGAAGTTTAAAAGGGTTCAGATTGTCCAAGGTACTAGAAGTTGCATTGAAGAAGCTTGGTAGAATGCTCTGTACTCCTCCACATTTGAAGGTATGGCCTTATAGTTTGGGAGTTTGAAAGAGACAAGTGTGAAGTATGTATGATCCTTATTTTAGAGCATGAAGGTTACCATAGAAGATATTGATCTTGTAGAGTGAGGACAGTGATTCTGTGTTGTTGCAATAAAAAAGAGTTAGATAAATTCTTCACATTTCTTTGCTTTTGAATATGTGATCTTGTTGTTGGCAATATGTGTTGTCATTGATGTCAACTCAATATTGTCAACTTGAGGACAACCCTATATAGAGTTTTGTATAGAAGTTGAAGAGGCTAAGAAATGGTTAGAGATAAATTAATGGATAGTGGAAAATTTGAGAGAGATGGTTTGACATAGGGTTACCATGCTTGACATAGTAGAAGATTTAAGAGAGATGGTTTGACACATTTGGAGACATGGTGTTATCAAGTTTAAGGCAAGTCAGTCCAAAAGGCCAAGCAGATGAAGAAAAACTATCTAAGTGAGAAAGAATGGTGATCAACCTGATGTCTAAGTGTCATGCAGTGGTGAGTACATTTGTTCTAATATGTTTCTAGTATCCCCACATTGATATACTACCAGTTTGGTGTACTGTGTAATGCCCCGCCTTGAACACCTTAGAGAAATTCACATTTATGCTATTTGAAATAGGAATTTTTTTTTTTAGAATGATTAAGATAACAAGTAATGTTAACATATCTAGTTACGACATTTCTCTAAGAATTCAAGGCTGCATTACTTTACAAACCAACTAACATAATTTAACATACATCAGTAACTGATCTAAATCCAATGCACAAATAAATAACTTATTCATATTTATTGCATATCGTCAAATAACGTAATCTACATGATTAAATACATAACTGAAATGCTTTCATTACACATCAGTACATCATGACATCATTACATTGCCATTTTCAGACTACATCAGAATTACATACATTATGAATAATCTGATACACAAATCTGGTACAAGGTTATACACATACATCAACATCATCACTGGTACAAGTACAATTGTCTATAAACTGAGATAAATTATTTCTGTATATGAACTTGACAAAGAATAACCAATGGATAAGGAAGCTCTTCCACCTGACCATGTGGAACCCTAAGGTCCACCCCCTGAGCTAGGAGTTAACATGAGGTCCCAAACAATGACAGTCAGGTAGACAAAAGACAAACAAGAACAAAGGATGACCAAATGCCAATACAACACATGGCAATAACAACACAACACAACTTCCAGAGACAACACTTAACATAAGTGGAGAGACCAAATAAGGAATGCTAGGTTGTAGTAGGGAGAGTATCATCGTACAGTCCTAGCATGCGTTATCCTGAAAACCTCTCACTAGGTGCCGGCCCCCATCTATGGTTATCCTGACAGCCTCTCACTAGGCGCCAGCCCCATAGGGTGACACATGCGGAATCGACCTTCCTTTCATGAGGACAAGGAAGTCAATCATGCCGACCAGGCCTTCTCTACCCATCCTTAGTCTATACAAGCACTACAGGCCATGGGAGAAGAATCCATTAATCTTGTTTAATGTGAAATCTACCCTAATCCCCCTAGTTCATTTTAGGTTATCACTTGATTAATCTACTTTCAATGGGTTATCCTGACTGCCACTTTGGGCGCTGGCCCCACGTTGAAAGCCACTCTCCTTCCAAACACCTAGTAAACCCTAACCATCATACAAGGTATTATAACATTACACATACATGTTCACTACAAGGTATAATCCCTCTTGCATTACAAACAGAAACAAACACTAGTTGTAATCCATTTCCTATAACATTACAATACTTTACTCTTTTACAGATTCCAGGTCACTCCATATGACAATTACGACAAAACAGGTACAAGACAGTCACAACTAAATAAATATCTTATCCGGGGATATTATATCCACATAAGGCATTAACAACTTTTGACAATTCTACATTCGTAATAAATTGTACTTCATACTCAATTAAAGCCACATGTTTAAAACACAACAACACTGGTACACCTATCCACATGTTGGTTGTACTCAAAACACAATGAATTGTGCCTCTGGAATTTGGACCATTGACAATTTACCATATTACGACAATGAGAATTCCTAATTCATACAATTTAGTTCAAGTTCTAGGGTTACACAAAACTTCCTACTTGTAAATAACTTTATCATAAAAACAATAGCGAAATACAATAACTCTTTTAACTGAACCAATTGATTTTATATTTAACGCAACAATTTATTAATACACTACAATCGAGATCATCCAATTTCTTTATTTGATTCCTCACTAGCTTTAGATAAATCAAGTGGTTTAACCAACCAAATTTCAACCATTTAATCTAATGTACTACTAAGCTTAATTATAATATTTTATTCACTTTCGCCTAAAAATGGTATCAGATATACATGCCAAAGTATCTTATCACATAATTAAATCACTCCAACGATGGTATTGTATTAAAATAGATAACATTACTATTACATTAAGGCAATTGACTATCACCCTTTTCTGGTTGAATTAATAGTAATAGAAATAACCATATTATTAATAACATTAACAATAATAACATTACTAACATTAACAATAAAAATAACATTAATTATGCATCCCTTAATTCACTCTAAAATTAACGTCCTTATTACTTTAATAGCAGATGACCTGTAAAAAAATGTAATTGGTTGTTTTACCATTGAAGTGGAGGATATGTAGTCAGCCTAACGATTTTCGGCAACGTACAATAAGCTTGCAAATTCAATGAATTGACGGCATCCACATTAACAGTTTTCTCTAACGAAAGGCAATAACGATTGTGTTTTCTAAAGTACTCGAGACTAAGAGTGTAGTACTATTGTCTATATATTTTTTTTGTTCACCCTAATCTTAATTTTAAACAGGATACCTTTATACTAATTTCTTTGTAATGGATGATATTTAAATAGGCTTATGACTGAGTAATTCTACCATTGTCTGGTAGCATTCCATTCAACACCCTCCACTTGTAAATGTGTTATAGATGACGGTGATTGGCATTAAACTATTTTTTGGTAATGACAAATCAAGTTTGATGAATATACTGGAAGTGACTTGATAAGACGGCAGTAGTTTTCTCTAGGCAACCCCAGCCCCAACTCTAAATTCCCTATAGTTGTGCAGATTTCCAAATGTGGCAAGTGTAATTACAAGTTTAAAATACATAGAAGTACCTCCCCTCTGGCTTAATTTCTGATAGAAATTATCAGATTGCAAACTCTTTTTGCATATTACATGCTGTTGTTCGTAATGAGAGCAGGATCGATCCTCCTTGGGCTACGCTAGCCTTCCAGAGGGAGCACTTTCTTATTGGTGAGGTACCTGTTAAATCTGTACTTGTTGAGTGATTGTTTTTAAGAAAAACGTTGAGCTAAAATGCAGGTCCGAACTAAGTATTGGAGCCCATACTACATTGTGCGCCCAGACGTCTCTACAAGAGTTTAAATGTAGTTTATAAGCAATGCGAAACAAATGCTAGGAAGAGTGTAGTGTTTGGTTAACCATCAGAAATGATATGACAGTCATCCAATCATAGGCAATATACAAATGAATGTGTAATACAATCTAGTCCCTAACCCAACAATTTTCTATAGTTGACTGTATTATCATTTCATGGGATGGTCGATTCATTATTGGCTTTAACTATGATGCCACATCCGATCCCTTGACTACATCTATTCTTCTTCAACAAAACTAAGGTTCGAAGCCTTCTTAGATCCACAATACAACCCTAAAGCAATACACCTACATTTGATTTAAATATGTGCATGGTCGACCCTCTTGCCCGAGCTGGGTGATCATGAGGACACCCTAAACGTTATCACTAAGATGCACATTAAAATCTGTGGGGGTTGGATATGTGCATATCACAGTGCCTTTATAAGGAAACAAAACTAGTACATAACTTATGTTCTTCTCCCTTTCATACCTGCATAGGCGGCCAAGACGTGAGGCTAAAGATCTGGGGACTACAGAATGCTAAAGTAAATAAAAAGATCCCTGGGCGAAGTTGGATCTAAAACCCTAAGAATGGTATGCGTTTCCATGATGGAGGCAAATCGCATCTATAGGTAAGGGAGATTTCTGCACAGCCGTTGGAGATATTGGCTTGGATGCTGAAGCTGCCTGGGAAGCAACGATTGCAGGATATGCACAAAAGGAATCTATTGAAGGTGCTTTAGAGCTAGTCAAGTAGATAATGCTGGCAAATAGACCATGCCAAAAATAACAGGAGCCTTCATACAAATATACTCACCCGTCATGGCGGATGATGCACAATTAGGCAAGGTAATCGAGTAACTGTATGCAGATGCCTCACGAGTACAGGAAATAGGGTTCAAAGAATGCACGAATGATTTTATTAATCTGATACAGATCATGCATAAATTCAGAGGTCAATTTTCTTTCTCTTTACCAATTTGGAACCCTAAACAATAAAATTAGACTCATATTTTCTCCTCAATTATTTATGCAGAGATGGGTCAGTAATTAATTATATCTCTAATAGAAAATTATTTGTAATGAAATGGTTGCAGGATAGGTATAGGATGAATTATCCAAGAGGCTCTAGACTATCGAGTAAAATGCAAATTGGAGGAGTAAAGAGAGACAGTTTTCCATCATTTCATCTAAATAAAAATTTAAACAGAATAAGGAAGACAATAGAACCTGTATCTGAAGCCTAGATTCAATGCAGAATTCAATTCTTCGGTTGCAGAAAACTCGATCCTTCTTCTTCCTACCAAAATCCCCCCCTCCTTGCCTCTGCAAACTTTCCTTTTATAACACAGTCCCTTCCATCTTCCAAGGAACTCAGCACGCAGTCCCATGCATCTCCCTCCACAAGATATAGTTTTATTTAATTTTAATGATCCCAAGAGGTTTCTTTTTTTAAATATTAATACACAATTTTGACAAAATTTAATTTTATAACTGACCAACCATAATGTTATTAATAAAATTGTAATATTACATCAATCTATAATTTTATAACTATATTTTAATTTATTTTATTAATTAAGTTGTAAATCACAATTTACAACATGACTACAACTATTTTATTTATTTAAATATTTATTGTAAATAATATTATATTGAACAATACAAAATTTCTTACAACTTTTTATTTAACAACTATACTTCTAATAAAATAACAATTTATTTATAACAATTATTAACAACTATTGACATTATGCTCAATTATCAACATTTATATTTTTTCGTATAATGATTCTAATTAAAGCGCAACATTACCTTACACACTTAGACACCTTCGGACCTAATTAGACTTCAAGGTACAATATTACCTGACTGCAAGTCATGATCGAATGACAAACAATAACCACAAGGGTAAACTGACGACCAGACAACACTGATTAGGGACGTCACGTTAACTCCAATCAACTAATCCATTGGCGAAGGCATGCTCAGACCTAGTATATCAGGTGGAGTCGGTGCCTAGTACCTGCATCCTGCAGCAATGCACAGTTAGACATAACAAAATATATATATCCACATGCAGTCCTATAGTGAATGGAAATCGCAGTGGGGTAGGGTACTCGAGAGCGAGTAATACGACACTATTCCATTCACGTTTATGAATAAACAATTAACTATGTTGAACAAGGTATCTGATTACTAGTCAACAACACAAAATGATCAACTATCTCACAATCCCATATAGAGAATATCATCAAAACATCTATAACATCTAATTCATTTATCAAATTCTAAAGCATAAAATAATAGAATCCAACATCAACAACTGTTATCATAATGATTAGGTCCATAATGAATTAACAAGATAACAAGAGATCCATCATCTACGGTCTAAGATACTGTCATAAAGTCTAATACTACTAAGCAACATCAATCTGATAGACGACAAGTTGAGGGGCACTACATCCTCCGCCCTAGGATCAGGCTTACTCCTGGAAGCATGCGAACAAATATGGATATAGCTCTCGCATTCAGGATGTATCCTCCTAGGTAGCTGAAGTCTCATCACTAGGATCCCATTGGACCCTTACCTACTCTATGACTCTGCCCCTAAGAATGAGTCGCTTGTGCTCCAAAATGCCTACGGGCTCCAAAGCTAGTTGGCCGTCCTCTACCTATAAGGCATTCCGGTCAAGAACATGAGAAATATCTGAGTGATAGGGTGTAAGAACAGAAACATGAAATACATCATGGATGCGTGACAAACTAGGTGGCAAAGCAAGACGGTATGCAACAGGACCGATTCTCTCCAAAACCTCGAATGGCCCTACAAAACGCGGTGCAAGCTTAGAGCCTTTTCCGTAATGGATCAGACTCTTTCACGGACGCACCCGCAAGAACATCCAATCACCGACTAAGAACTGATGGTCAAGTCTATGAGCATCTACATATTCCTTCTGTCTATCCTATGCTGCCACCAGATGCTCTCTAATGCGATCAACCTACTGTTCCATCTCTTGGAGCATTTGTGGTCCTAGAAGAACTCTATCCTCAAGATGATCCCAACTCAATGGGGTACGACAAGGATGACCATATAGACCCTGAAAAGGAGACATGCCAATAGAACTATGGTACCCATTATTGTACTCAAACTCCACCAAATACAAATAATCCTCCGAACGATTTTGTTGATCCATGACATACATTCGGAGCATATCCTCGAGGACCTGATTGACCCTCTCAGTTTGCCCATCAGTCTCTAGATGATATGCTGAACTGAAGTTCAACTGAGTCCCCAATGCATGTTGAAGGGATGTCCAAAGAGCTGAAGTAAAAACTGGATCACGATCAGAGATTATCTTACGAGGAATCCCGTGCAATCTGACTATGTCCATGAAAATTTTAGCCACAAATGAAGCATTATATGAAGATCGGACAGGAGAAAAGTGTGCTACCTTTGTAAGCCTATCTATAGTGACCATTATTGCATCATGACGATGAGAGGACATGGGTAAACCAACTATAAAATCTATCGAAATAATGTCCCATTTCCATTTCGAAATAAGGTGTGGCTGGAGAAGACCTGCGGGATGTTGATGTTCCGCCTTAACCCTCTGACATTCTAAGCATCTCGAAACAAAATCAGCAATATCCCTCTTCATTCCGGTCCAAAATATATATCTGACGAAGGTCTGCATACATCTTCTTGACACCTGGATGAGCAGAATAAGGTGCCTGATGTGCCTCAGTCATGATTAGGGTACGGAGACCCTCTGTAGAACGCACATAAATGCGACCTAAATGTCGCAAGAGACCATCCGACTCGATAGAATATCTGAGATATCTACCCTCCAAGGTTCTACCAGACTCAACTTCTGCTTTCACTTCTTGATACCATCTATCTGTAGGGAGTGCTGCAAGAATGTATCCTCTCAAATCCACTCCAAGAGTGTTTGATGAAAGTTCATGTCTTCGCCGACTAAGAGCATCTGCCACCACATTCTCCTTACCTTGGATATATTTTACCTCAAAATCATACTCACAAAGAAACTCCATCCACTGCCTCTGTCTCGCATTCAGGTTTGGCTGAGTAAAAATGTACTGTAAACTTTGGTGGTCATTGTGTAGCTCAAACCGATGCCCCAATAAAAAGTGTCTCCATCTTACTAATGCATGCACAACAGCGGCTAACTCTAGGTCATGTGTAGGATAGTTTAGCTCGTGATCCTTGAGTTTACGAGACTCATAGGCTATCACATGACCCTCCTGCATTAAAACTGCTCCTAACCCTTCCAAAGATGCATCAGTACATACCACAAAATCTCTGGCAGGATCAGGCACTGCTAGAATAGGTGCACTAGTTAACCGCTCCTTAAGAGTTTGAAAAGCTACTTGACACTGTTCTAACCAAATGAACTTCTTTCCTTTTCTCTGAAGAGAAGTTATAGGGTGAGCTATCTTTGAAAATCCTTCCACAAATCGTCGATAATAGCCTACTAAACCCATGAAACTACGAACCTTTGAAACATTTGTAGGAGCAGGCCAATCCATGATGGCTTGAATCTTTGAAGGATCCACCATAATACCCTTATCAGAAATAACATGTCCCAAATATTTCACTTCAGTTTGAAAGAAATCACATTTATCCAGATTTGCATATAACTGATTTTCTCTTAAACACTGCAGAACCTGTCGCAAATGTTCTTCATGCTCCTCCATAGACCTTGAGTAAATCAATATATCATCTAAGAATACCAAAACAAATCTATCAAGATAGGTACAAAATACACCATTCATCAGACTCATAAACACAGATGGTGCATTTGTCAACCCAAAAGGTACAACAGTGAACTCATAATGCCCATAACGGGTGTGAAATGCTGTCTTGTGGATGTCAGCCTCAAAGATACGTAACTGATGATATCTAGATTTTAGGTCTATCTTTGAAAACATCTTAGCTCCCTTGATCTGATCAAAGAGGTCATCAATTTGTGGCAAGGGGTATCTGTTCTTCATAGTCACCTTATTAAGCTGTCGATAGTCAATGCACAAACGCAGAGATCCATCCTTTTACTTCACAAAAATCACTGGTGCTCCCCAAGGAGAGACACTAGGACGAATGAATCCCTTCACTAATAACTCTTCTAGCTACAAATGAAGCTCCTTAAGCTCCTCGGTAGTCATCCGATATGGAGCTCGTGAAATAGGTTCTGCTCTGGGAACAAGGTCTATCTTAAAATCAATGTCTCACTTCAGTGGCATACCCAGAATCTCACTAGGAAAGACATCTTCATACTCCTTAAGAATAGGATGATCGTCAAGGGATGTCTCCCTACTCTCCCCAAAATCTAAGTCATTAACTGTTACAGCAAACAACTTGCATCCTTGACGCAGACATCTCTTCAATTGCATAGCAGAAATCATACGCAAAGAGGTGGGTCTCTCAATCCCAACCACTTCTACTTCATTGCCCAATTCATCAACACACCTCACTAACTTGTGGCGATAGTCTATCACTGCTCGATGAGCATCCAACCAATCCATTCCCAACACTATATCATAGGATCCTAATGGTATAATGCGAAGATCTACCGTGGTAGATAAAGGACCTATCCTCAACTCACAACCATACATAAGAGAGTCAACTGATACCCTAGATCCAGAGGCCAATTCCACCTACCACTTAACATCTTGCTTTGCTGCCACTAATTTGCAACACTCCACTATAGAAGGGGAAATGAAAGAATCTGAAGCACCAGAGTAAAAAGGAATAGAATAGTAATACCTCACAAGACTCCTGTAGTCTCCACAACGGTACCTTGGTGCTTTGCTTGGTGATTATCTACCGCCGCAAATACCCTATGTGACCTGCCTGCATCTCCAACAGTTGGCTTTGAAGCTGCGGGCCTCTATCAAAATCCCGTAGTATTCTTACGTGGACACTATTTGGCAATGTGGCCCTGCTGGCCGCAAGAGAAACATCCTGTTCCCCTACCAAAACCTCCACCACCTACAGGAGCATTTGACTGCTGAAAACTTCCTCTACTTGCTGCAGATTGTGTGCTCTGCGCTAGTTGACTTACACGATCACGTTTAACCCTCTGCCAACTTCAATCTTTTCTGGAATAAAATCTGCTACCTTGCTGATATTGAGAGTTTTTCAATTTTGTCTGGGAATACTGTTGTTGTTGCTGTCCACTCTTAGAAGGTACATGTTGACTCCTTGAGTTCCTGCTGTATGGGACTGACCACCTCGGAAACCAAAACCTGCTCGAGATGTGCTACCAATCTGTACACCTGTATGACCCCCTAGGGCCATGGTCAAGTTCTCTTCCACTAGTCAAGCCTTCTCAACTGCTACCTCCATGGTCTTCAGCTCAAAAACACGAACTCCTCCACTGATGCGTGCATTCAGACCTCTAATAAAATGCTAGACTAACATGGCCTCATCATTTCCAATGCCTGCATACTGCTTGAGTTCATAAAACCTGCGCTCATACTGTTCCACTGTCATGGCCATTTGTCTCAACCCATGGAACTCGTCCACTCTATGTTGCCTCCAATGGTCAGATAGGAATCGAGCTCTAAACCTTTCCAGAAATAGTTCCCATGATACTGTCGCAATATCTAAATGCAACTTTTGTTCCTCTAGTCGCCACCATGTAGAGGCAAAACCTCTGAGATGCATGATGGCACATCTTGCCTTAGTGTTGCTACCATATGGATGCATAGCAAAGCACCTCTCCAAATCAATTAACCATGTCTCTGCTTCCATACCACTACCAGAACCATCAAAAGTAGGAGGATGAGCTCTCATCGGGTCTCTCATGTGGCCTGCAAGAATAGCTTCTTGTTCAGCGGTGATTTCTCTCCTTCTGGGGGATCGTTCCCTTTCTCTCTCTTCTGGTTGTTCCATCTCCTACCTAGGACCAAGACGAGCAAGAACCTCCTCAAGGAGCTGGCGTAGTTGAGCACCCTCAGGCTGACCCTGATTCTCTTGATTCTCACTTCCACCTTCTTATGTACTCTCATGAGGGGAACTAGGAGGAGGGCTGTTATCAACACCTCTCCCACGACCCCTACCTCGTCCACGTCCTCGGCCTCGTACCCTAGGCATCTTCTTGAACAACACACCTAAAACAACTTCAGGTTGCTAGGCGAGGACTATGAATGAATATGTTCTTCAGAGTTTAAGCAACTAGCATAGCTTAATGGGCTAATTATAAAACTAGAGTACCCAGTGTTAGAAACTTGGCTCTAATACCAGATGTAACGCCCCGCCTTGAACACCTTAGAGAAATTCACATTTATGCTATTTGAAACAAGAAATTTTTTTTTTAGAATGATTAAGATAACAAGTAATGTTAACATATCTAGTTACGACATATTCTCTAAGAATTCAAGGCTGCATTACTTTACAAACCAACTAACATAATTTAACATACATTAGTAACTGATCTAAATCCAATGCAGAAATAAATAACTTATTCATATTTATTGCATATCATCAAATAACATAATCTACATGATTAAATACACAACTGAAATGCTTTCATTACACATAAGTACATCATGGCATCATTACATTGCCATTTTTAGACTACATCAGAATTACATACATTATGAATAATCTGATACACAAATCTGGTACAAGGTTATACACATACATCAACATCATCATTGGTACAAGTATAATTGTCTGTAAACTGAGATAAATTCTTTCTGTATATGAACTTGACAAAGAATAACCAATGGATAAGGAAGCTCTTCCACCAGACCATGTGGAACCCTAAGGTCCACCCCCCGAGCTAGGAGTTAACATGAGGTCCCAAACAATGATAGTCAGGTAGACAAAAGACAAACAAGAATAAAGGATGACCAAACGCCAATACAACACATGGCAATAACAACACAACACAACTTCCAGAGACAACACTTAACATAAGTGGAGAGACCAAATAAGGAATGCTAGGTTGTAGTAGGGAGAGTGTGATTGCACTGTCCTAGCATGGGTTATCCTGACAACCTCTCACTAGGCGCCGGCCCCCATCTATGGTTATCCTAATAGCCTCTCACTAGGCGCTGGCCCCATAGGGTGACACATGCGGAATCGACCTTCCTTTCATGAGGACAAGGAACTCAATCATGCTGACCAGACCTTCTCTACCCATCCTTAGTCTATACAAGCACTACAAGCCATGGGAGAGGAATCCATTAATCTTGTTTAATGTGAAATCTACCCTAATCCCCCTAGTTCATTTTAGGTTATCACTTGATTAATCTACTTGCAACGGGTTATCCTGACTGCCACTTTGGGCGCCGGCCCCACATTGAAAGCTACTCTCCTTCCTAACACCCAGTAAACCCTAACCATCATACAAGGTATTATAACATTACACATACATGTTCACTGCAAGGTATAATCCCTCTTGCATTACAAACGGAAACAAACACTAGTTGTAATCCATTTCCTATAACATTACAATACTTTACTCTTTTACAGATTCCAGGTCACTCCATATGACAATTACGACAAAACGGGTACAAGATAGTCACAACTAAATAAATATCTTATCTGGGGATATTATATCCACATAAGGCATTAACAACTTTCGATAATTCTACATTCGTAATAAATTGTACTTCATACTCAATTAAAGCCACATGTTTAAAACACCACAACACTAGTACACCTATCCACATGTTGGTTGTACTCAAAACACAATGAACTATGCCTCTGGAATTTGGACCATTGATAATTTACCATATTACGACAACGAGAATTCCTAATTCATACAATTTAGTTCAAGTTCTAGGGTTACACAAAACTTCCTACTTGTAAATAACTTTGTCATAAAAACAATAGCGAAATACAATAACTCTTTTAACTGAACCAATTGATTTTATATTTAACGCAACAATTTATTAATACACTACAATCGAGATCATCCAATTTCTTTATTTGATTCCTCACTAGCTTTAGATAAATCGAGTGGTTTAACCAACCAAATTTCAACCATTTAATCTAATGTACTACTAAGCTTAATTATAATATTTTATTCACTTTCGCCTAAAAATGGTATCAGATATACATGCCAAATTATCTTATCACATAATTAAATCACTCCAACGATGGTATTGTATTAAAATAGATAACATTACTATTACATTAAGGCAATTGACTATCACCCTTTTCTGGTTGAATTAATAGTAATAAAAATAACCATATTATTAATAACATTAACAATAATAACATTAATGACATTAACAATAAAAATAACATTAATTATACATCCCTTAATCCACTCTAAAATTAACGTCCTTATTACTTTAATAGCGGATGACCTGTAAAAAAATGTAATTGGCTGTTTTACCATTGAAGTGGAGGATATGTAGTCAGCCTAACGATTTCCGGCAATGTACAATAAGCTTGCAAATTCAATGAACTGACGGCATCCACATTAACAGTTTTCTCTAATGAAAGGCAATAACGATTGTGTTTTCTAAAGTACTCGAGACTAAGAGTGTAGTACTATTGTCTATATATTTTTTTGTTCACCCTAATCTTAATTTTAAATAGGATACCTTTATACTAATTTCTTTGTAATGGATGATATTTAAATAGGCTTATGACTGAGCAATTCTACCATTGTCTGGCAGCATTCCATTCAACACCCTCCACTTGCAAATGTGTTATAGACGATGGTGATTGGCATTAAACCATTTTCTAGTAATGACAAATCAAGTTTGATGAATATACTGGAAGTGACTTGATAAGACGGCAGTAGTTTTCTCTAGGCAATCCCAGCCCCAACTCTAAATTCCCTATAGTTGTGGAGATTTCTAAATGTGGCAAGTGTAATTACAAGTTTAAAATACATAGAAGTACCTCCCCTTTGGCTTAATTTCTGATAGAAATTATCAGATTACAAACTCTTTTTGCATATTACATGCTGCTATTCATAATGAGAGTAGGGTCGATCCTCCTTGGGCTGCGCTAGCCTTCTAGAGGGAGCACTTTCTTATCAGTGAGGTACCTGTTAAATCTGTACTTATTGAGTGATTGTTTTTAAGAAAAACGTCAAGCTAAAATGCAGGTCCAAACTAAGTATTGGAGCCCATACTACATTGTGCGCCCAGACGTCTCTACAAGAGTTTAAATGTAGTTTATAAGCAATGCGAAACAAATGCTAGGAAGAGTGCAGGATTTGGTTAACCATCAGAAATGATATGACAGTCGTCCCATCACAGGAAATATACAAATGAATGTGTAATACAATCTAGTCCCTAACCCAGTGATTTTCTATAGTTGACTATATTATCATTTCATGGGATGGTCGATTCATTATTGGCTTTAACTATGATGCCACATCCGATCCCTTGACTACATCTATTCTTCTTCAACAAAACTAAGGTTCGAAGCCTTCTTAGATCCACAATACAACCCTAAAGCAATACACCTATAGTTGATTTAAATATGTGCATGGTCGACCCTCTTGCCCGAGCTGGGCGATCATGAGGACACCCTAAACGTTATCACTAAGATGCACATTAAAATCTGTGGGGGTTGGATATGTGCGTATCACGGTGCCTTTATAAGGAAACAAAACTAGTACATAACTTATGTTCTTCTCCCTTTCATACCTACATAGGCAGCCAAGACGTGAGGCTAAAGATCTGGGGACTATAGAATGCTAAAGTAAATAAAAAGATCCCTGGGTGAAGTTGGATCTAAAACCCTAAAAATGGTATGCGTTTCCATGATGGAGGCAGATCACATCTGTAGGTAAGGGAGATTTTTGCATAGCTGTTGGAGATATTGGCTTGGATGCTGAAGCTGCCTGGGAAGTAACTATTGTAGGATATGCACAAAAGGAACCTATTGAAGGTGCTTTAGAGCTAGTCAAGTAGATAACGCTGGTAGATAGACCACGCCAAAAATAACAGGAGCCTTGGTACAAATATACTCACCCGTCATGGCGGATGATGCACAATTAGGCAAGGTAATCGAGTAACTATATGCAGACGCCTCACGGGTATAGGAAATAGGGTTCAAAGAATGCACGAATGATTTTATTAATCTGCTACAGATCATGCATAAATTCAGAGGTCAATTTTCTTTCTCTTTACCAATTTGGAACCCTAAACAATAAAATTAGACTCATATTTTCTCCTCAATTATTTATGCAGAGATGGGTCGATAATTAATTATATCTCTAATAGAAAATAATTTGTAATGAAATGGTTGCAGGATAGGTATAGGATGAATTATCAAAAAGGCTCTAGACTATCAAGCAAAATGCAAATTGGAGGAGTAATGAGAGACAGTTTTCCATCATTTCATCTAAATAAAAATGCAAACAGAATAAGGAAGACAATAGAACCTATATCTGAAGCCTAGATTCAAAGAATTCAATTCTTCAGTTGCAGAAAACTCGATCCTTCTTCTTCCTGCCAAAATCCCCCTCCTTGCCTCTACAAACTTTCCTTTTATAACACAGTCCCTTCCATCTTCCAAGGAATTCAGCACGCGGTCCCGTGCATCTCCCTCCTCAAGATATATTTTTATTTAATTTTAATGATCCCAAGAGGTTTCTTTTTTTAAATATTAATACACAGTTTCGACAAAATTTAATTTTATAACCGACCGACCATAATGTTATTAATAAAATTGTAATATTACATCAATCTATAATTTTATAACTATATTTTAATTTATTTTATTAATTAAGTTGTAAATCACAATTTACAACATGACTACAACTATTTTATTTATTTAAATATTTATTGTAAATAATATTATATTGAACAATACAAAATTTCTTACAACTTTTTATTTAACAACTATACTTCTAATAAAATAACAATTTATTTATAACAATTATTAACAACTATCGGCATTATGCTCAATTATCAACATTTATATTTTTTCGTATAATGATTCTAATTAAAGCGCAACACTACCTTACACACTTAGACACCTTCAGACCTAATTAGAATTCAAGGTGCAATATTACCTGACTGCAAGTCATGATCGAATGACAAACAATAACCACAAGGGTAAACTGACGACCAGACAACACTGATTAGGGACCTCACGTTAACTCCAATCAACTAATCCATTGGCGAAGGCACGCTCAGACCTGGTATATCAGGTGGAATCGGTGCCTAGTACCTGCATGCTACAGCAATGTACAGTTAAACAGAACAAAATATATATATCCACATGTAGTCCTATAGTGAATGGAAATCGTAGTGGGGTAGGGTACTCAAGAGCGAGTAATACGACACTGTTCTATTCACGTTTATGAATAAACAATTAACTATGTTGAACAAGGTATCTGATTACTAGTCAACAACACAAAATGATCAACTATCTCACAATCCCATATAGTGAATATCATCATAACATCTGTAACATCTAATTCATTTATCAAATTCTAAAGCATAAAATAATAGAATCCAACATCAACAACTGTTATCATAATGATTAGGTCCATAATGAATTAAGAAGATAATAAGAGATCCATCATCTACGGTCTAAGATACTGTCATAAAGTCTAATACTACTAAGCAACATCAATCTGATAGACGACAAGTTGAGGGGCACTACATACTGCACTTAGAGATAAGTTGCAAAAGTTTTGCTAAGGCATTTACACTATATAGTCTAAGATAGAGTCAGAGTGTTTTGATCTGCATTCCTCCATAGAGCAAGATTTAATCTTGTGGTTCAGAAGATAAGTTGATTAGCACATGAAGAAGTTATATCCAATAATTCAAGTCATTATACCTTTAGCAGTAAAAGTTATAAGTGACATAGTCTCATTCTATGCTCTTGCAAAGTAAAGCAATGATGAAGGATTGGTGGAATGCTTTGCACTCCTCCATAGAGATAGATATGATCATGAGGTTTTGGATACATGTTAAAAATGATGCATGAGTTCATTCATAAGAGTTTCAGATGTTTTAGTGGTCTACAATGCAATATCCTTAGTTTTGATGTCACAGTCAGTCTGGGATGCTTTGTTCTCATCGGTTCAAGATGTTTCTCTTCTTGCAGCAACATATAATGATTAGATACTTCAGATGAAGTTTGTAAGATTATAATTAATAAAGTATATTATTCATATTTTGGTCCGCATGATGCTTTTAGTCTCTCTCTAGTAGTGTTAAGATAAACAATGGGTAGTGTTGATGTTGTTCAGGATGACAGTCTGGTTCCCTTCAATTGCAATTGATCCTAATTAATTAATTTGCTTTGAAGGATGTGTTATAATGTATTTGACCATGTTATGCTGTATGAAGTGATCTACAACTCATAATGTATTTGTTCTAAGCTGACCTATACAGTATTACATATTTCATCTAAAGGTCCTTTTGGTGCAAACCTAATTAAAGTTTTGAGTTGTTGTAGAGGGTATTTATAGAAGAACAAAATCAGTTGTGAAAGTGCAGAGGATAGATTAATGAGGTAATTAAGCAAGAAGTGATCAAATTTAGAGTGATGGAGAAATTGTGTGAAATAAGGGACTGCAACATCAACATATGACAAATGCCTTCTTTATAGTAGTTTAGATTCTTGTTTACATTGTAATTTTCATGTATCCTTCTATCAGACAGTGAGTCCCTTTAGCAATTCTTGTATCTTGTCCTAATATTTTAGCCTTAGTTTGCAAGTCCAACAAGGAGTAGTATCCTAAAATAAAGTTGTAGTCTTTTATAGCAATGAGCTTCATATATTGTGAGTTACTCCTCACCGTGGGTTTTCCCTCATTGGGTTTTCCATGTAAAAATCTTGGTGCCTTTGTGTGATGCATGTTTTACTTTATTTTCTTCTTTTGGCTAAAATGATTTGATGGTCAAGCTATAAATAGAATTGATTTAAAGTTTAAGAATAGACTAATTCACCCCCCTCTTAGTCTTTGGATGTGTTCAACACTTGTGGCTTGAAGGATAATTAGATATAGATGATAGGTATGATATATCCATATTTTAGATGATAAGATGTACCGCAGAGGTTCTCTAGAGTTAGCAGAAGAAAGATAAATCATGTTGTTGATTAGGGTTACCAAAAGGAGAATGTGAAAGCCACCACATTTCATTGCATTACATTATTTGTATGTGTTGTTTGTAGATTGTGTTAAGATGGTCTGTATGTTTGTTTATTCTATGTTTTAGGTGCTAAAGTGCACCACAAGTTGGTTTTTCAATGTTCTATCTCAAGACTATGTGTTCAGTGTTTGTAAGTGATGTTGGGTTTAGTGTCTGTTTGTTTGTGCCAGAAAGAAGATGCATATTTCATAGAAAGGGATGTTTGAGAAGGTTTCTAAAAGTCATATGTTTCTTGTGTAGTAGTCCACATGATGCTAATTGGTCTCTCATATACCACTTTTGGTCTAGAGCTAATATGTGGAAGGTTAAGTGTTTGCTGGGTTGACATTATGGGGTTTGGTAACGTGCATGATGTTTTGAAGTGTGTGCTAGTGTGGAAGAATATGCTAAGGAATAATAGGCCATGGTTATCACTTGGATTGAACTACTTTGAATTTATACATCATTTGGGAGCCAACTTGTTGTGGTCATTGCACATTTCATCTTACATGTTTCATCTTGGCTGATGAAGGAGAAACTTTTTGAAGCTTGTGGAGGATGTAAAAGAAAGATCAAGTTTGTAGTAGAGTATGTGAGAGTGTGCTATGTTGTTTGTGCGAGTGTGGATGTGAATTTGTGTGTGTGTAGAAGTGTGTTGTATGTAGGAGTGTTTGTTTCAGTAGAGGTGTTGAAGTTTTGTGTTAGTGTAGAAAGTGTTGATCTTGCAGAGGTGATTGATCAGTGATTTTTGTCAACTGTTCTATACTGAGGTTGTAGACTCTTTTTGTAAAAGTTGTAGCATTGTATTTCAGGGAGTTGCAACTTCCTTTGGGCTGTATCCCATAAAACTTGTAAATCTATTAAATTTATTATTTGTGAGGCTAGATTTGGATAGTAAATCCAAGCATCTTGCTCACAATGGTTTTTCCCTTCTAGAGTTTTCCATGTAAATCTAGTGTTATGGTTGTGTGCTTATGTGTTGTGCTTTGAATTGCTTAATTTGCCTTATCATCTATTTAATGTAGTAAAAATATTTGGTTGATAAAGTTAAATTTGGTTTAAGATTTGGCATATACTGATTCACCCCCTCTCAGTATACCTATGTTCTAATAGTTGGTTCTTTATTTTCATTAATGCAAAGCCAAGGTTAGGGTTTTTATGGATGATATGGTTTATAGGTATGATGGGTAGTGGTGTATGTCTAGGTGTTAGTGGATGAAAATGTCACATCAGTTCTATAAAAAACACATGATTTGGTGGGTGTAGATCTAGTGGGGAAGTGTGTTGGATGGTTGAATATGTGGGGCAAATGGTTGGGAACAAATATGAGAAAGCTTTCTAGACAGGGGATTGGGAAGTGTGTAGGATTACTTAATCCTTGCAAAGCCAGAAGCAGGTCATAGACTATACTATGGAGTGGGTAGTAAGAGAGATTTTTCTACCAAGCCTTGAAATAATTTCTAGAATCCTGTTTGTAAGGTTTTGATAGGTGTGAATTGGGGGTTAATAGGGGGAGATCTTGGTTGGTTGGGGTGGGGGAAGGGGTTTGTTGGGATGAGGTGGTTGTGGGTGGTTTAAGATCCATTTGTTAGGATGAAAAAGTGGTTGAGTCTCTATTAATATAGGGTCAAGTTGGTTTGATACATTAGATAGGGTGGTTAGGGGTGGATGTTGTGTTGGTATGCTTTAGAGCAATCCTAAGTTTATTAGAGTAAAGAGGATGTTTTCACCAAGGTATAAAAGACCAGGGTGATAATGTATATCCATTATTTGCATGGACTTGATGCTTAAATAAAAGGGTGTCCTTGGATATGTCCAACTTAGTACAATTTTGTCTAGGTGTGAGGGAGAAAATTTAGAACATTAAAGTCCTAATGCATGGAAGGTATAATCCTTAGATGCAAAGGAGAAATGGTATGCAATTTTTTTCCCATCACATACAAGATATGAATACTAGCTGGAGTAATAAGAACATCTAACAAACATAGCATATAGCAACAAATGACTCCTTCCTCATTTGATAGTCTTCATTTTACTCACCAAGATATGGAAGATCAAGGTGGTATTTTTGAATAAGTGTAGGATAGGTATTAGAAAGATAAATCAAAAACAAAAGATCAATTGACAAATGTATCAATATCTATTGAGTCCCTTTCCAAGAGTTTGGGTAGATGTGATTGGATCATGACTATTATGGGAATGATGTATCTTAAGGCATGGGTGGTGATGATAGATGTTTGAAAGATGGGCTTAAGATCCAATGGTTGTATGGTGTTGTTTAGCAAGTGTTTGTTGTGATGTGTTGTTGTTTTTGCTAATTTTGTTTATGCTCAATTGCTCTAACATGTTGTCCCCATATTTATTGCTTTGGGAGTTTTGGGATATTTTTTTTGGTATTTTCTTGGATTTTGGATGTTTTTGAATTTTCTAGATATTTTGGATGTTTTTGTGTTTTTCTGGATATTCTGATTTTTGTATTTTTCTAGATATTCTAAATGTTTTTTTATGTTTTCTAGATATTTTGGATTTTTTACATATTTTGGATATTTTGGATGTTTTTTATTTTTTAGATATTTTGATTTTTTTGTATTTTTCTAAATATTTTGATTTTTTTGTATTTTTTTGGATATTTTGGATGTTTTTGTGTTTTCTAGATATTTAGTTTTTTTTTATGTTTCTGGATATTTTGTTGTACATAACATGCATACAAGGATCCACTTATCCAAGAATCTACCTTGGGCGGGTCATGAAGGATGGGATTTTGGCATTGAATGTTTACAATACCAAGCCATGAATTGAGGTGGTATGGGATGATTTGTGTGGTCAAGGACTTAGTAGATGGTGGAGTTGGCCACTACTCATGGTGCTTGAAACAAGTTTTCATCATGGCACTTATCCAAGGTGCCACCAAGGTGGTTTGCACCATTGGACGACTTTATTGCACTTGGTTTTTTTAGGTTTTTTATTTTTTACCTTTTTTACTTTTTTACTTGAGATATTCGATGGGTCAGGTGTAAAATTTATTGAGGTGCATGATTTTCATCAGATCATTTAGAGGCTGTCCCTTAGGTGTTGCTAGCTGATATGCTCTTGATTCATAGCTGGCTATTATCACAAAAGGTCCTAACCAATTTGGTTCAAATTTTCCTTTTATGTGGCATTCTTGCAAGTTTCTTTGATTTTCCATAAGTACAAGGTTGCCTATTTCAAAGCAGTGGGTCTTGATTTTCTAGTTGTAGCTTCTACGGAGATGCTTTCCATAAGCTTGTAGGTGATTGAGAGCATTGAGGTGCTTCTCATCCAAAATTTCTAATTCATGTAGATGTGCAACCTAATACTCCTCATTAATGAGATTTTGTAATGAAATTCTTAGCGAGGGGAGCTCGACCTTGATAGGTAGGATGGCTTCAAAACCAAAGATGACAGAATATGGAGTGGCTCCTATAGGGATGCAGATACTAGTTCGGTAAGCCCAAAGGGTAGGGTTATGTTCTAGGTGCCAATCACAGCTAACTTCATTAACTATCTTCTTTAGGATTTTGAAGATAGTTTTATTTGAAGATTTTGCTTGACCATTGCCTTTGTTAGAAATGAAAGCAACACTACTTCAATGGAAATCTGATTCAAGATAAATTTTAGCAATCTTTAACTATGTGTTATTAATGGAGATTGTAACACAGAAACAAAACTATGCTTCACAGAAATGCAAAATCAGAAATATGAACACATAACATAATGTTTAACATGGAGAAAACCCTTTCAAGTAAAAAACTCCACATAAGAAAGAGGCCCAATGTTTGTATTAATATGAAAATAATTTACAATACAACAACACTTCAACTCTCTCTACCAGTCTTCAATCTGACAGCATTCTGGCAACACCCGAGTACCTAAAATCTATATTACAGTAACTAATACATGGAAAAATACTTATAGAAACATTTTATAACTCATCTTAGGCATTCACCTTCTCTCTCCTAAGATTCTCCAACATGTAAACATTAATAACCATCTTACAAGCATCTTACACTTAACCAAAAATAGCCATGCAAAGGTTAGGTGCCCAAGACTAAATCTGGCCTCTTACAACATCTTATGACATGTCATAACCATCATAGATTCTAGCAAAAGAGTAACTTTCCAAGATAGGAACCTTGGGCTAAATATAGAAAATATACAACTAACATATCCATCATAGAATCTTATGACAACTTGCAGTTGTCATAGATTCACTCACCAAACATTATGACAGTTGTCATACATGCCAAAAATAGTATATTCCTCAAGGGAGCATGCCTATCCTCATTTACCATGAGTTTTTTATATTTGTCAATAGCAAAAGTCACTCTGTAATAACTTCTGGTGACTCTGAAATTACCCCTGCCAGTGAAACTAGTACATCTCCTCATGGATAATTACAAATTACATATAATAAATGGAATAAATACAATATTGGGATTTACAAGGTTAATGGCACCTTATCCCAACATTCTCCCACTTGACATTATACATTGTAAATCAACCCATAGGAAATCAAATGAAAATAATTAGGCACTAGAAACAAGACCCATGGCCTCTCTACACCACACGAACTTCTTTATGCTCACATGCTTAGTCAATGAATCTGCAACATTCTTCTAAGTGTCTATCTTCTTCAATTCAATCTCTCCATTTCTAACCAACTCTTGAACAAAGTGATACTGAACATCAACATGCTTAGTCCGAGCATGATACATGAGATTCTTGGCCAAATAGATAGCACTCTAGCTATCACAACAAATCTGAATGATCCTGCAATCAAAACCAATACCTATACATAATCTCCTCAACCAAACTGCCTCCTTAGAGACATGAGTAGCAACCATATACTCTACTTCTATAGTGGACAAAGCAACTATGGACTGCCTCTTACTCATCCAACTCACTGCACCTCCAAACTGTCATGCCCGCATTTCCCATGCGGTCACGACACATAACACATGTGTCATGTCCACATTTTCCCTGTGGTCATGACACGAATTACGGAAAACTTTTCTACCTATCCCTAGGAACCCCCTCTCATGTGTCTGCATGTTTGGTGGCAATACGTATAAGGCGTAAACATGTCAACATAATTTAGGGAGGTGTGTTGTCCCACGCAGTCCCCTACATGATGATAGCCGTCTAGGGGGTATGCGACATGAAGTGTGTCACTTATAGGGTTAGAGTGATTTCAATCATAACCCTAAGTCTCCTAGGTGTGAAGATGATCTCGCCAGCAGCGAAACCTAATTCTAATTCAGGTCCAAATGAAAATGAGTTAATGATAAAGTAACATGGAAAAATAGACGCATGATTAAGGTGGAATGATGGAATAAAAGCTAATAAAATAACATAGAAATTAAACCCTAGAAATCTAGGAAAAATCTGACAGCATAACGCGTTTTCAATAAACACAAATTAAAATTTAAAATAAAACACCAATAAGGAATTAAATAAAATTTAAGAATAAAAAAATTAAATTAAAACTTAAGAACAAAATTCAAATGATTTAAAATAAAATAATTATTCTACCAAGGTCGAATAAATCGACTTTGCATAAAAAAAGTAAAAAAAAAATTGAAAATAAAATAATAATTAATGACAAGATGTCAGATAAATCCAAAAGAAAAATTGAGTCCGTTATTAAATAAAATTTCGGTATTTTATTTAATAACTAACTCAAAAATTTAATAGAGAAGGGAGGAGAGTTTAAATAACTCTTCCTGTAAAAAAAAAAATTCAATCAGATAAGACAAATAACATAAATAAAGCACATTTTAAAAATCAATGCTCTAATTAAACTGAATTAAAGGAAAAAAAAAACTCTTTCCAAATAAAATAAAATTAATCCCACCCACAATTAAAAATACCTCACAAGCCAATAAAACAAGGCAAAATAAATCCATCTAAAATTTGAAACCTATTTGAAGTACCCAAGAGTTAAATTAAAAACAAGGAAAAAAAATAGAGGTTCTTAAATAAAGAATAAAACAAAACCTCACAAATAGAATATTGCCTCCTAAATAAGAAAAGCCCTAATTTCATTATAACACTTAGTTTTCAAAAAGAGAACCCTAATCTTGTTATTCTATTGTTTTCCCATTGCAAACCTAAACTCTCTATCTCATTAACCTTCTTCTTTAGTTTTGCTTCATTTCTTTGTATGCAGGTAGAGTTTTTGAACCAAAGATGGAAGCCATTAAAACTCTCATCACAGAGGTATCCACAGTCATAAAATACCATTTTTTTTGTATCACCGAGATATATATATATATATATATATCATTAAAAATAATACTGACAATGTCAAGAATAAACTGTAGGCTGCAAGCTTGAAAGGGCAGAGGGGCTGGACGACACAAAGACAAGGGCAAGGGGAGGAGTTACCACTGCCACTGCCACTGAGGAGGTCTATGGGAAGCTGAAGGGAAGGGCCGTTTGGTGGAGGTACCGTCACGGTGGTGGAGTTGCTGGGAATCGCAGAGGAGGAACTGCGAAGGGTTTGAGGCGCGGTGCTACAGAAAATGGGGGATGCGGGAGTCGTCGCAATAGAGTTGTGGGGTTTGGGGGTGTGGGTGGAGGCACAGCCTCCTCCCCACACTGTTTGTTGAAAGGATGGGTGGGGCTGTGGGCGTTGCTGCCCACAGTCCCACCAAACTATATATTTTTTTGTTTTACAACTCTAAAACTGTTCTCTAACCAGTCTGCCTTAGATCTGAAATCTCTGTGATTTATTTCGAAATATAACTGCTGTATATTTAATGTTTATTGCCTATAATATATATATACACACACACATGTATATGTATATATGTATATATATATTCGGATATATATTCACTAATTTTTTTAATACAGTTAAAATTCCTACTTCTTTTTATGTATATATATACTTAAATATATATACAGAACTTATAAATGTGTAGTTTCTTTTTTTTTTGATATCAGAATATAACAGTAACATAAATAACAGTAACCAATAAATTTTAAATAACTATATATATATATTCCGCTATATATATATGTATATATACATTTAAATAAAAACATATAAAACTAACATTCTCTCCAATAGCTTAAATAGCAGAAAGTCTATCTTTCTATTTTATACAGTAAACTAAAATAGTGACTTTCCTTTCCTCTTCTTTTTTTTTTAACATGCAGTAACAGAGTTATATTTTTATTTTTAAATAAATCGAAATGGCAGAATAAGCATTTTCATTTAACCTTTCTAATAGCAACTCTTAATACAACTGTCAATATAATAACAGAAACTAATTAATTTTTTTTTCTCTTTCTTTCTTGTATGCAATATCATTTATTTAATAATACTCATGTATTTTTTGAAAGGAAATCATGATAGCAACAAAAGGACATTTTCTCATGTTTACACAAACTTCCCAACTCCACAAAATAGGGAAATAAACAACATCTAAATAAAATGAAGAGATTGTTTACATTACAATATTTTCCACAGCCAACCTTAAGGGCATAACCTTGGCAAAATAAAATACAATAAGGCCATAATGGCCATGGCTCAATAGCCAATAACAAGGTTTATAATCAACACAAAATAGACTTCTCAACAAGCTCCATTTCCTCATGTAAACACCTACAAATAAAACACAACAAAAGAACAACCCAACCACTTTGAAATACCCTCCTTCCTACTATAGACCCGCAAGTGGGTCACCCCACAGCTAGGGAGGTAGGGATTCACACAGGTACAACCACTCAACAACAAAAATCAACAACAATCAACACAAAAACAACCCCAAGAATAACACATAACTCAACTCATGAAAATGAGTTTGATGAGGGTAGGGAATGGACCCCTCTACTTCAAAGGCCACCCAAAACACTAAAATACTCATCTCATGGCCTCAAGCCAAAAATCTCTAAAACCACAACTCTCCACAAAATCACAAAATAAACTCCATGGCACTCTTGTTATTCAAATAATCTCCTCAACAAGTAAAATCCCTCAAGGCATAAATAGCACAATGTGGGAGTGACCTCAAGGAGGTTCATTTCCCCTACCCAAACAAGTTGAGCCTTACCTCCAAATGGAGGTGCTCTTACCATACTCCCATCCCACACCAAAAGAAATGAAACAACAAACAACCAAAAACACAACACAACACAATAAATAAGCAAGAGTGAAGAAACTTAGTTCATGAGGCTTACCTTCAAATCCCTATAATGGAAGCACATTTGGTGATGAGCTCCAAGCTTTCCCAAACCTTCCAATCTCTAAGGATTTCTCTAACTTCCCAAAATTACTCCAAAAATAGAAAGAACTCCCAAAAATGCAAGAACCCCACACTCCTCAACAAAAGGAGATAATATAGGCCATCAATTTTGGCCTTGAGGAATGAGAAGGTGACACTTGTCACCTTCTCCTTCCTCCTCCAATGCCACTTGCAAGGGAGAGGAAGTGTGAGGGTGACAAGTGTCATCCTCCAATTCCATCTCAATCCTCACCTTATCCACTTGTGCTCTCACACGTGTTAGAGGACAAGTGGTGAGGTGGCATTCCCACTCAAACCTCCAAGAGGATAAGGGATGCCATATGGCATCCTCTTATTCTCTCAAAGAGCCATCTCCCTCCAAGATGCTCTCACACATGTGTGAGAGTATTGGAGGAAGATCCCACACACTTGGGAGTCTTGGAGACCTCCCAAGTCCTCCTTGGGAAAGGATTCCCAAACTTTGGGAAGGGAGATGAGTCTTTCCCAAAGCATGACTCATCTCCCACCTTCCCTAATTTCAAATTTCGTCACTTTGACTAAACCATAGTTTAGAGTGACCAAAAATGAGTTAATCCAAGGGTTAGTTAGTCAAAATTGACCCTAGACCCATGGGTAACCACCTAGGGTAACTTTTGGGACACTAGGGTTCACCTAGGGGGTCATAAATCCACTTTAAATGACCTCAAAAAAAAAAACAAATGCCAAGTGGTGTAAGTCAAATAAAAATTATACAACACTTAATATTAATAAATTAAAAAAAGAGGTACTAGGCCAAAATGATTAAAAATTAAATCAAGCACTTAAATCACATTCAATTTCAAACGTGATCCTCATCCTTCTTGGGAATGGATCAGTTTTATAGGGAATAACATAGTGTGAATTCTACCTCCAATTTCATGTGGCTTGGGAATGTGAAACCTCCACATCTCGATCAAGTGTCAATCATATCATGATAATCATAGCCAAAGAAACTGGAATTAAATTCACGCCATAGAATACAACAATAATCATCAATAACATAATTCTAAATTAAATTGTATTTTTCAATCACAAGTCAAATAGTCAACATCACATAAATAACTATAATCTCATCACAAAGCATCATCAAATGTATATATATATATATATATATATATATATATATATCTCATATGTCGAATCACAATATAGCATCAAAATATGATCAAATCGAATCACCATATGTCTAAACAATGTCATATCAAAATCAGGAGATATAATGAAATCTGCATAATGAAACCATAGTCTCTAAAAAGTCTAATAATGTCATCAACTGAAATGCATAACAATCAAAATAAGGAAGGAAAAGTAATTAGCCTCACTCAAACAGAGTAAACACATAGCCACTAGTGGACCTTCGACTATCCAAGTCACCTGCCCAATCTGCATCAACAAAACCCTGTATGTCCAAAGATTTATCAGCACTATCAGTACCATAATAAACCAAACAATGATTAGGAGTACCTACAAGATATTTAAACACCCTCTTCACATAGTTCCAATGCTGTCTACCAGGGTTAGACATAAATCTTCTCAAAACTCCCACTGTTTGGGCAATATCTGGTCTAGTGCAAACCATTGCATACATCAAACTCCCTACAACACTAGCACATGGCACATTAGACATATCCTCAAGATCATCCTCATTCTTTGGACACATATCTAATGAAAGCTTAGTACGAATAGGTAAAGGAACTCTAACTGGGTTACAGTCTTGCAAACTAAACCTCTGCAAAATAGTATTCACATACTTACTTTGTGACAACCAAAGCTTTCTATTAACTTTGTCCCTCCTAATCTCCATTCCCAAAATATACCTTGCAGCACCAAGTTCCTTCATCTCAAATGCACCTGAAAGTTGGGCTTTAAGCTCATTGACCATACCCTTAGTATTGTTGAAAAGTAACATGTCATCAACATACAAAACAATAACCAATATAGAATCATCAATACAATGAATGCAAACACAATGATCCTCCTCGCTTCTAACAAAACCCAATTTTAAAATAAATGAGTCAAACTTTTGATACCACATTTTGGGGGACTATTTCAAACCATAGAGAGACCTTTTTAACCTGCAAACCCAATGTTCTTTTCCTTTTACCTCAAAACCTGTAGGCTGTTGCATATAAATTTCTTCTTCAAGATCTCCATGCAAGAACGCAGTCTTAACATCCATTTGCTCAATCTCCCAATCAAAACCTGCAGCAATGGATAAGAGAAATCTAATAGAAGTCAATTTAGCAACAAGAGAGAATATCTCACCAAAATCAACTCCCTCTCTCTGGGAGTAGCCCTTGACTAGCAGTCTAGCCTTGTACTTCTCCAATTACTCGTTTGCTCCAAACTTCTTCTTGAAGACCCACTTACAACCTGTGGCCTTTCTTCCTTTGAGCAAATGAACAAGATCCCAGGTATTACAAGAGTCTAAAGCCATCATCTCCTCCTACATGGCTAGCTGCCAAGACTCACTATCATCTGCAAAAATAGCTTCCCTATAGGATCTAGGTTCATCGTTAGTACTCAATAAAGCATATACACATTGGAAATCTAGTGGGCTATACCTGTCAACTGGATTTCATTGTCTTCTGGATCTTCTCAAGGGTGGAGTAAGAGACTCTTCTTGTTCTTCTGTATGATCATCTACAATAACTTCTTTTGTAACAACAGACTCATCTTCATCGGAACTACTTGAATCTTCTTCTTCTTCTTCACCCCCCAATCCATCAATCTATTCTTTCTGAGTGCATCTTGCTACTCTAAATCAAAGTGCACCTTCTTTACCTTTTCATCTTTTTCTTTTGGCTTCTCAGGTTTAGAAATAGCTCTAAGTTCCCTGAAAATAACATCTCTAGAAAAGATAATCCTGCGGGTTAGTGTATTCCAAAGCTTATAACCTTTCACATTATCACCATATCCAAAGAATATACACTTTTCAGCCTTTGGATCCAACCTAGATCACTTTTCCTTAGGCACATGAACAAAAGCCTCACAACCAAAAACCCTTAAATGTGAAACATAAGGTTTCTTACCTGCCCACACTTCATAAGGTGTCAAATCAAGAGCCTTACAAGGAGATCTATTTATCAAGTAGCAAGCAGTACACACAACCTCTACCTAGAAGCATTTATCTAACTGTGCATCACTAAGCATACTTCTAGCTCTTTCCATAATTGTTTGATTCATCCTTTCTGCAACACCATTCTTCTATGGTGTATATAGAGTTGTCTTTTGTCTGATTATACCTGCATGCTTGCAAAACCCATCAAATTCCTTAGAGCAATATTCCCCTCCATTGTCAGATCTTAATATTTTTATCTTTAATTTTGATTGGTTCTCTACTAAGAATTTGAATTCCTTAAACTTAGTGAAAACTTTAGATTTATGTTTCATAAAAGAAATCCATGTAAATCTGGATACATCATCAATGAAGGTGACAAAATAACAAGATTTTCTGATAGATTCATTATCCATAGGTCCAAACACATCCATATGAATAATTTCTAACTTCTCTTTTTCTCTATTGCTTCCTAAAGGAAATGATTTTCTATTTTGTTTACCAAACACACAATGCTCACAGAAATTAAAGTGCTCATCAGTATAAGAGAAACTATCCAACAATTCTTTATTCTTAATAGTTTTCAATACATTATTACTTGTGTGGCCCAATCTACGGTGCCACAACATACATGTATTTTCAGTAGTGGCCTCAGATACATAAGAGGCATTACAAACTGTAGTGGCTTCAAGCTTAAACAATTTCCCGAATCTCTTCCCTTTCACTACCACCAAGTTCCCTCTCACCAATATGTAGCCATGCTTGTCAAATGTCACATGCATTCCCAAATCATCCAACTTCAAAACTGAAATCAGATTTCTAGCTAATCCAAGAACATGCAAAATACCAGGGAGGGTTTTAATCCTCCCATCACTGAAACACAACAATACCTTTCCTTTCTTGACAATCGGATATGTAGAGTTGTCACCAAGGTAGATATTAGCTCCATCATATTCTTCATATGAGGAGAACCATTCCTTATGCAGGGTCGTATGAAACTAGCATCCTGAGTCAACCAACCAGTGATCATTAGAAACAAGATTACATGTAGAAAGTAAAACTTCTTCACTTGCATTAGAGGACTTATTCGAAGCACCCTCCCACTATTTTTTTGGATTTCTACATGTCCCCTTTTACCGCAGTTCCAACAATTAACTATGTTCTTTTTACCAGGAGTCTTAGACTGACCCTTGGACTTGTCCTTAGCCCCTTTCTGATCTCCTTTAGGTCCCCTTTCCTTAGACCTTCCCTTGATACTGAGAGCATTCCCTAAACTATCTGAACTCTTCTTCCTCAATTCCTGTGATAGTAGCACTGAAACAAGAGCATCCAAGTTTGGAATTGCGAGGTTAGCAGTGATAGAAAGGATAAAATTCTCCCAAGACTCAGGTAAAGAACAAAGAAGTAAGATACATTTATCTTCCTCACTAACCTCAACATCTATTGAATCAAGCTGACTCACTAACAAATTAAAAGAATTTAAATGCTTTGCAACTGATTCACCTTCTCACATTTTCATGGAAAACAATTTTCTTTTTAAATAAAGTTTATTTACCATACTCTTGGCTTGATAGATCTCACCCAACTATTTCCACAACTTGTATACAGTCTCTTACTTTGCGACATTCAACAGGATAGAGTCTGAAAGACACAACCAGATGGTTCCCCATGCCTTCTTATCTAGTCTATCCCACTCATCTTGAGAGACATCATTAGGTTTCTTCTCTTTTTCGATAGCCAACCATTGGTTTCTTTCTTCCAACAAATCTTCCATTTTCAGCTTCCACAACTCATACCCCATTCCATTGAACTTCTCAATGTCTAATCGAGAGGTTGATGCAATGGTTGATGCAGCCATAATAACAACACAAGATTTGTAAAACAAATGCAACCAATCTCCCACTGTAGCTACAGCTTCCACACTACCACCCAAGAGTCAAAGCTAGCCAGGCTCTAATACCAAATTTTAGAAATGAAAGCAACACTACTTCAATGGAAATCTGATTCAAGATAAATTTCAGCAATCTTTAACTATGTTATTAATGGAGATTGTAACACAGAAGCCAAACTATGTGTCACAGAAATGAAAAATCACAAATATGAACACATAACACAATGTTTAATGTGGAGAAAACCCTTTCAGGTAAAAAACTCCACACAAGAAAGAGGCCCAATGTTTGTATTAATTTGAAAATGATTTACAATACAACAACACTTCAACTCTCTCTACCAGTCTTCAATCTGACAACATTCCGGTAGCACCCGAGTACCTAAAATCTATATTGCAGCAACTAATACATGGAAAAATACTTATAGAAACATTTTATAACTCATCCTAGGCATTCACCTTCTCTCTCCTAAGATTCTCCACCCTGCAAACATTAATTACCATCTTATAAGCATCTTACACTTGTCTAAAAATAGCCATGCAAAGGTTGGGTGCCCAAGACTAAATCTGGCCTCTTATAGCATCTTATGACATGTCATAACCGTCATAGATTCCATCAAAAAAGTATCTTTCCAAGATAGGAACCTTGGGCTAAATATAACAAATATACAACTAACATATCTGTCATATGCGTCATAGAATCTCAGAAACTTATGACAACTTGCAGCTGTCATAGATTCACTCACCAAACATTGATAGTTGTCATACATGCCAAAAATAGTATATTCCTAAAGGGAGCATGCCTATCCTCATTTACCATGAGTTTTTACATTTTCCAATAGTAAAAGTCACTCCATAATAACTTCCGGTGACTCTGAAATTACCCCTGCGAGTGAAACTAGTACATCTCCTCATGGATAATTACAAATTACATATAATAAATGGAATAAATACAATATTGGGATTTACAAGGTTAATGACACCTTATCCCAATAGCCTTGGGGGTAGTATGGGGTGGAAAATGGTGTTGGATGTGAAATTTCTGACCAAAGGTTTAAACCTCCTAATTTTTGAATGGTTTCCCACTGTTAGTAACTATGGTGAGGGGGATACCATAGTGGCATATAATGTAATGAAGGATGAATTTGGATATTTTGATGCATGTGGTATAGGTGAGTGGAATGGCTTCCACCCATTTTGTGAAGTATTTAGTGGCGATAATAATGAAATTGTGGCCATTGGTTGAAGGTGAATGGGTTTTACTGACGAGGTCGAGCCCCCACTATGAAAAGGGCCATGGAGTAGTAATGGGTTGTAATTCTTGTGATGGAAAATGAATTAGGTCTCCATGCTACTGGAAAGGAAGGTATTTCTTGACAAACTAGTGAGCATCATGTTCCATTGTTGACCAATAGTATCTTGTTCTTAGAATTTTCTTCATGAGGGTAGGTCCAGTAGAGTGTGCCCCACAAATAGCTTCATATATCTCTTGTAAGGTTGTTTGTACTTCTCTAGAATCAAGATACCTTAAAAGGATATCATCAAGACTCTTTCAATATAGGGTATCATCGATAGGGGTGAAGCAAGTGGTTCAACAGATGAATGTGTGATGTTGGGTAGATGATAGGTCTCATGCAATGGAGATAGTGGTAAATGTCTTGGTACTAGGGGGCTAAGGGATCACAATGTCACAGACTAGTTTTGATTCTGGGATATCATAGACTGGCATAGGTAATTCTTCAATGAGAAACTCGCATCACTGACTATTTTTCTACATATCCATAAGAGAAGCTATGGTGGCCATTGCATCTGGTACTTTGTTATTAAGTCTTGGGACTTGCACAAATTGGATTTCAAAAAAATATTCCTTAAAATCATCTACCATCTTTTTATAAGGCAAGATCTTGTCTTCCTTTGTCTTGTATTCATTGTTTACTTGTTTTATTACCAATTGAGAGTCACCATAGGCCATTAGCTTCTCTATTTTTCACTAGATTGCCATGCAGAGTCCTGTGATGAGTGCTTCATATTTCATTGGTGTAGGGGAATGTTATTTTGTATGACTTAGGGATGTAGTGTCCTTGTGGGGTGACAAACAGGATCCCTACCCCTGATCCATGATGTGTGTATGACCCATCAAAAATGGACTCATCTGGAAACTCTAAAAGTAGTGGATGTTTAGTTGGACTAGGTGCATCTACTAGCTAGTCAGCTATGATCTATCCTTTGATGGCCTTTCCTTCTATTTATTCAATATCAAACTCATTGAGAATCTTGACCCATTTAGCCATGCGTCTCATGAAAGTTGCTTGGGATAACAGGTGCTTTAGTGGGTCTATCTTTGTAATGAGCTTTGTTTTATGATTAAGCACATAGTTTCATAATTTCTAAGAGGTAAATACAATTGCAAGACATGCTCTTTCAATGGATGTATAGTTAAGCTCATATCCAACTAATGTACAACTGATGTAGTAGATGGCTCTTTCTTTCCCATTATCACAATGATGTGCTAATAATTCCCATATTGTTGTTTTTATTATTTAAATGCATAGTAAGAGTGTTTGTCCTGGTTGGGGTGGCTTGAGGACTTGTGGTGTAGCAAGGTATTCTTTCAGCTATTTGAAGACCTTTTGGTAGTTTGAATCCCATAAGGTAGGATCTTGTCTTGTATTCATTATTTACTTGTTGTATTACTAATTGAGACTCACCATAGGCCATTAGCTTCTCTATTTTTCATTGGATTGCCATGAAGAGTCCTTTGACGAGTGCTTCATATTCTGTTGGTGTAGGGAAATGTTATTTTGTATAACTTAGGGATGCAGTGTCCTTGTGGGGTGACAAATAGGATCCCTACCCCTGATCCACGATGTGTGTATGACACATCAAAATACATTTTCCATTCTAACATGGGTGCTACTATAAAAATGGACTGATATGGAAACTCTAAAATTAGTGGATGTTTAGTTGGAATGGGTGTGTCTGTTGAAATGCATAGGACAACTGAGAGGGGGGGTGAATCAGTCGTCACAAAAACTTAACTTCATATAAATATCAAATCATCAAATACTTAACTGATGATAATCAGATTAAACATGAAAGCATAAAATAATAGACTTAATAACAATCACACATTCAATGCAGTAGGCACGAAATTTTTATGTGGAAAATGCTAGAAGGGTTTAAACCACAATGGGTGTTAGCCCACAAAATATATGAGATATAACATTACCGAAAAAATAGAGGCTCACTGCCTACAGGGCTCACTACGCAAATTGCTCACTGCAAAGAACAACTCATTGCCAAAGGGTTGGCTTACTACCAAAGGGTTGGCTCACTACCAAAGGGTTGAACTAAATAAGTAGCATCTACTTCATGCCTGGTTCAGTTCCTTTGAAGCACAATATAACTTCTCTGCTATGCTCCTTCACACCTTCGCACTTCTCATTTCATATTCGCACACTCATACCTTTTTTTCCATAATTCATTACAAGTCTTTATACAAGTCATCAACCTTGGAATGTACATCAAGGTCGGCAGTACATTCATTGACCGTTGGAATAATCTCCAAGGTTAGCACTACAAAAACATACATAGAATAGTTCTAGACCTAATACAAATTTTCTAAGGAAAGGATGTAAAGATGTATGTGGATCAGACCACACCTTAGTTAGGACTCAAATCTAATCTACCATGCCATGACACACTTATACAATCTTCAATGCATCTCTACAATTGGTGAAATTGACCAAGTCAACCAAGACTAGTAAGAACACTAGGTCTTCTAAGAATATTCTTCATTCACAATCTAATTTTCACTTTGTAGACCAATCCAAGAGTAGGAACATGATCAGGAGACATCCACAAGCACATTGTAATCATCATAAAATATCTTCACAATCTCTAACCACTCTGTCATGAAGATTCTTCAAACCGGAGCACAAGAACAATGTTGTCAGCTACTATCATAAGGAAAGAATAGCTTGCAGACCACCAAATCATGAACCATTGAAGTTGAAGGCACATAACATCATTCCAAACTTAACTCTAGAAATGCAGATTGAAATACTTCAATGCGAAGGAATGCAAAGCATAACACTTTCTCCCTATCACCACCAAACAAATAGAAAGAGCAGTTTTCACTCTGGTGAAGATAACTCACTTAACTCTTCATACCTGAGGCTCAAATTCAAAATGTAGTATCTTTAGTCATGCTTCTAAACAAGTTCCAATCCACAAACAAAGATATCCATTCTACAAGCTGAACAATCTACTGGATTGTTCTTTCTGCAATATACAAGAAACTCTGCACCACACTGTTTCCATCGGAGGAGCAAATTTTCTCAATATCCTCAACATTAGAATCAATTACATTGGTGAATACAAAGCATATAACTTATTACAAGCAAGTAACAAGATAAGGGTACAGTTGACACCAATGACAACAGTGATATGTTGACATCAATGACAACATCAGTTAAGCACATACTTGCAACAATCTCCCCCTTTGTCATTAATGGCAACATATGATTTGAAAAATTGAAAAGCCCATCAAGACAAGATTATCCCCTTTCTCTTTACACATCTGCATTCTTTCTCCTTCTGAGTTCTTCACATGATTTCTCTCCCCCTTTAACATCAATGGCAAAGGGCACATACTTGCATTTTGTTGTTCTGATCCAACTAAACTATTACGAACACATCTAGCTACTCCCCCTGAGAGGTACCCATCAATACATCAATCTAGATCAAAAAGTGAGACTTTGAACACCACTCGATTGATGCATTCTCTTGCATCTTAATTTAAGGCAGGAGGGGTAATGACCCCTAACTTTCCTATGAGATACTCAAAAGTATCCTTAGGCATAGGCTTGGTGAAGATATCTGCAATCTAGTCCTTTGTGGACACATATTCCAACTTTACTTCATTCTCTGTCACTTTCTCTCTCAAAAAGTGATACCTTATTGTTAGTGGAAATATGAACAACAATATTAAACTACTTACTATCCAATAACTCAATGGAAATGATGTAAATACAAATAAACAAAGATTATACCTTCGTAGACCAATTCACCTCATAGCTTCCATTGTTGCCTATCTCATATTGATCTTATATGATAATGGATCTCTCAGAAGTGTGCACTTCCTTGCTGTTGAAGATGACAATAGGAGAATGGTTGTAGATGGCTAATGTAATGAAGATTAACTAACAATGCAACTCTCTGAAGATGGATAATGGAGATATGAATCCATGGTTGGATGATTGTGATGATAATGGGATTATGCAAATGCAATGAGGATACTTTGCTGAAGGCACGCTGGTAAAATTTCTAAAGAGTAAGGTTACAAAAGCTCTTGGATTGTTGAAATGAGGGAATGAGGGTTCCTTTTATAGGCCAAGGAGGGACCAATTCCAAGTGTCATGATCTCAATGGTGGAGAAGAAGTCTTATGAGGTGTATGGTTCATATTTGGTTGGTTGGGATGAGGGACAGAAATATGGAAGATGTTCCTCTCACCTTGACATGGTGGACAGAAAGGTTTGACATGAGGCCACATGTCACAAGGCTCACAAAGACCATAGAGTGAAGGTCAAAGAAGGAGACCTTGTTTGTAGGATGGTTAGAAGGAATATAGGGACTTATGGGACAAGTATCTCAAGGTGCCTTTTGACCAAGATGACATGGAGAGACCATATCCATGTGAATAGGGATGGTTGGAGGAATAATAGAACATGTGGGTAAGGATAAATAGATAATTAAATATTAAAATATTTAATTATGTGTGCAACATGGTGAGGTGGACTTGATGATGTGGATTTAGGTGATGTGGATTTATGGACTTTTAACTTTGGGATAAGATGATTGATTAAATAATTTAGAGTTATTTAATTAGGGATGACATTAGAATTGGATGAATTCATTGATTTGTTGTATAATTATGATGATGTGAATCATATAAATAAATTAGTGAATTTATTCATTGATAGAGGAATGAGAATAAAATAAATATTAAATATTTATTTAATTCAACTTAGCCATTTTTAGGTATATACATTTTTCCCCTCTTTGAGACAATGTGTTTTATCACTTTGTTTCAAAGAATAAAAATTTTCTGAGTATGATACACGCCCCAGTTTGCCCCTGGTACAGGTTTGATGATGATAGGATGCCCCCTTAGGAGATTGGATAGGAAGAAAGTGATGACAGGATGACAGATGATCTCATGATGAGAAGGGTTGAATGACATGTTATGGAAGATGAAGAAATCAGTTGACATTAAAGAAAAATTAGATGAAAAACATGCCCCAACATGCACAAGCTTAAACACCTCCTATTAGGGTTCAATGCACTATAAATAGGAGTGTGGGGTCACATTCCTAGTCATTTGCACACTTGTCTTTGCTAGAGAGTTTATAGGAGATCAGAGGTTAGATGTTAAGGAGAGTCAGCCACAATGCAGCAGATTCCAGTTGAGTTACATCGCTTTGAGAGGATCTGATGGTTCAACCGTCTAGTAGAGTACAACCCTCTAGTAAGTACACTTTCAATTTTAGGCTAGGTGCATTTATTATGGTAAAAAACCTATGTCAAAGTTAGGTCAAATGAATGCGCAGTAGAATGAATCCATGCATTTGCCTCGTGAAACAACACAAATGTCGCGCATATGTGCAAATACTGGCAGAATTTGCACAAATGCATGATTTTTGTAAACAAAGGAGAGATCTACGTAAACACAAGGGGTTTCTACACAAATGATATGCATCTGCACAATTGTCGTAAACCTACACATGTGATGTAATGTTGTGCAAATACCGCCTAAATCGGCACATTTCAATTATGCTATGCAAATGCAAGGGGATTCTGCGCTTACACCCTGATTCTGTACAAATGCTGAACAGAACTGTGCATATACCTTAGATAGCAAAATACTTAGCAAATTTGATAAAGTTGGCATTGTGATCGATGTTCACCAACTGATAATTCATCTCTGAGATTGATAGAATCTCAGGAGAGATGATGGGATAGATATCTAGACAAAATAGCTAAGTACTTGATGTTTGATAGATAGATATGCAGTTTAGTTGATTTCATTTGATTAATGCACATTTGGCTGATTATAGGAGGAGCTTGATGATGTACTCATGTCTTGGGAGAGATGTCTGGTGACACAGTTGCTTAGACCGTATTTGACAGAGATTGATCGCTTGATTCTGGGGTTGGGAGGTTTATCATTTGTTTTCTTTATGCTTAAGATTCAGACTAATCTCGGTATGCTGACTATGCTTACTGAGCTATATCATAGCGAGAATGGGACATTTCATCTTCCTATTGGGGAGATCACTATGACTTTGGAGGATGTCCATCAGATTTTATGGATTATGATCAATGGAGAGCTCATGGAGTACGAGTCTCAGACTGGGGATTGGTTGAATGAGTGTTGCCAAGTTTTTGATGATGACACCCTTGAGGGCATAGAGATTAGTTGGGCCAACATGTCTGCCTACTATGAGCCTCTTCCATTGGTTGTTGCTGGGTTGATTAGAGGGATAGTGTGCTCTGACAAGAGGTCACACGGGTTTGTAATTGGATGGGGGAGAGTTCTAGAGCAGATCACTACAGAGGGCACCCAATATGCTTGGGGTGTATGTTTGCTTGCATGCCTTTATCATGATTTGCACCAGTTTGTGTACAATGGATCTTCTAGTTTATCATGTGGAGTCTCACTTCTATAGATTTGGGCTTGGTGTCACATTGCCATTACTCAACCTATTGGCATGGATCCTCAAGGCAGAGATTAGTCTTATTCTTACATGTTCTAGGAGATTCTTTCCCAGCCCAAGCTAGGAAAGCTAGAGTATTGGCACCATGCGTTTGACAATGTCGATTCAATTGTTTGGCGCCCCTACCTAGATTGTGATGTATGGGGTGAGGATGCCTTGGAGTTACCATTTTGTTTCCAGACCAAGTGGCTGATAGGGAGGACTCCCTATATTCTTGAGAGGCACATCATTTCTTGTGTGTACCAGTAGTTTGGCAGGATCTAGGGGATGCCCCAAGGGAATACCATCTTTGTTAGGACATATAACGAGCATCCTCGATGGGGTTTTGGTACATCTTATGAGAAGGCACGTGTAGAGTTTTTGCATATACCATACCAGCCATGGTCGATGAGGAGGTTAGTTGTGGATGCTAGCATGACACAAGATTATGTCGATTACTTTGCAGCACACCCATTCCCTCACTACTCAGGACCTGGAGAGAGGGCCTTGAGATTAGATGATCGGGAGGAGGAGGATGAGGGGCTATGATGACAATGGAGGCAATGAGGAGGATGAGGTGGCTAGGTTGGTAGGGGTAGCAGGGATGAGGGTGATGATGGCAAAGGTGGTGGAGGAGGTGGAGATAGTAATGGATATGATGGAGATGGTAGGAGGGTGAGATAGCAGGTTGACAGAGATCCCACCCAGTAGGCACAGTTAGAAGTGTAGGGACATATACAGCCGCCTGTACAGCCTCCTATACAGGGACAAGATGATGGGGTGATTGTAGGGGTATGAGCCTAGGTGGCTCAGTAGTAGGCACAGTTAGGGCAGATGCAAGCTCACATGGGCCAAATGTAGGGATAGATCACTTAGTTACAGGGTGAGTTACAGACTGCTAGGTTGGAGAGAGATACTACCATCCAGTGGTATACCAAGGTGGAGGGGCTACTAGAGCAGGTATAGTAGACTGCAGGATAGGGTTCCACAGGATAGATAGTGATAGAGATGGTGAGGGCAGGCCAAGAGATATTCTACTAGCAGTCACTATATGAGCAGGCTGTGCCCCTAGAGCGGCAAGCAGGCAGGTTTCACCCTAGCTACCGCAGTAGGTCATGGAGGACTTTCATAGAGAGTGGAGGGGTGATGGGGCCATCCAGGGGACCACCAGGTGTAGGGCCATTAGGTGGTGGTTAGCCACAATAGCCACAATAGCCAGCATCTTTAGGAGGTAGCCACTCTTAGGTTTTACTAGACATGTATCATTTTGCAGCATCATTTTGTATACACCACATTGTCGACATTTTGAGATGTATTATTTTTTTATATCATTGTACACTTGGACATTATTATTCTTTTGATGATGATGATAAAAATGATCTAGTGTTGGATGGACTATGCTATGATGCATTGATTATGGATGGACATTAATCATGCTACAACATTTTGATGATTATGCTTATATATGACCAACATGATTTTGATATTGATGTTTATGCTTATGCTGGACTTGATGATGTTTCTATATGCAATGATTTTATGTGCGATGATTTCTACATGTTTCTAATTGATGATTATGCACTCTATGTTTTTGTGATTTTTCAATGATATACTCTATGTATGAGACTCCTATGGATGGATGACATGACTATATGATACTTGTTATGGATAATTATGATTTACAATGTTTATGTAATCTAATGACCTAAAATGATATGCATTTATGGTTTAACATGTTTTTGATGGACATGTTTATGATATGCAAAATGGTTTGTTTTTGTTAATGCCAAGTATACTCAATCATAAAATAACAAGACACTTTAGAAGAATTGATTTGGATAATGAAAGATAAATTTAGAAGAATGATTTGGTTAATGGATGAAATGATTTGGATAAATAGAAAAATGGATAACTTATATCTTGAGACACATGGAATTTTGATAATGATGAAATGCTTATAATGGAATGGAATGTAATTTGGTATGTATGGATGTGGATTTTGTCATCTTCTTGTACAAGTTTTTGAAGTACTTTGTTTCATCATTGAGCTTTTAAAATGTTGTAAGAAAATACAAACATCTAGGTATAATTAAACTATGATGACCTGAGTATTACTTACATGGATTTTGATTTAGCAAGTTAATACAAGCATCTAAGTATAATTGAACCAAGATGACCTGAGTATTGCTTATGTATCAATAGACAAGGATTATACTTGTTTCATGTTTAGATCCCTGATGTCCTTGATGATCATTATGTTGATCATGTCTTTAGACAAGGCTTCACATTACTAAAGATAAACCCATAAACAAAAAACAAATAAAATAATTATGTTCCATCATAACATCTCTAGTTTTTGACATCCTTGAGTAGCATAGGAGACATAATAACAATAATCCTGATAATAAGATTTTAAACAACCATGAAAAACCTTCTTGCCATAGATATATGTTTTCTTGCAATAACTTGATAGAGTCACGTTTGATGTTTTAGGCAGGTTGGTGTTGTTAGGTGCAGTTTAAATGTCTTCTTACCAAGACAATGTGTAAAAGCTTTCTCTTCATTGACTAACCTATTACTCCAAAAGAAAAAAGAATTCCAAAAGGTTCTTATTTTGTGCATATGATGCAAACTACTTGTCCTGTTACTCCTTGGTACTTGGATATTGATCATATTGAGGATCCCTATAACCTCATCCACAAGTGGATCAACACTTTTATTATCATTAGTAGTCTATCTAGCACTACCCAAGCCAACATAGTCTGAATGGCTATTTCCTATTTCTAGGGAATTCTAACCGATTGGTGGAATGGTGTCCCTGACACTAATAAAGATACTCGTGTATATAACAATATCATTATTGTTTTAGAAGCCCAAGGTCAACCCCAACAACAACAGCGTCCTGCTTTAAATTGTCTATTAGATTGGCTTGTTGATGAATTCTATCCTGAATCCCTATGTAAGCAAGAAAGATTGCTTAAAGAAATTTTGTCTATGAAGTGTTGTGATCTTAAAGATTTCAAAAGGTATTCTGATGAGTTTCAAAAATTGATGTATCAACTCAAGTATAAGAAAAAGATTGAGGTTGCAAAAACCAAATACCTCAAAGGTCTACCTTATAATTTGGCTGATAAAGTCTTAAATTACCTTGATATACGAGAAATCCCTTTTGAAAATTGTCCTATTTCTGATCTTATCCAGTATGCTAAAGAACAAATTCTCCAGTTTATTGACCATTGCAAATATCAACAAAAATTCACCCGGCATGAGGCTCAACGAGTTGCCCCATCTTTTATCAATACCTATGGCTGTAATCCTTTCACTCGTTCCTAGCGCAAGCAACGCAAGAAACATAAGAAACATCAGCTTTCTTTCCAAAAGCATACTTTTCCTCGCAAGCATTCTTATGCACCTAAGCATCGCTTTATGTGTCGCCGCTCTCAGCCTCGTCCTGCTACCTGAGAAATTATTTGCTATATTTGTAATAAACCTGGTCATAAGGCTCTTGATTGTACCTGTCAGAACAAAGTTGTCAAAGCTATTTATGCTGATCCTGCCGCAGCCGTGTGGTGGGATGTCATCGATGAAGATGAAGATTTACATTTGCAAGATGATATCTTTGAACCCATCTTTGAAGAGTACGAATATGAAGATGAAGAGGAAGATGCTTTAGAAGATCTTGCAGATACCCTTCTTGATGCTGAGCAACAGCTCAACTTTTATGAAGATCCTAAGCCTTCTGTTCTGATGAACCATACCTGGAGAAATAGTCGTGGTCATGGAAGCCGTAGAGGTCGTAGTTCTTTCCCGGCTCTACATTATGAAGAAGATCCTCTAGCTTTTGCTTCACAATATCCTCAGGTATCACAGTATCCTCCAACATTCTAGCCTCTTGTACAGCAGATGCCACATCAGGTAACTGTATTCTCTTCTAATTTTCCTATTATTACTGCAGCAAGAAGAGATTGTAAATACAACAGGCAACCAAGAGAAGATACTGTTACTCAAGCATTGGCTGATTTCTCTTTCCAGTCTAACTGCCCTTGTACAACTTATCCATGTACTCCACAACCTGTTATATCTCCCTTCATCCAAGACGAAGAAGATTTCCCTTCTACCTCTGGTCCTGTGTATCCTTTTCTTGACCATTCCCCATTCCAGGAACAAATCCAAACTTTGTATGACCAAGAACCTGAAGAAAAGGATGTAAAACCTGTAATTGATCCTAGTAAAGTCAAGCTTGTCATGTTTGTATTACCAGAACCTTCTGCACAATTAGACCCAACTTATTTAGTACATCTGTTAACTAGTAAGTTTTCCCAGTATATCACTATTACTATCAACGGTCAACAGTATGATGCCCAGGTTGATACTGGTGCTTCTTTATCCTTCTGTAAACCTTAGATAGTCAACAAGTGGGAACAGTTAACTCAAAGAACAACTTATACTGCTAAGGATGTTCAAGGTAATGAGTTTATTTGTGATAAATATTGCCATCAACAATCCTTGATGATTGAATCCAAGCAGTTTAAATGTGATTTCTTTGCTATGAATCACATGCCAGTTGATGTTCTATTAGGAGGAAATTTCATTGATAGATATACTCCTTATGGATGTACTAAGAAAAGTATTATGTTTACTCTAAATGGTGAAGAGATTAACACTCCTAGACTAATCTATGCTGCAGAAAAATATCCAATCCACCAGATACAGACTATTGGGTTATTGCCTGAACTAAAAGCTACCTTGGTTAAGGATATCTATTCAGATGATCCTCAAAAATTCTGGGAGAAAGAAATGCCAGAAATGGAAATACGAATACAGGAGGAAGCAAAGATCAAATGTGGAAAGTGTATACCTATTCCTATGCATGACTATGATGATATGGCCTTAGCAATTGAAGAACTAAAAAAAGGGAAGTATATTACACATTCTCAATCTGAATACAATTGCTATGCATTCATGGTAAATAAAGAAGCTAAAAGACGAAGGAATAAGAAAAGAATGGTGATCAATTATCAACCATTAAATGCTATAACTCTTCCTTTCCCTTATCCTATTCCTGATAAATCTTATTTGTTAGAAAAGGTTGCTAATTCTAAAATCTTTTCTCAGTTTGACTGCAAATCCGGATTTTATCAAATAAGAGTGAGAAAAGGAGATCAGTTCAAGATTGCCTTCAGCTGTCCTTTTGGCCATTTTGAATGGACTGTCATGCCTTTTGGGTTAATGAATGCTCCTGCATATTTTCAAGAGAGGATGGATAAAGTCTTCACTGGATGCCAAGACTGGTTGTTGCTTTGCTGTGTTGCTTGCTGTCTAGTGATAAAATCACGATCCAATTTGTTATCCTCTGAGTTATAGCATTCAAAAATCCAATTCACTCACTAGGTTGATGATTTGCCCCTAGTCAAGTAAAGGATCGATTTAATATGGATGAATGAATGATAGACTGAAGTGACGGGCCCTAAGGGACTGACCTAGTGCCTCAACACTCATTGATAAATGGCCTTGCCTTCATGACGATGCAGAGGCAACATAGTTTAGGGTGTGGACTATGTGAACCTAAGACCTAGATGGTGGGAATTAGGTGGAATTGGATGGATAAAAGGATGGGTGATAAGGGATGGAATGGATGGGAAGCCTCAGGTGCTCATCAATGATGGCCTTGCCTATGTGATAACTCAGAGGTGACATAGTTTGACAATGATACTAAGGATGGGGTCATAACAGATGACAAGACAGATGAAGGACTGCATTGAAAGTCTGATGGGACAAGGTGATAAGGTCGAGTGAACCCAAGCCATGATAGGTACCTTTATGTGATTTAATAGATGTGGTAAGAAAAGATGGATGAGGACTAAAATCCTAAAAGATGGAGGAAGCATTTTATTACTGACGTTGTTTTTGATTCCCTTGCATTAGAGTTTGTTAGGATTGGATGATTGGATAAAAGGATAGGTGATAAGGGATGGAGTAGATGTACATGCAAGATAGGGTGGATGACATCTTCAAAGACTATGTCACATAGGAATAACTTACCCTATTCTAGGTGTAAGGCTTGGGATTTGACACGACAAAGCTTAGGTTGAAGGATGATTATAGGATTGGTTTGAAAGGGGTGAGGTATGTCAAGAGATAACCAAAGCATTTGTCAACATTGCACCCCCAATCTTTATCAAGATCAAAAGGAGGAAAAGAGGATGAAAGGATAACAATATGATAGGTACATGTAGGATAAGGATGATAATATGGTATGGTAAGATAGGATGGAAAAAGATAGGGTCGATGAGACAATGTGCTCGCAAGGGTAAGTGACATAGAAGATCAACCTACACATGATGCCTATTTGCCAAGTTTTCATCCTGATTCTTATCCAAGGCACCACCAAGGGTGGTTTTCATTGTTGGATGAAAGGATTTTTTTTTTTTGTGAATGGGGATAGGTGGAATATGGAAAGGAGGGACTCAAATGTCCAGTTCCATGAAGGTGATAGTGTCCCATTGGAGAAAGACATCATCGCATGGACCATGTCAAATTCCCCCATCAATGTTGGTATGGAGGTTGAATGAAAGGAAAATGAATTAGGTAGATAGTGAATTGTGAAAGGAACGATAGTGGATTATGATGTGGATTATGTAGGGACTTATGCCAGGAAGATGGATGAAAGGTTTATGCAAAATCATGGACCATAGGAACAAGATGGGGAATATATGTGGGATAATAGTTGAATGATGGGGTGATGGAGGTATGGAAAGGAATCATGACCAATGGTTGCACACACCGTGACAAACATGGAAGCTTGTGATTGGGAGGTGGTGTAGGAAGCAATGGCGATGTTTTCTTAGGAGATGGGTGAGTTAGGCTTTTAGGAGCCCACATGGACTTAGTATTTTTTTTATTTTTGCTTGACTTGTGGGTTGAGGGAATGTGAGATTTTGGAATGGAATGGATGAAAAAGGATGTTTGGGATTTGTAAGAGGTGAATTCCTCATTTGACTTGGTTTTCTGCTTAGGGACCCATACCACCTTGCTTTTGGACTTCGCTTTTGGAGGTATGGACTTGGATAGCAGTTTAGATGGATTTTTCTTTGAGTTTTTGGATTGATTTCCTAAGGTATTAGGACCCTTATAATTTTTAACTTTATGAAAGGAGGCATCCCAATGTATTATTTTGAATCCCATAAGTTTGGTGGAATGAATAGAAGCTTCATGTTTAGACAATATGTGCATTTGTCGGTCATGATTCAAAATGTGAGGGAATGTGTGGATGGATGAATTTGGTGTTGGGAAAAGTGATGGTAAAATGAATGGAGGAATGTTAGGAGTTGGAAGTAGCAGAGGTAGATTGGATGGTGGAAGGTGTATGGTCACATGCTTTTGGGATTTGTATGATAAGGGAGGTGGAATGGTGACATATGTTTTGGAGATATGATAGGATGTGCAATGGGAATGAGTGTATTTAGAAGGCATGGAAGAAGCACCAACATCATGAGATGTCTTTTCTTGAGGAGTATAACCAAGGCCATAAGAGGGTGGAGGGACTTTGACATGGATAGGCTCCAAAATACCTTGTTCATGAAGGCCTAATATTTTACCTTGATAGTTCATATTTTGGAGTATGCGGTGGACAATGGGGTTATGGGTGATTTGGGCACTAGATGTGATCTCATTATTTGATGGGGAAGGTGAGTGGTAGATAATGGTTGTTTCTCTCATAAGGAAGAACATTCATGGATGAAGGTGTTGCAAGTATGGGCCTAACCGGTGTTGTCATTGATGTCAACATACTCTTGTTGCATTAATGATAAGGATTGGATGAACTATTTACTGAGGATATTGAGAAAATTGGTCATATCAGGAATAGATAAGAATAGTGAAGACAGTAAGGAGATAAGATGACTATCAGAGGATACGGTTCAAAGGGTTTGTAGATATGTGTCATAAGGTGAACCAATAAAGATTTTCAGAGGTCCGCATCAAGATCTGAAGAAGTTGTGGCCACTTAAGTAAAACTAGTTCTGACAGGTGTTCAAAAGTGACAGAGTGATATAGACAGGTCCAGTGAGATCTGGAAATGTATTATCCTATTCTGTAGATTTGAGGGAGTCTTTAGGAAGTCTTTGTGTTGTGTCAACTCGATTGGTTCATGGTCTGAAGGTCTGAAAGCATCTATTCCTTTGTGATAGTGATGACAGGCTGTGTTCTTGAGGTTCTAGATGAAGGAGAGAAGGATTTCAGTAAGCAGATGAAGTGTGGATGTTCTTGGTGATTCAAGAAAGTGTGTGGAGGTCTTTGGATCATGTCCAGTTCATGTTGGTGGTCTGCATTAAAGTTGGAGCTCACAATTGAAGAATAACTTTTGGTTGATGGTGTTCTTCCTGAGACTGGCTGACCGGATGAGTTACACATCTTGCGGATGTTCTTATAGATGTTTGCTGACTTAGATGATTATTAATAAGTTGATGTCCTATATAAATAATTAATTGTAAAGTCATTTCAAAGAGAGTCTGGTGGAGATGAGAGTGTGGTAGCGAGGGGGTGAGTGAAAGGCAAAGAAGAAGAATTGGGCTTAAATGGAATTGATTCAAGCATGGTGAAGATGCTATTCTCCAGTTCATGTATGTGATATTTATTATTTTGTAGACAGTGTGTCTCTTGTAGGCAGTGGGCCTCTTGTGAGCAGTGTGCTCAGGCAGTGAGCCCTAATTGGCATGTGCCATTTTATTCTTTCTATTCTTCTAATGGAGAATACAATCTTGGGTTAATCACCCTGTGGTTTTTCCCTTAACCGAGTTTTCCATGTCAAAATCTTGGTGTCTTGTGTGTTAATGTGTTTCTACTCTTGATTTAATGCATTATGTTTCCATGATTGATTTATCATTATGCTACTGAATTACAAAGTGGATTTAAGTGTTTAATTGGAAGAAAGTTTTGTACAACTAATTCAGCCCCCCTCTTAGTTGTCTGCTCTAAATCTAACAAAAGGTAGTGAGACCAAGGGGACATTATGGGGAATTTCCAACATGTTTGATAATGGATGATGGAGGATCATTAGGATCTTGATTATCATTAGGCTTACTAAGATCCAAGGTATCGATTTTATCATCTATATGCACTTGGGAGACAAGTGTCTCATCAATGGAAATGAATGTTTGTGAATCATGGGTAGGGGTGGATGAAGAAGAATTCTCTTTGCTTTGAAAGAAGGCCATGAAACGAGGTGAATGCTCAAGTAGGTCAATAAGATATTTATTACATGGAGTATGTAGGTCTTGGGTATCTTGTTTATAGATGGTTATGGGGGTATAAATAGGATCAAGGTTTTCATGGATAAGTTCTTCATCATGGATATCATCTTGATCATGTAAAAGATAAATGTTATGGATGGGTTGGATTTGTATTCTTTCTCATGGATAGGTATAGGATCAAGTTTCTCATGGATAATTTCTTCATAGGTAATATCTTGATCATGGAAAAGATAAATGTTATGGATGGGTGGAATGAAAATAATTTGGTCTTGATTAGGATTGGGGTTTGTTGTTTCCACATGCTTAGGTTCTTGACATACCTTTTGGGTTGTTTGAATAGAAGTGGAAGGATCTTGGATAGGCTTGACATGCTCTTGAGGGTTATCATCATGAGGAGATGATGGATCTTGGCTTGGATTCATCAGGGGAGATTCGTCAATAGACTCAAGGGGTGGTGGACTATATGATGGGGTTGTAGGATTGGACATGGCATTGAAAGAGTTTCTTGTAGGTTTAATGATAGAAATTTGGTGACATGGTTGACTCCTCGCCAGTAGCCTTTGGATCACATCCTTTGTAGGTTATGGGTAGATGAATGAGGTAATGGATGAGTGGATTTGGGTGAAAGAGGTAATAGTGTGAGACAAAAGGTTTTCTCAATGGAATACTCTCCTACACCTTTATCCTTGATCTTGAATTTTTGTTCCATAAATTTTGATGTAGAAGGTTTGAGCTTGGGTCAACATTGGCTATAGAGGGTGAAGCTACACGATTGGTGGGGATTACAACTTCAGGTTTTGATTAGATGGTGTTGCAATACTAGAATGGATCAGGGTCACCTTGTATGGTAATTTCTTGGCCATTGTGTGGGAACTTGATACATTGATGGTATGTTGATGGAACAACCTTCATAGCATGGATCCAAGGTCTACCTAGAAGAATGTTATGTGCTAGCTCCATGTCTAGAACTTGGCACACAATATCTCTCTACTGGTCCAACTCATATTGGCAAGACTATAGTTCCTTTGGAAGTTCTCTCTTCTTCGTCATATGCCTTGATAGTTATTTTCTTTTTAGGATCAACGACATCTTCTGAAAACCCCAATGCAAGGATTAACTTTAACATGCATATTTTAAAACCAGCCCCTCCATCTATTAGGATCTGTTCTATTTGGTGTTTATGGATTTGGGTCTTAATGTGGAGGGATGCCTTGTGTGGTTGGTTGATTGACATATCATCTTTCTCTGTTAAAGATAAGAAATGTGGTGTGGTTAGATGACCCATCATAGCTTGGAATTGCTCTTGAGAAAGGTTTGTAGGAACAATTGTTTCCAAGAGGGCTTTCTCTAAGATGGCTTTGTGGGATGGGGATAAACGATATGTGTGTAGGTATTTTATACAATTGGTCAAGGATGCTATATTGGTTCCATGTGGATGATAACTTGGGTGGAGCTCCTTGTAGAGTAATGTTTCCACAACGAGTGGTCACATTATAGTCAAGCTTATTATTTATAGTGATTACATTGATGTGTGAATCACTTTGTGAGATATGATTAATGGTGTATTTGTAAGAAACATTATTATAATTTACTTTGTCAACGCCATTGTTGTTTTGATTGGATGATCCTCCCTTTTCATAGTGAGAAAGAGGATTTTTGAATGATATATGCTTGTCATTAGAGGTATGCCCTTCAATTGATATCTATTTTTAATCCAACAAATCTTGAATGGCATCTTTTAGCACTTGACAATCATTAGTTTTATGTCCTTTGTTTTGGTGATATTTGTTAAAGTCAAAATCACTCCACTAAGCGGGTTTAAATTTTGGTTCATACTCATGCACTGGTGGAAGTGTTATGAGGTTGCCCCCTATTAACTTCCTAAGGGCAGATTTGAGAGACTCTCCTAGTGGTGTGAACTTTCTCCTAGGAGGAAAATTGGTAGGTCCTTGCTCATTGCTTTGAGGCTTATTGGATGATGTATTATTTTGTGGTTTTGATAGATCGAAGATTGGTTGTTTTTGCACCACATTTTTAGCATCTACCACACCATCATTTACAATGGGTTTGTTCTTGGTCCAAAATTGTGACTTGTCTACATTGTTGTTAGAACAAGGGGTGTCTTTGTATAGCTTAATTTGCCCCTTTACCATCAAGGCTTTCTCAATGAGTAGCCCCATTTCAATGACCTTACTAAAAGTAGTTGGACATTGTATTTGGATTTGATAGCTTAGTTCTCTGGATAGATTGTGAACAAACATTTCTATCATTTGCTTCTCTAGTATGTGGTAGGGATACTTGCTTGCAAGTTGTCACCATCTTTATAGGAAAGAGGTGAAGGATTCTCCCCCTTTTTCTTGTTATTACAAAGGTCTAACATGGAGATCTCGTGTTCTATATTACAAATTTATCCACTAGCTCATCAAAAGTGTAGATGTCGGGAGGTAGGCGAGAGAACCATTCCATTGCTTGGCCTCCTAAGCTTCATGGGAATAGTCGCATAAGATATGTTTCGTTGTGTGTGACTTCTAGGCATGCTTCACTAAATTCCCTTATATGATGTCTTGGATCACCTTTTCCTCTAAACTTGTCAAATTTTGGAACCTCAAACCTTGAGGGAAAAGGTATCATGAGCAAAGACTTATCAAAGGGATATGGTGAAATATCCTCAAGGGAGTAGTGTTTTGTGGTTGTCCCACTTTGGATATCTACCAACTATTTTTTCAAGGCTTGGATTTGTGTCGTTAATACATCCAAAGGATTGGGTGTATCCTTAGCCTTTTCTGATTTAGAAGCATCTTTGTCATTTTTGGAGCCATCTTTCAAAGACTCAGCTTCATTTCAGGAATTGTTTTCTCTTAGATTTGAGACATCAAAATCTGCAGGCAACTTAGCTTCTTGTTGAGCTAACATGAGAAAATACTTATGAGGATCTGTGGCAACAACCCTATCCATTACCTTTTGAAATTTTAGATCTTGAAGTTGTTTAAGGATTTCTCCTTGACTAATCTCCTCATCATCAGAATTATGCCTACTATTGTGAAGGGAGCCCATTTTTTGTTTTTGTTTAAATTGGGATCTAGTTTGAACCATGCAATCTTTGGATGTGAGTGACGTTGGATTGTGAAACTTGGTGAAATTGGTTTGGTGTTTCGGTATGATGTGATCTAGGTGAATTGGATTGGATAAACTAGATTTTTCTAAGTTTTTCTATTGATTCTATTTGTCCAAATAAGGTGGTCTTGAGCTATAGTGGTAATAGCAATAGAAGGTAGTCAAAATAGGGATAGATGATCTCCACTATTTGATGTAGACTATTCTTCTATCAAGATACACAAGTATAGTTTCGATGTGAAGGATGATTGGAATCCTGATATGAAACTAACTAGATATTGTTTGAATTTGGTAGAGTATCAATTATGCCTTGATGTAAGTTTTAGTTTTTGGTTTGATATGTTTGGATAGCGAGACTATGGTATGCAAAGGCAATGTTTGAAAATGGTACAAAGGTGTGATTGCAAGGTTGAGCTTATTTTCCAAGTAAAATCTAGAGCAAAAAGGGTATCCGAAAATGGTTTCAATTTTGTCTCAAAATGTATGGAACAACTCTCTATTGTGAATGCGCAGCGTTAAATGCGTAGGAATAAAGGGCAAATGCATAGCTCTATACTGTGTATGCGTAGGACTGTGTTGTAGATGTACAGTTATGTGTTGCAAAGGCATAGTTCTATGTATGCATAGTAGTATGGTGTATATACACAACAACAATGAATGTATAGTAGGATTTTATGTATGTGCAACAAAATTTGGTGTATGCGCAGGACTATGGAAATTTTGTCTTTTGTTTTAGTTTGTCAATCTTGGCTTGTTTGCATGTTTTCTGAGGATGCTCTAAAGTTTGTGGTACTATTTTTTGACTCAAGTTATTGCTAGAAACACAATAAACAAGAAGTTTTCATGATTATTTGGTACAAGTTTTGATAAATGTAAAAAAAACAAGTACAATCCTAAGGATGGCAAGGACAATATTCATTGAATTTCAACTTGGATTTTACTCCAACAACTTACATAAAGGCAGACAGTTAGCAACTTGGTAGCACTGGCTCCCCTCCATGGTACTCACTTCTCATGCATACCAAGTTACAGTTCCTTTAAAGACTTGAACTTTCTGTCTCTACACTAGATGAGTATATGACATTGGACAAATTCAGAGGACTTCCTCCTGTGTCAACAAATAAGGGTTTTTGGATTTCTAAAATAATTGGCTTTTTAGTATGGGCATCTATTTGGGTGGTTATACGTGTGGTGATTCACTCTGATAAGGAGGCTTCCCAGCCTACAGAGGTTACACTCTACAAGGTTTTGGGGGAAACAATCATCAGTATAACACAACAACACCCATTGTTTGTGACTTTTGTCATAAACACAATTTATTTATAGCGACTAGGAAGTGGCTTGGCTTTAGCCCGTTATCGCTCAAGGTTGTCCCACTTGAAAGAAACACAATCCCAAGGGTAGGCCTCTTCTAAAGGTTACATAGATAAAATGATGAGTTAGGCATTTTGGTCACCCAAGAAGGGGAGAGCATATTCTTATCATCATTTTCAAGCATAGAGTACACTGGTTCTTTATCTTCCTAGAGTTAAAAATTAAAAAAACTAGGTGTGTTTTACTCTACCAAGTACAATCCATTGACAAGATAGCAAAAACTTGGAAAATATGATTAATTTTATCCTCCTAAACAAATCTATGTGAAGATTGTTGTTGAAGAATAAAAAAAATTTACTTTCCCCTATTTAAGGTAAATGCGAGTTTGTAGTACATGATAGAAAAATGAAAGATTTGTTTAGTTTTATCCACCTAGGTTGGGACTATGTGCAAGTTGTAATGCAACAATACAATTTACTTCCTCCTAATTAGATCTAGGTAAAAATTTGAATGAAGATATCAAATTAATTCCCCACTAATTAAATCTATATGAAGTTATGATGCAGCTAAATGACTAAACAAAGCTCCTACACTTGCAAGAAGAGTTAGTATGGAAATCTTTGCAAAAACCAATACAACTTTTTCTGTCATAATGTAAATGCGTAGGAACACACAATAAATGCGCAGCACTGCTTAGTGAATGTGTAGAAAAGTAGATGCGCAAAAAGAAGCCATGGATGCGTAGGGCTATTTAGTGAATGCACAAAAATTTGAATGCACATCGAAATGTGGTGAATGTGTGGAAAGACAACGTAAATGCGTGGAAATATGAATGCACAACAAGAAGCTATGAATGTGCCGAAATGACCTATCATGATAGTGGCTTCAGAAAAAACTCAAATAGAGGTTAAAAATGGGGCCAGGCCCCACAGTGGGTACCAAAAATGTTAGTGGAAATATGAACAACAGTATTAAACTACTTACTATCTAATAACTCAATGGAAATGATGCAATTACAAATAAACAAAGATTATACATTTGTAGACCAATTCACTTCATAGCTTCTATTGTTGCCTAGCTCGTATTGATCTTATATGATAATGGAGCTCTCAGAAGTGTGCACTTCCTTGTTGTTGAAGATGACAATAGGAGAATGGTTGTAGATGGATAATGCAATGAAGATTAACTAACAATGCAACTCTATGAAGATGGATAATGGAGATATGAAGCCATGGTTGGATGATTGTGATGATAATGAGAATATGCAAATGCGATGAGGATACTTTGCCAAAGGAACACTGGTAAAATTTCTACATAGTAAGGTTACAAAAGCTCTTGGATAGTTGAAATGAGGGTTCCTTTTATAGGCCAAGGAGGGACCAATTCCAAGTGTCACGATCTCAACGGTGGAGAAAAAGTCTTGTGAGGTGTACGGTTTAGATTTGGTTGGTTGGGATGAGGGAGAGAAATATGGAAGATGTTCCTCTCACCTTGACATGGTGCAGAGAAAGGTGTGACATGAGGCCACATGTCACAAGGCTTACAAAGACCATAGAATGAAGGTCAAAGAAGGAGACCTTGTTTGTAGGATGGTTAGAAGGAATATAGGGACTTATGGGACAAGTGTCTCAAGGTACCTTTTGACCAAGATGACATGGAGAGACCATATCCATGTGAATAGAGATGGTTAGAGGAATAATAGGACATGTGGGTGAGGATAAATAGATAATTAAATAATAAAATTTTTAATTATGTGTGCAATATGGTGAGGTGGATTAGATGATGTGGATTTATGGACTTTTGACTTTGAGATAAGATGATTGATTAAATAATTTAGAATTATTTAATTAAGGATGACATTAGAATTGGATGAATTAATTGATTTGCTGTAGAATTATGATGATGTGAATCATATAAATAAATTAGTGAATTTATTCATTGATAGAGGGATGAGAATAAAATAAATATTAAATATTTATTTAATTTGACTTAGCCATTTTTAGGTATATACACTTATAGATATATGCTTTATTCTTGAGTGCATCACTAGGTTCTTGGAAACATTTATGACACTTGTATTGTCACACAAGATTACAATTGGATCTTCATAAACAACTCTTATATTCTTCAAAGCCCGTTTCATCCATAACACTTGAGTGCAACAAAATGCTACTGCAATATATTCTTCTATAGTTGACAAAGAGATTGAATCTTGTTTCTTGCTCAGCCATGAAACTAATCTATTACCCAAGAAGAAGGCACCTCCACTTGTACTCTACCTGTCATCAACATCTCTGGCCCAATCAACATCTGTATAAGCACTAAGAGTGAAATCAATTTCCTTTGGATACCATAAGCCATGATCTGGAGTGCCTTTTAAATACCTTATAGTTCTCTTTACTGCCACCACATGTGATTCTCTTGGATCAGCTTGAAATCTTGCAACAAGACAAACTCCATGCATAATATCAGGTCTGGTTTGAGTTAGATAAAGCAATCCTCCAATCATGGATCTGTACTTTTTTTGATCAGTCTTAGGTGATTCATCATTTTTTCTCAACTTGCAGCCAGTCACCATGGGAGTACATGCCGGTTTAGAGTCTTCCATCCCAAACTTCTTCAATAACTCTTTAACATACTTAGACTGAGATATGAAGATTCCTTTATCTGATTGATTGATTTGTAGACCCATAAAGAAATTAATCTCACCAAACATAGACATCTCAAACTCATTCTACATTTCACCAACAAATTTCATACACATACCTTCATTGCCTCCAAAGATGATATCATCAACAAAGACTTCAACAATCAAGATTTGATTATCATTAATCTTGAAATAGAGATTACTGTCAGTAGTACCTTTATTGAACCTTAATTGTAACAAGTACTTATCCAACCTTGCATACTAGGCCCTAGGAGCTTGCTTGAGTCCATATAATGCTTTCTTCAACCTGCATACCATATTATCTTGATCTAACAGCTGAAATCCTTCCAATTTCAGAATGTAGACTTCCTCTTCCAATTCACCATTTAAAAATGTAGACTTCACATCCATCTGATACACTTTGAAATCTTTATGAGCTACAAATGCCATAAACATTCTGATTGCTTCAATCTGAGCTACTGGAGCGAAAGTCTCTTTAAAATCTATCCCTTCAACTTGAGAATATCCTTTGGACACAAGCCTTGCTCTATTCCTTACAACTTCTCCATTTTCATTCAGCTTATTCCTGAAGACCCATTTAGTTCCAATAACATTTTTGTCAGTAGGTCTAGGAACTAATTCCCAAGTCTCATTCTTCTCTATCTGTATTAGTTCTTCTTAAATACCTGGGGGTCTTAGCAACAACTTCTGGACCCTTTTCTTCTTCATCTTGATTGACTTCTTGTTCAACTTTTTCTTAATAAGTAGTAGTAGGTTCATGTAATTCATAGCCATTCCGATCTGATGTTCTTCCTTTGTGTTCATCCACCTTCACATTTGCACTCTCCATAATCTTTTTAAACCTTTTGTTGTAGCGTTGGTAGGCCTTGCTCTTGGTAGAGTATCCAAGGAAGATTCCTTCATCACATCTTGCATCAAATTTCCCTAGATCTTCATCTCTTCTAATATAACATTTTCTTCCAAAGACTTTGAAATATATTACTATTGGAATTCTTCAAAGCAGAATTCATAAGGAGTTTTAGTACCATTTCCTTTTACTTGAACTCTATTTTGAATGTAGACAACAGTATGTATAGCTTCCTTCCAAAAGACTTCTAGTAGACCTCCTTCCTTCATCATTGTCCTAGCAGCTTCTTGATCTGTTTTGTTCTTTCTTTCCATAACTCCATTCTGCAGAGGAGTCCTAGGTGCAGACAATTGCCTCTTTATTCCTTGTTCTTCACAATAATTATTGAATTCATTTGATGTGAACTCACCTCCTCTATCAGATCTCAAGCATTTAATTTTTAGCTCTATTTCATTTTCAAACATTGCCTTGAAGGATTTGAACTTCTCTAGGGATTCATATTTATCTCTCAGAAAAGTAACCCAAGTCATTCTAGAATAATCATCAATAATCAACATAAAGTACCTGCCTCCTTGTAGACTTCTTATCCTTGTAGGACCACATAGATCTGTATGAACTAGATCGAGCAAACTAGCAGAAAATTGTTCTTTGCTTTTAAAGCTTGTTCTTGTTTGCTTCCCCAACTAACATTCCTTGCAAATGATATTTGTGGGTTTCACAAGTTTTGGTAAATCCCTCATAGTCTGACATGAACTTATCTTTACTAGATTATCAAAGTTTATACAACACATCCTTCTATGCCATAACCAACTCTCTTATGCTTGAGCTAATTAACAGTAATCATTAGTTCCTCTTAATTGATATATGTTACCTCTGGTCTTCGTACTGACAACAATCACAGTTCTGGAGCTTTCCATGATCTTGCACCCATTGTCTTTGAATCTCAGATTATAACCTTTGTCACACATCTCACCCACACTCAATAGATTATGCTTTAGGCCCTTCAAATATAGGACATTGTCATTATTATGCTTTCCATCAAATTAAATAGACCCTCTTCCACAAATCTTACGAGCTGCATTACGTTTCCAAACTTACAAACTTACTTTTGTCACCAGTCATGTGATGTGAGCATCCACTATCAATAATCCATTCATCCTTATCTTTTTCAACCTGAATAGCCAAACCACTTTCTTCCACTGGTGTTTCTTCCTTCACACAGCTAGTAGAATTAGTAGACATAGGTTCTTCTTTAATAGCAATAAATAAGCATTCATTTGCACTAGTATTAGCATCATCAGATTCATCATCAATCACACCTTCATCATCAAAATCTCTAACATAGTAGCATTTATTTGGACCTCTAGGACTGTTCTCAAATCTTTTTCTATTTCTTTCAATTCTTTCATGACATCTGCAAGCATAATGACCTACTTTACCACATGAAAAACATTTGAGAGGTAGTTTGCCTTTAAACTTACCAGAACCTCTTTCTAGTTTGTTAACAAAATTGGCTTCAATTTCATCAAGCTCATCATCAGGTTCTACCTTGTACTTTTCTTCTATGGAGTTCTTCTCTAAAGTACTGGCTTTGAAAGTTGTTTCAACTTTTGGCAGAGCATCACCAAATTCTCTCAATTTAAAAGAAGTAATTTTACCAAGCAACTGATCCTTATTTATCTTTTTCAGTCATTATTTCTTCAATTGCAGCCACCTTGTGAGCAAAGGATTCAGGTAATGATCTAATAATTTTAATCACAACTTTAGTTTCATCTATAGTTCCTCCCATACCTTTGATTCCAGTAACAAGTTCATCAACCTCTTACATGAAGGATGTTATGTTTTTATCTTCTCCCATCTTAAGGCCTTCATATTTGGCTTTCAGTCCCTACAGTTTGGCACTCCTTAAAGATTCATCTCCTTCATACATATTACTTAGCTTATCCCAAACTTTTTTAGTTGACTCATAATCCATAACCTTTATCAAATCAGAGTCATTCAATGCACTCAACAGAGCATCTCTAGCTTTTATATTTATCTCATTTTCTTTGATTTCATCTTTTGTTGTCATACCATTCTCTGGCATGGTATAATTAGTCTATGTCACTTGCCATACTTTATAACCAATACAAAGAAAATGGCTTTTAATGCAAATATTCCAAGTTGCATAATTCATCCCATCAAACTACGAAGCCTTCTTTTTGTAAGACATCTTGGATCTACCTCAAGCTATTAAGCTTACCACCAATGAACCTTGCACTGATACTAATTGTTGAAATGCACATGACAACTGAGAGGGGGGGTGAATTAGTTGTCACAAAAACTTAACTTCATATAAATATCAAATCATCAATTCCTTAACTACCGATAATCAGACATGATTAGAACTGAACCTAATAACTGCGGTGAATTCAAAGAGAATGCCTTGGTCTGGCATTACTGTAAAGAAGGACAAGTCACCCCATTCCTTGAATGTTTGAATGGACATGACGAATTCCTATCTATTCAATTTGCTCAGTCATGGGATAATCGTAAGATGCAAATTGGGAATGTCAGTTTCATGGTTTCAGAGAATGAAATTGCTATGGCTATGGATCTTTCTTCAAAAGGTATGAAGATACAAAAAAAGTCAAGGGTTTTCGATGCTCAGAATTAGAAACTATTTCTTGGTGAAGGTGAGGAGCTGGTGCCTTACCAGGATGGTTTTGAGAGAGCTCGTCTTCTTGAACCACGGGCTGACATGTGCTATATGGTGATGAAGTATTTCACCCTTGAGGGCTATTTTACCATGTTTTATCACTATCATCTCCCATTGCTGAATCATTTTAGAAGGAATGCCACCATTAGTTTTCCTTTTTATTTTCTTTCTTCTCTTGAGCACTTTATTCAACATGTTAAGAAGACTCTGCTGAAGAAGCCTGGTGAGAAGCCTATTCCCTTACATCAAGGGCTCATTCACAGACTTTACCAGTTTCATTTAGCTTTGTCTCCTCCTTCTCGTCAACCCTCTAGTTAGGATACCCCTACTGACTCGGTGAAAACCGGTCTTGCTACTCCTAAACGGCTTCCTGAAGGTGATCCTTGTTCTAGGACTTCTAAGTCTTTTACCAAAAATGTTCAAAACCCTCCCTCCAGATTCAAATTGAAATCTCAGAGATGTCTGTCAGATGTTGACACATAGTCTAACCTTTTCAAAGAAGATTTTAGGGTTTCTGGGACCTAGAGTGAGCACAATCAGGGTAGGGAGGGACCCTCACATAATTTCAAAAAAGTTAAACTGGAAGGTGAATTTTATGTTGTTAGGCAGTCTGGTCGCATTGCTGGCAAACGGGCTCCCAAGCTGAAGCTTATTGACTATTCTAAAAGTGATTCTGAAACCTCTAACCATGTGGAGGAAGATCCTAAAGAATTTGGTGATGTTCAGAAGATTGTTATTGAAGATTCTGGTGGTGAAGAAGAAATTTATGGGCAGGACATTCCTGTGGAAACCTTTGATATGGAAGATAATATTGGGGTTCATAATTCTGTCCCCACTAGGGACTGTGTGGATGTGGGTGATAGTTCTACTTAGGTGGAGGTGACTAATACTGTTGATAACACTGGGAAGGATGCCCACTATGTTCCCTTTGTTGTTTATGCTGATCCTGATCTGTTTCAAGAGGAAGGTAATAATGCTCAAGATGGTAGAGAGGAAGACAATATTGAGGAATTAAATGGTGCTGATGATCTATCTCAGCTGAAGGAGCAGGTGGAGTTCCTGGAAAAAAGAGTTTTGTCTCTTGGTAATTTCATTACTAGCATTTTATACAGGACTTCAATGGCCAATCTCCCCCTGTTGAGGGAACATGAAGTTATTATTCATGGTGCTGATAGTGACAGGGTTAAAGAATTTGACAAAATACTGAAGTTTCTTTCTAAGGGAGAGGAGGACATCCCTTCCTAGTTTTTCTATGCTTTCTGTTAGCTGGCTTTTTTATGTTAGTATCTTTTTACTGTATTTTGGTTGTATGTAGGTTGTCGGTGGTGTTTCTGGCTTGTTTTGTTTTCTAAGCATTTTTTGCCCTTTTTGAGTTCTGTTCTGTAAGGGATCAGCCCCTGGTTTGCCGCATTATAATATCAAAAACTACTGATAATCAGAATTAAACATGAGAGAATAAAACAATAGACTTAATAGAAATCACACATTCAAGACAATAGGCACCAGATTTTTACATGAAAAACCCTAGAAGGGAAAAACCATAGTGAGTGTTAGCCCACAAAATATATGAGACATAACAATACTAAAAAAATAGAGGCTCATTGCTAAAATTGCTCACTACAAAGAATGACTCATTGCCAAAGGGTTGGCTCACTGCCAAAGGTTTGAACTAAATAAGTAGCATCTAATCCATCCCTGGGATCAGTTCCTTTGAAGCTCAGTATAACTTCTCTATTCTACTCTTTCACACCTTCGTACTTCTCATTTCATATTTGCACACTCATACCTTTTTTTCACAATTCATTACAAGTCTTTTTACAAGCCATCAACCTTGGAATGTACATCAAGGTCGACAATACATTCATCGATCATTGGAACAATCTCCAAGGTTGGCATTACAAAAACATACATAGAATAGGTCTGGAACTAATACAAATTTTCTAAGGAAAGGATGTAAATATGTATCCAGATCACACCACAGCTTAGCTAGGACTCAAATCCACTCTACCATGCCATGACACACTTCTATAATCTTCAATGCATCTCTGCAATTGGTGAAATCAACCAAGTCAGCCAAGACTGGTAAGAACACTAGGTCTTCTAAGAACATTCTTCATTCACAATCCAATTTTCACTTTACAGACCAATCCAAGAGTAGGAGCATGATTAGGAGACATCCACAAGCACATTGTAATCATCAAAAAACATCCACACAATCTCTAACCACTCTGTCATGAAGATTCTTCAAACTGGAGCACAAGAACAATGCTGTCAGCTACTGTCATAAGGAAAGAATAGCTTGCAGACCACCAAATCATGAACCATTGAAGTTAAAGGCACATAACATCATTCCAAACTTAAATCTAGAACCACAGACTAAAATACTTCAATGCAGAGGAATGCAAAGCATAACACTTTCTCCCTATCACCACCAAACAAATAGAAAGAGCAGTTTTCACTCTGGTGAATATAACTCACTCAACTCTTCATATCGGAGGCTCAAATTTAGAATGTAGTATCTTTAGTCATGCCTCTAAGTAACTTCCAATCCATAGACAAAGATATCTATTCTACAGGAAATGCGGAGCAATCTACAAGACTGTTCTTTCTGCAATATACAAGAAACTCTGCACCACACTATTTCCAGTGGAGGAGCAAATTTTCTCAATATCCTCAACATCAGATCAATTACATGGGTGAATACAAATCATCTAACTTATTACAAGCAAGTAACAAGATAAGGGTACAATTGACACCAATGACAACAGTGATATGTTGACATCAATGACAACACCGGTTAAGCAATACTTGCAATAGTGTCTACTAGCTGGTCAGTTATGATCTATCCTTTGATGGTCTTTCCTTCTATATATTCAATATCAAACTTGCTAAGAATATTTACCCATTTACACATGCATCTCGTGAGAGCTGCTTGGGATAATAGGTACTTTAGTGGGTCTATCTTTGTAATGAGCTTTGTTTTATGATTAAGCATGTAGTTTCATTTTTCTGAGAGTTAAATACAACTGCAAGACATGCTCTTTCAATGGATGTATAGTTAATCTCATATCCAACTAATGTACAACTGGTGTAGTAGATGGCTCTTTCTTTCCCATTATCATAATGATGTACTAATAATGCCCCTATTGTTGTTTTTGTTATTGAAATGTATAGTAATAGTGGTTGTCTTGGTTGGGGCAGCATGAGGACTAATAATGTAGCAAGGTATTCTTTCATCTGTTTGAAGACCTTTTGGCAATTTGAATCCCATATGAATGCTACATCTTTTCGAAGGAGATGTTGGAATGGGTGGCATTTATCAAGTTGTGTTATGAAGCATCTAATAGATTGGAGTTTTCCTTGGAGGCTACATAGTTGCTTCAGATTCTTTGGTGGAGGCATTTCGATTATAGCTTTTACTTTTGTTGGGTCCATTTCTATGCCTCGTTGTCACACATGTAGCCGAGGAGTTTGTTTGAGGTAACTTCAAAGACACATTTCATTGGGTTAAGATGCACCCGGTATTCTTCCAATCGATCGAATATCTTTTCTAGGACATCCAAATGATCTTCTCTAGTTCTTGATTTCCCCAATAGGTCATCCACATAATCCTCCATGATGTTATGAAATAAATCATGGAATATGATGGTCATGGCCCTTTGATAGGTTGCACCTGCATTTTAAGACCAAAAGGCATGACAACCCAAAAGTAAGTGCCCCATGTACAAATGAATTTTGTTTTGTGTTGGTCTTCCTCAATGATTCTTATCTGATTATAGCCTGAAAATCCATCCAGGAGTGACAACATCTCGTGTCTAGCTATCAAGTCTACTATGATGTTGATGTTTTGTAGGGGAAAGTCATCATTGGGGCATGCTTTGTTTAGGTCCTTGAAATATGTGCACACACAGATTCCCCTAGTTACTTTTTCTACTGGTACAATGTTTGAGACCCATTCAGGATAGTCAATGGGTTGAAGAAAACTAACATCTAAGAGCTTCTTGAGTTCAACTTTGACAAGAAGTGTGACTTGAGAATTATTTTTTTCTAAGTTTTTGCTTGATCGGCTTGGCATTAGGATACACTGCGAGGTGATGTAGCACTAATTTTGGGTCTAGACCAGGCATGTCGGCATATGTCCATGTGAAATTATGGCTTCTCTCTCTAAAAATGCCAAAAAATGTTGTTTATTTTGTTGAGGTGAGGGAAGTGGCTCGAAATGTGATCTTTGGTGATTCTTGTGTTCACAGGTTTATTTCTTGATATCCTTCCACTAATATGGGTGATCTTTCTTGATATAGTGTTGGGACTTCAGGGAGGTCCATTCTATCATCTCGTGGTGCCTCAAGGAGGTTTTCATCAAGAGATAAATCCTTTATTTCTACTTTTTTGTCACCCAAAAGTGCCAAATGGTGGTTTTCACTAGGGGATGTATTTTTTATTTTGATATTTTTGCAACTAAGAGATGTGGAGTTCTCCCAAAAGTAGGTGGATGCATTGAGTTCTATAGCTTACTTTTGACCTCTTAGGGGTTATGTGTTCCCTAAACCCCATCAATTCTGCAATGGCTTCATCATTTTGAACAACTTCTAGGATCAGAGGTCCTTATTGGTCCCAATCAATGAGTTGGGGGTAGATGAGTGTAAGGTCATTAGATGGCGATGGCCTGGTTGAAAGGGTATAGATAGTGTAATATGGATGACTCGAATAGTTCAGTAAAGTCTTCAAAAGAGTCTTGATAATCCTCTTCATTAGTATTCTCAATCACAGGGGAGGCTTTGATAACCTCACTTAAGATATACTCAAGTTCTGTGGAGAGAGGCTCATGTTTTCCATACCATAAACCTTAATGGTAGGGATTTTGGTGGCTTGAATTGGCTCAAGGATTCCTTGCTCACGAAGGCCTAAATTGCCTTGTCCTTTGTAGCCCATGCTTTTGACAATGGTAAGACCTTTTCCATATTTCTCAATAGGTAGGATAGGAGCCGTGTCTTCTTCTTCTTCATCTTTATATAGCTAAGATGATATTGTTACATTAGAAATTGTCCTCATGTATGGAATGGTACAATTTATCTTGGTTTAGCTCCTCTCCTTTGGTGTCCTTTCAACCTCTTTGTTTCTGGCCTTCCTAAACCCTAACTGACCTGTGTCTAACTGAAGAAATGTTGTGTTTTGAGATAATTGATTACTAAAGGTGAAAAGTAAGTTTGGATTTGGGATCCCCTAACCTCCTGAAAGTAGACCTGTTTAGAAAATATGGGCTTGCGTGCTTGCACCCTATCCCTATCCCCATTTTCTAGGGTTTTAAATTTTGGTAGTGTGTCGGCTCTCACAGCGCACCTCGAGATTATGTTTTTAAAATTTCATTTTCGCGCGATGTCAAAATGCTATTTCAAAATTTGAAATTCCTAAGGTTAGATATTTAAAGACATTTGAAAGTTGTTTTATTACACACAATCTATATGCAAGCTTTATGCCAAAACTCTATTGAAATTGCCATTGAAGATCAACAACATTGTTGAAGCTCTTGAAGTTATTTGAATTTGCTATCATGAAGACATTTGATGGAGATTAGGAATCAAAATCTTGAGACTATCTTGCTCTTCCTAGGGTTTGTGCACCTTTTACATGATCGGGAGAAGGGTTGAACCCTCCAACATCGAGCTTGGGAATCCTCTGTGGATACGGCTACCTTCCCTTCTTGTTCATGCAAGTCTTCATTATTTTCATCTCCTTGAGGTGAAGTTGTGTTTATTCATTGAGTGAAGCAAATTGTTGATCTTTCCTTGATGCTTGAGTCATCTAGGGTTTTATATTTATGCATACACATTTGTTAGATGAGCACACACATCTACAAATATTTATCACTGGCTATTATTAAGGTAGGATTACCAAAAATGGGGCTTGACTAAGGCAAGCTCCTATATAGCCACAACTATCTTTCTCCTCCTTTTGTATGTGCAGATCGTGTTCAACAGGAAGACAAATATTGCAAATATAGTCATGACAGAGTTTTGAATTTCTAGATCGTGATATTTGAGGGGCTAAAGAGAAGGCGCCCAAGCCCTAGGTAGGGTTTTCTATGGAGATTTTGGGAAGTCATCAATCATTTGTTTCTGCTATTCTAGAGATTTTTGTATCAAAGATCTAGAGGGCTTTAGGGTAAGGCACACAAGCCCACCTAGGCACATTCTTCAAGATCTAGGAGCCTATGAGGACTACCTAATACCTAGTGCAAAATATTTTTACAGATGGGAAGTTGTAGGGGTTCGGAGAGGGCACCCTAGTCCAACTGATCCCTATTTTCTAAGTGTACATTCTCTAATACCTTATTCTTAGTATTTCTATGATCTACTTTTTTGTATCTATCTCTAAATTCAGTCTATTACAGTCATGTTGTATAATTAGGATTTTATTGGTTAGTGAGTATAACAAACTCATGAAAGCCTAATCAAACACTAAGTCATACCTAGTTTGCATAAAGGAAAACACATGAAATCAGTAGCTTGATCCCAAGCTTGGTCCTTATCTTCCTAATGTTTGTGTGTGAAAGAGTAGAGCTTGATTAACTATCATAATTCTACCTTTTTAACACTAAACATTTTGGTGAACCTGAACTTTAAAAGAATTAGCATGCTTTTTCAACATCTAATCTAAAATTGTTTGCTATCCTAAACATTAGTTAGATCATAAACCCTCTTTTATGAAAGTGCATGCATTGAATCTTGATTGGTTTTCTTTATCCTTTCATTAAAAGTGTTTGAAATTACAACTTTGTGTTTTACATACTACTATTATATTTTATTTTCACAAAGTTTATAGTATATTGCTTTACATTTAAGTCTTTGGTTAATTTGAGCATGTTATAATGTTGGATTACTTTTTAAGGGACTTTAATGCATATGATGAGCCATTTAGTTGTGATGACTTCGATATGTTAGATGAAGCCCTTGAGGACTTTATCTTGATTGAGAATTCCACTATGAATCCTAAATTGTCATTGTTTCAAAGAATAGTAAATACAATTTATGTTCCTAAACCTCAAGAAGAACCTGTGAAACTGAACATAGTGGTTAACCTGTGTTCGGATGTGGCTCAACTACACTCTAAACTAGTGGTCACTATTAGAGGTCTTCTGCCTTATTCTCAACTTCTTGCTCGTATCTATAACTATGCTAAACAAATCACAAATCAAAGTTCACAAGACATCTCACAACAACCTACTCATACTATGGTTGCTCATACATACAATACACAGAATAATAAACAAAGCAAACAACAATTGATTATTCTGATATCTTTTCCAACTTCTCAACTGACGCTTTCTCAAGAACCTCATTTAACACATAAAGTTGTCAAGATTATTATATTATTGAGCAGCTCTGAGCTACTCCTACTAAGATTTCTCTTTGGGAAACTATACAAACCTCACCTATATACCATGGGATGATCCAAGAAGATTTACAAAAGGTGATTGTGCCACCTACTGTTAGGCCTAATGATGTAGTAGCTCTTTTAGATTGTATGAATGTGACAAAAACAAATATTTTGTTTCAACAACATGAATTGCCATCTATCAAAGTTCAAAATCAATATGATCCTTTGATTATATTCATTACAATAAATAAGAAATTGATTAAGTGAGTTATGAATGAAAATGGATTAGCTCTTAATGTTTGTGGCATCAATCTATTACATAAGATGAAAGTTGATACATCTTTGATTAAGCTGGATAGAATAAGTATCCATGGCTTCAATAATGTTGGAAGACAATCTATATGCACTATAACTTTACCTATACAAGTTGGGCCTGTGACTCTGCCTACCTTGATTCATGTCATGCCTGGTTCAATATCATACAACATGATTCTTGGTAGACCTTGGATTCTTGCATTGGGGGTAGTTCCTTCTACACTTCATCGGTTAATCAAGTTTGTTTATAAAGATAAACTTCATACTATTAAGGCTAATCCTAAACCGGATAACTGTTTACAAATTGAAATACGAAAACAAGCCAGTCATCTTAAGATCCTAAATAATCTGAAAGTTGACTCATCAACTTCTTTTGATATAGAGAGTGTTGCATAAAATTCACACAATCAAATGCATTCCTTGGTGATGATTGGGGTTCATTAGATTTCACTCCCACTTCTATGGGAGAGTCTAGAGTTAAAGACTCTAATGTTGAAGAATCAAACATTGCATCAATACCATCAAAAGAATCTATGGATACAACTAAGAAACCTAATGTTTCTTTAACAACTAATGCAAAAAATACTCTTACTCATACTACATATTATGAGACTTATGAGGCTCCATGTTCTTCCAAAGAAATGGCCTCTCTTTACAGTCAAGGATTTTAGATCTTCTATAATAATTATGACTATGTAGGTAATGGGTGTGGTATCAATCAACAAGGGATTCGAGTACCTATAGAATCTGCTTCACGACACTATTCGAGTGGCATTGGATATAATCCTTTCAAGGAAACCAACCAAAACCCGTAGACATCCTAATCTTAATATAAACACAAAATCAACACTTAATTTGATATATCCTAAAATGATAGATATGAGTTGCTCTCTGAGAGATATTCCTTTAGATATGTTTTTGATGGATGAAGCAATAATGGAATTTTGGGGAGCTTATGATGATCTTCCTCATTATCATCATAAACATGGATTATCTTATAAATTAAATCAAGATGTATATTTTGGAAAATCCACTGGTTTGATCAAACTACTACATAATTCAAAGAAGAAAATGAAAAATTGATAAAGTCATCCAACCTCAGAGAGCCTAGTACTTTACTTAATGGAATAACAAATGAAGTCTCTATGGATAAAGATAACACTGAAAAAGGTTATCCCTATAGGTGATTGTTTAAAAATAGAAGAGAAAGAAAGTACGACTGAATTGCTGTATGAATATTCTCAACTATTTTCTTAGGATTACTCAGATATGCCTAGTATTGATCCTCATATTGTAATGCATAACATTGTTATGAAACTAGATGCTAAGCTGTTTAAATAGAAGATTTGTAAGATGAATCCTAAATTTGCATTACTTGTTAAGGGTAAGATAGAAAAACTCTTACAAGCTAGTTTTATCTACCCTATTGATTATTCACCTTGGATTTTGAATATAGTGGCTATCACTAAACCTGATAGTCATATTCAGATGTGTACTGATTTGCAAGATTTGAATCTTGCTTCTTTGAAAGATGATTTCTCACTTCTGAATATTGATATGATTTTTGATTTAATAGCTAGCCACGAATTACTCTCCTTCATGTATAGTTTCTCTGGATATAATCAAATTTTCATTAATCCTCTAGATCAATTTAATAAACTTTCATAACACCTTGGGGAACATTTTGTTGGGTGGTCCTGTCATTTGGACTTAAGAATGCCGGAGCAACTTACCAATGAGCTATGACCCTTATCTTTCATAATTACATGCATAAAATCTTAGAGGATTATGTCGATGATATCCTTGTGAAGTCTATACATTGTCAGGATCATGTCACAATCCTCTGTCAAATCTTTGAGTGAATTAAGAAATACATGCAATTAAATCCCTGTAAGTGTGTCTTTGACGTAGATAGTGGGAAACTATTGGTATTTATAGTTTTGAATCATGGTATTGAAGTAGATACAAAAAAGATTGATGCAATTGTTAATATGTTAGCTCCTAAGAACATATCTCAACTTCGTAGTTTGCAAGGGAAGATACAAGCCATCCACCAATTTGTGTCACAACTCACGGATAGGACACACCCTTTTACTCAACTACTAAAGAAGGATTTGAGATTTTAGTGGAATTTTGATTGTCAAAAGGTTTTTGAAGATTTAAAGAGTTATTTAGCTAATCCCTTTGTTTTGCAGCCTGCTATTGCTGATAAACCTTTTCTTCTATATACATCAACATCTAATAATGCTCTCACAACTTTACTAGAACAACACGATGCTAAAGGAAAGGAATGTGCTATATATTATATTAGTCGAACCTTGCTCGATTATGAATTGTGATACACCATTATCGAGAAGCATTGCTTAGCTTTAGTGTTTGCAGCATAGAAGCTTAGACATTATCTATTAAATGCTGAAATACATGTCATGGTGAAATTTGACACCTTGAAACATATTTTTGCTAAAACTGACTTGTTGAGTCATCTTGCTAAATGGGTGATGTTACTAACTAAATTTGATCTCAAGTTTATTTCTCAAAAAGAAATTAAAGGACAAGTGTTAACCAACCATTTAACTAAAGCACCTTCACCTTTCGCTATACAAAATTAGGAAACATTTTTTGATGATCAAATTTTAGCTATTGATAAGGATGATAAATGGGAATTATATTTTGATGGATCAAGATGTTGAAATGGCTCTGGTGCTGGTGTCATACTAGTACCTCCTATAGGTAAGCCAATTCCTGTCTTACTGCCTAAACTTATCATGCACAAACAACATTGCTGAGTATGAAGCTCTTATTGCAGGACTTCATGTCGCTTTGGCTTTGAACATCAAGAACATCAATATATATGGTGATTCACAACTAATTCTAAGACAAATAAATGGATCATATCAAGCTAAACAAGATAAATTATCTCAATATCATCATTTTACTTTGTCTTTATTAAAGTAATTTACATCATTTTCAATTGATACTATTCCAAGGAAAGACAATCGACATGCAAATGCAATGGCAAGCGTAACTTCCCTTATATCCCATGATGATTCCCTTGACAAATATACTTTATCATTCATAATCTTAAAACATTGATAGTAGAAGATGTCGTCATTACAAATACTGTGAACTCTATTGTCATATATGTTCTGATGAATGGTTCTCCCATATATTCAATTATATACATGATGAAACCATTCCTAACTCAAAATCTAAGAATGCATGAGTTTGCCTACACAAACTTGCAGCATGTTACATCATCTTATCTAATGTCTTGTATAGATTAAGTTATAATGGTGTCCTTCTCCAATGTCTAAGTAATTCGGAGATCCTGATAGCTTTAGAAGAAGCTCACTCTGGTGCTTGTGGAGGGCATTTTGGAGGAAATTCATTGGTACAAAAGTTATTATGAATGGGATATTATTGGCAACAGATGGAACAAGATTCCTTTGTATATGTCAATAAATACCCATAGTGTTAACAACATAATCATCTAATCCGAGCACCTGCCCTGAACTTCGTGCCCAAGTTTCACCTTGGCCATTTTCTATTTGGGCCATGGATCTGATTGGTAAAATTTCTCCATCTTACTCTCAAGGACACACATTTATTATCACCGCTATTGATTACTTCACTAAGTGGGTTGAAGTTGTTCCTTTATGATCCATGACTGCTGACGTAATTTGTTGCTTTATACAAGATAACATCATCTCTTGATTTGGCATACCTTCCTCCCTAGTTTTTGACAATGGAATGCCAAATTTATTGAAAAGTATCATATTCAAAACCACTTCTCTATGCCTTACTATCCTCAATCAAATGGCTAAGTAGAAGCTTCAAACAAGGTTATTAGACAAATTCTATGGAAAGTTGTTAATAAACATAAAAAAGATTGGCATACTCAACTATCCTATGCATTATGGGCTGTAGAACAAGCATTCATATGGCTACTAGGAATACACCTTATAATCTTGTCTATGGCACTGATGTGATAATGCCTTTAGAGCTAGAAATTCCTTCATTGAGAGTTTCCCTAAGAGACATTATTGATGATGATATAGAAACAGAAAAGAGATTACAATAACTTGAGATTCTTGATGAATGGCATATAAACACTCTCGAGCACCTTAAGGCACATCAGAAGAGCATACAATGATCATACAATGAATGTGTTAAACATCATTCATTCGATGTTGGAGATTTGGTATTTATGAGAATCAATGCAATGTGAACGTACCTCCTAGAGAAAAATGAAAGTTCAACCCTAATTGGCTCAGACCGTATGTAGTTACTGAAGCCTTTGGATCAGGAGAATATAAATTAGCTGATGAACAAGGTACACCATTTAAAGAGCCTATTAATGCAGTGCACCTAAAGAAATTCTATGCTTAAGATTTGTATGTTAAATAGTACTTTATAAAGCAAATTTTATTAAATAGATTAGCTTCAATTTTGACAAGATATGATTATTTTATCTTATTTCATTTAACATTACATATTTTGTTGAATTAATCATTGTTGTATCTTGCTTATGTATCCTTCATTGAGATCACCTTTGCATTAACTGAATATAGCATAGTATTTTGGTTATATGTGAAATATGTTAATCATTGTGCTTTTTACTATATGTTCTCTAAAGAATTGTTTAGTATACCATAGTAGAATTAATTACATTTCCATATAAAACATTTAACATTTATCAGTAGTTGCATTGTATATAAATCACACGTGATAGATTAAAGTATTGCGAATAGAAAATAAGAAACATCACACACACACATATATCAGTTTGAATATATAAGAGTCGCCTATCCCCTACAACAAAATAGGATGTGTGATAGTGTGTGTGTGATAAAAGGCTAACCATGTGTGGCTACAGACCGCGAGTGACTCCTAGAGACACTTCACGACCACAACCCCTTGAGCTCACCTCTCAAATCCAACATCTCACCCTGTAGCTTCATATACATCCGCTAGTATCGGTCTCTCTCTGTCTGAGCCCTATCTCTATGAGCTCTCGCCTAACATAACTCAGGAAGTAAAAGATCATTAACAATAGGATCTCCAATAGATGTAGGCACTGCTGTAGCTTGATCTTGTAGTGACTGGAGCTCAACCTCTGCACGCTCAACTTTCTGGATAGCTTGGTCTCTATCCCCTGTAGCTCAATCTAAAGTAGACTCCATAACTAGTCTATATATGATGAATGGCATGAATATCAAAGCATGTTGCCCTACAGATGGCTATGGTGAATATCCCACTCACACCCATTGCTCAGCTACATCAATAGGTACTATCTCCACTATGACACAACCCACAAAATTGTTTAATGCTTCTATCTAAACTACAAACGGAAAATAGATAGACATCAATATCTCATACATAAATCATAAATAATCATCAAAATAAATGTATCTATACAAAAATATCCTACCTGGATCTCCATCTCACCAAGATGGATCCTAGATAGCTGATGGTGTGATAAGATCTATAGCTGACTCTACAACTAGGGGCATAGGACTACTGGTCTCCCCTTGCTCGTGCTGACTCGAACTCCTAACACTTGTAGGACCTGGACCCCGAGCTCTCAACTACGACCTCAACTCATTCTCCTTGTTAGTGTCCACCTCTTGCTGATCCCACTGGGGTCTCACTCTGAAGATGTACTGTGGCGTGACCTCCTCATCATCATCGTCATGGTCATCCATATCCTCCTTTAGATCATAATATCCAACAAAGTCACTGATGTCATCCTCTATCCCTATGTCACTCACGTGACCAGCCCAAGGTCGAGGATCACCTGTAGGGTGACCAAGAGGAAAGATAGGAGCGAGCAACACTATCTACCACCAAGTCTGATATGCTCAAGTACAACTGACGTCATCTACATCTGATGCCAACTTTGCATCCTTGGTATCATCGTCATCACTAACAGCTACATCTATTATCATCGGCCATTGGGCATTGTTCGCCCTAACTATGCTACGTAGTGAGTAGGAATAACTTGGATCTGTCATAGGGACATCCTATATACATCTGAACTACCGTGCCACTCTATCAAAATAGAACTAGACAATAATGTGATCAAGGAAACCAACCATCAATTGATCCCTCTACATCCTCGCTAACTATCTCCACTGGCCTAGCCATGCTATATAGCCGTGATATGGTCTCCAAATGATGTCACTGGGCTGTAGTCTGTCAAATATAATTCTCCAGTACAAGAAGTCACTGTGTCTCCAACATTTGACTAATGGATAAGCATGAATGTGTGGATAGGTGAACGTTGGCTTTGTATGAAATCCTATCAACCATGTACACATGATATGCTCAAAGGCCTAGATGTGTAGTAGAGTGCAAACTATCAGGCTCTGCACCTTATAATGGACATACCATCCTAAGCCGCTGTAGAGGTGTGAAAGCATACTGCACCACCATGTGTATACGGTCCTCTCCTTGTCCATTGCTCTAATGGTGTGAATGAGACCCCTATACAAGTGAGTGCCTCATCCATTTGGTGTGACTACTAATGCGATAGTGACAATCATGATCCTCCAAATTAGAGGGATGTCACTGCATCCCTTCTCTAGTAATTAGAGCTGAATGTGTCTTCACTCCTCCTAAGCGATGGTGCGACCCAAGCAATAAATCTGACTCTCCTGAGTGTACTCTACTGAGCATCGCTCTACGAACCTCACTATCTCTTGACGGATAGGTAGTCATAGGATCCAGTAGACATCCTCTAGCGTAATAGTCATCTTGCTTGTGGGAAGATGAAATGTTGATGAGTCTACATTCCATCTCTCCATTAGGGCCATAAGCATGCTACAATGAAATTTGATCATGGGCATGAAGAACACCCACCATAAGCCCACCGCCTACAAGTGACCCCTCTCTGCATCAGTCATAGTACTGATGTGATCCCAAAGCAACACCATCAGGCAACTGCCTATGTGCTCTCACATCTCTGGGACATCCTACAGGTTAGATAGTAAGAAATTGAATCAACTTTCATCATCAAATCATCACTAAGTACATGGACAATTAAATAGTGCCTGATCCTTAGGGTCCTTGTCCTTTCTAGACTTGGGTGCCCTAGGAGGACCTCAGCACCCTAGAGAGGCACTAGCACCCCAGGGAGACTAAGGCACCCTAAAAGGACACTAGTGTCCTGGAAGGACTTGGGCATCCCTGTTAGGGACCCTTTTTTGATAAGGCCTTGTTGGCATGAAAAATGACAAAAATAACTGAAACAAAAAAAAATGATGACAGAAGTACAAGATCAGGACACTACCTCGACCTTGAAATGTCTCTCTACGACTCAGGTTTGAAGCTACTCCAGTCACGGAAGCTGGTATAGACGTCATCTTGGAATGGTCGTTCTCCTCTTCTCCTTCTCCTTCTCTCTTCTACACAATGAAATAAGAATGAATAGTGAAAAGTGAAAACTCCCCTTACATATAGTAAATGAATGAGAATTCCTATCACTATCTATGTGTAAAATTGAACAAATTTACTCTTGAGCCTCTATCTTGGGCTATCGAACTTAGATTTTTGCATTGTTTGTTGTGTTGGAATCTTGGTTCCATCCTCTATGCTATCCAATGTGTTGTGTTTGGGTGTTTCTTGTAGAAACAACCCTCAAAACACATTTCTCATCAAGTTTCATTGAAATTGATGCATGTAGATATTCTCCTTGTTTCTCCTTTTCGGACTAAGCAAGTAGAAACAAGAGGGGCATATATTTCCCTTGATTTCTTCCCTCATCACATCTCACCACTCAACCCCTTAGTGTTTAAGGACTAAATTATTGGTGGTGGTTACAAGTTGATTTGATTTTGATTTTATGACAAGTGTTCCTTTACAGGTTGCGGTTCCTAACTTTGTGGTCTTGCAGGATTACAAACTTGGGGGCTTCTTCCTCTTCTGCGACAACACTTTTGCTTCCTCTATAGTATCCTTTTGGGTACCCTTTTCATGATTGATGTATTTACTTTCCTTTAGTTGCATATGCATATAGTGTCATATGGCCACTAAAGTGGGGGCTAAATGTTGTGTCAGAAATTGTCCTCATGTATGGAATGGTACAATTTCACTTGGTTTAGCTCCTCTCATTTGATGTCCTTTCAACCTCTTTATTTTTGGCCTTCCTAAACCTTGACTAACCTGTGTCTAACTGAAGAAATGACATGTTTTGAGATAATTGATGACTGAAGGTGAAAAATAAGTTTGGATTTGGGATCTCCTAACCTCCTAAAAGTAGACTTGTTTAGGAAATCTAGGCTTGGACTTGGGCGCTCATACCTTAGGCCTACCCCATTTTCTAGGGTTTTGAATTTTGGCGAGATGTCAGCTCTCGCCATGCACCTCAGGATTCCATTTTCAAATTTTTGTTTTTGTATGATGTTAGAACGTTATTTAAAAATTTGAAATTCCTAAGGTTAGATATTTAAAAACATTTGAAAATCATTTTATTACACACAATCTATATACAAGATTTATGCTAAAACTCTATCAAAATTGCCATTGAAGATCAACAACATTATTGAATCTCTTAAAGTTATTTGAATTTTCTATCATGGAGACATTTGATGGAGATTAGGAGTCAAAATCTTGAAACTATCTTGCTCTTCCTAGGGTTTTTACACCTTTGGCACATGATCGAGAGAAGGGTTGAAGCATCCAACATTGAGCTTGGGAGTCCTTTGCAGATACGGCCGCCTCGCCTTCTTGTTCATGCAAGTCTTCATTGTTTTCATCTCCTTGAGGTGAAGTTGTGTTTATTCATTGAGTGAAGCAAATTGTTTTTCTTTCCTTGATGCTTAAGTCATCTAGGGTTTTACATTTCTGCATACACATTTGTTAGATGAGCACACACATCTGTAGATATTTATCATTAGCTATTGTTAAGGTAGGAATACCAAAAATGGGGCTTGACTAGAGAAAGCTCCTATATAGCCATAACCATCTTTCTCCTCCTTTTGTATGTGCAAATTGTGTTCAATAGGATTTGGCAAAAAGGAGTGACATGAAGATGAATACCATGGATACAGTCATGACAAAGTTTTGAATTTCTAGATCATGATATTTATGGGGCCAAAGAGCAGGTGCCCAAGCCCTAGGTAGGGTTGTTTGTGGAGATTCTAGGAAGTCATCTATCATTTGTTTCTATTGTTTCAAACATTTTTGTATCGAAGATTCGAAGGGCTTTGGTGTAAGTCACCCAAGCTCACCTGGGCACATTCTTCAGGATCTAGGAGCCTCTGAGGACTACCTGATACCTGGTGCAGGAGATTTTTATAGACAGAAAGTTGTAGGGCTTTGGAGAAGGTGCCCTAGTCCATCTGATCCCTATTTTCCAGGTGCACATTCTCTAATACCTTACTCTCAATATTTCTATGATCTGTTTGTCTATACTTGTCTTTGAATTCAGTCTATTATAGTCATGCTGTGTAATTAGGGTTTCATTGGTTAGTGATTATAACAAACTCATGAAAGCCTAATCAAACACTTACTCAGACCTAGTTATAATAAAGGAAAGCATAAGAAATCAATAGCTTGATCCCAATCTTGGTCCTTATCTTCCTAATGCTTGTGTGTGAAAGAGTAGAGCTTGATTAACTATCATAATTCTACTTTTTTAACACTAAATAGATATATCTTCAAGAATGTCTTGCTCCATTAGATGTTTACACTCAATGGTTGGAGATGGTTTGCTCTTTATGGAAATTGTAGATATTGCATTAGATGTGGGCTTGATGAATTCTTTAGGAGATGTTGGAAGTTTCCCTACACAAAATGTACCATGGATCCATGGGCAACCAAGGAGGATGTTGTATGGGAGATCAAGATCTAGCACTTGGCATGTTGTCTCCAAAATATTTTGCCCAACTTGTATTAGGAGCTTGATGGTTCCTTGGGATTATCATTTCATCTCATCATATTCTTTGATGGTTATGCTTTTATGTGAGTCCATGACCTCATCAGAATATCTCAAATATTTTATTAATTTTAAAGTGCACAAGTTTAGGCCAGAACCACCATGTATTAAGACTCATTTAATTGTTAGGATTGAGGTGCCATCAACCTTGTAAATCCTATGTAATTTATTTATATTATTGTTTGTAAATCACGCATAAGGGATGAAAGGTTTCACCAGCAGTGATCTTTTTGTTGGAATTAGGGCTGACAACTAAGAGGGGCTGGGGGTGAATTAGTTGTCTTAAAACATTAATCTTTGTTGCAATTATTCTTCTTTCCTACTCCTTAACAAATTTATGATATAACCATGAAAAGCAAGAATCAATAACACATGAGTAGAAACACAAATAACACGCTTGACACCAAGATTTTTAATGTGGAAACCTGGTTAAGGGAAAAACCACAGTGGGGGTTAACCCACAAAGATTATAATCTGTTAAAAGTATTACAAAAGGGAAGGTACATGCCTTCGGGCTCACTACCTACATGAATGATTACAAAAGGATTACAAATTGTTTCAACTAATGAATAACATCTATAAATGCAAGAATTCAGTTCTGGTTAGGCACAAAATACTAATCTTACACACTTCATCTTCATTCTATCATGTTTACTGCTCTGCCATGATCCAGACCTTAGATCTCTTTTCTTTTGCACTTCTTATCTGCCCTTTTTGCATTTACTCCATATCTGCACCACATCATCACACAATACACTCAAATCCATTGGCTATATATATATCCACCTCAAGAAATTCAGTCACTTTTCTGTTGGCCTTATGAAGAACTTAACAAATAATACAAGTACTCTATTCTGTTAGCTGAAATAATACACCAATATTGATGTGTATCAGAAATAACACTTGTAGGTCACCATACATGTTGACCACTAACATTATATCCCATACGTAACTCACCAAAACACTTCTACTAGATCCTCACAAGGATCTATCATAAGTCATCCTGTTCTTCACTGAACAGTTATGTCATATTAGGACCCGATACTCAGATGCTCATAACTTTTAATCCCTTTGTCACCAGAGGCTGAAATCTTGGATTTAAATTTTCTTGACATTCCTCTACACTCCCTTAGATTCGTAATACACAATGATTAATTGGAGAGATCCGGAACAAAATACTGAACTCTGCCATATACCCTATTCCTATCTATCTGGACTTGATAAATCTTTGAATTGACTTCCGATATGATCTGATACTACACTACGGATGTGTGGAATGGACTTAGTTGCCATCGATGACAACACATGACATGCCTTGCAGTGTCTTTTACCAACAATCTTCCCCTTTGGCATTGATGGCAACACTTAGTGAAAAATGACTAAGTGTTGAAGCTACTCCTCCTTACTCAGTACACTTGTGCTCTCTACTATTTACAAAGCTCCCTCTTTACTAGATTCCTCATTTTTCACTGCTCTTCACTCCCTATTTGACACCAATGGCAAAGGATGGAATCCACAAACCAAAATTCACCCAAAAATTTTCTATATAATGCCGTATATGTATAACTAATCCTTAGGTTATATTTACATATACTTAAGTACATCTCCAAAAATATTCTTCAGTAAGGCCAACTCTATATCTCAACTCTTCTTCATACTATTCAAAGTTGAAATGTGGCCATTGAACAAAAATGCTTGTGCTTCAGCCTTCCAGAGGTCAATGGGATCACCTATTTGTGCAGTAGTTTGGGCTTCTGTCACAACATTGAACATTGCTTCTATCTTAGGGGAAATCAATCCCCAGAGCTCACCCATTCTTGCTTCAATGTTCTCATTTTCTCTTGTCAACTTCTTTATTTCTTCCATCAGGCTAATTGCTTAACACTCCTTACTTGCCACTGATACTATCAATGGATCAAAAGCTTGGCACATACTTGACAATTTTTGTTTGGAGTCCTTTAGTTTATCTTCTATATCCTCTACAACTTTAGGAGTAGATAAACAAAACTTATATATACCACCTCCTTCTGAAAGAGCATTTTGAATACTCTTTATATAGTTATCTAGTACCAATCTATCTACCCCAATCATGCCTTTAAGTGCATCAAATCTTTTTGTTAGAAAAATAATGACCAGGAAACAACTAATCAAGATTGTGAGAGTTAAATAAAGAAATAATAAAAAGATATTACCATAAAGTAGAAGCAAATTTGCAAGCATGTACCAAAAGAACAACATGGAGACGAGATTTTGAAGGGGGAAAAAGCAAAGAAAAAATGCATCAGCTAATAATGCAGCTCTAGGATACCCTGCCTCTACAAGACTATCTATGCTCAAACCTGTGGAATCCATGTGGCATTTGGAAATCCAGTCAACAATATCAAGTATCTGAGCCTCAGTAGGAGTTGTTCCAAGAAGCCAAATGTTTTTACCATAGTAGAGAGCAGCACCATCACACCTAACTAGATTATGAAAGATGGCACGAAGCCATGAAATAAAAATATTACAAAGAGAGGGAGGAGCTCCTCAAGAAATGAATGAGAAGAGAAAAATGAGAGAGGAATAAGAAGGAAGGAGAGAGCACCTCTATAAATAGAGGTGAGAGGGGGAGTTGCATGCAACTCCCATATGCCACCTTTCATGTGAATAAGTGCAATGTGTCAACCTCTTAAGGAGGTGGCTAAATAAATCAAATATTCCTCCAAAAGGAATAATGACGTGAGTTATCCTCACACATGTGTGAGGATACTCACCTAAAATAAAAATACTTTATATTTAATAATACAAGTATTTAATACAAAGAAATAATTTAATGATTTTTACTAAAGTAAGGATTTAAGTATCCTTAACCAAGTAAAGATTATCATTTTTAACATCCCCCCTTAAGCTTTACTTGGGGAAGATTACAAAGAATCCATCAATGGGATGATTACAACATTTACAAGAATGGCATTAAAGCCTTTACAATGAATAAGAATCTATATATTAAGAAAGAAGCTTGAAGAGAAGTTTAGATGTAGCTTGATGTGAAGCCAAGTCTTCAAGTTTTCAAGGAATTGAGTGAACCAAAGTACTTGTATAGATGCCTTTGAACAATCTGAATAGTGAGCTCCTTTAGAGACAAGAGAAGTGGATTGATGGTTTTTTGTGCTGCCAAGATATTGAACCTATTTCATCAAAGAAAGCATAACCACAAATGGATTTCCCATCATTGGGATCATCTCCTAAACTTGAATGAGTATATTCATAGAAAGAGATATAAATTGCATATTGCATAAAAAAAGTTTGTGGATCAAATGAATCCAAATTTAAGTCATAAAGCCAATAAGGCAAAAGTTAGCATAGATAATATAAGAGTAATCCAATGTAGATAAAATAACCTTAAGTCTTGAGTAAGAGTGCTAGAACAAATTGTAGCACAAATCATGGCTTATAGCCCAAATTATAAAATGCTGATATATAGGCATAGCAATAAAAGTTCTAGCTTGCTTCTCACTACATCATTTGTTGAATTGTAAAGTGAACTTATATCAAGTTTAATAATAATGGACTTTGAAAATTAGTCCTAAGATCATAGTGCCATCAATTGAAGATTCAATAATATGGACTTTGAAAATTAGTCCTATAGATGGTTATAAAACCCATAGTGCCTTCATAAAAAAATTTAATATCAAAAGACTTTGAAAATAGCCCTATAAAATGGTATAACAACCATATTGTCTTCATTAAATTTTAAGAACTTGATCCCCAACGATCAGTTCATCATAAAATGTAAGTGCATACCATCAAAGTGGATGAAAATATTTTCCATGGGGCCCAAAAAACACTCAAATGAGACTTAATAGAGCTCCCTATGCAACATTACTACAAATGCATCTTGCGCATAAAATATTTAAAGGCTTTAGTGCTCTAATGAGCTTTTAATTTCTCAAAAATTATAATAGATAAGTGAGGCACAATTAGATTCCCTTTATCAAAACAACATAAGTGTAGTTGAGAATGAAACACTAGACTTGTTTTAAATATTGTGATAAATCAAGACTTAGGTAGAAAAATGATAATTTCTCACAAATTGAGATAAAAGGAGCATAGAGATACATTGGAATTAGAAGGGGCACAAATCAAGCCACCTTAATAAATTATAATAAATTAATATTAAAAATTTGTGATTGAATAATCTCACAAGGGTTGTCAAAAAAAGATTAAGACATAAATGATAAATATAATATACTCAAAACATATTTCAAGATGATATTCATGCATTTCGAACTACATGAATATCCTCTTTTGAAATACAATTGAATTATAGCATGTACTAAATTATTGGGTTGATCAAGTCCAATAATAAAGTACAAGATTAGTTTAAGTTAGATAAAAAGAGGCAATTGTTTTTAAAAAAATACCTGAATGAAAAAAATCTTAATTTTTATAATAAAAGGCAATTAAGATATTTCTTAATTGAATGTCTAAGGCAAAAAAATGCCTAAAGAAATTGTCTTTTTTAAAAAAAATCTCCATTGAAAAAAAACTTAATAATTTTTTTTTAGAAATGCCTATGTAAAAGGCATATTTTTTGAAAAAAGGCAAAAAATAAAAACTTAATAAATATGACAAAAAATGTTTTATAACAAATGCCTTATAAACAAAAGGTAATATATTTTTTCAAAATATAATGCCTCCAAGGATAATTTTTTTGAAATAACCTAATGATAAGGTAAAATTATAATAAAAGGCAAGATATTTTTTAAAAAGCCTAAAAAATTTTCTCTTTTTTTAAAAAATTGCAATATTGCCTATAAAAATGTCTAATTACTTAGACATAAGGTAAAATATTTTTAAGAAAATGCCAGAAAAGGCAATTTTTTTAAAAAATTGCCTACAAAAATTTTTTATAGAAAAAAATTATTTAAAAAAACCTTACTAATGCAAATTAAATTTAAGTTAAATAGAATAAAATAAACTTTAAAATTGTTAAGAATCTTTAAATTTTCCTTAATTTTTAAAAGATCATACTAAAATATAAAAAAGAAACCTTTTTGGTTTATAAAGAGAGGGCACAAATTGAAAAAAAGATAGTTTGTATTGTTTTAATAAAGCACAGGTTTCGGCCCTTTTTATGTGGTGTATCGTATGCATCCAAGAGGTGTGTTTGAGCTTCGTGATCTTACTGGAATGGAGAAGAGAAGTGCAGATGGGGAAGAATTTGCTCAAGTCATTCATGAAATTCAAGAGAAGGTGAAGAATAACATTGAAGATAGCAATCTGCAGTATAAGGGGCATGTTGATTTGAAGAAGAGAGAGCTGTAATTTCAAGTTGGAGACCTTGTATTGGCACATCTCTGAAAGGAGAGATTTCCTACAGGGACATACAATAAACTATAGATGAAAAAGATTGGTCCTTACAAAATACTAAGGAAGTTTTCAGCCAATGCTTATGAGATATCACTGCCTGAAGAGTTGAATATATCTCTTATTTTTAATGTTGCAGATTTATATCCATATAAAGGAGATACATAAGTAGAAGAAGATGATGCAGGTGATTCATCTTAAGAAGAACAAGTTGGGACAACCAATGTTCTACAACAAATAGAATGTATTCTTAATAAACAAGTGCTAAAGAAGACCCATAAGAAAGAATATTACAAGTATCTTGTCAAGTGGTGCAATCATCCCATTGAAGATGCATCATGGCTTACTGAGGACAAGATAAAAAAGATGGGTCCTTTAGTTGAAGACCTCATGAGCCAGAGCTCATGATTTCTTTATGCCTGGGAGTTTGATGCAGGGGCATCTTAACTCTCATAATTTTGGCTTTATTTTTTTATTTTTGGCTTGTTGGTGAATAAAGCAGGTTTTCTTTCTTCCTACAATTTTGGTGTGTGTGGCTCCTATCGCTTCTGTCACCTTTTATTTCCACCTATTTTTGGGGAGGTTGTGGGTGACAAATTACTTTTAGTTTTTAAAGCACAAAAAGACCTCCAATTGTGGATATTGTGGATGTTTCCAGCTAGCAGTTTAGATTTTATTCCCTTCTTGGGATTGTCTAATTTAGTAACATCAATAAATATGCATTTATATCTTTGTTGGTGATGGGATCATTCTTCTTCCTCACTTCCCTCTCTACATTTTTGGGAGTCTACTTTATTCCTCTGGCAGCTCTGTCTCTTCTTGGGTAACGATGGTTATCTGTCTTCATAAGTCTCAGTGCACACAAAAAATATCCTTGAGCAAATTACCCTGTAGAAGTTGATCTAGTTGCATCTCCTTTTTTTTTATTTAGGTTGTGTTTTCTCTATTTTCTTCTTTAGAGCTGTAAGATTATCATTTTGATGTCTTTCATTTATAAAAGGTAATGTTTTAACCAGGGAAGTTAGAAAAATACTAAGCTTTTAATAAATATTATAAAGAGCTAGAAGTTTCTCACTAAATTCAACAAACTATTAAATTATATGTAGTAGTGGCAAATATGAATCAAATAGAATGGCTTGTGAGAGCTCAAATGAGCTTTACCTAGTATACTCTCTATGAGGTGTTCTTAAGCCTGCTATCTTTGGTGCCCCATTTGTAGAAGCCTGCACAAAAAAGAAATTACTCTAATCATACATAGGAGGTCCTTGATGGGTTTTCTAGATATAACCAAGTTGAAGTAGCCTGAGAAGATTAGCACAAGACAACTTTCACTACCCCCATTGGTTTATTTGTATATAACAGGATGCCTTTTGGTCTCATAAATGCTGGAGCCATGTTTCAGAGAGAGATGGATTTAACTTTTGGTGACTTGAAAGACAAAATCATTGTAGTATACCTTGATAACCTGACAGTTTTCTCCAAGAAGAGGTCTAATCACTTACCTGACTTAGAGGTGGTTTTACAAAGGTTCAAAGAGAATGGTATCTCCCTGAATCCTAAAAAGTTCATCTTCGCGGTCACTAAAGGAAAGCTATTGGGTCACATTGTCTTAAAGGACAAGATAAAGATCAATCCAGAAAGAGTCAAGGCTATTCAACAGCTAAGCCTACCTACAACTAAGAATAACACGAGGTCCTTTTTTGGTCAGGTAATTTTTTTGAGAAAATTTGTTCTTGATTTCACTAAGCTGACTAGACACATTGTAGATATGATGAAAAACAATCCTGTCTTTAGCTAGAATGCCGAGGGGAAGAGGGCGTTTGAAGACATTAAAAAAGCCATTGCTAATGCACCCACACTTGTGCACCCTGACTTCTAGAAAGATTTTATTATCTATTGCTATGCCTCTGAACATACTTTATCAGCTATCTTATTACAGAAGAATGAACAAGGAATTGAAGCCCCTATTGCTTTCATGAGTGTGTCATTGAAGAACTATGAGCTTAAATACTCTGCCTTGGAGAAACACGCATATGCAGTGGTGAAGGCATTAAAGAGTTTTAGGTTTTACATCTTACATTCACATACTGTGGTCTATGTTCCTAAATTTGCAGTCAAAAGCATATTAACTCAGCAAGAGATTGGGTATAACAATAGGGGGAATTGGATTGCTAAAGTACAAGAATATGATGTTGAAATCAAACCTACTAATCTAGTCTGGGGTAAAGGATTGTGTAAGATGATTGCTGAAAGAAAGGAGGAAGGTAAGGAGGAAATTCCATTGGTTCTCTTCACTAGCAACACTAATGAGTGGTTCTCTAATGTCTCTTACTTCTTGACCTATGGTGACTATCCATCCCACCTTTTGACAAAGGAAAAGAGAAATCTAAAACTCAAGGCACACAAGTATCTTATTTGGGAAGGTAATTTGTATAAGAGAGGGGTTGATGAAACTTTCCTGAGGTGCGTAGACAAGGATCAATAGAGGAAACTATTGGAAGCTTTCCATAATGAAGCCTGTGGAGGACATTATTCTGCATCAGTGATGACTTTCAAAATTTTGAGGCAATGCTTCTATTGGCCTGGGATGTTTAAAGATGCTTATGAATGGGTATCAAAGTGTGAAAAATGCTCAAAGTTTACTGGCAGACCACAGTTAGCTGCATTGCCTTTGAGGCGAGTAGTTATAGATGAACCTTTCCAGCAATGGGGTTTAGATTTCATTGGACCAATCAATCCCAAATCAAGTGCCGGACACACTCACATTTTGACTACAACAGATTATTTCACTAAATGGGTAGAAGCTATACCAATAAAAATTACTACCTATAAGGTGGTTTGTACTTTCCTTAAGGAAAACATTATAGTCAGATTTGGTGTACCTAAGAAGCTAGTGACTGATAACACTTCAAGATTTTCCTCTGCGGAAATTACTCTCTTCTGTTATGATCTCGGTATCAGCGTATCCCATTCATCTGATTATTACCCACAAGGTAATGGCTAGGCGGTGTCTAGCAACAAAAATCTCATCTCTATTGTTAAAAAACTAGTTGAGGAGAATTAGAAAGGATGGCATAAGTATTTATATGATGCTCTTTGGGCCAATAGAATAACATATAAAAGAGTGATTGGTATGTCCCCTTTCTAGTTTGTCTATGGCATGATAGTGCAATTCCTATTCCCTTGGAACTATCTATATTAAATTTGTAAAAGGCAATTGAAGATGAACAATTTCAGTCAGCCCTAGAAAAGAGAATCTTGTACTTACAATAGCTAGAGGAACAAAGAGAAATTGTTGTGGATAGAATTGCTAGGCATCAACAGACTATGAAGAAGGTTTTCAACAGAAAGGATAAGCAGAGGACTTTTGTAGTGGGAGATGCTGTACTCTTGTGGGATCGGAGGAGAGAACCAAAGGGTGCACACAAAAATTTATCCTTGAGCTGAGACTTATGAAGACAGATATCAATATTCCAAATGCAGTGTAATTCCTTGTTATGACTTATGATAGTCAAATTTATGAGGTAATTTGCTCAAGGATATTTTTTGTGTACATCAAGACTTATTGTCTTCATAACCCTTATTATTGCATATTATTTCAAGGGTTTATTGTTGCCAGGTTTCTGTTTCAAAGGGTCTAGTGTATATTTGTTGTCAACTGCACCTAGGACATTCTGACCTAGAATGTTTCAATACTATTTTCCAATGGTTTGTGGTGTCAGGTATTTGAAATTAGTTGTATGCAGTTATGAAACTGTGTTTGATCGTTTTCCAGTTATGACAACATTTGAAAATAGTTGCAAATATGGGTTGTGTGATCAACCACCATGAACACAATATAAGTTTGATGAACTGCATGTTGATGAGTGTTTTAACACACAACGCAGGTGTGATTGCTAGTTTCAGACCTCTCTTGAAAAGTATCCTACCCTAGGTAAGACTACTCCAAGGATAATACAGCTAGGTCTTAGCTCACTTGGAATCTATCGGTTGGTATATTCTAGCTATGCCTACAAGGGGTCTTACATGCAATCTATAGATCCTCAAGTTGGAACAACAAACACATATAAACCCTTTATGATTTTAGCTGATAAAATGATATAATATGCTACTAGAAATCCTAATCTAACAATGGTTTTCAAAGAAAATGTAAAAGAGGTTAGGGTTTTAGATAAATCCATGACATTTACAATGTATAGATCACTTTAAGTAGATAGACACTCTAAATTTTAACCAGTTTTCTAAGTTACCAAACTGAAAATTGATGTTACAACACTGCAGAAAATGGTGTTATCTTCAATGGAAATCGAAGGATTTTCATACTACATTCATTCATTAAATACCCAATAGATAGCGTAATTTAATTCTTGAAATGTAATTGAACTTAACCACATCTGATCAGCCCAAACTAACTTGCCACAATTATCTACCATCAGAAAAAAACTAAAAGTATGGACATAGAGTGTTCATCAAATACTTTCAGCAAAACATGAAAATTATAAAAGCACTACTAACTGATTATGGGAGAGCAAGAAGTGAACCATGAAAACCAAGTAAGAAACACAATACACAAATTCTTAGAAAAACTATAGAAACTTACTTTGTATTAATTCAAATGGTAGAATGTCAATAATTCGACATCAAATTCTCTCTTACAAATAGTGGAAATGGTAGCCCTTTATATAGAGGAGGAACCATACTAAGTTTTTCAAAGAACGGTGGAGATTAACTCAACACCGACGGTCTAGATTACACCAATAAATGCATTTGCAACAACTCATAGCAAATCCCGGATTACATTTTGTCTCTTATGAAAAAGACAAAAAACAACCCCCAGATACATTGAATCTAGACATTTTGACTACCCAAATCAATATATATATGGAAAAGCTCATTTTTAATGCCTAATAAAGACAAAATAGCATCACATGTTACTCTAAATATAGCAATTTACATCAATGACAGTATTACATCTCAAAATAATCAAAATTCATTAAGGTTCTTCATCCAAATTTATTTTGTCTTCTTCTGCTAGCTTGTTGCGATAGTTGAGCCATGCTTCAAGTGTTGGATTGATCTCCAAGGGATTTGGATTCTATAGATGGGTGACTCAATATTCAAACATCTCTAGCTTTCGGCTAAACCTATTGTATATCTTTTCTATTTCTGCCCCTGCTTCATGGAATGCATTGAATTCAACCTTGAGGTCGTTGGCTTTACCCAACCTATCCTCCATATCCAACTTAGTATTCTCAAAAATAACTTTATGCAATTTGTTTTTGCATTTTTCAACATCATAAGGTGCATAGTCATTGTAAGCTTCTTCTAGGCAATCCCTTAAAGAATCATTAATATCATGGATTAATGCTTGAATTTCTTCATCTACTAGCTTATAAGCTTCTTTTATGTTCTCAAGGTTTCTTTTCTCAATTTTACCTATTGGTACCACTCAATAACCTTTGATAACTTGTCACCAATTAGAATGCTCTTAACCACTAAGGTCTGTGTAGGCAAATCTCTGATACTCTTGACTCAGGGAAACATGAGAATAATATTCGTCGAAAGAGTCACACTCCTCTTGTAGGTTTTTCCATTTCTCATGAAGCTTAACTAATTTCTTATGTGCTTGGGTAGTAGCATCAATGGTTTCACATCCCTTTTCACATACTCTGATTAACCACTTCTAAGTACCTTGTGACATGGTTCTTACCTCGTCGAGCTTTACCATTTCATCTATGGATAGGAAGGTAGGCACTCTCCTTATATCCCCATTAGCATGAACTAGTTTAATCAAGAACTGAACGCAAGTACGGAGTTCCTCATTCTATTGTTTCAATTCTTTCTTTGATAACTCATCTTTACCCAACTGCTCCAAGATTGAGGTGATAGACCCCTTAAACTCATCAACTCTTTGAGCATGGGAGGTTGGTCCCAGATCAACCATTGAGATAACGTACTCCTCGGCTCTAACTTGTTCTCTACTTAGGCTGGCCGGTGGGACAACTATTTCAGCAATCTTCGATCCTGTCTCATCCTTATAGAATCTTGATTGTAACATTGCTTTCTTTTACTTCTTGGGCCTTTGAGCCTGTCATAAGATTGTGCTCAAATCTAATTGCATTATATCTACTCATGGCTCAGGATATGCCACTGTGTTCTGTAACCACTAAGGTGCTGAAGAAGAGGGCTTACTTAGTTGTCAGTTTTAGTAGGCTCTTCAAGTGACCCTTTCTCTTGCTCTGACTCCTTATATTTATTCAATCCTTATCTCCTTCACTGGCTAGGTTTCCCCAATTTACCATTATATTCTACTAAGTTGATTTGAAGACTTCTTCTATTTGACCCTTCTCTGGAGGACTGTCGGATACATCAATCACTTCAACAGTAATTGATTCAGCCAAGGATTCATTTGGGATTTCATTACTTGCTTCAACAAATACATCTTTATCTGATTCAGACAATTTTTCTATTTTTGGCTCTTGTAAACCCAATTCTACACATACCTTGTCAATTCCTTGTAGAAATGGCACAACCAAAGGGGTTGAATTTTTATCCGTAGGCCTCTAAGAGATAGGAATGGTAGAGGATATGGGTAGTGCAACTGAAGGCAAGCTTGGCCGACTCCAAAGTTGGTGAGATGGAAGAGGTTGGCAAGGCTAAGGAAATGACGATGGGCCAAGAAATAGATAGTGAGGGTAAAGGAAGAGAAGGTGAAAGGATTATAGAAATAGGAGGCAATGCCATAGAGGTAGATAATGGAGTGCAAGAGATGGAAGGTAAAGGTGTTGTAGTGGTAGAGGAACATGAGGTGGCAACAATAGAGGAAATGGGAATGCTAGGGGTGCCAAAAGATACTTCCAATGAGCAAGAAACAATTGACATAGTAGTAGAAGGTGAAGTAGTAGCAGAGACAATTTCCTGAACAATGGTAGCCAAGGTCATAGGTGTAGTAGTGGAAGCAATGGAAGGGGATGCAACAGCAGAAGCAATAGAAGTAGATGCAGCAACAACAAATGTTGAGGAGAGAACAACTGTACTCACATCGGGAGCAGAGGGAGATGGGGAGGTTGGCAAACTTGTATCATCATGAGTTGTAGTAGTAGTTTCCACATCCTTACTGGCATTATTCATCTTGACTTTCTTGGTCTTAGAACCCTCTCCAGAGCTACTGGGTGTGTCCCTTTTCTTCAAAGCTCATGTCCTAGCAGAAGAAGGCTGATCTTTCTTAGGTGGTTTTACAGAAGTTTTCTTATTCTTTTGTGCCTTAGCCTACTTCACTAATGGTACATGCTCTTCACTATCAGAATTTTGCTTTTGAACTGGCTCTGCCTCATCTGTTATGTTTATTGGTTCATCCTCTTCCCGTCCAGATTCTTTATCTAATTCCAGTGTAGTATATGTGAGTTGCACCCCTTTTCTTTCAAAGGTAACCACCTGACCTCTCACCCATGCCTTGCTTAGTCTAATAGGCTCTTTCATTATGATATCAAGAGAAATCTCTTTAGCATTGGCCCAATTAGGTAAAGGGATTGGTTGGCAGTATTGAGCCTCCCAAGTTCCTTTGACCATGATAGTGTCATCATCTTCCAATTGGTCTGGTACTGCAATGACGTGAAATTTCCTTACAAAAGCCAAAGATAACCTTGAGTGGGCTTTCTTCATGACTTCGTAATCATCCATACAGTTGGCCCAAAAGTCTTCTATATGCATCTTGTGGAAAAATGTTTTGCTAACAAACTTCTCCATCACTTTATTTGGATCAAAGTGATCCCTGACATTGTAGGAGTGGAGGTTGAGAAGTTGAAGTTCTTTATCGGAATGTTCAACTAATGCCAATGAAGGACATGCATAATTCCCTTTGCCAAACTAGATGGGAAATTGTACATTGGTTCTATGCAAGTTCTTGAGTTTCTCAGTACAAGGGAACAATTGCCTAGATAATTCCAAGAGCATTGTCTTATCATTAGGATATCTAGGGAGCCTATAAGCTATCCCGGTGAAACCTTGTACCCTTAGATATGTGAACTTCTCAAACTAGATGTACCACCTCCCAGATTTGGTTACTTCATTCATAGCTTCTGTGGAAATCCTCAAGGTTGTGTTACCTTGCAATAATCTTGTTATATACATTGTGAAAGCATCATTCACCCTTTTAAAATGCATCAGAGATTGAGATGATGTGAGATGTGGATAACATTCATATACTTTGACTTGGGTCTGCTCATTATTTTGAACTTCTCCTATTTTAGACAATCCAACATAATGATTTCTTCTTGTCAATGCATAGACAACATAAGATGTCCACCTAAAGAACCTTTTCTCTTTGAAGTTGTTGAATGCTTCATGAATGTTATCACTAAGAATCTGTGACTCATGGAACTTAGTTCCTTTTAGTATCTCTTCAACTATGACAAATATCCACCCTTCAAAAGTTGATGTTGTAGGCAAGCCATAAATTCTACTCAGAAAAGTTACCAAATCCCCTATTTCATCATGAAAATCACTTCTATACAATACTTGAGGGAATTTGCTCATGGAAAACCTTTTGCTCTTTGCCCAATTTTCATTCATATGTTTTCTACATCCACTTTCATCCTTATTGTATGTGGCCTTTGATTCTGCCTTATTTGGCATGGTCATTACTGTGTTCCATGGGATGTCAAAAGTTTTAGCCAAGGAGGCTAGACTCAAGTCAGCTAAGATGTCTTCATTGGTAGTTTGGATTGTTTTGGTCATGATATCGTATCTATCTGCATAGGTGACTATGAGTTTAACACACTAAACAGATGAAGGGAAGGCAACATCTTGTGCAATCCCACTATCTTTTACTTTCTTTGCCCTAGGTGTTGGATTTGGACCAAAGGTTCTTAATCTGAAATCATCTAGGTCTATGTGCCCCAGATCTATATCTCCTACATCACTCCATCTAGTATGAATCTTTGTCTTAGGAGGGATGCCTTTGATCTCATACCTCATGATTTGGGCTTGTGCAGTTATCTAACCTGCAGTACTAAACCTTATAAGCTTGATACCTTAAGATATTTTCACTAACTCCTAAGTTTAAGTTCTATGATTATCAAGTGGACCACTAGACTTTCAACCGTGTTGTAACCACTGAATCTATAATGGATCTGCTAAGCTTCTACATGCTCTTAATAGAATAGAAATCTAACATTTACTATCATTGTGTCCATTTCATAATCCCCTAATAAGCAATTTCAATAGCAATAAACATTTCAAATGCTGCAAAAATTCATTTAAAACATGTAAAACATCACAACTGATAATTTGCAGTCATTATTATATTATTTCAAACACTTCTCCTTTTGAAAGTTCCTTAAAAACAATCATTTTTCTCAATTTCTGCTAATTTTAGGGTCAACCAACCTACAAATAGGAAATCACTACTTTTGAGGTCTACCAACCTCAGCGGGAAAATTAGGTCCATCTGACCAACTATTCTTTCACTATTCATGTGCATTCAATATTTTGCATGGATTTCATGTTTAATTGACCTACGTAGATTTCAGAAGGTATCGACTCTAGTTAATCGTTTAGTTCGTTGGTTGAGAACCTAGTGCAAGACAATTAGGACAACTTTTACTATGTTTGTGTGGGATTGGACCTTGTTAGACCTTGCACAAGTTTTGAGGTCAATTGACCGAGTCGGTGGTGGCATGTTTTAGCATGAAGTCAAATGAAGTTACTTTTAGCACAAGGTCACTTTCTTTGTTTCTAGCAGGAGTTTTGGTAGCTACCGACTAGCGGAGTTTTCTTAGTCGTCCGACCAAAGTTGGTGAGAGGGTCTTTTAGTGCAAAGCTGGCACAAGGCATTTTTAGCGTAAAATAGTTTTAGAACTTTGTGGGTCTTTCAAATCTCGCTGACCACATCAGTTACGTCAAAGAACAATGCGGAGTCAGAGGATGAAGTTTTCAGCGTTTACTTGTTTAAAGCTTTGGCACAGATTTTTGTGGCCGCCGATCGACTAGATGGATCAAAGTTTTTGGAGTTGGTTAGACACACCATCAGCGTAAACTCAATTCATTTAACCAACTTGAAATCAGATTTGATGTGTTCAAAATTTCCTAAGTTTAATGAGTTTTTTTATTTTGCCTATGGTGATCAACACTACATTTTCCTTGAAGGTATGAAACTAGGGTTTATGCACAGAATAAATGTTTCAACACGAAACCATAGCTTGCATCCTTTTAATCCTTTTACTCATGTGTGTTCTTGAAAAGAAATGAAATGAAAACCCTAACAGAAGGAAAAAACCCTAAGTGAAAATTGTGCTCCTACCTGGCCTGTGTGGGTGGGAAAAGTTGAAGCTTGCAGGTGCGCAAGAGGTCGCCGGGTCGAATCTGTAGATTGTGCAGGGAAATCACTCAAGATAGTCATCAAAAGCTCTCAAAATAGTCTATCAAAAGTGAAATGAGATTTGAAATGATGAAATTCCCCTTGTATCCCTCCTAATTGATCGCCATAAATGCAGGGTGTTCGTACTGTCAGTCAGAATATTCGGTAGAGTTTTAGGGTTTGCTCAACTTTTAGGCTCTTCTGACTTGGTAGAGTTTCGTGATGTGATGGACCTAGTGGGTGGCCAACATTTTCAGTGCCAAAGTCATTGGACGAATTGCATCCATTTTGTGGGGGTTTCAAGTTCCTCAGATCGGTGGGGGTTTCGGCAGCCTTCGACTTGGTCAGATGACAAGCAATGTAGCACAAGTTAGAAATGCTAAAAATTAGTGCAAAAGATCGTGCAAGCCAAAAGTGATGCAAAGGTCAATTGAAGGGAAATTCAGTGCAAAGGTCAGTTAGGACTGGATTTAGCGCAAAAGGACTATCAGACCAACTCAGAGAAATGTAAAGACTTTGACCTAGTAGATTTTGGGGATGATTTTTCAACATCAAACTTCTAACATGGAAAAAAAAGCATTTTGACCACTTGACTACTTAGGAGGGGGAAAAAACTAACTTGACACTCTAGAGCAAATTTGAAGAAAGGGGGTCCCTTTTTTTCAAAATGGGACATGTGTACGAGGCACAACAAATGGCGACTCTATAGGGAAATGCTCCTGAGCATTTCGCTAATAAACTTTTGGTTTGAACCCAGAATCTCTGTGTTTCCCACATATTAAATGAAGAAAGCATGATATCCTATCAAAGAATCCAAGATCACTAACTAGTGCAACCATCCACATCCTGAAAACCTAAGTGTGTGCAATTGCATCCATTCCCATCCTTCAGCAACTAAGTTCATCTGAGATCCTTTGCAGTAAGCTATGAAGTTGGAATCATTCTACCACCAAGAACTACTCAAATGTTGAGATATGATAAGCTTTAATAATGGTTCTTCTAGTAGTATTTCTGATGCAATGACTATTGATTGTAATAATTTCTGACAATACCTTTTATGAGAATTTTCAACTGATAATCTCTTCTCTGATGCACTGTAATGGGTCTGGTGTTGAAAAACACCTTTTATTTTTACCCAATATAGGCTAGCAACACTTAGTGTCACCTTCCCTCTCTTCTAGATTAATAGTGCATGTGGTAGAATGGGAATCCAACCCTTTCACTTAACACAAGATCACTCAGACTTAGTTGCTTCAGGATCATTTTAAGTGTGAGATATATGGTTAGAAAATACTTCAGGTGCACCAACTAATGACTCATTTTCCACAAACAGACATCATACCCCTTAGCATAACAGTGGAACCCATAGTGAGACTTAAGCAGAACCTTGGCTTCTCAAAGAAAGACTTTAGATTATCTACCCAACCAAGAAGCATTTACAGGTCCGTATATCTACCACCACATTCTAGAAACAAAAACCCCGCGCAAGAGCAAGCGCAGCAAGCAAAACCAAAACCAAAAGGACAACAAATCTAAGCAAACATCTAACAACTACATAAACCGAAAGCAGGAAAGCAAATCTAATCTAACATCAACCTATTCTAACCAAAGTGGGAAAACAACCTAACTATGTACACTAAGATGAGGCATGAATACCTCTTAAGCCTAGAAATAGTGCTTTAGGAACTGACCATTGACGGGCAATGAGAGCTCCTCATGAGTAAGGCTCTTGAGTCGATATGTGTTATCTCCAAGGATCTCATAGATCTGATATGGACCTAACCAAAGTTTATCAAACTTTCTATGTTCTCCTTTCTTCTCATGGGCTTTATCCCAATACAAGACCAAATCAAAAATGTGGAAGGCTTTGACTTTGGCTCTCTTATCGAACCATCATTTCACTACACCCTGGTGTTTAGCAAAGTTTTCTATGGCAATGCCATGTTTCTTTTCAAGGTGCAGCAATTGGGCTAATTGGGAAGACAATTGGTCATCAGTTTCAAGATAGTCTTGCATGAATTATAGTACGGGAATCCTCAAGTGAATAGGAAAGATAGGCTCAATCCCATAGACCAAATGATAGGGCGATGTGCCCAAGACAGCTTTGTGTCAAATTCTATTAGCCCATAAGGAAAATTTAAGTTGAGTGTGCCAGTCCCTAGGGTTTTTGTCTAACAATTTCTTAATGACTTCAAGTAGATTTTTGTTCTTTGATTCAACTACCCCATTCCCTTATGGATAGTAATTAGATGAGAACTTGAGAGTGATTCCACAATCAAATGCCCAGTTAGAAAAATACAATGATGAAAAGGTAGGACCATTATCAGAAGGAAAAAGGACATCCAAACATGGTGATAATGTGCTTTTCAACAAATTCAATAACTACCTCTGTGGTGCATTGTTTACAAGCCATTGTCTCAGACCATCGGATGCAGTAGTCAGTAGCGATCAGAATATAGCTGTGGCCTACAGAGGAGGGTAGATTGATCATACTAATAAATTTGAGGCCCCATTGAGCAAATGGTCATACCTCCACCACTAGTTGCAAGGGCATGGCAGTGTGTCTCTCTGTGTGTGCAGTAGTCTAACAGATATGACAGGTCCTTACATGTGAATGTGCATCTTTGAACAAGCTAGGCCAATAATAGCCGGCATGGAGAATCTAATTAGCAGTTGAGTGAGTTGATCTGTGACCTGTCCCAAATTTCTTGTAAAAACTGGTTAACACCTGATCCACTTCTAACTTGTCCAGACATCTTAGATAGATCCCCTCGCTATTCTTCTTGTAAAGAACTAATCCTTTTATTATATAGATGTTACTCTTCAGTCTGAGCGCTCTTCTTTGAACCGAAGTCAGTTGTGGTGGACAATGTTGATTGAGAAGATAAAATATGATATCTCCGTACCATTCATCCTTTGAAACATCTTCTAATAGGTACTATTGAGATACTAATCTTGGCCCTACCTTAGCCATTGTTCTAGTCAGTGCCTGACCTCTTACCAACCTCATGGGTTGAATATCTATATCAAACTCCTACAGGATGGTGACCCATTTTCCTCTTCTTTCTCTCAATTCACTTTGCATCAATAGTGCTTTAACTACTACATCTGGGACCATGGTGATTACTTGACTCCTTAGGATGTAGTGACAGAACTTCTTGACTACCTTTACCAGAGCGTAGGCTTGTTTTTCCACATTTGGATATCTGAACTCTGTGTCCTTTAATGGAGTACTCATGAAGGCAATGGGCCTTTCATCATCAACTAATCTTTTATGTGTCAACATTGCAGCACACATGTGCTTAGATACAAATGAGTAAATATGAAATGGTAAAGTATAATCTGGACTTACCAATATAGGTGCATTGGCTATGGCTTGTTTAATTTTAGCAAAGGCAACTTTAGCTTCAGGAGTCCAATCCATTTTAGCATCTTTTTTCAACATAGCATTAAGAGGTCGAACTATTTCAGCAAAACCTGTAATGAACTTGCGTACAAAGTTGATCTTACCAAAATATGACTTGAGTTCCTTTTTGCTGGCTAGGAGGTATTTTGAGTATTGCTTGTATTTGGTCTAGGTCGATAGATATACCTTATTCAAATATCACATGCCCTAGCAACTTCCCTTTAGTCACTCTAAAGATACACTTCTTTGGATTAAGTGATATACCATAGTGTTTACATCGTTGCAATACTTTCCTCAAATCTGCCACATGATCTTCTCGCCTCTTTGAGAACACCGTGAGGTCATCCATGTAGATAATAATACACTTTCTAACTAGTCCCTTGAAAGTAACGTCCATCACTCATTGAAAGGTGGCACTAACATTTATTAGACCAAATGCCATTCAATGATATGCATAGATGGCCCATTTGCATGTGAAAGATGTCTTCAATCTATCTTCGTAGTCAAGCATTACCTAGTTATAACCTAATTATCCATCCAAGAAAGACATCATCTAGGATCCATTAACAATCTATAATACTTCATCCAATGATGGCAGTTGGGTAATTATCCTTCTCAGATGCCTGATTTAAGTTTTGAAAGTCGACACAGAGTCTAATCTCTCCATTTTTCTTCTGAACAAGAACTAAATTTTCTACCCATGCGGAATGTCTAACAGAAAATATTATTCTTGCTAATAACAACTTCTGAACTTCTTTAAAAATTAGTGGTTCCAATAGGGCATTCACTAGCCATCGTCATTGTCTAAATGGTTTCGGTCTTGGCTTCAACGGGATGGTGTGTGTGATGATTGACGTGTCATATGTATTGAGGTCTTCATAGCTTCATGATATTACCTCATGGTAGTCTCTTAATGCATGAATGATGTCTGTCTTCTCTTCTTCAGTACTAGGCTTCCCAATGAACACATTCTTAGTATCTTCTTTTGATCCCAAATTAAACGGATTGCACTGCCCTCCAAGAGATTCTTCTTCTTTTCTCTGGGTTCCTAAGTTGTCTAAATCAAATAGTCTTTCTAGCTCTACCATTTCCCATGGAATTGTATTTGTTTTTAGATTAAGGACTCCTTCTAAATCCATTTTGGCGGGTTCCATTTCTTCTTCATCTATTATTTGAGTAGTGCAAACATCAGATGAAGTAAGAAAGTTAATTATGTAATGATCATCCTCAAAGACTTGAAAATTTGTTACGTTATCTAGTACTGATGGGGTGGCAACAAATTCAACAGAGAATTTCTTCAATCCTACCATGGATGTCGGCTCTAATGTACTTGTTGTTTGAGCCAGAGCATCTGCGACATGATTCTGCCTTCTAGGGATCAGTTGGATATTAAAACCATCAAAGCATTCCATCAAATCCTAGACTCTATTTCTGTACCTGTTCAACCTCTTATCATTACATGAATACTACTTCCTTACTTGTTTCACTACTAACTCTGAATCTCCAAACACCTGAAGGACTCTAACTTTCTTTTGGAGTGCCAACAGTAATCCTTGCACCAATGCCTCATACTTAGTTACGTTGTTTGTGCATGGAAATTGTAGTCTATGTGATGCTAGATAGGAGCTTCCAGTAGGACTAATTAACTCAACACCTGCTCTAGATCCTTGTCTACATCTTGATCCATCAAACCTTAAGGTCCATAGGTGGAAATCTTTACTTCTTTCACCCTATTTTGCTAATTTTTTCTTGTCAGGCTGAGGCTCAGGTTCTTCCTTCTTTTCAGCAACTGGTGCCTCTTTCAGGACAATGGGAATTTTCAATTGTCTCTGCACTTGTTCTACTGCCTCTTGACAAAGCTGGTAGGTAAACTCAGAATGTGATGCATCATGTATGCAGCACCAATTTGGTAGTAATAACTCCTCCATCTGAATCTGCTTTCCAACAACAGTTTGATCCCTTACAAATTTGGCTACAAAATCATGGAATCCTTCGAATATCCCTAGTCCATCTTCTTCTGAGGAGTTTTTTGAATCTGATTGAACATATGCTTTTGTACTTTCTGGTCTTTCTAAAAGTGGAGGCTCAGGAAATCTGTTGCAGCTTAGCATAAGAATCTCCCTTGTTTAATTGACATGAGGAAGATAAACCCCCAAATTAACTTCTAAAAACAAAATCTCCTTGGGCTGGTTGTACTCCATAATCATATGTTTCATCTTTAGTTCTCTTTCAATGCGTATCTAGTTTTCCAATCCCTTCCATGGCAGCCACATGTGAGAAAAGTTGGTTGCCATGTAACCATTTAAAGTTCTGGACCAGTCCCTACTCAAGAGCATACCATACTGATCTGGGATATCTACCACGTGGATGTCTATATACTGCTGTACTCTTGGATTAGAAGCTAGTTGCATATGTATCCTATTCAACTCACCTACTACATTCACCTCAGTCTTGTCTAGTTGTGTCACCTTCCTAGAAGACTTGGCTGGAGTAAGACCAAGCACTTTACAAACTGATAATGGCATTACATTAGTGGAAGCAATGAAGTCTACCAAACAGTTGTGAAGGTTCCTGTTGAATATCCTAAGTGTCAAGAGGAAAGGGGGGCTCTCCCTCTTATCTTTGTATAGTGTCATCTTTTGCTCCACATCAGTCACATGCACTCTTTCCTTCCCCTTATAAATGTTATCCTTGGTAACAGTTTCTTTTTGTATATAGTCGATTTTGATCCCGGCACCCATATCTTGGAAGAAAGATGTTCTAACCTTAGGTATTTTAAGCAACTCATAAACAAAAAGGCTAACCTTCGTCTTCTTAAGCTCTTCAGCAACATACTACCCCATTTTTACTATGTCAGATCGTTGAGAACTTTTAGCAGCAGTTCCCTGCTATACTGGCTGATGTGTGACTTTTGGGGGTTTAGGATTATTAGAAGCTTTTGGGTCTGGTGGAATTTGATAGCTATTGGAGGGAATGGAGGTGGTAAAAGGACCCTTAGGTTTACTACTTCTCAGGTTATAAGGAGTTTTATTATATTGTTGATAAACATTGACCTCATTAGACTCTTCTTTCGTAGGGTGATTATCATCTTGAAATGGAAATGTATAATTATCAAGTACTAGAGTAGTGTCATACCTTTGAGAAGGAACAATTTCATACCCCATTGGCGGGTTCTCCTGAGTTTCAACATTCTAAATCTCCATCTAGAAGATACTGGATGCTATCTAAAATTCTAGGCAATCTAGTTCAGAATGAGCATTCGTATTATGCAGTCTGCACCACATAGACAAAGCTGTCTCAACTAACATCACATGACCAGGAGGTCTAGTATCATTGTTCTGATTCTCCAAGGGCGATGGTACTCCTCCATTATTGGGTCTTTTGTTCCAAGACCAATTTGATTGTTGCTAAAAATTCTGGTTTTGGTATTGATTATGGCCTTGACTTTGAAACTGATTCTAATTTTGGAATGGCTTCTGATTTTAACCTCTCTGCTGAAGATAAGCATTTTGATTTCTGAGGTGGGTAACTTTTGCAGTGAGCTTCTTCATTTACTCAACTAACTCTCTAATATCGTCTCTATCTTCTTTAGCCTTAGTTGCCTCTAAAGACTATAGGAAAGGCATTTGTGTAGGAGGCATTTTAGCTACTGGGTTTCCTGAATGGACTACTAAAGCTTGTGTTGTAGCTGGGTTAGGAATTGGATTCATCACCGAGGTATGGTTGGCCAAGGCTTGATTAATCATAGGTATTTGATTAGACATGGCTACAGTGTTGGCAAGAGACACTGTGTGGCTTCATGAGTGTTGTCATTGATGGAAATAAATTCTATCCCACATATCTACAGTACATAGTATGCCTATACAGGAAGTCAGTTTAAAGATTGTTTTGGTCTGGTGAACAAGAACCGAGTATGCAACAAGGTCCAACAATCAGGTCTGGATCTCTTAGATGGTGTAACTCAGCAAGTTGTGGACTTGGATAAGTCAAGAGGGGTACCATGACTACTATATTCCAGAGATTTAGCCTCTGGTGATAAAGCATGAAAAAGATATGAGCATCTGAGTGTTGGGTCCCAGACAGGCAGAGCAGATAGAGAAAGAACTAACCGATAGAGCATTAGACTTCAATCCGGATGAGTAAAAGGTATTGATCAAGCTATTTGGGGGATTATACATTGTTGGCTGACATGATTAATGACTTCTATGCCTATGCTTTTGATACGCATCACAAATCAAGCATGGATTCAGCCAATAGATCAGTAACTTGTAAATATCTTGAGTGTTCTTGTTGCCAACTAGAAAGTTGGTGAAATCCTTGATGCAGATATATATACCAGATGGATTCTAGTATGTAGAAGTGTGGAATATATAAGTGATGAAAAAAAGCATGAAGAAAAGCAAGGATAAGTGTGAAAGCAACAAATCAAGTCCGGTATGTGACATAGAAACAATATTAAAATAGAGGAAGAATGAAGTGCATCAAATCAGTGTATTGTGTCTAACCAAAACTGAACTCTTGCATTTGTAGATGCTTCTCATCAGTTCAAACACCTAATTACCTTCTATAAGTTCTGTAGACAGTGAGTCTCTTGTAGGCAGTGTGCCTCTTGTGAGCAATGTGCTCAGGCTATGAGCCCTAATTGGCAGGTGCCATTTTGTACTCCTTTATTCTTTTAACAGAGAATACAATCTTGGGTTAGTCACCCTGTGGTTTTTTCCCTTAACAGGGTTTCCGCATAAAAATCCTTGTGTCATACATGTTGATTTTATTTCTGTTCTTGTGATTACATATGCTTTCAAGTTTTTATGCAACTCTGATTATTAAGATAACAAAAAGAAAAGGAAATTTTGAGATAACTGATTCACCCCCCCTTAGTTATCTGCCTTGTTTCCAACAATTGATATCAGAGCTAAGTTCCTCTAAACAAAGCCTAATAGCTCGAGGAAGATCCAGGAATCTCAATGGATATATATGGTATGAAGAAACAACTTCAGTCTGCCCTAGATGATATTAAACAATCCCACTCTGAAGTCAATAACCTAAGAAAAAGACTCAAACAAGCTGATGATTTCATAAATGAGCTAAAATAAAAACTAAGTATCTCTGTGAAAAAGAGAAAGGAACTACTTCAAAAATTAGCCAATCAGAGTGAAGTCAATGATACTAATGAAGATCTAGATGAGAAAAATAGGCTATGTGAGAAGCTGTCAAAAGAAGTCATTATGGTAAGACATGAAATTGAATTAGGGGTTATGAGAATCACCCAAGAAATTGAAGAAAAAAGGAAAATTGAAGATAATCTAAAACAATCCCTCAAGGAGAAAATAGAGGACTACCACAAAATGGACAAAATAATCAGGCATCTTGAATTAGATCTTGAAGAAGCTAGAGACAATGAAGAACAACTTGAGAATCAAATAGACACTCTTAAACAAGATCTTCAAACAACAAATGAATACACAAAGAAATTCAAGATAAGCTCAGCTCAACTTGAAGTTCTTCTTGAAATCCAAAAGAGGGTAGATGATAAGTGTGTCTTGGGATATGAGAAAGGTGAAAGCTCCGGATCCGGTCAGAATAACTTTGGATTAGGAAATCAAAGAAACAGGCCTAGAAGAGCTCCGGTAAGGCAACCAAATGCTCAAAGATATCCATCCTTCAATGGATACTACTTCAATTGCAACAATTTCGGTCATAAAGCAACTCAGTGCAGGAGGAGAATGAATCAGACTAATCCATCCTTCTCCGAACAATGTTTCAACTATAAAAGGTATGGTCACAAATCTTATGAATGCAAAAATATACAAATAAACAATTCATTCAATGGTAGATGCTTTGCATGCAATAGAAAGGGACATATGACTAATCAATGTAGATCAAGAGGATATCAATCAAATATGCAAAGAAATTGTTGATAACTGAGAGGGGGGGTGAATCAGTTATCTTAATTAATTTAACTTTCTGTTCTTCTTTAACAACTAGTATAGCATCAAAGCAAATAAGCATCCATAAGCATGAAAGTAGACACAAAGTCAATACACATAACACAATGATTTTGACGTGGAAAACCCTATTAAGGGAAAAAACCATGGGGTGACTAACCCAAGAATGTATTCTCTGTTAGAAGAATAGAAGTACAAAATGACACTTGCTAATTAGGGCTCACTGCCTGAGCACACTGCTCACAAGAGGCTCACTGCCTACAAGAGACTCACTATCTACAAGTTATAAAGAGAGTAACAAGATACTTGAACTGATGAGAAGCATCCACATATGCTGGAGTTCAGTTCCAGTTAGGCTCAGTATACTGATCTACTGCACTTCATCCTTTCTCTTCTTTTGTGTTGCTATCCTTTCACATACCAGACCTACCTTTCTTCTTTCACTCTGCTCTTCTTCTTTTCTTCGCACTTCACACTACACAACACACACCTTCATATCCAAATCCATCTAGTATATATATTCGCACCAATGATTTCAATACTTTTCTAGTCGGCATCTGGAATAGTCAATATTTTCCCAAACTCTGATCTGTTGGCTGAATCCTTACTTATTAAGTGATGCGTATCAAGGAGATACTTATAGAAGTCATCTAACATGTCGGCTAATCATGGATGATACCTTAAGAACCTTGATCACCATCAATATCTCATTTGGAATACTATATGATGTTCTGTTGGTTAGTTCTTCCTCTGTCTACTCTGTCAAACAGGACCTCAATACTTGGATGCTCATATCTCCTCACTCTTCCATCACCGAAGGCTCAATCCCTGGAATCTATCAGTCAAAGTACTCCTCTTGACTTCCCCAAGTTTGCACTTTGCAAAGATACTTCCTCTAAGAGATCCAGTCCTAACTGTCGGTCCTTGCTGCATGCTCTATTCTTGCTTACGAGACCAAAGTATTCTTCAATATGACTTCCGGTAGAGACACACCATGTCCTGCGGATGTGTGGAATGGTCTTTTTTGCCATCAATGACAACACCAACGAAGCCACACAGTGTCTCTTGCCAACAATCTCCCACTTTGGCATTCATGGCAACACTTAGTGAAAAATGACTAAGTGTCATACTACACTCCCCCTTGGCTGATGCTCTATACACTTTTCTGGAGCTCCCCCTTAGCTAGATTCCACATTTTTTACTGCTCCTCACTCCCCCTTTGACATCAATGGCAAAGGGTAGGGTCCGTATACCAAAATTTCCAAAAATCCAACTATACTTAGCCGCATAAGTATATATATATGATATACTTACATATATTGAAGTATATCTGCAAAAGATGACTTCAACTAGGCAAATTCAGTTGCCCAACTCTGCTTCATCCTATCTAAAATTGAGATGTGACCACTCAATAGGAATGCAAAAGCTTCTGCCCTCTTAAGGTCTGTCAGATCACTGGTCCGGGTTGTGGTCTAGGCATCTATTAGGGCCTCATGCATGGCCTCTAATTTGGGGATAATCATCCCTCTAACCTCACCCATCCAACTTATTATGTTCTTCCTCTCCTTTTCAAGCTTCTTAATCTCATTCATGATTGTAACAGTCTGACACTCTTGATTTATTATAGAAGAGGTGAGAGGATCAAAATTCTGAGATATACTTGAAAGTTTTCCCTCTTGTTCCTTTACTTTCTTCTCAATATTTATCATCACTTTAGACCAGGAAAGACAAAATTTATATAAATTTCTGCCATCTTTAAGAGCATTTTCTAAGCTCTTTATTCCAATCTCCATATTTTTCCTATCATTACTTATAAGACCTTGTAACTCAGAAAATCTTTTATCCAAAAACTCTTTTCGGACTTTTACCTCAGCTGACTTTTCCAAAGACTCAAAGTGAGTGCTGACAGAACTAACAAGAGACTTGAGATTATTGGATGAAGATGCTGTGGCATCCTTCTGAAAGGATGGCATGATCTTTTCCAGTACACCGGATGCAATCTCCAGTAGCTCACAGTCTTCCATGTGAGACTTTAGAAGCTTCACTTTTGCCTTTGCTTGGGCAAAGGATGCTATCTTCATTGTTTGAACCGGGGAGAGAGAATCAAAGTCAAATGGTCCTTGAAGTAGCTCTGGCTCATCAATCTTCATCATTTCTTTAGTTAGGAAATCTCTGATAGTTTCTACAGTGTCTCTTGCTAGAGACAGAGTTTTCTTACCTTCTATACTGTCACTTGTGGTCTTCTCAGCTTGACCTTCTTCTTTTCCCTTCACTTCTTCTTTCTCCTATATTTTCTCTTCTCTTGTAGATCCGGAGACTGGTGGGGAATCTGGATTTGCTTCTCCTTGAACTTCCTCTTCCGGAATAGAGGAGTCAGAGTCCTTGATTTTCTCTTCACTTGTCTCCTTTGCCTTTTCTCCATTTTTCATAGTAGCTTCCTCTTCTTCATCCATAGCAGAGGGTTTATTACCTAGGTCATCTATAATAGGAATATTGAATCTTTTAAAAACATTTCAGAGGATATCTTTTGTTTCTTTTGCCACTCTATCAGTTTCTCCAAGCATGAGTTGATTCATTCTAGCCTTACTCTGGAACTCATCCTTGCAATCTTTGAAGATCATGTCCATTTGTTTCAGAGTAATTGAAGGATAGAGCTGAATAGCTATTTGTTCTCTAATTTCTAAGTCCTTTGCCTTGGCATTTTCTTTTCTCATTTCAAGTTCTTTCTCTAAACTTTTAGGAATTAGAGAGATGATTTCAATAAATGCTTTATTGTATATGTTCAGGTACTTGACTGTGGCTTCCTCAGGAATCTTCTTAGCTGCATCATTATATTCATCATAGAATTCTATTATTGGTTGCAGATTTCCATCCATAGTAACTGCCTTGACTACATCATCAATGCGGAGGGTTGGTTTTTCAACAAATTCCTCTGCCTTTTCTTCTTTGCTTTGACTGGTACAGGGTTCACCGATTGTTTTCCTCTTCTTCTTCATTTCCTTTACTTCCTCATCAGACTTAGTCTCTTCATCATCCTTTTGACTAATGTAAGACCTTGTGGCCTTTGTCTTAGTTCTTTTCTCTAATTTACTGGATGATTTTGCTTTCGGTTTTGATGCCTTTGAGCTTTTATTAGTTGTAGGTGTAGAGATCTTAGAGGATCTGGTCTGGGAGGGGACTTCCACTAGAGCATCTTCTTTCTCAGCTTTTTCTTTTTCTTTTTCTGCTCTTTCCATTTTTTCTCTATGGGCATCAAGTGCCTCTTTTGAGATTCCATGCCTCTTAGCAACTTCTTCAACTTCCCTTCTCACTTTCCTCTTGATTTTAGGCTGTCTAAGTTCCACATGAACTTTTACACTCAGCTCTTGGAAGGTTCCAAACCTTTCTACCTTAGGGTCTTTGGGCTGGCTCAGCAGATGTTGGATATACAGCTCTACAATTTTCTCATCTACTTCATACCCCATTGGTATGATCTAGACTGTCCTTGGCTCCACTACCTCCATTAGGCATTGATCAGTGTTAACCATGAAACACATTGTATCTTTGTACTTCTCAACCAATGATCAGGGAATTCTTTCTCTGGTTTGCATCATATTTTGAAAGTTCTTGAAGTAACCCCACAAAGCTATATTTCTTTCCTTAGCATCCCCAAGCCCATGCAAGTAATCTCTGATTTGAATTGTAATAGGTTTGTCATTCTGCCATACCCAACCACTAGATCCGGGCAACTCATTCATAAAGTAGAAAAACAAACACAATATCAGTCCACCATACTTAAAAGAGTTATTTTTGTCCTTCTTGATTTTCTGTAATTTTTTTATCAGTTGGCTTAGAAGGAGTTCATAGAGATCATAATCTACATTTTCTTTCAACATCTAATAGGCAGTGTAAGTTACAGTTCCAGGTACTGAATTTTCCTTGCTAGAGTGATATATCTTGTAACCAATTATCATGGAGGCAAACTTGACATCCAGATCTGTGATGTCTTCTATTGTCATTGCTCTCTTGCCAAATTTTGATCCGGTAGCCTCACTTACGGTTTGGTTTTTGACAGATTTGAGAACAGGTACCCCTCCAGATGAGTGCAAATCGGTTACAACCCTAATTGTGTCCTTGGTGATCTTAAATGGTCTATTCAACCATAAGAAGTTATCATGCACTCTGCTCAACACATACCGGACCCATTCATCTTCTTCAAAATAGGGGAAATGAATGCACTAACCAAAATGTTTATCCTAAATGGATTGGTACTATGGTTTGAGTTCAAAAGCATCATCTATTAACTGATTGTGATAGATATCTACCAGCTTGGATTCACCAAAATATTCAATGTTCGGATGAATATATGCCCTAACGTCTTCAATATGCAAAACCCCATGCAGAATGCTAGAAAATGCCCCTACAGGATCTACTTCTAGAGATTTGTAGGGATGTTTCTTAAATTTAGGGCGAGCCCTATCAGAAATCTTTACCACATTTGGAGTAGCCATCTTTCAAAGATACAAAATGAGATATCGAAGAATGGGAAATACCTTTTTAGCTTCTAGGGTTCACATAATGAGCCAGATTGCTGGATGAATCTATTTCTGTAGTTGATCCTTGAGATGTTTGAGGTGATTTAGTTGCAGAGCTCTTTTCCTTTTCTTCTCAAATGTAGAATGAGCAAATGACTAATAGGAAATCCCTTATATTTCTCTACAAACCCTAATTTCACAATGCAATAAATGCACAACTTAAGTTATTCTGGTTGCCTTGTTCTCCTTGTTTTGAGAAAAAAATCTTTTCTAGATCACTAAGAAGTATTTAGAGTTGTTCTTGCTGATGATTGATAGTCTATCTTGCTTTCCTCAAACATTTCATTTATCCACAGATCAAGATTCCTCAGTTTGAATCATATTGGATTTAACTATGAAAAACCTACTTCTCACCAGATGACTGATGAACCAGATTAGTCTTTAACTTGTTCAAAACTTCTTGTGGATCTTTCATCTTTTTACCAAAGCTTATTTAGATGTCCCTTTATGAACCCTTTAATCTGTGACTTTCCTTGTGCCAATTCTGGCACCAATTAACTGGTTGGGGGAAAATATTTTTCCTTGTGTCTCCCCTTGAGCCAGAGCTCAGTTTTTAATTTCTAGAAGGAATATCAGCACCAGATTCTGGTGCGGATCCATCCCCAACATTTTCTGTACTTCTCTTCACCCAAATCTTGTTCATCTCCCTTTGAACTTCATCCACATTCACTTTTCCTTTTCCTTTGTCTTGATTCTGATGATGGTGAACCGGACCCCTTTTATCTTGATTCTTGCTTCTACAAAATTTGGCAATATGACCGGATCTATTGTAATTGTGGTAAACAACATTTCTTTGCATATTTGATTGATATCCTCTTGATATGCATTGATTAGCCATATGTCCCATTCTATTGCATGCAAAGCATCTACCATTAAATGAATTGTTCATTTGCATATTTCTACATTCATGAGATTTGTGACCAAACCTTTTGCAGTTGAAACACTGTTTGGAGAAGGATGTATTAGTCTGATTTATTCTCTTTCTGCACTAATTAGCTTTATGACCAAAGTTATTGCAGTTGTGGCAGGATCCATTAAAGGATGGATATCTTTGAGCATTAGGTTGCCTTACCAGAAGTTTTCTAGGTCTGTTCCTTGGATTTCCTGATCCAAATTTCTTCTGACTAGATCCAGAGCTTTCACCTTTCTCATATCCCAAGCCACACTTGTCATCTACCCTCTTTTGGCTTTCAAGAAGAACTTCAAGTTGAGAAGAACTTATCTTGAATTTCTCTTTGTATCCATTTGTTGTTTGAAGATCCTTTTTAACAGTGTCAATTTGATCCTCAAGTTTTTCTTCATTATCTCTAGCATCTTCAAGATTAGATTCAAGATGTTTGATTATTCTATCCATCTTGTGGTAGTCTTCTGATTTCTCCTTAAGAGATTGTCTTAGATCATCTTTAGTTTTTCTTTTCTCTTCAATTTCTTGGGTAAATTTCATAACTCCTAATTCCATTTCATGTCTTACCATAATGATCTCTTTTGATAACTTTTCACATAACTTGGTTTTCTCCTTCAGATCTCCATTTGTATCATTTGCTTCACCTTGACTTGCCAATTACTGAAGTAGATCCTTTCACTTTTTCATAGAGAGACTTAGTTTCCCTTTTAGTTCATTTATGAAATCATCAGCCTGTTTGAGTCTTTCCTTCAATTCATTGACTTCAAAATTAGATTGCTCAAGATCATCTAGGGCAGACTGAAGTTTCTCTCTCATACCATACACATCCATTTTAATTCCCAAATCTTCCTCAAGTTGTTAGGCTCTGTTTGGAGGAACTTGGCTCTGATACCAATTGTTGATAACTGAGAGGGGAGGGGGTGAATCAGTTATCTTAATTAATTTAACTTTTTGTTCTTCTTTAACAACTAGTGCAGCATCAAAGCAAATAAACATCCATAAGAATGAAAGTAGACACAAAGTCAATACACATAACACAATGATTTTGACGTGGAAAACCCTGTTAAGGGAAAAAACCACAGGGTGACTAACCCAAGAATGTATTCTCTGTTAGAAGAATAGAAGTACAAAATGGCACTTGTCAATTAGGGCTCACTGCCTGAGCACACTGCTCAGAAGAGGCTCACTGCCTACAAGAGACTCACTATCTACAAGTTATAAAGAGAGTAACAAGATACTTGAACTGATGAGAAGCATCCACATATGCTGGAGTTCAGTTTCGGTTAGGCTCAGTATATTGATCTACTGTACTTCATCCTTTCTCTTCTTTTGTGTTGTTGTCCTTTCACATACCATACCTACCTTTCTTCTTTCACTTTGCTCTTCTACTTTTCTTTGCACTTCACACTACACAACACACACCTTCATATCCAAATCCATCTGGTATATATATTCGCACCAATGATTTCAACACTTTTCTAGTTGGCATCCGGAATAGTCAATATTTTCCCAAACTCTGATCTGTCGGTTGAATCATTACTTATTAAGTGATGCGTATCAAGGAGATACTTATAGAAGTCATCTAACATGTCGGCTAATCATGGATGATACCTTAAGAACCTTGATCACCATCAATATCTCATCTGGAATACTGTCTAATGTTCTACCGGTCAGTTCTTCCTTTGTCTACTTTGTCAAACAGGACCTCAATACTTGGATGCTCATATCTCCTCACTCTTCCATCACCGAAGGCTCAATCCCTAGAATCTATCAGTCAAAGTACTCCTCTTGACTTCCCCAAGTCCACTCTTTGCAAAGGTACTTCCTCTAAGAGATCCGGTCCTAACTGTTGGTCCTTGCTGCATGCTCTATTCTTGCTTACCGGACCAAAGTATTCTTCAATCTGACTTCCGGTAGAGACACACCATGTCTGACAGATGTGTGGAATGGTCTTTGTTGCCATCAATGACAATACCAATGAAGCCACACAATGTCTCTTTCCAACATAAATGTTGTCTGTTATAATTGCAATAGATCCAATCATATTGCCAAATTTTGCAAAAGTAAAAATTGGGATAAAAAGGGTCTGGTGCAACATAATAAAAAACAAGATAAGGGTAAAGGTAAAGTGAATACGGATGAAGTTCAAAAGGAGATAAGCAAGATTTGGGTGAAGAAGAGTACAGAAAATATTGGGGATGGATCCACATCGGAATCCAGTGCTGATATTCCTTCTGGAAACTATATAGATGAGCTCTGGCTCAGGGGGAGTTAGAGAAAAATAAATTCCCCCAGCGAATCAACTAGTGCCTAGATTGGGCACATGAAATGCTACGAATTAAAAAATTCTCAGAAAAACCTTCAAATAATCTTCATTCAAAATGTGAAAGATCCACATGGAGTTTTGTAAGACTTATAACAGCTCAAGTTAATCCATTTTTGATAGCTATCCGGTAAAGGAGGATTTTCACAGACAGATCCAGTATGATTTAGAATTGAAATACTTTGATCTGCAGACCCATGGAATGATTAAAGAAATGAAGATACATTATCAATCCTCACTGACAATGATTCTAAGTTCAACACAATGATTCGAGAAGATCTCTCTTAAAACAAGGTAACCAGATAACTTAAGTTATGCATTTATTATAGAAGGAAATTAGGATTTGCACAAGGATAAAAGGGTTCTTTTTACTCATCATTTGCACACTTGCATCCACAAAGAAGAAAAGAAGAGCTCCACAATGAAGTTTCTGCAGTTCACTCAAAGATCAACTGGAAAATTGTAAAAAGGTACTTCCATTCTAAAAATCTCTCTCTGAATCTTTTGCAAGATGGCTACTCCAATGGTTGTAAAGATCATTGATAGGACACATCCTAAATTCAAGAAACATCCCTATAAATCTCTAGAAGTTGATCCTTTAGGCACATTTTCTAGCATTCTGCATGGGGTATTACACGTAGAAGATGTTAGGTTCTATATCCCTGCCAACATTGAGGAATTTGGAGACTCAAAATTAATGGACATCTATCACAAATAGCTAATAGATGAGAGTTTTGAACTCAAACTTGAATTCAAGGCCCTCTGGGACAAACATTTCAGACATTGCATACACTTTCCATGTTTTGCAGAAGATGATTGGGTCCGGTATGTCCTAAGCAGGATGCATGATAATTTCATGTGGTTAATGAGCCCCTTCAAAATAACTAAAGATGCCATCAGGGCAGTGAGTGGACTGTACTCATCCGGTGGGTTACCTACACTTAAATCTGTCAAGAACTAGATAGTAACTAAAGCCATTGGATCTAAATTTGATAAAAGAGCAATGACCATAGATGACCTCAGAGATCTAGATGTCAAGTTTTCCTCAATGATAATCAGGTACAAGATCTATCATTCTAGCAGGGAGAATTATGTGTCTGGGACAACAATCTATGTAGCATATCAGATGTTGAGGGAAGATGCAGATTATGACCTGTGTGAACTTCTAAATCAACTATTAGAAAACCTATAGAAGATAAAAAAGGATAAGAAGAATTCCTTCAAATATGGTTGTCTAATACTGTGTCTATTGTTCTACTATATGAATGAGCTACCTGGATCTAGTGGTTGTATTTGGCAAAATGATAAACCGGTTGCAATCCAGATTAGAGATTATAAGTATGGACTTGGTGATGCTAAAGCTCAAAACATAGCTCTTTGGGGTTATTTTAAGAACTTCCAAAGCATGATGCAAGCCAGAGAGGATACCTCAATCCATAGTTGAGAAATACAAGGACACAATGTGCTTCTGGTTGACACTGATCAATGCCTAATGGAGGCAGTTGAGCCCAGAACTATGTGGTTAATGGCTATGGGATAAGAGGTCAATGAAAAAATCTCAGAACTACATATTCAACACCTGTTGAGTTAGCCTAAGGACCCTGAGACAGAAAGGTTTGGCACCTTTCAAGAACAAAGTGTAAAAATACATGTTGAGTTAAGACAACCAGAGATAAAGAGGAAAGTAAGAAGGGAAGTTGAGGAAATTGCCAAAAGATTTGGCCTGTCAAAAGAGGCAGTAGATGCAAACAAAGAGAAAATGGAGAAGGTTGAGAAAGAGAAACAAGAAGAAAAGAAAGGAGATGTTCTGGTACAAGCCTCCTCTTGGACTAGATCCTCCAAGAGCTTTGCACCTGCCACTCCTAAAAGCTCAAGGGCCACCAAACTGAAAGTCAAGACATCTGGAAAAGGAGAAAAGAGGATGAAGACCAAAGCCACAAGGTCATACACAAGTCTCAAAGAAGATGAAGAAATTGAATCTGATGAGGAAATCAAGAAAATGTAGAAGAAGAAAATATCTAGGGAATTCTCTGCTAGTAAAAATAAGGAAGAAAACATAGAAGAATTTGTTGAAAAGCCCACTCTTTCCATTGATGACATCATCAAGGTAGTTACTGTGGATGGGAACTTGCAACCAGTAATAGAGTTCTATGATGAATACAATGATACTAACAAGAGGATTTTGGAAGAAGCTACTATTAGGTACCTGAATATTTACAATAAATCTTTTATTGAAATTGTATCATTAATTCCCAAGAGTCTAGAAAAGGTACTTGAACTGAGAAAAGAGAATGCAAAGGCAAAAGACCTATAGATTCGAGAACAAAGAATGATTCATCTTTATCCTTCTATCACTCCAAAACAAATGGACATGATTTTTAAGGATTGTAAGGATGAGTTCCGGAGTAAGGCACGAATGAATAAACTTATGCTTGGAGAAATTGACCAAGTAGCAAGTGAGACAAAAGATATCCTCCAAAATACTTTGAAAAGATTCAATCTTCCTATTATAAAGGAATCAGTTGAAGAACCTTCTACCATGGATGTTGAAGGATTAAATGTAACCAATGAAGAATCTTCTGATGTAGAAGGATTAAAAGAGATAGATAAAGAGAAGTCTAAGGACTTAGATTCCTCTGTTCTAGAAGAGGAAGTTCATGAAGCAACAAACTCCGGTGACATCTCTCCTCTGGATCCCACTGCAAACATTCCACACTCTGAAGCTGAAGGAGAAGATAGAAGAGAAGAGAAGGTGATTCAAGAAGAAGAGGTTAAGGGAAAAGAAGAAGAACAAGCAGAAAAGACAAATGATGACTATTCTGATATCCCAAAGAAGACTCATTCACCGGCAAGAGACACTGCAGAGGTAGTGAAGAACTTCTTAAACAAAGAAATGATGGAGATAGATGAACCTAAGCTATTTCAAGGGCCACTAAATTTTGACTCTTTCTCTCCAGTTCAGACAATGAAAATAACATCTTTTGCTCAAGCCTAAGCAAAAGAAAAACTCCTGAAATCTCACATGGAAGACTGTGAACTATTGGAGATTGCATCCAGGATGCTGGAGAAGATCATGCCATCATTCCAAAAGGATCCTTCAGCCTCACCATTTAGCAACCTAAAATCTTTGGTAAATTTTGTTAGCACTCACTTTGAATCTCTAGAAAAATTAGCAGAAGCAAAGGTCCAGAAGGAGTTTCCAGGGAAAAGATTCACTAAAGTACAGGGACTCGTTGCTAATGATAGGAGGACCCTAGACATTGGAATAAAGAGCCTTGAAAATTCTCTTAAAGATGGTGGGGACATGTACAAATTTTGTCTATCATGGCCCAAAGTGATAGAGGATATTGAAAAGAAGGTGAAAGAACAAGAAGGTAAACTGTCAAGTTTATCTCAAAATTTTGATCCCCTTACTACCTCTTTAATGAATCAAGAATGTCAAGCCATTGTCATCATAAATGAAATAAAGAGGATGAACAAAGAAAAGAAGGATATAATAAATAGAATGAGTGAACTCAGAGGGATAATTATCCCTAAGTTAGAGGCAATGCATGAGGCCTTGACAGATGCTTAGACCTCAGCTCGAACCAGTGATCTGGTAGATTTAAGAAGGGCAGAAGCATATGCATTTTTGTTGAGTGGTCACATCTCTATTTTAGACAGGATGAAGCAGAGCTCGACCACAGAATTTGTACAGTTGAAGGCCACTTTTGCAGATATACTTAAGTATATGTAAGTATAACATATATATACTTATACGACCATGTATAGGTTAATTTTTGCAAAATTTTGGAATGCGGATTCCGCTCTTTGCCATTGATGTCAAAGAGGGAGTGAGGAGTAGTGAAAAATGTGGAATCCAGCTAAGGGGGAGCTCTTGTAAAATAGTGCAAAAGACAGAGCATCAGCCACGGGGGAGTTACTGTGACACTTAGCCATTTTTCACTAAGTGTTGCCATCAATGCCAAAGGGGGAGATTGATGGCAAGAGACACTATGTTGGTTCATGAGTGTTGTCATTGATGGCAACAAAGTCTATCCCACACATCTGCAGTACATAGTATGCCTATACTCAAAGTCAGTTTGAAGATTGTTTTGGTCTGGTGAACAAGAATAGAGTATGCAACAAGGTCTGACAATCAGGTCTAGATCTCTCAGATGGTGTAACTTAGCAAGTTGCAGACTTGGATAAGTCAAGAGGGGTATCATGACTACTATATTCCAGAGATTTAGACTCTGATGATAAAGCATGAAAAAGATATGAGCATCTGAGTGTTGGGTCCTAGACAGGCAAAGTAGACAGAGAAAGAACTGACTGGCAGAGCATTAGACTTCAATCTGGATGAGTAAAATGTGTTGATCAATCTATTTGGGGGATTATACATTGTTGGATGACATGATTAATGACTTCTATGCCTATGCTTTTGATACGCATCACAAATAAAAAATGGATTCAGCTGACAGATCAATAACATGTAAATATCTTGAGTGTTCTTGTTACCAACTAGAAAGTTGATGAAATCCTTGATGCAGATATATATACCAGATGGATTCTAGTATGTAGAAGTGTGGAATATATAAGTGATGAAATAAAGTGTGAAGAAAAGTAGGGATAAGTGTGAAAGCAGCAAATCAAGTCTGGTATGTGACAGAGCAACAATATTAAAATAGAGGAAGAATGAAGTGCATCAAATCAGTGTATTGTGTCTAACCAGAACTAAACTCTTGCATTTGTAGATGCTTCTCATCAGTTCAAACAACTAATTACCTTCTGTAAGTTTTGTAGACAGTGAGTCTCTTGTAGGCAGTGTGCCTCTTGTGAGCAGTGTGCTCGGGCTATGAGCCCTAATTGGCAAGTGCCATTTTGTACTCCTTTATTCTTTTAACAGAGAATACAATCTTGGGTTAGTCACCCTATGGTTTTTTCCCTTAACAGGGTTTCCACGTAAAAATCCTTGTGTCATATGTGTTGATTTTATTTATGTTCTTATGATTACATATGCTTTCAAGTTTTGATTTAACTTTGATTATTAAGATAACAAAAAGAAAAGGAAATTTTGAGATAACTGATTCACCCCCCCTCTCAGTTATCTGCCTTGTTTCCAACATACAGGACCTATGTGATTCAGTGGACTAGTGGTTGTTTGTCCCAGCTGAGTACTTATAGTGACAGCTACAGAGTATGCTTGAGCTAAGGTAGTGGGAATTGGATTGGCTCTTCGTGTGAACATGGATGCAAGTTTGTCCAGAGCTGTATAATAGATTGGCAAGGTTGGAGCTTGCCTTATGGCATAAGGAACTTGCAAACCCTCACCTCGACGAATCTCCATAAAAGACTGATAAAGATCAGCTAGGGTGGTGGGCATTCGAAACTGATCCAGAAATGCGTTCTTTAGGTTCAGCCATGAGTTTATGGATGCTGCAGGGAGGTTAGCAAACCAATAATAAGCTTCATCCTGCAAAGAATATGGGAACAACCTACATATCACATCCTCGTATTGTACTTGCAGTATAAACATATTGCTTTCAAAGATTTTGATATGCTCATCTACAGTTCTGTCTAGATCATTGACCCTAAATTTGGAACAGAACTTGTTGAGGTTTTTGGGCATGTCATGGTAATCATTGAACTGAAATGGGGACTAGTTATTTCCTACAAAAAAGGCCATTACTGGGGGATTGAAAGGTGTTGCAGCTATGTTCCTTGGGGCTGACTGAGCTCTTGGACCCCTTGGTATCCCTTGATCCCTTCTTGTTCGTTTGAGTTCTGTCAGAGACAACAACTCTTCTCTAGCTGAGCTAGGATTTGGTATGTCTTTGTCTAGTCCCCAGACTTGCTAATTTTGTAGAGGGAAATAGTTCTTTGTTGCCCTCCTTCGAGTGCCAATTTAGTTGATGAGTGTTTTAGTACACAACAATGTAGGTGTGATTGCTAGTTTCACACCTCTCTTGAAAAGTATCCTAACCTAGGTAAGACTACTCCAAGGATAATACAGCTAGGTCTTAACTCGCTTGGAATCTCTCAGTTGGTATGTTCTAGCTATGGCTACAAGGGGTATTACATGCAATCTATAGATCTTCAAGTTGGAACAGCAAACACATATAAACCCTTTTATGATTTCAGCTGATAAAATGATGTAATATACTTTTGGAAATCCTAATCTAATAATGGTTTTCAAAGAAAATGCAAAATAGGTTAGGGTTTTAGAGAAATCCTAAGTGACATTTACAATGTATAGATCACTTTAAGTAGACAAACACTCTAAATTTTAACCAATTTTTTGAGTTACCAAACTAAAAATTGATGTTACAGCATTGCAAAAAATGGTGCTATCTTCAATGGAAATCGAAGGATTTTCAGACTGCATTCATTCATTAAATACCTAATAGATAGCGTAATTTAACTCTTGAAATGTAATTGAACTTAAGCACATCTGATCAGCCCTAACTAACTTTGCACAGTTATCTACCATCAGCAAATAACTAAAAGTATGGACATAGAGTGTTCATCAAATACTTTCAGCAAACCATAAACATTATAAAAGCACTACTAACTAATTATGGGAGAACAAGAAGCGAACCATGAAAACCAAGTAAGAAACACAATACACAAATTCTCAGCACAACTATTGAAACTTGCTTTGTATTACTTCAAATGGTAGAATGTCAACAATTCACCATCAAATTCTCTCTTACAAATAGTGGAAATGATAGCCCTTTATATAGAGGATGAGGCATATCGAGTTTTTCAATGAACGGTGGAGATTAACTCAACACCGACAGTCCAGATTACAACCAATAAATGTATTTACAATAGCTCATAGCAAATCTCAGATTACATTTTGTCTCTTATGAAAAAGACAAAAAATAGCCCCTAGATACACTGAATCTAGACATTTTTACTACCCAACTCAATATATATATGGAAAAGATCAGTTTTAATGCCTAATAAAGACAAAATAGCATCACATGCTACTCTAAATATAGCAATTTACATCAATGATAGGATTACATCTCAAAATAATCAAAATTCATTAAGGTTCTTCATCCAAATTTATTTTGTCTTCTTCTACCAGCTTGTTGTGATAGTTGAGCCATGCTTCAAGTGCTGGATTGATCTCCAAGGGATTTGGATTCTTTAGATGGCTCACTTGATATTCAAACATCTCCATCTCTCGGTTGAACCTATTGTATATCTTTTCTATTTCTACCCCTGCTCTGTGGAATGCATTGAATTCAACCTTGAGGTCATTGGCTTTACCCAACCTATCCTCCATATCCAACTCAGTATTCTTAAAAATAACTTTATGCAATTTGTTTTTGCATTTTTCAACATCATAAGGTGCATAGTCATTGTAAGCTTCTTCGAGGTAATCCCTTAAAGAATCATTAGTATCATAGATTAATGCCCGAATTTCTTCATCTGCTGGCTTATAAGCTTCTTTTATGTTCTCAAAGGTTTCTTTTCTCAATTTCAGCTGTTGGTACTACTTAATAGCCTTTGATAACTTGTCACCAGTTAGAATGCTCTCAACCACTAAGGTTTGTGGAGGCAAATCTCTGATACTCTTAACTCAGGGAAACATATGAGAATAATATTTGTCAAAAGAGTCACACTGCTCCCGTATGTTTTTCCATTTCTCATGAAGCTCAACTAATTTCTTATGTGCTTGGGTAGCAGCATCAATGGTTTCACATCCCTTTTCACATACTTTGATTAATCACTTCTGAGTACCTTGTGACATGGTTCTTACCTCACCGAGCTTTGACATTTCATCTATGGATAGGAAGGTAGGCACTGTCCTTATATCCCCAACAACATCAACTAGTCTAATCAAGAACTTAAGGCAAGTCTGGAGTTCCTCGTTCTGTTGTTTCAATTCTTTCTTTGATAACTCATCTTTATCCAACTGCTCTAGGATTGAGATGATAGACCCCTTAAACTCATCAACTCTTTGAACTTGGGTGGTTGGTCCCAGATCAACTGTTGAGATAACGTAGTCCTCGGCTCTAACTTGTTCTCTACTTAGGTTGGCCGGTGGGATAGCTATTTCAGAAATCCTAGATCATGTCTCATCCTTATAGATTCTTGATTGTACCTTTACTTTCTTTTGCTTCTTGGTCAAATCTAATTGCATTATTTCTACCCTTGGCTTAGGATATGCCACTCTATTCTGTAACCACAGGTGCTAAAGAAGAGGGCTTACTTAGTTTAGTGATATTCTCACTGTCAATTTTGGTAGGCTCTTCAAGTGACCCTTGCTCTTTCTCTAAGCCCTTATCTTTATTCAAATCCTTATCTCCTTTATCGACCAGGTTTCTGCAATTTACCATTATATTCTCCTAAGCTGATTTGAAGACTTCTTCTATTTGACCCTTCTCTGGAGGATTGTCGGATACATCAATCAATTCAACACTAACTAATTAAGCCAAATATTCATTTGGGATTTCATTACTTACCTCAGCAAATACGTCTTTCTTTGATTCAAGTAATGTTTCTATTTCTGGGTCTTGTAAACCCAATTCTGCACATACCTTGTAAATTTCTTGTAGAAGTGGCACAACCAAAGGGGTTGCATTTTTATCCTTAGGCATCTACGAGATAGGAATGGTAGAGGATATGGGAAGTACAATTGAAGGCAAGCTCATTTTTGTCAAATTGGCAAGCTTGGATGACCCCAAATTTGGTGAGATGGAAGAGGTTGGCAAGGCAGAGGAAATGATGATGGGCAAAGAAATAGATAGTGAGGGTAAAGGAAGAGAAGGTGAAAGGATTGTAGAAATGGGAAGCAATGCCGCGGAGGTAGATAATGGAGTGGAAGAGCTGGAAGGTAAAGGTGTGGTAGTGGTAGAGGAACATGAGGTGGCAACAATAGAGGAAATGGGACTGCTAGGGGTGCCAAAAGATACTGCCAATGAGCAAGAAATAGTTGACACAGTAGTAGAAGGTGAAGTAGTAGCAGAGACAATTTTCTGAACAATGGTAGCCAAGGTCATAAGTGTAGCAACAGAAGCAATGGAAGGGGATAGAATAGTAGAAGCAATAGAAGTAGATGCATCAACAACATTTGTTGAGGAGAGAACAACTGTATTCACATCTGGAGTAGAGGGAGATGGGGAGGTTGGCAAACTTGTATCATCATGAGTTGTAGCAGCAGTTTCCACATTCTTACTAACATTCTTCACCTTGACTTTCTTGGTCTTAGAACCCTCTCTAGAGCTACTGAGTGCATCCCTTTTCTTCGAAGCTCGTGTCCTAGAAGAAGAAGTTTGATCTTTCTTAGGTGGTTTTATCGAAGTTTTCTTATTCTTTTGTGCCTTAGCCTACTCCGCTAATAGTACATGCTCTTCACGGTTAGATTTCTTCTTTTGAACTAGCTCTGCCTCATATGTTATGTTTATTGGTTCGTCCTCTTCCCCTCTAGATTATTTATCTAATTTTGGTGCAGTATATGTGAGTTACACCCCTTGTCTTTCCAAGGCAGCCACCTGACCTCTCACCCATGCGTTGCTTAGGCTAATAGGCTCTTTCATTATGATATCAAGAGAACTCTCTTCAGCATTGGCCCAATTAGGCAAAGGGATTGGTTGATAGTATTGAGCCTCCCAAGTTCCTCTGACCATGATATTCTCATCATCCTCTAATTGGTTTGGTACTGCAATGATGTGAAATTTCCTTATAAAAGCCAAAGATAACTTTGATTAGGCTTTTTTCATGACTTCGTAATCATCCATACAGTTGGCCCAAAAGTCTTCTATATGCATCTTGTGGAACAACATTTTTCTAACAAACTTCTCCATCACTTTATTTGGATCAAAGTGATCCCTGGCATTGTAGTAGTGGAGGTTGAGAAGTTAAAGTTCTTTATTTGAATGTTCAGCTGATGCCAATGAAGGACATGCATAATTTCCTTTGCCAAACTAGATGGGAAATTGTACATTGGTTCTATGCAAGTGCTTGATTTTCTCAGCACAAGGGATCAATTGCCTAGATAATTCCAAGAGCACTGTCTTATCATTAGGATATCTAGGGAGTCTATAAGCTATCCCAGTGAAACCTTGTACCCTTAGATATGTGAACTTCTCAAACTAGATGTACCACCTCCCATATTTGGTTACTTCATTCATAGCTTCTATGGAAATCCTCAAGGCTATGTTACCTTGCAACAATCATGCTATATACATTGTGAAAGCATCATTCACCCTTTTAAAATGCATCAGAGATTGAGATGATGTGAGCTGTGGATAAAATTCATATACTTTGACTTGGGTTTGCTCATCATTTCCAGCTTCTCCTATTTTAGACAATCCAACATAATGATTTCTTCTTGCTAATGCATAGACAACATAGGATGTCCACCTAAAGAACCTTTTCTCTTTGAAGTTGTTGAATGCTTCATGAATGTTATCACTAAGAATATGTGATCAGTGGAACTTAGTTCCTTTCAGTATCTCGTCAACTATGACAAAAATCCACCCTTCAAAAGTTGATGCTGCAGGCAATCCATAAATTCTACTCAGAAAAGTTACCAAATCCCCTATTTCATCATGAAAATCACTTCTGTACAATACTTGAGGGAATTTTCTCATGGTAGACCTTCTTCTCTTTGCCCAATTTTCATTCATATGTTTTCTACATCCACTTTCATCCTTATTATATGTGGTCTCTGAGTCTGCCTTATTTGGCATGGTCATTACTGTGTGCGATGGGATGTCAAAAGTTTCAGCCAAGGAGGGTGGACTCAAGTCAGCTAAGATGTCTTCATTGTTAGTTTGGATTTTTTTAGTCATGATATCATATCTATCTACACAGGTGACTATGAGTTCAGCACACTGAACAGATGTAGGGAAGGCAGCAGCTTGTGCAATCCCACTATCTTTCACTTTCTTTGCCCTGGGTGTTGGATTTGGACCAAAGGTTCTTAATCTAAAGTCGTCTAGGTCTATGTGTCCCAGATCTATATCTCCTACATCACTCCATCCAGTATGAATCTTTGTCTCAAGGGGGATGCCTTTGAACTTGTACCTCATGATTTGGGCTCGTGCAGTCATCTAACCTGCAGGACTAAACTTTATAAGCTTGATACCTTAAGATATTTTCACTAACTCCTAAGTTTAAGTTCTATGATTATCAAGTGGACCACTAGACTTTCAACCATGTTGTAACCACTGAATCTATAATGGATCTGCTAAGATTCTACATGCTCTTAAAAGAATAGAAATCTGACATTTACTATCATTGCGTCCATTTCATAATCCCCTAATAAGAAATTTCAATAGCAATAAACATTTCAAATGCTGCAAAAATTCATTTAAAACATGTAAAACATCACAACTCATCATTTGTAGTCATTATTATATCATTTCAGACACTTCTCCTTTTGAAAGTTCCTCAATAACAATTATTTTGTTCAATTTGCACTAATTTCAAGGTCAACCGACCTACAAACAGGAAAGCGCTACTTTTGAGGTCTACTGACCTCAGTAGGAAAATCGGGTCCATCCAACCAACTATTCTTTCACTATTTATGTGTGTTCAATATTTTATTTGGATTTCGTGATCAAAGGACCTGCGCAGATTTTGGAAGGTACCGACTCCAATTAATCATTTAGTCCATCGATTGAGAACCTAGCGCAAGACAATTAGGACAACTTTTACTATGTTTGCGCGGGATTGGATCTTGTTAGACCTTGCATGGGTTTTGAGGTCAACCGACCGGGTCGGTGGTGGCATGTTTTAGTGTGAAGTCAAATGAAGTTACTTTTAGTGCAAGGTCACTTTCTTTGTTTCCAGCAGGAGTTTTGGTAGCTACCAACTAGCAGAGTTTTCTTAGTCATCTAACCAAAGTCAATGAGAGGATCTTTTAGTGCAAAACCGGTGCAAGGTATTTTTGCGCAAAACAATTTTATAACTTTGTGGGGCTTTTAGATCTCGCTGACCACATCAGTTAAGTTGAAGAACAACACAAAGTCAGAGGATTGGGTTTTCAACATTAACTTGTTTAAAGCTTTGGCGCAGATTTTTGTGGCCGCTAATCGACTACATGGACCAAAGTTCTGGGAGTCGGTCAGACACGCCATCAGCACAAACTCAATTCGTTTAACCAACTTGAAATCAGAATCAATGTGTTTAAAATTTGCTAAGTTTAATGAGTTCTTTTATTTTGCTTATGGTGATCAACACTACATTTTCCTTGAAGGTATGAAACTAGGGTTTATGCACAAAATAGACATTTCAACATGAAACCCTAGCTCTCATACTTTTAATCCTTTTACTCATGCATGTTCTTGAAAAGAAATGCAATGAAAACACTAACAAAAGAAAAAACCCTAAGTGAAAATTGAGCTCCTATCTGGCCTGCGTGGGTGGGAAAAGTTGAAGCTTGCAAGTGCGCAGAAGGTCATTGGGTCGAATCCGTGGGCTATGCAGGGAAATCACTCGAGACAGTCATCAAAAGCTCTCAAAATAGTCTGTCAAAATCGAAATGACCTTTGAAATGACAAAATTCCCCTTTTATCCCTCCTAATTGATTGCCATAAATGCAAGGTGTTCATAGTGTCAGTAGGAATATTCGATAGATTTTTAGGGTTTGTGCAACTTTCAGGCTCTTTCAATTTGGTGGGGCTTTGCGGTGTGATGGACCTAGTTAGTGGGCAGCATTTTCAATGCCAAATTCATTGGACAAATTGTATGCATTTTGTGGGGGTTTCAAGTTCCTCAGATCAGCGGGGATTTGGCGGCCTCCGACTTGGTCGGATGACAAGCAATGTAGTGCAAGTCGGCGACGCTAAAAATTAGCACAAAAGTCCGTGCAAGCCAAAAGTGACGCAAAGGTCAATTGAAGGGCAATTCAAGGCAAAGGTCGGTTAGGACCAGATTTAGTGCAAAAGGACTATCAGACCAACTAGGAGAAATGTAAAGACTTTGACCTAGCAGATTTTGGGGATGATTTTTTGACATCAAACTTCTAACATGGTGAAAAGTGCATTTTGACCACTTGACTACTTAAGAGGGGGAAAAAACTAACTTGACACTCTAGACCAAATTTGAAGAAAGGGGGTCCCTATTTTTTGAAATGGGGCATGTGTACGAGGCACAACACTGTGATCTAGAGCTTCTTGATCATTATGAAAAAGTGATGAGCACAATGTTAAAGTGTTGAAAAGATTAAAGCTTTCCTAAGTTTCAAAACTAATTGAAATACTCAAGAAATGAAGTGCAAGTGAAATGCTCTGATACAAACTCACTGTTTAAGAGTGTATGAGCTAAGATGGACATTTTTTTGAATAAGGAGAAACACATTTTATAGTATTCATTGTCTTGTAGGTGCAGAAGTAAAGGTTCTTGAGTTTAAAATCCAAATGAAACTTTCAAGAAAATAAATTCATTGATACAGAGCGATTCTCTATTTTTTTGCCTTTTTGAATTCTTCAATTCTTCAATTATAAATGATGTAAAATAGTCAGTGAGACAAGTTGCCAATGAGGCACATCATTTATATGTTTTGACTTGCAAGTGAGGCTGAAATCAGTGAGATTTTTGTGTAGCCAATGAGGCTGTAACTAGTGAGGTTTTGCTTTGCCAGTGAGGCAGTTGTCAGTGAGACATTGAATGTAACTAGTAAGGTTTTGATTTTCCAGTGAGGCTTAATGAAGTAAATTTTAGAATGGTTTTTTCTTCATGTACAAGGTTTTCCACTCATAAATACTGTGCTTTGGCTCCTCTTGATTTGTGATCTATTTTTGTCTGATCAATCATATTTGTTCAAGCATTTTAGTCTTCATTTAATGGTGCTTCTCTCAACATTTGAATATCTATGATACTTGAAGTTTATATGCATAAATTTGTGAGGATTAATAAAGTTAGATTTGATTTTTAACTTGAATCATTGATTCACCCTCCCTCTCAGTGACTCTGTACTCCAACAACAACATTCTCCAAACATAGGAGTTTGCATACACATCTGAAAGCATTAGTTCATAAATGACTACCATGACTAAATAAATGACTACCATGATTAAATAAATGACGACCATGACTAAATAAATGACTACGATGAATAAATAAATGACTACCATGACTAAATAAAGGACTACCATGACTAAATAAATGATCAGTTAACAACAATCAATGACTAAATTAATGACTAAATATAATACCACATTCATCAATCAAAACAACCAATAAATGACTAAAAATGGTTTAGTCATGAATTTGGTCGCATTATAAATGTCTAGCAATAAACTACTAATGGTCACGTGACCAAGCTTAGCCACATATATGGAATTTTTTAGTATTTTTTTAGTCATTTATTGTTGTTTTTCTACTAGTGCCTCCTACTCTCTTTCTAAGTCTTTGCTTCCCTTGCCTCTCTACCTCCTACCTTCTCTCTCACTCTCTTTACCCCCCCTCTCTACCTCCTACCCTCTCTCTCACTCTCTACTTCCCTCCCCTCTCTACCTCCTACCCTCTCTCACTGGCTACTTCCCTAGACCCTCTCTACCTCCTACCCTCTCTCTCACTATCTTCTTCCCTCCCCTCTCTACCTCCTACCCTCTCTTGCACTCTCTACTTCCCTCCCCTCTCTACCTCCTACTCTCTCTTACTCTCTTCTTCCCTCCACTCTCTACCTCCTATCCTCTCTCTCACTCTCTACTTCCCTCCCCTCTACCTCCTACCCTCTCTCTCACACTCTTCTTCCCTCCCCTCTCTACCTCCTACCCTCTCTCTGATTCTCTACTTCCCTCCCATCTCTACCTCATACCTTCTCTCTCACTCTCTACTTCACTCCCCTCTCTACCTCCTACTCTCTCTCTCACTCTCTACTTCTCTCCCCTCTCTACCTCCTCCCCTCTCTCACTCTCTACTTCCCTCCTCTCTCTAACTCCTACCCTCTCTCTCACTTTCTTCTTCGCTCTCCTCTCTACCCCCTATCCTCTCTCAATCTCTACTTCCCTCCCCTGTCTACCTCCTACCCTCTCTCCCACTCTCTACTTCCCTCTCCTCTCTACCTCCTACCCTCTCTCTCACTCTCTTCTTCCCTCCCCTCTCTACCTCCTACCTCCTACCTTCTCTCTCACTCTCTTCTTCCCTCCCCTCTACCTCCTATGCTCTCTCTCACTCTCTACTTCCCTCCCCTCTCTACCTCCTACCCTCTCTCACTCTTTACTTCCCTCCCCTCTCTACCTCCTACCCTCTCTCTAACTCTCTTCTTCTCTCCCCTCTCTACCTCTTACCATCTCTCCCACTCTCTACTTCCCTCCCCTCTCTACCTTGTACCCTTTCTCACTCTCTACTTCCCTCCCCTCTCTACCTCCTACCCTCTCTCTCACTCTCTTCTTCCTTCCCCTGTCTACCTCCTACCCTCTCTCTCTCTCTACTTCCCTCCCATCTCTACCTCCTACCCTCTCTCTCTCACTCTCTACCTCTCCTCATCATTCTTCCCATCCAATGAAATTTCATAAATTATTTTTTTTCCATTTCATCATCCCAATTTATATCCTCATCCCTCTTTGCATGTCCTAGTTTTCTTGTTTCCATGTTCTTTGTCAACAAGGGAGAGGGAGAGAGAGGAAGAAAGAGAGAGGATGGAGATGGAGGGGAGAGAGAGGGGAGAGATACCTAGTGATAGGGAGAGAGAGAGAGAGAGTCCTAGTTTACTTTTTTTGAAGAGAGAGAGAGGTTTGGTTGGGTTTATGAGTTTAGGGTTGCTTAAGTTTAGGGTTTAGGGGTTTAGGATTTCTCAGTTTTATGGTTTATGGTTTAGGTGTTAGGATTTAGGAGCATTATTTAGGGTTGAGAGAGAGAGAGAGGGTTGCTCAGGCTTAGGGACATTATTTAAGGTTTATGAGTTTAGGGTTGCTCAGACCTTTAGGGGCATTATTTTGGGTTTATGAGTTTAGGGTTTCTCAAGTTTAGGGTTTAGGGGTTAGGGTTAAAGGGGAATTATTTATGGTTTATGGGTTATGTAACATTATATAGTAATATGTATAGTAATATGCCACCATGTTTTCTTGAACCAATTGTTGAAACACAACCTTCATGGGTTCCCCCAAGGAGGTGTATTTATGTTTTAGATTTGAGGGTTACTTTGATTGTCCTTGAGGAATACAAATGTTATTAGGATTTTGACCATTTGGACAATTTTTGTTTTTTGTGATGCTTGCATTTATTGGATATGTTTTGAGTCAATGACCCCATCACTAACAATATTCTTGTTTTTGCCTAGAATTTAGGTTTGTCATTAATTTAATTGTTGTCTTTGTCTTTGTTATAGATTTTGACTAAACCTTTTGCAACGAGGGCCTTTTCAATGGTTAGCCCTTTCTAATTATTTCATCAAATGTGGAGACACAATTAACTTGAAGAAGGAATGTCATTTTTATTAGTTAAGGTTTGTGACAAAAATTTGAACAAGTTGCTTTTTAGGGATTGGCTAAGAAATGACTTGCAAGACTCCTCCACCATTGTCGGAAGGAAGAAAAACTCTTTTCATTATGTTTCTTGGCATTACACAGATCTAGCATTGTAGTCTCATGCTTGACATTATAGGATAAATGTGCAACACACATTTCTATTAGGTTAGCGAATGTAGGGATGGAGCTAAGAATTAGGCACATGAACCACTCTAGGGCTTGAACTCCCAGACTCTATGGAAAGAGTCTTGACAAGTACATGTCACTATATGAGACCTATTGGAAAGCTGTGAAAAACTCCTTGAGATTGTCATAGGGTCTCCCTTTCCCAAGTATATTTTTCAAACTTTGGGATCTCAAAATGTGGGGGAAAGGGTACCATTATGATATATATATCAAATGGTAGGGACAAAGATATTCAAATTTGTATTGTTTACATTGATTTGTCATCCCACTTTGTAACTCCTTACGATAATTTTCATCTCCTACCACTCTTGGTCAAAGTGGGTCCCAAGAGGTGGGTTAAGAGGTTGATATGGGATAGAGCCCAAATGTGGAGGTTGTTGAAATGTGGGATGAATAGGATTTGAACTTGTGAAGGTTTATTGATATGTTGGCTGATGTGATGTGAATGGGGAAGCCGTAGTTTGATAAGAGGTTGTTGGATAGGTTAATGTGGGTTGTATGTTGATGTACGTTTATATTGATTTGATTTATATGGAATATATGGTGGAATCATGGATTGGGTTGGGATGGTTTGTTGAGGAATGGGAAGAGGTGGAAGTTGTTGAATGAGATTTGACTAGGGTGGAAATGAAGATTATGGTATTTTAGAAAGAGTAGAATGTATTGATTAGATGTTCTAGATGGGATTGTAATTCTTGGAGGATGTGATTAAGGTCAATTTTGATGGGGTTGTTGAAGTGTATTGGAGGATGATGCATAATTGTGAGGAGGTGGAGGGAGTGGTACACTATTTCCCACTTGTTGATCAATATGGTAGTTGGTGTGGTCTTGAGATTATTGTTTCGGTATATGGCCCCATGGATTTTTAGATGCAAGTGATGGTGGTAAATCATGATGAGTGATTATTTTGTGCTTATCCATGTCAAAGTGGTGGGGAAGGTTGGCTCCCATGTCAATAAGACACTCAAGGAAGTCATCTATGTGGTGTGCATCCTTTATTGGGTTCTTTCATCATTAAGGAAGTCTATGAATTGAGGTGACTATTTAGGTTGATTAAAAAGAATTCTAGATTCACTCACATTATTGAGATATCCATGAGGTGAAGAGGGTCTAACTTGAAATTTATGCCCAAAACTAGATCCAAAAGGGTTCTTGTTATGAGTATCCATGTTCTTCTTGGCTTGGTATCTAGTTATAAGGGGGATGAAATTACGATGATGTGGATTTGAATGTGGTTAATGAAGATTTATGGAAGATTAGTTGGGGTTTTATATTGACTATTGATAATGGGTTTGATGTTGGAAAGTGAATGAAAGTTGATGTTAATTATGGATGGTGGTGTTGATTTGAGAAAGTGAGTTACGATTGATGTGGATTGATTGACTTTGAAATTGATTTACCTTTATTATCTCGTGTTAGGGTTGATTGATTTGATTTATATGGTTTGGAGTGGATTTGGATGAGGGAGGGTGGATGAATTTGATTGGGATCAAATTTCAAGACCTTAGGGTGCTGATTTAGTTTGATATCAATGGGGTTAATTTCTATACTTAAGAAATATTTGATTTAGGTTGGATTTGATTTTGGGATATGATTTGATTATGTATTAGGGTAAAAATACCTTAGATGAGTGATTTATTTGTGGATAACTATACTTAAGATAGGATAGGTTTTTAAGCAAGCATGTATTAAGGATGATAAGCTAGTTTAAGGTCTTGATTTTTTATTTGGAGTTGGATTTTAATGGATAGAAGTTGGATTAGATTAATGGTTTGAAGGTTGATTAAATTTTGTTCTTGGGATGTGGTTGGAATTTTGGTTTGGATCAAGGTTCAAAATCAAAGATGATGGTTTTGATTGGATTTTTTGGAAGGTTAAGTGGATGAATGATTTTAGATTTTGATTAAGGTGTGAGGTCTTGGGATTATGGTTTGATTAGGATTGGAGTTTGATTTTTAGTTTTGATTGATAGAAAATGGATGGGATTTAGGGGTTTGGGATTTTTTTGATTTTTGGAAGTGGGAGTATGTTTTGAATTTAGGTTGGAAAGTTGATGGGTTCCACACAAGGTGGAGGTGTGGGATCTCTACTTTGCAAATTTGGATGTCTAATGTTCTCAACCTTTGGTAAAAGTATTTTTGTGATCTTTTCAAATTTTGTTTTGACTTGGAATGTTCAATGTTTGCAAATGTTTGATGTTTTTGGATTCAAAGAGTGTTCATAGGTTTTACACAAAGAAGATACACCAAGCACATAAACAAGCCTATTTTATTTAAGTAGGTGTATATTCACTTATAGGCCAACCATTATGCCTTGTCTAGTCATGGAATGTATAACACATGATGAGGCACTAACTATTTTTATCACTCAAGACCACCCAAAGGGTAAGAGGTGACCATACATGACCTAAAAACCTAGTTCTAGGGGCATAGGGTGAGTAAATTGTTGGTGCTACCACTAACAACTACACTACAAATATATACAAATGATGGTCCTATCTAGGCTTTGTAAGATGCTAGGGGATGTCCTTAATATACCCAAGGGTATGAGAGGTTGAAGACAATAAATGGGAGTCCCATCTACAAGCATGTGGTTGGGGTCAAGTCCATTCCCACTTCACCTTATCCCTTCAAGTGGATAAGGTTGTGCAGACATGATGGTTCTCTTTTGAGCTGAGTCTTTTGATTCTCACCCCTTTCTATACCTCGTCAAAACATATGGTGTAATTCATCTCCCTCGGTGATGAAATCCAAGGGAAAATTTGCTAGTAGGAAAAGAAGACCAAGTTCTTTTGATTCCAAAGATCACCTTTTGGTTCAAGGAAAGAGAATATACAACCTAGCTCCTTGGGATTAACACAACAAAAAAGAGAACAAACAATTGTTTTTGATCTCCAAGATCACCTTTCAGTGTGAGGAGAGAGAATACACTCTTAAAAGTTCTCACAAGAAAAGCATATGAGTTCATTAAACTTAGTATATATATGTACAACTATAGTAGTCATAAAAATAGCTCCTTGGACAAGTAGTGTAACACACGCAAACAAGTTAGTAGTTTCACAAAAATACCTTGGACAAGAAAAAATGTTGCATAAATATAAGGTTACCAATAGTAAACAACAAATAATGATTAGTCAAAGGAACGGAATATAAGAAAATAACAAAATTCTACATTAGGGTAGACATGCTAAAATTAGAAACATCAAAATTAGAGTAGAAACAAAAAATAGTGAAGTAGAAATGTCAAATGATGAGTTTAGTAGTTTACTAGTACTTATCGTGGGCACACTAATTGGTGAAGAAGAAGCATTGATGTGTGAATTGTAGGTGTTGAAGTATGATAGTTGTGTTGAAATCTATTAACCTACACAACTGAATGTCCCAAGTTAATGAAAATTCCCCCAAAAATAGAAACCTACAAGCAAAAGATTAGTTACAATGGTGAAACAAATAGGTTATATGTTGTAAATACTAAGAAAAGATAAAATGGTGCAAAGATGAGGGACCAAAAGGGGGGCTTAAGATGCCACTTTTTTCTGAAATTAGGAAACATTGATGTTGGATGAGAAATTTAAGATAGTTAAACTCAAAATTTGAAGATGCAACCAAAACAAGAGTCGTAGTGCTTCGAATCTAGTTTCTAAACTACTATTTTTTTATCAAAAATGGTTGAGATTAAGGGGTTCAAAAAGGGGGAGCACACAAATGGGTCCTATTTTTCTCAAAAAAACATAACATAGTGTCTTGTGTGCTCCCCATAAAATGTTAACTTTTTTTTAGTATTTCAAAAATTGCTTTAGTGAGAAATTAGCTAACACCATGTAGTTTATATCTGATTTTTCTAATAATTTTTTCATGAATAATTGATTTTTTAGTAATTTCCAAAGTGGACACATCCTGAAAAATAGAAAATTGAGTGTGTCCCCCCCTAAAATTTTGAAAACTAATCGAAAATTTAATTTTTTTTAATACGTGTAGACTGGAGTCTAGTTTCTAAAAATGTAACTTATTTCAAATTTTGATGAATTGTTAAAAACAAAAGTCATAAATACTAGACACTAGTTTTTGACAAAAAATGGATATACTAACAAAAGAAATTAAAGATGAAACTCTTAACGTACTCAAAATGTGAAAAAAATTATATGGTTAGATAGCTAACAGAGAGATTAAGATTATGGTGGTATTTTTTTGACTTTTCATTGAAAAAAGTGCAATCTTGATGGGGAGCATGCTCCAGATTATCTAAAATTTTTATTAAAAACTAGAAAAACATGTCCAAATTAGCTCAGCATAATGTGAGCACATGTTATAATGCACTAGCGTTATGCTGAGCTAATTTGGCTTTACACATGCTAATTACATTTGCACTTGAAAGTTTCTAAAGCCTTTTTAACAAATCTATTTTTTGCATATCTTGCAATCATTACATTCTATTATAGAATATCTCTTTGAGGTGTTAGGTCAAACAATTGACATCCCTTGTCTATGCTTCCACACTTTACATACATGTCTATAAGGGTAGTTGCACTTCCTACCATCTCTCTCTCTACTTTGCTCCCCTCTCTACCTCCTACCCTCTCTCTGAGTCTCTTCTTCCCTCCCCTCTCTACCTCCTACCTTTTCTCTCTCACTCTCTTCTTCCCTCCCCTATTTACCTCCTACCCTCTCTCTCACTCTCTACTTCCCTCCCTTGTCTACCTCCTACCCTCTTTCTAAGTCTTTGCTTCCCTCGCCTCTCTACCTCCTACCTTCTCTCTCACTCTGTTCTCCCCCTCTCTACCTCTTACCCTCTCTCTTACTCTCTACTTCCCTCCCCTCTCTACCTCCTACCATCTCTCTGAGTCTCTACTTTCCTCCCCTCTCTACCTCCTACCTTCTCTCTCACTCTCTTCTTCCCTTCCCTTTCTACCTCCTACCCTCTCTCTCAATTTCTACTTCCCTCCCCTCTCTACCTCACTAGTAGAATTTGGGCAAATAAATGACTACGTGACTAAAAATTTTAGTCATGTGCCTAAAAATTTTAGTCACATGCCTAAAACTATTAGTCATTCTACTAATTTTTGCAACATAGCTATAAATGACTAATAAATGATTAATTTGATCATCCGGTAAAAAACAAACTAAATAATTAGTCACACAAATAAAAATTAGACAATATGAGTAACAATATTAACATTAGCATTTATTTTTGGTCTATATTACTACTATTATATTATCAATTTTATTTTATATTAACATACATATGGTTTTCTTTTTCCTAATCTATCCAAAGATCAATTAAACTGTGAGTTTTTTATAAATTAATTTAATTTGATCTATATAGAAATATATTAATTATCAATTATAATAATTTCATACTTATATTTAATATTTTGTATTCTATTATTTAATATTATAATAGTAGTAACTAATATTATTTAATTTGATCTATATAGAAATATATGCTCTTTTGATCTATTGTATTCTTATATATTATAATAGTAGTAAATAATATAACCTATATATACTATTATATATATTTTTGTATTTATTATCAATTTTATTTTATATATTTTTTTGCTACATAATAAGGAGATGCTTTATATTAATTTTCAAAAAGATTACAGTTTTCCAGTTCTAAGAAATTTCCAAAAATAGCCTATAGCTGTATCTGACTAGACTGATTCTATTGATAGATAGATATGCCATGCAGGGAAGGACCAGTAAACCATAGAAACTGATATGAAACTTATACTAAAACCACCTTATAACTCTATACCTATAAGTAGAGAACCCAAACCAGAAATAACCAATAGAAAAGATAACCCTAACCACTTTAAGCCTCCATTTCATAGTTATACAGCTTCATATTGAAATCTCCCATCCAGTCCAAGCCTTGAGTCTCCACAATCTGACAATACTTCAATAGAAAATTCACCACCACCCTTGCATGTTGTCTGAACCATACCAGATCTGCCCCCCTTAGGTGGAAAATGAAAGGGAAGTATTTCATGACACTTCTTGGCTGCTACAGAAGGGGAATGTCTCTCAGCCACAGCATGCCTGCACCAAAAGAAGTGATCTCTAAAGCCTCCCCCAACCGTCCTAGCACACTAGGAATAAAGAGCCTTCTAGCCACCATATTCACCCATGTCTTAGCCACATTCAGCTCCAGTAGAGTAGCCACAAACTGGGAAATGATGTATGTGTCCACTCGATGCCGTTTGCTGCCCTCTACAAACTCCTTGCCCAGAATCATCTTGATTGCCCCTAGAACAAGTTCATCCTAGCACTTCAGGAGGCACTTAAGACATAGATCAGTGATGCCCCCCAGAAATGCTATTTGCCTCTTATCACAAACCAACCAAATGGGGGTGTCCATTCCTGCACACTGAATCTAATCTACTGAGAGCCACAACACCTTTAGTTTTTGTCATTTCGCAATGCTTCAAAATAGGAAGGCAATAATTCTTAAAAGAGACGGCTCTTGCTTCAACTTACTCTTTAATTATATTGGCTATCCCATCTTCTACCCTTCTAGTCTATTAGCTACTACTTAACTACTGTCTGCTTGTGAGAGCCGAATCCTCACCCTCATGCTTGTGAAGGGACTGAATCAGACTTGTTGTTTCATCATTGCAATTTGTCCCTTCAAGAATGTGAAACAAGATAAGTAAGCCTATTATTTAATGCACCCTTGCCACTTGAGAAGGTTCCTGACTCCAAAAAGCTAGTCCAAGTGTCACTCCTGCCAAATCCTAGCTGGCTGCCAGCTATTCTACACACCTCTTATGCCACCAAAACCCTAGTCCTTCCACACCATTACATGTGGAAGGACTCTCACCCATCCACCCACTTCTAGAAAAAGAAAGGTCAACCAATTTCCATCACTTCTCTGCATTCTCTTCCATCCACCACCAAGTTTGATAAAGCATCTGCTTTTGTGTTACCTTCCCTAAGTATGTGCTTGATTTGGATACACTCAAAAGAGTCTAAAATTTGTAATGCTTGATCCAACATTGCTTTCAATCTCTAGTTTTCTAACCTTCTGGTCCTCAGCCCATTGATTGTAAGCAGAGAATCCCCTTCTATCTCTAGTTTTTTGATACTCAAATATCTACAAAAGCTTAATCCAAGGATTAATGCTTGCAATTCAGCTACATTATTGGTCCCGTCTGACAATTTTTGGGCTAATCTACCAAGAGTTTTACCTTCCCAGTTTCAAATAATGCATCCCACCCTGGAGGCTCCAGGATTCCCCTGTGATGCCCCATCGAAGTTTAACTTGAACCATCCACAATCTAGAGAGATCCATTTGACTTGCATCCTATCTTCCCTAGTAGCCTTCTAATATGTTATAGCTAGAATCTTTAGTCTCGGCCAGAGATTTCTGATATCCGCATCCCAACCAGTGAATTCTTGATTTTTTTGTCCCCCTCTAGCTAACCTTGCATTCATTACCTCTAGGATATTGGCCTCCACCTTGTTCAAAAAAGATGGGAAAGTTCTTTCCTTCTCCTAAAAAATTCTTTTATTCCTCTCTTTCCAGATTTCCCATAAAACCATTGAAGGATATATGCTCCAAAGCCCTCTAAACAATGAACTTTGAAAGATCAAAGGCCAAGCCAGGAGAAAGTCTAACAACTTAACTGAGAATGTTGTCTGCCACTTCAATTTGGAGCAGAACCACTTCCAAGTATTATGCGTGAAATCATAGTTAAGAAAAAGATGATCTCCAAATTCCTCTTCTTTTTTACAAAGCACACACCTTGAGGGGCCTACATAGCCGATTTTCTTAAATCTGGCAACTGTAAGAACTCTTCCCCTTGAAGTAGCCTAAGCAAAGATGCCAGCCTTGGGAAGGTAGAACTTATTCCAACATAAATTGAAAGGTAGGCTTGACTCTATCCCTTGCTCCCCTTTGATCACTCTATACCCTTCCTTTACACTATATTGCCCAAAGGGAGAAGCATTCCATCTCAGCTCATCCGCCCTTTCCCTAAAAATCATTCTTCGATTCCTCATGGCTACTTCAAACACTTCTACGATTTTGTCGTTCACTCCTAATTCCCTAACATCCTTCCATTTTATGAATGCTCTGACAAAAGCCGGTGAATTCATAGCATAGTCTCTTACCAATTCTCCCCACACTTGCTTAGTGATTATTCTAACCTGGTCCAAGTCATCTCTGGTAGCTAAAGGAGTTTGACCATCCCACGAATCATCCCAGAAACATACTTTACTATCGTCTCTTATTTCCCAGGTTAGCTGACTTGTTATCAAATTTCTACAACTTCTGAGCAAGTTCCAAAGTCTTGATCCTTTCGGAAGCTGTCTGGAGATGAAGATATTATTTTCTTCCTCCTCCAAATATTTTGCCTTTACCAATTTCACCCATTTTAACTCAGGTTTTGAATGAATAGTCCAAACCAATTTCGCTCCTAACGCCACATTCTAGGCAAGAAGATCTTTAAGCCCTATTCCATTAGCTTCTTTGGGTTCGCAAGCCTGAGTGCATATTATCAGAGGAAATTTATGCTGATCTGAATTACCAGGCCAAAAGAAAATTCTCATTTTCTTATTGAGTTCTTGAAGGGCTAACATAGAAAGAGGGAAGAAAGACATTATGTAAATCAGGACTGCTGAAATGACTGCCTTGAGCATAGTTAGCCGGCCTATCCAAGAGAGCCATTTGCTCCTCCAGGATACCAATTTTACCTTGATCCACTCTAAAAGAGTGTCCCAAATTTTTCCTAGTCTCACCCCTTTTGTGAGCGGTAAACCTAGATATTTGCAGGGCATTTCTCCTTTTTTAAAGTTCAGAATTCTGATAATGTTTCTTTCTTTCCTTGAAGAAGAATTGAAGAAAAAGAATTCTAATTTTTGTTGACTCACTTCCTGGCCAGAGGCTTCTAAATACTGATTCAAGATGTCCTTGAAGACTTTAGCTTCACTTTCTTTGGCTACTATGAAGAGAATCATATCATCTGCGAACTGCTGATGGGTCACCTTTGCGGCCCCACTACTGATCTGGATCCCATTTAGCTTTCCTTCAACCCTAGCTTTGAAGCTGGTTCTTCCCAACACATCTACCATGATTATAAACAGGAAAGGGGATAGAGGATCCCCCTTTCAAAGACCTCTAGAAACTGAAAAGAAACCTTCTAGAGATCTATTAATTAGTATTGAAAACTTGGGACTGGCTACCCATTCGAAGATCTAGTCTATCCAGTTATTGTCAAAGCCAAAAGCTTCCAACACCTTGAATAGAAATCTCTAGTTTACCTTGTTATATGCTTTCTTTATGTCTAGTTTGATCAACATAGCCTCCTTTTTCATCCTTTGAACTAAGTGGATGGCTTCTTGAGCAGTAATTACTCCTCCTAAGATTGATCTTCCCAACACAAAACCTGTTTGCTCCTTTGAGATTATTTCTGGCAGAATCAGTTTTAATTTGTTAGCTATAGCCTTTGCTATTATTTTGTAAAGCATGTTGCAAAGGGATATTGGTATAAAGTCTTCTAGTGCTTCCAGCTTTTCTTTCTTTGGGATGAGAATAATAAAAGTATTATTTACTTCCTTGAGAATCTTCCCCATCCTTCTCAACTCCTCAATAGCTTCTGTAACTTCAGTGCCCATAAATCCCCAGCACTTCTAGAAAAAAGCAGCTGGAAACCCATCTGGCCCCGGGGCTTTATCTAAGTGAAGTCTGAAAACTGCTTCTTTGATTTCTGATTCTAAGAAGCTCTGAGCCAGTAGTCTATTTTGATCTTTTGAAACCAATTTAGGGATGTTCCTCAAGAGCTGATTTTGAATTTCCAAAGAAGAGCCATTCCAATCATTAAGTAAGTCCCTAAAAAAATCAACAGTATTTTTGTTTATATCTTCCAACTCATTGATCACCCACCCATCGTCTAGTTTTAAAGAAGAGATCATGTTCAGTTCCCTTCTTACCCTTGTTGAGTTGTGAAAAAATTTTATGTTTATGTCTCTAGGTCTTAGCCAAGTTTCCCTGAACTTTTGCCTCTAGAAAATTTCCTCTTTTGCTAGTAAATCTCCCATCTTCTCTAAAAGTTCCTTTTCATTTTGAAAGTTGTTTGCATCCATTCCTTTTCTTAGGATCTTCTCATTCAGAGCTTCCAACTCAATTTCTGTATTCTTCTTTTCCTAAAAAATGTTTTTGAAACTGTTTCTATTCCATTGCTTGATGTTTTGTTTAACTATTTTTAGCTTCATCACCAAATTAAACAGTTTGAAGCCCCCAAGGTTTACCTCGGTCCACCATTTCTTGACCAAATCCAAAAAATCTAGGTCCTTGAACCACATATTTTCAAACTTGAAGGGATTTCTAACTGGTTTTCTTTCTCTAAGACTGTTCAAGCAGATAGGATAATGGTCTGATCCTAAGAAAGGTAGAACCTTACCCTCAAAGGAGAAGAGAAAATTTCTCAAATCTCATTTGAAGAAAAATTTGTTGAAAGTTTCTTCGCTCTATTACTAAAACCTAATCTTCTATTTGTCCAAGTATAATTGCCATTTCCCAAAGGGATATCCAACAGAGAGTTTCTATCCATAAAATCCTCAAAATCTAATTGTGATTGTAATTTCCTTCCTACTCCTCACTTTTTATCTTCTACTTTTAAGATTGCGTTAAAATCTCCTCCCACCAGGAAGAAATCAAAACCCTGGCTACCACAAATTAAATTTAATTCCTTCCATAGTTCCTTCTTTTCACAACAAGAATTGGGACCATATACATTAATAAGCAAAAAACTCAAGTTGAAATCTAGGCTCCTTACCTTGCTAGCTAACAATGATCTTCCTTGTGCTAACTCTTCCACTACCATTGATTGAGGTCGCCATCAGGTGATGAGGCCTCCAGAGGCTCCTGTAGCATCAATCCCCATTAACTTCCATCTCCCAAATTTCTTGCTCAGTGTCTCCCTATCTACCTGGTTGAGCTTAGATTCTTGAAAAATGCATGTTTGCTTGCGAAGATTCCAAAAAATGCCTAAGTAGGCATCTTTTATTAGGGGCGTTTAAGCCCCTAATGTTCCACGAAATTATTTTCATTGCTTTTTAGGAAGGGTTTCACCCTTCCCTACTTTCAAGAGATTTTTGATTTTTAATTGCCCATTGGCTTCACCATTAAGTTTCAATTTCTCCTTCTTGGGAGGCCTCCCTCTACCTTTGGATTCCCTGCAATCAAGAACTAGTTTAGAAACATCCTTTTGTCCAAGCCCCAATGGTCCTCTAATCAGATCCCCTCTGACCCTCATGTTATCTAATTGAAGTTTCTCCTATGGTGACTTTAGGGGAGGTAGCTTATCCTTAGCTTCCAAGTCCTGAAAGTCATCCTCCTCTAGATCTCTCCACTGCTCCCCTGGGTTTTATGTCTAGTTAGAATAGATCTTTCCTTCGCAGCTTCCGCTAATTCCACCAACACCCTCCCAACCTCAATCAAAGAGTTAAGATCTTCTTTTTGTATGTTAGGGTGAATCATTCCCAAGGTTTCTGAAATTTTCTTATCCATGCTCTGTACTTGCACCCACGAGGCCTTTAGATTCTCCTCCTCAATTGTTTCTAGAGGGAGAATCTTACTTGTAGAAATCTACTCATCACCTCTCCCTGCAGAATCCTTGCTAATATCGGGTATCTCTTCTTCTTGCCACTTAGAGGAATGAGGAAATGTGTTATCTTCCCCAGTGCGAACCCCTTCTTCTTTTTGAGGTTGACAGACTTACGCCACCCAATTGACTCCACTAGGACACCTTTAGGATTAGGATCAAAAACTAATTCCTTCTTTAAAATTCCCCAATATGTGAAAATCTCTATTTCCCTCAACCGAGGAGAATTTGTTTTGTTCTCAACACAGATTCTTACATTTGTATTGATCCCTTATTTTTCAGACCATTCTTCTACACATATGTAATTCCCTAGGAATTTGCCTATCTCTTCTAATATTGCCAGATGCCAAAACTCCAATGGTAAATTTGGTAGTTTGTACCATTCCTGTACATAGCTTAATTTGTGATTCCTTGCATCAAACCCTAGGTCCCAATTTTTTAGATAAAAACTGTATCCATCCAAAATCCAAATTCCATCCAAGATCTCTACTTTGATTTTTACCTTGGGGCAAATTACTAAGAAAAAACCATTCGCTAGGGTTCTCATTTTGAGCTCCTTCCCCCAACACTCTTGCCACCATTACACCAGACATTTCCAATTCAAATTTGTCCCAAACCATTTCCCAATTATTCCTACCTTTTCCATGTTTTCAATTGATAGCTTTAGGATGCGCTATGGCATCACCGTAGTGATCTTATTGCCTTCTTGACAATCATTCCTTCACAGAGGAAATCGTTTCTTACCAAAACTTCCCTTTCTGAAAGACCTAGGGTTTCTCTAATTGTTAATTAAAGGTCTTCTTGTCTCCGCCCTTTGGTTCTGGATCTTTGATTCCATCTGGTCATGCGGACGGAAATTCGTGTAGCCATTTTGGTGAACCCACTGATTTGGTGGATTTTGAAATCTCCTTCTATCTTCCTCCTGCTTGGATCCCCAAATTGCCCTCTGCGCTTTCCTTTGGATAGATTCAAAAGGGATTTCACTTTCAGCATCCTCCACCCAAGATGCTGCTCCACCAAAACCAACAATCCCTTCCCGGCCATATGCTACCTCTTCTTTTCCCACTCGTGAATTTGACTTCCACTCCTCTGCTTTGTTTTCACCTTCTTCACTTGTCTACATTATTTTGCTATCCAATTTTATTTTATATTACCATACATATAGTTTTCTTTTTCCTAATCTATCCAAACATCAATTAAACTATGAGTTTTTTTATAAATTAATTTAATTTGATCTATATAGAAATATATGCTATTTTGATTCTATTGTATTTAGTAAATAATATAACCTATATATACTATTATATATATTTTTGTATTTAAATATATCTATAGTAGTAAATAACTAATAACCTATATATTTTTATATTTAAATATAATAGTAAATAATAGTAGTAAATAATAGTAATAATAATAGTAAATATAATCATACTTATATTTAATATTTTGTATTCTAACCTATATATTATAATAGGAGTAAATAATATAACCTATATATCCTATTAAATATATATTTTTGTATTTAAATATATCTATAGTAGTAATCTATATATTTTTATATCTAATTTTTGTATTATATATAATAGTAGTAAATAATATAACCTATATATTTTTATATTTAAATAATAATAATACAACCTCTATATACTATTATATATATTTATAAATATAATTATATTGTATATAATTATGCCAAGAGGCATAACTACAATGGAAGCATGGGGTGAAATAGCTAACAAATGCAAAATTAATAATTAAAACATATATAAAACATAAATATTTGAAAGTCTTTGTAAATAACCAAAAATAAAATCACTAATTACAAAGAGAGAAAATAAAAACAAGAAGCAAAGAATGAACGAAAATCATAGGTTGAAATAATGGTGTTAATCATTTCATATTGCTATAATATTAAAAAATTCAAATTCATTAGTAAAATATTAAAAAAATATGTGTATTCAGTTTTTGTTTTCTCTAAACTTTATTACTATTAAAAGAGTTATTTATGAAAATTTTGTGATGTTTTAAAAAATATATGTAAGACAACTAACTTTGAAAAAATGGAAAATAAAAAAAATATATTACCATGGTACTATAGTTTATTAGGTTTAGAATTCACTCAAACATATATACACCTAGTAAATCGATCAAAAATTCAAACATTATTTATTGTAAATTTATGGCACGATAGTTTATTTGGTTTAGAATTCACTCAACTATATAGGTTTAGAATTCTCCTCACTTTTAACTAATATTTTTCTAGAACTAAATTTATAAAGTCCTAAATTTATAAAATAAAAACCCTAAATTTTAACCCCTTATTGTATATGTAATAAAACAAAACCCTAATAAAATATAATGTTATAAAATATTACTTTAGGACACTTTATTTTTATAAAACATGAACCACTAGAAAATAAATAAATTAAATTTTATTATGTAGAAAATAAAATAAAATTAAACTGATGCCTCCATAGTAAAATATATAAAATATAATTTTCTATTGTTGAATATACTTTGCTCCTTTTTTATTTATATGATATAAATTAAATTTTATTACACTATATTTTATTAGTGTTTTATCACATGAAATAAAAAGGAGCAAAGTATATTCAACAATCTTATTCCAATGGTAAGTGCAATATATTTTATAGTTTTTACTATAGGGTCATCAATTTAATTTTCTTTTATTTTCTGCATAATAAATTTAATATATTTATTTTTATAAAACTAGCATATCTATATTTAAAAAATATATCTAAAATACGCTGACATATATCCTTCTCCAGTGCCTATTCCACCTATCTGTGGTAAATCGATCCTTCTCTAGTGCCTATTCCACCTATGTGTGGTATATATCCTTCTCCAGTGCCTATTCCACCTATGTGTGGTAAATTGATTAAAAATAGGTGCCTCAAGAAGGATATCTCTTGGTGTATTTTATATTTTAAATATAGCCACCTATGTGTAGTAAATTGATTAAAAATAGACACCTCAAGAAGGATATTTCTTGGTGTATTTTAGATTTTAAATATAGATATGTTAGTTATATAATTTAATCTATATTATATAAACTATATAATATATTAATTATATTTTGTATTTTTTTTCCTTCTCCAAGGAACGACACACACTCTGGTACCACAGGGAGGGGGGAGACTAGACCTCGTGACCATTAGCCAATTGAGCCAGGGCTCATCCCAATTATATTTTGTATTAAATAAGAATATAATAGTTATTAATTAATAATTATAAAAATGTTATATATATAATAGTTTTGTTAGAGAATATAATATATAGCAAGTGCCGGTAGTGGCCAGCCTTGTAGTGTTGTTATTATAGTATTTGTTTAGTTGTAAATTTTTTTTTATTAGCTATTGGTTGTATAGACAAATTGCATTCCAATAATTGAAAATTTAATTTTTGAAGAGTGTTGAAATGCCTTGATAAATAAAATTGAAATCTCAAAAATAATCTAATTTGGTAAAAATAAAATAGGACTAAAATATTTCCTTAACTATAAAACTAAACTTTACAAAGCCTATTAAATAACACAAATATTTACTTTAATTATAAAACTAAACTTTACAAAGCCTGCATATTTGTATTTATGTGGAGAGCCTTGACCCTAGTTGAGTGTATAGAGATTTGAAATGTATCCTTAAGATATTAAAATGTAATAATACTAATAGTTTTATAATTTAAAATACATTAAAATAATGTAAGTTTGAAGAATAAAATAAAAAATGTAATAACATGGCTAAATATTTTTAATGATATTGTAGATTGTTAACTTTTGATTAAATAAAATTGAAATCCTATACTTTTAACTCTTGAGTAAATAAAATTGAAATCCCAAAAATAATCTAATTTCATAAAATAAAATGTGTAGAACCCTAATCGTAGTTGGGTGTGGAGAGATATGAAAGGTCTTCCTAAGATATTAAAATGTAATAATATTGAAGAATAATTACACAATATAATAAGACTAACATAATAAGACTAACATATTCACTACAGTATTTTTTTTTGTTTAAGTAATAATAGTAAGTAATTTTAGAGAACATGATATTAAATATTTTAATTAATCTAATATTGTGGTTTATAATAATGTTTTCTAAAGATTGAGTATACTTTCTTTACCACCCAGGGACTACATTCTAATTCTATATTTAGAAGATAGCTATTGTGAATCTTTTAATAAGCCTACTGCACGCTAACTTACATTAAAGATAACAAAATTCAGGCTTTTCTTGGACTTACTCTTGATCATATTTGAGTAATTGAAGGTTGAAAGCTGCTACCCATTCAAACCCATCTTCTGCCACCAGACCTAGGACTCTTTGGATGAATCCTACTGCAATCAGCGCCTTCTCTTTGACCATCATGAGGTCAGGCCCTTTGAGATCTAAAATGAAAGGATAGAGCTTCAAAATAGCATCAGGTTCATCTAAAGAGGTCATATCCCATTGTCACGGTATCCCAATGCCTATACTTGTAGCTTCCAAGGTTACCTCCAAACCCCCCAAGTGTTTAGGATAAAACAATCCCCTCATCATCTGCTTTGTCATTCCTTTGTCAATCTCCATCTCTAGCGACATTGCTAGCACCCTAGAAGTGATGTCGGTATCAACTTGATACCTTTCAACCTCCCCCATAAACTTTCTTTCTACAATCATTCTAATGGCCCCAACCATCAGTTCATCAGATCAGCATAGCATACGCTGTAAACGAAGCAAAGTTATAGGTCCAAGAAAGGCCATTTGGCGTTTGGAACTAACCAACCTCACAAGGGTCTCCATCCCTCCGCAAGTGATGACTTCCACTATAAATATAATTTAAAATTGAAATGGCATCAAAAATGATGGAAGAGGAAACTTGAGTGTTGTATTCTTTAAAAATGAGAACTGTTCTGACTAGCTTCATCCAGTGAATAGCTTTAAGTGGAGTACGTAGTATTAATCATTGAGCTCAATTTCCTCTTCTGATAACATGCTTCAAAGGTACCACCTATCTATTCTTTGATATATTTATCTATATATATATATAAATATATATATATAGATGTATATATATAGATTCAGTGATTAAGCGATTTCGATGCATCTCAATATGCATTTTTCAAATCTTGTATGGCAATCCTCATTTATGCCTTGGGCTTAGCAACCAAGCAGGATGAGATAGAGGTATCATTAGATCTCCTTAAATGAATTATAATGATGTTTTGCTTGAAGCAGATGGTTTTGGTTAAGAGGGTTTGAAATAAATAGACCTTTAGCATTTACATGTGAGTTGGAAGGAAACTTAAGTTGTAATAATGAGATCTCGAGTATATCTTTGGCTTACTTTGCTCTCATGTTAGCTCATTAGATCCAATAAGTGGTATGATTTGACAGGTAATATATTCTCTATGACGGGATGGAGGGATTCAATTCTAGTAGAAATTTACATGGAGTAATATTATTATTGAATAGAATTCTTTTGGTCACATACATATACACACATATAGATATATATGTAGGTATTTATACATGTATACATATATGTTTGTATAAAATCTGCTCAGTTAACAATCCGGGGATCTCCCCCTCTCAGCCTGATTTGATATTATCATTGTGTTAAGTTTATGTTGATACTTCTGATAAGCATGGAAATGGTAAGTATTATAATAATGATTCAATCCTTTCAGGTAGATTGATGAAGAACTCTAACAAATTTATGTAGGAAAAATGATTAAATATTTACTTCCTCTATTGTATGTCTAACATGAGAAAAAGATTTGGAAGGGTGTCCTTGTGTTTTCAAGTAATGCAAGTACACTGAATTGAGCAAATAAGAAGAAGCTCTCCCACATTAATAAAAGATAGTTGATCTTATGATAGATGCCCCATAAAGCATCCCAGGGGTCGAAGGACCAAAAAGACAAACAACAAGGATATAACAGAAGAATGGCCCTTGATAAGGGCAAAGACTATATTTGTATCTTAGAAATATTGTAAGAAAGGATTTATCCTTATAGGGCATTGTCCCACACAAGATATGTAAATAAACATTATGTACTGGACTGCATAAGTCCCAGGCTAGACCAGAGGTTTTCTTCACTTTGTTCTTTCCTACCGGTGCCTGCACTGAACAGAGTTGTATTTTTTAATATATTAATGGCTCTGGCCTTTTACCCATAAAAAAAATGTTTTCTAAAGAATTGTTTATCATTTGAAATTTGTAACTATTATATTTCCAGAAACTAAATTTATGTGAACTCGTTTTGAAATGTCTTGGGTAATTAAAATTGAAATCTCAAAAATAATTTATTTTGGTAAAAATAAAATAGGACTAAAATATTTCCTTAACTATAAAAATAAACTTTACAAAGCCTAGTTGAGTGTATAGAGATTTGAAATGTGATGCAGGGACATCTTAACTCTCATAATTTTGGCTTTATTTTTTTATTTTTGGCTTGCTGGTGAATAAAGCAGGTTTTCTTCCTTCCTACAGTTTTGGTGTGTGTGGCTCCTGTCGCTCCTATCACCTTTTGTGCCAGGATGGTTCTTGCTTGGATTTCTTTTCCTCTTCTCAACCGTTTCATTCTTTTATTTCTGCCTATTTTCTGGGAGGTCATGGGTGAAAAATTACTTTCAGTTTTTAAAGCACAAAAGGCCTCCAATCATGGATATTGTGGATGTTTCCAGCCGATGGTTTAGATTTTATTCCCTTCTAGGGATCGTCTGATTTAGTAACAACAATAAATCTGCATTTATATCTTTGTTGGTGATGGGATCGTACTTCTTCCTTTGCTTCCCTCTCTGCATTTTTGGGAGTCTACTTTATTCCTCTGGCGGCTCCATCTCTTCTTGGGCAGTGACGATTATGTTTTATTTTTCTGCAAACTTCTTTATGTCGATGGTGGAGATGGTCATCTGCAATCTCATTGGCATTCCATTTTGTCTTGTGGGAGATGGCTTTCTATTTTATCTTAGCAACGGTTACTGTCATTATCACTCTGCATTTCTTCTTTGCCATCGACAGCTCCTTGGAGGGAGATATATTTTGGGTCAATGACTTGTGGGGGAGATATAGTAGGAAAACTAATTCAGAGTTGGCCGAATATCTGATATAGAGGCCGACTATAGGATACTCCAGACCAAAACTTAGTATTTTGGGATTGTTTAGTTTGATTCTGCATATTAGAGGTTGTCTGTATATGGCCAATAGTGATTTTGTAATGAATAGTTATAGTTAGCAATAAGAATCTCTTTATATTCTTCCTATCTTGTTTTGTGTGTTTGATTCCTATTTTGAATCATTCAAGTGATCAGCAAGGCTTGTGCCATCAATTTGGTATCATAGCAAGGTTGAGATTGGGTATTGGAAGTGGTCAATATGCCTCCAAGAATGATGGGCAGAGGCCGAAGAGACCATGGTGACCCTAACTTGATGTAGAATCTGATTGCAAGGCTGGATACTCTTGAGAGGGCACAGAGGAGAGGAAACCTAGACATTGAAGATGTCAGTGACGAAGAAGAAGAACCCTAGAGAGAAGAAAATGTAGAAGGACAGGTAGACCCAAATGATGAATTTGGCAAAAGGCTGATAAGGTCAATCATAAATTTGGGATCCAAACCCAAGATAGATGTACCAACGTATGTTGGAAGTCTTAATGGTGAAGAATTAATTAACTAGATAAATGACTTGGACAAATATTTTGAGTATGAGAATGTAGCAGAGGAGAAAAGAGTAAAATTTGCATGCACAAGATTGAAAAGTCATGCTGCCATGTGGTGGGACTTTGTCGAGACTGAAAGAAGAAAGAGAAATAAGGAAAAGATTAACTCATGGGATAGGATGGTGGCCAAGTTGAAGGCTAAATTTTTGCCTAGTGACTATCAGACTAATCTCTTTAAGAGATTACAAAATTTGAAATAAAAAGATATGTCTGTAAAAGATTATACTCAAAAATTCTACAAGCTTATAATCAGGTCCAAGCATGCTGAAGAAGATGTGGAGAAGATAGCCCATTATGTGAATGGTCTAAATTATAGTCTGCAAGATGAAATAAGTCTTTTGTCTCCTAGAAGCCTAGAAGAGGCTTACCAGCTTGCCCTAAAGGCAGAAGAGAAGTTACAAAGAAAGCAAAATCAGCAAGAGAAGAAGAGAGGAAGAGAATTTAGAGGAAGGGGACAACAATCTGGTAGAGGACAGCAACATCATCAAAATGAAGAAGCTAGAAGTTCAACTAGAACAGTCAACAATGAGAGAGGTGGTTTTCAAAATAGAGGAGGAAGATCTTATGGAACAGGTGGTTCTCAAGGTAGAGGAAGGGGCTTTGCTGGGAAATGTTACAAGTGCAATCAATATGGACACAAGAGTTAGGACTGTATTAAATCATCACAAGGAGGACACTCAAAATTTGAAAGAAGCAATCAAGTTGTTCAGGCTGATCAAGAAAGTGTGGGATCTCTAGTTCATCACAAGGATGGAGTAGAATCAGGAGAATCCTTGATGCTTAAGAGAGCACTACTAAAGCCATAGAAGGAAAGTCAAGAGCCAATTCAAAGGAGAGCATTGTTTAGAACAAAGTGTAAGTCTCATGGTAAATGTTGTAAGCTCATTATAGATAGTGGTAGTACTAACAATATTGTTTCAAATGAAATGGTAGAGAAGTTGAATCTTAAAAGGATTAAGCACCCAACTCCATATAAGGTAACTTGGTTACAAAAAGGCCATCAAATTTTGGTGAGTGAGCAGGCCTATGTTTATTTTTAGATTGGTAGTTATAAGGATTGTGTTTTGTGTGACATAATGTCCATGGATGCGTGCCATGTTTTTCTTGGTAGACCATGGCAATTTGATAGAAATTCAGTCCATGATGAAAAGGAGAATACATAACCATTATGAAGGATGGAGTGAAGCATACCTTCCTGCCCATAAAGGAGAAAGAAGAGGACAACAACAACAATAATCAAGTAATGATGGTAAGTGGTAAAGAATTTTTGAAAGATTTGAAGAATGAAGAAATTGGTTTTTCTTTGGTTCCTAAACCACAATGTGTAATGACTTCTACAAGGCTGGATGATTTGCCTATTGAGATACAATATATATTGAATGAAAATATGGATATTGTTGCAACTGATTTTCTTAATGAATTGCCTCCTATTAGAAGTGAAAGTCATCATATGGATTTGATTCCGGGAGCTAGCCTTCCAAATAAGGCTGCATATAGATGAACACCTATGGAGGATGAAGAGATAAGGAAGCAAGTGGTAAAACTTTTGGAGAAAGGCTTGATAAGAGAAAGTCTAAGCCCTTGTGTTGTTCCTACAGTGTTGGTGCCAAAGAAAGGAGGAGAATGATGTATTTGTACTGATTTAAGGGCCATAAATAAAATCACAATAAGATATAGATTCCCCATCCCTAGGATTGAAGATTTAATGGATTTTTTGAGTGGGTCGATGTATTTTTCTAAAATAGATTTGAAGAGTGGTTATCAACAAATTAGAATTAGACTCGGGGAAGAGTGGAAAACTTCTTTTAAGACTAGTGATGGGTTGTATGAATGGTTGGTTATTCCTTTTGGGTTGTCTAATGCTCCTAGTACTTTTATGTGTTTAATGAATGAAGTGTTGAAACCATTTATTGGTAAATTTGTGGTTGTGTATTTGGATAACATTTTGGTGTTTAGTAGGCAGGTTATGAAGAGACTACAAGAAGAGAAGTTGCAGATTAATTTGAAAAAGTGTGTTTTTGCAGACTGAACTTGTTTATTTGGGCTTTGTGGTGTCAAATGATGGATTGAAGATGGATAAGGAGAAGGTTCAATCTATACTTGATTGGCCATCACCGAAGAGTATCATGGAGGTAAGAAGTTTTCATGGTCTTTCTAGTTTTTACAGAAAATTTATAAGAAATTTCAATCATGTTGTAGCACCTATTTTGGACACAATTAAGTGAAGTAAAAGACCATTTGTGTGGACTAAAGAGGTTGAAGAAAATTTTAGATTTCTAAAAAAGAAGGTGAGTCAATAGCCCATACTTGCTTTGCCGGATTTTGATAAAGTGTTTCAAGTATATGGTGATGCTAGTGGTTTGGCTATTGGGGTAGTTTTGAGTCAAGAGGGAAAACCCGTTGCTTATTTTAGTGAGAAATTAAATGATGCAAAAAGGAAGTATTCTTCTTATGATTTAGAATTTTATGCTTTGGTTCAATCCCTAAAAAATGGAGACATTATCTTTTGCCCAAAGAGTTCATTGTGTACACTGATAATCATGCTTTGCAGTTCATCAACAACCAACATAAGTTGAATCAGAGGCATGCTAAATGGGTTGAGTATATTCAGAGTTTTAATTTTGTTTTGAAGCATAAAAGTGGTCAAATGAATAAGGTTGTTGATGCTTTAAGTAGAAAGAATTTGTTGTTATGTGAGATAAAAACTAACAGTGTGGGATTTGAAAGTTTGAAAGAGTTGTATGTAGAAGATGCATATTTTGGAGAAGCACTTGCAGCTTGTAGTGATCTTGTTTGTAGGAATAAAGAGCCATGGAATGATTATATGATACAAGAGGGTTTGTTGTTTAAAGAAAATAAGTTGTGTATTCCTCAAGGCTACATGAGAGATAATCTATTGAAGGAAAAACATAGTGGTAGTCTTGTTGGTCACTTTGGATAAGATAAGACTTTTCAGTCGTTGAGCACTCATTATTATTGGCCAATGATGAAGACATATGTGAGAAGATATGTGGAAAGGTGCAGAGTTTGTCAACATGCTAAAGGAAGAAGTCAAAATTCTAGTTTATATCAGCCATTGCCGGTTCCAACCAGGCCTTGGGATTCTGTGAGTATGGACTTTGTTTTGGGTTTACCTCGTACTCAAAGGGGTAATGATTCAATCTTTGTGGTAGTTGATAGATTTTCAAAAGTGGTGCATTTTATACCATGTACGAAGACTAGTGATACCACTAACATTGCAAATTTGTTCTTTAAAGAAGTTGTAAGACTACATGGTATACCAAGGAGTATTATTTCTGACAGGGATGCAAAATTTGTGGGTCATTTCTGGAGGACTCTATGGAAGAAGTTGGGCACAAATCTAAATTTTAGCTCTGCATATCATCCTCAAACAGATGGACAGACCGAGGTTGTCAATAGAAGCCTTGGAAATTTGTTGAGATGTCTTGTTGGTAAGTCAACTGGAAGTTGGGATCTTATGTTAGCACAAGCTAAATTTGATTATAATGATGCTTTGAACAAAAGCATACGTTTAAGTCCTTTTTATGTGGTGTATTGCATGCATCCAAGAGGTGTGTTTCAGCTTCTTAATTTCGTTGGAATGGAGAAGAGAAGTGCAGATGGGGAAGAATTTTCTTGAGTCATTCATGACATTCAAGAGAAGGTGAAGAATAACATTTGAAGAAGAGAGCTACAATTTCAAGTTGGAGACCTTATATTGGCACATCTCTAAAAGAAGAGATTTCCTACAGGGACATACAATAAACTATAGATGAAAATGATTGGTCCTTGCAAAATACTAAGGAAGTTTTTAGCCAATGCTTATGAGATATCACTGCCTAAAGGGTTGAATATATCTCCTATTTTTAATGTTGCAGATTTATATCCATATAAAGGAGATACAGAAGTAGAAGAAGATGATGCAGCTAATTCATCTCATGAAGAACAAGTTGGGACAGCCAATGTTCCACAACAAATAGAATGCATTCTTGATAAACAAGTGCTAAAGAAGACCCGTAAGAAAGAATATTACAAGTATCTTGTCAAGTGGTGCAATCATCCCATTAAAGATGCATCATGGCTTACTGAGGACAAGATCAAAAAGATGGGTCCTTCAGTTGAAGACCTCATGAGCTGGAGCTCATGATTTCTTTATGCCCAGGAGTTTGATGCAGGGGCATCTTAACTCTCATAATTTTGGCTTTATTATTATTTTTTTTGGCTTGTTGGTGAATAAAGCAGGTTTTCTTCCTTCCTGCAGTTTTGGTGCATGTGGCTCCTATCGCTCCTGTCACCTTTTGTGCCAAGATGGTTCTTGCTTGGCTTTCTTTTCTTCTTCTCAATCGTTTCATTCTTTATTTCTACCTATTTTTGGGGAGGTTGTGGGTGACAAATTACTTTTAGTTTTTAAAGCACAAAAAGGCCTCCAATTGTGGATATTGTGGATGTTTCCAGCTGGCAGTTTAGATTTTATTCCCTTCTTGGGATCATCTGATTTAGTAACAATAATAAATCTACATTTATATCTTTTCTAGTGATGGGATCGTGCTTTTTCCTCTCTTCCCTTTCTACATTTTTGGGAGTCTACTTTATTCCTCTAGCAGCTCCATCTATTAACTCACTATTTTTCAAAGTTTGGGATGCAGAACTGTAGGGGACATTGGCACTAGCACCCTTGTCCAAGGTACTATATTCTACATGGAATCTGAATCTCCTTTCTGCACTGCATCTTCCATTTCTATCCTAAAAAAAGTGGACACTGGCACTAGCACCCTTTTCCCAAAATGTTGAACTCTGTCTTCTTCTTTCGGATCCCAAATCCTTATTGTCTGCAACCTCCTTCTGCAACTCCACTCTATGAAACTCAGTATTGTAACCTGTAATCACAAAGGAGTGCAGGAGGGGGTTGTGGTGTTTAGAGGCTTGCCTCGATTAATCCCCAGAGAGACATTCAAGTCCTTTGAACATCGTTGTTAGATAAAGAATACATATCCCTGTACGATAGAGGCAAAAATCCAAATGATAAATGATAGAAAACACAATAGATGTCACCTCAAAGTGTAGATCTCATGGAAGGAAGATGCTCTTCATGCCATGAGGAGATGGAGTCAAATCTACAACAAACAATTACAATAACAACAAAATACTACTCAGCAACACAATGAATGCCTTGAATCTCTTTTCCATAAAGTCACAAGTTCACAATGTCCATCTCTAGTTTACAAATGAAGTCCTAAACATGCTTATATATGCAACTACAAACATTCTCACTAAGAATTTACTAATTCAAACTTGAGATGTCGGCATATGCCCTAAATAATGGTCATAAAACCAACATTGAAATTTAGGGCATACCCAAAATAGGGCAAGACTAGGGTACTAGCACCCAAGTCCATCCTCCCATTTTTGTTAAGGGATAATCAAAATAGCACCCCTAGGTCCTATTTTCCATAAGACTTCAGGGTTTTCTCATAGGGATTCATAATTAACATGGAAGATGCTCTAAATGCATTCTAAGGACTCGGGAGCTAAACCTTAAGAGGGAAAAGCTCCCAAGGGGACATTTTCTAACATAACAGTTAGACCCACTTCAATGTATGTATAAACACAAGGCCAATACATGCATTAAAGTATGGTCAACAAACACAACAAACACGCTAGGCATGGTGAAGACACACAAAACACATTGAAGATAGTGATAGACACGTAAAACATGGAGAAGATAGTTCTAGTCACACAAAACATGGAGAAGACAACATTGAAGACATGCAAAACACAGTGAATATAGTGAATGCAGTGATTATTTCTTTTCTTTTTCTTTTTCCATATATATATGAAACGCAAATGCAAGTACAAGGAAAGTAAACACACAACCTAAATGTAGAAGGAACTCATCGCCACCTATCTTGAAACTGCATAAGGGGCAATAGACATGCCAAACAAATCTCCAAGTGTAGGAGGAGCTCATTGCCACCGGTCTTGAAACTACACTTGAGAACCAACACGACATACAAATCCCAAAGCATAGGAGGAGCTCATCGCCACCAGTCTTGAAACTATGCTTGGGAACAAACATGCCATACACACACATGGAAGACATGGAGAAAACATGACAAACAAGTGGTGGAAGAAACCTATTGCTAGGTTCATAGCCATCTCAAGCACATTACATGCACACACCAACGATTGGGCTTTGCTACAACAATCACCGATGACACACTTAAGGGTTAGGATAGTCACAGATCCACTCCCTGCCTACTCAAAGGACTTTTAGAAAATGACAGGATGTGTAATCTCCTCAAGAAATACACCATCCCTGCCTCTGTAGAGGGTTTAAGTGATTGCAACATAGAAAAGTAAGATGTGTACTCACTCAGAGATACAATATCCCACCTTCGTAGAGGGCTTCAAACATGCTTTGTTAGTACCAAAATCATCAGAAAACTTACCTTATATATGCCCCCACCTTAATGTGGTTGATATCATGTAATGATATCAAGTACATTAAGGTAGAGAGAAAACACACAAGAAACATGAGCTCTCACAAAGCCCATGCCCCCCATGTTAGATTCAGGGAAGACAACTGAGAGGGGGGTGAATTAGTTGTCCAAAACTTTCTTCCAATTTAAATATTTAAATCCACTTTGTAATTCAGTAGCATAATAATAATTCAATCATGGAAACACAATGCATTAAACCAAGAGCAGAAACACATTAACACATAAGACACCAAGATTTTGACGTTGAAAACCCGGTTAAGGGAAAAACCACAGGGTGATTAACCCAAGATTGTATTCTCTGTTAGAAGAATATAAAGAACAAAATGGCACATGCCAATTAGGGCTCACTACCTAAGCACACTACTCACAAGAGGCCCACTACCTACAAGAGACACACTGTCTACAAAAAATAAGTATCACATACATGAACTGGAGAATAGCATCTTCACCATGCTTGAATCAGTTCCATTTAAGCCCAATACTTCTGCTCTACCTTTCTCTCTCCTCCTCACTACCACACACTCATCTCGACAAGGACACCTTTGAAATGAATTTACAATCCCTTATTTATACAATTCATTGACCTAGGAATAATCATCTAAGTCAGCAAACATCTACAAGAACATCTACAGGATGTGTAACTCATCCGGTCGGCTAGTCTCAGGAAGAACACCATCATCCGGAAGTAATTCTTTAATTGAGAGCTCCAACTTCAATGTGGACCACCAACACGAACTGGACATGATCCAAAGACCTCCACAAGCTTGCTTGAATCACCAAGAACATCCACACTTCATTTGCTTACTGAAATCCTTCTCTCCTTCATCCGGAACCTCAAGAACACAATCTGTCATCACTGTCACAAAGGAATAGATGCTTGCGGACCTCTAGACCATGAACCAATCGAGTTGACACTTATCAAAGACTTCCTAAACACTCCACCAAATCCACAGAATAGGATCTTTCATTTTCGGATCTCACCGGACCTATATGTATCACTCTGTCACTTCTGAACACCTGTCGGAACCAGTTTTACTTGAGTGGCCACAACTTCTTCAGATCTTCATGCAGACCTCTGAAATCTCTACTGGATCACCTTAAGATACATATCTACAAACCCTTTAAACCGTATCCTCTGATCCTCATCTTATCTTGGACTTTTACCTTACTATCTTCACTGTTCTTCATGGTTCCTGATATGACCAATTTTCTCAATATCCTCAGCAAACAAATCATCTAATCCTTATCATTAATGCAACAGGAGTATGTTGACATCAATGACAACACCGATTAGGCCCATACTTGCAACAATCTCCCCCCTTTGTCATTGATGGCAACATATGATGTGAAAAACTATTTTGACCATCAAGACAAGAACTTCTCCTTACTGTCACAACTCCCCCTATCAGCAACAACCATTCACATGTCTTCTCTTCCTTTCTTGCTCCCCCTTTGATCAGCAACCACTTTTTTTTCACATGTCTTCTCTCCCCCTTTGACATCAATGGCAAAGGACACATACTTGTCATTCCACCACTTCAGAATCATAGCAGCTATTCCCCCTGAGTAGCAGCTCCCCATCATCAACCCGGACCACAGGATATGACTATGATATCCACCAGACTAATGCACATCAATGCACCTTAGTTCATCACTGGAGGGGCAAGAACCCCTAACTTCTCCCTGAGATACTCAAAAGAGTCCTTAGGTAGAGGTTTAGTAAAGATGTCTGTAATCTGATCCTTGGAAGGCACAAACTCCAATCTGACTTCATTCTTGTTCACTTGCTCTCTCAAAAAGTGAAATTTGATGGATATATGTTTAGTCTTTGAATGCAACACCAGATTCTTAGATATATTTATTGCACTTGAATTATCACAGAAGATTGTGATAGGTTCCTCATACTCCACTCTTATGTCTCTTAGCATTTGCTTCATCCATAAAACATGAGTGCAACTACCTGCTGCTACAATATATTCTCCTTCTGCAATGGACAAAGATATTGCTTCTTGTTTCTTGCTTATCCAAGAAACCAATCTCTTACCTGAAAAGAATGCTCCACCACTGGTACTCTTCCGGTCATCAACATCTCCTACTAAATCAGCATCTATATATGCATGAAGAGAGAAATCATGATCTCTAGGATACCACAGACCATACTCAACTATCCCTTTTAGATATCTGAAAATCCTCTTGATTGCCATGACATGAGATTCTCTAGGATCAGCTTGGAATCTAGCAACAAGACCAACAACATTCATAATATCAGGTCTGGTTTGAGTGAGATATAGCAGTCCTCCAATCATTGACCTATACTGTTTCTGATCAGCCTTGGGAGAGTCATCATCTTTGCTCAATTTACATCAAGTTGCCATGGGAGTATTCATTGGTTTTGAGTCTTCCATCCCAAATTTCTTCAACAATTCTTTCACATATTTGGTCTGAGAAATGAAGATTCCTTTCTTTGTTTGAATGATTTGTAGACCCAAGAATAAATTCATTTCCCCAAGCATGGACATCTCAAATTCACTTTTCATTTGATTTGCAAAAGTTTTACACATACTATCTCTTCTTCCAAAAATGATATCATCAACAAACACTTCAACAATCAAGATGTTTTCATGATAAATTTTGAAATACAAATTACTATCAACAGTACCTCTGTTGAAACCAATCTTCAAAAGATGTTTATCCAATCTTTCATACTAGGCTCTTGGGGCTTGCTTTAGTCCATACAGTGCTTTCTTCAACTTGCAGGCCATATCACCATGATCAGACAATTGAAATCCATCTGGTTGCTCAATGTACACTTCTTCTTCTAAGTCACCATTCAGGAAGGCAGACTTGACATCAATCTAATATACTTTAAAATCCTTGAAAGCAGTAAAAGCAAGAAATAGTCTGACTGCTTCAATTCTTGCCATCGGAGCAAAAGTTTCTTCAAAATCAACTCCTATTTGAGAGTAACCCTTGTAGACCAATCTGGCTTTATTTCTGATTACTTCACCAACTTCATTCAGTTTGTTTCGGAAGACCCATTTGGTTCCAATCACATTCTTGTTTCTAGGTCTAGGAACAAGATCCCAAGTGTGATTTTTCTCGATTTGCATCAGCTCTTCCTCCATTGCTTTAGTCCAGTTTTCATCATTGGAAGCTTCATTCATTGTCTTAGGTTCAATCTTTGAAATCAGACAATACTCACTTGAATCTTGAGCAATTTTCCTTCTTATTTGTACACCTTTGCTTTTATCACCTATGATCTAATCTTCAAAGTGGTTCAGTCTTACATACCTTGGAACTTTGGGAGTTTCTTGCATTTTTGATTCTTGATCAAGCTCATTCAAACTAATTTCTTCTTCCTGATTTACTAGATCAATCTGGATCTGAATCTCAGAAGAGGCTTGGACTCCTTGGATCAAAACATCACTCTGATCATCTTCATCATATTCATAAAACCTTAAGGGTTTCTCAATTCCTTCATCAACCTTCACATTAGTACTTTCTATAATCTTCCTCAATCTCTTGTTATAACACCGATATGCTTTACTTTGAGTAGAGTAACCCAAGAAAATTCCTTCATCACTTCTAGCATCAAATTTGCCTAAATCTTCATCTCTCTTAATGTAACATTTGCTACCAAAGACTCTGAAATACCTCACAGTAGGAGTGATGCCAAACCAAAATTCATAAGGAGTCTTACTAGTATTGCTTCTAATTTGTACTCGATTGAGAGTATAGACTACAGTGCTGACAGCTTCTCTCCAATAGATCTGAGGAACATTTGCTTCCATCATCATGGTTCTAGATGCTTCTTGGATGGTCAGGTTCTTTCTTTCCACTACTCCATTCTACTATGGAGTCCTAGGAGTAGACAACTGCCTCTTTATTCCATGTTTCTCACAGAATTCTATGAACTCACCGGATGTGAATTCTCCACCTCTATCAAACCTCAGACATTTCAATTTTAATCTGGTTTCATTCTCTACCATAGCCTTGAATATTTTGAATTTCTCAAGAGCTTCTGATTTCTCTTTCAAAAAAGTTACCCACATCATCCGAGAATAGTCATCAATTAATAACATGAAGTATCTATCACCTTGCACACTCTTGATTCTTGTCGGACTACATAAATCAGTATGAACTAAGTCCAGTAATCCGGTAGAGGACTATTCCTTACTTTTGAAAGTGATTCTGCTTAGCTTACCGAACTGACATTCTTTGCACAAACTATTTGTAGGTTTCACCAGTTTTGGAAGGTCTGTTACAGCCTCAGTATTGCTTATCTTGATGATATTATCAAAGTTCACATGACACATCCTCCTATGCCACAACCAACTCTGATCAACTTGAACAAATAAGCAACTTTTACCAATACCAACCAAATGGAAGATATTACCTTTAGTTTGAGTACCGGATGCAATCTTGTTCTGGAACTTTCAAAGATCTTGCATTTTCCATTCTTGAATTGGAGATCATAGCCTTTGTCCACCAACTGACCAACACTGAGAAGATTGTTCTTCAATCCTTCAACATATAGTACATTACCGGTTTTGTTCCTTCCATCAAAAGAAATAGTTCCTCTTCCTCTAATTCTAACAGCAGAATTATAACCAAATTTTACTACTCCTTCATACCTTTCCAATTCTATGAACTTATTTTTGTCACCTGTCATATGGTGAGAGCAACCACTGTTAATGACCCAGTCATCCTTTTCTTCAACTTGGGCAGCTAGAGCTCTTTCTACAACTTTATGATTGACAGATTCAGAGGACATTGGTTCTTCTTCTTTGATGGCAATAAACACCCATTCACTTCTAGATTTGTTTCTTGTCTCTAATTCATCATTTGTTACTCCTTCATTATCATCACCTTCATGAACATAGTAACAATTCTTTTGGAACCTTGATTTGTTAGGATTTGGCCTTGAAAATCTTTCCAGACACCTTGAGGCAAAATGACCAATCTTATTGCAGTTAAAGCACTTAAAGGGTAATTTTTCTTCATACTTACCAGATCCTCTTGGTAGTCTTTCTGCAATAAGGGCTTCAAGTTGAGCAGTTTCTGCTTCTTCTTCTTCTAGGTCTTTTCTTGCTTTTTCATACCATCATAGTTTTCTTGAAGAGTTCTCTCCCGAATCAAACCTTTGTTTACCTTTTACAGAGGCACTGGCTTTGAATGCAGATTCAGTCTTTGGGAGGTCATCTCCAAAATCGGTCATTTCAAATGCAGCCAATCTACCAACCAATTGATCTCTTGTGATAGTTGTATGGGCTCTAAATTCTTCAATGGTAGCAGCCTTGATTTTATAAGAAGCAGGAAGGGATCTAAGAACTTTACCAACAATCTCATCTTTATCCAAAACTCCACTAGCACACCTAATGCTACAAACAAGCTCATTTCCTCTTGGCATAAAAGTAGAGATATTTTCGTCTTCTCTGATCTTCAGATTTTTAAATTTTCGTTTCAGACTCTGTAGCCTTGCACATTTAACATATTTGTCTCCTTCATGCAAGAGTTCCAGTTTTTCCCAAATCTCAAAAGTAGTTGGTAGGTCAATAACATTTGAAAGCTCTGAATCCGATAATGCTCTTAGAAGGGCTTCTATAGTCCGTAGATTGTTTTTAGCATCTGTGATTTCATTTGGGGCTTTCGGGCCACCTGGTGGAGGAGTATACTTCGTTGAAGCCATGTTCCAATATTGCATTCCCATACATTGCAAGTGACATTTCATGTGACTTTTCCAGAGATTAAAATTGGTTCCATCAAACTTTGGACTATCCTTTTTGTAGGATGACATCTTGGATCTCCTCAAGCGGTTAAGCTCTTTGTAGAGGAACTTAGCTCTAATACCAATTGTTAGATTCAGGGCAGACAACTAAGGGGGGGTGAATCAGTTGTCCAAAACTTTCTTCCAATTTAAATAATTAAATCCACTTTGTAATTTAGTAACATAATAATAATACAATCATGGAAACACAATGCATTAAACCAAGAGCAGAAACACATTAACACATAAGACACCAAGATTTTGACGTGGAAAACTCGGTTAAGGAAAAAACCATGGGGTGATTAACCCGAGATTATATTCTCTGTTAGAAGAATATAAAGAACAAAATGGCACATGCAAATTAGGGCTCATTGCCCAAGCACACTACTCACAAGAGGCCCACTACCTACAAGAGACACACTGTCTACAAAATAATAAGTATCACATACATGAACTGGAGAATAACATCTTCACCATGCTTGAATCAGTTCCATTTAAGCCCAATACTTCTGCTCTACCTTTCGCTCTCCTCCTCGCTACCACACACTCATCTCAACAAGGACACCTTTGAAATGACTTTACAATCCCTTATTTATACAAGTCATCAACTTAGGAATAATCATCTAAGTCGGCAAACATCTACGAGAACATCTGCAGGATGTGTAACTCATCCGGTTGGCCAGTGTCAGGAAGAACACCATCATCTAGAAAAAATTCTTCAATTGAGAGCTCCAACTTCAATGCAGACCACCAACATGAATTGGACATGATCTAAAGACCTCCACAAGCTTGCCTGAATCACCAAGAACATCCACACTTCATCTACTTACTGAAATCCTTCTCTCCTTCATTCGGAACCTCAAGAACATAGTCTGTCATCACTGTCACAAAGGAATAGAGGCTTACAGACCTCTAGACCATGAACCAATCAAGTTGACACTTCTCAAAGACTTCCTGAACACTCCACCAAATCCACAGAATAGGATCTTTCATTTCCAAATCTCACCGGACCTATCTGTATCACTCTGTCAGCTCTGAACACCTGTCGGAACCGGTTTTACTTGAGTGGCCACAACTTCTTCAGATCTTCATGTGGACCTCTGAAATCTCTATTGGATCACCTTAAGATACATATCTACAAACCCTTTAAACCACATCCTCTGATCCTCATCTTATCTTGGACTTTTACCTTACTGTCTTCACTGTTCTTCACTGTTCCTGATATGACCAATTTTCTCAATATCCTCAGCAAACAGTTCATCCAATCCTTATCATTAATGCAACAGAAGTATGTTGACATCAATGACAAAACTGGTTAGGCCCATACTTGCAACACTCCAGAGGTGACATGTACTTTACAATTGCCAAATGTTCCCACAAACACACAATTTCTTGCAAGAAAAGGTGTTAGCATCGATATAATCATGATAAACAACAATACAAAGGTAGATCCAAGATAGAAAAAATGCACGGAGTAGCAGTATTGTTATGTTTTGTAAGTGCGATAAGACAACATCAAAATATCACATAGAGTGATTCTACTAGGCAAGCGTCGGATAATATATATCAACCCCATCATCATGTATGGACTAGGTCTATTTTTTTATTTCTCGCTTAAGGGACACTAGGTCCATATTAGTATAATATGTTTTTTGTCATCCAACAGCTAGGTAGAACCACTAGAGGAAGGAAAACAATAAATCAAGAGAGGAGAAACAAGTTTCTTAGGGACACTCATGTAGGAGGTGTTGCAAGTATGTGTCAAACCGGTGTTGTAATTGATGTCAACATATCTGTGTTATCATTGGTGTCAACTGTGCTCTCACTTTGTTGCTTGATTGTATGGAGTGAGATGATTTGTATTTACTTATGTAAGTGATCCTGATGTTGAGGATATCGATAAAATTAGCCCCTCCGGTGGTAACAGTGCATTGCAGTGGAAACAACGTAATGTTTTCAAAAGAATAGTCCAGAAGTTGCTCTGCATTTCCTATAGAATTAATATCTTTGTCTGCAGATTGGAAGTGATTTAGAGGTATGTCTAAAGATATTATATTCCAATTTTGAGCCTCCGGCATGAAGAATTGAGTGAATTGTGTTCCCCACTATGAAAACTACTTTTTCTGTATGTTTGGTGGTGACAGGAGAGAGTGTTATGCTCTGCATTGAAGTATTTTAGTCTGTGGTTCTAAAGTTAAGTCTAGAATGATGTTATGTACCTTTAACTTCAATGGTTTATGATTTGGTGGTCAGCAATCTATCCTTTCGTTATGACAGTGGCTGATAGTATTGTTCTGTGCTCCCATTTGAAGAATCTTCTTGATAGTGGTTAGAGATTGTGTTGTTGTTCCTGGTGATAACAATGTGCTTGTGGATGTCTCCTAATCATGTTCCTACATTTGGTTTGGTCCGCAAAGAGAAAATTATATCATCAATGAAGAATGTTCTTAGTAGACCTAGTGCTCTCATCAGTCTTGGTAGACCTGGTTGATTTCACTAATTGTGGAGATGCCTTGAAGTTTGTGGAAGCATGTCATGGCATGAAGAATTGTGTTTGAGTCCCAGCTAAGGTATGGCATGATCAAGATACATCTTTACATTATTTCCTTAGTAAATTTGTATTAGGTCCAGACCTATTCTATGTATGTTTGTAATGCCAACCTTAGAGATTGTTCCAACAGTTGATGAATGTATTACCGACCTTGATGTACATTCCAAGGTTGATGGCTTGTATAAAGACTTGTAATGAATTATGAAAAGATGAATGAGTGTGTGAAAATGAAGAGATAAGTTCCAAGGTGTGAAAGAGCAGAGAAAAGAAGTTTTATTGTGCTTCAAAGGAACTAAACCTAGGTATGGAGTAGATGCTACTTAATCAGTTCACCATTTTGGCAGTGAGCTACCCTTTGGTAGTGAGCCGTTCTTTGAAGTGAGCAATTTGGGCAGTGAGCCTCTACTTTTTGGTATTTTTATAACTCATATATTTGTGTGGGCTAACACCCACTATGGTTTTTCCCTTTTAGGGTTTTCCATGTAAAAAATCTAGTGTTTACTGTGTTGGATGTGTGTTTATGATTAAGTTTATGGTTTCATGCTTTCATGGTTAAATCTAATTATAAGGTATTAAGTTGTTGATGGTTTGATGTTCATATGAAGCTAAGTGTTTTGTGACAACTGATTCACCCCCCCTTCTTAGTTGTCTGATGTATTTCAACAATTGGTATTAGAACAAGGTTCCTCATAAGAAGGCCTAACAGCTTGAGGAAGATCTAGGATGTCTTATAAAAGGGAAGCTCCACAATTTGATGGGACAAATTATGCTCTTTGGAAGGTACGAATGAAAATCCATCTCCTCTATCTTGGTTATAAAGTATAGCTAGCTACACAGTCACAATGTGTCATGCCTAAAGGTGGTTTGACAATGAAAAATGATATCAAAGAATATGAGTTGGATGTCAAAGAAAAGGATGTCATGTTAAGTTCCTTAAGTGACATAGTATTGGCTAACGTTGTGGATCTTGAATATGCAAATGAGGTATGGGAGAAGTTGAACAATATGTATGAAGGAGATGATTCTGTAAGAGAAGCCAAGCTACAAAGCCTGAAAGTGAAATATAAGGGTTTGAAGCATAATATTTTGAGTGTTGGTTAGATGTGTAACAAAGGTTATGATCTAATATTCAAAGACAATGGGTGCAAGTTCATGGAAAGCTCCGGAACTATGATTTCTACCAGTAAGAAGACCAGAGGTAACATTTATCAATTAAGAGGAACTAGTGATTAATGTTTATTGGGCCAAGCAGATGAAAGTTGGTTGTGGCACATAAGGATGTGTCATATAAACTTTGACAACCTAATAAAGATAAGTTCAGGTCAGATTGTGAGAGATCTACCAAAGCTTGTGAAACCCATCAATACCATCTGTAAAGAATGTCAGTTTGGGAAGCAGACTAGGACAAGTTTCAAGAGCAAAGAGTAATTTTTTGCTAGTCTACTAGATCTAGTGCATATAGACCTATGTGGTCCTACAAGGGTAAGAAGTATGCAAGGTGACAGGTACTTCATGTTGCTTATTGATGATTATTCTAGAATGACTTAGGTTACTTTCTTAAGAGACAAATCTAAAGGCCTAGAAAAGTTCAAATCCTTCAAGGCAATGGTTGAGAATGAGTTAGAACTGAAAATCAAGTGTTTGAAGTCTGATAGAGGAGGTGGGTTCACTTCAAATGAGTTTAACATTTTCTTTGAAGAGCAAGGGCTTAAGAGGCAACTGTCTGCACCTAGAACTCCCCAGCAGAATGAAGTTGTGGAAAGGAAGAACATGATAGTTCAGGAGCCTGTTAGGACAATGATGAAGGAAGGAGATCTACCGGAAGTATTTTGGAAAGAAGCTATACACACTGATGTGTACATTCAGAATAGGATTCAAGTGAAAGGTAATGGTACTAAAACTCCCTATGAACTGTGGTATGGAAGAATTCCTACAGTAAGATATTTCAAAGTCTTGGAAGCAAATGCTATATTAGAAGAGATGAAGATCTAGGGAAATTTGATGTAAGATGTGATGAAGGAATCTTCCTTGGATACTCTACCAAGAGTAAGGTTTACCAATGTTACAATAAAATACTAAAAAGGATTGTTGAAAGTGCAAACGTGAAGGTGGATGGAGACAAAGGAATAATATTAGATCAGAATGGCTATGAATTAGATGAGATTGCTGCTACAACTCATGAAGATAAACTTGAACAAGAAGATAGTCAAGATGAAGAATAAAAGGCTCCGAAAAGTGTTGCTAAAACCCCCAAGTATGTAAGAATCAATCACTCTGAAGATCAAATTATTGGAGATAAAAGAAAAGGTGTACTGACAAGAAGAAAAGATGCTGAAGAATAAGTAAACTACTATTTTCTCTCCACAGTTGAACCAAAAATTGTGAATGAAGCCTACAATGATGAAAATTGGGTAAAGGCAATGGAGGAAGAACTATTTTAGATAGAGAAGAATGAAACTTGGGAACTAGTTCCTAGACCTATTGACAAAAATGTTATTGGAACCAAATGGGTCTTCAGGAACAAGCTAAATGAAAATGGAGAAATTGTAAGGAATAAAGCAAGACTTGTGTGCAAAGGATATTCTCAAATTGAAGGGATAGATTTTGAAGAAACTTTTGCCCCATTAGCTCGAATTGAAGCAATCAGAATGTTTCTAGCATTTGCAGCTCACAAAGATTTCAAGGTGTATCAGATGGATGTGAAGTCCGCATTCCTAAATGGTGAATTAGAAGAGGAAGTATACATTGAGCAACCAGAGGGATTCCAACTGTCAAATCAATGTGATATGGTATGTAGGTTGAAGAAAGCATTGTATAGACTCAAAAAGCCCCTAAAACCTGGTATGCAAGGTTAGATAGGTATTTGTTGCAATTGGGATTTAGTAAAGGTACTGCAGATAGCAATCTGTATTTCAAAATTAATGATAATCAGATCTTGATTGTTGAAGTCTTTGTTGATGACATTATCTTTGGAGGAAATGAAGGTATGTGCATAAAGTTTGCTGATGAGATGAAAAGTGAATTTTAAATGTGCATGTTTGGTGAAATAAATTTCTTTCTAGGTCTACAAATCAATCAATCAGATAAAGGAATCTTCATATCTCAGTCTAAGTATGTGAAAGAATTGCTGAAGAAGTTTGGGATGGAAGACTCTAAACTATTATGTACTCCCATGGTGACTGGTTGCAAGTTGAGCAAAACTGATGAATCACCTAAGACTAATCAGAAAAAATATAGATCCATGATTGGAGGATTGCTTTATCTAACTCAAACCAGACCTGATATTATGCATGTAGTTTGTCTTGTTGCAAGATTTCAAGTTGATCTAAGGGAATCACATGTGATGGAAGTTAAGAGAATCCTGAGGTATTTAAAAGGCACTCCAAATCATGGCTTTTGGTATCCAAAGGACAATGTTTTCATTCTCAGTGCTTATATAGATGTAGATTGGGCCAGAGATGTTGATGACAGAAAGAGTACAAGTGGAGGTGCTTTCTTCTTGGGTAATAGATTGATTTCATGGCTGAGCAAGAAACAAGATTTAATCTCTTTGTCAACTACAAAAGCAGAGTATATTGCAGCAGCATGTTGTTGTACTCAAGTATTATGGATGAAGCAGACATTGAAGGACATAAAAGTTGTGTATGAAAATCCAATTGCAATCTTTTGTGATAATACAAGTGCTATAAACATTTCAAAGAATCTAGTGATGCATCCAAAAACAAAGCATATATCTATAAGACCTATCACTTTTTGAGAGAAAAGGTGAATGAAAATGAAGTAAGGATGGAGTATGTATCCACAAAGGATCATATTGCAAACATTTTTACTAAGCCTCTGCCCAAAGATACTTTTGAGTATCTCAGAGAAAAGCTAGGGGTCATTACCCCTCCCGCTCTAAACTAAGATGCATAAAAATGCATCAATCCAGTGGTATCAAAAGCCTCATTTTTTATCTGGATTGATGTTTTATGGGCTATCCCTTAGGAGGAGTAGCTAGATGATTTTGATGAAGAAAGTGTTGAAAATCAGAGAAAGTTCAATGGATCAGAGCAACAACATGCAAGTATGTGCCCTTTTCCATTGATGTCAAAGGGGGAGAGAAATCATGTGAAAAAATTAGAAGGAGAAAGAATACAGATGTGTAAAGAGAAAGGGGGAGAATCTTGTCATAATGGTATTTTTAGTTTTTCACATCATATGTTGCCATCAATGACGAAGGGGGAGATTGTTGCAAGTATGTGCCTAATCGATGTCATTGATGTCAACATATCTGTGTTGTCATTGGTGTCAACTATGCTCTTACTTTGTTTCTTGCTTGTATGGAGTGAGATGATTTGTATTTACTTATGTAAGTGATCCTGATGTTGAGGATATTGAGAAAATTAGCCCCTCCGGTGGTAACAGTGCGTTGCAATGGAAACAATGTATTGTTTTTTGAAGAATAGTCCAGAACTTGCTCCGCATTTCTTATAGAATGAATATCTTTGCCTACAGATTGGAAGTGATTTAGAAGTCTGTCTAAAGATGTTATATTCCAAGTTTGATCCTCTGACGTGAAGAATTGAGTGAATTGTGTTCATTAGTGTGAAAACTGCTTTTCTTGTATGTTTGGTTCTGACATGGAGAGAGTGTTATGCTCTGCATTCCTCTGCATTGAAGTATTTTGATCTGTGGTTCTAGAGTTAAGTCTGGAATGATGTTATGTGCCTTCAAATTCAATGGTTCATGATTTGGTGGTCTGTAAGCTATCCTTTCCTTATGACAGTGGCTGACAGTATTGTTCTTGTGCTCCGGTTTGAAGAATCTTCTTGATAGAGTGGTTAGAGATCGTGCGGTTGTTCTTGGTGATAACACTATGCTTGTGGATGTCTCCTAATCATGTTCCTACATTTGGTTTGGTACACAAAGAGAAAATTGGATCATGAATGAAGAATTTTCTTAGCAGACCTAGTGCTCTCATCAGTCTTGGCTGACCAGGTTGATTTCACTAATTGCGGAGATGCCTTGAAGTTTGTGGAAGCATGTTGTGGCATGAAGAATTGTATTTGAGTCCCAGCTAAGGCATGGCATGATCAGCATACATCTTTACATCCATTCCTTAGCAAATTTGTATTAGGTCTAGACCTATTCTATGTATGTTTGTAATGCTAACCTTGGAGATTGTTCCAACAGTTGATGAATGTATTGCCGACCTTGATGTACATTCCAAGGTTGATGGCTTGTATAAAGACTTGTAATGAATTGCGAAAAGATGAATGAGTGTACGAATATGAAGAGATAAGTGTGAACGTGTGAAAGAGCAGAGCAAAGAAGTTTTATTGTGCTTTAAAGGAACTGAACCCAAGCATGGAGTAGATGCTACTTAATCAGTTCACCATTTTGGTAGCGAGCCACCCTTTGGCAGTGAGCAATTTGGGCAGTGAGCCTCTATTTTTTAGTATTGTTATAACTCATATATTCCTGTGGGCTAATACCCATTGTAGTTTTTCCCTTTTAGGGTTTTCCATGTAAAAATTTGGTGTTTACTGTGTTGGATGTGTGTTTATGATTAAGTTTATGGTTTCATGCTTTCATGGTTAAATCTGATTATCAGCAATTAATTTGTTGATGGTTTGATGTTAATATGAAGCTAAGTTTTTGTGACAACTAATTCACCCCCCTCTCAGTTGTCTAGTGTAATTCAATAGGAGGGTGCCCCCAAGTCACCAACCATAATGCTATGTCCATAAGACACACCACACAATAGTGAAAATAGAGGAGAGGTAATAAAGAAGAATGATGATACAAATAGAAGAAGGGTCACAACATAGGCAGTCTCCCAGTATCCTTGACCTTACAAGAGAATCAAGGGTCATCCTAGGAGGTTTAAACAACACATAACACATCACAGGGGAAACACAACATGGAGGTGAAGGGTTATAAATACTTACTTGATAGAATCTAATGTTAAGAACATACATATCTAGAAAGAGGCCACCCTTGAGAGCAACTATAATATTTGCTACAACGAGTGTGGGTTATTTGGCTTAGGATATCTCGCATGTTGATTTGGTCTTGTTGAAATTGAATTAACATTGAGTTTAGGATGATGAGAGGCTTTCTTTTCTTTAAAAGGATTATATCTAATGCCATTTGAGTAATGTCTTGAATTTGATTCTATAGGTACTCGAATCCCTTGTTGATTTACACCACATCCCTTACCTACATAGTCACAGTTTTTATAAAGGATTTTAAATCCTCGACCATAGAGGGATGTCATTTCTTTAGAAGATGGTGAAGCCTAATAGGTCTCATAATTTGTAGTATAAGTAAGAGTATTGTATTTCTTTTCTATTAATGAAGCTTTGGTTTTCTTATGTGTTTCCAAAGTTTGCTTAGATGAGATCAATGCAACTTTTGATGTGTCAGGGTTATTAAGATTATATTCCCCTATACTACAAGGATTAAAATCTAATGAACCCCAATTATCATAGAAAAGTGAATTCAATGTTTTAGAGTCTTGCACAACATTATTTATGGAAAGAGGTGTTGTTGAGTCCACTCGTAAGGTGTTTAGACTTTACTGATTTTTAACTTGTTTTTGCATTTCAATATGTAAACAATTATCTGGTTCAAGATCAACTTTCCAAGTGTAGAATTTGCCTTGATAAATAGATTTTATGGATCTATGAAGGGTAGATGGAACTACCCCCATGGCATGAATCCATGGTCTACTGAGAATCATATTATATGAAAGTGAACCAGGCATGACATGAAAAAGAGTAGATAAAGTCACAAGTCCAACCTTTATAGGTAGAGTTATAGTACCCATAGATTGTCTACCAACATTATCAAAGAAATGAATGCTAATCCTATCTGGTTTGATAAAAGATGTGTCAATTTTGATTTTGTGTAACAAATCCATACCACAAACATTTAGAGTTGATCCATTATCAAGCATAACACACTTGATCAATTTATTTTCTACTTGGACAAATATTATAAGAGGATCATATTGGTTTTGGACTTCAATTGACAATAATTCATGTGGTTGAAAGATAATATCTATTTTTGTCGCATGCATAGAATCTAACAGGGTTGCTACATCATTCAGCTTAACAACAAGTGGTACAATCACCTTTTGTAAAGCTTATTGGAGCATTCTGTGGTATGTAGGTGATGTTTGTATTAAATCCCAAAGAGAGATCTTAGCCAGAGTAGTGCAAAGTTGTTCGACAAGATCATATTCTTGACCACTTTTACGAGTAAGATGAGGTGGTGGGGGAGTATAGGTTGAGAATATGGGAGAGAGATAGGCACATGGAGTGCTTGCTTACTTTGCTTGTTATTACGGGAGTTGTATGTGTGAGCAATCATGGGATGTTGCGACACATTTTGAACACCTTGGTTTCTTTGAGTAAGTTGCTTTGCATAATTTAGGATGTAATTGGGGTGTCTAGGTGGTTTTTGAGCACCTTGAACTATAATCACTAGTTTTAAGTAGGAAGGTGCACTAGGTGCCCTTCACACAATCATCTTAGGAATATTGCTACAAAGTCTATTAATGATTATTGAATTGACATTGTTTTTCTCTCTATTATACCTAACATATATCCCTAAAGGATTTAATGTGAGAGACCTTTTCTCATCCACTAATGCTTCATCTTAGCCAAGGAGAGCATTGGAATGAAATAAAGGTAAGGTGTTTTTAAAGAGTTTGGTATCATTTGAATTTGTAACGAAAGTAGAGCTATCCATAGTAATCACTTCCTTAGAGATATCCAATGTACTTGAATGTTCAGTCAAAGGTGGAAGAGGTAATAGATTATCCTTAGAGTCATCATGCGCCATGTGATCATTAGTTTAATAGTCATTGTCTACCCTGAGGAATCCTTCTTGAGAGGGAGCCCTTTATCCATTAATGTCTTATTTTCCAAAAGAGGATAGGGTGATTTTAAGGAATGTGTCAGTGATTTCATCCTCTTGTGCTAGTATATCCTCATAGGGGGAATCTTTTTTGAAATAATGATCAAAGGGCAAGTTTATATCATCATCACATGTTGTAGAGACTAGATGCCTAGGAGAAGTGCTATCACCATTATCTTGTTCATTACTAGTCATGGAGATGAATTTGGTTAAAATTTCTAATATTGTAGGATGTTCACTCATGAGGGTTAAAAATCTATGAAAATAATGGTCTTTAATGAATGCATGTAAAGATACCAAAGAAAAATGACATGAAGGTGCCATAATAAAATGTCCAAAAACATCAAAAGAGCTAGTAGTACACCCTAGGTGTTGAAATAAACAATGTGTAATTAAGATAATGCAAGATTTCAAGTAAGGATATCAAATGATGCAAAATTTATGTTTTCAAATATGTGTAAGATCATATTTAAAATATTTTCAATTCTTGTGCAAGAAACAAGTGCAAAAGTATGTATGAATATGACCTAAAATGCTGATTTTTCAACTTTTTTCAATGCAAATCACTAACGAAAATGGTGTTGTGAAATGTTTCAAGAGGGGAAGTGAATAATAAGCTCAATATAAACCCAATGATTCAATAATATCCTTCACAACATGTATATAGTGTAGATCTAGAGTGATGACAAGTCAAAACCTAGTGAAAATACACCTAAAATATGTAATTTTTCACCAATTTTCAATGTAAAAGTCTAATAGAAAGGGTGTTGTAAGGAATTTGAGGAGGGGAAAGTAGATAATACCCCTAATATCAGTCAAATAATGCAGAAAAATCCCTCACATCACACTTGTAATGCAATTCTAGAGAGACGCTAAGGCCAAATTTAGTGAAAATGCAAGGTTTTCAAACCTAGACATGAAATTTTGCAAGAATGACACTATGATGCAACACTACAATTTGAAATAAGTCCTAATGAGTGTTTTAAAATGGTAGTAAAATCTGAAACAAGATTTTGACTACAAACCCTAGCTAATGCAAAACTAGGTTTTTATGAAAAATACATAATTTCAAGCAATTTTTGACAAATTTAGCATGAAAATGCAATACAAATGAATACTAAATGATGAATTTATGTAATATAAATAAAATATAATGAAAATAATAGAAATTAAATGAATTTAAATGCTAATTAATTCAAATTATACCAAAATGCAAGTCTAAGATGCCAATTTTTTTGTAATTTTTTGAATGCAATAAAATGAATGAATGAAAATATATCATACAACACTCAGAAATGTGCAAAAATTCTAAAAACATGGGTTCACCAAAATGTTTAGGGTGAAAAAAGGGGATTGTTTGAATGTGGTTGATTTGGTTTAGATCCTCCCTTCTCACCAAACATTTAAGGGCATATCGACGGAGTTGAATCTCCACTAAGTGAGAGAAATCACCTAATGAGGTAGAGTATGGAAGAATAATAATTTACCAATTGATGCAACAATGAGATACTAATCCATTCAAATCTGCAACACAACACTTAAACAAGCCTATGCAAGAAGGCTGAAAATAAAATATTACAACAAAGATATGAAGAGAAATCTGCACAATCTTTTATTCAAATCTGAAAATGTATTACAAAATAAGGAAGCTTGTGATCTTCTAATAATTACACATCCAAAACCTGCAAAAAATAATTTTCTTCACCTCTAGACTCCTTCCCCAACATCTGGGTCTCTCTCAATTTTTTTCTACTAGCTCAAATAAAAACCCATCACTTATTTTTTTCACCGCACCCTCATTTTTTGGAATGTTCTAAAATGGTTTCTGGGTTTCTTGCCTCTCCTTACCCTCTTTCTAGAACATTTTAAATTTATTAATTTCAATATGATATGAGAAAGTTATACTTATTTTACCAAGACTAGGTCTCATAATTACGACCCCCTTCTTAGAGTTACAAATTTTGGAATTTAATAAAATAAAATTCTGGGAGTTAAGTCCACCAACCTAGGCCATAAAGACCACTTATAAGATTCCTTACACTATGATGGTTACAATAATAAGTGCCATTAATTCCATGATTCTTGGCAGCCCCACTTATAATAGAATCAACCCCACTTATGACAAAAATCAGCCCCCACTAAAATAGAATTTAATGCCTTTGCCTAGGAAATATATTCTCCACTATTTGAGGCATTTATAAATTACCGGGACATTTTTCCACAAAAATTACCTTTACCAATATGCCTAAGGAAGATTATATTTTTTACAAATTAAAATATTATTTCCCAACTCCATAAACCTTATTAAGAACAAACAAACAAAAATTAAAAAATATTTTTGGTGATGTAAGGTTGCCATTGACCATGGATGCTCCTACATCAGAGACTCCCAGCCAAAAGAAAATCCAAGCCCTTTTGGATGGAGGGTAGTAATAGGTCTTCATCCTTTGAATTCTCCTCCTTGATGTCCTCTATGCTCTACCTCTTGTCCTCTTTGAAACAACTCCAATTGGTCTTCATTTTCACTTTAGGTTTTCCCAACTTCTTGTTAAGGTTCTTAGGTCTGTCAAATGGAAACAACTTCTTCTTATCTACTGCTTTGGATACCTACACCTAAATAATGACAAATTCATTCATCAAAACACCTTGGTCAGTACCAACAATGTATTCTTTACTTTGCTTCTCACACTCCTTTGGTGATCTTCGCAATATAACAACATCCAACTACAAGAACTTAGTCTGCAACTTTGTAACAACTACCTTATCAACAACTTCATTATCAACATCAACTTTATCAGCAACATTAATAGTAATATGCCCTTCTACTTGTTCAACTTGCTCTTGAGACTGAAAATGAAATGAAGGCTCATCCACAACCATGTCTACTTTGTCTTCTTCAATGCTTGATGTCAAAATAGTCATAGATGTACTCACCATTTCATTGCTTACTTCTTCCTCTATCTAAGATTGCTTTTGTTCTTCCTCTATTGTTGTTGTCCTTGCTTGTCTTCTTCTTCTTTGGATAATTTTCTCGATGGGCCATGTAACCTTCCTCTTCACTGATAAGTGCCAACTTTACAACTACTGAACTATTCTTTCCATATCTTTTTCCATCTCTTCCATAGCTTGCCTTAGTTCTCTTATCTCTTTCTCAACCTTTATTTGCCTCATCTTTTCCTCTTTCCTATTCCTCTCTTTTTCTTCTTGCTTCTTCTTTTGTGAACCCTTAGCCTACAAGTACCTTCTAAACAAATCCATCTTTCCTCTAGCAAGTCTCTCCTTGCTTCCTCTTATCTTTGCTTCACCTAGGTCTCTTCTCTTTTCCTCTACCTAGTCTTTTGACAACTAGGTTCTCTCTTCAACCTGCACACACAAAAACCCACAAACACCAAACTCTCTTTTGCCCAGACCTTCTGATATTTGATGCCAATTGATGCAAAGGACTAGAGGATTCACACAAATAAACACAATACAAGCAATTGAGTTTTTCTCAAAAACTTCCAATATGCTTTGATGAGAGCAACAAATAGAGTAATTTTGACATAATTTTCAAAATATAACTCAAACCCATGATCTAAAAACTATTTTGGATACCCATTATTCACTTACACATGTGGGGTTGTTTTAGAACATAGATGTCAAATCTTGATTTGTCCTACTCTTGACTAGATTTGAAGTGGAGCAACAAATAGGGTTTTTTGGACATAACTTTCAAACCAGAACTTATCTCCAAGAAAGAAAACTTGATTTAAATAACCGTTTGGCCCTTATTTACCATATCTCAAAATCAAGGTAGGTTATTTTGTACAGAAACCCTAAAAAATGGACTATCCTTCTGCTAATTAAGCCTAAAATCTAGAAATGACAATCACTAATTTAACCATAACTTTCACAAAACATGACGAAATTGAGTGCAAAAAAAACATTAGAAATTAGATTCCATTTTCTTCCCAACCATACCACATGAAGGTCATACAAATTCTATATAGGTCCATACCAATCTCTGAAACAACAAAAATGCAAAAAAGTCCAGAAAACTAGAAATCTTTATTCATTTTTCTCTCCAAAACTTCTTCTCTTCTGCCTTGAGGTGTGTGAGGCCTAAATAACTTGTTTTCCCTCACATTACATCATTACATTACTCCCATGGTCATTGAGATTCTTCAAAATGCCAAAAATAGGCTAAAAATAGCCTGTCCACAAAATGCTAAAAATAGAGAAAAAAGTGCAGAAAACTAGAAATCTTTATTCATTTTTCTGTCCAAAAATTCTTCTCTTCCACCTCAAGGTGTGTGAGGCCTAAATAACATGTTTTCCCTCATATTCCATCATTATATGACTCCCATGGTCGTTGAGATTCCTCAAAATGCCAAAAATAGGCTAAAAATAGCTTGTCCACAAAATGCTAAAAATAGATTGAATAACTGGTGAAGTGGCAAGGTATTCCTCATGAAGATGCCACATGGATGATAGATGAAGACATTGCAAAACATGGAACAACAATCCCTGACATGATCTCAGGTGGAAGTTGAGATCCTTTCTCCATGGGTGTATGGTGCCGAGCCCACCATAGTAAATTTTAGTTTTTTGTACTCATTATGAGCCTAGGAGAAGTTTTATTTTATTATTGTTGTAATAAAGGTCAATTTTTAGACCACTCTTATTGTTTTGAGGTTACATTGTAGTGGAGTCTTAAGTTTTGCTTAAATTTAGGACAGTCTATTTTTGGTTTCATAGTGGATAGTCATCTTTAAGGCACATGTTCCAAAACAACCTACCATGCATGTCTAATATGTTATGTAACTCCTTAATGGGTATTTAGAAAACCAATTTGTTCATAGGTTTAGCAAGAATTCTGCAATATATGACTGAAAAACCTCATGTACATGGCTACAAGGAATTTAGGCCTATTGTAAAGGAACAACAAGAAGGATCTGTGATTAGGATGCTTGGTGAGTTTTATCAGTTTTAGATTATCATTTTAGTGTGGTCTTAGGTGCCTTAAAGGTTGGGCATGAGTCTCATGCATTTTAACTATGTTGAGTTACATTTCCCTCTCATTAAAACCTTGTATTGTGAGAGAACAGTCAAACTAATGCATGATCAGTCAAGTGGTCATTGAAGTCTGCATAAGAAGCATCCCCTGCTTTGCATCACCTAGCAGGTTGGGCTACCTCTTGGAATGATGTGGAAGCTCAGATGTTATCAAACAATATCTCAATTTAACGCTTAAGTACTCTGAAAACCCTAAATAAGAAAAATAGTAAGCAAATTAATGAATTATGACAAATCCTTTCAGACTGATATGAAGGACAAAGATTATTAACTCACTATTTTTTGAAGTTCAAGATGTGGAATAGGTAAGTGCACGAAGATGGGGGGCCAAAAAGGGGTCTTAAGTGGCCACTTTTTTTCTAAAATCAAGAAATGCTGGCCTTGGATGAAAAATTGAGCATAGTTACACTCAAAATTTGGAGATGCAACCAAAATAATGTTCCTAGTTCTCTGAGTCTACTTTCTAAACTACTAATTTTTTTTTAAAAATGGTATAGATTAAGGGGTTCAAAAGAGGGAGCCACAAAAACTGGTGTTGTTTCTATCAAAAAACATAACATAACATGTTTTGTGGCTCCCTCAAAAGGTTAACTTTTTTTGGTATTTTTAAAATCGCTTCAGTGAGAAATTAGCTAATAGCATGTAGTTTATGCCTGATTTTTCTAATAAATTTTTGATGAATATTTGATTTTTTACTAATTTTTAAAGTGGACACATCCTAAAAAACAAAATTTTGGCCATGCTACCCCTATAAATTTTGAAAACTAATTGAAAATCATTTTTTCTTATTTTTTTAATGTGTAGAATGGAGTCTAGTTTCTAAATATGTATTTTTTTTTAAATTTCAATGAATGATTAATTTACAATGAAAAAAAGACCAAACAGTGGTTTTTTCCCAAAAACGGACACACAAACAAAAGAAATTAAAGATGAAAGGCTTAACATTGTCAAAATGTGAAAAAAATTACATCGTTAAATAGCTAAGAGAAAGCCTAACATTACTCTGGTGTTTGATTTGTTTGACCTTGAAACACGTGCAAATCTGAGGGTTAGCACGAACAAAATTATATGAAATCTTGTAGAATTTGCAAAAAAACACATCTGTGGATGTTGAAAAGGCAAATCCCGAGCCCAAGGCTTGGGATTCCCAAATCACAATATAATGCGAGCGCATTATAACACACTTGCGTTATGTTGTGCTTTTTTTGCTTTTTTACATGTTTGCCGATGTTTTCCTAGTTCGACACAACGTGAGCGCCTTATAACGCGCTCACGTTATGTCCTTCTTTTGAATGAGATATGTTCAACTTTCATAAGTATGTTTCATGGATGTTTATATCTATTCTTGTAGGTATGTATGCATGTACATGTATGCATGCTTGTATGTATGTACATGTATGCATGCTTGTATGTATGCATCTTTGTATGTATGTATGTATGTATGTATGTATGCATTTACATATGTTTGTATGTAAGTGTTTTAGGTTTAGTGTATATAAGGACCTGAGCCTGTATAGTTTTGAGGGTTGAGGGTTGAGGGATTAGGGCTTAAGTAATAGGTAGAGGGTAGAGGGTAGAGATTAGAGGGTTGAGGGTTACAGTTGAGGGTTAATATTCAGGTTGTTGAGTGTATAAGATTAAGTGTGTAACATGGATTAGGGTTTAGGGTTTACAATATGGATTAAGGGTATATAAGGCATAGGGTGACTTGGGTTGAGAGCACGTATGGTTTAGGTTTAATTTAAGTATAGGGTTGAGGCACAATATTTGAGGTTTAGGATATAAGGGTGAGGTTAAATATGGTCTAGGGATGAGGGTTTGAGGGTGTAGGCTTCAGGTTTTAAGGTATAGGGTTGATGATTGAGGGATTAGGGCTTAAGTATATTGTTGAGGGTATAGGGTTTAGGGTTTAGGGATAGGTTTTAGGGTTTAAGGTTTAAGGGTTAAGGGTTGAGGGATAGGGTTTAAGGTTTAGGGGTAAGGGATTAGGGTTTAAGGTATAGTGTCTTGGGTTGAGGGTTTAGGAATAGGGATAGCATTTAGGGTTTAGGGATGAGGGATTAGGGTTGAGGGTTGAGGGTTGAGGGATTAATGTTTAAGGTATAAATTTATGAGGAGTGTTTAGGGATAGGGTTTAGGGTTTAGGATTGGGGGATTGGGGTTTAGAGTTGAGGGATTAGGGTTTAAGGAATAGTGTTGAGGGTTGATGGTTTAGGGATAGGGTTTAGGGTTTAGGGTTGATGGATTAGGGTTTAAGGAATAGTGTTGAGGGTTGAGGGTTTAGGAATAGGGTTTAGGGTTGAGGGATTAGGGTTTAGGGTTGAAGGATTAGGGTTTAATGTTGATAGTTGAAGGTTGAGGGTTGAGGGTTGAGGGTTTAGGGATAGGGTTGATGGTCAAGGGATTAGGGTTAAAGTAGAGTGTTGAGGGTAGAGGGATTAGGGATAGGGTTTAGGGTTGAAGGTTTAACAATTGAGGGTTGAGGCTTTAGGGCTGAGGGTTAAGGGATTGGGGTTTAAGATATAGTGTTGAGCGTCGAGGGTTTAGGGATAGGTTTTAGGGTTTAAGTTTTAAGGGTTAAGGGTTGAGGGATAGGGTTTAGGGTTTAGGGATAAGAGATTAGGGTTTAAGGTATAGTGTTGAGGGTTGAGGAATAGGGATAGCATTTAGGGTTTAGGGTTTAGGGATGATGGATTAGGGTTGAGGGTTGAGGGATTAGGGTTGAGGGTTGAGGGATTAGGGTTTAAGGTATAGTGTCAAGGGTTGAGTGTTTAGTGATAGGGTTTAGGGTTGAGGGTTGAGGGATTAGGTTTTAGGGTTGATGGATTAGGGTTTAAGGTATAATGTTGAGGGTTGAGGGTTTAGGGATAGGGTTTAGGGTTGATGGATTAGGGTTTAGGGTTGACAAATTAGCATTTAATGTCGAGGTTAGGGTTAGAGTGTCGAGGGTAGAGGGATTAGGGATAGGGTTTAGGGTTGAAGGTTTAAGGATTGAGGGTCGAGGCTTTAGGGATGAGGGCTTAAGGCTTAAGATATGGTGTCAAGTGTTGAGGTTGTAGGGATAGGGTTTAAGTTTTAAGGGTTAAGGGTTGAGGGATAGGGATTAAGGTTTAAGGTATAGTGTTGAGGGTTGATGGTTTAGGGATAGGGTTTAGGTTTGAGGGATTAGGGTTTAGGGTTGATGAATTAGGGTTTAATGTTGAGAGTTGAGGGTTAAGGGTTGAGGGTTGAGGGTTGAGGGATAGGGTTGATGGTCAAGGGATTAGGGTTAAAGTAGAGTGTCAAGGGTAGAGGGATTAGGGATAGGGTTTAGGGTTGAAGGTTTAAGGATTTAGGGTTGAGGATTTAGGGATGAGAGTTAAGGGATTAGGGTTTAAGATATAGTGTCGAGTGACGAGGGTGTAGGGATAAGTTTTAGGGTTCAAGTTTTAAGGGTTAAGGGTTAAGGGATAGTATCGAGCTTGTTGATGGTTTAGGAATAGGGATAGTGCTTAGGGTTTAGGAATGAGGGATTAGGGTTGAGGGTTGATGGATTAGGGCTTAGGGATAGGGTTTAGGGTTTAGGGTTGAGGGATTAGGGTTTGACGTTGAGGGTTGAGGGTTGAGGTTTTAGGGTTGAGGCTTTAGGGATAGGGTTGAGGGTCGAGGGATTAGAGTTAAGGGTTGAGGAATTTGGGTTTGATGTTGAGGGTTGAGGGTTGAGGTTCGAGGGTCAAGGATTTAGGGATAGGTTTGAGGGTCGAGGGATTAGGGTTAAAGTAGAGTGTCGAGGGCATAAGGATTAGGGATAGGGTTGGAGGGTTTACAGATAAGGGATTAGGGTTTGAGGTATAGTATGAAGCTCATTGAGGGTTTAGGAATAGGGATAGTGTTTAGGGTTTAGGGATGAGGGATTAGGGTTGAGGGTTGATGGATTAGGGTTGAGGGTTGACATATTAGGTCTTAGGGATGGGGTTTAGGGTTTAGGGTTGAGGAATTAGAGTTAAGGGTTGAGGGATTAGGTTTTGACATTAAGGGTTAAGGGTTGAGGGTTCAAGGATAGGGTTGAGGGTTGAGGGATTAGAGTTAAGGGTTGAGGGATTAGGGTTTGACGTTGAGGGTTGAGTGTTGAGGTTCAAGGGTTGAGTGTTTAGGGATAGGGTTGAGGGTCGAGGGATTAGGGTTAAAGTAGAGTGTTGAGGGCATAAGGATTAGGGATAGGGTTGGAGGGTTTAGGGATAAGGGATTAAGGTTTAAGGTATACTATCGGTCCCATTGAGGGTTTAGGAATAGGGATAGTGTTTATGGATTAGGGATGAGGGATTAGAGTTGAGGGTTGAGGGAATAGGGTTGAGGGTTGAGGGATTAGGGTTTAGGGATAAGGTTTAGGGTTTAGGGTTAAGGGATTAGGGTTTAAGGTATAGTGTTGAGGTTTTAGGGATAGGGTTTAGGGTTGAGGGATTAGAGTGAAGGGTTGAGGGATTAGGATTTGACGTTGAGGGTTGAGGGTTGATGTTTTAGGGTTTAGGGTTTAGGGATAGGGTTGAGGGTCGAGGGATTAGAGTTAAGGGTTGAGGGATTAGGGTTTGACATTGAGGGTTGAGTGTTGAGGTTCGAGGGTTGAGGGTTTAGGGATAGGGTTGAGGGTCAAGGGATTAGGGTTAAAATAGAGTGTCGAGGGTATAAGGATTACTTATAGGGTTGGAGGTTTTAGGGATAAGGGATTAGGGTTTAAGGTATAGTATCGAGCCCATTGATGGTTTAGGGATGAGGGATTAGAGTTGAGGGTTGAGGGATTAGGGTTGAGGGTTGAGGGATTAGGGATTAAGGTATAGTGTTGAGGGATTAGAGTGAAGGGTTGAGGGATTAGGATTTGATGTTGAGGGTTGAGGGTTGAGGTTTTAGGGTTTAGGGTTTAGGGATAGGGTTGAGGGTCGAGGGATTAGAGTTAAGGCTTGAGGGATTAGGGTTTGACGTTGAGGGTTTAGGGATAGGGTTGAGGCTTGATGGATTAGGGTTAAAGTAGAGTGTCGAGGGTATAAGGATTAGAGATAGGGTTGGAGGGTTTAGGGATAAGGGATTAGGGTTTAAGGTATAGTATCAAGCCCGTTGAGGGTTTAGGAATAGGGATAGATGGATTTAGGATTTAGGATTAAGTGAGACCTAGATGGCTAAGGATGGATGGAGAGATAGACAAGGAGCAACTGAGAGACATAGAGAACTGAGAGGTAGAGAGGTGAGGGGGAGAGATAAGTGAGATATAGAACATGAGCTAATGGAACTAGAGGCAAGATATTGTAACGGTTCTATAGAAGTTGAGATAGGCACACATATTTATGGATCAATCTATAGTAGGACAAAATGCGAGCGCATTATAACGCAGGCATGTTATAACGCGAGCGCGTTATAATGTGGGCATGTTATAACGAGAGAGTTTTATAACACGAGCACGCTATCACGCGGTCGCGTTTTGTCCTTCCATAGAAACGGTAAAAAAGTGTTGACCCCTGTGATCCAGGCCCACATGCTCTATTTTCATGCTGATTATGCACGTGTTCTGATAAAAAAAAGTGCTTTCATGCTGTTGGGAAGTTCACATACACATTTTACAGGTATATCGTTTAGTCAGCATATCATATGGTCAGATAACTATGTGTCACAATTCAAGAACTCACAGAATTTCTATTGGTTGAGCAGGAGGCATAATTTTATAGGTGTTCAGCATATGTGGAACTTTTGTGAGGCCAGGCATGGAAAGGGGGAGCATGATGGTGGAGGAGCATGTATCAAAAGAGCCATAGCATGAGAAGAGTTAAGGTATAAAGACAATGTAAAGTTGACAGATGCAAAATTGATTGTCGAGTGGTGTAAAGCTTCCATGGGTCCAGGTAATGAAGGTAAGTCTTCAGTTCATACATTTTTTGGTTGATAGATGATACTAACAATGCGACATATGAGGACTGTTCTACACTAACAGGATGAAGTGAGATGCACTCTTTCAGAAGCTCAATTGCAGGTTCATGGAGTATCCATACGTGAAAGATGTCATGCTTTTGTTCTTCCTGTACAATTCAAGCCTAGGATGAGTGTGAGTCAAAGGAGTGGGTTGACAAATGGCAGTTAAGTTATCTTAGCCCACTTGACACATATTGACCCCTGACGGAATTAAAACTAACACAGATGGAATCATCAGTTGACTTTAACCACATATCAGATCTAGTTCAACTAGTTAATATATCTATTTGCATAGTTTTTGTAATGTTGACTAATTTCATCTAATTTGCTACACATATCAATGTTGGGCATGTATATGCAGTTATTACAGATGAAGATAACTAAGAGGGAACATATTATTACTTATGTCATTGTGTTGAGGCCAAATATAAATTGGAGGCCCTAGTTACAGATAGAGAAAATATCAAATACCCTATAGGCTCAGTGGTTATTATTGGAACATGGCTTAGAAGGTACCCACATAAGAGTGTTAATGTTTGGATGTTTTAGGACTTTGACATGTATCGGAAGATTCTTCATTACTCGAACCTTGTCGTGGCATCCACTGTTTATTTGATATAGTATCGGGGTAGACCTTTGAACAAGACCTTGTGGAAGGTGCGTGAGTCTGACCATGAAGCAATACTTGACACAATAAAGAGTAGAGCAAACCCAGATGGTTCATTGGATTAATTTGTAAGTATTCACATTAATTTTCTAAAGTCATGTTACATTGAGTTGTAAGTATGCACATTAATTTGTAATGTTTGTCTTTTTTTATTTGCTACTACATTTTTACACATATACACATTTTTACATCATGTTATGCTTCATGGGGTTAGACCTAAGTGATGGATGAAGTTGATCCTGAGAATAATGTATAAAATCTAGGTGTCTTGGTTTTTAACTAGATAATAGGTTTCTCTAATTGTGTCTTTCACCCAAACATGCCAAAACAGTCTAAGCTACCTTGTATCGATGATATCCCTTAAGAGTCCAAAGTGCAAAAAGGCAGCAATATTTGATGAGATGTTACTTAAAAAATGTGTCACTTAGAAACATTATGTATAAGGCAATACAATCAAATAGAGTCCCTCTACAATAAACTCTCTTAGTTTTTTATATCTCTGAGGTGTTTGCCCGTGGTGAAAGGTTTTCTGCTGCCCCAAAAATTGTCAGAAGGAGGTAGCGTAAAGTTGCAAAGGGGTGTAACTTTCGTCTTGCTCCTAATGCGACCAAATTGACTATTCCAATACATTTGGATGGGTAGATTTAAGCTAGACATGGTCTTTTTTTTCACCCAAACATGTCGAAACAGTCTAAGCTACATTGTAGCGACGATATCCCTAAAGAGTCCAAAGTGCAAAAAGGTACCAATCTTTGACAAGATGTTACTCAAAAAATGTGTCACTTAGAAACATTCTGTTTGAGGAAACACGATCACATAGAGTCCCTACACAATAACCTCTCTCAAATTTTTATATCTCTGAGGCGTTTGCCCATGGTGAAAGGTTTTCTGCTACCCCAAAAATCATCAGAGGGAGGTAGTGTAAAGTTGCAAAGGGGTGTAACTTTCATCCTACTCTTGATGCGACCAAACTGATTATTCCAATGCATCTGGATGGGTACATTTATGCTAGGCATGGTCCTATTTTTCACCCAAACATGTTGAAACAGTCCAAGCTACATTGTACCGATGATATCCCTAAATAGTCCAAAGTGCAAAAAGACAACAATCTTTGATGAGATGTTACTAAAAAATGGTGTCACTTAAAAATAATCCATCTAAGGCAACATGATCATGTAGGGTTCCTCTACAATTTTTTATATCTCTGAGGCGTTTGCCCATGGTGAAAAGTTTTCTGTTGCCCCAAAAATGTCAGAAGGAGGTAGTGTAAAGTTGAAAAGGGGTGTAACTTTCGTCCTTCTCCTGATGCGACCAAACTGACTATTCCAACGCATCTGAATGGGTACATTTACGCTACACATGGTCCTATTTTTCACCCAAACATGCTGAAATAGTCCAAGCTACATTGTACTAATGATATCCCTAAAGAGTCTAAAGTGTAAAAAGGCAACAATCTTTGACGAGATGTTACTCAAAAACCATGTCACTTAGAAACATTTCATTTGAGGTAATGCGATCACATAGAGTCCCTCTACAATAAACTATCTCAATTTTTTATATCTCTGAGGTGTTTGCCTATGGTGAAAGGTTTTCTGCTGCCCCAAAAATTGTAAAGAGGTAGTATAACGTTACAAAGGTGTGTAGCTTTCATCCTACTCCTGATGTGACCAAACTGACTATTCCAACGCATCTGGATGGGTACATTTATGCTAGGCATGGTCCTTTTTTTCACCGAAACATGTCGAAACAGTCTGAGCTACATTGTATTGACGATGTCCCTGAAGAGTCCAAAGTGCAAAAAGGAAGCAATCTTTGACGAGATGTTACTTGAAAACCATGTCACTTAGAAATATTCCATCTAAGGTAATGTGATCATGTAGAGCCCCTCTACAATAACCTCTCTCAATTTTTTATATCTCTAAGGCATTTTCCCGTGGTGAAAGGTTTTCTGCTGCCCCAAAAATCATCAGAAGGAGGTAGTGTAAAGTTGGAAAGGGTGTAACTTTCATCCTTCTCTTGATGTGACCAAAATGATAGTTATAACACATCAAGATGGGTACATTTAGGCTAGGCATGGTATTTTCTTGCACCCAAACATGCTGAAACAGTCCAAGCTACATTGTATTGGTGATATCCCTGAAGAGTCCAAAGTGTAAAAAGGTAGCAATCTTTGATGAGCTATTACTTAGAAACCATGTCACCTAGATACATTTTGTCTAAGGTAACATGATCACGTAGGGTCCCTCTATAATAACCTCTCTCATTTTGTTATATCTCCAAGGCATTTGCCTATGGTGAAAGGTTTTCTGCTGCCCCGAAAATTGTTAGGAGGCAGTGTAAAGTTGCAAAGGGGTGTAACTTTTTTCCTACTCCTGATGCGACCAAACTGACAGTTCTAACGCATTAAGATGGGTACATTTAGTCTAGGCATGGTCCTTTTTTGCACCCAAACATGCCAAAATAGTCTGAGCTACATTGTACCGACGATATCCCTGAAGAGTCCAAAGTGCAAAAAGGCAGCAATCTTTGACAAGTTGTTACTCAGAAACCGTGTCACTTAGATACATTCCGTCTACAATAACCTCTCTTAGTTTTTTATATCTCTGAGGCATTTGCCTGTGGTAAAAGGTTTTCTGCTGCCCCAAAAATTGTCAGAAGGAGGTAGTGTAAAGTTGCAAAGGAGTGTAACTTTTGTTCTTCTCTTTGTGTGGCCAAACTGATAGTTCAAACACGTCTGGATGGATATGTTTAGGCTAGGTATGGTCTTGTTTTGCACCCAAAACATGCTGAAACAGTTTGAGCTACATTGTACCAGCGATATCCCTGAAGAGTCCAAATTTCAAAAATGAAGCAATCTTTGATGAGCTATTACTCAGAAACCATGTCAATTAGAAACATTCCATCTGAGGAAACACGATCACGTAGGTCCCTCTACAATAACCTCTCTCAATTTTTTATATCTCTAAGCTGTTTCCCTGTGGTGAAAGGTTTTTTGCTACCCCAAAAATTATCAAAAGGAGGCAGTGTAAAGTTGCAAAGGGGTGTAACTTTTGTTCTTCTACTTGTACGGCCAAACTGACAATTCCACTGCATCTAGATGGGTATGTTTAGGCTAGGTATGGTCTTGCTTTATACCCAAACATGCTGAAATAGTTTGAGCTACAAACACTAACTAGTCTTCAATCTTCAAACACTACAAATACCATGATATCCTACACAAAGCTATATTTTAGCCTTTTATAAAAGCATGCCCATCAAATTCAACCGAATAGTGATGATTGTTTGTATTCCAAATTCCTTTTAAATACTGACCTTCCAGTCCTTTTTCTCGCCCTCATATCAATTAAATATGACCTTGGATTATGATATGGTGCTCGAGCTTATGAGAGTTTACCAAAGATGCTGGTTGAGTTAGGTTGAAGCGCTGGTGAACTAATGACTTAAAGAACCTTTAGTAGGTTGATTTAAGTGATAGTAACTTATGATTATAAGTCAATATTAAATTAAAACAAAAGTGCACTTTACACACAACAGGCAATTGAGGGTTTTAAAGTCTTAAGAAAAGTAGATTCTTTTTAGGGTTTAATGCCCAATATGTAAACCCTAACTATCAATAAGATTATGATTATGAAAGATTGTGTCTTCTCTAACTTCTTATTGCATGAACAAAACTACATCCACCATGAATATGAACCTTGCATCATATCAACCTTCAAAGATAGACCTTATCATGAAAACCATATTCACAACAAAACTTTGCATGAACAAAACCACATCCACCATGAACACGAACCTTGCATCATATGAACCATGTTTGTCTTGTACAACATCAACATGAATTGAGAGACCTTATCATGAAAACCATATTCACAACATCATGCACCTCATGACCATCACCTACCTTGAATCACTGTATCACCTTATCAACATCATGGTGTCAACCTAGACATCAATGACAAACAACCTTGACCCTTTGACTTCAATGACAACCTTGAACCTTGATTGTTGATGACTTATGGAAGCCTATAGCCCCAATGTTATGTTGCATACTAAAATCAGGTAAGACTCAATGTAATCTCATAACCTCACCTTTTATGCAAGAGAAATTACATTTAATAACCACAATGGTCATCAGGTGCTCATAAGCATATGATTTTGACTATCTTATTCAAAACAACATACTCTTTGCATCCTAATATGGTATAATAACAAGAAATTAAGAAATATTTTCAATATAGCAACTCATAAAGAATATGGATCAACATACTCATTTGAATATTTTCAATTGAACAACTCATAAAGAATACAAATATTTTCTATTCAACATGATGATTCATTTTTATTTTAAATACAACTTTTATCTTTTAGTTCCAAAATGAGGTTAAGGTGATACTTGAAGAACAATAGCTAGCTTATTAGATCAACAAACATCCTATGTAATACATTTGGACTTTAAATATTTGAAGTAACCATCTACAAATATCCATTCAAACGTGGATTTAAAATCCAAATACGGACGCCATCAATAAAAAATATTTGTATTAACCAAATATCCATATAGGCATACATCAATAGCTGTCAATATAAGTATAACATATATACAAAATAGCCATATAGCAATACAATGTCTCCTATATGCAATACAAAATATATATCCACAAATATCATATAGGCATACAACAAAGGACCCCAATAAGTATTCATTCCCCTCTGTTCAATGAAGGGAATAGATCACAAGTAGCCTTTGATCTTCGGGAGGATGGAGACGTGTATGAGGGCGGTCTACTACGAACCCGAGGGCTGCTCCTCCTATTTAGTTCTTCGTGGACCTATAGTTGTTACAATAAAAAGTATAGACATTAATATATAGAAATTACATGTTATAAAAAATGAAACATTTAACAAAATAATCACTACCGCTACCATATAATCTGCCTCCTCATTTGTCTTAGTAGCAGGATTAGGCTGTGGTGATGTCATGTCCTATAGAAACATCCATATAGAAATTAAACTTAAAATTAATAATCATTTGATTTTTCAAAAATAAACAACTATAACAATGAATGTAAATTTAAATTTACTAATCTGCCTCATACCCCCGTCAATGGCACGGAGCTATGAATCGTAGTGGACACACCATGCTCCATTGCCCTATGAACTTCGGGAGGTGTCTCTGCAGCCTGCATCATCTGAAAATAAAACAACATTATTCAATTATGAAACTAGAATAGTGATGCAAGTCATGGTTCCTAAAATACACACACGTTCACCTAAACATGGAAGTACACACAATAAAGCACACTATGATATTCATTGTGAACAATGCATCACTATGATACAACTAGACACATAGTACACATAATCACAGTGAAGATTTTGCTCTCTTGGTGATATACTATAGCTCTTTCTTAGAGACATAGGGATGGAAAAATTGAGCCAATAGGATTGACATAAGTTTGTAGGGGAAAGGGTTAGTGTAGATTTGAAGATTTTGGTTAGGGGTGACTTGTTACCCCCATAATTAATACCTAAAACCTAGATGATGTTTGAGTCAATCATATGCTATATAAGATGTCATAGGTTGATGCCCCTCTCTGGTGTCATGTCCTAGTGTCTAATTGGTGGTAATTGGATGAGATTATTAGAGAGAGTTTGTCAAAGAATAGTGTGGAGGGGATCAACTAGCTTTGGTAGACATGTATGGAAAACGTGGTAGCATAGACAAGGCAGTGACCTATTTGAAAAGATGACTCAAAGAAAAGTGGTCTCATGGTGATCTCCTTGTCTATGCATCTACTTCTCATGGCATTCCATGAGAGCACATTTCTTTGAGCCATTTTTTCAAATTTAACTATATTATAATTGAAATTTTGTCATCTATCAACATCTAGCTATTAGTTATGCAATGTTTAATAATGCTTTGAGTTTGAAAGATGTGCAATGCAATGTAATCAATGATATGAATATAAAATACAAAAGTCTAATAAGTACAATTCATTAGTTAAACTTTTTATTTTATTACCTCAGTGAAGATTTGAACTACACCACCACTAACAAGTGTTGCCATGAAATCTCCAAGATTAACCTATTCAACATCCAAAATCAGATATTAGAATACCATTCATATAACAATGCTATTCACATGTAATATTTATAATTGTTTACTAGTTACATACCTTGACAGTAGATGTCGTAGTGTAAAATGAAGGTGGAGTATTGTTGAGAACTACATCAATCCTATGATGTTGAAATTTCATCAAAATCATCAAACTAAATTATTTAATCTTGCATTTCAAAAATGAAATTTAATAAATTAAATTAAATGAACTTGCTAATATTTACCTGAGTATCAAGGCCGAAAGTCTCACTCAGGAGGGTATCTGTCATCACCATCTGCTCAGCTACAGATGTAGCCTATGCACCTGTGTCCTGACTATCCATGGGGTCATAACCATAGGCTGACCCGCAAGTCTGACAAGTATGGGGTGGGACCCTACTCCTCTCACTATCTCCCAACCCACATTGTGTTGCAGGATTGGCATGCTCTATGATGCTCTAGGTCAAGGTACTAATGGACTAAAGTGTATCAACCTCAACACTCTCCTTCACAATGGAAGGGATAGACACATGCTCATGGGATGGTCTGCTGATTACTTGTGTCACTGGTCGTTGTGGGTTAACACGTGCCCTTGGTCTATCTTGTGCTGACTCCCCACCTCTACCCTAGAAGTCCCGCATATCAAAATAGTTTGGCACTTTATTGAGGACAAACTTGCAGTAGAGTTTCCTCAAAAAATATTGCGGGACCTCATTATTATTGCATGGAGGATGGTCAAAAACCATCCACCACCTCTACGCAAAATTGTCCCTTATCGCTTGGTTGTTGCACCAGTGGAGTGGGAACCTCTTGCATGTAATGGGTGGAGGTTGATTTGTTTGTGGGTTTGTGAAAATGGAACACAAGTCCAATTTTGTAATTTGTAACTTTTTCACATCTTCATATGATAGCTTATCTGCATAATACTTTCTAAACTCTCTCCTCTTATCCGAACAACTAGATATTTTCTTGCTAATTGAATCTACATTTGATAACATAGATTCAAGAGATTGAGCAAGCATGGACCTATGCAAGGTTGATGTTGAAGGATCTTTCAACCTTGCAATTATGTCTTCAATTTCTTTTTTATTGTTTTCAATATGGCCCATTAGATTTTCTTGTGTTCCAGGGGCATGTCGAGGAATGGATGGAGGAGTTTGTTGTTTGGGTTGTTCTTTGGTAGTTATTTCCTCTTCAGGATTTTATGGATTTTGAGGAGGAGGAGGTGCATTAACATTTCTTGACAATTAAGGAAATTTACATCAAAAATCAACTCAAACCTACCTATTTAGAAACAAATTCAAACAAAAAAACAAATAAATCTCACTCCTTTGGCTTGTTCGATGTCGTGGCCGCATTTTGGCAATGAATCGGTGAGATTTTGGTGTCAAATTAGGTCTTCAAAAATGTGAGCACACTCCTTAGGGTTTGTAGGCCATGGGTGTAGAGAAAAAAAAAGAAATCAAATGAGCAAAAATGCTCTCTCTATATATATAAACATAATGCGCTTGCGTTATAATGCGAGCGCATTATGGTTTGGTTTTTCCGAGCCTTAGGCTCATCATTACCAAACCATAATGTGAGCGTATTATAACACGAGTGCATTATAATGTGAGTGCATTATAACGTGCTCGTGTTATGTCTTAATTTTTTTTGAAATTTTTTTGGCCACTTTTTGGCCCCCCAACTTTTTGCACTTACTCGAACTGTCGGGGACACTAGCACTAGCACCCCTATCCAAGGTATTATTTTCTACACAAAATCTAAATGTCCTTCCGACACTGATCTATACTGCATCTTCCATTTCTATCCCAAAAAAAGTGGAGGACACTGGCACTAGCACCCTTGTCCCAAAATGTTGAACTCCGTCTTCTTTCTTTCGGATCCCGAATCCTTATTGTTTGTAACCTCCTTCTGCAACTCCACTCTGCAAAACTTAGTACCTATAACTTGCAATCACAAAGGAGTGTGGGAGGGGGTTATGGTGTTTAGAGGCTTCCCTCGGTCAAGCCCTAGAAAGACATTCAAATCTTCTGAATGCCATTGTTAGATAAAGAGTGTGTATCCTTGCGGGATAGAGGAAAAAATCTAAATGATAAATGATAAAAAACACAATAGATGTCACCTCAAAGTGTAGATCTCATGGAAGGAAGATGCTCTTCATGCCATGAGGAGATGAACTCAAATCTGTAGCAAACAATCACAATAACAAAAAAATACTACTCTGCAGCACAATGAATGCCTTGAATCTCTTTTGCATAAAGTCAAAAGTTCACAATGTCCATCTCTAGTTTACAAATGAAGTCCTAAACATGCTTATATATGTAACTACAAACATTCCCGCTAAGAATTTCATAATTCAAACTTGAGATGTTGGCATAGGTCCTAAATAATGATCATAAAACTGACATTGAAATTTAGGGCAGACCCAAAATAGGGCAAGACTAGGGTGCTAGTGCCCAAGTCCACCCTCCCATTTTTATTCGAGGATAATCAAAATAGCACCATGTAGGTCCTATTTTCCATAAGACTTCAGGGTTTTCTCATCGGGATTCACAATTAACATGCAAGATGCTCTAAATGCATTCTAAGGACCTGGGAGCTAAACCTTAAGAGGGAAAAGCCCCCAAGGGCACATTTTCTAACATAACAAAATGAAGCACAATACATATCACCCTTATTGCCTCACAATGCAAACACTTTCATCTTCACACATACACACTACACACAAATTCATTACATTTATTTATACTAATCATCAACCTTGGAACATGCATCAAGGTCAGAAATACACTCTACAACCTTTGGAACAATCTCCAAGGTCAGAAACCATACACAATTCAAATTAGGTCTAGACCTAAACAATCTTGTGGAGAAAATGAATGAAGGGAGACCACTTCATGGCTTAGCTTAGACCTAAACACATCTTCACATGCTCCAACATGCTTCCTCAATCCACGAAGCACATCCACAAAGAGTGTAAACAACCAGGTCGACCAACACTAGTGTAAACACTAAGAACACTTAGACAACACTTCCAAGAACACATTCATGACTTGTAGACCATGTAAAATGCTTCAAAACAATTTGGAGACATCCATGAACAACCTTCAGTCACCTGAGAATCAACAAAAACATCCACAATACTTTTCACTTGGAGAAGATTCACTGTCTGCTCACAAACAACACTGTTAAACTTTGCTACATAAAAACTTACCTTCTAGAGCACCAAATCACAAATCCTTTGGAATGAAGATAGATAGGGACCTTATAAGTATATGTATAGAACTACAACACTTAAAACCACGCTGTGGATAAATGCAAAGCAAAATAATTTCTCCTAGACAATTCTGCACAACTCAAAAACTCTGTCAAATATAGTCTTCAAATTGGTGAACATAACTTCCACTGCACAGTGATTCAGACCACCAAATTATAGATTTAACATCTTCAAACACTTCTCTAAAACATATCCAAGTCTCATACTCCAGCCTTTAACATAGAAGAAATGCGGAGTGAAAACTCAGACAGTATCTTGCAAGCCAGAATACTCTGCAACACATTGTTTCCACTTGGAGAGAAATTTTTTTCAAAAGCACTTGGAAACTTAGCAACGTGAACAATATACCAATAACATCATAACTTCTTCAAGTCATTCAAATCACCTTAACATGACAACTCAATCAAGCAACATTCAGCAATATCAGAAGACACAGTTGACACCAATGACAACACAAGCATGTTGACATCAATGACAACACCAGTTAGCACATACTTGCAACAGTTAGGTGGTATTTTTTTTTTGTTGTTGGCTTTGGAATGAGTTGTTGAAGGGTGTTGTGTGGGATTTTTTTAATTGGTGTTGGAGAAATGTGTTGTTAATGTTTTGGGTGGCAGAGGAGATAGGGGGTTGGGAGATAGGGGGTTGTGTGTAGGTGGAAGGGATTTGGGAAATGATTGCAGATGTTTGTGGATTATTTTGGGGAGAATTAAATGTATGGTTTAGTGGATGAGAAAGATATTGTGATATGAATGTGATGGTGTTTAGATAAAGTAGTGGAATACTAGTAGAGGTACTAGTATGGGTTATGTTGTTTGGGAGGTTAATAGTGATTTGTGGGACGGACGTTGTGGCAGTTGATGTGGCTAGAGATGTTGGTGCATGTTTTGTTGAGGTGTCGAGTGGGTTGTTTGATCATGATAGTCATGAAGGATCAGTGGAAGGTAGGGGTTGTGAGGGGTTGGTGTTTAGGTTGTTTGGCATGTTGGCTCCATTTTGAAGGAGGAAGTCCATGAACCTATTGGAATCAAATTTTAATATACAGTCCAATATCTCCATGGCCCGCGGATCTTGTGTGAAGTCCTTGACTTCTTGGTGAATATCTTGACTATGGTTATTTGATGGTTGTTATTATTCCCCAAAGGTATCAATGGTGATGTTATTTTCATCAGTGTTGGGCATCCCAAATGGCCTATTTGGTTTCATTTCTTGTTTCCTCCTAGCTTGTAACCTTGTTTGTGGCATACAAAAGAGAATTTTGGATTGATGTTGGAGTGATTAAGTTGTGTCAAAGGTATGGGTGAAGGAGATGACCTTAGAACTTAGTTTTAAAAAGTTTGGACCAAATGTGATGGCTAGATGGATGAGGGAATGATTTGTGATGGTTAAGGAATGATTTTTTTCTTTTTGGATAAGATTGATGGTCAAAGAATACTTGGGATGATTTTGATAATGTTCAAAAGGATAATTGGGATAACAAATCAAAAGAGTGTTTAGGGAAATCTAAATCTTGTAGGATCCAAATGGATTTATCTCCTCAACTTAAGGTAGACAAGACACTTAAGAAAAAGGGAGATAGAGGATTATTCTACTTGGGGTAGACAAGGCACACCAAGAAAAACAAGATCCTTAGAGTCCACTAACTTAGGAGTGTTGGGATATTCCATCATTATCTTCCTGTAGTTAGTTTGTTTGGTTTGTTATTGTTTGTTTTTGTATTTGTTAATAGTTTGTTTTGTAATATATTTTTCCCATGAGTTTTTTCCCATGAGGTTTATTTTGCATAATATTAATATGGTAACAAAGCTAGGTTGTTGGATCATTGTTGTAACCAAGGCCTTATACTATGCCACCAATTCAACGATTTGATGTTGAATTGTTCAAGCAAAGCGGCCAAGTTAGAGTCAGTATAGAAAAGATCAGAGCCAAGAAAATTCGTTGTCATTCTCCAAGGTGAATTCAAGATCATGCGCATTGGGATTCACATCACCACTCAAGGAAAACATACTACTATTGGAATAAATCACAATTTTTGAGGCTTATTCTCTACAAATAATCCAATGAATAATAAATTTTTTGAATGAATAAGAGATTCAAAATCGACTATGAGTATTAGTCATGCCTTGCCATTAAGAATTGCAGAGATCTATAGCATGAAGAAGACAAATGACAAGGCAACCACTATGATGCATACAAATCTGATATTGAAGGTCTTCAATCCCACATTTAGTGAATCTAGTGAAGAGGCAAGGGAGTTGAGTTCCTTGGACTGAGAAGGCTCAGGAGCTAGAGGAGGCACGGGGGGGACTGATTGCAAGGGCATCATCTACTCATTTAGCAATTATATCTATTAGTTGGCATTTTATAGAATTCGATTCTCTTAGTTGTGGTTGGTCCTAATTATGGATATTCCCAGTTGGTGCACCATAATATGGACATACCTTTTTATCTTGGTCATCATTAATATCTATTGTATGTGCAAGTCGATGGTTATGTAAATGTGGATTTCTATTAAATTGTAGCAAAGACAAATGAAAGTGTCATTTCTATCATAAAAGTCTATTAGATGTTCCAGTTCAAGTGATGTTTTGTTTTGAAGCTAGAAGAGTTTCAACATGAACTATAGTAAAGACATTTTCTAAGGAAGCTCAATTCATCCATGTTAAAGTGTTAATTTTATTCTTGAAGTATTCTCCTCTGTGGCGTATTGCTGATCTGAGTGATAAGAAACAAAATCAATTAACACCTAAATATTGCTAACAAAATGGTAGGAAGTTCTCTAAAATTCCTTCTTCCAGATTCCCAATTGCTCCATGGGAATAATTATTCAGCATGGAAGACCAAACTCAAAACTCAACTCGAGTTTGAAGAAGTTTGGAATGTGGTTGATGGAACCACGAAATGACATGTAAGTGATGTTGATGAGTAAAAGAAATTTGATCAAGCCGATAGGAAGGCCAAACTGATTATTCTTTTCAGTGTGTTTGATGAAGTTCAACCCTTTATTCAAGACTCATCCATAGCCAAAGATGTATGGGATAAGCTCAGGATAGTGTATGAGGCAAAGAATCAGAATTAGATCATGTATTTACTGATTTAGCTACACAACCTAAAGATGAAGAAAGGAAAACAATTGGAATCATTTCTCAAAAGGATTGTTGAGTTGAGAGCTTCACTACAAGCTTTAGGTGAAAAATTTGAGGATTCTACCCTAGTGTCTATTGTTCTACGAGCACTACCTTTCAGATACAAAGTGTTTGTGACAACTCTAAATGTCACAGAATAGACACCTAGTTTTGAGAAGCTAGTGAGTCTACTTCAAAAAGAAGAGTCTCTAAGCTAGGATCATGGTGAGGAGGATCATGTGATGACCACATGTCACAAAGACAAGAAGCCTATGAAGCAGTCTGGTAGACCACCCAAATCTGGTAATTCATCTAGATCACAGAAGAAGTGTCCAATTTGTGAAAGGATTGGACATGATGTGAAAAATTGCTGGTACAACTCCTTGAACAAAGGATTGTCCAACAAATCACCTCAAAAGAAGCCATTTCAAGGTGGCAATACATGAAGGGAGTAGAAGAGTAAATAGAAACAACATGAAAATATTACAGAAGAAGAAGACGATTCTCAAGAAGATGAGTATGTATTCTCAGCCCACACTTGAGAAGATAGTTTACAATCCAATTCCATATGGTATGTGGACTCAGGTGCTACCAAGCACATGACTGGACAAAAGGAGTGGTTTCTCACATTGAAACCTCATCATGGTAAAGTCTCTTTTGGGGATGATACCACCTATGACATCCAAGGTATTGGTGACATCTCTTTGTAGTTTGGCATACATCATTGTAGGCTCACTAAAGTTTTGTATGTGCCAAGACTTACCAAAAATCTCTTATCTGTAAATCAATTTCTTTATCACAACTTGAGGATTGAATTTGATAAAAGTGATGATAAAAAGGTATGTCTCATCCAAGATAAGTCTAAAAAGGCAAATATTGTTGCAAGTACTACTAAAATTGGTAAAAAATTTAGGCTTAATATAATTGAAAATAATCAAGACTTAGTGACTAAGCATAACGATTTTGTTGTGTTATGGCATCGCCGATTTGGTAACTTAAGCACTAGCTATTTTCTTACACTTAGCAATAAAGTCATGGTCAAATGGCTTCCCTCACTTGAGAAGCCGAGTGCTATTTGTTCCAGTTGTCTTGTTGGGAAACAACATCAAGCACCCTTCCATTCTAGTGAGCATTGTGCAAGATGACCTTTGCAGCTGGTGCATACTAATTTGTGCAGGCCCATGGCACATAGTCACAATGGTTTCATGTATTTTTATCTTTTTGTTGATGATTGTGATTGATAATTTGAAACTATTGTAGGAACCTAACAAGATATCACAAATACTCAATAATTCCTACTCAAATTCAATTCACCAATGAAACTAAAAAAAAAAAACATAAGTTATACCTTGCAAACTAATTTATCCCGTGCATTCCATTCTCTCCTATCTTCTCAATGATCTTGTTGATAATGATACTGTTCTCAAAATTGTACTTCTTTGCTTTTCAAGATGATAATGAGATGAATGGAATTGTGGATTCAAATGTAATGTAAATAAACCTACAATGCAACTAAGATAATGATGGTGATTTTGATATTGCCATGATGTTGATAATGATAGATATGAGGATAATGATATGTAGCTAAATGAGATTATGATATTGATATGCAAATGGGGGGCCAAAGGCACACTTGATTGGTTGATGAAATTTCTGCAGCATGTGAGTGCTATAGGTCTTGTTGTTGTTCAAAATGAAGGTGAGGAACTTGCTTTTATAGGCCAAGGAGGGTTCCAATCCAAGTGTCCATGGTGGAAGAATAAGTCTTGTCACATGTATGGTCAAGATCAAATTGGTTGGGATGAGGGAGATAAAAGTGGAAGATGTTCCTACTATGATGACAAGGTGGAGGAATACGTGGAACCATAAGCCACATGCCATGATGCTCATAAGAACCAATGAGACAAAGGTGGAAAACCATGAGAAGAACATGGAGGAAAGAGTCTTTGGTTGTTGGAATGTGAGAGGGAATATAGGATTTAGAAGACAAGTGTCTTTGACCATGTTTGATGGTTGAGAAGAAATTGGGAACATGTTGAGGGGATAAATGACTAATTAAATATTAAGAATATTTAATTATTGGAGCAACATAATGAGGTGTCCAATGATGTGGAAGATGACATGGATGTGTGATGTGGATTTTAGACATAGGACTTTGTCTTAGAAGAAATAATTAAATAATTTAGGATTTTTTAATTAGATATTATATTAGAGGAATTTAAGATATTTAATCAACTAAATGGATTTTATTTAATTATTGCAAGAATATGATGAACGTGAACCAAATAAATAAATTAATATATTTGTTTATTGATAGAAGAATAAGAATAAAATAAATATGAAATATTTATTTAATTTGACTCAAGCCATTTTTAGGTGTATACATTTTGCCCCTCTTTGAGACAATGTGTTTTATCACGTTATCTCAAAGAATAATTTTTTTATGAGTATGATACATGCCCCAGTTTGCCCTTGGTATAGGTTTGATGATGGTAGGATGCCCCCTTGGGAGATTGGTTGGGATGAATTTTGTAAAAGATAATAGATGATCTCATGACAAAGAAAAATGAATAACATGATGTACAGGTGAAAAATTCAGGTGATGGAGAATGAAAAATGATGAAAATCATAGCATGCACATGCTAGGTCAAACACCTCTAGTTAGGGTTCACTTGGCTATAAATAAGTGTGGGGTCTCTTTTCAATTCATTTGCACACTTGTCATTTGAAGAGAGATTATAGAAAGCCCTAGTGCATAGTAGAGCAGAGCAGTCAGTGAAGATGTAACAGATTCTGATAGAGAACCACAGGTTCAAGAGGATATGTCGATTCAGGCAGCCAACAGACTACAGACCCCCGGTACATATACATTTAATTTCTCTTCAAAAGGATTTATGATGGTCATAATTTAGGGTCAAAGTCCATGGTTTTGAATGCACAACAAGACTAGTCCTGCATATTTGATAATTATTGTTGTGCATGCAACTCGATTTCACGCATGTAATCTTTGAATCGATGCATTCACAATTTTTTTGCATTTGATAATTAGTCTTGTGCATGCATTGCAATGTTGTGCATATGTTTAGGGCTTGTGCGTATGTGTGTGATTTTACACATTTAATCAATAGTCCTACGCATGTAATATGGTCTTGAGCATGTAATTAGGGGTTCGGCTCATTCATTTTGATTTTGCGCATGTGTTATAAAACTACGCATATGACACCTGATTGTTTGTATATGCCTTGAATTACACAAATGATAAGGGATTTTGTGCTTATGACAGAAAGCTACAGTTTTTATAAACAAAGTTGTGCATCTGAGTTAATTGATCAAATTAATTAGCTAAATTGATTAAGTCAGCATGGTGATTGATGTTGGCCTACTGATAGGATATCTTCGAGATTGATAGAATCTCAAAAGAGATGATAGGATGGGTTTTAATGATAGGATAGCTAAGTAACTGGTTTGATAGATTTGATAGATATGCAGGTTAGTTGGTTGCTTGATTAATGAGCATGTGTTATTGATTGTAGGAGGAGCTAGATGGTGTTTTGATGTCACAGGAGAGATTTCTCGTTACACAGCTGGTACGACCTTATTTGACCAAGACCGATCACTTGGTTCTTGAATTAGTTGGACTATGGTATGTTTTCTTTATGCTCAAGATTTAGGTGAATCTAGGGATGTTGACTACGTTGGTAGAGAGATTTCATAGTGAGCACGACACCTTTCACCTGCCAACTGGGTAGATTACGGTGACATTGGAGGATGTACATCAGATTTTGTAGATTTTGATATAGGGAGAGCTAGTGGAGTATGAACCACATATGGGAGTGGGATTGGAGGAGTGCCACAAAGTGTTTGATGATGCAGATATTGAGGGGACAGAGATCAACTAGGTTGATATGGTTGATTACTATGAGCCCATGTTGTCCATACTAGCAGGGTTAATTGGAGATGTGGTCTGCCTGGATAGGAGATCACATGGATTTCCAGTTGGTTGGGGGAAGACTCTAGAGAGGATGGTGATTGAGGGGGCACACTTTTCCTAGGGTGTGTGTGTACTTGTGCATTTATATCATGATCTTCATCAGTTTGTTTATGATGGAGCTACTAGTCTATCTTCTAGAGTGTCCTTGTTAAAGATTTGGGCATGGTGCAACATAGCTATTATACGTCCCATAGGGATGGGAGTTAGAGAAAGAGACAGACCTTAATCATACATGTTTTACGAGAGCCTTTCCCAGTCCAAGCTGGGAAAGCTTGAGTATTGGAGGCACACATTGGATAATGTGGACATAGTTGAGTGGCGGCCTTACCTGGATTGTGAGGCATGGGATGAGGATGTTGTGGAGTTACCCTTCTATTTTCAGATGCTGTGGTTGATAGAGAGGACTCCCTACATTCTAGAGAAACATATCATTTCTTTGTGTACCAATAGTTTGGCAAGGTCCAGTGGATGCCCCAGGGCATTGCTATATTTTCTCAGACGCACAAGGAGTATCCATGGTGGGGTCTTGTTACATCTTATAAGAAGGAGAGAGCTAATTTTTTATAGATTCCATACTAGGCCTAGGATTTGCAGTGAGCCATAATGGACGCGGGGATGACTTTTGATTATGCATCACATTTTGTAGCTCATCCCTTCCCTAGATATTTTGGACCTGGGGAGCAGGCTCCTAGACTGGAGGATAGAGATGAGGATGATGACACTCAATGGCAAAGGACGAGGTGACAGCAAGGTGGGAGGGGTAGCAGAGGTGGAGGGGATGATGGTGGCAGAGGAGGTGGGGATGATGGTGGAGATGATGGAGGAGATGATGGAGGGTAGAGGAGAGTTAGACAGAGAGTTGAGGGAGCACCATAGGTTTAGGCTCAGCTTCAAGCACAGGTACAGGTACAAGCATAGGCTCATGTGTAGGGACAGGCTTAGGTTCCATTCTAGGATGATGGACATATTGCAGCTTTACAAGCACATGTGGCTTAGTTATAGGGTTAGGTTGGATAGATGTACAGGTAGATTACCTAGCTATAGGGAGATGTGAGGACTGTGATACTAGAGTGGGATACCGCTATATAGAGATACACTGGGGAAGAGGCCCTACTTCAGTAGGTATAGCGAACTACAACATAGGGTCCCACTAGACATACTGTTTCAGATAGGGTTCAAGCAGGTTAGGAGATTTTCTATTGGAGATCTCTGTATGAGCAGGTAGTGCCCCTAGAGTAGAGAGCGGGTACCTTCCATCCAAGTTCACATAGTAGATCCAGTCAGACACTATTTGATGGTGGAGGTGTTATGGGGCCGCCACCTCCTTGAGGGCCACCAGGGACATGGCCTTCAGGTCCTTAGGCTCAGTAACCAGTAACTTCTAGAGGTAGTACCACATAAACATTGTTGAGACATGTATCATTTTATACCGTTTGTATACACATTATTTTTGATAGCTCGAGATACACATTCATGATATCATTGTATACTTGGACATTTATTATTTTTGGATGATGATATATGAGTTCAATGGACTATATGCATATGCACTGATGGATGGATGTTATCTATATGATGGACGTTAGGATTATGTTTCTATTTTGATGATTCTAACATGTTGATTCTATGATGTATATGATACTTATGATATGATGTTTCTATGATTTACATGATGACTTATATCTATGTGTAATGTTATGCGTAATGATTCTATATGCTTATAATTTATGATGACCTAATGCATATGTTGATGATTCTCAAATGCAATTTATGATGTTTAATTTTCTATGTATGATGATCTAATATGGATATGCTATAACTATGATATCTAAGTTTTTTGATTTTTGATGATAAATGTTATGTATGAGACCTATGTGGATAATGACATCACTATCATGATCTAAATGCTTAATATAACTAATGAAATTAAATGATATGAACTTATGATTATACATGCTTATGATATGTTTTTGTTATTCCAAGTATACTCAATCATTAATAAAAGATCACTTAGAAGAATTAGATGAATAACTTGGACAAATAGATAACTTAGAAGAATAATTTGGATGAATGAAAGAAAAGATTTAGATAAATGGATAATGTGGATGAATGAAAGAAATGATTTGGATCTTATGCCACATGGTAAATGGTATTTATGGAATGCTTATAAATGAAATGAAATGCAAACCTAACATGCACAAATGAGATTTAGTCATCTTGTATACAAATATTTGAAGTAATTTTTTCATCATTGAGCTTTCAAAATGTTGTAAGGAAATACAAGCATCTAGTTATAATTAAATCGAGATGACCTAAGTATCTCTTACATGGATTTTGATTTAGCAATTTAATATAAGCATCTAGACAAAATTGACCTGAGATGACTTGAGTATTGCTTGCATGTATCAACAGACAAGGATTGCACTCTTTCATGCTAAGACACATAACATCCTCAATGATCTTTTGCTGATCATGTCATTAGACAAGTCGTCACATTACTAAAGATTAATCCACAAACAACAAACACATGAAAATAATCATGCCCCATTATAGCTTCTCTAGTCTTGGACATCTTTGAGTAGCATAGGAAACATGATAACAAAAATCAAGATCTAAGACATAAACTTATAACATCCATCAAATCTTCTTGCCATAGATTATGTTTTCTTACCATAATAATAGATATAATCATCTTGATAGTTTAGGCACATTGTTGTCTGATATAGGTTAGTGTCTTGTGTCAAGTTTAGGCAAATGTTTGTTTGTAGTACTTTGTTTATTGTCTGGAGATAGTATCACGATATGAATTGTTATCCTCTAAGATTGTGACATTGAAGATTCCAATTCCATTACTAGGTCGAGGATTTTTCCCCCAGTCAAGTAAAGGATCTACTTATTATGGATGAAACGATGGGAGATTTGATACGACGAGCCCTAAGGGACTGACCTAGTGCCTCAGGGGTTCATTGATGATGGCCTTGCCTATGTGACAATGCAAAGGCAACGTTGTTCAACTATGTGAACCTAAGACCTAGGTGGGGGGAAGCCTTAGGGGCTCATCAATGATGGCCTTGCCTAAATGATAACTCAGAGGTGACGTAGTTTGACAATGGAGACTGACACTGGTGATGGATGAATAGATGATGTGTAATGGCTTATGATAGGATGGGGGATATAGAAAGTAGCTTTGATGTGACGGACCCTAAGGGACTGACCTAGTGCCTCGGGGGCTCATCGATGATGGCCTTGCCTACATGAAAGCGCATAAGCATCGCAGTTTGATAATGACATTAATGATGGAGTTGTGATAGATGACAAGATAGATGAAGGATTGGATGGATAGCTTGATTTGATAAGGTGATAAGGGCAAGCGAACAACAATCCATGATAAGTATCATTATGCATTTTTAGGGATATGAAAGGAAAGATGAATAAAAACTAAAAATCCTACAAGATGGAGGAAGAGGTTTATCACAAATAGTGCCTATTTCCAAGTTTTCACCACTTGCTTTTATTGCATGGTTTTTTAGGTATAAAACTTGCAAAGATGTATACTATTGATGGGATCATCAAACAACTCACCTTTTGATGTTGCTAACTAATAGGCTACAAATCCATAGGCAAAAATATTACATAAGGACCAAGCCAATTAGGTTCAAACATTCCTTTCTTTTGCCTGTCTTGCTAATTTCTAGGATTTTCCTTGAGAACTAGGTCACCAACTTGAAAGACTTTGGGTTTTACTCTATGGTTGTAGCTTCTGGACATCCTTTGTTGATAGGTTTTGAGATGATTAAAGACATTTTGTCATCTTTCCTCCAACAACTCTAACTCCTAAAGTCTAGAAATCTGATACTCTTCATTAGTTATTAAGCCCTTCAATGAGACTTGTAAGGATGGTAACTCGATGTCGATGGGCAAGATGGATTATGAGCCATAGACTAGGGCATAGGGTGTTGCACCTATGGTTGTGCAGATACTAGTGTGGTAGGCACATAGAGCAGGATTTAGTTGGATATCCCAATCATGGCCAGCATCATTATGGTCTTCTTTAGGTTTTTTAGGATTATTTTATTAGACACCTCCGCCTGACCATTTCCTTGGGGATAATATGGGGTGGAGAAATGGTGTTGGATATGGAATTTGTCATAGAGTTCTTTGATATCCTAGTTTTTGGAAGGTCTTCCATTATCAGTGATAATGGATAGGGGAATGCCATAATGACAAATGATATAGTTTAGGTTGAATGAGGCAATTTGCTTGCCTATGACATTGGTTAAGGGTACAACTTTGATCCACTTAGTAAAGTACTCAATGGTGGTTATTATGAATTTATGGCTATTGAATGAAGAGGGATGGATCTTTCCCACAAGGTCGAGTCCCCACTAAAAGAAAGGCCATGGAGTAGTTAAGGGCTATAGCTCTTGTGCTGGTGCATGTATGAGATTCCCATGAATCTGACATTTCTTGCACTTCTTGACAAAATGGTAAGAATCAGTTTCCATACTTGGCCAATAGTATCCCATATGCATAAATTTATTAGCCAAGGTAGGACCACTAGAGTGCATTCCACAAATACCTTTGTGAACTTCCTTTAAGGTGGTTTGATATTCCTCACTTTCTAGACACCTAAGGAGAGTACCATCAAGACCTCATTGATAAAGGGTATCTAAAATTATGGTATAGAGAGCGGCTTGACAGATGAAGGTTCTTCATTGATTATTGGATAGATAAGGTGGCAAGGTATTCTCTTTCAAATAGGTATAGATATTTCTGTACAAGGGTGAATCAGATCCTACTATGTGATATATGATTCTTGTTTCAGGGATATCATAGGTAGGATTAGACACTGGTTCCACTAAGAACTCATAATGTGACTAATTTTTTGGTATGTCCAGGAGTGATGCAGTGGTTGCCATGGCATCTATAGCTTTGTTCTCTAGTCTTGGTATTTGTTCAAAGGAAATCACAACAAAATATTCTTTGAAGTCATCTACCATACGCTTGTAAGGTATTAACATCTCATCCTTGGTTTGATAGTCATCATTTACCTGATTGATGACTAGTTGTGAATCTCCGTACACATGAAGCTCTCAGACTTTCCATTCTATAGCCATTTTGAGACCAATGACTAATGCTTCATAACCTACCACGTTGTTGGTACAAGGGAAGAGTAGCCTATATGATTTCAGGATTGTATCTCCTTGAGGGTGTGACCAACAAAATGTCAACTCCTAACCCATGTTGAGTATAAGATCCATCAAAATAGAGTTTCCATCCTTATGTTGTTATGTTGAAGATGGCTTCATCTAGAAATTCAAAGCTTAATGGATTGTCATCATTCAATGGTGCATCTGCTAACTAATCCACAATCACTTGGCCTTTTATAGCTCTTCTATCCACATATTCAATGTCGAACTCACTGAAAATCATTACCCACTTTGATAATCTACCTATCAGAGTAGCCTTATTGAGCAAATACTTCAATGGATCTATCTTTCCTACTAACTTGATTGAATGTGTGAGTATATAATGTCTTAATTTTTGGGATGTAAAGACTACAGCAAGGTATGCTCATTCAATAGGCATGTATTGTAGCTCATAGCCAACCAATATTTGAATAATGTAGTAAATAGCCTATTCCTTTCCTTCATAGTCCTATTGGGCCAGTAGACCTCCTAGAGTAGTTGGTGTAGCTGAAATATAAAGTAACAATGGTTTTCCTTGGATTAGTGGCATCGAGATCGGTGGATTCATCAGGTACTCTTTTAGGAGTTGAAAGGCCTATTCACACATCTCATCCCATTTGAAAGGAATGTTCTTGTGTAGGAGATGAGTGAAAGGATAGCATTTGTTAGCTAATTATGAGATAAACGGACAGATAGATTGCAACTTTTCTTGTAATGACCTCAGTTGACTGATATTTTTTGGGTTGGGGCATGTCCATTATTGCTTTCACTTTTGCTAGATCCACCTCAATGCCATTGGATGAAACTATGTATCCTCAAAGTTTGTCGAATGTGACTCCAAACACACACTTCTTTGAATTCAAGCAGACGTTGAATTGCTCCAGTCTTTGAAAGATTTTGTCTAATACTTGCAGGTGTTCCTCTCATTTGAGTGATTTGCATAAAATGTCATCTACATAATCTTCCATAATGGTATGCATCATATCATGGAAAATTGTGGTCCTTGCCCTTTGGTATGTTGCTCCTGCATTTTTCAATCCAAATGGCATCACGTTCCAATAATATGTACCCCATGGACATGTAAAAGCAGTCTTGTGTTGATCTTCTAGAGCTATTTTGATCTAATTATAGCCAAAAAATCCATCTATTAAAGATAACATCGTACGCCTCGTCAAATCCATAATGATGTCGATATTAGGCAAAGGAAAGTCATCTTTGGGGCAAGATTTATTCAAATCCATGAAATCGTTGCAAATTCTGATCCTTTTATCTAGTTTTGAGATAGGAACAATATTGGAGATCCATTCTGGATAGTCAATTGATCTGATAAACTTGACATCTAATAGGTTCTTCAATTCTTCTTTTAGTAATAGTGTTATATGCGTAAGTATCTTCCTTAGTTTTTTCTTTACTAGTTTAGCTCCTGGAGCTAGTGATAAGTGATGCATTATGAGATCTACATCAAGTCTAGGCATATCCGCATAGGACCAAGGAATTTTTTTTTAAATAATTCGATGAATTCTACCTTTTCTTGCTCAGATAAAGATTCTACTAGATGGATTGTCTTTGGATTGTCTTTTGTACCAATGTTGATAGGTTCTGCTGGTTCTATCAAAACTGAGGACCTCTCTTGATGTGTAGGGTTGGGGAGAGTGTCAAGCCTTTCATCCTTTGGTGCCTCAGAGAGGTTTTAACCATTAGATTTGTCTTTTATTTTATCTTTTTCATGATATAATACTGTCGCAGAGCTGTTTTCACCATTAGATTTTTTTTTCTTACATTTTTGTGACCAAAAGGCTTGGCACTCTCTCCAAAATAATCCACGTCATTAAGTTCTATAGTGAAGCTAGATTTATGATCTCTTGATGGTAAGTGATCCCTTAGTTCTAGATAGTCAATAATAGCATCGTCATTTTGAAAGGTATCTAGTTCAGGGGCCTCTTGTAGTTCCCAATCTATAAGTTCGGGATGTACTAAAGGTAGAGGATCATTGGGTTGGTTTGACTTAAGGCTAATGATGGTTAGGATGGAGGAGTTATCTAGGTCTATGTGGGTATGTACAAGGTCTAAGACAATACTCTCCTCAATATTATCTATCGAGTGTGACATATGACCTTCCTCTTGGGACTCACTCTGTATTTTGCGAATCAAACTCTAGCGGTCTAGACCTTGAGGTTTGACCCTCATGGTATGTATTTGTTGAACCACATCAATAACTTTATCTTCACAAGATAGATAAGAAAGACTTTCCCATTCCCATTCGTTAGAGTCTGTTTCACTCCCATCTTGCAATTTATGAATTTGCTCAACTAGATTGGTGGTAACCTTTTTCTTGTCTTTTCCTTTGTACCCTAGCCATGTAGTGTCTCGAGCTGATAAGGAAGAAGGTTGTATGGGTTCCATGATACCTTCTTTTCTCAAGTATATGGGACTATGACCATTTGTAGGAGTTCGGACAACACTGAGAGGGGGGTGAATCAATGTTGTGTAGATTTTTGCAACTTATTATAACTTTTAATTTACAAGACTCAGAAAGAGAAAGTCATCAATAAACTATTACACTTATATGTACAAGTTTGATAATGAAAATTATGAGCAGGACCACATAGAGATAAATCTTAACATAGAAGCAAAAACACACATAGAAGCATATCATTAACACAAGAATTACTGGAGTGGAAAACCCTCTCTGGGTAAAAAAACCACTCAAAATTGCCTCACTGGCTTAACTGGAAAACATGCCTCACTAGCTACAATATGTATCTAGGAGCACCAACTCCTTATGGAGCACCAACTCTAATACCAAACAGAAGCACCCACTTCCAACACTGGTATACCTCACTGGCAAACAAATAGGTCTCACTGACCTACAAGCCTCACTAGCTAATACAAGGCCTCACTAGCAAACTGAATCTTCACTGGAAGTAATAAACAAGTTCAGAGGGACAATCTGTTTCCATTCAATACAAAACATATGTTTGTCAAATGGCCATTCTATTCAAAATCAATCCTACATCCGGATATACTCAACAACCCTATATAACTTTGCATGTTTCATCTCTATTTTCTTCATCAACACACATAGTCAATGTACTTGTTAAAACCATTATATACAAATTCTGAATATCTTTTCATATTCCTTTCCTCAACCTTTCATATTTATTTCAATCTAAATATTTTGTCTTCAATAAAAAATCAGTGCCCTGTAAGAGAAAATAAAATCTCTTTTACTTGAATCCTCTTCATATTTTCTTCAATGTCTTTTCATTTTCTTTTTTTTTTGCAAACATCTCACAAAAATAATATCTGCGTAATAAAAAAATCATTTGCAAGAAGAAAATCTAATTTACAATGTCTTATATTTCTCTTTCAAAAATTGATCCTCTTCTCAAGAAAAAAACATTCTGTATCTCTTTATATTCTCTGTAAAGAAACACATTTCCAAAAACTTGATCTGTTCTTTCAATGCCCTGTAAATAAAATATCTAACCAACTTCATCTTCTATCTGTAAAACCATTCATATTCCCTGCAAGAAACAATAAAAATAATCTTTTTCAAAGGCATTTTCTTTCCTCTATTTTTCATATCTCTATAGGAACTTCAAACCTTTCATCTTTTCCTTCAAATTCTTCATTTCTTTTCAATAAGACTCTTCATATCTCTGACAAAATCTTTTTCATCTTCTATGCAAAAATGATCCTTCAAAATCCGTTTCATCTTTTCAAGCCCTTCATTTTCTTTTCAACAAGACTCTTCATATCCTGCAAAATGAAAAAAATCTCCACCAAAATCTCCTCAAAAAATATATTCTTCACACTTCAAAAATAATCTCTTCATAAAAATTCCTTATTCAAAAGAATAAGAAAAAATCCTTTCTAAATGCGAAGAGAAGATTTAAAAATAGAAAAAAATCTTTGTTAAAAAGAAACTTCAATCTTCTCATAGATTGACCTCATTGAGGGATGCAATAAAATGAGTTTCTAAATTTAAAAGAAATTTACTCAAACTCCCTAAAGCATATTCAATGCTTTTGTTTTCTTCATAAAAAACTGATGCCTTTTCCTATAAATCATGTTCCCCAATATATGCTTCATTAATATAAATTTCACTTTAAGTCGTGGCTCCCACTAATGCATATTTGTTGCTCCTTTTAAAAAAAACATCATATGAAGCTTTTTCTTTTAAACCATTTAAAAAAGACATCGGGCTCTCATAACTTTTAAAGTTTCTAATTTTAAGACACATACTCCACGTGCTCCACAAATTTATCTCATATGAAAACATAGATTAAAAATCTGCAGAAGCTCCTTTAACTATGCACCCACCATATATTTAAATTCTATTTTCCCGCTCATGATAAGTGAAGACCGGTATAATCGGTAAGCACAGTTGAAGGGGCTGGTGATTCATGTTACTAAGCCCCTCAAAGTTGTAACTTAAAACCTTCTCAACTTGATATTGCAGTTCAATGCAGAAACAAAATAAAAAGGTAAACTTGTATATGACATGGAACTAAGAGGTAAGAAGGGTGACTTAGGTTTAGGTTAATATCTTTGAGAACATAGGTCTTAATTTTAGGTTTTAAACTAAACACATCATAAGACCAAAATATAGACTCAACTATTATTAATAATTGTAGAGATCACTGACACTGTTAAAAATATGAGCAAGACACAGATTAAGATTTTAAAATATAGTGGCATAGTCACAATAACATGAAATATGATAATGAACAAAACATGACTCTATGACATACAAATGACCAAGGCAAGAGGATACTATAAGATATGATGACACCAAAGACATGGAGACATGAAAAACATGAAGACATGACTATCAAGCCATTGTCACTTGTAACCAACATGATGTCACTGTAAGCAAGATCCCATTGTCCAAAATGATTGTGAAGACAATCTTTGTAAACTGAGCAAACCATGAATCAAGATCATAGCTCATATCTTGTCTTGAGCACAACCTGACAACCAACCTTATGTCCTGATCTCTGAGTTATTTTTCATGACCTCACATCTGATCTTAACAACCTGTTATGACCTTATTAGGCATGATGTGAACCTGACGATTGACATCACATGTCACTTTAACCAAGAAGAACATTATGAACACCTGAAACTTCTTGCCAAACCAACGCACATCTTTGTGAAATGACCAAGCAATGAACAACTATCTCCTCCTGATGTCCTGCAACAACACACTTTTGACATCAATGACAATCCATCACTATCACATATCCCATTCTTTGCAAGATAGTAAAACCTAGGCCATTTTGATCAGTTTGTAATTAGGGTTGTTGATCTTAGGGCTTGGACTCCATATCTTCTTCTTTGTATAGCCTTTGAAGGGCATCTTTCTCATCACTTTCATCAGATAGAGTACCCCACTTGATAAAAGGACCTTTAGGAGTCTTTAATGACTGTGTTTTGTTCATAGATGGTTTGCCATAAAACTTGGGTGATAGGGGTAGTTGTGCAAGACAAAAGGTTTTCTCAATGGAATACTCTCCTATCCCTTTATCTTTGAGCTTGACTTTTAGATCAATGGTTTTGGATGTAGAAGGTATTGAACTTGGGTCAACAAGGGATATAGAGGATGAGCTTGCATGGTTGGTAGGTATGACAACTTTAGGCATTGGTTTGATGGTGTTGTAGTATTGAAATGGATTGGGATCACCTTGGATAGTAATCTCTTGGCCGTTGTAGGGAAAATTTATACATTGATGATAGGTGGATGGTATGGCTTTCATCACATGTATCCAAGGTCGGCCAAGGAGAATATTGTAGGCTAGTTCCATGTCAAGGACTTGGCAAACCACGTCTTTCTCTACTAGTCCAACTCATATGGGAAAAACAACAATGCCTTTAGAGGTGCTTTCTTCTCATCATATGCCTTGATTATGATCTTCTTTGGATCAACATCATTCTCGGAGAACCCCAATGTAAGTTAATTTTAGTGTGCATATATTTAAACCTACCTCTCTATCTATAGGGACCTATTTTATTTTGTGTTTATGAATGAGGGCTTCAATGTGAAGAGATGCATTGTGAGGTTGAATAATGGACATGTCATCTTTTTTGGCAAAATATAGGAAGTGAGGGGTAGTAATATGTCCTACCATGGCTTGGAATTGCTCTTTGCCTAGATTTGTTGGCACGGTGATTTCCAATTAAGCTTTTTGTAGGATAGCCTTATGGGATGGTGAGAGATGCAAAAGCTCCAAAATAGATATATGTGTAGGTGTCTTTTGGAGTTAGTCTAGGACATTATGCTGATTGGATATGGAAGATGGTTTAGGTGGAGCCCCTTGGAGAGTAATCTTTCCATGATGATTCGTTACATTACAATCGGGCTTATTATTTATAGTAATCATATTTATATGTGAGTCACTTTTAGAGATGTGGTTAACAATATATTCATATGATACATTCGTGTAGTTGGCATTGTTCCAACCATTATTGTTTTGTTTAGAGGGACCTCCCTTCTTGTAGTTAGGGAGAGGATTATTGAATGCCACATGTTCAACATTGGATGTATATCCATCAATTGATATATCTCCTTGATCTATCAAGTCTTGGATGGTATTTTTCAGTCATTAACAATCATTGGTTTTATGACCTTTGTTTCTATGGAATTCACAAAAGTCAAAATTTTTCCACCAAGAGGTTTGAACTTGGGTTCATATTGTCTTACTATAGGAAGCATTATGAGGTTGTTTTCTATGATCTTCCTTAGGGAAGATTCAATTGATTACCCCAATGGTGTAAATTTTCTGCAAGGAGGAAAGTTGGTTGGTCTTGGTTTATTGTTTATGGGTTTGTTTGAAGGTGCATTGTTGTGTGGACTTGATAGATTTAGAATCATGGGTTGTTTCGGTGTCACACATTTTGTATCTACAACTTCATCATTGACAATGTTCTTGTTCTTAGTCCAAAACCTTTATTTATCTGTGTTATTTCTTGAACTAGGGACATCCTTATAGATTTTTATTTGTCCTTTTGCTATCAAAGCTTTCTCAATAAGTAATCCCATCTCAATGACCTTAATAAAAGAAGTAGGACATTGGATTTGTATTTGATAACTTAACTCTGTGTTTAAGTTATGGACAAATATTTCAATCATTTGCTTTTCAAGAATATGATAAGCACATTTACTAGCAAGTTGTCTGCATCTTTGTAAGAAAGTGGCGAAAGATTCTCCACTCTTTTGTTTGTTATTTCATAGATGTAACATTGAAATCTCATATTCAATGTTGTAGGAGAAGTGAGTGACAAACTTGTCCACTAGTTCATTGAATGTTCAGATTCTGGGAGGTAGACATGAGAACCAATCCATAGCTTGACCTCCTAGGCTGTGTGGAAAAATTTGCATAAGATATGTCTCATTATGGGTGACTTCTAAGCATGCAGTGTTGAATTCTCTAATGTGGTCACGTGGATCACCTTTCCCCCTATATTTGTCAAATTTAGGGAGTTTGAATCTTGAAGGGAAAGGTACCATGACCAAGCTTTTGTCAAAAGATATAGAGATATATCATCTAATCAGTAATGTTTTATGGATGTTCCCATTTGTAGGTCCACAAATTCTTGTTGTAAGGCTTGGATTTGTTACGTGAGTGTATCTAAAGGATTTAATATATCCTTAGCCTTTTCATTCTTGGGAGCTTCTATTTCATTTGATGAGGTTGTTTCTCTTAATTTTGAAATGTCAAAATCAACGGGCAGCTTGGATCCTTGTTGTGCAAGTAAGAGGAAGTATTTGTGAGGATCTGTTGTTATGACCTTATCCATCAATTTTTGAAATTTTGTATCTTGTAAGCATTTATCAAGTTCCTCTTGGTTGATTTCTTCCTCTCCATCACTAGAAGAGTGTACACTACTATTTGTGTAATCCATTTCTTTTCTTCTTTTGGCTTGAGACCTAGTTTCAACCATACAAAAGTGTTATATGAATGAAGTTGGATGAGAGACTTGTAGATGTGAGTGATGTTTTGTGATATGTGGTCTTGGGTAAAAGATTGGATTGAATCTGTTGGTGATAGCATTTTCTAAAGGTAGTGTTTTGATTCCTTGTTCAAACAATGGTCTCGAGCTATGGTGTATAGCTATCAAAGTGTTGATCCAAAGTAAGTCAAATAGGGATGATAGAAATCACTATTGATGTAGACTAACCTTGTCAAGATGTTTAGTGTAGTTTCTAGATAGAGGATGATTGATCCTGATAGGGAAATTAACCAAATTGTTTGCTTGAATAGGGAGATCTTAATGGCACCTTTAGGAAAATTTGATTTTATTTGATTTTGGAAAGGTTAGATATGGGATATAAGTGGAATGTTTTGAAAATGTGTATAGGACATATTTTTATGGTTAAAATGATTTCTCAAGTGAATTCCAAGAAAAAATGGGTATCCAAAACTAATTTTGTTTTTTTAAAACCTCAGGAATAGCTCACTGTTATGGATGCACAATTTTAGATGCACAAGTATAGGGTGCAAATGCACAGTTTTGTTGATTACATCTACAGTTCTGAATGCACAGTTCTATTGTTTATATGCGCAACAAAATTTGTATGCACAACAAGAAGTGTCAAATGTACAACTGGATTTGTATGTGCAACAAGAAATGTCATATGCACAGCAAGAAGTTTCAAATGCACAGGTCTGTTCCAAGTAACTCAAATTTTTATCAAGTTTTGCTTATTTTTGGCATGTTTTTCAAGATAACCTAATATTTTTCTTGTGATGATTTTCTCTATTTTTAGGCAAGAAAATATAGTAGACAATACAATTTGATGTTTGTTTGTGACATTTAGTGTTTACCACAAATTTGAAGACATGTATAATCTTAGGTGAGAAAGGATACTACGTGTTGATGTTAGAGTCACACAAGGACTCACAAGACCCAGGATCATCTATAGGAAAACTTCTACAAGAGAGAGCTACAAGAGGATAATTCACAAGACAAATGCATTCGAATATGTGCTTCACATTCACAATAGTAGAGTTACATAAATAAGCAACCACTTGCTAAAGTGGGAGAGAGACAAAAATGGTAGATGATGATACATGCCATAAATGTTGCAAGCACTAAAAAGAAAGACTACTAACCTCCCTAAAAGATAACCACTTGCCAAATAGGGAAAAAGTGGGAAAGGAAAGCTTAGGTCACTCACCATAAATCTCTCCAGTATGAGAAAGGAACATTATCCTAAAAAGAATCTCCCTAATTAACTTATGTAAAAGTGAAATATGATTTTTCACCAACACCCCCCATAAGTGCAACTTAGGGAAATTACATAAGCTAAAAAGAAAGAAAGAAAGATGGGTCCTGGTAACAAAGCCATGTTAGGTACCCATGAACAACAAGAATCTCTCATAAAGTGGAGAAAAGGAGAAAAACCCATTGGGAGAAAACTCCTCTCCAAAAGAGAGAAAAAACAAAAAAAGAAAGTACAAGAACATGTGATGGAAGGACACTAAGACCCCCCATGGAATGAATCCATCACAATAGTACAATCATGAGTGCCCACATAAGAGAGCGAATAGAGAATATGAATCCCCTCTAGTAAGAAGCTCCAGAACCAATGAAGAGATCTTGAAGACAGAATCCAATCCACTTCCTACAAACAACATTTCTCCCTTTCAGAAGAAACAAATCCACTGGTGAATGTATAAGCCATTCCCACATCTTGGATGAATAGGGAACCCATATCGAAATGTGTACCTCTGAATGCAACTCAAGTGACCTCATACTGGGAAAATATGTCTTCTCCAAAATAGAAACTGTCTTCCGAATTAGAGAAGAACCAGGAGAGGATATGATATGAACTGCATTTGAAAACACAGAAGATGAAGGTGGTGATGCAAAGCCAACTGAGATAGCATCAAATAAGAGAGAAACCCTCAAATGTGTCCTCCAAATCAACAATGTGAGACTCCACAAACAAGGATGATATGTTTGCAAGATAAAAGTCCCAATGAGGTGGATCTGAAAGATTGATATTGACCTACTGTAGAGAACTACTAGAAGCCAATGATGATGCAATGCTAAATTCTGAAGTAGCAACAGGTGATGAAAAAGATGTGATCTCAATAGGAGGAGAAGAGGGAGCAAGAGAGGTCTCTATCTCTGAACATTCAAGACATGCCATATACTCAAGCTCCTCTAAAGTATCATCATCATAAGGTATATTATCTACATCATCAAGTGGAATGAGGAAATCTACTATAGGATCATTTGGCAATGGTGAGACATGAGGGTCTCCATACAACTCCCAAATTTTTGTCCAAAGTGTGTGTGGGCTCTCATAGATGGGAAGATCACACACAATATCATAATAAACAATGGTACAAATTAAACCTACAACATGATCTTGATTGTTACCCCAAACAAATTTCTTCATAGGTGTCTCCGGTTCAGGTATGAGCTCATAAAGATGAGGCAAAAGATGCAGCCACCTAAGATGTGTTAGGATGCCTCTTTGCCAGGACTCATAATTGTCCTTAGTCAGATTGACCACAGAAGGATGAGTGGTAAAACCAATGATACCTCCTCAAAATGATAGAGATCAAAACATGCAAATAGATTTATGTTGATAACATAAGCCCTTAGAAACAAATATAACCTCCCCAAAAGCCAACATGTCTAGGATATCACACAGTATGTATGAAATTTAAAAATTGAATAAAAGATACTTGGGGCTGAATCTAGAAAAAATATATAGATGGTTGTGTAGAGCTCGCTAATACCTTTCCAATGCTTTTTTGCTTGCTAATTTTCGCGTTTGTATGCTCAAGTTATGGCCTTTGGAAGAAAACTACCTTATTAGGCCTGCACATGAGCATGACATGGAAATCGAGGTAGATTCATAGATTGAGGTGGCACAGAAATTGAGGTAGACAGAAAGCAAGTAGCACAGAAATTGAGGCAGATTCAAAAAATTTTGGTATGCAAATCAAGGTAGCTCGAAAATCAAAATAATTTCAGAATAATTTTGGCACAAAAATTGAGGTGATTGTATGAATTGAGGTAGCTGTATAGAAAATTTGGCACAGAAATCGAGGTGGCCATATGGATTTTTCCTACACAAAAAGCCAAACCCCAAAAAATGCCCAAAAATTTTCTATCACCAAAATATAGAGTGCCTTCTATGAAAATAGGAGTTTTGACACATTTTGAGCACAACTGTGAGGTTTGTTTTCCTCTAGAATGCACGAATTATCTGCTCATGGATGAAACCCTCTCCAATTTGAGAAGAAACTGACAGATCTAGAGCTCTGATACTATGTTAGAGTCACACAAGGACTCACAAGAGCCAAGATCATCTACAAGAAAACTTCTACAAGAGAGAGTTGCAAGAGGATAATGCACAAGCCAAATGCATTCGAATATGTGCTTCACATTCACAATACTGGAGTTACATAAATAAGCAACCACTTACTAAAGTGGGAGAGAGACAAAAATGGCAGATGATGATACATGCCATAAATGTCTCAAGCACTAAAAAGAAAGACAACTAACCTTCCTAAAAGATAACCACTTGCCAAATAGGGACAAAGTGGGAAAGGAAATCTTAGGTTACTCACCGTAAATCTCTCCAGTATGAGAAAGGAAACATTATCCTAAAAGAATTTCCCTAATTAACTTATGTAAAAGTGAAATATAATTTTTCACCAACAGTTGAATCCCAACTTAGATTTCTCTAGCCACTTAAACAAGGTGGATAGATAAAAAACTTGGTGGCATTAGCTCCCCCTTACACGACACGCACTTCTCAAGCACACCAAGTTTCATTCCCCAAAAGAGGAATTTCTACCTCTACACATGATTAGTGAATACGTTGGGCGGCTTCGGAGGTCTGATTTCCTGCGTCAACAAGTAAAGGGATTTTGGCCTCTAAAAACAAATGGTTCTTAGTAACTTTGAGGGACCAACACCTTGCGAGCATGCGGCAAGCTACTAAAATCTTTGACCAATCCTACTAAGAGTATCAAATACTTCACATAATGCAAAAATCATTTTCACAAAGTGTTAGTACACCTCTTTTCGATTTGGCACTGTAAGGCAAGGCTAACACTAGTTAGGACTTAGCTTTTGCCTTATCCCATTTATATAGTAGGTCAAAGGAAAGTTCCACTTAAGGTCGTATCTTTTGGATGAAGTGCAATCAAAAAGTAGGCCTTTCTAAAGGGTAAACAAGAAATGATAGATGAGTCTGGCTTTTTGATCACCTAAGATGTTGCAAGCGGAGAGCATATGCCTATCACCTTTGCAAGCACATCAAACACTTGTTTGTTATCCACCTAGATTAAGCTAAGTGTGACTATTCTAACAACACAAAATGCCATATTTGCATGATAGCATAAAAGAAAAGATAGTCCAATTTAGCCTCTTAATTAAACTATGTGATGATTTGTATGCAAGATGAAATTACTTCCCCCTATTTATGCTATGTTTGGATTGTATGCAAGATTGTCCAATTAATCTCCTAATTTAGACTATGTGATGATTGTATGCAAGATTGTCCAATTAAACCTCTTAATTTAGACTATGTGAAGATTGTATGCAAGATTATATGCAAAATTGTCCAATTTAACCTTCTAATTTAGACTAGGTGAAGATTGTATGAAAGATTGTATGATTTCTCCTCCTATTTTAAACTAGATGCCACTAGATTATCAATTGTATGAGCAAATGCAATAATGATGACTAAGCCAAGCGCTAAACCTACAAAACGAATTGTCAGTAGTTTGAATACATTTCTTTGATGATCGATGATAGCTGCAACAAAGTTAGTATAAAAGATTTGTAAAAACCTATACTAAAACTTGACAGAAATTGGATGCACAGAAACAGACAATAGATGCACAGCAAAATTGATCAAATGCGTACTAGAATTTATATGTGTAGCAATAAGTGTCAAATGCATAGCAGAAAGTGGCATATGTGTAGGACTGGTATTTTTCTTCACAGATGTGTAGGACTAGAACTTGAATGCACAAAAATGACCTGTTATGACTGTAAGTACACCAAAAACTCAAATTTGGAAGTTAAAAATGGGGCAAGGTCCCATGGTGGGTGCCAACATGTGATTGATAAATTGAAACTACTATAAAAACCTAACAAGATACCACAAATACTCAAGAATTCCTACTCAAATTCAATTCACCAATGAAACTAAGAAAAATACAGAAAACATAAGTTATACCTTGCAAATTGATTTATCCGGTGCATTCCATTGTCTCCTATCTTCTCAACGATCTTGTTGATAATGATATTGCTCTCAAAATTGTACTTCTTTGCTTTTCAAGATGAAAATGAGATGAATGGAATTGTGAATTCAAATGCAATGTAAAAAAACCTACAATGTAACTAAGATAATGATGGTGATTTTGATATTGTCATGATGTTGATAATGATAGATATGAGGATAATGATATGCATCTAAATGAGATTATGATATTGATATGAAAATTGGAGTGCTAAAGGCATGCTTGGTTGCTTGATGGAATTTCTACAGCATGTAAGTACTATAGCTCTTATTGTTGTTCAAAATGAAGGCAAGGAGCTTGACTTTATAGGCCAAGGAGGGGTCTAATCCAAGTGTCAAAAGATCCACGGTGGAAGAATAAGTCTTGTCACATGTACGATCAAGATCAAATTGGTTGGGATGAGGGAGATAAAAGTGGAAGAGTTCCTACTACAATGACAAAGTGGAGGAATATGTGGAACCATAAGCCACATGTCATGATGCTCATAAGGACCAATGAGACAAAGGTGAAAGATCATGAGAAGGACATGGAGGAAGGAGTCTTTGGTTGTTGGAATGTGAGAGGGAATATAGGATTTAGAAGACAGGTGTCTTTGACCATGTTTGATGGTTGAGAAGAAATAGGGCACATGTTGAGGGGATAAATGACTAATTAAATATTAAGACCATTTAATTATTGGAGAAACATGATGAGGTGTCCAATGATGTGGAAGATGGCATGGATGAGTGATGTGGATTTTAGACATAGGAATTTGTCTTAGAAGAAATAATTAAATAATTTAGGATTATTTAATTAGATATGATATTAGAGGAATTTAAGATATTTAATCAAATAAATGGATTTTATTTAATTACTGAAAGAATATAATGAATGTGAACCAAATAAATAAATTAAGATATTTATTTATTGATAGAAGAATAAGAATAAAATAAATATGAAATATTTATTTAATTCGACTCGAGCCATTTTTAGGTGTATACAATGATCACACAAGCAAAATGTGGGTATATTGTTTGCAGACTAAAGATGAAACCTTTTCCAACTTCAAAGAGTTTCGTACTCTTGTGGAGAAAGACACGAATCATCATATTCGTGCCCTCCATTTAGATCGAGAGGGGGAATACACTAGCATTGAATTCTCCACCTACTTGAAGGAAAATGGAATTTGGCGCTAATTGACTGCAGCATACACACCTCAGCAAAATGGTGTTACTGAACGGAGAAATCATATCATCATGGAGGTGGTTCATAGCATGTTGAAGGATTCTCAATCAGGACATGCTTATTGGGCTGAAGCTGTGCACACAACCATTTATCTTCTGAATCATGCACCAACCAAAGCACTTGATGGAATCACACAAGAAGAAGCATGGACAGGGGTGAATCCTTCTATCTCTCATCTTCGTGTATTTGGATGCACTGCCTATATGCACATTCCTAAAAAAAATGGAAGAAGCTAGATGAAAAATAAATTCAATGTATTCTTCTTGGATATAGTAATGAATCTAAGGCATATTGCCTTATGGATCTTAATACAAAGAAGATATATATCAGTACAGATGTAATTTTTGATGAGTAGAGTGAGTCAAGTTCTCCTCCTACATCATCACCTACTGCAGATAGTGCTCCTATATTTAACATGGATGGGAAAAATGATGGGAACATTGATAGTCAATCAACACCCACAAATGTCACAAAACCTTTACCAAAATGGTATAATAGTACCATTCACGATGCAAAGCTAGATGGAGTCCCAGACACTTCCACTTCAGGACCAAGGACTCACAGCATGGCTCACAATGAGGTAAATCTAGCATTAATAAGTCCAGTTGTCGATAATTTTGAACCATCTAATATTCAGGAAGAACTAGAATCAAAGCCTTGGAAGGAGGCTATGGATGCAGCGTATCAATCCCTCATGAAAAACAAAACTTGGGAGCTTGTTGATCTACCACCTGATAAGAAAGCAATTGGATGTAAATGGATAATCAAAACTAAGTATAAGGCAGATGGTAGTATAGATAAATATAAGGCTAGACTTGTAGCTAAAGGTTATGCCCAGAAAGAAGGGATAGACTATAAAGAAACATTTTCTCCCACAACAAAGATTAAAACCATTAGAATGATTTTTTCATTAGCTGCACAATTTGGATGAAAATTGCATCAAATGGATGTAAAAAGTGTATTTCTCAATGGAGACCTTAAGGAGGAGGTCTATATGACCCAAACAAAGGGATACATTGCACCTGGAAAAGAAGAACAGGTATGTAAACTAGTTAAGTCCCTATAAGGTCTCAAACAAGCTCCAAGAGCTTGGTATATTAAAATTGATGAACATTTCCTAAAACATTGTTTTACTAGGCATCCATATGATCCAAATCTCTAACTCAAGGATCAACGGGGGGATATTATGATTATTAATGTATATGTTGATGACCTAGTTATCACAGCCAGCTTAGAAGCAATGATTGAGACAACCAAGAATGATTGAACGCCTTTGATATGACAGATCTCAGGCTACTTCACTATTGTCTTGGTTTAGAGGTATGGCAGACAAATCACCATATCTTTGTATCTCAAAGAAAATATGCCAAGACACTACTCCAGAAATTTAGAATGATGGATTCCAAACCCATGTCTACACCTATGGAATCAGGTTTGCAATTATCTGTGTTTGATCCATCTCCTTAAGTGAATGCAACTCTCTATCGACAAATGATTGGAGATTTGATTTACTTGACTTACACTAGACCAAATATTAGTTTTACTATTAATTATCTCTCAAGATTCATGCAAGAACCAAAGATGTGTTATTGGAAAGAAGAAAAATAGGTACTCAGGTATATCTAAGGTATTGTGAATCATGGTTTGGAATATAAAAGGAATGATGATCAATTCTTCTTGATAGGGTACATAGATGCAGATTATGCAGGTTCAGTTGATGATAGGAAATCCACATTTGGATTTGTTTTCTTCTTGGGTTCAAGTCCTATTTCTTGGGGAAGTAAGAAACAAGCCACAGTTTCTCGTTCCTCAATAGAAGAAAAATATCGTGCAACAAGTGTAGCATTTTTTGAAGCAGTATGGCTATGTCGCATATTAGAAGGATTGGGGATACCACAAAACCAACCTACTACCCTCTATTGTGACAATTGGATTGTTCTCAAGCTAGTTTGTAATTTCATGAATGAACCAAGCATATTGAAGTTGACTATCACTTCATACGAGAACATGTTCAACAAAACAACATTCAACTCCAATACTGTTGAACCCAAGATTAATGTGTTGATATCTTCACAAAGCCTCTTGCACATGTGAAGTTTGAAAGTTTTCAGGATTTTCTTATTATTACATTAAAACAATGATGTAATAAGGGGGGAATATTGGGATATTCCATCATTATCTTCTTGTAGCTAGTTTGTTTGGTTTGTTATTGTTTGTTTATGTATTTGTTAATAGTTTGTTTTGTAATTTGTTTTACCCATGAATTTGTTCCACAAAATTTGTTATGATATTTGGGTATTTATACCCATCATCTAATGCAAAGAGATCATTGAGTTTATTTTGCATAATGTTAATAAGGAGTAGTCTAAGCTCCTGAGCTAATTTATCTAAGGTTGATATGGTTAATTTATAAAAACTTAATATTGATAAGTTCTTAAGCTTGCTATAAATTAGGGGATAGGGATAAGATATAGGTTTACTTTAGCACAAATTTGATTTGGAGAATGATTAGGTTTTGATTTGATTGGGTTTTTGGTTTTGATTTGGATGATTGACTAGATTTGGGTGGTTTTGATTGGATTTGAATTTTGATTTGAGGAGGATTTTGATGGAAGTTTGTCAAGAGTTTGGTAAAATGGATATGGTAAAGGTAAGGGTCCAAAAATGGAGTTGATAAATAAAGATCTTCCTAAGGTCAAATTGGAGATGTGTGATGACCAAATTTTGACAATTGATGACTTAAGTGAAGAGTGGATGACTTTTAGGTGATTCTCAAAGGTCGACACATTCTAGAAATGGTCAGTTTGTGGTCGTAGGATGCTGGAAATGGAGACATTGACAAAGGCACCACAGGTGCTGACAGGCTGATCAGAGGCATCAAAATGGCATATGTAGGCATTGATAGATAAGTTGTAAGCACTGATAGTCTAACCTTAGGCATTGATAGGTTGTCCACAAGTATTGACAGTCTGAATGAAGGTAATGACAGGTTTACCTAGGGTGGTAAAGTTGTTTGGTTGGTGTGAAAATTTGAGTTTTTGGATTCAACAACTCTTTGGAAAGAGACATTACAAACAAAGAAAACACAATGGCTGAGTGACTTCAATGCATAAGATAATTTTTTCTTTCACAAGTATTGAAATAAAAACATGCCAGTCACATGAACATCCCTATAATTATTCAAGTATGTGTGTATGAGACTATAAGCCCATCGTACTACCTTTATTTAGGCATAATGTGCAAGTCCCATGATGAGGAAACTAACCACTTTTGATCACCCATGATCACTCTTATGGCACAAGGGGAGAGCATACACCGTATGTACACCCATTTCTAGAGGGCATTTACACTTAGAGATAAATTCAATGCGTCTTGTGCGATGAGTAACTTCTTAGGCATAACTAGTATCCGGTGCATTACAACCTCATACAGCTGAAAGGTCTTAAACTAGGCTTGAACAAGTTGCTAGGGAGTCCCTGATATATGCTAGGTACACGAGGCACAAACCATGAACACTATCCTGTTGAGGGGATGTGGCATAAGCGATTAAGAAAACACCACTATACCTTGTGTCTGGAATCACCTAGGTCCCCAAGGCTATCTCAATGACAACGTGACTATATTGGGGTACAAGTTTCCTTCTCCCCCTTTGATATATCCCATTGGTATGCATGGTTGAGGTCATCCCTTGGGGTGATGAAATCCCCAAGTAGCCCCCCCAAGAAGAAACCACTATTCACTTTTGATTACCCAAGATCACACGAAGTACAAGGAGAGAGCATACGTGAAAGTAGTGACCCCTTCGAGATACAAATAAATAAAGATTTTGCACAAGGACTTTTGATCCCTAAGATCACCCAAAGGTGCGATGGGAGAGAATATGTCTGAATGCAAATGAAAACAAGGCAAACAAGTTCTTTTTCCCTATTTTAAATAATGTGCAACTAAGAACTAGTGGAAAAAAAGTGCCTTTGACTACGGTTCTACACAAAGAAGGTTAGTATTTTTATTGAGAAGTCTTGGATAAAGGTTTCGTAGGTGGAAAAGAGTGGATTAGTGTCCAAAAAACAAATTCAAATTTATCTAATCACAGGTGCTGATAGAAAGATCTCAAGTGCTAACACAGAGACCTAAGCCACTAGAAAAAACCACAGGCATTGATAGTCAGACCCTGGGTACCAAAACAAATAATAGAGGCACTAAAAAAAAGACCCAAAGTGCTAAAATAGTAAATTGAAGCACTATAATAATGATTGAAAATGGTAAAACAGTGACTACAAGCACTTAAATAGTGACCATGGGTGCTAAAAATAGAATATTATACCTAGATAGAAGCTGTTACATAGGCTAAAGGCACTGACATACATTGCTAAGGCATTGACATGACCCAAAAAAGAAGATCCTTCCAAAACAAATCAATCTTGCTAGAAAATGATTAAATCAGTTGGTTAACAGTGAGCAAGATTAATGTAATATGACAAACTTATAGTTTTAAGCTCAAAAAAAGACCCAATGACATTAGTTATGAAAAATGAAAGATAGACGAGTCTTAAAGGGAAGATCTTGGAAAGGCTTGAAATGTGGGTCCTAACAACTTCTAAAATTTGCCAGCAAAATTGTTAGAACCCTTGCAATATCAATAAGAAAAGAAGAGACTAAAACACATTCAAAATAAAAAAGAAATACTCTAAGTTGTCAACAAAAGCACTGAAATCAGGATTGAGATGCCACTGTAGGTGATGTAGGCGCTAAATAATAGACCGCAGGCTCTAAAATAGGAACCATAGGCACCGACAGACTAACCGTAGGTGCTAACAAGTGAACTTGAAGCGCTGACAAAGATGTCGGAAGTGTTATTATAACCTACAAGACAACACATTTAGAAGACATACTGTTAGTTTGAAAATAGAGGTGACGATAGAGAAGCTGGAGGTGCTAATTTGGTTGTCAAAGGAATTGAAATACAGTGTGAGATGTTATAACCTGCATCACAACAACTTCAAAAACTTGCAAAAATAGAGTTAGATATATAGGGACGTAGGTCCCACCGAGTGTGCCACATGAAGATGATTAAAGACTAAAAGGTGAATAATGAAGAAAGAAAGCATAAACAACAAGATTATACCTCAAAACTTCAAGTCCTCCATTCTCCCTTATAAGGTTGAGGAAATGGTGCACCCAAGATAATTTCTTAGCTTTACCCAATACAAAATGGATGTGAATTTCTCTATTGACCAGCACAAATGGAATGGGATGGATTTGCAATGGAATTGGCTAAGAGTTGGCTATGAATTTTGGCATAGTTTGGATGCAAAATGGGTTGATCCAAAATTCTTGGGAGATGACTTGTATTTGTGAAGTTTTGGGGGGAATTTGGATCAATGGTGGAAATTCAAAGTTGAGATCTAAGGGTGGAGATGAAATGGTGAAGTGGAAGGCTAAAATTTGATCATAAAAAATAGAGGGCTCACATTATTTTTGAATTTTTAATTGTTCTTGGGAAGGTTTTACATTAATGAGGATTAAGATTATGAATGAATTAAAAATTCATTCATATGGGAGAGGGCGTATTTAAAAATTATTGTTTATGGGTGAGTGGGATAAGAAATGACAGATGTATGTTTTTGGCAAAGCCATGTGTGAGTGTGAGCATTTAGATTAAAAAATGCTCTTTGCATGAAATAGGAAAGGTGAGGTAGAGACACAAGTGACTCCATTTTAATAAAAAATTTACATTTTATTCAAAGGGTGTGGGGAGATGGGATAATGTAGGTTTAGGCTAATTAATTAAGTGATTAACTTAATTAATATGACTGTTAGAAATTAGTAGAGGGGTTAATTAGTGGTTTAAATTAATTAAGTCAAGTTTTACTTAATTAATTTACATCTAGGGGCTAGGTAGGTGTGATAGCTAATTAAATAAATGATATTTATTCAATTAGGCTAGGTTTAGGTCATAGGCTAGGTGGATTAATCAAATAAGTGTGTTTTATTTAATTAATCTAGGTGGATGGGGAAAATCAATCAAATAATATTGGGATATTTATTTAATTAATTGTTGACAATGGTTAAGGTAGGGTAAAATAAATTTAATTTATTACAAGTGAATGCTTAGGATGAATGATTATGATGAGTTAATTAAATAAATTGATTTTATTTAATTAATTGTACGAAGGGCAAGCTGGTGATGCAAGGATATGAGAAAGTGGCTTGCACGGTCAAGGGATTTTCAGATGTCTACACCTCCAACAACCAAGATACATGCAATTTTTCATGTCTCATGTTTAAACAAGGTGATTGGTCAGAAGATCTCTAGATTGAAAATGTTACTAGAGCTAGATGAAGAAAAAAGAATCATCTTGGATCTAGAGTTAATTCTCCAAACACACAAAAAGAAGTTGAGGACTAGGACAATCAAAGAGCACCTCTTTCAGTGGAATAAATTTTTGATCGAAGATGCCACATGGGAAGATGAAGATATATTTCAAAAGCACTCACTCTTTATTAACATTAAGGATATAATGCTTCTCTAAAGAGGGGGGCATACTACGCCCTTAATCCTATAGTGTTTATAGGGTTATGAGTAGTCATCTTGTGGCTACCTTAAATTTTAATTAAGTTATATGATCATTGTTATAGTCTTTTTTAGATATTTAAGTAAGCCAAGGTGATATAATTAGGTATCCAAGTCAGTCTGGGTGATATCCAATGCATAAGTAGGGTATATATATGAGGTAGTGAGTCTAATTAAATCATCATATTGTGAATTATTTTCTTATTGTATATATATGGAGGTTTTAACCCTCAAAGTGGCTTATTATTCTCAAGTATTTGCAGCATATATCTTATTGTATTATTCTCTTGTGCAAGTTATTTCATTACAAGTGGTATTAGAGCTATGATTTGTGCAAAGATGAGGACAAAACCCCAATTTTTAAAGATTTTCAAACATGCATGAATTTTTTGTAATTTTTCATTGATGTTAGTGAATCATATAAGGAAGATATAGTCCAAAAACTAGGATATGATCATCATTTTTGAGTGATTTATTATAATTTTATGATTTTCATAAATTCACTGTCAAATCCACAAATCAGGGATTTTTTTAGATTTGTTTACATTTCTAGTAATATCTCAAAAATTCAAGGGTTTTTAATTTAAATTTTTTATTTGAGTCTAACTACATCATGAATTGATCAGTTCAAACTTTAGTCAACTAGATTTGGTAGATAGGTGATCTATTAAAAGATTTTTCTCTTAAAACCCTAGTTGCAATGGGGATCCCTAATTTTGATGTAATTAGAGATGCATTATAATGATGGACCAAATATAAAAGAGATTATGGTAAATCTATAATATAGAACATACATTTTTCTATAAACTAAATGGATGAAGCTAAGAATTGGTTTTGGTTATTATGTGATGATATTTTCTCTCTAGATGAATTAGAAAAATATTTCTTAGATAGATGGGTACTAGAAGAAAAAGTAGAATGAAAAGGAAATGGAGAAAATGAAGATGAAGAAGAAAAAAAATGAAGAACAAGAAGAAGAGGAAGGAGATTGAGAAAGAGAAGAAGAAATGGGTGATGAAGAGAAGATGAAGAATACAAGTACATGCACTTTAGCTCTGAAGAAAGAAGATTCAATCCTTTGATTTCATAGATGAATTCAAAAGTAAAATGTTAATATTATTTTTATAAACCCTAGAAAGAAGTATAGCTTCATAAACATGGAATTATCAAAGAAAATATAGGTGCAAGAAAATAATATCAATGACAGTCTTATAGTAGGTAAGGATATTCAAAATTTTGAAGATTTGAAGCTCTCTAGATAGATAAAAATGTTTTACATTAAAACTTTCATGCTTAGGATATGGATGGGTTAGATATTGTTCTTGGTTATACTTGGTTAGAATATTTGAGAACAATTAAAATCAATGTGCAAAAGAAGTTCATGATGTTTTGGTATAGGAGGAAAAAAGTTACAATATAAGGTATTACACATAATGAATTCCAAAGAAAATTTAAGGAAGAGAAAGTTTAGGAATCTACTAAAGATTGTAAGAATGAATCAAAGGATGAACAAGATAAAAAAGATGTAGAGAAGAAAGGAGACACGTAATTATCTTCAAGAGCCAATAAAACAAGTGGCAAAAAATAGTGAAGACTCGGAGAAGGTTCCAATGATAGAAAAGAGTGATACAGATAAGCATCCACATCATTGTGAGAGGCAAGAATCATGGAGGACACCATCATGGAGGCATGATTATATAGGGAATCAACAAGCCAATAAGTATGAACCTATAGGGATTCAAAGGAACACATACAACAATAATTGGAAACATAGAAGTAATGGTTATTTGTGGTAGAAAAGGGCTTACTATTATAAGGAAATGGAATCAAATGGGTAGCAAAATGTGGATCAAGGATGGCATATAGGTACCATCAAGATAAAACCATCACAAAGATCAACTATGGATGGTTGGATGATTTGTCATGGCATCATATTCACAATGACTTGCAATATCCATATTATTTGGATTCTCATGTTTTGAATATGAAACATGTCAAGGAGGGTTGACATGTTATGTACCTAGGGATATGATATTATAATGTGTTTAGGTGGATAAAGATGCTGAAAAATGGCACACATTCCTTAAGTTAGTTATATTGGGTCATGTGAATAACTTATCTAATTAATTACATTAGTTGATGAGTAAGCCTTCATTGGGATCACCCCTCCATTATGTTATTAAGAGGAGGTCTATATAAAGGAGGTGATTATCATTGTAAGGATGTGTGTTGAGTATGATTTGTATTTTGGGTCTCTTGGAGATATAACATGGAGTGGCTTCTTCCATAAGGTGTATTTGTACAATGTTACCCTATCTTAAGGGTTTATTCTATTTATATATATTGGATATTAGGGCATCTTGGCCCATAAACATCTCTTGTGTTGTGATGATATTTATTCGACATTACCTTATTACAATTATTATAAGTGTGAATATTAAAAACAAAATTGTACATACTTGAGAAGAACCAAACCAACACTGAGAAGAGATTTGAGCAATTAGTTTTGAGAAATGTTAGATCATGCTATCCAAGAAGGACTGTAGGCTACTAGGGAGGTCATCTTAGAGGTATTGTGCTATTAACTAGGTCATCTTAAAGAGTTCAAGTTGTTATGTAGGTCATCCATGAGGGACCAAGCAATTGACTAGGTCATTCTAGGTGGACCATGTTATTCCAATGGGTATCTTACTAGTGTACAATAATTTCCTTGAGTTATTTTTACCTCAAATTTCTATCGGAGTTTGTAAGTGATCTAGATTATAGTTTTTCAAGTTATGACTGATTAGAGTTAGTAGATTTTGTTATGTGATGCATTCTTTGACTAGAATTGTTAAGATGTAATGTTCTAATGAGTGCATGTGCTTCTCAACTTAGTATGATGATGCATTAATTCTTTAGTGAGTTGTAATTTGTGTGGATTGTTGACTTAAATAAATAATGGAAATTTAATCCTAAGATTTTCAACACCTAATTATCTTATTGATAATGAGAATTTAAATTTCTTGGTTAAACCATTGGAGTACCTAAATTATTATGAAACTAGGAGAAGTTAGATATCCTAATCATGAATGAATACATATGTTATCATCTTTTCTTCTTTGTGTACAACATCTATGAAGCCTATTATTGTCCCCTTAAGATAGGTTGGCTTGAGAATATGAGCTTGCTCTTCTCGCCATATGCACCACACCACATTAAATCTAGTGCTCTTGTCGATAGAAGGTCCATATAGATAGTATATGTATTATTCATTACCTTTCATATGATAGAGTTAGGAGATTCTTAATTTTTTTATTTGTAAGGTTAATTTGTATATGAAAAGATAAAAATAAATACAACAAGCAAGCCCTTGAATCAAGAGGAGCAGAAACAACCTAGAAGGCTAACAACATACCAACCAAAACAAGGATAAGAAGAGTCTAAACTAAGATAAAAACTAACCCACAGAGAGAAAAAATGGAAAGTCCCCAAGAGATCCCCACAGCAGAAAGAAAAGACTAAGGCTAGAAAGCTGATAAACAAACTAAGATCTGCCATTTTTCTGTGAAAGGAGAGCCTCCATAGTCCACTGAGAACCCCCTCCACTGCTTCCTTTCCTTCAATACAGAGTTTTTCAGCCTTAGATTTCCTTCCTTTCTTCCGCTTGGAGTCACCACAATCTAGTTTTAATTTTCTAGGCCCAGTCTAAGAGATTCCAAGCTTCAGAGAAGGAGTCACCACAAAGTCATAAAAAAACCTGTGAGAAGGATCATCCAGATCCTCCATAAAAGGGTAAGAACCATCTAACTCAAAATCCTCTTCAACAGCCTCCACCGGGACAATATCCTTATTAAGGGCTGGAAGCTCATCATACCCTGAAAGTTGTACTAGAGGAGCCATAGACTAATTCTTCAAGGCAGAGTGGGGAACAAAAAACTTGCCATGATTGTGCCAAATAGAATCCTCATCTAGTGTCCTAGGTTTTTCCTTCCACTTCTTAAGATTGAACCATCTAGCTCCAAGAGGCCTTGGTGCAATGCAAGTCCCAATCTTGTGCCCCAACTTGTTGCAGCAGAAACATCTAAAAGGGAATCCTTCAAAATTTAAAAATTACTGCTAGGATCCTTGAGAAGACTGAATCTGAATCAATCTAGGAAGGGGTTTGGAGATATCCACATAAGCACAAACCCTAGAGTATCTACATGAAGACTCCACTTTCTCATCGATCTTAATGAAGGATCCCACTTGATTGATCATTTGACCTAAGTGATTAGGATTCCTCAAAACCAAAGTGAGGTTGTATAACCTAATCCAAATCAGGATCTTTGAAATGATAGCTATGGTAGGGTTGAAGAAGGGAGCCCAAGCAGTGAGGAACAAACCAAAATTCTTAAAAAACTAAGGGTCATTTTGAGTTACGAAATTGCAATCATCTGCAGAAGAAACGGTAAAAAAAAAAATTGAAATCCAAGAAGTGTACCAAAGGGGGTGTTAAATTTCTCCAGACAGACAAAACTGAAGCTTGGAAGTCTTTAAGGGAAGGCTGCTTCCATGGAAGTTTGAGAATCAGAGAGCAGCTTCCAACATCTGCTGATATAGAGTTTATGCTTTCATCAGAAATATGGAAAACTAATGGATCTGCCTTGAAAGCAACTTGTGCATCACCAATGGAAAAACCCAAATATTGTGAAAAGGAGGCTCCTCCAAACTAGAATCTTGGGGATTGGGTGGCTTGGGAGGAGGAGGAGTAGGGTTTGAATTCTAGATCCACTCCACGCAAAAAGCACTGCATTCGTGAAAAGGGTTTCCACTGTTCTTCCAAGCCCCTAAGGATTTTAGTTTGGAAGACCTAGCCTCGAGCATAGGCTCATAAGGAGAACCCAACAACTTGTTAGATGGAGGTGTTGGAGTCCAGGACAACACTGAGAGGGGGTGAATCAATGTTGTATAATTTTTAAAATATTTTTACACCTTTTAACTTACAAGACACAAAGAAAGGAAGACATCAATAATCTGATAAACACATGCAAAAGTATGAATTAACACAAAATATGAGACCAAGACACAAAAGATTATACAAGAAGGAAAACCCTGCTGGGGTAGAAAAACCTCTCAAAATAGCCTCACTGGCTTATTAAAAACCTCACTGGTTACAAATAGGTCTCACTGACCAAGGAAGCTTCACTAGCTTTACAAAATGCCTCACTGGCATACAAAGAGGTCTCACTGACCATACAAGCCTCACTAGCACATAAAGCCTCACTGACAAATTCAATCACCATCAAAACATACTACAAGGTGTGCAAGAAATGATTGTAACTCAATCTGATTTGCACCATTACATAACTATCTTCTCTGAATTTGCATATCACTTTTCAGTCACACTCAATCCAATCTAAATGTCAGTCTCATTACCAATTCACCTGAAACACAATCAACTGCATATTGTCTTCATGGTTCAATCTGAAAGTTTATTGCATGATGTATTCAACCTATGTGCAAAAACATGATCTCATACATCACATACAAGAATCATCTAATCCATTTGTATTTTTTCTTTAAAGATATCTTCATAGAAATGTCTTCACCACTGCATTTTTATTCACACTCAAAAATCATCCATCAATGTACCTATAATATTATTATATATAAAAATGAAAAACAACTTTTCATTTCCTCTTCTATCATATTCCTCTTTTCTCATCTTTCAATACTCCTGCAAATATAATATCATTTCATTTCCATGAAGAATCTAAAAATAATATCCCTATTCTCTTTATCCATTTTTCTTTAGCCAAAACATATCTTTTTGCATCATATATCATTCCTGCAATCACAAAGCACTTGCAATAAAAATAATAATAAAAACTTTTGATATTCCTCTTCTCCTTAAATCTTCAATCTGCAAGAATAAGATTAATTCATTTAATCTTTGTCAGAAATAAAAATAATTCTTCCATATCTTCCATTACCATTCATTTTCCTTGCATAAACAATCTTTCATCTTCTCTCTTAGCACCAAAAACCTTCTACATTCTTATAATAAAAAGGCTTTTTTAAAAGAAAAACTTCTGCCCTCATAAAAAAGACTCCTATTTAAAATTCTCAACTACAACGAGGAGTGAATAAAAGAAAAGAAAATCTTCTTAAAAATCATCTCCTCGGATCTGCTGCATAAAAAAACATTTTACATGAAGATAAGAAGACAACAAATATCCTCTCAAAAAGAATAATATTTCAATAAAGAAGTTTTCTCTCTTTTTGAAATTAAACTCCTTTTTCTTCAAATCATGAGTGAGGAGAATAAATATAGAAGGAATCTTCTATAACACCAAGCTTTCAAATCCCACAAAATCTGCCTCTTGAACACACCAAAAATAACCCTTAAAAAATCTAAACTACAATAAAAAAAACATATGAGGTTCATTGGCACATCAAAGTGCATGCTCAGGTGAGGGAATCACATTTCAAATTATCACCAATGATCTTTTATTTCACACTCACAACAATTTAAATGAAGACCATTGATCTTCTTTTGGCGCTCGATGCGCTCATAACAAAGACTGGGAGAATCGGTCTAGCAGGGTGAAGGGGCCAGTTGCCCACGATGCTAATGCCCTTTAAGTTGCCACTTAAGTGGCTTGTGACCTGTGTGACAGGTCAACATTCTTTTAGAGCAAAAAGTGCTTCTATTTATATGACAGGCAGAGTTTATAAGATATGCTTAGGATTTTAATCCATTAGATCAATTAGTACATCAACCCTAATAGGAGGAGATGATAGAATAAACATTTTAAGCACCTCAAAAAAATAGAGATGATTTTGCAGAGACCCTTTGATGATAAGGACATCTGATCCTATCATGATGTGCTCTGGAAAATGTGAACACCAATGACAATGAAATGTCTTGATTATGTATGTGTGAATTCCACATGACATCATGGAATTAACTCATGAACAACTATCTCTTGTAAAGCATCTTGAATATGAACAAAGAATAAGAAGACAATGCACATGCACATCTTTATATCACCTTATTATTTTATGCATGCAACCATCAAATATCACTTAAAATAAAATTGCCACTTCTTGTTATTGGTTACCATTGACAAATTCTTGAAGACTGGGCATTACCAAGCCAACTGAGATTATCTTCTCATAGCTCAAGTATGATACAAGATCTTCAGCATGATGCAATCTGTCAAGTTCTTTCAACATACCTGTGTCATGATTCTGATAAGAAATAAACTCCTTCAACTCCATCAATGAACTGAGATCACTTAAGACCATATCATATTATACAAACTCCTTGTATGTAAGCATGTGAACTAAACCAATGAGCAACAATGAACAATATAAACTTTGTAAGACAACACACTTACATCCTGCATTCCTTAGATCATCTGCATCTCCTGACTCAATCATGAAGCAACTTGTACTTTGCAAATGTGTATATGATTATGTCATCAACCAAGAATCATCAAGACAATCAATGATAAGACAAGTCTTATGAAACATGAGAGATGACTCCTGAAATAAAAAATCAAACCTTCTCAAATGAAGCATGATCATCAAGATATGAACTTCATCTTAAACAGAGATGAAGCAACTTCATCAAGCATGTTCACTAAGTGAATTCTTGTGAACTCCTAAAAGCATGATCCAATTCCTGTCATATGAAGACTAATCTAACTTTCATTATGATGTATCTGCATCATCAACTTACACCTTTTTGACATCAATGACAATCAATCTCCATTAGGAGGATCCTTCAGACCTTCGTCCCTGCAAGATCTAGAACACAACATATACCTACTCCGCTCCATACCACTCACCTTAGACTAGGAGAGAACATGTCTGCAATTGCCCCTGCTACCTCCATTCATGACTTTCTTGCCTATATCTGAATTATCAAAATTGTCGAAGCCCTTCGTTCCTTCACCTTTGCCTTCACACATTGTCACTTTGAGTTAGGAGATTCTTTATTGTGGAGTAATGCAACCTATTTATTTAAGTAAGCTTTCTATTCTACATATTGAGATGGTATGCTTTATGGTTGGTATACATTTCCTTCTTTATTATGCAAGGTAATTAGTACATAGGTACACTACACAATTGGGAGGTGGATCTTAGCATTGTTGAGACACTTTTGGTGATACATTTCTTGAACTTTCTGTGTTTATCAACACCACATTTGACACAAGGAAGCCATTTAGCTTCTGGTTACGCAGGTGAGGTTGTGCTCCAACCTCACATAGGCAGTAACTATGCATTGCAATTTTTTTAATATTTTCATGCAATCTTTTTTTGTGTAAATAGCTTCAGTGTACAAGTAATGATATGCTCGTTTTATGAAGCTTTATTGCAGCTTTATCATGGCTGCTTCTATGTGTGTGTGTGTATACACACACACAGAGAGAAATGATGAACAAATGTTATTTGTAGCAATATTGCACCTATATTTTAGCTGACTGTACGTATATGTGAGTATACAAATGTATATATTCATATATATGGCCAACTGTGTGTATATGTGTGTATACACAAATATATATACATATATATGCATATATATTTTTGTTTACACACATATACACACAGTCGGCCATAATATAGCCCTTTCTTTTCATTTATGTATATGTATATTGGTAGTATTCAAAGTTATTAAACACTTTTTCCATACTACATTGTCTATTAAGGGTTTCATGTACCCATCCTTTGGCCGGTTGTGTGTATACATATACATACCATTGAAGGGTTTCAACAGCTTGAGTGTTAAGGGTTTCATGCACCTATACTTTTGCCGACTATTTACATTACTGTTGTGAACCCCTTGCTCAACAATTCTTGCCCCCCATCATCCTCTTAGCCCTATCCATAGAAGAATCATCTTAGCTAGAATGGTCGAATTCTTGTGAATAGTTCATATGCATATATAGGATTTTTATGGTCAATTTCGTACTCATTTTTGTTCTTTGACATAACATTTTAATATTATTAATAACATATTAATATAATATTTAACAAATTAATTTATTAATAAACATTAGAATATTATGTATGTATTGTATACACACATACATACATATTATGGATACATACATACATATGGCAATTCATATGTATGTATGTATGTAGGTCATGTAGGTACCCATACACATGGCATTCATATGTAACATACATACATTATTCTACTATGATGTATGTATGTATGTATGCAAACCAATCATACATACATACATACATACTCAGCCAAAAGATAGGTGCATGGCACCCTCAACTATGGAGTGTATGATAATGTTCCAATATTGTCAATATAAATATGCAAATTTTAGAATCATAATGTTGTTTCAAGTTATATATGAGTATCATAATGTTGTATTAGTTGGTTGTTTTGAGTTATTCTTAAAAATCATGATGCTGTATTAGAAAATGGTTCCAAATATTACTATCCAATTACTCTCAATCTTACATCTCTAAATTTGTTTTTTCAATTTGTATCATTCTTTGATTTGTAAGAGTTAGAATTGGGGATGTGATAGAATAACATGCATTTTCTACTTCATTGCACACACACCCTTGAACTTTTGCAATCAACTCAATTAAATGCATTGTTAGTATGTTCTTCAATTACACTCACTCTTGTATGTATGAATTTGTTGTTTCAGTTTGTATCATTCTTTGATTTCATAAGAATTAGAATTGGGGATGTGATAGTATAACATGCATTTTTTGTTTCATTGCACACAAACCCTTGATCATTTGCAAACAACTCAATAAGATGCATGGTTAGTTTTTTCTTCAATTACAACAACTCTTACATGTATGAATTTTTTGTTTCAGTTTGTATCATTCTTTTAATTGTACGAGTTAGAATTGGGGATGTGATAGTATACCATGCATTTTTTGTTTCATTACACACACACCCTTGATCATTTGCAACCAACTCAATTAGGTGCATGGTTACTTTGTTCTTCAATTACTCTCACTCTTATTACAAAAGAAGGGCTCATTCCTATTAACTTAAGACTCATTTCAATGTATATCACTATTTTCCACACACACACACACACACACATATTCATATGTATATATGTGTGTGTGTGTGTGTGTGTGTGTGGAAAATAGTGATATACATTGAAAGGAGTCTTAAGTTATATATATATATATATATATATATATATATATATATATATATATATATATATATATATATATATATATATATATATATATATATACACACGCATGCACACACACACACACATGCATATGCATATGCATATCATAATGCATTATAGAATTTGATTTGGTAGCAAGTGGAGAATTTTGAATATAAATAATTTTGAAAATATATCATCCCACAATAATGGGTTACACTTTTTGGCCAAACTTGACATTGAAATCAATATTTTGAACTAAATCTTCACGTTCTAACATCTATAGCCGCTAAACCATTAGGAATTTGAAGATGATGCAAACTAGTGATTTGTGAGATTTTTTTTGTAGATTCTAAATATATTTTTTTAAAAAAAATTAGAGTTAAATTATAAATTTGTTTGCATCTCCTTTGATAACTAGTTTTTAATAGTAAACAACATTTTTTTAAAGTGATGTGTATTCCGTAGCACATAACATTTTTTCTACAAAGGATAAAATTCTGATTCTTTTTAATTTAGATTGGTAACACTGATATATAGTGTATGCATTTGGTTTCATAATTTTTGTTGAATATACATTTTTTAATTAATTTTTGAAGTCAAACAAATTATAATTTAGACATAGGCATATTTCGTAAAACATAACTTTTTATGTATGTATCAAAATTCAATTTTTTTTCTTTTGTTGAAACAAGGACATCAGTACCTAGTGCATAGATATTTTTTAGAATTTTTTTTCAGTAATTTACTAATTTTCCATGTGTGTAGAATAGAGAACTTGATGTTCGGTAAAAAACATACATTCACAAGAAATAAAAAATAAATATAATAATCAAATTAAATATATTTAAAATTATATTTTTTGGCAAGCTTATAATAAGGACTACATACTTACAAATTTTAACTTTTAAATGAATTCATTTGATCCCTCAAAAGATAAATCAAAATTGGTTTTTTATTAGCATTTTGATAGGTGTAGAGGAGACTCCATTATAGGTATGGTTTAAAACTAGCAGGGTTCTATCCAAGGGGGTTTGAATCTAATGGGGTTTGATCAAACCCTATTCAATAAAAATTCTTTAAATGGAACCTTTCAAGGCTTAAATCATTATATTTTCTAAAAATATGTGATTTCAACAAAAAATAGGATGTCTCAGAAAGTGTAATCCATTATATATGCAATATGCATAATCGATCATGCATATGCATATGCATAATACATTATGTATATACATATGCATATGCATTATATATATGCATATGCATATGCATATTGCATAATAATGCATTATGCATATGCGTATGCATATTGCATATATGCATATATATAATGCATGTGCATATGCATATGCATATATATGTATATGCATATGCATATGCATATATATATATATGTATATGTATATACATAATTCAAAATTATGTATATTCAAAATTCTCCACTTGCTGCGAATTCAAATTCTATCAACCTATTTATTTATACAAGCAATGCTCAATTGTGCGATGCAAGCTATTTATTCACATATTCAAATTTTTTACTTTGTGCATGATACAACTGATTGACAATGAGCTCCTCCAAAGTGATGCAGTCTCCTCCTTCAGCTTTTACGGTAAGACTCAAGCCTGCCTTCGGTATTTCTTATGCATTCATGTATGATTTTGTTACTTTCAAATGCCTTGTCCATTTACATTTAAATGAATCAAATTTGTTGTTTCGTAGCCCATGGTTATGTTGTCACATTCTATACCTCCAAGACAACCCCAACCCAATATCGGCCACTCTCCCTTAAAGCTAACTGTGTTATGTTTATATACCTTCAAACTGCAGTATGGTACAAATATTTCCAACCCTTTCCAATACAACATTACGATACATACATACATACATATATATATTGGATAGATACACAGATATGTATGTTTCCTATAGCCTTGTTTATTTTCATTAAACTTACTCATTTGTCTATCTTTGCAATGTATATCTATCTCTTGACAGTTGAGTTTTCGGTCTATTTTTCAGAAACTCCCAAAAAAGTAGTAAAATGTGCCATCAACCGGTATTAGACATGTGTATTATCCTTCATGGGTTGGTGCCATGCTAGTATTGGCTCTGTTTACTACCGGTTAATATGCATTAACTTCCCAACATTCTACCACTATGGGTCTTAGTGCCTATCACCTCGGCATGCACATCATTTGCTTAGTCTTGCTTTAGCTTCACAAAAACTCCAATTATGAGAACAATTATATATGAGTATCATAATACTGTATCAATTGGTTCTTCAATTACTCTCACTCTTACATGTATGAATTTGTTATTTTAGTTTGTATCATTCTTTTTTTGTAAGAGTTAGAATTGTTGATATGATAGTATAACATGCATTTTTTGTTTCATTACACACACACCCTTGATCATTTGCAAACAACTCAATAAGATGCATGGTTAGTTTGTTCTTCAATTACAATAACTCTTACATTATGAATTTTTTGTTTGAGTTTGTATCATTCTTTTAATTGTAAGAGTTAGAATTGGGGATGTGATAGTATACCATGTTTTTTTGTTTCATTCCACACACACCCTTGATCATTTGCAATCAATTCAATTAGATGCATTGTTAGTTTGTTCTTCAATTACTCACTCTTATTACAAAAGAATGGCTCATTTATATTAAATTAAGACTCCTTTCAATCTATATATATTGCAGAGATAGATAGATACATAAGTTTCCTATACCCTTCTTCATTTACATTCAACTTAATTAGATGTATGCTTTGTTTGTTCTTCAATTACCGTAACATGTATGGTAACCATTTCTCAAACAACATTATGAAACATTTACATAACTTCAAACAATAGTATGATAGTAATATTTCAAACCCTTTCCTGTAACAGTATGAATGTAAAAGCTTAGAAAATATATAGATAGATATAGCCGAGTCATATATATAGATAGATAGATAATTTGATATATAGATATAGTCAAATATATAGATAGATATATAGATATAGTTGAGCCAGATATATAGATAGATATAGCAAAGAGGTTTTCATATAGCTGAGTCATATATATATATATATATATATATATATATATATATATATATATATATATATATATATATATATATAATTGGGGGGGTGTCAGCTCGACTGTCAAGGGACGTGACAAAAAAAAATTCTAACTTGGCCACTACTAACATGGACCCCTTGCTCAACATCGCCCTACCCACCACCAGTACCTCTTCCTTACATAAGTTTCCTATCTACATATAGTTTCCTATACCAAGCTATCACACTATACCAACCATATGTCATATTTCACATACTAAAGAGCCCCAGTCTTGGTATAATATTTACATTGAACTTAATTAGATGTATTCTTTGTTTGTTCTTCAATTAAATTGATTGTAAATATCAACCCCTCTCCCTTACAACCATCTGTGATAGTATAGTAATACTGTTGTTTCAAGTTATATATGTTGTTTATAAAATGGTTATAACATAAGTAGGAGTCAGCCACTATCATAGTTGGCTGTGTATATATATATATATATATATATATATATATATATATATATATTGCAGAGATAGATAGATACATAAGTTTCCTATACCCTTCTTCATTTACATTCAACTTAATTAGATGTATGCTTTGTTTGTTCTTCAATTACTGTAACATATGTGGTAACCATTTCTGAAACAATATTATGAAACATTTACATAATTTGAAGCAACTGTATGATAGAAATATTTCAAACGATTTCTTGTATCATACAGCTCTTTCAAGTTATTTCATATTGTTGTTTTAAGATTTATATGCATCATACTGGTCTTTCAAGATATTTCATATTGTTGTTTTAAGATTTATTTGTATCATATTGCTCTTTCAAGTTATTTCATATTGTTGTTTTAAGATTTATCTGTATCATACCGTTGTTTCAAGTTTATATATATTTGTATCAGTATGTTGTTTGAGGAAGGGTTCAACATGACCACCCAAGTGTTTATAAAAGGTAGAATTAGGGATATGATAGTATACCATGCATTGCTTGTTTCATTGCACACATACCCTTGATCATTTTATTTCAACTGAATTAGATGCATGGTTAGTTTGTTCTTCAATTACACTCAATCTTACATGTATGAATTTGTTGTTTTAGTTTGTATCATTCTTTTAATTGTAAGAGTTAGAATTGTATGTTGTTTACTAATCACTGAGTTTGTTCAATGCAGAGGAAGAATTTGAAATGATATTAAAAAAAATGTATTTCTAACCAGTTTTAATATTTTATTTTTATTATTTTAATTTTATGTTTTTTTGGAAATAATAGTATAATAATTACATGTTTGATTGAAAAAATGCAATGCATAGAGAGCCTAAGAGTTTATTTTTTTTCATTTTTGCAGGTAAATTCACAAAAAGATTGGTGATTATGGACATGGTGGAACCAGTAGTTTGTAAAAAAAGATGAGAAATGGAACATGTTTTAATGTATTTTGTTAAAATATATTTACATCTTGGTCAGTTGACAATGTTTTCTGTACATGTCAACTCACTTTTAATGCAATAAGACATATATTTTGGATTAAAAAAATACCATTTACAATAACCTTTTATTGGGAAGGTGACAAAGATTATTTATATTGTGCAAATAAGTTTATCCACTTGCATTCACTTAATATTGGGATGGTGACAAATAAATGTCAAGTTGCATTCACCTAATATTGAGAAGGTGGTACAAAAATAGTCTACCTATGACAGGACATATTTTGAATTTTATATGAAACTGTCCTATCATTTTAAAAAGAACATTTGAAATTTTAGCTGGCATTTTTATTGCCCAAAAGTGGGCCCCAGGCTGTCACATACTATACCCACCATACGTCCTATGCCCATGATCGGGCCCTCTCCCTTAATTGTAAATAATCCAATAGATTGATTCCTTCTCACAAACTCAGTAAGAGTATAGTGAAATAAAATCAAACACATATACAAGCAACTCCAATTAATTTCTTTCTTAGAAACAATTATCTTTAAAAAAATATATAAAATAATATGCATAGTCGGCATTGTTCAATCTACTAAGTTCTTCTACCCCATTGGGGCATCATCATTTCTATTCCAATTCTATCATTTAACTCACTAAGTACTTCTTCTACCGGACTGGGTCATCATTATTTATATTCCAATCTTATTCTTCTAAACCAAAATTTTCTTCTATCCAATGCAACACCATGTTTTAAACTTCTTTGAAATGATGTTACTTCACAACACCATCTCAAACAAGGGCAAAATGTAGACTCCTAAATTAAAATCAAATACATATACAAGCAACTCCAATTAATTTATTTCTTAGAAACAATTCTCTCTTAAAAATAAAATAATATGCATACCCGACAGGGCCTAAATTTGACGGTTAACTTTGTCTATCAAGCAATTTTTTTGTGATAGTCATCTATTTGAAGTTGCCTTTCAAATATTAAAGTCTACCTATTTTAGAAAAAATATATAGAAACTAAATATATATATAAGAATAATTACATAGAAATTTTGACAATTAAAATCTTACGTTTCAAGTGATATAGTCTTCTTAAAATTTTAATTGTATTTTATGGCTAAAATGATTAAATATCGCCATACGACCATCAAATTTAGGCTCTGATACCCAGAGTCCTCTGAGCTTTTTTTTCTAGATTTCCTACTTTTTTGAATTGTCTACTTTTTGGTCTCAATCCTTCTTTTTCTAACAATATGTTTTTTCCCCCAAATTCTCTTTCCTGAGGCTCTGGATGAGGGATTAAATTTGACAGACAACCTTGACTGTCAAGAAATTTTTTTATGACAGTTATCTATTAAATAGTGCCTTTAAAATATTATGACATACTTTAGTATAAGTAAATTATATAAAAACCAAATATATATATCATCATAATCCTACATAAATTTTGACAGTTTGTCGAAAATCTCTCCTTTCATATGATACAATCTTTTCAAAATTTTAGTTGTATTTTACAGCTAAAATGTCTAAATACAGCTATACAACTGTCAAATTTAAACCCTGCTCTGGATTTTTTTTCTCCCCCCTTATTTATAAAAAGACATGCCTTCAAGAAATAGAAAAAGGCAATAAATGCCAATCTTTACCACTCAATTTTTTTTTCTAATATTAGTCTCCTTAATTTAGAAAATTATCAAGAGCTAAAGATTTTTCCAAGATTCTTACATCGCCACCTCTTCCTTGTGACAAAAATCAAATTTATGTATTTAAAGAATCTTTTCATAAAGATATTCAAATATCTAAAATAATTAATTCGAAATAAAGCAATTATCAATTTATTTATGACTAATATTTTAATCTATTCAACAATTAAATTATGAAAAATAGATGCAATTATTTTGACATACACACTAACACACATTAATGCAATTTAGTCTATATGAAACTATGTGGTTGGTGCAGATTCACTTCAACACAATTCATCTTTAGTCAGCTAGATGCCCTCTACCTTGATGATACTCTCTCTTTGTCAGGAGAGAGGGTGTAGTGCCCCTCTGTTTTCACTTTGGTTGTGCCAGGTATGTTTGACATTTGGTTATTTGGTTGGATTGTTCATTTGATGCCATTGGTTAATCATGGCATTAAAATAATATTAGTAGTCATTAAAACATTTTTGATAGTTAAATAAATAGAAATGCCTTTATGCAAATTTAGTGCTGAAAATTTAAAAGGGTAAACCCAAATTTATAAATTATTATTTTAGGCCCCTATATTATTTATAGCACTATAGTTTATTAGCTATATTAATTTGTTACATTTTCTAGAGGTCATTTTATATTATTGGTGGGTGAAACCTTATTTTATATAAGGAAACCTAATAAAATATAATGTTATTAAATATTACTTTAGGATACCTAATTATAATTGCTTGAGGACAAGCAATCTTGAGTGGGGAGGGTTGTCATGTCCCTATAATGATTTATAATTGAATTGTTTATTTAAATAATAAGTTAGCCTTATATAAACTAAATATATTTAATATATTTATTTAAAATATATTATTAATTTAATATAATTTAAATATTATAAAATATATGAAATATATATATTTATATTTTAATTAACTAGATATATTATAAATATAAATATTTTAATATAATATTTATGTGAGTAATTAATAAGATATATTATTATATATAAAAATAAATATTATGAAGAGTCTTACCTATTAAAGTTAGAAAGTAAAGTAATTTGGAATAAGACAAAGTAATACGGTTAAACAAAAGGTTAAATTCAAAATAAAATCATATAAAAATAAAAGTCTAATAAGACAAACATTATCCCACCATATTATATGCTTGGAAATAAAATAAAATAAAAGAGCTCATGTACTATATATATTATATAAATAATATACTTTAAAAAGATTAAGGGGAGGTCGAAAGAAGATATTTATAAGTGCAGCACATTAATAAATAATATATTATAAATATATCTAATAATATAAATACAAATATTATTATTATTATTATCTTATATTGTAATATAAATATAAATAATATATCATTTATTATAATGATATAATATAAATACAAATAAGGTAAATAAATAATAATAAACATCTTTTAACCTATCCTCTTATGATAAGGGAGTTACGTATGGTTAGAACTAGTTTTACCAGAAAAAGGAATTAATATAAAGTAATAAAAATAATAAGAGACATACCTCTTCGAACATATCCCTTGAAAGGGAAATAAATAAAGGTTGTGAGATAGAAGGAAAGGTTCATCGAAAGAATGAAGTAATAAAAATAAATAAATAAACAGCTATGAATTCAATAAAGGTAATAAAGAAGAAACATCATTTGAATTCATCAAAGACACAACAAGAAAATATCACAAGGAAGACACGAGGGCAGCCAAGGAAAAGGATCCTGGGCAGAAAATATAAAAAGAGTATGGGATAAATACATATATTTAGATCTACATTTTATAACAACAATACAATAAAGACTATTACCACAGCATAGGTAAGGAATCCTAGATAAAGCAGGTAAGTAAGTATTTATATTTACTTATTCAATTTATGATTTGTAAGAATTTATAATTACTTGTTCAATTTATAACTTGAAAGATATAAATAATAAGGTTATTAAGTAGAAACTGATATATGTGATATATACATTTATGTCTGAAATTTATATTTTAAATATGTATCTTGTATGATTTGAATTCATAAGTTGTTAATAAATGACATATGAGAGATAACAAGTATGTATATGTATAGATGAAGATTAATTAAGGCCTTAGGGTAAAACCTAGGGAGAAGGCTCTAGGATAAAACCTAAAGATTAATGAAGGCTTTAGGGTAAAACCTAAATATTAATAAAGGCACGAATTCCTAAGAGTAGATACGAGACTTCCTAATTAACCACCTAACACTAAGAAGGTGGGGTAGATAGTTATGGTAGGTATTGATCATTCCATGGGAATGGGCCTTGATTGACGAATCAAGGATATTATTGGCCTTGATTGACGAACCAAGGGTATTACTATGGGCCTTCGATTTAAGTATCAAAGGAATGGGCCTTAGTTGATGAACTAAAGAATTATAGGCCTTAGTTGACAAACTAAGGAATTATGGGCATTGGTTGACAAACTAAGGAATAATATTAATGGACCCATAGGATTGAGATGACATCACCTACCTAACGAATCTTCTCTCACAAGGTGGAAGGTGAGGTTAATAAGAGGCCTAAGGATTATCCCACCCGAGGAGAATCATGATGTATGGAAAAATGAATTTATGAAATGGCAAATAGTATATGGTTATGTTTATGATTATCATCAAGATTAAAAGGAAATGAAAAATTGAATACTAATGTTCTCTTTTGGTAAGTTGAAATTGTTTGCAAGGGTGCGAAAATTTTGGCTTGCTAGAAGGGGACATTACAGAGGGTGAGGGTGTTCCTATTCATATTTTAATTATTGAAGATAGGGGTTATGAAAAAAAAACATCTAAAGTTTATGTTACATAGATATATAAGCAATTGCAATTAGAGAAAGTAACAATGAGATGTAGGCCACAATTTACTTTTTCTTTTATACAAAGGGGAAACAATAACTTACTCCATCATCAACAACCAAACATGGGTTTGAATCCCTCCCCATTCCCATTGAAAATATGGCTTGAGGTGGGACCCTATTCCCCAAGGGAATGAAACTAAGGTTGCCCACCTACAAAGCGAGAACCAATCAGCTTACTTAGGCAACAATTTCCAAACCACCAAAAACTTAGCCCAACCACATCCTAGTAGTCGTGTGTATGCTAATAATATTGTCACTTGTGCATCCTATTAATCATGTGTTGATGCCTAAAAATAACATATAAATTATCACTTGATTTTTTAACTATATCTATGAAAAAGAGAAAAGTTATATAATGATTAGTTAGTTGTTTTGAGGTAGTGATGTGTTAAAAAGATAATGTATAAATTATCACTTAATTGTTTAACTCCATTTACCATATCTAAGAAAAAGAGAAGAGTTATATAATGATTAGTTAGTTTCTGTCAAAAACATGACATATACATACACATTATACAGAATATGCATACATAAAAACACAGGATCATATTTGATGTTTTCTCAAACATTGGTATAAAAGATATTTGATAAATGAATACTTGAAATAATTTACAGAATTGATAATGCATACCAAATAGAGGAGTAAACATATATCTTTATTTTCTCATCAAATTATTACAAAAGTAGACCAGAGATGGTTGGCCAAGGATCGATCTGACTACGTCACACTACTTTCCTTAACGATACAAAGACTATTTAAAGGACCCAACAGTTGCGAAGAGGAACATAACCTGACCAACTCTAACTAACTCTCAACTACCTGAGAGTCGACAAACAATTAATACATAGTGAGATTGCATAGTCGGATTACATAGATAGATTATCCATATTATCAAATATAAGAATCGATATTATATACTGACTACATCATCTCCCTCCCCCCCCCCCCAAAAAAAAAGTCGTCTTCTAGAGGACAAGGCAACTAAGTAACCATCAAGTAGCATTAAAGAAGATGTTCCAAACTAGTGATGTAAACCTATAAGCAACCCAAGAAGTACACAAGATTTCTGTACAACTTTCCTTGAATGAAATTTCTTGGTGGTATAGTATTACTTGCAGCTAGCACATGCTCCTCTTGAAATCTTGAAATATTCTCAAAAATATATTTGGATGCACAATGTCACAGAAAAGTGAGCTTTCATGTGGCTCCTTCTACCTCAAGGTGCACAATACACATAGTCAAAAGGATCAATGTTCTATCCATCTTCCAAGGCTGGGCAACTTCAACACTCATAGCTGATTCAGGTTTTCTAAATATTGATTTACTTGTTCGTAGTTTATTGGACCTTTCAAAAATAGAATTTGTAGGCTTCCATTGCCATGAAAAATCAACATTTGAACCATCATCTGCAGAGAGAATATCATCTACACGTCTTAAGCCATGCTAAGCAAGACTGTATTATAAATTCACTCGGCAAAACTACTATGGTAGCTTGCAACTTCTCTCTACCAATACTACCATTGCTTGTTGTTGGTTCTGATACAGGGATAAATGATTTCCAATTGCAAGTGATGAGGAAAAATGGAGGTGTACATGAATTATATGCCCAAGTTTCGTAGGTAGAAACCAAGAAAAAGGATGTACGTCATATACAAGTGTACGACTGATTGTTAAAACTTCAGTTTCATGATCTGATGTCATACGGTTAGGAGAAATGGCAAGTCATACGGAAAAGAGACTTAAAACGGATAAAGTTCCTAGTTTCACTTAGTGTACAGTGATGAAATAATGGGGCCGTACGGCAAAAGTGTGATATTTGAAAATTTTAATTTTTTATTATAATTTTTTAATGGTTTGCCCCCAAAAAAATAATATAATTTTTATTTAATTTATTAAATTTTTCCATCCCAAATTTGTATTTTGTTCATTGTCTTTATTATTTTTTTCCCCTTTTCTCTTGTGGGGCCATTTTGTAATTTTTATTTCTTTTGCTTGCCCTTATAACTAGGAATTTTAAGAACTATAGAATTTAATTTTTTAATTTTTAGCTTTGTCACCCAATGCAAAGGGCAATGATTTTTTCCATTTTTCTTCAGTGGTTCATTTCTCTAAGGTATACTTTTATTAATTCAAGGTATATTTATATTAATTTTATAATCATCCGTAAGGTAGGTGTCTTTGTTGAATCTGAATTGTCATCTTTTACGAACCATGTGTTACATCTTTCTCTCTTCATCTTGAGGATGGATCATGGAGTATGATCTGAAACGTTGATGTAAAAAATTACTACACAGTTAATATCCAGAAGCAATCAAATATTACACATAGATTGTGCAATTTTTTAAAATCATTTTTCCTCTGTTGCTCTTCACTGATTGTTGTAACTTCAATAAAGTTATAATTCAAAGGAAATCTTTGTAGTCCTCCATTTTCTAGTGAAGAAAGGCATGGAGAGAATTTGTTTCATCCTTTGAGCATGATTATAATTCCATAATCCCTTCATCATTCATCTCGATGGACCCTGATCATACTTCTCTATCCATTTTTCTTTAGAGTTTGAACCTAATGAATCAGAGGAAGCTCCTTCCTTACTACAACTTGGTTTTTCAAATTGATTATATACTTCCAACCCTTGTTTTCAATGGAGATTGTATTCTTTTTCCGATTGTGGTCAGTGCTGGCTACTACAGTCAACCCCTATCCAACAATGCATCATATGCTTTCTTTTGTAACGAAATGACCACAAAATTCAAGAGAAATACTTGGGTTCCTCTAATTACCTTTTGGCCCATTAAAACACCAAGTACATTAATACCATGTTGATTTGCACCCACTAGTTGAAAAGTTGAGGACCAAAGAATTAGCTTACCTAGATGTCTCCAAATATGTTCACACTAGAGCTACCATCAATAATTGTATCTGTGAGTTTTTTCCAAGGGTCTCCATATTTATCATTACCAATTTCTTTGTTGTGCTAACTATTAATAACATGGGATCAGTTACTTGGTTGCCTGACAAGGGAGGTTCAGTTATTGAGTCTTCATTCTCACTAGACTCCAAATTGGTCGTAGCATGTACCATCTTATTCTTCCCCGATACAATAACATTTCAAAGTTCTAGAATACATTGTAATAAATCGATTACTTTAATTGGTAAAATAGTTTGAAGTACTTATCATGCAACATTTTTTCAAAGTGTAATTGATTTGTTACCATACTGGCACATGTGAGTGGCATCATTCATTATCCATAGATCGCTCCACTTTGGCTCTTGCTTCACAAAATCTTTCTTATTCTATGTGTGGGTCAGGTACATAGCCTTCTTTGCTTGGGCTTGAGTAAAGGTCAATATGTCATTTTCCCTTTCAATAGATCAATCAAGTTGATGTTGGCCTTTTGCTTTGGGTATTTTTGTTTTCAACATCAATTAGGTTGATGTCAAGTCCTTTTTCTTTGGGCATCCAGTGTCTTCATGGTCTTTAGGGTCACAACATTTGCACAATAATTACACTTTGTCTTGCTTGCGACATCTCAAGAAGAGGTATTTTATCAAAGGTCTAATTTCATCATTAAGAAACATGATTCAAAAGGTAGTACCACCCTCTTCTTACATAGAAGCCTACAATTGGGCAATGGACTAGAAAGTGAAGTCAAAATGTCCTCCTGTAGTAAAAGAGAAACAAAGGAAGATGTTAGTTCAGATGATAGCAGTGATAGTGAGTCAGGAACGATGCAAGTACTCTAGAGGGATATGCTTTAGATGATGAAAGAATTGAAGAGGGAGAAACAAACAAACAAAGAATCCACTAAACTTTGGTGTAGTTATTACAAAAGTGAAGGTCACACCAAAGGTAACTATCCCAGAAAATTATTTTGTGAGATTTACCAAGTTATGGATCATTCAATAAAAGAGTGCCTGTATAACTTGAAGTCCAGGAGTATAGAAGTACTCTTCACACAGTAGAAATCCACTCTATCAAAATCAAAGAGGAGGAGGATGAAGTCAAATACAATATGACTCCAAAGTACGTATGATCATACAATGCTGACAATGTAATGAATGAGGACACTTTGTGAGAGGTTGCTTTCATAGTAGGTTATTTTTCTATTTTTACAAGTAGGTCTTTAAGTCTACGATTATGAGCTTGTATGTTCTCATGCATACCTTGCCTAGTATTTTAAATTTAGGCTACTATTTCATTATCATTTCACAACTTAAACTCTTGTTGTTAGAAAAGACCATAGCTAAATTGCTTTATCATCTTGCCCATTTGTTGTCCACATTGTCTCACAAGTCTTACAATGCTTGATGTGATCCTCCAATCCATTGTGTGTAAACTTGGGCAACTTCTACTTTTCTTCACTGTGGTTTACCATGGTTTTGTTTTGATGTAAACCTAGGACACTTGTTTCACCTTCAGATTTTCTTTTATACATGCTTGGCTCAACTTCTTCTCCTTTAACTAGCGATTTCCTCCCACTCTATGCTTGTGTGATTATCTGTAGTAGAAATGTATTCCCTCTCACAACTACAAATTCTACTCACATGTGCCCAACTATGACTTCTACTCACGCTCACCTGACTATGACTCCTACTCACACTCTAACTCCAACTTGACTTTTACTTTGAAATGGACTTTGGCTCAATGATCTCTCTTAGTCTTATTTTGGGTTCTCTTGATCCTGACCACATGGTCTCTTCTCACCTTTATTGGGGTCTAAGGGCATGAATCTCTCTTATTGGACCTAATTTCTTCCTCAGCAATGGCACCAATATTTAATCACCTATTTGATAAATGAATACTTGAAATAATTTATAGAATTAACAATGCACACTAGATAAAGGAGTAAAAATATATCTGTATTTTCTCATCATATTATTGTTTAGGGTAAAATTGTATTTGTTAATCTTATGTTCTTTAGATGTTTGAATCCTCCTTTCACCCTAACATTGAAGGATCTAGGGTCGAGTGGCGAGCACTATCATACCCTAGATCTCTTGCAAATGAAGGGAAGCTTGGATTAGGGAATTAATTATCAATTTTTCCTTCTCTTATGTCCAATTAACCATTAAAACCCTAATTATGAAAATACTACAACAAATTGACAAAAGATGGAAAAATCTCTTGCAGATGGGAGTAAAATGACAAATCACAGAATACCTATTTTTGGGGTTCCAAGGCGGAACAATCGGGGACACTGGTGTGGGTGACCAAGTCCAAGGCACCTTCTTTTTCAAAGAATCTAGACCTCCTTCTGACACTGATAAGCCCTGTAACTTCTATTTTCTAAAATCTATCTATAGAGGACACTTTTGCAGGTGCCCTAGTCCTGGAAGTGCTCCTTTGTCTAACTTTTCTTCAGATCTTGAATCCTTGATGCCTACCACTCCTTCCTGCCACTCCACTTTTCCCAAATGTGACACCTGTAACCTGCAATCACAAGACTTGGTTTGGGGCTTGTGGTGTTTAGAGGCTTGCCTTAGTCAAGCCCCAAAGGACACTTAAGTCTTTGAACTCCATTGTCAGACAAAGAGGATGTACCCGTATGAGGTAGAGGCAAAAAACCAAAGGAATCAATGATAAAAACACAATGATATGTCACCTTGTAGTGAAGCTCTCATGGAGGAAAATTCTCTTCATGCTATAAGGAGATTAATGCTCAAATCTACAAATATCAACACATAAAACATACAAGTCTACTCTTGCAACACAATAGAAAGCCTTGAATCACCTGGAGAATGCCTAGATGTAGAGTACTGAAAATTCACATCACATGGAAAACAAGAAAACAAGAATCACTGAAAGTAAATTTAAGTACGACAAAAATTAACTTCTATTCATCATTGCTAAGGAAAGATATTAAGATAACTTTCAAGAGTCCAACAAGTTTACAATTTCATAAGTTTAAAGTACAACCATAATTACAATGCATTTGTATACATCTAAAGTCAGTTACAAAGTATGTAAAAACATTATTACAAGTGTCAAATATTGGCATCAAGCCTTACAATCATTTTGAATACAAGAAGAAGTACAACTGTCATCAATGTCAAATAAATCTATCATGGAGTCCTTGACCGTCATCGACCAACCGGCCATCTACTGCGTTGAAGGACAAGAACATGGTTCAGGTACTTTTTCCACCCAAGCACAGAGCTTACGCTTCCTCGGTATACTTCAAATTGAAGGATGCCCGACCCTGCTCGAATAGCCTAGCAATCTGTAAACATATGCAGGGTGGAATCTGGTATGTGCCTATCAATCTACATGCATTACTAATATGAATGCAGCATCTCATCAATAGGATATGGTAGGGAATTATACAATGTATAGCTAGGAAAATTAACCATCTATTCCAATGGTGCATGTCTATTTCAACATAAAGCATTTATCCATTGTAATGGCATGCAAGTTTTGAAAAAGAAAACTCACTTCCCTAATAACCCATATTCGATACCCGTCCTAGAAGACAATCTTTCCAAAAACATAGATATAGAGAAAACAAAAATCACTTCAGCTATCCTATTTATGCATAGTTTAATAAGTAATGAATGGAAAAGAAAGAAAAATATGCCTCTAGTACATATTCATAAGATAGACTAAAAAGTTGATATAAACTAATCACCCTAGTTTATTCGATTTAGTTATTGTCCAAATAGGGATGTTAGAACAATTAGATCAATCGTATAGTCTTGGTATGCAGTGTTGTCAATTTTACAAAGTTTGGAAAATGGGAAATCTATTACTTAATGACAAGTTTTTATTTTGAAAAAAAAAAAAAATAGGAAAATAATTTAATTACCCATCCCTTCTCATTTAATGAAGTTTTAAACTAACAACACTATTATTTTACTAACACCAATTAATCAAATTATATCATTTTCATTTATGAAAACTATCGGTTTGAATCAAGCATATATGATTATCTAATTCAGAGTTTATTTATGTTTGTAATATCATCCACTTCAATGGTCAAACAAATCAAAAGAAATTATAATGTAATTGGTTTGATCTAATCATGCTCTAGACTTACAACCTAGAGCGAATGCTTTAAATCATACAGAGAATGTCTACTATTACACAGAGAACCATTTGTTTTACACAGAAAAAGACTTAAGATCACTGAGGATGTACTACATAGAAATCATCCAAAAGCTTCTATATTCTACCAGAAATGAAACAACTTCTTTTACACAGAAAAAGAAATGTCTTAAGATTCCTGAGGGTGAGAAAGTTTGCTGGGCAATCAATTATTCACGTCAGTAATTGACATGGAACATCTCTAATGATGCATCTGATAGGGTTGAATGCAAGCATAAAGGGTAGCTTTAACAAATCAAGAGACAGGTAGAGATAAACTTTTCTCAAGGCCGAGCTGGTAAACCTCCATGTTTAGCCTTCTTGAAATCTCATTGAAGATATAACCTCAGATAAAGTTTAGAGATCTCAGTAAAACGTTCCTTGATTTCTGAAAAGGGACTCAAATGAAACATACCTAAGGAAAAGAACAAAACAGGAATCACAAAAGATAAGGCAGCGGCAATACAGAGGTCGAATGACGTGTGACAACACCCTTTAAACTAGATCTACTACCGTAGACGTCGACTGACGTGTGATGGCACCCTTTAAGCTTACAACAAGCTGATAAGTTTCAAAGACAGATAATTGATGCCAAACCCAAAACATATATATAATGCATTTTCGTAGGATAGGAGACCATGTCACTAATCAGAAAAAGGCTTTGAAGAAGCTAATGGAATCATCATACAAACTCTAAACTGGGCTTATAATTATAGCAATGACCTTTGTTAGCAATGATCGGTAGGTATTAGATGTTTGAAAGGTATGAATCATGCAAGGTTGGCATCCATTTAATAGGGATTCAACATCCTACAAACTGCAGTCAACAATCAATAAAGTGAAATGACTTTAAAAAACAAAAGCAACAATCATTGCCATGCAGCTTCGACATTCGCTTTTAAAAAGAGATCGACATATCATAAATCTTGGATGACACATACTACATAATTTACAACTTTCATCTAATGAGGAGACCTTCCACATACACATCTGACTTTTGACTCTTTGATGGTCATACAATCTACATTGAACACTTCAAATAAGCAAAAATTGCATACATTAGACAGAAGCCGCATAGAACAATGGCAAAATCTAGGAAAATACCTGTGAAAAGAAAAGTCGATCCAAAATCACTTGATTTCTCACAAGCTTTCTATAGCTCACTCTCCCATTCTCCGATCGTCCAGCCCTCCTCTGTGTTTTCTTTCTTCCCTCTCCTCTAGATCTCCCCTAATCTTCCCTTTTTTAGCACAACCCTCGATCTCCTTTTCTGGGTCAACCATGCACTAAGCAATAGTTTCCTTCTTTGCATGCCATGCATACCTCTTTTTACCTGTTTCCTAAATCCTTTCTTTTTAAAATATATCGCCACTAATCTTCAACCTTAATTTCTATATATATTCAAAACAAAACCCCCTCTTCTTTCTAACTTGCATGTGATTCTAATTAGTTGCCTGTTGATAAATAAATAAGGAAAAAGAAAAATGTCCAAGTCTTAATTTGGATTTACTAAATTCTAAAAGGAAGATTTATATATATCTTTATATTGAGTTTTAAAATAAATACTAGCTACTATTAAAATTGGGTAGATACATAATTAAAAAAAATAGCACTTAATTAATAATTAAAAAATTATCCACCTTATTTCTTTTAAATTTCTTTGAATATATAAATTATATATATATATATATATATATATATATATATAGATCATAAAAGAAATCTAACTTGTTTTCTTTATCATAATAGGTATTATATTCTGTTTTGAGATGAGCAAGAAGAAGACAGAGCCACACAAGAAGTTGCAACATTCGAAATCAAACTCTAATTGAATCACACATGAAATGTAATCTAAGTGAGTGTGTGAAGACACCAAATAAAACCCAACAAATGTTGCCATGAAGCTAGGACTCCCCTACCTGAACCATGCTCTTATCATCGACAAGACTGCAAAAATTCAAACTCATAAAACCATCAATAAGTTAGTCCCAATATAGCCGAAGCATTTGAATAGTCGAAGTGATCAAGTTAACCAATCAATGTAATTATTGCATTTAACCATTCAATCAAGTATGAAAAGTATGAGACGTGACATCCTTCCCCAGTTGGAAGAGACATCATTTCGATGTCTTATTACATCACATAAAACAATAAAATCAAAACAATAATGTATCATCATCTAAGTATCATAATATCTGAATATGCATGTAAATAAACATCTAATCTAATTTCCCAAATGTGGAAATGATCTATCAATATCAGAAACATCCTCCCAAGTGGCACTGTCCACTGAATACTAGTCCCATAGGACCTTGTACTGCACTATGTCTCGATTATGCAACTTAACGTTGCGCTTCTCCAAGACTCGAATGGGCTTCACTAGCACCACTCCTGGATCCTGTACCTGCAGAGCATGCCAATCAAGAATATGCAAAACATCAGGATGATAAGGTTTGAGCAATGACACATGAAAAACATTATGGATCTTGGCGAGAGCTAGCGGCAGAGCAAGTCTGTATGCAACTGGATTGATCACTTCAAGGACGTCAAAAGGTCCTATGAATCTTGGAGCTAGTTTGGATGCCTTTCCAAACGTAATCGAACTCTTATGTGGCTTGACCTTTAAAAACACTTTGTCACCCACGGAGAATTGCCTAAAAGTCCTATTCTTATTTGCATAACTCTTCTATCTATCCGAGGCTTGTTTCAATTTTTCTTTGATTAGCCTCATCTGATCTTCCATTTCCTTCAACATATCAAGTCCAACTACTATTTGGTCTTCAATCCTGTCCCAACTGATTGGAGTTCTACACATGCGACCATAAAGAGCCTCAAAAGGTGCCATTCTTAAAGATGCATGGTAGGAATTATTATAAGCAAACTCTACCAAGGGTAGATGTTCCTCCCATTTGTACTACTGGTCCATACAGTACATCCTCAGAAGATCCTCTACTACTTGGTTGACTCTCTCTGTCTAACCATCTGTTTCAGGGTGATAAGCTATACTAAAGTTTAACTTAGTCCCCAATGCTGCATTAAGTGTGATCTAGAACATAGACGTCATGCAAGTGTCATGATCTTAAATGATTGTCTCTGGCACTCCATGTAGCCAAAAGATCTCTTGTACAAACTTCTTTACTAAAGTCAACGACCCATTCGTGAGATTTCCTGGAATGAAATGAGCCACTTTTGTTAGTTTGTCAACCACCACTAAAATGACATCATGCCAATTCTTCAACATGGGCAATCCCTGAATAAAGTCCATGCTAATCACCTGCCACTTATATTCAGGTATGCTATGTGGATAAAGCAATCCTGTAGGATGGACATCTTCTGCCATAACATGTTGACACTCTAAACATCGAGTGACAAACTCTGTCACATCCTTCTTGAGCTTAGGCCAAAAGTACAATGGTCTCAATCCTTCCATTGTCTTGGTCACACCTGGGTGTCCAGAATATGGAGCACTGTGAATCTCCTCAAAAACTAACTTCCTCAATTCACCTAAATCTGGGATATACATTCTCCCCTGATATCTCAAAAGCCCGTCTAATTCTATTGCATACCCATCAAATCGATGATCTGTAGGGTCTACTTCTAATGCTTGTTTAACCCTTTCATAGTGCTCATCTCCTTGCAAGTTCTGGATTACCTAGTATCTCAGATTTGATCTAGAAGTCACCATGGCTGACAGATGTCGTCTTCTACTAAGAGCATCTACAACCTTGTTCTCTTTACCTTTTATGTACTCAATTCCAAAATCATATTCGCTAAGGAATTCTAACCACCTTCTCTGTCGAGCATTAAGATTAGGTTGGGTGAAGATATATTTGAGCCCTAAATGATCTATCTTAAGCTCAAAAGGCTTACCCAAGAGATAGTGCCTCCACATTTGAAGTATGTGAACAATGGCAGACAACTCAAGATCATGAGGTGCATAATTTAACTCATGCTATTTTAGTTTCCTTGATTCATATGCCACTACTTTTCCTTTCTGCATCAACACTCCTCCCACACATTCACCAGAAGCATCTATAATCACTATGAAATGACCATTAGGATTAGGTATGGTCAGAATAGGTGCTAATGTGAGTCTTTCTTTCAACAACTAAAAAAGGTTGTTCACATTTATCCGTCCATTTGAACTTCTTACCTTTCTTCTGCAATGAGGTTATGGGTGCTGCAACTATCAAGAATCCTTCTACAAATTTCCTATAATATCTTGCCAGCCCCATAAAGCTTCTAACCTCAGTCACAGTCTGTGGTGTAGACCATTCCATTATTGGCTTGATCATTTCAGGATCTACTGCTATCCCATCTGCTGAAATTACGTGGTCAAGTTAGTGCGCTTTACTCTGGTAGAATGTGCACTTAGATAACTTGCCAAAAAGTTTTCTTTCCCTTAAATGCTTCAAGACTATTCTCAATTGTCTTTCATGCTCCTCCAATGACTTAGAATAAATCAGAATGTCATCTAGAAAGACCAGAACAAACTCATCAAGACAATCCTTGAATACATTGTTCATCAAGTTCATGAAATTTGCTGGAGCATTAGTTAACCTTAATGGTACTACGGTGAATTCATAGTGACCATATCATGTTCTGAATGTTGTTTTAGAAATATCCTTGTCCTTAATCCATAACTGATGATAACTGGATCTAAGGTCTATTTTAGAGAATACTTTTGCACCTTTCATCTGGTGCAACAATTCATCAATCCTTGGAAGCAGATATTTGTTCTTGATAGTTGCCTTGTTGAGCATTCTATTATCAATGCACAACCTCAATGTTCCATCCTTCTTAACGAAGATGACTGGTGCTCCCCAAGGTGACACACTGGGTCTAATAAACCCTTACTTTAACAATTCTTCTAATTGTGCCTTGAGTTCATACAATTTTGTTATGGTCATTCGGTAAGGTGCTTTGCACTATGGTTCAATTCTTGGCATTATATCTATAGAGAAATCAAATTCTCTTTTAGGCGATAGTTTTGTCAATTCATCAGGGAAAACATCTTTGAATTCTCTAAGGATAGGATACTGGTCAAAAGATGGTTCCTGATTATCTAGATCTCTTATCTTCACTACATAGATAGAACAACCCTTTCTCTTAGCCTTTTCCAATTGCATGGCTGATATATGTCTTAGCTTAAGGGGTGTTCTTGATCCACAAATTTCTACCGGGTTACCAAAGTCATCAAGGCATTTCACTACTTTCTCTTTACAATCTACTAAAGACTTATGTTCTAACAACCAATTGATTCCTAGAATCACATCATAAGATCCTAGAGGTGCAACATAAAGATTGACTTGAGTTTGGAAAGTAGGAAGATCTATTTCACTGCATACAAGACATGAATCTACTCTTCTCTTTGCATTGTTACCATACCGCACCATCCATAAATTTTACATGTGTCTAGGTTTAACAATTAACTTAGCTACAACTTTTGGATCAACAAAACATTTTGTAGCTCCTGTATCAATTAAAATAGAAATTGGAAGGCCAAAGAGCTTACCGAACATCTAAATGGGTGTAGCTTGGAAATCTGCTTGACGATGATCTATAGCTACATGAATCTGGTGTTGAGGAGCTCTCTGACGATTTCCATCTCTCTAATTCTCTACTCGACGAGGACATGCACTAGCATAGTGTTCTCCTCCACAAGTGTAATATCCATCTCTGGGTCCTCTGTGCCTAGCTGGATTGTCTCTCTGATTATTGTTACCATTGTTGCCATAACTAGCTCTCTTATTGTTATTTCCACCTTGGATTCCATTGTTCTTTACCCAGTAGTTGTTGCCCTTCTTAAGATTCCTTATCTGGCACTTACTATTTCCTTGGTTGTTGCTATTTTTCTGATACATTTTATTCCCATTCTTCATATCCTAACTTTTACGGTAATTTGAGATCTGCTGTAGTTTCTGTTCCTATTTGGTAGCCTTTTCGAACACTTCATCTATGGTTAATGGATTATGCATGTCAACATCTGATCCAATCTGTGGCCTTAAACCCAAGATGAATTTGTGAATCTTGAACCTTTCATCAAGCTGATACTATGGAACATATTTCAATAAGTGTGAGAATTTCTCCCAATACTGAGTCACGGTCATACCTCCCTGAGTGAGATTTTGAAATTCTATCATTTTCTTGTCAAAGTAGAGTTGTGGTAACCACCTCTTTCAGAAGAGCTCAAGAAAATGATCCCATGTGACTTCTCCTGGAAGTAGTTTCTTTTTAGTTTTCTCATTGTCCCACCAAGTAGCTGCTTCCCCAGTATACTGATAAGATCTCCGAATAGCTTTAGTTTTGGCAGACAAATCACGGAGATCAAAGTATTTTTCCATGTCAATAATCCATGCTTCTGCTCCATGACCTATAGTCTTACCATCAAATTTAGGAGGTGTAACCTTTTTAAGATCTTTTCCTAATTCTTTAGAAATCTTATTTTTGTTGTTTCCATTCACTTCACCCTCAGGACCTCGAGCTTCTTCTCTCCTTTCCTCATTCCTATTTCCCCTTATGCCTCTAATTTCCTCTTCCATGGTGTTCAGTCTAGTTCCCTGTTGAGTCAAGAGAGCTAGGATTTGAGTCAATTGATTATTATGTCCTTCACTATTTTGTCCAGCATTGTTATTATTGTTTCACTCATTGTTTCCAGCATTAGCCCCCCTAGATCAGTGCCAACATTGTTTCCAACATTGGCTTCTTCATTGTTTCCAGTATTGGGGTTATTGCCAGATCCTAGGGTTGCTCCCCTCTGTCCAGAGTTCCTAGTGTTCATGATGAACTATCTGCAAAGAGTTTACAACCTTTAGTGTAATGGTTCCATAAAGTCCTAGAGTAGAACCGTCTCTCTGATACCAAATGTAAAGTACTGGAAATTCACATCACATGGAAAACAAGAAAACAAGAATTACTAAAAGTAAATTTAAGTACGGCAAAAATTAAATTCTATTCATCATTGCTAAGGAAAGATATTAAGATAACTTTCAAGAGTCCAACAAGTTTACAATTTCATAAGTTTAAAGTACAACCATAATTACAATGCATTTGTATACATCTGAAGTCAGTTACAGAGTATGTAAAAATATTATTACAAGTGTCAAATATTGGCATCAAGCCTTACAATCATTTTGAATACAAGAAGAAGTACAACTATCATCAATTTCAAATAAATCTATCAAGGAGTCCTCAATCGCCATCGACCAACCGGCCATCTGCTGTGTCAAAGGAAAAGAACACGGTTCAGGTGCTTTTTCCGTCCAACCACAAAGCTTGCGCTTCTCCGGTATCCTTCAAACTGAAGGATGCCTAACCCTATTCGAAGAGACTAGTAATCTATAAACATATGCAGGGTGGAATCTGGTATGTTCCTATCAATCTACATGCATTACTAAAATGAATGCAGCATCTCATCAATAGGATATGGCAAGGAATTATACAATGTATAGCTGGGAAAATTGACCATCTATTCCAATGGTGAATGTCTATTTCAACATTCTATTCGATTTGGCCAAAGTATTTATCCATTGTAACGGCATACAAGTTTTGAAAAAGAAAACTCACTTCCCTGATAACCCATATTCAATACCCGTCCTGGAAGACAATCTTTCCAAAAACATAGATATAGAAAAAACAAAAATCACTTTAACTATTGTATTTATGCATAGTTTAATATGTAATGAATGGAAAAGAGAGAAAAATATGCCTCTAGTACATATTCATAAGATAGACTAAAAAGTTGATATAAACTAATCACCCTAGTTTATTCGATTTAGTTATTGTCCAAATAGGGATGTTAGAACAATTAGATCAATCGTATAGTCTTGGTATACAGGGTTGTCAATTTTACAAAGTTTGGAAAATGGGAAATTTATTACTTAATGACAATTTTTTATTTTAAAAAAACAAAATAGGAAAATAATTTAATTACCCATCCCTTCTCATTTAATGAAGTTCTAAACTAACAAGACCCTTATTTTACTAACACCAATTAATCAAATTATATCATTTTCATTTATGAAAACTGTCAGTTTGAATCAAGCATATTTGATTATCTAATTTAGAATTTATTTTTGTTTGTAATATCATCCACTTCAATGGTCAAACAAATCAAATGAAATCATAATGCAATTGGTTTGATCTAATCACACTCTAGACTTACAACCTACAGTGAATGCTTTAAATCATACAAAGAATGTCTATTGTTACACAGAGAACCATTAGTTTTACATAGAAAAGGACTTAAGATCACTAAGGACGTACTACACAGAAATCATCCAAAAGCTTCTATATTCTCCCAGAAATGAAATGAGTTCTTTTACACAGAAAAAGAAATGTCTTAAGATTCCTAAGGGTGAGAAAGTTTGCTAGGTAATTGATTATTCATGTCAGTAATTGACGTGGAACATCTCTAATGATGCATCTGAGAGGGTCGAATGCAAGCAGAAAGGGCAGCTTTAATAGATCAAAAGAGAGGGAGAGATAAACTTTTCTCAAGGCTAAGCTAGTAAACCGCCATGTTTAGTCTTCTTGAAATCCCATTGAAGATATAACCTCATATAAAGTTCAGAGATCTCAACAAAACATTTCTTGATTTCTATAAAGGGACTCAAATGAAACATACCTGAGGAAAAGAACAAAATAGGAAGCACAAAAGATAAGGTAGCGGTAATACAGAGGTCGATCGACATGTGACAGCACCCTTTAAGTTGGATCTACTACCAAAGAGGTCGACCGACGTGTGACCGCACCCTTTAAGCTTACAACAAGCTGATAAGTTTCAAAGACAGATAATTGATGCCAAACCCAAAACATATATATAACGCATTTTCGCAAGATAGGAGACCATACCACTAATCAGAAAAAGGCTTTCAAGAAGCTAAAGGAATCGTCATAAAAACTCTGACCTGGGCTTATACTTACAGTAGTGACCTTTGTTAGAAATGATCGGTAGGTACTAGGCATTTGAAAGGTATGAATCATGCAAGGTTGACATCCATTTAATAGGGATTCGACATCCTACAAACTGTAGTTGGAAATCAATAAAGCAAAACGACTTTAAAAAACAAAAGCAACAATCATTGCCGTGCAGCTTCGACATTTGCTTTTAAAAAGAGATTGGCATATCATAAATCTTGGATGACACATACTATGTAATTTACAACTTTCATCTAATGAGGAGACCTTCCACACACACATCTGACTTTTGACTCTCTAACGGTCATACAATCTACATTGAGCACTTCAAATAAGAAAAAATTGCATACATTGGACAGAAGCCGCATAGAACAATGGCAAAATCCAGGAAAATACATGTGAAAAGAAAAGTCAATCCAAAATCACTCGATTTCTCACAAGCTTTCTGCAGCTCACTCTCCCATTCTACTATTGTCTAGCCCTCCTCTATGTTTTCTTTCTTCCCTTTTTTAGTACAACCCTCGATCCCCTTTTCTAGGTCAACCATGCACTAAGCAATAGTTTCCTTCTTTGCATGCCATGCATACCTCTTTTTACCTGTTTCCTAAATCCTTTCTTTTTTAAATATATCTCCACTAATCTTCAACCTTAATTTCTATATATATTCAAAACAAGACCCCCTCTTCTTTCTAACTTGCATGTGATTCTAATTAGTTGCCCATTGATAAATAAAGAAGGAAAAAGAAAAATCTCCAAGTCTAATTTTGGATTTACTAAATTCTAAAAGGAAGATTTATATATATATCTTTATATTGAGTTTTGAAATAAATACTAGCTACTATTAAAATTGGGTATACACATAATTAAAAAAAATAGCACTTAATTAATAATTAAAAAATTATCCACCTTATTTCTTTTAAATTTCTTTGAATGTATAAATGAAATATATATATATATTCCATAACTATCTGTTTAGATCATAAAAGAAATCTAACTTGTTTTCTTTATCATAACAGGTATTAGATTCCGTTTTGAGAAGAGTAAGAAGAAGACAGAGCCACATAAGAAGTTGTGACATTCAAAATCAACCATTAATTGAATCACGCATGAAATGAAATCTAAGTGAGTGTGTGAAGACACCAGATAAAACCTGACAAATGTTGCCATGAAGCTAGGACTCCCCTACCTGAACCACACTTTTGTCATCGGCAAGACTGCAAAAATTCAAACTCATAAAACTATCAATAAGTTAGTCCCAATATAGCCGAAGCATTCGAATAGCCAAAGTGATCAAGTTAACCAATCAATGTAATTATTGCATTTAATCATTCAATCAAGTATTAAAAGTATGAGACGTGACACTAGAGTTCACAATGATCATCTAATTGAAATCTAGTTTAAGAAATGAATGCCTACACATGCTTATATATGCAACTACAAGCATTCTCGCCAAGATTTAAAAAATCAAACTTTATCTTGTCAGCAAAATAACCACCTAACAGTCATAAACTGACACCCAGAAATTGGGGCTATCATAGAATAGGGAAGGACTAGCGCATGGATGTCTAAGTCCTCCCCCCTATTTTAAGCAGGGTACAACTCAAGGGGTCCACCTATGTGATATTTTCCATGTGACTTAGGTCTCATTTGATCGGGATGCTAAAATATGAACTAAAATGTCCTAAATACACTCTAAAGACCAGGGAGCTAAACCCTATGAGGGAAAAGCCCCCAAGGGGACATTTTCTGATGTTACATTTAGCCCCCACTTTAATGTATGTATAAATGTGAGGCTAATACATGCATTAAAGTAAGGTCACAAACACAGCAAACATGCCAAGCACAGAGAAGACACGTCGATCACATAGAAGATAGTAATAGGCATGCAAAACACAGAGAATACAGTTACAGTCCCGCAAAACATGAACCAGACAGTCAATGCATAGAAGACACATTAATGCATGGAAGATAGAAATGATATATTTTCTTTTCTTTTTGTCATATATATGAAATGCAAAATGCAAGTACTGGAGAGTAAATAAAACCTCCCATAATACTGGATGCACTACCTTAAGGCATAGGTCTTAGTATATATGGGGCAACACACATGCAAGACACACAAAACCTCCCAAAATGCATGAAGAACTACTCAAAGGCGTTGGTTTCTGAATATGGGGCAACAAACATGCCACACAAAACAAGCACACCAAAACATAGACACTTGAAGACACAATAGAGAAGTGATGGAGTGTACCTATTTCTAGGTCCAACACCATCTGAGGCACATTACAGGCACACACCGACGATTGGGCTTCATTGCAACAATCGCTGAAGACAGCTTAAGGGTTGAGTTAGTCACAGAACCGCTCCCTGCCTTCATAGAGGACTTTTGAAAATGACAGGATGATGTAATCTACTATGAGAAATACACCATCCCCACCTCCACAGAGGGCTTAAGATAAAGGATATGCTTGATATCCCACCTCTACAGAGGGCTTACATGATTGATTGATTGATTGCAAACAAACTCGGCATGCATGATGAACTACTCTGGGGCGCAAATCTCTACATCTAAGGTCAAACACATTGCTAACATCTATAATAGATTGCTTACCTTTATATTCCCCCACCTTAAGGTGGTCGATATTAGTTATCGATATCAATAACATTAAGGTAGGAAGAAAACATGCAAGGGAACATCGACTTTCGCAAAGCCCATGCCCCCCGGGGGTGACATGTACTTTACAATCGCCAAATGTTCCCACAAACACATCCCTGCAAGAAACATGTTAGTGTCTACAACATCATGATAAACAACAACATCAATGCATATGTTTAACCACACAAAGATCCAAGGTTATACAATGAATTTAGAGTTCGAGGATAACCAGGGGCTATATCATGAAGCTCTTTGAATCGAGTACCGCCAAGGCTAGATTCAAAGGCAAACAAAGGTACATGGAGCAACAGTATTGTTAAGGTTTGTAAATGTGATAGAAACATCATAAAATTCACTACACGGAAAGCACAAGTGCTTCCACTAGCCAAGCGTCGAATAAGATATACAACCCCATCGTCATATTAGGAACTATGTCCATTTGTTGATTTCTCTCGAAAGGGATGCTAGGTCCACATCAATATAAATGTTTGTCGTCATCTGCCCGCTAGATGGAAACACTAGAGGAAGGGAAATAGTAAGTAAGAGAGGAGAAACAAGTGTCTTAGGGACAGTCATGTAGGAGGGTGCCCCCAAGTCACCAACCATGACGCTATGTCTGTAAGACATAACACACAATAATGAAATCAGAGAGAGAGCAATTTAGAAGAATGATGATACACATAGAAGGTCATAACAGAGGTGGTCTCCTGGTATCCTGAACCTTATGGGAGTATCTGAGGTCATCCCAGGAGGCCTAAACAAGACATAACACATCACGGGGGAAGCACATCACAAAAGAGATAAAGGGTTAGAGATACTTACTGATAGGGTCTTTATATTATATCTTGGAGCTCTCAAACCTCTTGGAGAGGTATTCGATCATGTTTAATGCAAAATTTGAGTGGTTCTTGTGAAAGTCTTGTTTGTTATCATATGATGCTTGTTCCTTAAGTCCTTGTTTAAATGAGACTTTCTGTATCTTATGAGGGGGAGAACCACTATAATATCTAACTATTAATTGTCATCTTGCTCTTTTCTGATTTTTAGCAAGTTTTCATTGTTGAATCTTTCTAGAATAATAATGGGAATCATCCTGTATCATCTTACTCATCTGTATTGGTTGTTGTTCTTTCTTTTCTGATGGATTTTGATTATCTCCCGATCCATATAGGGATAATAGAGGAGGAACCTCAACATAAATTATGTTTCTTCGTGGACGAGGTGGATTATCCACTTGTTTCTTATCAACTTCGATCATACCCATGATACTATCATAATTCAAGTAATCATCCTCGTCTACTTCCATTAAACCTTGTTCCACCATATTATTTTTGATATGCTTAGGAAAAGGATTAGTGAAGATTTGTAAATTTTGATTTGGCGGAGCAACTAACTTATTTCCATTATCATTCACACCTGATACCTGGATGACATTTGAATCAATAAGGTCCTATATCTCATGTTTAAGACGCATACATCATTCAGTGTCATGTCCTTGTGTCTAATGATAATGATAAAAGGCATTAGCATCTAAGTAAGGTCCTTGTTTATTAGGATCAATAGGCTTGATCAGGGGAAGCTTTAGAATGTTATTACTCACAGCTTGATTCATGATAGAATGATAGGACTCAGATATTGGAGTAAACTTTCTTAATTGATACGATATTTTCTTTGGATTATTTATAGTAGACACATTCGTATTTGGTCCATTTATATTGATGAAACCCCTATTATTGTTCCGTTTAAAGTTGTTTTGTAATGATCCGTCCATGGATTGACCACCTTTAGCCGATGAGTTTTGGTTTCCATACTAACTAGATGAAAGTTGATAATCACGAAGAGCGGTGTATAAATGTTGAAAGGAGTTATATTTCATCAAGAGAATCTTATCACGAATATTAGGTTGTAGATTTTTAATGAATATCTTTTGAACATCTTCATCTTTCATCTGATACTAAATTTGTGCATAAAGTCCTTGATATCGACCAATGAATTCAGTCAACTTTTCTTTGGGACCTTGTTTGCATTGAACCAAGTCAATAAGAGTGACTTGGGATCTGATATTTTGTTGAAAATGTTGTAAAAATTGATCAATCAACTGTAAAAAGGAGTGTATTGAATTTGGAGGCAATGAGAAAAACCATTCTAAAGCAATATCTTTAAGAGATCGTGGGAAAAGTTTTGCTAACAAATCCTCTTCAAAATAAAAATCACTACACATAACTGTAAATGCTACCACATGAATATTGGGATCACCTTTGCTACCATATTTTTCAAAGAGAGGAGTCACAAACCTCTTGGGCATAGGAGTTCTCAAAATTGCGTAGGATAAGGATTACGAGCATGATATGTTGGTAAACTAGGCTGTGAAGAATTTGTCAAATTTGTTACCTTTTATTGCAAAGCAGTCATGCCCTATAAAAGTTGGTTTAGGATGGCATCATTGGGAGATGTGGTTTGTTGTGAGGAATTAGAACCAAGGTGAGGAGGTGATTGAGCTTGAGATACAATATGCGGAGGCTAAGATAATGGTGGCTGGCCATAATGATAGGTGGAAGATGGTTGCGAATATGTAATAGGTGGCTGGAAATGAGTGGAATAGATAGGAGGTTGAGAATAATTATTCATAGGAGATGCCCCTTTGGGAATCAAATTCTGATAATTAAATCCCACAGCTTTGTAATTAGTGCCATTAGATACTCCAATACCAATGGTAACAATACTACAAGCGTTCGCATTAGTTGCTAAGATCATTTATGTAAAAGTGGATACTCCTGTATTTGGTATAGGTATGGAAACTCGAGTATAAGATGGTGATAAAGTGTTATTTATCACTTGCGCACATTTGGTCACCATCATGATATTGGTTAGTACAATATGTGTTAAACCATGAAGTGCATTAACACCATCTTATCCTTCTTTTATCAATTCTCTTATATTATGAATTGTAGGAACGGCTTCTTCAGCTATCCTCTCATTTTCCATAAATGTTTGAAATTCAGCTAGGTCTTTATCCAATTTTTCTATTTGCTCATCAGATACATATCCTACTGCCTCAATAGTGTTATCAACATTATGAAAAGTTTGTTCTTCCATTGAGGTTGGAGGATGTATAATATCTTGCACAATTTGAGTTTCTCCCTTTGTAAAGAAGGTGTCCAAAGTACCAACTTCTTCAAGAGCACTAGATCCCATTAATCTTTTACTTCTTTTCAAAGGGATATTGTTTTTAGGACAGCATGTCATAAAGGTTATACAAAAGTATACAACACACACTATGCAAACTAAGAGAACAAATCCTAGGAGAAGGATATGATTGACGGCCAAAATACTTAATTTTTTGTACTCTTTTCAATGCCAATGAATGAAACAAAGGGTGCTATGAGGATTTCAGTCAAGGGAAGAAAGTTATATGTCTGATATCAGTCTGAAACAACAATTTAATCACTCTCAACACACTCTTGATGTAAATCCAAGATAATGCCAAGTGAAAATATAGTGAAAATATGTCGAAATAGACACTTTTTTCACTAAAATTCCATACAAAAGAGCATAACATAGCATGTTGTGAGGAAAATGATGATGGAAAATAAAATAATATCCATAATAAAAGCCACTTTGTGGAAAAATGCCAAACACAACATGATTTTAGCACCACTTAAGGTAACATCCTAGTGAAAATATAGCAAAATATGCAATTTTCACGGTTTTTGAACTCCAAGACCTAGAAAAAGGGGTGTTGTAAGGAATTTTAGGAGGTAAAAAAAATAATATCAATAATATCAGTCACCTCAATCCATAAAATTGATCACAACATGCTTGGAGTCCAAACTAGGTCAAACTCTAGGGCAAAAATGATCAAAAAGTGTAGTTTTTCACTGAATTTTCACTACAAGAGCCCGTTAAAAAGGGTGTTGTGAAGATTTTTATGAGGGGAAGTAAATGAATACCCTGATAAAAGTAAATTAATGCAAAAATATCCTTCACAACACACCTATAGTGCAAGTTTAGAGAGTCGATAAGGCCAATTTTAGCGAAAATTGTTGCTTTTGAAGCCCTAGGTTTGAGATCTTGGGACAAAATTCTATGTGAATGCTTTGAAGTCTGATTCATGATGGAATTGACTTACTCTCATATATGAAAATGATTTTCAATCCTTAACATGCAAAATGCCCATGCAAATTTAATGAAAATGGATCAAAATTGCTAAGTTTTGTTGAAATTTTCTATGTAAAAATGCAAATATTTTAAATCTAAATACAAATTCACAATAAAATGAAAGACTACAGAAAAATTAAAATTTGAATGAGCCTTTAAAATTAGTACAAAAATCTGATAAAATAATTTTCCTACAAACCCTAGATTTTGGAATTACTAGGTTATATAAAATTGTCAAAATTCCCACAAAACCCTAGCAATTAAATAATGAAAATTCAAGGTAAATTTCTAATTTTTTGAATTTTTCTATATTTTATATCAGATCTGATGGAAAAATTATGAATTAGGAAAATTTAGGAAGAATTGATGCAATTTAGTAAGCCCAACAATGCAATTTTTTTGTATTTTTCCAAATTTTCAATTTTTTTGAATTTTTCTTAATGCAATGAAATAAATGACCAAATGAATGAATGAAATCAATCCAAATCTGAAGAAAAACACTCAGAAAGTTGCAATTTAAGTCCAAAAATATGGGTTCACTAAAATATTTAGGGTAAAATTAGATTTGTTAATCTTTTGTCCTGTAGATGTTTGAATCCTCCTTTCACCCTAACATTGAAGGATCTATGGTCGAGTGGCGAGCACTATCATACCCTAGATCTCTTGAAAATGAAGGGAAGTTTTGATTATGGAATTAATTATCAATTTTTCCTTCTCTTATGTCCAATTATCCATTAAAACCCTAACTATGCACATACGACAACAAATTGACGAAAGATGAAAAAAGCTCTTACAGATGGGAGTAAAATGACAAATCACAGAATACCTATTTTTGGGGTTCTGAGGTGGAACAATCAGGGACACTGGTATGGGCACCCAAGTCCAAGGTACCTACTTTTTTGGGGAATCTGGACCTCCTTTTGACACTGATCAACCCTGTAACTTCTATTTTCTGAAATCTGTTTGCGGAGGACACTTTTACGGGCACCCTAGTCTTGGAAGTACTCCTTTGTCTAACTTTTCTTTAGATCTGAAATCCTTGATGCCTGCCACTCCTTCCTACAACTCCACTTTTCCCAATGTGGCACATGTAACCTGCAATCACAAGACCTGGTTTGGGGGTTGTGGTGTTTAGAGGCTTGCCTCAGTCAAGCCCCAGAGGACACTTAAGTCTCTGAAAACTATTGTTAGATAAAGAGGACGTACCCTTATGAGGCAGGGGCCAAAAACCAAAGGAATCAATGATAAAAGACAATATGTCACCTTGTAGTGAAGCTCTCATAGGGGAAGATGCTCTTCATGCCATGAGGAGATTGATGCTCAAATCTCCAAATATCAACACATAAAACATACAAGTTTGCTCTTGCAACACAATAGAAAGTCTTGAATCACCTTGAGAATGGCTAGAGTTCACAATGATCATCTAATTGAAATCTAGTTTAACAAATGAATGCCTACACATTCTTATATATGCACCTACAAGCATTTCTACCAAGATTTTAAAAATCAAACTTTACCATGTCAGAAAAATAACCACCTAACAGTCATAAACTGACACCTAGAAATTGGGGCTCTCCTAAAATAGGGCAGGACTAGGGTGCGGGTGCCCAAGTCCTCCCTCTATTTTAGGCAGGGTACAACTCAAGGGATCCACCTATGTCCTATTTGCCATGGGACTTAGGTCTCATTCCATCAAGATGCTCAAATATGAACTAAAATGTCCTAAATGCACTCTAAAGACATGAGAGCTAAACCCTATGAGGGAAAAGCCCCCAAGGGGACATTTTCTAATGTTATAATTATTATAGATGTAGACCAGAGATGGTCATCCAAGGATCATAGTCAATTCAACTACATCATATTACTTTCCTTGATGGTACAAAGACTATTTGAAGGACCCAATAATTGCCAAGGGGAACACAACTATCAACTGGCCCAATCTAACTAACTCTCAACTACCTGAGAGTTGGCAAACAATTAATGCATAGTTAGATTGCATAGATAGATTATCTATATTTTCAAATATAAGAATTGACATTATACACTAACTGCAAACACAAGACTTAAATCTCCAATGCATATATCATAATCATCCACCTTGAAAAGTTCTAAATTCAAATAGATTATGAATAACATTTAGAGATTACAATTGAGATATGAATCAAGACATGATAATTATATCTTCAGTACTTAGATCTATGCACAAAATCTATGTTACTAGTTCGCTCAAAAGAATCTCCAAGTTTGGCTACAAACCCCTTATGGGGTCAACTAGGGTCTTGCAAGATGGACTTGGATTCGACTGGGTTCACTCTAGAATGGACCTAGGTGAATCTATCTCTATTTTTTCAAAACCCATAGAGAACCTGGACCAATAAAATAAAGAAATACATGAAGTTGGTGGAAGCCATGGTATAGTTTGTAGTGTCAATGTTGGGATCAAAGGTGGAGGTGCTTACCACAGAAAGGGTCTTGAAATAATGATTTTGTGGACATTGTGATGGGAAAATACACAATGAAGGTTATAAGGTTGGTGTCATGCCATCTGACTCTATTTACATTTCTGGTATATTATTGCCATTTGGTGCCCAAGGTCAAAGTGCACCAAGCTGCAATGTTTTCAATCAAGGAGAAAAACAAGATAAATAATGGAGTTGCCATCTACAATTTGGAAACCATGCAGTGGAGTGCAAAGCATGTGGCATTCATGGTGTAGGGACACCAACTAAAGGAGATTGAGGTCTGTCATTGGATTTTTGAGAATGATCTCATTTGGGCGCCATTGCCTATTTTAGGTGTTTGTTGTGTATAGCCCCCAAACCCTAAATATATGATAATGCAACATTTTATTTTACATATGATAATAAATCTCCTACAATTACTTAGTGGGAAAGAAAAGTCTTTTATTTGTGATTTATTTATGATTTTTAGATGTTTTTTGTATAAACATACCTAAAATAAACCCAAACCTATTTTTTTAATCTAAATACCTAAAACCTAAATCAGTAACTTACCTTGATAAATTTCAAGTTCCATGGGGCAAATTTAGGACAAATTTAATATCAAAAACATTTTTATAATTATTAATGACAAATTTAAAATCTCTAATGAGACAAAGGTTGATACTTGAATCTAGGCAACAATGTTTCTAGTGAGTAATCCATCCTTCTTTATAGAATTTTTTTTCCTCAAAGCCCAAGGATCAAGATTGGTCTAAGATGTTTGAATTGAACCATGAAAAAAGTAGTAAAGGATGAGGTTGTAAAATGGATTTAAATCAAGTACACTAAATTCTACCTTGATAGTTTTGGACACAAATTTAATATCAAGTACAACACTTTTGTGAGAGGATTCATAAATTATTTGTAGATAATCCTAGGGCCTTGAAGATCCTCATTGGAATTATATTCTGAGCATCCCTTCACAATTATTTTATACAAGGCTTCGAGAATATCAAGGTTAGGGAAAATTGATAGATTGAAGCTCAATATAGGATTGTCATTGGAGGCATGTGAAGTATAAAGAATCTTGGCACAAATAATGAGAGCTCAATAAAGGATTCATAAATTTTTTGAAGCTAATCCCGAGGCCTTGAAGATCCTCATTGGCATTATATTCTAAGCAACCATTCACAATTCTTTTATACAAGGCCTAGAGAATATAACGGTTAGGGAGAATGGTTGAACCAAGCCTCAACATTAAAGGCATGTGAGATGTAAAGAACTATAACACAAAGAATGAGAGGTCTTTGATCTACATAAAGGTGCAATACATCCCATAGGGTGATTCTAACAAGAATAGATTGTAGTTCCTTGACAATTGGATAAAGCCAAGCATGATCATGAAGGTTGTCCAAAGGACCCTATTCCATTAGTGTCTTCCAGATGGGTTAGCAATGCAACCCAAGAAAATAGTAACATAAAATTTATATTTATCATAATTACCAGAGTTTTCAATGTGATATGACCAATGAGTAACACTTTTATGGTTGGAATCATTAAAGATATTGGAACTGTATTCAAAATTAGAAGAACCTAAAGATCAAGAACAAAAATATGTCTTCTTTTCACATTATTCATGGTTAAGGATGGATTCACTAGGTGGAGGAAGTGGAAAGTTTTTAGAATACTTCCCCTCCTTGTTAGCCATCTTCACAATTTTTAGCCAATTTTCTCCCCATCCCTTTCATTTTTAGTTTCTTTCTGATTGACATTGACCTCACAAGAATCTCTCTTATCTAGTCTTCTCCAAGGATGAATAATATACACCATCATCACTAGCTGCATTCTAAATGTGATCACCATGAGAGGATGATCCACTTCTAAGTGGGGAAGCCCTAATACTATCATGGATTTCAAATGCTTCTTCATGACAAGTGGGTTCATGTTTGAGTAAATCAAGATTGATTCCACAAGTGACCTTATAAATGAGTTGAACATGTTAAATCTAGCTCTACAAGAAAGGACAATCATGCACTAATAATGAATAAAATTAGTATTAGACTTGTTTTTCTCTCATGTTAGTGAGAAATTCCATTCCTAAGTTGATTGGTTTGGCAACATCAAAGAAAGATATTCAAAACTATGAAGAGAATTGGGGGGAAGATTTTGGAATCAATAAAGGGCTTTGTAGATTGTAAACCTTGAGCCAAAAAATCTAAAAAAGGGTTCATCCTTACATTCCCAATCCATACCATGCTTAGAAGGGATTTCATCACAAGCACCATTGTGTAGACACCCAAAAATAACACAAACTATTATTTTGTCCTTTCGATCACACCCTCTATGACTCACCTATTTTGTCTAATTTCCCTTGATTGATTAAATAATTAAATAATATTAATTATTTAATTAAGCTTATTTATTGTTCTATTTCTTCTAAAATAATTAAATAATATTAATTATTTGATTATATCTAATTATTCTTCTAATCCATTTATTTATCATCTTTCTAAATTAATTAATTAATATTTAATTATCTCTCTCAATTATTTCCTCTCATGATTAAATAATAAAAATTATTTAATCTAAAAATCTCCTCAAGTCAAATTAAATAAATCAAAAATTTATTTAATTCCTCTCTCAAAATAAATTAATCAAACTTGTTCAACACAAATCTCATGTTGCTTTTTGAAATCAATTCAAATATCCTATTAAAATTCCTCTAAATATCTTATTTATCTCATACATGTTTGAATAACAAATAATAACAATAAAATATTATTATTTATTCAACACATGTCTCTTTGTTCTCCACCTCTCCAAATCTGACTTTGAGTTCTCAAGTCAATCTCCATGATTTTCAAATACAACTTGTTAGGTCACAAAAGCACAGTTGTTAACCCTAAGAGGTTGCCAAGCTCTCTTTACATTTCTGGCTAACGACACGGGGCAGATATGGCTAAAACCCCCTTCACTTCAGGCTCTGCCAGACCTAGGTGGGTATACCTTAATGATTAAAGTGTAGACTTAATTGACCTTCACGATGGCAAATAGGTATGAAGTAGATGTAAGGTTTGATGATTATTCCTAAGGTTTGAAGTTTGAGAATGTAGATTTGATTTCTATTAAATGAGTATGACTAGTGTTTTATCTATTGAGCAAAGAGTCAATAGTTAATAGTATATGGGTATCTATATTGACTTAACTCAAATTATTAGGCACTTGTGTTAATCTATATCTTGTACAGATGTGCAAGAATGTTGAGATGTAGGGTTCTTCTTCTCAAATCCCAATGATATTTCCCCATGTTGCTATGACCAAGAGAAAGGATTTTAATTCTTTTAGGAAGGAAAACAACTAAGATGACTTGTTCAAAGGATTCTAATCCTTGGGCAGAGACTAATAAACATAGACTACTTAGTAGGACTTAAATCAACTTTCCATAGAAACTAATCACACAGATCATACAAAAACAACAAATGTGTACTGATAAATTAACCATATCCTTGATATATTAATTTAAACTTGGACAATCATTTTGGAGACAACCATGCAGCCCATTAATATTAAAATCAACACAACAATTGAACATTAATTTTTTGATCCACCAAATAACTCTGCTTCTTTGTATTAATTCAGAAATTCATACTTTACTTGAAAATGTAGACTAATATAAATAGATATATATTTGGATATTGTTTTTTGTATTGCCAGTATCTATTTTTAGAATAATTGTTATGCTTCAAAATGGCCTTGGTATCCTATTTTATAGGATGTGAACAAGCTTCAGGCCTAAAACATTGCGTCCTTTCATAATTATAGCTTTTCAAATAATGAATGCGTAATTAAGAAATAGAAAAAGAAATAGAAGCATATGCAGTAGTCAGGTTTTGGGCTCCATTAATTATCGTAGAGCGACCTGTGACCCATAGGTCTAGAAAGGTCATCTTCTCCATGATACAGATTGACATGTCTGCATTGCTTGTTATATGACAAAATTGTATTGCATCCACCTTCTTATAACATCGTGGATATGAACAAATTTACCCTACCAATATGATCAATGTAATCCTGATCAGTTCATATATTTGTAGCAATAATATTGTTCATCACTGACTCCAGAGTGAATATCTTCCCCAGACACACATAGGTGTTCTCTGTCACCTTTTCCTCATTATTTATATTTTCAAGAAGTGATTGCAATAGTTGATTCAATTCAATTTTCCAAATGTCCCTGTCTTGTAGATTGCCTTTGACATTGAAAAAATTTGGAAGTCCCAAATCAAGATGTGGACCAAAGTCATTCAAATCTTCTGTTAACATACTATTAAATTTTTCATGTTCACCGATCAAGTCATTATATTCCCTAAGCACCTATTCTCCAATGCTAGCTTTAGAATTCAATCCCTCTTTTGTTTCCAACATCCTAAGGTGCAACCTTTTGTGTTCTAGATACATTTGATGTGTTCTCTTGTGCAGATCCCAAACTTTATCACTGTGTTCTATCATTTTATCAAACCTTTTTTGAATCAATTCAAAAGTCGTACTATATTTAACAATTTTTAGTTCAGTTTCAAATTGTTCACTTTTCTTTTGATACTTCTCTACTTTGAGCTTCCAATAATCACTATCTACTTTGGCTTCTACAACCCTCTTGTCAGCCTCTATGTATGGCGAATGACTGTTAGATGAAGGAAATGTATCCTTGTATGTGGCAATTTCTTGTCTGAGCCTTGCATTTTCTGCCATATAGTCATTATTCTTCCTTACTAGCTGCTCAATTTGTGCCTTTGTGAATTTTACAACATTCACATTTAAGTTGGCAGTCTCAATAGGGTTTGCATCTTCAACCCTTTGAATCATCAGGTGACCAAAGACTTCATTTGGGTTGCTTATAACTAGTGGCTTCTTATGTGGTGGATATAGTGACCATATCAATAATGTCTGTGTGTTGGGATTATACCCTGATCCAGATTTCATCTTATCAAGGGCTTCAATGCTAAGCTAGATCTTTTTACCCTGATTTTTTCTAAATGTATCAAACATAATTGCAGAAGTCATATCCCATCTTGGAACTAATATCACTCCTTCTTGTTGGAGTAGTTTACTTCCCTTTTTAGGAGTCATATCCTCCATAGCCTTATCAATTTTTGATTGAAGTTCTTGCAAAAATTCATCTTGGATTTTAGAAGTAATATTTTTCATTTTTTCTCTTGCCTATTTTCCTTTATATTCATACAAAAAGGACTTGAACTCTGAAGTCTTAATGAATTCATCATCTGTGATAAATTTGTTTTTTGGCCAGAGATCTCACATCTTCTGTCAACTCATCTAAGGTTTCTATTTTAACCTCTTCTCTTTCTTCAGGGGGTTTATATTTTTCAATGAGGGGCCATGATGCTTCCAAGTCTTTATTCTCCCCCTCCTCATCTTCTTCAACATCAAAAGAAATGTTAGGAGTCTGCTGAGGAGACAGATGAGCAATAGGGAATTCATCCTTAGCCTATGTTTCTCTGATAATTCTTCCTTTTCTTTCAAAGACATGAGGGGGAACATTCTCAATTAGCTCTGAAGCATTTTCAATCAATGCATCCAACTTTTTGATAGGATCATCAATATTCATAAAAGCACCTACATAATCTGGGTTTTTGGCTACACTCCAAGCCTCAACTAGCATTATCATGTGGTACAAACTTCTTCTCTCAATTGCAGTATGCTCATCTTGGTTTCTAATCAGGTCATCATCAATAAACAATACATGGTGATACTTTTTTAATTTTTTCTTGGCTTTGACTGTGCATATAAAATTTAATGACTCAAAATTCTCTCTAGCATTCCCTGAAGGTAACCTGAAATATTCCAATCTTTTGTCAATTAACTGATACCCCTAATCAGACATAGCTGTGAAGTCTCCAAAGCACAAGGTTCTGGGCATGAAAGATTGCTTATTGAAAATTTTAAATGCATGAAATCTAAATAAGCAAGTTGCCTTACAATTTCTAAGTAGGCAATTCTGTCCGGACAAGTTTTTGGCAACAAGAAAGGTGGGCTTTTAAATCCGGAGACCCTTATTTTTGTATAGTCACTATAAGAGTACCAGTCACCCCAATTGTGACTAAACTTTCCATACTCGTACTTGTCTTTAGGCCTTAAAAATTTATGTATTTCTAGTGACAAATTATAATCACAAGAATGGCCTAACAACTTATATACAGGTTTCACAAAGTATTCTTCAAAATAGAAGTAGTGAGATCTATCACACCGGCTATCCCATATAGTGGTCCACATCTAAATAGGTTTGATATCCCCATTCCTATCCAAATATCTAACTCTCAAACACTCATTCCACAGTCTAGAATTTTGCCCTTCATATAAAATGAAGTGCATCAACAAAGAATAATGACTAAACTTACTGCCCCCTTCTTTCAAGGAGACCAACTCATTGTGAAGAGAATTGGCTAGGAATTCAACATAATCAAAATATAATGTTTGCTGACTTTGCACATCGGTAGCCAGAACCATGGGAGCAATTTCCATAAACAAAGAGGCCTCAACGCCAACCAACTGACACATAGAGTAATAGGTGTGTTGGAAATATTCTTTGAATAACTCCATAGAATATGGGGGATCCTCTATCACTAAAAACATTCTAAGTATGTTTTCTCTGTCCTGGGGTCTATACATGGGCAATCTCCACCTTTTATATTTGTTGCTCATATTGTAATATTCATTGAGCAAATCCCAGATTCTAAATTTCATGTCAAAGATGCAATCTAGTTGAATGACCATTGATATATAGCCTTTTGTGATAGGGGAAAACCTATTCCATCCTTCAATTCAACCAATTGGTTATGAGGATTATAGCTTTTGGCTATGAATTTTAGAAATTCAACATTCACGAACACATTTGGCACTATGAGTTTTCCCAAATTTATTCTCCAAGGGTTTGAAACTAGTGTACACCTATGCATCCTTTTGTAATGGAATAGGAAGAGGTCATACCCTCTCATGGGTGTCCATATATCTCCTACATGTTTGTAAGTATCTTCTAACTTCTCTGCGTTAGGATTTAATTGAGCATTTCTCTTAGACCTCTTCTCAGACTTTGGGTATTGGTCTATTAATTCCTAGTTTAGATGTCTTTCATCTAGTCTTTGTCTTTTAACCCTAGGGTTTTTAGTTGTTTCCTCCATAACACCATGCAAGAGAATTCTACTATCAAAATGCAATTTGACCTAGTAGCTATAAAGTTTGAGCTCAGAATACGTACTTGAATTCTTGATTTTTATATTTTGCAAAGGCCTCCCCTTGCTCTCGTGTTTGCATAATGAATCAAATTCTTTTGGGATTATTTTTTATATGCTCAACTCAGTGTATTAATGGTGGCTTTCAGATCATCAAGAGGACATTAAATTTTTACAACAACAAATGTCTTCTCATCTTATCAAAATAATCAATTCTACTTAAGGGGTTTGTGACTCTTTATTTTGCTCGGGATTTTGTTATGACCCAAATGGGAGTCATGTGGAAATCTTGTTTTGTCAAGTCCCTTCGACATCTATTTTTCCCTTCAATATCCCTTGACTTATCATTATGCTCGTCTTTTTGAAGGGACAAGTTATTTCCTATCTTCGACATCTCGTATTATTTTTCATGTTTTTTCTTTGTTTGGTATTCTTTGACAGTTTTTCAGTAGGACTAAAATTTGAGTCATCTCGACATTCTAAATCTCTTCTAATTATATGTTAATAATCTGCTAGTGGAATTTCAAGCCAATATTACTTGGTCCCTTCAATATGCCTTTGTGTTTGGAGTGTCGAAGAGATTGTAAAAAGGTTCACCCTGACACTTCGACTTTATTTGTCTCTTCAATTTTTTGGCATTGACCCAAAACAATACCCAAATGTTTATCTCTGGTTTTTTGAAGAGACTATAGGATGAATCTCTCCAGGAAGGAAATCTCTTCTTGATATGTTATGTATCATGTTGTCACTTTATTGATGTGACACATTCAGGTGTCACACCGATCTCCCGATGTATTTTTAACTTCTTTCAGAGGATTGAAGAGATCTCTAGGTGAGTCACTCTAATATGCTATGAGTCATTGACTTTAGGGTTAAGACATCTATGACACAATTTTCAAATGATATAGGTGTTTTAGATGTGGCCTTTTTGGTTTTAGGATGAAAGTGACTGATTGGTGATGCATTAGGGTTTAATTTTTGAGTCAATAATAGAAATGAAAATGGAAAAATTTTGTTGTAAGAATATTATGATAGTGGGAAATGGGGTTTGAATGAAAATTTTAAGATTTGAAATTCTTGTCCCAACAGTGGCTTTGTCTGGGGATGAATGGTCATGAGGTCATTACAAGAATCCAGAATCACTCTCTGGGATGCAAACTAATGGAGGTGGGGTATGGAAATGAGATCCTAATCTACTGTGCATGGAAAAGATCTTTTTTTAAAAGAGAAGATATTTCAAGAATTGTCCATACACTAGCAATTTCCTATTCTTTTTAAATGTACTGTGCATGGAAATATATATGAGAAGAAGTGTTTCAAAAATTGTCCATGCATTGGAAATTCTTGTTCTTCACTATTCATGTTTTGCAAGTAATAAGAGTCTTCACCACATTTTCTAGTGATGACAAATGGGCCTATCCATAATGCTTCAAACTTGCCATGCTTTCCCTTATCATGTCCCCTGGTATTCCACATGAGGACCATATCATCCACCTTGAATTTTATTTCCTTGGTTCTTTTGTTAAAGAGATATTTCATTTGCAATTGCAATTTTTCATTTTATTTCTGAGCTTGTGTTCTAATTTCATCAAGCTCAGCCAATTGTTCCAATCTTTCTTCCATAGGCTTAGGGATATCCAAATATTCTTGGAGTATAAACTTATATACTAGTATAAGGTTATGCATAGGTAGTCTATCTTGGGCACCATACACCAACTCAAATGTGGATTTTCCTGTAGCCTTTTTTATGGTCACCCTATCTTCCCATAAGGCCAATTTTAACTTTGAGTCCCATGCCTCATTATTTTCCAACATCCTTTTTATTATCTTGATGATACTTTTATTGTTGGATTCTACCTTTCCATTAGCCTATGGATGGTATGGTGAAGCATATGAAATGGTTATACCATAAGACTCACAAAATGACTTAAATTCTATTGATCTGAAGCACATGCCATTATTGGTGATAAGTTTCACTGGTACTCCAAATCTAGTGATAATATTCTCAAAAGAAAGCTTATCACTATTTTGCTAGTAGCTTGTTTTGTTGGAATAGCTTCTATCCATTTAGTGAAGTAGTCAGTAGCTACCAAAATCCACTTATGTCCACCACTAGACCTTTCTGTAGTTTCTCCTATAAAATCAAGTCCCCATTGGTAAAATGGAGCTTCCACTTGCATTGGTTTAAGAGGTAAGGCTCCTTGATAATTGAGTTTACCAGAAATCTTTGGTAGGCTTCACATTTCCTTACATAGTCATGAGCATCTTTAAAAACTTTAGGCCAATAATATCCAGACCTTAATATTTTATGGGTAGTGGTTCTGGCTGAGAAATGTCCTCCACATACACCTTTATGCATTTCCTATAACATTTTTTTTTCTTGTGTCTTATCCAAACATAGTAACAAGACACCATCCTAGTTTTTCCAATACAAGTCCCCATCCATAAAAACATATTTCAAGGCATGGAGTTTCAATATTATTTTTTATTATCACTTAGGCCTGGAGGGAATCTCATGTTCTTTAGACAATACATTATGTCAATGTACCAAGAAGTATGTTCAATGCTTGTAATAGCATTGTTTTCTTCACTCATGTTATAAATTTGTGCTGCTTCCAGATTCGATTCAACCATTAATTTGGCTAGACCTTGCCCTCTAACAAGTTTGGTTATCTAAATTTCAATATTGAATTCTTGTATTCTATTAATCCATTTGCATCTTTGCCCAGTGACTTCATTTTAAACAAACACATCTTTTACTGCAGCATTTGGCACACAAGCTATTACTTGAGCTCCTACCAAATAAGGCCTGAATGCTTTAACTACCTTCACTAGAGCATAAGCTTGTTTTTCTATTATGTCATATTTTAATTCTACCCCTTGAAGTGATTTGCTGAAAAATGAGATAGGTTGTTCAAAACCCTCCTTATTCTTTTGCAACATTACTGTAGCCACTATGTGAAATGATGCAAAGGAAAATATTTGAAATGGTTTATCAAATTCTAGAGACTTTAATACAAGAGCTTCTTTAATTTCTCTCTTAATATCTCCAAATGCATCAACGGCTTCTTCAATCTAGTCCACCTTTTCTCCCTTCTTCAACATTTTGGAGATAGGTTTTATTATCTTTGTAATGTTTGGGATGAATTGCCTGAAAAATTTGATTTGCCCAAAGAAAGATTGTATGGATTTTATATTTCTTGGAGTAGGGATTCTATCAATAGCTTCTACTCTCTCAAGACCAATTCTTGTTCCATCCTTTGAAACTATATGACCAAGTAATTTTCCTTCCGTTACAGCAAAATGACATTTCTTTGGATTTAATGAGATGCCATATTCTAAGCTCTGATGAAAATATTTTCAAGATGTGGACAATGGTCCTCAACCTTCTTAGAATATGCTATCAAGTCATCCTAATAGACTACCATGATAACATTTATCAAGTCAGCAAAGGCTACATCCATTACACTTTGAAATGTTGCTCATGCGTTCATGAGACCAAATGACATTCTCACATATACATATGTCCCCCATGGTGTGGTGAAAGCAGTTTTAAACTATTCTAACTCTTTAAATTTTACCTGATTGTATCCTAAAAAAGTGATCCATCATGGATAATAACTCACATCCAGTTACTCTCTGCAACATTGCTTCCATATTGGGAAGGGGATAATTATCTTTGAGTGGGGACACATTCAGGTTTCTAAAATCCACACATAATCTTATTTCCCCATTTTTCTTTCTTATAGGTACTAGGTTTGAAACCCAAGAGGAATGTTTGATTGGTTTGATGATTCCACCTTCCCTAAGTTTTGTAAGTTCCTCTTGCATTTTGGGGGCTAGTGTAGGGTTTATGGGTCTTTGTCTTTCCCTGAATGGCTTAGCATCTAGTTTCAAAGGTATATCATGTTGAAAAAGGTCTTCTCAATATGCATTCAAGTCATCATAAGACTAGGCAAATACATATTTGTAATTTCTAAGTAGGGCAATGAGCATGCTTCTAATTTTAGGATTTACCTTTTTTCCAGTATATACGTTCTTAGGAGCCATTTGTGTTCCAAGATTTATTTCGTCAACATCATTTTGCTTGACTAACACATTTTTCACATTGAATCTATCATTTCCATCAAACACTCTTTCTAGAGCTAAAAGACCTTTTGGTATCTTATTTGTTTTCAGTTGTACCACTTCTTGTCCAAAGAGGGTTTCCTTACCATCAATTTTTCCACAAATGAATTAAAATTGATTTGTTGGGATTCATACTGGTCCACACAGTGAAGGAACTTTATTAAGTCGTCATCACCATTAAATATCTATCAATGACATATATTGTCAGGGATGGCTGGGCTATCTTTGAATTCTACTTCATTTATACCTGCCAATGTGATGTCATTCTTTTTTAGAGCTATGTTTGCCAGAAAATCTGCCATTATATTATTGGATCTATCTACCCAATTTATAGAGAACGCATCAAATAGTTCAATGTCATCCCAAATAACATTCCTATATTGTTTCTTGAAACCTCTTTTTTTTTTATGAGTACTTCTTCCTGACTTGAGAGATAATTAATTCTGAATCCCCATATATAGCAAGAAGTTTTATTTTATGTTTTATAGCAATGTTCAAGCCTATAAGCAACACCTTATACTCTGCTATGTTATTGGTGCATTCAAATGTCAACAGGAATGAATATTTGAAAGTCTTACCAGTTGGCAAAATCAACAACACCCCTGCTCGATTGCCATCTTTGCTACAAGCACCATCAAAGTACATTCTCCAAACATCACATTTATCAATTTGGGCCTCTTTATTTATTTGATCAGTGTTTTCCAGTTCTAGTTGGGATTTCTTAATTTTGAATGTCCAAAGATCTATATCACAGAAGCAATTCATTTGACTTGGGTCAATACGTTCTATACTGTTCTCATACCTTGGCTCTCTATATATTTTGACTTCTTTACCATTCACTGGTATGGTTGCATATTATAGATCCAACTGGACATTCCCTCCCATGGTAGTAGTCCATTGTCTGGATAATAGCATCCCATAGTAAGGTGGAGTATCTATTACAGTAATATCAGTTATGTAGGTAGCTTCAGGGCATGAAGCTAATTTTAGTTCCACATCCTTCGTTACTCCAACAACATGGATAGACCTATTGTCCATTGCATAACATTTGCCATATGTTGTATCTACCCATAAACCCAATTCTTTCATGACAACAATTGGCATAATATTTATTGCTGCCCCAGAATCAATCATACAATTTCTTACTATCTTGTTATTTACCAATAATGTCATTTAAAATGGGTCTACCTGGGCTGGGTTCTTTATCATGGCATTACCAAGATAGATTTAAGGGGCATTGACAACTTCCTATCCAAGATTGTTTACCTTTTCATTTGTTCCATCTTTATTTCTACTTTGATGTGGTATGCCAGAAATCAACTTGAGGGAACTTTCCCTATATTCATCAATTCTCATCATCTCCATCAATGCTGCTAATATTCTGATTCAAGACAATGTTTGTGTCATATCAAATGAAGGAGTAGTAATAATTTGTTCCAATTTGGGGCCCTTTTCTTCAGTTTTCTTATTTTTGTCTTTCACCTTATTTTGTTCAATTTTGGGTGGTTCCTTGTGTGTAACCTCTAGTTTCTTCTTTCTTATGGTCACCCACGGTCCCTTTTTGTCATCTATTTCTTTGATAAACAGGCCTCTAGGTGATCCTTGGTCTACATTCATAGTCCTATTCTTGAAATTCTAATTATTTATGGCTTGAGCCACAACGGTAACTGTAAGGGCTTTCTTTTCCTCCTTAGTGGGTGTTCTCAATTGGAAGTGCGGGGTAACATGGGGTATAGGGGTGGTTTCCTCATAATTATCTTCTTGATCAGAAAAGACTTCTTGCCCACCCATGTTAATATTATATTTCTGATTATTCATGTCATACTCAATCCCATCTTCATCAGATGAATAATCATCATTAACTAAGTGAGGTTTTAATCCAACCGTATTTATATTATGCTCATCTGTATCTTGATCATAGGGTATTTCATTTTCTTGTAATGATTTGGCTAGCACACAATATTCTGGTAAGTGAGGAAGATTACATGCAGTACACCATGGAGGGCTATTCACTACATGTGTTCCATGTTTCTTTAGGGGGTTAGGAGTTTCTTTGAAACTACTTTTCTGTTTATTATCTACAAGCCTTCCATCTTTCTAGTTTGTGTTATAAGGCATGTCATGCAGTCTAGGCCTTTCATTTTTGTAATAATTTGCTGGCTTTGTTTGATTGTTATTTGCATTGGGTAGGATTTTTGGATTATCTCTTTTCCCAAGCTTCCCAGCTACTCTCCTATGGTTTTCAATACTTATTTCTTCCTTTTGAGCTTTTGCCAATGTCATGGGGGCTTTGCTTCTAAGCTCATATCTAGTTTAAGGTTTAAAAGCATTTAAATAGAAAGCTAGAGCCATATAGTCTGGGGGCTTCAATTCTAGTGGGATCTTATGATAGATCTTCAAAAATCTTTGGTTGAAATCAATCATAGATTCATTATAATTCTTCTGGATACTTGTTAATTCATGGATAAAAAAATTCAAATCAAATTGGATCCCATATTGTTCTTTAATTGGTCCATGAAATCTTCATAAGAACAAATTGATGCATTAGGTAGATTCTTGCACCAGTCTCTAGAATCTTCAACAAGGGATAGTATGAACAATTTCATTTGGACATCTTCATATTGGACATCATAATGATCCATGACCATCTCAAAACTTCTTATATGCTCTTCTGCAGAGATGACATTGTTCCCAACAAATTTTGGGAGAGCATTCCTTAGATCATTATCAATAGGGTAAGGACATATCTGATATCTAGACAAGTCTAATTGCCTATATCTATTTATGTTTAATGGTCCTTGTAAGCACTGGTTATGTTGATATTAATTATGAGGTTGTTGGTTGGGTTGGTACTGATTATGAGGTGGATATTGTTGTATATTGTGGTGAGGATTCATGCTCACATTTTGATGGTGAGGTGGAATATGTTTCTTACTAGGTGGTGGATGAGGATTAGCCATGGTATGGATATTTTGATGTCTTGTATTTCATGGTGGAATATTGTGTTGAATATGACTAGTTTTGTTTGGGTTATATGATATTCTTGTATTATTTGAACTACTTGTGTTCTGCTGTGATCCTTGAGAATTACTTCTATGGGCATATCCACTTTGCTTATGAGGAGGTATATATTTTGAGTTGGTTACTTTAGTTCTAGACTTTATTTGTTGTAGTTCTTGTTTCAATTGTTCTTCTTCATCTCTTAGTTTGGCCAATTCGAGTTCTTTCTGCAATTTGAGTAGATCCTATTGCATCTCATCTTTATTTCATGTGTCTCTAGGTAGACTGTCATGGATTTCTGTGGATGTCATCTAATCTATGAACTCATATTGATTTTCTCCTCCTTGTTGTAGTAACATCTTATAATCATCTTCAACTTGATTTTGCATTATTTCTCGTTCTATTTGATCCTGATGTTCAAGCTATTTTTGAGGATCAGATCTATATTGATCTAAGATATCACCAAATCTATTCTGATTAGTCTAGGAACGATAACCTCTAGATTAGAATTCCCCATTGAATTTTGTTTCATGCAAAGGAGTGAAGCTATTGTGTGTCAACAAGGGTTGATCTGATGCATTCTCCTGAGTATTTTGATTATTTGTGCATTCTGATTGATTTGGCAATCCATTTTTCTTAGAAGGGGCCCTTCCAGGTGGGGAAGACTGTAACTTTTTTCCATCAACCTTAGATCTCCTTCCATCCATTGAACTCTGTGTAGAGTTGCCACCTCTCTTTAAGAGGATTAATTAATCTTTTGGGTTTTCTTTGACCAATAGAGCTATGCTTTTTAACTTTCTAACTCTAATGACATGGTCTCCTACCAGGTTTACTTGTGTATTTCCCCAGTAGAGTCATCAATTCTATTAGGTCACAAAAATGTAGGTTGTTAACCCTAAGAGGTTGCCAAGCTCTATTGACATTTTTGGCTAATGACACAGGGTAGATATGGCTAAAACCCCCTTCATTTCAGGCTCTGCCACACCTAGGTGGGTATACCTTAATGATTAGTGCAGACTTAATTGACCTTCACAATGGCAAATAGGTGTGAAGTACATGTAAGGTTTGATGATTATTCCTAAGGTTTGAAGTTTGAGAATGTAGATTAGATTTCTATTAAATGAGTATGACTAATGTTTTATCTATTGGGCAGAGAGTCAAGAGTTAATGGTATATGGCTATATATATTGACTTAACTCAAATTGTTAGACACTTGTGTTAATCTATATCTTGTACAGATGTGTAAGAATGTTGAGATGCAGGGCTTTTCTTCTCAAATCCCAATGATATTTCCCCAAGTTGCTATCACCAAGAGAAAGGATTTTAATTCTTTCAGGAAGGAAACCAACTAAGCTAACTTGTTCAAAGGATTTTAATCCTTGGACAGAGACCAATAAACATAGACTACATAGTAGGACTTAAATCAACTTCCCACATAAACCAATCACACATATCATACAGAAACAATAAATGTGTACTGATAAATTAACTATATCCTTGATATATTAATTTAAACAACTTGGAAAACCATTTTGGAGACAACCATGAAGCCCATTAATATTAAAATGAGCACAACAATTGAACATCAATTCTTTGATCTACCAAATAACTCTGCTTCTTTGTATTAATTCAGAAATTCATACTTTACTATAAAATGCAAACAAATATAAATAGATATATATTTGGATATTGTTTTTTGTATTGCCAGTATCTTTTTTTAGAAAAATTGTGATGTTTCAAAATGGCCTTGGTATCCTATTTTATAGGATGTGAACAAGCTTTAAGCCAAACACATTGTGTCGTTTCATAATTACAGCTTTTTAAATAACTAATGTGGAATTAAGAAATAGAAAAAGAAATAGAAGCATATGCAGTGGTTAGGTTCTAGGCTCCATTAATTATTGTAGAGGGACCTATGACCCATAGGTCTGGCAAGGTTATCCTCATCTCCATGATATAGATTGACATGTTTGCATTGCTTGTTGTTTGACAAAATTGTATTGCATCCACCTTCTTATAATGCCCTGTATATGAACAAATTTACCCTATCAATATAATCAATGCAATCCTGATCAACACATGTATCTGTAGCAATAATATTGTTCATCACTGATTCCAAGGTGAATATATTCCCCAGACACACATAGGTGTTCTAGATGTCACTTTTTCCTCATTATTTATATTTTCAAGAAGTGATTGTAATAGTTGACTCAATTCAGTTTTCTAAATGTCCCTATCTTGCAGATTACCTTCAACATTGAAATTTTTTGGAAGTGCCAGATCAAGATGTGAACCAAAGTCATTAAAATCTTCTATTAATATATTGTTAAATTTTTCATGTTCACCGATCAAGTCATTATATTCCCTAAGCACCTATTCTCCAATGCTAGCTTAAGCATTCAATCCCTCTTTTACTTCCAACATCCTAAGGTGTAGCCTTTTGTGTTCTTGATACATTTGATGTGTTCTCTTGTGTAGATCCCAAACTTTACCACTGTGTTCCATCATTTTATCAAACCTTCTTTGAATAAATTCAGAAGCCATATTATATTTAGTAACTTTTAGTTTAGTTTCAAATTGTTCACTTTTATTTTGATACTTCTCTGCTTTGAGCTTCCAATAATTGGTATCTTCTCTAGCTTCTACAACCCTCTTGTCAGTATCTAGGTATGGTTAATAACTACTAGATGAAGGCAATTTATCCTTATATGTGGCAATTTCTTGCCTAAGCCTTGCATTTTCTACCATATAGTCATTATTCTTCCTTACGAGCTGCTCAATTTGTGCCTTTGTGAATTTTTCAACATTCACATTTAAGTTGGAAGTCTCAATAGGGTCTGCATCTTCAACCCTTTGAATCATCAAGTGACCAAAGACTTCATTTGGGTTTCTTATAACTAGTGGCTTCTTATGTGGTGGATATAGTGACCATATCAATAATGTCTACATGTTGGGATTATACCTTGATCCAGATTTGATCTTATCAAGGTCTTCAATGCTAAGCTACATCTTTTTATCCTGATTTTTTCTAAAATTATCAAACACAATTATATAAGTCATATCCCATCCTAGAACTTTAATATCACTCCTTCTTCTTGGAGCAGTTCCCTTCCCTTTTCAAGAGTCATATCCTCCATAGCCTTATCAAATTTTGATTGAAGTTCTTGCATAAATTCATATTGGATTTCAGGAGTAATATTTTGTCTTTTTTTCTCTTGCTTGTTTTCCTTTATATTTATACAAAAAGGACTTGAACTCTGAAGTCTTAATGAATGCATCATCTGTGATAAATTTGTTACTAGCCAGATGTCTCACATCTTCTATCAACTCATCTGAGGTTTCTATTTTAACCTCTTCTCTTTATTTAGGAGGTTTATATTTTTCAATGAGGGGCTAGGATGCTTTTAAGTATTTATTCTCCCCATCCTCTTCTTCTTCAACATCAAAAGAAATGTCATGAATTTGCTAAGGAGACAGATGAGCAATAGGGACTTCATCCTCAGCCTGTGTTTCTCTGATAATTCTTCATTTTCTTTCAAAGACATGAGGAGGAACATTCTCAATCAGCTCTAAAGTGTTTTCAATCAATGCATCCAACTTTTTGATAAGATCATCAATATTCATAAAAGCTCCTACATAACCGGGGTTTTTGGCTACCCTCCAAGCCTCGACCAACATTATCTTGTGGTACAAACTTCTTCTCTCAATTGCAGTGTGCTCATCCTGGTTTGTAATCAAGTTATCATTAATAAACAATACATGGTGATGCTTTTAAAATTTTTTCTTGGCTTTGACTATGCATATAAAAATTTTTGGGTCAAAATTCTCTTTGGCATTTCTTGAAGGTAACCTGAAATATTCCAATCTTTTGTCAATTAGCTGATACCCCTTATCAGACATAGCTATGAAGTCTCCAAAGCACAAGGTTTTGGGCATGAAAGATTGTTTATTGGAACTTTTTAAATTCATGAAATATGAATAAGCAAGTTGCCTTACAATTTCTAAGTAGGCAATTCTGTCCAAACAAGTTTTTGGCAACAAGAAACTGGGGCCTTCAAATCTGAACGCCCTTTTTTTTTGTACTCACTATAAGAGTACTAGTTAGCCCAATTGTGACTGACTTTCCATGCTCGTACTTATCTTTAGGCCTTAAAAATTTATGTATTTCTGTTGACAAATTATAATCACAAGAATGGCCTAACAACTTATATACAGGTTTCACAAAGTATTCTTCAAAATAGAGGTAGTGAGACCTCTCACACCGGCTATCCCATATAGTAGTCCACATCTGAATAGGTTTGATATCCCCATTCCTATCCAAATATTCAACTCTAAAACACTCCTTCCATAGTCCAAAATTTTGCCCTTCATATAAAATGAGGTGCATCAGCAAAGAATAATGAATGAACTTACTGCCCCCTTCTTTCAAGGAGACCAACTCATTATGAAGAGCATTGGCCAAGAATTTAGCATAATCAAAACATAATGCTTGCCAACTTTGCACATCAGCAACCAGAACCATGGGAGCAATTCCCATAAACAAAGAGGCATTAACGCTAAGCAACTGACACAGAGTAATAGGTGTATTGGAAATATTCTTTGAATAACTCCATAGAATATGGGGGATCCTCTGTCACTAAAAACATTCTAAGTTTGTTTTCTCCGTCCTGGGGTCTGTGCATGGGAAATCTCCACCTTTTATATTTGTTGCTCATATATTAATATTCATTGAGCAAATCTTGGATTCTAAATTTCACACCAAAACTACAATCTAGTTGAAAGACCATTGATATATAGTCTTTTGTGATAGGGAAAAAACCTGTTCCATCCTTCAATTCAGCCAATTTGTTCTGAGGATTATAGCTTTTGGCTATGAATTTTAGAAATTCAACATTCACAAACACATTTGGCACTATGAGTTTTCCCAAATTTATTCTCCAGGGGTTTGAAACTAGTGTACTCCTATGCATCCTTTTATAATGGTATAGGAAGAGGTCATACCCTCTCATGGGTGTCCATATATCTCCTACATGTTTGTAAGTATTTTCTAACTTCTCTGCATTAGGATTTAATTGAGTGTTTCTCTTAGACCTCTGACCAAATTTTGGGCATTGGTCTATTAAGTCCTTTTTTAGATGTCTTTCATCTAGTCTTTATCTTTTAACCCTAGGTTTTTTAGTTATTTCTTCCATAACACCATGCAAAGAATTCTACTATCAAAATGCAATTTGACCCAATAGCTATAAATTTTGAGCTCAGAATACTTACTTGAATTCTTGAGTTGTATGTTTTACAGAGGCCTCCCCTTGCTCCCATGTTTGCATAATGAATAAAATTCTTTTGGGATTATTTTTGATATGCTCAGTTCAGTGTATTAATGGTGGCTTTCACATCATTGGGAGAACATTAAAGTTTTACAATGGGAAATGTATTGTCATCTTATCAAAATAATGAATTCTACTTTTAAGGGGTTTGTAACTCTTTATTTTTCTTAAAATTTTGTTATGACCCAAATGGGAGTCATACCAAAATCCTATTTTGTCAAGTCCCTTCGACATCTATTTTTCACTTCGATATCCCCTGACTTATCGTTATTCTTTCCTTTTTGAAGGGACAAGTTATTTCCTTTCTTCAACATCCCATATTTTTTTCATGGTTTTTCTTTGTTTGGTATTCTTTGACAATTTTTTGGTAGGACTAGAATTTGAGTCATCCCGACATTCTGAATCTCTTATAATTATATGTTAATATTCTTCTAGTGGAATGTCAAGCTGATATTCCTTGGTCCCTTCAATATGTCTTTATGTTTGGAGTGTCGAAGAGACTATAAAAAGGCTCACCCTGACACTCCGACTTTCTTTGTCTCTTCGATTTGTTGGCATCGCCCTGAAACAACACTCAAATGTTTATCTCTAGTTTTTCTAAGAGACTATAGGATTAATCTCTCCAACAAGGCAATCTCTTCTCGATATGTTATGTATCATGTTGTCGCTTTATCAATGTGACACATTCAGGTGTCACACCAATGTCCCGATGTATTCTTAACTTCTTTTAGGAGATTGAAGAGATCTCTGGGTGAGTCACTCTGATATGCCATAGGTCCTTGACTTTAGGGTTAAGAAATCAATGACATTATTTTCAAATGATATAGGTGTTTTAGATGTGGCCTTTTTTGTTTTAGGATGAAAGCAACTGATCAGGGATGCATTAGGGTTTAATTTTTTGAGTCAATAATAGAAATAAAAATGGAAAAATTTTGTTGTAAGAATATTATGATAGTGGGAAATGGGGTTTGAATGAAAATTTTAAGATTTGAAATTCTTGTCCCAACACAACTCAAATCAAATCTTTCTATTTTTGAACTTAACTAGGTCATCTCAAATCAATTTCCTTAAATTTTAAAGTCAACTCTTTAGTTAACTCTTCAAACCCCCTAATTTATGGATATGATTCCTTATATCTATCTTGCTTGTTGTCTCATTCTTTTTCAACCATTGATCATATTTTAGTTCTTTTAAATCTCATTTCTTCATTATTTTTTGTAAAAACTATATATGCATGTGCATCCTTTGACATTTGACATCACTCCTGAATTGCAAACTTATGTTGTCATTTTGACTTCCGAACTCTTGAAGCATTCTCAGTCACTTGATCATTCATCAAAGCATTCGAAGCAGTCTATCATCAAAGTCATATTGTTATGCAAATCTAAGAGCCATCATCACAAAGATCATGAGATTTAACAATAGATCTTTTTGTTTTGATTGTTGATAGTTGTAGTTTGACATTCATATTTATTTATCCTACTCTATTGTGTATCATAGAATTGTAGATCGGGTTTCTTTGTAGATCTACAATTTTTGTGCATACATTTTGGCACCCACCATCTTTTTATTCAGGCAACGAGAACCTGTGATAGGAAATCTGTTCAGGCAATAGGAACCCAGGACAAGACCCCAAGACATGAACTATGTTCAGTGATAGGATCTTGTTCTGTGATAGAAACCCACACTAGGAACTCTTTTAAGGTGACAGGATCTCTGTTTAGCGACAAGAACCCATGACAAGAACTCCATTCAGTGACATAATCTCTGTTCTATGACAAAAACCTATGACAAGAACTCTGTTCAGGCGATGGGATCTCTGTCTACAACAGGAACCTACAATAGGAGCTCTATTGTAGAAAAAGCCAAATAGGCTCCTAAAAGGTTGTTTTAGAAAGAGTTTGTCATTGAGTTTTAATCCATGTATTGGTGTTTGTTTCAATTGGCTGGTAGTTTACCTTTGTTATTTTCTTGTTTTATGTAATTTTCAAATTCTCATACTAATCCTCTAATAGGCATATTTACCTTTTATTATCTTTCTTGAATCTTTGTGTTTTATTGTGTTTTGTTTGGTTATCTTTCTGTGTGCAAGAAAAGCATTTTTCCTTGATCCATTCTACATCAAACAACTAAATCTATTTGTGAGAAATAAAGGAGAAAACTAAAGGTGCATTCAATCTAAACCCTTTCTATCTCTAGTTTACTAGGTTGTTTGTATAACATTTCATTTTGGGTTTTAAAATGAACACGTGTTTGGTGCAAGAGTTGTTGGCCTTCCAAGATTAGTGTGTATGCTCTCTTGCATGCTTAGCATGATCCTGAGGATCAAAAACACCATCTTACACCTTCCTCTACACATTTTTCTTCACATTTCATTTTGGGTTTTAAAACATACCATTGTTTTGTTGGCAAGAGACACTGCTACGCATGATAGGTGTTGTCATTGATGGCAACTAAGTCTATCCTACACATCTGCATTACATGATTTGTTCATACCAGAAGTTAGAGCAAGGATTTGTCTAAGTCTGGATGTCAGAAATAGAGCATGTGATAAGGTCCAGTATCTTGGTCCAGATATCTTCAATGGTAATTTACAGTGTGCTATGGATCTGAAGAAGTGATAAGGATTGTCAGGACTATCTAAATCCAGAATCTTAGCCTCCAGTGATGAAGGAGTAAAACATTATAAGGATTTGAGTATCAGGTTCTAGTTAGTCAGCTCAGTCAAAAGAAGAATAGGGCAACCCAGTATTTGATCTTGGTCTGGATGCAAAAAAGTTGCTAGATAAGCAATTAGTGATAATTAGTGGTATTTACTGATATAGTTGATGATCTGGGAACACAATTTTTTGGTCCGCATTGTTATTTGTGCATGGATTTAGCTGACAAAGTAGAGTTCTTATAAAAGTTCTAAGTTTCCTTGAAACCGACATCAGTTGATTGAATTTCTTGATGTGGATATATATAGCCAATAGATTCGAGTCTTTTGGTGTGTGATTGCAAGTGACAATGGAGTAAATGAGAAAAATAGGCAAAAATAAGTACGAAGGAGAAGAGATCTAAGGACCAGATCATGGTAGAATAGTAAACAGGGTAGAGCAAGGATGAAGTGTGTAAGATCAATAATCTATACTTAATTGGAACTAAATTCTTGCATTGGTAGATGCTATTCATTAGTTCAAACACTTTGTAATATTCTTATAATCATTTCTATAGGTGGTGAACCTCTTTGAGCAGTGCGCTCTGGGTAGTGAGCCTGAAGGCATGTGCCTTCCTCATTTGTAATACTTTTAATAGGGTATTAATTTTTGTGGACTAACCTCCACCATGGTTTTCCCTTAACCAAGTTTCCACATTAAAAATCTTGGTGTCAAGTGTGTTATTTTTGTTTCTTCTCATGTGTTATTGATGCATGCTTTCATGATTACAATAATGATTTGTAAATAAGTGGTAGAGAAGAATTAATTGCAGCAAGTGTTAAAGTTTTGAGACAACTGATTCACCCCCCTCTCAGTTGTCTTCCCTAATTCCAACATGTTTTCCATGTTTGATATATACAAGTAACTTTCATAATGTTAAACAATTAAAAAATGAACTTGTTTTGGCAAATAATAACATCATTGATCTCCTCTTGCGTGGTCACACAATTTCGAGGATAAAAAATGGTGTTTATTTTCTATTTGTAACCTATTAGGAAGGCATGTCTAGAGAAGTGATCACTTTAGGGATGACCTTAACTCCTGTGTTTCAGCGGAGTATAAATAGAGGAAGGTGAATCGAAAGACACCTCTCTTGGATCTAGCATATTATCATTATAACTAAGCCCCCAAGAACTTTATGCCTTGGGGAAGTGATAGAGGAGGGTAGGTTACCCTCTCCTCTCAGTTATCATGATGGTATCCTTATTCATCTACGGATTTTGGCCTCAACATACCCTTGAGGTATATAGAGGATGCTTTCATTAGTGCACTTGTTTTATCCTTGCTAAGCCATTCATCCTATCTACCCTCTTCCCTCTCTAGGATTGTTGTTGTGTCTTTCGTATTTGTAAGATAAATATCAAAATTAGATCTATATCAAGTATTTGTAAGTGTTTTCTTTTGATTGTTTCCTTTTTGCATCTATATTTCATTTCAAACATAAAAGTCAAACTAAGTTCTTAGTCAAAAACCTAAACTAGTCTCAATTGAAACTATTTCAAACCTTTTTCAACTCTTTGTTCTGGGGTGGGTTTACTTATCAGTTTTTATCAGTTTGTGACATAATTCCTTCATTAGAGAAATATGTTAACAACCTAATCAACCTTACTAAATTTAAATATTCCCTAAATCAAATTTTTTTAGCCTTAAAAGAAAAGCAATTATCTATAGAAATCAAGGGATCTATATAGGAAACATTTTGAAAAGTGATAGATTTTTGCCCTTATCCTTATCATATGCCTAATTGTTGAACTTATCAAAATCTTTGTGAACTATCAAAATCAAATTGAACCTATCAACTTATCTATATCAGGAACTTCTCAAAGAGCACTGGCTCTCTCCATCATATCATATCTTAAGCAAGTTATCATATCATATCTGTTGCATGTCTCAGTTTGCTTGGACTCATAAGTCTAGTACAAGTGAACATTATCATATCTTGAGCAAGTTATCATATCAAGATCATATCTGTAGCATATCAGTTTGCTTGGACTCATAAGTCTAGTACAAGTGAATGTTATCTTATCTTGAGCAACATATCATATCATTATCATATCTTGTATTAGTGGAGATCTAACATACATTTGACTTCCTTGGTTTAGATTAAGCCTAAGGGTCTCAACTTTGATTTTTGAAACATATCCAAATTTGATATCATTTTCACAATAGTATATGGTATCCAATAAGGGCATGGTTCGGTGGTTAAGTCGTTCGGTTGTAGTGGCGGCCACTAGAGTTCAAACTCTCACTGGGCCAATGAGCTTGCAGGCATTACACCTTCGCTGGGCCAATGAGCTTGCAGGTTTGAAGTGTTTTTTCTTGGGGATGAGGTCCCCCGTGTTGTGGCCTCACTGGTTCTTGGCTCCAGGAAAAAGCATTGTGTGGAGCCGGAGGGTGTGTCACACCAGTGTCACCGATCACGTTAAAAAGTTTACCAGGCACATTTAAAACAAAAAAAAAATAGTATATTGTAACTACAAGAGCATGGTCTAAACAAGATGAAATGGATCCTAGTAGACTAGCCATCAATGTCTGGGGAACCCCTTATGTTTCAAATACAAACACTAATCCTGAAGAATACGGTATGCCATATGTGTCATCACCTTTGGAACAAGGCCTTGTGGAAGACCTAGATGAAATGCCTACCTATAAGGAAATAGAAGAGTTTGTAGCTGATCCAAGGGGTTCTAAACTCACTGAAATATTAATGGCTACACACCCTAACTACTATATGTAAATGTTACTCAAACAAGGGGATATAATTCCCTCTCATGAAGAATTGAGGCCACTTGGTGATAGGGATCCCACCATTAGCCAAATGTATACCACCATAGACCTCTTAACTCCTACCCTTTCTACAGGTATCTCAAGAATGGAATCTGTGCCTATACCTCAAACTTAAAATTCTATGTTTATCACAACTTCACCTACCATTCCCAACTTGTCCATGCCTATACCCCAACCTTTGATTTCCTTATTTACCCAAAACCCACGCACCATTCAAGTCTTGTCCATGCCTCAACAAACTCATATTCCTATCTCAAACATCATTCCAACTACCTCACCTTTCCCTTCAACACACTATGGTACCCAAAATCCTTTTTTCAATATATCCACTAATATCCCTCCAATCCAAGTTCAAACTTAATCCTCCATTCCACAAAATCCCAATTTAATGTCTTATATAACCCTTTGTTTCAAAATCCAAACTCTAATCCTAATATTCCTCCAACCCACGTTCAAACCTCATCCTCTATCCCCAAGGGCCAAATTTAATGTCATATAATAATCCTTTATATCAAATTCCAAATTCTAATAATAATCCCCAAATTGATGAAGTAATGGTAATAAAGCAAGAATTTCAAGAGTTACAAAAACAAATGGTGGACCTTCAAATGGGAAGTACCAAAAAGAGTTATACTTTAGAGGACATTTGTCCCTACCCATTTGATAGATCCCTTAACATGATTCCATTCCCTAAGAACTTTGACATCCCTAAATTTGATAAATATAAGGGTTAAGGTAATCATAGAAAACATGTGCAAAAATCCTATTTAGGTTGCATGGAGTTATCCTATAATGAAACTTATCCCATGCGCCTATTTCTTAGAACTCTAGGGGGTTAAGAAATAGAGTGGTTTTCTCACTTACCTCAGGGGATCAAAAGTTTCCCTAAATTGGCCGAGAAAATTTTCCAACATTTCTCCTATAATATTAAACATGAAACCTCAATGACTGATTTGTATAATACCAAGCAAAAGAATGGAGAATCTTTTGCTTCATTTTTACAAAGGTTTGGAGGAATTTGGCAAGTAAAATTCCTTGGTCAATTCCTGAAAAATAATTGGTCAACATCTTTACTCAAAATCTAAATCAAGAATTGAGCTTTCATGTTCAAGTTCAAGGTCCTATTTTACCTTTTCTGACCTCATAGAAAGGGGTATGACCACTGAAAGAGCTTTGATAGTGAAAGGTCTTGTCAAAATCTATAAAGAAGATAAAGGAAAATCATATAGTAATAATAATGATCAATCTAAATTATGGATTAAAAATTGGAATGTTGTACATATGGAGTAGTTGATGCAAGGGCTATTCAAACAACCCCATCTTCATCACATACAACATTATTAACCAACTCTCAAGGTAATGAATGTCCTTATAGATCACTTTTGCCTTTGAAAAGGAAGTTCACACCCCTAGGGGAACCTATTGAGGTGGCCTTGCAAAAGTTGGTCAAATCTAAACTAATTGATCTACCCAAATCTTGAAATATTGAACCCCAAGTAAAACCGCCTTGGTACAATGACAATGAATTTTTTCACTTTCATAGGACCAAGGGTCACAACTTTTAGTTGTATGAGGCTTAAACATATAATCCAGGACCTCATTGATCATGGTAATGTAATGGTTGAAAATAACTCTCATACTACTCTTCTCTTCTCTTGCTACTCCTGATGATGGATCATAGAGTATGATTTGAAACGTTGAGGTAAAAAACTCACACACAGTTAATTCCTGAAATATGTAATTACAAACTCTCATACCACCAATGTAGATTTAAATTTTTTTAATGATCCTATGCCTAACCATGGAAAAGGACGTGTGAATAACCAAGGTAATTCTTCTAGAGATGCCAACTATGCCAAAGTAGGCCATAATTATGTTGTATCCCATTTAATACAAGACAACAATCATGTTTCTACATTAACCATAAAAAATCCAGTAATTGATTGTCATGCAACTACTTGAAGAAGTAGGGTTACTATTCAGGGACCTCCCACTTCATCTAGATCCTCATCCAATTATAACATTGAAGATCATTTGAATAAAAGCCCAACTCAAATCTCTATCCTTGAACTTTTGAAAATATCCCCAACCCATTGTGCAATCCTTGATAAAACTCTCCAAGAATCAAATGTGTCTTCCAACATAGATGCCAATGAGTTCTAAGCCATGGTCGGTAATATTGCCTCTACACAATCAACTTGTCTTTTCTAAAGAGGGCCTTCCACCTCTTAGCCCCAAACATATTGAGGCTTTGTATTTGGAAATTCTTATCCATAAGCATACAGTCAAAAGATTCATGATTGATGGGGGAGCTGGTTTAAACATTTGTACTTTAAGTTTTCTCAAGAAGTTGGGGTATTCTAATGGAGTAATAGATCCTTCAAAGAAAATAACAATTAAGGGTCAAGATTATGCTAAGAGAGAATCCAATGGAACTATTGAATTGCCTATTCAAGTGGGCCCTATGTTGATAGCAACTATGTGTCAAGTTTTTGACCTTGATCTACCCTACAACATCCTTCTTGGTCACCCATGGATCCATGCCATGCAAGCTATCCCATAAAATTTCCACCAATGCATAAAATTCCCCCATGATGGCAAGGAAATTACCATCTATGGATACCCTCAACCCTTTCAATATTGTCAAAACTTAGCTAAAAAATACCAAGAAAATCATCATATCCCTATTAACCATGAATCCTCTCCATCATCATCTTATGTGGACCCATCCACATTAGCCTCATCATCATCTATTCCTTCCATTCTGAATCCATCACCACCCAAGATCAAGGTCAAAATTCATGACAATGGTTGTGGAGAAATACTATGTTGGAGTACAAGACCACTAAGAGGGTGAGGTGGGGGGGCTGAATTAGTGGTCTATAAACTTTAACATCTTTTGCACCTTTTAACTTACAAGACAAAGAGTGAGAGAGAATTCAATGATCTATCAAACACATATGAACAAGAATGATGATGAATAGAATGAACAGTACCTTAAGACCAAAACATTAGGACAGACACACATAGAGGCAAATAAAATAAACCATAACACATGTTTTTGATGAGTAGAAAGCCCTCGTAGGGATAAAAAAACCACTCAAAAAATTGCCTCGCTGACTTAATAGAATCTCACTGATTACAAAGCCTCACTGGATATCAGGTGCCTCACTGGCAAAAAACAACAATCACCTTAAATACAAGAAAATGATTTAGGGGCACACCCTGATTCTCTACACCACAAAACCTTATGTCTCCTCTTGTTTTCAATCAACACAAACTTCTTCAAATACAAATCACTCAAACATAACATCAGTATAAACAAATCAGGACTCTTTAATCCTCTGTAGACAGTAACAAATAAATCTTCTCTTAACAAAAGACTTTCAAGATATTCAATCAAAAAAACCTCTATCTCTGCATAAAGAAGCTCAACCATTTGGTATACATAAGGAAACAACAATTATACCTTATCAATTTCTATCAACATCTATTGTATTAGACTCATGCACTTTCAATCTTATCACCCTTAAACATGCTCATGACATCCTCTGCTTCCTTTTGTGACACCTTACAAAGAACTAGTCATCTGCTCATTTACTTGTTTCATACACAAATCTTTTGTAGATAGTGTTGTGCTACCTTCTTTCTCTATATACAAACTTCATTTACATAATGTATATTCATGTACAAAAACTATTACAATGTGTCCATCTGCAAAATATTTCCTTCACAATCTTAAACCTCTGCACATTCTTTTGAACAATCATAATAAAGACTCCCTATTCACTATTCTCCCCTTTTGTGTTCAGATCATGGTATTAAACATATTCAATACCATTTTTGCAAGATCAACACACTCATCTCTATTATACCTTTGAATTTGTATATCCTTCTTCAACAATAGAGAAGAAAAAGAACAACCTCAAAACATCCGTTCATATCATCCAAAAACCTAGAAAGATCAATGTTAAAAAGAAATAGTTACAAACTACCTTAATACTACTTTAGCAAGGAGATACCGTCAAACTTCTTGCAAAGGTATAACGGTTGGGACACAAAAGGATCTTTAAATATTGATCATTGATTAGACTTTTGCGGTCTTGGAACAATCAAATATGAGCCATCGATACAAACTTGATGCCCAAACTTAAAATATAAACCGATTCTCCCAGTGGGCACTAGGTCATGGGGCCAATTGTGTCCATGTTATAATGATGCTCCAATAGGTCACTTTAAGTGATGTGACTGTCCATAACAAGTCAAAACTAAATTAAAACAAAAGTAACTTCCTAATATGATAGGTAAATAGGGTTTTGAGGACTTAGGTTAAATTAGGTTCCTTTTAGCATTTTACGTTCTAAAGACCACAAAGCAATGAATCCTAACCAAGACACTGGGATATGCAGAAAACTCTTAGGATAACATCAAACACCTACAAGGTCATGTTGAGGATCATCACCGTGAAGCAAGACCTCCCTCCTTTTACATCACACCAAGTATCAAGTAAGCTCTTGTGATGACAAAAACAAACTCACATGACTATCACCATTCCTTACGATTGTGAACCCATCAACTGAACTCATCAATGCATGTGAACACTTGAAGCAATCTCCAACTGAGGTTCAACCATTGACATGACATGAAGGTATAACTTGAAATGTACCAAACTGTGATCATCAATTGTAAATGATAATGATGACCAACTCCTTCTCATGACACCACAAGGTAACTCATCAAGCATCAACAACATCAAACCAATATACAAAATGAAGCATTGAATGAAGGCATCCTTTTTCCATGAGGTAAATATGAACCTCATCACCATAAAATCACTGCAACTGACCTTGGACATAAGAGGACACTGAAGACATGAGCAAACACCACACTCCTCTGAGGATATCTGACAAGTATGAATCTATTCAACCCTCTCAACTCAATCTGAAGCATCCAATCTTAGAAGTAGACCTCCTATGCATTGCATCTTATCTTGACAACACCAAAGGGAACACTATAAAGTCCTATGACCCAACTCCAAACAACAGAGCATGATGGAAAAAGCATGATAGTATGATGGCATACTGATCTCCTCATGAAATAACCAAATACTCATCACTTGTAACCATATAGAAGTAACCATTCACCTTATACTCATCACACAACCTAAGCTCTGTGCTGAGATCATGAAGAACATTAAACCAATGAACATCAAAACCTTCAACATTCAACACCATATGATCTCCTCATGATAACAAATGACATGATGTAACCTAACCCTTTTGCCATCAACGACAAACCTACATACTATGCAATGTTCCTTTTGTGTGGGTCAACTCCCTCTCACACCGAAATCTTATGGTAAACCTAAGGAAGATTTATTGAAGGTCATGGCCAAGCAAGGGTTCCCCAAGTTTCTCTATTGGGGTAAGTTGGAGAAAGAAGACATTCAAGAATATGTGTCATCATGGTTATATAAAGAAAAAGAAGAAATCCAACCTCCTAAATTGAACCTTGAGAACTATCCAAAAGGTCTTCATATCATTAAAAACATGGGTTATAAAGGATAAGGTGGTCTTGGTCATCAAAATCAAGGTATCATTAAGTGTATCTTTCAAATTTCTAGAGGTAATCATGGAGGGTTAGGGTATGGATCTCCTATGAATGTGCCCCTAAAATCCACATACACTATTGATGAAGTTGAACCTCCCCTTTTGTCCAAAAATAAATATATAGACATTCAAGAAGACTCTTCCTTTGATCTAAAGAAAATTTTCTAAGACAGGCCTATTTGTACCATAACACCTATGTCATCCACTTCTCAAACCCATTGCACGTTGACCTCATATATCCTCAACTCATTGCTTGGGACCAACAAGGACCACCTTCTTTAGATATTTTTCAAAATGATGAAGCAATTGCAAAATTTATGGGTGTTAGGGATGGAATTCCCTTGGGTGATCACAAAGTAGGTTTTTCCATGGAATTAGATGCATAGGCTTATTTTGGGGAAGATGCTAAAAGCACAATTTGTAATATGAAATCTTATGACAAGGAAGAAGAGAATGTAGGACTTCCAAATATGGCTCAATATCCAGAAAGATCTCCTATCTTAGTGGAAGAAGCTCAAGCAATTAATTTTGGTACCCAAGAAGATCCTAAAGTTACCACGTCCAATGGGGGCATCAAAGTTTGTATAGATTTCAAAGACTTAACAGCTAGCCATGAAATGCTCTCTTTAATAGATGGATATTCTGATTACAACCAAATCAAAATAGTTGAATATTAACATAAGACCACCTTCACAAGTCCATGGGGAACTTATTGTTGGAATGTTATAACCTTTGGCCTTAAAAATGCAAGGGCAACATATCAAATAAATTCTATGCTTAATCCTTTTATAACATAAAATGGTAGATGTGCGCTATTCCCACCTTGAATCTTCTACCTTTGGCATCTATGTTTCCCTCCATCCTTTGGTGTATCATTGTCTCTTTAGTATTACATTATTACGAGCATGTCCTTGGTGTATGGTGATACATGTGGACCCTTGAAACAAATCTAACAACATTCTAAAAGCCAATATCCTAACTTTTAAACACAAATAAACTATTAAGCAAGAAGCCTTGACCTTAAAAAATAGATCCTTGTAACTTAAGTTAATTTCTTAACTTTGTCCAAAAAGGCAAAATCTTTCAAAAAATCCAAATCTTAATATTAGAATCATGATGCCTTAGTAGGATATATCTTTCCTATATTAGGCTATCATCTTTATCAAAATCTTGAGCTTAATAAATTGGCAAATGACATTGTGTTGTTTTTAACTTATTTTATTTGGGACCATTTTGGGGCCATTTGTGCTTTCTTTCTTTTAGTGACATGTGTGTTAGTCAGATGTGGCTAAGGAATGTTGAAGAATGTTGTTTATATGCATAAAATCATTTTATTGTCATGATTATCTTCTTTTATCATTTATCATTTATCATTATTGTTTTTTGTATTTCTTATCCTTTGTCTTATCTTATATCTTGTGTTTTTAGTGTGTTATCTTTTATCATTTTGTCATTTTTATCTTTTTTCTTATCTTATACCTTAGTTGATTTTATCTCTTTATCCTATCTTTGTCTTTATCTCTTTATCTTATCTTGTTTTATGTCACATTTTGAGGAAGCTTGATGATCTCTACACCATGATGTGTATGAAGGAGAGTGAGGAATGGGGACATGAGTGCATATGTATGTATGTGTAACTTCTCTATGATGAAAAATAAAGCATAACAAAAAGTATCCTAGATGGATCTATTCTATTCTATGAAGGAAATACCATGAGTGCAAAATCATCCATAAACCTTATCACATTTTCATTTTATCTCAACTTTTTCATCCTATTCTTTGCCTTGAAATTGATATCTCTTCTTTTCGAAAGTTTGCCTTGTGTCCTCTAAGTCAACCTCCCGAGGGGACATCATCACCGAGGCATTCTTTCAACATTTTCTTCCAGCTTTTTCATCTAACTTTTTCTTCCATTTTTTTCTTTAGTGTTCTTTGATACAATGCCACTGGTCAGGGCATTATATCAAAGAGGAGCAAAATGTACACCCAAAAATAACACAAACTATTATTTTGTCCTTTCGATCACACCTTCTGTGACTCACCTATTTTGTCTAATTTCCTTTGATTGATTAAATAATTAAATAATAGTAATTATTTAATTAAGTTTACTTATTGTCCTATTTCTTCTAAAATAATTAAATAATATTTAATTATTTATCTTTATTTCATTCCTCATAATGAAATAAATAATAATATTTAATTATCTCTCTCAATTATTTTCTCTCATGATTAAATAATAAAAATTATTTAATCTATTTAAATCTTCTCAAGTCAAATTAAATAAATCAAAAATTTATTTAATTCTTCTCAAAATAAATTAATCAAATTTGTTGAACTCAAATTTCATTTTGCCTTTTGAAATCAATTCAAATATCCTATTAAAATTTCTCTAAATATCTTATTTATCTCACACATGTTTGAATGACAAATAATAATAATAAAATATTATTATTTATTCAGCACATGTCTATTTGTTCGTTCTCCACCTCTCCAAATCTGACTTTGAGTTCTGAAGTCAATCTCCATGATTTTCAAATACAACTCAAATCAAATCTTTCGATTTTTGAACTTAATAAAGTCATCTAAAATCAGTTTCCTTAAATTTTGAAGTCAACTCTTTAGTTAACTCTTCAAACCCCCTAATTTATGGATATGATTCCTTATTTCTCTCTTGCTTGTTGTCTCATTCTTTTTCAACCATTGATCATATTTTAGTTCTTTTCAATCTCAACTCTTCATTATTTTCCGTAAAAACTATATATACACGTGCATCCTTTGACATTTGACATCACTCCTGAATTGCAAACTTATGTTGTCATTTTGAGTTCGGAACTCTTGAAGCATTCTCAATCACTTGATCATTCATCAAAGCATTTGCATTCGCAATCACTTGATCATTCATCAAAGCATTCGAAGTAGTCTATCATGAAAGTCATCTTGTTATGCAAATCTAAGAGCCATCATCACGAAGATCATGAGATTTAACAATAGAGATTTTTGGTTTGATTGTTGATAGTTGTAGTTTGACATTCATATTTGTTTATCCTGCTCTATTGTGTTTCATAGAATTGTACATCTGGTGTCTTTGTAGATCTACATTTTTTGTGGATACACATTGAACTTTGGAAAAGGATGAGATACATGAATGGATCTTACATAGGTTTGAGTGATGGTTGGAATGTCTAACACTCACAAGAGTAGCACATAGTTGACACTTCCTCATGCTTGGGATAATGATGCATAGGATGTGGGGCCTATGTGTAGGAGACTAAGAGGGGTGTCATCCCTAAGAACTCTATCAATTCCTCTCTATAGGCTTTACAGCCCTGTGATCACCATACTCATTCTTGAGATACTGATATCTAGGAAGTGGGGCCTATGTGGAGGAGAGTAAGAGGGGTCATTCTTAAGAACTCTATTATAAGGAAGTTCATCCCTAGGGGAAGGACAAACCTTTTTGAGTGTGATTGATGTGGGCATTTTTAAGCAGATGTACCACTTGATGTACATAATCAAATCATAAAAACTTATTTTTATTTAGATTCAAAAGTTGAACAATATTTATTTATTAAAAACACGAGATGGCGTTGGTTGGACGGTTTGGAGGGTGACAATGACACATGCACACTTGCACAATACTTATACAGACAGCCAACAACTGGCAATTTTAAATTAAGAATCAATATAATAATTCTCTGACCATATTACAATTTGACTGGCCTCTCCCCCATAACAGAGTACTTGGACTACAATCAACAAGTTTAAAAGAGTGCTTGGAGCTCCTGAGACAGTAGTCTCAAAGTTTTCCCACTCACCTGATGACGATAATACATAATTTAAAACGGAAGACAGGACTTTTAGGCACAGGTTGAGGACTAAGGAAGCGGAAGGAATATGGAGTGAATCTTGAGATGGAAACGTGATATAATATCAGTCATAAATTTGATCCAATTCAATCAGCCAGGTGATTCTATAAATCTTGAGTTCTGTAACAACTTTGGACATGTTTAAACATCTAGTCAGGAAGCGTACGTAAGCCAGGGTTTCCATTAGCCCATACTCATTAGCATCACTATCTTTAGTCCCCTGCCGTATAGAGACATTTTCAACAAGAAAATGACCATCCAAAGGGACACACCACCATTTTCTCACCACCATATAACATAAAATTAGTAGACATTGATGCCAAATCAATTCAACAATTTACAGTACAAATCTCATATCTGTGCCAAAAAAATAAAGCTGCTTCAGCACAATCTCTCATTGACTATAGAACTCTGATACAGAATGCTGCCATGATGGCAGCATTCTAAATTACATATAAATTTGAAATTTATCCAACCAATAACATAGCTGGATATCATCGGTACATAGAGTACTTAATTGATTGCCTGACCACAGGAATGCTGCATCATTTATTTCCTACGGGCTAGGAAGCATAGGCACAGCTATATATATGACTCAACTGGTTACCAAATCTAACCACAATTATATGTGGTTTCATAGGCTGACATGAAACTTACAATTCCTTAACAACTTAATCTGACTACAGCTACATCTTCAATTAAGCAAGCCAATCCTGCATTGTCTTTCATGCCACGCTTAATTGAGGCATTTGGTGTGGATTCCTTCTTTCGCTTTTCAACAGGATTATAATCTTTTGCCGATCAAGTTTTGCTACTTTGATTGCTTTGCCCTTTGATTCATGACAGGTGTTCAGTGAAGCATGTTGTCGAGATTTTGGTTTGATGCTTGACAACAACCACCTCTCATGTTAGTGTCTTTATCCTTAACCCCTTCAGCCTTCTGTGCAACCAACTTTTCTTTGCCATTGTCAGCATCATTTGCATTGTTGGTATTTTGCATTGCATCCTTAACTCTAGTGTTAGCTATTATCTTTGATTCACCTTCATCATTATTCATTTCATTCTTTGCTTGTGCAACATTGTGCACTTCACTATATGGGTCAAAACCACCATTCATCAAATCCTTTTTCCTGCAATCCAATGAACTTTCAGAAATGAACACTGATGTTTTGTCACGGGTGATAGGAGCACTTTTTTTATTGTTTTCTTCATTTGCAGATAAATTTTCAATTACTTTTGATGTTGATCCATCAAAATTCACTTCTGCTGGAGAATTCTCTGGTTAGGCAGGATGAATGGTTTCTCTTTTAGGATTGGCATTGACTTTGCAGAGATCTGCGAAACCCACAGCAATCAGTAAATGCTTTTTAGACAGTAATATAACAAGAAAATTAAAATATGAACCAGTAACTCCAATGACATGATTGTGCTCAAAGATGGTAATAATCAACTATCATGATTTGCATCTGCCTCTCTACGAAGTGGCACAGTAACTGGAGAATAAAGGCTTTGAAGATATGATGCCATGGAAAATTTCAATGTTCATTTTGCATTTGTAGAACAATTCAGAAATTATATTAAGAAAACTAATTTATGAAAAACACAAACCAGAAATTTTTCAAAAGTTCACAAGCTTTGCGCCAGTATACTGCACCTTTTTATTCTCTGATTTTGTTGATGATGTTTCCTGGTAGAAGATGGGCATGGATGTGGCTTTGAAATTGAGCCTTTTACGTAGTTGTTTTATTTTAGCTTCCATTTCCTCCTGCAAAGGTATTACTGGTTAGCCAAAGAGAACGAACAGAGTCTTATGCACACAATTTCAAGATATACAACTGATATGGAACACTACTCTTTAGACCATTAAATAAGAAAAAGAAACATCAATAAAGTGTTTCTACAATTTTATTAAAACAAGGATGCTATACTGATCTGAATTAGATTAAAATTTTCATAGAATCACACTCGAGGCATACCTGTGTTTTTGCATGAATTTGGTTCAACTCAGCTTCCTTAGCATTCATCTTTCCTTCCAGTTTCATATAGAACTGCACTAAACCAAAAGGTTGTAATCACACATCAAGGAAATGACATCAAAGTTCATTCTTATGTACAAAATTTAGTCCAATCAATGCTATAGATCAAGAAGGCTATATCACTCTAAAAGCAAGAACCATGGTAAAAATTTAACTTGCAGTCAAGACAACACGGTACCATTTATCCTACCAATTTATTTTGGGTCTTGGCCTTTTACAGATCAGTTTATCAACAAGAATTTGTACAGCATACAAAAAAGTCTTCAAATAGTGATGGTTTCAACAAATCATGCTCTTTGTTTTTCTGAAGGTACTATTTCTCAATCTATTGTTCCTTTCAATCAATGGTTTGTCCCCTTGGACCAAGAACCCAGGAATGAAGTTTTTCCTGGGAGTAATTCTCCAATAGCTGAATCCTGCCTTTCTAACAAGTCTATTTATATGAAACTGCTAAACTTCATGTTATTCTCATTAAATTAGCACATGGCATTTCTGCACAATGAATATGCCCAGGCCTAGAGTGAAAACTTATCCTATGAGTAGTGATGGAAAAACTTCTTTATCGGCTCTGGTAAAACGTAATAAACCATAAATATCTAAAACAACTCAAAATGATAACTACAATATGGTGTTACAGTTCCAACACAAAATTCAGCAAACACCTAGCAATGATACGGCATAAAAATTGATAATATAATGGAAGCACATCAGAAAGGCTATACCCCAATTTAACAGATGCACAGTTCTGAATACAGTCTTAATGGTTACTGGGTTGCAAAAGGAATGAAATGTGAAATTGAAGATTAAACTCATAATAGTTTCCCAATGTTTTAACTGACAATGGACCTTAACATTAAACAAAATGCCATCAAGATATAAGGTTTCTAGCTCTTTTCTCTTCTCTGCTCTTTCATCACTTTTGAAGCTGAAATCTGCTGCATTTTCTTTGTTATCCAACCTACTCTCACTGGGAGATTTGTGAGATCTATAAATCCATAATGTTGGTCACATTAAACATCTATTACATGCATAAAACCTCTGTGAATGAGAGTGAAAAGCTAATATTAAACTGAGAGTAAAAGCAGTGAAAAACTAATATTAAACTGAGAGTAAAAGCATTCTGTAAATTACATTTGACTGACCTAGGGGAGCACTAACTACCATCTTAAAAGAAAAATATACTAGTTTTTTGCAGAGTAAACAAGGAAAAAATATCCTTGACCAAATTACCCTGCAGAAGTTGATCTAGCTGCATCTCCTCCTCTTTTTTGATTCAGGTTGTGTTTTCTCTGTTTTCTTCTTTGGAGCTGTAAGATCATCATTTTGATGCCTTTCATTTATAAAAGGCAATGTTTTAACCAAAGAAGTTAGAAAAACACTAAGCTTTTAATAACCATTATAAAGAGCTAGAAGTTTGTCACTAAATTCAACAAACTATTAAATTATATGTAGTAGTGGCAAATATGAATCAATACCTGGTATACTCTCTATGAGGTGTTCTCAAGCTAGCTGTCTTTGGTGCCCCATTTGTAGAAGCCTGCACAAAAAAGAAATTACTCTAATCATACATATTATAAAAAAAAAATTCTCTCTCCATGAATTTATTACCATTGAGTTTCCTTAGAAAGAAAAATAGGTTAATTTGAATGCAATAATTTCAAACCAATGTTTACTATAATCAGATTCAACATTTTTCCACATGCAAATGCCAATTTAGGCAGGAGATGAGTACCTTTTTTTTTAAAGTTATGGAGGCTTGTTTCTTGTCCCAGAGGACCTGTCTACTTGACACTCTTTTATCTGGATTAATTGATGCTGTCAAGGAAACTGATTTTTTCCTCTTGGTTGCATCCATATCAGCCTCCTTCCTGATCACAACACACAGTCTGGTTTTGGTACATCAAGGACATCAAAAGTTTGGGGTCTCCCAAAAGTTTCAGCAAAACCAGACAGTGGTGTTGTGATCAGGAAGGAGGAGGTGATATCTGATGTTCTTTGAAATGATAACTGCTATTCATGTAATATTTGTATTTTTTTAGTAGTTGGAAATGGAGGGAAAAAGATTTGAGAATGCACTCCTCATTACTCAATTCTCACATTAAATTAATTTTTGCTTCTGAATACTGCATCAATAATTTGGATGACACTTAGTAATCCATCATCAAGATAAAGAATAGTGATGAGTATATTACAGGCTGGACATACAAAATACTTACCAAATGCAAGAAGAAGAAAAGAGAGTAAGAAACAAGCAGCACAAAGAAATGAAGAATAAGACTTGGAAAAAAAAATTAAAATTAAAATTAAAAAAGAAAAAAAATCAAATCTTGACAATGACAAAGAAAAGGAATTAAAAAAAAGTAGACATCAAAATTTCAAAACCAGAATAGGGAAAATCGTAAGAGTTATGAATTGCTACACCGATTCCCTCTGCGCCTCCTCTGCCGGCGCCAATCTCTCGGCCAGTCCCGTCACTGTCACGGGAAGCCCTAGCCTGTAGGCTATGCATTCCTCTTCCCCATCTCCATTATTCTTGTAAAATTTTCCCCTTATTTGCTCTTTTTGTGCCATGGATTTTGTTGAATATTTATCAGTGACAAAATTATGCCGAACAAAAGTCAAGATACTCACATTAATTTAAAAGTGTTCTGACTTCAATTTCTCTGATTTAGTGGTGTCAATGGAAGTTACGCTTTTGGCGAAAGGAACCAAGAAAAGCGAGGCCATCTTCAAATTCACTGCCATCGATTCTGTTGAATAACTATTACAGCAAGAATTAGTCATTCTACATTAGTTTAATTATGTGTTTAACTAGCACATTTACTTTTAGAAATAAAAAATTATGCACAACAAAAATCAAGATACTCTGCTTCCTACACCGCTTCCTACAGTGACAGAAAGAGTGAAAGATTTGAAAAAAACTCAATCTTATAAAACCAAAAATTCAAAAAAAAATTTAAAAACTTAAAAACAAATAAATGAGTAGGCTGTAACGAGCCGCATTTTGGACAGTTCTTTGTACCATTCAAACACTAAACAAACATGTACACGCAGAGTAGAGTACAAATTTTGGTGTAAGTTCGTTCTGCAAGAGACAGAAAATAAAAAATATGAAATGCTTTATATAGGCCGGATCTTTAATCTCATGACCCATATTTTTGGTTAAAAGAGATTAGGAGGAGCAAAACTAGGGTTTATTTTAAGCGAAACCTCTGCTGCAAAAGCCGAACCCTGAATCTTTGAAAATTTTACAAGCAAAGTTTTGGGAGGAAATTAGGGTTTGATAGCCATCCGGGACAAATTAAGAGGCAAAATTGGGCAAACAAAGGTTGAAAGATATTGAAGCTGCTCTATATCTCTGGTAATATATGTTATAATCTTTAATAGTAATTCCTGTGGACTAGATGATATGCCTTCTATATTTGAAGATTCCGTCGACTCAGAAGAATCTGCAATAGACAGAGATACTAATTCTTTCAGCCGTGAAAATTGCTATTGTTAAATTAACAAAAAAATTTGCAGCTATTCCGTGAATCTATGGGATAGAGGACTTGCCTTGCTTCAACAATTTTATATCAAGAACAATATGCTAAGAGCTACCTCGAAATTAAAGGATTATTATTAATAATATCCGGAGGAGATTTTTGACTTGACAAAGGTGACAGGATGGAGATGAAAGGACCCTCGCAGTTATATAAACCCTTAAGGAGTTGTGAAAACTATTCGCTTAAATATCGATGATGAAAAACACAAACTTCTATGTGTATCATATAAGTGCTTTGATCATTATACGGTTAAACAAGGATATGGAATTTTGGTTTTTTTTTTTTTTTGGATGAAAATGTCAATCTATCTATTATAGGTAGGGGCAAGGACACCACTGAGAAATTTGGACCAAAATTTGGAGGTAAAACAATATTAAATTTGAATATTCATCCTTCAACAAAACTAACAATTGAATAAAAAATAAAAAACACATTGTTTGGATTTATTTTTATTAATTATTTTTTGAATAATTCAATATGATAGATATATATATTACTTTTTTAATTCTTTCTTTCTATTAAAAAAATAGAAAAAGTGAATAAGCAACTTGAGTTACATTTCATAAACAACTAAATTATAGGACCCAATTTTAGAGAGTTCCAATTAAGAATAGATTAAAGTAAATGTTCTTTTGGTGATATGATATGTTTTATTGAACAAAAGTGCCAAATTAATTATCCCTTCTTTCTTATTTCTTTTTTGGTTATTCCTAACTCTTAACTATTTAATTTTTTTTGGCCAAATTTTATTATCATTGGATTTTAATAAAATCTATTTCTAAAACTCATATATAATACTAATATACATATCTATATATTTATTTTTATCATTGTTAGTATTTGTTTTAAAAGCACCTCAAAATTCCTTTAACAACTTTTATTTTACTAGTACCTGTTGCAATGAGTTCACAATTGATTGCAAACCAATCAAAAGATACGATTATTTTCCTTGTCGGGCAAATTTGATTTAAATTTGTACTTTTCCTATGTCATAACAAAAAATAATTGAAAAATGATTTATCTATATTGTCATTGGCTGAAAAAAAAGACCTCTTCTCCCAGAGGGTGCAAAAAAAACTATAAATGTAGAGAGAATTTTGGTTTGAGGGGAGGATGTAGCAAGTAAACAAATTATGAATACAAATTTTGTCTCCCACTAGTTAAGTCATGCTTAAATGGATGGCAATAATTATGAGAGGGAAGAATCATTAGCTTTTATGAATTTAATTTTTTGATTCATTAGCTAAACTGTAAAAATTACTTTTTCTCAAAGGTGCAAAGTTATAATATTAATAATACTATTAAAAATATAGGGTTCTACACATTCTATTTTATGAAATTAGATTATTTTTGGGATTTCAATTTTATTTACTCAAGAGTTAAAAATCTAGTATTTCAATTTTATTTACTCAGGAGTTAAAAAAATCTATTATTTCAAATCTCCACATAATACAAATATGCAGGCTTTGTAAAGTTTAGTTTTATAGTCAAGGAAATATTTGTGTTATTTAATAGGCTTTGTAAAGTTTAGTTTTATAGGTAAGTAAATATTTTAGTGTTATTTTATTTTTACCAAATTAAATTATTTTTGAGATTTCAATTTTATTACCCAAAACATTTCAAAACGTGTTCACATAATTTTTTCCTTATAAATTTAGTTCTGGAAATATAATAGTTACAAATTTGAAATGATAAAAAGTTCTTTATTTTAGAAAAAAAATATTACTAAACCACAATATTAGATTAATTAAAATAATTAAAATCATGTTCTCTCTAAAAGTACTTAATATTACTACTTAAACAAAAAATTAAGTGACTAAGTGTAGTGATCTAAATATGAATATGTTATTGTTATTATATTGTGTAATTATTCTTCAAACCTACAATATTTTAATGCATTTTATTTTGTAAAAGTATTCAATATTATTATATTTTAATATGTTAGGCAGACATTTCAAATCTCTCCACACCCAACTAGGGTTAGGGTTCTACACATTTTATTTTATGAAATTAGATTATATTTACTCAAAAGTTAAAAATTTAGGATTTCAATTTTATTTAGTCAAAATTTCTCTAAAAAGTACTTACTATTATTACTTAAACAAAAAATTAAGTGACTAAGTGTAGTGATCTAAATATGAATATGTTATTGTTATTATATTGTGTAATTATTCTTCAAACTTACAATATTTCAATGCATTTTAAATTATAATAGTATTCAATATTGTTACATTTTAATATGTTAGGCAGACATTTCAAATCTCTCCACACCCAACTAGGGTTAGGGTTGTATAAATTTTATTTAATGAAATTAGATTATTTTGGGAATTTCAATTTTATTTACGTAAAGAGTTAAAAATCTAGGATTTCAATTCTATTTAGTAAAAAGTTACAAATCTAGTATCACCAAAAATATTTTGCCATGTTATTACATTTTTTATTTTATTCTTGAAACTTACAATATTTTAATGTATTTAATGCATTTTAAATTATAAAAGTATTAGTATAATATTTGTATTATTTAATAGGATTTGTAAAGTTTTAGTTTTATAGTTAAGGAAATATTTTAGTCCTAGATTATTTCTGAGATTTCAATTTTATTTACCTAAGACATTTCAAAACTCTTCAAAAATTAATTTTTAAATATTGGAATGCAATTTGTCTATACAACCAATACCTAATCAACAAAAAAAATTACAACTCAACAAATACTATATGCTAATCAACAAAAAATTTGCAACTAAACAAATACTATAATAACAACAATACAACATAGGTACTGGCCACTACTTGGCACTTGTTTTATATAAGTTTATATTATGTTTTGTAAAATAAAGATGCAAATTTTTTAAACAAAAAACTCCCCCTCTATATTCTCTCCATGGGAAAATTATTCTATATTTATCTCCACTTACACATTTAACATTTCTTATTTTCTGAGAAAATTTTATCAACCAATTACATACTATAGTTTTTCTAGGTTTGTGTTTTGGACATTTTCTAGGAATGACAAAGAATTTGAAACTATAATAACCATATTTTTACAATGAAGAGAATAATATGTAGCATCACCATAGACTTTATTAGTTTAATGAAAATATTGAAGAGATCAAACACAATAGTACAATTGTAATTATAAGTACAATACTTTTGGTTTAAGATTATTGAATGTTGATATTAAAATTTTAGATTGGTAATTCTAGAAGATATGAAATGCATGATACTCCAAAAATAAAATTTACTAACTACTATATTAATTGTTCTATTTCTATCAACTCTTTATACATATTAAACATTCAAATGAATTAAAAAGAGCTTAGAATCATACAATTCTTTAATATTATAATTATGTCAATTGTTGGTATTCTCTCTCATTAATGCATAAAAGATTATCAATGTGAACAAATATGAAGAATAAACACTAGTAAAAAGTGTTTAACAAGCTATAAAACAAATTGTTTCAACAAGAACTAAATTTCCAAGGTTTAAATGAAAATATAAATATTAATAAAATGGGTTTTAGTTTACATCAAATTGTATTGTATTGTAAAAAAATCACACAACATAATATAAAATAGATTACTAATTGGAAAGAAATGCAGAGGCATTATGGAAATATTTAGACTACAATCTTATTAGAATAGTTACTAGAATTTTTAATATATGATTTTTTTTGGATTGTAAATAAGCAAAGTTAGAAGCAAAAGATTGTAATTTTGGGGTTAAAAAAGTAAGATCCTAAAACAGGGCTAAGAGATCCAAAGAAAACATGAGTGATTGATTTGTGTAATTTTGAAGAGAAAGAGTATTTGCAAAGAAATAGACAAGAATATTATGTACATGGGTGGCAATGTACATGCATTGGAATACTTCATATTATATTTTTCTTATGATGTGAAATGATGTCATTAAACAATTGGGTAAGTGCAAGAAGATGGGGGGACAAAAAGGGGTCTAAAGTGGCCACTTTTTTTCTAAAATCAGGAAATGCTGGCCTTGGATGAGAAATTGAGCATAGTTACACTCAAAATTTAGACATGCAAGCAAAACAATGTTCATAGTGCTCCGAGTCTACTTTCTAAGCTACTATTTTTTTTTGAAAATGGTATAGATTAAGGGGTTCAAAAGAGGGAGCCATAGAAATTGGTGTTGTTTCTATCAAAAAAACATAACATAGCATGTTTTGTGGCTCCCTCAAAATGTTAACTTTTTTTGTGGTATTTTTAAAATCACTTCAGTGAGAAATTAGCTAACAGCATGTAGTTTATGCCTAATTTTTCTGATATTTTTTTTATGAATATTTGATTTTTTACTATTTCTCAAAGTGGACACATCTTAAAAAATAGAATTTTGGCCGTGCTACCCCTATAAATTTTGAAAACTAATTGAAAATTATTTTTTAAATATGTGTAGAATGGATTCTAGTTTCTAAATATGTAATTTTTTTAAAATTTCAATGAATGGTTAATTTATAATAAAAAAAAGACCAAACAGTGGTTTTTGCCCAAAGCCAAACACACAAACAAAAAAAATTAAATATGAAAGGCTTAACATTGTCAAAATGTGAAAGAAATTACATCATTAAATAGTTAAGAGAAAACCTAACATTACTCCGGTGTTTGATTTGTTTGACCTTGAAACACGTACAAATATGAGGGTTAGCATGAACAAAATTATGTGAAATCTTGTAGAATTTGCAAAAACATGTCTGTGGATGTTGAAAAGGCACTCCAAGCCTTTGGGTTGGAAATCCAACGCAAATCCCAAGCCCAAGGCTTGGGATTCCCAAAGCACAATATAACACGAGTGCACTATGTTGTACTTTTTTTGCTTTTTTGCATGTTTGCCAGTGTTTTCCCAGTTTGACACAATGCAAGCGCGTTATAACTTGCTTGCGTTATGTCTTCCTTTGAATGAGATATGTTCAAATTTCATAAGTATGTTTTGTGGATGTTTATATCTATTCTTGTAGGTATGTATGCATGCTTGTATGTATGTACATGTATGCATGCTTGTATGCATGCATCTTTGTATGTATGTATGTTTGTATGTATGCATGTATGTATGTATGTAAGTGTTTTGGGTTTAGTGTATATAAGGACCTGAGCCTATATAGTTTTGAGGGTTGAGGGTTGAGGGTTACAGTTGAGGGCTAATATTCAAGTTGTTGAGTGTATAAGATTAAGTGAGTAAGGTGCGGGGATTAGGGTTTAGGGTTTACGATATGGATTGAGGGTATATAAGGCATAGAGTGACTTGGGTTGAGAGCACGTATGGTTTAGGTTTAGTTGAAGTATAGGGTTTCAAGGCACAATAATTGAGATTTAGGATATAAGGGTGAGGTTATATGGTCTAGGGATGAGGGTTTGAGGGTGTAGGCTTTAGGTTTAAGGTATAGGGTTGATGATTTAGGGATTAGGGCTTAAGTATATTGTTGAGCGTATAGGGTTGAGGGTTTAGGGATAGGTTTTAGGGTTTAAGGTTTAAGGGTTAAGGGTTGAGGGATAGGGTTTAAGGTTCAGGGGTAAGGGATTAGGGTTTAAGGTATGGTGTCTTGGGTTGAGGGTTTAGGAATAGGGATAGCATTTAGGGTTTAGGGATGAGGGATTAGGGTTGAGGGATTAAGGTTTAATGCATAAATTATTGAGGGTTGAGTGTTTAAGGATAGGGTTTAGGGTTTAGGGTTGAGGGATTAGGGTCTAAGGAATAGTGTTTAGGGTTGAGAGTTTAGGGATAGGGTTTAGGGTTGAGGGATTATGCTTTAGGGTTGATGGATTAGGGTTTAAGGAATATTGTTGAGGGTTGAGAGTTTAGGAATAGGGTTTAGGGTTGAGGGATTACGGTTTAGGGTTGATAGATTAGGGTTTAATATTGAGAGTTGAGCGTGGAGGGTTGAGGGTTTAGGGATAGGGTTGATGGTGTCATGCCCACATTTTCCATGTGGTCACGACACGTATCACATGTGTCATGTCCACATTTGTCATGTGGTCATAACACAAAATATCAATTTTTTTTCCACGCTTCCCTAGAAACCCCCTCACATGCATAAGCGTGCTCGGTGGTGTTATGCTTAAGGCATAAACAAAATAGTTGAATGCGGGGTAATACGTACACATGCACATACCAAATGCAATGAAGGCCAACTAGGAGGTTGAAGTGACATAGTTAATGTTGCCAATAGGGTTAGGATCAATGATCGAAACCCTAAGTTAACTTATGTGAATTAAGGGATTTTGACGTAAGTCAAAATCAATAGCCAAAAGTCAAATGCATGAGAGGATGATAAAATACAAAAAATCAAATGATGATACTCGGTAATAAACAATATTATATTCCCAAACAGGGTTAAACTTTACTAACCTAGCTAAACCCTAAATTCTAGAAAAATCTGGCAGCATAATGCCTCACGGGCGTGAGTAGGGTTTATTGTACTAAAACTAATTTGATCGAAAGGTTTACTGATTTGGTTTAAATTACTTACGTCTCACTAATTGAATAGTTAATCAGTTGAATAAGTTAATTGAACATTTTTCAACAAAGTTTGATCAATCTGTTCTCCTTCATGTTTTCTAAAATTTAAAATGTTTTTCAATAAAACTTGATCAATTTGTTCTCCTTCATGTTTTCTATAATTTTAAATGTTTTTCAACAAAACTTGATCAATTTATTCTTCTTAACATTTTCTATCAATCAGAGTTATCTCTACATTATTTACATTATTCCTAATTTCTTGGTAGATCAGATCTCAAAAATAGGTTTTACTAACTAGGTTTCTGAGTCAGGTTTAAAACAACGTTTAATTTAATTTTGTTAATTAAATTGCCCCTTCATGATTAAAAGGAATATTAAATTTTAATTAATAATGATGTGGTTTAAAACGTTCTCGTAGATTTAGATTTCTTAACCTAATAATCACCTCTCAATAGTTAAATTGTATAAAATGAATTGAATCAAATAAATCTTTCTATCATGATTTAATCAATTTATTGACATACCACTAACAAATAAAAATAAAAATATTCCAGTAAGAAAATAGCTTTACCCATTTAATTAATCACACTAACCCATTCAATAAATAAATGTTAAAACAAAAGGAGGAAAATACTAAGACAATGGGTAAAGAATATAAGGCAATTTTAAAATACAAGCCCTAAAATTCCTCTCTCATTAAAAAAATAATTTCCTTATGGCAAAAACCGTAACCCTATTTTTGAAACTCATTCTTTTTCTCCTCTTTGTTTTCACTTTTATCTTTCTTTCTCTTTCTCTCTCTCATTTTGTCTTCTTGGCTTTGTTTTTGGTTGTAGGTCTAATGGCCACATATGAAATGCATATGATGGCATTTATAAATAAATAAAATTATATATATATTGTGTTTTTTTTAAAAACTAGATTTTCTTTTAAAAATATTTTTTTTTATGTTTAAAAGCTAAACCCCAATTTTTGGTGATAGGGGGGAGTAGTGCTGCTGGGGTAGCGGTGGCGGCATGTTTAGGAGGGCGGCAGCAGGATGGAGGAGCTAGTGTTGGCAGTGGAAAGACAGTGTTGAGGAGGGCGGATCTAATGAGTGGTGGGGAAGGGATGAGTGGTGGAGGAGTCGGCGTTGAGGGGACCACGGAGGAGGGGGTCTATGTGGCAGGTCGCGGGGAGTTTACAGCAGAGCTCGCGGGGTGTTTGAGTGACAGGGGAGTGTGGGGAGGGGGATGGAGCCCCCACCCACATCCCATATGATGGGGTGTGGGTGGGGGCTTTGCCCCCCTCCCCACACCCAAAAACAAAGTAGGCACTATGGTGGGGGGGTTTCGAACCCTCCCCCCACCCACCATATCATTTTTTTATTCATTGTTTAACAAAAAAAAATGCGTTTTTAAGAAAAAAATAGTCCCCTCAAAATTTGCTCAGAATTTTTATATTTATTAATATTTTGTTTTATTTAAGTTTCATTCAATATAATATATATATATACAAATGACTGAATATACACAGCATTCATAATTTTTTTAATTTAAATTCACAGTTTGTGCTATATTAAATACATACAATATATATATATATATATATATATATATATATATATATATATATATATATATATATATATATATATATATATATATATATATATTGTATGGGTATATAATAAATATGGGTGTATAATATAGTCAATTTTGTTTGACAGAAATAAAGAAATCAGTTTATATTTAGATTTATAAAATGCATACATTCAAATACACATCATATATATATATATATATATATATATATATATATATATAATTTATTTATAGATAATTATATTTTCAACTATAATTTTCTTCCTTCAAATCACATTTTCTTTTTAAACAAATACACAATGATATACATCTATTTTTTTTCAATTTTCTATAAGGCAAGAACTCATTTTTTTCTAACAATATATATATATATATATATATATTAAAGATAATGCACCTGGTAAACTTTTTAACATGACCGGTGATGCTGGTGTGACACGCCCTCCAGCTTCACACAATGCTTTTGCCTGGAGCTATGAACCGGTGAGGTCACAACATGGGGGACCTCATCCCCAAGAAAGAACACTTCAAACCCATGAGCTCGGTGGCCCAACGAAGGCGTAACACCTTACGAGCTCGTTGGCCCAGCGGGGGTTTGAACTCTGGTGGCCGCCACTACAACTAAGCAACTTAATCACTGAACCACGCCCTTATTGGCTCTAACAAAATATATTCAGTGCAATATTAATATTTACATTTTTAAGAAGAGAACAATTACAAATAATTAGATGCCTCTAATACATAACAACAACAATTTTCTCTTTTCATAATAACAAAATACAATTTTCTTGTTTGTCTCAAAATTAAAACCACAACTCTTCTATTTGACAAATTTTAAAATTTACATACAAATGAAATAATCTTTTAAAACAAATTTTCTTCCTTCCACTTTTCTTGAATGATAAGAATTCAATAAACAATTTATAACTCTCAATTATAAATGAAAATAGCCTACACACAACATAGAAAATATATTTTTACAACAAGAGAGAGAGAACTATGTTATCCTCTTTGAAAACTAACAATGAAGCAAACTCCTAAGTAGGTCAAGCTCTCACTCAAGAGTAAAGGAAAATAAAATATCAACTCCCAAAACAAGGTGTTTTCTCCAACTTCACAACACTTAGCTCCAATAAACCTACAATATCACAACAAGGGGAAAGAAGCCACACATCTTGCTCTCCTCCCTACCATAGATCCACAAGTGGGTCACCCTCGAGCTAGAGAGGTCATCCACACACTAGGGAACTCATTCCACATCACAACAAGGCATTCAAACATCCAAACACAATTTTACACCCATGGATAACACAACACATGAACTCAACCAGGGTGAGTTCAAAGGGGTAGGGGAGTTGACACACTCAACTCAAGAGTGCCACTCCTACAAATATCCCAAAACAAATACCTCATAAGGACTCTAGCCAACACATTTAAACACAATTTCCACAAAGCTTTCATTTTGGCTCTCAAGCCATTTCACATATTACTCAAAATCTCATATATTGCCCTCAAGGCTTACAACACCACAAAAATAAGGTAATGACCCTGAGGAGGTTCACTCCTCCCCCACCCCACACTTGTTCAGAATCTTCTCCCAAGCGGGAGGGGCTCTTACAACACCCTACAAATTTTCCCCACAATAACAATAAAAACTCAAGAAAATAGATCTCACACATAGCATCATACAAGCAAATAAAAATACAACGGGAAGGCCTTAGCCTTGAAGCCAACCTTTAAAAGCCCAATGATGGTAGATGGTTGATGTAGAGCTTCTCCAAATACTCCTCCAACATAAGCCACAAAACCCTCTCTAATTTTTTCCTCAAAGTAAATTCCAAACAATAAAATTTTCCAAAAAATTAAAAACCCATAACCTTCTCCAAGTGGGATTAAAATAAGCTTTACCCATGAGCTAAGGAATGGGGAGGTGACACTTGTCACCTCTTCACTCTTCCTCCCCACTACAAGCAAGACCCATGGGATGGGTGATGACACATGTCACTCACCCATCCCCAAGTCTCTCTCTCCCCTTCCACTTGTCCTCCCTAGAACATGTGGGAGAGAAAAGTGGAGCTTAAGAGGGAATGGGTGACACATGTGTCCCATTCCTTTCCTCCCAAGAGGGACCACATAACCCCAAGGCACCCTCACCAATGGTGGAAGAGACTTGGAGTAAAATCCTCCACCATTGAGGGGTCTTGGAGTCATCCCCAACCTAGGGAAGAGGTAAGGAATGGGGTTGAGTGTTTGACTCACTCATCCTCTCCCTCCCATGCCACCAATTTCGTCACTTAACTTCAGGGTGAAGTTAAGGTGACCAAATGGAGGTTTACCAAGGGTTACCCAAGTCAAAAAGGTCCCTAGACCCAAGGGTTACAACCCACGGTCAAGTTTAGCTCATTTTGAGCACCTAGGGTTAAGTTAAAGCACATGAAAAGACATCTCAAAATTTTAAATTTAAAAAATAAAATTCAAAGACAAAATTCTTACAACACCAATTAGAATTCAAATTGAAAGAGGGGTAGACTTAGCCCGACTAACAACATGCAAACAACATTACATAATTTCATCATATACAGAGTTGATCTTGATTCCTTGTGGAACTAGATCGGCTTCACAAGGGATAACAACATCGTGTGTTGGATGATCTCCAATTTTATGTGTCTTGTTAGAAATACTTGCACACTCAATTGCAAAGTTAATTCCACACACACACACACACACATATATATAATAGCTGAACCAAATTAAAACATACACTCGCATAAAATGTCACAAGTTCACATAAGCATCAAGGAAGTCACATTGCAATTTAGATTCTAAATTCTACATTTCAAACATCCATTCGATTGAATCAAAAAACAAATTTCTATCTAAGATCACCCAATTAGTTTTCCCATAACATCATAATATAAAGCATCTATCTAACATCATCAGTAAAGAAATATCTAGGTCCAACACATCGTAAACATACTAAGCATAACAATCCACATAAATCATAAAGTCTAATAGTCTGGAAATTCAGGATCAATAGTTCCACAAGTTCAAATGTATCAGCAACAGTAAAGTAAATAGTCAAATGTAGGGGAATGAAAAGTAGGCCTCACAGATGGTCAAGGGATTAGGGTTAAAGTAGAGTGTTGAGGGTAGAGAGATTAGGGATAGGGTTGAAGGTTGAAGGTTTAATGATTGAGGGTTGAGGCTTTAGGGTTGAGGGTTAAGGGATTGGGGTTTAAGATATAGTGTTGAGTGTTGAGGGTTTATGGATAGGTTTTAGGGTTTAGTTTTTAAGGGTTAATGGTTGAGGGATAGGTTTTAGGGTTTACGTATAAGGGATTTGGGTTTAGGGTATAGTATCGAGGGTTGAGTGTTTAGGAATAGGGATAGCATTTAGGGTTTAGGGATGAGGGATTAGGGTTGAGGGTTCAATGTTTAGTGAGAGGGTTTAGGGTTGATGGATTAGGTTTTAGAGTTGATGGATTAGGGTTTAAGGTATAGTGTTGAGGGTTTAGGGATAGGGTTTAGGGTTGATGGATTAGGGTTTAGGGTTGATGGATTAGCGTTTAATGTCGAGGTTCGGGTTAGAGTGCCAAGGGTAGAGGGATTAGGGATAGGGTTTAGGGTTGAAGGTTTAAGGATTGAGGGTTGAGGCTTTAGGGATGAGGGTTTAAGCCTTAAGATATATTGTCAAGTGTTGAGGGTGTAGGGATAGGGTTTAAGTTTTAAGGGTTAAGGGTTGAGGGATAGGGATTACGATTTAAGGTATAGTGTTGAGGGTTGATGGTTTAGGTATAGGGTTTAGGTTTGAGGGATTAGGGTTTAGGGTTGATGAATTAGGGTTTAATGTTGAGAGTTGAGAGTTGAGGGTTGAGGGTTTAGGGATAGGGTTGATGGTCAAGGGATTAGGATTAAAGTAGAGTGTCGAGGGTAGAGGGTTTAGGGTTTAAGATATAGTGTTGAGTGTCAAGGGTGTAGGGATAGGTTTTAGGGTTCAAGTTTTAAGGGTTAAGGGTTGATGGATAGTATTGAGCCCGTTGAGGGTTTAGGAATAGGAAAAGTGTTTAGGGCTTAGGGATGAGGGATTAGGGTTGAGGGTTGATGGATTAGGGTTTAGGGTTTAGGGTTGGGGGATTAGGGTTTAAGGTATAGTGTTGAGGGTTTAGGGATAGGGTTTAGGGTTGAGGGATTAGAGTTAAGGGTTGAGGGATTAGGGTTGGACGTTGAGAGTTGAGGGTTGAGGTTTTAGGGTTGAGGGTTTAGGGATAGGGTTGAGGGTTGAGGGATTAGAGTTAAGGGTTGAGGTTCAAGGGTCAAGGGTTTAGGGATAGTGTTGAGGGTCGAGGGATTAGGGTTAGAGTGTCAAGGGTATAAGGATTAGGGATAAGGTTGGAGGGTTTAGGGATAAGGGATTAGGGTTTATGGTATAATATTGAGCCTGTTGAGGGTTTAGGAATAGGGATAGTGTTTAGGGTTTAGGGATGAGGGATTACGGTTGAGGGTTGATAGATTAGGGTTGAGAGTTGATGGATTAGGGCTTAGGGATGGGGTTTAGGGTTTAGGGTTGAGGGATTAGGGTTTGACATTGATGGTTAAGGGTTGAGGTTTTAGTGTTGAGGGTTTAGGGATAGCGTTGAGGGTCAAGGGATTAGAATTAAGGGTTGAGGGATTAGGGTTTGATGTTGAGGGTTGAGTGTTGATGTTTGAGGGTTGAGGGTTTAGGTATAGGGTTGAGGGTTGAGGGATTAGGGTTAAAGTAGAGTGTCGAGGGTATAAGGATTAGGGATAGGGTTAGAGGGTTTAGGGATAAGGGATTAGGGTTTAAGGTATAGTATCGAGCCCGTTGAGGGTTTAAGAATAGGGATAGCATTTAGGGTATAGGGATAAGGGATTAGAGTTTAGGGTTGAGGGATTAGGGTTTAGGGATAAGGTTTAGGGTTTAGGGTTTGAGGGATTAGGGTTTAAGGTATAGTGTTGAGGGTTTAGGGATAGGGTTTAGGGTTGAGGGATTAGAGTGAAGGGTTAAGGGATTAAGATTTGACGTTAAGGGTTGAGGGTTGAGGTTTTAGGGTTTAGGGTTTAGGGATAGGGTTGAGGGTCGAGGGATTGGAGTTAAAGGTTGAGGGATTAGGGTTTGATGTTGAGGGTTGAGTGTTGAGGTTCGAGGGTTGAGGGTTTAGGGATAGGGTTGAGGGTCGAGGGATTAGGGTTAAAGTAGAGTGTCGAGGGTATAAGGATTAGGGATAGGGTTGGAGGGTTTAAGGATAAGGGATTAAGGTTTAAGGTATAGTATCGAGCCCATTGAGGGTTTAGGAATAGGGATAGCATTAAGGGTTTAGGGATGTGGGATTATAGTTGAGGGTTGAGGGATTAGGGTTGAGGGTTGACGGATTAGGGTTTAGGGATAAGGTTTAGGGTTTAAGGTTGAAGGATTAGGGTTTAAGTTATAGTGTTGAGGGTTTAGGGATAGGGTTTAGGGTTGAGAGATTAGAGTGAAGGGTTGAGGGATTAGGATTTGACGTTGAGCGTTGAGGGTTTAGGTTTTAGGCTTTAGGGTCTAGGGATAGGGTTGAGGGATTAGAGTTAAGGATTGAGGGATTAGGGTTTGACATTGAGGGTTGAGGTTCAAGGGTTGAGGGATTAGGGTTAAAGTAGATTGTCAAGGGTATAAGGATTAGGGGTAAGGTTGGAGGGTTTAGGGATAATGGATTAGGGTTTAAGGTATAGTATCAAGCCCATTGAGGGTTTAAGAATAGGGATAGATGGCTTTAGGGTTTAGGATTAAGTGAGACCTATATGGCTAAGGATGGATGGAGAGGTAGACAAGGAGTGACTAAGTGACATAGAGAGGGGAGAGGTAGAGAGGTGGGGAGGAGAGATAAGTGAGATATAGAACATGAGCTAATGGAACTAGAGGTGAGATATTGTAAAGGTGCTATCGAAGGTGAGATAGGCACAAATATTTATGGATCAATCTATAGCAGGACAAAACACGAGCGCGTTATAATGCGCTCGCATTTTGTCTTGCTATAGAAATGGTAAAAAAGTTGACCCTCGTGATCCAAGCCCACATGCTCTATTTTCATGCTAATTATGCACGTGTTTTGACAAAAAAGAAGTGCTTTCATGTTGTTGGGAAGTTCACATGCACATTTTACACATTCTACTACCTTTGCATGATCTTTCCACCACCTTTTCTGCTTTGCCAACTTGAGAAGGAGGAAATACCATAGTTTTCACATCAAATTTGATATATATCTATTCAAGTTTTAATTTTTGTAGTGTTGCAATGTTAATTGTGATTCAATTTCAGGAATTTAACATTATAAATTGCTTAATAGTATTGTTGTTACTAATTATATTTGAGTGTTATTCAATTTAACATTGAAAAGGAAGTAAGTGGTGAAAAACTCAAATTGTTGAGGAGTTTGATGCAAGAAGAAAAAAAAACTACATAATTGGGTACTCTCTCCATTCGAATCTCCATTTTTTGGGTATGTCAAGTCTTTACATGCATGTTCTTTACATTTTCCTTAATTCTATTTGAATTACTTTATCATGCTTTATCATACAATTTTAAAATAGACACATTCCCAATCAAGAAAGTAGCCTACAATCTCACATGATGCCATGTATATTTTCTACACTTGGGCTCTTTAATAATTATGTATAATAAATAGACCTTAACATACCATGATGTCAAACTATACAAGAATAAATCCTTACAACATAATAAAAATACAATCCCACTATTATCTTGTCATATTAACAAGTTAAAATACAAATGAATAGCTGCCAAGATCATACAAATATGCACATGACATGATGATTTGTACATGCACATGACACAATAATGTTTCAAAATTTCATAATTGTCCTTTGTTAGCACATGATGGTGGTTACCTTGATCGACTATATACCATTCAATACCCTAAATTACAGAGATTAGTCTAATGATTTTTATGACAATCCTAGGTATGTGATGCAGAGGTAGGGTTCAACTTAGTCCAAAGGGATCATAACAAGCTCTTTAATAATTATGTGTAATAAATAGACCTTAACATACCATGATGTCAAACTATACAAGAATAAATCCTTACAACATAATAAAAATACAATCCCACTATTATCTTGTCCTATTAGCAAGTTAAAATACAAATGAATAGCTACCAAGATCATACAAGTATGCACATGACATGATGATTTGTAGGCACATATCTTGGGCTAGGACATTCCTTATGCACCTATTCATGATGATTTGTACATGCACATGACATAACAATATTTCAAAATTTCATAATTGTCCTTTGTTAGCACATGATGGTGGTTACCTTGATTGACTATATACCATTCAATACCCTAAATTACAGAGATTAGTCTAATGATTTTTATGACACTCCCAGGTATGTGATGCAGAGGTAGGGTTCAACTCAATCCAAAGGGATCATACCAATGGTTTCTTCAAATTTCATAAGCTTTCCTCTCAAGCAATCTCCCTATACAAAGGCACAAAGAGGGTCTTCAATACTTCAAAACCTAACAAGGCTACTAGAGGTCTTCTTACCCCTCAGGAACTTAGACAACCATTCTAAACCCTTACTAAAGTCTACACTCTTCAATTGTTGTCTATTCCTTCACAAGCCACCCAAATCCTAGTATCCCTAGTACCAACAAAACACCTTCTCAGTTCCAAATCCTAGTAGCCCTAGTAACAACAAACATGTCAAATTGGGTCTGCCTCAACCTTTTCAAGCATGAAGTCCCATGTACTCTTTTTATGGCTATAATAATTTGCTTTGTATGCTTTGTACCTATTTTGGTTGAGTGACATTTACTCTTTTACATGATGATTGTATGTGCATTTACTATGAAGGGTTGAATGACATATATTTTAGTTATTTGTATGGATTCATTTCTTAGGAACTAATATTGGTCTCTTTCTCATGCTACAGACAAATTCTCTATCATGCTAAGGAAATGATCAAGAATTAAACAAACACAGGAAGAGATAGAAGCTAAGAATGCAAAGAAAGCAGTGGCTATGAGGGAATTTCATGAGAAGAGGAAATTAGACATGATAAATGAAGACGTGCCAATTAAAGAGGAACCACAACCATCACAAAGAGATATGGTATTGGTGGCACAAAGAGAATGAATGCAAAAACTTTGTGCTATGAGAGATTTGAATACCATAGTTGGAGACACGTCCTCTACTGCAAGTCAACATGTAGGGACACCATCTACCACATCTCAAGTTGAGAGTACATCATTACTCACATGTGATGAAGGAGGTATGCCATTGTTCCCACCTCAACCTCAAGGTATGTCATCTATTCCATCTTTGATTGAAGGTATGCCATCTAGCCCATATCATTTAAGTATTGATGAAATTCCTAATGTTGAGATGAATTTACCTAACTTAACACCACCTAAAATTTTGCATAGAAAGCCAAAGTATTTAATTGATATTGATGAGAATATTTTGTATCCAATAAAAAGTAAGATTCCAAAACACTTGTAGAAGATATACTCATAAGATTTGGAGATTGTTCTTTGAAAAGTTAAATGAGACTGCAAAATGTCAACTATTTGTTGAAATGATGCGAAGGATAAAATATAGGTCCATCATGAAGATTCTTGGGTTGAGAAAATCAGAGGCTTCAAGTGAAAAATCTATTGTCAAGAATCTAATGAGTGCCTATGAGAGTGTGGGTAACACCTCATGCACAAAAGATAGTAACGCAACATGGTGTGTGATTACATCTACTATAGTAACTAGTCAAATGAGGAAAGCTTGTCTCATTAGAAAGACAAGTCAAGAATTGAGAATTAATAGGAAAACTTTATCAAGAGCCATTGGAAGATGCCAAAGAATTAAGGACACTAATGCCAATGAATTATGGGTGTTCTTGGGGAGACTACCACAAAAAGATAAACCAATTGTTGAAGCATTGAGATCACTAATTGAAGACTTTTGGAATAATTACACAAGGGTATTTCTGAATCAAAGGGATGTGGTAAGACGGAGAATCGGTAGTTGGAACCGTGACCCACATCTAAAGCATTTTTTGGATGAGACTCAAACATAGTTTTATGGTAAATTTCTAGAGAAGTATCCTCAAATTAAAATTTGTCAAAGAAATTTTGAAATGCTAAAACCTTTCTATGTCAAGATAAATCACACACGCACTACTTGTTGTTGTAGATTACATATTAAATTTTCTAACCATTTTGATGTTTATAGGTCTATATGTTTAGATATGCATACTAAAAATGTTTTGTAAGGTTCTACCATACGTGCCCCACCAACATCTTCAAGAGACTTCATATCAAGAATTTTATGTGAAAGAGAGGAAGGTCAAATATTCTACAAGAAATTATGCTTGGATGGCACATGTCATCATTGTGGTGGCTTGCAACGTTTGCCAATATGTGAACATATGGAAAGAACACATGCGGTTGGAAATGAACTAGTAGAGTTTGGCAAGTATAAAATAGTGGCATACAATACAAAGATGGTAAAGAAGCAAAGAGGTGTGAATTGGTTATTGAAAAGATTCCAGTGTATCAGTTTATGCATATATTTCGTGACAGCATAGTGTATGAGTTTGCAAGACATGCCCATAGAGCTCGATGGTTGGACTTGCAATTCAAGTTATGCAAGGACACATTTATGGTTGGTAGCATTGTTTCAGTCATCAACTTTGCAAGGAACTACAATCTATAGCCACAACATGTTATGTAATCACAATATTACAACTCCACATAGGTTTCTATATTTGTGCACATCACATTCATTCATGCCAATGATAGTACAGAGGATGAAAAAAAGATCATAAGGGAGTATAATTTCTATATTAGTGATGATCGCACGCATTCTACGGAGTTCGTGCAAGGTTGCTTTCAAGTGTTCTACAATGATTTGGCTAGAAGGGGCATATTATTCAGTCAGCATATCATATGGTTGGATAACTGGGCATCATAATTCAAGAACTCACAGAATTTATATTGGCTAAGTAGGACGCATAATTTTAGAGGTATTCAGCATATGTGGAACTTTTGTGAGGTTAGGCATGGAAAGGGGGAGCATGATGGTGCAGGAGCATGTATCAAAAGAGCCATAGCATGAGAAGAGTTAAAGTATAAAAATAATGCAAAGTTGATAGATGCAAAATTAATTATCGAGTGGTGTAATGGTTCCATGGGTCTAGGTAATGAAGGTAAGTCTTCAGTTCATAGATTTTTTTGGTTGATAGATGATACTAACATTGTACCATATGAGGACTATTTGACACTGACACGATCAAGTGAGATACACTCTTTCAGAAGCTTAATTGCAGGTTCATGGAGAATCCATACATGAAAGATGTCATGCTTTTGTTCTTCTTGTATAATTCAATCCTGGGATGAGCGCGAGTCAAAGGAGTGGGTTGATGAATAGAAGTTAAGTTATCTTAGCCCACTTGACACGTATCAACCCTCGACAGTACTGGAACTAACACAGATGGAATCATCAGTTGACTTTGACCACATGTCAGATCTAGTTCAATTAGGTAATATATCTATTTGCATAGTTTTTGAAATTCCTAATGTCATCTTACTTTGTAGTGTTTTTGTAATGTTGACTAATTTCATCGAATTTGCTACACATATCAATGTAGGGCATGTATATGCAATTATTGTAGATGAAGATAATGAAGAGGGAATAGATTATTACTTATGTCATTGTGTTGAGGCTAAAAATAAATTGGAGGCCCTAGTTACAGATGGAGAAAACATTAAATACCCTACAGGTTTAGTGGTTATTACTGGAACATGGCTTAGAAGGTACCCACATAAGAGTGTTAATGTTTGGCTATTTCAGGACTTTGACACGCATCAGAAGACTCTTCATTACTCGAACCTTTTTGTGGCATCTAATGTTCATTTGATATAGTTTCGGGGTAGACCTTTGAACAAGACCTTGTGGAAGGTGCATGAGTCTGACCATGAAGCAATACTTGACACAATAAAGAGTAGAGCAGACTTGGATGGTTCATTGGATTAATTTGTAAGTATTCACATTAATTTTGTAAAGTCATGTTACATTGAGTTGTAAGTATGCACATTAATTTGTAAGGTTTTTCTTTTTTATTTGCTGCTACATTTTTACACATAGACATATTTTTACATCATCATGTTATGCTTCATGGAGTTAGACCTAAGTGATGGATGAAGTTGATCCTATGAATAATGTATAAAATCTAGGTAATGTATAAAATATAGGTGTATCTAGGTGTCTTGGTTTCTAACTAGATAATAGGTGTCTCTAGGTGTCTTGATTTCTAACTAGATAATAGTTGTCTCTAATTGTGTCTTAGGTATATATGATATGTGAACTAGGTAGATAGAGACTAGAAAATAGGTGTCTTAGTTGTCTTGCGTCTACTAGACTACATGTGTCTTAGGTCGTAGGTGAGGCCACATGAGCTTTCACCTTCACGTGGTTGGTCTTGTCAGTATAGAATGTTTATATTTTTTGAAGCTAAGGGAATCTCTTTTTCTTAATAGGAAAATTTTATTGACTTCAGTTGCACTAATGGTGTAGGGGCACCTAGGTTGTCATGCCTCCAAGAGGAGTCAAAAAATAAAATTTTGTTTTGATTAAGTCAATTATATGTAATAAGGTTTTATAAGACCATTTCATTTGTTTTTAAGTCACTTTAAGTCATTTGGGGTCAGTTTGAGTCTTTGAGTCCTATTACAAAAAAGTGTCAATTTTGTCAAGTTGCACAAAGTAACTTTTATATTTTTGGTGTCCTGCTCCTAATGCAACCAAACTGATAGTTCCAATGCATTTGGATGGGTACGTTTAGGCTAGGGATGGTTCTTTTTTTCACCCAAACATGTCAAAATAGTCCGAGCTACATTGTACTAACAATATCCCTGAAATGTCCAAAGTGCAAAAAGGCAGCAATCTTTGATGAGATGTTACTTGAAAACCATGTCACTTAGAAACATTCTTTCTAAGGAAACACAATCATGTAGAGTGCCTCTACAATAACCTCTCTTAGTTTTTATATCTCTGAGGCATTTGCCCGTGGTGAAAGTTTTTATGTTGCCCCAAAAATTGTCAGAAGGAGGCAGTGTAAAGTTGCAAAGAGGTGTAACTTTCATCCTGCTCCTGATGTGACCAAACTAACTATTCTAACGCATCAGGATGGGTACATTTACACTAGGCATGGTCCTATTTTTTACCCAAACATATCAAAATAGTCTAAGCTACATCGTACCGATGATATCCCTGAAGAGTCCAAAGTGCAAAAAGGCAGCAATCTTTGATGAGATGTTACTCAAAAACCATTTCTCTTAGAAACATTCTATCTAAGGCAACGTAATCATGTAGGGTTCATCTACAATAATCTCTCTCAATTTTTTATATCTCGGAGGCATTTGCCCATGGTGAAATATTTTTTGTTTCCCCAATAATCGTCAGAAGGAGGTAGTGTAAAGTTGCAAAGGGGTGTAACTTTCGTCCTTCTCTTGATGTGACCAAAATGACTATTCTAACATGTCTAGATGGGTACATTTACACTAGGCATGGACCTATTTTTCACCCAAACATGCCAAAATAGTCCGAGCTACATTGTACCGACGATATCCCTGAAGAGTCCAAAGTGCAAAAAAGAAGCAATCTTTGACAAGATGGTACTCAAAAATTGTGCCACTTAGAAACATTCCATCTAAGGCAACATGATCATGTAGAGTCCCTCTACAATAACCTCTCTTAGTTTTTTATATCTTTGAAGCGTTTACCCATGGTGAAAGGTTTTCTGCTGCCCCAAAAATCGTCAGAAGGAGGTAGTGTAAAGTTACGAAGGGGTGTAACTTTCATCCTGCTTCTAATGCGACCAAACTGACTATTCTAATGTGTCTAGATGGGTACATTTATGCTAGGCATGGTCCTATTTTCACTCAAATATGTCGAAACAGTCTGAGCTACATTGTACTGACGATATCCCTGAAGAGTCCAAAGTACAAAAAGGCAGCAATCTTTGATGAGATGTTACTCAAAAATTGTGTCACTTAGAAACATTTCATCTAAGGAAACATGATCATGTAGAGTCCCTCTACAATAATCTCTCTCAGTTTTTTATATCTCTAAGGCATTTTCCCGCGGTGAAAGGTTTTCTGCTGCTCCAAAAATCATCAGAAGGAGGCAGTGTAAAGTTGCAAAGGGGTGTAATTTCATCCTGCTCCTGCTGCGACCAAACTAATAGTTCTAATGTATCGGGATGGGTACATTTAGGCTAGGTATGGTCCTATTTTGTACCCAAACATGCCAAAATAGTTTGAGCTACATTGTACCAGCGATATCCCTGAAGAGTCAAAAGTGCAAAAAGGTAGCAATCTTTGATGAGTTGTTACTCGGAAACCATGTCACTTAGATACATTCCATTTGAGGTAACGTGATTATGTAGGGTCCCTCTACAATAACCTCTCTTAATTTTTTATATCTCTAAGGCATTTTCATGTGGTGAAAGGTTTTCTACTGCCCTAAAAATTGTTAGGAGGCAGTGTAAAGTTGCAAAGAGGTGTAACTTTTATTCTTCTCCTTGTGTGGCCGAGATAATAGTTCCAACACTTCTTGATGGGTACGTTTAGGCTAGGCATGGTTCTGTTTTGTACCCAAACATGCCAAAACAGTCTGAGCTACATTGTACCAGCAATATCCCTAAAGAGTCAAAAGTGCAAAAAAGTAGTAATCTTTGATGAGCTTTTATTCAAAAACTTTTTCACTTAGATATTCAGTCTAAGGCAAAGCGATCATGTAGGGTCCCTCTACAATAACCTCTATCTATTTTGTATATCTCTAAGGCATTTTCCTATGGTGAAAGGTTTTCTGCTGCCCCAAAAATTGTCAGAAGGAGGTAGTGTAAACTTGCAAAGGGGTGTAACTTTTGTTCTTCTCCTTGTGTGGCCAAACTGACAGTTTTAACATGTCTGGATGGGTACGTTTAGGCTAGGCATGGTCCTATTTTGCACCCAAACATGATGAAATAATCTGACCTACATTGTACTGGTGATATCCCTGAAGTATCCAAAGTGTTAAAAGGCAGCAATCTTTGATGAGTTGTTACTCAGAAACTGTGTCACTTAGATACATTTTTTCTGAGGAAACGCGATCACGTAGGATCCCTCTACAATAACCTCTCAATTTTTTATATCTCTGAGGTGTTTGCCCATGCTGAAAGTTTTTCTGCTGCCCCAAAAATCATCAAAAGGAGGCAGTGTAAAGTTGCAAAGGGGTGTAACTTTTGTTCTTCTCCTCATGCGGCCAAACTGATAATTCCAATGCATCTAGATGGGTACGTTTAGGCTAGGCATAGTCCTGTTTCACACCCAAACATGCTGAAACAGTCTGAGCTACAAACACTAACTAGTCTTCAATCTTCAAGCACTACAAATACCATGATATCCTGCATAAAGTTGTCTTTTAGCCATTTATAAAGGCATGCCCATCAAATTCAACTCCATAGAGATGATTGTTTGTATTCCAAATTCCTTTTAAATACTGACCTTTCAATCCTTTTTCCTACCCTCATATCAATTAAATATGACCTTCGAATATGATATGGCGCTGGAGCTTATGAGAGTTTACCAGAGATGCCGGTTGAGTTAGGTTGAAGGGACAGTGAACTAATGACTTAAAGACCATTTAGTAGGTTAATTTAAGTGATAGTAACTTTTGATTGTAAGTCAATATTAAATTAAAACAAAAGTGCACTTTACACATGACAAGCAATTGAGGTTTTAAAGTCTTCAGAAAAGTAGATTCTTTTTAGGGTTTAATGCCAAATATGCAAACCCTAACTATCAATAGGATTATGATTATGAAATCTTGTGTTTTCTTTAACTTCTTATTGCAAGAACAAAACCACATCGACCATGAATATGAACCTTGCATCATATCAACCTTTCAAGATAGACCTTATCATGAAAACCATATTCACAACAAAACTTTGCATGAACAAAACCACATCCACCATGAACATGAAACTTGCATCATATAAACCGTGTTTGTCTTGTACAACATCAACATGACTTGAGAGACCTTATCATGAAAACCATATTCACAACATCATGCATCATATGAACCATGTTTGTCTTATACAACATCAACATGAATTGAGAGACCTTATCATGAAAACCATATTCACAACATCATGCACGTCATGACCATCACCTACCTTGAATCACTGTATCACCTTATCAACATCATGGCATCAACTTTGACATCAATGACAAACAACCTTGACCCTTTGACTTCAATGAAAACCTTGAACCTTGATTGTTGATGACTTATGGAAGCCTATAGCCCCAATGTTATGTTGCATACTAAAATTAGGTAAGATTCAATATAATCTCATAACCTCGCTACGTCACCTTATATGCAAGAGGAATTACATTTAATAACCACAATGGTCATCAGGTGCTCATAAGCATATGATTTTGACTATCTTATTCAAAACAACAAACATACTGTTTACATCCCAATATGGTATAATAACAAGAAATTAAGAAATATTTTCATTTGACCAACTCATAAAGAATATGGATCAGCATACTCATTTGAATATTTTCAACTGAGTAACTCATAAAGAATATGAATATTTTCTGTTCAACATGATGATTCATTTTTATTTTAAATACAACTTTTATATTTTAGTTCCAAAATGAGGTTTAGGTGATACTTGAATAACAATAGCTGGCTTATTGGATCAACAAACATCCTATGTAATACAATTGGACTTTAATTATTTGAAGTAGCCATCTACAAATATCCATTCAAATGTGGATTTATAATGCAAGTATGGATGCCATCAATAAAAAAGATTTGTATTAACCAAATATCCATATAGGCATACATCAATATCTATCGATATAAGTATAACATATATATAAAATAGCCATATAGGCTTACAAGAATGCCATATAGGCATACAATGTCAACTATATGCAATACAAAATATATGTCCACAAATGCCATATAGGCATACAACAAAGGAACACAATAAAAAGTCATTGCCCTCTGGCTGATGAAGAGAATAGATCACAGGTAGCCTTTGATCTTCTAGGGGATGGAGACGCGTATGTGGGTGGTCTACTATGAACCCGAGGGCTGCTCCTCTTATTTAGTTCTTCCTGTATCTTTAGTTGTTACAATAAAAAGTATAGACATTAATATATAGAAATTACATGTTATAAAAATTGAAACATTTAACAAAATAATCACTTACCGCTACCATATAATCTATCTCCTCACTTGCCTTACTAGCAGGAATACGCTGTGGTGATGTCATGTCCTATAGAAACCATCTAGATAGAAATTAAACTTCAAATCAATAATCTTTAAATTTTTCAAAAATAAACAACTATAACAATGAATGTAAATTAAAATTTACTAATCTGCCTCATACCCTTGTCAATGGCATGGAGCCATGAATCATAGAGGTCACACCATGCTCCATTGCCCTATGAACATTGGGAGGTGTCTCTGTAGCCTGCATCATTTGGAAATAAAACAACATTATTCAATTACGAAAACTATAATAGTGATGCAAATCATGGCTCCTAACATACACACATGTTCACCTAAACATGGAAGTACACACAATAAAGCACACAAGTCATACAAAAATCTAGTAAGTACAATTCATTCATTAAACTATTTATTTTATTACCTCCGTGAAGCTTTGAAGTCCACCACGGCTAGCAGGTGTTGCTATGAAATATCCAATATTAACCTATTCAACATCTAAAATCAGATATTAGAATACCATTCATATAACGACACATATAATATTTATAATTGTTTACTAGTTACATACCCTAACAGTAGATGATGTAGTGTACTATGCAGGTGGAGAACCATTGGAAACTACATCAATGCTATGACCCTAAAAATTCATTAAAATCATCAAACTAAATTAGTTAATCTTGCATTTCAAAAATGAAATTTAATATTTTTTATGGTTTTTGCAGAGATTTTGTAAAGTTTTGATTTGACACTCCTTGAGGTCTTTGAGAGACCTACATTTACGAGATTTCTACCCTTACCCCCTTGCATGGGGAGATATTTTTTACAGAGGAATGACTTGTGCTCAGACATTGTTTTACACTTTATTGTTACAAGACCTGATTTGACAAGATCCATACATAGCTTTAGTTGAAATCTTATACTTCACTTTCCCTTTTGTGCATATGGTTGGTTAGAGATTTTATTTTTCTTATGAGAATACATTGCTAAGATGATCACATATGGATGATGCAATTTGTTTTTGTATTTTTTAGTATATATATATATATATATATATATATATATATATATATATATATATATATATATATATATATATGAGTGCAGGTGATGATATGCAGATGTAAGAACACAAGCAATGCTGAAATGAAATTTTTACTTCTACAGGATGCCACAAGTTATGGTATTGACTTTATTTATTTGACTCTTTTTTCTGATTTTGGTATGAATGCAATGTGGAACAAATGATGTGACTACTTTCTAATACAATTTTCAATCTAGGGGATTGGAAGTTGTCCTGATTTAAGAGACCTATTCAAGGCTGTGAGATAGGATTTAAAACTCAAGTGGGGAGTGGGAGTGAAAATGGAGTGCTTCTAATTTTGGGCTTTGCTAAAGTCTAAACATTGATCATTATCTAGATTAGAAAATCTGACAAGCTTTCAACTTAGACAAGTAGCAAATTTTATTGGTGTTTGCTAGACTTAGATCATAGATGGCAATCAAGGTAGACTCAAGGTAAAGGATAAATGGGAAAGAACAAGGGTCCCTTGCTAGAAGATGATCCTAGAGACTATTAGACTCTTCAGTTTTACTCAGCTAGTGCGTGTGTGTGCTTTGTACCTTTCTTTCTCTGCTAGAATGTCACCCTTGAGGCTTCGAGCTTAGACTGATCTTTACTGAAGAGTACGGAAATTCAACAATCTTCTCTCTTTCACTCTTTTTTTGTGTCTCTCTTTTTTTGCTTTTTATTTTTATTTTTGTATTTTCCTCACTTAACTTTTCTCATTTTTTTGGATTCTGGAGTTTTCAAGAAATGAATGCTTTTTGGAACTTTGATATGCAATGCTTTGATCTCTCAATTCTCACTTTTTGACACTCTTATTTTGATCACTCATTTTTTTTATTCACTCGAATCTTAGATTGCTTCCTTTAGAGTTTTGATCCTCCTGACATTTTTGGCCAAGAGAGCTAAGGGGCTGAGTGTCACCTAAAGTTTTTTTAATCTAGTTGGACTTCTCTAATACTAGGGAAGAATTGGGAAGGTCTACTTGCAAGCTTCCTTTGAACATTGTAGGTTTGAATACAAACTTTGTTTAGACCTAACATCTTGACTCATTAAGACTAGGATCAGTGTAAAGCTAAGAACTAGGTTTTGATTAGAATCACTAGGGAATCTCTAGGTCCTGAAAGGATGATGTATATTTAGGCAACATTAGACTCCTTACTGAAAAGAAAATAGTACAAGAGAAAGTCACTAGCTATGATGCAAGATGAATAGAATGATACTGAAATGCAAGAAACAAATTGTTTTTGACATTTTCATTTTTTTGTATTTTTTATGTTTTATGATTTTTTTGTTGTTTTGAGATGTTGAACTCTTATCCTTCCATAATGCACAAAAGGTAATGTCACTTTTGACGTCTTCCTTTGACTATTTCTGGACCAATCCAATTTGGTATAGACTTCACTTGGAAGTCTTTGCAAGGACACTCGAAGACTTAGTGTAAAAATGTCCTTTTATCTATTGAGGAGTTTTGTGTACTCACATGTCTCACTGTTTAATGATTTGTACCCTAACTTTACCATTTTCTATTCTTGTAGAGTTCCAATGTTTGTTTTGAAATTTTGAAGGGCAAATGATGTTGGTGTTGACTCTCCTAGTTTCTGTGTGGATTCTAGTTCTTCTTTAGTCAAGGTTTCAACCATAGGGATGTTTATGTCTAGTTTAATTGGAATGTCCACTAAGTTGATTGGAGCATAAGACTTTGTTGAGTGGGGATCGAAGGGGAATTCTCCTGTTGCCCCCTTTCCCATACATTTCAAGGTCTTGGCTATGTTTGCAATTTGTTTTGATGTCTCTCCTTTTTCAAAAGTGTTGATTTTTGGGTCACTAGTGGTTTCCGTGGATTTTCCCTTCTTTTTGACTTGTTCAACTCTATAAAAGCTGAAAGGATCAAGATCTCTTTTGATGATATGGGTTTTTCCCATGTAAGAGAAGTGTAATTCTTGCAATAATATGGAGGGAATGGTATGGATCCAAGGCCTTCCTAGGATCATGTTGTAAGTGGTTTCTTCATTGATAACATAAAATTCATTGGGGAGAGTTTTGAGACCTAATGTGATTTGAAGATTAACCTTACCCATGGTTTGAGTGTTTGGGTTATCATGAATTCTAAGGATGGAAGTTTGTTTTGTGATTTGAGTTTCATCATAACCCATTCTTTGAAGAAGTGAAAAGGAGACTATGTTGATTGTAGACCCACCATCGATCATTGCACGTATAATGGAACAATCTTGAACTTGGACTATTAGATGGAGGGGGAGATCACCCTTTTAGCTAAGTCATTGTCTATGGGTAACTTTTCAAAATCAAATGTTGAAGAAGAACACTTTTCACTTGGAGTGTTTTGAACTAGATGGCTTAGATCTAAGGCTTTGATGAGAGCATTTTTTTGTGTAGGAGAACCCTTGATAAGCTCTAGCATGTGATAAAAAATTGAATTGTTGGAAGTGTCATTTGGTTGTTCTAGTCCTTGTATGACACAAATTTCTTGATCTTGATCTAATTCCACAAGGCCTAAGGTGTTTTGTTCAAAGCTGTTCGAACTAAGTTTTTCATCTTGGGATAATGTGTCCATGAATGATTTCTATTGATGTTTTAGGAGGTTTGATATGAAGTGATGGTACCCCTGACATGACTTGATATCATGCCCCCTTCTCTTGTGAAATGAGTAATATTTATCATAATTGTGTTCTTGAGGTTTATGATGATTGTTTTATGAATGTTGGTTGATTTTTGGGGGATAGTTGGTATTTTCATTTCCCAAATTTGTATTACTATTATAGTCATAATTGTCATTCCCTGATGTTGAAGTGTTTGTTGTCCCATCTATGTCTTGATTGTTCGTCAAATATTCATTATTTCTACCATGGTTTATCAACCTTTCATTAGCATCATATTCCCTTCTTTCACTATCAATAGTGTCTTGGTCAATTCTAAGGGCACTTTCAAGTTCTTCTTCATATGATTTGTAAGGGAGTTTTTGGACTTGTTCTTGTATGTCATTATTGAGAGCATGTAAGAAGAGATCATATAGTTCTCTATGATCCATGTTTGGTGTGCTAGTTAAATAATAGAGAACTTTTCTCCATCATGTGATAAAATGTGCAACTGACTCATTGGCTTCTTGTTTGATTGTTAAAAATTCTCGTATTCCTATCTTGACCAATTTTTTTATGTCAAAGGTAGCCACAAATTGATCAATGAGTTGCCTAAAAGAGTGGATCGATGCTTTTGGAAGTCGATAGTACTAATCTAGAGCAATATCCTCTAAAGTTTTTAGAAAAATATTTGCTACCACCCCATCCCAAGGAAGGAGTTCTCACACTACCATGATGTAAGCCTTGATGTGAGAGTTGGGATCACCATTTCGTTTAAATTTTGGAAGCACAAGGAGAGGCCATGGTAGTATAACCTGACGAATGTTGTAGTCAAGAGTCTCTTTTAAATACTCAAGGTATGTTCCTAGGAGGGAGTTATGTGTAGAGGGTTTTATTCCTCCAAACATTATCCTTTCAAGTTGAGCTTCTTGTGTTTGCTGAAAGGGTATGCTAGATTGTTGATATCTTGAAAAAGTTAGATGAGTAGATGGCATCATGTTTATGTTCTGAATATTGGGTGGGATCATTTGTGGTTGATCTTGATTCATAGGATTCCCACCTATTTGATTGGGACCTTTTTTCTTGGATGGTGAGGGAAAGGGAGGCTTGAATGTTTCATGGAAGTTTGGATGACGGGTATTTTGTGTTGCCCCTAGTTTGATTTGATTTTGTCGATGAAATGATTTCCTTGTGACCTAGGTTTTTATTGAATTTCACTTTGACAACCATTTCTATCTTAGTGGGTCCTGATTCTTTGGACTAATTTTTCTATAAGGCCTGTGAGTGAGGCTTCTTCCATTCTTTGAGTTTTACAACCTTCAAATGGATTGCTTTGTGTTGGGGTTTGACTGAGCCTACTTGTTCCCTTTGATGACACTTCACATATCATGGGCTTTTTATCTTGATGTACAATGTGGAGTCTTTGTACCTCCTCAGCTTCTTTAAGTTCTTCTCTTGAGAACATGATTCATTGTCCATTTCGGTGGCCAATTTTCTATGGCTTGTTATGATTTGATCATCTTGATGGATCTCAAATTGAATGCTCATTGGTTGTGTTTTAATTTGGTCAATGTTGTCAAGATCTCTTTGGATCTGTTTTGAATTTGTAATTTCACTTGAGGGACATTCCCTTAGACTTTTTTTGATTTTGTCCTAGATTTTTGATGTGTGAAACATCGTGAGATGTGTAAAAATTTAAAAGAACCCATTCCAAAAGGAGGTGCTCTTCACGTCAGGTTCACCAAAATATGTACGAAATTGTGACTCCAGTTGCCTAGGGGTGTTGAGTCAGATTTTTGGCACACACACTGACCCTTCCCTCCTTACCACGGGGTGATCCACCACATCACTCTCTCTCACATGGAAGTAGCTAGTCAAGAGGAGGTGAGACATGGCAGGGGTCTAGCTCGTCGGAGAGTTGGACTTCATAGAGAAGGGTCAACAAGTACTGCGGCCTTCATCATTGTGTGTTGTGTTCGATGCTTCGTTCAATTGTGGTTGTAGTTGAGATAACCCTATGACCCAAAGGGTCACTGGTTTCTCTTCTCATGTCAGGACTTCTTAGATTCCACCTCTGTGTGGGTGAATAGTTTTATTCATTTATGTCCTCTTGTCTTTGTATGCATTGAAGGAGTTCTTGTTGTATCTGGTGTTGTCTAGTTCCTTCTAACAACAAGAGGACGAATGGGTCTCCTTGTGGTTGAGTAAAAGCTTCTTGTTGTGGTCTTGGATTGATCTCTTCAATTTTGTCATGGATAGCCCTCACCCACTCTCCCCTTATTCCCAAGCACATTCATGAATTAGGATAGAGGTAAATGTGTCATTACTAACCTTAACTAGATTTAGGGTTTTGACCTAGGGTTTGACTTGTGTTTTGACTTTGTTGTTACCTGGTGATGTTATCGAGGGTTTATTTGGACTATTTTAACCATGGTTACCTTGTGATGGGGTCGAGGGTTTGCAATTTTGTCTATTCTAAGGTTTCTCTATGTATGCAAACTAAATGACATGCAAAACATTTTTTTGCTTTTTTGGAGTTTTCAGAAATAAAAAGGTGGTTTTAATCTATGAAAGGAAATATGTATGCAATCTGATATGATTCTCCTAATGCAAAGTTAATCTATGTTTTTTTGTGTTTTTGATGATTTAGAAATAATCTAATCTAAAAAAAGGGGAAAGTGCTTCCTCTAATAATCTAGATCTGAAATATGAAAACAACTAATCTAACAAGTAAGATCTAATTATCAAGGAAAAAGCAATGTTTTACTGTTCCCAAGAGAAAATATGATTCTCTAATTACTACAAATTGAAATAAACAATGAAGGAACCTAAGAGAAACAAAGATTTGTGTGACTCCACTACCCTCAGAAATCCTTGATATAGGCAACCTCAGGTCCTTTTGAACCATCATTAGATCATCTTGATGACAAAATGACACAAAGAAGAAAAAAGAAGCTTTGATGAAGCTTGTATGAGCTCAATGAGAGCTTTGGTTGAGGACAATGGCATAGAATGAAGCAGTGTAGTGCTATTTGGTTGAACAAATAAAGCAAAAGGCAACTTCATCTTGTAAGAGCATTTGGATGTTAAGTTGGAGAGAAAAAATTGGCAAGAGCTATGTGCATAATGAATTTACCTCCATGGAAGAGTTTTGAAGCTATGCAACAATGAAAGCTTTGAATCTTTGAAGAAATAAAGAAAGAAATAAAGAAAGAGGCTCAAAGGCCTATAAAGAAGCTTGAAAAAGCTTGTGATGATGAGAAGAGTATTCTCCAAATTGCTCAACTTGGAAAATAATGACGAGTTGAGGGTTATTTATAGGTTAGAAGAAGGGATGAGAGGTGGAATTGATTGAGAAGTTGACTCAATTGATTGATGAGTTAAAAAGGATTGATTAGGGAGTGAACTAGATTGATTACCTAGTGAACTCAATCGATTAGAGAGTGATGAAGCAATGATAGCTTATCACTAAAGAAGAAATAGAGATGTGAGAATGCATGAGATTGATTGAAGAGTTAATTTGAGATCAAATAGAGCTAATTATACATGTGTGGGTGCATGAAATAGTTAGCTCTATATTAGGCATAAAAAACCATGCAAATTGGAAGAAAAATGGGATAAAATGGAGCAAAAATGAGTGAGAAACTTGAGTTTTTCCATAGCTAGAAAATTGACAGGGTCACCTGGGGGAGATCCGGGCTAGATAGGGTTTGATGCCAAAAAACTGGTTGGGAGATGAAAGAAGAGAAGGAAAGGAGGGGTTTTGCCTCTGGAAACAAGTTAGTCGTGTGCAAGAATCCAAATCTCCACTTGCACCTATAGGATCTCCCAGGGGAGATCTAGAAATAATAGGGGGAGATTTGGATTGGTTTGGCAGAACTGAAAACTAAAAGTGGGAGATGGATGGGAAGACCTCTAGAAGGCTTCTAGAAGGTGCACAGGATGAAAAACATAGGGGAATGGTGAAAACTCACCTACAAGACACTCACAAGGCTTAGGAGAAAGGTCGAAAGCTCAAAAAATGCAAGTCAACAAGTGTCAAAAAGTATCACAAACGGGGAGAGAAAGAAATCAACAAAGAAGAAAACAACACAAGACATGAAAGAGGACATGTCATCAAGTGGTTCGCTGCTTAAAGGACATTATTTCATGCTTACATGTATGTGACAAGGATTTGAATCATCATAGGGGTCCTCGTGGAGGCTGTGTGTGATTTTTGTGCTTACAGCTCCACATACTCTTTTTTTTTCTTTGATGAAACTGTTCTGGTTCATAGTAGCTAAAAAACAAAAAACTTGGAGAGGGTGGTTTTAGGGTAGTTTACTAGGATCATTCCATTTACACTGGGATTGTGCATGGCCTTTCTAGTGAAGAACAATCCTAGTAATTTTGAAATCTTGATTTCTCCTCCTATAGAGCTCCCCAAATCCTAGTTCAAGTTACAATGTCTAGAAATTTAATTTTTATGTTTTTCCCATACCACACCATGAATTTTATTTCTCCTCTTGTAGACCTCCCCGAATGCTAGAGAAAGCACCTTTCACATGTTCATACGCCATATTCTTCCCCAAACATGCTCTCGATCTGACATTAAATGCCCTAAACTTGTAAGGCGACTCTATCTTCATCCTTGTCATCGTCTTTCCTCCTCCATGAAACGTGAAAGAAGATCTTTGACTTCTCCTCCTGGCATCATTTTCTTCTTGTAAGCAATGAGATCATTGACAAACTCTCGCAGTGCTTTCAAATCCTTTCAAACCAAATGAAACTTTGATTGAAGTTGAAGCATTCATTTCTGCTATAGTTACCTTCTGAGCCAGCTCGGGTGGAAAAAAAGATCATACTTTGACAAGACATTTTACACCATTATGTTTTAATAAAAATTATTTCTTTATGTTTATAAACTATACTCGAATATATTGCCTCATTCTAATACATGCATATCTCAAACTCTTATCAAATACATATAGAAACAAAAATAAAGGACATGTACTAGCCACTAAATGGCACTTGTTAAAATCTTTCATTCATTCATTCATTTAAACAACCAAAAGTAGTAAATATTTGTCCCACAAAACTTAATGTTTCCTTTCATTTTGGAACTAATGATGATGTCTAATAATAGCTTAACGAGGCCTATAGGATTTTGTTGCATTGGAACACAGACAATTGCATGTTGTACCGGACCAAAAAAATGGGGGCATCTTCAAAGGATTTTTAGAACAAGATGTTAGAAGTGGAGGAGGAGTTCACTAAAATAGAGCAAAGGAATTAATGCCCCTATCATTATAGCAGTCACACTGAAACCTCCCTAAAATAGAGAAAAGGAACAAATTAAGACGGGTGGCAAAGGCTGGGCATGTTGGATGATGTGAGGAGGTCTTAAAAATACATGGGCTATAAAAGAAGGTGAGAGACCTGTCATAGAAAGGAGTTATGTTCAACTCTTCTCTATTTTTTTTGGCTATTCTTGTTAAATATACTTTTCTATATGAAATTTGATTAAATTTGTAGGACTGCAACAAGATAAATTATTTAAAAAACTTGTGGAAACAATTGTGTTCACTTCTGACATATTACAATCAATTATCAGGATCAAGATGAGGAAGAAAGTTTAAATCAGATGTCATGGACTCTATGTTGAATGTATGCTAGGCTAGATAAATATTGCGGTTTTGCTCAACTACATGCAATCGTTATAGCTAAAAACCTAATCTCACATTCTAGCTGCCAAAAAACCATTGCATGCTTTGTAGAATTCAGTATGATGATACTAATGATTATCCCAAATATTCATAGAAAACCATAGGAAATTCTGCATCACCACAGGCATGACTTGAAGTGCTTGCGGGAAAGCTCCGCATTACCACAAGAATGATTTGAAGTGCTTGCAGGAAAGTGGATATCCATAATATCATAGGCAGGATGCTGACAAATGTTGTCAAATTTGGATTTACACTTGCTAATTGCATTTTCTTGAAAGTTTCTAAAGCCTTTTGAAAAAATCCATTTTGTGTATATCCTCCAATCATTGCATTCCAAGAGATGACATCTCTTTGAGCCATTCCATCAAACAGTTCACGTGCCTTATCTATACTTCCACATTTTGCATACATGTCTACTAAAGCATTTCCAACTATAATATCTGACAAAAATCCCCCTTCCATTATGTTATGATGGATGTCCATACCCTGTTCCAAAGCTCCCATTTTGGCACAAGTAGGGAGGATGCTGGCAAAGGTTGTCAAATTTGGCTTTACACCTGCTAATTGCATTTGCTTGAAAGTCTCTAAAGCCTTTTCAAAAATCCATTTTGTGCATATCCCGCAATCATTGCATTCCATGAGATGACATCTCATATGCCCTGTCAATGCTTCCACATTTTGCATACATGTCTACTACTAAAGTTAAAACTACAACATCTAACAAAATTCCTCTATCCATTACTTTTTGATGGATGTCCATACCTTGTTCCAATGCTCCCATTTTGGTGTAGGCTAGAAGGATGATGGCAAAGGTTGTAGAATTTAGCTTTACACCTACCAATTGCATTTTCTTGAAAGTTTGTAAAGTCTTTCCAACAAATCCATTTTGGACATATCCAGCAATAATTTCTCTCCTTGCATCCTCGTACACACACAAAAGTTCCTTTGCAAGGATGCGAGGAAAGCCCGCCATCCAACATCCTCATGCCTTGGCTTCTTGCAGGACTACAGGGGAGCCTGGACTACATAGAGATAAGTAGGTGAGGTAGCAATCATGCCAAATGAAATACCCAATAGATGTCTTCCCTGAATTTCTAATTAGGTTCATCTTGCATGGTAGCATTGTTTACACCTCTCTTCCTTCTTCTTTCCTCCTTTATATTGTAGTCGATTAGGAGGCTAATAATATGAACACACTAGCATTCAAATCATTATACATACCATGAAAGTTGAACATGTCACCTTCTCATTCATATGAGCTCTCTTTAAGCTCTCTCTATGCAGTCCATGAGACCACATTTTTGCTCTTCCCACATCCCCATGCACACACAAAAGTTCCTTCATGGGGATGCAGGGAGAGCCCGCCATCCCCCACCCTCATGCCCTGGTTCTTGGGGAGCTGCAAGGGAGCCTAGATTACATAGAGATAAGTAGGTGAGGTAACATTCACACCAAATGAGATACCCAACATATGCCTTCCTTGAATTTCTAAGCAAGTTCATCCTGCATAGTTGCATTACTTACACCTCTCTTGATTCTTCTTTCCTCCTTTATATTGCAGTCCATCAGGAGGCTAAAAGTATGAACACACTACCATTCAAATCATTGTACATACCATGAAAGTTTCATGTTGCCTTCTCAATCATATGATCTCTCTCTAAGATCTCTCTATGTAGTCCATGAGACTACATTTTTTCTCTTCCCACATTCCCGCGCACACACAAAAGTTCTTTAATGGGGATGCGGGGAGAGCCCGACATCCTGCCCTCATGCACTGGTCCTTGCAGGGCTACAGGGGAGCCTAGACTGTATAGAGATAAGTAGGTGAGGTGGAAATCATGCCAAATGAAATACCCGACAGATGTCTTCCTTGAATTTCTAAGCAGGTTCATCCTACATGGCTACATTGCTTACACCTCTCTTCATTCTTCTTTCCTCCTTTATATTGCAATTGATTAGGAGGCTCTCTCTCAGCTCTCTCTATGCAGTCCATGAGACCACATTTTTTTGAGACATTTTATCAAACAGTTCATGTGCCTTATCCATGGTTCCACATTTTGCATACATGTCTGCTAGGGCAGTTGCCACTACAACATCTGACAAAATTCCTCTATCTTTCATGCTTTGATGGATGTCTATACCCTATTCCAAAGCTCCCACTTTGGTATAGGTAGGGAGGATGTTAGCAAAGGTTGTGGAGTCTAGCTTTACACCTACCAATTGCATTTTCTTGAAAGTTTCTAAAGTCTTCTCAAAAAGTTCAATTTGTGCATATCCTGCAATCATTGCAGTCCATGAGACCACATTTCTTTGAGGCATTTTGTCAAACAGTTCACATGCTTTGTCTATGTTTCCACATTTTGCATACATGTTTACCAGGGTAGTTGCCACTACAACATCTGACAAAATTTCTCTATCCTTTATGCTTTGATGGATTTCTATACCCTATTGCAAAGCTACCATTTTGTCATAGGCTGGGAGGATACTGGAAAAGGTTGTAGAATTTAGCTTTAGAATTGCCAATTGCATTTGCTTGAAAGTTTTGAAATCCCTTTCAATAAATCCATTTTGTGAATATCCTAAAATTATTGCATTCCATGACATGACATCTTTTTGAAGCATTCTGTCAAATAGTTCACAAGTTTTTTCTATGCTCCCACATTTTGCATACATGTCTACCAGGGTATTTCCATGTACAATATTGGACAAAAATCCCCATTTCATTATGCTTTGATAGAGGTCCATACGATGTTCCAATGTTCCCATTTTGGCACAGGCAGGGAGGATGCTGGCAAATATTGTGGAGTCTAGCTTTACACATGTTGGCAAAGGTTCTTAGTTTTTTATTGATAATGTTCTATAGATTTTTCATTATGGTCCAAAAGGGAAAACTTAAAAAATGATTGATCAAGTACTGAAAACTATATTTTTTCTTTGCAGGTCCTCTCTTTGTTGTTTGAAAGGATAGTCTATGAAAGAGCTTCTAGTTATGCATGAAGAAAACCTACAAGTGACTATCAAGGGGTAGATATTCATGCAAAAGACAATGATCATGCAAACATTAAAAGATAATCTAAGAGTCAATGAGAAGAACTATGCAAAGGTTACAATCTTGTCAGTGTCTCAAGAGGCATTTAAAGGGGTAAGGAGACAACCTTCTAGTATGCATTTGGCAATGCCAAATCTCATGATAGTCAAGAGTCTTCATGTTAGATGAATGAACACCTAGGATAGTACCATAGAGTTGGTACAAGTGAGCAGCAACAAGGTTGAGGGTTATCATGAGATATCTGCCAAGACACAAATATTTTGCAACATCAATATCATAATGGGATGTTGATTTCTATATTCGAGGTGATGATATGATATGACAGTTGTTCATGATAGCAATGTGATAAGTGACAGGACCAATGATGGACTGTGTGAACTTGTAACAGTCTGACAGATGACATAGGCAGCATACCTAGGTAACAGTAGTAGTGATGAACAATTTTCAAGGAATTTGGAAAAGATACAATGATGTTAGAGATAGTCAAGGCATTCACTAGAGGGCCAGTGTTCTACATTGATGGGAGACAAAGTACAAGTGAAAGCATTCCAGAATAATGAGCTAGGCAGTGGTAGTCATGAGGCATTTTATTTTATAAAGGGAAAATGCATGAAAGTAGGTTGACAAGTGATTGGACAATGCATTTAAAGAAGCTACAAGTTTGATTAGGACAATGCATAGCCTAGTCACAAGGCAATATTGTTGAATAATAGTCCATGACAATTGAGGCATCCTACCATAGATAACAGTCATCAGAGGCATAATCATTAGAGATAAGGACAATTTATTGCTACAGGTAACAATTCACAATGGCAGCTTATGAACTAGACCAAGTTGGGTGCATGAGATAGGATCTCTACAGAGATGACAATGTGATCTTGAACTAGGATGATAGTGAGCTTCATGGAATAGTCATGGATTTGTGAAGAAGACATCTATGAATGTCTTTGTGCTTCTATGCCTAGTGATACTCAAAAAATTAGTTTCTTTCTCATTCTTTGAGCTATGTATTGTAACCATGAAGGATTTTTTAGCAAAAAGCAAGCATTGTAACCTATTTTCAGATCTGCGTGCTGTTTGTAAGCATTTTTTATCAATAAAACAAGTTATTTTTACCTTTTCAAAGTTGTTTCATTCTACAAGATTCAAAATATACTACTAAATATACTAATGACTAAATGCAATCTTCAAAATGACTAAATATACTACTAATTGACGTCAATTAATAATTAAATTGACTAGATATACTACCAATTGATAGAAATCAGTGAACAGTGAATAAATATGACTAAATATATGACCAGTGTTAAATCAGTGAATAAAAATGACTAAATATACTACTAAATTGATCAAAATGATGATTAAAATTAATGACTAATACACTACCAATGCACACAAATCAGTGAATTAAAATAACTAAATAAGTGACCAGTTAACAACAATCAATGACTAAATATATCAGCGAAAAAGAATGATTAAATAAGTGACCAAATTATAGCAATCAATGACTAAATCAACTACTAAATATACTACCAAATTGATCAGTCAAAACAACAAATAAATGACTAAAAATGGTTTAGTCATCAATTTGGTCAGGTTATAAATGACTGGCAATAAACTACTAATGGTCATGTGACCATGTTTGGTCATTTATAAGCAATTTTTAGTAGTTTTTGTTGGAATTAGGTTAGACAACTGAGAGGGGGGGTAAATCAATTGTCCCACAAAATTAAACTTTCTTTCCTTTTAATCTTCTTTCACAACTTGCAAGTAGATTAACGATGTAAACATTAAAGCATGAAATAATAACACATGAGTAGAAACATAATTAACACACTTGACACCAAGATTTTTGATGTGGAAAATCGGTTAAGGGAAAAACCACAGTGGGGTTTAACCCACAAATATTATCCTCTATCAAAAGTGTTACAATTGGGAATGCACATGCATTCGGTCTCACTGCCAAGAGCTCACTACTCAAAAGAAGGCTCACTTCCTATAGAAGGCTCACAACCTACTAAAAGAAGATTACAATCAGGTTGAATTGATAATTAGCATCTACCAATGCAAAGATTCAATTCTGGTTAAGCACAAAATACTAACTTGATACACTTCATCTTCACTCTACCCTGTTTACTATTCTTCTAACATATGAACCTTAGATCTCTACCCTTTTCACACTTATTCCATGGTCGCAACACAAACCCCCTAAAATCACTTAAATCCATTAGCTATATATATCTGCATCATGATATTCAATCACTTTTCAGTCAACTTCAAGAACACTTCGAACTTTGTTGAAGACTTTGCTCTGTCAGCTAAATCCATGCATAACTTGTAACACAGACCAAAACTTGCATTCACAATTCATTAATCATGTCAACCACTATCATTAATCATCACAAGTCATCCAACTGACAACTTCCATTTATCTGGAACCAAGATCAATTACCAAGTCAGCTTGTTCTTCGCTGTCTGCACTGTTAAACTATAACCTCATGCTCATATGCAAATAACTTTTGAATTCTTCATTACTTGAGGTTAAAATTCTGGATTTAGATTGCCCTAACAATCCTTATGACTCCTTCAAATCTGTAGCATACTCTGATCTACCACCAAAGAGATCTAGACCAAGATATCAAACCCTGTCACATGCTCTGTTTCTGACTACCCAGACCTAGATAAATTCTTATTCTAACTTCTGGTATGGACAAATTATGTTATGAGAATGAGTTGAATAGTCTTAGTTGCCATCAATGACAACACCTACCATGCAAAGCAGTGTCTCTTGCCAACAATCTCTCCCTTGGGCATTGATGGCAACACTTAGTGAAAAATGACTAAGTGTTATTCCCCCTTACTCTATACTCTTATGCTCTCCACTGATTCTAGAGCTCCCCCTTTGTTGGATACCTCATTTTTCACCATTCTTCACTCCCCCTTTGACATCAATGACAAAGGATGGGATTTGCAAGCCAAAATTCTCAAAAATTCTGTATACAATGTCACATATGTACAACAAATCCTTAATTTATATTTACATGGACTTGAGAATATCTACAAAACTAATTTTCAATTGCTCAAGTTTCGAGGCCCAACTTCTTTTCATGTCATCCAAAATTTAGATGTGTCCACTTAGTAGAAATGTTTATGCTTCTACCTTTGTTAGATCTAGAGGATCACTTGTCTGAACTATAGTTTGACCTTCTAATAATGTATTAAACATTGTTTCTAACTTGGGGGTAATCAATCCCCAGAGATTGAATATTCTCTTTAGAATATTGCCTTTTTGTTTAACAAGCTTCTTTATTTCATCGGTCAAGCTGATTTCTTAACATTCCTGACTTATAGGAGAAACTATTAGAGGATCAAAATTTTGAGATAGATTTGACAATTTTTGTTCTTGCTCCTTTATCTTCTTCTCAATATCCTCACTAACTTTGGGCTAGTCCATCACTTAGAACATTTTGAATACTCTATATACTAATGCCAAGTAGCTTCCTATCATACACTACTAGGCTCTTTGTTTCACTAAATTTCTTGTCCAAAAATTCATTTCTGACTTTTTTCTCTTCAGACTTTTCAAGAGGCTCAAAAAGTGTACTTATAGAATTTACAAGAATCTTCAAATTTCCAAAAGGAGAGTTAGATGGATTCTTCTGGAAGGTTGGCATTATCTTCTCCAATACTCTAGTTATCAGGCCTAGTAGCTCATTATCCTCAATGTGAGATTTCAACATCTTTTCTCTTGCCTTGGCTTGAGTGAAAGATGCTATCTGTTGGCAAGAGACACTATATGGATTGATGATTGTTGTCATTGATGGCAACAAAGTTCTTCCCACACATCCGCAAGACATGGTGTGTCTCTAGTGGAAGTCAGAGTGAAGAATGTTGTGGTCTGGTAAACAAGAACAGAGCATGTGGCAAGGTCCGACAGACAGGTTTGGATCTCTCAGAGGAAGTATCTTGGTGTAGTGTAGATTTGGGGAAGTCAAGAGGACTACCTTGAGTGGTATATTCCAAGGATTTAGCCTCCGGTGATAGATGAGGAAAAAGATATGAATAGTTGAGTACCAGATTCCTGAGTGACAGTCTGAACAGAGGAAGAACTGACTGATAGAACATCAGACCACTTTCTGGATGTGTTACTGATGGTGTTAAAGGTTATGAAGGCATGAATCATGTTTGGTCAACATGATTAATGATTTCTACAAGATATACTTGATCTGCATTACTTGATGTGCTAGGATTCAGCCGACAGATCAGAATTAGTGAAAAGATTGACTATTCCGGGTGCCGACTAGAAAGGTGATGAAATTACTTGTGCAGATATATATACACAATGGATTTAGTTGTGAGAAGGGTAGTGGTGATATGTGATATGCAAATAAAAGTAGAGCAGAGCAGAAGCAGTAAGGAAGGTCTGGTATGTGAAAGGAAAGTAGCATAAGAGAAGAGGAAAGATGAAGTGCAGTAGATCAGTGTACTGAGCCTAACCGAAACTGAACTCCAACATATGTGGATGCTTCCAATCAGTTCAAGTATTGTATAACATTCCTTTGTAGATAGTGTGTCTTCTTGTAGGCAGTGTGCCTCCTTTGTGAGCAGTGTGCTCAGGTAGTGAGCCCTAATTGGCAAGTGCCATTTTTGTATTTCCTTATTCTTCTAACAGAGAATAATCTTTGGGTTAATCACCCCGTGGTTTTCTCCCTTAACAGGGTTTCCACGTCAAAAATACTGTGTCATGTGTTTTTCATTTCATGGTAATGTTTGCTTGTTTGAATTAATGCTGCATTGATTAATAAGAAAGTTCAGAAGAAGAAATAATTAGGATAACTGATTCACCCCCCTCTCAGTTATCAATAATTGGTATCAGAGCTATGTTCCTCCTAACAGAGTCTAATAGCTTGAGGAAGACCTGGGAGTCCAAATGGATCCATTTGGTTTAAGGGAGCAACTCAAGACTGCCCTTGAGGATCTTGAATAGTCAAACTCTGAAGTCAATGAATTAAAGGAAAGACTCAAACAGGCTGATGATTTCATGAGAGAACTAAAAGACAAATTAAGTCTCTCTATGAAAAAGAGAAAGGAGCTGCTTTAGCAATTGGCAAGATAAGGTGAAGAAAGTAATGCAAATGAAGAGCTAACTAAGAAAACCAAGTTATGTGAAAAGTTCTCAAAAGAAAACATTCTGGTAAGACATGAAATGGAATCAGGAGTTATAAAGTTTACTCAAGAAATTGAAGAGAAAAGAAAAACTGAAGATAATCTAAGACAATCTCTCAAGGAGAAATTAGAAGATTGCCACCAGATGGATAGAATTATCAGACATCTCGAATCTAATCTTGAAGATGCTAAAAATAATGAAGAAAAACTTGAGGATCAAATTATCTCTCTAAAAAGGGATCTTCAAACAGCAAACGAGTATAAAGAGAAATTCAAGATAAGTTCTGCTCAACTTGAAGTTCTTCTTGGAAGTCAAAAGAAGGGAGATGACAAGTGTGGTTTGGGATATGAGAAAGGAGAAAGCTCTGGATCTGGTCAGAAGAATTTTGGATCAAAAAATCCAAGGAACAGGCCTTGAAGACCTTCGGTAAGATAGCCTAATGCTCAAAGATATCCATCCTTCAATGGGTATTGCCACAGCTGCAATCACTTTGGTCACAAAGCTAATTAGTGCAGACAGAGAATGAATCAGACTAATTCATCCTTTTCTGGACAGTGTTTTAACTGCAAAAGGTATGGTCACAAGTCTCATGAATGCAGAAATATGCAAATGAATAAATCATTCAATGGTAGATGCTTTGCATGCAATAGATTAGGTCATATGGCTAATCAATGCAGATCAAGAGGATATCAGTCAAATATGCAAAGAAATGTTGTTTTCCAAATCTGTAATAGGTCCGGTCATAATGCAAAAGTCTGCAGAAGCAAGAATCAAGACAAAAGAGGTTCGGTATATAATCAGAATCAAGATAAGGGTAAACAAAAGATGAATGCAGATGAAGTTAGGAATGAGATGAACAAGATTTGGGTGAAGAAAAGTTTAGAGAATGTAGAGGTTGGATCTGTACCAGACTCTGGTGCTGATATTCCTTCCAAAAATTAAAAGGTGAGCTCTGGCTTAGGGGGAGACACAAAGAAAACCTTATTCCCCCAGCTAGTTAAGTGGTGCTTGAAAATGGCACATGAGAAGCTGCGGATCAAAGGGTTTCTAGAAAAACATGTAAAGAAGACTAGTTAAAGATCTGCGAGATCCACAAGAAGATTTAAAAAGTTCAATTCCTTTAGAATTGGTCTAGTTAAGCAAGTCTTTCGGTAAAATAGGTTTCTCACAAGATTAGCCCGGTATGAATCCAAATTGATACAGCTTGATCTGTGGATACATAAGATGATCAGAAGGACAAGTGGATATGATGATTCATTACTAACATCGATCACAAGGGAATCATAGTAATCTGGATGAGTTTCTTCCTCCTTGAACAAGGAAAACTAGGCAAACCGGAATGAATTAGGTTGCACATTTATTGCAGGGTTAAAATTAGGGCTTCTTGGAATAAAAGAGTTCATTTGTTTGTCATTTACACACTTGTACACTCACATGCAAAGAAGAAAGAAAAGGAGCTCTACAAACAACTTCTCCCAAAAGATCAAGGCAACTCTTCATACAGCTCTATTTAGATTTCTTTGTGTGCCCTAACCTGCGTAAAAGGTATTTATCGTTCTTGATATCCTTCAGTAAGATTGTTTGATGATGGCTACTCCGAATATAGTAAAGATCTCTGATAGACCTTGGCCCTCATTTAAGAAACATCCATGTAAATCCTTGGAGGTAGATCCCCTAGGTGCATTTTCCAGTGTTTCACATGGTGTGTTGCACATTGAAGATATTAGGGTTTATATACATGCAAATGTTGAAGAGTTTGGGGAATTCAAACTAAGAGATATCTATCGCAAACAACTGTTAGATGATTCATTTGAGCTCAAACCCCAATACATTGGCCTCTGGAACAAGCACTTTGCACAATACATACATTTCCCCTATTTTACAGAGAATGAATGGGTTAGGTACATTTTGAGTAGAATACATGACAATTTCATGTGGTTAAATGGACCATTCAAGATCACTAAAGATGCCATCAGGGCAGTTACTGGATTACACTCATCGAGTGGGATTCTTGTTCTTAAGTCTGTAAAGAACCAAACTGTGAGTGAGCCTACCGAATCTAAGTTTGACAAAAGAGCAATGACAGTAGATGACATCACTGATCCGGATGTCAAGTTTGCTTCTATGATCATTGGATATAAGATATATCATTCTAGCAGAAAAAATTCTGTACCTGGAACTGCCATCTACACCGCTTATGAAATGCTAAGAAAGGATATAGACTATGATCTTTGCCAGCTTCTCTTGAACCAACTCTTGGAGAATCTGCAGAAAATCAAGAAAGACAAAAAGAATTCATTCAAGTATGGAGGATTGATATCGTGCTTATTCTTCTACTTTATGAATGAGCTTCCCAGATCTAATGGCTGGGTATGGGAGAATGATAGACCGGTAGCTATCCAAATTAGAGATTATCTACATGGACTTGGTGACAACAAAGCACAAAATACAGCTCTGTGGGGATACTTCAAGAACTTTTAGAGCATGATGCAAGCAAGAGAAAGGATTCCTCAGTCTCTTGTTGAAAAATACAAAGACACAGTTTGCTTTATGGTAGAGACTGATCAATGCCTAATGGAGGCAGTAGAACCAAGAACTATATGGATAATGCCCATGGGGTATGAGGTTGGTGAACAAATTGTGGAGCTGCATGTTCAACACATGCTAAGTCAGCCTAAGGATCCAAAAGCAGAAAGCTTTGGAACCTTTGAGGAGCTGAGTATAAAAATTCATGTGGAACTCAGAGAGCTAGAGACAAAAAGAAAGGTGAGAAAAGAAGTAGAACATATTGCCCAAGGTCTTGGCATCTCAAAGGAGGCACTTGATGCCAACCAAGGAAAGAGACAAAAAGTTGAGGAAGAGAAGAAAGAGGTAGAAAAGAAAAGCAAGGAAAGTGCTTCGGTAGAAACCTCCACCCGGACCAGATCATCAAAGAGATCTGCACTTGTCACAGCCAAAAGCTCAAGAACATCAAAACTAGAAGTCTAGGCATTTGGTAAAAGAGAGAAAAGATCAAAGACAAAAGCTACAAGGGCTTATGCAAGTCAAAGAGATGAAGAGGAAACTGAATCAGATGAGGGGGTAAAGGAAATAAAGAAGCAAAAGAAGAAAGGATCCGGTAAACCCTCCATAGGCCAAGACAAGGAAGAAATGGTGGAGGAATTTGTTGAAAAGCCCACCCTGACTTTAGAAAGTGTAATAAAATTAGTTACTGTGGATAGAAACCTTCAACAATGGCCAAATTTTATGATGATTATAATGAGGCTAACCAAAAGATTCTGCAGGAAGCTACAGTCAAGTACCTAAACATATATAATAAGGCCTTCATTGAAATAATATCTCTTATTCCCAAGAGCCTTGAAAAGGAGTTAGAAATAAGAAAGAACAATGCCATAGCAAAAGACATTGAGATCCAGGAATAGATAGCTATTCAGCTATATCCTTTAATCGATCCTAAAATATTGAATATGATATTCAAGGATTGCAAGGATGAGTTCAGGAGCAAAGCAAGGATGAATCATCTCATGTTTGGTGAGACTGACAAAGTAGCCAAGGACATTGAAGAGATTCTTTGGAAATCCTTCAAAAGATTTAATCTCCCTATTATAGAGGACTTGGGTACTGATCCCTCAACCACAAATGTTACAGAAGAAACTCCTAAGAAAATGATAGAAGAGGTGGGCCCTGAACAGACTAACATTTCTCCTCCAGTTTCCCCTACAATCTCTAGATCTAAAGGTGAAGAAAAATTACAGGAGAAAGAAGCAGAGGTGAAGGAAAAAGAAGATGACAGTGCTAAGGTTGTAGAAGGAGAGAAGACTTCAGTAGAGAAAACCACAACTGCTAGTGGTGAAGGAGAGAAAACTCCTAAGGACAGCTCCCAGACTGCAGAAGAGAAGAAACATCTATCTCCAGCAAGAGACACTGCACAAACTGTCCAAGAATTCCTGAACAAAGAAACAATGGAGATTGATGAACTGGAGCTTCTACAAGGTCCATTCAATTTTGATTCTCTTTCTTCGGTATAGACAATGAAGATAGCTTCATTTGCAAATGCTAAGGCTAATGAAAAACTCCTAAAGTCTCATATGGAAGACTGTGAGTTGATAGAAGCTGCTTCCAGAGTGCTTGAAAAGATTATGCCATCAGTTCAGAAAGATCCCACAGCCTCCACTTTCGGTAATCTCAAAACTCTAGTTAGCAGTGTTAATACACATTTTGATTCACTAGAGAAGTCAGCAGAAGGTAAGGTCCAGAAGGAATTTCTTGCAAAAGGATTATCCGAGGTACAAGGTTTGATAAGTAATGATAGGAGAAATATGAGTATAGGGATAAAGAGCTTAGAAAATGCTCTTATAGATGGCAGAAAAATATACAAATTTTGTATTTCATGGTCCAAAGCAACAGTAGAGATTGAGAAGAAAATAAAAGAGCAAGAGGATAAACTACTAAGTTTGTCTCAAAGTTTTGATCCTCTCTCTTCCTCCATAGTCAATCAAGAGTGTCAGACTATTGCAATCACAAATGCAATAAAGAATTTTGAGAAGGAAAGAAAGAACATAATTAACTAGATGAGTGAACTTAGAAGGATTATTATCCCTAAGTTAGAGGCCATGCATGAGGCCATAAGTGAAGCTCAAATCACAGCCCAGACAAATGATCCGATAGATCTAAAAAGGGCAGATGTGTTTGCATTCCTGTTGAGTGGGCATATCTCAATTTTGGACAGGATGAAGCAGAGTTGAACAACAGAAGTTGTATAGTTGAAGAACACTTTTGTAGACATACTTAAGTATATGTAAGTACAACTTGTATATATATACTTATGCGGCTAAATATAGTTAAAATTTTTAAAAATTTTGGTTTGTGGACCCTACCCTTTTCCATTGATGTCAAAGGGGGAGTGAGGAGTAGTGAAAAATGAGGAATCCAACTAACGGGGAGCTTTGAAAAATGTATATAAAGACAGAGCATCAGCCAAGGGGGAGCATAGTGTAAACACTTAGTCATTTTTTACTAAGTGTTGCCATCAATGCCAAAGGGGGAGATTGTTGGTAAGAGACACTATATGGATTGGTGATTGTTGTCATTTATGGCAACAAAGTTCTTCCCATACATCCGTAGGACCTGGTGTGTCTCTATCGGAAGTCAGAGTGAAGAATGTTGTGGTCCGGTAAACAAGAACAGAGCATGTGGCAAGGTTCGACAGACAGGTCCGGATCTCTCAGAGGAAATATCTTGGTGCAGTATAGATTTGGGGAAGTCAAGAGGACTACCTTGGGTGGTATATTCCAAGGATTTAGCCTCCGGTGATAGATGAGGAAAAAGATATGAATAGTTGAGTACTGGATTCTTGAGTGACAGTGTGAACAGAGGAAGAACTGACTGACAGAACATCAGACCACTTTTTGGATGTGTTACTGATGGTGTTAAAGGTTATGAAGGTGTGAATCATGTTTGGCTAACATGATTAATGATTTCTACAAGCATATACTTGATCTGCATTACTTGATGTGCTAGGATTCAGCCGACAGATCAGAATTAGTGAAAAGATTGACTATTCCCGGTGCCAACTAGAAAGGTGATGAAATTACTTGTGTGGATATATATACACAATGGATTTAGTTGTGAGAAGGGTAGTGGTGATATGTGATATGTGAATAAAAGCAGAGTAGAGCAGAAGTAGTAAGGAAGGTCCGGTATGTGAAAGGAAAGCAGCATAAGAGAAGAGGAAAGATGAAGTGCAGCAAATTAGTGTACTGAGCCTAACTAGAATTGAACTCCAACATATGTGGATGCTTCCAATCAGTTCAAGTATTGTATAACATTCCTTTGTAGATAGTGTGTCTCCTTGTAGGTAGTGTGTCTCCTTTGTGAGCAGTGTGCTCAGGCAGTGAGCCCTAATTGGCAAGTGTCATTTTTGTATTTCCTTATTCTTCTAATAGAGAATAATCTTTGGGTTAATCACCCCATGGTTTTCTCCCTTAATAGCGTTTCCACGTCAAAAATATTGTGTCATGTGTTTTTCATTTCATGGTAATGTTTTCTTGTTTGAATTAATGCTGCATTGATTAATAAGAAAGTTTAGAAGAAGAAATAATTAGGATAATTGATTCACCCCCCCTCTCAGTTATCAACACTATCTTCATTACTTGAACCAGAGAGAGAGAATCTAGATTGATCAGTCCTTGAAATAGCTCTGGTTCATCAAATGCAATCATTTCTTTACTTAGGAGACTTTTCATTGTATCTATAGTGTCTCTTGCCACAATTCCTAAACCACTTTCCTTTCCTTGAGATTTGTCAATGTTAGTATCAGGACTAATTTGTTTAGATGCATCAACAGTTGCACCATCTTCTTCTATTTTATCTTTCTTACCTTCTTCTTTCTCTTCCTCTGCTTTACCTTTCTCTATGCCATCTACAAGGGAATTCTTTCTTGTGTCCTTACCATCTATAATCTGTTTAGAAGGATTTTGTGTAGCAGCAGTAATCTCAGCACTATCTTCTTTTCTAGATTGATCAGGAGGAGTTAGAGTATCTCTTGCATCAACAATTTTATCCACCATCTCTGAGTCTTCTTTGTTTATTTGCTCCTCTTCTAGAATAAAGGAGTCATCAACTTTAGTTTTTTTCTCACTGATGTTTACATTTTCAACATCCATAATTGATGAATCAATCCCATCATTTGTCTCCTCATAGGTTTGTTTTAGAGAATCTAGATTATCACCTTGGTCATCATTTCCTTTTTCAATCTTTTCTTTTGAAGCTTCTTGTTCTAGAAATGAAGGATTGTCTTCCTTAACTTGTTCCTCTAAAATAATATAGTATTTATCTTATTTAGGGCCTTCCTCAAAATTTCCTCTATTTCCTTTGCAACTTCCTCAGTTTCACCAAGCATTAGCTTGTTCATCCAGATCTTTCTTTTAAATTTCTCCTTAACTCCCTTGAGGATTTTATCTACTTCCCTTCTGGGCATTACTAGACATAGGGTAGAGAGGACATATTCTCTGAGTTCTAGATCTTGAGCCTTGGCTGCTTCCTTCCTCATTTCCAGTATTTTCCTTAAACTTTTAGGATGTTCTTGTAAAATTTCCAGTAGAGCTCTATTGAATTTATTCAAGTATATGATGGTGGCATCTTCCAAGATTTTCTTATTTTCTTGATCAAAATTATCACAATAAACTTTGATAAGCCTTAGATTTCCATGAACAATAATTTTTTTTACAATTTCATCAACAGTCATAGCAACCTTACTAGTTTCTTGCTTTTTACTTGCCCTATTGCTTCTGGAAGGCTAGTCTTCAGAAGCCTTTGAAGTCTTGGCTTTCTTGGATCTCATCTCTTTAACATCTTCATCTGTTTCTCTCTCCTCATCATCTTTAGTGCTCTTGGAGGTTCTTGTGGGCTTGGTTTTCTTTCTCTTTCCTCCTTCACCGGATGGTGTGGCTTTTGGTGTCTTAGTGGGAATAGACTTAGATTCCTCAAAGATAGTTACATAGCTTCTTGTTTTTCCTAGAGAGCTAGGTAGGACTTCTAGAGCAGCTGCTGGATCTCTTTCTTCCCTTTCTTTTGAAGCTTGCTCAGTCCTTCTCTTCATCTCTTCAATTCTTTCTTTGTTCTTTCTTACAACTTCTTTTGTGGTGCCAATACTCTCAGCATACATCTCAACTTGCTTCTACACTTTCCTTTTGGTCTCTGGTTGTCTGAGCTCCACATGCAATTTTAGAATTAGCTCCTGATGAGGAGCCAAAAATACCCTAACATACATTCACCAATGTATATCTTCACATTACTCACCTATTGGCAAGACCATTCACATCTGCCACCTTACAAACGATCACTCCGATCTTACTACTCTCCCCGATGTATGTCTTCAATGCTTGTATCTGCCGCAAGATACATTACCTAATGTACATTCAGAATATGCATATACATTCACAATATGCATTGACTTCAGTGGACCCTCCTAACATCCGACCGATACACCAATAGAAACAACTTGTATATACTTCAGATGACCTATGAACACCAGTCTCCTCCACCGTCGCTACTGGTCGCCCTTTGTACATTAACACAATGTATGTGCGTGATGTATATTCACGATATACAATCGAAAGATGCATTCATAACATGCATTCGACCAATGCCTTAACCCAATGTATGTTCTCAACATACAACTGGAAGATATATTACCAACATGCTTCGCCAAATGTACATTTGACCGTTGAACTCCTTTGTATGTAAACCCGATGTACATTTATGATGTACATTCACAAAATGCAATTCAAATATGCATTTGATGGGTTTGACCGAACCGTTGACTTCGTTTGTATGCCAATACTCTTGTACATTCACAATGTATGTTCACTACACACAATACACCAATGATTCCCAATGTGCTTTGTGACATACAGACTCAACAAGCCTTTGTGATATACACACAGAATGTATATCCGACATACATTTGTGATATACACACAAATTATATATCTAATGGAACAATACGGAATTTCACTGAGTTGATCCACTGTAAACCCTGTGATTAAATAGATCTGTTTCTCCTACAATCATACAAATCTTTGCACCCTGCCAACCTAGCACATGACAATGTTAGGATCTGTCAATGCATCCCGTACACGATCCTGCAAGCATGAAATCAAACAAACAGAAAAACAAAATGAAAACACAAATCGATATGTATAGCTGTTCCACCGATTTCAAAGAAATCTAACCAGTGGAATGGGTTAAGAACCCATCTCGGCCTCAGAACAGAAAATTGATTGCACACTGAATTCGAATACCAGAAAGATGTACAACACAAAATTTTATTGTACCTTTCAAAACATGTACATGCACAGATGCTCTATTTACAACTGCAAACAATCTGATCAGATCTGAACTCAACTAGAACTAATTACAACTATCTATCATGATCACAATCAATCTGATCTTGGGGTATTTATCTACTTACCCTCAGTAGTACTGAATTGACTCCAAGCAGCTGGGAGACTAATCCAAGCGGCTGGGAGATCACAACTACCTAATAACCTCTAATTATTTAACAACCTTGTGCTTACTGATTTACCAAGTGTCCTAGAGACTTACAACATAAACCTAGATACAAACTAAATTAACATGCATTGGTCAAACATACCTTATTACATTAAATGGTCTACTAGGACCTTATTGGAAACAACAAACATGAACATAAAACAGTTAAATGCCTCATGGAGGCCACTGTAGATTGGGTGCTCCTGCACCATACACCCCACCGTGAAAAGAGCTCATGCCCCATGAGTTAAAGCTTGGGTTTATTCCACCTTTACTCTTTGTTGTCTCATGTCTTCCCCATGATCTCTGGATGGCAACCTGCTGCCATGGAAGCAAAGACTCATGCGCAGCTTTGTAGGCTCTACTCACACCTTATCATGAGTGAGTGCTTGCAACTAGACTTACCCTTTGCTTGCCATTCTTTCTTACTATCATCTCTATCTAAACACCTACATTATAAACCTTGGGTAATGCTTCTTGTACTGCTGCAATGGCAGAATATGTTTGCCTTTCAACTCTTGTTGGTTCTAGAGGACAAACAGTTGTCCCTACTATGATAGCATCCTTGTCTTTCCAATCAACTGGTGGTTGCTTGTAAACCTACTCCTTGACCGTCTGCTAATGCATCTGATCCAAAATTGAAATCACCTTCAAACTGTGATCTTTAGCAACCCCATTCCTTAAGGTATCCTCAACTGTCTTTATCTTTGCTTCATTGATCTGCACAAACTCTTTCTTTCCCACCAAAATGACCCTGGCTACCTTCTGTGCTATAGCATCCTCCTACAATGGTGTCATCACAAAAGTTCTCCCATCCTTCTTGAAGGTGTAGGTGTTAGCATATCCATCATATAATGCTCTCCTATCAAATTGCCATGGCTTACCTAAAAGTAGGTGACAACATTCCATGGGCAAAATGTCACATAAAACGCTATCCTAATATTCCCCAATCTAAAAATTAACATATGCTTGTTCATATACCAAAAGTGGTTGGTTATCACTCACCCAAGATGCTTTGTAAGGATTTTGATGAGGAATCCTTTCTAGTTTCAACTTATCCACCATTTCCTGATATACCATGTTATCTATTGAACTAGAATCTATTACTACCTTGCATACCTTACCTCTACATTTGCATGTAGTCTTGAACAAGTTCCTCCTTTGGCTCAAATCTATCTGCTTAGATGTTTGCAACACTGTCCTTCTAATCATTAAACTTTCTCCCATTTCTGTTTCCAAATTTACTTTAGGAGATGTCATACTCCCCTCATTCTCTTGCATAATTTGAACTCTCTTTTCACTTCTTCTTTCATCACCACTTGAAGTAGCACCAAACTTTTTAGGACACTTGAAGGATGGATGACCAAACTCACCACATGTATAGCACTTCCCTGAAAATGTATTAGAACCTCTTCCACCTCCAAATTTGCCTCTTGTGCCTTTCCATCCACCCCTGAAATTAGACTGCTCTTGTCCTTTACCAGTCTCTTCTTGATTCTCATTGGTTTGTCTTGGTGTAGGGGTTGATTCTCTTCCCCTTATATTACTGCCTTTTCCTCTCAGACTTATCCTGTCTCCTTTTCATCTTCTCCTCAATCTTGATTGCCATTTGATAACAGTCTTCTACACTCCTAGGATTAGCCAGAACTAATTCATCCTATATGTTCAATCTCAAACTAGCTAGGTATCTAGCAACCTTTTCAATCTCATTCTCATGATGACCAGACCTCATACTTAATTTATAAAATTCCTCAATATATGCCTTCACATCCATTTCCTTTTGTCTTAAAAATTGAAACTTCTTAAACATTTGAACTTCATAATCCTTAGGTAAAAATTTACCTTTGATTCTTGCTACCATCTTGTCCCATGAAGAAATCTTTGACTTACCCTGCTTTCTCCTCTCTGATTGTATGTAATCCCACTATACCAAGGCATGACCTCCCAATGTGGTCTTTGCAATCTTTACTTTCTGCTCCTCAGGAACCTCCTCACATTCAAAATGATTATCTAATGTAGCAATCCAATCAAGTAACTCTTATTCATTTAAACTTCTAGTGTACCTTGGAACATCAATCTTTACCTTAGGTTTGTCATTCTAAACTATCCTTAACAGTTTTGCAAATCTCTGATCTTCAGGATTCAGAACTTCATCTACATCTTCAAATTCTTCACCATCCTCTTCTTCTTCTGGTTCACTTTCTTCCACTTCCCTTCTTTTGTTTGTCTCCAAGGCTGCAAGCCTGGCTTGAAGTGCTTCTGCAAGCTCTTTCATCTTCCTCATCTCTTTTGCATGTTTTTCCTTCATCTCTTGCAACTCTCTAGCAGTACCATTACCTTTCGGAGGCATCTTGTCAACCTCTCAATCCTTCTACTTCTACCTTCTCAGTGACAGAACCAACACACAACAACCCAAACGTTTTGCTGAGATCTAATAGCAATATGATCAGGAGCCAAAAATACCCTAACATACATTCACCGATGTATATCTTCACATTATGCACCTATCAGCAAGACCATTCACATTGGCCACCTTACAAATGATCACTCCGATCTTACTACTCTCCCTGATGTATGTCTTCAACACTTGTATCTGCCACAAGATACATTCCCCAATGTATATTTAGAATGTGCATATACATTTGCAATATGCATTAACTTTGGTGAAACACTGACTATCGGTGGACCCTTTTAGCATCCGGCCGATACACTGATAGAAAACAACTTGTATATACTTTAGATGACCTATGAACACTGGTCTCCTCCACTGTTGCTACCAGTAGCACTTTGTACATTAACACAATGTATGTGCGCGATATACAATTGAAATATGCATTCATAACATGCATTCGACCAACGCCTTAACCCAATGTATGTTCTCAACATACAACTGGAAGATATATTACCAATATGCTTTGCCAAATGTACATTTGACCATTGACCTCCTTTGTATGTAAACTTGATGTACATTTGTGATGTACATTCACAACATGCAATTCAAATATGCATTTTATGGGTTTGACCAAACCGTTGACTTCATTTGTATGCCGATACTCTTGTACATTTGCAATGTATGTTCACTACATACAATCTTGCCATACAATACACCAATGATTCCTGATGTGCTTTGCAACATACACACTCAACAAGCCTTTGCGATATACACATGGAATGTATATCTAACATACATTTACGTTATACACACAAATTGTATATCTGATGGAAGAACATGGAATTACACTGATTTGATCGACTGTAAACCCTACGATTACATAGATCTGTTTCTCCTACAATCACATAGATCTTTGCACCCTACCAACCTAGCACATGACAATGCTAGGATCTATCAATGCATCCCGTACATGATACTGCAAGCATGAAATCGAACAAATAGAAAAACAAAATGAAAACACAAATCGATATGTATAGCCATTCCACCAATTTCAAAGAAATCTAACTGGTGGAATGGGTTAAGAACCCATCTCGGCCTCAGAACAGAAAATCAATTGTACAATGAATTTGAATGCCAGAAAGATGTGAAAGACAAAATTTTATTATGCCTTTCAAAACATGTACATGCACATATGCTCTGTTTACAACTACAAACACTCTGATCAGATCTGAACTCAACTACAACTGATTACAACTATATATCATGATCACAATCGATTTGATCTTGGGGTATTTATCTACTTACCCTCAGTAGTACTGAATTGACTCCAAGCAGCTGGGAGATCACAACCACCTAACAACCTCTAACTGTCTCACAACCTTATGCTTACAGATTTGCCAAGTGTCCTAGGGACTTACAACATAAACCTAGATACAAACTAAATTAACATGCATTGGTCAAACAGACCTTATTAAATTGAATGGTCTACTAGGACCTTATTGGAAACAACAAACATGAACATAAAACAGTTAAATGCCTCATGGAGGCCACTGTGGATTGGGTGCTCCTGCACCAATTCCTTATAAGTTCCAAACCTTTCTGTAGATGTGTGTTTTGATTTTCTCAGGAGATGTTGAGCATACATTTCCAAAAATTTCTCATCAACCTTAGAGCCCATTGGTATAATCCATATGGTTTTGGGTTCCATTGCCTCCATCAGGCACTGATCAGTGTCAACCATAAAGCATATTTCATTCTCATATTTCTCCACAGCTAACTTAGGGATTCTTTCTCTTGCATGCATCATACTCTGAAAGTTTTTGAAGTAACCCCAAATGGCTTTCTTCTGAGCTTGGGAATCACCAAGGCTAAATAGATGATCTCTTATTTGCCATGAAACTGGCCTATCATTTGTCCAGTGCACACCTTGAACTCCAGGAACTTCATTCATAAAATAGAAGAACAAACATATAATCAGGGAACCATGCTTGAAGGTATTTTTCTTATCTTTCTTTATTTTGCTCAGATTTTCCATCAACTGATTTTGTAGCAGCTCACATAGGTCATAATCAATATTCTCCATCAACATTTGATAGGCTGCATATATTACAGTTTTGGAGACAAAATTTTCCCTGCTGGAGTGGTAAATATTGTACCCAATCACCATGGAGGCAAATTTAACATCTAGTTCTATAATATCATTGATGGTAATTGCCCTTTTGTAAAACTTGGCACTAGTAGCATCAGTCACTGTCTGGTTTTTCACAGCTTTCAGCATGGGTAATCCACTAGTTGAATTTAACCTAGTTACAATCTTGATAACATCCTTTGTAATCTTGAATGGTTTCAATAGCCATATGAACTCATGTATTTGGCTCAAGATATATCGAACCCATTCATTCTCATCAAATGTCAGAAAATTAATGACTTGCAGAAAATGTTTGATTTCTAGGGCTTTGTATTCTAGTTTCAATTTATAGCTATCATCCCTTAGGTAGTTGTTAAACAAATCCAAGAATTTTAGGTTTCCAAATTCATCAATTCTACAATGGATGCATGCCCTAATATCCTCAACATGCAGAACACCATATGGCACTCTAGAAAATGCACCTAACAGTTCAACTTCAACTGACTTGTATGGATGTTTCTTAAATATTGGTCAAGGCCTTTCGGTTACATTAACAACTAGAGGTGTAACCATTTACAGAGATTGAAATTTTAGGAGATTTCACAGAAAACAGAAGTACCTTGTTCTGTAGGTTATGGTTTTGGTTGGAAATCCTCTTCATGCTTCAACTCTTGAAAATTCTCAGTTCATAATTTGTTCACCTCTTTTCTTATTGCTTTCTTCTAATGCAAAGTGAATCAAATGAAGAATGAATATCTTTTTATGCTCCGCAAAACCAAATTTGCCTTTGTAATAAATGCTTTGTCCTAACACATCCAGTTGCTTTGTTTCTATATATAGTCGACTTTTAATTGCTCCACAATTCGTTAAATCCACTTCTTTTCTCCCAAAAATTCTTTTGAATGATCTGTAGTAACCTAAATTATATTTTCTCATCGTGCTAAATTTAGGCACTCAGTTACTAGCTAGGGAAATTTGATTTTCAATGCAGCTCCCCCTAAGCCAGAGCTCCCAATTCAATTCCCAGAGGAATTATCAGCACCGGATTCCAGTGCGGACCCATTACTATTATCCACAGTTGTTTTCTTGACTCATGTCTTTCTCATTTCATTCTGGATCACATTCTCATCAATTTTTCTTTTGCCTTTGTCTTGTCTCTGCTCAACCAGTTTTCTATTTATTGGACCTCTTCTTTTATTAATCCTACGGCAAAATTTTGCAATATGACCAGATTTATTGCAATTAAAGCACACAACATTTCTTTGCTTATATACTTGATTTCCTCTTGATCTGCATTAATTAACCATGTGTCCAAATCCATTGCAAGCAAAATAGTAGCCATTGAAAGAATTGCTATTAGAGTTATTCATTATCATGCTTCTACATTCATTGGATCTATGACCATACCTCTTGCACTTGAAGCATTGACCAGAGAAGGATAGACCATTTTGATTTACTCTATTTCTGCACTGAGTAGCTCTATGACCAAATTTATTGCAATTGAAACAATTGCCATTGAAGGATGGATACTTTGAGCATTAGGTTATCTGACCAAAGGTCTTCTAGGTCTGTTTCTCTCATTCCTTGGTTGAAAATTTCTTTGTCTGGATCCTGAGCATTCACCTTTCTCATAACCAAGACCATCCTTGTTGTCGGCCTTTTTCTGTCCTTCAAGTAGTGCTTCAAGATTGGATGAGCTTATTTTAAACTTCTCCTTGTATTCATTTGCATCTTCTAGGTCATGTTTGAGAATGACAATTTGTCTTTCAAGTTCCTCCTCATTGTATTTGAATTCACACAAATTAGATTTGAGATGACCAATAGTTCTGTCCATTTTGCAGCATTCTTCAATTCTTTCCTTTAGAGTTTGACTCAATTCTTCCCTTTAGAGTTTGACTCAATTATTCTTCAATCTTCTTCCTTTGCTCAATTTATTTGGTTAGCCTCATTACACCATATTCCATCTCATGTTTTTTAAGAGAGATCTTTTGACAACTTCTCACACTCCTTTGTCTTTTCTTCCAAAGCTTCATTCATGCCATTTTCTTTAGTTAAACTAGATAATTGCAGAAGGAGCTCCTTTCTATTTCCTATAGATTTCTTTAATTTATCTTTTAACATTTCAATGGTATTATCAGCATCTTTAATCTCATCTTTTAGATTAGTTATTTTTTCTGTAGATTGATCAAGATCTTCCAGGGCCAACTGAAGTTGATCTTTGAGTGAACCCATTGAAACTCCTTCCAAGACCTTTCCTTAAGTGGTTAGGCTTCTTTTAAGGAACCTTTCTCTGATAACAATTGTTGGAATTAGGTCAGACAACTGAGGGGGGGTGAATCAGTTGTCCCATAGAATTAAACTTTCTTTCCTTTTAATCTTCTTTCACAACTTGCAAATAGATTAATGATGTAAACATTAAAGCATGAAACAATAACACATGAGTAGAAACATAATTAACACAACTGACACCAAGATTTTTGACATGGAAACTTGGTTAAGGGAAAAAACATGGTGAGGGTTAACGCAGAAAGATTATACTCTATTAAAAGTATTGTATATGCCTAAAAATGACACGACCCTGTCCAAATAAATATTCTTAATATTTATTTAAGTCTAATTCCTCTATCAATAAATAAACAAACAAATTTATTTATTTGATTCGCATTCTTCCAACAATTAAATAAAATCATTTATTTAATTAAATTCTCTAAATCCTCCAACAAATTAAATAATACCAATTATTTAGTTGTTTCTTCCAAAAATATCCTCTCTAAGTTTAAATAAATCAAATATTTATTTAAGTTGTCTATTTCTTCTAAATTGAGTTAACTCTAAATATAATTCAATCCTTGTGCACATGCAATTGAATATTCTAAATATTTAATTGAGCTAAAATATCTTCTCATCCTCATGCAATTTCTATTCTCTAGTTCTATTCTCTTAACTAATTAATCTATTCTTTTAATTGATTAATCTCTTCAGTCAACTCATTCTTCTATTTTATTAATTCCTGTCATGCAAAATATAGCAAGACACATGTCTTCTTCTTATTTGTGCACATTCCTCAACCATTCTATACCGTTGATCTTCTCATCGTTTCTATACTGTTGATCTTCTCTCTCATGAGTCTATAAATTTAACCCTATTCTTCCATTTTATTCATCTAAGCTTTCAGTATTGTTACTCTATAGGAATTACAGTGCGCCTTTGGCACCCACATCATTCCTTTTGCTTGCAATCAACTTGTTACCATATCACTACCACTGTTGTGAAGCTCATCTTCATTACAAAGGACTATCATGGCCATTCTCCATTGAAAATCTTGGAATAGTAAGGAAGTGCACTCTCTGAGGGCCATATTCATACACAAGATCGATTGAGATAGGCAACCAATGGAAGCTATGAAGTATTGAGATTTGCAAAGGTTTTTCATCTTTGTTTGTTTGATCTTGATTATTTCTCTTTTCATTGAGTTTTGGGTATTATTGATATTGATATCTTGATTATTCATGTTTACTCCAATTTTCCCTTAACATTTTTGGTGCCCACTATGGGGCCTAGCCCCAATTTAACCCAAAAACTAAGTTTTTGTGTGTTAGAAAGTTGTACACAGGAGGAAACTATGCATCTACCTTATCCTAACATGCATCTGTTGTCTATTCTGGTGCATATAGACTCTGTTCCGGTGTATATAGACTTTGTTTTGGTGCATATACCTTTTGAAACGACGCATCTATCAGTTTAGTGCATGCATTTTGTATTCTTGTGCTTTTGACCTTTGTCTTAGCATATCTATACTGCTGTACTTTTGAACTCTATTTCTGCGCATCCAGGCTTTGAAGCTGTGCATCTGATCTAGATAGTGAGATTTTTAGGGTTTTCTTGAGGTTTTTTCTAATGCTAACACTTTTTCACAGGAACACTCTTGATCTATTTGCAGTTTCTAAAAGGAAAGTAAATGGATGCTCATGCAAATCTCATTTAGTCTTAACTAGGAGGGTGGTAACTGAATCATTGCTATCTTGCATATCATTGAATCATTGCTATATTACTATCTTTCAAAGTTAGACACATTGCTATCTGGGTAAAACTGAACCCTTGCTATCTTGTTATCACTTTAAAGTTAACAAATCATTGCTATCTGGGTAAAATTGAACCATTGCTATCTTGTTATCACTTCAAAGTTAACAAATTTTTGTGCTTGCTCAAGTAGATAGCTCATTTAGTCTTTTTCTTTTTACCTAGGGGAAAAGAACCACTGTCTTCTGTGTTTTGGGAATGATACCAGGCCTATGCTCTCCCCTATCTTGGGTGACCAAAATGATAGACATATCATTTTCGCATGTGTTTAACGTTTGGAGGGGGCCTACTCTTGGATACTGTTCATCCAAGTAGGAATGACCCTAAGTGGTAACAACCTAAAGCCAAGATCTACCAAGCCCCTATAAATAAATTATGTTTCGAGTGAAAGCTTCAAACAATGAGTGAAGTTGTGTTATACCGACAACCAACCTCACCCAAAACCCTCCAAGGCACAACCCTTACAGGCTGGGAGACTCTATAATGGAAAGTAGTGCTACCACATGTATAACCACTCGAATGGTTATACTTATTAATCATCCATTGTTTTAGTGGCCAAAAACCCCTATAAGCCGGTGTAGGGAAGGGTGATTATCACCTCTCGAAGATGCTTCACTAGAGATAGTGAGAATTGAGTTTATATTGTCCTTTGAAACCTAGGATTGTACTTGCTTTCTTTTAGTCAAAAAGAGTAAAAAAATCACAAAAAAATAAAAAACCATGAAAACATTCTTTGTGTTTGCTATGTTTTCTTGCCATAATTAAAGAAAATTAGATCAAAAGAGACCATCTTGTAGCAAAAGAAACCAGAAACATCAGAAAATTTGCCAAAAATTTGTAAAAACATTGAAAAAACTAGAGTTGTGCTTTTATCATTTTCTACTGCACATCTATTCTAACTTGTTGCGCATTTGCACTAACTTGTTGCGCTTATATCACCTATTACTGCTCATCTAATTTCGCATATGTGTCGACTTTCTGCACATTTATCCTTTTCTACTGTGCATCCGTTCCTGCACAGGCGTAACAGTGAGTACTTCCACATTCTTTGAGAGGAAAATTTTACCATTTTCGGATACCCATTTCAACCTAGTTCCAAGTTCTGAGATCAGGTCTTACCTTGCAGTCACTTTTGCATCCATTTTGCATCAAACTCTCTCTTTCGTCTATAGTCACATCTACCTTCTATCAGGGCTCCCTAGTGCAAAGTCAAAGTATCCTATAGAAGATCAATGCAAGACCTTTTTTTAGATCATTTCGGATTCAAGTAACCCTAGTAGGTCACATAACTTTTCTAGTGGTCTTGGTGCATGACTAGTCTCTACATAGTAAGACAGGTATCGAGTACCCTTACTTGTGGCTATTGTCTTGTATCGACCATCTTACAAGGAATCATTGATCGAAAGAGTCCCTTGTCCAAATCTCATCACAAGTATCCTATTCTCAACAGTCTCCATTAACATCTTACCAAAATCTCTAGTTTCGTCCCACTGCATCCTATGTTGCCTTGCATGGTTTTAACTAGATCTCAATACAAAAGACAACTTGAAATGGCTAGATCATCCAATCGTATTGTCAACCCTCATGATAGTGATGAGGAAATCTCTCATGAAGAGTATCAAGGACACCTCCAAGATCAGAAATTCTAATGCTTACTAGAAAAAGAGCTCCATGAGGATCCTCACAAGTACTTTATTCATCTCACAAATCTCAGACTTAAGCTACCGACTGACTTTGATCTCAGGAAACTAAAAGAAACCATAGAGGATAATCATGAACACCACACCAGTGAAGATAAAGGAAAGAATGTCATGGATCCTAACATGCCCATGGAAGAAATGAGGAAACAAATTAAGGGCCTAACACAAAAAATGATGGATCTCAAAATAGGAACAAATACTAAAACTTACTCCTTGGAAGACATCGCACCATACCCCTTTGATAAAAGTTTGAACATGGTGCCCTTCCCCTTTTGGTTTGAAGTTCCTAAGTTTGACAAGTACAAAGGAAAAGGAGACATAAGAGATCACATTAGGGAATTCAATGCTGCATGCATGGAAGTAGCTCACAATGAAACTTTCTTAATGAGACTATTCCCTAGATCTCTAGGTAGTCAAGCCATGGAGTGGTTCTCACAACTTCCATTGGGTATCAAGACATTTGATGAGTTAGTAAACAAATTCATCATACACTTCTCGTACAATATTGAACACAAAGTCTCCATGCTCAATCTATGCAATACCAAGCAAAAGAGTGGTGAATCATTCACCTCCTTCTTACAAAGGTGGAGACAACTAGTGAGAAAATGCTCATATGATGTACCTGAGAAGCAATTGATGGAGATGTTTGTCCACAACCTTAACTCTGATCTAAGCTACCAAATCCAAATTCATTGTCCTACCTCATTTTCAAAGGTCATGGAAATGGGATTATTCATCGAGAAATCTATGATCGCCAAGGGGCAAATTAAGTTGTATAAGGACAACTCTAACTCCAACTACACTATAGACAAGTCAAAGTTTTGGACTAAGAATAAAAATGTCATCAATGATGGAGTAGTTGATGCCAATGTGGCAGCTCCCAAACAACAACCAATATTCACTCTCAAAGGAGAGACAAGCAATGCTACACCCAACAAAACATTCTCTTAGGAGCTAAGGCCATGGTACAACTCAAACCCTAGGCAAAAGTTCACACTACTGGGTGAGTCCCAAGAATCTACATTAAGGAAGCTATTGGCCAACAATGAGATCAGTCTACCACCTACTAGCGATTATGAACCTCAAATAAAGCCTCACTATTGGAAAGACATTGACTTTTGTGAGTATCATAGAGGAAGAGGTCATACAACCAACAATTGTATCCACCTCAAACATGTTATTCAAGACATACTTGATCAAAATCAAGGAGGTGCTCAACAACATACTTCTAATGAGACGCATGTGGCATATAAAAATCTGCTTCTCAATCATGATAGGCCATACAACAACAACAACAACAACAACAACTGCAATAAGCAAAATCAGAATAATGGGAATAATAATGCTAATTATGCAAGTGTGTCATTTGATTATACCATCAATTGCATATCGGAGCACATCCCACAAATCAATATGGTTACATCCAACCAACAATTAGGACCCAAGAAAACTAATTGTAGCATCATCACCTGCAGTGGTAAGGTCACATTAAATACCCTCCCTCTAAGGTCGTCACCTTCTCAGTCCGAATCTCCTTAGTATAGTGTCATAGACCAACTTCGGAAGACTCGTGCCCACATATCTATCCTAGAGTTGTTGCATCTATCTCCTTCCCACAAAGAGATTCTCAAAAAAGCCCTAGTGGAAACAACTGTGCCCACAAACTTAGCCCAAGAGAAGTTCCAAGCCATGGTAAGAAATCTAACCTCCTCCAGTACCCTATCATTTACCGAACATGATGATCTCTCAATGTCTTAGCCCCATAACACCCCCTTGCATATCGTCACCTTCATCCATAAACACCATATCAAAAGGGTTCTATTGATGGAGAAGCTAGTTTAAATATTTGTATGCTCAAGCTAGTCCTTACCTTGGGGTTCTCTAAAAATATAGTGGATCCAAGGAAAAAGATTACCATTAAAGCCTATGATGAAGAGGAAAGAACTACCAAAGGAACAGTGGTATTACCAATACAAGTGGGACCAGTAATAAAGGACATTGTGTGCCAAGTCCTAGAAAGGGAACTCACCTACAATATTCTCCTAGGTAGACCATGGATTCATGCCATGTAAGCTATGCCTTCTACCTATCACCAATGCATAAAATTCCCTCATAATAGAAAACAAGTCACCATCCAAGGTGACCCAGACCTCTTTCAGCATTGCAACTCTGTCTGCTCAAAGCCTGATTGCATCATACCCCACAACACGATTCTACCTCTGAATCTTTCTCATCCAAGCCCAAAGAGAAAAAAATTACCATCAAAGAAATGGGAGTAGGGGAATACTCCATCAAGCACAGCCTCAACTTAGTGAAAATCCCTTTTTCTCCTAGATCCTTTGGTCGACCCATACATTTTCCAAAGCCATCTACTCCTCCTACACCTCCTACAGCTCCCTTTGTAAAATGGGGAACCCTTTCAGATGAAACAAAGGAAAGAGATATCTTACAATGGCTCTACACTGAAGAAGAAGAGAACACACAAAAAGAACCACCTAATCTCCCAACGAAAATCTATGGGCGAGGTGTGTCTATCTTACACAAAATGGGTTATGAAGAACAAGGTCCCATTGGCCTAAGAAAAGAAGGAATAATAGAACCCATTCAACCTTCTTCATCATCATTGGCAAGGAATACAAAAGGTCTAGGATACAAAGACAAGGGCAAAGCAAAAGCAAATGCTTGTCTTTTGGAAATGATCCATAACCTTCAAGAGGACAATGACACAGATTCTAATGAATATGAGTGGGATGAGCTGACAGAGCACTTCTATGATGACAAGGAAGTTGACACCATTCAAACTTATAGCCCCTACCCTAAGGGACAAAAACTAACACATAGACCGTTAGAGTGTGATTTGTTAATTCTTGCGAACATGACTTTCGAGGAAGGTTCGAGTTCTATCGCAATAAAAAATTTGGAGGAAAGTACCATCCCCAACCCTATCCCTACCAATACCCCTCGCATATCCATTCAAACTATCAACAAATCAAATCTATCCTCTGACTCCCTCCCCCATGTGCATCCTAAACTTATTGACTGGGATCTACAAAGAACCCTGCAACTAGACATGTTCCAAAACGATGATGCCTACATTGACTACATGGAACTTAGGGACCACCTACCTATAGGATATCATAAAACTAGCTTCGCCATTGAGCTCAATACCGCCTTCCAGTCACAAAAATATCAAAATAAAAAATAGATCTGATGGTGAAAACTGCTCCGCGACAGTATCAAATCCCAAAATAGTAAAAAGAAAGGATCCATCCGATGGTGAAAACCCAACTGTGGCACCTAACAATGGAAGGCTTGACACTCTCCCTGATGACATGCACCAAGAGAAGTCTTAGATTGTTGTGGAACCCACAGAACCAATTAAAATTGGAATAGAGGAACAACCTAAGGTCATTCACTTTGCTAAGTCTCTAACTCCACTAGAAAAGACTAAGTTTGTACCATTCTTCAAGAAGAAGCAATTCAACTTTGCTTGGTCATATGCAGATATGCCAGGATTGGATCCAAATTTGATTCTACATCATCTTCCACTAGATCCAGGAGTGAAATCAATTAAACAAAAACTTAGAAAGATGCATCCACACATTGCACTACTAGTGAAAGAAGAACTCAAGAAACTACTAGATGTGGGGCTCATCAGAGAAATAGACTATCTGGAATGGGTCTCCAACATAGTTCTAGTATCCAAACCTAATGGCCGAGTCAGACTATGTAATGATTTCAAAGATCTAAACAAAGCTTGCCGCAAGGATGACTTTCTGTTGCCAAATATAGATATCATAATCGACTTAACAACAGGGCATACCATGTTATCTCTCATGGATGTCTTCTCTGGATATAATCAAATCAGGATAGCACCAGAAGACCAACATAAGACAGCCTTCACTTGTCCATGGGGCACTTTTTGCTAGAATGTCATGCCATTTGGAGTAAAGAACACGGGAGCCACATATCAACGTGCTATGACCACTATATTCCATGACATGATGCATGTCACAATGGAGGACTATGTAGATGATATCCTTGCAAAGTCACTCACTAGAGAATCACACCTAGATGTGCTAGAGAAGGTCTTTCAGAGACTAGAACAATTCAAGGTTAGGTTGAACCCAAAGAAATGTGTGTTCGGAGTCACTTTGGGTAAGCTCTTAGGCTTCATTGTATCAACTAATTGGATTGAAGTGGATCCTACCAAGGTCAAGGCCATCATGGAAATGCCACCACCCAAGAATATTACTCAACTATGGTCTCTATAGGGCAAGCTACAAGCAATTCGTAGGTTCATATCACAACTAGTAGACAAGTGACAACCTTTTAGTCATCTCCTACATAAGAACATTCCATTTAGGTGGGATGAGAAATGCAAAGAGGCATTTGGCAAACTGAAGGAATATCTAATGAATCCACCTATTCTCATGCCTCCTATCGAAGGGAAGCCATTGTTACTTTACATATCTGCTACACCAATAGCTCTTCGGGCCCTCCTAGCACAACAAGATTACAAAGGTAAAGAAAGAGCTGTCTACTACATTAGTCACACATTAGTGGGCTATGAATTGCAATACTCTCAAATAGAAAGATCATACCTTGCTGTGCTTTTTGCTTCCCAAAAACTATGACACTTTATGCTAGCACATCCAGTTAAACTTATTATAAAGATGGATCCACTAAAATACCTACTAAGCAAAGCAGCTCTAATAGGTCACCTAGCCAAATGGGTAATGCTCCTAAGTGAATATGACATTGAATATATAGACAAAAAGGCTATCAAGGGACAAATCATTGTTGATGAGTTAGTGGAGGCACCATTACAGGATGCCACACCAATGACATTTGAGTTTCCAGATGAATCCTTATTCAATATCACAACCCACTCAAGGAAGCTCTACTTTGATGGGTCCTACAAAAACCATGGATCAGGGGCCGGAAATTTGTTTGTAACTCCTCACGGTGACACCATACCGAAGTCTTATCATCTCTTATTCCCATGCACAAACAACATAGCAGAGTATGAAGCCTTGGTCATTGGTCTCAAAATAGCAATAGAATGGAAAATTAAAGACTACATGTCTATGGTGACTCTCAACTGGTGATCAACCAAGTCAATGATGACTACCAAACCAAAGATGAGAAGCTTATCCCATATAAGCAGATGGTCGATGACTTTAAAGAATACTTTGTGGTCATCTCCTTTGAGCAGATACCTCACATTGAAAACAAAGTAGCAGATGCCATGGAAACCATTTCCTTGCTCCTCAAGATCCCAGAGAATGAGTCACGGTACAAGTTCTTGGTGGAGTCAATTCAACAACTAGCTTATGATCTTCCTGAAACCCATTCCATGTGCCTTTTAGTTAGATTTGATTCACCTTGGTATGGTAAGGTTTACACTTACCTCAAGGACAATACCCTCCCACCTGACTTGTCTTCAAACCAACATTGAACCTTTATATGCCAATCGTCTCGTTATACCATTATTGTTGACACCCTATACCAACATGGTCTGGATGGTACTTTACTCCATTGTTTAGAATGAGAAGAATCTCAAACCACCTTACAAGACGTGCATGAAGGAATTTGTGGAACACACTCTAGTAGTCTTTCCTTAGCTAAGAAACTCATGCATTTGGGTTATTATTGGCTAAACATGGAAATAGATTCATATCAGTTTGTGAAGTACAAGCAATGCCAAATACATGGAAACCTGATACATGCACCAGCTTAAGAGTTGTGACCTTTAACGAAACCTTGGCCCTTTTGTCAATGGGTACTTGACCTTGTGGGCAAAATTCACCCTCCCTCATACAATGGCCACATGTTCATAATAACCGCCACTGAATACTTTACCAAGTGGATTGAAGTCATTTCACTCACCACCGTCACAGGTAAACAAATTTCCTCATTCATCCTCAATTACCTCATCTACATATATGGAATTCCCTCATCCATTATCATGGATAATGGAATACCTTTCAAGAACCAGGATGTACAAGAGCTTTGTGATGGATTCAAAATCCAACACTGTTTCTCCACACCCTATTACCCCCAAGGTAATGGCCAAGAAGAAGCATCTAACAAAATAATCTTGAAACTCCTCAAGAAGACAGTCAATGATGCTAGCCGTGACTGGCACATCCAACTCAATCCCACTCTATGGGCCTACTGAACCAATATGTACACTCCCATAGGTGCTACCCCTTATGCCCTTGTCTATGGGTCAGAAGCCATCTTGCCCATCAAGGTCGAGTTACCATCTCTAAGGGTGTCATTAAAAGGGTCTCATAACTGATGAAGAGTATAGAGTTTCTAGATTACATGAGCTAGAGGTACTAGAGGAAAGGAGACAGAAGGCCTTCAATCATCTCAAGGCATATCAGCAAATGATGTCATGAAGCTACAACCACAGAGTCTGTCCAAGAGTCTTTAAGGTTGGAGATCTAGTACTTAAAGAAAATCCTCGCAATCAACAATATTAGGAAAATAAAGGCAAGTTTGAACCCAACTAGCTTGTGCCTTATGTGATTGTTGCTGCCTATGGATCGGGGGCATATTAGTTGGCAACATCAAAAGGTGAGCTATTCGATGACCCAATCAACAGTATGCATCTTTGATGGTTCTATACCTAAGAGAACCCCAATCTAAGGGGGGCATAAAATTAAAAAAAATAAAATAAAAATTAGAAAAGTAAAAAAAAAAATCAAAAAGTGAAAAAAAAACAAAAAATTCATCCTTTGGTGAAAACCTCGCAAACAGGCATCATGTGTACTTCTATCTTTTGAGAAAATAAAAGCAAGTGGTGAAAACCTGGTAAACAAGCGTTACTTGTGATAAACCACTTCCTCTATCTTTGGGAAACCAATCACCTTGTGTCCATTCTTCCCTCAATCATGTCCCATTCAATCCATATCTATTCCATAATAAAATCCTAATGACAACCTATCATGGCTTGATATTCTATCTCTTGTCGTCACTTTGTCAAGCAAGGTCTTATCCAGTATCCTATCCATAGTGTCATCCTAGCGTAGCATCTGTCGTCAATGTCCACATGGTCCAAGTCCATGAACTACATTACCTCTGCGTCATCACATAGGCAAGGCCCTTTTTTTTTAAAAATGTGCCCCCGAGGCTCCCACTCACCCATCCATCCCGTATCTGGTCCTTCTATCTATCTGAGTCCAAACCACTTTCTATTGCCTAGGTCTTAGGTCCATTAGGGTTCACCCTGAACCACGTTGCCTCTGCGTCATCACGTAGGCAAGGCCATTTAGAAATGAGCCCCCAAGGCACTAGGTTAGTCCCTTAGGGTCCATCTCACCAATAAGGATTATGGAACCTTTCACAAGGCAAGCAAGTGCAAGCAAAACCTGCTTTCAAGTAGAAATTTTGATGCAAGACCTTTCCCTATCCAAAGAAAAGAAAGAAAGTACCTAAATAACTTTAAATGATTCTATCTAATTATGGCAAGAAAAACACATCTAAGTGCAAAAATGTTTTGTGCTTGTGATCAGGTTAACTTACAGAGTCTTGATTTTTTTTATCATGTCTTTCTATGCTATTCAAGGATGCCAAAAGCTAGAGATGCTATGATGGGGGCATGATTATTTTCTTTGTTTGTTGTTTGTGGATTAATCTTTAGTAATGTGAAGCCTTGTCTAAAGACATGATCGGCAAAAGATCATCGAGGACATCAAATGTCTAATACGAAAGGGGGCAATCCTTGTCTGTTGATACGCAAGAAATATTTAGGTCATCTCAGTTCAATTATACCTTGATGCTTGTATTAACTTGCTAACTCAAAATCCATGTAAGTAATACTTAGGTCATCTCGGTTCAATTATACCTAGATGCGTGTATTAAATTACAACATTCAGAAAAAGTACAAAAAAAAAATCACCCAATGATGAAATAAGCACTTCAAAATACTTGCACCATCAAGGTGTCAAGAAAGCAAACACCATTGACATCCATTATACATCCATAAAAGCATCCATACCATATCCCATGGAATAAAAGATCCACAAAATGCAGAGTACCAATACAAATAAATGTTTGTGAGTCTTTCTACAAAGTGAGTCTTCAATCAATCTTCAATCGATCATTGTGTCATCTCTGTGTCGATTGAGTACATTTGGGCATAACAAAAACATAGCATAGGATTGCATATCATATCACATGAGATAGTCATTTACATGATTAAAACATTTACATACATAAAAAATGCATTAGATCATCCATACACATTTTGCATCATAACATAGTGTCAACATAGCAAAATTCAAAAATATAGATAAAGGCACATAGAGCATCATATAAAGATCTAAAGTCTGCATTTCATAGCATCATAAATCACCTAAGTCTACATTAGATAACATCACATAGCATCAAGTAAACATCTAAGTCTGCATTAGATAACATCACATAGCATCAAGTAAACATCTAAGTCTGCATTAGATAAACATCATATAGACATAATCATAGTATGCATCACATGTGTACTATCATACAAATATAAATACATCCATAGCATATAGTATGAACAACTACATATATAGTGTCAATAGCTGCATCATCATATAAATATCAAGTAAAACGTGTCTAAATGTACAAAATATCAAACTCCACTAGGACCATCTCTGAGTCAATGTCATATACAGTGTATACATCTTAAAAACATAATGATACATGTCTAAAATATAAAAATGGTACATGTACATGTCAGGCTATCTAAGCCATCAAAGAGTGTATACATGAAAATCAAAATCTGTACAGGAATGTCAGCTAACCCTGCTGCTATGGGCCACTACTCCCAGCACTCCCCTCTCCATCCCCTCTGCTGCTAGCCCTAGACTGTTGTGGGCCCATCACGGAAGCTCTTGACTATGACTCCTCTCCTCTCTGCGATGTGCCTACCATAGACTGACTCTTGTAGCTAGGTGCCCTCTGCTCTGCTAGTATGGCACCAAGATACAATACTCAATAGTACTGTGTCTGAGCCTACACTCTAGCAAGCTCACCCTGTACCTGTGCCAACTGTACCTGAACCTGTACAAGTTGTGTCTATGCCTGCTGCATCAGTCCAACTAGAAAACTACTAGTACTATCTGTCCCATGGGCTGCCACCGCCGCATCTCTCTCTACTCTGATGGCTTGCACCCTCGCCAAGGCTGCATCTCGCTCTCTCAAAATCTCTAACACATGACATGTGTCTATCTCTCTCTGAGCCTCATCCATCTTGAGCTATGCCCTCAGTTGTCTAACCTATCCCCTCAACATGGCGATAGCCCACTCCTGAGCATTTGGCTACACCAAACCCTGAAGACCTTGTCCCTATCCCTATGCCTACTACTGCACCACTTGCTATGGTGGCAGCATCTTAGCCTACTGTGCAACTTGTGGCTACACCACCTACTGTTGGGTCACCTACTTGGTGGTGGCATCTAAGCCTGATGTGCAACTTGTGGTTGTACTACCTACTGAGGGTGAGAAATCCCTCCCTAGATCTCCTCCTCTATCTCAGTCCTCCTCCTCCTCCTCCTCCTCCTCCATCTCCTCCATCTCCACCATCTCCCTGTCCTCCTCTCCTCCTCCTCCTCCTCCTGCTATTGCCAGCCCTACCCTCGTCATCTATATCCTACTCGTCTATGCAAGGAACCAACTCTCCGGGCCCTGAGTACCTCAAAAAAGGGTGAGCAGCGAACCACTCCTCATAATCCGGAGTCAGCCCCACATCTGCTATCTCTCTCCTCATGGGCCAAGCAACATAGGGCGGCTGCCAAAACTTTGCCAGAGCCTCCTCATAGGATGCAACTGCGTACCATCTAAACCTCTCTGCATGTGTTTGTGCAAATAGTGTTTGCCCTTGTGGCATGCCCTGTCTCCTCCCAAACTGCCTCTGAACCCTGTTAACAATTTGTCTCTCCAAAATAAATTGGGTCTTGCCTATGAGCCACTACGTCTGAAAGCAATATGGTAGCTCATCGTCCTTGTCACCCTAGTGTTCACACTCTAAATAGGGGCACCAGGTAACTACATCTACCCCATCCAAAGCATGCCTCCAGTACTCTAGCTTTCCCACCTTATGTTGGGAAATCACTCCTACGTATCCATAGCTATAGGGCTCACCCCTCTATCTAGAAAACACACATATCAGCCGTGTAATGGTGATGTGCTCCCATAGCCAAAACTGCAATAGTGAAACACATACCGATAGACTGGCACCCCTCTGGTATACCACTTGATGCATATTGTGGTATAGGTGTGCCAATACACAGACACCCCATGCATAGCGGTTGCCCTCTATGATCATCCTCTCCATAATCTATCCCCATCCAACCAAGAACCTGTGTGATCTCTTATCAGGGCATACAATGCCTCTGATAAATCCTGCAACTATCCTAGGGAAGTAATCATAGTAATCATGTATATCCTGCCAGAAGATAACCTGATGGTCTACCTCAGGGTCATCAAACACCCATCTGTACTCTGTGAGTGTTGCATCTCATTGTGGATCATACTCCACCAGCTCTCTATATATTGGTAAGTGTAGTATCTTGTAGACGTCCTCAAGAGCCACAGTCATCTCACCAGTCGGGAAGTGAAACGTCCCATCCTCACTATGAAATCTCTCCACTGCAATAGTCAGTAAACTAAGTTTTGCATAAACCTCAGGCATGAAGCAAACGTAATCAAGGCCCATTGCGTCGAGTGCCTCTCAATCTATCTCTGTAACCATATAGCGCTACAACATCGGTAAGGGAAACTACTCCCTTGACATCAGTGTGTCTCGAATATCCTCCTGCAAACATGCAAGGCAAGGCATAAACCTAAAGCTGCAAGTATCATGCTCAACATATCTATAGAATCATATCAACTAACTTAGCATATCAAATTGATCAAAATAGCACACTACATCTCTTGACTAGATTCCTGCAATCTCAGAGATAGCTTATCGATTGACACATCGAGCAAGATGCCAATCGAGTCAATTCCGCTAAGTAAACTGACTATCTATATCATATGAGCTGAAACAGAAAGTAAATGCACCATTTCTCAACAAATGTGCCACTTCTGGCAAATGTGCAGTGACATTTCTTAAATGTATTGAACCATATCATATGCGTCGATTCATACCGTATATGCGCAGCCAAATTGCATTCATTGATTCTCATGTCAAATGCGCACTTTCCTAATGCATGTGCCAACCTATAACATGCGTGCGTAACACTAGTGTATGTGCAGTTTTATATCCTATATGTGCCATAGAAAGATGGATGCGTAGTTCCATACGTCAGATACACTGAACTGCGATCCTGCACTTTTGTTTACCCTATTTTTACCTAGCATTTATTGTGCCCATAATTGACCCTAGCTGAAGTTTTTTGAGATACATACCGGCAGTCTTGCCTTAGCTAGCCGATCGAATCAACAAACTTGCTCAAAGTGATGCTCCTCTCATGGAATATCCATCCTAGTGCTGACTGCTCTATGCTCTGTGCTATCCTAAGCTCTCAAAGACAAACCAACTAAAGCCAAGTGTTCAAATCACTTGTCTTGTGGACCCAGCTCCTATATATAGTATGCAAGCCCTAAACTGGCTACGTGATGACTATGACTACTTCTCACACCCATTTCTTCCCATTTCTCAGAAACGCATCCTATTTTTCTTCATTCTACCCTATTTTTATCCTTCTTCATTGTGAGATTGTCCGTCTCATGTCCTTTTGCCTTCTTCCCATCTAATCTTTTGAGAGGGCATCCTATCATCATTAAACCTATACTAGGGGCAAACTGGGACATGTATCATTATCAAAAATTTTATTCTTTGAAACAATATGCTAAAACACATTGCATCATAAAGGGGTGAAATGTATACGCCTAAAAATAACACGACTCTGTCTAAATAAATATTCTTAATATTTATTTAAGTCTAATTCCCCTATCAATAATAAACAAACAAATTTATTTATTTGATTCACATTCTTCCAACAATTAAATAAAATCATTTATTTAATTAAATTCTCCAAATCCTCCAACAAATTAAATAATACCAATTAGTTAATTAGTTCTTCCAAATTCATTCTAATTTAAATAATATCAATTATTTAATTATTTCTTCCAATAATATCCTCTCTAAATTTAAATAAATCAAATATTTATTTAAGTTGTCTATTTCTTCTAAATTGAGTTATCTCTAAATATAATTCAATCCTTGTGCACATGCAATTGAATATTCTAAATATTTAAATGAGCTAAAATATCTTCTCATTCTCATGCAATTTCTATTCTCTAGTTCTATTCTCTTAACTGATTAATCTATTCTTTAAATTGATTAATCTCTTCAGTTAACTCATTCTTCTATTTTATTAATTCCTCTCATGCAAAATATAGCAAGACACATGTCTTCTTCTTATTCGTGCACATTCCTCAACCATTCTATATTGTTGATCTTCTCATTTTTTCTATACTGTTGATCTTCTCTCTCATGAGTCTATAAATTGAACCCTGTTCTTCCATTTAATTCATCTAAGCTTTCAATATTGTTACTCTGTAGGAATTACAATGCGCCTTTGGTACCCACGTGATTCCTTTTTCTTGCGATCAACTTGTTACCATATCACTACCATTGTTGTGAAGCTCATCTTCATTACAAAGCACTATCATGACCATTGTCCATTGACAATCTTGGAATAGCAAGGAAGTGCACTCTCTGAGGGCCATATTCATGCACAAGATCGATTGAGATAGGCAACCAATGGAAGCTATGAAGTATTGAGGTTTGCGAAGGTTTTTTATCTTTGTTTGTTTGATCTTGATTATTTCTCTTTTCATTGAGTTTTGGATAAATTATTGAAATTGATATCTTTATTATTCATGTTTACTCCAATTTTCCCTTAACAAGTATTACAATTGGGAATGCACATGCATTTGGCTTCACTGTCCAGATCTCACTACTCAAAAGAAGGCTCACTGCCTACTAAAAGAAGATTACAATGAGGTTGAATTGAGAATTAGCATCTACCAATGCAAAGATTCAGTTCTAGTTAAGCACAAAATACTGACTTGATACACTACATCTTCACTCTACCCTGTTTACTGTTCTGCTAACATTTGAACCTTAGATCTCTGCCCTTTTCACACTTATTCCATGGTCGTAACACATGCACCCTAAAATCACTTAAATCCATTGGCTACATATATCCACATCATGATATTCAATCACTTTTCAGTCAGCTTCAAGGACACTTAGAACCTTGTTGAAGACTTTGCTTTATCGGTTAAATCCATGCATAACTTGTAACATGGACCAAAACTTGCATTCACAAGTCATTAATCATGTTGGCCACTATCACTGATCATCGCAAGTCATCCAACTAACAACTTCCATTTATCCGAAACCAAGATCAATTACCAGGTTCTCCTATTCTTCATTGTCTGCACTATCAAACTGTAACCTCATTCTCAGATGCAAATAACTTTTGAATTCTTCATCACCGGAGGTTAAAATTTTGGATTTAGATTGCCTTAACTATCCTTATTACTCCTTAAGATCCATAGCATACTCTGATCTACCACCAGAGAGATTTGGACCAAGATACTGGACCCTGTCACATGCTCTATTTTTTACTACCCAGACTTAGATAAATTCTAATTCTAACTTCCACTATGGACAAATTATGTTATGTGGATGAATGGAATAGTCTTAGTTGCCATCAATGAAAGCACTTGTCATGCAAAGCAGTGTCTCTTTCCAACAAGTTTTTTAGTAATATAATGCTCTTTCTATACTAGTGGAAGGTGTGTGGGGGACCCCCAATCTATGGTTTGAGGTAAAGCACTCAGACGATGCTCTCCCTTCCAAGAAGATGATGCGCTGAGACTTATGAAGATATATATCAATATTCTAGATGCAATGTAATTCCATGTTACTACTTATGACAGTTGAATTTATGAGGTAAAACTATTCTTTATGCCAAGTGTAGTTTATGTATTGTAAATGGAAAGTGAAAGGATTTCACTATGATTCTATCATTGATTATGTTATGATTTTCATGGTTGAAATTATATAAAAAGTTGTATTTTATTTGTAATGTTTATCCAAATGATTTATATATAAAAAATTCTCACTCATGTTTTCCATGTTCATTTACTCTCTTATAAATTCTTGAGTTTCTTTTGGTAATAGAAGAAGGGATGTTACATATGCTATAGAGAGGGATCAATTTTCTCCTGAATCCGAGTTACTCATATAGGGGCAACATTTAATATTCATATTAGAAGCACTAGAGGAAGCAACATAAAATTTTCATGACAACAAAAAGCATGGAGAGGGTGGTTTCGGTGCAGTTTACTAGGAAGCCCCCGCTTTGATTGCACCTCCATCGCCCTCCACAAGAAGCTCCTCCTCTCCCACCGCTCCATCTATACCGTGATATGGCGGCACTCTACCTAGCCCCTCTTCATCTACGTCATTTCCGAGTGTGCCATCATATGGTATGCCGCCTGTCCCGTTGTCATCATCTCCGCCAACACCAATAGTGGGTACGAGTCCATCCACTCCGCTAACACCAGTAGTGGGTACGAGTCCATCTACCCCATCTAATCCAGGGGTACCATTTGTACTGATGGGTTCTCCTCCATCGGTTCCAAGCCTTCCACTCATCACCTCTATCCCAGGGCTTTCGAGCTCTGGTACATGCAATTGCAACTTTTGGGGGTCGCATCTAACTTCGTTTCCAGATATATTATCCATTTTCAGCTCCATATCAAACTTGTTTGGAAGTGGTTCTTCTTTCTTGACAACATTCGAAAAAGGGCTTACGGTGCAGGAGGCTTTGACAAACAAGCAAAAAGATGGATATGGGTTGTTATTGAGAGAAGGAAGTGAGTGCCTGCTTAACTCTCTTGTCAACCCTACGTTCTCATTTTTGCCCCAGGAGGTGAAAAACTAGTTCAATGTGCCTCTGCGCTCCAACACAGCAACTATTGTGCAAGGTGCTAAATTTAAGTCCACTAACAAAGGCTGTTTGCTGCCTTAACTAATGTATCTACTCCACATACTCTTTTTTTTTTTTGAATTGATGCAACATTTTTGGTTCATAGTAGCTAAAAAAACAAAAAACATGGAGAGGGTGGTTTCAGTGTGGTTTAATAGGATCATTCCATTTGTACAGGGATTGAGCATGGCCTTTCTAGTGAAGAATGATCCTAGTAATTCTGAAATCTTGATTTCTCCTCCTATAGAGCTCCCCAAATGCAAGAGCAAGTTACAACATCTAGAAATTTAATTTTTATGGTTTTTCCATATCATACCGTGAATTTTATTTCTCCTCCTGCAGACCTCTCTGAATGCTAGAGCAAGTACCTTCACATGCTCGTACGTCATCTTCTTCCCCAAACATGCTCTCGATCTGACATTAAATGCTATGAACTTTTAAGGCGACTCTCTCTTCATCCTTGTCATCGTCTTTCCTCCTCCATGAAACATGAAAGTAGATCTTTCACTTCTTCTCCTCCCATCGTTTTCTTCTTGTAAGCAATGAGATCATTGAAGCAGCAGTTTTAGAGCCCTTCAAACCAAATGAAACTTTGATTAAAATTGAAGCATTCGTTTCGGCTAGAGTTACCTTCCCAACCGGCTCTCGCGGAAAAAAAGGATCATACTTTGACAAGACATTTTGCACCATTATGTTTTAATAAAAATCATTACTTTATGTTTATAAACTATACTCGATTATATTGCCTCTTCCAATACATTCATATCTCAAAATCTTAAAAAATACATATAAAAACAAAAATAAAGGATAGGTACTAGCCACTAAGTGGCACTTGTTAAAATCTTTCATTCGTTTAAACAACTATAAGTAGTAAATATTTGTCCTGACAAAAATTAATGTTTCCTTTCACTGTTGAACTGATGACGATGATGTCTAACAATAGCTTAACGGGACCTATAGGATTTTGTTGCATTGGAACACAGACAATTGCATGTTGCACCGGACCAAAAAATGGGGGCGTCTTCAGAGGATTTTCAGAACAAGATGTCAGAAGTGGAGGAGTTCACTAAAATAGAGCAAAGGAATTAATGCCCTTGTCATTATAGCAGTCGCATGTTGGATGATGTGAGGAGGTCTTAAAAATACATGGGCTATAAAAGAAGGCGAGAGAGCTGTCAATTTTGTGCAATGTCGACATTAGCGCTCATCATGTTCTCCCTCACAATCTGTCTCGTAGAAAGGAGATCTGTTCAATTTATTTTTTTTTCTTTTATTCTTGTTGAATAAAAGCAGAGGAATGGATGATGTTGTTGAATGTCGACATAGCGCTCATTCAACAAAATGGACAGCTCTTTGGCCTTCTTTAAGACCTCCTCACATCATCCATTATTCTAAAGAAGGCGAGAGAGCTGTCCATTTTGTTGAATATAGACATAGCGCTCATCACAGGAAAGCCCACAATTTGTCTCGTAGAAAGGAGGTCTGTTCAACTCTTCTCTGTTTTTTCTTTTTGGCTATTCTTGTTGATTATGCTTTTCTGTATGAAATTTGTTGAATATATTAAATTTAAATATACTTTTCTTGTTTTGGAATGTAGAGAGGAACTTCATTCGTGAAATGTTGCTTGTGTGTGGGGATCACAGCAAATGGTTCGGAGTTAATTTTGCTACTTTTTTATCCTAATATTGAACAGGGAATGCCGCAATTAAGGAACGAAAACATTTAAGCGTCTAAAATTCAGGGAGAGTTAACCCTGGAATTTGACTGGATTTTTGCCTGTCAATCAATATTTATTTTTTCGAAGTTCTTTAACACCTTGCTACTGTAATTCCTTTCATCTTAGGCTTTGAAGAGGCCATCTTGTTTGCCATTATTTATTAAAAATACGAAGTACAGAGATTAGTGGGGATTACTGATTTTCAGATACATAAAACTTAACGGCTTTCACATTTCATTACTGTAATATAGAGGCAAGTTCAAAATATGGTGGTGGTTTATTGCCTAAAAGACTTAAACCAATCCACATGTAATCAATTTCTAGGTCATGCGAGAACTGTTAATATACATATTTCTTTTTGACCTTTTAAGTGAGACCTATACTTGCTCAAAGGTTTTCTAAATGAAGTAGCAAGTTAAGTAGATTCAAGTTAGGTTGTGAGCACATTTCAGAGTTTGAGCAAGGATGTAGTATAAGATAAGTGACCTCAGAGTACAAGCATCACCTATAATTTGATGCATTCCACAAACATTACTTACATAAAAATTAGACAAAGTTTTCTCCATCTTCTTTTCCTAATAATAGGGTTTTGCTTCCTTAACATCCAATGTCTAGCGTCGATGGGTGATATGAATTACTCAAAGATAAAGAGGCATAATTTTGTGAAGACATGATGTTGATGCTGTTGGAAGTTTTCTTTATGTTAACAAGGGCTGCAAAGCACCTGGGGTCCCTGCCCGTATACTGCATTGTTTGGTTTTCTTAATGTGTAATGATTTGTCAAATACTATGCTAGTCAAAGTCCTGCTCTATTGTCTGTTTTATATTTCCATGCACTCTAGATCTGATCAATAACAACTACATATTCAATTGCAAATATTTTTTTGCACTAGATTTCATGTTCTGATATTGGCTTAGATATTATTTACAACCTTTGGGCTCCAAAGGAAGTTTCTAAATTTAGACACCAAACTTAATTTTTGTTGGAAGCACATATGCAAGTATTTACATTGCAGAAGTGCCGAGAAAAAAGATACCATACAAGACTTTGAACTCTTGGAGGGCAGTAAGAAGAAAAATTCATTTTAACTACAAGACCTGTGGCTTTTATAGCTGCTATTTTTGAAACCAGTTATGATGATTGTAGAGAGAAATGTGGTAGTGGAAATAGGGTAAATTGCTACTAACACATAAATACCATTATATCTAGCATAAGAAACATACAAGAACAGAGAACATTATATGTGGGTGAAAACTTATAGCAGAGAAACTTATGAAAATGAAGACAGTGAATAGTATTTCTAGAAGCAGAAGCTCGCCAACAAAAAAAAGTTTCTATCAGAACGAAACAGAGAACTCTTCAACTAGACCAGAAGCTCATAAGTAGCATTTAACAAATATCAAAGCTCAGCATGCAACACTATGAATTATGACATTGAGCTTCATAAACAAGACCAAAAAAAGCTTGACATACAGTCTCAACTGAAGAATATGTGCATCTGTGAAACACATATCATTCACTTGAAGTTTGTACTACAAATAATCACTCAATAGAGAACTTGATGCTAAATAGTTAAACACTCATGTAAAAAGAAGCCATTAAAGATGGATTGTACTAAGGAAAATTTCAACCAGAATTCTCCAATAGGAGAAAAACAGTTAGTTAGAAGGCATTGTTCTTATGAGAAATAAAGGCTAATGGAATAAGCCAAGAAAGGGGCCACCTAAAATGCTTGTCCCGTGCATCACACTGTCAAAGGTGAATACCCTTCTGCCTTTTGTGCCACAATGCTCTTTCTTTTCATTCATACAAAGCATTTCTCTAAGAAGAACATGATGCCACCCAGTTCTGATATTCTTTGTAGGCATTGGATAAATTATAAACTATTACAAATAAGTTGCAGGCCAAAATAGAAACAAATGTATTGTTGCTTCACGAGCAACAGTAACAATAAGAAAAACAAGCAACTGTGGTAACCATGCTATGAAATGGGGGGATGGATGATTGTAAGGAGGCTGCATCACCAACCTTTAGTTGATGAGTTAACATGCAGAACTCTGCCATCTGTGGATGTCACTCCTCAGTAGAAAATTATAATCCTAAAATCACACCATCAAAATGTGTGACAAGGAGATTACTTAATAGAGAATAATTAAGAAAGCAAGAAAAGGAGGCTGGAGTTGGATATCTAGCAAACCAAAGGGCAGGTTGATGAATGTGGACCATTGATTCAGTAAAGTCCTTACCATTGAGAGATGCATCTAATGCAGGAGAGACAGAAGGGGTGGTTAGGACCGAGGATAAAACTCTCCACAAGTATTTATGTTTGTAGAATGTCCTTGTACTGGATTTATTTTGTAACTACATTGAAAGCTGGAAAAAGCAATTTCAGTCAAAATTGAATATCAATTACTCCGTGGAGTCTTGAGATTTCATTAGAATAGTTTACTTCTATGACAGATTTCCACTATGCTATTGAGGTTTGATCACTTCAACAAGCAATGATCAAATAATTTTTTGGAAGAAAATTTAGATTCATTTGGAGATTTATCTTGTATGTTTTGAACCGCAGGACAAGGATAGTGGGATGAATGGGAAGGATCAATCTGAACAAGCTTGGAACTCTACAACATACTCTTTGATACATAAATGTACAAAGAATAAAACCAAGACAAGTTTTACCTCCTGAACATAATCCATTGATCAATGTTATCTTTTGAGCTATGCTGCATGTTTATATCTCCACCAAAGTAGTGATTATATGGTCTCCTACAGAGTAGAGAAATGTATAAGGCAAAAGATTTTATAAGAACAGATGTTGAGAATAATCTTTCAAATAAAAGAAGGTGCAATAATATAGTTATGATTTCACTTATTCCATGTTCTTTACAGTTTGAAAAGGTAGGCAAATGAAATTAATACTTGGGAAATTGCATTGTAAAAGGTAGGCAAATAAAATCAATACTTTGTTCATCTTATTTCAGTGGATGTGGTCACCAAATCTAGGAAATGAGTGTTGTTTGCAAGATTGTGTGCCTATGTAGAGGTCGGGAAAGTGCTCCTTTCTTCAATTACCTTATCCTTGGAAAAGGGTAAATGGGTGCAATGGTTAGTCTTTGAGAATTTCATGGTTGTTTGCCATTGCTGTCCCAAAGCTAGTCATGCAGTGTTAGAGAGCCCGTGCAACAAGAAAAGAAACTTTTTTGGAAGAAAAAGGAACAAGCTCTGCCTTCTCGACCTCTATAGAGGCTTGTGGAGAATTGCAATGTGGAGGAAAACCCCTTGTCGAGTGAAATTAATGATTCTTGCAAGGCCCTTCTAGAAGTGGCATTGAAGAAGGGTTTTAGGGGGGTGGAATTTAAGGAAAGGTGGTGTTTGGGTGAAACTCAAGATACTTGTGTCTTTGACCCCACAAAGGAGCTGCAAAGATCGTCCAACATTTTTAAAGAAAAGGGGGAAATGTTGTTGGGTTCTTGTGGCCCCTCTGATCCTTTAGAATCAAGAGAAGCACTTAAAAAAGGAAAAACAACACAAAAGGACTTTTGCTCCATGGATAAGGTTTAGTGCTCCTTGAAGCATTTTGATTTCAAATTGCCTTGATTCGATTGGTCTTCTTTGGTCCTTTGGTTGTGAAACCTGGGTCTAATGCTTTTAGCTCCTCCGTTGATTGTTTGTCGTTGTAATGCAGCCTTAGTGTTGTTTGTTTCTTGTTACTGCTCTTTATTGCTTTGTTGGGCTTCTTTGTTATATCCTTATTTGTAGATAAGGGTTTGGGCCCTTTCAAAAACCCACCTTTATGATTAATAAAAAAAATCAATACTTGGGAAATTACACTATAAATTTGATTCACGCAAAGCTATAATTGATATTCTATTGTAATTCTCAAATCTTCAAGAAAGTTGCATTTTTAAAAATAAGGATGAAAGGAAACCCCATTCCAAGAATCTACTAACAAGAGAAAATATTTTCAGTATGGGAAATCAATGAATAGAAACTCAAACAAATCTAAATGCACTCAAAAAAGGGTTGCTAAGAAGAAAAGTAAGTGTGGGTAATTGAAGCATGGCCACGCAAATATACAATACTGTGTAACTTATGCAATATATGTTTACTCCCAACTGTCCAACATTACCAATTTCAATGTAAATGGAATATAACAATAGATGCCAAATAATTGTAGATGAAACCAGTGAATAGTTTATTTCATGGTAGTGCTTGTACAATCTAAATGTGGACTAACGAGGATCATGTATACAATCAAATTGCCTTCCCTAACTATGAGAAGCATATTTAAAGTGATTGAAGGTTCCCAAATAGCACATTGCCATTGACAACCACCTACAACCAACTCCTAATGACTACGCACAAGACAAGAAGTAAATAATACATAGTTAGATACAAACATACTAATAAAACATAAAATTTAATATATACTTTCTACATCATCCCCCCTAAAAAGAAATGTTGGATTCCAATCCGAAAAGAAGAAAACAAAAAGAATATAATATTAGGGCAAAATTTCCAAATTCTTGGTGCCATTGTAGTGGAAGAAAGGCCTTCAAATTGATCTTTCCCTTGTTCAGCTAGGATAGCCTAATAAAAAATTGAACACTCCACCGCTAAGAACTCGTGGAGATCCTTGGAATGTTGGGCTTCCAGCTCAAGTAGCTTGAAATTGGCAAAGGATGCTTCAGTTAGAAGTAAAAATAAAACTTATGAAGTACACATTGATCAGCCTTGTATCTAGAATAATGTGCACCATATGGAGCTTGTGCTTATCAAAGGAAATAAAACTAAATGAACTACATCAAAGGACCATACAAGCAAGTGGCCAATGACTCTTAATCAAACTTTTTGTTAATGTCCTCACCATCAACAGATTGGATGGCTGAAAATAAAAACCCGATTTCTACAACAAGACATACAATAGAAGAAGCATGTTGAAACTAGGTTGTATTGTAGACTTGGAGTGACCAAAATTATTTTGTGATTGTCTAGTGGAACAAATATTTATGGATAGTTGTACGGTGGACTTGTTTTCAATAAGTGAAAAAAATAACCTTATAGTGGACTTGTTTCCAATAAGTGAAAAAAATAACCTTATAGTGGACTTGTTTCCAATAAGTAGACAAAATAAACTTATAGTGGACTTGTTTTTGATAAGTGGAAAAAAATGATCATACGGTGGACTTGTTTTCAATAAATGGAAAAATGATCATATGGTGGACTTGTTTCCAATTTCCTTCTTTTCTACCCATTGCCAAGTGCTTTTCCTTTTATTATTTCCTTTCATTTTTCTAATGTAGTGCCCATATTGTATTTTGTATTCCAACTTCATTATTTTGTCTTGTGTTTATTTTTGAAACTTTATTAATTTCCCTTCTATTACTATTTTTAACTTTATCAATTTGTCATATTTGTTGATTTCCACAATATGAGTAGGAGCTCTCTTTTAACATTCATTAGCACAACATGTAGCAATTGGCTCAAGATCAAAATTTTTAATAACTTTTAACACTTTTGTTCATAAATTTACCCATTATTTCAAACAATTCTATCAAGACTGCATAATTGATAGCTTCCAGCCTTTGAGAGTTGAACTGTGTACGTTATCCCACATACATGAACTCTTCAACTTTTCAGAATCATTCTTCTAGATTTCCTCAACTGTAAATGGTTTCTTTAATTGCCTCTTGTCATCTTGTAGTCCTTGTTCATCTTCTTTAATTTCCATGGATTCAATAAAATTGTAGTTCAATGGAAATACTTCATAGTCCTCTATTTTCCAATGGAACAAATCACTGAGAGAACTTGTTTCATCTTCCAGACATTATTGTAATTCCAAGTTTCCTTCAATGTTCAACTCCATGGGAACCTGATCATTTTTTTTTGTCCATTCTTCTTTGGAGTTGGAATCTAATGAATTTGAGGAAGTTGCTTTCTCATTCATTGTTTGATTCTTCAAATCAATTACATATTCACAACATTTTCTTTTAATGGAGATTATGTTATTTTCCCAATTGTGGTCATCTTTGGCTACTACCAACCAACCATGACCCAACAATGTATCATATGCCTTCATGTAATAAGATGACAATGAAGTTAAGTAGGAATGCTCAATAATGACCTTCTGCCCCATGCAGAATCCAATCACTTATTTTACTTGTTGATATACTCCTACCAACTTGAGAATTGATGGCCAATAGTTGGTGTACTAGACTTTGCCAAGTATCTTCTAGAAGTACATTCATGCCAGACTCACTATTAGTAATCATATTTCTCAAGTTCTTCTTAAGAATATCCATATGTATCACTATCGATTTACTTGCCAAATTCATCATAAGGAACATGGGATCAATTAGCTAATCTCGTAACATTATTGGGTCTTCATTATTTCTATATTTTAAATGGGTGGTAGCATGCACCATCCCATTCCTTTTAGGTATAAGTTTGGGAGTATTTTGCAATAAAGCCACTAGTTTAATTGGTACGGTGGTTTGAAGTAATTACCTTGCAATAATTTTATTTGATTTTAAATTATTTGTTACCATAATTGCATTTACATTTGAGTAGCAACATTTTTTATCCATAGCATGGTCCACCTCATCTCTTGCTTTTCATAGTCTTTTTGTTGATACATGGGTTTGGGTACATAGCCTTCTTGGTTTGGTCTCAAGTAATGACCAATACTTCATTATTTCTCTCTACAATCACTTGATTCTTGCCTTCTATTTTAGACATCTAGCATCATCATGATCTTTGGGTCCAAACCATTTACAAAGTAGTTTTTTTTTCGCTAACTTCTTGGGTAGTCACTTGCAAAGTGGCCTTATTTGTTGTGCTTGACATTATATTATAGGCCGAACATTGAAGTCATATTGGATTCAACTCCTACATCACCCACTACTATTATTGAATCTATTATTATTACCTCTTCAAGAATCTAATAGCCACTAGGAGATGCATTCTTATTTTTTTTCAGCTTTGGGTGGTGTGCTTTGTGGAGTAGATTGCCCTTCTTGGGTAAAGAGTACTTGTGTACTCATAATTTTAAAATTATACAAGCACACTTTGATTGAATGGACCATTATTTGGAACATATCACTAAACATCTTCGTGGTGTAGTTTGTTTTGGTGTGGCCCTCTACTCTATGTAGTCAATGTAGTCTAATACCTATTATTATGTTTTGATAATATGGTTATCCAACTATGTATTAACTGTTGTCAGATTTCGAGTAGTTATAAGATTCAATCGATAGACAATTGTGTGAACTTCTTGGCAATTGTCAGGTTCTTTAAATAGAACTTGTATCTTCAAGGAAAATAGTCTATCCTTTGCTGACCATCTCTTTGGTCTACTTCTATAATAATGTCATGTGTAAATAAAGATATACTTTTACTCCTCTATTTGGTATGCATTATTATTTCTATCATTAATTCAAGTATCAGTTTTATCGGATAGAAGAGTAAACACTCTACAATTTGTACACCAAAAATCTTTAGGCAGTTTATTGGATTCCTTTTTGCCTTTAATTCCTTCTCATACAAAGCATGTCTCTTCGCAATGCTTTACTATCTTGAATCTACTATCACTACTTGCAAACACCATCTTTGTTAGTTTTTCATTTGGATCCTGAAGAAACCTTGTCCTCACTTTCTGTGTCCATTTCTCTATTGTATGCTTTTGCATACTATGAAGGTGGTACTACTTTCATTTTCTTTCTCAATGAAGGAACGCGACCTTCCATGAACCATCTTTTCTTTAACTAGTTGACTAGTTCATTTTGTAATTTTACTAACAATTCCTTGAGCTAAGCCCACACATTCTCATGTTTTCCTTTTTGAGCATTGTCTCAAATAATTTGAATTCTTCTTCAAAAGCTTTCTATAATTTCTCCCATGTAGTTCAACTGACTGGCTCAATCTTTGTGTACCAATCAATTGCCACATTTTGAGGCTGGTTGGGAATGACTATAGCCAATCATTTTTATGATATTGTCCATTTCCTGCCCAAACGGTTTCACAAGTCTTACAGTACCTTATTGGATTTTCAGATCCATCTTTGGTAAACATAGGTAGCTTTTGCCTCTACACTTGGGCTAATGTAAACTTAGTGACTAGAACCTATTCCTTAAAAAAGATCTAATTTGGATCTTCTAATGCTATACTAGCACTCTTGGATGTGTGAGAATCCTCAAATCTTTCGAAGACTTTAGCATTGTTAGCTATCCAACATGTATCTACACAAATCCTAAACACTTTCATCAGAACCTAAGGCTTGGTTACATCAATGTAGGTGATGGGCAAGACTCATGATTAGACAATGGCATGAATGAGTCAATTCTTGTGAGTGGGTATGCTCACCTTTAGCTTTGAATTTAGCTAGACCAAGGGGGGTGTTACTAGAGGTATCCTCAACAACACGTCTAATAGAGTATGATAAGAAAAACTAACCAACTATAGTCATACCTAATGTATGCTTGACCCCAAGATTTGTCACTAGGCCAAAGACTAACTAGTTATGCATAAAACCTCTTCTTAAGTTAATAACTACATCCTTGCAAATGCACCTAAAGATGACAATAATACAACAAGTCATTCCATTTAACATTTCAAACACAAATACAAGGTGTAAGCATACATGACATGATGCTCTAACAATCTTAATTGTTTGAGGTTGCCTAGGATAATCTCCAAGTTGTATCATTGAATCATGAGAGCATGTAGAAACCTAATCTACTCCTAATCTATAGAGAACAAAGAGGTGATTAAATAAAAGATGTTTGGCTTATCACCAATCAGACTGAAACTTAATCCATTGAGCAACAAAGTCATTACCTATAAGAAAGAGAGGATATGCCTACAAAACATGAATGGAACTAGATGTGTACATGCATATAAATTAGAGATAATAATCCATCTTAGTATTGCAAAGAACCACATGAAATAAAGGAGAGGCCATTTCAATGGATTTACAATGCATTAGAACTTGTGAAATATTTAGATCAAACCCTTGTTACATTCATACTAGCGGATGTGGCAAGAGAGGACCCACAACTAGGTTCGAGCATCCTCTTCAATCATTACAAGATGCCATGGAGACATTCACTTACATGAATCATGTTTATTGAATACTCTTCCTATGATATACAAATACATTGCATTCTCCTACAAATCATACTTGCATCACTTGATGCCCTAGAATTAGCTTGAGACACTTGCAGTAAGCAAATTGGCTCAATGACCAACCATTACAATGTCTTTCATTCATGTGTATATAGCCTCATGCTACAATGCACTTTTCTTGTCCAATTGGGGTTCACAAGATTCTTCTACCAGTCAAGGCATTTAATGCACTTGTACATTCCCTACAATGAAATTATCCTTCTAGTGCTAGGCCACTTGGGGCATCTAGGGTTTCATTTAAGATGTTTGAAATGTCCATATCCTATTGGGATTTAGGTGCCATCTACCTTGTAAATCTTATGTCATTTTACATGGTTCCTACATCCTTGGAAAGTGTCTCTAGGCACTTAGGGTGTTATTGGAAATTAATTTGTAATATTTAATCTTGCCTAGTGTTTGTAATACATTCATAAGGAAGCAGGGGTCCATCGACAGTGGTAAAGAAGAATTGTGGTGATAAAATTAATTAATTAAAGTTCCACCTACAAGTGGAGCACTTGGGAAAGAGTGGATGACTCTTGAGTTCCAAATTTGTGTCTTTTGGAATTCCCCAAGTTGGGTGCTTGGGAGAGTGAGGAAAAATACTTTTGGATGTCCTATGATTTGTCTTTTGGCATTCCCCAAGTTGGGCACTTGGAAGAGTAAGGACAAAGACTTTTGGGATGCATTTGTATTGACATTTAACATTCAGGGAGGCAATCCAAAGGTTTGGGGTGTTGGAAATGGGAATAAGCATTTTGGCTTCTTTTGTGTTTCAATAATTCTATAAATTGGTGCCTTGGATAGTGGTAAAAGGTGAGTAAGAGAGAGGAATGAAATAAACAGGTTGGAGAGGTTGCAAGAATGGGATAGAGAGTTAGATGTGTTGACATTGTTCACAAGTACACAAGTGCTTTCGGATTCTAGGCAAAGAGGAGAATGGAAGTTTGATTGTATTGTAATTTTGTTTTCAAAGTTAATACATGCTTGGCCTCTCTTCTTGGTGGAGTTTTTTCTTGTAAGGGTTTCTCTGCATAAATCCTGTGTTATGTGATACAATAATGGTATTTTCTGATTTTTCTATTTTTTGATTTGAATCCATTAAATCTCTTCATGGTAATTCCAAGATTAAGAACACCTAATTTCATATTTGCATACAAATTCTAGATTTCCATATTGTAGTAGTCTAAGCCTTGGATCTCACCAATTGGTATCATGGTTTGATAATAAAGCTTTGATGTTAAACCATTCGATTAAAGATTTAAATTTTCCAACATATTTGTCTTTATTCTCTACAACAGGCACAAATAGAAATAGCTGAATACTTATAAATTCTTGGATTTTTGCAACTTGGGCACATGATTGAAGTATAAGGGGAGGCAAAGCATGACACCAAGCACACTTGTGATCAAGGGAGCCTATTCATTCTTCTAAAATTAGTAATCAATAATGGGCTAGGCTAGGCCAAAGCACTAAAGGGGGCACCAAATTTTTTAAAATTTCAATTTTAAGGCATACCAAGTATATAGCTAACAAGCATTCCACACACTCATATTGCCCTTAGTTTCTCTTTTCTCCACTCTAATCCTTCACCATGGTGTTTTTGGCACAGTTCATTTTTTCATTAACAAATCTTCGATGCCTTGAAGATTACTTTCATATGCTTCCCTCTCTCTGTCTATGAAGAAGTATTTGAAATCTGTCTCAAGACAAAGACTTTCCTCACATAGAGAAGGCTCTATTGATTCCTTGGACCAAACTTGGTCTACAAGATACACACAAACTTCTTCTAGGAAGGGAAGATGTCTAGAAATCTTTGATCCACTCTTCCTCCATACATTATAGATTGTTGTACATAGATGGATGAATGTTATGATGTTTACACACCCAATAGCAGCTCTAACTTATGCTTCAACTCCAACTTCAGCTTCAACTTTCAATTCAGACTAATGGATTTCTATAGTCGATTGCTTCTTGAAGCCTCCTCCTTTGTTCCTGTTGTTCTACCAATTGGAGGAATCATTTGAATTTATGAGATACCTTCTAACTATGCTATGATCTTCTCCCACCTTTGTTCAAGGTTGAGGGCATTAATTTCATCACTCTTTAGTGTAGTTGTCAATAGTTACTCACCAGTTCACTTAGTTCTTTATGAATCTAACTTGACTTCATTATAGGCAACGACACCAAATGTCTAACGCTACCAGTTGTAATATAAATGGAATATAACAATACATAACAGATAATTGTAGATGAAGCCATTGAATACTTTACATTAGGGTGGTTCTTATGCTAACCAAATGTAGACTATGGAGGAATGTGTATACAATTAAACTACTTTCCTTGACTACGAGAAGCATTTTTAAAGTACCCAATGGGTGCCAAATACAACACAACCATCGACAACTACTTACAACCAACTCTTAATGACTACCCACAAGCCAACATGTGAATAATACATATTTGGATACAAACATACAAACAAAACATAACAATGTAATATATGCAATTGACAACATACTCATTTGTCAAATATAGAAGCTTAGTTTTTACAGCTCAAAACCAAGAACCTTACATTGTCAGGTTTCACCATATGAAAGTAGAAGTTTGTAGTACCCCCCAAGACTTCAAAATAAGAATATGGATGATCTATTGGAAATATTGTCATTGATGTCTAAGGCATATGGACAAGATTATTGGATAATTGTCATTGATGTCAATGTCTTGAGAAATCACTAATGAGGATTGTCAACATATATGCAAGACAAGTTTAAGATGGAAAAATATGAAAGATAAATGTATTATTTGCTGGCCCAGCCAAAACATATTCATAATGACAATAAAACTTACATACTGGCCAACTATGCGAGAGAGACATTTGTTATATTTTAATGTGGATTTGTTATTAATGAGTGGCCGAATTCCTTTTTGACAAGTCTTCCCATTTGAAGGAGTCTCTCCTCTTGATAAAGAGACATATTTATACATATAAATCACCCAATGTAAAGTATGTTAAGTGCAAAGATTAAATGCAGTGATGTAGGGGAAGTAATTGTTAAATATGAAGAGCATTAATTAAATGCAGTGATGTAGAGGCAACAATTATTAAATATGAAGAGCAGTAATTATAATGAAGCAGAGATCATTAAGAATTTATAGGCAACGATTATGAATGGGCAATGTTATATTTCATAAGGTAGTTATATTTGGTTTCAAGCAGTGATTATGAAGTAGTAAGAAGGAAACAATTAAAGTTATGGAAAGTATAAAGAATGTTAACAAAAGTATAATGTATTATCATTTGTAAGCAGATCTGCAAAGAAGAATGAGGGTGCAAAATACATGATACAAGCTGATCTATGAAGGAGAATAAAATCTAATATATGTCCTATGTAAGGATGAATATGTGAGATATGTGAAGATCAAATAAGAAGAGGAGGGAACTGTGTGGTGTGTAAGAAGATATGTCATATAAACACATGCATATTTGAGGAGAAAAAAATATTAGAAGATTATTCAAGGTAGCTATTGAAGGAGATTTATTCTCAAGAAGACACGACTTTGTTGAGTTAAAGGTTGGTGCCTTATATAGAAGAGATTGGTGTCTCTTGATGGCTTGGTGCTCAGCTGTAGGGATTGGTGTTTTCAGTGGGTTGGTTTCAACAAAGATTAATGGGGATTGGTGTCTCTAGTGGGTTGGTGCCTACAACATTTGTAAGATAATTTTATATAAGCAATATTTTTCCATGGTTTTCTCCGAAAAGGATTTCCACATAAATCTTATGTTCTTGTGTTCTTAATTGTTAGATCTTGCATGCTTCTTCTTGTTGTTGTTGTTGTGGTTGATTAATTTTTTAAAAAGTAAAAGATTGACTTATATAGATTCACCCCATGTATAAGTGTGTGCTCATCATGATCTCTGTCATGCATCTGACCAAATGCAATGAGACCTGTCCTGTTAATGTATAGTAGGACAACAAATGCTTTTGCTCAATGGAGATATAGTTTATCTGTCATACAGTAAAGGGAAATAAATGTGCAAGTATTTCCACTACTACCACAATAGAGTCCAATATTTTAGAGTAGACCCTTCTTCCATACCAATTCACCAGCCTCAATAGCAGTTTGATGGAATTTGAAGTTGATGCCGAGACTTTTGTAGGTCATAACTTTTGACTCGGATGTGGGTTTTCTACAAAATTTTATAGATGGATGCGTTATGAGGTGGCCAATGGTTTCCAACCCACCCTAGTTGGTTGGACCTCATCTTGGCACTTTTTCGGGGCTTGAAACTTTCATCTTGGCCCTCAAAATGGCAATTTAGTGTTTTTTCTAGTTTTTTAAAAAATTGCTTTTGTAGTAGCTCAAAACTCATGTTTTGAATTTAGAATATTAGTTGGTTTTTCATCCTACCTTAGTTTTAGGAAGCTTTTGGGAAAAAACTGGATTCTCAAGATATGATTGTAAAATTACCTAAAATGACAAAATCTGACAATTGTCAAAAGCTGCAAAAAAAGGTAATTTTTTGTTTTCTTGGATATAAGAGAGTTTTCTCTGATTGTAGCAGTAGAGTGGATGAATAGAAGTTTTTTTTTGTGTTCCAACTTCAAATCTTTGGCTCTCATATGATTAATGGTACAATTCTATTGAGTGTATGTTGTTGGCTGCATTAGAAGTCCACTAAAAATAATTGATATGCATGATAATAAAAGCCTACTAAGATTGAAGTTGAGTCATTGAATGACCATAGATAAATCTCCATCTCTTTGAGGCATCGCGAATATATAATAACAATGCTTATTCAAATTTCAAACAAGTGATGCACACCAATACAACTTGTTCAAATTTCCCAAGCTATCAAACTATTTTTTTCATGGTCATATGTTCTACTTTGTAGAGAAACATGGAAACACCAGGGTTTAGAAGCACCATAAACACAAAAACAGATGGCTAATACCCACATTTACAACTTTTAAATAACATATCAGTACACTTGTCCTACTTAAGAATCCAACCCACACCCACCTTTTATCTGAAAGGAACTAGGATAATATGGAATCAACTTCCAAAAATATAAAAATATATTTCCCCTTGCCACCAAATGTTTTTAAGCAGAATTATGTGTTTTTTACATTTTCTTTTCTAAACGTAAGAGGAAAACAGTTATCACCATAACAAGAGGGACATAAGTTTGAGATTCAAAGTTTTGCAAAGAAAAATGAATTATCTACAGTACAAGATCAATTGATAGATCTCAAAAGAAGACAAGTTGCAAAGAAAATTTCCATACTTTGAGGCTTAACAACACTTCAAAGGAGGCCCAGCTAGTAAATTATAATGATAAAGGTTTGCAAATGGTGTGATACCTGAACAAAGGAAAAAATTTACTAAAATTTCATCTAGATTTTGAATTGTAGGATGATATTACTTAGTTATACAATTATGAGAGAAAGCAACCAAAGCTATAAACGTTCTTCTAGATTGCAAGATACTGGAACAAATAATAAACATGATAAAACTTTTGGAAGTACAAGTCATCAATATAAACATGCCAAAACCAAATGACTGACTATTGTAGATAATAGATAATAGAAATAAATTTAGTGATGATTAGATTAAGGCAAAAGGGCCATAACCACAAACAATGATTTTAGACCACACATGGCATATTTTTAAAAACACTTATGACATATTTGTATGATAAAAGTCATTAATAAAAATAGCCCGAAACTATGAGAACAATTCTAAATCATGAAAAATAGGGATTTTCAACATTTCTTATTCCCCCTCTCAATCTTATATACTATAAAACTAGAGAACCATTATAAATATCCAACTATAGATAATATCAAACAATATTTCCATACAGTTTTTGTTAATAATGGAATTCCCATATATCACGCAAAGCACAAATATACAAATAAGCCACAATCACAAGAAGACTGCAAAGATGACTATATATGCAATATTAGCAAACTAGGCTTATATTCTACATAATTCCAAGATCCAAAAACAAACAAGACAAAAGAATTAAAACATTGTATGTTTTGCAGTTAAATATTATTTCTTTCAAATGAGCATGCAACATAAACATTGTTAGTGAGTCTAATAGTTAATACTTACACAACATAATTTATTGGATTTAGATTTACTGATAGAAGATAAGGGACTCTTGGTAGTAAAATCTACACCAAATGCCATGTGCACTATGACCGATCACTAAAAAGGAAAATATGTCAATAATATGGCTGGTCAAATGAAGCTATAGTGATGAGAATCAGAAAGGGTACTAGATGTGAACTTCCTAAGTTGTATGGTTGCATGTCAAGTTCATTATTGTATAAATATTGAAATAATGCACATAGTTTAAAGCCAACCAAATTTAGCCTCTAAATGGTATGGATTTCTTGTTTCTTAGGTTATAATATAAATTGAAGTGAACTATTAACAATAATATTGATTAAAATGACTTGAATATGGCATAAGTATACAAGTTAGAGAAGTTTTTTCAGAGAAATTACAAGAAGCAAAGAAAAAGTTGAACCTTACACTCAAAACTAGAGCATTCCAATAATTGCTCAAATCACATATTGTTTTGTGAAAAAGTGCTATAATTATTTTACTAACATATTATGTCAAAATTGAATGAAAGGAAAGAGATATAGTTATTATTTATCTTCGAAGAAATGTGTATTCCTTTATCTTATTTTTGGACTATGCACCTATTTTCTAGAGATGCTTTTACTCAAGGGTGCAGAGTCCAAAAAAATATCAAAAGGTAATGAAGTCACAATATCAGGTAACAACCTACAATCTTATGCTTTTATAATTTTTAGATGATTAAAAATTATGAGATGATTAAAAACTATCAAAATGTAGTGATTTAGTGTTAACTAAAAAGTGATTTTATAATTTTTAGATGATTAAAAATTATGAGATATTAAAAATTATCAAAATTATGAGATGATTAAAAATTATCAAAAGGCAAAGAAGTCACAATATCAGCTAACAACCTACAATCTTATGCTTTTAAATGTGCTCAAACTGTAACTATAGGGAAATGATTTTGAAAATCCTAAATCTTGCATGAGAGTTACAATCTTATAGTTAGTTCTCCTATTGTATTCTTGGGTCCATGTTTAGAAAGGGATGGTAGTGAAAGTTGGAGGCATATACACAAAATCATAGAAATATATTTGAGCACAAACATAGAATATCACCATCTAAATGAACACATATGCTTGCAATGGATATTTTTATTACTTAATAACGAAGTGCCTAATTTAAGGATCTATAGATGAGGTGTTTGCTATAGTGTATGAGTGTCATAGATGGCATCTATGGTGATGTCTTATTTTGAACTTGACAATGTTGAGAAAAATGTATTGTGTTGGTGTTGGAGACTTCAAACAACACTTTTTAGAGGTGCGTGACCACTCAAACTCATCACATCACCGACAATTAAAAATATACATCACAAGGTTACTTATGACAAGTGAGAGTGCCAACATAGTATATGTGTTCATGGGACCAACACGTATGAGTGCAAGTTTTAAAATGAGGTTGCACTTTGTCCTTGGCATTCGCCATCCTAAAAATGTAATTCAGTTAGAAATGTAGTTTTGAAAGTCCAACAAGAGAAAAGGAAATAAATACTAAGCATGAAAGTTGCATCTTTTCAGTGGTAATGCCAATGAGGAATGAAGAATTAAGTGGCCAAGTGATTGTAGAGTCACAATTGGCAAAACTCAGTTGAAACTTAAAAAGAAGGTGCACTTTTGGCATGGTAATGCCACATCAAAAGAGCAACCCTACTATCAATAAAATGGTAAAAGCATGACTAGTAAAAAAAACTTGAACACCTAAGTTATGTTGTATTTCTCATATGTCAACTCCACTTTAAAATGGTGACCAGGCTATCTAATACTTCATAAAATAGCATCTGAGTCATAAGGCAGACTTTCTAAGTGGCATTGCCAATTGAAATAAGCACCTAGCATGGCAATTTCCTTAGTGGTCTCTGCCAAATATGAAAAAGGGTTATAAGTAGTACTATGGCACACTTTCATGATGGCATATCCATCTAAAAGGTCTACCATTTAGAAACAAGTTGCTCAACTAAGAAATCAACACCAAGACAAAGTGTTGCAAAGCACAAAAATGCATTGAATCTCACCCCTTCTTTGATATAGGTGACCTGTTTGAAGAAGAAATTAGATTTAAAGTAGATGAAAGCCTATTTCAAGTTGCTAAAGTATTTTATTGCCTCTTTTACAGAGAATAGGGATTAGGGTTGTTTTAAAGTATCTTTAAGGTATAATTTTATTATTATTTTCCTTAGAAGCTTCTCTTAGAGAGTTTATAAATAAGTTCCTCAAGCACATAGAAAAATAATGAGAGTTTTGTTTTAGACTTATGCTGCATAAGTTTTCATTCAACTCCAATATTTGTTTATTGTGTCCAGATTTGAGAAGTCAATAATAAGAAGATTTGTGTTCAACTTTGTTGAACATGTGTCCTTTACTCTTAATTAGTAGGTTTGCATGCTTTTAAGAATTTTTGTCTTGAATCTCATATGATGTTTTGTCTAAATTTGTGGAATGTTTCTTATGTTAAATCAAATCCTATTGTTAACACTAATTCACTGTTATCTACTTTAAACATTAATAGTGTTTCATTTTTAGTTCATCTTCTTATTCACTTGCATAAATAGGGAAAAAATTGTAGTGAAATAAGTACTTTTAGTCTTGTGCTTCTCCCTTCAAGGTCAAAAGTATGCGTCTAGTTTGTTTTCAAGCATTTTGTTTACATGTAAAACTCTCATAGGATAATTAGTGTAGTGTGCATAAGTAAGAATCTAGTTTATTTATTTTAGACTTTAGGAGTACATTATACTAGGAGCCTCCCTTACAAATTTCAAGAGAGGATTTCCTAAACATATTGTTATAGTTTGAGCTATCTTGAAAAGGAAAAATTAAAATGCTATTAGTTTTTGGTGCCCATTATGGGGCCTAAGTTGTAGAAAGTTACTATTTCATGATAAATGGCTATTCAAGCTCCTCAAGGTCCTATTTTGAAACCTAATATCAATTGGATTGAATATGAATAAGAAGACATCATGGATAGCCTAAGGCATTTTGCATTCGATTAAAAGAAAAATCCTACCCATTGGAGAGAAATAGTATTGGGATTAGGTGTGTCATGCACCTTGCAAGTCATAATGTTTGAAATATGTATTCATTTGTATACATTAATTGTTTTATCCTTATTAGGGAAATGAGAGATCCTATTTTGCTAACCAAACCATTAGCCTAAATTCACCAAATTTTCAAAATCAACACAAACCCGAGCCCTTTTTCATTACTAAGATCCCGATGTGGGAAAGGTGATAGCATACAAAAGTTGGGATGTAGGCACTAAGAAAACCAATACAACTCATTGGTGGAAAGCTACATAGCTCACAACAATATCAAACTCACAAAGAATGCACAATAGATCTGATTAATTCCAAAATGATAGATTATAATATATAGATCCAATCAATGTTGAATTAGTAGATAACAAGTATATCTGATATCTGATAAATTGATAGACTATATTAAATGGAATCTAGATCAAAGCCAAATTGGTTGATAATGAAATGCAAATAAAGTAGAATTTGGAGGTAAACCTTGTTGCAAGGTGTGCACCCTTGGTCTGCTTGTGTTGTACAGTGCAACGCTTGGGTTAGTGACAAGGCTTAACCACCTCCCATGGATTCATTAACTCTAGTAGTTGTATCAAGCATTAACAGGTCAATCTTTTGGTGTAATGGAAATCATCTTTCTAATAATTGGTATCAAAGCCTAGGTCATGGGTTTGAACCCCTCGCTCGCACTGGGGGGATTGTTGCAAGGTGTGCCCCCTTGGTCTCCTTGTGTTGTGTAGCACAATGCTTGGGTTCATGACAAAGCTTAACCGCTTCCCATGGATTCATTAACTCTATTGGTTGTATCAGGAATTAATAGGTTGATCTTTTGGTGCAACGACAATTGTCTTTCCAACAAACCTTCTAGTATCCTTTACAGTATCAAATGAAATTTGAATCTATTAGTAGTACTTCTAGACTTACAATTCCTTAGTATATTGGTGGTGAACCATCTAGTTTATAAAATAATGATTATAGAATCAACAACAACAAATTATATAACAACAAAGATTAAATGCAATAGCCAAGTATACTTTGAATAGCAAAATGATGGAGAAAAATATAATAGCTATGGGTGTAACTGATTGATACAAAAACTTTGAATGAAGTTCCCCTTGCTGGAACTGTCACACGACTCAATGGTACAACTCATAAAATACCTCAAATATACTGTACATGCTATTACAGAAACTAAAAAAATGATCGAAAAGAATACAATAGCCCCAAAACACTATAATCCTACTCTTGTATGTTCCTCTTGCTTGCTCACCTCAAAAGGCTTATCCCTTGCATGCTCAACCTCTACACATTCTTCCCTTGGAAGAAATAGTGACCTAAGGTGTGACTCCTTTGTTGCATTACATGATCTAGCTGATTGCAACATTCCTTGACCTCCTGTAGGTGTTGTCTTGCTTGGGCAGACAACAACTTTGCCTTCCTACCTCTTTGTAACCATCCATCACACATATCTTGTGTCCTCTTTACCTCTGCTATGCCATGGTATACAAAATTAGACCTCTTGTGGCTTGGATCTACAACAAATGTCTCATGTTCAACCCTCAAATCTTGAGTGTCTACAATGGAAGAATTTTTCCCACTATCATTTTCATGTGTAAGGGCTGCCATTTCATGATTATGTAAAGGTAAGGGACTATTGTTCCAAAAATTAAAACTTGTCTCATACCTTTGTGTAGTTTCCTCAAGAACCTCAAGTACCTCTTCCTCCCTTGTTGCATGCTCTTCATCAAGTGTTGATCCAATAGATGCTGATTTTCTCAATTCCATATCATCATGCCTTCCAATCTTGTCATTAGCATGAGGATGCATGCACTCCTTACTTGTGGATGCATGAAGTGAATCTTCTTTGTCCAACTAATTTTTGCTCTTCTTTTCTTCTTCTTGTTTGCAAGTAACTCAACAATTGTCATGCATTGTTGCTGGTATTTCATACAAGTGTCCATTATTTGTTGTTGACTCTTGATCAAATTATTCATATCATTCATAAACTCTTTCATAAGTCAATCATTTGGAGTCAAACTATCTTGTGCATCCTTCCTTGATGAACCTGAACCACCTCTATTCATTGTTGCAACATTTTTACACCCTACTATATGTAACTGAAACAAACTAATTTGTAAATGAAATCCTACCCCCCAAGCTGGCAAGATACACTTCTCTGATACCACTATAAGAACCTTTGCTAAATCTGACCCAAAATTTTAGATTTGATTCCTTGAAAATAATATTTTCAACCCTTCTGAATTTTGATTTGAATCTGATATACTGATGTGTGTTTGTTTTAATGTTTTCAATACAGTTTTGACAAACAAACATAAAACAAATGTACCCAAATGTATACCCAGATTATCCCACTTCAAATATAACTTTATTTCTTAAAACAAGATGATTAATTACAATAAAATTAGGTCTGATATTAACTCAGATCATAAATGTATTCTTATTCCAAATTAAATATTTGAATAAGAAGAGTGTTTACAACATACCCGATTTGATTACACTTATTCTTAGCACAATATGAGATCATACATGATAAATAGATGACTTATTTTTATAGTTATTGTCTACAATGAAATCTGATATGAATTTGTAGATGATGAATCAACTCCAAACTAGCCACAAACTCCTCCAATGATGAGGCAATGGACTCCCAAGGTAGTCACTAACCCTAGAATGAAGATATGTATCAAATCAATGAAGAATATGCTATCCAAAACCCTGATTCACCAATTTGATATGACTATAGAGGTTTGATATGAAATTTGATTGCAAAAGTGTTGTTGAGCAATCCCTTCAAAGGTGGCACAAACTCCTCCAACCAAGCCTAAACCCTAGGCAATGGAAAATAATGATGTTTCTACCTCACAAACACCACAATATGCAATTACAAGTGCCCACATCTGCAATGTATCCTCTATGATGTCTAATGCTCCACAAACCCTACTGGCCAATAATGATGATACTTAGATCTGCCTTAAAAACCCATCAATTCTGTCATAAAACCATATGATATCAATGCCAATCCCATCACAAATGACCTATAATCTATTATTATTCAATATCCATCATATCAAATTGATAATTTGGCACAAATTATGTCAATTTGTCCTTCAAACACTAGTTGATGTAACTCGCAGAAAATGATATGTCCTTGTAGCTCAAAAAAGATGCTAAAACCTACAAATATGCCAAATAGTAAATCTTGTATGGATTTACCTCTCAAAGTGGAGTGGGTTTTCGTCCAAACCACTAAATTTCTAAGGGTTTTTGTCCTTAGGAAATAGTTGAAACAAAGTTACAACTCAAAGAGAAAATCTCCAATATCAAATGACAAATACATAATGATGAAAAATGACCTCCAAATGCCTTTTTATAATGCCCAAGTGGAGCACCCAATTTTGCTTTATTTTATTTTTATTTCATGTCCACCTCCATAATATAATAATATTTTATTTCTTTTTTCTCTTCCTCAACTTGGGCAGCCAAATTGACAAAATAATATTATTTTATTTTATTTTATCTTTTTAAGTGGGACACCACCATTAGCATTAAAATATTATTTTTGTTTTCCATTTTATTTTATTTTTCATTTTTCCCTTTATTTTTTCCTACTTTCCATCCTCCAAGTGGGTGTTTTATCTGAAGAATCTTGAGAGGGGGGGAGGGTGAATCAGTATTCTATAAAACCAATCCTTTATATGTTCTTTAATCCATTTACCAAATTCAATAACATTCTAAAGCATAATAAACATAAGAAGAGCATCAACAAAGTCACAACACATAGAAACCAAGATTTTTATGTGGAAAACCCAAAGGAAAAGCCACGGTGAGTGTTAGATCACAATATATTATGATATCAAAGCCAGATTACAAAAGGTTCACTGCCTGAGGGCTCACTACCAAAGGACTCACTATCCAAAGAAGCGCTCATTGTAATAGGCTCACTACCATAGAGACGAGAAGATAGAGAAAGGATGGCTCACTGCCAAGAGAGGACTACTACAAATCCATCTACATAATGCTAGAATGCAATTCCAGTGATAGCTCATATACAGACTCAAATGTCCTCATTATATCTGTCCTGCTTTTCTACTCTGCTTCACATATACTTTGTTCTTCTGCCCTTACTGTTCTTTTCTAATCAAATTTTTTTTTCAAATAACACACACATCAAATTCACACCTTATTCACACAATTACATCTCTCCAATACCAAAATCTATCAAGTATATATATTCGCAACATGAATTATCCCAAAACTGGGTCATCATGTAAAATATGAAACTTGTATACCAAAGTTGTACATTATCGGCTTGATTCTTGGCACAAACAACAATGCAAACCCATACAGTCATCTAGGAATCTTCATATAGGTCTAGACCTATTATCAAACCACTTACAATAATGATCTAAACATTATCTCCTTATCGTACATCGATCCTATTGTGTGTCAACCTTATACCAAAGCACATACTTAAGCCTTATTGTCTGTCATATCATAACTTCTAATGCAGATCTCATGGGACTCTAAAATTCATATAAGACATTCATTCGACATTACCAATCATACCTTCATAACCATAGATCATAATATTCTTATATGGTGAGATGCGAATCTCTGAACTGATGACTGACTTTGTGAAACTCTATCAAATTGAATGTCGATACTAGAGAACTTGTAGATGATGATCTGTTGCACTTCAAGCTCTACAAATATGGAATTAGATGCTTATGACATGTATCTACAATACCTCAAAACCAAAAATCAAAAGAATCATTAGTGGAGGAATGCAGACCAAATTACTCAAGTACTCTGCATTGTTTCTAACTCAACTCCATTCACCTGGACTTAAACAAATCATAATGTAACTCCCAGAGATTATTAGGACTTGAATACTAGAACATAACATCATCAAAGGATTGTGTACAACATATTAGAACTACATATCATGATCTTTAACTACGGGGGAGTACCAACTGAATCACTATCACTATCTTGGTAGACTACCAATACTTAGTCAATTTTGGCTAAGTTAGTCTTTCCACACCAAAAGGCTACACAAAACTTTGTCTTAGGAACTATTCCAAATCATGTTTGATTGTTCCCATTAATGACAACATCAGGTCTCCAACATATCATCAATGTTTCTTGACTGTGTTGCCAACAATCTCCCCCTTTGGTATTGATGGCAACATAGTGAAAAATGCTCACACTACTCCCCCTTATTATGTACACTTGTTTTTCTTCTTCCCTTAATATGGTTGGCCATTTTTCACTGGTTCTTATTATCCCCCTTTAATATCAATGGCAAAGGTCTATGTGCAAGTAACAAAATGATGTCAAAATTTCACAATTGTTATACTTGTCTGCATATGTACATGTGCAATCTTTCAATTTAGTTAGTTGTGGGTGAAATGATATTAGTGTAAATAATCTTTAATTATGCTAATTCTCCATCCCACCTATTCTTAGCACTATTCAAAATTTGAATGTTACCATTTATCTGAAAAACTATGTCTTCTGCCTTATGCACATTAGTAGGTATATCAGTTATTGCCATAACCTTTAAAGCTTCAATAGCTAGACTTGTCATTGAATCAATTTTAGGGCTTATTAACCCTCTCAATTGGCACATTCTACTTTTCATTTCTTCCTTTTTGCTCAGTAGACTACTTATGTTATTATGAATATTTACAACTTGTATTTCCTTATTGCTTATGGAATCAACTACCTGATCATAAGATTTAGAAATATTCACTAATTGAAGTTCCATAGCTTTGATCTATTATTCCATTTCCTCAGTGGTCTCAGGCCATGATAAGCAAAATTTGTATATGTCACAAGCTTCCTTAATAGCACACTCTATATTCTTGATGCTATTATCTAACAAAAATTTATCACTGTCTAGCTTAGCCTTCCACTCTACTAATCTTTTATCATCAAATTCCTTCCTATCCTTTATATCAACAAACTTCTAAAAAGACTCTAAATGAGTGCTTACTAAGTTTATCAAGCCTTTGAGTTGGTCAGTTGATGAAAATGATGTATCCTTTTGGTATGTAGGCATCAAATTCTCTAAAATACTAGATGCTTCTCTGATGAGCTCACTGTCCTGGATGTGAGACCTTAGAATTTCTTCCTGAGCTTTGGTTTGAACAACTGATACTAGCTTGAATTTCTGTAGAAGTGACATTGAGGCAATGTTTATTGGTCCTTGCCGAAACTCAAGTGCATCCAAAACTTGTGTTCCTTGTTGCTTCTCCAAACATTCCTTGATACTATTTACTGGATCCTTTGAGGCAGCAATGTCTCTTGCCATATCATCAGACACTTTGTCATCTGTAGTCTTCTCCTTGTTTGCTTGATCATTAGTTTGCTGATCTGGAGGAGGACTTAACCTTGTTTGGTCCTTGTTAGCTTTGTCTTGACCATTAGTAACAGGGTCTTGATCAGATGCAGGGATTTGATCATCTTCTTTCTCCTTCATCTCTTCATCAACTTTGTCCAACCCTTGATCCAAGCTAACTTTTGGAACAGATGTGTCATCTCCAACACTTGTATCTTTTTTATCATTTATGGTTGGAAGATGGAATTCCTTCAGTGCTTCCAGAGTGATTTCCTCAGTTTACTTAACTGACTTCTCAATGTCACCTGACATGAGAGTGCTTGTCCTCTTCTTTGTTCTAAACCTCACACCAAGCACATTAGAGACCTTTTCTTTTTATTCAAGAGTGATTTCTAGACAGAGCTTTATTAGTGCATGTTCTCTAAGCTCAATGTCCTTTGCCATAACTACTTCCTTTCTGGCAAACATAATGTTGGCAAGGCTATCAGGGAGATTAGTGATAACCTCAATAAGAGATTTGTTAAACATTTCCAAAAATCTGATTACTGTAGTTTCAATGATGACCTTTGTCTACATCATTGTATTTATCATATAGTTGTGTTATTGGCTTTAGATTGCCATGTGTTGCTATAGCATTTAAGACTTCTTCCAAATTAATTGTAGCCTCTTCTTTCTCTGGCTCTATTTTCTTCACCTTCTTCCTTCCTTTTCCCTTTCCAAAGGGCTTGTCTTTCTTAGTACCAGAGGCTTTAGATGATTTTTCTTTCATCTTTTTAACCTCTTCATCTCATTTTGTTTCTTCAACTTCTTTACCCACATTGACATACATTCTATGTCCTTTGGTCTTTTGCCTTTTATGACCCTTGTTAATGTTTCTCTTGGTGTGTGCTTCTGTAGATGGGGTAGGACTAGGGGATTTTGAGGTTGTTTTAGTAGATGTGGAACCTCTTGTCCTTTCTTTGGTGCTACAGGTGCATTTGATTTCACCTCTTGCACTTCCAGAGTATTATTTATTTCTTCTTGCTCCTTCACTTGTCCTTGTGCAGCTTTCTCTACTTTAGCTCTTGTCCTTATACCAAAGATTTGTTCTTTGGAGAATCCCTTGCTCTGGACATACTCCTCCACCATTTTCTGGGCCTTTTTCTGATATTCAAGTTTTCTTTTTTCTGATATCCAAGTTTTCTCAAATCTACATGTACTTTTACAGATATTTCCTCATATGTGCCAAATCTTTCTTTAGAGGTATCCCTAGGTTCGCTCAACATGAGCTTAGTGTAACCATCTAACACATTTCCTACAACTTCATAGACCATTGGAAGAATCTAGACTGTCCTAGGCTCAATAGCCTCCATCATGAATTGATCTTGGTTTACAATAAAACATATGTCATTCTTATATTTCTCAACAATTGACTTAGGAAACCTTTCCCTAGACTACATGACCTTTTGGAAATTCTTGAAATAGCCCCATAGGGCTGTATCATGTGCATCTTAGATTCCTATACTGCTTAGATGATTCCTTATTTGCACTGCAATTGGTTTGTTGCTAGACCAGAAAAAAGTTTTTCATTCCTAGTAACTCTTCAATGAAATAGAAAAATAGGCAAATGATCAATGTACCAAACTTGAAGGGATATTTATGCTCTTTTGTCTTCTTCAGATTTTCCATTAACTATTGTCAGAGGAACTCATAGAGATCATAATCTGCATTCTTCTTAATCATCTCATAGGTGGTGTAAATGGCCGTACCAGAGATAGAGTTCTCCCGGTTGGTGAAGTAAATCTTATACCCAATCACCATTGATGTGAACCTTACTACATGGCCTTCAATATCATTAACTATCAATGCCCTTTTATCAAATTAGGGTTTTCTTCACTTGAAATTGCTCTGAGTTGCTTTGAATCACTGGAAATCATTAAAGTTGCTTAGAATTCTGCTTCAATTTTCCTTTGACAGTTGATAGCTTGAATGCAAAATGATTAGTCTTTCGAATGCGCCCCCTTTTAACCCTTTTTATGCAAAAACCTAGTCATCATAAATATTATTCTCAAAAAGCTATCAAAAACTTCATTGTTAGGCACAATTAGTTAAGATTGCTTTGCAATGTGCTGCATTAGGTCTTTTTCTACTAGTTTCTTCTCCAAATGATTCATCCAATACTACTTTAACTCATACCTTAGTACTGGATCTCAACACCCACTATCTGGCTAGGGGATCAGAATATTCAATAAAAGCTCCCCCTGAGCCAGGGCTCCCAACTTACTTCATCCATACCTTACTCATTTCCTTCTTGATTTCTACTAGATCGACTTTGTTCTTTCCTTTATCTTCCCTCTATTCTATTTCCCTCTTTTCTGGAGGATTGTTTCTTTTCACATTCTTGCTTCTGTAGAATTTTGCAATATGTCTAGGGTTATTGCAACTATAACAAACAACATTCCTCTATCCTTGATTTCTTCCATTAGCTGAATTCATTTTTGATCTACATTAGTTAGCCATATGCCCAAATCTATTGCATGCAAAACATTTTCCATTGAAAGATTGAGTATTCCTTCCATTGTTGAAACCATTCCTTACCATACTTCTGCATTCATTTGATCTATGACCAATTTTCTTGCAATTGAAACATTGAACAAAGAATAATGGAACATTTTGATTCATTCTACTCCTACATTGAGTAGCCTTATGACCAAACTAATTGCAATTAAAACAATAGCCATTGAAAGATGGGTACCTTTGAGCATTCAGTTTCCTGACCGGAGGTCTTCTAGGTCTATTTCTCTGATTTCAGACCTAGTTGCCTTTGACTCTCTTCATCTCAGTGTTAACTTGTCCTGATTTAGAGGTTTTTCCTCTTTCAAATCCCAAACCTTGCTTGTCATTTGGACTTTTCTAGCTGTTAATCAACTCATCTAGCTTTGTAGAGCTTATCCTAAATTTTTCTTTATAAATATTGGTTGCTTCTAGATCATATTTTTTAAAAAAAACATCTTTTGCCAATTTTTCACATTCTTCAAACTTGCCTTTCAAAGCTTGATTTAAATGTTTCTCAATCTCTTCTTTTTCTTTAATCAGCATTGATAATTTTTTTAGAGTTTCATTTGCTTCTTTCAACTACTCACTTAGCTCTCTGCTCCTATCCTTTAATCTCTTAACTTGTTCTCATAGCTTCATGATGCATTCATTAGTTTCTTTGACATTTTCATTCAAATCCTAGATATCTGCTTCATACTTATCAAGATCTTCAAGAGCAGTTTTTAATTCTCAATTACTAACATATGTGCAATAATCAATTATGACACTACTTAGAGCAAGATACCTTCTAGCTACCATATGTACACTTTCCCAGATCTTCCTCAAGCTGTTAGGCTTCTTCCAAGGAATCTCGCTTTGATACCAATTGTTGTACACAAGGAATATTGAGAGGGGGGTGAATCAATATTATATAAAACCATTCATTTATATGTTCTTTAATCCATTTACCAAATTCAATAACATGAAAGCATAATAAACATAAGAAGAGTAGCAACAAAGTCATAACACATAGACACAAGGATTTTTACATGGAAGACCCAAGAAGGGAAAAACCATGGTGAGTGTTAGCTAACAATATATTATGATATCAAAACTGGATTACAAAAACCTCACTACCTAAGGACTCACCATCCAAAGAAGTGCTTACTGTAATAGGGTCACTGCCATAGAGAGGAGAAGATAGAGAAAGAGTGGCTCACTACCAAGAGAGGACTACTAGAAATACATCTACAGAATGCTAGAATGTAGTTCCATTGATAGCTCATATACAGACTCAAAGATCTTCATTATATTTGTCTTGCTTTTCTGATCTACTTCACATATACTCTATTCTTCTGCCCTTACTATTCTTTTCTGATCATGAAATTGCCTCATATCACATACACATCAAATTTGCACCTTATTCACACAATTGCATCTCTCCAATACCAAAATACATCAAGTATATATATCTGCAACATGAATTATCCCAAAATTGGGTCGGCATACAAAATATGAAACTTGTATACCAAATTTGTAACTTGTCAGCTTGATCCTTTGTACAAACAACAATGTAAACCCATATAGTCATCTAGGAATCTTCATATAGGTCTAGACCTATTATCAAACCACTTAGAATAATGATCTAAACACTATCTCCTTACCCAACATTGATCCAGCTGTGTCGGCCTTATACCAAAGTACATACTTAAACCTTATTGTTTGTTATATCATAACTTCTAATGCAGATCTCATGGGACTCCAAATTCATATCAGACATTCATTAGAAATTACCAGTCATAGTTCCATAATCATAGATCATAATATTCTTATATGGTGAGATGCAGATCTCTAAATTGATGACTTTGACTTTGTGAAACTCTGTCAAACTGAATACCGATATTGGAGAACTTGTATATGATGATATGATACACTTCAAGCTCTACAAATATGGAATTAGATGCTTATGACATGTATCTAAAATACCTCAAAATGATAAATCAAAAAAATCATCAGCAAAGGAATGCAGACCATATTACTCAAGTACTCTGCATTGTTTCTGATTCAACTTTGTCCACCCAGACTTAGACAAATCATAATGTAACTTTTGGAGATTATTAGGACTTGAATACTGGAACATAACATCATCAAAGGATTGTGTACAACATACCAGAACCGCATATTATTATATTGTTAGATTTTGGGTAGACAACTGAGAGGGGGGGTGAATCAATTGTCCAAAACTTTCTTCCAATTAAACACGTAAATCCACTTTATAATTCAGCAGCATAATGATAAATCAATCATAGAAACATAATGCATTAAATCAAGAGCTGAAACACATTAACACACAAGACACCAAGATTTTGACGTGGAAAACTCGGTTAAGGGAAAAACCACAGGGTGACTAACCCAAGATTGTATTCTCTGTTAGAAGAATAGAAAGAACAAAATGGCACATGCCAATTAGGGCTCACTCTTTGAGCACACTACTCACAAGAGGCTCACTGCCTACAAGAGACACACTATCTACAAAATAATAAGTATCACATACTTGAACTAAAGAATAGCATCTTCACCATGCTTGAGTCAATTCCATTTAATCCCAATACTTCTGCTCAGCCTTTCACTCTGCTCCTCTCTACCACACTCTCATCTCCACAAAACACCCTTAGAAATGACTTTACAACTCCTTATTTATACAAGACATCAACTTAGGAATTATATCCAAGTCGGCATACATTATAGAGAAAGTACATAAATACAACATGACTAGTTACAAAAGACTTCACGCCGATCAACACATTGTCATCCACATAGATCTGGGACTTCAATCTTCACTTAAGAACATGCCAATCTTCACAAAACAACTTTAAGATCATCTGCAGGATGTATAACTCATCTGATCAGCCATACTCAGGAAGAACACCATCATCCAGAAGTTATTCTTCAATCGTGAGCTCAAAATCCAATGCGGACCACCAACATGAACTGGACACGATCCAAAGACCTCCACAAGGTTGCTTGAATCACCAAGAACATTCACACTACATCTTACCAAAATCCTTCTCTCCTTCATCTGGAACCTCAAGAACACAGTCTGTCATTATAGTCATAATGGAATAGATGCTTGCGGACCTCCTAGACCAAAAACCAATTGAGTTGTTAGTTCACATTGACTTCCTAAACACTCCACAAAATCTGCAGAACAAGATATTTCATTTCCGGATCTCACCGGACCTATCTGTGTCACACTGTCATCTCTGAACATCTGCTAGAGCTGGTTTTACTTAAGTGGCCATAACTTCTTCAAATCTTCATGCAAAACTCTAAAATCTTTATTGGATCATCTTAGGACACATATCTTCAAACCCTTTGAAGCGTATCCTCTGATCTTCATCTTAATTGAGATCTTTACCTCACTGTCTTCACTGTTCTTCTCTATTCCCGATTAGGACTAATTTTCTCAATATCCTCAACACACAGCTCATCCAATCCTTATCATTAATGCAGCAGGAGTATGTTGACATCAATGACAACATCAGTTAGGCTCATACTTGCAATAATCTCCCCCTTTGTCATTGATGGCAACATATGATGTGAAAAATTATTTTAACCATCAAGACAAGAAGTTTTCAATACTGTCACAACCCCCTATCAACAACAACCACTCACATGTCTTCTCTTCCTTTACTGCTCCCGATTTGATCAGAAACCACTTGTTTTTCATATGTCTTCTCTCCCCCTTTGACATCAATGGCAAAGGGCACATACTTGCATTACTTCATAACCATATCAGCTACTCCCCCTGAGTAGTAGCTTTCCAAACATCAATCTAGACCACAAGATATGACTGTGATATCCATCAGACTGATGCACATCAGTGCACCTAAGTTCATCACTGGAGGGGTAATAACCCCTAACTTCTCCCTAAGATACTCAAAAGAGTCCTTAGGTAGAGGTTTGGTAAAGATATCTGCAATTTGATCCTTGAAGGGCACAAACTCCAATGTAACTTCATTCTTATTCACTTGCTCTCTCAAATAGTGAAACTTGATGGATATATGTTTAGTCTTTGAATGCAACATAGGATTCTTAGATATATTTATTACATTTGAATTATCATAGAAGATTGTGATAGGCTCCTCATACTTTACTCTCATGTCTCTTAACATTTGCTTCATCCACAAAAATTGAGTGCAACTACCTGCTACTGCAATATATTTTGCTTCCACAGTGGACAAAGATATTGCCTCTTGTTTCTTGCTCAGCCAAGAAACCAATCTCTTTCCCAAAAAGAATGCTCCACCACTGGTACTCTTCTGGTCATCCACATCTCCTGCCCAATCCACATCTGTATATGCATGAAGAGAGAAATCATGAACTCTAGGATACCATAGACCATACTCAACTATCCCTTTTAGATATCTAAAAATCCTCTTGATTGCCATGACATGAGATTCTCTAGGATCAACTTGGAATCTAGCAACAAGACCAACAACATTCATAATGTCAGGACTAGTTTGAGTGAGATACAACAATCCTCCAATCATTGACCTATACTTTTTTTATCAGCCTTGGGAGAATCATCATCTTTGCTCAACTTACATCCAGTTGCCATGGGAGTAGTCATTGGCTTTGAGTCTTCCATCCCAAATTTCTTCAACAATTCTTTCACATATTTGGTCTGAGAAATGAGGATTCCTTTCTTTGTTTGAGTGATTTGTAGACCCAAGAAGAAATTCATTTCCCCAAACATGGACATCTGAAATTCACTTTTCATTTGATTTGCAAAAGTCTTGCACATACTATGTAGTGCCCCCTCGTCATTGGCCTGTGATAGCAGTGGCTCTGCATTGCTCTATGTCATTCTGAGATAGTTGATTATTAGGTTATGATTTATACTTATTCTGATGAACTATGTTTGCTGGATATAATTAGACAGGTGTTATGAGTCTATGATGGCACTACTATTATTTTAGTTAGGATGCAAATGAATATCATCATGTGTCATTTGAATTGTGGTGGTTGAATTTAGATAAAAGTTGTTATGATATTGTTTCAAGAGTAGAGACGGTGTAGTACTACTTGCTTCGAGTACCCTACTGCACCACGATTCTCTGACTCTCTATGTGTGTTGACATATATGTGTTTGATTGTATACAACCAATTGCTCGGATGCAGGCTGCAGGTACCGAACCTTGATTCCACCTGATATAGCAGGTTCGAGCGGGTTCATATACCAATGGGTATCAGTAATGGGAGATAATGCGAGGTCTATTCCACTAGGTTGGTCCTTGTCTTCTGTTGTTGTCTCAAGTCATGGTCTTGCCTTGTTATGTTGGGTATCTCGTGTTGTGATGTTTATTCAAGTCATGTTATTCATGTGCAGATGTGTGGTTGGTAATACGTTAATGATTTATTACTAAATAATAATGCTCCTATTATGATTATTGGTTAATATTTGCTTGGCCTAGAAATTGGACTGATTCCTTGGCTAAATTTTAGAATAATCTAGAATTAATTATTTGCCTCTCAAGTGTATTTATGTCATAATCTTGGAGTTATGGGTTATTAATATATATATTTGGTACAAAATAATATGGGTTATGTATTAATGGTTGTGAGTTGTCGAATATGGATTCTCTGATTGTGGAATCTCTTTTATTAGTAAATTTTTGAATTTCCTATTGGAGTGGGTGGTTGGGTAACGGATGCATGTCTGCATCTATTTTATGAGTGGAATCATTTTGTCAAGGGGGGGGAAATGGGTGTTGAAAAGGGAGAAAATGAATCAATTTTGGAGAACAGAAAACAACAGCTGGGCTTGGGTCCTCATGGATCAAGATTTTTCATCGATGCACCATTCACAGGGTTCTTCCTTATCAATCTTGTGAGTTTTCTTACTTGAAGTAACTCTAAAAATGTTGATATTTCAAAGTTAATCTGGTTGGTATTGCAATCATTTATATGTTTAGCGGCCTTAGTGTTTTGCTGGAAAGTCTCTAAAGTCTTTTATTATTCCTTGTCAACATATGCAAGCCTCCCATCTGGCTATTGCATAGAACGAAGATGTGATTCTCACTAGATTGCTAGAGTTGTCACCTCATTGAGGTATTCTGTCAGGACAGTCCGCCCGTTTAGTTGCCAAGGTGTTACCATCTATTTTATTCAACCTATGTATGAGCTTAGGTTAGGAGAATGTGGTTTGAGAAGGTCATCACCTCTTCCACTCCTTCCTTCACACAAAATCATAATATTCGTTGACTATTTGTTTGGTCGCGCGACGAGGGGGGGTTAGGTGTCTCAGCTATGTCTTCCACTTTTCTTGCAGGTTGTGTAATCAAGGGCTCTTGCAACTTCTATGCCTGATGAAATTCATTGCTCCATTACCTGTCTATGCACGCCTTAGATGACCTTTAATCTTGCTGTTCGTGATGCCTCCCAAAGTGAATTCTTTTTTACTAACTCAGATCACGGACTATGTTTTGGTATCTGTCAACATTTGGAAGTTTCTTAAATCTATCAATAGATCACCTTTCTTTTTGACATTATGTCAATTCAGTCGAGTCTGTTATGCTTTAACCGTTCTACATTTGATAAGGCCACCTACAATAATGGCATGGTATGGTTAAGTTAAGAAATAGCTTGTATTAGCTTGTAACTGCCAGGTCAATTTCATAGGTGGTTTTCTTTAGATTAGAAAAAAAAATAGAAATATCTTTATAGATAATGCTACATATATATGTGTCTGTTCTTTCCAGAAGTGAATATTATAATATTAAGTTTTGGTGTTGGGCTTTTGGATCTCAAAGTATGCTTTTTTTGGCTTTCTTGATGTAGATCGGTGGCCATTCTGTTGGGGTTGATGCTCAGGCTTTAAGATCTAACCTAGAGGGCCTTGGATTAGTATTGGATCCACTATGTTCCTCTAGTTGTTGTTCAAGGGAAACTGGTAATAATATTATAAGCTTTCTATTAGGATCGCTAGATTTTGTGGTTTATTTTATGCTTTGCATATTTTTCGCTGTGTTCTTTCTTGTCTTGATTTCTATTCACTACTTTTGTGCCGGATCTAGTGAGCTAGAATGTTGGATGATCTAGGGGCTTTCCTTGTGCTGTCATATCCATCTATATTGAAGTTAGATGGTGGGATTTTTTGTATTTTATTATTGTGGCATTCGTCTTCTCTTGATCGAAGGATATACAACTCTCATCTATTAGATCTGCACAGTTGTGCGTAGCTAGAACTCAAGCAATACTTCCAATGTTAGAATTCAGATTTTGAGAGCACCCTGGCTAAATCCTTATCATATATTTATCTCGCAATATTACTTTCTATGAGGCGGCCTGTCAATTAGTTCATGTGCCCTGTCGGTTAATTCTCTTTTGCCTATTTAAAATGGACTCTGGTTCTATGTACATCTATTTGTTCTTATAACCACTAGCTCGGTTCCTCCTTCATTTGAGCACCTACAATGAATCTATCTTCTTCTTATGAGTCATTGGACTCATCAAATATATCTACTATTGAATCGTTTTGTTCTTATATTCCCTTGTGCATAATTGCATCGGCCTCTGGTTTTTTATTTAATTTTAGTCTCAAACCTCTTTAATCAACCCTTTTTCTATCCTAACGACTGTGTACGTCTGCCTTTGTAAACTGACTTAAACCCTTTAATTTATCATTGTACAGTTTTCCTTATATTTAGAGTTGATTGGTAGTGATCGGATTTCTATATTTATATATATAACCAATTCTGTTTGTTAAAAGCTTCGAAGGCTGTAGCAATGAATCCATGTTGTGCAAACTGTATAGCCTCGAGTTATATATTATATCTTCATCACTATATGATAAATAAGATACAATTCCACCACTACCAGTTTTACATAAAATAGCAAACAGTTCTAAGTGTTCCAAAATCAATGGAGGTAGCTGGTTGAAAGTGAAGTTCACCTTTTGAAATTAAATAGCATGTATTTTGAAGAAGATAATATTATTAGCATAAAATTAATAGATCTGGTTTTATTTTTGGGAGACACCTAATAGGATCAGTATTGTCATGTTTCTTTCTATTCTGAACTAAAGCGTGTTAAAAAGAAGTATAGTTTTTTTTATTAGTTCCTTGTGCTCTTCTATTTTAGTTATAGAATAGATGACTTAGTTTAAGTGTTGTAAGAAGTATTCTTTGCTTAGATTAATCAGTAGTTTTAAAAAAATAATTGCTCGTCAATCTTAATAATGTATGAGGTTTCTAGTTTACCATTATTTAAAGCTTTTATGAACATTATCTTCTCTAGCTAGGTATAGTATAACTAATTGGTTGTTCTTGCTATTAATAACATGCAACAAGGATAAACCTTCTACCCGCATAATATCAGGCAATTGCATTGGGTTTTTTCCTCATTCTTTAGTGCAATCTTATAGGATAGCATGCTACATCTTAGGTTAGTTAATGGTTGAACCATTAAGGTTGGTAATCTTAGATAATTGGGGATGGAGTTTGTAAGAATCCTTATCGGTGGACTTATCAAGACTTACCTTAGTAAGATAAAAAATTAATCTACCAAAATATTTATATGTCATTAGAGTTATAGATATCCCATCATAGAGTGGAGATGTGTTTTGTGTAAGTTATATATTATGGAAATATTAGTAAACCTTTATTTGTACATGATGTAAATAGAATTGTGTAGTTGTCAACTTATAAGATAAGAATGGCTCAGTGTTACCTTAATTGTAGATAATGAAGTGAGAAATATTTTAATGTTTTAGTGTTATTGGTTGAATTGAAGTTAGTTTAGATGGAATTAGAGACTATGTAAGAAAATACTCAATTATTATGATGTTGTATAGACCTTAGGGCTATCTCTTTGATAAAGATAGTAACAATGTTAATAATGTGCATAAATGGAGTTATGCTAGGTTATAGATTGCATTTCAAGATGGTTGTTTGAGAAACATAGTTAAAGAGGGATTCATATATGATTACTAACCTTTATAGTAGATATGAAGTGTTGTTTTGTCTCGAAGATTGAATTTATCATATGTTGCAATTAGGGGGTTATAATTGAATTATTGTTGAAGGATTTTAGTGTGGTCCTTTGGATGGTGAAGTGTTTTTGAGAAGGAATCTCATTGTGTGACTACTGATGTTTTATCCCTTAAGTTGTTCTCAGGATGGAATTGGGAGTCTTTTGGTCATAGCTATATGCTTGTAATGGATCTTGTGTTCGTCTTGGGTGGAGTTTTTGTCTATGTGTTGGTTTGTTGGGAAGTGGGGATCTTGTGAGATGTTATGGCCACTGGTTGTCAATGTGGAAGTGTTGACCTCACCTGTTTATGGTTTCTTTATCTTTGGGTGAACCTAACTCCAGAGGTGAGGTGTCTTGATCGTTGGTCCAGATAGTGGAATGGCAATGTAATGGGATATTTGGATTTTCGTGCCCTGTAATGAATGGGATAATGAGCTCTTGGATACAGTACTTGGGTTCTAGATTGTATTGCTTCTAATTTTGAAGGGAATCTCTAGACTTATTGTTATGGCCTAGTGAATGGCATAAGTTGTGAATCAGAACTGATTTGTGTTTTTATACCCCTGTGTTGTGGTATGTATGTTCAGAGAACGGTAAGGGAGTGGCTTTCATGGTGGGGCCGGTGCCTAGTGAGAGGTCGCCTGGGTAACCCAATGGAAGTTGTAAGCATGTGAAAATTTAATAACTTAATCAAGAGGGTTGGGGTATTAAAACACTTAACAAGATAAGTAATAGACCTCACCCATGCCTTGAGTGCTCTCATAGGCTAAGGATGGGATGAGAAGGCCTAGTTGGCAAGACTGACCTCCTTATCTCCATGAGAGGACCTGTCAGCTCCGCATGTGCAACCCTATGGGGCCGGTGCCTAGACAGAGGCTACTAGGGTAACCATAGATGGGGGCCGGCTTCTGAGGATAGATAGCCTGGGTAACCCATGTTAGGACCATGTGATGACACTCTCCTTATGCAGATCTATTATTTCTTGGTGGTGCCTCTGGAGTGATGTCTTGTCTTGTGCAGTTTTGTTGATTTGGTTGAATGTGTCATGTCAGTTGTCATTCTTTTATTTTTTTGAATGTTGTTTCTTGGCTTAGTGGAATCCTCATTGTTATCTCCTAGCTCGGAGGGGTGGACCTCAGGGTTCCACATGGTTGGGAGGCAGAGCTATCCATTGGTCTTTTTGGAGATACGATTCAAGTTCTACACAGAGGTGTTCCAGTTCCAGTTGCTTCCTACCTTCAGTGGTGTTGTATACCTTTTTATGCATTCTTTTGTAAACCGGCGTGATTGGTCTTGTAATCTTGTATTGTAACTTTGTATATTATCTATCTTGCTAATGTAAAAGCTGATCTTATTTGTAGAAGTATAATATATTTCACTTGTGTAGTTTTAATTTTCTATTCACTAATGCAGTTGTGTTTCCCTAGAGTTGTTAGAAGAGCAATTTCCTTTATGTTGTGTATTAAGGTATATTTGGTTTTTGTTTTGCACTATCTTGCTTTCAAAAAAAAAAAATTATTCTTGGAATTTTGCTTTTGTTAGCCTAACTCTCTAGGGTTACAGGACGGAGCATTACATACTATCACTTCCTCCAAAAATGATATCAACAAACACTTCAAGAATCAAGATATTTTCATGATCAATTTTGAAGTACAAATTACTGTCAGCAGTACCTTTGTTGAAACCAATCTTTAAAAGATGCTTATCCAATCTTTCATACCAGGCTCTTGGGGCTTGCTTCAGTCCATACAGAGCTTTCTTCAACTTGCAGACCATATCACCATGATCAGACAATTGAAATCCATCCAGTTGCTCAATGTATACTTCTTCTTCCAAGTCACCATTCAGGAAGGTAGATTTGACATCCATCTGATATACTTTAAAATCCTTGAAGGCAGCAAAAGCAAGAAATAATTTGAATACTTCAATTCTTGCCACCGAAGCAAAATTTTCTTCAAAATCAGCTCCTTCTACTTGGGAGTAACCCTTGCAGACCAATATGGCTTTGTTTCTGACTACTTCACCATCTTCATTCAGTTTGTTCTAGAAGACCCATTTGGTTTCAATCACATTCTTGTTTTTAGGTCTGGGAACAAGATCCCAAGTGTGATTTTTCTTAATTTGCATCAACTCTTCCTCCATTGATTTAGTCTAGTTTTCATCATTGCAAGATTCATTCACTGTCTTAGGTTCAATCTTTGAAATCAGATAATACTCTTCTGAATCTTGAGCAATCCTTCTTCTTGTTTGCACACCTTTGCTTTTATTGCCTATGATCTGATCTTCAGAGTGATTCAGTCTTACATACATGGGAACTTTGGGAGTTTCTTGCACTTTTGATTCTTGAACAGGTTCATTCAAACTTATCTCTTCTTCCTAATTTACCGGATCAGTCTGAATCTGAATTTCAGAGGGAGCTTGGACTTCTTGAACAAAAACATCATTTTGATCATCTTCATCATATTCATAACACCTTGAGGGTTTTTCAACACCTTCATCAACCTTCACATTTGCACTTTCAACAATCTTCCTTAATCTCTTGTTATAACACTAGTATGCTTTGCTTTGAGTAGAATAACCCAAGAATATTCCTTCATCACTTCTAGCATCAAATTTTCCTAGATCTTCATCTCTTTTAATGGAACATTTGCTACCAAAGACTCTAAAATACCTCACAGTGGGAGTGATGCCAAACCAAAGTTCATAAGGAGTCTTACCAGTATTGCTTTTGATTTGTACTCGATTGAGAGTATAGACTACACAGTGCTTACAACTTCTCTCCAATAGATCTGAGGAACATTTGCTTCCATCATCATAGTTCTAGATACTTCCTAGATGGTTTGGTTCTTTCTCTCCACTACTCCATTATGATGTGGAGTCCTAGGAGCAGACGACTGTCTTTTTATTCCATGTTTCTCATAGAACTCTAGGAACTCACCGAATGTGAATTCTCCTCCTCTATTAGACCTCAGACATTTTAATTTTAATCCAGTTTCATTCTCTACCATAGATTTGAATATTTTGAATTTCTCAAGAGCTTCTGATGTCTCTTTCAAAAAAGTTACCACATCATTCAGGAATGGTCATTAATTAATAACATGAAGTATCTATCACCTTGCACACTCCTGATTCTTGCCAAACCACATAGATTAGTATGAACTAAGTCCAATAATCTAGTAGAAGATTGTTCCTTGCTTTTGAATGAGACTCCGTTTTGTTTACCTAACTGACATTCCTTGCACAAACTATTGGTAGGTTTTACCAATCTTGGAAGATCTCTTACAACCTGAGTGTTGCTTATCTTGATGATATTATCAAAATTCACATGACACATTCTCTTATGCCACAACCAACTCTGATCAATTTGAACAAATAAGCAACTCTTACCAGTACCAACCAAGTGGAAGATGTTACCTTTAGTTTGAGTACCGGATGCAATCTTTGTTCTGAAACTTTCAAAGATCTTGCATTTTCCATCTTTGAATCAAAGATCATAGCCTTTGTCCACCAACTGTCCAACATTGAGAAGATTATGCTTCAGGCCTTGAACATATAGTACATTATTGGTTTTGTTCTTTCCATCAAAAGAAATAGTTCCTCTACCCTTGATTCTGCCAGCAGAATTATCACCAAATTTTACCACTCCTCCTTCATACCTTTCCAAATCTATAAATTTATTTTTGTCACCTATCATATGGTGAGAGCATCCACTGTCAATGACCTAATCATCCTTTTCCTCAACTTGGGCAGCCAGAGCTCTTTCTACAATTTTATGATTGATGGATTCAGAGGGCATTGGATCTTCTTCCTTGATGGCAATAAACACCCAGTCACTTCCAGATTTGTTTCTTGTCTCTAATTCATCATCTGTTACTCCTTCATTACCATCATCTTCATGAACATAGTAACAATTCTTCTGGAACCTTGATCTGTTAGGATTTGGTCTTGAACATCTTTCCAGACACCTTGAGGCAAAATGACCAATCTTATTGCAATTAAAATATTTAAAAGGCAATTTCTCTTCATACTTACCAGATCCTCTTGGTAGCCTTTTTGCAATAAGGGCTTCAAGTTGAGCAGCTTCTGCTTCATCTTCTTCCAGGTCTTTTCTTGCTTTCTCATACCATGATAGCTTCCTTGAAGAGTTCTCTCCTAGATCAAACCTTTGTTTACCTTTTATAGAGGCACTAGCTTTGAATGCAGATTCAGTCTTGGGGGGGGGCATCTCCCAACTTGGTCAACTCAAATGCAGCCAATTTACCAACCAATTGATCTCTTGTGACACCTAAATGGGCTGTAAATTCTTCAATGGTAGCAACCTTGTATTTGTAAGAATCAGGAAGGGATCTGAGAACTTTGCCAACAATCTCATCTTCATCCAAGACTCCACTAGCACATCTAATGCCACACACAAGCTCATTTACTCTAGGCATAAATGTAGAGATATTTTCATCTTCTCTCATCTTCAGGTTTTCAAAATTTCCTTTCAGACTCTGTAGCTTGGCACATTTCACATACTTGTCTCTTTCATGCAAAAGTTACAATTTTTGCCAAATCTCATATGCAATTTTAGATCAACAACATTTGTCAGTTCTGAATCAAACAAAGCACTTAGAAGAGCTTCTTTAGCCTGCAGATTTTTTTCAGCATCTCTCATTTCATCTATAGTGCATGGACCATTCTGTGGGAGATCATACTTCTTTGAAGCCATAATCTAATACTACATTCTCATACATTGCAGGTGGCATTCCATGCGACTTTTCCAAAGAGTGTAATTGGTTCCATCAAACCTCAGACTATCCTTCTTGTATGACAACATCCTGGATCTCCTCAAGCGGTTAAGCTCTTAAGAGGAACTTAGCTCTGATACCAATTGTTAGATTTTAGGCAGACAACTGAGAGGGGGGTGAATCAGTTGTCTAAAACTTTCTTCCAATTAAACACTTAAATCCACTTTATAATTTAGTAGCATAATGATAAATCTATCATAGAAACATAATGCACTAAATCAAGAGTTGAAACACATTAACACACAAGACACCAAGATTTTGATGTGGAAAACTCGGTTAAGGGAAAAACCATGGGGTGACTAACCCAAGATTGTATTCTCTGTTAGAAGAATAGAAAGAATAAAATGGTACATGCCAATTAGGGCTCACTACCCAAGTACACTGCTGACAAGAGGTTCACTACCTATAAGAGACACACTGTCTATAGAATAATAAGTATCACATATTTGAACTGAAGAATAGCATCTTCACCATGCTTGAGTTAGTTCCATTTAAGCCCAATACTTCTACTATGCCTTTCGCTCTACTCCTCTCTACCACACTTTCATCTCCACAAAACACCCTTGGAAATGACTTTACAACTCCTTATTTATACAAGACATCAACTTAGGAATTATCATCCAAGTCGACATACATTACAGAGCAAGTACATAAATACAACATGACTAGTTACAAAAGACTTCATGCGGATCAACACATTATCAGCCACATAGATCTAGGACTTCAATCTTCACTTAGGAACATGCCAATCTTCACATAACATCTTTAAGATCATCCGCAGGATGCGTAGCTCATCTGGTTGGCCATACTTAGGAAGAACACCATCATCTGGAAGTTATTCTTCAATCATGAGCTCAAACTCCAATGCGGACCACCAAAATGAACTAGACACGATCCAAAGACCTCCACAAGCTTGCCTGAATCACCAAGAACATCCACACTACATCTTCTTATTGAAATCCTTCTCTCCTTCATTTGGAACCTCAAGAACACAGTCTGTCATTACAGTCATAATGGAATAGATGCTTGTAGACCTCCTAGACCAAGAACCAATTGAGTTGTCAGTTCACATTGACTTCCTAAACACTCCACAAAATCTGCAGAACAAGATATTTCATTTCCAGATCTCACCGGACCTATCTGTGTCACACTGTCATCTCTGAACATCTGCCAGAGCCATTTTTACTTAAGTGGCCATAACTTCTTCAGATCTTCATATGGACCTCTAAAATCTTTACTGGATCATCTTAAGACACATATCTTCAAACCCTTTGAAGCGCATCCTCTAATCTTCCTCTCAACTGGGATCTTTACCTCACTATCTTCACTGTTCTTCTCTATTCCTGATTAGGACTAATTTTCTGAATATCCTCAACACACAGCTCATCCAATCCTTATCATTAATGCAACAGGAGTATATTGACATCAATGACAACACCAGTTAGGCCCATACTTGCAATAGATATTCAACTACGAAGGAGTACCAACTCAATCACTATCACTATCTTTGTAGACTACCAATACTTAGTCAATTTTGGCTAAGTTAGTCTTTCCAGACCAAAAGGCTACACACAACTTTGTTTTAGGAACTATTCCAAATCATATTTGATTGTTTCCATCAATGACAACATCAAGTCTCCAACATATCAGTAGTGTCTCTTGACCATGTTGCCAATAGTGGGTCACTCCTCTACAAGACAAATTAATTAATTAATTTTGACTTCACCATAATTACTACAAAATTACTCCAAGTCATAATCCAACATCATTTTGCCAAGGAAAAATAGTTAAATGCATGATTTAACTACTAAAAGTGATTTTCCATTCTCCAAGCTTTAAGTTATTTTCCAATTTTCCAAATATCTAAGTCACTTTGCAACAATGGCTCAAAAAGGGACATTACATTTTAGCATGTAGTCTCCATGGATTCCATGTCAGTCCCTCCTATGACAAAACATAGACATGATTGTGTATGTAGTGGTAAACAAATACTCAAACATGGCCATGATGGTATCTTGCAAAAAGGGGGTTTCTATAGAAGACACTACCAAGGTTTTCTTTGAGAATATTTGGGTGCATTTTGATTTACCACAAAGTATTATCTTTGATAGTGATAGTAGATTCCTTAGCAAATTTTAGTCAACATTCTGGGCCATGATGTACATTAGGTTGATGAAGTCCACTACATTTCACCATCAAAAAGATAGGAAAAATGAGGTGGTGAATCATATGATCATTCATATTTTCATTTTACAGATGTATCATTCAAAGCATCCTTGCACATGGGATGAAAGCACCCCTATGTCTAATATTGCTACAACCATGCATTGCATATCTCCACAAGACATATAATCCATTTGAACTTTTCATTGGGTATCAAAAATTGGCACCCATTGATATAGCCTCACCCACCATGTTGAATGGGACATCTTTGCATGCTAGAAGGAGGTATATAAGGTATGGAACTTTATTAAGAAAACCCACCAATTCCAGTGACAAGTTCATGAGATACTACAACCTACAAACCAAAAGTACACGAAGTGACATGATTAGCATTATGCTCCTCACTAGTTTTAGATTGGTGACAAATTTTGGCCTCACCTATAGAAAACATCTACAAGGACCAGTCAAGAAACTTTAATCCCTTTGATATAGCCCTTAAACCATCCCCCAAAAATTGGTGAATGCCTTTGAGCTGCCATTTTTCTTGGACTAGATCCTATTATAGTGACAAGTTACTATACCTATACTTCTGTCAATTGTTGGACATCGCTAAAGTTGTCAAACAACTTCATAGTGTACTAGTGAATCTAGACACAACTCTCACAATGGACATAGATCAAGTCATTGATGTTTTTTCAAGAAACTAAAATTCTAGTGGATTCCTCTTTACCATGTGGTATAGGAAAGACAATTTATCATTAGGGTAAATGGTTCGCCATGGGCCATGTTGGGAAGAAGTTTCCTCATTTGTTGAAAAATCTTGATGCAATGGGAAACATTGCTTCTTGAGGAGTGATGAATGATCCAAGGTTCAAGAACATTTTGATGGTAATTACATGGTTGAATCTAGGAAATATCATTAATATAATTTTTCAATAATTTCTACATATTCATAATCTACATTTTCAAAGGCCTTCAAAATGTCTATTCCCCCTCACTGCTATGATGAATTATTATATCTCCTCATAACTCAACATATATGTCTTGTATATCTTCCCAACGCTTTCAAGAAGTTCAATTTTCACCTACCAAACTAGTAGTTATGACACCATCAAGTTTGAGTACCAAACTTAAATAGTTTCCTAGTTTAAAATGTAATTTTAAAGTTAATTTTTCCTCATCCAACTATTCTTTTCAACTTCTAAGGAGGACACAGGTATGGAAACTCTTAATTTTTTTATGGGACCATAGTTACTATTTTTTAGTAAGTTTTCTAGTTTGTTTAATGATTTATATGTGTTGAATTAGAATCAATAAAACCGAGGTGAAGGCATGCATCTCTTCCATGGAATTTTTTATCTCTCATATAAGCTCTCTTAATTTCAAATAAAATACATTTTCTTAGCTTCAGTAATTGTTCTTGTTGTATAGTTCATGTTTGGGAATTACTAGATACTGTTGCGAATTAATGTGCCTAAAACTCAACAAGGGAAAGTCCACTATCAAGGTGCTCATATATACTTGGAGTCCAACAACAATGTGTCACTAACTACTATGCAACATCAAAGTGTTCTAAGGCTGAAGAAACCATGCCTTTGTTCACCTTCAATTGCCCTGCCAAATGATTAGACCCCTATGACAATTTGTCTCCATACAAATTTCTGATTTGTATTCTGCACTATGGAAAGAGGCTGGATCATCATCATTCATCGATTGGTAAGCATCCTCGTGTGTGTTATTATCTCTGCACACTTCCTCAATAAATGTACTACTATTATGTACCTCACGGGATGACTCCAATGACATAATAGAAGTGGCTGATTGGACATAATCATTGCACACTGCTGCCTCCAATGTAGATGCATGTTCATCCAAAGATCTTTCCTTGGACCCATCATTAACAAGTAAATTTTTTGATTTGTTCACATCTTCTAAGGTCTCATTTGCAAAATTAGACTTGCTGTGCCTTGAATCCGCATCAATAATTTATTTTTATCACTCAAATCTTGAGTTTCAACATTAGGGAACTCCCCACATACATCATTCTCATTTGCACATTTCACATCTGGCTATCCCCCAGGAGGATATCCAAACTCCCCATAATGTAAACTTGCATCAAAACCAAGCTGAGTGCCATGCTCTAACTCAAGTTTTGAACCTTTACCTGGATCCCACACCTAGTTATTTTTCCCAAGTGCAATGCTACAACCGAAAACAACTCTATTATCCAACTCAAAAGGTGGATTGTCATATGTCATATCAGCACCCATCTCAAGTAATGGGTTATCAACAATCACCACAAATTTATTCTTGCAATCATATTCATGCAAACCAAATGAATTTCTGTTATGATGAATACTAAAATCAAAACCTTCATACCTATCATCAATGACTCCAAGGCTGTCCCAAATCACCTGTACCTCTTCCTTACCATCCTCAACAGTGAACTATGAATCTAAATCAATAAGGCCACAAGGTCTCTACTTAGGATCAGCTACATGCGATGTGAAATTAGATTTGTTTTCAAAATCAAGAACACCACCTATATCATCATTACTGAAAATATAAGTAGAGTCATAATTATCAAATGATTTGAAGGCTTCTTCATATTTGTTTTCAATATGCCCATCACCTAAAAGCATATTAATGCTCTCAATTATCCCAACATTTGTATTTGTGTTATCAGCTTCAGTGGGAAGCTCAAAATGTGTATCTAAAGCTATATTTTTGTCACTTTTATTGCACACATCTTCCCCCTTAGTAGCTGCATTAGTTTCCCCAATATCTGAGAAAGGCTTCAACCTTCCCTCACATTGTTTGAATACTCTTTCAACCAACTCATGTAGGGAAAAATAGCATGTCCATGATCCTCACAGATCAATGCTATGAAATTCTAAAACAATTAAAGAATAAGATCATCACATTCTAAATCAATCAAAAGATAACAAGATCTGACTTTTACCATCACTTCTAACATCTTAACCTTTCTACCAAAGGTAGGGCCTTCATCATGGTGAAACTTATGAAAGCTCTCAACAATCAACTGTAGAACTTCTCTCAAAATGTTAGCTTTGTAAGGTTCCTTAGGAGTTGTAATCCTTGTGATCTCACTAAGACAACTAGTGACTAAAAGCTTTACCCTTTTACTATGATGTCACATAAGCATTGGCTTAACCAAAGAATGCACCACAGGAGCCATAGAAAGTTGCATCAACTTAGAAGATGGGTGTTCAACCTTGTAAAGACACAATTCTATTGCCTCTAAAATGTTGTGTAGAACCCTTTTTGACTGAGGTAGGTGTTCAAGTTTCTTACCGACATTGTATAATTTCTTTTGTAATTCTTCTTCACTAAACCTATCTATGACTCTGAACACTCATGCAAGTGCTGATCACTCACATGAAAAGCTAAGTTGTATGTCTCATATTTTCCTATGTATGTATGAGTCTAACCTCACATGATGTTAAGATCTTTAGCTCTGATACCACTATAATGTGTCATAATTATTTGTATTTTTCAAAAGATTTTTTTATGTATTATTTTATTGTTTTTTTTGTGATCTTTCAGACTAGATAGAAGAATACAGAAGGGGTTTTCAATTTTCCTACAGATGTGTTGCCATAGCATACAATATAGAGCATAGAATAGAAACACAGAGAAAGTATAATAGATATACATAAACTAATAGATGTCCAGATAGTAAAATAGCCAATAAACAATTACTATCACATACTCATGTTGAAATTTACTTCATACAATAGCTGTAGCCGGACTAGCAATGGGTATGGCTGGAAATCACTCCAATATCCCACAAAATACAAAGATGAGCATACAAAATGACATCAGCAATACAAAGGGCACCAAATGCCACTACCAATGTGAAATCCACAATACCCACAAATAGAAATGAAGCCAAAATGCCCCCACGTCACTTCTGGGGATGTACGACCTATGCTAGAAGTGATGAACAAAAACCAAATGGTGTATGGCCTCTGAATAAGGCTGCAATAGACTAAATCCTGTCAATAATGTGGGGCAATCAGATTAGGAAGAGAAATATGCCAAGAAACCACACAAATCTACCCACAACTATGGTACGGCCTCCATGAGGGGTGTACAACTAGCCAAGGAAAAACACAACAGATAATAATAGCTCCAAACCCCAAATAAATATGTTCTAAACAACCATGAAATCAGTCATTCAAATCTGCATAGACAATCTTCACAAAATACGCAAATGATATGAAGAATGAATCCACAAAACTCATTACACGAACTCCTTTCTAGCACAAATGTGAACACTTAATGCATCCACCATCAAGGGCACCTTTGGGTGGTATTGCACACCTGTAGAATGTTATCACTCAAGGAGGTTTTCATCTCCAAGAGCCTTGGTTAGAATACTCAAACCCTAGAGCCAAGCTCCAAACCCTCATAGGGAAATCTCAAAGAGAAGAAAATAATAAACCAAGCATATCAGAAATGAGGCACTTTTCCCTCTTTTATAACTCTCCAAGAGGGGTGTTTCACTTTGGAGGGAAATATTTCTTTTAATTTCACTTTTTAATATTTCCCAAGATGAGTGCTCCATAAAATGACTTAACTGACTTTTAAATATTTTATTTTTTATCACTTAACCAATAAACCCCAAAGTCCTATATTAAATAATAATATTAATTTACAGACTTTAAAATAGAGGCCCAAATGAACTTAGAATTCATTGATCTATAGCTCTCTAGAAAGGCCTCGAAGAGACGCTCCATCTCCAACACTAAAAAACCTAAAATGACATTGTTCTTGAATTTACTAAAAATAGCATATCCGGACCTAAACACCCCAACCATCACTGACAGAGCCAACTATCACAATTGAACCCAAACCAACATCCCACAACTGAGTAACACATCCAAAGCACTACCATCCAAGGTTCCCTAACAACATTAGTCAGTCTACGGGAACAAATAATAGACTAACTCCTCAACTACCTAACTAGCTAAAAAGGGAACATTATAGAACAAGCATAGCTAAATGACCACTTACTATTTTGTAAAAAAGCATAGATTGTTCCCCTATTTTAGCTGGCTTATTTCAAACCATTACTTAATCTATAACATAGCTCAAATAGAGATTTTACAATGGCAAGCATAAAATTATCTCCCTTGTTACTTAATCTTATTAGCTAGTTTTGTAATTTTCTACAAATTGTTAGGTTCAAACTAGAAATTTAGAAAACTATATTATGCAAATCAATTATATAATACTTATGATAAGATTTCTTAAATCAGTGACATCTAGAGCTAATACAAGTGAGGTACACAAGTGCCACTAGAGTTAATATTTTGACAAGATTTCTTAAATCAATGACCTCTAGAGCTAATAATGACATGTTCACCTTGACTTGAGGTACACAAGTGCCACCACTTCCTTTTTAACCCTTGATTGATGGTAGTCAAGTGCCACTTCTATTCAATCAAGGTCACCTTTATCTTAGTCATTGGGAGTGATTGAGTGTTCATTCATGGGCTCTTGGACATGTCATCTCCTTGATTCATGGATCTTGGAGGCCTATGTATTTATAATTTACTCTTTTTAGTTTGATCCATTATATTAAATAGAATAATTTTATTCATTTTCCTAGTTTTTAATTATCTCATATGCATTAGGTCTAGGGTATATTTGTTGTGTATATGATACAGTATAACAAAGTATCAAATCAAAGATGTCCTAAGGTTATTCCATTTCAAGGTTTTAAGAGAAATTAGATTAGTTTCTTAGTGGTTCCTTTTTGTTGCTTTGTATTGTAGGTGTGTTTTAGAGATCAGGGAAACAAGTATGAGCTCACCATTGAGTCTAGAGCATTTGAAAAAGTATAATTTTCCTATTGTTATGTCCTAGTTAGATATCATAGGTAGATATTTAACAAAGGTTATCATCAAGGAGGTGCTAAAGGTTTTTATGTTGAATTCACATGAGGAATTTGGAGCTAAATACTCTTTAGGTTCGCCATTTACATCATAGTGTTATTGAGAACTATTTGTTCAAAACATATCTTGATTGATGCAGAGTGGCACAAGGGAAGCAACACACAAGAGTTTCCTCTACTATCCTTTGCCCACTCACCCACATCAAACAGGCTTCAACCAAGCAACCAAAGGCACATTCAAGGGTGTATGAAGGATTTGGTATCCTAGTGATGGCTCCACCTTCTAGGCTTCTCCAACACCTTAGGACAGATCAACAAACACCTTCTATGCAGTTGGTTTGATCTCCAACTTCCCAAAACTTTTCAACGTATACCTTGACTAGTAACACTACTAGCCCTCCAAACTAGGTTTTCTCAACAAAACTTGACAAAATCCCATATGACTAGGCAAGAAAATGATGGTTTTAGATACACTCTATGGAACCCTATCAAACTCCCAAGTCTCCTATTCCAACTCTACTCTAGCAATCCAGAACACTCATTTGGTCTTCTAGGCCTAATTGATCAATTTAGGCTAGGTTACAAAGTAAGTGCTCAAAAATGGGTGCATAGGTCAAGGGAAAGAATTTGGAATGCTTCTACCATGTCCCTAAAACACAAATCCATCATTTATTTGCTCACCCTACCAGGATTCTATCATCTACAACCTCAAATAGCATGAAATTGGCCAAATACAATTAAATACTTGACCTAGGGCATCACCTTAAAAATAGAAGACTGCATTTCCTAACAAAAATCTTTTGGAATCTTATAGTACATATCTCTAGCCTAAATTTCACTAGTTTTTGTGAATTTTCACCAGTGGGAATGCATTCTAGGGCCGGATTTTTATGGCTACCCTAGAAAACAGGGTTTCTAGACCTGTTTTGAAAGAAAAATCAATAACTTTTGATTTTGACCACTTCAGGACCTCAAACTAGTTGCATTAGAACCTTGACTCCAAGAAATTTCAGAAAAAGTACATTTGCACCCCTGTAAAATCCATACAGTCCATATAGAAACATGTTTTCTTTAGAAAAATAGTCAAATTCTTGATTTTTGTGCACAAAATTGCATACAAAATCTCTTCCTCCATTCTAGGGTTAGAAGACAGCAATATGACTTGACCTAAGTTGGTTTTCAACTGTCCAAACAAATGCAACTTCCAAAAATGGGTTGCAACCGACCAAATGTGTCATTTGACAACGTTGACAACATTGGTCACTAGGACATTTTGCAATAACACAAAGAGGTCGATTGGTTCAACTTGTCCAATGGAACCTAACCAACCACCATTCCCTCTAAAACATGCCAAAACACAAAAATTTCCAATTGGACTCAAAAATAAAGAAAAAACCAACATTAGACCTACTAGGCCTAAGTGGCATAACTAGGGTCCAAATGGACTAAGAAGGATTTGAGGTTTATATAGTCACCCCAAACCTCTTGACCATACAAAATGGACCAAACAACAATGGATAAAAGCCTTATTACAAAACACATTGAACAAAAAAAAAATAACTTCTCAAAATGCATCAAAATGCTCTTAGGTGCCCTACACCATTGATCATCATAGACTAAGCTATCTTGTTCAAATGTTAAGTGAGTTAAACCCATCGAGGAATGAGGAGAATGTGGTGGATTAGGTTCAAGTTGTAAAGGTTGTGGTTTAGCTATGGGATCAAGGAGTATAATTGAATGGGTGGGATTAGCTAGGGTAGAAAGTTGTACATAAGGTGTGGAAAGATTGAAGGGAATGGGTAGGGGTGAATAAGGTGGGCTTGGTAAGGAGGGAAAACTAAATAGGGATGGAATATATATTAGGGATAAGATGAAATATGACTAGGTGATGGGATGTGGTGGGGAAGAGACTATGGATCATGAAATGAAATAGGATTGGGAGGGGATAATTTAACATAAGGTAAACTAGGATTAAGTAATTAACAAGATTAGGAAGGGATAATGGAACATAGGGTGAACTAGTATCTATGGTGTGGGAAAATGAAAGATGAGAAGGTGAATTAGATGGGGATGGATGGGTAGAGGATGGTGGGGGGATAGAGTTTTTCCAATTTGATTCATTGGTAGGATCTAGGATAGGAGAGATGAAAGAGGATAGGTGTTCTAGGTCCAATAGGCAAGATGCAAAGAAGGTAGAAAATGTGGGATAGTTCATAAAGTGATTTAGGATGATGAATGATGACATTGATAATTAGGAAGGATAAGGAAATATAGGATATTTTTAATGATATGTGGGTAGGTGGCTAAGAAAGAGGAAAAGAAAATTATAGGTTCAAGAATCTTAAATGAAAGGCATGAAGGTTCCTAGAGTCTATTATGGGTCTGTAAGGCCAAAGACCAATGAGGAAAAATGAGGAGAATGTGGGGACAATAAATTCACTTAAATGAAAAGACACTAACTATTTTACAAGTCAAAAGGCTAGACTAGCAGGATGCATCAAGTTCACCTAATGAAAGAACCTTAAGGATGAACCTTTTTATAAAGGGAAGATTTCTGCTCTTTTTTGAGGTGTGGTTTCGTGTGCAAACTAAGTGAAAATTAATATTACCTAAGACTATCTCCAACTAGTCTAACAATAATTTATAACCATGAGAGCTAGGACTATCAACTAGACTAGAAATTGAACAAACTATGCAAACTTGTAACATGCAAGACTTAAAAATCAGCAATCAATGAATTTGACTAAGTATTAGAAATAAAGAATAGTGAATAAGTGGATTTAGATGTACCTTTGAGATGAGGTGATCCAAACAAAAGTTTTTCTAAGTCATTGGACCAAAGGACAATGCCACCCTATGGAAAATAGCCTTCATAATAGCATTGATCAATCTGTTGCAAGGTGTGACCCTTGGTCTTCTTGTTTAACATTGCATTATGGTGGTTTGTGACAAGGCCTTAATTGCCTCCTATGCTTGTTAAGTCAAGTGGTTGTATTGGGCATTAAAAGGTCAATCTTTTGGTGCAACGGTAACTAACAGTTGGCCGAGGTCATGGGTTCAAACCCCGCGCTTGCGTTCGGGGGTGGATTGTTGCAAGGTGTGACCCTTGGTTTTCTTGTATAGCGCTGCGCTGCAATGGTTTTTGACAAGGGCTTAACCACCTCCCGTGCTTGTTAAGTCAAGTGGTTGTATCAGGCATTAAAATTTTGATCTTTTGGTGTAACGGCAACTAACACAATCTTGATAGCCACCATGACAACATTGTCTAGCCTGAGTGACCTTGACTAGAGAGTAGGTACATACTCAAAATTTGATAGGGAGCCTATTAACAGAGTGTGCTAACTCCTTCAAATGTTCACTTGTCAATTACCAACATAAGACATATAATTTGTAATAAAACTTAAGAGGTCCCGATAAACATGAATGATATAAATTGAATGCAAGTTGGAGAACTAGAAAGTTTTCACCTATTAAATGATTTGGAAACCTTGTCGTCCTAACTAATTGTTAAAAGTGAGATAAAATGAACAAATTAGAATGGTTTCACCTAATAAAACCTTGATTTCTAAGCATGGATAATTCCTTCTATTGATATAGATCTTTAACAGTACATTAGACAAAAATAATCAAAGTAGACCAAAAAACAACAAATGACACCATGTAGAGTGGCCTTGACATCCATTTCCAACCAACAAATGGAAGCCTATAGGGTGGCCTTGATTGTTTCAAACATAAATCTATAACTTCTATGAAGGCATGCTCAACTAATTTAAGGGATACTTTACTTCTAGAACATTTTCTAAAAGTTCTTAAAATCTTCTGAAACTGACCTATAAGTGCACTTTCATGAGAGGGAACCCTACAAAAGCAAAGGTTTGTGGGGAGTCTACCTTAGTCAATCCCCTTATGGGCTTTTAAGAATGATTCCACATTGAAATATTGATGAATAACATGTCATAAAATTAATCTATGAAAAGAAATAAATTTGATTCAAAGCATAACCATTAAAACTTATAGTATGGTGGCAAAAAGTGCATCGTATTGACATGACATGACATTATAATAATTTTCAAACATTCAATACATATATAAATATGAAGTTAAATTTTTTTGAATAAAATAAAGACACATGAATAAACATTTGAAGCCTAAGTTTGATTGTACTTATGATCTTGCTTCAAACCTACCTTGGCCACCTCTAATAAAATGAATAGGGCTTTAAATGCTTTGATTTTAGAACTTCATACTTGGGGTGGAATGGTTAGACAACTATAACGGTGTCAAGTTGCAAGCTCAAATGAAGAAAATGATTTTCGTATTAAGGGGAGGCTTGGTGACCTTTATAACAAACACCATTTATGCATGGTGGGAAGATTTAAATCTATTGCAACTTATTATTGGTGAAATATACCCTTAATGCTATGAGTTTTCAATGCAATTTATTTGCATTGAGTTATATATGTTAGACTTAGGGCACACAACTGAGAGGGGGGGTGAATCAGTTGTCCAAAACTTTCTCTAATTTCACACTTAAATCTTCTTAGTAATTAGTAGTATATCAATCATGAAACATAATTCAATTAAACAGCAAGTAGAAGCTCATCAACACGAAAACCTGGTTAAGGGAAAAACCATGGGGTGATTAACCCAAGATTGTATTCTCTGTTAGAAGAATAGAAAGAACAAATGGCACATGCCAATTAGGGTTCACTACCCGAGCACACTGCTCACAAGAGGCTCACTACCTACAAGAGACACACTGTCTACAAAGTAACAAGTATTACAAACTTGAACTAGAGAATAGCATATTTACCATGCTTGGATCAGTTCCATTTAGCCCCAAAAATTCTGCTCTGCCTTTCACTCTCTTCTTCACTACCACACTCTCATCTCCACAAGACCCCCTTTAGAGTGAATTCACAATCTCTTATTTATACAAGGCATCGACTTAGGAACAATCGTCTAAGTCAGCAAACACCTATAAGAACATCTGCAAGATGTGTAATACATTCGGTCGGCCAGTCTTAGGAAGAACACCAACATCCGGTGGTTATTCTTCAAATGTGAACTCTAAATTTAATGTGAACCACCAACATGAACTGGACATGATCCAAAGATAACCACAACCTTTCCTGAATCACCAAGAACATCTGCACTTCATCTGCTTTCTGGAATTCTTCTCTCCTTCATGTGAAACTTCAAGAACACAGTCTGTCATTACTGTCACAAAGGAATAGGAGCTTCTGGACCTTCAAACCATGAACCAATCAAGTTGACACTTCACAAGGACTTCCTCAACACCCCCTCAAATCCACAGAATGGGATAATGCATTTTCGGATCTCACCGGACCTATCTGTGTCACTCTGTCACTTCTGAACACCTACCAGAACCGGTTCTACTTGAGTGGTCGTAACTTCTTTAGATCTTCATGCAGAGCTCTGAAAACTTGACTGGAGCATATCAAGACTTATATCTACAAACCCTTTAAATTGTATCCTCTGATCCTCAACCTATCTTAGACTTTTACCTTGTTGTCATCACTGTTCTTCACTATTCCTGATTGAGACTAATTTTCTCTATATCCTTAGCACACAGCTCATCCAATCCTTCTCATTAATGCAACATGAGTATGTTGACATCAATGACAACACCGATTAGACCCATACTTGCAACAATCTCCCCCTTTGTCATTGATGGCAACATATGATGTGAAAAACCATCAAGACAAGAACTCCTTACTGTCACAACTCCTCCTATCAACAAAACCTATTCACATGTCTTCTCTTCCTTTACTGCTCCCCCTTTGATCATCAACCACTTGTTTTTCACATGTCTTCTCTCCCCCTTTGACATCAATGGCAAAGGGCACATACTTGCAACTCCAATACTTCAGAATCATACCTGTTGCTCCCCCTGAGTAGCAGCTCCCATCAATCCGGATCACAAGATATGACTGTGATATCCACCGGATTGATGCACCTCAGTGCACCTTAATTCATCACTAGAGGGGCAATAACCCCTAACTTCTCCCTGAGATACTCAAAAGAGTCCCTAGGAAGAGGTTTAGTAAAGATGTCTGCAATCTGATCCTTGGAAGGCACAAACTCCAGTCTGACTTCATCCTTGTTCACTTGCTCTCTCAAAAAGTGAAACTTAATAGATATATGCTTAGTCTTAGAATGCAACACCAGATTCTTAGATATATTTATTGCACTTGAATTATCATAGGAGATTGTGATAGGCTCCTCATACTTTACTTTGATATCTCTTAGCATCTGCTTCATCCACAAAACTTGAGTGCAACTACCGGCTGCTGCAATGTACTGCAATGTATTCTGCTTCAGTTGTAGATAGAGATATTGCCTCTTGTTTCTTGCTTAGCCAAGAAACCAATCTTTTTCCCAAAAAGAATGCTCCACCACTAGTACTCTTCCAGTCATCCACATCTCCTACCGAATCTGCATCTGTATATGCATGAAAAGAGAAATCATGATCTCTAGGATACCACAAACCATACTCAGCTACTCCTTTTAGATATCTAAAAATCCTCTTGATTGCCATGACATGAGATTCTCTAGGATCAGCTTAGAATCTAGCAACAAGACCAACAGCCTGCATTATATCTGGTCTAGTTTGAGTGAGATACAACAATCCTCCAATCATTGATCTGTACTTTGTCTAGTCTACCTTAGGAGAGTCATCATCTTTGCTCAACTTACATCCATTTTCCATGGGAGTATTCATTGGATTTGAATCTTCCATCCCAAATTTCCTCAACAATTCTTCCACATATTTGGTCTGAGAAATGAAGATTCCTTTCTTTGTTTGAGTAATTTGCAGACCCAAGAAGAAATTCATTTCACCAAGCATAGACATCTCAAACTCACTTTTCATTTGCTTTGCAAAAGTTTTACACATACTATCTCTTCCTCCAAAGATGATATCATCAATAAATACTTCAACAATCAAGATGTTTTCATAATCAATTTTGAAATATAAGTTACTGTCAACAGTACCTTTGTTGAAACCAATCTTCAAAAGATGCTTATCCAATCTTTCATACTAAGATCTTGGGGCTTGCTTCAATCCATACAGTGCCTTCTTCAACTTGCAGACCATATCACCATGATCAGACAATTGAAATCCATCCGGTTGCTCTATATACACTTCTTCTTCCAAGTCACCATATAGAAAGGTAGACTTGACATCCATCTGATATACCTTGAAAACCTTGAAGGTAGCAAAGGCAAGAAATAATTTGACTGCTTCAATTCTCGCCACTGGAGAAAAAGTTTCTTCAAAATCAATTCCTTCTATTTGAGTGTAGCCTTTGCAGACCAATCTAGCTTTATTTCTAATTACTTCACCAACTTCATTTAGTTTGTTCTAGAAGACCCATTTGGTTCCAATCACATTCTTGTTTCTAGGTCTGGGAACAAGATCCCAAGTGTGATTTTTCTCTTTTTGCACTAGCTCTTCCTCCATTGCTTTAGTCCAGTTTTCATCATTGCAAGATTCATTCACTGTCTTAGGTTTAATCTTTGAAATCAAACAATACTCTTCTAAATCTTGAGCAATTCCCCTTCTTGTTAGAACTCCTTTTCTTTTATCACCTATGATCTGATCTTCAGAGTGGTTCAATCTTACATACCTGGGAACTTTGGGAGTTTCCTGCACTTCTAATTCTTTCTCAGGCTCATTATGACTCATCTCTTCTTCTTGAATTACCAGATCTGTTTGATTCTGAGTATCGAAAGGAGTTTGGGCTCCTTGAATCAGAACACCATTTTGATCATCTTCATCATATTCATAAAACCTTGAAGGTTTCTCAATTCCTTCATCAACCTTCACATTTGTACTTTCTATCATCTTTCTCAGTCTCTTATTGTAACACCGGTATGCTTTGCTTTGAGTGGAGTAACCCAAGAAAATTCCTTCATCACTTCTAGCATCAAATTTGCCTAGATCTTCATCTCTTTTAATGTAACATTTGCTACCAAACACTCTGAAATACCTCACAGTAGGAGTGATGCCAAACCAAAGTTCATAAGGAGTCTTATCGGTATTGCTTCTAATTTGAACTCGATTGAGAGTATACACTGCAGTGCTGACAGCTTCTCTCCAAAACATCTGAGGAACGTTTGCTTCCATCATCATTGTCCTAGATGCTTCCTAGATGGTCCGGTTCTTTCCATCTACAACTCCATTCTGCTGTGGAGTCCTAGGAGCAGACAACTGTCTCTTTATACCATGCTTCTCACAAAAATCTATGAACTCACCAGATGTGAATTCACCACCTCTATCAGACCTCAGACATTTCAATTTTAATCCAGTTTCATTTTGTACCATAGCCTTGAAAATTTTGAACTTCTCAAAGGCTTCTAATTTCTCTTTCAGAAAGGTAATCCACATCATCCGAGAATGGTCATCAATTGATAGCATGAAATATCTATCACCTTGTACACTCTTGATTCTTGTTGGACCACATAGATTAGTATGAACTAAGTCCAATAATCCCGTAGAAGATTGATCCTTACTCTTGAATGTGATTCTGCTCAGCTTACCCAACTGACATTCTTTGCACAAGCTATTAGTAGGTTTCACCAATTTTGGAAGATCTCTTACAGCCTGAGTATTGCTTATCTTGATGATATTATCAAAATTGACATGACACATTCTCCTATGCCATAACCAACTCTAATCAACTTGAACAAATAAGGGTATGTGCAGGATCATGATGGGCCAAACTATACCTCTAAGTGGCAATGAAAATACAAAAAATCAGACTTTATCAAGTTCATGTGAAATTTTGAATGGATTATCTATACAATTTCAAAAAGATGTAAAAATGAAATTTGTAGAGAATTGAATCCAGTTTATAGGCTACTAATTTTTTTTTTTTTAAAACTAAATTTACTTAGTGAAAATTGAATATTTCAATGAACAGCTATTAAATTTTTCAGAAAAAAATAAAAAGTGGGTGTCTGTCCAGCCAACCTAACTATGAGTAAAATTTTTTTTTTTTTTGAAACTTTCAAAATAAGTAGAGGACTCATGTCTAGATGTGATGCATATTTATTTGAAATTTTTTTCTAATAAAATAATTAGTTATGATTTTTTTACTATGACTTTTTTTTTTAAATAAAAAGTAATTTTCTAGCCAACCTAACTCGATAAAAAAATTAAAATTAAAATTTTTTTTAAAACCTATAGCCAGAAAAGCATAGAGTGTGACGTAGGTTTCGGATCTCAAAAAGGTGAAATGGTTTGAAAGTTATGGATGTTTTTCAATCAGTGTGTCCATCAGGATTTCAGAGACACTGTATATTGAAAATTATTAATAATTATTTAATAAAATGATAACCAAATAAATCTTATATTTTTAGAAAGCTAACAATTTTTTCTATAAACCCTTTTCATTTTATCAATTTTGCATAAAAAAAAGTCGTCAGCACAAAGGGTGAAGTTCGAAGAAGAGACTGAAACATTAAAACACATTACAATCCATAAAAAGTCAACAATCAAGACGGATATCAGTTTTGCTTCGGTAAAAGCAACTCAAAACGGATATCCGTTCTGAAAATGGATATCCATTTCGTTGATCTATGAAAAATTTTGTACCATTGGTTTTGGATGAAGAGAAGCAACATATTTTGTATCATTGGTATTGTTTCACTGAAGATACAATCCATGGGTATATCATTTATGTATGTGTGGACATTTCGTGTATATCCTGCTATCGTTTATCGTGGTTGTAAATGGTGAATGTACATGTCAAAGGATACAAAGGTTGACTGGCCATATCGGGAAAATTGGGAAAAGATACGTTAGTCGATCGGTTATAACAAGTCATGTTATGTATAGGCTAAATCGCAGACATCGGACTGACAATAGTTATCGGAGAGACAAAGTTCCATTGAGCTGACAACATTGATCTCACCGATCAAGACATATCGGGGTGACAATCATTAAGTGTCACTGATGGGTTATTTATCAGCACATCGGAAGAACGGTTGAGAACTACACCAATGAGAGGGAGTCACACTGACAGAAGGAACATCGAAAAGAGATACACTCTCAGAGGTGAGAAGAAAAGTGTCACCGATAGAGGTGGTCTGGCGGATGGTGTAGTTCGGTGTTTATTGTTTCGGTGTGAGATATGATATTGGAAATCGAAGAGAATGTCTTACTGATGTAGAAGTCTCACCGATAACTAATGGATGGTAAACACATTGGGGAGAGTTATAACGTCGAAATGCAAGTAAAAAGTCTCACCGAGGGTATTGGTCTTATCGATAGATAAGGGTGGTGAATCTCACATTGGAGTAAGTGTGTATATATCCTGCAATCATCTTATTCCATGAGACCACATTTCTTTGAGGCATTTTTTCAAACAGTTCATGTGTCTTGTCTATGCTTCCACACTTTCTGTACATGTCTACCAGAGCATTTCCAACTAGAATATCTACAAAAATCCCACTTCCATTATGCTTTGATGAATGTCCATACCCTATTCCAAAGCTCCCATTTTGGTAGAGGTAGAGAGGATGCTGACAAAGGTTGTAGAATCTAGCTTTACACTTGCCAATTGCATTTGCTTGAAATTTTCTAAAGCCTTTTCAACAAACCTATTTATGCATATCCTATAATAATAGTAGTCGAGGAGACCACATTTCTCCAACTAGACTTCTACCAATTCAGAAAATGTGTGCTTCTGGACTAGTGTTTGGTACAAGAAACATACTAATAGAGTGGTGGCCATAATTCTCCCTCAATTGGAATTAAAAGGTACCCTTTTTCCATCCGAAGGAGGTCTCTCCTTGTTATGCACTTTAAATCTCTTTTTTAGTTCTTTCAAGGGAAGGATTCCACCTTGGTTTGACTAGTTGAAAGCATTGAAGATACTTGACTTAAGAAGAAATGGACTAGAGGGTTCTATTCCCAAATCTCTTGCCAATTACTCACAACTTCACTGGAAAAGAATTTCACACAACAACTTGAAGGGGAGCATACTTGCAGAATTTGGTGGTCTGGGGAAGTTAGAACATCTTTGTTTGTCCTACAATCACCTGAGTGGAAGCATTCCAAATTCTCTAGGAAACTGCATGTCTCTACTTGATTTGTCCCTTTACAATAACCATCTCACAAGTGCTCTATTCTCATGTCTTTACTTTGAAGGGAGCATGCTAATTACTTTGATCCGTCCTCTTATACATATCGAAGAACAACTGAGGAATCACATCAACAGCATAAGCCTGAGCGATGGATTCTACACATCGGTGAGAGGTCCCACATCGGGCTAACAAATTTGAAGGTTGCTGATAATGATAAGTCTGGCCGACAATAGAGAAAGGAAAAACATGTGAAGCATAGTTCGATGAGACATTAGAATGTCTTGTCGATAGTAAAGAAAGAGTGTATTTCGGTCTCGTTTGGACCTTGGGAAGGATATTTTAAAAGCTATTTGAGCAATTGGTGGGTTAATGGGTATTTTACACCCTGTTTGTAAGCTTTTGCTATGTTGCTCTGCATCACTTGTCTACAACATACAAAGTTTACCTTTCTCACCCATACCTTCAGTATATAAAGGACATCAATAGGGAATTTTTAATTTCCACTTAGTCAGTGCAATCTAGGAGAGGATAGATTCTCTAAAGTTGTGATCTATTTCCATTTACACTTGCCATAACTACAAATGCTTAGTGTTTATTCTCAAGCCCGGTATATGAATAAAATGCGACCTATTGTTCTAATAGGCCTATAGGGACAAAGAGGTGATAAAGCCTTTAATTTTAAACATGACATGGTTTTGATAACTTCCCATATTGGTAAGGTCCTGGATGACAATCCTTTGATGCACCTAATTATAATAGGTGTTATGATAGTCCTTGGTATCTTTTCATTTCTTTCTTGAATGGCCTGCAAATAAGACATAAGACATATTAGATCCTTCATAAATAAGAATGCTCATACATTACATTTAAACTTAAACTCCGTAAACATCCATCAATCCATCCATTAATATCAAAATGCCATGAATATCCTATGATCAACCATTCTAATTCTTAGGATAGTCATATATTGCAATTTTGCTTCTCTATACTAAAATAGCCCAAGGAATATCTAACCTTGAATTTGTATTTTAACAATCTAATGTCTTTACAAATAACATTGAGCCTTCTTTTGGGACAACATTTTTGCCTTTAGAAGCTCCTCATTTGATGATAACCTAAAATTAAATAATGGCTTATATCCAGAGCTTTATTAAGTTCATACCTAGGTGGATTAGTGTGTAAACATTGAAATTAGATGGTAATTCACAAGTTTATTGAATAATACAATGAATCCCTAGTCTAGAATCCAAATGTACATAATAAAACAGATATCTGTTTTGTAGTAGCCATATGGCATTGCAAGTGTCCATTGCAAAGAATTGGGGTTTTCCAAAATGGATATCCATTTTGTAAAAGCAGAAAAAAGACAAAAGGAATATTGTTGGGCCCGACTTCTGCAACTAGAGACCATCTGCTGTCAAAATACTCGTGATTTCTGGCTATGACAGTGAAAGGAATATTTTTATGCACTTTTGGAGATACAATTTTCTTGTTACAATCATAAGGGTGATATTTTTGTTCCCCTAATGGGGAGCAACAGTCGTCGTAAAGCAAAAAGGAGGAAAGTTACATTGGAGGAAATTGAAGCAATTAGGAAAAAAGATAGGGAAAGGAAGAGGATTGGAAGGGTGGGTTTGGCGGATGCTCATCAAGGTGAATCTTCTTCTTTACCATCTAATGACATGCAAATTGAAGATGTTAATTTTGATTATAATGAAATGTTAGATAAGAATGAAATTCACCATGATATTGCAAATGAAAATATTGAAAAATGTTATGAAACACCTATTCATAATAGCAATACCATGGACAAAGAAGAAGAAGAAAAATGAAGACGTGCACTTGAAGAAAGTGGATATGAACATCATGATGTTGAAATTGCACTCCATAATCCATTTGTTGATAAAATTGATGAGGTTGATAACATGGATGAGACAAGAACAATCAATGTATCTCCAAATTTCATAAGAAGAGAGGACATTTGTCAAGAAGAGAATAACCGTGATGAAATTGGAAAACACCTAAAAACCCCAAAATGGTTACTTGAAATTGATGAGAACATAATGGAAAAACTTGAAGGCAAGAGGTCATCATGAATGGTTCGGTTGTGGGCTCCAAAACTCTTCAATGAATACTTTGAGAAGAAAACATTAACCGAACAATGCCAACTTTTTGTGCAATTATTAAAGATGTACAAAATGAGACCTTTACTAAAGAAATTAAAGATTCGGTTAAACAAAGTGTCCGATCGGAATAAAATTATTGTAAGAAGCCTTTTCAATGCATTCAATTCTATTGGAAAGACTAGCAAGGAGAAAGATAAAAGAGCTGCCCATAGAGTATTAACAACCTCAATAGTAAGCAAACAATTAAGAAATGCTCGATTAATGGGGCAAACTTGTGTTGACTTAAGATTGAATAATAAAACATTGTCAAAAGCACTAGCATTAAGATCAAGGCTAGATAGTCCTGTTGCCAATGATACTTGGGCTTTTAGTGGTAGGCTTCCATGAGTTGACAAGAAGCTAATTGATAGCACAAAGGAAGAAATTGAATGATTTTGGCACACTAACTCTAGGGTATCACCGAATGTAAAAGATGTTGTAAAGTTAAGAATTGGTGATAAAGACCGCACACCACATCCTAAACATTACTTGGAATGTAGCCAATCAACATTATACAAACAATATTGTGAAACTCACCCTAGTATGACAATCTCACAAAGAGCATTTGAATCTCTTAAGCCATTTTATTGTGTTCCTCTTAAAGTTCGTAATACATGTTGCAAATACCATGTAGAATTTTCTATGTACCATGAATTATTATGCAATATTCATTCTACTTTGCACACTAACAAAATGTTATAGGAGTGTGGTACAATTCAACTACCAAAGTCATCTAGGGACTTATTGGATTTATTTCTATGTATTAGAGATGATGGTTGCATGTTCTACAAGAATGATTGTTTAAATGAAAAGTGTTTACAATGTGGTGGGTTATCAAAGTTTGTATCATGTTTTCATGAGGGCAATGAGCATGATTTTGGAAAGAGAACGGTTGAGAAAAAGAGATATGAGATAGTGAAATATAATTTGAAAAGTGGAGGTGAAGGTTTTAGATGTGAGTTGATTGTAAGAGAGGTAAGTATTGCTGATTTTATTGATGATTTTAAGAAAAATCTTTTCTACAAGTATGTCAGACATAGCCACAGGTCTCGATGGTTAGATTAATAGTACAGGATGTGTAAAGACTCTTTCCCGATTGGAACTATTATCTCTGTAGTTGATTTTGTAGAAAACTATACATTGCAACCCCAAAATGAAGTTCAATCTCAGTACTACAATTCTATTCAGATTGCTATTTTTGTTCACATCACATACAGACATGCCCCCGAGAGTACAGAAGAGAATAGGAAGATTGTCAGAGAATACCATTTTTACATGAGTGATGATCGATCTCATTCAGCAGAGTTTGTGCAATAATGTTTTCAACAATTTTATGGGTTCTTGCAAGAAAAATATATTAGAATAGATCAACATCTAATTTGGTCAAATAATTGCACTGGTCAATTCAAGAATGCTCGTAATTTCTATTGGTTGAGCAAAATGCATGTAGAGAAGGGTATACCTCATATTTAGAATTTTTTTGAAGCTGGGCACGGAAAAGGTGAACATGATGGAGCAAGTGCATGTGTGAAGATAGCTCTTTTTAAAGAACAACTAAAGATTAGAGGTGGTGCTACATTTAGTGATGCAGATTCCATTGTTAAGTGGTGTAACTATGCATTGTCACGAGGAGTGGCTCTTGATTCTGAAGTGCGTAGGTTCTTTTGGTTGGTTGATGATGGGATAGCAATAGAGAAATTGGAATGCCAGAGAATCAGTGAATCATCAAAGATGCATTCATTTCAAAGCTCAAATGCAAGTACATGGACTATTTGGACACGAGAATTAGCTTGTTTTTGTCAGAGTTGTATTAAATGTGATTGGAACAATTGTGAGTCAAGTGAGTGGGTAGATGCATGGATTCCACAATATTTAATCCCTTTATATGAAGGTCAATCATCTTCCGTCAATGACATGGAGAGCTCATTTGACTATGAACATCTTTCAGACCTTGTATAGCTAGGTCATGTTTATGCAGTTGTTGCACCACATGGAAATGAAGAGAGGTCAAACTATTGGTTGGCATGATGTGTATAGGGAAAACAAAAACTAACACAACCTATGACAGATGATGATGGGTTCACATATCCTACAGGATCAGTTGTTATTGCTGGGACTTGGTTACGAACATATATGGTTAAAAAGAATGGCATCCCGGCCTTTGAAGACTTTGAGAAGCATAAAACCATATTGATGTATTCTCACCTAGTTGTAGCAACAAATGTCAAGTTACTAAAGCATCATGGAAAACCAAAATCAAAAGAACTATGGGCAATTAGTAATGCTGATCATGAAGCAATATTGGATACTTTGAAGGTAAGAGATGACCCCTTAGGTACGCTTGACTAGCATTTAAACTTCTAGATGGACAGGTATGACATTTTTTATCTTAACTTGTTCTTGTTTTTTCTATTTTTTAGAATTGTTTTATTAAAAATCTTGTTACTTTAACTATACTACATGCTTTTGACTATACAAGACTGCGAATAAAGTTATTTTACATGGCGTCGTAGATTATTTTGTATGGCATCATAGGTTATTTTGACTATACTCGAGGTATGATTTTTAGTTCTCATTAGTATTTCTTAATATTGCACATTTGTATCTTTTTCTACATAAGGCATTCCATGAGATGACATGTATTTGATGTCTTTTGCCAAATAGTTCATGTGCCTTGTCTATGCTTTCACATATTACATACATGTGTCACATGGCAATTGCAACTACAACATCTGACAAAATTCTCATTTCTTTGAGGTATTCTACCAAACAGTTCATGTGCCTTGCCTATGCTTCCTTACTTTACATTCTTATAAAAGTCCTATAACAGTCATAATTAATCTTCATACTAATCTTGATAGTAATCTTGCCATCATTGTATTCCATGAGATGACAGTCCTATAACAGTCCTATACATGTCTACTAGGATAGTTTTAACTACAACAGTCCTAAAATAGTACTAGAACAATCCTATAATAAGCGCAGCATTTAATGTACATATATATGATATTCATGTTTACTTTTAAATCTGCTTGTTCATGCTTCTCACATGATGTCACCTCCCCTACCCATCCAGCTCTATAGAAGAAGAGAGACAACAAATGATCAAAAGGGATCACCAATTGGTGGTAAGTGATTGATTACTTATGTTATGTTATATATTTTGAATATTAAATTCTATATTAATGTGCACGTTGTTTGATTGTATTAATAGGTCGAAATTCAAAATTCTCTATTGAGGAGGTCTAGTCGATGAGTGATAGAAGATGAGTCATTGACTGGTTCACCATCTTCATGGCCTAGCAAGAGCCATAGATTATTTGATAGCAATCCATAGGAGATTTGATTTTGAGAAATTTTGTTACATATGTGTATTTGGCTTTGTAAACATACTTTTGTATGTTATCGATGTATATCATTGTATATACCCATATGGTTTTATTTGTACATGCCTATATGGCTTGATATATACACTATACATTATTTTCATGACATTATGTGCATATATGTATATATAAGATCCTAATTTGGCACAAGTAGAGAGAATGCCTGCATAGGTTATGGAATTTGGTTTTAAATGTTCCAATTGTATTTGCTTCAAAGTTTCTAAAGCCTTTTCAAAAAATCCATTTTGTGCATATCTTGCAATCATTGCATTCCATGAGATAGCATCTCTTTGAGGTGTCATGCCAAACTATTCACATGCCTTCTCTATGCTTCCACACTTTGGATTTACACCTGCCAATTGCATTTTCTTAACATTTCCCTTTCAATCCTTATCAAAAATTGTGTTGTGTGCACATATTGCAATCATTGCATTCCTTCATTTACAACACATGATTAAATAAGAAGATGCATATTTACAACACTTAAGATCTTCACGAAACGATACATTGATTTCTTGATATTTAATCATGCATTGGAGATCTTCAAAGTGTTAAATATGTTTGAAGTGATGAAGAAACTTTTTATTTTGATGTATTTCAACTCCAAACTTCCGCCTAGAAGTGAAGGCGCTAATCCTTTATCAAACTAACCTAAAAGTGTGCCTTAGTACTTAGGGCACTAGATTATGATTGATCAACCTAAAATGTGCGCCTAAGGCTAGATAGTGAATTGGAAGGATAAAATGCATCATCAAAGGAGTTTATAGTTATTGAAGGCATCAAATGATGACTTGGGCGCACATCTACCTCTCTACACCATATGTGACTAGTGCCAAATATTGAATAAACAACCTAGAATGAGTGCCTTACTATTTGAGGTGCTAGTTTTGCTTCTAGAACACTAAAAGTGCTTCTAAAACATGATTGTGAATGAGGCACACTTTTCATCATCTCTAACCTCATAATTGCACCTTCCATTGGAAGCTCATATTGTGCCAAAAGGAATGGTATTGAGATATCATCCATGTCAATGATTGAGAATGTGTCAACTGGAACAATATTTTTTGTTCTGCTCATCATGGGGTCAAATGGACTACGCCAACACGTCAGAGTGGGAAGGTAAATGCTAGTGGAGGTCTCGTTTTGTGCGCCAAGTGTCCCAGTCATTCCAGGCAAGAGGCTACTGGCAAAGTCCCTTAAGATCCCTGAGACCAAAAAACTGCCAAACTTTGAGGGGCTAGTTCTTAGAATTTGTGATAGTTGGGAATGCTCTGTTTAGACCTACAGGTGCACGTGACATCCTTCCACAATAACCTCTCTCATTTTTGGTCAACTCCATTCCATTTGACCGTGCCGAAATCAAACGCATTGTTGCAAAATGCTAGGGGAGGTCTCGTTTTGTGTGCAAAGCATCCCAGTCCTTCTGAGCTGTAAGCTATTGGCAAAGTGTGACTTTACCGGTAGCATCTCAGTCCTTCTGAGCTGTAAGCTACTGGCAAAGTGTGACTTTGTCGGTAGCTTACAGCTTGAAAGTACTGGGATCCTTTGCACACAAAATGAGACCTCCCCTAGCATTTACTTGCCCACCCTGACATGTTGGCGCAAACCATTCAACCCCAAGACTTGTGGAATGCAAAATTTCAATCTTAGCAACTTTTAACTTTGTCGGTAGCTTACAGCTCGGAACGACTAGGATGCTTGGCACACGAAACGAGACCTCCACTAGCATTTACCCACCCACCCTGACATGTTGCTATAGTCCATTTGACCCCATGAGCTATGGAATGAAAAATGTCGCACCTAGCACCTTTCCACTGCATCAAATTGAAGCATTTTGCAACAATACGTTTGATTTTGGCACGGTCAAACAGAATGGAGTTGACCAAAAATGAGAGAGGTTATTGTGGAAGGATACCACGTACACCTATCGGTCTAAACAGAACATTCCCAACTATCACAAATTTTGAGAACTGTCCCATCAAAATTTGGTAGTTTTTTGGTCTCAGGGATCTTAAGGGACTTTGCCGGTAGCCTCTTGCCTAGAATGACTGGGATGCTTCGCACATAAAAAGAGACCTCCACTAGCATTTACCTACCCACCCCGATGCGTTGGCATAGTTTGTTTGACTCCACAAGCTATGGAATGAAAAATGTCGCACCTAGCACCTTTCCACTACATTAAATTGAAGCATTTTGCAACAATGCATTTGATTTCGGCACGGTCAAACGGAATGGAGTTGACCAAAAATGAGAGAGGGTATTGTGGAAGGATGTCACATGTACCTGTAGGTCAAAACAGAGCATTCCCAACTATCACAAATTCTGAGAACTACCCCGTCAAAGTTTGGTAGTTTTTTGGTCTCAGGGATCTTAAGGGACTTTGCCGGTAGCCTCTTGCCCAGAATGACTGGAATGCTTGGTGCACAAAAAGAGAACTCCCCTAGCATTTACCCACCCACCCCGATGCATTGGCGCAGTCCGTTCGACTCCACGAGCTATGGAATGTAAAATGTCGCACCTAGCACCTTTCCACTGCATCAAATTGAAGCATTTTGCAACAATGCGTTTGATTTCGGCACGGTCAAACGGAATGGAGTTGACCAAAAATGAGAGAGGTTATTGTGGAAGGATGTCACATGCACCTGTAGCTCCAAACAGAGCATTCCCAACTATAACAAATTCTGAGAACAGCCAGATCAAAGTTTGGCAGTTTTTTGGTCTTATGGATCTTAAGGGAATTTGCCAGTAGCCTCTTGCCTGAAATGATTGGGATGCTTGGTGCATAAAATGAGACCTCCCCTAGCATTTACCCACCCACCCCAATGCGTTGGCACAGTCCGTTTGACCCCACGAGCTATGGAATGAAAAATGTCGCACCTAGCACCTTTCCACTACATCAAATTGAAGCATTTTGCAACAATGCGTTTGATTTCGGCACGATCAAATGGAATCGAGTTGACCAAAAATGAGAGAGGTTATTATGGAAGAATGTGACATGCACTTGTAGGTCTAAACAGAACATTCCCAACTATCACGAATTCTGAGAAGTACCCTGTCAAAGTTTGGTAGCTTTTTGGTCTCAGGGATCTTAAGGGACTTTACTGGTAGCCTCTTGCCCGGAATGACTGGGACGCTTGGCACACAAAATGAGAACTACACTAGCATTTACCCACCCACCCCGATGCATTGGCATAGTCTGTTCGACTGCACAAGCTATGGAATGGAAAATGTCACACCTAGCACCTTTCCATTGCATCAAATTGAAGCATTTTGCAACAATGTGTTTGATTTTGGCACGGTCAAATGGAGTGGAGTTGACCAAAAATGAGAGAGGTTATTGTGGAAGGATGTCACATGCACCTGTAGGTCCAAACAAAGCATTCCCAACTATCATGAATTCTGAGAACTACCCGGTCAAACTTTGGCACTTTTTTGGTCTCAGGGATCTTAAGGGACTTTGCCGGTAGCCTTTTGTCTGGAATGACTGGGATGCTTGGCACACAAAATAAGACCTACCCTAGAATTTACCCACCCACCCCGACATGTTGGAATAGTTCGTTCTACCCCACGATGGGAAGAACAAAAAATATGGCACCTGGCAAGGTTTTTGCTCTTAGGATCTTAAGTGACTTTGCTCTTACGGAACAATGTATCAGCAAAGACCCTAGTTTTCATAAGTGGAGACATGTGATTTTAATAGGTTTTTGGGAATGTGACTTTATCCTTCCACTCCTTATCTAATGACGAGTTTATTCTCAGAGTTTGATGGCTTTTATGAGCATATACACGATGTTGTTTTAGGATAGTCACAAACCCTAATGCAACTTATAAACCCTCTTTGCATATTAATTTCATGAATGACTGTCTTGTAGGATTTACATACATACATACATACATACATAAATATATGATCTCGTAGGCATCTAGGTTTCATACACAAATTGCAATAGTTGTAGAGCCAACCTCCTATCAACAAGAGTTGAATAACAGTAAATAGAGAGCTTCTTGGCCATAAATGGGATTTGCATACACACACACACCCAACTAAAATAGTATCCTTATTGGCCTTATTGGCACCTCCCCCCAAGATGTAAGTTTTTTATGTTTCTAATGCGCCCCCAGTGTCCTTGACATAGAGTTTCTTGACATTGATTTCATTCAAACATGTCTTCAATTCATCTTCAAAATGTTTTCAATACATCTCCAATGCCTTTTCCATGAAGGTTTATGCATATTTATACATGATTTGAGGGAAACGTATAGTCTCCAACTGACTCTTGAGTACTTGACTATTCATATTCCATACTTTTGCATTTTTTTTACATTTTTCATATGACAACTTGGACATATTTACAAAATTTGACAAGGTGAAGACTAAATACATGATGAAATGGTTTATCATGACCTTATTTGATTAGGGCATATATAAGGAATTTTTTCATATTGATTCTATTGATTCTATTGATCTAAAACCATTCTCTTGATCTAAAACCATTCTCAATGCTAAACATATAATCAATGGACTAAAGAACTATCATCATAATGTATGGCATCATGGGAAGTATCATGACTTGCACATAAGGATTTTAAATTATATTGTATATCAAGGTGTATATACATTAAAATCTAGTCCATAATGGTAGACATATACAAAAATTTGGCAAATATGCCAACTCAAAATATTTTTTACAAAATGTGGCATATGCCATGTCTCAAAATCTATATACAATCTACATGCCAAATAGCTACATCAAATACTACAAGTCCACTTGACCCTCAATCTATGATGGATCCTCAATCTGTGATGTCCTCTTTGTACCAAAATGTTTAGTAATTGATGGAGGTGAAGTTTCCTGCATTAACAAGTCAAAACACAAATTTGATTAATCTCTTCAATGGTAAATAAAAATAAGTTAAAGTTAGTAAATAGATTCTTATCTACTACAATTAAGAACTTTCATTTATTAACATATATCTAAATCACTACAATCAACTATAAGACCGCTAGATAAACTATCAATTATTTAGAAAAATTCTATTCAATTACCTCGACTCTATGTTGTTGTTCAGACAATCGTTCTGCAAATGATTTTCTCTTAAGACAATTAGGTGTCCTAGTGAAGCATGATAGCAAAGGTGGTACATCACTCACATTCTCAACAGACTACATAAAAGCAAAGTAACATTGAAATAAATTAATATATAATTATTAAACAAAATAGGAAATGCATACATTTAAAATAGGAAATGCACTACACAAAAAATTATCTACTAGAAAACAAGCACATACCACCATCGAGGCCTCCTGCATCAATTAAGAAGGACAAGAATGTAAGACTCTAAATGACTATAATCAAATATTTAAGTTTTCTAAATTATCAATTAAAGTACAATTCAATCAAATTACCTCCACCCTTTGTTGGCGTTGAGAAAGCCATTCTACAAATGATAGTCCCTTGGGTCGATCAGGAGTTTCAGAAAAGACTATTGGCAAAGATGCCACATCATTCACATCTTCGATTGACTATAAAATAAAATTAACATCAAGATATAAATTAATATATAATTACTCACAAAGATAATTAATGCATAAAAAAAAGTTGATGTGTACAACAAATTATACTGGCAAGTCAAAGCCAAATTGGATGGCAGACAAAGTTCCATGATGAACTTCTATCAACTCCCCCTCTTTTATCAACTGTTATCCCACTTAGATACATTAGTACTAATAAAGTTGTTTATATATTCAAATGGAATAGACCATAAAATTCAACTTTAAATTTTACCTGCATAAAAGATGTTGGCAAGTATGAGGTGAGCCAGTGTTGTCATTGATGTCAACATACTCATACTGCACTGACAAGAAGGATTTGATGAGCTTTGTGCTGAGGATATTGAGAAAATTAGCCTCAGTCAGGAACAGTGAAGAACAGTGATGAGAAGAAGGTAAATATACTGTATAGGATGAGAACCGGAGGATGCGGATTAAAGGGTTAGTAGATATGAATCTTGAGATGCTACAGTTAAGATTTCAGAGGTCCGCATGAAGATCTGAAGGAGTTATGGCTGCCGGTATAGAACCGGGTCCGGCAAGTATCCGGAGGTGACAGAGGATCACAAAAAGGTCCGGTGAGGTCCGGAATTGTATTATCATAATCTGCGGATTGGAAGGAGTGTTTAAGATGTCCTTATGATGTGTCATCCTGATTTGTGTGTGATTTGGAGGTCCGGAAGTACCTCCTGCATTATGACAGTGGCGACAGACTGTGTTCTTGAAGTTCCGGATGAGGAAGACAAGAGATCCCAGTAAGCAGAGGAAGTGCGGATGTATCTGGACATTCAGACAGACTTGTGAAGGTTCTTGAATCATGTTTAGGTTGTGTTGTTGGTCCGCATTGATGGTAGAGCCCGGAATTGAAGTTATTCTTCCGGATGAAGTTATTGCTCTGTTTAGCCGACCGGATGAGTTGTTCATCCTGCGAATGTTCTTGTGATAGCCGACCGGATGTGTTATTCATCTTGCGGATACTCCTATGGTTGTTTGCCGACTTAGATGCTTGTTCCTAAGTCGATGTCTTGTATAAATAATGATTTGTGAATTCATTTCAGGGAGTGGCATGTGGATGAGCATGATATAGCGAAGAAAGGTGCGAAAGGCAGAGCAGAGATTATTGGGCTTAATTGGAACTGATCCGGACATGGTAGAGATGTCATTCTCCAGTTCAAGACTGTGATTTTTATCACTTTGTAGACAGTGTGTCTCCTTGTAGGCAGTGGGCCTCTTTGTGAGCAGTGTGCTCGGGCAGTGAGCCCTTATTGGCATGTGCCATTCATTTTTCCTTATTCTTCTAACAGAGAATAAATCTTGGGTTAATCACCCCGTGGTTTTTCCCTTAACCGGGTTTTCCACGTCAAAATCTTGGTGTTCAATGTGTTGATGCTTATCTGTTCTTGTGTTTATGTATTGTGCTTCCATGAATGATTATTTGATATGCTGCTAACTAACAACAGAGAATAAAGTGTTTGAAATAGAACAAGTTCTATACAACTGATTCACCCCCCCCCTCTCAGTTGTATGTCCTAGATCCAACAATTGGTATCAGAGCTAAGTTCCTCTGATAGGAGCTTAACCGCTTGAGGTGATCCAGGATGTCGTCATACAAGAAGGATAGTCCGAAGTTCGATGGAACCAACTTCACTCTCTGGAAAGGTCGCATGAAGTGTCATTTGGAATGTATGGGAAAAGCATACTTGGCTATGATTTCAAAACCATATATACCCCCACAAGGTGGTCCGACAACTCCAGATGAAACCACAGAAGCTGAAAACAATCTACGGACCAAGGAAGCTCTTCTAAGCGCATTGAATGACTCAGATCTCTCGAATGTCATTGACCTACCAACTGCATATGAGATCCTAACTAAACTGGAACTTCTGTATGAAGGAGATGAGTTTGTCAAAAGTGCAAGGTTGCAAAGTCTGAAAGGGAAATTTGAAAGATTGAAAATGAGAGATGATGAAAACATTACTACCTTTATGCCAAGAGTAAATGAGCTAGTATGTGGAATCAGAAATGCTGGTGGAACTCTAGATGAAAATGAGATTGTCTGCAAAATCCTAAGATCCCTTCCTGTTGCCTACAAAATCAAAGTTGCTGCCATTGATGAATTCAGAGCCCACACAACTGTCACAAGAGAACAACTGGCTGGCAAACTAGCTGCATTTGAAATGACCGAGTTTGGAGATGATCCTCCCAAGACTGAATCTGCTTTCAAAGCCAGTGCCTATGTGAAAGGCAAACAGAGATTTGATCCGGGTGAAAACTCATCAAGGAAAATGTCATGGTATGATCAAGCAAGAAGAGACATGGAAGAAGAAGAAGCAGAAACAGCTCAACTTGAAGCCCTCATTGCAAAGAGACTGCCAAGAGGATCCGGTAAGTATGAAGGAAAACTACCCTTTAAGTGTTTTAACTGCAATAAGATTGGTCATTTTGCCTCAAGATGTCCGGAGAGATCTGCAAGATCTAATACTCACAGACAAAGGTTTCAAAAGAATTGCTATTATGTTCATGAAGAAGATGACAATGAAGGAGTAACAGATGATGAATCAGATCCAGGAAGCAAATCCGGAAATGAGTGGGTGTTTATAGCCATCAAGGAAGAAGATTCCTTGCTCTCTAAATCTGTCAATCACAAAGTTGTTGAAAAAGCCTTGGCTGCTCAAGTGGAAGAAAAGGATGATTGGGTTATTGACAGTGGATGCTCTCACCATATGACTGGTGACAAGAATAAGTTCTTAGACTTGGAAAGATATGAAGGAGGAATGGTAAAGTTTGGTGACAATTCTGCTGGCAGAATCAGAGGTAGGGGAACTATTTCCTTTGATGGTAAGAGCAAAACAGGTAATGTACTATATGTTGAAGGATTGAAGCACAATCTTCTCAGTGTTGGTCAGTTAGTGGACAAAGGCTATGATCTCCGGTTCAAGAATGGAAAATGCAGAATCTTTACAAGCTCCGGAACTGAAATTGCATCCGGTACTCAGACAAGAGGTAACATCTTTCATCTGGTTGGTTCAAATAAAAGTTGTTTGTTTGTTCAAATTGATCAGAGTTGGTTATGGCATAGAAGAATGTGTCATGTAAATTTTGATAACATCATCAAAATAAGCAATACTCAGGCTGTGAGAGATCTTCCAAAGTTGATAAAACCTACAAACAGTGTGTGTAAAGAATGTCAGTTAGGCAAACAAAGCAGAGTCTCTTTTAAAAGCAAAGATCAGTCTTCTACCGGATTGTTGGAATTAGTACATACTGATCTATGTGGTCCGACAAGAATCAAGAGTCTGCAAGGTGATAGATATTTCATGTTGTTAATTGATGATCATTCCCGGATGATGTGGGTTACCTTTCTAAAAGAAAAATCAGAAGCTTTTGAGAAGTTCAAAATCTTCAAAGCTATGGTGGAGAATCAAACCAGATTGAAACTAAAGTGTCTAAGGTCTGATAGAGGTGGTGAATTTACATCTGGTGAATTCATTGACTTTTGTGAGAAACAGGGTATAAGGAGACAGTTGTCTGCTCCTAAGACTCCACAGCAGAATGGGGTAGTTGAGAGAAAGAACCGGACCATCCAGGAAGCTGCTAGGACAATGATGTTGGAAGCAAATGTTCCTCAAATGTTTTGGAAAGAAGCTATCAGCACTGCAGTCTACACTCTCAATCGAGTTCAAATCAGAAACAACACCGGTAAGACCCCCTATGAACTTTGGTTTGGCATCACTCCTACTGTGAAATATTTCAGGGTATTTGGTAGCAAGTGTTATATTAAAAGAGATGAAGATCTAGGAAAGTTTGATGCTAGAAGTGATGAAGGAATTTTCTTGGGCTACTCCACTCAAAGCAAAGCATACCGGTGTTACAATAAGAGATTGAGGAAGATGATAGAAAGTACCAATGTAAAGGTTGATGAAGGAATTGAGAAGCCTTCAAGATTTTATGAATTTGATGAAGATGACCAAGATAGTGTTCAAGGAACTCAATCCTCTCCGGTGAAACAGAGTCAGCCTGATCCGGTAAATCAGGAAGAAGAGTTAGGTTTGAATGAGCCTGATCAAGAAACAGCAGTACTGGATACTCCCAAAATTCCAAGGTATGTAAAACTGAATCACTCTGAAGATCAGATCATAGGTGACAGAAGCAAAGGTGTACAAACTAGAAGGAATATTGCTCAAGATCAGAATGAATGTTGTCTGATTTCAAAGATTGAACCTAAAACAATAAATGAAGCCTGCAATGATGAAAATTGGACCAAAGCAATGGAAGATGAACTGATGCAAATTGAGAAAAATCATACTTGGGATCTTGTTCCCAGACCTAGAGACAGGAATGTAATTGGAACCAAGTGGGTCTTCCGGAACAAACTAAATGAAGCTGGTGAAGTAATCAGAAACAAAGCTAGATTGGTCTGCAAAGGCTACTCTCAAATAGAAGGAATTGACTTTGAAGAGACTTTTGCTCCGGTAGCAAGAATTGAAGCAGTCAGATTACTTCTTGCATTTGCTTCCTTCAAAGATTTCAAGGTATATCAGATGGATGTCAAGTCTGCCTTCCTAAATGGTGATCTGGAAGAAGAAGTCTACATTGAACAACCGGATGGATTTCAATTGTCTGATAATAATGATATGGTCTGCAAGTTGAAGAAAGCTTTGTATGGATTGAAGCAAGCCCCAAGGGCATGGTATGAAAGGTTGGATAAGCATCTTGTGCAGATTGGATTCAACAAAGGTACTGCTGACAGCAACTTATATTTCAAAATTGATCATGAAAACATTCTGATTGTTGAAGTGTTTGTGGATGATATCATTTTTGGAGGAAGAGATAGTATGTGTAAAACTTTTGCAAATCAGATGAAAAGTGAGTTTGAAATGTCTATGCTTGGTGAAATGAATTTCTTCTTGGGTCTGCAAATTACTCAAACAAAAGAAGGGATCTTCATCTCTCAGACCAAATATGTGAAAGAATTGTTAAAAAAATTTGGTATGGAAGACTCAAAGCCTATGAACACTCCTATGGCAACCGGATGTAAGTTAAGCAAAGATGATGATTCTCCAAAGGCAGATCAGACAAAGTATAGATCAATGATTGGTGGATTGTTGTATCTCACTCAAACTAGACCAGATATAATGCAAGCTGTTGGTCTTGTGGCAAGATTCCAGGCTGATCCTAGAGAATCTCATGTTATGGCAATCAAAAGAATTTTTAGATACTTGAAAGGGACAGTTGAGTATGGTCTATGGTATCCTAGAGATCCGGATTTCTCTCTTCATGCTTACACAGATGCAGATTGGGCAGGAGATGTGGATGACTGGAAGAGCACTAGTGGTGGAGCATTCTTTTTGGGCAAGAGATTGGTTTCTTGGCTAAGCAAGAAACAAGATGCAATATCTCTGTCTACAACTGAAGCAGAATACATTGCAGCAGCAGGTAGTTGCACTCAAATCTTGTGGATGAAGCAGATGCTAAGAGACATCAAAGTTGAATATGAGGAGCCTATTACAATTTTCTGTGATAATTCAAGTGCAATTAATATTTCCAAGAATCCGGTATTGCATTCTAAGACTAAGCACATATCTATCAAATTTCACTTTTTGAGAGAACAAGTAAACAAGGAAGAAGTCAGATTGGAGTATGTTCCCTCCAAGGATCAGATTGCAGATATCTTTACAAAACCTCTTCCCAAGGACTCTTTTGAATATCTCCGGGAGAAGTTAGGGGTCATGGCCCCTCCGGTGATGAACTAAGATGCACTGATGTGCATCAGTCCGGTGGCAATCACAGTCATATCTTGTGATCCGGACTAATGGGGAGCTGCAACTAAGGGGGAGCAGCTGGTATTATTCTGATGCATGAGAGTTGCAAGTATGAGCCCTTTGCCATTGATGTCAAAGGGGGAGAGAAGACATGTGAAAAACAAGTGGTTGATGATCAAAGGGGGAGCAGCAAAGGAAGACATGTGAAGAGTTGTTGTTGATAGGGGGAGCTGTGACAGAAAAGAGAAGTTCTTGTCTTGATGGTTTTTCACATCATATGTTGCCATCAATGACAAAGGGGGAGATTGTTGGCAAGTATGAGGTGAGCCAGTGTTGTCATTGATGTCAACATACTCATACTGCACTGACAAGAAGGATTTGATGAGCTTTGTGCTGAGGATATTGAGAAAATTAGCCTCAGTCAGGAACAGTGAAGAACAGTGATGAGAAGAAGGTAAATATACTGTATAGGATGAGAACCGGAGGATGCGGATTAAAGGGTTAGTAGATATGAATCTTGAGATGCTACAGTTAAGATTTCAGAGGTCCGCATGAAGATCTGAAGGAGTTATGGCTGCCGGTATAGAACCGGGTCCGGCAAGTATCCGGAGGTGACAGAGGATCACAAAAAGGTCCGATGAGGTCCGGAATTGTATTATCATAATCTGTGGATTGGAAGGAGTGTTTGAGATGTCCTTATGATGTGTCATCCTGATTTGTGTGTGATTTGGAGGTCCGGAAGTACCTCCTGCATTATGACAGTGGCGACAGACTGTGTTCTTGAAGTTCCGGATGAGGAAGACAAGAGATCCCAGTAAGCAGAGGAAGTGCGGATGTATCCAGACATTCAGACAGACTTGTGAAGGTTCTTGAATCATGTTTAGGTTGTGTTGTTGGTCCGCATTGATGGTAGAGCCCGGAATTGAAGTTATTCTTCCGGATGAAGTTATTGCTCTGTTTAGCCGACCGGATGAGTTGTTCATCCTGCGAATGTTCTTGTGATAGCCGACCGGATGTGTTATTCATCTTGCGGATACTCCTATGGTTGTTTGCCGACTTAGATGCTTGTTCCTAAGTCGATGTATTGTATAAATAATGATTTGTGAATTCATTTCAGGGAGTGGCATGTGGATGAGCATGATATAGCGAAGAAAGGTGCGAAAGGCAGAGCAGAGATTATTGGGCTTAATTGGAACTGATCCGGACATGGTAGAGATGTCATTCTCCAGTTCAAGACTGTGATTTTTATCACTTTGTAGACAGTGTGTCTCCTTGTAGGCAGTGGGCCTCTTTGTGAGCAGTGTGCTCGGGCAGTGAGCCCTTATTGGCATGTGCCATTCATTTTTCCTTATTCTTCTAACAGAGAATAAATCTTGGGTTAATCACCCCGTGGTTTTTCCCTTAACCGGGTTTTCCACGTCAAAATCTTGGTGTTCAATGTGTTGATGCTTATCTGTTCTTGTGTTTATGTATTGTGCTTCCATGAATGATTATTTGATATGCTGCTAACTAACAACAGAGAATAAAGTGTTTGAAATAGAACAAGTTCTATACAACTGATTCACCCCCCCCTCTCAGTTGTATGTCCTAGATCCAACAAAAGATTGCTCATGCATTTCTCCTTCTCTAATGTTTACTGATCCGGTAGCTTCTACTCTTGTCCCTGACCCCTCAGCTTGAGTTCTGGACCCCATTGCCTCATCTCGTGAATGGAGATCATACTCTGATGTGTTCAACGGTGGGTCACTACTCGCCATAATAGGACCCAAGCATAAATGATTGCAAGAAATGCAATGATGGGGCACACATACATGTCTGGACAATGACGGTCTAGTAGTACCAGGTGATCCAATATCATCACTTTCATCATGTGCTTGTGCAAACTGAGATGTCTATATAATCAAATGCTCGGTCAAAGAGTGTATGGCACTAAGGCCCTGTTGTGTTGCATTGGGGGTGGAGAACGGATAGCAGGAGGGGGAATATAGGGACCTTGTACTTGTCTAATTGCCCTAGGTCTATCTTGAGGCATTCCTCTGCCCACTCCTTGAAACTCTCTAAAATCAAAATAATTAACATGTTGACCCATGAAGAACTCTGCATAGAGTTTACAGAGGAAATACAAAGGCACATCTAAATTGTTGTTGGGTGGTTTATCAAAAACCATCCACCAACGATCCCAAAAGTTTTGACTAATGCCGTCGTGAATACACCATTTGATTGAAAATTTGGGCTTACGGACATCAACATGCAATCTAATTTTAGGATTGACAAAGTGTTGGGCTAACATAGTTTTTGTAATCTCTAAATCTTTGACTTCCTCATATGACAAACCGTTAGCATATTCGGCCTTCTTGTCTTCTTGCCATTGCCGAAATGATTCATGTTGGGTTGACAACGTTTGAATATGATTAATGATTCCCTCTAAATTCGATGTCATTATAGACAATCAAGGGTGGCGGTGATACATTTCTATGATCCTTCTTATATGATCAATATTTCTTTGAATATTCTCTTCTATTGTTGGAGGGGGAGGGTTTGGTGGTGGAGGGTTTGGGTTTTCATTTTGTGCATCCATTTTACCTAATTAAATTATAAAACATACCCACTTAGCATAAAAACCAAAAAAATTGCTTGACAATACAAAACAAACAAAAATATTGCATGAAATCTTACCTCTTTGGATCAGATATCCGTTCCTTTGCTCTGATATCCATTTTTTGAAAATGAGACTGCATTTTTGCAAGCCGCGAGTTTGCAAAAATGCAGTCTTTTTTTGCTTTTTATGCTCTCCAAAACGGATATCTGTTTTTGAAACGGATATCTGTTTCCAAAATGGATATCCATTTTCTTTTTCCCTATTGTATTCATTGTTTTTTATTTTATTGTTGTAGCATTTTTAGCATTTTAAGTATTTAGGCATTTTAGCTATAAAATACAAGCAAATTTATAAAGGATTATGATGATATTTAAGCATTTTAGCTATAAAATACAAGCAAATTTATAAAGAATTATGATGCTATTTAGGCATTTTAGCTATAAAATACAAGCAAATTTATAAAAGGATTATGATGATATTTAGGCATTTTAGCTATAAAATACTATCAAAATTTATATAGGATTATGATGATATATATATTTGATTTTTATATGATTTACTTATACTATGGTATCTCATAGTATTTTAAAGGCACTTTGAATAGATACAAGAGAGAGGTAGATACAGGAGAGAGGTAGATGCGGGTTAGGGGTTAGGGATTAGGGCCATTATTTAGGGTTTATAGATTTAGAGAGAGAGAGAGACTACTTTTGACATGCAACCATAAACCCTAAACCCAAGTAACCCTAAATAATTCTTCCAAATACTAAACCCTAACCCCTAAACCATAAACTATAAATAATTCCCCTAAGCCCTAAACCCTAAACCTGACAAAGGGAGTCATAGTTTTCTTATTTCCATTTGCTTCGTCGATAAGGGAGAGGGAAAGATAGAGGGGAGAGATAGGATATATCGGAATGATAGGGGAATGACTGGGATGCATGATTAAACCTAACCCCTAACCCCTAACCCCTATTTCCTAAACCATAAACCCTAAACTTGAGAAACCATAAACCCCTAAATCCTAAACACTAAACCCAAGAAACCCTAAACCTCTGTAGACACCCAAATTTGTCCCAACTTTGTCCATGTCTAGCAACACCTAGTTAAAAACATTATCCTAGACATCTTGTAGCATTTTGTCCTAATTTCCCTAATCCATTAAACTAATTAATTAAATAAGTTTTATTTATTTAATTAAAATCCCATTTAATCCCATCCTCATCTTACCTAGCTAATTAATTAAATAAATTTTATTTATTTAATTAATTTCTACACCATATCTTATCCCATCTTATTCATCTACCCAATTAATTAACTAAATATTATTTATTTAATTAATTTCCACATCATATCTTATCCCATCCTATTCATATTTCAAATTAATTAAATAAATCTTATTTATTTAATTAATTTCCAACTCATATCCCAACTAATTCAAATATTTTATTTGAATTAAACACTCATCTTTTATCACATTCCAACACTTGTCCAGTCAATCATGTGTTGTAATACAACTTTCATTCAAATTCTTCACATGCACAACTAATGGGACCTAATTTTAGTATTTATCTACACAAGCACACCTAAGCCTTATCTTCCCTTGCCACATGTCAATTGACTACAATTTCTTAATTTGCAAGGAAACCTAACTTAATCTTGTCCATCCATTTCATCTAAAACCCTAATTGATCCTAGCCATCCATTTGAATCAAGCCAAACCTATAAAACAAGCCTCTCTTGAGACATTAGAGAGGAGATTAGAGAGGATTCTTCTTCATGCAACCTCACTCTACTGAATTTTCATCTCAAGCCATTATCCATCATCTTCAATCCATCTAGCTTGCATCTATCAACCATCAAGCATCCATCATCTATCTCCTGATCAACATTATGTTGTGGAATCGAGCAATCAACACAACAAAGCGATCAATCAATCGAGCTCATCTTGCATCTTTGAGGTATTGAATTATTTGGGTTTAGGTTATGCATTTCAATTGTTTGATCATTTCCATTTATAAATCCAAATTTTTCGATATACATTTGGCACGCCTGGTGGGACTTACATTGTTGATTAACTTCTCTTATTTGAGTTGTTTTTATGAAGTTTAGATCTCTTGGAGTGCCAATCTTTCATTTTTGCAAGCTTTTGTAGTAAAAATTTGCATTTTTCTAACCCTAGTTTGCAAAGATTTGGCTAACAATGTATGTAGATGATCTCTTAGCCCAAATCTAACCTCACCATTGCATCCAGGAGGTTGTTTCCATAAATTTTGAGCACAAATTTGCCTAAATTTGATGAAAAATGGAGCATTTGGTGAAGAAAACAACAATCGGTATGTAGAAATGTGCCTCTGGTAATTCAGGTCACCTTTGATCAAACAGCAGTCACTTGAGCTAAATCAGCTCGCCTTTGATCAAATACTAGTCACTTATGGTAAAATTTGGCTTGCTTTTAAACAAACAGTATGTAGCTTTTTGGTAAAATTTAGGTCGCTTTTGATCAAAAACTGCTCGCTTATGGTAAAATTCAGCTCACTTTTGATCAAAAACTGATCGCTTATGGTAAAATTCAGCTCACTTTTGAACAAAAACGGATCGCTTATGGTAAAATATAGCTTTCTTTTGAACAAAAATAGATTGCTTATGGTAAAATTCAGTTCACTTTTGAACAAAACGGATCGCATCCAGTAAAATTGGTCGTATATGGTTAATATCTGTAATCTCTCACCTGAAACTTTCCAGATCGCTTTTGGGCTAACAATAATCACTTTTCCTCATATTTTGATCACTTTTAGTCAGATAGTAATTGCTTTTGCTCATATTTTGATCACTTCTATCTAAACAGTAATCGCTTTTGTCTTTAACCTAATTGTTTTTGGTCTGATAGTAATCGCGTTCTGTAGAACTAGGGTTTCTGTCGCATCTTTCATTTTGCAGATACAGGTCACTTGTAGGCCAAAATTGGTTGCTTTGGGATTTTTTGCATCACTTATAAGCGTACAGCATTCGCATCTGGTGTTTTCTGAGTTGCATTTGATCTACAAGGAGTCGCCTATGGTAAAACATGAGATCGCTTCTGGACACGCAGTGATCGTATCTGCTATCTTTCGCATCACTTACAAGCCTATAGGCGTCACATCTAGGTGTTTTCTAAGTCTCATTTGATCTGCAAGGGCTCACCTGTGGTAAAATAACGGTCGCTTCGGATCAATAGTAAATTGCATCTGGCAACTGTAACTTGCTTCTGGTTGCTGTCACTGTGCATCTTGGTATTTCTATCATAACTTTCACATACGGAAGCAAAATCATACAAACGAGGACTTGCTGGAAATCTGAGAGGATGAACTATACCATGGATTAGGTTTTATAAGGTGACTATACCATTTTTTAGGATTTTTTTATCAGTCAAAGTTTAGTTTCATTGCAAACTTCATTTGAGCATAACTTGAGCAATTTTGATCATTTTTTAGTGAAACTTTTTTTCAAATTGCTTAGAATCTCTTGAACTTTCTATTTATGCAATCTATTTTTATGTATCAGATCATTTTCATTAGATTTTATCAGATTTCATCTTTTCCATGTAATCATCTTCTTTGCAAGTTTACTTGTTTCTTTTTGGAATTGGTGACTTGTAAGGGCATCTAAGGAGCTGAAGCAGCATTGGCATCAACATCTACAGCAAATTGGAAAGTGATTGTATCAGGTGCACTCATTCTAATCTTTCATCTCTTAATCTTGATTGATCACACATTTGGACTTTGGGATTAAAACGAACATTGTTTGCTATCACACTATTGAAAAATTGGGCTAAACAAACCATTGTCTTTCATCACATTTGGATTTGGATCTAAAACAAACAAGTGCTTGAACTGTTTGATCACACATTGATTTCTAAGGTTAATGAACCCCATGCGAGTGTGACCAAGTAAATGTGTATGCTCTCTCCTCGCATCCCAACATGAACTTGGAGATCAAAAACATTTACTTGTGTTGCTTTTGTTCAACCTTAGAGAGGCCTGCCTTGGTATCCACCCCAAGGGAACGACCTCAAGCGGTACTTTCATCCGGTCCTCTATAAAAATTAGAAGATAAGGTGAAAGCCAAGTCTAATCGGTATTAGCACTCACCATACAGTGCTAACTCAAAAGGAGGTGTACCTTTGTGTACATTAAAACTCCTAGTAGGGTTAGTTAAAGTCTTAAGTGGCTTACTAGATGCTCGTGGGGTGCCGGTCCCTCAGATTTTCACTAGAACCTCCTTGTGATAGTGGCCTTGCCTTAACTAGGACTTGTTGAAGTGTCTTCACGTGCTTGCCTAACCATCATCACATTCTTTCAAACTAACAACTTGCTTATGTGTCTTGTGTGAGTGATTCATGTGTGTATATGCATAATCATTTGTTTGAATATTGCCAAATCAAGCTATGAACACCAAACACATAAACAAATCAATCTAAACACATCATCTAAACATTCCACATCATCATCCAAATCCCTAAGCAAGCACTTGCTAAAAGGACTTAAGACAAACACTTGGTGACAACATGTCTACACTAGAGGACCTAGAAATCAAATTCCAAAGATTCCTCCAAAATATTTATCAAGGATTACAACCCCTCAACCAAGATGCCATTGAAATATTACAATTCTTCCTCCAAAGAGCCCAACCCCATGCAAGCCAATCACCTCAACTACAACACTTCATAGCCCAAGTCCAACACCTTTTAGCCACTAGTCAATCTCAACAAGCACAACAAACCTTAGCTACTCCATACCAACCTAATCTACCTCATAGCCACATGTCACATCCATCCACTTCATATCAACTTAATCCACCTATCCACCAGGTCAATACCACATCAACCTATGAACATCCACCTCAAGCTTATCCAATCCCTCATACCACCATTCCAATGCACTACCAAGTCCATCCACAAAGCCATCAAGTGATATTACAAGAACAACATCCAAGTCCCAATGGCTCTTTGTACATAAATCAAGTAAGTCCAAATACACCTTTTCAACAAGACCACCAAGCACCATTGATAGATCTAAATCCACCTTTCCAACAAGAATCATATCCAAATCCCAATGGCCCCTTGTACATAAATCAAACAAGCCCAAGTTATCCTATGCAAGATCTAATAACCTTTGACAAGGGAGATACCAATCTAGAGTGGCCACCACCATCCAATCACATGCCATCACATGAACCAACAAGCCCTATCCCAACACCACCATGTGATCCCAATCATAGTCCATTGATCCCTTTATCTTCCAAACCACCAAGCCCTTCATTACCTTCCTCACCATGTCATTCTAATCGTTCACCAAAGGATGCAGCTGAGAGAGTTTTACAAAGGATGCTTGAAGCAAAACTCATTGAACTTCCTAAAGTCAAACCATGTGAAGAAATTCCATATGATGAAAATGATTATTGTGCATACCATAGGACCAAAGGCCATAATACAAATCAATGCCCAATATTTGTCTCAATTGTTTACAAGGTGTACCCACCTATAATGGGAAATCGTGCCACATCATCACCCCCATCTTGTCCAAATCCTAATCCATCCAATCCAATTAGGTCTCAACCTAATCCTAGTCCTAATCCTAATCCAACACCATCTACCATTATCATCCATCCATTATATTTTCCATCCACCCATACACTTGCAAAGGATGTGATCCATTGGCTACTAGCTAGGAGTAGACTACCCCCATGTCAAACACCAATTCATGAGCCTACCAATGAACTTCCAAAGGTCATGTCCAATCCTATAATCTCATCATGTGGTTCACATATCCTTGAGCCTCTTCAAGAGCCTTCCATTAACATACCTAGCCCTTTAAGCCCATCATGTGACCTACAAGCCAACAAGTCTATTCAAGAGTCTCCAACCACAAGCCTAAATCAAGAGCCATCATGCCTTCATGTTGATAACTATCAAAAGCCTATCAAGTCCACTCAAGAACCTTCCACTTCCATCCAAAGTCAAGAGGTATGTCAAGAGCATAATATTAAACATGTGGAAATATTGAACCTTAATCTTAATCAAGATCAAAGTACCTCTAAGTTCCAATCCATGACCTACTTATGGGTTTCCCTCAAGCTATTAGCCATCACCATGACCTCATTCATGAGCAAATTTATCCCTTTCATAGCCCACTTAATCCTATTTTTGCTCATAGTTATGATCAAGGTTCTAGCTAAGATCATGAAAACCATGATGATCCATTTGGCAAAACTTTATCTATCTCATGATCAAGATGATATCTATGATGAAGAACCTATTAAAAAGTACCTTGATCCTATCCATAATCCCATAACCATCCATGAGCACGATATCCAAATTGCTCCTAGTCATCCTCCATCTAGCCCTATCCATAATGAGCAAGCATCCACTTGTCATAATGAGACATGTGCCTCTCAAGAACACATAAGCATAGAAGATCAAATAAATAACTTGGATCTTAGTGAACACAATGCTAATGATCCTCCTTCCACATCTACCATCGATCCCATTTCAAGTCCACCATCATGTCCTAGTAGTCTTACCACCTTCCTCCATGAATGTTCTTCCTTAGGACAACAACAATCATTGTCCTCCATTTCATCTTCTCCATCCAATAAAGAACTCAAGTCTAGTTCCCAAAACACATCTAGTCCCATAGTCAATCGCATCCTCCAAAACATGAACTACTAAGGTAAAGGCCTAGGCCTTTATGAACAAGGTATTTTGGAGCCAAACCATGTCAAAATCCCTCCATGCTCATATGGCCTTGGATACACACCCCAAGGTAAACAAGGCAAAGATGTTGGTAATCCCTTCATGCCTCCTAAACCTACCACTTTCCATCACAAACCATATCATGTTCCCAAAACATATGTAGCCATTCCATCTCCATCATCCTATAAATGTCAAAAGCATGTGACCGTACACCTTCTGCCATCCACTTTGCCTCCACTTTTACCAACTCCAAATATCCCTCCATCCACCTTGCCACCATTGCTTCCAACACCTAACATACATATCATTCATAAGTATCCTTACATCCCTAATCATGACCAACAAAAGCACACATCGTTTAAGCATAAAGCTTCCAATCATTCCATCCACTCCACCCACCCCATGGGATTCAAAAGCAAAAATTTTGATGCCTCTACTTATAAAGCTAAAAATCCTACCAAAAATCCTAAAGGTCTTCATACCTTAGGACATAAAGAATCAGACTCAAAGCAAAGTTCATCGAAGCAGACATCTAAACCCTTACCTCCAAATGCAAAGCCCAAAAGCAAAATGGTTTGGGTTCCTAAGCAAACAGCTAGTAACATGAATGAGGCATCCTCATCCACATATAAGCAACCATCCAAACCCTTACCTCCAAAAGCAAATCCCAAAAGCAAAATGGTTTGGGTTCCTAAGTAAAAAACTAGCAAAGCAAATGAGGCATCCTCATCCACATCTCAAGAATCCCAACCACCTATATCCATCCAAAAGCCTACTTCCATCCAAAACTTCCATTCCCTTCAACAATCCCACAAGCAAAACAAAAACACTAAAAATACTAAATCTATGTGGGTTCCTAAATCACTTCATTAACCATCTCCTAATCAAACATCTCCATTGCTTCCTATGCCACCATCCAATCAAAAGCTTCAATGTTTATCATGGTGTGTGCAGCTGTTGGTCATGGTTCCCATTCATTCCAAAACATTCCCACATAACTACATCTCCACATCTTCTATCCATTATCCTACATATCTCCCCCATGCTAACCCTATGGTCCATGCTTTTGCATAAGCCTTTCATCCATCTTCATTCCATAAGCCTATATAAATCCACACCATAAGCCACTAGCCTACCCTACCATGATCCACATCATAATCCATTATCTACCTAATCCATGTTCCATCCATGCAATCCCTTATCAACATCTATGAGCATAATGACATGGTCTATGCGATGACATCATTCTCTCTAGCGGGACTACCAACATTCATAGCACTAGACACTTGAGTCCCTCCTATCCATTACCATGGTGAAAACCTGGCAAACAGGCGCCATGTGTAATTGTCAACCCATCTAAAAAAAAGCAAAAGAAGAAAAAAAAATTCAAAAAAAAAAGGTAAAGAGAAAGCCCTTCATCCAACGGTGAAAACCTGGTAAACAGGCGCCTTGGATAAGTACCATGATGAAAACTTGGCAAACAGGTGTCATGTGTAGGTTGATCTTCCATGTCACTTACACTTGGGGGCACATTGTCTCATCCAACCTATCCATTTCCAAACTATCCATCCCATTATATCATTTTCCATCCTATCCTATCCTACCATTACCATACCATCCTACCATCCTTAGCCATTACATAAACATGCCTATCCTATTGAACCCATTTATCCATCATTCCGTCTTTTGATTTTGATGAAGACATTGGGGCAGAATGTTGAAACATGTTTGGATATTTCTTGACATACCTTCTTTCCAAACCAAGTCCTATCCATTGACCATTTATTCATCCCATTCAAACCAATCCATCATGTCATCCCTTGGTCATGAATTTTCTCACACAAAGAATCCTAAGCATTACCACCTAGAATGGGGCAAGTTCTTCCTATGTGATAGTCTTTGAAGATCACATCCTAGCTCCCTTATGATCCATCCACTATGGCATATCCTTATCATGAGATTTCCATCTTATAGCTTATCCCCATCCATTTATCACGAGCTTTCCACTATATCCTAGCTATCTGTTTATTATGAGGCATGCATCCATCTCTTATATGGCCTATCCTCTTATATATCCATCCAACTCTCATGAACCTTCCATCCCATCCAACTCTCATGATCTTACTGCCACATTTACTACAAGCCTATCCTTTCATCCATCCTTGCACCTAGACTTGGTTTTCTCCCTTGTCATTGGTATCAAGCACAAAGGCTACCCACATTGTCAATCCATTGACATTCAAAACAAAAAAAAATCCAAAAAAATCAAAATATGTCAAAAAATCCAAAAAATCAAATATCCAATGAAAAATCCAAGCAATAAAACCAATCATATCATCCAAATCAATCCACTCCATCAACATTCAATCAAAATCAAATCATCATCATCATCAATTCTTCTTATCAATAACATTCATTCATCCATTTCAATCAATCACTTCATCCAATCATATCAATCAAATCAATCTAAGCAATGATCTAAAATCCAATCCACATTAATCCATATTAAGCAAGCCAATTAATCAAGGAACATTATCCAATCAAATCAACAAGTTTTTGATCCTAATCTTGTCACGAGCCTAATCAATCATCATCAATCATCATCAATGGGATATAGCATTCCCACATCCTTGTGTTGATCTAGGGATATAGCTTTCCCTACAATGACAACACTATCTATCATCAACAAATCAAATAATCAATTATTGGTTTATGACTCGACAAGGGCAATACCTTGTTTGTTTTACATCCTTTGAGCACACTGAGAACACTTGCTTATGCTTAGATTGAGTGGATACTCCAATCATCACACCATCACTATCATCATTCAAAATAATCCAATCATCAAAACAATCAACCTAACAATAGCAATCATCAAAACCAAAGCACATCAAGCTAGCCATCAAAACAAATCCAATCACTTCAGCAAATCAAAAGAATCTCAATCCACCACAAATTATCCATCCTTCATCAAATCAATCTAATCAACATTTCATCATCTTCAAAAGAATCAAAGCAATGATCCAAATGCAAGCCCATCCTTAAAGCTATACCAATCAAGCTAATCAATCAAGCCAAGTTATCCAAACACAATCAATGGTCTTGATCCTAGCCTTGTTATAAGCCAAATCAATCAATCAACTAGCCAACCAACTCAGCAAACAAACTTGTGTTGATCTAGGGATATAGCTTTCCCCGCAATGACAACACTATCATCAACAATAAACAATTAATCATTGGTTTACAGCTTGACAGGGGCAATACCTTGTTTGTTTTTGAATCATTTGTGCATGCTTTCTTGCTTGCGTGTGTTATTATTTGATCTTGCATTTGTATCAAATCTGTATCATTCCAGCTAATATTCATATCTTGTGTATGTTGAAATAGCTTTTTGCACTATCCTTTGCATCTAAGGTCATATCATACCTTTTGTGCATTAGGACTTTAATGCTCTAAGTTTACTTCCTCATACATTAGACAAGGTTGTATTACGCTGGAGCATAAGACACATCGTCACCCTGGTTCCTTATACCTTGGTACATAACGTCTAGTGCTATATCAAGCATCATGGTTGCTCACTTTCATTGCAGCATAACACATCATCATTTCTTCTATCTATCCCCTTATCTTTCTTTTGTAGCCAAGCCATTTCTTTTCGAGAGCATACCTGTGTTTGTCCAACCTGCCTATCCTCAACCTATCCTTTCTATCATCATCATCATCATCATCATCCTTTTCCTCTATCCATACCTTATCTTCTTTGAAATGATGTTACTTGACACAAAGCTCATCATCTCGAACATCATCTCAAAGAGGGGCAAAATGTAGACACCCAAATTTGTCCCAACTTTGTCCATGTCTAGCAACACCTAGTTAAAAACATTATCCTAGACATCTTGTAGCATTTTGTCCTAATTTCCCTTATCCATTAAACCAATTAATTAAATAAATTTTATTTATTTAATTAAAAGCCCATTTAATCCCATCCTCATCCTACTTAGCTAATTAATTAAATAAATTTTATTTATTTAATTAATTCCACATCATATCCCAATCATATCCTATCTTCATCCCAATTAATTAAATAAATTTTATTTATTTAATTAATTTCTACACCATATCTTATCCCATCTTATTCATCTACCCAATTAATTAAATAAATCTTATTTATTTAATTAATTTCCAACTCATATCCCAACTAATTCAAATATTTTATTTGAATTAAACACTCATCTTTTATCACGTTCCAACACTTGTCCAGTCAAACATGTGTTGTAATACAACTTTCATTCAAATTCTTCACATGCACAACTAATGGGACCTAATTTTAGTATTTATCTACACAAGCACACCTAAGCCTTATCTTCCCTTGCCACATGTCAATTGACTACAATTTCTTAATGTGCAAGGAAACCTAACTTAATCTTATCCATCCATTTCATCTAAAGCCCTAATTGATCCTAGCCATCCATTTGAATCAAGCCAAACCTATAAAACAAGCCTCTCTTGAGACATTAGAGAGGAGATTAGAGATGATTCTTCTTCATGCAACCTCACTCTGCTGAATTTTCATCTCAAGCCATTATCCATCATCTTCAATCCATCTAGCTTGCATCTATCAACCATCAAGCATCCATCATCTATCTCCTTATCAACATTATGCTACGGAATCGAGCAATCAACACAACAAAGCAATCAATCAATCGAGCTCATCTTGCATCTTCGAGGTATTGAATTATTTGGGTTTAGGTTATGCATTTCAATTGTTTGATCATTTCTATTTATAAATCCAAATTTTTTGATATACAACCTCTATCGAGCTCTATCTCCCTATCTCACTATCTCCCCATCACTATCATTCCTCTACCTCTCAATCTCTCTCCCCATGCTTTAGCCATGTCCCTCACTCTATATCTCCCTATTGGTCCTCTCTCTCTAAACACTAAACCCTAAACCTCTAAACCTTAACCCCTAAACCCTAAATGTGAGCAACCCTATACTCTATCTCCTATCTCTCCCTTATCTCCCTATCTCTATTGTCCTTCTACCTCTCAATCGTTCTCCCTATTTCTCTAGACATATCGCTCACTCTCTATCTCCCTATCTCTCCCCTTTGTCACCTCTATCTCTCCCTATCTGTCTCCTCTCTCTTTCTATCTAGCTATCTCCAAAACTAAGAAACCCTAAACCTAGGTACACCCTAAATCCAATCAACTCTAAACCTATATCTCCCTATCTCTCCCTTATCTCCCTATCTCTATCATCCCTCTACCTCTCTTGATCTCTCTCCCTATGTCCCTGGCCATGTGCCTCACTCTCTATCTCCTTATCTCTCTCCTCCATCTCCTCTCTCTATCTCCCTATAATTCCTCTCTCTATAAACCCTAAATCCAAAACCCTAAACCTCTAAACCTAACCCCTAACCCCTAAACAATTTAAATCCTAAACCCTAAATAATGCCCCTAAACCCTAACCCCTGACCCCTAGACCTAAGAAACCCTAAACCCCAAACCCCTAAACCCTAAACCCAAGTAACCCTAAACCACTATCTCCCTATCTCTCCCCTATCTCCCTACCACCTGTGTCCCTCTACCTCTCAATCTCTCTCCCTATGTCTCTAGCCATGTCCCTCACTCTCTATCTCCCTATCCCTCCCCTTAGACTCCTCTATATCTCCCTATCATTCCTCTCTCTCTATAAACCCTAAATCCAAAACCCTAAACCTCTAAACATAACCCCTAACCCCTAAACAATAAATCCTAAACCCTAAATTATAATGCCCCTAACCCCTAAACCTATGAAACCCTAAACCCAAGTAACCATAAACCACTATCTCCCTATCTCTCCCCTATCTCCCTACCACTTGTGTCCCTCTACCTCTCAATCTCTCTCCCTATGTCTCTAGCCATGTCCCTTACTCTCTATCTCCCTATCCCTCCCCTCAGACTCCTCTATATCTCCCTATCATTCCTCTCTCTCTATAAACCTTAAATCCAAAACCCTAAACATCTAAACCTAACCCCTAACCCCTAAACAATAAATCCTAAACCCTAAATTATAATGCCCCTAACCCCTAACCCCTAACCCCTAAACCTGAGAAACCCTAAACTCCAAACCCCTAAACCCTAAACCCAAGTAACCATAAACCACTATCTCCCTATCTCTCCCCTATCTCCCTATCACCTTTGTCCCTCTACCTCTCAATCTCTCTCCCTATGTCTCTTGCCATGTCCCTCACTCTTTATATCCCTATCTCTCCCCTCAGACTCCTCTATATCTCCCTATTGGTCCTTTATCTCTCTCTAAACCCTAAACCCTAAACATATAAACCTTAACCCCTAACCCCAAAACCATAAACCCTAAACCCTAAATAATGCCCCTAAACCCAAGCAACCCTAAACCTCTATCTCCCTATCTCTATCATCCCTCTACCTCTCAATCTCTCTCTCTCTATGTCTTTGGACATGTCTCTCACTCTCTATCTCCTATCTCTCCCCTTTGTCTCCTCTATCTCTCCCAAACTCTATTAGTCCCCTCTCTATCTCTCTTTAAACTGTAAACCCTAAACCCCTAAACCTGAGCAACCCTAAACCTCTAAACCCTAAATAATTCCCCTAACCAACCTCTAAACCACTTCTCTATATAGGTGCTTGACTAATACCACTTTTTCATTGTTTTCCACATTTAATTATATTCTTTTCCATTTTCCAAGTCCTACATGTGTCCAAGTTGTATTGTTTGTCAAGTTTTTAGTCTAATTGTTAGTCCCAGCTCTCATGGTTATTAAAATGTTAGTATATTATAGTTAGATTTATCCTTCAGTAACATTAATTTACACATTGTTGCACAAACAACCACACTGAAACATAACCTTACCTAATTAAGGTTAACCTTTTAAAAGGTTCTTTCATAAATGGCAAGCTTAACAGATCCAACTAGTTCAATGTTCTTATAGTCCATGCTTACCCTTCCAGGAGAGTTTATGCCATGTTAACTTTGCATTATGTCCTAACATATCACATGAAGGACATCATCATCACAAGGAATAACAATGTCATGAAGGATTAATGAAGGTGTAGCTTCACCACATAAAGTATCATTCATAATTTTATCACTAGAGGGTAAGGTTATACCATGTGTATCCTTCTCAAACCATGTATCATGAATCAAATCATATGAAGGATTGCGTAAAGCAATTTAGGGCATGAAATCTAAAATGCCCCAAAACACAACCCCTTCTGCCCCACCATTCTTATCCCCAAAATATTGGAACATAGTCTAGAAAAGTGATTATTTCACCTGATGAACAAAATTGAATATTTTTTTATTGATTATTTGAGTAATTCATTAGTGATGATTCTTAGTGTTTAACAAATCCTTATGGATCAATGTGTAAAGAAGCTACCAATGTTAATTTGCCCTCCTCCTTCACTAGAAATGGTCTTTAAGGAGGTTCATATATTGATGGGAGATCCAAGATTTAAGAGGTGTATTTTCAAAAAGAGTAAAAAGCCTCCCCTCTTACCCCATCATGATTTCCTTCACTCTTAGTCGATTTCTCTTCCCCATCCTCCCCTCTTACCCCTCCCCTCTCTTTCCTGACCTGATCTTGTTAGCTCCCCTCTCCCTTCTCCTATCTTTGTCCTTTTTTCCCCTCTTTACCAGTTCTTGCCCCCGCCCCACCTCTGTCCCCTCCTTGTCCCCTTTTGTGGGATTGAGTCTTTGCCCCTCCTCTTTTGCCCTCATCTTATCCTCTTTTCCTCTCCCCCCTTTCCCTTTGCTCCTTGTCCTCCCTCCTCTTTACCCTTCTTGGCCCATTCTCACCTTTTTATTTCTCATACTCTTGTCCCCTAGCTTAACCTCCCATCTCCAACCTCTGGATCTCATTGCCCCCTTCTCCCTCTTCTTTAATTTCTAGGTTTTTAACCATATCCTTCGTTTCTTGTTGCCCCTTGGTGCTCCGTTTGTGGCTTGGAGTTTGTTGTGAATATATATTTATATATATTATTTGGTCGTTGTAGCTTGTCTTCCCTTTTATGATTTACTCTTCTCTCTTATGCTTTCTCCCGGTTAGTTTCTTTCCTCCTTTGGATAATTATTGGCTTACCTTTCTTTTTTGTTAGCCCCCCCTCCTTTGCCTTCGTAGTTCACCCCTCTCTCTCTTTTAACTTGGAGCCCTCTCTCGTTCTTTATATGTAGCTTTTCCCAATCTATCCCTCACATTTTAACCTCTTCAGTTGTCCCCCCCTTTTTTATTATTTATTTAATTATTTAATTATCTTGTCTCTTTCATCCTCAGTTTGTTCTTTATGGTTGATTGTATTACAGTTATTCCTCTTTTTGCTCCCTTCTAATTTGTGGCCTTGCTCCTTTGTTTGCTTTTTTAATTTTTTTTACTTGGGTCTTCCTCTCATCCTAGTTAGTCTTTCTTTGTTTGTTTTGTCTTAGTGTGCCTAGATGTCCCCCACTCCTCTTTGTCCCTCACTTCACTAGGTTTGATAGGCAGCTATCCTTCTCCCTTAATTGATTTTGGTTTCCGCCTCACATCTCTCTCACTCCTTTTAAGTGGTCTTAAGTCTGCATACTATCATTCATGTTATCTCTTCTCTTGCTTGCTACTAGTAAAAAGCCTTTTTTCCCAAATTTTTTTCAAAAACGGATATCCATTTTTCTCTCTTCTATTGCTTGCTACAAGTAAAAAGCCTTTTTCCCAAATATTTTTCAAAAATGGATATCTGTTTTCAAAACAGATATCTGTTTCAAAGTCAAACTTTGCCAAGTCACGAATTTAGCTAAATAAAAACGCAATTTTTTTCCTATTGCCACTGTTTGGCCTGTGATGATCCTGCACATATCCATAAGCAACTTTTACCAGTGCCAACCAAGTGGAAGATATTACCTTTAGTTTGGGTACCGGATGCAATCTCTATTCCTAAGCTTTCAAAGATCTTGCATTTTCCATTCTTGAACTGGAGATCATAGCGTTTGTCCACCAACTGTCCAACACTAAGAAGATTGTGCTTCAAGCCTTCAACATATAGAACATTACTGGTTTTGTTCCTTCCATCAAAAGAAATAGTTCCTCTTGCTCTGATTCTACCAGCAGAATTATCACCAAACTTCACCACTCCTCCTTCATACCTTTCAAAATCTATGAACTTATTTTTGTCACTTGTCATATGGTGAGAGCAACCACTGTCAATGACCCAATCATCCTTTTCTTCAACTTGGGCAGCTAGAGCTCTTTCTACAACTTTATGATTGATAGATACAGAGGATATTGGTTCTTCTTCCTTGATGGCAATAAACACCCATTCACTTCCAGATTTTTTTCCTATTTTTGATTCATCATCTGTTACTCCTTCATTATCATCTTCTTCATGAACATAGTAACAATTCTTTTGGAATCTTGATCTGTTAGGATTTTGCCTGAAAAATCTTTCCAGACATTTTGAGGCAAAATGACCAATCTTATTGTAGTTAAAACACTTAAAAGGTAATTTTCCTTCATACTTACTAGATCCTCTTAGCAGTCTCTTTGCAATGAGGGCTTCAAGTTGAGCAGTTTCTACTTCTTCTTCCTCCAGGTCTTTTCTTGCTTTTTCATACCATGATAGTTTCCTTGATGAGTTATCTCCCGGATCAAACCTTTGTTTACCTTTTACAGAGGCACTGGCTTTGAATGCAGATTCAGTCTTGTGGGGATCATCTCCAAACTCGGTCATTTCAAATGCAGCCAATTTTCCAGCTAATTGATCTCTTGTGACAGTTGTATGGGCTCTAAATTCATCAATGGCAACAACCTTGATTTTGTAAGAAGTAGGAAGGGATCTGAGAATTTTGCCAACAATTTCATTTTCATCCAAGACTCCACCAGCATTTCTAATTCCACAAACAAACTCATTTACTCTTGGCATAAAAGTAGTAATATTTTCATCATCTCTCATCTTCAGGTTTTGAAATTTCCCTTTCAGACTCTGTAACCTTGCACATTTAACATATTGGTCTCCTTCATGCAAAAGTTCTATTTTTTTCCAAATCTCAAAAGCAGTTGGTAGGTCAATAACATTTGAGAGCTCTGAATCAGATAATATGCTTAGAAGAGATTCTATAGTCCACAGATTGTTTTCAGCATCTGTGATTTCATTTGCAGCTTTTGGACCATCCTGTGGAGATACATACTGTGTTGTAACCATGGTCTAGTATGCCATACCCATGCATTGCAAGTGACACTTCATGCAACCTTTCCATAGATTAAAATTTGTTCCATCAAACTTGAGGTTGTCCTTCTTGTAAGATGACATCCTGGATCTCCTCGAGCGGTTAAGCTCCTTTTAGAGGAACTTGGCTCTGATACCAATTGTTAGACTTAGGGCACATAACTAAGAGGGGGGTGAATCAGTTGTCCAAAACTTTCTCTAATTTCACACTTAAAGCTTCTTAGTAATTAGCAGTATATCAATCATGAAACATAATGCAATTAAACAGCAAGCAGAAACTCATCAACACATAAGACACCAAGATTTTGACGTGGAAAACTCAGTTAAGGGAAAAACCACGGGGTGATTAACCCAAGATTGTATTCTCTGTTAGAAGAATAGAAAGAACAAATGGCACATGCCAATTAGGGCTCACTACCCGAGCACACTGCTCACAAGAGGCTCACTGCCTAGAAGAGACAAACTATCTACAAAGTAACAAGTATTACAAACTTGAATTGGAGAATAGCATCTTTACCATGCTTGGATCAATTCCATTTAGCCCCAAAACTTCTGCTCTACCTTTCACTCTCTTCTTTGCTACCACACTCTCATCTCCACAAGACCCCCTTTAGAATGACTTCACAATCTCTTATTTATACAAGGCATCAACTTAGGAACAATCATCTAAGTCGGCAAACACCTATAAGAACATCTGCAAGACGTGTAATACATCCGGTCGGTCAGTCTTAGGAAGAACACCAACATCCGGTGGTTATTCTTCAAATGTGAACTCTAACTTTAATGTGGACCACCAACATGAACTGGACATGATCCAAAGATCACCACAACCTTTCCTGAATCACCAAGAACATCCGCACTTCATCTGCTTTCTGGAATTCTTCTCTCCTTCATCTGGAACTTCAAGAACATAGTCTGTCATTACTGTCACAAAGGAATAGGAGCTTCCAAACCTTCAAACCATGAACCAATCGAGTTGACACTTCACAAGGACTTCCTCAACACTCCCTCAAATCCACAGAATGGGATAATGTATTTCCAGATCTCACCGGACCTATCTGTGTCACTTTGTCACCTCTGAACACCTGCTTGAACCGGTTCTACTTGAGCGGCCGTAACTTCTTCAGATCTTCATGCGGACCTCTAAAAACTTGATTGGAGCATATCAAGACTTATATCTACAAACCTTTTAAACTGTATCCTCTGATCCTCAACCTATCTATGACTTTTACCTTGTTGTCATCACTATTCTTCACTGTTCCTGCTTGAGACTAATTTTCTCAATATCCTCAGCACACAGCTCATCCAATCCTTCTCATTAATGCAACATGAGTATGTTGACATCAATGACAACACTGGTTAGACCCATACTTGCAACAATATATATTTATATATATATATAAAGGATGAATTATATATATACTTTGATTTATGGATTAATTTAAAATATTTTATTTCAAAATAATTTTGTTTTTTAAATTATAACTTCTCAAAATTTGTGTAAATAATATGTTCATTAAAAAAAACTTAATATGTATATTTTATTATTAAAACAACTTAAATATGCATGTCCATGAAATTTTTTTTTAATATGTAATAACTAAATAGTGGATGAATTTGTTCTTTTTGAAGATCATGCCAATTAATATAGTAATTTATTATTTAGAATATTTACAACTTTATGACCACTTAGATTCAAGATGACAAGTAAATATTTTCATAATTCACCACTTTCTATCACCCAAATCTTGTGAGGATAAGGTAAGACCATATGGTGGTTGAATAGTGAGCATTATATTTAGTAATATCAACAATACCCGAAAGCAAAGGTAACTATAGTTACAAAAGTAAAATAGGTATTGCCAAAACTAAGTAATTACACTAAATTATTTTACAATATCCAAAGGCCTAATGCCTAATATGAATGATGCTTCCTTCAAACCTAAAGCATTCTTCCTTTTCACACCTTATAAAATTCCCAAAAGACCACTAATGACATCCCTCCCAAATGCATACAAGCACCCTCAATTTATACTAGTAAGAGGATAACAGTATGAACATCTAGATATATGTAATTATAGTTATAGTTTGTTGTAATTTAATAATAGTATACTAATTAAATAAATATATTAGAGAATGCTTAGATTTGTCATGCATAAGTGGTAATATTAATAAATATTAGTACAACCATTTACCTTTATATACTAGTTATAAAATTTGATAGTATATTAAATACTAACATTATATTAGTTAATTAAATAACTAATAATTTTTTGTTAAGTAGAACTTGGTTTAGGTCCATGAAACATCAAAAACCAGAGTAGAGTACTCTATAGAAAGTCCTCTTATATATTACTAATGAGATATCAAAAGTATGTTATCTGGTATCTACTACAAAAAAAACTTCTATACTATCTGATATCAACTTCTACTATCACAATATTACTATTTGTAGCTCTATATATGAAACAATGTGTCAAGACATACTCGGTACCAGGACAAATTACACAGGCTCCGCACCCCCTTATCAACATTATAATTTCCTAAACCATCTTTGCATACTAGTTCATCCATCCTCTTCATCACATTCTCTTCCTTGATGTCGTCCTCCTCATCATGTCATTCTAAAAAATCTAGAATTACCTCCACAAGGAGCACCACTTGTAACTTTTTTGCCATTTATTCCACTGCTAGTTATAAACAAACTTGTTTCTTTTTAATCCCATGTAGGTGAGCTATTATGCAGTCATGGAATACATCCACTTGATCCAAAACATCACCCACATCATCATGCATTAGATAGGAACATGCCGCCATCAACATCATTGCTGCACATGTCAAAGATTGGGCACCATCAAAGGCATACCACTATCCCCTAACGTAGCCAAGGTCCAATAGAAATATGGCCATGGCCACGCAGAGGCCCATCTCTGGTTTCTTGTCCAAGTCTTTAGCTACTCCCCAGAACTAAATCATCCAGTACCTCAGGCTACGGCTCTTGATTTCCATGTCAACAAAGTTTAAAAAATCTACCACTGCTTCTTCCCTTGAGACCCTCCTCTACCTCTTCTTTGTTGAAGATGTGTAACATGTCTTCTCATATTACTCAGTTTTATATACTGAATTTACTAGAAAAGTAAATGAACATAATAAACACAATTATTTGTTTATAAACATATATCAATAACATAATCAAGGAAATAATAGCATATCTTTTCTGAATATTTTCAAAACTTGAAATTTACAACATATTCAAAGATAGCATTTTAGTGGAATATTTCACCTTACAATTACAAATAATTTGCTCTTGGAAATAAGAATAGTTTTACATAAATTTGACTATCATAAGTCTAATCATGAAATGAATTTCATCTGGATTCTTGATATTTGTTTCCACAAGTCTCGCCTCGAGTCTTCCACTATAGAGGGAGAGCATCACTCAGGTGTTTTACCTCCAATCATGAACCAGCAGTCCCCTGCACACCTTCCTTCCTGGAAGTGGCCTTGCTCTTCACGAAGGCTATAAATATAAAGAACCAACAAGTTTTTCCATATGAGTCCTAGTGCTATATAATTCAATTGACCATACAACCCTAGACATCTCTCTAGCTAAGTATGATCATTCTTATTGGTTATGCCATTTGGACACTATGAACTGACTAATGCATGCAAAGATATATGCATTACTTTGGTGAAAGATTCAATATAAATAGATGCTCATAATGAATGTAGTTGTGAGTTCACACACATCTAACTTGACTTGAAAACTATCTAATCCTACAGTAAATATAATTTGACTCATACTAGTCATAGAGTTATTTGACTAAGTTCCACCCATAGTCCTCCTGACTTAGAATTTATTCCCCCAAATTTTGGAATACAATACCAAGGGTGGGTTTTGAAATGAGGACATAGTCTTTCAAAAAACCTCTCATTGCAACTTACAATTTTGATACTATGACTTCATGTCTCTTTCTCTACACTTTTTTTCAAACATTTTATATTCTTGGTTTGTGATGCAAGAGCATCCAGAGGTGTAAGGGCAATCTTGCATCACCCAAAAATAATTATGATTCAAAATCTATGACTTTTCTTTTATTTCTTTTCAAAATTTGTATTTCTGGTTCCATAATTGCTTAAATAATGATGTAGAACCTTTAGTTTTTCAAAATTGCTATTTTTGTAAAGTTTGCAATTAGACATGTATGGGAATGAATTTACAAGAGGCTTCAAAATTGAAATATAAGACCTTTGGTGAAGGAATTAGGCAAAGATCGTTTATGGGATGAAAGATATTAGAGTTTTTGTTTCTCGAAAAACCCCTAAAAAAGTTTCAAAGTTATGTTTGAGGAACTTAGAGGCCTTGTAAGGCCACAAAATGGGAATAATTAGAAGAACAAATTATTAGCATGTAGAGCACTCCATGATATTTCCAATGCTTCAAACAGTTCATCAATCAGACACCCAGATCAAAAGTTATGGCTCCCGAAAGTTGACCTATTTTTGGAGGGAGATGCACATTTTGAAATTTGGCTAGACACTGCAAAAAGGGACTATTTATGACCATTTTTGGGAACCCTTGGCAATAGTAGAGATAAGGAGGAAAGTGTAGAGTCAAAGAAAGGAGGGAAAATAGAAACCCTAGCTGATTTGAGGCTTCAAAATGCAGAAGGTTCTAGAATCTAGAGATTGGAGCTCTGTAATGTGTTGCAACCTATGGAGGATGCATCCTCTGATTAGATTTTAGCTTTTTTAATGTAATGTGTTGTCCAAATAAATAAAATAGAATTCCTATTTTTTTTTGTGCAATTTCTTTCATTGTGTGTTTTGTGATTTACCTCCTTCATTAGTTTGATGTCTAATATTGACATTAGCATAGAATTTGGTCAAAGGTTTCCCAACTCCTCTTAGGCATCTATCTTGATCTAAGAATTCTTGACTATTCCTTGTCAACAATAAATACATTGATTTTAATTTATGACATAACCATGCAGAGAACCTTATGTTTACCAAACATATTCAGGTTATTCTTTATAGTTTTCTCTTCTCTAACCCATCTTACAATATAACATTAATACTCTTGTTACCTGTAGGCAAATGAATATCATATCTTACTTCAATAATAATCAATTTTGTTCAAGGTCTCATGAACCAACTCTACTCTTCAAATGCCATCTAGAGTACTTGCCAAACAAGGTCAACTATATATAATCATATGATACAGTCATATCAACTACTTGTCCTTCTTAGACTACTATTATACTAGTCATCTAATGTAGAATAAAAGTTTATGCTTTTAGAGTATAATTTTCATTGAAATAAATGCTATTTTATTTAGCATTGATATAGATCATAACATGAATCTTGTAAGACTAAATCTCATCTTGTAAGACCAACCCTCCTTTTCTCAAAGGTGGAAATCTATTTCCTGGTTACAATTCATAGTGACACAAACTATGATTAGTGTATCATCAGTAAATTCTTATACATCATAATTAAATAATCTTAATAACATTTAAGCATATGTCTAATTCTATGCATTTAATCATAACTCATGAAATCATTGATTTATCCTAACATTTTCTCTAAACATCAAATCATTAATCCATGAAAATTTATCCACTAATTACATGCAATTAAAAGTAAAGCATAGTCAAAGATTGGGGATGTGACAAGATGACCCTGCCCTCCTCATTTTCCCTCTCTAAATATCATGCATGCATTGAGGTGTCATTTACCTAGTACAGATGCCATTATCACCAGACACTTCAAACTCTCAAGCCTTTACTAAGAGCCACGCTGCAGAATGAAAGGAGATAATCAATATAATGCCAACACCTTCACTCTCAGAGATATAACTCTTCATTATATCTCCCACATGTGGGGAGGACCACCATTCACATGTCATCCTTTGCTTCAGATCACCTGCCCATAAAAGTTGCCACCTCATACCTGCTATCCTTTCATCATTTTCTCGACCCCTTATCCAGTGAAAATAACTAATAATTTATCTATAATAAATTAATTCTGATTAATTTATTCTAGTATATATATATATATATATATATATTAGAATTAAATTAATATTAAATTAGTATTAATATTTTGTGTTTATTTATACTAATTTAATATTAATTTAATTCTAATATATTATTTACTTGGTATAAACTAGTATATTTATATTTCAAAAAATATATCTATGGTATGCATAAATTAATTTATTATAGATAAATTAATATATATTATAGATAAACACAACCTTTTAATACTAATTTAATATTAATTTAATTCTAAAATACTTTATACTAGGGTATAAATTAATTTATTATAGAGAAATTATTAGTTTTAGTTCTTGCCCTATTAGTTCCTTCCCTAGGCAAGATTACTTATGCATCCATGTGATGCAATTTGTTTTGTCTATTTAACCAATCAACATTGAGTATTAAATTCATTTTACAAATATACTATAGTTTATAATTAATTTTCTTATTTAATAATTTGATAAATGTGATTTATTTGTTTCCTTAATGGACAATCCTATGAATAGTAAGGGTGAAAAATAGAATTATTATTATAGAAAATTTTATTATATTTTAAAACATTCAATGCGAAGTACCAACTTGGCACTATGACAAGCCTGTGGTGGAAACTACCATTACGTCTGAGGATACAGTTTCTTTACTTTGTTCATTGAATTTCATTTTTTCACAGGTAGGGTGAGGGCCCAACTTGAAGCAAAGCTTTATAAATCCTTTCCCTTCCCTTCCCTTCCCAATCATTTTCTGTTAGGGTTTGGGTGGAGAAAAGGAAAAAATGACGTAGCAAGGATAAATCTTCACTTCTTCAGTATGTAGGTACATTTACACTTCTCGTCAAGAAATGGGATTTTTTTCCAAAAAAATTGCTTGTGCTTGAACTTGAACTTGAACTTGAATTGATCGAAGGGGAAACAAAACCACTGAGCATGTTAATGGTGGTATCTTCTTCTTTAGTTGTTGTAGTAGAGACAAAGGTAGGCGCAAAAGCGAAGATTGACAAACAAAACTAATTAAACGAAAATGGTTGTTCTACCCATGGAGGGTAAAAATATGATAGATGATTGCATTCAAGAATGGAAAAGCGGTAGAAGTGGTGATAGTGTGAAGCTCCTTGTGGTGGTGCCACCTGAAAGATTTATCTATGAACTCTGCTGGACCATGGTAACACATTTTTTTAACCCTTCTATTTTTAATTTTTTTCCCTTGCTCAAGGTTTTGTCCACAGGGGCTTTGATAGACAATTTAACATTTAGAATTAGGGTTTTACAAATGTGCCATCAATTGGCTATCTTTTCACAAAATCTGATTCATCCTTGCATAAATTTTTAGAATAATTGCATTGCAAGTTTTCCATAAAATGTGCATAAAGTTGTTAGATTTGCTAATATGTGTATACTTATTAGCATGAAGTTCTATATGTATCTGAATATAACCATGTTGAACTATTTCATCCAATGTTTGGATTCTCTTTTGAGACCCCTCATTAAGGATATAGATTTAGAAAGTTTTGGCACAGCCGTATCCAGATACATATCTTGCAATATTCATGTGTGGAAATCTCCGATTGCTAAATTCTATTGTTATTCATGAAACAAACATACATCACATATATTTATAATTTTATTAGTTTTTTGTACATCCAATTAAAAAATTACATTTCTTAAAATTTTCCCTACTTAGCATTTGTATAATTTTATACCATACTTGGCAGGCTTTCACCTTTTGACATGACAAAATGCACATTGATGTTGTTTTAGACACACCTGAATGTCCTTAATATTAAACTATATGTCCTTATTAATATGAAATATTTGTAGTTAAGGGATATGAATCTTTAGAGTAAGTCATTTTCTACTTTGAGAAAATGAAGAAAAAGCTAGAATTTGATCAAATTTAATTTTATTCAACTAATTGATTGTCAATAGTCATTTGATGTAAACACCAATTCATTTTACAAATATACTATAGTTTATAATTAATTTTCTTATTTGATAATTTGATAGATGTGATTTATTTGTTTCCTTATTGGACAATCCTACTCTGAACAATAAGGGTCAAAAATAGAATTATTATTATTTAAATTTTATTATATTTTGAAACATTGAATGCCAAGTACCAACTTGACATTGTGACAAGCATGTGGTGGGAACAACCCGTCTTCTTAAACATTTTTATATGAGTGGCACCCTGAAATTGTGTTCAACTAACTTCATTAACACCTTCGATTGATATAAAATGATTTATCAATATCATTATGTTGCTAACATGGGGTCATATTGAATTTGATCAAATACCAAGTGCATGGAAAATAATACCAACAACATACTTGGAAGCCTACATGGCAGTACGGCCCAAAACCATCAAAACAATACGTTCAACCAAAGGATTCAGGATCTCCTTGCAGAGGGGGTTACTGGCAAACCACTTCAGCATAACTATGTATCATGTGTCATGTATCAAGTGCCCTTTAGTTTTGTGGATGTAAAGATATGTTGATTGGTGGATAATATAAAATGGCAGGCTGTAATTGCATTCAAGGCATGTCATAATTGCATTTAATTAATTAACAATTGGTTTAGGCAGGCCTCTGGTTTTGAATGTTTTAGAGGTAGACACCCACAAATTCTCATACCAATTTTTAACAATTGTATATTCAACATTATACGCAAACTTAATAAGCAAGGGACATATGAATCCTTGTTCAACTATCTATTTCTTCTCTTACACAAACCTAGGTAATAAAAATAAGGAATGTAGATTATAGAAATATTAAATTAATTTTAATATTAAATTATTAATGAGTAACTTATTAAATACTATTAAATTTATTAGTATATAAATAAATATATATACTAATATACATGGTTTATAATATAACAATATAATAATTAATTATATCCTAAATAATAATATAATATTAATATAAATTAGTTTAAAGATTGATTTTAATTTGTTGTTTTGTAACTAATTATAAATTAATATTATAATTATATTATTATGTTTACTTATAGATTATTTTAATATTTAGTTAACTATAGTATATACATATAATATTAATATGTAATAGTACCGTAATACTTTGTTTAAATTCTTTTCTCATAATATACTAAAACAATCTATTGACACCACTGTGTAAATGTCATATGGATATGCATGTGAGTGGTTTTTGTTATGATGTGTGAAGCCAATAAAGTGGCTTCCAACTCAACCCAAATAGTCACTTTGATTTGATTGTTATCTTCTGCCGTAAACATAGCATTTACTCCCTTAGCTGCCGTAGACTGGAGTCTTCTAGCAATTTCTATATGTATGGATGTATGAATTGCAATTGGTTTTTAAACTACTTCTACGACCCTTCATTATGTTAGAAGTGTGTAGAAGCTTGTGGCAATGTAGAAGCATAAAATATGTATATATCTCTGAAAAATATAATATGATGACGAGGTTTTTTTGGGGGCTCTGGTATACTTTGATTGGTTGTGTGCTTTGAAATTCCTTTTCTTACATATTTATATTGCTGCTGTGAAAAATACATAGCTTTTGTGATTTGGTCTGGGCAGAATATACTCTATTCATTTTGCTTGTTTTTTCCTTCTATCTGAACCATAACAATTTTACCATATGGATATGCATGTCAGTAGTTTTGTAGAAGCATAATCTAGAGGACATCAAATATTAATTAACCGGACATAAATTACTGACATAAATTAGTATGGAGATATTTTCATGATGACAAGATATGGTGAGGAAATTTTCTATCATCATGAAAATCTACACACCATAATTGAATTTATTAGTCATAATGCCTCTCCTCTCTTTCTCAAAAACCATTAGGAAGATCAGTATCATCTGGACATAGGAAGATGAGTATCATCTAGAAATAGACATTGAGGATGAGAATTGTAAAGAAGAAAAGAGAGCTGTCAATTTTGTGTGACATAGACATTGCGCTGATCATGTTCTCTCCCACTGGAAAACCCACACTTTTTCTTAGAGAAAGGAGGTATGTACACCATTTTTATTTAGGGTTTGTGTATGTTATAATATTCTTGTTGAATATGGATTTCCTGTAACAAGTTTAAATTAGATACGTATGGCTTGCTTCCATGCTTTGCTGAAAAAATAGCCGTGTTACTTTTATAGAATTCAGAATATAAAAGAAATTGTGCATTTAAGATAGAGAGATGGACAAAAATGATTCTGTAACAATTGCTTTGTGATATTTGTTGGCATAATAGTCATATAGTATTACATTGTTAGTTTATGCATATTAAATAAGTGTTAGTTTATAAGTTAGGTTTTGGGAAGTTACTTTCCCATAAGAAGTTATATACGAGAATAATAAGGATTTAAAAATCCATTGAATTGTATTGCAACATCATTCCAAGACATAATATATTATTCTAGATTTTTTATTTCTATGCAATGACTTAATATATATGTTTGCTCTACCATTTTCAATATGGTATCAGAGCATTGTTGATTCATGTGCCTGTGTGTTGAGATTGTGTTCTCAAGAATGTTTTTAATTAGGTGATGGTAGATTTGGAATAAGATTTTCACTAGAATTGAATGGGCTTGAAGATCCTCTATTTTATGAAGCTTTCTGGGTGTAAGGCGTGGAGCAAAGGCATGAATAATATGAAAGAGGCATTTTAATTATCTATTGGTATGTTGTTTTGATAACAGTTCAGTAAAAATTTGATATCTTTTTCATTTCTCAACAAAATTTCAACATTCAAAATGTTTAAGAAAGTAGAAGAATAGAAGCATAAAACCCAGAAATATTTTAATGAAATTAACAATATTTCATGAGCAGTTTAAAGTAGAAGTTTGGCATCTGAATCTGCTAAAATTGACTGTTGCATCCTTTCAGTGGGTGTAATAACTGCCTGTTTGGCACTTAATATGGTAGGAAAGTGAAGATTTCTTATCAAATTCCTTTGAAGATCACAATTTATGAAGATCACAATTTATGAAGATCTAATGTGTTTACTGTGCATTGAGAACTAAAGGAATAGGATAAGGCATTGTGAACTCCACATTCCTTGCTGGACATTTTACATTTTTTACTGTTTTACATTTTTTACTATTTGTTGGCTGTTGAAATTCACTATTGTATGTGTTTTTTTATTTCCTTCAAAGCACTTCTACCTGTGACCATTTATTTACATGAATGTCAAGCACAAAAGTTTGGTCGAAGTCCGTTGAATGTTCAACCATATTAAAGATTGAGACAGCTGCTGATGGAATACTATTATTGGTGTTGAAATCTACATTATCCATTTGATAATTGAGGTATGCAGATATATTAGAGATCTCAGTAATTGAAATTTGTAAATTTAATTTTAGAATCATCTAATGCATATTTGAAGAAGCGGCAAAAGAAATTAATTTGCAGCCAAGAAATATAAAACAAATGAAGTCTTAAAACGAAATCCATCCTGAAAAGTTATTATAGAGAAAGTTTAAAAATATGAAGGCCATGTGAAAAATTTGTATGGAGAAAGTTAAAAAGTTTTGAAGGGAAAAAGTTTTTAAAAGGGAGAGATAAGTAGTGAAATTTTTCTCAAAATATCTAAAGCTATTTGAAGTTTTTGGATGTGTAAATATGATGGGAATACAATTATGGTCCAAATATTGAAATAAAAATGTATGCATTGGAGTGATAAGGAAAATTATCTTGGAGATATAACATTGATTAGTGTATGGGTTTATCATTGGTTCAAATTGACATTATCATCTTTTAATCATGAATGCACATATTTCAAAGATAGTTTATGCTTTTAGGGGCATCTTTTCTATTCCTGATGAGGCCTCCAAAGACTCATCCAAGACATCAATTGGTTAAAGAGTAATAGGGTCATATTAGAGGTAGGTGGCATTGGAGGATGGAGGATTTTCCATCATCTCAAGTTAGCTTCTCTCTTTGAGATGATGCTTTGCATGAGAAGCATTTTTGGTTTTGGTTGTTTTGTTTTTCTTTGTTGATGCTGACGGATTTGAAGAATATATGTTTTGTGAAGATTTTGTTTTGGAGACAGGTTTGGGATTCAGTGTTGAGCTCAATATGGATTGTTGTCCAGTGAGCTTCAAAGAGTATATGATCAGGAATTATACCCTTTCGCGGTCACTAGACAATGGCAGAGATTTGTCGTATCTCTTAGGGTTCATTGTCGAATAATTCAAGACTCTGTGATTTGAGAGCTTGGGACTAAAGAGCTCAAGAACACAACTCGAAGCTACGCCTTTCCAAGGGTAGATAAGATAGCATGATGGAGCCCCACTTGGTTCAGGATTTGTTCTTTGGGAGAAGATCTTCTATAAAATATGTATTCATATTATGTAATCAACTTTGTTGATTATTTTAGCATTAAGGGGGGGTCCCTTGGTACTATTGTAGGAATAATGTAATAAGGGGGGAATGTTAGCATAATAGTCATATAAAATTATATTGTTAGTTTATGCATATTAAATAAATGTTAGTTTATAAGTTAGGTTTTGGGAAGTTACTTTCCCATAAGAAGTTATATACGGGAATAATAAGGCTTTAAAAAGCCATTGAATTGTATTGCAACATCATTCCAAGACATAATATATTATTCTAGATTTTTCTATTTCTATGCAATGACTTAATATATCTGTTTGCTCTACCATTATCAATAATATTTTCTTTAACAAATTGGTTTCCATGCGTGGTCAGGATGCCCATAATAGTGACATATACATACGTACATACACCCTCTATCAATTGATGGCTGATACCCTGTTAGGGTTTTTTTTTCACATAGTTCAACCTTGGAAACCCTCCCCTTTTTCTAAATCCTACCATCGTAAGCTAGACATTCTAGGGAAAAATTTAGCAACCTTCCATGGTAACAAAGGAACTATTAATGATTTCAGATTGAGAATTTTGCATGTGCCCTATATTATAGACAAGGTAGAAAAATGTCTTCTATATTTAATTTATATTAAATAATATATATTTGACATATTTAAAATAAATACATAATTAAATAACAAATATATTTAAATATACAATTTTATAATACTATATTATATTAAATGTATTTAATAGTTTATGTTATATAAAATATATTACAATAATAATATAGATTTTATATATAAAATAGATATATAATTAAATAATAAGTATATATACAACCTGAGTTGGCATGTTGGTGAAAAACTTGCCCTCCTGAAAGAGAGGTCACAAGTTCAAATACTGCAGGGGGTAGGGTATGTATGGCTCATATTTGAAGCACAGTTAGGTGCTTCCTGTATAATGGCAGTATGAGGTAGTCTCATATGTTATAAGCCACTTGTGGACTATAAAAGGATCCATTTCCATTTGTAAACTCTATTAACTAGGCAATCCACTAAAAAAAAAGAAGTCATAGTCAACCTTGACCTTGAAGCAATGCATCTAGTACTTATCTCATAAAATGCCTAGTAGAAATGGTAGAATCTTGATGATAGCCTAGATCCCTGAGACGAGGGACCCCAATACCTATTCGAGAGACTTCAAGCACCTCGTCTAAACCCTCTAGCATATTCAAATCAAATATTTCTCTAACAAGGGCTACTATCCTTTCATTAGGAACCCTAAGATCCAATAGTGATGTTATAAAATGGGATAGGATATCTAAGTTAACTTGATACCATTCCCTTGAAACTAAGAATTCCTTTCCTAGAATCAATCGAACAATGGTCATTTTTCACCAACACATTTATCAGATGATGGTCTGATATCTACCCCATGAAAGCCAGTTGGCTCTTGTTTCTCTAAAGAAAAATAGAGTCTACATTACATGATAACTAAGCCTTTATTCTATCCTCATTGAATATTGCAAATGTTAAGAGACAAAGCTGATTGAAATACAGGTACCTTTAGATAAGATGAAGTGAATAATGGGTTTCAAATGCATTTACTTCTAGTAATCTATGGGAGAGTACACATGTACTGATCGGATTGACACACGCTCTAGACGTCAACTCAACATTATTACAAAGAATGCAGGGGAGGAGCGGGGACAAAGTGAAGGCCAAAATGAAATAATAATAAGATCATATCAAACAAACCCTTTGTATATATTATTATATCCATAATCCCACGTACAAATGCTTGGATTTGTAGAATGAAGGAGTGTTGTAAAATATTTGGCAAATGACCCCATGTCATATTGCATGACCTCAATGTTTTTTTTGGAGTTACCCCCTTAGGTAAAAACTATATATATATGGTCACCATTACAAATAAATCTCAATTTACTATGCCATTTCCTCCATTTTCACAACACGACATCACTTGTCAAGCTTAGTGGGAAACACTAATAAAACTGTCAAAAAGTCAACATCAGAGAAACTAAGACAAGTGTAGCAATGATTAATTCATGTGTCTTCTATCCTTTTGCATCCTTCTAAACTATTGGTTTAAAAAACATAACTTTTCATAATAAGTGCATTTAGATGTATTTCGAGTGCTAAAGTTTGGTGGACCCCTGTTAACTATTTGACATGAAAGAGCAAGACATCAGCTCATGGAATATAACTATTACACCATACACCAACTAGAACGACTAATTCTAATTGCAGCATATAGCTCTCTGATGAGAGGATGCGTGACAATATGAAAGATGATAACTAAACTGATGTAGGTGGTGACCATGCTTATACTTGCAAGGGAATGCTTATATTTCAAATATTATTATTCTCCTTCAAAGCTTGTTTCAATAGTTTTAGAAATTGGTGACATAGACTTGGGCCTTGTGTACATTAACGAGTTCATTCAAAGGGTTAATAAAGAATATGATATGTCACATTGGTCTACCTACACTACACATAGCAGCATTAGACAAGCTCTGTCATTTCTAGTAGTAGTATAATATTTTGAACTTGTACTAGCAAGTTTTTAGTACTATGATTTAGATAAGAGGAAGATCTAAGAACTATAAAATGTGATCATACTCAAAATCATTGTTGAAGGTCCTAAGGAGACCTTTGGAATCACAACATATGTCAAATTAGCAAGTTTTTAGTACTATGATTTAGATGAGACTTGAAGATCTATGAACTATGAAATGAGATCATACTCAAAATAATTGTTCAATCTACTAAGGAGACTTTTGCACTCCCAACATATGTCAAATATGCTTTTGTATCAATCAAATTTGTAAATGATTATTATTCCAAGAGGCACTCTACACTCACAACAAGGGTTGAAAGATTTAGATTCCTATAAACAATTAAGATTCAGATTCCCAAGTAAACAAAATTTATAAAATGTGTAAATAAATAAATTTGTGGAAGCCAATTGGATAGAAAAATAGGAAAACTTGGGCAGTTATGGAGTGAAATCTTTATCACGTTAAATAAAAAATAAATAAATTCGTGGAAGCCAAATGAGTAGAAAAATAGAAAAACTTGGGCAATTATGGACTGAAATCTTTATTATGTTTGAAGAATATGAAAAGTCTCGCAGCATAGTCTCTTTAAATTAACTCATGTGAGCATATCAAATATTCTAACTGTAAGTAATTTATAAATGCCAACAAATTGGAAGATATCTCTTAGCGTACTATAGATATTTTTTTTTAAGTATAAATATACTATAAAATGTGATCATACTCAAAATCATTGTTGAAGCTACTATGGAGATTTTTGGATTTGCAACATGTCAAATTAGTGAGTTATTAGTACTACATGATTTAGATAAGAAGAATATCTATGAACTATAAAATGAGATCATACTCAAAATGATTGTTCACGCTACTAAGGAGACTTTTTCACTCCCAACATATGTCAAATATGCTTTTGCGTCAATCAAATTTGTGAATGATTATTATGACAAAAAGACAACTACTTGTGCTAGATACCTAAATGATAACTAGTTAAATAAGAGAAGTGCTTCCATTACAATGATGCCCAAGATCCTTCACAAGAGAAACTTCAATGAAGATATAAGTGATCTAATTACTTTACTAAATAAAATGGTGGGAAATCCTACAGCTAAAAACTTCTACCCATGATTGTTCTATTTTATGCTTACCATCATGGATGATCAAAACTAAATTGATTGGAAAACTATAATTAGTGATCATCTACAACATCAAATTTGTGATGTACAAGAGAGTGAGAGGTTTTACATGACTTCTATCTTGTATACCTAGTAGCAAGGGGAGGTTTCTTTTCCTTCTCCTTTCCGTTGTCATTCATGTTTATTCCTTTCTATTGTTTCTTCAGTTCAATGTTCATTTCATCACCATAGCCATCTTTCTATATGTTGTGTTGGTATGTTTTGTATATCCAAAAGGTTGAGAAAAAAGGGGTGTAACTATTGAGCTAAATAAGTTGCATGATATTACAATTTTTTTGTTTTTTAAGGTGAGCTTCTCATGAATTTAAATTTCCTTTGTGCTATTATCTATTGATTAGTATTGGTATTAGTACTCATCTTTAAGTCTAGGGTTAATTTATAGTTATTCTATTGTTTTATTTGATTTTTATTTTTAGATGGTAAATCTTATTTGCTTATTGTAACATATATCAAAGATATATGTTGAGTTAGGTAAGTAGGTTAAACAAATTTAGTGTAATTAAAAGTGTAGGAGAACAATTAAAAGGAGTTGTTTATAAAATTAAATAAGGTCATTAAGAGTGTTAGTGATCTGTAATAATTTGAGAACACTGTATAAAGGAATTAGACTTAACTGTGCAATTTTAGTATATTGAAGTTATTCATCACATTATCAATCATATGATCAAGCATTGACACTAATACCTTTATTATGGATGAATTAGAATGGTAGTTGGTTGTGACTTACCATCTATTGTTGTACTTGTTCTTACCATGTTGAGGGTACCATTACTAATATTCTCTAATGCTCTAATGTAATACTTTTGAACTATTATTCAATAGAAAAATGTAGGGATTAAATTTGATAGTCAACTACATCTATGTAATAATTCGTTTTAACCATATAAGTTCAACGTCCCTAGGTAAGCCAGATAAATGAACAACATTGTTATGCAAGGTGTAGAACACTTTCCCAAAAGCCATATAAAAGTTGTGCCAAGTGGCAACACAGTCAGCATCAAGAGGATCAATAGAGAGAAACATGAAGCATTGTACAACTGGTTGGCTTCAATAATTTAAGTAGAAATAATCCAATTGGAGGTTGGAATTTTGTACGAAGGGAACTCACGTTTATTGTTTACATTACCTATTATTACACTGAGAGGTGTTCCTACATTCACAGCAGGGATGGAGTTGAAGAGCTCAAAGATTCTGATTCTATGTAATTTTATAAGATTCCAATATAAAAAAATTAAAATAAATAAAAATCCAATTTTAAAACAAAACAAAAAAATTAAAATTTGGTTTTTATTTTTTATTTTGTGTAATTTAGTTTTTGTGATTTTATTATTTTCAATTTCTTTTTTGGTTTTATTTTCTTTTTTTTCCAATTTCATTTTTGGTTTTTATTTTTATTTTTTTCTGATTTTTTTTAGTTTTTATTTTCTTTTTTTTTTTTCAATTTCTTTTTTGGTTTTTATTTTTTGTTTTTTCCAATTTCTTTTTTATTTTTTATTTTTGTTAAATGAGATGAAAAATTAATAATAATAGTAACAACTTGCATACTTATTGAGAAATAAGCTAATTTTTAAATTTAGATTTTTTTATTTTTTATTTTTAAATTTAGAGTTTTTTTTGTCATTTTTTTTTACTGCAATTAAAACAAATAAGATTCCAATGTAAAAACAAAACAAAAAAAAATGGTTTTTTTTTAGTTAAAAGGTGTAGAACACCTGAAATATATTATATTAGAATAAAATGATTACATAGCTGATTACAAAAGCCTAGATATGCAAAGAAATGGGTAGTAAAAAGAAGGCTGAAGCCCCATAGAACCAGTACATAACCCATGAAAGCCAAAACACTTCTCCAAAAGATAGAACATAAGGAGAAGAGCAAGAAACCAAAAACCATATATATATCTCCACTGCAGGTTAAATAGAATAGTAAATGGAAAGAAAAACAACTAAGACATATTAAACTTTAGCCAAAAGAAAATCCTGAACAGAAAGGCACACAAGCCTTGATTTGCATCATTTAAATCTTCAATCAGAAACCCTTGAAGGACGAGTTCACCTTGAGCTACATTAGTGACAATAGGAGGAGGAGGTGGTAGATGAAAATGTATCAGAAAATCAAGGGCCTAAAACACTTCCCTGCCAGTAACTTCCATAGCAGGACCTAGTTCCTCTGCATGGCAATGGAGACAATTCTGAAAGGAAACTATACATTTATTCTGCAACCCGTAAAGCACAGAATTGAACACACAATACATGATAGGAGAGTGAACAATGTCCCTGTGCAGAAATAACTGACATATTGGAGTTGTACCCGAATGAAGATCGTAATCTACCCAGGCAAGATTAAACTTGTCCATAGAAAAGAAGTCTTGGATAAAAAGCACACCCAAATTCCTTACCACCTTAGCTCTTTGAATGAAATCCATGGCATTAGAAGGGAAATGAGAAATGACCTGAGAAGGGTAGAGAGGCTTGGGAAACCCAACCACTTCATGACCACATACAAAGATAATCATGCTCTGAACCTCCTCATTATGAATTTTAAACACATCTGCAAGTGAATTTGAATGCAGAAGGCCATGAGTAGGCTTCTCCCACTTTTGAATGGGAAAGTATAACCTCTTATTTATTTGCAGGGAACCCATAACCAAGTCACATACACAGAAATACCAAAATATCAATAAAACACTGAAGAAAACTCTCAACGCTGAATGCTATGAAATGAGGAAATGAGAGATATTTGAAGGAGATGCCATGTGAGAAATGAATGCTTCATTATTTAATCAATCTTTGGATCTCACAACCAAAGCAACTGGCATCATGAAAGAATTAACGATGAGGTACAAAGAGGACAACAACATTCCTTTCGCACAAGTTCGCTAGAAGCAAAAAGATCCACAATAATTAAAATCTTAAGTAGTTATCCACTGCCAAAATTAGAACCTGCCAGTCAACAAACAAATGTTAGCTAAAAAAACCATGTTTCTAGAAATAGAGACATGACATCATTGATGATCGCAATACTTCCAGCTCCCCACTAAGTACAAACTCTAGCCGCCAATTCAAACTTAAAAAACACAATTCCCACACCTAGCAAATCAAAACTAACAATCTTTTTCATGCACGCTCAATTCACAAACAATACTGTTCATTTATTGGATCTCAATAAACTATCATTATGGGCTATAAGAACAAGATGAGGAAAATCCTTGAATGAATCTGAATTCAACATTTTATTCTCCCATTTGTAATCCAGAGCCAGATTAGCCAACCCATCTGCTAGAATGTTTGCTTCTCTATAACAATGTCTGATCTCAAATAAATCAAAAGAATCCAAGAGCTTCTATGCCTCCAAAAATAAAATATTCTAACTACTAATTAAAAGGTTTCCTAGACTTAAGAGCATTAACAATTACCAAGGAGTCTCCTTCCACACTGATGTTACAATTTCCCCAAGAATTAGCTAATCTTAAACCCTCAACTGCAATAGAGATCTCAACTTTATTATTTGTACCCTCTTGAATACATGAAGAAAAAGCAACAATAATTTCTCCCCTAGAATTCCTTAAAACACATCCAATAGCTGATGGTCAAGGATTCCCTCTAGAGGCACCATCAAAATTAAGTTTTATCTATAATTTCATCAGACGAGACCACACAACTGAACTTCTATCTACTTTACTTAGAATATTGAAACAATTTGTAGGGGGAGGGTTAAGATAATGCCAATTCTTTAGCATAAGAGAGTCCCAACTAGAGAAGGACAAGTTAGAAATACCCAGCCTATTAAGATGAGCCAAAATAGTTTCATAAACCATCTTCTTAATTAGAAAAAGAATATCCTCCAAATTCCTACATTCCTTTTTGAAGATTCTTCTATTTCTTTCCAACCAAATGCTCTAGATGACAATAGAAGGAATGACTAACTAGAGAGCTGAAAATGTTGAACCTTTATTAAGAATTGGCCAACTATAGAAAAGAGACTAAAAACTATCTGGCAGTAGAGAAAACCAGCTTTATTTCTCACTAACCCAATACCAACAAGGCAAGGCAAAAGAACAATTAACAAGAAGATGATTTGTACTTTCCTCAACTAAGCCATAAAAAAGACAACAAAAAGAACCAAAAATCCTAAGCTTAGCTAACCTTTTGCTTGTAAAGATTTTATTGTTAAAAGCCATCTAGGCAAATGAACCAACTTTTGGTTGTTGGCATAATAGTCATAGTAACAATGGTATTACATTGTTAAATAAATGTTAGTAAATAAAACAATAGTTAGTTAGTTTGTGGGAGTCACATTCCCGTATGGAGGTTATGTAGGTAGTTATCAAATAGTTAAATGGAAGAGGCTTTTATAAAGCCAATATAATGCAATGTGAAAATCATCCGATGACATCAATATAATATATCTTATGTTTTGACATTCCTGAGCTGTAATGATTTAATCTATGTGTGTTTTCTCACCATTTCTCAATATGGTGTCAAAACCAACCTTCATGTTAGTCTTTTGATGGCGATGGAGTTCTGGATCTGAGGCGCAAAAGAGCAAAAAGGAAGTGTCCAGGCTAGACAACGTTGAAAGGAAGCATTGAGTTTGGAGGCCATTTGTAGGCCTGTCAGCATTGAGAGGGTCGCAACAACAAAGAGCAACTAAAATCTATGTGCCTGCGCATGTAAGGTTTGAAGGTTACAAATTATATTGAATCCAAAATCACCAGTGTGAGATGCACATGAAGGAAGATTAAATTATGTGAAGAATAGAGGTGCGAATGCTATACATAATAAAAGGGGTAACTAGTGGAAGAAATATTCATTGTTTATCCACTGATTCAGGCTATTGGAGAATCCACTTGCTGAGCACTCCCATCAGTTTCAATCTGCATATGGAAATGGCATTAAATAGGTATTAATTTTGTTTCTGTGGCAGAATTTATGTATTGGTATTGTGTATCATACCTAGAAGCCATGAGTGATGTTATCAATTGATACATAGGTGTTAGTTATTATATTTTCCATATGTCAATGTGTTGATTGTTGATACCAAACCCTTGAGTGATATGGAGATTGGATATTAAGTCTCGGCTATAAACAAGATAGCACATTGGTATAAAGTGAAATAAGGTTTGTTTGTTGCAGAAATAAGTAAGATGTTTTTGTTAAAGTTGAAATTACATGTTTTGGAGTTATAAGGTTGAGGGTAATGGAGAAATATCTGAATAAAATGTTTTCTTCATTCGATAATCAAATTATAGCTACAAACAAGTATAGAAATGATGAGAGGGAGTTGACAATGACAGTTACAATAGTTATACAGTTATATATAACTAACAATTGAAACAAAACTGTGACCGAACCATGAACTGACCGAACCATGACAATGACCGAACCATGACAATGTAATACAATGTATTACGCTAACATTCCCCCCTTATTACATTGTTTCTGTAATAGTACCAAGGGACTGCCCCCTTAATGTTAAAATACTAAAATACTCAACAAAGCTGATTACATAATATGAATACATATTTTGTAGAAGATCTTCTCCCAAAGAACAACTCCTGAACCAAGCGAGGCTCCATCATGCATCTCGTCTACCCTCAGAAAGGCATAGCTTCAAGCTATGTTCTTGAGCTCTTTAGTCCCAAGCTCTCAAATCACAGAGTCTTGAATTATTTGACAATAGACCCTAAGAGATACGACAGATCTCTGCCATGTTCTCTAGTGACCGCGAAAGGGTATAATTCAAGATCATATACTCTTTGAAGCTCACTGGACAACAATCCATATTAAGCTCAACACCAAACCCCAAACATGTCTCCAAAACAAAATCTTCACAAAACATACATTCTTCAAATTTGTCAGCTCTATTAGCATCAACAAAGAAAAAACCAAACAACCAAAACCAAAAATGCTTCTCAAGCAAAGCATCATCTCAAAGCAAGAAGCTAACTTGAGATGATGGAAAATCCTCCATCCTCCGATGCCACCTACCTCCAATTTGACTCTCTTAGTTCTTACCCTCCAAAGATAGCACTAGAGGAAGTACTACAATCCTTGAAAACCTCCAAATATATGTCAGTAGGAACAACTATCTTGTTTCCATCCATGGTATGAAAAGATTGCATGATATTGAATATATTTTCTCCAACCTTCATTAGTATATGCTCTATGCTTTGTTGTTGACTAACATTAAGAGTAGGAACCATTCTTAATTCTTTAGCCTTTGAATCCTCCTTGCATTTGTTAGAAGACTACCTTGATGTACACCCTCTCTCTTAATCCATCATATACACCAATAGCACCTATGTAAATGTATTCTATAAACCCCAAAGCATGAAAGAAGAACAATCTTCTCCCAACTAATACAATCAATTCAAAACAATCACTTGTAAATGTCTCAAACAGCCTAAAATGTCTTTCTTCTCCTTCATGCAAATAGACTTATGCTCCTGAACAGATAGCCCTGCAAATCTAATTTGCACCTTTTAGGCCTATATCCTTCTTGTCAGAATGTGCTTAATCTACTAGCATACAAGGAATGTCCAAATTGTAACCACAGATTCTAAAAATCATGCAAAGATATCACACGTCCTGCACCAAATCTAGACTATTTTATCATGTTTTTATCACTATTTCCATTCAACATTTCAGAATATATACTCAAGTATAGTCAGTTAATGCTAGGGCACCACAGATATTGTAGAATGGTGCAATCATAGGCACTTTATAACCTCATTAACCACACTTCAAAAACTTTCTCTGCCTAATATTTTGTAGTCTGGCACATTTAAAAACATTATCTTGTTCCAACTACAGGATCACACCCAACAAAGATCAACTTGGCAATCAAAAGAAACAGTAGAAAAAGGAATAGAAAATATATCCTTACGCCTTTGCAGTTTTATGTACCATAGCTCTCTTCTACACCACCAATCATCTTTGTAAATGCCACGACAGGTGCGATTTTGAAGCCAACTTCCTACGTACAGCATCCGATTCATCACGTTTTATTTAAAAGACTTTTCACATTTCTACACACATTCTTTAGGCTTATGTGTTGAAGTTTATGGAGATTTCAATGTTTCCATGTCTAGCAACTTCCAAGTTTGGAATATTTGCACTCAACAACTTCAATCAAATCATACTTCACACAGACTTCAATCCCTTCACATGGCTTCACACAGAGATTGCACAAAATAGTGATTCCTTTGTATGACTTTCGCTGGCTATGACTTTACACTCTTTGGCTCCTTTGCAGACTGATTTGTCCCTTTTGTGTTGGACTCAAATGTATTTAGCGTCAACTACAAATAGATTTACAAACCCTTTTAATCGCACAGAGTGCCTATCTTTTTAAGAACAATAGACTGGGCGCATACCAATCAGCAGCAGCCATGATTACCATTCTTTCTAGGCAAGATGATAGCTATTACATTTGCAGCAGTTTGATCTTCAACACATTGTCATATGAATGCCTTCATTCTCATATTTTTCATCATGCATAGGAACAGTTACTGTTCTGATATCAAATAATGGAGAAATATCCAAATAAAATGTTTTCTTCACTCGATAATCAAATTGTACAGACAAATAAGCATATAAATGATGAGAGGGAGTTGACAGTGATAGTTACAATAGTTATACAGTTATATATAACTGACAATTGAAACTAAACTGTGACCGAACCATGAACTGATCGAACCATGACAATGACCGAACCATGACAATGTAATACAATGTATTACGCTAATAGAGGGTCCATTATTGGTTGAAATTGATATCACTATTTTTTAATCATGGCTACACATATAACAAATGCTACTTGTACTTTTGAGGCCTTTAAACAGTCAGATGCTTGTGCTATCAAAGAGGTTAATGTGACAAAGTGTAGCAAGGTCATATTGGAGGTAGGCGACATCAGAGGATGGAGGATTTTCCATCATCTCAATTTAGCTTCTCACTTTGAGATGATGCTTTGCATGAGAAGTGTTTTTGGTTTTGGTTATTTTTCTTTTCTTTGTTGATGTTGACAGATTTGAAGAATGTATGTTTTGTGAAGATTTTGTTTTGGAGACAGGCTTGGGATTTGGTGTTGAGCTCAATATGGATTGTTGTCCAATGAGATTCAAGAGTATATGATCAAGAATTAGGGATCACTGACGAATAATTCAAGACTCTGTGATTTGAGAGTTTGGGACTAAAGAGCTCAAGAACATAGCTTGAAGCTATGCCTTTTCAAGGGTAGATGAGACATCATGATGGAGCCTCACTTAGTTTAGGATTTGTTCTTTGGGAGAAGATCTTCTATAAAATATGTATTTATATTATGTAATCAGCTTTGTTGAGTATTTTAGGTTTTAGGGGGGTCCCTTGGTACTATTGCAGGAACAATGTAATAAGGGGGGAATGTTGGCATAATAGTCATAGTAACAATGGTATTACATTGTGAAATAAATGTTAGTAAATAAAACAATAGTTAGTTTGTGGGAGTTACACTCTCGTATGGAGGTTATGTAGGTAGTTATCAAATAGTTAAAGGGAAGAGGTTTTTATAAAGCCAATATAATGCAATGTGAAAATTGTTCAATGACATCAATATAATATATCTTATGTTTTGATATTCTTGAGCTGTAATGATTTAATCTATGTCTGTTTTCTTACCATTTCTCAATATTGGTAAATAGGCTTTATTCCAACACAAATATTAGGGCCAAGAAAATTCTGAGGGTCTTGAAGAATGCAAAATAGAAAGCTACCCTTCCTTAACTAAATATACACATGATTTCAAAAAAGACCAAATTAGTTCATCATCCTTATCTGAGACCACAAGTCTCCTTTTCTTTAATAAGGAAGAGACAAATATTTTTTGTTCTTCTGGGAAAGATAAATTACTAAAATCCCTCCACATAATTTTAGGAAAAGGTGAATCAGAGTCTAACATGAAATAATCTTTAACCTTAGTACCCCATACATTTGAAAGAACCTCCTTAGCTTGACTTAACCCTGATTGAAGATACAGAGGGGGGAAACCATTGCAAGAATCAAGCCAGAAAGTAGCTTTGTTACCTTTATGGATAATCCAAGAAAGGTGATGGAGGATTATCTTCCTACATTCCATAAGAAAAATCCAAACCTTAGATCCTGCAGGAGGATTAGCCACTGTGAAGACTCTTTCAGGAAGAGGAGAATCAAGATATTTATATTTCATCATTTTATACCACTTTGACTCTGGCTTAGTAAACAACCTCCAAGCTAGCTTGGCCCCTAAGGCCACATTGTGATTCTCCAAATTATGAATCCCTGTACCACCAAATTTAATAGAAGAGTAGACCTTATTTTAGGCCATTAAAGTGATTTTTTTTTCTTTAACTTCATTCCCTTTCCCTAAAATCTTTTCAAAAACTTCTCCACTTCTAAGATCACCCCTTTGGGTATTTTCAATACTGACATCATATAAATATGTATAGCTATCAGAACTAATTTGATAATAGCAATTCTACCAGCCAGAGTCAACCATCTACCTTTCCAAGCAACTGTCTTTTTCTGAATAGCTTGAATAGTTTTAAGCCAATAGTCACTCTTATGAGCCCCACAAAAAGAGGAACATCCAAATATTCAGAAGGTAAAGAGTCAATACTAAAACCAAGAAAAGATGCAATTCGAGAATGAAGAGAAGCTTTTGTTCTGAAGAAGAAAATCTTTGATTTTCTTAGGGTTGAGAACTTGGCCAGAAACTTGACAATACATGGCAATAACCTTTTTGATGCATTTTGCTTCTGAGAAAGAGGGAAATCCAAAAAGCAATGTGTCATCCCCAAAGAGAATATGAGTAAAGGAAAAAGGAATTCTAGGGATAGATAGACCATTCCAAGCACAACTTAAATTTTGAACTACAATAAACCTACTCAAAGCCTCTGCCATAATGATGATTAAGAAAGGTAAAATAGGGTCACCTTGTCTGATACCCTGACTTGACTAAAAAAACTAGCAAGGGAACCATTAATTAAGACTGAAAATTTGGCTCATGAGATACAAGAATAAATTTATTTACACCACTTATTTGAAAAACCAAATTTGGCCAAGACTTTCATTAAAAAGTCTCAGGAAACTCTATCGTATGCCTTCATCATGTCAAACTTTATCGTATGCCTTCATCATGTCAAACTTTATAATCATGGCCTGAAGATTATGGGATTGAATGGAATGAAGAATTTCATGTGCTACTATGGCACCATCAAAAATTTCTTTACCTATTCCTTTGAGATGATCTTTGGAATGATCAGCGCAAGTCAAAGAGTGATTGCTTTTGTAAATATTAAAATTTGGTTTTTATTTTTTATTTTATACAATTTCTTTTTTGGTTCCATAGTTTTTGGGATTTTTTTATTTTCAATTTGTTTTTTAGTTTTTATTTTCTATTTTTTCTAATTTCTTTTATAGTTTTTATTTTTTATTTTTTCTAATTTCTTTTTTGGTTTTTGGTTTTTATTTTTTCAATTTTTTTTTTAGTTTTTATTTATTTTATTTTTTTCAATTTCTTTTTTTATTTTTTCCAATTTCTTTTTATTTTTTTAACTTTTTATTAAACAAGATGGAAAACCAATAACAGGAACAACTTGCATATTTAATGGGAAATAGAACTAATTTTTAAATTTAGATTTTTTTAAAATGGCATTATACAGTCACAGTGGGGTGGGGATGGGAGCACTCATTTTTTATGCCTAAATTTATAAGAAAAAAAAATTAAAATACCAAAAGAAATACAAAATAAAACTTAAAAAAAAGAAAAAACTAAAAAAAACTAAAAAAAAATTAAAAATAGAGCTAAATCACAAAAACTATGGAACCAAAGAATTTGGAAGAAATAAATAAAATACAAACTAAAAAAGAAATTGGAAAAAATCAAAAATCAAAAATCAAAATCAAAATAGAAATTGGAAACTGTTGGAAGGAGAAAAAGGTGGAGAAAAACTATGAAACCAAAAAAGAAATTGGAAAAAATTAAAATAAAAAACAAAAGAGAAATTGCAAGAGAAAATCAAAGAAACTATGGAACAAGTACCTCAAGTATTTTAGATATAATTTTTTAAATATAAATATACTTGTTTTTTAAAATAATGCTACATAACTATTTGTCATATATAATATTTATCTTAAAATTTATCATATTTGTACTAAAAAACTATTTGCCACATGTAAAGTTCCTAGTGATAAATTTCAATTTTGATGTGTTTAGATCAATATATATTCTAAATAAATTTAATATAATTTAAAAATTTATATAATTTTACAAATAGTTAAATACAATAAATTTCAATTGCAAATAAATCTATAAACATATTAAAGCTTTTTAGATTGTTAATTTGTAATTCACTTTTTCAATGTAAAAACATTAACATTTAAATTATCATTAGATAAATTAATTAATTTTTGTTTGGTATTATTAAGATATAAATATCCATTTAAATGCCTTAAGTTTAAAATATGTAGCACCAAAAACACATGGAGATAGAAGTAATAAGAATATTTAATAATATAAATTATTTTAGGAATGCAATGTAATTTAGATGATTTTTAAGGAGATAAATGTTCCTCATTCTCTTTAATAACATATGTTTAAAAGTGTGTGTGTTAATCATATCTTTTGTGAAAAGTAAAATCTATGATTATTTATCATCCAGTCTACACCTACACCCTTTTTTATAGTTTGATATTTTTATTAATTCTATCCGCTTCCACGTATTTATTTATTTACACATTTTATGAATTTTGTTTACTTGGGAATCTGAATCTTAATTATTTATGGGAATTTGAATTTTTTAGCCCTTGTTGTGAGTGTAGAATGCCTCTCAGCATAATTATTTTTGAAAAGAATAAATTTCTATTATATTATTGGCCCACGCGTTGTCTAGATGTGCAAGTCGTGCAAAAAATACTTATAGCTTGGGATCGACACTCTCATTTCCATATTTGACCACATGAAAGATAATGATACAGTCCCATTGAATATAATTATTGTAATGTACGCCGATCATAGCGGCCAAATTGAATCGAAGTGCATTATGCTTATTTTTATTTTTAATTGCATCCCTTGGTTAGTATAAAGTGGTTGTTAACTGTAGTGATAGTGGTGAAACTAAAAGATTTTATTTTTATTTATAAGTTGGAAGTTGGTATTCTATTAATTTATTTCATTTTTTAGATGGTAAATTTTTTTGCTTATTGTAAAATATATTAAAGATATATGTTGAGTTAGGTAAGTAGGTTAAACAAATTCAGTGTAATTCAATATGTAGGAGAATAATTAAAAAGAGTTGTTTATAAAATTAAATAAGATCATTAAGAGTGTTAGTGATCTGTAATAATTTGAGAACATTCTATAAAGCAATTAGGCTTAATTGTGCAATTTTAGTATATTGAAGTTATTCATCACATTATCAATCATATGATCAAGCATTGACACTAATACCTTTATTATGGATGAATTAGAATGGCAGTTGGTTGTGACTTACCATTTATTGTTGTACTTGTTCTTACCATGTTGAGGGTTCCATTACTAATATCATCTAATGCTCTAATGTACTATTTTTGAACTTTTATTCAATAGAAAAAATGTAGGGATGAAATTTGATAGTCAACTATATCTATGTAATAATTTATTTTAACCATATAAGTCCAACGTCCTTAGGTAAACCACATAAATGAGTAAACCACGTAAATAAACAACATTGCCATGCAAGGTGTAGAACACTTTCCTAAAAGCCTATGATCAAGCTTAATACTCATAGGAAACAATATAAAAGGTTTTCTAAGTGGCAACACGGGATCAATAGAGAGAAAAGTGAAGCATTGTAGCCACCAAATTGTGCATGCTTATATTCAATTGGCTTCATTAATTTAAGTAGAAATAATCCAATTGGAGGTTGAAATTTTGTATGAAGGGAACTCACATTTATTGTTGACATTATCTATTATTTTTTGAAATAATGCTACATAATTATTTGTCATATATAATATTTATCTTAAAATTTATCATATTTGTACTAAAAAACTATTTGCCACATGTAATGTTCCTAGTGATAAATTTCAATTTTGATATGTTTAGATTAATATATATTCTAAATAAATTTAATATAATTTAGAAATTTATACAATTTTACAAATAATTAAATACAATAAATTTCAATTGCAAATAAATCTATAAGTATATTAAATCTTTTTAGATTGTTAATTTGTATGTCACTTTTTCAATGTAAAAACATTCATTTGAATTATCATTAATCAATTAATTTTTTGGGGGTACTATTAATATATAAATATGCATTTAAATGCATTAAGTTTAGAATATGTAGCACCAAAAATATATGGAGATAGAAGTAATATGAATATTTAATAATATAAATTATTGTAGAAATGTAATGTAATTTATATTATTTATAAAGAATTAATTGTTCCTCATTATCCTTAGTAACATATGTTTAAATGTTCCTACAATAATTTATATTATTGTAACAACTTAGGTAGATACTCAGCTGGTCGAGATTTGAAATTGCCACTCCTGCTCCTCTTCCCGCCCATGCACCTGGTTCTCAGGGTTTGGTTGCTACTGAGTTAATCGCAAGTTTTTCCTCTATTGCTCATGTGGTTGTGGTTGCTGGAGCATCGATTGTGACAGAGGGCCTTGCTGTTGGGGATACACCTGCGAGTGTGGCTACTACGGTTGGGGGTTTGCAAGTTTTTCCTAAAACTGCTACCGTTGGAGTGTCGTTCGCGTCTGTGATTGCCGCTGTTGTTGCTGGTGGTGAGTCATTTGCAGGGGTGGCTTCTTTGGAAAAGGGTAAATCTTTCTTAGCTGCTGCTCAAGAGAAGCATCAGGGATTGCCTTTGCCCTATGCTGCTTCTCCTACTATTTCTTTTGGGTTTGAGGTTTTGGAGAGTGAGGAATTTTATTCCTCTCACGCTTTGATTTGCAGATTCAACCATTTTTTGCCACACCTTAATGCCCTAAATAAATTGATCTTTGATTCTTGGGGACCAATTATAAATGGTAAGATTGAAATCTACCCATGTGCTAGAGGTTTCTTCATTGTTACATTTGATGATATTTAGGATCGTAATGCTGTGTTTGAGGGTTCTATTTAGCTGTGGGATCAGTATCCCCTAGTGCTTCGTCCCTGGTTTCCACTTTTCAATCCCGCAACTGATTCTTTGAATCTTTTACCCATCTGGGTTAGGCTTCCTAACCTCGCTCTACAGGTTTGGAGCAAGTCTTGCTATTCTGTGATTGGGAATGCTTTAGGGTAGTTTATTATGGCTGATCCTGCTACCTTATAGTTTACGCATTCAACTTATACTCAAATTCTTGTGGATCTAGATTTATCTAAGGCACTCCCTACTAAGAGTATCTTTAACATTGCTAACCATTCCTGGTGCCAGAGTTTGGACTACGAGGGTATCCCCTTTCACTGTCAATGCTACTTTCACACTGGTCATTTGGCCGAGTAGTGTTTATACTCCAAATCTAAATCTCATTTGGCTTCTTGGTGGCATAATGTTCATCCCATGGATTTCACTATTGCTCCTATGGCTTCCACTCCTTCCTCTCCCTTAGTTGTGACACCCCAGTCCAATGTACATTCCACTGCTCCTCTTCCTGGCCTGGAGCTGTTGGTTGCTAGTTACATGTTTCTTCTACTTCTAGGGTGCTTCCTATTGCTACTACTGTTGTGTCATTCTATTTTATATGTTGTTGTTGTTGCTACTGGGGTGCTGCCTGCTGCTTCTACTATTGTGCCATCTATTTCAGAGGTTGATGTTGCTACTACTACTTGTTCAACACTTATAACAAGGAGTTTTTCTACTATTGGGGCTGCTGCTGACTCATCCCTTGTCATTAGGGAGCTATTTATGACTGGAACTACTGCTATTGGTGTATCACCTTATGATGGAGCTAATGCTATTATGAAGTCTTCCTCCTCTCCTCAAGTTCCACCCCCTTCTGTGGTTTTGGGGAAAGCCTCACCCCCTTCATCTCCTTTTTCTGTAGATGGAGACAATGATGTTTGTTGGACTATGGTCCAAAGAAGGAAGTGTGGTCTTCCTAAGGATGTCTTGCTGACCCGCACTCAGGTCAAGGGTGTTCTAAGATTTGGTTATGTTGTTGTTTAGTTTTTAGTTGTTCCTTGCAGCCTTGTTGCGTTGTTGTAGCTTTGTCTGTGTACTATTAATGTGCTATCTTTGGCTCATTTAAGGTCTTATTTTGCCCTGGGGGTTGCTTTGTAAAGGGTTCTAGACCCTCTTTTCCAGCTGAACTAATAAAAAACATATGTTTAAAAGTATGTGTTTTAATCATATCTTTTTCGAAAATCAAAATATATGATAATTTATCATCCCCATCTACACCTACACCCTTTTTTATAGTTTGATATTTTTATTAATTATACAATAATCTGAGAAGTTTTTTCACAATAGAATTATTTTTGAAGAGAATAAATTTCTATTATATTATTGGTCCACGTGTTGTCTAGATGTGCAAGTCATGCAAAAAATACTTATAGCTTGGGATGGACACTCTCGTTTCCATCAACCGTAGATCAAGTAGATTGACCTGCACTATAAGTTACTATTTGACCACATGAATGAGAAAGATACAGTCTCATTGAATATAATTATTGTAATGTATGCTGATCGTAGGGGCCAAATCGAATTGCAGTGCATAATGCTTTTTTTTATTGCATCCCTTGGTTACTATAAGATGGTCGTTAACTATAGTGATAGCGGTGAAACTAAAATATTTGGAACAGGGTATGGATATCCATCAATGCATAATGGAAGTGAAATTTTCATTAGATATTATAGTTGGAAAAGCTATCCTATACGTGTGCAAAATGTGGAAGCATAGACAAGGTAGAAAAATTTCTTCTATAGATTTAATTTATATTAGATAATATATAATAAATATAATTATAATATATATTTTATATATTTAAAATAAATACATAATTAAATAAAAATATATTTAAACATACAAATTTATAATATTATATTCTATTAAATATATTTAATAGTTTATATTATATAAAGTATAATATATAATTATAATATAGATTTTATATATAAAATAGATATATAATTAAATAATAAGTATATATAAATGTTGACTATTGTCAATAAATCTCCACTTATTATATCATTTCCTTTGATTTCACAACACGATACTGCTCATCAAGCTCAGTGGGAAACATCAATAAAACTGTCAAAAAGCCAACATCAGAGAAACTAAGATGAGTATAGTGACGATTAATTCAAGCACCTTCTATCCTTTAACATCCTTCTAAACTATTGGTTTGAAAAACACAACTTTTCATTATAAGTGCATTTAGATGTATGTCAAGTGTTAAAGTTTGGTAGATACCTGTTAACTATTTGACAACATGAAAGAGCAAGACATCGTCTCATGGAATATAATTATTGCACCATACACCAACTACATTGACTAATTCTAATTGTAGCATACAGCTCTCCCATGAGAGGATGCATGATGGAAGGAAATATGGCAACTAAACATGATGTAGGTGGTGACCATGCTTATATTTGCAAGAGAATGCTTATATTTCAAATATTATCATTCTCCTTCAAATCTTGTTTCAATAGTTTTAGAAATTGGTGACATAGACTTGAGGCTTGCGAACATCAACGAGTTCATTCAAAGGGTTAATAAAGAAGATGATATGTCACATTGGTCTACCTACACTACACATAGCAGCATTGGACAAGCTCCGTCATTTCTAGTATTAGCATAATATTTTGAACTTGTACTAGCAAGTTTTTAGTACAATGATTTTGATAAGAGGAAGATTTATGAACTATAAAATGAGATCATATTCAAAATCATTATTGAAGCTACTAACCTGAGAGTTTTGGACTTGCAACATATGTCAAACTAGAAAGTTTTTAGTACTATGATTTAGATAAGAGGAAGATCTATGAACTATAAAATGAGATTACAGTCAAAATGATTGTAGAAGCTACTAAGGAGACTTGCACTCCCAACATATGTCAAATATGCTTTTGTATCATTACCTAAATGACAACTGGTTAAATAAGAGAAGTGTTTCCATTACAATGATGCCCAAGATCCTTCACAAGAGAAACTCCAATGAAAATATAAGTGATCTAATTACTTTATTCAACAAAATGGCGGGGAATCCTATAGGTAAAAACTTCTACCAATGATTGTTCTATTTTATGCTTACCATCATGGATGATCAAAACTAAATTGATTGGAAAACTATAATTAGTGATCATTTGTAACATCAACTTTGTGATGTACAAGAGAGTGAGAGGTTTTATATGACTTCTTATCTTGTATATCTAGTAGCAAGGAGAGCTACTTTCTTAGGGTTGACCAAAATTGGATTTACATGGGTGTTGGGGAAAACAAAGTTTATGAGTGTTACCATTAGTTGGAGTTGAAAGAAAGCAACAAAAATTACAACAGGATTAATGATATCTTTATATTCTACTTGATTAATGTCTTAGAGAAATATTTTAATAAAATAATTTCATTAGAAGCTACATTTGCAAATGAATACAAAATTTGGTTTATCTAGTTTTCGATATTTACTCATATTAGAGTTAACATTGTCCCATACAAGTTACTAACTTGTACCCTAGTAATAGAATCATCTTGTTGGAATTATGAAGACAACTAAATGATCTCGACAAATTTCTCTTAGGTAATAATAAATTTATTATTCAATTCCTTATCTCTATTGGTGAATATAGTTGTGCCTCTTATCTCCATAATGGGGTAGGTGATTATAAGACATGAAAAATGCTCAAGATGACCAAAATGAGTTCCTAGAGTTATGTACCAAAATGATTGGCTCAAGATGGGTTGAAAAATCACCCATACTTATTTTAAAAATAAATACCCTATAGGTATATTTTTTCATACCAAATTGACAAATTCTTCCCAATCGAAGAGAAATTTGGCCCAAAAATTACAAACTAGCTAACTCTATAGGAACCAAACACTACTACTATAAAATGACACAAAATCTCAATCTATAGACTATCATCTTATTTTTGAACATTGTTGTGTACTATCCCACACATATACTCTAACAAAACTACACAAATTTCTACGGATCTACTTAAATCATGTCCGAGAATATGACCATCTAAGCCAGCTCTACTTAAACATCATCCACATCAATGGTTGACCAATCAATAGCAATTGTACACCTCATCCACAACAAAAAGTGGTAAATGTTTGTCCTACTTTTATTGGCCAAAATTGACTTTTGACTGTTGAAATGGATGACGTTTAAAAACAACCATCTATGCCTTGATATGTGCACAATGAAGGAGAAAAGGAATACTACTAGGTTATGGTGTGTTTAGTCTATAGTATTCTCGATCATCTCTTTTTTAGTTTTCATTGCTCCTTTAAATCTATATTATTATAATGTCTTATCCATTGTGATATATGTCGATGCCTAAAAATTATTTCAATCTTCTGTTATCTGTCATTATGAAAATATGATAACAAAAGATCTAGGTAATTTTTAGGCATCGACATTTATCACAATGTCTAGTGACAACTATATTATCATTTGATGCGTCCACTTTGATATCTCATCTCATTCCCTCCTCTCCTAAATCCAATTCCATTCTCTTTCTTGTCTCTTTCTTCAAAACCCATTTTTAATCCTCCCAATCTTTGTTCTCCAATAAAAGTGCTAGATGTTATGTTCCAGTATATCTACCAACTTGTTTTAGAATTTATTGATGTATTGGTCTGTCCATCACCATCATAATGCCTCTATTATATTTAATAACACAATCCACTCTGATATCTCATCTAATCCACTCCTCTCCTAAATCCAATTCCATTCTTTTTCTTGTCTCTTTCTTGAAAACCCATTTTTATGTGATTACTTGGGTTTTCAAGAATGAGACAAGAATGAGAATGGAATTGGATAAAGGAGAGGAGTGGATGAGTTGAGATATCATGTAAGGCTATCTAACCCTTATGACTCATCTAGAGTATACACACACTGGAGTCATTCTATTATGAATAAAACATGTACAATTGAAGTTATCAATGTCTTGGTCAAAGTGGATAGGCAATAATGCTAAGGTTGGGTCATGTACCACATTCAGGTATGCAAATAAGCATTGAGTATTGTTTACAATTGTTCAGGCATGATGATCAACATAGATCTAAATATGACATAGGCTAGTATTTTTTATCCATTTGAACTTGTATTATCTAGCATTATCCCAACCAATAATAACATGTTGTCATTTTTGGATTAATAGATGTTTGTCAATTCTACTATCCTTGTAGCTAATATATATGAAAGTAATGCTTCTAAAATGTTGTTAATCTTTGAGTTGTGATGTTGTAGTGCACAAGAATGATGGTTAATAGGCATATTATTTATTTCATATTGCAAAGTATGTCAATCCCTCTAGAGAGTCAAGGATGGTTTATTCCATTGCTTTCTTTTGATTGAATTATTACTTAGTGCATGTTCTGTTAGAAAAGTCTTTCAATTCAATTGTATATTTTTGAATTGATATAAAATACATATGTAGTAGGTTATGGTCAATCACAATTCCTCTTGTTGTGTACTATTGGCATTTATGGATTTTATAGATTCCTAGGATAAGAGATAAATTTGCATTCAACCCATTTTACATATGTCTTCATGAATTATTGATAGAAATGAACTGAGGGTAAAGGGGCAACTTAGAATTCATAGATATTAATTTTTTTTATTTTTTATTTTAATTTTTTTTTTACGTCGAACCACATTAGAGATTCTAATTATATTAGAGTTTCTAAGTGTTAGATCTGCCTTTTTAGATAGGCTGCAACCATTTTACGACCTCATAGATAGTAGGATCGACTTTAAAATTGGGAATTACTAACTGAAAAATCGATTTTTTTGTTTGATTTTTGGGAGGATCGATGGTGAAGGAAGGCACTAAGCTTGTTTATTGTTTTTTTTTTGGGAGGATGCGTGAGGAAGTTGAGGGAGGAAAAACATGCCAATGTGGATTAGAGGAGAATGGAACATTGGAATTTTAATGAAGAGAATCTTCTCTTATCACGAAGGAGATAGAGGAGTTAGAGGTAGGGTCTGAAGTTTTCTCTGGTTATGGAACACTCAGGCGATGGAGGGGAAAATAGACTTAGAAATCATGCTTTGGAGGTCGGCCAAGCTTAATCTCTGGTCAGCCCATATAATCGATAGATCCTCAGCTTATTAATAACTTCAAATATTACATTGTTTCTGCCTGTAAGTGTTCTTAATCCCCTTGTATGTATATATGTAAAAATAAATAAAAAATTCGGTCTGTATTCTCTTTCATTCCTTGCCCTTCCTATTGCATTCATTTATTTGATGTTGATGGTTTACTATATTTTTTTTTGGAAAAAAAAAGGTACAAGTATTGTATTTAAAAAAAGAGGTGGGTTATTGAACCAACCTAATTATGTTATAGCTGATCATAAGTTGGGCAAGCTACTAGTGAGGGAAATCACTACAATCAGAATAGAAACGGTCCTTGATTTGATCACAAATTAAGTAGCTTGAGATAAATGTGTAAGAGGCTTGCATCTTTTTCTTTTCAATATCAGGCTTTTTCAAGATAAGGGCTCTAGATATATATCTAATCTAGTTCGACTGGCAATGCTGCACAACCTATTTTTCTATTGTTGTTGAACATTTCTTTACTAAATTTCTCTTTCTTTGATTTCCTCTTCACGAAGGGATTCCCAAGCTTGGATTTGTTTTAAACTATTCTAGAAAAAGTAGCAAGATTGCAACTAATATTGCGAACTAAATCTGTGGTATTGTCGTTGATTAGGAGTTGCCTATGATAAACTTTCTGATTGGATATAACCACTCATCATCGTTGGATTTTGAGATGGAGTTGTCAAGGAACGCTTGAACTTTATTTCCTTGATTGTCAAAGACTGATTTGATGTTAACCTTTGTTAAATTATCTTTTGTCATTCAGAGAACAATTATTGGTATGCACTTTGAGTAAAGTGCATATGAAGTTTCTAGGGCTGACCTTGTAAGATTCCTTCACAGTTAGATATCGTTGATGAGTTTTCCGTTCTAGTGTCATCTTGTTCTCAACAAAAATAAAGCCTTCAGTTGAGGCCTCGGGTGAAATCAAAAGGTTAGCTTTCATAGATTCATGACTTTTGAGAGTTCTTGCTTTAGTTGTATTATTTTCTTTTCTCGTTAGAAGTCCTTTTGGCTAGTTAGTAATGATATCTTAACATGACAAGTTCAACCTTAATTTGTGGATGTGTGAATGTCGGTTAAGAGATATCTGTATGCATAAAAAGTAGATAGAGAAATATTAGAGTTGGTAGATGCATTAGTTCTACCTTGGAAGTAGTGTTAACTTGAGTTAAAGGGTATAACCATGATTACATTTAGATCTAGCTTGACATAGTTATATCCATGATAGAATCTGTGCAAGATATTTGATTTTATGAAGAAGAAATTCTTCCCCCTTGATACTCAACATGAAAACACAAGCATTTAAATTATTTCCCAAATCCAAACTTGAACTTGAGACTCTAGCTCTTCCAAGATAGGCTTCTATTTATTAGGAGACAAGTTTCACTAACTTGGGTGCCACTTTTAAGTCCAACTCATCCTTTTCGATGCTCTCAACTTCATTCCAAGTGTCAAGAATATTTTATGTACCATCAAGGAGACCATTTACAAATACAACATTAGATTATTGCAATGTTTATCTAGAATCCAAAAATAAAATAATACCTCAACATAACTACTAGGATTTGCAAAGTGTACAATATACTTAGTTCTAACATTATCCTAGTTATTGTATACATTAAAAGAGAATAAAGGAAATTACAAAGTAATACAAGGCTAACAACAAATACATGTCCATCTACAAAACTATGAAGATCCTATATTTAAAACTAGTAGACAAATAAATAACAAACAAACATGGCTTTGCCAAACATGCATAACCTCAAGCTTCCTAGGAAAATACAATTCACATACATCTCCTTGAATTTATTCAACCATATAATACATCCATTTGCAACCAACAAACTCCTTTCTCATAGGAAAAACATGACTGGTCATTGTGCTAGCTAAAAGAACAAACATTAACTTTCTTTTGGTGTGTAAAAAATTAAGATAGATTCTTTCTTATCATATTAACTAACATTTAAATCAAACACAAATAAATAGTTCAAACATATCACTTTCAAATCTAATATAAGAGAAGCAAATACAAAGAGCTAGGACTAAAAAATGATAAGGGACATGAAATAAGAAAAATAACTTGGAAAAACAATTATAAAACTATGCTAGGAATTTAAATTGTCAAGCATCAAAAGTGGCACTTGTACACTAAGGAGAAAGAAACCCTTTGAAATTCAATATCTTAGAATGATGTTAAAAAGTCTCTTGATGTCCTTTGTCAAAAGGGTCCTAGTTTCCAAATGGGGACATTGATGATTCTATGTTGGAATGCTCTCAACTTCTTATTTAAGAATCCTAATGTTCCCCATGTTCTGTAAGTATTAGTCATTTGTCCAGAAACTAAATAGAAATAAAACTAAATACAAATAAGGTGGTCAAAATATACTAAATACACAAAAAATAGAAACCTTGATGTAGAATTTGAGGTAGCTACATGAGAAAAATAAAAAGTGTAAGAAGATGAATTTCTTAGAGTGACAAAGAGAAGTTTCTAATAAAGTTAGAAGGTTGAATTAGGTATCCTCCACAAAAGGGGCACTAGTATCCAAAGAGGGGGAACTCCTAGTAATTATGTCCAAAAGATCTATAACTTTGGGGAAGCTTCATCATGATCTGGAATGAGTTTTATTCTTTATTCTTCCTAAACCAATTTTTTTTTGAAAAAATAAGACAAATATAATAATAGTTTTTTGGGAACAAACTATAATTTTTTAAAATGAAAATACAATTTTTTTTCAAAATAAAAAAATAAAAAATAGATCCATATTCTACAAAGGAGGGGCAAAGAAATTCTACAAGGAGCCTAGGCTAAGTATTTTGATTTAGATGAAATGACATGTGTTTCCTAGGGCTTTTAGGCCTTCTAGACATAATGGCAAGGTTAGATTTGACTTAAAATTCTCTAAATAATTAGCTACCTATAGGATCTTGAAATCACTTCCTTGATGAAAACTTTTGTTGTATATCTAACTTTGATGTTTGACTAGGACATAACAATAAAAAAAATATACTTTTTCAAATGCTCTAGACTAAATGGTGGGCATATATTTGCTTCCCCAATCTTGAAAACATGCCTACAATACAAAGCCACAAAAAGGAACCACTAAGAATGTAATCTAATTTCTCTCAAAAACTAGAAATGGAATAACCTTAGAACATCATTTATTTGATACTATGTTAGAATTTATCATATGCACAAAAAAAATACCCTAGACCTATTGTATATGAGCTAATAAGAAAACTAGGAAAATGAATAAAGATATTCTATTAAATATAATGGAGAAAATTATAAAGTTTAAATTATAAATATATAGGGTTCCAAGTTCCTTCAATCAAGGAAATGACATGTCCAAGAGGTTATGAGTGAACACTCTATCACTACCAATCAGGAGATGAGTTAACTCAATATGACTAAGACAAAGGTGGCCTTGATTGAATAGAGGTGGCACCTAACTACCATCAATCAAGGGTTGACAAGGTAGTAGTAGCATTCGTGTACCTCAAGTTAAGGTGAACACACACCATTATAAGTTTCCTAGGTGATAATTGTACTAAATATTCTTAATATCCTAAGTAAACTTATTGATTAGGTGGAGTATTACACCAATAGTATTTAGACTAGGAAAGAGGATAACACTAACTAGAGAGATCTATAGAAGGAAATACTATGGAAAACCTATTCAAAAAGAGGAAAATAAAAAGAACAAGCCTATAAGAAAAGAGAAGAAATCGTGAAGCAATTGACAAAAAATTATGAAGACTCCAAGCACCAAATTAATCCTCTAAGCCTAGAAGACTTTATTGGCTCCAATAGATCTAGGCTCCAAAGAAAATAAATGCAAGATTGATAGATTGCAAGGAAGAAAAAATGTGGATGAAGAAATGACAGGATATTTATAAGTTTTTGAAAGGATTTGGAGCAAGTGAATACAATAAATTTAATAGATAACTAATGAATGCATTGCCACAAAAATTTGGTGAGAATCCCCGTAAAAACTAAATGTGCCCCCCAAGGGGCACCATTGATATTATATTTCTCTAAAGTCTATAAGAAATGGAAAAGGTTTCATTTTAGAAGGATCCCAAAAACATGAGAAATAAGGAAAATAGGAAAAATGATGGTAAAATACACATGAGAAAAGACATACAAATTAAATGTTATGTGGATGGGATAAGGATCGCGTGTGAAAAGATAAACACAAGGCTTACACAAGAGTCAAAAACACATGAAAAACGGACATATAAGCACATAGGAATACACAAAGGATTAACAAGACTAAGGGTAAAAGCACAAAGCTGTGTCACACTTTCAGCTGACTTATCAGCACAAGTGACTTTAAGTATTTCTAACTAAAAATTAACTTTGGTCAAGCGTATGATCTTGTAAGATTTATTCTAGCTAAGTTAGATAGGTCCACAACTTTTCCAACTAAAATTGTTGGCTAAATGCATATGTAGCACCATTATGAGGCCATTTTACCAAAAAAAAATATTTGAAAAACTTGACAATTCAACAACTTCTACCTGTGTAAATAACATTTTTAAAAAATATTAAAATACCCTTTTGTAGATCTATAAGTTTAGTTTTCAAAAATACATATATTTTAATAGTTTAATTATTATTTATATTTTCCTTTCTATTTTTACTAAAATTAGGTTATCAGCACAAGACATTAGGTTGATTACCATGTCAAGGAAAAATAGTAAAACTTATTTTAAAAAAATGAAAAAAATATGATGCACTAGATAAAAGAATCTATATCAAGATGATATTTTTTTTTTCTATTTTAGATAAATAGTTAATATGAAAGTTGACGTTGAATGGAAACAACTACGTTTTAATACATGCATATTTTATTATTTATTTAAAAATATATATTTATCAAAATTGAAAAAATATATATATCCATGCACTAAAGTTTCAAGTTATAAATACACACAAAAAAATTGAAGAAAAAAAAAATTACTATATAAAGATTGACGTCTCATGTAACTTCATTTTTCAGTATTTATCAACAACTAAATTATAGTGTCAATTTATTAAAAACTATATTCAAATATTTTTTAATTTTTTTCAAAAAATACAAACATAAAATATACTAAGAAATAAATATTTTAGTAGTTTACATCATTTCAAAATTCAAAACATATATGTCACATTTTAGTGATTCAAGTTTAATAGTTGGATCAGTGTTGGTCATTTCCTTTATAAAAGTGTGACATAGCTTTGTGCTTTTACCCCTAAGGTAGGTGTGGACAAAGGTTAAAAAGAATGCACACATGACTAGACAAAGTTGAAGCAAGGCATAAAAATAATGATAAAAACACATACAAGTGGGAACACTTAAAATGAGTGCAAAACATGATAAAAGAAATTGTGGGGTATGCAATTATTGTTATTGCACTAGAACCCAACATGTATAGTCTTTACCTTGAGTTATACTTGTCAACAATTTCTTTCCCTTAACCACCATGCAACCACACTTGTAAAAAATAACCTTCACATCAATATCACTAATATTTCCAACCAAGATTAGATTCTTAGTAAAATCCTTGCAAGATAAGGCCTATGTATGCCTCCACATATAAGAGAAAGTTGATGTAGAATGTCACATGGTGAGTGTTGTAGAAGGTCCCTCTATAATGAATGATGTATATTCCTTTTGGAGGAAGGAAGCCTCAAGAGCTATCAAACTACTTAATTATTACTTAGACGGCAAAATATAAGAATGAATTAGGATGTATGGATTGGGAAAATACTCACATGTCTCAATATGCATGTCGAACTATGACTGAAATTGATTGATGTGATCAAGAACCATGCAAGATTCAAGAACATTGACCATTAATGTATGGCTCTCAATGTGAGATATAAATTGATGTGAATTAAAATGTGTCAAGATAGAAGGATTATCGGTTGGAGACATAATAGGAGGGTCAAAATGCACCATTAAAACATCCAAAATAGGATTTACTAGCAAATATAAGATATATTTCCTTATGGTGTTGTCAAGATCCTAAATATGGGATTTTACAAATAACAAATGTATGTCAGATAAGTAGACATCATGATAATCAAGATGACAAGTGTGATCCTATTGATGAGTATTTGTAATAGCTTGTAGAGAAGTTATGTTCTATGTTGATGTAGTAGGTGATGAATATTGTGTAAAGGAATTTGGAAAGGTAATGTGATGTTCCTGAAGAATCTACTTCAACTCATCAATGTGCTTCTAAATGCACTCCTATTCGTTATGATTTTTCATTTGATAGTAAGAACATTTGATCCTACATGATTTGGAAGGCTTCAAAGGATAATCCTACTAAGGTGGGACAATCACACATGGGAACATTCATCCATGTTGGACATGAGAAGTCTTAAGAGATGCCATGTTCTCTCTAAAGAGAACAAGAGGAGAAATATCCTAAGGATACTAAAATAGAAAGGTGAGGGAATAAGAGACATGGTGAATTCCCCCAAGATGTGGAACTTTATATCACTTGATAATTACAAAAAAGCCCATGTGTAAGGCCACAAAGACAATTGCATGTTATGGCACTTTATAAGTTGAGCTTTATTGCATTAACAACCCCGCGTCATAAAAGAAAATAGACCAATTAAAACACTCTTATTAAGTATAGTGTGTGGTACTTTACAATTCAATGTGATTATAATACTTGTTATGTTTCCCAATGTTTCAAAGTGTCCATGAAAAAAGACAAAATGTTGAAATTACAATTTCACAATAGAATGAGAGAAAATGAATAATACCTGTATAAGGATCATCAACTCTTCATCTTCAACACTCTCAACTTCATGCCAAGTTTTAGGAATAATTTGTGTCCTCAAGGGAACTATTTGCACATACAACATTCAATTATTGTAATGTGTATCTAGAATCCCAAAAATTATATTAATTCCTCAAAATTGTAATTAGGAGTTGTAAGGTGAATTCTAACACACTTAGTCCTAACAACAACCACAACCACCACATTGGATGTTGAAGTAGAGAACCTATTCCATTCATAGATGTGGGTGTAAGGTCAAACACTGATTTTTATCAATGGTAATAGCATGAAGAATGTCATTGTAAGGCCATCATCACATACTTGAATTTACCAACCATGCCTCATCCACAACCTTATAGTTTTGGATGGGCCAGTTACTACAACACCAAAGGTATACATGTCATATGTCAATGCCACTTCTCATAGGTTATTCATGTTTTTCACAAGGAGCTAGTATGTGATGTCACCCCAATTGCTACCAATGACATAATCCTTAGGTATCTCTACTTGTATCATCACTAAGATGTGTACATAGCCAATCCTCATAGCATCACAATATTAGTGATTGATAAGAATTATCAAATTCCTAAACTAGATCCATGATTGAACACACATCCTTCACACCAAATTACACAAGTATCTTTAGTGCAATCGAGATGATTATTTTTTAGGAAGGGGTGAATGATTTGTGCAAATAGAGAGCTCACACAACTCTCACAAAAAATCAATCAACATCGTCAACTACAAATAGGATGCACAAATGTGCAGCAATAAAATTTATCTTCACTATTTTATTGGCAACAAGGTTTTATAATTTCATAGAAATCAAATTACAAAAGTTTGTGCAGCCATATAGGCTAAAGAAAATCATTACAAAACAGATATAAATTTGTTGTGTGATAGAAAATAACAAAAAAAACAAACTACAGGTGTTTCCCCTTCATATCATCCTCCTATACTATGAAATTGGCTCTCAAATTTGCAATATTGAACAAAAACTGTGTTGATCATCAACCATGGATTTCATAATCCATTTGTTGCTGCTGCACAGCTATAAAAATCAGTCTCTAACAAAATCTACGCCTTTCTTTTCCTCCTCCCAAAAATCTGGAAGCAACAGCCTCCAAAAAATGTCAAAAATCCTTCCTTTATGCCTCCACTAACTCCATTTTCTGTAGCCTCTCATTTTGAATGTCCAACTTGGCAGAATGTTTTGAAAATACATTAAAAAAAATTAATTTCTCAATAAAGAAAAATCAAAACCACTCTCAAGGATTTGCTAAGAATAGGCAACAACTAAGATTCCCACTCCTAGAAAATAGGTCAGGAAAAAGAATCTACCAACTCAACATAGGTGCCCAAATTCTCCATGCAACAATTGAGGAGCATTGATGAGTTGTTTTCACTTGTAACTCCCCAAAAATCCTACCCAAGATAGCCTTTTTGATTTTACACTCAAATTTGGTATTTGCTTTTTTTCACACCTCAACATTGCCACCTAAACTATCTCCCACACCAACATTATTTTCTAATATTAAAATAAAACCAATTATTTAATATATTATTTAGGCCCAATATTGCAATTTATTTTCCAACTCCAAAATTACCAAACTATAGGAATTAAAATATTTTTTCTTTTTGGTTGATGAGGATTGCCACGCATCACTTTCATAGTAGTACACATTTCACACACAACTCCTTGTGTTATGTGTTATGCATGCAATGCAACAAATCATGTTGTGAGCATGATACAACTCCTTGCATCATGTGCCACCTACACATCATTAGGTATCATTTCACATAGAGCATGCAACTCCTTGCTTCATGCACAACTCATGTATTTCTTAGAGCCATGCCACAGAACTCCAAAGACATCATACGGTTCATATGCATTCAATTGCATCATGCACCACTCACACAATTTTTTTTTTTTTTAAACAGAAAAAGGGGAGTGGACACCCATAGATTAAGATAGATAAAAAGTATTACAAAACTCGTGGCCGAAGCCAAAGTCCAGAAAAAGGAAACATAACAACAAAATCTGAAACCGTCCTGAACCAAAAAAAAACTAACAAAACAGAAAGATTGAAATATTAACACCCGTGCGAACACCACTGAAACCGCCACAACGCAGGCGGGCAAAAAGACAACCCCCGAACCAAAAAAACACTCACACAATATTAAGGATGTCGCACAATTTTTCTGACAACTCTGTCGATGTCTTGTGCCACATTTACACCTATAAGTGTTATTTAAGCCTATTTAGAAATAGATATTATTAAAAGAGATTCAAGAAATTGGAGCGAGTGGACTGTGGTAAGAAAAACAAAAATTATCCACCTGTCACAGAATTTCTATTTGACAGGCAGGTTGGATGCCAAATTGCAGGCCTGACCGGGCGCTGGCAGTTGACAGAAAATAAATGAATGCAATTGTAGCGCTGGCAAGCAGGACAAGAAATCAATTATTTATGAATGCATGTCGGTGCTTACTTCTCCACTAAAATCTTGAATTACGACAAAATATATTCTTCCTCTTGTGCGTTGATTTCACAGTTTCAATTTGCAATCCCTCTCGACCACTCCGATATCTGAGCTCATCCATTCCATTCTCTTTCTTGTCTTTTCTCAAAAACCCATATTCCCAAATCTCATTTTTGGCCTTTTTTCTGGAACAACATGTCTGAATGTGCAGCGATCTTCGAGATTGAGAATTAGGAAAATAAGTATCATCTAGAAATAGACATTGAGGATGGGAAGAGCGAAGCTGAGCATCAAGAGGTTGGAGAACAGCAATAATAGGCAGGTGACTTATTCTAAACGGAGGAATGGAATTCTAAAGAAGGCCAGAGAGATCTCAATTTTGTGCGACATCGACTTAGTGTTGATCATGTTCTCTCCCACTGGAAAACCCACACTTCGTCTCGGAGAAAGGAGGTATGTACACCATTCTTTTTTGGGTTTGTGTATGTTATATTCTTGTTGAATATGGATTTCTGTGCCAAACTGACAATTGATTCATGTGTAAGCCTGCAAAAAGTTTAAATAAGATAGCGGTGCTTTCATGCTTTGATCAATGAGTACTTTTCTAGAATTCAGAATCCACACCATCATTGTAAAAAATAATTCAAGAGGAAATCCAACCGAATGTTGAGTTACAAACTGTCTCATTTCCTGGACATCTTGGTTGGAAAAAGTGCCAGAAAACAAAATAGAAATACTGGTGATCAAAGTGCATAGGAAGGTCAGTCAAGCACCATTAGGTATAGCAGGTGGACACTTAAAAGGTTGTGAATGCAACAAATAACATTAATTGAGCGCAGTTCACGTGTACAGATTATACACCTTATGGTTCTTAGAAACACCGAAACTACTGCCTACCTGATCGAGAGTCTGCTGCAAATTGAGCTATGTTGGCCGGCATGCACATCTGAGCATCAGCCAACAAGATGTTGTATGTACTTAATTCATCATAAGCTTAGGACATCTGTGAGATCCTCAGAGAAAGATACCATTCAACAACAGCTCATGTGGGAAAAAGCGTAAAAGGGTATATGGTTCGTTATGCTTTGACTTTTCTTTTTAACAAGAAAGGAAAAAATATAATATAAAAGGTAAAGGTAAAGAACGTAAAGATAGTTTTATAGGTCACTTCCAAGTGATAGAAAAATTGATGTATGAGAGTTGTGTTGTAGAAGGCCATGAGAGGACTCTCTTTCCATTTACATTTAATATCGTTCAAATTGCACGTCTTTTTGACCAAGCTTTCAATAATTCCGAGTCTTGCCAATTCATCTAAGCCCAAGGTACTAGGAAAAAGGACAGGTAAGTTCAGAATAGGCTAAACCATTAGTGGGGGCTGAACTTAATCATCATTTATTTGTAATGCATGAGTAGGATTTATTATGTATGTCTTGAGTGTGCTCCAAGGTAGAGAGATCAATCATTAACTTAGCAATAGATTCAAGTCTTCTTAGGAGTTATGTTGATCAAGACTTGTGAATTCCAAGATTTCAAGTTAACATAGACAAAATATATTATACAGAGCAACGAAGGCTTTTCCTCTCTTTGTATCACCATAGGGCTCAGAGATGGATTACTATGTTTTTATTTGTAAAAAATTAAAAAATAAAAATAATAAGACAAATTGTTGTTGTCCCAAGATTTTCACAGCGTGTTTTAAAAAATTGAAGTTTCTTATTAAGGACCTCTATAAAAGTAAGTTATTGTTTCTTGGATAAACTAAACATACTTTTATTTCTAATAAATATAGTATGCCTAGTAACATAAGCTTTTCCTCTCTTTGTATCACCATAGGGCTCACAGATGTATCATTATGTTTTTGTTTCTAAAAAACTTTAAAAAACAATAAGCAAATTGTCACTGTCCCAAGATTTTCAAATGTTTTAGAACTTGAAGTTTCTTATTAAGAACCTCTATAAAAGTAATTTATTGTTGCTTGCATAAATTAAACATTCTGAGATTAGTGTCCATATACCACTATTGTTTTACATGTAAAACATTGACATCATTTCTTTCATGGTTCCCAAATATCTAGGGTACCACATCTTCCTTACTCTATTTTCAGCATATGAAAGGGATATTATTAATTGGTTGGATCAAATTGTTTGTTTTGCACAATGGTGCAATACAAAGCATTTGTCTTTTGGTGGCTACACTGTCCTTGTCGATGCTTCCTACATGAGGACATGCAATGCGAGGTAGAAGGTAGAGTGTGAGGGGGGCATGATCAGTTTTAGATGATTACATTTATAATTAGAGAGGTCAAGTTGTTTCAACACACTATACTATGATATTGGCAACTCATTTAAGAGCATTGTGGGAGAATTGATTCTAAGTGATTGGTCTTGTGCATTGTATGGTCAGTTGTTTTGGGTCTGACATAATTAATGTGCTTGCATAACAAATTTGTTGAAATCTATAGCATAGCTCGAATAGAGATTTTACCATGTCAATCATAAAATAATCTCCCTTGTTAATTTGTGAATTCGTAGGTGAATTGGAAATTTGGGAAACTATCTTATGAAAAAAAAAAAAAATATAATACTTTCGACAAGATTTCTTAAATCAACGATCTCTAGAGCTAATAAGTTTCTGTAAGGGCAATGAAAATATTGTTTCAACGACAAGCTTAGTTTTGTTCTCATGTCTATTTTAAGAAAAAGAGACGCGCCGCTTTTGGTTCCTAAAAGAATGGCTTACAAGAAAATCACCCTCTTGTAATATAAATTATTCTCTAACAACAGATAGTATAATATAATAAATTTATGTCACTTTCTAAAGTTGAGAAAAACTGTGTTTTTTTCTGCTATTTATGGTAATACTTGATGATTGACGGCAGTTATCTTTGTTGGAATCGATTTATTCCATTGGTGTTACTTGTTCTGAAGACTATTCTTGGGTATTTGTCTTTTTATGGGTATAAACTCTAGCTCCTGGGACTAATATTAAAAGGGTAGAGAGGAGATCACCTTTGGAGGTAGTGAAGAGAAAGTGAGAGGCCACAGACATTTAGCAATTAGGCTTGTATGTTTTTGGATCTAATAAATCTTCCTGACAGATTAGGATTCTATAATACTAGTAGCGGTGGAGTAGAAGTGATGCAGTTTATTTTGGTTGTAGCAATTTCAGTTATAATGTGTCTGGCTAAGAGTATCGATTGTTGTGGTGTGGAGTTGTTGAGTGCGTGAGGTTATCGAGTATTGACAGTCTATTTGCTGCATCATTTTAGTGGCGCCACTAATTAGTTTTTTCAACTCGATTTGCATCACCTAAAATATTGCAGGCAGTAAGGACCATAAGAAGACAGGCGGGATCACTTCAAAGCACAGTTTTTGGGGTCAGAAAATTCCAGGATTGAAGAAGAGTAAAGAGAATTGTTTGTAGACATTTGCTTTTGAGGAGTTAGAGGGATGGATTTGAAACAAAAAATAATCAGATGCTGAAGATTGTAGAGTAGTAACAGTAAAAAATATTCTTGAAAAAATGGCAATTAGAGGAAACCTACCAATCAATGAGTAGAGGAAACAGGTAACAAAAAAGGCATTCCCCAAATTTTAAACCCTTCTTAGTGCTCATTTAAAAGAATGTAATATACTTTTAACTGTGTCTTGTGGTTCATTATAGCAAGTTCAGCTTGACAATATGCGGGATGTTTTCAAACCAGTCATGATGGATTTGTTGTTTCTTAGTTTATAACAGAAATTGAAGTGATCTTCTTAACAATAATATTGATTAAAATGACTCTAAGATGATATAAGTAAACAAGTTAGAGCAATTTCTTCAGAGAAATTACAAGGCAGGAAATAGTTGAGCCTTACACTCAAAACAAGAATAATCCATTAATTGTTCAAATTGCACATTGTTTTTTCAGAAAGTGCTGTAATTATTTTATTAAGGTATTATGTCAAAATTGAACAAATTGAAAGAGATATAATTTTATTGTTTATTTTCAAAGAAATGTGTGTTCTTTTGTCTTGTTATTCCACTATGCACTTATTTTCGACAGATGCTTTTACTAAAGGGTTACAACTCATTTGCAATCATATATGTTCTCTTAATGAATAAATATGGGCAGTCCCTTAGCACAGAAGTTCTATTTTGCTATTTCAGTAACCTAGAAGAAGTTATAGGAAGATTTGCTCAACTAACCCCACAAGAAAGAGCAAAAAGGTATGTTTTGCTAATAAGTTTTTAAACCTGATAAGGTTTTTAGAATATTTTGAAATTATATTTTCTATAATATGAAAAGATGCAAATTACTAATTTATATTTTTATTTGAACAGGAAGCTAGAAAGTCTTGAAGTAAGATACTCAAGCACCATTCTTTCTTGATTAGGTTTTTAGTATTTGACCTTTAGTAAGCATGTTATTATGAATGCTTATTATAGTTTTCCATTATGATACTAATCATCAAAAACTATTGAATCGCAGGCACTCAAGAAAACATTTAAAAAGCTAGACCATGATGTTAGTATAGAAGATTTCCTAGGAGCAAGGTAATTATTAATTCATTAAAACTTCAACAATGTGGCTAATCTCATAGTTCTTGTACTTTTTGTTCCAATCTTTTAAACTGGTTGGAAACTAACATTCATTATTTATTTTGTGGCCCAATTTTATCCAGCAACCAAACAACTGAGGTAACTTTTTTCCTTTTTCGTTCTTAATTTTTGCTTAATTGTTTAAATTAGACTGGTCTCTTAATTTTTGGAATCATGATTATCTAATTTAATATGTACAATGTAAACGTAAATTTGAATTTCATTAGACTTGCAATGATCTCTTGCCATCCTTGAGGAAGCAATTGTATGGTAAACTAAATATATGTAAGTGATTTCCTATTAAACTATACATATACCATATAGTTTTTAAAAATGATCAAAAGATAATGAAGTAAGAAACTCAGCTAACAACTTGCAATCTTGTGTTGTTGGACCTTTCTCTTGCCATCCTTGAGGAAGCAATTGTATGGTAAACTAAATATATGTCAGTGATTTCCTATTAAAGTATACATATACCATATAGTTTTTAAAAATGATCAAAAGATAATGAAGTAACAAACTCAGCTAACAACTTGCAATCTTGTGTTGTTGGACATTTTTTCACACCACAATTATAGGAAAATCATTATGGAGATCCTAAACCTTGCATGAGTGTTCCAGTCCTAAAGTTGGTGCATTTGTTGTATTCTTGGGTCCATTTATAGGGGGAGATGGTAGTGAAAGCTAGAAGAACATACATGTTGGATTATTTGTCATTGATGTCAAAGGCATGTATGGACGAGATTGTTGGATGTTGTCATTGATTTCAAAGGTGTGTGGTTGCTATTGATGTGGATGAAATTGAATGAAGGCCAAAGGCCACTAATCACCATACAAAGCAACTGAAGTAAAGAATGAAATCAAGAGACCAAGAAGACAAGTTTATGGATGCCAGCCGACCACCTTTTGTTTTGGCATATATAAGACAAGTTTAAGTTTATAAAGTGAATTTCATTATGTTGCTGGTCGACTTCATATGTATGAGAGCGCTGGGTTTATGAAGAACATTTATTATTGTTGGCCGACCTATTATTAAGTAAAATAAATGTAAATTGAGAAGCCAAAAATTGTGAGAGGAATCAGCTTCCTTGGTAGGCTGACTCATTATAAGGCAAAGGCAGCACTAGAATTAAATGAGTTAAATTGAATTAGAATAAAATAAGTTTATTTGTGTTAAAGAGGTCAACTCCTCCAAGAAGTCACCACCCTTGGGACAAGTTGTGAAGAGCACACACTCATACTAAGAGGGGGGCTTGAATCAGTATAAGAATAATTTTATACTTTTTAAAAATTGAATAATCAAAACATGATAGTGCACATGAACCATAAGCAAAATGAACACCAATTTTATGTGGAAAACCCTTTCAAGAAAAAACCATGACAAAATATTTTCTTTTATCAATAAGTAGGAACCATACTATAGAAAAAACCAATCTTTGAATACAAAAGTGAGCTTCAACTCACTGGAAGTACAAACTTTCTTGAGCACCAACTTACAAGGCACCAACCTTTGATACAATAGGCACAAAATCTTCTTGTGACTTTTTCAATGAAAGTCAAAAAAGTCACATACAAAATTGCAAGCACTTTCTTTAACTCAGCTCATAATCTTCTCATAGATCTTCCCCTCAGTACTCTTACCAGTTTGCTACTTTTCTTTTTCTAAATCTTCAATCAAATCTAGTTTTTTGAACTAATTTTTAGTCATCCTTTTTACACACCAAAAAAATCATCACATACAAAATCATTCTTCTTACTTTTTCTTTTTTCACTCTATGATATCTTGAAAAAAAACTTTCTAATAAGAAGCTACTACAGTTTCAACCTGATCATTGTCTTTTTCTATTTTAAACTCATGGCATAAATCATGCTTAAAATAAGACTATCTTATGTTATGCTTTTAAAAGCCATAAAGCATGACACCTTTTGACAAGGATAGAGTGCTTTAAAAAGAGATGTAAAGATTCTCAAATTAGGTGCTTTCTAAAATAGATATAAAGCTTTAATATAAGATATAAAACATGCTATCTTTTTCTTTCTTTTTGTATGCTATCTTTGGTGCTTTTTTTTGCATGCTATCTTTTTTGTTTCTGCATGCTATTTTTTTCACTTGCTATCTTTTTCACTTGCTATCCTTTTCACTTGTTGTAAATCATAAATAAACTAGATTGTGGCACCAACATAGAATCTTAGCCACATTTGTATAGTCACATGTATGAAATCGGTTATGGTTTCCTTTGACATCAATAACAATATTGTAACAAGTCGTCCCTCTTTGAATGGATTGCCTCCTTTTAAAGAAGTTGTGTGATGGGTATAAAAGAAAGGAGAGTTCGATCTGTCTATCAAGATTGAACCTGCTGAATGAACCCCGACTCGCTCTCATGGCTTAACTGAATGGCTGCTTGCTGTCATAACCTCTCCGTATGGAGTGGGAGTGGGAGTGGAGTAGTCTAGATCGGATTCAGATCCACACACACTTTGGGCTAGGCTATATATAAAGCAGGCAGATTTAAAGGAAATAAGTTTTCAATGTAATATCATAAGAGTAATAAGCAGATCTAGTGTAGAAATGAAGACATCAATAAAGAAAAATGAGTAAGTGAAGAAATACAGTGAATGTCATTTGAGCAAAAATATATATGAGAGATTTGCAAGTAGAAAATATGATAAACCAGTCATAAGTGAAGTAACTTGTAATATCTGACATAGGATATTTACTAAATTTTCTGATTTTAGGTTTTGATTTTTGCAATAATTTTTTTATTTTCAAATCTAATCCAAACACCCTAGTTTCTACAATTCTAATTTTCTATTTTAGACTTAATAAAACACTTATAGCAGCCACTTACATGTCAAATACATCATAATCATCATGCCAAAATATGTGCCAAAACCATAGATGAATTACAGAATGAAATACACATGGATCCAACACCAAAATGATACCAAAAATGATTAGAAATTCAAATCAGAAGTCTTCTATCATAAATCAGGGATATAATGTCTTCAAATACATCAAATGCAATGGGAAAACATGCCAAACATGGGCAACTATCAAATGTTATAAACCCTAGGGTTTGTATAGACCAAGTACATGAACAAATGACCTCTAAAATGATGGAGTCACCTTCCAAGATGTGGCACTCAAACTAGGGCTTGAAACCCTAATGTTAATGAACCACAAAGCACTCCAAAGGCTACTCCAAATGACATGCCTCAGGTTGCTCCAAAGTAGTCAAATGATGCCATAAAGAACCCTCTGAATACTCCCAAAGTATGGTGCTCCAATGCAGGGTGAAAACCCTAATCAAATGATATCTCCAACCATCGATTTCCCTCCCCAAAGAATGCAAAATTGGATTTGATTGCTACTGGTCCAAAACAAAAAATTCCTTCAAACCCTAGCAACATACAAACACCTAAATCACCTCCAAAAATTAGGTTTCTCCTTTCCAAATGAGTGTCGCTCAAGTTCTATGGTGAACCTTAGCTAAAATACATGCAAACCTCACCAAATGATGGAGCCCTCAAGTCTGATCTGCAAATCTGATTGTACAATTTTGTTCTTCTCCTCTATGAATCAGCAATGAAGTCCAAATAGATCCCCATCATAGAATATCCCAAGATGAGTTATGTTTTCATCCAACTCACCACAACACAGGGGTTTTCATCCTCAGTTCATTGCTCAACTTGTGTTGTAGCTAAAGAGAGTAAAACTCAAATCAAAATGTATAATGCTTGAGATGATGAAATGCTGAAATGCCTTCCAAGCAACTTATATTTATACCATACCCATCTCTCCTTCATAACTGACCTAGAAATGATAATTTCAAATCATTTTCTCTCCAAATAGGCCAACCACCTCCATTGAACTTGGGTGCCCAAAAATCAAATTAAAGATTTGATATTAAATAATACTTTATTCTCCAATTTGAGCACACTTTATCAAATAATAAAATATTATTATTTTATTCATTTTTTACCATATTCAAAACTCCAAATGGGTCAATCCTCTTCAAGGAAAAATATTTAAATATCTTTGACCCATCCAAAAAATAATATAAAAATATATCAAGTCATTTTCCACACTGGCCATGTCAAGAAAAAATAGTTGAGCCATATAGAAACAAAGTTCCAAATATCTATGTGGGACCAATTTTCCAAATCTCTATGACATTCAAAACCCATAGCTCAACCAAAACATTCCCTTTCCAAATGAATTAGCCTATGGGAATGAAGAATAAGCTAACTCAATCCATGTTAGGTGATCATGTCAGAAATGGGGACATTACAGTCGTCCCTTCCTGAGATTGCTTGTCCTCAAGAAATTCCAAATCTGCATCCTACAAAATATCAGCAAATGACAAGTATCTCTATCCAATCAAATTTGTCTCATGATCACACAACTCCTCAACTTGTGATTGGATCTCCTAAGAAGAATATGAAGAATGCTATGTGAAGTGAGCTCTGGTGGCAAAACCCGTACACACTCAAACTTGACTTGGCCCCATCCTCCAAAGAATGCAATGCTCTCAACCACAAGAACCCAAATCTCCGTGTCTCCAAAGGCTCCATCCACTATGAGTGCTAAGTCCAATAATAACCAAACACTATGCCAACTTGAAGCCCTAAAGAAAGCTAGGCCTATCAACAAGTGATGAAGAGTGAACTCTAAAACACAACTACAAGTCTCCAAGCTTTTGCTGCTCCACTCTGTCAAAATCATCATCAACGCTCCATGAGTTGTGAAGCAACTCATCTAGACCCAAATGGAGTGAGGTGCCAAGCATGCCACCACCCGGACCCCAAACCATCATGCCATCACATCCATCAAATATGAGGAGATAGAGGCATCTCCAAGTACCATCAACACCAAACAACTCTCCAACTCCAATTGATCACTCATGGATGTGTAAAGCAGCCATCATAGGTGCAAAAAAATGCATATCAACTCCTCCAAAGCTACTGATGTAGATGAAAACAACCTACCAAATGAAAATAAGGCCTATGTGGATGCAAATAATGACGCCAGTGACATATGATGATAGAGTATCATCCATATGCCACCCTCAAATGATGATGAGATGATGTAACTCTCTTCCAAACTCTTGAACATCCACTATCCTCCAAGAGTTCTCGTAAGAAATCCATGTACCATAAAGTAGAACATCCATCTCATATCAAAGTATGGAGTAGAACTCCATAAAATAGGGATGGAACACCAATACCATCATGCTCATTTCCATACCCTACACCATAGTCCAACTGAAACACAAACATTAGTGACTCAAAATCAAATAGCATAGTAATACCTCCATACCTAGGATCATAGCTTAGCTAAAACTCCATCACTCCAGAGTATACCACACAAAGGCAAGTGTCTCCATCCCAAATCTTTGAAGTAGGGTAGCTACATACTCTACCAAAGGGTCATCAATGTGAGAGGATTGCATCTCATCACATGTAAACTCTTCAAGTGCTCTATGAATGAGCAAAGACCAAACCAAATCTGCATCACCCATATCTCCATCTGAATATGTAGTCATAACACTAGTGGTTGATCCACATAGTGTATGCTCCATAATACCATACAAGTGTATGATGTGAGCCTTCGAATAACTCTCCAAAAGAGGTGACACTATATCCTCATGAAGCAATCTATGTGAACAAACAAAGAATTTTGACTAATACCTCTCACTATACAAAATTGATTGCTCCACTTGCTTGGTCACCACACAATGCTCATCCCTCATATGCCACATGCTTTGAATCTTCTTTGCCTCTTCCATGTCATGGTGTACTAACTTGGTCCTCTTGTGTCTTGGAAAAACAATAAAGACCTCATGTTTGACTCCCAAATGAGTGCAAACCATTGAAGAAGACTTCTTACTATCATCCTCATGAGTAGAGGCTGATATCTCATGATTATATGAATGCAAAAGACTATTGTTCCAAATCAAAAAATTAAAACTATTGTCATACCTTTTCATAGTGTCTTCAACCACTCCAAAGTTCTCCTTCATTGTTGCATGCTCTCCATGGAGTGTCGATCCAACACGAGTCTCCCAATAAAAAATACATGACTCAAGGCTGATTCTCTTGGCTATCATAACATGATAATGTGAAGATAGGGGATTGTTGTTACACATCAGAAAATCAATCCTTACCTCTTGCCTTTGAATGATGTCTTTGTAGACCTTAATCTTCTCTTCTTCCATGAGTGGATGATCATCAACTAGGGCAAGTTCAAGGGATGTCTCCAGTGGGAAATCAAGTGCATCATGTGACAAAACTTCTATCTCATGGCTACAAGCTATGCCTCCGTGTGTACCATCAAATCCTTCATCCTTATGTACAAACTTCATGTTGACTTGTCCATCAGATGTGGCTGCCATAGAAAATTGAAACTCTGTTGTGTATGATGAAGAGTGTGCCATGCTCAACTCCTGACAAAGCTCATCCACATCGAAGGGCCTTTTGGGTACTCTTCAAGGAATCCATAGTGTCCTTGAGCTCAAAGGTGATCTTATCCACTTCATCTTCCTCCCTTCTCAATGCATCAACATAAATCTCATCAATGTGAGGAGATGATCTCTATCCGCAAGTAGGTGTAGGTAGTTTGACTTTACCAAAACCAAAGCCCCCTTGAGCTCTTGTAAGCTGGTAAGATATAATCTTCCTTCAAAACCTTCATGTCTCTCTTGAGCCTTCCAACACAAACTTTCTATCATCTTATGAACATGGTCAAAATGAGTTAGGGCTGCCACAATCATACCTTCATTCACCATTAGTTGACCTTCCAAGTGGTGTGACTTATGAGACCTAACACCTCCATGCAAATTTTCTATTTGGTCTTCATAATCATGCACCTCCAAATCAGCTTCCTTCATGGCCTCTTCTCCATTACATCCGTCTATCAAAACTAGGTCATCATCATGCTCCATCAAGGGGTCACCATCAAAGTAGTGAGCAAAATCCTCTACATCATGATTTTCCTCAATGGCTGATCTAGAAAGTGTGTACAACTATGACCTCCTTAACCACCAAGGGGTCCCTCAAATCTTGTAATGTCAAATCAATCTTATCCAATGCTCTTTGTTCATTATGTAACAAGATTTTTGAATTGCCCTCATATGCATGGACAACATCTTCTTCAAGGTCTCCCAATGTACAATTGGAATCATCGCCAATATGATGTAAAGAAAGTGAAACAATGCTGCCACAAGAACTCATACCTTCATGTAGCTGATCCATCTTGGCAATTTTCATGGTGGCATCTTCTTCAACCTTGTAGTCATCATGAAGGCCCATGTGCTCTTCACTTGTAGCCTCAATAGGTGATTCTCCTTTGTCCTTATTCTCATAGGGCTGAAGTAAACTTTTGGCTTTATCTTCTTTAGGGCTAGAAGTGCAATCTTCAATGCATATTGACTAATTTCTACTTTCCTCATGATCACTTGTAGGCTGAAAGTCACAAACAAGTGATTCTTCTTCATTGGAGTCCATTGTTTCTTTGATCAATTTGTCATCTTCATTAGACATATCAGCTTGTATGTAATTTTGTTCATCAAATAACAGAATTTTAGTTTTGCCTTCATATGTATGAATGGTGTCTATTTTCAAAATAGCCAACTCACTAAGTGATTCCTTGTAATCATTATGCAAAGATGGTTCAACACTGCTATGATCAGTCCTTGTGGTCTTTTCATTCCTTTACCGCCTTTTGAATTCGTTGAAAGTCAAGTCATCTCTAATACATACTAGAAGATATTTTCATTCATAATGAAGTAAGTCATTTTCTTCTTTGTCAATGATCTCCTTTGATGATTTTTCTTTCTACATATCAACACTGATTTGCAAACTAAATTCTACCCTCCAGACTGACAAGATCAAGGCTCTGATACCACTATAATATCCCACATAGGATATTTGCTAAATTTTTTGATTTTAGGGTTCTAATTTTTGCCTTAATTCTCTAATTTTCAAATCTGATCCAAAAACCCTAGTTTCTACAATTCTAATTTTTTGTTTCAGACTTAATAAAACACTTATAACAACCACTTACATGTCAAATACATCATAATCATCATGCCAAAATATGTGCCAAAACCATAGATAAATTACACAATGAAATACACATGGATCCAACACCAAAATGATACCAAAAATGACTAGAAATTCAAATAAGAAGTTTGTTGTCATAAATCAAAGATATAATGTCTTCAAATACATGAAATGCAATGGGAAAATATGATCTAAAATCATAAACATGTGTCACACATTTATAAAGGAAACAAGCAACACTAATCTATCTTTTTAACTTGAATCACTACAAAGTGACATATATGTTTTGAATTTTAAAATGATGTAAACTAATACCATGTAGATTTTTAGTGTATTTTATGTTTCTATTTAAAAAAAAAAAATTAAAAAATTATTTAAATTTAGTATTTTATAAAATTGACACTATAATTTAGTTGCTGAGAAAATGCTAAAAAATAAGGTTGAATGGGATGTCACACTTTATATAGTAAATTTCATTTATTTTCCTTCTATATTTTTTTGTGTATTCATAGCTCAAAACTTTATTGCATGGATTATTTTCTTCCTCAATTTGATAAATATATATTTTAAAATAAATCTTGGAAGTTGCGTGTAATGAAAAAACAACTGTTTCGATGGGACACCAACTTTTGTCTTCATTATTTATCCAAAATAGGAAAAAAATTATGTCATCTTGATAAGGAATCTCTCCTCTAGTGCATCATATTTTTTTCAATTTTTTTTTTATAAACTTCACTATTTTCTCGAGAGGACAATCGACACCATATTTTGTTACTGATGACCTACTTTTAATAGAAAGAAAAAATAAAATATAAATACTAATTGAAATGTTTAAAAATTATATTTTTACAAAGAAGATTACATTCTTGTTTATATAGACAGAAGAACAATTTAACTGTCAAAACTACCTAAACTAAAAAAAGTAAATTACATAAGTGTTAACCCTTATGATTAACACATTAATAGTGGTTTGGATGCTCATCATCGTTGTGTTTTCTTGGACCATATTACTAGTACAACTTCTTAGCACTTTCCTATGCTCCTTTCTCAAGGAAATCTCGATTGAAATAATCCCATTTTCAACACTTTGAAGCACTTCACAATTGGTCACCCACTTGAATCACACTTCCCTAGTATTTGGTTTGGATTTTGGCTCAAGTTTAATCTTTATTATTGTCTATGTACTTGAATTTATTCTCAGCTTGACTCATTATGTATAATAATCACACTCATTTTATGATCATAAATTTAGCACATGTGACAGTATTTCCTATCTCTACCTGCTTATGTTTACTGGGTATATCCTTACTTGATATAGAAAATAATAGCTTTGTCTTATCTTTATTTTTTGTTTTGAATGCCTCTTTCATTAACTTCATTGTGATTTGCTTTATTACCAGTGTTTCTTCATGATCACCAATGATGGATGTTTGTGCAATATTTTTAAGACTCAGATTGGTTCAGATTCGCTTAGCACATTTTAGGCTCAAACTTGGATATATATTTTTTTTAAAAAAACAGAAAAGGGGAGAGGGCACCCATAAATATATAAAATAAACGTATTACAGAGAAAAAGGCTTGAACTTGGATTTGGCAAAAAATCTCATTTTAAAAAATCACATGAATCAGAAGCAAATTGAAAAACCATAAATTTTGAATAATCCTTTAAATAATTGAACTTTGAAAAGTTAGCTATTAAATGAAATAGAATCTAAGCACTACAAGCTTTGGTTTTTGGATTTTAGCTTTTCAATACCAAACATCCTTCAACAACAAAATAACAACATGAAATCCCATGTTATAACAACTTTCAGAAAGCATAGATAGTGAATTTCTATCTCTCTTGCTCCATTACATAAATACTAAAATCCAATCTAATTACACGCCATCAACTTCTCCACAGCTTCAATGTACCGTGTTTAAAATTTGAAAGATGTACTCAAATAAACAGCTCGATCAAAACTTACAAAATTTTTACTTTTTGAATTTGTTGATTGCAAATGCATTTGATTATTCCATCATGTATCTCATAAGAGTTGTTTTCCCTATCACTTTTTTTCTTTGAATATTGGAAAAGATAGTGTTGAAAATCTGTTGCTCTAATGAACACTCATCTGAAACCAAGCCAAAGTTCACATCATGGCTCAAACAACCACCTAACAAAGACTATGGACAGCAAAAGAGAACTACAATAGCAACTCCCAACAAGTTCCCTAAGGTCTACAATGTTAGGTCCCTTTGCTATAGAACCAAAAGACTTGGCTAATCTTGCTCTCTATCTCTGATCAAGAATCTGACATATACCATTCACCTCAGAAATCACACTAGAAATGTGATTGTGGATTGGGTTACAAACTCCATCGAGGGCATGATCCTCAGGAGTAGAAAAGAAGTTCTAAGAAATACCTCCCTAATCAGAAACATCCCCAGTCAAACTATCCACAAGTACCTGAATCTCATCTTGATATCTACCACTTCTCTTAGAATCCTCTTAAAGAATACTAACAATACCCTCATTGATCACATTAGATTCTTCCCCATTGGAATCCTGTTGTTCAAAGCACTCATTTTCCATAATATCCCAGCCATGCTTATCAAACTCAACTGAGTCCAACTCTTCAACTTATAAGTCTTGTTCATCACTTTACTATCATCATACAATGCCTCAAATTTCTTCTATGAACATATTTCAAATATCTCCCCATTGCTTGAAATGGCTAATATCAAACTCCTTTTGCCAATAGTTAGAAAATTCCTTAATATAGCAAAAAAATTATCTTATCAAAATCCTTTTGCCAATCATTAGAAAATTCGTTGTTGTAGAAAAAAATCATCTTTAACCAAAATTGTTAATCTACATGCCCCATTGTCACTCAGACTGTTTGGCAAACATTGCAGCGTCATACTGAATCTTCATAATTAGTTTCCCTAATACACAGAAGCTTGTGTTTGTCCATTGTTACTAGTGTTTCTTCAAGTGTCCGGGTGGGGGATGCAAAAATGCAAAAAAATTGCAGTGACAATCTTTCTTTTTAAGACCAATTAGAGAATTTTACACATTTAAAAAAAAAGAGTTTTAAACATTGTTATACGCCAAATGAATGAGATGTCTGAGACTTCAGCCAGACCAAGGGATGTGTCCCCATAGAACACTATTTGCTACTGATGATGAAAGAATTAGGTCCTCATTTTGCAAACAAGTTATAATACATGTGATTTAGCATAGTTGTTCATTAAGATATTCTAATCGCCTTTCTCATGTGATTTAGACACCTACTCTTCAACAGTCTATCATAGCTTTATTTGTGAATCTAATAATGTTGAACATAATGCATCTTTGGATCATGAGTGAAATGGAGATACACTAGTATAAACCATTTCGATTTATCTTTATTGTTTGATAATGGATATTAAATTGTCAATTATCAGCTGCCTTATGAGATCTCAAAGTTATTTATAGTGAAGAGATATTCTTCTTTTTCATTTTAAGATTTATAATTGTTGTCCATCCACCATATTGCAGCATTCCGTAGAATGATCTATTTCTTCTTCACTTTCTCCTCTAGATTCCAAAGGAAAATCCTTCTTGGAAGAGAAGGGATCCATCTCTGCTAGCTACTGCTGCTCCAAGCATTCTGCTTGATTCACTAAAGAAATCATTAACAATTTGAGAAGATCTACCTTTCCAAATTCAGAGCAACCAGTTTTAAAATTAACCTTTGATTCCAAGGAACTAGCAGAATTCTATCCTTTGACTGCACCATAGGCTGCACATCTAGCTCACTGTACTGACCATCGTCCCCTACTAGCTCCATATTATCCACCATCTATTTGCCATTATTTTTGGCTTGCTTCTCTTTGATGAGCACATGAATATATAGAGAGGGAGTGAATCAGTATAATACAATCTTTTTAATTTATCACAACTTAACAACCATAATAATATCAATCACAGAAGATCTACCATTTATGCAATACAAGGACAACACAAGAATTACATGGAAACCCTTACAAGAGAAAACCATAGCAAAATGTTGCTTATATATAAATTTCTCTTTCAGTCTTTGTAGGCACCAAGCTACAGGAGACACCAATCCCCTCTTGTACAATTTGTAGCACCAACCCATTGGAGACACTAATCCCGACTTCTACACTTTTTAGACACCAGCTCAGTGGAGACACCAACCCATTGGAGACACCAATCCTCACTTGTAGACTTTATAGGCACCAATCCCTGCTCTAGATTTTGTGAGCACCAACCCACTAGAGACACCAATCCTCACAATTTGTAGGCACCAACCCCCACTACTAAGTACCAACTTAACGAGAGACACCAATCTCTCTTTTAGGAAGCACCAACTTCCACAACAAGGTTCCACCTTCAAGATGTTTCTTCTTCAATGGATTATGGATATCTAATTTGCTTCACAAACTCTTCTTTTAAATGATATACTCTTCACAATTTTGATGCACTTAGTTTCGTATACTTATCTTCTTTAAATCTGTATGTACTCTTTACAATTTTGTCTTTGTATGATAAAATATCTATCTTGCTCTCCTAAAATCTTCTTGTGTTTAAATGATATAACATTTATTTCCACACTTGCCCTTCTTCAAATCTACATACATTTTATATCTGCTCCATTTTCTAAACTGATATATATTTATTTCTGCACTGCTTATCTGCTCAAATCCATATGATTTCACATTGCTAAATTTACTTCATTTGCTGCTCATATATTTGCAAGGTACTCCTTTTAAGATTTTCCTCTATATATCTGGATCTAACAAGGAAGCTTCTTTATAAGGTTGCAGTCCAAATTAGTCTCTGGTTCCCTATATGCAAGTAAGTGCACACTATCCACATGCCATTAAAATGCATCATCATTTATGTACCTTTATGATGTCTATATTCCTCCTACAAACATGATCGCAATCCCATCGCGTAGAAGGTCACTTCATGCATTTGGCCGAATGCCTTCATGATCTGCACTCACATTAAATTCAAGGGTTGACTTTGCCAATGATCTCACCTAACATTGTTGGACGTTGCTTCCAACTCTTGTAATCTTAAATCTTGTGGAGATTAAAGCAGATCAAACTGTGGCAAAGACATCTCCTTTAAATGTAATAAACTCTGACATAACTTTTTTTTCTTCACTATATCTTTTCTCAATGAATGGTTAGTCAATTAGAGCCTTTGTCTACTTCCACAACTTAATTGAGAGCCTCGTCCCAGTCTAGCAGATTCACCATAATCCCTGTATGCCTTTGACATCAATGACAACAATCTTGACATCAATTCTTTCCTTTGACATTAATGACGACACTTTCCAACAATCTCATTCATACCTGCATATCAATGATAATAAACTTAGACAACTAATCCTTTCTTGACATCAATGACAACATTTGTAACACTCTTGAAGGTTAAATGCCTCAGAAAAAGAACATCCCATTAAATGATCACATGGTTCTGTATTCTTCCACTAGGAGAACTTTCTCGAGCTTTTTAAAAAAAAATACTCTTCAACTAAATGCCCTACATTAAAACATTTCCAACAATGAAAATCAACATTCTCATAATTCATAGTTCTACGTTGTTTGGCCTGTTTGTTCTATTGTGGCCTGTTGTTGTATAAGGGTGGGGCCCTTTCAAAACCCCTATTTTTTCTGGTTCATAACTCCAGTTAAAAGTGCTTACCAATATCAAAAAACATTCTCCTAATTCAATGGCTATTTCCACACCTCATTTCCTACTTTTAAACCAATATTAGCTGAGAAACCAAGAGAAAAGTCTAGCTGAACTAAAATATCAGCAGTGGTTAAATATAAGTAGTGGAAGTTAATTCATACCTATGAATATCAGGGAAACAAAAATACATTTCCCCAAAGAGTTGCCAATGCTTCTCAAAGTTGAAGACTGGCAGAAGTGATGGTCTCACCCATATTGGGGCTGTATGGAAGTTACTCTATTATTGGACACCATATTCTGGGTCCACAACCCTTTGCCTAAAATCTTCCCTTGGTCTTCTACAAAATAAAAAGCCACTACAAAAAAACCAATCTCATGAGGGTATATCATAGGAGGAGCATCAGGAATAGGTAGCTAGGTAGATTTTACCCATTCATTTAGTTCCAAAAGGTTGGGCCAGATGTCACTAAATTTACATATCAACACCATCTCCATGTAGTGCTCTCTGTCTTCTTCCAACTCCAATATGGGCATCTTTTCTGCTACTTTTGTCCTCCCAATACCTCCTAGATGACCTTAGCCAAGAGGTGCAACTACAAAAGGAGTATCTAACCCTAAAGGCATTCCTTTAACTCCCGCTACATAAGACACACTTCTACCTTTTTGATTTTGCAGATTACTCTGCCTCGATAAGGAAGCTCCTTCCAAGTGTGAGGGGAAACCATATGTATATGTGTATATACATTGTGTATGCCTAGCGGGTTATGTGGGCTTGCATGGTATTGTCACCACCATTTCATTCCACTTCCTTGTATGTATATGTTCAAGGCTTAGGGGAATCACTTCGTACATGTATCTTAACTTTACATTTTAGCCGTTAATGTCTAAATTATGAGTTATTTGTTTTAATCTTTCTTAGTAAGTACAATTATTTTTTTAGGATGTGTTGAAGAACATTTGTTTATGGGGAGAATCTTTTCTTGGTTTTGTGATTACATCTACACTTTTTTCTTAGATTTTTTTTCCCACAACTAAAATAGTGAAGTAGATAAATATGGTAAGAAATCTACACCCTTTTTTTTTAAACTTCAATGTTATTATTCTTTTATGAGATCATACGGTTTAATTAGAAATAGATGTTTTTTTTTTTCAAATAACCTATTGTGTTTTTACTTTTTAGGAGTTGCACAATGAGTTGAGGCGTATTAAACTTCAACTATCTGATGTAGAAGAAAAATTGTGGTATTCCCTTTCAACCTGTAGAAATAACTATAAAATTATTCGATCTTCCTTTTTTTTCTAGTGATTCATTTCTTCGTAAAAATTTAAGAATAAGAAATTTTAGAACAAATTGGATGGAAGAAGTTTTGTTATTGCTTCAATTTTTTTTTCTTTTCTGAAAAATACCAATAAACCTATGCAAGAGAAGCAATGCTAACATAATCTTAAATGCAACAAAAATAAATAATGACAAACTCACTATACAATAATATAATTTTCCCTGGGAAACCTTTTTGGGGGAAAACCCAATAAAAATAGCTCACTTATCATATTAATTCAACTATTGAAAATTCAATAAGATATTTTGCATGTGTGCTTAATCCTAATCTATGTGTGAGTATGTAAAGCCATATCAATACAAGAAACTACTAGGTGGTACTACAATGTATAAAATTAGAAGCCAAAAAAAGACCTATAAGGACCCCAAAATCTCTATAAAGCATGCAATGAATACAACAAATATCTAGCAAATCTCTCATTGGTTGAATACTTTGAATAGATTTTGTCAACTTCTCAAAAATCTACACCAATGAATACTTTGTCAACTTCTCAAAAATCTCTCATTGGTTGAATACTTTTGAATAGAAGTTTTTTGGGTGTAGTTCTCATTGGTTGAAAACTTCTCAATACTAATAGATTTTGTCAATGAGTTAGCATCCTTGTTGAATAATAGATTTTTCCCTTCAACCATAACTAATACAATGACATGAAACATCAATATGCTTTGTTTGAGTATGAAAAGTAGGGTTATGTACCAAACAAATTGCACTTTAGCTGTTTGAATCTATCGTTAGAAATTTTTGTAAGAACTCAAGATCTACTTTATAACCATACAACTTCCTTGCATGCATGAGTAACCATCATATACTTAGCTTCTATAGTTGAGAATGCAAAAATTGCCTACCTCTTGCTCATCTTGCTAATTGCTCCTTCAAACATATCTAACAAGCAACTATTTGAATGTGAAATGATGTGACATGACATGATAAAAAAACAACTATTTCCATCATCATTGTCTTGAGAAAGCATCATGAATGCATACTCTTTGTTGAGGTCTTGCTCCACCTCAATTGTTGCCACATTAGCCTAAGTGGGTAGCTTTTTATGGGATAGTCATATTGTCATTTTTAACAATCTTTCTTGACATGCACACCTTTCTTATAATTGTAATATTTGATTTTGTTCTTAGATTGTGATTCTAAAGCTACAATTTTCTTTAGCTTTCCCTTGTACAGTGTAGGAAGTCTAGATTCAAATTGTTTAGTGTCAGACTCTCTCATATGTGTCTTTGTTTTGTGTAACAAATATGAGCTGCCTCTTTCTAATGTGAGATTTTGACTCTTTACATGAATATAGGGACTCCACAAATATTGATGACAAGAGTGACCATATCATCTTCATCCACCTTTTTGTTGATAGTAGACAACTAATCTTCTAGGTCTTTCATACTAAGAGGTGCTCAAATAAGGACCCATCCTCACTCAATTTCATGGAAAACAACATATATATCAAATATAAAAATTTATTTTTTTGAGGTTTGATATTTGTTTTCCAAGCTTTCCCATTTAGGTCGCCAATAGAAATGACATTCTAAACATCAGGGTTTAAGTCATAAAAACAAAATAATTTTAACAACAAAAGGGCTTCCTTGTGTGGTTTATCAAAATCATTAAACTTTCTAATGTGTCTTATTTTTATTTTAAACATTGTTTTGTCATAGTCTAAATACTCAACAAGATTGTGCATCTTGTGACTTTAAACATTAAAATTTTGACTCGTTAGCTTTCATACTTTGTATGAAGAATGAGATTTTAAATGTTTGCCATGATGAGGGTTTTGATGTAGGTTTAATAGACTATCTATAGATTTTGTCACACAGTTTTAGGACTTGCTAAAGAATAAGGATTTTAAACAAAAAATTAGTGTTCTAGATTTTAAAATGCAAAAGAAAACTTAGTACTTGGTTTAACATTTTACATTGTTTCTATGAATCACAAAATATAGGGTTTTATCAAATTTTTGTAGATATCTATGTTGTTCCTGTCACTATTCTAGCAATCTTCTTTTGCCACTCACATTTTTACAGTTGGCCCTAACTACTATTTTTTCCACTATTAAGAAATTTTTTTTTTTCTTTAGTTGGCCCTATCCTCTTTAGTTGGTTGTGTCACAAATTCTTTTGTAATTTTGTCATGTCCCCATTTCCGAAGTGATCTCATATGGAGATGATGTTTAGCCTATTCATCATTCTCATAGGCTAAAATGATTGGTAAGGGAATGATTTTTAGTTTGAGCTTATTTTTAAAGCATGGAGAATTGTAATGTTGGCTCAACTAGTATTTTATTTGGTTTTGGCTAAGTATTACCACGAGATATTATTTTATTTAGCCAAATGTCAAAATTGTTCTAGTGCATTGACTCATGTCCTGTGGACAAGGGAAATGAAATCTTTAATTACATTTTCCTATATATCTATTTGCTAATGCCAAGGATGAGTTGCATTTGTTGATAAGGAGAATGGGCATAGTTGGATGTGCCAACACATGGACAAGGAGGATTGCAGGGATATAGGTATCAACACCTAAGTGATATTGAGCATTGTGCCAACGCCTAGAGGGATTACATGGGATTTTGAGTCATTCACCCATATGGAAAAGTAATTTCAAATGCTTCATTGGATCATGTGTTTGATATTTGCATTGCTAAAAGAGCCAACGGCCAGTAGGAGGATCAACACCCACGGAGGAGGATAAAAATTGAAATAAAATTTGTATTTTGCTCATGGAAATTGGAACACAAGGTAAAGGATTATTTTAAATGTAAATTGTTGATTTTAAATGATAAACATGATCTCTATATGGCCGTTGTCCAAGAGGAAAGGATTTAAAATATTATTTGAAGGATTTTAAATGCGAATGAGGTGTTTGTTAGCATTTGCCAAGCTAGCAAGGAAGTTTATTAAATGAAATACATTGATGATGAGGTGTATGAGTGCCCAACTATGAAGGAGAAGGTTTTTTAAATGCAAAATAATGATTTTAAATGCTAAAACAATACGACATCCAACCACTACCCAAGATGAAGATGAAATGCATTTAATAAAACCAAGATTGGTTTTAAATGTTTGTTTCATTGGAGGAATGCATATAAAATAGTTCAAAAGGGAGGTTTGCTATTGGTGGATTTCAAATTGATTAGAAATTTGCTAAGGAATTGGGACGTCTAACCATGAGGAGCATAAATAGAGCCTTCCAACTTCATTTCACAACTATTGATCAATTGGTAAGCTTTTCTATTTTGTGTTTTATTGTTGGAAATTGTATTTTTTAGTCAATTGACAAGGTGATCACCCCTTGTTTGATATGGTGATGGCTCCATATCCTTTTGTGAGATGATTTCATTTAGATTTCATCATTTATGCTTGAATTGTAGGTTGAATTTGTAATGTTTGGAGTGAATTTGCATATCATTTGAAACTCTTGGTCATTGAGGAGATTAGCCAAGGTAGCCTATTTGATTCTCAGAGTGATTTATGTGATTTTTTGGTATCTTTTGTATGGTCGGATTATGACAGCTAGTTGAAAATTCATCTACAAGGTTTTATGGTTTGATTCCATGAAGATATTGGGAGTTTTAAGACAAGATGATGTCATTATGTGGAACTACAACACAATCGCTTCATCTACGAGCCCATCGTTTGCATGTGAAGGAGATATTTTGTTGGTTTTTGTAATCTTTTGACTTGTTGGGTTATAACAGAGTTATCAACACTTGTAGTAGCCAATTATATAGTCATACCAGATATTTTTTTTGTCATCCTATAAGCTTGTAATAGTTATATATGGTCTATAGGATCATTCTACATTTATTTGGCATTGGTATACTAGTTGATTGAATGCATTTGATGTCAATTTTCATGATGTAAATAAGCCTGATTTAAATCAGACATTGAGTGAAATTTAGAACAACAAATAACTATTTGTTCTCATTTGTATGGAAGTCAATAATAATGCACAGTGTTTGGGTTTGCAAGTGTTTACATGATTGTTGATGTGATTTGGCATTTTGATATTTCAATATTGAGTGAATTTAAAGGCAAAAATTTTAGTCATTCTAAGTAGGGTACTTTACAGTGGTATCAGAGCATTCAAAATTTTAGAGCAATATCAATTAGGGATATTATAGTGGTGTCAAAGCATTCAAAATTTTAGAGAAATATCCATTAGGGATATTACAATGCTATCAAAGCCATGATCTTGCCAAACTGAGGGGGAAAAATTAGAGTTTTTTGTCATACTGTAGGTTACATTCATCTCTAGAATCAAAAATGGAAGATTGCTACGTACATTCCTCCTTCATCACTAAAGGAAAGGGTACCAAATAAGAATATTTCAAAGAGCCAGACTCGTAGTTCATAGTAGTATTCAAAGATTCAAGGAAGCCTAAGTATTCTAGAGATTCAACAAGATCAACAGGTACAAGTTCAAGTTCATCCAAGAAGGTTAATGATAGAGTTATATAAGAGATTATTAAGGGCATGAATGATTTCATAGAGTTTTAAATGCAATCCCAACAACAAATGTCAATAAGTTTAATGTCAACCATCATGTGACCATTTGCACAACAAGAAAAAGAAAAGAAGAATAAAAGAAACTCATTTGATGCATCTACAAGTGAAGCTGTCAAAAGGCTCCATGAGGAATTTGAGAAGCATGAGGACAAAGAGATAGAATCACTTGAGGCTTCAACAAAAGAACATGAGTATGGCATTGACATGAGTAATCCTAATGAAGACATGAATGCAAATGATGGTATTGATTCCTTGATTGATGTTAATGCTTCTACAAGTGAGATGAACAATTCCAATGCTCTTGATTTAGCCTCACAACATGAAGAAGGTATGAAGGTGGTTGAATTTGAGATGGTAAATTATGAAGACACATCACAAAGGTATGCAAGCAATTCTAATTTTTGGACCAACAGTCCTATTTCCTTTCATAATCATGATATAACAATCAAATCTGTGATAGATATGAGTAATGAATTGTCTCATAAAGACATAGGTGATGCATATAGAGAGACACATATTGGAGCAACCTTAGATAGAGAGGATTTGAGGTTTGATAGGGATAACAACACTATAGAATGGAATGAGATTATTCTTGATTTGTTTGAGAACAGTGGCAATTTATCCTATCTTTCTCATGAGATAGCAGCCCCTATTCATGAGGAAGCAAGTGTGGTTACATCTCCTATTCAAGGCCTTTAAGAGAAACGTGAAGATGTTATGGAGGTAGTAAATAATGTCATGGGCACATGGATAGATGCTCATGATTTGGCACAACATATGGATTGGTCTAATAATGATTTCCTTTCTTCTTGCATGATGAATGGCACTTCCTACATCTTTTTGGATGATGTTTTCAGTATGCATGATGCTCTTTTGATTTATGACAGCGAGGTATCAAGGTTGAGCATAAATGTGTTTACATCAATGTACGACAATGGAAGTGGTCCAAGGATCTTCCTCATTAGAATCTTTGAGGTTCTTTGTGTGAGTAACTATGGAGAGCCTATTAGCATAATACTATTATTACATTGTCTACGTAACCATTGGCTGGTTATGTTAGTTTCTGCATTTATGTTTTAACTACCAACTACTGTGTTAGTTTCACACAGTATTTATAGGTGCTTTGTATCTGCTTTCATTATTGAATACATTTTGCCTATCTTCTTCTTGCTTACCATTAAATGGTATTAGAACATTTCTTAGATTGCTGGGTGTTGTCGATGTGAAACACAGTATCCTATGAGCAGCAATGAGCAATGCTGACCATGACAAGTAGAAGATACGCATTGGTAATGAAACTGCAATAGTGAAGCTTGAAGATTGATGCATGAAGTTTGAAGTTCAACGCTATGTGAGTCTGAAGTTCCACTAAGTTTGTCTCTTCACTGAAATGAGACCTGTACCTAACTAGAGGAAGATATAAGGCACTTGAAGACTAAGCTGAGGTGTGTAGAGGGAGACAATAAACTTTGGCATTGTTTGGTGAAGTGTAGACTATGACAAGGCACTTGAAAGAGGAAGACATAGTCTATAAAACCCAGCAATCAAAGAGAAGTGGATGTCTATTATACTTGATGCTAGCAGCGTGGCCAGTAACCATGCAAATGAGTCACCTCAAGGTGGTCATGCTATTTCTGAAATCTCAAGCTTCTATTTTGCCCTTCTAGATGCCCTGTAAAACACTAGTAATCTTCAAATTGATGAATTGTTTAGGCAAGCATTGTTAGATTACTTTCTATTTGATGTACAATGTCAAGAAAGGAAGATTAGAGAAAAACTTGATGAGGGTTATGATGTTGATGACAAAGATGGGTAGAATGCACTCACAAGCGTCCCTGTCTTTCAGCACAGGCCTATCATGCTCATCTCCATGTTGCAATTTCTTCTTGAAAGTGAATGTATTGACAAATAAAATAATAATAAAATTGTTGTCTGGACTAGTTTTTTCGTGGTGAACAATGTCAGCCTCGAAATTGCTTCTCTCTGATGTTCAACTTTTGAAAGGACCGAATTAAGTCCCATGGAAGCCAAAAATGCAAACAATTCTCATTTTTGAGGAGCTATGGGGAATCGTCATTGGTGATATAACTAGACTGGAAGACCTAGATGAAAGGTGGAAGTTTGACAAGGTCGATGCCAAAGCGTTGATCTTGATAACACTCAGCATCACCGATGAAGTCCAACCTCACATTCGGGATATAGAAACATCAAAAGCAGCATGGGACTCTCTCTCCACAATCTACCAAGCAAAGAATCAGATGAAGATCCTCCATCTACAGTCCAAGATACATACTCTCTGTATTCAAGCTAGTGAGAAAGTTGAGGAATTCTTACGGTGGGTATCTGAACTGCGAGCTGAGCTTGTTGCACTTGGAGAAAAGGTGTAGGACAAACTACTTGTCCCAATTATGTTGAGAGCTTTGCCATCTCAGTTCAAAATCTTTGTCACCACGCTAAACATCACAAAGAAAGAGGTATCATTTGATGAATTGGCAAATTTGTTGTAGTAGGAAGAAGCCATCCAATTAGTTCAAGGTGAACTTGAGGACAAGGTCTTGATTTCTAGACAATCAAAAGGTTAGAATTATCATGGAAAGAAGCCACAAAAATAACAAGAACATCAATAGTCGAAGCCTTCAAAGGCAAACTGATGGTGTCATATATGCAACAAAAACAATCGTGACACTATCAACTATTGGTACAATTCCTTATCACAAGTCAATTCAAGTAAAGAAGCCTTTTCTAGTTGTAGTGATACTCAGCCATTCAAACACTGTCATCATTGCAGAAAGCACAAAGGTAATGTAGCAACCCAAAAGGATGATGCATCAGAAGAAGATGAACGAGAAACAACCAACTGCGTCACTCATCACAATCTAGTCCTAGTCTCCCAAACCTCACAGCCTAAGAGGGATATTTGGTTGATAGACTCAGGTGCCAGCAAACATATGACAGGCAATCGTGAGCTGTTTGATGCACTAACAAAACAACCTATTGGAGATAGAGTTCAAATTGTTGACAACAAGGAGTATGTTGTAGAGGGAATAGGCAAGGTCATCATTCCTCTTGGGACAAGCTATTGTTCCTAGTTTGACAACAAACCCTATCTGTCAGTCAGCTTATGAACCACAAACTCAAAATCGAGCTCCAGGTGAAGGACAGGGTCAATACCTGTCTAATCTCAAGAGAAGGTATGATACTTGCTAGAGCATTTAAGAAGGATAAACTGTTTGCATTAGATGTTGTCTCCTCCCCTACAGTAGCTCTATTAGCTTCAACAATAGAATCTACTAGACTCTGGCACTATCGCGATGGACACCTTTTAGTCAGCTCCTTGTATCAGCTTAGCTCCAAACAAATTGTAAGAGGACTTCCCCTAATTTCAAATTCATTGCCTATATGTCCTCGATGCCTTGCAAGTAAACAACACCTTGAGTTGGTACATACCGATAGGTGCGGACCCATGCTGACTTCATTTTCAAGACATAAGTACTTCCAATTGTTCATGAATGACTTCTCACAAAAGACCTAGGTGTACTTCTCAAGAAGAAGGATGAATCCTTTGCCAACTTTCAGGACTTTCACAAGCAAGTTGTCAAAGAAATAGGCCAGTCTGTTCTTGTCCTCCGCTCAGATCGAGGGGGGGAATTCACCTCCAAGGAGCATACCTGAAGCATCATGGCATCAAGTAGTACTCGATTGCTCCCTATACACCCCAATAGAATGGAGTTGCAAAACATCACAATTGGACTGTCATGGAGATGGCTCAATGCATGCTCTCCATAGCTAAGTTGGAGGAAAGATTTTGGGCAGAAGCAGTGTGGACAGTTGTATACCTCATCAACAAGGCACCAATAAAGATCCTGCAACACAAGACACCTGAAGAGGTATGGACTGGACAAAATCCTTCAATTTCTCATCTAAGGGTGTTTGGTTGCACATCATACATGCATGTCCTTGGCAATAAGAGAAAGAAGACTGATCCTAAGACGCTCTAGTGTATATTGTTGGGATACAGTATTACATCAAAAGCACATCATCTCATAGATCCTGAGACAAAGAAGATACATGAGAGTTGAGATGTGGTGTGTGATGAATCGTCATTCGATTCCTTATCATAAAAGGAAGAGAAAAAACCTCCTACTTCTCATAAATTGCTCTCACAATTAGATGATGAGCATGTGGAAGACTCTCACAGAGAAAGTGAACTACAAGGAGAGTTGTATGTTGATTTGGGCCCTCTAGAAAACATTACACACCAGTAACAGCACAGTCAACCTCCAAAGTGGGTCCAAAGTACAATCAGGGACTCTAACCTGCACACTCTTCCAGACACTTCAGCAAGAATCAGAACTAGGAGCCAGACAGGAAATGAAGTGAATCTTGCGCTCATGAGTACTGTTGTTGACAGCACTAAACCTGACATAGTTTGAGAGGCATTAAACCAACCTCAGTGGAAGAAGGCTATGGATACAGAGTATAATTCTCTGATGCAAAATCATACATGGGAACTTGTTGATCTGCCTGAAGGGAAGAAACCCATTGGCTGCAAATGGATCTTCAAAACAAAGTACAAGGCAGATGGATCTATTGACAAGTACAAAGCATGACTTGTAGCAAAGGGACATGCTCAATAGGAGGGCATTGATTATGAAGAGACCTTTATACCCACTGCGAAGATCAAAACTATTAGAATGGTCTATGCATTGGCAGCATAGAAGGGATGGAAGCTTTAGCAGATGGCTATCAAGAGTGCTTTCTTAAATGGTGATCTCAAAGAAGAAGTGTACATGACCCAGCTAGAAGGGTTTGTTCATGAACAACATCCACACAAGGTATGTCATCTCATCAAATCACTTTATGGCCTTAAGCAAGCTCCTAGGCCATGGTACATTAAGATTGATGGTCACCTATTGTAGCATGGATTCACCCATAGCCCCTTAGATCCTAATTTGTATATTAAGAAGGAAGGTATAGAGATTTTCATTCTGGTTTTGTATGTGGATGATCTTATTCTCACTGGTAGCTCAGACAGTCTCATTGATGATGTAAAGAATGATCTCAGGAACTCCTTCGACATGACAGATTTGGGGCTACTTCCTTATTGTCTTGGCTTGGAGATATGGCAGAAAAAGAACCACACATTCATCTCCCAAATGAAATATGCCAAGACTCTCCTGGAAAAGTATAGAATAGTCAACTGTAAGCCTATTTCCACTCCAATGGAGATGGGTTTGCAACTATCCCGCTTCCAAGATTCACCTCAAGTAGATGCCACTCTCTATAGGTAGCTGGTTGGGAGCCTCATCTACTTGACCTACACCAGACCAGACTTATGTTTTTCTATTAGCTATCTCTCTACATTCATGCAGGAGCTGAAGAAGTGTTATTGGGTTGTAGTAAAACATGTGTTGAAATATATCCGAGGCACAGTTGATTATGGTCTAGAGTATAAGAAGAACAACTAGTTCTTCTTACAAGGATACATAGACTCAGATTATGTAGGATCTGTAGATGACAAGAAATCAACCTCAGGTTATGTTTTTCATCTCAGATTTGGGCCTATTTCATAGGTTAGTAAGAAGCAAACTATTATTTCTCTTTCATCCATTGAGGCTGAATATCACACCACATGAGGAGCTATGTGCAAAGTGATTTGGTTACATCACATTTTGGAAGATATGGACATTCCTAAAGAGAAGTCACCAGTTCTCTATTGTGACAATCAGGGTGTGTTAAAAATTGTGAAGAATCCAATTTTCCATGAGTGTACCAAGCATATTGAGGTTGAGTGTCATTACATTCAGGACCATGTTTTGAACCACCACATCTAGCTCCAGTACTACCCTACAGACTCTTAGATAGCAGACATGTTCACCAAGTCTCTTGTTAAGATCAAATTTGAACTGTTTAGGGGGTACATTGGTAAAAACAATGTAATAAGGGAGGGAATGTTAGCATAATACTATTATTACATTGTCTACGTAACCGTTGGCTGGTTACATTAGTTTTTGCAGTTATGTTTTAACTGTCAACTGCTGTGTTAGTTTCACATAGTATTTATAGGTGCTTTGTATTTTCTTTCATCATCGAATACATTTTGCCTATCTTCTTCTTGCTTACCATTAGAGCCTAGATAGATTTGGGATCCTAGCATTGGTTGGCACTTTTGATTGCTTGAGGACAAGCAATCTTGGGAAGGGAGGATTGTCATGTCCCCATTTCTAGAGTGATCTCATATGGAGATGATGTTTAGCCTATTCACCATTCTCGTAGGCTAAAATGATTAGTAAAGGAATTATTTTTAGTTTGAGCCTATTTTTAAAGCATGGAGAATCGTAATGTTGGCTCAACTATTATTTTATTTAGTTTTGCTAAGTATTACTAAGAGATATTATTTTATTTAGCCAAATGTCAAAATTGTTCTAGTGGATTGAGTCATGCCATGTGGACAAGGGAAATGAAATCTTTCATTACATTTTCCTATATCTATTTGCTAACGCTAAGAATGAGTTGTATTTGTTGATAAGGAGAATTGGCATAGTTGGATGTGCCAATGCATGGACAAGGAGGATTGTTGGTCATGGAAAGTTGACTTGAAGTTGCTTGCCAATTAGTTTCTCATGTGCCCATGTTGTTGAAACTCTCTATACTGTTAGTGTAAATAAGGTCATCATGCATCTAGTTAGGATATCACCTTTTCTATGATTGACCTATTCACACTCAGCTTAAGTTTACTTAGGTTTTTAGAGTTTTGTCTAAAATCATATGGTGGAGACATGTCCCCATCCCTTGAGACACCCCTTACAAGTTTACTTGTCACTTGCATGAGCACTTGTCACTTGAGCTCACAAGTGTCACATCTTAGGAAGGCTAGTTAGTCATTGTGTTTGACCATCCTGTTGATGTGGTTTTTATACACATGCAACATAACATAAATTCACAAATAACTTGCCTTATCTTGAAGAATATGGAGAATATTTAGAAAATAGTTCTCAATTCCAAGTCTATGGTAACCAGGTCATGGTTGTGTCAGACTTGCTCAATGTTCAAGGGGCTTACGTGATTTAAATGTTCATTGCTTGCTATTTTCACTCATTCTTTGCAGATAACTACAAATTACACTATAACTAGTGATCCTTTGCATGTATTTACCATTTCTCTACAAAGCTTTGCAAGAATTTCAACAAAAAACATACTTTGTACTTTAAATTTATATGAAAACTATTAAAGATCTTTGCAATTCACAATTCTTTATTCAAATCTATAACAATCTCCTTCAAATAACTACATGCATGCTAATTATTTGAAGATTTGATGAAAAAAAGTTAAAAGAAAGGGTTTAGAAACTTGATTCTATAGGAATTATTTCTCTGCTACTCATGCACACAAATGTGATTAGCTGTAACACTTCAAAGGAGTTAAATTCATGTATGTTTTTTCAGAGCAATATCACAAATTGACATACAGATCTACAATCATCAAAGGAAATACATCAAAGAACACCTAAATCTAACTATACACTGAAATAGACACAACAATTAGATGTTTGTATTCATTAACATATGAAAGCCATTTCAAATTTACAATGTATTTTGACTTCAAGGTCTTTGAAAGAACCAGAAAACTAAATCAAACTTACAGACATTTCCCAGATACAAAGAGAGAATAGGACATTCCACATTCTCTCCACTGTAGACACGGGAAAAATGCTAACTCAACTCTCTATGCTTAAAGTATTTTCACAAATCACTTATAATGCAAATTCTCTAGTACTCTGTTTTTATATCAGTTGTGTGTGTCCAAATATACTATCAAAGCCCCTTATATAGACTCAAAATTCCCTGCTATGGTCACAAAGACCACCAATAGCTCAAATTCAAATTCATACACTAGCTGTCACTTCAAAATATTTTGAAAGAATATTCCTCAAGTGCAAAGATACCCTTTTAGAATCTTTTAAAATATTTTAACTTCACTTTGACTATTCACAATTCTTTATTTGAATCAATAACAATCTCCTTCAGATAACTGTTTATGCTAATTATAACCAATTCATCCCATGAAATTACTTCTTCTCCTAGTGTCACAACATTCCCTATGCAATTTTCTTTTGTCTCCTTCACACATTTCATATCCATTGGTTTCCTAGGAGTGTAACCAATCACCTCATAATGTGAGCCTAAATCAAAATCAAGATGAAAACCACACTTCAACTCAAGTTCTGAATCTTCTCCCAGATCCCATACCTTTCTATTTTCACCCAGTTCAATGCTACAATCATGAGTAGTCTCACCATTCAACTCAAAAGGTGGATTGTCATACACCATATCAACACCCATCTGAAACAATGGATTATCAATAATCCCCACAAATTGATTTTTCCAACCATTTTCATGCAAAGAAAATAAATTACTACTATGATGAATACTAAAATTAGAACTTTCATACCTGTCAGCAATGACTCCAAGGCTGTCCCAAATCACCTGTGCCTCTTCCTTTTCATTCTCAATAGTGAATTGTGAATCTAAATCAACAAGACCACTAGGTCTTTGCTTAGGATTAGCTACATGCAATGTGAAATCAGATTTGTTCTCAAAATCAAGAACACCACCTATATCACCATCATTGAAAATAAATGTAGAATCATAATTATTATCTTATTTGAAGGCTTCATAATATCTGTTCTCAATATGCCCATCATCTGAAGGTATATTAATGCTCTCAACTATCCCAACATTTGCATTAGTGTTATCATCTTCATTGGATAGCTCTAAATGTGTATTCAAGTATGTTGTTTTGTTACTTTCATTGCACACATCTTCATTCTTAGTAGTTGCATGCATAAGCATAGAATCATCTTGAAGCTATGTAACATATTCCTCATGCTCCAAGACAAGCTCTCCATTGCATCTATTGGGCGTATGCCTCATCCTAATATCCATATAGTCACGTAAAGATGTCACATTGAAAATCAAGTCCTACATCTACCCAAACCTGTCAAAATTGTTCTTGCATCTCAACTAGTGTGAGTTCATCCCCTGTGGGTGGTTCAACTCTGGGTGGGAAAACTAGCATAAGAGATCTCACTACTGCTACCCTTCGATATGGATCTTCTACCCTATGTTGATTCTGACCATTCATTTGGTCATCATTACCCCTGTTGTTGACTACCATTAAAGTAATTGCATCAGCCAACTAAGTCATGCACTAATTTGTTTGTTCTTGACTTCTAATAGAGGCATCCAAAAGAAGTGTTGTATGGTCTAGTTTAGGGTCTTTATTACCTCTATCACCCATATTTCATGAGTGTGCTGATTGTTGTTCCTTTGTATCAGAAGGCCAATGTTCCCAAATTTCTTCTTCAATTTTCTCTTTCTTTTTTGATATCTTCTCTCTCTGTCATTGGGCTCATAGAAATTTATTAACCCATTGGATGGTGAGAAAACATGGGTCTGATACCACTGTAATGAGCTGCCCTGATTTTTTATATTTATATTATGTTATTTTTATTATTTTTTGTGATCTTTTAGAACTAGACAAAAGTTATAGAAGGGGTTTTGGTTTGCATGTAATTGTTTTACAAGATACAATGAAATATATAACATGTAATGATAACCCAAAACAACTATGATAGTTATGACCAACATAACAAAGAACCAGATCATATTATTTCCCAAAATGAATTACAGTGACATACCCATTTGGATTTCTTCAACTTTGTACATCTCCTGGATATGGACTAGCATTATGAACACTTAGAAAATCACTCTAGATGCCAAACAACAATTGTTCTTTGATAAATAATTAATATCATTATATTGCAAGACCCTAGGCGACCATATTACGTCAATAATTGAGCCCAAGAGGTAAGTGTCCATCCTCAAGAAAACCCACAACCATGGCAGCTATTGTACAACTTGGTACTAGTGATATCAGCAAAGATAACCTCTCAAACGCCTTCAATCTATCACAGTAATCTCTAATTTTTATCTGCAGCTATTATGATGATCCCAATATCCAAGGTTATGCACAAAAACCATCAAGAACCCTCTATTCTTTTGCTATAACTTGTATGGCCAAGTTCAAGGATGTACGGCAGTAAGGATGTGTAATAACAGTCCCAAGAAACACCATGAAATGAGCTCTTGGGCTTCTTTCGAAATCCTCTTCACCATGTCATCCTCCATCAACCTTGCCAAGTGCATGATGAAATAATCATTAACAACCTGATAATACTGAATGGACAACTTTCTCTCTAGTTGTTGGTAATGTTCCCATAGTATATGATCTGTAGGCTGAGGTCCTAACCTCCCAAAAGTATGGAACCCTGTAGGTTGTACTTTGAAAGCACATGCATACCCTATATAAGAGGTCATATAAAACATTATTTTCCTATTTTGCCATGCTACCATTGCCTGATGCAGAGAATTGCTGATAACTTTAGCCCAGTTGCACATGATTTTCTTGTCCTTAACTAACCGAATCAACCCAAACATCCATGGTTCAAACATTCCAGCATCTGGTTTACCCACCATCCTGCTTTATAGGACCATGATATATTGTACCTTTGGACAAAAGTCATATTTGTAGTGGTATTGTGGCATCTTAGCCATGGCCTTAGCCTTGTTGGAGGGATCCCTCTAGGATGCAAAGATTATCTTTTTGTAATCGACAATGTTGCCAGTGTATTCTACCTTCAATGCAGCTAAGTCAATCTGATACATGTTTTGGACCATAGGCAGCCTACATGCCTCTGTAATTTCCCTTATAGAGGTTGGCATATACCCTCCCCTAGCTCTTTACTTGCCTATTAGATGGATTGTATTTGTTGGTACATTCTATAAATATTCCAATACATTCGCCACACATGGGAACCTCGTTGCATCAAACATTCTTGGGTAACTTGTATTTCCACAATGTGTATCACTGGCACAGTTGAATTTATCACATATGTCACTGGGGATAGGGAACAAATCCCACTTGAACTTCACATCTTGAAGATCTATTCTCTTTTGAACCATTTCATCTTGTAGCATACATGTACCCATAGTAAGTTTTAGGGTTTCAAGATTAACATGTAAATTAGCTTAAGTTCCCTTTATGTAGGTTGAAATCCACCCTAACCACATACAAATAAGAATTCACCTAATGATTTACCCTTATCATGGGAATTTTACCTCTTTCCCATGTAAAAATTACTGCAAAGTTATGAAAATGACTAGGAAGGTTTGTCGTATTCATACCTTGTAGTCACAACCTTAACCTCTAACATGTAGATGTGGATGTGAATACTATTTTACTTGTGTTCACCATTCTGTTCTTGGTACACCATTTCTTGGTCACCTTAGAATTGTCCTAATCACTAGTAATTCACCTCTAATTGCTTCTAAACCTTTGCAATTTCAGCTCAAATAATCTGATAATTGATAAGACAATGAATTTACCTTTTATCCTTTGAAATCCATTAATTAGGGCATATTAATTGCTTTTCTAATGTTAGGTAAATCCCCATAGTTTGGGTGTGGGAGAAACAAACATCTGGCAAAAGGCATGCTTTTAAATTTAAAAGGCCAACGGCTTTTATGTGCGACATTAAATGCAAGAAGAGATATGGATATGGAAATTTGCAATTTAAATGTCTGGTTTGGAATGTCCATATCAAAATGTCCATATGGCATCAACAAAAGGTCTTGGTCAAACATCCTTGACCAAAGGAATGAGTGATGGGACCTAATTCACCTTTCAAAACTTAGGATATATGAGATATCCCTTACAAAACATCTTTGTGCAGAATATCTCATTGAAAATTCAATGGTTGGACACGTGGAGCAAAATCCTTACTTTGGATATAGATGTGGATATTTGGTAAGTGCAAAACATTTTGTTGCAAACATTGCTTTGAAAAGTCAAAGGTTTGAATGTACGGAACATTGGTTCTTTAAAACAATGCACGATATGGATATGGATATTTGAACACAGATATTTGAGACTTAATATCTAGTGCGAAACATCCATGCATTGGAGTCTACCAATGATAATAAATTTGAGAGTCGTCATAGGAGTGGATATGATATTTGGCATAGATGTGGATATTTAGCAATCGATAATGTCCATATACAAATATCCTATCCGATTGACATTTTGGTGACTTGCCATGATAAATTTTGATGGTTTCATCAAGATGAGGATATGGATATTTCAATAAAACTATATCCACCTGCCAGAATAATTATCGATTTAACATGATTGAAAGTTCATTTTGGGTATAAAGATCAGGCATGGCCACAGACATGGATATGGACATTAAAGAATATACAAGACATTTGAAGCATAATGTCCATATCCCTTTGACCAAGATATCTATTTGACCAGAACTTTGACTGGGAATAACTCGCTCATTTTGAGGAATTTCGACATGATGTAAAATGCAAAGTTGCATAAAATTTGATTCACTATCTGTTCATATCCTTTATAGGGGAATATGCTTGACTTGAATTTTGACCATGGATTAGGACATGACATTTTTCCATAACGCCAAAAGGAAAAAACACACAAGCAAAGCCAAGCAAAAATCTGGGTCCTTGTTTTGCTAAGGTAAAATGGGGTGCACTGTAAGACCACACAACACCACTCCCATCTAACTAATTGTAATTAAGAGAGAGGGTCAAATCAAGTGGGAATTTTGACCAATGCCTCCACCTTGCCATAATTGTATTGAGTTGAATTTCTAATTATATTTGAGGTGTTGATTTCCTCATTGGTCCTAAAACTTCCTATTATTTTGTTGGCTAGCCCTTTTATATAAATAAGAGCCTTTGGCTACTTATTATCTAGCTTTTATATTTTATGAACTTGAGCTCTATGAGCCTTGTATGTAGAATTAGTTGCTTAATTTTCCAACTTTTAAGCCATTGAATTACCTATATTTGTGTGTCTAGAGATCATTTGGATGTTCACAATTTGTAATCATGCTAAGATTTGAAGTAATCAATATATTTGAAGTCATGTTTGATTATATCCTTATTCATTTATTGTTTATGAATGAATGGTATTTTAAGCATTTTTTGATTATGGTTAAATTTTAATTTCTATACAACTATTTAATACTATATTAGATTTTCTATGAGGAATTAACAAGAGAATATTTGTTCTAAAACATCATAGATTTTGCTCTTTAGTCATTTAATTTCAACATTTCTCTTTCTCTTCTTTTTGTTAAGTTAGTGTTGAACACAACCCACATAGGTAGCATGGTTGCTTAAGGGATTTGGGTTTGTCCCATATAGGTCCCAAGGTTGACTCATGTTGCCTGGGTTTAACCAGTGAAGTGTGGTTGGGGGCTCAATGCTTCACCCCAAGGTGACTAGTCTCACCTCCGCTTGCCTCACCTGCACCCCAACTTGGAAATAAAAGGAAGCCCGAGGCAAGGCTGGGTGAGAAACGCTGGGCTAGGTCGCGGGGATACCTCCTAAGTATATATATATATAAAAAGTTAGTGTTGAATACATAGAAGTACTGAGAGGGGGATGAGGGGTGAATCAGTACTTAATCAAATTCTTTTCTTCCAACAACATTCAGTCAAATGTAAACATTTAAACTATGACAAATAGAGAGAACACATAAGCATACAATCATAACACCAGATTTACATGGAGAACCCTAGAAGGGAAAGACCACATTGAGCAAGCTACTTGGATCTACTGTCCAAATCCAACCTCACAAATAAAAACAAGATTACATTAACATTTATGGGATTTAACCCAGAGGAAGTTGTAACTCCCTAAAGTGGTACAACACTTATAGCTTTTACAAAAGAGGCTTCAACCTCTCCAACAAAATACTTATCTGACTCAGATGATTCTTTCACAAAAATAGACTGCTTCAACCTTCTGCAGACCTTTCCAAACTTTGCACAACTATCTCATCTCTACACAATCACAATACCAAGCTCTACAACATCAAAATACCTTTTGATACTCTTCTCTATCATCAAAACTCTCTTAATTACCTTTGTAGCAACATCACATTACATAAATTGATCCTTTCCACATTTCATTATCAAAACTACTTTTGTAGTCAATTTATTCACAAACAATCAATAGTATCACACACCACACATCATTTTTTTATTCAACAACTTTGATCTTACATTTATATCCTCTACAAGATTCAAAAACTTTCTCCTTTGTTGAACAAGATGAAACGTGTAACATGAAACATGCAATGGCCACAACAAGTTGACACCCAAATCATTTAAGGTAAGTAGAAGTCTGATGCGGTTCAAACCAAGAGATAATCATGACCTATTTTACCTTAGCACACTATTCCATGCTGGTGCACACTTTCAAACACATGGCATAATCATCAGCATACACCAAGTCGGCCCAGCAATCATTTAACCTTCTATTCATTAGCTTCAAACCAAAAACGGTACTAGAGGAGAGAAGAATACATCATGTGGACCACAAAATAAGTGTTATATGACTTGCAAATCATTCCTATACACTCCTTTTATCATTTTAATCTATTTCATGCTGGCACAAACACTTGAACACTGATGTTGATATTCTTAACACACTTTTCTTGCACAGTCTTGATGTGAAACATTGAAAATCACTCTTGGGGTAAACAAAGACATATGAAACTTGAATTGAGCAGATGAACTAATTATATAAGCTTATCTTTTAATCAACAAAGCCAAAAATCATCATGTAGTGAGATACAATGACTTCTGCTATCTCCCTCTAATTACCTTAACTAGTAACAAGACTTGTCTTCACATAGCTCACTCCAGAAAGTACTACGGTACACTTCAACATTTGAAACTTGAAACATACAAGCATTTTACCTATATCTGACCATTCTCCAAACCACAATGCCATATATTCATCTGTGAAGAAGTGCAGAGCAATCTCTTGAACCTTTGTGACTGGAACTACTCTATTTCAACATTGCCTTCACTCTGTTGACTCAAAACATTTGCGATAAGTTTCATGATCTCAAATTTGAACCACACATACCTGAGAGCAATGTCTATCTACCTTTCAATCTACAAATTTATTCAAACTTTATTTATCCAATGTCAAATCACATGACTTCATATCATCCAAATACAACAAGATTCAACCAGCATAACTTCCATGACATTCATTATCAGTATAACTCATCAAAGGAAACATGAACTTACACATGAACTTCAAAAGATAAGGTATGGCTATGTACAGGTGATATTGATCCCTTAACATATTCCTTATCTTGCACAATCACTACTCCTCTGATCTACTAGTACAACTATGTACAGATGATAATGTTCTCATCTCTCCTTTGACCTGCTCCTTTGACATAACATGCAACAATATACCTTCTGCCTCACAACATGTTGACATCAATGACAACACATGTGTAATGAGCTTCCCTATTTTTTTATATTTATATTATATTATTTTTATTATCTTTTTCTGATCTTTTAGAACTAGAAAAAATTTGTAGAAGGGGTTTTGGTTTGCATGTAATTGTTTTGCTAGATACAATGAAATATATAACATGCAATGATAACCCAGAAAAACTATGATAGTTATGACAAAAATAACAAATACCTAGATCATATTATTGCCCAAAATGAAGTACAATGACATGCCCATTTGCATTTCTTCAACTTTGTACATTTGTTGTATATGGACAAGCACTATGTGTTGGAGTCTAGGACAACACTGAGAAGGGGGGGGTGAATCAGTGTTGTATAAATTTTACAATTTTAATCATTTTGAATTACAAGATAAAGAGAGAGAAAGATGAAGTTATTTATTAACTCACAGATGTACAATTATAATATTGAAGGCATGAATCTAGACATTAAACACAGATCATGAAGACACATAAGAAATATAACACAAGATATGAAGAGTGGAAAACCCTCAAGGGGAATCAAAACCACTCTAAAACTGCCTCACTAGCTTATTCAAAACCTCACTGGTTACATGAAAGTCTCACTGACCAAGCAAGCCTCACTGGCTACAATATGTGTCTCACTGACAAATTTAAGGTTTCACTGACCTACAAAGAAGCTTCACTAGCTACAATATGTAGGAGTCAAGGACAACACTGAGAGGGGGGTTGAATCAGTGTTGTATGAATTTTAACTTTTTGCAAACTTTATCTTACAAGATAAATACAAAGGAGGACATTAATGATTTGTTGAGTTTATATGCACAAGACTTATGGTAACAAATATAAACAAAACATGATCAAACCATTAATATGCACACACAGAAGAAAAAAAATTAGAAGCATGACACAAGCTTTTTGCCGAGTGGAAAACCCTCAGGGGTAGAAAAACCACTCATGAAGTGCCTCACTGGCTTAACCTTAAAAACTTCTTACAAAGCCTCACTGGCTGAATATTTTGTCTCACTAACAAATACAGAGGTCTTCACTGACCACAAGCCTCACTGGCAAACCATCACCAATAGAAGTAATTAACAAATCATAGGGATACTCTGTTTCCATTCAAAACAAAACATTTCTTCTCTCATATATGTCTGTCAAATGGCCATTCTATTCAAAATCAATCCTACATACAGATATGCTCAACAACACTACATCTATATATTGTTTCATCAATGACTGTTTATATATATCAATGCACCTGAAAAACCATTGTATACAAATTTGATGTCCTTTCACCTTCAAAACATATTTTCATTATCCTCTTATCAAAACCTTTCATCTTCTCTAAAAGAAAATAATATCTGATTGCATCAAATAGATCTCCATTCTGTATTCTATATAAACTACAAAAACAATTCATCATAATATATTTTGAATCTGCCCCTGTAATAAAATCTCTGTCCTCATTTTCAAAAAAAAACCTTCATGCATGAACCATCATATTCCTCTTTTTCAAAACCTCTTGATCTTCTCTGCAAAGAAACACATTTCCAAACTCTTGGTCTTCTCTTTCAATGCCCTGTAAATAAAATATCTGAGCAACTTCATCTTCCATCTCTGCATCAAATTTCTTTCAATCTGAAAAACCAATGACCTTTCATATCCTTCAAGAATAAAAAATACACCAATTTTTCTTAAAAGATCTCCTCAAAAAAAATTTGATGTTATCTCTTTTCTGACTTCCAAAATCACCATTAAAAAATCTCTTCAAAAATCACCATTAAAAAAATTTCATTTGATCCTTTCAAACTCTCCAAAAAAGAATCTTGATATCATCTTTTGGGGTTGTTAAATTAGAAAAAACAATTTCTAATTTAGAAAATACTTATCAGCACAAAAAAATTTCCATTAAAAAAACTCCTTTAGAGAAGACTAAAAAAAGTCTTAAACAAATCTTTTATATCTTCAAATTTATACCCAAAAACCTTTTATGATTTTTAATGCCCAAAATATATAAAGCTAGATTTTATTTTGATGTCATAAAAATATGACATAGGGGCCGATATCATAAAATCTCTAAATTTAAAAACAACCATAATAATAGCTAGGTTTATCGGGCTCCATTTGATGGAAGCATATTTAATGCTTTTTAAAACAAAAAAACCAATGCCTTTTTTTTTTTTAAAAGCACAAAATAATTTCATGAAAATCAGGCTTTTAGCATATTCAAAACAAATATACTAATCGGGCTCCATAAGATTTGATGCATTCTATAAATTATACTCCCCAACCATAAAGCTTTCCTCTTAAAGAAATTGGGCTCTCTTAAGGTTTTGATGTATTAAAAAAATCTTCAAAACTTTATAAAATATGATGACTGCTCACCATATTCAATGCCAAACCTTAGACTTGATTCCCCACTCAGGCTCCATGCTCCTATTTAAAAACCTTTTCCCGCTAGAGCCTTTTTAAAAGGTGATAAAGTTCTTTTTAAAAAAAAAACAAAACTTACTTTATATGGATACCTCGTGCCACCGGTCTGACTAGAAATTGGGGCTGGTTTACTTAATGTGTTAAGAGCCCTTAAACAGGTATCTTTAAGAGAAGGTGACTTGCTATTGTAAGTCATAAGATAAAGTGCAGATTTTAGAAGATTTAGATGAAAGCTTTATTCTCTATGACATTAAGAATGAATGTGAACTACTGAACCAAGCCATGATCCTGATATGCATGAGAGAACTTCTCCAAACAATGTCACCAAGACAACCTAAGATTCTAATGATGAACTCTTTAGATCAAGACAATATGTACTTCAATATGACAGCTTCATTGTTCCACATAATGATGTGTTGATCCACCTTGAGACAAACTTGAAGTTATCCAAATTGAAGTTTGAACCAAACTCATAAACTTATCATGATTATGATCACCTGTGAAAAAATCTTGAATGAAGCTCCCAACAACCTTTGATAAGGAGTATCAATAATTGATGAGATCAAAGGAGATATGTAGACATGAAAGAACATGATGATCAATCATACCAACACGATTACTGCCATATGCATTGAGATCACACTACCTCTTGTTATTGATTATTACTGATACATTCTTGGAGATTTGTCTGAGATCACAAATATGATACATAATGTAACCTATGAACACTTGGTTGCTCTTATCTAGAAGACATCCTGAAAGATAACCATATGATCATGTATCTTCAAACTAGCTCCACAAGTCTGACATCCTTAATCAACATAGATCTTCTTTGAGGTCTTCTTGAACAATAAACAACTATCTTCTCCTAATGTCCTGCAACAACTATTGGCAACTTTGCAACATCAATAGAGCACACTTTTGGCATCAATGACAACCTGTCACCATCAATCTCCCCCTTTGTCATTGATGACAAAACTTCATGAAACATTTTCTCTTTCTCCCCCTTTTTGACATCTGATGACAAAGACTGAATTAACTCCCCCTGAGAAATAACTCCATTGAAAGATGTTAAAGCTTGATCATAACATTTACAAACACATTGCTTTATGAGGACTTTGAAGACATAAACTCCTATTATATTGTTATCTTCAACCAAAAAATTAGAAACACTTACCAAAATCTTTGATACCACTTGTCTTTCAAAGAATTGAAGGCACTGAATGCAATTTTGCTAAACTTATCCAATACTCTTTGATGAACAAATTTGTAGGCAAAAATCATGAAGACTCCTCATCAATTAGTTCTCAACATTAGATGACATGATGACCACTTTTTATAAGACCTTTTCAAATCTCCCATGATAGTGACAACTCAATCCTCTGATTAACTCCCCCTGAGAACAACTCCACTTAAAGTTGTTATAGCATGATCATAACCATTATAATCATATTGAATTATGAATACTTTGAAGACATAAACTTCTATTAACCTTTTAACAAGTAATGATTTATGATGATAACAATCCTAAAGCCAACACATGACAAACCTTTTTGAACATTACCACCTGCTATTGCTAATTCAAAACATAGCTTTAACTTCCTCTGATGAAATGTAGGATATCACCATCAATGCCATAGTTTGAAGAACTCTGTTTGAAACATATTAGTGAGGAAGATCATCAATGAAACAAGTGAAACACTATCTCCAAATCACCTAAAAGCTTTAATACTTATGCAAAACATATGCCATAAAACATTACTCAACAAGATAGTAAATATGACCATCAAATTATCATCCTGCAACCAAACTATTCTGACACCTTTTCTAACATGACAAAGAATGAAGACCATCTGAACTATCCTCCTGTTCTGCACAAGACACCACACCTGAAACATACTATATTATACAAGAACTACTACCTCTTGACTTTGTCATTCAAACAAACTGCATCTGCAACAACACTTTGCACAAATAAAAAACAAAGATAATTGCTATGAATTGAAGTTTCATTTTCAGCTACCTTAGCCAAAATATGCTAATTTTCTGATAAGAGCTTCTTGAGAGCATCTCAAGCTCTTTGCCCTAACAAGCATGATCACACAGAACTGCAATATACCTCAATCTGGAACCTACAAAATGACACACAATGACACACATACCTCAATCTGGAACCTGCAAAATAAATCATATATATATTTTTTCTCTATATCCATGTAAGAGAAAATAAAAACTTTTCATATTCCATTGATATTTTCTCTGAATAGCTTTTCAACTCTTTCTGTATACTTTAATCAATTTTACCCTTTTCAATTTCATTTTTCCCTATAAAATCACATTCTTTGTTTACAAACAAAATCAATAAATATTCTTCAAATTCTTTTATCATTTTATTTCATCATGAATGATTTTCATCTTCAATAAATTCAAATCAATTTTTGTCCCTATCAAAAATAAAAAAATTCTCTTCAATCTGCCCTTAGAGAGAATAAAATCTCTTTTTAACATGATCTCCATCTGCAAAAACATTTTCATCTTCATGTGTAAAAATAAAATCAGTTTGCTGCAATAAAAACTCTTCATCTTCTCTCTGTAATTTTCTCTTTCACAAAATCAAAACCCTTTCATAAAATATTACTCTTCAATCTCTTGAATCTACAAAAAAAACTTCAAAGAATTTTATTCAACCTTCTTTGAGTAAATAAAAATCTCTTCTTCATGGAAACCAAAAATCCTTAATCACCATTAGAAAGAATAAATCTTTCTATTATTTTCTCTAAAAAAAATCATCTCCAAATTCCCTTTGTAAAAAAAATCTTCTTGTAACAAAATATTATTCTTAAAAAGAATAATATCATTATAAAGCAATTTCCTTCTTTATTTTCAATACATGAGATGAAGATAGAAAAATAGAAACAAAATCTTCTAAAAAGGCTCCAAGAAAATCTGCATAAAATCTTCCCACAAAAATCTCCATAGAAATCTAATAAAATCCATTTTTATTTATGTCATAAAATATGACATTTAAAGGGTGTCAACAAAATATGATAAAAAGCAAACTTTATATATTTAAATAAAGCCATGAAATGTCTTGTTCACGTTTCCTCCAAAATCTTTGCTTTTTATATATTTAAATATTAAATGCTTTTGCTCCCCACTTTTTAAGCATATAAAGTCCACTTTATTTGATTTATAAGGAGATGAAAAAAAATCAAAGTTTCTAAATTAAAGTAAGGCTATTTTTATGCCTTATTCATGCTCCCCACCATAAAATAAGGACCTTTGAATATATTCAACAGGTAACTTCAAGTGGAATAACCTGCACTTGCAGGTCAACAACCATTTATAAAATAAAGTTATACTTTATGACATTTGATCTCCTTATATACACTTAGAGCTTATAGTTAGGATTTTAATATTTTAGGCATTTTGATAACAAAATCCTAGCATAGTAGAATAACTAAAATCCTCAATTCACAATGATAACTATTGATTCTTCCATTAATAAACAGTAATGCCTCTATCGACCTCTTATATCTATTATTAAGAATCCTCAATGTCTCTATCACAAACAATATCCCACATACCATCACCAAACATCATTATGAATGGAATGAACTATCTACACACAACTCCATGAATGATTTAACCATCAAGTCAATATGAACTTACCACACTGATCAAGCATGAAGACAAGATGAACTTTATCAACAACCTTGTATCATAAAACATATGCATTATATCATACTTATCCTGATTGATGATTCTGATCCTGCAGTTTTGTGAATATCAAGAATGTACATAAAGTGATCAAACAAGTTAGCATTTCCTAACTTAGCCATGAAGCAACATATCAGTCTAAGTGTATGAACAACTCCTGTCAATACCAACACCTTTTTGACATCAATGACAATCTACTTTCATCAATCTCGCCCTTTGTCATTGATGGCAAAACTACTTGATACTCTTTTTCTTTCTCCCCCCTTTTGACATCTGATGACAAAGACTATTATCTCCCCCTAAGAAAAATAACTCATATAAATCATTAGCAAGAGACTAGAAAAGTATTCTGATATCAATCAACGCTCATTTCTTGAATCACAGGCACTATTACAGACCTTGTCATCCTTCATACCAACCAAGAATTGAAATACCACTTAAGGCACTGATTATTTTTGCAATTTACTATCCAAAACCTATCTTGAGAGCTCTAAGCTTTGTCCATGTTCATCTGCATACTGAACAACTTTTTAACTTGTGAGCAATAAGACATCAAACACCATGTAAGACATACCAAACCAAGCATCAAATCACTGTTAGAAGCTGCCCATAGACTGCACTATACCACTTCTTATCACAACACAAATATGAAGATGAAGAATAAAACTAACATCAAAGAGATCCTCTAATTACTTCCTTTAACAAGATAAAAAACTGAGATACTTCTCTTATCAAATACAAACTCCTTATGACATGATTTGTGATTGCAAAACATTTTTTTATGCTAAACAATTCTTTCACAACCACCAACACTTTTTGACCTAAAGGACAAACCTCCAAGATCTCCTAAAACATAAAGAATGAGGCATAAAATTAACTCTTTGATTTTGAAGAATCAAGCCTTTGACAAGACACATAACCACTTCAATACTCATGATGCATGATAATGCACGCTTAACAAGCAACATTTTGATAGCATGAAGACAGCTCAACACACTAAACACAACTCATGATAGCATGATGACTACTCTTAAGAAGACCTTGCCAAGACTTCCACAATAATGACAACAAAATGAACAATTAATCTACAACCAATCTACTCCTCTAGACACTTTTTGACATGATAAAACATGAATATTATCCTCTTGTTTCTGCACATGACACCTTTTACAACATAATGTCAAAATTAATATATACTGCAATCAACAATAATGATGACTCTTGACTATATCATTCACATCAGTAAATTCACTTCTCCATCAAGCACTTCCTACAATAAAACTTTGCAAAATCAAATGCAGAGATAAGTGCTATGAAATAACTTTTTCATTTTCAGCCATCTTAGCAAACATATGCTAATATCTAATAAGAACTCTTTGAAACATCTTATCTGCAATATGACATCACAAACCACTAATCACTTGTAGCACATATCTACACAAATCATACAATCTCCTTCCTGAAACTTTTTGGGGATAATTGATAGACCATGAACAACTACCCCTCACTTTGTCCCATATGTTACGCAACTAATGAGGTAACTTGTACAAAATGCACAAGCTTAGAATTTGTCTTCTCTTGACTTTGTTTCTACTTCCAAACTTTTACAAACTCTTTCTTCTATTCAATTTTCTTCACCTAAACTTTTTCAACCTTTTTCTTTTTCCAACCAATCAAACCAGGTGATGCTATTCTTCCATACAATCTGCAACTATATGCTTTGTGACCAGGATCATTGCACTTAAAACATACAAGATTAGTACTCCTTCTGTAATCAACTGCTTTATGCCAAAAATGATTACAAGTATAACAATAACCATTGAATGAATAATTATACCTGTACATGTATGCTTGTCTTACAGAAGCAGTTCTTCTCCTTTGATTGTACATTTTTGTTTTAGGAGTAGCACGATGAAGATCAATTTTTCTTCTAGGAGTATCTCTACCTTTAGAAGACTCTCCTTTTTCATAACCAAGTCTAAAAGTATCCTCATGTTGTTTTTGTTTTCCCAACATCTCATATAACATGCTTGTGCTCTCTTCAAATTTTAGATTCTTTTCTAATTGCTTCTTAACATCCTCAAGATCTTTTCTCAAAGAAACTATTTCTCCTTCAAGTTTTTGACATTCAAGTGATTTAGCATCTAACTCTAACTTTGTTACATTATCTATTCTCTTAGCTTCCTCAACATCTATTTTCAAACTGGTGATTAATTTATCTGATTCACCTGCTTGATTTCTCAAATCTATAATTAGGTTTCTAACATCTTCAAGGTCTGTAAGAGCTTTATCTTTTAACTCTTTTTCTTGTTGCAGCTACCACATTAATCTTTGGTTCTCCTTTTTGTATTTCTTAACTTCACCCAAAGCACACATTTGTTCTCCTTCTACATGAATTTCAAATTCTTGTTCATCATATTCCTGATGATAGTCTTCTTCTGAATCTGATTGAGTCTCAATTTCTTCATGTGATTGTCTTCTTTCATTGTCACTTTCTTTAGACACCAAGTTGTCCTCTTCCACACCGTCATCTTGATAAATTCTTATCAATTTCTTCCACATATCCTGAGTTGTTTCATACTGTACAACTTTACAAGAAATATCATTAGATAGAGTAGATAATATGGCCTTCTTTGCAATATGATTACATTCAAGAGCTTCTTTGTCATTTGTAGTAACACAATATCCATTCTCAACTGACATCAAAACACCATATCCTAAAGAGGATAAATAAATCTGCATTCTAACATACCAAATAGAAAAGTCAGAACCATCAAAGAGAGGAACTCTAGAAAAATCCTTTTCTATTTTAATACCTGATTTAGATTGAGCATTTTGATCAACATCTAAACTTGATAGAGACTGCACCTTTTGATTAGAATGAGACTTGACATTTCTCATGTTCTTATTTCTTTTGTACTTACCCATTGAACTCCACACACATGGCCTACCCAAGATGATTAAGCTTCAAAAGGGAAACTATGCTCTGATACCACTTGTTGGAGTCTAGGACAACACTAAGAGGGGGGGTGAATTAGTGTTGTATAAATTTTACAATTTTAATCATTTTGACTTATAGGATAAAGAGAGAGAAAGACAAAGTTATTTATTAACTTAGATATGTACAATTATAATATTGAAGGCATGAATCAGGACATTAAACATAGATCATGAAGACACATAAGAAATATAACATAAGATATGATGAGTGGAAAACCGTCAAGGGGAATAAAAACCACTCTAAAATTGCCTCACTGGATTATTCAAAACCTTACTGGTTACATGAAGGTCTCACTAACCAAGTAAGCCTCACTGGTTACAAAGAAGCCTTACTGGCTACAATATGTGTCTCACTGACAAATGTAAGGTCTCACTGACCTACAAGCCTCACTGGCATACAAAAAGTCTCACTGACATTTTTGCAAACACTTTGGGTCCACATACAAATATTATCAGGGGATTAGCCTATTTCAATCAAGTGCAAAATCTTATACCTCCCCTTTATCTTTCACAACAAATTCACTACAAAATTATATTATTCAATCTGTGCAAAAGAAACAAATCATAAAAATAAATTCATTCTATGATAATTCCTGCACCATCTTTGTGATCACATCTCGAATCATCCAATTATATTTGTAAACTCTTCATCTCTTTGCTCATCTTCTTTTCTCTGTCAAAACATGATTTCACATACACAATGACACACACACCTCAATTTGGAACTTGCAAAAATAAATCATATATATATATATATATATATATATATATATATATATATATATATATATATATATATATATATATATATATATATATATATATATATATATATATATATATATATATATATATATATATATATATATATATATATCTTCTTTGTATCCATGTAAGAGAAAATAAAAACTTTTCATATTCCATTGATATTTTCTCTGAATAGCTTTTCAACCCTCTCTGAATACTTTAATCAATTTTCCCCTGTTCAATTTCATCTTCCCCTATAAAATCACATTATATGTTTGCAAACAAAATCAATAAATATTCTTTAAATTCTTTTATCATTCTATTTCATCTTGAATGATTTTCATCTTCAATAAATTCCAATCAATTTTTGTCACTGTCAAAAATTTAAAAAAATTCTCTTCAATCTACCCTTAGACATAATAAAATCTCTTTTTAACATGATCTCCATATGCAAAAACATTTTCATCTTCCTGTGTAAAAATAAAATCAGTCTGCTGCAATAAAAACTCTTCACCTTCTCTCTACAATTTTCTCTTTCAAAAAATCAAAACCCTTTCATAAAACAATACTCTTCAATCTACAAAAAAGACTTCAAAGAATTTTATTCAATCTTCTTTGATTAAATGAAAATCTCTTCTCCATTGAAACCAAAAATCCTTAATCACCATTAGAAAGAATAAAATCTTTTTATTATTTTCTCTCAAAAAAAAATCATCTCCAAATTCCCTTTGTAAAAAAAAATCTTCTTGTAACAAAATATTATTCTTAAAAAGAATAATATCATTATGAAGCAATTTCCTTCTTTATTTCCAATACATGAGATGAAGATAGAAGAATAGAAACAAAATCTTCTAAAACGGCTCCAAGAAAATCTGCATAAAATCTTCCTACAAAAATCTCCATAAAAATTTAACAAAATTCATTTTTATTTATGTCATAAAATATGACATTTAATGGGGGTCAACAAAATAGGATAAAAAGCAAACTTTATATATTTAAATAAATCCATGAAATGGCTTGTTCACGTTTCCTCCAAAATCTTTGTTTTTTATATATTTAAATATTCAATGCTTTTGCTCCCCACTTTTTAAGCATATAAAGTTCACTTTATTTGATTTATAAGGAGATGAAAAAAATTAAAGTTTCTAAATTAAAGTAAGGCTATTTTTATGCCTTATTCATGCTCCCCACCATAAAATAAGGACCTTTGAATATATTCAACAGATAACTTCAAGTGGAATAACCTGCACTTGCAGGTCAACAACCATTTATAAAATAAAGTCATACTTTATGACATTTGATCTCTTTATATACACTTAGAGATTATAATTAGGATTTTAATATTTTAGGCATTTTGATAACAAAATCTTAACATAGTAGAATAAGTGAAATGCTCAATTCACAATTTTAACCATTGATTCTACCATTAATAAACACTAATACCTTTGTCAACCTCTTATATCTATTATTAACAAGCCTCAATGTCTCTGTTAGAAATAATATCCCACATACCATCACCAAACATCATTAAATGGAATGACCTATCAACACACAACTCCATGAATGATTTAACCATCAAGTCAAGATGAACTTACCACACTGATCAAGCATGAAGACAAGATGATCTTACCACTCTCATCAACCATGACAAGATTAACTTTATTAGGAACCTTGTATCATAAAACATATGCATTGTATCATACTTATCCTAATTGATGATTCTGATCCTACAGTCTTGTGAATATAAAGAATGTACATAAACTGATCAAACAAGTTAGCATTTCCTGACTTAGCCATGAAGCAACATATCAACCTAAAGTATATGAACAACTCTTATCAATACCAACACCTTTTTGACATCAATGACAATCTACTTTCATCACTATAAACACTTCAAAAATCGCTCCAGATGCCAAACAATAATTGTTCATCTATAAGTAATGAATGTCATTATATTGCAAGACCCTAGGTGACCAAATTACATCAGTACTTAAGCCCAAGAGATAAGTGTCAATTCTCAAGCAAACCCATGACCATGGAAACTGTTGTATGGCATAGTACTAGCGATATCAGTAAAGATAACCTCGCAAATTGCTTCAATTTGTCACAGTAATCTCTAATTTTTATTTGCATCTATTATGATGATCCCAACAACCAAGGTTATGCACAAAAACCATCAAGAACCCTCTATTCTTCTGGAATAAGTTGTACGACCAAGTTTAGGGATGTACACCTAGCAAGGATGTGTAATAATAGTCCCAAGAAACACCACAAAATCCTTCTTGAAATCTTCAATTTATTCACCAATATTCTTCATAGAATCTGCATGTAAAGCTATGTAAAATCCTCTTGAAACTATCAATCCAAAGCACAAGCGAACCCTTAGTATGAAGCCTCAAGGTACCCTCCTGATGCTATCTCTCAAGCACAAAGAGAGTGATCTTACAAAGGTTTCCATCTCTGTAAAACCCTTGTTCAACCTCCAAATCCAAGCTTCAAAGTTTCTATGACAATATCAAATTTTCCAAATGTATAAGCATAAAATGAGCTTACAAATTCCATTTTATAATCCCTTGGCTTCCAATGCCCAAGAAGAGGGTATTTTAATATTTTATTTGTTTTATTTTTAACCCCCATAACTCCACATGACGTGTCCACCTCCTAGCACATAACTTAAGTCTTCATTTAAGCCAATTTTATAATATAACTAACTTAGGCTATCAACTAGTGTAAATTAAATATTTAATTTAATTTACATTTCGACAATTACCCTTAGCCTTCTCGAAACCAACTATAAAGTGCTAGGTGCTCCAACACTATGACTATAGTGACTTATTAATATTTCAAATTTGACACTTAACCATTATAACCCAAAGTCCAATATTAAATAAACATTAATAATTAGGGACTTTAAAATGGAGGCTCAAATGATCTCAAAATTCAATGATCTATAGACCATTGGAAAGGTCTCACCAAGACACTTCATCTCCAACACTAAAAATCTTAAAACAAATAGAAACCCTAATTTTCCAAAAATGGTAAGTATGGGCCTAAGCAACCAAATCCACCCCAAAAAGTTCTAAATTGAAGATCACACCAAAACCATGCCAACATCCACTGAAATACTAACAAACTCATCCAAGTCAACACCAACAATGGTTCCCTAACTAGGCTAGTTAGTCTACGAGAACTCAATAATAGACTAACTCTCCATCTATCTGTATGGTTTAAGAAGGGGACATTACAGTCCGCCCTTTCCAGAGATTGCTCGTACTCAAGCAATGCTATTATAGCCTTCAATCAACAGACTGATCGAAACTGGAATCAAGAATGATCTCAAGGTCCCAAGTCAACCTTAGAGATCTATAGTACCATCTACTAAAAACATTGTCCTACAAGGTACCAATACAAGAGACCTTGTGAAACTCTTCTGTGAGAAGAGAAATTAGATACTACATCAACTCAATCAGCTACTTAGGGAATTGCTCTTCAGAAAAACCCAACTGTAACATTGTAAGAATATGCTCAAGAGAGTCAATATCAACTCTCTCATTTTCAACAACTAATAGACTACCAACCCGAGTGATCCCTAGGTTCCAAGTTACTCTAAAAAAACCACCACAGTGTCGATGCACCACTCTGATATAAAGTATAAAACAGTCGTGCCACAATAACACTCTCCTCTCTAGGAACTCCTAGAAGTAATCATCTCCAGAGCCCAAACTAGAACACTAGTAAGGGATGAAACCCATACTATGAGACATCTCCTGCTGAGGCATCCCAGTAAAGTACATGACTACCATCCATGCATCAAACATGATCCTGGGCAATAGGAAGAATAGTATGCTCAACCCAAAAACCAAACTCCCCCAAAGAAGAAGTGGACCAATCACTGTCACAGCTCTGAAATCTTCTAACTAGTGAATGCCTCTCCTATCATCAGTTGTACTCATATCACCAACAATCTCCAAGTGTCAAAAGGAAGGTTCCAAACACACCAACACACCCAAACCACTACAATCAATAAGGCATCATCTGACAATATGCACACTATCCTCATAAAGTATCTGCAATACCTATCACTTACCAGGGTGGAAGCACTAAATAAAGGAATTGTTCCTTGAATAACTGCCATAACCATCTGCCCTAAATCATGCCAAAGGTCAAAACCAATATTATCACAAAAGAATATCACCATAACCAATGTGGAAATGTAAGGGCAGTGGTAACCATTCTAAAATCCTACTGACAACATAGGAGAGATGAGTATGGAAGTAATTATAGAGTCTTCTCCTATGATCAAACCATTTCTATCAACCATCTCCACCCACCATATACTCCATTTCTAATCTAAAAAGACAAACCAACATAGCTCTAGTTCAAGAGCCAAAGTCATGTGTAGGCTGATTAGAAAGTGGACAGCGATGCTAATACTCATTGTTGCAACTCCAAGACCCTGTAAAAGAAGAATCATAGCATGTGAAAACTCACCATCCTAAACCCACACTAAGGGTAAACTATCAAAGTTTACATCACAATCCTTCATAAGATTAACTTTCTGAGTTAGGAAGGTCTGAAGTAAACAATAATGACTATTGTCCAAAACTGAAAACAGAGAAGTACAATATGATTTTAATGCTCTACACTAAGGACAAAAACAACACCAATGGATTTCCCAAGTATGAACATGTATTAAAAACATTGTGTTGTTTTGACACAACTTAGAAATGCTTGGAAAACACCTCCAAGCAATTACCAACTAAAATCTGTTACTTCCTTGACAAAGAAGAAAGTGCCAACACCATTGAATCAGAGCAATTAAAAAAGTGAAGTGACTGAACTGCAACCCAAAAACAAGCTCATCACTAGAATTTTGATCCATTCTTTGCCAAGTAACACTCCCAAAAGTAACCAATCATTCATTACTCCAATCCTTATTTAAAATCTCTCTCCAATTCATTTTTAGATAAGAAAATAGAATGGTCAAATGGCTGGTAAAGAAAGGAACAACTGTTGCAAGTATGTGCCTAATCAGTGTTGTCATTGATATCAACATATCTGTGTTGTCATTGGTGTCAACTATATCCTATTTTGTTATTTATTTAGAAGCTTTATATGTTGAGGATATTGAGAAACTTAGTCCTCCAGTAGAAATAGTGTGTTGAATACAGAAGAATAGTCTAGAAAATTGCTCTACATTTCCTATAGGATGAATACTTTTACCTATGGATTGGAAGTATTTAGAAGCCTGTTTGAAGTTGTTATATTATGATTTTGAGCCTTTGGTATGAAGATTTGAGGAAGTTATGTTCACCAAAGTAAAACCTACTTTTTATGTTCATGATTTGGCGACTCGCAAGTGATCTTTCTTTAGTGACAGTTGATGATAGTTGAGTTCTTATGCTCTAGTTGGAGAAATCTCATGATACGAGTGGTTAGATGTTGTGTAGATGTTTCGGATGACTACAACATGCTTGTGGATGTCTTATGATAATGTTCCTACCTTTATATTGATCTATGAAGAGTATTTCGAATTGGAATTGAAGATTGTTCCCAGATAGTGTAGCGTGTAACCAGTCTTAACTAATTTGGTTAATTCCAATCTTTGTGGAGATTCATAGAAGATTGTAGAAGCATGTAATGGTGTAGAAGATTGTATATGGGTCCTTGCTAAGGCCTAATGTGATCTGCTTATAATTTTGTGTCTTTTCCTTTGCATGATATGTATTAGGTCCAGACCCATTATGATGGAACGTATGTTTTTAGACCTTGGAGTTTGTTCCAATGGTTGATAATTGTAATGCTGACCTTGATGATTATTCCAAGGTTGATGTAGTGTATACATATTTATAATTGAGTCGTGAAAATGTATCCAAGTGTGAGAGATGCGAAGATAAGATGGAAGCAAAGTAAAACCAGAGTAGAAGGGTCTGTTCTTGAATGGAACTAAACCTTGGCATGGAGTAGATGCTTCTATATCAATTTAATCCTTTGGTAGTGAGCCTTTTTATTTGCAGTGAGCATTTTAGGTAGTGAGCCTCCTTTTGTATTGAGAAATTTAGGCAGTGAGCCCTGTAGGTAGTGAGCCTTTGATTTTCAGTATTGATATAACATATATATTTCTATGGGCTAACACCCACCGTGGTTTTTCCCTTTTAGGGTTTTCCATGTAAAAATCTAGTGTCTTATGTGTTGATTATGTTTATGTGTTGAGCTTCTCATTCTATACTTTCATGGTTATATCTGAACCTAAGTGATTGTTAAGTTAAGGATTAAAATTGGTTAAAAGTTTTACGACAACTGATTCAACGCCCCTTCTTAGTTGTCCAGTGTAGTTCAATAATTGGTATCAGAGCCACGATCCTTAGGAGAAATCCTAACAACTTGAGGAAGATCCAGGATGTCTTATAAGAAGGAAGCTTCATATTTTGATGGGACAAATTACACTCTTTGGAAAGCATGAATGAAGAGCCATCCTCCCTATCTTGGTTATAAAGTATGGCTAGCTACACTGTCAAAATTTGAAATGTTGGAAGGTGGATTGACAACTAAGGATGATATTAAAGAATATGAGTTAGATGTCAAATCTAAGGATGCTTTATTAAGTTCCTTAAGTGGCTCAGTGTTGATAAAAGTTGTGGCACTTGAAATTGCAAATGAGGTATGGGAGAAGCTAAAAATTTTGTATGAAGGTGATGATTCTATCAGAGAAGCCAAGCTATAGAGCCTGGAAGTATGTTATGAAAGTTTGAAGATGAATGAAGATGAAAACATAATAGCCTTTATGCAGAGAGTTGATGAACTTGTCATGGCAATAAAAGGTATGGGAGGAACTCTCACCGATAAGGAAGTTGTGATGAAAATCCTCAGATCACTACCAAAATCCTATAGTCACAAGTTGGATGCTATTGAAGAATTCATGACTATGAAAACTATTGACAGAGATCAGTTACTTGGAAAGCTTATAGCCTTTGAGATGAAAGAATTTCGTGATGCTCTTCCAAAAGTTGAATCAGCCTTCAAAGATAGTACTTAAAAAAAGAGTTCCAGGGATGAGAAATATAAAGTGGATGCTGACTTTTAAGAGATTGAACCTAACTTTGTTGACAGGATGCAAAGAGGTTTTGGTAAGTTCAAAAGTAAATTACCTTTCAAATGTTTATCTTGTGGTAAAGTTGGTCATTATGCTTCCAGATGTCTTGAAAGAATTGAAAGAAATAGAAAAAAATATGAAAACAACCCTAGAGTTCCAAAGAAATGCTACTATTTCAAATATTTTGATGATGAAGGGGTGATTGATGATGAATCTGATGATGCTAGTACTAGTGCAAATGAATGCTTGTTTATTGCTATTAAAGAAGATCATGTGTCTACTAATTCTGCTAGTTGTGTGAATGATGAAAAACTAGTGGAAGAAAGTGCTTTGGTTGTTCAAGTTGAGAAAGATAAGAATGAATGGATTATTAATAGTGGGTGCTCACATCACATGACTAGTGACAAAAGTAAGTTTGTAAGTTTAGAAAAATATGATGGAGGACTAGTTAGGTTTGGAGATAATGTAGTTGGTAAGATTTGTGGAAAATGATCTATTTCATTTGATAGAGAGCATAATATTGACAATGTTTTGTATGTGAAAGGCTTGAAGCATAATCTTTTGAGTGTTGGTTAGATGTGTGACAAAGGATATGATTTAAGATTCAAAGACAATGGGTGTAAGATCATGGAAAGCTCCTAAACTGTGATTGCTACCAGTAAGAAGACAAAAGGTAACATCTATCAATTGAAAGGAACTAATGATTATTGTTTATTGGTTCAGGTAGATGAAAGTTGGCTATGACATAGAAGGATGTGTCATATGAACTTTGATAATCTAGTAAAGATAAGTTCATGTCGGATCGTGAGAGATTTACCAAAACTTGTGAAACCCTCAAACACAATTTGTAAGGAATGTCATATGGGAAAGCAGACAAGAATAAGTTTCAAGACCAAAGAACAATGTTTTGCCAGATTGTTGGACCTAGTGCATACAGATCTCTATGGTCCAACAAGAGTGAGAAGTCTACATGGTGATAGGTATTTAATGCTACTTATTAATGATTATTCTAGAATGACTTGGGTTACTTTTCTAAGAGACAAATCGGAAGCCCTAAAAAAGTTTAAATCTTTCAAGGCAATGGTTGAAAATCAAATAGACTTGAAGATCAAATGCTTGACGTTTGATAGAGGAGGTGAATTCACATAAAATGAATTCAACATGTTCTATGATGAGCATATGACAAAGAGACAGTTGTCTGCTCCTAAGACTCCTTTGCAAAATGGAGTTGTGGAAAGAAAAAATAGGACAGTTCAAGAGGCTACCAGGACAATGATGAAGGAAGTAGATCTGCCGGAAGTATTTTGAAAAGAGGCCATTCATACTCTTGTCTACATCTAAAACAGAGTTCAAATGAAAGGTAATGGTACTCAAACTCTTTATGAATTATGGTATGGAAAGATTCCTATAGTAAAATACTTCAAACTCTTTGGAAGTAAATGTTATATCAGGATAGATGAAGACCTAGGAAAGTTTGATGCAAGATGTGATGAAGGAATTTTCCTTGGATACTCTACCAAGAGTAAGCCTTGCTGGTACTACAACAAAAGACTCAAAAATATTGTTAAGAGTACAAATGTGAAGGTGGATGAAGGCAAGGAAAGAATATCATACCCAAGTTTTTATGAATCAGATAAATGTGTGACTTTAGCAAACAAACAAGAAGATCGCTAGGATGAAGAAGAAGCTCCAGAAAGTATAGACAAGACTCCCAGGTATGTAAAGATCAATCATTCTAAAGATCAGATTATGGGTGACAAGGACAAAGGTGTGCTAACAAGAAGAGTTGCAGAGGAACAAGTTAATTATTGTTTGCTTTCAGAGATTGAACCAAAAACTGTGAATGAAGCTGATGTAGAAGCATCCAGTGGTGTAAGGGTAATCTTGTATCACCCAAACGGAAGTTAATTCAAAATCTTTGTAGTTGTTTTCATTTATTTCCATATTAAGTGTTTCTGGGTCCATTATCTTCTGAGTAATGATGTAGGACTTTCAATTTTTTCCAAATTGCTAAAAATAAGAAACTGCCAGTTTTGGAAAGTTTGACTACCATTTCAGGAAAATTTGCATTCGGGCACGAATTGAAGTGAAAATTTATAGAAAGCATATTAATTGAAATATAAGACCTTCAGTGAAGGAATAAGGTAAAGATCATTTGTGAGCTGAAAGATATTAAAGTTTTTGTTTTCTGAAAAGCCCCTGAAAATCCATTTATAACTAAAATACAATGTCCCAAAAAGTTGATGGAAATCCATTTATAGATTTCTGGCATGATAGTTCACATCATGATCTTTTTGGTGCTTAAAATGGTTCATCGATCGAACACCCGGAGTAAAAGTTCTGCTTCCCGAAAGTTGACCGACTTTTGGAGGGAGTTACAAATTTTGAAATTTAGCTGGAGACCACCAAAAAGTGCTATTTATGACTATTTTGGGAACCTTGGGTAGTAGTAGAGTTAAGGAGGAAAGTGTAGAGTCAAGAAAACATAGGAAAATAGAAACCCTAACTGATTTGGGGTTACAGAAGGTAGAAGATTCTAGAGCCTAGTGATGGTGCTGTAGTGTGTTGCAGCCTATGGAGGATTAATTCCTCTGATTGTAATTAAGCTTCTGTAATGTAATAAGTTGTCCAAATCAATAAATAAATATTATATTTTCTATGTGCCATTTCTATTGTTGTGTGTTTTATGATTTACCCCCTTCATTAAGTGGTATCAGAGCAAGGGTTCCTAAGTGTGTAGACAGATCGTTGACCATGAGGTAGTTTGCACTAGGACCCAAGGTTGTGGATTTGTTGTGAAGATCAAGATGCCTCCATGAAGAAATCATATTAGGAGGAATGCTTTGATAGAAGAGGGTTTTAGAGCCCTGCAAAGAATCGATGCATTACAAGAGGAGCTACGAAGAGGGTTTGAGCCGAGAACAAGAGAAGAAAGTGAAGATGAAGCTGAAGAAGAACAAGAAGCTGCAGGAGATCCTGTAGAAGTTAGGTTATTAAGGGCCATTTCAAAGATTAGAAAGAGGCCCATGATGGAAGTTTCTACCTATTCTGGAGATTTGAATCGGGAACAGCTCATTGATTGGATCAATGATATGGAGGAGTATCTTGAGTATGAAGATGTGGAAGACCCAGATCAGGTCAAGTTTGTAAAAACAAAGTTGAAGGGCCATGCAAATATTTGGTGGAAGGAGGTCCAGTTAGAGAGGAATAGAAGAGGAAAAGGAAAGATCACTAGATGGGATCAGATAGTGGAGAAACTAAAGAAGCAGTTCATTCCTGTGGACTATGAGATGGAGTTGCTGAAGAAGCTGCAAGGATTGAAGCAAGGTAACAAGTTTGTTAAGGAGTATATAGAAGAGTTTTATAAGATTACTATTAGGACAGGCCATACAGAGGCCAATAAGGAGAAGGTAGCCCATTACATTAATGGGTTGAGGCCAAGTATTCAAGAGGAGCTGAGTCTGGTCAGAATGACCACCATAGAAGATGCATACCAGTTTTGCCTGAAGGTGGAAGAGAAGCTGAAGAAAAGATTTGATAGCAAGCAAAGGGAAAGAGGTCAAGGTGGAAGGACTGGTGGAAGACCTTATGGAGGTTGTAATTAAGGTCAAAATAAATGTGAAGAAGCTAGCATCAGTTGGAATCAAAGAGGAGAATGCCTACCGCCCTCGTGACCAGAACAATGGTGAGAAAAGAGGAAGAGGCCGACCTGGGCAAGGACTTAGAAGAGGAGGTTTCAGAGGAACTTGTTTCCAATGTGGAGAAGAGGGGCATCAAGCATACGAGTGTCCACAACATTAAGGAAGGACAAATGGAAGACCTGAAGGTAATGCACAAGTTGGACATGTAGATGAAGATGCACAGTCTGAGCATTCTAAAGATGCTAAAAGTGGAGAAACCCTAGTTGTTAGAAGAACTTTGTTGAATGAGGAGAAAGAACCCAATCAGAGGAAGAGTTTATTTTGCACAAGGTGCAAATGTGAAGGTAAGTGTTGTGATATTATTATTGATAGTGGGAGCATTGATAATCTTGTTTTAGAGGAGATGGTTGACAAGTTGAAGTTGACAAGAAGAAAGCATCCAAATCCATATCAGATTATATGGTTACAGAAGGACCATAGAGTTTTGATCAATGAACAATGTTCAGTGAAGTTCAAGATTGGAGACTACCATGATGAGGTGATGTGTGATATCATACCAATGGATGCATGTCATATGTTGTTAGGGAGGTCATAGCAGTATGATAGGAGTGCTATCCATGATGGTTGTGTAAACACATATTCCCTGACAAAGGATGGAGTTCGTCATAAATTGAAGCCCTTGAAGGGGGTGGAAGAAAAGGTATGTAGTACTGCTAGAATTTGTTTGGTAGATGGTAGAAATTTTTTGGATGGTATGAAGCATAAGCATCATTGCTTTGCATTTATTCCTAAGATTAGTCAAGAGAAATGTGAAGATGTGCTAGCAGAAGTTTCAGATATGTTGGAAGAATTTTAGGACATTATTTCTGATAATGTACCAGAAGGTTTACCACTAGTGAGGAAGATAAGTCATCAAATGGATTTGATACCAAGAGCCAGTTTGCTAAATAAGGCAGCCCACAGAATGACCCCTACAGAGAGTGTAGAGCTAAACAGACAAGTTCAAGAGCTGTTAAGGAAGGGACTGATAAGGGAGAGCCTAAGTCCATGTACGGTACTTGCAGTACTAGTACCAAATAAAGATGGAGAATGGAGAATGTGTATAGATTCTCAAGCCATCAATAAGATCACAATCAAGTATAGGTTTCCATTGCCATGAATGGATGAAATAATGGACTATTTGAGTGGAGCTAAGTACTTCACAAAAATTGACCTGAAGAGTGGGTATCACCAGATCTATATCAGGGAAGGAGACAAATGGAAGACAGCCTTCAAGACAAAGGAAGGTTTGTATGAGTGGTTAGTCATGCCATTTGGGCTAACCAATGCACCGAGCACATTCATGCAGCTTGTGAATGAGGTACTGAAAGAATTTTTGGGATGTTTTGTTATTATTTATTTAGATGATATTTTGATATTCAATAAGACATGGGATGAGCATATTATGCATATTAGAAGAGTTTTAGAGAAGCTGAGGGAGGAGAAGTTGTTGATTAATCTGAAGAACTATAGTTTTGCAAAGAAGGAGTTGGTATACCTGAGATTTGTTGTCTCAGAGGAAGGTCTTAAGATGGACCCAAAAAAATTAAGGGCTATCATTGAATGGCCTACACCAAGGAGTGCAATAGAGGTATAGTCTTTTCATGGTTTGGTAAGTTTTTACAGAAAGTTTATCAGGAATTTTTGTAGTATCTATGTACTGCTAATAGAGACAATGAGAGGGGATAGAAAAGAGTTTAGATGAACTAAAGGAGTAGATAAAAGCTTTTATACATTGAAGTAGAAAGTCACATAGCAACCTATTTTGGCACTTGTAGATTTCAATAAGGTATTGCAGGTAGATTGTGATGCTAGTGATAGTGCTATAGGAGCTGCTTTGAGTTAAGAAGGTAAGCCCATTGCATATTTTTGTGAAAAGCTTAATGATGCCAAGAAAAAGTATTTTATTTATGATAAAAAAATTTATGCAACAATTCAGGCTTTGAAGAAATGGAGACATTATTTGTTCCCAAAAGAGTTTGTTTTATATACTGATCAGCAGGCATTGTAGTATCTTAATAGTCCAAGGAAGTTAAATCAAAGGCACTTAAAATAGGTTGAGTTTTTGCAGAGTTATACTTTTGTTTTGAAGCACATGAGTGGGAAGTCCAACAGAGCTGTAGATGCCTTAAGCAGAAGGCAAAATTTGTTGACATAAATGAAGATAGAAGTTGTTGGGTTCAGTGACCTCAAAAGTTTGTACCCTAAAGATCCAGATTTTGTAGAGGCTTGGAAAGCTTGTCTGGAACCTATTACTTTGGACAGGACAGAATGGTTGGATTTCATAATCCAAGATGGCATGCTGTTTAGGGGAAGCCAGTTGTCCAATTTGAGGAGTTCCATGTGAAAGAACCTAATTAAGGAGAAGCATAGTGGGGGATTAGCTGGACACTTTGGTTGAGATAAGACCATTGGTATTGTTGGTGAAAATTATTATTGGCCACAATTGTAGCAGGATGTGAGTAAATTTGTGTAGAGTTGTAGAGTATGTCAGATGGCAAAAGGAGCAAGTAAGAATACAAGTCTATATCAATCACTACCTGTACTAGAGAAGCCATGGGATGATATTAGTATGGATTTTGTTCTTGGTTTACCAAGGACATAGAGAGGACATGATTCCATTTTTGTGGTGGTGGACAGATTCTTAAAGATGGCACATTTTATTCCTTGCAAGAAGACTAGTGATGATGTTCATATTGTAGAGTTATTTTTCAGGGAGGTGGTGAGATTACATGGACTACCTAAGAGTATAGTTTCAGATCAAGATACCAAGTTTGTTGGTTATTTTTGGAGGACATTGTGGAAGAAGTTGAAAATAGATTTGAAGTTCAGTTCTACACACCATCCATAGACTGATGGATAGAACGAAGTGGTGAATAGGAGTTTGGGTAACTTGCTATGATGTTTAGTAGGAGACAAGCCCAAGGGATGGGATTTGATTTTACCACAAGAATAATTTGCTTAAAATAATTCTATCAATAGGAGTACTGGTAAATCACCATTCCAGATTGTATATGGCAATAGCCCAAGAAATGCTTCTAAATTAAGGAAACTAGACAAAGGAGAAAAGACAAGTGCTGAAGCTGAAGACTTTACAGAACATCTAAAGAATTTGCATGAAAATGTGATAAAGCACAGTAATAAGATGAATATTAAGTACAAGGCTAAGACAGATCAGAAGAGGAGCTATAAGGAGTTCCAGGTAGGAGATGAAGTCATGGTTCACTTAAGAAAAGAAAGGTTCCCAATTGGAACATACAATAAGATGGAAATGAAGAAATTTGGACCATGTAGAATCCTGAAGAAGCATGATTCAGGAAATGCATATGAGGTAGAGATGCTGAGTGGGATCAATATTTCCCCTATGTTCAAGATTGCTGATTTAACAGAATATCATGAAGGTGGCACAGAGGATGGACCAACAGAAGAATAGTGGAGTATTCTGGCATCTACTTCAATAGAAGAGATAGAAGAGATCTTGGATAGCCATGTGGGAAGAAGTACTCGAAATAGGCAATATGAAGAATACCTGGTGAAATGGAAAGGAAGGCCTGTTGAAGACTCTTCTTGGTTGTCTAAGCCAGAGGTTGACCTTTTGGGTTTTCCTCAAACAAACACATGAGACGTGATAGGATCACTTCTCAAATTACCCTGGGTGTCTGATGCAGGAGCATCCAGTGGTGTAAGGGTAATCTTGCATCACCCAAAAAGAAGTTAATTCAAAATCATTGTGGTTGTTTTCATTTCTTTCCATAATTAGTGTTTCTTTTTCCATAATCTCCTAAATAATGATGTAGGACTTTTAGTTTTTTCCAAACTACTAAAAATAGCAAACTGCTAGTTTTGGAAAATTTGACTGCCATTTCAGGAAAGTTTGCATTTGGGCATGGATTGAAGTGAAAGGTTACAGAAAGATTCATAACTAAAATATAAGACCTTTGGTGAAGGAATCAGGTAAATATCATTTGTGAGCTGATAGATATTAAAGTTTTTGTTTTCCATAAAGCCCCTGAAATTTTTTGAAACGAGATATGAGGCACTAAACCATCCCATAATATCCCAAAATTTTGATGGAAATCTGTTGATGTATTTTTGATGTGATAGTTCACGTCGTCATCATTCTAGAACTTAAAATGATTCATCAATCAGACACCTGGATCAAAAGTTATGCTTCCCAGAAGTTGACCTACTTTTGGAGGGAGTTACAAATTTCAAAATTTAGCTAGAGACCGCCAAAAAGTGTTATTTATGACTATTTTGGGAACCCTAGGTAGTAGTAGAGTTAAGGGGGAAAGTGTAGAGTCAAGAATAGGGTGGGAAAATAAAAACCCTAGCTGATTTGGAGTTACAGAAGGTAGAAAGTTCTAGAGCTTGGTGATGGTAGCTATAGTGTGTTGTAGCCTGTGGAGGATTGATTCCTCTGATTGTAATTGAACTTTAGTAATGTAATAAGTTGTCCAAATCAATAAAGAAATATTCTATTTTCTATGTGCCATTTCTATTGTTGTGTGTTTTATGATTTACCCCCTTCATTAGAAGCTTGCAATAATGAAAATTGGGTAAAGGCAATGGAGGAAGAACTACTACAGATTGAGAATAATGAAACTTAGGAATTAGTTCCTAGACTTGTTGAAAAAAATGTTAGTGGAACTAAACGAGTCTTCAGGAACAAGCTAAATGAAAATGGAGAAGTTGTAAGGAATAAAGCAAGACTTGTGTGCAAAGGATATTCTCAGATTCAAGGAATAGACTTTGAGGAAACTTTTGCTTCTATAGCCTGGATTGAAGCAAACAGAATGTTCTTAGCATTTGTTGCTCACAAAGATTGCAAAGTGTATCAGATGGATGTAAAATCTCCATTCTTGAATGGTGAGTTGGAAGAAGAAGTATACATTGAGTAACCAGAAGCATTCAAGTTATCATAACAAGGAGATGTGTGCAGATTGAAGAAAGCCTTGTATGGACTCAAGCAAGCCCCTAGAGCATGGTATGCAAGGTTGGATAAGTATTTACTGCAATTAGGATTCAATAAAGGTACTGCTAATAGTAACCTCTATTTTAAGATTAATGAATATCAAATATTGATTGTTGAAGTCTTTGTTGATGACATTATCTTTGGAGGAAATGGAGGTATGTGCATAAGCTTTGCTGCTGAAATGAAAAGTGAATTTGAAATGTCCATGTTTGGTGAAATGAATTTCTTTTTGGGTCTGTAAATTAATCAATCAGATAAAGAAATCTCCATATTTTAGTCTAAGTATGTGAAAGAGTTGTTGAAGAAGTTTGGGATGGAAGACTTTAAACTAGTGTGTACTCCCATGGTGACTGGTTGCAAGTTGAGCAAAACCAATGAATCATCTAAGGCTAATCATAAGAAATACATATCCATGATTGTAGGATTACTTTATCTAACTCAAATTAGACTAGATATTATGCATGCAATCTATCTTGTTGCAAGATTTCAAGATGATCTAAGAGAATCACATGTTATGGTAGTTAAGAGAATCTTGAGATATTTGAAAGGTACTCTAGATTATGGCTTATGGTATCCAAAAGACAATGATTTCACTTTTAGTGCTTATACAGATGTAGATTGGGCCAGAGATGTTGATGACAGGAAGAGTACAAGTGGAGGTGCCTTCTTCTTAGGTAGTAGACTAGTTTCATGGCTGAGTAAGAAACAAGATTCAATCTCTTTGTCAACTGCAGAAGCATAATATATTGCAGCAGCATGTTGTTGCACTCAAGTGCTATGAATGAAGAAGACATTGAAGGAAATCAGAGTTGTGTATGAAGATCCAATTGCAGTCCTTTGTGATAATACAAGTGCTATAAACATTTTAAAGAATCTAGTAATGCATTCAAGAACAAAGCACCTATCAATAAGGTATCACTTTTTGAGAGAGAAGGTGATAGAGAATGAAGTAAATTTGGAATATGTGTCCACAAACTTGGATCAGTTTGCACACATCTTCACCAAGCCTCTATCCAAAGATACCTTTGAGTATCTCAGAGAAAAGTTAGGGGTCATTACCCCTCCTACCTTGAACTAAGATGCATAGGAATGCATCAATCCAGTGGAGCTCAAAGTTTCATCATTTAATCTAGATTGATGTTTTGGTGGCAACCTCTCAGGGGGAGTAGCTAGATGTGTTGGTATTATTTTAGTTGAATTAGAGTAGTAAAATGCAAGTATGTGTCCTTTTCCATTGATGTCAAAGGGGGAGAGAAATCATGTGAAAAACTCAAGGGGAGAAAGAATGCTAATGTGTAAAGAGAAAGGGGGAGAATCTTATCTTGATGGTCTTTTAAGTTTTTCACATCATATGTTGCTATCAATGACAAAAGGGGAGATTATTGCAAGTATGTGCCTAATCAGTGTTGTCATTGATGTCAACATATCTGTGTTGTCATTGGTGTCAACTATATCCTATTTTGTTATTTATTTAGAAGCTTTATATGTTGAGGATATTGAGAAAATTAGTCCTCCAGTAGAAATAGTAAGTTGCAGTGGATATAGTGTGCTGAATACAGAAGAACAATCCAGAAGATTGCTCTACATTTCCTATAGGATGAATACTTTTACCTATGGATTGGAAGCTATTTTGAAGCCTGTCTGAAGTTGTTATATTCTGAGTTTGAGCCTCCAGTATGAATATTTGAGGAAGTTGTGTTCACTAGAGTAAAACCTACTTTTTCTATCATTCACAGGTGTCTGAGAGAAAGTATTTTGCTCCGCATTCCTTTGTAGTTATGTATTTTGGTCTGTGGTTGTAGACTGATGTCTAGGATGATGATATGCACTTACAATTGCAATGGTTCATGATTTGGCAACCCACAAGCAATCTTTCTTTAGTGATAGTTGATGAGAGTTGAGTTCTTATGCTCCGGTTGGAGAAATCTCATGATTCAAGTGGTTAGATATTGTGCGGATGATCTTGGTGACTACAATGTGCTTGTGGATGTCTCCTAATTGTGTTATTGCCTTTGCATTTATCCGCGATGAGTATTTCAAATCAAAATTGAATATTTTTCCCAAATAGCATTGCATGTAACCAATCTTAGCCAACATAGTTAATTCCAGTCATTGTGGAGATTCATAGAACATTGTAGAAGCATGTAACGACATAGAAGATTGTATTTGGGTCCTTGTTAAGGCGCAATGTTATCTACTTATTATTTTGTGTCTTCTCCTTTGCATGATATGTATTAGGTCCATACCTATTATGATGTAATGTATGTTTATCGACCTTGGAGTTTGCTTCAACGGTTGATAATTGTAATGCCGACCTTGATGATTATTCCAAGATTGATGTAGTGTATAAATATCTGTAATTGAGTCATGAAAATGTATCCAAGTGTGAGAGATGTGAAGATAAGCTAGAAGCAAAGTAAAAGAAGAGCAGAAGGGTCTGTGCTTTAATGCAACTAAAAATTGCAATGGAGTAGATGTTGTTATCTCAATTCAATCCTTTGGTAGTGAGCCTTTTTATTTACAGTGAGCATTTTGGGAAGTGCGCCCTATACACAGTGAGCCTCCTTTGTAGTGAGCAATTTGGGCAGTGAGCCTTTAATTTTTAGTATTGATATAACATTTATATTGTACTATGGGCTAACACCCACCATGTTTTTTCCCTTTTAGGGTTTTCCACGTAAAAAACTAGTGTCGTATGTGTTGATTATATTTGTGTGTTAATCTTCTCATTTTATGCTTTCATGGTTATATCTGAACATAAGTGATTGCTAAGTTAAGGATTAAAATTGGTTAAAAGTTTTAGGATAACTGATTCCCCCCCTCTCAGTTGTCAAGTATAGTTCAACAACAACATCATTAATTCTAAAATTTTCATCCTTATACCTCGAAAGATCATACCAACCTTTCCCAATGAGCTCCATCAATCCTTGTTGAGGATCACAAGCATGGATACCCAACCAAGAATAAACTCCAACATAACTAGAAAGGTACACATCATAAATCTAGGTGTCATCCATAACAGTATGCACATCAAGGAGGTTTGTGCCCTTCTTGTTAATATCTTGTAACCCATCCTTGAAAGCATCAATAACTAAGGTGCAAGAAGCAGTTGTTGTCTTAAAAGCCAACCCCAAAGAAAGATAAGTATGAGGTAAAATGTCATTCAATCCAAAATATGGTTTTTCAAACATTTAGATGTCATGTTTAGGTCCTTCTTCCTCTAGACCTACATAAGTAACAAGCTTGAAACCTCCTTTACTTCCTATTGTTATGAAGATTCTAGCAAAATCAAGAGCATAATTTTGAAACTTTCCAAAATCATAAATGAAGAAGTCTACATGAATCAATTCATCCCATGAAATTACTTCATCTACTAGTGTCACAATAATCCAGATGTAATCTTCTTTTGTCTCCTTCACACATTTCATATCCGATGGTTTCCCAGGAGTGTAGCCAATCACCTCATAATGTGAACCTAAATCAAAATCAAGCTGAAAACCACACTTCAACTCAAGTTTTGAATCTTCTCCTAGATCCCATACCTTGCTATTTTCACCAAGTGCAATGCTACAATCATGAGTAGTCCCATCATTCAACTCAAAAGGTGGATTGTCATACACCATATCAACACCCATCTCAAACAATGGATTATCAAAAATACCACAAATTATTTTTTCCAACCATGTTCATGCAAAGAAAACAAATTGTTGCTATGATGAGTACTAAAATTAGAACCTTCATACCTATCAACAATGAGTCCAAGGCTGTCCCAAATCAATTGTGCCTCTTCATTTTCATCCTCAACAGTGAATTGTGAATCTAAATAAACAAGACCATTAAGGCTCTACTTAGGATCAGCTACATGCAATGTGAAATCAGATTTGTTCTCAAAATCAAGAACAACACCTATATCGCCATCATTGAAAATAAATGTAGAATCATAATTATTATCTTATTTGAAGGCTTCATCATGTCTGTTCTCAATATGCCTATCATCTAAAGGTATATTAATGCTCTCAACTATCCCAACATTTGCATTAGTGTTATCAACTTCATTAGATAGCTCTAAATGTGTATTCAAGTATGTTGTTTTGTTACTTTCATTGCACACATCTTCATTCTTAGTAGCTACATGCATAAGCATAGAATCATCTTGAAGCTCTGTAACATATTCCTCATGCTCCAAGACAAGCTCTCTATTGCCTCTTAGGCATATGCCTCATCCTAACATCCATATAGTCACGTGAAGATATGTCATGCTAAAAATCAGGTACTGCATCTACCCAATCTTGTCAAAATTGATCTTCCATTTCAACTAGTGTAAGTTCATCCCCTACTAGTGGTTCAACTCTGGATGGGAAAACTAGCATAAGAGGTCTCGCTACTGCTACCCTTTGATATGGATCTTCTACCCTATGTGGATTTTGACCATTCCTTTGGTCCTCATCACCCTTGTTGTTGATTGCCTTTTAAGCAATCGCATCAGCCAACTGAGCCATGTGCTGATTTGTTTGTTCCTAACTTCTAACAGAGGCATCCAAAAGAAGTGTTGTATGGTCTGGTTCAGGGTCTCTATTACCTCTGTCACCCATATTTCCTGACTGTGTTGATTTTTGTTCCTCTGTATCAGAAGGCCAATGTTTCAAAATTTCTTCTTCCCTTTTTATCTGTCTTTCTTGATATCTTCTTTCTCTATCATTGATGCTCATAGAAATTCATTAACCCACTAGATGGTAGGAAAACTTGGGTCTGATACCACTATAATGAGCTGCCCTAATTTTTTATATTTATATTATGTTATTTTTATTATTTGTTTGTGATCTTTTAGAACTAGACAAAAGTTGCAGAAGGGATTTTGGTTTGCATGTAACTATTTTACTAGATACAATGAAATATATAACATGTAATGATAACCCAAAAAACTATGACAGTTATGACCAACATAACAAAGACCCAGATCATATTATTTCCCAAAATGAATTGTAGTGACATACTCATTTGCATTTTTTCAACTTTGTACATCTGATGGATATGGATCAGCACTATGAACACTAAAAAAATCACTCCAAATGCCAAACAACAATTGTTCTTTGATAAGTTATGAATATCATTATATTGTAAGACCCTAGGCAACCAAATTATATCAGTAATTGAGCCCAAGAGGTAAGCATCCATCCTTAAGAAAACCCATGACCATGGCAGCTATTGTATGACCTAGTACTAGTGATATCAGCAAAGATAACCTCTTAAATGCCTTCAATCTATCACAGTAATCTCTAATTTTTATTTGCAGCTATTATGATGGTCCCAATATCCAAGGTTATGCACAAAAACTATCAAGAACCCTCTGTTCTTCTTCTATAAGATGTACGGCCAAGTTCATGGATGTATAGCCAACAAGGATGTGCAATAACAGTCCCAAAAAAACCATGAAATCCTTCTTGAAATCTACAATTTATTCACCAATATTCTTCATAGAATTTGCATGTAAAATTGTGTAAAATCGTCATGAAACTATCAGTCCAAAGCATAAGAGAAGCCTCTATATGAAGCCCCCAACAACCCTCCTGATGTTATCTCTCAAGCATAAAGAGAGTGATCTTACAGAGGTTTCTGTCTCTGCAAAACCCTTGTTCAACCTCCAAAGGGCTCCAAGCTTCAATGTTTGCACGACAATATCAAATTTTCCAAATACATAATCATAAAATGAGCTCACAAATGCATTTTTATAATTCATTGGCTTCCAACTCCCAAGAAGAGGGTATTTTAATATTTTATTTGTTTTATTTTTAACCCCCATAACTCCACACGAGGCGTCCACCTCCTAGCACATAACTTAAGTCATAACTTAAGTCTTCATTTAAGTCACTTTTATAAAATAACTGAATTAGGCTATTCAAATGTCCCTTAACTGATTTTTATAATATATTGCAGATCTGAAACATAAATTTGCAAAATATCTCATAAAGATACCAATTTCACCGAAACTTGTCAACTAGTCTCACACAAAACAACACAACAAATCAAATGAAGCACTACATAAAGTTATTATTTGATTTTCTTGATGAAAATAACATGGAACCAGGTCTAATACATTAATTAACTAAAACAACAAACACTATGAAATTATACAACCAAAAACTATGCAAAACCCACAGAACTATGTATCCTGTTTACACTAAATATCACTGTAAATGTAATAAACTGACATAGTTTGATTTTTCCATAGTAAATATACAAAATCTGATCTGATACAGTAGTAATAACACCAATGATCATCTACAACACTCACAAGAAACTTCTGCAATATTACCCACAACACCAACTGCAAACTAAACTGGATTACACAATGTGTATTTCAACACCTAGATACTGCACAAGTAACACTTCCTAAGATTAAACCATCAATACCCAAATTCTTCAATCTGATATAGAGATTTGAAATGGATTAAATACAACTCCTACAATAACATGCGACCACAAATACCAAAAAAGGCAACTACAACTATGAAAATAAACATTGTTGGCACCGCTGAAACACCATAAACCCAACTCAAACTGATAGAGTTGATCTTTGATGGTTGGGATGGATGTGCAACAACAAAAACACATCTATCCACATGATACACAATACAAACACCATTCACTACTCCATAAAATATTGAAACAACATCTACAAACACCCGCAAACCAAAACACTGAAAACTACCAAACTTCCCTGAATATTTAATGCAAATGTAACCTCTGGGTGAGATTACCCTCTAAAATGAAAAGATAAAAATCCTTAGATAATATGAAACCCTTGTTGGTGATGATTTTTAATTATAACAACATGCATTAAAGTTCACACAACAAACCTTATCTTGAAAAGTACGATCAATTTAGAATGAATTGATGACTCCAAGTCTCTTAGATCAGGTCATGATCATCTGACGTTACTCAGAGGTTGATGTGATATGTTGTTTTTCATTCAAGGGGCCTTACACTATCCTATACTATGAATTGATGTCTGTTCATTCAATTTTACACCTATTTCCTATAAAATCTCTCCATAAATGCGGTTAATCCTACTTTATTTGACAAATGAGGATGATATTTATAAGTTTCATCAATTCTTCTGATCATCAACTGTTATGAACTTATCCTTACTTCTACACTTGTATTTATCTAAATAATGTGCCTACAAATGGATATTTGAATGATTACCATTGATATTCATATGTATTTGCATGATATTTATCATTTTGACATGATTTTACTCAAATATGCTCTGTATATTCAATTATTTGCAGGATATAGGCACATTTCATGTTATTTGCTTTAGATTATCTATTATTTGTAATTATGGAAATGATTGTAATGAAATCAAAGAAAATTGAAAGAATGTTTTCTAAATTTAATTAACCTTTAGCTATTGATTGACATACATTCTAGATACTTTTGTGAAGTGAAGAAACCAAACCATAATTTCACCAGGATGTTCCACAACTAGGTATGGTTGATGCTAACTTCAAATGAACAAAGAATGAAAACAACACATGCAGATTGATAAGCACTCCAGGGGATGCAGCTAATCAATGCATATATCTAGAATTCATCCACTGATTACTCAAGATTTATGATTATTTGTAATCAAAATAGCTTCTCTTTCATTAGGTATGCAAAAGACATTTACATTCACAATGAGCTTTGAAATTAGTCCTAAGAACTTTAGCAATCTAACTTTAGTTAAGTTTCTAATAATCTAGAATGTCCACTCCATCTCCTTTTATAGGATAAAGAGAAGAGGTGGTTACATTGATCCAACGATCAAAATTTGTCTATCTAAAAATTTGGTCAATATTGCTTTTGACTTTGTCAACACATGTGAACATGGTACAGATTGCCAGCTCGCAACCATCTGGTTGAGATCAATCACTTTTGTCTTGTTATGCATGTGACCTTGTCATCATACCTCTCTACTTACTCTTCTTCTTCTTCAGCTCCATCATCATCTTCTTTATCTTCATCATCTTCATCCTCTTCATCATCATTATCATCATCGTCAGCTCTAGGATCACATCTTATATGCACACTAATCATCCCTCTGATAGATTCATAGACTTGTACTATTTCCTTAATCTGCCCTCCATCTTGAACTTTGGCTTTTACTACAGCATGCTTGTGAGAATGAAACTGTGCCTGAAGAGCATTCCATTTGCTCTTTCTGCTATTTAATGTCTCATTGTATGTGTCTACTTTCACTTTCATTATCATGGCCTTATTTATCATATCCTCTATCAAATGATGAAGCAGATCATTTGTTGCTTGTTTAAAATTGTTGTGGAAGGCTTAGACAGCAAAATCAGTATCCTAATTTTCTACTTTTCCTTCTACTTTGTCCTCCGAAGCCTCTAGGGTATTTATTTCTTCTACCATGAGATGATGCAGTTTAACAATTATTCCCCTGATCTTGCTACTACATCTTTTCAAGATATCACATTCAAATTTGGTGTCTTTATACCAAATACCTAGCAACTATGCAGTGTTATTGTTGAGTACTTTATTATCCATAAGTATTTTCATGTCTATCCTCCTTATTTCATCCAAGGCATCCAGATGTTTTTCCAACTTGAAAGACCTTCACCCAACCTCATTTTGTAGCTTATCTACTTTGCTCCTCAAAGCACTGAGTGAATTCCAATTTGAGAGGGAGGTTTTAACTACTTTCTCTACCTCAAAAACAAAAGAGACTAACCAATTATCCACTAGATGAGCCTTATCTTTCATGAGGTTCAACCTTGTTATCTCATCTTGAGATATGATAGTCAATGGAGTGGTTGTACTAAGTGGTGTATGCTTAGGGTGAATTAACCCTTTTATAAATGGATGTAATTGAGCAATGTGCTCCTTATGCTATATGCTCTTATGCTTTTCCCTTTTTATCTTCTTTAATAAAGAATCAATGCTATCTTTGGCCTCTTGGCCTTCTTGCTCTTCAGTAGAAAAACCTAAATTAATATTGGTTATTTGAAATTCCTCAATATTTATTTCCCCTTTGGCCTTAACTACCATTGGCAGGGCAACTTGAGCCATTCTCCTACCTATAGTAGGATCTCTTCTGATTGCAGATGTTGGTCTAGCCTTCCTTTTAGGCTTCATCATACTTGCTGAACACAATGCAGAGACATCAAATCCTTTGACCTCACTAATCTATTGTGGGTTTATTTCCTGTTGCAACCAATAAGGCACATCAGCACTAGGCTCTTGCTGATCAGTTTTATCAATGCAAGCATCCTAGGACTTTATATTATGCTCTTCCCTTGGTGGAGAAGTCTCTTTCCTTTGTTCTTCCTCATGCACTTTATCATGAGGGATCTCTTGCTGAGGAATCTCCTTAAGAGGTACCTCCTACTGAGCAGGAGCTTCTTGGGATGTAGGGGGTCCTTATGGTGCAACAATGTTCTGGTCAGGTGCATTTTGTTGATGTTGATCTTTAGGAAGATCTTGAACATTATGATCATGCACACTCTGTTGAGGTGGATCTTCAGGAGGAGGCTGGATATTCTGATCTACTTTGTCTATATGCTCTCCTTCACCATCTTGATTCACATTCTCTACTTCCTTTTTTTGACCATTATCTGGTTGTAGGCTTTGTCCTGCATCTTCTAATGTATTTCTCTATGTAGGTCCTGATTTTTCTCTACTTCTTTCTCACTTGTTTTCTCTTGTGGCACTGGATTTTTATCTTGATCTTCATTCTTGGAAGGCATCTCTTTATCCCTTACATATGTACATGAACTTCTACCTTTTCTTGCTCTGGGGGTGGATCATTGCCTTTATCCTGATCATGGTAACGTTGATATACCAGATCAATTACTATAGGGTACATAACCTGATCAACCAAGTTGGTCAATCTAATTTGTTGGGCTATCACCTCTGGGCTTTCTTCCTCAATCTCTTCTATTTCTACATCCTTCTAAAGAATCTCTTTTTTCACTGAGGAGGTGCAACGAGGAGTCATTCTTGTATTTACTACCAAAGTTTCCATCCTCTAAGAAGACACCTCATTAACTATCTCATCATCTGACAAATCCATTGTATCATCAAGTGGTGGAGGTGGTTTCCTCCTTTCACTCTACATTTCTTCCCTTTGTTCATCTACTTTTTCAGTTTTAAATTGCATAATTTCAGGGATGGGGACCTCATGTTGCATGTTCTTCATAATACCTAGACCACCTGCACCTCTCAATAGTAGAGGATATATATCCACCATTCCTCTCATAATAGTCTTCTTCTTCTTCTGAGGTGGTTGAGATGATGTCGCAACTTTCCTCTTTTTCCTTGTAATCTATAGATCACTATCCAAGGGTTGTTCTTCCTCATCTTCAATGGAAGCAAGAGCAGGCCTTGTGACAACTTTCTTTTATTTGGGAGGTGCATCAGACGAAGTTCTAGTAGTTGATGTGGATGCATCATCTCATTTTGGTCGTGGATACCTGATGATCACCACCCCATATGCTTCAGAATCCTTCTTACTTTTTAGCCTTTTCTTATCTTTAGGTGGCTATCTTTCTCCATTGGATTGCCTCTTTGCTGCGAGGAAATCATCATATTCCTCTTCAGATAGTTCCTATCTTTTCCTCTTATTATCTATGGTAAGGGCTACACCCTTATCCGTTAGTTTCTTAACTTCAACATCTACCCATTCCTGTGTGTATTTCATGACCTTCAACAATATTTGGTCTAATGAGACCACATCTGGTTGGGTCAAGTCAAGTGTTGATATGGTATCATTGTATACTTTATTTTTCTCATATTCTTGAGACATTATCTTTCCATCATCTTTATGTAACTAAGCTGACACTGATATGCAATCAAAAGTATGTATTTGTTTTAGGGTGAGCCTTTGGTAATCCCTTCTCCTAACCTCTGCCTGATCATCACAATTAGCCCAATAGTCTTTAAGGTGCTTCTGATGAATGGTCTTTTCCAGCAATGTTTGCATTCTACTATATAGATCATAAGGCCTAGCTAACTCAAAGGGCTACATGTGCATCAGGTTCAGTCCTCCAATTGCATCATTTACACTTCCTCTATCTGGACACATGTACCAGCCAATCATGACTGGAAACAAGATTTGTGGAATCTTTCCCTGCTCAATGTGAGCCTCCACTAAAGGCAATATTTTTCTAACAAACTCCATCAAGATGACTTTATCATTTGGGTACTTGGGTTGCATAAAAGGTTTCCCTGTAAAGCCCTCTATCCTCATGTATGAGAATGTGGGGAATTTGATAAACTAAGCCACATGCTTATATATAACTGCTTGTGCCTCCACACTTATCCTCTTTGTCATATCCTCTTCCATGGTTCTAACCAGGTACATGGAGAAAGAGTCATTTACTAACTTATAATTATCAAGAGCTTCCCTCCTTTTCAGCTGTGGGTAGTGTTCCCATATATTCATATCTCCTGGATTGCTTTCCAGTCTTCCTACTGTTTGTAGTCCATTGAAAGTTCCTCTAAAAGCACAGGCGTACACAACATAAGACGTCATATGGAACATGTTGATGTTCCCTCCCAGCGTTGTCATACCTTCATCTAGGCTGTCCCCCCTTCATCTAGGCTGTCCCTTATAATTTTGGCCCACAAGGGTATGTCATCAGAATATTCTATCATCTAGGTTATACCATACATCCAGTTCTCAAATGATCTAGTGTTTGGTGTCCCTGTCATTCTACAGAGCATAACAATCATGTACTGGTACTTTGACAAAAAATCAAATTTGAAAAGGCACACAGGCAATTTAGCAGCAGCCTTATATGTGATATTCTTAGATCTCCACCGATACATGACTCATCTAGCTACCTTTTCATTGTTCTTATATTCTTTCTCTAATTTTCTCAAACTCAAATGAACCACATTAGGTCCCTTAGGCAAATAGAATGCCGTGGTAATGCTTGCCATGGAGAAATCTGCATATACCCTACCATGTTTCTCCACTTTACTAGTTTTTGGATTATAATTCTTGGCACATTCTATCACCATCTCTATAGTTTCCATGGCATACGGGAATCCTCTGGCATTCCACATTCCTAAATTGACTATACTCATTAGGAGAGGGTTATCATCTCCCCTATCAAGTCTTCTCATCCATGCATCAAGATTTGTGTACCCTTGATGTGTATCATTGATTATTCCATATCTGAATACTGCCCCTTCTGGTTGTAAGAACATGGGCTTTAAGAATTTGGTTTCTGATCTGTTCTTCCGAATGGACATGGTGTCCTATAATAAAAACATACATGTCTTACCCTAACATGTTGTATGTAGCAGTGGTTTCATGATCTCATGCATCCCATGGTGATAATTCTATTGCTCTATTTCATCTTATGAAATCATCATGCTAATTAACTCTGTAAAAACTATATTTACCTCATGTTTTACCATAAATGACAAAACTAGGGTTTTCAGTTACATACCTATAATCACTTTTCCTTCTTACTATAGAGGTGATATCTTTATGAGTGTGATTGCATTGCGATTACCGTTCTCCGTTCCATTTGAATGTGGGTCCTGTTCCATTCACAAGTTTCAGTAAGGGTTTAATCACTTGAAGCTCTATAAATTCTGTTAAAATGCATAGTAAATTCAAAATGACCCCCCAAAATTACCTTTTAATCATTTGAAATGTCGAATTAGGGTGCGTTTAATGTTATTTTTCTTATGTCCATTGATTAATATATGATATTAGTACATGTTGACAAGAAGTGCATAAGTATTTGAAATTTAGAAGGCTTCATCTACCATTGGGGTCTCATTGAATGCTGAAAGTGATATTCAGGAACATCAGGATATTCAAAAATATGATTGATATTTGGAACATGATGGTGACGTCATCACGAAGATGGTCAACCATTGACCAATGATAGAGGTTGGGTCAATATGCCTTCGTCAACAATCTGGACAACATAATATATCAACATGATCTAGATGATGTGCTACATGGTACCATTTCATTGGTTACTAGGAATCATTGTATCTCGGGTCATAAGGGTCGATATGAGGGATATTAATAAATATTTGGATCTTTAAAACTTATGAAATATCCTCTTATTAGGGAAAATGAAAATGACTTCATCACGTATATGAGTCTTTGAAATTGTTCAGAGAAATGATGTCATCATCATATTTGTTAAGATTAGGGATGTTTCAAAATATGACCTCACTTGGTTTAGGTCATGAGAGTGATGTCATGAGGAAATCGTGATCGCTTTATATTAGTTAAGGGTCACATCATTGTCATATTGAGAAATAGGATGGATATTTAGAAATGTGACCCTCAGGGTATCAGGTATACTAGTGACTTCATCATTATATTAAGTTCTTTTATAGCTCAAAACAAGAAGACGTCAGGGTCATATTTTGCGAAGGGTGATATTTGGAAACATTTGGATATTTAGAAATGTGACCCTATGAAAATATGCCTAAGGCTTGACAGGCAAGTATTGTTTCACACTTTACTTTGATTTTTTGCATAATGAATATGTGGATATTGGATGATCTTCATCTGTCGGGGTCATCTAAAGAATATGACTAACATTTACAAATATGACCCTGCAAGAAATATTAAGTTTGACCAATCTTTGACTTAGCATAACTTTTGATCTTTAAAGAATATCAGGGTGATCCAAAAGGCAAACTTGCTTGGAATTTTGCACTCTTTAAGATTATGAGGCTTATGGAGGCAAATTTTGACTTTGACATTTTGCCTTCATCAATAGGATGCACATGCATGTGTAAGGGTGATATACTTAACTGACTTTTGCCAAACCGCCCAAAGCAAGGAAACAAAAGCAAGTAGAAGCAAAAGTTGGGTCCCTGTTTTGTTAAGAAAAAAGGGGGCGTGTTGTGTAACTACACAACAATCCTCAAACAAATGGCCAAGATTCTTTAGCTTCAATGGATACATCACCCACTGAAATTACACAAGCTAAACAACTCTGTGAAGAAAAATGATCAAATAGCAATAATACTTCAAAATGAAAGCCTTTATTTTTTATATGTTATTTTCAAGTTGGGTTCCCAAATCCCAATGCAATGCTTGATATAAAAGCATTATTAATTCCCAAAATAATATTTTTTCTAAAATACTCCACCACTCCAAGTTGTCGGTTCAACCAAAAAAGCCATAAATGGAGAGATTTCCCATAACACAAAAAATCTACTTTTTTACTCCATAAATCTCAATGCCTTTCTTTAAGCATGTATTTATTTATTATTATTTATTTAATATTTATTTGCTAGGATTTTGAAGTTGCACCTAACAATATAATATTAAATAAATATTATTTCCCAATGTAACCTGTGATCTTGACCTGCTATTTTTGACAAACACACCTCACTTGTGTTGGCACCACTAAAATATTTATTAATTTAATATTTATTTATCCAAAGGATGAATATTGCATTGGAACAATAAAAATATTAAATAATAAACTTTTTAAAAGTTTTCCTTTTACCTTTGACTTACTATTTTTGGACAATGAGGACTTACTATTTTAGTAAGTGCTATTTTTTGAAAAAGGGACATGACAATTCCTCCCTCCCAAGATTTCTTGTCCTCAAGCAACATTGATAAGTTATGCTATACTACTCAAAAAGCCTTGCTCATGTCCCTGTCAAATGTGACAACTATTGCAAAATAATACAATGCAAACATGGAGATTTTGATTCTTTAGTGACCATACCCTGTGCCAAATAGAAGTGTCCATATAAGCTAGGCTCTTGGTTATGCAAATATTTGGTGCATTTTCCCTAATACTCAAACTGATCGGTAGACTCGCCAAATGTAGTTTTGACCAACATTCTTTTTAGAATCCAAGGAACTTTTAGAGTAGTGGGCCTAAGCTAAGTGATATTGATGTAACTATTGACCTATTTTCCTCTACCCAGAGTTAAATAATTCACCTTGTATTTTCCTTGAAAATCCTTTAAAAAATGACCCTACAGGGCTTAGATCCTTCAATATTCATGCTGTACCTTACAGAAAAACCCAAAATCTTGCCTGAAGAATCCCGACAGAAAACCCAAAAAAACCCAAAAATCTTTTAGCTTCAAGTATTTTTCATCACAAAGATTTCTCAATTTTATACTTAGTATTCGTATATGCATTTTTGAATGTATGTTTGCATGTACATTCGCCATTGTTGGCATATGCAAAGGAAATGTACATCGGCAAGATATGAGAAAATATAAAAATGACATATGCAAGGGGTGGAATGCAAGGATGAATGTATGTTCACATTGTATGTTTAAATGTACAATCGCACATACAAAGGAAAAGATACAAGGGGAAGATGCAAAGAAAATATGTAAAGGCCAAGATATAAGGTTGACATACAAGGGTCACATACAAGGAAAAGAGATGCAAGGATACATCGGTGGAAAGATACAAAGGGACATATAAAGGATTTTGCATATCGGCGACATACAAAGGCAAATGTATATCATCAAATGTGCAAAGGGCACATACAAGGAAAAGTTGCAAGAAAAGATACAAAGGGTGGGGTCCGCCAATTGTATATTTGAGATTGTATATTCACACATGCAAAGAAAAGATACAAGGAGGAAGATACAAAGCCTGGTGCCCACCAAGTACACATACAATGGACAAGGTACAAGTTCAAATGCATGTTTGTATGCATGTTTTCCTTTGTATATTCCGCATTGTATGTTTGCACATACAAAGGGTCATATACAAGGGTGATATACAAAGGTTGCATGTATATGCCCAAATGAAGTTTTATAATGTACAAGGATTGCATGCATTTTTGCTTGTATATTGCGATTGTATATGTGATATACAAAAGATAGATACAAAGAGAAACATACAAAGTCCAGACTTGACTAGGAATCAAATGCAGCTAATAGTCATTTTGGGGTCCACAAGTTGTATGTAGAAGTCCTTGTATATGCGATATGCATTCCAAAGATGCAAGGCCCGGACCCGATAAAATATGCAATCTGGTCTATAAAGGTAGATACCTTGTATGCATCCTTGTTTGTATGTCTGCTTTGTATGTTGGTGATATACAAGTCATACATACAAAGGTCATAAAGGTCAAAAGCAACAGTTGTATATGAGGTGTAATTGTATGTATGTTTTGCTTGTATATTGTGATTGTATATGTGATATACAACAGAAATGTACAAAGGGAAAGATATAAGCCAAACTTGTTATGAGGAATCAAATGCGGCTTATAAAATGTTGGAGTCCACAGTTTGTATGTTAAGTGCTTGTATGTGCAAACATACAATGAAATATACAAAGGCCAGACCCGATATCAATTTCAACTTGCTTTATAAAGTGTTGGGGTCCGTACATTGTATATACATGCGTTTGTATATTTACGATTATATCTTTAAACATACAATCAGATATACAAAGGCGATATACAGGTGGCCACATATAAAGGGCATATGCAAGGGGGTACATACAAAATGGACCCGACTGTGGAATCAAATATAGCGGATAATCATTTGAGGTTCGTAGGAATGAATTTATATGTAGATTCAAATGCATATACAAAGGCACTTCAAAGACCAATTCAAATGCATGTACAAAGTGCATATTCAAAGGGTCACTCAGATGCCGATTCAGGTTGTAGATGTAAAGCGATATACACAGGTAGATGACCGCAACTTTGACTGTGAATATCTTGCACATCCTGGCGAAAGGCAAAAATGTTTGTTTTTGCCTCCTCTTTCATTTGGCAGGCTTTTGGGGGAAATATTCTCACTTTCATTTTTGGATCTGGATTTGCATGTTTTTGGCGGTTGGACGTTTTAGCGACCATTTTTTTGGGCAAGATGCAAATATTTGTTGTGATTCATTGCTACAGGTAGATGTTCTACAGCTTGCATTGATGACCAGAAATATCTCTTAAACTACCATGTTTCAGATATTTCATATATTCCTTGTTGAAGATAACCATTGAAGCTGCTTGCATTCAATGCCTAAAATATCTTCCACCGATTCATTGTTACATATTGATGATTCAACAGCTTACATTAAAGACTCAAAATATCTTCCATCTGCCCCTATTCTAGATATCTTTATGCCATGAATTCTTGCAGATGGGCGTCCCTTCAGATAGATATTTTTCTGTTACAGCGCATGGAGCAAATTTTTGTAACTGACTTAGGTCAAATTGAAATGTTATATATGCATAGCATGAGATGTAAATAAGGTTGGAAATTTTTAGCATTAAAGCTTTCTATTTTTCAAATAGAGCTTTCTACTACTATAATTATGCCTTCTTATTGAATATATGCAAGTTATTTTTACCTCTTTTATTGATTTTGGTTTAGTGTAAATCTGCATGTGACTGTCTGTGAACATCTTTGTTCCTCTCAATCATTGTCTTTCTTACCTCTGCAAGAATCATTTGAATCTGTGTATGTCTACTTGCTGTATCTGGTTATGTTGTGCATTTTCTTAGTACTATGAGGGTTCTTCTATTCAACTCAGTGAATCAACCCTTTATTTTCAAGCTTTCTATTTCATCTTTCATTTTGAAAAAGTATTCCTTCTCCCTTTTCCTCTACAAGTTTAGTAGATTTTAGGTGATAACCAGTTAAGGAAGCCGACCTTCTCCAGAGGTCTGATCTCTTTTTGCAAGGTCCCACACTTCGAGATCATTCCTATGTTTCTCTAGATTGCTAAAGTTTGACAACTACAACAAGGGTGCAAATCTAAGAGACAACAGTTTTTGGCACACCCGGTGAGACCCTACTATTATTATTGCTAGTTTTGATGTGCAACCAGTGATTTTCAGACCTATAAGAGGTTAAAACCTGCATATCTAGTGACTCATACTGAGGAAGGATAAGCAGACCAGTGCTGTTGTTACATTTTATGAGAAAAATTCAAACTTAGAGTTCAAGTTCATTTGATTACTTGCAGCTATCTCCACCTAGAAGGTAGGGTAGAGCTATGGTAAGGACTCTAGTTTCTAAAAGAATACAATCAACTCCACCAAGTTTCAGGCCAGCAGCACTTGTAGTACTTATACTGGCTCAAGCAATCCCACCTCTAGCTATTCCAATGGTAAGAAATCAACCATTTGTGGCTTTTGATGGGGGCAACCCATTGAATTTGATAGTGCATGACAACATACCCATGGCAGCTTTGAAGAGCCTACCTTATTTCACTGGGGAGGATCAAACTACCCCAATAGAGCATATTAGAGACGTAGCTTCTTTATGTGGAGTTCATCATGTGACCCAAGAAAATGTAGTCATCAGGCTGCTGGCTACCTCTTTTAAAGGAAAGGCATTACAATGGTTTAGGAGTTTACCAGTGTAGACCATAGGAACCTAAGATGATCTGGGTGATAAATTAAACAAGTAATTTCAAGATAAGTCAGACAACTTGTCATTGGTTGAATAGATGACTTTAATAAAAAGAGCTCCCCAGGAGCAAATGATGGATTTCAACTTCTGATTCCACAAGACATGGGACATAATTCCTGCTATGGTAAGGCCTCCATCAGAATATGCTTTTCTATATTTTTTGAAAGCTCTAAATAGTGATATTTCAGTAATGATATAATCATTGGGAGGTACAAGTTTACCTAATGCATATGAAATAGCTATTAGAGCAGAAAACAACCTGATTCAGGCTGGGAAACTAGCACCTAGACCACCAATGCCTATTTTCCCCGAGATTCAAACTTCAATGCCTTTGCTAATCCCATTGTTTGCCCCTTTACTTGTTATAGCAGCATTGCCAAATACTACCAATTCTAAAAGTGCTGCTTCTAGTTCATCACAAGAGTCAAGAGAGATAAAAGCAACCAATAGAAAATAGAGAACATCCTGCAAACTTTTGGGAATGAGCTGGTGAACATCAAAAAGTAGTAGTCCCAAAGCAGATAGGCTTATCAGCAACCTAGCCAAGGGTAGAATCAGCCTTATCAAGGGCAGAATCAACCATACCAGGCCAATAGGCCTACATATCAAGGCAATTACCAGGGTACCAGGCAGAATGTCAACCAGAGGCCTTTTTAGCCTTATAATTTGGCACCCATTATTGTAGTTAGGGACCTTGTCCCTGTTCAGAATAATCTTACAGCTAAATATGAATGATGTTTTCCATGGAATCAGCCACATAGTCAGGCAGCCTGCTCAAATGGGGTGATAAATTAGGCTCTGATGATATAAAATGTTGCAGTCTCACAACCAAACACACCTAATGATGGGCTATACAATAGTAGGAGCAACCTCAAAGTGATTCTACCTTCATAAATTGGCAGGAAGGTGAATTTTGTGGCATGAATAGAGATGATGCCTTAGTTGCAGCAAATACAAGAGCCAAAAAGAGGGGTTAGGAGATGGATCAAGTAGCAAAAAAGGGAAAAGGACCTACTGATGCATCTACATCCCAGATTCCCCATATTTTGCAAAGAAATACTCAAGCAACTACAAGGGAATAGCCTCATTTGTAGGCTGATACCACTGCTACAGAGTCAAATCAAAAGGTAAATGTCACTCCACCTTTAAATATCATTGAAAATATGAAGAAGATGAATGTGACAATATCTATGTGGGATTCCTTAGCAATCCCAAGTCAAAAGGACATGTTGCAGTCTGCCTTGTCTGATTTAAAAATGTCAAATGATGCAACTGTTGACCCAACTAGGGCTGTCCTTACCAATTCATCCCAGGACAACAACAAACAGCCAAACAAAAGTGCTAACCCACTTCCATTTTATGTATCTTTAATAATTGGAGACAAGATGGTACATAACTGTATGGTGGATAGTGGTGCAAGTAGTTCTACGATGCCAAAATAGATTGCAGACGAATTAGGATTGAAGTACCAACCCCTAGAGAAAGGTGTGCTTCATTTAGATGGCACAACTGTTAACACTGTAGGTGTGATAAAAGATCTAACTCTTACCTTGCACACATGCACAAATGTTTCCATTTCCCAGGAGGTATTCATCATAGACTTACCTCCTTATTTTGCCATGTGTTTGTCAAGAGCGTTCACAACCAAGATAGGAGGATACTTATCCTCGGACTAGTCCCACATGTTTTTTAGAACTAAATATGGCACAAAGGTGACCCTAAAGTCTGAATTGCTTACCCAATATCATATAGAGCCTTATACACCAAGTACTATTAATGCAAATTACATTATTTCTGATGATCCTGAGCTTGTTGCTGCTCAAGAGCTGCAAGCTGAAAGTATACTAGAGGTACTGTTAAAGGAGTGGGCTTGGGAAAATGTTGTAGATGATCTTGAAGGGCACATCCAAGAAACTGGTATGGGTGTTTACATACTACACGAACCTGAAACAGAAATTCCAAACCTTGTAAAGAGTGTTGAAAAGCAGATAGAGTGGCAAGAGGAAGTATGGAAAATTTACTTTGATGGCTCCAAGAACAGGAATGGATCTAGTGGTGGTGCAATGCTTGTGTCTCCACAAGGTAAAAGATATTATTCTGCTTTCCATTTTTCTTTTTCATGTACAAATAACACTGTTGAGTATGAGGGATTGATCCAAGGTTTGCAATGGGCAAGAAAGAGGAAAATGGGCTATTTGTAGGTGTTTGGGGACAGTAAACTTATTGTAAATCAAGTGAGGGGATTACATGCTACAAAGAATGATGTCCTGATATGCTATAAACATAGGGTATGGGATATGATTGAAGAGTTTGATGCTTTCAATCTAATCTCCATTCCAAGAAATCAGAACTACCATGCTGATAGGTTGGCTGTAATTGGGGCTCAGTTTGATATCCCCAGTGATATTCAAAGAGAAAAGGTGCAGCCTCATGTGAAAATCATGGATAGGCCTTCTATCCCTTACAATAACATTCATTGGCAGGTTTTTGAGAGTGATGAGCAGATCCTACATTTCCTGTTAGAAGAAGATGAGTTTTCTATGATGAATCAGGACAAACTCAAACAACAATATGGAAATGATCAAATTGTTCAGTTAAGAACAAACAAGCTGTCCAAAGGTTTGGTGACCTTGGAATCTATTTTTAGCACTAATGATTAGCTAAAAAAAGTAAAATCACCATGCAAGTCAAAGTGGAACATTATGAGGAGCTGGAAATTTTCAAGGGTAAGCTTCTCAAAATTGGTAAAATCTGTTCTCCTGAAGATGGGAAAGCTTTCATTGCTCTTTGTCAAGAATTTGAAGATGTGTTTGCTTGGGATTATTCAGACCTAAAGGGGTTTGACCCTCATATTGCCCAGCATACTATAGAGTTAGAACCAAGTACAAAACCTGTGAGGCAGAAGCAAAGACCTTTAAATCCAAAGCTTAAGCCTCTAATGATTAAAGAATTAACCAAGTTGATCGAGGGAAAGATCATTTTCCCGATCAAGCATACTTCTTGGGTCTCCAACCTTGTCCATGTGAGAAAAAAGAATGGAGAGATTAGGTTGTGTGTTGATTTTAGCGACCTTAATAGAGCCTCCCTAAAGGACCACTACCTGCTACCCTCAATGGAGCAAATTCTGCAAGTAGTGGCTGGTTCTGAAAGATTCTCCTTGCTTGATGGATATTCTGGCTATAATCAAGTGTTAGTCAAGGAGGAGGATCAGTTTAAAACCGCTTTTACTACCAAATGGGGCACCATGGCCTACAAAAGGATGCCTTTTGGTCTGTCAAATGTTGGATCTACTTTTCAGAGAGCTATGGATATGGCTTTTAAGGGTTTGCTGTATAAATTGGTACTTGTGTACCTTGATGATATTATAGTTTTCTCTAAAGATGCAGTTGAACATTTATCCCACTTGAGGCAAGTATTCGAGAGATGTAAAGACTTTGGGATATCTATCAATCCCAAGAAATGCATTTTCACTATGCATGAAGGCAAGCTTTTAGGACACATTGTGTCAAAAGAGGGAATTACCATTAATGCAGAAAGGGTAAGGGCTATTTTGGAGCTACCTTTACCCAGTCACAAGAAAGGACTGCAAAGTTTTATCAGCAGGATTAATTTTTTGTGAAGATTTATACCTAATGTTGCAAATCTATTGAAGTCGTTGACCTCTATGCTAAAGAAAAATATAGTTTTCAGTTGGACAAAAGAGGCCAAACTCAGCTTTGAGTCCATAAAAGAAGCGTTGTCAGCTGCGTCAACTCTGGTAAATCCTGATTTCTTAAAAGATTTTATCTTGTATGCTTATGGCGGTCTAGATACAATCTCTGCGATGTTAGTGTAGGTTTTTATTTCCTAGATGGGTTATTTATTTTTCCTATATTCCTAGGTTTTTCCTACACTTCTATTAATCTTGTTTAGGTTAATAAAGCATGTCTTATTAGGTGAGTGGTTGCGAGGTGTCACCTTCCTACATGTGAGCATCCATTAGCTATCTTGGGAAGATGCTTTGCTATCTTTAGTCTGATAGATGGTTGCTCCTCATTGGTCGGTGTTGCCACCTCCTCTCTCTTCCTAGTCTATATAAGCATGCTACCTAGCTTGTATTTGGCATCTTTTGCTTTTGCATCCTCTTAATGCTATTTTGCTTCTAGCATAAGCATTACTCTCTTGGAGACTGACTCTATGTTGCTATTTTGATTTCATATCATTTGCATTCATAGTTTAAATATCTATTTGTTTGCACTAGTTTTCTGGGTTATTAATCTTTTCAGATTCTAACATGGTATCAGAGCTATTCTATGTGCAAGAGTAGATTTTAGTTTCCATATTTAAGAGATTCGGGGGGGGCTAATAAATCTTATTGCAGGTTTTTAAAAAACTCAGTATGCTCTTCTCTTGCATCTTCGGATGATCTTGAGAATCAGAAAAGTTTGACAGAAATTTTTTTAATCTCTGGGGTTGCACATGTATTTTATGAAATCTAGGTGATTGCAGCATTTTTGGTTATATTGGCAGCATTTTCAGCTGTTTCAATGCGTCCAGGAGGCTTGAGAAAGTCAGATTTGGCTTTTATTTCACCGAAATCGGAGATCGTCATACATAGTTGCGGAACTGAGGTTTCGAGCTCAAATCTGACAACCAGCTTGCATATTTGGTCTTTTGAATCAATATTGTAGGTTCCAGCATCTGATTCATCCTCTGCATGTTATTTTTTGGTTGCTGGGGTCATTTTTTGTAGTTAAAGGCATTCAGTTTACACTGGAGCAACATTGTCTGTGTATTTGTAAGAAAAATACCTTCTGGGTTTTGTTTGCAGCACAGAAAAACTATCTGGGTATCTTTTCATTTTTGCATGTAGTCTACATATTTTGTAGAAACATGCTCAAAAAGCTACAATAGGACCCCTCTCCGTTGGCAGCTACAGTTTTGAAGATAGTTTTCAAATGCTCCGTTCTTGCTCATACGGACTCTTTTTCCCACGATTTTTTTTCTATTTTGGCTATTTTTTCATGCTCTATGCACTAGTGTAGTCATTTTTTGATTTTGATGCCAAGATTTTTCAAAAATTACAGATTCTCAGTTGTGACATTGCACAGTTCTCATTTTGGAAACTTCGGAGGATCATAACTTTCACATACGACTTCATATCGAGGCGATTCCTTTTTTGAAAGTGCATAATTTTTTGAGTAGATCGCAGTGGTGCTGTTTATTTCTCTGGATATTATGCCAAAGTTATATTTTCAGCATATGCTCTTCATGAGGGTTTTGTAATGCATTGAAATCAAGACCACTTAGTATTTATTGCTAGTGGTAGTTGTAAACGCACTAATATAAAGTGCCAAATCATATTTTCTTGGGGGAGGGTTCTTTGATTGAGTGAAAAGGGTGGGGTTGTCTTGGTTGGGTTCTCTTCTTTTCGACACTTCTTCTCTGCATTTCTTCATCATGGATCAAACAAATCTGCCTATCCTAACTCCATACAATTACTTTGAGTGGAAATCATGCATGACAATTCACTTAAGGAAAGCTAGATTAAATAGGATAACTATGGGACTTAAAACTGAACCTGCTAAAGATGAAGATAAGCCTAAGTTGTTTAACAAATGTGATGAGGCATATGGAACATTGTGTTTGTCTATTTCTCCTGATTTGCTCTTTCACGTTGAGTCTTTGAATACACCAAATGAAAGCTGGACAAAGCTAGAAACACTATTTGGCACACAAGATTCAATGAGGAGTCATATGTTGGAAAATGAGCTAATTAGTTTAAGCCCAGGCAATTTCAACACAATCCAGGATTTCTTCACCAAATTAAAATCACTAAGGCTGCAGTTAAAACAATGTGGAATTGAAAAAAAAGATGAACAACTGATTCTTAGTATTCTCTCTAAGCTAAGTTCAGAATATTCTGCATTTGTTTCTACTTTCTATGCTACTAAGGGTGCACTTGGTACTCAATTCACCATGCCATCTTTAGATGATTTTGTTGTCAATCTCACTCGGGAACACGACAAGCTAATCCAGATGGGCACTCTTAAGTCCTCTAAGTCACATGCCTTGGCTGCCAACCAAGGCACAAAAGAACAGAAAGGACAAAGTAGTAACAACAATAGTAAGGATAAGAAACAAAAGAATAGCAAGGAGAAGAAGGATCAGATAACGGTTGCTTCAAAAACAACTAATGAGACCCAATATTCCAAGGGCGACAAGCCTAAGAAAGAGAGGGTCCAATGTGCCTATTGTAAAAGACCCGGTCATGATGAACATAAATGTCCGAAGAAACAAATTGATCACTTGACACACATTCTTGAGAAGAATAATATCAATGTTCTTGAGTCTGTCAAACAGAGTTCTAATGAGGGGTCTAATAAGGCAAAAGAAAACAGCAAGGGAAAAGGAAAGGGCAAGGCCCTTGTTGTAGTTGCTTCTTCACCATCCACTTGGGTTCTTGATTCAGGTGCCTCGCACCACATGGCTTCATCTAAGGAAGAACTTGCATCCTTGGAGCCATGTACTATGCCTTCTATTTTGATGGGTGATAACACTCCTGTTGAGGTGTGTGGGAGAGGGTCTATTGATGTGGGGGATGGCACATTCCATGATTTTCTTTGTGTGCCCTCATTATCAACTAATCTCCTATTGGTATACTAGATCACTCACATAGGTTCAGGCAAGCGGGTTGAGTTCACTCTTGATGCAGTGGAGATTTGTGAGTTACACAGTGGTTCTACAGTTGCAGTTGGGAGAGCAGATCATCAGTCACGGCTCTATCTATTTTCTCACTTTGTTCCTGATCCTCCTTCGACTGTTTTGCTCACTCATTCTAATGATGTGAGTAGATTATGGCATGAGCGGTTTGGCCATCTTAACTTCTGCTACTTGCAGCAGCTCAACCAGCAGAGCATGGTCATAGGGTTGCCTTCAGTTCAGTTTTTAGGTGGTGTTTGCCAAGGTTGCATTCTTGGTAAGCATCCTAAGGAAAAGTTTGACAAAGGTAAGGCATGGAGAGCTTCACAGATACTGGAGTTAGTTCACACTGATTTGGCTGGTCCATTTCAGCATCCTTCTTTCAGTAGGGCTAGATATGTCCTCACATTCATTGATGACTTTTCTCAAAATACTTGGGTGTACTTTCTCAAACAGAAGTCAGAGGTATTTGATCATTTTCAGGACTTCAAGACTTTTGTAGAGAAGCAATCTGGGAAAGCCATCAAAGTTTTGCACACTAACAATGGTGGTGAGTATGTCAACCATCGGTTTGAGAGGTTTTGCACTTCAGAGGGGATTGATTTGCAGCATTCAGTTCCATACAATCCTCAGCAAAACGGTGTTACAGAATGAAAGAATAGGTCCTTGAAGGAAATGGTGAACTGCATGATTCACTCTAGATCTCTTGCACCACAGTATTGGGCAGACGCCATTAACTATGCTTGGTATATCCAGAACCGTGTTCCTCACCGAGCCTTGAAGGGAGTCACTCCTTTTAAAGCTTGGAGCGGTCGGAAACCATCAGTTAAGCACTTTCGAGTTTTTGGTTCTCCTACATGTGCCCGCATTCCTATAGAGAAATGCAAGGCCTTGGATCCGCAGAGCAGACCTTGCATATTTGTAGGTTATCCTGATGGTGTGAAGGGTTATCGGTTGCTCCACCCTACTACACATGAGTTGTTCATTGAGAGGAGTGTTCAGTTTGAGGAGGGCTCTTCGAGCTCACTTTCTATCACTTCTCCAACTCCTTCTACTTTGACATTGGAGTCACTTGGGATACATGACAGATCTTCTGATGAGTTATATTCACCTGAGCAGTCTTATACCTACACTTCTGATGGAGAGAGCGATTTAGAGGACTCACCTCTTTCTCTCCTAGTCATCATTCAGAGGTTGATGATTCTCCTCCAAATTCTCCATCTTCTGGTCCACTTTGGGCTAGACAGACCTTACAGTCTACAGGTGATTGGGTTGGGGATCCATCAGACACCAGGTGAACTCATTCACAGTTCCAGGATGCTCCACATGTCTTCATTGCTACTGCCTTAGATCCACAGTCTTTTCATGAGGCTTCTGGTATTCCTAAGTGGGATACAACTATGCAGGAGGAGTATAGTTCCTTGATGAGGAACCACACTTGGGATCTTGTCCCTCTTCCTAAGGGAAGAAAACTTGTTCGATGTAAGTGGATCTATCAAACAAAATTTGCAGTAGATGGGTCGGTTGACAAGTATAAGGCTTGCTTGGTCACAAAAGGATTCTCCCAGGTTCCTGGGATTGACTACTCTGAGACTTTTGTGCCAGTTGCCTGAATGAATTCCATCTGACTTGTTCTTGCCATTGCTGCAGCTAATCATTGGGAAGTACACCAGATGGATGTGAATAGTGCTTTTCTTCATGGTGACGTTCAGGAGGAGATCTACATGGAGCAACCACAGGGGTTCCTTCAGGATTCTTCACTTGTGTGCCTTCTTCGGAAGTCTCTCTATGGCCTCAAATAGGCTCCTCAGGCCTGGTATGCCAAGATGGATTCCTTCGTTCTATCAGTTGGGTTCACTCGGTGCCATTCTGATCCCAATGTCTACATTCTACAGTAGGATGATTCACTCCTATTTCTGGTTCTATATGTTGATGACTTGCTGATCATAGGGAGTTCTTCATCCACCATTGGGGCTGTCAAAACTGCCCTTCATGACAGGTTTTTGATGACTGACTTGTGCTTGTTGCATTACTTTCTCAGGATTGAGATCTACCAGTCTTCTTCCGTGAACACCATCACACAGTCCAAGTATGCTCTAGATTTGCTCTCAAGGTTTCATATGGCTGACTGTAAGCTTGCTCCGACTCCCTTTCTTTCTGGAGTCAAACTTGAGGCTCAGTGTTCTTCTCCACTTGTCATTTATCTGACTCATACGAGACCTGACATTTCATATGCTGTAGGCATGGTTTCACAATTCATGCAGGAGCCTCATGAGCTACACTGGAAAGCAGCCAAGCAGATCCTTCACTACATTCAGGGTTCTCACAGTTTTGGGATTCACTATGCAGTGGGTATTGAGCTTGACTTGGTGGGCTACATAGATTCAGATTGGGCAGGCGATTCTCAAGATCGCAAGTCTACTTCAGGTTATAGCTTCTCACTTGGTTCAGGTCCTGTTTGTTGATCGAGCAAGAAGCAATCTACTATTGCTCTATCTTCTACTGAGGCCGAGTATCGGGGGGCTGTGAATGCCTCTACTGAGGCCATTTGGCTTTAGAATCTTCTCACTGAGTTTGGCATCCAGATCAGATGGCCATCAGTCATATTTTGTGACAACTAGAGTACTATTCAAATCTCACGAAATCTGGTCCATCATCAGCGGACCAAACACGTAGAGGTTCACATGCACTACATCCGAGAGCTCATCCATGGCCACATCATTGACCTTCGCTACTGTCTGACTTCCGAGCAAGTTGCTGATATCTTCACCAAACCCTTCACTGAGAGCAAGTTCCTTCATTTGTGAGCTTTGCTGGGGGTGTGGGATGCTTCATCTTCTAGGGGGGCTTCTTCCTCTCACTCGGAGTCCTAACTCTCTCTACTTTTGGGGGGGTCTCTTTTCTCTCTCTTTGGGGGGGAATTTTATGTATATGGGTACCTCATTAGGCTTGATTTGCCGGGACCCATTTCTACATCCACCTAAGCTTCGCTTATGGGGGGTGTTAGTGTAGGTTTTTATTTCCTAGATGGGTTATTTATTTTTCCTATATTCCTAGGTTTTTCCTACACTTCTATTAATCTCGCTTAGGTTAATAAAGCATGTCTTATTAGGTGAGTGGTTGCGAGGTGTCACCTTCCTACATGTGAGCATCCATTAGCTATCTTGGGAAGATACTTTGCTATCTTTAGTCCGATAGATGGTTGCTCCTCATTGGTTGGTGTTGCCACCTCCTCTCTCTTCCTAGTCTATATAAGTGTAGAGTAAAATACTCTACACTTTGATATTTGAGTTTTAGTTGTGTGATTTTCAGTTTTGTTTCTGTGCACTTCAGTTTTGTGGCAAGGGTTTTTGACACACAGCGTGGGCACAGAGCGCGGGCGCGAGGGCTTTATTTTTGAAAATTTTGCCAAAGTCTCAGAGTTCAGCGGAAGCTGCCAAGTGTCAGTGCCCATGACACATCACATAGCTGCTTTAAGTTACGCGAATGGAGCCACGTGTCCCTTTTAAATCCCTGCGGAGCATGCCAAGTGTCAGCATCCGAGGATCAGTTTCTACAAGTTTCAAAGCCCTTTTACAAAGTAAGTCTGGCGGGCCCCTTTTAAGTTTCTCCCAGTACAACGGAAACCACCACATGTCAGCAGCTGTAATACATTTTAGAGTTTCCTAGAGTGGCCGCGGAGAATGCCACATATCTTTTTGCATTAAGGTGGAAGTCGCTAAGTGTCGGCACCCGTTCCAGTTTCTTAAAAGTTTCAAACGTTCCTGTTGAATGTTCCTTATAATGTAGCGGGTCCCTTTTTAGAGTTTTGGTGAGCGCGGAAGGCACCAAGTGGTAGAAGTGGAAGGTGTCTCTAAAGTTTCCTAAAGTAACACGGAAGGTGCCGCGTATCCCTTTTCAGTTTCTGCAGATGCTTCCAAGTGTCATCTTCCGTAGGTTCCCTTTTGTTTTCATCGCTAAGTAAAAGAGGTATGGTGGGCCCTGACTAATATTCCTGTAGTTTCAGCAGAGTGCGACATCTGTCACCATCTGCGCGATTCTTATGAGTCCCTGATGTTTCTATAAAGTTTCTCAAAACTCAGCGGAAGCCACCAAGTGTCATCTTCTGTAGGACCCTGTAATGTTTCAAAAGTTTCCTTCAGTTGCAGCAGAAAGCTCCAAGTGTCATCTTCCGCAGAAGTCCCTAAAGGTATCTACAGTTTCTCTAAGAGCCACGGAAGCCACCACATACATAGTTTCTCAAGTTAGCGGAAGGCGCCACCTGTCCCCTTTTCTTTTTGAAGCTGCTCAGGTGCAGACTGTTGGTGAGTCCCGTTTCTAATGTTTCTTAGCTTTCAAAGTCCAGCGGACCATGACAGATGGTGAAGCCCGAGCATTCTTAATATAAGCCATAGTAAGGATTCAGAGTAAAGTGGACATTGCCACGTATTTTTTGAAAGGGCTGCGGATGCTGCCAAGTGTCAAGTTTCGGTGTTTCCTAAGAAAGAAGTAGTTTCTTAAGTAAGTCATGTAGAGGATGCCAGGTGTTAGTTTCTTATTGTTTTGGAAAGATGAAGGAGTTTCAAGAAAGAGGCGCGTATGAATGCCAGCTATTTCAAGGGTTTATAGTCGCAAAGACTATCAGAAGCTACCACGCGTTCCTCCCTGGTTCGAGTAAGTGGGGTTACATGTATCTGTTGCAGCCAATGAATTTGCAGAATGGCTAACCGTTTCTAATTCGAAGGAGATCTCCTAACAGACACTTTCAGTTAACTGCCAGTTCGGTTAGGCCGTTGAGATTTGATCATGCGGGCAATCTTTGAGCCAGTTCTATGCTATAAATAGGGGTTCTGATCACAGCAAGGATATATAACATTGGAGATATAGAGATTTTTCTGCATAATAGATTGTTAGAGAACTTTGAGGATCTTTTGTAGTGGCCAGTAAATATCATTTGCCTTTGTTCTATTTTCTTGATTCAGAAAGTTTGTATAACTATGCATGATTCTGTGCCTTTTATGTAACTAGAACATTAATAAAGACAGAGTTCTGTGCCTTTGCTGATATTTTCTGTGTTATTGCAAAATATTTTGATTTGTAGGCCTTTGATCCTATTTGTTTTTCATCTATTACATTGATCATGCATTGTTGCTCTTTAATGTAATTGAATCCTAAAATAGTTTCACTGTGCTTAATTTTGAGAAGCAAAATCACATTCAGGCGCATCGCCATAGTTTAACTTCCTTTTAGTTGCATTTGTGATTCTATTTAATTCTGTCCCTTTTCCCAAACACTTTTGATATTAAAGAAGAGCCAGCTTCTTTAAAATCTGGAGGTTACTCTGAAGAGCATTCCCACATTTCAGAGTTTCCCATGTTGGTGTTGGAAACAGCGCAATTCTGAGCATCAACAGTTTTTGGCACGCCCGGTGGAACAATTTCTTGAAGTTTCTTTCAAGACTGCATGAACCAGAGAGTCACGAGGAGTTAGAGCTATGGACCTGTGACAAGAGCTCAATCAGCTATGAACCCAGGTATTCTTTTATCACCATTGATAAATAATTCAAGAAGAAGGGTCAATCAGTTTACAGCAGCCTCAAGCTCAAACATGGGAGCACCTGTAGCCCCAAGGAATTATGCAAATTAGAATACTGGTAGTGCTCTGATTCTTCCAGTACCTCCAGCCACTTGGGATCCTATTCCAGCAAATGCCCTGAAAGCTCTGCCCAAATTCAGTGGGGAGGATTTCAAAACACCTGAAGAGCATCTGCAAGATGTGTCGGATGTCTGTGCAATACATGTGATCACACAGCAAAATGTGGCTATAAGACTCTTAGCAGCTTCTTTTAAGGGGAAGGCTCTAGACTAGTACAGATCTTTGACCCCAAATTCGATTTCTACATGGGATCAGCTTGGAGACACTTTCTTTACAAGATTCAAAGAAAAGGGTGATAAATCTTCCCTGTTACAACAACTGATCACCATCAAGAGGGCACCACAAGAGGCAATGACTGACTTCAATTCCAGATTTTAGAAGACTTGGGAAAGGATTCCTACTACAGCAAGACCATTACCAGGTATGGCTATAGTGTTTTATCTTAAAGCCCTAAATTTAGATATAGCAGTAATGATTCAATCACTTGGAGGCCAGACCCTGCCAGAAGCCTATGACTATGCAGTCAGAGCCGAAAATAATTTGATATATGCTGGAAAATTGCCCCCAAGGCCTCCCATGCCTATGTTTCCAGAGATTACCTTACCATTGCCTCAAGAAGCTCCTAACCCCATAACCCCACCTGCGTCCATGTATACGTTTCCCAACAACCTGCTAAAGCTGCTGTCCCTACCCCATCTTCAGAGATGGATGATGTCAAGAACATCCTAAGAACATTTTCGAATGAGATAATTAACCTAAAGAGATAGCAGAATCCTTATCCCAGACCCCAATATCAAGGCTATCAAGGGAATAGACCTCCTCCACAGCCAAACCAGTATCAGGGCCCCCAAAGGCAAACTAACCCTCAGCCATCAAACCAACTGGTTGTAGTCCCTACACCCTTGCAGACTATTCCTCCCAATCCAAACAGAGAGATTGTCCTAGGGTAGAATAATTATGCAGATGGCACCAATGCCTGGTGTTTTCCTTGTAATAATGCACATATGCCCAGAGATTGTCCTAGGGGTAATCTACAGCAAAAGATAGCAGAGCAAAGAAGAGTGGATGGACAATTTACAAATACTTCTGACACTCAGCCCTACTAATCCCCTGGTATGCAAAATTCAATCCTGGTAGCTCAGATGCAAGGGATGTCCTTATAGCAAGAAGAAGAAATAGCCCCTGAGCATGCTCTATTTTCATGGATTGAAGATGAAGAGTCAGTATTCTTGAATGAAGCTTCAGCTTCTAAGAAGCCATTGGTACAATCAGATTACTATACCAGGGCCAAGAGAAAGATGATGGAATAGCCTGGAGTCACAAATAATGAAATTATGGGAGTTCCACCATTTCAAGATCATCAAAATACAGCTACCAGACAAGAAATACCTTAGCCAGTGCAGAACCAAGTAGTTTCTGGACAAGTTCAAGAAAAGGCAAGATACCCTTATTATCCCAGAACACAAGCACTAGGACCTGTGAATGTGGTGGATCAGTTGAAGAGGACTCCAGCACATGTGTCAATATGGGACATGTTAGCCATTCCTAAACAAAAGACACTATTGCAAGAAGCTTTACAGGGCCAAACTATGCCTAAACAAACTGTTGCCAAAGGAGGACTTAATGATAAAGAGAAGCTCAAAGACACTATTCCTCTGCAGACAACAGCTCTTCTGAACAATGCACCAGAGGTAAGTAGATCCAAGCCAGATCCCTTTTATTTAACTTTGATAGTTGGGAAGAAACTATTGCACAATGCAATGATAGACTCTGGGGCTAGCACCATAGTGATGCCAAAGCAAATAGCAGATGCTTTGAAGATAAAATATGAGCCACTTGCAAAAGGAGTTATGCAGTTAGATGGGAAGTCTGTGCAAACAATAGGAAAAATTAAACAACTTCCACTACAGCTGTATACCTGTCCCAATATAATTGTTAATCAAGATGTTGTAGTCATAGATATTCCTCCTATTTTTGGCTTATGCCTATCCAGAGATTTCACAGCTAAGATAGGAGGTTATATGTCACTTGATTGGTGTCATCTTATCATAAGGACCAAATATGGGACTAAGATGAAGGTATTATCAGAACCATTGTCAAAAGACCATATCACTAATGAGCCAACCCCAAAGTTAGAAGCAGCCCATGCCATGTTAAATAAAGAGGAAAGGGTCTTTGTTGAAGAAATAGGGGATTGGACTGAATATGATCAGCAAGTAGAGGATAATCAGTTGTTAACCATGATGCAGAGTGATCCCTTTGGGAACTATGACTCAACAGGGTTGAGCACTTATGTTATATTTGAGGAAGACCAGGAGATCCCTAATGTCTTATGGAAAGAGCCCTCTCAGACCCAAGAATCTATAAATGACTCAGGAATCTGGACCTTAAATTTTGATGGGGATAGAAGCAAAAATGGAGCTGGAGAAGGGATTTGTCTCACTACCCCTAATGTTGAAAAGATTTTAAGAGCCATTCGCTTTCATTTTGCCTGTACCAATAATGATGCTGAGTATGAATCTTTAGTGCATGGACTTATATTGGCAAAAAAGAAAGGAGTAAAGAAACTGATAGTCAAAGGAGATTCCGAACTAGTGGTGAAACAAATAAGAGAGAAGGCAATAGCCAAAAATGTAAGGATGAGATCTTATAGGCACAAAATTTGGGACTTGATAGAAAATTTTGAAGCCTCCAATATAGAAGTAGTCCCTAGAGCCCAAAATTCTGAGGTAGATAGGATGGCACAAATTGGTTCACAGTTTGATCCAATAACTGATCTAATGGTCAATAATGAGTCAGTCAAAGTTATTGTGAGGCCAACCATCTTAGACAATGATGAAAACTGGCAAGTTTTTGAGAATGATTTTCAAGTACTCTCTTTTTTGCAACAGTCAAGAGAATTTGCTGATCAGTTACAACCAAAAATTGAAGAGGCATATGGTGATTAGATCATTCAATTAAAGTCAAACAAGCTCCCTAAGGGACTGATTACCCTGGAAAACTTGTTTGATCCTGAAGATGCTAGCCTAGAAAATAAGAGATTCCAAGCAAATAAAGAAGACTATTCTGAGATTCAGGTTAGTGAGGGAAGAAGACTGAAGGTTGGAAATTCTGCTACTCAACAGGAAAGAAAAAGGTTAATTGATTTATGTGAGAAATATGATAGGGTCATAGCCTGGACCTATGAAGATCTCCATGGTTATGATAGAAGTATCATTCAACACACTATAGAGCTGACTGAAGGATCTAAACCCGTTAGACAGAAGCAGAGGCCAGTGAACCCTAGGATTGAACCTCTGATGGTGGATGAGTTGCAGAAACTATTAGAGTCAAAGATCATTTTCCCAATTAAACATTCAACTTGGGTGTCCAACCTAGTACCAGTTAGGAAAAAGAATGGAGATATAAGGCTCTGTGTGGATTTCAGGGATCTAAATAGGGCTTCCTTGAAGGATCACTATCCCTTGCCCTCTATGGAACAAATTTTACAAACTGTGGCTGGATCAGAGAGATTTTCTCTGCTAGATGGTTTCTCTAGGTACAATCAGATTTGGTTGGCTGATAAAGACCAGCATAAGATTGCTTTCACCACAAAATGGGGAACATTCGCCTATGCAAAGATGCCTTTTGGTCTTTCAAATGCCGGAGCCACATTTCAAAGGGCAATGGATGTAGCATTTGGAGAGATTATTAATAAAATCATTCTAATCTACCTAGATGACCTCACTGTTTTCTCTAAAAATGCTGCTGATCATTTTGACCATTTAGAAGCAGTTTTTAAGAAATGCCAAGAGTTTGGAATATCTCTAAATCCTAAGAAATGCATTTTTGCAGTACCTCAAGGTAAACTATTAGGGCATATAGTTTCTAAAGAAGGAGTCTCTATAGATCCAAAAAGAGTCACTGCCATAATGAACCTGTCTCTGCCTGTCAATAAGAAAGCAGTTCAGTCCTTCTTAGGAAAGATTAACTTTGTCAGTCAGTTCATATTAGACTTTGTAGGCCTAATAAGACCAATTACACTGCTATTAAAGAAGGACCTGGTATTTGAATGGACTGCAGAAGGGAGACAGGCTTTTGAAGAGGTTCAACAGCCCCAGTATTGAGGAACCCTGACTTCTCTAAGTCTTTTATAATGTATGTCTATGGAGGAGAATTCAGTGTTGCTACTGTCCTGACACAAAAAGATGATCAACAAGAGGGAGAGCATCCAATAGCCTTTTTTTCAAGGACTCTTAGGGAGTATGAAGCTAGGTATAATTTTGTAGAGAAACAGGCATATGCTATGGTAAAAGCCCTCAAGAAATTCAGACACATGGTCACAGGTAATAAGATTCTGATACTAGTGGCTCATCCAAGTGTCAGAAAATATATTATGGAAGGAGAAATTACTGAGAAAAGAGCAAACTAGATAACAAAGATCCTTGAATATGATGTGGAGGTCAGACCAACTAAACTTGTCAGAGGCAAGGGTTTGTGCCAGTATATGGCTCAAGATATGGAAAAAATGATAATTGAAGAAACAGAAGAAGAAAATGTATTGAGGATACAAGAAGTTGATCAGAATTCTTGGGTCACAAATAGGATCCAGTTTATGAAACATGGGATTTTCCCAAAAGAGCTCTCTCAGGATAAGAAGAGGTACTATAGGCAACAGGGAGTTCATTTTGTTTTAATTGACCAAGTTCTTTTCAGAAGAAACACTGATGGCATACTTTTAAGATGCATAGAAAAGGATGAAGCCCAAAGAATACTACATTAGATGCACCATGGAGTGTCAGGGGGACATTTTTCTGCAAGAACCACAGCTATAAAGATAAGTCAGGCATGTTACTTCTGGCCTACTTTATTCACAGACTGTTATCAACTAGTTAAAGAATGCCAATCTTGTCAGTACTATGTAGGGAAGAGAAGGAATGCAGCAATGCCCCTTAGTCCTATAATTGTTGATGAACCATTTGCCCAATGGGGTCTAGATTTCATTGGAATGATCAAACCAGTATCAAGTATGGGGCACAAATGGATCCTAACTACCACATATTATTTTACTAGATGGAGTGAGGTAGTCCCACTGAAAGAAGCAACAGAGAAAGTGATTCTAGACTTTCTGGAGGGTATTGCTACTCACTTTGGGCCTCCTCGCACTATAATTTCAGATAATGCTAAGGCATTTTTGGGGGCAAAGATATCTAATTTTGCACTAAAGTATGGAATCTACCTGAAGACCTCTTCCAATTATTATCCTCAAGGTAATGGTTTAGCAGAATCAACCAACAAGAATCTGATCAGACTTATTAAAAGAATTGGGGTTGATCATCACAAAGAGTGGCATAAAGTGCTTAATATAGCACTGTAGGCAGACAGAATTACACCAAAGCAAGTGACAAAAATGTCCCCATATGAATTGGTCTATGGTAAACCTACTGTGATGCCCCTGAGCTTGGAGATTCCTGCTCTCCAGTTATTGAAACAAATTGAGATTGAGGAAAATGGCCCCATGCAGGTCAGACTTGCTAAGCTCCTGGAGGTTCAAGAAAAAAGGGATTCAGCACATAAATCATTATTGAAACATTAGAAAATAATAAAAGACTATTTTGATAAGAAAACTTCAAACCCTCATTTTGAAGTTGGATCAGTTGTCCTGAAATGGGATGAGAGAGCTGCCAAGCCGGGTCGACACAGTAAGTTTGAGTCATTATGGACTGGCCCCTATAAAATCCATTCCTATAAATAGTAGATTCTTTCGAGCTTGAAATGATGGAGGGTGAGCCTGAGGAGATTCCTGTCAACGGGATCTACTTGAAGCATTTCAATTAGACAATGTCGTTCCTGTGTATTATAGTTAGATAGTTTCCTTTTGTCGTTGCTTTGTTTTCCTGCTTTGTTTTTCTCACTTTTTGTTTGAATAAGTGTTTTATAAACACGTGGCCACAGCTTAAGTCTCTTAAAAATCTTGAAACTTTCACAGTCATTGAACCTCTCAAATCCCCAAAATTCCTAAAAGGTACCCAGCGCAGCCGCTTTTTATGACGTGTCTGACACTCTGTCCCACTCAGATCGCTTAGGATTTTATAACGGTTTCCATTTTAAATGCCATTTATGACACTTGATGCATCATTAAAATATCCCAACAACACCAGTTAAGGATTAAACTGAGTTTCATTTGTTGCTATTTCTGTTAAGTGTCTTCCCTGTTGCTACATTTTCATCGCAAAACCCGCTTCCTAAGTGTGTCTTCCCTGTTGTAGAGCTTCTATCCCTGTTACCAGCTTCCATACTCATTTGCAGTAAGTTCAACAGCTTTTGAAAGTTACAGAAAGTTATATAGTTTTTAGCAAGCACAGAAATGGCAGAAGCACAGTCTTCTCAACAGGGGCTTGGGATTTACGAGTCTGTTGACAGGCTCCTCGCCAGCAAATCATACGCTTCGGCCCCTTCGCAACCTTTGAGGACCTATCCAAGGACTAGGGTTCCTGAGGTTGGCTATGCAGTTGACCCAGCTAAGGTGCTAGATTTTGCAGATGGTATTGCGGAACCAACCCTACAAAAGTCTTGCAAAGCTCTACGAGAGGGAGCACACCAAAGATGCCTCCTGAAGGCCAAAGCTAAACAGTTTGAAATATTTAGCATGTGAATTTGGACCTCCCAATTGGTGAAATTCATTGCCCTGAGCATGCATTTATGCCTGGACCTGATTGAGGTATGCGCTGAATTGTTTCATACACCTTCGAGCATCATTCAAAAGGGACCCTTCGTGGTGCAAATTACACCAAAGGCCATCAGAGATATGTTGGCCCTACACTATGATAGCATAGCCACGTTTCCCACAGTTGCCAAAATGCAGAAGACGTGGGCAAATGTCAAGTTTCAACTGAGGTTTCTTAATGCAGAGATGCAGTTGGGAGATGACAATACCCAAATGCCAACACTGCCCACAGGAAGGGCACAAGTTACACAAGCCAGCCAGGAAGCGCTATCTATGATAGCATTTATCTTCAGGATGAAGGAAGATATAACTGTTAATGATTGGCAGCTGACCATTCTTTTCAGAATGAAGACTGTTGATAGGTCTTAAGAGTTTCAGCTAGATTTCTCTGAGCAGATTGCCTACTCAATGGCCGAACAACTCGCCAATTTCAAATCAATAGGGGTTTTTAGGTATTCCTCCTATCTGTTCCACCTTATGTTATATCAAAATTATGCCATCTTTTCCCAGTATATGCATTTAGACATGTATGACCCAAGTTTTGATCCCAATAGAACCATCCCTGTGTCTGCATGGATGCATGTTTTGTCTGAATCATCTGACCCTACTTTTATTCACCTAAGCCCAAAGCCTGTTGAGAATAGATTGACTTTAAGTATCAGAGGCCTCATGGCAAATTCCCCTATTCCCTGTGATTATTTCTTTAGGTCTCACCACACTATTATTAGGGTCCATGGTTTTAATGGGGAACCAATGTTGCTACCCAAAGTTTTGACTCCTAGAGTAGCCTTCTTAGAGGTCACCCAGCAAGTGTCTGTGGTCAATAATGAATATGGCGCTGGGAAGAAGAAAAAGAAAATGTATGACCTTCCCTGGGTGAAGAAGAACATGACCCTATTGGTCAGGGATGCAGAGCACTTATTGCTAAGAAAGTTAGATGTCCTGGGTTTTCTTTTAGTTGAAGACAAATGGAGATATGATCCAGTCAATTTCATCACCTTATAGGTCAAGAATAATAAGATTGGTGCCAAAATTGTGCATGAGGGCTGTCCCTTTTGGGACGACAGAAGAAACCCTAAGGAAGACACCCCTGATTTATATCCAGAATTGACAGATTTGCCATTTGAGGGACCCAGGCCATGGGAGGTATTTTATAAAAAGGAGAAGGCCTATGACCCTAAGCTCAAAAATGGGCACTGGATTAAAGAAAAATTTATTAAGAGATAGGGAATGGAAGGCTGAGAAGATAGAAGCCTATTGGAAGTATAGGCAAGAGATTTTTAAAATAACCCATTCTTTTGGCAAAGTAGATATAGATGAGAAATGGGAATCCATTTGGGACGAATGGCATCCTTCTCTAGTCTCTAGCCCTGATACAAGCAAAATCAGAAAAAGGGGAGAGGAATCTAAAGAAGAAACTACATCCACTCACACAGAGTAGGCCCCAGGGCAAACATCATCTGCACCTGTTGTGACCACTTGGCCCCAATCTCTCAGTGTTTTGGAGAAGCAAAAGAGTGTGGTGTCATCACCACCTAGAGGGACCCCATCAGTTTCAATGAGTGGGGCTTCCAGTTTTGTGCAAATACCACTGGCAACAGTGGTAAATGTTGAGGAGAAAGAAACACAGCAAGAAGAAGAGAGGCCAAGGAGACATAAGAAGCTGAAGCTCCAGCCTGATTCAGATGAGGAGGTAGAACCTTTGTTGCAGCCCCCACCAAGTGTCTTAGGTGCCCCTCAGGTACGTGCTTCTTCTCCTTCTTCTTCTCCATCTTTTTCTTTTTCATTAGGGGTGGCAATCCCAGCTGGCCAAGTATTATCCCCTGCCACCTCTGCTATGCCAATTTCTCAATTTTCCCCACCTGTCACTACACAGGCCATGTCATTGCAGGCCATGTCATTGCAGGCCACTTCATTACCTCCCTTTTCTCCTACTTTTCCCAGGAGGGTACCTCCTTAGATTCCTCCTAGCCAACATTTGGCTATTCCTTATGGCCTGCCACAAGGTCATCCTTTTGCGGGCGGGTACATTGCCTCTCCCCCTACCTTCCAAGCTCAAGCAGACACTGCCAAGAAGGCTAGGGAAGCCCGGATGGACAAGAAGGAAAGAAGGACAATAAAGCTCAGGCTGTCCCACATATGAGGTCACTATTTGACCCAATTCAGCAGCAGCTAACTGTGACCCATTTGTCACCGAATGTAGCAAAACTAAATGAGCAGATGCAGCCCCAAGATTTTACAATGAGTGCAGTGGCAATGGATATGTCACTCTTCAGGCCACAAGATAGGGTAGAGCTGCTAAATGAAACCACTGACTATCTGAAGTTATCCAAGAAGTTGCAGAAGGTGGAGGCTAATCTGACTCAGGAAAAGACACATAGTGAGGCTCTGGCTACTGAGCTCAAATCAAAGAATGATGAGATAGAGGATCTTAATAAATAGTTGCAAAATACTATTTCATGTCAGATCTATCAGGCTACACAGAGCCAAAATGCTTTATTGAAGGAAGAGCTGACCCAGGTGAAGTCTATTATGGCTACCCTGAAGCAGGAAAAGGCCACATTGCAAAAGAGGCATCAGGATTCCTCTCAACAGGCCACACAGTTGCAACAGCAACTATTGAAGGAATAGAATAATGTTGCTGCTATTCAGGCTCAACTTCAGGCCAAGCAACAAATAGTAAAACAATTGACCCTTGAGTTGGCAAATAGGCCACAAAATGCAGGAGTGTTAAATTTGGTCAAGGAGCTATATGCATCAGTATGGGCAAGAATCTCTAAGGAGATTATCCAGCTCAGACTCTCTTTAACCTTCCTACTACATGCACAACAACTATGTGAAAAGGTGGAGACCTCAGTTCAGGCCACTCTGTCCATTGTTTCCATAATTACTGCTGGGGAAACTTTATGACACATCTGATAAAACATTGTCGGTAGCAGGGATCAATGTCAGGATGATTGCTGCCAAACGGGTGAATGAGGTTCTGAGTTGTAATTTTGCTGCAATTACCTTCCAGGAGCTCCTGGATGTGGTAAAGGAGGGAGTGAAGGATATGAAGAAACACATTGAAGACCTGGTGCAATTGGACCTTCCTTCTCCTTTTCCTGATAGCAACACAGTATTAATGGTTGATGAGATCAAGCCTCTGCTGCTAGCCAGACAGAATGATCAATCAGTTTTCCAGGGCTTAACAGATGCCTCATCCGTATCAGAAGTGGAAGCTATTTTGATTCCTATGGCCCAGCTTGATTTCTAGTTGAAAGCAGTAATTCACATTTTGCAAAGTTTCTCGCATAAGGATATGATCAACCTGGATTTGGCCTTCCAGGACTTGTAGAACAAGCAAGGGTTATCTGATGCTAAGTGGTCTGTATATCAGACAGCCTTACAGAATTTGTAAATTTTACTGTATAGACACTTTTTTATTTGGGATTCTTTTTGAGCAGGCTCAAAAGTCCTCAGGGTCGCCAAGAACTGTAGAGTAAAATACTCTACACTTTGATATTTGAGTTTCAGTTGTGCGAGTTTCAGTTTTGTTTCTGTGCACTTCAGTTTTGCGGCAAGGGTTTTTGACACACAGCGCGGGCGCGAGGGTTTTATTTTTGAAAATTTTGCCAAAGTCTCAGAGTTCAGCGGAAGCTGCCAAGTGTCAGTGCCCGAGACACATCACATAGCTACTTTAAGTTATGCGAATGGAGCCATGCATCCCTTTTAAATCCCTATGGAGCATGCCAAGTGTCGGCATCCGAGGATCAGTTTCTATAAGTTTCAAAGCCCTTTTACAAAGTAAGTCTGGCAGGCCCCTTTTAAGTTTCTCCCAGTACAGCGGAAACCACCACGTGTCAGCAGTTGTAATACATTTTAGAGTTTCCTAGAGTGGCCACGGAGAATGCCACGTATCTTTTTGCATTAAGGTGGAAGTCGCCAAGTGTCGGCACCCATTCCAGTTTCTTAAAAGTTTCAAACGTTCCTGTTGAATGTTCCTTATAATGTAGCGGGTCCCTTTTTAGAGTTCTGGTGAGCGCGGAAGGCACCAAGTGGTGAAAGTGGAAGGTGTCTCTAAAGTTTCCTAAAGTAACATGGAAGGTGCCGCGTATCCCTTTTTAGTTTTCGCGGACGCTTCCAAGTGTCATCTTCCGTAGGTTCCCTTTTGTTTTCATCGCTAAGTAAAAGAGGTATGGTGGGCCTCGACTAATATTCCTGTAGTTTCAACGGAGTGCGACATCTGTCACCATCCATGTGATTCTTATGAGTCCCTAATGTTTCTATAAAGTTTCTCAAAACTCAGCGGAAGCCGCCAAGTGTCATCTTCCGCAGGACCCTGTAATGTTTCAAAAGTTTCCTTTAGTTGCAGCGGAAAGCTCCAAGTGTCATCTTCCGTAGAAGACCCTAAATGTATCTATAGTATCTCTAAGAGCCACAGAAGCTGCCACGTATACAGTTTCTCAAGTTAGCAGAAGGCGCCACCTGTCCCCTTTTCTTTTTTAAGCTGCTCAGGCGCAAACTGTTGGTGGGTCCCGTTTCTAATGTTTCTTAGCTTTCAAAGTCCGGCGGACCGTGACAGATGGCGAAGCTCGAGCATTCTTAATATAAGCTACAGTAAGGATTTAGAGTAAAGCAGACATTGCCACATATTTTTTGAAAGGGCCACGGACGCTGCCAAGTGTCAAGTTCTGGTGTTTCCTGAGAAAGAAGTAGTTTCTTAAGTAAGTCACATGGAGGATGCCAGGTGTTAGTTTCTTATTGTTCTAGAAAGATGAAGGAGTTTCAAGAAAGAGGCGCATATGAATGCCAGTTATTTCAAGGGTTTATAGTCGCAAAGACTATCAAAAGCTGCCACGCATTCCTCCCTGGTTCGAGTAAGTGGGGTTACATGTATCTGTTGCAGCCAATGAATTTGTAGAATGGCTAACCATTTCTGATTTGAAGGAGATCTCCTAGCAGACACTTTCAGTTAACTGCCAGTTCGGTTAGGCCGTTGAGATTTGATCATGCGGGCAATCTTTGAGCCAGTTCTATGCTATAAATAGGGGTTCCGATCGCAGCAAGGATATATAACATTGGAGATATAGAGATTTTTCTGCATAATAGATTGTCAGAGAACTTTGAGGATCTTTTCTAGTGGCCAGTAAATATCATTTGCCTTTGTTCTATTTTCTTGATTCAGAAAGTTTGTATAACTGTGCATGATTCTGTGCCTTTTATGTAACTGGAACATTAATAAAGGCAGAGTTCTGTGCCTTTGCTAATATTTTTTGTGTTATTGCAAAATATTCTGATTTGTAGGCCTTTGATCCTATTTGTTTTTCATCTGTTACATTGATCATGCATTGTTGCTCTTTAATGTTGTTGAATCCTAAAATAGTTTCACTGTGCTTAATATTGAGAAGCAAAATCACATTCAGGCACATCGCCATAGTTTAACTTCCTTTTAATTGCATTTGTGATTCTGTTTAATTCTGTCCCTTTTCCCAAACACTTTTGAGATAAAAGAAGAGCTAGCTTCTTTAAAATCTGGAGGTTACTCTGAAGAGCATTCCCACGTTTCAGAGTTTCCCATGTTGGTGTTGGAAATAGTGCAATTTTGAGCATCAACAATAAGCATGCTACCTAGCTTGTATTTGGCATCTTTTGCTTTTGCATCCTCTTAATGCTATTTTTCTTCTAGCATTTGCATTACTCTCTTGGAGACTGACTCTATGTTGCTATTTTGATTTCGTATCATTTGCATTCATAGTTTAGATATCTATTTGTTTGCACTAGTTTTCTAGGTTATTAATCTTTTCAGATTCTAACATGCGATTCTAGTACAACAACAGAGTGACAGCTTTGAATAGCCAATCACTTTCTCTAGTCAAGGACTAGAAGAGTACGAGCAGAGGTATAGCTTTTTTGAAAAACATGTCCTTGTAGTGGTAAGGAGCCTCAATAAGTTTAGGAATCTTATTTCTAATAATAAGATACATTTGATGGTTTCTCACCCTAACGTGAAAGAGTTCAGGTTAGGCAAAGATGTTAATGAGAAAAGGGTTGGTCGGATCACTAAAGTCATGGAATATGACATAGATATCAGGATAACCAAGCTCGTCAGAGGTAGAGGACTCAGTGAACAGCTTGCTACCAGTTCTGAAAATGAAACAGAAAAAGAAGAGGAGGTGCTTATGATCATTGAAGATGCACATCAGGATGATACAGCAGCAGTGGGCACAAATTGGGTTAATAGCATGACTCAATTTTTGCAAACTAGTCAATGTCCAGTAGGTCTAGATAGAACCAAAAGAAGATATTTTAGACTGCAGTCCATTCCATATGTTTTAATATATGACATCCTTAGAAGAAAGGACTTTAATGGTGTATTGTTAAGATGGATTGATAATGATTAGACTGATAAGGTGCTACAGGAATTTCATGATGGAACCGCAGGGGGTCATTTTTCCCCAAGGACTACTACTTAGAAAATAATGAGAGCTGGATATTACTGGCCTAGCTTATTTAAGGATGCCCATGCATGGGCTAGAAAATATGTAAAATGTGCCATTTTTGCAGGCAAAGAAAGGTTGCCAACTTTACCTCTGTAGCCAATTCAAGTACAGCAACCCTTTATGAGATGGGGAATTGATTTTATAGGTCCCATTAGCCCACCATCAAGTGCAAGCCATAGGTGGATACTTACAACTCTAGACTATTTCACAAGGTGGACTGAAGTAGAGGCTTTGAAGGAATCCAATGAGAATGTTGTTTTGAATTTTTATCATGATTTGGTATCCAAATTTGGAGTGCCTAAGTCAATTATCTCAGACAATGCTTTAGCCTTTATTGGATTGAAAATAACTGACTAAGCTATTAAGAATGGAATCTATATGAACACTTCATCAAATTATTACCCACAAGGTAATGGTTTGGCTGAATCTACTAATAAGAATCTCATAAGGATTATTAAAAGATCAATGGAGGACAACCAGAGGACCTGGCACACTAATCTAAAATTTGCTTTATGGGCAGATAGAATAACTCCCAAGAGGTCTATTGGAAACTCCCCATATATGTTAGTTTATGGGAAAGAGGCAAGATTGCCTATGTCTATGGAGCTGCCAGCACTAGATATCATGAATCAGCTAGAGATGTTTGAAGAAGAAGACCCCATGGCTATCAGATATGCTCAACTTATGGAGCTGGAAGAGAGCATAGATAAAGCTATGAAAGCTATGGATTATCATCAGCTTTAGACAAAAAGGAGTTTTTGACAAAAGAGCCACTCCCAGAATTTTTAGGGAGGGTGATATGGTGCTCAAATTGGATGAGTTTAAAAGCAGGCAGGAAAGCACTCCAAGTTTGACAGCATGTGGAGTGGCCCATTTATCTTTACTGAATGCAAGGACCATAATGCATTTCAGTTATCAAGCATGGATGGAGAAAATTTGCCTATCCTAGTCAATGGGATACACTTGAAGATGTGTTTTGAGGTATGACTTACCTTGTAAAATAGTAGATTAGGTTTCTTACTTTCAATAAGTGCTGTTGCACAATAGTTTAGATCCCTTTTTGTTTTCCCTAAGTGTTGTCTAGCATAGTTAGAGGGTTGCTTTCAGGATTTTGGTTCTGTTTTGGTCTTTTAATTGTTCTTCAGTGCTAATATGCTGAGTTACTAAAGTCAAGATTGTTTGTCAAGGTATATTTTTAGTCTCTATATTACTCCATACCCAATGGATGCTTAAGGCCATTGGTCTAATTGTTTAGCAGGCAAACATCCCATAGAAGTCACCAAAATGTTGACCTATTTTTCTTTGCCTAGAGTTAAATAATTCACCTTGTATTTTGCTTGAAAATCCTTTAGAAAATGACCCTACAGGACTTAGATCCTTTAATATTCATGATGTGCCTTGTAGAAAAAGCCAAAATCTTGCCTAAAGAATCCCTGCAGAAAACCCATAAAAACTCAGAAATCTTTTGGCATCAAGTATTCTTCATCGTAGAGATTTCTCAATTTTATACTTAGTATTTGTATATGCATTTTTGAATGTATGTTTGCATGTACATTCGCCATTGTATGTTCGCATATACAAAGGAAATGTACATCAACGAGATACAAGAAAATATACAAAGGGCATATGCAAGGGGTGGAATGCAGGGATGAATGTATGTCTTCATTGTATGTTCAAATGTACAATCGCACATACAAAGGAAAAGATACAAGGGGAAGATGCAAAGAAAATATGCAAAGGCCGAGATACAAGGCCGACATACAAGGGTCACATACAAAGAAAAGAGATGCAAGGATACATCGGCAGAAAGATACAAAGCGACATAAAAAGGCTTTTGCATATCGGCGACATACAAAGGCAAATGTATATCGGCAAATGTGCAAAGGGCACATACAAGGAAAAGTTGCAAGAAAAGATACAAAGGGTGGGGTCCACCAATTGTATATTTACGATTATATGTTCACACATGCAAAGAAAAGATACAAGGAGGAAGATACAAATCCTGGGGCCCACCAAGCACACATACAATAGACCAGGTACAAGTTCAAATGCATGTTTGTATGCAAGGTTTGTATGCATGTTTTCCTTTTTATATTCCACGTTGTATGTTTGCACATACAAAGGGTCATATACAAGGGCGATATACAAAGGTTACATGTATATGCCGAAATGAAGTTTTACAATGTACAAGGATTGCATGGATTTTTCCTTGTATATTGCAATTGTATATGTGATATACAAAAGATAGATACAAAAAGAAACATACAAAGTCCAGACCCAACTGGGAATCAAATGTAGTTGATAGTCATTTTGGGTTCCATGAGTTGTATGTAGAAGTCCTTGTATATGTGATATGCATTCCAAAGATACAAGGCCTAGACCTGATAAAATATGCAATCTGGTCTATAAAGGCAAATACCTTGTATGCATCCTTGTTTGTATGTCCGCTTTATATGTTGGTAATATACAAGTCATACATACAAAGGTCAAAAAGGTCAAAAGCAATAGTTGTATATGAGGTGTAATTGTATGTATGTTTTCCTTGTATATTGTGATTGTATATGCAATATATAAGGGAAATGTACAAAGGGAAAGATACAAGCTAGACTTGTTCTGAGGAATCAAATGCGGCTTATAAAATGTTGGAGTCCACAGTTTGTATGTTAAGTGCTTGTATGTGCAAACATATAATGAATATATACAAAGGTCAAACCCAATAGCAATTTCAACTTGCTTTATAAAGTGTTGGGGTCTACGCATTGTATATACATGAGTTTGTATATTTACGATTGTATGTTTAAACATACAATCAAATATACAAAGGCGATATATAGGTGGCCACATACAAAGGGCATACGCAAGGGGGTACATACAAACTAGACCTGACTGTGGAATCAAATATAGCGGATAATCATTTGAGGTTCGCAGGAATGAATTTATATGCAGATTCAAATGCATATACAAAGGCACTTCAAAGACCAATTCAAATGCATGTACAAAGCGTAGATTCAAAGGGTCATTTAGATGCTGATTTAGGTCACAGATGCAAAGCAATATACACATGCAATTGACCATAACTTTGACCACGAATATCTTGCACATCCTGGCAAATTTCTGCATGCTACAAAAGGCAAAAATGCTTGTTTTTGCCTCCTCTTTCATTTGGTGGGCTTTTGGGGGCAATATTCTCACTTTCATTTTTCGATCTAGATTTGCATGTTTTTGGCGGCTAGACATTTCAGCAACCATTTTTTTGGGCAAGATGCATATATTTGTTTCGATTCATTGCTGCAGGTAGATGTTAAGTAGCTTGCATTGATGATCGAAAATATCTCTTAAACCACCATGTTTCAGATATTTCATATATTCCTTGTTGAAGATAACCATTGAAGCTACTCGCATTCAATGCCCAGAATATCTTCCACCAATTCATTGTTGCAAATCTATGATTCTGCAGCTTACATTAAAAACTCAAAATATCTTCCATCTGCCTTGTTCCAGATATGTTTATGCCATGAATTCTTGTAGATGGACGTCCCTTCAGATAGATATTTTTTCTATTATAGATCATGCAACAGATTTTTGTAACCAACTTAGGTCAGAATGAAATGCTATATATGCATAGCATGAGATGTAAATAGGGTTGGAAAATTTTAGCATTGAGGCTTTCTATTTTCCAAATAGAGATTTTTGCTACTGTAACTATGCCTTCTTATTGAATATATGCAAGTTATTTTTACCTCTTTTATTGATTTTGGTTTAGTGTAAATCTATATGTGACTGTCTGTGTACATCTTTGTTCCTCTCAATCATTGTGTTTCTTACCTCTGCAAGAATCATTTGAATCATTGTATCTGGTTATGTTGTGCATTTTCTTAGTACTGTGAGGGTTCTTCTATTCAACTCAGTGAATCACCCCTTTATTTTCAAGCTTTCTGTTTCATCTTTCATTTTGAAAAAATATTCCTTCTCCCTTATCCTCTGCAAGTTCAGTAGATTTTAGGTGATAACCAGTTAAGGAAGCCGACCTTCTCTGGAGGTTTGATCTCTTTTTACAAGGTTCCACACTTCGAGATCATTCCCATCTTTCTCCAGATTGCTGAAATTTGACAACTGTAGCAAGGGTGCAAATCTTAGAGACAACAGTAATAATAACCAAGATATAACCAACTAATCCATGCTATAAATTGGTATGTAATATGCCTCCCTTTACTTCCCATCAGTATTCTTTCTTGCACAACTTGCCTCTTTAGTTGTGCATGTGCACTAGTATGTGACAGGTCAATCCTAGAACCTTTACAACTTCTCTCCATGATATAAATATGTTTAGTGCTACTATTAGGACTATTATAACATCCATTGCATGTTAGAATTAGTCTGAAAAACTGAGAGGGTGGGGATGAATGAGTTGTCACACAATTTAAAGTTTTCTTCCTTTAATCCTCTTTTACAACTTATAATCAAATGATATAAACATTAAAGCATCAACCAATAATACATGAGTAGAAATGTAAATAACACACTTGACACCAAGATTTTTGACGTGGAAACCTGGTTAAGGGAAAAACCACGGTGGGGGTTAACCCACAAAGATTATACTTTGTTAAAGTATTACAAAGGGGAATGCATATGCAATCGGGCTCACTGCCCAAAGGTCACTGCTCAAAAGAAGGCTCATTGCCTACAGAAGGAAGATTACAATGAGTTGAACTGATAATTAGCATCTACCAATGAAAGGATTCAGTTCTGGTTAATCACAGAATACTAACTTGATACACTTCATCTTTGTTCTGCCCTATTTACTGCTCTGCCATAATCTAGACATTAGATCTCTTCCTTTTTGCACTCCTATCAACCCTTTTCGCACTTACTCCATATTCACATCATTACCCACCAATACACTTGAATCCATTGGCTATATATATCCACCTCAAAAAATTCAATCACTTTCTGTCAGCCTAGTGAAGAACTTAGCAAACAACACAAATACTATGTTCTATCGGCTAAATCCATACACCAATGTTGATGCATACCATAAATAACACTTGAAGGTCACCATTCATGTTGGATAGTAAAATCATATCCCTTATACAACTGACCAAAACACTTCTACCATATCCGCATAAGGATCTAACACAGGTTAGTCTATTCTTTACTGAACTGTTCTGTCATATTAGGACCTGATACTTAGATGCTCATAACTTTTAATCCCCTTGTCACTAGAGGCTAACATCTTGGATTTAGATTGTCCTGACATTCCTCTATACTACCTTAGATATGCAACACACAATGATTGACTAGAGAATGTAGGAGTCTAGGACAACACTGAGAAGGGGGGTGAATCAATGTTGTATTAGTTTTCAAATATTTTACAACTTTTTGTAAGCTTTCTCTTACAGAACAAATAGAGAGGAATATATTAATGATTTGTACACAAGATTAATAATGAAGGATGTGAACAAAACTTAATAAGCAAAGCACTAATATACACATATACAGATGAAAACAATATTAAACATGACACATGCTTTTCACGAGTGGGAAACCCTTCTTGGGTAGAAAAACCACTCAAAATTGCCTCACTGGCTTAAATGAAAACCTCACCGGTTACAATGTTTAGAAGCACCAACTTCAAGGAGCACCAACCCCTAATACAGAACAATTTAAAAACTCAGAGGGTTTCTCTGTTTCAATACCAAACACTTTTCTCTCACATGTGTCTGTCAAATGGCCATTCTTTACATCAACCCAAATCATATACAAAGCTCAGATATTCAAAATCAAACCTGTATCCTGATCCACTCAACAACACACTTCCAATATTCATGTGAAGCCAATAAATAAGCATTCTGTAAAAACAATTTCATGACCTTTCATATTCTCCTTCAATCTAATTATCTTCTCTACCTACAAAATCCTTCAAACAAATTTTCATTATCCTCTTTACAAAACCTTTCATCTTCACTTCAATTTTCATCAAATTGAATGTCTTCAACAATTTATTTTTTCAATCTGCCCTTGTATTCTTTCATCTGCCCTGCATAAACAAAATCATGAAAGAAGTCCAAACATCTTCAATAAAATCTAATCAATAAAATCTCTAAGAACTTTCATCTTCTCTGCAAAAGAAAATCTCCTTTGTCTTCTTCAAAAAATCTTTCAAAATATCTCTTTTAAAAAAAAAATCATCTTAAAAGATGCTTCATATTCCTGTAAAAATATCTTTAAACTGATTTAATCAATCTACCTTGAAAAATCTTTCATTGGGATCCTGAGAAAAAATCTTATGCTTCCACAAAAAAAATCTCCACCAATTTGTCTTAGAAACTCTCCTAAAAAAAAATCTCTTTAAATTAGAAAAAAGCAATTTCTAATTTAAAAAACACTTATCACAAAAATTTGATAGCTTTTACCATTTAAAAAAATCATGTATATAGCCGACCACATAGTGGTTTTAAGAAAGGTTTCTAAACAAAATAGACTAAAGCCTTAAAAGGCTTAGTGATCGGTATCATCCTCCTTTTAAGAAAGAAATACTATGTTCCCCCTAAAAAGGCAATTCAATGCCTTAAATAAAAAGAAGATCATCGGGCTGCCACTCCTTATAAACATGCTCCTAACAATTCAATGCATATAAGTAGCTAATAAAAAAAACTTAGTTAACTCCCCTTTTGGGTATGCATCAGGCCCATTAAAATCTTTAAAAGCTTTGAGTTAGATTCTCCTTAAAAAGCATCGGGTTTTTTTTTTAATTGCATTTGAAATGCTTTTTGGCACTTTCATAACCAAAGATAAATAATTCATTGCTGCCACTGGTATAAGGTGAAAGGGATGGATGGGGCCAGTTTTTCTTAATGTGTTAAGAGCCCTTAGAAAAATAACTTAAGATCTTATGACTTGCCATAGCAAGTCATCATCAAAACATAAAGCCATATCACTTAGCACATTTAAATCAATTGCATGTGTTTCAAAAATGTGATCACTATAAACATGACAAACTTATGAGATATAAATTGAACTTGAATATCCTTTTATCATGAAGCATGTAAACTTATCTGAAATCTCCTCAACTATGAATGATGACCATTATCCTTGCTATTTGTATCAAGCCACTGTTACTTGTAACCAACATGATGTCACTGTAAGCAAGATCCCACTGTCCAACATGATTGTGAAGACAATCCTTGTAAACAAGGTAAACCATGAATCAAGATCACATCTCATATCTTGTCTTGAGTACAACCTGACAACCTTGTCTTGAGTATTACACCAAACCACCTCCACATCTCTATAAACTAACATAACAATAAACAACTATCTCCTCCTGATGTCCTGCAACAACTATGGCAACTTTGCAACATCAAATGAACACACTTTTGACATCAATGACAACTTGTCACCATCACAGAAATCCGTTGACAAAAATATTGAACTCTACCATATACTATGTTCCTGTCTATCTGGACTTGCCAAATCTTGAAATTGACTTCCGGTATGATCTGATACTACACTGTTGATCTGTGGAATGAACTTAGTTGCCATCAATGACAACACTGGTCATGCGTAGCAATGTCTCTTGCCAACAATCTCCCCCTTTGGCATTGAATGCAACACTTAGTGAAAAATGACTAAGTGTTGAAGTTACTCCCCCTTACTCTATACACTTGTTATCTCCATTGTTTCCAAAGCTCCCCCTTTGTTGGATTCCTCACTTTTCACTGCTCTTTACTACCCCTTTGACATCAATGGCAAAGGATGGGGTCCACAAGCCAAAATTTTGAAAAAAAAAAATCTGTATATAGTGCCGCATAGTACAACCAATCCTAAAGTTATTTTTACATGAACTTGAGAATATCTAGAAAACTAATTTTCAATTGCTCAAGTTTAGAGACCCAACTACTTTTCATGCCATCCAAAATTGAGATGTGTCCACTCAATAGAAATACGTATGCTTCTGCCTTTGTCAGATCTGAAGGATCACTTGTTTGAACTACAGTTTGAGCTTCTCTTAGTGCATTAAACATTATTTTTAACTTGGGGGCAATCAATCCCTGGAGCTCACACATTCTCTTCACAATATTGTCTTTTTCTTTAACAAGCTTCTTTATTTCATCGGTCAAGCTGATTACTTGACATTCTTGACTTATAGGAGAAACTATTAGAGGATCAAAATTTTCAAATAGATTTGACAATTTTTGTTCTTTCTCCTTTATCTTCTTCTCAATATCCTCACTGACATTGGTCCAGGATAAACAAAATTTGTATATATCACCTCCATCACTTAGAGCATTTTGAATACTCTTTATGCTGATACCAAGTATCATCCTATCATTCCTTATTAGGCTCTTTATTTCACTAAATTTCTAATCCAAAAATTTATTTATGACTTTAGTCTTTGTAGACTTCTCAAAAGACTCAAAATGTGTACTTACAAAATTTACAAGATTCTTCAAATGTCCAGAGGGAGAGTCAGATGGATTCTTTTGGAAGGCTGGCATTATCTTCTTCAATACTCTGGTTGCAAGGCCTAGTAGCTCACTATCCTCAATGTGACATTTCAACATCTTTTCTCTTTCCTTGGCTTGCGTGAAAGATGCTATCTTCATTACTTGAACTAGAGAGAGAGCATCTAGATTGATCGTTCCTTGAAACAACTCTAGTTCATCAAACTCAAGCATTTCTTTACTCAAGAGACCTTTTGCTACATTTGTAGTGTCTCTTGCTACAATTCCTGAACCACCTTCCTTTCCTTGAGATTTCTTAGCATTGAAATTTATTTGTGTGGGTGGATTAACATTTGCACCATCTTCTTCTGCCTTGTCCTCTTTACCATCTTCTTTCTCTTCCTTTGCTTCACCTTTTTCTGTATCATCAGTGGGGGGAATATTTTCTTTGTCTTCATCACTTGCTACCTATTCCAGAGGGCTTTGTGTAGTAGCAATAGTATCTTCTTTACCAGATTGATCAAGTGGAGTTAGAGTATCTCCAGCATCATCAGTTTTGTCCATCATCTCTGAGTCTTCTTTATTTATTTGCTCCTCTTCTGGAACTAAGGAGTCATCAACTTTAGTTTGTTGTTCACTAATGTTTACTTTTTCAAAATCTAGAATTGGTGAATCAATTCCATTATTTGTCTCCTCATAGGTTTGCTCTAGAGGATCTAGAGTATCATCTTGGTCAACATTTCCTTTTCTAATTTCTTCTTTTGAGGTTTCTAGTTCTGAAACTGTAGGATTACCTTCCTCAACTTGTTCTTTTGAAACAATGTAATATTTATCTTTATCTAGTGCCTTCTTCAAAATTTCTCCTGTTTCCTTTACAACTTCCTTAGTTTCACCAAGCATTAGCTTGTTCATCCAGATCTTGCTTCTAAATTTCTCCCTTAATTCCTTGAGGATTTTATCAGCTTCCCTTCTGATCATTACTAGACACAAGGTGGAGAGAACATATTCTCTAAGTTCTATGTCTTTATCCTTGGCGGATTCCTTCCTCATTTCTAGTATTTTCCTTAAACTTTTGGGAATTTCTTCCAAAATTTCAAGTAGAGCTCTATTGAATTTATTCAAGTATAGGATGGTGGTATCCTCCAAGATTTTCTTATTTGCTTCATCAAAACTATCATAATATATTTTGATATGATTTAGATTCCCATGAACAGTAATTGATTTTACAATTTGATCAACAATCATAGTAACTTCACCAGTCTCTTGCTCTTTACTTGCCTTTTTGCTTTTGGAAGGCTGGTCCTCAGAAGCCTTTGAAGTCTTTTCTTTCTTCGATCTCATCTCTTTAACTTCTTCATCTTTCTCTATCTCTTCATCATCTTTTGTGCCCACATACGTTCTTGTGGCCTTTGTTTTCTTTCTCTTACTTCCTTCATTGGATGGTCTATTTTCTGGTTTTGCAGGTTTAGGGGGAACAGAAGCAGCAGCAAAGCTTCTAGTATTCCTTGAAGTGGAGGATGGTTCCACTGAATTATCTTCTTATTTCTTGTCCCACATTTCTTTTTTATCCTTTTCAATTTTTTCTGTATTTTTCTTCACTACTTCCTTGGTTAGTCCAATGCTCTTGGCATACTTTTCAACTTGCTTCTGCACTTTCCTTTTGGTCTTTGGTTGTTTGAGCTCCACATGCAATTTTAGACTTAGCTCCTTGTATGTTCCAAACCTTTCCATAGATGTGTCTTTAGATTTGCTTAGGAGATGTTGAGCATACATTTCCAAAACTTTCTCATCAAACTCATAACCCATTAGCATAATCCACATGGTTCTGGGTTCCACAACCTCCATCAGGTACTGATCAGTGTCAACCATAAAGCATATTTCATTCTCATATTTCTCTACAACTCACTTAGGGATTCTTTCTCTTGCATGCATCATACTTTGAATATTTTTTAAGTAACCCCAAATGGCTTTCTTCTAAGCTTGGGAATCACCAAGGCTGAGTAGATGATCTTTTATTTGCCATGCAACTGGCCTGTCATTTGTCCAATGCACACCTTGAACTCTAGGCACTTCATTCATAAAATAGAGGAACAAACATATAATCAAGGAACCATACTTGAAGGTATTTTTCTTATCTTTCTTTATTTTGCTTAGATTCTCAATCAACTAATTTTGTAGTAGTTCACATAGGTCATAATCAACATTCTCCTTCAACATTTGATAGGCTGCATATATTGCAGTTCCGGAGACAAAATTTTCTCTGCTAGAGTGGTAAATCTTGTACCCAATCACCATGGAGGCACATTTTACATTTGGTTGTATAATATCATTGATGGTCATTGCCCTTTTGTCAAACTTGGAACCAGTAGCATCAGTCACTGTCTGGTTTTTCATGACTTTCAGCATGTGTAATCCACTAGTTGAATTTAACCTAGTTACAATCTTGATAACATCATTTGTAATCTTAAATGGTTTCAATAGCCATATGAACTCATCATGTATTTAGCACAAGATATATTGAACCCATTCATTCTCATCAAATGTCAGAAATCTAATGACTTGTAGAAAATGTTTCCTTTCTAGGGCTTTGTATTCTGGTTTCAATTTATAGCAATCATCCCTTAGGTAGTTGTTAAACAAATCCAAGAGTTTTAGGTTTCCAAATTCATCAATGCTACAGTGGATGCATGCCCTAATCTTCAACATGCAGTACGCCATATGGAACTCTAGAAAATGCACATAACAGTTCAACTTCAACGAACTTGTATGGATGCTTGTTAAATAATGGTTGGGGCCTTTCACTTACATCAATAACTAGAGGTGTAGCCATCTCAATAGAATTCAATTTCAAGGCTTTACATAGAAGTACCTTTTTCTTCCGTAAGGTTAGGGTTGACCAATTACCGATTGAATTCATTCTTCGTGCTTCAATTTCTAGATTTACAGCTCAGATGCTCTTCTTCTTGTTTCCTTCGAATGCAAAGTGATTCAAATGCATGACCAAGTGACTTTTTATCCTTTTCAAAACCTAATTTGGCATTGTAATAAATGTGTTGCCCTAACTTCATCCAGTTACTCTATTTCTTGAACAGTTCTTCATGAATCACTCCACAAATTTCCATATCAACATCTTTTCTTCTAGAAATCCTTCCAAAATGTTTGAATCAATTCAAAATATTTTCTCTCATTGTGCCATATCTAGGCACCCACTTATTTGCTGGAGGAATTTGATTTTCAATGCAGCGCCCCCTAAGCCAGAGCTCCTAATTTAATTCCCAGAGGAGTTATCAGTATCAGATTCTGGTGCAGACCCATTACTATTGTTCACAATTGTTTTCTTGACCCATGTCTTGCTCATTTCATTCTAGATCTCATTCACATCAATTTTTTCATTACCTTTGTCTTGTCTCTGCTCATCTAGTTTTCTGTTTGCTGGACCCCTTCTTTCATTAATCCTACTTCTGTAGAATCTTGCAATATGACCAGATTTATTGCAGTTAAAGCACATGACATTTCTTTGCTTATATACTTGATTTCCTCTTGATCTTCACTGATTAGCCATGTGTCCAAATCCATTGCAAGCAAAACAGTAGCCATTGAAAGAATTGCCATTAGAGTTATTCATTATCATACTTCTACATTCATCAGATTTATGACCATACCTCTTATAGTTGAAGCATTGACTGGAGAAGGATGATCATTTTGATTTACTCTACTTCTGTACTAAGTAGCTTTATGGCCAAATTTATTGCAGTTGAAACAATTTCCATTGAAGGATGGATATCTTTGAGCATTTGGCTATCTTACCAGAGGTCTTCTAGGTCTATTTCTTCCATTTCTTAATTGAGAATTTCTTTATCTAGATTTGGAGCTTTCACCTTTTTCATATCCAAGACCATGCTTGTCATCAACCTTTTTCTGTCCTTCGAGCAGTGCTTCAAGTTTAGCTGAGCTTATTTTGAACTTCTCCTTATATTCATTTGCAACTTCTAGGTCATTTATGAGAATGATAATTTGCTTTTCAAGTTCTCTTTCATTGTCTCTGCTTTCTTGTAGGTCAGACTCTAGATGGCCAGCAACTCTGTCTAATCTGTAACATTCTTCAGTTCTTTCTTTTAGAGTTTTATTCAAATCTTCTTCAGTCTTCTTCCTTTGCTCAATTTCTTTGGTTAGCCTCATTGCCCCAGACTCCATCTCAACTTTTAGAATAATAACTTCTTTTGTTAGCTTTTCACACTCCTTTGTCTTTTCTTCCAAGGCTTCGTTCATGTCATTTTCTTCAATTAAACTGGATAACTGCAGAAGTAGATCCTTTCTCTTTTCTATAGATTTCTTTAATTTATCATTTAAAATTTTAATGGTATCATCATCTTTGAGATCATCTTTCAGATTAGATACTTCTACTTTGGACTGACCAAGATCTTCTAGGGCCAACTGAAGTTGATCTTTGAGTGAACCCATTGAATCTTCTTTGAAGATCTTTCCTCAAGTTGTTAGGCTTCTTTCAATGAACCTTGCTCTGATACTAATTGTTAGAATTAGTCTAGACAACTGATAGAGGGCAGGCTGAATCAGTTATCACACAATTTAAACTTTTCTGCATTTAATCCTCTTTTACAACTTATAATCAAATGATATAAACATTACAACATCAACGAATAATACATGAGCATAAACATAAATAACACACTTGACACCAAAATTTTTGACGTGGAAACCTGATTAAGGGGAAAACCATGGTGGGGGTTTGTTGGAACTAGACAATTGAGAGGGCAGTGAATCAGTTGTCCCTTAAAAACTTTTCCATCTTTAACCTTCTTTATTATCTTACTATCATATTACTAATGCAAACATTTAAGCATGAATCAACAACATAAGAGCAGAAAAATAATCAACACATTTGACACCAAGATTTTGATGTGAAAACTTGATTAAGGGAAAAAACATGGTGGGGGTTAACCCACAAAATGTGTACCTTGTTAAAAGTACTTAGAAAAATAGAAGGCACATGCCTTTGGGTGCACTGCCCAGAGCTCACTGCTCAAAAGGAGAGGGTCACTGCCTATAGAATTTATTTAGAAAGAATTAACTAAGAATTAGCATCTACTTTATGCCTGATTCAGTTTCCATGAATGCTCAAGAACTTTTGCTTTGCCTCAAACTCTTCTTCAAACTCTACACTACTCTTGCTCCTTTTCTTCTCCACTCTGCTCCTAATCATTCCTTCAGATTTTATCTATTTTACACAGGGATGATTTCTATACTTCTTCAACAAGTATTTATATACTTCATCAACCTTGGAATGATCAACAAGGTCGGCTAGACTTGATGTGGATCATCATTCTATTGGCCAAACACAACTGAGACTTGAATCTATTTCTACAACCACTTTATACTTCATAGAAATGTGTTTAAGGCATCCGCAATTGGCTAGGAACATCTGGTCGGCCAAGACTGGGAAGAACATTAACCTCAAGAAGAAATCTTCAATCAACAAGCTCAAACTTCAATGTGGACCTCCAACATAGTAGCTACATGATCCAGAGACCTCTACAAGCAAATTGGAATCACCAATCACATTCACTCTAAACCATATTATCAGAAACATTTGAATCTTCCTCTGAAACCTCAAAAACACACTCTGCCCTGACTGTCAAATTGGAAGGATAGCTTGCAGACCTCCAAACCACATACCACTAGAGTTGATGATACACACTGACTTCCCAAACATGCCTTCAGATTCATATATCATAATCTTATATTACCAAAGCAATCTGGACCTCTTTCTTGTCACTCTTTCTTACCTGAGTATTACAGGAACCAGTTCTACTCTTATGGCCATAATACCTTCAAATATTCATGCGGACTTCTCAAATCTTGACTGGAGCAACCTCTGACAACCCTCTACATGTCCACATGATCCACATGTATTGATTGTTATTAATTTTCTCAATATCCTCAACAATCTAGTCTTCTACACAGACAACAAAATAGGATACAGTTGACACTAATGGCAACAAGAATATGTTGACATCAATGACAACACCACTTAGGCACATATTTGCAACAATCTCCCCCTTTGTCATTGATGGCAACATATGATGTGAAAAATTGAATCTAACCATCAAGACAAAAACTTCTCCCCCTTTCTCTTCTCACTTCTATAACTACTTTCTTTATTGCTCCCCCTCACATCAGCAACTAGTTTTTTCACATGACTTCTCTCCCCTTTGACATCAATGGCAAAGGGCACATATTTTCTATCTTGTCTCCCTTTTTACTTTAGACTGATCCCAAAATTTACATATTGACTACTCCCCCTTTGATTAGTACCTTCTTGACATCAATCCAGATCACAAGATATGGATGTGAATCCCACCAAACTGATGCACCTTAATGCATCTTAGTTCTTCTTAGGTGGGGTAATAACCCCTAACTTCTCTCTGAGATACTTAAAAGTATCCTTGGGAAGAGGCTTGGTGAAGATGTCTACAATCTGATCTTTGGAAGGCACAAACTCCAGCTTGAATTCATTCTCATTTACTTTCTCTCTCAAGAAATGAAACTTAATAGATATATGCTTTGTCTTTGAATACAATTTACTTGATTCTTTGATATGCTTATTGAACTAGAGTTATCACATATAATTGTGATTGGCTCCTCAAACACAATTCTGATGTCCTTCAGCATTTACTTCATCCACAAAACCTGAGTGCAATTATTTTCTGCTGCTATGTACTCTGCTTCTGTAGTAGACAGAGATCTTGCCTCTTGCTTTTTGCTTATCCAAGAGACCAATCTTCTCCCTAAGAAGAATGCACCACCACTAGTACTTTTTCTATCATCCACATCTCCTGCCCAATCAGCATCTGTATATGCATGAAGATTGAAGTTATTGTCCTTTGGATACCACAGTCCATAATAAATTGTCCCCTTGAGATATCTAAAAATTCTTTTGACTGCGATAACATGGGATTCTTTTGTATTAGCTTTAAATCTAGTAACAAGTCCAACTGCATTCATGATATCAGGTCTGGTCTGAGTTAGATAAAGCGGTCCTCCAATCATTGATCTATATCTTTTCTTATTTGCCTTGGGAGAGTCATCATCTTTGCTTAGCTTGCATCCGGTTACCATAGGTGTACCCACTGGCTTTGAGTCTTCCATTCCAAATTTCTTTACCAATTCTTTTACATACTTGGACTGAGATATGAAGATACCTTTATTTGATTGAACAATTTACAGATCTAGGAAGAAATTCATCTCACCAAACATTGACATCTCAAACTCACTTTTCATTTGATCAGAAAATGATTTACACATGCATTCATTTCCACCAAAAATGATATCATCAACAAAAACTTCAACAATTAGATTGTCTCATGGTCAATTTTGAAGTAGAGGATTACTATCAGCACTACCTTTACTAATCCTATCTTTAGCAAATGCTGATCCAATCTAGCATTACCAGGCTCTTAGAGCTTGTTTGAGTCCATACAATTCTTTTCTCAATCTATAAACCATATCTCTATGATCAGACAACTGAAATCCTTCTGGTTTCTCAATGTAGACTTTTTCCTCCAAATCTCCACTCAGAAAAGCTTATTTCACATCCATTTGATATACTTTAAAATCTTTGAAGGTAGCAAATGCAAGAAATAGTCTAACTATCTCTATCCTTGCTACCAGAGCAAAAGTTTCTTCAAAATCAATTCCTTCCACTTGAGAGTAGCCTTTACATACCAACCTTGCCTTATTCCTTACTACCTCACCATCTTCATTCAGTTTATTTTGGAAGACCCATTTGGTTCCAATCACATTTTTGTCCTCAGGTCTAGGAACTAGATCCCATATGCAATTATTTTCAATTTGCATCAATTCATCTTCCATTGCTTTAACCTAGTTTTCATCATTGCAAGCTTCACTTACTAATTTAGGTTCAATCCTTGAAATCAAACAAATCTCTTTTTGATCTTTAGACATTTTTCTCCTAGTTCAAACACCTTTACTCTTATCTCCTATGATTTGGTCTTTAGGATGATTTAACCCTACATACTTGGGAGTTTTGGAAGTTGTTTGAGCTTCTGTTTCTTGAACTTGTTCTTCATCATCTGTGTTAACCTCTGCAGTCACCGGTTTCAAACTAAATCTGGGTCTAAAATTGAACTTGCCTTCCTTGATTTTAACTTTCATCATCTAAATCATATCCAGATTATCTAGAATGTCCTTTTCTTTCATCAACATTAACATTCGCACTTTCAACAATCTTCTTCAATCTCTTATTGAAGCACCGGTAGGCCTTACTTTGAGTTGAATATCCCAAAAATATTCCTTCATCACTTCTTGCCTCAAACTTACCTAAGTCCTCATCTCTTTTGATATAACATTTACTACTAAAGACTCTGAAGTATCTCACAGTAGGAGAATGACCAAACCAAAGTTCATAAGGAGTCTTACCAGAATTTCCTTTGATCTACACCTAGTTAAGAGTGTACATAGTAGTACTCACAACCTCTCTCTAGTAAACTTGAGGAACATTTGTTTCCATCATCATGGTTCTAGTAGCTTCTTGAATGGTCTAGTTCTTTCTTCCCATAACTCCATTTTACTGAGGTGTCCTAGGAGAAGATAACTATCTTTTTATTCCATGCTTTTCATAGAAAGCATCAAACTCACTGGAGGTAAATTCTCCACCTCTGTCAGATCTCAAAACACTTTAATTTTCCACCAATCTCATTTTCAGCCATCATCTTGAACACCTTAAACTTTTCAAGGCTTCTGAGTTTTCTCTTAGAAAAGTTACCCACATCATCCGGGAGTAGTCATCAATTAGCAACATGAAATATATGTCTCCTTGCACACTCCTAACTCTAGTAGGACCACAGAGATCAGTATGTACCAGTTCCAATCATTCACTTGAACCTTGTTCCTTACTATTAAAAGAAATTTTGTTCTGCTTGCCCTATTGAAATTCTCTACATATGTTATTAGGTTTCAAAAGTCTTGGAAGATCTCTTACAGCATGAGTGGAACTTATTTTGACAATGTTGTCAAAATTCACATGACACATCCTCCTATGCCATAGCCAAATTTGATCTGTCTGAGCAATCAAACAACTTTTACTAGAACTACTTAAGTGAAAGATGTTACCTCTGGTTTGAGTACCTGATACAATTTCAGTTCTGGAGCTTTTCAAGATTCTGCATTTTCCATCCTTGAACTAAAGATCATAACCCTTGTCAACCAACTATCCAACACTGAGAAGATTATGTTTCAGTCCTTCCACATATAGAACATCATTGGTGTTGTTCTTCCCATCAAAAGAGATGGATCCTCGGCCACGGATTCTACCAGCTAAGTTGTCTCCAAATTTTACAAGGCCTCCTTCATAGTTTTCAAAGTTCACAAACTTACTCTTGTCACCAGTCATGTGATGAGAGCATCCATTATCAATCACCCATTCATTCCTTTCAATAACTTGAGTAGCCAAGGCACTTTCCACATTTTCACAACTAGCAGATTCGGTAGACACCGGATCTACTTCTTTGATAGAAATAAACACCTAATCACTTTCAGAGGAATCTCCATGATTAGATTCATCATCTGTTACCCCTTCTTCTCCATTTTCTTGGACATGGTAACATTTCTTTTTACCTTTAAACCTGTTAGGGTTAGGTTTTGAAAACCTTTCCGAACATCTTGAGGCAAAATGACTAATCTTGTTACTAGCAAAGCATTTGAGTGGTAATTTTCCTTCATACTTACTGGATCCTCTTGGCATTCTTCTGGCAATGAGAGCTTCAATGTATGTTGTTTCTATCTCAACATCTTCAAGATCCTTTCTTATCTTTGTAAGTTTATTTGATCTTACAGAAGAGTTTTCACCCAGATCATATCTTTGTTTTCCATACACACTAGCTTTAAATGCATATTCTGGCTTGGGAAGAGAATCGCTAAACTCACTTAGTTTGAAAGCTAAAATTTTGCCAACCAGATGATCTCTTGTAACCTCTGAGACTATCCTAATTTCTTCTATAGCTACAACCTTATGTTTGTAAGAATCTGGTAAAGATATGAGTACTTTTGATACAATTTATGATTCTTCCAAAACTCTACCAACACACCTGATGCCACACACAAGTTCATTTATCTTTTGCATGTAGATTGCGATGTTTTCATCTTTGCTTATCCTCATAGTTTCAAATTTTCCTCTCAGACTTTGCAGTTTTGCACATTTGACATATTTATCACCTTCATACAAATACTCAAACTTTTTCCAGATTTGATAAGTAGTTTTTAGACCAAAGAAATTTGTCATTTTTGAATCAGTTAGGGCACTCAACAAGGCTTCTTAGCTTGAAGATTATTTTCAGCATCATTGACTTGATCAAGAGTTGAAGGACCTTTCTCCGAAGGTTTATACTCAACACTGATTATTTCCCAATAGGCATCACCCATGCATTGCAAATGACACTCCATGCAATCTTTCCAAATAGAATAATTTGTTCCATCAAATCTTGGACTATCCTTCTTGTAGGTCAACATCCTCGATCTCCTCAAGCAGTTAGGCTTTTATGTGAGGGTCTGGCTCTGATACCAATTGTTGGAACTAGACAACTGAGAGGGGGGGGTGAATTAGTTGTCCCTTAAAAACTTTTCCACCTTTAACTTTCTTTATTATCTTACTATCAGATTAGTAATACAAACATTTAAGCATGAATCAACAACATAAGAGCAGAAACATAATGAACACATTTGACACCAAGATTTTGATGTGGAAACCCTAGTTAAGGGAAAAACCATGGTGGGGGTTAACCCACAAAATGCGTACCCTGTTAAAGTACTTAGAAAAATAGAAGGCACATGCCTTTGGGTGCACTGCCTAGAGCTCACTGCTCAAAAGGAGAGGCTCACTACCTACATAATTTATTTTGAAAGAATTAACTGAGAATTAGCATCTACTTCATGCCTGATTCAGTTTCAATGAATGCTCAAGAAATTTTTCTTTTCCTCAAACTCTTCTTCACACTCTACACTACTCTCACTCCTTTTCTTCCCTTCTCTGCTCCTGATCCTTCCTTTGGATTTTATCTATTTTGCATAAGGATAATTTTGATACTTCTTCAACAAGTATTTATATACTTCATCAACCTTGGAATGATCAAACAATGTCAGCTAGACTTGATGTAGATCATCACTCTATCGGCCAAATACAACTGAGACTTGAATCTGCTTCTACAACCACTTACATGCTTTATAGAAATGTGTTTAAGGCATCCGCAATATGCTAGGAACATCTGGTCAGCCAAGAATAGGAAGAACATTAACCTTAAGAAGAAATCTTCAATCAACAAGCTCAAACTTCAATGTGGACCTCCAACATAGTAGATACACGATCTAGAGACCTCCACAAGCACATTGGAATCACCAATAAAATTCACTCTAAACCATATTATTAGAAACAGTTGAATCTTCCTCTGGAACCTCAAGAACATAGTTTGCCATGACTACATCAGATTGGAAGGATAGCTTGCAGACCTCCAAACCACATACCACTGGAGTTGATGATACACACTGACTTCCCCAAACATGCCTTTAGATCTGCAGATCATAATCTTATATTACCAGAGCAATCCAGACCTCTTTCCTGTCACTCTATCTTACTTGAGTATTGCAGGAACTGGTTCTACTTAGATGGCCATAATTCCTTTAAATATTCATGCGGACTTCTCAAATCTTGACTGGAGCAACCTCTGACAATCTTCTACATGTCCACATGATCCGGATGCATTGATTGTTATTAATTTTCTCAATATCCTCAACAATCTGGTCCTTCTACTCAGACATCAAAATAGGATACAATTCACACTAATGGCAACAAGAATATGTTGACATCAATGACAACACCACTTAGGCACATATTTGCAATAGGGGTTAACCCACAAAAATTATACTCTATTAAAAGTATTACAAAGGGGGAATGCAACATGCATTCGGGCTCACTGCCCAGAGCTCATTGCTCAAAAGAAGGCTCATTGCCTACAAAAGGAAGATTACAATGAGTTGAACTAATAATTAGCATCTACTAATGCAAGGATTCAGTTCTGGTTAAGCACAAAATATTGACTTGATACACTTCATCTTTGTTCTGCCCTGTTTACTGCTCTACCATAATTTGGACCTTAGATCTCTTCCTTTTTGAACTTACTCCATATTAACATCATTACCCACCAATACACTCAAATCCATTGGTTATATATATCCACCTCAAGAAATTCAATCACTTTCTGTCGGCCTAATGAAGAACTTAGCAAACAACACAAATACTTTGTTTTGTCAGCTGAATCCATACACCAATGTTGATGCGTACTGGAAATAACACTTAAAGGTCACCATTCATGTCGGCCACTAACATTATATCCCATACAAAACTCACAAAAAAATTCTACCAGATCTACATAAGGATCTAACATAGGTCAGCCTATTCTTTACTGAATTGTTCTGTCATATTAGGTCCCGGGAACTCAGATGCTCATAAATTTTAATCCCCTTGTCACCGGAGGCTCACATATTGGATTTAGATTGTCTTGACATTCCTCTATACTACCTCAAATATGCAACACACAATGATTTATTAGAGAAATCCACTGACAAAAATATTGAACTCTGCCATATACTTTGTTTCCTATCTATCCAGACTTGACAAATCTTGAAACTGACTTTTGGTATGATTTGATACTACATTGTAGATGTGTGGAATGAACTTAGTTGCCATCAATGACAACACCAATCATGTGTAGCAGTGTCTCTTTCTGACATTGTATCCTCTATAATAGTAAGTACATCTTTGGGCAAAAACAACCATTTCTATCTTCAAAACATTAAAATATACATGGCTAAATTGGACACTAATTGCCCAAACTTTATCTCAACTTGAGGGATGGTACCTATGATTAATGAGATCAAAATGAAGATTAAATACTAAATCAAATGCAAATACAATGATTATACCTTCATAATGACTCACAAATCCAAGAGGGAAGAGGAGTTGCACCCACGAGCTCCTTAGATTTTACCCAAGACTAGAGTGTAGATGTGGATTGCTCAATTCTTTTCAACACAATAGGATGAGAGACAAGTGGATTCAGATAGAGATTGGAGATGGGGATGAGGGATAATTTGAGTGATTTTGACATTATGATGGCAAGATGAGGAGGTTGTGGAGAGATTTTGGCAGAGGTTTGATGCAAGATGAAGTCCCTCCCAAATGGCTTGGAGAGGGTCTCATTTATAGATTTTCTGAAAGACAAATGGAGGGTGAGGATCGAAAGATGAGATCAAGGGCTAGGAATAAAAGTAAATCTTTATTCATTTTGGGAAAAGGGGTGATAAATGAGGTATGGGTGTGAAAGAATGTGAAATGAATTAAAAAATTCATTTTGGGGAATGGGAAATGAATTAAGAATTCATTTGGGGATAAGAGGTAATGAATGAGGATGGGTGAGGTAAGGGGTGTGTAAGAGAAGTAAATGTGATGTGTGATTTGTTTCAATTTTATATTTGGAGGATGTGGGGAAGGGTGTTAAACTAGGTTTGACCACCCAAAGGAGAGGTTAGGACTAATTAAACAAAGGTTTTGCTTAATTGATCCTAGGGCTAGGATGAGGTAGGCTAGGGTAGGTTAGGGTAGGTCAATTAGTAGGCTAGATTAATTAGATAAGCATGATGTATCTAATTAATGAGGATTAGGGAAAAGGAGAATTAAACTAAATAAATATTGGGAATATTTATTTGATTAATGAGGGATAGTGTTGTAAGGTCTTAGTGATAAATTAAATAAGTTAATTGATCACAAGGGATAGACAGATGGTTAGGGATAAAATGATTTTATTCCATTAATAGGAGGGATAAATTGGTTTGCAAAAGCAAGTCAATTTTAGGTGTCTACATTTGCACCTCTTTAAGATGGTGTTGCGGCTAAGTAATATCATTTCAAAGAAGTTAAAACATAGAGTTGGATTGGATAGAAAAAAGATTTTGGCTTAGAAGAATAGGGTAAGGTTTGGGGATAATTGGTAAGGGTGATGCCCCCTCGAGAGGATAGGCGGGTTGCAAGAGCATGGTTGTGCTCTTGAAATGGATGGAAGAGATCGGTAGAAGTGGTTGGAGAATAAGGGGTGAGATGAAAGGATGATGATGTTGGGAGATTGATTGGTGGATGATCATTGTGTTGAAAAATGATTTAGAGCAATCCTAGGTTTGATATAGCAAAGTGGATATGTTCACCAAGGTATAGAAGACCAGGGTGATGATGTGTATCCAACATTTGCATGGACTAGACATGCAAACAAAGGGATGATCTCATGCATGCCTAAGATAGTACAACCTTGTCTTAACAAGGGAAGGGGACTCATAGCATAAGTCCTTAATACACAAAAGGTATGATGAACCTTAGATGCATAAGGGGATCAATATGCTAGAACTGACCCTATGATCAACAAGATATGAATACTAGCTTGGAGTAATGAAAACAACCCACAAGCACAACATACAATAGCAAGACTATGCCCCATTCTAGATGTTTTCGCCACATACCATGATATAGTAAGATCAAGGTAGCTTTGATGTGATCTTTGAATAGGACAAAAAGATAAAAAATCAAAAACAAAAAGACCAACGAACCAAACAAGTAGCCATTGTATCTCTTGCCAAGTTGGATGATGATTGGATAGATTCTACCTATCATAGGAATGACATATCCTAAGGTAGGAATCGATTGATGATTGGATCATGTTTGTTGATGTTGTAAGATTGGCTCAAGATATGATGGTGACAAGTTGTGGTTGATGCTGATTTGATAGTTGATGACTTTTGATTAAGGGATAATGCTTCAATGGGTGATGCGATGCTTGGATCTAGTGTAAGCTCAGTGGGTTGGATGGGTGCATCTTATGTACCTAAGTACTGGAAACTTTCTGCATATTCTAGACTGCCTACATACCTGTATCCATAGGATCAAGGCACATTAAGATGCAGGTGATTATGATATGTAGTTCTGATTTGTGATGATGATGTGGGATGATGTGTTGGATGATTTGGTTTATTGTGAGGATGATGAGATGTTGGTGGAATGATGTTGATTTTGTGATGGATATTTTTTTGGGATTTTATGGATTTTTTTATTTTTTTGGATTTTTTGTGTTTTCTATTTTTTTGATTTTCATGAATTTTTTATTTTTTTTTATTTTCATGATTTTTTGATTTTTTGGATTTTCATGAGTTTTTGAATTTTTTGGATTTTCATGATTTTTAAATTTTTTTGATTTTCATGAGTTTTTGATATTTTGGATTTTCATGATTTTTTGATTTTTTGGATTTTCCTGATTTTTTTATTTTTTGGATTTTCATGTTTTCTTGGAAAAGGAATGGTTTATTATGAGATGGTTGCATTGGATTTCTTTTGGATAACCTTTATGCTAGATACCAATGACAAGGGAACACCAAGTCTATAGGTGAAAGTGATGGGGTTGGATAGAGGGATTGGTGATGAAAGATGATGGATAGTTGATTCATGATAGATGAATGGACAAGTGATAGGAATGCATGTTAGATAGATGGAAGATAGGGATGAGGGATAGGATAGGTATGCATGATATATGGATGGGAGATTTTCAGATTTTCTCCAATAGGTTGCAAGGAATCATATGCCCCAATGCTTAGAATTTTGCATGATGGGTTCATGTTTGAATGGAGGGACTTTGCAGTAGATGGATGGAGGATATATTTTAAAAGGGAGTATGCCAAGAGGTTTCCAAAGCATGTTGTTGATATTTTTCCCCTTGTCTTCATCAAGATCTAAGGAGGAGGATATGGTGGATAGAATGGATGGGGAATGATGGGATGAAAAGGGGGTAGTGGATAGGAATGTGATAGGATAAGGATAAGATAGTGGATAAGATGTGCAAAGGATAGTATGGTTGTGGATGAAGGATATGGTTTTGCCCCCAAGTGTAGGGATACAAAATGGATAGAGAAGGGATTACACATGACGCACACAAGGGGTTTTCATCATGGTACTTGCCAAAGGTGCCACGAGGAGTGGTTTTCACCATTAGATGGATTTTTTCTGTTTACTATTTTCTTGATTTTTTTATTTTTTTAATTTTTTTAATTTTTTCTTTTTTGGAAGGAAAGGGGACTCTAGCATCTGTTTCCATAGCAAGGAGAAGATGGTCCCATGTTGAATAGCATTATGGATTATGATTGCATGGATTGTTGGAAGATAGGAGAAGATGGAATGGATGGTGGATAATGGATTATGATGTGGATTATATAGATTATGATGTGGATTATGCAAAAGCATGGACCATAGGAATGTGATGGGCAAGATATGTAGGATAGTGAACGAAAGATGGAGAGATGGGGGTATGTGGGAATGTTAAGTGGTGGAGGGGAACCAAGACCAACGGCTGCACATACCATGATGTATTTGGAAGCTTGTATGTTGGATGTGGAGTTGGGAGTAATGGGGATTGGGATGGGGGATTTTTGGATGGTCGATTTGGAGTTTTAGGGACCCAAATAGACTTAGGATTTATGGGATTTTTAGATGTGGAGCAAGATGTTTGGGAGTTTAGAGTGGATTGGGATGTGGATGACTCATTAGAGTTTGGTGCTTTTTGTTTAGGGACCCACACCATTTTTGTTTTTTCTTTTTCTTGTGATGGTGTGGGCTTTGATAGCCTTTTGGATTTTTCATTTTGATTGGAAGGGATAATATCTTTAGGCTTTTGTACTTTATGCATTGAGGCATTCAGATTATTACTTTTGAATCCCATGGATTTGGGGGAAGCTTCATGTTTGAAAGATGTGTGTTTTTGTTGGTCTTGATTGGGAATTTTAGGGGGTTTATGGGTGGAGAAATTAAAAGTGGATTTATGGATAAATGGATGAGGAGATTTGAGGATAGGGATATTAGGAGTTAGTAGGATAGGAGGTAAAGTGGACTTAATAGGAATATTTGGAGTTGGAAGTAGTGGAGGTAAATTTAATGGGGGAAGATGGATGGTCACATGCTTTTGCAAATGATATGATGATGGAGGAGGGATGGCGATATATGCTTGCGGAGTACAATGTGATGCACCATGTTTGGGATTAGATGAATGGATTTTGGGAGGTGGGTGGATGGTATGAACATGTTTAGATTGTTTTTCTTGGAGTGTATAGCCAAGGCCATGCAAGGATGGATGGAATGTGGTGTGGATAGCCTCCAAGATGCCTTGTTCATGAAGGCCTAAGCCTTTGCCTTGATAGTTCATGTGTTGGAGCATGCGACATGCGATGGGATGTTTGGTGCTTTGGAAACAAGACGTGAGTCTATTATTTGTTGGAAGAGGATAGGTGGTGGATGGAAGTTGTTCACCTCTTACAAGGGAGTCACCACGGATGAAAGTACTTGTGCTAAGTGGATAAGGGGATGGATTTTGGATGGGATTGGTAGATGGAGGTGAAGGATTCATGGGGGATGGTGAAGGGGTGGTAGAAGATGGGGTGAGATCAATAAGTTGATCAATAGATGGGAGGGGATCATGGATGGGATTAGATGGGATGGTGAAATCTTGATTAGGAGAAGGGGTTGATGTTTCAACATGCTTTGGATTTGATTCTTGACATGGCTCATGTGTTTGGATAGAAGTGGGAGTGACTTGGATAGATGTGGTGGGTGCTTGGATGGATGTGGTAGGTGTTTGGTTGGATGTGATAGGTGCTTGGTTGGATGTGATAGGTGCTTGACTTATGGGTTCTTGAACATGGCTACTTGATGGTTCTTGACTTATGATAGGGGGTTGTTCAAGAGGTTTGGTGGGTGTTGGATTACATGAGGGTGTTTGTTTCCTTGCTAATAGCTAATGGATGGCATCCTTCATGAGTGAATGGGTTGAAGAACAATATAATGGATGGATAGTAAGGGTGGATGGTGTAGGATTAGGATTGGAATTGGATAGGGGGGTGATGGGATTATGTAGTGATGGTTCGTGGGTAGGTTCAAGGATAGGTGTTCGACTAGAAGATGGTGTTGGAGGGATGGAGGATTCCTTTGCTTTGCTTGATGATGTTCTTTGGAGGAAATCCCACAAGGATTCTTTGGATGTCATGGTGTTAGGATTTGGAAGATTTGATGGTGGATTAGATGGTGGATGGGTGATAGGGATTGGTGGATTGGGAGATACATAAGGTGATGGATTAAGGTTGATAAGGTTGGAGGGATATTGTGATGGGAGGATTGGAGGATGGGGATTAGGAGATGGGGGATTTGGTTGTTGACATAAGGTTTGGATTTCAGATATAAGGTGTGCTAGATTAGTGTTCCCTTGATCAAAGTTAGCATGACAAAGGTTGGGGAATGGATAAGTTGGAGGTATTGATTGGTTGGATAGGTACGGTGGCATGGATGTGTAAGGGGATGGTGATTGATATGAGGGTAAAGGTTGATATGATGAAGGTTGGTATGAGGTTGAAGGTTGATATGAGGTTGATGGTTGATATGAGGTTGATGGAGTGGATATGTAAGATGTAGGTTGGTATGAAGGTTGAAAGAATGAAGATTGATATGATGTGGATGGGGATGATGTGTAGGGTGTTTGTTGATATGATGAAGGTTGGTATGAGGTCAATGGTGTGGATATGTAAGATATTGAAGGTTGATATGATGAGGGTTGATATGATGAAGATGGGGTAGGGGTTTGGGATTCTCCAATGATGAGGTGTGCTAAGGGTATATCTTTAATATCATTTTTGAATTATTCCTTAGCATTAGGATCCATGTTCTCATAGACTTTTCTACATCTTTGTAATTGTTGTATTACTTCATAAAGATCCATTTTGTGGGAGAGATATGAGATGATGGGGGATGATGGATGATTGTGATGTCAGGAATCAAAATTTCAAGACCTTAAGATGATTTGATTTGATTTGTTTTTTGTTGGATGGTTCTCTGTTTTTGATAGACTAATGATCTTAAGCAAGAGGTTTGATGTGTTTGACTAAGGTCTTGATTTTTTTGATTGGGTTGATTTGGATTTTGGATTGGGATGATAATGATGTTGAGGGATTTTGATAATGATGTGGATAGTTTTGGTTGGGCTTTTGGATGAGGGGATTGATGGAGGATGAAGGAGACTAGGTCCTTAACCAAAGTTTGATGTGCCAAGGATGATTTGTTGATTAGGGATTAGGAATTGGAATGTTTGATTGGAGTGGATAATGGAGAAGGGATGATTGATGTTGGATTTGATTTTGGATTTTGGATTGGATGAGATGGGATTAGAATGATGCTGATGAATTGGATTAAGGATGATGAGAGTGATTAGGATAAGATTAGATTGAATGATTTGGATGATGATGTGGATAAGATAGGTGATTAGGATGATTAGGATAGATGAGTGATTGGATTTGAATGTGTTGGAAGAATGAGGTGAATGACTTGTCTTTATGTGTTTGATGTTTAGCTTGATTTGGCAATGTTCAATGGAATGATCACACTTGTACAATCATGAATCACTCACACAAGACACAAGCAATTTTGAATTTTGAATTTGAAGAATATGATAATGATTAAACAAGCACATGTGGAAAACACATCAACAAGTCCTAATGCCTAGTTTGAAATAGGGTATGGCCATTTAGGTTTGGGCAATGTTTACACGAGGTTGACTAATGAATTAAAAGTGAAATCCTATCACACAACTAGGAGAAGGGGGTAACCCACCCTTCACCTTCACTTCCCAAAGGTAGAAAGTTCTTTGGGGCTTAGCCAAGAGTGACAAGATTCTGATTTCAATGAGGGTGTCTTTTGATTTAGCCTCGGATGAGGTCGTCCCTAGGGGTGATGAAATCCCTTAGAAGGCCTCCTAGGAAAGGGTAAACAAAAGAAAATCAAGTGAGGTGTTTTTGGATCTCCAAAGTCACCTTGCGGTGTGAGGAGAGAGCATACACGCGCACACTTGATTCACACTTGCACTTGGTTAATTCACCCTTAGAAAATTAAAATGTGAGAAAGACACGTCAAGCAATGATTATTTTTAGCCCAATTTCAAGATGTGATTGAAGACACTAGTTAATTTTATGCTTAATTTCAATGATGTCTGATCAAACAATGATTCATTTTATGAGCCCAAATCAAAATGTGTTTTGCAAACAATGATTCATTTTATGTCCCAAATCGAAATGTGTGATGAAAACAAGATTGAAGATGAAAGATTAGAATGAATGTATCTGGATTGTTTTCACTATCCAAATTGTTGTGTTTGCTGATCTTGATATTGTTCCAGCCTCGAATGATCACCTGCAAGTCACAAGAATGAAAATAGAGTGAGTAGACTAGCCAAGATGATCATTATGTGAAAATTGAGAATCTGATAAAATCTGATGTAAAATGAACTGGTACAGAGAAATGAAGAACACAAACAGATTCTTCAGGAAATTCTATGTGATTTCAAAAAAAAAATTGTGAAAATTCGATCAAAAACACAAAAGATATGAGCATTTGAAATTATCATGCATGTTTGACTTTGACTGCGAAAAAATGCTAGAAAAATGTATAGTCATCTGAAAATTTCCTCACAACTGTGAAGTTCACCTTGTCAGCTTTTCGGAAAGTCATTGTTTGCAAATTTTTGACTCCGTATGCAAAAGTTGTGTGAGTTTGGAAAAAATAGCCTCCTTCGGCATGTAGGAGGCGCAGGAGGCTAACTCTGACCGTTTTGCAAAAAATGTTAGCAGTTTGTTCCTTCTGGTCACATGCTAAGAGTTCACTCTTGGCAGCTTTGGAAACTTTTAGCAATCAATGTTTAAGTGAGCCCCTGGTCATCCATGTGACCAGGGGTTAAACCAATCGAAAAGAAAAAAAAAAGGAGGAATAAGGGAGGGGCTAGCCCCCTCAGTCACTGATATGACTGCACTCTGAAGTCTATTATGGCTTAAAGTTAGGGCTCCATTAGGGTTTAAGGCAGACTATGTCTAGGGTTTGGTTGACCAGTAATTTGTGGGAGACAGCCAGAGGCAGTGAGATAAGCAGAGGTGGATGGTGGTTGTGTATTGTTGGCGATGAAGCTCTGAAAGTTACCTTTTTCTGTGAATTGTTTCTGTAGAGGGAAGAGGGACATTGAGTGGCGGGAGGAATGAGGAATATGGGAAGAGGTTGGCCAAGAAGGGTCTACATAGTGGTGATTGGGGTAAGGAACGGCGGGTATGGTCTCCACCAAGAGAGGCGGTGGAAACACTGGGGGGTGGAGGAGTGGTGGTGACGGGAGCGAAAATCAGTAAGGAGTGGCAATTGGTGGTTTGGTCACAACTGCGGGGGGAAATCAAAGTGTTTTGCTAGGTTTGGGGTGGTGACGGAGCCACCAGTGGTGTCAACCACAAGTCAAGTGGACGAAAGACTAGTTTTTTGGGCGGGAGATCGAAACATAGGTAGAGGTTAGGTTTCGACAGCAGACTAATGGTGGCAGCAGGGCTTTGTAATGGTGGAGACTGGGTGTCTAGGTGGTGGCAACGGGTTTGCAGAGGCAGTGACTGGGTGGCAATGGGAGATATAAGGGGTGGAGACCGGGGGTGAAGCGGTGACGGATTTAACCAAAACCTGCAAAACAAACAGATTAACCTGGCAAAACAAATGCCTTGCAACACCAGAAACGAGACAGAAAACTAGCGATTACAGAAAACAAACAATGCACAAATCAGTGTGAGGGGTCGTAGATCCATATGGTATGGACTGTACCCTAAAAAATTTTCAAATTTTTTCAAAAAGTTTCATCACAGAATGTAGGCAAATTTATTGTCAAAATTCATAGAAACAGTGTCGTGATCACAATAATGCAATCCGTTTTTGCCCAAGATGCAACTTGTGATAGTGTGGTCCCAAAAATTGATAAAAACTATTAGAAAATGAAGATTTTGACAACAAAACCTGCACAAACTGACGATTAGATCCACCCACCGAGCGTACCAATGTGATTAATGAGATCAAAATGAAGATTAAATACTAAATCAAATGCAAATACAATGATTATACCTTCATAATGACTCACAAATCCAAGAGGGAAGGAGTTGCACCCACAAGCTCCTCAGATTTTACCCAAGACTAGAGCGTCGATGTGGATTGCTCAATTCTTTTCAACACAATAGGATGAGAGACAAGTGGATTTAGATAGAGATTGAGATGGGGATGAGGGATAATTTGAGTGATTTTGACATTATGATGGCATGATGAGGAGGTTGTGGAGAGATTTTGGCAGAGGTTTGATGCAAGATGAAGTCCCTCCCAAATGGCTTGGAGAGGTTCTCATTTATAGATTTTCTGAAAGGAGGATGGAGGGTGAGGATCGAAATATGAGATCAAGGGCTAGGAATAAAAGTAAATCTTTTATTCATTTTGGGAAAAGGGGTGATAAATGAGGTATGGGTGTGAAAGAATGTAAAATGAATTAAAAATTCATTTTGGGGAATGGGAAATGAATTAAGAATTCATTTGGGGATAAGAGGTAATGAATGAAGATGGGTGAGGTAAGGGGTGTGTAAGAGAAGTAAATGTGATGTGTGATTTGTTTCAATTTTATATTTGGAGGATGTGGGGAAGGGTATTAAACTAGGTTTGACCACCCAAAGGAGAGGTTAGGACTAATTAAATAGAGGTTTTGCTTAATTGATCCTAGGGCTAGGATGAGGTAGGCTAGGGTAGGTTAGGGTAGGTCAATTAGTAGGCTAGATTAATTAGATAAGCATGATGTATCTAATTAATGACGATTAGGGAAAAGGAGAATTGAACTAAATAAATATTGGGAATATTTATTTGATTAATGAGGGATAGTGTTGTAAGGTCTTAGTGATAAATTAAGTAAGTTAATTGATCACAAGGGATAGACAGATGGTTAGGGATAAAATGATTTTATTCCATTAATAGGAGGGATAAATTGGTTTACAAAAGCAAGTCAATTTTCGGTGTCTATAGTACCTTCAACTTTATTGGTTGATCTATAATGGAAAAATACATGTAGAAGGATGGAAAATAAGATCATGTAACAGTAGCATGTACAGCACCATTTCCAAAAAACTAGATTTGCAAGCAATAGTTCATTCTGTTTCCATTGAATGCATGTATGAGCACTATGAAACTACTTACTATTTCACAAATCAGATTTTTATAGCCTATAGGAATATTATAACTATTAATGCATCCTTCACAACAACAAATATGTAACTTGGAAATAGTTACCTCTTTTACTTTCGAATGGTGGAGATATACCCTGCTAAAAATAACACTAATTATTCCATACTCTGTCTCAATTTGAAGATTGTTAAATGCAACTTGAAGGTCTAGTTTGGAACAACAATGGTATAGTTGAGGAGTAGAAATAGTCATCATATAATAGTAGCAAATACTCCCCCAAACTCTATATCTCAAATCTGCAAACAAAGGTCTATTCTGATGGAAAACTATGTATTCTCTGAGTCCCTCCATTAGATCATTAATTTTTTGTTTCTAATCATTCAGATCATGTCCATCCAAGTAGGTGATGTCAATCACCCCTGTAGATACTGTGGCAATACACAAATGCTCCCAAATAATTTTTCAAGTCTTGTTGGAGATCAAAATATCATCATCATAATCAAAATCTCATACCTCCTCTTCCTTGGGATGAGACCAAGGTATGCTCAAAATTTGGCTCATCTTTCCAACAATTTAGTCATGATAATTACATTGTATTCCAAGTACTCTTATCATGTTATCCAAATCTCTACCACTTGAAAGATGGTTTGGACCAAATTGTAAGTGGGCTAGAAGGTGGCTATAACAGTCAGAGTTAGCTTGAAATTTTCTTTCAACCAACAATATATCGACTATAATATTGGCACTTATTTTCCCCAAAGATGAAACTTCTTACACACAATATGAGGCAAAAAGATCTTCCCAAATCCATGGCTTTAACATTGCATTCTTTTACTAAAAATCGTAAATGTAATATTCAGGAGCCGACTTCTATTAGTTGCAAATACCTCAACCATGGGAATGGGCTAGAAACTCCTCCACTTTGTGATTGGAAACTCTTCTTGATGTTGTGTGAATATCTCCCATTGATATTTCATCCACATAACTATGACAACTTTTACAGCTCCATTTTCAATTCCTTGAAGCTTTGCCTCCCTTCTCTTGGATTCCAACCCCATAATGAACTTCCTTCTAGAATGTACCATAATAAACTTAGTCACAATATCTTGAATTAAAAAAAGACACTTATTTTTCTTACTCACATCTAACATCAAGCTTCCCAAAAGGGCTATCTCTATTTGACTATCACTCATGAGCTTGTCTTCAATTTTGGTACTTGGCTCCCACAAGCGATCTATAAATTGTGAATATTGGTCCTTTACAATGTGGTTAGTAAGCACAAGAAGGCCCATATGATCCCTTATAGATTCTCTTTTAATCCAAATGTAAAGAATGGTGAACTCAATATTAATACCTCTATTCACTTTGACTCTCAAGAGATCATTTTTGTTAACATGCTTCCCATGGTGACTAAAATTTTGTACTAATATAAGAGGAAGCAACAAATCTGAAATATGATCATTATTTCCATACGTCGAGCTACCCACAATGAACTCATCCTCCTTTGTTGAGATGTGGATTCTTGAGATACCCTCAATAGTGATATCCTTGTAACTCAGAAGATCTCCTTCAAAAGCATGTCCACTCACCACACTACTCTGAAATCTAATCATTGTCTTGCCTTTCAAAAATTGGGAGATTAATTCATGTTCATTCTTCCTGGGCTCTTCAATCTATATGCTAAATTTGGAAAGAGTACCTAGATCCCATACTCTCGTGCATAGGCCATTATGGATTCTTTCATCTTCCATGTGTTGCTTTTCATGATTATGAGAAAATTGTAATGATAAATTATCAAGCATTAGATCTTTTCCAATATTATTACTTCCATTCCATAAGCTATAATCATGAATACAATCAATTTGTATACCACTAATCACTTATCCAAATTTTACAGCAACCTAAATTCAATATTGGCATTTGGTGAAGAACTTATCTTATGTGCATGTCTCTCAATGGGGTCATCCTAAAACTCTTGATAAACTATGAAATTATATTCTCTTCCATATGAGTGGTCCACATGTAAGTCTTCCCTTGTTAAGACATCTGATACAATATTATCAACCTAACTTTTGCATTCAACAAGTGACAGTTCCTTCTGGACTTCACCACTATTCTCCTACAATTCTAATTTTTCATTTTGTTGCACCATCACCATCTCTTCCATATCTTGAACTTGTGACTCTGGTGCTTCTACAAATATATGTTTTTGTTTACTCTCATTCAACCTTTCTTCTTTTTTTCTAAAACTGATGTAGTACTTGTGAAATGATTCTGTGGCTTTGACATCTTCAGGCTCTCCTAGATATTTATCAAAATTTTCAATGATTTCCTCTTCCACAAGTATATATATTCCCAACAATATCAAATATTCTTGAAATGATAGAAGATCCTTATAACCTTGATATTCTTCATACCATTTAGAAATTTTTCTTACATCATGATTTTGTCATATGCTCTTAAACAATGATTCCAAGAAACCTCCCATGATTCATATAACACTTCAATACCCTACAAGCCGGAAATATTTTTTATTTGATACCACTTGAAATGTCCCTTAACTAATTTTTATAATATATTGCAGATCTGAAAAAAAAATTTGCAAAATATTTCATAAATATACCAATTTCAGCAGAACTAGTCAACTAGTCTCACACAAAACAACACACCAAAATCAACTAAAACACTACATAAAGTTATTATTTAAGTTTCTTGATAAAAATAACATGGAATTATGTCTAATACATTAATTAATAGAAACAAAAAATACTATGAACTTATACAACCAAAAATTATGCAACATAGAAAGACAACTACAACTATGAAAATAAACACTGACGACACCACCGAAACACCATAAACCCAACTCAAACTGATAGAGATGATCATTGATGGTTGGGATGGATGTGCAGAAGCAAAAACATAGCTATCCATGTCCTACACAATACAAACACCATTCACTACTCTAGAAAATATTGAAACAATATCTACAAACACCTGCAAACCAAAACACTAAAAACTATCGAACTTCCCTGAATCTTTAATGCAAATGTGACCTTTGGGTATGATTAGCCTCTGAAATCCAAAGCTAAATAGCCTTAGACAATCAAAACCCTCAAACAAATACCCAAGATTCTCTAGCGTCAATGGATACATTGCCCACTAAAAATACACAAGCTAAATAGCTTTGTGAAGAAAAATGGTCAAATAGCAATAATCCTTCAAACTGAAAGCCTTTATTTTTTATATGTTATTTCCAAGTTGATTGCCCAAATCCCAATGCCATGCTTGCTGGAAAAGCATTATTAATTCCCAAAATAATCTTTTCTAAAAAACTCCACCAATCCAAGTTGTCAGTTCAACCAAGAAAGCCATAAATGGAGAGATTTCGCATAACACAAATAATCTATTTTTTTGATCCATAAATCTCAATGCTTTGCTTTAAGCATGTACTTATTTATTATTATTTATTTAATATTTATTTGCTAGGATTTGGAAGTTGTACCTAACAATATAATATTAAATAAATATTATTTCCTAATGTAACCTTGTGATCTTGACCTGCTATGTTCAACAAACACACCTCACTTGTGTTGGTACCACTAAAATATTTATTAATTTAATATTTATTTGTCCAAGGTATGAATATTGCATTGGAACAATAGAAATATTAAATAATAATATTTTTGAAAGTTTTCCGTTTAACTTTGACTTACTATTTTGGGACAGTGAGGACTTACTATTTTAGTAAGTGCCATTTTTTGAAAAAGGGACATGACAGCTATCAACTAGTGTAAATTAAATAATTAATTTAATTTACATTTTAACCATTACCCTTAGCCTTCTTGAAACCAACTGTCAATTGCTAGGTGCTCCAACACTATGACTATAGTGACTTATTAATATTTCAATTTTGACACTTAACTATTATAACCCAAATTCCAATATTAAATAAACATTAACAACTTACTGACTTTAAAATGGAGGCCCAAATGATCTTGGAATTTAGTGATCTATAGACCGTTGGAAAGGTCTCGCCAAGTCACTTCATCTCCAACACTAAAAATCCCAAAATGGATAGAAATCCTAATTTTCCAAAAATAGTAAGTCTAGGCCTAAGCAACCAAATCCACCCCAGAAAGTGCCAAATTGAAGATCACACCAAAACCATGCCAACATCCACTCAAATAGTGACAAAGCCATCCAAGTAAATGCCAACAATGGTTCCCTAACTAGGCCAGTTAGTTTATGGGAACTCAATAATAGACTAACTCTCCATCTATCTGCACGGGCTAAGAAGGGGAAATTGCAAGATGCAATAGTTAGGTTAGCTAGAATAGATAAAGAGTTAACCTTTGAATCTCAAAGATTGTATAACACTTCAAATCACACAACTACAAGGCTTCCCATGTCCAATGTTATGCAAATTGTTGTAAGACAAATCTAGGTGTTGACTAGTACAACACTACTACTTTTTTTTTAATTAATGAGAATCAAATCTATGAATTTAATCAATTAATTAATGAATCATGGAATACATGGACATGGAGGATGTATGTATTTGCTAGTAAATATCTCATATTAATTATATGGTAAAAGGTTGTTCTTATCTTCTGAAGTTAAGCTTGTGACTGTAAGAGCTTTGATAACCATTTTATCATGTTTGCAAGACTTTTGACGCTATACTATTGAGACAAAAGCAGCTTCACAATCAAGAGTTGGGCCTAATTTCTCTCATGATACTAGACTCAATAGGATGGACTTAATGTGTTGTGGTCATGCATTAGTAAGCTTAAGTATAAATAATAGTGTGGCAATTAGTGTCAAATATTTATTATGAAGGATTGCAATGATAGGTTTAGTGATGACAATATTCAAGCCCTTGCCCTAAGAGTTCAGTGGTTTCATTCATTTATTTATTCACAATAAGTTCTTAAGTAGCATTGCATTCTATGTGTAGGCTCATGCATGTACCTAATATGTAGGTATAAAATTCATGTGTTACTAGGAATGCAAGTCACAAAACCAGAGGCGACACCAAGAAACCCTCAAATTTCAGAATAAAAATGCCCCACGAATAAAAAAAATTTGCTAAAAAACAAAAGGCCATGAATTTTTTTAAAATTCCCCAAATTTTGATACCATGTTACTGAAAAACAAAGAGCCCTCCCAAGATCTTGAGTCCTCCCATGAGGGAGTTGGACTCAGATCGGCTCTGATACCATGTTACTAAATAAAGATCTTGAGCCCTCCCATGAGGGAGTTGGATTTACATGATGTTTCTAAATAAAGAATACATCTAATAAAAGCTAATAGAAACATTCTAAACTAAACTAAACTAAGACTAAAATAGAAATATCCTAAGATGACCATTAATAACATAAATAGAAAGATATTATTCTAATAATATGTAGGTATGAAATTTATGTGTTACTAGGAATGCCATGCCCCCATGTCAAACTCGTATGGGGTTTCTATTGGGTATGGGTCTTAGTCTAGCTACAAGTTGGGTACATCTAAGGTCTAGCCTAGGTTTGGGATGTACTTGAGTTGTACCCATAGTCTAATGCCTAGCCATACCTATGCCAAATCAAGAAAACTACCTTTTTTTAAACAAAAAATAGAAAATAAAATAGAACTTTAAAACCTAAAGTAACCCTAACATTTTTACTACCTAATTACATCAACAAAAAAAAAGGCAAACACTTCCCACATTTCATTCCTCACTCACTCAAAATCCCATTGCTTACTCATTACCCATTGTTTCTCTTAACAAAGAGAAATATGAGGATTCGTATTGAGTTCCCATGTGTAGTTCCATATTTGACCAAGGATAATCAGTATATTTTATACATACCATTTTGATTTATCTTTAACATTTTACAATGAATTATGAACTATTAATTATTGGTTGTGTTATGTATTTAACTTTGTATATTTTGCAAAATAGTATCACTATTTTTTATATAAAATATTTAATATATTTTTCATATGGTTTTACCTAGTCCTACCAAATGCAAGTTAAAAAATTGATGAAACCATCATAATCCAACTGGCTGTGGAATTTGTACCTAAACTTGAACTCAATTTAGCAAATTAGAATACATGTTTATGCACATATCAATGCATGCATGATGTAATACCCTCAAATAAGAACCACAAACTAAACATCTGTTCTCAGCTTTGTCTAATCTAATCATAAATGTAATTTATTTTTTTGGGTTTTTTCATATATAATAGGATGAAGGTAATGTCTTCATTGCAATATATAATCAATACATTGAATTTGGACTAATGCCTCCATGGTATAATATTTGGAGAAATTGTGTTTTGAATTTCTTCCCATGTGATGATATATTAATAGAGACAATAGATGACTTTTTAGATATTTTCTAGCAAAAATTCTTTGTTTGATATCTTCTACCTCCTTCTATACCAATGGAATCATACTTCATCTATGTGAGCTTGTTTCCTTATTAATATAAATTATTCATATAATATAATAATATTAAATAATCTTTCATATACATATATTAAATAATAGGCAAGAATGCTCAGTTTCTATCTAGAATTTTGATAGTAGGAAGAGTTAGGAATAAAAAACTCAATAGAATTAAAATACATATGAAAATCTAAATTTTTTAATATTCTATATACACCATTGATATGTCAAATTCTTTTGTCTTTTAGTCAAATGGAGCTTGTTATTAAGTTTTCCAAGCTAAGATAGTTGTATGTTGTTCCTATGAATTGCAATAATTTTAATATTTCATTGATATCTCAGGTTTCTTGGTAATGAACCAAATCACATTACCACCTTACAACAAGCAAAAGATGTGGAGGAAACTATAGATAAAGCTATCATTCGAATGCAGAATCACAAGGTATTATAATTATTAGAATTTACATTATTTTTTAAAAAAATAGGAAAAAACTAGAGATCATTACTAGTTCAAAGGATAAAAAGCATAAAATGGATAAAATTAAATATTTTATACATGCCAACTAAGATTTATGAATAAATAGTGATTTCTTTGACATAAAAGTTTGAAATTACTTTCAAATGACAAAATAATTCCATAATAATGCAATAGTAAGATCTGAAATTATTCATTAATGCCCATGTTAAGTGGCATAGCTATGTTTTCCTCATGTCATAGGATTAAAGATTTAAGCATTATATTTTTGATCTATTTAGGGAAACAAAACCCTAGCTTACTCTTACCTTTGAAATTAGATATATATTAGTGAAGATTCCTATTAACAGGACTTATTCATGTGCATCTTTTCAAAATTAGAAGTAGGCACACAAAATTCAATCATATCGATGGATTTTTCTTTTTGTTGCTTATTTTTAAGAGTGTATCCCCTTTCTGTTTAATTTTTAGAGATATTATTCTTGTCTTTCCTTTCAAAGGTTTTTTTGGTCACCTTCAAACAAATATGATAATGCAAATGAAGTCTCTTGGCCTATAAGCAATAGCTACAAGAATATTTCCTTCACCCTTCATTTTTTAATGTAGTATTGTCTTGTTTTTTAGAGGGTTTTTTCGTCACCTTCAAACAAATATGATAATGCAGATGTAGTTTCTTGGTCTAATCAATAAAAATAAGAACATTTCCTCCACCCATTGTTTTCTAAATTATTCTAGTCTAGAATATTTATCAACGTCTCATTTCATGTTTGTAACTAAAGGAATTGAGTGTGAGAAAAAAATATGGAGGTTAAATTAAGCATATTAGTAGCTTCTATGTTGTAGAGGAAAAAATATATGTTTTACCATTCAAAAGTTTCTTTAGGTGCAAAAAATGTATTTTTACAAAATGAGCATCTATCTTTGGTATATTGAAATATGTCTCATCTCTGGTGTAAATTATTGAGTTAAAACATATGAATGTTACAAACATAGTTAAACTATTAATTAGGGGATTTAGGAAACTTTCATATTGTGTGTTGGTAGATTTTTGATAAAAATAAGAGATTAAAGTATTTGACTATGTAGATATAATATTTACCCCATTCTTGTTCAATATAATATAGTTTTCTAAATATTTGTTTTAAAACAGGAAACTCTAAAGAATACCCAACTTATGTCCCTTGCTCAAGCTAGTCAACGGGTACTCATAAGCACAATCTTTGGTCTTTTTAACTCCATTGCATTTTTTTGGATGTTTACATTGAATGGATTGCATCAAGATTACTAATTTATCTTTTGATATTGAAGATTTACCATAGTGGATTGTCCTTGCCTTTACTAATGGAAGGAGACCATCAACCACAACCTACCTCATGGACGTCTATGGAGAATCAACAGATTATCCTACATAAAGATCCTAGCTTGGTATTATCTCAGAGGTGGGCTTGATTATTTTACAAAATGGTTACAAAATTCCTATGATAATCTTCATTTGTGTGATTGTTCTCTCTACTAAATAATAATAAGTAATTAATTATATGAATTTTTTTAATTTTGTAGAGATGTTGATCATGTAGATAACCACCTTCCAAATCCTCCAGTATATGTTCTTAATGGTATGCAATCTGATATAGATGAAATTCCAAACCAACAAGAATCATATTTCAATGAATTAAACCAAGGTAAAAGACAGAGATTGCAATTGGGCAACCATTACTCTCATCTACAACACCAGTATAATTCTTTTCCTGAAGACAAGAGATTCAAGATGGAGATGGATATGAATTTGCAAGGGATTACTATAGACTTGCAGAATCATGGCTTTGAAACTCTTGGAATTGAGTTTGATGGGTTACCTCAACAGTGGCCTACAAGTTCTAACCATGCTATCATGTCTCTTTTTGAGAAGTATTCATTTCCTCAGGTAAGATTTTTACTATGAAATGGATGATTTAAATGGAATTTCGCTACTATCCTATAGATTTTCTTAAGTTTAATTACTTCCACATGATTGTTTTTTTCCCTTATCAGAGGTTAACCTAAGGCCTAGATTTATATTACAGTATTGACATAAATCGTTGCAAAGGTTGTGTTTGAACTTTTTTAAATCTTAAACCCTAGAAAATAACATTTCTCACTATTGTAAAAAGTGAAAATCATACTATTTTTCCCACTTATAGGAATATGAGACTTTAGTTGACATCCTTAGACATCTCCCAAAATATTCCCAAAAATAAGCAAACATATTATATATGATTCTTCAATGTCAATGAAGTAATTTTGATTTCAACTTTATTAATAAGTGTTAAAATTGAGGTGGAGAGAGAAGATAGAAGAGGAGGAATGTATTTTTCTTGAAACTACATGTCTATATTTTGTTGCTGAATTGTTTTAATATTTGAGTAATGTGTTATAATAATTAAAAAAGGAGTTAAAATGTTTGTATAAGAATTTTTGTTAATTGATCAAAGTACAAAAGAGCATTACTCTATGTTATTAGTTTGTTATCATAAACTATGGTGTTGCATGATTCATATTTCTAATTTTTTTAAATAAAAAATACAAGATAACTAAATTTTCTATAGTTATTAGTTTATGCAAAAAGGCCTTCAAAATCATTCATCTTCATATTTATCCATCCATTATTGATCATATTCATTATGTAGAACTATCACATTATTATGTAGAACTATCACATTCAATGAAGTTTGTGAGAAAATATAAAAAAGAATTATGTTGAACAATTCTAAACATATGATCTCTAACACTATAGATTAGAATTATGTGCCTTAGTTTTTTTTAATCATATTTGAGGATTGTTTACTCAATTAGATTTGATATCTCTTGGCCATTCATATATTTCATTTTTCTTATTTATAAATTATTTTAAATATTAAATTTTTTGTTTGTAAGTCTCGTAATACTCTTATTTTGATGAAGTTTATATAGACTAAAATATTTGTGTTGTGGCATTTTTTCATATTTTATTATCTCATTTCTAGTAAAATGATGTTTCATTTCCCATCTTTCATAAGAGCGACATCTCCTTTTTTTGAAATGACTATGGTTATTGCAATGTATTCATGTAGCTTAGTTGGTTGGATTTACATTTTATTTCTTTATTTTATTCAAATATTTTTTGTTTCCCATGGTGTTTTAACAACCCTTCTCTTCTTTTATCTTAATACTTTCTTGTCCAACTAACCTACTTTGGTTACTTGTAGACATTGGCATAAATATATTTTATATTACTTCATAAATACTAAAAATTTCTACTTAGGTATTCAAATGTTTCTTGCAGTCCTTAAAATTGTTTGTCTTGCTTTTGCAGCAACAATCTTTGACAATATAAGATGGGTTTTCAACATCAGTGCATCAACAAATGGACTCTTTAGGAGATCAAAACTGAATAGATGCTTAGAGACTTAAACATTTATAGGTCATTTGGAGGTTTGGAGTTATCTTGGATAAAGTTTTCTTTGAAAGGTTTTGTAGGTATTTGTTGTAGTTTGTGCCTTGTTATGTTTTATTTTTTAGTGCATCAATCCAAAGAATACAAGGTTTTATTTCAATGTAATTTATTGATAATGTTATTATATTAAAGAGAAAAGACATGTTTCACGGAAATGTTACACAAAATACATGAGAAAGATGAAGCTAAAGAAAAGAGGAGATTTTTATACATTGTATATGAAGTGCAAGAGAATGTGGTAAGAATTGTAGAGCTTATGGAGTTGATTCCATGAATATTTTCTATTTTTTTGTTATTTTTCTTTTGAAATCATCCACAAGTGGAAATTTATCTTGAATATATTTAATCAAGCATCATTTGTATAGGATACAATTTTTTAGGCTCATAGTGTGAGTTTCTAATGTGTAAGAAATTCTCAAAGCCTCAACAAGATTTGCATAGCATGCACATGACAATTGTGAGTTTGGAGAATTGTGTATCTATGTAGAGAGTTCAAAATATTTTTAAAAAATATATTTATCTATGGTAAATGAATGCAACTTGATTTAGTACACAAACTTGCATAATAATCTTTAAAATCAATTTATTTTGTATTTTTAGTAACAATTGAAAAGGGTTGTCAAATACACATAGAAAAAAATATTAATTATAAAAAGTCTTATTGATATACAGTATTTCTAGTAGTGGATAAAAATTTATTTCAATACCAATATTTTGCCTTCCTGAATAGCCATGAATGAGAAATGATGAAATAAATATTTTCTTAGAAGAAAGACCTGATAGTTCTAAATCAATAATTGTAAGAAAAACTTTTTAAAAGTAATTTTAATTCAAAGAAGATATAAGTTAATCTTTTGTGTTATAATCACTTATGTGTATCATAAACAATATAATACATAATTTGTACTATTTCATAACAAGACCAATGAACATGATTTGAAAGAATATGATATGCATATATATATCATATTTAACTTTAGATCCATTCACTTGCTCTTTCAAACTTGTAAAGGTGATAAAATAAAAAATTGTGGTTGTAAACTTGTAAATTCTCTCTATATTTACGAGCAGACCATTAAAAAAATACACGATTTGTTAAAAATGGCTTTAGAGTAAGAATAGAAATGGAAATGAACATTTACAACAATTTCCATTCAACATTCTAAAGCACTTTAATCTTTGTACAACCTTATCATAATAAAAGAGAATTATATTGAAGAGTGTATTTAAAATAATTTTAAATGATAAAATATCATTCTGAATACTAATCTTGGTTTAGGTGTTAAGGAATTATTTATTATGATGGTAAGTATAAATTGTGTCAATATATTGACATGATTAGAAGTAATTAGGTGAATAACAAGTTTTGATATGTTATAATGGTGTAAGTTTTTACTCTTATTGAATATTATTGGGTGTAGTATGACACATATTGAGTTGAAATTATTTTGAGCATTAAGTTGACCTTCCATTTCCAAAGGTTCATAATTATTTAATTGTAATATTTTAGAAATATCTTTTCATGTTTAAGAGAACAGAATTTGAGAGCTTAAACAATAATAATTCTAATTAGTATTTTAGATTAATTAAAGTTGTTGAACATTAGAATCTTTTTGTTTGAATAAGAGGGCTAAAAAAGTTATAAATGGTAAGGAAAAATTAATTTTAAAATATATTATTGTCACGACCTTTGTTTGTAGTTTCCATTTGTTAATAAGATTATTATTATTTAAGTATAATTTAATATCATAATTGTTATTAATAGTTTTAAAACAATAATTATAATTATCACTTCCATGATGATAATAACTAGTAATTATAATTACTAATAATATTTTAATTGTTAATATAATTGCTATTATAGTTACTTTTAATTGTATTAATCATTAATTAAGAACAAAAAAATTATTATTAATCTTATAATCCAATGTATTGACACCTTGAAGACGAGAAGGCACTCAATCCCTACGTGGCTATGTGGTATGGAGAAATCAATTTAGGGCTATATCGCAAATTTACGAGAAAGGCTTAAAAAAAAAAAAAAAAAAAAATCAGATTTCATATCTTCTTCCACCACTTCATTTTCTACCATTTTTCTGAGCACTACTTGAGCACCGACTAAAAAATGTATATTTAACGGAGGTACTTTGGAAAGGAGGGGAAAGTTTTTAGGGGAGAATGTTTTGCAGGTTTCAACACAAGGCTGAAGGAGAGGGGCATTGGGGAGAAGGCTGGGAGGATTTGGAGGTTGGTTTTACACCTGCCCTTTGCATTGCTGGAAATCCTCATAGTAGACTTATATCAATATAAGCTCTCTCTCTTTCTCTGTTCAATATTTCTTTTCATTTTGCCTTGATCGATATGCTTACCTAAATCTAACGTCAAATATAGTGTGATAGAGAGTTGTTTGCAAAGATTGTGGGATTGGCTTAAAATTTCTACCATTTGTATTTACTTTGAAATTTCTAAAGATTTTTCAACAAATTTATTTTTAGTTTATCCTGCAATTATTGCATTCCTTGAGATGATGCCTCTTGAGGCACTTTGGAAAACTGTTCATAAGTACTGTCTATATTCTCACGTGTTTGTGTGGTTACCAAGTCACCTGCATTTTAAACGTCTGGTAAAAATTCACCTACGGATATGCTTTAATGGATTTACAGTCATTATTGCTAGAGATCTAATACCGTGTGCAATATTATTATAGCGTGAGCCTATTTTTCAGATTGCATCGTTTAGCATCACCAATAACCTCCGCAAGAAAATTGTCCCTGTTTAAATGATGGAAACGATTCAGACCTCTCACAATAATTTCTCTGGCAACAATATTGGAGATAGGTTTTGTTGCAGTAAGGCAATCAGCGCATACCCTAAGGCTCTTGATAGCTCTAATTGCTGCTCTACGAGACACGTTTAATAAACCAAATGCAATTGCCAACTTTTTACTATGATGGCAGAGAAATAATTATTTTTCCTCCTCTTCCACAGTATCGGGTATTTTAATTTTCTGGTGGTATTACTATTCTTCCTTAATCGTCTCTCCTGTACTTATTTTACATCTGCATCTATATATGAACATAGGAAGCTTTTGTTGAATTGGAGCTTGAATACGCACCTTCTCCCATGGATTCCAAAGAGGGAGCAACATTCTTTAGAAAGCTCTTGATAGAAACATCAGTCCTTCAGTCGCTGCATAGAAAGTGGTGTATAATACAAAACTTCCTTGGAAGTTGAACATGCTTTAGAGGAAAGAATCGAACCTCTGACAAACAGATTATTGTTAAGTTGAACGTAGCATTGAGTTTTAAGATTGAGGAATTCTATCAAACAATTCACATGTCTTGTCTATGCTTCCACATTTTGAAAGTTAAGGCTACCAGGGCAGTTGCTTTACAACATCTTAGAAAAATTCCCCCTTCCATTATGCTTTGATGGATGTCCATACCTCGCTTCAAAGCTCCCATTTTCATGCACGCTGGGAGGATGTTGGCAAAGGTTGTGGAGTCTGGTTTTACACTTCCAACTGCTTTTGCTTGAAGGTTTTTAAATCCTTTTCAATATGTCGATTTTTTGTGTATCCTGCAATCAATGAATTTTGTGATACCACATTTCTTGAGGCAGTTCTATCAAACAATATCTTGCCTTGTCTACGGTTCCACAATTTGCATACATGTCACGTGGCGGTCAAGGTTTAAAGTCTTTCTCACTTGTCTACAGTTCAATAACTGATTGCAAGTAGATGATACCTAAGAATTTCAGAACTTATTCTCCTCTTTTGACTTTCTGTTAACATGGGTTGACATCAACATATATATACCATGCCAAGGTCTAAAGTCTTCCAATGATAATGGTGGCAAATAGTGTTAGTTATAAAAACACAGATCAGAAATGCAAGACAAAAAAGGAGAACATCACATAAGAAAAATAGAACCATATATTTTAACGTGGTTCACCATGTCTAATGGCTACGTCCACAAAAGATGTAGAGGTTTCTCATTCATAAAACTTCATACAGAAATCTGCATTTCCAGTTATCTTACAACTCTATTTCTTACAGCAGCACACACACAGTTCCAATACAAATATATTCTCTTCTCTCAGATCACCAACTGTCTACTGCAGATAGAATCATCGACACATAAGAAAGGAATATTGCAGGCCAAGAAATGGCTGTTACAAGAGGGACGGTTACAGAGAATAAAAACAGAGTTTGCAGAAAGGCAGAGTTGCCGTTACATTGGGCTTCACACAGCCACGTGCCCAACAATCTCCCACTTGGAGACCAATGGGAACGGAAGAGAACTGAACAGAGAAATCCCCTACATCAAGCACATTGTCACATCAGCCACAACGAAGATTTTAGCTTTGCTAGATTCTGTTCAAGAAAGCTCCGGATGAACCTCCTCCAAAGCACGTCGGTTTTAAGCTTCTCTGTTGCCACTTTCTGCTGCTGTGGCTCTTCTACAGGAGGCTCCATCAACCAAAATGACGGATCAGTGTCAACATTACTACAGTTATCATAGCTAGGATTGGCAGAATCCCACACAAACTCTTGGGGGTGTGTGGGCAGCATCTCGGCATTCAAACCACCCACGTCTTTGCTAAGCAAGCCCTTCTCATTCGCACAAACTGCACAGGAAATCAACAAATACAACAAATGCATCAGGTAACCAATATCTTTTACCTTGGTGGTGCTCATAACAGTCTGCCCATCCTCTTCAAGTAAAGGCACACCCCAGAGGTAAACCTCCTCTGGCTTGGCATGAGATTCCTCCGCCGCCGGCTTAACTTCTTCCACTGACTCTGCCGGAGCGACTTGTTCTTCGGGCACTGCCTTAACTTCTTCCACTGACTCGGCCGGCTTTACTTCTCTGGCCTCTACATCTGGCACCACCGACGAGCAATGCTCCGCTAGCACATCGTGGGTGTGATACTGCGAAATCACATCCTCATCACCCAAAGCACCCTGATTCTCAGCCTCTACCAAAACATGCAAATCCTCTACAGTAGCCAAATAAACAAGAGCATCATCAAATTTAACCTTTTTCCTCACTTCAGACTGAGCCACAACACCTTTTATTGCTTGCATCTGCTCCATGTCACTCCCAGATTCCATCATACCAAGAAACTCCTCAATAATAGAATCAGCTTCATCATTTAGTTCATCCAAAAACATCTGATGAATAGCTCCCACTTCATCATGACTCAGTTGAGAGCCACACGACCAAGACATGACAGCTTGAACCCAATCATCCCAGTTGGGACTCTCTTCCATATCTGCTTCATCCATAGCTCTGAAAAATTCTTCCATGTCTCAAGCTTCTTCACCAAGTTTCTCCACCAGGTTTTCGAACAAGCTTCACAAATGAGCTTCTTGGCTGAGCTTCTAACCAGAGATCTGATACCAATTGTTAGTTATAAAAACACAGATCAGAAATGCAAGACAAAAAAGGAGAACATCACATAAGAAAAATAGAACCATATATTTTAACGTGGTTCACCATGTCTAATGGCTACGTCCACAAAAGATGTAGAGGTTTCTCATTCATAAAACTTCATACAGAAATCTGCATTTCCAGTTATCTTACAACTCTATTTCTTACAGCAGCACACACACAGTTCCAATACAAATATATTCTCTTCTCTCAGATCACCAACTGTCTACTGCAGATAGAATCATCGACACATAAGAAAGGAATATTGCAGGCCAAGAAATGGCTGTTACAAGAGGGACGGTTACAGAGAATAAAAACAGAGTTTGCAGAAAGGCAGAGTTGCCGTTACATTGGGCTTCACACAGCCACGTGCCCAACAAATAGATTATGGTTGTAGATAATTGTCCCCTCTTATATAAAAAAAAATTGTACAAGATAAAATCAGGAAGGGCCCACCTGTTCCAACCATTTCATACTAATTCAAGATTCAGTTAACAATGTTTGACTAGGATTTGATAGATTTATAACTAAAACTAACAAACTCTATTTTGAGGTTATCTTTCATTCACCGACCCGACAATGGTAGACGGAAGAGCTTGCGTTGTAAATAATATACTGGATATTTACTTTCACGATTGATAAAGCTCAAATATTCAGCTTTAACTATTAACATTTAAGATTCCTCCATGTTCGTTAATCGTTAGTTTATTTGAGATGTCCCGCCTAGTGTTAAATACCCAGTAATTTTAAACTTTGAGTTTACATGGAATTTCTTAGAACATACTGGATTTAACTGAAACTCTCTTCTTTTTGCAACAATTCCCAAAAAAAACAAAAAACTTATGTTATTGTTTGTTTTGGACCTGTAGTTGGTTAGGTGCTGGGTAGAGGCCTATACTATGTTGTGCTCTGTCATTCATAGTTGCAGAATCCTTAGAAATGGGGTAACCCTGGTAAGGAGGGGTTGTTCATATTTCCCTCTTAAGTTATAGGGATCTAGGTCAAATTTTTCCAGTTATTGGAATGAACTCCTTTACAGATCAATGAATTTCTATTTTTTTAAAATTCTACTTAATTTCATTTAGGTGATTTATATATAATTAAGACGATTTGGTGTTGTTAATATCAATAAGGCAAACTACCCCAATATTAATTTAATATCTTAAATTGAAATATCTTTTCCTTGAAGAGTTCACTTAACCTTGATTTAGGTAAAATACATATGTAACATTATTATAAGATAAGAAATGCTTGAGTAAAGATTAATCTTTGGTGTAATATATTAAATGTCATTTTTGATAACTTTGTAATTAAGATTTGTGATTTAAGAGTAAGTAGCATATTATTTTGGTGTCTTTTTCAGGAATGAAACCTAATTATTATATTCATGGTAATCTATATAGTGTGACAACATCTTAATAATGATGATGATGATTATTATTATTATTTGGGCAAGCTATAGATCTTGTTGCATGATTAAAGTTGTGGGAAACCTATGTTGTGACCAAGGATTAATTTGTTATGGTAGTGATACATTATAATTATATTGTACAAACCATATATTAAAAAGTAAATTCTATGCAAACTTACTTCGGTTAGTGTAAGACATGTTTAAGGATAATCATATTATGACTAGGCAAAACTTTTATTTAGAATATTAACTATTTTAATCCTAATATTTAGTTTCAAACAGGCATGCATAATAATGTGTGGAAGTTTCCAATAGTTCACCTATTAAAATATTTGCATTACAAAAAGTTTTCATAAGATTGAGTAAGTTGTAATGCCCCACCATGAAACCCTAGAGATAAGTATAACTAAGCAATAAAAAGGGGCAAAAATATATATTTTTCTTTAAATAGAAGAAATGATAATGAGAATAAACATAGACTAATAGCAACAGAGTTAAACTATCATCTCTAGGGATTGCATAGCTGCATTATTGTGTTCTATCAACAAACAACAACATATACATATCTCTTTCTACTAAATCAAATGAATCATAGCTAACATCTTTTATTATGACATCAGATAATTACATCATAATTTTACAATAAAGATTACAAGTACAATATAGTTTACCTTACAAGAGAAAATACATAGTTTCATAGTTACAAAAGTTGTTTTCTAACTACATCAAATTACATAATGAATTCCACTGATACACAAAACTAGGTGCAAATAGTACAAATAATTGTCTTCAACTACAGGTGCAAAACTAGAATCCACTACGAGAGATACACCCTTTATACACATGAACCACAACACCAGAAGACCAATGGAAGAAAGCACAACCACCCAACCATGTGGAACCCTGAGGACCACCCCTGTGCTAGGAGATAACAATGAGGTCCCACAATGACAACAATCCAAATGGCAAACACAAACAGGTAAAAGTCTAACATAGATTCCAACAACACAGTCACAAGTAGTTCAAACAATGCTCCCAGAGGCAACATGAACAACGAGGAAGAACACAAGAGGGAAAACTAGATTGAAGTAGGTAGAGTGTCATCGCATGGTCCTATCGTGGGTTATCTTAGTTGCCTCTCACTAAACGTCGGCCCCCATCTATGGTTATCCTGGAAGCCTCTCTCTAGGCACCGGCCCCATAGGGCGACACATGCGGAACCAACTATCCTTTCATGAAGACAAGGAAGTCGATCATGCCAGTCATGCCTTCTCATCCATCCTTAGCCTAAATGAATACTACAGGCTTGGGTAAGGCAACCAAATATCTTATTTAATGAATTAACTACCCAACCCCCTAGGTTAATTATTAGGTAATCACTTGATTACAACTTTCAAAGGGTTATCCAAACAACCACATTGGGCAATGGCCCCACAATGAAAGCTACTCCCCTATATGCATCTAGTAACCCTAACCATTCAACAAGAAGATTTATTTCATATGACAAGAATTAATAGATAATGCAAGGTATCTTCCCTTTTTCAAATAATATAACCATCAACTCAAATGTCAATGTTCAATTCAACATTTTGCCTCAATACTACACACCAATGACCTCAACAAAGCAAAAGGTATCATAAACATTTCATTATCTCAAGACTACATCTATGATCAAACAACTAGGCCTCTGGAGCCAAATAACTAAAATAAATAAATAAATAAAAGAAAGTACACCTAAAACAACCCATTCCTTAGTGGAACCTACTTATATCCTTAGACTTGTACTTTTTGACAATAAATTAAAAAAAAAACACTAGGAAAGGTTATTAACAACTCTGGTTTGTAATGAAACACAAATCACAAATGATCTAGATTTAGAATTTTAACTATAACTAATTCTATAACATAATTCAATAAAATAATTAATACAACGATATTAAATCATCATTTAAATAATATAACAACTTACATTAAATTTACTAAGACAATAAGTTTAAGAAAACTATATTATCCCATAACCTACTTTCTTAATAACTTAAGACTACTAAACTTACCCAATAATTATAAGTGTAAAATTGGTTAAAATTGGAATTGATACATATTATAGTGTAAATGATTAATAGATAAATCTATTCTAATAATTAGGTTTAATAACATCAAATGGAGCAATTAGGAATAATGTTTAAATTTCATAATCTATTGTAATAATGAAATTAGTTACATTCTACCATATAAAATTGACCATATTTTATAAATTTAAAATGAATAATAACAATGGTATAATCATAAAATTGATACAATAATTTACTATCAGATATACATGGAGTTAAATATGGAATTGGTGTAGTCACGGTAGGAGGGTTCACACAGTGAACTGTCTAGACCATGCAACAAAAGTAAACACAATGGAAACAACTCAAAGAAATGGAACAAATGTAGATTCAGTCACTCAGTATATCATAGAAATCAAAATACAGATCCGCCAGCAATATGTAGGCTTACAATTAGGGCTCACAGGCTTGATTACTTACATGCACAAGATAAAGCTTTGAAGCTCTTTTGTACAAGATCTAAACTAAGGAATATGAATCAATTGCTAACTATATAAAATATGCTTTCCTATGAATCTATTACGTCATTATATATCATATTCGGAACAATAGATTCCTCTGCGTTAGCCACAAAAGGTTCAGAAAACTGATGAAGAGGTGTAACATGTGTTCTTGGATAGGTCAGACCTATCAGCTTGAAAACATTTCTCCAACAGGTACAATAAAGTACGGACCTATGAGGAAGGTCAGCCACGAACCAAGGAACATTGTAGAATGAATCTTTAGGATCCGCAAGTTGGCCAATGCTCACAAATCTTCTCCTTCAGCTAATTACTCATGATTGTCAGAAATCTCTGTACTAAGAAAATAGAGGATCTTTTGATAGCGATAACTTTCTAGTGACTGATCCAAATGCTCTGTGGACTTAGGTTGATGTTGATGAACATGTCTAGATGTTGAATCAAGATCCGCAATGCTTGAGATGAAACTGCAAACGACTACCAAACCAAAGTTGAAACTACTTACTAATTGAACTCCCTGAACTGAAATGAAAGAATGAAAAGAAAGAAACAAACTGAAATGCAAATGCTTTTGGTTGATGCAAGATTACTCTAAACCAGGAATGCTCCAGCATCAGACATCCAGGGTTATTGAAAAAGTGAGTCCGTCATTTTGTTGGGTCTAGGGGAGAACCAAGATAGTCCACCTCAGCCTGAGAAATCCAAGATGAATCTTCTTCCGGTCTGCCTTTCCACTTCACAAGATATTCTTTGTTTTGTCTTCCTCTAGTGCTGTGTCTAACTCTATTGTCCAAGATGTCTTCAATCTACTCCAGTGCTTGTTGTGGTAACTGCTTCTTCAAATCTTCTTCCATGCTATCATTGAACTCTTCTTCATGATACTAATAAAGGTCTATAATGTTGAAAATAGGTGAAATACCCAAGGTCTCTGGTAATTCCACTTCATGTACATTTTTGGAATCAAATTTCCTGAGTATCTTACAAGGTCCAAACTTCTTCATCTTCAACTTGTTATATGTCCCAACTGGAAATCTTTCTTTCCTCAAGTACACCATTACTTCATCTCCAACTTCAAATTCCTTATGTCTTCTCTTCTCAACTGCCTTATCTTTATACTTACTATTCATGTCCTCCAAATGCTTCTTCACCTGATTATGCACTATCTTCATATGATCTACAAATTCTTCTTCTTCTACACTCCTCTTTTCTTCCATGTTGATATCTCTTAACTTTGCTACTCCTCTAGGATTCACTCTAGTAACAATCTCAAAAGGTTTTCTTTCGATACTCCTATTTACTGAATTGTTGTATGCAAACTCTGCTTGTGAAAGAATCAAATCCCAACTTTCAACTTTCTCTCCAACCAAACATCTCAACAAGTTTCCTAAACTCCTATTTACTAACTCTATCTATCCATCTATCTATGGATGAAAAGTATAACTGAACTTCAAATCTATCTTCAAAAAGTAACCAACAAACTTTGTATCTTTGTCTGAAACTATACTCCTAGGTAATCCATGCAATCTCACAATCTCCTTGAAAATTAAGTCATCTACATGCACTACATCAGTTGTCTTCTTACAAGGTATGAAATGAGCCTAATTTGAAAATCTGTCAACCACTACAAATATTGAATCATGTCCTCTTTATGTCTTAGGTAATCCCATTACAATATCCATGCTTATGTCTGCCCAAGGTCTCTCTGCTACTGATAAAGGTTTATACAATTCAGTGTTTTGACTACTTCCTTTTGCAACTTGAGAAACTCTACAATTATGCACAAATCTCTGAACATCCTTATGTATCTAAGGCCAAAAGTAATTTTCACTCACCAAGGCCACTGTCTTGTCAATGCCAAAATGTCTTGCTAATCCACCACTATGCTTCTCCTTGATCAAATTATCCCTCATTGAACTTCTAGGTATGCACAACTGACTTCCTTTGAAGAACATATCTTCTTGAATGAAATAATTCAACCACTTACTCCTATCTACTACAACAGGTTCCTTACATGCTTTCCAAGGTTCTGCAAAATCAGTGTCTCCCTCATACATGTTCTTCAATTCATCAAAACCCAATACTTCAATTTTCATCTCTGTCAACAGGTTTCTTCTCCTACTCAATGCATTAAAAACTTTGTTTGATTTACCACTCCTATGCTTCAACACAAAAGTATAACTCTACATGAACTCTACCCATCTCATATGTCTCTGATTTAACTTACCTTGACTATTCAAATATTGAAAAGCTTGACGATTTGTAAACAAGACAAACTCCTTAGGCAACAAGTAGTGTCTCCACTTTTTCAAGGCTTGAATTATGGCATAGAACTCCTGATCATAAACTGAATATCTTTTCCTTCCATCATTCAACTTCTCACTAAAATATGCTATTGGTCTACTTTCCTGACTTAACACTACTCCAATTGCATTCCCACTTGCATCACAATCAACTTGAAATACCTTATTGAAATCTAGTAATGACAAAACAGGTTGCTCAGTCACTTTCTGCTTCAACAAATTAGAACTTTTATCTGCTCCTGATGTCTACTTAAAGTCTTTTCTATGACCTCTCATTGTCTCTATCATAGGATTACAAACTGAACTAAAATTCCTAATGAACTTCCAGTAGAAACTAGCCAAACCATGAAATGATCTAACCTCTCCAATGCTCTTCGGTGTAGGCCATTCAAAAATTACTTTTACTTTCTCAGGATCCATCTTCAATCATTCCACAGAAATCACAAATCCCAAATAGACTAGCTATTCCTTCATGAAACTACAGTTATTGATATTTATTAGCAATTTCTCTTCCCTCGGTCTCTACAAAACTTGTTTAATATTCAACACATGTTCTTCTTTTGTCTTACTAAAAATTAGAATATCATCCAAGTATATAATCAGAAACTTAACCAAGAATTTCTTCAAGACTTCATTCATCAATCTCATGAAAGTACTCGGTGCATTTTTCAATCCAAAAGGCATCACTAACCACTCCTACAATCCTTCATTTGTCTTAAAAGCATTCTTCCATTCATCTCCTTCTCTAATCCTGATCTGATGGTATCCACTCTTCAAGTCCATCTTTATGAAATATTTTTCACTGCACAAACAATCCATGATATCATCCATCCTAGGTAAAAGAAATCTGTACTTAACTGTGATCTTCTTTGTTGCTCTAGAATCAGTACACATTCTCGATTCCCCATCCTTCTTAGGTGCTAACATTGTAGGTACTGCACAAGGGCTCAAAATTTCTCTAATCAAACCTTTCCTCAACAACTCTTGTATCTATCTATTCAATTCTTCATTCTCTACCGGTGTCATCCGGTGTGCTACTTTCTTAGGCAAACTTAGTCTAGGTATAATATCCATGTGATGACTAATACTCCTTATAGGTGGTAATCCTTCAGGTACATTGTCTAATATGATGTCTTCATACTCTGTCAGCAACTCTCTTATCTCTTCCAATTATTCTTCTTCAGTCCCTTTCTTCAATGCATCAAGATTCTTAGGAATCAAGGCATAACACATATTCTCATGTCTCAAACCATCCAGAAGTTTCCTGCCATCTACCAAACAGATTCTAGCATTCCCACATACCACATTTTTAGGATCATCAGAATCAAGGTAATTCTCTTTCTATTTGATGTTATAGTATAAGTATTCTTTCTCCCATCATGTATATCTTTTCTATCATATTGTCAAGGTCTACCCAACAAGATATGACAAACATCCATAGGCATAATATCACACAAGACTTCATTATGATATGATCCAATATGAAATTTCACCAAACATTGTTCACTCACTAGTACCTTATGATCTTCCTCAATCCATGATATCTGATAGGGCTTAGGGTGTTTCAATCTTTCCAACTTCAGCTTAGTCACCATCTCCTCTAAAACTAGATTATCTAAACTAACACTATCAATCACAACTTTACAACACTTACCTCTTGATTTGCATCTGGTTCAGAATAGACTTTTCCTCTACGATGGTTCCTGAATTGCCTCTATTTGAAATAGTGCTCTCCTCATCACCAATGATTCTCCTTTCTCTGGATTACCAATTGAATAAGGTGATTCAACATGTTCTTCCTCAATATAGGCTACTTTTCCACTATTTTTTGTCTTCTTGCTTGTACTACCCTGATTACATTCAAATGCTCTATGTCCTTCACCTCCACATTTGAAACAAATACCTTTGAATGTTCTCTTATCAAATCCTCTTCCTTCTCTTTTGTATCCTTCATTCTAGTATGCATTAGGGTTTCCTCTCTGGTAAAAATTTCTATCATTTCTCTGGTAAGCATTATTATCTCTGTCATCCTTCTTTAATGGGCTGTCAAACTTGTTCTGCTCCACACATGATCTGTCTCCTCTAGAATAAGTCCTACCTCTTTGAAATTTACCTCCTCTACCTCTCTGCCTCTGATCATGTCTCTTATTCAGCTTCTCTTTAACTTTCAAGGCAAATTGATATGCTTCTTCTAAAGATGTCATCCTTGCCAAGCTTAGTTCTTCTTGAATGTTCAATCTCAGTCCATTGATGTATCTAGCCACTTTCTCCATGCTTTCTTCACTATGTCCTATCCTTATGATCATCTTATGAAATTCTTTAGTGTACTCCTTTACAGATCTCTCCTTTTGTCTCAGGTTTTGCAATCTCTTCAATAGCTCCAACTCATAGTCAGCAGGTATAAACTGATTATTCAACTTTGTCACCATCCGGTCCCACTTTGTAATATTTTCTTTTCCTCTTCTATTTCTTTCCAACTGAACTTCTTTCCACCATATAGAAGCATGTCCTTTCAATTTTGTCTTTGCAAATTTCACTCTTTCTGGATCTTCAACTTCTTCATATTCAAAGTATTCTTCAATATCATTTATCCAGTCAATCAGCTCTTCTAGATTCAAATTACCAGTATAATTCAGCACATCAACTCTAGGTCTATTTCCAATCTTCAAGATAGCTCACAACATCTTGATTTGGTCTGATTCTTCTTGTTCATCACCTTCTAGGGTTTCTCCAATTTGTTCAGCAGATTGAAATTTTTCTTCATCATCACTTTCAATATTAAGTCTAGGTCTCAATCCTCTTCGCCTATCTTCCTCAACAACATCCAAATAGATTTGCATTATTTTCATCAATTCCATCATCTCATCCATTCTATTAGCCATTGAACCAATAGGAGGAACTCTTTGCGGTGGCATCTTCTTGGGATCAAGTGCAAACTACCTCAGGTTTGGTGATCAGGCTACAAGGTGACAATTGCCTCACAATTGGTGATCAGTTGCAACACAAGTAACTTGCCTCAGATCGGCAATCTTCTTACAACAAGATCTTATGGAATCCCTTGCCAACTCACTCCAAAGAATCAAACTTTCACTCTGATACCACTTGGTGTAGTCACGGTAGGAGGGTTCACATAGTGCACTATCCGGACCATGCAGCAAGAGTAAACACAATGGAAACAACTCAAAGAAATGGAACAAATGTAGATTTAGTCACTCAGTATATCATAGAATTCAAAATAGAGATTTGTCGGCAATATGCAGGCTTACAATTAGGGCTCACAGACCTAATTACTTACATGCACAAGATAAGGCTTTGAAGCTCTTTTGCACAAGATCTAAACTAAGGAATATGAATCAATTTCTAACTATATGAAATCTTCTTTCCTATGGATCTATTACATCATTATATATCATATCCAGAACAATAGATTCCTTCGCGTCAGCCACAAAAGGTTCAGAAAACTGATGAAGAGGATAGGTAAATAAAATTAACTTTATTTGATAAAAAAATAACTATAATGAACTCGTTCCTCCAGACGCTAACTCAAGTTTTATAAAATGAGAAAGAATTTAAGTTAGGAAACTAATATTTATTTTGTTTAAAAGCTCCATTCTCACAGAGGATTAATCCAACGTATGTAGTGAGGGTTGCAAAATGGCACAGGACTAATTAATGATGCCCAAAGATGGAGTATGTACCCAGAAATTACAATAAGACTTATAGGAAGTCAGATCTTCATGATCGAATTGCCTTGCTTGATATAAAGATTGCAAATTCCAAATGATTGCAGGTTCAAATGTTAATGTGAAAGAGATTTATAGGGTATGCGGCCTATGCACTGTATCGACTCAGCAAAACCCCATGAAGGAACACCTGACGATAGGAGGTGAAGAATGGATTTGTTGGCTACATTAGGTGAGGTATCATAGTTTAACATCATATAATTGCTAAAAGGATAAAACGGATAAGCGGCCACACACGTCGCTTAAGTAGCTCAAGAGATAAAAGATGTATTCCATGAATGGAATGAATGATTTGTTGGAGATTTTGCTTGTCAGAATGCACTAATGGACCAACATACTTGGTACCAATATTGCAGGAAAAACATTGATATTGCCTCTTAGCAAGACATCCTCTAGGTAGCATAATTGTAAGTTAAAATAGTGTAATTATTGAAAGACTTAAGTAACTAGGTTAGACATAGGTCTGCTATTTTAACTCACCTTCTAGGGGTCATAAGATGAGTAAAGATAGATGCAATATATGCATAGAATGGGATCAGTTTAATAGGCCCATCGATGTCAAAATGAGGGGTATCAACTTAGATGTATAACATTTGAAATTATATTAGCAACGTTTGATACATAGACAGGTTTATTATATATTCCAATGATAAAATCAACTCTGGTTTGTATTGAAACACAAATCACAAATGATCTAGATTTAAAATTTTAACTATAAATAATTCTATAGGATAATTCAATGAAATAATCAATACAACGATATTAAATCATCATTTAAATAATATAACAACTTACATTGAATTTACTAAGACAATAAGTTTAAGAAAACTATATTATCCCATAACCTACTTTCTTAATAATTTAAGGCTACTAAACTTACCCAATAATTATAAGTGCAAAATTGGTTAAAATTGGAATTGATACATATTATAGTGTAAATGATTAATAGATAAATCTATTGTAATAATTAGGTTTAATAACATCAAATGGAGCAATTAAGAATAATGTTTAAATTTCATAATCTATTGTAATAATGAAATCAGTTACATTATACTATATAAATTTGACCATATTTTATGAATTTAAAATGAATAATAACAATGGTATAATCATAAAATCGGTGCAATAATTTACCATTAGATATACATGGAGTTAAATATTGAATCTTCTAATAGGATTCAATTCACTAACCCTCTTAATATGCAGATTTCTATGAAATATAGACTTACTATTTTGATTTCCTAACAAAGTTAAAAATATAAGTTATGAGGAAAAAAATTACATCTAATAACTTCCGCCATGATCGATGAATTGAAAGTAGATTACAGAGGATGAATTAAAGAGAAAACTCTTAAGAGACTAGAAGGGTACGCGGCCTGCACTAAAAAATTGCTAGAAAGGGCCAAACAAGAAGGATTATGGTTGTAGATACAATAGTATACATTGGAAAAGTTCTTCAGCTAAATCGAATAGGTAGCAATTTGAAGAATAAGCAATGATTCACTACAGAGGATAGGTAACTAAAATCAACTTTATTTGATAAAAAAAATAATAACTATAATGAACTCATTCCTCCAGATGCTAACTCAAGTTTTATAAAATGAGAAAGAATTTAATTTAGGAAACCAATATTTGTTTTGTTTAAAAGCTCCATTCTCATGAAGGATTAATCCAATGTATGCAATGAGGGTTGCAAAATGACACAGGACTAATTAATGATGCTCAAAGATGGAGTATATACCCAGAAATTGCAATAAGACTTACAAGAAGTCAAATCACCATGATCGAATTGCCTTGCTTGGTATAAAGATTGCAAATTCCAAATGATTGCAGGTTCAAATGTTAATGTGGAAGATATTTATAGGGTATGCAGCCTATGCGCTGTATTGAATCAACAAAACTCCACAAAGGAACAACTGAAGATAGGAGCTGAAGAATGGATTTGTTGGCTGTGTTAGGTGAGGTATCATAATTTAACATCAAATAATTGCTATAAGGATAAAAGGGATAAGCGACCACACAAGTTGCTTAAGTGGCTCAAGAGATAAAAGATGTATTCCATGAATGGAATGAATGATTTTTTGAAGATTTTGCTTGGTAGAACGTACTAATGGACTGACATACTTGTTACCAATATTACAAGAAAAACATTGATCTCACCTCTCAGCAAGACGTCCTCCAGGTAGCATAATTGTAAATTAAAATAGTGTAATTATTGAAAGACTTAAGTAAATAGGTTAGACACAGGTCTGTTGTTTTAACTCACCTTCTAGGGGCCCTAAAATGAGTAATGATAGATGTAAGCTATGCACAGAATGGGATCGGTTTAATAGGCCCATCAATGTCAAAATGAGGGGTATCCGTTCAGATGTATCACATTTGAAATTATATTAGCAACGTTTGATACATAGACATGTTTATTATATATTCCAATGATAAAATCAACTATGTCTATAGTAAGGCCTAAACAACTATGAGATTCACCATGCACAAGGAAAGATTAGTTGAATTGATATGCAGGAAAGAACAAATGTGATAAGATTAAAACAGTCAGGGAGTTACACAGATAAAAGATTACAGGGCTTCCTTGGATGCAAATGGCAACAAGGAAACCAAGATAATAACAGGTTTGAGGTAAAATGCTCAAGCTAACATGCATACATAGAAAGAATCATACAAAGACTCAAACTAATTCCATAAAAAAATTCATTTAATTACTCCAATAAACATACCCAGAAATAATTTTCGAGCTTCAAAATCTTCCTCTCATTAAATTCCTCTCTTTTCCCTAATTTTTCTTCTGGCAAACTCTTCCCCCAAAAATTACCGAAAAACCCCCTTCAAATATCCATCCTCTCACAAAAATAACCAATTACAATAAATTCCCATTCCATCATTTTCTTGTTACTGTCAACCCACTCTCTCCAAAAGTAATTTCATTCAGTATCCACCTCTAGGCAAATGCTACCAATCTAATTATTTATTATTCACTCATCCGACAACTAACCAATCATTAATAATAATCTATGAATGCAATATAAAATAGTGTCTTATATACCTACACCAAAGAATAAATTTATTCACTCAAAAGATATTATTATTATTATTATTATTAGAATTTAATAACTGGTAAGGGCTACCTCCCATTGTATTATATCATTAATCAAAAAGTTACAGATTTCATGTCCATATTTGCTGTCACAACCCAATATTTAGACAAAAATGTTGTTACCAGCTTCCCTTTTCCCCCTACCCAGTAGACAAAAACTACTTCTACAAGCTCCCCTACCCCTTTCTTACCATACATAATTACATCTTTATCAAACTATTATTGAAACCAAATTATATTCTTCCTCCTACCACCTATCCTAACCAAGACATAACAACAAAAAAATATACACCCAAGGCCTAGCTTGCCCTTGTCTTTTTCAGCATCAACGACCACATACCATAGAGGAGCTTGGACTCCCTGGATCCATCCCTAGGCTCAGTTCTACCACGTCCTTCCTCATCTGCCTTGCATGTGCTACACGAGGCTTCACCAGACAGTCCAGTCTACATTTCCTATGAGCTAGGCCTTTAGCAATTTCCTCTACATCCCTTCCATCCTCTTCTAACCAATCCTCTCCACAATCCGGCAACAGTGGCAATTCCATGTCCTCTTTTCCCCCTTCTCTGTCGTTGTCATTTGGCACCCTAAAACCTTCCTATGCCAAGAAGTTACCCATCCATTCCGTCAACGGGAGCGGGAGAATTTCTGCTATCCTCTATAAGAATTCCAAGTTCCTGTCCAATACCCCCACCCTCTCCTCTAGCTCATCTGCGTCCACTGAGAAAACTAGTGGAAACCTCTGAATCTCCTTCAACACCCACTCTTTCTTCATGTAATACTGTTGAGGTAATGAAATCTTGTCATCAGCGCTCACATTGTCTAGTACCGCATCAATCTCCCCCAAGTACGCATATTTAAACAACATCTAGCACAAATGTTTAGCCTTTGGCTTTGACACTCCTCTACTCAGAGTTAATGCCAAGAACATTGTCAGGATATCTATATTTACCCAGTGCCTATGGTAAGACCATATGAATTCCTACCCCAGCACCTCCTTCACTACATGCAGCAGCAGCTCATGCTTCATAGAGAGGATCCCCCGAAGTCTCTTATCTAAAACCACTTCGAAGAAAGCTACCATTGTTGTCATGGACTCAAGGCATATTGGTGTATCCATAACTTATGCACCTTCCTTCGTTGCTGCTCAAAACAGTTGCTTTCTACCTTGCCTCCCTCATCTATTTATGCCCAAAAAACACATCTTCCCATAATTGCTTCATTTATGCATCACCTTTTGCACACAAACTGCCACTACTTAGCCTGTACTTCCCCTTCTACTCCCTCATCATGAGGTGACGATCAAGCACCTTGAAATAACTACTTTCCAATTTTCAAGAGAATTTTGCTTGTCCTTTTCCACTCTCGATGATCTATGAGTTGATCTAGCCTTGAACCTTGAGCTCCTCACACAAACGCAATCTAGCATTTAGCTGTCATAGTAGATCCTTCTAACACTAGGCAACCTCACCTCCACCTCACCCTCCCATCTCACCCATCTGCCATCACTCCTCACCATGTCGGACCTCTACTTCATTGGTATTCTTAGATGTAAAGCTTCTAGATACACTGTGTTGTTTTTTATGCATTGATGTTTCGGATCATACTCCGTGATCCATCATCAGGAAAAAAATGATAATGAGAGTAAAATTGCAAAGTAAACTATCCTTAAAAAGAGAGGGGGGGGGAATTTACTATGGAATGGTATGCTAGGTTGACTAGAGCTAAAGAAACCACAAGAAGAAAAGAAGGAAAAGAAACAAATAAAAATAACCCAATAAAATTATAAATAAAGAAGAGAGGGAAATTAAGTAATAAAATAAATATGTAGTGTGTGTGTGAAACTAAACCTCAGAAAATAAGAAAAAAGCACTAAGAGGCTAAGGGGAAAGGAAAGAGAGGTTCCTCTAAAGGCAAAGCTATACAAATAAAACCAAAATAAAGGATAGAGGGAATGAAAGGAGAGAAGAAAGAAATAGAAGAGAAAGATAAAAATGAAACACAAGAGGGAAATTGTAAATCAACATAAAAGTTAAAATAAAAATAAACATCAATAGAAGAATATAGGTGACAGAAGAAGGCAAAGAGAAAAAAAGAAAAAAAAGGAGAAGAGCTTAGGCATAACAAAAGGAAAGAGAGAAAGAAAAACAACAACGAAAAGCTAGAGGACTCAAGAATGAAAAAAAGGCACAAAAAGGAAATTATAAGAAGAAACAAAGGAGAAACAAAGAATCAGGGGTGAGAGAGAGAGAGAAGCAACATTGTGTGTGTGCGATGGAAATATAGGGGAAATAAATGCACAAAAAATTAAACCCAAAAAACTAGGAATAAAAAGGACACAAGATAAGGAAAGGGGACAAAAAAGAAAAAAAGGAAAAAAAGAGAAAAGAGAATAGGCATAAGAGAAGAAAGAGAGGGACAAGGATTGAAGGATTAAAGGTGTGGGAGAAAAGATGAAACAAAGAATTGGAGGCCACAAGAGGTAAAAAATGAAAACATAAATATATAGAAAAGGAGGAAGAGAAGGACTCATGAAGGAAAGGAGGAGGGTAGACCAAAAGGAGAACTAGGAACCTAAAGGCAAAGTATGGGGGGGGGAATGGGAGAAAGGTTGGGATTAATGGAGGCTAAGAAATGGAATGAGAAGGAGATGAGGAAAGCAAGGAGAAAAGGAGAGGGGGGGAAGCATTGACAAAGACAAGAATGTGGTGGGTGGGAACAGATGGAAATGAGAGAGCTAAGATGGGGGGATTAGTTATTGAGGGAGTTTAAGAGAGGATTCCATGTGTGGCTTAAGTTCCACCCATCATCACGATTAAGGTTAGAAGGGTTGCTTTTGATGAAGATAGCCTCCCTAAGTTTTCTTTTAAAGCAGTTATCTTCTTTGGCTAAGACCAGGGTATCTTCGATGTAGATGTGATGCTTGGTGTGAGAGGAGTGTTCTGCAAGGGCTGATTTGGTGACCATTTCATGTTTGATATCAGCAATATGTTCTTTGATTCTCATGCAGATAGATCTACCTGTTTCACCAATGTAAGGGGTGCCACAGGAGCAATCTATTTTATAGACACCAGAGTTCAAAAGGATGTTTTTGGGTCTTTGGTGGACAGAATGAGATTTCGAATGGTGGAAAGTGGTTTGAAGGCACACGAAATGCCTTTCTTGCAAAGAATTTTGGCAATTTATTAGAGAGACCATCAATAAAGAGAAGGGTGGCCCCAAAAACAACTTCAGAGTTTTGCTTGTCAGGTTTAGATTAGAGGTGAGCTTGAGCTAGTTTGAAGGTTTTGTTTATGTATTTGGAGCGGTACCTATTAAGTTTGAAGACTTTGGTTAGGTGGGATAGCTCTAGGTTTAAGTGATCGTCATCACAAATGTGGAGGGTCCTAGTAGTTAGGGTTTTGAGGACACTAGACGTTTGGGCCAGGTGGTGCTACAAGGAAGCTAGAAGATAAAGGTTAGTGTGGGAGGCTTTTCTAAAGACACGGTGGCCAAGAGAACCATCATCTTTCCTAATGAGAAGAATGTCAAGGAAGGGGAGTTGATTGTTAGATTCAAGTTCTTTGGTGAACTAGATACAAGGAGCAATGTTGTTGAGGTGATGGTGGAAAGCCTCAAGTTGATCAAGTCCATGTGGCCAACAAATGTTGGTGTCATCCACATAACGTTTCCACCAAGAAGGTTTGAGATGGAAAGAGTTTAAGGCCAACTCTTCAAAATGCTCCATGTAAAGGTTGGCAATGATAGGGGATAAGGGAGAACCCATAGCCACCCCATCAGATTGCTTGTAAAAAATGTCTTGGAAGGTGAAGAGAGTGGAGGTTAAGCATAGTTCAACAAGTGAAGCAATTTCTTCGTTAGTTTTCTATTTATAAAGTGCAATGGAGTCTTGAAGGGGGACTTTGGTAAAGAGGGAGACGGTGTCAAAACTGACCAGAATGTTAGTATCATTGACTTTTTTTATCTTTGATGAAGTCAACAAAATGGGATGAGTCTTTGATGAAGGATGAGGACTACCCAAGAAGAGGAGAAATAACCTTGGCCAAGTGGGCGGTAAGGTTATATGTGGGGGAGTGGGTGGTGTCAACAATAGGACGCAGAGGAATGCCAGGCTTGTGAATCTTAGGTACAACATAGATGCATGGTGTAATTTCTTTGTTGGGCAAGAGACATTTTTTGGTGAGATCATCAAAAGTGGGATTGGAGATAGCATTCTTAACAAGCTTGAAGCCTTTAGAAATGGGATTGCAGGGAAGGGGTTTGTAACTGCCACTATTGTTGAGGTGGTCAAGCATTTTAGTAACATCAACCACGGTGTTCCCTTCTTTGTACGTGGCTGATGTAGAATTCTGAAAAGGAGTTGATGAGTCTTTTGATTGGCTAAAACCATTGGCAGAGAATCCAACTCAGTGTGAAGTTGGTCCTTATCTCATTTACCGTTAGTAATGAGTCTCCTTCCAAATGCAATTTAGTAGCCCCCAAAGCTTTGCTCATCTCCAACCCGCTTAATGCAACTCTAAACTTAGCTACATTATTAGTGCCATGCCTGATGAAGACTGCCCTTTGGTCCAATACTTTCCCTTCTGAGTCCCTGGCCACACACATGATTCATGCCATGCTTGGGTTTCCCACACAGGCACCATCAAAATTCACCTTTATCCAACCCTCTTCTGATTTCTGCCAAACTGTCTTCCTTCGAATATCTAGCTTCTCTATTGCATAGCCAGTGCCTACAGCTGGTGGGATACCTAATCCTACAAATCTATTTGTTATCTCAACATCCCTATTGTTGAAGTTGTTTTTTGCCAAAGGTTTGTTTTTGGTCACCGAATTTACCAGTTGTACTATTGCCCTTTCAATTTTTCCTACCAAGATTTCCCTGCCCATAGCCTATTCCTTGAAGGTTCTTCTATTTCTTTCCTTCCACACCTCCCAGTGCCAGATACTACCCAAAGCACCCTTGTTATTCTTCCCTGGCCAAGCCATAATCCACTCTTGCAAGCTATGAGAGAACGGGGTTTGAAATCCTAGTTTCCTAACCACCTCTTTCCAGCAAAATTTCACATATGGGCACCCTAGCAGCAAATGATCCATAGACTCCCTATTCCTTTTACACAATATGCACTAATTAGGTCCCCTAAATCCTAGCTTGTCCTGTGTCAAAATTCTATTTTGAGTTGCAAGCCATAGGAAGATGCCCGCCTTTGGTAATACATCCTTACCCTAAAAGGGAAGCCTCAACCATTGCTAAACTAGTTCCACTCCTTCTTTGATCATGTAGCCTATTTTAACTTTGTATTCACCATCTTCTGAGGCAGCCCATCTTAGAACATCTTCTCTTGTCATGTCTAGTATCTTCCTTTCTCCTAGGATTGTTCTGAGAGCCTCTTTTTGTTCTTCCAAGGTATTGAGCTCCCTTGGATCCTTCCACACCCACTGTTCCCCCTCCCTTCTGAAGTTGTACGCCCTAGTTCCCAATACTCTATTGGTTTCCTCCCTAATTTCTTCCATATGGGGAGTGTCTCTCAACTTAGAGTATCCATCCCAAGAATCTTGCCAAAAGGAAGTCTTCAATCCATTATACACCTCCCAAGTGACATGTTTTTCTATAATATCCCTATTTTCACATATGAAATTCCAAATTACAAAACCCCTTGGTGGGTTTACTATTTTCACTATATTCTTCAGATCATCTGAGTCCAGATATTTTATTCTCAAGAGTCTAACCCACTTCTGGTTTCCGGTGCACATCGACCATACTAACTTTGCCCCCATCGCCAAGTTCATGATCCTTAGGTGCCTTACCCCTACACCTCCCACACGCTGTGGTTTACACATCTTTTCCCAAGTTAGTAGAGTGATTTTATTCGTATCATTTGGTCCATTCTAGAAGAACTTACAATTTTTTTAGGTGATCCTCTATGCTGGCAGAAAACTTCAAATAGGACATTGAATAAACAATAATTGCATCCAAAACCACCCTTATCATAAGTAGTCTCCCTGTAGAGGTTAGCCATTTGCCCTTCCAATGTTCCATTTTCTTCTCACAACTAGCTACTAGTTTCTCCCAGTAATCCTTATTGGCACTTGCAAACAAGTGTATGCCCAAGAATCTCCTAGGGAAGTTGGCCACCCTTACCCCTAATATTCTTGTTAAATCCCTTTGTAAACTAGATTGTAAATTCAGGAACTAGACTTCTAATTTTCTCCAATTGACTACTTGTCCTGAGGCATTACTATACCCATCTAGCAACTCCTTGATCATCCTTACCTCTATCCTCGTGGCTTGCCCAAATAAGATGGTATCATCAACAAACTGTTGATGTGTACATGGCTTCACTCCTAGGGTTGCTTCAATTCTTTTCAATACATTCTCCCTTCTGGCTTGACAAATTCTCCTGCCTAGTGCCTCTACCATTATGATGAATAGGAACGGAGATAGGGGGTCCCACTATCTAATGCCTCTCGAAGAGATGAAGAATCTTTGTGCCACCTTGTTCACTAGAATTGAAAACCTTGGGGCCTCTATACAGCTTTTAATCCATTCTACCCATCTATTGTCAAAGCCAAATCTAATTAGTACTTCCAACAAAAACTGTCTATCCACTCGATCATAGGCTTTTAGGATGTCCAGCTTCAATATCATACTTGGTAATCTAATTTTTCTAGCTGTATGAATTGTTTCATGTGCCACTATTATTCCTTCCACTATAGATCTACCTAGCATGAAGACATTATGTTCCTCAGAGATGATTCTGTCAATTACTACCTTGAGCCTATTTGATATTACTTTTGTCACTATCTTGTAGAAGGTATTACATAATGAGAGAGGCCTATAGTCTCCCATGTTTTTGGCTTCCTTCTTTTTGGGTATAATTGCAAAAAAGTGTGATTAAACACTCCCAACATGGTTGTTTTCCTCCTTGATTCCTCTACTTCCCTAACCAAATCTCCCTTAATGATTTCCCAACATTTTTGGTAAAAGAGAGTGGGAAAGCCATCTGGCCCTGGGGTTTTATCTGAACCTAGTTGAAAAGTGGCCTTCTTAACCTCTTCCAAACTAACTTCCTTAAACAACTCCTTATTTTCTTCTTCTGTTACTATCGTTGGGATTCCTTCCAGAATATCCTCTCTCTCTCTCTCCATCGTATCCTTGATCCATCCTAGTAAACAAAGCCTCAAAATATCTAATAGCTTCCTGGATAATCTCTTCCTCACTATTCACTACCATCCCATCCTCCCTTTCTAGTTTTCTGATACTGTTTCTATTTCTGTTGGCTATGACCGTATTGTGAAATTTTTTTGTGTTCCTATCCCCCTCTTTGAGCCATAACTCTCGTGACTTTTGTCTCTAGTGACATTCTATTTTGGCTAAATTTTCCTCTTGTTTGTTCTTGAGCTATTTCTCTTTCAGAAACTCCTCCTGACCCATACCCATTTCTATTACTCTCTCATTGATTTCTCTTAGCTCCACTTCAACTTTATCTCTCTCTCTCTAAAGATATTTTTGAAATGTTCCTTATTCCAAATTTTTAATTTTGTCTTTATCCCAGCTAGCTTTTTGTGGAAAGTAAGTAGGTGTGACTGATTGCCTCCCCAAGTTTCTCTCCACCATTGTGCAATTGTGCTTAGTAGCTTTGGGTCTCATAGCCACATTTTCTCAAATCTGAGTGGCAAACCCCCTTTATACTCATCCTCAGCTATTAATACCTGAATAGGGAAGTGATCAAAACCACTCAAGGGTAGAATCATTGCCTCCACCAAACTAGCTATTTGGGACCAGTTCCCAAACATTAAAAATCTATCCAGTTTTTCTAAGATATTGGTATGACCCATTCTTGGTCTGGATCTCTCTTAGCTCATTGTTATCAAAAAACTCCTGAAAGTCCTGTTGCACTCTAGTCAACATTCTCATCCCTCCTTTCTTCTCAAAGTTATTAAGTGTGGCATTAAAGTCTCCCCCTATCAGGATACAATCCTACTTATGGTGATTTACAAAGGATGTGATCATTTTCTAGACATTTCTCTTTGCTATTGTATCTGTTGGTCTATATACATTGACTATCTTAATCTCCTTATTGTTCTGGTAGATCCTTACTACAACCACCATCCAATTCTGATTTACTTTTAAAAGTGTGCATCTTACTCTGTCTAGATTCCGGATTATGCCCAAACCTCCTAAAGCTCCCTTAGATTCCTTGAACACCCCTTCCCATCCCTTCCAAAATCTCATTTTATTATTCTACTCTTCCCTACTCAATTTTATTATCTCCATGGCTCCCTAGGAAGGGGAAAATCCTTCCCATTCCTTAAGATAGTTTGACTTATTTTAGTTTACCCTTTAGCTACCCCAGCCAAGGCTAACCTCTCCTTATTTGTTTTCTGCCCTCTCTGACTAGTTGTCTTGACCCTTGGTGTCCTTCTACCTAACTGTATTTTCTCCAATCTCCTTTCCTCTAATATGCCCACCTAATAATCCTTGAAACTTCCCTCCTCTTCTGACTCCACATTAAAACTTCCCATCTCTTCATAGACCCCATTCTCCATTACTTCTGAGCTAACTCCCTCCTCCTCCCTATCTTCCCTTTGCCTATCCACTACCCCCTCATCCTGCCTTCCTTCCCCAGTCTCGTCTAAGTGTGGGAATTCTTCTATTTTCTATTCCTCCCTTACCCGGGTATTATCCTTGCCTTGCACATTCCTTCACTCCTACTGACTATCATCCTCCCTATGAGAGTTAAAATCATGATCTCCTTCCTTTCCTGCATACTCCTTCCCTAACCCCTGGATCCAAATTGAATCCACTAGTTCTTTTTCCATATCTACCTATGGCAAGTCCTCGCTTCTTTCCCCACAGTTTTCTAGTACATTTTCTTTTACCTCCTCATACAGATTAAGCCTCTTTTCTTTAATTCAAATTATACACTTGTCTTGTCCATGATCCACTAATTTACAGGTAGGGCATAAACTTAGATAGTCTTCCCTTATCACTTCTTGTCTACAAACCCCTCCTGACTCCAAATTTATTACCCCTGGAGTTCCTAGCCCTTGCTCAATTTTAATACATAATCTTAAATATGTGCCCCTTGCCTAATCTTCTTGCATTTTATCCAAGAATTTAAATTGCCCTAATTGTCTTCCAAACATTTTGAGTACTTCTTCATCCCAATATTTTGAGGGGAGATTGTATAATGACACCCAAATGGAGCTTTCTCCTATCACCTATTTCCTTGGATCAAAGTTTGGTTTCCACTCCAGTATATGCATTTGTGAACCCCCCATGAAATGCGGCCCTAACCTTAAGGCCATATCCCTTTCCTCTTTGGAGGATGAAATTACTAGATGGAAGCCATTTTGCAGGGCCCTAACTATAACTATATTCCCTCATGATTCCCTACACCATTTTACAATCTCCTCCCAACTCAAAAACTGCCCTACCCCCATTTAATAAACAAACCTTTCTCATGCAACAAAACACTAGTTTGATTGATTGAATTTAACTCAACAGAAATAGTTTTATGCTCTGGGGACATACCATTTTCCATCGTTCCTTCTTCCATCTTCTCCCTTTTGTGCGCTTCATCCTTTGTTGCCTTTATGCTTTCCCCCTCTTGTGGATCTACTGTGCGCCAATGCTTGATTTCATTGATATCTCCCTTTTTCTCAAACCACCCACTCGATCCTCCTCCATGGCTTGATTGTTGCCCTTGACTTACTCCTCTCCTTCTTCCGCAGTTTGGCCTGATCCATGAGGGTTCCCAGTCATTCCTCCTTGCTTGATACAGTCTATGCTCTTCTCTATTCCTCCCCCATCCCTGGTAGACTTGTCTGTGATTTTCTTTCACCCTTCTCCCTATGATTTTCCGACACCCATTGTGATCTGTAGGGGTTATTCCATTTTCCTTGCCCTTTTTCTCCATACATACACCACCCGTTAATGATTTTCACTCTAAAATCTTCCAAAGGTTCCACCTGTTCCATTTCCTCTCCCTAGCTACTTCAATTTCTAAATCCTTGATCATTTTGTCTTTCCTTTCCGTTGTCACCACTTATCTTCCACCCTTTGCTCCTCTGTCCTTCCCCTTCCTACTCCTCATTCCTCTGCCTTTCACTCCTCTACCTTTTGCTCACCATTGGAAGCTTACATTTGCATATTGTCTCATTTTTTTATTTCCCACTTGTTTTGCTCACTTGACTTTGCTTATTATTATTATTATTATTATCTATTAGAATTTATTAATTTAATCTCTAACAAATACATAATGTACCATAAAATTAGTATTATTTATTTACAAAATAGATTACCAACTTTTATTTAATGAAGCAATAGACCAACAATAAACAACTCAAAACTACATACCGAACATTTCCCGATGACAACACATTAATGAACAATAGAGACTCACAACCATGCTCCAAACTAACCAACTGAAGGAACCCAAGACTAAGAACTCATCCTCATCAAGAATGATGACAAACTGAGGGACCTCATGTTATCTCCATTCCACAATTTCTATTGGTATTAAGGCACACTTAGACCTGTCAATTTAGATGGAGTCGATACCTGGTACTTGCAACCTACAATCAATGAAAGGGTCGAATATTATATATATAATCATCTAGACAGATACACTATGACAAGGAATCGCAGTGTAGCAGGGCACTCAACATGAATAAAGCAATACTACCCCTATCACCAAACATGTCACAATTATCCACATCATGCTTATTCATCATCAACTAAACAACTAGATAACACCTCATCAGATAGTCGCATAAAGCACATAGTAAAATTAATCCACACAATCAATTAAACCCATTACTAATCACAACATAAGCATATTATACCAATCTTAAAACATTAATAGTGTCATCATAGTAAACATCAATGAGTGTCATCAACTACATCAAAACAATAATTCCATCATCAATAATATGTCATAATGTCTCAATATAAAGGAACAACTAATAGTTTATTTGAAAACAAAATGAGGGAAACTACATCCTCCCCCCTAGGATCAAGTTTACTCTTGGAAGCCTACAACAAGATAAGGGTAGAGATCTTGCATCTCGACACAACCCCCCAAGAAACTGAAGACTCATCGTTAGGATCCCACTGGACCCTTACCTACTCTATGCCCCTACCCCTGAGGGTCTACTCCTGATGTTGCAAAATGTCGATGATCTCCAAAGAGAGTTGCCCATCCTCTACCTACAACCTCCAAGACTATTCCCTGATGCTCTGTTTGGTGGTGTTCAATCACTGTGAACACTCTATGAGACCTCCATGCATCACCTACAGTCATCTCTAAAGCTGCTGACCTCTAACCAAATCTTGTAGCATTCTTCTGTGGACACTGCCTAGCTATATGGCCCTACTGGCCACAAGAGAAACATCTTGTACCTCTGTAGAAAGCTCTGCCACCCAGGAAAGCATTGGACTATTGAAAACTATCTCTACTAATTGTAGACTATGAGCTTTGAACTAGCTAATTGGGATGATAATTCTTAACCCGCTGCCAATTACGATCTTTCCCCAATTGAGTACCACCACCTTCCTAAGGCTAAGAACTCTTTGGTTTTGACTGGAAATACTACTAATGCTACTACTGCTGTCCACCCTTCATGTGTGCATGATGACCTCTAGAAGAACTTGATGCCTGAGACTGACCACCATGAGACTTGAAGCCTACAGAAGGTGCACTACCAATATGCACACTTGTATGACCTCCAAGAGCCATTACCAAATTCTCCTCTACCAAATGGGCCTTCTCAACTACCACCTCCACGGTCTTAGGTTTGAAAACATGAACTCTTCCACTAATACGGGCATTCAATCCCCTAATGAAATGTTGAACCAACATAGCCTCATCACCTCTAATGCTTGTGTACTGCTTGAGCTCATAGGATCTACGCTCGTACTGCTCTATTGACATGGCCATCTATCTCAACTCATGGAATTCATCTGGTCGATGTTGCTTCTAGTGATTTGATAGGAAATGAGCTCTAAACCTCTCTAGGAACAATTCCCAAGAAAATGTACCAATATCCAAGTGTAACTTTTATTCCTCTAAATGCCACCATGTAGAACCAAATCCTCTGAGATGCAAGATGGCACATCTTGCCTTAGTGTTACTACCATACGAATGCATGGAAAAACACCTACCCAAATCCAACAACCAAGTCTATGCCTCATAACCACTACCAAATCCATCAAAAGTAGGAGGGCGTTCTCTAAAGAGATCTCTCATGTGATCGGATAAAATAGCCTCATGTTCTGCTGTCATCTCTCTCCTTCTAGGAGACCTTTCTCTTTCCCTTACCTCCGACTGATCAACCTCCTACCTAGGAGATCTTTCTCTTTCCCTCTCCACTGAGTGCTTGTTAGGAACCTGTGTTTAACCCTTCTCTTTACTTTGTTAGTATATTGTTGTTGGATGCATATGCTTTGTAAGTCATCCTGTGAGTATATTGTATTATCCCACATTCATGGGGAGTAATAGTTGTTTAGATTAGACTTAGTATATAAGTACGTGTTGAGGCCAAAGAAGGCATCCACGAGTTTATTGTATTGAGCTTGCTCAAACGAGGCTGTCCCTTGAAGTGGTCTGCGATCAATAAATTCCTTCTGTGTTATGTTATTTCTATTATTTTGTGCATTTTCATTATTTTGTTGCAGGAGGTTCCTTTCATCTGGTATCAGAGCACTTTCTTGGGCTCATTGGGTTTCTACCAATTTTTTTTTGCAGTGGCCTCCAAGCGCTGTGAATATTGCATTAGTTATTTTTTCTTTGCATCTGTATTGTTCATTTCAATTGCAGGTTTGGATCAGGGAATAATCCCTATCCACTTAACTATGGGAAGTGCCTGGGCATAGCCCTAAAACTCATTGTGAGGAGTACCACATGAACCCCGAAGTAGCTAGCCCATTGAGAGGACCTACCAGTGAAAAAGGCAATGGCCTCTACCAGATTGAATAGTTCCCATCTGTGAAGTAAACTAAGAGCTATCGTTTGTGGCAAAGTGGTTATCAGTTTTACCTAAGCCATGGAGTGAGGGGTACTGCCCCAATACGCAAGTCGTTAGACAACATTGATAGCTAAGTGAATCCCCTAAACCTTTAGGAAGCCGAACATACCTGGGGTCCATATCTATTGCCAGCTGATAAATCACAAATTGCATCTGTCCAGAGTTGTTACAGATCCAGTTGCATATCATTTCGTGTAAGAAAATTTCTATTTTTTTCCACATCTTCATTACTTTTGCTCCATTCCTTCTGAAAATTCACTGGAACTGCTAAAATTCCATTCTGCATATTTCCTTCCTTGAGGACCCTATCCCAAATTCCACTTATTAAAGCTAGAAATCCCACATTTGTCTATTTTTAGGGTTTCCCATAACTTCTTTGATTCTCACCCAATCGCCTTCAAATTTTGCCACAGTGTTCATTTCTTATTTATGCTCCTTTGTCCCTCTTCGACAAAATTTCCAATTCTTTCACCCTGCTTCTGAAATCCCTATTTTCTACTTCCTTGTCCCTCAGAAAGTATCCAAAACCTAGTCAAACCCCAATTACCCATCAGAGTTTTTCCCAAGTCCAAATTTTCCTTTACTAAAAAAGTTTTTGTTTTTGTTTTTCTATGCATTTCCAAAAAAAAAACTCTTGGTTATGGTTGTCACTCGCGTAGGAGCAAAAAACATGGAGAATGTACTTGTGGCCCTCAAGACTAAAATCCAAGATCTAGATGAAAAAATTCTTGGCCTCAATCTTCAGCATTCAACCATGAACAATAGATGGCAACCAGAGTCTTCTACAGACACTGGGTTCTCTTCTTCCAGCAAGTTGAAGCTTGATTTTCCTCTCTTCAATGGTGATGATCTGATTGGATGGATATACCAGGTAGAACAATATTTCAGTCTGCATAATACTTTTGATGTCAACAAAGTCCCACTTGCATCCTTTCATTTGGAACATGAAGCCCTTCAATGGTTCCGTTGGTACATCAAGGCTCATGAAGAGCCAAAATGGATAGATTTTTGCAAACTCATTTTGTAATGATTTGGCCCTAGTGCTTTTGACGACTTCACAGGAGCATTCACTAAACTTTGCCAAACTGGCACTGTGAGAGAATATCAGACAAAATTTGAGAAACTAGCCAATAACACAGAGGGATTGTCTAATGAATTCTTCAGGAGTTGTTTTGTCAGTGGTCTGAAGGATGCTACTCAATCTGAGGTTAAAATGTTCCATCCCAACACAATGATGGAAGCCCTAGGGTTGGCTAAGTTGGCAGAGGATAAGATCATAGCTCAATAGTGCTCCAAATCCACTTTTGTTCCATTCAGAAATATGGTTTCCCAAAGACCTCCAATCACGTCAGCTCCTAGAACAACTCTTATCAAGCATTTGTCTGAAGCAGAGATGCGGGAACGTAGAGAAAAAGGGCTTTGTTATAATTGTGATGAGAAATTCACTCGGGGACATAGATGTGTTGAGCAAAATCTCTATCTCTTGGTTGTGGATTCTCTGCCTGCAACTGAAGTTTATTAAGATGCTCAGGATACAGTAGATGATCAGGTCGACATTCAGTAGCCGCTTGGTGACCCTCCTTCTTAGGATGACCACCCAGAGATCTCTCTCCATGGTTTAGCAGGGGTCACCACCCCACAAACCATGCAGTTCAAGGGTTACTTAAAGAAGCTCCCTCTTACAATACTCAATGATTCTGGTAGCACTTATAACTTCATTGACCCTCAGATCGCCAAATAGGCTGATTGTTTTGTCCATCCTTGCTCTAGCTTTGAAGTCATGATTGCCAATGGGGGCACATTACCTTGCAAAGGGAAGTGTCGCAATGTGTGTATCTCTATTGGAGATTATAACCTATGCTCTGACATGTTTTCCTTGCCCTTAGGTGGATGTGATGTGGTTTGGGTGCTCAATGGTTATGCACACTTGGACCCATCTTATGGGATTTTGCTAAACTTTGGATGCTATTTTCAGACAATGGCCAAAAACACACATTGAAGGGCTTACAACCAAGGTCTCTTAGCATCATTAGTTCACATTGCATGGAAAATCTCCTTAAGAAGAATTCACATGGTGTGATCACTTAGCTCCATTCCATTCAGATGCAACCATCAGCGGTCTCCACTACTCCTTCAGATCTACAATAAATTTTGGATAGATATGCATGTATCTTTGCTAAACCAGTGGGATTGCCACCTTCATGACTAGACGACCATCATATTCAGCTCCATCTTGGAAGCATTCCTCCCAACATTAGGCCCTACAGCTACCCATTTCACCAAAAGATAGAGATTGAGATGCTCATTCGAGACTTATCGAAGCAAGGTATTATTCACCCTAGTACCAGTTCCTTTTCTTCACCAGTTCTTCTTGTCTAGAAAAAAGAAGGGTCATGGCACCTCTGCATTGACTTTCAAGCACTTAATCACATCACAATCAAGGATAAGTTTATGATTCCTATTGTTGATGAGCTTCATGGCACTCATTTTTTCTCCAAGTTGGATCTTTGTTCTGGGTATCACCAAATTTGGGTTCATGAGGATGATATCCCTAAAACAGCTTTCCACACACATGATGGCCACTATGAGTTTTTGGTCATGCACTTTGGCCTCATTAATGCTCCTTCCACATTCTAGGCATTCATGAATAAAATATTCCAGCCCTACTTGTAGAAATTCATTCTTGTCTTCTTTGATGATATACTCATCTATAGTAAAACATGGGCTGAGCATCTCTAGCATCTGGATCCTATACTGCAACTTCTCTTTGATCATCATCTCTATGCAAAATAGTCTAAATGTGTTTTTGGGCAGGAGGAAGTGGAGTACCTCGGCCATCTTGTTTCAGCCCAAGGGGTTCAAGAGGATCTTGCCAAAATAGATGCCATGAAAAATTGGCCGCATCCTCAAACATTCAAGAGCCTCCGTGGTTTTTTGGGATTGACTAGCTACCACAAGTTTGTGAAGGATTACGGGAAGATTGTAGCTCCATTAACATCTCTATTGAAAAAGGATGCTTTTACATGGACACATGTTGCTGAGTGTGCATTTGAAAAATTGAAACAAGCTATGTGTACTACACCTGTTCTAGCTATGCCAGATTTTTTGAAGACCTTCACTATTGAGAGTGATGTTTGCAGCAATGGACTTGGTGTTGTTCTCCTTCAAGATGAACATCCCATTGCATTCACCAACAAAACCCTTTCAGGTAAGAATTTAGTACTCTCTACATATGAGAAGAAAATGATGGCTATTTTGCATGCAGTACAGAAGTGGCGGCAATACCTATTAGGGAATCATTTCTGCATCAAGACTAATTACTAGAGTCTGAAATATTTCTTGGAACAATGAGTCTCCTCCCCAGTACAATAGAAATGGGTTAGCAAACTCATGGGTTATGACTATGAGATCACTTAAAAGAAAGGTAAGGACAATATTGTGGCGGATGCTCTTTCTCACACATTTGATGACCCAGCTTCTTTTTCAGCTATTTCTATCCCTGTTCCAAATTGGTTGGAATCTGTCCAGCAAGGCTATGTCAATGACTCTTCATTATCTCAAATCATCCAACAGTTGGCCAATAACCCTTGTGTTGTACCGCATTACTCTTGGGATGGTGCTTCTCTAAGATACAAGGGTCGTCTGGTGCTTCCCCAAAGCACAGATCTTCAACAGGCTATCTTCTATGAACTCCATGCTTCTCCATCGGCAGGGCACTCTGGTTCCTCAAAACTTATGAGCGAGCATGGCATAACTTCTTTTGGAAGGGAATGAAAAAAGAAATTTGACATATGGTGGCTAAATGTGATACCTACCAGCGTAACAAGGGTGAAATGACACTCCTTCTTGGATTGCTCGAACCCTTGCCCATCCCTACAAGGATTTGGATAGATATTTCTATGGATTTCATTAAAGGTCTCCCTAAATCTATAGGGAAGATAGTGATCTTGGTTGTGGTTGATCACCTCTCCAAATATAGTCATTTTTGTGCCCTCAACCATCCCTATACCACCTCCTCAGTCACATAGATTTTCATGGACTAGATCTTCCGTCTTCATGGAATCCCTTCTTCCATTGTCTCATATTGTGATGCAACTTTCACCACTCATTTTTGGACAGAACTATTTCGCCACACTGGCATCGAACTGAAGATGAGTTTAGGGTATCACCCACAAACAGATGGTTAGACTGAAGTTATCAACAAATGTTTGGAAACTTATCTTTGTTGCTTCACCTTAGAACAACAGCATCAGTGGGCAAAGCGGCTTCCTCTCGCTGAATGGTGGTACAATACCTCCTACAACACTGCATCTAAAATGACTCCATATGAAGCAATCTATGGTCAGGCACTACCAGTGCTCCTTCCATACACCACCAGTAGTTCACCAGTTTAGGTAATTGACATGGTTCTCTGAACCCAAGATCAGATTCTTCACATTTTGCAGGACAATCTTCACATGGCAAGAAATCAAATGAAACAACAAGCCGATGAGCATCATTCTAAGCACACTTTTCAGGTAGGTGATATGGTTTTTCTTCATCTACAACCATACAAGCAATCCTCCGTAAAACTCAAAGGGTGTCATAAGCTGGCTCCAAAATTCTATGGACCATATAAGGTTCTTTAGAAGATTGGGTCAGTTGCTTATAAATTGGAGCTTCCTCCTTGTTCCCGTGTTCATCTAGTATTTCATGTCTCTTGTCTAAAGAAAGTTCTTAGCACCAACATCAGAGCACAAACTATTTTACCATAACTTGATAATGAAGGATCCATCATTTTCAAACTAGAGGCAATCCTCGACAGGCACACTTGTCAGCTTCACTCTTGATCCATCATAGAGGTATTAATTCAATGGCACGGAATGCAACCAGAGGATGCTACATGGGAACCACTCCTTTAGCTTCAGAAACAATTTCCACATCTTAAGCTTTGAGGACAAAGTTTTTCTAAGAGGGAGGGGATGTTAGGAACTTGTTTTTAACCCTTCTCTTTACTTTGTTAGTATATTGTTGTTGGACACATATGCTTTGTAAGTCATCCCGTGAGTATATTGTATTATCCCACATTCATGGGGAGTAATAGTTGTTTAGATTAGACTTAGTATATAAGTATGTGTTGAGGCCAATGAAGGCATCCACAAGTTTATTGTATTGAGCTTGCTCAAAGGAGGTTGCCCCCTCGAAGTGGCCTGCAATCAATAAATTCCTTCTGTGTTCTACTATTTTTGTTATTTCATGCATTTTTCATTATATTGTTGTAGGAGGTTCCTCTCAAAAGTTTACATCTCAAAATTTATTCCATCATACTAATAGAGAAGGAAAATATAATTTTAACTCATACTCTTTTTCATTCAGACATCGGTAAAGTGATAAGAAATAATCAAACTATCTATGTTCTGTGATATAACATTACTATTTTTAAGAGTTTAAAAGAAGCTATAGAAGCATTAAATTTTGGGCTACATGAACTATGTAATATAGGCTACAGGAACTGGTATAAAATAGGCTACAGGAATTGGTAAAAATAGGCTACGGGAACTAGTAAAAATAGGCTACAAGAACAGAGCTTTTCTGCTATAGGGACTGGTAAAAGACTGCTACAGAATGAAATAAGATAAAGAGCAATAAGGTGAAGAATCAGAAAGCATGCTTTAATAGATTTTAGTGATAACAAGGGGTAGTTTTTAGTAGTTTAAAAATGGATTTTTAAGACAATCAAACAACAAGCTGTTTCCTACAGCTAGGCCACTCTAAACTAGGCTGCAAACTATAACAGGCCAATGCAATGATAAGGAAAATGGGGTAGATTTATGTAGATACAAAAAGATGCTCAGATTAATGTTCTTTAGACAAGAAAGTTGATCCTAGTAGCATAAAATAGAGGTAAGTATGTTGGCGACAAAGGTATAATATAAGGCATGTCATTCTTTATGTAGACCAACACCTTTAAAACAAGGTAGATTCCAAATCGACAGGAGGAAAGAAAGAATACAGACCATAAAAGAATATTATGTAGGCTAGATTGCTATGTCTTCATCACCCATAATTAATCATATTTTATTGCAATTAAATATGGAAAAATACCCAAGATTTGTATGATGAAGAAGAAGATTGATTCTGGTTCCTGTCATTGGTTTATATTCTTCCTATCATTGGTTTCTATTCTTCTTGTCACTGGTTTCCTGTACTTCTTGTCGCTCCTAAAAAAAATAATAGTAATGTCTCCTTTCTGTTGCTACCAAAAATGTGGTGGTTTCCTTCCTTTTCTTTGCCTAGCCATTTCTTTTTTAATCCCCATTTGTCCTCTTATTTTTGGCATTTTATTTAGGTTTTCTTTTGCTTTTTAATAACTAAAGTCTTTTTCCAAGTTTGCATGAAATTTGGTTTTTCAGAGCCTCCAAAATTAGTATAAAATAAACTTATTTATTTCTTGTGGCTGTATGACAAAAATATTATTCTTTTAATTCTTTTATTAGAATTCTAAATATAATATTCATAATAATAAAGCAATTTATCTAATTAAAAATAAGTAAGAACCATTTCTTTTATTTCCTCTATTTAGATTTCTAATTATAATAGGTATTAATAATATAGTTTATTTATTTCCAAAAAATAATATACTCACTTAAATTAAACAAGAATTTTTTTTTGGATTGAGAATCGAGCACAAATATTATTCAAAAAAATAACCAGGTATTACATAATAGTGGCTAGATATACCACACCAAAAATTGCTACATACATCAATCCAAATCTACTTTTTTCCAGATATATACTAAAAGTTTTATACTTCAAAAACCAAAGTATATATTAGAAAGGATAATAATCTTCTATTGACTGCTTGCTAGCTATTAAGAAAGCTCTGATACCATGTCAGAAAGAATAAAGGATCAAATCAAACTACTAATCAAACATGTGAATGAAATAAACAAATAAATAAATAAATTACCAACATGCACAACAATGGAGACTAGAGATTTTGAAGGGGGAAAAAGAAAAGAAAAAACTCCCATAGATTATGAAAGATGGCATGAAGCCATGAAATAAAAATATTACAAAGAGAGGGAGAAGCTCCTCAAGAAATGCATGAAAAGAGAGAAAAATGAGAGGAATTAATGAAAGAAGAGAAGAGGGCACCTCATAAATAGAGGTGAGAGGGGAGTTGCATCCAACTCCCATATGCCACCTTTCATGTGGGTGAGTGTCATGTGTAAACATCATAAGGAGGTAACTAAATAAATCAAATATTTCTTCAAGAGGAATATTGACATGAGTTATCCTCACACATGTGTGAGGATACTCACATAAAACAAAAATACTCTGTATTTATAAAATACAAGTATTTAATAAGAAATAAATATAATCTTTACCTAAGTACCAAGTAAAGATTAATTTTTCTAACATCCCCCCTTAAGCTTTACTTGGGGAAGATTACAACAAATCCATAAAGGATGATTACAACATTTTACAAGAATGGCATGAAAGCCTTTACAATGAAGAAGGATATATATCTTGAGAAAGAAGGTTGAAGAAGAGTGAAGAATCTATTTTGAGATAGAGACAAGTCTTCAAGTCTTCAATTAATCTTGAGAATAATTGTATAGATGCCTTTGTGAACCAAAGTGCTTGTATAGATGCATTTGAACAATTTGAATATTGAGCCAAGAGAAAGGAATTGATGATTCTTGTGCTTCCAAGATATTGAACCTGTTTCATTAAACAAACCATAACCACAAATGAATTTCCCATCATGGGGATCATCTCCTAAATCTGAATTAGTCTAATCATATAAAGAGATACAAATTGCATATTTTCATAGCAAAAGTTTGTGGATCAAATGAATCCAAATTTAAGTCATAAAGCCAATAAGTCAAAAGTTAGCATAGCTAATATAAGAGTAACCCAATGTAGATAAAATAACCTTAAGTCTTGAACAAGAGTGCTAGTAAAAGATTGTAGCACAAATCATGGCTTATAGCCCAAATTATAAAATGTCAATATATAGGCATAGCAATAATAGTTCTAGGTTTCCTCTAACTACATCATTTGTTGAATTGTAAAGGGAACTTATATCAAGTTTAATAATAATTGACTTTGAAAATTAGTCCTAAAGATCATAGTGCCATCATTTTAAGTTTCAATATCAAGGAATTTGAAAAACAGTCCTATAGATGGTTTTAAAAACCATAGTGCCTTCATAAAATATTTTAATATCAAAGGACATTGAAAATAGTGCTAAAAGTGGTTTTTTTAAGAAACCAAATTGTCTTCATTTTAAATATGAAAGGACTTTGAAAATAGTCCAAAAAATGATATAAAACCATATTGCCTTCAATAGAATTTTAAGAACTTGATCTCCAACGATCAGTTCATCATAAAAATGTAACTGCATACCATCAAAGTGGGTAGAAATATTTTCCATGGGGCCTAAAAACACTCCAATGAGATTTGATAAAATATATGATTCATTATAGATAAGGCTCCCATACAACATTACTACAAATGCGTCTTGCACATAAAATATTTAAAGGCTCCATTGAGACTAGATAAAGCATTTAATTTGCAAAATATATATAGATGGAATAAATCCATCAAGAAGGCAAATGCTCTGATGAGATTTTAATTTTCAAAAATATATAGATGGAATAAATCCATCAAGAAGGCAAATACTCCAATGAGACTAGATAAAGCATTTCATTTTCAAAATAATATATATGGATTAAATCCATAAGAAGGCAGATTTATCAATCAGATAAATGAGGCATAAGAAAATATCATATTTTAATAACGAGGCACAATAAAATATTAGATTCCCTTTATCAAGACAACATAATTATAGTTGAGAAGGAAACTCTAGATTTGTTTTAAATATTATGATAATTCAAGACGAAGGTAGATAAATTAGAATGATAATTTGATGAATTAGAATGATATAAATTGTTTTGAATATGGAAATATAATAATATGCTCAAAATATATTCCAAGATGATATTCATGCATTTCGAACTACATGAATATCCTCTTTTCAAATACAATTGAATTATAACATGTACTAAATTATTGGGTTGATCAAGTCCAATAATAAAGTAGAAGATTATTTTGTAAAAAAAGCAATTTTTTTTTGAAAAAAAATAAATTGCCTAGTTTCCAAAATAAAAGGAAAAAACAAATTTATTAAGAAATGTCTAATTACATAGACAAAAGGCACATTTTTTTTTTAAAAATGCCTAAAAGTTTCTTAAAAAAAAAAAACATCTCCATTGAAGAAAAAGGTTAATAATGTCTTAAATTTTTTTAAAAAATATTTAAAAGCCAAAATTTTTGAAAAAAAATTGCCTAATTAAATAAATGAAAGGTAATTTTTTTGAAAAAATGCCTAAAAATAAAAAGGCAACCTTTTTAAAAATAAATGTCTGATTAAAAGGCACCTAACTTTTTTTTAATATAGAAAACATATTAAAATCCTAAAAGAGATTTGAAATTTTAAATTTGAAATAAAGGTAAAATTATCTCATAATCAATTGAAGATATCAATACTAACAAGTGGCATTGCATGAAGAGTACCATGATGTGGTAGAAAAAAATAGAAAATTTGCAAAATGGAACATATACTATCTACAGAAAATATGCAAAATCTTTGCAACAAACTCTAAATAGAAAATAAAGTCAAACAATGGAGAGAAAGATTTGATTTTTAAAATAATCATGCAACAAAATGGTGCATTCATAGGGAAAAACCAAAAAAAGGTATCTTTTTTTAAACTAAAAAAAGATAGAAATGTGAAAATTAATTGGTGAGGAATTGAGTTTCCCTACGTATTCATCTTTCTTTAACACATGAATTGTGTGGCTTTAAATAGAATAATAGTCTACAAATGAATGTAATGGTGGCTCCTGTGCCTTGCAAGCGCCCTCAATGAAGGCAGGGGATGAGAGAGGCCATTGATCAAGGGATTTATAAGATAAACCATTAAAAAATGATGCTCTGTAAAATTGTATTTTTCCTACCGAAGATATATCATTCCTAGGCCATACAAGGCTTTGTAATGTTGAGGGTCGATTTGCAATGCATTTCAATAATAGTTGATACCATTTTCAAACTCCTCCATAGCAACATATTCATGGCTACAAAGAGTATGGGCATAAGTAAAATGAGAATCAATCTATATGGCCCGTTGAAATGGTTTCAAGGCAGTCTCATGATCTTTTTGTAAACTATAGCAATTGCCTAAGGCACACCAAGCCTAAGGGGATGCACAATCAATCGCATTCAATTCTTGGGCTAAGTAACTCAACTTCATCTCCTCCTTCATATGAAATAGAACTGTAGAGTAGATATCCATTCCTTCTAGATTATAGGGAGAAACTCATCAAGCCCAACTAAATTCACGCTCTACCTCGAAATAGTTCACCATTTCAAAATATGCCTTACCAACCTGGCAAAGCACCCATCTTGTAACATACTGTTGTTGTGGTAGTTTACAAAATACTTGTAAAGCCTCCTTGCATTGATGCATGCAAGAATGCTTGAATGCTTCTCCCAAAACCCAGAGAAGCCCTAGAAGCTCCAATGAGCCCTCTGCGAACCTTGAATTGAGATTTACATTTGGCCAACAATGAATTCAAGGTTAGGATCTTAACAGCATGACCGAGGTTTTTCTCAGAAATGTCCACACCAACAATGTGTGTTAAATCAGTTTTTTATCTAAAATGGTATCAAACAAACTCCCTGATCCACAACCTAAATCAGCCAAGCACTTTGCATCATTATCCAATAGAAGGTGCAAACTGGGGGTCGCTAAGTAGTGAGAGGATGGTCCCAGCCTGGGGTCAGCTAGTGGTTGCGGTGTGGAGCAGCAGGGAGAGGCCACTCAGTAGTGGGGGAAGAAAGGGGAGTGGGGGTGCTGGCAGTGGCCGGCAAGGCTAGGGGAGTAGCAGGGGCCAAGGCCCTTAGGGCCTGTGAAGCCCCTTAATATTATTAAAACCTTCAATTTTTTTATAATTTTTTATTAGAATTTTGTTTGAACTTATAATTTTTTATAATCTTTTTTCAAAATGCTTTTTTTTCTTTTTATGAATTAGTCTAATGGTTATAGCAATCAAATGCAGTATGAGTGGCGGAGTGGTACTGGATGATGCTAAGAAGTTAAGAGAGAGGGAGCTAGTAGAGGAAACTGGGGCACTCCTACTGATCAAGGATTTACATAGGAACTGGATGAACTAATTCATGTGGAGCAAGAGAAAGTTGTAACATAGGAGGAATCTCCAAACAACCATGATAAAAATAAAAGAAATGAATTTTTTTATATAAAAATTTAATTCGCATTAATATTTTTTTAAAACACTCAATATAAAAAAAATTAGATTTATATTATTTTAAAGGCTTAAAAATTTTTAGTAAAGATTGATTAAGTTTTTATTTTAAAAAAAAGATTTAGAATAGATTTGTTTCTATCTTTTTAAAAAAATATATTATAAATCTGCATGTGTTTGCAGCGCTTAAAAAAATGATTTTTAAAGAGAAAAGGACTTGAGGCCCTAAAACAAATTAATTTGAAACATATCTAGAATTTTTTTTTGAAAACCCTTGTTGCAAAAACTATCAAAACATTTGCATGTAAAAGGGTTAGAAAAAAAATGAAGATCTTTCTACAATAGATTATTTTTTTCAGAAAAAAAACTTTTAAAGTAAACTAGAATCATTGTGTAGATCTGTAAACACAAATTTTTTCTTGCAACCCTTGTATAAAAATATAAAAAAAATAGAAATTATAAATGTGCATGTAAAGAGGTTAGAAAAAATAAAGGGTAAAAAACCCTTGTTCCTGTACACACAAAAAAAAACTTTTTTCTCTATTTGTAATTTTCTCCAAGGTGGATGTTGTAAAAAAGGAAAACTCACAGCAAGATTAGTAGTAGTACATGGCTCTGATACCATGTTAGATTATGAAGGGGGAAAAAGTAAAGAAGAAGCCCTTATAGATTATGAAAGATGGCATGAAGCCATGAAATAAAAATGAGAGGAATTAATGAAGAAAGAGAAGAGGGCACCTCATAAATAGAGGTGAGAGGGGAGTTGCATCCAACTTCCATATCCCACCTTTCATGTGGGTGAGTGCCATGTGTAAACCTCATAAGGAGGTAACTAGATAAATCAAATATTCCTTCAAGAGGAATATTGACGTGAGTTATCCTCACACATGTGTGAGGATACTCACATAAAACAAAAGTACTTTGTATTTATAAAGTACAAGTATTTAATAAGAAATAAATATAATCTTTACCTAAGTACCAAGTAAAGATTAATTTTTCTAACAGTTATTAATTCTTGTCCTTGGTTTGGTCTAAAGATCCAGCATGAGAGCTTCCTGATCCTCCATCTCTGTAGGTAATCGCATGAAGGGACTATCCAAAATCATTGTCTCTAACATCCTCTTCCATGATCTCCTCCATTGAAGGCATGTTTTGATCAACAACATGTGATCCTCCTGCAGCTTCCATGTATTCATAATACATCCCTTGACTGTCATCGAGTTCAGTTCCATGCCTAGAGTCTTCCATTTCTACTTTCTTGAATCCCAACTTTAGGTCATCATACCACACACCTTCTTTGTCCCATACGTATATCCTATTATCATTGTTGTCATAAGAATCTAGACCTGGAATAGCTCCAATCTTGGGTGAGATTCTGAGCTATTCAATGTTGAGACTGTAGTTTTGTCCTAACATCTCCAGCTGTGTATAAAGCTCACATTCTACTTTCTCTAATTCTTTCAGTTTACTATATGTATTTTGGAAGTCTGTATAAGAATTGAAGAACCTCTCAACAAATTTCTTGGGGCTTCTTCCACAAAAATCTATTTCTTTGATATCCTCTTTGTAGAACATTGTACCTGTTTCAACCAGTTCTTTAAACTTGCCAAGGGAGATCTCCATCGTTATAGTGACCTATTCAAAGAAATTAAAAACTATGAGATCCTAGAGAATCCCAGTGATGTAGAGAGGATGTTGGATTCACCCAAATTAACACACATCAAACAAATGACTTATTTCACAAACTTCCACTATGCTTTGATGACAACAGCAAATAAGGTAAATTTGACATAATTTTTAGAATACAACTAAAACCCATCATCTAAAAACTGATTTGGATACTATTTTATCTCTTACACAACATATCTCACATGAAACATAGGCTATTTTTGGACATATGCCTCAAAAGGTAGCTGTTCTACTCTTCCCTAGGTTTTGAAATGGAGCACCAAATAGGATTTTCTTGGCCATAACATTTGACCTAGAACTAATCATTGAAAACTCAAACCTAATTCAAATACCCATTTGGCCCTTATTTAACATATCTCAAAATGGGTAGGGGTTACCTTTGAGAGTATGCTTCAAAAATGGACTATTACAGAGATGGAGACCCTAGTAGATCGTAGACATGTCCTCACCAAAAATGGCATAACTCACTCAATTCTTAATGGAAATTGCCCAAACCAAATGAATATTAAACTAGACTCATATCTCCATCTTTTCCCATTGATTTCAGACCAATACTTGATATGTATAGTTTGTACCATTCCAAACAAGATGATTGTTATAGTGAAAAAACTAGAAGTGTCAATCACTAAATTCATCATAACTTTCATAAAACATAATAAAAATTGATGAAACCAATGCCAAAAGAAAAATGACTTAGAGATATTTCCAACAAATCCAATTTCATGCCATGTAGAGTCAATACAAGGCTGTACCATGCCCAGGAATAGTGAAAAAATAGTAAAAAATGCAGAAAATTAAACTTGTGTTTCATTTCTCTTCTCTAAACTTCATCTCTCCTTCATCTCTACCTCTTGTATGAAATGTCAAGAAATAAATGATATCTTTACATCCATCTTCATTGTTCCATCACTCCACTCTCTTTTACATGCAAAAAGAAGAGGCTAAAAATAGCGAAACCACTAACACTACTCAACATAGAAAGACTAAACTTAACCAAATCTTAAAACTCCACTACAAGTGACCTCTAAAACATAAAGAATGGTATTTAATAGACCTTATTACAGGAAAAAATACTCAAAACACAACATAAATCAAATATTTACAAAATTGCCTCATGGAGACATAAAGTCCATTAGGTGCTCTTGCACCATGCTGGATTCACCCAAACAAACACACTTCAAACAAATGACTTATCTCACAAACTGCCACTATGCTTTTATGAGAGCAGTGACTATCAACAATTTAGGAGGACATGAGACATGTTTATTTTACCTAGGGATGCTCACCAAACTCAACAATTGACCCAGTTGTCTGTCCTACCCAACGTTCCTTCACAACTTGACTAATTTCCTTTTAGCCCTTGAAATGAGGTTTTGAAGGCATAACTCTCAGACTTCCCAAACAATTCAATGAACTCTTTAGCTTTTCAAATACCCATTTAGGCCCTCTATAACATATCTGACATGCAGGGTACCTTGCTTTGGAACATGTGCCTTGAAAAAGGATTGTACCTACTTTTCAGAATACAACTCAAACCCATGATCTAAAAATTGATTTGGATACCATTTTCACTCTTACACAACATATCTCACATGCAACATAGGTTATTTTTGGACATATGCCTCAAAAGGTGACTATTCTACTCTTCCCTAGGTTTTTAAATGGAGTACCAAATAGGGTTTTCTTGGCCATAACTTTTGACCTAGAACTGATCTCCAAAAACTCAAACCTGATTCAAATACCCATTTGGCCCTTATTTAACATATTTCAAAATGGGTAGGGGTTACTAATGCAAAGCATCTAGGACAACAGTAGCATGGTTTAAACTTCACATGCAAAGGCTCTCAAGCTTCACTATTTTCTCACTAAGATCAGATTTCTCTTAATGAAGGCTTAACACAATCACTACCTTGTTCCTGACATACATAAATGAGGGACTTCAGGATACCTATCATATGATATCTAACTCCATTCACCATCTTCACTATGTAGGATCTTCAGGACAACAGTCTTACCAAAGTCTTCAAAAGACAGTCATAACATCTCACTGCTCCATTGTGTAGATAGTCACCATGTCTTCTTTGTGAAGATCTCTATTGAGACACACTCAAACTTGTGCAACTTTCCAATCTCTCACATGCATACATATCTAATGCATTCATTGACAAAACAATACTGAACCAAACTTACCAAGTTTCTTCCTTGTGGTGACTGATGTCCTTCTCTTTTTCCAATAATGGACTCTTGATGGGTCATCTACATGGCAAACTTAGACCAAACCCATTCTCCTACCTCCAAGTCCTTTACCAGACCAAGGACCAACTATCTTACCACCCATTCCATTGATCAATAACAGAAAGGATCAATGGAATGAGGAGGATGCCATCGGACTGTCAAAAGAAACCCTAACCTAGGTTTTTAGACAGTCAAGAGAAAACTAATGATTTCTTCCTCCTATCTTACTATCAAAACCTCAAAACATATTCAAATAAAAGATGCTTTAGTCCCCTAACCATCCAATGCATACATGAACTATGCCAATTCCATACAAGTACGAATTTCTTAGGAAAACAGCGAATAAATTATGGAGACAACAATTAAAAAATAGTTTTGGGAAAACTAGCTATATCTTTCATCTAGATCAATGTCAAGACTCCAAATAAGATCCAAAGTCAATCTATTTCAATCCTCCAACATTCCATTGGGCTCTTGTGCTATGACAAATCTGTACAAGCGCGGGTACGGCAGAAAAATAGTAATAAAAACACATAAAATTAGGAAAAAGCAGAAAAATAGTGATCTTTGTTATTTTTCTTGTAATCCACCGAATGTCTCCTTACAATAAATCCTTCCTTGGCTTAAAACAAGCCTCTTACAATGCATGGAGTGAAGTGGGTCAATGCAACTGCCCAACCATCAGGGTTTTCTCTTGATTTGTAACTGCTGTCTTTGCAACTATTTTAGAAACTGTCCAATCTTGGACTGCACCGATGGTTTCTATGTTTAACAATGCTTCTTAACCTTTTGATAACCTTGGTCAAGGTGTTAACATTCCCTTCCAACCTTTGACATGCCTCTAAAGGCTTACAAACTCTAAAACTTAAATGACTAACCTATATGCCTCAACAAAGGCTTATAGAATTGACTCTTGCAAACTACCTATGACTGTCCTCCCTAGGACTTCAACATGAAAATAGATTCTTTTAGACATTTGGACATAGTCCAACTACATGCATGGCTTTCAAGCCTTATACAACATTTAGATGGTCTCCAAGACCTTTTTAAACCAAACAAAACAACTTGAAAATCAAGTAAAATCTAGACATCTTGGTGCTCCTGCACCATACTCCCCGGCATGATGAAAACTCTTGTCCCAAGAGTTAAGGGATTTGCTCCATCCATTCTTCCATCATGTTGGGATGTTCCTCTGACTAGGAAACATGAACTCTTCAAGAGTAATTTTCCTCCTTCTCCAACCTGCATGGCTCTTGTAAATAGTGTTAGGACCATAAAACATGTTGTGATGTCCTTGCCTAGGACCTTGCTGCTGCAATGCTTCTGTTCTTCCCAACTGGAGGTTCTGATTCATTCCTCCCTATACTATCTATTGTTTGTCTTCCTTCTTCTACCTCTTTATAGGGCAATCAATGTCTCCAACCTTGACATAACTCAAGTCCCAAGCCTGCTGCTCTTTAGGACTGTCATCCACCTTCTGTTGTTGCAACTGTTCCTGTTGCTTCCCATCATCCTTAACTTGCATACTCAACTGTAGTTTCTCTCCAAAACAAATAGTGACATGTTCCTTCTTCTCTTCACAAGGTAAAGGTATCAGTTTGAACTTCTTACCATCTTAATGTACCCCATAGTTATTAGTATAACCATCATGAATTGTCCTCCTCAAGTGCTGCCATGGTCTCCCCAAAATAATGTGCCCACATGTCATTGGAATGACATCACACAAAACATAGTCCTGATATGGACCAATTGAGAAATCAACATATGCCCTCTGATCAACCTTTACTTGCTGCTCTTGACTCACCCAAGTGGCATTGTAAGGACTAGGATGATCAAAAGTTTTCAATCCCAACTTATTCACCATTTCCCAAGAAACTAGATTATCATGAGAACCTAAGTCTACAATCAACTTGCATATCTTTCCATGGCTTAAACAATTAGTTTTGAAAATAGATACTTGTGGTGGTGGCTGCATCTTACCTTTCTCCACCATGAGCATTTCTCCAAGCATCATTGGAGAGGCTGACGACATTTCTGGTTCTTCTGGCTTCTCCTCCTCTTGTGCCAAGTGAACCCTTCTATCCTTGGTCTTGTCAATACCATCCTTCTTAGGACAGTTGAAAGATGTGTGTCCCACCTCATTGCAGTGATAACATCTACCTGTGAACACTCCTCTACCTGATCCAAATCTACGTCCACCTCTATATCCACCTCTCTGATCTGTAGACATCTCCTTACCCTTCTCATTGCTGTTCTGAACTTCAGTAGTAGGTCTGCCCCTACCTCTGTATCCTCTTCCACTTCCTCCTTGCCTTTCTTGCTTCCTCTTCACTCTCTCTTCAGCCTTGATGGCCAACTAAAAACACTCTCCAAGTGATTTTGGTACTGATAAACCAATTTCATCATGCAAGTTATACCTAAGCCCATTAAGGTACCTTGTCACTTTCTCTTCTTCATCTTCCAATCCTCCTCTAATACTAAGCTTATGAAATTGCTCAGTATAGGACATAACATCCATGTCCTTCTACTTCAGAATCTGCCTCATCCTCTTTGTGTGAATGGAGTAATCAGATGGAAGGAATTGATCCTTCATCATATCCTTCATCCTACTCCAAGAAGTGATTTTTGATGCACCTCTAGCCAGTCTTTCTGTCTACACACTACTCCACCAGGTAAGTGTTGTTCCTCTTAGTTTTGTCTTTGCAAATTTGATCTTCTTCTCATCACTCATCTCCTCATACTCAAAAAAAATTCTAGGGCATCTATCCACCCTAATACTTCTTCACTATCCATCTTCCCTTGATAGATAGGTAACTCTATGTTTGCCTTTGTCCCACTTCCTTGGACTGCCTTCAGCAATCTCACAAACTTCTTCTCTTCAGCCTCTAACTCATCCTCAGGAGGATTCTCATCTGCATCCTCATCTCCTTTTCAACCATCTTGTTCATACCTTCTAGGATTCTTCTCCAATGCTTCCAATCTAGCCAAGATTTATGCATTCTCCCTTCTCACTTGCCTCAACTCTCTTTCCCTTGTAGCATCTTGATCTCTTCTATCCCTCAATTCTTTTTCTCTAGCCTCTAAGGCTTCTCTCAACTCATTGTTCTCCCTAGCCATCTGATTCTCCAGAGGCATCCTTACAACTCTCTTTCACAAGATCCACAACTTCCTCAAGGACCTACTAGTGGCTCTGATACCACAAATGATGCAGAGCATCTAGGACAGCAGTAGCATGGTTCAAAACTTCACATGCAAAGGCTCTCAAGCTTCACTATTTTCTCACTGAGATCAGACTTCTCTTAATGAAGGCTTAACACAATCACTACCTTGTTCTTGACATACATAAATGAGGGACTTCAGGATACCTATCATATGATATCTAACTCCATTCACCATCTTCACTATGTAGGATCTTTAGGACAATAGTCTTACCAAAGTCTTCAAAAGACAATCATAACATCTCACTGCTCCATTGTGTAGATAGTCACCATGTCTTCCTTGTGAAGTTCTCTATTGAGACACACTCAAACTCATGCAACTTACCAATCTCTCACATGCATACATATCTAATGCATTCATTGACAAAATAATATTGAACCAAACTTACCAAGTTTCTTCCTTGTGGTGACTGTTGTCCTTCTCTTTTTCCAATACTTGACTCTTGATGGGCCATCTACATGGCAAACTTAGACCAAACCCATTCTCCTACCTCCAAGTCCTTTACCAGACCAAGGACCAACTATCTTACCACCCATTCCATTAATGAGTAATAGAAAGGATCAATGGAATGAGGAGGATACCATCAAACTGTCAAAAGAAACCCTAACCTAGGTTTTTAGACAGTCAAGAGAAAACTAATGATTTCTTCCTCCTGTCTTACTATCAAAACCTCAAAACAGATTCAAATTAAAGATGCTTCAATCCCCTAACCATCCAATGCATACATGAACTATGCCAATTCTGTATAGGTACGGATTTCTCAAGAAAACTACGAATAACTTATGGAGACAGCAATTAAAAAAATAGTTTTGGGAAAACCAGCTATATCTTTCATCTAGATCAATGTCAAGACTCCAAATAAGATCCAAAGTCAAGCTATTTCAATCCTCCAACATTCCATTGGGCTCTTGTGCTATGAGAAATCCGTACAAGCGCGGGTACGGCAGAAAAATAGTAATAAAAACACAGAAAATCAGGAAAAAGTAGAAAAATAGTGATCTTTGTTATTTTTCTTGTAATCCACCGAATGTCTCCTTACAATCAATCCTTCCTTGGATTAAAACAAGCCTCTTCCAATGCATGGAGTGAAGTGGGTCAATGCAACTGCCCAACCATCAGGCTTTTCTCTTGATTTGTAACTGTTGTCTTTGCAACTGTTTTAGAAACTGTCCAATCTTGGACTGCACCAATGGTTTCTATGTTTAACAATGCTTTTTAACCTTTTGATAACCTTGGTCAAGGTGTTAACATTCCCTTCCAACCTTTGACATGCCTCTAAAGGCTTACAAACTCTAAAATTTAAATGACTAACCTATATGCCTCAACAAAGGCTTATAGAATTGACTCTTGCAAACTACCTATGACTGTCCTCCCTAGGACTTCAACATGAAAATAGATTCTTTTAGACATTTGGACATAGTCCAACTACATGCATGGATTTCAAGCCTTATACAACATTTAGATGGTCTCCAAGACCTTTTTAAACCAAACAAAACAACTTGAAAATCAAGTAAAATCTAGACATTTCGGTGTTCCTGCACCAGTTACTTTTTAAAGTATGCTTTAAAAATGGACTGTTATAGAAATGGAGACCCTAGTAGATCACAGATGTGCCCTCACCAAAAATGGCATAACTCACTCAATTCTAGATGAAAATTTCTCAAACCAAAAGAATATGAAACTAGACTCACATCTCCATCGTTTTCCATTAGGTTTAGGCTTGTACTTGATCTATACAATCCATACCATTCCAAAAAAGATAACTATTTTAGTAAAATAAAACTAGAAGTATCAATCACTAAATTCATCATAACTTTTAGAAAACATAATAAAAATTGATGGAACCAACTCCAAAAGAAATAAGACTCAGAGATATTTCAAAAAAATCTAATTTCATGTAATTTGGAGTCTGTACAGGGTCGTACTAGCCTCAGGAACAATGAAAAAAAGTTAAAAAATGCAAAAAACTAAATTTTTATTTCATTTCATTTCTCTTCTCTAAACTTCATCTCTCCTTCATCTCTACCTCTTGCATGAAATGTCAAGGCATAAATAATTTCTTTACATCCATGTTCATTGTTCCATCACTCCACTCTCTTTTACATGGAAAAAGGAGAGGCTAAAAATAGCCAAACCACTAACACTACTCAACAAAGAAAGACTAAACTTAACCAAATCTTAAAAGTCCACTACAAGTGACATCTAAAACATGAAGAGTGGTCTTTAATAGACCTTATTACATGACAAAATACTCAAAACACAACATAAATCAAATATTTACAAAATGGCCTCATGGATACATAAAGTCCATTAGGTGCTCTTGCACCATACTCCTGGAGGAAAGAAAATTCAAGTCCCATTGAATGCAAGTCATGTCTTTCTTCCTAGTCCTCCAATTCTTTCGTAACCTATCCTTTATCTTTGTAACTCCTCCTAGGTCCTTCTTTTTCTTCTTCTTAAACCATCTCTTATCCATCATCTTCTCATCTTCAAGGCTCCAAAACTACATTTCTTGTGCATATACCTCAGTAGCTTTATCTTTGTCTTCATCCTCATCATTGGAACACCATATGACAACATATTCACCATTAGTGTAACCTACATCATACTCTTGCAAACCTTCATATATATCATTAGAAAAGAAATTTGAAACATCCTTATTAGCAATTTCATTATCAACAATAACTTGGTCATGAATATCAACACCAACGTTATCAACAACCTTATCATCAACAACTTGAGTATCAATATCAAATTTACCAACAACCTCAAAACCCATATCATTAATCTCAACATCCATATGCCCTTCTATTTTTTCATCATCAGACAAAGAGGTTTTGTTCATCTTCAAACACAACTAGAATATCATGCATCTCAACTTGTAACTTAACTTGCTCAACTCGAACAGTAGATTCAAACTTTACCTCTACCTCATTTGTTGTTGTACGTACTTGTCTTCTTTTTCTTTGCATAATCTTCCTAATGGGCCGTGTAACATTCCTCTTCACTGATAAGTGCCAACTTTGCAACTACTAAACTATTCTTTCCATATTTGTTTCCCATCTCTTCCATAGCTTGCCTCGGTTCTCTTATCTCTTTCTCAACCTCTATTTGCCTCATCTTTTCCTCTTTCCTCTTCCTCTCTTTTTATTTTTGCTTCTTCCTTTCTGAACCCCCAGCCTACAAGTATCTCCTGAACAAATCCATCCTCTCTTCAAGAAAGTCCCTTTAACCTTGCTTGTTCTTGTCTTTGCCTCACCTAGGTCTCTTCTCTTTTCCTCTACATAGTCTTTTGGCAACCAGGTTCACTCTTCAACCTGCACAAACACAAACACCAAACTCTCTTGGCCAGACCTTCTGAGCTCTAATACTAATTAATGCAGACCATGTTGGATTCACCAAAAACAAACACACTTCAAACAAAAGAATTATCTCACAAACATCTACTGTGCTTTGATGAGAGCAGAAAATAAGGTAAATTTGACATAATTTTTAGAATACAACTCTAACCCATGATATAAAAACTGATTTGGATACCATTTTCACTCTTACACAACATATCTCATATGAAACATAGGTTGTTTTTAGACATATGCCTCAAAAGGTGACTGTTCTACTCTTCCCTAGGTTTTGAAATGGAGCACCAAATAGGATTTTCTTGGCCATAACTTTCAACCCAGAACTAATATCCAAAAAATCAAACCTGATTCAAATACCTATTTGGACCTTATTTAACATATCTCAAAATGGGTAGGGGTTACTTTTGAATGTATTCTTCAAACATGCACTGTTACAGAGATGGAGACCCTAGTAGATCGCAGACCTGCCCTCACCAAAAATGGCATAACTAACTCAATTACTAATAAAAGTTACCCAAAACAAAATAATATGAAACTAGACTCATATCTCCATCTTTTCTCATTAGTTTCAGACCTATACTTGATTCGTACAATCTGTACCATTCCAAACAAAATGACTATTACAATGAAAAAACTAGAAGTATCAATCACTAAATTCATCATAACTTTTACAAAACATAATAAAACTTGATGCAACCAACACCAAAAGAAATAATACTTAGATCTATTTCAAAAAAATCTAATTTCATGTCATTTGGAGTCTATATAGGGCTATACCAACCTCAAGAACAACAAAACAAATGTTTAAAAATGTAGAAAACTAAACTTTATTTCATTTCTCTTCTCTAAACTTCATCTCTCCTTCATCTCTACCTCTTGCATGAAATGTCAAAGAATAAATAATGTCTTTACATCCATATTCATTGTTCTATCACTCCACTCTCTTTTACATGCAAAAAGAAGAGGCTAAAAAAAACCAAACCACTAACACTACTCAACATAGAAAGACTAAACTTAACCAAATCTTAAAACTCCACTACAAGTGACCTCTAAAACATGAAGAGTGGTCTTTAATAGACCTTATTGCATAACAAAATACTCAAAACACAACATAAATCAAATATTTATAAAATGGCCTCATGGAGGCATAAAGCCCATTAGGTTCTCTTGCACCACCCAGTGAGTCCTCCTTCCTTCCTAAGAAATCTTTCTTCATTCCTTTTTTTCCATAGGAACTATAGAGTTTTAGATGACATGACAAACCAAAAATAGTTATCATTTGCATTCAAACCTTTGATTAGACCAATAAGTATTTCTTTGATAATCATATTAACTTTAGGACACCACGTTTCAACATTACCCATAAAAAAGGACTAGATATAATTGGCATATAAACATTCGAAGAAAATATGGGACACCAACTCTGACTCATTACATAGAGGACAAATTATAGCCTTGGCTCCTAGGATAAATTTACTAAGTAATAGCAGTCATTTGAATGAAGCTTTTTTGGTTCTAGGACTTTAGACCACAATAGTTTAAAGGTTCTAATAAGTTCTTCATCTATAAAGGAGCCAACCCAAGAGATGTTGATGTGATGGAAAATATCCTACGATTTTGACATCATTTTATAGATCAACTTTGGTTTTATTTGAACAAAGGGAGTGTCATCTTCCCACTTCAGTTTCCCCAATCTCTCATCCCCTGTTAATTCTATTTTATTATTTATCTTACTTAACATTGCTTTATAAATGGTGGAGAAGGTTCTAAAAAACTTTTATAACTGAAACTAACATTCTATTTGCTTCCAATCTTTTGACATTCCTTGCTCAAACATATCTGCTAGTTTGGATAGGCCTTTATCATTACATTTTTTTGCTAAGCAACCTTGAAGCAAAGCCAATGGCTTTTTTTTGTGAATAACATTCCACCATATTGACCTTTGTCCCCAAATGACTCCTTTATTCCAACCGATAGCTTCTCTGTCCAAAATCAAAGGTTTCACCATTTCCCATGCCTTCCAAATACTACAAAACACTGCAGACCCCCTTGGCCTAGAGAGACTCCCCTAACAGGGCATCATAAAAACTAATTCTTCTCCAACCTTTTTTTTTTAGGGTGTAGCATTATCAATATTATGTCTGACCAGAACTTTCCAAGGTTCCCCCCAGTTATGGCATTAGTGATCCATTTAGAGGCCAAGGCCATTCCTTAGATTCTTAGATGTTTGAGACCCAGTCCTCCTAGCTCTTTACTGATAGCACCAATCCCACTTTACAAGATACTTTTTTGGTTTTCCCTTACTATCAGACCATAAGAAGTTTCTTATCAATTTATGAATAATCTCAAACTGCTAGTTGGAAAACAACCACATGGAAGACTAAAAGATAATGTATGCAGAGAGGATCTTTAGACAAACTTGTATTCTCCTAGTTAAGGATAGATACAATTTGTGTTAGGGTTAGCTGGCAGAAGATATCAATAAAATGCAAATAAAGATTAAACAAAGGAATGAAAATACACAGAAATAATAACAGCAAAAGATAAGTTTTAACATGGTTCACCCAAACTCGGGCTACATCCACCACTAGAGAGTCCAATATTATTATCTAGTAAATCAAACTGATTACAACTAGTAATCCTTGCAAGTCAACACTGCTACAAAATGCTACAATACAATATCAATGAAAACCCTAAACCTTAGCCATTTTTATCATGACTTTTGTCATTTACAAAAATAGGGTAAATTTAACCTCCGAGTCTGATTAGGCTCCATATAATAATAATCTCCCACTTGGAGACTGATCAGACTCCACACCATATCATCTCCCACTTGGAGACTGATCATAACACCGTTGACCCTATAGCTCCCACTAGAAATAAGCACCTTGGACTCTACTGGTCTAATTTTTTGTTCAGTCTTGAAGACCAACTGAAGCTGAAGAGGAGCTTAGCTTCTCCCTTGGCACTACCTTTGTAAACATATCCACTAGATTTTCATCTGTATGTATCTTTTCTAGCATTAACTGTCCATCATCCAACACTGACCGAATGAATTGATACCTCAACTATATGTGTCTAGTCTTTGAATGCAAGGCAGAATTCTTTGCAAGATGTATGGCACTCTAGCTATCTATAAAAGAATAAATGATAACTTGTTGTTTGCCCAATTCTTCCATGAAAGAGTGCAGCCATATCATCTCCTTGCTTGCCTCTGTTGTAGCTACATATTCTACCTCTGTGGTGGATAAAGCAACCACCTTTTACAACCTAGAAATCTAACTCACAGTTGTCCCACCTATAGTAAAGACATAACCTGTAGTGCTTCACCTGGTATCAATATCCCCTGTCAAATCTGAGTCTACATAACCTACTAAATCAGTATTAGAGCCCCCAAAACATAAGTGTTTATTGGAAGTACCTCTCAAATATCTGAGAATCCATTTTACTGCATTCCAATACTCTAATCCAGGATGACTCATATACCTACTTACGACTCCTACAACATGTGCAATATCTGGTCTCATGTATACCATGGCATATATTAAACTTCCTATAGCTGAAGTATATGGTAGCTTGGACATTTTTTATTCCTCCTCTTGTGTCTTAGGACACATCTCCTTAGTCAATTTCAAATGACTAGGCAAAGGTGTGCTGACAGCTTTTGCATTCTCCATATGGAATCTCTGCAACACCTTTTCAACATAATCAGCCTAAGATAGAGTCAATTTTTTGTTCTTCCTATCTCTGCAAATTTTCATACCAAGGATTTGGTTTTCTGCCCCCAAATCCTTCATAGCAAATGACTGTGCTAACTGTTGTTTTAACTCTCTTATGTGATCAATGTTAGACCCTGCTACAAGCATGTCATCAACATATAAACATAAAACAATGTAGCTGTGATTATCCAACCTCTTAAAATAAACACAATGGTTAGAATTACACTGATTGTAGCCTTGCTCAACCATAAAACTATCAAATTTCAAGTACCATTACCGAAGTGCTTGTTTTAGGCCATACAAACTCTTCTTCATTCTGCATAATAGTTTCTCCTTACCTTTCACCTCAAATCCTTGGGGCAATTCCATGTATATCTCCTCCAAATCACCATGGAGAAAAGAAGTTTTCACATCTAGCTATTCCAAATGTAAATCTTCAGCATCCACAATACTTAAAATAGTATGAGTAGAAGTCATCTTGACAACCAGAGAAAACATCTCATCAAAATCAATGCCCTTTTCTGTGCAAATCTTTTTACAACTAACCTAGCTTTAAATCTTTTCTTACCTCCATCTTCCTTTTTCAACCGATAAATCTATTTGTTTGGTAAAGTCTTTTTACATGCAGGCAACTTACATAATTCCCAAGTCTAAATTTTTAGAAAGCAGTCCATTTCTTATTTCATTCCAAGCTCCCACTGAACATGTGTATCCACCTAGCTTCATCATACCCTTCTGGTTCGCCAACATTTGTTAACAAAATAGAATACAAAGAGGGAGAAAACCTTTGAGGAGGTCTACTTAGCCTTGTTGACCATCTAACATTCACTAGAGTTTTAGGTATTTCTGGTTGTTGTTGCAGAGCATGAGGAACCACTAAAACATCATTATTTGGAGTATCGTCCAGCACCACATAATTCTTTTCTTTCTTCTCATGTTGCTACAACTAATCTTTGTACAACACCTGCTTCTCACAATTTTTTTATTTTCAAAATCCCAAATCCTATAACCAAATTCATCAATGCCATATCCAGCGAAGGTACTTTTTTTTGATTTTGCATCCAACTTGGTTCTATTTTCAGAATCTACATGTGCAAATGCTTCACATCCAAAGGTTTTGAGAAAAGAATAACTCACCTTCTTACCTGTCCATGCTTCCTCTGGAATACCACAGGCCAAAGGAACTGAAGGACCTCTATTAATTAAATATGCAGCGGTGTTGATAGCCTTTGTCCACATGTTTAAAGGCAGCCAAGCATGTAATCTCATGGTCCTTGCACACTCCATTATTGTCCTATTCATGCATTTAGCCACTCCATTCTCTTGTGGAGTCCCTAGAACCATTTTCTTCCTATGTATTCCATTAAAAGAATAATAATCCTCAAATTCTTTGCTGCAATACTCACCACCATTATCAGATCTGAGACATTTTAATCTTTTCCCTATCTCATTCTCAAACAAGCTTCTCCATTTCTTAAACGTTTCAAATACATTAGATTTCTACCTAAGGAAATAAATCCATACCTTCCTAGTTGCATCATCTATGAATGTAACATAATACCAAGAGCCACCAAGAGAAGATACCCGAGCTGGTCCCAATACATCTGTATGCACAAGCTCCAACTTTTCATCTTTCTTTTGCATTCCATCCTTGAGAAAACTAACTCTCTTTTGTTTTCCATACACACAACTTTCACAGAAATCCATATTAATACATTTCAGACCTGGTAAAACTTTCTTAGAATGAAGTACCTTCATACCTTTTTCACTCATATGCCCAAATCTGTTATGCTATAGCATTGCCTCAGAACATGTAGCAACTATTTCAGTCTCTTCCTACGAACCTGCAACAACTATTCCTAAACCTGTTTGTTTTTTGTCTGCAACAACTAAAGTAGAAGGAACAGTATGAACTATACAAAGATATAAGGTGCCTACTTTCACATCCTTTTCTACTATTAAGGCACCTTTTGAAACCTTCCAATTTTTATCAGTAAATGTAACAATGTAACCTTCTTCAGCTAGTTGCCCTGCTGAAATTAAATTCCTACTAAGCCTTGGAACATGCCTTACCTCTTATAGTAGCCAATGATTCTCATTTTGCAACTTAATCTTAATTCTTCCCTTTCCAACAATCTGACAGGGTTTGTTGTCTCCCAAATAAACTAGCCCAAAATCCCCTTGGACATAATCAAGAAAATAACTTCTGTGAGGCGTAGCATGAAATGAGGCCCCTGAATCTAAAACCCATGAATTATCAGCATTATCTAGGGAAAGAATTAAAGCATCATCTTTAGATTTATTACTTACCACATTTTCCTCCTTATTGCCTCCTTGTTTGTCTCCTTCTTTATTCTTCTGAGACCAGTAATCTTTCTTCAGATGACCTAGTTTCCCATAGTACTAGCAGTCATTCTATCCTCTGGATTGGGATCTTCTATCCTTTGATTTTTTTCATGACTTCCCATGACCTCCAAAACCTTTTCCTCTCTCCTTGGATCTACCCCTGCTTTCTACATTCAAAACACTACCTAATGTGGACCCTCCTAAGATTTTTTATCGCATTTCCTCGCTAAGGATAACACCAACAACATCATCAAATTTTAAAGTGTTTAAACCAAAGATAGAGTTACTTATAGCCATTACCAAGCCATTCTAGCTTTCTGGCAAAGAACATAAAACCAAGAGAGCCCTCACCTCTTCATCAAATTTCACTTTTACAGAAGTTAACTGATTGGTAATCATATTAAACTCATTTAAATGATCTGTCATAGATCCACCTTCAATCATTTTTAGATTAAAAAAATTCTTTATGATAAATACCTTATTTGAGGCTGAGGGTTTTTCATACAATTTAGCTAAATCTTTCATCAGTTCACTTGTTGTCTTCACTTCTGTTATATTGAATGCCACAGATGGTGCCAAGCACAACTGAATGGTTCCCAGTGCCTTTCTGTCCAGAAGTTCTCAATCCTCATCCGTCATTCCTGTCAGTTTCTTGTATACTCCTTCCAATGGCCTCCATAAATCCTTTTGATAGAGTTAATCCTCCATCTGCATCTTCTATAACTGATAGTTCTGCCCATTGAATTTATCAACCTTCAATTTACCCTCATCTGTCATTGCTCCCACTCAACCATGAGACCTTCCTACAGATGATAATTGAACACAACTCGCTCTGATACCACTTGTTAGGGTTAGCCATTAGGTGATATCAATTAAATGAAAATAAAGATTAAATAGAGGAATGAAAATACACAGAAATAATAACAGTGAAAGACAAGTTTTAACATGGTTCACCCAAACTCAGGCTACATCTACCAACAGAGAGTCTACTATTATTATCCAGTATATCAAATTGATTACAACCAGCAATCCTTGCAACTCAGCACCGCTGCAAAATGCTACAATATAATATCAATGGAAACCCTAACCCTTAGCCATTTTTATCATGACTTTTTGTTGGTTACAAAAATAGGGTAAATTTAACCTCTAAGTCTGATTATGCTCCATATAACAACAATTTCTTCTAGTTTTCTATCTTTTTCTCAATCTTGGTAAAAAGCCAATGCCACATAACATTAAGAGAGGGGAAAACAAAAAAAGGGATACCAAGAAATCTAACTAGCATTGAAGGCCCTCCCCACTGCCATTTGTCCATCATAAACCAATTAGGAATAGATTCATCCCAAGTCAAGAGGATGGATTTAGGGTAGGAGATTTTTGCCCCTGAAGCTAAGTAGAAAATGTGAAGTCTTTTTTCTATATTTTCTATCTCTTTTTCCTCTACCTTTGGAAAAGGGGCAGTATCATCTACAAACTGGACATTCAGAAGCCTATCACCATTAGGTAATAATAAACCTTCAATTCTTCCTTCAACTGCCTCTATTCTCAAAATATAATGAAGGGCCTCCGAAGCAATTACAAAAAGGGAGGGGGCAAGGGGACAGCCCTATCTGATTGACCTTCCCATCTTAAATGGGGCAAAGAGTTCTCCATTCACTTCCACTTGAGCTGTAGCATCTAAAAAAAATATCATAACCATTTTGATAAAGAATTCAAGAAATCCAATAGCTCTGAGCATCATAAAAATAAAGGACCACTCCACTCTATCATATGCTTTTTCAAAGTCTAGTAGTAGTATACCTGCATTTTGTTTGGAGTCCTTAGCCCATTACAAGGCTTCCCAACTTGTTATCAGGTTTTCAAGAATGTATCTTCCCTTAATAAATCCAGTTTAGGTTGGGCTAATTATATTTGGGAGGATATCTCTGAGTCTCAAGGCCAACACTTTTGCAATAATTTTGTATGAGACATTTAGGAGTGTTATGAATCTCCAATTCTTCATTTTTGTTCTATCTCCTTCTTTGGAAGAAGCTTTATAATGCCTTTATTTATATATTCCCCTAAAGTTCCTTTCTCTATTGCTTCAGAGTAAAGATCAAGGAGGTCATCTACTATCTAGTCAATATTTGTTTTGTAAAATTCTACTGGTGGCCCATCAGCCCCAAGAGACTTGTCATTGCTCATAGACTAGATAGCTTTTTTCTATTTCTTCCTTACTGTGCTTTTGTTCTAATTTCTTACTCATGTCTAGGGTCAATTTAGTTTTATAGATTCTGCAACATAATTCTTGGGCCTCCCTACAATCATCCCTATTATCATCTACCTTAAACAAAGTTTCATAAAACTTCCTAAATGCCTCCAATATTTGCTCTGGGAGTTCATACTGACTCCATTTTCCATTATTGCCTGAATATTTTCTTTTATGTTTTTCTTCTTCAACAAATTAAAAAAATACTTAGTACCCTTGTCCCCATATTGTAACCAGTTGAGTTTAGCTCTAGCTCTTGCTCCTTATGCCTTCCTTATTTGAATTTTTCTTAGTTTATGTTTTATATCTCCCAATTGGAAATTTAGCTCCTCATCCTTTGGATTGTCTTGTATTTTCTCTTCTACCTAGAGTAACTTTTCCTACAGCAAGAGCTCTTCTTTTTTCCTATCTAAAGCATATTTTTCCCAACAATTTGGAAAATAGTTTTACATGCTTCAATGAATTTAGACCAATAATATATGTCATTGGCCTCCATACATATCCATGCATATATTCCTAAGAGTTTTAATTCCTTGATTGCAGTCTTCATCCTTTAGGAACTCACAATTCAATTTAAACAAGGATCCCTTTTGACTTCTTATGCTTTGCTTTTGCTCTTTGACTAATACTATCATTCTTGAAGATCTGTATTTTAGGATTAAACTGTGTGCAAGTTTTTTTACCTCAATATTTCGGATCACACTCTATGATCCATCATTAGGAGAATAAAAAACAATAGAAGAAACATAGAATGATAAAATTTACAGACCAAGACAACTAAATAGACAGCAGGATAATGCGGGAACCAAGAACACTCAAGGAAAGAAAGATAAAATTATAAAATATAAAAATAAAAATAAAAACTAAAGCACATTTCTATTCATTAAAAAACACAAAAGCACAACACAAACAACTAAAAAATTGAAAGGTTCAAAGAAAGAAACACCCAATAGACTTAACCACCTAAAAGATTGAAAAGGGAGACATAATGAACAACAAAGAACCCAGAAAAGATAGTGGGTTTGGGATGACTTGAATTTTGTTTGTGTCTTTCTTTTGAATGACAGAGAAGCAATCCTTATTCAAATAGAATCTATCAAGTCTGCAATATATTTTTTTGTTTGTTTTCTGACAATTTGACTAAGAGAACCAGATGTATTTGTTGTTGTTTCCCCCCCTTCTAGTGGGTCTGCCAGGTTGAGTGATTTTTTAAATCTTAGCCAGAAGAATTTCTCATTCCCTCTCCATTCTAGAGGATTCTCACCTTTTTTATCTTCTGAATATTCTACCATGTTAAAATCTCCACCAAAGATCTAGGGAACCTTGGGAAGACCTGATGTTAACCCTTTCCATAGTTTAGTTTTGTTCAAATAGTCATTGGGGGCATAGATAGAGCATAACCCAATGTCCACCCCCCAATGTTCAAAGTGATCCATACATACCTATTGTAAGGAGAGTGACCAAATTCTTTTAGGTATTTTTCTAGTTTTCTATTTAATAGAATAGCATTTCCCCCTCTACCTTTCTCATGGCTGGATGTAAAGGCAATTGCTTCCTTCCATACAAATCTCAATGTATTTTCTAAGGTGAAGCCTACTGCCTTAACTTCTTGAATAAATAATACATCCATATCCTTTTTCTTGTTACAAAAATCTCTCAGAATATATTTCCTGTCAGGGGACTCCATACCCCTAACATTCCAGCTACAACAATGAATGGTTTTCATTACTCTAGAGATTGAGGGGGTGGAGGGTCTCTTCAAAGATTAGTGTTGTCCACCAAATATTTTTGGATAGAATCATCTCTTCCTTTCTTTCCAAGCTTAATGCTACTAATGTTCCTACTTAGTTTCTTTCTTTTTATACCTTCATCGTCGGCCTTAAGGATACCCTATTTGAGGATACTCTGATCTAATCTACAGGGATCTTAAGTTGATTTAATTTATTCCTTTGCTCTACAACTTCCGTTATTTTGTCAAGTGCAAGTTGTGCATTTTTCTTTCTCACTGAGATAAACCCATTGTTAGAGGTATATCCTAGAGGAACACCATCTTGATTATTTTCAAGGACAAATTTGGGAGTGGAGTTCTCCCTTAGGGAATTGGGGTTATTATTGCATTGCAATGGAGTATCTACAATCTGTGAAACAAGAGTGGGGTCTTCTTCCATCCACCCATCAGAGGATTTTTCCTCCAAGGAGAAACTACTAAGGGTTCCATCTTGGGTGCTATCTGAATCATCTCCATCTAGGTGATCTTCCTCTATATCTTTTGAGTCCAATCCATCATCAATAGACATAGACCCATTCAGGACCTCTTCTACAGATGATGCCATGAGACCCGGGCCACCATTAGGGTCTAAGCTTTTGTTTTTATTGACTTTCTCATTATTTGTTGTTTGACCCACATTTTTATCCTCTGGGGGAGGAGCAGATACTCCACCACCAAAGTTCATCCCATTTATTTCAAGGTTATTTTCTGAAACCCCCATTTTTCCTTTATTTAGGTTTCTATTGAGCGCCAGACAATTCTTTTTTGGATGCCCATCTTGTTTACACAGGAAGCATGAATTAAGCCCACGCATACTTTTTAACTCACATTGAAATTTCTTTTCCTCCCAATTAATTTCTAGATCTTCTAAGATTTGTACCCCTATGTGAAAGAAAACCAACATTCTCGCATTGAGATGGGGTAGGGAGGCTCTTGTCTCATCAATTTTTAATTTTTTTCCAAAGGGTTCAAAAATTTGTGGCAAAAAGTTCCAGAATTGGACTGGAACATCTTTTAGCAAAATTCATCTTGGTACTAAGCAAAACTATATTTCTTTGTGTGGTGTATCTAGCTTCCAAGGAAAATCCTTGAAGAGAGTTAGGCCTAGGTTCCAATAATCTTTTTCAATTACCCTTTTCTGCATAGTATGTGATTTAAAAAAATTACAAAGATTCCCGGTTGTATCATGCGATAGAAAGAATAGTGAATGCCCAATTTCTTTGACCATACTGTAATCAACCAACTTTCAAAGAATTTTCTAGATGGCAGTTTTTCCAAACTGACACAAGTGAAAAAAACTACAACATTCATTAATCTTAATTCTTCATTTTTAAGTGCTTTTCCTAATTCATCATTAGGTTTTAAAGAAACAGTCCTTGGCATTGAAAGAAGGTCACCTTGCCTTTGCTCCAGTGGTCCACTTCCTTCTTTTCCCTCATCCGCACTTGGACTATGTCCTCCAACATCACCCATGACCATGAAGACTGCAACTTTTGGCACAGTTTGTGCATCGTCTGCATTCACTATTTCTTTGAAAGACTTTAACCTTTCCTTACTGGGCTAGGCTTGTCCACCAGAGTTGTCCTCCATGGGCACTCAAATCTCTTCAATGTGTATTCACTACCTTCCCACACACCATATTCCCCTCGCCAATGCCCATCCACCAACCCCCTGGACTAACCCAATATGACGTAATGAAGAGGATGGGAAAAAACCAGGCTGAAGGTTTAAAAATTTGAAAGATAAAATAAGACAAAAAACAATAACAATTAACCTCTATCCAAGACCAAAGACTTGACTACAAATTCAACCAAGCAAAACAAAGAACATGAAAGATTTCTCATCAGGGAGAGGAGCCCAAACGGAAGGCACATGAAGGATTTACAGACAAACCCTCATGCAACCCCTGGGATAAACAAGAATTATTTAGAATAATATTAAAATAATATTTATATAGATATATCTATTGCAATTTAAATTTATTTGTTTTAAGTTTAGTCTAGATATTGTCTTCCAAACATCCATATTAAATAATTAGGAATCATTTATTATTTATTATTAAATAATATAAATACATCAATTATATATATATATATATATATGCACTATTTGAATATAATTACACCATAAAATATAAATTAAAAGGATATTAATATTTATGACTAAATCAAACATTCAAAACTAGCTCATTGTAACAATTAAAATACAATAATTTTCTAAGCATCTAACCATCAATCACATTTAGTATCCATACAATAATGCATAATAAACCATTCAAAATGCAATATGAGACTATGTGAGTGTGTGAGTGCATCAGGATTAACCATCCCAAACAGTTCTTCCCAAGAGGCTAGAACATCTCTACCTCAACCATGTTTTTTTCTTCGACGAGTACCTACATTTATTCGCACTCAACTCAACGTCAATAGGTTAGTTCCCCAGAACATAGCCAAAGAAAAACATTATAATCACATCAATAATATTTAATATTTAAATCAACTTTCCAATTTACATAATTTATAACTTCATGATAATTATCTTCACATACGTGGAACTTTACTCAAAGTAAAACAATCATGGTAAATGTTCACTAATCTAGAATAATAATAGTCTATAAAAATGAGACATGACATCCTTCCCCACTTGGAAGAGACATCATCCTAATGTCTTATTACACAACAAACTAATAATGAATCAATCTACCATCAATCAAAGTATCATAAAATAATAACAATAACTCAATGTGTCAAAAATAATAACTGAACTCAAGGTATCATAATCCATGCATGAATAAGAAATCTATGCTATATCCTCAAATAAGGAAAAGATCTATCAATCTCCTCCACATCATCTGATGTGGTACTTTACTCTAAATATTGGTCCCATTGGACCTTATATTTGATGAAAGTAGATTGTCATTGATGTCAAAAAGGTGTTGTTATTGACAGGAGTGTCACTAGGATCAGTGGATGTTCATATCTTGTTTATGTTTCTTGGTTCATTCTTGTTTGTGTTGGTTCATTTTTGTAGATCTTATGTTGTGGTGTTTGAAGGAATAATGCAATGCATATGTTTTGTTATGCAAGGTTGATTAACAAGATGTGTTCACAGATGCATATAAGTTGGTATGATGACTCACTTGGCACATTTGACACAGTCACAATGATTTATACATAGTTGCTTGCTCAGTGGTTTCACTTGCTCTTCACAGTTTATATGTTTAATGGTATATGTCTGTGACATCATGAGTTCAGTGGTTTCATCTTCATATTGTTGCCCTCAGTTCAGTGAATTCACTTGGTTCAGTTGATTGTGGGTTGTTGGCATATGGCATATGATATCATGTTTCTTTCTTGTGATAAATTTTTGTATCATCTTGACACATGGATTTTTGTACAGTTTGGCTTATGACAAGGCTTGAGTTTTTGGTCACATTGATATAAGGTTGATGTGAGCCTTATTTCCATTTGCATTAAAGTCAAGCATTGATATTCTCACATGGACTTCAAGGTAATAAAGGCATCGAATATAATACATATTGGAAGAGAAGCTCAAAAAGTATTGAAAATTATTTATTTAAAAAGTCTCAAATTTCCTTATTTTATGGAGCTATATGCATAGGGGAGCATGGTTTATAAAATCATTTGAAGATCTTTAAATGGAGACCTTTGTTAACTTGTCCACAACCACTAAGATGGCATCGTACCTATTATTAGACATGGGTAACCCCTAAATAAAATCCATGTAACGCCCCATCATGCAACCCTAGAGAGTTAGACTAAAAAGAGCAAAATTATAGAAATAATTTTTTTTTTGAAGCAAGAAATTGCAATATTAGTAACTAAAGATATTATACACAACATAAAGAAAAGTGCACTTCTAACTCCTCTAGGGAAACATAACTACATCAGTTGATCATAAAGTCTTAACAACACAAGTGATATACATCGTACCACTACAGATAAGAATAACTTTTACATTTGCAAAGAAAGTTAAGTTACAAAGTTACAATACAAGATTACAAGACTGATCATGTTGGTTTACAAATAAATACTTATGAATGCATACAACAACTCTAAGAGTGTAAAGCAATCTAGAACTGGAACACTTCTGTACTAGACTCGAACTGAATCTCCAAGAAGACCAATGGATAGCTCTGCCACCTAACCATGTGGAACCCTGAGGTCCACCCCTCCGAGCTAGGAGATAACAATGAGGATTCCACTAAGCCAAGGATAAAACAACAAATATAACCAAACGAATACTGACTCGACACAGACCAACCATTATAACAAGACTGGACAAAACAAAACAACACTCTAGAGGCAACAATGGAAACAAATAAAGAGGGAAGTAGCTAAGTTGCAGTGAGGAGAGTGTCATCGCATGGTCCTAATCATGGGTTGTCTAGGCTATCTCTCACTAGAAGCCGGCCTCCATCTATGGTTATCCTAGTGACCCCTTTTTGGCACCGGCCCCATAGGGTGACACATGTGGAGCCGACACATCCTCTCATGTGGACAAGGAGGTCGACCTTGCCAACCAGGCCTTCCCATCCCATCCTTAGCCTATGAGAGCACTTCAAGGCATGGGTGAGGCAACATAATTATCTTGTTATGTGAAATAATACTCAACCCACCTAGATTTATTTTTAAGTTATCACTTGATTACAACTTCCATGGGGTTATCCAGGCAGCCACTTTGGGCACCACCCCCACCATGGCAACCACTCTCCTTTCTACACTAGTAACCCTTATCCAACATCTGAAACAAAAGACATACATGGACGAGGAACTATTAGGCATCTAACTTTCCACAACCCATCATGTTACATAGACAATCTAAGTCCAAGTTCACGAAACTTTTTCCCCATCCATAATGAAACTCAAGTCGATAACCCATTACAATGACATGCCACAATTTTGAACCCAACAAAGAAGCCTCACCTTTGGAGTTAGGTAAATAGAACACAATGTCAATGTTAAAACAACCATTCCCCAACATGGACCACGGTTTACGTGACTTGACGCACAACAATCCTAACATCTCCTAGATAGTTCACTTCACATTTGGCCGAGGCATAATCATAAACTCAAACCTCAAATAGATACAATGACCCAATATAAGCATATAGATACGACAAGGAGGATAATCAGATTCAATATACTCATAACTTTAAACATTAAATTAAATATGAGATACCAACTTCCTTTCAAAGAAATTCTAGTTTACGGAAGTAACAATTTCTATACAACCTAAGTATAAATTTCCTAGCTAATATTCTATCAACTACTATCTTCTAATAAAAAAAACCATAAATATATTTGCTATAAACATGAACTTCCATCTAACATTTTACTAATTATACTTTCTAATATGACCAACTACAAATATATTTATATTCTTGCAATAATAATAAATTTTCTGTCTATCATTTTACTACTACAATTTCTAATCTAAACACTATATATATATATTCCTATAGGCATAGATTACCATCTAACATTTTATCAATTATAATTTCCAATGAAACAACTATAAATATCTACACTTTTCCTATGACATAACTTTCCCATCATATTTTACTAACTATAATTTCTAATGAAAAAACTACATACATATATACATTTTGCTAAACACATCCATACCCCATTAAACATTCCACGAACTAAAATTTCAAATAAAACAAATTACCAAAATATATTTCTTTACTATACTAATGAACTTCCCACCTATCATTTTAGTAACTACAATTACAAATAAATAAAAAAATTATCATCTATATTTTTTTTTAATACCAAACCTACCACAAAAAGTGGCCAGAATTTAATTAAGGAATCTGCCAACAAAACATCCACAATCCAAAGGTTTCCTATTGGGTTTTTTCATGGATAGAAGTACGAAATCCCATTAAGAAGTTTCCTAATTGGTGAATTCACCTTCCTAACCCACTGGATTCTAAAATTACTCCAAATCAAATCATAAAATATACAATTGAAAAGTTGATGCAATGAAGCAAAAGGCAAAGGTTTAGAACCTGCACGATTGATATCTAGGCCAACTAGAGATTTAAGCAAGTAGTTGTGGTTTGATGCAATGATGTAAACTTTGGAACAAGGCAGAATTTGCAGGTTCGCTTGGTGGACTGGCATGTCACCAATTGGATAGAATGTAGGAAATGCGAAGACATGAATTATAGGCAAAACTATAATGCAACATCCATTGCAAAGGAGGGACTAAAATCCACAGGTTGAAAAATTTCAATGGCTATGTTTTGTTCTGTGGGCTCACTGAAAGCATAAATGATGCTACTCAGCAACTAGGTTTCTTTAATTTGGAAGTGGGGCCAAGCCCAAGAAGGCATCATCATATGATATAGCTAAGATATAAAGAATAAAAGTGATCTATGGAATTCAAATAATAAGCCTGTGGTGCAAGTCTTCTACATCCTCAGAGAGAATCATTACTAAACTATGAATAATGCTGCCTGATTGCTACAATAAGGGTGGAGCATGTGAGAGAAAGAGAGCACTAGAAAATAGAGGGAAACATTAGAGAAGGTAGGGCAATAAAAAGGCAGGTTTGAATTAGATAGACAGAAATTGCTTCAAGTAAACAAAGAAATGATAGAATTGAGGATTTTGTAATAATTGAGAAGTGTACCAAAGGAAGGATATCGTGAAAATTGTACCCTTGGCACTATCACGGGCAGAGGAGCTGTATAGACATCGCTCAGAGGAGAAACGTTGAACGCATATAGCCAAGGAGAGGTATGGACGCAAAGTAGGTCATAGAGAGGAAGGAAAACACATAACGCCATTCCCCATTTAACTCTAATGACGTGAGAGAGAGCCGAGACACACAACGTCTGGCAAGATATAATGTAAACAAACTAGCAATGATGAGATGCATCAGTTTAGGTGACAATAACCCATCATGCAACCTCTACAGAGATGAACAGAGGTGAGAGTGCACTGTGGGAGGGCTATAGAAGATTATGGTTTCCAAATTACAAATGGACAAAAATTGCTCCAAATAAACCTTAACTTAGTCCAGCAAGGATCAAGGAAATGATTAAGGGCCAAAACAACCAGAGGCACAGAAATTTGGTGACAAGTCAAAGAAATTCATTTTTAATTCATGATATAAGGATAAAGGTTTCTTTTTCTGGTAGAGTTGATTGATTTAGTGCGATTTCAACTACTAAGCATTGCAGATTTCACTTATAGGATCACTAAGAGTTCAATTAAAATGAAGGGAGAAAGAATCCTACTACACATGGCTAGAATAGCAAGCTATCGAATGCAGGAGTCCTAAAATTTTGAATGGAGGTAGGGAGGCATGGATTTCCTAACCAAAAAAAAATAATCACACAAGGAACACAAAGATCTAAACTAATGTGTCTAAACTGTTATTGAAAACACAAATGCACATACCCAGCAATTTCGTTCCAAACTTTAAACTTCCTTCAGCTTCCCCTTTCTCTCCTTTTTTGAACTAGTTTTCTCCAATTTTCTGTCTCTTTCCTCCCCAACCTCCTTCCCATTTTAAAAAAGATGGTTAATCTCATGAGTTCCACAAGCATGCATCCTATTGATGATTGTTTTGATGAAATCATAACAATTAGTTAAAATTCACATAAAATGAACCAAAACTGACTTGAAAGATATGAAAGAATCAGTTAAGATTCGCTTAATCCCAAGTTTAATATGGTCAAGTCTTGACCTGTTGGGCAAATTTAGTTGGTCAATGTGAAGTTGTAATGTTCAAGGGGTCTTTCGTAGTTTAGGGTTTTCTGATGGTTTACTAGACTCAAACTATGCAAAAGATAATAAATATTAGTGTGTTGTTCATTTCCTTTTGCATAAAAGTGTTACTGTATTTCAAAGCTTTAAATGATTTTAAATTATAGCAAGCTTTCCTCTCTTAAATATTATGAAAACTGTCTACTTTCAAACATCTGTTATGCATGCACTTTCAAATGTGAGACAAATTTCCTTCAAATTTCCACGTTTTAAGCTAAGTATTTTTAGATGGGTTGGGAAAAGTTAGAAAGATTTAATCTAACCATCATTCATTCTAGTAAAGGATCTAATTGTTCTGTTATTCACTATATAAGTATTGCAGCAAATTGATCAAATCCACAGACAAAACTCTAAGTGTAAGTTCTAAGCATTTTCACAAACATACACCTAAAATTGCAAGCTCTAAGAGAAATGTTTCAAACACAATGAAGGGAAAGAAAACACTCAGAAGATAGATGTAGAATTCTAGATTCAATTGTATTAGAAACAGACAGTCACATAAGATTTACAATGTCTGAATGACTCTTAGCATCATTGACCAAATTACAGAAAACTTACAAGCTTTACAAATACAACAAGGAGGCAAGATGTTCCAGATGCTCCTTGTTGTAGACACAGGTGACCTCCTTCTTCTACTTCTAAACTAAAAGGTCCCCCTACTCAAAAAATGCTAAAACTAGTTACGAGTGCTGGCTATCTTCTAAAAATCCCTGTGTAACCTTATTACAGTGTACCAAGGCACAATATATAGACTTCCACTGTCCTCAATACAACTCAAAACCCTAGTTAAATAATGGTTCAAACCTCTAGTTACAACAATAAATGTTGGAGAACCAATCTCCCAAAATATCTCTGAGCATACATCAAATCTGGACGAAATATGCCCTTCTGGAAACTCTAGCAGCTTAATATTAACTTCTGTGGTCTGCTGCAATAATGTCTTCAGCTGCATTTTGTCTTCATCAATGAAGACCCTTGACTTCCTCGCCCTTCATCCTTATATTTCTCTGCTCCTGAGATTGGATTTCCCTCTTTTATGACATCATCGCCATTAAGCTTCAGCTCCTTCCTCAACTGCAGACCAGCAAAAAAAAATGGATAAGCAATAAGTATCATCATTTAATAAACATGCAGGAAGAAAAACAGCTGCTAAATCTAGTTGTGACTATGTGAATGCAAAAATTGGGCCCTAAATCCATAAAAAACGTGGGTCAAAAACATATATTCAATGTTCAAACTGGTTGGGTCAACCATCGTTGACCAGAAACATGCACTTCGGACCCCAAATTAAACTCCAAATTTCAATCACTTCGTTCTCCCGCTCAAAATTTCCTTGTATATCGCAATATACAAGTCAGACGTGATACAAACATTTAATCAGGTTTTATTCTTCCTTCGATTCTGTGGCTTGCATAAACTGTAGTATATGAATTATATACAAGTTGGACGCATACATCGACTTAACTCTTCTTAACCTTCCTTTGTATCCGCGCAATGTATAAGTGCATTTGTATCGTAATGCATGCAATCCATACAAGTCGGAATCATACAACAAATTTTCTAATTTTAATACTTCATCAATTTCACGGCTTGCATATTTGCCAATGTATCTTTCGCTTGTATGTCAAAACATACATGCGCCAAATATACAACGACTTAATTCATTTTAATAAGTCCATCGGGTCCGCGTTGTATATAAAACACTTGTATCCTATGCCTTGTATGTTCTTAAACATACAAACAACTAACTTTATTTAAACAACTCTTCAGGTCCACAACTTGTATATGGACGTTGTATGTTCCAAATGTATGCATAAATATACAATCCTGAAATGTACAATGGTTTAACACTGTTAAAAACCTTTCAAATCCGCGCGGTGTATACTTGCATTGTATGTTACCCAAACATACAAGCCCGTGGATATGCAGTGAATTCTCTCTGGTTCATAACTTTTGGATTCTGTGCAATATATAAAATGTCTTGTATATTTCCTTGTATGTTGCGACCTGCCAAACATACAAATGTTAGATACAAAGCGGAATCTAAATATCTATTCACTCTAAATCTAAGCCATTTCAGGTCCATCTTGTATGTATGAAAGGATATATGATTGACTTTGTATATGAACCCGAATGCAAAAAGCGACTAAGTATAAAACGACCTTGCACATACAAAGGACTTTGTATATGCAAAGCGATATACAAACCTGAATGTACATTTTACCAAAATGATCATAACTTGCAAAATATGGCAAATTTTAAGATGGTTCAAAAAGCAACCCTAGCTCATTTTTCACAAGGAATCCAACCATATCATGCATTGGTATTGAAAATGCATTTTTTCTCTATTTCTATCAATGTTTGCAAATTTCAACTCTCTTTTCCCTTTATCACCAAGCAAAACAAAACACACACAAGCAAAAGCAACAGCCACAGTAGGGGTCCTCATTTTGCCAAGGAGTAAAATGGGGCATGTTGTGAACATCACAACACATCCATTACCCAAAATCCCCACTCCTCAGAGAATTTAAAATTTTACTAATAATAGAGATTACACAGATCAAAAATTCCACATTCAACAACTCACAACCTTAAATTTCTCACCTAATATTATCCTCTAAAAGCATTATATATAATAATTAATCATAAACAAGCCCAGATGCTTAATTACACAATAAGATAATTAATTTTGTCAGTATAAACTTTACTTAAACAATATTCCAAATTTTACGACTATACAAAATACTATTAGATTTAACATAATGATAACAAAGAACACATAGACATAACTTAAACAAACTCAACAATGCTCTACAACATGTGACGACCAACAACATGAAATGAGGATCAGACGTCACATCACGACACAAGACCACAAAAAGACTAGGACTGACCTAGCAGAATAAACCTCGCGTTATCTCCCATCACCGATATCCATTGGTGCAAGAGCCCACTCAAACCTGCTATATTAGGTGGAGTCGAGGCTTGGTACCTACAACCTGCATCCAAACAATTGGTTATATATGATCAAATACATATATGTCAACACACACAGAGTCAAAGAATCATGGCGTAGTAGGGTGCTCAAAGCGAGTAGTACTACACCATCCCTACTCTTGAACAAGACTATAACCACTTTTACTTGAATTCAGATATCCACAGATCAAATGAAACATGATAATATTAAACCATTACTAATCATGTCAAACTCATCATAAATGGAATAATAATAATGTCATCATAAACTCATAACACATGTCAAAACTATATCAGTCGAACATAGTCCATCAAGATCAAAATTGACATAAACCATAACCTACTAATCCAATGTCTCAGAACTGTATAAATGTAATGCAAGACTAGCAACTGTCTCAAAACTAACAAAGAGAAATGTGAACTAACAACTATCACAAGCCAAAATATGAGGGGCATTACATCCTCCCCCTAGAATCAGGCTTACTCCTGGAAGCCAGCAAATAAGTAAGGGTATAACTCTCTCATCCTAGAAGCATCCTCCCAGGTAGAAGAAGTCTCATCATTAGGATCCCACTGGACCCTGACCTGCTCCATGTCTCTACCCCTAAGAGCAAGTCTCATGTGCTATAGAATTCCTATAGGCTCTAAAGCCACCTGCCCCTCTTCTACCTATAGAGCATTCTAATCAAGAACATGAGCAACATCTGGATAGTAAGGTCTAAGTATAGAAACATGAAACACATCATGAATACGTGAAAGGATAGGCGGAAAAGAAAGATGATAAGAAACTAGACCGATCATCTCCAACACCTCAAAAGGTCCAATAATGGTGCTAGCTTAGAGCTCTTTCTATAGCGGATCGGACTCTTTCATGGTCATACACGCAAGAACACCCGATCCCCAACTAAAAACTGATGATCAATCCTATGAGCATCTGCATAGTTCTTTTGTCTATCTTGTGCTACCACCAAATGCTCTCTAATCCTCTCAACCTGTTGCTCCATATCTCTAAGCATATTTGGACCAAGAAGAACTCTATCCTTGAGATGATCCCAAATTAGAGAGGTCCTACAAGGATGACCATACAAAGCCTGAAATGGAAACATGCCGATAGAACTATGATATCCATTATTATAAGCAAACTCCACCAGGTACAGGTTGTCATCCCAATGGCTCTGTCGATCCATCACATACATCCTAAGAATATCCTTGAGAACCTGATTAACCCTCTCGGTCTGACCGTCAGTCTTAGGATGGTAAGATAAACTAAAGTTTAGCTATGTCCCCAAGGCATGCCGCAAAGAAGTCCATAGGGTAGAAGTGAACACTAGATTCCTATAGGAGATGATCCTACAAGGAATCCCATGAAGTCTGATGATGTCCTCCATGAACACTCTGGCCACCGTAGAGGCATTATAAGAAGAATGAACATGAGAGAAGTGAGCCACCTTCATCAACCTATCCACAGTGACCATAATAGCATCATGTCGATGAGAGGATATTGGCAAACCAATAATGAAGTCTATCGAAATGATGTCCCACTTCCACTCTAGAATCAAATGAGGTTACAAAAGACCTGTAGGATGCTGATGCTCTGCCTTCACCCTCTGACACTAAAGACATCTCGACATGAAATCAGCAATATCCCGCTTCATGCCACTCCAAAAGTACAGCTGACGTAGATCTACATGCATCTTCTTGACACCTGGATGAGTAGAATAGGGTCCCGATGTGCCTCTAACAACACTAGGGTGAGAAGGCCCTCAAAACTAGGAACATAGATACGACCCAAATGTTGTAAAAGACCATCTGACTCAAGAGTGTAACTAGAGAATCTACCCTCTAAAGGTCTACCAGAATCGATCTCAGACTTCACCTCCTAGTACCAACTATCAGTAGGAAGTGCTATGAGAATCTGACCTCTCAAATTAGCTGTGAGAGAAACCACTAAGATCTCATGCCTCTGACGACTAAGAGAATCCACTACCATATTCTCTCTTCCCTGAATATACTTGACCTCAAAGTCATATTCACACAAGAACTCCATCCAATGCCTCTGCCTTGCATTCAAGTTTGGTTGCATGAAAATATAATGTAAACTACGATGATCACTGTGCATCTCAAACTGATGCCCTAAGAGAAAATGCTTCCATCTCACCAAGGCATGCACAACTGCCACTAACTCTAGGTCATGAGTGGGATAGTTCAATTCGTGATCCTTGAGTTTGCGAGACTCATGGGCAATCACACGACCTTCCTACATCAAAACTACTCCCAAACCCTCCAAGGAAGCATCAGTATAAACAACAAAGTCCCTGGTAGGATTAGGAACCACTAAAATAAGTGCACTGGTCAACTACTCCTTAAGGGTCTGAAAAGCTGCTTGGCACTACTATGACCAAACAAACTTCTTCCCTTTCCTCTGAAGAGAAGAAATAGGATGAGCAATCCTCGAAAACCTCTTAACAAAATGACGATAGTAGCCTGCCAAACCCATAAAACTATGGACCTCAGAAACATTGGTAGGTGCAGGCCAATCCATAATAGCTTGGATCTTCGAAGGATCCACTGCAATACCCTCTCTAGAGATAACATGACCCAAATACTTCACCTCTATCTGAAAGAATTCACACTTCGATAAATTGGCATAAAGTTGATTTTCTCTCAGACACTACAACATCTAACACAAATGCTCCTCATGCTCCTCCATAGTCCTCGAATAGATTAATATATTATCTAGAAAAACAAGGACAAACCTATCGAGATAAGTGTAGAAAACACCATTCATCAAGCTCATGAATACTAAAGGTGCATTCGTCAACCTGAATGGTACCACCGTGAACTCATAATGTCTATAACAGGTGCGAAATGCTATTTTATGAATATCTGCCTCAAATATCCACAACTGGTGGTATACTGACTTAAGGTCAATTTTAGAAAACACCTTGGCCCCCTTAATCTGATCAAACAAATTATCAATTCAAGGCAAGGGGTACCTATTTTTCACTATCACCTTATTGAGCTATCGATAATCAATACACAGCTGTAGAGATCCATCCTTCTTTTTCACAAAGATCACAAGTGTTCCCCAAGGAGAGATACTAGGTCGAATGAATCCTTTGGCTAACAGCTCCTCTTACTGTAGTCAAAGCTCCTTAAGCTCTTGAGTGGTCATCCTGTATGGAGCTTGAGAGATGGGCTCTACATCACGAACAAGATCAATCCTAAAGTCAATGTCACACTTAGGTGGCATCCCTAGAATATCAGATGGAAATACATCAGCATACTCCCTCAAGAGTGATTGATCATTAAGAGATGCCTCTCAACTCTCCTCCATCTCCAAGTCACTAACAGAAACTGCAAAAAGATGACATCCTTGATGCATGCATCTCTTAAGTTGCATAGCAGAGATCATACGTAAGGATATAGGTCTTTGAACTCCTACAACCTCAACCTCTACACCAGAATCATCCACACATCTAACAGACTAATGCTGATAATCGATCACTATCTGATGGGCCTCTAACTAATCCATCCCCAAAACTATATCATAAGATCCAAGGGGTAGGATACGAAGGTCTATTGAAGTAGATAGAGAGCTAATCTTCAACTCAGAACCAGGCACTAGAGACTCAACTGTGACCTTAGCCCCAGAAGCTATCTCAACCTGCCACCTATCATTCAGCTTTGTTGCCACTAAGCCACAACACTCCACAAGAGAAGGAGAAATGTATGAATCAGATGCACCAGAGTTCAAAAGAATAGAAAACCCAATACCTTCCATGAAACTAGAAGTCTACACCATGGTGCCCTGGTACTCTACCTAATGGTTATCCACTACTACAAAGACTGTGCAATCTACCTGCATCACCAACCATTGGCTCTGAGGTCAGCAGTCGATGTCCAAACCCTGAAGTACCCTCTGAGGACACTGTCGAGCAATATGGCCCTGTTGGCCACAAGAGAAGCACCCTATGCCTCTACCAAAACCACCACCACCCTAAAAAGCACTAGACTGCTAGAAACAACCCCTGTTCGTTGTGGGTTGAGTGCTCTGAGTGGGTCGATCAACATGATCTTGTCTAGCACGCTGCCAATTCTGGTTCTTCTTGTTTTGAAATCTATTACATTGCTATGGCTGCGAATTCTTTAGCTTGGACTAAGAGTATTGCTATTGTTGTCCACCCTTTGAGGGTGCATGAGGACCTGATGCCTGAGTATGACCACCCCAAAAACCAAATCCTAAAGAAGGTGTACTACCAATATGCACACATGTATGCCCACCAAGTGCCATGGCCAAATTCTCCTCCACTAACTGGGCTTTCTCCACGGCAACCTCCATAGACTTAGGTTCGAATACACGAACCCCACCACTAATTTGGGCATTCAAGCCCCTGATAAAATGCTGCACCAACATAGACTCATCATCTTTGATACCTGCATATTGTTTGAGCTCATAAAATCTGTGCTCGTACTGCTCCACTATCATGGCCATCTACCTCAGGTCGTGAAACTCATCTGTGCGGTGCTACCTCCAATGATCAAATAGGAAACAAGCTCTAAACCTCTCTAAAAACAACTCCCAAGAGACAGTGCTAATGTCCAAATGCAGCTTCTACTCCTCTAACTGCCACCAAGTCGAAGCAAACCCTCGGAGATGCAAAATAGCACACCTGGCTTTTGTGTTGCTGCCATAAGGATGCATGGCAAAATACCTGCCTATATCCAATAACCAAGTCTCCACCTCTAGACCACTACTAGCTCCATCAAAGGTGGGAGGGCGTGCTCTCAGAAGATCTCTCATATGGCTGGCTAGTGTGGCTCCTGCTCAGCTGTCAACTCTCTCTACCTAGGAAATCTCTCTCTCTCTCTAGGATCCAGATGATCTACCTCCTAACCCCCTCTAGGCTGCTCAACCTCCTATCTAGGGCCTAAATGGGCAAGGGCCTCCTCAAGTAACTATCTCAATTGGACTCCCTTAGGTTGACCCTAACCTTCCATATTCTAAACTCTGCCTTCAAGGGTACTCTCATGAGGAGAACTGAGAGGAGGTGTACCGCCACCACCTCTCCCATGACCCCTACCTCTACCATGGCCTTGACCCCTACCTCTAGGCATTTACCTACAACACCAAAAGATGATTTATTACACACATAAAGGGAATAACAGGGATATAAGTTAATCTATAGAGTTTAAGCACTAGGTCACATAATGGGCTCAATTGTAACCAGAGTACCCAGTGTTTAAACCTGGCTTTGATACCAAATGTAATGCCCCATCATGCAACCTTAGAGAGTTAGACTAACAAGAGCAAAATTACAGAAATATTTTTTTTTAAAGCAAGAAAATGCAATATTAGTAACCAAAGATATCATTATACACAACATAAAGAAAAGTGCACTTCTAACTCCTCTAGGGAAACATAACTGCATCAGTTGATCATAAAGTCTTAGCAACACAAGTGATATACATCATACCACTATAGATAAGAATAACTTTTACATTTGCAAAGAAAGTTAAGTTACAAAGTTAAAATACAAGATTACAAGACCGATCATGTTGGTTTACAAATAAATACTGATGAATGCATACAACAACTCCTAGATTGTAAAACAATTTGGAACTGGAACACTTCTGCACTGGACTCGAACTGAATCTCCAAGAAGACCAATGGATAGCTCTACCACCCAACCATGTGGAACCTTAAGGTCCACCCCTCCAAGCTAGGAGATAACAATGTGGATTCCAATAAGCCAAGAACAAAACAACAAATATAACCAAACGAATACCGAATCAACACAGACCAACCATTATAACAAGACTGCACAAAACAAAACAACACTCTAGAGGCAACAATTGAAATAAATAAAGAGGGAAGTAGCTAAGTTGTAGTGAGGAGAGTGTCATCGCATGGTCCTAATCATGGGTTATCATGGCTATCTTTCACTATAAGCTAGCCCCTATCTATGGTTATCCTAGTGACCTCTTTCTGGCACCAGCCCCATAGGGTGACACATGCGGAGCTAACACATCCTCTCATGTGGACAAGGAGGTCAACCTTGCCAACTAGGCCTTCTCATCCCATCCTTAGCCTATGAAAGCACTTCAAGGCATGGGTGAGGCAACATACTTATCTTGTTATGTGAAATACTACCTGACCCACCTAGATTTTTTTTAAGTTATCACTTGATTACAACTTCCATGGGGTTATCTAGGCAGCCGCTTTAGGGACCGGCCCCACCATGGAAGCCACTCTCGTTTCTACACTAGCAACCCTTACCCAACATTTGAAACAAAAGACTTACATGCATGAGGAACTATTAGGCATCTAACTTTCCACAACCCATCATGTTACATAGACAATTTCAATCTAAGTTCACAAAACTTTTTCCCCATCGTTAACAAAACTTGAGTCGATAACCCATTACAATGACATGCCACAATTTTGAACCTAACCAAGAAGCCTCACCTCTGGAGTTAGGTAAGTAGAACACAATGTCAATGTTAAAACAACCATTCCCTGAAATGGACCACGGTTTATGTGACTTGATGCACAGCAATCTTGACATCTCCTAGATAGTTCACTTCACATTTGGCCAAGGCATAATCGTAAACTCAAACCTCAAATAGATACAATGACCTAATATAAGCATATAAATATGACAAGGAGGATAATGAGATTTAATATACTCATAACTTTAAACATGAAATTAAATATGAGATACCAACTTCCTTTCAAAGAAATTCTAGATTACGGAAGTAACAATTTCTATACAACCCAAGTATAAATTTCTTAGCTAATATTATATCAACTACCTGTTAGATTTAGGGCAGAGAACTAAGAGGAGGGGTGAATCAGTTATACAAAACTCTCTTCTAATTAAACACTTAATTCCACCTTGTAATTTAGTAGCATAATGATAAATCAATCATGGAAACATAATGCATTAAATCAAGAGCAGAAACACATTAACACACAAGACACCAAGATTTTGACATGGAAAACCTGGTTAAGGGAAAAACCATGAGGTGATTAACCCAAAAAAGTATTCTTTGTTAAAAAAATAGAAAGAACAAAATGGCACCTGCCAATTAGGGCTCACTACCCGAGCACACTGCTCACAAGAGGCCCACTGCCTACAAGAGACACACTGTCTACAAAATAATAAGTATCACATACATGAACTAGAAAATAACATCTTTACCATGCTTGAATCAGTTCCATTTAAGCCCAATACTTTTGCTTTGCCTTTCACTCTCTTCTTCAATACCACACTCTCATCACCACACACCCACCTTTGGAATGACTTTACAATTCCTTATTTATACAAGACATCGACTTAGGAATGATCATCTAAGTCGGCAAACATCTACAAGAACATCCCCAGGATGTGTAACTCAACCGATCGGCCTGTCTTAAGAAGAACACCATCATCTGGAAGTAATTCTTCAATTACATGTTGAAACTCCAATGCGGACCACCAACATGAACTGGACATGATCCAAAGACCTCCACAAGCTTTCTTGAATCACCAAGAACATCCAAACTACATCTGCATATTGAAATCCTTCTCTCCTTCATCTGGAACCTCAAGAACACAATATGTCATCACTATCACAAAGGAATAGATGCGTGTGGACCTCCAGACCACAAACCAATTAAGTTGACACTTCAAAAGGACTTCCTAAATACTCAACCAAATCCGCAGAACAGGATAATGCATTTCTGGATCTCACCAGACCTCTCTATATCACTCTATCACCTCTTAAAACCTACCAGAACCAATTTTACTTGAGCAGCCACAACTTCTCCAAATCATCATGCAGACCTCTAAAATCTTTATTGGATCATCTTAAGACACATATCTACAAACCCTTTGAACCGCATCCTCTGATACTCATCTTATCTTGGACTTTTACTTTACTATCTTCACTATTCTTCATTGTTCCTTATTAGAACTAGTTTTCTCAATATCCTTAGCATACAGGTCATCCAATCCTTATCATTAATGTAACAGGAGTATGTTGACATCAATGACAACACCAGTTAGGCCCATACTTGCAACACTACCATCTTTTAATAAAACAAACCATAAATATATTTTCTATAAACATGGACTTCCATCTAACATTTTACTAATTACACTTTCTAATATGACCAACTACAAATATATTTATATTCTTGCAATAATAATAAATTTTTTGTCTATCATTTTACTACTACAATTTCTAATCTAAACACTATATATATATATATGTTCCTATAGGCGTAGATTACCATCTAACATTTTACCAATTATAATTTCTAATGAAACAACTATAAATATATATACTTTTCCTATAACATAACCTTCCCATCATATTTTACTAACTATATTTTCTAATGAAACAACTACATACATATATACATTTCGCTAAAGACATCCATACCCCATTTAACATTCCACAAACTACAATTTCAAATAAAACAAATTACCAAAATATATTTCTCTACTATACTAATGAACTTCCCACCTATCATTTTAATAACTACAATTACAAATTAAAAAAAAACAAATTATCATCTATATATATATATATATATATATATATATATATATATATATATATATAATACCAAACCTGCCATAAAAAGTGGTCAGAATTTAATTAAGGAATCTGCCAATGAAACATCCACAATCCAAAGGTTTCCTATTGGGATTCTCATGGCCAGAAGTACATAATCCCATTAAGAATTTTCCTAATTGGTGAATGCACATTCCTAACCCACTAGATTCTAAAATTACTCCAAATTGAATCATAAAATCTGTAATTGAAAAGTTGGTGCAATGAAGTAGAAGGTGAAGGTTTAGAAACTGCACGATTGATATCCAGGCCAACTAGAGATTTAAGCAAGCAATTGTGGTTCGATGGAATGATGTAAACTCTAGAACAAGGCATAATTTGTAGGTTTGCTTGGTGGACTGGCACGTCGCCAATTGGATAGAATGTAGGAAATGCCAAGACATGAATTACAGCCAAAACTATAATGCAACAACAATTGCAAAGGAGGGACCAAAATCCACAGGTTGAAAACTTTCAATGGCCATGTTTTGTTCTGCGGGCTCACTGAAAGCAGAAATGATGCTACTTAGCAACTAGGTTTCTTTAATTTGGAAGTAGGGTCAATCCCAGGAAGGCATCATCATAAGATATAGCTAAGATATAAACAATAAAAGTGATAAATGGAATTCAAATAATAAGCCTACGGTGCAAGTCTTCTACATCCTTAGAGAGAATCATTACTAAACTATGAATAATGATGTCTGATTGCTACAATAAGGGTGGAGAGCGCAAGAGAAGGAGAACACTAGAAAAAATAGGGAAACATTAGAGAACGTAGGGCAATAAAAAGGTAGGTTTGAATTAGATAGGTAGAAATTGCTTCAAGTAAACAAATAAATGTTAGAATTGAGGGTTTTGTAACAAATGAGAAGTGCACCGAAGGAAGGATATCATGAAAACTGTAGCCTTGGCAATATCATGGGGAGAGGAGCTGTATAGACACTGCTCAGAGGAAAAATGCTAAAAGTGTACAACCAAGGAGAGGTATGGATGCAAGGTAGGTCATAGAGAGGAATGAAAACATAGAACACCATTCCTCATTTAACTCTAATGACATGAGAGAGAGCAGAGACACATAATATCTGGCAAGATATAATGTAAAAAAACTAGCAATGATGAGATGCATCAGTTTAGATTACAATAATGCATCATGCAACCTCTACAGAGATGAACAGAGGTGAGATCATACTGTGGGAGGGTTGCAGAAGATTATGGTTTCTAGATTATGAATAGACAAAAATTGCTCCAAATAAACCTTAACTTAGTCCAGCAAGGATCAAGGAAATGATTAAGGGCCACAACAACGAGAGGCATAGAAATTTGGTGACAAGCCAAAGAAATTCATTTTTAATTCGTGATATAAGGATAAAAGTTTCTTTTTCTAGTAGAGTTGATTGATTTAGTGTGATTTCAACTGATAAGCATTGTAGATTTCACTTATAGGATCACTGAGAGTTCAATTAAAATGAAGGGAGAAAGAATCCTACTACACATGACTGGAATAGCAAGCTATCAAATGCAAGAGTCCTAAAATTTTGAATGGAGGTAGGGAGGCACAGATTTCCTAACCAAAAAAATTAATCACACAAGGAACACAAAGATCTAAACTAATGTGTCTAAACTATTATCGAAAACACAAATGCACATACCCAACAATTTTGTTCCAAACTTTAAACTTCCTTCAGCTTCCCCCTTCTCCCCTTTTCTGAACCATTTTTCTCCAATTTTCTATCTCTTTCATCCCCAACCCCCTTCCCAATTTAGAAAAGATGGTTAATCTCATGAGTTCTAAAACCATCCATCCATTATCCAGAATCCCCACTCCTCAGAGAATTTAAAATTTTACTAATAATAGAGATTACACAGATCTAAAATTTCACATTCAACAACTCACAACTTTAAATTTCTCACCTAATATTATTCTCTAAAAGAATTATATATAATAATTAATCATAAATAGCCCCAGATGCTTAATTACACAATAAGATACCTAATTTTGTGAGTATAAACTTTACTTACACAATATTCCAAATTTTACGACTATACAAAATACTATTAGATTTAACATAATGATAACAAAGAACACATAGACATAACTTAAACAAACTCAACAATGCTCCACAACACGTGATGACCAATAACATGAAATAAGGATTAGATGTTACATCACAACACAAGACCACAACAAAAGACTGGGACTGACCTAGCGGAATAAACCTCACGTTATCTCCCATCATCGATATCCATTGGTGCAAGAGCCCACTCAAACCTGCTATATCAGGTGGAGTCGAGGCTCGATACCTGCATCTTGCATCCGAACAATTGGTTGTATACAATCAAATACATATATGTCAACACACACAGAGTCAGAGAATCATGGCGTAGTAGGTTGCTCAAAGCAAGTAGTACTACATCATCCTTGCTCTTGAACAAGACTATAACCACTTTTACTTGAATTCAGATATCAACAGATCAAATGAAACATGGTAATATTAAACCATTACTAATCATGTCAAACTCATCATAACTAGAATAATAATAATGTCATCATAAACTCATAACACATGTCAAAAATATATCAGTCAAACATAGTCCATCAAGATCAAAATAAACATAAACCATAGCCTACTAATCAAATGTCTCATAACTGTATAAATGTAATGCAAGACAAGCAACTATCTTAGAACTAACAAAGAGAAATGTGAATGAACAACTATCACAAGCCAAAATATGAGGGGCATTATAATCCATACTTATCACTTGGCACTTATGCTCAGGAACACTATGTGAGTACAACAATCCTGCTGGATGCACATGCTCAGCTTTGACTCGCTAGCACTCCAAACATCCAGTCATAAATTCTGTCATATCCCTCTTAAGTCTAGGCCAAAATTTTAAAGGTCTCAAACCTTTGACCATCTTCATCACTCCTGGGTGCTATGAATAAGGTGTGTTGTGGATCTCTTCAAGCACTAACTTCCTTAACTCTCCTAAGTTAGGAATATACATTCTTCCTTGAAATCTCAAAAGTCCATCTAACTCAATCACATAACCATCGAACCTGTGATCTAAGGGGTCTACTTCCAAAGCTTTCTTTACTCTTTCATAATGCTCATCCCCTTGAAGATTCTGAATTACTTTCTACTTCAAATTAGATCTTGTTGTAACCATGGTAGCCAAATATCTTCTCCTACTAAGAGCATCTACTACTCTATTCTCCTTTCCTTTTATATACTCAATTCCAAAGTCATACTCACTAAGGAACTAACCACCTTCTTTGTCATGCATTAAGGTTAGGTTGAGTAAATACATACTTGAACCCTAAATGACTTTAACTCAAAGGCCCTACCTAGAAGATAATGCCTCCACATCTAAAGTGTATGAACTATGGTGGCTAATTCAAGATCATGCAGCACATAGTTGAACTCATGTTGCTTTAACTTTCTTGACTCATATGCAACCACTTGCTCATTCTGCATCAACACTCCACCTACTCCTTCTCCTAAAGTATTAGTTATAACTGTAAAGTGACCATTAGGATCTAGTCTGGTCAATAGAGGAGAAGTTGTGAGATTTTCCTTTAACACTTGGAAAGCTTTCTCACACCTTTCTGTCCATTCAAACTTCTTACACTTCTTTTGTAGTGAGGTAATCAATGCTACAATAGTTGAGAAACCTTCCACAAACTTTCTATAATAACCTACAAGCCCCATAAAACTTCTAACTTTTGTCACACTCTGCAGTGTAGGTCATTCCATTATAACTTTTATCTTCTCAGGATCAACCACAATCCCTTTTGTTGAGATCACATGACCCAGATAGTGTACTTTATCTTGAAAGAAGGTACACTTACATAGTTTTCCAAAAATATTTCACTCTCTCAAGAACTGCAAGACTATTCTCAAATACCTTTCATGCTCTTCCACTGATTTAGAATATATCAATATGTCATCAAGGAAGATCAACACAAAATCATCTAAACAATATTTGAAAATGCTATTCACCAAATTCATGAAAGCTATTGGAGCATTAGTCAACCTAAATGGTACCACTATGAACTTGTAGTGACCATATCAAGTCCTAAAAGTTGTTTTAGAGATGCTGTCATCCTTAATCTGCAGTTGGTGATAGTTGGATCTAAGGTTTGTCTTCAAGAACATAGTAGCTCCTTTCATCTGATCGAAGAGTTCATCTATTCTTGGGAGTGGGTACTTGTTTTTTTATAGTATCTTTGTTAAGCATCCTATAATTAATGCACAACCTCAAAGTACCATCCTTCTTCTTTACAAATATGATCGATGCATCCCATGGTGACATACTAGGTCTAATGAACCCTTGATGTAGGACCATCCAGTGGTGTAAGGACAATCTTGCATCACCCAAAAAGAAGTTAAATCAAAATCAATGTAGTTGTTTTCATTTCCTTCCATAATTAGTGTTTCTGGTTCCATAATATCCAGAATAATGATGTAGGACTTTCAATTTTTCCAAAACTACTAAAAATAGCAGCCTGTCTATTTTGGAAAGTGTACCTGCCATTTTAGGAAAGTTTGCATTTGGGCACAGATTGAAGTGAAAACTTACAGAAAGTTACATAACATAAATATAAGACCTTTGGTGAAGGAATCAGGCAAAGATCATTTGTGAGCTGAAAGATATTAAAGTTTTTATTTTCTGAAAAGCCCCTAAAATTTTTTGAAACGAAATATGAGGCACTAAAACATCCCATAACATCTCAAAAAGTTGATAGAAATCCATTTACAATTTTTTGGCATGATAGTTCACATCGCGAGATTTTTGGTGCTTAAAATGGTTTGTCAATCGAACACCTGAATCAAAAGTTATGCTTCCCGAAAGTTGACCTACTTTGGAGGGAGTTGGAAATTTCAAAATTTAGCTAGAAGACACCAAAAAGTGCTATTTATGATTATTTTGGGAACCCTGGGCAGTTGTAGATTTAAAGGGGGAAAGTGTAGAGTCAAGAATAGGTGGGAAAACAGAAACCCTAGCTGATTTAGGGGTTACAGAAGGTAGAAGATTCTAGAGCATGGTGATGTGTAGCTGTAGTGTGTTGTAGCCTGAGGAGGATTGATTCCTCGGATTGTAATTGAGCTTCTGTAATGTAATGAGTTGCCGAGATCAATAAAGAAATATTCTATTTTCTGTGTTCTATTTCTGTTGTTGTGTGTTTTATGATTTACCCCCTTCATCAACCCTTGATTTAGCAACTCCTACAATTGTGCTTTAAGCTCATACAATTCTGTAGCAGTCATCCTATAGGGTTCCTTAGATTGAGGCTCAATCCCTGATAGCAAATCAATTGAGAAGTCAAATTCTCACTTCATTGGTAACTCTGTCAACTCCACAGGGAATACATCTCTAAAATCTCTATGGATTGGGTAGTCATTAAACACTGGTTCTTCCTTGTCAAGGCCCTTTACTTGGACGACATAAATGGCAAACCTTTCCTCTTAGCTTTCTTCAATTGCATAGCCAAGATTTGTCTAAGCTCGAAAGGTCTCTTAGATCCATTAATTTCCACCTAATTTCCTAGGTCATCTAAACATCTAATAACTTTGTCTTCATAGTCTACTAGAGACTTATATTTAGCTAACTAGTTGATTCCTATAATTACATCATAAGACCCTAAAGGTGCTACATACAGATTAACTTACATATGAAAACTAGGAAGATCTAACTCACTGCATGCAAGACATGAGGCTACTCTCTTTTCTGCTCTATTTCCATATTGTACCATCCAAGAGTTTTCCATATGCCTAGGTCTAATTGATAACTTAGATACTACTCTAGGATCTACAAAATATTCTGTGGCACCAGTATTAATTAAAATAGAAATAGGTAGTCCATAGAGCTTACCTTGAAACTATACAAGTGTTGCCTAAAATCTGCTTGTCAATTGTCCACTGTGGCATGAATCAGATGTTGAGGCACGTTCCTTGTTGATTTTTATTTCCTCTTCTAGTTGATCTCTATGGACATGAATTAGCATAATGCTCTCCTCCATAATTATAGCATCCACCCTTAGGTGCTCTCTATCCTTCAGTTCTTTCTTGTTGATTGTTGTTTTTGTTGTTAGCCACCTCTTTTGTTTCCTCCATGCTGGTTTCCACTATTTCTATCCTGAGAGTTATTACCTCTCTTCAAATTCCTAATTTGCCAATTATTATTGCCTTTATTATTATTCTATTGATAGTTTTGCTGATTATTCTAAGGTCTCTTATTGGCAAACTTATCATCTCTCTGCTTACTGTAACTAACTGCTTGTTGCAACTTCTGCTCTCATTTAATTACTTTCTCAAATACTGTATCCATAGTGAGTGGGTTATGAATGTTTACCTCTACTCAAATGTGAGGCCTTAAACCTAATATAAACTTCCTGATCTGAAATCTCTCATCTCTCTGATATTGTGGAACATACTTAAGTAGATGTGAGAACCTCTCCCAATAACTAGTTACAGACATACATCCTTGAACTAAATTCTGAAAGTCTGTCATCTTCTTATTGAAGAATAACTGTGGTAACCATCTTTTCTTAAAAAGTTGCAAGAAAATCTCCCATGTTATTTCACTAGGTAACAAATTCTTATCTACCTTCTTGTTGTCCCACCATGTTACTACTTCACCAGTCAACTGGTATGATCCCTGCATTGCCTTCATGTGATCTGAAAGGTTTTGAAGCCCAAAGTATTTATTCATTTCGATGATCCATGCTTTAGCTCCATCTCCAATTGTCTTTCCATCAAATTTTGGTGGTGAGACCTTCTTGAGGTCTTTCCCCAACTCTTCTGCAATCCTTGATTATTAGCATTAACTCCAACTTTAGGAACTTGGACTTCTATCCTTGAATTCTCAATCTGTATGTCAGCTCTTGGGTTTTCATTCTGACTTAGCTCTCTAGGATTTCCTCTGATCTCCTGCTCAAGAACATCCATTCTCATATCATGTTGGGTCAAGAAAGAAAGAATTTGGTCCAATCTTCCATCTTGATCATTATTATCATCTCCATCACCATGAGCACCTCTACATGCACCCCCACGGTTTCTTCTATTTTGACCACTTCCTGATCCTTCACTATGATCAGTATTTGTAGTATTCATGATGGATAATATGCATCAAGTTGGTAACTTAGCTTAATAGTCCCAAAAAGAAAATAGAGGCCCTAGTGTTCAACCTAGAGCTCTTATACCGAATGAAAAAGCCACAAAACCATCACAAAAGTAAAACAAAGTAAAATGTAATAATTAATCCACTTAAATACAACATCACAATATCAAAAGTAAAAAGATGTAATTAATTTGTTTAATTACAATATCGCAAGGAAAAGATAAGTCTCATAAATATGAATCAATAAAAGTCATTAAATCTTAAAAAAGTCACATGCTCAATCTAGGTGAAAGCACTATAAAATAATATACAAATTCCATTGGCATTCATGCCATAATACATCCAATTACAAGTTACAATAATCATGTACAACAAGTATAAATAAATCAATACACTCATCAGTCCCCGCAAACCAAGTGGTCCTCCTACGAGCCAAGAGATGAGAACATGACCTAGGTGCTTTTCCACCCAACCATGAAGCAATTACACTTCCTCAGATTCCTTCATGGAATGAAGGAAACCCAGCCCTGCATGAAATGTCTAGCTACCTAGAACAACTAGTAGGTGGGAACACCCGATGCAACCTGATGTCTTAATGTGTAATTCTAAATAACGAACTATAGATTTTCTCATAACAGGATGTGGCAAAGATATACATCAATAAGTTTGCTAGACAAAATATTTATTTTTTTCAATGAAAAATCGATTAGATCTAATCCCTTAAAACATAGTAACCTAGTTCAATTCCTGAAAAGAGGGAAAGCCATCTCTGATAATCCACATTTAGCATCCTAGCCTAGAAAGTAACCTAATAACATTCCTAGATAAAAATCTACTTTTTTCCCCAAGAAATAAGTAAAATAAAATAATAGAATAAAATAATCTATTTTCTCTTATAGTCCATCTCTAAATCCCTTTCCGAACACATCAATCAAGGAAACACACTTTTCAAGTAATTCATCATTTGATCATACAATTGCATCCAAAAGTTGATAAACTGGTTTTATTTCATAATTCATTTTTAAATTTAAATTCCACAATATGTTAAGTTTTCTAAATCATTCATTTCAAGTATACCAATTCTCTTCAAGAAGTCTTAACAAGGCAATGAAATTTACATCTCAGAATTTACTCCATCATACTAACGGATAAGGAAAAGATAGTTTTAACTCATATTCTTTTTCATTCAGACATCAGCAAAGTGATAATAAATAATCAAACTATCTTTTTTCTCTAAAATAACATTACTATTTTTAAGAGTTTAAAAGAAGCTACAAAAGCATTAAATTTTAGGCTATAGAAACTATGTAATACAGGCTATAGGAACTGGTAAAAAAATAGGCTATAGGAACTGGTAAAAAAATAGGCTATAGGAACTAGTAAAAATAGGCTATAGGAACATAGCTTTTCTGCTACAGGAACTGGTAAAAAGACTGCTACAAAATGAAATAAGATAAAGAACAATAAGATGAAGAATCAACAAGCATGTGTTAATAGATTTTAGTGATCACAAGGGGTAGTTTTTAGCAATTTAAAAATGGATTTTTAAGACAATCAAATAGAAGGTTGTTTCCTACAACTAGGTCGCTCCAAAACATGCTACCAACTATAATAGGCCAATGCAATGATAAGGAAAATAGGGCAGATTTATGCAGATAAAAAAAGATGCTTAAGTTAATGTTCTTTACACAAGAAAGTCGATCCTAGTAACATAAAACGGAGGTAAGTATGCTGACGACAAAGGTATAATATAAGGCAGGTAGTTCTCTATGTAGACCAATGCCTTTAAAAACAAGGTAGATTCCAAATTAACATGAGGAAAGAAAGAATGCAAACCATAAAAGAATAGTATGCAGGCTAGATTGCTATGTCTTTATCAGCCATAATCAATCATATGTTATTGCAATTAAATAAGGAAAAATAAATGGGATTTGTTTGATGAAGAAGAAGATTGATTCTGCTTCCTCTCACTGTTTTTTGTTCTTCCTGTCCCTAGTTTCCTTTACTTCCTATCATTGATAAAAAATAACAATAACATCTCCTTTCTGTTGCTACCAAAAACGTGGTGGTTTCCTTCCATTTCTTTGCCTAGCTTTTTCTTTTTTTTTAATCCCCATTTGTCCTCTTACTTTTGGTGTTTTATTTAGGTTTTCTTTTGCTTTTTAATAACTGAAGTCTTCTTCCAAGTTTACATGAAATTTGGTTTTTCAAAGCCTCCAAAATTAAAGTACAACAAACTTATAATATTATTCTTTTAATTCTTTTATTAGAATTCTAAATATAATATACATAATAATAAATCAATTTATCTAATTAAAAATAAGTAATAACCATTTCTTTTAATTCCTCTATTTAGATTTCTAATTATAATAGGTATTAATAATATAGTTTATTTCCAAATAATAAAATATTTACTTAAATCAAACAAGTATTTAGAATAATATTAAAATAATATATATATATATATATATATATATATATATATATATATATATATATATATATTGCAATTTAAATTTATTTGTTTTAAGTTTAATCTAGATATTGTCTTCCAAACATCCATATTAAATAATTAGGAAACATTTATTATTTATTATTAAATAATATAAATACATCAATTAAATATATATAGTCACTATTTAAATATAATTACACCATAAATACACCATTTATAATATAAATTTAAATGACATTAATTTTATGACTAAATCAAACATTCGAAACTAACTCATTATAACAATTAAAATACAATATTTTTCCAAGTATCTAACCATCAATCGCATTTAGTATTCATACAATAATGCATAATAAACCATTCAAAATGCAATATGAGACTATGTGAGTGTGTGAGTGAATCAAGATTAACCATCCCAAATAGTTCTTGCCAAGTGGCTAGAACATCTCTACCTCAACCATGTTCTTGTCTTCAATGAGTACCTGCATTCATTCACACTCAACTCGACATCAATAAGTTAGTTCCCCAAAACATAGGTGAAGCAAAACATTACAATCACATCGATAATATTTAATATTTAAATCAACTTTCCAATTTACACAATTTATAACTTCATGATAATTACCTTCACACACGTGGAACTTTACTCAAAGTAAAACAATCATGGTAAATGTTCAGTAATCTAGATAATATAGTCTATAAAAATGAGACATGTTCGAGTTGGACTGAGAAATTTTGTTGCTTTTCTTAGTTCATTTACTATTGTGTAAGCACTCAACAAGCACCTGGCAACTCTTCCGATTTAGTATCCAAATCATTCAACATTTCATACCTGGAGTACAGGCTTGGTCTTCTTCTAGAGATAATTCTCAATTCATCGAGCTATCATTTACTGAATCAAGAAGAAAAAGTAGATTGTCTAGGTCCCTTCTGAGGCAAAATAGGAGTGCAGGTCCATCTCCTTCAAGAGTCTAGTCTACTCCCCTGGTAGAACTCTAAAAAGTTTTCCAAGTTCCCACAATTTTTCTATGTCTTATCCCTTTTCTAAGAGTCTTCTGCCTAGAGTTTCTATCTAAAACACTGAATATTTTCCTAAGGGTTTAAAACCCTAAACTCTAGAGTTTTTCTATGCAAGCGACTAGTTACTTTTGTTATATTTGGTTGTTGACTATTTGTAGTCTATGTCAGGTCCTTTAAGTTACAAGAACTAATGTATCAAGCTATGTTATTTATCAGCCCCATACCTCTTTTCCATTGCCTTTTGCCTATGTTTAAAATCTACCTCTTAATGAGTCTCATGACCCCCTTTGTTCCTAGTAGATGAATGTTGTTTTTAAGAGAAATATGTAAGGTTAGGTCCCATTAGTTAATCAATGACAGATGGCATGTTATTATTGGATTTTGTTGTTCCACGGAGATTAAAATATTGAAGATAAAGAGTTCTATGAAATAGCGGAAAGGTAACACATGGCAAGCTCTTTCATTAGGCCTCATGAAAGAATAAAGGGGTGGGTCCCTAACGAACATGTGGTAGGTTCTTGTGCTTTCCTCCATTTTGCTGATCCTCAACGGTGGGCCCATGAGACTCATGCGAAATTGCAAGAAAGTCCCACATGTCCTCCTTCATGTGAAGTGAATGGTATACATCAGCTCTTATATTATGTGGTAGGTTTCCTCTGGTATATAGGATATTTTCAAGGGGTCTGCTCCATGCTACGAGGTACAATCTGATAGTTTTCTCCATTCTGTCGATCTCCATCTACCGCTAAATCTTACAACTACAAAAGCATAAAAAAACATCTTGCTGGCATTATTTAACTTTTCTTCTAAGAGTTGTGGCTTGGGTGGCTGTCCAAGTGGCATGCTCTAATTGGTTCTTGTTCCTTTTGCATAAATGATGAGGATTTCTTCTCTTATTGACCACACATTCACCATCGATTTGGATCCACTGTCATAGAGATCAATGATCCATTTTCAAATCCTAAAGATGAGGTGGTGGCACATAATAAATGATACACCAGTGTTGAAATGACTTCCCAAGCATGTGTTGAGTCTTCATCGCCATCACTGCAAATGGATAGACATGCCTGAGTATTGATAGGATGGTGGAATCAACTCTTAGGGATCTATATTCTGACATAAGGAGATTTTTCACTTGCTTGATGGCGTGTTGTGATAGGATAAATTGCTTAAAATGGAATTAAATGTGGAAACCAATAAAACTAATTTGGTGGCCTCATTGCAAGAAATAACATTCATAGTTATGCCAGGGTATGTAACAACAATGAAAGGGCAAAGTACTTTGTATCCCCTCCTTATTTGGCATAATTGGAAAATCATCAAAAGATTTCCATTTATAACCAATATGTCATGGAAAGGATGAAATAAATTGATCAAGGACATATCTGAGTGTAGGAATTATTACTAATTCTCTATAAATAGGTTCCTTTGATAAAATTTCATATACTTCCATTTCCATGCAGACAAAATGGATACTCACCTTTATAGTATGATGCCTTGTTCTATAGGATTTTCTTCTTTATTTTCATGGTTAATGCTTTGTTCTTATAGAGTCAAGGAATTAGAAGATTTTCTTATGGAATAGGTGGTGTAGGGAAAATGAGGGGAGTGTAGTGGCAGGCATCAAACTCCTCTACACTCTTCTTTTCTCCATTTTTTCATCCAGATGAGGGATTTGATTCCCAGTCTCTGAACTCCAGTAGTTCCTTATTTCTGTGAATTTCCAGATTAGGATCTCAGGTAGAGAGGCATCATTTGTCTCTCTTCCCCTCCCCTAGGTTTAATGATCTTAGCAGAGCAATAACTATAACCATGGGAGTGTTACCCACCTACATAAAACAAATGGGAGATAAAGAAGAAAATTTGATTATTGTTGTTGCCTTTCTAGCTAGAATAATGGTACAACCAATTTTAGCTATGAGTGGCTTCCTCTAGCTTCTTTCTAATTGAGGAGGTTGGAAACCATCATTGAAAGATGAGGAGTCACATGCTTGTGCCTAGGACTGGGCATAATAAGGGGTACTCTAGTTTCTAGGGTTTCCTTTTGACGTTATCCCTTGCATCTTTTCCTACATCTTCGTGCATGGCTAGAGAGGTGACATAGGGAATTCTTGTCTTATAGACAAGTATCTAGAAAACAAAGGTGGTAGAAGAAGAAGAGCATCTGGCAAGATGCCAACCGTCAACATCTAGGCCTAGCTCCATGCCAAAAGTGAAGAAGCATACAAAACCAAGACAATTATCCTTGTCTGCTAAAAGGGACAAAATTATTGCAAAGGTGAACCTATTTAGTTAAAAAGGCAATTATATTTGCATCCCAATATTGTAATAAATTGTCAAATGAAAATATGACATATATCGTCAAGGCCTGGAGCTTGTTGCTCCCTTGTTCTTATAAAAGGGAATTTAGGGCCTATTGAAAGGGGTTGGTTCCAGAATATATTTTTACACAAGGTATGAGGTATGGGATCCAATCTGGGTGACCTTAGAGACTTTGTATCACAGAGCATTTAGTAATAAAGTCAGTTTTATGCATTCTAGGTGTCTTTGTTGAGCATAAATTTGATGTATATGTAATTTTTATGTGATGGTACCAGTTTAAAGATTGAATAAACTACCAAGTTCAAAGCTATATTGTCTCATCTATGTAATTTGCATTTCATTTGTGGGTAAAGTTAAATCAAAGGTTGCTTTATTCACCATCCAATCTTTCCTGTATATGAATGTTATGCTTATAGTGTTTTCTTAAGGAATGAATTAAAACTGCTATGGAAATAATGTTGAATGAAATGAGAAGTTGCAAGGATAACTAAGTATGATTAGTTTTGAACTACTAGAAGATGATAGTGTAATGTAGTATCATAATAGTTCATAAATTGAGGGAAATATAGTCATATAGAGTTCCATTTATATATGTTTTTGACTCTGTAGCCATGTGGATTGAGGCACCAATCTTTGTGAACATGTTTGTGATACATCTCTTTGGTCATCCTAATTGAAAATATGAAATGAACTATTTATCCTTTGTGGTAATTTATGTAAATTATGTTTCTCTCATGTTCTTGAACAAATGAAGATGTAGAAGATCAGGAATCTAGCCAATTGCCTAAATATATATGTCATTCTTGATATGACTATTAGAGCATATTTTCCTATAATAGTATTTGAAAGGAATAAGCAAGAGAAAGTATAATGAATACTATAAGGAATACCCTCCTAGGTGAGGTAGAGCCTAAAGTGTAGAGGAAATAGATCTATTATCTTTTCCTATTCATTGGCCAATGCCTTCATGCAATTAATCACAAGACAGGGCTAATCTTTAGATTGTAGTGAAGATCAGGTTGGGAATTAAAAAGGACCAACATATTGGTGACTCTGCTAGGGACTTATTCTAAAAATTATCAAAATTTGTATCTAGTATTCTATCATGGGTATTTAGAGTTTACATAAGTGCATTATCATTATTATTCCCTATAAAGGGTGGTGACTCTGATGTTCTCCTTGCCGGTTGAGCTAAGAAGAATTTACGTATGGTTCTATTGTGAAGAAGGCCTAGAATGAAAGAAAAGATTTAAAGAGCTTTATGTTGTTTAACGTTTCAATCCTCTATGAAAAGAGGTGGTGAATCTATGAAAAAATAACCTAATAAAAGTGTGAAGAATATTTCAATACTCATAAGTTTCCAGTTAGGAAGAGAGTTTGTAGCAGTTATAACATACTTCTAGGTATTTTACTTTTTCTTGTCTACATGAAGGATATTTTTTGGATTGTTTGTGGAAAGTATTCTTGTTCCTTAACCCAATAAAGGTTAAGCACTAAGAGAAAGGAAAGGGGTGGTGATAAATTGCATACTACAATATGTGCTTCTGAAAGTGAAGTATGCTTGTTTTTATGAAAAAGGGTCATGTACAAGATTTTGGGCTGAAAGAGATAATATATATGTATTGGAAAGACTTAAAATCTTTGAAAAGGAGATTTCAAAATTACCATAGGTAACTACAAAATTGATAATAGAAAGTTTCCATATGCATAAGAAAAATTTGTCATCAATTTATGCGTCCCTATGTGGATTCAGATACACCAATGTGTAGTATACAACCACATTTATGTTATCAAAGAAGCTTAGTTATGGAAAGATATAAAGCCATTAATTTTAGTAATATATGTGGTTTTCCAAACCATTTCCCACATAAAATTAGAGATCAAATACCAAAATTTAGTAGTGACAAGTTCAAATGAGCAGACAGGCATTTGCAGGGTTTTTGTGATTTGATGGGAGATTATGAAGTAGATACAGAGGATGTGGTCATGAAATTATTTGTTCAGTCCCTGAAAGAAGATGCTAGAGATTGGTTTACAAATTTGCCTAGCCACTACATATCTTCATGGAAAGACCTCAAAATGGCTTTTATAGAATAATTTGGAGAGAGGATTGATATTAGTATTTGATTAACAAGCTTATTCATGTTGAAAAGGATGATGAGGAATCAGTTCTAGTTGTCAATCCAAAATTTGCCAAAATGATAAGGGATATCCCTAAAAATACTAGACTAAATGATTCTATGTGTTTGGTTATATAGCTAGGTACATTTAATCAAGAAGTTAGTTATTTTTTAAGAGATAGGAATCCTACTACTATGAGGCAAGCGTATTCTATGGCTATGGATATTGATAACAATTTGAAACATATGAGGATAAGATAATATGAATTTGCAACGATGAATTCTACTATGAGGTATAGGTCCAATAATATTATCATCTATCAGGAAGGAAATGACCTAAATCTTTCAAATGAACCCTCATTTGATCATTCAAGAAACAAAACTCAACATTTGAGTAATGAAGGTGGGAATGTTAATTGCAACATTGAGAATAACAAATGTGATGGAAATAAAATCCTATATGAAACCATTACTTATTTTGAGCCCCCTAGTCAGGAAGGATGGAGGTGTTCGAGTTCCCAACCTGATAAAACAACTCATGAAATAGATAGTATTAAAACATATGGGGAATGTATGCTAATGATAGATGAAGAATAAGATAATGCCCTTGCAATAGATGAATCTATCTGTTTTGACAGTTATATAAGTGATGAAAAGAATTCTCATTCTCACGATTGCTTGCTAAAATAAAAAATGGATTCTCCTATTAGTAAAGGAATATATTTGCTTTTAGGTAATGAAACTTCATTGCCTGATGAGTCATCTATATATGAACATGAATATGAAGTTAAATCATTTGTTACCAACAACATTGAAAGTGAGGGTCATTTGTCTGAATGATCTTCTCAGGATTATGATAACTTTGAGTCTGATAAGGATATGAACCATCAAGATAATGAAGTGGAGAAATGTATGGAAAAAATCAATATAAGGCATAATCCATTTTATGATGCACATCTAAATTTATCAAAGGTGAGAAATGCTAACCCTTATTGGTGCAGAGATAACCCAATCTTTGTAGAAAATCTAGAAGAAAGTACACAACTAGAAGAAATTAAAGAAGACCCCCTAGAAACTGACAAATACAAGAGCAAGGTGGAGGATCTTCTATCATATAAAAGTGATGATCTATCAGAAATGAAGGGGCATAGGCCAAGATTGATTTAGTCTAAAAGGATATTTGTGGACAAAATTTATTTATTGGAATAACAAAATTCAGATGTTTGCTCTATTAACACTTTTCAATCCTTTGCTTTTGAACAATTTTATTTGTTAGACATAAAGGTAAAATGTCTTTGCAAATCATCAAAGCATCATATTGAAGAGGTCGAAGAGGATGTCAAATATGAATGTATTAAGTTTGATACTAGTGTAACAGATAAAAAATGTGCTACCAATACTATTTATCTAGTAGAGTATGAATGTTTTCACTTCTTAGATTTATCTGATAGGCTTGAGGGGAACCAACACAAGAGCATGAAAATTATTATAGTTGGCTTGACATGATGGAGCCATACATTACCCCTGTGGAAAATGAAGGTGTATTTCAGTCATCATTTGATTTCAGAGATTAGAGAAACACAAGGTATTTTGAAGATAGGAGTGCAGTTCCATCTTCTTCAAGAGTCTAATCTACTCCCCCTCCATCTAGATTCTAAATTAGATTTAAATATTCAATAAGGACCTTACACTTACCTAGAATTAACCTAAATATTCCCTAGAATGTCAAACAAAACTCAGACCAGCATATGAAGATTTTTGTGAGGCTTGTTGTGCTTGACAATGTGATGAGCTGGCAAGTATTTGAAAATGACCAGCATATCATAAATTTCATGCAAGAAGAGGCAGAGTTTGTTGCCAAAAATTAATCCACATTGCAAGAATAGTATGGTGACTAGGTGATCTAGCTAAAGACCAACAAACTACCCAGGGGACTGGTCACCTTAGAAAACATATTTGGTGTTGGACCAACCAAAGAAAGAGAAAATGAACATAACAATCAAAAAAGAAGACTATGAAGAGGTGGAAATTACACTGGGCAGATATCTAAAACATGGCAAGGTATGTGACCAAGCTAAAAGGTAGGGTTTTATTGAACTTTGTAATGAATTTGATGATTTAATATCTTGGAATATAGGTATTTTAAATGATTTGATCTTGGTTTTATCCAACATACCATTTATTTAGACCCCAATGTAAAACTTGTCCGCCAAAAACAAAGGCCAGTCAACCCCAAAGTTCAGCCATTAATGAGAAAAGAGCTATCCAAACTCATAGATACCAAAATCATTTATCCAATCAAACATTTATCTTGGGTAGCTAACCTAGTTCTAGTTAGCAAAAAGAATAGGGAAATCAAATTGTGTGTGGACTTTAGAGACCTGAATAAGGCCTCCCTTAGATACCACTATCCACTTCCTTCCATGGACTAGTAGATTCTCCATTAAATAGTGGCAGCAGCTGAAATCTGTTCACTTCTAGATGGCTACTCTAATGGAGATTGATTGTCACTAATGTCAAAAAGGTGTTGAGTTGATGATGCAGATTCATCATAGTGAAAGTTAGATCATACATGGTGATCTTAGTTTGAGTTGATTGGTCTTCATATGATAGGATGTGGATCATGCTTTTAGGAGTTCACAAGAGTTCACTTAGTGAACATGCTTGATGAAGTTGCTTCATGTTTGTTTAAGATGAAGTTCATATATTGATTATCATGCTTCATATGTGAAGGTTTGATTTCTCATCTTAAGGAGTTGTTGTTTCATGATGCTTATGCTCTCATCTCAAAAGTTCACACAATATGATGTCCTTATATTAGGATCTTCATTGCTTTGTGTCATGATGATAATTGAGAATTTGAGCTGACATGTTGTTTCATGCCATGCTTCAGTGTGCTCATCATAATGCCTCAATTAGTCTTCAGGACCTCTTCATGTTGATAATATGTTTATAATCACAGTTTAAGTTGTTGCAGTCAAAGAGAATGAAGAGATCATAGATAAAAGATCACATATAAGTTCATATGGTAATTGTGTGACTCACATTGGAATCAGGAGGTTATGACTTTATATGATTTAGTGATGTGATGTAGTATTAATGATAAGATGTTTGATGATAGAGAGTTGAGTTGTTGCTTAGATTTGATATGATGTTCATTCTTTGTCTTTGTTCATGATTTGATGCTCATGTTATATCTATGATCAACAAGGTAAGAAACAAGGGGATGTTTGCCATGCCATTGGCTCTTCATGATTTAGATGCAAAGTGTAGAGTATTTATCAATTATGGATGCATTCTTTAGGGTTATATTTCATCTACCATATTCATCTTATCTTAATTTTTTTATATCCTATCTACAATGTACTTTCTGCTATAGATGATCTGTATATGTCAAGCAAATTTCATAATGTCTTATGGTTTTCTAAACCTCCTAATCCTAAAAGCCTACATTCTAATATAATCCTAAGTATTCATTCGTAATACACTCCACTCTTCCCGTCACAAAAGTCATACATTTTTTTTTTAATTCCTAGTTGACCTGCTAGTATCGGTCATGGGTTAACTATTAAAGGAGTTTATAACATTTGTGACCGGCCCCTTTACCTCTCCAAGCGGTCACCTCTTAAAGTTTGTGGGTGCCAAAAAGCCATCAAAGGCTAATGTTTAAATTTGATGGGCGTGAATAGGTCATATCAATGGATTTATTTTAAATTTAGAAACCTTTTTTTATTAACTCCTAATTTGATGGCCTCTTGAATGTCATCTCTTTATGACAGTGAATAAAGTGGAGTTTATAAGCTATTTTCAAGGAGTTTTTGGATAAATTTAAAGGTAATTTATGGTAAAGTTTTTAAAGGCAGATTTTTAGGAGATTTTTGATTCCTTCTTATTAATAAGGAAATAAATTATTTCCTTTCTCTAAATTAAAATATTTTATGCAATATTGATTGCATTTTTAAAATTGGAAAATTATTTTGTGAAGACTTGTTTTGTGGAGAAGTAGGAAGATAAAAGGGCAGATTGATTATTTGTTTTTAAGGCAAAGTTTGAAGAAGTCTTTTTGGTTTGACAAGGTAGATTGATAAAATATTTTTGAAGACTTCTAATGAAAAATGAATAGTTTGAAGATGAGAATGGTTATGGTAATGTCATCATGTGATGATCTTATTTTTGCAGAAGGTTTTTGAGAAGGGGATTCGAAGATGAAATGATATTATTTCATGTCAAGACAATCTAATTTATTTTATTCTTGAAGATTATTTTTTGCAGATTGGAGATTATAGAACATTTGTTTTTGAAAGGGGAAACAAGTGGAATATGAAAGGTTTCTTTATTTCAATTTGTGTCATTTTAAACCACAACAACCTACTCTAATTTTCACAACCTGCAATGTCATTATAAATGAAATAAAGAAATATTTCATATTCCTCTTATTTTCCCTTTCAAAAACAAATCTTCTATAATCTCCAATTTGCAAAAAAATAATCTTCAAGAATAAAATAAATTAGATTGTCTTGACATGAAATAATATCATTTCATCTTCGAATCCCCTTCTCAAAAACCTTCTGCAAAAATAAGATCATCACTTGATGACATTACCATAACTATTTTCATCTTCAAAATTTTAATTAGAAGTCTTCAAGAATATTTTATCAATCTACCTTGTCAAAACAAAAGACTTCTTCAAAAATTTCCTTAAAAACAAATAATCAATATGCCTTTTTATCTTCCTACTTCTCCACAAAACAAGTCTTCACAAAAGAATTTTCCAATTTTAAAAATGTAATCAATATTGCATAAGATCTTTTAATTTAGAAAAAGGAAATAATTTATTTCCTTATTATTATGAATGAATATAAAATCTCCTAAAAATTTGCCTTTAAAAACTTTACCATAAACTACCTTTAAATTTATCCAAAAAACTCCTTGAAAATAGCTTATAAACTCCACTTTATCCACTGTCAAAAAGAGATGACATTCAAGAGGTTGTCAAATTAGGAGTTAATAAAAAAGGTTTCTAAATTTAAAATAAAGCCATTGATATGACCTATTCGTACCCATCAACTTTCAACATTAGCCTTTGATGGCTTTTTGGCACCCACAAACTTTAAGAGGTGACTGCTTGGAGAGGTAAAGGGACTGGTCACAAATGTTATAAACCCCTTTAGTAGGTAACCCATGACCAATACTAGCAGGTCAACTAGGAATTAAAAAAAATGTATGACTTTTGTGACAAGCAGAGTGGAGTGTATTAATAATGAAAACATAGGATTATATTAGAATGTAGGATTTTAGGATTAGGAGGTTTAGAAAACCATAACACATTATGAAATTTGCTTGACATATACAGATCATCTATAGCAGAAAGTACATTATAGATAGGAGATAAAAATTAAGATAAGATGAATATGGTAGATGAAATATAACCCTAAAGAATGCATCCACAACTAATGAACACTCTGCACTTTGCATCTGAATCATGAAGAGCCAATGGCATGACAAACATCCCCTTGTTTCTTACCTTGTTGATCATAGACAGAACATGAGCATCAAATCAAGAACAAAGACAAAGAATGAACATCATATCAACTCTGAGCAACAACTCAATTCTCTATCATCAAACATCTCATCGTCAATACTACATGAAATCACTAAATCATATAAAGGCATAACATCCTAATTCCCATGTGAGTCACATAATTATCATATGAACTTATCTGTGATCTCTTCATTCTCTTTGACTACAACAACTTAACCTGTGATTATGAACACGTTATCAACATGAAGAGGTCCTAAAGACTAACTGAGGCATTATGATGAGTACACTGAAGCATGACATGAGGCAACATATCAACTCAAATTTTCAATTATCATCTTGACACAAAGCAATGAAGATCATAATATAAGGACATCATATTGTGTGAACTCTTCAAATGAGAAAATAAGCATCATGAAACAACTCCTTAAGATGAGAAATCAAACCTTCACATATGAAGCATGATCATCAAGATATGAACTTCATCTTAAACAAACATGAAACAACTTCATCAAGCATGTTCACTAAGTGAACTCTTTTGAACTCTTAAAAGCATGATCCACATCCTATCATATGAAGACCAATCAACTCGAACTAAGGTCACCATGTATGATCTAACTTTAACTATGATGAATCTGCATCATCAACTAAACACCTTTTTGACATCAATGACAATCAATCTCCATCAATCTCCCCATTTGTCATTGATGGTAAAACTACATGATGCATTTTCTCTCTCTCCCCCTTTTTGACATCTAATGACAAAGGCTAAAAATTATTTTCTCCCCCTGTGATGAAGTCCACTAACAAATCACTGCCAATTATTGACAAGGACAAACATTACCATTGTTTTAAACTACCCATAGACTATACCATACACTCAATACAATACCACTTCTTGTCACAACACCAGTATGAAGATGAAGATGAAAAACTAACATATCTCTACTATCAAATACAAACTCCTGATGACATCACTTGTGGTTGTAAAACAATTTTTTCATGACAAACAAATCTTTCACAATCATTAACCCTTTTTGACCTAAATGACAACACATCTCCAAGATCTCCCAAAGCATAAAGTATGATGTATGATTATGAAGGCATAAAATTGACTCCTTTGATATGACTCATATGAACTTGAACTCCATGAAAGATATCATAAACACTTCAACATTCATGATAACATGATGACCACTCTAGAGATGACCTTGACAAGACTTCCATGATATTGACAATAAGATACATCGTAATGGACAATCAACCTGAAACAATCTGCAACCAATATACTTCTGTACACACTTCTTGATATGATAAAGAATGAAGACCATCCTCCTATTCCTGCACAAGACACTTTTTACAACACAATGCCAAATCTAATATATACATAACCACTATTAATACCTTTGTAAAAACTAAATGCAGAGACATGTGCTATGAATTGACTTCTTCCATTTGCAACTTTCTCAGCCAACATATGCTAACATCTGATGAGAACTCCTTGAGTACACACTATCCTATCTTTTAGAGTTAGGTTTCAATCCTAGGACCTGACAATCATCATTCAAATCAGCCCATCAAGTCTATGCATCAACAAACTAATTGCACCATCAAGTTCTTCCTACAACAACACGTCACATTCTCACAAACATATCAAAAACACTTTGAACTGCAATATCATGACAACTCAACCTCTATAAGTATCAACATGATATAAATAAGATATAAATAGGATCATTTATAAACCAAGTCACTCAACGTCATTAAACACTTTGTGCATTGAACCCCTGAACATATTATCAACATCTTGTTTGCATCATGAACAACTGATCACTTGTATCACTGACATATACTGAAGAACAACATAGTTATCAACACCATCTTGAACTTCATATTATAAGACTGATATGAGTAGCATCTTAACAAAGATTATCAAGCAAGAATCTAATAGAATGATAATCAAGACAAGATCATCATATTGATAAGCATCCTCCTAAAACATCTTGGGGATAATTGATAGAACATTGAACAACTCCCCCTCACTTTATGTTATATGTTATGCAACTGATGACGTGACTTATGCAAGATGCACAAGTTTGGGCTCTATCTTCTCTTTTCTTTGTTTTAGCCTCCAAACTTTCATAGGCTCTTTCTTCTATTCAGGTTTCTTCTTCCAGACCTTTTCAACCTTTTTCTTTTTCTAACTGTTCAAATTAGGTGATACTATTCTTCCATACATTCTGTAGCTATATGCCTTGTGACTAGGAGAATTGCACTTGAAACACACAATATTATCATTCCTTATTGAAGCAAATCGATTTCTTCTGCAATTCACTGCTTTGTGTCCAAAATGATTACAGATATAACATAACCAAAAAATGAATAATTATACTTGTACATAAATGCTTGTCTTACTGGAGCAGTTCTTTTGAAATTTATTCTTTGATTGTGCATTTTGACAAACTCATCTTTGGTTTTCATTTCAGCTGCAATCTTCTTTTTTCCTTCAGGAGCAGTAGCATGATAACTTAGATCAATTTTCTTTCTAGGAGTCTCTCTTACTTTGGAACATTCTCCTTCTTCATAACCTAGACTAGTAGTGTCCTTATTATACTTTTGTTGGCCCAACATTTCATGCAACTTATTTGTGCTTTCTTCAAACTCCTAATATTTCTTGGACAGAACCTTGAGACCTTCATAATCTTTTCTAAGATTGATAATTTCAGCCTCTAATTTTAGACATTCAATTCTTTTAATCTCAAGCTCAGATTTTGTTACATCTTGTTGTGTGGTTACACAACACGCCCCATTTTGCCTTAGAAAAATAGGGACCCAACTTTTTGCTTCTACTTTTTTTCTTTGTTTTCCTGCTTTGGGTGGTTTGGCAAAAGTCAAGTAAGTATAGCACCCTTGCACATGCATGTGCTTCCAAAGAAAAGGGGTCAATTGTTGAGGTCAAGATTTTCTATTATAAACCTCATAATCTAAAAGAGTACAAAAATCTAAGTAGGTTTGCCTTTTTTATCATCCTGATATTCCTTAAAGATAGAAAGCTATGCCAAGTCAAAGTTTGGTCTAATCGGATATTTCCATAGGGCCACATTTCCAAATATCTGTCATATTCGTAAGATGACCCCGACATGGGAAGATCACCTGATATCCGCATTTTCTTTAATATGCGAACGTCAAAGTTAAGTGCGATAGAATATATACCTGTCAAACCTTCATGCATATTTCGAGAGGGTGACATTTCTAAATATCTGTCATGTTTTGAAATATCACCCTTCGCTAAAATATGACCATGACGTCATCTTGTTCCAATTTATCAAAGAACTCAACCTGATGATGATGTCATCAGTATACTCGATGCCCATAGGGTCATATTTCTAAATGTCTATCATATTTCTCAATATGACAATGACGTCATCCTAACTCGATACAAAGAGAACATGTTATGATGATGATGTCATCATGACCCAGACCAAAGAGGGTTACATTTTGAAATATCCCTAATCTTAACTAATATGATGATGATGTCATTCTCTTGACCAATTTCAAAAGACTTATAAAATGATGATGTCATCCTCACTTTATTAAATAAGGTGATATCTTGTAGTATTAAAAGACAGATATTTCTTTATATCCCTCATGTCAACCTTTGATGACCCAAGATGCAGTAGTTTCCAGTGACCAATCAAATGATGCCACATGGCACATAGATGTGATCCTATTGACACAGAGTAATATCACGAGGACTAACAAATGTATGGTAACCTGACCTTGGTCATTAGTCAACGGTTAAAAATCTTCATGATGATGTCACCATCATCACCCGGATAGGGGTCATATTTTCAAATATCCTTGATCTTTGTGAAGATCACCCTCTGCAATAAATGCAATCCCAATAGTAGGTAGAACTTTTGAAATTTGAAATACATACCTACCACTTGTCCACATCTACAGACATCATGTGTCAATCAAAGGACTTAAACAAAAGACACTAAGTGTGCCCTAATTTTACATATTAATCAGTTAAAATTAATTTTGGTTTACATTTACCAAAAGTTTAAACAAGAATTATAGAGCTCCGAAGATCAAAGTATCACTGTGCCCTAAAAATAGAATGGAAACACATTCAAATGGGACATAAGACGGTGAATATAGTGCAAGCACACTCATATTGTTATCACTCATACAGTAAAAAGGGAAAGCGATTATCAGGTATGTAAATGTAAAACCCTCTTTTTGTCATTTATGGTGATTCATAAGGTAAAAAATACTTTTTACCGATTTAATTAGCATGGTGATGCATGACACAAGTTAGAATAAGATAATATCACTATAGAATGCATGTGATCCCTAAGCCTGTACTAAAGATGACATGTTAGGGTCATATATGCATGTTTAAATTGTAGGATCTAATGGTAGTTAGAAAGAACTGGTCCACTACAGAGTTTTTGAAACCCATGTTTGTACAGCCAGAGGGAACAACATTCAGATATGGAATGATCAATGACACGCATTAGGGAAATATAGATCTTGATGCATGGACGAGGAAACTAGATAAAGGAAGTGGAAACCCTCTACTTCAGAGCATATACAGCTCAGGGATGTGGAATGCTGGTGGATTCCCTTATGCCATGGAAGCTATTGAGTTAGTGATAGAGTGTGCAAGGAACTATAATGCTAAGACTAGAAAAGTGGAAAAGAACGATAAGGTCTATGCATATTTTTCAATTGTAGGCATCACCTCCACCTTTAATTTGCCTACAGGACCTCATGTGGTTCATCTGAGCTTGAGCAGACTAGAAAAGGAATATTGTTACAATCAAAAAGAGGCTAGAAGGGTCATGTACTAGTAGAGATCCAAGAGTAGCACTTAAAAAGCATTTGCTAAATTGTTGGTGTACCTCTTTTAATTTGATTTTGTTCCAAAATACCAGTATATGATGGTCATGCTTGCCAGAATGACAGGAAGACCAAATGCCAGAATATTTGAAAACTAGATGTATGGTATCATTCAGATGGTCAAGTACTCAGATGACAAGCCCCTCTGGGCAAAAATCATAAGTTATAGCCTAAATGAGAGCATGAAGAGGCTAGGTAGAACAACAAACATGTTTCATATGACTTCATATGTGGTATATGCTTGTGCTTTTAGAGGGACCTTTAATGGATTACAAATAGTAGGTAGGCTTGGAAATAACCCTGGGGATGTGAATATCTGGGAGTATTACCCACATCTGAAGAGGAGGGAATCTCTCCAAAATTATAAGATAGTGAATGACCACTTCTCCATGCATCTGGTCAGGACCATGGAATAAGATAGAACAAAAAGGTTAAGTATGGAAGCACAAGTTATTATACATAAGCATGGGGCTTGGTTTATCCAATTCCCCATATTTTCATACATGAGGATAGAAGGCTTCACAGGGCAACCTCTCATACAGCCAAGGAACCCTAATGATAAAGTCATCCTAATGGAATTTGCTAGGCAAGTATTACCCTCTATACAGGCTCACATTGATAAAGGAAAGATTCTAGTTGTGTTGTTTTCAGTCATGATTGGCTAGTATATGTGTCCAGACAGAGAAAGTGTCAAAGATACAATTGGAGGACCGAACCTAATGTACTTATAGCCATTTTCACTAGCTAGGTCATATGACCCATATAATAGGATGCATGCATTACTGGGGAAACCTATAGATGAAAAGGACCTTGAAGACTATTGGGTTGATTGTGATGATGAGACAAAAGTCAGGAGCAGAGACTCACTCTCAATCAGATATGAACCTTTGATTGCATATCAGTGCCTGTTCAGTTGCACAAGGATGATGGTAAGATAATGTCCAATGAATATGAGGACAAGAAAGTATATAATGAAACCATATCATCCCTTGATCTAAGCCAACCTAAGGTCACTTCATTAGATCAAATAATGCTGAAGGTTATTCAATTGACCCAAAGTTGAGTAGATGCTGAGGTCAACAAATTGAAGAAGAAGGGTGTAGCCCTTACTTTAGATAATAAGAAGAAAAGACAAGAGTTATCTGAGGAGGAATATGATGACTTCCTCAAGGAGAAGAGGTAGTCCAACAAAGAAAGGCAGCCAAATGATGACAAACAATAGGGTAAAAATAAGAAAATAGCCCACACATCTAGAGTGGTGATCATTAGGCAGCCACAACAAAAGGGGGATGTAGCCTCCACATTAGCTCCTGCACCATCTCATACCCCTGTCAAACAAAAGAATGCTATTGCAAAGCCTACCCCTGCTGTTATAGAGGAGGAAGAAGAACCCCTGGATGATGACTTGTTAATAAAGAAGAAAAGAAAGAAGGTGTAATAAACATCACCACCTCAAAAGAAATAAAAGACTACCATGAGGGGAATGATTGATATTAATCTCATTCTATTAAGGGGTGTAGGTGGTTAGGGTATCTTAAAGAACCTACAACATGAGGTCCCCATCCATGAAATTGTTCAATTCAAAACTGAAAAGGTAGAAGAACAAAGAACAAAGAGGTACAATACCAAAAGAGAACCACCACTACCACTTAATGATACAGTGGATTTGTCAGATGATGATGTGGTGAATGATGTGTCTACTCAAAAGATGGAGACATTGGTAGAAAACACAAAGATGACCCCACATGGTACTCCCCAAGTACAAAAGGAAGTATATCAAGAGGAGGTCGTCATGGAAGAAACTAAGGAAGAAAATCTTGAGGAGGTAGCTCAACATATAGGACTAACAAATCTGGTTGCTCAAGTCACCAGTTATGCTGTAATTGATTTAGCTTACTAGGGTGATGAGGATATAGGAAAAGATAAGGAGCCACCTCAAGAGCCAAAGAAGGTAGAAATCAATGAAAAAAAGGGGGGTGATCAGGAGATACCAGATAAATGTGATCATCAGAATAAGGAAGTGTTGGATAAAAATGCAAATCAGGATAATGACCCAACCCCGATACTAAAAGATAAAACAAATGAAAAGGAATTAGATAAGATTCCAGACCATAGAGAAATAGATACATCAAAGCCTGAAGAATAGAGTCTTCCATAGGGTGATGATCAACAAAAAGAACTAGAGAAGGTAACCAAGGATGATCAGAATGATCACTTAGATGTACAAAATTAGAATGCACAATCTGCTCATCAGGATAAATTATAAAAAGATGTACAAAATTAGAATGTGCATGCATCCTAGGAGATTCCTCAACAAGAGAACCCTCATAAGGAGATTCACGAGAATGAGTAGAGAAAAGAAGTATCTCCACCAAGGGTAGAATAGAATAGGCCTCAGGATGCTCCCATTGAGTAAATTGATCAATAGAGACCTAAGGGTGATGTCCCATATTGGTTACAATAACAAATAAACCCCCAACAAATTGATGAGGTGCTTGAATTTGATGTCTCTGCATTGTTTTCAGCAGACATGATGAAGCTAAAGAGAAAGGATAGACCTACCTCATCCATAAGGAGAGATCCTACTATAGGTAGGAGGACATCTCAACTAGCCTTGCCAATGGTAGATAAGGACAAAGGAAAAATAAATATGGAGGAATTCCAGATAACCAGTATTGATCTGGAATTTGCTACAAAGAAGAAGGAAGGCCAAGAGGCCAAAGATTTCATTGACTCCTTATTGAAAAGTGTAAAGAAGGAGAAGCATGAGAATAGGGTGCATAAAGAGCACATTGCTCAATTACATGCATTCATAAAAGGGTTAATTAACCCTAATCATTTACCATATGGCATAGCCGCCCCACTGACCATCATATCTCAAGATGAGATAACAGGGTTAGATATTATGAAGCATAAGGCCCAAATGGTAGATATTTGGTTTATTCTTTTTATTTCAGAGGATGAGAAAGTAATAAAGACCTCCCTCACAAATTGGAATTTTCTCGGCACGATAAAGAGAAAAGTTGATAAATTGCAAAATGAGGTTGGAAGGAGATCCTTCAAGTTGGAAAAACATTTGGATGCTCTGGCAGAGGTGAGGTACATAGATATGCAGGTACTTATAAATAATAAGGTACTAGATAACAATACTGCACAATTGTTGACCCTATGGTATGAAGATACCAAATTTGAGAGTGATATCCTAAAGAAATGTAATATCAAACTCAGGGATATCAGTGTAAAGTTGTACCACCTAATGGCAGATAAAGTAAATATCTTGGAATCTCTAGAGAACATTGTAGAAGGGAAAATAGAAAATTAGGATGTTGATTTTACAGTCCAAGCTTTCCATAACAATTTCAAGAAAGCAACATATGACCCTCTTCATCATTTGACAAAGGATGTAATCAATAAGTCTATGAGAATAAGGCCAAGGTGGAGGCATACAATGAAATGTTAAACAATAGAAAGAGCAAGTGGACTTCTCTACAAACATCATTCCATTCCTAGAGACATGTTGTATCAAAAGCTTGAACTCAAGATGGAGGAGAAGTTGAGAGAATAATAAGAGTGTATGAATCCATCAGGAAGACAATCAAAGTGCATATAAGAAGTGATCCTCATGATGAAGATGATGAAGAAGAAGATGAAGATGAAGAAGAAGAGAATGAAGAGTGAGTGAAGGTGCATGATGACAATGTCATGTGCATAACAAGACAAAAGTGTTTGAGTTTCACCAGATGGTTGCCAGCTGGCAACCTGTGCCATGTTGACATATGATTGACCGGGTCAAAGTGGGAATATGAACCATTGATTTAGATTGATAAATCCTGATCATTGGATCAATTGTCACTACCTCCTCTTCTTGTCCTATGAAAGGAGATGGAGTTCTCATTGTATCATTATTAGAGACTTAATTGAGATAGGATTGTTGAATGTCATGATACTTTCTCAAGACATATTGTAAATGTGCATGCTTTTGAATACTAATAAAATAGATATTCAAATTACATATCCTCATAAATTCTGAGTAATCTTGTCAATGTCATCTAGATATTTCACTAGGATGTGCTGCATCCCTTGGAGTGCATGTCAATTTGTGGATATTGTTGTCATTCTTTACCTTTGAAGATTAGCATCAGCTATGTGAAGTTGTGGAATGGCCAAGCAACACATGGTTTGATTTCATCTCTATTTTGTGAAATATTAAATGTTGCATATGGATCGACTGTCAAAGACTCACTTAATTCAATAAATTTAGAATGTTTGAGTTCATTTTCTTAAATTTCACTACAATCATCTCCATAATTACAAATATATAGACAACCTTAAGAAAGAATACATAAATATGTTGACATCTCAAAGGAAATTGAACATCAATAGCATATTTGAACTAATATGCATGCATAATTGAAAATATCATGCAAATGCACATAAATAACAATAGTAATCATGCAAATATCAGCTTATAGGAACATTATTTGAACAAATTCATAGTGCAGAAGTGAAAATAATCAATTACAATTGATGATCAGAAGAATTGATCAAACATATCAAAGATCATCATCATAGTAGGATTAACCTTTATTTGTGAAGAAATTTACAGGAAGCAGGAGTAGAATTAAGTGAATAAACATCAATTCATGTTATCAGATCAATGTAAGACCCCTTGAATGGAAAATATCATATCACATCAACCTCTGAGTAATGTCAAATGATCATGACCTGACCAACAGAGACTTGGAGTCATCAATTCATTCCAAATTGATTGTACTTTTCAAGATAGTAAAGGTTTGCTGTGTAAACTTTTATGCATCACCAACACATCTATTACTCTCTTTGCCTCTTCAATCTAAGTCTTTAGACTTATAATCACTTTGTCAGATTCATCAGCATGACTCTTTAATCCTATAATCAGATTTCTTACCTCTTCAGGATCAGAAGATACTCTTTCAAGGTTTGAAAGTGCTTTTTCTTTTAAATCTTTTTCTTATTTTAGCTGCAACTCTAGTCTCTAATTCTCCTTTTTGTGTTTCTTTATTTCACTCAGAGCACATATTATCTCTCCTTCAACATCAACCTCATATTCTTGTTCATCATCACTCATAATATAATCTCCTTCTTTTGAATTAAATTGAACCTCATCTCCTTCATGTAAATGTCTCTTTTTCATTATAACTTTCTTTAGACACCAAGATGTCCTCTTCTTCAAGTGCATCACCTTGATAGATTCTAATTAACTCCTTCCACACATCCTGAGTTGTTTCACAATGCATAACTTTACAAGAAACATCATTAGATAATCTAGACAAAATGTCCTTCTTTGTTGTATAATTACACTCATAAGTCTTTGTTATTTGTAGTATTAGGTGATTGAGAGGAAACACAATATCAATTCTTAACTGACATCCAAACACCATACCCTAAAGAGGATAAATATACTTGCATTCTAATACACCAAATAAAGAAGTCTAAACCATCAAAGAAAGGAACTCCAGAAAACTCTTTCTCTAATTTAATACCTGACTCAACTTGTGAAACATTTCTATCAACTGATTTTATATCAACATCTAAATTTGGTATAGATGGTGTCTTTTGATCAGTAGGAGACTTAACATTTTTCTTTTCCATATTTCTTCTGTACTTACACATGGTACTCCACACTCAGGACCTACCTAAGCCGATTAGAATTCTATAGGGAACCTATTCTCTGATACCACTTGTTGGAAACACGGTTGTCATTGCACCCAAAGTTTGACCTGTTAATGCCCAATAAAACCGCTAGAGTTAATGAATCCATGAGAGACAGTTAAGCCATGTCACGAATCCCATGAGATATGTTGTCTCACTGCCAACATACTTGTGCTATAACCAGATTCTTGTAAGAGAATCATACTAGTACAAGACAACCTTTACCACCAATTGGGGTACTCTGGCTTACCAAAAAATGCCATTTGCATGGGCCAATGTTGGGGTGACCTTCCAAAGAGAAATGGATTTGGCCTTTAAAGGCCTAATCAATGATATCATTTTAGTGTATCTTGATGATCTGACTATGTACTCTAAGCATGCAGCTGACCACTTGGGCCATCTAAGAAAAGTCTTTGAAAGATGTAGGGAATACGGTATATCATTGAATCTAAAAAATATGTGTTTGTTGTCCCAAAAGGTAGATTACTGGGGCATATAGTCTTAAAAGAAGGACTTATTAAAATTTGTAAAATAGATTATAATGCAGAATCAATTGAAAGAGTTAGAAAAAAAACTATAAATGCAAAAGCAATTGAAACAACATAACAAGGATACCAAGAGATTGATGTGAAATGATCAAGAGGCAAAATAACATCAGATAACTATCTCCAATATAGAATGAAAATACAAGCTAGTTAGCATGATTATATAGACTAGGGAGAGGGAGGAGGTGGCAACACTGACCAATGAGGAACAACCATCTATCTAACTAAAGATAGTAAAGTATCTTCCCAAGATAGCTAATGGATGCTCACATGTAGAAAGGTAACACCTCATAATCCTCTCACCTAATAAAACATGCTTTATTAACCTAAGCAAGCTTAAATAAATGTGTAGGAAAAACCTTATGAAAAGGAATAAAAAACCTACACTAACACCCCCCCTTAAATGTAGCTTAGGTGGGTAAAAAGATGGGTCATGGCAAATGAAGCATGATGAGGTACCCATGTACAAAGAATTCTACCAAAAGAGAAGTAGCCCCCCCCCACAAAAGAGAGTACACCCCCTAGAATAGAGAGAGAAGGAAAGAAGGAGATAAGAAGCCCCCTCAATGGAGGACACCTGTCATACCCCAAACAAAGCTTACAAATGAATGAATTTGCTCTCATGAAGGGTTTGGTGAAGATGTATGTAGTCTAATCTAATGTTGAATAATATTAAAGATCAAGAACCTACTCATGAATCATCTCCCAAATGTAGTGCATGTGAATCTCAATGTGTTTGGTCTGCTAATGATGGATTGGATTGCAAGAGATCTAAATAGCACTTTAGTTGTCACAAAAGATGACTATGGGATTCCTAAAGGAAATGCCAAACTTATTGAGAATGTGTTGAAGCCAAATAGCCTCAGTAGTAGCAAAGAGCAATGGCAGATTGCTTCTTGCTTGACCAAGAAATCAAACCAGAAACAAGAGAGAAGTAATACTCTGAAGTAATGGTGCAGTCATGGTTAGGAGGGTCCATAGAGTGAACTATCTAGACCGTGCAACTAGAGTAAACACAATGGAAACAACTCAAAGAGATAAATCAAATATAGTTTTAGTTATTCAGTATGTCATAGAAATCAAATACAAATTGAACATCAACATGTGGGCTTATAATTATGGCTCATAGGTCTGATTACAAAACTACAGAATATGCACAAGATACAGTTTTGAATCTTCTTCACCAAGAATTCAAATTATCAACTATCTCTAATATGATGAACTTCTTTCCTAGGCATCTATTACATCAATATATCATCTCCAAAATAATAGATTCCTCCATGTCAGCCGAGGAAGGTCACAAACTCAAATGAAGAGTTGTAATGTGTGTAAACGGATAGGTCGGACCTAATTAAATAGAACTCCTCCACAAATGAATGGAATGATGTGTGGATATTAGGGAAGGTTGACCACAATCCAAACTACATTGTATTATGTGTCATTTAGATCTGGAAGCCATGAAATGCTTCACAAGTCTTCTCCTTTATCTGATTATCTAAGACTATCAGGATGCTTTGTTCTGAGAAAACAATCAATCTTCTAATAGCGATATCTTACTGGTACTTGATCCAAATGATTTGAGATTTGGGTATGATATGCATGAATGTGTCTAGATGCTATGTCCAGCTCTGCAAGGTCTTAATTGCAAATATGATAGAATGCAGACCAAAATACAAGAACTGCTATTGACTGAACTGATTGAACTGAACTAGAAAATGAAAAGAAAACAAACTAAAATGCAAATGTTTTTAGTTGATGCAAGATTACTCTTAAACCAGGGATGCTCCTATATCAGACACCTGAGGTTGTTAAGAAATTGATTCCCTCACTTTGCTAGGGATAAGCGAAAACCAAAATAGTTCACCTTAGCATAAGAAATCCAAGACAAGTCTTCTTCCGATCTACCTTTCCACTTCACAAGATATTCTTTGTACTACGTGCCTCTAGTGTTGCATCTAATTCTACTATCCAAGATGTTTTCAATCTTCTCTGGTGCTTGTTGTGGTAACTGCTTTTCCAAGTCTGCTTCAATGCTGTCACTGATCTCAGTTTCATGATACTGATATAGTTCTGTAATGTTGAATATAGGTGAAATACCCAATGTCTCTAGTAGCTCCACTTCATATGCATTTCCTAAATCAAATTTTCTAAGTATCCTACAAGGTCCAAACTTCTTCATCTTCAACTTGTTATATGTCCCAACTGGAAATCTCTCTTTTCTAAAGTACACCATCACTTCATCTCCAACTACAAATTCCTTGTGTCTCCTCTTCTCATCTGCTTGTTCGTTATACTTACTGTTCATCTCCTCCAAATGCTTCTTAACCTAATTATGTACTATTTCCATGTGTCATGCAAATTCTTCTACTTATGCACTTCTCTTGTCTTCCATGTTGATATCTCTCAATTCTTCTACTCCTCTAAGGTTAGTTCATGTCACAATCTCAAAAGGTGTTCTTTCGGTACTCCTATTCATAGAATTATTATATGCAAACTCTGCTTGTGAAAGAATCAAATCCCAATTTTTTGCCTTCTCTCCAACCAAACATCTCAACAAGTTTCCCAAATTCCTATTTACTATCTATGTCTATCCATTAGTCTGTGGGTGAAATGTTGAACTGAACTTCAAATCTATCTTCATCTTCTAACTAAGTGTCTTCCAAAAGTATCCAAGAAATCTTGTATCTCTATCTGAAATTATGCTCTTAGGTAATCCATGCAATCTTACAATCTCCTTGAAAAATAGGTCAATTACATGCACTACATCAGTTTTCTTCTTACAAGGTATGAAATGTGCCATCTTTTAAAATTTGTCCACCACTACAAATATTGAATCATGTCCTCTTTGTGTCTTCGGCAATCCCATTATGAAATCCATACTTATGTCTTCCCAAGGTCTCTCTAGTACTATCAAAGATTTATACAATCTGGTATTTTGACTACTCCCTTTTGTAACTTGACAAGCTCTACAACTCTACACAAATTTCCTAACATCCTTATGTATCTATGGCCAAAAGTAATTTTCACTTACAAAAGCTACTTTCTTATCAATGCCAAAATGTCCTGCTAATCCACCACTGTGCTTCTCCTTGATCAAATTGTCTCTCATTGATCTCCTAGGTATGCATAACTGGTTTCCATTGAACAACACATCTTCCTAAATGAAATAGTTTAACCACTTACTATGATTAGTTAGAATAGGTTCCTTACATGATTTCCAAGGTTCTACAAAATCAAGATCTTTTTTATACATGTTCTTTAATTCTTCAAAACCAAACACTTCAACTCTCATCTCTGTCAGCAAATTTCTTCTTCTACTTAATGCATCTGTAACTTTATTTGACTTACCACTCCTATACTTCAATACAAAAGTGTAACTTTGCATAAACTCTACCCATCTCATATGTCTCTAATTCAACTTACCTTGACTATTCAAATATTGCAAAGCTTGATGATATGTATACAACACAAACTTCTTAGACAACAAGTAATGTCTCCACTTCTTCAAGGCTTGAATGATGGCATAGAACTCTTGATCATAAATTGAATATCTTCTCCTTGTGTCATTCAACTTCTCACTAAATTATGCTATAGGTCTACCTTCTTGACTTAACACTACTCCTATTGCATTTCCACTTGCATCACAATCTACTTGAAATACCTTATTGAAATTTGGTAGTGCCAACACAGGTTGCTCTATCACCTTTTGCTTCAAAAACTCAAAACTTTTACCTGCTCTAGATGTCCACTTAAAGTCTTTTCTATCACCTCTCATTGTCTCTGTCATAGGGTTACATACTAAAATGAAATTTTTGATAAACTTCAGGTAGAAACTAACTAATCCATGAAATGATCTAACTTCTCCAATGCTCTCCAGAGTGTAGGCCATTCAACAATTGTTCTAACTTTCTCAGGGTCCATCTTCAATCCTTCCACAGAAATCACAAATCCCAAATAGACCAATTCTTCCTTCATGAAACCACACTTCTTGATGTTTATCAACAATTTCTCTTCTCTTAGTCTCTACAATACTTGTCTCATGTGCCACAAATATTCTTCCTTTGTCTTATTGAAAATCATAATATTATCCAAGTATACAATAACAAACTTACCAATGAATTTCTTCAAAACTTCATTCATCAATCTCATGAAAGTACTCGATACATTTGTCAAATCAAAAGGCATCACTAACCACTCATACAATCCTTCATTTGTCTTAAAAAAATTCTTTCATTCATCTCCTTCTCTGATTTTGATCTAATGGTATCCACTCTTCAAGTCTATCTTTGTAAAATATTTTGCTCTACTCAAACAATCCATGACATCATCCATCCTAGGCAAGGGAAATCTATACTTAACTATGATCTTGTTGATTGCTCTAGAGCCTATACACATTCTCCATTCTCCATCCTTCTTTAGGGTTAACACTATATGCACTGTACAAGGACTCAAACTTTCTCTGATCAAACATTTCTTTAACAATTCTTGTATCTGTATATTCAATTCTTCATTTATGTCAGTGTCATTCTGTGCTTCTTTGTTTAGCAAACTAGCTCTGGGTATAAGATCCATGTGATGACTAATACTTCTAATTGGTGGTAATCCTTTAGGTACATTATCTAATATGATATCTTCATACTCTTTCAGCAACTTAGCTATCTACTTCGGTTATGATTCTTTAGTTTCTATCTTTAGGTTTTCAAGATTCCTATGAATCAAAGCATAACACATATTCTCATGTCTCAAACCATCTAGAAATTTGCTTCCATCTACCAAAAGGGATTCAAGCACTCTCACATACTTCACTCTTAGGATCATCTTCCAAAGGAATCAAAGTAATTCTCTTTCCATTTGATGTTATAGTATATGTATTCATTCTCCCATCATGTATAGATTTTCTATCATACTGCCATGGTCTACCCAACAAGATATGACATACATCCATAGGCATAATATCACACAAGACTTCATCATGATAAGATCCAATATGAAATTTCATCAAACAATGTGTTGGGTCTCAAAAATGTTGGTTTTAGACCACAAGAGGGTGCCAATCTCTTCATACATTTTTGGTCAACAAGCTAGAGTTTGTGTAATTGAAAACCCCCTACTCTTTAGGTTTTGCTAGACCTAGGTGGGTGCACCTAAATGACAAGGTAGACTTAAAATCTAAATGGATTCTGACTTAGGCAATTTTAGTCACTATGGCACACAGGTGTGAGATAATTGCAAAGCTTACTTACTAACTCCTAATAAAAGCTTGAAGTATGAAGGATGTGAATTAGATTTATATAAAGAATTCTAAAATTGATTAGTGCCTACTCTATTGGGTGGATGGAGTCAATGGAGAGATGATGATTATGGAGACAAGGATGTAGGATTGGTGGATTTACTTTAGCTTAACTCTAACAGTTGGGCACTTTTGAATGTTTGTACCTTATATAGACATGCAAGTATGTCGGTTAATTGAGCTCTTATTAATGATCCTAGTGATATCCCCTTATGTTACTGTAAAGTTGTGAAAGGATTTTAATTCAAATGTGAGGAGAATCCAGTTAAGACAATCTATTTAAAAGGATTTTAATCCACACACAGGAACCAATCAAATTAGATTTCTCAAAAGGCAATTTAATCCTTCTACACATAGAAACCAATCAACAACATCACACAACTACAACAAATGTGTATTGACAAATCAAATGTATTTTCACACTTAATTTGAATAACATAAACAACCACTTTGGAGACAACTAAATAACATATGAGAAAAATAAATCCACACAACTACTGAACAATGAATAAATCACCATATAAGATAAGCCTCCTCCATTATATTGTCTTAGAGAATATATAGTAAGTGCAAAATTATTTTGAAGTATGAAAATGGATGGGTGGGATGGATGGAATGTACTTTCTTACTAATGCCCTACCTAATCTATGAAATGGTAATGATGATCTTTTATGGGTCTTGGTCTCTCCTTTTATAAGTGAGAGGAAACAAGCTATGGACCCCTTTCAAAAAGTCACACCTTTTAGTAACTAAAATAACTAAAAGAAAATAGTAGATGAGTTGACCACTTTGTTAATCTCCCAATAGAAACCTGTGACCATCTAAGGCCTGTTCAAAGCTTCTACTCTTTAATTTGGTGCTCAACATGATGCCAACTGATTACTTTTCACTGAGATACCTGCTCCACTATATCAGATGTGTTCATGATTTGGTTGATGAATAAGTTGATTGTAGAGAGGTGATGGATGTATCCTTGTTCAAGGTGAGTGTCAACATTGATTAACCTTTGTTTCATGTCATATTCAATGTACATGATTTTTTCAATCTATTTATGGGCTTTATGCATAATCATGGCTTCATCCTTGATTTCTTGTAATGCGGTAGTCAACAATTTAGTAAATTCATTTTTCCAACCTTTAAGACATTTGAGATTTCCTATATCATCGTGAAGTGAGGGAGTTAGATTAAAACATTCAAGATCTTCTTCAATCTTATCATGATATTTATTATGTGATTCCATTAATTCATTATATGTCTGCAACACTTGTTCTAAAAAAATTTTCTTTTCTGATAACTCCTCCTTCTTCTCAGTCATTCTCCCCCATAGTCATTTGGTTGCAATCATTGTTGAATGTGTTTGTTTAAACAATTTCTAGTATTTATCAGCACATTTCATCATTTTGTCAAACATTACCTTGATTATTTCAGATACAATATTGAATTTGAGGACTTTCATGTCCTTTTCTAATTTTTCATATTTATCCTCTAATTTTGAAATACATTTTTTTCCAATAGGCTACATCAGCCAATGCATCTAAAACTCTTTTATCTTTCTCAATTCCTAGAGAATATAATTATGTGGCAGACAAGGTAGGTGTTCTCTCTCTCAGGTGTGCTAGTTCTTTTGTTAATTTGCCATTTTCTCTAACCAATCTTTCAATTTGTGCTTTAGTAAATTTTGCTACATTGACATTTAGTTTTGTTATTTCCATGGGATTGGTATCCCCTACCCTTTGGACCAAAAGGTGACCAAACACTTGCTTTGCATCATTGATGGCAATTGGTCTTTTATCAGGAGGATATAGTGACCAAACAAGTAAAGTAGCTTCATCTGGGTTAAACCCTGATCCTAAATATACCTTATCACTTGCCTCACCTGTTAGGTTCACTATCTTATCAACTCTTTTCTTAAAACTATCAAATACTATTGCAGAACTCATGTCCCATCCTGGCAGAAGTGATACTTTAGCCTCCTGAAGTAATTCCCTTCCTCTTTCAGGAGTGATTATTTCTATTTCCTTGCTTACTTCATTCTGCAGTTCATTAAGAGTAGCAACCTCCTGTTCAGGAGTGGCAACCTGCATCTTTTATCTTATCTTCTTTCCTTTGTATTCATAAACAAAGTCACTATCAAATGTAAACTTTCTTGCTGCCAATACCCTAACATCATCTGATAATTCATCTGATGCTTCAAATTACATAACATTCAATTCCTGAGGGGGTTCATATTTCTTTATTACCGGTGTATTTATTAGTTGTATTGATTCACTTTCCTCATCACTTTCTTCCCCTTCACTTATTTTAGTATCTACAGAAAAGCACACTTCAGGAGTATGTTGTGATGGAACATAGTCTATAGGTTGTATGTCCTCGGTCTATGTTCCTGAATAAGCCATATGAGATGTATCAAAAACAAATGAAGGCATATTTTTTACCAATTCATTCACATGAGCAATAAGTTGCTCAACTCTTTCCAGAGGATCCTATATCTCACTGAAGGCTTTGGAGTAAAAAGGAATACTCTTCCTTTTCCATTCTTCTATAAGTAGAATTTTGTTATATGTGTCCATTCTATTCATTGTGGCAGCCTCATCACAGTTTCTAATCACATCTTCATTTAAGAGAAAATGTTCATATCTTGATAACCCTTGTGACACCCTTGCTCTGTGAATAAAACCCTCTGCATCAAAATTCTTTCTTTCATTGCCCAAGGGAAGATTATAATGTGCCAACTTAGCATCAATTTCTTCATATCCTTCATTAGTGACTACTATGAAATCCCCAAAACATAGCATGCCAGGCATAATTGACTGCTTATTGTGTCCCTTAAGGTCTTTGATATATGATTTAGCCAATTGTCTCACAATCTCTAGATAATTCACTCTATCAGGGACTACCCTTGGTAACAAATGTGGATTTCCTTCAAACCCATAAACACTAATTACTGTGCAGTCAGAGAAAGCATACCAGTCCCCTAGTTATGATTTACTTTATTGTTAAAGTTATTACTCTTCAGTCTAAAAAATCATTGCACTTCTGGGGATAAGTTATAAGTACATGGGTATCCTACCAATTTCATCAATAGCTTAACAAAATATTCCTCAAAATAAAGATAGTGACATCGGCCAAATATGTTGTCCCACAGTGAAGTCCACATCTACACAGGTTTATCATCTCCATTCTCAAAGGTATCATTTACCCTCAACTCTTCACTCCACAATCTTCTACCATGTCCCTCATATAACAGTGAATGCATCAATAAAGAGTAATGTTTGAAACTAATATACTCACTGTTGTTTTTGATCTTTTCAAGTCCCTGATTCAGGGCATATGCCAAATAGCCTGCATAATCATAATGACTTGCATTCTTGCTCTGTATATCTACGGCCAAGACCATAGGGGCAATAGACATAAAAGCAGGAACTTCTACCCCTAAACCTTGACCAGTTGAATAATAGGTGTATCTGAAGTCCTCAAACATATCTTCATGAAAAGGGGGATTCTTAGTGTCAGAAAATTTTCTTAACTAGCCATCTTCATCTTTAGGCCTATGTAGGGATAGCTTCCATCTTTTATAGCTAGTGTCCATATCCTTATATTCTATCAGTAAATCTCAGACTGTGAATTGTGAGTCAAGAGAACACTCAAGTTGGAACACTTTAGAAATGAGGTCCTTGGAAATAATGAGTAAGTCAGTTCCATCATGAGCCTGAATAGTCCTTTTCTCGGGGTCATAGTTTCTAGTAAGGGCTTTAACCAGTTCTACATTGATGAACACATTGGGCACTACTACTCTTCCCATGTTAAGTCTCCATGTGTTGCAAACTGGGGAGAACCTATATTGTTTTCTATAATGATACATGAAAAGCTCATATCCCCGATGTGGCATCCAAATCTCTCCCAGACCCTTATGTTTATCCAATAATCAATCCATTAATGGATCCATTTGTGCACTTCTTTTAGGTCTTGGCCTAGACCTGGGACACTGGTCTATCAAGTCTTGATTCAAAGGTCTTTTTTCAATCTTCTATTTCTTAGTTTTAGGTTCTTGTGGGTGTTCTTCCATCATTTAAACACTTTAAGTTTTTGTAAAATGTAGTTTCTCAACTGGATAGGTATACTTACTTGACTTCTACTTTTACCAATTCTTTGTTGTGCAAGATCTCTGACTTTTACCAGCCTCCATTCCTAGCAATCTTGCTTGGTTCGACAATGACTGAATTAATCATTTGGTAGTATAGTTTGTTTCAATTCTAGTTGATAAATGCACCATCCATTTCAGTCATGTCATCAGCAGGAGTATTTATTTCAAATATTGCAACGACACCTTGGGGTACCGTACTGGTTGGTGATAATCATCATCATTGTATCGGTGAGATTACAGCTCTACTTCCACCAACATATCCCTTTCCCACCAATTAATACTTTTCTTTTCAGTCTATTGGTGAGACACTAGATCACATTCCCCTGATATAAACTACTTCCACCGATATATGTTTATTGTTAAGTAATGCATGGTTATATCATTTTATCAGTGGGATATACTTATTCGTTCCACCGATACTTATGTGTTACATCGATGTGCTTATCATTGTTAGTTCAATCAGTCCATTGGGAGAGCATCTTAGGAGTTGGCCAGATAGATAAGTGTTAGACTGACATGAAGATGTGAACAACTATCATTGGGCCATCAATGGGACTCTAATGAGGGTTCCACCAATAGAACATTGTTAGACCAATAGTACTTAGTAAAACTTATACAATTTTGGCAATGTGATATGGATCTTGTCACATAAATTTTGGGGCTAAAATGGATCTTGTCACACAAATTTTGGCAACTCATACTATTTACAAGATTGCAGAATGGCTATTTTCTGTGGTATAAAAAAAAATAGGTATGTGGAGGCTATGCAAAATGTGAAATTTTTTCCTGTTCTAACACATTGTTCACTCACCAGTACCTTATGATCATTCCGAATCCATGTTATCTAGTATGGCTTTAGGTGTTTCAATCTTTCTAATTTTAGCTTAGTCACCATCTTCTCTAAAACTAAATTATCTAAACTACCACTATCAATTAAAACTTTGCAACATTTACCTCCTGATTTGCATCTGGTCTAGAACAAACTTTTCCTCTACAATGGTTCCTCATTTGTCTCTGCTTGAAATAGTTCTCTTCTCATGACTAAGGATTCTCCTTTCTTAGGTTTACCAACTAAACTAGGTGATCCAACAGGTTCTTCCACATAAGTTGCTCTTCCACTGTTCTCTATCTTCTTTCTTGTATTTCTTTGATTACATTCAAATGCTCTATGTCCTTCACCTCCACACTTAAAATAGGTTCCTCTGAATGTTCTCCTATCAAATCCTCTTCCTTCTCTTCTATATCCTTCAATCTTGTATGGAATAGGGTTTCCTCTATGGTAGAACATTTTATCATCCCTCTGGTGTGCATCATTATCTCTATCATCCTTCTTGAATGTGTTCTCTTATCTGTTCTACTCTGCATATGATCTCTCTCCTCTAGAAAATGTTCTACCTCTCTAAAATTTACCTCCTCTACCTCTCTGCCTTTGATTATGCCTCTTGTTCAACTTCTCAACTTTCAAGGCAAACTGATATGCTTCCTTTAGAGATGTCATCCTCACTAAACTTAGTTCTTCTTGAATGTTCAATCTCAATCCATTGATGTATCTAGCTACTTTATCCTTACTTCACTATGTCTTATCCTAATGATCATCTTATGAAATTCTTCAGTGTACTCCTTCATAGATTTCTCCTTTTGTCTTAGGTTTTGCAATCTTTTCAACAACTCTAACTCATAGTCAGCAGGTATGAACTGATTCTTAAATTTTGTCACCATTCTATGCCACTTTGTAATATTCTCTTTTCCTCTTTTGTTTCTATCTAACTTTACTTTTTTACACCATATAGCAACATGTCCTTTCAACTTTATCTTTGCAAATTTCACCTTCTCTAGATCTTCAAGTTCTTCATATTCAAAGTATTCTTCTAGGTGATTTATCCAATCTATCAAGTCCTCTGAATTCAAATTGTCAGTGTAATTTGGTACATCAATTGTAGGTCTTTTCCCAATCTTTGAAATAGCTCGCAACATCTTGTCTTGATCTGATTCTTCTTCATCATCATCTCTCAGGATTACTTTATTTTGATCAGTGGATTGAAATTCTTCCTCATCATCACTTTCAACATTAGGTCAAGGTGTAAGTCCCCTTCTTTGATCTTTTTCAATAGCATCCATGCGAACTCACATGGTTTTCAGCATCTCCATCATTTCATCCATTCTTCTATCCATTGTTCCAATAGAAGGGATTCTCGTTGGTGGCATTCTTCCTAGGATCAAGTGCAACTGCCTCAAATTCAGTGATCAGACTACAAGGTGAGAACTGACTCACAATCGACGATTGGTTGATAACACAAGTAACCTGCCTTAAATTTGGTGATCTATTCACAACAAGATCTTATGGAATTCCTTTTCCAACTTTTCTAAATTCACTCCTGAAGATTTGAACTTTCTCTCTGATACCACTTGGTGCAGTCACGGTTAGGAGGGTTCATAGAGTGAACTATCCTGACCATGAAGCTAGAGTAAACATAATGGAAATAACTCAAAGAGATAAATTAAAGGCAACTTCAATCATTTAGTATATCATAGAAATCAAATACAAATTGGTCGGTAACATGCGGGCTTACAATTAGGGCTCACAAGCCTGATTACAGAACTACAGAATATGCACAAGATACAACTTTAACATTCCTTCACCAAGAATTCAAACTATCAACTATCTCTAATATGATGAACTACTTTCTTAGGCATCTATTACATCAATATATATCATTTTCAAAATAATAGATTCCTCTGCGTCGGCTAAGGAAGGTCACAAACTCTAATGAAGAGTTGTAACATGTGTACATGGATAGATCAAATCTAATTGAATAGAACTCCTCCACACAAATGAATGGAATGATGTGAGGATCTTAGGGAAGGTTGACCACAATCCAAACAATATTGAGTGATGTGTCATTTAACTTTGGAAGTCATGAAATACTCCGCAAGTCTTCTCCTTTAGTTGATTATCTGAGACTGCCAAGATGCTCTGTTCTGAGAAAACAACTGATCTTCTGATAGCAATATCTTATCGGTACCTAATCCAAATGATCTGAGATTTGGGTATGATGTGCATGAATGTGTCTAGATGCTAATTCTAACTCCATAAGGTCTTAATTGCAACTACGGTAGAATACGGACCAAAATACAGGAACTACTATTGATTGAACTGAACTAGAAAATGAAAAGAAAACAAACTAAATTGCAAATGTTTTTGGTTGATGCAAGATTTCTCATGAACTAGGGATGCTCCTGTATCAAGTAGACTTGAAATCCTAAGAATTACCCACCTAATCTAAATTTGTGTACCCCACCAAGTCAATATCTATGCCCGTTGCATAATGAATCTCATAACTATGAGTGTCCTGTACATAGTGAACAATCGACTTAGCTACTTTCCAATGCAGCTCATGTGGCTCCTACATGACCCTGGAGACTAGGCCCATGACATATGAAATATCAAGCCTTATGTGAGTCAAGTATATAAGACTCCTAACCAATTGGCGATATAAGGTAGCATCTACTAAAGATGAAGAAGAAGATGCCTCAAGTTTAACCCCTAACAAAAATGGAGTTGGCACAGGTTTACATTCAGCCATTCAAAATCTAGAGAGCATATCAAGTGCATACTTGGAATAAGAAAGAAAGATACCAGACGAAGACTATGTGATCTCAATGCCCAAGAAGTAATGAAGAAGACCCAAGTTAGACATCAGAAATTGATCATGAAGGGCAGTTTTCACTACCTTAATGGTGGATGAGGAACTCCCTATAATCAACAAGTCATCAACATAGAGAACAAGTGAGAGTATCATCCTACTGCAAAATGTAGATGTCTGGATTAGAATGGCACCGAGTGAAACTAACTAATATAAAAAAGGAGTCCATCTTGGCATACTAGGATTGAGGGACCTATTTAAGGCCATAGAGAGACTTCCGAAGTTAGCAGACAAATGAAGGATCCTGGATGAACCCCTATGGTTGCTCCATATATATCTCCTCCTGAAGATCACCATGAAAAAAAGAACTAGATTCACATCCATCTGATGAACTTCCTAGTGATGGGCTACAACAATGGAAAGGATAAGTTAAATTGAATTCATCCTGGCAACCGGTACAAAATTTTCATACTAGTCAATCCCAGGAAGCTAGGAGAATCCTTTTGCAACCAAGCAAGTCTTATGTTTATCGACTGACCCATCTGTAACAAATTTTGTTCAATAGATCCACTTGCATTGAACAACTTTTCTTTCCTTAGGAACTGGGACTAAATCCCAAGTGTGGTTCCTTTCAAAGGAACTAAATTCTACCTGCATAGCACCATCCCACTTAGGGACACTAGAAGCTTCCCTAAAAAACTGTGGATTAGAAGTTGAAGCAAAAAATAGATGAGGAGCTTGCTCAAAGTATGACCTTGTTCTTCTCACATCTGAAGGATCACCAACCCAATCACCTGCTAACTCCAAAGTCTAACAAGCCTAAAGAGGCCCATTGGCAAGAGAATCAGGAGAATCTAGAAGAGAATCGACATCCTCTAAATGATGACTAAAAGAGGAGGAAGATGAATCCTCATCATCAACATCTAAAGTGGAGGAAGAAGACTCCTTAGGAGGATTAAGATCCTTAGAAGAACTATCATCATGAATTCGTAGTGTCTCCATGGGAATGAATGATGGAGAAGTGGTAGAAGAGGTATCCTCCTCAAAATGAACACTCCTCTCAATGAAGAGCTCATGTGTGGTAGGGTGGAGTAGCATGTAGCCTTTGACACATCTATATACCCAACAAATATGGAAGGCCTACTTTACATATCCATAGCCTTGTGTTTCTCTGCTAGAATGTGGGCCCATGCAGGAGACCCAAACACTTAGAAGTGCTTGACTATGGGTTTCCAACTAGTCCAAGCTTGAAAATGAGTTACCCCCTTCACATCTCAGTGAGGAACTTAGCTATAGATATAACATGCATAGTTGATGGCCTCTATCACTGATAACCACTGAGTCAAGTGTAAATTCAACTCTCTTGTTGGAACCTGTATGGGTGATCTGGTAGATAGATAGGAGATTAGTTGACAAAGAAGGCACATAAAGAATATCATGGAATGTCATGTCACCAACGTCAATAGACCCTCTCCAAAGAAATTCTTCTAGTGTATCATTACTCATAATAATATCAGGCATAGAACATGACTCCAAGGATGAGAAACTTTCCTTTGTATTGACCATGTGGTGAGAAGCACGTGAGTCAATTTCCTAACTATCTGGCAGTGTAGCAACTACAACAAAAGCCTTTCCCTTCCCCTTATTATTTTTTGTGTCCTTTGAAGATTTTGAAGGATCTTCCTTAGCAAAATCTAGCACTTTGATATTATTCTTTTCAAGAAGATAAGTGAGATGATCTATTTTCTTTTTCAAACACTTATGCTCATCATGACCATATTTCTTACAAAATGCACACTTTGTCTTCTCCTTTTAAGACTTGTTGTCTTTAGAGGAAGACTTAGGAGCTACATTGGTTGCAGCTTATTTTGGACCTTGTTTCTTCTCTCATTGATCCTTTTGTTTCTTATTTTTCTTGACATTGCCTTTTTGATCTTTAGTGCCCTAATTTGTAGCCAAAACATGAGACTTAGAAGGCTTAATAGTGCCCATGTGAACCAATTTATCTTATTCTTAGTGACTTCAATAGAAAATTCATCTAAAGAAGGCATTTTGTAGGTAGACCCAAGAGTACTTTTAGTGGCATAAAATGTAGAAACAAACACTAAGTAGTTAGGACCAAGCTTAGAAAGAATACTTAATATCATTGTGTGTCTTTCTTCTCAATCCCACATTGCTTCAATTGTAATCTAATGGCCTTCAGCTTTGTGAAGAAGTCTTGTATTGTATCAAAATTACATGGATTTAACCATATTAGCTCATTCTCCAATTGATGTTCCCTTAATTCATCTTATTTACCAAAGAGATTTTCTAAAGTAGTCCATACATCATTTGGTGTTGAAGCAAATTCAACATGGAAAAGAAGATTAGGAGATACAAACATGCATATAGTTCCAAAAGCTTCATCTAGCCTATTATGAAATTTAGACCTTTCTGTAATTAAGGTTGGTTTAGTTTATAAACCCATAGTTACTCTATATAGTCCTAACTTCTTAAGTTGGATAGTCATCTTGGACTTCCACTCATAGTAGTTGTAGGGTGTTAGAATAGGCACTATTAATTAATCCATCTTAATGTAGAAATAAATTGTTGTTGTTGTTTGTTGTGTAGGAAAGAAAGATGCAAGAAAGAACACACAAGACACCCCCCCTTTTCATTCAATCAGAGAACCTCCCCAAGAAAATATGATTTGGTTTATATTTAGTGTCATTACAATTGCCACCAGCAAAAAATATTGAGTGGACTTAATCTCAATGCTATTACAAATCCTCAAAAAAGGCATATGCTAACATACAAATTTGGTACAATACCAAGTGAAATAAAAAACACCAATGCAAGATACACAAAACATGCACTTTCAAAAAAAGAATCACCTCAAACTGAGGTTTTATGCAAAAGTTATGCTTCTTCGAAGTTCCCAAAATGAGAATTGTACAGTGTCATGGGTGAGAATCTTTAATTTTTGGAAATTCTCTACATCAAAATTAAAAAACATCTACACTAGTGCATAGAGAATGAAAACATAGCCTAAATCAAAAAGATTTCTTGAGAAACAGAGTCCATATGAGCAAGAACGAAGCATTTGAAAACTACCTTCAAATTTGTAACTACCAATGGAGAGGGGGTCTATTGTATCTTTCTAATTTTATTTCTGCAAAATATATAAGTTGCATGCAAAAACTAATAGATATCTAGATGGTTTTCTAATGTTGCGAACAAAACCCAAAAGGCATTTTTCTTTCTAATGTATAGAAGATTTGGATCTAATGTAAAACAAGTCTTTAGCAACAAAAAATGACCCCAACAACAAAAGAGGGTATACAAAGACTAAATCAGTGACCTAAGACAAGAAAAGACATGTTGCAACCTACAATATTGATTAAAACATAAAATATGCAAGCTGATTGTCAGATTTGAGCTTCAAAAACCTTGTTTACAGGTATGGCCAACGATCTTCAAAATGAGTGAAACAAAAGCCAAAAATGGCTTTCAAGAGCCTCTCGGATGCATTGAAACAAACAAAAATGCTTCCAAACTACCTGAAGATGTTGCAATCACCCAGATCTCATACATGCAAGAACAAGATTAATGGATCTTCATAAATCCTTTTTGATTCACCAGATCAGTCAAAAAATGTAAGACAAGAGTATACAAGATTTTGGAAGATCTCTACAAAGAATCTAACCTTACAAAACTTGCTCTGATACCATGTTAGAATCCATATAATATATTGTAACCCAAAAATCAATTGAAAGAGTTAGAAACATAAACTGTAAATGCAGAAGCAATTGAAATAGCATAACAACAATACTAAGAGATTGATTTGAAATGATCAAAAGGCAAAATAGCATGAAATAACTATCTCCAATATCGAATGAAAATATAAGCTAGGTAGCATGCTTATATAGACAATGGAGAGGGAGGAGGTGGCAACACCAACCAATGAGGAGCAACCATCTATCGAACTAAAGATAGAAAAGTATCTTCCCAACATAGCTAATGGATGCTCACATGTAGGAAGATGAAGCCTCATAATCCTCTCACCTAATAAAACATGATTTATTAACCTAAGCAAGCTTAAATAAATGTGTAGAAAAAACCTTATGAAAAGGAATAAAAACCTACACTAATAGGACTGGTTATTGATCTAGAAAGAACAAACGACATTCTAGCTCTTCCCCTTCCTAGTCACAAGAAGGGCCTAGAAAGCTTTATGGGGAAGAAAAATTTTGTGAGGAGATTCATTCCCAATTTTGCTTCAATAGCAAAGCCCCTCACAATAATGCTTAAAAAGAATGTTGTCTTCACATGGTCAAAAGAAGGTGGAGATAGTTTTGAAGCTATCAAGTAGGCCATCACACATGCTCTAATGTTGATAAATCCCAACTATGAGGAGGATTTTATCCTTTATGCCTTTGGGGGCAAGGAGGATATATCCGAAGTTTTAACACAGTAGAATGAAGAAAAATTGGAATAGCCAATTACTTTCTTCAGCTAGCCACTTAAAGAATATGAGCTAAGGTATGATTTTATTGAAAAGAAAGTATTTTCTATGGTGAAAGCACTCAAGAAGTTTAGACATATGCTCTCAAAAAACAAAATATAGTTGATGGTAAACCACCCTGGTGTTAAAGAATTTCTTTTAAGCATAGATATCAATGAGAAGAGGGCAAGGTGGATCACAAAAGTAATGGAATATGATGTCAATATTAATGTTACCAAGCTTGTATGTTACAAAGGCCTATGTGAGCAGATGGTCATAGGTTCTGAGGTCATAAATGATGTTATATGTGTCCAAGGGCAGGCATCACTAGTTGATTCCCACACTCCAACTGACTGGTATCATGACATGGTCACATTTCTACAATTAGGTAGATGCATAGATGGACTGGATCAAGCAAAAAGAAGGTATTTCAAACTCCAGTCCATTCCTTATGTTCTTGTTGATGGTGTCTTGTTTAGAAAAGACATTAATGGAGTTCTTCTTAGATGTATTACACAAGATCAGACTTCTAAGGTGTTAGAAGAATTTTGTAATGGCCATGTTATTGGCCATTATTCTCCAAGAACAACTGCTATCAAAATCATGAGGGTTGGTTATTACTGGCCCAATTTATTCAAAGATGCCCATAGATGGATAAGGAGATACAAAGAATGTGCATTCTTTATAGAAAAATAAAGGTCAGTTTCTCTTCACCTTCACCCAATTCATACTGATCAGCCATTTGCCCAATGGGGTTTGGACTTCATTTGGGATTATTACTCCACCTTCTAGTACTGGCCACAAGTGGATTTTAGTAGCCACTGATTATTTTACTAGGTGGAAAGAGGAAGTTGCATTGAAGGATGTTATAAAGGCCTCTATTTTAGACTTCCTTGAGGGGATAGTTACCAGATTTGGTGTTCCATTCACCATTATTTTTGACAACACCAAGGCCTTTGTAGGCACAAATATTAGTGAATGGGCACTAAACTATGGGATTTATCTAAAGACATCATCCAATTACTACCACTAAGGGAATGGCTTTGTTGAGTCCATGAATAAAAATCTGATCAAAATCATCAAAAGAATAGTGGATGATAATCAAAGAACTTGGCATTCCAAGTTGAAGATAGCTCTTTGGGTAGATAGAATTACCCCTAAAAGGGTGATTGGCAATTCACCCTTCATTCTAGTATATGGAAAAGAAGCAAGGCTTCCATTTTCATTGGAGTTGCCTACCCTTGAGCTGGCCTAATAGATAAAACTATTGGAAAATGATGCCATGACAGTCAAGTTTGTTAAGTTGATGGAGCTCAAAGAAAAGAGGGATGCTGCTATGAAAACCCTTAAAGCCCACCAAGATCAAGTCAAAAGGACCTTTGAAAAAGTAGTTGATAGAGTCTTCCAAGAGGGACATTTGGTGTTGAAATGGGATGAAGACAGAGCTAAGGTTGGGAGGCATTCCAAATTTGATGCCTTATGGAGTGACCCTTACATTATCACCAGTTGCAAGCAAGCCAATGCTTTTCAACTCTCCAAGCTGACTGGTTAAACACTTATGATCCCAGTGAATGGGATTCATCTCAAACCATACTTCTGATTTTGGTTTTGGATTCTCCAAATATTTAGAGGAGATCTATTTTCTATTTCAGGTTTCCTTTCCTCTAAGTGATTTTGCACAAGCAACTTCCTCATTAGGAGATTGTTTTCCTTGTTGTGTTTTATGTTTTCTAGAGGCATTTTTAGTTTTGTATGGTCATGCAAATGCATTTCCTTTTGACCTTGTGCCCAATAGATTGTATAGGGTAGCTAGATCCTTGTGCTTAACTAGAAAACACCCCTGCATAGTCACCAAAATGTTGTCTTATGTTTGCCTAGGTTAAAATAACCTAAAAAATCCCTTCTTCCATCAAAAATATCCAATCTCAGCTACCTAAAATGGAAGAAGTTTCCCTTAGCAAAAAACCCAAATAAAATCCCAAAAAAATTCCAAGTTTTTTGTCATTTCCTTGCCTTAGTCAATGGATTTTCAATTTGGTGAACCTTTGGTTCGTAAGTTTGAAAGTTAGCCAAGTCACCAATTTGTTGACTAAAGGGTGAATCGGTTAAGGCAAAAACAATATAGAGCAAAGGCAAAAGGAGAGAAAAGTTTGCCTTTATCAGCAAAGTTGTTGGTTCACGAACTTCATAGTTTACCGATCGATGATTTTTCCAATGGACATTTCATTGACCAAGTGGCAAAATGGAATCTTCATCAAAGAGAAAAGAGCGAAAAATTTAACTAATGCAAAGCATGGAAAAGGTCATTATTGATGAATCAGTAAAATGTCGAACTCCCTAAATAGTTTGAGTTTTTGAGGATTCATAGATAAGGTGATAGGAGCTCAAATGAAAGCGGCGAAGGCTCAATGGTTCAAAAATGTGGACTTTTGCTAACAAAAGGCCAAGTTCATAAAAAGAAGATTTATCAAATGAAGTAAACTTCAAAGGGAAGTTAAGGGATACTAAGGCAAGTGAGGTTCATAAAATTCAAAATTCACCGATAAGGTGAAAAAGTGTTGCAAGCCGTCCAGTCAGGGAATTGGAGAAAGTAAGAACTTGCTAACAAGTTTGAAGAAGGGATAATTCACTGATAAGGCAAAAGAAGTGGTCGAGCTCAGTTTGTAAGAATGGATTTTTGTTGATCGAGGATATAAGTCCAAGGTGCAAGTAGATTTGCATAAGGTGAATTTACTAACAAGGCCAAAAAGGGTGAAGACATAAGGCTTAAAAGAAAAAAAAAGAGAAAGCCTAGTTCGCGATCCCTTAAAATCACCTATAAGGTGAAAATGATAGTGAAGAGGAAAGGTTTGCCTAGTTTTGAAAAGTGAAGTTTTGTCGATAAGGCAAAAAGACGAAGAGGAAAGGGTAACCATTTTGATAGGTTGGGTAAAAGGAGAACTCAAGGGTAGTTCAATATTTCAAGAATTCACCAACAAGGATATTGTGAGCCCAGTTCTCAAGGACAAGACATTGCCGATAATACAAAGAAGAAAAGGTGACTTGTTGACAAGTTCATGAAATGTAAGAATTGTCAATAAGGAGAAAAGGAGACAAAGGATAAAGTTCACAAGAATAGATTTTTTCCAATAAGGAAAAAGTTGAGCCTGATGGTTCTAAAAAGAGAGAAAATGCTAACCAAAGGAAAATCAAAGGCATAGAGTTCTGCATAAGATATCTCACCATTTAAGCCAATAGAGGAAATTGCACAAGAATTCAAATTCCTCTAAGATACCATGATAGATTCTAAGGTATAATACTTAAAGTGTTGTAAAATCTTGCAACATCACTAAAATTGCTCCATTATGTTAGGGTGAAGGTATCCAACATTCAAAGATTGTATGCCAAAGTCAATTGTAGGTCACTAAAATAGTACAATTCTTCAATGCCTCTGTACAAATAAGAAATAAAATAGATAATTTACATGTACCCGAGATGGATTCCAAGACTCCCTTATTCAATGTGGCCATACCTATGCATGCGATCAATCTCCTTTGTAGTTCTATAGACTTCAAGAAGCATGGTTGTCATCCCTCACCTAATAGCATTTCTGGGGAAAAAATAAATGCGGTGTGGCCATGTGCATGGTGAGTGGACAAATTTTTCAGCAGCTACTGTTGTAGAGTGGATTATGAATGATATATATACATGTAAACAATATGTAATTGTTTTAGTTGTTCATCTGGGTTATTATATAGTTTAGATAGTTGTTGCCATGGACCTTGTAACAAACCTACATGAACTAACTGGATGTTATACATTGTGCTCAATTTTGAGCCTTTGTTGTCTTTGGTTTATTGTTCATCCATGAATGTAGCTGGTTATTCTGTGTCTAATTTCTATGACATTATCTCTCTTTTGTAATGGCTTTCTAGCCTTCATGATTAATACAAACTGTTATGTTGCCTCTCTATAAGTTTACACTACATTTATTTGAGATTTGTATGCTTTCTTTGTGGGTAAAATGGTCCCTTTAATAGCTTTAGTTTTCTATCTGAACCTCTGTGATATTTATGTGGGTCCCTTTAATAGCAATTTTGGGAATTCTTGAACTTTTTGGTAAGTTTTTCTTCTTACTAATTCACTAATAGAGGCTCCTTTTTTTCCTTGCCTTAGCCATTTTTATGCTTTTTTCCTCTTTGTCAGTGAAATCTCCATTTTCCAAACTTGTTATGTCTTTTCTTTTATCTTTGGTTGGCAACACTTGGCCTTTGCAAGCTATTCCGTCTTCTCTTTCTTCCCTTTATTTTATACTTTCATGTCTCTTTTGCCTTGTCGGCAAATTTCAACCTTTGCAAACTTTTCTACCTTTTGCTTTTTTTCTTCTTTATCGACAAAGTTCACCTTTTTTGAACTAGCTCTTGCCTTAGTCCTTTTTCCTCATTATCAACAAAACCTTATTTATGAACCAAGCTTTTGTCAAAAAAAATCTGTCACTTTTGAACCTTGCTTTACCTTCACCTATAGCCTTTTGTCTTTCATTTTCACTGATGAATCACCCTGTCGGTGATTTTAATAATTTTAGAATTGTTTTGGGAGTTATAAAATTAGTTGATTCACCAATAGAGGCTATCTGTTTTCTTTTCCCTTAGCTAATTTTTGAGTCATCTTTTTGGCCCTAATTCTCCCTTGGTCAGCAATAGTTTGCTTTTCTAAACCATCCTTCCTTAGCTATTTTGAAGTCTCTCACCTTTGACCTTTCCTCACCCTGTCAGCGATTTGTCTTATTGGTGAACTTGGGAAAAACCAAACCTTTGGATAAGTTCAAGTTTTCCCTAACTTCTTGATAAAGCCATTTTCTCCTCCTTCTTTGCCTTAGTTTATTTTTTGCAAGTATTCCCTCTGGCCTTGTCAACGGTTCCTCCTATCAATGAACAGACAGGTTCACGAACCTAACAATTTGTTGACTAAGGCAGCAAAACTAATGCAAAAGTCTTGATTTTTTTAGTTTTTTGGGGGTTTTTTCAGGAGACTTCCTTTAGGGAATTTTTAAATTTTTTTACAAGGGAAATGCCTTGTAAAACTAAACAATACTAGGCAATTAAGGAATTTCAACAAGATTTTCAACATTTTCAAGATGGGCTATTTTTCTGGGAAGGGGAAAAATAGGTCAACATTTTGGTGATTGCTCAGGGATGTTTACTTGTTAAACAAATGAACTAGTGGCCTTAAACATCCATTGGGCATTGAGTCAATAGGGATTATAGTAGGCTGAAAACAACTAAAACCATACCTTCAAAACAACACCAAAAAGGGAAACAAGGCCTGTATTCTCCTAATGAGAGTGTACCCTATGTAACAATACTTAGGGAAAAGGAAGAAACTAAAGTAGAAACAAAACAAAATAGTATATAAAAAATCTTAGACCAACCTTAGAAGTAAGGTTTGAGATGGATCTCAATCACTATGATCAATACAACTTCACCATCTAGCTTTGAAAGATTGAAAGCATCGGTTTGCTTGTAGCTAGTGATGATATATGGGCCACTCCAAATTGCATCAAATTTAGTATGGCCTCCAGGTTTGGCTCTATCAGTATCCCATTTGAGAACAAGATCTCCTTCCTTGAAAATCTGATCCTTGGCCTTCCTATCAAAATATCTCTTGGTCAATTTTTGGTGTTCTTCCAAGGTAGCCATGGCTAACTACCTCAGTTCATCTAATTTAGTTAATTTATCTATTCTTACAGATCTAACATCCTCACCTTCCAAACCCAACTGTTGGGATAATTCTAATGAAGGAATCTCCAAAGATAAAGGCAATCTAGCCTCTCTTCCATACACAAGCACAAAAGGGGAGTTAGCAATGGCCCTTTTTATAGGTGATCCTATCAGTCTAAAGAGCCAATCTAATCTTATTATGCCACTGCCTCTAGTTTGTTTCCATGGTCCTCTTAAGAATTTTGATTAGGTTCTTATTCATGGATTTAGCTAACCCATTACCTTAGGGGCAATAGTTAGATGAAGTCTTCAAGAACACATTATACTTCAAAACCCAATCAATTATCCTAAAATAAATGAAAGCTCCTTCATTATCAGACATGATAGTGTGAGGAGCTCCAAACCTTGTCATGATTTCTTCCAAGAAATCCATGATTGTTGATTATGTATCCTCTTTGAGTGGGACTACTTCAACCCACTTGGTGAATAGTCTGTTGTAGTTAAAACCCATTTATGACTAGCATTGGATGTAGGGTTGATCATGCCAATGAAATTCAATCCCCACTATGAGAAAGGTTGATCTTCCTGAATAGGATGAAGTGGAAGAGTTTCTAACCTTTTCTTTCCAACAAAGAGAGCACACTCTTTGCATTTTCTGACCCACACATGGGCATCATTGGATAATGTGGGCCAAAAGTAACATACCCAATTATTTTCATTGTTGTAGCTCTTGCAAAGAAGTGGGCTCTAGCCAGATCAGCATGAAACTCACTAAGCAATATGTCCACTTGAGCTTCTTTAATGCATCTCAGCAAGACTTCATCTATATTTCTCTTAAAGAGAACACCATCCACCAAAGCATAAGGAATGGACTACAACCTAAAATGTCTTCTCTTAGTGTTTAGGGGAAAATTAGATTTATTAATCTTTTGTTGTTTAAATGTTAAAACATGCCTTTCCACTTAACATTCAAGGATCCAGGGTCAAGTGGTGAGCACTATCATACCCTAGGTCACTTACAAATGTAGGGAAACTTGGATTAGGGAATTTAAATGTCAATTTTTCCTTCTTCTATGCTCAATTGATCATTAAAACCTTAATTATGCAAATATGACAATAAATTGATGAATTACGGAAAAAGCTCTTGCAAACAGGAGTAAACTATCAAATCACAAAATATCTATTTTTGGGGTTCCGAAGCATAATAGTCGAGGATAGTGGAGCAGGCATCCAAGTCCAAGGTACTAGTTTCTTCGTAGAATCTGGACCTCCTTCTGACATTGATTAGCCTTGTAACTTCTATTTTCTGAGATCTATCTGCGGAGGACACTAGAGCGAGTGCCCAAGTCCTGGAAGTGCTCCTGTGTCTAGCTTTTCTTCAGATCTTGAATCCTTGATGCCTACCAATCCTTCTTGTAACTCCACTTTTTCCAAATACGACACCTATAACCTACAATAACAAGACTTGGTTCAGGGGTTGTGGTGTTTAGAGGCTTGCCTCAGTCAAGCCCTGGAGGACACTTAAGTCTCTAAACGCCGTTGTCAGATGAAGAGTGTGTACCCTTGTGAGGTAGAGGCAAAAACCAAAGGAATCAATGATGAAAACACAATATAATGTCAGCTTGTAGTGAATCTCTCATGGGAGGAAGATGCTCTTCATGCCATGAGGAAATTGATGCTCAAATCTACAAATATCAACACATAAAAAACACAAGTCTACTCTTGCAACACAATGAAAGCCTTCAATCACCTTGAGGATGCCTAAGTTCACAATGATCATCTAGTTTACAAATGAATGCCTAAGCATGCTTATATATGCAACTGCAAATACTCCCGCCAAGATTTCTAAAATTCAAACTTACCATGTCGGCAAAGGGACCTAATAACGTTCACAAACTGACACTTAGAAATTGGGGCTGCCCCAAAATAGGGCCGGACTAGGGCGTGGGCACCTAAGTCCCCCCCCTATTTTGGGTAGGGTATAGCTCAAGGGGTCCACCTAGGTCCAATTTGCCATGAAACCCATGTCTCATTCCATCAGGATGCCAAAATATGAACTAAGATGTCCTAAATGCATACTAAAGACCCAGGAGCTAAACCTTATGAGGGAAAAGCCCCCAAGGGGACATTTTATGACATTACATTTAGTCCCCACTTTAATGTATGTATAAACGCAAGGTTAATACATGCATTAAATTAAAGTCACAAACACAACAAACACGCCAATCACATAGAAAATAGTAATAGACACACAAAACATAGAGAAAATAGTTATAGTCATTCAGAACATGGAGTAGATAGTTAATGCATAAAAGACACATTAATGCATGGAAGATAGAAATGATATCTTTTCTTTTATTTTTCTCATATATATGAAATGCAAATCCAAGTACTGAAAAATAAACAATCCTCCCATAATACATGATGCACTACCATAGGGTGCAAGTATTAGTATATATGGGGCAACACACATGCAAGATATGCAAAACCTCCCAAAATGTAGGAAGCACTACTCAAGGGCATTGGTCTCTACATATGGGGCAACAAACACGCCACACAAAATAAGCATGCCAAAACACACACACTTGAAGACATGGAGAAAACATGGCAAACAAGTGATGGACTGTACCTATTTCTAGGTCCAACTCCATCTCAAGCACATTACAGGTACACACTAACAATTGTGCTTCACCAGAACAATGACCAAAGACACACTTAAGGGTTGAGTTAGTCATAGAACTGCTCCCCACCTCTGCAGAGGACTTTTGAAAATGACAGGATGATGTAATCTACTCTGAGAAATACACCCTCCCTGCCTCCACATATGGCTTAAGAAAAAGGATATACATGATATCCTGCCTTCACAGAGGGCTTACATGATTGATTGATTGATTGCAAACAAACTCAGGATGCACGATGCACTACTCTAGGACACAAGTCTTTACATCTAAGGTCAAACACATTGCTAACATCTATAATAGACAGATTACCTTATATATGCCCCCACCTTAAGGTGGTTGATATCAGTTGTCGATATCAAGCATGTTAAGGTAGGAAGAAAACACACAAGGGAACACTAACTTTCACAAAGCCCATGCCTCCCGGAGGTGACATGTACTTTATGATCGCCAAATGTTCCCACAAACACATCCTTGCAAGAAATATGTTAGTGTCTATAACATCATGATAAATAACAACATCAATGCATATGATTAACCACACAAAGAGCCAAGGTTATACAATGAATTCAGAGTTCGAGGATAACCATGGGGCTATATCACAAAACTATCTGAATCAAGTACTACCAAGGCTAGATTCAAAGACAAACAAAGGTGCATAGAGCAACAATATTGTTAAGGTTTGTAAATGCAATAGAAACATCATCAAATTCACTACGTGGAAAGCACGAGTGCTTCCACTAGCTAAGCGTTGGAAAAGATATACAACCCCATCGTCATATTAGGAACTAAGTCCATTTTTTTACTACTCTCATAAGGGACACTAGGTCTGCATCAGTATAAATGTTTGTCATCATCCACCCATTAGATGGAAACACTAGAGAAAGGGAAACAATAAATAAGAGAGGAGAAACAAGTGTCTTAGGGATAGTTATGTAGGAGGGTGCCCCCAGGTCACCAACCACAATGCTATGTCCATAAGACACAACACACAACAATGAAATTAGAGAGAGACAATATAGAAGAATTATGATACAAATAGAAGGTCACAACAGAGGCAGTCTTCTGGTATCCCAAACCTTATGAGAGAATCTGAGGTCATTCTAGGAGGCCTAAACAACACATAACACATCACAGGGGAAGCACATCACGAGAGAGATAAAAGGGATAGAAATACTTACTTGTAGGGCCCTCATATTATATGTTGGAGCTCGCAAACCTCTTGGAGAGGTATTCAATCATGTTTAAAGCAAAATTTGAGTGGTTCTTATGAAAGTCTTGTTTGTTATCATATGATGTTTGTTCCTTAATTCCTTGTTTAAATGGGACTTTTTGTTTTTTATGAGGGGGAGATCCACTATTATTTCTGATTGTTGATTGTCGTCTTGCTCTTTTCTAATTTTTAATGAGTTTTTCTTGTTGAATCTTTCTAGAACAGTAATGAGAATCATCCTGTACCATCTTACTCATCATTATCAGTCATTGTTCTTTCTTTTCTGATGTATTTTGATTATCTCCTGATCCATATAAGGATAACAGAGGAGGAACCTCAGCGTAAATTCTGTTTCTTCATGGATGAGGTAGATTATCCACTTGTTTCTTATTGACTTCAATCATACGCACAATATTATCATAGTCCAAGTAATTGTCCTCATCTACTTCCATTAAACCTTGTTCCACCATATTATTTTTAGTATGCTTAGGAAAAGGATTAGTGAAAAATTGTACATTTTGATTTGGTGGATCAACCAAATTATTTCCATTATCATTCACACCTGATACTTGGATGATATTTGAATCAATAAGGTCATGTATCTCATGTTTAAGATGCATACATCATCCAGTGTCATGTCCTTGCATCCGATGATAATGACAAAATGAATTAGCATCAAAGTAAGGTGCTTGTTTATTGGGATCAATAGGCTTGATCAGGGGAAGATTTAGAATGTTGTTACTCACAGCTTGATTCATGATAGAATGATAGGACTCAGATATTGGAGTAAACTTTCTTGGTTGATATAATGCTTTCTTTGGATTGGTGATAGCTGAAACATTCAAGAAGTTGTTCATATTCAGTCCATTAATCTTGATGAAGTTCCTATTATTGTTCCTCTTAAAAAAAATTTGTGATGATTTGCCCATGGATTGACCAACTTGAGCCGATGAGTTTTTGTTTTCATACTGACTAAACAAAAGTTGATAATCATGAATGGTAGTGCACAAATGTTGAAAGGAGTTATACTTCATCAAGAGGATCTTATCATGAATATTAGGTTGTAGATTTGTAATAAATATCTTCTAAACATCCTCATCTTTCATCTTATATTGAATTTGTGCATAAAGTCCTTGATACCAATTAATGAATTCAGTCAATTTTTCTTTCAAACCTAGTTTGCATTGAACCAAGTCAATTAGAGTGACTTGGGGTCTGATATTTGCTTGGAGATGTTGTTAAAATTGATCAATCAACTGCAAAAAGGAGTGTATTGAATTTGGAGGTAAAGAACAAAACTATTCTAAGGTAGTATCTTTGAGAGATCATGGGAAAAGTTTTTCTAACAAATCCTCTTCAAAATAGAAATTGCTACACATAGCTATGAATGCTGCCACATGAACATTAGGATCACCTTTTCCACCAAATTTTTCAAAGTGAGGAGTCTCAAACCTCTCAGGCATAGGGGTTCTTAAGATTGCATAGGAAAGGAGATTACAGGCATGGTATGTCAGTAAGCTAGGCTGTGAAGAGTTTGTCAAGTTTGTTACCTTTTGTTGTAAAGTAGTCATGCCCTGTAAAAGTTGGTTTAGGATGGCATCATTTGGAGATGCGATTTGTTGCAAGGAATTGGAACCGAAGTGAGGATGTGAATGAGCTTGAGATACAATATGTGGAGGCTGAGAGTATGTTAATGGTAGTTGGCCATATTGATATGTGGAAGTTGGTTGCGAGTATGTAATAGGTGGCTGGGAATGAGTGGAATAGATAAGAGGTTGAGAACAATTATTCATGTGAAGGTCCCTTTAGGAACCAAATTCTGATAATTAAATCCCACAACTTTGTACTTAGTTCCATTAGATACTCCAATACCTGTGGTAGCATTACTACAAGCATTCGCATTAGTTGTTAAGATCATTGATGTAAAAGTGGATATTCTCGTAGTCAATATAGGTGCTGAAACTTGAGTATGAGATGGTGATAAAGTGTTATTTATCACTTGTGTACATTCGACCATAGGCATGACATTGGTTTGTACAATATGCGCTAGACCACAAATTACATTTACACCCTCTTGTCCCTCTTTTATCAGTTCTGTTATATTATGAATTGTAGAGACAACTTCATCGGCTATTCTCTCATTTTCCATAAATGATTGAAATTCAGCTAGGTCTTTATCCAATTTTTCTATTTGCTCATTAGATACATATCCTATTGCCTCAATAGTATTATCAACATCATGAAAAAATTGTTCTTCCATTGTGATTGGAGGATGTATGATATCTTGTACCATTTGAGTTTCTACCTTTGTAAAGAAGGTGTCCAAAGGATTATTAGAGGTAGGAATGTCATATTCAGAACTAGATCCCATTAACCTTTTACTTCTTCTCAAAGGGATATTGTTTTTAGTACAGCGTGTCATAAATCTTATACAAAAGCATACAACACACAATGCTCAAATTGAGAAAACAAATCCTAGGAGAAATTTATGACTCAATGCCCATGAATGACACAAATGGTGTTGTAAGGATGTAAGTCAAGGATAGAAATGTATATGTCTGATATCAGTCCAAAACAACAAAGTATCCTTCTCAACACACTCTTGATGTGATTTGAAGTTAATGCCAAGTCAAAATATAGTGAAACTATGTCAAAATAGGCACTTTTTTCACCAAAAATTCAATGCAAAAGAGCATAACAAAGGGTGTTGTGAGGATAATGATGATGGAAAACAAATAATATTAGTAATAATAGCCACTTGGTCCCAAAATATCCAACACAACATGCTTGGAGTGCAAACTAGGTCAAACCCTAGGGCAAAAAATGGTCAAAATGTGTAGGTTTTTTTGCAAAATTTTCACTACAAGAGCCCGATGAAAGAGTGTTGTGAAGATTTTTATGAGGGGAAAAAAATGATTACCCTGATAATAGAAAATTAATGCAAAAATATCCTTCACAACAGACATATAATGCAAGTTTGGAGTGTCGATAAGGTCAAATTTATTGAAAATCATTGTTTTTGAAGCCCTAGGTTTGAGATCTTGGGGCAAGATGCTATGTGAATATTTTAAGGTCTAATTTATGATGAAGTTGACTTACTCTCAGATCTGAAAATGATTTTCAATTTTAAATATGCAAAATGCCCATGCAAATTTAATGAAAATGCATCAAAAGTGCTAGTTTTTGTTGAAATTTTCTATGCAAAATTGCAAATATTTTAAAATTAAATGCAAATTCACACTAAAATGCAAGACTACATCCAAATGTAAATTTGAATGTGTTGAGACATGGACCGGCTAGGACTCAAACCTAGGACCTTCCATATGCTGCTGGAGTGTTCTACCACTAAGCTACTGGCCCCTCTTGGACCAATCCATCATCAGTCCGGATGTGGCTTATTTCCAACACCAACACCCCCCCTTAAGCCACACCTCTCATGTGCTTGGGGCTCCTAGCCTGGGCCTGGCTCTGATACCATGTTGAGACATGGACCAACTAGGACTCGAACCTAGGATGTTCCATATGCTGCTAGAGTGCTCTACCACTGAGCTACTGGCCCCTCTTGGACCAATCCATCATCAGTCTGGATGTGGCTTATTTCCAACACCAATAGAATGAACCTCTAAACTCAGTAGAAAAATATGATAAAATTTTTTTCCTACTAACCCTAGATTTTGGAATTACTAGGTTGTATTAAATTGTCAAAATTTCCACAAAAACCTAGCAAATTACTAATGAAAATGTAATGTAAATTTCTAAATTTTTGGATTTTTCTATAGTTTATATCAGATCTGATGCAAAAATCATGAATTAGGAAAATTTAGGAAGAACTGATGCAATTTAGTAAGCCCAACAATGCAATTTTTTTGTATTTTTCCAATTTTTCAATTTTTTTGAATTTTTCTTAATGCAATAAAATAAATGACTATATGAATGAATGAAATCAATCCAAAATTGAAGACAAACACTCAAAAAGTTGCAATTTAAGTCCAAAAACATGGGTTCACCAAAATGTTTAGGTGGAAATTTGGATTTGTTAATCTTTTGTTGTTTAGATGTTAAAACCTGCCTTTCCACTTAACATTCAAGGATCTAGGGAAACTTGGATTAGGGAACTTAATTGTCAAGTTATCCTTCTCCTATGCTCAATTGATCATTAAAACCCTAATTATGCAAATACAACAACAAATTGATGAATTACGGAAAAAGCTCTTGCAGACAGGAGTAAAATATCAAATCACAGAATACCTATTTTTGGGGTTCAGAAGCGGAATAGTCAGGAACACTAGATCAGGTGTCCAACTTCAAGGTACCAGTTTCTTTGTGGAATCTAGACATCCTTCTGACATTGATCAGTCCTGTAACTTCTATTTTCTGATAGTTGTCTATAGAGGACACTAGAGCGAGTGCCCAAGTCCTGGAAGTGCTCCTATGTCTAGCTTTTCTTTAGATCTTGAATCCTTGATGCCTGCCAATCCTTCCTGCAACTCCATTTTTTACAAATGTGACACATGTAACCTATAATCACAAGACTTGGTTTGGGGGTTGTGGTGTTTAGAGGCTTACCTCAGTCAAGCCCCAGAGGACACTTAAGTCTCTGAACATCATTATCAGATGAAGAGTGCATGCCCTTGTGAGGTAGACACAAAAACCAGAGGAATTGATGATGAAAACACAATATAATGTCATCTTGTAGTGAAGCTCTCATGCAAGGAAGATGCTCTTTATGCCATGAGGAAATTGATGGTGAAATATACAAATATCAACACATAAAACACACAAGTCTGATCTTACAAAACAATGAAAGCCTTCAATCACCTTAAGGATGCCTAAAGTTCACAATGTTCATCTAGTTTACAAATGAATGCCTAAGCATGCTTATATATGCAACTACAAACACTCCAACCAAAATTTTTGAAACTCAAACTTACCATGTTGGCAAAGGGACCTAATAACGGTCACAAACTGACACCCAAAAAATAGGGCTGCCCCAAAATAGGGCAGGACTAGTGCATAGGTGCCCAAGTCCTCCTCCCTATTTTGGGTAGGGTATAGCTTAAGGGGTCCACCTAGGTCCAATTTGCCATGAAACCTAGGTCTCATTCCATCAGGAAGGTAAAATATGAACTAAGATGTCCTAAATGCATACTAAAGACCTGGGAGCTAAACCTTATGAGGGAAAAGCCCCCAAGGGGACATTTTCTAATGTTACACTTAGTTATGTCAAGTCCATAAGGATATTCACTAGTAGATAGGAACATGGCCATATCTGTTGTCCAATAAATCACAGTTGTTGCTTTAGCTATAGGTTTTGTTTCATTCAAGTGGTAGGATGATTTTACTTCATCCACAATAGCTTGAGCTAGTTGTTCACATAATCCTCTACCTCTAATCATCTTAGTTTCTTTGATAATAACATCATACTCTAGGATCTTAGTGACCTAGCTTGCTCTCTTTTCACTAATTTCATTTCCCATTATGTAGTCTTTCACGCTAGGGTGAGAAACTAATACTTTGATATGGTTATTTTCTAGCATATATCTAAAGTTTCTAATGCCCTTATAATGGAAAATATTTATTTTTCCATGGGACTATACCTTATCTCATAATCTTTCAATGTCTAACTGAAAAAAGCCAGCAGTTGCTCCATACCTTTGTCATTTTGCTACATGAGGACAACTGCAATGTTGTTTTCTCTTCCATGGGCATAATGGACAAAGTCCTCATAATTATGATTCATGAGAGTAGGAGCTTGGGAAATTTCTTCCTTTATCTTCTCAAAACCATCCTTCCCCTCTTTAGTCCACCTAAAAGCATCCTTTTTAAGCATAAGGGTCAATGGTTTGACCAAACCAACACATTTAGGAATGAATTTCCTAATAAAGTTAGTCTGCCCCAAAAAGGACTGTAGAGATTTTTTATGAGTAGGCAGAGGAAGAGAAAGACCATATGTTGTCTTGAATATATCCTCCTCTTTCACATATATCTGGTTATAACCAGAAAAACCATCAAGCAATGAAAACCTTTCTATCCTTGCAACAGTCTATAAGATTTTGTCCATAGATGGTAGAGGATAGTGGTCTTTCAAAGAGGCATGATTTAGATCCCAAAAATCCACACATAACCTTATCTCACCATTTTTCTTCCTCATAGCTACTAAATTAGCCACCCAGGTGGAGTACATGATGGGAAAGATAATTCTAGCCAAAATGAGCTTGGCAAGATCCTTCTTAATTAGAGGCTCAATTTTGGGGTTTATGGACCTTTGCTTCTAGTAGATGGGTTTGACCTGCATAGAGATCTATGGAGTGTTGGGCAACATTTGGCTTGAAATCCTTTAGATTTTCATAACCCCATGCAAAAACATCACCATATTTCTTGTAAAGGTGAATAAAATCTTGTTGTTTATCATCACTAGATACCTTTCCCATCAATAGATCTTTCCCTTAGGCAACAAAAACATTATGATAATCTTCCTTTTTGCACATGATGTTCCTCTCTTTGCCCTTGTATTCATCATCATGACTAAAAATAGCCTCAAGGGTGACTAAACCCTTTGGCAACTTATTCAATTTTAGTTGCATCATTTGGTCGCCATAACCCTCTTGCATCCTAGGCTGTGCCATTGATGAGAACTCAGCTTCATTTTGGATGAAGCTCACAATTTGTTCATTATTGTCAAATATCTACCAGTTCACATCATTATCAGGAATGGAGGGTCTGACCACTACCATGACATGTTGATTAGGGCCTTGAAAGAGGTTTGTAGGAGGAGAAAACTGAGCACCAATGGTGGCCAATTGATCTTCCTTATAATTTGATTTCCTTGGGATCACCTGTAGGTTGAGAGCATCAAAATCCTCAAACAAGCCCCAAACTCTACGTCTATAAGCTCTAAGGAGTTGATTCTTTATTGTACACCTTTATATGACCTCGTTGACCACAAGTAAATAGTATCTCCAAAGATCTCCAGGTACCTGATTTTCTTCTTTTCATCAATCAACAGGCCATGGACCAATGCTTCATACTCAGCAACATTATTTGTGCATTAAAATTGTAGCCTATGAGCAAAATGTAGTTTCTTACCCATTGTACAAATGAGTAACACCCTACACTATCTCCATTTATGCTCTTTGCACCATCAAAGAACATTTTCCATGGGCCACTAGAATCATCATCTGGTTTAAGTATAGAGGGGACTGAGGAATTCTCCTCATAAATCATGTAGGTGCCCAACCTAGTTGTCTCAATGGTGTCATAAGGATCAAAATCAAAGTGCTCATTTGCCCACTCATCAAGGAAAAGATATGGGGTTCGAAGGGGTGAAGATATTATCTCAAGAGACCCTAAATCATGCACTTCCTCACCCTAAATCATACAATGAGGGTTCACTAGGCTATGATCATAATTCTCTACATGATAATTTGACACTAGTTTAACCTTGATGGTGAACCTTGTGCCATATCTTGTCCTCAGCAGCATGTGAGACCAGTCAAAAGAGAGGTAGTCACCTACCTTAGCTATGAAGTCTCTTGACAAACAGATAGCAAAGAAAGGAGTAAGATCAATGACTCAAATATCTTGACTAAAAGTCAAGTTTGGCCAGGCATGGAGAGTCAAATCCAATCCTTTGATCACTCCAACAATGTTGACAGAAGTGTCATCCAGTTGTAATACACTTGATTAAACAGGGGTATACTTGATGTGTAATGCATCTACTATCTTCTTTGGCATAACTGACACATTATCCCCTCAATCAATCACACAATTGTGCACTAAGAATTCCCCAATGATTAGAGACAAGTAAAATGGGGATGGCTTATTTGTTGGACTCCCTTGCTCTTCACTTGGTTGCACAAGATTAACTAGGCTCTTTTCTTTCTGCTTTGCTAATTCAGCTGCTAGGAATTTCTCTAAGGCCTCTTGCAACAAATCCCTTTGAGAGGGGATTGACATTACCTCCCACAATGACACATTTATGTTTGTATTTTTCATTTGTTCCACAATGTTTAGAGGAAAAGTTTGTTGTCTTATGCATTAAAGGAATCCATGTTCCCTTCTTTGAATGCTTTATAGCTTGTTCAAGAACTTTTAGGCCTGATGGAACTTGTTTTGCAATAGCAGGCATGTTGCTCTGATTTGAATTCATAGCACTAGGCCCTTTTGCCTTTGACACAAGTTCCTTTTGTCATATAGTAGGCATAGGGTTATCCTCTAACTCCTTCTTTTTGGACCTTATGTTGTCTACAACAGGCATAACAACATTTTCCATAGGTTGATTGACAATACAGAAATCCTCAGGAGTCCATAACATCAAATTGGAATCTGAAGCAGCCTCATTTGGTACCTCAGGGTTCTTGTTGGCTACCTCCACCAATGATGCTTGTTGAGTATAAAAATTTTGCACCATTATGGCTTGCTCCTGTGCTCCAAAAGCACAAGTGGATTGATTGTGAGGTTGGTTATAAGGATAACACCAATCTACCTCTTGGGCCAGATTGTTTTGAGTGGGAACCAAAGCTCTAACTTGATTAACAGTCACTATCTGTTGAATGAATCTGATTATTTGCAAGGGCTAAGGAGGGTTAGGGTTTTGGTAACTATTTCATTGGTAATGTTGGTTCCAATTTTTATTTCTATTGCAATTATAGCCCTTATTCCAATTCTAATTTGAAGACTACCCCTAGTTATAATTCTGATGGGGTTTAGGGGCAGTTTGAATAGCTAAGCTATTGACTTTGTTGGTCAAATTGGTCACTAGGGTTTTGAGGTCATTCTTTTCTTGGGAAAGAGAAGATGTAGATGATTTAAGCTCTGGGATGGGGGCAATAGTAGGCTATTGTAACTATGAAGGAAGCCCTACGAAAATAGGTACATGAGGTCTAGGAGCAATTTTCACAACTTGTATTAAGCAATTTTCATCCCTCAAAGCTATTTCATATGCATCAAGTAAGGTAACAACACCCATAGATTGCATCATAACAACAATATCAGAATTTAAAGATCTCAAAAAACATAAAAAAACACTTTGTGGAGATGGTCTGAGGAGAGTAGGGATTCTTTCCCATGTCCTCTAAAATATGAGATTGAAATTAGCCAGTATCTCACTAGGAGCCCTCTTTATGGTTGTCAATTATTCTAGCAGAGAAACGTTTTCTGCCATCTCCCCAAATTTCTTGTAGAGTGCTTCTTCTAGCTCATCCCAATCATGTATTGAAGTAGGGGGTAAACTCCTAAACCATAGAAGGGATCTCCCTTCAAAGGATGAAACCATAAGTCTAATAGCCACATCTCCATGTTGAATATGGTGGACTGAACATATATTTGATGTCTTTGATATGTTCTATAGGTGTATTAGAACAATCACCCACAAAGAATGAGATACTCTTTAGGGCTGATGTGGATATGTCATTATGTGTAGGAAAATCTAAAGGGTTGCCTCCATTAAAGGTCACAAAGGGTAGGTTTCTTGGCAGAACCATATTTAGGGTATTCAAATTTATTCTAGGTATGTTCAAGCCTCTTCTTGAGTACTAAAACCTAATAGGAGGAGGTGTAGATTGAGCTCTTGGTTGAGGAGGGAAAACACTGTTATTCCTTCTTGTAGGAAACCTAGATAACCTAGTTCTTCTCCTTGAAGCAACAACAAGTAATTCAACAAACTGATAATTATTACCTCTTGAAGAAGCTCTTATCTACACATGCATATAATGTTGGACTGATAAAAAACCAAGAGCTTGTAGAGTCGTCGGGTGCATAAAATTTGTCTACTGCACTGCACAGTACTAAGAACAACACCAAATTCTTAGCCTAATTCTTGATTCAGATAAAAAATAGCCCCACTAGGCATGTCAGAAACTGTTGTCACTTGGATTTTCACCCTAAGTTGAAGCACTTGCTACAACAAGCTAGTGAAACACTTGACTGATTTCCAGGTGTGGGATCCTACAAAGAAATCAAACCTCCAGAGAAGGCCAATTCCTTCCTCTGAATATACAATTCAAAGTAGACTAAGACTAAACCTAACCTAATCACCGTTGGGAAAAGGGGAAGAAGGAAAAACTACAATTTAAAGGTGATTCACCAGGTTTGAATATAGAACACCGTTAGAGCTAAATGTACAAAATAATGAAATACAACTGATAAATTCACACAAATCATGCAGATCCTAACATAGGTAAAGGTAAGAAAGTTTTACAAGGAATTATACATTCACAAATAATAACTAGTTCTAAACATACACAGAATTAAGAAACAACAAGAAAAGGTAAAAAACATAGTGTGTATTGATCAAAAGGCATAGTCATAGCAGAGGAGGGTTTTGTTTGAATATAAAAATATGTCTCTGTATCTAACCATCATTACATATTTGTTACATGTATGTATAATATTCCAATCATTGACCTAATTCATCTACCACAATTAATTCACCCCATAGGCCTATCAAAAAATATCTCTATCAAAAGAATATTTATCTGTAAAAAATATCTTAGATCTTGAAGTAGCTAGAAGATATTTATTGTGTTAATGGAAGTAGTTGATTCATCATCTGCAACAATAAATGTGAAATATCTAGAAATGGAGTAGCTGGGAGATCTGATCTACATTAATGGCTGAAGGAGATATTCAAAATATTTTCTCCTCAAAATCTCCCTATATAGAGCTTTTACAACACTTTAAATATTTAAATCTTACAATATATTACAAGCTCAATCTTCATTATTTCTACTTTATCTGAAATTTTGGCCTAAAATTTGCCTATTAGCAAAATTTGTCTTTCATGAATCATCCCTATTTTTGCTCTTTCGTTTGTCCCTTTAGTTAACAAAAGTCTATGTTTTGGAAATTAAATGTCTTCTTTTGTTTACCTTATTGGAAAATTTGACCATTTTAGAACTTTTGTTTTCTTATCCTTTTTGCCCATTATCAGCGAAACTTCATCTTTTTAAACCAACCTTGCTTGCTTCTTTATCGATAAATCCTGACTTTTTCAAACTTGGCTTGCTTTCCCCTTTGTCAGCAAAGTTACAATTTTTTAAACCAAGCCTTCTTTTTGCCTTATCAACAAAACCACAATTTATCAAACTCTTTTCTTTGCTCAACTTTTGCCTTTAATCGGTAATTTCATTATTTTACAAACTTTGCCTTGTTCGCCTTTCTTTACCTTGTCGGTAATTTCTAACTTATCGCTCTATCGGTGATTTTGGAAATTCTTGAACTTTTCGGTAAGTTTTTCTTATTACTGATTTGCCGATAGAGGCTCCCTTTTTCCTTGCCTTAGCCATTTTTATGCTATTTTCCTCTTTGTCGGTGAAATCTTCATTTTCTAAACTTGTTCTATCTTTGCCTTTATCATTGGTTAGAAACACTTGGTCTTTGCGAACTATTCCATCTTCTCTTTTTTCCTTTTATTTTATTCTTTCATGTCTCTTTTTCCTTGTTGAAAATTTTCAACCTTTTCCATCTTTTGTCTTTTTTCTTCCTTATCGGCAAAGTTTGCCTTTTTCAAACTAGCTCTTGCCTTAGTCCTTTTTGCTCATTATTAGCAAAACCTTATGTTGACAAAATCTATCACTTTTGAGCCTTGTTTTTCCTTCACCTTCAGCCTTTTGTCTTTCATTTTCATTGATGAATCACCCTGTCAATGATTTTAAGAATTTTAGAACTATTTGGGGAGTTAGAAAATTGGTTGATTCGCCAATAGAGGCCATCTGCTTTCTTTTCCCTTAGCTGATTTTGAGTCCTCTTTTTGGCCCTAATTCTCCCTTGGTCAGCAATAGTTCACTTTTTTGACCCATCCTTCCTTAGATATTTTGAAAAAGTCTCTTGCCTTTGACCTTTCCTCACCTTGTCGACAATTTGCCTTATCAACAAACTTGGGAAATACTAAACCATTGGATAAGTTTAAGTTTTCCCCAAATTCTTGATAAAGCCATTTTGTCCTCCTTCTTTGCCTTAGTTTAATTTTTGCATGTCTTCCCTCCATCCTTGTCGGTGATTCCTCCTATCGACGAACCTGTCGATTGGTGAACTGGTAGGTTCGTGAACCTAACAATTTGCCAACTAAGGAAGAAAAACTAAGGCAAAAGTCTTGAATTTTCTAGATTTTTTGGGCTTTTTCAAGGTACTTCCTTTAGGGAATTTTGGGAATTTTTTACAAGGGAAACATACTAAAAACTGAAGATACTATGTAGTCAAGGAATTTCAACAAGATTTTCAATATTTTCAAGATGGGCTATTTTCTGGGAAGGAGAAAAATAGGTCAACATTTTCTACTAAAGAAAGTTTAGGTTTCTTAGGTAGTTCCAAAGATTGCTTGGATGAGATCGATGCAACTTTTGATGTTTCAACATTATTGAGTTTATATTCCCCTATGAAGGTAGGAGTAAAATCTAATGAACCCCAATTGTCACCAGGGAATGCATTTGATGTTGAATCTTGCACAACATTATCTGCAGCAAGAGGTATTGATGAATCAACTTTTAAGTTATTGAGAATCTTGTGATTGACAACTTGTTTTTATGTGTCAACATGTGTAAACAACTTTTCAATTTTGGATCAACTTCGATGGTGTGAAGTTTACCTTCATAAATAAACTTTACTGATCGATGAAGAGTAGATAGAACTGCCTCCATGTCATGAATCCATGACCTATTGAGAATCATATTATAGGAAAGAGCACCAGGCATGACATGAAAAAGAGTAGATAATGTCACAGGTCTAACCTTTATAGGTAAATTTATAGTACCTAAGGATGGTCTACCAACATTATCAAAGCCACAAATGTTAAGCTTATCTGGTTTAATTAAATTTATACTATTATTGATTTTCTGTAATAAATCAACACTGTAAACATTAAGAGTTGATCCATTATCAATCATAACTCACTTTATCAAATTTTTATTTATAGTGACAAAGATTATAAGAGGATCATATTGTTTCTAAACTTCCATAGAGGGTAACTCATGTTGTGGAAACACGTATGTTTTTGTCACATGCATACAATCTAACAGAGTTGTTACATCATTAGGCTTAACAATAGGTGGCACAATCACCTTTTGTAAATCTTCCTGAAGCATTTTGTGGTATGTAGGCAATGTTTGTCTGAGTTACCAAAGATAGATCTTAGCTAGAGTAGCACGAAGTTTCTCAACAAGATCATAATCTTGACCACCTTTGTGAGTAAGACGAGGTGGTTGAGGAAGCATAGGTTGAGAAGTTGGTAAAGTGATCGGAATGTTCAATTGTTGTTTACTTTATTTATTATTTCATGTATTGTATGTGTGAGCAACCATATTGTGATAGGGTTGTTGCGACACATTTTGATACACTTGATTTCCTTGAGTAATTTGTTTTGTAAAATTAAGAATGTAACCTGAGGGTCTAGGTGGTGTTGGAGAACCTTGAACCATAATCACTGATTTAAAGTGAGGAGGCACACTACATGTCCCATTCACAATGAGTTTAGGAACATTAGTAAACTTATCCAATATTCTCTTAGTTGGTGGGATAAGTCTATTAGTGATTATTGAATTAACATTAGTTTTACTTTATTTAAGATCAACATCCATCCCTAAAGGATTTAATATGAGAGACCTTTCTACATCCACCAATACTTCATCTTTTAATGGGAGAGCATTGAAATCAAGGGAAAGTAAAATGTTGTTAGAAGAATTATTGATGATTGTGTCTTTAGTGATGTCCAAGGGGTTTGAACATGCAACCAAAGGAGAACTATTCATGGTTTTCACATCCTTAGTGATATCCAAAGTACTTGAACATTCAACCAAAGGAAAAAGATCAAAGGTCTTCACTTCCTTAGTGATATCCAAGGTGTTTGAACATTCAACTAAAGGAGGAATAGGATCATCATCATCATTATATACTTTAGATATTATATACAAGGCATTATCATGATTTATAGTAGTAATAGAAGAAGAAGAACTTTCACAATCATCTTTCTTATGACTATTCATGGAGATGAAATTAGTAAAGTCCTTTAATATCGAAGGATATTCATTTGTAAGAGTTATGAAGTTATTAAAATCAGATACATAACCAAGGATTTGAAATGAAGAGCATTTATAGATATCCTTATCATACATGGATTGTATATGAGTCAAAACATAAGGATGCATATTAAGGAATTTGTAAAAATGTTCAAAATCTTTGATATATGCATGCAAGGATACCAAAGAGGAATAATTAGAAGATACCATAATGAATAAGATCTATACATTTATCAAAACAACCAATATGAGAGGCTTTTGTACACCACAACACTAGTTTGAGGGAACTGGGTTTTTGAAGCTTTTGTAAAGGTAAAAATACACTAGTGTCACTACAAACCAAGTGAATTCAATGTTAAAAGTACTGTACAAAAGGTGATAGTGATATTTTTTTATTTATTGCAAAATATGTGAAAAAGATGCTTATTCTCTTATGTTGAAATACACATTGTGTAATTGCAAAAGTATGATAATTATGCACTTTTTCCAAGATTATGAAAAATTTCCAAATGAATATGCAAAGAAATCAATGGGAGATCTGATTTGAGATGTTTATGATAGTAGTAAAATCTGAAATAAAATTTTGACTACAAACCCTAGCTTTGCAAATGACTAGGTTATAAGAAAAATGCAAGTTTTCAACAAAAATCCTAGCAAATGAGATCTTCAAATGCAAGATGTGATATCATGAAATGATTAATTTCTATAATTTATATGAGATCTAATGTATAAATCAGATTTTCAAAATGCCTCAATGATATGCAATTAAATAATGCAAAACTATGCCTTTATGCAAGCCTAGAATGCTTTTTTTTCACTTTGTTTCAAATTTATGCAAGATTTTTCAATGAATAATGATAAGTATGATATGAATTAATGCAAGATTTGATTTCAACACTTAGAAAGATACAAATGTTTTCTGCTATGGGTTCACCAAAATGTTTAATAGGGAAAAGAGGATAAATAAAAGCATGTAAGTACACAAGATCAAACCCTCTTTCTCTACATCATTCATGGATAAGATTGAGCTAAATCATAACCAAGGAGAAGGTGGACTTAGCTATAGATCTTGTGCTCCTGATTGTTAAGGAAAGATGTGATTCAACCAATATTTTTACCAAATCCTAGGTTAGATGAGAGTAAAACCCTAATTGAGAGATGTTCAGCTTATAACAGGTAAACAGAAAAGAAAACTCAGGGTCTAAAAGCACGTGGATGATCAGCAAGATGTTGTCAATTGTTCCTCCAAAACTGAAATATTGGAATACTCTAGGATGGATGTCCGAGTCTAGAAAGTCCAAATCTCTGGAAACTTTGAACTATAGAATTATTGTAAATGATGCCCTGATGCTATATCTAGTGCCTAATTTAGCAGGAGGACGCTAGGCAGGTGCCCAAGTCTTCCGTAGACAAATTTCTAAAATGTTTTCTTGGATCTTGAATTGTAATCACTTGCTTAATCTCTTTGTACCTTTACTTCTTCAATCCATGCACATATAACCTGTACACAAGAAGAAAAGGGGTTTGGGGGTTGTGGTGTTTAGGGATTTGCCTCAATCAAATCTCAGGTTGGAATTCAAGCCTTCTCAACAACATTGTTAGAGAGAGCATGCCCTTGCAGGGTAGATGCTAAAGATAATCCAAATAATGATGAAATGATTCAAACACAATGATAATGTCACCTTAGAGGTGAAGTCCTTGAGAGGATGAAGATTCTTTAATTCATAAGGATGTTGATGATGAATCCAAATCTACAACAAACACAATACTAACACAAGTCTGCAACAGACACAATGAATGCCTTGATTTCACCTTTGCATAATATCCTAACCTTGTTATCATCAACTTGTAAATAAATGAATTCAAAAACTTGTTTATATATGCTATCCTATTAAACTTTTACAAATTAATTGAAATAGTCGACAAGGAAGGACCCATTTAAAAGTCCTATGTTGACATCCCTTAAATTTTAGCTTGACCAATTAGGATGGACTTGGGCGTGGGCACCCAAGTCCCAAGGTGCCTTTTTGGTTAGGACTTAAGGATTAAATGGGCCCCTAGTTTCCATTTGACATGGGTTTTGGGGGATTTCTCATCGGGATGATTAATTATGCATGTAGAGTGTAAACACAGACCTAGAAGCTAAACTAGGAGGTGAAAAGGCATGTGTCCACTTTTTACTCCATAACAATCACTTACCATGCATTCATCTTTGGTGTGATATTTCGACCATGGTAACTACATTTTACCTTCAATGATTTTGGAGGAAATTGAAGAATGCTAAAATTAAAAGGATTGTGAGTGAGAGACATGATTCCAAAACACTGGCAAGAGCAAAAGATCAACACCAAGAGACCCCCCTTTTTCACTCAAACAAGAATCTACCCTAACAAATATCATTTGGCACTTTATAGATCAGTGTGTTTATAGTGTTGGATTTGTTTTCCAGAGTTTTACAATGTCTAAAAAAGGACCCAAATACTAAAAGTATAGAATTTAATCAGAATCAAAGCTTCAAACCAACACTAATGTGTAGTTCTCAGAAAAATATGCACTTTTAAAAAAAGAATGACCTTGATCCAAGGTCGTATGTGAAAGTTACAGTTGTTTGAAGTTCAAAAAATGAGAACAGTCCTTCAGATCAGATAAGAAAACTGAACGTTTTAGAAAAAAGTGATCTCCTACACAAAAACTAGTCACAACACTATAAAGAACATGAAATTCTACCCTTTTTTTAAAAAAATTGCACTAAAAAATACCTCTGTATGGCTGAGAACGAGCCTCCCAAAGTTTAGGTGCAAAGTAGAAAACTGCAATGGTGAAGGGAGAGAAAAAACAATTTTTTTTACTCTTCCAAAGTTGGTAGAACTACCCCCAACTTTAGTAGAATCTTGAAGAATAGAAAATCTCTACCAAAAAGTAGAGAATCGTCTCCAAATAGCCTTGCTAGATTTTCTGCCGAATATCTGCCAAATATAGCTGAAACAAAAATAGGTACACCACCAGATAAATATAGAGGTATCTCTAGATCTAGTAGAAGTGCTAAAAGTACCACTAAATGTAATGGGTCTGCCAAACTAGCCACGGGGGATTAAATGTATAGGGCATAGAGATTTAAGATTAAAGTTTTCTTTTTAAAAGTTTAAAAGTTTTTATATTAAAAAAAAAATTTAATGTGAGTGGGAGGGTTGAAGCCACCCCCACACCCCTTGTCTCATAGAGGGGTTTGCAGACCTTGCAGAGGGTCATGGCCTCTATGAGTGTGGGGCCCTATGCCCAGCAAGTATGCCCAGGTACAAGGGGCCTGTGCACAGTGCATGTACCCTATGTACCATAATTTTTATTTATTTATTTATTTATTTATTTTTGAGCTTTTTCCAATGAAAAAAAAACCTACTTAAATTTTTTTGAAAAATTGCAAGAAATAAAAAAAGAAATTTTTAGAATTTTTTTAAAAATGGAAGCTTTCACTTTGAATTGCATGTAGGGGCCAAAGAGTCCTAGGCAAAATTGTTTTTACCTTTCTAAAAATTGCTCTGATTTTAAAGATTTGACAGGTGATCTTAAGGTTTTTAGGCCTTTTGGACATGGTGGTAGGGTCCATTTGGCCTCAAGATCCTCCAAAGGATTAGGTACCCAGTGGATCTGGCATGCATCTTCTAACTTCAAACCCTCATAAAAATGGCTTCCAGTGTCCAATCTCAACAAAACAAAAGGCTATTCTGACTTTTATGGTAGATCTAAACTCAATGGTGAGCTTAGATTTACTCTAGGAATCTCCCAAAGATACCTGCAACACAAAGCCACATACAAAACCCTTCCCAAAAACTAGTATTTCTATCAATTTTTTATGATTCTCTAGGTCATCATTAGATGCTTGGCAATGATATGTTTTTGTATTTGAATGAATATATGATATTTAATTCACATTATGTTATCTTTTGATTTTTAATAGCTAGCTATGTGAATGCTTCTCTAAGTGAAATATAAGATAATTTCTTTCCATCTAGAGAGATGGAGAGTATCACCCAAGAGAGGAGAATAGACTTCAGAAAATCAGTTATTGCCATTTGACTTTCTACACACACTCACGTAGGTCTATTTTTTTTAGTCACGTCGAGTCAGTTTGAGTTATTAATAGGATTGTTAGGTTAAGTTGAACCTAGTCAAGTCAAGTTGTGTCATGGCCTCTTTTCCATTAATGGAAATTACAAGGTGTTTACGTTATGTTATCAATATAAATTGACTATGAGAAATTGTTAATTAATTATATATATATATATATATAATCATTTCTTATTGATTAAAATCTATATTAGAATATGCACTTTGTGGGCATTATGAGCCACCATCGAACACTATTTATAAGGTTATGTATGAATGATGACATCGCCACCTTTTCCATATTATAGGTGATAGTTTTAGTAAATGCAAGTAAACTTTCTTGAATACTTTATCGCCAACTTTTAGTGGCAGAAGCATGAAGCTATTTGAACTCCACCGAGGCCACAAAGTGGTGGAATTAGGCACAATTCACGCCTTCTATGCAAGCTAAGTGGGCTATGATTCCCTAAACTATTGGAAGCCACAAGTGGAAAATTCCAACTGTTTTTCTTTTGCGAATGAGAGAAGTGTTAAAACAACAATAGTTATTGCTCTTGCAGCATATTGATTTGACACAACTTGAAAAAAAAAGAATGAGAGTATGTCATAGAGACAAGAAACTGGAATTAGCCTGAAGGATTTCAAGGAAGAAACAATAGTAAAAAGACATAAATTAGAAGTTTGATAGTATGAGAAAAAGGGAATCAAGCTCATAAGAGAAAAGACTGTGGAACAATATCAATAGGTTCTTTTCTTATTTTAACTCGATGCTCTACACATGTTGTGCTCCGCACATGATTATGCTTTGCATGTGTTATCGTATGAGGCTAATAGCCTACTGAACATTGCTATATACTATGAACCATTGTATATACATATATATATTTGTTTGATTATGAACAGAGGTTTATATCCTCTATGATTGAATATAATTATTTTATGTTTTAATTGTCTATGAAAAGCTACTACTATTATTAGTTTTCCATGGGAGTATTTGTAATCTCTTAGAATAGAGACATCATACTTAATCAGTTGGCCTATGCTTTGAGAGCCTCAATGTGCTCATATAACCTTTGGGTTTCATAAGGCTGACAAGTATATAAACTAGTGGTATTATAAGGCTGAACTATGTTTTTGAGAGGCCAATATCTACCTATGGAAATGAGACCTAAAGTGGATGCAAATTAAACCTAAAATGCACCCAATCTCAAGTCCAAGGGACCTTAAGATTGGGCTAAACTACTAACAAACTAAACTATCTATTTGCACCCTAAATGAGTCTATTAGTAGTGATATGCCCTAAGATATGAAATGCTATTACTAAACTATGCTAGAATTGGACTAATTCTATATGTTCAACACTCGAATTGGTAGAGTTTTCTTAAATATGATTGCTTGTTCCAAATGGGAGGTGGAGGCCTCAATTTGTAGATTTTTGGAGATGGGATTGGAGGTCTAGGATCAATTTGAAGGATCAATGGTTGAGATTACTTGAGGATCCTCAAGCAAGGAGAATTGGACAAATGACATGTTTGGATTGGATGAGAAAATTGCCCCAAGATTCAAGGGATGATCAATGGATGAGAATGCAAGTTTGAATAGATGGATGGCTAGAATTGAGTAGGTGTATGACTTGTAAGGACTCATTTATGAAAAGGTAAGGCTTGGATTTTGTGAGAAATTTTAAATTCCATGGAGAGGACAAGTGGAATTTAAAATTAGAAGAATGGTGTTCAAATAGTGCCACATGGAATTTTAATTTGAAGGAATAGTGACACATGGAGTGGGGTGGAAGAAATAGGACAAATGTACCCATTTTGGAAGATTTGCCCATGCTTCCAAAGTACCACTTGTCATGTACATGTGTGTACATTGGATGACAAGTGGACTTCTAGAAATATGGGGGTTTGTAATGATGAATTAATTAAAATTAATTCATGTGCACATGGATTAGAAGAAAATAATCATGATTACAAAATGTAATCAAAAGTGCACAAAATAGGGAATTAAATAAATATGATAATTTATTTAATTTTTGGAATGAACTATACTAAAAAATATTTAATTTTCAAACTATAGTAGATGAATTTGATTGTTATGACATGATAAAGGTGTAGAATAAATTAATTAAATGATTAAAGATTATTTAATTAATAGTCAATTTAGATGAAGTGATGCGGGTGGATTAGGGTTGAACGTGTGAGTGGATGAAGTTGGTTGTAACCATTTTTAGGTGTCTACATTTTGCCCCTCTTTGAGATGATGTTCAAGATGATAAGATTTGTGTCGAGTAACATCATTTCAAAGAAGCTAAGGAAATGGATAAGGGAAAATGATAATAATGGGATGATGATGCCCCCTCGAGAGGATAGGTGGGTTGGACAAACATGGCTATGCTCTCAAAAGGAAACGTATCAGTGAGAGGTGAAAGAGAAGGGAATGGATATTGAATGATGAAGCTATGAGTAGGATGTGATTATGATATGATGTAGAATGACAAGAATAATAATTAAGATGTTGTTTAGAATGAAGGGGTCAAGAATGAATGTGTTGGTGGGAATGTGTTGGTGGAAATGTGTAGAATGTTTAGAAGGAAGGATGACTAGAAGAATCTACTTCCTTTCCCTTCATTTTACAACCGTGTCTTTACCATACGAGACTTGTGAACTATGGGATGCTATGGGGATGACAATGCCAGGTGATAAGGCCTAGACAATGATAGAGGCAAATGATAATAGTCTTCAAAAAGTCTAGCTCCAAGAGGGTATTCTCATCTACTAATGACCTTGTCAAAGCAGAAATTAGATTTATCGAGAGCTTGAGGTGTGGATGAAAGGATTGATTAGAGTGAACCCATGAGTTTTAGAATTCACTTGGAAGGATGGGCTTAAACTAGCCTTGTGGTATTAAGCCCAAGTTGTGACCGATTTGAAAAAGATGTCAAGGTCTCTTGGTCCAGATTTGCACTAGTGATACAGTCAAGCTTCAACAGTTTCTCCCTGTGTTTCAACCTTAGGAAGACTATGTTTGGGAACCTCTATTGATGTCAAGGGCTGAATGATGGGGAGTGCATAGCAGAAGCCGCAGTCCAGGTCCCAACTTAGTCACAATTAGCAAAAACTAACAAATGAACTGCCGGAACATTTTCATCGGCCAAACAACCACTGTTGGAAAGACTTTCCTAAGTCTTACTGTTGATTAAACTTACACCAATAACTAACTTTACCTCATCTTCAGTGAGATGACACAAGACTCATGCCGAGTCATTCACTCTCCATCGTTAGTGAAACTTCTTTTATCGGTTGAGTCTTCTGTCCTTCTACTGATACCCCAATGGTTGTTAAGTTCCCCATTGCCTTAAACATGTCAGCTTCAACGCTGGTCAAACAAAACCACGTCGATATGACTCTTCTCATCAGTGAGCACTTATAGGCTCTGGCTGATGCACCAATGAAACAACACCCTTGGCGAGACTTCCTCTATCAGTGGGGCTTTCTATGGAGCTGCCAATATGTCGATCACTCCGATGCACAGTTTACCTTCTCTGAACCCTAGCACATGGAGATGCTAGGTTAACCTACTATGTGAAACACCCTATCTGGATCATCTATACTATCTACACAAAACAAAACAAGAAGCAAAATGAATACTAGTACAACGAAGCCATTCCACAAATTTTGATAGAAATCATACCAACGGAATGCTTCACGATGACATACAACAACAAAATGGAAAGCACAGAAAGAATGAAGACCTACAGTTACACAATTTGCAGTTATAGGAAATGGAAATCAAATTGACAGAACATAATAGCTTTATTTCTTTCAAGCACAATACACAATTACATTCACACCCTTCTTCGATCTGATTACAATGATCATTTGGTTCATTCCTCTGGGTATTTATCAACTCACCCTGAGGAATACCAAACTGACTCCAAGTGGCTAGGAGACAACTGTCTAAACAGCCTCCAATTGCCCTACTGCCCTATTTTTGGCATTATGTGGTTATAATTTGACAAAAGTGTCCTAAGTCACTTGGTACTTACAAAATGAACCTAGATACAAACTGAAATGAAAATGCATTGGTCAAATAGACTTTATTACAAAAGAAAACATGATTTCCTAGGTGCTCCTGCACCATACTCCCCGGGTGAAAGTTGTCTCAAGTCCTCTTAGAGACTAACTGCTACAAATCACCACCCTGCTTTTTGATGTCTTCTTCCAGTATCCATGTGGCCTCTGAGTTTGGAAGTCCTTGCCATTTGACTAAGTGCTCAAAATAGGTCTGATTTCGTGTCTTCTTGGTTGTCCTACTATCCAAGATGCACTCCATCTTCAGTGGTTCCTTAGGTGGTAAATACTGCACCCACTCTATATTGTCTTGGACAGAATCTGTTGTACCTTCTCCTGTATCAGGACTCTTATATAATGTCCAATCAATAACATTGAATATAGGAGAAATAGCAATATCATCAGGGAGTTCAATTTTGTGAGCATTAGAACCATATTTCTCCACAATCTAACAAGGTCCAATTTTTCTCATCATCAACTTGCTGTGTTTTCCTGTGGGTAGTATGTTCTTGTTGAGATGAACCATGACCATATCTCCTATTTGGTACTGTACTTCCCTTCTTCTTTGATCTACTCTAGCCTTGATCTTTTGACTATTCTGGTGTAGAGTATCTCTGACTTGTTGATGGATTTCTTTCATAGCTTCTGCAAATGTTCCAGCATGTCCACTCCTTTTGTCCAACCCTTGAACATCTTGCAATTCAAAAATTCCTCTAGGATGACTACCATAGACAACTTCAAAAGGACTTAGACCTGTACTTCTATTTGTAGAATCATTATAGGCATACTCTACTTGTGGGAGTACCACATCCCAACTACTGCCATGTTCTCTTGTCAAACATCTCAATAGATTGCCTAATGACCTATTCACAACCTCAGTTTGGCCATCAGTCTGAGGATGATAGGACGAACTAAAAGACAAATTTGTACCCAATCTTTTCCACAAGGTTCTCCAGAAATGTCTCACAAATTTGTTGTCTTTGTCAGATACAATACTCAAAGGTGACCCATGAATCCTAACAATTTCTTTAAAGAACAAACCTGCAATGTAACTAGCATCATTGGTGGTCTTACAAGGAATAAAGTGAGCCATTTTGTTGAACCTATCTACCACAACAAACACACTGTCATAACCTCTCCTTGTCTTGGGCAATCCCATCACAAAATTCATAGTCAAACTTTCCCAAGGTTCGTTTGGTATGGGTAAAGGTTGGTACAGTCCTGCATTGGCTAAGACTCCCTTTGCTTTCTGGTAAATCATACAACTCTAAACAAACCTTTTGATATCAGATTGCATCCTTGGCCAAAAGTAAAGCCTTCGTACAAGATCTAAGGTCTTATTGAGCCCAAAATGTCCTCCTAAATGACTACTATGTTTCTTCTTCACTATATTATCCCTCATTGAACACTTAGGGATACATAGTTGACCTCCTTTAAACAAAAGTCCATCCTGCAATGTATAATCTGAAAATTCACTATGAAAAGCATTGGCAAACACACTGTATACCTTGTAAATCTCCTAGAAATCTTGGTCCTCTTCGTACAATCCTTTGAGTGACTCAACACCCATGCTTTATAGCTGCACTTCTTGCACTATCAACACCCTTCTGCTTAAAGCATCAACAACCTTATTTGTTATCCCTTTCTTATGTTTGATGATGAAGCTGTATGCTTGAAGACTTTCCACCCATTTTCATGTGTCTATGGCTGAGCTTTTCCTATCCATTCAAAAAGCTAAGAGCATGATTGTCAGTGTATACAATAAATTCTTTAGGAAGCAAGTAGTGCCTCCATTTTTTTAGAGCTTGTACCATAGCATACAACTCTAAATCATAAGAGGAGTAATTCCTCTTGGCTTCATTTAAGTTTTCACTGAAGAAGGCTACTGGTCTACCTTCTTGGCTCAACACTGCTCCTATGGCCAATCCACTTGCATCACATTCAATGGTAAAAACCTTATTGAAATTAGGAAGTACTAAAACAAGATACTTGGCAACTTTCTGTTTCAAACTTTCAAAACTCTGATCTACCTCTTTTGTTCACACAAACTTCATCTTTCCTCCACCCTTGATGGTATCTAACATAGGTGCACAAATATCACTAGAATTCTTAATAAATTTTCTATAAAATGTGGCCAAGACATGAAAGCTTATGACCTCTCATGCTGTCCTAAGTGTAGGCCAATTCAAAATAGCCTCTACCTTGGAAGAATCCATTTTCAAATCACCTGTAGAGATGACAAAACCTAGGTACACCAATTCTTGTTTCATGAAGTCACACTTTTCCAAGTTTATCAGTAACTTCTGATCTTTCAGCCTCTTCAAGACTATCTCCAAATGTTCCAAGTGCTCTTCCTTGCTCTTATTGAACACCAAGATATGATCAAGGTAGACTACCACAAATTTCCCTATGAATTCCTACAACACCTCATTCATCAGCCTCATAAAGGTGCTAGGGGTGTTTGAAAGACCAAATGGCATCACAAGCCACTCATACAACCCTTCATTGGTTTTGAAAGTTGTCATCCACTCATCCCCCTCTTTTATCCTGATCTGATGGTACCCACTCTTCAATTCTATCTTAGAGAAATAGGTAGCAGCTCCCAAACAATCCATTAGATCTTCTATTCGAGGAGTAGGAAACCTATACCTGATGGTTATCCTATTTATTGCCCTAGAATCAGTACACAATCTCCATTTCCCATCCTTCTTTGGGGTTAAAATAGTAGGTACTACACATGGGCTAAGGCTCTTCCTTATCAACCCTTTGTTTAGAAGTTCTTGAATCTGGTTCGCTATCTCTCCATTCTACTGAGGAGTCATTTTATATACTGCTTTATTCAGAAGTACCATTCTTGGTATGAGATCTATCTGATGGCTAATGTCTCTGATAGGTGCTAGGGAATTAGGTATATCTTTTGCAATCACTCCTTTGTAACTTTCAAGCAAATCTCTGACCTCCTTAGGCCCTACTTCTCTCACACTTTCCTTCTTTTCCCCCTTAGGCTTCACAATCAAAGAAAAACCTACTCCATCACCTTCCTTTAATGTGTCCATGTATTCTTTCTCTCCTACCATCATTACACTAGACCCTACATGCTGTGGATCCTCTTCTACCAATGACTGTATCCTATAAGTCACACCATCCTTTTGGAATGAGTAAGCATTCTTTTCTCCATCATGATGAGCCTTTCTGTCAAGCTGCCATGGTCTACCTAACAAAAGATGGCAAGCATCCATTGGAAGGTTGTCACACAAGATTTTATCTCTATACCCCCCAATACTAAATTCTACCCATGCCTATTCATTAATGAGTATGTGCTACCCCTTATTCAACCAACTAACTTTCTATGGACTGCTATGGGGTATCTTTTCTAGATTCAACTTATTCACTGCTTCCAAAGATAAAATGTTATCAGTAGAACTAGAGTCAACAATAACTTTACAAACCTTACCTTGGATCTTGCAGTTGATTCTAAACAAAGCCCTTCTTTGAGATGGTTCAGTTTGCACTAGTTCCTTAAGCAACGTCCTCTTGATCATTAGATTTTCTCCCATTTTTGATGCTAGATTCACTTCAGGAGATGTCACACTCCTTGCATCTTCTTGAATCAAAGTGGTTCTTTTCTCACCACGATGAGAAGTTGAGGCCTTCTCTGGACACTTGTATGTCTGGTGCCCTACCTGATTGCAGTTATAACATCTCATATTGGAGAATTTGGAACCTCTACCTGATCCACTTGTCCCACCTCTTCCATTAGGCCTTCTTCCTCGGTAGTCTCCTTTGCTATTGGAGTCTCCAACTTGCTCTTCTTGGCTAGACTCACCACTAGGCCTCTGGTTAGGACTTCTTCCTCCAAAACTACCTCTACCTCTGAAATTCCTTCGACCTCTACCTCTATTATTCTACTCACTCTTTCTCTTTATCTTGTCTTCAGCCCTTAAGGCCATTTGGAAACACTTGTTCACTATTTCTGGTGCTAAGATGCTGATCTCATCTTGGATGTCCATCCTTAAGCCATTCAAATACCCGGCCACTTTCTCTAACTCTTCTTCTTGTCTCTTTGATCTAAGATTGAGTTTATGAAACTCTTGTGTGTATGCATTCACATCAAGATCTCTCTATCTGAGGTTCTGCAATTTCTTATACATCTGCACATCATAGTCCAGGGTTAAGAATTGTGCCTTGATTTTAGTCTTTAGCCTTTCTCAGGGGGTTATCATATTCTTCCCCTCCTTGACTCTCTCTCCTTGCTCATAATTCCACCATGCAAGAGTAGATCCCTTCAATCTTTCCTTTGCCAACTTAACCCTCTTATCATCAGGGGCTTCTTTGTATTCAAAATAATTGTTCAATGCCTCATATCTAATCAATCACCTCTTCAGCTTCCATACTTCCACTATACATAGGTAACCCATCTATGGTGTCCCTATTGACTGACTTCAATGCATTTACAAATGCCCTCTGGTTTGCTGGTATCTCCTCTATCTTTTTATTGGTTTCCTCAATTTCTGTATCACCTTCATCGCTGTCACTTTCATCTTCCCTATCTTTGCTTTTGGACTGCTTAAACTCTCCCAACTTGGATTCAAGCATCTCCTCGATCAACTTCTTAATGACATCCTGCAACATACTTTTGGGAGGAATCCTCTCCGCCTCTGTCTCACTTTCTCTATCTAACATAAACATTCATAGACAACACCCAAATGCCAACACTCCTACAAATCCTTAATTTGACTTGTCGTCCAAATCTTTTTCCCTGCTCTAATACCAATATGATGGGGACTACATAGTGGAAAATGTAGTCCAGGTCCCAACTTAGTCAAAATTGGAAAAAATTAACAAATGAACCACCCAAACATTTTCATCGGCCAGACAGCCACCGTCAGAAATACTTTCCTAAGTCTTACCGTTGATCAAACTTACACCGATAACTAACTTTACCTCATCTTCGGTGAGATGACATAGGACTCACGCCAGGTCATTCACTCTCCATCGTCGGTGAGACTTCTTTTATCGGTCAAGTCTTCCATCCTTGTACTGATACCCCAATGGTTGTTAAGTCCCCCCTTGCCTTAACCATGTCAGCTTCAACACCGGTCAAACGAAACCGCGTCAGTACGACTCTTCTCGTCAAAAAGCACTTATAGGCTCTGGCCAATGCACTGATGAAACAACACCCTCGATGAGACTTCCACTATCGGTGGGGCTTTCTCTAGAGCTGCCAATATACCAATCACTTCGATGTACAGTTTACCTTCTCTGAACCCTAGCACATGGAGATGCTAGCTTAACCTATTGTGCAAAACACCCTATCTAGATCATCTGCATTGTCAACACAAAATAGAATAAGAAACAAAATGAATATTGGTACAATGAAGCCATTCAGCTGATTTTGACAGAAATCATACTAGCGGAATGTTTCACGATGACATACAGAAACAAAATGGAAAGCACATAAAGAATGGAGACCTACAGTTACATAGTTTGTAGTTATAGGAAACGGAAATCAAATTGATAGAAAAGAACAGCTTTATTTCTTTGGAGCACAATACACAATTACATTCACACCCTTCTTCGATCTGATTAAAATGATCATTTGGTTCATTCCTCTGGGTATTTATCAACTCGCCCTGAGGAATACCAAACCCACTCCAAGCGGCTGGGAGACAACCGTCTAAATAGCCTCCAACTGCCCTACTGCCCTATTTTTGGCATTATGTGGTTACAATTTGACAAAAGTGTCCTAAGTCACTTGGGACTTACAAAATGAACCTAGATACAAACTGAAATGAAAAATGCATTAGTCAAATAGACCTTATTACAAAAGAAAAAATGATTTCCTAGGTGCTCTTGTACCACTGAATGAGATGAAATGTTGTAATGAAATTTGATTGTAAAGGAATGTGATTGGATATATAGGGGATGGCTTTGGCGCAATTGTAATTGGATTCAATAGGGATAGTAGATGCTCTAAGTTTCCCTACGATTGTGGAGTATAGTGATTGGGAATGATTTGATTGGAGTGGAATAAAGATGATGATGTATAGTGACGAGATTGGTTGGTTTGGATGGATTAACAAGAAGTGAATTGGATTATGAATGTTGATGATTAGGGTTTTGAAGACTTGGATGGTTTAGGATGAAATGTGAAATGATTATGTTTTTTAATATGCTATGATAAGGATATGGTGGAATCATTTGGAATGATGACTAGGATATGATGAAGATATGATAAGAATGAGGTGTAATGACTAGGAATGATAAGAATGTGATTAGGAAGAAGGTGACAAGGGATGATGATGATATGGAATGATTAGGGAGGATTAGGAGGATGTTAATTGGATGAAAGAGGTGATTTGGATGAGTTGGAAATTGTTAGGGTATGATTAGGATATGACTAAGGTATGAGGAGGACAAATATGATGAGGTGGATTGGTAAGGATATGATGACTAGGGTATGATTAGGATAATTAAGATGAGGGTGATTAGGTGAAAGTGATGATTAAGGTTTGATAAGGATGACTTGGATTGATTAGAAGAATGATTAGGATGATGAATGGGGTACAATTAGATGAGCTATAACGATGAAGATATAATGAATAGGATAATTTTATTTGGATGAAATGGGTTGGCTTAGGAGGGTGATTTGGAATGATTAGAATGTGATGGTTAGATGTTGGTTTGACTTGGAGTGATTAGAAAGGGAATAATTTGGAATGAGGCTAATGTAATTAGGATGTGATTAGGATGAGGCATAATGACTATTAGGATATGGGTTATGTGAATGATAAAGATGATGGGATGACAAGGATGAACGTGATTAGGAAGAGTGATTAGGATAATGATTATGTTGAATGATAAGGATATGGTATGAATGTAATGATGATTTGATGACTTGGAATGAACATGTGGACTAGGGTGTTATGTGGAATGATTAGGGTTTGACATGGAATAAGGTGATTTGGAATGATTAGGGTTTGAATTATGATGACATGGATATGACTAGGATATGAAGTGGCTAAGGATGCTGATTAGGATGTGAAGGTTGAATGATGGAAGATATGAGTAGGAATGTGATTAGGATAGGATGGGTTGGCATGATGAGGATATGATGATGACATGAATGTGGGGTCAAGAATGTTTGGGATGATAACGAGGCAAGCACACACATCAATCAAGAGGAGTACAGAGAGGAGTGGGTGCAGGAGGGGGGAATATCACAGATTGTGTGGGTGTAGGGTGGAAAATATGGATTAGTGCGTAAAATGAGTGAATGGGTGGGTGTTATTTTTTTGAAATTTTAAAAAAAAAATTAATGGGTTTTTGAAACTTTGTGAAAATTTTTTAATGGGTTTTTAAAAATTTGTGAAAATTTTTTAATGGATTTGTGAAAAATATTTTTATTTTGGATGGGTTGTTAAAAAAATTGTGAAAAAATTGTTGATTTTTGGATTTTATGGGTTTTTGAGAAAAAATGTTTTTATTTTGATGGGTTTTGAATTTTTAAAGTTTTATTTGATTGTGTTGTATTATTATATTATTGTTATTATTTTGGGGTTGCGAATTTGGGGTGGAGAGGTGAAGATCAATGCCCAACGAATGCTGAAAGGGGCGATTGGCACTTAGTAGCGGGGATTGGCGCGCAACAGGCACTAGGAGAAGAGACAAGCACCTAGTAGGCGTAGAGGGAGCTAGCAGGTGCATAAACAGTGTAGGAGAGATGCTTGGGAATCCATAGGGTGCTGTGTGAGGGGGTATAGGGTGTGGGTGCATTGTAGCGCTGAAAGGTAGGCGGTAAGGGAGGGGTCTAGGAAGGGGTAGTTAGGGGTAAGGTAGGTGGTAAGGGAGGGGTCTAGGGAGGGGAAGGTAGGGAGAGGACCAGGTAGTGGGTAGGAGGGGAGGGGATAGAATAGGGTTCATGGGGAGCATGTGAGCATCCATTTGGTGAGGGTGTGGTTTTTCGTGCTTGTTTTTGTTATAATAATTTTTTGAGTTTTTTTTAATTTTTTTTAATTTTTTGAGTTTTTTTTGGATAATTTTTTTAATTTTTTTGATTTTTTGATAGAGTGGGTCATGGATATTTGGTGGGAATGGGGGGATGTTTTCTCAGGATGGAGGGATGGTGGCTCAGGGTGGGGGGAATGGTTGCTCAAGGGGAGGGGAATGGATACTCAGGGTGAGGGGAATGGTTACTCGGGGTGAGGGGAGGGTGGTGCTCACCTCGGGCCGCTAGGTCATAGAAGGGGGTGAGGTCATGGCTGGGGTGTTAGTTTGTTATCTATATGTTTATGATGTTTGAGATGTGAGATGTTATGATTTGACATATGGTTGAATACAGTACAGAGCATGTGTATATATGTGTTAGGATAGATGGATTCATGTACATATGATATATGATGGTATGCAGATACAAGCTAACGCATTTGTGATGCAGGATGGGCTATTAACATGTTTGTGATGCAGGATGACAGGTGATCATGACACACCAATAGAACCCTGAAAATGGTCACAAAATGATGGGAAATGAGCAGATGATAGAAAATAGGCAGAATGTGATTGTAAGGGCTAATGAATCTTGAGGCCACAAGAGAGGGATGGGGTGATGAGGGTGGATACAAGTACAAGGAACAATGTCATATTAAGATATTCTTCCAATGATAATAAAATTGAGTGCTACTATTGATATAGCATAGGATGTTATGCACCAGGGTATATGGAACCAAGGTGACAAGGCATCCATGCATAGGACTGGACTCTACAATCAATAGGATGAACCCATTTATGCCCATAATAGTACAACCTTGTCTAGATGAGGGAAGGGGACTCATAGCATAAGTCCTTAATACACCAAAGGTATGATGAACCTTAGATGCAGAAGGGGAACAATATGCTAGAACCGACCCTATGATCCATGAGGTATGAATACTAATACGGAGTAATGAGAACCTCCCACAAGCATGGCATACAAAAGTAATGACCATGCCCCATTCTGGATTGTTTGCCACATGCCATGATATAATGAGATCAAAGTAGCTTTGACATAGTCCAAGAATGATGCATAAGATAAAAATCAAAGACCAAAAGACTGATTGACCTAGAACATACAACCATTGTATCTCTTGCCAAAGGATGGATGGAAGATTGATGATTTTGTCAATTGTAGGAAGGATGCATCCTAGGACAAGAATCGATGATGGATCAAACTAAACTAAGAATAGGCGAAGGGATATGTGTTGCAAGTTATGGAAAAGCTAATATGTTGGTGAAAGATTTTTTGTGAGAGTGTTATGCTTTGATGAGATGCCCTGCCCAGCAAGTATATTGATCATAGGTCAAGTGTAATCAACAAGCTAAAAAAATTGGGACCATCCAAATGGGTTGGATGGGTGCATCCTATGTACCTACGTACTAGATACTTCCTTCGTATTATAGACTGCCTACATATCCTATATCCACAAGATCAAGGCACATTACAATGTGGGTGAGGATGATATGTAGTTTTGGGAGACTTGACGATGTAAGGATAGGGTTGGTGTTGATAATTGAGAGGAGGGGTGAATTAGTTATCTTAATTATTTCAGCTTTCTGAATTTCCTTATCAATTAGTGCAATATTAAATTAAATAAGCAAACATAACCATGAAATGGAAATAACATCAATGCATATGACACAATGATTTTGACATGGAAAACCCTGTTAGGGGAAAAACCACAGGGTGATTAACCCAAGATTGTATTCTCTATTAGAAGAATAAGATAGTACAGAATGGCACTTGCCAATTAGGGCTCACTGCCCGAGCACACTGCTCCCAAGAGGCTCACTACCTACAATAGTTTATACAAGGAAACTAGATACTTGAACTGATGAGAAGCATCCACATATGCTGAGGTTCAGTTCCGGTTAAGCCCAATATACTGATCTGTTGCACTTCATTCTTACTCTCTAAGGTGCTGTTGTCCTATTACATTCCAGACTTGTCTTACTATCTTCACACTACTCTTCTAATTTTCTTCGCACCACACAATACTCCACACACTCCTTCACATCCAAATCTATCTGGTATATATATCCGCACAAAGGATTTCATCCTCTTTCTAGTCAACATCTGGAATAGTCAATATTTTCCCAAACTCTAGTCTGTCGGCTAAATCCTTGCATACCAATTGATGCAAATCAAGGAGATACTTATAGAAGTCATCTAACATGTTAGCCAATCATGAATGATACCTTAAGAACCTTCATCACCATCAATATCTTACCTAGAATAATTCTGATGCTCTGTCGGTCAGTTCTTCCTCTGTCTACTCTGCCAAGCCAGACCCGAATACTTAGATGCTCATATCTCTTTACTCTTTCATCATCGGAGGCTCAATCCCTAGAATCTATTAGTCAAGGTATTCCTCTTGACTTCCCCAAGTCTACACTTTACAAAGATACTACTTATAAGAGATCTGGACCTAACTGTCGGACCCTGCTACATGCTCTGTTCTTGCTTACCAGACCAAAGTATTCTTCAATCTGACTTCCGGTAAAGATACACCATGTCCTGCGGATGTGTGGAGTGGTCTTTGTTGCCATCAATGACAACACCAATGAAGCCACATAGTGTCTCTTGCCAACAATCTCCCCCTTTGGCATTGATGGAAACACTTAGTGAAAAATGACTAAGTGTCACACTATACTCCCCCTTGGCTAATGCTCTATTCTTATGGACATTTTTCGGAGCTCCCTCTTAGCTGGATTTCTCCTTTTTCACTACTCCTCACTCCCCCTTTGATAGCAATGGAAAAGGTTGGGGTCTATACACCAAAATTTGCAAAACTCAATCTATACTTAATCACATAAGTATATTATCTGGTTATACTTTACATATACTTTAAGATATCTGCAAAAGTGTTTTTCAATTGTACAAGTTTTGTTACCCAACTCAGCTTCATCCTGTCCAAAATTGAGATGTGACCACTCAATAGGAATGCAAAAGCTTCTTCTCTTTTAAGATCTATCGGATCACTGGTTCGGGCTGTGGTCTGAGCATCAGTTAGGGCTTCATGCATGGCCTCTAACTTAGGGATAATGATCCCTCTAAGTTCACTCAACCTATTCATTCTATTTTTCTTCTCCTTCTCAAATGTCTTTATTTCATTTATGACTGCAATAGTCTGACACTCTTGTTTTACTATGGAAGAGGATAGAGGATCAAAACTTTGAGATAAACTTAACAGTTTATCCTCTTGCTCTTTTACTTTCTTCTCAATTTCCTTGGTCACTTTAGGCCAGGATAAACAAAATTTATATATATCTCCCCCATCTTTGAGAGCATTTTCTAGGTTCTTTATTCCTATATCCATAACTCTCCTATCATTTGATATTAACCCTTGTACCTCTGATAATCTTTTTACCAAAAATTCCTTCCGGACCTTATCTTCTGCTAAATTTTCTAAGGAATCAAAATGTGTGCTAACACTATTAACTAGAGATTTGAGATTACCCGATGAAGAGGCTGAGGGATCCTTTTAAATTGATGGCAAGATCTTCTCCAATACACCGGATGTAATTTCTATAAGCTTGCAGTCTTCCATGTGAGACTTTAGAAGCTTTTCTTTTGCCTTTGCTGAAGTAAAGGATGCTAGCTTCATGGTTTGAACCAGGGAGAGGGAGTCAAAATTGAACGGTCCTTGAAGAAGTTCCGATTCATCAAATTCCATCATCTCCTTGGTTAAGAAATCTTCAACTACCTCTACTGTGTCTCTTGCCGGAGACAGTGTTTTCTCCCCTTTTGCACCCTTACCACCATCATCTGTGGCCTTCTCTGTTGGAGTTTTCTCTTTTTCTGTAGCCTTACTACTGTCATCTTCTTTTTCCTTCTCCTCTGCTTGTTGACTGATCTTCTCTTGTACTCTTTCTTTTTCTTTGAATCTGGAGTCTGTAGGGGAAACCAGAGGAGAGATGTTTGCTTGATCATGGACCTCCTCTTCTGGAGTAGAGGAATCTAAGTCCTTACCTTTTTGTTCAACTGTCTCCTTTACCTCTTCTACCGCTATCTCAGTAGATTCTTCTGCAACATCTATGGCCTAGGGATTATCACATAAGTCCTCTATAATAGGAATGTTGAATCTTTTGTATGCATTCCAGAGAATCTCTTCTGTCTCTTTCGCTACTTTGTCAGTTTCTCCAAGCATAAGCTGATTCATTCTAGCTTTGCTCTGGAACTCATCCTTACAATCTTTGAATATCATATTCTTCTACTTAGGAGTGATTAAAGGATATAGCTGAATAGCTATTTGTTCTCGGATCTCAAGATCCTTTGCCATAGCATTATTCTTTCTTATTTCTAATTCCTTTCCTAGGCTTTTGGGAATAAGAGATATGATTTCAAGAAAAGCCTTGTTGTAGATATTCAGATACCTGACTATGGCTTCTTGCAAGATTTTTTGGTCAGCTTCATTGTAATCATTATAGAATTCAACCATTGGTTGAAGGTTCCCATCCACAGTAACTAATTTTATGATGTCATCAATGCACAGAGTAGGTTTCTGAACAAATTCTTCTATTACTTCTTCAGCAGAAGGTTCATCGGATGTTTTCCTTTTCTTCTTCATTTTCTTTACATCCTCATCTAATTCTGTCTCTTCTTCATCCTTTTGGCTTGTGTAAGACCTTGTTGCCTTTTTCTTGGTTCTCTTCTATCCTTTTCTGGATGATTTTGCTTCCGGTTTTGATGCCTTTGAGCTCTTTACAGTGGTAGGTGCAGAGGTCTTAGAGGATCTGGTCTGGGAGGGGACTTCCACTGGAGCACCTTCTTTCTCTACTTTTTCTTTTTCTTTCTCTGCCCTTTCTATCTTTTCTCTATTTGTATCAAATGCCTCTTTTGAAATTCCATACCTCTTGGCAAACTCTTCTACTTCCCTCCTCACTTTTCTTTTTATTTCCGATTGTCTTAGCTCCACATAGATCTTCACACTTAATTCTTCAAAGGTTCCAAGCCTTTCTACTTTAGGATCCCTGGATTGACTGAGCATGTGTTGAACATGTAGCTCAACAATTTTCTCATCTACTTCATACCCCATTGGCATGATCCAGACTATTCTTGGCTCTACTGCCTCCATTAGACATTGATCAGTTTCTACCATAAAGCATACTATATCTTTATACTTTTCAACTAAAGATTGAGGAATTCTCTCTATTTCTTGCATCATGCTCTAAAAATTCTTGAAATAGCCCCAGAGTACTATATTCTGTGCCTTGGCATCACCAAGCCCATGTATATAATCTTTGATTTGCATGGTTACTGGCCTATCATTCTGCCATACCCAACCACTGGATCCGGGAAGCTCATTCATGATGTAGAAGAATAAGCACAGTATCAGACCACCATACTTGAAGGAGTTCTTCTTGTCATTCTTGATCTTTTGTAGGTTTTCCATTAGTTGGCTCAGAAGGAGTTCACAAAGATCATAATCTGCATTTTTCCTCAACATTTCATAAGCAGTGTAAATTGCAGTTCCGGGTGTATACACCTAAAATTAGCTCGGGTCGAATTAAGTAAATATTTTAATATTTATCTTAATTCTTATTTTCTTCTATCAATTAAATAAATATTGTCAATTTATTTGATTGGTTCATTATCCCATAATTAAATAAAATAATTTTATTTAATTAAAATCCCTAATTTCTTATAATGTCTCAAGTCCTAAATCCACCTCACAAAATCCACCTCATCAATCCACCTCATCTCTTCCACCTCACCATGTTGCACATATAATTAAATATTCTTAATATTTAATTAGCTAATATCCTCTATTATCCAAAATAAATCTTTAATTCAATTATCCTCCACCAAATTGAATATTTAATTCAATTGTTCCCCACTATCCTTCACCAATTGAATATTTATTTCAATTGTTACCCACTATCCTCCACCAATTGAATATTTAATTCAATTGTTCCCCACTATCCTCCACCAATTGAATATTTAATTCAATTGTCCCCCACTATCCCCTACCAATTGAATATTTAATTCAATTGTCCCCCACTATCCTTCACCAATTGAATATTTAATTCAATTGTTCCCCACTATCCTCCACCAATTGAATATTTAATTCAATTGTCCCCCACTATCCTCCACCAATTGAATATTTAATTCAATTGTCCTCCACTATCCTCCACCAATTGAATTCTTAATTCAATTATTCCCCACTATCCGCCACCAATTGAATTTTTAATTCAATTGTTCCCCACTATCCTCCATTAATTGAATTCTTAATTCAATTATCCCCCACTATCCTCCACCAATTGAATTTAAAATTTAATTGTCATAACGCACTCTTCTCAAAAAAAAATTTAATTCATCCATTATGAATTAAAGATTCACAAAAAATGAGAGCCATTGATCTCATCTTTTGATCCTCACCGTCCATTGCCTTTTTAGAAAATCTATAAATAAAACCCTCTTCTAAGCCATTAGAGAGGAACTTCATCTTGCACAATCACTATACCAAAATTTGTCTCATTCTCTTCTTCATTCCATTTTCAAGTGTCCTCCATTATCATGTGTTGAAGCTCACATTCAACACAAACTCATATCAAAAGCCATTCTTCCTTTGTCATCTTCAACAAGCAAGAAAGCAAGGAAAGCTTCTGAGGGCTTCACAATCAAGATCAAAGAAAGATAGGCAAACAATGGAAAATGACAGGTAAAGGAGTTTGTAAGTATGTTCTTACTTGTTTTGATTTAATTCTTCTTTACTTTCAACTTCCATTGGTGTTTAGGTTTTATATGTTTTCATTATTTTGATTTAACCACAGATTTCTCCCCCTCACATATTGGCACCCATCGTGGGGCTCTAGTTTTTAAGTGAGGTTCGTACAGGCGATGAATAGGTTTCTAATAGTCTTCTTGTGCATACAACCTCCCAAACAACGCATTTACCTTCTGAGTTGGCGCATCTGGTCTTCTAGTGCATTTGACCTCCATAGTTGCGCATCCAATCTCTGAAGTTGTGCATATGATAATCTAGCACATCTGACCTCTGCAGTTACACATCTGACCTCCGCTGTTGTGCATCCAACCTCTGAAGTTGCGCATCCAATCTTGACTTTGGCACCTGAGTTCAATTTGCGCATATACTCTGTATAATTGTGCATCTATCTAAGTTGCGCATTTACCCCATCTTTTTGTGCATATACTCTGTATAATTACGCATTTGTCTAAGTTGTGCATTTACCCCATCTTTTTGTGCATATACTCTGTATAATTATGTATTTGTCAAAGTTGTACATTTACCCCACCTTTTTGCACATATGTTCTGTCAAACGGCACATATATACTCCAAAATGGTGCATACACTCTGAAATAGCGCATATACACTCTGAAACAGCACATACACTCTGAAACGGCACATATACACTTTGAAACGGTGCATATGCTCTGAAATGGTGTATATACACTCCAAAATGGCACATATACACAGAAACGGCACATATGACCTCTGAAATTGTGCATATGACACTAAAATTGCGCATATGTCCTCAGAAATTGTGCATATGACCTCTGAAATGGCGCATATGTTTTTGCAGTGAATTTTAAGAAAGTTGTTTTCTTCGCCAAACGCTCTATGTTTAATGAAATCTAGGCAAATTTGTAGTCAAAATTTATGGAAATGCCCCCCCGGACACAATGGTGAGGTTAGATTTGAGCTAAGAGATCATCTACATACATTTTTATCCAAATCTTAACAAACTAGGGTTAGAAAACGCATATTTCTGTAGACCGATTGTTTCTTTCTGCGCATATGTCCTTTGATTTGACGCATCTGTTAAAATAACGCATATATCTCTTGTTACAGTGCTTTTGACACCTGTCTTAGTGCTTTTGTAAAATGCCGCATGCAATGTCTGTTTTTGCGCATTCAGACTACAGTGCGGTGCTTCTGATTTTGCCTTTTGTCTTTAGGGTTTCTAATTTTGTGTGTTTGAGCTAACGATCATTTTTGTAGGACTAGTGGCTGGATTAGATCATTTAGTTGCTTTGTCTAGTTCATTTAGACTAATTAAGGGAAAAGTAACCAAGTGCATCACATACAACTTCCACATAGCTCATAACTAGGAAGAAAGTAATTGGACCCATTTGCTATCTTTGCATTGTTGATTATTTTCCTAGTTAGATCACTGCTATCTTTACAAATGGGAAAATGAACATTGCTATGTCTTAATCACTTCCAAGTTAACAATCAGGAAAAAGAACATTGCTATGTCTTAATCACTTCTAAGTTAACAATTGTGTGAGTGCACAAGTAGATTAACTCAATTAGTTTTTCTATTTTTAACCAGGTTGGATTAACAATTATTCTTTGTACTTGTGAATGACAATAGGCTTATGCTCTCCCCTTAACTGGGTGATCAAAGTGCCAGACTTGTCATTCTATTTGTCAAACCTTTAGGGGGGCCTGCCCTTGGATGCATGCTTGTCCAAGTGGGAATGACCTTGAGTGGTAACAGGCTAAAGCCATGCCCTACCAAGCCACTTAAACTAAATTGTGCTTGGGGTGAAAACCTCAAGCAACGAGTGCTGCTGTGTTACACCAACAGCTAACCTCCCCCAAAACCCTCATAAGCGTAACCCTTTGAGGCTGGGAGACTCCATACTGGAGAGTATTGCTACCGCATGTGTAACCACTCAAACGGTTGCCCTAACTAAGAACCAAATTGTTTAGCAAGCCAAAATCCCCTACTATCCTATCCAGCCTAGGCTGTACTTGTTTTTGAGTCAAAACAGTCCAAAAATACAAAAAAATAACAAAAGATAAAAATCATGGAAAACTTCTATGTGTTTGATGTGTTTTTGCCATAATTAAACATTAGAATTATCACAAACACCAAGTTTTTCAAACCAAAACTTGAAAACGTTACAAAATTTTCCCAAAATTCTAAGAAAAACTAGAATTGCACATTTGCTACAACCTATGGCGCATCTGATTTGATTTCCAGTGCATCTGAATTCTGTTGTGGCGCATTTGCTAGTATTACGCATTTAACCTAACTTTTGGTGCATTTAATATCTGTTGTGGTACATCTAAAACTTTGCAGGTGTTGCGCATTTGAACTGACTTCTAGCGCATTTGACCCAACTTCTGGCGCATTTACACTCTGTTACAGGGCATTTACTATTGCGCATCTAAAACTAGTAAGCTTTTCTAGTCTTGTGTCAATAGCAAACCAATGGGAATACATTGATCAAAAACTCCAATATCTACAATTGCAAATAAACTTAGATCCCTCACCCCAAGATTGTATAGCAATTTCTTAACAAATCGACGTCTTACAACAAGAATTGACAAGCTTGCAAGCTGAACGTGCCAGTACTAGCTATGCCTCACCCCAAAATCATATATCTTTTTCCCATACTCATGACAAAGCAAGCACCACCTCAAGTTGGAAATCATATACCACTTTGGCTCCTAGTCCTCCTTCGTTATCTTCTAAGACACATATCCCAAAGCATACCAGTCCTACACCAACACCACCATCTAGTTCCCCAAATTCTAAATGGCACACCAAAAAAGAATCAAATGAGTGGTGGGAAAAATATTTTCTAGATTTTTACAATGCAAGAAAAGCTAGGGAGAAAGCAAAATCCACTCATCCATTACCTCATTCATCTACCCATACACCTATGAAGGATGTGATCCAAGGACTACTAGCTGAGTGTCAACCATGTCCCCAAACTCCGGTCATTGACCTAACCAAAGATTCTTCCAATGTCTTGTCAACTCCTACAATCTCTTCATGTCATCTGCAACCCCTTGAGCTTATCAAAGAACCTCCTACCATGAACCAAAGTGAAGGTCCATCAAACATCCATATTGTCCACCATGAAGCTATCCAAGATCTATTTGCTTCAATTCAAACAACCCATGAGTTATGTCAAGAGCACACTTTAGAGCATGTGGAAACATTACCTCTTGTCTAAACCAAGATCACAACATTCCCAGCTGAGCCCTTCATAACCTTTATCTCTTCAATGATCCTATACCTATACATGAGCAAGAAATTCAATTTCCCACCAAGCATAACCTATATCTTTTCCCTGATCAAGATACTACCATTGATGAAGAAGCTATCCATGCGCAACTTGATCCTATGCCTGAGCTAGAGATCCAATGGTTTTTCTATGATCAAGATGATATCCATAATCATGAACCTCTTCATGAGCCACTTGATCCTATCCATATCCTCACAACTATACATGAGAAGGAAATCCAATTCCAACCCATCCATAACCTTTACCGGTTCTATGATCAAGATATGCCCTATAAAGAGGATGTCCTTGAACAACTTGATCCCATACCCATCCATGAGAGGGAAGCCTCCATTACTCCTATCCATATTCCACCTAGTCCCATCCGCGATCCAACAACTTTCACTTCCCTTGATGAGACACTTGCCTCCCAAGCAAGCATAGAAGATCAAACCAGTAATGATCCTTCACCATTTGTTATTGACCATGTTACAAAGCCTCCACCATATATCCTTGGTCTTAATACCTTCATGCATGAATGTTCTCTCTTAGAACACCAACAACCATTATCCGCTATCTCACTTTCCTCATCTAATAAGGAACTCGCTGCTAGTACACCTATACATAATCCTATTGTCCATCGTATACTCCAGAATATGAACTATCAAGGTAAAGGCTTAGGTCTTCATGAACAAGGTATTTTGGAGCCCATTCATGTCAACGTTCCTCCACCTTCATACAGCCTTGGATACATACCCCAAGGTGCACAAACTCAAGATGTTGGTATTTCCTCCACTCCTAAGTCTACCACTTTCCATCGCAAACCTTATCATATCCCCAAAACATATGTCGCCAGTCCACCTCCATCATCCTACAATTGTCAAAAGCATGTGACTATACACCTTCCACCATCCAAACTCCCTCCGCTACTTCCAACTCCTAATATCCCACCATCCAATCTACCTCCACTACTTCCAACTCCTAACACCCCTCCATGCTTTTTACCACCACTTCTTCCAACACCCTATCCATACCTCTATAAATCCTCTAAATATCCCAATCATGGCTGACAAATGCACATATTGTCTAAACAAGGAGCTTCCACCAACCTCACTTCTACCATCCCACGGGGATTCAATGACAAATATGTGGATGCCTCTACCTATAAAGTCAAAAATCCTAAGAGTCCTCATGACCTAGGATATAAAAACCATGAATCAAAGAATTATCCATATCAAAAGCTACATGTACCCATACACCTCACTGCCAAACTGAAACAGGTGTGGGTCCCCAAGCAACAAATGTTTCTTCCAAAAGCTACGCAAAAGCTGCATACACCCAAACCCCTACCTTCATAGGTACTATCTAAAAACAAAAAGGTTTGGGTACCCAAGCAAAAAACCCTAAAGTTACAAGAAGCATCCACCTCTCAAGAATCTCAACCATCTACTTTCTCCCATCCCATCCATAAGTCTCAAATTCTTCCATCTCACCTGATGAACAAAAATCAGGACAATACTCAGCCTATGTGGAACCCTGAATGCCTATGTCATTCATCCACAAGAAGAAGTCTATGTTGCTTCCTACACTACTTTCCCATCACTAGCTTCAATGTTTACCATGGTATGTGCAATTGTTGGTCATGTTTCCCTTCCATTCCACAATATTTTCATATACCTCTATCTCCCTTTCCTTCCACTATTATCCTACATATCTTCCTCATCCTATGGTCCATGCTTTTGCATAAGCCTTCCCTCCATATTCTGCATCATAATCCACTATTTACCTATGCCATATCACTTTCATACGATCCCCTACCAACATCTGTGAGAACACTTGACATGGCCCATTCGACAGTATCTACCTAGCGGGACTCTCACCTTTCAAGGAACTATATACTTGAGTCTATCCATATCCACCTTCTCCTATCTACAAAGAACATGAAAAAAAAAAAAAGTAAAGAAAAATCCCTTCATCCAATGGTGAAAACTAGGCAAACAGGCGCCTTGGATAAGTACCATGATGAAAACCTGGCAAACAGGCGTTATGTGTACAGTTGATCTTCCATGTCACCTACAGTTGGGGGCACCTTGTCTCATTGGCATATCACTCTTCTCCTACAAATTTCCTTTCGTACCATTTCCTATCCTATCCTCTATCCATTACATACCTATCATGTCTCATCCATCCATCCAAACTTCATTTCCTCTATTCTTTGGTCTTGATAAAGCTTGGGGGCACAATGTTGACAAATGTTCTAGATGTCTCTTGACATACCTTATCCCTCCATACCATGCAAATCCTTCTTTATCCTCTCATCCTCCTATCATCACTAGCATTGTCATGAACAATCCTACGTACTCTACCTACAATGGGGCATGTTACACTTATGCGACATAGTCCTTGGAGATCACATCCTTGATTTCTTCTACCTGACCATCCATATCTACTATCTTCCATCCATCTACATATCCATGGTGGTTCCTTGTCATCAGTATTGTTTGTTCCATATCTATTCCATGTCATGTCTCTTTTTGATCCATATCTGTTCCATAACATCTCTCATCCAGTCCACATCTTGGGTCCATTAGGGTTCTTGTCAAACTACATTGCCTCTGTGTTGTCACATAGGCAAGGCCATTATCCATGCACCCCCAAGGCTCCGCTTCCCTATCCATCTCATATCTTGTCATCTATCCTCTAGTCCATCCATAGTCCAAGTCCCGAACTACGTCACCTCTGAGCTATCATGTAGGCAAGGCCATTATCCATGCGCCCCTGAGGCTCCACTTCCCTGTCCATCTCATATCTTGTCATCTATCCTCTAGTCCATCCATGGTCCAAGTCTCGAACTACACTACCTCTGCGTTGTCACATAGGGAAGGCCATTATCAATGCACCCCCGAGGCTCCACTTTCCCCATCCGTCCCATGTCTAGTCCTTCTATCTGTCTGAGTCCGCTCCACTTCCTGTTCATCCCATGTCTTATCATCCATCCCTCTACCCATCTGTGTTTGCACCTTTCTCTAGACAGGCACACGCAGCAAAGCACGCTTCCCAAAATAGCAAAAATCTTGACACAGAAAAACATCAACTTGTCCTAAACAAAACAGCGCACCATACTGAAACTCTCAAGCTAATTCTATATCAATTATGGCAAAAAGACACATCTAATGCAAGAATGTTTTGTAAACAGGTTAACTAATTTTTGTCATTATGTCTTCCTATGCTACTCAAGGATGCCAAAAGCTAGAGATGCTATGATGGGGGCATAATTTTTCTTTGTCTGCTGCTTGTGGATTAAACTTTAGTATTGTGACGACTTTTGTCTAATGACATGATCGGCAAAAGATCATCGAGGACTCTGAGATCTAAACATGAAAAGGGGCAATCCTTGTCTGTTGAAACGTAAGAAATACTCAGGTCATCTAGATTCAATTTGGGCTAGATGCTTGTATTGACTTGCTAAATCAAAAATCCATGTAAGTAATACTTAGGCCATCTCAATTTAATTATACCTAGATGCTTGTATTTTCTTACAACATAATAAAAGCCCAATGATGAAAGCGCTTCAAAATACTTGCTATATCAAGGTGACAAATATCCATATCCATACCATATCCAATTGCAGTTCATATCCATTTCCATATCCATACCGTATCCAATTGCAAGTCTATCCTTAATCCATGCCAATCAAGTCAAGTCAATCTTGTCAAATGATCCAATCACAATCAGTGGTCTTGATCCTTGTCTAGTCATAAAACCATATCAATCAGTCATAACTATCCTTCATGTTGCTCTCGGGATACATCACTCCCCACCATGACAACACTATTGTATATTGTTATCATATCAAATGTCTTAGACAGGATGTTATATTGTCGAAACCAGACCCAGAGTCTTACACGACATATCTCATTCCTGAAACCAGACATCATCGACCTATATCATTGGTTTACCGCTCGACAGGGGCAATACCTTGTTTGTTCCTGTATCATTTCTTCATACTTGCTTACTCACTTGTGTGTGTGTTATCATCTTTTTATCTTGCATTCCATATCATTCATCCCTTTCTTCTGCATCCAACCATTTCATCTCCTGTCAACTTATCTCATTGTGAGATTGTCTGTCTCATGCCTTCCGCCTTCTCCCCGTCTAATCTCTCGAGGGGCATCCTATCATCATAACCTGTACCAAGGGCAAACTGGGGCATGTATAATTATCAGACTATTTATTCTTTGAAACAACATGATAAAACACATTGCTTCAAAGAGGGGCAAAATGTATACACCTAAAATTAGTTTGGGTCGAATTAAGTAAATATTTTAATATTTATCTTAATTCTTATTTTCTTCTATCAATTAAATAAATATTGTAAATTTATTTGATTGGTTCATTATCCCATAATTAAATAAAATAATTTTATTTAATTAAAATCCCTAATTTCTTATAATGTCTCAAGTCCTAAATCCACCTCACAAAATCCACCTCATCAATCCACCTCATCTCTTCCACCTCACCATGTTGCACATATAATTAAATATTCTTAATATTTAATTAGCTATTATCCTCTATTATCCAACATAGATCTTTAATTCAATTATCCTCCACCAAATTAAATATTTAATTCAATTGTTCCCCACTATCCTTCACCAATTGAATATTTAATTCAATTGTTCCCCACTATCCTCCACCAATTGAATATTTAATTCAATTGTCCCACACCATCCTTCACCAATTGAATATTTAATTCAATTGTTCCCCACTATCCTCCACCAATTGAATATTTAATTCAATTGTCCCCCACTATCCTCCACCAATTGGATATTTAATTCAATTGTCCCCCACTATCCTCCACCAATTGAATTCTTAATTCAATTGTTCCCCACTATCCTCCACCAATTGAATTTTTAATTTAATTGTTCCCCACTATCCTCCACTAATTGAATTCTTAATTCAATTATTCCCCACTATCCTCCACCAATTGAATTTAAAATTCAATTGCAATAACCCACTCTTCTAAAAAAAAAAAATTAATTCATCCATTATGAATTAAAGATTCACAAAAAATGAGAGCCATTGATCTCATCTTCTGATCCTCACCCTCCATTGCCTTTTTAGAAAATCTATAAATAAAACCCTCTTCTAAGCCATTAGAGAGGAACTTCATCTCGCACAATCACTATACCAAAATTTGTCTCATTCTCTTCTTCATTCCATTTTCAAGTGTCCTCCATTATCATGTGTTGAAGCTCACATTCAAAACAAACTCATATCAAAAGCCATTCTTCCTTTGTCATCTTCAACAAGCAAGCAAGCAAGGAAAGCTTATGAGGGCTTCACAATCAAGATCAAAGAAAGATAGGCAAACAATGGAAAACGATAGGTAAAGGAGTTTGTAAGTATGTTCTTACTTGTTTTGATTTAATTCTTCTTTGCTTTCAACTTCCATTGGTGTTTGGGTTTTATATGTTTTCATTAGTTTGATTTAACCACACATTTCATCTTCAAAAGATTTTACAGAGAAATATTCAATAACGGAAAATACCTTTTGCGCTTCTAGGGTTCACTGAATGAGCCAAATTAATTTGCTGGATGAATCAACTTCAATGGTTGATCTTTTGAGAATTTGAGATAATTTGTTGTAGAGCTCCTTTTCTCTTCTTCTTGAATGCAAATGTGCAAATGACGAGCGAATGAACCCTTTTATTTCTGGGAAAAGCCTAATTTCATATTGCAATAAATGCGCAACTCAAGTCATTCTGGTTACCTGGTTCTTCTTATTTTGAGAAAGATCTTTTTTTGGATCACTGAGATATACTTAGAATTATCCTTGGTGATTAATAACAAATTATCCTACTTTCCCCAAACACTTGATCTATCCATAGAACAAGATGCCTCAAATTTGAATCATACCGGATTTAACTATGATAATCCTATTTTACGATGACTATTAAACCAGATCAATCTTGGAAGATTAGACTCTTCAAACCTTCCTACAGATCTTCCATATCTCTACAAAGCTTTCTTTAGATGTTTCTCTGAAAATTCTTTTATTCCGCAACTTGCCATGTGCCAATTTCAGGCACCAATTAACTAGTTGGGGGAAAATGTTTTTCCTTGTGTCTCCCCCTAAGCCAGAGCTCACTTTTTAATTTTTAGAAGGAATATCAGCACTAGATTCTGGTGCAGATCCATCCCCTACATTTTCTATACTTCTCTTCACCCAAATCTTGTTCATATCACTTTTAACTTCATCCACATTCACTTTTCCTTTGTCTTGATTCTGATTATGATGCACCGGACCCCTTTTGTCCTGATTCTTGCTTCTACAGAATTTGGCAATATGACTAGATCTATTGCAATTGTGGCAAACAACATTTCTTTGCATATTTGAATGATATCCTCTTGATCTACATTGATTAGCCATATGTCCCATTCTATTGCATGCAAAGCATTTACCATTTAATGAATTGTTCATTTGCATATTTCTGCATTCATGAGATTTGTGGCCATACCTTTTGCAGTTGAAACACTGTCTGGAGAAGAATGTATTAGTCTGATTTATTCTCTTTCTGCACTGATTAGCTTTATGACCAAAGTTATTGCAGTTGTGGCAGTATCCATTGAAGGATGGATATCTTTGAGCATTAGTTTGCCTTACCGGAGGTCTTCTAGGCCTGTTCCTTGGATTTCCTGATCCAAAATTCTTCTGACCGGATCTAGAGCTTTCACCTTTCTCATATCCCAAGCCACACTTGTCATCTACCCTCTTTTGGCTTTCAAGAAGAACTTCAAGTTGAGTAGAACTTATCTTGAATTTCTCTTTGTATTCATTTGCTGTTTGAAGATCCTTTTTAAGAGTGTCAATTTGATCCTCAAGTTTTTCTTCATTATCTCTAGCATCTTCAAGATCAGATTCTAGATGCCTAATTATTCTATCTATTTTGTGGTAGTCTTCTGACTTCTCCTTGAGAGATTGTCTTAGATCATCTTCAGTTTTTCTTTTCTCTTCAATTTCTTGGGTGAATTTCATAACTCATGATTCCATTTCATGTCTAAACATAATGACCTCTTTTGATAACTTTTCACATAACTTGGTTTTCTCCTTCAAATCTTCATTTGTACCATTGTCTTCACTTTGACTTGCCAATTGCTAAAATAGATCTTTTCTCTTTTTCATAGAGATACTCAGTTTCCCTTTTAGTTCATTTATGAAATCATCATCCTTTTTGAGTCTTTCCTTCAATTCATTGACTTCAAAGTTTGATTGCTCAAGATCATCTAGGGCAGACTGAAGTTGTTCCTTCGTACCATACACATCCATTTGATTTCCCAAATCTTCCTCAGGCTGTTAGGCTCTTTTTGGAGGAACTTGGCTCTGATACCAATTGTTGATAACTGAGAGGGGGGGTGAATTAGTTATCTTAATTATTTCAGCTTTCTGTATTTCCTTATCAATTAGTGCAGTATTAAATTAAATAAGAAAACATAACCATGAAATAGAAATAACATCAGTGCACATGACATAATGATTTTGACATGGAAAACCCTGTTAGGGGAAAAACCACAGGGTGATTAACCCAAGATTGTATTCTCTGTTAGAAGAATAAGATAGTATAGAATGGCACTTGCCAATTAGGGTTCACTGCCTGAGCACACTGCTCATAAGAGGTTCACTGCCTAGAATAGTTTATACAAGGAAACTAGATACTTGAACTGATGAGAAGCATCCGCATATGCTGAGGTTCAGTTCCAGTTAAGCCCAATATACTGATCTGTTGCACTTCATTCTTACTTTCTTCGGTGTTGTCCTATTACATTCCAGACCTGTCTTACTACCTTCACACTGCTCTTCTACTTTTCTTCGCACCACACAATACACCACACACTCCTTCACATCCAAATCTATCTAGTATATATATCCACACAAAGGATTTCATCCTCTTTCTAGTCAGCATCCAGAATAGTTAATATTTTCCCAAACTCTAGTCTGTCAGCTAAATCCTTGCTTACCAATTGATACGAATCAAGGAGATACTTATAGAAGTCATCTAACATGTCAGCCAATCATGAATGATACCTTAAGAACCTTGATCACCATAAATATCTCATCTGAAATAATTCTGATGCTCTGTCGGACAGTTCTTCCTCTATCCACTCTGCCAAGCCAGACTTGAATACTTAGATGCTCATATCTCTTTACTCTTTCATCCCCGGAGGCTCAATCCCTAGAATCTATTAGTCAAGGTATTCATCTTGACTTCCCCAAGTCCACACTTTACAAAGATACTACGTATAAGAGATCCGGACCTGACTGTCAGAACTTGCTACATGCTCTGTTCTTGCTTACTGGATTAAAGTATTCTTCAATCTGACTTCCGGTAAAGATACACCATCTCTTGCGGATGTGTGGAGTGGTATTTGTTGCCATCAATGACAACACCAATGAAGCCACATAGTGTCTCTTGCCAACAGGTGGTTCATGTGGAATGATGAGATATGGTTTAGTGGATGTGGTTGTCAATTGGTCGATGGGTATCATGGTTAAAGAACTATGAAAGGTAGGGGATGGTGTTGGTGTAATAAAGGGTGTGATGTGTTGAAAACATTAAAGGGACCAAGGTCATGGATGGATAGGAGGGTAGAGTGAGTGACGTAATGGTGACGTGGAAAGATGGAAATTAAGTAATTGGGAGATTAGAGGTATGTTGGGAATGATGGACAATGGAAGCTCAGATGATGGGTTTATTCTGAAGCTCAGAGGAGGGGATAGGTGGAATGGATAGTGCAAATGAAGATGGGAAGGTGGTTTAAACAATGGATCCAGATTGAACCTACACATGACACTTGCATGCAGGTTTTCATCATGGTACTTATCCAAGGTGCCACAAGGAGTGGTTTTCACCATAGGACGGATTATTTCTCTTTACTATTTTTTGTAATTTTTTATATTTTTCTATTTTTTTTGTATTTTTGACATGGGGTATTCAATGAACTAACTCTGGAACTATTTCAAGTGGACGATGTTCATAGGATCTTCAAGTTCTTCTCCTTCGAGGGTGGAGAGGCGATATGCTCCAGAGCCATACTTTACAGTGAGATGTAGGGCCCTAGCCAATTAGGCTCAAATTTCCCTTTCTTTTCTCACTCAGATAGATTCCTTTAATTTTCTTTCAGGACTAGATCTCCTACTACAAACTCCCTAGCACAGATCTTCTTGCTATAGGATCTGTGAAGCAAATTTTGGTATGCTTGGAAGTGATTTAGGGCATTGAGGTGCCATTCATCTAATAGCTCAAGTTCTTGGAGGTGTACAACACAATATTCTTCATCATTAATGACATTATGCAAGGAGATGTGCAAGGAGGGAAATTCAATCTTGATTGGTAGGATGGCTTCCACTCCAAAGACGAGAATATGGTGTAGCTCCTGTGGGTGTGCAGATACTAGTGTGATAGACCTAGAGGGCGGGGTGGATATGGAGGTGCCAATCACGGCCAATTTAATTAACAACTTTCTTAAGGATTTTGAGTAGGGTTTTACTAGTTGCCTTAGCCTGTCCATTACCTTGTGAGTAATATCGAGTGGATCAGTGATGTTGAATGTGGAATTGTTCACAAAGGTCCCAAACATTATGGTTTTTGAAAGGTTTACCATTGTCAGTAACAATGGTAGATGGGATACCATAATGATAGATGATATGGTAGAGGATGAACTTAACGATTTGCTTTCCTATGTTGAAAGTGAGGGGGATGGCTTCTACCCACTTAGTGAAGTATTCTGTGGTGGTGATAATGAATTTGTGTCCATCAGAGGAGGATGGGTGGATTTTGCCAATGAGATCTAGGCCCCACTGAGAGAAAGGCCATGGTGTAGTAATAGGTTGCAACGCCTAAGAAGGAGCATGAATGAGATCTCCATGCTGCTGACAGGGCTTACACTTCTTCACATACTCACATGCATCATGTTCCATAGTAGGCCAATAATATCTGTTACGCAAGAGCTTCTTGGCTAGGACAATTCCACTTGTGTGCACTCCACAAATACCTATGTGGAATTTGTGTAAGGCAAGGGAAGCTTCTTCCATGTTTCAACATCAAAGGAGAGTGCCATCATAGCTTCGGTGATAGAGGGTGTCGGCAAGAATAGTGTAGCGGGTGACTCAGCGAATGAGTGATCATTGTTGTTTGCAGGTGGATTCAGGAGGGAAAGTGTGATGTTGGAGGTAGGTGTAAATGTCATGGTACCAGGGATTTTTCATACCAATAATCTCACAAACAAATTCTCACTCAGTGACATGGTACGTTGGCATTAAGAATTGTTCCACAAGAAACTCACATTGATGGCTATCATGAGGCATATCCAGAAGGGAACCAATAGTAGCCATGGCATCAACTGCTTTGTTGTGAAGGTGCGGTACCTTCTCAAACTCTATGTAGGTAAATAACAACTTGTATTCATCAACCATTTGCTTATAGGGCACTAGCTTATCATCCTTTGTGGTAAACTCATCATTCACTTGTTTTATGATCAATTGAGAGTCTCCATAGACCTGTAGCTGTGAGATATTCCATTGTACTATTGTTTGAGACCAATGATCAAGGCTTCATACTCAGCCGCATTATTTGTACAAGGGAAAGTAAGTCTATAAGCTTTGGGGATGTAGTCGCCCTACGGGATCACCAATAGTATTCCTGCCCCTAAACCATGATTAGTGAAGGATCCATCAAAGTATAATTTCCAATGTGTAGGTTCTGTCACAGTGAGAATGGACTCATCTGGGAAGTCAATGGATAGAGGATGACAATCTATGAGGGGCACTTCAGCCAGCTGGTCTGCTACAATTTTTCCTTTGATTGCTTTCCTTTCAACATACCCAATATCAAATTCGCTCAACAACCTGACCCATTTTGCCATTCGTCCTGTGAGTGTGGTCTTGGAAAGGAGGTGTGTATGAGGAAAAATTGATTAAATCTAAACTAATAAAACCAAAAACCCAATAACATAAAGAAAATAAATTTAAATAAAAGCCATGACAAATAATCAATGAAATAAAGACTTTTACCGAAATCTGTATTGTTTCCTTTGGATTGAATGTGGATTGCTCAATGAAGTTACGAAGCCATAGCTGCAACAAGCAAGTAGTGTGCTCAATAGATCAATGTCAAAAGATCGTAAGAGTGCTCAATCGACGCGTTTTTGTATGCTCAAAGCTCTGTTAAGTATGCCTGAGAATACGATCGAAGAGAGAGGTAATGAAGGAGATGAGGGGGGTTTATATAGGTTTCAACAGAGATCGATCAATAGTCCAGATAATTCAGAAGAATCAACAGAGGAGAACAGTTGAGAAACGTGCAATGAATGAGAAGAAGACATGTGTCTTGCTTTCTTTTGCATGAGAGGAGTTATCAAGAATAGAAGAATGAGTTAAAGCAATTAACAGAATGTAATAGTCAGTTAAGTGATTTAAAATAAGAAGAAGAGATTTGCATGAGAAAAGAAGATATTTTCTTTATTAAGTATAGAAATATTTAATTTCATAAGCAAAAAAGCTTGAGTTATTTTAGAGATAACTCAAATTAGAAGAAAAAGCAACTTAAATAAATAATTGATTTATTTAAATTTAGAGAAGATATTTTGGAAGAAACAATTAAATAATTGGAATTATTTAATTTAGAAGATTTGAAATCAAATTAAATAAACAAATTTATTTAATTGTTTGTGCATGATTTTGGAAGAACAATTTTGATTTAATTAAATAATTTAAGAATTATTTAATTTTAGATAAGATGGAATATGTTGAATTAACTAAATAATTAATTTAATTAATTAATGTGGATGTGAATTTTGGAAATAGGATAATGAACTAATTAAATAATTAAAATTATTTAATTGTGGAAGAATAGTAGAGGAATTTGATTTAATTAATTAAATAAAGAGAATTTATTTAATTAATGTCAAATTTAGGAGATTTAGAAGAATTTGATGATAATTAATTAAATAATTTGATTATTTAATTAATGTGTGAAATGCAGGTGATTAGACAGATTATGAAATGCAAGTGATTCGAGGACTTGGTCATTTTATAGTGTCTACATTTTGCCCCTCTTTGATGCATTGTGGCATGTAGCGTTGCGTCAAAGAAAATGATTGTTGAAGATGTAATACAATTTTATTGCCCCAGTGTAGGTAGTTGCCCCAGTGTATGCCCCCTCGAGCGGGAAGATGAGGAAGCGACAGAAGAACAGTGTTGACGCTCGACTAGAAGAGTGTGCAACCAGGTAGGAGGAAAAAGCAGAAAAAGAAGGGGGGAAAAAAAAACTAAGGGGGGGGACACTATAAATAGGTCCCATGGGGACCACAATCCTCATTTGCACCCTAGGAGATTCTAAATTTAGGGAGGAGAGCCTCCAAACCTAGTTGAGAGAGAGTTGAGCAGACAGCGGGGAGAGATGTTGATTCTAGCGCACAGTCATCGAGCGGAGTTGGTGTAGACCTACAGGAGGCCAGCAGGAGCTCCAGCAATGGTAAGTGATCGAAAACCCCCCTTGCATTTGTCATTTGAGGGTAGATTAGGGCTAGGTTTAGGTAGGGTTACCAAGTAAGCCAAAAGTGCTTTAGAAAATTGCAGTGCGTATGGTAGTTGGTTTAGGTGCTTTCGGCGTGCCGCAGCGCAGCTGGTAGTCACCTACAATGCGGTTGGTAAAATCACATCACTTTTGATTAATTTGTTAGCGTCGCAGCGCATTTAGCAAAATCCCGCAGTGCGTCTGGTAGTGTGCTACAGCACACTTGGTAGAATAGGTTAGCGCAAATGGTGGAGAAGTAGGAAAAGCGTGTCACGTCTGGTAGGACAAAGTGGCACAGTTGGTAGGCTGGCACGGCGCACTTGGTAAACAAGGAGCACTTGGTAGAAAAAAAGTAGCACTTCCGGATGAACAGTATGGCGCTGTTGGTAGAGAGGGACAGCGCGTTTGTATAAAACAAAGTGTGTTTGGTTTAAATAGAAGAAAATGAGGGTTTAAGTAAAATGAGGGCCTTAGAAAAGGGATGCCTAGGGGGGAAAGGGATGGCATAGCAGAGATGTAGATAGGATGTGGAGGGATTGGTTATAGAAGAACTGACAAGTGAGTTATTATGGATGCAGAGGATTTTGCCACCACTGATGTCGCGAGAGCGACATCACGCGATTGCCCATGAGGTTGTACAACTGACTTGGGAGGAGGATGCATTCCTGGAGCATACAGGACTATGGCATGTGGCCCACCCAACACACATTAGGGTGAATCTCGCCCTGGTGACTGCAATGGTGGAGCGATACCACAGCGAGACATCGTCATTCCACTTTCTGACGGGGGAGGCTATAGTGACACTGGAGGATGTATACCGCATCCTGAGGATTCAGATAGATGGCGAGATAGTGGACTTTGACCTGGCACATGGCGAGGCGGGCTTGGAGGAGGTTTTCTGCATAGATGACCTATGGATAGATGACGGGGAGATCTGATGGGCAGACGTCCCGAGACTCTGTGACAGGATCCGATGGATAGTTGCGTCACTGATTGGTGGCTTCCTGTGTCTAGATAGGAGATCCAGAGGTTTATCAGTTGGCTGGGGGACTGTACTATCAAGGATGTTCACCCATGGTAGACAATATGCGTGGGGACCCTGTGTGTTGGGACAGCTATATCATGACATGCACCATTGTGTTTATAGGAGAGGCAGGAGTCTCTCAGCAGGGGTGACTTTACTACAGGTATGGGCATGGGAGCACATTCTAGTTATCCAACCCATGGCACAGCACCACTGAGATAGAGGTGAGCCATATGCATTCTTATATGACAGGGTGATGACACATCAGAGGATGGGGTCTGTTAGCTATTAGAGGCGGCAGATTGACGAGATGGACCTATTCATATGGAGGCCCTGGTTACTATGTGAGGAGTGGGCTGACGAGCATGAGCAGCTCATGTATTGCAGACAGGCTCACTATCTGTTTGGTAGACAGATAGATATGATAGAGAGATATTTTCCAGAGTGAGTTCTTAGGCAGTTTGGATTGCCGCAGGGACTACCCGTGGGGGAGGCCACACATGCCAGGACACGAAGGGAGGTTGGAGACTGGGATACCGGGATCCCAGTGGCGACAGCATTGGCAGAGGTACGGGGACTTGTCCCCATGAGATGGGATTGGGACTCTGGGCTGGCAGACCCAAGGATGTTGCCAGAGTATGATCAGTACTGGCAGACACACAGGCCGATGAGATTGACTACACTAGGTGTAGCAAGGGCAGTGGGAGAGGTACTAGTCCTTGGAGGGGAGGCTAGGATGAGACGACAAGCCAGGGCAGCCAGGCAGTAGGACGTGGGTCAGCAGGTAGGTGGAGAGGGTAGCGGCCAGCAAGATGATGTGGAGATGGCAGAGGCAGTGGGCCCAGTCGTAGAGACCAATCTGCAGAGGGCTGAGCGACTGCTGCAGGAGGAGATAGCCCAAAGGACTCATTTAGAGCTCCGGATGGCACGACTGAGGAAGGATAGGGATGCAACACAGGCAGATGCGAGGCAGATAGAGGCCACAGCCCAGGAATAGACACAGGTAGCCTCAACAACATAGACAGCCCTAGCACAGATACAGGCATAGCTATAGGCACAGGTGCAGGCATATAGACAGCTACAGGCCCAGGTACAGGCACATGCACAGGTGCAGGTGCAGCCGCCAGCCGTACCAACAGCAGACGCTGAGGAGCTAGCACAAGCCAGGAGAGAGAGAGAGAGACGCAGAGGTACAGCTGCGGTTGACTGCAAAGGCCACACTCTTTAGAGTGAGATGGGAGAGAGAGGAGGCACGCCGTTCACTAGGTGCAGACCAGAGGACTTTATACAGTGAGCTCATCTGAGTGCAGGGTGAGCTAGTATCAGCCGGTAGGGAGGCAGAGTACTACAGGGGTCTGTATGTGGGTGCGGTGCTAGCAGCTCAGCAGGCACCGAGCTACAGAGACAGGAGCAGGTCAGGGGCATCAAGATCCCGGAGGACAGGGCAGTCAGTGTCCTCCATTAGAGGGCCACTTTTTCCACCAGGGGGAGGGGGAGGACCATCAGGGGGACCTCCACCGAGCACAGGGAGAGGCTAGGGGCCACAGCAAGAGGGCAGCTCTACCCACTAGGACATGTTCATGTATATTGTATCATATTGTATCATTTTAGATAGATACCTACATGCATTCTGACGTATACTTTGAGGGCTCTTGATAGCCTTGATGTACTATTTTGATGTATATTTGGATGTATACACACTTTGTATTATTAATGTTGACACAGACATTTTGTATTATGATGACCATTACATGATATATATGATGATCTATTCGGCTCACTGTTGTTCATGCTTTTGTGTATGTATTCTTTGATGTCATGGATGCGATGATATGTATGTATGATTATGGATTCACATGATGACATATGTTGCTTATATGATGCTTATAGATGTATGATGATAGAGATATATGATGATATAGATGTGATGACTAGTGATATCTGACATGTGGGTTTTGCAGATATGCACCAGAGAGAAGAACAGGAGGAGATGGAGATAGGGACTGTTGATCGATTACCACAATGAAAGCGATATAAAGATTGGTGGGGATGGATGAAAGATGAGCTTGTTGCAATGGTTTCACATTTGTATATAAAGAGCAATCCTTATTTTGATATAGCAAGTGGATAGTTCGCCACCAAGGTATAAAAGACCAAGGTGCAGTAATATCCGAGTGCATGGACATTGACTCTGCAAGCAAGCGGTTTGAACTTAGATCCCCTTAGACATAATATAACCTTGTTGGAACATGTGAATAAGCCATAGTCTTGAACATAAAATAAACTTCAATATATGTAAATGTAAGAAGAATTATTAATATGTAAGATGCTAGGTCCTAACACACACAAGATAGATAGAATGCTAAGAAAGATACTAAAGATCATTCCTCAAACACGGCACACAGAAAGCAATGACCATGCCCCCAATCCGTACTGCATCGCAACATACCAAGATTATAGATAAATCAAGGTAGTCTTGAATAGGTATTAGAAAAGGAACAAAAGATAAACCATAACACAAATTGACTGACTTACAAACTAAACATATAGCCAACATATTCTCTTGCCAAAGAGGTTGCTCAGGATAGATTGGATAGGAAAGATAACAACCTTATTGTAGGAACTCTGTGTCCGTTAAAGGGTGCTATCTACCTACAAAAGATAATGTCTTGCTACAGGAAATGCCACATGTCGTAGGAGATGCGTGTGCTGGTCTCAACAATGGAACACTTCGTAGAAGACAAGCTTGTTGATCTAGGGCTTGGTTAAGTGGTACTTAGCTGATGTTGGCAATCGGTATGCAGGACAGTAGACGACTCTGGAAGGAAGCTTCTTTGCTTCAAGTTTGTTAATGACTTTTACTTTGAAAGGATGCGCTAGCTTGCTGCTTGAGTTAGTCAAGTCGAGGCGAAATGGATTTTGACAAACAGAAGACTAGAAGGATGACAGTGCTAATGGATTGAGATGGGCGGAGAATGATGGATCATGTGTGCCTGAGTACTGGATACATCCTTCGTATTCCAGACTGCCTACATACCCTATATCCACGGGATCAAGGCACATGACAATGAAAAGATGAAAGTGATAAATATGTAGTTCTGGATAGAGTGATGAGATGGATCGAGGTGAAAAGAGGGGATCTTATGTACCTGAGTACTGGAAACTTCCTTCATATTCTAGACTGCCTACATACCCATATCCATGGGATCAAGGTACCTTAAGATTGAAATGATGATAATATGTAGTTCTGGTTGGAGTGATGATGTGGGAAAAAGTGTTGAGAAGATAACATCCTTATCGTAGGAGCGATGTGTCCGTTAAAGGGTGTTACCTGTGAACAATGAGCAAGAGATTGAAGTATGCGTTGCGAATCACGAACAAGGAACCCATCCTAGACCTAAGTTAAGGAAAGAGTTGCCCCCATTCTGGTAGAGGAAACTGTATGGGTGACTACCGAAGAAGACACAGAAAGCTTTGACCTAGGACAAAACAGTGTTAACTGTTGACATAGATCAAGATGTGGGATGACGACGAGGGACATTGACAAATTTCCAAGCTATACTAGATAGGGAGATGGAAATGCAAACAAAGTCAATGGTTTTATTATGGATGGATGGATGAAGCGTGTTGCGAACTGGACAAGGAGTGGATAGGACTCGATAGATGATGGATGCGAACTCTACACATAGCGCCTGTTTGCCAGGTTTTCACTATGGTACTTATCCAAGGCGCCTGTTTGCCAAGTTTTCTCCAGAGGATGGATTTTTTTGGATTTTTTTTTTTGGAATACTCTGAGGATCAGGCATAGAACTTCTTGAGATGGACACTGTTAAGTGGCTCATCCAATGGAATGCCGTCAGGTGTAGCTAAAGTATAAGCTCCTGATCCATATGCTGCTGTGACAATAAAGGGACCTAACCATTTAGGCTCAAACTTACCCTTGTTCTCTCGATCTGCTTGATTTCTCTGATTCTCTTTAAGTACAAGATCACCAACTTGAAACCGTCTTTCTTTGATCTTTTTGTAGACATGGAGATGATTAAGTGTGGCAAGGTGCCTCTCATCTAGTAGTTCAAGCTCAGCTAATCTAGAAGTGTGATACTCCTCTCCATCGATCAGGTCCTGCATGGATACTCTGAGGGATGGGATCTCGACCTCTATAGGTAGGATGGCTTCAGAGCCAAAGACCAAGGCATAGGGTGTGGCACCCGTTGGTGTTCTGATACTAGTGCAGTAGGCCCATAGGGCGGGATTGAGTTGCAAGTGCCAATCACGACCAACTTCATTGACTATTTTCTTGAGAATTTTGAGAATGGTTTTATTGGAAGCCTCAGCTTGGCCGTTACTCTGCGGATAGTAGGGAGTTGAAAAGCAATGTTGGATATTGTATTGTGTGCACAAGGCACGGACATCTTGGTTCTTGAATGGTCTCCCATTATCAATGACAAGGGCTCAGGGAATTCCATACCGGCATATGAGGTAGTTTAGAATAAACTTGGCTATTTGTTTACCAGTGATATAGGTCATAGGAATGGCTTCCACCCACTTCATGAAATACTCAGTGGCTGTACTGATAAACTTGTGGCCATTGGAGGAGGAAGGGTGGATTTGTCCTACGAGGTTGAGACCCCATTGAGAAAAAGGCCATGGAGTTGTCATAGGTTGTAATTCATGAGCTGGTGCATGAATCAGATCTCCATGTTGCTGGCATTGTGGACACTTCTTAGCAAACTGTGCAGCATCTTGCTCTATTGTAGGCCAGTAATAACCTGTTCTGAGTATCTTCTTAGCAAGATTAGGACCGGAAGAATGTGCACCACAAACACCTTCATGTATGTCTCGTAAGGTAGCTTCAGCTTCTTCCACGTTAAGACATCGTAAGAGGATACCATCGAGACTCCGACGATATAGTGTATCACCCAGAATGATGTAATGGGAGGATCAACGGATAAAGGTTTTGCGTTGGGTGGATGATAGGTCAGGGGGAAAGGTATTGTGTTTGAGGTATTCATAGATATCTTCATACCATGGGTAATTGGGACCAACAAGTTCGCAGATGATTTCAGTAACTGGAACGTCGACGGCTAGTATCAACAATTGCTCAATCAAGAATTCACACTTCTGTGTATTAGCAGGCATGTCAATCAGTGACCCTACAGAAGCCATAGAATCCACGGCTTTGTTATGCTCTCTTGGAATTTGCTCAAATGTGATGCTAGAAAAGTGTGGTTTGTAGGCATCCACTAGTTGCTTGTAGGGGACCAACTTTTCATCCTTTGTTTGGTACTCGTCTGTGACTTGGCGAATGACTAGCTGTGAATCTCCATATACTTGTAATTCTGTGATGTCCCATTGAACTAGTGTATTGAGACCTATAAGGAGTGCTTCATACTCAGCTATGTTGTTGGTACAAGGGAATGCAAGCCGATATGATTTTGGAATATAGTCATTCTGAGGTGTAACAAATAAGATGCTAGCTCCTGATCCATGCTGTGTGTAAGAACCATCAAAGTATAACTTCCACATTATGGAGGTAGCAAGAGTGAAGAGATTTTCATCAGGAAAGTTAGCTACCATAGGATGTGTATCTTTCATAGGTGCTTCTGCTAGTTGATCAGCGAGGGCTTGCCCTTTGATTGCTTTACAATCTATGTACTCAATGTCGAACTCACTAAGGATCATAACCCATTTAGCTAGTCTACCTGTGAAAGCTGCTTTTGCTAGTAGATACTTCAAGGGATCAATCTTGGCTATCAGATTTGTATGTTGGTTCAGCATGTAATGTCGCAGCTTTTGGGAGGCAAACACTACTGCTAAACAAGCCCTTTCCATTGGTGAATAATTGAGCTCATATCCCACCAAGGTTCTATTAATATAATAAATTGCATGCTCCTTTCCTGTGTCATCATTTTGTGCTAGCAGGGCCCCCAAGGCCGAGTTTGTAGTGGAGATGTACAATATCAAAGGTTTGTCCGCAACTGGTGGAACCAATATGGGAGGTGTAGCTAGATACTCTTTAAGTTGATCAAACGCTGCCTGACACTTGTTGTCCCATCGAAATGAGACATCCTTTTGGAGCAAGTGTTGAAAGGGTTGACATTTATCTGCTAGCTGTGAGATGAAATGCCTGATGGATTGCAACCTTCCCTGAAGGCTCTGTAGTGCTTTAAGATTCTTGGGTGGAGGCATCTCCACTATAGCCTTTACTTTCACGGGATCCACTTCAATGCCCCTACAAGATACTATGTATCCCAACAGCTTCCCTGATGTTACACCGAATACACACTTCTTTGGATTGAGTCTTACTTGGTATTTTTCAAGCCTGTTGAAGATCTTTCCTAGAACCTATATGTGCTCCGCCCTAGAAGATTTAGCCAGTATATCATCCACATAGTCCTCCATGATGTGATGAAAGAAATCATGGAAGGTCACAGTCATTGCTCTCTGATAGGTTGCTCCTGCATTCTTCAGACCAAACGGCATGACACACCAACAATAATTCCCCCAAGGACAAGTAAAGGTTGTTTTATGTTTATCTTCTATAGCTATCCTTATCTGATTGTAGCCAGAGAATCCATCCATGAGAGAAAGCATCTCACGACCTGCTGTCAAGTCCACTATAATGTCAATGTTTGGTAGTGGAAAGTCATCTTTGGGACATGCTTTGTTGAGATCTCTGAAATCGTTACACATGCGAATGCGTCCATTGGGTTTAGACACAGGTACAATGTTTGAGACCTAATTTGAATAGTTGATTGGTCATATAAACTTGGCATCTAATAGCTTTTGTATTTCCACCTTCACCAAGAGAGCTATTTGTGGGTGCATCTTTCTCAACTTTTGCTTGACTGGTTTCACCTTGGGATCAACTATGAGATAATGAACAACTAGCTTAGGGTCTAACCCTGGCATATCAGTATAGGTCCATGCAAAGTTGATGGTTTGTTGCGAGAAGAAGTTGCTAAGATTTCTGTGCTCTGTTTCAGATAATGATGCTGCTAGGAATGTTGTCTTTGGATTTTGTTCTGTGCCCAGATTGATCTCTGTAGAATCTTCCACTAGGAGAGCTAATTTCTCTTGATACTTAGATGGTAGGGGAAGGTCAAATCCTCCATCCTCAGGTGCCACAGTTGGGTTTTCACCTTTGGATACATCCTTTATTTTTACTATTTTGTGATTAGGAGGTGCCACAGTGTGGTTTTCACCTAGAGATCTTTCTTTATTTGCACTTTTGCGACTGGAGGATTTGGCATTCTCACCAAAATAAGTCGTGGGCTCTAGTTCCATTACAAAACCTGATTTGTGATCACCAAGAGGGATACCTTCCTAAAGTCCCATGAACTCAGCTAGAGCTTCATCATTCTGAAATACATCTATAACAGGGGTCCCTTGTTGGTCCCAATCGATAAGTTCAGGGTAGACAAGTGTGACATTCTAGGTGCTGGTGGTGGAAGTTAAGGAGATGGAGGATAGTGTAAAAATGGAGGATTCTGCGAATAGATTGGTCATGTGGAGGGAAGAGTCATCGGTGATATCCTCTGTAGACGTTGAATCGGTGGGAAAAGTGTCAGCTACCTCGTCGAGGATATACTCGATGTCTAAGGCGCGTGGTACCTTCTTACCAAATCCTAATCCTTTCTTGTCTAGCTTCTTTGTCACAATAATGGGCTCCATAGTTCCTTGATTCTATTTCCCAAGGCTACCTTTGCCTTTATAGCCCATGTTTTTTACTATCCTTAAGCCATTGCCATATTGCTTGACTGGTATTGTGACTGGTTCTTTCTCCTTGTAGAGCCAAGAAGAGATGTCCTCAATAGTTTCATCTTCCAATAACCGTCCATGTTGGAATTGGGTTAGGAATGTTGGGGGAGGAATAGCTGCTTTTTTGGTTACTTTGGCAATGGGTGGTTGGCCGTAAGATTTTGGAGATAGAGGCATCCGCCCTACACAACAAGATTCTGAGATATCATAAGTGCCAAAGCCTATATCTTCGATGCGAGTTGTCATTTTGGGGAGGGGTGTAGATTCACTTGTAGAGGCTTGCGTGAGAGTTTCAGGATCAACATAAAGAGGGGATTCAAGGGCTTTGTAATTTTTAGGCACTTGGTTGCAATTCTTATAGCTTTCTTGCAAGCCACGCCAAAATTCAAAAGGATTAGGATCTCCTGGGATGGTGATCTCCATACCATTGTATGGGAACTTTAGAGACTAATGGTACGTGGAGGGAACAGCTTTCATTGCATGGATCCATGGGCGGCCTAGGATAATGTTGTAAGGCAGCTCAATATCAAGGACATGACACTTGGTTTCAAGCGTGATAGGGCCCAGTTGTATAGGCAAGTGAATAACACCTTCTGAACGGCGTTCTGCATCATCATACCCCTTGATTGTAATACTATGATCAGTGTTGATGTGATCTTCAGAGTATCCCAATTGCTTTAGTAACTTTAAAGAACAGATATTAAGACCAGCACCACCATTTATGAGTATACGTTTGATTTTGTGCTTATGGAGGAGAACTTCAATATGAAGGGCATCGTTGTGACAAGGATCATGGGAGGGGAGGTCTTTCTCAGAGAAGACCACATTGTAGGGCAAAGCAATGTTACCTACTATAGCTTGGAAATCTATGACTGCTATGTTGTTAGGAATGGAAGACTCTTGGAGGGATTTTTCTAGCACCACTCTATGTGCAGGTGATGACCGTAGAAGGTCCAAAATAGAGATCTGTGCTGGTGTTCTCCCTAGATGTTCGACAAGATTATAATCAGACTAAACCGGAAGCCTAGGTGTAGGTGCATGGATGGTGACATGACCTCGACGAGTAGTAACAACACAATCCGTAGACTTGCCTTTGATCGTGAGGATAGACACTTGACTCTCTTCAAAACGATCGATAATGGAATCGAAAGACGTGGAAGCGTGATTGATACCTTTACCTCTATCTTGAGGAGGAGGTGGACCATGATGAGGGAATGGTTCCTTGTACATGTCGAGATCCTTATTCGTGTGTTGCACTGGTGATTCATCCTCAAAAGTGATTTGATTACTGTCGATGAGGTTTTGGATAAGGTGCTTGAGCTTCATGCACGATGCAGTTCTATGACTTTTGCTCCTATGGAACTCACAATATTCATTGTCTCTATAACGTGCAGTTTTGTAGACAGGTTCTCCATAAGGAGGAGCATCAGGTAGGGTGATGAGCCCTTTTTGTAAGGCTTGCTATAAGACTGATTTGATGGGCACTCCCAAGGGGGTGAATTGACGTCGTAGAGGGTAATCCTGTTGGGGCCGCTCTTGTTGTCGTTGCTGTTGGTTTGGATAAGGCTGCCTTTGTTGCTGTTGTTGTTGAGGTGGAGCTTGACTTCGTTTAGAGAGCTGTAGTAGTGTTTGCAATGTTTGGACATGCTTAGTATCGACCACCCCATCATTGACCATGTTTTTGTTCTTGTTCCAATATTTGGGTTTATCGTTTGATTGTTGATGAGAAGTGCTATCTTTCATTTCCTTAAAGATTTTGACCACACCGTTAGCAATGAGGGCCTTCTCAATATTGATCCCCTTGTACGTGATTTCATCGAAGGTTGTAGCACTAACAATTTGCAAATGAAAACCTAACTCTTGGTTGAGGTTCTGCACAAATATGCTAACAAGCTGTTTCTCTGGAATCTTGAAAGGGAATTTACTAGCCATTTGTCTCCATCGTTGAAGGAAAGAAATGAAAGTTTCACCATTTTTCTATTTATTGTTGCATAGATCAGTCATGGAAATCTCATGCTCTACGTTGTAAGAAAAATGGGTGGCAAACTTCTCTGCTAGCTCGTTGAAAGACTTGATACCCATGGGTAAGTGTGAGAACCATTCTATTACTTGACCTCCAAGACTGCGAGGAAAGAGACGCATAAGATATGTGTCATTATGTGAGACCTCGAAGCAAGCAAGATAGAATTCCCTAAGATGGTCTTTTGGGTCACCTTTTCCTTTGTATTTATCGAACTTGGGAATAGTGAAATTTTGAGGAAAAGGGATCATTGGTAGTGACCGATCAAAAGCATAAGGACACACTTCCTCTAAAGAGAAGGTCTTTTTGGTGTGGCCAAACATAAGATCAAATAGCTGTTGTTGCACCTCCGCAATCTTTAGCTCCATAGTCGTGGGAGGGGTTGGTAACATCTCCTGTTGTCCAAAAAGTGGTTGGTGTTGCCCATACAAAAGATTATAATGTGAGCCATGCACACTGGTGTTATAAGGGTCATAAGATTGATTGGGAACATACGGGTGGTACGATTGGTTTAGATTGGGTTGGAATTGGAGGTTTTGATTTGGCAGAGGTGGAGGTGGTGCTAGGTAAGAATGTTGGCTTTGTGAGGGTTGAAGAAACGAATTGGGTGGAGGCAAGCTAAAGTGTGTTTGATTAGGTTGTGAAGGCAGCACATAGCTTTGGGAAACTTGATGTTGGAAATGTTGAGAGTGGCTAGGCAGCGTGTGAAAGAAGTTGAGCGAGGATGAACGTTGTGGAGGAGGGACATAGGTAGACGTGATTTGTGATAGTTGGGGTTGATTGAGGATGCGAGTAGAAGAATGCTGTGGTTGTTGTTGCTTAAGGACGAGAGTAGAAGAATGTTGTAGTTGGGGTTGCATGACTCTAATTGGTTGAGAGACATGAAGGTGTGATGATATAGGGGGTGGCATTTGTTGAGACCCTTGGTGCATGGCTACATAATTGTTCTCCAGATTGTAGTTTGGTGGGAAACCTTCGCATGATGGGGTAACCAAGATTCCACTTGCGATTGGGGTGAACACTTTAGGAGGTAGTTGCACATTTGTTCGAGCTAAGGTGGCCTGCTTAGCTAACTCTGCTTGACGTTGTAGAGTTTCTTGTTGGTTTTTATAGATCTCCACAGGAGTCAGAAGCGGTGATATGGGTCTCTCCCCTATTGGATTTTGAAAATGGGGATTCCTATACTGCGAACCTTGTGTAGGTAAGGGCATAGTCACTGTTGACACGGTTTGCACCGCTTGTATGGTATCTTGGACGTTGTTGTTCTCCTTGAGAGTGGATAAATCAAAATCTTGAGGTAACTTGGCACCTTGCTCTGCAAGCAAGCAAAAGAAATGGTCTTGGTTCTCACTAAGGATTTTGTCAAAGGCAGTCACGACTCTAGGCTCTTGTATGATTTCATCAAGATCTTGCCCATCTACTTGAGAGGATTGACCTATTTCAAAGTGTCGCTTTCTTGAGATGGGGCTAAATCTACAGTATAACCTTGAGGGACAAAATCCGGAGGTAAGCCTATGGTATATTGAGGCACATTTATCAAAGGGATCCTATCCTCATGAGGATTGCTTGGTTCATCCATGTGTGGCATGTTCAGAGAGCTGATTGGTTTTGCCGCGGGTGTACTAGGAGTCACCTTGGGAGTAATGTTGAGACGACCTGATTGCGGTGTGCAAGGAGGTGACTTGCGCTTCTTAGGGACAACTTGCTTGGATTTCATAGTTTGCTGTAGCCTAGTGGTTACCATGGGATACACTAGGACAAAAGGTAATGCTGGGTTTTTGTGAGATGCTTTAAGAAAACAGACAAACTTCTGATGCACAAGTATTGGACCAAAAGCACTATACTGTTTGACCAGAGGTGCAGGACTATGCAACCAAAAGCGTGCTACTGTGGACTAGAGGCGACAGACTGAGCTACCAATAGTGAGTTATTGCTATGCCAAAGGCGAGCTACAATGACCAAAAGCGAGCTACTGTTATACCAAGGGCGCTGAAGTAGAGTTTTGCCAGAGGCGGGTTACTGTTGTACTAAAGGCGATCTACTGTACTACCAAAGGCGAGCTGCTATAATACCAGAGGCGCTGAAGTAGTTTTTGATGTTTCAAAAAGGCAAAATTTTGGTAGATTGTTTCTGTTTATGATTGGATTGGTTTGGCAAGAGAAAACACAGCAAACAAGTGGTCAAAAAACAAGGGACTGACACAACAGATAGTGTATGTTCAAGGCTCCAAACAAGCCCAATGTTTCCATAGGTATAAGACAATTGCAATCAATAACAAGCACTTTTTATCCCTAGAGACAAGGTTTCATTGCAGTAGATTAGCTCACAGCTTAATACTCCGTCGATAAAAATATCATTCCATAAAGGTGTCAGATATTTAGTATCTTTGCGAGAGACGATAGGTAGGGATATCTCACCCTCCCCTTGGAAAGTTCAAGTAGGTCACAAGAGCTTTATGTCCAAGGGAATACTATCTCTTCTCAAGGGAGCCAATGGTGAGGGCTTAAATCGATTCCCCTTGCACTGATGATTACCGCAATGTTTGGAGGTAGATCAGGTAGTCTCTATCTAAAATGGTTCTTAGTGACTTTGACGGACCAATGCCTTATGAGCAATGCGACAAGCTACTAAAAGCTTTAACCAATCCTACTAAGAGTTTCAAACACTTCGCTCAATGTGAAAATCATTTCCACAAAGAGCTAGTACACCTCTTTTTAGTTTGGCACCACAAGGTAAGGCTGACATCGGTTAGGACTTGGCTTTCGCCTTATCCCTCTTATATAGTGGTTCAAAGGAAAACTCCACTTAGGGTCATCCCTTTTGGATGAAGCGCAATCCAAAAGCAGGCCCTTCTAAAGGAAGTACGGAAAAGTAAGAGCAAGCATGTCAAACAAAGGTTCAATTGTCCCATTATAAGAAAAATAAGGTGCAACTAAACTAGGCACACACACGTTTGTAGTTGTAAATTGTCCCTTATGAAATGAAGTGTTTGGCATTCATGTCCATTGTCCTTTAGAAAATTGAGGTGTTTGTTCATACATGTCCATTGTCCCTTAAGAAAAGCAGTATGTTCCTAAGACTTAGATTGCAAGAAAAGATTTGTTCAATTATCCTTTTAAGCATGTAATGTGTTTCTAAGACCTAGTGAGATAAATCAAAAAGTTCTTCAACACTCGTCCTGCATGAACATGTTAAAACACCTATTTGCTCTGTGTGAGTAATAAGAAGCTGCAACAAGTGAGTTAGTTCCACCAAAAATTCATAAGTTAGCAAAAATAAATCAACTTTGACCAAAAGCGCTGCACAATCTTACCAGAAGTGACTTACTATATTCTAAAAGCACTGTAATATAGACCAGAAGTGATGTAGAATATTACCAGAAGCACTACAAAATAACTAGACGCACTGCACTATGTTTTCTAAGGCGCTGTGATGCAGACCAGAAGCGTAACACAATAATACCAGGCACGCTGACAAATAACCGGAAGCGTGGAGCTGTGTTACCAAAAGTGTGATACAATATGGCCAAATGCGCTGCGCTATCTCAGATCACAAAAGGGTTAACTTTTGTCCAAATAACCAGATCTAAAATAAAATTCCATGATTGATTGACTGTTCTAAAAAGTAGTATCTGAGAGATCTATGTCTTGAAATCTAGAAAACTCAGAAGCTGTAAAAACACAAAAGATTAACCCAAAAATTGAAGACACTCCTAAATAAGTCAGCTTAGGATGTCCAAGAAGCAGGTTTGTCAGACAAATACAACAGCTTGTCAGACAAATTAATAAGATCCTGCAAGACACTGAACAAAGTCAAAAAAACCTAATTTAGCCAAAAGTGCTGCATAATACTGCCGGAAGCACCGTTCTGTTATTCCACAAGCGCTGCTCTGTGCTGCCAGAAGCACCGCAGTACCCCCAAGAGTGCTTAACTGTGCCTCCAGGAGCGCTCAAAGATCCTGCTAGAAGCAATGTGTAGTGTCGTTTGTGCTATGCCGTACTGTGACTTAAAAAAAAAAATTTCTCAAAGAAACAAAGGGATTAGTGGGTCCCACCGGGCATGCCAGAATGTGTATGAGGAAAAATCGATTAAATCTAAACTAATAAAACTAAAAATCCAATAACATAAAGAAAAGGAATTTAAATAAAAGCCATGACAAATAATCAATGAAATAAAGACTTTTACTGAAATCTGTATTATTTTCTTTGGATCGAATGTGGATTGCTCAATGAAGTTGCGAAGCCATAGCTGCAACAAGCAAGTAGTGTGCTCAATAGATCAATGTCAAAAGATCGTAAGAGTGCTCAATCGATGTATTTTTGTATGCTTAAAGCTCTGTTAAGTATGCCTAAGAATACGATCGAAGAGAGAGGTAATGAAGGAGATGAGAGGGGTTTATATAGGTTTCAACAGAGATCGATCAATGGTCTAGATAATTCAGAAGAATCAACAGAGGAGAACAGTTGAGGAACGTGCAACGAATGAGAAGAAGACATGTGTCTTGCTTTCTTTTGCATGAGAGGAGTTATCAAGAATAGAAGAATGAGTTAAAGCAATTAACAAAATGTAATAGTTAGTTAAGTGATTTAAAATAAGAAGAAGAGATTTGCATGAGAAAAGAAGATATTTTGCTTTATTAAATATAGAAATATTTAATTTCATGAGCAAAAAAGCTTGAGTTATTTTAGAGATAACTCAAATTAGAAGAAAAAGCAACTTAAATAAATAATTGATTTATTTAATTTTAGAGAAGATATTTTGGAAGAAACAATTAAATAATTGGAATTATTTAATTTAGAAGATTTGAAATCAAATTAAATAAATAAATTTATTTAGTTGTTTGTGCATGATTTTGGAAGAACAATTTTGATTTAATTAAATAATTTAAGAATTATTTAATTTTAGATAAGAGGGAATATGTTGAATTAACTAAATAATTAATTTAATTAATTAATGTGGATGTGAATTTTGGAAAGAGGATAATGAACTAATTAAATAATTAAAATTATTTAATTGTGGAAGAATAGTAGAGGAATTTTATTTAATTAATTAAATAAAGAGAATTTATTTAATTAATGTCGAATTTAGGAGATTTAGAAGAATTTGATGATAATTAATTAAATAATTTGATTATTTAATTAATGTGTGAAATGCAGGTGATTAGACAGATTATGAAATGCAAGTGATTCGAGGACCTGGTCATTTCAGGGTGTCTACAGGAGGTACTTAAGGGGGTCAGCCTTAGAAATGAGCTTGATAGAGTGACTTAGCATGTAGTGTCATAACTTTTGAGAGTAGAAAATGACAGCTAGACATACACGTTCCATGGGGGTGTAGTTAAACTCATATCTGACTAAAGTCCTACTGATGTACTATATAGCTCTCTCACGGCTGGTATCATCCTGTTGTGCTAAAAGTGCCCCCAGTGCTACTAAAGTTGCTGATATATATAATAATAGGGGCTTGCCAGGGATAGGCGCCATTAGGACTGGTGGTGAAGCAAGATACTCCTTGATGCGGTCGAATGCCTATTGACAATTTTGATCCCATTTAAAGTGTGTGTTTTTGCAAAGTAAATGGGTAAAAGGATGGCATTTGTCTACAATTTGAGCGATGAAACTTTGTATAGCCTATAGTTTGCCTTGGAGAATTTGGAGTTCTTTGAACATCTTTGGAGGAGGTATTTCTGTTATGGTCGTGACCTTAGCAGGATCTACCTTGATGCCCCTATGGGAGATAATAAACCCCAAGAGTTTACCTGATATTACGTCGAAGATGCATTTCTTGGGGTTGAGGCGAAGCTTGTATTCTTTGAGCCATACAAAGAGTTGTTGCAATATCTCAGGATGTTCTTCCCTTGTTCTAGATCTCCTTAGGAGATCATCAACATAGTCTTCCATTATCTTATGTATCATGTCATGGAAGATTGTAGTCATTGCACGTTGATAGGTTGCCCCCGCATTCTTTAGACCAAAGGGCATAACTTGCCAGCATTATGTGCCCCAAGGATAGGTAAAAGTTGTTTTATGTTGATCTTCAGGGATGATTCTAATTTGATTATAATACACCAAAAAGTCATCCATGAGAGAAAGCATCTCATGCCTCGTTGTGAGATATACAATCATGTCAATGTTGGGGAGTGGAAAATCATCATTTGGACATGCTTTGTTAAGGTATTGGAAGTTTGTACAACAGCGGATGCCCCCAAGTTTCTTAGCAACCAGAACAATATTGGAGACCCATTCTAGATAATTAATAGGATAGATAAAGCTGACATCTAATAGCTTATGTAGCTCTTCTTTCACGAGCAAGGTGACTTGCAGGTGCATCTTGTGGAGTTTCTTCTTAATAGGTTTTGCATCAGGATGTACTACAAGGTGATGAACAACTAAAGATGGATCCAACCCTGACATGTCAGCATAGGACCAAGCAAACACATCAGGGGCTTCATGAAGTACTATGGAGATGTTGGATTTTTCTTCTGTGTCAAGACTTTCTGATAGATGTGTAAGCTTAGGCAATTCTTGCATGCCAAGGTTAATTTCTTGTGTGCCTTCAATCAGAATGTTGGAACGCTCTTTCCAGTGAGACGGTACGGGGGGAAGATGGAGATCCTCATCTTCTATCACCTCAGAGAGGTTTTCACTAGAAGATATGTCTTTACATTTCTCTTTTTTGTCCAAAAGTGCCCCAAAGAGGTTTTCGCTAGGGGACGATTTTCTATTTTTTGATTTTTGCTTTTTTGGACTAAGGATCTCTTCTTCCTCAAAATAGGCATCAGCGTGCAAGCATATGTCATATTGTGAGGTGTTGTTGAGCTCTAGGAATGTAGTGAGGGCCTCATCATTTGAAAATACATCTAGAGTTGAGGGTCCTTGACAATCCCAAGCAATGAGTTCATGATGAACGAGGGGAAGGTCAATAACAAAGATAGTGTTGTCAGGGAAGATGTATGAAAGATCAAGGGCTTTGTATGAAGCTATGATGACACTCAGATTGATGTTTTCAACACTAGAAGAGGAGTCTGCTAACTGTACCGAGGTTTTAGCAAGTCCACAGATTGTCATAGTTGGTGGAGCATATCCTAAACCAAAATATTGAGCATATTTCTTGGGAGACATAGGATCAACCGGTATGGGTTCTGTAACACCTTGTTCATCAATGCCAATTCATGTTCCACGGTAAGGCATTTTGGTACAAATTTGAAATGGTACAGGATATTTTTCTTTGAAGTATTTTAGCTTGATAGATGCTAGGGTAGTTTCATCACGATATAGCCAATCACTTAGAGTTGTTTCTTCAACTTCTTCTCTAGAGACATATGCTGGTATAAAGGGAACTTTATCATTGATCCTGAGTTGCTGTTCTTTTTCCTTCTTCAGAAGATGATGACCATGAGAGTGGGGGGACAATGGTAATTGTCCCACATGGAAGGCAATGTGAAGCTCATACTTGCCACACCCTTTGTCTACGATCTTGACCTTTTGAGGAGTGTGGGTGGAAGATGAAGTGGAAGCTTGTGATTGTTCAATGGTAACATGTGGCATGAATGATGATGCAGATGGAGTGGATGAGGGATCTTTGACATGATCCCCTTAGGTACTTGGAAAATGGAATTGCCTATCATAAACAACCTCTAAATCTTGCAGTATTCAAAAGTTTGTTGATCAACAAGAATAGTGACTTCCACACCATTATGAGGGAACTTGAGGCATTGATGGTAGGTGGACGGAATAGCTTGCATGGAATGCAACCATGGTTAGCCTAGGAGGAGATGATATGGAAGGTCAAGATTAATCACGTGACATAGAGTGGGCATGATGAGTGGGCCTACCTTGATAGGGAGGTAGATAGTGCCTTTGGATTCTCTCTCCATGTTGTCATATACCTTAATAGAGATAACCAAAGATTCCAAGTCAACCGCTGAATACCCAAGGAGTTTTATGAATTTTAATGTACATATGTTCAAGCTGGATCCATTATCCAAGAGGACCCTCCTGACTCTATGGTAGGCGATTTGGACTTCGATATGGAGGGCTTTATTATGTGCGGGGTCAATAGGTGGCATGTCAGCATGACTAAAGGTGAGATGATAGGATGATGATAATTGAGCAACAAGGATTTGGAATTGGGCGGGAGGTATGTTGGTAGGAACATGAGACTCTTGGAGAGCCTTGTTGAGTATTTCTCAGTGGACAACGGATGTCCTAAGGAGTTCCAAAATGGAGATTTGAGCGGGGGTCTTTCCAAGATGGTTTAGGAAGTTGTATTTGGAAGTGATGGTAGTGGAGGATGGGGATGGTCCCTTTATAGTAATATGCCCACAATGAGTGGTAACAACACATTCAAGGGTAGGATTTTTGAGTTTGATGGTGGCGATGCGAGTAGAATCAAAATTAATTCTACCTACTATATTATCGTAGGGAGGTGGAACATTGTTGTAGTTGATATTGTTGGGTTGATTGTTAGGATTGGCATTGGAGGAGGATGGTTGGGAAGCGGTTTGATTATTGTTGTGGTGTAGAAGAGGGTCTTGGTAGACTCTTAGGCCATCATTGGGTGATGTGTTGTCATGGTCTTGCATTTGGATTCCACCGTGTTCAATGAGGTCTTGGACATAGTTTTTCAATTTCATGCATTTGTTTGTTGTGTGGCCCTTGATGCAATGATAATCACAATACTCATTTTCTTTGTACCACACGAGTTTAGGTTGGGTTTGGTCAAATGGTTTTATTGTGGGGGACTCAACCATGCTTGCACAGAGTAGCTTTTGAAATATAACCTCGAGTGGTTCACCCAAGGAAGTATATTTACATTTTGGATTGTTAGGGGGATTCCTCTTTGGAGGAGCAAGTGGAACCCATACATTGTTTGATACATTTTGGACAATGTTTGGCTCTTTTGGTTTGGGAGTCATGATTTTAATGTTCTTGGAATTGGTAGCAACATCTCCTACAATGTTCTTGTTTTTAGCCCAAAATTTAGGTTTGTCATTGGAGGTTTTATCATTGTCATTCTTGTTGTATATTTTGACTAGTCCCTTCACAATAAGGGCCTTTTAAATAGTGACCCCCTTTTCTATGATTTCATCAAAGGTTGATACACAATGTACTTGCAAATGGAAGGCCATTTCTTGATTGAGGTTTTGGATGAAAATATGGATGAGTTGTTTTTCAGGGGTTGTCCATGGTAGCGTACTAGCAAAGGCTCTCCATCTTTGTAGATAAGTGGAAAAACTCTCACAACTTTTTTTCTTGGTGTTGCAAAGGTCGAGCATGGTAATATCATGTTCTACATTGTATGAGAAGTGGGTGACAAATTTCTCTGAAAGATCGGCGAAATTAGATATGGAGCCATAAAGCAAGTGCATGAACCATTCTAGTGTTTGTCCTTCTAAGCTTCATGGAAAAAGATGAAGGAGGAATTGGTCATAATAGGCAACTTCTTGGCATGCCATGAAGAACTCCTTGATGTGGTCATGAGGGTCTCCTTTTCCTTTGTATTTATCAAATTTTAGCATTTGAAAGTGTTGAGGAAAAGGTGTGATGGCAATGTTTTTATCAAACGGGTAGGGACATAAGTCTTCAAACTTATAATGCTTCTTTTGGGTCCCTAGTTGGATATATTTAAGTGCATTTTTCATTTCTTGCCACTCTTGATCGAAAGGGTTAGCAAGAGGTGGTTGTAATGTGTGTTGGAGTGGAGGTTACTATGACGATGATTGTTGATATTGAGGATGGAAGTTTTGTTGTTGTTGTTGAGGATGGATGTATTGTTGTTGTGACGATGATTGTTGGTGTTGAGGATGGACATATTGTTGTTGTGACAACAATTGTTGGTGTTGAGGATGAATGTATTTGTTGTGATGTTCACAACACGCCCCATTTTGCTCCTTAGCAAAATGAGGACCCCTGCTGTTGCTTTGCTTTTTTTTGCTTCTGCTTATGTTTGTTCTGTCTGGTGGTAAAGGGAAAAGGGAGTCAGATTTGTAAACCTTGTTAAAAATATAGAAAATTGCATTTTCAATACCATTGCATAATATGGTTGGATTCCTTGTGAAAAATGAGCCAGGGTTACTTTTTGAACCATCTTAAAATTCATCATATTTTGCAAGTTATGATCATTTAGGTAAAATGTACTATCAGGTTTTGCATGATAAATAGTCAGTTGTTTGCCTTTTTTCTTGTTGGCATTCATGTTAAATTTTGAAAAATTTCATACTTTGTGGTTCCGGGTCACGGGCAATTTTGTCTGGGTTCCACTCTGTATGTTACATTTGATTGTTTTGCAAAAAATACATTGATTCATTTTAATCGCCATTACTTATTCATTGGAAGTGTTTTTACAGGTTTGAACCTGCACGTTGAACCATCTGATTGAACCTTTTTTGGTTCAATGGTTCGGGGTTCAATGGGTTCGGCGGGTTCAAATGTCCAAAGTTCGCGGGGTTCATTTTCTTTTTAACAGTCGCTATGTATCGTTGAACTGCTGCATTGAACCTCTCGCTTGAACTCTTTGGCGGGGTTCAATGGTTCAAAGTTCAAAGGGTTTGGGTTTAAAACAAGGGCTATCGGCATAGTAGTGGTCGTCGGCTAGGTTCTTTTGGCCTTCACCGATGTAAGAGGCTCTCACCGATAAGTGATGGACGAAAGGGGGGTCATCGGCTGAGATCTCACCGATATAAAGGCATTGGTGAAATCTGTGCAGTCGGAGTAGGGCATTTGGGGTACGCCGATGGGCCGTCTCACACCGATGGAACATAAGAAGAGTGGTGTCGGCGAGACTTACGTCGATCGAAGGTAACAAGAGGTATCGGCTAGAGAATGGATATCGGTGAAAGTTTTAAGTAGCTTCACCGATATTGTTGGTCACGCCGATAGATGAGGGAGGGCTTAGGTTTAGGGGCCATTTCGGCTAGACAGCGGTAGTCGGAGTATGGTTTAGGACCTTTGCCGATGGGCAAGGTCATACCGATGGAAGAAAGGGAGAGAGGACTTAGCTGAAATGCGAAGGAAGGGAAGACATCGGCGGGACTCTCGGTGATATAAGAGCATCGGCTGAGGTAAAGGCATCGGCAGAGAAGATTTGGAGCTCGCCGATAGGCAAGCCTCACGCCAATGAAGGTGATGAAACAAGAGGTATCGGCGGAGGAAATAAGGAGCTCGCCGACAGCAGAAACTCTCGCCGATGGAACAAAGCAAAGAGACATCGATGAAACAAGGGGCATCGGTGGAAAGAATATAGAGTTCACCGATGGTGAATCTCTCACTGATGAAGAGGAAATAAAGAGAAAAGACCATCAGCCCATGTATTTTGAGACACACCGATGGGCAATATCAGCCCAATAAGCATAAGGAAAAAAGCAAAAGAGAAAAGGCCATCGGCCGAGGTAATGCCATTGGGAGGAGGAGTTTATGAGTCGCCGATGGGCGATCTCACGCCGATGGAGAGCAATGAAAGAGCATCGGCCAAGGTATTGTGATCGGCGGAGAAGATTTAGAGTTCACCGATAAGAAAAAAATGCAAGCCGATAGAACGGAAATAAAGGCCATCGGCCAAACAATGAAAATCGACGGAGAAGTTTAGACTTACGCAGATACTGTGGATCACACCGATGAAAGAAAACAAGGAAGAAATAAAGTGATGGAGGCCATCAGCCAAATAACGAGTATCGCCCAAGTATTTTTTGGATGCACTGATGGCGATTATCACGCCGATGGGCGGGAAATGGAAAGCGGTGGAATTTTAAACACATTTTTGGCACCCGTAGCATTTTTTCTGGTCAGCAATGGTTCACCTGTTTGGTTTTGAGCAATCTGTATACATTTTGAAAGCGTTTTTGAGGGTTTTTGAGCCAGATTTCCACATTTTTTTTGCAGTCACCCTGATTTAAACAGATATTTTAAGTTTCTCGCTGTTCATTTGATAAATATGGTACTTATTGCTTGTCTTGTCTTGTATGCTTGCAGTTGAGGAAGCAACTAGAAATTCAACACAGTGACATCATGAAGGAAGAAAATCTGATCTCAGGAGCAGGAAGATAAAGATGAAGTGCGAAGAAGTCAAGGCCAACCAAATGAGGAACAGGGTTGCAGGTGAAGGTATTACTACAACAGACAAATGGAAGTTATTACTGAGCTGCCAAAAGTTCTCAAAAGGGGCAATATTTCACCCAGATTTGACACTGCTCAGAGATATTTTGAGGGACTGGTTCATCTATATTTATTGCTGTAACCAGTGGTTTGAACCAGGGGTTTAGTTAGGTTTTTTTCTGTAGTGAGGACAATCAGAAAGTCTTTATATTGTGCCTCTCTGCACTGTAATACTTTACAACAGGGATTTTTAGAAACACACAGCAAGTTAGCTTAGTTTAGTTTAGAAGTAGAAGAAGGAGGTCACCTGTTTGTCTGCAGTAAGGTGCACGTGGAATGTCTGGCTTCCTTACTGTATCTGTAAAGCTTGTAAGTTCTCTATAGTTTGATCAATGAAACTAAGAGTCATTCCTACATTGTAAATCATGTATGACTATTTGTTTCTAATACAATAGAATCTAGAGTTCTGCATCTATCTTCTGAGTGTTCTCCTGCTCTTCTTTGTGTTTTGAAATATTATCTTTGAGAGCTTGCAATTTTAAATGTATGTTTGTGAAAATGCTTAGGACTTGCATTTAAGGTTTTTACTGTGGATTTGATCAAATTGCTGTAGTATTTACATAGTGCATAACAGAACAATTAGATCCTTTGGTAGATTAAATGAGGTGTAGATTAGATCTTTCTAACTTTTCCCAACCCATCTGAAATATTCGCTAAAAACATAGAAATCTAAAGGAAGTTGTCTCAAATTTGAAGAAGCATGCATAACAGAGTTAAAGGTAGATAGTTTTTCATAAATATATGAAGGAGAAAGCTACAATAATTCAAGAAAACCTTCTAAAACTTGTAGCACAGTAACACTTTTATGCAAAGGAATGAAAAGCATTGACATATCTCATGATCTTTTGCATAATCTTAGTCCAGTAAACCACAAAGAAACTCTAAACTACGTAAGGCCCCTTGAACATTATAGCTTCACATTGACCAACTGAACTTGACCAACCGAACCATTGTAGACTTGGGATTAGTTGAATCTTTAATGATTCCTTCTTATCTTTCAAGTATAGTTTCAGTTCATTATATGTGAATTTTAACTTATTGTTATGATTGCATCAAAACAATCACCAACAATTTTCTAGCGCTAGAAGGAGGGCCTTTCTGAGTCAGAGTTTGTTTCAAACTGGCTAATAATAGTAATAGAGTGACTAGGTCTAGATCTAGTTCAGGGGATATATTTGTGCAACTACCTGATATTAGGCGAGCTAGGAACCCTTTAATTTGGAATCCAAATATATCGCAAGCTGGATGTTCATCTGGAACACCACCTGGGTCACCTTTTAACACCCGTAGTATTGTGAGTCCTGACAGATCACTGTTCAAATCTTTAAATCTTGGTTCAGTATTCCTGGAGGTCTCAATCCTCCTATAAATCCTAATCCACCAATCAATCTAGGTATTGCTACAAGTTCAGGTCAAGCTCAAACACCTGCAATGGCTTATTCCGATGTCAATTCTCCCATACTCTTCAATGATTATCATGAGATGCCTAAAAATCTAGAAAAGATATGTCCCAAATAGCAGTTGCATTAGGACCCAAAAGACCATATTAGAATATTCAAGGAAGCATGTTTCAGAGCTAGGTTAGAGCACAAGGATGTGGTGTGTAGATTGTTTCCCTACACCTTTAATGAGCAAGCCTCTAGCTGGTATGTAAACTTACCCAACGGTTACATTTCTTCCTGGCCACTTATGGAAGAAGCATTTCTGTCAAGATTTAGGGGACCCATTGACCCTTGTGCTTTGTATCATAAATTAGCTGCTATAAAACGTGGTGAGGGAGAGCTGATTGATAATTTCAATGACAGATTTCAAAAGGCCTATTCTAGGCTGGTAGCCCCTTATACCATAGATGATGATCCCTTGTTGGCTATGTACTATGCTGCCTTGGATCCTTTAACTGTCATGTTTGTCAAAAGAAAACCTGACATAGATTCAATATCCAAAGCCTATAAAGAGGCAGCCTCAGTGAACCAAGAGATGAGACATACAACTTATAACCCATTTGTTAATGGAGGAAGTTTTGGGGTGCATAATCAAGCACAACCATGGAATGGAGTCCCTATGCAGAACACTCCACTATTAAATCCGGTTCCTTCTTACACACCTATGTATAGTCCTACCCCAATCCAAACTATAACTCCTTACATGGCTAGCACTTCCAATAACAGTCAAAACAATGGTCAGCCTTTCTTCCAACTTCCTAGGGATACAACTATGGCAAAAGCACAAGAGGATAGGGAAGAAATCAAAGAGATCACTGCACATCTGAAAAGGTTAACCACAGAAGTGACACAACTAAGAAATGAGAACCTCTATGGAAGAGGCAACCAAAACTACAATCAACATCAAAATCACAACCAAGACCAAAATCAGAACTATAGTTTTAATCAAAATCAGCAGAACAATTAGAACCAAAACTATAATCAGCATCAAGGCCCCAGCCAGGGGCAACCAATGCAAAATAGAGGACCAGTGATAGATAATAGGACCTGGGGCAATAATAATAGAAATCAGAATCAACCTAGGCCACCCAAGACATGGAACACTGGGCCCAACAATGGTAATCTAGCTTCTCCTTTTGAGAATATAGATAATCATGATGCAAAACAGACAGCTGGCATACAAATGGCCAGTATAGCACTCAAAATTTGGTGCAGATTTCACAATACCAATGCCCATGCTAAGCACGACTGTCCACAATTCCACTTAGCAGCTAGCATTTTCAACATAGATGTGCAACCTCCTACCTCTGAATTTCTCATTCCCAAGGGTAATGAGGTAGTACCCTCAGGATATGACACAGCATTAGTCTTAGAAACGTTAACCTTTGCAACTGCAGAAGAGAAAGAGGATGAATTGCTAGAAGATGAACCATACTATTGTGAGAGTCTTTATCCTGAATCGGCCTTTGTGTTAAATGCTTTTCAATTTCCCTTTGAATTTAAAAATGAGATATTAAATGAAATAGAAGAGGTATAGGCCTTTCAACAGACAAATAAAAGTCACACTTACAATCTAAGGAACAACCCTAGGCCAGGAGGACCTTTTACCACTTCCGTTCCTCTGAATAACATCAATACACCCCCAGACCAGAATGCTAGCAACAATCCTACCATAGTTAAAGCTAATCAACACACAGATAATGGAACAGCAATACAAAAGGATCAAACAAGTAAAACTGAAGCAATAGAGACAATAAGATTAATGAGTTACTTGTCAGAGGAAATAAAGAAAATTAAGGTCAGTGTACCCCTAAATGAATTATTGAAGACCCCATGGATTAGAAATGCTTTTATAAAATCCCTGGATACATCCATGACAGACGAGGGGTCTACTGATATAACTATTCCTAATAGAGATTCACCGCCTACAGAGAAGAATAGGAAAGTTGAGCAGCCTTCCAATACAAATGTAGTAATACATGCAGATAAGAGGGATACTCCCCCTTTCTTGCTAACTGTTAGATTGTGTGGGAAGAATATACACAATTGCATGGTAGATTCTGGTGCTTCAGCCAACGTAATGCCCTTGGGAATATGTAAAACTCTCGGGCTGACTCCCACCAAATCTGCCAAGGTTGTCACATAATTAGGTAAGACTGAGGTTAGCGTGATAGGAGAGCTCATGAACATTCAAATGCAATTAGCTTCAGACCCTAGGGTAAGCCAAATCATTGACATTCAAGTAGTGGATATACCCATAAATTATGGAATGTTGCTGAGTAGGGATTGGTCCAAGACATTAAACGGATATATGACCACCGACTTTTCACACATGTGGTTACCTTGGAGAGGCATCCCAAACTAGATCAAAATAGAGGTAGAGCCTAGAATGAAACATATGATAACATAGTATAATCGAACTAATGAAATATTATATGCTACTGTTGAATCAGGTGTCTATAGAATTACCAACAATGGGGTACAAATTGAGGAGATTATGATGTTAAACATTAGAAAGAAATGTGTCAGCAATCGGACAGCATTATTCATTGAGTCTAAGGGAAATTCTTCAGATGAAGAAAGCAATGCAATAGACAAATTTGGTCATGCCATTAGACAAGAGGTGGAAGAGTGCGTTAAACACAATCTCCCGATCCAATGTAAATTATATAAAAACAGGTGTAGAGTCCATGATAGGCAACATTCTAAGGAAAGTTGTGAAATATGCAAAGACATCATTGAATATGAATACAAAAAATGCATAGGGAGGGTAGAGTTACAAGAGGAAAATGGGAATCCTGATCCAACACAGAAATATGTTCAGGATAATATAGATACCTTGATCCCAGATTTAGTAAAAGAAATAATGGATGAGAGTAGTTGTCTTTTTGAGTTGCAAACTAAAAACACACATATGCAAGTTAACCAAACAAAAAAACCCATGCATAAATGGGACAACACCCCACAGGCAATGAAAGAGGCAATGCATGCTAAGATAAAAGATCAAAAAAGTAAAGATGGCATGTGGACGTTAAAATGTGATGGGTCTAAATCAAAACAGGGCGCAGGTGCAGGTGTTTAACTCATAGATCCTCAGGGTAAATCACATCTGGCAGCATATAGATTACAATTTTCCTGCACTAACAATATTGCTGAATATGAGGGCCTAATTTTAGGACTTGTCATGGCCATCAGGAAAAAGGTGAAAACCATCAGAGTATTTTCAGACTCTGAATTAGTAGTCAGACAAGTGAGAAAACTATATGCCTGCAATTACAAGAAAATGATTAGTTACAGACATAGAGTATGGGGTTTAACAGATTCGTTTGATGCTTTTAAACATAGAGCACATCCCCATAGAGCTGAACCACAGGTCGGATGCGCTAGCAGTTGCTGCTAGTACATTAGAACCATTGACACTGTCAGGATTGAGACGATTTGCTGTTGAGCTAGTTAACATACCTAGTATACCAGACAATGTTACACACTTTCAGGTATTTGGAGGGGATCAACAAATTATTGATTTTCTAACTTGTAATGAGGCATTTGAGGCTCAAATCATTGATGAACAGGAAAGGCTTGAAGTAACATGGGACGAAGAGGATATAATCAACTTGAAGAGTAACTTCTTACCAAGAGGAGTAATTGAATTAGAACATATCTTTGATCTCGATGGAGTAATAAGACAAAAGGACTTGCCTAAAATAGAAGGGGGTAAGTGTGATTTACATAACTTAGGGACTGAGCAAAGTCCACAAAATGTACTAATTGGGAAAGCTTGCTCTGAAAAAATTAGAAAAGAGGGTTTAGACGTTCTGAAAGAATATAAACACGTCATAGCATGGACTTATGAAGACTTGAAAACATTTGATGAGTCCATTATAACTCACATAATACCTTTGAGAAAAGAAGTCAAACCATTTAGGCAGAAACAGAGGCCTGTGAATGCCATTCTAGAGCCTTTAATCTTTGAAGAAGTTAAAAAATTACTGTCTGTTGGAATAATTTTTCCAGTCAGACATTCTGTCTGGGTAGCTAACTTAGTACCAGTAAGGAAGAAAAATGGAGACATCAGGTTATGTGTAGACTTTAGAAATTTAAACAAGGCATCTGAAAAGGATAATTATCCTCTGCCCCCAATAGACGAAGTGGTGCAAGAAGTAAATGGTGCAAGAATAATGTCTTTTTTAGATGGTTTTTCAGGTTATAACTAGGTCTTAATTAATAGAGAAGATAGATTAAAAACCACTTTCACTTGTAAATGGGGAAATTATGCATATAGAAGAATGCCTTTTGGTCTGATCAATGCAGATGCCACTTTTCAGAGAGCCATGGACATTGCATTCTGTGGATTATCAGGTAAGTGTATTGTTGTGTATATGGATGATTTAATTGTGTATTCCAAGGATGCATCCGCTCACGCTAAAGATCTCAGGAAAGTACTCAAGCGATGTGAAAGGTATGGGATTTCCCTTAATCCTAAGAAATGTATATTTGGCGTAACTGAAGGTAAATTATTAGGCCATGTCATTTCTGAAGGTGGAATTTCAATTGATCTGGATAGAATAGAATCCATAAAAAGTTTGCAAATACCAAACAGTAGGAAAGAGTTGAAATCATTTTTTAGCAAAATTAACTTTGTTCGGAAGTTTATAACAGGTTTTGCAGAGATCGTGCAGCTGTTAAATGCCATGTTGAAGAAAGATGCATAGATGGAATGGATGCCAGTGGCTAGAGCCGCATTTGAAGATATTAAGGAGGCAATTTCTGATGCCCCTGTATTAGCAAGTCCAGACTACACAAGCCTATTTTACATCTACTCCTTTGCATCTTCTCATTCAGTCGCGGCTGCCTTGACACAGAAAGGTGAAAACAATGAAGAGAGGCCCATAGCATTTATGACCATGCCTCTAAAGGATGCACAGCTAAGGTATCTAGACACCGAGAGGCAGGCATTCGCATTAGTAAAGGCTGTTAAAAAATTTAGACACTACATTCTGTGCAGCCAAGTCAAAGCCATAGTGCCTGACGCAGCAGTAAAGATGTTGCTGATGCAGAACGAGCCTGGAGAAAAAAGAGCCAAGTGGATCACCACACTGCAAGAATTCGACATAGAAATCATACCCATGAAGCTGGTTAGAGGGCAGGTGTTGGTGCAGACGATAGCAAATACAGATCCTGATTTGATAAAACAGCAATATGTACTGAATTCCCAGAGCGCATCAGGCTGGTATGATGATCTAAACACCTTCTTGATAGCTGGAAAGTACCCAAATAGGATGAAGGCTTCTCAGAGAAGAGCTTTGAAGAATAAGGCACAAAATTATATGGTGCAAGGAGGTCTTCTATTCAGGAAGAACCATGATGGAATTTATCTGAGATGCATAAACAGAGCTGAAGCTGATAAAGTGTTGACAGAACTACATGACAAGTACGGAACTGGCCATGGTTCCCATCTAGCCACAACACACAAAATACTGAGGGCGGGCTATTACTGGCCCATGATGTTCAAAGACACTAAGAGTCACATCAGAAGTTGCCACATCTGTCAGGCTGCAGCAGACAAAGGAGAAATCAGGCCAATCCACTGCAACCTGTGATTGAATCCAGACCGTTTGCATAGTGGGGCTTGGATTTTATTGGAGTCATCAATCCCCCATCTTCTGTAGGACACAAATTTATACTGATGGTAACAGATTATTGTACAAGGTGGACTGAGGCCACCTGCTACAAATTTTCCACGACTGAGGTAGTTATCAAGTTTCTTGAAGAAAACATCATCACCAGGTTTGGAACTCCCTATTCATTGGTATGTGATAATGGCCCTGCTTTCTCTTCTTTAAAGTTTTCTAAATGGGCATTTGAATACGAGATCATTTTAAGGTTTTCTTCAAATTATTACCCTCAAGGTAATGGACTGGCTGAATCAACGAATAAAATTTTATTAGACATAATCAAGAGGTTAATTGCAAAAAATCCTAGAGAGTGGAATACCCTGTTAAGATATGCATTATGGGTAGATAGGACCAAGTTTAAAATAGCTTTAGGTAGCACACCTTATTATTTAGTTTATGGGACTGATCCCATACTTCCAGTAAATCTGAGAATACCAACCTAGAAGTTTGCCAATGAGTATCTAGGTTTTGATAGCCATAGGGAAGCCAGAATAGTGCAAATGCTACAACTAGATGAGAAAAGAGGTCAAGCCATCGAGAAGTTTGCCAAGCACCAAGCAATTATTAAGAGGTGGTTTGATAAAAGGATAAAAGTCAAAACATTTAGGATATCAAACTTAGTGATGTGGTGGGACAAAGCACATGAAAAGAAAGGAAGCCATGGAAAATTTGATAAATTGTGGCTGGGTCCCTTACAAGTCTCAGAAATAATAGGAGATAACACATTCAGACTTAAAACCTTGACTGGAGAAGATGTGCCATTACCAGTTAATGGCCAGCATTTGAAACACTACTTCCAGGCCTGAGGTCATGGGCAGTCCATTTTGGTGTAAAGTGTTGTAAGTAATGTATAGTTTTTTTTTTTTTGCTATTTTCTTTTTGGTTGGTTGTTTGTACAGTTTGTCTTCTGTTTGTTGCTATTTTCTATTTCTTGTTGTTTGTTTTGTTTTGTTTGTATAGTTTTTTTTTGTTTTTTTTTGCTTTTTTGTACAGCCTGTTTATTTGGTTTGTTGGTCGTCTCCTCAGCGGGGATCTTTATTTTACTTTAGAGCATTAAGGAGCAAAACTAGCAACCATTCAAAACAGTATAAAATTTAGGATATTCAAGTTAACCATTTACAATTCACACATAACTTGTCACTGTCATGAATGTAGAGAGTTATTTGTCTTCTGAAGTTTTGTATTCAATAAATGTGATTGAGAATTCAAAGCAAGTTTCTCACGATGACACACCTAAAATCCTAGGGTTTGTTGAACCTACCAGTGTAGATATTAGGTGAAAAATCAGAGGTTACTCTTGCTACCATTACAATTCTCAGCTTAATTTCAGCAAGTGTCCACTCCTTACATCATGAAGTTACAAATTGCTATATCTTGTGAAATCTTTCAAAAAAAATTTTAAAAAAAAAGAAGAAAAAAATAATAAATAAAGCGGATTATACTAAAAATTTGGATTAAGCCATCTAAATAACTCTACCGGGGCTATAGACACTCGCTGGCAGTGGGGCTCTACTTAGGAGAATTGTAACAATAACCTTGTCGGGGCTATGGACGCTCGTTGGCAGCAAGGCTCTATCCGGTTGGCTATGAGAGAATATCCTCACCTACATAGGCTAATGTCAGTCACTGGTTTGTTCAACCGATCTTCAAGATGAGGATAATTAATCACGTGCACACAACTAAACTGAAAATAGAAATTCATGCACCCTTATTGAATACCTTAAGTCTCAAGTTGAATAGTAATTTGCAGGAATGATAGTTGGAGGTTATGAGTTCATTTCATCTAGTTTTCTTGAACACTTTGAATTTAGTTGTTTTGTTTGGTTGCTAGTTGTTGTGATGTTCACAACATGCCCCATTTTACTCCTCAGCAAAATGAGGACCCCTGTTGTTGCTTTGCTTTTTTTTGCTTCTGCTTGTGTTTGTTCTGTCTGGTGGTAAAGGGAAAAGGGAGTTAGATTTACAAACCTTGTTAAAAATATATAAAATTGCATTTTTAGTACCATTGCATAATATGGTTGGATTCCTTGTGAAAAATGAGCCAGGGTTGATTTTTGAACCATCTTAAAATTCATCATATTTTGCAAGTTATGATCATTAAGGTAAAATGTACTATCAGGTTTTGCATGATAAACAGTCAGTTGTTTGCCTTTTTTCTTGTTGGCATTCGTTTTAAATTTCAAAAAATTTCATACTTAGTGGTTCCGGGTCGTGGGCAATTTTGTCTGGGTTCCACTCTGTATGTTACTTTTGATTGTTTTGCAGAAAATACATCGATTCATTTTAATTGCCATTACTTATTCATTGGAAGTGTTTTTACAGGTTTGAACCTGTGCGTTGAACCATCCATTGAACCTTTCTTGGTTCAATGGTTCAGGGTTCAATGGGTTCGGCAGGTTCAAATGTCCGAAGTTCACGGGGTTCATTTTCTTTTTAACAGTCGCTATGCATCGTTGAACTGCCACATTAAACCTCTCGCTTGACCTCTTTGGTGGGGTTCAATGGTTCAAAGTTCAAAGGGTTCGGGTTCAAAACAAGGGCTATCGGCATAGTAGTGGTTGTCAGCCAGGTTCTTTTGGCCTTCGCCGATGTAAGAGGCTCTTGCCGATAAGTGATGGACGAAAGGGGGGTCATCAGCAGAGATCTCACCAATATAAAGGCATCGGTGAAATCTATGCAATTGGAGTAGGGCATTTGGGGTACGCCGATGGGACGTCTCACACCGATGGAACATAAGAAGAGCGGTGTTGGCGAGACTTACGCCGATCGAAGGTAACAAGAGGTATCGGCTAGAGAACGGATATCGGTGAAAGTTTTAAGTAGTTTCACCGATATCGTTGGCCACGCCGATAGATGAGGGAGGGCTTAGGTTTAGGGGCCATTTCGGCTAGACAACGGTAGTCAGAGTATGGTTTAGGACCTTTGCCGATGGGTAAGGTCAGGCCGATGGAAGAAAGGGAGAGAGGACTTAGCCAAAATGCGAAGGAAGGGAAGACACCGGCGGGACTCTTGCCGATATAAGAGCATCGGCTAAGGTAAAGGCATTGGCGGAGAAGATTTGGAGCTCGCCGATAGGCAAGCCTCACGCTGACGAAGGCGATGAAACAAGAGGCATCGGCGGAGGAAATAAGGAGCTCACCGATAGCAGAAACTCTCGCTGATTGAACAAAGCAAAGAGACATCGATGAAACAAGGGGCATCGGTGGAAAGAATATAGAGTTCGCCGATGGCAAATCTCTCGCCAATGAAGAGGAAATAAAGAGAAAAGACCATCGGCCCATGTATTTTGAGACATGCCGATGGGCAATATCAGCCCGATAAGCATAAAGAAAAAAGCAAAAGAGAAAAGGCCATCGGCCGAGGTAATGCCATGAGGAGGAGGAGTTTATGAGTCGCCGATGGGCAATCTCACACCGATGGAGAGCAATGAAAGAGCATCGGCCAAGGTATTGTGATCGGCGGAGAAGATTTAGAGTTTGTCGATGGCGAATCTCTCGCCGATAAGAAAAAAATGCAAGCCGATAGAACGAAAATAAAGGCCATCAGCCAAACGATGAAAATCGGCAGAGAAGTTTAGACTTACACCGATACTGTGGATCACGCTGATGAAAGAAAACAAGGAAGAAATAAAGCGATGGAGGCCATCAGCCAATTAACGAGTATCGCCCAAGTATTTTTTAGACGCGCCGATGGTGATTACCACGCCGATGGGCGGGAAATGGAAAGTGGTGGAATTTTAAACACATTTTTTGCACCCGTAGCATTTTCTCTGGTCAGCGATGGTTGACCCGTTTGGTTTTGAGCAATCTGTATACATTTTGAATGCATTTTTGAGGGTTTTTGAGCTAGATTTCTACTTTTTTTTTTTCAGTCACCCTGATTTAAATAGATATTTTAAGTTTCTTGCTGTTCATTTGATAAATATGGTACTTATTGCTTGTCTTGTCTTGTATGCTTGCAGTTGAGGAAGCAGCTAGAAATTCAACACAGTGACATCATGAAGAAAGAAAATCCAATCTCAGGAGCAGGAAGATAAAGATGAAGTGTGAAGAAGTCAAGGCCAACCAAATGAGTAACAGGGTTGCAGGTGAAGGTATTACTACAACAGACAAATGGAAGTTATTACTGAGCTGCCAAAAGTTCTCAGAAGGGGCAATATTTTGCCTAGATTTGACACTGCTTAGAGATATTTTGAGGGACTGGTTCATCTGTATTTATTGTTGTAACTAGGGGTTTGAACCAGGGGTTTAGTTAGGTTTTTTTCTGTAGTGAGGACAATCAAAAAGTCTTTATATTGTGCCTCTCTGCACTGTAATACTTTACAACAGGGATTTTTAGAAACACACAGCAAGTTAGCTTAGTTTAGTTTAGAAGTAGAAGAAGGAGGTCGCTTGTTTGTCTGCAGTAAGGTGCGCGTGGAATGTCTAGCTTCCTTACTGTATCTGTAAATCTTGTAAGTTCTCTGTAGTTTGATCAATGAAACTAAGAGTCATTCCTGTATTGTAAATCATGTATGACTATTTGTTTCTAATACAATAGAATCTAGTTTTCTGCATCTATCTTCTAAGTGTTCTCCTGCTCTTCTTTGTGTTTTGAAATATTATCTTTGAGAGCTTGCAATTTTAAATGTATGTTTGTGAAAATGCTCAGGACTTGCATTTAAGGTTTTTACTGTGGATTTGATCAAATTGTTGTAGTATTTACATAGTGCATAACAGAACAATTAGATCCTTTGGTAGAGTAAATGAGGTGTAGATTAGATCTTTCTAACTTTTCCCAACCCATCTGAAATATTTAGCTGAAAACATAGAAATCTAAAGGAAGTTGTCTCAAATTTGAAGAAGCATGCATAATAGAGTTAAAGGTAGACAGTTTTTCATAAATATATGAAGGAGAAAGCTGCAATAATTCAAGAAAAGCATCTAAAACTTGCAGCATAGTAATACTTTTATGCAAAGGAATGAAAAGCATTGACATATCTCATGATCTTTTGCATAATCTTAGTCCAGTAAACCACAAAGAAACTCTAAACTACGTAAGGCCCCTTGAACATTACAGCTTCACATTGACCAACTGAACTTGACCAACCGAACCATTGTAGACTTGGGATTAGTTGAATCTTAAATGATTCCTTCTTATCTTTCAAGTATAGTTTTAGTTCATTATATGTGAATTTTAACATATTGTTATGATTGCATCAAAACAATCACCAACAGTATTGTTGTTGTGATGATGATTGTTGGTGTTGAGGATGGACGTATCATTGTTATTATTGAGGATGAATGTGTTGTTGTGTTCATTGAGGATGGATATATTATTGTGTTTGTTGTGTGTGTGGCGGAATGCCTATAGTTTGTGTGTAAACATGGGACCCATGGGTTTGTTGTTGTAGAATGACTTGTTGATTTTGGGGTGGTGGTTGTTGTTGGACCGTATCATAAGCAGGTTGCACCAATGACCCATGACGAAGTTGTTGATGCATGGAAGATTGATATGTGTGTGTGGGATTGGCATAGCTTGTTAATAGGTTTTGTGGTTGGTTGAGTACATTCACAATGGATGTTCGAGTTGTGGGTGGTACCACCATTTCTGTGATGATTAACCTTGGTGGAATGTTCAGTGGAGGGAGAGATTGCGGTACAATCGTGGTGGCTTCTTGTTGATTATTTGGTGGCAGCAGTATGGCGATGATGGTGACATTAGAAGGTACCCCAGAAATGGCACATTGGAGGGTAGCATGTCATAAGGTAACCCAATGGGGGGGTTGGATGCTTGTGCTTGTGAAACATTTCTAGCCCTCGTGTTTTGTCCCAAGGTGTGAATGATGGTGGTGTTGGAAGAAAAACTAGCCCATGGGTTGTCATAAATGAGTTCATTAGCATTAGGGACATGTCCCCATGGTTGATAAAAGATGGGTGTTGGTGGTTTTTCATGAAAGATGGTTTTGAGCTTGTTATGGCCATGTAAATATGGGAGGCATGCACCATGTTCAATGAGATGTTGAAGAAATTCATCCTTTTGGTTGTCAATGAATTGGTCAAACTTGTCATGTAACCCCTTTTCGTTAAGGAACTCAACAAAGGTGGGGGAATATGTTTGATGAGGATGAGTGGATGCTTCACCCATTTCAGTTTGGTTGACATATTCTTCCATGTTCCTCATGGAAGAGCCACTAGGAGAGAGGGGTCGGTAACAAGCGTCCATTTTCTTAGCTTGTGAACCTTGATGGGAGGCATAAAAGGTGAATTTGGTTTGGATTTGGATGATGAGGTACCAATGATGAGATGATGAAGATAGGTTCAAAAATCTAGAACAAGATGATTAAAGGCTGATGGTTATCCTATATACTTAGGGTAGACAAAGAGCCTAAGAAAGAGGACAATAGGGTTATTTTACTTGGGGTAGACAAGATGCACCAAGAAAAATGAGATTTCTTGGAATCCACTAAATTAGGAGTTGTCTAGATTCCTAAGCTAATTTATCCAAGGGGGTCAATGATTCTTAGTTTATACTAAACTCAAGATGAACAAAGTCTCAAGCCTAATACAAACAAAAGGATAATTTTGATCTAGAGTTTTAACCTTAGGATTTGGATGCGGTTTGGATTGATTTGACAGATTTGGAGAAGGATCGATTATGGATAGGGATGAGGATTAGTTCGATTTGAGGATGTTGATTGATTATTTGGATTGATAGAGATGTATTAGGGATGGTGAGATCAATTAGCGATGATAGTGGATGGTCAATCAAAGATTTGATTAAGAGTGGATTATGGATTGATATTGATTATTACAAGAATGATGTTAGGCTAGTCTTAATTGACGATGGGTGACTTGGATAACCTATAAATTGATGAGGATGATGGCAATGATGATGATCGATGATTAGGATTAGATCACAAGATAAGAAGGACAAATGGATGAAGATATGGATGAGGTGGCATGAAATGTCGATGGATGACGTGGAACGAGGATTGTCAATACCTTAAAGGACAAAGTCTTGAGTTTTCCAATTGTTTTGTCAATGGGCACTAATGCAAATGATTGGGCATTGATTTAGAGGATTAGGCACTAATACAGAGTGTTGGGTGCTGATGTAGTGGATTGGGTATTGATTTGGAGGATTAGGTGCTGATGTGGACTTTTGGGCGTTGATGTAGAGGTTTGGGTGTTGATGCAAAGGTTTAGGTGCTAATGTTGAGGATTAAGCATTGATGTGGAGGTTGTTGCAAGTATGAGGTGAGCCATTGTTGTCATTGATGTCAACATACTCACACTGCATTGACAAGAAGGATTTGATGAGCTTTGTGCTGAGGATATTGAGAAAATTAGCCTCAGTCAGGAACAGTGAAGAACAGTGATGAGAAGAAGGTAAATATACTGTATAGGATGAGAACCGGAGGATGCGGATTAAAGGGTTAGTAGATATGAGTCTTAAGATGCTACAGTTAAGATTTCAGAGGTCCGCATGAAGATCTGAAGGAGTTATGGCTGCCGGTATAGAACCGGGTCCGGCAAGTATCCGGAGGTGACAGAGGATCACAAAAAGGTCCGGTGAGGTCCGGAATTGTATTATCATAATCTGCGGATTGGAAGGAGTGTTTTATATGTCCTTGTGATGTTTCATCCTGATTTGTGTGTAATTTGGAGGTCCGGATGTACCTCCTGCATTATGACAGTGGCGACAGACTGTGTTCTTGAAGTTCCGGATGAGGAAGACAAGAGATCCCAGTAAGCAGAGAAAGTGCGGATGTATCCGGACATTCAGACAGACTTGTGAAGGTTCTTGAATCATGTTTAGGTTGTGTTGTTGGTCCGCATTGATGGTAGAGCCCGGAATTGAAGTTACTCTTCCGGATGAAGTTATTGCTCTGTTTAGCCGACCGGATGAGTTGTTCATCCTGCGAATGTTCTTGTGATAGCCGACCGGATGTGTTATTCATCTTGCGGATACTCCTATGGTTGTTTGCCGACTTAGATGCTTGTTCCTAAGTCGATGTCTTGTATAAATAATGATTTGTGAATTCATTTCAGTGAAGTTGTATGTGGATGAGTAAGGTGTAGCGAAGAAAGGTGCGAAAGGCAGAGCAGAGATTGTTGGGCTTAATTGGAACTGATCCGGACATGGTAGAGATGTCATTCTCCAGTTCAAGACTGTGATTTTTATCACTCTGTAGACAGTGTGTCTCCTTGTAGGCAGTGGGCCTCTTTGTGAGCAGTGTGCTCGGGCAGTGAGCCCTTATTGGCATGTGCCATTCATTTTTCCTTATTCTTCTAACAGAGAATAATTCTTGGGTTAATCACCCCGTGGTTTTTCCCTTAACCGGGTTTTCCACGTCAAAATCTTGGTGTTCAATGTGTTGATGCTTATCTGCTCTTGTGTTTATGTATTGTGCTTCCATGAATGATTATTTGATATGCTGCTAACTAACAACAGAGAATTAAGTGTTTGAAAGAGAACAAGTTCTATACAACTGATTCACCCCCCCCCCTCTCAGTTGTATGCCCTAGATCCAACAATTGGTATCAGAGCTGAGTTCCTCTGATAGGAGCTTAACCGCTTGAGGTGATCCAGGATGTCGTCATACAAGAAGGATAGTCCGAAGTTCGATGGAACCAACTTCACTCTCTGGAAAGGTCGCATGAAGTGTCATTTGGAATGTATGGGAAAAGCATACTTGGCTATGATTTCAAAACCATATATACCCCCACAAGGTGGTCCGACAACTCCTGATGAAACCACAGAAGCTGAAAACAATCTGCGGACCAAGGAAGCTCTTCTAAGCGCATTGAATGACTCAGATCTCTCGAATGTCATTGACCTACCAACTGCATATGAGATCCTAACTAAACTGGAACTTCTGTATGAAGGAGATGAGTTTGTCAAAAGTGCAAGGTTGCAAAGTCTGAAAGGGAAATTTGAAAGATTGAAAATGAGAGATGATGAAAACATTACTACCTTTATGCCAAGAGTAAATGAGCTGGTATGTGGAATCAGAAATGCTGGTGGAACTCTAGATGAAAATGAGATTGTCTGCAAAATCCTAAGATCCCTTCCTGCTGCCTACAAAATCAAAGTTGCTGCCATTGATGAATTCAGAGCCCACACAACTGTCACAAGAGAACAATTGGCTGGCAATCTAGCTGCATTTGAAATGACCGAGTTTGGAGATGATCCACCCAAGACTGAGTCTGCTTTTAAAGCCAGTGCCTATGTGAAAGGCAAACAGAGATTTGATCCGGGTGAAAACTCATCAAGGAAAATGTCATGGTATGATCAAGCAAGAAGAGACATGGAAGAAGAAGAAGCAGAAACAGCTCAACTTGAAGCCCTCATTGCAAAGAGACTGCCAAGAGGATCCGGTAAATATGAAGGAAAACTACCCTTTAAGTGTTTTAACTGCAATAAGATTGGTCATTTTGCCTCAAGATGTCCGGAGAGATCTGCAAGATCTAATACTCACAGACAAAGGTTTCAAAAGAATTGCTATTATGAATTTGATGAAGATGACCAAGATAGTGTTCAAGGAACTCAATCCTCTCCGGTGAAACAGAGTCAGCCTGATCTGGTAAATCAGGAAGAAGAGTTAGGTTTAAATGAGCCTGATCAAGAAACAACAGTACTGGATACTCCCAAAATTCCAAGGTATGTAAAACTGAATCACTCTGAAGATCAGATCATAGGTGACAGAAGCAAAGGTGTACAAACTAGAAGGAATATTGCTCAAGATCAGAATGAATGTTGTCTGATTTCAAGGATTGAACCTAAAACAATAAATGAAGCCTGCAATGATGAAAATTGGACCAAAGCAATGGAAGATGAACTGATGCAAATTGAGAAAAATCATACTTGGGATCTTGTTCCCAGACCTAGAGACAGGAATGTAATTGGAACCAAGTGGGTCTTCCGGAACAAACTAAATGAAGCTGGTGAAGTAATCAGAAACAAAGCTAGATTGGTCTGCAAAGGCTACTCTCAAATAGAAGGAATTGACTTTGAAGAGACTTTTGCTCCGGTAGCAAGAATTGAAGCAGTCAGATTACTTCTTGCATTTGCTGCCTTCAAAGATTTCAAGGTATATCAGATGGATGTCAAGTCTGCCTTCTTAAATGGTGATCTGGAAGAAGAAGTCTACATTGAACAACCGGATGGATTTCAATTGTCTGATAATAATGATATGGTCTGCAAGTTGAAGAAAGCTTTGTATGGATTGAAGCAAGCCCCAAGAGCATGGTATGAAAGGTTGGATAAGCATCTTGTGCAGATTGGATTCAACAAAGGTACTGCTGACAGCAACTTATATTTCAAAATTGATCATGAAAACATTCTGATTGTTGAAGTGTTTGTGGATGATATCATTTTTGGAGGAAGAGATAGTATGTGTAAAACTTTTGCAAATCAGATGAAAAGTGAGTTTGAAATGTCTATGCTTGGTGAAATGAATTTCTTCTTGGGTCTACAAATTACTCAAACAAAAGAAGGGATCTTCATTTCTCAGACCAAATATGTGAAAGAATTGTTAAAGAAATTTGGTATGGAAGACTCAAAGCCTATGAACACTCCTATGGCAACCGGATGTAAGTTAAGCAAAGATGATGATTCTCCAAAGGCAGATCAGACAAAGTATAGATCAATGATTGGTGGATTGTTGTATCTCACTCAAACTAGACCAGATATAATGCAAGCTGTTGGTCTTGTGGCAAGATTCCAGGCTGATCCTAGAGAATCTCATGTTATGGCAATCAAAAGAATTTTTAGATACTTGAAAGGGACAGTTGAGTATGGTCTATGGTATCCTAGAGATCCGGATTTTTCTCTTCATGCTTACACAGATGCAGATTGGGCAGGAGATGTGGATGACCGGAAGAGCACTAGTGGTGGAGCATTCTTTTTGGGGAAGAGATTGGTTTCTTGGCTAAGCAAGAAACAAGATGCAATATCTCTGTCTACAACTGAAGCAGAATACATTGCAGCAGCAGGTAGTTGCACTCAAATCTTGTGGATGAAGCAGATGCTAAGAGACATCAAAGTTGAATATGAGGAGCCTATCACAATTTTCTGTGATAATTCAAGTGCAATTAATATTTCCAAGAATCCGGTATTGCATTCTAAGACTAAGCACATATCTATCAAATTTCACTTTTTGAGAGAACAAGTAAACAAGGAAGAAGTCAGATTGGAGTATGTTCCCTCCAAGGATCAGATTGCAGATATCTTTACAAAACCTCTTCCCAAGGACTCTTTTGAATATCTCCGGGAGAAGTTAGGGGTCATGGCCCCTCCGGTGATGAACTAAGATGCACTGATGTGCATCAGTCCGGTGGCTATCACAGTCATATCTTGTGATCCGGACTAATGGGGAGCTGCAACTAAGGGGGAGTAGCTGGTATTATTCTGATGCATGAGAGTTGCAAGTATGAGCCCTTTGCCATTGATGTCAAAGGGGGAGAGAAGACATGTGAAAAACAAGTGGTTGATGATCAAAGGGGGAGCAGCAAAGGAAGACATGTGAGGAGTTGTTGTTGATAGGGGGAGCTGTGACAGAAAAGAGAAGTTCTTGTCTTGATGGTTTTTCACATCATATGTTGCCATCAATGACAAAGGGGGAGATTGTTGCAAGTATGAGGTGAGCCATTGTTGTCATTGATGTCAACATACTCACACTGCATTGACAAGAAGGATTTGATGAGCTTTGTGCTGAGGATATTGAGAAAATTAGCCTCAGTCAGGAACAGTGAAGAACAGTGATGAGAAGAAGGTAAATATACTGTATAGGATGAGAACCGGAGGATGCGGATTAAAGGGTTAGTAGATATGAGTCTTAAGATGCTACAGTTAAGATTTCAGAGGTCCGCATGAAGATCTGAAGGAGTTATGGCTGCCGGTATAGAACCGGGTCCGGCAAGTATCCGGAGGTGACAGAGGATCACAAAAAGGTCCGGTGAGGTCCGGAATTGTATTATCATAATCTGCAGATTGGAAGGAGTGTTTTATATGTCCTTGTGATGTTTCATCCTGATTTGTGTGTAATTTGGAGGTCCGGATGTACCTCCTGCATTATGACAGTGGCGACAGACTGTGTTCTTGAAGTTCCGGATGAGGAAGACAAGAGATCCCAGTAAGCAGAGAAAGTGCGGATGTATCCGGACATTCAGACAGACTTGTGAAGGTTCTTGAATCATGTTTAGGTTGTGTTGTTGGTCCGCATTGATGGTAGAGCCCGGAATTGAAGTTACTCTTCCGGATGAAGTTATTGCTCTGTTTAGCCGACCGGATGAGTTGTTCATCCTGCGAATGTTCTTGTGATAGCCGACCGGATGTGTTATTCATCTTGCGGATACTCCTATGGTTGTTTGCCGACTTAGATGCTTGTTCCTAAGTCGATGTCTTGTATAAATAATGATTTGTGAATTCAATTCAGTGAAGTTGTATGTGGATGAGTAAGGTGTAGCGAAGAAAGGTGCGAAAGGCAGAGCAGAGATTGTTGGGCTTAATTGGAACTGATCCGGACATGGTAGAGATGTCATTCTCCAGTTCAAGACTGTGATTTTTATCACTCTGTAGACAGTGTGTCTCCTTGTAGGCAGTGGGCCTCTTTGTGAGCAGTGTGCTCGGGCAGTGAGCCCTTATTGGCATGTGCCATTCATTTTTCCTTATTCTTCTAACAGAGAATAATTCTTGGGTTAATCACCCCGTGGTTTTTCCCTTAACCGGGTTTTCCACGTCAAAATCTTGGTGTTCAATGTGTTGATGCTTATCTGCTCTTGTGTTTATGTATTGTGCTTCCATGAATGATTATTTGATATGCTGCTAACTAACAACAGAGAATTAAGTGTTTGAAAGAGAACAAGTTCTATACAACTGATTCACCCCCCCCTCTCAGTTGTATGCCCTAGATCCAACAGAGGTTTGGGCACTAATATAGGACAGTGGTGGTTTTATGCAAAATTTGGGCTTGGGTGTGATGTTTTGGGCTTTGGAGATTAAATGATGTATTTGATGTGTTCTAAAGATTCAGTGGTTTATTTTTTCAAATGTTTCGGTTATGTCCATGATAGTTTTCTTTGGCAAGTGATACAAACATTTCAAACAAGTGCATACAATGTCCAAAGGTTTTGTTGTAAAATTAAACAATAATGCACAACCTATGGCGAGGAAAGGACAACACTTGTTGAGTTCCCATTTGGTTTTACCTAGCCATGCCTACTTATGGTGTATAGTTCCAGGAACTTGGGGCATGGGCTCCCTCTTATAGTGCACTCACTTCTCAGGAACACCAAGTTCCAAGTCATTAAGATGCGTAGATCTTAAGATACTTTGCTATCTCTACCATAAGCTATGAAAATGTGGGAAGGCTATTAGAGTTTGATCTTCTGACCTCCTGTATCAACAATTAGGGGGGTTATGGCTTCTAAATAAATTAACTAGTGAGGGCGTCCATTCAGGTGACCATACATGTGGTGATTCACTACGATAAAGGAGGCTTCCCAGCTTGCAGATGTTATGCTCTACAGGGTTTTGGGGAAACACTTGTCGGTATGATGTAACAACACATGTTATTTATGATTTTCATCACAAATACATTATTTTATATAGTAGATTGGAAGGGTTTGGCTTTAACCTATTTCTACTTGGGTCATTCCCACCTTTCAAAGTGGGGTGGCATGCCCTATAAGGGTTCAACAAAAGCAACACAAGTGCAAAAATACTTTTGATCCCCAAGTTCATACGAAGATGTGAGGGGAGAGAATATATTTTTTTAGGCTTGGGTCACACTAAACAAGGTTTGTTTTTAGCTCTTGGATTATGTTGGGGGTAATTTATGCAAGTGTTGTGAGAAGTTTTTGATTCCCAAGATCACCAAATGGTTCAAGGGAAGAGCATATACTTTCACAATACAAACATAATCACAAGACACTTCACACAAAGTTATTCATTTTCTTTCTTAGACGAGTGGAAATGCAAGTTTGTGGTCCTTTTAAACCCAATGAAGGCGTGAATGCAATTTGTTGTTCTTTTAAAACCATATGTGTGAAGGATATAAATTTGTTCTTCTTTTTAAACCATATGAGTGAAGGATGCAAGTTTGTTGTTCTTTTTAAACCATATGAGTGAAGGATACAAATTTGTTGTTCTTTTTAAACCTTATAAATGTGCCTATGATTAATCAAGCAATTTCACACAAAAACAATGCTAAATGCTTTTAAGCTAATAAACAACCCTGCAAAGAGGAAGTTAGTAATTGTAGGCAAGTCTTTGATGATCAAACAAGGATGCAAAACCAAGTGTTAGTCTAAAAACACAATTTCTGGTTAGGTGCTAATATGGGGAACTAGGCACTAATGCAGAGGGCTAGGCATTGATCCGAGACAAACATCACTTCCCCCTTATAAAATTGAGTTTTCCTACAAAACAAAGAGCTAAGGTGGCCAAAAAGTTAGTAAAACATCATTTAAAATATCACAGAGACATAAAATGCTGACTTTGACTTAAAATTCATGAGAAATGAGTGATTTTATGTTGTCTCCAGATGGGCGCTGATCTGCAAGAATTGGCGCTGATCTGCCGGGCTGGGCACTGATGTGCCAGATAGGTGCTGATGTGTTAGATAGGCATTGATATGCCAGATAGGTGCTAATATGCAAAAGTTTACGCACTGATCCGACCTGTAACAAGAATAACACCACAAAACATGTAAATTTTGTTAGGGTTAAGGTGGTGGGTGTCCCATTAGGCATGCCAAAATGTCTACCTATGGAAATGAGACCTAAAGTAGATGCAAATTGAACCTAAAATGCACCCAATCTCAAGTCCAAGGGACCTCAAGATTGGGCTCAACTAATAACAAACTAAACTATCTAATTGCACCCTAAATGAGTCTATTAGTAGTGATATGCCCTAAGATATGAAATGCTATTACTAAAGTATGCTAGAAATTGACTAATTCTAGATGTTGAGCACTCAAATTGGCAGATTTTTCTTGCATATGATGGTTTATTCGAAATGGGAGGTGGAGGCCTCAATTTATAGATTTTTGGAGATGGGATTGGAGGGCTAGGATCAATTTGAAGGATCAATGGTTGAGATTGCTTGAGGATCCTCAAGCAAGGAGAATTGGACAAATGGCATGTTTGGATTGGATGAGAAAGTTGCCCCAAGATTCAAGGGATGATCAATGGATAATAATGCAAGTTTGAATGGATGGATGGCTAGGATTGAGTAGGTGTATGACATGTAAGGACTCATTTATGAAAAGGTAAGGCTTAGATTTTGTGAGGAATTTTAAATTCCATGGAGAGGACAAATGGAATTTAAAATTAGAATAATAGTGTTCAAATAGTGCCACATTAAATTTTAAATTGGAATGAATAGTGACACATGGAGTGGGGTGGAAGAAATAAGACAAATGTACCCATTTTGGAAGATTTGTCCATGCTTCCAAAGTACCACTTGTCATATACATGTGTGTACATTAGATGACAAGTGGACTTCTAGAAACATGGGGGTTTGTAATGATGAATTAAATAAAATTATTTCATATGCACATGGATTAGAAGAAAATAATCATGATTACAAAATGTAATTAAAAGTGCACAAAATAGGGAATTAAATAAATATGAAATTTATTTAATTTTTGGAATGAACTATAGTAAAAAATATTTAATTTTCAAACTATAGTAGATGAATTTAATTTTTATGACATGATAAAGGTGCAGAATAAATTAATTAAATAATTAAAGATTATTAAATTAATAGTTAGTCTGCATGAAGTGATGTGGGTGGATTAGGGTTGAATACGTGAGTGGATGAAGTTGGTTGTGACCATTTTCAGGTGTCTACAGTTGACATGAACAAAAAAATCTAAACCCTTGTGTCTGATGTGGCCAAAAGGCTATATGATATTGAGGCTGAATTATGTGGCCAATAGAAATATTGTGCTCTTTAGACGAAAATCTTTGAAATCATTGTGACATAGTTGCGGCAGTCTTGTTAAAGTTGTGCCAATTTTGATATCATTATATTAATGTTGTATAAGTTGTGTGTCCCTGAATAAGCTTCGAAACCTCTATATATATGTAATCTTTTATATAAGATATTAATTTATTGAAGAAATCATTGGACATATTGTCTATATTATTGTCATGAGACCAGAAGGGTCAATTTGATGATGTGTTGTTGTCATGATTAACTAAAGTACTTAAAAATAGAAGAGTAGTTAATCTCATGGTTTATAGAAAGGACTTGAATAAGTGGTAGTAACCAAGACCCAAGAGGTTACTAGAATGTAACATGGGTGTTCAAAGTTAGAGAAATTAACTAGCCAGTCATGCATTGACTTAATGAGTTAACACTATGCAAATAAGATCATTAAGGAAAGTCAAACCATTTGGTCAAACAAAAGTTTGAGTTAACCATAGGCCATTGAAGGTTTCCAAGTCAAGTTAGTGGTGGGTGAACATACAACTCCACTTTTTAAGTGGTTGAATTTTATTCAAAACTTTTGGCCAAAGTAGGTACAAAAGTCTCTACTTGCACTTGTCGGTTCAATGTGCTCTAGATTTGCATAGCCAACCAGTAGTGTCATACAAAGGTATAGGAGGATATATAGTTGTATGACTATGTTGGTTATGTAAGACACAAAACTAGAAACTCATATGGAAATACTAGGGGTTCCTTAGTCTATACTCTTCATTGAAGGGTAGGGCCACTTCGAGAAGGAAGGTGTGTGGGGGACCATCAATTTATGGTTAGAGGTAAAGTGCTTGGGTGATGCTCTTCCTCTTGTAGATGACATGCTGAGGCTTGTGAAACATAAGATTAATCCAGATATGGAAATCCAGACCTTGTACTTATTTGTAAATTATAAACTTATTTACTTGATTATAAATCATGTATGAAAATTGTAATCAAGAAAAGATGTATTTCTTTTACAAATTGAAATGAAATGCTATTTCATTATGAAATGTTTTATGTTTCAATTATGCAAGCGCAAATGATGATGTCCAAAAAAGAAAAAAATATTTTCCTACTTTTTAAGGAATTTAAATATTTTCTTAGTGGGAACCAAAGTGTTTACTATGTTGTATGGGTAGATTTGTTACAATCTAGATAAGTGATATAGAGGGAAAGAGAGATAGAGAAAATAGAGAAAGAGATAGAGGAAGAGAGAGTTAGAGACATAGTGAGGGTAGAAGAGAGATAGAGAGGGAGAGAGAGATATAGAGAGGGAGGGATATTAACAAAGAGAGAGGAATAGAGAAAGAGAGATATTTTTGATGACTCGTCTACCCATCTTCCACTTCTATTTTTTAATGCCTTAGTGTCAATATTTAAGGTTTTGGGTCCACATTTAGGTAACTTAGCTTTGAATATTAAGGAAGAGGAAGGTAGAGGATATGGGGAGAGAGAGGAGGGAGAGATAGAGATAGGAAGAGATAGAGAGAGGAGAAATAGGGAGAGGGAGAGGGAGAGATAGAAAGATATAGATATAGAGATAGAGAAAAAGAGAGGGAGGGATAAAGAGTTAGATAAGAGAAGAGGGACAAGTAGAGATAGAGATAGAGAGATAAAGGGGGAGAGAGTGACGGAGAAATGTAGAGAGACATAGAGAGAGAAAGATAGAGATATAGAAAGGGAGAGATAGAGAAAGAGATGGGGAGATAGAGAGATGACTCAAGATGAGAGAGAAATAGAGAGGGACACATAGAGATATAGAGAGAGGGAGATCGATAGAGATAGAGGAATAGAGAGATAGACTATCTTTTGATAAGTCATTTCATGCCAACAATTAAAATATGACACATGTAATGAGTATTCTAAGTTCAAGGTCAGTACTGCATTAAAGATCATGGAGGTTGGTATGGGTTGGTCTAGATCATCTAATTCCACTAAAGCCTCATTAAATGGTACTTTTCATATGAACGATCCAATGGTAGAGAAAAGAGAGAGTGACTTTCAATCATTTGTTTCATGCCAACAATCCAAAGATGCAATGAGTTGTTTTGAGAGATCAATGGTTGATAGTTTACTATAGGCCAATAGAGATGATCCTGTGAAAAGAGATTCTCTTTTCAATTCCTTGTGAAGTCTTTATTGCTTCTCTTATAGGACATTTAATAGATCAAGTGCTCCATTTTGTTATCCATCAAATTCTTTGCTAGACATCCATCCTACATAAATACTTTTGGGAGATGGTTACTTGGACTAGATAGATATTGAGCTCGTACTCATGTAAAATAGGCCATAGGGATATTGAACTTATATAGTATACCTATATCATGACTAATGGAATGCACTTGTGAACTTCATTGCACTCAAGAAAACAAAAAAGACATGGGCTATAGGGATACGAGGCAATCATCATTCACGTAAAGATGTGGCAATTGGATTTCCACAACTCTTTAGCATACCCATTGCACACCAAGGTGCGATTGCTACTTATACTCATTTGAAAAGGTCCACTTAAAAGAATAAAAGATATAAAATATAAACAATAAATTTATATAAATCTATTGATGATAATATCAAAGTATATATAATTGGAGCTATGTGCATGTGAAATCACCAATTCCTTAAAAAGAAAATTATCTTTTATATTATTATGGTTACATTAACTAGAATCGATATCAATACATTAATCATGACAATTAAAAAAATATATAATTACACCAAATTAGTATACAAGTCAAGTACTTGCCATTATATTTTATACCCTAATAAAGTCACACTAGAATGAAAAACTGTCATGAAACCTTAATATTTCATGCCCTTAAAATAAGGCACCCCCCACTTGCAAAAATTCCTATGAACATGCCATGGATTAGAAGATTGGAGTTTCTCACCAAAAAACCCAGTCATTAATCCCCATGTAGCAATAAAGGTGTTACATGATCTTAAATGGATGCACGAGGTACAAACTTGAAACAAGACGTCGGTGACTAACTATACTCCCACACACAATCAAGGCATTAACACTTGTTATTGGTAGGTCTAACAATACAATCTTAAACTATTTTAAATAAATGATGGCAAATAGGCACAAACCAGTACACTTACAAATCATTATTACACATTCTGAAACAATAAAATGGGAGATATTGATATATCCATGGCAACTGCAATCCAATGTCAAGTATATGCATGTTATATTTCTCTATCAAACTTGTCACTACTCTTTAGATATTGATATATCCATGGCAATGATAATCTAACAGCCAATATATGCATGTCATATTTCTCTATCAGACTTTTCACTACTCTTCAATCAAACCGGCAAACACAACCTTTTATCTAGTGATTAATCTATTGAAAGTAAACCAATCAAAATAGAGTATTATTTTTTATGTTGAACAAATTTTAATTTTTGGTAAGTCTACATGAGGAAATTTTAACAAAAAATATTTAGAAAATCATTTATCTATCTATGTTGTGATTGGATCGAAATTTGAACTCTTAAGGACGAAATACGGTTCGGGAGAGGTATGGAATGGAATGAATCCACTTGGAGGAGTTAAATTATAAGTGGCTAAATTCTTGTAGAGAATTACTAAACAAATAATATTTTTAATATTAAACGGATAATATTTTTTTTTCTTTTAAGCCTATGCAAATATTATAACAAAAATTGTAATATTTATACTAATATAATATTGTGATTATTTAGTTTTCATTCATTGTATATATTAATTATAAATTTGATATTTTAAATATTAATAAATAATATAATTAATTATATATTAAATTAGTAGAATTATGATTATAATGTATTTATATTTATGTTATTAAAATGAAATATTATTAAATAGATTTGTGCATAAATATTAAATATTGAAATATTATACTCATCTAAATATTAGTATATTATATTGTGCCTATTAGGGCGTGGTTGGGTTGTCAAGTCAGTAGGCCTCTATGTAAAATAAACCAATCAAAATAGAGTATTATTTTGAATGTCGAACAAATATTAATTTTTCCTAAGTCTGTGTAAAATTTTTAACAAAAACTATCAAATTGGCTCTTAAGAGTAGATTTTGTGGATTTTTTTAGATATTAATAAGGAGAACTTATTAATGTTTTCCCTGCAATTTTATTTTCTCTTATCTCCTAATAAGAATGATCTTAAATGTTCTTTATGTAAAATAAACCAATCACAACAGAGTATTATTTTGAATGTTGAACAAATATTAATTTTTCCTAAGTCTGTGTAAATTTTTTAACAAAAACTATCAAATTAGCTAATAATTTGAGCTCTTAAAATGCAGATTTTGTGAATTTTTTATAAGATATTAATAAGCAGAACTTATTAATGTTTGCCATGCAATTTTACTTTCCTTTATCTCCTAATAAGAACAATCTTTAAAAAAAAAAATTAAGAAAGAATATTCTTTTTTTTTCTTCAAGAAAGAATATTCTTTTATTTTTTTCTTCTTAATATTACTTAAATTATCTCATACTATATTTATAAGGACAGCACAAGTATAGCACAAGGAAATGTTACTCCAGAAGGATATCTCTAAGCATACTTTAGATATATTTTTTAAATATAGTTATGCTAGTATCTACTACTTTATGGATCTTATATTAGTGATTTTATAAATTTTATACAAAGTTGTACTAAATATTTGTTTTTATAAAAAATCATTTTAATAAATAATTTTTTAATTTTCAATTAATAATATTAGTTTTTTTGGTGTGTAATAGAGATATATGTATTGATATAAAAATATTTACAAATATGACTATCTATTTTGCTTTGATAGCATCCATCTGCAAATCCCTATCATCTACTTGACCTTGCAGGGTCTACCAGATTAGAAAAAGGCCATGCAAGGCCACACTTGCTAACAGAGGTTGTCCAAAATAGAGTAACAACTGTATGTGAAGATTGTAGGGAGGCGAATAAAATCCTACACTAACTTCTAACCCTACTAACCTATATCCTGAAGCAAAGCCAAACTAACACCTGATAAGAATTAGAACGTAGGAGACATCAAACTTGAAAGCCAAGGTTGGTTGCCCTTACCCTGAAATCCTCCAGCCAATCGAAAGATCCACCATGGGGAGAAATTTACAGGAGCTTGCATAGAAACTCAACACCTGCCACAACATGCTCCTTGTGGAGGATTAATAGCCACCCTTTAGGATTGAGAAGGAAAGGGAAATAATGCATGACTGCATCCTCATCTTGCAAAGACTTGAAATCCATTGGCCTGGGGATCCTAACACCTAGTTCAGCCACCCTAACAATATCCTACACTCCCACTAGAAGATTGCTAATAAAAAGATGGTGCATCAAAAGAAGGCATCAGTCTTTTGTAATGCCTACATCCAACATTGAAGCTAGGAACTGAGAAATGATAGTAGTGTCCACCCTGTAAAATTCTTCCTCTTCAAGAAACTCCTTACCCAAAATGATCTTGACTGCTAGGAGAACGAATTCATCACTGTGGCGCAAAATCCTTTTCAACCTGTGCTCCATCACCGAGCCCTTAAACGCCATCTGTCTCACTGAACTTTCAATCTGAATCAGAGTGCTCAACCCCAAACACACCAGCCCTTTTGTGGAGATCCACATTATAAATCCTGACCCTCTCGCCATTAGGAATGGGACAAACCAACACAAATAGCATAGAGCCTACCCCTATGTTCTACTTCCCAGAAAACGCCTGCTTGGACTTCTCGAATCTTCCCAATGATGCATTAGAGAAGAATGGGAAGCTGTCTTTCATATGATGTCTAACGAGGCATGTAATCAATGCAACGCAAGCCATTGAACATCCACTTTCTGTCTTGAGGAGCTTTGCATGCTCCATTACCACTCCAGCTCATTCCCAAACCACGACATCACCAACACCTGCTAGCTCAACCAAAGATTTTGTTAGGTCATATGACAACACATGTCCCTGGTCCTCCCAAATGAAAGGTAGGATACCCACCCATCTGCCCTCTAAATTAATAATATTATTATTAAAATATTTCATTTAATTATTATTTTTAAATTGTCTTTTTAATTTATTAGTAAACTTCATTTTTTTCCTTTCTAATTTTTAAAATTAATTATATCTTTAAAAAAATGACATTTTTAATTTTTGTTTTCTTTCTTTTGTTTTCTTTTACAATTATTTATTTTATTTTACATAACTTTCAATTTTACTTTTGGAAAAAATGTCATATTCAATATTTTGGTAATTTTTTATTTTATTTTTACTTTCATAAATGTAGTGAATACTATATACTTATATTAATGCATGCCTTTATGACATATTCTTATATCAGTTCATGCATTTACTTTCAAGTTAAGCTATAATTTTTTGTTAAGCTTGATTCATAAGTTGACTTTTATTTTTATTTGATTTATATTATTTTATAAATTTTTCATTATTTTTAAAATTACTTAAACATATTTATATGCTTTAGCCACATTCATTAAAATCCCTTAAGACAACTTTGTTACTTGGATTTGTCATCTTTGTGAACTAGTAGCTAATTATAGCTACTTGACTAACAATTAACTAGACCTCAGCTATGCCACCTTAAAAACCATTAACACAACTTTGTTACTTGGGTTTGTCATCTTTCTACACTAGTAGCTAATTATAGCTACTTGACTAACAATTAACTAGACCCTAACAATTAAAATCTTCTTTAGCCTAATAAAATTGCCATACATTCAACTCCTAACAATTTCATGTTAAGCCACCTTATGTGTTTCGATCTCCAAGTGTTGTGGAGCTAAATCAAGAATAACTTTGTGATAACTCATCCTTGGATAACTAAATAATTGCTATTATTACAATATTACAAAGGCAACAATTTTTTGTTAAGCCACCTTATGTCTTTGATCTCCAAGTGTTGTCAGGTTGACTTAAAGAATCACTTTGTGATAGCTCATCCTTGGATAACTAAATAATTTCTATTATTACAATACTACAAAGACACATATTCGCCACTATGTGTCACTTGACTATTTTGTTTTGTTTTTCTTTTTAGTTTTATTTGTTTATATATATATATATTTTGTTATTTAATTTTTTCTTTTAATTAATTAATTATTTTATTATATATATTTATAAATTATTTTATTATTTATTTAAACACTTAGGAAAATTTAAGATGTCCCTATAATGCATCCTACACCCTCCTAAGTCCCATCCTCATCATTTCTTGGCATCACTATCCTTATCTAATGCCAGACATTTTAAAGTAGTAATTCTTTCATTTTTCTTAGGAAAGTAATGTCATCTTATACGAAGCAAAGAAAACCAAGTAATCTTTTAATCTCTATATTATTTTCCTTATCCTTTCCTTTATATGGTGGAAAAGTAAGAATGTGGGCTAGACTAGCATATTTATATTTAAAAAATATATCTAAAATATGTTGAGAGATATCCTTCTTGAGGTGCTTATTTCTTAATCAATTCACCACATATAAGGGGTTTTGAATCCAAGAGTAATATTTTTTGTGGGAGCCATTCAGCACTAAGTTACCTAGTGTGAAAAACCAATATATTCTTCCCAATGCTCTTACATATAAAGAAGTATCCTTAGCCACACATGAGTACTAGTAGGATGGTGTTAGGTAATAATCCATCATTTGAAAAGTGTGCCAACAATATGTGAAAGCCCCACAATGGGTATTCATCCATCATGATTCATAATAATTTATTCTACTCAACATGCATGTTAGTGCAACTTTGATAGAAGAGAAAGAGATATTTGAAAAAAAGGATTTTGAATGTGGGAGTAAGATTTTTTGTGGGAGTGATTTGACATTGAGTTATCTAGTGTGAAAAAACTATTATAATTTTCCCAATGCTTTTACATATAAAAAAAATCCTTAACCACTCATAAGTTCTAATAGCATGGTATTAGGTAATATCCATCATGATTCATAATTATGCCAAAGGCATTCCATTTGTGAGAGGGATCAAGTTAACTTGCTAGATCAATAGTTCAAACTATTCAAGAAGGGATGTAAGATGAGGAAAATAATCTTGGTCATTCTTTGCTGGTAGTCTCCTTTTCCACCAAAATTTCTACATGCAGGAAGTTGTTACACATTTCATGCTTGTGGTGGGAAATCATATGATGGTGGCACAATCAAGTTGTAATAGCGAATTGGTGAGCTTAAGGTCATGTCTAAATTATGTGACAAGAAAAGATGAGATGCCTCAAATTCCATTTAAAATGTGTGTTTGAAAATTAAGCATAACTGATTTAGATTTAGGGCTTTCCTTCTCATTTTTAACATGCTAAGATAGTGATTCAGTGTAAAAATCATGTGGGATTGAATTTAATGGTGGTTTTTTTCTTTTTATATTTCTATTTAATATTAAATTTGATTCCATGTGATTTTGAATATCATGCAATTTTTTAATAATTATTTGATATAAAATATTTATAACATTATTCTTATAAACTATATATCTATCTTTATCTATCTATCTATTTATATATCTATCTATATATAACCATCATTGGTCTAGTGGTAATTAGTAAAAAGTAGTAAATGTTTGGCCTAACCAAAATTAAAGTTTGCTTTGATTGTTGAACTCAAGGCTTAAATTTGATGGCCATTCTAGTATTTAGTCATTTTAGCTGTAAAATACAACTAGCATATTTATATTAAATATAATATATCTAAAGTACGCCAAGAGATATCCTTCTCAATATCCTTCTTGGCGTACTTTAGATATATTATATTTAATATAAATATGCTATAGCGTCTTAGAGTCGCAAGCCTAAAAGCACGTACTAGTGGTGGAGAGGGATCTCATCGTCGATATAGTCGCTACGCCAACACCTCCCCCATATGATAGAGCCGGATACAACCACATACCATGTGGGATTTGTACCCACTACATACCAGGTTGATAAGCCGAGCTTACGCAGATGAAGGGTCAAGGGCTTGAGAGACTCGAACCGATGACCTACACTCTGATGCTATGTAAAATTTGTCGTCACACCAAAAGTACATACTAGTGGTGGAAAGGGATCTCATCATCGATATAGTCACTACGCCAACATTATATAATTATAATTATATGAATTATTATAATTATATAATATAATAATATAATATAGATTAAATATATTATTATAATATATTATAATAATTATTAAACATAGTATAATATTATATTATATATAATAATTCTAATTCTCATTATATTATAGCTTAATTCTAAGTATATTATATAATTATATAATTATATAATAAAATATTATAGTATATATTAGATATATTATTATAATATATTATAATAATAATTATAATTATATATTATATTATATAATAATTCTAATTCTAATTATATTATATATTATATTTAGGATTAGAGATAGGGGTTATAATTACGGTTAGGGTTATAATTAGAGTTAGAATTAGGGTTAGGAATATAATCACAATTTAAATTAGGGTTGGGATTATGGTTAGCATTATGGTTAGTTTGCTTTGATTGTTGAGCTCAAGGGTTAAATTTGATGGCCATTCTAGTATTTAGTCATTTTAGCTTTAAAATACAAATAAAATTTTAGGAAGACTGTAACACTTGGAAGGTAACATTTAAGTAAATTGTCACTCTATATATTCTTAAAATAGAAAGAGAGAGGCAAGTTAAAAAAAAAATTGCTCGACAACCAAGGTCGACCGTCAAATTTAAGCCAAGTTATATCAGTCTAAAAATAGCTTAATGGGGTCTATAGGATTTTTTTGCGTTGGAACACAGACAATTGCATGTTGCACTGGACCAAAAAAATTGGGGCATTTTCAAAACAAGATGTCAGAAGTGGAGGAGGAGTTCACTAAAATAGAGCAAAGGAATTAATGCCCCTGTCATTATAGCAGTCGCACTGAGACCTCCCTAAAATAGAGCAAAGGAAAAAATTAAGACGGGTGGCAAAGGCTGGGCATGTTGGATGATGTGAGGAGGTCTTAAAAATACATGGGCTATAAAAGAAGGTGACAGAGCTATCAATTTTGTGCAATGTCGACATAGCGCTCATAATGTTCTCCCTCACAATCTGTCTGTTCAAAAAATTTTAATTTTTTTTTGGCTTTTACTCTTGTTGAATAAAAGCAGAGGAATGGATGATGTTGTTGAATCTGGACATAGCGCTCATTCAACAAAATAGAAAGCGAGAGAGCTCTCCATTATTCTAAAGAAGGCGAGAGAGCTCTCCATTTTGTTGAATATGGACATAGCGCTCATCACAGGAAAGCCCACAATTTGTCTAGTAGAAAGGAGGTCTGTTCAACTCTTCTCTGTTTTTTTTTGGCTATTCTTGTTGAATATACTTTGCTGTATGAAATTTGATTAAATGTGTAGGACTGCAACAAGATAAATTATGTAAAAAACTTCTGGAAACAACTGTGTACATGTTACAATCAGAATTGCATGCTTTGCAGAACTCAATAGGACGATACTAACGATTATAGCAAATATTTACATTTTGTCGGGGATGCGAGAAATTCCACAAACATTATTTACATAAAAATTAGACAAAGTTTTCTCCACCTTCTTTTCTTAATAATAGGGTTTTGCTTACGTAACATCCAATGTCCAGCGTGGATGGGTGATGCGAATTACTCAAAGATAAAGAGGCATAATTTTGTTACTGCATTGTTTGGTTTTCTTAATGTGTAATGATTTGTCAAATACTATGCTAGTCAAAGTCCTGCTCTATTGTCTGTTCTATATTTTCATGCACTCTAGATCTGATCAACAACAACTACATATTCAATTGCAAATAATTTTTTGCGCTAGATTTCATGTTCTGATATTGGCTTAGATATTATGGACAACCTCTGGGCTCCAAAGGAAGTTTCTAAATTTAGACACCAAACTTATTTTTTGTTGGAAGCACATATGCAAGTATTTACATTGCAAAAGTTCCGAGAAAAAAGATACCATACAAGACTTTGAACTCTTGGAGGGCAGTAAGAAGAAAAAATTCTATCAACTACAAGACCTGTGGCTTTTATAGCTGCTGTTTTTGAAACGAGTTATGATGATTGTAGAGAGAAATGTGGCAGTGGAAACAGGGTAAATTGCTACTAACACATAAATACCATTATATCTAGCATAAGAAACATACAAGAACAGATAACATTATATGTGGGTGAAAACTTATAGCAGAGAAACTTATGTAAATGAAGACAGTGAATAGTATTTGAAGAAGCAGAAGCTCGCCAACAAAAAACAGTTTCTATCCGAACGAAACAGAGAACTCTTCAACTAGACCAGAAGCTCATAAGTAGCATTTAACAAATATCAAAGCTCAGCATGCAACACTATAAATTATGACATTGAGCTTCATAAACAAGACCAAAAAAGCTTGACATACAGTCTCAACTGAAGAATATGTGTATCTGTGAAACACATATCATTCACTTGAAGTTTGTACTATAAATAATCACTCAATAGAGAACTTCGTGCTAAATAGTTAAACACTCATGTAAAAACAAGCCATTAAAGATGGATTGTACTAAGGAAAATTTCAACCAGAATTCTCCAATAGGAGAAAAACAGTTAGTTAGAAGGCATTGTTCTTATGAGAAATAAAGGCTAATGGAATAAGCCAAGAAAGGGAACACCTAAAATGCTTGTCCTGTGCATCACACTGCCAAAGGTGAATAGCCTTCCGCCTTTTGTGTCACAATGCTCTTTCTCTTTTCGTTCATACAAAGCATTTCTCTAAGAAGAACACGATGCCACCCAGTTCTAATATTTTTTTGTAGGCATTGGATAAATTATAAACTATTACAAATAAGTTGCAGGCCAAAACAGAAACAAACAAAAATGTATTGTTACTTCACGAGCAACAGTAACAATAAGAAAAACCAGCAACTGTGGTAACCATGCTATGAAATGGGGGGATGGATGATTTTAAGGAGGCTACATCACCAACCTTTAGTTGACGAGTTAACACGCAGAACCCTGCCACCTAAAATCACACCATCAAAATGTGTGACAAGGAGATTACTTAATAGAGAATAATTAAGAAAGCAAGAAAAGGAGGCTGGAGTTGGATATCTAGCAAAGGAAAGGGCATGTTGATGAATGTGGACCATTGATTCAGTAAAGTCCTTACCATTGAGAGATGCATCTAATACAGGAGAGACAGAAGGGGTGGTTAGGACTGAGGATAAAACTCTTCACAACCATCTATGTTTGTAGAATGTCTTTGTGGATTTATTTTGTAACTACATTGAAAGTTGGAAAAAGCAATTTCACTCAAAATTAAATATCACTTACTCCATGGAGTCTCGAGATTTCATTAGAATAGTTTCTTTCTATGACAGATTTCCACTACGCTATTGAGGTTTGATCACTTCAACAAGTAATGACCAAATTTTTTCTGGAAGAAAAAATTAGAGTCATTTGGAGATATATCTTATATGTTTTGAACCGCAGGACAAGGATATTGGGATGAATGGGAAGGATCAATCTGAACAAGCTTGGCACTCTACAACATACTCTCTGATGCATTAATGTACAAAGAATCAAACCAAGACAAGTTTTACCCTCCTGAACATAATCCATTGATCAATGTTATCTCTTGAGCTATTCTGCATGTTTATATCTCCACCAAAGTAGTGATTATATGGTCTACTACAGAGTAGAGAAACGTATAAGGCAAAAGATTTTATAAGAACAGATGTTGGGAATAATCTTTCAAATAAAAGAAGGTGCAATAGTATAGTTATGATTTAACTTATTCCATGTTCTTTATAGTTTGAAAAGGTAGGCAAATGAAATTTACTCGGGAAATTGCATTGTAAAAGGTTGGCAAATAAAACTAATACTTTGGTCAGCTTATTTCCGTGGATGTGGTCAGCAAATCTAGGAAATGACTGTTGTTTGCAAGATTGTGTGCCTATGTGAAATTAATGATGCTTGCAAGGCCCTTCCAGAAGTGGCATTGAAGAAGGGTTGTAGGGAATGGAATTTAAGGAAAGGTGGTGTTTGGGTGAAACCCAAGATGCTTGTGTCTTCGACCCCACAAAGGAGCTGCAAAGATTGCCCAACATTTCCCCCAACATTTTTAAAGAAAAAGGAGGAAATGTTGTTGGGTTCTTGTTGCCCTTTAGATCCTTTAGAATCAAGAGAAGCACTTAAAACAGGAAGAACAACAGAAAAGGACTTTTACTCCATGGATAAGGTTTAGTGCTCCTTGAAGCATTTTGATTTCAAATTGCCTTGATTTGATTGGTCTTCTTTGGTCCTTGGGTTGTGAACCCTGGGTGTAATGGTTTTAGCTCCTCCGTTGATTGTTTGTTGTTGGAATGCAGCCTTAGTGTTGTTTGTTTCTTGTTGCTGCTCTTTGTTGCTTTGTTGGGCTTCTTTGTTATATCCTTACTGATTTGTAGATGAGGATTTGGGCCCTTTCAAAAACCCACCTTTATGATTAATAAAAAAATCAATACTTGACACTATAAGTTTGACTCACTCAAAGCTATAATTGATATTCTATTGTAATTCTCAAACCTTCAAGAAAGTTGCATTTTTAAAAATAAGGATGAAAGGAAACCCCATTCTAAGAATCTACTAACAAGATAAAATATTTTCAATATGGGAAATCAATGAATAGAAACTAAAATAAATCAAGTGCACTCAAAAAAGGGTTGCTAAGAAGAAAAGTAATTGTGGCTAATTGAAGCATGGCCACCTAAATATACAAGATTGTATAACTTATGCAATATATGTTTACTGCCAAATGTCCAACATTACCAATTGCAATGTAAATGGAATATAACAATAGATGCCAAATAATTGTAGATGAAACCAATGAATACTTTATTTCATGGTAGTGCTTGTACAATCCAAATGTGGATTAACGAGGATCATGTATACAATCAAATTGCCTTCCTTGACTACAAGAAGCATATTTAAAGTGATTGAAGGTTGCCAAATAGCACATTACCATTGACAACCACCTACAACCAACTCTTAATGACTACCCACAAGACAACAAGTAAATAATACATAGTCAAATACAAACATATACTAACAAAACAAAACAATTTAATATATACTTTCTACATCATCCCCCCTAAAAAGAAATGTTGGATTCCAATCGGAAAAGAAGAAAACAAAAAGAATATAATATTAGGGCAAAATTTCTAAATTCTTGGTGTCATTGTAGTGGAAGAAAGGCCTTCAAATTGATCTTTCCCTTGTTCCACTAGGATAGCCTAATCAAAACTTAAACACTGCACCGCTAAGAACTCATGGAGATCCTTGGAATGTTGAGCTTCCAGCTCTAGTAGCTTGAAATTGGCAAAGGATGCTTTAGTTGGAAGTAAAAAATAAAACTTATGAAGTACACATTGATCAGCCTTGTATCTAGAATGATGTGCACCATATGGAGCCTATGCTTATCAATGGAAATAAAACTAAATGAACTACATCGAAGGACCATACAAGCAAGTGGCCAATGACTCTTAATCAAACTTTTTGTTAATGTCCTCACCATCCACATATTGGATGGCTGAAAGCAAAAACCTAATTTCTACAACAGGACATACAATAGAAGAAGCATGTTGAAACTACGTTGTATTGTAGACTTGGAGTGACCAAAATTATTTTGTGATTGTCTAGTGGAACAAATATTTATGGATGGTTGTATGGTGGACTTGTTTTCAATAAGTGAAAAAAATGACCTTATAGTGGACTTGTTTCCAAAAAGTAGACAAAATAAACTTACAGTGCACTTGTTTTTGATAAATGGAACAAATGATCATACCGTGGACTTGTTTGTTTTTAATAAATCAAAAAAATGATCATATGGTGGACTTGTTTTCAATTTCCTTCTTTTCTACCCATTGCCAAGTGCTTTTCCTTTTATTATTTCCTTCATTTTTCTAATGTAGTGCCCATTTGTATTTTGTATTCCAACTTCATTAGTTTTTCTTGTGTTTATTTTTGAAACTTTATTAATTTCCTTTCTATTATTATTTTCAACTTTATCAATTTGTCATATTTGTTGATTTACACAATATGAGTAGGCTCTCTTTTAACATACATTAGCACAACATGTAGCAATTGACTCAAGATCAAAATTTTTAATATAACACTTTTGTTCAAAAATTTGCCCATTATTTCGAACAATTCTATCAAGCCTGTATAATTGATAGCTTCTAGCCTTTGAGAATTGAACCATGTACATTATCCCACATACATGAACTATTCAACTTTTCAGAATCATTCTGAACTAGATTTCCTCATATTTTAATGGTTTCCTTAATTCCCTCTTGTCATCTTCTTTAATTTCCATGGATTCAATAAAATTGTAGTTCAATATAAATACTTCATAGTCCTTTGTTTTCCAATGGAACAAATCACTGAGAGAACTTGTTTCATCTTCCAAACATCATTGTAATTCCAAGTTTCCTTCAATGTTCAACTCCATGGGACCCTGATCATTTTTCTTTGTCCATTCTTCTTTGGAGTTAGAATCTAATGAATTTGAGGAAGTTGCTTTCTCATTCATTGTTTAATTCTTCAAATCAATTACATATTTACAACCTTTTCTTTTAATGGAGATTATATTCATTTCCCAATTATGGTCAGCTTTGGCTACTACCAACCAACCATGACCCAACAATGTATTATACGCCTTCGTGTAATGAGATGAAATGAAGTAGGAATGCTTGAGTACCAATAATGTACTTTTGCCCCATGTGGAATCCAATCACTTATTTTCCTTATTGATATGCTCCTACCAACTTGAAAATTGGTGGCCAATAGTTGGTGTACTAGACTTTTCCAAGTATCTTCTAGAAGTACATTCATGCCAGACTCACTATTAGTAATCATATTTGTCAAGTTCTTCTGAAGAATCTCCATATGTATCACTATCGATTTGTAATGCCCCGCCATGCAACCCTAGAGATAAGTTCAACTAAAGCAATAAAAAGACAGAATTTTTTTTTAAATGGAAATAATATTAACAAAACATAACATAGTTTGATTGCAACAAGTTAAACTAACACCTCTAGGGATTACATAGCTGCATTAATGAAGTTAAACAATATTCAACATCATACATAGCATAATCATATAACTTAAACTTAACAACTTGATTACATCATCAGATACATAGATCAACATTTGCAATATTGTCTATAAGTGTAGAATAGTTTATCTTATAAGAGGAATCACATAATTTCAATGGTACAAAAGCTCTTTTCTGGATACCTCAAGTTACATAATGACTATTCACTAATACAAAAGATCTGGATACAAATAGCATAAATGTTCATCTTTAATTACAATTGCAAAATTGGAAACATCTTCTTTACACATGAGCCATGACACCAGAAAACCAATGCAATATAGCACAACCACCCAACCATGTGGAACCCTGAGGTCCACCCCCCATGCTAGGAGATAACAATGAGGTCCCACAATGACAACAATCAAAATGGTAAAAATAATCAGGTAAATATCAAACATGGATCCCAACAAGACAGGCTCTGAAAATATAACAAGTGGCTCAAACAATGTTCCTAGAGGCAACATGAACAACAAGAATTAACACAAGAGGGAATACTGGACTACAGTAGGTAGAGTGTTGTCGCATGGTCCTGACATGGGTTATCTTAGCTGACTCTCACTAGATGTCGGGCCCCATCTATGGTTATCTTGATAGCCTCTTTCTAGGCACCGCTCCATAGGGTGACACATCTAGAACCAACTATCCTTTCATGGAGACAAGGAAGTCAATCATGCCAATTAGGCCTTCTTATCCCATCCTTAGCCTAAATGAATGTTGCATGCATGGGTGAGGCATCCAATTATCTTATGTAATGAGTTAGCTACCTAACCCCTCCTAGGTTAATTATTAGGTTATCACTTGATTACAACTTTCAAAGGGTTATCCAAGCAGCCACATTGGGCACCAACACCACAATGAAAGACACTCTCCTACGTGGACCTAGTAACCCTAACCATCATGACAAGTATACAATGACAAAGCAGGACATATTTTCTCTTGCATATAGATATCTTCACAAAACTCAATCACAAATATCAATGCTCAAATCAACAATCTGCCTCATTAACAAACACCAAGACCTCATACATATAGGGGAAATCATAAACTCATAGTTAACACATAATGCTACTTAAGATCAAAATACCCTATGCCTCTGGAGCATTACAACCAAAAAGGGCAAAAGCAAGAGTAAGAATTCGACTCATTTCTAAGTTAGTCCTATTGACATCCATAGGTTTACATTTGTCAACAATATGATGGGTTATCAACAACTATTATTGACACTAATTGGCAAAATATAAAACTTAAACAAGAGATATCATAACAACATACAGCTTAAAATTGAATGTATATATGCTAATTAATGAAATTGACTAAACTTCAATTAGATAAGGTAGATACCCTTTAATAACATCTACTAAATAAATTGATTAACTATGAAGAAATGGCACAACCCAAAGTCAAATATATATCTAATTCCAATAGTTACTAACTAACTTAAATAATTCTATGAAATTAGCTCATATAGAAATATGAATAATAGACTACCATCCTAACAAATGTACAGATTACTAAAATAATCGATGTAAGAAATATATCCTATCAGATATGAAGGAATTTAAAATAGAAATTATCCATTATGACACAAGTTAGAGAATAGCATTTCACTATGAAATGGGAACATTCTAATTTCCTCATCAGGTAGATTTGGATGCAAGATTCACATATGTAAGATTAAATTAGACAGATAATATTTCAGAGACCCCAGTGACTAACATAAGTTCACCACAGAGGTCGAATGATGGCCATTGATGGATCTTATAGGTTCAAGAAAAGTATTGAACTTCATTGGAAAATCATAGATCAACACCAGAGGAAGCAACCTAACACGATGATTCAACACAATCGAATGATATCAAGAAATATTAAAAGTTAAAATGATAATGTAGGGTGCTACAGGAATCATCCAAATATGATAGAATCATTATACTAGATAGTGACATTTTTTGTAGCGATTAGGAGGAACTAAAGTTGTTGACAAAATGCCTCGATAAGGCAGTGCCATGGCTCTAAAATGATTGCAGGAGATTCAGCCAATGACTACTGGCAGGATGTTCGAAAAATAATCCAGTCAAAGGATTACAAGGTTTCCACCTAAGGGGATCAACAAAAATATTTAGAACTAAAGTAATTTCATTGGTAGGCAATACCTTGTAGATAAATACATCGCTCCTTGGAATCGATTAGAATGTTAGATTGTAGAGGATACTCACTTGCTATGCGCTTCAGAGAGAGGACATTTGAAAAGTAACAATAAGAATTATCAAAAGTAACTTGAGATCATTCCAGAAGGCATCGATTTGAATGGTTACATAAGTCATACAGCTCCAAAGAATGTGCATGTAGATTACAACACAAGATCTAGAGAAAACCCTCAAACTAACTCCAAATAGTTTCCAGAGAGGGAACAAGTGCTAGAAAGACTCGACTCATGTCATTTGAATGTTCCCTACCAATTGTTAAAATGGTTTTAAGTAAATAACTTAGGAAAGCTTAACAAATCTCAAGATTTGGGGAAAAACTTAATGGGGAGAGTGAACAACAACAAAAGAGTCACCTTTTGAGGAAACTCACATATGAAGATGGAAAGAAGATATATAATTAATTCTATTTTGCTACTAAACATACCCGGAATCTTGTTATCCCCAAGCTTCAGAGTCCTCCCGTTGAATTTGTCTCTCCTTCCTCCAATTCTTCTTCTGTAAAAATTCTCACCCAAAGTCTTTTTGTCCAAATTGTTCCAAAATCCCCTTCAAATATTCCCCTCACACAAAAATAGACAATTTCATTAAATTCCATCCCATAACTCACCCGTTATAGGAATCCACTTCCTTCAAAAATTAAATGCATTCCATCTCCACCTACAGGCACTTCACAACAACTCACTAACTTCAAATAAATCTACAAAAAAAATAATATCTTATCAAACTATAAAAAATGAATATTCATTCATTTAATATAATATTAAATACTTATAATTTATTTAGTATTGTTATTATTATTAGCTATTAAAATTATTAATTTAATTCCTATTAAAATTATTAATTTAATTCCTATTAAAATCAATTATTTAATATTCTTCAATATTAACATTATTTATATACAAAATAAATTAATAATTCTATTTAATGAAATAATAGACAACTCAAGCTACATACCGTACATATTTCGATGGAAACACACTAGAGAATGACAGAGACTTACAACACTGCACCAAACTGACTAAACTGATGGGACCCAAGACTAAGAGCCCATCCTCATCGAGGATGTTAACAAAATGAGGAACCTCATGTTATCTCCCTTCCACACATCCATTGGTATGAAGGCATGCTCAGACCTACCAATTCAGGTGGAGTCAATGCTTGGTACCTACATACTACAACAAATAAAAGTGTCAAATACAACATATATATAACCATCCAAATAGGCACATAGTGACAGGGAATCACAATGTAGTAGGGTACTCAATATGGTAATACTATGCTCTGCCTTCACAAAACATATCACAAATATCCACATTAGAGAAGTTCATCATTAACTAATCAACTCAATAACACATCATCAGATAGTCGCATGGAACATAATAAAACTAATCTACATAATCAATTAACCCATAACTGAACATATCAAAAGAATAATGTACTAATCATGAAGTATCAATAGTGTCATCATAGTAAACATAAATGAGTGTCATCAACTACATCTAAATAGTAAATCCATCATCACTAATATGCCATAATGTCTAGATATAAAGTAATAACTAACAGTCTATCAGAAAGCCAAAACAATGGGCACTACATCCTCCACCCTAGGATTAGGCTTACTCCTAGAAGCCTGCAACAAGATAAGGGTAAAGATCTTGCATCCTGACACCAACTCCCAAGAACTGAAGACTCAACATTGGGATCCCACTAGACACTTACCTACTCTATGCCCTACCCCTAAGGGTCTATTCCTGATGCTGTAGAACACGTACAAGCTCCAAAGAAAGATGTATGTCCTCTACTTGCGGCCTCCAAGCCTATCCCCTGACACTCTGCCTAGTGGTGTTCAATCATTGTGAACACTCTATGACACCTCCCTACGTCACCTATGGTTGGTTATGAAGCTACTGGCCTCTGACCAAATCCTATAGCATTCTTCTGTGGACACTGTTTGGCTATATGGCCTTGCTAGCCACAAGAGAAACATCCTGTACCTCTATCATAACTTTCACCACCTAAGAAAGCATTGGACTGCTAAAAACTATCTCTACTAACTATAGGTTGTGTGCTCTGAGCCGGTTGATCAATACGATCACATCTAGCTTGCTGCCAACTCTAATTCTTCTTAGACTAAAATCTATTGCCCTGCTAAGGCTAAGGATTCTTTGGTTGTGACTGAGAATACTATTGCTTCTCCTACTGCTCACCCTTAGCAGGTGCATGATGACCTTTAGAAGAATCTGTTGCCTGTGTCTAACCACCTTGAGGCCCAAAGCCTGTTGAAGGTACACTACCAATATGCACACCCATATGACCTCCAAGAGCCATAGTCAAATTCTCCTTTACCAAGTGGGCCTTCTCAACTACTACCTCCATGGTCTTAGGCTCAAAAAATCAAACTCCATTTATATGGACATTCAAGCCTCTAATGAAGTGCTTAACTAACATAGCCTCATTATCGCTAATGCCTATGTACTGCTTAAGCTCATAGAATCTACGCTCATACTACTCTACTGACATGGCCATTTGTCTCAACTCATGGAACTCATTGGCATGACGCTGCTTCTAGTGATCTGATAGGAAATGAGCTCTAAAGCTCTCCAAGAACAATTCCCATGAAACTGTACCAATGTCGAAGTGCAACTTCTGTTCTTCCAAGCGCCACCATGTGGAATCAAATCATCTAAGGTGTAAGATAACACATCTCGCCTTGGTGTTACTACCATATGGATGCATGGAAAAACACCTACCCAAATCCAACAACCAGGTCTCCACCTCCAAACCACTACCAAATCGATCAAAAGTGGGACGACGTGCCCTCAAAAGATCTCTCATGTGACTGGCTAAGGTAGCCTCTTGCTCTGCTATCATCTCTCTCCTTCTAGGTGATCTCTCTCTCTCCCTTACCTTTAGTTGATCAACCTCCTGCCTCCCTCCTAGCTAATTAACCTCCTGCCTCCATCCTGGCTGATCTACCTCCTGTCTAGGACCTAGACAGGCAAGGGCCTCCTCAAGCAATTGACGCAATTGAGCTCCCTTCGGCTGACCCTGATTCTCCACATTCTAATCCCCTCCTTCCTAAGAACTCTCATGATGGGAACTAGGAGGAGGGCTATTGCCACCACCTCTCTCGCATCCCCTACCTCGACCCCAACCTTGACCTCAACTTCTAGGCATCTTCTACACTAAACTAACAAAGGACAACCTCAGGCTATAAGGCAAGGATGACAAAAGGGAAAACATACCCTACAAAATCTACGCAACTAGGAAAACATAATGGGCTTATATATACCCAGAGTACCCAGTGTTTAAACCTGACTTTGATACCAAATGTAATGCCCCACCATGCAACCCTAGAAATAAGTTCAACTAAAGAAATAAAAAGGTAGAATTTTTTTTTAAATGGAAATAATATTAACAAAACATAACATAGTCTGATTGCAACAAGTTAAACTAACACCTTCTAGGGATTACATAGTTGCATTAATAAAGTTAAACAATATTCTTCATCATACATAGCATAATCATATAACTTAAACTAACAAATTAATTACATCATTAGATACATACATCAACATTTGCAATATTGTCTACAAGTGCAGAATAGTCTATCTTACAAGAGGAATTACATAATTTCAATGATACAAAAGCTCTTTTCTGGATACCTCAAGTTACATAATGACTTTTCACTGATGCAAAAGATGTAGATACAAATAGCTCAAATGGTCATCTTCAATTATAGGTGCAAAACTAGAAACATCTTCTTTACACACGAGCCACAATGCTAGAAAACCAATGAAATATAGCACAACCACTTGACCATGTGGAACCTTGAGGTCCACCCCCCTGTGCTAGGAGATAACAATGAGGTCCCACAATGACTACAGTCAAGATGAAAAATACAATTAGGTAAATATCCAACATGGATCCCACCAACACAGACTCTGAAAATATAACAAGTTACTCAAACAATGCTCCCAGAGGCAGCATAAACAACAAGAATGAACACAAGAGGGAATACTGGACTACAATAGGTAGAGTGTCATCACATGGTCCTAACATGGGTTATCCTGGCTGACTCTCACTAGACACCAGCCCCCATCTATGGTTATCCTGGCAGCTTCTCTCTAGGCACCGGCCCCATAGGGTGACACATGCGGAACCACCTATCCTTTCATGAAGACAAGGAAGTCGATCATGCCAACCACGCCTTCTCATCCCATCCTTAGCCTAAATGAGCATTGTAGGCATGGGTGAGGCATCTAATTATCTTATTTAATGAGTTTGCTACCCAACCCTTCCTAGGTTAATTATTAGGTTATCCCCTGATTACAACTTTCAAAGGGTTATCTAGGCAGCCACTTTGGGCACTGGCCCCACAATGAAAACCACTCTCCTACATCCACCTAGTAACCCTAACCATCATGACAATTATACAATGACAAAGCAGGACATCTTTCCTCCTGCATATAGATACCTTCACAAAAACCAATCACAAATATCAATGCTCAAATCAACAATCTGCCTCATTAACAAACACTAAGACCTCATACATACATGGGACATCATAAACTCATAGTTAACACATAATGCTACTTAAGATCAAAATACCCTATGCCCCTGGAGCAATACAACATAAAAGGGTAAAACCAAGAGTAAGAATTTGACTCATTTCTAAGTTAGTGCTATTGACATCAATAGGTTTACATTTCTCAACAATATGATGGGTTATCAACAATCATTATTGACACTAATTAGTGAAATATAAAACTTAAACCAAAGATATCATAACCACATACAGCTTAAAATCACAACATGACATTCAACCCAACCATCTTAACTAACCTATTTTGAACCAATTAATTAATAACATAATGATTTAATATTTATAATACCAATTTAAATTAACTTAACTAAACAATTATGAATCTCTATGAATCTACTATTCTTTCAAAATCTAACAATTAAAAGGCTTTGAATAATAATAATTTAAGTTTGAACTAACTTAAATCAATATTTAAAATAACACAACTATCTAATGTTAGAATTGGCCAAGACAATATATTTAAAGAGCCTTGTTTTACCACATCTAGCTTATTTACCATAGATAAAAACTACTTATATTCTAATAAAATAAGTGTAGTTTTATATACAAGAGATAGATGTTATAATTCTATATATATATATATGCTAATTAATGAAATTGACTAAACTTTAATTAGATAAGGTAGATACCCTTTAATCACATCTACTAAATAAATTGATTAACTATGAAGAAATGGCATAGCCCAAAGTCAAATATATATCTAACTCCAGTAGTTATTAACAGTTGATCATGATGTTAGTCATAAAAAAACATAGAATAAAAATACACATTAACCATTATTCATCTTGAAAGATACAATGAATTTAGAGAATTCATAATCTCAAGTCTCTGGTGATTAGGTCTTAATCTTATGACATTACTCAAAGGTTGATGTGTGTTGCTGTTTCTATTTTGGGGCCTTATGTAGGTCTCATCAGTAAGATAATGTTTCCTGTAATGATGCTGCACAGAAAGTTATTCTACACAAGATATGCTTCAAATAATGCTTTTATCTTTAAAACTTTGCATGATATTTGTCATTTTGACATGCTTTAACCTCAAATATGTTGAATATGTTCAGTTATCTACGGGATGTCTACATATTTGTATTATTTGCTTAAGATTGTCAACTATTTGCAATTATGATGATGGAATGCTCTGAAATTGAACGAAATTGAAAGAAATACTTCAAATTAATGTTGAACCTTCAGCTATTGAGTCACATATACAATCAGATACAATCATGAAGAGAAGAAATCAAACCATATGTTCACCAGGACATTCCACAACTAGATACAGTTGATGCTAATTTCAAAGGAAATGGTATGAAAACAACACATGTAAGTAGATATGCACTCCAAGGGATGTAGAAAACCACAACATGTATCAAGAATTTATACACTGATTACTCAAGATATATTATGGATTGGAATAAAAAGAGTCTTCTCATTCATTAGGTATGCAAGAACATATATGTATACAACAACTTTGAAATAAGCCCTGAATATTTCAATAAACAGATTTCAATTAAGTTTCAAATCTCTAAAATGAGGCATCCCTGCACCTTTTATAGAACAAAGTGAGGGAGTGGTTACAATTGATCTACGATCCAGATTTATCTATTAAGATTTATGGTTCACATTTCTTTGACCAAGTCAACCCTTTCCATGTGGCACAGGTTGCCAGCTGGCAACCATCTAGATGGCTTACTTTCTTAAGTATCAAAAGCTTATATCTTTTCTTGGTAATGCCTCTTCATCTACACTTTATCCCTCAAGTTCTTCATCTTTGTCATCGGGAGCACCAAGATCATCGTTTTCAAAATCTTCATCATCCTGATGAGCTTCTCCTTGTACATGGACCTGCATGGATGTCCGGATATTTTCATAAGACTTTACTATCTTCTCTATCTCCCCACCATCTTGAGTTCTTGCTTTGATGATGGTGTGCCTATGCATTTGATATTTGCCTTGGAGATTCTCTAACTTACTTCTCCTATTGCTAGATGTCTCGTTATAATTCTCCATCCTGACCCTGATCCTCATGATCTTATCCATGGTTTCTTCTGTCAGGTGGTTTAGAGGATCATTAGCTACTTGCTGGAAATTTCTATGTACAGCTTTTGTGGCAAACTCCTCATCTTGATTTTCTATCTTGCCTTCTGCCTTTCCTTCTAATGCTTCCAAAATTTCAGCCTCAAATGATATCATATCATGCAGCTTCATGCTGATATCTCTTAGTTTACTGTTGCATCTTTTAAGTACATCACACTCAAACCTGATGTCTTTATACCATATATCAATCAATAGGGCTGTATTATTATTCAGTACCTGATTCTTTATTAAAATAAGAGGATCAATCCTCTTTATTTCACCCAAAGTGAGTAGGACTTTCTCCAATTGAAGTGACCTCCTCCCGATCTCCATCTGTAATTTATCTACCTTTTTCCTGGAGGTGCCTAAAAAATTCCACCTCTTCAAAGAGGCCTTTACCACTTCCTCTACTTCATCAAATGTAGATAATATCCACTTTCTCATTATGGATGACTCATGTTTCATGAGATCCAATTTATTCACCTCACCTTGAGAAATAGTAGTCAATGGGACTGCATGATCACTTGATGTATCCTCAGGGTTAATTAACCCTTTTATGTAAGTATGTAACTGAGCAATGTGCTCCTTGTGCTGTTTATTTTTCTTTTTCTCTCTTTTCACCCTCTAGGTCAATGAATCAATTATATCTTTGCCTTCTTGGCCTTCCTGATCCTCATTGGCAAATCCCAAATCTACTGTATTAATCTGGAATTCATCCAGAGTGATCTTGCCTTTTTCTTTGTCTGCTGTAGGAATGGCCACCTAGGCGGTCCTTCTACCCGTGACAAGATCTCTTCTTATTGTAGAAGTTATTCTACCCTTCCTCTTAGGCTTTATTAAAGTTTCTAAAAACAATGTAGATATATCAAATTCTTGTTCCTCTATACCTGACTCTGCGCCAATTTCTTTCTCAAGCCACCGAGGAATTTGATCCTTTGACTGTCGGTCTCCATCATCATCATCATGATCACCCTAATCTCCGGTATCCACCATCATGTTTGATGGGGAGGGTGATTTTCTTATCTCTTCCTCATGATGCTCCTCATGAAGGTGATCTTTGGGTATATCCTCCTGTTGAGGAATTTCTTTTTTTGGAGGGTGATCCCACTGATCATCTACATGTTTATCATGATCCTGATCTTTTACTTCCTCCATAGGTATCTCATCCACTTTGGTTATTTCCTCATCATGAGGCATATTAGCTTCTATGGATGTCATTGTGTCTACCTTTGGTATAATAACCTGATCTAAAGCTGCAATCTATTCCGCAGCTGTAGTAATTACCTCCTGTACTTTTAGGGTAGGATCAACTAATGTATCCTTTTCTTCTCCTCCCTTGTCTTGGACTTCAACTATCTTGGGTTCAACAGGTACTTCTTTTTGTTATTGCTCACCCATATCTAAAGTGTGGCTTTCTATTTCTGCCATATTCACTTCCTCAACATTTTCTTCTTTATCAGGAACACCTGCTTGATTTTTAGGACTTGCATCCTATCTATATGTAGGATCAATCATTGCAGGACTGGTTACCTGATCAATCAATGTATCAAGCCCCACTCTTGGGTTACCTTTTCTAGGGTCTTTTCTTTTTCCTGCTCTACTCTCTTCAGTTCTTCTAACACTACCGCCTGGACTGATGGTGTACCTTGTGGTGTTATGTGAGTGTTAGCAACAAGAATCTCCATTCGTTGCGAGGCAACATTATCCACAATTTCATCATCTGATAGGTCAACAGTCTCATCTAATGAGAAATGACCTCCTTGACTTGTGCGAGTGGTTTCTTTCATTTGTTCTTCAGTTTGTTTAGTCTTAAACTGAACAATGGTAGGGAGTGATACATCATGTTGTAATTCCTTTCTAAATACTCCACTACCTGCTCCCCTCAATTTTATAGGGTCATGTCTTATCTCACCTCTCATGGATGTTCTGGGTTTCTTAGGTGTGGAAGCCATCACCTGAGGTGCTTTTCTTTTTCTGATGAGGGGCAGTAGGTCTTCTTCTATAGGCTCTTCATCAAAAGGAACATTCTCTTCAATTTGTGCTTGTGATGCCTAACCTTCCTCATATGTTTCCACAGTTTCAACAACTGGCCTCTGAATCTTTTTAGCTTTTTACTTATCTTTAGGAGGTGGTGCTAATGATGCTAATGCCTGTTCTAATGATAATGCATCTTTAGCTGTTATTATGACTCTCTCAATTATCACCCCTTTTGGTTCAGCATCTACTTTTTTACCTCTTGGGAGCCTCTTGCTTTTCTCAGGAGGTGGTGCTCTCTCCTTTAGCCTTCCTCTTCTCATTGCAGAAATCATCATATTCATCTTTAGAAACCTCTTGTCTTTTCTTCTTATTGTCCACCGTGATGACAAAACCTCCTTTCTTCAGTTTATTGATCTGGTCATTGACCCATGCTTGGGTTAGCTACAATGTTCTTCCTGTAAATGGATCTAAAGAGATATCCTCCTGCATGGTGAGATCCGGTGCTGAGATGGTATCATTGTATACCATTTTCTCTGCATATTCATCAACCATTACTGCTCCATCATCTTTCTTCAATTGTGCCAGGATGGAAATGCAATCAAGGGTCTTGATCTGGCTGAGTGTAAGCCTTTGATATCTTCTTCTTCTGGCTTCAGCTTCATCTTCACAATCTACCTAGAAGTCCTCAAGATGTCTTCGATGGATGGGGTTCCCCATGATCTTTTGCATCCTCCCATATGGATCATATGATCTTTTCAATGGAAATGGCTGGAAATTCATCATAGTTAGACCAGCTATGGCCCTTTTAATACTCTCAGAATCTGGGCACATATACCAGCCCATTGTGACTGGAAATAATACTGGTGGAAGCTTGTTGTTAGCTTTGTAAGCATTCAATATTATGGAGATTTGTCTTAAAAATTCCATTAAGACAACTGCATCTGTAGGGTATCTTGGGAGCATGAGAGGCTCCTCCTCAAAACCTTCAACTTTGATGTAAGAGAAAGTTCCAAATTAAATAAACTAGGCTCCATGCCTGTATATGACTTCCTGAGCCTCCATGCTCAGTCTTTTAGTTCGGTCTTCCTCCATTGTTCTTACTAGATACATAGAGAATGCATCATTCACTAGTTTGTAATCTTGTAGGTAATTTGCTCTCTGTAGCTAGGGATGATGATCCCATATATGTGCATCATTTGTTGTGCCACTAATTCTCCCAACTGTAGTCAATGCATCAAATGTACCCTTGTAGGCACATGAATAAACTATGTATGAGGTCATGTAGAAGGAACAATCTGGACCTCCTAGATTCATTAGCTGCTCATCTAGAGCATCACTTATCATCTTAGCCCACATTGGCTTGTTATCTATGTAAAGGTACATTATCCATTCCTTAAAATTTACAGCATCAGGCTAGCCTATCACTCTACTGAGTAGTGCTATCATGTATTGGTATTCATCATCAAAGTCAAATTTATATAAGTGCACTGGAAGCTTAGCTGTTGCAGGATAAGGACTATTCTTCGTCCTCCATTGGTACATTTTCTTCCTAGCAGACTTCTTGTTATTCTCATATTCTGCTTCTGACTTTTTCAAATCTATATTGGCAACCTTCTTGCCTAATGGTAAACTGAATGTAGCAGCAAGACCTTTGATAGATAGATTAGCATATACTGTGCCATGGTTCTCTACCTTCCTTGTCTGTGGGTTATAGTTTCTTGCACATTCAATAACCAGCTTAGGAGTTTCCATGGAATAAGGGAAACCAGTTGCATTCCATATTCAAGATACAAAGACTGCATCCAGCAAGGTGTTGTTACTCTTTTCATCACTCATTTTAACCAACCATGCAGCCAGATCTGTATTTCCTTGGTGCGTATATGTGATGGCACCATATTTAAACCAGACACCCTTAGGTTGAGCAAACATGGGCTTTAGAAATTCTGCCTCTGACTTAGCCAACGGCCTATCCGCCATGGATGCCTACAATTAACAAAACTAGTCTTACAATTGATATCTTACAAGCATGCATATACACCATATCTTTATTATTCATCATGCATATTATACTCTTTCCATATTTTGTTTATCCTGATATGCATAATCTAGAACTTTAAACCAGAAAACCATGATACCTAGATATGCAGAACACGACAACAAGAGGATTTCAATTACTTACCTGATGTGCTTATCCTTTTAATTATGCTGATAACTATGTGGAAGGAATTCAAACACCCACAATGCTCACATATCCCATCTTGGTGCAAGCTATATGTGTCCACAGGTAGTCTTATGAGGGTTTGAAAACATGGAGCTCTGTAAAAACTTGTTTTATTGCAAGGTAATTGTAAAATGATTATGTAAATTCACTTTTAACCTCTTCTTTAAGGCAAATTAGGGCAAATTAATTGAAACAGCTAATCTTCTTGTACAAAACTTCTAGATTTTGCTAGGTGTATGTATCAGGGTCATAATCGGCAGGAACCACCTACCACATCTGCGTGCATTTAATGTTATGGTGGCAAGGCGCGGGGTGATCTTTGCAGGATAGGATGAGATTCAAATATTGGGGTGATGTTCAAATATGATCCCCTAAACTAAAATGACCCCCCCCCTCGAAATACCAGGATGACGTCATCAAGATAATGACTTGGTTCAGCGTTTTGGCACTATGACGTCATCGTCATGTTATGTATGAAGGGTCGTGTTTGGAAATATACCTCCGCAAGGTAAAAAGGATGGTGACATCATCGTCATGTTTATTTCTTCGTTTACTGGGTTTGGATGATGTCGTCAGGATATTGGTTTAGGGTGATATTTTGTGACAGACCGATATTCAAATATCAGGGTGATATTTAAATATTGGGTGATATTCAGGAATATGATCATCGCAAAATACATGATGTTGTTTGTCGAGTAGATATCGCTATCACATAAAGTTGATGTCTGGATGTTCGGAGAAAATGATTTTATCAGGCGATAATATTAGATCAGGGTGACCTTTTATAATATGACTGATGTTAAGAAATATGATCCTCCCCTTAGAATATCAAGTTTGACCAGGACTTTGACTCACCATAACTCTCATTCTCTAACGAATATCAGGGTGATCCAAAAGGCAAACCTACATGAAATTTTGTGCTCTATCCACCCATGAGGTTATTGTCATGAAATATTAATTTTGAAAAACTTGGCCTCATCATGATGACCTACCCGGTCCCCTTTATGCAGGATCATCTATATCGTCTTACTTTTACCAGACCGCCAGCAAGCAGAAAACACAAGCAAAGCCAAACAAAAAGTTGGGTCCCTGTTTTGTCAGGTCAAAATGGGATATGTTGTGTAACCACACAACAACTTGCCACCAAAGAAAACACTAAAATTCTAATGATTCAAGTGATGTGGACACATTCTAACATAGCATTCTAACTCTTTCTAAGCATAAGCATCATAATCTTTCTGAATGATCAAATGTCTTCATGGTAACAATGCTAACAAAGGATCAGTAGTGTGCAAATGATTAATTATCCTCACCTTGAAAGCTAGTTGAAAACATGAGTAACTGATGTTAAGCTACATAGTTGGAGATCATCCCTCATAGCCAACCTGGATAGAGCCTTGCTGCCAGCAGGCGTCTATAGCCCTGGCAAGGCTATCTATAGAATCCCCTTAAGTAGAGCCCCACTGCCAGTAGGCATCTATTTCCCCGGTAAGGTTACTTAGATGGCCTAATTTTATTATACTTTTGGATTTTTTAACATTTATACTTCAAATATCTGATGTCATCATGTAAGCTCAGTGTGCAAGGTATGGTCACTTTCTATTTTAGGTTGGAGATTGCATTGGTAGCAAGGGAGTCCCTTTAGATTTTTCACTTAACACCTATACTTGTATTTTCAACAAACCTAAGGCTGTTAGGTGAGTCATTGTGAATAAATCACTTTGGTTAAGAAAAGGTACCCTGATGACAGGATATCACAAACCTGACCATGATGACCTTCTCAAAATGACCTATATATAAATGTGTGCTCATCACTTAAATCTTAACAATTTTAGTATTTTCTGGGGTGACGAGCTGCATCATCCTGACTAACCAAAACCAAAACTCAACTAGCAAGCAAAGCAAAAACAAAACAAAACACTGTACAAACAACTATACAAATATACATTATGATACACATGACTGACATGAAGCTACTTAGGCTTGGAAATAATGTTTGAGGAACTATCCATTAACTGGTAATGGAACATCCTCACCTGTCAAGTTCTTAAGCCTAAAAGTACTGTCTCCTAATAACTCAGAAATTTGGAAGGGACCTATCCATAATTTATCAAACTTACCATGGTCTCCTTTTGTCTCATGGGCTTTATCGCACATCAGGACTAAATCTGATATCGTAAAGACTTTAATTTTGGCTCTCTTGTCAAACCAGCATTTGACAACAGCCTGATGTTTGGAAAACTGATCAATTGCCTAACTTCTTTTCTCTTCCAGGTGCATTAGCTCAAGCAACCTGACTTCTTGGTTATTGTCTGTGCCTAGGTACTCTTGGGCAAACTGCAGGGTAGGAATCTTCAGGTTAACAGGGAGGATGGGATACACCCCATAGACTAAATAATAAGGTGAGTTTCCTAATGCAGCCTTGTTTCTGGTTCTATCTACACATAAGGCATATTTTAAAAGTGTATTCCATTCCCTAGGGTTCTTGTCTACTAACTTTTTTATGATATTCAGTAGATTTTTGTTTGTGGATTATGCTAATCCATTCCCTTGGAGATAATAATTAGATGAGAACTTCAGTATGATCCCATAATGAAAGGCCCAGCTTGACAACTTGGTTGAAGTAAAAGCAGAGCCGTTACCACTTACCAGAGCATAGGGAACCCCATACCTGGTGATTATGTTACTTTCCAAAAAACTAATGACATCTTCTGCACTGCAAGTCTTGCTGCTAGTAGCTTTAGTCCACTTGGTACAATAATCAGCAATTGTTAGAACATACCTGTGGCCTAAAGATGATGGAGGATTAATAGTTCCTATAAAATCCATGCCCCATTATGCAAATGGGCACGCCTCCATCACTGGTTGCAAAGGTTGTGCAGCATATCTCTCTCTCTTAGTAGCAATCTGACATACATGACAACATTTAATATGTTTAGCTGTATCCTTGAAAATTGTGGGCCAATAGTATCCTACTCTGAGGATTGCATGTGTGGTGGCCAAGGATGAGCCATGTGTTATTCCAAACTTGTCATGTAGCTTTGATAAAACTTTTCTTGCTTCTAGCCTCTCTAGGCATCTCAAGTATATTCCTTCATAATTTTTCTTGAAAAGTACTCCTGCTTTCATCATGTACTTCTAGGATTTTATTTTCAGGGCTCTTCTTTGTGAATCCTGCAGTTTAGGAGGACATCTTCCAGTGATTAGGATGTGTCTGATATCTGAATACCACTCTTCATTGTCCTTAGCATTGATAACATACTGCTGACTTGTGATAATTGGATCAATTTCTGATATCATTTGGCTTAAAGCCTGTCCTCTCACTAGCTTCATGGGTGTGATATCCATGTCATATTCTTGTAGTACAGTGATCCACTTAGCCCTTTTTTCACCAGGCTCACTCTGCATTAACAACATCTTCACTACTGCATCTGGCACCACAGCAATCACCTTGCTTCTCAAGATATAATGCCTAAATTTCTTTACTGCTCTGACCAAAGCAAGTGCATGCCTTTCAACATCTACATATCTCAATTCAGCATCTTTGAAAGGGCAGCTCATGAAGGCAATTGGTTTCTCTTCTTTTTCTTCATTTCTATGAGTTAGCACTGCTGCAAAGGTATGTTCTGAAGTAAATGAATAAATATAGAAGTCTCTGGTGTAGTCTGGACTAATGAGGATAGGAGCACCAGAAATAGTTTTCTTTATGTCTTCAAAGGCTGCTCTAGCTTCTGATGTCCACTCAATCTTTGCATCCTTTTTCAACATAGCATTTAAAGGTCTAACTATTTCAGCAAAGCTAGTGATGAATTTCCTAACAAAATTTATCTTACCAAAGTAAGATTTGAGTTCTTTCTTGCTTCCTGGAAGCTTCAATTTCATAATGGACTCCACCCTATCAGGATCTATGATAATCCCATTTTCAGTTATTAGGTGGCCTAGCAACTTTCCTGTTGTTACCCTAAATATGCATTTCTTGGGGTTCAAAGATATTCCATATTCTTCACATTTTTTCAATACATTTCTGAGATCTGCTACATGGTTTCCTCTTTCCTTGGAGAATACTATTAAGTCATCCATGTATATGAGTATGCATTTTCCTATTAAGCCTCTGAAGGCTATGTCCATTACACACTGGAATGTTGCTCCAGCATTTATTAGCCCAAATGGCATGCATCTATAAGCAAAGATCCCCCATTTTGTAGTGAAGGCAGTTTTCAGTATGTCAATTTTGTCAACCATTACTTGATTATAACCAGAAAAACCATCCAAGAATGACATCATTTTGGCTCCATTGACTATCTACAGAACTTCATCTAATGAGGGTAAAGGATAATTTTCCTTCTCTGATGCCCTGTTCAGGTTCCTGAAGTCCACACATAGCCTGATGTCTCCATTCTTCTTTCTCACTGGGACCAGATTAGCAACCTAGGTGGAGTGCCTCACAGGATATATGATCCTGAAATTTAGCAGTTTCTTGACTTCTTAAAAAATTATTGGTTCAAGCAAAGCATTGACTGGCCTTTGCTTCTGTCTGAAAGGTTTAGCATCTAGCTTGAGGGGTATAGTGTGAGTTATGACTGATGTGTCATAAGTCCATGCAATAACATGTATGTAATCTTTAAGGGCTTGAGTTATTCCTTCTAACTCTTCTGGCGTGCAAACCTTACTAATTAAGACATTTCTCTTGTCATCATTTTGTCTAATATTCACTTGTGAATATTGCCCTCCATCAACCTTTGGAAGATCCTTCTATTTTAACATGTTATCTAGGTCAAATGCTCTCTCTAGCTCTATCATCCCTTTGGGAATCTTGTTGCTATCAACTCTAATATTTCTTCTTCTTCCCAAACATGATCTTCCACATTGTTCTCATCTATGATCTGAGCATCAAATATATCTCTGTTGGAGATGAAATCAAGGATATGCTGATCATCATCAAAAACTTGGAGATTAGTAACATTATTAGGTACTGAAGGCACTAATATCAATTCTACTGAAAACCTCTTTAAACCGAAAATAGACAAAGGCTCTAAGGTACTAGCAGCCTGGGCTAGAGCATCCGCTCTATGGTTCTGTTCTCTAGGTACGTGGGTGATATTAAATGCATCAAAGTCTTCAATCAAATCCCACACTCTGTGTCTATAATTTGACAATTTCTTATAATTGTAAGAGTAAATTCCTCTTACCTATCTGACAACTAATTTTGAGTCCTCAAAGACATGCATAATTTTTACCTTCTTCTTGAGAGAAAATAGTATCCCATGTATTAGAGCTTCATACTCTGTCACATTGTTGGTGTAGGGGAACTGTAATCTATAAGCAGCTAAGTAGGATTTTCCTGATGGATCAATGAGATCAATCCCTTCTCCAGCTCCTTGTTTAGACTTGGATCCATCAAATCTCAGGATCTAGGCTTTATCTTCAGTAGGAGGCTTAGCTGAACTTTCCTTCCTCTTTGTATCTCTGGTAGTTGCTCCACCTGATATCCATTTTAATCTAGGTACTTCAGCATTCTTAGACCTCATCTTTCCCTTCTTCTGCGAAGCTGATTTTTCTTCCTTCTTTTCAACATCAGGAGGATGATCTTCTGGATTGGATGCAATATGTCTCTTTACAATATGTAAACATAGTGAGTAGGCAGTTTTTGAATGAGGTGCCTCATGCAATCTGCACCATCCCTCAGTTAGTGCATCTCGTGGAAGTTTCCCTTGTTCTATCATTTTTTTAATTTCTCCTAATAAAAACTTCTCAAATCTGGTCAAATTACTGCATCTGTCTTCATCAGACAGTTCATAATCTGACTCCATCAGACAATCACTCCCTGGGGTGATTTTCTCTTTCTTCTTAACATTTATCTAGTCATATACCAGAATTTCTTTTGTTCTCAAAATATGATCCTCATCACGATTTATTAGCTCACTTGTGTTTCCTATAGAAGACAAACAAAAATTAGTATCATCATCATCACTAGATGCAGAACTTACCTCAGATGATGATGATGCCTCACTGCATGTCTGCTCCAATTTGATCATATCTAAGCATGTTTCACAAGTTTTCTCTGAATGTACCTCATCGTGTAATATACACCAACCATCAATCAAAATGTCATAAACAGGTATATTTAACAATTGACAACATTCTACCTATTTAGATAAGTATATTTCAAAACTTTTGAAATGATCTAGTTCTATTTCATCGCCATGATCATGACCAGATCTTAAGACTACAGTATTATCATCATGAGGATGATCATTAAGATCATGATCATCATGAAAATCATACATCATGACCTCCTCTATTCTAACAATCTAAGGTCTAATAGAATATACTCCCAGTTCAACATTCAAGTACATGATCTCATTTATTTTGTTGTACTCGGTGATCATGTGTTTCATTCTTGGTTCAGCGTCGATCCTTATCTGGTTTGGTATTCCTTTCCAAGGTAGCCACATGTGACTGAATTCAGTAGACATATATCCGTTGAGGGTTTTAGACCAGTCCCTACTAAGTAACATTCCATATGTATCAGGTATGTCTACTACCTAGATGTCAATATAGTACTGAATCCTAGGGTCTGATGCCAGTTGCATGTGAATGGGAGTTAACTCCCTTATTACATTCACCTCTGTCTTGTCTAGTTGGGTTACCTTCTTCAAGGACTTAGTAGGATGTAGTCCTAGAGCATTACATATGGCCAGAGGTATGACATTCGTGGATGCTCCTGAGTCCACAAGGCAATTGTACAGGTTTTTACTAAACATTCATATGGTTAGGAGGAATGGAGGTGATTCACTTTTATCTCTATACAAGGTCATGTGAGAAGTCTCCGCAGCTTGGATAGTAGCTGGGACTTTAGTTTTAATATTATTATCTCTGACAGCATGATCCTTACCACTAGACTGACCTGCTGGATGAATATCCTCTTTAGGGTAGGATCATCTAGTGATTTCGTAAATGCATTTTTAATGGCTGGAGTTTTCAACAACTCTGACAAGGATAGGCTGATTTTGATCTTCTTCATTTCCTCTCCCAGGTAGGTGACTAACTTGTCAGACTCATGAGGCATGCTCAAATCTTTTGATGCTGTGTTTGGTGGTGATAAATACTAAGTATTGACCTTGGGAAATCCCAGGTTATTGCTTGCTTTGGGATCAGGAGGGGTATTAAAATTATTTAGGGGTAAGGAAGAAGTCAATGGACCAGTAGGTCTGTTGGCATTATTTCTCAAGTTATAATTGTGCTTACCCTGGTACTGTTGTTGGTAAGCATGTATCTCCTTAGGCTCATTTCATGGCTCATTGTCATCCTCAAAGGGGAAAACATAATTGGACTCAAAAGTCATGGTTGATTCTTCACATGTCTGGGTATAATGCTGATGGGATGACACAGTCTACTGATAAGGCTGATCAATATAGATTTCCAATACTAAAGCTGAATCATATCCACAGGGAACAAGCTCATTCCCTTCTACATGGGGTGGATTTCCTGCAGTATTGGATACCTCAGTTTGGAAATACTTGTAGCAATTTGAAATTGAGGACAGTCTAACTCTGCATGAGTATTTGTATTGTGTATTCTACACCAATTAGTGAGGGCTGCCTTAGCAAGATTGACTCTAGTAGTCTGTTTGGCTTCACTAGGTGGCTGATTATCTATGGGTGATGGTAAGGAGCCATTATTTGGCCTAGAGTTCCATACTCTAGGTTGTCTAGGAGGATTGTTGTTATATCCACCATTGTTGTTAAAATTATTGTTATTGTACCCCCTATCAGGATAACTAGGTCTATCATTGTTATAGCCTCTATTCTGATTAGGCTGAGAGTAGAAGTTTTGGCTTCTTAAGTGAGTGATCTCAGTTGTAAGCTTCCTTAGCTGAGCTAATATTTCTTTGATCTCTTCTTTTTCTTCCTAGACCTTGGCTACCCCATTTTTAGTTTGAGGCTTGAAGAAAGAGGATCCAGTATTATTATTTTGATCAACACCCTAAGACACTTGTGTCTAACTTAGATACTGTGGCATTTGACCATTTCCATTAGGAGGAGGAGGCATGATAGTCAATGGAGATATCTGCAATGGTGTTGGCATGACTACTGGAGGCATCGTGGCTCCATTATACTGTGGTTGGAGAGGATATCTTGGATAACCAAGAAGTGTAGGAAAGGCTATGTTTGGTGTAGGAGCAGGGACTAACTATTGATTCACTTTGATGGCTTCTTGGAAAGCTCCTGTCAAAGTCGTGATTTTAGGATGTGCTCTCCTGATGAACATGGAAGTCAAAGGATCTAGAACTAAATAATAGATACTCCTAGCAGCTGCATCAGCTACAACATAAGGAGTGACTAACTTGGATAACATTTTCTAAAACCTAGCATTGAAGTTGGCAATAGGTTCTCCCTCAAACCACTTAATTGTGACAAATATGTGATAGTTCATTGAAGGATCTATTGGCACCTTGAACCTATCAGTAAAAGATTTCTCTAGGATGTCCCATGATCCGACAGAGCCCCGACAAAGACTAATATACCAATTATAAGCCTCTTCCCCTAAGGAAAAAGGAAATAATCTGCATACAACGTCCTGATGTTCTATTCTTGCCCTACAACAAGCCTCTTTGAAAGTTTTGATATGATCATCAGCATTCTGATAAGGATGATATTTTGGATAGAGTTTGTCTGGATTCCTTGGTAAAGTGTGATATGCAGTAAAGGTCAAAGGTAATTCTACTGCAAAGAAAGACATTACAACCAGAGGAGGTTGAGCCTATGGTACAGTTGCCTGAGGTTGGACCTGGGGCTGAGGCTTGATAGGAGATGTCACAGATAACCTTGAAGGTACTTGTAAACCAATAGGAGTTATAGGAGGAGGCTCTAGTGATGCTCCTGATGCACTAGACCCTTGAGTGTGATGGATGTCTATAGTTCTAGGTCTAAACCCCCTGACAGGTAATTCTTCAAATATTCCACCAGATCTAGACCTGGTATTTATCCTGTGAGCCAGGATTTCTTGATTTTGAAGAAAATTAGCCAAATGATTGTAAAGATTGGTTGGAATTCACTAGTAATGACTATATTTAAGGTTAGGATTGGAAATGGACAAAGTATTTCTAGAATATTTGCAGCTATACTACAAATATGAGGTGATCTTTAGGTTTGGTAACACTTGCAGGTTGATATTAGGTTTCTAAAGCAAGATACCTCAAAGTTTGGACAAATTCACCTAAAATATGACTGATCTTTGCAAATACATGATGATCTACTATAAAGATTGCAATATTTTTGATCAATTATGAAAACTTTGCAAAGGATTAGCATGTGCAAGCTTAGAACAACAGATATCTACGTCTAATTTGAAATTTAGCGGTGTTTGAGCATTACCTTACGATCTTTATCATCACCTAAACTACAGATGATGATCCTCATCCTATGACCCTCCTTCTAGTGCCAATTTATGTTGATCATGATGTTAGTCATAAACAAACATAAAATAAAAGTACACATTAACCTCTATTCATCTTGAAAGATAAAATGAATTCAGAGAATTCATGATCTCCAGGCTCTGGTGATTAGGTCTTAATCTTCTGATGTTACTCAGAGGTTGATGTGTGTTGTTGTTTCCATTTTGGGGCTTTACGTAGATCTCATCAGTAAGATAATGTTTCCTATAATGATGCTACACAGAAAGTTATTCTACACAAGATATGCTTCAAATAATGCTTCTATCTTTAAATCTTTGCATGATATTTGTCATTTTGACATGCTTTAACCTCAAATATGCTAAATATGTTCAGTTATCTATGGGATGTCTACATATTTGTATTATTTGCTTAAGATTGTCAACTATTTGCAATTCTGATGATGGAATGCTTTGAAATTGAAAGAAATACTTCAAATTAATGTTGAACCTTCAGCTATTGAGTCACATATACAATCAGATACAGTCATGAAGAGAAGAAATCAAACCATATGTTCACCAGGACATTCCATAACTAGATACAGTCGATGCTAACTTCAAAGGAAACGGTATGAAAACAACACATGTAAGTAGATATGCACTCCAAGGCACGCAACAAACCACAACATTTATCAAGAATTCATACACTGATTAATCAAGATATATTATCGATTGTAATCAAAAGAGTCTTCTCATTCATTAGGTATGCAAGAACATATATGTATACAACAACTTTGAAATAAGCCCTGAATATTTCAGCAAACAGATTTCAATTAAGTTTTGAATCTTTAAAATGAGGCATCCCTGCACCTTTTATAGAACAAAGTGAGGGAGCGGTTATAATTGATCTACGATCCAGATTTATCTAGTAAGATTTATGGTTCAAATTTCATTGACCAAGTCAACCCTTTCCATGTGGCACAGGTTGCCAGTTGGCAACCATCCAGATGGCTTACTTTTTTAAGTATCAGAAGCTTATATCTTTTCTTGGTAATGCCTCTTCATCTACTCTTTATCCTTCAAGTTCTTCATCTCCGTCATTAGGAGCACCAGAATCATCGCTTTCAAAATCTTCATCATCTTGATGAGCTTCTCCTTGTACATGGACCTGCATGGATGTCCAGATATTTTCATGTGACTATACTATCTTCTCTATCTCCCCGCTATCTTGAGTTCTTACTTTGATGATGGCGTGTCTATGCATTTGATATTTGCCTCAAAGATTCTCTAACTTACTTCTCCTATTGCTAGATGTCTCATTATAATTCTCCATCCTGACCTTGATCCTCATGATCTTATCCATGGTTTCTTCTATCAGGTGGTTTAGAGGATCATCAGCTACCTGCTGGAAATTGCTATGTATAGCTTTTATAGCAAACTCCTCATCTTGATTTTCTATCTTGCCTTCTGCCTTTCCTTCTAATGCTTCCTAAATTTTAGCCTCAAATGACATCATATCATGTAGCTTCATGCTGATATCTCTTAGTTTACTGTTGCATCTTTTAAGCACATCACACTCAAACCTAATGTCTTTATACCATATATCAATCAATAGGGCTGTATTATTATTCAGTACCTGATTCTTTATTAAAATCAGAGGATCAATCCTCTTTATTTCACCCAAAGTGCTCATGACTTTCTCCAATTGAAATGACCTCCTCCCGATCTCCATCTGCAATTTATCTACTTTTTTCCTGGAGGTGCCTAAAGAATTCCACCTCTTCAAAGAGGCCTTTACCACTTCCTCTACTTCATAAAATGTAGATAATATCCACTTTCTCATTATGGATGACTCATGTTTCATGACATCCAATTTATTCACCTCATCTTGAGAAATAGCAGTCAATGGGACTGCATGATCACTTCATGTATCCTCAGGGTTAATTAACCCTTTTATGTAAGTATGTAACTAAGCAATGTGCTCCTTGTACTGTTTATTTTCATTTTTCTCTCTTTTCACCCTCTGGGTCAATGAATCAATTATATCTTTGCCTTCTTGGCTTTCCTGATTCTCATTGGCAAATCCCAAATCTACTGTATTAATCTGTAATTCATCCAGAGTGATCTTACCTTTTTCTTTGTCTGCTATAGGAATGGCCACCTAGGTGGTCCTTCTACCCGTGACAAGATCTCTTCTTATTGTAGAAGTTATTCTAGCCTTCCACTTAGGCTTTATTAAAGTTTCTGAAAATAATGTAGATATATCAAATTCTTGTGCCTCTATACCTGACTCTGCACCAATTTCTTTCTCAAGCCATTGAGGAATTTGATCCTTTGACTGTCGGTCTCCATCATCGTCATAATGATCACCCTAATCTCTGTTATCCACCATCATGTTCAATGGGGAGGGCAATTTTCCTATCTCTTCCTCATGATGCTCCTCATGAAGGTGATCTTTGGGTATATCCTCTTGTTGAGGAATTTTTTTTTCTAGAGGGTGATCCTGCTGATCATCTACATGTTTATCATGATCCTGATCTTTTGCTTCCTCCATAGGTATCTCATCCACTTTGGTGATTTCCTCATCATGAGGCATATTAGCTTCTGTGGATGTCACTGTGTCTACCTTTGGTATACTAACCTGATCTGAAGCTGCAGTTTGTTCCGCAACTGTAGTAATTACCTCTTGTACTTTTAGGGTAGGATCAACTGATGTATCCTTTTCTTCTCCTCCCTTGTCTTGGACTTCAACTATCTTGGGTTCAACATGTACTTCTTTTTGTTGTTGCTCACCCATATCTAAAGTGTGGCTTTCTATTTCTGCCATCTTCACTTCCTCAACATTTTCTTCTTTATCAGGAACACCTGCTTGATTTTCAGGACTTGCATCCTGTCTATATGTAAGATCAATCACTGCAGGACTGGTTACCTGATCAATCAATGTATCAAGCCCCATCTCTTGGGCTACCTTTTCTGGGCTCTTTTCTTTTTCCTACTCTACTCTCTTCAGTTCTTCTAAGACTACCACCTAGACTGATGGTGTACCTTGTGGTGTTATGTGAGTGTTAGCAACAAGAGTCTCCATTCGTTGCGAGGCAACATTATCCACCACTTCGTCATCTAATAGGTTGATAGTCTCATCTAATGAGAAATGACCTCCTTGACTTGTGCGAGTGGTTCCTTTCATTTATTCTTTAGTTTGTTCAGTCTTAAACTGAACAATGGTAGGGAGTGATACATCATGCTGTAATTCCTTTCTAAACAATCCACTACCTGTTCCCCTCAACATTATAGGGTCATGTCTTATCTCACCTCTCATGGATGTTCTGGGTTTCTTAGGTGTGGAAGCCATCACCTGAGGTACTTTTCTTTTTCTAATGAGGGGCAGTAGGTCTTCTTCTACAGGCTCTTCATCAAAAGGAACATCCTCTTCAATTTGTACTTGTGATGCCTGACCTTCCTCATATGTTTCCACAGTTTCAATAGCCGGCCTCTAAATCTTTTTAGCTTTTTTCTTATCCTTAGGAGGCAGTGCTGATGATGCTAATGCCTATTTTGATGCTGATGCATCTTTAGCTATTATTATGAATCTCTTAATTATCACCCCTTTTGGTTCAGCATCTACTTTTTTACCTCTTGGGAGCCTCTTGCTTTTCTCAAGAGTTGGTGCTCTCTCCTTTAGACTTCCTCTTCTCATTGCAGAAATCATCATATTCCTCTTCGGAAACCTCTTGTCTTTTCTTCTTATTGTCCACCGTGATGACAACACCTAATTTCTTTAGTGTATTTATCTGGTTATTGACCCATGCTTGGGTCAGCTACAATGTCCTGCTTGTAATTGATCTAAGGAGATATCCTCCTACATGGTGAGATCCGGTGCTAAGATGGTATCATTGTATACCTTTTTCTCCTCATATTCATCAGCCATTACCTCTCCATCATCTTTATTCAATTGTGCCGGGATGGAAATATAATCAAAGGTCTTGATCAGGCTAAGTGTAAGCCTTTGATATCTTCTTCTTCTGGCTTCAGCTTCATCTTCACAATCTGCCTAGAAATCCTCAAGATGTCTTTGATGGATGGGGTTCCCCATGATCTTCTACATCCTCCCATATGGATCATATGATCATTTCAATGGAAATGGCTGGAAATTCATCATAGATAGCTTTGTATATTCTTAGAATCTAGGCACATATACCAGCCCATTGTGACTGGAAACAATATTGGTGGAAGCTTGTTGTTAGCTTTGTAAGCATTCAGTATTGTGGAGATTTGTCTTAAAAATTCCATTAAGACAACTGCATCTGTAGGGTATCTTGAGAGGATGAGAGGCTCCTCCTCAAAACCTTCAACTCTGATGTAAGAGAAAGTTGCAAATTAAATAAACTAGGCTCCATGCCTGTATATGACTTCCTAAGCCTCCATGCTTAGTCTTTTAGTTTGGTCTTCCTCCATTGTTCTTACCAGATGCATAGAGAATGCATCATTCACTAGTTTGCAATCTTGTAGGTAATTTGCTCTCTGTAGTTGGGGATGATGATCCCATATATGTGCATCATTTGTTGTGCCACCAATTCTCCCAACTGTAGTCAATGCATCAAATGTACCCTTGTAGGCACATGAATAAACTATGTATGAGGTCATGTAGTAGGAACAATCTGGACCTCCTAGATTCATCAGCTACTCATCTAGAGCATCACTTATCATCTTAGCCCACATTGGCTTGTTATATGTGTACAGGCACATCAGGATGACTGCATACATCCAGTCCTTAAAACTTCCAGCATCAGGCTGGCCTGTCACTCTACTGAGCAGTGCTATCATGTATTGGTATTCATCATCAAAGTCAAATTTATATAAGTGCACTGGAAGCTTAGGTTCTGCAGGATAAGGACTATTCTTCACCCTCCATTGGTACATTTCTTCCTAGCAGACTTCTTGTTATTGTCATATTTTACTTTCAACTTCTTCAAATCTATATTGGCAACCTTCTTGCCTAATGGTAAACTGAATGTAGTAGCAAGACCTTTGATATACAGATTAGCATATACTCTGCCATGCTTCTCTACCTTCCTTGTCTGTGGGTTATAGTTTCTTGTACATTCAATAACTAGCTCAGGAGTTTCCATGGAATAAGGGAAACCAGTTGCATTCCATATTCAAGATACAAAGACTGCATCCAGCAAGGTGTTGTCACTCTTTTCATCACTCATTTTAGTCGATCATGCAGACAGATCTATATTTCCTTGGTGCATATCTGTGATGGCACCATATTTAAACCAGACACCCTCAGGTTGAGCAAACATGGGCTTTAGAAATTCTACCTCTAACTTAGCCAACCGCCTATCTGCTATGGATGCCTGTAATTAACAAAACTGGTCTTACACTTGATATCTTACAAGCATGCATATACACCATATCTTTATTATTCATCATGGATATTATACTCTTTCCATATTTTGTTTATCCTGATATGCATAATCTAGAACTTTAAACCAGAAAACCATGATACTTAGATATGCAGAACACGACAACAAGAGGGTTTCAATTACTTTCCTGATGTGCTTATCCTCTTAATTATGCTGATATCTGTTTGGAAGGAATTCAAACACCCACAAAGCTCACGTATCTCGGCTTGGTGCAAGCTATATGTGTCCACAGGTAGTCTTATGAGGGTTTGAAAACACGAAGCTCTATAAAAACTTTTTTTAATACAAGGTAATTGTAAAATGATTCCGTAAATTCACTTTTAACCTCTTGTTTAAGTCAAATTAGGGAAAATTAGGGCAAATTAATTGAAACAACTAATCTTCTTGTACAAAACTTTTGGATCTTGCCAGGTGTATGTATCAAGTTCGTAATTGGTGGTAACCACCTACCACATCTACGTGCATTTAATGTTATGGCGGCAAGGAGTGGGGTGATCTTTGCAGGATAGGATGATATTCGAATATTAGGTGATATTCAAATATCAAGGTGATGTTCAAATATGATCCCCTGAACTAAAATGACCCCCCCGTCGAAATATCAGGATGACGTCATCAAGATAATGACTTGGTTCAGCGTTGTGGCCCTATGACATCATCGTCATGTTATGTATGAAGGGTCGTGTTTGGAAATATACCTCCACGAGGTAAAAAGGATGGTGACGTCATCGTCATGTTTATTTCTTCATTTACTGGGTTTGGATGACGTCGTTAGGATATTGGTTCAGGGTGATATTTTGCGACAGGTCAATATTCAAATATTAGGGTGATATTTAAATATCGGGTGATATTCAAGAATATGATCGTCACAAAATACATCATGTTGTTTATCGGGTAGATATCACTATCACATAAAGTTGACGTCCCGATGTTTAGAGCAAATGATTTTATTGGGCGATAATATAAGATCAGGGTGACCTTTTATAATATGACTGATGTTAAGAAATATGATCCTCCCCTCGGAATATCACGTTTGACCAGGACTTTAACTCACCATAACTCTCATTCTCTAAGGAATATCAGGGTGATCCAAAAGGCAAACCTGCATGAAATTTTGTGCTCTATCCACCCATGATGTTATTGTCATGAAATATTAATTTTGAAAAACTTGGCCTCATCATGATGACCTACCCGGTCCCCTTTATGCAGGATCATCTGCATTGTCTTACTTTTACCAAACCGCCAACAAGAAGAAAACACAAGCAAAGCCAAACAAAAAGTTGGGTCCCTGCTTTGTCAGGTCAAAATGGGACGTGTTGTGTAACCACACAACATTAACTAACTTAAATAATTCTAAGAAATTCACTCATATAGAAATATGAATAATAAACTACCATCCTAACAAATGTACAGATTACTAAAATAATCGATGTAAGAAATATATCCTATCAGATATAAAGGAATTTAAAATAGAAATCACCCATTATAACACAAGTTAGAGAATAGCATTTCACTATGAAATGAGAACGTTCTAATTTTTTCATCAGGTAGATTTGGATGCAAGATTCACAAGTGTAAGATTAAATTAGACAGATAATATTTCAGAGACCCCAGCGACTAGCATAAGTTCGCCACATAGGTTGAATAATGGCCATCAATAGATCTTGTAGGTTGAAGAAAAGTATTGAACTTCATTGGAAAATCATAGATCAACGCTAGAGGAAGCAACCTAATGCAGTGATTCAACACAATTGAATGATATCAAGAAATGTTAAAAGCTAAAATTATAATGTAGGGTGTTGTAGGAATCATCTAGATATGATAGAATCATTATACTAGATAGTGACATTTTTTGTAGGGGCAATTAGGAGGAACTAAAGTTGTTGACAAAATGCCTCGATGAGGCAGTGCCACAACTCTAAAATGATTATAGGAGATTCACCGAACGACTACTGGTTGGACGTTTGAAAGATAATCTAGTTAAAGGATTACAAGGTTTGCGCCTAAGGGGATTAGCAACAAGATTTAGAACTAAACTAATTTCATTGGTAGGCAATACCATGTAGATAAATACATCACTCCTTGGGATCGATTAGCATGTTAGATTAAAGAGAATACTCACTCACTATGCACTTTAGAGAGAGGATGTTTGAAAAGTAACAATAAGAATTATTAAAAGTAACTTGAGATCATTTCGGAAGGCATCGATTTGACTGGTTAGAGAAATAGTGTGGCTCCAATGGATGTGCATGTAGATTAAAACACAAGACCTAGAGAAAACCCTTAAATTAACTCCAAATAGTTTCCAAAGAGGGAACAAGTGCCAGAAAGACTCGACTCATGTCATTTGAATGTTCCCTACTGATTGCTAAAACAATTTTAAGTAAATAACTAAGGCAAGCCTAACAAATCACAACATTTGAGGAAAAATTAAATGGGGAGAGAGAACAACAACAAAAGAGTCACATTCTGAGGAAACTCACATATGAAGATAGAAAGAAGATATACAAATTAAAAGATCCCTGATACTAGTTGGATTGAGGGCCACAAAAGTTATGTATTTTCCACGGAGGAGTCAGATCACATCTTAGGAGCATGCAAATGGCAAGTATTTCCTAGATTGAAAACATTAGCTTAAGGTTTCTAGTATGGCTAATTGGGAGGAAGGATCAATAGGTCGAAAGTACACCATAGCAACACAGATTCAAATGGTGATAGGGGACTTAATATCATAGGCTATCAAATATATCGGTATGATTTTCAGAGAGATAAAACTACATAGGAGAGGCTGAGGTAAGAACGAAATTCATACAGAGACTAAATTATCTCAAATAAAATTAATTCTATTTTACTACTAAACATACCCAGAATCTTGTTATCCCCAAGCTTTAGAGTCCTCCAGTTGAATTCCTCTCTCCTTCCACCAATTCTTCTTATGTAAAAATTCTCCCCCAAAATCTTTCTGTCCAAATTCTTCCAAAATCCCATTCAAATATCCCCCTCACACAAAAATAGACAATTTCATTAAATTCCATCCCATAACTCACCCATTAAAGGAATCTACTTCCTTCAAAAATTAAATGCATTCCATCTCCACCTATAGGCACTTCACAACAACTCACTAACTTCAAATAAATCTATTAATAAAAGAATATCTTATCAAAATATACAAAATGAATATTTATTCATTTAATATAATAATAAATACTTATAATTTATTTATTATTGTTATTACTATTAGGTATTAAAATTATTAATTTAATTCCTATTAAAATCAACTATTTAATATTCTTCAATATTAACATTATTTATTTACAAAATAAATTAATAATTCTATTTAATGAAACAATAGACAACTCAAGCTACATAGCAAACATATTTTGATGGAAACACACTAGAGAATGATAGAGACTTACAACCATGCACCAAACCGACTAAACCAACGGGACCCAAGACTGAGAGCCCATCCTCATTGAGGATGTTGACAAACCGAGGAACCTCATGTTATCTCCCTTCCAGACATCCATTGGTATGAAGGCACGCTTAGACCTATGAATTCAGGTGGAGTCAATGCCTGGTACCTACATCCTGTAGCAAACAAAAGTGTCAAATATAACATATATATAACTATCCAAATAGACACATAGTGATAGGGAATCGCATCATAGTAGGGTACTCAATATGAGTAATACTATACCGTTCCTTCACAAAACATATCACAAATATCCACATTTGACAAGTTCATCATTAACTAATCAACTCAATAAGACATCGTCAGATAGTCACATAGAACATAATAAAACTAATCTACATAATCAATTAACCCATAACTAATCATATCAAAAGTATAATGTACTAATCATGAAGTACCAACAGTGTCATCATAGTAAACATAAATGAGTGTCATCAACTACATCTAAACAGTAAATCCATCATCAGTAATATGTCATAATGTCTACATATAAAGCAATAACTAAAAGTCTATTAGAAAGCCAAAATGAGGGGCACTACACAATTTCCTTGCCAAAATCATCATAAGGATCATGGGACCAATTAGCTAATCTTGAAACATTATTGGGTCTTCATTATTTCTAGATTTTAAATGGGTGGTAGCATGCACCATCTCATTCCTTGTAGGTATATGTTTGGGAATATTTTGCAATAAAGCCACTAGTTTAATTGGTGTGGTGGTTTGAAGTAATTACCTTGCAATAATTTTATTTGATTTTAAATTATTTGTTACCATAATTGCATTTACATTTGAGTAGCAACAATTTTTATCCATAGCATGCTTCACCTTGTCTCTTTCTTTTCATAGTGTTTTTGTTGATACACAGGTTTGGGTACATAATCTTCTTGGTTTGGTCTCAAGTAATGACCAATACTTCATTATTTCTCTCTACAATCAACTTGATGCTTTCCTTCTACTTTAGACATCTAGCATCATCATGATCTTTGGGTCCACACCATTTACAAAGTAGTTTTATTTTTCCTTGACTTCTTGGGTAGTCACTTGCAAAGTGGCCTTATTTGGTGTGCTTGAAATTATATTATAGGCCAAACATTGAAGTCATATTGGATTCAACTCCTACTTCACCCACTACTATTATTGAATCTATTATTATTACCTCTTTGAATATAATAGCCACTAGGAGATGCATTCTTGTTTTTTTTGCATCTTTGGGTGTTGTTCTTGGTGGAGTAGATTGCCCTTCTTGGGTAAAGAGTACATTGCCCTTATTTGGTAAAGAGTACTTGTGTGCTCATAATTTTCAAATTATACAAGCACGCTTTGACTGAATGACCCATTATTTGGAACATATTACTAAACATCTTCATGGTGTAGTTTGTTTAGGTTTGGCCATCTGCCCTATGTAGTTAGTATAGAATACCTATTATTATGTTTTGATAATATGGTTATCCAACTAAGTATTAACTGTTATCAGCTTTCGAGTAGTTATAAGATTCAGTTGGTAGACAATTGTGTTCTTTTTGGCAATTGTCAAGTTCTTTAAATAGAACTTGTATCCTTAAGGAAAGAAGTCTATCCTTTGCCGACCATCTCTTTGGTCTACTTCTATAATAAGTTCATGTGTAAATAAAGATACACTTGTACTCCTCTATTTGATATGCATTATTATTTCTATCATTAATTCGAGTATCAGTTTTATTAGATAGAAAAATAAATACTCTTCAATTTGTACACCAAAAATCTTTAGGCACTCTATTGGATTCTTTTTTTACCTTTAATTCCTTCATCATACAAAGCATATCTCTTCACAATGCTTTACTAACTTGAATCTACTATCACTGCTTTCAAACACCATCTTTGTTAGTTTTTAATTTGGATCCTAAAGAAACCTTGTCCTCACTTTCTTTGTCTATTTATCTATTGTATGATTTTGCCTACTATGAAGGTGGTACTACTTTTATTTTCTTCCTCAATAAAGGAACGAGACCTTCCATGAACCATCTTTTCTTCAACTAGTTGACTGGTTCATTTTGTAATTTTACTAACAATTACTTGAGCCTTTGATTGTAAGCCCACACATTCTCATGTTTTCCTTTTTGAGTGTTGTCTCAAATAATCTAAATTCTTCTTCAAAAGCCTTCTATAATTTCTCCCATGTAGTTCAACTGGCTGGCTCAATCTTTGTGTACCAATCAATTGCCACATTTTGAGGGTGGTTGAGAATGACTATAGACAATCATTTTTATCATATTGTCCATTTCCTTCCCAAATGGTTTCACAAGTCTTACAGTGCCTTATTGGATTTTTAGATCCATCTTTGGTAAACATAGGTAGCTTTTGCCTCTACACTTGGGCAAATGCGAACTTAGTGACTAGAACCTACTCCATCAAAAGATCTAGTTTGGATCTTCCAATGCTATACTAGCACTCTTGGACATGTGAGAATCCTGAAATATTTCTAAGACTTTAGCATTGTTATCAATCCAACATGTATCCCAACAAATCCTAATCACTTTCATCAAAACCTAAGGCTAGGTAACATCAATGTAGGTGATGGGAAAGACTCATGATCAAACAATGGCATGAACGAGCCAATTCTTGTAAGTAGGCTCACCTTTAGCTTTGAATTTAGCTAGACCAAGGAGGGTGTTACTAGAGGTGTCCTCAAAAACACGTTTAATAGAGTATGATAAGAAAAACTAACCAATTATAGTCATACCTAATGTATGCTTGACCCCAAGATTTGTCACTAGGCCAAAGACTAACTAGTTACGCATAAAACCTCTTCTTAAGTTAATAACTACATCCTTGCATATGCACCTAAAGATGACAACAATACAACAGGTCATTCCATTTAACATTTCATACACAAATGCAAGGTGTAAGCATACATAACATGGTCCTCTAACAATCTTAATTGTTTGAGGTTGCTTAGGATAATCCTCATGTAGTATCATTGAATCATGAGAGCATGTAGAACCCTAATCTACTCCTAATCTATAGATAACAAAGAGTTGATTAATTAAAAGATGTTTAGCCTATCACTAATCAGACTGAAGCCTAGTCCATTGAGCAACAAATTCATTACCTATAAGAAAGAGGGGATATGCCTCCAAAACATGAATGGAACTAGATGTGTACATGCATATAAATGAGAGATAATAATCCATCTTAGTATTACAAAGACCCACATGAAATAAATGAGAGACCATCATAAAGGCTTTGCAATGCATTAGATCTTGTGACATATTCATCAAACACTTTTTACATTCATACTAGTGGATGTGGCAAGAGAGGATCAACAACTAGGTTCGAGCATTCTCTTGAATCATTACAAGATGCCATGGATACATTCACTTACATGCATCATGTTTATCGAATACTCTTCCTATGATATACAAATACATTACATTCTCCTACAGATCATACTTGCATCACTTGATGCCCTAGAACTAGCTTGAGACACTTGTAGTCAGCAAATTGTCTCAATGACCAACCATTACAGTGTCTTTCGTTCATGTGTATATAGCCTTATGTTACAATGCACTTTTCTTGTCTACTCGGGGTTGACAAGATTCTTCTACCAGTCAAGGCATTTAATGCACTTATACATCCCATGTAATTAAATTGTCCTTCTAGTGCTAGGCCACTTGGGCCATCTAGGGTTTCATTTAAGATGTTTGAAATGTCCATATCCTAATGGGATTAAAGTGCCATCTACCTTGTAATTCTTATTTCATTTTACATGGTTCTAACATTCTTGGAAAGTGTCTCTAGGCACATAAGGTGTTATTGGAAATTAATTTGTAATATTTAATCCTGCCTAGTGTTTGTAATACATTCATAAGGAAGCAAGGGTCCATCAATAGTGGCAAAGATGAATTGTGGAGAAAAAATTAATTAATTAAAGTTCCACCTACAAGTAGAGCACTTGGGAAATATTGGATGACTCTTGAGTTCCAAAATTGTGTATTTTGGCGTTCCCCATGTTGCGTGCTTGGGAGAGTGAGGACAAAGACTTTTTGGACATCCTATGATGTGTCTTTTGGAATTCCCCAAGTTGGGCACTTGGAAGAGTGAGGACAAAGACTTTTGGGATGCATTTGTATTGACCTTTAATATTCAGGGAGGGAATCCAAAGGTTGGGGGTGTTGGAAATGGGAATAAGAATTTTGGCTTCTCTTGTGTTTCAATAAATCTATAAATTGGTGACTTGGATAGTGGTAAAATGTGTTGGGAATTAAGGTGTCTCAACCTTGGTAATTCCTTGTATTTTTACATTGTATTTAGTTATTTATTGTCTATTGTATTATTCAGATGCAAATCCTATGTTGTCATATTGTGGGAGTTGGCACGATGATGTGTCATCCTACATGGCATACGATCACATGTATTTTTGTCCTCACATGAGGAGATAGGCATCCCACTAAGTGGTAGGAATATTTTACTATGTGTCAGCATCTTGGATGTTGTGTAAGGGAATATCAACTGTAACACTCATGATAGATTCCTATGATGAAGTTATGACATGTAAGAGTTAGAAATAGGAGATTCTATGACAGGTGAAGACATGTGTCGAAGAGAATCTTTGAAAAAGGCATCTTTGAAAAAGGCATCTTTGGGCGCCTCAATGTGGACTATGACATGTTGTAAGAGAATATGCTATTTATAGCCTGTGTATGACAAATTCTATGACATTTGTAAGAGTTGCAAGAGCATCTGTCATAGCCCATTTCAGAAACAGGTGACCTCCTTGGGATGGGGTGGCTTGAGAAGTGTTAGGAGCATCCTACAGAGTTGTGTCTCTCTTCTTCTGTCTCACTTTCTTGTTTATGTGTTTTCTGCCATATCTCTGTTAGTGGTTTAACATTACTATAATAGTATGGATAAAATTGAATTTGCACTCTCCTCCCCTCATTAGATTAGTGTAGGAAGCGATTTCTGCACACCTAGCTTCCTTTTAGTTGGTATCAGAGCCTCGCTAGTTTTGGTTGTAGCTATTGGGTACGGGTTTTTTGAGCTAATCTCAGGTTGAGTGGGAGTGTTGTTTAGAGTATTTTGTATCTTGTTGCATCAAGGAGATGGCAACCATATCTAGAAGGTCAGAGGTTGAGAAATTCAATGGCACTAATTTCGAGTTGTGGAAACTCAAGATGGAGGACCTACTTGTTGATCGTGACCTATGGGAAATGGTATCCAGTGTGAAACCTAAAACAATGTCACAAGCTAATTGGAACATCAAAGATCAGAAGGCTAAGGGTCTCATAAGACTCTGTTTAGCTGACTCTGTCTTGTTGAATGTCCATGAGGAGAAAAGCACAAAAGATCTTCGGAATAAGTTGGGTGATGTTTATCAGGCCAAGTCCTTAGTAAACAAACTTTTACTAAAAAAGAAGTTATTCTTTCTAAAGATGGAAGATGGAGGATCTGTTCTAGACCATATGAATGCTTTCAACATGATCATTGCATAGTTGATATCTCTAGGTGTGAAAATGGAGGAGGAGGATCGGTGTATGACCCTACTTTGTTCTTTGCTAGATTTGTGGGATCATCTTGACATGGCTATCAGAAGCACTACAAGCACTTTGAAGATGGATGATGTAGTATCTTTGCTATTATCTGAAGAGATGTAAAGAAAGTCTTCTGAAGCAGCCAAAGAGGCTCTTGCGGTTCGTGGAAGACCCAAAGAGAAAGGGAAAAAGAAGGACAAGAAAGGTGAAAAGGGTAGATCTAAATCCCATGGGAGATCCAAATCTCCTAGAAAGTCTAAGGCTCTCTGTTGGAACTGTGGTAAAACTAGGCACTTCCGAAAGGAATGCAAAGAGGAGAAGAAAAAGAAGAAGAAAGATCCTGATTTAGATTTTGACAAGTCACAAGATGATGGTGATGCCTTCATCGTAGCCCTGGCCACCCATGCATCTGATGATGTGTGGTTGATTGATTTTGGTGCATCATTCCACATGACCTCACATCAAGACTGGTTCACTAAGTATGAAGAGTTTGATGGTGGAAGAGTGTACCTGGGTGATGACTCTCATCTGAAGATTGTTGGTTGTGGAAGAGTCTCAATCTGATTCCCTGATGGATGAGTCAAGGGGATCACTAGAGTTATGCACATTCTAGGCCTTGCATGGAACCTACTTTCTATAAGTATGTTGAATGATGCAGGTGTGTAGGTTGTCTTTTCGAAGGATGGATGCAAGATGACTAGAGGATCTATGGTGCTTGTGAAGGGTACTCAGAGAGGTACTCTGTTTCAGTTGGAGGCATGTAGTTCATAGTACAATAGTTCTTCTAACTCGAAGAAATGAGCTATGGTCACTTCATCCCCACCATCTGAATGAGCATGAAAAAATCTATTGTAACTAGTTCTGATGGTAGTGCACATGCTTTGGAAGCCAAGCTTCCTACTGAAAAGACTATGTTATGACATTTGAGATATGGCCACATTGGTGAGAAGGGTCTACATACCCTAAAAATTAAAAACCTTGTTAAGGGGTTAAATGATTGTAATCTTGAGTTTGACTTTTGTAAACATTGCATTTATGGAAAGCAAAACTATGTTTAGTTTTACTCTAGTTCTCACAAGTTTTTTGGTGTATTGGATCTTATTCATTCTGATGTGTTTGGTCCTGTTAATGTTCCTTCAATTTCAAAATATATATATTTTATATCTTTCATAGATGATTATAGTAGAAGGACATGGGTTTATTTTATCAGAAGCAAGACTGAAGTCTTTAGTCAGTTTCAGGAGTTTAAAGCCTTTGCTAAAAATTAGACTAGTAAAAAGATTAAATGTTTGAGAAATGACAATAGTGGTGAGTCTTGTTTGGTAGAATTCGATAAGTTCTATAAAGAGCAAGGGATTGAAAGGCATAAGACAACTCCATACACCCCGCAGAAAAATGGAGTTGTAGAGAGGATGAATAGGACACTTATGGAGAAGGCTAGGAGTATGCTTAGTGGAGCAAGACTTGAACAAAAGTTTTGGGCTGAAGCTGTTGCCACTGCTTTCTATCTAGTAAAAAGATCTCCTACATTAGCTCTTGTTGGTAAGATACCTATGGAGGTGTGGTCTGGTAAGAAGCCTTCAGTTAGACATCTTTGTGTTTTTGGTTGTGAGGCATATGCACATGTGCCTAGGGAGAAACAGTCTAAATTAGAGAACAAGGCTGTTAAATATATTTTCATTGGCTATGGTGTCAATGTGAAAGGATACAAGCTTTGGGACTCTGTGGTTGAAAAAGTGTTGTATAGCAGAAGTGTATCTTCAGAGAGCTAACACCTTCTTCCATTGTTCTCCAACCAGAACAGATAGAAAAGAAAGAAGATGTGGTTTAGTTTCCTTCTACCCCTAAGAAGACTGAACAGACTAACTGTTGATGACTGTTTTGATGCAATCATAACAATAAGTTAAAATTCACATATAATGAACTGAAACTATACTTGAAAGATAAGAAGGAATCATTTGAGATTCAACTAATCCCAAGTCTACAATGGTTCGGTTGGTCAAGTTCAGTTGGTCAATGTGAAGCTGTAATGTTCAAGGGGCCTTACGTAGTTTAGGTTTGTTTGGTGGTTTACTGGACTAAGAATATGCAAAAAAGTCATAGATTTCTACAAGTATTCTGTTTATTTGCATACAAGTGTTACCGGGCTGCAAGTTTTAGATGGTTTTCTTGAATTTTTGCAGCTTTCTTCTTTATCTATTTATGAAAACTGTCTACTTATAGCTCTGTTATCATGCTTCTTCAAATTTGAGACAATTTCCTTTGGATTTCTACGTTTTCAGCTAAATATTTCAGATGGGTTGGGAAAAGTTAGAAAGATCTAATCTATACCTCATTTAATCTACCGAAGGATCTAATTGTTTCTGTTATGCACTATGTAAATACCACAGTAATTTGATCAAATCCACAGTAAAAACCCTAAATGTAAGTTTTGAGCATTTTCACAAACATACATTTAAAATTGCAAGCTCTCAAAGAAGATATTTCAAAACACAAAGAAGAGCAAGACAACACTCAGAAGATAGATGCAGAACTCCAGATTCTATTGTATTAGAAACGAATAGTCATACATGATTTACAATGTAGGAATGACTCTTAGTTTCATTGATCATACTACAGAGAACTTACAAGCTTTACAAATACAGTAAGGCAGCCAGACATTCCATGCGCACCTTACTGCAGACAAACAGGCGACCTCCTTCTTCTACTTCTAAACTATGCTAACTTGCTGTATGCTTTGAAAGAAAAAAAAATCCTGTGTAGCCACTGTTGTTTTCCTAAAATCCCTGTTGTAAAGTACTACAGTGTAGAGAGGCACAATATAAAGACATTCTGATTGTCCTCACTACAGCAAAAACCTAACTGAACCCCTGGTTCAAACCCCTGGTTACAGCAATAAATACAGGTGAACCAGTTCTCAAAAATATCTCTGAGCAGTGTCAAATCTGGGCGAAATATTGCCCCTTCTGAGAAGTTCCGGCAGCTGGGTAATAACTTCTATTTGTCTGTTGTAGTAATACCTTCAGCTGCAACCTTGTTCTTTACTTGAATGGCCTTGACTTTTCGCACTTCATCCTTATCTTCCTACTCCTAAGATCAGATCTTCTGCCTCCATGAGGTCACTGTGTTGACTTTCTAGCTGCTTCCTCAACTGCAACCCTGTAAGACAAGACAAGCAATAAGTATTTCATTTATCACATAAATAGCAGGAAATTAAAATAAGCGTTTAAATCCAGGTGACTGCGCAAGATTGTGGAAATCAGATCCAGAATACTCCTCAAACGCGTCCAAAATGCGCTCAGACTGCTCAAAATTCATCGGGTCAACCATCGCTGACCGGGAAAATGCCACAGGCACCAAAAAAACACTTTAAAATTCCACCGCCTCATTTCCCGCCCATCGGCATGACTATCGCTATCGACGTATAAAAAAAACATGTTGGTCGATATATACTTCATCATCATGATATTCTGGAAATATGATGCACTCCTTTCCGAAGGTCCAGATGACGTCATCATGATATTTCGCTTCTGCATATTGGAGAAAAGAACAACATCATCATCATCATCATGTTGAAGAAGAATAGGAGGATATGAGTATGATCATGCTGCCGAGGAAAGGAGAATGATGGTGACGTCATCATGATATTCGGGCTTCATTGAAATGCTAAGGATGACGTCATCATCATGTTCAGTTAAGATCAGGGGGATAATTATGATATCGGGTCACCTAAGGAGCATGATCGGGATGATGAATGTAATATGACCCTTTTGCGGCCAAGGTAACCCTCTTGAAAGATCAGGATGATGATGATCATCAGGATATTTGCTTTTGTCGAACTTAGAATAAGACGTCATCATCATATTCGGGAACCGGATCGTGCTTTGGGAAATATCCTGTCGAAGGGAAAATGTGATGATGATGATGATCAGGATCTTTTCAAAAGGTCTTACTTCATCGGCAGGAGGACTTCACGAAATGTCGGGTGAACAAACAAGATCATGATGATCTTGACAACAGGACAGGATAAAAATATGATGATGATCATCATCAGGATCTTTATCATGATGACGTAATCATCATATTTTGTTTTCAGAGCACAAGGATGAGTTGAGGTCATCATGATATTTGCGCTAGGGTGATATTGTGAAATATGATCATGCTGTTGAGAAATGCAATATCGACCTTCTTCCGAATAGATAGGGTGATCATCATGATATTGCAAAAAAGGCGATCAGGAGGATATGAACATGATGATCCTCTATATCGAATTATGATGATGATGCCTCCATCACTTAGCGAATTTCAGCGAATACGACCCTCTTGTGAAAGATCAGGATGATCATGATCATCAGGAGATCAGGAGGATATGAAGTCGTCATCATGATTTTAGCGAACTTCAGCAAATATCATGATGATGACCCTCTGATAGGTTTATAACACGCACATGCAAATATGCCGATGATGAATTTTCTAAGTCAGGGTGATCTTATATTATCAGCATGATATTTTAATTTTAGGCAATGCAAAGATATCATGATGATGCTCACGATACAAAGACCGCTCGACGGGGGAACTTACCTTGACTTAAAGTTGATGTCATCATGATATTTGAACCTCAGGATATTATCGGGGGGGGTTCAAATATGATGATGATGATGTTTTTCATGTAACCAAAACCGAGTTTATAACATATGACCCTCCTAAAAAATATCATGATGCTGCATAATGTGCATAAGGCCATTTGACGGGTAAAGGGCACTACCACCTAAGATTGACGTCCGGATATTGTGACTGCATGATTTTTATCGGGTGATAGACCAAGATCATGATGACCTTGACAACATGACTTAGGATATAAAAATATGATGATCCTCCTGCGAATATCAGGTTTGACCAAAACTTTGACCGTGCATAACTTTCACATATGGACGAATTTTCAAGTGAAGTAAAAGGCAAACCTGCATGGAATTTCAAGCTCTTTCTAACTATGAGGTCACAGAAACAAACTATGAACTTTGACAAACTGACCTCATGATGATGACCAACCTTATCCAATATCATGATGATGATGCACCTGACCTTCATTTTTACCAAACCGCCAGAAGGCAAAAAAACACAAGCAGAAGCAAAAAGCAAAACATTAGCAGGGGTCCCCATTTTGCTAAGGAGCATAATGGGGCATGTTGTGAACATCACAACAACTAGCAACCAAAACAAAACAATTAAATTCAAAGTGTTCAAGGAAACTAGATGAAATGAACTCATAACTTCCAACTATCTTTCCTGCAAATTACTATTCAGCTTGAGACTCAAAGTTTTCAATAAAGATGCATGAACTTCCATTTTTAGTTTAGTTGTGTGCATGTGATTAATTATCCTCATCTTGAAGATCAGTTGAACAAACCAGTGACTGACATTAGCCTACATAGGTGAGGATATTCCCTCATAGCCGACCGGATAGAGCCTTGCTGCCAGCGAGCGTCTATAGCCCCGGCAAGGTTATCGTTACAATTCTCCTAAGTAGAGCCCCAATGCCAACGAGCGTCCATAGCCCCGGTAGAGTTACTTAGATGGCTTAATCTGGATTTTCAGTATAATCCGCTTTATTCATTTATTTATTATTTTTTTTTTGTTTTCTAATTTTGAAAGATTTCATAAGATATAGCAATTTGTAACTTCATGATGCAAGGAGTGGACACTTGCTGAAATTAAGCTGAGAATTGTAATGGTAGCAAGGGTGACCTCTGATTTTTCACCTAATATCTACACTGGTATGTTCAACAAACCCAAGGATTTTAGGTGTGTCATCGTGAGAAACCTGCTTCGAATTCTCAATCACATTTATTGAATACAAAACTTCAGAAGATGAACAACTCTCTACATTCATGACAGTGACAGGTTATGTGTAAATTGCAAATGGTTAACCTGAATATCCTAAATTATATACTGTTTTGAATGGTTGCTAGTTTTGCTCCTTAATACTCTATAGTAAAATAAAGATCCCTGCTGAGGAGACAACAAACAAACCAAACAAACAGGCTGTACAACACAACAAAAGAAAAACTGTACAAACAAAAAGGAACAAAAAGCAAAAACCAACAGAAGACAAGCTATACAAACAGCCAACCCAAAAGAAAACAGCAAAAGAAGAACTGTACATTATCTACATCACTTTACATTAAGAAAAAAGGGACTGCCCCCCTTTTTAGCTCAAGCCTGGAAGTAGTGTTTCAAATGCTGGCCATTAACTGGTAATGGCACATCTTCTCCAGTCAAGGTCTTAAGTCTAAAGGTGTTATCTCCTATTATTTCTGAGATTTGTAATGGACCCAGCCATAATTTATTGAATTTTCCATGGCTTCCTTTCTTTTCATGTGCTTTGTCCCAGCACAACACTAAGTCTAATATCTTAAATGTTTTGACTCTTGCCCTTTTGTCAAACCACCTCTTAACAACCGCTTGGTGTTTGGCAAACTTCTCGAGGGCTTGACCTCTTTTCTCCTCTAGTTGTAACATTTGCACTATTCTAGCTTCCCTATGGTTATCAAAGCCTAGATATTCATTGGCAAACTTCCAGGTTGGTATTCTCAGATTAACCGGAAGTATGGGATCAGTCCCATAAACTAAGTGATAAGGTGTGCTACCTAAAGCTGTTTTGAACTTGGTCCTGTCTACCCATAATGCATATCTTAACAGAGTATTCCACTCTCTAGGACTTTTGGCAATTAACCTCTTGATTATGTCTAATAAGATTTTGTTTGTTGATTCAGCCAGTCCATTACCTTGAGGGTAATAATTCGAAGAAAACCTTAGAATGATCCCATATTCAAATGCCCATTTAGAAAATTTTAAAGAAGAGAAAGCAGGGCCGTTATCACATACCAATGAATAGGGCGTTCCAAACCTGGTGATAATGTTTTCTTCAAGGAACTTGATAACTACCTCAGTTGTGGAAAACTTGCAGCAGGTGGCTTCAGTCCACCTTGTACAATAGTCCGTTACCGTCAATATAAATTTGTGTCCTGCAGAAGATGGGGGATTGATGACTCCGATAAAATCCAAGCCCCATTGTGCAAACGGTCTGGACTCGATCACAAGCTGCAGTGGATTGGCCAGATTTCTCCCTTTGTCTGCTACAGTCTGACAGGTGTGGTAGCTTCTGATGTGACTCTTAGTATCTTTGAACATAGTGGGTTAGTAATAGCCCGCCCTCAGTATTTTGTGTGTTGTAGCTAAATGGGAACCATGGCCGGTTCCGTACTTGTCATGTAGTTCTGTCAACACTCTATCAGCTTCAGTTCTATTTATGCATCTCAGATAAATTCCATCATGGTTCTTCCTGAATAGAAGACCTCCTTGCACCATATAATGCTGTGCCTTAATCTTCAAAGTTCTCCTTTGAGAAGCCTTCATCTTGCTTGGGTACTTTCCAGCTATCAGGAAGGTGCTTAAATCATCGTACCAGCCTGATGCGTCTTGGGAATTCAATACATATTGCTGTTTTATCAGATTTGGATCCATGTTTACTATTGTCTGCACCAATGCCTGCCCTCTGACCAGCTTTGCGGGAATGATCTCCATGTCGAATTCTTGCAGTGTGGTGATCCACTTGGCTCTTTTTTCTCCAGGCTTGTTTTGCATCAGCAACATTTTTACTGCTGCGTCTGGTACTATGGCTTTAATCTGGCTGCGCAGAATATAGTGTCTAAATTTTTTCACAGCCTTCACCAATGCGAATGCCTGTCTTTCGATATCTAGATATCTCAGCTGTGCATCCTTCAGAGGCGCACTCATAAATGCTATGGGCCTCTCTTCATTATTTTCACCTTTCTGTGTCAAGGCAGCCGCGACAGAATGAGAAGATGCAAAGGAGTAGATGTAAAACGGGCTTGTGTAGTCTGGACTTGCCAATATAGGGGCATTAGAAATTGCCTCCTTGATATCTTCAAATGCGGCTTTGGCCACTGGCATCCATTCCATCTGTGCATCTTTCTTTAACATGGCATTCAACGGCTGCACAATCTCTGCAAAACCTGTTATAAACTTCTGAACAAAGTTAATTTTACCAAAAAATGATTTCAATTCTTTCCTACTGTTTGGTATTTGCAAATTTTTTATGGATTCTATTCTATCCGGATCAATTGAAATTCCATTTTCAGAAATGACATGGCCTAATAATTTACCTTCAGTTACGCCAAATATACATTTCTTAGGATTAAGGGAAATCCCATACCTTTCACATCGCTGGAGTACTTTTCTGAGGTCTTCCGCGTGGGTGGATGCATCCTTGGAATATACAGTTAAATCATCCATATACACAACAATGCATTTACCTGATAATCCATGAAAAGCAACGTCCATGGCCCTCTGAAAAGTGGCACCTGCATTAATCAGACCAAAAGGCATTCTTCTATACGCATAATTTCCCCATTTGCAAGTGAAGGTGGTTTTTAGTCTATCCTCTCTGTCAATTAAAACCTAGTTATAACCTGAAAAACCATCTAAAAAAGACATCATCTTTGCGCCATTTACTACTTGCAGTACTTCGTCTATTGGGGGCAAAGGATAATTATCTTTTTCAGATGCCTTGTTTAAATTTCTAAAGTCTACGCACAACCTGATGTCTCCGTTTTTCTTCCTCACTGGTACTGAGTTAGCTACCCAGACAGAATGTCTGACTGGGAAAATTGTCCCAGCGGACAGTAGTTTTTTAACTTCCTCAAAGATTAAAGGCTCTAGAATGGCATTTACAGGCCTCTGTTTCTGCCTAAATGGTTTGACTTCTTTTCTTAAAGGTATTACGTGAGTTATGATGGACTCATCGAATGTTTTCAAGTCTTCATAAGTCCATGCTATGACATGTTTATATTTTTTCAGAACGTCCAGAACCTCTTTTCTGATTTTCTCAGAGCAAGCTTTCCCAATTAGTACATTTTGCGGATTTAGCTCAGTCCCTAAGTTATGTAAATCACACTTACCCCCTTCTGTTTTGGGTAAGTCTTTCTGTCTTATTATTCCGTCGAAGTCAAAGATGTGTTCTAATTCGATTACTCCTTTTGGTAAGAAGTTGCTCTTTAAGTTGATCATATCTTCTTCGTCCCATGTTATTTCAGGCCTTTCTTGTTCATCAATAATTTGGGTCTCAAATGCCTCATTACAAGTCAGAAAATTAATAATTTGCTGATCTTCTCCAAATACCTGAAAGTGTGTAACGTTGTCTTGTATACTAGGCACGTTAACTAGCTCAACAGCAAATCGTCTTAGTCCTGACAGTGTCAATGGTTCTAATGTACTAGTAGCAACTGCTAACGCATCTGGCCTGTGGTTCAGCTCTCTAGGAATGTGCTCTATGTTAAAAGCATCAAATGAATCCATTAAACCCCATACTCTATGTCTGTAACTAATCATTTTCTTATAATTGCAGGCATATAGTTTTCTCACTTGTCTGACTACTAATTCAGAGTCTGAAAATACTCTGATGGTTTTTACCCCTTTCCTGATGGCCATGACAAGTCCTAAAATTAGGGCCTCATATTCAGCAATATTGTTAGTGCAGGAAAATTGTAATCTATATGCTGCCAAATGTGATTTACCTTGAGGATTCATGAGTTCAATACCCGCACTTGCGCCCTATTTTGATTTGGACCCATCACATTTTAATGTCCACATGCCATCTTTACTTTTCTGATCTTTTACCTTGGCATACTTTGTCCCTTTTATTGCCTGTGGGGTGTTACCTTGTTTATTCATGGGTTTTTCCGTTTGGTTATCTTGCATATGTGTGTTTGTAGTTTGCAACTCAGAAAGATAACTACCCTCGTCTTCTATTTCTTTTCTTGAATCTGGAACCAACGCATCTATATTATCCTGAACATATCTCTGTGTTGGATCAGGATTCTCATTTTTCTCTTGTGACTCTACCCTCCCTATGCACTTTTTGTATTCATACTCAATGATATCTTTGCATATTTCACAATTCTCCTCAGCATGTTGCCTATCATGGACTCTACACCTATTTTTATATAACTTACATTGGACTGGGAGATTGTGTGTAATGCACTCTTCCACCTCTCATCTAATGGCACGACCAAATTTGTCTATTGCATTGTTTTCTTCATCTGAAGAATTTTCGTCAGACTCAATGAATAGTGCCATTCTATTGCTGACACACTTCTTTCTAATGTTTAACATCATAATCTCTTCAATCTGCATCCCATTGTTGGTAATTCTATAGACACCTGGTTCAGCAGCAGCATATAATATTTCATTAGTTCGATTATACTCTGTTATCATATGTTTCATTCTGGGCTCTGCCCCTATTCTGATCTGGTTTGGGATGCCTCTCCACAGTAACCACATGTGTGAAAAGTCAGTAGCCATATATCCGTTTAATGTCTTGGACCAATCCCTACTTAGCAACATTCCATAATTTACGGGTATATCCACTACTTGAATGTCAATGATTTGGCTTACCCTAGGGTCTGAAGCTAACTGCACTTGTATGTTCATGAGTTCTCCTATCACGCTAACCTCGGTCTTATCTAATTGCGTGACAACCTTGGCAGATTTGGTGGGGGTCAGCCCGAGAGTTTTACATATTCCTAAGGGCATTACGTTGGCTGAAGCACCAGAATCTACCATGCAATTGTGTATATTCTTCCCACACAACCTAACCGTTAACAAGAAAGGTTGAGTATCCCTCTTATCCGCATGTATTACTACATTTGTATTGGAAGGCTGCTCAACTTTCTTACCTTTCTCCTTAGGTGGTGAATCACTATTAGGAACAGTTATATCAGCAGACACCTTGTTCGTTATGGATGTATCCAGGGATTTTAAAAAAGCATTTCTGATCCCTGGGGTCTTCAATAATTCATTTAGAGGTATACTGACCTTAATTTTCTTTATTTCCTCTGATAAGTAATTCATTAGTCTTGTTGTCTCCATTGCTTCTGTCTTACTTGTTTGATCCTTTTGCACTGCTGTTCCGTTATTTGTGTGCTGACTAGCTTTAAGTATGGCAGGATTGTTGCTAGCATTTTGATCTGGGGGTGTATTGATGTTATTCGGGGGAGTGGAAGTGGTGAAAGGTCCTCCCGGCCTAGGGTTGTTCCTCAAATTGTAGGTGTGGCTTTTATTTGTTTGTTGAAAGGCCTGCACCTCTTCTGTTTCATTTAATATCTCATTTTCAGATTCGAAAGGAAACTGAAAAGCATTTAACACAAAGGCTGATTCAGGATAAAGACTTTCACAACAGTATGGTTCATCCTCTAGCAATTCATCCTCTTTCTCTTCTGCAGTTGCAAAGGTAAACGTTTCTAAGACTAATGCTGTGTCATATTCTGAGGGTACTACCTCATTACCCTTAGGAATGAGAAATTCAGAGGTAGGAGGCTGTATATCTACGTTGAAAATACTAGCTGCCAAGTGGAACTGTGGACAGTCGTGCTCAGCATGGGCATTGGTATTGTGAAATCTGCACCAATTTTTGGGTGCTATATTGGCCATTTGTATGCTAGTTGTTTGTTTTGCACCATGATTATCTGTATTCTCAAAAGGAGAAGCCAGAGTACCGTTGTTGGGCCCAGTGTTCCATGTCTTGGGTGGCCTAGGTTGATTCTGATTTTTGTTATTATTGCCCCAGGTCCTATTATCTATTACTGGCCCCCTATTTTGCATTGGTTGCCCCTGACTGGGGCCTTGATGCTGATTGTAGCTTTGGTTCTGATTGTACTGCTGATTTTGGTTGAGACTATAATTCTGATTTTGGCCTTGGTTGTGATTTTGATGTGGATTGTAGTTTTGGTTGCTTCTTCCATAGAGGTTCTCATTTCTCAGTTGTGTCACTTCGGTTGTTAATCTTTTCAAATGTGCAGTAATCTCTTTGATTTCTTCCCTATCCTCTTGTGCTTTTGCCACAGTTACATCCCTAGGAAGTTGGAAGAAAGGCTGACCATTATTTTGACTGTTATTGGAAGTACTAGCCGTGTAAGGAGTTATAGCTTGGATTGGAGTAGGATTATACACAGGTGTGTAAGAAGGAACCAGATTTACTAGTGGAGCATGTTGCACAGGGATTCCATTCCATGGGTGTGCCTGATTCTGCACCCCAAAATTTCCTCCATCGACAAATGGACTATAAGTTGTATGTCTCATTTCTTGGTTCATTGAGGCTGCCTCTTTATAGGCTTTGGATATTGAATCTATGTCAGGTTTTCTTTTGACAAACATGGCAGTTAAAGGATCCAAGGTAGCATAGTACATAGCCAACAAGGGAGCATCATCTATGGTATAAGGGGCTACCAGCCTAGAATAGGCCTTTTGAAATCTGTCATTGAAATTATCAATTAGCTCTCCCTCACCTCGTTTTATAGCAGCCAATTTATGATACAAAGCACAAGGGTCAATGGGTCCTCTAAATCTTGACAAAAATGCTTCTTCCATAAGTGCCCAGGAAGAAATGTAACCATTGGGTAAATTTACGTACCAGCTAGAGGCCTGCTCATTAAAGGTGTAAGGAAACAATCTACACACAACATCTTCATGCTCTAACATAGCCCTAAAACATGCTTCCTTAAATATTCTAATATGATCTTCTGGGTCCTGATGCAACTGGTATTTAGGACATATCTTTTCTGGATTTTTTGGCATGTCATGATAATCATTGAAGAATATGGGAGAATTGACATCGAAATAAGCCATTGTAGGTGGTTGAGCTTGACTTGAACTTGCAGAAATACCTGGATTGATTGGTGGATTAGGATTTAGAGGAGGATTGAGACCTCCAGGAGTGCCTGAACCAAGATTTAAAGATCTGAACAGTGATCTGTCAGGACTTACAATACTACGGATGTTAAAAGGTGACCTAGGAGGTATTCCAGATGAACTTCCTGCTTGCGATATTTTTGGATTCCAAATTAAAGGGCTTTTAGTTCACCTTGTATCAGGTAGTTGCACAAATATATCTCCTGAACTGGACCTAGACCTAGTCACTCTACTACTGTCGTTAGCCAGTTTGAAATGAAACCTAACTCAGGCAGGCCCTCCTTCTAGTGCCAGAAAACTGTTGATGATTACAATATACAGCCTTCTAGCCCTCCTTCTAGCACCAGAAAACTGTTGATGATTGTTATATACAGCCTTCTAGCCCTCCTAGCGCCAGAAAACTGTTGATGATTACAATATATAGCCTTCTAGCCCTCCTTCTAGCGCCAGAAAACTGTTGATGACTGTTTTGATGCAATCATAACAATAAGTTAAAATTCACATATAATGAACTGAAACTATACTTGAAAGATAAGAAGGAATCATTTGAGATTCAACTAATCCCAAGTCTACAATGGTTCGGTTGGTCAAGTTCAGTTGATCAATGTGAAGCTGTAATGTTCAAGGGGCCTTACGTAGTTTAGGTTTATTTGGTGGTTTACTGGACTAAGAATATGCAAAAAGGTCATAGATTTCTACAAGTATTCTGTTTATTTGCATACAAGTGTTACCGGGCTGCAAGTTTTAGATGGTTTTCTTGAATTTTTGCAGCTTTCTTCTTTATCTATTTATGAAAACTGTCTACTTATAGCTTTGTTATCATGCTTCTTCAAATTTGAGACAATTTCCTTTGGATTTCTACGTTTTCAGCTAAATATTTCAGATGGGTTGGGAAAAGTTAGAAAGATCTAATCTATACCTCATTTAATCTACCGAAGGATCTAATTATTTCTGTTATGCACTATGTAAATACCACAGTAATTTGATCAAATCCACAGTAAAAACCCTAAATGTAAGTTCTGAGCATTTTCACAAACATACATTTAAAATTGCAAGTTCTCAAAGAAGATATTTCAAAACACAAAGAAGAGCAGGAGAACACTCAGAAGATAGATGCAGAACTCCAGATTCTATTGTATTAGAAACGAATAGTCATACATGATTTACAATGTAGGAATGACTCTTAGTTTCATTGATCATACTACAGAGAACTTACAAGCTTTACAGATACAGTAAGGCAGCCAGACATTCCACGCGCACCTTACTACAGACAAATAGGCGACCTCCTTCTTCTACTTCTAAACTATGCTAACTTGCTGTATGCTTTGAAAGAAAAAAAAATCCTGTGTAGCCACTGTTGTTTTCCTAAAATCCCTATTGTCAAGTATTACAGTGTAGAGAGGCACAATATAAAGACATTCTGATTGTCCTCACTACAGCAAAAACCTAACTGAACCCCTGGTTCAAACCCCTGGTTACAGCAATAAATACAGGTGAACCAGTTCTCAAAAATATCTCTGAGCAGTGTCAAATCTGGGCGAAATATTGCCCCTTCTGAGAAGTTCCGGCAGCTGGGTAATAACTTCTGTTTGTCTGTTGCAGTAATACCTTCAGCTGCAACCTTGTTCTTTACTTGAATGGCCTTGACTTTTCGCACTTCATCCTTATCTTCCTGCTCCTAAGATCAGATCTTCTGCCTCCATGAGGTCACTGTGTTGACTTTCCAGCTGCTTCCTCAACTGCAAGCCTGTAAGACAAGACAAGCAATAAGTATTTCATTTATCACATAAATAGCAGGAAATTAAAATAAGCGTTTAAACCCAGGTGACTGCGCAAGATTGTGGAAATTAGATCCAGAATACTCCTCAAACGCGTCCAAAATGCACTCAGACTACTCAAAATTCATCGGGTCAACCATCGCTGACCGAGAAAATGCCACAGGCGCCAAAAAAAACACTTTAAAATTCCACCGCCTCATTTCCCGCCCATCGGCATGACTATCGCTATCGGCGTATAAAAAAAAACATGTTGCTCGATATACACTTCATCATCATGATATTCTGGAAATATGATGCACTCCTTTCCGAAGGTCCAGATGACGTCATCATGATATTTCGCTTCTGCATATTGGAGAAAAGAACAACATCATCATCATCATCATGTTGAAGAAGAATAGGAGGATATGAATATGATCATGCTGCCGAGGAAAGGAGAATGATGGTGACGTCATCATGATATTCGGGCTTCATTGAAATGCTAAGGATGACGTCATCATCATGTTCAATTAAGATCAGGGGGATAATTATGATATCGGGTCACCGAAGGAGCATGATCAGGATGATGAATGTAATATGACCCTTTTGCGGCCAAGGTAACCCTCTTGAAAGATCAGGATGATGATGATCATCAGGATATTTGCTTCTGTCGAACTTAGAATAAGACGTCATCATCATATTCGGGAACCGGATCGTGCTTTGGGAAATATCCTGTCGAAGGGAAAATGTGATGATGATGATGATCAGGATCTTTTCAAAAGGTCTTACTTCATCGGCAGGAGGACTTCACGAAATGTCGGGTGAACAAACAAGATCATGATGATCTTGACAACAGGACAGGATAAAAATATGATGATGATGATCATTAGGATCTTTATCATGATGATGTAATCATCATATTTTGTTTTCGGAGCACAAGGATGAGTTGAGGTCATCATGATATTTGCGCTAGGGTGATATTGTGAAATATGATCATGCTGTTGAGAAATGCAATATCGACCTTCTTCCGAATAGATAGGGTGATCATCATGATATTGCAAAAAAGGCGATCAGGAGGATATGAACATGATGATCCTCTATATCGAATTATGATGATGATGCCTCCATCACTTAGCGAATTTCAGCGAATACGACCCTCTTGTGAAAGATCAGGATGATCATGATCATCAGGAGATCAGGAGGATATGAAGTCGTCATCATGATTTTAGCGAACTTCAGCAAATATCATGATGATGACCCTCTGATAGGTTTATAACATGCACATGCAAATATGCCGATGATGAATTTTCTAAGTCAGGGTGATCTTATATTATCAGCATGATATTTTAATTTTAGGTGATGCAAAGATATCATGATGATGCTCGCGATACAAAGACCGCTCGACGGGGGAACTTACCTTGACTTAAAGTTGATGTCATCATGATATTTGAACCTCAGGATATTATCGGGGGGGGTTCAAATATGATGATGATGATGTTCTTCATGTAACCAAAACTGAGTTTATAACATATGACCCTCCTAAAAAATATCATGATGCTGCATAATGCGCATAAGGCCATTTGACGGGTAAAGGGCACTACCACCTAAGATTGACGTCCGGATATTGCGACTGCATGATTTTTATCGGGTGATAGACCAAGATCATGATGACCTTGACAACATGACTTAGGATATAAAAATATGATGATCCTCCTGCGAATATCAGGTTTGACCAAAACTTTGACCGTGCATAACTTTCACATATGGACGAATTTTCAAGTGAAGTAAAAGGCAAACCTGCATGGAATTTCAAGCTCTTTCTAAATATGAGGTCACAGAAACAAAATATGAACTTTGACAAACTGACCTCATGATGATGACCAACCTTATCCAATATCATGATGATGATGCACCTGACCTTCATTTTTACCAAACCGCCAGAAGGCAGAAAAACACAAGCAGAAGCAAAAAGCAAAACATCAGCAGGGGTCCCCATTTTGCTAAGGAGCATAATGGGGCATGTTGTGAACGTCACAACACTAACCATGTGAGACCTGATGATGAGGAGAGCTCTACCAGCTCTGAAAGCTCAGAGGAAGAGGCAAAACTAGAACCTCAGCCATTGAGGAGGTCTACATGAACAAGAAAGCAACCTGATAGGTTTGGTTATTCACTACTTGATTCTAACTGTGCTTTTGTTTTACTTACTAGCACTAATGAGCCTAGAACTGTTAGAGAGGTTATGGGCATGAAAGATGCAGGTTCTTAGAAGCAGGCCATGGAAGATGAGATGGCATCATTGGAAAAAGAATAAAACATGGGACTTGGTGCCTTTGATTGAAGGATGGAAACCCGTTGGATGCAAATGGGTGTTCAAGAAGAAATTTAGTGCAAATGGTAGTGTTGAAAAGTACAAGGCTAGATTGGTTACAAAGGGGTATTCATAAGTGGAGGGAATTGATTATGGTGACATTTTCTCTGTTGTTACAAAGCTGACATCTATTTGATTTCTATTATCTCTTGCAGCTGCTTATGATTTAGAGGTAGAACAGATGGATGTGAAAATAGCTTTCCTTCATGGTGATTTGGAGGAAGAGATTTACATGTCACAGTCAGAGCATTACATAGAGAAAGGTAAAGAAAATTTGGTTTGTAAGTTGAAAAAGTCTTTGTATGGTTTGAAACAATCTCCTAGGATGTGGTACTTGAAGTGTGATGCCTTTGTCTTGTCAATTGGATTTCTGAGATTGAAATTGGATCATTGTGTGTACTACAAGCTAGATAATGATCGTATTCTCATTCCTTGATTATATGTTGATGATATGCTGATTGGGAAGGGTAAGAATATGATTTTTTATTAAGTCTCAGTTGTTAGAATAGTTTGAAACGAAAGATTTAGGGGCAGGCAGGTACATTCTGGGAATGGAAATTAGAAGAGATGGAGCTAACAAAAATTTTTGTTTAAGCCAGAGTAAGTATGCGAAGACCATGTTGGATAGGTTTAGCATGGCAGATTGTAGACCATTGTGTGTTCCTGTTTCATTGGGGACAAAGTTGTCTATTAGTGATTGTCCAAAATCTCCTAGTGAGGTTGAGGACATGAGTAGAGTACCTTATGCCAGTGGTGTTGGCAGTTTGATGTGTGCTATGGTTTGCACAAGACCAGACATTGCCCAAGTAGTGGGAGTCCTTAGTCAATTTATGGCTAATCCTAGACGGGTACATTAGGATGCAATTAAAAGAGTGTTTAGATATTTTAGGGGCACTTCTGAGTATTCCACATGTTATCATGGTAATGTTACAAGACCTCTGAATTCAGTTTGTATTCATGGATTTGTGCATTCTAATTGGCCGGGTGACATTGACAGCAAGAGATCCACCAATGCCTATGTGTTCACTATGTTTGGTGGTGTAATTAGT